>JAQPPZ010003016.1:0-10000000 GCA_028583015.1 Wollemia nobilis
ACATTTTTATCAAAAACCTTATCTTGTAAAAGCATAGGGGTCACATGTCCATCAAGATTCTAATTTCCAGTAGCAGCATAAATCATGTGTCCTTTATCATGTGCCTTCTAGTTAGCTCCTGTACAACATGGATAATTTATTGCATAGTGAGGACCCCCACACTCATAGAACCCAACCTTCAAATTTTGATTTGAAGCTTAAACTTATTTTTTCTTGCCTTCAGCAGGAGTTGGTTCTACTTGATTCACGGGTTTGGCCTTATCTGTATTAGTAGAGTTTCTATCCTTAGACTAAAACTTCTTAAATATTTTTGTTGACCCATCATTTCTCTTACCAAAATTAAACCCTTAATTATTATTTTGAGTTGACTCATTATTCCACTTTCTCTTCTATGGATTGTGGTAGTTCTTCTTGGGTCCTTATACAATATTGTTGCTCTTTTTGTGAGTATACTCTCCTTGACAAGCTATATCATATGCACCTTCAAAATTGGTGGGTTTGAACATGTTGACACAGATCCTGAGGTGATGATCCAACCCTGAAAGGAATTGATGCACCTTCATTTTATCATCATTTTCATAATCCAGAATGTACTTAATAAGTCTAGTGAAATTCCTATAGCATACATCCACAGACTTCTCCCTTTGCTTTAGCTGAGTAAACTCATCTAGCTTCCTGGTGTAGTATTGCTCAGTAAGGAATATCTTTCTAAATGCCTTTTCAAACATGTACCACTCATAATGAATTATGTTTATCTTTTTATCCTTGTAGTAATTTTCCCACTATTCCAACCCATATTCTATCAAAAGCCCTATGACAAAGATTGTCTTTGTGGTTGAGGAGTAATTTCTCATAGAGAAGTAAATTGCTAGTTCATTTAGCCATGACTCGACAGAATCTCCACTTTCCTTTCCTGAAATTTTTCTAAACTTAACATGCTTCAGGTCTTTCTCTAATTCTACATTAATATGAGTTTTAACTACCATATCAAGGTCATTTGGTTCTTCCAAAATTGCTTCAGTAGGAGCTTCGGGTGCTCTATTGTTATTTATCCAAATTTCCTCTGTAAGAGCTTCCAAAAAAATATTCTATTGTTTCAACTACTCTCTATAGGTTGACATATCACCTTGCATATTCTGAAGCAAATTTGTGAGATTCTCCATCCCCTCAGGGTTTCTTAAACTCTCTCCCATATGACCCTCTCCAAAATTATCAATACTAGCTAGTCGAGTTCTTTGAGGAGGCATCTTTGCTCCACTACCAAGTTTTTGTGGCATATTCCCTGCTTAAATAAATGTGTTAGTTCATAATATTATACCAAATGCTTTTACTAACTATGCACCTACTATCATCTAAATAACTAAAGTTTTCGATGGTTCTACTAAATTTGCTAAAATGTTTTCCTTTCTATATGATGCTTCAATTGAGTGCAAACACAATGACTAAATAAGGAAGAGTATTGAATTGGAGCTTAAAATGGCAAGTATGATCCCCAAAAGAGATTCAAGTACATCGCTTTAAACCCACAAAGGTGGAGGGTTCATCTAGCTCTTCCAATATGATTCACCAAGGGTTCAACATGGGGGGCAATACTTGCTCATTTTCTACATTTGTACCATTTCTCTTTCCTTACTTTGCATATATTTATTTTAGAGTCATCAAATTTAGAGTTTTTTACCTATCTAACCTGGCTCTGATACCAACTGTAATAAGTCCAAATTATCCAACCAAAAATAACCATCACATCCATCAATTATTTTTTAAACTTACATACATATGAGAGTCTTTTTATATATTTTATCATTAAGCAAGTAGTCTCATGAGTTTCCAAGGCTATGCACCACACAGGAATCAATTTGATCAGAGTTTTATCCATGTGCTTGGGCCAATGTTCTATAATGATCAGTGGGAATTTTCCAGTATATTTCAACCAGAGCACACATTTCCCTTATTATTTAACCCCACATTATACTAGTTTCAACCATAGGTGTCTTTCAACCTAGCCTTAATTTTGTGCCTTGTTGACTACTCATTTTTTCCAATGAGATAATCATTTTAGGTGCAATGCTTAACCAGCTAACCATACCATATATGGTTTGTTAAGGGAATCATCCAATAAATTCTCATAGGCATATTGTTGCCTACCACTATATCTCATTGAATACTACTCTTTAGATATCTCATTTATATATTATTTGATATGTTTACGTTCATCCTATGTTTTCACATTTATGCTTGTAGAATGTAAATATCTAATTTAGCCATCTACAAACAAAGCATCCACTTGAGAATTCAAGTAACATATTAGATCATGTAAACAACTTGTTTTTCAAAATATAAAACTTCAAAGGGATTACATTTTTCATATCCAATACAATCAGATACTTGGGAGTTACATTTTTGATACTTCCATCAATAAATCATAAACTTCTAAAAGCTATTACATCGTATCTTCCACAAGAAATATTTTTATGTTACAACAATAGTCTCATACAGATGAATACAACATCAACTTCCTTTGATCTTCAACTCTCTTTCAGGTTCAGCAAGTACTTCGAGTACTAGTTGTCTTAGTTCCACCAATACTAAGTGAATGGTTACTTGAAATCAAGACAATCCAATTTATGAACATGTATAACTTATTACACAATGCCATGCAGCAATAATCCATAGAATGCAAAACTGTTTTCTAACAAATACCTTATGCATTTTTAAATAAACATGCATTCAACTTAATTCAAGAGTAGGAAATCCCATACTTTCCTAAGGATGAAACTTTTCCCATTCCTTTCATCCCATATCCCATCACATAGGAAACATGCTCTCAAATATATACTAAATGCATCCATTGACATAGCCATGGAGAACCCCCATAAGTTCCTGAGAAATGCAACCTAGTTACCCTTTCTCCCACATTAGTTTATGCCATCATAATATTTCATTCCTCATTTTTGCATGCATGATTGCATATACATGATTCTATTTGTTCAGTGTATTGTAATCACAATATTGCAAATATGTTATTCTTTTCTTCTCCTAGGTTATCAAAACTTTAATATAAAAGCACCCAAAAATAGCATTAAAAAAAACTTGTGCACAACTCAAAATCACAATATCAAAGGAGAACATTCCTTCATTCAACCCCTTAAGTGTGACCACAATCCTTAAGATCCCCCTCTTTTTTTTAAAGATACTGTAATCTTACTTAGTTTGTTAAATATAATTCATCATAACAAATAGAACCTTCTATGAATAGGTTAATCTATTTTTGCCTTGTACAAATATAATCAGAGCTATAATATTCTACATTATTTAGAACAAGTCAATCTAAGTTTCCACTATAGATTTAACTTCTTCATTGAGACATAGTATTAGATTCCCTCAAACAAGTTTGAGTCATAACATTATTGTACTAGGCTAGGTATAATTATAACCCCTTAAATATTTCAAGCCCTATTCAATAGGTGGATATGGTTCAAATACAAATTTTCCTTGGTTGGACTTTAACTTTTAGCTAAAGTATAAATCTAAGTTTTATTTTTTAATATAATTATGTAATATCACTATTTAGACCCTTTTACCCTTTTATATTTATTTCAATATAAATTTAAGACCCAAAGTTGTTATCGTGAGACAACTTATTAATCCAAACCATAAATCCTAGATCTATGGTTTTTATCCATAAACCCTTTCATATTTGCCAAAATACCACTACACTTTATTTCACCTGTAGCACGAGTGGGGTGTAATTTTCCCAGGGGGGTGGAATGAGATATTTTAAGATGAATTCCCACTATTTGCACTTAACTTAATCCAATATGTACAGTTGTATGGTTCACAATAGTACAATTCCTAAAACGTACAACTAAAGACTATACAACCCCAAAACGTATAGTTGTACGGTTCACAATTGTACAATTCCTAAATCCCAACCACTTGGCAACTATTCACCTGGAAACTCATTGATCTACCTTCAGAATACTTAAAAATGCAATCTTAGGCTAAAACTCATTAATTGTATGAATTTACAAACCCTTGTATAGTTTGGTATGTTGCTTGTACAGTTTGGTGAAAACCCTTATTCTGCCCAATAACTTAATCCTGGAAAATACCCATTTGCATGTTAATCACAAAAATATTGTTTCCAATAATGGGTAATAGCCATTAATCCTATTTTATCTTTATTTATCTATTTCACACAATGACATATGGATGGTTGTACATTTTTTTGGTATGCACTTTTAACACAGAAACAAGAATCAACAACACCTACAATATTACTAAAACTCCACACACAATATAATTATTGATATTGCACTTGGATTCCCATAATGCAATCATAGATCTAACTAAATTGGAGATTTATAATTATCTTGTTACTATACTCAAGCAATATACATTACAACACAAACTGCAGCATTAAATCCTTCTTCTAAATCCACGAATTGCTCATGAATGGACTGCCATGAATAACAAACAATTCATCAACAATTCCCAACACACAACCATCAATAGCTTTCATACACACACCTATTTTCTTTATTCCATGATAAAACCTTTATCCTTAACAACAAGAAAGGTTGTTACTGTAACAATAACTTAATCACCAAAAAAGCATACTCATTATTCATATTATAGTTGGGATCTTAACCCTAACCTAATTTTTTCATAAACTTTCTCTAATTCAAGCTCTAGAAAGTATTCCAATATGTCGACTTATACGTGACTCTTTTTTTTAGCAAAGAAACAAAGTGAGAAAAAACTATGGAAAATCACAAGGCCTGTCTAGTTTCTAATCCAAGCAAAGCCCGAAAAGCAAACTCCCTAGGAACCTCTATATTTCCAATTCCAACTTGCGAAGAATGCAAGATTTTTTATTTTTGATCCAACTCAGTTTGAGAGCATAATCTCTGATCTCACTTCATAAAATATCTCTCTCTCTTTGCCTTCCCAAATACCTCTATTTATAATGGAACTCACCCTCCCCCCATAACCATTTTTTATTATTAAAAATTGTTGGAGATAAGCCCATAATAAATGCTATCTAGAAATTGGAGTTATATTTGACTTTGCAACCAAGGTGGTCCAATCACAATCAAACACATACTAGTTCTTCAACTAATATTTAATTCATTACTAGGAAATTAATTAATTAACCTAGTTAATCACAATTAACTTGTAACTAATATAGGGATAAAATAGCACTAGATTTAATGCTTCTTCAATGTTGTCCACTAATCAAGCTTAACACAAGTTAAAGACCTTGGTTAACCAAATAAACCAATCTTAGTAATTAATTTCCCAAATAACTAAGAAGAGAAAGAAACATTCCAAGTAAATGCCTTAAATGCCACTAACAATTCATGTTTAGCAACAAATTCTCCTAATTTAGCAAATCATAGTTAACCATTTCTATTTCATAATCACCTCTATGAAATCAAACCCTAAGATATATAATGTAAATACAAAGTAGGGTAAAAATTGGGATGTTACAATGATATTATGATACCTAATGATATATGTAAGTATAATGTATATGACATTGCTCTCACTTGAACTTCATAAAGATAAAAATCTAAAACAAAAGGAGTTGATTGAAATTATAAAAAGGAAAGTAGATATTGATATAAATGAATCAAGGGAATCATCTCTAAAACATGTGTTTCATTCTAAATGCAATATTAACATTCCAAGTTCATCTAATTCAAGAAATTATTATGATACTCTAAGTGAATTTTTAGAAGATATAGGATAATATCAAGATTATAAGAAAACTAGATCAAATAAAGCACATGATTTAGAGATCAAATACAAATAATTAGTTCAAGTTATCCGTGCACATGAATCATAAGCACATGAACCTAAGGCTAAAATAAAATCTCAAGCAATTTGTGATCCTATTAAAGAAGATGCGAAGTCTGAAGAACCAAAGAATGAATATGGAGTATTCAGGGCAGAATTCAAGAATGAAGCTAAAGAAAAATCTCAAGCGGAGGTTCATGAATAATGCAAGATCACTTGAAGGTTTAAGACAAAAATAGATATAAATATTGAAGACTAAAATATTTAATAACCAAATAATGTATTACAACGGGGTGTTGGAGAATATTGCATTATTTGGTACATGCAAATGTACCCCCATGGTACCTTCATTGTACAAATGTAAATATGTAATATATTAAGGTTTATTCTATAGTTTAAATGAGTTATTTATATTTTCATTTTTATGTAAATATCAATATGCAAGAAATTCACTAGTGTCATGTAAGAGTGCAATGTGCACGAAATGCACGAGTGTCATGTAAGAAAGAGTGCAAGTGTTTATTGAGATAATGTGAACAAGTTTCTTGTATGTAAGTGTGCAAATATGTAATGTTAGGATGTGCACAAGTGTATTAAATTATTATTGCATGTAGGAGAGTAAGAGTTATGTAGAAGTGTGCAAGTGTCACAGGTTCAAGTATGCATGTAAGAAGAGAGTGAAGAGTCTAGTATACAAGTGGCAAGATGATAAGCCAAAGGTCATGGGAGCTATCATATAGAGAGCAATAGTCAAGTACATGAAGAGTCACCTTCTATATCTATATTATGGAGACAAAGATCCATACAATGTGGTACAAGAAAAACACAAAAAACATGAACATGATAAAAGGAGCAAGCGTTGATAATAAAGCTTGTATAACAAGTTTGAGCAATTCATATTGTACGTTTTCTTCATCACGTACATGAATTATTTTGGGCATTTTGCATTCATATTTTATATTTTAAGTGAATTTTTTTCATTATTATATTAGCATAGATATATATTTGATTGCTCATTTATATAATTTTACTCTTCATTCTTGATATTTTTATCTTTAATATTATGGCTTCTTTATATTGGGATTTGTGATATTTTGTGATAGTAAGGCTTAATAACCAACAAATAAATAATTATAAAATATAGAAATTTTACACTACAAAGAATATAATGTGATAGGAAGCATGCTTAATATAAGCAAAGGGCTGATAAAAACCCTTACAAAGGTGAATATGTTAGAGATATTGTGTTTTCTAGGACAATGTGATCTATTATACGAAGATTTCAAAGAATAAGAACAAGACTATATCAACTCTAAACTAATGCAAAAAAAGGGATCTATGGCTTAATTTAATCAATAAAAATAATAAAACTTATTGGACAAAGGTGCTTCAAATGTATAATAAATATCATAGATTTCACATAGTCACAAAAACCAAATATAGTGAAACTATTGCCATTCTATATTACTTTATAGTTTGAAGGATTTTTATTACATAATACTATAGGATATTTGGTATTAGTTGTGTGAGTTATGTCAAAATTCATATGCTATAAAGTGGGATTCACTTATATAAGACACAAACCTATCTAGGTGGACAAAACAATACTAAATACCATAGGAGATTTAAAGGATTTGATTATGATGATACAATCACATCTTGAATTAATTATTCTACAATAAATCATATTTGATCTTGTAGATACCTAAAACACATCATACTAAGGAGACTACCTGAATTGACTCCTTTAAGACAATATAACTCACCTTGGGTAGCTATAGGGCTAAAATTGTGGTTTTCACCACTTAAAATGGGCACAATTCTCCATAAAACCATGGCCATCTCGAAAAAATACAACCTCCAAATTGTGACCATATCGATCTGAAATGGTCACCAAAAAGCAATTTTAAAATTAAAAAGTGCATAAATGGCAACAAAAACTACCAGTTAACCCCGTGCATGGCCTTGCAAAAATTATTAAGCACCCCGCATGGGCCAACATCTAAAAAATACATACAATTATAAATTGCATAATATTTCAAAGATAAGAATTCACTTTTCTTAATGCAAATTACCTATTTTATTTTTTATGCCAGGTGCTTTTGTCATTTTTAGCTTCCATATGAGAAGTCTATAAATTAGCACTCACCCCTCATTTAAAATTAATTTGGAATTGAACTCTTTGAGCAACGAAGTTCTACAAAAATTGTACCATAATCTCAAGCTTTCATGCAATGAAGTGTTGTCCCTTTTTAATCCTCCAAGCCATACTGCTATTGAGATCATGCTACCACATTACTGCAAAAGATTGCAAGTTGTGCTTTCATCTTCCATGTAATCAAACACATCCCCTTCTTTGACTAATTTAATACATTAATCCACTCCCATAGCACACCAATCTATCAACAACACCTCCCGAGATCTTTCAAACATTGATTGAAATGGTTATAGAAGAACATAGTCCTATGATTGTGGTTGTCTCAACCCAAGATAGCCCATAGACAAGGTTGTCTCGACATCAGATAGTCTCTGATAGAGACTTGATTTCATGATTTTTCCTTTAGATTAGCTTAGAACAACATTTTTTCTTGTTTCTTTACATCAATCAGATTTTAGTTTACGCTTGCATATGCTTATTATTCATTCCATTTATCGCATTCATATTGATCAATACGGGTCTAATTTCAGTGGGATCTTCATATAATTTTGATACATTTCTAGTTTCTTTGTGTTTAGACTATAAGACTGTGAGGGAAAAGGAGCACAAGATTCATATCATATTCACTGTAATGGTCACTGAAAACCCACCCAAGACATTTTTATTGCAAGAGAACCTTTTAGAGTGTACCAATATGATTCAGAGGGGAATATAACCCTCCTATTTTGTATTGATTATATCTCATCTATGAAATCCCTCAAGGGGATGTGTTTATAATATGTTTTTACAAAGATAAGTTATCATTAATAAAAAGGACCCAAATAATTCTTAAAAAATTTATCATGTTTTGATTACATGAATGTGTTCATTATTATTTTTACATCATTATTGCTTTATTAGTGCATGTTTTTTGAGATTTCATATGGCGATCATGGTGGGACCCAATCTCCTTTTTAGCTTTTTGATTGATTACTGATAAATTTTGATTTTAAAGTATACAATAATAACCATCTCAGGTCGAGATAGCCCTTATACTATAGTCATCTCAGATCACAATGATCTTGAAGTAGGAGCAAAAATAGTAACAAAATGACAAATATTCTACAATGTAGGCTTTCCTGGTAAGCTTTATTATCTCTCTTTTTCCTGTTTATAAAAAGGTAAGTATAAAAAGATATATTTAAAGCATTTGCAGATATTTTTTGGTTTTAAACAGTAGGATAGAAATCATCTCAAGTCAAGACGATCTCTATCTATGATTGTCTTAGGTCAAGATGGTCTATATATGCAATCATCTCAATTCAATATGATCTATATTTGTAGTCATCTCAGTATGAGATAGAAACTATCTGCATTTATTTGGTTTACCTTCCTTGTTGCCTACTCAAAGGTTGAATACCATATAGATTTTTTGAATATTAAATGTACATTTTTGCATTTAGTGAAAGATCATTTGTATGCTCTTTGTTTCCTTTTTATAAAAATTTTAAAATGAACTTACACATTCATGAGGCAATATAATTTTAGTTGTATTTCATTACCAATGATTGATAGCAATCACACAATGTGGGAATTCATCTCCCATCATGGATTAGCCCCTTTACAAACTATAACGTCACCCATAAGTGGCTTCTTATAATTCATCACCGAAAAGTTCCCTACTCTTGGGTGCATCTTAGGGAAGGTCAAAATTAGATGCCCTTTAACCATAGGGTCTAATAATAAGTGGAATGTAGATGTTGTTCTTGTCCAAGCACACCTGAATTTGAAGCAAAACCTTGACTAGGCAATTAGTAGGACTCAAACAACATGACCTCTTTTGAGAGGTAAGTTTATTTCCTTAGGATACCCAACAACCATAACCAACATCCTAGGAAGCCACTTTTACCATTTGTGTTGCATTCCTCAATAGGGGGTGTGTGCAAACTACCTTTCAATATTTTTCATTTCATTTCCCTTTAGTTATCATAGGAATAGGATCTTAAAACCAAAACACACAAAAACAAAGAAAAAAAAGAAAAATCATTAAAAGACAAAAAAAATCATAAAAATAAAAAACACAAAAATATTTCTTGCTTGTTTGTTTATGTATTTTTTACATAGTTTAGACAATGGTGACAACACATAGTCAATCTCAATCAAGATCCAATGTTGTTGAATACCCACAAGGAGAAATGGAACATCTCTGGTTTTGTCTAGAGGACCTTGCCATTCTTGACTAGCATCCTAGAACACATCATAACTTGAATATCTCATATAGTGAATCTAACCTGTAAGAAATCCCTATTTGAGAAGCACCTAGAGGTCTTAAGTACAATAAAAAAAAAGACTTTTTTTATCTAGGCACTTTTCTTGATTTCTATAAAAATAATCATCCACCCATTGAGGGGTATAGTAGGGTAGTGTCATGTATTCACATCTTAACTAATCCTAGAGACCCATTAGAAGCAGCATAAGAGTACATCATATACAAAGATAATTGCTACCAAGATTCCCTAACTGAGCATCTATCTATAAATCAAGAACATGATCAAGAGGATACACATATTAACCATCATCATTGCAAACAACCCATGTCAACTCTTGCATTTGTTATAGACAAGGTTGGTCCAAATAACCCCAATATGTTTCAAGAGGGACCATTCATTCAAGAATGTTGCACCTCTACACCACCTGATTACACAGAGCTCATTTTCAAACTGGAATACTAGGTCAATGCAACCTTTAGGGATCATTGAAAAAAGGTTGTAGATCCTTCTAGGGGTTAGAGACCAGATAAGCCCATACATATTATAGATATAAGGGTAAACAAACCCCATACATCTAAGAAAATAAATCGTACTCATTAGGCACCTAGGAAAAGTATTAATTGACAAAAATAGTTGGATCAACTATGATTAGACCACTAATGATTAAATCAACAATGGTTACACAAGTAGTGGTTACACCAAGAATAGTTGCAAAATATATTGCATGAAATGGTACCTACACATAGTATCCATGGCTACAACAATGTATAAGGTGCCCTGCACAATATCAAAACCTTCTACCATGGCCAAACCAAAATCATTTGCCTCATGTGTGACCAAATCAACCACCCATACATCCTCAAAGGTACCAATTTACTAAATAAAATAGACCATACACTTATTCATAGGAGTACGACCCCTATGAGGAACCACAATCAGAGTACCAAGAATAAATTAATACATATTCTAATGGCGATATGCACATTGACAATATTAAACCACCACCACATACACATCAAAACTCACCGCTTCCACATCCTCGAGGACAAAGGCAAACACATGAAATCATTTCATCAAAAGTGTATAAGTTGCTAATAGATCACATTAATTCCTTGGAGAAACAAGCATCAATCTCAGGTTACCAAAAACCTACTTTGCACCAGCTTCACAACCAACCATTGCATCCATTTGTTCCATCACCTCCATACCCCGAACACTTTGAAATGCTAAAATTAGATAAATTCAAAGGAGAGGAAGATGCTCAAGAGCATATCACTCATTTCATGAATGTATGCTTTCATATTTAGGATGATGATGCCCTCATGCTAAGAATATTCCTAATAACTCTTGTAGGGCCTACTTTAGAATGGTATAATCATCTACCATGACATAGCATCCATTCCTTTGAACAACTTGCAAATGCATTCTTAGAATAATTTTCATTTAGCATCAGGAAAAAGGCAACATTGACTAACTTGTATAATCTTAGATAATTTGAATATAATCAAATAATGGACTATGACAACCGATGGAGAGCAATAATAATAAAACTACCTTTCACCGTGCCTATAATAAATCTTACTAGACTATTCACTAGGATTTGTTCAAAGTAAATCTCTCTTCTACTACAAATCCAATAGTATCAAACCTTCAAGTATGCCCTAGCATAGGCTAAGGCTATTGAGGACATTAAGGTCTAGGAATGGGATATTAAGATATATAAAAAGGAATGGATGAATAATAATGCTAAAGGAAGCAATACGAAATAGAAGGCGATCCCAAAAAATCAAGTTGTTTTGAGTATCCCTAGATGCTCAAACCAAGATGCACCATCACAACCACCAACTCAATATAATTACAAAGCTTAGCCTCCACTAGCCCAAAATCATCCACAATAGAACCAAAAGCAAGGCCAACAGTTTCGACCACCATGATAATATACTCCTTTGCTATAAATATTAACATCAATTTTAAATCGATTATGTGAGGTGCATGCAATCAATCTCCTTGAGATCCATACACTAGACACTAATTGGCCTAAATTAAAATATCATAGGGAGGATTTATACTATGCTTATCATCGACAAAGGGGTCATGACATCCAGACAAGTTACATCTTTCAAAATATAGTATAGGATATGATTGAGAGGTAAGAGATTGAGATTGACAATCCTCTCACCCCAAATAATCAAAACATAGGATTCTTCAAAGACAATTTTCCCACACATTAAACAAACATAGTACCAACCAACCAAGATGAACAACCAAAGCAGGTTTATCAGGTGCATGCTAATCTACCTCACCAAGATTTTGTGAGGATGATTAGTATTTTCAAAAGAAATTGATGATATCCAAATCAACCCGCACCTAATGTGAGTCCTAATAATATTACTTCAACATCATAGGAAACTCCTCATCCTAATATAATTACACCTATCCCACCTTGACTAGTGCTAACAATAAGGAATAGAATTACCCAAAGTCTAAGAATGACATTGACTAGGCTCTCCATCTGTTAGCTGATACAACAATCAAAGCCACATCGAGGAGCTCTAATTGAGATCTTGAAATCAATTGAATTACAACTTCAAGGCCCCAATAACTTTGATGTTGATATAACATTGCAACAAGCCTACAATAACTTTTCATGACCATGAGATTAATATTATACTTGCTGACATACCAGATCCTCCACTCCACATCATCGCTAGTATCGATTAGATCCCTTATAAGTATGTCTTGATCGACATAGGCTCCTCAATCAATATCATCACTACATATACCATTTATTACCTCAACCTTATACCATCCCACATCACAACATCCACATTCACCTTCTAGACATTCAATGATGTGTTGTGTTCTACAATCAAGATAGTAGTTCTTCCTATTTAGGTTGGACTAAAAACAATTCACACACTCTTCCATGTTCTAAAAGGTATTATGCAATATAATTTACTACTTTGTAAGCCCTAGATCCAATACATGAGGTGTGTACCTTCAATATTACATCAATGCATTAAATACATACATGAAGGTCAATTGCATTGTCCCTACAAACTCAAAATTGTTTAAATTATTTAATATGGTCTCACATCCCGATGAGTCCTCTTTACCATTAACGCATTTGGAGGTTTGACCCAATCCACCTAGAATTCATTAAACCCCTCCATCAAGATATTCTATGTCTTCATAAAATCAAACATCATCATAAATATGCATAGAGAACCCTTTTCATGCATCATATATTCCGACCAAGAATCCTGAGAAGGCACCCATATCATCATCTCTATAATTTACAACCCATGCATCCACATCCCAATCATCGAAGCTGCCTCCCATGCCTTTGATCTCAACCATTTCCACAATGCCCATTCACATATCCCATACAAATGTAGAACCTTCACCCTCAACATATACCCCATCGCAACCCACATCCCCCTCATCATCACCCAACCCTTCATAAGTCACAATACATATGTCTAATCTAATATTTGGGGAGTACATAGTACAAAATATCACATTCACTCCCCTTATCGATATAGTTCAATACATAGGCTGACCTCCTATCACATCTTTGCCCATTGGCATGATAGTTCCCCTAGGTAATCCATTGAATCAAATAATTTTTATCTATGGGGATTTGATGTTCCCTTAAATACATCCCATAGGATGAAAGAGGATGAAGAATCCTTTCAATCCAACATCAAATACATTTCAAATCCATCCTTTGTGCTATAGTATTTTTATTATCATCATTGGTGAGGAAATAATTTACGTTGGTATGAGCAAGGTCTTTGAACCCCTCTGGAACCCCAATGTTAGCTACCTATAGATAAGTTTAGGCTAGGCTACTCCATACATATACCCAATGAATTCCTTGTTGGTTCTCTCTAGTGCCTAACTATCGATTATGGAAGGGATATCAATCCTAACAAATATTATAATTTGAGTTATAATCATTTTCTCAATGACCATGTCCAAATCACTATGATAATCACAAAGCCTCTTGACCTTTCTAATGAAGAGTCTGAAGGAAATTGGGCGCCTAAAAAATGATTGGATAGAGTCTGAATAAGAAGAGAAGTATGACAAATATTGAGATAAAGAAGATGATGAATCTTACCATGAGTATAATGTAATTTCTATTACTTTAGCTATCTATAGCACCTTAAATTTGACCCATTTGCATAAAAACATAAAATATTATAAAACAATTATGTTTGTATTTGTCACCTTAAAATTTGTGTTGCTCTAACAAGAGTAGTACGACCTTCAAAATCATAACACGATCTCAGGTTTACGATCCTTGTGATCAGTGTACGATATCGTCGATCGTAATACAATCTTGCTTGAAAACAAAAAACTTAAAATGGAAAATGACAAAAGTTGTTCAAACTAATTTTTGCTTCTTCCTGTGTAACTGTGCAGGATTAGTGAGATAGGATCCATTTAGTTTCACCCAGCTTGGAAGAAGTTGCAACAATCCAACCTCATCCCTATTTTGGACACTCCTCCTTGCTTATTTAACCAGACCCCCCCTCCGTAAATTCTCCTGGCTCTCTTCACTTAGAAAAACTTAGTTTAATTTTACATTCTAGCACTCATTATTTCATTATTTTCTTACAGGATCAGAGTATTTTATTGCAGATCAAAGGATTTTTTCATAGATCGAAGGATACGATAGTGCGATCATAGTACGAATGTGCAAGTTTAGGATACGATCTTGCCCAAAACTCTACGATATCATATACAATTTACTTGGGGGCAACTCCAAGTTTTGGTTTGTGTATTATGGTCTCTTTTCTCTTGATTTAGACTTCATTTAGTATTTTTATCATAAGACATTAGATTAAATCATTTGCATTCTTGGAATTCACCTATAATCTCATATAATTGCATGTTTAGGTAATTAGATGCATTTATTTGTCAATTCATGTTTATTGTTACTGTTTAGTAGTGTTTAATAGATCATAACCATATTTTCAAAGATAAATAGGATCACAGATTTATGTTCTTTACCATATATCCATGCATCTGTTATCTTCTATCAAAATCAGATTTGTTTGTCTGTGAACGAAATATGATCTAGTTGATCGTAATACGATCTTGCAAAATTGTAATATGATATCACCCTACACTGTACGAAACTAGACTGCTTACAAATTTTAGAAATGTTGGTCATCAAATTTGCCCAGGAAAGGATTTTGGAAAGTGTACGTGCCCTAGACCTGGACCAACATTGAAAGGCCAAAGGGAAGAGATGTCCCTCATGCTAATCTTCGAAGAAATTTTGGCTCCTATACTAAACTACTTCGGTGTTTAAGATAAGGGTGCAGGAAAGAGATAAATAGAGTAAGGGTGCAAGAAAGAAATAAAAGGGGTAATGGAAGAGATGTTGATAATTTAAAGTGGGAAAGAACCAGAAGCATGATCGCTGGCCAATAGCTTGAAACAGTAGCAAGAAACACCAAGAATAAAATGAAAATAACACGATATTAGCCTTCCTATGTATCCTTTGGACGAGTTCCAGGATTACCCTCCCCTTTCATCAAAATTCAGAGTTCAGAGTTACGGCAATTAGGACAAAGTGAATATAACAGAAACACGATCCATAGGTGGCATACAAGAAAACTAATACAGTGTTTTCCTCTCCTATGTATCCTTTGGGAAAATTTTAGGGTTTTGTCCCCAATCGCACACCTAAATCCAGAATGCAGAATTACAGTATGCGAATGAAGAAAGAGATAAAAGAAATAAACACGTAAGGCAACATACAAGAGAGAAATTAGGCTCAAAGCTATTCAGTATTAATCGCATATATTCAAGTTACAGTAGCTTTCTTAGCAGAAAGTTCCCCCATTTTTTCATTACAATGTCTAGATTTTTATAGAGGACCTGACCCTCTAAGCCATCAATGCACAAAATGGAGGAGTACATCCTCAAAACCTGAGAAGTCGGCTCTTCACGACTCTCATGACTGAGCTCTCAAATATTTTATCAAAACTAGCAGCTGCGATCGGGTCAACTGGGGCAACATGCATTAATGGTTCGCCTAAACGTCCTTGGCCTCTGGGTGCAGTGCTCGAGTGGCCGCCATGCTCGTCGGGCTCTCCTTTAAGAACTGATATCTCATTTCCAATTGCCAAAAATGAGCAGCAAGTTTATCGAGCACGTAAAAATGCATTTATGAGGCACTTGATTGCCTCAAAAAAATACCCGGCTTGGAGTGTGTGCCCTTGAAGCACTTCGCTAGATTTTAATTCGCAACTCCGCTTTGCAATGGATGCAAGCCAAAGTAGATCTTCCTTCTTGGTTTGCACTTCGCATGGTGGAGCTTTGCAAGACAGCTTCGGGGGTGCTAAGTGTCGAAGCAGATATTCCTCCTCAGGGTGGGGCTCTTCATTTCTCACTGCTTTGCTAGAGAGACATGTCAAAACTGCTTCGCTGATGAATCATCAAAATGCTTCGTCGCGATCTTCCTTCAAAATTGTGGTTCAAGGTAATTTCGATCGAAGCGCATTCTTTCCTTCGAAAAATGTTGTGTTCTTTACGGTCACTACTGCTTTGGGTGTAAATGCCTTGCACGAAAGCTAACCGAAGTAGATGCTTCACGATAACTTTTGGCGAAGTAGAAATGGTTTGTTGGTAGGGAGGCCCGAAGTGGGTGCTTCGACGGTTCTTTGGCGAATTATTTTTCAATGTTTGTGCTCCTTCAACATCTGCTTCATAGGATTTTCACCCGAAGTAGTTACTTGAAATTTTTTGGGTCCGAAGTAGTTTTCTCACCTTAGCAAACTCGGACTGCAATCTAGACTTTCCTTATTTGGTGAAGCTATTCTTTTGAACTGCTCGAATGTCGCTTCGCAAAAATTTCACCCAAAGTAGCTGCTTGAAATGCTTTAGGTGCAAAGCTCTTTTCATCCCCTACTTCTTTCTTTTAGCAAAGTTGTTTTCTTTCCTGTGAAGCTCTTTTCCTTAGCTTTTTCATTAGCAAAGCTCTTTCATCTTCATTCTATGTACAAGGGGGATGGCGATGAAAGCCAAAATTGCTATAATGCTTGAAAATGTTGTTTCTAAAAACAAGGGAACAAATTCATGAAATTAAAAGAAATACTTTATAAAAATTTTGATTTTACTACCCCTATAGACAATGTGACAAAATTGTCAACATTCTTGGCATCTTGCGGGGCAACAAGCTCGTCTCGGTGGAAGAATTCTCAGCTTTGATCCGTTGGGCCAGATTTACCTCCAGACCCTTCTCCTTTTTCTCCTTCTGGGGGTGCTTCCATGGCTTCTTCTTCTTCTTCTTCTGCCTCTCCTTCTTCTTCTTCTTCTACTAGCGAGGCTTCCTATTGTGGCGATGGGAGAAGGCAATCGCGAATGCGTTCCATGGTTCAACGAATGTGAGCCCAGGCACCTTTCAATAAAGGTTCTCGGTCTTGTAGCACTTTTACCAAGACACAAAACCGATCTATTTGCCCTATGTAGGTATGCTTGGCTCTTGTGCTTAGATTGTTGAGGCAGGTCGCGATCTTGCAATGTCTTAGAATGAAATCTGTGACTTGTCCTTCTGTAATCGGCTCTTCCCAACCATCTATCTCCGAGACATTGCTCTCAAAATGTAGCCAGGCTGGTTTGAGCTCTTCCTTGGTCAACAGGTTCCCATACTCATTCGTGAAACTCGGGAAACCTAATGAAGAGAGGTCTTGGAAGTAGCCCAGTGATGTGTGCTACTCATGTTCGAATACATCTAGGAGGTCCTTAGCCTTCTGTGCCTTCCTCATCTTGGAGAAGACAGCGCAAACCATGGCTTGAGTTGTATACTAGTCTCTAGTGGTTCGGCTCATTGCGGTGACCTACAGGTCCTGATATTTGACACTTTGGACCTCAAAATCCAGTTTGAGTCACCTTCTAATTTTTTGGATGACATCATCTACTATCAGCCCTTCCTGAGTAGCGACATACTGGGCTTCAGTAATGTAGGTCAAAATTGATAGGGCACTAGGCCCGAGATCTAAAGTTCTTGAGCAAGTGTGAGCGAATTTCTTTTATTCGGCCCCTATCAAATAGCTCCAGAATTTCTTTCTCATACAACTGCTGCTGCATCTCTAGGATTTTGCTTTCAAATTCTTTGGCCTTTAGATCAGCTTTGGCCTGTATCTGGCTCTGGGTTTTAGTTGCACTCTGTAGTTGTCTCACTTGCTATTTCAGGGCAACGACTTCCTTCTTCATCTGCTCACACTACTTTTCTAGGTCCTCTAGCTTAGAGCAGATCCTGGCTAACTCCTCCTCCAACTTGATTTTGGCGCTCTAAGCCTCAAATCTATGTTGATTTGTGATGTTTGCATGCGCACGGAAAGTTTCAATTCTTACATGCATGGATGCAGATTCATTATCTACATTTAAGTGCTCTAGGTCCTTAGTTTTCTCCTGATAGTCATAATCTACTGGAGTCATATCGTCCAGAGGTTTTTGTACCTTGGGGACCTTCTTCACCTTATGTAACTTTCTGCCTTTCAAGTTAAAAATGATGTATTTTTCTACTTCAGCCAGAGAGCACCCTCTCTTTTTCCTCACCTCCTTCAGCATTTTTTTAGTATTTTTTTGGGCCTGGAGCAGCTTCTCGGCTAGAGGGCATTCTTTAATCATGGACAACTCTGATTCAAATGAGGTTGGATCTCCAGCCAAAGGGGTGAACAAATATAAAGAATGAACGGGGGACGCCTCACTAGTAGGTTCGGTAATGGGTGTGATGGGAGCTTCGGTGAAAGGAATGATGTAATGTGTAATAGGGGAACAAGGAATGGGGTTCGGCATTGGGGTACTATCTTCGCCCTAACTGAGAACCAATGGAATGGTGGCATGGGTAGATGAAGTAGTATCAATAGACTTGTCCCAGCTAGACAACTCGAATGGAGTGGGGCTAACGGGACCATGAGATAAACTCGAGGTGGCGAGGGGCAACATGCGAGAGGGTGATTGACCTTTTGGGGGAGAGAGATACTATTGGGAACTCACGATTGAGACTATGGTGGACATGCTTTGAGAAACCAGGGCAAAGGGTGGAGAGTGCATACCAGCGTGCCCACCTGGTAGAGCAACAGTAGTGACTTCCTGTGTGATCGGCTCCTGTTCCTTTCTAGCTTCGACACTTTCGACCTCTTTGACTTCCTCTTCGAGGACCCCTTCTTGTTGGAGGAGTTCCTCCACATCGATGACATCCATGTTTGGGGTTGCTTTGGCTCTTGGTGACGTCGTCCCTTTGATATTTGCTTTGACTAGGTTGGTCATGGGTTGTCTGGCAGAGACACTTGGGAGCTTCATGCGGGGTCACTTCGGGTGGGTCGGAGGCACTTGAGCTTGCTCCTACCTCTTTCTTTTCTTTTTCTCTGATGATTGCATTGACCCCACGACACTTGTGTCATGGCTTTCCATAGGTTCTTAAGGCAATTCTTCTGGTGCAACTTTTGCCTCCTCTTCTTCTACTTCCGAAGCATCATCATTTATCCTTGGGCTTTTGCCCAAACCTAGGACACTTGGGGGAATGAAGTCAACGAATGAGGTGGGCTTCCAAGTCCTAGAATTGGCTTCATAAACAACCATGAAGTCCTTATCCATATCCAAGAGCCCATATGATTTCATCTTTTGTCGATGAACTCTCATTTTCCACCATTATTTTAATTGTTCTATGCCCCAATCCTTCAATTCCTCCCTCAGATCATCCTTCATCTTTCTCCAAAATGTGGAGTCTGGGGTTGGGAAAGGATGCTAAATAGGATCAAACTCAACTTCCATGGGGTAGAACTCATGCCAGGGAGGCAAGGTCTTCATCCTTTCTAAATGCCACTCCAGATCCTTCCCATTGGGATTATTTCTTTGCTCCATAATTTTTGGGTGAGGGTAGACATGAAAATTCTTGAATCTAAGGTGGTCCCTCATTACTCCCAAGGGATCGTAGAGCCACCTTTGAGGAATCTAGAGTAGACCAAATCTGGCAAGCTTCTCCTATAGGAAAACATGTTGCTTCAGGGCAAACACCTCTATTACCCCCATTTTTAAGGGGAAGTCACAGGTGTGCGCCCATTTCCAACCGTGGCCATAGACGGTATTTATGGCGTCACTCTGTCGAATGACCTCTAATGCAAACTGGTACTCGAAGGGGTAGATAGGTAGTAGGAAGGGCTTCCTCGTGAAGCCAAATAGGTGAATCACAAGTCCTTGTGTTAGTTGAAACACATCTCCCTTCTTCTTTATCACCACTCTGTCTCTCAAACTGAGGGGCACCCAAGGGCATGAACCCTTCAACAAATGAATAGCAGGTCCTAGGAACTGCTAATTAAAAGAATAATATGACTCCGTCCTCAATAGGATGGGATTCCACTGGTACACAGGCAGAGGATTTCCATCCTTTCTGCTCGAAGAAATGACAATGTGGAGGAATTGCTTATGTACATGGTATAAAAATAACCAAACAAGGAAAGAGTAGGGTGCGAAGTACTGGCCCATACCAGAATTATTCATGCTGGTAAGTCACGTGTGCAAGGTTTGGGCCACCCATTCTGCCCAGTCAAATAATACTAGGTTGGTGTTCAGCCTTGAAGCATCAGGGGCGTAAAATTCCCCTCTTGAAATACATTCGACCAAAGACACCTACCAGGGATGCACCGAAGCATCGATCGACAGACCCGCTACCCATGCAATGATGGAGAAGATGTCCATGCTCTTGAAATTTGTCAGGGGGATGGGCATCTGGGATAGGTTACCTAAAGGGAGCACATTCTTGAGGTTCTCTCTTAGGAATTTCAAAATATAGGTAGAGGTAGTGAACCTCTCCATTTGTTTGCTCAGGATGACATTGCAAACCGAATAACCCTTAGGTCGTCCCTGTTGCGGTGCGAAGGATGCTTGCACATCTTCTTTTAGAATTGAAAACAATTTATGGCCCACAACATCCAACACTTTCCTGGAGGAGGTCTGGTAGTTCTACGCGATGGCACAAATTAACTCGAGACAATGGTGCACTGGAAGGGTCAGATACCAGTAAATTTTTGAATAATACGCAGCGGCTCTCTTGTTCTCTTGGGTGAGTCTGCTTGTCATAAACTCAATGATATACTGGAGCTTGGCCACACTCTTTGAGAGTTTAGTATCCCAAATTTTCTCCCACCCATCAATTGGTGGCTCTTCTATTTGTTCTTCTTTAGAATCCTCTCCTTCCTCTACCGACTGCTTTTCTAGGCAGGGGTTGATATTGACCTTCTTAGGTCTATATTTTTGCTCTTCTTTGCCCTTCTTCGGGGCTACTACCTCAGGCTCCTTCCCCTTCTCTTTAGAATTTTTCTTCCCCATTGGATGTTTACGACAGTAGAGTTTATGGTGCAGAAGACTTCAATGCAAAGGATTTCGATGCAAAGGGTAGAGGAATGCAGGCTATCAATGGGAGCTCTCAATCTTAGCATTAACAGTTGGCGAACACCCCTCTTACCACTGAGCCTCATGTTTTATAGCCTTAAAATGCAACTACCTTAATTTATGGCACCTGCCATAATTAAATTTACACTCGGATGGGGAAGGTTGTCGTGCCTTTTGATTGGCTTTATGACAATGTGGTATGCGGGCCCATGTGGTTTTATGATTTCCCCTGCATCAGGAACTTAACCTTCTGCCACCTCGTACCTGGGCACAAAATTTTCTCGCAATGGAATTCTCTCGGGATGTGCTCTGCCACCTTGACATTAAAATCGTTTGCCTCAAACATTCCCCTAGGTTGTCGTCGATGTGCCCCCCAAGACACATTTTAAATGCTTCTTTTCTCATGTGTCATTGGGTTGGTGAAGTGAAACCAGTGCTAAAGCTACTTCGCGGTGAACCTCCGATGTGGGTAGATTTTATATGCTTCGGGCCCTAAGTAGTTCTCCCTCCCTACGTCATTACTTTGCTTCACGAAAGGCTAGCCCCTCGAAGCTTGTTTTCTTTAAAAAATGCTTCGATAGACTTTCTTCAAAAACTACTTCGCTCACACTTGTTTTGCAAAGCATATTGCTATGCCTTCATCATGCTCTTACTTGGTTCTTCGATGACTCCCTCCAGGATAAAGTGCTTTGCAGCAAAGCATCTTGCGTCAGTCACTTCGCATCAAAACTTCTCGAAGGAGATTTCGGCTAGGCTTAGCGAGGTTGGAGTTCATCGTTGTGACACTTAACCTCTCGGAGATCTTAAAGCAGGGTATATATACAGGAATGAAAAACTACATACAAAAGTAAAATTTGAACATCCTCTTTTTTTTTTTGCTACATCTTCAGTGATGAAAAGTCTTCAAATGAAGACCATTGACATAAATTGGCAATACCTGGCCATCTGCATCCTTGAGGATGAAAGAGTTGGCTGAATTTACCTTCACAATTTTGAACAGTCCGTCCCAAAAAGTGTCCAATTTGTCATGATTCCTAGGCTTGGCCTTCCAAGAATCCCACTTCCATACTAGATCTCCCACTTTGAAAGTGTGATCGGAGGACTTCTTCTTGAACTAGTCTCGGGTGATCTGAGCATGCTTAGCGAAGCTCTGGTAGGCCTTCTCATGATCTTCCTCTAGTTGCAATAGCTGAGTTAGCCTATTTTCCCTAGGATCAACTTCCTCTTCATCGTCCAGCAGTTGTAACACAAGGATTTTGACATGAGTTGGTAGGATGGTCTCCTTGCCATACACTAGAACGTAAGGTGATGTTTTGATCGACTTCTTGATAGAAATTCGATCGACCCATAAGGCCCGATCTAGAAGAAGGTGCCAAGTTCTTTTGTTCGTCTCTATGAGCTTTCTTAGCACCCTCAACAGAGTCTTGTTGGTTGATTCTGCCAAGTCGTTACCCTGTGGATAGTAGTTGGAGGAGACTTTATGATATATCCCATATTGGTAGAGGAACTCGTTGATTTTGGTGCCTAAAAACCCGGGACCATTGTTCGTAACGACTGCTTCTGGGACACCAAACTAGGTGATCAATCCCTCAAGGAAGGCAATGACGGTCTCCTGATCAGCATGCTTTGTGGGAACTGCTTCGGCCCTTCTAGTGAAGTAGTCGGTCGCGGTCAGGATGAACTTATGCCCGACGGAGGAGTTCGGTGATATAACCCCTATGAAATCCAACCCCCATTGTTGAAAGGGAGTTTTTAATTGTATCGGTTATAGAGGCATAGGAGCGCTTCTGCTTTGGCCAATGAACTTCTAACATTGCTCACATCGATGACAGATCGCAAAGGCATCGACGAAGAGTGTAGGCTAATAATAACCAGCTTTGATTATCTTCAATGCCATTACTCTTCCTACGAAGTGACCTCCAGAAAACCCCGAATGAAATTCTCCTAGGAATCTCTTCTTATCATCTTCCTTTATGCACTTGAGGAGAATGCCATCAATGTTCTTGAAAAATAGGCCTTCGAGGTGCACCGTGTATCGGAGGGACCGTATCCTGAAATGCCTTCGCTACGAAGCATTTAGATGCAAAGGACATCTATCGATGTTGAAGTATTCAACTATCTCACCGACCCAGTCCCTCTCGTTCTCTTCCTGGTTTGCGAAGCATCCTTCTGTTGGCAAATCGTCCCATTGGCAATCTGATACTTTGGCCACTATGCTCTTCGCCAGCTCTTTACACAATGCACAACCGTGAACCAATTTTGTGGGCCTAATCTCGATGTCAAACTCCTGTATCTTGCTAACCCAACCGGGTCTTTTGCTACCCAATTTTCCTTGGATAATGAAGTTGCGCACATTGGGGTGAATGACAAAAACTATAACCCAACTTTGGGAAATGAATTGCTTGAATTTCCTAAGAGACTTTATTACTGCATGCACCTGCCTTTCTATGAAATTGTATTTTTCTTCATGGGGGTTTATCACTTGACTTAGAAACACGATGGGGCACTCTTTGCCATCTTCCCCTTTTTGTGTCAGGACTACAGCATAGCTCTTGGGTTCTCCTATGGCATATAGGATGAAATCCTGATTGTAGTTAGGGTTGGTCAGGACTGGCGCCTGAGCAATTCAAGCCTTGATATCTTCAAATGCTTCTTTTATTTCCTCCATCCAGATGAATTCAGTGCCCTTCTTCAAAATTTCATACATCGGTTTGATGACCTGGGTGAAATTTGGGACAAACTTCCTCACGAAGTTGATCTAGCCGAAAAAGGATTGAAGTCCTTTTTTTTTCACTGGGAGTGGGAGTTTCAATAGAGCCTCAGCTCTATCAGGATCTACAACAAGACCCTTCTCTGATATCACATGCCCCAATAGCTTCCCTTCGCTAATTGCAAATATGGACTTCTTTGGATTGATTGAAATACAAAATTCTTAGCATTTTTTGAATACCTATTGTAAATTTAAGGGATGATCCTCCCTTCTTCGGGAGAATATGGTCATGTCATCCAGATAGATAACAATAACCTTATTCAATATTTCACCAAAAGCTAGGTCCATGGCCCTCTGAAAAGTGGCCCACATATTTGAAAGACCGAATGGCATTCACTGGTAAGCAAATGTTCCCCACTTGGTCATGAATGTGATTTTATGCTGGTCCTCATCCCTAACCTAGATCTGATTGTACCCTGAGAAGCCATCGAGTAGGAAGAAGCATTGAGCCTTAACCACTGAATGCAAGATCTGATCTATCTGTGGGAGAGGGTAGTGATATTTTAGTGAAGCCTAGTTCAGGTTACGAAAGTCCATGCATAGTCGTATATCTCCGTTCTTCTTTCTAATAGGGACTAGATTCGCCACCCAAGAGGAATGCTTAATGGGATAAATTATCTTTGCCTCAAGCATCTTCAGGAGCTTGGCTTTCATCAAGACCTCGATCTTCAGATTTATAGGAATTTGCTTCTATCATAAGGGTTTGATTCCTTCTTGCAATTCAATTGTATGTTGGATCAGTTGTTGATCATATCCCTTTATGTCTTGATAAGACCATGCCACAATATCAAGATACCTTCTACACAGAGTTCGGATCTGTTATAGCTCCTCCGAAGTGCAATCTGTTCCAACTTTTACTACTTTTCCAGGTTCAAGTTCCAAATCTTGATACTGCTTTGCATTGACCTTGATCCTATGAGAAACTGCTCGATCATTCTGATCAAAGCGGCTCTCAATACTAATTAATCCCTTAGGTACATTATTATTCTTCAATTGAACTAGCCCATCATATTCCTCATCATCTGGGCTTCTTCTCTCAACTTTGGCTGCTTCTTGAATCATAAAATTCACAATCTGCTCATCACTGTCAAAAACCTACCAATGCAGATCCCTGTCTGGGATAGAGGTCCTGTAAATCATCCTCACAGCCTTAGGCTTATGCACCATGTCTTCTGCTAGAGAGTACTTGGCTATGATGGATGCTAGAACATCGACATGTCGATTCTTTTCTCGTGGAATAGACTGCAGATTGAGAGATTCGAACTGGTCAAACAAGTCCTATACCCTGTTACGGTATGACTTGAGATAGTGTTTCTTTGAAGTGCACCTGTTGGTGACTTGATTGCATACCAATTCTAAGTATCCAAATATTTGGAGATGCTTTATGCCTAATTTTTTTGCTTTTTTGAGTCCTAGGCATAATGCTTCGTATTCTACTGCATTGTTGGTGCAGCTCCACACCAATCGGTAACAATATTCTTTCTGCTCTCCATAAGGTGATACTAGAAGAATCCTTGCCCCAGTGTCATTTTTGCATCAAGCGCCATCGAAGAATAACTTCCATAATTTGCCTTGGGCAGAGACCTTATCTTCTGACTTGATGTGTTTCTCAGGCTTGGCGATGGCATAACATCCCATCTCAATTTCTATCATGGCATTAAATTCTGCCAATGAAAACTCATCTTCACAACTTAATTGTGCAAGGGATTCCTCGATAAGGTCCACTTGCTCCATTTCTTCCACTATCGCCTACACAGGATCGCTGCTCTCTTCTTCGGACATCTTCTATACAAGGATGGTAGAAGGCTTTTCATTGTAGATCTTTACCTTCTTCCCTTTGAATGGGATCTCCAAGTGCGAGTAATCCATATATAGATATCCTCCTAGCTTTGCCATAAACTCTCTTGATAAGCACATACTAAAATATGGCTCCAAGTCGACGACCACCACCTCTTGTATAACTATGATTTGAGGCATCTTGTGTAGTCGAATAGGAATATCCTTAATCACTCCTACAGTCTTCATGGGGGTACCATCCAACTAGAGTACACCATGACTGCTTCGCATATATTTCATCCCTATCTCTTCGCACATTTCTTTGGGCATGACTATCGTCATGGCCCCAGAGTCAATCATACAATTGTGTACAACATACCCTTCCATTTGCAGAGATAGGTAGAATGGAGGTGGTTGATTCTTCCCCATAATGGAGGTGGATAGGGTCTGCACCTGGGCAAGTGGTGCTGCTTTTCTTACTTTGGTCGTCTTCAACGATTCCTGTAGCAAGTCTACTTGAACGGGCAACTGTAGTGTGTCATATATGCTAATCTTGGCCAGAATCTTCTTCAGCTCATCTAAAATATTGTAGGCTAGGAAGTTGTGTACCTTAGGTTCTCTTTTTGCCTTGTACCTGGTGTGATACTGCTTCGTAGCTTCAACCCTTTTCCGCTTTGTTAGCAAAGGAAGCTTGAGCTTCTCTCTAGCTTGTTCTTTAGTTTCCACCTGAGGTGGATTTGTAGGGGCCTGTTGGGCCTTCAGGCTGAGGAGCTTCACTCGAGACTTGAGAAGGTTGTTGCCCCTTATCATGGTGAACATGCACCTTTAAAGGATCCATTTGAGTAGCGTCTACCTCTATCGACCTTTTCCCTCCTCTAGTAAGGACTGCAACTTGTTCTTCTTCACCAATTACCAGGTTCTGATCCAATTTCCTGATGATGTTGACCTGACTGCCATGACTACTCACTAGCATTTGCATGTAGTGTTGGTGCAACATGCAGGTATTCTCTTCATGAGGGTCATTAAATGTGGAGCACCAATGTATGTAATCGAAAGTTCTCGAAGCTTCATCGATCATGACATTTCTTGCCAACGCTCTCCCTTGTTGGACGGCTTGATATTTGGTAAGCGTAGGTGTAGGATAAGATCTTCTCGATAGAAACTCTTGTTGCACTTGCTTACTTTTTATAATGGTCATGTCATTAGATAGAGTCTGCACTATGGAGTTTAGAGACTAAACTTCTTGCAGTATTTTGGCTTGCATATCATCGATTTTAGGAATAGGTGGCAATGGAGCCATCGTTGGTATTGGAGGTAGGGCAGGGTGTTGAGGTGGTGCTGGAAATATAGGGAATTTCAAAGAGACAGTGGGATGTGAAACCATGAATGTAGGAAAATGGATTTATGGAGTAGCGATCTATGATACAATGGGATTCGAGTTCCAAGATGAGATCGGGTATGCAGGGGTTGCAGAGATCTGTGAAGCGACTGTGCTCGCATACTAGGATTGATGGAAATCAAGAAGTATGGGCATTGGCATCCTTTGTGGAATCTTTCCTACAACTATTAGATCCATCTCTACTCTCTAGGCCAACTCGTATAACTTAGGGAAGGTATTAATGTTCGAATACCTCACCATGACGCTAATATCAGGGTTGAAAGCTCGAAGGAAATAGTATGCTACAGCTTCGTTAGTTGGTCGAAGTCCAACTGGTATCCTTTTCTAGGTTCGAGTGAACCTAACATTGAAATCAATGATCTCTTCTTATGGATGTCTCTGGATTGTTGTGAACTAGTGCAGAAGAGAATATAAATCGGTGGACTCATTGAAGCTTCGCATCAACTATCCGGCTAACTGGTCCCATCTCGTTATAGTACCAGATGGTAAAGATCTATACCAGTAGAGGAGTTTCCCTCTAAGGGATAGAACCAGAAGCTTTACCATAACTCGCTCCTTTGTGATGTCATGAATTGTCACCAAAGAAACTATGTCCTGGATGTGCTCCAGAGCAGTCTTCCCAGTTCCATCGAACGTGGGGATCTTTTTCATAGTAGCAAGCGGAACCTACCGTTGTCTCGCTAAATTTAGTGGTTTAGAAGAATTCCATGCTAGGAACAGTCTGGGCAGTGGTTGCTATTGTTTTTGTTGCATTTGTTGTTATTGTTGTTGTTGTTGTTGTGCCATATTTGCTTCTAGATTTTGAGAAATAGGAATTCTCAAAGCTCCTCCTTGGTTGCTAATAGGACGACTAATGTGAATGGAGGCACTAGGATGCTTCGATGAGTTGGGAGGATTAGGAGGAAAGCTAGCTATTGTGCTATCCAAAGTCAGTCCTTATTCATCAAAAGTAACCTCTTGTGAGGATGTTCCACATAACAGCGACTCATGGGTGACTAACCTAGAGCATTCCCCAAAGGCATCAATATCAAGCTCAAAGAACTCAGTTTCCTCTCCTCTATTCCTAACTCTCCATCTTGTTTGCATGAAGGCACGTACTTAGGTATCGCTCTCTATGACTTAAGGATTCTCAGTTAAACAGAGTCACCAGATGCTAAGAGTCTTTCGGCAATGAGACGAGCATCGACTCTCACTACCACTCAGAAGGTGAGACTGACCAGGTCCCACCGGGCATGCCAGAAACTGTTGGTCATCAAATCTGCCCAAGAAATTATTTGGAAAAGTGTACGTGCCATAGACCTAGACCAACATTGAAATGCCAAAGGGAAGAGATGCCCTTCATGCCAATCTTTGGAGAAATGTCGGCTCCTATACTAAACTACTTCGGTGTTTAAGATAAGGATGCAGGAAAGAGATAAACAGAGTAATGGTGCAAGAAAGAAATAAAAGGGGTAAGGGAAGATATGTTGATAATTTAAAGTAGGAAAGGACTAGAAGCACGATCGTTGGCCAATATCTTGAAACAACAGCAAGAAACACCAAGAATAAAATGAAAAGAACACGATATTAGCCTTCCTATGTATCCTCTAGACGAGTTCCAGGATTACCCTCCCCTTTCATCGAAATTCAGAGTTCAAAGTTATGGCAATTAGGATAAAGTGAATATAATAGAAACATGATCCATAGGTGGCATACAAGAAAACTAATACAACGTTTTCCTCTCCTATGTATCCTTCGAGAAAATTTTAGGGTTCCATGCCCAATCGCACACCTAAATCTAGAATGCATAATTATAGTATGTGAATGAAGAAAGAGATAAAAGAAATAAACACAGAAGGCAGCATACAAGAGAGAAATTAGGCTCAAAGCTCTTAAGTATTAATTGCATAGATTCAAGTTACAGTAGCTTTCTTAGCAGAAAGTTCCCCCCTTTTTTCATTACAATGCCTGGGTTTTTATAGAGGACCCGACCCTCTAAGCCATCAATGCACAAAATAGAGGAGTACATCCTCAAAACCTGAGAAGTTATATCTTCGTGGCTCTCGTGACTGAGCTCTCAAATATTTTACCAAAACTAGCAACTGCGACCGGGTCAGCTAGGGAAACATGCATTAATGGGTCGCCTGAACATCCTTGGCTTCTAGGTGCAGTGCTCGAGTGGCCGCCATGCTCGTCGGGCTCTCCTTTAAGAACTGATATCTCATTTCCAATTGCCAAAAATGAGCAACGATTTTACCAGGCATGTAAAAATGCATTTATGAGGCACTTCATTGCCTCGAAAAAATACCTGACTTGGAGTGTGTGCCCTTGAAGCTCTTTGCTAGATTTTCATTTGTAACTCCACTTCGCAATGGATGCAAGTTGAAGTAGATCTTCCTTCTTGGTTTGCACTTCGCATGGTGGAGCTTCGCAAGACATCTTTGGGGGTGCTGAGTGTTGAAGCAGATATTCCTCCTCAAGGTGGGTCTCTTCATTTCTCATTGCTTCGCTAGAGAGACGTGTCAAAACTGCTTCACTAATGAATCATCAAAATGCTTCATCGCGATCTTCCTTCAAAACTGTGATTCGAGGTAATTTCGGCTGAAGTGCATTCTTGCCTTCAAAAAATGTTTCATTCTTTACAACCGCTACTGCTTTGGGTGTAAATGCCTCGCACAAAAGCTAACCAAAGCAGATGCTTCGTGACAACTTTCAGCAAAGTAGAAATGGTTCCCTGGTAGGGAGGCCCGAAGTGGGTGCTTCGGTGGTTCTTTGGTGAAGTATTTTTCAATGTTTGTGCTCCTTCAACTTCTGCTTCGCAAGATTTTCGTCCAAAGTAGCTGCTTGAAATGCTTCGGGTCCGAAGTAGTTTTCTTGCCTTAGAAAACTCGGATTGTGATCTAGACTTTCCTTCTTCAACGAAGCTATTCTTTTGGACTGCTCGAATGCCACTTTGTAAAACTTTCGCCTGAATAGCTGCTTGAAATGCTGCGGGTGCAAAGCTCTTTTCATCCCCTACTTCTTTCTTTTGGCAAAGCTGTTTTCTTTCTTATGAAGCTCTTTTTCGTAGCATGTTCAATAGTGAAGCTCTTTCATCTTCATTCTATGTACAAGGGGGATGGCAATGAAAGCCAAAATTGCTGCAATGCTTGAAAATGTTGTTTCTAAAAAAAAGGGAACAAATTCATGAAATTAAAAGAAATACTTTACAAAAATTTTGATTTTACTACCCCTCTAGACAATGTGACAAAATTGTCAACAAGAACTTACATCAGATATCCGGATACAGGTAAGGTTTAAAATTTCTTCATAGGCATTGCATCAATTTATACATTCTGTTTTCTGTATTCTTTTGTTTACATTTGAAGTTAAAAGTGCATGTAGATTAGTTTAGTTTGCATATTGGCCAAACTTAGGTGTGTGTGATTTGAATAAAAAGAAACCATTAAAACAAATCCTGAAACCTAAGCTTAGAAATAGCCAAAAATGTTTCCTGATGAACCCAAAACCCATTCATTAAAAAAATACCATATATGGAAGGTATTATTAAGTACCTCTCTTTTGAGGTGTAGACCACTCATTCTCCCATTCCCCTCTAAGGCATGGATCCATCAGCCTTGAGGAAAGAAGTGCAAGAATTTTTGGGCTACATTATTTGGTGAACCCAATGTGAAACATAGGCATTTCTTCTGATATTCTAAATAGTTACAAAAAAAAAACAAAAAATATTAGTCAAATTTCATAATTTTGCATGCCATAGATGGTATATTATAACATAAGGAGAGTCGTTTGTATTAATTTTAGTATAGTACTAGCAAACCAAGAATTTTCTTCATTAGGTAGTGTGTCATACTCTAAGATTTGAAGAAGGGTAGAGATTATAAGATCTAAAGAGCCCGAACTTGAGAAAATCATAAGGTTCAATTTATCTAGAATCTTGGATCCTGATAGTGCATCTTTCTACTTTGACCTTCAAAGAGCCTGTGATAGGTGGCTAGCAGACAAAAGAGTTGTTATTTCTCCAAGTCTTTATTCCTTTGAAGATTATCTTGAGAATGCAATAGTAGTACATAATTTTTTATCACAAGTGGAAAATCAAGAAATTATTTTAGATGATAAGAGAAGATTTAAGAGGGTTCCTAGAGCTATACTTTATCGAGAATACTTTCACGAATTACACTTTTTTGCATTATTATAGCACATTTCATAAAATTCCTAAAATCCAACTTCCTATTTGAATAAGAACACTACCTGTCACCAAATCAATTGGAACATGTTAATGATACCTCTAGTATTTTTAAATAAACTTGAAATATAACATGTATAATATTATAGTTGTGTTTATTTTGTTATTTGCAATCTAAAAAATGACAAAAAAAAAACCCAAAAACAATCATATTATATTATTTTTTCTAGTTAGGTATATATATATAACATATATACCCCAAAATTTTAGCACATATATATAATATATATCTGCAAAAAAAAATTATTCTAAAAACAAAATGCTTATATTAAGAAGTGGTAAACAAGTAGATAATAATATGGGAGAACAAGAACAAGATGATATTGAATATAGAGCACTTGATGGAGAGGATATACTATCAGAATATGAAGGTGATAATGCGGAAAACGAAGTAGAAGATCCTAATGAACCTAAATTAGATGAAAATGGACATGTTCAATTTGAGACTCTTGCAAATTTTACTCAATTCATAAAAAATCACATAGGTGAATTTAGCCAAGCAGTACATATGGATAATTCAGGAGAAGGTTCCATGGGAGTAGCCTTAGCATCCACTTTTCGAATCCATACAAACCCATTACCTTACATGCCTTCAACAGACCCAAATGATAATCAAGTAGGCCCATATAATCCAAATATGATACCTTTAAATCAAAATGCTCAAAAATCAATGGCACAATCATCCAAAATTATTGTTAGCAACCCAAAAGTAAATCTAAAAAAAATAAAAACAACCATTCACATCCATGTTCACTCAAGCTCTTAATCAACAAATGGTAAATAAAAAAAAGGTTAAACTAGTATAAAATACCAACTACCAACAAATTCAATAAAATGTAGTTCCTACAAACACTTTACATAATAGTGTTTCAGTTGGAAATCTTCACACAACAACACCAACTTATTATCAAAGACACAATAATATGGTGCAACAAAATTAGTTTGGTGGATAACAATAGGGACTTGAAGCTATGGTTAAGTAGTTAGCTTCTATTCTAGACCATATGGATCCTTATTGTCCCTTATACAGTTACCGAGATATGTGTAGTCAACCTTTGGATCCTGTAGTCATAGCGCAACCTTATCCTAAGCATTTCCCCATGCCTGTCTTCATGATATATAAAGGAACTGAAGATCCTATAGAGCAGATTTGTATGTTTAGAATGGCATGTCATGATGTTTCTCATGATGATTTGTTGTTGCTAAAGATGTTTCCTAAAATTTTGGGAGGTATGGCCCTAAAGTGGTATTATAAATTACCCAATAACTCTTTAAGGAATTTTGAGGAAACAACATAGATGTTTGTCCATCAATTTAGTGCCTATATAGAAAGGCATGTGACCATTAAAGATTTATACAACCTGAAACAAGGGAAATATGAAAGTTTTACATAATTATTGGCTAAATGGAGACAAATTTTTGGAAAATTACACTTTGTATTACCTCATCGTGAAATGTTGGACATATTTATAGGTAATTTGCAAGAACAATTATCTTATGAACTTTCTACTGCTACAGTAACCACCTTCGATCAATTCATTGATTTAGCATGAATGGTAGAAGATGCCCTTATCAGGAGAGGTCAATTTAAGAAGAAATATGAAGATAAAACTTATAAGAATAAATACAAAAACAAACAAGTAGTAGGTGATGGATTTACTGACTAGTAGAAATAAATCAAATGTTAATATTATGGAAGTTGTGAAGAAATTTGTATTAAAAGTTCTTGATAAACCACCAAGATAATTTACAAGACTAAATCAGCCTTTAACTATGATTTTACCTCAACTATTGGAACAAGGTTTGATACGGTTGCTTGAAATAAGAAAACCTGATGCAACTGTAGCTGGATTTAGAGCTAATTTACATTGTAACTTCCATAGAGCTTATGGTCATTCAACAAACTCATGTAAAATATTGAAACACATGATACAAGATCTAATTGACAATGGAAAAATGGAAGTATAAAAAATCCCACCAAAATATGCTCAAAATAATACACAAAAATCTTAAAATCAAAATGCAAATTAGAATTTGGACATCTTCCAATACCCTTTACCAAAGCATGGTAAAGAAGTTGTAAATCAGGTAGACCATCATAATGTTCCCCATACAACTTGATATGTAGGAACTATTAGTAGTTTTCTACCGCATCAAGACTTGCCAAAAACATATTTAACTACTGAATCCTTAGTCACTACTAGACCTATAAAAATTTATCAAAACACACCTTTAGAAAGTGATACAGAAAGTGAAACAGGAAGTGAATTAGAGATTGCTTCAAATAGTTCTGAGTATGAATCATATCAAGTCACACCTATTATAGATTTATTTGTTCCAGAAGAACCATTTCTAATAAGAATAACTACTAGATCATCATATCAATAATGCCTTTCAAATGAGCAAGCAGAAAATGCTAGACCCCATTTTGGTAATCCATGACATAGCAACATTGTAGGTACCATCGAAGTTGTTACAAGACAACAAGCCCAAAACCAAAATTCTCAAGATCAAAGTCAAATGAGAAGACAAATCCATTTGTATTAAAAGCTCCTACTAAAGAAAATAATGTAACAAGTTCACAACAAATATCTCCATATGATATTAATGAACAATTAGCTACTATCACAGCAAGAATATCTCTTTTGGATCTCTTAAGGACTTCCTCCATACATAGGGAAGAATTGATGATAAATTTGAGCAATATGATGGTACCTAAAGATATCGAACCAAATACTATAGTAAATGTTGTAACTTTGGACGAAATAAAATTTATAGATTTTCGTGATAAAGATATCCCTCCTCAAAGTTTATATGGAGATAACCCTTTGTAAATTACAACATTGATTGGATATTTAGGAGTTAAGAGAGTCTTAATTGATAATGGATCATAATTAAATATATTCACATATGATTTCTTTCAAAGGTTTGGATTTTAAAAAGAAGATAAGAAAAATACTGAAATTATCATTAAAGCATTTAATGAAGAAACTCAAGAAACATGTGGAGTTATGAAGATCACATTGCAAGTTGGTCCAAGGATTTTAGATATGACTATGTTTGTTGTACCATGTTTTGCATCGTACAACATTCTTCTAGGTCGACCTTGGATCAATGCATCGTACAACATTCTTCTAGGTCGACCTTTGAGGTGTGTTAGATTTGAATTTAAAAATCAATTAGTCACCATTCATGGTGATCCTAGACCATTTGATATGTGTGTTGTGGCAAAACCTGTAGGGGTTCCATTTTGTCCTACTATGTCTGTTGTTCATCCTAGTCCATCTTCATCATCAAAACCTTCTAAATCTAAATCACCTCCTAAATCAACATGATTAAAAACATATTCTAAATCATCAACATCAAATTCTACATCATTATCATCATACCATTTTGAAACTATACCTAATCCATTTCCCAATTCTATAGTAACAGAGTCACATCCTGATTCTACAGTATTTAAATTTACAACATCTAAATAACTAGATAAGGAGGATAATCCATATACTTCATATGCAATTTTAGATGAAGTATTACCGGATTTATCTTTAGTGCTTGCAACTACAGAAGAAGTTAATTTTACTACTCAAAATTATTTGGTACTATCTAAGTTACCACCATATCCCCGAACATTAGGCTTACCAAAGAAAGGTTGCATTTGTCATATTGGGAGTTGTGAATTTGTGTATGCAAGATATGATTGGGAAAAAAATTAGTTATGGAGATTATAATTGATCAATATGGATTTGCTAAATGCTATTTCTCTAATATATATGAAAAATCAAAACCAATTATGTGTAATATGGGTTATAGAGGTAAAGTTTTAGGACCTCATGAAAATAGAATAAAATAACCCTTGGAGGTCGAAGAGTGGTCTTCCCGATGTAACAAAAATAGAACCATTCCCATATAAATATAATGACCATCTTATAACATATCAAGAGTACCAAAAAGAACTTTTTTAAATGATACATACTTGTAATATGTTGATTATGGTTTATCCAGAAATGATTGCTTCTTTGGATGAATGTTTAGAGGGGGATATTTTTCATGATATATCTCTTAATGAAGTTCTAAGAAATAATTTTTTCTTTGATGGATCAATGTTGTGTGTAGCTCACATAGAAGCTACTACTCCCCAAGAAGAATTACCTAAATATATGTTTCAATAATTACAAGAAATGGGGGTATCACCTACATCTCCCAACTTTGAAAGAGAGCTAAATATTGTTGTAGAAAATTTTATAAAAATCAACATTGGAATAGAAGAGAATCATCGCATGGTCAAAATTGGATCTGAGTTAAGGGAAGAAAAAAAAAGCTATATATTGAATTTCTTATTGAATATCCTGATGTCTTCACTTGGATATACGTAGATATGCCAGGCCTAGATCCTTTTGTAGTTGTACACCATCTAGTAGTGCGCCCTGATGCTAAACCTATAAAGCAAAAACTTAGAAAAATGCATCCTAAAGTAGCACTACTAGTTAAAATTGAACTAGAGAAGCTTTTGAATGTAAATTTTATACAAGCTATTGACTATGCTGAGTGGATATCAAATTTTGTTCTAGTAACTAAGAAAGAAGCTACTAAAATTAAGGTTTTCCCAGATTTTAGAGATATTAATGTTGCATGCCCTAAATATGACTTTTCTCTCCCTAATATGAATCAAATCATATATTTTACAACTGGGAGTCGGATGTTGTCTCTTATGGACGGTTTATTAGGATACAACAAAATTAGAATAGCTCCTGAAGACCAAGTTAAAACAACTTTTATTACACCTTGGGGGACTTTTTGTTGGAAAGTCATGCCCTTCGGTTTAAAGAATGCTAGAGCAAATTATCAAAGATCTATGACATATTTTTTATGATATGATGTATAATATTTTTCATGATTATGTTGATGACATTATAGCTCGCTCAACTAAAGAATATGATCACATTAATGATTTAATAAAAGTGTTTGGCAGATTAAGAGAATATCTGATACATTTAAACCCAAACAAATGTATATTTGGAGTAAAATCTAGAAAATTATTAGGATTTATTGTTTCTATGTGAGGCATCAAGATAGGTCCTTTAAATATTAAGCCTATCCGTGATATGCCACCTCCTAAAAACATATCAAAATTAAGGAGCTTACAAGGAAAATTACAAGCTATTCATCACTTCATTGATAAATTGGCAGATAGAGCAAAACCTATTATTAAATTGCTCAAGAAAAAAATTCTTTTCAATGGGATAAGGAATGTCAAGAATATTTTGATAGTATTAAACAATATCTTCTCAACCCTCTAGTGCTTGTTCCACCTAGACCAGATTGTCCTTTCATTTTATATATTTTTGCTTCGAAACTTGCACTTGGAGCTATGTTGGCTCAAATTGATGATGAAAATAAAGAACGAGCCACATAATACATAAGTAGAACTTTAATAAGTTATGAAACAAGATATACTCCATTAGAAAAAATTTGTTTAGTAGTTGTGTTTTCTACGCAAAAGTTGCATCATTATATGCTTAGTCAGAAAACATATGTCATTGCTAAATCTAATCCATTGAAGTACTTGATGAGTAGACCATACTTATCAGGATGCATAGCTATGTGGGTTCTTGCTCTTAGTGAGTTTCAAATCACATTTATCGTCCAAAAATCCATAAAATGCCAAGTTATAGCAGATCAGTTAGTTGTTACACCTTTAGAGTCTACTCACCCCATGAATATTGAATTTCCAGATAAGTGTCTTTATGTAGAAGAAGATCATTCTGAAAATTGGACATTGTTTTTTGATGGAGATAGATGTATGAGTGGTACAGGTGTCGGTATTATATTAATATCTCCTCAAAAGAACCTAATACCTTTATCCTTTAAATTATAGTTTGCTTGTACTACTAACACTATAGAATATAAGGCTTTAATCCTTGGATTATGAGCTGCTTTAGCTTTAAATATTAAATTTTTATTAGTTTTTGGAAATTCTCAACTTGTGATAAATCAAATCAATGAAGTTTATCAAACATGATATAAGAAAATTTGCCCTTGTAAGGAGTATGTGCTTAAGCTTATTTCATTGTTTGAAAAGGCGAATTTAGAAGCCATTCCTAGAACTAGCAACCGTGCTATTGATGTTATGGCTACGGTTTCCTCCTTGTATTTGTAGTTATATGATGAATATGCTACTATAATTATCCACAAACTCCAAGAACCTACTTCCTCTAAATCCTACTTAGAGCCATTGTATGTGTTTTTAATTAATGAGATCACCCCAGAACCTTGGTACATAGATATCTTTAACTTTTTTACAAAATGGGATTTTTCCCAAAGGATTAGATAAAAACCAATGTAGGTTACTACATAAGTGAGTTGTTCACTTCGTAATTTTTGGTAATACCTTATATAGAAGATCCTTTGAAGGTATCCTATTAATATGTCTAAACTGTTGAGCAAGGTGCAACGACAGTATTGTCATTTTTGTCAACACAGTCAGATAGATCAGTTGATGCAGTGGACGGGAGTTCAGAGGCTACTCAAAGTATGCATAGTGATGTTAAATTCTTATGAGGATGATTACCCACCTTTATGCATATTTTCCAAGAAGACCGAAGTGGCCCATATGCTAAAGATCAAAGAAAAATAAAAACACCGCAAAGAAAAAAAGCGTTGCGATATCACGACATGTTGCATTTTCTTGACTCAAAAAGGGCAGACAGGCAGAAAAATAAAAAGTGTCATGATATCGTGACATGTCACATTTTTGTGACTCAAAAAGGGCAGGAAGGCAGAGAAATAAAAAGTGTCATGATATTGTGACATGTCGCATTTTCGTGACTCAAAAAGGGCAGGCAGGCAGAGAAACAAAAGTGTCGCGATATCGCGACATGTCGCATTTTCACGACTCAAAAAGGGCAAGGCAGGCAAAGAAACAAAAGTGTCATGATATTGCGACATATTGCATTTTTGCCAAAGGAACAGAGTAGTATTTAGTGCATCTGATATTAGTGATGAACACCAGGATGGTGAAACTGAAGACTGCATAGTGACGTGGACCCATAAGGAATATTTAATGATTTAAAATCATTTAAGATGGTCGTTACTCATGGAAAGAAGCGGATGCATGCCCATGTGGAGAAAATGAACAGTCATGGAAAGAAGCGGATGCATGCCCATGTGGAGAAAACGAATAGTCGTGGAAGGAGAAAATGAATAGTCATGGAAAGAAGCGGATGCATGCCCATGTGGAGAAAATGAACAGTTTTGGAAAGAAGCGGATGCATACCCATATGGAGAAAAGGAAACGAAGGGCCTAAAAATAGAAACGAAAAGTTTTTTCGAAAACCAAAATGCATGCATGCATAAGGGAAAATAAAACGAACAATCATGAAGGAGAAAATGAACAGTCATCAAAGGAAAAGAAAACGAACAGTTATAAAGGAGAAAATGAACAGTCATCGAAGGATAAAATGAACAGTCATGAAGGAGAAAATGAACTATCATCGAAGGAGAAAATGAACAGTCATGAAGGAGAAAACGAACAGTCATGGTAGGATAATATAGTGTAAATTCTTTGCATGTGACGTGTTTGACGAAATGCCTTCTAAATATATACAAAAGGAGTTACATAAAGAAGGAGTTACAATTGACAAGTGGCATATGAGAATATGAAAGGTGTTACAATTGACAAGTGGCGTATGAGAATATGAAAAAAGGAGTTACAATTGGAGTTACAAAGAGAAAGGATAGTTATAAAAGGAGTGTTGCTTGAAGAATTTTATGAGAGCGATAGGCAAGCAAGAAGGGTGCGTGTTTTGTGAATTGTGGGTGGTGTTGGGTAAGCAATAGACCAGTCGAGGTCTTGTAAAAGTGAAGGCATTTTTATGTCAATCTTCTAGTTTCAAAATTGAAGTCCAAGTTGGTGCTTGGCATCAGGGGTTGGTGCTCCTTCCAGTTGGTGCTGGTAAATCGGGGGTTGGTGCTCCTTCCAGTGGGTGCTGGTAAATTGATTGTAAAGTTGGTGCTTTGCAAAGGCTGGATTTGGATGGGAGTCCAAATAGTCATTTTGAGGAGTAGCCAAATTGGTGAACCTCGGTACATCTTATGTTGTGTGATGTTCTCTTGTTATACTTGCTTTATTTGGTTTTAAGTTTTCATTGTTTTGGCTTTAAGAGTTGAAGATTTAAGTTATAAAGAGCTACACTGATTCACCCCCCCTCTTAGTGTCATTGTGAGACTAACAATTGGTATCAGAGCGAGGTTCCTGAACAATCTTAACCATCTAGGGTGATCTTGGAAGTGAGACAATGGCAGGTGGTGAAGGCTTCTCATCAAAAAAAGCACCATTTTTAGATGAAACTAATTACGCATTTTGGAGACTCAGGATGCAAATATATCTTTGTGATTTGGGATACGACATTTGGGATTCAGTAGATAGTGGATACACAATACCCACCACTTCTCCAACCGATGTTGCCAGTAAGAAACTGTTTGAAAATAACTCAAAAGCAAAGAATGCTATCATGTGCGGATTAGTGGACAGTGAACTAGTAAAAATTATGAGTTGTAAAACGGTAAAAGAAATATGGGACAAACTAAGGAGCATTCATGAAGGAGACGTTAAGATCAAGGAGGCCAAGTTACAAACACATTGAGCTCAGTTCGAAGTATTAAATATGAATGACGATGAGAACATAGAGGCATATATGTTGAGAGTTAATGAAGTAATTAATGCGATTAGAGGACTCAATGAGGAAATCAAATATTTTGTCATCGTGAAAAAGGTATTAAGATCTCTTCCCCAAAGATTTGATTCTAAATTTTTAGCTATAGAAGAAGCTAAAGATCTAAATTCTTTTAGTATGGATGAGATGCATGGTTCTTTGACTGCATATGAGATGAGAATAGAAAAATCTAAACCCACAGACAGAGAAGCTACTTTTAAAGCCCATAAAAATATGAAAGCAAAACAAGAATCCGAGGAAGAAGAGACATCAGATGAAATGGAAGCAAACTTTGTTCAAAAACTAAAAAGGGGAAAATGAAAATACAGAGGAAAGTTACTATTTAAATGTTTCAATTGTGGAGGCATTGGGCATTTTGCAGCTAAATTTCCACTTAATGAGAAGAACAAAAGTGATGAAGGATCACACCAAGAAAGAAGTGACTAGAAGAAAAAAACAAATTTCAGAAAAGGCAACTTCAAGAAGAAAAGTTTCATCTCCAAGAATGTCAGTTCATCAGAAGACAACTGCGGTGAGGATTCTGAAAAGGAAACATGTGAAGCTCTTTTCATGGCACTCAAAGAAGAAAAAACAAAAAAATAACAGGAATGTGATGAAGAAGAAATTGATGTAGGAGTAAATTTGGAAGAGGAACTAATTACAACTCTGGATGAATTGAATATAGAAATAAAAAAGAATAAGAAAATTTTAAGAAATATTGAGGATGCAAATGAAATCATAACCAGTTTGAAAGTACAGATAGAAGAATCCAAGAAAATATCTGAAGATCTCGAAGTGTAAATAATCATGAAAATAGATTATTGCAGCAAGCTAGAAGAAGAGACTGTTGGTTTAAGGATGCAGATAGAAGAGATGAATCATAAAATTAGTTGTTATCACAAACGTGAAGAAAGTTCTATGAAGCTGGATAAGATCATAAATAACCAAAGGACTATAGGCATCAAATTTGGTTTGGGCTTTGACGAAGGAGAATCATCAAATGGATCAAAGAATGAAGATAAGAAACAGGTTGATCAAGAAAAATTGACTCATGCAAAAGAAAGCAATAATGCAAGGCATGAAAGGAGAATTGACAATGATGGATTCACCAATGTCACACATCAAGGAAGAAGAAGATTTATGACTCCTACAACAACATGGCAAAAACCATCACCCAGGTTCAATCATCTCTTTTCTAGTTACTATTTTAAATGCAATGGTTATGGACATAAGATTTCAGATTGCAAGTATAATGTAGGACCAAGGAATTTTACTAGTAGAAATATTTTTTCACCTTTGATGGATTATGCAGTAGAATGTTATAACTATCATAATTTTGGGCACATTGCAAGAAATTGTCGAAGTACATTTGCATCAAATCAATTTCGGGGAAGAAAATTTCAACCAAATGGAATGAGACAAAATAGAAAATTTCTTGAAAAACATGCACAAGCTACTGAAATAGAAAAGTCAAAACAAGAGCCCAAAACTGTAATCAAACCAGAGTGGAAAGAAAAAGAGCGATCTAAGGAAGAAAAAGAATCCCTGATCGTACAAATAGCATTTAAAGCACAGAATAAATATGCACCATGGATACTTGATAGTGGATGCTCCAGTCATATGACAGGTGACAAATAGAAATTTGAGAAGTTACAGTAATATGAAGGTGGTTCAGTAAAATTTGGAAATAATGATGGAGCTAAGATAGTTGGCAAAGGTTCAGTTAAGATTAGTGATGAAAAAATTAAGTCAACAGAAGTCTTGTTTGTGGTTTGTCTGAAGCATAACTTGTTGAGCGTAAGTCAAATATGTGATAGAGGTCATGAAGTGATTTTTAAGAAGCAGGGTTGTGAAGTCAAAAAAGAAAACAGTGGAAAGTTGATAGCAACTGGATCAAGGACATCTAGAAACCTGTACACTCTCTCAGATACTTCAGAAGGAGCTTGATTTATTGGACAGGAAGAAGAAAATTGGTTGTGGCACAAGAGGCTCGATCATATCAGTTTTGACAATCTAGTAAAAATTAGCTCAAAAAAGGGAGTGGTCATGCTTCCCAAGAATTGACTAGCTATCGGGACCACATTCTCAGGGGGAGCATTTGTGTATTTGTTTATCTTTTTGCTCATGTTTGTGATTTTTGCTAAGTGTACTAATTTTTGCCTGAGAATGTTATGCATGGACTCAGGGGGAGTTTGTAGTAGCCCTTTGATATTGTTGTCAAAGAGGGAGAAGAGTTATATAAAATTGCACATGTGTTGTCAACAATTCCAAAGGGGGAGATTGTTGAGCAAGGTGCAGCGACAGTATTGTCATTGTTGTCAACACAGTCAGATAGATCGGTTGATGCAGTGGAAAGGATTTCAGAGGCTACTCAAAGTATGTAAAGTGATGTTAAATGCTTATGAGGATGTTTACCCACCTTTATGCATATTTTCCAAGAAGACCGAAGTGGCCCATATGCTAAAGATCAAAGAAAAAGCAAAACACCGCAAAGAAAAAAAGTGTCGCGATATCGCGACATGTTGCATTTTCATGACTCAAAAAGGGCAGGCAGGCAGAGAAATAAAAAGTGTCGTGATATCGCGACATGTCACATTTTTGCGACTCAAAAAGGACATGCAAGCAGACAAAGAAAAAGTGTAGTGATATCGCGACATGTCGCATTTTCGTGACTCAAAAATGGTAGGCAAGCAGAGAAACAAAAGTGTCACGATATCGCAACATGTCGCATTTTTGTGACTCAAAAATGGCAGGCAGGCAAAAAAAAAGTGTCGTGATATCGCGACATGTTGCATTTTTGCCAAAGGAACAGAGTAGTAGTCAGTGCGTCTGATATTAGTGATGAACACCAGGATAGTGAAACTGAAGACTGCATAGTGACGTGGACCCATAAGGAATATTTAATTATTTGAAATCATTTAATATGGTCGTTACTCATGGAAAGAAGTGGATGCATGCCCATGTGGAGAAAACGAACAGTCATGGAAAGAAGCGGATGCATGTCCATGTGGAGAAAATGAACAGTCATGGAAGGAGAAAATGAACAGTCATGGAAAGAAGCGGATGCATGCCCATGTGGAGAAAATGAACAGTTATGGAAAGAAGCGGATGCATGCCCATGTGGAGAAAAGGAAACGAAGGGCCTCAAAATAGAAACAAAAAGTTTTTTTGAAAACCAAAACGCATGCATGCATAAGGGAAAAGAAAACGAACAATCATGAAGGAGAAAATGAACAGTCATCGAAGGAAAAGAAAATGAACAGTCATGAAGGAGAAAATGAACAGTCATTGAAGGAGAAAACGAACAGTCATGAAGGAGAAAACGAACAATCATCGAAGGAGAAAACGAACAGTCATCGAAGGAGAAAACAAACAATCATCGAAGGAGAAAACGAATAGTCATGAAGGAGAAAACGAATAGTCATGGTAGGAGAATATAGTGTCAATTCTTTGCATGTGACGTGTTTGACGAAATGCCTTCTAAATATATACAAAAGGAGTTACATAAAAAAGGAGTTATGATTGAAAAGTGGCATATGAGAATATGAAAGAAGGTGTTACAATTGACAAGTGGTGTATGAGAATATGAAAGGAGTTACAATTGGAGTTACAAAGAGAAAGGATAGTTATAAAAGGAGTGTTGCTTAGAATTTTATGAGAGCGATAGGCGAGCGAGAAGGGTGTGTGTTTTATGAATTGTGGGTGATGTTGGGTAAGCAATAGACCAGTCAAGGTCTTGTAAAAGTGAAGGCATTTTTATTTCAATCTTCTAGTTTCAAAATTGAAGTCCAAGTTGGTGCTTGGCATCAGGGGTTGGTGTTCCTTCCAGTTGGTGCTGGTAAATTAGGGGTTGGTGCTCCTTCTAGTGGGTCTTTGGTAAATTTATTGTAAATTTGGTGCTTTGCAAAGGTTGTATTTGGATGGGAGTCCAAACATTCATTTTGAGGAGTAGCCAAATCGGTGAACCTCGGTACATCTTGTGTTGTGTGATGTTCTCTTGTTATACTTGCTTTATTTGGTTTTAAGTTTTCATTGTTTTGGCTTTAAGAGTTGAATATTTAAGTTATAAAGAGCTACACTGATTCACCCCCCCCTCTCAGTGTCATTGTGAGACTAACATAAATTGAGAAGAATCTAAGAAAACCTTATGTGAAGCCCATGATGGATCCTGTGGAGGTCACTTCAGTCGAAGTGCCATTGCTAAAAAGCTCCTTCGAATGGGCTATTTTTGGCCTTCCATGGAAAAATATGCTAATTATTATGTGCATCATTGTGACAAGTGTCAAAGACATGATGACCTTGTTCATGCTCCTACTCAAGAACTCCAAACCATAGTCTCTCCTTGGCCCTTCTCTAAATGGGGTTTAGACATTATTAGTAAAATCAATCCTATCTCATCTGATGGTCATAAATTTATACTAACTGCAAAAAAATATTTTACAAAGTAGGTTGAAGCTATGCCTTTAGCTTCTTGCACAGGAGTTCAAGTTTCTAAATTTATTTTCAATCAAATCATTTGTAGATTTGGAATTCCATCTAATCTCATTTCAGATAATGGTACATGCTTTAAGAACAAATATGTTAAAAAATTATGTCAAAAATATAAAATTCAACATAGATGGTCTACTCCTTACTATCCACAATGAAACGACCAAGCTGAAGCATCTAATAAAACATTGATCAAAATCTTAAAAATATTAGTTAATAAAATAGGGCGTGACTAGCATATACAGTTATATCTTGCCTTATGGGTTTATCGAACTAGTGTCCATACTCCCACAAGCGCTTCACATTTTGTCTTGGTCTATGGTGTTGAAGAAGTTTTCTCATTTAAGTTAGAAATTCCTTCTTTAGCTCTTCTACTTCAAGATGTCGAAGTAGGAGATGAACATCGTGCTGACAGATTAAATCAGTTGGAACTTCTAGATGAAAAGTGCATCCATTCTTTAGAGCATCTTCACGCCTACAAAGATAAATTTAAAAGATCATATTCAAAGAAATTTCATAATCGATCTTTTGAAATTGGTGATCTAGTCTTAAAAGAAAATAAAAAAATACTAATGCAAAAAAATAAAAGGAAAATTCTAGTCTAATTGGCTTGGACCATTTATCATCACTGCCAAATTTTGATCAGGTGCATACAAATTGGCTACCTTGGATGGAAAATATCTCAAGGAACCCATGAATATTATGCATCTGAAAATATATTATAAATAAATCCAAAAGTCTTATCATTGTACATAGTTGTAAATAGTTTTTCTTATGTATTTCAATATACCCTCAAAAATAACTAAAAAATTACAAAATCTAAAATCTACAAAAATATTTCCAAAAATTATTATTAGATCATTATCTCTACATCTGTTATCTACTAATATTGCAAGTTATATTTTCATTTACTTCAAATTAATTCAAATATTATCTTGAACCATGCACTAAAAATCACATATTTAATAAGTTTTGGATTTTGTTATTTTGACTATAAATCTCTCTTGTACTAAAGAACACTATTACTTCATTAAATAATTTTGAGTATTGTGCATGATTTTGCTACTTCTTGAACCAAGGACACATTCTTACATATTAAAATGATTTGTTGTAAATTTGATAAAGTGATACTACTTAGTAAATCTTAATACCTTAAGTGAAAAAGTTTCTCTTGCTATCCTATCATGTGCATGGTCTAGAATACTGAGAAATTGGCAAAAGGACAAGCTTCTCCCTACCCGAATAAAATCCCTTGCTCTACGTCTAATCTGGGCAAGTATCTTGAAAAATAAAAAGAAAAAGAAAAATAAAAAGAAAGAAAAAGAAAAAGAAAGAAAAGAAAAAGAGAAAAACAAGAAAAAATTTCCAAAGCAATAAAATCCCCTTGTCCAGAAATGAACAACAAACCCCTATCCTATAAAATGTGAATAAAATAAGGGGTTATTGAACTTGAATCCCTATAATTTCTCAATTATTCGAAAACCATGACGTAAACCCCATAATAGGTGATTTGTGCCCAACTTGCTTGACATTGGGTAATTCCTTCTCACATGGCGATATGTCTATCACATTAGTGATTTTTCTTTTGTACAGACCAATGTCCACATTTATATTAGCTAACTTTTGGTAGTTTGATTTACATAGTAGTTCAGTACCAAAGCATGCACAAAATCATGGTCAAATGAACATTTCACTCGCACACACATTGGTTCATTCAAAGTTTGCTCTATCATTAACGTACTCAAAATTAGTAAATTAACCTTACAAAGAATACACATTTGTTAGTTGAGAGATTTTGTATAATTATGATAATCAAAACAAATAATGAACTCACTTTTCACACACTAGTTCTAGATAAATTTGAATTTGTCTTAGAAATAAGTCAAAATATTAAGGGAATTTTGTTAGATAATCAATTTCAATTCTTTGCACTAATTCCTACAAATTATTTTATCATCATGACATAATAATTTATTTCAACTATATCTATTACAAAATCAAAATTTATATCATCCTACATTTCATTTTGATTTTTGCGATGATGGTATAGTTCCTAAGTAATTATTTCTCTTTAAATTTCACACTTAGGAATTTTATGCCTAGTGCAAGTCATCTTTCTAATTTTTCAGGCCCAAAAATAATTTCATAAAACTATTATAAAAATATTTTGAATATGTGACATAATGATCTATCCAACACTAATTTTGCATTTTAAAAAGAACACACAAAATTTATATCATCCTGCATTTCATTTTGATTTTTGCGATGATGGTATAATTCCTAAGTAACTATTTTTCTTCAAATTTCACACTTAGGAATTGTATGCCTAGCGCAAATCATCCTTTGAATTTTTCATGCTTTGATCAATATATTTCACAAATATTTATCAAATACATTGTTCTCAAACAAACATCACACATATTATTTTCATTACAAAAGCCTTAATGTTATTCTTAAGCATACAACCATTTTTTAGCAATATCAAAAACATTCCTCACAAAACAGGATTAGCTTCATGACTTAGCGAGCTTTGAACTCCACCAATAGTCACATAACAACATAACATCCTTTGAGGTTTATTGCTAAAATCTATCAAAATTTATCATTATTCCAAAACACCTTTTTCAAAAACACATTTTTAAAACTAAATCATTTTTAATCCATTTTCAAAGCATGATTAATAACATCTCATCATCTAAAAATTAAAATGCAACATTAATTAAACAAAACACATGAAGTCACATAAGAGACAAAAAAATCTATATATATATATATATATATATATATATATATATATATATCTCAACATTCCATATACAAAAATAAAGTTAAACTGATATCTCACAATCCTAAAAAAATTGGCATTCTTAGTCAAATATATCATACAAACTATACAAATATTTAGGCTCACTCCCTAGAATCTCTAGAGCTCTGTGCCTCATCCAGCAGGTGGAAGCGTTGGTGGCATCTCCCGTGTCTTCGTAGCAATCCTAGAGGAAGTCACCCTGGATGAAGAGTGGGATGACCCAACTCAAATCAGCTCTGTAATATCTTTAGGGAGAGGCTCTCTCTAATTTGTAGGTACTAATATGAAATATAGATTCTGATAGAAATTCATATGCTACACTACCCATAGTAGCTCATCCCTTACTTGACTCCGCTCAGATCGACCTATCTGGGTTAGTTTCATAGCCCCAGCTCCCTATCCCACCTGAGCCCGAGACTCTACCATATATCCCTCTAGAGTCTAAATATTTCTATGTAGACCTACATCCTCAGATCTAGCCTGTGTTAGCTCTCCCTTTAGAGACTCTATCATAGTATTTTGGGTCGCATTCTCCCCCTCATGCATCCATAGCCAAATGGTCTACCTAATGCAGGCCAGCTCAAAGGCATCCTCTTGCCATCCTAGAATCCCTCTCCATGGCCTCCATGTAATGTCATTAGCCAATAAGTCATCTATGAGCCGTCGCATAATGCTTAGGCTAACTCGTCTCCCATGTCCTCCCTATAGAGGCCAATAAAATACCCTAGGTCTGTCATCAGCCATGCTAGGATGGTCATTTATCGCCCTATCAGTCACTGGATAGCTATGTGCTTCTAGCACCACACCTGTAGAAATGATGTCAAAATGAGGCCCTTACCCCCCTTGTAGACTACTCTATGCAAAAATATATACAGTCTACATAGGAGGAAGGAACCCCAAGAAAAGTAGAGCCTTTGGTCTCTCATGTTGCATATGACCTTTGCTAATATCCAAGGTAACTACATCCCGTTGGGATGGTATAAAATTAGTCCACTCACAACACCACTCAACAACACTATCAATCGAGAGACTCCCTCTGCCCTGCCGAGTCTCTCCTGTGGAACTCCTCCCTTCCTCAATAGGAATCTCGGATCTCCAGTCAATCGATGCATAGCCTAGCCTTATTTTCCAGATGCAGTAACCCGAGCATCCCATAGTGGCAACCTCAGAATCTTCCAGACATCCCCTAAGGTAGGAGTCATATCCCCTATAGGTAGCCAAAAGAAAGAGGACTCTGGATATCGTCTCTCTGCTAACTCTGTCAGCAGTCGCATGTTTGTGCCAACATTTGGCATTTCTGCTATATGTGGAAGACCCACTACCTCTAAAGTAGTCTACTCATCATCTACGAGAGCATCTAAGTTTGCCTGAAAGGTAGCATGCCTCCACTCCCTGTTCTTTAACTTAGCCATCTGTCAAAAATAAAAACATAAAATCAAAAATTAGTGATTGGATTAAAAAATACAAAATTGGATAAACACAATGCAAATTCGTATCAAAACAAATTATATCGTATCGATTTTGTGATATCATATCGATTATGCGATATCATAATATACGATATCGCTCATATTGATATGATATTGACAAAATCGTATCGATTTCCCCAATATCATACCATACGATATTGTGAAATCGTTACGATTTTGTGAAATCGTTACAATTTCATAATTAGGGCTGCACGACGGTAGTTGTGCCCTAAAAATCCAAATTTAATAAAAATTTAACAAAAAATTGCAAAGATCTAAGTTAGAGGAAAAATAAAATGCATGATGTGAAGCTCCTGCCATGTTTTTCTCCAAAGCTCTAAAAAGGTAAAAGGTAAAATGCAAATGAATTACTTTTTCATGTTATTTTCTTATTTATTCATTTTACTCCTAATTTTCAAGTTTTTTATCCAAACATCAAATTTGGATATAAAAACTTGAAGGGGGTACCATAAACATCATATTTCAAAACAACTTGCATTAAAACTTAAAATCATCAACAAAAAATTGTAGTAAAATTTTATTTTCTCGTAAAACGAGTCGCACTTTTCTTTAATGCAATTTCTTCCAAAATTGCGCTAAAGAGGGGGCAAAATGTAGCACCTTAAATTTGACCCATTTGCATAAAAACACAAAAATATTATAAAAACATTATGTTTGTATTTGTCACCTCAAAATTTGTGCTAATTTGACGATATCATACTACGATTATCAAAATCATAGTATGACCTCCAAAATCGTAGCACGATCTCAAGTTTAAGATCCTTGTGATCGACGTACGATATCGTCGATCGTAATATGATCTTTCTTGAAAATAGAAAACTTAAAATGGAAAATGATAAAAGTTGTTCAAACTGGTTTTTGCCTCCGCTTGTGTAACTACGTGGGATTAGCGAGATCATATCCGTTTGGTTTCGCCCAGCTTGGAAGTTGCAAAAATCCAACCTCCTCCTTATTTTGGACACTCCTCCTTGCCTATTTAACCAAACCCCCCCTTTATAAATTCTCCTGGCTCTCTGCACTTAGAAAAACTTAGTTTAATTTTATTTTCTAGCACTCATTATTTCATTATTTGGTTGCAATATTGAAGTGTTTCATCGCAGATTAAAGGATTTTGTCGTAGATCGGAGGATACAATAGTGCGGTCGTAGTATGAACGTGCAAGTTCAGGATACAATCTCGCCCAAAATGCTACGATATCATCTATAATTTACTTGGGGGTAACTCTGAGTTTTGGTTTGTGTATTCTAGCCTTTTTTCACTTGATTTAGACTTCATTTAGTATTTTTTATCATAAGATATATTATATTAAATCATTTGCATTCTTGGAGTTCACCTAAAATCTCATGTAATTGCATGTTTTAGGTAATTAGATGCATTTGTCTGTCAATTCCTATTTATTGTTACTATTCAGTAGTGTTTAATAGATCATAACCATATTTGCAAAGATAAATAGGATCATGAATTTCATTTCTTTACCCTCTATCCATGCATCTATTATCTTTGATAAAATCGGATTTGTTTGTCTGTGATCGTAATACGATCTAGCTAATCGTAATACGATCTTATGAAATCATAATACAATATTGCCCTACATTGTATGAAACTGGACTGCTTACAAATTTTAGAACTTACATCAAACATCTGGATATAGGTAAGGTTTAAAATTTCTTCATAGTCATTGCATCAATTTATACATTCTATTTTCTATATTCTTTTGTTTACATTTGAAGTTAAAAGTCCATGTAGCTTATTTTAGTTTGCATATTGGCCAAACTTAGGTGTGTGTGATTTGAATAAAAATAAACCATTAAAATAAATCCCGAAACCTAGGCTTAGAAACAACCAAAAATATTTCCTGGTGAACCCAAAATCCATTCATCAAAAAATCACCATATATAGAAGGTATGATTAAGTACCTCTCTTTTGAGGTGTAGACCACTCATTCTCCCATTCCCCTCTAAGGCACGGATCCATCAGCCTTGAGGAAAGGAGTGCGAGAATTTTTTGGCTACAATATCTCAGAGGAAAAATTAGTTGCCATCAAGCCCCTCAATGATCTAGATGAATTTTATTTTTATCTTTTTCCATGGTTACCATCATCCCTTATGCGTAAACTTCTCCTGTCAAGGGACTTAATTACTCACACTCCCCTATACCACACCCTATAATTCTAACACCACCACAACCACCCATGGTACATATGCATACCCCCATATTCGATCAACTTTTTCCACCAAAGAATGGATATTATTTGCCAACCATAAATATGATCTCCATTGACCTCACTAAACCACTTCACTACCCAAGTGACCCTTCAAAACCTTTGCACCTCAATCTTGAGGCTATTGGTTTGATCATGCCACTTCCCCACCATCATCAGAAGAGTTCCTACCTTGCAAGAAAATGTTACAACCATTTCACTTTTTCTCAGGTCCATCTTAAGATGTTTTTCAAGCTGAGGTTGAGCCTAATAGTACATTCGATTTTCTAAATCTAGCTGAGGATATTCATATTATCCCTACACATCACCAATTAGAGGATGGATCCCACATGTTAGTGGAAGAAATAATTGATGTTGATATTGGTACTGATCCTAAAAATCCTTAGGTTGTCAAATTAGGACAAAGTTTATCAACTACACAATGGGCCTATTTCACAACATTCCTAACAAGATATAAGAAAAAAGTTGCTTGGTATTATAAATATATGTCGGGTCTTGATCTAACATTGGTTTTTCACAACTTAACGCTCGATCCAAAGATCAAATCGATCAAGAAAAACTTCATAAAATGCACGCAACAATTGCCTTAATGGTAAAATATGAGTTACAAAAATTGTTGGATGCAAGATTCATCCAACCTATTAATTACCTTGAGTAGGTTTCCAATATGGTCCCTGTAGGAAAAACAAATGGGGATATTCACATATGCATTTATTTTTGTAATCTAAAAAAAGTGATTCTAGGATGAGTTCCCACTCTCAAACATCGATACACTCATCGACACAACCACTGATCATGAAATACTCTCCCTCATGGATGGTTTTTAAAGTTACAATCAAATTTAGGTCAACCTTGAAGATCAATCCAAAAAAACTTTTAGCATGCCATGGAGGACTTTATGTTACAAATGCATGCTCTTTGGACTCAAAACACTAGTACCACTTATCAGCGGCTATGAATTACATCTTTCATGATTACATGCACAATATTTTGGAAGACTATATGGATGATATTTTAGCAAAATATTTATCATGTCATGACCACCTCATTGTGTTAGAAAAGTATTCAATCATCTCTTAGAGCACAATGTGTGCTTAAATCCTACAAAGTGCATTTTTGGAGTTACATGTAGGAAACTATTAGGCTTCATAGTCTCTCTAAATGAGGTTTTGAAGTAGATCCAAACAAGGTTAAGATAATCATAGATATGCCTCCCCCTACTAATATTAGAAAGTTACACAACTTGCAAGGAAAATTTTAATTTATTCGATGCTTCATAGCATAAATTTTGAATAAATGCAAGCCTTTCAATCACTTCTTACAAAAGGGGGTCACTTTTTCTTGGGATCGGGAGTGCCAAAAATCCTTTGATGATATTAAACAATACATGGCATCTTTGCCAGTGTTTGCTCCTTCTCGACTAGGTGTTCCATTTCTATTATACATCGTGACCACTGACTTTGCCCTAAGGATCATGTTGGCCCAAAAGAATGAGGTAAACAAAGAACAAGCCATATATTACCTTAGCCAAACCTTTATTAGTTATGAAATCAAATATGCTTATGTTGAGGGGCTCTATTTAGCAATGGTTTTTACCACCAATAAGCTTAGATATTACATGCTAAGTCAAACCACGTATGTCATTTCAAAAGAAAACCCTTTATGGTATATGATGAGTCACACTTATCACAATAGTCATACCACAAAGTGGATCATGCTTTTTATGGAGTTTAACCTCAATTTAATAATTCAAAATTATATTAAGGTCAAGTCATTGTTGATCATCTAGCAAAAGCTCCTCTCCCCAATGATAAGACACTAAACATAGAAATTCTTGATGATGTAGTCTTTGCACTATCAAACTTGGGAGAATGAGAACACACAGTGGATATAACACTATTCTTCGATGGTTAAAAATATGATCAAGAGGGTGGGGTGGGCATCATGTTTTTCACACCATAAGGGGTTCCTATTCCCCTTTTATTTAAACTTGATTTTCCCTGCACCAACAACAATGCCAAATATTAAGCCCTTCTTTTGGGTCTTCAAATGGCTCTCACCATGAACATAAATAAATTAAACATATTTGGTGACTCCTTATCAATAGTTAATTAGGTTAAGATAATTTATCAATGCAATTGTCTAATCTTAAAATCCTACAAATATCTTATCAAAAAATTACTAATTAAATTTGAATGGTACGACATCAAGGTTGTACCTCATTCATCCAACCATTTTATGGATACAATAGCTTCCTTGGGATCTCTAATCTATAGAACCCATCATATGATGTCACAATTATTCAATTCAAGATGCTCTCTCAAGCCACGGTCTCGCAAGACATTTCCAAATATGAATGAAATGTTCACATGATACAGGTTGAACCCTACCAACATGGGTTCTCCCTAATTCAAGATTTTTTTAACCATGCTTCTTGGGGGTACTTGGTCTCACAAATTCCTTATGATAATAACATGACCATATACCTTAAGGTTATTTTCCACTCTATATTCGTGCGAGGTGTATCTATATAGGAATAAACAATTCATCTAGTCCAAGTCGACTCGTCTCAAGATTGGTTTTCTAAGTTCAAATATTTCCTAAAAGTGGGTACCATTCCTTTAGTATTGTTGCGTGTTTTCAAATGAACATTCAAGCAAAAAGTGATTAAGTATGTCTTTGTAGGAGATATACTCTACTGTCAAAGCTATGATGATCTTCATTTTTTGCTTAGAGCCCCAAGAATCTATTTGGGCTATTTCCCAAGCTCATGATGGTACTTGCAGTGGCCATTTTAGCGGCATGGCCATCGCTAAGCACATCCTTTGAATGGGTTATTATTGGCCCACTTTGGAGTGATACTATTGCATTTATGTTAAAAGGTGCATTAAATTTTAGCATCATCCTAATATTTCACACGTATCTTTGCAAGCCTTATAACCGATTCATTCGGTATGGACTTTTTTGCAATGGGGATTTGATCTAATTGGTAAAATTTTACCCTCATATTCATGCAAACAAAAAATCATTTTAATGGTCATTGAGTTTTTCACAAAGTAGGTGGAATCTATTCCTCTTACCATTGCAATAGGTTCACACATCACGGAATTCCTATTACATAACATCATATGGCATTTAGGTATTCCATCCAAAATAATTTTGGATAATGGGCCACCATTCAAAAATAAATATATGAGAGCTTTATGTGATATATAATATTAAACACAACTTTTCAATGCCTTATTATCCACAAAGTAATGGGTAAGTAGAGACATCAAACAAGATGACAAGCAATCAATATGACAAGAGACTGCATCCACTGCACAGGTGGGAAGCAAAGATTTCAAAATTCATAGGGTAGGAAGGCCCAAATTCAAAATTCTGGATCCTAGGGTATCCTTGACTGTAAATAATCTGGAAATAATCTTGAGGATGGGGAAATCTATGAATCTGTTGTTGTCAATCTGATCGGGTTTTGGGGTGATGAACCCCCGATAAAGGTGATCCCCATGGGACCCCTTTTGTTGAGGGCCCCAGTATAGACAAAGCATCCTTTGCCAAAGTCATAATAGGAGGACAACACTACATACCTGAGCTTCACTCTAATTTAGAACCTACAGGGTCAAAAATAAAAATTCCTGACACCCTGATTCAAAAATATTTATCTTTTAAATATTTTAATCTAGTTGGCAAATTGATTGGAGGGCATCCTAATCTCAAAGTAATTAAAATATGGGCTATTTTCAAGTGGAAGACTATTGGGTCCATGGAGATATTTGGCTTGACCAGGGGCTTCTTTGGGATTCATATGAGTAATCGTGATGATGCTAGCAAAATCCTCACTAGTGGTCCTTGGTTTCTAGGGTGAAAGAGCCTTTTTATTAGGAAATGGGATCCTGACTTTGACCCTAAGACCCAAAGTATAAATTTTGCACCTATTTGGGTTAGACTTCCCAATATTCCTTATCAATTTTGGCATCTGAACATCCTCTTTGCTATCACCAAAACCATTGGGACTTTGGTTGCCATTGATCATGCTACCTTAGCCAAAACCATAATGACCACAGCTAGAATATGCATCATTGCCAACCTTGATTCTTAAATTCCAACTTTTATGGAGCTCGAATACAGTGGCTATTATCGCAAGTAGGCCATTGAGTATGAAAAATAATTGACTTTCTATGTGGAATATCACACTCATGGGCCATATTCAGGTTCATTGCCCTTCGCTAAAGGCTAAACATTTAGATGAACCTACTCTGTCACCTGAGGCCCATCATCCAAAATAATGAGATCCATATTCCTCAAAATTTTGATTCTCCTATAAATCCTGGACTGTCCCTTCCCCCTCTTGAGACTTTTAGCCCCTCTAAAGTATCAAATATCTTAATGTCTTTAGGTTCGGTAGTCGATCAAATAGCTCCATCCAAATTTAGCCTCAAGCACACTCGTAGCACCAAAAAAATCCCAATTGACTGTGGGAGTGATAAAAAATGAGGATGACCTTCCGCAAGTGAGCAATGGAAAAACAGAGTTCAGTAGGACATAGATAATGGTATCCAAAAAACTTTATTTCCCCTCGTTGGTTCTTAGGCTAGGGATGAACCAAAAATTACCAAACCTTCCCAAACTACTGGTAAGGGAGGCAAGAAAACTTCCAAATTTTCCAAATGAAGCTCCTCTCATGGAATATGAGAGGCTTGAATGGGTTAACCAATAAAATAGTGGTTAGCTCATTACGAAAAGAAATAAAACCTACTATTATCATTCTACAAGAAACAAAACTTGATCCAAATAATTCTGCCTCAACGGTGATCAAAATATAGAGTATAGGAGAACTTGTTTTCAGTTCGGCCAGAGGTGCTTCAGGTGGTCTCATCTATTTGTGGGACCCAAGAAAGGTAAATGGAGAATTGGTTCAATCTAGTGAAAGGATCGTCAATGTCAGGTTTCAAGAAAGAGATTCCAATTTTTCATGGATTCTATCAAATATTTATGCTCCAAATTATTTATTTGAAATAGTCTTTTTTTGGGACATGCTCAGCAACCTTAAAGACTCCTTCAACAATACTCCCTAGATTTTTTTTGGAGATTTCAACACACCTCTTTACCCCTCAGATAAATTTTGGGGTTCGAGGTGTAATGAAAAAAGTATGGAATATTTTTTAGACTTTGTCAATACCAATAACCTTATGGATCTCAAGCTTAAAAATGCAAAGTATACATGGAGCAATAGAATATCAGGGAGTCAGCTCATTCAAGTAAAATTAGACAAAAAAAATTATCCCATGAAGTTGTTCAAGCCTTTTGGGATGCCAACCTTCTTGCTCTCTCAAAATTTGGATCTGATCATAGTCCCCTTATTTTGGACATTACCAAGGACAAACCTTTCATAAGACCATTCATATTTGAATCAATTTGGATTTAGCATCCTGATCTAAGGCTAAGAATTTCTCAATGGTGGCAACAGGCAGGTCAAGGTTGTCCTTCCTTCCACCTAGCACAAAAACTAAGGCATGTAAAAGAAAATCTCAAAATATAGAATAAAGAAGTGTTTGGAAATTTATTTGAGATCAAACAATCTCTTAATGATAGACTTCTTTCCATTGAGAACAAAATCCAAGCAGGTCACTGTGATAATCAAACCCGTGCTGAAGAGAGAAATATCTTGGCTGAATATCACAATATTCTAGCTCGTGAAGAAATCTTTTGGAAATAGAAATCTAGAGCCTTGTGGCTTAAATAAGGATATTTGAACACAAGGTTTTTTCATGCTTCTACCATGCGAAACAAAAGCCACAATAGAATCAAAGAACTGATAAAAAATGATGGGTCCACTACCTCTGATATCCAGGAAATCAAAAATGAGGTTGTCTCTTATTTTACCAACCTCCTTGGTGAGAATAGGGTGCCTTCTAACCTTGATCTAAATTCCATGCTTTATCATATTCCCAAGCTGGTCTCAAATGATGCCAATTCCAAAATTTTAGTACCTTTTTTTGATGAGGAGATCCACTCAACCCTATTTTCAATGTATCCTGACAAAGCCCCTAGCCCTGACGGAGTTCCTCCTCATTTTTTTAGTCCTTTTGGGATATAGTGGGTTATGATGTTTGTTCTACCATTAGATATTTTTAGTCTAAAAAATCTATCCCTTGAGGATTCAATTCAACTTTTATCGCCCTCATTCCTAAAAATTCAAATGCTAAATCCATGACTGATTTTCGACCTATAAGCTTGTGTAACGTGGTTTATAAAATCCTCACAAAGGCTATTGCTAATAGAATGAGAGACATCCTTCCTTCCATTATTGATCCTTGTTAGGGAAGCTCAGTTCATGGTAGATCCATTCTTTATGGAGTTATTACTATCCATGAATCCCTCCATTCTATTCACATGTCCAAAAATCTTGCCTTTGTTTTGAAATTAAACATGAATAAATCTTATGATAGATTAAATTGGGATTTCCTCATGTCAATCCTTATTAAGTTTAGATTTCATTATGATTGGGTTGATTTAATAAAATGGTGCATTTCCACTCTGTGGCTTTCATTTCTTTTAAATGGATCCACTGTTGGTTATTTTCCAAGCAATCGAGGCATCCACCAAGGATATCTCATATCTCCCTTGTTGTTCATAATTGTTGTTGAAGCTTTGGGTAGAACTATAAAATCAGCTTGTAATATCAACCTTATTTCAGGAATAAAAGTAGCCTCTCAGACCAGACCTATTTCTCACCAAAAATTTATGGATGACACAATTATCACCTCTAAAGCGTATGTCTTTGAAGCCAGAGTTATCCAACATATATTATTGTTATATAAAGAGGTTGTTGGGCAAAATATCAATTTCCATAAAAGAAAAATATATTTTTTAAATATGCCCATACAGAGACAGAGCAAAATTTTTGCCATTCTTGAATGCCCAACATCTTCTTTCCCTGCTACTTATCTAGGGCTTCCTCTATTTTTGGGATAAAAAGAAGCTTCAATGTGGAACAATGTGATTGAAATGTTACAAAAGAAATTAGCATTTTGGAAAGGCAATATTTTATCATAAGCTAGTAAAATTACCCTGACATAGGCTTCTCTTAAGAGCATTCCTATCTACTTCATATCAATATTTAAAGTTATGGCAAGGGTTTGTCATAAAATAGAACAGATTCAAAAGAATTTTCTATGGTCTAGATCTAAAAATAAAAACTAATTCAACCTTGTTGCTTGGGATAAAGTCTACCGGTAAAAACATTCCGGTTGGGTGGGTCTCAGAAGGATTCACCTTTTCAACTCATATCTTTTATCTAATCAAATTTTGAGGTTAATTTCAAATGATAGAATTGATTGGATTTCTATAGTTTATCGTAAATATATGTAGGGAACTGATTTTTTCAATGTTGTCTTTTCCTCGAGAGGGTCTTGATTTTGGAAATCCATTTTGCAAGTTAGATCTCTTGTTAAAAATGGCCTTCGATGGAGACTAGGATATGGGCAAAATTTTGATTTTTGGAAGTACATATGGCTCCTTAATGAACCACTCATAAATAACCCCAACTTGGTTGTCCTCAAAGGATATACTGATATCACCTTTGGATCAAAAGTTTCAAATTTTATTTGTTCTCAGGATTGTAGAAAAACTTGGAAGCATATCTTTAGTCCTGATCGTCCTGGAGAATCTAAAGAACTATAGTTTCTTCTAATATATTCTATCATTCCCTCTAGGAATCCTCATGATCAATTGGTTTGGGAACTTACTGAATTTGGATATTTTTCTATTAAAACTACATATCAAATTCTCTTACCTCATGAGGAATCCTTAATCCCATTTAATTTGGTTTGGATCAAGTTGTTGATTCCTAAAATTACCTCCTTTTCTTGGTTTTCTATCCAGGAGAGAATCCTTACTATTGATAATATTTTGAAAAGAGGCTTACCCATTCCCAATAGATGCTTTCTATGTTTATCTGATTGGGAATCCACCCATCATATTTTACTTGATTGCCCCTTCACTTCCATTCTCAATAATTTATTTGAGTGTTTCCACATTTTCTAGGTTGTGCCTTGCTCTATCCCTGATCTTTTTATTCAATAGCCCAATCCATTCGGAAACATTTCTCCTCAAAATATTGTGCCATTTGTGCCTTCATCACTTCCTGTGGTAGATCTGGTTGGAGAGAAATCGTAGAGTTTTCTCCAACACTAGTCAAAATTCTGATTTTATCTTGAATAAAATCCTCTCATTTCCTATTGAGATGATGTCCTCTATCCTTTACTTTCTTAGCCTTCTTCCCGCTTTGAAGTCTCAGTTTGGCAGGCTCTTAACTTCCCTATTGTGAACAATTCTTATCCTCATCCTATCTCCAATAGGGCTCAGACTTCTTGGATTCCTCCTCCTCTAGGATGGCTTAAATTGAATGTTGATGGTGCTACTAAGGGTAACCCTGGTCAAGCGGGAGTGGGTGGTATCCTCAGAGATAATAAAGGTAAGGTGATCCTTGCTTTTTTTTAATATTTAGGGACTCAGTCAAATCAAACTTCCGAATCTCATGCTCTCTGGTGTGGTTTGGTGTTGGCCAAGGACTTGTTTGATAGAATTCTAGTCGAGGATGATTCCCTTACTACCATTAATTACTTTAAAAATTCCAAAGTCCCTTCTTGGAAAATAAGGAACTGCATCAACGAAGCCAAACATGTTAGAAGAACCTTTCAATATATAATCTTCTAGCACACATTCAGGGAGAAAAATAAAGTTGCTGACGTATTAGGAAATTTTGGGACCTGAATTACTCATTTGATGACATGGACCACTAAAATCTCTCTATTTTTGGCTCATGTTATTGATGAATAAACTTCATCTTCAGGTATCATTAATGTTGATGTGGAGCAAGTCAGCAATATTTTGGATGATTCTAATGCCAGTGTGTCCTAAATTTCTTTTCAATCGATCCCATGCTACCTCGGTTCATGGGCATCATGTGGTTCTTGGTCTTGTCAATATTGGATGTCGGTTTCCCATCTTTCAAGATAAAGCCTCTGCTATCCTCACTCATTTCAAAGTCCTCTTTTGCATAACCCCAGATCCATAGCCTATTCTCTTCACCATTTTTCTACCACCCTTACCCTTCCTAGTTTCATTACCCCTTTCCAACGTTCCACCTCTTCCATCCATGACATTTCCTTCCCGTGTGGCCTACCTCGTGTTTTGTTGTACCATTCTGGTTTTTCCCTATTGTAGGATTTTAGTTTAGATTCTCACATGATTCCCTTTGGTGATTGGAATTACCTTGTCTGCCAGGAATGCCTTGGGTCATGTATTCTTTCTCATCACCACCCGTTGCAACACTTTTGTTGAGATTGTCGTTGGTGTGTTGTTTATTTTACCCTCTTGGCTATTTCTTTTTATATCGCTCAAGTTTTGATTTTCCTTCATTGCTATGCCTTTCAACTATTCATCCAAAAGTTATATTTTTTCTATGAAGCCACCATGTGTTTCGTTGAACCATCCAAGGTATGCTTGGATTCCATTGCTGAGGAAATCATTTTAGGAAAATATTTCCTCCTGTTTTTCCACAAATTCAAAGGTGAGGACCCTAAAGTTACTTTGGCATTTATGGAGATGTGGGACAATGGTAAGGTCACCATCCACAATAAGACTTATGTCGTTGACATCAAAATTCTTGTTGAACTGACTGGGTAGCAACCTAAAGGATGATCCATCAGGAGATATAAGCACAATTGGGATGCCAAATTGAAGGACATCAAGGATAAGGAGCTCTGTAGAAAGGCTTATTTGGGTATGCAGCATGATGAGTTAAAATTTCCATGGGGGAGTGTCCTTAAGCCCATTATGGAGTATATTACTATTAATGATCCAGATAAGCCCCTCTATAATTTTCATTTTTCCTTTTATAACCACTTTCGTGATGTTAGTGCAATCAATATACCTCAGTTTTTATTTAATTCAGTCAGTTATACCATTGAGCATTGTAGGAAGAAAAATGGGTCAGAGTTACCCACTCACTATGGGATTTTTAATGTATTGTTTAAAAAATGGTTAATTCATTGCCCTGAGGACATTGTTGTGACCCCACCTCCTAAACCCAAACCGAGTTCCTTGAAACCCAGCTCTTCCCAAAACATACCTCAATTCTCTTGCACCCCTATGTTGTCCGTAAAAAAGCAAAAAATTATTGAGTCTTTTCACCAACTTAGAAATAGACCTAACAATACCTCCCTTGAACCTAAACTTGAAATTGAGTTTAAAAAAACCACTACGCTCCTCAGTGCATCTAAATAACAAAGCTATAAATAAAGAATCACTGGTAATTGAGTCTGAATATGAGGATAAGGACAACTCCGATATCTGCATGTAGATGTTCATCATAAAATTTGTAACAAATTGTATTACCAACTCATTGATCTGCATAATGCCCTTAATTTATGGTTTTTTAGGAAGTCCTTTTCTGAAGGGCGGGGATATATTCCCACTAAAAATCTGAAAGTGGTTGTCATTCCTTAGGATGTCCCTACTAAAGAAAATATTGCTATGATAGACACTTCAAACGATGGACTCCAAGATGTTGTTTTTGATCCTGACATGGAGGGTTTAAATGGTCCCCTTCCATTTTGGAAGGTTGCTAGTCATATTTTTGTTGTTTAATGTATTCTATTGGTTTTTGTGTTGTTTCAGCCTTTTCTTTTTCCAAGTCCAAATCTTGTTGTTCTTGTTGTAGGCTGAGGATAGCCTTAATGTATAAGCATTTTGAAGGATGACATTATGTTTTGAACTTCTATGTTTCTATAGAATCTGTTGCCATTTTTTATATAGGTTTTGGGAACCTGTTAAAATCTATCTGAATTTTAAATCTTAAGCTCTTTAACCGATCAAAAAAAAATTAGAGGCATCAAACAAAATATTCATTGCAATTCTCAAGAAGATAGTAAATGATAATCCTAAATATTGACATCTTCAACTACCTCTAGTGCTATGGGCTTATGGAAATAGCATTTGGACACCAATTGGGGCAACTCAATTTTTGTTAGTATATGGTGCTAAGGCCATCATGCCCTTGGAATTGGAAATTCCTTTGTTGCACATTATATTGAAAGAGTTCATTGATGATGACACTGCACGACAAGCTCGCCTAGATCAACTCATGCTTCTTGATGAACGATGAATCAATACTCTCAAGAATATTTGTGTTTATCAAGATCACATTAATAAATCCTATGATATAGAAATCCATATTAGGTCTTTTTAAGTTGGTGATCTTGTGCTTAAAGAAAACCAATAGAATTCCAACTTACCGATCCATTTGTGTTATAAATTTGTGTCTAACTGGTTGAGCCTGTTCATTGTGACACAAAAAGTAGGGACAAGAACTTATTGTATAGCTTCCCTTGAGGGTGTTGAGTAATCTAAACCTCTTAACATCCTCCACCCGTGGGCATTTCATGCATAACACAAAATGCATAAAAAAAAAAATCACAAAAACAATAAAAACAGTACAATATAAAAAAATCACAAAAAAATATTGCATTGCTCACGTCATCATGCATTACACATTACAATAACTCATTGATTAATTGTATTAGGCATATCAGTCATTGCATTAGCATCAATCCATTCTGCTTCATATCATCACTTACACCTATCATTGTGGTCTTTTGATTGTTAAGGATCCTCGTAAGATAGGAGAGATACTAGATGACCATCAACAATGATGTTCATATGACCACTGACTATTCTATGCATACCTCTTAATGTTCAAAAATTCATAAGATACTTACACACACCACACATTTATTTTCACCATTTACATTTCGTAGATTTTCATGCTTGTATGAGTATCATGAGTCTTATTCAAACCTTTTCTCTTATCATCATTTGCATTTTTTCTTGTGATATTTTGGTTATTAAGGGGTCCTCATAAGATAGGATAGATATTGTATGACCATCAATAATGATGTTCATATGACCACTGACTATTTTATGTACACCTATTAGTTTTTAAAATTTCATAAGGAAAACACACACACCCAACAAATCATTTCCATACACATTTTCCATCCTAGGTGTTTGTGTTTCTCCCCTCACCCAGAAAGTTTTTATAGGGTTATCAATAGAGTCTTTTTGGTCATTCAACCATTCCTAGTTTTCTTTTCATATTTTATAGAAATATATCCTAATTTTTGAAGGTAGGGTCTTGCTTTGATTGTACCTTGTATATCTCAAAATCCCAACACATTTCTATATTTTTAAATATGAGTTTGCACAAGGAAAGGCAACACTATGACACAGTACTTTCCCCTTAAGTGAAAGGTTTCCATTGCTCATCCTATTATGCACATGGTCTAGAAGAATTGAAAAAAGGATAAGCTCCCCCTACCCAAAGCAATAAAATCCCTTCCTCCACTCAAAACTAAGTAAATATCCCTTAAAAAAAATTCCCTTGCTCTTCCACAAAAAGGAGCAAGTATCCCAAAAAAAAAATGAAAAACAGAAATCAAAAGAAAAGAAGAAATAAATATCTTGAATCCCTAGAATTCTTAGTTTTTGACAACCATGGGGTAATCTCCATTGCTAGTAATGAGATATAGACGCCAACCTAAAAATAGATTAGCCTTACGTATGGTGATATGTCTATCACATTAGCGACCTTATTTTATACACCAATGCCATCTTATGGATGAGCTAGCTTTTGGTGGCTTGTATTGCCTAGTAGTTTAGTCCAACTACATACAAAATCAAGGTAATGATGACCATAGGGTGATCCCCATTACAACAATGGGCTATAAATGTCATCCTAGAAATGGGTAGTCTTATGCATCATATTCATGAACTTCACTATGCACACACATGGATATTGAATATATGGGTCTTCCTAGTAGATTTTTATCTTTTAGAGTCATGTATAGTCAGTATACAAATTTTGACTAGTCAACTAGGGTGTTTGAGTCTCATTAAAGCCTCATTGTTCCCTTATGACCTCTCATTGTGGCCCATCCATCATTGATATTTTCTCATATTACTTTTTATTCCATATTTTTCACCTTCAAATGTATGAATTTCATGAAAATGTTAACATTTGATTAATAACTTTTATACATTTTGTGGTGCTTACACTTAGTTTGTTTTTGCATCTTAGATTCATTCATTATGTTTTAACATATAAATATGAAAATCAAATTTTGCATCATCATGTCATTAATGCATACATTTATGAATACATACTAGAGCTATCATATCAAAAACATTCATTAACCATACATTCATAATCATATACACAATATCTAGGCATACATCCATCATCCATCATTGCATCCATAAGTGCATCAATACATGAAATAAATACAAGAAATAAATACATGATAGGCCATAATAAATATCATATCATATCATAAATATGTCAAAAGAGTGGTACATCATGATACAAAATTCCCTCAGGCTACACTAAAGTGGGCCCTTGAACCTCACACTCAAAAAGATAAGTACAATGCATAATACACCCTCAGGCTAGCCCTACACCACTGATATCACTACTACCCTCAATATCATATCAATGAGGTTTCCTAGATCCACTGGCCACTAACTGATGCAATGCACCTGGAGATACAAACCTAGGTACAGTTGGTCTCACAAAAGCCTCACTAGGTATGCCACTACATCGACTATGATGTGATGGCCCTACCAACGATCGAGAAGGTAACATACCACCTCATTGATCCACCTCATCCTCCAAATAAGTGATGTAGTCTCAATATTATTGATGATGATACATGTAGCAAGACAATCTTCCCTACAACTCTAACACCTCTGTATATAACCTAACCACGTCACCCATATCCTATCCACATGTGACCTATCCAACAGTCAACCTTGCTACACAAATTTATAGAGCATCTCTCTCTACTATAACCCCTGATATCTAGATTCATAGGGCATATTGCTCTTTTGCATATCCAGCTGACTATACCCATAAAGCATATCACTCTACTATCATTCTAGACATCTCATCATTTAGGCTCTCCACCTTAGCCTGTAAGGTGTCATTCTCCTCACCAAAACCCTACCATCTCTACCTTTCACTCTCCCACTAGCTCTACACCATGGCATGTGTTGTATCCCTATTAATCATCTATCCCTAGAGGATGTGGATCTACTCCTTGAGTTCAAAAATCTACTCTTGAGGATCCTCTTTCTTAGCCTCCTCAATTTCCTCACCTCTCTTAGAGGTCTCCCCCTCCTCCTCTATGCAACAACACAATCATCACTAGGATGGATCTACCACCATTCCATTTTCCCCTCTCCACCAGTCCTAACCTCACCTCCACCTACCCTGCATTCCTACCATAGTCACTCCACCAACCAGGTGTTATACTCAAGATTCATCCTAGGATCCTCTACGTCTGGGTCATCTAGTGGATCATTTGACTCCTCCATGAAACTACCTTTGCCTAAAGAAAACTACCTCATTAGGTACATCCTATCATACCCCCAACTACCAAGTAACTCATGAGTACTATAAGTACTCATGCTTAGTACCATACCGACCTATCAACCATCATCCATGTCTCACACACCTTAGATGTTGATCGGCCTCTATCCAAGGTGTACAATCCCTCCAATGCCACCATATCACATGTTCTAGCTTTAGCCTCTCCAGTGATTCTGTATAATGTAGGATGATACCCTGGTAAGTGCAACTCTTGCCCCACTCCTAAGGGTGCATCGACCACACGATATATGGGATATCCCTATCCACCATATCCCTTTAGCTAGCCCATGGTAGTCTAGTTGGCCTATCCACTTGAATGTGATCCCATCCCTAAATTTGTGAGAGGAAGTTGCACCCTAACCCCAACCAATGATGATGTTTAATCTCATATAGCTCCTCATAGAACTATGCTAGTAGTGTGATACCTCAAGCCATAATCAGTGGCTGCTCCACTGTGCACTCCACCAAATATTGTACTATGCCCAAGAGGTTCCATGAGAACCTCACACCTAAAGAGTTAATAAAATTCATGTTGAATATGAGTGACATAAGAACTACATGTTAGGATGTTAGAAGTTGGGTATTATACCCAACTTCCACCCTAACTCCCTCACTATCCACATTGTAGTCTACTCACTACCAATCTTGATGATAGACCCTCTATAATATTTGAGCCTGCTTGTTGGTCTAAGTTGTAACAATTGGATTTTCCTCTATAGGAATCTGTAATACCTGTAGACATCCTCTGGGTAACAGTCATCTTGTCAATCGAAAGCTCAAAAATTTTCATTCAACTATCCCATCTAATGGTCAATGCCATCAGGAAGGCCTGATATGTGTATACCAACTCTAATTTGATAATGTACATAAGTCCAATGGCCTTCAACCAACCCAAAAATAATTAGTGGGAGCATTATGTGCTCTCCTAAAGATATTTTTGTGTCTGTGTCATGCCCTAAGTAGTTTAAATAATACAAAATTTAACAAACATCCATCACACAATTCAAAAAAAAAAGAGGAACATAAGCAAAAAAAATCATTTTTTTCCAAGTATCCAAAACATTGTCTCAGCTTGAGATGGCCCCTAAACTTGGTTGTCTTGGATCGATATGGCCTCCCCAACGGTAAAAAATCCAAATATAGGTCGTCTCGACCTAAGATGACCCCCAGATTTAAAAAACAAAAAGTTCAATCAAGAAACTTAACAATAAAAATCATGAAAAAAGTAAAAACAAAAAAATAATAATACCAACAAATGAACACATCAAACATTAATCTAGATAATGTGAACTTCATTTACAAAATTTTCTTAATGTGGTTCATTTTACTATAACAAACTAAAAAGTGAGAATATGATACCTACCTTCCGCTCTCTGGATTCTTCACTCAAATATGCCTCAGGTTGGTCCATCATTAGGTTTAATATGGGTTTTGGTAGTGTTTTACTTTAAAAACTTAGCTCTCCTCCTCACTATCTCACTCTTCTCCCATTTCGCATGGTGAAAATAAAATCAATTTCATGAAATTTTTCTATAAATAGTCACCACAAATGCAATCGTCCAAGACAATCACGTGGTACATCACGACTGTCCAAGATAATCATCAAATTTGTAAAATGCCATAAAAATATAAAAAATGTATATAAAAAATTCCTCAAATTTGCAAAAAGTCAAAATTGGTCAAAACAAGGTTGTAAGGGGTTGCTAAGCCCTCAAATTTTCAAAATTGTCCCCCCAAAAAAAAACCCAATTTAATCATCTTGGTCAAGCAACTCATCACTTTCATCATTTTCCATCTCTATCGACTCATCATTTGACGAGGTATTCATATAATTACAAAATTCAAAATCAATTCAATAATCAAACACTTAAAAATGTAAAATTACGTTCGTTCAAGAATCATTGCCAAAAACAATCATATGCCCTTCTTGCTTGGGGTAAACAACAAGAAAAAACAATTTAAAAAAAATAAAAGGGGCAGCTCAACTGCCTGTTTGGTATCCCTAAATTCATCCACTATGGACCAAAGCTTGTCTTCTTATGACTGAAAGGTTTCTAAAAATCAAGTATACTCAAAGACATTGACTGCGGACTTATAATGTTTACCCATGGCTAAAAATTTTACTAAAATCAAATCCATCAATGAGTTGGAATAAATGATTCAAAAGTGCATGCTCTTTCTATGATTTGGCACTTTATATTAATTTGTTAATGAATATCATTAACCATCAAATCAACCATTTTAGGTTCTCTATTTTTTATCTGCATTGTGTTGTCACATAAAGCACCCAAAAAGGGATATTTGTAGACACCTAAAACATATAATATTGAGGAGACTACCTGAATGGACTCCTTTAGACCAAATAAATCACCTTGGATAACTTCAAGGCTAAAACAATGGTTTTCATCACTTAAACGGGTACAATTTCCCATAAACCATGGTCATCTTGATCCGAGATAGCCTCCAAATCATAATCATATCAACCCGAGACAACCACAAAAAAGCAAGTTTAAAATTAAAAGGAACATAACTGGTAGCTAAAACTACCAGTTAACCCCATGTATGATCTTGCAAAAAGTATTTAGCGCCCCTCATGGGCCAAAATTAGAAAAACACATACAATTATCAATCGCATGAGATTTCAGAGATAAACATTCACTTTTCTTAATGTGAACTGCCTCTTTGCATTTTCATGCAAGGTGATTTTGCAAAATTTAGCTTCAATTCGAGAAATCTATAAATTCATACTCACCTCTCAGTTGAAAAGAATTAGGAATTGAAATTTTTGAGCAATGAAGTTTTGCCAAAATTTTACCTCAAGCTCAAGCTTTTGTGCAACAAAGTGATGGCCCTTTTTAATCCTCCAAGTCATTATGCTATTGAGATCATGCTACTTGATTGCTGCAAAGTATTGTAAGTCATGCTTCCATATTTCATGTAATAAAACACGCCTACTTCTATGATTAATTTAATACATTAATCCGCTCCCACATTGCACCAATTTGTCGACAACAACTCCTAGGATATTTCAAACATTGCTTAGATTGGTTATGAAATAACACAATCCTGTAACTGTGGCCATCTCGACCCAAGATGACCCATGTATAAGGCTATCTCGAATTGATATGGTCTCTGAAAGAGACCTAGTTTCATGCTTTTTCCTTTATATTAGCTTAGAATAATACTTTTTCTTGTTTCTTTACATCAGTTAGATTTTAATTTATGCTTGCATATGCTTATTGTTCATTACATTTATCGCATTCATATTGATCAATATAGGCTTGATTTCGGTGAGCTCTTCATATAGTTTTGGTATATTTCTAGTTTATTTATGTGTAGAATACAATATCATGAGGGCAAAGGAGCACAAGATTCACATCATACTCACCATGATAGTCACTGAATACCCACCCCAAGATGAATTGTGATTGCAAGAGAACCTTCTAGAGTGTACCAGGATGATTCAAAGGGGAATAAAACCCTCCTATTTTGTATTGATTGTATTGCACTTATGAACTCCCTCAAGGGGATATGATTGTAATATGTTTTGATAAAGATAAGTTATCATCGTATTTTGATTACATGCATATGTTCATTATTGCTTTTAAATAATTATTTCTTTATTGGTGCATGGTTTTTGAGCTTTCATATCTACTACCATACTTTGGGGTGTTGTTTTCATACAAATGGACCAAGAAGTTTTTTGAGTAAGGTTCTATACCAATAAATAAAATGCATAAGAAGGTACCACACTATGAAAAAATTATATAAATAAAGTCTTAATAAACATATCCATGTCACCTTAAGAAACTTGATAAATAAAACATTAACAACTTGAATGGGATGTCACAACTAAATGTAGAAAAATTATTAGAAGATTACCAACTTAGTAAAAAGCATTTGATTATAGGTAATCTCTAAGAATATTATGATTATTTGTTGTTGTGTGAAAAATTAACTTGGGTATGTGATTGGTACTTAATATATTAAACATTCTAGAACTCATGAGAGAGAAAGTATGGAATTTTAGTGTGTATGCACCTTATATATTGATGAAAATCATACTAAAAGTAGTGGATGATCTAGTATTAGACTCAAAAATCCAAAATTAAGATCTCATGAAGATGAATATCAACTATTATGTGATTGTGTGAATAACATAAATAAATTCAAATCATTGTGCATAGGTTTCAAAAATAAAATAAAAAAACATTAGAATTAAATGTTTAAGAAATATTTAACGATTTCAAGTTAGTGGGAAAATAGTTTTGGTCATTTTATTTTAAGAAGTATAAACTCATGAAATTCTATAAGTGTATGGTATAGAAATTGTTCAAAAGCTTTGAAGATATTAATAACCCTTTAGTCCTATGAAAGAAAAATAATAGGGTGAATAAGTTTTTTTTTTTGTTATATTGGAGGAGTGGGTTTTGAAAGGGCCCCAAAACCTTATTTACATATGAAGCAACAAAAAGAACAGGTCAAAAGACTTATAAAATAAAAAAACAAACCAAGGATTAAAATATAAGTCTAGCAGACCAAAATGGAACCTTCAAGGGTTCCAAGATGAATAAATGAGCAAAAAACTACAGAGCAGATACAAAGAGACTTGATCCTAGGTTGATTCGGTATTGTTTGCAGGAGTCTTGTCACCTATATTCTAAAGGTCCTTGAGTTGGCGGTAAAGGTCATCCATGATTTGGGTGGCTTGATTGTATGGGGTCCATGCCATATTGGATATGTTACCAATAGTAGAGAGTGTTACCACGGTGTTGGCAAAAGGATACAATATGGTCTTTAAAAACATGCTATCTATGGGCTTCCCCATTGGTTTAGAAAGCTTCACACTAGAGGGGTTGTCATAGAACATCACGTTCAAGGGAGAGCCTTTGGTATTAGCCTATTTTGGTTTAGGGGACTCCTAAATAGTCTTAGGTCTACCTCTACATTTAGTTCCAGTCTTCTTGCTCCTTAATAAGCATCGTTGCAACTCAAATTTGCCCAAATACAGAGTGCCTTATTACAAAGGGCCATAGGTTATTTTTTTGCCTAACTTGGATGAAGCAGGGGACCCAAAATTTGGGTCATCATCATTGTTGACCACTTCATTGATAAGGGATTCCTATATAGAACTTTGGTTTATGGATAGGTTAGGGGAGATGATGGTATAGGACACAACTACCTTCTAGGTTTGCTTTTCAAGGGCATATCTGTAGAGGATTATGTGTAAACCTTGGTGAGTGGTATGGGAGGTATTCCCCTTTCTGAAGCTATCAATAGGAATTTCTAGGGATATAAATAGATAATCAGGCACATTGATTACTTTGATATACCTTAAGTAGTTTAGAAATTTAAGATGAAAACTATGCAGGGGGTAATAAGGTTTATCATAGATAAAATACTGCATTACAGGGATCATTAAGTTATCCCATGGTGTTAGAAGGGATGATATCATGACACCACATTTTCCTTGGTAAGCGTCTTGCCTTTTTCAACAAAATAGTTGATTTCCTCTATTAAAGAATGCTTGTTTCATCGGATAGCTAGCCCTTCACTTGGAATTTAAGTCACCTTATCCATAACTTAAATGCTAACTTTGAATTAAAGACCTCAAATTGTGATATGCCCTCGTTTCCACAAATTTATGAACTCATAAAATAGCTCTACATCATTGCCACTAAATTTTTTTATAAAGGGAAGAAACTTGTGGTTGACGAAGATGTTCTCCACAATTGGATCGAGCTATAAATTTTTGGGTTCTAGCATAGCCATTCTTGACCAGTGAAAGAGCTTTCTAGTAATGGAATCACTCCTTGGACTTAGGAAAATAAGTGGACTTATACAATGGTGTTTCCATAGGTTATCCCTAAAAGTGTATAAATAGATCTTTGGAAGGTTTCCTTCAGACACTTACAAAATATACATGCCAAAAATTTTGGAAGTGATTTGATTTAGAAGTTGTTGATGCATATCATAGCCAAGGATATTTGTAACATGTGCCCAGTCACTCTATATGATCACCACATGGGGAAGGTGCCATCAAAGTAGTATTAGGTCATAATTGATGATAGGAAGGGCATCTTGGAAATGAATAGACTAAGAGTTGATTCAAGGGATGCTTTGGGAATGATTAGACCAAGAGCTGGCTAACGGGATGCTTCAAAAATTATTAAGCCTAGGGATTCCAATGAAGACATATCATTCAATCATTTTTGGGATGAATTGGGGCCCTACCACGGGAATGGAAAAGGAGTGAGGATCCATGGTGAAAGCATGATTGCCAAGTAAGTGGGCTAGGGACGGGCATGTGGCTAAGGGGTTGCTAACAGGAGAAGGGTGGGCTTACGTGGAGGTAATCTTGAGATAGGGAGAGGCACTATAGTAGTGTGGATAAAAAATAGTAATGGGTGAATGGTAGTGGAGCCAAAGGCTTATGGGGAAAGTTCCAGGAATGACATATAGGTAAGATTCTAGGCAAGGCCACCAATAGGTTGAATAAGTTAGTTGTCATAGATGCAAGGTTTAAACTTATTAATGATACGTGAAAATCCAAATGAAACTGAGGTTATTTTTAGATCAAACATACCAAATAATACTATTTATTAGTAAGTGTTTCATAATGATAAGAAAACCATTGATTTCCATATCAAAGAATTTTAAAATGTGTAAAATAATAATAAAATGGAGATGATGTCAAGAAAGGTGCTTTATGATTAAAGATAAATCAACTACCTAGAAGAATGATTACATTGGAAAACCTCTTTAATGAAAAATAGTATGAAGTAGAAGAGCATATAGATGAAATCCTATTCATGTAAATTGACCATGTATGGATTTTAGAAACATGAATAAACATCATTGAAATGCCATTATTTGCTACCGTGTATGGATCAAATATTACAAACAATAGTTTTTTTGAAACCTTGTCATTGTTAGATGGAATTTTTGGGTATGATTAGTTTTAGATAAAGGAAAAACATTAACACAATATGTCATTTTACCAACAAATAGATCATATTTATATGTTATTTAATATCATTTAGACTATTGAATATAGTTGTCACCTTTTAATTAATAATGAATATAACATACTATTTAGTAATAAGATAATCATGATGTATATAGATGATCTTATGGTTTTATTAAAATATATGAAGAGACACATGGATTATATTTATGCAATATATTAATAATGTAAGAAAAATGGAATACTATTGAACCCCAAAATTTTAGATAACTAGCATACATAAAGAAAAAAAAATTGGTCATATAATTTCCATTGATAGGCTTGTAATTAATCTAGAATGCATTAGAGCTATATTCAAATTGTTGTTATCATCTTAAAAAATGGAAGTGTAGTCATTTATGGGTTAGATTATTTTCATAATAAAATGTATTAACAACATTACCCAAATTATATATCTAATTACCAAGATGATGAAGAATAATGCAACTTTAACTTGGATAGAAGAGGGTGTTGGAATTCACAATATTTTCCAAAAATGAACATAAGAAATACATCCACTTAAATATTGTATAAAAAGTTTACAAGGATGAAATAAAGGAAAACAAATATATATTCTAGGGACACCCATGGGCACCATAAACAATCACTATACAATCTATAGATTACATTCACAACAATTCAATGATTAGATGAGGAGTGGAGAAGGGGTATTTATACCAATATTAAATCTCTAACTACATAATTTAGTATAAACTAAGGCTACCTAAAAATAGGGGTGAAGGTTAGTTACAAGTCATAATGAGGATTTAATCATAACACGATTAACCATGGACCATATGGCTTACATGATAAAATAGTAAAATAACAAATACATTGTATAATGAATGCCCTTAGCCCTATCAATATTACATCATACAATGTTAGCCTTGGCCATAATTATATTAAAATTTCAAAACCCCCTCATACTCTAAATGTAAGGGACAAAGAGAGAAGGAATTAATGATAATAATATATTTCCTCCATAATGGATGCTCTACAAGACCTCTATAGTTGAGGTAGATCCTTCAAAATCTCCCTCATCATCTAGAAGATATCCATTAATATTCAAGAACTTATCTTCAATACTTTACAATTTTAGGATTAAAATATTCATTAAATGTTTGTCCCTCTTATCATATCTCAAATTTATCTTCATCTTATTTAGATAATTGGCCTAGCCCTTAAGCCCATCGATTTTAGCCTCCTTAGATTTAAATTACTTTATGTGAGCTTGTACTTGTGGAGTCCCACCACAATCAACATTACCACCTAAAAATGAAATAGAAGAGAAGGAAGTTGATCAAGAATAAGATTCTTTTGATATTATTAAAACATAAGAATCATATGAACCATTAGGTTCAACATTTGAAATGATAGGGAGAGATTAGCAAGGATGTTATTCATGCTTTTTGCATCATTGTTCTTATTACCTCTATAATATGCAATATCTAACCTTAAATTCTTAAATATCATAATATAGTCCTTAACACTATTAAACTCAACTAGTTTGAGAGAGGAAAGCTCTAATTCCAAGTAACTTACTTTAGTAGTATTTATTTTTCCAAACAATTGATGCAATTTTTACCATACCTTGATATGGTCACTCTCCTCTTTGATGTAAAAATATTTTTTTTGTTCAATAATCAAATAAAATAGGACAAAAGCTTCTTCTTCTCTTTTATGGTGAGCTTATTCATCAAGACCAACTTGTGTATCTTGTATCCTCTTGAAAGACTTACCATGGGTTCTTACTTTGTAATAATCTAGTAATTTGAGTTAATCAAATATTACATTTCTCCCATTAAGTAAATTAATTATGGATTTATGATCCATATTATACAATATAACCCTTAACACCTTAGTAGGTCCTTGAATTAATGTCATCAATGTGTATATCTAAAAAAGCATAATTTTAAAAAAGACTAAAAATGCTTTTGTATGCAATTATGGCCTCTAAAAGATTTTCCCTAATGGACCTTAAAAAATAAAAACCAAAGCCTCTAACCTTATAAATAAAAGAGCAAATATTGACCTACCACTCAGCAAGCTCTACTCTAATTAATTGGTATGCTCCAATCATATTATTACCTCTTTATTTCTTCTTATTTCCTATATCTCTACCACTTGCTAAATTTTGGTTCATTTAAGGCATATATATAGATAAAAGGATGTGTCAAGAAATTACCATGTTAGTTGAAATTTTGAAATACTTAAAAAGTACCAAATATTTCCTCCACGAGGTTTGAACTTAAGCCTCCATCTACCTAAGGCCCATGGTCTAGCCAAGGTACTTTTTTGGAATCTAAAGAGAATATACCACTAATATCCTTAGTCCCAAAGTATAGTCAACAAAATATGAAGGTGGTGAGCCTTGAACCCATGATGTGCTAACTTCAAACATATTACAGGCCATTTCATAACATATGTCCATGCATAGCTACTATGATGATTGTCAAGGTTGGTGTATGCTAGGATATGTGTGAATGTTAATCTAGAAAATGAACTTCCCAGTTCAGTAGAACTAATTTATAAACATGGTAGTTGGGTGCAATCTATAGAATATGAGAATAGTCCCTCAAGGTGCGATTATTGCAAAAAACTAGGGCATTCAAGAAATTTATACCCTAATAGGAAGAAGGAGAGCAATTCTCAAAAATTATGGCAAAGGAAGTAGTCTTCAGATTCAAGATTCAAATAGGTGGGGGACCAAGTCATTCCAATGGAGAAAAAATTGAATAAGGCTAATTTTCAAGAACCTCTATCGTAGACTAAAAGACCCAGATGGTGGAGGAAGGGAAATTTTGGAAGAAATGATTCAGGTAAACCTCATACATCAAAATATCTCTATCATTGAGAAATAAAATTTCCAAGAACCCTCTTATGACAAAGCTAAATTTGTGAACCAGAACTCCTTTGTAAGTATTCAGAATCCAATGGTTAAAATAGATTATGACATCTAGTTTAAGGAAAATAATCAAGAAAACATGGTCAGGAATCAAAAGGAGAGATATGATAACAAGGATGAGATTTCTCTAAGGCAAATGCCTCACTAGAAAAGGAAAGATTAAATTAGAGAGAGATTTAAGAATATACTAGAAGATGAAATAGATGTAGAGGAGTGGGAGTCTTCAAAGGATACAAATATAGAAAAAATTGAAGAGAATTTAAAGTTATTGACTCTCTTAAAGCATTCCAAGAAAAGAGTGGAAGTGGAATCTTCTATGTCTAGAGGAAGGTGTAGAGGGGGAAAACTTCCCTACCATGTACGATTCTCGGTTAGATCCATTAGGAACCGAGGTGATCGTGGGGTATGTTATAACTCTACACTCGATGGCAAAATGGGAATGGTTCACCAAGAACAATTTTAGGACACTCCAAGCCCAGGGTAGAATATGTTTGAATGTGTCAATTAAGCATGCACCTATGTTTAGACTTTCTAAAAACTACACTACTAAAAGGAAAAGAACAATGAAAGATACAATATGTAAGAAGACAATATCTAACCCTAAAATGATTCTTTGATTGAATTATCACTAATCCTAGGATTTCAAAGTAAATCCTTTAAGCAAGGGTCCAAGAGAAATGCACAAACAAGGATACAACCCTAAATGCATAATATATACCTTCATTCTTTCAAATGCCTAAAAATTTAATCAAATGCTTTTCCTTGCTTGTGATATATATTTTGAATAGAAATGAATAAAAAATAATCAACAAATAACCTAGAGATCTACTAGGGCACTTATCTGATTTGGTGGTTGTTCCAAGCTTTGTCTTACATCCAGCCATGTTTCTTAGCTTCAATCCTGCAAAATAACTTCATAGAACCCTTGAAAAATATGATCAGCATTAGGAAGATTGCTTAGACCACTATATAATTATGCTTGGAGGAACAACAGTCAAGCCCCCTGGCTCCTTTTAGCTGATATTTAGAATACAAAATTGAAAGTTAACATTTTTGGAAGATGAACAAATAGAATATAATGTAGTAGAACAATATGATAAACAGAGTGCAAGTTGTGCTATTATTCTCTAAATATAACATGAAATGTAGATCTAGGGTTTGTAGGTAAACTTTTTACCCCAAGCATGACACAGGTAAATTTGCACCCTGTATGGGGCAGTCACAATTTTACTTCTAACAAAATCATGCCTTGTAATTACGAGGTACGATTTCACAACAAAAAGTAAAAATCAATAGAACAATGCAAATAAACTAACAAAATATGTGTGATTAATAGTATATAAATGCAAATGAGTGAAAACAACATGGTGGTAGTGAAAAATAGATAAAAGTATAAAGACCTCTAAGATAGTAGACTCCTCCTTAGGGCTTCAACACATGTACACCAAGGGCAACAACACACAGTCAATGTAGTAGAAGATAACTCCACAAAGATTTAAAAAGCTTCAAACAATCACTTGGCACTTTTGCAATATACTTCCATTAAACTTATTCTTGGAAAAATTCTTAAGGAAAAAGAAGACTTCAAACCCTTTATTTATAAGGGATTTGAAACAAGAATGGGCAGGAAAACTGAGAGAAAACTAACGTCAAAGAGGTTGACTTGAAAAATTATGATTTTCTAGCTAGGATAAATCACACCCCGTAAGGGTTGACCATGATTTCGCTGGGACTAGGAAAACGAGGGAAAAGAAAGGGGGGGAGAGGCCTAAATTTGCTTTGGGCAAGTTGGAGGATCTCTCTAAGGATATAGGGAAAATGACTTACTCAAGTGGGTCAATTTTTCATGTCTACATTTTGCCCCCTCTTTGATGCATTTATGGCCTAATAAATGTGTCAAAGAAATATGTAGACACCTATGGGTAGAGGACAAAAAACAACAAAAATGAGTGGCTAGTTTAGAAGAAAGAAGTGGTACAAAAATGGTGTCATTTCATACACTTTCTTGTTTTGCATGTAAATCAAGGCATTAGAAACATTAATGTTTCTCAGGATAGGGTACCCCATCAAGTTTTGGAAGGAATGTAAATCAAGGCATTAGAAACTCGAAATGGAAGACATAGAAGAAAGAAGAGCGGAATTAAAAAAAAAAAGGATAGAGAAAAAAAATAGAAAACAAGAATAAAAGGGGCAAAAGGTAAAAATCCTAATTCATTTTCACTGCACAAAAAAGAAGAAAGGAGTTCTAGAGAAAAAACATAAATGGTGCTTTCTACATAGTGTTCAGTCATTGCAAGGGGTGAGGCTGGTGCAGCAGTAGAGCAAGCACAAATAAGGACTAAAATCCTTCCTCTAGATTAGGTTAGGTTAGATTTTAGTTCTTTTTTCAAGCATTTTTTTATTTTTCGTTAAAAATCACCACTCGTGACCTAAGCAATTTCATGGCACAATCGTGATTTCACCCTGGTTTGTGGTGGCAAACAAAATTGCACCCCAAAAACATGGGATACAATTTTCAAAAATCATGCCTTAGAAGTAATGGGCATGATTTTATAAAAGGTGAGGAAAAAAAATGCACCTAAAGCTAGACAGACACAATTTCATAGAAGAGAAAAATATGAAGCAAGCTAGCAAAATAAAATTAAAGATAAGATCCAAATTGTATTAACTATTAATTATTAATGTACACAAGAAACTAATGAAATTTTTTATTATGTTTGTGGATGCAACATGATGTACTAGATATTCATGATTGGTGACTAAGCTCCTTGGAGGTAGAGCTAGATGGCCTCTCACAGGCAGAGAGAGACACCCTGGAGGCAGTGGGGCTACATAACTTAGTATGTATGCCCTGGGTAGAGGTAGATAGAGTGCTACTGATAGCATTGGCAGAGAGGTGGTACCTAGAATCATCAACCTTCCAGTTACCCATGGGAGAGATGACAGTCACACTAGAGGATGTGTGGTGCATATTGTGCATCCCATTAGGGGGAGATAATTTTACAAGGAATGAGGGTAGTGATCCACATTGGAGAGTTCCTTCAATTGATGTATCTCCTTTTTAAGGTACTTAGACACATTGTGTTTACCTTTGCAAAAGCCACAAGCTAACTTCTCCTTAGGTTTTCCACTTTTAGAAGTAGAAGTTTGTGAACTAGGTTTTGTAGTAGAGGAAGAAGGTGATTAACATTTCTCCTTTTTAGATATTTTAAGTTTGTTCGACTCTTTAATTCCATTTATTTTCTCTTTTGTGCCATGTTGAGCAACTGAGGCATGAGACTTAGATACTTTCATGACTCCTGTTTGTACAATTTTATCTTGTTCCTTGCACAACTCATTGGAAAATTTACTAAAGGAATGCATCTGATATGTTATCCCTAATGCTCTTCTAGTAGAATGGAAAGTTCATACAAACACTAAAAAAATTACCCCAAGTTTGGATAGAACACATAAAACCATCTGCTAATATTTCTTCTCTACTCCACATTCTTTTAGTTCACTTCTTAAATGTATGAATTTGGTCAAGTACTCATTGATATCCCCATACTCATTAGGATTCAAATCCATAAGGTCATTTTCTTGCAAGTGCTCTCAAATATCATATATTTGACCAAGTAGAGTTCCTGGCTTGTCCCATGCTTCTTTTGGAGTATCTAAGGTCACAATGTGAAACCTAGTGTCTTGAAAAACACAATTACAAAGAAATCCAAGGACCATGTTACAATTTTTCAACCATTTTGTTTTATGTGGTTCATCTGTTAGTTTAGTTTCATTCCCTTTCATAATTGTTGAATATCCTTTTTCCCTTAGTTTACTTGTAATTATGTGTAGTTAACATGGGAAGAGAAGAAGAATCCATAGTGAGAGGAAAAGAAGCACAAGAACACAACAAGCACACTATTGCACCCCTTTTATTACTAATCTAAAAAACCTCCCCCCAATTTGTAGTTTGGCACTTTATAACTCAGTGTATTTATAGATTTTGATCTTCAAAAAGGTGTATTAAGCTAGAAATTATAGTCTAGGTGTAGTATTTTTGCAATCAAAATGCATAATCCTTTGACCAGATGTCTATAGATCCTCCCTCACCTATTGAAGCTCCTCCTACAAAATTCTAATCCTATGATCATATTGGTTGCCTATAATGATAGCCATATCCTTTACCTACACTTGTTGCCTCTCCTAGTCTAATTAGGCCACCTTTGCCTTAGCTCTCATCGTATTCCTCTCAACAACCAAGTACTCCTGCTTTGTCCTCAACTGGATCCACTCACCTACCACTTGGTCATGCTTCGCAGTGATATGGACTATCACCTCCCTCGACCCAACAACTTTGTGAGTCTTGTCCTCCACAAGTTGGTCTCTCTCTATAATCAAGCTACCTCTACTCGTAAGTCTCCCTCTCAATTGATGGGTCCTCCTGACCCATTGTCCCACTAACACCTACCTTTGTAGTCCTGGAGGCAACTCCTGCTATCCCCTCCACTATTGTTGCATCATTTGTAGTCCCCTCTACTCCAAAAATAGTGGGTACCACCACCCTCCCTTCCACTTAAGTTTTCCTAGGTTGTGTCCCTCCTCTTTGGCATCTCTTCGTCATTCATTACATGGCCTCTTGGTACACCTGTAGAATCCCTTGCACCATCACCTATCATATTTGAATCAACATTATATATGAAATCCTCATTGGCATGATGCTATTGTACCATCATCGATATCCTAGGGCCACGCTAACATCATCCACCCTTGGCTCGATGAATAGCAGGTCATCCATGTCCTCCTTAGCTAAGCTAGTGGGATCAACTCACCCACCTACTCTCGAGAAGTCCCTTGTCACCCTTTGATATCAAATATCACCTCTTTGGTATCTGTTGTACCAGACCAAACTATCTCTACACTTGATCAAAACAATGTAACTCCTACTCATCCCAGTTTATCCTTACCCAATGGATCCGTCGGACCCGTGCTAGCTCCACCCTATCCTCTGCTCATCCTAGGTGTAGACACCATGACTACCAAATTATATTTGACCCGTAACTCATGTAGAACCCTCATTAACACTAAATACCTGGTAAAACTTTGTTGCACATGCTCTGAATGGTGCGTCCATCGATATATTATCAGTCTCTCTTGGCTTTGTATAGGCCTTGGCAACCCTTGTGGTCATCTCACTGCTATGTGCTCCCATCACCATACCTGTAGGAGGGTTGCACATGCAAAGTCACGACCCCCTTTATACACAACATTACACAATGTTATGTAAAATCTAGCAAAGAATAGTAGTCCCCATGCAAATTGTATCTTCTAGTCTCTCATATTTGACACTACCCCTCCTAGTACCTATGGCATGTCTCCTACTCATATGACACATTAGCAACCCTACCACCACCCCGCATACTACATAGGTCAAATTTGAGATGTCGTAGTGCTCTATCATCTCGTCCACATGAAGCCCACTACTCTAGACCTCATGATATGGGTCCCTTGATAACCTCTACAATACCTCGTGTTGTCTCAAGACACTATAGACCTCCTTACCTCTAATCAAGATCTGCAAAATCTACCACACATCCTCAAATATGATGGTAACCTCCCGTATAGGTAACCTAAACATCGAAGACTTAGGATACCATCACTTCATAAGCATTGTCATCGACACCCTATCCCACTCTACCCTAGGCATATTCGCCAAATGTAGAAGCCCTACTACATCCAAAATACCTCTATCTGAGGCTATTAGTTCTCCAACGACCATGGCCTCCACTCCCTAGATTCTACAAAACCTAACTATAAAAATACAACACAAAAGTTTTATCAATACTCCATATTATCAAAATCAAAATAATAACCTTCATCGTTCATCTAAATCATTGTCTACACTCCCATCACATTAACAACACTTTATTTCCCTCATTCTTTTTTTTTCTTTTTTCCTATCTTCTTCTCTATTTCTCTTCTTCCTTTTTTTTTCCCTCTTCTACAATTTTGCACCTTGATTTTATCAAGTGTGCCCTGTATTTTTGGGCCACAAATTTGATCGTCATTGTCAGCGCAATTTCATGGACCCTCTCGTGATTTCATAAATCCACATGATTTCACAAGAGACCCCACGAATTTGCGTTATGGTTCATGATGATTTCTCACAAAATTTAAAAAATCAAATCAAATTCTACCCTAAATCTAATCCTAGTCTACCATAAAATATTTGAAGCTCACCCGAGTCCTCTCCTTTGGCCCTCCTGCCTCGTCCCTAATGATCATTGCATGATGTGTGGGGTGTGTCATCTTCTCTCTAGAGCTCATTTTCTCCTTTCTTGTGCAACAAAAATAAGAATTGTTTTTGTCCTCCTCTCATTTTTACCCATCCCTTCTCTTTTTCTTTTTTCTCCTTCCCTTTTCATCCTTCTCAACCTTCTTCCTTTGCCATTTCGAGTTTCTTCAAAAAGATTGTCTTCCCTTTGAAACTCGAGGGGGCACCCCAACCTTGGGGGCATTGATGTAAAGTATCCAAAATTCTCAAAAGTGCTCAAAAATTGCACCATTTTTGCATCACCCCTTCGCCTAAACCTCCCACCCCTTCTAGTACCCTCCTTTTCAAATTTGAAGGTATCTATAACTTTCTTTGACGCATTTATTGTACCATAAATGCATCAAAGAGGGGGTAAAATGTAGACACCAAAAATTGACCCAACCAAATAAGTCAATTTTTCCTTAGAAACCTAAGTAACCCTTCAAATTTGCCAAATGCAATTTTTGTATCCTTCAATCCTTAATTTTGAAACTTGTCTCCATTTCAGTGATTTTGTGATCCTCCTTAACGAACTGCGAAATCGCGTCTTAGCCATTTCTCGCTTAGTTTTCAAAAAGCTAGCTGGTGTCGCTTGTCTTTGCTTGAAATGACCTCCAATAATCATATCAATGAATTCACAGTCGACCAAGACATATCACAAAATTGTGTCCTCAAGGCCAAATCCAAAATCTTGGATTCCCTACCCACCTAGGAATTTTGGACTATTTATGGCACCGTCCCTCGGATATCCCCACCCTGATGTCGACTTCTAGGTGTCTCCCCTTGGGCTTGGTGGACTTCAAATTCACCCAACTCCTTGTCATCAATGTTTTTACCTCTCTCGCTCCATGCCCCAAAATTCTATAAATTGAGGCATTAGGGAACAAGTGCATTTGCCTTGGGGAGCTCTTGGAGGTGATCTACTTGGGGAAGCTCAAGAGAAATTCCTCCTCTTTCCTCTCCTTCTTTGCTCTTCTTTTGAATTTATATTCTTTAGCATATCATTTAGATTAAATTTCCTTTTTGTTCAACCTTAATATTTATATCCTTGCTTTAATCCCTCATAGTCGTGCAACTACAAGCTAGGTGTGGATTGGTCTTACCATTGTTCTCAAGCCCTTAGGAACTCTTCTTTTGGCAGATCTCTACCTTGGCCTTGTCCACAAAATGATTTCGCAGTCCACCATCACCTACCGCAAATTCATTGTTAAGCAAGGTTGGGGGAAAAACCTGCCTTGCTACCCCTTTTTCTTCGGTCTCTTTTAACTCCCTTTGTGTTGCTTATGCTCTGTCAATGATTACAAAACCCACCTTCAACCCTCCTTTGCCCTTTGTCTCTATTCCAAGCCTTAACAAAGCAATTTCACGATCCAACCTTACAGGCCACGAATTCGCTCTAGGTAAGAGCAAGGGTAAGAATTGTATTATCCCTTCAATCCACAACATGCTCTCAACCTCCTAAGCATTATTTCCTCCGCGGTTGGCTATCTAAACCCATTTTAACTGCATATTATCATTTGATCTACCTTTAAGTTTTAGCAGACCGATTTAATGCTCTACTTTTATCAAGCACAAATTTGCACTAAGTAGAGTTGGGGACAAATTTTACATTGCCTTTATGAGCCTTACCCCCTCTTTTTCCCTTTTCCTATCATCTGCCTCTTCTATTACTTGTCTTAACTCTATTGTGATCCCTATTGTTGCCTTATATTCTTAACCCAACCGTAGTAGAACGATTTCATGACTCATCCTTATCAACCACAAAATCGCTTTGAGGTGACCTTTTAGGCAATCCATACTTGGGAGTGTCAGTCTTCAATCAATTATTTGGCCAAGCATCTCATCAAAACCCTCATCTTTACCTAAAACAAAGAAATCTAACTCATCTTTTTATCTATTCTTCCATCCACAACAATTTCACAATCTATCCTTACAGGCCACAAAATCGTTCTGATCATCAATATCCTCTTCAGATGCTAGCAATATGTTTTCTTATTTCTCTATCTTCTAGACCATTTCACGCTCCATTTTCATAGAGAGCTATTTTACCCTTGCAAACTAAGGTCATTATTTTCATGCTTTTATTTTGGTCATCTAAAAGGACCTAGGGGTTTTGATTGTCAAATCTACAAATTTAGCCTCCCCTCTAGCTTTAATAGACCCCCAAACACCAATCATCCACTTTGAGTTTAATATTTTTGCAAGTTATTCAGATTTGCGATCGAACTTTCCAAGGCGCGAAATCAAATTCACAATTAGGAGCTACAAGGCACAAAATCGTGGTAACCATAAAAGGTAATTTCCATAGTCATTTCGATAGCATTTCCTTTAAAAGCTTGTTTTCTATTATTCTCGGTTTTGTCTTAAACTGCATAAAAGTGAAAAGGATAAAAGGAGCCTTTTAGTTTATTTTAAACTTTAGATCACAAAATAAAAGGACAATTAAAGAACCTAGATTTTCTTTGATTTGTTTCTCTTCTTAGGATTTTGCATATTTTGTTTGTTGCATCTTAGTTGAATAATATTTCCAATTAATTAGTTTAGCTCTTAGAGACCCAAACTTTCGTGTTTTCCAAAATACCCATCAAACCAAACAAATACATTTTGAGTGAATATTTAAAACTCTTGGTAAACCCCTCAACCTATCATACCATACACCAAACACACCAATTGAGGTAAGGACCACCTCATGGGAATTTAGCCCCAACGGATCAGGTAGGATTTTTGCAAGACCACCTCACACTCATAAATAAACCTTAACATTTAGCCCTTGCGTTTAGCAAAAGCAATGACAAGGAAGGACTTTCACATTGTAAACTAAGATTTCAATCCCATGGGTGAAATATAATATTTTGCTCAATGGATTTGAAACAAATAGTGGGGAACAAAAGTTCCACACCATACGCCAAGCTTCCTATCACATAAGTGTACCTTAACATTTCAACCCATCGGATTTGGGGCAATGCAATGGAGAACCTTAAAACTTAAACCCATTGGCTTTGAGACAATGCAATGGAGAACTAAAGATTTTCACACCATAGGCTAATGTTCAAATCCCATAGTTTAAACTTATAATTTTGCTTATAAATTTGAAATTGAATTGATGAAAATGTTTGGCTTACAAAGAGTCCATTAAGATTTGATTCCCATTAGTTAGTGTTGTGACAATAAGATTTGATTACCATTAGTTAGTGCTGTGATAATAAGGTTTGTTATGGTACCACTGTGCAGTTCATTAAGATGATTCTAATGCCACCAAAGTGCAGTAAAATGAAGATCATTTTAATAAAGATGGGTTCCAATCACATATAACCAAGTAAACGAATCATATTAAAAAAATATCCGCAAATTTAACAATTATGTAAACATAAAATTATTAACAAAGATTATAATTTGCATTAAAATATTAACAAATGGCATTTTAAAAAAACCGATTTTATAGATAAAAGTTGTAATGACTACTCTTAAAATTACAATGTGTGCTGTTAAAATATACAAGCAGACACCCTGGAAGCAAAAATAGTAAGGTTACTATGATTCACACTATAACTACCATTTATAATTCGCTGACTTGAAACTAAGTTGATTTTATTTCACTATATTCAGGTTGGTGAAAGGAACCCATTCTGTGAGATATTTAACTCCAATTCTTGAAGAAATTTTCATGTTTGTTTGAAATAAAAATCACTATTAAATTAAATTAAAAGATACGTAAGTATACATAATAAATAAAAAAAGTTAAAAAAAAATACGTTGTTAAGACAGGCTCTATCCCCCTACTTGCACAAGCATTTTGATATAGCAGCTTGACATCTAAATATAGTTATGCTAGTTTTAACATAAAATGTGTACAACTAAGTATGTGCACACAAAACTTTTGGTGATGGGCATTTTAAACGAATGGTCCTTGTCTTAAAAGATTGATCTAAAATAGCATTTATCATAATCCAAAACAATATATATAATAAGATAACATTGCTAACATCTCACCTGTAATTTCACAAGCTGTTGTGACACCATGACTCACCAAAGTGTCAAGTTTGGGCGTTCAACTATAGACCCCTCCACTATAAACTGGACAAAACAAAACAAATATCATGTTTTATAGTCTGATAGATATAAGCAACCAACGAGCCGTGGAAACGTATTCCAAATCTGTCATTTCATGAAATTCTTTACAAAAGAGTTATTTTTAAAAAAATATATATGTTTCACATGACAGTTCCCCAACATCTTACAAGCAGAGTCCTAATAACCCACCCATGTGTGACTGTTGATGGTTGTTCCACAAAAGCATTTTATGTATTAGACGTTCTGACCATTCATCAATTGTTATTAGCCACTAGAAAAACTTCATGAATTAAAAGTACCCTAGTAAACACTAGAAACTTGGGTTCACAATCTAGTCATGCTTGAAGAAGATCAATTTGGCAAGCATTCCCATTAAGCTACAGACATCAGATACGCCTTCAGAGTGTTATACCATTCCAATTGTGTAGATAGATCCACCTATTTCTTTCAGAACAATGAATGGGAGAACGAGTTCATTAAATTGAAGATAATCCACCTTGAGTTATTTGTAACTTGCTACCTGAATTTTACTATCTACACTATCTATCTTCTGACTATATTACCAACCAATCAATTTTGGGGTATGCACCTGCTATACATTAAAAATCTAATAAATAATTATGTAACAGCTACCCAAGAAATTAACCTACTTAGAGACCTAGTTGCCATGCAGACCTTACCAACCCAGCTATCAATTGACTTGCTAGCAGGACCTCAAGCTGCCATAAGGCTATGTACAGTATATGCAGTAAGTAATCCACTTGAGTTGTGTTCGTAGCAAATCACCCAAACAGACTCCAGTTTGATCACTTGCAAGTTGCAAGAGTCAAAACGGCATGTGAAAACCATGCGAGGAGGTGATAGCATGATTTCCCTCAAATGCCAGGGAAATGGAAACGTCAAAGTTCAATCGATTCTAACTTGCCAACGGTTATGAAAAAAATGCACAAATTTTGCATCTAACATATTAATCAGTATGCATTTAATTGAAAACTTATTCTACAGTTCAGCTAGTCACAATTCATTCCGACATGAAACTAGTAAAAGCACTTGCAATGTTCATGAAGATTCAACCAGCCTTTGTAGAGCTTCGGCTACCTATGCTACATGCTTTTTAACTTCTGGGTTACAATAACATGCCAACATCCATAAAAATTCTATTATTGTTCAGGTCAGATTTACTTCTTTGTTTACAGAAATTCATGGTGTCAAAATGCCCTTATTCTAGACTATATTTGCACATAGCTCAATCGGGGCAAAACTGCACAAGTTTTTTTTCTTTATGTTCAAATGAATTTTGCCTTAGTTGAACCATTTAAAGCAACAAACAAAAAATATGGTAAACGTCAGGAGTAGCAGAAATCATCTCATGCTCAGCTCTGCCAAAATAGAAAATCTCAAATTTTACCAAATAAATGAATAGGAAACATTGACCAAAATATAATCTAATTGAACTATAGAGGTAACATATCAACGGACATTTGTAAATGTTCACATTCTGAATCATTTTTTACAGCACAGCAGCATTTATGTTTTCAGAAAAGATATAGGTTTCCTCTAAGTGAGTGAGGAAAAGCTAGTTCCCAAGAATCAAAGCCAAGGCCAAACCCTCTCAAGGACAAAACATTATGACAACAAACAACAATTGAAACGAAACGAAACATTCAGCACGGATCAACTTTAGAAATACCCAATTCCATAAGTTGGGTAAATTTGGTTCAATCAACAGCAGAGTTAACAGACATCTTCACAAGAACCATCATGATGTAAATTTACATACTCTATTGAAACATTTGGATTATAATCTAGATCCTCATCTAGACCTTTCAGAATAGGAGCGATGCCCTCGGCTTCGCACTGGACTCCCATAGGGAGAATAAGGAGGTGAGCGAGTGCGCTCTCTTCTAGAACCACCTCCACGGATAGGAGAGCGACGAGGAGAATAACCTCGACCATCATAATAAGGGGATCGACGAGGGGAACGACGAGAAGCATAACCATCACGGCCATAATGACTTCGGCGCCTGTCACGCTCATAATAGGAGCCTAACAACAGATAGAAAATGTTTACCCATCATAAGAGATTCATTCATAATAGCAGAAGCTTGAAATCATTTCTATTAAATAAAACTCATCTCCAATAACATTTGAGAATAAGTAAAACATACAAAAAACAATATTCCTTGAGATATGCAATATGGTACCCACTAAATGTATTTTAAAAAGCATCAAACAATTGCCAAATATACTCTTAGAACACAATTCTGGCTTACCAGCTTCCCGTGTACTTTTAACACCCAGATAGTTGCCAGGTGTAGGAGTCCTTGGGCGCTTCCTCCTTGACTGAAACATAAAGAGACAATTAAAACACTAGAGTGCTCCAAACAAGTTCTCCACTCAATTAAGAGACACGTTATCTGGAAATAAATTTAGAAAACAAATTAAAACTTTCAGAATAAACACAAGCATCATTTTAAATGACCACTAACATAATGAATCATACTCAATTTAGTCAGGGGATAATTGGGTAAACTGGGAAGACACTGCTGTTCTTAATGGAAGCACTCTGGGTCTCAGAAGTTTTGAGGTAACCAAGTAGCATGCAGACACTGAAACACTAATGGAGAGCTAGCAACCTATATGATTTTAATGACAAGTAACAATCAAATGCTCTCTGAGCATCAAATTTAACATGAAATTTTGAATAATTCCGATGCACCTCTAGGCATTTGCATAATGCTGAATCTGAGGTACCAGAGCTTAGATGCCTGATTAGTTGGTGAAATGTCCCACTTGATTAGTTGGTGAAATGCTCAGGTTGTTTAGTTGGAGTTGGACAATGTTTGAAATGTTTTGTTGCAATGTTGCATAGAATAAACCCTTAGGCTGGCGGCATTGATCAAGCTGATTAAGTTGATAGATGGCTCATCATGTTGAGATTAAACAGCTTCCTTGCTGCAAAGATAGTTGAGGCAACATATTCTGAATAACCAAAAAGTTTATGTTAAAGAACGAAAATTCAAAAATTCAAAAAAAGTACAGCTCTACCACCATCACAATGAACAGCCATATCACATTGCATGTTGAAGAAACGATGGACTGAGAACACTTTACCTTCTCCACTGTAATGTACCGACCTTCCAGAATCGATTGATTCAAATATTTTACACATCTCTCAGCATCCTCAACGTTGTTCATTGTTACAAAGCCAAAACCACGTGAAATCCTCGTTCTAGGTTCAACTACTAGTCGGCAATCAACAACCTGCAATAAGAGATCCATCACATAAAGAATAAAAATTTAAAAAACAAAACACTAATATAGACAATACACACAAGAGTGGAGTTATATAGACAATACCTTTCCCTCTCTTGAGAAGTGCTCTTCAAGATGCTTTTCTGTAACACGCGTTGAGAGCCCAGTCACATATAGAGTATTTCCAGGATTGTGTGCATCATCAGTTCCTCGATGTTGCCTGGAAACCAATTAAATAGAACTAAAATGATTATCATGTTCCACATGCAGGTAATGCCAGGAAATAGACAGATCAACAAAAAGGTAACGAGGAAACAATCCTTAAATTAGAAGCTTTTAGATATTACCGTGCAGGACTGCGGGATCTAGACCTTGAATGCACTCGGCGAGGTGACGGTGAGGAAGAATACCTGCATTATAACCATAAAGTCAAAAGCAATCTTAAGAAGAATCAATGTATCATTCTTACAATTATGGATCAGAAATGTCACCAGTGGAACAAACTGAACTGATTTACAATACCTGCTATTATTATAATTGAAGATAAAATGATTTAAAGAAAAGATCTTATATGTTTGTATATCAAAAATAGGAGGGGACTTGGATCAGATTTGCTAAGATCTGTCAGACCTACCAATTTACTGTCCGTGGCTAGTCATGGCAAGCTCATTTAGTTAAACCCACTGAATACTTGCCAAGACTCAACAAAAACTTGCCAGCAGATAGTTACAATGTTGAATGTTAAAGAAACTCATTTCAGCATAGTATTGAACACCACAGGGAATTTTAGCAGCTGTCAGCAACCTCTCTCAGAGAAAATCTAGAACTACAGCAGCTCTAACATTTTTACCACAGGGAATTTTAGCAGCCCTCAGCAACCTCTGAGAGAAAATCTAGAACTACAGCAGCTCTAACATTTTTACCCATGTAGGTGTTCTACAATGGATACAAACCTCGGCAGGCTATTTCTCTCCTAATGGTCCTCTTACATATACAGTGAGATGACCATTGGAAAAATTGTGGTTATTGATTATTTTGAATCAGAGACTGCCTTTAAATCATACAGACATATTAACTAAGCAAAACTTTTAACTACATATTGTGATTATACAAACAATTGGATATTGTTCTTTAATTTATTAGGGTTACACGAGGAAGTATAAGGAGTTGCATGAGGAACTGAAAGCAGTTAAAGGATATAACCAAAAAAATCTTACTAAGATTACGTTCTTGGATCATCTGTATGTGTAGAAGACCATTGGAAGATAAATAGCCTACTGGAGGACTCTGGCTGCATATTTTTGGGTGAAGCCCCAGAATAAACTTTTGTACCTTAATTTCCTCAATATTCTCATACTCTGGAACGTACTTCAAAAGTTTTATAATTTTTTTATGATATTCTCTGACAAACAATTTTTCTTGTTGGAGGTTGGTGAACTCAGCAAATTTTTCTACATAGAATTTAGTCAAAAAAAATTTCTTAAACTCTTCTACAAAGTCTTCCCATCAGAGATCCGCAGCTTGGATCTCCTTTCCGTCCTTATAAGTAGTCCAATCTAGGGCTGCACCTACTAAATGAAGAATAGCCCACACAATTTTAGACTCAAAGGACAAGGCCTTCATTGAATAATATGTTTCAACCTCACTTAACCAATTCTCTTTAGCGTCACCTTCCTCCCTACCATCAAATTTCCAGAATTTTACATGTTTCATATCTTTTTCCAGTTCAACTCCTACTCGTGACCTGCTAGTCCCTTCGGGTCCAATGGGTGCTTCCTCCTACCTGAAATCAGGCTCTTTACCCTTGGTTAAGTTTTCTATTATCTTTTTTGGTTGAACAATTAGTTCATGTTGTTGAGCCTTTTGCTGCTCCATTTGTTCTTTCTGTTGATTCATTTGCTTTTGAAGTAGTTGGACTATGTTAGCCAAATTCCCTTCCTCCCTGGCGGGTTCATTAGTTTGAGGTGCATTGATTTCTTGCTGTCTCTCTCTTAGAGGCCTCAAAGTTACATCTTCTTTTCTAACTTCCTTACTAAGTCCTTTCTGTGGTCTAACAGTGGCCTCTTCTTGCCTAGCTGTTGTGGGGTTTTTATATGATCCTCCTCGTAGCATTGGTGTCATTTTACCTTGATGGAAAAGAGCTATGTTAATTGTTTGGTTTAGATTTGTCAGGCTCAAAAGACAATACTTGGAGTCCTACGACCTAGGGACATTTTACCGTAGGGCTCTGACACCAACTGTAACAACCCAGGTCTCATTAACCTGATTGTCAAGAAAAAGGACAGATCTTTAAGGTTATGCATAGACTACCGAATGCTCAACAAGGTTACCGTCAAGAACAAGTATTCACTGCCCAAAATTGATGATCTTTTTGATCAATTGAAAGGAGCCACTATATTTTCCAAGATTAACCTCAGATCGGGATATCATCAGTTGAGGAATTGTGAGGAGGATACTCACAAGACTGCATTCAAGACTAGGTACGGACATTATGAGTTCATGGTCCTACCTTTGGTTTGACTAATGCCCCAGCAGCTTTTATGAACCTCATGAATAGTGTATTTCAAGAGCAATTACATAGTTTTGTGCTCATATTCCTTGATGATATATTGATGTATTCCCGAACCAAGGAAGAACATGATCAGCACATGAGAATTGTACTTGAGACGCTCAGGAGAAATCAGTTATATGGAAAGTTATCAAAATGCAAGTTTTATACTCCTCAAGTACAATATTTGGGGCATATAATCTCTGCTGACGAAATTGTCGTTGATCCCAAGAAAATCGAAGCCATCATCAATTGGCCTGCACCCACAAATATAACTGAAGTGTGTAGCTTTATGGGAATGGCAGGTTATTATAGATGTTTTGTAAGGGGTTTTTCAAAAATTGCTCATCCCATAACAAATCTCCAAAGAAAAGGGAAGGATTTCAAGTGGACTAGTCAATTGGAGGAAGCTTTCAGAACTCTGAAGGAGAGATTAACGACCGCCCCGATTCTCAAAATACCTGATCCCTCTAAGAAATTCACAGTATGCACAAATGCTTCTATTAAACAGTTACGAGGAGTTCTTACTCAAGATGCCGCAGTTATTGCCTACGAATCACAGAAACTTAAGAGGCATGAAGTAAATTATGCTACTCACGGAATTGGCAACAGTCGTACATGCACTCAAGATATGGGGGCATTACTTACTCGGAAATCCCTTTGAGCTCAAAATAGACCACCAGAGTTTAAGGTATATATTTACACAACCCTTGTTAAATGCTAGACAGCACCGATGGATGGAGTTTCTAACAAAGTATGATTTTGGCATTGAGTATATCAATGCGTCAAGAAAACAAAATAGCGGATGCCTTGAGTAGAAGAGGGCACATAGCCGCTATATCACCGTGTCATTATGACTTAGTTGACCAAGTTAAAAAGCTCCAACAGAGGGATGACTTCTGCAACAAGTGTCGAGCTCAAGTTGAGCTAGAACTTGATAAGGACGTAGATTTTGTAATCAAAGATGACCTGTTATATTTTACAAACAAATTAGTTATTTCGAATAAAGGGGGATTAAGGGACACTATTCTGAAGGAGGCACATTGCACTCCTTACTCCGCACACCCAGGTGAGGCAAAAATGAGTGAGAATCTAAGGAAGGTCTTTTATTGGCCAGGTATGAAGGACATTAACAATTTTGTGGCTAGGTGTCTGGAATGCCAAAAGGTCAAAGCAAAGCATTTGCATCTAGCAGGTCGATTGTACCCACATAATATTCCCACAAAGAAATGGCAGGTTATCTCCATGGACTTTGTGGTTGGTTTACCCAAGACTAGATTTCGACATGATGCAATACTTGTTGTGGTAGACAAACTAACCAAAGTTGCACACTTCATACCTAGAAACATACAGAAAGATGCACCTTAGAAATAGTCTGATTACATGGGTTTTCGAAAATTATTATTTTAGATAGGGATTCTCGTTTTACGTCAAACTTTTGGAAAGCGTTACATCAAGCTTTGGGTACTAAGCTTAATATCAGCTCTGCATACCATCCCGAGACAGATGGTCAGACAAAAAGGGTCAATCGTATCCTTGAGGATATGTTGCGCATGTATTGTATGGACCATCAAACCAAGAGGGAAGACTACCTATACCTGGTTGAATTTACGTACAATAATAGCCATCATGCTTCGCTAAGTATGGATCCATATGAAGCCCTGTATGGGAGAAGGTGCAAGACTCCTCTATCATGGGACAATCCCAAAAATCGTGTAGTGATCGGACCGGACACTGCCAAGGAGATGAACAACTAATGAGAATACAACAAAGGCTCAAGGAGGACTCAGATCGCCAAAAGAGCTATATAGACCTTAAAAGGACACTGAGGGAATTCTCTGTAGGAGACAGAGTCTTCTTAAGGGTGAAACCTACCAAGAGCTCCATAAAATCTTCCAAGCTTGACCCTAGATTTGTAGGACCTTTTGAAATTGTAGACAAGATTTGTCCTGTTGCCTATAAGCTGGCCTGCAAACCCAGTTTGTCGAAAATTCACAACACCTTTCATTTGTCTCTCCTTAAGAATATGTTGTTGATCCTTCTCACATTTGGAATGTTTCTAACTTGCAGATGTCAGATCCGAGCACATTGAGGTCCATTCTATCAGGATACTAGGTTTAAAAACCAAGAATATAAGAAAGAGAAATATTGAGCAATGTAAGGACCAATGGGACCAATATTCTAATGAGAATGCCACATGGGAAAATGTGGAAGACATGAAAAAACAATTTCCTTTTCTTTTTTGAATGAATATGAACATAATTGATTATTGTATGGATTTATGAATGAATATATATTGAATATTGTGTAGAATTGCATTAAAACATAGGGACTGTGTTTGTTTCGAGTGGGAGAGAATGTAACCCTCCTTGCACAACTATTGTTTACAGATGGATTGATGAGCTATACTTGCTTTTTGCCCCTAGAATGTGGTACTGTTGATGGCTTTTGTGATTGCAAGACCAGGTACACTTTTCGACGGGCAGATAAAGGTCGACCGTAAGAGGTAAAGTGGGAAATGATGGCGGTGTGAAATATTACTGCGGCGGGGTGTGAAATATCATGAGTACATGGAAGCTCATACAATTGCATTCATATAGGTGTATTTTGAATGTTTGACTTGCATTGAGTGTATGTCTTGTTTATTGGTTTGTGTGCTATATATTATATGCTTCTGAATAAATGGCATGGGAGCTCCTCTCTTCTGGCAGATGGTGACATTAGATTTCCAGTATGAGAAGAAGAATTGGAGTTATAGACTGATTTGATATTTGAATAATTTTTTATGCTTAATTTAAATATCATTTATTTAATATAACATTTATTGAAATATGAAATAATTTAATAAAATAAAATAAAAATATTTTTACTTACAAGTATGCATTTCATTATATTATAAATATAGTTTATAATCCTTTATAGCCATGAACATAAACTTACCTCCACTTGGCAAAATTTAGTAAGGAATTAAGGTGGATGTGTGCATGTAAATCCAAGTGTTAAATTTAATCTCCGTTATAATTCTTTTATAAACTAGAGAAGGTAGAAATTATTGATTTTCAATATGTTCAAATCTGTCAGCCGTCGTATTGCTTGTGCTGACAGATTTGAACATACTGAAAATCAAAGCAACTTATTGAAATTCAACAAAAACCGAGCTATATTAACGCAAACACAACACAGACATCAATAGCACAGTTAATGAAAGAGCTTTTTCCAGAAGGCGGTTGTTTATGCCAATTACAACATGCTTGGGTTGGATATACCAGCAGCAATGTAATCAATTCACAACCCGATTAAAAGCACTCAGCTATTTCATCAATCAACATAGATTAAATGTATAAAACTGTGATTTTATTCAGAGAAGCATATTTTGCACAATCCTGAATAGCACCATTAATTGGAAGAAAATAATTTACAATCTAACTTGAGTTATGAAGATCAACAGAGAACAAACCATACAACATACTAATCAACAGTACAAGTTACCTATCTTGCTGAAGAAAGAGGCATTATACAAACAAAACATCTCTAATCTACTGAAACTCTGACCTGTGTCTTTCAACCGGAGTTTCAGTAACTTCTTATCTACTTTTCAAGCTATTCTTCTCAGACCGTGCGAAGAGCATCAAACATAACATGATGTTCGGTTTCTACCTTTTGTAGTTTATAAAGGAATCATAATGAAAATTAATTTAACACTTGGATTAAATGCACACATCCACCTTACTTCCTTTACTAAATCCTACCAAGTGGAGGTAAGTTTACGTCCATGGCTATAAAGGATTATAGAATATATTTATAAATTAATGAAATGCATACTTGTAAATAAAAAGATTTTATTTTATTTTTATTAAATTATTTCATATTTCAATAAATGTTATATTAATTAAATGATAAATTATAAAATTAAGCATAAAACAATTATTCAAATATCAAATCAATCTATACCTCCAATTCTTCTTCCCATACTGGCAATCTGATGTTACCATCTGCCAGAAGAGAATAGCTCCCATGCTTTGGCACTTTCCTTGCCATCGGAGGTTTAAAATATTCATTTATTCAGAGGCATGGAATATATAGCACACAATCCAACAAACAAGACATACACACAATGCAAGTCAAACATTCAAAATGCACCTATATGAATGCAATTGTGTGAGCTTCCATGTACTCATGAGCCGCTTACCAAGCATATCGCCAATAGGGATTTTTTCATCCCTACCACGGCAAAAACCCCGCCGCAGTGATATTTCATACCGCCATCATTTCCCACTTTACCTCTTACGGTTGACCTTTATCAGCCCATCGAAGAAGTGTACCTAGTCTTGCAATCACAAAAGCCATCAACAATACCACATTCTAGGGGCAGTAAGCAAGTATAGCTCATCAATCCATCTGTAAACAATAGTCGTGCTAGGAGGGTTGTTACATTCTCCTCCACTAGAAATAAACACAATCTCTGTGTTTTAATGCAATTCTACACAATATTCAATATATATTCATTCATAAATCCATACAGTAATCAATTATGTTCATATTCATTCCAAAAAGAAAAGGAAATTGTTTCTTCAAGTTTTCCACTTTTTCCCATGTGGCATTCTTCTCAGAATACTGGTCCCATTGAACCTTACCTTACATTGCTCAATATTTCTTTCTTAAATTCTTGGTTCTGAAACCTAGAACGGACCTCAATGTGCAGGGGATCTGACATCTGCAAGTTAGAAACATTCCAAATGTGAGAAGGATCAACAACATATTCCTAAGGAGAGACACATGAAAGGTGTCGTGAATTCAACAAACTGGGTGGCAAGGCCAACTTATAGGCAACAAGACTAATCTTGCCTACAATTTCAAAAGGTCCTACAAATCTAAGGTCAAGCTTGGAAGACTTTATGGAGCTCTTGGTAGGTTTCACCCTTAAGAAGACTGTCTCCTACAGAGAATTCTCTTGATGTCCTTTTAAGGTCTACATAGCTCTTTTGGCGTTCTGAGGCCTGCTTGAGCCTTTGTCGTATTCTCATTAGTTGTTCCTCCATCTCCTTGACAATATCCGACCCGATCACTACACGATCTTCTGGATTGTCCCAAGATAGAGGAGTCCTGCACCTTCTCCTGTACAAAGCTTCAAATGGATCCATACTTAGTGAAGCATGATGGCTATTATTGTACGCAAATTCAACTAGGTATAGTTAGTCTTCCCACTTGGTCTGCTGGTCCAAACAATACATGCAACATATCTTCAAGGACCCGATTGACCCTTTCTGTCTAACCATCTGTCTCGGGATGGTATGGCAAAGCTGATATTGAGCTTAGTACCCAAAGCTTGATGTAACGCTTGCCAGAATTCTGACGTAAAACAGGAATCACTATCTGAAATAATAATTTTCGGAAACCCATGTAATCATACTATTTCTCTGGCAAATTTATTTGCTACAACAGGTGCATCATCCTGTATGTTTCCAGGTATGAAGTGTGCAACTTTGGTTAGTTTGTCTACCACAACAAGTATTGCATCATGTTGAAATCTGGTCTTGGATAAACCAACCACAAGGTCCATGGAAATAACCTACCATTTCTATAAATTGAATTTATTCTAATTACATTGATGTATGGTGAGCAGTGTATTTTACAAGGCAAAAGGCTTTCTCAGATAGGTTAGAGAAAAGTAAAGTTGTCAGGTTGCAACCAGTATGGCTCCAACAGAGCTCCATTTATATTTCTTATTTGACTCTCTAATTTTTGCTACATATTTCCCAGTGCTCTTTTCCTCATTCCTTTGCAAAGTCTCTCCTCCCATGTTGCACCTTCTCTCTATCCTATTAGCTTTCTCGGGTTCAACCTGGGTGTCTTCATACAAACCCTGGTTCTAAGAAACTTTTACATTAAGGAATGGAATTCTTTAGTATCCATACCCTAGCCTCTGTTCACCATGAACATCAGATCTTGAAAATGTAGAAGAGGCATATTAATAGCATGACCTTGGTTAGCTTCTTTAATTTATGGTAAGGGGTCTTTCTTTTCCGTCCGTCGTTGGGAACTTGAGAGTCCATAGCAATTTTCTCTTCCCTCACTTTTTACCACCAAATATCCAGCTCTGCAATGTACAAGGAATCCACGTTTTCGTAATCTTCAATACCAATAATTAGACAAAACAGACAGGAGCATTTATGATTGAATTCCTGATGTATTTTTATTGTCATATGGTATTCACTTTTATTTCTTAATCCTGCCATTGTACAACATAATAATTTGTTTTCACTTTTGACTTTGTTACAAATCATGTTTCAACTTTAATGGCTGCAATGGATTTCCCAAGCAAATGTATCACCAACAATGCTTGGGCCACACCAATCCCGTATATTGAGAAAAGTGACATTTAAAACAAACTCTTTAACCTTTCTAGGATATAGGTAACCCGGAAAAAAAAAAAAATCATAGCTGACATTATCTAGTTGACAAAAGCCGTCGACTTTTAAAATACCTATGAGAAGTTTCAAATATTAGTATATAGTCATGTGAGTTTAAAGAACTTACAGAATAGATAGGTTTGTTAGCCAAATTCTTCATACAGAATTTTTTTTTCATTTTTGATCATCTATGAGAAAGCCAAGGGAAACAAAAAAAACTATATACACCCAAAAAGGATAGCCATTAATATTAAAAGCATAGTTAAATTTTCCAGTGATTGGAAGAGTTGGTCTTCAAATCTTTAACCAAATAGTCAATGTATCACTAACACCGCCTCTTGACTAATAAGTCCAATGGTATTTTGTAAACAACTATGTTGTCAAAAACTAGAAATGAGAGAAAAGAATCCAACAAAGATTGCACGATAAAATTTACCTGAATATATATGTCTTAAAAAATATATGTATTAATCAGATCAACATAAATAAAGAGGCGTGTCTTATACAAGATTCGATCTTATATTCTTTCTAAGGCATAGTGAAGGCCAAATGTCTATGAAGAGTGAAAAGTACCTTAATCTTCCTTTCAATGTTATTTTTAAAACTAACATTACGGTAAGAATGGTCAACATTGCATTCAAAAGAGCATTATTGACAAGATTGCAGCAAATATATATATTGGCAATGGTCATTTTCGTGTTGCATTCCTTTTGCATACGTAAGAAATGGGAAACGTGTCTCATTCATTAACATAGGTGAACAATGTGATCTCTTCAAATGAATAGCCTATCGACTTTTTAATATTAGATTCAGCATTTATTTTAAGTATTGATTTGGTTTATTAATTAACAATGTAAGTGTCATTACATAGGCATTGATGTTCTGTGAGAAGTCCATCATCGAACTGTTGTAATAGTTATCAACAACGTTACATTAGGAATAAGCATTAAAAACTACCAAATCACCAAAACACTATTGCAGAAGCTACAACAAAGTATCAAATCACCAAACAACCATTGCAAAAACTATAGCAAACATCATATCTTAAATCACCGACATCTTCTTCCTACAGGACTTCTGCTTCTTAAAAACAGGATTGCTATGCTTTGCAAAGATGGCTAAAAGGCTGATGAAGGGAACCTGTCCGATGACTCAAGGGATCTCACAAAGAAGCAATAGGAGGAACAGTCCCATATATTACCTGAAGGGACCTAGTAAAAACAAATGCAACAACACTTGGGAGAATACTCGATTTTGAACAGCAGAACCCTACAACCTCCATTCTCACTCCACGTTAGTGTTGGGGGAGGAGACTCCATGACTGCAAATAATGTAATTTGAAACCTATTGGGGTTCTTTGCACCAACAAGGGCAACACCTAGTGATTTTTGCAGCTATTGGCAACCATTGGGAAGGGTCCATTCCCAATTTTGCCTTCAACGGCAACTTTAGGAACTTGAAAGAGCAAATTAGTTCTCATTTTCTTCTGTTGTACACACTGTAGGCATTTAAATCTTCTCAGCATGAAATATTCTCCAAAATACTATAGGGTAAGTAGATCCCCCCAGCCTTTTTTATGTGAAGCATACTGAACAAGGGAATAATTTGGGCATTGTAATTTGATTTAGGCTTGCACATAAATTTCAAACATTGTACTTCATAGCCCCTACGCTCCTCTGAAACCTCAAAGCCTAGACACATGAAATTTGAGGTGATACAATCACTGATTGTTTGCATCTTTTCAAGTCCCCAGTTCTGAGGCTTACGAGGATGATATTGGATGATGTTGTCCATGATATCACTTCACCACTTGATCACCTTGTGCTATAGGAGGAACTAAAGATGCCCCATAATGTTTAATGAATTGACCGACAAGAAAATCAAACAAACTAAAATTTCCTCAACTATTTTCCACTTGCACACAATTATGAAGCCAATAGATGCACCACCTAGTACGAAAAATACCCAACTACCTTGTGACCTGCTAGAGACAACTAGATTTGAAGTAGGAAGTGAAAATGCTCTGCAGATAATGATGAAGAATATTTGTTCCTATGTGGTATCTGGAAGGATTCTGATAAAGCGCCTCACTACTATTTAGTCCCCTTGGGCAACAAGAACGTAAATATATGTTTATGTAGCTTTGGAGAAGCCTATGTTCCATGGAGTCCCCTTTTGTTGGGGGCAGGAAAACATGGAGATGAAACACCTAGATGACACCGCCAACTTATGATAAAAAGGAGGCAGCAAAAGGGACAGCTATATAAAAATATTCAGAATATTAAAAAATATAAAATTATAAGTGATGGAATTCTATGTAAGATGGGAGCTCTGGCGATTTGGCTTTTGGCGGGAAATTTCCTGTGACGGCGCCTGGTGTTGCTGGAGGGACTCTGGCCCGAAGATTTTGCCTAGGGCTTAGGGGGTCTCCGCTTTTGCCTGAAGTTTCTGTAGTGGTTCCGGGAGGGCCCGATGGGGTCTCCTCCTGTTTCTCCTGCTGGGAGAAAGATATCATATGCTGAGAAACTGAAAGATTTTCCCTCGCCTTCCACGGACGGAGCTCGGCGGAACGCTTTTCAATCGATACTCAAGACTGCTGCCAATGGCCCACATGCTCACCGCGTTAATGGTTGCCTCCCACAATCTTCCTCCAGGCCCAAGATTGTAATAGAACCAATGCTGGTCGAAGATACAGTCGTCTACCGCGCTAATCACGACTTGATCTGCAAATTCATGGGCATCCGGCCCACTCTGAATTTTCTGCACACTTGGGTTCGTCAGAACTGGGAGCCACACGGTGAGTACTCTCTATGGCCTATAAGCAATGGGTATTTCATCATAAGTTTCTCTTCTTTAGCAGACAGAAACAGAGCATTTGAATCAGAGAAGAGAAACCATGGACCAGCAGGGTTATTTATCCAACCCTGGAGAGTGGGTTTCGACCCCCGCATCGAACCCACGGCTGTCCCGGTCTGGATCCGGCTGTACGCTCTCCCGATGGAGTTTTGGGGTGAGCAGGTTTTGGAATTAATAGGTAATTCCCTAGGCAAATTTCTGGGAGTCTCCAAAGATACCATAGAGGGCAATTCTGCTGTCTTTGCTAGAATATGTGTAGAGATGGACATTAGTCGAGCCTCTACCAACCGGAGGTGGAACTTGAGCTAGCAGGAGTACCCTGGATCCAGCAGTTAGACTATGAGGCCCTACCTTTCAGGTGCCGTGTATGCCATAAGCATGGACATTTGGCAAGGTTCTGCCCAAACGCAGTGAGCACAAAAACGGAGGCTCCGAGTGGAATGGCAAACCGCCCTAGAGAGGGTAAGTCTAGTCCGGTCAATGAACCCTCTAGCAATTCTCCAGGTCCTGATGCTCAACAGGATGGCTTTGAACAGGTGAAACGAAAGAGAAACAAAAAGAAAAATGGCAAGGAACAGGTACAGCTCAAGCCAAACAATCGGTATGAAATTTTCAAGTCATTAGTGGATCTGGAGGACCATTCTATGGAAGGAGTGGTTGGGAATGATGAGAATGTCAACACTCCACCTCTTGTTTCTCCTTCCTTCACGCCCGTAGTAGAACAGGTGTCTGTGCCAGCTGAGCACCTGCAGCCAGAGAATCCAGGGGCCTTGGTTATTCACTCCCCAACACAGCCGGCTATAAAAGATGTTACCATGGGAAATGCAGAGAAAAACAGAGAGAGGCCTGCTTTAGGGATTTCCCAGGTGGAAAAGAGATCAAGAAACAATAACTCTCAAGGAGCGGGAAGAAAATCCAATAAGGAATTACTAGTTGCCCAAGGAGATAAGTTAATCAATGAAGGATTGGTGAGGTCCATTGATTCTTATTGCTCACAAGGTTTTCAATGATTATTCAATCCTGGAATATTAGGGGTTTAAACAGTAGAACCCATCAATCTGCTGTTCAAAGACTCTTAGAAAACCGAAAAACAGATTTTTTGCTTCTCCAGGAGACCAAAATGTCTTTAGATATCATGAGTAAAACCGCTACTAAAATCTGGCGGGGAGCTGGGTATATGGACGTGGCTGCCCAAGGAGCTTCAGGGGGAATTGTTACCCTTTGGAACCCTCTGGTCTGGACTGCTTTAGATCATGTAGCTTGGAGGGGTGTGCTTTCTTCTCTTTTCAGAAATAACTTCAATTCTGAACTGATCCTTATTACCAACTTTTATGGGGCCCAAGATCCTGAAGGCCAGAGGCTCCAATGGGACGCTGTTCACAATATGAGAGCAAACAGGGAGTGTTTTGACTGGATTATTGCAGGGGATTTTAATGCAAAATTATCTGTCCGGGACCAGGAAGGTGGCTCCCCTACTTTAGACCCAGGGGATCGGCTTTTGATTGCCCAAGTTCAGGCCTTTAATCTAGTGGACGTTCAAGGCCCTAGTGTTTTTTTCACTTGGAAAAACAAGAGAAAGGAGCCACATAGCAGGAAGGTCAAGTTAGATCGCTTTTTGGTCTCGGAGGAGGCTTTTGTTAAATGGACTTTAAAGTTCCAGATTTTGGAGGGCCCTATTTCGGATCATTTTCCCATCTTGCTTGGAGGGGAGGGACTTGAGTGGACAGCACTTTAGGCCTTTTAAATTTGAGAATTTTTGGTTACAAAAGGAGGACTTCGACAAAAAATTTCTCAATGGTGGGCAGAAGGCCGCCCACCTTTTGGGACAGCAATGTTCAAATTTCATAAACAGCTTCAATTTGTCAAATTTCAATTGAAACAGTGGAGGAAAGGAAATAAGTCGGATTTCCGGAGGCCCAAAGGGCTCCCTTGGTGGCTAGATGGGAGGAGGTCCAGAAACTTTTAGGGAAGGGTCAATTACTGAGCAACTCAAATCTGAAGACGACGAACTGCGCAAAGCGGTTGAGGACATTGACAACCAAGAGGAGTTATACTGGAAACAAAGGGCTAGAAATACTTGGTTATTAGAAGGGGACAGAAATACCAAATTTTTTCATCGGTCAACTTGTGCTAGGAGACAGATGAACAATATGGAAGTTCTCAAAGATGAACAGGGAAATGTCTTCGATACTATTCCTGGTATGCACTCCCATGCTATCGATTACTTTTCTAAACTTTTTAAGGAAAGTATGCGAAAAAGATATTGAGGCTCAGAACGAAGTTCTTAATGTTATTCCTCCGATTATCTCTGAAGAGGACAACCAGACCCTGCTTAGACCCATTGAAAGGGATGAACTGAGAAATGTGGTCTTTGGTATGAGTTCTGGAAAATCTCCTGGTCCAGATGGCTTTCCTATTGAATTTTTTCAGGCTTTCTGGGATACCTTGGAGGAGGATGTTCTGGCTGTTACTGAGGAATCCAGATCCAATCGCAGAATGCTCAGGGCGATCAATCACACCTTCATTGCTTTAATTCCGAAAGGGGAAGTGGGGACTCATATCTCTGATTTCAGGCCTATTGCTTTATGCAATGTGATTTACAAAATCATCTCTAAGATTATGGCTGAGAGGCTTAAACCCCTTCTTCATAGCATCATTTCTCCTGAACAGGGGGCTTTGTTGAGGGAAGACAAATTTTGGATGGGGTGATTTTGGCCCAGGAAGCCATCCACTCAATGCAAACTTCGGGCAACAAAGGCATGTTCATTAAATTGGATATGTCCAAGGCTTATGACCGGGTGGAGTGGTGCTTCTTGTCGAAAATTCTGGCTGCCTTTGGCTTCTCTCAGGAATGGATTGCTTGGGTTATGAGTTGTGTTTCTTCTCCCTCCTTTTCTGTTCTCATTAAGGGCCTTCCCTCGCTTCCTTTCGGCGCCTCCCGTGGGCTCCGCCAGGGAGACCCTTGTTCTCCCTATCTCTTCCTTCTCTTGGCTGAGGGTTTGGGAAGACTGTTTTTGAGGAGAAGGCAACAAGGTCCTCTTTCTGGTATCAAGGTTGGGGAGGAGACTCTGACTCACTTGCAATTTGTGGATGATACGGGTCTGGTTGGTGCGGCCACTCTTCGGGAAGCTAGAGGAATCAGAGACACTTTGAATGTCTACCTTAGGGCTTCAAATCAGGTTCTTAATGACAGGAAGTCCAAAGTGGTCTTCTTCAATCTCGACCAACGGCTTCAAGAGCGTGTTATTGACATCCTGGGATTCACTAGGTCCTCTCTTCCAATTGTTTACCTGGGGGTTCCCCTTCACTTCAAAAAGTTAAATGCTGATATTTGGAAGAACCTGTTAGCAGGCATCAAAGACAGAATGAATCATTGGGCCCATAAATGGCTAAGTTATGGGGTAGATTAACCTTCTTGAAATCAGTTATTCAGGCTTTGCCGATCTATAAATTCTCAATCCTGACTGCCCCTCATACCACCTAGAAAAAGTTGGACAAAATGGCTAGAAGATTTTTGTGGGAAGGCGCAAAAGGGAAGAAAAAATGGGCCTTGGTTGGGTGGGATAAAGTCACCCAGCCTAAGGATAAAGGAGGGCTGGGCTTGAGATGCTCTATGCTTAATAACAGGGCTTTGGCTGGAAAACTGTATTGGCGGTGGGTTTCTCAGCCATCCTCTCTCTTCAGCAGAATTCTTTCCAGTAAATATTTGGGGCATGTCCATCCCAATGAGGTGGGTCGCTTTCCCTTGGAAGGTCCTGGTTCTTTAGTGTGGCGGACTCTCAAGCTTGGGTCCCGGTTATCAAAGATCAATTATTCGGGAAAGTGGGGAAAGGAGACAAGGCCCGCTCGGGATCGACTCTTGGGACCAAAGATCCGCCCATTATTGTTTTGTTCCCCGAGCTTCATCCTATCATGTCCGCCTTAGAAGCCTAGGGTTGGCTCCTTATTGATAAATATCTTCTTACCGATCATTTGGGGGGTATACTTTTAAAAAGTTTAAGCGATGGGAGGAGTGGCCAACTACCTCTCCGGAGTTGGTGCCTATCCCGCAAAAAATATTGTCAGAAAGGTTCCTCACGGGGAAGGATGAGGAAGATGAATTAGCCTGGGGCCATGGAAGCCTTGGTGTCTACTCAGTTAAGGCTGGATATGAAGAGATCCTCCCTGAGCCTCCCCCACACTCTTTTCCGGTTCAGCATTGGAAAAGGATTTGGCATTTAAAGGGTTGGCCGAAAGTGAACTTCTTCGCTTGGCAACTTATGCATAATGGCCTTCTCACCTTTGACAATCTCAGGCGTAGGGGTTTCAATGGCCCCTCTCAATGTGCTTTATGCCTCCATCATGAGGAAACTGCTGTGACCATTTGTTTTTTGAGTGTCCTTTTACTCATCGATTTGGGAACCGGGTTCTTGCAATTTAAACTCCGGGCTAATGGTGTTCTCAATCGTACCAATATTTGGGAAAAATGGAAAAGGGGCGGGTTCAAGTCTATAGCTCTCCGAACTGGCTGGCAGTTAGGCTTTCTCTTCATATGGTGGCAAGTTTGGTTGGAGAGAAACGCACGGATATTTAGAAACACTTTCTCCTCGATTGACGGTGTTTGGCAGGTCATCTGGAGCAAAGTCACGTGGCTACTCTTGCCAATGAAAAGAATCAGGCTACTCTTGGGCATCCTGAAGAGGGGGTTGAGGGTCTTGAGAGGCAAGTTAGATCTCGCTGGAAACCCCCCGAAGGCTGGATCAAGATCAATACCGATGGGGCTGCAAAAGGCAACCCGGGCAACGAGGAATTGGTGTTGTTTGTCGGGATCACTTGAGTGCGGTTCTTTACTGGGAACTACAGGGATTGGGCAGAGCCACGAACAATGAAGCCGAAGCCTTGGCCATTAAGTCCGCGTCTATCTGGGCTGTTAAGCAGGGTCACCGGAGAATAATTCTTGAATCTGATTCTCAAGTCCTGATCGGCGCTCTAGATTGCTTGCGGAATTTCTCTTTAAAAGCCTGGAGACTGCGGATGTTGATATCTCAAATCAAGGAGTTATGGAGGGAGTTAGATGATGTCATCCCTGTGTATGTGAGTAGAAATCTGAACACGGTAGCTGACTTCCTTGCGAAGATGGGTGCTGAGAAAGAGGTAGGTGTCCAGCTGCACAGTGATATGCCTATTATAGATGAAGAGATTCGGAGTGGCCTGGAACGATCTCTACATCCATGAGCTCAAAAATGACTAAGGGTTCGTTTTCTGCGATATCGCGACATATTGCGTCGTCTTGACCCGGTTTGGTTTTCTGTCGCGATTTCGCGACATGTTGCTCTATCGCGACATGTCGCTCTATCGCGACATGTCGCTCTCCGTCGCGACTCTTGCTCTGTCGCGACTTGTCTCTTCGTCGCGACCTATCCTGGAAAACTGTAGCGATTTCGCTACCCTTCTGGTTGCTGTGGCCTTGGGAGGATTTTTGTAGCGATTTCGCGACTTGTTGCGTCGTCGTGGTCGTTGATGAGAAGGTGTCGCGATGTCGCGACCTTTTGGTAGGTTTTGTCGTGGAGGAAAAGTGTCGCGATATCGCGACGCTTTGAGGAAAACTGCATGAAAGGGAAAAACCGTCGCGATATCGCGACAATCTGTGTGAAAAGCTACTACAAGGAAAATCTGCCGCGCCTTCGTGCTTTTGTTGAGGAAGGGACTCATAGGGGCATCCTTGTTGTGATTTCGAGATGTGTTGAGCAAAATTTAGTAAAGGGGGAAAACCGACGCGTTATCGCGACCTTTTTGAGAAAAGCCTCCCAATGGATAACCTGTCGCGATTTCGCGACATGTTTATGGAAAGGAAGCACAGGGGCAAACCTGTAGCGATTTCGCTACAGTTCTGGAGAAAAAACAGCTGGCAGGAAAAACGTCGCGATATCGCGACTTGTTATGGTAATGTGCACCTCGGGGCTGAACATGTCGCGATTTCGCGACACTTTTACGGATGGGGCGCCCTTTGGCTTTCTTGTCGCGATTTCGCTACACTTCCGGCCAAGTGGGACTCCAAGGAAAATTCGTCGCGATGTCGCGACACTTTCTCAAAGTTGCCGATCAAAGGGGTCCTCGTCGCGATTTCGCAACAGTCTCGGGGAGCAGATGCTTTAAGGCTTTCTCATCGCGATTTCGTGACACTTTTGGTGTTTGGGTGATTTGGTGTTGTGCTGTAGCGATTTCGCGACCTTTTTCGGGTGTTGTGGTTCCGGCGCTTTTTGTCGCGATATCGCGACATGTCGCGTTATCGCGACTGGGTGTTGTGGCACGGCGGATGTTTGGTTTTGTGTCGCGATTTCGCGACATGTCACGTTTTCGCGCCTCGTACTTCTGGTCTCTCTGCGTTTGGTTGGGATGCCCTTTCTCCCTCTTGTAACTGTCTTCTGTGTTAATTCAAGGTTTTTTCATTTTTTTCAAAAAAATAAAATTATAAGTGACAGCAATTTAAAATGCCCGGTTTAAAGGTAATAGTTGATTTCTCATACCATTGATAAAATTGGAAATGTATAATCAAGATATTTATAACAATTTTCAATTATAACTATATATAATTTATAATAAATAATATGAATTTATAAAATATTTTCATATTTTTAAATACTTATTTTTAAAAAAATCCATACAATTTTATGTATTTTTTAAATTGTTAACAGATTTTTTGTTTTAGAATTTGAATAATTAAAAAATTTATATTATCTAACAGTTAAAAAAATTAAATGACATGAGCTCAAGTACAAGACTCAATAATGAAACCTAGGACATATCAGGTATCATGAAACATTTACTAAAAAGAAGGGACTGTGCTAGAATATGTGGCATAAAATCAATTGAAAGCTAAGAACTAAAGGAACTTAATACCAATCAAATGGCAAGACCTCAACTGGTTAAATGCCTCAACTTTCATAGCGGTGATGAGGATTCAAATCTTGGCAGGTGATACATGCATAATTGCCAAAGTGTTGTGATACCATGCTAACATTGTCATGATGTAATATGGATGGGGCCTGTCTCAAACCCATATAACCAAATTGAAGAAGAAAACGCATGATAATTCCAATAAAAATAATAGTAAAATTACATTGTTAAGTTGCCTTCTAGCATATCAAAAAGTGATGAATGGACCACCTCCAAGCCTGTGATGCCATCAGGGCATGGAATAAAGTAAGCTGTTTGAAAAAAACAAGGTTAACTAAAAAAATACATAATATTTTGAGGATAACTCTCCAGGAAATGGTAGGGTTTGCACTAGCAATAAGTAGCGATAAATTGTCTTTTAAACCAGCCAAAGTCCTGATTTCTGAGACAAATTTCAATCATTTCCCAGCAATTTGGTTAATAATTTATTTAAATATGAATTACTGCAAAATTGGAGTAGTTCTATTCAAATTCAGCAATTTTCAAAATTAGGGTTTGCTATTTTCAGTGTAAATGTTACCCACCATGGGGACACCTCAACGGCCCCCATGCATGAACAGCCAACGAAGGACATGATGGGAATGTCCTCTGACCGTTCCTTCTATGAGGAGATGTCAGCAGCACATCTCCACCACGTCCCCTGTTGCCATCCACACAAGGGCTTATAGAGGCCCCCGACACATCCCCATAGAACACAAGAAATGACTAATGGGTAATATGATGGTATATACAAGGAAAAGACCAAGAAACAAATAGCACAGACATTCTGGAGAATATGCTTGTCGTCTTTTAAAAAGGCTGCTATCCTGTTCGTGGCCCTGTTTTGTTTGGCCCAAGCTTGAAACATAATCATATTAATGGTAACTACTTGCATGGATACTTTATGAAATTACTGGAAAAGCAAAATGGGTAAATGATGTTACATACAACGAAAAAACCAAGAAACAAATCACACACATATTTTCATAAATGTGCTTGTAGTATTTTAAAAGAGCTGCTTCAATCTTATCCTGTTCTATCCAGTGTTGTCAGGGTCGAGTCTTAGCCCGAGTGGACTCGATCGCATTGAGTCCGCTCGGACTCATTGTTTTTCTGGACTCAATCAAGTCCAGGCCGAGTCTGAGTCCAACCGGACTCGCAAGTCCCGACATCAAGACTTGGCCGGCCTAGGAAAACTTAAAATTAAAACTAAAATCCCGTTAATTGGGACTCAACACGCTTTAGTTCTATGACACTGGACTTCGCGTATTATTAATATTTTTAATTTTTTAACTTACATGGTGGAATCGGTAGCCACCACAAATCCGAGCAGGTTGTCCGGCTTTTCTGGTTGCCATAGTATATTCTGCATTGTCCACCGCGGAAGCTGCCACACAATTCTTCGCACAGTCCGCCCCTATAACCACCATACCACAATCATTTTAAACCTTTTATGCCGCTGAAAGCACCAGGAAAGGGACAAGCATTCAATCCGGCAAGGCCGGAGATTTGAACCTTGGACCTTCGCCCCCTTATGGTTGGTTGAACCAATTGGTCTACACCTCGAACTTGGACTTCGCATATTATAACACTGCTCCTCACTACTATTTCGTCCATGCCCTTCTGAACTAAAAAATCTTACCGAAACGTGAAATATTACAGGGGCTAAAACTTAATTTCAGGCTCAGCGGCGAGTGCATTGCTCTCACTAAGTCACAATACTAGAAAATTCATTGCAAAGCTAGTATTACACAGATGGATCAGCATACTCACATCCACAAATTAATATGGGACTTAAAACGCACGTTGGGGATTACTATACGAGTATACGAAAACAAAGATAAGAGAGAATCGCATGGTTAGTACAAGAACGGGGTAATGTGGGCATCGTATTAGAATCTCATATAAATCAAACAAGATTACGTGATTTCGTCAAACCAACATTTCCATGCAACTATAGCCCAACTCCTCCTTTCATTCAATTCCTACTGACGATAATTTCTCATGATAGACCTCCCGATTTGCTCCACTTACGCATTCTTTCAGTTGTTTGCACCCAAAGTTGTGCACACGATCATCATACAAAATCTTATATATATGATTAATTATATAATATTTAAATAGATTAAAAAAAAAATTGATGCATAGAGAAATCGGTAACCATTATATGTTATCTCTAATAGAGCTAATCAATTGAGCTAATGCTACTTGCTTTGTCTTTTTTTTAATGCATAGATTTTTTTTTATGCATAGAGAAATCCGTAACCATTGGATGTTATCTCTATAAGCCCTAACCCACTGAGTAAAACACAGAATAAGATTTACAAGTAAAACACAAGAAATAGATTAACAGAGTAAACTTTAAAGTTTTAAGTATAATTAAAAGTCTAAAAAATTATTTTAATAAAAAAATAAATAAAAAATTATATAAAAATTTAATATGTTCAATTTAAATTTAATTTTTAAAAATAAATTTATTGAAATCTCATGTATTAATTTTTAAATAAAGGGGTGGAAATTTATTGATAAGAAGACAAGATTACAAAGTACAACGAAGCCCCCACCTAGGACTCAAATAAACAACAAAACAGGCTAAAACCACCAGACGGGATTGAAACCCGAAGATAACAAGAACAAACCATATTAAGTTTGGATATCCTTGTGGATCAACTCCCAAAGGCGCTGAGAGTCCCCAACCAGGAGACTCTCCTAGTTATCCATAATCCAAGGACCCGAAATCTCAGAAGCCTTTTGGCCAAATAATCAGCAACCCCATTCCACTCCCTTGGTATTGCACAAAGGAGATAAATTCGAGCTCTTCACTAATTCTGAGAATCTGAATGGCCACAGAGGCTAACTGCCAATTAACATCCTCCAACCTTTTGTTGTTTAAAAGATTAACCAAAATTTGAGAGTCGGACTCGCAGATGCTCCTGCGCCAACCAAGAGAAAACCCCCTCTGCAAGGCCTTGAGAATCGCAAGAGCTTCCATAAAATTGTTGGAGTGAACACCTTTATAAATGGAAAAGAAAAATCTAACCACGCCAACAAAGTCTCTCCCAACACCGCCAATTCCAACATGTCCAGGATTGCCACTGGACAAAAATTTCATGTATTTAAGATTATAATGCAAATCAATTAAATTTTTTAAGTTTAAATAAAAATATTTATAATTAATTTGATGTTTAATTATTATATTTTATAACTTTTATATAGTTTTTATTGATTATATATTTGATCTCATTTTTAACACAATATTTAATTATATAATTTAAACATATTTCATATTTTTTATATATTTAAATTTCTAAATTTTTTAATACTATTATACTTGTCGTCCCCTAGCCATTATAATTTAGACATATAGTAAAGTTTATTATTATTTAAAGTTTTGTAAAATTTTAATAATGTTTTCAAACTTTCTATATTAAATTTTATTTTATCATTACATTATATTATATTATTTATTTATAAAACAAAACTATTAGCTTTTGGTTTCCATATCCACAATTATTATTTGTTGTATTTGATACTTTGATGAATACAAGAAAGAATATGCCCCTTCCTCTTGTTAATTTCTTATTTGTATAATGTTGTATAATGTTGAGTAAGTGTGTTAGAAGATACTAATAAGTAATATGCATAAAAAACTTATTTTTTCAATAATTTTTTTTTTCATTTTTTCTTTTTTACCGAGTCCCTAGTCCAAGCCCCAAAGGGACCTCGTCGAGTCCGAGTTTGACAACTATAATCAGTACTACCCAACACCTCTCGTTTTGTAAAGCCAATGATATTTTCAATGAAAGTTATCTGCAACAAGTTCGTCATAGGAAAAGAAGGTATGTAGTTGCACACAACTCATCTAGAAGCAAATCTTTTAGATTTGTTAGAAGATATTTTTAGACTATAAGAACAGAACAAGCGGTTAAGATTTAAAATTGGACTGCTTGAGAAGATTAATGCTCAACAAGATGAGTTCATAAAATCAATACCACAAGATTTTCTTGAGAGGAAAATAATAGTGGTGTTAGATGCATCAAGTGATACCAACTTTGTGATACAAGTTGTCTGAATGGTGATACCGATAATTTTTGTGGTGATGTTGTTGAAGATGCACACAAAACTCTTGATGATGTTGCAGCAGTTGATGATGGTCATGATGTAGGCCATGATAATGCAAGTATTTGTTGTAGTGATGGTGAATTTGGGTGCTTTGAAAAGCATACCAAAGGTATTGGTTCAATGCTACTGCGGAGAATGGGATATGACGGAAAAGAATTAGGCAAATATGGGCAAGGGATTATAGAGCCCATAGAAACAGTCATTAGAACAAAAATTACAGGTCTTGGATATGTTGGTGAACCCAGTAGTGTGCAGACTACTTTTCTCAAAGCTGAAGTTAATGATGTAGCCGAGACATCCTCAAGCAATGTAGATCAACAAGTTCCAACACAAAAACTTGGTTGCAGCCATTGTGGCAGGAAAGGTAATACACAAGAATGATTGAGATCTTCATCCTCGTGGATTTTGTGGTTTAAGAAACCATTCTAAGCATGTGTTGGAAAAAGCAAAGCTTTCAAAATTGTATTCAAGTCAACATTGGTTGGATAAATGCACTTGAATGGTGTGAAGTCACAAACATGTTAAGAAAACATTTTGTGCCCAAATTCTCCCAGGTAAAAGGAAATGCAAGGCAAAAGCATTGTGACTGTGCACTTGAGGTTAAAGGTGAACCATGAAAAACCCCATTGTAGAGATGCTTGTGAGTATAGTTAAGGGTACACCAGCTTAAAACCCTATGTATGTTGAGTTTAAACCCATTCAAAACACCACGTTTTTTTCTAGATAAGGGTAAACCAGTTGTTCAAAAACCCCATATTATGTAAAGGAAAACCCTCTGATATAATTTTGGTAATTGATTGAGGGTACATTAGTAAAACCCTTCGTAAATTGTTGAGGGTCAACCCAAAAAAAAAAAAACTTTGTAACTAGTTGAGGGTCAACCAAAGCAAATAAAACCTTTTATAACTAGTTGACAGTCAACCAAAGAAAACAAAACCATTTGTAACTAGTTGAGGATCAACCAAAGACAATAAAATTCTATATAGGCAACTCCATACACTTGGAACAACTTTGCACACTCAGATGAGTCGTGGCAAGGAAACACAAACAACTTCATATACTAAATCGAGTGGTGACAAGGAGATATAGTTAACTCCATACACTTAACCAGAATGGTGTCAAGAAGCAAAACAAGGTGCATGGTGCACAATTAGAATGTACCTCAAGAGAACCCTATATCAGAACCCCCCCTCAGAAGGAATGATGATCATACTGACACTTGAAGATGCATTGTTGTCATAAGACCTACAAAGGTAGATGTTTGACTGTAAGACCCATAGGGGCAGGTATATTTGGCCATAAGTCCAATGGTGGTAGGCATTTCGTGTCGGAAGACCTCTACAGACAAACGATTAGCAGTAAGACATTTTAATTGTTTGTATTCAGATTTAATGACTAAACCTTGGGTTGTGTCCAGTTTAGTCATTAAGGGAGGTGTTAGGATACAAATCGTACTGAATCAAGGTTAAAATATTCTTACCTATACTTGGTATATTTGTTGGTCAGCTTGTCTGGTATTTGTGCTTACTAGCAACATCCTAAATTCAGTATGTAATATGCTATATATTTCTGAATATAAAATACAGTTTGTGCGGCTTGTGTGAAAATCTATAGAAGGTAAGGATGCATTCAAAAAAAAAAAAAGACAAGGGATTTACAATTTCTGCTATAGGGGCTTCAAGAGGTATTGCAACAATTAAGGACAAATGCAAATGGGAAAGAGGTGCTTGGGCTGCTTGTCTGTTTTTTCAAGAACGAGGAAAATATAAAGATTGAAGTCATATATGTATATGCTCCAACTGCAGTTATTCTTTGTGATAGATATCGAACCTTAATTTATTTATGTCAAAATCAATGATGATTCACAATTGTGATCCATGCATTCTTGGGAGGACTTCAATACAGTTCTATCTCCTTTGAAAAAGAAGGGAGCTATTCCTGAATGGTCTACTCTAAACCAATAGAGGATTTTGTTTCCTTTGTCAATTCAAAACGGCATGTGGAATGTTGATCCATCAATATTCCAACATACAAAGGATAATCAGCATATTGGGCAAACTCATATAGCAGAAAGAGTGGGCATGTTTTTTTATCTATAAATCGTTGCAGATAGCATATACAATATCTTCAAATATTTTATTGCAAGCGGGATCAGATCACAATCCCATTCTCTTGAGAAAATATCTCCTTAATAGTGGTCATTCAAAGTCATTTTACTTTCAATCAAAGTGGCTTCAACACTCTGATTACATGGGGGATGATGCAAGGTTTGAAGCATCGTGTATGTACAAGTTTGTTGGAAAGATGAAAAATCTGAAGGACAAAGACTTGAGATGTTAAATTGTTTGGTAAAATATTTAAAATAAATGGTGAAATTAAATCCAAGCACAAGAAGTTACAAGAGATGGCAAAACTCAATGTAATAGACCAAAGTACTTGTGTGCAAGAAAAACAATTACTTTTTTATTATCGTAATGGATTACAAAAGGAAGAGTCATATTGGGCCCAAAAATCTACAGAAAGATGGCTTAAAGGAAGGGGATAGAGATACTAAATGTTTTCATTCTACTGCCAAAACAGATTTGTCTTTCCATCGAATCAAAATATTTAAAATCCAAATGCAAGAAATATTGAGGAAGAAGAAGATATCAAGAAGGAAGCATTTAATGATTGTAAAGACTTTCTATCCAAAATTGGGCAGGATAAGGAGGCTGAAGGCAAGCTATTGCAAAATACTCACACAGAGAATGAACAAAAGCTTGGTGAAGAAGATCTTTATGAAGGATCTATAGAAGGCAGTTTTTTCTTTCCACCCCAAAAAGGCACCTGGGCCCCAATGGATTTCCAGCAATTTTTTTTCAAAAATTTTGGGATTTTTTAAAGAGCGATAAGTTGGCTATAGTTGATGAGGCTGGGAAAAATAAGGCTATAATAAATGAGATCAATGCCACCTTTACTGCATTGATTCCTGAGAAAGGTAAGACAAAATATTTTGATAATTTCCGTCTAATAAGCCTTTATAAAAATTATTTATAAGCTAATTGAAAAAATGGCAAATAGACTGAAAAGCATTCTAGATCGTACTATCTCAGAGGAACAAGGTGGTTTTGTTTGGGATAAACTAATTCGTGATGGTATAATCATTTCATAGGAGGCCATGAATTCTCTTCGTTCCAAGGAAAAAGCAAGTATGCTTATAAAATTAGACATAAACAAAGCATATGTAGGGTTTCTTGGAGTTTTCTCCATGATAATCTCACAAAGTTTGGTTTTGATCAACGTTAGTGTCAATGGATTTGATGTTATAGCAATTCAAAATATTATATTTTGATCAATGGATCCACTCCCAAAAACTTTGAATCCTCTAGTGGACTTTGACAAGCTGACCCACTATCTCCTTATCTCTTCATTATTCTTGTTGAGGCATTAGAGAGATCTTCTCAAATACAAAAATGGAAGGCAAATTCAAAGGTATTCAGGTTAAAACAAGTGGTCCTTCAAAATCTCATTTCCAATTTGTTGATGACAATTTTCTTTGGGGTCAACCCTCAATCAACATATCTATAGAGAAAAAAACAAGGTAGCAGATAATTTAGCCAATCAGGATGTTGATCTTTGTCTTCGCAAACTACAAATTTTAGAAGGAACCAGCCAAGGGAGATTTTATCTATTAATGAAAATGATAGCAAGAAGTTGATAGAGGAATCAAGCAATTCAAGGAAGATTAAGAATATTTTTATTTGGATATGTTCTAATTGACCTAACAACAAATGTAATATTTTGATGGGTGTGGCCCCCAATAGAAGCTGCATATAGCATATTTAAAAAGGGTGAATAACATGTCACGTGGATAAAATTACCCCAAATTTCCCAACTACGGTTCATTTCTATATGTTCAAACCTTTCCCAACAATCCTAGGAAAGTGTCAAGATCCAAGGAGTTGGGCATTATGAATGTGATCCCTGTAGAAAGTCAAAAGAAGTATTTATAAATTAGAAGAGTATCAAAGAATTTAAAAGTGCCCATTCAATTTGATCTTAAAAGGTATGGCAATGTAAATATGTCATTGAAAATGGAAAATAAATAAGAAACCATGCCATGTTGCATGTTCCCTATATTGCCTAGCATGCCATTTGTTGAAGAAGATGCCACAAGCATTTTTCTTATGCTACTAAACAAGCCACATCCCAAAAAGGAGATTCTAAATAATGGTTTCCAAGCAAAGGATGAAAATAGAAACCCATTCCAAGGATTTCCTCTAGTGCATTTGTTATAGATTACATGGACTTCATCGTTGTTTAGCACATATTGGGCATGTACTCAAATAAATGACGAGAGCCAATTTCAAAAATAAGGATGAGTGCATAAAATTCAATTAAAGCAGACCTCTACCATTGAAACCATTGATGCTTGGAAAGCTTACAATGATAAGGTGCATCTCAATGAAGCCCCTCACATGCTTGGTGCCTTAAGCTCATGTGTAACAGCAAAACAGGCCACACCATTTGATCTTCTTGAGTATGGAAAGGAAGGCATAAAATGAGGGTTGGAACCCTTGAAGATCCACACCAATTGTGGATATGCTATCTTGGAAATCTTCAAAACAAGGGAGTATTGGCACTAATCTAGACAAGATGAGAACAAGAAGAAGAAGGATGGACGCAATCAGGCTAATAGAATGGCACCAAGTGACACAAGATCCCCATTTGGGGTGAATAATAGATGGATGTTGAGTGGGTCTCAGCCATTAAAGAATGACTATTTCACACTACTACAGTAAGATAAGATCGATGGTATGTGCTTATCCTGATGGGCATAAACATGTTGATGCCTTAGATGTCACTGCTTCAATTAGAGGATGACACTTGGCATGTCCAAGATAGTTGTTTGGTGCCCCCCTTGTTCCCCTTGGCATCTCTTGGACAAAGATGGCACTAAAGCTTTCCCACTTGCTTATGCTGCACTATCAAGTAAAAAATGAAATCAGTGTTATGCACTAATACAAAGGGATGATAGCCAAGATGTAGTACAGAGGAGACCACACCAATAGAATAGTGTTAAATGGCAAGAGATTCTCATTTGGGAGTGTACTGTGAAATAACAAATGATTTTTACCCTTTGTTGGATGGTTGCTCCATCCCTATGATACCAATCAACAAGTGCTCACCCAAGAAGATAGCAGTTGAAGAAGAGACTACACTGAGACATTCCAATAATAGGCTACCACATGGTGCAAGGACTGTCTAGAACACAAAATGAGTTCCAGCTTGCGGTGGGTTCAACAATACTGTAGAATCCTACAAAGAAGAACAGCTCAAACTAGATTTATTTGTTATCACTATATTTGGCATGACCAATGGCTCCCGCATGCAAGCCCATATGAGAGACAATAAAAGCAATATGAAGGGCAACCAAAATAGCTATCCCGTACATGGTCGCCCCAAAGGGACCATCAAAAAAGAAATCAACAACAAGCGTCCATACAAGGAGGATATTAAGCACAAGGCTTGAAGAAGGGAATGCTAATAGCTTTGCCTCATGTGGTGTCAATCCAAATCCCCACACAAAACCAGATCAATGAATCATAGCATAATGATAAAACAAAATTGATGAGGAACCAATCTGCAAGCCGCACCAATTCGAACATGCCAAATTGGCATCAATGCATAAGTGATTCATTTTTTTAAAAGAAGGAAAATCCCAATGCTTGTAAGAAAATAATAAGAGAAATATTGATTGCCCATAATTTGTAACAGAGGCAAGTGAATGCTTGTGGGTTGCATATCAGAATATTGTCATAAAAAGAGGCATCAAGGCCACTTTCGTCAGTGACAGAAATTCTCAGGGCCATTGCATTTGTCCAGCCAAGCAAGCGGTTGGCACTTGGGCATGAATCATTCGTCCAGTGCAAAAAATTGCTCCAGCCACTCTTTTTACTAGAACATTGCCAACAACTAAGGGGTAGCAACAAGAAATTTACCGAGAGCGAATTGTGAAGCAATTGAAAGCAATTTGATAACATATATGACATTTTTATTTTTAATAAATGAAAATATAAATATACAACAAAATTTATGCACAAACTTCCAACTATTAAAAAATGAAACTAAAAACTAAAACTCTAAAAGTACAAAAACTAAATAGATTGATTAAAAAAGCATTTAATATTATTTAGTTGTTACTCCTGATTCCCCTAAATGGAGGAGAAAAAGGGGAAGTGAATATCTAAACAATAGAAAAGGCTGTGAAAATCTTATGCATTTGAGAAAAGCCCAATATAAAATAATGAATGATTGACAACAAAGAGGAAACATAGCCCTGTCATAATTGATGTGGAACCAGACACAAATCCACCACATATAAGACATGAAACCCTGTCAAACCTTTGCCAATGGGATTTGCATGTAAAGCCCAAAGCCAATGACATTAGATGGTCGAAGCATCAAAAGACACAATAGAAATTTGGGCAGTTAGAGTGAGAAATCACCAACCTGCACATGAAAACCATGGCATTACCTAATGGTTGTTCACCAGGTGCAGATCCATGATTACATACAATAACGAAGGGTACATCTCTATCAGACAGTGTGCATGAGTTTTCTTAAGAAATTTGTAAGAGTAATCTCCATGTAAAGCCTCAAAAAGCAGCTGAATTTGATGTCTGGGTTTAAACAAATTAATTCAGGTTCTTAGGAAAAAGGACAAATTTTGAATTTCAACATTAAAGTTCACCGAATCCTTGACACAATTAGACAGATTGAAGTCAGAAATAAAAAAAAGGGAAAGTAATCTTATTGTAAAAGGGGGTTCCATGTTGATGATTTATATATAGGGAGTGCATCAGGATAAAAGTCATTTGCAGGGGTTAAAAGAGGAAGGGAAGTTCATGATGCACTTCTTGTCGAGTATAGCATTTGAGTATTGCTATGGTTCCGTCAATATGGTTGCAGATTGGCTGCCCAATTACAACAATGATGTGGGGAAGGAAAGAATGGAAGATATGAATCAAGAAGTGGAAGACAATGTGGATATGGCATAGTTAAGGAAGAAAGATAAAAAAAATGCAAAGGTGATGAGAGTCATTCAAGTGAAAAAAGTATTTCAATTGGGATATGGACGGAATAATTCTATAATATGTGTTGCATTGCTATTGAAATAAGGAAGGAGGTAAGTAAGCATTTTCTAATGTGGCAATATGGAGGCATTCTCTCTGAGTTCCATAGATGCAATTTGTATTGACTACATATAGCCATCGCTCCATGTGCATACAAGTTATTTCAAGTTTTAAAAGGAAGAGAGAGTCATCAGAAGTTTTCAAAAGAAAGAGAAAAGGCACCAATATTGTAAAAACATTGGAATCCCAGTGTTCAGATTATTTGAATTTCAAATATTCAAAGACTGTTACCTACGGTTACTTGATGTGCTTAAAATAAGCAGCATTGCTAATTAGAAGATGCTTTGTACCTATCTCCACAATCTGGGGGGAACCTTGGTCAGACCTGACACTTGGACCTCCTTTGGCAGCCGAGAACATTATGTAAGCGGCAGATAGGAGGGAAACATAATGAAAGAGGCACACAAGTTCTATAAATGGCTTATTTTTATCAAAAGACAAATTCAAAGAGAATGACAGAGGTGATTTTGCAGACAATGATGACTTATAAAAGCAATTGCAGTAAGGGATTTGAAGAAATATGGTGCAATCTTCCTCAATTCTGACACGCAAAAGGGTACATGAAGTTCTGGTCAGGAATTTGTCTGCATAAGGAAGGGAGATCCATTCACATTGAAAACAAAAGGAAAGGAAAGTTGATTAAAGTGTATGACAGAAATTCCTCCCAAATTTGTGTCGGTTGCATGTACTTTCAGAATAAATGCTACCAGCTTTAAATCCTATAAAGAGAGTTTCTCACTATTGTCACTGGACCTGCACATAACTAGGGAATACATAGAAGATTCCAAGGAAGTACAGTATCAACTGGGATTAAAGACATGTTCAGCAAAATGATGAATTTCCAGTTTCTTATTCTTACAAGAGCAACAAGAAAATAAAGTTCTCTTTCAAATTGATACAATAGATTGTGTTAAAAATTATTTGGAAATGTTTTTTCTTTTCCTTTTGTGCTAGTGGTTCGTGCAAAAGGAACTGGGGATAGGCGTTCACCAAGGACATCTTATGTCATTGGTGAAAGTTGATGAAAATGCCCAAGGTGGAAGGTTTGTCCAGGCTGTAGCCATGGTGCAGGAGTACCCAACACTGGTTGATGGAGGAAGTTTGAATGCATATGTCATTGGAGAAAGTTGATGAGCATGCCCAAGGTGGAAGGTGTTGTCCAGGCTGTGGCCACGGTGCAGGAGAACCCAACACTGGTTGATGGAGGAAGTGTGAATGCAGAATTGGCAGATAGCAACTGGAAGGAAGAAATCCAACCAAAGGACTTTTCCAGGTCGTTTTTGAGTCTAACCAATCCCATAAAAGCAAGAGAAAATTAGACCCAAAGGAGATGTATAGAGCGAAACACCATGAGACCTTCCATATCAAATCGATAGTCTGTCCTAGCTTGCACAAAAATTACAATCTCCATGAACCGATTAACTGCATGTTTGGGTGTGGAACTTGGCGTTCCTAGTCAATCTCAAGTCCAGGAAGCAAATCAAATGAGAGCCCTGACTGTGCATGGAAGGCCAACATCCAAGAGGAGAAGATGTAGAGAGGATAGCAGGCCTCCAACCACCTAGTCAACCACCAATAAAATGTCATAAATAGCAGAGTAGATTAGAGGAAGCTTTGGAACAAGTTCAAAAAGATTTGAGGGCATTATAAATTGGATAAAGCAAAATTACTCAAAGACAAGTTCAAGCAAGCTGAGGTTTGACCAATATGGAGCAGAGATCCATAAAGATACAGCTCAAACGCAGTTCAACCTAGGCCAAAGAATAGACTGCTAGTTCGTTGGGAATCAGCATGCAATGGCTCGGTTGAATATTTTGTATGGTCAAATCTGTCAAACTCTGACAAATCTCCTTCAGTGACTTAGGCCTGTAATTGATCAAGGTGGTTTCAACTTTCAAGACTTGATTGTCCAGATACCTCATGTATATAGAGAATACCATATATAATGTGATGCTATTGGGTTTTGTGACCAAGCCTTAATAAAATATTAATTTATGAAAATACATATATAAGTTTGGAAAAAGCTATGGGATGTCATATCTCAAGCCTAGGCATGACAAGTCATAAGTTGGGACATTAGCTTTTTATGTCCAAACTGGGATGGTTGCTTGTTGATGTCCAAATGCATATCGTCACAGGTGTGTAAAAAGAACCAATTAGCTATGGTTTAATGATTTGCTTACTCTGAATATATCTCTTTCCAGATCTGTATTAAAGTCAAAGTGAACAATACTGTTTCAGCTGCTTTACATCGCTTTAATGACAGCAAAATTGGGGTAAGGTAATATGTAGCTCCAGCTGAATTATTTTGAACTGTATTTAGTTGGAATTGATCTTCTTTTTTTCATACCTAGCAGTTGTGTCCTCCAAAATGATCCCTTTAAAACCAACCCAAATAATTAACAGAGTTCCATACTTGGCTGTGAAAGCCTAAAGAGCAGAAATGTTAGATCCACACCTAGAGACTATTCATGGTTATGCCCATTTTCCATCCTGATATTGCTCATTTATTCTGAGGAAATCATAGGTCACTGTTCCTTTTCCACCCCATATTATAGTGGCCAAACATAACAAACAACAGGATCTAAAGAATGCATGGACTCATCCTTCACTACCAAAACATAATATGATTAAGAGATTCAGCCTTTAGTATTTACCTACCCCATCCATTCTTAGAAAGCCAGGGGCTAGTGACACTTGTAGCATTAAAGACCAACTTATTCACTTATAAGCTATTGGTATGCATACTGCAGTTAACTACTTTTTTAGATGAGTGCACTATCTCTTGAGAAAATGGAAAATAATGCAAGATTTGCCTACCTTCCCCGGTTCTTAATTTATCTTCATTGATAAAGAAGGCAAATATGTCTGATGTCCTACACAACACTTCATATTAATTTGTAAAACCCTCCTTTCTTTTTCTTTCATAATAAAAGTTTGCTAACACAAATCTTTTTCAACTTTGCTTGTGTGAGCGTAGATACTCCTAAGAGTCTGCTCCTGTTGCTGTTCAGGTAATATCAAAGGTATGTGACGCATTTCATATTTTTAAAATGAAAATTATATTCTAAATTAAGTTATCTGAGCATATACGCTTGTTAAAGCCAACAGACTCGCACTAAACAGGGAGAGGAGTTTGTATATGTACATTCCAAACGGCACCTCCTATCACATAAGATTTAGAACCACTTAATATACCCTTGGCCACTCCTGTCGATCTTTCATTAGTCTTTCAAGGGGAATCTACTCAAGAAAATGAAGCAAGTGGCACCAGTGCTGGTGCAACTAGTTATAATATTCTTGGGCAACCCGATGACCCTCATGAAGTAGAGCTTCAACAGAGGGATAATGTGGAGGATGTCGATGTTCCTGTCAAAGAGCCACATGATAATTTTTACTAGATTTTAAACAGATTTGTATTTTGAACCTCTAAACTGTATTTTAAAGTTTAAAACAGCTATGGCACATCTTCTAACTATATGTGTATCCTGATAACTGACAGATTTAAGATATCAGATACATCTTCCTTTCATCTCTTATGCCCATCATGATCCAGTGTTTATAGGCTACAATGACTTACTACTGTTTGTTTTTACATAAGTCCAGAACATTCAAAGCCCTTACAGCCTCCACTGCCGTTTAGGTACATCCACCCATGATCTCCTCTTCATTTTATCCATATTCTTCTCTACTTTGGACCCCTTGGAGGAAAACCAAATAACAGATATTTGTCTTTGATTTTCTATTCCCATAAATTTTGTACTAAGGATTCCAGTCCCTTCTGTTCTATGGTAAGATCAAGACCTCCCCTTTACAACTCATCTATCCTCAGTATTCTTTTTCCTAATGCTTCAACCTTATTCCATGCTTCCTTGGTATACACTTGTCAATGTATCTAGTTTCTATAGTATTGCCATTGCGTTAGGACACTAATCAATTCTGAAATGTGCCTTACGCCCTAATTGCCTAAGCTTCTTTGTTTTGCGATACTCCATTTCAGCCTCTTCCATTTTTTTTTAATTAGTTTTATGTGTTTAAAACAGGCCCCACCCATATTACATCATGGTTGCATTATCACAGTAATATAACATCTTGAAAATTACACATCGCTTGACAAGGTTTCAACAATGGTCTTCACCTTGAAAGTCAAGGTATTTAACCATTTGAACTCCTGCCATTAATAAAATGTTAAAGATTCACCTATGGGATCAGAACCTTTGGTCTATGGTGTGTAACTTCTAATGCCATTTTAATTGGCAAACGATTTCACTGACAAATTCTTGTCTTTTTATATATTTGTGTTTATTTCTTCTTTTGAGACCCCATCAAAGGAATTCCTTTTGTCGTTCTCTAGAAAATGGCAGTTTCTAGCCAAATGCTCATAAGCATGAAAATTTGTTGGGTTATCAAATCTGAAATTGACCAGAAATCTAAAACTTGAAATTTCAAACTCAAAATCAAAACAGAAACTATCTGGAAATCTAGAAAAACACTTTGATAACACCATTGTGTTCCCGATCTGAAACTGGCTACAAATTTAAAATCTGAATCCAAAACTCAAGCAGAAGTGGATCTGAGAATCTGGAAACCAGCTCTAATACCAGTGTTGTGTCCCAGCTCTGAATCCCTAAATATGAACTTGACAATATTTAAAAGCTTTAAAAACCCAAAAAAAATAAAAAATAAAAACTTAAGATCACCAGCAATTTTTTATCTGAAAAACTGATATTTTGATATTATATTTTTATTTTTTTCTTTTTATTTTTAAATTATAAATCAAGAAACTAGAAAGGAAATACGTCATGTTGGAATAAATTTAGCCTTTGATATCTATAACTGAAAAGAAAAAGCACTAAAACATCTATTGAACATGAACTTACAGTACGTAGATGGAAAATATAACTTTCCTGAACAGGTATGGAGACCCCACCTACTTATAACTATTTTCACACTTCAGATCTCTTTGTTACATGAGCGTGAGACATTTTTAATACATAAATGATGTCCTGGAAAACAGCTAGTGGGTGCAGTCATCCACAAAGGACTTATAGAATAATTATTCTAATGGAGCCACTATTTAAAAGGTGGATTGTGGGGCATACTAAAAATGTTCTAGAAAATTAAAAGTAAAAACAGAAGATTCATAGTAGACTATTACTTTTCTCTGTAATAACAAAAACCAGTGAACCAAATTTTAAAAGATTTTTTCTCATGGACCCATCATCAAAAAGGTGGTTAAAGGACCACTTACCATGTCATACAAAAACAGAAACAAAACAAAAAGTTCATGACACAATTTCTACAGCTCAGGCAGAATGTTTTCAAAGTCCACGCAAGAAGAAAATGAACTTTAACTTGTACAATAAGGGTTTCTGAAGTTAATCTTCATGGAAATATAACCAATATCCCCAGAATGTTTCTCTGCATCAATGGATCTCCAGCACTCGAAAAAGTATATATAAAGAGGAGACAAGGATGTCCTCTCCAGAGACGGGGCTTCCATCAAGACAAACCAGGATCCCAAGAGTTACAAGGCATCAAAAACCCCACAAACAAGAGAAACTTAAATTAAAAAATAATGTCAGACAAGGAACCAGATAAAGTGAGAAGACTCTTAAGAAACGAAATTGGGAAAACTTTTGATTTTTTTAATTGTAAGTTCACATAATGTTTTAGGTTTGCTACTTTGCTCCAAATAGCTAATATGAAAGAAATCATGTTTAGAGGCAAGAGTAGCAAAACCATACAATATATATTTAAACAATAAACAAATAAATAAACAATGTATATAATTATGAATATACAACATCTACAAGTTCAAAATTCTTCTTTTTCTAGAAATTAGAACACGGCAGGTTAGCTGGCTTGAAAAAAATAGCAATAAGTCTGGAACTGTAAATATAACATATATGTTATAACAAGGGATTATGTAAGGCGTTTCCAGCTTCCAAAAACAAAAAAAAAAAACATAATGCACGCATTTAATTTTTTCAAAGGCAACAATACTTGACTAAGAATGAAAACAGTGTATCTATTATCCCCTCAGAAATGCCAATTGCCTCCCCAAGCTTTGTGCTTGATTCGAGCAATCAAAGACATAATATCAAACTCAAAGAGGGTATAAGTGACTTAAGTAATCTACAATGCTTTTACTGCCTTATAATAGCTATTCCATACTCAACCAAGATTCCAGATTAATTTGGCATACCTTCTCCGGGGTGAGTCTGCCTGCAACCGAAAAAAAGAAAAATTAAATTAAATTAGACTACAAACTTGGCACAGTATTCTATATCTATTTTAAGTTTTTCAATATGTTTTTTAACAAATAAAGTTGTACTGTCAAATTATCAATTGGTTATCAACCACAAATTTCCTTTACCCCAATAATGGGGTTAGGAAAGAAAGAGGAAAGAGGAAGAAAAAATTATGGACATGACCAGCACATATAGCCAAAAAAAAAAAAAAATTGATGGGGCGGCAAACAGAGAGTACAGAAAAGGCAAGTGGGGAAAAGCTCAATCCCTCCTTGTCTAAGCTATTTATGTGGGGATAGATTCAAGCAATCAAGCTGAGGCTTTAGTTCTGTAAGAACTAGAAGAACTAAAACTAGCAAAAGATATGAAATGGAAAAAACCTCTGGATTGAAGGAGACTCTGATGATAATCATCAAGCAAAGGGGATTTCCTAAACTAAAACTTGAAGGGGACGATCGAAGAAACAATAACCGTATTCTCAAATTTTTAAAAAGACAGATTCACTCACATAAGAAAACATGGAAATCAGGTGGCAGATCAAATGGCAACTATTGAAGTGACTAGGAAAATAGTAAACATGATCAAGAAACAAGCTAGGAGCCCCCATTAAAAGCTGAGATTCAAAGACTTATTCTGCAAAATTGCAAATGAGGCAGAAGCCTCAGAGCCATCTCTTTAATCAAGAACAAAGAAGGAACACAAAAACAAGTCAGATAAAATATCTCAATTCCTGAGGATGGGACATACAATTAAACACAATGTATTTCAAAGATTATCGCACAAATTAAACATAAATTTAAAATGAAAGATAGGGTAATATGAGAAAAAAGAGGAAGTGACATCATACAATTGCTGCAAAGATCCCTTTTACCTGGGTACTGCATGGTGCCTTTCTATAGAGGTATCATAAGGACAGTGACAAAGATAGAATATTTTGTACAGGTCCCTTGGCTGATAGACCGAAGCGGTTAGAATGGATAGCTCATAAACTATTCTAAAAAGAAGCAGACTCAACTTGTTTTATAAATTTATGGTGGCATGAATGAATGGAGTGCATACAAAGGCATGATATTTGTTTCCCTGTCTTTCTTTTGCTTTAAAGAAAATGGGAGAACAAAATATATAGTTGATGAAATTGCTGGTCACACTTCATGTGTCTACATTTATATAAAGTTAAAAATTAGGAATGCTATTTGTACTGAATTAAACAGATGGGGAATATGCTGGATTCTGTGACTGCAATCTGCACACACTCCAATATTACTTTTGCTACTTGAATGCACCAAAAAATTTCATATGTGCAAAAAGATTGTTTCATAAGGATGGAATGAATGTAACAGTTTGCTCCATTCACCCATCCTAGTATTGAAGAGAAATTTGTAGAACTTGAGATTTGAAACAACATGAACGAATATTATTTTGCACTCACAGTTTAGGCAATGAGTGGTAAGTTGCTGAAATGGCACATGAGAATACTCCGATTGATTATGTGTAGTGGTTTTTCTGATTGAGAATGAAAATGTATATCTTTTGTGCTGAATAAGAAATGACTTATAAAGAGATATGAATGCAAACTGAAAGTTTATCTTTACTAGTAACCTATAACTAAAAAAGAAAATGAGAGGTATATGCAGGGTCTATAAAGGTATTGTGAAAAATTTAGATGGATCCTGTACAGTGTACACCATGCTTACTACTAAGCAAAGGCAAATCCGCTTAATTGTAGAGCAACTCACAAACTTTTCACTTTTTGTGATTGAAAGACTGGACAGATAAAATGTTTACTGTGCGTAATTTCATCTGCACTAAATGACAGTATGATGAAGATGGATTGGAACATCTAAGTTGCACTCTTTTCCATTGGAATTCACAATATTTTCAAGAAACATCCCAAAATATACATTCACCACAATCATATGCAGAAAGAAGGAAGAAGAATGAAATAGAAAAGCGTATAGACTAAAAAAATAGAGAAAGTGATAAACGACATAGATGGAAAGAAAGAGTAAGGGGTAAGCGCCCATAGGCACCCTAATATTACACATATCACAATCTGATACAATGGATCAGTCATGGGGAGTATTTATAATGATACCAAATCCCCGATTGGATGACAACCTCAAGCCAACATAACTTGACTTGAAGGTTAAATTACAATATAATAAATATATTGCACATAGGCTTATGTGAACATGCCCGTAGGCTTACATAAATGATGCTTGAAATATTAGATAAGTGATGCCCATAGGCTTACATGAAGAATGCCCATAGGCTTACATATACACTTGCCCATAGGCTACATCAGTAGTGCTCATAAACACTCTTTCACACTTTTGGCCTTGGCCTAATAAGATCAGATTACACATACTTCAACATCCCCCCATAATCTAAACTGAGGGACCAAGGAGAGGAGACATTAGAAGTAACATCCCCACCCCATAATGAAGGCTCTAGTGGGCCTTAAGATGAGCAACCAAGGAGAGGAGACATTAGAAGTAGCATCCCCACCCCATAATGAATGCTCTAGTGGGCCTCTGCTTTGCCATCTTCATCCTTTTTTTCGTCATTAGACTTGTGTCTGAATCTCAACAATTTTGTCTCAATCTTCTTTAATCTTGTTATGCAACTTTTGATGGAGTGTCCTTCCCTTTTACAATACTGACATGTGGTTAACTTCTTTAAAATCTTAGACTTGCCCTTGGGCAACTAAGCCTTAGATTCCACTGATTTGAAGTCCTTTGGATGAGCTTGTATATGAGAAAGAACTCCACAATTCTTCATTGCAACTTCATAATGGATAAGAAGCTTGAAAAGTCCTTCAAGAGAAATAGGTTGTGGCTCTTTGATAGTCATATAGCATTCACATAAAGAACAAAGCCAACTATATGAAAAGGAGGAGTAAGATTAGAAGTGATAGATTTCACATTCTCTTCATCACCCTTTACCTTGCCTCCTTTCGTAGCTAAGTCAAATTTTAGGGCTTTGAAGTGAGACATATAGTCTTCAACATTACCAAAAGCTGAAATTTTGAGGAAAGTTCTATCTCTATTCTGTTAACTTCACTAGCACTTACTTTTCCATAGAGATCCTTCAATGTTGTCCATACCTGAATAGGATCAATCTTCTCTCTTATGTGGAAAAGTACATCTAGTTCAACTAACATGAAAAAGAGACCAAGGGCTTCCTCCTTCTTAGCAAGTTCATGATCACTAAGACCTTATGCTTCATCATTGAAGATAAACCAAAGATTCTTACTTCTAAGTAATCCTACCATTTGAATTGACCAAGTGCTATAATTTCACCCATTGAGACAAGTAACATATGCCAAAGAATCCATCTCGCACAAAAGTCCACACTGAATTGTAACAGGTCCATAAACTAATGTCACCGCTATGTAGACCTTGAAAAATTGTGTAATTTGTAAAACAAGGGGTCCCAAATGATTTCAAATGCAAAAGTTATGGCCTCCAAAAGGTTGGATAGATTAGCACTCAAATCAGGTAAAAAAACAAATGCCAAACCTTAAAGTTTCACCAAACCAGGTACTGCCACTTCACAGAATTCGCAGCTAACACTTGGGCGAAAATAATTAGCTACTAACTGCTTCTGTCCAACGAATAGCAGTTTGACAAGTTGACCTTTTCGATTGGTGGATGTCCTCATACATACATACATATCTATATATATATAATTTCAAAAGTTCGTAGCCGACAAGGCTCAAACTCAAGACATCGAGGGAAGCGCCTTAGTTTCTGCTCCAAGAGCCAAGCGTCCAACCAATGCTTTTGGGAGGTAAGTGAAAGCAAGCCATACGTATGTGTTTCCTTCAAAGCAGAGTGAGAAAGGTCAGCACAAAAAGGATTTGAACCCAAGACCTTGCCTACATGAAGAAGGGAACCTACTGTTCTACCACACAAACGGTTGGAATCAGGAGGTGATCTGCTTATACAAGAAGGAAGTTGACCTGTGACAAATGTGAGAGAGACAAAAATTAATGCTCTTGGGGTTTGAACTCAAGACCTCATGACGACAACAAAGCATACCAACCAACTCACCACAACTTGGGTTGGAGACAAAGGACAGATCAACCATGTTAGTGACACTTCAAAGGAAAACGCATACATTGTGCCTTCGAAGGCCGTGAGCACTTTGCCACTAAGCTTTTGTTCTTTCCCTCAAACAAAAATACCACTTGTGGATCAAACCTACGCTCTTGCCTCTACAAATGCCACGCCCAACCAATGCGCTAGCCTCACTATTGAAAATAGACAAGAAAACGACTAGAAAAAATTATATGAAATTGTTGTTGAGCTATGAAAAGGACAAATCCATAGAGCTTCGAACAAAGGACCTATTGCATACGTGTAAAAGAGCCAACTGCTACACTAATGTGACGAAGAAAAAAGAAGTATACCTTCTCGTCTAGAGTGGGTTGAGGAGAGGAGTGTACACCACCCCAGCACCATCTATAGACCCTATGCCCTTCATAGAAAGGAAGGCACTCCTATTTTTCCTTTTAAAAAGAAAATTTAAGTCAGCAAATCAAACCTATGACCAACGTTATGCGATTCAAACATCATACCACTATGCCACTCGCTCCTTTGACAGCCAAAAAAACTACCCTTCATCTAATGGCGTTTTCTTAAGCACCAAAGAACACAACACGCGCACTACCCTACTTCCGCTAGAATTTGGAATATTTTGTAAAGTATTCCCTCTTTTACAATTTAAAATTTGGAGGGAAATGAGGAGACTTTTTCAAAGGCAAAAAAAGAGATACCAGATGACAAAATCAAGAAGAGAGTTGAATGGGGACATCCCTTGAAATTTTGCAAGGAATACATTGGTACTAACGGTTTGTCCATAACTGCCACAGTTTGCCCTATACAACCTTTTTGTGCGATTGAGAGAAGTAGTTTTGTTTTGGCTCTGATAACATGTTGGAATTCACAATATTTTCTAGAAACATACATTCACCACAATCATATGTAGAAAAAAGGAAGAAGAGTGAAATAGAAGAGCATAGAGACAAAAAAATAGAGAAAGAGGTAAACGACATGAAACGAAAGAAAGAGTAAGTAATGGGTGTCCGTAGGCACCCTAATAATATTATAATTCACATATCACAAACTGATACAATGGATCAGTCATTGGGGGTATTTATAGTGATACCAAATCCCCAATTAGATGTTAACCTCAAGCCAACATAACTTGACTTGAAGGTTAAATTACAATATAATAAATATATTACACCCTTTAATCAAGGTTATCCATAAAGGTGGATTAACCAATATCACTAAGGGTGAATACATGAAGGGAGGCCTTAGGCTCACATGAACATGCTTGTAGGCTTACATCAATGATGCTCGAAGGCTTACATAACTGATCCCGTAGGCTTATATAAAGAATGCTCATAGGCTTACATATACACTTGCCCATAGGCTACATCAGTAGTGCTCATAAGCACTCTTTCACACTTTTGGCCTTGGCCTAATAAGATCAGATTACACATACTTCAACATTTTCAACTGATTCAAAAATTTGGATGGATTGAGATGATGTGATAGGCATGAATAAAGAGATTTTATGCATCATCACTTGAGCATTGGAATGAAGGATACAATGAAGAAAAAGCACATGACAAAATGCCAATTGATATGGCACTCTGTAGAATGCAATTTTATACAGTTTTGTCTCACATTCTTTTATTTTTTGGGCTTGAAGCCCCCTTAAATCCTTTTACCTTTCGCAGAATTTAAAAAAAAAAAAAAAAACGGTAACAATATATATCTTATGGCAAATTTGGAATGATAAATCAATACAAGTCTGAATAAAACTCTATGAGAAGAAACACAAGAAAGCAAGAAACCCTATCTAAATGACAGTTTGAATGGAAATAGTTTCTAAAGTCATAAACTTTGAGTTCTATGGCATCATCTACTGGCTATAGATTTATAACAATGCTCTTTTTTTTGGTATATAAGTCAAACCCACTTTTTTGAAAATTAAAGAGGGTACAGAACTCCACTAAATATTCCATCACATTTCAAGTGTTATGTCCGTCAGTATCAAACCATGGTCCCTAAACTGGGACAAAGGTCACAACCACTCAAGCTACCACAACATACTAAACAATGCAACCAAACTCTATTTACCTTAGGCATGGTTTTAAAAATTAAGAAATAAAAGAAAATCATGGTCATATATTTTATGGCAAATTCAGAATGATAAATAAAATCATGTTTAAATAGAACTCTATAAAAAAAGACAAATGAAAACAAGAGACCCTATCTAAATAAGAGTACGTTTCAATCGGAAATGGTTTCTAAAGTTTAAAATTTAGAGCTCCATGGCATCACCTATTGCTATAGGTTTATAAGTTATAACAATATGGAGAATGAATGTGAGAAAGACACAGGGATGCCATAAGATAGCCTATGGCTTATATTGTTATTCGATTCATGCCTAGAACTGTTAAGCCACAATGCAAGGCAATTTGTCTAAATGACCAAGGGAATCAAGGTAACTGAACTATATAAGAAAAGACAAAGACAAACCATGAAACCCTAATTCAATCTCCACAATTCACAATTACAACGTTATAAAATTTAATGTTTTAGTCATGTGACTGTCTTTGGAAATCAACTGTTAGGTAGGATATTAAATGCAGGTGGCACGTGTATTAAATAGAGTTGCTAGTGGTTTTAGAAAGGGACGTAGTGGTTTTGGCTCTTGGTTTGTGAACAAGCAATTTATCACCATAGAAAATTATTAGAAAACTGTTTGATGTGTAAATCTGTCTCAAGAGTGTGGACAAGTTGATAAGAATCAGGGTTTGTCAAATTTCTTGCAATTGTGTTTATTACCCCCCATCCCCTTTGTTGTTTCTTATCTTATCCCTGCTCTAATTTCCCATGCAAAAGACTCTCACAAAGAGCCACAATGCACTATATAGCAGAATACATCCATTACAATCTAATATGCTTGGGCAAAACACAGGAGACCTCAAGGGAAATTATTAATTACAATAATCTTTAAATTGAATCAATCCCAATTCACAGAGAGAATTCATTCATATACTCAGTTGATACACACATTGTTTTTTAGAATACACTCAATGTTTTGTTGGGTTCTTTTTAAATTTGGAAGAGCAGTTATCCCATGGAAAAGACCACGACACATTTCTAAACAGATACAATTGAGAAATTTTATGAATTTTAAGTCAGACAAATGGTCCTATGGACTTTTCAGTTCTTTCTTAGCAGTAGGTGTGAAAGACAATTCAGAGGAATATATTCTGCCTTTAGACAATATTAATCATCTGACTGGCAAAAAAAAAGCCTTGAGAGGACGAGTTAAACTTCAGGATTGTCTAAACATAGAGCAAAGGCCTTGGGAAGGCTCTTAGGCCCCTCTTAAATTCAATGAAAAGTTGAAATCTTTTATTGTAATAGCACATATTACAATTGTTAGAATGCTTTAACGACAATTTTCATTGTTTTCTTTCCAATTTAAACAAGTTAAAATAGTAATTTCAACCACTATTATTAAAATTTTACAATATTTTATTGAAACGAGTACCTGCCCGGGAGGTGCCGTTTGCTACACGTTTAGACTTTGCCTATGCCAGCAAATTTCTAGCCTCCACTATGGCAGGGGCTCCATGAGCCAGGTAATGCTAAAAGTTTTCAGATGCCATTTAGGATCTCTAGCAGACTCATGATCCCTTGCTCCTGCGAAATTTTGCATGCCCAACCTTAGGATTGAAATAAATTCAGAAACCCATATAGGCCAAAACCTCCAGCCCTTCCTATTGAGTTCCCGCTGAGGCTCTTTACATTTCAGAAGAGATTCTAATTTCGCCTGTAGCCCGCTTTTCTTTTTCATGGAAGCCTACTCACAACTATATCGGAAGACGTACTCCCTCCCCTCCATGGTACACCTGCCTAGGAAATAAATGGCTACTCCAGTTCTCAAGGGCAAGGTTCTATTTTTCCCTTAGCAATAGGTTTTTGTTTGCATGGGGTCACCCACTTGTTGAAAAGAGGTGCAGTAGCCCCTACTCCATGGACACATTGCTTAAGGGAACATGTCAAGAACATGTGATCAAAATTTATACGTTCCAGCCGTTGCAACGAGGCACCATATTAAATTCACATATATGTATCAGGGTTAAAATTCAATTCAAGTTGTCCAAAACCTAAAGGTACACTTAAAAATTAAAGAAGTGAAAAAATAGACAGCCACACACCCCAGACGATACAGCAGGAAATTCATATACACCCTAACACTACTAAAGCGGATTAGGAAATCCTCATTAATGTGGGCAGCCAGTGTCAACAATCATATAAACATACCATGACGAAAACATCTCTATGTAAAACGAAGATATTCAAGCATGCATACATACCATTGTTCAAAGTCTTAAAGCAGCTCACTTCCCTTCCAGAACAACTTACTGGCTCCCTGTGCTGAAAATCGATCCAACAAAAATATTTTCTTATTTCAAAGCAATCAAGTATACCAAAGTATACAATTGACATTTAACATTCTAACATTCTCCCAAGTATACCAAAGTACCCAAACGGAAATTACCGAAATTTGAGAGATATTTGCAGGCGATCGAATAAGAAAAACAGCGCCTTTTACCCAAACTGCGACTAACAGCCGATTTGAAGTTTCTGAAAGTAACAAGTCGCAAAGGTCGATACAATAGCGCAGCACAGATGCCCCACACGAAAAGTGTTTTGAAGCAGAGAGGTAGCCTAGACGTAACCTACCTAGGGTTTATTGAATTGAATTGCATGTATATGTCCTGCTTAAAATAGAAAACTATAATAATAAGAGGGAAATGTCAAAGAACTCAAAGACGGGTTCACACTGATAAAAGGCAAAAGAGGTTAAATTTAAAGCGTAAAAAAAAAAATTTAATATTATTTAATTTAATTAGTTAATTGTTAATAGTTTTTAGTTTAATGGTTGAGATATATGGATCCCACAAAATTTTAAATTTGGGTAAATATCAAATAAAGTTAATGTTCAATGTAACTAAGTTAAGTTAATGTAACAAGGAAAGGAAAGGACAACCATTTCAAAACTTACAAAATAATAATAAAGAGTATCTTGTTAAGTCAAATAATTATAATATTTTAATATCTTTATGTGATTATTGTGTAAAAAGAGTGGGGTTTTTAATTTTATATAACTAATTTAAAAATAAAAATAGAATAAGGAAAACTTATAAAACTAATTTAAAAATAAAAGTTTTATATCATATTTAAGGTTTAAAACTTATGGATGAACCTTAACATTTAATTTTAGCAAATGCATTCGAAGGTCAACTATTAAAAGAAATAAGGAAGGATACAAGGGACAAGGAAGTATCATACACAATGCTTGGTTGTGGCTACAATCTTCACAAAAGGCGTGTAAACCCTAGGTGCAGTCAAGTGATAGAACAAAACAATAAATTTGGCTACAGTTTTTGTGAAAGGGATGCAAACCATAAGTGCAGTCACGCGTTGAAGGAAGAGGGTTGTTCGTAGATCGTCCTTTCATTCTGTGAGAAAGCTTCTTCAGTTAGAAGAGATATCTCTCAAGGATCTTTGGGTTTGCGGGTGGATGAACCTCTACTCTCTATCAAGATTTTGGAGGATGAATTTGGGTTAAATCTGATTGATCATGAAGCTAGAACAATTATCTGCAAATTGAAGGGCGAAAGACTAGTCTAGAGGAGCTCAAAGAATACATTAAATATTGATGGACTAGTACAAAATTTCAAGTAACTCTCCTACCCAATAATTTATTTTTTGTTTTATTTTCTAATTTAGTGGATAGAGATAGGGTAATGGATTATAGATATAATTAGTTTTTTGGACAAAGGGGTGTTTATATAAGACCTTGGACTCCTAGTTTCAATCCCTTTATAGAATAAGTTAATGACTTTGCAATTTGGATGAATCTTTATGCTTTCCTTGTGGAGTTTTGGGGAGAGAAGATATTCACCAAAATCGGTAATGCCATTGGTGCATTCTAGTATATGGATGCCTAAACAAAGAAAAATGTATCCAGTAAAATTAATATGAGCCAAACAAGATTGGTTGTTTGGATGGATGTTTCATTTCCTAGGCCTCAATCCATTAATATCTCCTCAAGCAAATTACTATCTCCTTAAGCAAAGGGGAATGGATCCAAAATATTGAATATGAAAACTTCTCCCTAAGATGTTATGGTTGTCAACAATATGGCCACTTGAAGAAGAGATGCTCGATCATTCGATCATGCTCTGATTCCTCCTTGGTGGAGGAGAAGGCCTTGCATGCGAATGATTTGAAACCTTCAAATATCCCAATTCAAAAGAAAGAAGCTCATCCTCCATATGCACCAATTATCCAACAAGAATCATGCGAGCAACAAAAGACTCAATCCCAAAAGGAAAATTTGAATCAAATCATTAATAAAAGTTAAATGGTTACTAAAGACCATCCAAACGGTTCCATAGAAAATATTAGCACCTCATATTGTATTCTTGAAGCTAATTATGAAACAATCGATGACGGTCAATTTTCTGAAAATGAAAATCCTACAAAATGTATTACAACTAGATATTACCTTTGGAGCTTGAAGTGCAAAAATTCATTATCAAATCTTGCCACTCTAAAGGAGGAAGAACCTTTGCTACAGAAGAAAAATAATCGAATTAATTTCCTCTTTGGTGGATCACTGTTATGTTTGATTTCCTTCTATCTATTTTTTTGGAATTATGTGTCATGTAAAGGTTGATCTTGTTGTTAGTTCCTTCAAAAAAGTTGATTATGGAAACTTAGCAATTTGAGGAAGATGGAAAATATCTTTGATAGAAAGGCAAAGATGGGTATGTTTTAATTAACTTGTTAGAATTGTAATGAGAGCAATGTAATGTTTTATTTTTGTAATGGGAGTGGCCCCCAATAGAAGCCACACATAGCTTATTTTTTTTTAAAAAGTATCATATACAAGTTCAAATTCAAAAGGAATTAAAGGTATGAAGAAGATGGTGAGATAATTTTTAAATCAAAGAAGACAAAAGAGATCAAGGTTAATTCGAGTGAATTATCTTCATTTTTCTCAAGTAGTATAAAATCATCTTCTTGTAATAAAAATGAAAGTAGTGTAAAGTGTATCCCTTGCACTTTAGGGTTTTAAAAGCAACATAATAAATAAATAAATATAGAGGATATCCATGGAAATTTAAGGTTTCTAGAGTAGCATAAGAAAATATCATCCTTGGACTTTAGGGTTTCTTGAGCAACATAAAGAAGAAAGTATTGGGGAGGATATTTCTTCCACTTCTAATTCTCCAAGACAACATAAACCTTTAGAAGATAAGTCTCATTATGAAAGACATGGAAATATAGAAGAAAAAAAATGTTGAAGACAAAAGTGTTGGTGGGAATGAAAAAGGAGAGGAAAATCATCAAAGCAAGAATAAAGAGAATAGGAAATTAAAAGGGATGTCAATTTAGGAAACCAATAACAAATATTGTAGGCATTAAGAAGAAGTGAAATTAAGCCTCTATATATATATATTAAAATGGAATCATGGGATATTAGGGGTATGAAAAAAGTTATTAAAGAGTTAATTTTTTTTATAGTACTAAGTTTATTTAGGTAAATGACACAAAATTAAGTAGATGAATGTAAAGATGCATTCAAAAAGATTTGGAAGTTGGGGAATTGTATGACAGTTTATCCTACAAAAGCTTATGGAGATAATACAACAATATGGAACAAATCCAAATGGGACAAACAATTACTATAAGCAAAAAATAATTGGGTTATTGGTTTATTTTACAAAAATTAGGAAATATTAAAGTTGGGTTTATAAATATGTATGCTATAACTATAGTTAGCCCTCGCAAAATATGTTGGAAGGACCTAAGTGTATTTTCATCAAATACAAATGATTCACACTTGTGATCTATGGATTCCTTGGGAGGAATCTTAATATAGTTCCATCTCATTCAAAAAAGGATGGTACTCTAAGATGGTCGAAATCTATACAGGATTTTGCTTTATTTATCAATTTGAATGGCCTGTAGAATGACATTCTTTCAATCTTTTAATATGCATGGGATAGCAGACACATTGGGTAAACTTGTATAACAAAAAGATTAGATAAAGTTTTTGTTGAGTGATATTTTTGCCCGATTACGAAAACATGCTCACAATTAGGACCTTGTCAAAGCTATCCTCTCTTGCAAAGAAATAGTTAATTTTTCCAAGGTTTTGTTTGCTTAATTTCTTAAAATATGATCATATGCTTGTAAAATGTGAAAATATTGCTAAATACCTTAGAGGTGCAAGTAACTGTTACCAAGGGACCTATGGTTTGATATTTGATTCAAATTGTGAAAATGTTGTTGTTCATGAAATTAATTGCCAAAGTGTATGATTAATAATCAAATATTGCAAATAATAAAACTTGTGGAATGCAAATATTTGAATTTTAACCTTAAAAATAATTTTAATTAAATTTATCCAAATAGTTAATATTTTAAATTTAATTATTATTATTTAAAAAAATAAATTGATTAAAACCTTAATATCTATTTCAAATGTGTAATGTTGAGAATTTATTAAAATGAAATAAACATTTACTCTAATATGAAAAATTAAAACTTTGCATAAATTTTAGGGTTTTGAATTTTCTTGTGCGATGAAATTAAATAATAATAAAAACTTAGGGTTAAAAAAATAAAATAAAATGAAATGAAAATAAAACACGGGTTACAAAAAATTTAGAACTTCATCCAACCAGAATTAACATAGTTTAAACTAAAATGGGTGCAATCTTCAAAGGAATTAATTAATATATTCAATCATTTAAAATGAAAATACCATCTGCATGCATATTTTTCACCATAATAAAATAAATATATTGTGAATAAAATCTTCTATTAAAGTTTTTCTTCAAAATACCTCTATCAATCAATTACAAAGATGAAATCTTCTCTGAAAAGCAACCTAGGAGGAAACCTTTGGCGATGGCAAACTTTTATCTTCTCTTCCACTCGCTCCAAATTCTTCCGACCCTTTTTCATGAGTCTCAATGACTTATTTATAATTTCAAAAATTTAGGTTGATTAAGTTTTGAAATAGTTTCGGGAACGAATTTCAAAAATGTTATGAATCTTTTCATTAATATTTCTTTGGATTCCCTTGTATTACTTGCATAATGACATGTTCATCATAAGATTAAGACAAAGCCAACTTTTATTTTATTTATTATTTATTTTCCTTCGTAACTTTTCTTTTGCCCAAAATTCATTCAAAATTCAAAGTTCTCATATTTTAATGAAATTTTTCATGCATTTAATTAGGGCAAATGGGTACTCAAAATCATTGAAATCATCGAAACACTTATCACGGTTCATGAGATATGATATTTTAAAGTTCACAAGATGATATAATAAACTACTATTTTTTGGTAAAATTGACATTTGAAATCTTGTAAATCTAGTACCATTAGAAAGAGAAAATCAATATCTTTCTACCAAGTTTTGAATGAGCTCAAACGAAGTTGTCTAGCTCAAGATATGTCCATTTCAATTTTGCATTAATTTTAGGGCAAAAGTGATAAAATTTGAATAACCCTAAAATGAAATTTAATTATTTAAACCTTTGAAAACCTTTGAAAATATAAAATTTTAAATTATTTGATTTGAAATAATGCAATTAAGATGCAAAAATATAAAAATATTCAATTATAATCATTGCAACTAAATTCAAGCCTTCAAGATGCAAAGATGTCAACAATTTCAAAATCTCAATGTAATCAAAATTTAAAAAAATCTTGGTGTAAGCAAATTTTCAAAGACCTTGATGCGAGCAAAATTGAATAAAACAAAGAACAAAAAATGCCAAAATTTCGAGTGGGTCCCCAAATTGGGGTACATTGTGCGATGGCAACAACAGTTTTGTTATTCAATACATAGTTGTAAATAAAGTATACAATCTCTTCAAACATTTTAGTATAAGCAGAATCTGATTACCAACCTATTCTTTTGAGATGTTATTTACTCAATAATAGTTACTCAAAGCCATTTCTATTTCACTCTATGTGGCTGTAAGACGCACATTTCTTTCATATGGTAAAAGTTTAAAGGATCATATAAGTACAAGTTTGTTCAAAAAATAAAATATCTAAAGGGACAAATGAAGATTTAGAATGCTAAATATTTTGGTATCATATTTAAAGGCAATGGAGGAAATCAACCCAAGCTCAAAAAATTACAAGAGATAATAAAACTAATGAAATGGACTAGGATAGTTATTTGCAAGAAAAGTAATTACTTTTAAATTATCATAATGGATTGAAATAGGAGTCATATTGGTCCCAAAAATCTATGGAGAGATGGCTTAAGAAAGGGGATAGAGATACCAAATTGTTTCATGCTACAACCAAAATAAATTTATCTTTTGTTCACAAAAAAATGTTTCAACTCTAGATGGAAGAAATACTAAGGAAGAAGATATCAAGAAGGAAGCAAGTAATTATTTCAAAGATGTTATCTTAGATGTTAGCCAATATAAGGAGGCTCAAAGTAAGCTTTTGTAAAATATTCCATCAATTACTGCACAAGGACAAAATGAAAGCTTGGCAAGGAAAATCTCTATGGAGGAGCTGCATGAGGCAATTTACACTTACCACCCTAACAACCCACTTGGCCTTAATGGATTCCCCATAATTTTCTTTCATATATTGGCTACAATTGAAGAGTCCAAGAAAAAAAAAACTATAATAAGTGAGATTGGTGCCACCTTTCTTGCATTGGTTCCCAAGAAAGCCAAGATAATATTTTGATAATTTTTGTGTAATAAATACTTTGTAATGTGACCCAGGTGTTGTAGGTGAGTTGGAGAGGAGAGGGAAATCCTCCAAGAGAGGTCCCAGGTTCAAATATCCACCCTACCAAAAAGTTGAATTGGGTATCCAAAATCCAATTGATAATGTTGGTGCGGGCAGGGTCGGGTGCGACTCCTGGGTGACTTTGACGGTGTAGAATCCCCTGTTCGTGGTCTCTCAGACCAAGGCAGCCCCGCAAGGGGTTTTTCGCTTAAAAATAATAATAATACTTTGTAATGTGATTATAAGATCATTTAAAAAATAATGCAAACATATTGAGTAGCATTCTAGATTGTGTTACCTCAAAGTAACAAGGTGGTTTTGTTCATGATATACAAACTCTTGATGGTGTAATCATTAGACATAATTTCTCTTCATTCCATGAAAAACTAGGTATGGTTAGGTAATTAGATACAAAACAACATATATGATAAGGTTTTCTAGAGTTATGTACATGATATTCTCATAAAATTTGGATTTGATCAAGGTTGGTGTGAATGGATTACATATTGTGAGTAGTCCAAAATATTATTTTTTTAATCAATGGATTCCTTATTGGATACTTTAAAATTTAAATCATCTCATGGACTTCACCAAGGTGACCCACTATCTCCTTATTTCTTCACTATTCTTGTGAAGGAATTGGGGAGAGCTTTCTCAAAGGTAAAAATAAAAGGAAAAACCAATGGTATTCATATTACACCAAATGGTCCCTTTGAATCTCATATTCTATTTATTGATGCTACTTTTATTTTATATCATCCCTTAGTCAGTGAGGCCATGGAGCGTAAACCAATATTATCATTCTATATGAAGGTTATTGGATATTTAGTTAATACCACAAAATCTATAATCTTTTTCATTACAATGGATTATTGTGTATATTTTATAGTTTAAAGTTGAAATTTTCCTTCAACATATTTTCATGTTCCTTGTCGAATAAAAAAACAAAGCTTTAGGACTTAATTTTGGATAGGATAAAATCTCGTTTGGTAGTTTGAAAAGGTAATTTCTTAACCATGGATGGAAGGCTACAACTCAAAAAGACTATATTACATTCCATCCCTATATATATTTGATGTGTATTTCAAGATTGCTAGTAGATATAATATCCAAATTTGATAAAATCCAAAGGGACTTTTTTTGTAAAGGATGTGAATAAAAATTAGATTTTCTCGGGGAGGTCTCCTTGTCCTTCCTGCTGGATTTTACCTCACCATGGTAAAGAGGATATACGAGGGCCTGAGCCTCACCATGGCAGGAAGGGTCTATGAGGGCCTAAGCCTCACCATGGTAGAGAGGGTCTACATGGGCCTAAGCCTCACCATGGCAGAGAGGATCTACAAGAACTTGAGCCTCACCATGGCAGAGAGGGTCTGCATGGGCCTGCATGGTGTGGTAGAGGGCCTCTCACTCCTTTCTCTTAAATAATATATTTAAGTGGGAGGTCTCCTTGTCCTTCCTATTGGATTTTGCCCGATCTTGTTATTGGTTTCTTATGTTGGTTAGTTGAGTGTCTCTCTACAAAATTCTTTGGTCTTGCCCCTTCTGATTCAAAAACAGGGGAAGACCTTGTGCCTTCAACGTCTATGGAGTCATACTTGTGCTACCAGGTCACTCCGATTGGTGGGTGTTTGTTATTTTTTCCTCACGGTTGTTGGGGACTATTGTTGGATGTGGGTATCATTTGGGGTTCTTTCCTTGTAGTTATTGCAGATATTTCCCCTTCCCTGATCCAGATTATAAGGGGAGACATTGGGCTCAATGACCGTTGAGGATGGAATTTGTTGATGGTCCCTTCGTTTGGTGGGGTCCCCTAGCTGCTATGGGTTGCAAAGGGTGGACCAGTTGATAGATCCAACTTCTTTGGTTGTGTCAGATCCCAAGGTTCCAAAGTTTTATTTTTTGATGGGATCTTTCTTTTATTTTCATTTAGATGTTGTTTTGGGTTGATTTATCCTGATTATTCTCCTCAAATGACCTTGAGGTTGGTTGGACTCTAGTGGGATATGTGGTTTTATGGTGTAAGCCTTTGTTAGATGCTTGCTCCCGAGCTGGAGGGTTTTTCTATTGTCGGTGTCCTCAGTTGTAGATCTCCTTTTACTCATTGTTTTGTTTTTGTTATTTGCCCCTTGACGAAGTTCCAACTATTGGTTGGGTTGTGTGTCAAAGGAAGGTTGGGTTCCTTGGTTGGATTCTCCCATGGGGCGGGATTATTTTATTTTTTGAGCGCTCCTTGGACTTCATAGTTTTAAATTTTGAGCATTTAGGTTTCTTTCATTTGGTTTATTGGGTGAGCCCTAAGGGCTTTGAAGCAAGTGGGAATTTTTTGTTTAAATCCTTTTGTTGTTCTTTCCATTGGGTGATTTGAGGGTGTTCAAATATAAAGTGGAAAATTATGTTTATTTTCTCTTGTTGGTTTGTGACAGTGCTATACCCCTGTTTCCTGGCTGTTTCACCTCGTTCCATGGTTGCGGTCTATGAATGGCTAGTCGCGGTTTGCTGGTTAGTAAGGTTCTCACTAGGCAAGATTGTTTCAACTTCATTTTCGACTTAAAGTCTCTTTGTTTTTTGCCCAATATTTCTCGAGTGCCTCAAAATTCATGGTGTTTTTCTCTTTTGGTGCTCTTTTTCAAATTTGAATTTTAAAGTGGAGATAAGGCAAGATTTTTGGATCTATTTTTATTTGATGTCTGACCCTCTTGTCGGAATCTAGATTCAATCCATTTGATGTACTTCCTTTGAGCTCATTGAATACTCTTTGAATTTGTAATGGTTTGGGGTCCCTTCCAAAACCCCTTTGTAAAGGTTTGAGGACCCTTTCAAAACCCCTTCTACCACCTAATAAAAAAAAATAGATTTTCTCTTTATAAGTGGGATAAGGTTTGCAAAGTAAGACTTGTGAAGTCGCAGACTTACGAGTTTAGCATTAGGGGCAAAACTTGGTTGGATATTGTTCTAAGGAAAAAGTTGGACAAAAATATTATTTCAAAAATATACAAGTTTTGTTGATGCAATGAAATTATTTAAGAAATGAACCCTATTCAAAGGATCACAAAAATAATACTTCATATCATATAGTTGGCAATTGATAAAGAAACATGCTAGATGGTTAGTCAACAAGGGGGGTTCTATAAATTTTTGGTTTGATACATTTTATAAGTCTTATCCTTTTATTTCTAATCCAGATTTGGCAACCTTATGAGATGCAATGGTAATATAAAACAAAGATTAACACGACATAGAAAGTAGAAAATAAATATAAAATGAAATTAAAAAAAACCCTTCGATAAATACTTCATCAATATTTAAATTAGTACACTTTGCTTCAATACAATACCTTATATATATATAATAGGACGTCTCTTGGTTGTCTCAAGAGTCTCTTGATGCTTCACATTCTCTCCAAATTTGGGTGGGATTTTTTTTCCTTTTTTAATTTTCACTTGCAATTCCAATTCTTTCTTATTCTAAATTTTTGTCTTATTCTTGTATTGTTCTATTTTTTTGGTCTCATTCAATATTATGATTTCTAACATTCTCCCCCTCAAGACTATATGGGAAACTTTTTATTCATTTTTAAGTGAACTAGATTGATTCTTTACCACTATCTTTATAAAAATATTTTCAAATTGATCTTTTGAATTGTAGTGTTTCAATTTAACATCCTTTCCCTGAACTAAGTCTCTAATAAAGTAATGCTTCAAATCAATGTGCTTTTTCTGTATGAAAAAATATCCATTTGAATTGCACTCATGTTATCACAAAAAATAGTAATTGGTATTTCTTGCTTTTTACCAAGGTCTTATAGGATTCGTCTTAACCACACTACTTGTATGCTTGTGGATGCAGTTGCTATAAACTTTGCCTCTGTTGTTGAGAGTACAACTATTGCTTGTTTCTTTAAAATCTAAGCTACCTATCTATTTTCCAATTAAAACATTTTTCTAATGTAGATTTCCTATCATCAATTGAGCCTCCAAAGACTAAATCATTGCATTCGACCAAATCAATCTTATTGGCCGAAGTATAATGAATTTTATAATTTAACATTCCTTTCACATACCTCAAAACTCTCTTAGTTCTCATATTATTTTCTAATGGTTGACTCATGAATGTTGAAATCAAGAAGATTGCACATGCAAAAAACAATTTTCACCTTGTGCAAGTGGGGTAGCAACAACTTTGCAACTTTCCATGCCAAACTTCTTCAATGTATCATATGAATATTTATATTGGAAAATAAATTATCCATCATGTGTTTGATGTACCTCCATTCCAAAAAAATAATGCATCAAACCCAAATTGATCATTTCAAATTTTGTCATGATGGCTTGCTTTGAACTCTCTCTTCATTCTTTATGAACTTCTTGTGAAAACATATCATGAGCATAAAAGAAAACAATCAAAATATCACCATATTTCCTTTTATAATATAATGTAGGCTCATGATAAGAATGAGGGTTTGTGCAGAATAAGGATTTGATCTGTCAAAGTCATGTTGGTTTTAGATGTTGCAAATTGAAATCTAATATTTATTATAGGTGTGATACCTTTGAAGATTGGTTAAAGATGTGTTGTGTTTCTATTTTTTGTGTGTGGAATAATATTATTTAAATTTACCATCACCAAAAAAATAAAAAATAAAAATAACAAAAGAACAAACAAACAAAAAAAGTTGTGTAGAGTAAGTGTTTGTGTAGAACAAGAGTTTGTTCTTATATGGTTGGAAGAGTGAGGATCTGTTTTTGCACGGTTGGTAGAGTGAAGGTTTATATAGAGTAAAGGTTTGTTCTTACATAGTTGGCAGAGTGAGGGTTTATGTATAGCAAGGGTTTGTTCTTACATGATTGGAAGAGTGAGGGTTTGTGTAGGTCAAGGGTTTATGCAAAGCCAAGGTTTATTTTTGCATAGTTTGTAGAGTGAGGTTTTATGTAGACCAAGGGTCTATGTAGAGCAAGGGTTTGTTGTTATATGATTGGAAGAGTAAGGTTTCAGACACTTTATATTTATTATGATAATAATTAAAGATTCCTACCATGATCAAATTGTAGAATGATATAAATAGGAAGGCAAACAAATTTAGAGCATAAGATCCTGGGCCTAGTTTTGAGATCAATAAATAGAGTGTGGGAGGTGTAAGTAAGGAAGATGTAGAGGCAAATATTTTTTCTAAGGAGGACAAGAAGTTGGTAAGGGAAAGAGGGAAAGAGAACATAATTTTGGAAGATTTAACTCGAGGTAAGAAGAAAGCGGTGGAGGAGAAATATTAGCATCTAGTAATACCATTTGAGTCCAACTTCGAGGGAGTTTTCTTGAATATTATGGATAAGATCTTTGAAAGTATGAAACAAATGCTTCATAATAGTGTGATAGGGAAATTTATAGGCTTCTACCCAAATCTAGAACATATCATTGGAAAATCAAAGGTCATGTTGATTTATCCCTTATGCCAAAAGTATTTTTCTTAGCTTTTATCATAGTAGAAGAGGATTGTCAAAAGGTTTTATTAGAAAGTCCTAGGTTCTTGGGTTGAGCGGGGTTGTTTTTGAAGAAATGGAACTTGAGATTCAACCCTATAATGGAGAAAATAGATGTAGCCCCTTTATGGGTCAAGCTTCCTAGTCTACCCCTTGAATTTTAGGAAGAGCAGATATTTGAAAGTATAGCCAACACTTTTAAAATAATCCTTGTCATTGATTATGTTACAAAGGAAAGAAAAAGAGTTTTTTGCTAGAATGTGTGTATTGGTTGAGTCAAGAAGGGAGATCTTAGATCACATAAAATTGATTTCCAAGTGGGGAACTTGGTCTCAAGCCCTTGTTTTTTACAATGATCCCTTTAGATGTAAAATTTGTGCCAAAATGGATCATATAGCAAGGAATTACCCAAATAAAGCAAAATACAATCTGAATGGAAGAAAAAATTAATTCCAAATCTAAAGAGAGTATTTGTGGCAAGGTGTGGAAGAGGAAGGTTGACAACATTAATCATCTTGAAGTAAATATCACTATAAATATTATCGAGGGTAGGTAGGATGAAGGGTATGAACTAGAGGTATATCATGTTATTTATAAAGACAAGGATTTTCGTCATGTCCATGCTAGTAAGAAGCATATGGAAGGTAGTAAAATTTGGAATGAAATGGAAGAGGATGAAATTTATGAAATGTAGTCAAATCCTATGGGGGACAATAGAGATTTCCAAGGGAGTGTTAGATTTTGATGCTGTATTCCAAGGGAGAATGAAATCATAGGATATAAAATATGCAAAAATGTAAGATTTTGAAATATGCTATTAATGGAAAGTGATGAAAATGATACAATGTAGTATAAAGGAAATGAACACTTCATAATTGATGCTAAAGAACTACATTGTACTCCATCACCAATCTATATGGTGATGTACCCAATATACCTACTACTACCTACAACGATGCACTATGAGGCCCTTTATATAGAAAGATGGATTGCTTGGCCAACACTCTACCTAGTTGTACAAGGGGACACCTTGCACAATTACAACTTGCACATAGACACTTGTGCATTTATTATATTATTTGAAGTAACTAGCTAACTACCCCCTAAAGTAATCTACTACTCTAGTTATGTACCAAGGGTGGTACATTTACATGACCCAAATGATGTAATATACTCTAGCACCCCCCTGTATTACATTATTTGGGTATTATGGATCTTCTTCACTTTTTTTATATATCCTATTCAAGTGAGAAGTTAGTGTCTTCATATCATGTAACCCTTACTATAAGAGTTTTGACTTCTTGATCATTTGTTGTATCTTCGAGTTCTTTGATTTATTCAATCTTTTGAGCTAGATGTCCTTTTTTATTTCCTTTTCGATATTCCAACTGTGGATAATAGTTTTGATGCTAAAATTGTTGTTGTTGGGGATTATTTTGATATTGCCTTGGTTGGGATACCCTTTTTGTTTGGAATGCCCTATTTCCTTCTTGAATGGCACTTGTTTCCACCTTGAATGATGCTTGGTCAATGTAAGTAATCTCCAATTGAAGAGCGCTGGAGTTGTTGGTTTATGACAAGCCTTTAATGCAGGCTTACAACTCTTGAATGATGCACATGATTTATTTAGCACGTTCCTACAAATGTGCTTCCACACCTTTCAATGCTTGACCTTGCTCTTTCTTCATCCTTATTTCTTCCTCTAAGTTGGGTGCTTTAAATAGAACAAATTCCTTTCAACTTCCTACAAGTGTCACATGGGAGTTACAATGAAGATAGGCATTGATATTCTTTCAACATTCGTTCTTGTGTGCAATTATAACTTAATTAACCTCCTCAATGATTTTTGTAACTCCTAAAGGTAGGCATTAGATTGTCCCTTGAGCATTGAGGAATGAGATGGTGCTTAGAGTGTTTGTGCCAAGTGGCACTTAGGGTCTTTGCATGTAAATCCTTTCTTGAATGTTATAACCTTCCTCTTGCTTGTTCCTTTACACTATTTGTTGGCTCGCTTTGTTTCTTTGATAGCAATTTACCTTCTTCTTACACGTTTTGATGGTTGGATCCAACTATGATACACCAAGGTTCTATGGAGCTCCAAATGAAGGTCTTATGGCTGCATTGAGTGCTTCTTCTACGTGGACGTTCTCTCCAAGCTATAGACTTGGGTATAGCACCTTTTCCCTTATTCTCTTATGCTTTTAATGTGTTGATTGAGTGTTGTGTTTGTAGTGTAGATAATACCTTTGTAATAGCTCCTTGTACTTGGCTTAATAATGATGTCCTATCCATGTTGGTAGATGTATATTTTGATGTAGATAAGCACCTTCTAATGTAGACCTTAATGTTGTCCTTTCTCCATGTAGATATCGATTGATAATAGCCTTCTTGTATTGCAGGTGAATGCTTGCTACTGGGCAATGTGGAGCAGTGGTGTCTTTAGGCACCTTGAATCTCGAGCAATATGAGCTCTTCGGTGGCTCTATTATCTTGCTCAAACTCTACTCTTATACCTGCTGAGATGACAATCGTGCTTCTTCTTGTAATATGGGATATTTTGTCCTTCTTGAAGGAATAAAAGTGGTGCATGTAATAGTTAGATTTTTGCACCAATATGTCAGACCGAATGTCTCCCTTTCTAAAATGCTCTTTGTCTTTTTGATGAGGCAATTCCTTAAGCAAAGTATTGATGCCTTCACTAATTCTTATTAGACAACTAATGTCTAAATTTTTCACTTGGATAATTTAGTAACAATGAATCCAAGCTAATGCACATAATATGCCCCTTTTTGAAGTAGTAATTTATGCACTAACTTTTACCTTTAATGAAGTCTTTAGTGCACCTCGAATCTGAGACTCACCAAGTCTCAATTTGTAGCTTCTATCATTAATTTAATGGTTACCTTCTTCTTCTCCACTCCTTGGAGGAATTTCGATCTGATTGGTGGCTTCTATAGGCCACAATACCTTGCAGGTACTGAGTTTTGAATAGTGTCTTTAGACACTTTGATATTTGTAGATTTTTGTGTCCTTGATCTTAACAATCAATACACAAAATAACTCTCTGAGAGTAACTAGTTAATGAACAACTAGTATAGTGCAATGAATCAATAATACCTTCAACTTAATGCACTTTAAAGGTAACAATAATCTCACCTTATTGCTCTTGTAAATAACCTCCCCAAGTAGTTTCAAATGCACTAATGATAACTGCAAATTTATTAATGTAGTCATCTTCTCAATAATTAGATAATAGGAAGAATATATCTAACTCCTATTAATGTGTAGGTAATGAACCTAAACAAAAAACTATCTTTTGCACTTTCTTTGAGGACTTAAAATGCAACCTTTTATTTTGCAACTTCCAAATTATAATAAGGTGCTTAATGAAGTTAAGTAGTAATCCGAATTAAGTGTTCAAGTAATGAACCTTTTGGCACCTAAGTTGCTTACCTTTGATGATGAATATCTTGATGAGTCTATCACCAAATTTCTTGTCTAGAATGGTGATTTTTCACAGCTGTGAATGCTCCTTGTCTACTACTCTAAAATTGTTGTAGATGATTTCAACTTCTCCTTTAGAATCTGGTTTGAAACTCTAAAGTTTTATATCTAGTAATGTTATCTTTATTTCTACCCTTTAGCAGTCAATCTATTCACTCAAATATGCCTTCTTAGCTATGAAGGATAATCTCTAAATCTTCTTGGATTTGATCGATTTCTTCTGTCTGAGTCTTAACTTCAAGCAGGACTTTCTTCTCAAGAATCTAGAGGTCTTGAGGTCTTCACAAATCTTCTCTCTGAAGTTTGATAAACTATTTTCCAAATATTTCTCCTTTGGTTTTGTTGTCGGATGGCAACAATTATCCCAATTCTTTCACTATCTTTCATAGTGAATTTATCCAATGAGTTATCCTAAGAACTTCTTTGATGGCTTCTCCAATTTTTGCAATGAGGCTCTCCAAGCCTTCTCCTTGTTTCTCCTTGAGACCTCTCCAAGGTATTTAGTCTTGCAGCTTCTCTGGTCTTCTTGATGAGATCTTTCCTTCAACCTTCAACTACAAAAGTGTTGGCAATGAGATCTTCTTGGATTTATGGAACATAACTTTTGATAGTCCTTCTCTATCTCTTCTAGGGATGGTATTTCTTCAATGAGACCTTTGATGAGTCTTCATCAGCTTCTTCTAGAGTAAGTCTTCTATCAACAAAGGAGATCATCAATCTACTATCTCTTATGAACTCTTCTTCGGAGTCTTCTTCTGGTTCAATGGCTCTTAGTTGGAGTCTTCTTCTGGTTCAAGGATTCTATGGCCTTTTCTTCTACAATAAGGCTCATGTGGTCTTTTCTTATACAATACGGCTTCTATGGTTGTTTCTTCTGTAATAAGACTTTTGTGGTCTTTTCTTCTGCATAATGCTTCTATGGCCTTTTCTTCTACAATGTGCAAGTCTACAATAGGGCTTCCTTCGGTTTCCTTTTTTCGTAACAAGATATTAGTAAGATGATTCTAAATCTTGTCAATGACAAATCTTCACTAGTTGATTTGTCAATCTAGTGAAACGAATGTTAAGTCCTAGTTTTCATGAGTTTTTTTGCAACTCTATGGAAATACTCTAGCCAAATACAATCTAAAAAAAAATTGAAACTGAGATTTGCTTTTCCTATCTATCTCTCTTGTAGCTCTCCCTAATCCTATCAACATACCATGGCTTTGATACCACTATTAGCTTTTGATGGTGTATGCCAAGGGAGAATGCAATCACAGGATATAAAATATGTAGAAATGTAAGATCCTGAAATATGCTATTAATGGAAAGTGATGAAAATGATGCAATACAGTATGGAGGAAATGAACACTCCAAAACTGATGCTAAAGAACTACATTGTACTCCATCACCAATCTATATGGTGATGTACCCAATATACCTACTACTACTTACAACAATATATAATCACTCACTATGAGACCCTTTATATAGAAAGATGGATTGCTTGGCCAACACTCTACCTAGTTGTACAAGGGGACACCTTGCACATTTACAACTTACACATAGACACTTGTGCATTTATTATATTACTTGAAGTAACTAGCTAACTACCCCCTAAAGTAATCAACTACTCTAGTTATGTACCAAGGGTGGTACATTTACATGACCTAAATGATGTAATATACTCTATCAGGGAGCATCCTAGAAGGGAGTGTTTAAAAAAAAGAAATGAAGGCAAGGATTTGGATGTAGAACCAATAAAGATATGTCAAAAGCAAGTTGTAGCATAAAATCAGTCTCTGGTAGATTCAAATAATAAGGAAGAACTATGGAAGGGAGCCAAGATCCAAGATGATGTAAAGCCAAAGGTCATACCATGCACTTTCAGTTTTACTCAAATATTGAAGAAGATGGAGGTGGAGAGTTCTTCCCTCAATGAGGCTATTCCAAAGGAATATGAGGGATCTAATGTGAGAATAACATGGAGTGCTAAAAAAATACTAATTTGGGAGCAGAATTTATGAAGAAGGTAAGCAAGTTGTCTTCTATAGAGAAATGGATAAAAGAAACATGACAGGATATCATCTTTGAGAAACAAAAGATCTTAGATGTTTATGGATGCAAGTCTACCATGAGAAACCATAAATTAAGTTATTATCTCAAAATGTTAGGGAAATGAATACCCCTAACAAACAAAGGCTTGTTAGATCTTTGTTAAAAGATATCCAACTATATGTACTTCTTCAAGAAATAAAATTAAACTTATCAACTTAGGAAGGTGTTAAAACAATAACTTGGAAAAAGGGTTTAAGTTGTCAAGTAGAATCTACAAGGGTTTCAAGTGGAATTTAATCTTATGGAACTCAACCTTATTTGATGGTGAAGAAGTCTCCAAAGGAAAAATAGTTAACTATCAGGGTAGCTTCTAAATCCTCAAATTTTTATTGTCTAATTATAAATAATTATGCTCCAAATTTTAGTAAAGGAAGGAAGTAGTTGTGGAAGGATTTGGAATAGATTGGTTACTATGCTAAAGGGTCTAAATGGGTAGTGGTTGGAGATTTTGACACACCCCTAATGCTAGGAGAAAAGAACAAAGATTCTAAAGGCTTTGTAGATAGTATGGAAGACCACAGTAGTTTTATTTCAAGATCTAGTCTTTTTTATGTGGAGATGAGTGGGGCAAAATTTAACTGGACTAATAGAAAAATAGGGGATAGTTTGATAGAAGTGAGGTTGGATAGAGTGCTTCTCTCAATGGAATGGTTTGATGGCAACTATGAGCATTCATTAGTCTCTATCAAGGATATTTTTGGATCATGACCCTTTAATGTTCTACTACAACCATTCATGTGGCTATAACATCCTAATATCCATGAGGAAATAGAAAAATAGTGGAGTTTCTCTATTCAAGGCTCTAAGATGTTCAATGTGGCAATCAATCTTAAGTGTGTGAAGAAAGAGATCAAAGTTTGGAATAAGCTTATTTTTTGAAATATTTTTAGACATGATGAAATCTTGAGGCAAGAACTTATCCAGTTAGAGAAGGAAATTAGTAGGAATGGAATGGATGCTCAACTTTTTAAGAAAAAACAAGAACTTCAATTTGAATTAAATAGTGTGATAGCAAGGGAAGAAATATTTTGGAAGCAAAAATCCAAAAATAAGTGGCTCACAAAGGGGGATAGAAACACAAGGTTTTTTCATGTTTCTACTCTCAAGCATAAGAGTGTAGCTAAAATAACTAAAATCTTACAAGATAATGGGGAGATAACTAAGGAATAAGTCTAGATTTAGTAAGCAATAGTTAATAATTTCAAGTCTCTGTTATCTAAAGATGAAGAGGATGATGATGAAGTTATGTGCAGTATATTACAACACATACCAAAATTAATGACTAGGGATAAGAATGAAAGTCTTATGAGGGAAGTTAGTGAGGAAGAAGTCAAATATGTTGTTTTCTCTTTGGGAAAGGAAAAGGTATTAATATCAGATCGATTCAATGTAGACCTTTTTAAAGCTTTTTGGAATATAGTCAAATATGATGTGGTGGGAGCAGTTTAAGAGTCTCACATTTCAGGAAATATTCTTAAGGAGTACAAGAACACGTTTTTGGTCTTAATTCCTAAGAAACGGGGCTTGAAAATATTCAAGGAATTTATGCCAATCAACCTCTAGAGTGCCATTTAGAAAATCATTTCAAAGGTAGTTGCATTAAGATTCAAGACTATCCTTCTAGAAATAATAGTAGAGCAACGAGGAGTTTTTGTAAAGAGGAGACCTATTTTAGATGGGGTTATAACTTCGCATGAAATGTTGCATTCTCTGGACAAAGGGGAAAGAGAAGGTATGGTTCTCAAGTTAGATATGAACAAGGATTATGATAGGGTTTCTTAGACCATCCTGGATAAAGTGCTCAATCAAGTTGGTTTTAGTAGAAGATGGGGAAGGTGGATTGGTAATTGTTACTTTTGTTCAAGATTTTTAGTTATCCTAAATAGTACTCCAATGGTATTATTTGGGAGTGGTAGAGGATTGAGGCAAGAGGATCCCTTATCACCTTATTTTTTGTTCTTATGACAAAATCTCTAAGAAGATGTGCCCAAAATTAGGTGAGATAGTGGATTAGAACCTTTTGCATCTATTAGAGCTATTTTCCACCAATAATTTGTTTATGATACAATTCTCCTTGGTAAATCCTATATAGAGGAAGATAGAGGGTTTAGAAGGATTCTCAACCTTTATGAGAAGGCATCTCACCAACTGATTAACTTGGAAAAAAACTAAGTATTTTTTGTGAACATGCCCAAGTAAAAATAAAGGAAAATAGGTAGAGTGTTGGGATGCAATATTTTATTTCTTCCTTCAATTTATCTTGGTATGCCAATGGTTACTGGTATATGTAAGTATAATGTTTGGGACCTATTTCTAGACAAATTTTAGTGAAAGTTGGCAGGATGGAAGGGTAATCTTCTAAGTTAGGCAAGGAAACTTTAGCTATTGAAAAACACTTTTTAAGCCATCCCTGTGTATTTTCTCTTAGTGTTTAAAATTATTGGAAATATTGTAAAGACAGTGGAGAGTATTCAGTAAAGGTTCCTATGGTCAAGATTAGAATAAAAGAATAAACTATTTATTGTGGCATGGGACAAAGTCTGTAGGTCTAAATCAAGTGAGGGATTAGTTCTAAGGAACATCTAGAATTTGAATAAGGTCATGGCTACAAAATAGGATGGAGGATAATCAAGGAAGTGTTAGCATATCTTAGTGATATCTTATTTATTTCATTATTTAGTTTTCATTTTAGGCGTATTGTTATTTTCTATAACAATCCCTATTTTTACCTCGGGTGGTTCCACAACCTCCGGGTTTATTTTCAGCTGCAAATGTATTATTTAAATGTTGCTTCATGAATGAAATATAGTTCGCATTTCAACATGGCATCAGAGCCAAAGGGTGAGAGAGAGAGGAGGCGGAAGCTGGCTGGTCTTGCCTGGAGAAAAGCATTTTTTTTGGAGGAAGCGGAAGGTTGCAGGTCTTTTTTTTTCCAGCGCTGGTCTGGGAAATTTTTTTCCCAGCGCTAGACTGTGCGTGTTTTTTTGCTGAGCACGCATTTAAAAAAAAAAAACACTCAGCCCCCCCTGAGCTACGCACCTCCTGTGTGTATTTTTTCTCTTCAGCGCCCCCCGCGCGTGATCTATATAAAAAATATAATAATTCTCTGCCGCCCCCGCGTCGTCGCGTGATTATTTTTTCCATGCGACGCGCATCGCGTCCCCCCCCTCCCCCCCTCCTCCCCTACGTCGTGCATGCGGCGTGACGCGCGACACGCGACAGCTTCAGCCGCGACCACAAACAACCGTCGCGGCCACCTACAGCAGTAGCAGCCGCGAGCTGTCCAGATTTCGGCCGCCTGCTGCAGCCGCGGGCTATCCAACCGTAGACCGCTTGCTGTAGCCGTGTGCTGCAGATACCACCACCAGCCATGGAGGAAGCCGCGGCCAGGCGGCCACGCACGGGCAAAGGGCTGGGGACCCTCCTCAAATAGGAGGGGGTCCCTGATCCTTTTGGATCAGCCCGCTAGTCCACCTGGTGGTGGAATGTGCGGTAAGGCTCAGGGAGCCTGCAGGTCGGGGGTTCAAATCCCGTCGACTCCCCCTTGGAGAAAAAAAAAAAAGGTAATTTTTTTTAGTTAAAATTAAATTTTTTAATTTTAATTTATTTTTCTATAGTTTTAAAACTATATAAATTAAAATTTGATTTTAATTTATATTTTCATAGTTTTTAAACTATATAAATTAAAATTATTTTTTTTAACTTTAAAAATATATAATAATTATAAAAAAATGCTTTGTTAAGAGATTTTTTTTGGGGGTATTTTTTTTTCCAAAAATCACAGGGGGGAAAGTGAGTAATTTTTTGAAAAGCAATTTTGGCATTATTGTAAAGGTGCATTTTCGGCTGTGCCCGACACCTAGTGGGTTATTTCTGTGGGCACTTTTATGTTGTATGTTGCATATTTCATTTTTTGCACTATAACATTAAAAGTTAAAATGAAATTCACTCCTAAGTCCCCGAATAATTAAAACCCATCCGTGCAATTTATTGCACTGCAGTGTTCGGTATTTGTGATACCTCCGGCCAGCACTTACAGGTAAAGTTGTCGTGATTGCGCTACTGTATCCGTCGCCTAATATAGCTGCCAAAACGACGTCTGAGCTTGTTCTCTATAAATCGTCGGGGAGAGATAAGTTTGCCATTTTGCATTTTTTTACTCCATCCATTCCCTAATAGTTCTTGTGTTTAGGCGTAAATCCTGACGAAAGTTCTGAAATCCAAAGTGTTTAGGGGAAGTTACGCCCCACGCATGAGGATTGCAGACTTTCTATGGTAGGTGCCATCAACAAGACTATTCCCTTTCAAGCATTGCTTAAGTTCCACGTATCGTATGATCTCTAAAAATTACCTATAGTTTCCCTCACGTAAGGGCGGGTGATTTTTTTTATCTTTCTAAATACCTATAGTTTCCCTCACGTAAGGGCGGGTATTTTGTACGGTATAACGGCCTAGCAAAAGGTATATCGAAAGGGGGACCAATTGGTGTTATAAGGAACCTTCACCATGTCTGCAAAATTAATGACCGATTCTCATCAGTTGTTGAAAGGTCCTAATTACACACCATGGAAAAACAAGATGAAGGCTATCCTAGTCATGGATGACTTATGGGATGTTGTATCTGGAGCAACAACAAGACCTTCATCTACTGCTGGTGCTACAGCTCCATCTACTGCTCAAAGAGACTTTGACAAGCTAGACAGCAAAGCAAAGGTGCTCATTTTGCTTGTTGTGGCTGATGAAGTTCAACCCCATATTGCTGACTGTGCAAATAGTAAAGAGGCATGGGATGCCCTTAATACTATCTATGAGGGAAAGAATGATTCCACTATTCTATTTCTTCAATCTCAATTACACAGTCTAAGCATGAAGCAGGGGGAGACAGTTGAATTTTTTCTTTGCAGAGTGTCAGAATTGAAAGCAAAGTTGAATTCTTTAGGAGAACCAATTGAAGATAAGCTCCTTACCTCAATTGTATTGAGAGCTTTACCTGATTCTTATCGGGTGTTGATTACTTCCCTTCAAGTGTCACAACGAAAAGTTACTTTTGTAGAATTGGTTAATATGCTTCAAGAGGAGGAGGCACGCCAACTACAACGAGATGATTCTTCTAACACTGCCTCTACATCAACAGGAAAGGGCAGAACCAGAAGAAGGGTAATTTTTAGAAGGGAGGGAATTCACAAAAGGATTCAAAAGGGAAACAAACTCAACAACCTCAACAGAAAAAGCGCTATTGCAAGATCTGTGACAAAGAAGGTCATGATACAAACAGATGTTGGCATAAGAATAAACAATCAAAATAGAAAGGCCGAAACAAACCACAAAAGAACAAACAACAAGTGAATGTTGTTGTTGAAGAATCTGACACGGATTCCGAGAGAGCTCACAAAGTTCTCATGACTACCACAGTGTCCAAGCAGAGGGATCCTATCTGGTATGTTGATTCTGGAGCCAGTAAGCACATGACTCGGTGACAAATCATGGTTTGAGTCTTTTGAGGCCAAAGAGGGCAAACCTGTCACTATTGTTGATGATAAAACCTACAAGGTTCAGGGAGAAGGTACTATTTTAGTCACTCTTCCTGATGGCAAGTGTCGGATTGACAAAGTTCTCTATGTTCCAGGATTGGCAAACAATTTGTTGTCGATCACACAAATTCTGGACAAAGATATGGTTGTGCACTTTAGTGTTGAGGGAGGCAAGAAGTGTTGTTCTATTACCAGGAGGGGTAAGAACATTGCCATTGCTTCATATAAGCATGGCTTATTTGCCTTAGATGCTATCTCTACTCCACATGTTGCCATGACAGTCTCTACAAAGGAGGCAACTTCCCTATGGCACAAGAGATATGGACATTTGAGTTCTGGTTACTTACTTGAGTTAAGTAAGTATGAAATGGTAAAAGGTCTTCCTTCCCTTTCTACCACTTTACCAGTTTGCTTTGACTGCTTGGCAGGAAAGCAACATAGAGTGCCTTTTGAAAGGAGCTCTACAAGAGCAAAGAAACCTCTAGAGTTGATTCACACCGATCTCGTGCGGTCCCTTCACTCCCAACAGTTATGGGGGTAAGAGGTATTTTCAGTTATTCGTAGATGATTACTCACGAAAGATGTGGGTATTCTTTCTTCAACTAAAATCGAAGCATTTGGCTTCTTTCAAGCAATTCAAGAAATCTGTTGAAAAGGAGTCGGGGACTTCTATAAAGACCCTCCGCTCGGATCGAGGGGGGAGTTCACCTCTAAAGAATTCTCTGAGTTCTTGAAAGAAAATGGGATCACACGACAGTTAACTATTGCATATACTCCTCAACAAAATGGAGTTGCTGAAAGGAGGAATCGTTCCATCATGGAAATGGTTCGTTGCATGCTCACAGGAGCTAGTATTGAGCAACTATATTGGGCAGAAGCTGTCACCACAGTAGTATATCTGTTGAATAGGGCACCCACAAAGGCTCTACAAGGAATGACTCCACAGGAAGCATGGAGTGGTAGGAAACCCTCCATTTCTCATCTACGCATTTTTGGATGTAAAGCTTTCATGCACATACCAAAAGAGAAAAGGAAGAAGCTAGATGAGAAGACACTGAAGTGTATTCTTCTTGGGTATGATGAGCACTCTAAGGGTTATCGTTTGATTGATCCCTTAACCAAGAAGATACACATCAATAGAGATGTAGTTTTTGATGAGGCTTTCACATCAGAACCCACATCAGATGTATACCTAGACCTTGTGGAACCTAAGGTTGATAAATCTCCTTCCTCAAAAGTTGGAGGTCCGTCTTCATCTTCTTCAACACCTCAGAAGAAGAATCCAAAGTGGTATACAAATACAATCAAAGACTCTAAGCTATCCACTCCACCAGATTTGACATTGGATAGGCCTCGTACTCATAGCATGGCTCGACAGGAGAAAGCTGCAACAGAGAATACTGGGGTTGATGAGTTGTGTCAATATTTTGAGGAACTTTCTGTAGATCCAGAGAGAGATACAAAAGATATGGATATTGATAGTGACAGGGTATTTATGTCTTCCATAGACGATCTTGAACCCGCATCAGTGCAAGTTGCTCTTGGTGAGCCTCAGTGGAAGGTTGCTATGGATGCAGAGTATAAGTCTTTGATGAAAAACAAAACTTGGAAGCTTGTCGATCTGCCATACGAAAAGAAGCCCATAGGCTGCAAATGGGTGTATAAAGTGAAGTATAAGGCAGATGGTACAATAGATAAGCATAAGGCCCGACTTGTTGCAAAGGGCTATGCTCAAAGAGAAGGCATTGACTATGAGGAAACTTTTGCACCTACCGCTCGGATGACAACCATTCGAGTTCTTTGTGCTATGGCAAGGCAATATGGGTGGAAAGTACACCAAATGGATGTCAAGAGTGCTTTTCTAAATGGTGATCTCCAAGAAGAAGTCTACATGACTCAACCGGAAGGATTTGAAGTGGAAGGCCAACAGCAGAAAGTTTGCAGATTGGTAAAATCCTTATATGGTTTGAAACAAGCCCCTCGGGCTTGGTATATAAAAATGGATCATCACCTTTTGCAGCATGGTTTTAAGAGATGTCCGTCAGATGCAAACCTCTATTTTAAGAAACAAGGTTCTGAAATAGTGTTGCTTGTACTCTATGTTGATGATCTCGCTCATTACAGGGAGTTCAGAAACAATGATTTCTACTGTCAAAAGAGACTTGTGTCAATATTTTGAGATGTCAGATCTCGGACTTCTCCATTATTGTCTTGGTCTGGAAGTCAGCCAGAAGGAGCACTCCATCAAAGTGTCTCAGAAAAAATATGCCAAGACCCTATTGGAAAAATATCGCATGACTGATTGCAAGCCAATGTCTACTCCGATGGAAACAAGAATTCAGTTATCACGATATGATGATTCACCTCAGGTAGATGGTACTCTCTATCGCCAGTTGATTGGGAGTCTCATATATCTGACCAACACTAGGCCAGATATCGTATTTGCTGTCAACTATCTTTCGAGGTTCATGCAGGAGCCTAAGACTACACACTGGAAAGCAACAAAGCGCGTTCTTCACTATGTCCGTGGCACAATGGAATATGGCCTAGAATATAAGAGGAACAACAAATTCTTCTTACAGGGATACACGGACTCCGACTATGCCGGATCATATGATGACCGTAAATCAACTTCAGGATATTTGTTTCATCTTGGATCTGGTCCTGTCTCTTGGCACAACAAGAAGCAACAAGTGGTTGCTATTTCATCAACAGAGGCAGAATATCGCGTCGCACGTGAAGTTGTGTGCGAAGTGATATGGTTGCGTCGCATCCTCACAAGTATGGGTCTTCCATCAAAATCTCCAATACACTTATTCTGTGACAACATGGGTGTTTTGAATCTTGTCAAGAATCCAATACATCATGAAAGAACCAAGCACATTGACACACAATGTCACTTCATTCGAGACGAAGTTCCAAGGCACCGAATTCAGCTTCAACACATTCCCACCAATGCTCAAGTTGCAGACATTTTCACTAAGGCACTTGCACGTGTCAAATTTGAATTGTTTCGCAACTCTCTTTGTATTACCAACTGATGTAATCAGGGGGGATATTAGTAGTTCTTCAATTACATAAATAATGTAATAAGGGGGGATGTTAGCATATCTTAGTGATATCTTATTTATTTCATTATTTAGTTTTTATTTTAGGCGTATTGTTATTTTCTATAACAATCCCTATTTTTACCTCGGGTGGTTCCACAACCTCCGGGTTTATTTTAAGCTGCAAATGTATTATTTAAATGCTGCTTCCATAATGAAATATAGTTCGCATTTCAACAGGAAGGGGATTCATTATGGGGCAATAATTCTAAAGGACAAGTAGTTGGACAATCAAGATGCAAAAATATTTTTGACTACCGTAGACCCTTACAGAGCCTCATCTTTATGGAATCACTATATAAGAAGTAGAGTTGTGCTTTGGAAGGGTGTTATATGGAAAGTAGGTAAAGGAACAAAAGTTCACTTTTGGGAGGATGCTTGGCTAAAAATCCATATGATTTGCAAGGATAGCAAAATATCCAAAATTAGGAATAAATTGGAGAATGAATATGGTAGTTTGACTTGTGATTACATATAAAGAAATGAAGGAGGGTTAGGTTGGAAGAAAGTAACAAGAATTCTATAAATTGCAGAGGCTCTTGATAAAATCAATGATAAATTGAGAGTGTATCATGTGTGCTCATCCTTGGAGGAAGATTCCATTATCTGGGGTCATATCCCTAAGGGTGTTTTTAGTGTCAAATCAACCTATGATTTACTCTTGTTAGAAAGGAGTGGAGGATTTCCATGGAATAAATAATGGGATAAGAAAGCTATTCCAAAGATCATTATTTTCCTTTGGTTAACATCTCAAAATAAAATTTTGACTATGGATAATATAAAAGAAAGAGGTTTCTACTTCCCTGATAGATGTTACTTTTGTGAAGCTAATAAAGAATATGTAAAATATATTATGTTAGAATGTAAATACTCATTGAAGGTTCTTAATGACATAATTATAGATATGGGAATAATTTGGGTCCTGCTAGATAACATGTTAGATTTAACTATAGTGTGAAAGACCATTTAGGAGCAACAAATTAAACATGATATAGGGTCTCATTCTATTTCACTATGTTTGGGGCATTTGGTTAGAGAGAAATAATAGGCTATTCAAAGGGAGAAAAAACCTACAACTATAAATATTCAAACCAATAAAGGAGCCATTTTAGATAATTTTTTGATAATGAAGTTGAAGGAGAAACTTGAATTTGATGAGGAGGTAAGTATAGCCTTGAAGTGGAATCCTAAACCTTTAGAAAAATATGATATTTTTATAATAGCTTTGAGATGCCAAGTTAGTTGACATCCTCCTAAAGAGGAATGGATGAAACTAAATTTTGATGGGGCTTCCAAAGATAACCTAAGTGTAGTTGGTGGAGGGGAAGTTATTAGGAATATAAATGGTGTTGTGGCAAGGGTAGTTACTAAATATCTAGGCACTATGACCAACCACCAAGCTGAGGCTATAGCAACCTTTGTTTGAGTAAAGCTAGTCATAAACACTGGAGTGAAAAAGCTAGTGATAGAGGGAGACTCTAAATATTATTAATTGCTTTAAAGGGAGAGCTAGGATAAGTTGGCAAGTGTCAAGTACCATTAAGGACAAACTATAAATTTAGATAATTTTGAATTTTTGCACACTTGTAGAGAGGGTAATAGTGTGGAAAATTGGTTTGCGAGTTAGGGTGCACTTAGAGAAGAGAATCAAAGATGGATCCCACCTTATTTAGTTGGGAAAAAGGACAAAAATAATTTAGGTTGTGATTTGTAGCTATATGTTGAGTATTTGCAATGGTCTATGGTGGCAAGTAGTAATATTTTTGTTTTAAAAACTTTTGAGTCATGTAAGAAGTATGATTGTGGCTTACAGGTGGTTTTTGTAATACCTGAATCAACTTTATTTTATCTTGTAAAAGGGTAGGGGCCCTTTCAAAACCATGTATTTACCCTAGTTAAAAATAAAACAATTTGGGCTCATTCGTACTTCTCACAAATCCACACTTTAAGAAGTATGCATAAATTATTGAGTACCATGCCTTTGATGCTTATTTCAATCCATATAATATTTTTTTAATCTTGTAGAAATGTCCTTTACCTTCCACTTTAAATCTATGTGGTTATTCCACATATGTTTCTTCAAATTTTCGATTAAAGAATGCACTCTTTACATCAATTTGATGTACAATCCATATTTTTTGGGTTGTTAAGGCTAAGACCATTTTTATTTTGTATTATATTGCAATAGGTACATGTCTCGTCATAATATATCCCAATTCATTGTGCATACCCTTTTCTACTAGTATTTCTTTGTGTCTTTTAATTGATTTATCACCTTTATAGTTGGTCTTGAACACCCACTTCACTCCAATTACCTCGTTGTTCTTTGAAAGTTCATACAACTCCCAAGTATCATTGTTTTCAATTGCAATCACTTTTTTTTTCATGGATTTGGTCCACATATTGCTTTGGGCTACTTATTAAAAACATGAGGGCTCCACTTCAATCTTGGACAATAGTGCATAGTTCACAATATTATCTTCTTATCCCATTTGACTTTGTTATTGGGCTTGTGCTTCGCTTCATGTGAATCTCCTATCAAAATTTTGATCCAATATTTGGCGGCTTGGATGTGACTCTAATATTCTCTTCCTTTTTCTACCTGTCTTTGGATAAATGCTTGTGCCTCTACTTGATGTTTGTGACACAACAAAATCTTCAATTATGATTTACTTCTTGATATTTTCTATTTGTTGTCTATGTACTCCCTCTTCATCAAATATCACATCTCTAGGCACAATGCATTGTCTAGATATAGGGTCATAACATATATATACCCTGCTTTCTTAAAAATAACCAACAAAAATATATGCTTGACTATTTGGATCTAATTTCTTCCCTTTCTTATCTTCAACATGAACATGAGCCAACTAATAAAACACTCTCAAGTGGTTTTTTGAAGGCTCCTTTCCATACCATACCTCACGAGGAGTCGTATACTTTATTGTAATCATGGGACTTCTATTGAGGATGTACACTATGATTACAGCTACTTTAGCCCACAAATGATTACCCAAACCTTTTACTAGTATCATTCTTCTTACCATATCCATGGTTGTCCTATTCTTTCTTTCGATCATTCCATTTTGTTGAGTTGTATAGGCTACTAACAATTATCTTCTTATCCTATGCCCATCACAAAATTGATTGAATTTCTTAGAATAATACTCACCACCATGATCAACCCTAAATGTTATGATTCTATATGTGCTTTCATTCTCTACTAAGGATTTTAATCTTTTGAATACTTCAAAAGCATCATTCTTATTCATTAAAATATATACCCAAGTTTATCTAGTATGATCATTAATGAATGTGATAAAGTAGAAGGATTTACCAACACTTGGTTTAGACATTAGACTACAAATATCTGAATGAATTAGTTGCAATGGATACGATGCTCTTCATGCTCTTACTTTTTTTTTTTTTGAATTTACATGGTGGAATCGATAGCTGCTACGAATTCGGGCGGGCTGTCTAGATTTTTATGGCCACCACAGTATTCTACGTTATCTGTCCCAGAAGTCGCCACACAAATCTTCACGTCGTACGCCCCTATAACCACCATGCCATAATCATTTTAAACCTTTTACGTCGTTGAAACTTCATGCTCTTACTTTTGGAAAGCTCTCTTTATGATATTTTTCCATAGTTCAACCTTTATACTCTTCACTTATTGCTTCTATGCAAGGTATTCCATGAAAGAATACTTTAACATTCAATAAATACAAGCTTTGAAAATTCACATGACATATCTTTGGTGTCATAACCAACTATTGTGCTTAATGGTTGTATGACACAAATTGCTCTCTTTTCCTCCAAACTTGAAAGAAAATATTGTGTTATTTATCATAAGTACAAGCATGACTTGGTTCCCATTTGCAGTGTCATAGACGATGCACTCCTTATTCTCAAATACCACTTTGTAGCTTTTACAAACAAGTTACCCACACTCAACAAACAGTGCTTCAAGTCTAGTATGAAGTAAGTATTTTGGATATTTTTCTTTTCATATTTTGTGTCAATTTGTAAGGTTCATTTTACTTCAACCTCTAATGCTTTGTTGTCTCCAAATTTAACCTTGCTTTCATATGAGTCATCCAACTCCACAAACAAATCCTTGTTACTAGTCATATGATTTGAACAATAGGCATCTAAGTACCAAGAATCTTTAGTTGAAACTTCTATAACATTACATGACAAGAACATATTTTTTTATATTTCACCTTTCTTCATGTGAAAATTTTACCTTTTTCCTTCTTTATTGCTTACCTTTATTCTATATTATTTTTTATAGCAGCTACACCTTTTGCAATAGTGATATTAAACATCCTCTTCACACAAATCTACCTCTACCTCTTTCTCTTGTAGAATGTTGATTTTGCTACTCTTGTCTTTGACCTTGGAAATTAGATCTTGAGCTAGCCCCATTATCGTTTTATACTATTGCCTTGGAAGCAAAAAATTACTCCAAGTTTTCTTCTTCGCTATTTTTAATTCTTTCTTTACGAGATATAAGTGACCCCATCAATTTATAAAACTCCAACTACTTCAAATACTTGTTTTTTTCAATCATCATTACATAATTATTCCACTTTGGTGTCAATGTTCTCAACATATTTTAGAAAATATCTTCATGTGTTGGTTCTTCATCATAGATACCCATTTTTTTCAATTGGTTATATGGGATTGAAATGGGCCCCACCCATATTACATCATCACCATTTAGTGGTATTATAACAAAGCTTATATATTATCCATGTATCTCTTGGCAAGATTCGAACCTTGGTCTCCTCCTTGAATGTTGAGGAATTGAACTAGTTGAGCTAATGCACCATAGATTTCCATTTTGTGCATAATACCAAGCACCTTTACACATAGATCTCCCACATTCTAATTGTCCTTCATTCTTCAATTTTAAAATTATCTTCAATGTTTATAACTTCACTAATTTCACTTGAGCATACCCTTGATAAATTGTATTGAAGGTGTCCCAAGCTCCTTTGGAAGTATTGACACTTGCAATTCTTGAAAAATGCTTGTATCAAGAATTGCCTATATGTGATACAAAGTTAAGGCATATTTTCTTTGTGCTTCCTCCATATTTTTTTCTATGGTTGACAAAATACTCCAATATGCGTGTTCCATATATCCATTTTCCACAACACTACACTTGTTTGGAAATTAGTAATGTCCTCATATGTATGTACCAATAATCATAATTTTCTCCTTTAAATTTTGGGGAGGGCAGTGAAGCATTACCATGAGCCATGACAACTACAATAATAACATATGAAGTTTTCCTCTACAAACTTGAATTTTGAATTCTTTGGTTAAAGATAATCAAATCTTCAAGCTCTCCACTTCTCTAGTCTCCAATATCCAAGCTCTAATACTAATATGTGAGATATAGTGATACTCTAAAACAAAGAATAATACAACATAAAAAGGAGAAATAATAGAAAATAAAATTATACAATAACCATCCAATAAACACTTCATCAGTAAATACATCTATAAATTTTACTTTGATAAATTTCCTTGTACGTATTTCTCTTAAGAGTCTCTTAGTGCTTCACATTCTCTTCAAATTTGGGTGAGAATGTTTTTTTCCTTCTTGATTTTCACTTGTAATTCTAGTTCTATCCTATTCCATTTTTTATCTTATTTATTATCACAATTTTCAACAAACCCTTGGCTTGAGCATGTCTATATTGTAAAGGTCCAAAGGTTAAAGTTTATAATAATGTAAGTAACAACTCTAGATCATAGATTTTTATTCATAGTCTAGTTGAAATAGAGGAACTAAAACAATTAGTGAATGAGATTCAAAACGTGCTTCAAGATTTCTATTTGCCTATTTTTTACAGAGAAGGATGAGTTGGTTTGGAACCTATCCAAAGATGGTGGATATTTAATCAAGTTAGGATATAAATATTTAGAGCAATCAAAAATTTCTACTGCAAATGATTTTCTTTGAAAGAATGTTTGGTCATTAGATGCCCTCCTAAAGGCCTCAACATTGTTTTTCTTAGCAGTGTAAAGCAAAATTCTTATAGGTGAGAGTTTGTAAATAATAGTATATCATGGACCTTTCAGGTGTGCCTTGTGTGAGAAGGATCTAGAAACACTAAATCATTTACTTCTTCATTATTACTTTTTCAAAAATATGAGATATATTGGGTAGCTTCATCAACATTGAAAGAGTTGATGAAATGTTGAATTAATTATTTCAAAGCTAAAGAATAATGCATTGTGCAGGATTGCTTCTACCATTATTTGTTACAATTTTTGGCTTGAAATGAAAAATATATTTACAAAATAAATATCAAATTATGTCTAAGCTTGAAACCATATCATTTTCTCTCTTACAAAATATTTACAAACATGGTGCTCATAATAGGAAGTCTCAAGTACTGAGAAAGAGTGATGGCCTCTTGATCATAAGATTTGAATATACATGGAAGGGTTATTTACAATAGTGGAGTTAACACAAGGGATCTGCTTCAATCTATAGTGAAACAAAAATGTTTAGACATTTGAGTTTATCAAATTTAATTTTGATGGTGCTTCCAAAGGAAATTCAAGAAAAACTAGTGAAGGTGTTGTTTTTCGAACCAAGGTAAATTTCTTCTTACTTATAACCATATGGAACTTCAACTAATAATTTTGCAGTAAGGAACTTATCATAGGTATTGAAATTACAATTGGAAAAGGGTGGAAATATATTGCACTTGAGTGGGATTCACCAATTATCATTAATGCTATCAACAAAAAGGATATAAGGATTGGATAAAAAATAATATTATTGCTAATATTCATCAATTATTGTTGAAGATGATCTCTTGAAAATATGAGCATACCTATAGAGAATGAACCAGATAGCAAATAGTTCAACCAATCATAGTGTTGATATTTATCTTGGATAAATTCAAATCTTAGAAGGCAATTAAATGAGTGAGATTTTATCTCTTAATAAAAATTATATCAAAGGTTTGATTACATAGATAACATTTTGAGAAAGATGAAAAATATATTTGATATGAAGGGAAAGAAAATATATCTTTAATAAAAAGCAAGTTGGTTATGGTTTAATTAACTGGAAACAAATATAATGTTTTATTATTTTGATATGATTTGGTGAATGATATGTGGGTGAAGCTGGAGCACGTGAAACTAGAGGGCATGAACTACAAGTGAAGTTGGAGCATGAGGAACTATGAGGCATAAACTATGGGTGAAGCTAGAGGGTGAGGAAATATACAATGCAAACTGCGGGTGAAGCTAGAGCCTGGTTGTTTGGGATAGAGTGCCAGGGACCCGTGTTTTAATTTTTGAAATAGCCTTTGCCAATATGTGCCATGAAATCCTAGCACTAAAAGAAGCATTCACATTGATGTGAAAAGCAAAACACTAAAGTTGTGTGGTTTTTGTTCGAGAGGACTGCAAGTGAATCTAGAGCCATGGTACATGAACTAGAAAGTGTGGTCATCTAAAGGCCACTTGGAAAGCCAAACTATCATGTAGAGAGCCAAAAGTGAAGGAGAATTCACAAATAACAAACCCTAGGAGCTGTAGAGTACGGTGGGAGGATTCTATGCTACTTAGAATGGAGGAGGATTTAATTCTTTTTGCAATCTTGAGATCTTCAAATATGGTAGAAAAGCAGTAGGTTCATCTAAAGTGTATCGATACTTCAAACTCTTACCATGAATGTGACAAATATTATTTTTAAAAATTGTTAAAGCAAAGAAACATTGGGAGAAAGAAGAGATAGGAATGAGTGCAAGTTGGGAGGGAGTGCAGGCTGGGAGGAAGTGAAAATCAAGAGCAAGTGTGAGCCAAGAGGGAGTGCAAGCTAGGAGGGAGTGCAAGCTAGAAGGAAGTGCAAGCCAAGAGGTAGTGCAAGCTAGAAGCACACCCTAATAGCTAGTATGGAAGGAAAGCCATATTTGAAAGCCCTAATGGGAAGTCAGGATGTCCTAGTTGGAAGTATGGATACCCAAGTTGAAGATATATAGAAGAGCAAATATATGGAAATTTCGATCCAAGTGGCAAATGTTACACCAAAAGTGACTATCAATGATGAGATGATTTAGCATGATATAACGGTTCTAAAAAGCAAAGGTTTAATATGTAAGTTCTAAAGATTGTGGCCAAGGTTTTTGGAGATTCAAGATTGGATCAAGTGGAAGTGGGGATTGAATTCAAATTACTTTGTGACTTTTCTTCCTAAAGATTTATTCCTTTATCATATTTTATAATTAAAAAACTAGGGACAAAATATTGAGTGGTGGCACATGGTTTAAAGGGAGAGAGTCCTTTATTTAAGACCATGGAATGAATTTTTTTCTATTGAGACAAAAACTATTAAGAATCTTTCGATTTGGGTTAGGATTTTTGGGCTTCCATATTAGCTTATCAATAAGGATGTTTTGAAGAATATTGGAAATTTCATAGTATAATTCATCAAGGAAGGACTGAATATTAAGGAGTGGAAGCATGCTATTTATACCAAAATATGTGTTACTATGTATATTTTAAAACCTTTGCCACAATCCATTAAGATTAAATCCAAATAAAGAGAATGTGATTAACAAGTGGATTATGAAAATGTTACAATTTGTTGCCACAATCGTTATGAGACTGGCCACTTGGCAAGAGTTTACAAAATAAAAACTATGAAGAAAGAGATATAACTTTGGTCATGAGATAAAATTCAAGACAAAGCAAGGAAATCATACATTATTAGAAGGTATATCATATCAAGGATATTCTACTCCTAAAGAAGGGGCAAATAAAGCCTATCTACAACATCTTATGGAAAAGACCACCATAACTCACTTAAATCAACCATTAGAAGAAACAAAGAAGGATATAAGGGATGAAAAAGTACAATATGTAAGTTCAAGTTAAAGGTGTAAAGAAAGATGTGGAGGAAAATCCTAACACAAAGATGACAATCGAGGTCAAAATTTTTGTAGGTAAACCATCTTCATTTTCCTCAAGTAGTACATAATCCTCTCCTGGTAATAAAAGTGAAAGTTATTCCTTGTACTTTAGGGTTTCAAGAGTAGCATAATAAGAAAATGAGGATGGAGGAAGTCTCTAACAAGTTAGGGTTTTAGATTAGAATAAGAAGGTGCTTGATTTGGAATAACATCCTTGCACTTTAGGGTTTCTAGGGCAATATAAAGAAGAATGTACTTTTGAGGTTATTCCTTGCTCTACAAATCCTTCACAACAAGAAAAACCTATAGATGATAAGTCTTACTTTGAGCAGTGTGAGAATATTGAAGAGATTGATGAAGATGAAAGTATTGGTGGGAATGAAAAAGAGAGGAAGACCCAAGAAGCAAAAATAAAGATAAAAAGAAACATAGAGGGATATTGATATGGGAAAATAAAAGCAAATATCACAAATATTAACAAGAAGTGAGGCTAAACCCACAAATAAAAACAAAAATTTACAATGAAAATAATATCTTGGAATATTAGGGGCATGAATAAGAACCCTAAAAAAAGGTATTAAGAAACTCTCATATTGTTATAGATAATATATTTATATTTACAAATATGGAAACTAGGCATCAAATATTTTAGCCATTCATAGTGTTGAATTTTATTTTGAAAAAAAAAAGTTTTGAAAGGTATCTATATGAAATGATATATAGAAGTTGATTGTGGAAACTCAAGAGTGAGGAAGATGATGAATCTCTTTGATAAGAAAGGTAGATGAAGAATATTTTTTATAGAAAGGCAGGTTGGATATGGTTTGATTAATTTGATATAAATACAATAATAATGTTTTGTTTTTGTAATGGGAGTGGCCCTCAATAGAAGCCACACATAGCTTATCAAAAAAATATTGCTTTGTTATTTTGATGGGAGCAATCCCTAATAGAATTCACACATCCTTGATTAGTTAGTTTTAACATTCTCATTGATGATACAATTTTTCATGTTATTAATTCCACTACTAAGTGTTTATATATATAATAGAATAAATTCAGTAGGAAGGCTATAGAGAGTATAGAGATGATTGAAAATTTATACAAAATAATAAGTTAGAAATATGTGAAGAGATCATGTGCAGACAAAGGTCTAAAATTATAGTACTAAAAGAAGTCAATATAAATTACCTTTTTTTTTGGGGGGAAAGAAGCCATGGCAATAAGGAAAAATAACTATATTTAAAGGTTGATGAGAGTAGATAGAAATTCCAAATATATAATAAAAGTTTATTGAAACCATGAGATATTTCAACAAACTTTTGAGAAACAAGAGGAACCTCCAAAAAAGAATATGGACTTTATATTTAATTAAATTTTATTCATTATTACTCAATGTTTGAATGATGTATTTTTCTTTTGAATTTAGTGAAAAACCCCTTGCGGGGCCACCTTGGTCTGAGAAACCACGACCAGGGGTTCTACACCATCAAAATCACCCATGAGTCGCACCCAGCCCTGACTGCACCAACATTATCAACTGGATTTTGGGTACCCGATGTGAGTTTGGTAGGGTGGAGATTCAAACCAGGGATATCCCTTGGAGGATTACCCTACCCTCTCCAACTCACCTACAAAACGTAGGTATTGAATGATGTATTCTAAAGGTAATGTGTGTACAAAATTATGTTTAAGATTAAAAAGGAAAAAATCCAAGTCTACACAATTTCCAATCAAATTCTTCTATTAGTTTTGGTACATTGCAAAGAAAAATCGATTATAGGTGGTGAAGAAATTTGATCTAACAAAAATATGTTGAAATATCTTAATTGCACCTCCTAGTGTTGATTCCTAAATCCATGGAGTAAAATATTTGCATTGATTTAGACCTATTGCTCTATGTAATGTGATTTACAAGATCATGACTAAGCTTGTGGTAGAGAGACTATAGCTTTATCTTCATAACACTATATCCGCAGACCAAGAGGAGATTTATAGAAGGAAGAAAAATACTAGATGGAAATCTAATATCATATGAGGCTATACATGTATTGGTAACTTTAAATAGAATAATATGTTTATCAAACAGGAAAGCTTTTGGATTCCAAAAGAGTAGACTGATTGGATTTCTAGTTATATGAAGTACCTCTCATTTGTAGTGCTTATTAATAGATCTCCATCATCAACTCTTTGCTTCTCAAGGACTTAGAAAAAACAATCCTTTATCTCCATATCTCTTTGTCATTTTGGCTAAAGGACGATAGACACTTGAAATAGAATCAAAGTTCATGTTTTCATAAAGGAGTAGAAATTACAATGGCAGTAACTCAGTGGAGTCGCTATAATTTGGAAGTAATATTGCCTTGCTAGCAAAGGCCAAAATTGCAAAAGTGACCAATCTCATAAGAATCTTGGATATTTACTAATTAGTTGTTTTGATTAAAAAATAAATGATGATAAATACAAATATATTTTTAATATTGAGAGCAAAATTCAATATTGAATAGGGTGAATCCTAGGTTTGAGATGGCGATATCTAAATAAATTGTTTGGGAATTCCTATTTTAGTCAAAAACCTAAGGAAGGGAGAGTGGAAAATATCTTAGATAAATTTAGAATTATGATCTTTATATGAAGTTTTTTTCAATTATCATTTACAAGCAAAATTACTATGATCAAGTCTATTTTTCAAGCACTTCTATTTATGGATTTGTTATTCTTATACCTTCAAGAATCCATTTTGAAATATAGATAAATTTACAAGATAATTTCTTTGGGTATGAAGGCTAGAAAAAGAAAAAATAAGCCTAATTAATTGGGATTAAATTTTAGTGGCATTAGTTCAACCGAATAAAATTTCTTAACATTCAATGTGTTGGGAATGCCACCTTATATTCTTTACAACCTTTGTAAAGCTACAGGAAGAAAGCAACTCACTTCAGACGTGTCTAACAATGTTAAAAGAAACAAACACAACAAAGCTAATGATATAATAAAGTTGCTTACCTATATATTCTCTTCAACATCGGCATAATGGGAAAATACCTCAAGATGTTTGCAGGAACATTAATGCATGCCTTTTGTGAATGAGGGTCAAATTTCCATGCACCACATGTTGGGCAAGCTTGCTTGTTTTCATGATCTTTCCAATGTGAAATACAATCATTGATGCATGCATGTATCATTACATAATGTAATCCCAATGGCCTCATAATTTTCTTCATCGCATATGTGGACTCTGGAATTGTATTGTTGATTGGGAGCATATGTTTTAGTAGCTCTAGTAAGTCACCAAAGTTTTTGTTCGACCAACAATGTTTTTCTTTTAGATTATACAATTTAGCGATTGTCGATAGCTTTGTGTACTTTATACAACCTAGGTATAATGGTCATTTGGCATCTTTGAGCAAGCTACGATATTCATCAGTAGGAACCGCTCCATAAGATGATTGGAACTCAACATCATTATCTCACAGTTATTGTCTACTTTATGAGCAATTGATATTGAACAATTCATATGCATCATTGACCATTCCAATGATGTCATCTTGTACATCTTTAGTAATTAGACCCTCATTAGTGATAAAGCACGTGTTCGATGCATATTTATCAAAATTAGAGGGTTGTTCTCTATGCAAAACAAACTCAGTATATGTCTTGTCAATCCCGTGCCAAATTAGGTGGTCACAAACCTTCGAAAAACCAAGAGTTTCCATATTTGAGCACTTTTGACATGGACATCTAGTTCTTTCAGGGGTCGCTGAGTTCTTTCTTGTAAAATTTAGGAATTGGTGAACCGCAAGATAATAGTCCTTGTTATTTCTACAAATAGACCCCCCAAAAAATAATAAAGTTATATGGGTAGATCTGATCGAAAGCATAAATTTTCTTCGGTAATGGAGATAACATAGTTGAAATACCTAGCTACTCCTAGCTAAGCTTTATCCATGATACTTGACGAAATATCTCCTTATACCTGGCCACATCATAGATAACGTGAAATTGATCTTTGATTCAATATTTGTACAACTACATATTACATTTTAGTTGTGGCCATAATCATTTTTTATTTTGTTTTGGCATGCAATTCCCATATGCAAATTGAAAATTTATTTGTTACACCATCATTATCTTCCATGCCATAGGTCTAACATGTGAGAGAACATTGATAAAAATATCAGGTATATTGAAGCACTTACAAACATTCACAATGGAATTAAATTACATAGGAATAGATACTAAGAGAAAGTGAGAGACACAAAGGGTTGAGCTTACATAATTAATCATTTATCTGATAATATTATTGCCATTGTGGCAAAAATGGATAGAGCAAAGTAGGCATGGAATACATTAATCAAAGTGCATAAGCCAAAGGTTGTGAGGCAAAAACTCCACTCAAGGAATATGTTTCTTGGGATGAAGATGCCAGTGACTGAAAGCTTGAGAAAGTATATCTCCTTTTTCATATATCGTAGTGCAACAATTTTTGATGAATATGCTATGATCACCCTTCTTGCAAGTATACCTCCTTCATATGAAGGATTTGTGTTAATTCCGATGTAAAGGGACAACCTGAATTTTGAAGAAGCACATTTAGTGTTGTTGAAGGAAGAACCAAGGAAGAAAGATGTTGGACCATGTTTGGACAACAATCCATCTTCAACATTTTTTTTCAACAAGTGAAAAGGAATAAAGGAAAAAAAATATCAGCATAGGTCAAACTCTATAAATGAAGATTCCAAAAGCCAAAGGTAAAATAATTTTAAATTAAAAAAAAATCATTTTTTAAACATCCCCTTACTTTCCTTGAAAAACCAAGAAACATGCAGTTTAGTAGGATCCAAAATATCAAATTTTTGTCTATGTATTGTCTATGAACACTCAATGCAGACACCCAACATCTTCCCTCAAACACTAATATACCAAAGCAAAAATGAGCACTTGCCCAAAATAGGGGTTCTTTTATATGGTTCAGGGGTCAAAAACCCTAAATCTTCTGTGACAAGGAGAGTTTTTAAAGTAATATTTTAAAACTTACAAGCAATCAGAGATAACTCGGGTAGATAATTACCCATTTCTTCATTTCCAATTTGAAAATAATTTCATTCAAGAAATTAGAGATAACTTAGGGCAATGAGTAAAGAAGCATCAAATTAAAACATGTAAGAAACAATATCTGACCTGCAACTCACTTCTTGTTGCCTTAGTACTCACAAATGCGATAATTGAGATCTTTATACTGAAAAATGTTATAACATATCTATATGTAGGTGGAGATGAAAGAAGATGAGTGTAGATATCGATTACATATTTCATATATGAAATAGGATGGAGCCATTAGTGCAATATTCGAAGCTATAGAGTATGTGGGATTGATATAGGTACAAGCTAATATTTCTTGCAATAATCAACTTCTGTTCAATGTGCTTTTAGAAGAGGTAATATCGGATGAAGAGAGGTAATATTTCATGCGATAAACAACTTCTGTAAGTACATATTTTTTATTTTTCTATCATAAGTTTTTATTATGTGCTCAGGAAGTGGTTACATCCAGTGCAAACATGAAAGAGGATGTGGAAAAGATAATGTAAAAAACTCTGGAAGTGACAGTATATAAGTTATTTTTAGTAGTATATATTTTATGAAAGAATTTCGTTCCACTTTAATAGGTGTGCTCCTCCTCAGTCTACTATGAATATTGTTACCATATACCTACGATTTAGTTTATAAATAGCTTGAATACCATAATGTGCCATAGATACAGTGAAGTTTTCTTGCTTTTCAGGAGATGTGATGTAATAAACTGTTTATTGAAAGCATGCTTGGCATTGCGTATTGATTACTTTTAAGGTTTTATAATTGGAGTTTGTTGAGTTTTCGATTGTTAAGATTGAACGATAATAGTATCCTAGTTTTAATTTTGACCTTGTGAAGTGTTTAAAGTGGTTTCTCAAAAGACGTTTACTTGTATGTATACAAAATTTTGTGCAAAAATGTATAAGAACCTTTACATTGTTTTGCGAAATTTCTTCCTTCAACTAAAACTTAGATATCCATACATTTTAATTATATATAAATAAATGTAAATGTGAATGTGTGATAAAGTGGCAAAGCCCAAAGCTACATATTAAATATCAATGATGAATTTACAAAAAACGAAAAAAAAAAAAAAAATTAATTTTTTTTTTTTTTTTTTAAGTTAAGGCTTGCAAATATCCCTTTACTTTCCTTTAAAAACCAAGAAACAAGCAGTTTGGTAGGATCTAAAATGTTAAATTTTTGTCTATGTATTATCTATCAAGGAAAATGAGATCTTCCTTTACGTCATTTCACATGATGTGAAGTCCGTTAATATTTCCATTCACACAAGGAAAATGAGATCTTCATGTAAGCAACTTGCACTAGACACCATTCCATACATATTCAACTAGCTTTTGTCTTTTATGTAACCTAAAGAGACTCATTTAAATTGGGCTTTAGATTGCTTTTGAATTATTCGAAAATACAGTAATTTTATCCATTGCTGCCATCCAAATTGCACTATAATTTACAACATGCACTAAGTCTTTGTGCCTTATCAACTATAAAAGTACATTTTTATAATTTACTGAGAGCAACTTTAAATAGAAACAAAATAAAATAATTCCCAAGATGAGTATTATGTTTGATATATGAAAAAAAAATAGCTTTAGCTAAAATATACAATTTTTACTTTTCATCAATTTGTTTAACTACTTTTTAATGCAATTAAATAATATATTTTTAGAAGATGTAAGTGAAAGGGTTGGTTGCTTTGCAAAAATGAAAAGCTAACTAATCCCAAGCACAAAATATTAAGTATATATGGATTACAATTTATGCTTTTGTTTTTCCTTTTCTTGGGAGTAAAATCAACATTAGCACAAAATTCAATCATGAACCAGTTATCAAAGTTTCTATCTATTTGTGGATTCATTTGTTTAAAAGTATGATTGGATTTTATGAAAAGCATACTCCTATGCCTTACATAATGTAGGGTGATGGTTATCAAATAATATGAGCTCAAGTGGTTAAAAATTTCAACTTTGAAGGTGGAAACTTAGGTTCAAATATTGCCAAGAGATGTCTGCATACTTGCTAAAAAAATGTTATTGTAAAATACCACTATGTTGTTTGATAAATACAATGGTAACAAAGTCATGATGTAATATTGTGGGGTCCGTTTCAATACCATATAACCAATTAATTTTTTTTTAGGGAGATAATTGATGTCATAATAAATGTTGTGAGCAGTTGAGTTTTTTTTTTTGTTAAATTGATTGTATTTACAAAACGGGTTTTGAAAGGGCCCCAAAACCTTCTTACAAAATGGCCTATGCAGCCATGCGGTGGAACAACATTATAGCAGTGGGTCTACCCACAGTTACAAAAATCCTCCTAACCACGGAAGAGGAATCTCTAAAGCAACTTTCAACCATACACCCCGACAGACAACAAGGACCGCACACCCCAACAGACATGAACCCAACTGAACCATCTGGGCCAATATCTACAGACCCTACAAATATCTGACTTACCCACAAAAATAGAGATGCAGACAAAAATGCAGCAAAAAACTCCCGCCAGGGTCCCACCCTAGTCAGTTCTTACCGTCATCCTTCTTCGAGGCAGCGTACTGGGCCAAAATCTTGGAGGCTTCCTCCAGTTGTTTGATAGACGTGTTGATTGTTGATGCCACCAATTGAAGTAGTAGCTGGGACCGTGGGTCCTCCCTATCACTCTCAGACTCTGAGATGACCTAGGTGGAGGAAGAAGACACCTCCAACTTGGGTTTCTTGAGTCTGGCAGAGGATCTGCCTACCTGGGGAGTTTGGGATGCAGTCCCTCGTTTCCTTTGCTCACTGCGTCTGGCATTTCGGGTAGGGGTAGGTCTGGGACACCCGCCAGCATGACTAGGGCCCTCAAGGGACTCCTAAAAGGGGGAAGGGGGATTCTCATCAGGGAGTTGGGTAGCCATGGGCTGGATGTTTTGGATAGGAGGCTGGTGGGCCAACGCGTGTTTGTAAATGATTGCAAGGAGCCCTTGGTGCCTGGGATGTTCTCTCAACTTTTGGTATTTCTCCAGGGTAAGGGTGAGGGAATACATGAGGTAGTCAGGGATGCAGACGGGTTTCCCATCCCGAAGGTGGTTAATGAAGGCCAAATGAAAGCTATAGAGGGGTTTGGTCGGGTCATCACAGGTAATGTATTGCATTATGGGCATGATGGCATGGTTCCATGGGGCTGGGAGGGAAGACACATGCAACGTAGATTTGTCCCAATCGAGGCTCTTCCCCTTGTCAGGGAATTGCTCTCTCTTCCTCCCAATTGTGCTTGTCGCGTCTAATGAGGCGACCAGTCAGAGGGAGTCCAGAGATTTCAACCAGCATGTCGGTAGTAACTATGAAGTGGAGCCCTTGAATAGTGACTTCGTCCTGGTTCTAGGAATGGATAAAATCATCAGTGATGGGGTCTTCAACTTCGATGAATTTTTCCAAAAATGGGGTAAAGCCCTTGGCATCCATAAAGGTTTTGGCATTGGGACTAAGCTGCAGAAGGGTTGGTTCAATGTAAGCCATGCTCGGAGTAGGGGGGTTGAGGTGGAGGGCCTTGATTGGGAAGTTACAAGGGCCAAGACTGGAAACTAACACAGTAGATGGGGTGAGGGCAGTCCAAACAATGGGGTGATGGGAATGAGACTTCAACTGATTAAAAGAGGGGGGTGGCATGACAGGGAAGCCGGATGAGGCAGGCTGGGAGTGGATGCTAAACCGGTGGGAAGCCACCTGGTTTGGCTCGTGGGAGGGATTGGGAATGGGTGAGCCATAAATTATGAGAGCGAGCGGGTCGGCATTGTCTCGCTTCAAAATTAGCTTATCGAGACATGCTCGACGATCAAAGCCCCTGCTCAAAAACATGTGGAGGGAAAAATGGTGATGAAGGGGAGGGATGCGAACCGACTGGGATGGACTTCGGGCCTTGCAACATGCATCAGGAATGTCGGAGGGCCAGACATGCTTCTCAAGCTTTTTGCATTTACCCACGTCACCTAGATAACCCCTAGCCTTGATGACCTAGAGAATGAAAGCCTGGTTGGTACACGTGCCATAGCCGTTGGTTTTTGAGAACCACCATGGCTTGTCTTTACATGAAAAGTGGGCTAAATCCCATGTTTTGCCTCTCACGTTCTTGAGTTTCGAGACTGACATAATCCACATGTGAGTATTGTCTAGATTACAATGAAGAAATTGAGGAGGGCCTGCAACAGTAATGGGTGCCCCTGGAGTAAGCTAAGAAATTCTTAGGACCTTGGAACTTGTCGAGTTGACTTGTATCCCTTTCTTGCCACGTCGCATTAGAAATGACCTGAGGAAAGTCCTCCCTCCAGATTCTGAGCCCATTGGTGAAAGTTGCCAGATTGGCCGTGAGGTCAGCTACCTGATTGGCTTCCCTATATATATGGCGAATAGTTGCCCTCGGATGACTATGAAGGATCCTCCTGGATTCGAGGATAGTGTTGTAGAATTTCCAGGATGGAGTCTTATCATTGGACATATAGTTTATGATATTCAAGGAGTCACCTTCAATAATCGCTTCCCTGGGGTCCTCGCGAAGCAGCAGCAACCCCCTCTCTAGAGCCATAGCTTTTGCATAGTTGTTGGATTGGTGTCCTAGGAACTCCGCATAGGCCAAGATTAAATTGCCTTGATGGTCTCTGATGACCCCTCCCACCCCAGCCTTGCCTGGATTTCCTTTGGAAGCCCCATAAAAATTCAACTTGATCCATCCTTCCAGAGGTGGACTCCATTTGGCATTGGTTCTGGGATTTGGTCTTGGCTGAGCATCAAAATCCTCCGTGGTGACCCCGAGGGATTTGAGGATGGCTTTTTCAGAGGCCGATGGAGGAGACGCTGGACAGGGGATAAGCCAAGAGTTTTCAATAGCATAGGCTATGGACTTAGAAGCCACTAATAGGGGATCCCTGGATAGGGCCCGAAAAGGCCCTGCTATTTTGCTCTAGCCAGATTTTCCAAATAAGGTGGGGAAGGCAAAGGGACCATAGGGATCTAAGCCTGGGATTGGAGAATGGATTTGGCCACTGGGAGAAAAGGTTGACAATTGATTGGGGCTGGACCCACTGGATGTGGAAACTATTGAAGATGTGCCCAAAGGCTTCAGAGGAAAACCCACAAGTGTAGAAGATATGATTTGTATTTTCCCAGCTAGACAGGCATAGATAGCAGTAGTTGGGGATCATGAATCCTCTTTTGGTTAGGTTCTCGATCGTGAGGATCTTGTTTTGGATAGTCGTCCACACAAAAAAGCTGATCTTGGGGATGAGATTTGCCTTCCAAATGAGGTTGAAAGGGATGCTTGGCATCGAGGCCAGATTTTGAAGAGAATAGGCTGATTTGATCGAGAAGGATCCACTATCGGTTCCTCTCCAGATAGGTCTATCTTCAGCTTCTTTCGATGGGATGGTGACCGCTTGGAGAAGGTTGGATAGCGCAACAGCTTGATCAGGTAGACTGTCCACCTCAATGGTTCTCCACCTCGGCCTTCCCGCAAGGCGAGCTATGAAATTGGCCACTTTGCTCCCTAGGGTGGCATCGATGAAGGGTTTCAGGGCCATCAACTCTCTATTTTTGCTTAAAGGATCCTCTTGAAGCCATCGGTCTTGCCAAAAATCAATAGTGTTCCCGTTGCCTAGGATCCATCCACTACCTTTCTGAATGAGGTTTTTGGTCTGAATAATGGACTTCCAAAACGTCGAACCATTCTGGGGTCCTTGGTCATCTAGGAACATGTGGTTCTGCAAGTATTTCTTCTTGACAATCTCAATCCATTCTGAGATGTTGTTGGAGTAGATCTTCCAAGCATGTTTGGCCAGGAGAGCAAGATTCATGTGAGCTACTTTCCTAAGCCCAATGCCCCCATTGTTCTTATTTTGGCACACCCGGTCCCAAGCCACCAGGGGAATTCTCTTTTTGTCTTCGCTCCCCGACCACAGGAATCTCTTTTGGATCTGCTCGATCTTGGAGCTCACCGAGGCTGGGATCCTGAAGATAGATAGAAAGTACATCGGGATACTTTGGAGGTAGGCCGACGTGAGGGTGGCTTTCACTGCCTAGGAGAGGAGATGGCCTTTCCAGGAGGCTAAATTTTTTTGGATTCTATCGATGATGATGTTCCACATGGGGGCGGTGGGGTTGCTAGTGAAAAGAGGGAGCCCAAGGTAGGTCGTGGGTAGATTTTTAGAAGAACAACCTAGGATCCTGGTGATTTTAACCTGATGGGAGAGGGGAGTGCAGAGGAAATAGATTTTTCTTTTGAGGAAATTGATCTTCTACCTTATCGCTTCCTCGTAGAGGTGCAAGATGTGCTTAATGGTTTTGGCTTGGGGGACTGAGGCGGTGGTGGCTAGGATGGTATCATCTACAAACTACTGGTGAGTGACTAGAGGGAGCCTGGTAGCAGTTTTGATCCCCGAGATGAGACCTCTCCTTGTTGCACTTTTGATGGACCTACCCAAAGCTTCAGCCAGGATGATGAACAAGATGGGGGACAGGGGGTCTCCTTGCCTTAGGCCTCTCGAGCTGGGAAAGAACCCAGCGGGGGATCCATTGACAAGGATGGAGAACCAGGGGGAGGATATACACTTATTGATGAGCCCAACCCAGCCTGGGTGGAAGCCAAACTTGAGGAGGATGTCGGTCAGGAACTCCCATCGGACCCTATCAAAGGCCTTGTTCATGTCCAGCTTGAGAAGGAGAGTTGGTTTCTTGGCTAGGGTGGCAGAGTGGAGGGCCTCATGAATGGTTATGACTCCATCAGTAATGATCCTTCCTTTAACTAAAATTCCTTGGAATGGGTCAATGATGAGGGGGAGGATTGATTTGAGCCTGTTGGCTAGAGCTTTGGTCAGGATCTTATAGAGGACATTGCAGAGGCTGATGGGTCGAAAGTCAGATAGAGACTTGCAGGCTGAGACTTTAGGGACCAGAGCAATGAAGGTTGAATTGATCCCGTAGGGAATGGACTTGGACATCTGGAAATCCTTGACTGCTATGCATACCTCAGTCTCGATCAGGTCCCAAAAGGCTTGATAGAAATAGGGGGAAACCCATCCGGGCTAGGGGCCTTGTCTGGCTGCATAGAGAAGAGGGCCCCTTTGATTTCATCCACTAAGAGAGGGTTGGTGAGCATTTCATTGGTGGAATTAGAAATAGAGTGAGGGATGTTGGCCAGGAGAGCCTCCACAGCTTGGGGGGACTCTAGGGTGGAAGTTCCCAAGAGGGACTAGAAAAAGTTGATAGCTTCATCCCTAATATCCAAAATATCATTGGTGACCCTTCCGTTGGAGCAAGTGAGGTCTGTGATTTTGTTGGAGCTTCTGTTTCTTAATGTGGATGCATGAAAGAACTTGGTATTCGAGTCACTGTCCTTGAGCCATAGGGTTCATGACTTCTATCGCCAGTAAGTTTCTTCTCTGACCAAGATTTTATGGTTCTTCTCTGACCAAGATTTTGTGGTACTCAGCTAGGAGCTGCCTCTCCTCCATTTTGGTATTGTTGTCATGGTTGCCTTCCTGGATTTGTTGTTCTACGACTTCCAACTTCTCTTTGATCACCCACTTTTTTTCAAAAATATTGCCAAAAATCTCTTTGTTCCAAGTTCTGAGATGACCTTTGATGAATCTGAGTTTTTGGTATAGTCATCCTAACGGGGATCCCTGGAAAGGTTGTTGCCACCACTGGGACACCTGGTTCTTGAAATCTGGATGGTGGAACCACATTGACTCAAAGCAGAAGGGGCTCTTGAAGGATGGGGCTTTGGCATTTTCAAATAATCAGGGGGCTATGATCCGAGCTAATTCTAGGAAGGGAATGGAGGGTGGCATCCCCAAAGATAGGGATGGCTTCATGAGAGAGGAGGACTCTATCCAGCTTCACTTGGATGAGATTGGTGCCAGTTCTTCTGTTGCTCCATGTGTACTTGGCTCCTTTTAGCTGAACATCCATCAGTTCATTCATATCTATGAATTCACCGAATTCCTCCATGCTCCTAGTGTCCACCATGTTGCCCCCTTGCTTGTCATACGGGAATAGGGGATAGTTGAAATCTCCTACCAGGATCCAGGGGATTGTTTCAAAAGAGCTCCTCATGCGGCTGATCAAATTCCACAATGCGGCTCTCTCCAGGGGGTTGTTAGGGGCATAGATATTAGACAAAATCCACGTCTTGTTGCTGATTTTGCAATGGAACAACATATTGATGATCCTATTGGAGGACGAGATCAACCTTCCTTCAACTTTGGCTGGATCCCACATGCATAGCAGACCATCGGATGTTCCTTGGGTAGGAACGAACACAAATTCACTTTTGGGCCATATAGCTTTGGCAGCTATAGGAGAGGACATTTCATCCACCTTGGTTTCTTGAAGGATGAATATAGTGGGATAATGTTCTTTTCTGAGGTCAACAACTATCCATCTCTTGGGGGCAGCATTGAGCCCTCTCACATTCCAAGTGAGGACCTTCATTTCAAACTTTTAGGGGGTTTTTTGCCTCCCTTTCCTTGTTGTAGGGGAGGTTTGGGATTCTTTGGTTCTTCTCTTATCAAATTGAGGTGGTCGGCTAGTAGGGTGGATTGGGAGCCATTGGCTATATCGTTCGCTACTTCTTTTCTTCTCTGCTCTGCCAGGGATGGCCTTCCTCTTTTTCTCTCACTCCCAAAATCAATGTGGGATGTTCTGCTTCGGGTTTGCTTTGGACTGAAGCTTTCAGAGCGAGCCTGGGATGGGACCGGGCTGCCTTCATCCTCACTATCGATATGAATGGATGCTAGGTCAGAGTCCTATGGGTGGATGGAAGGCCTAGACTTGGATGGGGATCCTGGGGGATTCGACTCGGCCAAATCAACCTAGGGGGAAATAGGGGGGAGGGGGTTTTGGCCACAGGGGGATCCACAAGACCCTTAGAAGAAAACTCAGTGGGAATAACTGGATGACATACCTGATCCATACCCATGGATGGAGGGGGGTCGACGATGCTTTTGCCTTTGTTCATCGATGAGTCGGTCCTTCCTTGGGCAGCCTCCTGGTTTGCATGCAATGCGGGACCATCCTTCCTGGGGATGGGAAATTTCCTATGGATATTGGTTTTTTGAGGAGGGAACCGATTTTGAGGTATGAGAAAAACCTTAGGTTGGTTGGAAAGAGGGCACTAGTTTTTAAGGTGGCCTTGCATGTTGCATTGGGCACAAAAGGCTGGTTTGTTCTCGTATTCAAGGGGTTGGTGCCACCTGAAGGATCCCGAAACTAGGTTTACAAAGGAAGGGAGTTCCCTCTCCAGATTGGTATTCACACAGATGCGAGCATGAACCATTCTGGATCCTGCTTTGGTTGTCGAGTCGACAACCACCAACTCTCCAACTACCCTAGCAATGGCTTTCAAGACGTCCTCTTGCCACAGGTGAAAGGGTAAGTCTGGGATGCAGATCCAAACTGGTGCATAGTTGATATTTTGGGTATTGGGGTTGAAATCTGCTGCCCATCACCTGAGGAACATGCTTCTTCTACCCAGGAACCAGGGTCCTCCTATTAGAATCTGGCTTGCATCATCATGGTTGCAGAGTTTAATGATAAAGAACCCCTAGGAAAGGGCTACAATCTCTATATTCCCTAAATTTTTCATTTGGAAAAGGCCCATCACCTTATGGTCTCTATGTCTGGCCGTCCCCCCACAAATTTTTTTATTAGGGAAAATGATGCTTTGGAAACGTAGGAGGAAAAAACCTCTTCTGGTATCATGATGTCTACCCCAACCTGGGTTAGGTGGGCTCCTAAAAGAGTTAGTGCGCTCCCCCATTGGAGGTAACCTGAGCGTAGGATGTTGCACCTATTTGTATGGAACCATCAGCTGCGTCTTTGTCGGGGGGTACTTTATCTTGAGGGCCCTCTGGATGAATCCCGAGGGGCCCCGAATTCCCATCACCTACACTGGTCTTACCTGGGCCTGCTCTACCATTCGTTGATCCGCCAGGACGGATCCCGCCATCGCCTTCTCCTCTTGCTGCTCTCGCCATTTGAAAAAACTAAAATTTTAGATGCAAAATCTAATGGATAATTTTCATGAGCGGTTGAGTTTTGTTTCTACGTGGAGTGAAGAAATCTTCAGAAGTAAAGTCAAGGATTGTGTGCGATATTTTTGAAGAATATTCATTTTATTCCAATAAGGATTCACCAAAACCATTACCCAAGATAACATGCAAGGTTTCTAAAGGTGACAAAGCCTTGAGCTAAGCTGAAACACCATTAGTAAAGTCTCAAGGTAAAATATCTTTCAAAACTTCAAAGAGTTTGCCATAAAATCAAAGTACATGATTCCTAAAACAAATATCGACTGAAACAGAGAAGGCTCTTTGAATAGATTCAAAGATTTATCTAGCTCAGGTAATCCTTCTCTTCCCACTCATAGATAAGGATTTACCATTGACAAAGCATCTTCAAACCTTTCTATTATCCAAAAAGTGAAAACACATCCATTTTGCTTCTAGACTCAATGAGAGAGGTTTAATGTAGGTTTATTGGTTTTTGATCCACTTTTCCTACTATAAATAGACAAGTCAAAATTGGTCTCCTCTCATTTTAATTGAGATACAAATTCACCATTATGCCCAATTGTATTCCATTATGCTTTTTCCAAGAAATGATAGACTAGGAAGGAATTTCTTTCATAAGGGGATCAGACTATTTATGAAACCCTAGTATTCAAATTTTGACCTTCTAATTGAAACTCTTCTCTCTATCCTAGTATTGGTTAGTTTTCTAAGTTTGCATTTTCTAATGCCACTAACCCTAGAACACATTAAAAATACCATTTGAAAGTTCATTTCCTTGTATGAGTTAACAAAGGAGAAATTCAAAAATTTGTGCACCCATATGTGTGGAGGCAAAAGTAACCAAAGGCCTCCTCGCTGCACGCAGTTGCCTTAGTCTTTGGGGTTCAAGAACCACTACAATTTCCTTTACCATAACAAAAACCCATCACAGAATCTCCTAGTTTACTGTAATTCCATAAGTTTTTTTAAACAAAGAGAACTATTTGCAAGGGTTTTAAGAAAGTGAATTATGCAACAAAATAATTATAAATTTTTCCTGTGACAAATGAAATGAAACATGACCTAGAGATTTCATAGAAATTTTAAACAAAAAACCCAAAAGCTTTTATGTGGTTCAGGGATTAAAAACCCTAAATATTTTATGTGACAAGGAGGAGAGTTTAAAGGTAAGATTTTAATACTTATAAGAAATTTCATTCAAGAAATCAGAGATAACTTGAGTAGACAATTACCTATTTAGTCATTTCCAATTTGAAAATAATTTCATTCAAGAAATCAAAGATAACTCAGGGCAATGAGTAAAGAAGCATCAAATTAAAACATGCAAGAAACAATATTTGACCTACAACTTGCTTCTTGCTGCCTCAACACTCCCAAGCCTTATGCCACTTTCACAACTATCTTTTACGGTCCCAAATCTCCTTGACAGAGTGTATTTTTGGAATGCAAGAAGATTTCCAAGGCTCGACCAAGACTCTATTTTTGGTTTCTAGGGCAAGATTTTGTTTTGAAACTATTTTTCCTCATAAGGAAAGTGATTTTTTGTCTCGTCTCACTCTCTCATATCCTTCCAAGGCTAACGCTCAAGGCCTAATACTGAACTCTCCAAAGGAATGTGTAAGAAGGTAAGGCAACCAAAAGTTCCATGCCAAAAGTTTTCTAAATCTTTTATATGTGTGTGTGTGTTTAATGGTGATTTTTAAGGGTAGTTTTAAACCACCATCTTAGGATCTATAATGAAAGTTTTTACCGTCATAAAAAAGCATCGTCTCTATTTTGGTGTAGTGTTTTAAGGGTGGTTATAAACCACCCTCTTAGGGTCTATTAGGGCGGTTTTTTACCACCATAAAAACTGTCATCTTTTAGCCATGCTTAAAAGACTTTTTTGGTGCAGTGTTTTAAAGGTGGTTTTAAACTACCCTCATAGGGTCTATTAGGGTGGTTCTTTACCCCCATAAAAAATTGTCGTCTTTAGCCACCCTTAAAAGCCTTTTTTGGTATAGTAGAAATTAAATCTGTGACATCTAGATTAAAAGAACGAAACAAGATCATTTTTGGAAATTTTTTTGAGAAGAAAGAACTAAAAGATAAACTTTCAAAATTTCAAAAATGTGATCATAATAATCCAATCTCAAAGGAAAGAGAGTTTCTTAGTGAATATCATAATATTTTGAGTAAGGAAGAGAAATTATGGATATTAAAATCAAGATAGACTTGGTTAAAAGAAGGAGATAAAAATACAAAGTTTTTTCATAGGATGTTTATTGTACAAAGATCAACATCAAGAATTAGTAGAATTAAATCAATAGAAGAGGTTTGGATTGAAGATCAAAGTGAAATTAGAAAAGAGGTAAAGTATTTTTATCAGAATATTCTAGGATTAGAGGAGACTAAAGTTCTTAATGATAAACTTCTTCAAGATGTACCTTTAGTTATAATGAATGAAGACAATAGGAAATTGATGGAGCCTATTACTCTAGAAGAAGTTAATTTAGTTCTTCTCTTTTAATAAGGATAAATACCTAGGTCTAGATGGGCTCTTTGCAGCTTTTTACCAACATAATTGGGATATAGTGAAGGATTCTTTATTGATGGCAGTGGAACAATCTAGGGTAAAATAATACATACCTTATAAAATAAATGCAACATATCTTACCCTGATTCCAAAAAAGAAGGATGTTGAATTGTTTGATTCTTTTAGACCCATAAGCCTATGTAATATGGCATATAAGATTATCTCCAAAGTGATGGTGAATTGATTAAATCCAATGTTAGACAAAAATATTTTAGAAGAGCAAGGAGGATTTGTGAAAGGGAGTCAAATTCTGGATGGGATCATAGTAGCTCATGAAGTTATACATTCAATAGGTTCAAGAAAAGATAAAGCAACGATCTTAAAACTTGATATGAGTAAATCCTATGATAGGTTTAAATGGGATTTTCTTTTTGTAGTTTTAGAAAAGTTTGGATTTGGGAAGAAATGGGTTAGATGGATTAAAGCTTGTGTCTCTACAATTTCTTATTCAATGTTGGTCAATGGGTTAGTAACAAAATATTTTAAAGCCAAGAGAGGCCTTAGAAAAGGAGATCCTCTCTCCTTATTTTTTCACTATTATGGTAGGGGTTTCGAGTAGGAACTTAAATAAGGCTTAGAAATATGGGCTTATAAGTGGACTTAAGGTTAGTAATAACATCGACAACATCACTCATTAATAGTTTGTATACAACCCTTTTTGGAAGGGCAAGGATAATGAGACCAGAGCTTTGAATAATTTTTTAAAGAAATATGAAAGAGCACCGGGGCAAAAAGTTAATAGGACAAAATCCAAAATTTACTTCCTTAACAATCTAGCTAATAATAAAGCAAGAATTTGCAGGTTACTTCAAATAGAGGAGGTAAATTTTCTAGAAACTTATCTAGGGATGCATTTATTTAAGGGGGGATTGAGGATATAATTATGGAATCCAATTATTAATAAAGTTTAAAATAAACTATTAGCTTGGAAAGATAGATGGTTATTGTTAGCAAGAAGAGTGCAGTTAATTAAGTCAATATTACAAGTCATTCCAACATATTATATGTCATTGTATACTATGCCAAAATTAGTTGAAAAAAGTTTAATCTATATTATGCGATCCTTTTTATGGTCAGGTTTACATGATAAAAGGAAATTTCCTTTGGTGAAATGGAGAAAGGTGTGTGATGATAAAACTAAGGGAGGTCTTGGTTTAAGAGTTCTTATAGATGTAAACTTAGCTCTAAGGGGAAAGTAATATGGAGATTGTATAAAGAGAGTCAAAGACAATGGGAAATAATCCTTCTAAGTATGTTGAGCCCAATGACCTAATTTTAATATTTACCTTCATTCTTTCTACCAAATGGTTATGCTCTTTGGAATGGTTTAAAAAAACTATTGATCTAAAGATTAAAGGTTTAAGATGGGTGGTGGAAAGTGAAGAATTTTTTTCTATTTGGATGGATACTTGGTGTGATAAAAAACCACTCTATTTAGATCCAATTTAGATGAGATTGCTTCAAGACAAATATGGTGATAGGGTTTCAAACATTTTGTACAAGGATCAGGAAGATACAAATGGAAAGAATATTTTTTGCAAGTATACAAGCCATTGATGCTAGGAGGCAATTGAGTAGAAAGATAACAACTTTGATTATTATGAGAGGATCCAAGGATTAATTGATTTAGGAGTTGAATAGCTCAGGAGAATACACAACAAGAAGTGTATATAATGTAAAGCACCAAAAAAATAGTAATATCACTAGAATATGGAGAGATATTTGGGATAGTCCAAGCATTCCTAAATTCAAATTGTTTGTTTGGCTAGCAGGTCATAAAAGAATTTTATCCTGGGATAATCTTATGAAAAGGGGTTTTCATGGACCCTCTCAATGTGTTATTTGTAAAAAGGAGAAGGATAGTATAGACCATCTCTTGGGATATTGCTCAATAGTTTGGAAACTATGGCAATGGATTCTTAACATGTTTGATAAATGCATGGTGATGAATAGTAGAATTGAAGATTGGTTAAAGCAATGATAAAGCACTTATAAAAGTGAGGCTTTACATACTTTATGGGATATATCAAAAGATACAATACTTTGGACTGTATGGCTAGAAATGAATAGAAGAATATTTAAAGGAAAGGAAATTAATTTAGAGGTAATGAAAAGGAAGATATTTTTAGCCATAGAGGAGTTTAAACCAACCCTATCAACTCATCCAATACCTAATCTAGAAGTAGAAAGCCTTGATAGATGGAGTCAAGTCATTAAATGGAATTATGATGTTGGGTACAAGAGAAGCAAAATAAAGGAAAATAATATAAAGTGAAAACCACTAAATGAGGAGTTGGTTAAATTGAATTTTGATGAAGCATCTAAAGGAAATCTAGGACCAACAAGAGTATAAATAATTAGAAATAATAAAGGATAAATTTTATCTCATTACACTTTCAATAGTGGATTTAAGACATAATTAAGCTAAATCTTGGTCGGCTTTAGAAGGGTTAAAAATATGTAGATAAATTAAATGGAATAGAGTTGGATGAAAGATAATTCTCTCATAGTAATAAATGAAAATTTGAGGAAAGAAAATGCTCCATGGAACATACAAGAGATAATTGTGGAAATTCAAGATATTGGTAAATAGTTTGAAGAAATCAAGTTTAAACATACATTAAGGGAAGGAAACAAATGTGCAGATAGACTAGCCAATAGAGGGGTTTTGATTGAGGACCGTGAAGTTAAATTCTCCTTTCTATGGTTAGAGGAAGTAGTAAGTTTATCTAAAGTTAACAAGAAAATATTGATTGCCTAAATCAAATAATGATTAAGATTTACTTTAATGTTTTCCGTTGATAGTATCTGCTTTATTTTATGACAATAATATGTTTTCATATAAACTATTTATTATAATTTATGTGGTTGCACTCGTGTTTCAGGAAGGAAACTAGCAATCCAAATTTGGTAAAGCGAACTATGATAGTGTGATGTTTTTGAAAATATTACTCTACTAAGATGCAATGCATAGATAGTAGAGGTGAATTTTTGGTATTGTGAAGTTGCTATAGAAAATGTCAAGAAGGATGCTGAATTCTAGAATATTTGTATTCATACAAAAAATTGAAAAGATCCAAAAAATAAAAATCAAGAATTCAAATATTTTATATAAAATGATGTAGGTTTCTAGCTATAGCATCTCAATTGAGATGATAAGTGTATCTATTTGTAAACTCTCAAGATCTAAAGAAGAGAGTTACAATTTTTTAAGGATGGGGGGCTCGAGTACAACCCATTATTATCTAACCAAAAAAACCTACTCCCTTGTGTTTTTGTTCCTGATGCCTTGTTGTATATAACATCAATGGTACAAAGTGAAGAAATTTTTTGAATTTGTTAAAAAAAGGCTTCATCAAGCCAACTACATCCCCTTGTGTTTCTCTGTTTTTCTTATTTTGAATAAATATGGGACTTCAAAACTTTGTATATACTTTTGGGCATTAGACAAAATCACAATAAAAATTGATATCCACTTACTCATCTTGATGACTTGTTCAACCAATTTTAAGATGCACATTTATTTTCTAAAACTGATCTTAAAAGTGATGCTAGGTTAAGTTTTAGGTAGAAGACACGTGGAGGACAACTTTAAAAAATAAAATATTTCTCTTTGAATGACTTGCAATGTCATTTGGAACCACTAATACACCTAGAAATTTCATAATATTGATGAATAATACTTTTATAGAATGTATTGACCAATTTGTCATCATCTATTTGGATGATATTCTTATATTCTATGAAATACGGAAGACACATCTTCAACTCATGGAACAAGTTCTTTATATACTTCACCTACACAAATATTCATTTGTACAAACATCAATATCCTACCTTAAATTTGTTATCGATACATAATGCATTTGAATGGATCCTACCAAATTGAAAGTTTGGCACAAATATCCAACTTGGTCTTGTACCGTCACTAAGTTAAGGAGTTTCCTTGGTCTTGAAAACTTCTATTGGAAATTTATTCTTGGCTATTTATATATTGCTTAACCTTTTGCACTAGTTAACAAAAACCAATATTGATTTTTGATGGACACGGCCTCACTCTCATGCATTTAACACATTGATACAAAAATGTGTTCAATACTAGTATTTATATTACCCAATATCTCATAGTCTTTTGATATCATGATATATTACTCTCAATTTTACTTAGGAGCAATTTTAAAGTAGAATAGCCATCCAATGGAATATCATTTAGATATATTCTTTGTAGCAAAATGGTACCACTCCATACATGATAAAGACTTGTATGTATTAGTTCACACTATCAAGTACTAAAGACATTACCTTTCAGGTAAGGAAATAGTTGTGCATACTGATCATATTCCTTTACAATTTATTCAATCTCAAACAAAATTTGAAGAATCATGACATATAAATTTGGCATCATGCTTCCAATAGTTTCATTTGACCATCAAGAATATACATGAGAACATAAACATTGTTCTACATTTTTTATAGATCTCCTTTAAATAATTCCTTGATCGTGGTCATCACTCTTCACCTTGGATTTTAGACTTAGACTTCTTTGTATGCAAATGATATTGATTTTGGGTAGGTCTATAAAGATCTTCAACATCTAGCATCTTTGAATCTAACACAATTTCAAGATTTTCATATCAAGGAAGGGTTATTGTACAAAACTGATAAGTTGTGTGTGTCATACAATCATCACATTTATCTTCTAAAGGAGGCACACTCTACTCTCTATGGTGGTAATTTTATCATGTAAAAATAACTGATCACTTATAGTGTTTCTTCTATTGGCCTGATATGTAGTGTGATGTCCTACACTTCCTATACCATCATGTAGTTTTTTGCTATTCAAACCCACCAACCAAAAGTTAGTTTTGAGTTGTACTTTGTTTATTCCCACTTGTTCTTTAGAAATCATCTCCATGGACTTTCTAATTGATTTTTAAATGATAATTCAACACCAAGATTATATTTGTAGAGTTGTTGATCATTTTTGCAATATTGCTAAGTTCATTCCTTATCACAAGACTAGTTCCACAAGCAACTTAGTCAAATTATTATTTGATTTAGTTTATGACTATTTGTTCTATATTTTAGCATTGTATGACTCACATTTTGTGAGCCATGTTTGACCCTCCTTGTGGAAAATTTTGGTAGTTTCTCTAAATTTTTCCATGACTTTTCATTGATAGTCAAATGGTCATAATAAGGTGGATAATCACATCCTTGTGCAAATCCTCGAGATATATTATCACACTTTTTCAACAAAGTGTAATTTGATCTTAATATAAATTGATCACTTATAACCAAGCAGTCCACTCTTCCATAGGTCACTCAATTTTTGAGATTGTCTTGGCTTCTAACCAATGGCTCCTTATGAGTTACCTTTATCTTTGTATTGTCCTTCCATAACATATTTTCAAAAAAATAATATAAGTACATATAATTTGATCAAAATTTGTAGTTTCTTCAATCTAATGTTATTAAGATTATTCAATATATTCAAGAAAAGCATAAACAACTCATGTATTATCATTATAATCCACATTATTTTTAGATTGGAGATAAAGTTTAGTTGTACTTGGATAAACATCACTTCCAGCACAAAGAACATAGTAAGATCAAGCCTCTTTGCTATTAAATTTAAACTATCCTTCAATAGGTGTTTAAGAATGCTTTTCAATTTGATCTTCTAGCTCACGTTGGAATTCATGATTATGTGAATATAGATCTATTCAAACCATATCATGAGTTGATGTTGGAGTATAATCTTCCCATCATCTGTACTATAGACTTTATTCCTATTTTTCAACATTTTCTTGATGCATATCAAATTTTCAACATGCACATTCATCAAACTCAATGTGGTTCCATTACCTCTTATCTCATGTCAAAATAAGGACATCTCCTTCATCATGGTCAATGGAGTTTTCAACAACATATATCTTAGATATTCCCTTTCTTTTATGATCATTAGATTCTAATGCTTCTATAATTGGTAGGGATGATAATTAATAATGTGTAATCATGTATGTTATGCCAACTTTGACTAGTTGTTTGTTTACTTCTATTAGGTTTGTTAGATTTATTTTATTACGTGGTTTTTTATACCTACACAAACTATGATGCTCTTATTTTGACTAATCTATTTCGTATCTATAAACGTATTTAAGGCCTTTTGTTAGCAATGAAAACCATCAAACATACTTTCTATATCATTGAAGAATAATAATTTGAACTATAAGAATTTATTGAGGAATAGTCCTTTAGGCCTAGAGAGGTTATTGGAGGAAAATCCTGAGCTAGTGTAATCCCCTAAAGATCAATAATCTAATATAGAAACTCATGGGGTGTGGTCTAAAAAAATTAAAGTGTCTAAATAGGAGGCTTATAAAATAATCAAATGAGCCACCTGATACTTGTAGTAAGGATGCACTTGAACCTACAACTACCATTGAACAAGAATTAGTTGGAATATGCATGTATTTAGAGTAATAATACCAAGAATTACAATCCTTATGCAACAAAATTTATCAGTTAGAAGAAAAGAATGAAGGATTATATGCCCCAACACATATTGTAGAAGAATATTAGAACGAAGCTAGTTTATAAGCAATATCAAGGAGTGTTGTAAAACTTATGACATAGTCACTTTAAAAGTAGAATATATCAATATTACTATATATTCAAGATACACTATTAATAAACCCATGATGGCTATTCTGCTAGATTATCTCATGGGTCCTTTTATCAAGGATCAAATATTAATCATAATATTCAAGCTTACAACTCTCTCGCCAATATCAATGAATCACATTCATAGAATGACAACAATATTTCTCAATGATAAATCTCACAATATTATTCATAAATAAAATATATAATCTCTTCATCCGATAGATGCATCCTTTCCTATTCCTCACATATGACAAAAATCTCATGACTTTTTACTTTACATCTTGCCACATATCATGTGACTCTTCACTTGTATATGTGATACCTAACTCTATGAAACTTTGCACACTTGCACACTTTATTACATGACACTTGGACTCTTCTCACACATTGAAACATACAACAGAGAAATATAACTCACACTCCCTAATATAATATTTATAAATATACAATGTGGTGCTTTAATACTTACCAAATAATATAATATCTCCAACACCCCCTTGTATTACATTATCTGGTTGAAAGACTTTTAGTATTCAATCTCTAATTCTAGTATTTATACTTCAACTCTAGCTTTGGTATTGCCTGAAGTTCTAGCGTTGATCTGCTAACCTGTTTTTTGTAGTATTTATCAGAATTTCTTTGTAATCGTAAAAACATTGTAACATATCCATGATCTTGTTCCAATAAGATTTTATGTTCCATCTGTAGTGTACATCAATTTTATTTTTGTGATTTATATTTGGTTTGGTTCTATCACAAATTTTGCAACTATAAAATGATATTGATTTTAATTTGTGCCTTTCATCTATTTTTGTTGCCTTGTTTTTATCAACTTTATTTCATAATTTGAAACATCAATGTCATTAGGATTTTTTAAATAATTTTCATGTTCATTCTTTTCACAATTATCTTTAATTTGATCTTCATATTTAGTGTCTATAATCCTCATTGTAACAGCTCTTATTTCATTTTCTTCTTTAGCTTTCGTCTCTTGAACCTCTTGAATTTCTTGAACTAAATTACCTTTTTGATTCTCTTCTCTTGGTCATTGTTGTTGTATATGTTGATACTGAGGTTGATATTGCCTTGGCTAAAATCCTTGAAAAGGTATATTCCTTTTATTTATTTTATTTAAATAATTATAACTACAAATTCTTGTAGTATGACCTTTTTTATTACAAATGTGAAAATATCTCCATTTTCATTATGCTACAAGGTTACTTTATACGTTTTCCTTTGATATCAAAGCATTATCAGTCATCTCATATTTGACTAAATTCTCCACTTCATATTCTTGAAGAACATTAACTAATTCATCAAAGGTTATGGTCTCATTTAGCACTTGAAGTGAAGTGACTAAATGTTTGAATGTCTCTAGAAGTGCTCTTTTTGGACAAGAATATTATCTTCTACTTTCTCTCCCAATATTAATGATTTAGCCTTTAATTTTACTATCCTTCAAAGAAATATTTCTACGCTTTCTTCACTATTAACCTTTAATGAATACAATTATGATTGCAAATGCAATATAGTTTTTTTTCAATGAGTAATGTTAGGGTAAAGCATGGGTTTTTATGAGGGGTCATGGTCCCCTCGTACTAAGTAGGGTTTGAACCTTGGACCTTTCCAAAGAGAGGCCAAATGTAACAATTGTAATCACCCTCCTTGGCAAGACTTATGCTTGAAAATAAACTATGTATTGATGTATGGGTATTAATGCATTATCTTGTTTCATGCTATCAAATAATTGTACTATTTTCTTTGGTTCTTTTCTTGGAATATGGTACTATTGATATATTTCTAGTTGTAGGACTAGGTGCTCTCACTGGTGGAGTAATAGGGATAACCACTTGAGTTGAGAGAAAGTTTTGAGAAATGATGGTGATGACTCATTCATAGATAACTCAAGGTAACAAAATACCCTTCATGTAGGTGCATTGCATTTGTGCTTATTAAATATTCACACCATTGGACCAAGAAGTTATTTGGGCAATAAGTCTCCTTAATAGGATGGTGGTAGCAATAGAATATCTTAAAAAATAACCATCCGCTTGAGGATAAAACAATTGTGTGTAATATTGTTTGTTTGAATTGCATTTATGCTTATATGTATAGGTGTGGTAAGCATAGATTTATGAATAAAAGCCTTTCAAGTATTAATTTATTGATAACTTTATTATTATTGTTATTTAAAAATATTAGTGTCAATATTAATAATTGATATTGATAATTAACACTAATTAGCAAGTAAAAGATCTAAAACACCTTATTGTTGGAAATCATAAGGTTCAAGAGAAAATTAATGTTTTAATTCTAATTAATAGTTTGATGGTTGCCTTGTGGGCGCATGAGAGAATTAACTAGTTAAATAAAATGATTGACTTGTAATCAATTTTAAAATAGAATGTTATCCTTTCCATTGCTCGACCATGCCTTGATAAAATCTTGGCAAGTGTTACCGCATCACCAACATTCATTAAGAACATTACGAGCTGGAGATGGCCAACTCAAATGCATGCGATCATGGGATGAGTGTTATGATCTTGAAGAAGCTGCCTTCAAGTATTTAAGGGGGGATTCAAATTAAATTTAAAAAAATTAGTGGATCGAGGTAGCGGATATCGAGAAGGCAAATATGCAACTCAAGAAGTTATTTAGGTTTTAGGGTGAAGGAAGGTAAGCTTTAGTAGTTTTTAGTCTTCTATCTTGGCTCTGGTGATTAGTTAAGATAATTGCCCTATTATGTTTACCTTTAGTTTGTTGTGAAGCGCCTTCCCCTTCCTTGGTTTAGTATGTTTTGTAGCTTGTCCTTTGGTGTCTCTTCATTGCGTTTGAGCCTTAGGATAGCTTGGACAACATTATGTTTTAGTTGCCTTGTTAGGTTGAAAATTTGGGTAAGCCAATGCTTATGTCAAATTTGTTTAGGTGTCTTTAAAGATCGTAGGTGGTTCTTCCAATTGTTAGCATAGAAGTTTTCTTGGTGATTTTCCTAAAAGACCTTACATCTTGCTTGGTGGATCGTTGATCCAACTGGATCATGTGTCGTCGAGTGTGTTCCTTCTTTTATCATGCTTGTTGTTGGTTCAATTAGTGTTGATCTCTAGAGTGTCACTCCTATAATTTGTGGTCATGTTGGACCACCATCCTGTGTGTCTTGATGTGCTTGAGAGCTAATTTGGATCTTCCCTTTTATTATATGCTTGGATGGTATGCCAAGGAAATCATTTTTTTATGCTTAGGATTGGTTTATCCTTTGTTGTGTGTTTTATAGTTGTCTAATGCAATTTAACATTAATCATTAGATGTAAATATTTTGCATGCGTTTTATGATTATAAAGGATTTTAGTTTATGGAAGAGGCTTGTGGTAGCTTTTAAGGCTATAAAACTTAAAGTAAACGTAACCACAAGTAATGAAATAAATATGAAATGTTATAACTATGATAATGGCTAACTAATAAGCATGTAAATAGCATGAGAAACTTCTAAAATAACTCATGAAATAGCCATTAATGAAAGCTCACAAAAATTGGAACTTGATACAAAATGTGCATGCTATGAGCAATGCATTCTTCATTACCAATTACAATTTTGAGTCACAAATATATACTAGTATGTGACTCTTCACTTTCCTACCCTAAGGACACATGTGCATTCTGCATGATAGATACTTATGCACATGCACACCTAACTAAGAACACTTGTTCTTCCTATTCTAAAGGACTCATGTACATGTGGACAACATGCACATTTACATCATTGCACATTCTTGTGCATTTATTCCATTGCATAAAGTAAATACTTAAATCCTAATCTAAGACAAACTCCTAATCTAAACATGTACCCATGGTGATACATTGACATGCACCAAATAATGTAATATTCTCTAACACCCCCTGTATTATATTATTTGGTTATTAGTATTCAATATGGATATTTGTATTTGTCTTCATTCTTCAAGTGACCTTGGATTTGATCTTCTACTTGAGCTTCATATTTTTGCTTGACTTTTTTATATTTGGCACTATTACTATTTTCCTTCTAATTCTGTTGTTGAAGAAGTTCATACCTTTCTTGTGTCCATATCTATACTTTGAGAAATATATTTGAGAAAATCCATCAATGACATTTCTTATCATTGTGTATATCCATTCAAAGAAATGATTTTCTTTGTACCAACAATATCTTTGAGAATGATTGGTTCCTCCACAAATTTTACAACTATGGAGATTCCAACATCTCTCTATCTTATGCCCATATATGCTACAATGACTGCATCTATTTTCTGTTACCAAATCCCTTTGACCATTCTATCCTTCATTGCAACTATTCCTATCAATCTTTGTCACTGATTTGATATCACTATTTCCTATCACAAACTTAGTTCCTTGCTCATTATTGCTAATCTGATCTATATATCCAAGACCTTCATATTTAGGTCTCATTTTCGATACAATTTACTCTTCCATTCCCTGTTCATTTTTTTCTAAATATGTATCTTTATATCTCATCAACTTTGAACCAAATATGTTAGTATGCTTCTCAAAATGATCAATACAATCATTAGAATGATCTTTATTAATATCAATATAATTTTGTGCATCACTGTATCTATCATCATTTGTATCTATACCTTCATCAATTCTAATAGCATAAGATTTTTTTGAATAATCATGAACTATATTCAAATCACTTGTATCACATATAGCATCAATATTTGTAATAGGTTCTTCTATCTTTGTCATGAAATCTAAATCACTAGTGTCATTGCTTGCATTACAATATTTCCTTTCATTTTGACTAGAATCATAGTTTGCATCTTTGTCCTTTTGAGGAAGATCACTAGTATCACAACATGCATCAATCATCAATGATTTTGATTCTATAGTATTGCAACATGAATCTACCATCATGGGTCTTAAATCATTTGTATCACTAGAAGCATCTTTCATCTCTATTTTTTCTTTACCTCTTCAATATTTTTTGTTCTCTCATCTTAGAAACATTAAGAGTGACAATTCCTTTGTATATTATTCTCCATAGATTGATAGGTATAGTAACAAAATATTCATAGCAATCATTAGCATTATTAAGAACACTTTGCATGCATTTTTGAAGTATAGAATAATTCCCTTTTTCTGCTTCACTAGTAATATCAGCAAGCCTATTGTTCAAAGCATTTGTTTCATCAATATACTTGTTCTTCAAATCTTCTATCATGTCCTCTTATCTTCTATTCTTATCTTTTAGAACTTTATTAGAAAGTAATGCCATGTACATTACTTTTCCTATATCATTAGGTAATGTGAAAGCATCTTTTGAGTTTATTTCTGCTTCACCAATTTTTGAATTTAAATAATCTTCTAGTGTTGAAAAACTTTCATTTTTGGCCTCTCTCATGATTGATTGCAAAACCTTATTTTTCTTTATTGATGTATTCTCTTGACTTTTAATTTTTTCTATCATATTTTGTGTACAACATTTTAATATTTGCAACAATTTCTTAGTCTCTTCTAGTGAGTCATCTTGAATGTAAATTTCTTCTTCTTGAAAACATAAGTCTTCTCCAATGTAAATTGGTTCTTCTTGTAGACATAGGTTTTCTTCTTCAACTAATTTTGACAACTCATGAAGTTCTAGTTTTTGAGTTTCTATTTTTGGATCACTTGTTTTCTTTTTCATTTACTTTTTCTTTGCCATGTTCCTTTGATGTAGACTACCTTATGACTCCCTAGTGTTTTGAGTATATGATTAAATACTATCTTTCAAATCTTCAACTTTTGTAGTATTCTTTGTAGTCTTTCAAATCTCTAGGTAGTATACCTTTTAACTCCCAAATCAAGTTTTATAAGATATTTTTAATTCTTCAAGTTTTGTAAAGTACTTGGATCTACCAAATGATTTTGAGTGCAATATGCTTTGATGAATGCCTTCTATCTTGCAAGTGCTTGAATGTACTATTAACTTGATAGTATGCTTAGCTTTCTTAGTTTTGAGTTGAATCTCCCTAATGTTCAACTTTAAATTTTCACCTTATTTCTCCCTATGAACTAATAAATAGAAAGCTAAAGATAATTTTATAATGCACCTTCAAGTTTTGATAAGGTTCTTTGCTTCAAGACCTTTTAGTTGGATTTCTAATGTCTCAAAAATTAGAGCAAGAGACTAATGCAAAATGCAATTTTCCAACTTTATATCAATGCTATAAAAGCTTCTTCAATTCTCTAAAGTTTGATTTTCTAAATTTCAATGGTCTAAATTTGATGTAGAACTCCTTATATCTCCCTATTAATGAAATTTAGAAATTATAGTTATTTGCAAATTTAATGTTCCAAAGTAAATGTAGAATTTATTTTTCCTCCAAAGTAGGGTATTTGCAAATAATATTAATGATTGAATAAAATAAAGCCAAATGCTTTTAATTTAAACCTTCCAAAATTTTTAAAAAATGCATTCAAATTTTTAATAATGCATCTAAGGTTGTACTATATCATTATATCTCCAATTAATTAATTAATCTTAAATATTAAGAGTTAATTAGATCTAATTTAATAAGTCCTTATTCCTCCAATTTTATAAAATGCACTTCAAATAAATGCAATACCTTAGGAAAATTGGAAATTTCAGATTTACCTCCAACGGTGCTATAATGTTCTTTGCACTTTGTTACTCCACAATATCCATGTGTGGGTTTAGAAAATGAGTTTCAGTTTCCTCTGCATGCGAATTAGAGTAACCCTAATTCATGAATATGATGGCTCCTCCCATGGGAGCATGATAATGTTCAACTAGCACCAATGATTCCACTTTATGGAAGGTAGAGGGTTTGCTATCCATTTCACCTCAATATATCATGCGTTGGTTGGAGGATGTCTTCGTAATGAACGTTTTATTGAATGTGTGCCTCCCCCTACAACTGTGATACAATGATGAGCTCCAAATACTCAGTCTAAAACCTCTCACTATTGATCTCTAGTGTGACTTGGAATGAGTAGGTATTTTTAGATGCCTTAGTAATGGTCCTCTCATGCCACTTGTAACTACATGTCACCCCAATGCTCAAAGCTTAGACCATTTTGCTACCTCAGTATTTGTTTGGTGTTCTTTCTTCTCACGATCATTTTGTTGCTTAAATATTCGTTTGGCACTCTTGCTTCATTGTATTTATGCATAGGAAATAACTCAAACACTTGTTCGTTGAACTAGTTGAGTGATTACCTTCAGTCATGAATGATTCAGGCTTAACGCTCCCTTTCACATGTCAAAAGGTGAATGTAATATTTTTCTCATCTTAGGTGGCTGCGGGTTTTCTTAGCACTATAATGGTCAATTTTTAATCTGTAGAATGTGCACCCCTGTAATGAAAGTGATCATTATACCTATCTCTTTCCAGCCAATGACCTCTATCAAGATCTTTTTGCTGCACATAACCTCTATCTCTATCCTTTCAATCTACTTTAAAATCTTTATCAGATCTATTTTCAATCTGATGTTGTTTCTCACTACTACCAACTTTTGCCTCTCTTATTATGTTATCCATAACCTCATTGGTACCATCCTCATCATCATTGACTATAACATGTATACTTGTAGCACTCACAACTCGAGAAACTACCTTTTTTTTTCTCTAAATGCAGGTTTTCATTTTTTTGTGTGGTTCATTTGCTTCTTTGTCCTTAAATGAATGGTGATGGCACTTTTGATATCATTCCTTTATGAAGATGGCAGCCTTATACATTGGCCTTGTTTATTGGTTGTTCAAACTTGCAATAGTTGCCTTACCTTATCACTTGGTAATAGATTTACTTGGCACCTATATACATGAGTGACTACTCTTGAGTGCTCACCTATTGTTATACATAGCTTTAAGAAGATACTATAGTCGCCCCCATGTGGGTTGAACCTTCACCTTTACTTTCACAAACTGGTGGTTTCAAACTATGGTAGTTGGGTATTCACTATTGCCTTATCTAATTTGGAAACTCTCTCCTATAACTCCTTTATTTGTCCAATGCTTGGTTAACTTTTCTAATAGTGATCCCAAACTTTTAACCATGCAACTACTATACCTTTTAGATATCTTTGCTATGCACTTTAGTATATTAATATGCTCTAGAATAGTAAGTTTATTGCTTTCAATAGATAGTAAGAAGTTGATATTTTCCTTTCTCTTGAAATATATCTAACTCCTCTTCTTTTGTGTAGGTTTTAACCTTGTAGAAACTATCTTCTGCACTTCCTTGAATATTTAAACTATGCAACGTTTAATCCTTGAATTTGGTGCTTAATAATAAACCAAATATAAGTGTTCAAATAATGAACCTTTTTGCACTAGAGTTGCATACCTTTTTAACCTTTGATTGATGATGGATTTATTGGTGATTTAGATCACCTAAATACCATCTTGTGTTTGATGAATTTGCAGATCTCCCTTGCTGTCCAAAAAAAAACTCTTTAACTCACCAATTCTCAGCTTTGAAACTTCTCTATCTTGCTACCTGAAAATGTAGTTTGATGTCTTCAAATCTCCTCCAAGATGCTCTCTAAATTTTTTAAATTTAGCAGTTAATAGTTCTGCCCAAATTATTATTTTCTTGTTGCCCTCAAATCTGAAAATTTCAGATTGTAATGCAGTCAATTTATCCTCCTAGAAACCTTCAATCTCCTTGCCAAAATTTGGCAAACTTCTTGTCAAATCCTTCTCCCTTGGGCTTGTTGTCAGATGGCGATAATTGTCCCAAATTATTCACTATCAGGAACTTCTCCTTGATAGTAATCTTCTCCCTTGAGTTCTCCTGAAATATCCTCCAATGAGGCTTTCTTAGCCTTCTCCTAGGGCCTTCAATCCAACAACTTCTCTAGTATTCAATCTTTCAAATCTGGAAGTTCTTCAATGGGACCTCTTGTAGGTCTTCAACTTCTTCAATATTCAATGGAGATCTCTTTCTTGAGTCTCCTCAATATTCTCTAGATATCTACAACAAGGTATTAGAAAACAATAATAGTTATTTCTTTGAATCAAGAGAGAATAAACTTCACTAGTTGACTTATTAATATAGTGGAATCAATGTTGAGTTCTAGTCTTCATGAGTTTTTTTGCAACTCTGTGGGAAGACTCTAGCCAAATGTAATTTCAAAAATTCTAAAAACGATATTTATTATCTTCTCTCTATCTCTCCTGTGGCTCTCCCTATTCCTATCGATCTACCGTGTGCTCTGATACCACTACTAGATTTTGAGGCTATAAAAATTAAAGGAAATGCAACCACAAGTAATGATATAAGTATGCAATATTATAACTATGGTAATGGCTAACTAATAAGCATGTAAATACCATGAGAAACTTCTAAAATGACTCATGAAATAGCCATTAATGAAGGCTCGCGAAAATTAGAACTTAATACAAAATGTGTATTTTATGAGCTATCCATCCTACATTTTAAATTACAATGTTGAGTCACAAATATATACTAGTATGTGACTCTTAACTTTCCTACCCTAAGGACACATGTGCATTATGCATGATAGACACTTGTGCACATGCAAACCTAACTAAGGACACTTGTTCTTCCTATTCTAAAGGACTCATGTACATGTGGACAACATGCACATTTACATCATTACACATTATTGTGCATTTATTCCATTGCATAAAGTAAATACTTGAATTCTAATCCAAGATAACCCCCCTAATCTAAACATGTACCCATGGTGGTACATTGACATGCACCAAATAATGTATTATTCTCTAATAGCTTGGACTTAATATTTTTTATGTTTATATATGTGAGTAGACTTGTACACTTGTTTAGATTGTTCTTGGCAGTTAAAGAAAGCATAAGTTATATTTTATCTATGTTGTCCAAGGTGAAACAGTTAAGTTGATTGGATTTAATTTTATCATTGATATTGTTTGCTATGTAATGAAGAGAAGGGTTATTCTTGTTTTTAATCTTCTAACTTGTAGATATCCATTAATAAATGTTATTATTAAGTTATTTTAGATTTCTATTTCATATGAAAAGTTGGTGGGATTTAGGATATTACCTTTGTTATGAATTAATTTTTGGAAAGGGATTCCTGGGTTAGAAGAAATTTATATTATAATGGTTTCCAAAGACTTGAGTAGGTAGGAAAACCATTATAGGGATAAGTATGGGATTCTCTTTATTTGCTTTAAAAAAATGTACTATGCAGTCTTGGTTTTGCAATTACATGGCATGTAAAAGTAGGGAACTGTGGGATCCACTCTATCTTATCTTTTTAGAAAAAGAGTATTGTGCATGGATGTTTGAAAATACATTTAGCATATTAAATTGCATTGCATGATGAGTTGTCTTGATCCCTCAATGATCCTCAAGATGACGAGAAATTCCTTACATGAGGAAGGTCGTCAGAGGGAGGTGGTACAAAGGCCATTTAGGTGGATGAAATTGTTCTATCTTGGATCAAAAAGTGATTATGCAAATGAGAAATTGCTTTGTAATTTTTAGAAGGGAAAATTTTATCAATATTACAAGATTATAAGTTTTCGGTACTATGAAGATGGTTGTTTTACGCATAGCCAAAAAGGAAGAGAAAGAATATTTTTCTTCCTGATGGGTCTTATGATATTGATTTACTTGTACCTCTCATAATGGAATGATAATATTATTTAAAAAGAAGATGGTAGCATTCTATTTAATTTCAGTGGCTTATCGAAATGCTTACTTATATATAAATTCTTTAATAATCAAATGTAGAATGGGGGTTATTACTAAATGTGGCAGTTTTAGTTAAAATTTTATATTCATTTGGGATGCTTGCAAATTTCCTTTTTAGTCATTATGATGCTTTAATTTTAGTATTTGAAGTTAAAAGCTTTGTGTTTGGTTTTACCCTTGGGTTGAACCTAGATCACCTTTTTGGACCTAGATCTAAGTATTTAATCCCAATCTTGGAAGAAGTTGTGAGAATGCAATATACTGGTAGTGGAGAGAGACCTTAGGAGTTGCAAGAATGCAATAGCTAGGTACTCTTAAGTCTAGAAGGAGTTGAAAGAATGCAATATCCGGATACTTGTAAAATGATATCACCTTGAATAATGAGGATCGGGTGTTCCCAAGTCTGGAAGACTATAAGGATCATTCACAAGACAACAATGGTGGTACCTCAAATGAGTAGGTTTAGGTGACCATTTTCATTACCATGGAGAGGTAATAGCCTTAGTTAGCTTGTGGAGGTATGGTAATTAAGCACCAAGGCTTTAGCCTGATTAACCCCCCTAGATGGACTTAGGCTAAGATTAGGGAATATGCATTCCCATTTAAGTGTTATGGGACTTAAAGGATAATCCCTATATCGTGGTCATATGGTTCTATGTCAATGAGGGTATGGGAAAGGTGGGGGGTCCACTTTTGATGTCCTTATAAACGAGTAGGTTTAGTAAGGTGAACCTAAAAAAATACAAGAGTTGGCCACTCTTGTCCATTGAGTGTCATATGTACTGACTTAGAATGTAAATATGGTGAAGCCTTGAATGTTGTAGAAAATATATTGGGTCTCTTGAGAATATTATTTGTTCAAAAAAGTATCTCTCTTGGGTTGGTAGTTTAGGGTTGTTACAACAACCCACCAACTTGACCCAAGGGAGAGGAATATTTATTTTTTCCCATAAGGATTAACTCACAAAGAACACCCAATATATTTCAACAGTATAAGGCATAACCACATTTTGAGTTCATTGTCGCTGTAGGCGACACTCAAGTGGATAGGAGTGGCTGGCATCTTGTACTTCTGGGGTTCACTTTTCTAAACCTCATAATTTAGTAAAGACATCATCATTGGTCATCCCAATTTTCCTATACTCTCATCGATATAGGACAACTTGACCACAATGTAGGGATTATCCTTTAAGGCCCATAACACTTAAAGGGAGATGCATTTTTTCTAACCCTACATAAGTTCATCTATGTAGGATTATTTTGGTATGATGCCTTAGTGCTTAGTTACTTGCACCTCCATGGGTTAACTAAGGCCATTACCACTCACCTAGTAATAAGCATGGTCACTCTTACCTCATATTAAGGTGCCACCACTATATTGTATTGTGAATGATTAGGTGTATTATCCCATACCAATCCACCATTTAGATTCATAAACATCATTGCTAGGAATACGTCCAAGCCTTACCATGTAGGACTTATCCAAGCTTCATTGTTATGGACTATCCAAAATCCTCACCACTTTGGGACACCCAATCCTCATCGTTCAAGGTGTATCATTCATAAATACCTGGTTATTACTTCATCGTAACTCCTACCAGGATTGGATACATATTGACTCAAGGGTTTTCTAATATAGCCCTAGATTCATGCTCAAAAAAATAATCCTATCCAAACCCAAGAGTCTAACATTTTGTAGACGCCTAAAATATCACTTTATCCCTTGTGTAGTACTAATGGTTAATTAATTTGTTAAAAGCCTAAAAAATCCACTTGGTTTGCATTAAAACACTAGTATGCATCTTAGCTCCTTTTCCCCACTAAGCACCCTCATACACCTAGCCCTTGGTCACCATTTAACCATCCCTCTCCATAGCCTAGGGCCACATCACCCTAGTCTACCCTTTGACTCTAGCCTATCTCCACCTCACCCTAGCCTACCTTACCCCCTACTCTCCACATCCCCATGCTCATTCAATGTCATAAATGGAATGAAGAATTTCTTCACCCATGTGGATTAGTGGCATGATGAATTTTCATCCACATGTCATAAATGGGATGAGGAATTTCTCCCCCCATGCATTTATGAGGCATGGTGCACCCTTACCACCTCACAAGACACCTCACTCCCTAACCTTGGTCAAATTCTATAAGTATAAGACCATTTCTTTTATTTTCAAGAATGAGACAAGTGCTTACCAAAAATCTTCCAAAATCACTCCAACCTTCATTTGCATACAAACCCTTCTGTGTTCTAACCCCCATGGATGCCATCATGTACCTCTTTTTGTGTCTTTTTTTGTTTGTAAATTACTTGCAAGCATGGACTCAGATGACCATCAGACTCAAAATAGAGCTTCCTAGGAAGCAAAAGAACATTTCCACCAAAGTAAATTTTATTCAGGGCAAGCTAGATCCAACTATACAAAGGGGTACAATTCATAACCTAAACTGCCCCTAGACCCAAGATGGTCATCTGAGTAAAGATGTTTTTAAAGATCTAGAAATCTAGGTGAGTAAAGATGTTTTTAATATATTTTTAGCTTAGTTTAGCTCTATTATAATGCAATAGATTAGAATTTCAATTGTTTACACTTTCTAAATCTAGATCTAACCAAGGTAGATCAACAGGTGCTATTAACAACATATTTTGGTTGTGTGTAGGTGCTGGAGGCTCTATTCAACTAGTTGTGATAGGCATAAAACCACCCTCCATTTGAGGTGGTCAAAGAAGACAAAGAAGTGCCATAAAATCATCTTGAAAAGGATTCCATATCAAAAATACACTTTTGTAAGTCCAAGGGGTAGTTGTAAAGGATATTTGTAACACCCTTTAAATTTTAATGAAACACCACGTTTTCTCTGACTACATTTTGGCGATCATGGTGGGACCTCTAAAACCTACACCACACATAGGCAAACAAAATTTTAAGGTGTAGAATTTTGATTCTCGATATATTTTTACCTTATTTTTACCTTACGCATTTATTTTGGTAGCTTTTAGCTACTTTTACTAACAATCTCTATTTGTTATATGTGTTTGCAGGTTGTGAACTCATCACAGATCCTTAACATTTGGACCCATCATGGCTGGTCTACAATAAAGCCATTTGGCATAAACCATATAAGCCTAAAAAATTGGAACCCAAAATTGTACAAACCCATACAATTTCTAAAGAGGTCCAAAACTAGACCCATCATGGTAGTAACTAGTTTTATACAGTTAACACAATGACCAAAAAAGTCATAGGTAGGTATAAGGTTGTGTCCTTTGCCTCATCATCATAATAAAATGCCTTCTTAGGCCAAATTGTCTTATAAAAATATATTCAAAGGTGTGCTCACTTTTTCTCACTTAACAATCTTTCAAATTTAACATCTTTCATTTGTTGTCTTTCTTATTTCCTGTTCATCAGTTTCGAGTTTATTCTTAGTAGAATAGGTGTATCAAATTGCTTGTAGGATTTTACTAGTTAGAGATAGTGGCTTTCAACTTTGATTTCAAACTTTTAACTTTTTATCCTCTATTTTTGTAGAAAAACATCACAAAACTAGTCATATGTAGTAGCAAATTCAGCCCCAACAGGGAGAGACTAAACAACCCATCTTAGCACCAATTGTACAAAGAGGTATGGTTGTTGTTGTGAATCGTACATATCCATATGGTTTTTTCCATATAGTAAAATTTAGACAACTAGAGCCTGTGCAAAAACCCTAGATAGATTCCAAAAAACATTGGACTTTGGGTAAGTACTTTTGCACTCAATTTTAAGTAAAATTATATGATTTCATTTTTAAAAGCACTTTTCCTTTCCTTGTCATTAGGATAGTTTTATTTTCAAAATGCACTTTATCTTTCAATACCCAAGGATAGATACATGCATGAAGCTTGAAGAAAGCTATTAATTTCTTCATCTCCATGAGCCAAGCCAGATCTTGATTAGTATCATACATAAACCTCTTGGTAGATAACTAGTCATAACCTTAACAAGCATATCTTGACCAGTGTACATAGATTCATGACTAAGTAATTTTTAAACAATTATTGTAGTTATCATTGTCGTTTATTGAATTCATAATATTCACATGCATACAAATGTTCAGCTATCATAGATTTTGCTTCAAAAAGCAATTTAATTTCTTGCATTTATCTTAGATTTTTATTTTAAAAGCAATTTACTTTCTTGCAATTAGCATAGATTTTACTTCAAAAAGCAATTTACTTTCTTGCAATTAGCATAGATTTTGCTTCAAAAAGCAATTTACTTTCTTGCTTAGCATAGATTTTGCTTCAAAAAGCAATTTACTTTCTTGTAATTAGCATAGATTTTGCTTCAAAAAGCAATTCACTTTCTTTCCCTTAGCATAGGTTTTGCTTCAAAAAGCAATTTACTTTCTTGCCCTTAACATAGATTTTGCTTTAAAAAGCAATTTAATTTCTTGCAATTAGCATAGATTTTGCTTCAAAAAGCAATTTACTTTCTAGCCCTTAGCATATATTTTGCTTCAAAAATAAATTCACTTTATTGCACTTAGCTTAGATTTTGCTTCAAAAAGCAATTTACTTTCTTGCAATTAGCATAGATTTTGCTTCAAAAATAAAATTACTTTCTTGCAATTAGCATAGATGTTGCTTCAAAAAGTAAATTACTTTCTTGCAATTAGCATAGATTTTGCTTCAAAAAGCAATTTACTTTCTTGCCTTTAGCAACGATTTTGCTTCAAAAAGCAATTTACTTTCTTGCAATTAGCATAGATTTTGCTTCAAAAAATAATTTGCTTTCTTAAAATTAGCATAGATTTTGCTTCAAAAAGCAATTTACTTTCTTGCCCTTAGCATAGATTTTGCTTCAAAAAACAATTTACTTTCTTGCACTTAGCATAGAATTTTTCTTCAAAAAATATTTTATTTTCCTTGTACTTGGCATAGATTTTGCTTCAAAAAGCAATTTACTTTCCTTTTTCTTAACATATATTTTGCTTCAAAAAGCAATTTTCTTTCCTTGTACTTGGCATAGATTTTGCTTCAAAAAGTAATTTCCTTTCTTGCACGTAGCATAGATTTTGCTTCAAAAAGCAATTTATATTTTGTTTCAAAAAGCAATTTACTTTCTTTCCTTAAGTATAGATTTTGCTTCAAAAAGCAATTTACTTTCTTTCCCTAAGCATAGATTTTTCTCCAAAAATCAATTTACTTTCCTTGTACTTAGCATAGATTTTGCTTCAAAAGGTAATTTAATTTCTTCCCTTTAGCATAGGTTTGTTTCAAAAGCAATTTACTTTTAACAAAATAAAAAATTTGTATTTGCAATCGTAAGATAATTTATGTTTGTTTATATTAGTTAAAAATAAAAATCCCCACACACATGCACGTACTACTAGACACATTGATGATGTTGGATTTCATCACCAACCATCAATTGAGATTGGTAATATTGGGTTTCATATCCAACCGTCGACTCTCCCCCTAGACTCCATAGTAGTCATCATATAGTATTTTGGAATTCATCACTAGGAAACTCACTACCCTTGGGATTATCTCTGGGTAGTTTAGGTTAGAAGTCCCTGCTCATAGGGATATATAATTCATGAGTGTGTAGCTATCATTTTTAACTAATCCTGCCCAAGGGTGAAGTGAAAGTCAATTGGGATGACATAGGTTTTAGACAGTATCACCTTTTGTATTAGAGGTCTCTATTTTCCCTTTTGGATACCTCGAGCCATATTTTCTTTAGATAACCTTCGCCTATTTATGCACTTTTTATCTCTTCACATACCTTTGAGTATATAGGGGAGTGTGCATTGATGCACCTTTAGATTTTATCCATCCACCTTTTATTATTTCTAAGGGTCTTAAAAACAAAAACACTATAAAACACTACAAAACAAAGAAAATCATAAAATAGTCAATTTCTAAGCAACATCCAATAGATCCATATGCAATCACGCTCAAAAAACCTTCACTCAAATTGTTTGTTGTATGCTAAATTACTTGTTTTCTTATATTTTTTGTAAAAACAACAAAACCACAAAATAGAACGTAAAAGAATAGAAAATCGTCCCCTTTCTGATTTTCATCACCCTAGTCTCTATAACTTATCTTTGACAGAAACCATACATATAGGTGCGATTATAGTCAGAAGTATACAAGTAGGTATGATTACAGTAAAAACCATATAGGTAAGTGTTGTTACTTTCAAGATCATCTAGAATAGTGATAGTTTTGGTTAGAGTCAAGTTACAGTCCTCTTTTTTCATCTTCTTATTATCCATTAATGCTAAATCCTTCTATATTTTGTTCTAACTCAAAAACAAGCTCAAGAGCAAGAGCACTTTACTATGTACACTTCTAGGATGACCTCTCCTCATTTGATCAACTCATAAAGGCATCCAAAGGAAGCCACCCCCACCCCACCTAAGAGTCAATTTCCCCTCATCTAAATCAATACCCGAGTGGCATGTCACAACATGGGCCTTCATCCCACGATCAAGACCTAATGCATCAGGCCACTAGTACTGCTCCACCTATGAGTCCTAGTGAGGGGACCATTTTATTTTCCCTATCTTGATATGCACCCTATCATCTACTTCTTCATCAAGTACCTTGTCATTCATTTTTTTTTCCAACACCATATCTTCCACCTCTTCTTTTGGCATATAATTCTCCATCCTAAATGACCTGACTGAATTACATCCTATGAGTTCCCCACCCTTATTTTCCTTCTCCTCCAAAATACCTATATCCATATCCCTATCCCTATCAACTTGCACCTTCCTCCACTATCATACTTTTCAACCTTGTCTCGACAAAACCAACTCCTCCTTCAACAGACATGCAACACATCTTAGACCGACTCAAAAATATTGAGCTATAGTCAAATTGAAAAGGCTATCAACCTCTTGGTTAGGCTTTCTTCCCATGTCCACCTCACAACTAGACTCCCCTTTCTAAACCATTGTCCAAAGTATTTTCAAAAATTATTTTATGAGAAAACAATCACCTTTCTTGTTGTTTGACCAAAATATCCTAAGTGGGTAAAACCAAAGTGGTATAATGAACATCACTTTTGCATCTACCATCATCAACAAGGGCATGACATTAATGATCATCGCACCTTCAAGCACCTAGTACAAAATCTACTTGATCGAGAGGGCATGCAAATTGATAATCCCATCACCTCCTCTAACTAGCACACCTTGGTATACTTAAAAATCTATTGCCTCAACCTAGGATGAAACAACCACAAGTCGATGCACTAACATTTTAATCTATACCTCAACAAATTAATCATGTAAATAACATCCCTTCCCACTAAGGTTTTATTGGTATGATCAACCTTGTTACCAATAATCAAAGACATCCGAGGTGATTTCCCCAACAACATGACCCTCTTGTTCCACCCCATCATCATCTATTTTTCATTGACTATGCTCTAGTTGCTTCTCCTTCCTCACCTCTTCAATCTTCTTCTCATATCTTTCTTTAGTAGGCTTTGTGTCATTGTTGAATGGTTACACATGAGTGATTACATACCTTTGGTTGGTCCTATTTCTTCCTCCATCCTTCTTTTCCTTATTTTTTCCCATTTCTTAACCTTTTTTTCTTCCTCTTTAGTCTCATTTTCTTCAACAACACCAAACAATAAAAAACACTCAAAATCAACAAAACAAAACAAAATCTAGTCCAAAATTATCTTTCAGTATGAACCAAATAGACCCATTTTATTTTTTGTTGTAACCATATAGACTCATACAATTTCTTTTGAATAACTAGTTTATGGACCAAAAAATCATGTACAGTAGTCCCATGCAAAATCACACCCCTTGGGTGTTGCTCTTGTTTTCTATCACCCATCATTTCTCTCATCTTCTTCAAATCAATTCCACGATCGGAGGAGTCCACCCTCTTTCAAACCACTTTTTTTCTAGGGGAGTTGGCACTCCCTCCAACCAATTTTGCATCTAGGGGAGTTAAACCTCTATCCAAATTTAATTCTTTAATATCTTATCTATTCATGGTTATACCCTTAATAATTGAGGCTTCTCCCTTGTCCTTCTTTTTCACTGCATTCATCCCACACATTCATGCATAAAATTTCTCTTCTCAACTCAAACTCTAATCTAATATAATTTGATATACTTCATGCCAATGTTTGTATGGTTACTCATGCACTCACTGCATCAATGTGGGAACTTAAGACCACTTGCAATCGACTTGTAGCATCATGAGGATATCTACCTATGGCTAGTTAGCTTACTAAATCAAATGATCTCAACAATCCATCAAAGATAAGATTTAAAGGATAATCATCCCTTCTATAATTGAGGCATCTTACATTGTTCATAGTTTGAAATAATCTTGTGTCTTCTCCCTCAACTATCATTCCAACACACCAAAATTTGTGGTCAACCATGATCATCCATCATCAACTCATTCTTATCATTGTCAGTCACCAATCTATTGTCATGTGTTTTTGCACTACATCACGTTTTCACACATCACAGTACAAAAAGGGGGGCAAATGTAGATACCTAAAAATATCACTTTATCCTTTGTGTAGTTCTAGTGGTTAATTAATTTGCAAAAAGCCTAAAAATCCACTTAATTTGTATTAAAAACACTATTATACATCTTAGATCCTTTTCCCCACTAAGCCCCCTCCTACACCTAGCCCCTAGTCACCATGTGACCACCCCTCTAACCTAGCCTAGGGCCACCTCACCCTAGTCTACCCTTTGACTCTAGCATAGGTCCACCTCACCCTAGCCTACCTTACCCCCTACTCTCCACATCCCCATGCTCATTCAATGCCATAAATGAGATGAAGACTTTCTTCACCCATGTGCATTAATGACATGAAGACTTTTCATCCACATGCCATAAATGGGATGAGGACTTTCTCCCCACATGCATTTATGAGGCATGGTGCACCCATGCCCATTTATTGCATATGGATGGGTGAGGAATTTCTCCATCCAAAAGAAATTTATGAGGCATGGTGCACCCATGCCACCTCATAGGACACCTCACCCTCCTCACCTTGGCCAAATTCTATAAATAGAAGATAATTTCTTTCATTTTCAAGAATGAGACAAGTGCTTACCAAAACTCTACCAAAATCACTCCAACCCTCATTTGCATACAAACCCTCCTTTGTGCTAACCCCCATGGATGCCCTTGTATACCTCTTTTTGTGCCTCCTTGCTTTGTAAATTGCTTGTAAGTGTGGACTCAAACAACTATCAGATTCAGACCAAAGCTTCTTGGAAACCAGAAGAACATTTACACCAAAGGAAATTTTAGTCAGGACAACCTAGAGCCAACCATACAGAGGGGTACAGTTCACAACCTGAACCACCCCTATGGTATGGTTCCCTCTAGGGACTAGTTTCAATAATTTACAAACCAAAGAACCAAAAATCCAGGCGAGTAAAGATGTTTTTAATCTATTTTTAGCTTAGTTTAGCTTTATTTTAATGCAATATATTAGACTTTCAATTGTTTACACTTTCTAAATTTGGTTCTAACCAAGGTAGACCTACATGTGCTATTAACAACTTATTTTGGTTGTGTGTAGGTGCTAGAGGCTCTACTCAACCAACGATGATAACCCACCCTCCCTTCGAGGTGGTCAAAAAAGAAAAAGAAGTTCTTAACGAGGAAAATAAATTAGAAAAAACACTAAATATTATTCACATAAGGTGCTTTAAATATTACATTTAACAACCATAATATTCTAAAATAAGAAGATGATTAACCAAAAGCTATAGTTAAGCTAAGATGCTAACCAACAAATCTTGCTAACTCTAACAAGAAGACTAATCTTACCCAAAGACTTATGTCATCCAAATGTGTCGATATTTACAAGTTGGAATAAGATATTATTAAATCAAACCTAGACTTAGGACTTAATACTTAATCAAATAAGTAAAAGCTAACACCTAGTCTAGAACACAATTTCTAACTTAGACTTAGGACTTAAGCTTTAGTAAATGATAAAATAAACTAAGCCTAATAAACATAAGCCTAGGTCTAAGGATGTCCACATCATCCCTCTCCACCATAGAAGCATTGGACTCCAATGCTTTTACAATAGGGGTGAGAGGGTGAGATACTGCACGTTGAAAATAAAACTGACTGAGATGCTGAACAAGGTCATTGAGACCACGAATTGCAGTCGATGCTGGAGTAGAATTGCATGGTACATCTTTATCACCAATTTGTATAGGATCTCGATGAGGCAAGGATGAAGCACAAATAGTCTGCTACTAAGTTGATGAAGTCTACTGTAGAATAATAACTGGTGAAGATGATTGCTGTAAAACATGAGGAAGAAGAGCAAGAGCATCAGGAGGAGGTGTAGATAAAGAACTCATCTTTTTAGAAGGAGGCAATGCAGTGAAAGATGATGAAAATGCCACCTTGGGAGGATGCGGTGCAATGAAAGCAAGTGTGTCATGAGGCCTATTGAAGACTAAGGCTATATTCTATGGTAGATAAGAGAAAGGCATAAATATGGTTTGTGGCTAGGTATGAAGAAAAATTACCTATTCTTATGATGCAATGTATATGTCTGACTGTATGCATCATAAATTGCCTGTTTATCAAACTGATAGGGCTAACCAAGAATAAGACCACAATAGTCCATGGGAGTCACATCGTAGGTGACTCTATCCATATTATAAGGCCTACAAGCAAATGATATAGTACAAGTCTTTGTTATGTATGAGTTAAAATCTGAATCCTTCCATCATAATGGATATGGATAGGGATGTGGTTCCATAGGCAATTTGAGCCTATTGACAACAGATTGTGCAATCAAATTTATTTCCAATCCATTATCGATAATACAATCCATAAATAAATCATGAGTGAGGTGGGATTTTGTAACAAACAAATGGTCATGGCCACCTTTGTGGTTCAACAATTTAAGATTGTTCAATTTACCTCTTAATTCAACATATTCTCTCCCTTCTCCCATAACCTCAAGGGGACCCTTTGGGGGTTCCTCCATTGTAGGTTTTACAAGTAAGTTCTTTTGCTTCCTAAAACACTCATATTATAAGTGTCCCTGTCTCTTACAAGGATTACAATATTTTTTTCATTATAATAAGTAGAAGAGGAGGAATAAGAAGAAGAAGGAGAGGAATTTGAAGGCATCTTGGCCTTTGAATATTGTTGCTGATTTGAAGAGCGAGAATCTCCCTGTGACCAAGCAACGAACTTATCTTCGACCAGTTATGCATGGTTGAAGGTCGCATCTATTGTTTCCAAGGGAGTATATTTAAGCTCCTTATACAAGTGCTCTTGAAGGCCAATTATAAATTTTACAATCAATTCATCTGTAGGATCTTTTATGCAAAGCAAAATGTGTAACATATTGAAAGAAGAGACATAATATTGCATAAACATATTGTAAGCTTGGTGTAATCTACACCATTTTACTCTCAATTATTTGGCATAATTAGAAGGATAAAATGAATCCTTCAATGCTTGTACCAATTCTTCCCAAATGGAAATGGGATTTTGGTCATTTTGTCTATCCATGATGACTAGTTTTGCTAACCCACTCAATTTGAGTTTAGCAAAAGGAACTTGATCATCGATAGGAACTTCTGTATATGCAAACCAGGTTTCCATGTCCATGATCTAGCTATTTAACACATCAGGGTTCCTAGACCCATCATACAACTTGACTTCACATTTTGTATGGGCCTTAGCATCTTTAGTGGCTTTTACATTAGGAGCATAACGAACTGAAATATCATCCACTTTGTTGACCAAATACCCAATAGTTTTTACCAAGGTAAACATTTGGTCAGCTAAATCAGATGCCATTTGTGATCTAGCGTAAGCTAGATATTTTATAAAATAATAGCCTTTCCTAGGCTATTACAAGAAATCTCAAACTTGTGCCTTCTACAAGAGGAATTACAAGACTTGCTTTGTGAGGAAGCAATTTAAAAATTATTATTTTTTTCTTTTTTTTGCAAATTTGTGCCTAAAATAATAATAATACTACTTTTACAAGTATGGCAAAAAATGAATTAATTAATTTAAAAATTTAAATTAATTAATCAAAGTAGCAAAATAAAAAAATTAACCCTTTCGAAAAGGGTAAAGGCTTGCAACAGGTCATTGCTGGTCAAATGGTAGTTGAAATTCACTATTGGTCAATAGGTAGTTGAAAGTCAATGGTAGAAGCTAGCAAAAAAGTTTATCTATCCTCTCGGGTCAACGAAATGTTAATGCAATGACCAACAGTGAGAGTAATCCACCTTGCCAACCTTTGGGGCTGGCTACTTTAAACCAGGCACCTGGTGCCTTTTAATTGCCAATATCGTATGTGCACGACAAATGTGGGACAATTTCCCTACAAAGGATAAAAATAAATCAGAAAAAAAATTGTTTTATTAAATCCATAAATTGAGAAGCAACCAATCAATGAATTCCATGTAGGTCAATAGAAACAACAAAATACAAGTCAAATGATCAATCGAGTTTGAACAACACAACATAGGGCACTGGTGATAGAATGGTAAAAATAGGCCTGAGGCTATTAAATCCTCTGCCAACATGAGATGGATGATAAACATAATGCATTTAAATCCTTATAAAAGACTTTTACTTCTTTAGCCCCATGAATATGGGATAATTGATTTGAACTGCTATGCAATTCGAAGGCTAAGTTCACGAATGCTTCATCGAAAAATACCATTGCTCGATAAAAAAATGCTATAAAACTATCAAAATATGTAGGAAGGTACTAATTTTTTTTAAAAAATATGGGAGATTGGCTGACACACGACTTGCTAAACGAAGATGACATCGAAAATGTAGTGGTGGTAATGTCGTAGGGAATCAACCTTCTACGTTGAGAATTATCAAAAAGATGGTTGGGAGTAGCAACACAAGGTTGAGACTGGTAGAAAGTCAACAAATTTATCTCCCACACGAATGGTGATAGATTTGTAAAGCGAATTGTAACTTTATATCAGTAACATCAACAATGTGGTGAGGTTGCAGTAGCAGTGGTCATTGGAAGGAGCAGATCATCGAGGGGAAGGACTCATCGATGAAAGATGTTGGCTCATTGATGGGAGGTGTCAGCTCGTTGATAGGAGGTATCGATAGGGGTTGACTATTCGAGAAGCTAATAAAGCAGTAGCCAATGTCGATGGTCATTGATGGTCAAGAGAGGCTAGAAACTGATGGATGGTCAGACGACTCTTCACTAGTTGGTAGGGGTCAGCCGACCAGTGCCGAGGATTACCAGAAAGTGGCCAGTGGGGTTGAGGGTAGCTGATGGAGAGCCGATCATGATTAGGGTGGTCATCGATTGATCGAGTGGTGAGTGCTTGATTTTTCCAATTAAGGGTAACCTTAGTTATAAAAAATTAATAAAATATTTAATACACATTAATATTAATTTAATTTAAACCTTAGTTGATCCCAATGCAATATTTTGAAGGCCTATAACTGGTGTAAACTAACCCAAATATCTCAAAATTTTGTGCATGGATGTGAAATAACTAGACAAAACTAAGAGAGAGTGAATTTGAGATTTGTAATTAGGAGTTTTGGGGAGAATTTATAAGGATTTTATCACTTGATCCTATGCAAACTAGTGGCTTCCTAGGTGAACTAAGAGCCAACTATCACAAGCTCTGATACCAATAACGAGGAAACTAAATAAAAAAACACTAAATATTATTCACATAAGATGCTTTAAATAATACATTTAACAACCATAATCTTCTAAAATAAGAAGATGCTTAACCAAAAACTATAGTTAAGCTAATATGCTAACTAACATATCTTGCTAACTCTAACAAAAATACTAATCTTACTCAAAGACTTATGTCATCCAAATGTGTCGATATTTACAAGTTGGAATAAGATATTATTAAATCAAACCTAGAATTAGGACTTAATAAAATAAGTAAAAGCTAACACCTAGCCTAGAGCACAATATCTAACTTAAACTTAGGACTTAGGCTTTAGTAAGTGATAAAATAAACTAAGCCTAATAAACATAAGACTAGGTCTAAAGATGTCCACATTAGTTCCATAAAATCATATTGAAAAGGATTCCATATCAAAAATCCACTTTTGTAAGTCCAAGGGGCATTTGTAAAGGATATTTGTAACACCCTTTAAATTTCAATGAAATGGAATGCTTCTTTATTACACATTTAAAAAGAAATAAACGTCTAACCCAAAAGGAAATAAAGTTCTATATTAAACCATACTTAAATTCAACATAATATATTGCTAAGGACTAGAAATTTAAATTAATTTTCAAAGTATAATACTAGAATTTAGTATTTTCCTTTATTTATAACGAAAAGGATAACAACATCTAAAGAAAACATCACCATAATCCATAAATTATATTCTATCAATTCCCAAAAATAATAAATGCTTTCCATTATTGCAAATAACTAAGATTTTCCATGAATGATTCAAAACCTTCAAATGTCCTAGTTCAAAAGAAAGAAGCTCATATTCGAGATGCACCAATTGTCCAATAGGAATCATACGAAAAATAGAAGAGTCAACCTCAAAAGGAGAATTTGAATTAGATCATTGATAAAATCTAAATGGTTACTAAAGACCATCCAAATGGTTCCATGGAAAATATTAGCACCTCAGATTGTATTCTTGAATCTAATTATGAAACAATCGGTGACGGTCAGTTTTCTAAAAATGAAGATCCTACAAAATGTGTTATAACTAGATATTACCTTAGGAGATTGAAGTACAAAAATGCATTCTTAGGTCTTACCACTCTAAAGGAGGAAGAACCTCTACTACAAAAGAAAAATAATCGAACCGATTTCCTCTTATGAAGCATTCTTTCATCATGAAGAACAACCAAGAGGACAAATACCTCTGCAAAAGCACTCCAATTAATACTTCCTTCTTCAAGATTTCATTCCTAGATCTTTTCTCTAGCTAGATCTCAAAACTTGGCAATTCCCCCAACATATATTTCCCAAGGGATATTAACAGCAGAAGCAAATCTTTCTTGCATGTCATCCATTATGCACAAAAGTAGCATTTTCAAATCTACGTTACAAAAATATTTTCAACTATACCAACATTGCCAACTTTATTTATTTAATGAAATTTCCTCTAAAGTTCAACTTATTAAAGCTTACCTTAATTTAATAATACCCAAAGTTATAGCTTTAACAATTAAATCACTATCTCATTAATTCTATTATTTTTCTAATGCCAATGTTATTTACTAGCATTAGGACTAAATTAATTACTTACGTCATATAATTAATTTAATTAATATCGAATGTTAATATTAACCATTAACATTAATTTATTTTTAAGTATTAATTATTAATACTTAACTTGATAAAATTATTAACCAACCAAACTCAAAACACATACATGAATGAATCCCAATAATAATTTGGTAGTCCAAGATGCAATAATTAATATGCACAAACAATATTTTTTCCTTGAGTACAAGGATTTACAATAATTATAATTTTATTACCCATATATTAAGGATGACTCTTTTGCTTATAACAACCTCCTTGCATGATGATGCATTTTTAATCAAACATACATATATGCAATGCATCTATATGAGGGTATTATTTTTACCCTTGAGTTGTCGATGAGAATTTCATCCATCATTTCTCTTTTTCTCTCAACTCTAGTGGTTGTCCCATACTAATCCACCCATGAGAGTACCTGGTCTTGCAACCACAAAATTTATCAACAATACCATATTCTAAAAGTAGCATAATCCAACTTTAGAAAGCATAACTATCACTCATATTGATAGAACACAATAAGATTATGCATTAATATCCACACATTAATACATAAATCACACAACAAGGGTAGTCCTATCACGAGGGTCATTACATACTCCCCTAGGACTAAACATAGTCCCTTGTATTTTTTGAAAAACAAAGCATATATTTTATTCAAACAAATATGGTAATTGCTTCCTCATTTCCTCAACATCTTCCCAAGTTGCACAATTTTTAGAATAATGGTCCCATTGGACCTTATATTGATCTAGGATTCATTTTCTCAAGATTTTAGAATGAAACCCTAGAATCCTTATCAATCACACCTCAATGGTTGAGGGATCTACCATATGTAATTTTGAAACATTCCAAACATGAAAAGGATCAACAACATATTTCCTAAGTAGGGATATATGGAAAGTATCATGGATCTTTGACAGGTTGGGTGGCAAGGTGATCCTATAGGCTACTAGAAAATCATTTTATAATATCAGAAGGCCCAAAAAAACTAGGATCCAACTTAGTTGACATGATGGCACTTTTCATGGGTCTTACCCTCAAGAAAACTCTATCTCCTACAAAGAATTATCTTAATGATATTTTTATATCATCATATCTCTTCTGGCAATTGATCACTTGCTTAAGCCTCTGCTAAATTACCCTGAGTTGCTCCTCCATATCTCTAATAGTGTCTAGTTAAATCACCACCCAATATTCCATATTATCCCATGATAGAGGTGTTCTGCACCTTCTTCCATACAAGGCCTTAAACAAATACATTCCCAATGATGCATGGTATCCATTATTATATGCAAATTACACCAAATGCAAAAGTATTTCTACTTAGATTTTTGATCCATGCAATACATGAAAAGCATATCTTCTAGAATTTGGTTAACCCTCTCCATTTGCCCATCTATTTTTTTTTATGGTAAGCATTATTGATATTCAATTTGGTGCCTAATGCATGATGAAGAGACTACCAAAATTTTAATGTAAACCTAAAATCTCCGTCTAATATGATCACCTCTTGAAACCTATATAGCGTAATCAATGCACCATCCCTAATTTTTCTTGGTGTAAAATGTGCAACTTTAGTCAACTTGTCTACCACCTCCAAGTATTGCATCATGTTTATACCTTGTCTTAGGTAAATTCATAATAAAATCCATGGATATAACTTGTCACTTCTGAGTAGGTATATCATGTGGGTATAATTTTTTTGCTGGATGCTGATGTTTTACCTTTACCTTTTGGTATTCGAAACATATAGCAATGAAAATATTAATATCATGTTTCATTCCAAGTCAATAGAAAGTCTTTTTCATATTTTCTCTCATCTTTGCACCTCTCAGATGAGAAAAATATGGAGCACATGTACCTATTACATAATAATTCTCCTCAAATCACCAGACTTGGGTATGATAATCCTATATTTAAAATATAAAAGCCCATATTTTATGTTAAAATCCCCATTTTCCTCAGGATTTACCTCAATTTTAGCTCAAATTTCTATGCAATACTGATCTTGTAACTGTATTTCCTTGACTTTATCAATCAAGTCTACATGACTCTGGATCAATGCTACTAGATTCCTTCTCCTTCTCAAGACAACAACAACCTTGTTTTCATTTCCTTTGATATAATATATACCAAAGTCATATTCAACTAGGAACTTTATCCACCTCCTTTTCCTTGCATTCAACATTGGTTGGGTAAAGATATACCTTAGGCTTTGGTGATCCATCCTTAGCTCAAATGGTTTTCCCAACAAATAGTGCCTCAAAACCTTAAGAGCATGTACAACCACTACTAACTCTAGGTCATGTGTAGCATAATTCAACTCATGCTTCTTAAGTTTCCTAGATTCATATGCTATTGTAGCTTCATTTTGGGATAACACCCCTCCCAAACCTTCTAAGGAAGTATCTGTACATACTATACAATTTTGAAGAGGATCAGGTATCTTGAGAATTGATGTTGTAGTAAGCTTATTATTTAGAATTTTTAAAGGTAAACTCACACTTATCCATCCATTTGAACTCTTTTCCTTTTCTCTAAAGGTTGGTAATAGAGTAGGCAATTCTTGAGTAGTCTTTCACAAATAGTCTATAGTAACCAACCATTCCCTTGAAGCTTCTAACTTCAGATACATTAGTGGGTGAAAGCCAACTTAATATGGCTTCAATATTCTTGGGATCAACAAAAATCCCATTTGTAAATATAATATGCCCCAAATATTGAACTTTTGAGGCATATAATTCATATTTTGATAACTTTCCATAAAGTTGGTTCTTCCTCAACACCTCTAACACCAACCTCAAATGTTGGTCATGTTCTTCTCTAGTGTAGGAATATATCAATATATCATCCAAAAATATCAAAACAAAATGATCTAGATATTTCTTGAACATATTGTTCATCATATTCATAAAATTCACTGGCACATTTGTCAACCCAAACGGTAACATTATGAACTCATAGTGTCCATATCTAGTATTGAAGGTTGTTTGGTGAGTATCCTCATGAATTCTCAATTGATGATATCCTGATCTTAAGTCAATATTTGAGAAGATAGTGGAATCCTTTAGTTGATCAAATAGACATCAAACATTATAAATAGATACTTATTCTTGATGGTTATCTTATTTAGCATTTTGTAGTCAATACACAACCTTAGGGAACCATCCTTCTTATGCACAGATAACATTGAAGCACCCTAAAGCAACACACTAGATATTACCAAACCTTTTTCCAATTGATCTTGGAGTTGCACCTTTAGCTCTTGCAACTCGATAGGAGTCATTTTATAAGGTGTCCTAGCTATAGGTTCAGCTCCAAGTATTAATTCAATGGTGAAATCAAATTCATGTCGAGGTGGAAGGCCTGGAAGATATTCCAAAAATACATCCCTAAATTCATGTAGAATTGGATGTTTCTTAAATATTTTTGCATCTCCATTATCACCTTTCTTGTCATTTATCTTCACCACATACAACATTCCACCTCTCTTGATTGCATTCTTAAGTTGCATAGTTGATAATAAATATGGTTAAAAAGACCCTTGCCTACTTTGAACCCTTAATATTTTCTTATCCTTATCAGTATAATCCATCCATATTTCTTGGAAATTGATTAGGGCTCCATGAGATTTTATCCAATCCATTCCTAAGATAATATCAAAAGCATGTAGCGGTGCTACATATAAGTACCAAATAGTTGATCCATTGGATAAGGATATCTCAATAGTAGAAAACATTTATTCACTAAGTTTGTCTAGATTCGTACTCAAATTTCCACCCTAATGCAAAAAATCTAAGTTTTTTGGCATATCCCCAATAAAACTAGTGGAAATAAAACTATTTGTAGCTCCATAATCAATTAAAACCTTTACATTCCTATTGAACAACTTACCATTTAATAGCATGGGAGTTGCTTGATCATCTAGGTTCTCACTTCCTGTGGTTGCATAGATTTGATGAGGTTGCTCCTCGACTTTGCTACTCGACTCTGGCCATTAGGGATACTCATTTGCATAATGAGGACCCAAAAAATGAAACAACCTATCCTGGGTGCCTAGTTACTTTTTTACCTTTTGAATCATGTATCCTCCTTTTGAGATGAATCATTCTACTTCTGAGGTTGAGGTTTTGAATTGTCCATCTCCTAGAAATTCTAATAATTCTCTTTGTTTCCATTGTTCCTATTTTTAAACTTTGGGTTTCCTTTGCTTTCTTATTTTGATCTTTATCACATTTCATAAACCCAACACTCTTCCTTTTCCTGGGTTCTTATTTATCTCCTTCTATCAACACCCCATAGTTAAAGAAGGTCTTCTTGGTGTGATAATTTATCTCTTCCTATTGAGTCAAATCATATGCCTTCTACAGGTTTTTGGGCTTGAGAAAATTAATAATTATTCAAATCTTAGGGTCCACTCCCAAGATGAACTTATGCACCTTTAATTGTTCATTGATATCATACTCAAGAACATATTTTAAGATCTTGATAAATTTTTGATAATATACCTCCATAGTCAATGTACCTTGTTGGAGTATAGAGAACTCCTCAAACTTCTCTACATAAAATTAATCTGATAGGAATCTCTTCTTAAATGCCCTTACAAAATTATCTCATTTAAGGTCCACTACTTGGATTCCTCTACCTACCTTGAATGTGTTCCACCATTCCAAGGCTGCATCTTGGATATGAAGGGTTGCCCAAATAATTTGGGTTTCAGGGGAATAATTATTCATGGAAAAAAAGTTTCCAACTCATTCATCCAAGATTCTACTGCATCACCCCCTTATTTACCATTACACTTAGGTACCTTGACATTCTTAAGGTCCTTGGCAAGTTCAACATCAATACGAGATTTACCCTCATGGATTTTTCTAGTAGGATTCTCTTCCTATATGCCTTATGAATCCTTGTTATTGGTTTCTTGATTAACCAATATTTCCAACATTTTTTGTTGTTACTGCATATAATCTTGAAGTAGCTTAACTACAAAAGTAAGGTTTTCCACCCTCTTATTGGAGTCCTCTGTTCTTCCAAATTTCTTACTAGAGTCCATTATTCTTCTAAATTTCTTATTGGAGTCCTCTGTTATTCCAAATTTCTTACTAGAGTCCATTATTCTTCTAAATTTCTTATTGGAGTCCATTTTTCTTTCAAATTTCTTCTAGGTATGAGCTATAACTTCCTCCTATGTAGCTGAAATTGACTTATTAGATGATCCTCCTCACAACATAGGTACTATATCCTATCCATGAAAAGGAGTTGTATAAGTTACAATTTATTTAAAATTGTAGTTAAGATTGACTAGTTCATCTCCCCATGAACTAACTTAGACCATTATCATTCACCTGATAATGATCATGGTCACACTTGCCTACTTGCAAGGTGCTATATCTTATAAGACCATTATTATTCATCTAATAATTATCATGGTCACACTTGCCTTGCTGCAAGGTGCCATCCCTAATAAGAAATTATACTCTCTAGGATTTTTACTCCTTGGTCTGATCAGTCAAGAGGACATGCAATACTTGCCTTGTCCTAAATAATATTAAGGTCCCTAGATGTAACAACCTAAAACTACCAACCCTATTTTTTAGAAAAGAGCACTTACTACATGTCTCTTAAGGGAGATTCCCTTACTATCAGCATACATGTCTTCACCACACTTGAGTTCCAAGTCACTACAAATGATACTCAGTGGATAAGAGTGCTCAAATCCCATAAAAATTTTGGGGTTCACCTTACTAAACCTACATGTTTAGAAGGATGTTGAAAGTGGTCCCCCCACCTTTTCTATACTCTCCTAGGCATAGGACCATGTGACCATGGTGTAGGGATTACCCTTTAAGTTCTATAACACTTAAAGGAGGATGCCTATTCCCTAACCTAACACTAAATCCATCTAGGTAGATTAATGAGCGTAGAGCCTTGGTTCTTATTTACCACACCTCCGTGGGCTAACTACGATCATTATCACTTTGATGAAAACTAAACATGATCTTCAGATCCTACATGATTGAGGAGTAGTCATTGTTGCCTTGTGAATGGTCTTCCCAATATTTGGATGGGACACACCTAATCCTACACATTCAAGGTATGATGATTCACAAGTACCCTGGCTATTGTATTCACACAACTCCTTCTAGGTTCATGAATTCCTAGCTATTGCATTCTCACAACTCCTTCTAGGCTCATGGTCTCCTAGCTATTGCATTCTCGCAACTCCTAGGTTTATGAGTTCCTAGATATTGCATCCTCACAACTTCTTCTAAGACTCATATCTACCTGGTTATTACATTTATGCAACTCTTAGGATTGGGCTTTATGACTTACTAGAGAAGAAATTCTACCCATCATAAGGTTAGAAAAACAATTGCAACATTTACTCTAAAAGATATGATAACAAAGCATGACATATACCACCGACTATGAAATCCTTTTTAAAGATAACTTAAACCAAAAATTTCTCTTATCCATAAAGCCAGATTTACTTAGATCAAAACTTGATGTCAACACAAAGTATTTATCTAACATAATGCTATAACATAAATAACCAATATTTTTCCAATAAATTATACATTTCTTTTAAACACACGCCATCATATTTTAACCAAAGATTCATTCCTACAACTAATAGAATTCAAAACTAATATTCAATTGAAGGATTGCTCAAAACACTTTAATGAATTATGGCAACATAATATTTTAGTTTGTACAATAATCAAGTATACACAAAACTGATTGAACAATTCAATATTTACAAGCCTTTAAATTTCCACAACTCCAAATTAATCAAAGTTCTATGAATCCATTCCTAGATATCATTGAACCATATGCAATCAACATGTATCTTCAAGAGGGGAAATACCACTCACAGTTTTGAGGTATACTTAGGGATCATAACATATCTTCATGCAATGTAATTTAATCATGCCATTTTTCTATTATGCCAACAACCATGCATAAAACCATGTAATCAAAATATTCAATATCATTACGAGAGAATCCCATACTTCTCTTTATAATGATCACTTAATCCACATAGATATCATGAATCATTATCTTAGTTTCTCTTTCAAAACAAAAAAAATTAAACACTCATTATCCATACAAGAGAATCCTATACTTCTATTTATAATGATCCCTTAATCTAAATAGATCTCAAGAATCATTATATTAGTTTCTCTTTCAAAAACAAAAATCAAACATTCAATATCCATACAAGAGAATCCCAAATTTATTTAATTATTCTCTAAAAAGGATCTTGAATAATATTCTTTTACATACAAAAACTAAATTCCTTACTTTCTTTTTTCTAAATAATACTATTGACAAGTAATTTATTTCTCATAAAGATATCTAATCATTACTTTATTTTTCATAAAAGAAATCTAAATAATTTATTTCTTACAAAGCAAATTAAGCATTCCTTTATTTTTCATAAAGGGAATCTAATTATAATAATTTTCTTTCCCAAAATAAATCTAAATATTACATAATATTAATATAGAACTTAACTCCAAACATAGCAGCTAATAAACTTCGCAAAAATTTATAATATAACCTTGAAGCTAACTATTTATATCTTAATAATCTTAATATTAAAGCTTCTACGATAATATCTAAACCATAAGCATTATTAAAAACAAGCTTCTAATTAAATGTGAAACCCTAAAACAAGATACCAATTAATCAAGTGCTATAATAATCAAGTTTTAACATTATGCAGACACTCTACTAACAAGCCAATTTCATAGAACATAGGATAGCAAGAACTAAACAAGCTCTCATGCCTCTAGGACTACGCACAACTAACATAGGAGATTACACAAAAATAAGACAAGGAAATGGACCCACATGTGGATAGAGAGAACCACAAAACTTGCATCCAATTAACTACTAAGCTGGTGATGAAATAGCTAGGACCATCCTTTGAAGGAGCAAATCGAGACATCCCAAGAGGCGTTGGATAGGGTGGAAAATTGACTCAATGCTTATAGATGAATAAAGGCAAAAAGAGCAACCTAAACAAGGAAAATAATGAGATTCAGGGCAACAATTCAAACAAGATGCAAGATAGCTCTCAAAAGCAAACAAACCAAATTCTACCTAAGAAAATGAAGTTTAGTTGATGTCCTTCTGGCATATCATTCCTTCCAAGCTCGTTGTCTTGCTCTTCAGCCAAAAAGCATCAACTTCCAAAACCTTTCAAAGTCCCTTCTTAACCCAAGAGAAAGAGCACTCTTGTACATGGAAAGTTGATAACATTCATCTTGAGGAATTGTTAGCTTTCATTGTCTTAACAATTCCACCTCCATGCATGGTAAAAGAGAGACTCTCTTCTTTTAATTAGAAGATTAATTTAAATTCCAAACCAAGCTTAATAAAGTAAATATTAAGCATTCTTAAGATTGGATTTATTTATTAAGCTTGTAATCATTTATAAATTAAATAGCCGTATAGCTAATTAATGTTTTATCATCTACAAACATTAAAGCTAATGTTTTAGAAATATTAAAAACTTAAAAGCAAAAATATCAACCATAGATATTAAGTTGCAAATCAGAGTGTCGATATAAACTTGCATAATGAGGATAAACATTTACTCATGCTAACAAGCTTTCATACCATTGTTTTATCCTTAATAGGTAATCTTATTTTAAGATAGTCTAGTACTATCACAAACCTAATTAAGGAGACTCATTACACAAGCAACATCCTAGCCCAATGGCATGAACATAAAATAAACAATATGTAAATGCATCTACATGAAGGGTATTTATCCATGTTACCCTGAGCTACCGATGAACAAGTCATCATCATCATTTCCAAAAATATCTCTCATTGTAGGTGGTTTTTCCCACATGGTTTCCACTCGATATATAGTACCTACTCTTGCACCCACAATTACATTAGCAGTACCATATTATATGCTTAAACTACTATAATCATTCTATCCTTTATACATCATAAAAGAAATTATGCCATTAATCATTCACACTAATACATAACTTATTTTTCTTTAAAATTTCTACCAAGATAGGGTGTTAGATACTCTCCCTAGACTAAACACAGTCCTTTGTGTTTCTTGTAAAAGAGTATATCAAAAAAAATATTCAAAATGATATGGAAATTGCTGCCTCATCTCGTCAATATTCTCCCATGTAGCACAATTCTCAGAATACTGGTCCCATTGGACCTTACATTGTTCTAGGGTCTGTTTCCTCAACATCTTGGAACAAAATCCTAGAATCTTAACTAGTCATACCTCAATGGTTGTAGGATCTATCATTTGCAAGTTAGAAATATTCCACACATGAGTAGGATCAACAACATACTTCCTAAGTAGGGATATATGGAAATTATCATGTATCTTTGACAGGTTGGGTGGCAAAGTGAGCATATAGGCTAATGGGCTAATCTTCCCAATGATTTCAAAGAGCCCAACATTGGGGATCCAAATTTGTTGACTCGATGGCACTCTTCATGGATCTTACCCTTAAGAAGACTATATCTCCTATAAAAAATTCTATTGATGATCTTTTCATATCAGCATAACTCTTTTGATGATTAGCCACTTTCTCGAGCCTAAGATAGATAGCTTTAAGCTGCTCCATCTCTTGAATAGTATTTGGTTCGATAATCATTCAATCCTTTGGATTATCCTATGATAGAGGGGTTTTGCATCTTCTTCCATAAAGGATTTGAATGGGGCCATCCCTAATGATGTGTGGTGTCCATTATTATATGCAAACTCCATGAGATGTAAGAAATCTTCCCACTTTGACTTCTAATCCATGCAATGCATGCACAACATGTCTTCTAAATCTTAGTTTAACCTCTCAGTCTGACCATCTATTTCAAGATGATATACAAGACTAATTTTTAGCTTGGTTCCAATTGCATGGTGAAGAGTCTACCAAAATTTTGATGTGAATCTAAAGTCTTTGTTAGATATGATTACCTCAAGAAATCCATGTAATTTGAAAACTTCTTTGGTAAACTTATGTTCCACCATCGGTGCATCATCCTTGATGTTCCTTGGTATGAAGTGTGTAACCTTGCTCAACTTATCAACCACTACCAAGATAACATCATGCTAGAACCTATTCTTAGGTAACCCCACAATAAAGTCCATAGAGATTACCTACCATTTTTGTATAGGTATCTCATATGGGTATAATTTTCTAGTTGGGTGATGATGTTCTGCCTTCACTTTTTGGTATTCTAAACATATTGAAATGAATTCAGTAATATCTTACTTCATCCCATCCCAATAGGTATTTTTCATATTTTCTCTTATTTTTGACCCTCCTGGATGAGCAAGATAGGAATAATTATGTGCCTCTTGCATGATCAATCTCCTCAGGTCACCCATTTTGGGTATGACTACCCTATCTTTAAAGAATAAAAGCCCATATTTTATTTTGAAACCCTTACTTTCTTCAGAAGTTCCTTCTATTTTATCCCAAATTTCTATGCAATATGGGTCCTATAGTTACATTTTATTGACCCTATCCATCAAATCTAAATGGCTCCAGGTTAAGACAACTATGTGCCTTCTCCTGCTCAGGGCATCTGCAACCTTATTTTCTTTTCCTTTGATATATTCAATACCAAAATCATATTTTGCTAATAACTCTACCCATTTTCTCTCTCTTGCATTCAACATAGGCTAGGTAAAGATTTACCTTAGACTTTGATAGTTTATTCCTATCTCAAAATATTTGCCCAAAAAATAATATCTCCAAGCCTTTAGGGAATGCACAAATGCTACCAATTCTAGATCCTGAGTGGCATAGTTTACCTCATGCTTCTTGATTTTTATAGACTTGTATGCCACTATAGCTTCATCCTGAGACAAAAATTTGCCCAAACCTTTTAAAGAAGCATTTGTACATATGGTGAACTTTCAAAGAGGGTATGAAATATTTAGAATTCGTTTCATGGTCAACTTATTTTTTAGAGCCTCAAATGCGACCTCACACTTATCCATCCATTTGAACTCTTTTCCATTTTTTTTAAGGTTGGTAATTGGATAAGAAATCTTAGAGTAATTTCTCACAAAATATTTATAATAGTATGTGATTCCCATGAAACTCTTGACTTCTGTAACATTTGTAGGTAGAGGCCAATTTAGTATAGCCTTGATATTCTTTGGGTCCACAACAATTCCCTCTACTAAGATAATGTACCCCAAATACTATACTTGCAAAGTATAGAAATCACACTTGAACAGTTTCCCTTAAAGATGATTCTTCCTTAGTACTTCCAGCACCAACCTATTATGTTGGTCATGCTCATTAGAATGAGAATAAATCAAAATATCATCCAAGAATACTAAGATAAACTGGTCTAGATATTTTTAGAACACACTATTCATCATATTCATGAAGGCGGTCGATGCATTCATTAAACCAAACGATAGCACTATGAATTCATAGTATCTATATTGATTTTTAAAGGTCATCTTATGGATATTTTCTTCCTTAATTCTTAGCTAATGATATCTTGATATCTTATATATTTTTGAAAATATGGTAGCACCCTTTAGCTGATCAAAGAGATCATATATCCGTGGTAGAGGATACTTATTCTTAATGGTTACCTTATTCATCAATCTATAATCTATGCATAGTATGAAGGAACCATTTATTTTTCACAAACAACATTGGAGCACCCCAAGGTGACACACCTGGTCTGATCATACTCTTTTCCAATAGGTCTTGAAGTTAAAATTTTAGTTCTTGTAACTCAATCGGGGTCATTATGTAAGGTGTCTTGGAAATGGGTTCAACCCTCGGCATTAGTGAAATGACTCATCTGCTCTATGGCTTAACTTTGCTCTCTAAGGGTACTTGTTGGTATAGTGAGGACCCCCCAAAAAGTAGCATCTTGTTCTAAGTGTCTGGTATCTCTCCTGCCTCCTCTCTACTATCTCTTCTTTTCGTGTTGACTCATTATGCTTTAGAGGATTGGGATTGGAACTATATTTCTTATGAAACCTCTTCTTATTTTGTCCTAAATATCCATTGTTCCTACTATTTAACTTTGGATTACCTTTATTCCTCTTATTTTTATCCTTATCCCATTTTGTGAATCTTGTGCTATTTATTTTTCTTAATTTTTGTCTCTCTAATTCAGTCATCCCTAAATAATTGAAGAAAGTCCTTTTTGTTTGAATATTAGCTTCTTCCTACCTAGCCAGGTCATAAGCCTCTTGCAAAGTTTTCAATTTAAGTAGATTAATCACCATCCTTATCTTAGGGTCTAACCCTAGAATAAACTTATGTACTTTAAGAAATTCATTGTTCTCATATTCTGGGACATATTTTAGAAGTTTCACATATTTTTGAAAATATACTTTTATAGACAGTGACCCTTGCTGAAGGGTAGAGAACTCTTCATAATTCTCAATATAAAACTGGTTTGTAAGAAATATTTTCTTAAAATACTCAATGAACTCCTCCTATTTGAGATTTATGGCTTGGATTTATCTACCTGAGTTGTACGTGTTCCACTATTATAGGGTTACCTATAGGAGATGAATGGTGGCCCATGTAATCTTAGTCTCTAATGAGTAATTTTTCATGGAGAAAAAGGTTTCTAACTCCTTTAGCCATGACTCAATTGCATCTCCTCCTATTTTTCCATTAAATTTGGTTACCTTAACATTCTTAAGGTCTCTTGCAATATTAGCCTCTATTCCAGCCTTGCCCTCTTTACCTCTTCAAATAGGATTTTCTTCCTGCCGACCTCTTTATTTATAGTACTGGCCTCTCTATTGACCAAAGAATCTATTAGTTTTTGTTGTTGTTCCAATTGCTCTTGGAGAAACTTTACCATAGAGGAAATATATTTTGTCCTCCTATCAAATTTTGATGATCCTCCAAAATTCCTATCGGGGTTCACTACCATCTAAGGCCCCTTACCAAAATTTATTGTCTTCCTAGCCTTCTTACTAGGGTCTAAAGTCTGTCTTGTATTTTGTACAGTATTACCCTGTGGTGTAACTGAATTGGCTTTCTTCAACAAACTTCCTTTTTGAATAGGTTCCATTTCCTATTCACAACAAAGAATTAGGTAAGTTATAATTCTCCCACAATTGGACTTATGTTATGTTAGCTTCATTCCACTCATGAACTAACATATGCTATTATTATTCTAGGGTCACCCTCTCCCTCTTACAAAGTATCTAATCCAAAGTCACACATAAAATCAAGGCTCAACCTAAATATACTCCACGAAAGCTTCTAACCCTACAACCTAGATATCTAATACCAACTGTAACAAACCAAAACTACCAACACATTTTTTTGAAAAGAGCACTTAGTACATGGCTATTGTATTCACACAAATCCTTCCAGGTTCATGAATTCCTAGCTATTACATTCTCGTAACTCCATCTAGGCTCATGGTCTCCTAGCTATTGTGTCATTCTCACAACTTCTAGGTTTATGAGTTCCTAGCTATTGCATCCTTGCAACTCCTTCTCAAACTCATATCTACCTCGTTATAGCATTCACACAACTCCTTCCAAGATTGGGCTTTATGGCTTACTAGAGGAGAAATTCTACCCATACCAAGGTTAGAAAAACAATTACATCATTTACTCTAAAAGAGACGATAAGAAAGCATGACATAAACCACCAAATAGTAAATTATTTATAAAGATAACATACACCAAAATTTCCTCTTATCCACAAAGCTATATTTACTTAGATCAAAACTTGAGGTCAACACAAAGTATTTATCTAACATAATGCTATAACATAAATAACTTAGATTTCCACAATAAAGTATATATTTCTTTTAAACATATGCCATCATAATTTAACCAAATATTCATTCATACAACTGATAGAATTCAAAACTAACTATTCAATTGAAGGATTTATCAAAACACTTTAATAAATTATGGCAACATAAACTTTTAATTTGTACAATAATCAAGTATACACAAAATTGATTGAACAACTCAAATTTTCAAGCCTTTAAAATTCCACGACTCCAAATTAATCAAAGTTCTATGAAGCCACTCCTAGATATCCTCAAATCAGCCACAATAAACAAGTCTCTTTAAGAGAGAAAATACCACTCATAGTTTTGAGGTATACTTAGGGATCATACAACTCTTCATGCAATGCAATTTAATCATGCCATTTTTCTATTATGCCAACAACTATGCATAAAATCCTATAGTCAATACATTCAATATCATTACAAGAGAATCCCATATTTCTCTTTGTAAAGATCCCTTAAACCACATAGATATCAGGAATCATTATCTTAGATTCTCTTTCAAAACAAAAAAATCAAGCATTCAATATCCATACAAGAGAATCCCATACTTCTCTTTATAATGATCTTCCCATACTTCTCTTTATAATGATATCTTAATCCACATAGATCTCAGAAATCATGATCTTAGTTTCTCTTTCAAACCCAAAAACCAAACATTCAAAGGCCATACAAGAGAATCCCACACTTCTCTTTATAATGATCCCTTAATCCACATAGATCTCAAGAATCATTACCTTAGTTTACCTTAGTTTCTCTTTGAAAACCAAAAATCAAACATTCAATATCCATACAAGAGAATCTGAAATTTATTTAATTATTCTCCTAAAAGAAACTTGAATAATCTTCTTTTACATACAATAACTAAATTCCTTACTTTATTTTTCCTAAAGAAAACTATTTACAATAATTTATTTCTCATAAAGATATCTAATCATTACTTTAATTTTCATAAAAAAAATCTAAATAATTTTTTTCTCATAAAGCAAACTAAGCATTCCTTTCTTTTTCATAAAGGGAATCTAATTATAATAGTTTCCTTTCTCAAAATAAATATAAATATTACACAACATTAATATATAACTTAACTCCAAACAAGGCAGTTAATAAACTCCACAAAACTTTATAATATAACCTTCCAAAAGAAGCTAACTATTTAAACCTTGATAATCTTAATATTAAAGCTTCTACAATAATATCAAAATCATAAGCATTATTAAAAGAAATCCTAATTAAATGTGAAACCCTAAAACAAGACACTAATTAATCAAGCACTATAATAATCCTTCTTGTCAAGACTGCATTACAAAGCATCCCCAACTATTTTATGTCTATTTTTAAACTTTTTGGGAAGGTTATTTTCAAGATCGAACGTATTAAAAAGGTCTTTCTATGGGCTGGCTCACATGATCATAGGAAATTCCACCTAATATCTTGGGATCAAGCTTGCAATATAAAAATATTTTAGAGATATGGGTTTTAGAAATATTCATATGATGAATGAGGCTCTAATAATGAAACGAGGGTGGAGACTCTTAAAAAAGAAGTATGAAGAATTGATCCACATAATCTCTACTAAATATTTGATTTAGAATGACAACTTTTTCTTAGACCCCATTTTGGTGATTGGCTCTATTTTTTGATAGAATTTGGTGAAGTCTAGCCATCACTTGTTAATGGAACGAGATGGGTTTTAGAAAATGGTAACTCTATTAATTTCTATAAATATTCTTGGTTGCAGGATGCTCCACTCTCTCAGGACCCGAATCTAGTGATGGCTAAAATTCTTACCAAAATATTGGGGTGGCGAATGGTTAGTGATTTTATTGGATTGGATAATGGTAGGAAGTTTTGGAAATCTCTCCATATGACCAACTACAATAGAAAAGCGGATCTAGCCTAGGCCTCTCTTTCTCATTTTCTCTAGTTATAGGTGTTAAATTTACAAGATATTGAGGATGTTATTGTTTGGAGAGATGAGAATGTAGGTTCCTTATCAATTAAGTCTACGTACGCCTTCCTTGATTCAAATGCTCTAGTCTAGATCACCCCTATAGATTGTGGTTTAAGCATTTGATCCCAAAAGCCAATATATTCTATTAGCTGGCCATCCAAAACAAACCTCTCACAAATGAAAAACTGTATAAAAGGGGGATGATTTTACCCAAACGTTTTTACCTCTGTGAATCTTATGAGGAAACCTTGGAGCATCTTTTCTTTCATTTTTCCTTCTCCTTAGATGTTTTGAGTAGAATACTACTTTCACTGGGGGTTTTTTGGGTTTTGCCTAATTCTTTGTTCGATGTCTATACCTAATGGGAATCCCCATTTAAATCCCATAGACTCATGATTCTTTGGAGATTTCTCTTACCTCACCTCTATTGGGATATATGGTGGGAAAGAAACCAAAGAGCTTATAAAAATAGAGGGATTTAGAGACAATTTGCTCTAGGATGATTTGGAGCTCTGTGGAAAACATGGTCACTTGTCTTCAAAATTTGGGCAGGGAAATCCAATCGAAAGTTGATATGGAATTAGACTCAAATTTTAGCATACTTTTGGACCTACTGGCCTACCCATACCAAATCAAAGATAAGTACAATGGTTACCCCCTCCAATTGGTTGGGTGAAACTCAACTTTGATGGTACCTCAAAAGGTAATCCTGGTCCAGCTAGCGCGGGAGGAGTGGTAAGAAATGATAAAGGTGAGGTGTTATTAGTGTATGTGGAGTTTCTCTCCTCTCAAAGATACCACTTTTTCGAGGCCAGGGCCTTGTTTCAAGGTATGGTTTTATTAGAATATTTGAGCCAGAATAAGATTATTATTGAAGGTAATTCCTTGAATATGGTTAATTTTTACAATTCTGCTAAAACCCAGCTAAAACATAGCAAATATGATTGGTGAAGCTACTAGGATCCTTTGCTCTAGAGAGGAGTTTTTGGTTCAACACAAATTTAGGGAAGGGAATAAGCTGGTGGACCTTATGGTGAATATTGGTTTATCTCAACAAGGTCTCACAATTTGGAACTCAAACTTTCCTCAAAGCCTTTTGAGGCTTATGGATGAAGCCAATATTTGACTCCTATTCTTATGGTGATTTTTGCTAGTTGTTGGGGTTTTTTGGTGAATTCCTTTCTTTTTTGAAGTGGCTAGATTCTTCTTCAGTTTTCAATAGGGTGGGAACTAGGCTTCCTCCTCTTAGTTTAAAGTTTAAATTCAATCTGAAGTGTTTTGGTACCACTTGCCCTTGTGAGTTCCCACTTTTGGGGGTTTTGTTTGAAAATAATACTTTTGGTTATGATTGGTACAAGTGGATTATTATTCTTTTTGGAGGCTCTCTACCAACCACCCACTTCATCATGTTTATGAAGGGCCGAAGGTTCTTCTCTAAGGTGTTGAAGCTTGCGGATTGGCTTAGAGTGTTGAATTTGAATTTTGGGTGGTTTGGTGAGTTTCAATGTAGCAAGTTGTTCGCTCTCATTTTTTATGGCATCACAAGTGGGAAATATTTTGTTGTGTACGTCATTTTATTTGTCATTATTTCTAGGAGTGGGACTCCTTTTGTTTGCTCGCTTCACTGTTGGATGACTTACCACATCAATGGCTCCTCTTCCACTTGTTTCTTCCTTTATTGAGTTGCTTTTGCTCATGATGGTTTCCTTTGGGTTACCCTGTATCCGTACCAGAGTTCAAAGTTTCATTTTCCTAGGAGGGTAGGTGACAAATATACTTCCCATGTTTAGAATAGAAAGTGACACCTCTTCCCATGGCTTATTGATTTATCTTGTTGTTCCGATCCATTTTGTAAAGAGAGCAAGTTTGACAAGATTGAGTTTTCTTTTCGATATCATGGGTTCAGTTGTATGGTTTGTCAATTATGTGTGTGGGGAAATTAATTTTCCTTTAGAGCTCATCCTCCTTATTTGTGGCATCATGTTTTTATGTATGATTTTCAACTTCTCATTGATTTAGTTTTGCCTCGGATCGCACAATGGAATCAACTATTTAAATCAATGGATGTTTTTCCCTCAACAAGATTTACATCAACAAAGCTTACCTTTGGAGTGGGAGGATTTTTTTCTATGTTGGTTCATGGAAGATGGGAAAAAGGGGTAGAGAATCCCTTTGGAACTAAAATATCTTGTTGTGATTGATGAAGTTAAGAAAGATTTTTGCAAGGGTGACCTCTTGGAATATATTCAATCCTTCCATGACCACCATAGAGGTCTCTCCAGGATGATGGCATTTTGATGGAGAAAGGGATGGGTCCAAGTGGGGGGTCTAGAGTTTGTAGTCTTTACAACATTGATTAAATAGGTGACAAACCTCCTAGTTGATGACACTTTTTACAATAGAAAAAAGCACTCACTCATCAGGGAGTTGGGATTCTTCCTTGATGAATATGAATATCTTCCAAAGTTAGAAAATGGATATGACACCAAAGAGCTTAAGGACCCATGGGGTCAGGTAATTATCATAATTATGGATTTATTTATGTTGGATACCAACTGGGAGGTTCTACGTAGTTATCATGTCATGTTCTTGAATCATCTAAGGTAAAAGAGATCTATGAACATTCCTTATTTCCTTGTTTACTCCTTGGTGAAGACATTGATCAATGTTAGAAGAGGGAAAAGGATAGATCCAATTCATCAAGGCTTAGTACTTCTTATTTTTAAGCATGTTGTTAATAATAAAGGGGTGGTGGTGGAAGAAGTGCTAGCACAAATTGAGAATAATAAAATCCCACCTACATTTGATCCTCCCCCAGTTTCCTCCAACTCATCTACCAATGTTTCTTCAAAGTCTAAGCCTTAGGATTTCAAAATCTCGATGATTTTAAATTAAGGAAAGAGAAAAAACTAGATAGGAGTTTATGTTTCATCCAAAGGTATCTGGGGTGGTCAAAATAGATGCTTGAAATGTCTCTCTTTGAGAACTATCCCAATTGGCTCTTCTGCTAGTGACTCTTCAAATTTTGAGCTTGAGGATTACAAAAGTTTGATGATTTTGGATTGACAAAAGAGAATAAACTAGAGAGGAGTTTTTGTTTCTTTCAAAGGTATCCAAGGTGGTTGAACTAGATGCTCAAAATATCTCTCATCAAGAACTACCCTGACTAAGCCTTCTGCTATCATGTTGGTTATGTTTGATGATGAATACCAGTCCCCAATTGGTAATAAAAGTAGATCCTCAAAAGATCTAGTGAAAGTTAAAGACCAGTTTCCAATGTTGAAGTCTATGTCATCCAATGCTCTCATCTTTCTCAGTAAGCTAGAAGATAAACACAAGGTCCTAGTTGGCTCCCTTCAGGTAGCCATCACATTCATTGAGGAAATTCAAGTAATTACTCAGCAGTAGAAAGGGGATTCGACGACCCCCAATATAGACTCATAAAGGGATGGGAAGCTACCTTCTATGGCATATTTTTCTATTATTTCCTAGTTGTTTTTTAAACCGTGTTCTAGATTTTTCCTCGTGTGGGGTTGGGTGATCTTGCTTTTTGTTGGATAGTACCCTATCTGGTTTACAATTTTTATGGTTTATTTGGTTGTTAGTCTTGCATAGGTATCTTGGCTTTCCTTGAGACCTCTCTACTACTTTCTTTTGTAAAGGTTTGGGGACCCTTTCAAAACCCCTTCTTTTAATTAATAAAAAAAAAGCAAGCGCTATAATAATCAAGTATTAACATTACATAGGTGTTCTACTAATAGGATGGTTTCAAAAAACATAGGACAACAAAAATTAAACAAGATCTCCTGCCTCTAAGACTATACACAACCGACATAGATGATTACACAAAAACAAGACAAGGAAATGGTCCCATCTATGGACAAAGAGAACCACACTCATGATGAAATAACCAGGCCCATCCTTTGAAGGAGGTAAACCAAGATATCCCAAGAGGTGTTGGATAGGGCAAAAAAATGGCTCAATGCTTACAAATCAAGAAAGGTAAAAAGAGCAACCCGAACAAGGAAAAAAACAAGATTCAAGGCAACAATTCAAACAAGATGAAATATAGCTCTCAAAAGAAAACAAACAAAAGTTTACATGATAAAATGAAGCTCAGTAAATGTACTTTTGGTGTGCCACTCCTTCCAAGCTCACTGCCTTGCTCTTCAACCAAAAATCATCAACTCTTAAAACCTTTCCAAGTCCCTTCTTAACCTCAGAGCAAGAGCACTCTTGTGCATGGAAAATTGGTAATATTCATCTTAAGGAAACATCACCTTTCGTTGTCTTAACAATGCCACCTCCATGTGTAGTAAAAGAGAGGCTCTCTTATTTTAATTAGAAGATTGATTAAAATTCCAAACCAATATTAATAAAGCAAATATTAAACATTCTTAAGATTGGATTTATTTATTAAGCTTATAATCATTTTTAAATTAAAAATAACAACTCAAAAGAAAAAATATCAACCATAGATATTAAGTTACAAATCAGAGTGTTAATATAAAATTGCACAACGAGGACAAACATTTACTCATGCCAACAAGCTTTCACACCATTATTTTATTCTTAATAGACGATCTTATTTTAATATAGTCTAGTGCTATCACTAACCTAATTAAGGAGACTTATTGCACAAGCAACATCCTATCCCAACGATGTGAACACAAAACAAGTAATATGCAAATGCATCTACATGAAGGTATTTATCCATGTTACCCTGAGATACCGATGAACAAGTCATCATCATCATTTCCCAAAATATCTCTTATTGTAGGTATTTTCCCACATGGTTTCCACCCAAGAGATAGTACTTGCTTTTGCACCTATAATTACATCAACAATATCATATTCCATGCTTAAAATACTATAATAATTTTATCCTTTATTCATCATAAAAGAAATTAATGCCATTAATCATTCACACTAATACATAGCTCATTTTCTTTAAAAGTTTTGCCAAGACGACGTGTTGCACTAGCAAAGTAAGCCCCCCAAAGTAGCACATCATGTCAAGGTTCAACCTAGGTTCTCTCCATGGAAACTTGGTGTCCTACGACTTAGGCACTGATACTAATTATAAAAACCCACCAACTCAACCCAAGGGAGAAGGATATTTTTTCCACAAGGATTAACCCACCAAAAACACCCAATATATTTTAACATTACAAGGCATAACCATATTTTGAGTTCATTGTCACTACAAACGATACTCAAGTGGATAGGAGTGGCTAACATCCCATACTTTTGGGGTTCAATTTTTGAAACCTCATCATTTAAAAAATATGCCATCAATTGTCCCCCCACATTTTCTATACCCTCACCAATATATGATAACTTAACCACGACATAGGGATTATCCTTTAAGGCCCATAACACTTAAAGGGGGACACATTTTTCCTAACCCTACATAAGTTCATCTATGTAGGATTATTCTGGCATGATGCCTTAGTGCTTAGTTACCTACACCTCCATGGGCTAACTAAGGCCATTACCACTCACCTCATAATGAGCATGGTCACTCTTACCTCACCACAAGGTGCCACCACTATACTATCTTATAAATGATTCGATGGATTGTCCCATCCTAATCCATCATTTAGATTCCTAGACCTCACCACTAGGAATATGTCCAAGCCTCATTGCTATGGACTACCCAAAAGCCTCATCACTTTGGTATACCCAAGCCTCAATGTTCAAGGTGTATCATTCACAAATACCTTTCAACATAACATATTGATAAAGACTATAAATTTAAATTACTTTTCAAAGCATAATACTAGAATTTAGTGTTTTCCTTTATTTATAATAAAAAGGATAACAATATCTAAAGAAAAAATCACCATAGTCCATCAATTATATTCTATCAATTCCCAATAATAACACATCCTTTCTATTATTGCAAATAACTATCTATTTCCATGATCTTTACATAAAATAATAATAACATTTAATATTTCATTCTTGACCAAGTCTCAAAATAATATAACAAGAGTTATTTACAACTCATCCATTTTTTTATAATTTCATACAAATACTCTCCAAGTAATAATATTATTACATATCAATATAAATGGTCCTTAGTTCATCTTCTCTTTCAAGGTCCTCCTTTTGATAGATATTTCCCATGAACTTGAATAGAACTATTAGGGATTAGGACAACTCTTACATGCACTATGCAAAGAAAGCATACAATAATGTAAGAACATTATGCAAGCAAAGACCATGCAATAGCATTGGGAGAATCTCATATTTATGTCAATCATAAGAAGAAAACATCACACATTTGTTAATCAAATGCTTTTGTCCTCAACACGTTTGGTTAGAAGCTAAATAGATAACTAGAGTACAAAATATTTGGGAAGGAGAAACAATGGAGGTATGCTTAAGATAGTGGTTTTTGAAAAAAGAACTAAAACAATTTCTTTCTTTACCATGTCTTATATGCTTGGGTGTATGGTTGGCACGAAATGCACCTATTTTTGAAGGTAAGTTAATACCCCCATTTCAGGTCATATTTTAGGTGAGGACTTTGGTCTCAATCAATAAAGGGTCTAGAAAACATAAAAAAGCTTTGACAAGTAGATAATTTATTCATTGAAAAGTCTCAACCATGGGTTTTTTTTATGGGGCCAGTTAGAGACAATTAATTTTTAGTAGTTCAGGAGGTATTTTGTACTTCTTAGATACCCATCATATCAAATTTAAAGCAAGTCTTGGGACAGGTTCCAAAATTTTTGTTGAGTTTCATGCTTTGAGATTGCTAATGAAGTGTGTTGTAGAGCGAAATGTGAAAAAATTATAATTTTTTGGAGTCTCTACTCTAGTCATCAACTGGATGAATAGTTCTCCACAATTAAAAAATAATTTGATTAGACCAATGGGAGATGAACCGCTTGAGGTAATTTCTCTTTTTGAAAATATCTCTTTTACTCATGTTTATAGGGAATTAAATCAAGAAGCAGATAGGTTATCAAAATAAGGTCAATAAGTTCCAGAAGGTTTCTTGCAAATGGAAGAGAACAAGGATGGAGTTTCTTATTTCACCCACATATCATACCCCTAGTTTCTATGTTAGCTCTGCATTTTTACTATGGGCCTATTCATTTGATTAGAGCTTTATGTAAGATTTTAACTGTTTATTTTCTTTCTACTTGTTTATTTTTCATTGTTTTCTATCTAGGTTTTGGACATGGAGATTATTTGGATGATTAAGTATTGATATAAATATATTTATCCTTATTATCCCCATGCTATATTGTAGATGGGTTTTTTCTCTCTGATTTGTTTGATTTTAATTATATTTTAACTTCTAGTAATCTACTTTTATCTAGGTTTTTGTTTGTACAAGGCACCTAAGAAGTGTAATTTTCTTTCATTCTTGAAATAAAATTACGATTTTTTTCTTGTAAAAAAAAAGCCTCAGGAAACCCATTATTTAATCCTTCAAAATATTTTCTCATTATAAATATACATTCAATGCATTAGAACTATACTAATACCCAAATATACTTTTTTTTGTTTTCCATAAGTTTAATATACACATTATTAAATCACCAAAACAAAGGTCTTTAATCATGTTTAATTATTTTTATTTCCAAAACAAAGCATGCTATTAAATTAAATAATACTAGTTGTTCATAAATTGTGATTGCAAAAGCATAAACAACTCACATAAATTCAACCTTCCCACTAATTAGCTATGGATTAATGGACACAATATTTAAATCAATAAAGGTAAAATTCACCTTTCTAAAACACATAATATTCAACATTAATAAAACTTTTCTCATGCTTAATAAAGATATTAAACCCATAGTTATAAAATTAGAAATAAACATCATAACTCACTTGTGCCATCCAAAGATTATCCAAGCTTAACATGATCCTTGGAAAAAGAACTAGATACTCCAAAAACTCACTAGATGACTCTATCACTGATTAAGGTTCGAGCGGCTATGGCTCAAAAAGACATAAACTTCAAAGATCGACTCACAAGGTGCTAAAGTTAGCATGAAATTGAAGATCTCCTAAAGCCTAATTACTTTGATTAAGGTGCCTCCCTACTCTCTAGAAACTTAAAAGAAATATAAAAATAACATATGTAACATCCATCATCTCCTTTACATCCTAAAGAACATGTTAAGCTACCAAGGATAGAGGTTATCCACACAGGAAACACAAATGATGGATGCAGCCCCAAAAGTGAATGAACCTCTGCTCTCCTATCCTATTAGAGAACCAAACCTATAGAACACCATGCAAAGTAGATAAAAAAGAGATTGAGAAAACGTAGGTCGACTCAATTTAAACAAAAACTTACAAAGGTGCCAGATAGCAAGATGGCGAACTCTCCCCATGCTCACCTACTTTAAGATTCTACTTGTTGGGTAGACTATAAGAATCAATGACTTAGAATAAGGTATAAATTCCTTCCCTAGAATGGCTAGGGAAACACAGACTAAGATTAAAAAATTATGAGTCTTACATAGTGAGAGCACAACCAAACCAGATCAAACTTATGCTTCACCAAGCTCAACACAAGCTTAAATAAATGAAGGAAATTGCCTTAAGTTATGACCTCATACAAGATGATATTCCCAACAATTCCAAATATAAACCAAAGAAACAAAAATCAATAATGTAAGCAAATATGTATATCTAAGAAACAATCATTGCATAAAAAAAAAATGCACATAGCATGAATATATCATTTCAGCAACAAATATTATGAAGCATTCATTCATCAAGAACAACTAAGAGGACAAATACCTCTGTAAAAGCACTTCAGTGAATACTTCCTTCTTCAAGCTTTCATTCCCAGATCTTCTCTCCAACTAGCTCTCAAAACTTGTCAATTCCTCCAACATATATTTCCCAAAGGAGATTAATGTCGAAAGCAAATCTTTCTTGCATGTCATTCATTATGCACAAAAGTAACGTTTTCAAATCTACATTACAAAAATATTGCCAATTATACCAACATTGCCAATTTTAGTTATTTAGTGAATTTTCCTCTAAATTTCAACTTATTAAAGCTTACCTTATTTTATTAATACCCAAAGGTCTAGCTTTAACAATTAAATCACTCTTTCATTAAGTCTATTACTTTTCTATTCCCAAATTTATTTACTAACATTAGGATTAAATCAATTACTTACCTCCTAGAATTGATTTAATTAATATCGAATGTTAATATTAACCATTAACATCAATTTATTTTTAAGTATTAATTATTAATACTTAACTTGATAAAATCATTAACCAACCAAACTCAAAACACATACATGAATGCATCCCAATAATAATTTGCTAGTCTAAGATGCAATCATTAATATGCACAAACAATATTTTTTTCCTTGAGTAGGAGGCTTTACAATAACTATAACATTATTACCTACCTACTAAGGATGGATATTTTGCTTATAGCAACCTCCTTGCTTGATGATGCATTTTTAATCAAACATACATATATGCAATGCATCTATATGAGGGTATTATTTTTACCCTTGAGCTGTTGATGATAATTTCATCCATTATTTCTCTTTTTCTCTCAACTTTGGTGGTTCTCCCATACTAATCCACCCGTGAGAGTACCTGGTCTTGCAACCACCAAATTTATCATAGTACCATATTTTAAAAGTAGCATAATCCAACTTTAGAAAGCATAACTATCACTCATCTTGATAGAACATAATAAGATTATGCATTAATATCCACACATTAGTACATAAATCACACAAAAAGGGTAGTCCTGTCATGAGGGTCGTCACACCAAAGACCTTACCACAACAATAAGCTTACAACTTGCAAATGCAATATAGTTTATTTCTTCTTCCCTTCAACTATTTTGCATATTTTTTTCCAAGCAGTTTTTGAAGTTTGTACTTCACTTATATGGCTAATTTTCATCGATTATATGAAAAGTAATTAGCATAAGGGCTTTTGCATCATTTTATTCAATTTTTTGTTTTCCTCTTTCATGTTTTGACTTATCTTTTATTCCATTCACTATATCCCAAATTTTTTCAACAATGAGAATTGATTATATTTTATTTTTACATGATGCAAAGTTTGGTCCTTTTAGAAGTGATTTAGAAAGGAAAATTTTACTATTTGCCATAATAGAACTCATATAATAATTCTCAACAATCAATCTTCAAATAATTCAAATTTCAATTAATTTCAATCAAATTTCAATCATTCAATTTACTCCTTATCTCTTCAATTCAATTTTGACTTCTTATATCTCCCAATTTGTTTTTTCTCATAATTTCTCCTTCAATTGTAATTTAATTTTCACTCCTTTCAATTCAATATTCATTATAAAAATCAAATGCTTTTCTTCCTTATGTCTCCTAATCATTAATTACTTTCAATTAATTTTTCAAATTCTTTAATCAAAAATTGATTTATTCTCCCTTATCTCTCCAATTATTCACTTTAGAATTATCAAAAATCAAATTTAATCATTCAACCTTATAACTCCCATTAATAAAATTCAAATTCAAATTTGTGCTAGGGTTTTAATAACTTACTCTACACTCAGGTATTTTCTTTTTCTCTTTCTCCACATGGAGGTTAGTAGTAAGTCAAGGTAGTGTTACCCAAATCTTGCCCTTTGTAGATGCTGTAACTTGAGATGTTACACATTCCTTTTTATTCTTGCTCAAACACTTATGCACATCAACCTCATATGTGTTATCATTCTTGTCTTGGCTCATAGGTGCTATCATCCTCAACTTAACTTGGCTCATAGGTGCTATCAACCTCAACCCAACTTATAGGTGCTATTAATCTTGGCTCAACTTGACTCATAGGTGCTATCAACCTTAGTTTGACTTGTAAATGTTATTCTTATTTTACCTTTGTATCCTTCACTAATTTTTCTTAGGCACTTTGTCTCTAATTCCTTATAGGTGTTTTCACTTTGATTTCTCATAAATGCTTTGAATTTCTCTCTTCTTGCTTCCTTGTCATATTCCATAATTATTTTTATCTTCTAATATCTTTGATCATAAGTAGTCTGCATACATCCTTAATTTATAAATCCTTTTCTCACACAGCTTCTACTTCTTCGATCTCCTTATGGATTCATAGGTTATAGTCCATAAATATCTCCTTTCTTCTTCACAATATATGTACTCCTTTTTACCATCTTCTATGATTCACAACAATATCCAAATATCCTCAAAATCATCTTGTAATATCAGGGTGAAATCAACCCATAGCAACAAATCTCCTCAACTATTCCTTAGATAACTTCCTCATCAAATTTTCCTTCACAATGAAATATCAATCATTCCTTTAGTATTTTAATATTCTCTTTTCTCAAGATATATTAGGGTGCAATCAACCTATCCTCACTTATTCCTCCCTAATATGAAATGGCTAGAGTGTAGATTTGATACCACTGATGGCTATTCTTCCAGATTATCTCATAGATCCTGTAGTAAAGTCTCACTATAGTGGGGAAATATTATTATTAGAGGTAATTTTGACTAGAGCACCTACCTAAAGCAAATATGAAGGGGCTCAACACCCCTACTACTTATGATGTCGTCAATGAGGGACCATCACCACCAACTGATCCTACATCTAAATATTCCTTCACCATGAACCTTAACCCAAACACTGGATGGAATAAAGAAATAACTCAATAGCCTTTTCAATGGTGATTGAGATAGGTCTCAATAATACTTAGAATCCCCTAGCCATTTTAGTGATAGCTAATGGAAAACCGCATTTATTGAGGGCTTGCCTCGATTGGGGCTCATGGTATTTTCTTACCTTCTACAAGAAAAGCCCCAAAGATTAGTCCCTACCCTTAGCAAAGGATGCATCTTAGTCCTAGGTATCATTCCCAATTAATATCACTAATGAATCCTAAGGACTAATGTCCTTCTATTGGTTAAAGTGGAATACCTAAGAAGACCAAGTGAAGAGGCAACTAGGTAAGACTTCCTCCTATTAAGGGAGGACTTGATAGCCAAATATTAGGTAAGAACAAAGCAATCCATAATAATTCCAACTATGACATTCTCCATTTCTCTTCTGGTCTATTGACCACACAATGGTCTCCTCATGGTATATGGTGGAAGAGGATTCCTCAAGAGTAGAGAAATTCAAAATATCTAAACTATGATCCCACGGAGTGCATTAAAGGATATCTTCACTAAGTAAAACTACCAAGAGCATAGATGAACCAATATTTAAACCTCAAAATCTAAAACTGATTTGTAACGATTGAACATGAGGAAGGGATTAGGATCCAATTTTAGTCTTGACACTCCATAACTAGACATAGTTCCCTAGGTGCTAGATGAAACATTAAAGCAAAAACAAGGATAGCCCAAGGGGCAATACATGCTCAAGATATTAATTTTAGATTATCATAAAGATCTAATCATGGAGATTTATTATGGACCTCTAGAGCCTCCAAATATATTATTATTGATGTCGACTAGCCTGGGCAGAATTTTGAATTCAAATTTTGAAGTCCTACATGTATTGAGGAGGGAATTATTTTCCACTTCTTATAAATACCTCTCTTCTCATTTTAAATCATTGAAGGCCCCCCATCCTCCCGAGGGGTGCTTTCCTTCATTCTCCTCTGTGTCTTGGCCTGGCTCGAGCTTTGCGTAGCCTACCGGGTAGTTTTCAAACCTCTTCCCTCTACATTTATGTAAATATGAGTGCACGTTAATAAAGAATTTATGACTCTTTACTTATCTCTATCTTGGTTTTGGCATGGGTGTTCTATTTCTACTATATTTTCTTGAATGGGTCTTTTGTTCTCATGCACTGTCAATCGCCATGCATGTGTTCATTCAAACCTATAAGGGCATTGGAGGAGTCTTATTCTTTCTTCTTTGGCACATCACCACCCCTTAGGCTAGGCTATATAGCTTTGCATTTTATGTAATTTACTGCTTTAATTTTTCTATATTTTACCACTTTTCATAGTTTACTTTATGTTCTCTTTTCCCCCCTTGAAATAGTCCAAGCTAGGAGTGTAGTTGTAACAACCGAAAACTACCAACCCAATAGTGATGATTTTTTTTAATCAAAGGTTCTCAAAGAAGATCCAATATTTATCTCTTCAGCATTCAAGGCTTCACCACATTTTAGTTCCAAATAGCTACAGATGACACTCAATAGATAGGAGTGACCAACTCCCATATTTTTTGAGGTTCACCTTACTAAACCTCGTTGTTTAGAAGTATTCCAAAAGTGGTCCCCCAATCTCTCCCATACCCTCACCAACATAGGATAATGTGACCACAACATAGGGATTATCCTTTAAGGCCCATAACACTTAAAGGGGAACACTTATTCCCTAACCTTAACCTAAGTCCATCTAGGTAGGTTAATCATACATAAAGCCTTAGTGCTTAGTTACCTCACCTTCGTGGCTAAGATAATTACCTCTCAATTGGTAATGAACATGGTCACCTAAAACTACATGTTCAAGGTACCACCACTACTATATTACGATTGATTTCTATTGTATTCCAGATAAGGGGACACCTAATCCTCACCGTTCAGGGTGTATCATTTCACAAACATTTGGCTATTGCATTCTCACAATTTCTTCCAGATTTATGAGCACCTAGCTATTGCATTCTTGCAACTCCTTCTAGGAATTACTTCTACCTGGTTAATGTATCCTCATAACTCCTAGGATTGGGTTTAGGTCCTAAAAGAAGGTATATACTCAACCCAAGAACTTATTTCTACCCAAGGAATAAAAATAGAACTTTCTCTAAGAAAACTAAATGCTTTGAAACTCAATAATATTTAAGCTATAGCATCTTATTGACTGAGAATGAAATCATAAGCATACCATAAGCTTCATCTAAGCTAACACATTTATAATAATCTACATGCTATATTTGGACTATTAAAGAGATTACATAAATAAGCATTTCAATAGATTTCTCAAAACAAAGAATCAAAATGCTATCAAATTCCACTTTATTAACATTTAATCACAAGATCATATGTTTATAACGACAATAAAATCAATGAACATGAGGACCACATAATTTCCAAATATTCTTTTTGCTATTGCTAAAAACAAACTATTCCCATAATACAAAACTACTATTCTTGAAATATAGTTGAAGTATTTCCTTCTAAAAATTACAAAGCAAATTCTCATTTGCATAACCATTTCTTAATACAAGAGATGATAACGCCATTTTGCCCAAATGGTCTTTCTACCACCTTCCTTTGATGACCTTATTCATGTAAGAATCTACCCCTGACTTAGGAAATTCTTAGGGATCAGTATAGCTCCAAATGTAATGCAATTTAATCATGGTCTTAATGTTAATCAAGAAGCCATGCATAAATCATTACAAAGCAAACCAACCCAGAGAGAATTCCATACTTCTCTTTATAATTGCCCCTTTATCTACTCAAGTCTCAAGAGTCCATTATATTTTTTTTCAACCCAACATTTTAACATATCCCAAAAGATGCATGCATACAACTAAATAAACAAGGAGATAATCCCATATTTCTCTCTATAATGGTCCCTTTACCTACTCAAGTTTTAAGAGTCCATTATAAAAATTCAACTTATCCAATGCAATTATTCAATCTAAAATAATAAAGTATTATAATAATACTAGCTTCCTTTATTATAACAAAGCAATACTATTTCTTTGTTAAGTGAAGAATAAATATTGATTTCAAATCCTTATAACTAAATTGCAAGTATTCATCTAATCTATCAAGTAGTTGTAAAAGAACTAGTTTTCTTTAGCACAACCAAACAATATTCTTTCCTTTAATATGAGTACCATTATAAAGAAACAACATAACAAGCTTCTATTTTAATTTTCCACTAACCATTTATTAAATAATGATTTCTCAAAGAACATAAAATTTATTCTTTATTACCTTATATCTCATTAACCAAATTATTTGCTTCTTAAAAGATATCCAAGCCTTATAGACAACTAAAAACCTTCATGCTAAAATACATTAAACATTAAAAAAACCGAGGTAGCTAACACCAAAAAGGAGATACGTGCACCATCGGGATTCCAAATGGAAAACAGTAAAGATCACTTCTTTAAGAATGTCTTGGTGCGACCTTAGGTATGAATAAACTATCCCTCTCAAAGCAAAACAAAATAGAGCTATAAATATCTTCTACGCAGATTGAAACCCAAAATAATTCAAGCTATTTAGGTAAATCTAAAACCAGCCACCAAGCCAAATGACTCCTACAACAAAAGGCCAACCACACGACATATCAAAGGGTCCACCTTTGTCTCCCAAACCAGATATTTCATAAGAAAAGGAAACAAACCATGATCACATAGGTTAATATAATGACTTAGACCGCCTAGAAAATATTTTTAGGCATTCAAGCAAAGGAGAACCAACATGTGGCCAAAACAAGATAACTACTAGACAACTCTAGAGAATTACCATACATCACAAATAAATAAGGGGTTCAACTAACTCAAATGAACTAGTAAAATAATACTCTACAACAATACCATGCTTCAGAAAGCAAGAATGAATTATAGAGACTTAGAAGACAAAATTTTACTTCATTCCCAAGGATCATCGAAACTACCTTTACAAGCTATCCTGACATCTCTTGCTTCTGTTCTGCACTGGAGCACCCTTCTTCTACCAATCCTTAAAATACTCCTTTTCAAAATACAACAAAAAAAAACTCATTTCACCCCATTTCAAATAGGCTTGGGCGTGGCCTTCTTGCATGGTTAGGTTACGTATGCACATTTTTAAGAAAACGTTCATTAATTTCCCACTTTTCTTTATTTAAAATTAGGTGCCCACCAAAGCATGATAATTTATAATTATGGAGGCTTTATCAAGTTTAATTTACTTAAATATTTCCTTAAATAATTCATTGCAACCTTTGTTAATATCAATGGTTAATATTAATTATTAACCTTGATATTAACATTCTCAAGTATTAATGATGCTAAGTGTATTAATACTCCTTTAATTAATTGGTTCTATGCTTACCACACACAAGCATATATGCCACTCAAATAAACAATATTGCACACCATTGTTTTATCCTTAAGTAGGTGGTTGTTTTTATTTAAGATAGTCTATTGCTACCACCAACCAATTAATGAGACTCATTGCACAAGAAACTTCTCAGCCTAATGGTGTGAACATATAATAAACACAATGCAATGCATCTATATGAAGAGTATTTTGTTACCTTGAGATATCAATGAACAAGTCATCACCATAATTTTTCCAAATTATCTCTAAACTTAGGTGGTTTCCCATTTTCAACCCACTGATAAGAGTACCCGATCGTGCAACCTCAAACACATCAGTAGTACCATATTCCAAAAATAAAAGTCAATCATCAAGTGCAACTACCATATTTATTGACATCACAAAATGAAGCTATGCATTAAATTTCCATGCAACCATACATAAGAATAAGTCCTACCAAGGAGGGGTGTTACATACTCCCCCCTTGGACTAAACACAATCCTCTATGTTTTTCCTACAAAAGAAAAATGTATACACAAGTTTTATTCAAAATAAAAATGGGAATTGCTTTCTAATTTCTTCAACATCTTTCCAAGTCACACATTTTTTAGAATATTGGTCCCATTGGACCTTACATTGATCTAGGATTTATTTCCTCAACCTTTTGGAACAAAACCCTAGAACCTTTACTAGTCTCACCTCAATGGCTAAGGGATCTACCATATGCAATTTAGAAATATTCCAAATGTGAGTAGGATCAACAATATATTTCCTAAGTAGGAATATGTGGAAAGTATCATGGATATTCGATATGTTGGGTGGTAGGGTGAGCCTATAAGCTACTGGACTGATCTTATTAGTGATATGAAAGGGCCCAACATAGTGAGGATCCAACTTAGTTGACTTGATGGCACTTTTTATGGGTCTACCTCTCAATAAGACTTTATATCCTACCAAGAATTCTCTTGGTGATCTTTTTAGATCAGCATAGCTATTTTGGTGATCGATCATTTCCTTGAGCCTAAGTCAAATCATTCTAAGTTTCTCCTTCATATCTTTGATAGTGTCCAGTTTGATCACTACTCGATCCTCTGAATTATCTTGTGAGAGAGGTGTTTTGCATCTCCTTCCATACAAGGCTTAAAATGGGGTCATTTCCAAAGATGCATGGTAACCATTATTGTATGCAAATTCCACAAGATGCAAAAAGTCCTCCCATTTGGACTTTTGGTCCATGCAATACATGTGAAGCATGTCCTCTAAAACTTGGTTTACCCTCTTAGTTTGACCATCTATTTTTGGATGATATGCAAAAATTATATTTAGCTTAGTGCCCATTGCACGGTGAAGAGCCTACCATAATTTGGAGGTGAACCTAGAATCCTTATCTAATATGATCACTTTAGGAAACCCATGTAACCTAAAAATTTATTTAGCAAATGTATTTGCTACTATTGGTGCATCATCCTTGATGTTCCCTGGTATGAAGTGTGCAACCTTGGTCAACTTATCAACCACTACTAGGATTGCATCATGTTGGTACCTAGTCTTAGGTAATCCCATAATAGAATTCATAGATGTTACATACAATTTTTATGTAGGTATATCATGCAAATATAGTTTCCCTACTAGGTGACAATATTCTACCTTACCTTTCTGGAACTCTAAATATCTTGCAATAAATTTGATGATATCTTGCTTCATTCCTATCCAATAGAATGCCTTCATGTTTTCCCTCATTTTTTACCCTCCTGGATGGGCAAAATAAGGAGAATTATGTGCCTCTTGCATAATAAATCTCCTTAAGTCACCAATTTTTGGGTATAACTACCCTATCATTGAAGCATAAAAGTCTATCTTTTATGTTGAAATCCTCTCTCTTTAGGATTTTTCTTGGTTTTATCTTAGATTTCAATGTAGTATAGGTCCTTTAGTTGCATTTCTCTAACTTGATACATTAAGTCTAAATGACTCTAGGTCACTGTTGTTATGTGCCTTCTCCTACTCAAGACATCTACAACCTTATTTTCTTTCCCTTTGATATACTCAATACCATAGTCATATTTTGCTAAGAACTCTATCCATCTTCTCTACCTTGCATTTAGCATAGGTTGGGTAAAAATATACCTTAGAATTTGATGGTCAATTCTTAGCTCAAATGGTTTGTCCAATAAATAATATCTTTAGACCTTTAGGGCAAGCACAACTACTACCAATTCTAGGTCGTGTGTAGCATAGTTTACCTCATGCTTCTTGAGTTTTCTAGACTCATAGGCTACTATAGATTTTCCTAAGATAATACTCCACCCAAACCCTCTAAGGAAGCATTTGTACACACGTTAAAATTCCCAAGAGGATCTGGTATTTTGATAATGTCGTTAACTTATTTTTAGAGCCTCAAATGCGACCTCACACATATCCATCCATTTGAACTCTTTCCCTTTTCTCTAGATATTGATGATTGAATAGGTAACCTTAGAGTAATCTTTCACAAAATACCTATAATAACTAGTGAGTCCCATAAAAATCCTAACTTTTGACACATTTTTTGGTGTAGGCCAACTTAATATAGCCTCAATTTTCTTTGGGTCCACAACAATACCTTCTATCGAGATGATGTATCCCAAATATTGTACTTGTGAGGTATAAAACTCACACTTGGATAACTTTCCATATAGTTGGTTTTTCCTTAGCACCTCTAACACTAATATCAAATTATGGTCATGTTCTTATTTGGTGCAAGAATATATCAAGATATCATCTAAGAATACCAAGACAAACTGATCTAGATACTTTTGGAACACATTGTTCATTAAATTCATAAAAGTTGTTGGTGCATTTGTCAGTCCAATGGGTAAATTGTGAACTCAAAATGTTTATAATAGGTCTTAAAGGTTATCTTGTGAGTATCCTCTTCTTGAATCCTTAATTGATGATATCTAGATCTCAGATCTATTTTTGAAAATATAGTAGCATCCTTTAGCTGATTGAAGAGGTCATCAATCCTTGGTAAATGATACTTATTCTTAATGGTTACCTTATTCAATATTCTATAATCTATGCATAACCTCAAGGAACCATCCTTTTTTATAAATAATATCAGAGCACCCCAAGGCGACACACTAGGTTTGATTAGAATTTTTTCTAACAAATCTTGAAGTTGCACTTTTAGTTCTTGCAACTCAATTGGGGTCATTCTATAAGGTGTCCTTGCAATAGGTTCATCCCCTGGTATTAACTCAATAGTGAAGTCAAATTCCCATCAAGGGGGTAGACCTAGAAGATCTTTAGGGAATACATCTTGGAATTCATGAAGAATTAGATGTTTCTTGAATACTTATTCATCAAATTTTCTCAAGTCTTTCCATTGATCTTCACTACATATAATATACCGCCTCTTTAAATGAATTTCTTTAGCTGCATGGTTGATAAAAAATGGGGTTGAAAATACCCTTGGCTACTTTAAAATCTTACTCTCCTTATGTCCTTATCGGTGTACTCCATCCACATTTCTTATAAATTGAAGCTCCATGAGCCTTTAACCAATCTATCCCTAGGATAACATCAAAAGCATGGAGTGGTGCTACATACAAGTGCCACATGGTGGATCCATTGGGTAAATTTATCTCATTTGTAGGTAAACATTGATCCATTGAGTAGGTTTGTCTAGAACCATACTCGAATTTCCACCCTTGTGCCAAAAATCTAGGTCTTTATGGCATATCCCTAATAATACTAGTGGAAATAAAACTATCTATAGCTTCACTATCTATTAAAATTTTAACATCCCTTCCAAACAACCTATCATTAAGTAGCAGCAGTGTTGCTTATCCATCCAAGTTATGATTCTCGATAGTGGTATACAACTGATGCATTGATCCCTCTACTCTATGGCTTGACTAAAATCATTAAGGGTACTTTTTAGCATAGTGAGAACCACACAAGTAAAACAACACGCCCTAAGGAGCTAATTTCTTGTTTTACCCTTCTTTATGATCATGAGTTCTTCCTTATCATTCTCTTTTCTACATTTCTATTCAACAACTAACTCCAGTATTTTCTATTGATGCTTCATCTAATCCCACAATGATCCAACTAAGGAGGTGAGCTATTTCATTTCATCTTGCAATATCCTAAGAGAAAGAGTAACATACAAAGTATTCCAAATAGGACCCTTTGGTTCCTCAACTTCCTTGTTAGAATTGACTACTCTTTTGAATATCCTATTGAGGTCCATTATTCTCCTAGTTCCCTACTTTTTTGTTCTCCTTGATGATCGTACTATCATCTCTTTTTGCATGGCTAGCCCCATATTCTTGGATTATTTCAATATAGGTTACATCTCCTATCCATAAAAAGGAGTTGGAAAAGTTACAAATTCCCTTAAATTGTACTTACAATTAGTTAGTTTCATTCTCATCATGAACTAACATATATTATCATCACTTAAATTATTAGGGTCACACTTGCCTCCCTACAAGGTACCATTCCCAATAAGAAACTATACCTTCTAGGATTTTTACTCCTTGGTCTGACTAGTCCCAACGGTGTGTAATTCCCATTGTATCCCAGATCATGTTAAGGTCCCTAAAGGACTAAGTCTCCTCAAAATAGCACATCAAGTCAAGACTCACCCTAGGCGCACTCCATAGAAGCTTGTAGCCCTATGACCTAGAGCTCTGATACCAATCGTAACAACCCAAAACTACCAACCCAAGAGAGATACTTATTTTTTTTAATTTAAAAGCAAAGGTTCTCAAAGAAGACCCACCATTTATATCTCCAACATTCAAGGATTCACCATATTTGAGTTCTAAGTTGCTAAATATGACACACAATGGATAGGAGTAGCCAACTTTTATGTTTTCTAGGGTTCATCTTACTAAACCTCCTCATTTAGAAGGATGCCAAAAGTGGTCCCCCCACCTTTCACATACCCTCACTAATATAGGACAATGTGCACACAATGTAGGGATTATCATTTTATACCCATACACTTAAATGGGAACACATATTCCCTAACCTTAACCTAAGTTCATCTAGGTAGGTTAATCAGGCATAAAGCCTTGGTGCTTAGTTACCTCACCTTCATGGCTAACTAAGGTCATTACCTCTCAATTGGTAATGAACATGGTCACCTAAACCTACATGTTCAAGGTACCACCACTACTATCTTGTGATTGATTCCTATTGTATTCCAGACAAGGGGACACCCAATCCTCACCATTTAGGGTGTATCATTTCATAAGTATCTAGCTATTGCATTCTTGTAACTCATTCCACAATTTTGAGCACCTAGATATTGCATTCTCACAACTCTTTCTAGGACTCACTTCTACCTAGTTATTGCATCCTCAAAACTCCTCCAAAGATTGTGCTTAGGTCCTAAAAGAAGGTCTAGACTCAACCCAAGAACTTATTTCTACCCAAGGAATCAAAATAGAAATTTATCTAATCAAACCAAATGATTTGAAACTCAATAATATTTAAGATATAGCATCATATTGACTGAGAATGAAATCATAAGCATAACATAAGCTTCATCTAAGCTAACACATTTATAATAATCCACATGCTATATTTGGACTATGAAAGAGAATACATAAATAAGCATTTCAATAGATTTTTCAAAATAAATAATCATAATGCTATCAACTTCCACGTAGAGATCATTAATATTTAATCACATGATCATATGTTTATAGCGACAATAAAATCAATGAACATGAGAACAACATAATTTCCAAATATTCTTTTTGCTATTGCTAAAAAAGACTATTCCCATAATACAAAACTAATATTCTTGAAATATAGTTGAAGTATTTCCTTCTAAAAATTACAAAGCAAATTTTCATTTGCATAACTATTTCTAAATACAAGAGACGATAACGCCATTCCACCCAAATGGTATTTCTACCACCTTCCTTTGATGACCTTCTTCATGTACAAAGTTACTTCTAACTTGGGGAATGCTTAGGGATAAGGACAACTCCAAATGCAATGCAATTTAATCATGATCTTAATGCTAATCAGTAAGCCATGCATAAAGCATTACAAAGCAAACCAACCTAGAGAGAATCCCATACTTCTCTCTATAATGGCCCCTTTACCTACTCAAGTCTCAGGAGTCCATTATAATTTTTTAAACCCAACATTTTAACATACCCCAAAAGATGCATGCATACAACTAAACAAACAAGGAGAGAATACCATACTTCTCTCTATAATGGTCCCTTTACCTACTCAAGTCTTAGGAGTCCATTATAAAAATTCAACTTATCCAATTCAAGCATTCAATAAGAATACTAGCTTCCTTTATCATAACAAAGCAATATTATTTCTTTGATAAGTAAAGCATAAATATTGATCTCAAACCCTTATAAATAAAATGCAAGCATTCATCTAATCTATCAAGTAATTGTAAAGGAACTAGTTTCCTTTAGCACAACCAAACAATATTATTTTCTTTAATATGAGTACCCTTATAAAGAAACAACATAACAAGCTTCTATTTTAATTTTCCACTAACCATTGATTAAATAATGATTTCTCAAAGAACATAAAATTTATTCTTTATTCCCTTATCTCTTATTAACCAGATTATTTAATTCTTAAAAGATATCCAAGCCTTATATAATAACTAACAACCTTTGGGCTAAATAAATCAAACATTAAAAGAACCAAGGTAGCTAACACCAGAAAGGAGATACGTGCGCCATCTTGATTTCAAATCAACAATAATAAGGAAAATTTCCTTAAGAATATATTGGTGCTACCCTGGGGATGAATAAACTAGCCCTCCCAAAGCAAAACAAAATAGAGCTATAAAGATCTTCTACACGAATCAAAACCCAAAATAATTCAAGTTATTTAGGCAAGCTAAAACCAACCACCAAGCCAAATGACTCCTACAACAAAAGATCAACCACACGATATTTCGAAGGGTCCACCTTTGTCTCCCAAACTAGATAGCACAACAAGAAAAGTAAATAAACCAAGATCACATAGGTTAAGATAATGATTCAAGCCACCTAGCGAAGATGTTTAGGCATTCAAGCAAAGGAGAACCAACATATGTCCAAAATAAGATAACTTTCAGATGATCTTACAACACTACCACACATTGCAAAGCAAGAAGGGGTTCAACTAATGCAAACAAGCTAGCAAAAGAATACTCTACAACACTACCACACTTCACAAAGCAAGAATGAATTATAGAGACTTAGAAGACAACATTCTACTTCATTTCCAAGGATCATCAAAACTACCTTTACAAGCTATCCTAACATCTCTTGCTTCTGATATGCACTGGAGTGCCCTTATTCTCCCAAGTTGTAGAGTGCTCCTTTTACAAAGCCAACCAACGAAAAAATATTTCATCCTATATCAAATTGGCTTGGGCACAACCTTCTTGCATGGTTAGGTAACGTTTGCATATTTTTAAGAAAATGTTCATTAATTACCACATTTTATTTCTTTAAAATTAGGTGCCCACAACAGCATGATAATTTATAATTATGGAGGCTTTATCAAGCTTAATGAGCCATAATAATTTACTTAAATATTTCCTTAAATAATTTATTGCAACCTTTGTTAATATCAATGGTTAATATTAATTATTAACCTTGATATTAACATTCTCAAGTATTGATGATGTTGAGTGTATTAACATTCCTTTAATTGATTGGTTTTATGTTTACCACACAAGCATATATGCCACTCAAACAAACAATATTACACACCATTATTTTATCCTTAAGTAGGTGGTTATTTTTATTTAATATAGTTTATTGCTACCACCAACCTATTAAGGAGACTCATTGCACAAGCAACTTCCCGACCCAATGGTGTGAACATATAATAAACACAATACAATGCACCTATATGAAGGGTATTTTGTTACCTTAAGCTATCGATGAACGAGTCATCACCATCATTTTCCTAAATTTTCTCTAAAATTAGGTAGCTTTCCATTTTTAACCCACTAATGAGAGTACATGTACCTGCAACCACAAACACATCAGTAGTACCATATTCTAAAAATAAAATTCAATCATCAAGTGCAACTACCATATTTATTGACATCACAAAATGAAGTTATGCATTAAATTTCCATGCAACCATACATAAGAATAAGTCCTACCAAGGAGGGGTGTTATAGTGGTGTAGCAAGAGTAAAATGATGAGTACCAAAGAAGAAATTTAGAAGCAAGGAATTGACCTTGGGTAAAAAATCCCAAAGGTTTTCCATTCAGAGCCATGTCCCATACTCTCTTAGACTTCCTAGGACCAGTGCCCTTGCATGAGGTGTAGTGCACCAAATGCACCTATTCAACCAAGGCAATGATAAAAATCGAGGTTGTAACCACCAGGGATTATGATGCTTTAGGAGCATAAGTGGGTCACTCCTAACCCTCAACAGTTTAGACTACCATGTCTAGTGGGACATAAATTTATAATATTTATCCTTGATCTAGAAATTAGGCCATAGTTATAGTGAAGGTAGTAATTATAAGATTTTTGAATCACTCTGTAGATTCACCTAATGACTCCACTACTAAAGAAGAAACTAGAAGAAGAGAAGCCATCCTACTAGATGAGATCACAATGGGAACTCCCATCTAGTCATTACTCCCATCCACCTAGTGACTCTATTACATGAAAGAAGAACCTAAAGTAGTTACCAAAAAGAGCATAAATTTGAGGTCCTAATAAGAGCCACCATACCTAGCCAACTAACCAAAGCAAATAAATTAAAGCAAAGGTATGGCTCGAAGTATTAGAGCCCTTTTATCATCTTGGTCCCCCCTCATTCTTGGGATCTAGTTCCTAAAGAGGTTTTGGATTCCTTGTTGGAGTTCATTAGAGAGATCATAGTCATTGTATTGGAGAAATTGTAGCATAGACAGACATTTCAATGTGCACAATGGCATAGAGAAAATATATCCCTCAAGCTATTAGTGGTATTTTTCAAAGGAGAAGCTTGGAGGTGGTACTTGTCCTTGCCCATGTGGTTGATTAGGAATTGGAAACAGTTGGCCATCCAATTGATTGATTGTTTCAAGGAATAAGGGTATTGTTATTGGACTACTTGATCACCATCAAGAAAAACTTTGGTGATACCGTGGAGGAATTCAATGCCTAGTTTCATGAATCTTGGCAAAGAATCTCAGGCAAGATCAAACCTTCCCCAAGTATGGCACTCATATTTACCTCAAATATTTACATCCATATATTTCCATAATGGTCAAAGACTAGGGAGATTATCTCCTCATTACCTATTATATCATACTTAAAGCATAAGAAGATCTCATTTTGGTAGGCATATTTCCCCCAAGACTCTCGAAAAATCCTCTTTCCCTCGACTTTGATCCAACTCCCTTCTCCTTCACATTCAAACCTCCCCTAACCCCTACCAACTAAAATTCCCCCTGAGGAAGATCTAATAGCAAATGGTCACTCAATGCTAAAGGCCTACTCTAGATATCAATTTTTGGAGGACTTATTAGAGTAGACGTCATCAAGTTCCCTACTAGAAACTGAAATTGGGCCTAACAAAGGCCTCTACAAAAGTAGAACCATTAACAAAGAAAAGGTGCTAGATCTCATGAAAGCACTGTAAAGGTTATCATTGACTCTATCAAACAACACTAGTGACCATGCTCAAGCTTCCTCAAAGAACCTCAGGATTCAACCAAATCCCACAAAGGAGAGAGATTAATGATAGGAATAAATGGAGATAGAAGAACCTACACAAACATGGATGAAGCCACCCCACCTAATCCGAAGGTATGGAGGAAAGATAGTCTAGAGGTTCCAAATATGAATAATTTATATCTCCTCCCTACCTAAAGTAGTGGTCTAGGTATTAAATATGACTTGAAATTTTGCCAAAGAGGATACAAAATAGATAGGCAAAGGGCCTAGTCTAGTGATCAATATTCCATTATAGAACCACTACATCTTCGTCCAAGGCCCTCTTCAAACACCGATAAGAGAACAAAGAGTTAGAAAATCTTTGGAAGACCTGTAGACTAGATTGAAAGTGAGGCCTATCCCTGAAAAAATAATCAATAGCAAATATAAAAGGGGGGATACCTCTAAAATTCTAGTGGAATAATAAAAGAGGACTCCACTCACTAGAGAAAGCACCCAACCCACAAAATAAAGTGAGCAAATACAAATGTCTGGGATCCTGATCTAGTGATAGTTTTTTATTGGACGCATAGGATAAGTGCTAGTTATTAAGGACCCATCGACCTCTATAGGACTTTATACAAAAAAATTATTGCCTTTTCATAGAACTATCAAGCATATGCAAGACAAAGTGGATTCAGATGACCAACATGGGAACTAAAGTCACATGAACTTGAGGGATGGATTAGTTGGGATCAAGGCATGTTTAACAAATCCTCAAGATCTATAAGTGCCATTTTAGTTAGCTAATGGATGATTACCATACCATAGCAAAAGGAAGCTTGGAAAATAATGACATCCCCAAATCCTAGGCATGAGGGAATGAGTATTCATGTGATCATCTGGTGTTAGCCGATTAGAAGGATAAAGGTGAACCTTAGGAGCCACCTAAGCAACATGGCCTATAAAGAAAGGTGCAACTCATCTTGACCTCCATATAATATTAAGAAAAGTGACCTCCAAAATCTTCCTTTTCAAATACATATCACTACTATAGAAGCCTCAAGATTTACCTAGATCATACTCCACACTCAATGGATAAGGCATCCTCCTTTAGGTTTCTTAACTCCTACTAGCAAGAGTTCCCCTATGAGTCACAAAAATTATAGTGAAGTTTCACTGCAATGGAAAAATTCTTTTCCTAGAGGTAATTTTGACCAGAGCACCTACTTGAAGCTGAGATGAAGAGGCTCAACATCCCTACTACTTATGATGCATCCAAAGCCAGAATACCATCCAATATACAACTAAGGGAGGACCGCCACTACCAACTAATCTTATGACTAAATATCCCTTCACCATAAACCTTAGCCTAACCATAAAATTAGAATCAAGAAACAACTCAATAGCCTTTTTGGTGGTGGCTAAGGTAGGTCCCGATAATACTTGGAATCTCCTAACCATTCTGGTGATTGCTAATGGGGAACCACTTTTATTGAAGTCTTACCTTGACTAGGGTTCATGGATTTTTATTACCTTCAATCAACAAAGCCCTAGAGACCAGTCCTTTCCCTTAGCTAAGAAGACACTTTAATCCTAGGTATCATTCCCAATTGATACCACCAATGAATCCTAATTACTAAGGCCCTCCTATTGGTTAAATAGGAGTACCTAAGGAGACCAAGTGAAGAGGTAACAAGGCAAGCCTTCCTTATTTTTAAGGGAGAGATTAATACCTAAATATTAGGGAAGAACATAGTAGCCCAAAGAATTCCAAATAGGACATTACATCTTTCCATTCTGGTCTACCAACCCCATAATGGTATTCCTATGGTATGTGGTGGAAGAGGATTCCTCAAGGGTAGAGCAACTCAGAAGATGTAAATTTTTACCCCCACATGGTGCATTGAAGGACATGTTCACCAAGGAAAAATTCTAAGAATATGGATGAATCGGGCTTCAAACCTTAGAACATTGGACCGACCCATAGTGACTCGACATGAGGGAAGGGATGATGATCCAGTTTTAGTCCTAACACTCCACAACCAGATGTAGTTCCCCAAGTGGTCGCTAAGACATTAAAGCAATTATATGGAGAAAAACCCAAGGGGCAATGGATTCTCAATATAGTAATGGTAGATGGTCATAGATATATAATCATTGATATTTATTATGGATCTTCAAAGCCTCAAGATAATTTATTATTGATGTTGACTAGCTCGAGCAAAATTTTGAATTCAAATTTTGAAGTCCTACATGTATTTAAGAGGGAATTTTTTTCTACTTATTCTTATAAATATCTCTCTTCTTCTCATTAATACCCTCCATGTTCTTAAGGAGTGCTTTCCTTCATTCTCCTTCATCTCTCATCTTGGCTCGAGCCTTATACAACCTATCGAGTAGTTTTCAAACCTCTTCCATTTGTATGTATGTAACTCAAATTTTATATTAATAACGAATTTATGACTCTTTACTTATCTTTGTCTTGGTTCTGGCATGGGTATTTTGTTTATTCGACATGTTCTCAAAAGGGTCCTATGTTCCTTATGCATTATCAGTCATCATGCACATGTTCATTCAAACTCATCAGGGCATTGGGGGAGTCTTATTATTTTACTTTGGTGCATCGCAATCCCTTAGGATAGGCTAGATAGCTTTACAATTCTCATAATTCACTACTTTCCTTTATTTTTATTGTATTTTACCACTTTCTACAATTTTCTTTATGTTATCTTTTCCCCCTTTTCTCCCCTTGAAGTAGTCTAGGCTAGGAGTAGAGTAGTGTAGTGGGAGCATAATTATGAGGGCCAAAGAAAAAACCTAGAAGCAAGGAATTGGCCTTGGATAAAAAACCCTAGAGGTCATCCATTGGGAGCCATGTCACATGCTCTCCCAGATTTTCCAAGATTGGTGCCCCTACATGAGATGAAGGGCACTCTATGCACCCACTCAATCAAGGCAATAATTGGTGTCAAGGCTACAACTAAAGGGGTCATGGTGCCCCAATAGTAAAGGGGGTTACTTTTAGCCTCCCAATAGGTACTTTTATCAAGGATCAAATATTAATCATAATATTAAAGCATTAAAATCTCTAATCAATATCAATGAATCACATTCATAGAATAACAACAATATTTCTCAATAATAAAACTCATAATATTATTCATAAATCAAATATATAATCTCTTGGATTCTTCATGATACAATGCATGAAGCTTTATCTCCATAATATAGCCTTAGAAGATGACTCTTCAATACTTAACTATTTTTTTCTCACATATCTGGGAGATGCATCCTTTCCTATTCCTCACATATGACAAACTCTCATGACTCTTCACTTATATATTTGACACCTAACTCTATGACACTTTGCACACTCTCACACTTTTCACACTTTATTGCATAACACTTGTTAGAAATATAGTATATTACATCATTTAAATCATGTAAATGTATCTTCTAAGGTACATACTTAGAACATTAGATTAATTTAGGGGGAAGTTATCTAGTTACTTCATGCAATGTAATAAATGCACAAGTGTCAATGTTCAAGTTGTATATATGCAAGTTATCCCTTGCACAACTAGGTATAGTGTTAACCAATGAACCTATTTTCCTATATAAGAAAGGCCTCATTGTAATAAAAATATAGAGTTGAGGGACATAGTTAGATAGTGTAGCTTAGAGCATAGTATAGTTTTGTGTAGATCACCATCCATTGGTGATGGGTGCAATGTAGTTTAGTAGCTTTATTAATGGAGTGTTCATTTCCTCCATAGCTACATTGTATTATTTTGTCATTTTTATTTACAACATATTTCAATTATCTAGCAAATTTACTTTCTTTCATATTATTTTGCATCTTGTGATTGCTATCTCCTAGTGTCCGTTAAATCAAAATCTAACAGTGGTATCAGAGCCACGGTAGATCTAGCCATAGTAGGTCAATAGGAAAACCACCATTATTATTGAGCCTAAGTTTTTTATCAACCTGATGTGTTGTTGGACCAACCACTATCAAAAACTCTCAAAAGAGTCTAGGTGGTAGAATTAGGGAGAGCCCAAGTGAGGAATGAAAGAAATCTCAGTTCTAGAAATACTGAGATTACATTTGACTAGAGTCTTTTCCACAAAGTTGCAAGAAAAACTCGTGAAGACTAGGAATCAACAGTTAATCCACTAGATTGACAAATCATCTAGTGAAGATCATCTAGGATATCTAGAATTTGCTAATTATTGCCTAAAGTTTATTTTGTTGCAAAAAATTAATTCTTAAATGATTAGGAATCCTACAATAGAAAACTAAGAGACTCCAAATTCTTTGCCTGAAGGTCAGCGTACCTTCATAGTGTAGATATTAGTTCCTTGTGCAAGAGAATAATAATATAGAAGAAGACTTCTAGTGAAGAGTCATAGTGAAGTACCCAGGTGTTGTAGGTGAGTTGGAGAGGAGAGGGCAATCCTCCAAGGGAGGTCCCAGGTTCAAATCTCCACCCTACCAAAAAGCTGAATTGGGTATCTAAAATCCAATTGATAATGTTGGTGTGGGCAGGGTCGAGTGTGACCCTCAGGTGACTTTGACGGTGTAGAACCCCCTATTCATGGTCTCTCAGACCAAGGCAACTTCGCAAGGGGTTTTTTGCTTAAAAAAAAAGAGTCATAGTGAAGTTAAGAGACTGAAGATCTCCATTGCTGGAGTGAAGAACTTCACAGTTGAAGAACATGCCATGGAAGCCTTGATACAAAAAGGCTATAGAAGCCTTGAAGAAGAAGCCACAGAAGTCTTAATACTAAAAATACCACATAAGCTTCACATTTGAAGAACATGCCATAGAAGCCTTAATACAAAAAGGCTATAGAAGCCTTGAAGAAGAAGCCACATAAGTCTTAATACTGAAAAGACCACATAAGCCTTGATACTGAAAAGGCCATAAAAGCCTTGATACTGAAAATGCCATAGAAGCCTTGATACTAAAAGGGCCATAGAAGCCTTGATACTAAAAGGGCCACAAAAGCCTTGATACTGAAAATACCATAGAAGCCTTGATACTAAAAAGGCTATAAAAGCCTTGATACTGAAAAGGCCACAAAAGCTTAGATACTAAAAACGGCTCCAAAAGCTTTGATCTTGAAGAAGAATTCAAAAAGAATGTCTGATTTAGAAGCAGATTAAAATTTCAGTACTAATATTTTTTTGTAGGAAAAGAAGATCTCATTAAAGAACTTCTAGTCTTGGAAGAAGAAGAAGAAAGACTAGGAAAGTCCTACTCACATTTAGAAGTAGCAGAATCATATATTGAGAAGAAGATCTCACCACCAACACTTCTAGGAGTAGAAGGTTGAAGAGAAGGTCTCAAGGAAGACCAACAAAAGCTGTAAGATCAAAGACCTTGATAAGGTCTTAATGAGAATCCAATAAAAGGCTAGGAGAGCCTTACTAAAAAAATCATCAAAGGAGAACTCACTGGAGAAATCCACTACCAAGGAGAAGCCCATGATAGTGAAGGACTTGGGACAATTATCGCCATCCGGCCACAAGCCCAACAGAAGGATAATTTGGCAAGGAGTGCCAAATTTGAGAAGGAGAATTTTGCAAGGAGTGTCAAATTTTAGAAGGAAAATTTAGCAAGGAGTGCCAAATACGAGAAAAAGAATTTGACAAGGAGTACCAAATCCTAGAAGAAGAATCTAGTGAAGATCTTAAGACATTTAAAATCTTGAGAAGAATATCTTGCTTAAAGTCAAAAGTTGACAAGAAGACTTGAAGACAGAAGAAGCTCACCAAATCTAGGATATTTGAATATCACCTCTCACAGCAAGAAGGTACCACTTTAGAGATAAAGACTTCTCTAAATCTATAGCAAAATATCACAAGAGGAGAAAAAACCACAAAATCTTAGGCTCATGAAAGAAATTTTGAGACCATATTTTGGTGAAGGAGTTGTTCAGGATAGTCTACAAAAAGATGCAAGATCCTACTCGAAGCAACAACTTGGTGATCTTAGATACCAAGATTCACATCCTTTACAGAAGCAACAAAAGAACTACGAAAGCTTTAAAAAGGTAAGTAAATTTTGGTGCAAATAAAATTATTAATTGTATTACTTATCATATTTGTTATAGCACCTTAATTTAGATTAAAGTTGCAAGAAGAAGAAAAATTGGATTACAGTCTTTAAAAAGTGAAAAACGAGAAAAAATCTTTTTAAGGTTCATTTGAACATTAATTAGGAGTTGATTAGATTTCAGTATTACATCTATCAAATACCTATCATATACTTTGGAAAAATAAAAATAAGACTAAGTCCTACAATATAGATTGTAGTGAAATTGTAGAATAATTATTGAAGGTTCATTTCAAAATTTTCTTGATTAGTTGCAGTAAATTGATTAAGTGCATTATCTTGAGAGTTGATTGGAGTGATAAGGTGAAATTGTTAGTGCATTAAAAGTGAAAGATTATTAGATTCATTTGCACTATTCTATTGCTCTCAAAAGGATTAGTTTTATGTACTTGAGAAGGATGCAAAATATTATTTGAATCAAGTGTTTAAAAACACTATTAAAGCATAGAAATCTGCAATACATAGTGGCCAAGGGAAGCCACCAAAATAGGTTAGTACAATCCAAGTAGCAACTAAATAAAGGCAGAAAAAAAAGCTTCAAATATTGAGACGGTGAGTCTCAAATCCAAAGAACTATAGGTTTAATTGCATGGTACAAAGGGCAAAAAATTACAGCTACAAAGAAGCTTCTATCTACATAATTAAGGGCTTGGAATTATCATCAAAGTATGCAAGCAAAAAGGGTAAGAAGTCTATCCAAAGAGACATCCTCAAAACCCCCATATTTGCATTCAAAAATCTACTACAAAGCCATAATTTTAGACCTACAAAAGAGTGCAAGAAAAGGTGCAATAAAGAAGGTTTTATATACATATAAGGTTACATAGTATTGCACTTCTACAATACATTATACGCAAGAAGAGAGAATATTTAAAGGTAACTAAAAAGGCACAATATCTACAGGGTAAGCTATCCAAGGAAGTTTGAATGTTAGAACTATTATTCCATAGCAAAAGGATCCACTTAAAGGGCTCACTCTTCACATATCTTGGATGGACGAACCTACAAAATCAAAGCCCACATAAGGCTATTATCAAGCTGCATTCATGTAGATAAAAAGAGTGCTCATCTACAAAGAGAAGGAGTCAAAATCTACTTCTACCAACGTGGGATGGACAACATAACAAGAGGCTATCTACACTACAAATAAGCACAGGAATTAGCACGTTGAAGGCATAGAAGACAAGGAGAAAAGGTGCTACATTCAAGGTCTTAAACTTGGAGAAGATCATCTACCAAAGGAAGCACTAAAATTGCCATTCAAAGCTCTATAACGCCTCATCAATTCACTTGCAAAATAAAATATTGCTTATTGTCCAAGAAATAAAGCAAGCTAAGGAAAGGCATATGAAAGGAATTATAATATTTTTCTTAGAAGCATTATAGCAAAGGAATTCATAGAGAGAGCTTGAATGCCACTTGGCATAAACTTTCTAAGGTGCAATTTCATCTCTCAACGCTCAAGAAACCTCACGCAGGAGTTACAAGGAATATCAAGGAAATTGTGACACTTGTTATCTTCCACAAGCCTCACACAAGTGCCCACATGAGTGCTCATACGTTACAGAGTGACCAAGAAGCATTAAAGAAGGAAATCGATACATTAAGAAAGGTGGAGCACTCATATGTAATTGATGTGACACTTATAACAAAGTTCAAGATATTTCTTCCATAAAAAGGTGCTCAAGTCCAAAGTAGTCAAGCATAGGAAAGCATAGTTAAAGCATAGCAAAGCACATCATGTAAGGAAGGAAGAGGAAGAATTAAAAGCTCATGGTCTTGAAGGTCAAACCTCTCCATATTTGCGTCCAATCCATCCCCACATCTCTTTATTTTGATCACATTCCATCCAATCCATTCCCACATCTCTTCATTCCCACCCTAAAAAAGCTTCACCACGCTAATACATGCATCCTATCCAACTTCGAGTGTTCACCACATAGATACTACTACTGATCATGCCACCCCTATTCTAGATGTAGCGGATGATATCCACCTTATTCCTATACTTGCCCATATGGCAAATGGATCCCACATGTTGGTGCAGGATACCATCAAAATTGACATTAGCAAGGATCCTCAGAATCCACACATTTTACACCTAGGGGCAAGTTTATCACCTGATGAACGACGTCAATTTACTATGTTCCTTATCAAATACAAAAAGGTTTTTGCTTGGTCATACACTAACATACCTGACCTTGATCCAAACATGGTGGTCCACAACATCACATTAGACGAGGATGCAAAACCGATCAAACAAAAACTTCACAAAATGCATCCCACCATCACTTTGATGGTCAAATATGAATTGCAAAAACTCTTGGATGCATATTTTATCGTATCGATTGACTACCTTGAATGGGTCTCCAACATCGTGCTTGTTGGTAAACCAAAAGGAGGCATTTACCTTTGCATAAAATTTTGAGACCTTAATCTCGCTTGCCCTAAAGATGACTTTCCTCTTCCAAACATCGACACACTAGTTGATTCATGTGCAGGTCACAAAATGTTATCCTCTATGGATGGGTTTTCAAGTTATAATAAAATATGTATCCATCCTGATGATCAGCACAAAACCTTGTTCACATCCCCCTCAGGGACCTTTTGCTACAAAGTCATGTAGTTTGGTTTAAAAAATGTAGGAGCTACATACCAACGTGCTATGGCTTACATATTTAATGACTACATGTAAACAAAATTATATTATTATGTCAACAATCTTGTAGCAAAATCATGAAAACGAGATCTCCACCTTGACATCCTTGAAAAAGTTTTCGATCACCTCCTTGAACACAATGTTCGATTGAATCCTAAGAAGTGTGTATTCGGTGTACTATCAAGAAAATTTTTAGGATTCATTGTCTCTCAGTGAGGCATCGAAGTGGACCCAAATAAAATCAAAGCCATCATTGAAATTCCACCTCCAACCAATCTCAAACAATTGCATAGCCTACAAGGCAAAATCCAATCAATTCATCGATTCATCGCACAATTATCAGACAAGTGTCGGCCCTTTAACCACTTGTTACAAAAGGGGGTGCCCTTCAAATGGGATTAAATATGTCAAGACGCATTTGATGATATTAAGAAATATCTTACGTCACCACCCATATTAACTCTATCATAACCAAATCGGCCATTCCATTTGTACATATCTACCACAAATTTTGCTTTGGGTACTCTATTTGCCCAAAATAATCAAAGACACTAGCAGCAAGTTGTAAATTATCTCATTTACACACTCGTTAACTATGAAACACGATACGAGTACATTGAAAAGGTTTGCCTAGCACTCGTCTTTGCCACAAAAAAATTACGATATTACTTAATCACACTACCTATGTCATCGCTAGGGAAAATACCCTATGCTTCATGATGAGTCGCTCTTACCAAAATACATGCACTATTAAATGGTTAATGCTACTCTCCAAGTTTGATTTTGAATTCATACATCAAAGGTCCATCAAAGGCCAAGTAGTCATCGAGAAGTTGGTAGAAGCTCCACTTCCAGATGATAAACCCATTCTTATCAAACTTCATGATGATTGCATATTTCATATCACCGAACAGGAAGAACATGTCAATTTATATGATATATTGGAGCTAACAATTTTCTTTTATGGGACCAAATGCCAACAACGGGGAGATGTTGGATGTGTTTTCTTTACACCCAGGGACTTCTCCTTCCATTCTCTTTCAAACTTGAGTTCCCATGTACAAATAACATTGTAGAGTATGAGGCTCTCATCTTGGATCTAAAAAAATCTCTCGCTATGCGTATCACTTAGATTCACATCTTTGGGGATTCCTCACTAGTAGTTAACCAGATCACATGTAAATTCAATTGCTATGATGTCATACTCAAGCAATATTTACTAGTTGCTCGTGGATTACTATCGCAATTCACCTAGTATGAAAGTGAAGCCTTACCATGAAAAAATAATTGATTTGTAGACACCATGGCTTCCTTGGGTTCCCTTCTACCTCAAAATCCACATGCATATATTACACATATTTCCATTCAAACATTGTATAAATATTCCATCTCCACCCCCACGTCGAATGATGACCTTAGTGTCAATCTTATTCAAATAGAATCTCCTAGTATTTGGATGTCTGAAATCAAAGACTATCTCAAATTGAGCGTGCTACCACCTGATTTATCTCAAGCCATTTGAAAGATGTTCAGACAAAAAGCCATACGATACACCTTACTAGGGGACATCATCTACAAACGTAGTTATGAAAACATCTTTTTTTGATGCCTAGACTCACACGAAGTAAATCATGTCATCGTTGTTCCACACGACAATACATGTAGCGGTCATTTTAGTGGAATGGCCATTAATAAATGCATTCTTTGCATGGGCTACTATTGGCCCACAATGGAATGGGATTGTTGTGCCTATATCAAGAAATGCATCAAATGCCAACAACACACAAATCTAACACACTTACCATCACAAGCGTTACAACCAATTCAATCCATGTGGTCATTCTCACAGTGGGGTCTCGACCTCATAGGCAAAATCATCCCTCCATCATCTAGCAAACACAAGTTTATCATCACAACCACGCAATATTTCATCAAGTGGGTAGAGGTTGTTTTGCTAATCCAAACGATCGAACCTAAAATTGTTGAATTCATTTAACAAAATCTCATATGTCATTTTGGTATTCCTTCACGCATTATCTTCGATAATGGCACACCATTCAAAAATAAATATGTTCATGCTCTTTGTGAAAAATATAACATCCAACACAACTTTTTCATGCCTTATTACCCTCAAGGCAATGGTCAGCTGAGGCCACCAACAAAACCATATGTGCCATCTTGTGCAAAACAGTCACATATTCTCATCACAATTGGCATAATCAAGTCCTTATCACCCTGTATTTGTACACCTACTAGGGAAATCCCATTCTCCTTGGTCTATGGTGTTGAAGCCATCATGCCCTTAGAGTTAGAGATTCCATATTTACAAATTGCCCTACAAGAGTTCATTGATGATGACACCACTCATCAAGCATGCTTAGATCAACTCACATTACTGTAGGTCCAAAATGACCACATACTTAGTAAAATTTGTTGTGATTTTTACTAAGTGATAAAACTGCCATTCCGCTATGGAACAAGGTTGATAAGATGATTTTTCTCAACAGTCATGTAGTTTTGCTGGTTTAAAATGATTTTGGGCAACTCCATTCTGGGTTTGAATTGGAGTAGGATTGCAAAATCTGCAAAATTTTGTGAAAGGTGGTGATGTCAGCAAGAAAAAAGTGCAGAATGGCCCTTTTGCATATACCCAATTCTGGAAACTCTTTTGCTTCCCGCCCTGGATTAATCCACAAAAGTCTCAAGGAGATGATGACGTAAGCAGATGAAAAGTGCGGACTGATAATCAGGAGAATAAACTTGTCTTTTTCTATCCGAAATGAAGATAAAGCGGAATGGCGGGATGAGGTAAGAACTTGACTCTGAATCTGGACTAAGGAAGACGCTCATTCTATCCGAAATGAAATCTGCACAAGTTATAAATAAGAGGTAACGTCATCAATTTTTTAATGCGGATTAGAAAAGATAAAAGCTTCGGAGCGGATTCAAGGTCTGGATTTCCAAGATTTGGATTGGATGTTCTATTGCTAATTAAAGCGACGTCGTCCAACGGATGGGCTCTCAGCTTATACTAGATCTAATCTGGTGTTGAGTTGTATTTTCACTCAATTGTGAAATTACACTCTCCCTTAGGATTTGGGTTCCAAATCCCCTCTTGCAAAGAAGTTAAAAAACAACTTCTCCAAGGTCTCCGCTATGTTAACATTTGCATATGTGTATTAGTAAATAAAGATATTCAATTTAAATGCTTGGAACACCTTAGTGATTGCAAGTAACTGTAAACAAGGGGCAATGTTGGTTTATTTTACCATTAAATTTTAGTGATTGTTCATTGAACCAAAACAAAGCAAATGTGAGTTGACCCTCATATGACCACGATGTAGTGCCTTAATTCCTTTTTGTCTTGAGGGTTTTAAAATAGATTTTATCTTGCATGAAATCCTCAATGATGAATAGGGTCTTCAAATGTAGCTTCAAAATGTCACTTTAATTATCCTTCTTAAATGAAATCATATTTTCATCAAGACGAATAATTTAGTGCTTTGATTGCTCCCAAAATGGTAATTTGCAAAGTGCCATAAAACACGACTCCTTCGTTGAAATTAGAATTTTCATGAAGGGAATGTCATCATAGGCTCATGAATGAAGCATGAAACCGAAAAAATGAAATTCGACCCAAAAATGGAAATTTTCTATTTTCGGATTTTTCAAAATCTGTAATAAAACAACAACTTCGATGAATTTTTTTAAAATACTAAACAACTCCGAAAATGAAATTTCAAAGTGCGTATTGGAAGTATTAAGTATAACCTATGCAATGGTGAAATTGTTTTTTGAATTTTGAAATTTTTTTAATGTCTATTTTAATGCCTGAATATTAAAACAAAAATATTAAAATTTCTGGAAAAAATAAAATGCAGAAAAATGAAGATGAAATGCAGAAAATGAAACACATGATACATTCAGTTTGATGCTATCTTATTTCGGCAAAACCGAAGATGTGAGGATTTCATGCATGCAACCTAACCTATTGGACTTGCAAAACAAGCACAATCCGGATAAGCTAAGTGTTGGCTCCTAGGGTTTAAATGAGGTTTTCAAATTTAAGCATTCACATGAAGCAATCAAGAAACTTGCATAAACTCCATTTACAAGCCTAAAATCTGAAAAGGGAAAAAAATAGACATTTAATCTTGCATGCAGAAAATGACTCCTCCTTTCTTGTCCATAAGATGCAACTTTCTGAAAAGCTATTTGTATTAAAAATATGTCCTTGTACATGGCAGAAATCTGGTTCTCCAAAACCAGAAAAAATGGAAGAAAAACAATCCAAAACAAGTCCAGAATGGCCTCTTGCCCTCAGCTCTGCAACTCTGTTTTAGAAGTTTTCCCCCCTTCTCTTATTCGAATCCTCTATATAAACTTTTCAAACACAACCTTTTGTTTTCCGTCGAAACGCTCTCTTGAATTTTCTTGACAGTTTTCCTAAAATGCTTTTGGGGCAATGATCAATAATTAACCTACATGTGCTTATGCTTCGCTTTAAACTTATGTAACGCTTCTGGCTACCCATTATTTTACTCTCATGCTACTGAGCGGATTGTACAATGACACACACGTCCACCTATCCTCTGTATCTACGATGAAGTTGCAATAACGACAAATTTCTTATCATTCATATACTTCTTCATCAAGGGAGGAAATGGCCGCTGCTACCGACTCCGTTTTCCATTTGGATGTGCGGTCGTGAAACGTTTTCTAGTGTGATAGCGTTCACCTAATGCCCAATAAATCATACCTTCAATTTCAATAATATGTTCCCTATCAGTCTGCACTAGATTATATCAGTCGAAACGTTCGTGGTCAGTATGTATTAGACTAGGTATCACCCCTTCATTATCTTTATCCATTGTTACCACCGCTTATGATTTCCCCTTTATAACATGCAACAACTATGGCTTGTTTCTTGCCCACATCCAGGATTTGCCCACAAATCAAACACAATAACACTGTGTTATTGTTTGTCATCCACGGTGAATCTGCACTACTTCGGAGATATCGCCTATCAATATCTTTGATTTGGCGTTTCTTCCAAAGTTTCCACACCGAAGCCAAACCCCACTGTGTCCTATGAATCCGTTGCCCCGCACGCTACGCTGCAAATCTGCCCACTCGCTGGAGAATTTTTTATTTTTTAACTATGTTTGAACGCTCATGTCCTCATTCTCTTCCTTCAACTGTGCTTCCAAAATGCTGCTACATGGCTATGCATTTCAAGATTTATTGTTGTTTTGGTTTGAGGATGGAAAAAATTTCCAATTTTGGCACTTTCTCTTCGCCAATTATCTTCCACGTTGTACGTCGAAGATTATGTTTACCCCGGGTAGTCATGTCATGAGCTGTCATCATCCTCTATCTACACATCTCCCGTGGTTCACTGCTTAGACACCGTCTTCTATGGTTCCTCGTCATCGTCTGCCAGTGCTTCCTCTGGTATTTCCTCTAATGTCCACGATGTTTGCTGAACTCTCCTCCACGATGGTAGACAACTAATCGATCTTCGTCAGTCAACTTTAACGGTGACCTGTCATGCTTATCCGTTGTGACGCCCTCTAAAACCAGCTTGTCCGCCTATACTCCTTTAACACTGATACGTCGTTGAGCCCAAACATTCTCATTCATAGTGTCTATCGAAACCCCCTTTCGAAATATTTCCACATATATCACCACATCATCATAGATGCTCGCTGGTAGTCATTGGTCTTGTAAATTGCTCACTCTGCCAACCATGTAACTCCTGACTGGATTTGGGGTGAGATGTTTGTCCACGTTGACTGCATGCTACGTAAACCAGAGGGGTCGCTGCATTCCCTTGGAATCCCCTTTGTGTCATGCAGGCACTATCTTGGAACAACTTGAATGTTCTCTTTACTATGATCCGGCCATGCTGTCTAAACGAACGAGCTTCTTGCCATGTCGTCGTCACCATGCCTTCGTCATGAGGTGTGATCTGTGTGCATTGAAGCTTCATAGTCGAAGCTTCGTCCTACCTCATCAACGTCGTGAATCCCGACACTTTCATCGTCGGGTGAAGTTTTCGTTACCTCTGTTCTCCGGTACATGCCATCCGCTGTGAAGTTACTGTCGCGATATACCTGTACAAAGGAAACATGGATAATGCTATTAGAAACTTCATTTTAAATATAATATCGTATTATATTATATAGGACATAATATATTATATACTATATTTAAAATATGTTTTTTTTTTTTATTATTATCATTTTTTTGTTTAATATATAACATATAATATATATTACATAATATGTATAATACATATTATATATTATATGATATTGGGTATATATTAATTTTATATTTTATTATTTTTATTTAATCAATTTAAATTAACTAATTTTAAATATTTTTTTAATAATTTTTTTTTAGTTTTAAAATTGAAATGGGGCAACTTTGCATGGTTAACAAAAATGGAAAATTTATCAATCATGCACATAGCCCAAACCATGAGATTATTAACAATAATTTAACACCGACAAGATGTCGCAAGAAATCGTCAAAAAATCGTCGACAAGAAATTGATGACAAAAAGTCGTCGACAAGAAATCGATGACAAAAAATTGTCGACAAGAAATCGATGACAAAAATCATCGAAAAATTGTCAGCGATAAATTGACAACAAAAATCGTCACAAAATTGTTGATAGCAAAATGACACACACTATCCCCTGGAACGCACGTGAACTCACAAGACACTCACAAGATAATCAAAATCTTGAAACATGAAAATCAAGAGGTGGGTCCCCAATTTTTGGGGTACGTTGTGGAGCGGCCACAACATCTGGACCATGGGATAAATAATATCAATGGTGGAGGTTAGTCTGATAAATCTAGGCCATTTAAAAAGATGTTCCTGCACCAAAACTATAACATATTGATCGAAAGATTAAGCGTCGAGGGTTTCCAAGAAGATCAGAGACAGTTGCAGATCGACGATGGCGTTGTACTTCCAAGAAAGATCTATGAAAGTGTGTGATCTGGAATGTTCTAGACTGTAGTTCTAATGAGGGACCAACAAGTTGTAGAGAACCCGTGCTGCCATGGCGGTTTCCCTTTCAACAAATTTCTCGGAGGTTTGACCAATGAGCTAATGCTAGCTAAGTTCTTTATTGAGCTGTTGTAACAAGATTTGATGTATTGTTTCTTGATTTGTAATATGAAAAACTATAAGTAGAGGTTGAACCCTCATTTTGAAGGGTCGACTCTAGCATGTTTACCTATACCATTATAAATATTTCTGAAGAGCTGAATGAAAGGAGCAATACATTGATTTTCGCCTCAAGGTTGCATTTCCATGCTTGATGTCAGAGGTTCGGATTTCATAGTTGCATTTATATGAATACTTAGATGGTTAGTTTGTGCCTATCTTGGATTACTAGCTGTTATCAGTAATTGAAATATGCTTTGAAGTTTGTTGTGTTATTAGTAAGTACATTTATGTAAAATATAGTTTTGGTGAATTATGTTGTTTGTATTATCATTTCTTGGATATTGAAATTGCTTGCTATAACATTTATCTGTTATGCTTTAATATTTGAAACGAGCTATCTTGAGATAAGGGTTGATCTTAATGTATGTCTTTAATATGGTTTTTTGGGAGCTTTTTATGGTGATGCAATGTTGTTAACCTATCCATCCACTGATATTTACATCTCTCTAACCCTAACCTTCTCTTACCCTAAACTCCAAGCCCTAATTGAGCATAATTGTGTCAATAATCTGCTAAGTTGACAAGGAACCAGCCTACTCTAGAGGTTGGATCAGAAACCCCAATTTTGGTCCTTCCAATGTTGAGTGTTGAGCTGCAGCTATTGGGTGCAAGCCTAAATAGAAAGTAGGAAGATAGACAATCGTAGTATCAAGTAAAACTTGGTGCAATTAAGTACCCAACAATTACTTGATGAGCATTGCATAAATACCATCGAACATCACCGCATCTACCAAGATCGTGTTCGTCGTACATACAATAAACAAATTAATCAACATAAATTTGAAGTCAAATATTTAGTGCTTAAATAAACCAACAGAATCCTAACAAACTACGCCATTTGTGTGATAAATTTGCACAAAATTGGTTGGGTCCATTCATCATCACACATAAATATGGTTCAGGGGCATATCGACTTGCCAATATTGAAGGAATTGTAGAACCTGAGCCTCTCAACATTATTCATCTACGTACATTTTACACTTGATTCACAGAACAACGATTAACACATTCTTGTACAAACACATGAAAAACAAAAAAAAAATCAAAAATTCAAAAACGTCAAAAAAACAAAAAAAATCAAATTTCAAAAACATCAAAAACAACAAAAAAATCAAAAAATCAAAAACATCAAAAACAAAAAAAAAATCAAAAACATCAAAAACAAAAAAAAAATCAAAAACAACAAAAATAACCATTTTAACACAACATCGCATGTCTTGGCCTCATCTTCTTCTTCTTCCTTCTCTCCCCTATCCCTGTTGTATGGTCACCCTTCAAGTGGCTACATACTTGGGGTAGGTTTCTTATTCTTCTCTTTCTTCTTGTCCCCCTATATTTGTTGTATGGTCACGCTTTGAGCGACTACATACTTGGGATAGGTTCCTTCTCCTTCTTCTTCCTTCTCTCCCCTCTCTTTTTTCTTGTTTATTTCTTCTTCTAATTCTTTCTTCGTTTTTGCACCACTCACTCATGTCAATACCGCAAAACATTCACATCATCCATCACATTCATTCATGTATCATCCTATGAGACTTCTACTAGGTTGTGGTCTCCTTTTATGGCTATGGAAATATTGGTTACACATCCACACATGGTTCCCTTACTCAATGACAATGTTCATCTTGCATATCATTATAAATTAGCATCACCTTGTTATACATTTCATTCATACATGCATACTCACATCATTTTGTACATCCACTCCCATCTAGGTATTTTCATTGTAAAAACATCATACATTAGTCACAACAACTAGCACAATGTCATTTTTATCTTATGTATAGGTTGCTTCGTCATAGAAGTCTTTTCTTATATTCAAGAACTTTCGTTGATCTCATCAAAGATTTATCAAATATCACGGGATTCTAATGCAACTTTAGACTTCCCTTGCATGACTAGAGTCCCTTCGTGGATCAAAACCACATATGCACACTTAACAATTTTTTTGTATAGGAAATATGACACCTCATGTATACTAGTCGTTGAGTGAAAGGTTTCTTGTTCATACTATTATGCGCATGGTTACAAGGCTGAGAATTGACAAAAGGACATAGTATTTGAAATAAAGAGAAACATAGGCAGAAGACAAGCAAACGCCTAAAAAAACACTACTTGAGAAAATAAAAAAGAGAAACAAAAAAAAACCATCAAAAACACTTGAATCCCTAGAATTAACAATTTCTGACAACCATGGGGTAATCTTCATCGCCAACAATAGGCTATAGATGTTTGCTTGGCAGTGGAGTAGCCTTACGCATGGTGACATATCTATCACATCTGCGATCTTATTTTGTATAGATCATTGCACGCTTATGGATGAACTAGCTTATGTGGCTCAGTTTACAAATTGGCAAGTCCAACCTCATTCAAAATTAGTAAATGAACTGAATCACTCTATACACACAGATCCATGATAGGCTCAACCTCAATTAGGATGGTTTAGGGTACAATAGAATGTCAATTGATTCATAAAAAGGTTTGATGACAAAAACTCACATGTTTGACTTTCTCAAAATCATTTCTAAAAACTTGAAACACCTTTACAGACGACACAAACATATATAGGGTTTAGTGGTCACAATTAGCAAAGTGTCAAATACATTAGGTATTGTATATAAATTTTTTAGTCCTCCATTATCCTCAACATTTGCATACATTTCATACTTTAGCCCATTTTTTGTTATACATAATACACGGTTGTTGAGTTGTCATTGACACATGTTACCATAAAGTGGTGGTCTTAATAAAAACATACATATCCATAAAAAGCTTGATCATAAACTAACATTCTAAGTCTCCAAATATATAACATGTTCATATTATTCATCACACATGCATAAATCACATACCATCATCACATCAGATATCAATATATGTATATATATTACTCAACACCACATACATCCATCATCAAAATTACCAACCGGTTACATACCCCAACCTCAACATCCATCACATCATACAAAAAGGTGGCACAAAATCCACATCAAAAGAACAAAAAAAATATCACAATCATACATCAACCTTGTTGATCAGGGTGCGTCTCATTAGTTTACTCCATCCATTATGACCCCTCACAATGCCTCAATCGAGAGCTCTTGCCTCTATGCATAGAGGATGATCCTCCCACTCCTAATGCCCTTGACTCTCTAAAGCATGGCCCTGATGGAGTCATAGATGCCATACTCCTATGACTTCGATGTGATGATCACCTTGAACATCCAGGTAATGCTATCTGGTGGGAGACCAACAAAGCTTGACACTCATCTCCATAGGCCTCCGCTCATACTATATGCTACCCATACCCATCCACCACCTATTGCAATCATGCAACCTCAGCCTACAACATTACCCCTGATCCCTCAGTCTTCAATCGATTCACCCCACTCCAAAATCAAGCTCTCTTTGTAGACATCTCATCCAACTCATGCTAAAGTGTCACTACCTACCCTCTCACCTACTCTAACTCCACTCCAACCTCAAGAATCACCTCCCTCATATTCCATGAAACAAAAGCAACATCTCGCTCACTATCTAACCCAACCACATGTGCCCTCAACTCTCCTATCACCTTCTCCACATCCTCATTCATTGATATGATTGTATCACGCTCCTGCAACAACACACTCCTCTCAGTCTCCCACTCCCTTCTATCCATGACAACGATATATCTCTCCTGCACCAACCTGATCATCTGTAGTCTACACTACTCTAGATCCTCACGTAATCAGTCCCTCTCTGCCTCTACCTGCTCTACATGATATCACCATGCATCAACATTATGCTTGTGCCTCCACATCTCCTCAACACACATCTCTAGCATCTCCTCCTAACCTCCACTCTCGGGTCTAGTCTCCATCACCATTTCATGAGAGGACCCTACCCCATCATCACGATGCGACTCCACACGTCACTCCAACTGAAACTTCTCCTAGGTAGCACCATCATCGACCTCCCTTCTACCCCCTGCATTACCCTAATGACCCACCTCAGCTGGCCTCTCCACTACCCTCACTAGACTCATGGGTATATCCTGTGGATCCTCGTACCTAGCCCCATCAATCACATCCACTTCAGGCTACCACCTCTGTGTTGCCCACCAACTCAAATACTCCACCATCGCACCCATGTCATCTACATTTGGCAATGCCAACACCTCATCAAGAACCTAATCTATGATCTCTCCCTATGGTTGTGATCCTTGATCTCCTGCACATCGCTTAATCACCATCGATGTATTTGGCATGCCCTACACCAACCCAAACTATTGGTGCACCCGAAGATCCAACTAAAACACATACATTCCCATCACCCATCCACGTCATCGCACTCATCCTAACTCCACTCCATCCTCATCCCATGATGACCCTCCCTTAGAGGACCTCCAAATCACATCACTAGGTGCCAACTCACTCAACCACTATCTATAGTACAATGCGTTCCCCTCATGGTCGCTCTTTCACCTGTCCTTCATATCTCATAGCCACTAACATGCATAGGGTACCTTCACTCCCAATAGTGTGTGGGCCTCAAAAGGTAACCCTTCTAGCCTTAGCACTACAATGTGCTCCCATACCCACAACTGAATCAATAGACTACTACACGACTTCCTACTTGTCCTTTGCACATCATATAATTCTCGATAAGTTTGTGCTAATAATGTTGGTGCCCATGCAAACCGCATCTTGTTCTCTACCATCTCACACACCATCCACATCAGGTTCTAGGGGAATATCTCCCCTGAATCATTAGGTAGTATGTAACTAATAATACATATTATCAATAGCGGATCTTGAATTGAATCCCCCCATTGAAGATCTTCACCTGTGCCACCTTATTGCCAAACATCCTCTCCAAAACTCCCTTCTGCGTTGCCTCCCCTCATGCTCCCATCACCACCATCCCCTCCACTAGTAGGCGATATATGCGATACATGTCCTCCACTGTAATAGTCATTTCCTTTGTCGAGAAATGAAATGTGTTCTTGTCAAGATTCCAATGCTCACAGAGCGCATCTAGATAGGCATGATCAAAACATACGGTCTCCATTCGTACCACACCATAGAAACCAATCTTCTCCAACCACTCCCATTCCATATCCTTCACAAATTCCTTCAAATTCGTGGCCAATAGCAAAAAGCGGTGTTGTGGTACCAACTCTTTCACTTGCAACAACAAAATCAAAAATTTCCATTAGAAAATTTTGAACAATAATAAACCTACAAAATTTCAGCAAATAAATCAACTTTTTGATGATAAACAAAAAAACAACAAAATTTTAGCAAAAAACGTTTTTGATAGAAAACAACAAAAAATAACAATTTTCGACAACTTTTCGATGCTTTTTTAGCAACCTTTTGAGAACTTTTCGACACTTTTGCAGCAACTTTTTGGCGCTTCTTCAACAACTTTTTGACGCTTTTTGAGCAACTTTTTTTGATGCTTTTTGAGCAATTTTTTGACAACTTAGCAACACTTTTTCAGCAACATTTTACAACAAGTTTTCGTCGACAACTTTTTAAAGAAATTTTGGCAACAAATTTTCGTGATGATATTTCATGGCAATTTTGAACAAACTTTCGCTTGACAACATCCTAACAACTTTTTGACAAAAAATGGACAATTTTTTGAAAAACTGACAAATAAATGATTTTCAACGAAATTGTCATAAAACACCAAAAAAACATCCAACTAACAAGCCGGTATTCTCCAATTCGCATCCTGAGGTGTTTATTTTTTAAAAACGCACCTCGAGGTCCGTTAGGGCATCAATATGCATCCTGAGGTCTATTTTCCATGAAAAGGGCATTTTTAGATACCCATTTTCTCCAACTATTTGACGTTGCAAAATTTTTAGATTCTAATGGTCGATTTGTCTCAAACATCTATTTTTGGGTTTTCCATTTGTACACATTCCTAAGGTTTTAACTATTAGTTTCTTTCAAACATTCTATTTCATTTTTTAAGTGTTAGGGTTTTCATGTTTCATCCATATTAACGATTTTATCTAGGGTTTTCATTTGTACAAAATCTAGATTTTTAGATTCATTTTTCTTTAAAAGAAAACAAACAAAAACAAACAACTCAAATTTTGAAAAACACTCACTTACACCAACCACGCTCCCATAAACACTCAATCTTGCTTTGCCCTGGGCCATTTCACAGCTTTTGCTCGTAACTCCGACAGTCTTCCGTATCACGCACATGCTCTTTCACTCCTCTCCACACCTTCAAATCGCTCAAAACAGACCTCGAGATTTGTTTTGACCTAAAATGCACCCCGAGGTCCGTTTTGAAAACAAATTGCATATTTAGATACGCATTTGGCCCAAATTCCCAAAAATACAAAAAAAATGCAACATTGTCCATCAAATCTTGCACAATTCTCACATTTTTTCCATTTCCAATCATTCACCAGACTGCCTCATTCTATCAAGCGATTCACCATTGACATCACATTCTTCGCTCGTCAACTCATCACTTGAGAGGGTAAATATCACACTGAAGCTGTATTCCGCATAATCAATATTTAAATACTCAAATTTTAGAATCATGTGTATCCAAGAATCTTTGCCAAAGACTATCACAAGCCCTCACTTGCTGGGGCAAACAAAAAGCAAAACTCAATCCATTAAAATTTGGTAAACTCAATGCCAATGTTTCTAAGGTAAACTCAATGCCAATGTTTTATCTAGGGTTTTCATTTGTACAAAATCTAGGTTTTTAGATTTATTTTCTCTTTAACAAGAAAACAAACAAAAACAAATGAAAACAAACAAAAACAAACAACTCAAATTTTGGTCAACGCTCACTTACACCAACCACGCTCTTGCAAACACTCGATCCTGCTCTGCCTTGGGCCATTTCATAGCTTCTACTCGCAACTCTGGTAGTCTTTCGTATCACACACATGCTCTTTCACTCCTCTCCATGCCTTTAAATCGCTCAAATGATGAAAATGACACACGTACCCCCATTTAAGGTGCCTCTTGGGCATAAACACACCTCGGTCCGTTTTGGCCCAAAATGGACCTCGAGGTGCATTTTGACCTAAAATGCACCCCGAGGTCCGTTTTGAAAATAGATTATATATTTAGATACCCATTTTGCCCAAATTTCCAAAAATGCAAAAAAAGTTCAACATTGTCCATCAAATCTTGCACAATTCTCACATTTTCTCCATTTCCAATCATTCACCAGACTATCTCATTCTATCAAGTGATTCACCGTCGACATCACATTCTTCGCTCGTCAACTCATCGCTTGAGGGGGTAAATATCACACTAAAGTTGTCTTCCACATAATCAATATTAAAATACTCAAGTTTTAGAATCATGTGTATCAAAGAATCTTTGCCAAAGACTATCACAAGCCCTCACTTGTTGGGGCAAACAAAAAGCAAAACTCAATCCATTAAAATCTGGTAAACTCAATGCCAATGTTTTATCTAGGATTTTCATTTGTCCAAAATCTAGGTTTTTAGATTTATTTTCTCTTTAAAAATAAAACAAACAAAAACAAATGAAAATAAACAAAAACAAACAACTCAAATTTTGATCAATGCTCACTTACACCAACCACGCTCTCACAAACACTCGATCATGCTCTGCCCTGGGCCATTTCACAGTTTCTGCTCGCAACTCCGATAGTCTTTTGTGTCACACACATGCTCTTTCACTCCTCTACATGCCTTCAAATCGCTCAAATGATGAAAATGACACGCGTGCCCCCATTTAAGGTGCCTATTGTACAAAAACGCACTCCGATATGTTTTGGCCCAAAACGGACCTCGAGGTGCATTTTGACCTAAAATGCACCTTGAGGTCTATTTTGAAAACAAATTGCATATTTAAATACCCAATTGGCCCAAATTCCCAAAATGGAAAAATTTTTAACATTGTCCATCAAATCTTACACAATTCTCACATTTTCTTCATTTCCAATCATTCACCACACTGCCTCATTCTATCAAGCGATTCGTCATCGACATCACATTCTTCACCCGTCATCTCATTGCTTAATATCACACTAAAGTTATCTTTCGCATAATCAATAATCAAATACTCAATTTTGGAATCATGTATATCCAAGAATCTTTGCCAAAGACTATCACAAGCCCTCACTTGCTAGGGCAAACAAAAAGCAAAACTCAATCTATTAAAATTTGGTAAACTCGATATCAATGTTTCTAAGGTTACCCCAAAAATTGCTTCATTGAGGTGGGAACACACCCACTTAAAATCGATCGAAGCATCATGAGGACACCTGCATCTGGCTCATCAACTTACTAAATCAATCAAGGTTAACAAATCCATCAAAAGCAAAGTTTCAAAGATTCTCATCCCTTCCATAATTGGGGCACCTTACATTGATCATGACCCAAGACCACCTTGTGTCTCTCCCCCTCAAACAATCATTGCATTAGTCATAGTCATCCACTATAAATCCATCATCCTCTTCAAAATAAAACCACCACTTTAGTGTCATACATTTTTTGCACTGCACTATGTCTTCACACACTGTAATAACAAAAGGGACAAAATATAGACACCTAAAAATGCCACATTCACCCTAATGCAGTGCCAAAAAATGATAAATTTGCAAAACATATAAAATTAGTATAAATCCATAAAATCACCTTTCTTCACACTTAAGTCCCCTTGGGCTAGCTAAGCTCCTTCCTACGCTTAACCACCTTCAACCTTCAACTGATACACCTCACTCCGAAATTGAGCTCTATCCATCGACATCTCATCCAGCTCTTGTTGAAGTGTCACTACCTATCCTCTCACCTACTCTAACTCCACTACAACCTTAGGAATCACCTCCCCCATCTCCTGTGCAACAATAACAACATCTTGCTTGCTCTATAGCCCAATCACCTACACCCTCAACTCTCCTATCACCTTCTATGCCTCCTCCTTCATGGATATAGTTGCATCACACTCCTACAACAACACACTCCTTTCGATATCTCACTCCCCTCTGGCCATGATGGTGGCATCCCTCGTAGCCACAACTACATCCAGCTCCTCACGTACCTGGTCCCTCTCAGCCTCTGCCTGCTCCTCCTGATCTCGCCATGCATCAACATCATGCATGTTCCCCCATATCCTTAACACATATCTCTGACATCTCCTCTGGACCTCCAGTCTCCATCACCACTCCATGAGAGGACCCTACCCCATCGTCATGATGCGATCGCACACATCACTCCAATTGACACTCCTCCTGGGCAGCACCATCATCGACATCCCTCTTACCCCTTGCATTTCCCTCATAACCCACATCATCTAGCCTCTCCACTACCCTCACTAGACTCATGGGTACATCCTATGGATCCCCATCCCTAGTCCCATCAATCACACCCACTCCGAGCTCCCACCTCTATGTCGTCCACCAACTCAAATACTCCATCATCATCCCCACATCATCCACATCTAGAAATGTCAACACCTCATCATGAACATGACCTTTGACTTCTCACGATCGTGATCCCTGATCTCTTGCACATTGCTTAATCACCATTAGTGGATCTGGCATGCCCTGCACCAACCCAAACTATCGTTGCACTTAGTTGAACGGGAATAGCTCCAACTAAAATGCATACCTACCTATCACCCATTGATGTCATTGCACCCATCCCAACTCCACTCCATCCTCATCCCATGATGGCCCTCCCTTGTAGGGCCTCCAAATCACATCACTAGGTGCCAACTTGCTCAACTATTATCTATAGTACAATGCGTTCCCCTCATGGTCCATCTTTCGCCTATCCTCCATAGCTTGTGGCCACTAACACACATAGGGTACCTTCGCTCCCACTAGTGTATAGGCCTCAAAAGGTAACCCTTCTAGCCTTAGCACTACAATGTGCTCCCATGCCCACAACTGAATCAGTAGACTGTTGCATGACTTCCTAGTCATCCTCTGCACATCATGTAATTCTTGATAAGTTTGTGCCAATAATGTTGGTGCCCATGGAAACTACATCCTGTGCTCTACCATATCACACACCATCCACATCAGGTTCTAGGGGAATATCACCCCTGAAGCATCAGGTAGTATGTAACTAGTAATACATATCATCAGTAGCGCATGCTACCACAAAAGCAAGCCTGAGGTGTATAGATATTGGTACTGAATCCCCCATTGAAGATCTTCACCTGTGCCACCTTATCACCAAACATCCTTTTCAACACTCCCTTTTGCGTCGTCTTCCCTCGTGCTACCATCATCACCATCCCCTCCACTGACAGGCGATAAATGTGATACACGTCCTCTAGTGTAATAGTCATTTCCCCTATCGGAAAATGAAACATGTTCCTGTCAGGATCCCAACTCTCATAGAGTGCATCTAGATAGGCATGATTACAACATACGGTCTCCATCTATACCACACCATAGAAAATAATCTTCTCCAACCACTCCCATTCCGTCTCCTTCACAAATTCCTTCAAATCTGTGGCCAATGGCAAAAATTGATGTCGTGGTATCAACTCTTTCACCTACAACAAAAAAATCAAAATTTTCCATCAACAATTTTCGAAAAATAATAAACTTGCAAAATTTCAGCAAATAAATCAACTTTTTGATGAAAAACAAAAAAACAACATTTTAGCAAAAAAATCAAGTTTTTGACAGAAAACAACAACTTTTAACAACTTCTCGACGCTTTTTCAGCAACTTTTCGACGCTTTTTCAGCAACTTTTTGATGACTTTTCGACGCTTTTTCAACAACTTTTTAACAACTTTACGATGCTTTTTCAGCGACAGTTTACAACAACAATTTTTCGTCGAAAACTTTTAAAAGATAAATTTTGGTAACAAATTTTTGGAATGATATTTCATGGCAATTCTGAACAAATTTTCTCTTGACAACATCCTAACTACTTTTCGATATAAAATGGACAACTTTTGTACAAAACTGACAAATAAGTGATTTTCAACCAAATTGTAATAAAAACACCAACAAAACCTCCAACAAAAAAGCCAGTATTCTCTAGTTTGCATCTTGAGGTATTTTTTTTAAACGCACCCCGAGGTCTATTAGGGCATCAAAACACACCTCGAAGTCTATTTTCCAGGAAAAAGGTATTTTCATATACCCATTTCCCCAACTACCAGATCGTGCAAAAAATTTTAGATTCTAATGGTCGATTTGTCTCAAATGTTTATTTTTGGGGTTTTCCATTTGTACACATTCCTAGGGTTTTAACTATTAGTTTCTTTCAAACAATCTACTTCATTTTTTGTAGTGTTAGGGTTTTCATGTTTCATCTATATTCACAATTTTATCTAGGGTTTTCATTTGTACAAAATCTAGGTTTTTAGATTTATTTTCTCTTTAAAAAGAAAACAAACAACTCAAATTTTGGTCAACGCTCACTTACACCAACCATGCTCCCACAAACACTCGATCCCACTCCACCCTAGGCCATTTCACAGCTTCCGCTCGCAACTCTGGCAGTCTTTCGTATCACGCACGTGCTCTTTCACTCCTCTCCTCGCCTTCAAATCACTCAAATGATGAAAATGACACGTGCGTCCCCTTTTAAGGTGCCTATTGGGAAAAAATGGACCTTGAGGTGTGTTTTGGTCCAAAACGGACCTCGAGGTGCGTTTTGACCCAAAATGCACCTCGAGGTCCGTTTTGAAAACAAATTGCATATTCAGATACCCATTTGACCCAAAACGCACCTCGAGGTCCGTTTTGAAAACATATTGCATATTCATATACCCATTTGGCCCAAATTCCCAAAAATACAACATTTTTCAACATTATCCATTAAATCTTGCACAATTCTCACATTTTCTCCAATTCCAATCATTCACCACACTGCCTCATTCTATCAAGCGAATCGCCACCGAAATCACATTCTTTGCTCGTCAACTCGTCACTTGAGGGGGTAGATATCACACTAAAGTTATCTTTCGCATAATCAATATTCAAATACTCAATTTTGGAATCATGTGTATCCAAGAATCTTTGCCAAAGACTATCACAAGCCCTCACTTGCTGGGGAAAACAAGAAACAAAACTCAATCCATTAAAATTTGGTAAACTCAATGCCAATGTTTCTAAGGTTACTCCCATAATCGCTTCATCGAGGTGGCAACATGCCTAGTTATAATCGATCGAAGCATCACGAGGACACCTACATCTGGCTCGTCAACTTACTAAATCAATCAAGGTTAAAGTTGTCAAAAGCAAAGTTTCAAAGATTCTCGTCCCTTTCATAATTGGGGCACCTTACATTGATCATGACCCAAGACCACCTTGTGTCTCTCCCCCTCGAACAATCATTACATCAGTCATAGTCATCCACTATCAATCCATCATCCTCTTCAAAATCAAACCACCACTTTGGTGTCATACATTTTTTTTGCACTACACTGTGTCTTCACACACCGCAGTACAAAAAGGGGCAAAATGTAGACACCTAAAAATACCACATTCACCCTAATGCAGTGCCAATAAACTATCAATTTGCAAAACACATAAAATTGGCATAAATCCATAAAATTACCTTTATTCACACTTAAGCCCCCTTGGGCTAGCTAAGCTCCTTCCTACGCTTAACCATGGGTCCTCATGTGACCTCAATCATAAATCAACTAAGGTTGAATTCTCTACCATGGTCAAAAAGCACTTTATGGTCAAAAATCAATATTTTTGGTCAAAACTTACTTTATGGCTAAACACATGCTTAATTAGATCTAATCAGGATTTAAGCTAAGCCTTCCACCTCACCTAGTCTACTTTGACTAGCCTAGCCCTTCCACCTCACCTAGTCTACTTTGACTAGCCTAGCCATGCCACCTTGCACTTCCTAAGCAATTTAATATTCCCTCACTCTTTTCTATGCACATTCCCCCATCATGTCCCCCATGCCTCACCCATTCCCTAGGCACCTCATCCCTAGGTCCCTCATCCTATCATCTTCTTCCACCTCACCCCCTCCTTGGCTTACCTTAAAGTCTATAAATAGGAGAGCCCATCTACGTATTAAAGGAGGAGAAAATATGTAAAGTTACTCTACTAAAATTATATCCCAAGTGCTTCCAATTCATTTTCATGTGTGAGTCCTCTCCCCCATATCTTTAATTTCAAGTTTACAATGTTCGACGAAATTCAACATGTGCCTACAAAGAGCTACATCATACAGAATACCAGAGAAGGCATACATGGGTCATCCACCACTCTCTACAAGTTTCAGAACTCAAAACGGACCTCGAGGTTCATTTTGACAAAAAATGCACCTCGAGGTGAGTTTTCCCGGGCTAGGCTAAAAAATAGGCCATAAAGGTAACATATTGCTCCCTTGTCATTCAAAAGTTATTTTACAGCTTCTGTCATATATTTATGTTCACATTTTGTCGACATGTATTTTATTACATGTCTCATTTTTGTAGGGTTACGCAGGTGTTGTAGACAGGTGTAGCTCGAGGTGGCAAGCATCATAAGCCCACTTCAAATCTGAGGAATCAAAGAAGAACCCTTTGGTGTGCTGCTAAGAAGACCAATGACAAGGATCACCCTTCAAGAAATCCTTATTTCATAGCCCATGGGGCATATTGTAAAAGAGTTGCATAACACACTTTGTAACACTATTTTCAATCAAATCAATAAAAGCAACAAGTTTTTCTTTATTTCAGATTAAAAAATGTTTATAACCTGCATAACCACGATGTCTATTGAACAAAATCATTTATCCATATACCTCGAGAGGGCCAAGGAAGGGATTTAAACTCATGTCTCTCATGATTTGGGTGGTTTACCTCAACCAAGGTGTCCAATATACCATAAATATTATGAATAGAAAATCGTATTAAAAAAATTACCTTGTAGTACCAAGACACGTAATTTTTCTATAAAACTAATTGCAAAGAGTTGAATCAAGGTTGATGACTACACCTCCATCTTAACAAAGCTACTTGAACCATCTAAGTACTCTACTTCCTAGGTCCAAAGAACATAATTACTCCATGGAGAACATATTTATAGCCAATTGAATATTAGTTCAAATGAGTAAGAAGATTTGAACTCTAAACCTTTCACATCCAATACCCAAACTCACACTTGTCTATCTTGCCATTCACCACTTCTAGAAATGGCTCACAATCTACTCAGTAAAAAATGATACCCTTCTATATTAAATGGAAAATATAGGCAGATGCAAGTTTGAACGTATAACCTTTTGTAGTGCATAACCCAAGACTCTTCTTGTTGTCCACCTTGGTGTTGCATCGATGTTGAACATGACGTACATTTTATCTATAAAGACAAAAGTCAATGTTGTATCTAGATGCCACAAGCCAAAGCAAGCAAGTAGAGAATAGAGTGCACAAGAAAAAAATTGTCTTTTTTAAACTTTAATTTTTTTAAATGCTCTTCCCCTTATGCAATAGTCCAAATTCTATAGCTAATTTTATGAAGAAGAAAAAAAGCAAAATTGCATTGAATCAAATTTAAAAGAGCATGTAAAAATCAAAATACCTTGTAGGGAGTACAAAATTTCCAAACATGTATAGAAAATAAATGAAAAATATGGAAAATACTCTCTTCTATTCTTGTTATGCTAGGAACATAAATGAAGCTTTAAAGACTAGATTGTCCTAAAAATTAGAAGGAAAATAAGAGACTCTAGATTATGTTTCTACATGACCAAGCAACACTACTCCATATAGACTCTTATACCATGTTAGAATTCACAATATTTTCTAGAAATAAAAGGAACAATCCATCTACTCAAATTATAAAAAAAAAAAAAGAAAAAAAAAAAAGAGATATGGTGGGAACCTATAGGCACCATAAATAATCACTATACCCATGAATAATATTTTACACAACACTCCAATAACCAAATGAGGAGCTGGAGGAGTGATATAGGAAGCAAAAAGTTAATTATTTATTCATAGGAAACGTTTAAATAGACATGTAATTTGCCTATAATTATAATAGAAGATAAGATAAAATTTTAATAAGTAGCTAACAAATAGCTAAATTAGGTAGATTCTAACAACTTAGCTACCAGTATGGTTCTAGATTCTAACGACATTGCTAACAAACTATTATTGGAAACTTAACATGGGAACTTGAGGCTCATGTGGTACATAAAAACAATAATTGAAATTAAGATAATCCTAAGCCTAACTAGCTAAGTTATTATATTAAGTGGTTTCCTCATCGCCTCCCCACAATAAAAGGATTGGACTCTAATGATTTCAAGAGAGAAGGAATATCAAAAGACATCTGGTGGGGAGATGTCCAATGGGCCTAACGTGAAAGTTGACCTCATTAGGAAATAATGTAATAAGTGGAGACACCTTGGTGGTTTTATGAGTCTTTGTGTTGAACACTCGATTAGAATCCAATAGAAGCTAAAAATTAGGTACCACATCAACAAGATGACCAATGATAGGTTTGGTCTCCAATGTAGATTCATGGTATGACTTTAGAAGATCAACATTGAAGATGTCATGTATGCTAAGATGTGTTGGAAGGTCAAGGTAAAACTTATTTTTTAACACTTGTTGAAGAATAGTGTAAGGCTTATAGTGAAGAGGCTTGATTTTACTATGTGCCTTCTCTAGAAAATGATATTTTTCAAGGTATAACTAAAATTTGTCACCAACCTGGAAATGATGAGGAATTCAATGATGATACATAGCCTTCTTCTACTATTATTGATTTTTATACAAAATATGAATCACCTTGGATTGAAGACTCTACAATTTTTTTATTAATGCATGTGTCTTATCTTGCTCTTTATGTAGGTGTATGGTAGTTGAGGAAGGCAAAGATAAAGAAAATTCATAAGGAGCCAAGGGTTAAATGCCAAGGTAGAATTCAAAGGGAGAATGACCTATATTGGAATGCAATGCCCTGTTATATGTATGCTCTATGTGTAAGGCTCATGTCCCACTCATATGGAGAATGGTGGAAGATATTTAGACTCTAGACAAGGGTGCAATTGACAACTTTGACTTGACCATCTGAATGAGGGTGGAAGGCATCGAAGAAGTTAAAATATACCCATAAAAGCTTTCAAAACTAAATCCAAAAGTTACCCACAAAGTGTGAATCATGGTTATACACTATATTAATGTCTAGACCAAAGGAATTCCATACAAATTCAAATAAAAGTTGGGCTAAGTCTAATGCAAAGCTAGTCTTCTAGCATGGGATGAACTTAGCCATTTTGCTAAATCTATCCAAAACTATAAAAACATAATCATGTTGTTGCATTGTCATTGGAAACCCTCTAAACAATTCCATAGATATGCTCTCCCAAGGATGAGAAGGGATGGGCACAATCAAGCCCAATTTTGTGTTGGCTGATTTAGAGTAGCAACAAACAACACACTTTCTCAAAAATATCATAATATCTCTTTACATTTAAGGCTGGTAAAATAAGTGCTACAAATTATGAAGTATCTTGTGCTTTCCAAAGTGTCCACCATAACGTGTGTAATGTTCCTCCTTGAGAAGAGACAATCAATGCTCGCATGAGACACAAATTTTATCAAACCTATATAACAATCCTTCTTTCATATGAAAATATTGAAAGGATTTAGATTGAAAGAGGTAGGATGTTGAAGGTGTTGGTAAACTTGTCTAAAATCCAGACCATGAGCATATTATGTAGGCCAAGTTTGGAAACCCATGTGTGAAGTAGTTACATTAGTCAAGGCATGAGCTACTGGAGGGCAACTCAAACAATCTACCACTATGTTACTATTTCTCTTTTTGTACTTGATTACCAAGTGAAACTACTATAAATATGATTCCCACTTCATGTGATGATATTCTTCAATTTTATTTTGTAATTGAAGAAACTTAAGGGACAAGTGGTAACCACTTGAAAGAAAAAAATAACAAGTGGTCAGTGTGAACAATGGTTTTCTTTCCAAGAAAGTAGTGTCTCCAATACTTGATAGTTTGCACCAAAGCTTACAACTCCTTGTCCTAAGTGGAATATTTTTGTTTAATAGTCGAAAATATCTTAGATTTTGGGATTGAGAGGTAGCAATAAAAAATTAATCATAAAATTGTGCAAAGATAATACACAAATAATATTTCATAATAATCTTATCATTTCACCAATAGAATATTATATTTTTCTATGCCATAATATACAAACACTTTTCATGTATAAATACATCATGAATTATCATCACATTTGGGAGACTTCATTTTTTTTGTAGCTCTTTGTATTTCACCTTTAATTATTTTTTCATTTCTTCACAATATCATGGGAGCTGTAACTCTTCAAATTTCTCATATGTGAGAAATATTAATGTATCTCCCAATAATATCAAATGATCACATAATTCCAAATAATGTAATAAGGTCTAACATCCCCCAATATTACTACCATTACCCCCATGCATTCAAGAGTGGTACATTAAAACTATTATCTAGCTCTGGCTTTGGCTCTCGCTTTGATTGAATTTATGTAACCTCCACTAGGTTCACCTCAATGAATTGTCTAGGTCTATCTTTGGGTCTCTACCTCATGATCATCAATACCTTAGAGTCACCTATGTGTCTCTACCACTCGACCATCAATACATCTGGGTTGCCTCTCTAGGTCAATAGTACCTTTGGGTCAGCCACTAGAACAGTCATTCAATCATTATCTCTAGGAAATCACCACTACAACATATTCTTGGAATCATCTGCATCCTTGAAATATTCCACATAATCATTCTTCTATAAGTCCTTTTCATTGTAGATCATCTTTCAAGTTGTACTCATATCATAATATTTTGATACTGAAATCATTTATCCTAAGTTTCCCAAGACATTCTATATGGGAAGAATTACATTATTTTTTATATTCAACAAATTTTGATGTTTCATCACACTTTTTCTCCTTCTACAGAAACCACACAATATTTCATTTATCTTATGCCATTCAGACATACTTATCCATCCACAACTCAATTGCATTTTGTTATTTTTTCTCTCCTTATATCAATAATTTCTTTGGGAATGATTATTTCCTCCACAAACTTCACAACAATGGAGGTCCTAACACTTTTCTATCACATGTCCATATCTACCACAATGTCTACAAATCCTTATAGGAACTTTATCCCTTCACTTTTTTCCTCACAGATTTTGTATTTTTCTACTTGTCACAAGTTTTGTGGCATTGCTTCCTTATTGACTTGTATTTTTTTCTTCTTTTGTAAAGGATTAATTTTTTATAAATTTGATCTCACAACCACCTGATTGTATATCCAATGTCTTTATTCTTTGGCCTTATATCTTGTATTATGGGCTCTTCATATTTCTCAATCCTGTATCATATCTCATTTTTCTTAACAATTTTGAACCAAAACCTTTTGTATGCCTTTCAAAATTTCAAAATTCTTCATTACCATCATTATGATGCTTACCACAAGACATGTGGTTTAAACACACGTTCTTATTCCCACTATGGTCTTTGCCACTAGATAAAGTCTTTCATCATTACTATGAACCTTGTCACCATCATTCAAACATTGAATTTTTTGATCTCTACTCTGATTTATGTCACTTTCATAAACAATATTCAAATTCTTAATGATGTCTTCATCGCAATGACCTTCAACATATTCTAAATTGTCATTATTTATATCACAATTTATTTTGACAATATGACATTTATCATAGCCACAACAAACAACTTCTACATCACCTTTATTTTCTTGAACAATCTTCAAATCATTGGTGTCACAAGCTTTATCTCCCCTTTGGACAAGATCTCTTGTATCACAACTCACATTAGCCACTGTAGGCTTCAAATCACAAGTATCACAATAACTATCTACCATCGTGGGCCTCAAATCACATGTATCATAATTGACATCTATCCTCTAAAGAAGATCATTTGTGTCACAACACACATTTTTCATCATGGGCTTCTCCTTCAACCTTTCAATTATTTCCTCTTACCTTTTGTACTTCACCTTAAGGACATTAAGAGTGAGTAATACTATGTATATTATCTTCCCCACATCAATAGGTAATGTAACAAAATTTTCAAAGTAGTCATTAGCTTCTTCAAGAATAATACTTAAGTAGTCCTTAAGTGTTGAGAAGTCTCCATCTTTAGCTTCTTTGAGAATCCTTTGTAAGTATCCCTTTAATTCTATTGATACATATTTTTTGAGCATTTCTAATAATGAAATGTAAATAGGACCTCAATGTCAATAATTCTTCATTTTCATTTTGAAAATAGATATCTCCAGCGTGTTCCTCTTCTTCACTTGTTTTTGATGACCCATACTTTTGAATTTCTACTTGTTTTTCTCCACTTGTACTATCTTCTAGTGAGGAACAAAATAAAAAGATATATGACAAAATATCATCTCCACTTGTACTTTTTAATATCATCTTGCTTTATCTTCTCCACTTGTACTATGTAAAAAAATAGATGACAAAATAAAAAAAGCATGAGTTCAAAAATAAAAAGTTAAATCTAAAAGTAGAAAAACATGATCTATTAGTTTCGAAAAGTCATTTGTAACGACTCTTTATATTTTTGTATTCAACATTAGCTGATCCCTTCATCCATAACTATTTGTAATGATTTAATAGTTTGAAGAAGATAAATAATATTGTTGATAGAAAGACATGTTTTATGCTTTAATTAACTTGGTAGAAATGTAATAGATGCAATATAATATTTTATTTTTATAATAAAAATGGCATCCAATAAAAACTACCAATAACTATATTTAAGTAATAAAATAAAATAAATTAATAAAAAAATAACAACATAACTTAATTAAATTAACAAAATATATTTTACAAAAGTTTCTAATAAAAAACCACAAAAAAATAAAAAATCCGCTCATGTAGAGGAGTTGGAGAGCAAGTGGATAATTAAGACTCTTCAGTTGAAATCGAGAGGCTCCAAGTTCAAATCTCTACCCTCACATGCTACGGATATGCTATGTACATAAAAAATTACAAAAAAAAAATAAAAAAACAATTCTAATCCTTGATAAATATCAATCGAGGCATATAATCATAAATTAGGAAATCCTCAATGCCGGAGAGAAAGCAAGTTTGTGACATTCAACATCATAGATGGCCCTATCCACAATGCCATTATCTCACAAACATTAAGAGAATATGCAGCACTATAGAGCCTTAGAGATTATTTATAAAGCACCGAACTAAAGTAAGAATTAAAAAAATAAATTAAATAAAAATAGATGAGCTGAGTTCAAACCTTGGCAGTGTCGGTTTGCAAAGGAAGTAGTCTGTTCTGAATCCTCTGAGTTTAATCTTCTAAGTGCACGCCAGACCGACGACGGTAAGAACCCCGAACGACCGGCAGTCCCCATCTCACGTCGGGTCAACAATTAATGAGACAGATAGGTTTGGTGGTTACAGTCCCTATGGTTTAAACCATGCGCGACCAGTTACTAAAAATAATAGCTGTAATTTAAACTCGATCAGTTATTAAAAATAATGGCTGTAACCAACTCTCCTATGTAACAAACAAAAAAAAATTGCCAGTAAAAACTAAAAAAATTATTTGCCAGAAAAAACTATCTCTGCTACTTTAAAAAAACAGAGTTTCTACGATAGGGAACCTACCACGGATTGGATAAACTTCGTGATCTCGACCAACAAAAACCCTAAGCTATACAGTTCCATTCACGGTTGACAAACATCCCATTCATTGTGAGATATATACCTGCTATTAAAACAACGCTAATCCTAGCGTGGATGGAATGAAACACAAAAGGGTGACGAGGAGTATTTATGGGAGGCAGACAAGCCTTTTTACTTCTTCAACCTGCAAGCCAACGATCGAGCCTGAATTTCCCGTTGGTTTCCCGTTTTAGAATTGCAACGATTGAGTTGTGTGTTGAAGAAGGCAATTTTAGAACGGAAAACCAACAGGAAATTGGGACTCGATCGTTGGCTTTCGTGTTAAAAAGACAAAAGGGCTTTTCTGTCTCCCAGAAATACTCCTCATCACCCTTTTGTGTTTCAACCCTCCGTTGTTCCTTTGCAAGTGGAGGTATGGAGTTTATCCAATAGGTTGTGTCATTGAAGGAGAGGTAAATTTCAGACAGGCTGCTTGAAGTTGAAGTTGAATATGGATCAGTTTCATCTAATTTTATTTAATTTATTTTTTTAATTCTTGTTTTAGTTCGGTCTTTCATAAATAATCTCTAAGGCTCTATAGTGGTTATTCCTGTTAATGTTTGGCTTTATACTAGTTATTGTATTGCATATTTCTCTTAATGTTTGTGAGATACTGACATTGTGGATAGGGCATAGATGTTGAATGTCACAAACTTTGCTTTTTTTTTCTTGTATTGAGATTTTTTTATTCATTTATTTTTGGTAATTTAAGTAGTATTTACAGAGCGGGTTTTGAAAGGAACCCAAAACCTTATTACATCTAGGGCTAAACCATCGTACGCTAGACCAAAATTTTCAAAAAGGTACTAGCACCCACCTCAAAACCCCTCACAAACCCAGAGGGAGGACCATTGAAACAGTAAACAGAAAACCAGCTACTACCACATAGAGGATCAACTACTACCATAGTAAACAAAAAAATAGAGGATCAACTAAAAAAATAGTAAACAAAAAAACGCCAACAAAATAAAGGTTTCCTCCAGACCAAGGTAAACCCCAACAACCAGTTGACACAAACTCAAAATTCTTGCTCGAACACTGACTCAAAATAGATTTACCAGCAAACCGAAACCACTCTTCATGCCATCCCCCTAGGGGAAGGGTCCCACGCCAGTCAATTTTTGCCATCATCCTTTTTCCTCGCAGCATAACGGGACAACATCTTGGAGGCCTCCTCTAGGTATTTGATAGAAGTGCCGATGGTGGAAGCCACTAACTCCAACAACATCTGGGAGCACTGATCCTCCTTGTCACTTGCAGAATCGGATATGACATGAGTAGAGGAAGAGGATGACTCCACTTTTGATTTTTTAAGCCTGGTCGAGGATCTGGCCGTCGGGGGGTATTTGACATCGTCGCACGTTTCTTCTGCTCTCTTCGCCTAGCGCTCCTGAGAGGGGAGCCCTTGGAATGGCCCCCAACTGGACCAGGCCCAATAGGGGACTCACCAAGATGACTGGGCGATAGGGGAACCTCGTCAGGGGGACTAGCAGAAACAGGTTTGACATTGTGGATAGGAGGCCTGTTGGCTAAGGCATGCTTGAAGATAATTGCTAAGAGACCTTGGTGCAGCGACTTCCCATTCATATTTTGGTATTTTTCAATGGTCAAGGAAAGGGAATACAATAGGTAGTCAGGGACACAGACTGCCTTACCATCCCGAAGGTGGTTGATGAAGGCTAGGTGAAAGCTACGCAAAGGCTTCTCCGGGTCATCGCACGTCACGTACTGCATTATGGGAACAATGGCTATGTTCCAGGGAGTAGGGAGGGAAGAAACATGCAAGGTGGACTTGTCCCAACCCAAAATCTTCCCTTTGTTAGGGAACTGATCCGTATCCTCTTCCCAATTGTGCTTATCACACCTGATAAAGCACCCTATCAACGGGAAGCCAGTGATTTCAACAAGCATTTCGATTGTCACCTTGAAGTGGACTCCTTGGATGGTGACCTCACCTTGGTTCCAAGAGGAGATAAAATATTTAGTGATTTGTTCTTCAGCTCTAGAAAATTTCATCAAGAAGGGGGTGAACCCCTTGGCATCCATAAAGATCTTAGCAGCAGGGTCAAGATTCAACTAGGCGGGCTCGACAAAGGCCATGCTTTCAGACGGGGGATAGGGGCGAAAATAGGGAGACGGGAGGTGAAGGAAGTCGAAGGGGAGGACCAACAGAGCTGAGGCAGGGGAAACAGAGGGTGGATCATAGGCAGAAAGCCTGAGGCCAGAGCTGGTTAAAAGGGAGTGGGTCGAGTGGAGGAAGCCGAGAGCGGTGGAAGCAGATTGGATGATACTACGGTGGAGGTAGGCATGAGATGATCCTTGGAGGATATTGGATGGGAATGGACAATAATTCCCAACCATGGCAAGATCAACCTCGATCGACTTAAAATTTGGAAGATCGAAACTCATGCACGGGTCTGGGGAAGCTTCCAGAAAAAACTCTACGAGGGAAAACGGGGGGTGTTGGGAAAAGCAATGGACAACTTGGAGAGGCAGGGGAAAAATGCCATGATTAGTGGGGTAGGGGTGGAAACGCCTTCCCAACTTCTTGCTCTTCACCACGTAGCAAGAAAAGTGCCAGGCACTGATAACTTGGAGCACGATGTCTTGGAAGGTCCACGTGTCATTGGTCTTGAGGTTTGGGTAGCACCATAAATCAGTCGAGTGGGGAGTGTGCCATTTTCCCCATGTTTTGCCACCCATGAGCTTGATCTTGATGACATACCTGGTCCACTCATGGCACTCACCTATGCACATTGGGACAAAGGTCTAGACAACCCGCCAATAGTGAAGAAAGCCCCTACGATTAGCTTAGATTCAAAATTCAAATCATTGGGACTTACCATTTTGAAATTTATCCCTTTCACGACTTGTTGCATCAATTATTTCTTGGGGAAAGCTCTCTCCAAATTTTGAGCGATACTGCCAAGTTGGCCATGATATCGGCTAGCTGATTAGCCTCCCTAAAATTATGGTGGATGGTCATCTACGGGCAACTTCGAAGGATTTTCCTAGATTCCTGGATGGTATTGAAGACTTTCCAGGAAGGAGTCTTGTCATTCATCATATAGTTGATAATATTTAGGGAATCACCCTCAATGATGGCCTTTCTAGGGTCCTCCTGAAGCAAGACAAGCCCCCTCCACAGAGCCATGGCCTCCATAAAATTGTTAGTCTAAGGCCCGAGGAATTCTGCAAATGCTAGGATCAAGTTGCCTTCATGGTCTCGGATGATGCCTCCTACCCCTGCAAGGCCAAGATTTCCCTTGGAGGCCCCATCAAAGTTCAGCTTGACCCATCCTTCCGGAGGTGGCATCCACTTGAGATTGGCCCTGGGATTGGGCCTTGGCTGAGCTCCAGGATCCTCTTCAGGAATGCCAAGGGATTTGAAAAGGGCACATTCGAGAGCCTGGGAAGGGGCCATGGAACAGGGGATGAGCCAAATGTTTTCAATAGCATAAGCAATGGATTTGGAGGCCACAACCAAGGGGTCCCTAGGAGAGGACGAGAAGGCTTTGCTATTGCGCTCTAGCCAAATATGCCAAATCAAGTGATGGAGGTAGAAGGACCATAGGGAGCAGAGCTTGGGATTGCTAAACGGGTTTGGCCACTGGGAGAACAAGTCAATGATGGAATTGGGCTGGACCCACTAGATGTGGAAGGAATTGAACAAGTGGTCGAGGGCTATAGAAGAGAAAGCATAGTTGGTGAAGATATGATTCGTGGATTCCCAGCTTGAAAGGCACAGGTAGCAGTGGTTGGGGATCATGAAACCTCTTTTGGCTAGATTTTCAAGTGTGAGGATCTTGTTTTGAATGGCTATCCAAGAAAAGAAACTGATTTTGGGGATGAGTTTCTTTCTCCAAACGAGGTTGAAGGGGATGGTTGCAACCTATGCCGGCTCTTGGAAGGTGTAAGCTGACTTTACAGAAAAGGACCCTTCATCAGTTCCTCTCCAAATGGGCCTATCTTCTGCCTCTCCCATTGGAATAGTGACTGCATTGAGTAAGCTAGAGAGGGTAGCAGCTTGAAGGGGGAAGTTGCCCTCATCGATGGATCTCCACTAGGGCCTTCCATTGTGATTGGTGATGAAATTTGCAACCTTGCTCCCCATGTTGACGTCAGTGGATGGTTTAAGGACCACCAACTCCCTGTCCTCACTCAAAGGTTCCTCTTGAAGCCACCTATCATGCCAAAAGTCGATGGTGTTCCCATTACCCAAAATCCATCTACTACCTTTCTGAATGAGACTTCTGGTCTGGGTGATGGATTTCTAGAATGCTGACCTATTTTGGGGCCCCTGATCATTCAAAAAATGGTGGTTTTGCAAGTATTTATTTTTGACTATCTCGACCCACTCAACACCGTTGTTGGTGTAAATATTCCACGCATGCTTGGCTAGAAGAGCGAGATTCATTTGGGATACTTTCCTAAGACCAATGCCTCCTTTGCTTTTGCTGTGATAGACCAAGTCCTAGGCTACCAAGGGGATTCTCTTCTTATCCTCACTCCTGGACCAGAGGAACCTCTTTTGGATTTGTTCTATTTTGGAACTCATAGAGGTTGGGATTCTGAAGACAGACATGAAGTAAACCGGGATGCTCTAGAGACAGGCCGAAGTGAGGGTGGCCTTGGCTGCCTGGGAGAGGAGGTGCCCTTTCCAAGAGGCTAATTTTTTTGGATCCTTTCAATGACATTATTCCACATGGGTTTAGTGGGATTACCAAAAAATAGGGGAAGCCCAAGGTAGGAAGTGGGGAGAGCCTCCGGGGAGCACCCAAGGATCCGCGCAATCTTAATTTTCTTGGAATGGGGAGTGTTGATGAAATAAATTTTGCTTTTGAGGAGGTTGATCTTTTGGCCTGCAACATTCTCATAAAGGCGTAGGATGTGCTTAATGGTCTTGGCCTGGGCCATGGAAGCTGAAGTGGCCAAGATAGTGTCATCAACAAACTACTGATGGGTAACTGGATGAAGACTCGAGGTAGTTTTGATCCCAAAAATGAGCCCTTTCCTTCCAGCACTCGCAATGGACCTCCCTAGAGCCTCGGCCAGGATAATGAACAAGATTGGGGACAGGGGATCTCCTTGTCTCAGGCCTCTGGAGCTTGGGAAGAACCCAGCAGGGGACCCATTGACTAAGATGGAGAACCACGCAGAGGATATGCACCTTTTGATGAGATCAACCCAAGTCGGGTGGAAACCAAATTTAAGGAGGACCTCGATGAGAAACTCCCAGCTGACCCTATCGAAGGCTTTGTTCATATCTAGCTTAAGAAGGAAAGTTGGTTTCTTGGCCAAGGTGGCAGAATGCAAGGCCTCATGGATAGTGATCACTCCATCTGTAATGACTCTCCCTTTGATAGAGCTACCCTAGTAGGGATCGATGATAAGGGGGAGGATCCCCTTGAGCTTGTTAGCTAAAGCTTTGGTTAGGATTTTGTAGAGGACATTGCAGAGGCTGATAGGGTGAAAGTTAGACAGAGATTTGTAGGCTTGCACTTTGGGAACCAGGGCAATGAAGGTTGAGTTGATCCCTCGAGGAATGGCCTTGGAAGACTGAAGATCTCTTACTATTGCACACACCTCAGGTCCGATCAAGTCCCAAAATGCTTGGAAGAAGCACGGAGGGAATCCATCTAGTCCGGGAGCCTTGTCAAGTTGCATAGAGAACATAGTTGCTTTGATCTCTTCAACAGCTAGAGGGCTAATGAGCATTTCATTAGTGGAAGGAGAAATGGAGTGGGGGATATTGCCCAAGAGAGCCTCAGCCACATGGGGGGAGTCAAGGGAGGAGGTGCCCAGGAGGGACTGAAAGAAGTTGGCGGATTCATCCTGGATCTCAGAGATTTCCCTTGTGACCCTCCCATCACTGCAGGTGAGCTCTGAGATTTTGTTGGAACTTCTGTTTCTTAGGGTAGATGCATGAAAGAATTTGGTATTCGAGTCACCATCCCTGAGCCATAGGGCTCTCAATTTTTACCTCCAATACATTTCTTCTCTAGCCAGGATGTTGTGGTACTCTGCTAGGAGCTTGCTCTCTTTAGCTCTGGTGTTGTTGTCTTGGTTGCCTTCTTGGAATTGTTGTTCTATGATCTCTAGCTTCTCCTTAATATCTCATTTGCTTTCAAATATGTTGCCAAAGGTTTCCCTATTCCAAGTCCTGAGATTTTCCTTGATGAATCTAAGTTTTTGGTATAGTTTCCCAAATGGGGACCCTTTGAAGGGCTACTACCACCACTGGGAGACTTGGTTCCTAAAATCTGGATGGTGGAACCACATCGCCTCGAAGTGAAAGGGGATTTTGAAAGAGGGAGCTTTGGCAGCTTCAAATAGAAGGGGACTATGGTCAGAGCCAATTTTGGGGAGGGATTTGAGGGTGGCATCCCCAAAAATAGGGATAGCCTCTCTAGAGAGCAGGACCCTATCCAATTTGACCTGGATGAGATTTGTTCCAGCCCTTCTATTACTCCAAGTGAACTTTGCTCCCTTCAACTGGACATCCATGAGTTCGTTCGCATCGATGAATTCCCCCAGTTCCTCCATGCTTCTGGTAAGCAGGGTGTTGCCTCCTTTCTTGTCATATGGGAATAGGGGGCTATTAAAATCTCCTACGAGGATCCAGGGGATGGTTTTGAATGAGTTTCTCATATGGCTGATCGAGTTCCACAATGAGGCTCTTTCAAGGGGGTTATTGGGGGCATAGACATTGGAAAGGATCCAAGTGTTGTTGTTGGTTTTGTAGTGGAAAAGCATGTTGATGATCCTGCTAGAGGAGGAAATCAGCCTCCCTTCAACTTTTTATGGATCCCACATGCATAACAACCCTCTAGACGTTCCTTGGGCCGGAGTGAAGACAAATTCACTTTTGTTCCATATTGCTTTGGCAACTTTGGGGGAAGAAATCTCATCTACTTTAGTTTCTTGCAGGATAAGGATTGTGGGATTGTAATATTTCCTTAGATTTATGGCTATCCATTTCTTGGGGGTCCCATTGAGCCCTCTCACATTCCAAGTGAGAATATTCATTTAAAACTTTTTGAGGGATTTCTTGCCTCCCTTCCCCTGCTGAGAAGGAGGTTTGGATTTTTTAGGTTCGTCTCTTATCATATTGAGAGAGTCAGACAATAAGGTGGCTTGAAATCCGTTTGCTATATCATCTTTGACCTCTTTCCTTCTCTGCTCAGCAAGGGATGGTCTTCCTCTTTTCCTATCACTTTCGAAGTCGATGAGGGATTTTTTGCTCCGGGTTTGCTTGGGGTTGAAGCCTTTCGGGAAGGACTGGGATGGGACAGGAATTCCCTCATCTTCTTCATCAGAGTGAATGGAAGCTGGTCTAGAGGTTTCCAGCGGGGGGAGGGAGGGACCTGATTTAGAAGGGGACTCAAAAAGAACTATTTCTATCATTTCGACCTGGGGAGGAACAAAGTGAGAAGGGAGAGGGGGATCAATCATAGGGGGTCCACATTACCCTCAAAGAAAATAGGGTTAGGTTCAGGTGGTGGACATACCTGTTCAAATTCTAGAGCCGAAGGAGGATCGATAATTTTTTTTCCTTTGTCTTCTGAGGACCCATCTCTCCTTTGACTTGAAGCCTGGTTTACCTATGTAGATGAGCTAATTTTTGAGGGAAAGGGTTGCCCATTCTTAGGATGATAATTTTGAGGTGGATGGAATCGATTCTGGGTTCTGGGAGGAGCCCTTGGGAAGAAAGAGTCACCATCCTCGGTTTCCTCTACAGGTTTAGTTTTGAGGAGAGGGCACTGGTTTTTGAGGTGGCCTTGCATGTGGCACTGGACATAGAAGGTTGGTTTATTTTCGTATTCAAGAGGTTGGCACCATCTAAAGGACCCCAAAATTAGGTTAACAAAATATGGTAGCTCGGACTCAAGATTTGCATTCACGCAGATGCGGGCAAGGACCATTTGAGAGCCTGCTTTAGTTGCAGAATCAATAGCCACCAACTCATCGACTATTCTCGCAATAGCTTTCAAGACCTCCTCCTACCATAGATGGAAAGGCAGATCTGGGATGCGGACCCATATGGGAGCAAAGTTGATACTTTGGGTATTTGGATTGAAATCCACCACCCATCGTCTGAGAAACAAGCTCCTCCTTCCTAGGAACCAGGGTCCTCCTATTAGTATACAACTTGCATCATCATGGTTGCAAAGTTTAATGATAAAAAACCCCCTAGAGAGGGCTACGATCTCCATGTTTCCTGAGGTTTTCCATTTGGAGAAGGCCCATCACCTTATCATCTCCATATCTGGCATCCCCCAACAAACTTCCCGATCAAGGAGTAAGAGGCCTTTGAGACATAGTTGGAGAAAATATCTTCTGGGATGATGATATCCGATCTGACCTAAGTTAGGTGGGTAAGATGACCCAAGTGAGTTAGTAGTTATTGAGGGATGACCGAGCCAATAAAAAGAACCACTTGGGTCATCGCCTCGCCAAAAGTGACCTGTGCGTAAGATGACCCATCAGGGTTTCCAGGAGCAGGGATGAGGTCCTCAGCATGTCCTTTGTCAGGAGGCTCCTTGTCCCGAGGACCCACGTGGGGCATCCCTCGGGACCTCGATTCACCATCAATGACCTCATTCTTACCTGGATCAGGTCCACTATCCACCGACCCAGCGTATCGGATCTCGCATTCACCATCGCTACCCTCCGTCTCCACCATCGCTCTGCTTCCAACATTACTCATCTAGTTTACTTTTAGGATTTTCTTATTTATGATTATATGCCTCGACTCGTATTTATCGAAGATTAGAAATTTTTATTTATTTATTTTTATCTATTAGTGGTTTTTTATTGGAAACTTTTGTAAAATATATTTTGTTAATTTAATTAGGTTAGGTTGTTATTTATTTATTTATTTTATTTTATTATTTAAATATAGTTATGCATAGTTTTTATTGGATGCTAATTACAAAATAAAGTATTGTATTGCATCTATTACATTTCCACCAAGTTAATTAAAGCATATAAAACATGTCTTTCTATCAACAATATTATCTATATTCCTCAAACTACTAAATAATTACAAATAGTTATGAATGAAGGGATCACCTAATGTTGAATACAAGAATATATAGAGTCATTACAAATAACTTTTCGAAACTAATAGATCATGTTTTTCTACCTTTATTTATCTTCCTCAAACTACTAAATCATTACAAATAGTTATGAATGAAGGGATCACCTAATGTTGAATACAAGAATATATAGAGTCATTACAAATTACTTTTCCAAACTAATAGATCATGCTTTTCTACCTTTAGATTTAACTTTTTATCTTTGAACTCAAGTTTTTTTATTTTGTCATCTATCTTTTTATATCACAATTGCTTTTTTATTTTTTAACATACATTGCTCCAACATCCATCCTAAACCACTCAATGAGTTCTCATAGATCCAAATATATTATAGTTTTTCTTTCTTCTTTTTTCTTTTTTTTATTTGCTAAAGCTAAACCACCTATTATTTACATATCTTTGAATTCTGGGTCACCAATATCAATTTTACAAATCAAACAAAGCTTTGAGTAATTTAGCATTTATGAAAATGACTCTAAATAAGGATTGGTAAGTGAACTGAAGAAGTGTCAAATATGCTAGTGTGAACATCAATGCAGTTATGTACCCATGAATTCTTTACTTGCGCATCTTGGAGTGACTACTAAATTATTTGAAACTTTGTTCTATTTGCAAAATTGATGTCACTAACACAAAATTAATATATATGTAAACAATAGGTGATTCGGTTTCAGTATTTATATAAGAAGAAATAAAAACTATAACATGTCTAATCCTATCAATTTGGTATCAGGTCTGATGTTGAAGCTTAGATCTCTAAGCATTCATGGAGTGGCTTAGGAAGGATGTTGTTGTAAAGAGTATGAGAAACCTAAATTCAAATCCTAGGCTAGTTTAAGGATATGCTATAAGCTTATTGGTAGGAAAGTCCAACATTTGACTCTTAGCTCGTCCATACTTTTAGCATGGTATGACGGTCGAAAAAAACATAATAGTAGTAAGAGAACCTCATAAAAGTAATCCCAAAGGAGAAAGGGGGGTGATGAGAATTTTTAAATGAAAGTTATGTGTGGTAAAAAGTCCTATATATTCAATCTAAAACATAAATATACTATTCAAAATTACTTTCATCACCACCAAAATGAGCTCTTTAATAATGTATATAACTATTTATTATTTAAGGAGAACTCAATCTGAAACATAGACATATACCATTGAAAATCATCATGGAACCCCTTACGCACAATATACTCAATATTAATGATTAAAAGATATAAAAATATTGTTTATCATTGAAGTAGTTAATTCATGTAACAAACATCACGTGGTTTTTTAAATTTCCTTAACATGACCTTAATTCATGTAACAAACATCTCTTTGTTAGATAGGTTATTGGATAAGTAGTTTATTTTTTTTGGATGAATTGGTTATAATCATAAATTTTTAGTAACTGTTAGTGTAGTTGGCAGGGTTCAAACTTCAAACTATCATCGAAGACTTTCAACACAACCACCGTCTCGTTAATGGTGACCCGGTGTGAGATGGGGACCGTCGGACGCACAGGGTTTGCACCGTCTTCGTCAGTCTGGTTCAAACACGTGGTATGAAGGTAGAGGGACGGTCGGACAAGCAAGAAACAAATCGTCGTCTTCAAACAGGTGCAACATGCAGCGGAGTCGGATCGGGCCGGATCGGGCTATGCATGGGCACGCCTATGGGATTGGAACCTAAGTCTCCTCTCGATAAAGTCTCCTCTCGATAATCGCCCCAACTTAAGTAATTTATTCATCAAATAAAAAATTATAATTATAAACTAAGGATATGTAAAATTGATGTTTTTAAATACATAATGAGACTTAGGACCTAGAATGTCTAAGATATTTAAAATTTGTAATATAGTACTTTATTTGAATTCTTTGGTTGGAAACATACTTAAAGTATATAGCTGGGCAAAGTGGGTCATCATCACAGTTAATCGAATTTTAGGTGGGAGAGTCATCATCACATTAATCGAATTTTAGATGGGAGGATCATGAGAGTCAAATATCTTTAATATTGAAATGTTCCAACATAAACTTATTAAAATTTTAAATAAAAATTTACCGTTTAAATTAAAAATAATAAATTTTTATATCAAATAAAAATTTACCGTTTAAATTAAAAATAATAAATTTTGATATAGAAATTTAAATCTTCTAGGGTGGAAAACCAACGAGAAACGTTGACTAGCGTGTTGAAGAAGGCAATTCTAGAACGGAAAACCAACTAGAAATTCGGACTCGGCCTTTACATGTTGAGGAAGGCAAAAGGGCTTGTCTACCTCCCATAAATAGTCCTCATCACCCTTTTATTTTTATTCCATCCACGATAAGATTAGCGTCGTTTTAATAGGAGATATATGTGAATGGTCTCTTAAATGTTTGTCAACCGTGAATGGAACTGTACAACTTAGGGTTTTTGTTTTTATCAGTGGAGATCACGGAGTTTATCCAATCCGTGGTAGGGTTCCCTTTCGTAGAAACTCTGCGTTTTGAAAGTAGTGGAGATAGTTTTTTCAATCTTACGATGACTACTTGAAGTTGCATATGCGTGAGTTTCATCTATTTTTATTTAATTTTTATTAAATTTGGTGTTTCATAAATAATCTCTAAGGCTCTATAGTGGTTATTGTATTGTTTGCGTTATTGTATTGCATATTCCTCTTAATGTTTGTGAGATAATGGCATTGTGGATAGGGCCATCTATGATGTTGAATGTCACAAACTTGCTTTTTCTCCCCGCATTGAGGATTTCCTAATTTATGATTATATGCCTTGATTGGTATTTATTGAGGATTATAATTTTTTATTTATTTATTTATATTATTAGTGGTTTTTTATTAGAAACTTTTGTAAAATATATTTTGTTAATTTAATTAAGTTATGTTGTTATTTATTTATTAATTTATTTTATTTTATTATTTAAATATAGTTATGTGTAAATAAGTCTTTAAGGCAGAAATAAAGAAAGTTCAATTCTACTTTGCATTCGATTATGCAGAAAGAAGCGTTCAAGTTATTGGATACCAATAAAATTAGGAAGGTGAGATTTTCTTCTTGGTTGGCAAATCTTGTTCCAGTTAGAAAGAAAAATGGTGAGATCAAGCTTTGTGTAGATTTTAGGACTTTAAATAAAAGCTCTCTTAAAGACAACTACCCACTTTCAAATATGAAACAGTTGCTTCAAGTAGTGGTTGGGTCATCAAGAATGTCTTTATTGGATGGCTTTTCAGGTTACAATTAGATTGTAGTGAATCTAGAAGATAGATATAAAACAACTTTCACTACACCATGGAGAACATTTGAATATCTGAGGATGCCCTTTGGATTGATGACTGCAGGGGTAATATTTCAGAGAGCAATAGATGTTGCATTTAGAGGATTGATGTTCAAGATAGTGGTAGTATATCTTGATGATATTACAGTTTTTTCAATTAATCCTGAAGATCATTTTACACATCTAACTAAAGTGTTAGACAGGTGCAAGGAGTTTGACATATCTTTGAATCCTATAAAATGTGTGTCTGGGGCCACACAAGGTAAACTACTTGGACATATTATTTCAAAATATGGGATTATCATTGATCCACAAAGAGTAGAAGCCATTTCTAAAACCCCCCTCCTAAGAATCTTAAGAGAGTTAGATAATTTTTTGGAAAGATTAACTTTATTAGGAGGTTTGTCCCTAATTTTGCTCAGATTGCCAAATCAATAAATGACATGATCAAGAAAAATGGACAAATAAGGTGGACAGAGAAAAATATTATAGCTTTTCAGAAGATCAAAGATGCAATCACTCAAGCTTCAGTATTGAATTACCTTGATTACTCCAAAGATTTTGAGATCTACTCATTTGCCTCGAAACCCACTATTATTGCGGTTCTAGCTCAAAAGGATGAAAAGAAAATGAAATACCTATAGCCTTTATGAGTACAAGATTGAAGGGTGCTAAACTGAAATACTCTATGCTAGAAAAACAAGTTGCATTAATCAAAGCATAGATCTTTTCAAATGTATCTTTGGATTCAACAAAGTAATAATCTGTATTCATTGCATTGTTGTTAAAGATATCTTCACTCAACCTGAATCTTTAAGTCTTGTAAGATGTATGACTAAGTTATTCAAGTTATACTCTGATATTTCCAGAGGCAATACTATTGTGAAGAAGATATACACAACATTGGTTATTTATTGAAGGTAGAATCTAAGAAAAGGTAAATTCCAAGCATCTAAATAATAGGAGCCAAACGAAGATGTAAATTATTGGAGTACCTATTATTTAAAGTGATTGAGAAGATATATTCAGTTCTTTCTTTATAAGAGGAAAATATTTAGTGAGGATTTCGAGTGCAAAGTTGAATTGCTTGAAGTCTAACCATCTGGAAGTTTGGAATTGAGCTTGTATGCGAGCCAAAGTGAAACTGGCTAGATAGAGAAACTAACACCTATGAGAAAGATGAGTAGAAACCAGTAGAATAGGTGATAGTAGTGAGATTCTATGAAGCACCAACAAGCATAGTTGAAGGAATATGAAGTGCCAAGGAATTTAGATGAAGCATGATAGTCGCTTGGAAGGATAAGTGAAAGCACCAGAAGAGGAGTAGTCTCCTTCGATTAAATTGCTAAGGAATTAGGTTTAGAAACAATCAAATGTTACTCACCTATGATAATCATTCACCCTAAAAAGTTTGATGTGCCTTGACAAGCTTGATATACTCTAACAATTCTAACAAGTTTGACAAGGCTAAAGTAGGGGGTAAGGTTATTTCAAATTATATTCTTAGATAAAAAAATATTTTATTGAGTGCTTAAGTTTTAGGAGTAATAAGGAGCAAATTTAAATTATTATTTGATTAATGCTTGAATGCATGATATGAATGGGAGTTATAAGTGGATAGATTTAAATTTGAATTAAACAATATTTAAATTTTGGAGAGATAAGGTTGCTTATTAAAGCTTGAATTTAATTATTTGAAACTTTGAATTTTGAGAGATAAATATTAATTGAAACTGAAAATTGATTATTTGAAATTCACTTGATTTAATAATTGAATATTGATGAACGAAAAATTGATTGATCAATTTTGTAAATTAAAATTAGAATATTGAAGAATTTGAAATTTTGATATTTATTGAAAAGAATTTGTGGGGTTCATAAGAAGATAATTATTTTCTTGAAAGTGAAATTGATTGAAGATATTGATTTAAGAAATTATTGATTGCTTGATTGAAAATTTGTTTATTTGATGTTCGGGAGAAATAAGGAATTCAACATCAAAGTAAATTGATTTGAGAGAATTGTTTTGTAAAATTCGTGGAATAAATTACTCAAAATATATTCTTAGAGGAAAGTAATTTTTTTTTGGAAATTTTATAACATTGTATGCAAAGCATGATCAATACTATAAAACTTTTAAAAATTATTTGAGCACAAAATTGATAAAAGCAAGTGAGGATTCTAAAAAGGTTATCACAATACCTGTTGAGATAATGATAATAGTATATATGGGATTACTTTCATTAGAAATTTGATCTCATAAAAATGAAAAAGAATATTAAATATCAAGGATTTGAATCATGATAAACAATTAGTTGACAAAGGTGAATCTTTATCAGACAACAACAAGAATGATATTGATGAAGGATGTGAGTCATATTATTGTGATGATTAGTATGATGATATATTGAGAAATGTAATAGAAACATGAAAGAACTCTTAAAAACATAAAAAATATTATCAAAGACCAAGAAGAATAAAGCAAAGAAATAAAAGAAGAAGATCAAAGAGAGCCAAAGAAAGAAGAAAGTTGAAAACAAAGAAGAAAAAAACCAAGGACTAAAAGCAATATATTGAAGACTAAATTCTTCAAAAACCAAATAATGTAATGCAGGGGGTATTGGAGAATATTACATTATTTGATACCATGCGAAGTACCCCTATGGTATCATTGTAAATATTAGGGTGTGATTTATCAAATTAGGTGTGTGATTTATATTTCCACTAAAGTATGTGTCAATGTGTAGGATGTGTCCAAGTGTAATGTAGTAAAGTGTGTAGAGTATGAGAGTGTGCAAGTGTCACATAATAAAGTGTGCAAGTGTGTAATATGTGAGAGTGTGCAATGTGTCATATAAGATATTTAAGAGTCATGTGTGTAGGTGTCAAGTATATAAGTGAAGAGTCACATGTATGTGGCAAGATGTAAAGTCAAGAGAAAAAAGAGGTTTGTCTTATGTATGGAATATGAAAGGATGCATCTCTTGGATATGTGAAGCAAGTAATAGTCAAGTATTGAAGAGTCATATTCTAAAGTTATATTATGGAGAAAAAGCTCCATGTATTGTATCAAACAAATATCAATTTTTATATTTGACTCATCAATAATATTGTGAATTCATTATTGAGTAATATTAGTGTTATGTTATGAATGCTATATTCATTTATATTGGCCAAAGAATTTTATGATTCAATATTATTATTATTTAAGAGATCCTAGATATTGGGACATGTGATTTAATCTGGCTAAAAAGACATCAATATTCATCTTGACGAAGATAAAGATCCTAGAGAAAGTTGATGCCTTGTCCATTGGATGCAAAGTCAAAATCTAAATGTTTGGCTAGTGATTGCACTTTTCTATCACTCTAAAAAAAATGTGGTCTTCAAAAATTTGGAATTTCTCCAAAAATTTTGAGGCTTACCCCTTAGTTTCTATTGGAAAGTTCCTAGAGTTCTAGTTGTATATATTTTCAATTATCCTCCTATCTAGCAAAAACTATCACTATTATTGCCTTGCTCCTTGCTTGATTTTTTATGTTGCAAAGTTTCCTTTATGAAAGATTACTATTTTGATGAGTGTGCTTGGACTACATGGTCTAAAGAACTTTTTATTTTCTTTATATATGGGGTGACATATTTATAGACTGAGAAGGTTATATTTGGTCATTATACCCACAAATTGTAAGCTCTCTAAATGATGTCAATTATTTGCTTCATCACCTGAGGTCCCTTCTTGTTCTTCCATTATTCTTGAGTTTTAATTCCCCAAGGCTTATGCTAATGTTACCTTCATAATAGTATTAGGGATCAATGATAAAATATATAGTCATTATAAACTTAGTTACAAATGGAGAACAACTCGATTTTCAAACCCAGTCACTTGGATGATGGGCGAGTTTGTGATCATTTTATAAGGGGTCTCACCAAATATAGAGTCCTTTTAGTTGTATTCAAAAAGGATTTGGGACTCTTATCAATAGCGAGACTAGGGTTAGTTGCCACCAAAAAGGATATAGGTTATCACCTTTTTATTTTAGTGATTCAACGTGTCCTCATGGCATAGGGAGCTTCAAATTTGCTAGTAGATTCTTTTGGAAGCCTTCCCTTGTCAACATCTTAGGCATCTCTGCAACATTAGCCATGTGATAAATTGAGGAAGCTTTAGGTCCTCTCATATTTTTTGGATGTATGGATGCTTCACTAAAAAATTTCCTGTTTAAGATAGATGGAGGGAAACAAGGTGTAAATCTTGCTTGAAAGGTCACTTGCTTTGAACTCATAGAATGTAGAGAATATGAATCTTCTTATATTGGCTCCTCAAATAGGAGAGGCATTAAAATTTGTTCATATTCAATCCAATCCTCTTTGGTGAGCTTGTGATATTTCCAATGTAGATGAATCAACAATGACGTTATTATTTATTTATTATTAAGGTAATAGGGATTTTTGGGTCCCCAAACCCTTACACCTAGTTGACAAAAAGTATTACAATATAGCGCAACAACCTATCCAAAACTAAACTACTAACATTAGCTGAATCTTAGGATATAATGAGTTGTTCAACTTAAACAAAAATACTTTTAAAAACAAAGCACTCCTACTGGAGGACACAATACATAGTCCAAATATAACAATTAAACCATAATAGACATAGATAAAACTAAAGGATAAAATAACCCAACACCAAAAAAAGACAGTAACACCATAACGGTAGCATAATACAAAATAAACTTAGCCAACATGTTCCAGATAATTAAGGGTGTCCAGCACCTCCTTTGATCTGACCTATGCAACTCTTTTTTGCCAGCATGGCAAGTATACTTGGATCTTCTGGATGGGAATTAAGTGACTGGTTCATTGGGTCTATTCACCTCTTGCTTCTCCAATACGTGTTCATCCCTTGGATGATATTTTAGTGCCAATTCCATTAAAGCTAGAGAGAACTTAGCATACCAATCCTATTTTTCTTTGAGTCCATATCCAAATTTGCCATCCAATCCACTATTTGATTTCCTTCATGGTAGATATGTTGTATTTTCATCTTATTAAGCTTCTCCAAGTTCAATCAACTCTCCAAAATTAGTTCAAAAATGGACCAACTAGCCTCATGTTCCTCCTTTAGAGCCTTGATGATGTTTAACGAGTCTCCTTCAATTATCACATTCATAGCCCCTGTTTGTAAAATATACTTAGTTCCCAACAATAAGGCTCTAGCCTTTGCAAAGTGGTTCATCTAATTCCTCAAAGGCTTAGCATAGGCTACCAGGATGGTGCCTTTCTCATCTCTTATTACTCACCTTATACCAACAACACTTGAATTACGCTTAGCTTTCCCATCAAAATTCAACTTAATCCAATATTTTAGAGGGGCTTACCATATGACCTCTTCCCTAGAAGGTTTGGAGAAAATAGGTAGAGAACTAAAATCTAAATACCAAGCTTTGAAAACATCCTACTCCTAGATAGAAATATTCTCTTGATAATGCTTTATGATTTTAAGATTTTCAACTAATGCATTGCCAATACGGGCCCCAACTAAGTAGGCATCCCTTCTCTTATCCTTAAATATCTGATTATTGTGTTCTCTCTAGACCCCCCAAAGGAAGTGTGGAAGACAAAGTTGCCATAGGTCCCCTAGATGCTTACTCTTGAAGGATGATATCCAATAAAGGCACACATCAGCCATATTATCCAAGAAAGCCTAGGAGATCTTAAATATGGTTAGAAGAAGACTAATTACTTCATAAGTAAACTCACACCCAATAAAGAGATGATGAGCAGTTTTAGCCTCTTTCTCATAGAGAGCACATTTGTTGATAATGTTGAAGCCCCTTTTACACAAATTATCAATAGTCAGTATTTTCATCCACCAATCTTCAATTTTTAGAGCTAAGTCTTCATGTCTAAGCCACATTAGCTCAAACCTTAAAAACTTGTACTTTTATTTATATTTTACTACTTCCCAAACTATTGGGTTGTGATCTAACCTAATTTTTAGAAGGGCAATGAGGTTGAATCCCTAAAGGCTGCTAACTCCTCTTGAGAGACCAAAAATTTATCCAAGTGTATTTAAATTGGTTAATATCCTAAACGCCTATTGCTCCATATTAATTAGAATATTATAAATTCTATATCCATTAATTCATTAGCATTTATTAAGTTCCTAAAATCCTGCATACCTTTTAAAGGGATTGAAGAGCCCCATTTTTTATCTGAAGGATTTAGAGGGGGGTTGAAATCTCCCACTAAGATCCATGGGATCCCTTTGAATGCAGTCCTCATCTAGCTGAGATCATTCCATAATTACCTTCTACCAACAATTTTCCTTAGACTCTAGGTTATGACAAAAAATTATGATGAACCATCTCGAACTAACCACTATCCTCCCTTCAATTTTCCTATTATTCCATAGACATAACAGGCCCTCGAAAGAGCCCTCAACCTTACTGAATACCATTTTTGCATCTTTCCAAAGAAGGTTTTTTATTCTTTCCACTTTTCTTTCATCTAGCTTAGTCTCCTATAAAAGTAGCAAATCCATATTGTGTTCTCTTCTAAGAGCATACACCAAATGGTGCTTGGAAGGGGCATTAAGGCCCCTTATGTTCCAAGACAAAATCTTCATATTTTATTCTTGGTGGGATGTTTTTCCCCCATTGGCTACTTCCCAGGTTGTTTCTTTCTAGATAACTACTATTGTGGAAGGTCTACCAGAGCCCCTTTTTGGACCTACATCCACTAAGTTTTTAGAATGACTACGAGTGACTACTTTATGAGTTGAACTCTCAGGGTTTATCCCTTTTGAACCATATTTTACCACAAGGTCGACCTTCGCTATATTTTGAGCTTTTTTAGGCTAAGGAACCTCTAATCCTTTAGGGTTCAAGATTATTGAAGGTTCCCCTACATAATGAGGATGGGCCAAAGTTGGTATTAAAAAGGTTACCAAGCTATGTGTTTGTTCAACATTTACATCAACAACATTTAATATAGAAAAATAATTGGAAAGGAGAATAATTTCTTTGTTCAATAAAGATTTTACTTGGAGAATTACCTCTCAATTCATAGGGTCAATTTTACCTTCTTCCAACGGTTCTTTATCTTTTTTATTTTATTCCTATCCACCATTGGTTCCTTCTATAACTTCAACATTACCTTCCTTACTTGGCGTATAAGTTGTCGTGTTCTCTCTTGTTTGTCGTCACACCCATCTTCTATTTTTTTGGGAGTTATTTCTTTAGGTAATGCAATAAAAACTTTGATGCTCTACTTATGGAATAAACCACACTTTACCATCATGGTTTTGTATTCAATCAACTGATTATATGAGCCAAACTTAAAGACTAGCTTTATCGATTTAGAGAGTTCCTAGCTTAGGTTGGCATTCACATAGAGTATTGCATGCAACATTTGTATACGAGCAAGAGTAGTAGGATACACAACTACTAGTTGCCCTATATTTTCAACTATTCTAGTGAGGATATCTTCATGCTAGAAATGAATCAACAAGCCTAGAAGGCAGACCCAAATAGGTGCTAAATCAATCCCTTGAGAGAAAGAGTCAAATTTGAGGCTCCATCTCGTCAAGAAGAGACTCCTACAATCAAAAAACCATATCCCTCGTAAAATCTTATCACTATATACGAGACAACTCAGTTTCACAAAAAAAAAGCTTCTAGGGAGGGTGACAATATCCATATGTATGATAGTATTTCATTTCTCCCATACCCACTTCTTGATAGTATCAAGTTTAGGCCTAACACTGATGAATTTACCCACCATAGACATATTTCCCTAATCAACAACTAAGTCTACTAGATCATCCAAAACTACTAGCTTTCAGTTCGCTGGCTAGAGACTAAAGAAACCCTCAAAAAGTTACTACTTACCTTTGAGGATATTAACCCACAAATTGAACTTAGGTCAAAATGTCTAGGAGAACCCTTGTCCATTTTCTCAAAAGCATCAACATCTTGGATCCCCTCGACCTTTGTGTCGTTGCTGCAACCCTATCGTTCTACAAAACCCTATGAACCCGTCAAACTCCCTTGTTTCACGTGCTCCATTGCAAATCCTAATAATTAGAAGATGTTGTATGGCATGATTATTTTTTGCTTCTTAATTATTATGCTAATTCTCAGTTCTTCTAACCCATCCAACCCTTTCTCAAATATGCATGTAAAATGCCTAGTGCATTTTATAAAACTCTACTTTGTGTTGCCACTTTTATTTAATTTCGTTATCATGTCATCACTTGGTCAAACCAATGGCTATAGGACACCTTAGCAACTTTATTTATAAATGCCAATTAACCTTTTGATATGTCATATTTGTTATGTGATGCTCATTCATTAGAATCTACAGTGTCCAAACCAAAGTGATTTGAATTTTTGCTTCTCTGGCGTTTTCATTTTCTTGAATGCATGGTTTATTGCTTCCCAAGGCCCTTGGTTAGCTATCCTTTATGAGTGACAAGTCCTTAGGTTTATGGAAATTATTGCACTAGGACTTAGGAGGGACAACTCATCACCCTTTTGCAGCCACCTCATCATTTCTTATAGGCATTTTAGAGATTACCTAGTCATTTTTTGTAGGCTCATGGGGTTACATTCAACTATATGTACGTCTTGCTCTCCATTTGTTTGCTTCTTAGTATCTACTATGTCATTTAGCCATCCTTTTGGGATACTTATTATTGGGCTAGATAGTTAATCAAATCTCACATTTGCTTCTTCCTCATCCAAGGTGATGAAGCTTTGGTTTAGGCTTGACACAAGTGTGGTTGGTTGATACTTCTATCTATAGAATATTTGAGTGGTATGTACATTTGGATATGGGTGATTCTAGGAAGCAGGTTCCTCCACATCATTATTCCACATGTGAGCAATCTCCCTAGCAGGAGTCATAGGCTTTTGCTATGGATAAGTTGATGCTAACACCTTTTGTTGGTTCAAACCATGAGTCTAATCATCTTCTTGATTGATTTGGATTTTGCCTCAACTATTTATTTTTCAAACCCCTCCATTAGGAGAGTATCTAACTAATCCTAGTTAGCAATGGAGGGTGGGGGAAGAGAGTATAACTTTGGTGAGCTTGGCCTTTAATAGAAGAAACCAATAGTCTTAGAGCCACTTCCTACTCTATAACATTGAATGCTTTATGTAAGAAGACCATATCTTTCAAGTGTTTCGATAGGGTTATTGGGCCTTTGCAGATATAGTTTGGTAGGATCTCCAAAACTGATTTTGGAAGCTTTCCCCATATGGACGGTGCTTATAGCATTTGTAAAGGCATTTTGTCATCCTAGGAAGAGGATGATCTAAGTGGAAGAGCATACATGCTTAGGCCTATGGGTCCCTTGGTTGGAGCGTAGTTGCTAGGTGAATGCAGCTTGTGCTCTAGAAGCAAATAGACTGAGGCCTTCATCGATACCTCAACTTGGTGTTCTTCACAACAACTTCTTCTGTATGTCCATTCTTGAGCATAGTTGCTAGGTGAGTTTGAAATGCTTCAAAAAGCAAAATAGGTAGAGACCCTCACCAAAGTGACACATAGGGATAGTCTTGGTGTTTTGCTCTATTGGGGGCCTCTAGGATTATAAAGGTTGATTATTTTATGATATTTGATCTTAGGTGCATAATCCTAATCTAACAACTTGGGAGGAAGGGTTAGATAAAATACAAAAAAAAATAAAAAAATGGAAAGGAAAAAACCTAAGGTAACAAGAAGTGATGCGCCAAAGATCAAATAAGGTTCCCCTACATAGCAGTTCTAACTATAATGCATTGGCATGAACACTTCATATCCTCAAAATATATAAGCATAGGAAAATACAAGCATACACACACAAAGGAGATGGAATGAAGCATGTGAACCAAGTAAATGAAACCAAATAGTCGCATAGGCCTCCAAAGTATATATGCAAGTAAAAATATTACAAAGATCATGCCAGAAGTGGGGGTCTAGGTTGCTCGTAAGACCACCCAGAGATCGTCATATTGTTATACAAAGAGAAATGAAAGGAAAGTTATACAACTCATCTATCATTTATAATGTTAAACTAACTATTTATTTTAAGCGAAAAACCCCTTGCAAGGCAGCCTTGGTATGAGAGACCACAAACAAGGGGTTCTACACCGTCAAAGTCACCCGGGAGTCACGCCCTGCCCTGCCCGCACCAACATTATCAATTGGATTTTGAGTACCCAATTCAACTTTTTGGTAGGGTGGAGATTCGAACCTGGGACCTCTCTTGGAGGATTACCCTCTCCTCTCCAACTCACCTACAACACCTGGGTAATGTTAAACTAACTATTATTTATACATACATAAGGAGAGATTTCTCTCCAAAATATGCAAATATTTCAAGGATTACTGCTCCTCTCTATGCTAGGGCATGTCTCTATTTAATATGCTAGTTCCTTTGTGATCTATGGATATCAGCCCATTAATGTTGGATGACTTCAAGCCTTTGGATAAACCATTATTCCTATTGCTTTTGTCTACTCCTTTTGGGGATCTCTAAAATCTGGATATATAAAATCTCTATTATTAATGTTCTAGATTCAAGGTTGCTCCAATTGCAGCTTCCCATGATGTTGCCTTTAATACGTTAATTATTTCTCTAGACTTGTTAGGCTTTAGGTGCACAAGTAGATGAGTTTGAAATTTTTCTATCTTTATGAGTTCAACTACCATATTTGGTATACATGCCTTGATGTTGTCTCTTATTTTCTTGCTCAGATGGTGGGTCCTTCTTATCTTTTTTTGTCAGACCTTTTGGATGGTTCGATTGTCAAGGCTTTTGTTCTTTGAAAATTTTATATCTTTTATTCTATTGGAATTTTTAAAAATCTCGATCTTGGGATATTTCATTCTTATACTTTCTAGTCCTTGGGTTTAGTCATAAAAACATTTTATCTTCTTTTTTCATCAGATCTATTGAAACTATCGATGATTTTGTTCGAGACTTTTGCTATTTGAGGAGATTTGCTTTTGCTCCTTTTGCCATCTAACGTTTTAGACTTTTATTTAAATTTGTTTACCACACTCATCTACCACCTTATTTATACCAAGGCCATATCATAAACTTTTGTTGATGCTTCCTTCTTCCTAGTATATTGAGAAAACACTATAGTATGATTAGCTAGTTGAAGGAGATTACACAATATGTTTCATTTTATATTCTATAACTTATGGACCTATAATAGCTTAACTTCACTACAAATTAGATTAATAAAATAGATGATAATGTTATCATTTTAATTATTTTGAATATTGATTAATAGAGGAGGATGCACCTTATGTCCTCTAAGAAAGGGATTACTCATAAGGGATGATGAATCACTTCTTCCATTCAATTTAGGTAGATTTAATTTATAATACATTTCTATAACTTATATTATGATTAAATTTTGCAATGAGAGTCTTTGTACTTTTTTTGTACTCTCATGAATATGTATTTTATTTAAATCCTATATATTTCATTATGTGAGTTGATAAGAATTAGTTGTAGGAATTTGCTACTTTCTATAATATTCCTCTAGATTTCTTCTAATAGATTCGTCTACTTCTCAATTTCTTTGACTTATTTCACTTCAATATTGCTTTACATTCTTCCATAGCATTTCATTTATTTCCATTGTAGGTTTCCTCTATTTTCCATCCCTTTCTATACATAGGACTATTGTATAACACTTGTGTATTTTGATAGGATAAAGTGTCACAAGATCACACCTAGCTAGAATATTATCATGTGCTTGGAGAAAAATTTTCTACTCATATGCATTTTTATAGTGTGAGGCAAAATAAATGGGCATCAACACCTGAGAGGTTAGAACCAACAAAAATGTTAGTTTATTTTTTATTTACCAACTGATAGTATAATACTTTTATTTTATAATTTCCATAGTTTTATCATTCTTTTATTCCTCCCTTTACTCCCTAGTAGGTACATCCATTGTATACAATTCAACATTGATGACCTTATTGCTTGCACATACATCGCTTAACACCTTTTCAAAACTTACGAGCTTGAACTAACAATTTGAATGACATACTAGTGACCTATCAAATCCAACTTTGGGTTTCTCTATGGCCCAAATTTTTATCACTTTTTTGACCATTTATATTCTATAGTTTATTACCATGTATCTAGTCTCATTGAATATGTACCATTAGAAAACAAATATTTGTATAGTCTACTTGATGGCCCATTGTCTCGATTCAAATTTTATCATAATGGATTTTACCAAGGTTTATATTATATTATATATATATGGATATATATATATATATATATATATATATATATATATATATATATATATATGTAGAGATATAAAACTAGCTTTTACTTCCTAAATGTTAGTGCCTCATAAACTCCCCTAAAGTACTACCAATTATTTTTTAACATCGTTATTCATAATATGACATTGAGATCCACAAAATTTAAGATGTATTAAAATATTTTCAAGATTTTTTTGTCTCTATAGAATTTTTTTCACTTGTTATCCCGTCCATAAACCATCGGTCACTACTCGTTATTTTGTTCATGTCTTCTAAACTAGAGAAGATGATGTAAAAACTATCCTTTGGCAAGGATTGTAATTAAACAACTTAAAGAACCATTATATTGTGCTCAAGAATTTCATCCTTAATAATTACGTTTAGTGAATCATATGTTTCATAGATGGGAATTACCACAGATTAGTTTTTATTTTTATTCTTGATTGGTAAAGAGTATTCCCTCCATATTATATAGTATTTACTTTAAAGACCCATTCTATAGTATGTGTATTCATAGTATATTAAAGAATTCCCCTATCAATACTCTATTACCAGCACACCTTATGATACACACTTCCAATTAGAATATCCCTTATTTTTTAATGATATTATTTACAATTTTTTTTTTATATTGAGTTTTTTAATATCCCCTTTATTATACTAATGGTATGTCTATCAAAATTATATGACATGCATACTATTATTATACCTCGTAGTTCAAATGATATATATAAACATTTAAACATTTATATGAATTTATTTTGATAAAATATTCATATCATAAAGTTCCAATCATAATTACATTAAACATCAAATAGTACTTATTTACAATATATGGAAAATGTTTATTGATATAGTATTTGTCATACCTATATGATGAAAGTTTATCTTATATATATTTTACCCCATACCCATATCCATAAATATATTAAACTTAACCCCTTCATCCCTTAATACCTAACAATATAATAGTATTATTTTTCTTTATGCTCTTTATGTACTCATTGATAAAATATTGTTTATCTAATACACCTCTCATGTTTCACTTAGGACATCTTTACTTCCAATAAATTTCTTAGATGACTCATCAAACTATTATTCTTTAAGTTCCTTTAAATATAAATATATATATTTATTTATATTTAAAGGAACATAAAGAATAATATATATAAGATTGAAATATATCTACTTTATATTATTTTATGAGTCATGATCATATTATCATAACATTTAATAAACCATATAAAAACATTAAATCACTTAATGTGATTGAAACTTAGATATCTTCATTATATATATATATATATTGATTTTTTGAAAAAGGTGAAAATATTATTAAGAAGACAAGTCCAAAGTTACAATAATTGGCCTACCACTTTTGGCCAGCCCCAAGATCCTAATAAAACTAACTCTAACATCTTCTTGGACCACAAATTTCTTAGTGTGATCCAAAGAGCAAAAATTCCTATCCTAATTATAGTTTTGGTTAATACTATTCTAGAGAGCCTAGATTAGCTTCTCTCTCTTGCCATGACTTTGGGGGCTACCCCAAATTAGTACTAGAAGAGCTACAAGCAGTAGTGTGATAACAAACTAGAGGCTAATCATCATAATCATCTACCCTGGTCCTACACATTTCATTGTCTAAGTCTATGTTGACTAGTAATGAAACATGTTGGTTCACCTCCATCCAATCTATAGTATCCCTATTTTGATTAAATTTCAACAAGTAACAAGCAAGATCCTTACTTCTTGTTTTAGCCAAAAATTCAACCATAACATTCTTCCCTCTACCTATATGAACTAGGATGGCATCCTCAAACTGCTATCTGATGGCTTTGATCTGACTCAATATGTTCTTGATTTGCCATGCACTCAGTCTGAAATTCCTAATCTCATCTAGAAAACCCACTAAAATTTGTGAGTTAGACTCCACTTTGATCTTTTGAACTCCATTATCCCAAGCATTGAGATATCCTTGTATAATTGCCAAAGCTTATTATTCATTATTGGTTGTTATTCCTAGACTTTCTAATTCCTAATGAAGGACCTTCCTCTTGTATTCTCTTTTGAGGAAACCAATGCCTGTTACCTCTAGGTTATCCTTGGCTAGTCCATTCGTGTTAATTTTTTCCTAGCCTAGGGATGGAGGTTGCCAATTCCCATGATTGTGCCTCTTGGAAATGTTATCTTCCTTCTAGTTTTTCTACTCCTCCACATTGAGTTTTTCTATTTCTATAACCTTGTTTAATATTTTTTGCCAAACAAGATCTATTAGAGTGTATTCCTCTAAAAATTATGGTATTTTTTTTCCAGCCATATGTGCCACCAGATAAAGCTTATAGAGACCAACCCAACTGAAATGATGTATTTTTTAACCTTCTTAATTTCTAGACCTTCTATATATTAGTAAGTGTTAAATTTTGGTTGAGATGGGCCTTGAAGAGATCAACCCATCGACTACATAACTCTAGGAAAATGTCACACTAAAAGAGCAAATGATATATTATCTCCTCTTGGGAGTTTCACATTATACATTTAGAGGGGCTATGAAAATCTCTCTTTTGTAAGTTATCATCGGTGAGGAAGCTCTGATGCATAACTTGCCAGATAAAGAAATTAATTTTTGGGTAGCCCTTTGGCAACCATACTCTATCCCATGGAACATACAACACCACTAGTGAGGAAGGGAGCAATTTATTATAACCTTCCCAAACTGTATAGATGCCTAAAGTCCCATGACCCCAAGATATATTGTCCTCTTCCTCCTCTCCTATAATATGGCATTACTTTAACATCCTCTGTAATAGTGGCACCAAATTCGGGGATATTTGGACTAGCCACTCTTTTCCATCACTTTAGTTGCATAAGAGAGAAGGTCCTAATTTGCCTTGTATGTAGATAACATGTCTTTATCCAACATCTAGCCGCAATGATTTCTTATAGAGGTTGCAACTCTAAAAATTCTAAAATTAAGGGGGGTATTGGTCCCAAGAATCGATCCAAAATTTTGCTTTATCCTCTCTATCCACTTTTCAAATTAGTTTTGGTTTTACCACTTTTTCTCATAATATTAACACTTTTAAAATAAACAAAACCTTGACCACCTATAAGGATGTGACCTACTTCCTCATGGGGAAAGTTACCCAAGTACTTACTAGTAATGAATTTGCTAAATAATGTTTCTTGATTGGAGATTCATCTCTAATACAACTTGCCTTCTAGAGCTTGGTTATTCAATGTTGCTTTTTGAATTCCAAATCCTTTGCTTATTTTATACTAGAAAATTTTATCCCAACTTACTAGAGCCCATAACTTACCCATCATTGGGCCATCCTAAAGGAATTTTTGCATGAGTAAGTCCAACTCCTTCAGGATTCTAATCGGAGCAGCAAGGATAGAGAACTTGTAAACTAGCATTACTTGAACCACTAATTTAAGAAGAGCCACTCTTCATCCAAAAGAAAACCAACAGTGCATCCAATGATTACTTTTACACCAATTCTATTTGCCAGTGTTTTCCATTCCACCACCTTTAGCTTCTTATAATCGAGTGGAAACTCTACATAGTCCAACTGGAGGGAGCCTTGAGAGAAGCCTGAGAAGTTTAGAATCTGATCTTGGATACCCCTTTCAAAATTAAAGAACACCACTTTATACTTGGATGCATTCACTTCCTAGCTTGTGGCTTCCAAATATGTATTCAATGCAACTTTGAGTGCTCTTGCCTCCCTGGAATTAGCCGCTCCAAGCAACCCTATGTCATCCATAAATTATAATGGGTTAGATTCACTGCTCCCACTTGCACTCCTGAGATAACTCCTTATTGTTTTTTCCTTCAAAGAAATTTACCTAATCCTTTAACATGAATAATAAAGAGGTACAGGAATCTAGGATCTCCTTACCAATTTCCTCTAGAGACCTGAAAGAGGACCGAAAAAATACCATTGATGAGGACTAAGAAGGAGGACAAATAGACACAACTCATGATCCACCCCAACCCTAATAGAAACCAAAGTTCTTTAGAATTTGATCCAAAAAATACCAAGGGACTCTATCATAATTTGATAAACATACCTCTTTGACCTTCTTGATTCATTGTGTGAACTACTTCTTGTGCCAAGATTACTCCATCTAGAATTTATCGACCCTCCACAAATCCTCCTTACTTTGGATAGATAATACTATCCAGTACTTTATTGATCCTTTCAACTATTAATTTGGTAATGATCTTATAGACTACATTGCAAAGTGCAATCGAGCAAAAGTCTTCAAGGTTGGAAGCCTCTCCTACTTTAGGAATCAAAGCAATGAAAGTGTGGTTCATAGCCCATAACATGTTTTTGTTTGTGTAGGATTCCTTTACTACCCTGCTTACATCCTCCCCTATGTTGTCCCGAAAATCTTGGAAAAAATCAATTAGGAACACATCAAGACATGGGAAAAGTTTTGGTTCTCATGTTGAAAACTATGTCTATCACCTCCTTGAGATCCATAATTCTATAGAGGGCCTAGTTTTGTTTGGTTATTATAATATGTGGGATATAGTTAAGTATCTCTTGTTGCGCTAAAATATTAGGATGGGTAGAAGCAGAGAAAATATTTTCAAAATATATATTTACAACTTGCTACATACCTAGGATAGTGTCCATCACATTACCATGGTATTTTAGGTTGTGCAGTATTTTGGAGCATCTTCTTTCCGAGGCCAAGCAATGGGAGAACTTAGTGTTTTGGTCCCCCTCTAGTAGCCAATAAGATATGGCTTTTTGTTTCTAATAGATATCCTCATATTTGTCTATACTCTCTAACTCTTTTTTGACCAACTCATATTTGTATTTCAAGTCTTCTATGCTTTTTTTATTCTATAAGAGTGTGGCCAACTCCTATATCCTAGTAGCCAATGGAATCCTCTGAAGTTGAATGTTTGATTTATTGTTTTTTCTTAGATTTTGATTTGAGATTTTGTTGGATAATGTTACATTATTTGGTGAATGCCAATGTACCACCTTGGTACATTATTAGATTAGGTATGTGTCTTAGATTAGAGTGTGAGTTAATATTTCATGTAATATAATAATGTGCAGGAAATGCACAAGTGTCATGTAATTATGTGTGCAAGTGTTGTGAGTGCAAATGTGCACAAGTGTTCATTATGTAAGAGTGCACATGTGTCCTTAGAATAGGAAAGTGAAGAGTTTCAAAGAAGAGTGAAGGTCAAGAGTGCAACATATGAGGAGTCACATTCAATTATATATGTGTGACAAAGTATTGTAATTTGTATCGAAATTGCATAGCTTATTGCGTGCATTAGTAGACCTTTATTTAATAGTATTTTCAGTATTTTGAGTTATTCTTATGTTATTTTGTTTGATGTCATATTTTGAGTTATTGTATTAGTTTCATTATATTGCAACTTTATTATATTTGATCTTGTGATTATATTTCTATGAGTTTTGTATTTTATGTAAGGCTTCAAAATCCATCAATGGTATCAGAGCTACAACAATATTGTTTGCACAAGATTTGAAAGTTGCAGAAGGCTAGAGTCTTTCCACAAGGTTGAAGGATAACCTGTGAAGACTAGGACTCAACAAGGATCTTTCCACAAGGTTGAAGAATAACTTGTGAAGACTAGGATCCCTATTTGGATGAATCAACTTGAAGATAGTTGATTATTCAGGGCATAGCCAACCCTAATATTAATAGAAAGTTTTAGGGATAGAAATCCCTTGACATCAATATTAGATTCTTAGGTAATGCTAGAAAAAGTTATCTAAGATATTGTTGTAGTGAATATTTGATCTTAAAAAAGTTGGGAAGCTTTCTGCAACAAATAAAGAATACTTTCATCATCGATTGCTTGAAGACCAAAAGCTTTCTTCAAGCAAGGATTGATTCAAGTTGCAGAAAAAAGGAGACCTGTGAGAATAGGTCCATTGAAGATAGAAGGAGACCTGCGAGAAGAGGTCCCATTGGAGATAGTAGGAGACCTGCAAGAAGAGGTCCCATAGTTGATAGAGATAGGAGACCCAAGGAAAAATGGTCCTATAAAATTCAAAGAAAAGAGGAGACCCGAGGTAAGAGATCCCAAAATTGGTAAAGATAGGAGACCCAGGGAAAGTGGTCTCATATTTGAAGTTAGAAGAAGATAACCAAGTAAAGAGGTCCTCTTGAAGACTGAAGAAGTTTGTTTTACGTAAGAAAATAGAAAGAAGAATTTCCAAAAAGTGTGCCTACATCAAGTTTGGGATAATCATCATTATTCGATGACAAGCCCATAAGAGATAGAGGAGACTCATTGAAGGATATTCCAGTGAAGATTGAGGCAGAACTTGAAAACTTCAAGACAACAAGAAGTCTTGAGGATAGCAAGGTTTAAAGATAGACCAGGCAACATTTGGAAGGTAAGTATCTTGCCAAAGCTTGCATACATCAAAGGCCAACAAGTTTGTGAAGACTAGGAAATAGAGAAATAAGATATCTCTATAGATTTGGCCAAAAATAAAACTACATTGGAAATAGAGCAAGCAAGGGTGAAATATACAATATTGAAGGTATCATCAAGGAACTAAAGCATTAAAGGTACGTCTAGAAGTGTAGTAGAAGATAGCATTATCAAAGAATTGATTAAGGAATTTTAAAAGTCTTGAAATTCTCCACATCAAAGCATAAAACTAGAATTTTACACCCATTCAATCACAAAGGGTGTTATTCCATTAGTAAAGGAAGAAGCACTAGCATTGAAGGTAGATTTAGGACAACATTGAAGGCAAATTCACTACAACAAAGGGAACGTTTGAAGAGAACATAGTTTTTCTAAAAGTGCCACTACATTGAAGGAGACTTAGTATTTTTACATAGAAGAGAAAACTTTATTCAGGAAAAGAATAGAGAAAGGGATCTAGTGCAATCAAAAAGTTTACAAGTGTAAGTATATAGGAGCAATCTTTGAAATCATGCTCTACCTGCATACAATGTGAGAAGTATTAGAAATATTGAAAGTGCCATTGCACAACAAAAGTGGACAGTGCAATAGATGGTTAGCGTGAGTACAACGTCATTGCCATAAATAATCCCACTCCAACATAGAAGTCTTATCATTTCATATATGATAGAATACGTCAAATAAATGATAAAACTTTACGTTAAACTCCAACATCATTGCAATTAAGAGACACCAAAAATATTGCTCATTGTAGTATGAAAGAAGACGTTGAAAATTCATCCATTACAACCTAAACATGAGCATCGAAGCGTTGCAGGTAATAGCCATAGGGAAGTGCAAAAGGTTAGGGAAAGTTAGAACATCGAATGAGCACAAAAGTTAGGTCAACTCGGACATCAAAGAAAGTGCAAGAGTTAGGAGCCAAGTGTTGGAAACCCTAATACTCAAGCTAGAACGTCGAATGAGCATAAAAGTTTGGTCAACTCAAACATCGAAGGACATGCAAGAGTTAGGATACAAACGTTAGAAATCCTAATGCTTAAAATCTACTGTCGAAGACAATGAAACAATCCGAGCATCAGGTCATTAGTGCACCCAAGAGAACTAAACGTTATAAGTGTTGGAATATAAAACGTCAAGCATGCAAAGTACCAGCGGGTTTTGCCGTGAGCAACTGTAGAAGTATAACACCAAAACTGTAAACATCACTGGATGTTGTAAGATGGTAGCTGGAACAGTAGTGAGGATCTAAGTAACCTGGAGTCCCTTTTATTGCGCTACTGACATGCGATGCATCGCCCAATGGCCCGGCCCTCACAAGCCCGAAATCTGACACCTTTGCTTCAAAGCTATAATCCACAAGTATATTGCTTGGTTTAATATCCCTGTGAATGATTGAAGGCTTGCAGTCTTCGTGTAGGTGACCCATTCCTGCACTATTTCGAAAGGCGAAAACATGTTGATTCAGTATATATATTTTCAATAACTAAACGAATTACCCAATCATCCAGAGTCCACTGAGTTTGTTGGTTTTTTTTCCTTTATTTGTTTTTTTAAAGTAATATTTCTTATACACATTCATCATGGAATTGAATCGGGTCTGGTCACATCACATCACCACATCACATCACCGATAGGTCTACTGCAAAACCCACGTTTGTAAAGTAATACTTTTTATACACATTCATCATGGGATTGAACCAGGTCACATCACATCACCGATAATGCAAGTGACATCTTCTTTGGTCTACTGCTAAACCTACATTTGTAACATAGAAGGACAACGACATCATAGGAGGTGAAAGGTAGAAGCAAGAGTAACGTCCATTATTCCCATTACTTACTCTCGCACATTGGAAGACAAACAATACACACGCAGTGATAGGAAGGAAACACACACACAGTGATAGGCAGACAAAACACATGATACATAGTGATAGGCATGCAACACACATTCTTGCAACCATAAGGAAGTAGAACGTTCATAGTCATAAAGAGACGGATTACCAAATTGCAGTGATAGGAGACTTTTTTGAAAGCAACACACCATCAAGGAGGTATAATTCAAAATCAAATTTTATATTTAATTTTTGCTAAGGTTAAGGAGAGATAAGGAGACTTTATGATTAATTATTATCCTAAGGTTTAAATTGCTTAAAGGAGAGAAGGAATTTAATAGGATATCTAAAGCCTTAGTTACTTTAAGTGCATTATTAATATTTTGGAGTGATAAGAAGATAGTTAATTTGAAGTTTTACAAAGCATTATTTGATTATTATTTGATTGTTATTTGAAATTTATGATATAGAGAATTTATGCAAATTATTTAATTATGGAGAGATAAGGTATTCTACATCAAACATAGAAATTTTATATTTGCAAAATTTTTAATTTTATAATTATTTAAAAACTAAGGAGATATAAGGTAGACTACATCAAAGGATATTTATGGATGAAATTGTTAAGAATGCATTTAATGAAGATATTAAGAATAAGCTTAGAAACTATTTTCAAAATTTGGTAGAAAGCATTGATAAAAGAACAATAACAAGTATTCAAAAATATCAAGAAGATAAATCATTGGATCTTGTTACTATTTTAGATACAAAATCTAAAGCTCTTGAAGATCTCTTATACATCTATGAAAGAAGCAAAGTCAAAATAGCTTTAATTATACACAAGTGGTTATACTATTTTGTCAAGAAAATAGATGAACTTGAAATCTCCAAGTCAACAAAAATATTTTCAAGATGTATCTATTGCAATAGAGTTGGACATGAAAAAGCAAATTGTTGACATCTACATCCATGTAAATATTGTGGAAGAAAATCACACTCATCTATTTTTTGTTATCATAAAAAGGAGTATTACAACAAATTTGAAAAGACTCTAACATACGGATTAGATTGTTTGTTTCAAAAGATCATTTTTGAAATATCCACTCACAATGGATACAAGCGTGGAAGTGTTGAATAACAGGTAAAGAAATAAATCAAAGAAGAAGAAAAAATAAATGGACTTGTGAAGTAATTAAGTCTCTCGCTCAACAAGGCTATCTAACAATAGACTATCTTGAAGACTCAAGACCAATACTAAAATCAAAGATGAAGACAATCAAGAAGAAGCAAGATCTGGTCAAAAATAAATCTATCACAAAATCATATGAATATGAAGGTCATGTTGAAAACTCTTACATGAAGAATCTAGACATTAATCTATTGGAGGTATATTGAAGATTGTATTGAATACTAAGTCTTCAATAACCAAATAATGTAATACAAGAGGTGTTGGAGAATATTACATTATTTGGTGCATGCCAATGTACCACCTTGGTACATTATTAGATTAGGTGTGTATCTTAGATTAGAGTGTGAGTTAATATTTCATGTAATGTAATAATGTGCAGGAAATGCACAAGTGTCATGTAATTATGTGTGTAAGTGTTGTGAGTGCAAATGTGCACAAGTGTTCATTATGTAAGAGTGCACATGTCCTTAGAATATGAAAGTGAAGAGTTTCAAAGAAGAGTGAAGGTTAGTAGTGCAACATATGAGGAGTCACATTCAATTATATATGTGTGACAAAGTATTGTAATTTGTATCGAAATTGCATAGCTTATTGCGTGCATTAGTAGACCTTTATTCAATAGTATTTTTAGTATTATGAGTTATTCTTGTGTTATTTTGTTTGATGTCATATTCTGAGTTATTGTATTAGTTTCATTATATTGCAACTTTATTATATTCGATCTTGTGATTATATTCCTATGAGTTTTGTATTTGATGTAAGGTTTCAAAATCCATCAGCTTTGACATGTTAGAGTTGTTTAAAGACTCCAAATAATGTTGTCACATGGGCAGGGTGCCCCTCCTCCCACCAAACTAGGATTTTATCCCTAATCTCCTCCTTTTCCAACCAAAAAATTTGAAACCAAAATAGTCTAGAGAAATATTTATGGTTCATATCCCATTCCAAGAGAATTGGAAATTGATCTAATTTTGTACGATTGAGGATTTCTAGCCTAAGTTACCAATGCAGAAAAACCTCTTCGAACACTAAGAATCTATCTAGCTTTGTCTTCCTATTTTCCAACCCTGCTTGTTTATTTTTCCAAGGATAAGAAGGCCTCACACATTGGACATCAATCAAATTGACTTGATTTACTTTAGAGATCTTAAAGTTATCCCTCTAATCCAAATATGAGATGCCCCTTTCTGATCTCTACCTAAAATCTTAGCATTGAAGTCACCAGCCACTATCCAATTCACCTCTTCCTTTCCTATCCTACTTTTTTGTAAAACTACCCATTGGAGGCGTTGCTTCCAAAATTTTTTAAACTATAGAAATTTGAAATGAACAAAGATTTTCCCGAACTCTTACTTTTGAAGAGGGATGTGAGAACCCCCTTCCTACAACATGATCGATTATTGTCCAATTTAGAGGGTTCCACAAACTCATTATACCCCCTAAAGCACCTTGGGATGCAACTGCCACATGCTTTTCTTGTCTCCATATTTTCTTGGTTATTCTATCTATCACTTGTATTGAAGATTTTGACTTTTGGAGGAGAATGAAATTTGAATGATGACTTTCAATTAAACTATGAACATCAATTTTCAACAATGAGGCATATTAAAATATCTCCTAACGACTCCTAATTATTTCAAACCCAAGAGGTCATAAACCCTAGAGACAATCTCATGCCAATAAATTTGTAGATTAGATCATGATTACTCCTATACAAAATATTTTTAGCCACCAAACTTTGTTCAATAACAAGCTTGGGGTGGTGGGTAACCTAGGAAAGACAACCATTGACTATAGATTAGAAACCTTTATCCATTGGCTTCTTGGCAGTAGTAGTAGAGAAGAAGGATTTTAAAGCATCACTTTACAAGGATTTATCCTCAACTTCTTCTCTCTCTCACTATGTCTGCAAAGGACTGCTTGGAAGAAGGGGGCAGAAAGAGGATCCGAAGACCCTCACATGTGATCAGAACAGTTTCAAACCTTGAGATAGGTCAGGATATAATAATAGCTTTTCCAAATTGAAATAACGTCCACAATATAAAAATAATGAAAACATTGCCAATTGCCTATATTTAAAAAAAAAAACTAAAGTATTTACTCCGTTAGATCATGGACTCCAAGTGTTCATGCACGTAAACTTTACTGAATGCTAGTGGGCCAACTCGAGTTGTTGGTGCTTGAGAACAAGAACTGGCCATGCCAGCTGGTTACTACGTCCTCAGGGGAGGCTCGACGGTCCGAGCAGGCCATAAAAGGAAGTAAGACCTGGAAAGGACAGAAAATCGACCATTAAGAAAAATTAATTATTTTTTATTGTCCTGCTTCAAGCGTCGTATGAGGTTAAAATGCGTCGACAGAGACAAAGACAAACCTGTCGAGACAAGCTGCTTTCAAACACCGCGTATAGATCCAACAAGGTCACAATTGACCAAGACCATGACTTCCTCACGGATATGATAAACGCGTTAAATTGCCTCGACAGAAGCAAAGGCAAACCAGTCGAGACAAGCTGCTTTCAAACACCGCGTGTAGACCCAACAAGGTCACAATCGACTAAGACCATAACTTCCTCACGGATATGATAAACGCGTTACTTGGGCAGTGCCAGCCCAAGCAAGCGAAGCATCAGAAATCTGCCGACATCGACCACAGACAAAATTGTGTGCATGTCCCAAGTCCGACACCCAAGGAATCAGCCGGCCTGAGAGAATTACAAGAGTCTGCTGATATTTCTATCTCTATCCATGACGCCTCAATATCATATTCTAATTTTCTCTGGCCGGCATTGCTTATCCTCAAATTCACCGAACGCATACTCCAACCTTAGTAAGATCCTTTTATCAACACCAACTAAACAACAACTGTACTTTGTGATTCTGGCTCTGTTAATCATGATTCGGACTGGTATTGGTGCATTGATTCTGACATTGTTTAGCATTGTGAGTGGAATCCGAATCGATACTATGCTCTACAATTATAACGACAGAATTTTTTTTGAGGGTGAGAATTTCATTTTCGTCTAGAGCAGCTATGTATGGCGATGCTGTGATTGTTCTTGTCACTCAATGCAATTATTCATTGTATGAATGGGCAGGGAAACCTTTGGAGCCATTAAGAAACCAGCGACAGGATGGTGTTAGCATGTGGAAGTTGAATAGCGAAAACAGCAGGTATGGCCATCAACAAGTCACCAAGTAAGTTTGTGGGTTTCCTTGACATTGTTACATATATATACAATAGAAATATATGTCATGGAGACCGACATTATTTCAGAAAATAATTTATTTCATAAGATGTTATACTATACGATGTTATACTATATTTTGTATAGAAAAAAATGATGGATTGTGGATGCTATGAAATGTGGAATTCATGAATATTAGAAGAGATTGACCTGCAAGCAATCGCTTAAAATTAGGAGGGGATTTAGGAAGCAGGCAAACTATTTTATATATACCCATGTGATTAGCAAACAAGTCATAGTGAAGGCCCTCACGAGACAATCATACACAAATTCCTCCATTAGAAGGTGTTGAAAAATTTGTCCATTCTTAATCGTGTTCGCTAAGATAATGTGTGAGTGCAACCCGTTCATTATCTCCATTGACGCGTTAGGCTTTTTCTTGAATATCTTTTTGGTGGTCCTATTGTGGAGAAGATTTTGAAAACGGATAGATTTAACTCTTAGCCCACAAGAAATTAGGTAAAATAAGTCAAATTTAAATTTCAGAGTGAAAATGTGTTTATTTGATTATATTTTATTTAGTTTTAGATATCCATCACTTAAGCATTATATATAGTCTTACCTTCTTTTAGGCTTAAGTTTTTAATTTTTTATTTGGAGTTTCAAAGTTTATAAGCAAAGCTCTCGATTTTAAGAGGATCATGATTGGAGGAACCTGCTCAACCGTGTGCATTGGTCGTAGGAATTTTTCACTAACCATAAATAAATAAATAAATAAATAAATATAATAAATAAATAAATAAATAAATATATATATATATATATATATATATATATATATATATATATATATATATATATTTATATTGAATACTTATGAATTCAAAAATTTATTAAAAAAATAGAATATTAAAAGAATAATATGTTGGATTTTATATTAGTTTTCAAAAATGAATGGAATCAACATATTACCATGTTTTCTTAAAACCAAATACACGAAAAACAATGCAAATAATGTAATACATAATAATATTGTTATAAGAAAAATAGAATACATTTCAACCGATGATTAAATGGTTGGTATGATGTATTGGTACAATGGGCTATTTATACTCAATTACAAGTTACCTTTAAGTCAAGGTTACGGTGAATTTGTTATCTGATTCATGAGTAAGAGCTGGTATTGGTGTTGTGTGATGTATTGGATCCACATAAAGATATTTCATTGTATCCCCGTGAGTGTGGTCTACCGGCAAGGACGGCGCTTACATTATCGGTGATGTGACCCAATTCAATTCCCATGGTGGATGTGTATAAGAAGTCTTACTTAAAAAAAATATTTCATTGTATAATGTTTTTATTGTTTTATAATATTTGATTATGTAAAATGAACCATGATTAACCTTGTTATGATCAAACCTAATATTTGTAACTAATCTAAAATTCACTTGTTATGTTAACTTAAATTAAATTTTATGATGTAATTAAATTTTTTGATATTACTGTAACTACATGTGTCACGCTCCTCCCTCTCATCTCTTATAAAAGTGATGCACAATATAATATATGGATAGCCAATCAGTTTAGTATGTCCATAGTCCACTTGTGTAGAGCAATTGGTAAATGTTGTAGGTGCTGGTTGAGGCTGAGCCAGGTTCCACTCCCCCTGCCTCCACCCTATTGGATATGTAGGCACAGTTTGTTAGCAAATGTCCTGTGTGCTGGTAGAGGTTGACATGAGCTACATTTCCCTATGCCCACCATGTGGATATATATTAAACAATACCTTGTGATTGATGCCATGTGGTATACCCGGATGGGGCAGCTATGGTTGGTCACAGTGCTAGGTTCTTGGGGGTTTTTGTCTAACCAAAATGAATCTGCTTATGTAGAGAAGTTGGCAAATGTCTTGGGTGTTGGTTGCGGTTGACCGAGGTTCTATTCCTACTGCCTCCACCTTGTTGTTAGATATGTAGGTATAACTGGCAAATGTCTTATGTGTTGGTAGAGGTCAACACAAGGTCCACTTCCATGTTGGTAGAGGTTGATATGGGCTCCATTTCCCTATGTCCACCCTATGGATATATATTAAGTTGATCCAGGTTCCATCCCTACTGCCTCCACCTTATTGTTAGATATGTAGGCATAACTGGCAAATGTCTTATGTGTTGGTAGAGGCTGACATGAGCTTCATTTCCCTATACCCACCATGTGGATATATATTAAACAATCCCTTGTGATTGATGCCATGTGGTATACTCGAATGGGACAGCTATGGTTGATCACAGTGCTAGGTTCTTGGGGTTTCTGTTTAACCAAAATGAATCCGCTTATGTAGAGTAGTTGGCAAATGTCTTGGATGCTGGTTGCGGTTGACCTAGGTTCCATTCCTACTGCCTCCACCTTGTTGTTAGATATGTAGGCATAACTGGAAAATGTCTTGTGTGTTGGTAGCGGCCGACACAAGGTCCACTTCCGTGTTGATAGAGGTTGATATGGTCTCCATTTCCTTATGTCCATCGTATGGATATATATTAAACAATCCCTTGTAGTTGTGGCATTGCGGCTGACCCAGGTTCCATTCCTATTGCATCCACCCTATTGTTGGATATGTAGACACAATTGGCAAATATCTTGTGTGTTGGTAGAGGCCGACACAAGATCCACTTTCGTGTTGGTAGAGGCTAATATGGGCTCCATTTCCCTACGTCCACCTTATGGATATATATTAAACAATCCCTTGTAGTTGTGACTAATGTCATGTGGTATACCCAGATGGGATAGCTACGACTGGCCATAGTGTTAGGATGGGATAGCTATGGCTGGCCATAGTGTTAGGTTCTTGGAGTTTCTATCTAACCAAAATGAATTTTCTCGTGTAGAGCAGTTGGCAAATGTCTTGGGTGTTGGTTGAAGTTGACCCAAGTTCCATTCCCACTGCATCCACCCTATTGGATATGTAGGTAATGCTGGCAAGAGATCGACATGAGCTCCATTTCCTTATGCCCACCCTATGGATACATATTAAACAATTCCTTGTGGTATACCCAAATGGGATAGCTATGGTTGGCCACAATGCTAGGTTATTGGGCTTTCTGTCTAACCAAAATTTATGTCCCTAGGGACTAGGTGGATTGGTAAGTTATGGCTTCTTACTAAGAAGAAACCTAGGTTCAAACCCTAAAGACATGCTTGTTTGAAAAGGTAGTACTCTAACCTAAATCCGTTGAGTGTGCATCAGTCTGACAAAGACGGTACCAATCTTAAGCAATTGGTGGTCCATTTCACACTAGGTTAAACAACAACGAGATGGAATAGGGGTTATAAAGGATAGCTCCAAGATTTGAACCCTATTTGATAGTTAAAAAAAAAACTGGGGATGTAATCAATTCCCCTATGTATAAAAAAAAATATTATTAAGCTCGAGACACCAAACTTTAAAACATCTACCTTACATAATTATTTAAGATAAATCCATTAAATTTAGGGCAAAAACAAATAAATTCACCTCTATAAATTTGAATAAAATGCTACATTCTAATTTTTTTTAAAGTCGATGGTTTGATCTACTGAGTATCTTACTCCATCCGTGGTATCAGTTTCAAAATTCGTCGGTCAAAGAGGAAAGAAATTATGGGACCGTAAGCTATGGGCCGAATTGATTGTAACTATTATGTCTTCAATCTTGGGTATCTCTATCTTTTTCAATCAACCATGTTCCCTGCGCATTGGACTGAAATATAATGATAGAAATTTTTGATAGTTCTTAGTAAAAGTCACTGTTGTCGATGGTTTGTTTTAATACGATATCCTATTAACTGATTTTTATAGAGGTTTCCCTTAAGAAGTAGCCACTGCTGTGTTTCTCTCCGAGGAGTATTAAATTTGTCGTCCATTACATTTGCATCCGTAAGATTCTTTATTGAGTGCCAATGTTAGAACTTTGAAGCATGATTCAATGGGGACAGGAAGCCAGGGGCGCAATTGAATTTCTCTTTGACTGACAATTTATGTATTATACAAACAGGCTGGCGATGCCTGAACCTCCTCCTCAGCACAACAAAGGGTTGGAATTGGTATATTTGCTTGCACCAACTCTGATTGCAGCCATGGCAGTTATCCTGGGTATTGCGGCCTGCATAATATTCTTTTGTCGAAAGAAAAGCTTAATCAACCGTCTGCAGACACCTGCGGGAGCTGACAAGGCCTTAGGTGTGCGTTCGATTCATTCGATCAACTTCTTATGCTCAGTCTAGGCTTATCTAAAAGTAGACTGCTCTATTTTTTTTTCCTTTATTCTTTCTACTAACCATGAATGAATTTGAATATTTCAATCATCAACAGAAGAGGAGAATGCCTCTGAAAATAATGTTCAACGCTTCAATTTGAAAGAAATGGTAACAGCAACCCACAAATTCGACTCTGAGTGCTTACTAGGCTCAGGAGCATTTGGAACTGTCTATAAAGGTGTGCTTAAGAATGGCGAGACAGTTGCAATCAAGAGAGCAAACCAAGATACGTATCAGGGTGTCGAAGAGTTTCAAAACGGTAGTCATCACCTCTCAAGTATAATCCAATAAAATGAATAGCCGTCGACGAAAATTGCATTTGCTTCTACAATTTTGAATCCGTTACGATTGCTCATTGTCTGCTACAGTTTTACTATCAAAGGAAAAGGTTTTGATTTCCTTGTTTGTTTTTGAACCAGAGGTTAAACTACTATCCAAGATTCGTCATAGGAACCTTATCGGTTTGATTGGATTCTGTGATGAAGCTGGTGAGAATGACATCTTTTAATTTTGGCATTGAGATCCAAATAGAAACGTTCATAACAACATTTTTTTGTTTTTTTTAAATATAGGCGAGCAGATTTTAGTTTATGAATACGTTCCAAATGGATCTTTATTGGAGCACATTGTAGGTAATATTTTCTACCTTCAAAGTCGTGCTTGGAGGAATGATTATGCGTATTAAAATCAAGTTTTTAATTGATATAAGTGTATGGATGTTTATGTAGGCCAGAAGGAAATGCCATTAACTTGGAGGCAACGTGTTCAAATAGCAATTGGTGCAGCAAGAGGTATAGCAATCTTGAATGTATTGGTTATCATAATTAACAAATCTTACATTTTAAATTTGAATCATATCACTGCTTATTTGATGATTTCTAATATGAAGAATATAATTTGTAACAACTTGCAACCGATAGAGTCAGGTGATCACAACAAAAATGTTAAAGTATTAGGAACATTGGTTATATTAATATAAAGAATCAAATTATATATAGGTTTGTCATTTTTGGCTTCGAAATAAAATTTGCATTAACATTAAAATTTTTGAACCTGTTTCCATTTCCACTTTACACTAATCTTAAGAAATCTAACAGGCTTCACAATCTTACAAATGTAGGTTTAGCAGTAGATCAAAGAAGATGTCACTTGCATTATCGGTGATGTGATGTGACCTGGTTCAATCCCATGATGAATGTGTATAAAAAGTATTACTTTACAAACGTGGGTTTTGCAGTAGACCTATCGGTGATGTGATGTGGTGATGTGATGTGACCAGACCCGATTCAATTCCATGATGAATGTGTATAAGAAATATTACTTTAAAAAAATAAAGGAAAAAAAACCAACAAACTCAGTGGACTCTGGATGATTGGGTAATTCGTTTAGTTATTGAAAATATATATACTGAATCAACATGTTTTCGCCTTTCGAAATAGTGCAGGAATGGGTCACCTACACGAAGACTGCAAGCCTTCAATCATTCACAGGGATATTAAACCAAGCAATATACTTGTGGATTATAGCTTTGAAGCAAAGGTGTCAGATTTCGGGCTTGTGAGGGCCGGGCCATTGGGCGATGCGTCGCATGTCAGTAGCGCAATAAAAGGGACTCCAGGTTACTTAGATCCTCACTACTGTTCCAGCTACCATCTTACAACATCCAGTGATGTTTACAGTTTTGGTGTTATACTTCTACAGTTGCTCACAGCAAAACCAGCTGTTGATCTCACCAAGAAGCTTCCGCGTTATAATATCATTGACTGGGTAGGTATGCTCAGCCTCATACCATTCCATTGAATTTTATTGTCGTACATATTGCATATATTATGACTGGAGTTTTTGAAAAGGAATCGAGCCTATAGGATTGACTGTAACTTGTTTGTTTTTGTGGTTCTATACTTGAATTTATTTTTGTTTGCTTATATTGGTTGGTAATTTTGAACAGGCCAGGCCAAGCCTAGAGCAAGGAGATGTGGAGAATATTATGGACCCTTGTCTTCTGGAACAGCCATATAATCGACAGGTAATGCTGTTTATGGGCCAACTTGGGCTGAGATGCGTTGCGAAAATTCCAAAGGAGCGACCCACCATGAGGCAGATCTGCGAGGAGCTGGAGTTCAACTTGTATTTTCAAATAGAACCAGCTATCAAGTCATTCCACAAGCGAGAAAAATCAACCCAATGTGGGAAGGATGAGCACGAGAGTGGCAGCTCTGTGAGCTTAGACAATGCAAGGTTGCAAAAGTTTGAAATAGAAATGGAAGATATTTCATTTGGTAGTATACAATTGAGATACTTGGAGTGCAATAGTATCAGCGTCGACATGGATAAAAATTGTATAGAGCGAGTATGGGATAAGGATGCGAACAGTAGCAGCAGCTTTTCCTTCTCCTAAATGTGGACTAATATTTGTAAATCAATGAATTGAGTTTAATATCTTACTACGATTTTCTTCTTTGAAACTTCGAAAGTTGTGTTATCTCTTGCGACACCCACACAAATAATTGCAGTAGACTAGAATACTACTCGACATTCATCGGATGCTTGCTTCTAAAAAGTATTATAACGGTACTACCACATCAAATGCTATATTGACATCCAAAATTAAAGATCTCATAAATGTGAAATATGCTCCAAAAATGGAAGTTTTTGATGGGCGGTGATCTCATAAATGTGAAATATGCTCCAAAAATGGAAATTTTAGATGGACGGTTCTTTAACAAAATTTAAAAGCCTTTTTCATTCTTATAACAATGGTTAAAGTTCTCTTTAATACGCAATTTTAGCTCGAGCTTCAAATAACAAGGGGAGATTTTAAATTAATAAATTAAAATAAGATATAAATAAATAGATGAAATTATTTGAAAAAAATAAATAAAGAGTTTTTGTCAAAGGAAGGGAGTGTTGCGTCCTAAACTAAAGTCCAAATCTTTTAGGTGGTGAATCTTAACCTATTTGTCAAATGGCATAAGATCAAATAGTTGAAAACTTGGCTTCCATAGTGGAGACCGAAGTTTAAAATCCATAGACATGCATTTGATGCTTCATAATGACTTGTTTATTTGTTTTAAATATTAAAAGTTCTAATGAATAATTTTTAAATTTATGGATAGATATACAATGATAATTCCCAAAGCAAAGAGCACCTCAACTTTTATTGATTATTTATTAATTTTATTATTTTTTTAAATATTTTAAAATTAATTATATTTTAATAAATTATGTGTGGTTTTTATTAGAGTTATTTATTTAAATATCAAAACATTATAGTTACTATTAAGTTAATTAAATCATTTCTAGTTTATATTTTTATCAAATATTTTTTTCCCTTTAAAAATATTTTTCATCTTCCTCAAAATATAAATTTTCTTCTATCAACTCTTTACTATCATTTTTTTCAATGAGTTTACACATGTTTTTATGAGGGATCCTAGTCCCCTCATACTGAGTGGAGTTTGAACCTTGGACCTCTCAAAGTTAATTAAATCATTTCTAGTTTATATTTTTATCAAATATTTTTTTCCCTTTAAAAATGTTTTTCATCTTCCTCAAAATATAAATTTTCTTCTATCAACTCTTTACTATCATTTTTTTCAATGAGTTTACACATGTTTTTATGAGGGATCCCGGTCCCCTCATACTGAGTGGGGTTTGAACCTTGGACCTCTCAAAGAGAGGCCAAAGCCTTTACCATTGCAGTAGCTCTTTATTATCATTTTAATTAAGAGATATAATATTTTTTTGGCTAGTTACCTTCTAAAATTAAATTTAAATTCCACCTAGATAAAGAACATTGCAACTGATTAAATTATTTGTTATCTTATTTTTATTTATAGATCTACTAACATTTCTAAGATACTAATGCCATCAATAATTGATGGACATAAAAAATAGTGTTCTTGTTGATGTAATCCTCACATCTAATTTTCTTAACAACATTAACAATAATTTATGAATCCCCTCAAATATATCTTCATCTCTTTCCAATGATAATCTTGAAATTAGGTTTCTTACCTTCTACATAGTTTATTTATTTATGCATACACACGAGGACCTAAGACTATGGGGGACATTGTCAAGTGTCGAGGTGACCTTGATCATAGTTATTATGTGAAGTTTTTATGATTCTAAGAAAGTGAGGATAATCCTTCCTTCATTAATCATAAAAATATAATTGCCTAACCCACGTTTCCTCGAATTTCATTTGGAAGCATAATCAAAATTAATTTTTATGATTCTAACTTCTAGATATTTTTATTTTATCATAGATGGGAATCTATACTTTGTGTTAACTCTGTCGTAGTACATGATATTTTGTATGTATATTCATATATTATAACCAAGAAGCTAGTATCAATTTTTTCATACTCGAGACCTCCATTTTGAGCACCATAACTATAAACATTCTAACAAAAAGATAATAATATGATTCCAAACATGAGTAATCATTCTAAAATTTATTTTTGAGAATTCTATTATTCATTTCAACCCTTAGGTTGCAATAAACAATGGTAGGACTTATACTTCATAGAATGAATAATAATTTAGCTTTAAAACAATTAACCTCATATTTCATCAACTCTTCCAATGTTGATGGAGCTAACCAATATTTCCCATTTTTTGAAAAGTAGCCCCAAATAGTGTAAGCAAACATATAATGAAAAAGTAGTTGATATGATGTTTTTATCTTCTTCTTGCTTAAGGCACATCTAAAACATCTATGATATCCTTTTATTTGAAGATTATCACTTATAAAAAAATATTTCAACTACTAACTAAAGGAATATTGAAGTCTTAGGATGGTCTAAAGTGACAAAATATTCTTCAAGGAAAATCCTTAGAAATAGGAAATTCTCATTGCTCCAAATCCTCATATTCTAGCTTGGTTGAGTACCCAACTTCTTTCAATAAATTCTAAACCACCTTATCTTTTCTTGTGAAAATGTGAAAATATAACTCTTGAATTTTTTTTGGAGTTTATCTATTGATTATTTGAGGCCCTCTTGTTAGGAGCCTATCCTAACATAACTATCATTATGTAGTGTTGTACCTTGGGTGTCTATTGTGTATTGGACCCATTATGATGTAACCGCTACTGTGAGAATTAGTAATGATGTAAGTAGGAGAATCATGTAATAGTTACTTATGTAAGTAGGAGTTATTTTAATGATGTAACAATTACTTATTTGTAAATACGAGTCTTTATAAAGATAGGGGAAAAGAAATGTATCATCTCATATTTTCATATTGTAACAAAGCTTTACTTCTAAGGAGTACCCCTCGAAGATGACTACAATAAAATAAGATAGCTATATTTCCTTTCAGTGATATTTATAAGCACTTGTGTTATTTCATTTCTATTTTGCCTTAATTTTTGTATTGTTATTATGGGTTATGCCTATTTTTAATATGGACTGAAGGTTTCCTAATAAGTGGTATCAGAGTTGTTTCAGGGGGCATGTTACGTAGTAACAACAAATCTTATCCTTCCAACTATTTTATATTATTTAATATTTCTATTTTGCTCTTTTCTATTAAAAATAATATAAAAAATCATAAATGTTTATCTTTTTTTTTATTAGCGGATTAGGTTAAAAACCCAATGTCAGGGGTTTAAAAATATCATGAAGGATTTGTTATTTTTGGCTAAGCTAGATTGTTCGTAAAACATCTAGTGATGTGAAGGCTGATTAGACTCCATTACCTAGGCCTTAAACAAGACCTGTATACAATTGTGAGCTCCCACGTACCTTTGGGTATAGAGAGAGACCACCTTAGGAATAGGAGAAGCCTTTAGCCATAAGAAGATATCAACTATGTAATTATCCATAACATATCAAGAGCAACACCCAAGGAGATACCCTCATGTAATATTGTTGTAGTATATTAGAGGGACATGGGAAGTACACACCCTAACCTAGAATATCCCTATTAAAATTGTTTTCAGTCATTTCCTAATCTAAACCAAAACCAAAATTGATTACATTATAGAGAGGCTATTCTCAACATAGACTAATGGGTACTAAACACTAAGTGTGATAGAATAGAGAATATATATTTGATAGTACAACACAATTATAATACAATATAGTTGATAGTCCAAGGAATATATCAGAGTAGTTAGTTATTAGTGTCAAGGAATATACCCACATATTCAATTGTCAGTTATAAGAGCAATTATTTTTGAGTGTAGATATTATCAGTAGCCTAAAGAGTAAACAACAATAAAAATTCATAATTTTATGGTATAGTCCATTCTAATCCTTTTTTGGGGCTGATAATTTTGGTATTTCACACTCATACACTTTTTGGGGATCCCAAATTCATTATTTGTAGTATAACCCATTTTGATCCTCTCTTCAAGCTTATCATTTTAGTATATAACACCAATACATTATTTTAAAACCCTCAAAGTGCTTATAAATGATCAGAGATATTCTAGCTGCCTAAGAAATGGAAAGATTGGATGAACAAGCAATATTCCTGTAAGAGCAGTAGCAAGCATTCCAACCACTATTATACAAAATCGACAAGTTGAGTCAATTATATGACATTGAGAGTCAAGTAGAAGGCTTAAATATTGTATATGCAAACATAGCGGATTATCAACCAAAAATCAAAAGGCACTTCTAAAGGCTAAGCATGAAATACCTTACCCAATAATACAAATCAAAGATTAACAAAGCTAGATTTTCTAAAATTTGATGGTAAGGACCCAACCAGTTGGTTATATAGGGTTGAACAATATTTTTCTCTTTATATTGTTCCTCAAAATCAATGACTTATGATGGCATCGTTTAATCTTAAGCATGAAGTCATTCAATAGTATCATTGATTGGAGAATATGCACTCGCATCTTACTTGGGTTGAATTTGAATAATAATTACTCATTTGATTTGGACCTAGTGAATATGAGGATTTCACTAACACACTCACTAAATTAAAATAGACAACCACTTCCAAGAATTTCAAACTCAGTTTGAAAAGTTTACAAACTACACAAGTGGATTAAGTGTATATTTTTTTCAAAGTTGTTTTATCAGCGGGTTAAAGGAAGATATAAATGTAGAAGTCAAATGTTCAAACCAAATAGCATGATGGTAGTAGCAAGGTTCATCAGGTTGGCTGAAGATAAATTTGTAGCACAATGGTGTACCTTTAAACTTTCTCAATCTCAATTGCCACTTCCATCCTAGGCTTCATCAAACCTGGTCAATAAACCACCTCCAATAAAATGCATGATCTAAGAAGGAATATATGCATACTGAGCACAAGGGCTGTGATACAATTATGATGATAAATACTTCTTAAACCATACATGCAACAAAAATACATTTAAACAATATGGGTAACATTTAACAATGGAATCTTATGATGAAGAGGAGGACCCTAGAGAAGAGGATCAACCAAAATAGACTAAGTCGATAAAGGATAAATCATTGAAGATCTAAAAACATGCTTTAGTAAGGATTGCTACACCATAAACCATAAAAGTAGTGGGCTACTTCAAGGGTCAATGACTCATCATACTCATCGATTCTATAAGTACATCATTTTTATTGATTCTAAGGTGGAAAAATGAACAGATTGTTATATTTACTTATGCAATTATTTTAAAGTCATGATAGACAATGGGGATACCCTGCCATGCATGGGTAAATGTAGAAATGCTAAGGTAAATATGGTTGAATACACCTTCAAGGTTGACATGTTTACCCTTATTTTAGGAGGATGTGACATTGTGTTAATAACTTAGTGACCTCATACATTGGGTCCAGTAGTCTACGACTTTTCTAAATTCTAGATGAAATTCACTCAACACAAGCAACACCACACTCTTCATCGTATGGTCGTAGGTTCCATCCAAATTATCAATTTCCATCATAAGGAATTTTTTTTAAAGAAATCATCTCACAAGATGGTGGCATAACCATTTGTAATATAAGCCCTGACTACCAATAAAATAGCATAGTTAGTTGATTTAGAGGAAATTATGGATAACCATGCATCTTTGTTTATATAATCCCATGGGTTACCACCATGACACACCTATGATCATGCTATCTAGCTCATCCCAGGAAGTGTACCACCCAATATTCATCCCTATAGATACCCATATGTACAAAAGATAAATATTGAAAATATGGTGCAAGAAATATTAACAACAAGAATCAGATGACCAAGCATAAGCTCATATTCATCTTCTATACTATTGGTCCATAATAAGGATAGGTCTTAGTGATTATGTGTGGACTTCTACACCCTTAATAAAATTACCATCAAGGATAAATTTTCTATTCTAGTCATTGATTAGTTGTTGGAGGAGCTCCATGATGCTTATTTTTCTCTAAGCCGGATCTTCATTTAGGATATAAATAGATAAAAATAATATAATAAGACATTCCTAAGACAATATTTTAGACTCATGAAGACCACTATGAATTCCTTGTCATGCCTTTCAATCTTGCTAGTGTTCCTTCAAATTTTTAGAGTCTCATGAATGCAATAATTTGGTCCTTGCACATATTTATTTTGGTCTTCTTCAATGATATTTACATTCACACATGAATTGCAACATTTGGATCAGACCTTGCAACTCCTGGCCAGTAATAAATTATGTGGAAAATGGTCTAAATGTTCTTTTGAAATGCAAGAAGTGGAGTACCTTGGCCATATAGTTTTAGGGAATGAAGTTAAGGTGGATCCAAAGAAATTTTAGGTCATTCAAGCATGTCCCAAGACACACACTCTTAAATGTCTTCAATTTTTCCTAGTCCTCACAAAATACTACAAGAAATATATCTACAATTATGGAAATATTGTATCTCCTCTTGATAGTGATGTTGAAGAAAAACTCATCTATATGGTCAAAACTAGTTGAACATGCCTTATGCCTCAAACAAGCCATGTCATTGACTCCCATGCTAGAAATGTCTAATTTCTCTAAGCCTTTTATGGTGTAAAGTGATGCTTTAGGAAGTGGAATTGATATTGTGCTTATGTAAGAAGGATCATCATTAGCTTTCATTTCAAGGCATTATCAAATAAAAACCTAGGCAAGCCAACCTATAATAAGAAAATAATGGAAATATTACATGTTTTCTGTTATCATAGTAGAGTGTCTTGGTCATCTATTGTAGTATCCCAATGCACTAGACATCTATGCCTCACATTGAGTGACACAACAAGAAGCTTTACTAGAAATGTGAGTGCTTATAGGGAAACTTCTAAGATTTTTCTAGAGGTCAACTCCTCGTTATATATGACCTTCAGTGCACCTTTCTAAACAATTTACTCTCTATCAAAGAAAAATGGAGAGAAATTGTAGAAAATAAAACCCTAAACTAATAGAGGTGATATACCAAAAATCAAGATTTCTCTTTATACATAACTGAAATAAAATGAACACATTCATCACCTGCCAATATCTAGATAAGTGAACATGGTTTTAATCTAATACAAATATTCATACGCCAAATAATGAATACACATAAGAAAAAGAGTAGAGCAAAATTAAAAGAAGTCAAAAAATTTCTTGAAGACATCAAACTTGCCATGATAAAAAAAAACACCTGTTATAGCTAAATGTCTATGAAGACATCAAAATTGCTATGATAAAAGAGTCAGAGAAAATGAGGATCTAAATCTATGGCCTTCTTTTAGAAGGATTTTAAATCATATATGATATTGAAGATAAGAACATTGTCAACAAGATTTATTTTGCATAGAAAATTCCCATAGAAAATAATAATAGGTCCTTGAACTAATGTCACCAATCTATAAAACTCGAAAACTATGTAATTTGAAAAAATAGGCCCAAAATACATCTGTACGCAAAAGTTATGGCCTCCAAAATTTTGGGCATAGTAGAGCTTAAAGACAAGTAAAAAAAATAAATGATAGATCTTAGGAGAAAAATCGACCAATCAAAAGCTTCCACTTATCACCTCCAAGTGTCACCTCTTTTGACATCACTCACTAATAGGATTGCGAACTACAATGGTGATAGTGAATTATATATCAACATTTGGCAAAAAATAGTTGGTTGACATACTAACAGATATAAAAAAATCAATTTATATGTACAAAAGTATCCCATATCAACAGTAAGGTTTGAACCTAGGTCATGATGGGTTAAAGAGACTTATACCCCTTTTGCTAACCACAATGCCATAGGTGTATATAAGAAGGTGAACCATATACCTTATTTTATACGTGTTCTTTGTAAATCCATGCACCAAAAAACAATTATTAATTAGCAGGATTTGAACATAGAACCTCCAACATAAAAGGATATGTACCAACCTTTGCACTACTACATAGGTTGGAGATAGAAACACAATATTATAGAATATGAAAACTAGGTATGTTGAATACAAATAAACATCTTAACACAATATTTGAACTAATGACCTTATTGTTCCAAGTGAAAATACCAACCATCATGGCATACCTACAAAAAACAATAACTTTTGCTAGATTTTTTTAAATATTTTTTTTAGGATTTGTCACCAAAATGCTATAGATGTCTCTTTGCCTCCTCCTGCAACATAATTGAATATTCTAAATTTAAAACTTTAATTTTTAAATTTTGCAAGAAAATAGAAATTTCATTTTGGATGCAAAAACATGCATTAAAATGGTAAAATCTCCAAAAGTGTTGAACTAGGACTCCTAAAATTTCATATATACCATAGTTCACCTTGTACAATATTTCTGCATGAGTAAGAAAAACTACTTTGTTTTGGCTTTGATACCATGTTAGAATTTGAAATATTTTCTAGAAACATCTTGAAACATTAGTTCACCATAATCATATGTAGAAAAAGAAAGAAGAGTAAAATAGAAGAGCATATAGATAAAATAGAGATAGAGAGATATAATGACATGAATTGAGAGAAGGAATTAAACACTTGCATTCAACCAAGCAAATGGTAGACAGTGAATTGCAAGAGGCATAGGAAGATGTTCAACGCAAGAAGCGACTTCTCAAATAAGGAATTGCTCATATGAATGAGGTTTCATAGCAAATTCAACGACTGCAATAGGACTTTGAGAGCCTTCATACCCATTTGGAAGAGCGGGCACAAAAAATTATCAATTTTAAAAATGAGGTGTTACAACAAAAGTATGTTAAATAACTGTTAGTCAAGCAAACTGAAACATTAATAGCTCAAAAGAATCAAAGTGAGCTAGCTTGATAACAAGAGATGAAACAACATGAAGAGACTTGGTAGAAGCAATTGGCAATCATGTAGGAAGAATTGGTACACGCACAACAACGCGATGCACCTTTGAAACAAGATTGGCACCATCTTCATCCACAATATCGACCTCACAGATGAAGGAGCTTTTCTTACACCGAGAGGCTGAACTGTTGGCTAGGCTTGAGGAAACAAAAAATTATGCCAATACCCTAGGAGTTGAATGGGGTAAATACTACAATTATGCTAAGCAACTTAAAGTTGAATGCGATGCTCTATAGATGCAATTGGATGAAGCACTACAAGCTGCAACTCACAAGGATGCTGAGAATTCTTAGAGTAAGCAAAGAAAGTCGTTGAGGACATCAACTTCTTTTAAGGGGAGGATAGATATGGATAACAGTTCCAAGCATAAATAAATCACTAAGCAATCTGAAAAATAATGTCCCATGAAGATTCATAATTTTGACTATGTATAGTAATTTTGGTAATGTACGAATCATGAAAATGATAAGTTTACAATGTAAAATCAGCCAATCCAATGAATATGGCTTTGATTAATAAATATGCACAAAAGGACAAACACAATTGTCTTTGTGTAAAGACGTCCTGATTAGTTAGACATTTGGATTAGTTAGACGTCCAACCTAACTAGTCAGACGTATGGGCTATTGTGTTAGACGTCTAAAGCAGTCTATTATGCAGTAAACAAATTTTCAGGGTGGGATTTCTTCTGCAAAATTAAGGATTTGAGGCTTTCGTGTCTGTGAAAATATGATATTGGGTTGGGTTGGGTTGTGCATTCTTGTTCTTTTTAGGTTGCTAATCCAAATTATACTTACCTCCAAAATATGAAGTAATACTGTCTAGATTAGAATAAGAGACCTTCATTCCACAAGGAATATTCCTAATTGCCACGATAATGGGTATTGTCCACTATCAAGTCGTACCACTGAACAAAGTAACAGCGTTGAGGTTAGAAGGAAAGACCTTCATTCCATAAAGAAGATTAAAAATTGCCAAGTTACATAAATTGGAAGGGACCCACTCTGAGACTGAATGAAAAAATACAAAAATATATACATGATGCTTTCAAAAGATATTAATCCTCTTCCACTATCCACTTTTCACAACCTTCATGTTGCAAAATTGAGGCTTTGAGGCTTTTGTGTCTATGAAAATGTGATATTCGGTTGGATTGGGTTGTGCATTCTTATTCTTTTCAGCTTGCTAATCCAAATTATACTTACCTCCAAAATATGAAGTAATACTATCTAGATTAGAATAAGAGACCTTCATTCCACAAGGAAGATTCCCAATTGCCACGGTAATGGGTATTTTCCACTATAAAGTCGCACCACCGGAAAAGTAACAGCGTTGAGGTTAGAAGGAGAGACATTCATTCCATAAAGAAGATTAAAAATTGCCAAGTTACATAAATTGGAAGGGACCCACTTTGAGACTGACTTAAAAAATATAAAAATATATACATGATGCTTTCTAAAGACATTAATCATGTTCCACTACCCACTTTTCACAACCATCATGTTGCAAAATTGAGGCTTTGAGACTTTCGTGTCTGTGAAAATGTGATATTGTGTTGGGTTGGGTTATGCATTCTTGTTCTTTTCAGGTTGCTAATCCAAATTATACTTACCTCCAAAATATGAAGTAATATTTTCTAGATTAGAATAAGAGACCTTCATTCCACAAGGAAGATTCCCAATTTCCATGGTAATGGGTATTGTTTGTTGGAAACTGATGTCCTTAACTTAGATTGCAGTTTTAACTGTGTAATTGCAGCGATGAATAAATCAAAATATTGAAGTTCTCATTTGGTATCAAAGCATGTTTGGTCTGGCGGGTTAGCAAAAACCTATGGAATTTTAGATCTGCCAATATGGAGGATTGATCACGCTTAAGGAAGGGCTTAGTCCTGCTAATTGTGACATGATATGGATCTAACCTGTGGATCCTGATTTGGTGCATGCTGACTATTGTTGGATCCACTAGAAGCAAAGAAGAGCATGAGCCGAGAAGAGTTTGATCCCACAAGAAGTGAAGAAGCAGTCTTGGCGGAATGAAAGGATCATGTGTCTATCTCATGGTACATGGAGTTGAGAGCACGTGGAGGCATCAGGGAGCACAAGACTCAAGTCATCAAGGGAATGAGACATTGAAGAGATAATTATGGCAAGTATGCCCAGAATGTGTTGGAAAGGAGCACACCACTAACGACCGTAGAGGAGGTGGAGATCCACTACCATAAGAGCTCATCACCTTGGAGAAAATTGCGATGAGGCTGGTAAGTGGTGAAGCATACGAAGTAGCCGACGAACATAACGAAGACTTAGTTATTGTTGATAAGCACCAGCACACAACTTGTGGGATCCATGCCAAGGACTTGATTACCTTCAATCCTATTCTTGCATAGGAAATGTGGAGGCAGAATATTTGGTAAGGCCTATGAACATTCCGGTGCATGGAGTCTTAGCCAATGATCATGAGGAAAGCCAGCCTTGGTAAAATATGATGTGAGGGAATCGAAAGTGACCTGTGTGCAGAGAAGCGCATCGATGGTGGAGAAGACCTGACGTCGTAAAGTGGACGAAAGCAGGGACACGATGATAATTTTTCCTGTGAGAAGAGACACCAATGAAGGGCTTTTCTACAAATTTCCATCAGTTTGATTCAGTGGAGTAGTCAACCTGCAATCTTGGAGAGTGATCAACCAATAAATCTATCGATTGTGATTATAAAGCAAAAGTAATTAAAGATTAATTTTACAAAAAATACTTCAGGAAGTGATGAAATCTTTTAATATTTGTGACAAAAATTGATGAAATATGGACATCAAGTTTGAAGGTTTGGAGGTGCCCAAATTTGATGGGTACAACTATTGTTTTTGGAGCATAAGAATGAAGTATTTTTTTATTGCAAAAGGATTATGGGACACCATTATTGAAGGATATGAAGAACCAACAAATTGGAGTAGCCTTGAAGGAGAGGAGAGAAGGCTAAAGAAGGAGGAGCAGTTTCAGAATTGTTTGGCTCTCCTTGACATCAAAAAAGGTATGAAGAAAGAAGTTTTTCCACTCATAATAAATTGTAAAACGATTTCTATAGCATGGAAAATATTAAATGATTTATATGGATGTGATATTATTACTGATGAATATTTATTGAGCAAGGAGTAACCTTGTGAAAATGAAGAATTCCTTCTTGAAAAGGAAGATGTAGAGGGTTTTGATGAAGATTGTTTCAAGAGGGAGCCTTGTTCCCTTGAAGATCCTTTTGGAGAGTCTTATGAAGACTCATGTGAAGATTATTGTGAGCAACCATGGGAGACTCTCATTGTTGGAGGCATGTCTTGTGAAGGCATGGAAATGTTGGCAATTTTGGGTACTTTGGGTACATTGCATTTGCTCAAGAATATAAGTTGTCATTGATGTCAAGAAGCTTTTGAAGGAATTTGATTTGATGTAAAATAATTTGTTTTGATGAAGGTTACGGCTTGATAGGTTCGAAAGAAAGTAAGTTGGAAAAGTGTCGCAATATCGCGACATGTCGCATTTTCGCGACTTAAGCAGGAGAGAGAAAGCAAGTTAGAAAAGTGTCGCGATATCGCGACATGTCGCATTTTCGCGACTTAAGCAGGAGAGAGAAAGCAAGTTAGAAAAGTGTCGCGATATCACGACATGTCACAGTTTCATGACTCAAAGAGGAGAGAGAATGCATGGAGTCAGAAATGTCACGATTTCGTGACATATTGCAAGGAAGGTTGTACGGACGAAAAAGTGTCGCGATTTCGTGACATGTTGCAGGAGAGAGAGTCCGAAAGAAAAAGTGTCGCGATTTCGTGACATAATGCAGAAGAGAGAGTCCGTAGTGTGAATTGTCGCGATTTCGCGACAAGTTCGAAGAGAGAGAAAGTAACACAAAAAGTGTCACGATTTTGTGACATGCTGCAGAGTTCGGAATGGGAACTGTCGCGATTTCACGACATGTAGCAAAGGAAAGTGTTCCAAGTGAGAACTATCGCGATTTCGCGACATGCAACAGAGGAAAGAGTTCGAAGTGAGAACTATCACGATTTCGCGACAGGTTGAAGAAAAAGCGTACGGATGCAGGAAGTGTCGTGATTTCATGACAGGTTGAAGAGAAAGCTTACGGTTATAGAATGTGTCACGATTTCATGACAGAATCAGAAAGCAAGTCTTCAACAAGGAGAAGTGTCGCGATTTCGCGACAAAAGCAAAGTTGATGCTGACAAAGACAGAAGTGTCACGATATCGCGACAAGAGCTTAGTTGAAGTCGACAAAGGCTGAAGTGTCGCGATATCGTGACAAAAGCCAAAAGAAAGTGTACGGTTGCAAAAGTGTCGCGATATCACGACATGTTGTAGTTTCGCGATAGAAGCTACAGAAGAGTTACAGAGGCAATGAAGTCGACAAAGTCAAATTTTAGCCGACGAAGATTAGGGCTTGCAGTTGACAAAGATTAGGGTTTGCATTTGGTATAACAGTCGACTAAGATTAAAGTTTTCATTATGAAAATTCTGTTATAAAAGGAGGGTTGTTGGGAGAAGTTGAAGTGTGCATCATGTGTTGTTGAAGTGCGATGTTCATAGATAGTGCGCAGAGCAAGAAGTTTGATCGTCGAGAGCAGAGTGTGAAATTTGATCGTAGTGTGCAGAGTGCATTTCATCGAATCATTCTAAGTGTGAAAGATCGCAAAGGAAGCAGAGTGTGTGAAGACGGTGTCGTTGTGATTGCGTAGAGAGTGCAAAGGTTGAAGTTCGACCAAGTGCGGCTGTGATTGCACAAAGAGAGCAGAGGGCGTAGAGAGCACAAAGGGCAAAGATGAATGCGGAGTGCTGCTGCTTGAGGACAAAGGTGCATTGGTTCTTTGAGAAGAACCTGAGGACATATTTGGCAAGTCTTTGAGAAGGCTTGTGTGCAGAGGATTGATTTGTTCAAAGTTGGACAGATCTGACAGACAGAGGAAGACTTGTACTAGACCGACTAATTGTGTTTGGTACAGGTTGTTGAGCTGCTGTGGATGTGATCATAGAAGGCAAAGGTCTCTTAGGCTAAGCATTGAGGACAGGAGGTCTTCGGTGGAAAGGAGTTCCACGTGCTAGCAAGAGGTAGAGGCAGTTGATCTTCTGAGGGATCATTTCCAGAGCAGAGGGGAAGGTATCTCCTTTGAGCCGAGGCTCATAAACATTGTAATTGGGAAGGATTCCCAAAGAACTTTGAGATAAATTTTAGAGAAAAGTTTTGTGGACGTAGCCCAGCCATTCTAGGTGAACCATGTTAAAATTGATGTCACTTTGTGGATGGTTTTGTGCATTGCTTTGATATTGCTTTGGGTATATTGCTTTACTATTTTGAAATATAAAAGAAAAAATAAAAAGAGGTCTTATACTGTTCACCCCCCCCTCAGTATAAGCTTGTGTTCTTCAATTGGTATCAGAGCGGGTGCCTTCGAAAAGTTTAACGACTTGAAGGAAAAGCTAGTAAAGAACACAATGGATTATTCAAGTGGCAATGCAAGCACCTATTCTTGATGGGTCAGATTTTGGTCTTTGGAGTGCAAGGATGAAGGTTCATCTAATGGCACTTGGTAATGAGGTATGGGAAGTAATTGAAGATGAGTACACTATTCCTGTACATGGTCCAAATACTAAAGAAGAAAGGCTCCTACATCACAACAATTCAAAAGCAATGAATGCAATCTTGAAAGGCTTACAAAAAGCAAGTCTCACCAAAGTGATTCACTGCAAGACAGCTAGTGAAATGTGAAAACAATTGCAGGTGGTTCATATAGGTGATACAAATGTCAGAAAGGCCAAGTTGAGACACTTCAAAGGTATGTTTGAACAACTCAAGATGAATGATGATGAAAAGATTAGTGACTACATGCTTCGTATGGATGAGGTTGTTAACTCCATGAAAGACTTAGGTCTTGAGCTTGCTGAAAATGATGTTTGTGATAAGATTTTAAGATCTCTTCCTAATAGATTTAGTGAAAAGATTTTTGCTATTGAGGAAGCTAAAGATTTGGATAAGTTGAAAAAGGATGAGCTCCATAGTATACTTGCAAGCATTTGAGTTGAGAACTCAAGTGAAAGTTGATGTCAAGAAAGAGGCAGCTTTCAAGGCTACCAAGAAATCCAAGGGTAAATAGCTTCAAGAGAGTGATGAGTCTTCTAGTGATGAAGAGGCATATTATAGCAAGAAAGGCAAGTTCTCTAGAAAGCACAAAAGCGTGAAAAATATAAGATGTTTCAATTGTGGAAAGTTTGGTCATTATGCTACTGACTGTACTGTTCCCAAGAATGAAAGTGATGAAGATAAACAAGATTCAAAGAGAAAAGATTAAAAAAAAAAAAAAAAAAAAAAAAAAAAAAAGATGAGCACACCAATCAAGGAAAGAGGTATTCTCACAAGCACAAGAAGAGTTTCTACCTAGACAAAGCAAGTAAGTGTTCTAGTAGTGATAGTGAAAGTTCTTCAAGTGATGATGAAAATGAGATGTTGTTCATATCGAGAAAAGAGGAAGAACCAAAACATAGATTCATTATCATGAAATGTCTTAGATGCGGAAATTTTGGTCACCTTGAGGATGATTGTACAAATAATGATTTGGTTTCTAGTATGTATGAGGATGCTTCAGAAAACTATAAGGAAGATGCTTGTATGGTTTTTGAAAAAGGTAGCACCTCTAGTGATAAGAAATCTGAAAAAGGCTTTGATGATTCAGAAAGCAAACAAATAAAGGATCTTGAAAGTGAACTTATTAATGCTCTTAGTGCTTTGAAAAAGGAAAGAAAGAAGAATGCTAGACTCAAGGATAAGTTAGATGAATGTTGTATGGAGAGAGATGATCTTATAGAAAATCTTGATTTCTCTATAGCTAAGACACAAGAACTCAAGGATGAGTTAGAGTCTAAGGTTCTTGAGTATAGTGAGTTAGAATAGAAAATGGCTTCTTTGAAAGAGGAAACTAAAGAGTACAAGGATAAGCTTTACAGGTTTCAAGATAGCTCCAAAAAGGTTAAGTCACTCATCAAAGGTCAAAGAAATACAACAGATAAAACAGGCCTTGGTTTTGTTAAGCCGCACAAGGAACAAGTTGGAGAGTCTAGTAAGAGACTCCAAAAGGAAGAGAGTTCTAATGAGGAAAGTATTTCAGATCATGAGTCCTTAAATGATAGATGCGCAGAAACAGAAAATAGAATTCAGAATGAGAAGAATTTTTCAGGACCCAAGAGGTCAAATAAAAGAAAATTTCAAGGCAGATGTTTTACGTGTCACAAGTTTGGTCACATGGCTTCACATTGCATGGCTCAAGTGAAGAAGGTAAACGACAATTTCAGAAGTGCTAGTTTCTTTCAAGGGTATTGCTACTCTTGTCAACAGTTTGGGCACAAGGCAGTCTATTGCGAGGTAAATAACAAGAACAAGTTTGATCAAAATAGGTTCGGCCGAACAGGTTTGGTCAGAACAGGTTTGGGCAGAACCTGGTGGATTCAAAGATCAGGTTTACCTCAGAGAAACAACATCATCAAGTGTTTCAAGTGCAACAATGAAGGTCACACAATCAGACAGTGTAGAGCTAAAATTCCAGAATACAGGAATAGGAACAGTGGCATGATCAGGTCCAAGGATCAAGGCATGAACAAGAACAGGGATGAGAACAAGAACAAGAACAGTGACAAGAACAAGAATACGGGCAAAGAGTTCAAGAGAAGGCTCGACAAGGAAATTATAGACGCTGATGATGATCAGTGCCTAATGGGAGTTTTACTCCCACCCCAAAATTAATCACCTCATCAGGAGGTGGGGGAGGGACTAAGCTAAGAGGCTCATTCTTAGTCCCGAGCCCCAAAGGTGACCCTTTGCCATTGATGACAAAGGGGGAGAGATATGAGTAAGGGGGAGAGCTTCAAGTGAAGAGGAAAGCTTCAAGTCAGGGGGAGCAAAACTTCAAAGGAATATTCTCAGTTGTGGGCACAGTTTCTTAGTTTTTAGCATAGTTGGTTTCAATTTTGGCTCTTGAGACGTGTTTTCAGTAAAGGTTTGCCATCAATGACAAAGGGGGAGATTGTTGGCAATTTTGGGTACTTTGGGTACATTGCATTTGCTCAAGAATATAAGTTGTCATTGATGTCAAGAAGCTTTTGAAGGAATTTGATTTGATGTAAAATAATTTGTTTTGATGAAGGTTACGACTTGACAGGTTCAAAAGAAAGTAAGTTGGAAAAGTGTCACGATATTGCGACATGTCGCATTTTCGCGACTTAAGTAGGAGAGAGAAAGCAAGTTAGAAAAGTGTCACGATATCGCGACATGTCGCATTTTCACGACTTAAGCAGGAGAGAGAAAGCAAGTTAGAAAAGTGTCGCGATATCGCGACATGTCGCAGTTTCGCGACTCAAAGAGGAGAGAGAATGCACGGAGTCAAAAATGTCACGATTTCATGACATATTGCAAGGAAGGTTGTACGGACGAAAAAGTGTCACGATTTCACGACATGTTGCAGGAGAGAGAGTTCGAAAGAAAAAGTGTCACGATTTCACGACATAATGCAGAAGAGAGAGTCCGTAGTGTGAATTGTAGCGATTTCGCGACAAGTTCGAAGAGAGAGAAAGTAACACGAAAAGTGTCACGATTTCACGACATGCTGCAGAGTTCGGAATGGGAACTGTCACGATTTCGTGACATGCAACAAAGGAAAGTGTTCCAAGTGAGAACTGTCGCGATTTTGCGACATGCAACAGAGGAAAGAGTTCAAAGTGAGAACTGTTGCGATTTCATGATAAGTTGAAGAAAAAGCGTACGGATGCAGGAAGTGTCGCGATTTCGTGACAGGTTGAAGAGAAAGCTTACGGTTGCAGAATGTGTCACGATTTTGTGACAGAATCAGAAAGCAGGTCTTCAACAGGGAGAAGTGTCGCGATTTTGCGACAAAAGTAGAGAGAAAGGCTATGAAGACAGAAGTGTCGCGATTTTGCGATAGAAGTGAAGACGAAGTCTGCAGAGGCAGAAGTGTCGCGATTTCGTGACAAAAGTAGAAAGGAGGTCGACGAAGGAAGAAGTGTCGCGATATCACGACAAAAACAAAGTTGATGCTGACAAAGACAGAAGTGTCACGATATCGCGACAAGAGCTTAGTTGAAGTCGACAAAGGCTGAAGTGTCACGATATCGCGACAAAAGCCAAAAGAAAGTGTATGGTTGCAAAAGTGTCATGATATCGCGACATGTTGTAGTTTCACGACAGAAGCTATAGAAGAGTTATAGAGGCAGTGAAGCCGACAAAGTCAAATTTTAGCCGACAAAGATTAGGGCTTGCAGCCGATGAAGATTAGGGTTTGCATTTGGTATAACAGTCGACTAAGATTAAAGTTTTCATTATGAAAATTCTATTATAAAAGGAGGGCTGTTGGGAGAAGTTGAAGTGTGCATCATGTGTTGTTGAATTGCGACGTTCGTAGATAGTGCGTAGAGCAAGAAGTTCGATCGTCGAGAGCAGAGTGCAAAATTCGATCGTAGTGTGCAGAGTGCATTTCATCGAATCATTCTAAGTGTGAAAGATCACAAAGGAAGCAGAGTGTGCGAAGACGGTGCCGCTGTGATTGCATAGAGGTGCAAAGGTTGAAGTTCGACCAAGTGCGGATGTGATTGCGCAAAGAGAGCAGAGGGCGTAGAGAGCACAAAGGGCAAAGACGACTATGGAGTGTTGCTGCTTGAGGACAGAGGTGCATTGGTTCTTTGAGAAGAACCTGAGGACAGATTTTGCAAGTCTTTGAGAAGGCTTGTATGCAGAGGATTGATTTGTTCAAAGTTGGACAGATCTGACAGACAGAGGAAGACTTGTACTAGACCGACTGACTGTGTTTGGTACGAAGTTGTTGAGCTGCTGTGGACGTGATCATAGAAGGCGGAGGTCTCTTAGGCTAAGCATTGAGGACAGGAGGTCTTCGGTGGAAAGGAGTTCCACGTTCTGGAAATAGGTAGAGGTAGTTGATCTTCCGAGGGATCATTTCCAGAGCAGAGGGGAAGGTATCTCCTTTGAGCCGAGGCTCATAAACATTGTAATTGGGAAGGATTCCCAAAGAACTTTGAGATAACTTTTAGAGAAAAGTTTTGTGGACGTAGACCAGCCATTCTGGGTGAACCACGTTAAAATTGATGTCACTTTGTGGATGGTTTTGTGCATTGCTTTGATATTGCTTTGGGTATATTGCTTTACTGTTTTGAAATATAAAAGAAAAAATAAAAAGAGGTCTTATACTGTTCACCCCCTCCCCCTCTCAGTATAAGCTTGTGTTCTTCAGGAAATTTGTAAGTATCAATTATTTGTTTTAGAAGGAGAATATGATGAAAATTGTCAAATCTTTCTTTTAGAGGGAGAATATGATAATGAAAAGAAAAATTGTGTGAATGAAGATTTTTGTAATGAAGAAAAAGCAGTTGAGAAAATGACATGTTTGGGAAACATGGACATTGATAATGAAAGTCTCATTGAAGAGACAATGGAGGAAAGATCATTCTATGGGAATGATGCTTATTGTGAAGACCACTCCAAAGTGGATGATGGCTTGCTTGAAGATCCAACCCATGAGTATTGGCATCTTGAAGATATGGAAGGATGTTCCATTGATGACCATTTCTCAAGAATGGAGGAATGTTACATTAAAGAGGAAGGAAGAGAAACACTCACATTCGAGTGTTCCTTGCTTGAAGACCACCAAGGTGAGGTGGATGAAAGATGTCTCAAGGAGGAGGCACTACAAAAGCAAATAAAAAGGCAAGAGGAAGATAAAGAGGAAACACCCATATTGGGTTGTTGGAAATGGATGAATGAATATGATAACATGTGGCTTACACCTACATATCAAATTGTATGGGATGTTGATCCCCATGACATTGTTGATAAAGAGGAGATGTAAACTATAAGTTGCAAGCTCAATAGAGATTACTCATCAAGAGTGACAAATAGAGATGCTTCTTGTTCATCCGCCCAAGAAGTTTGTATGAAGAGAGATTTTGTGAATCTCAAAGAAGAAAATGATTTATGTGAATAAAATAGCACAAATAATTATCTCATTTGGGAGGTGGAAAGTGAAAGAGCAAATGAGATAGAAACAAAAAATGAAAATGAGATTGCTGATTTTCTTATTGTAATGGCAAAGGAAACATCACTCATGAATGATGTTCACTCACTTGGAATGACTACATTGCAGAAAAATAGTTGTCTTGAAAAGGCAACAATGTATGATTGTTTAAATGATTGGTGTTTCAACACACCAACATGGATTGAAGAAAGGAGAAGAACTCTTAGTGAAGAGTTGATGGTTGATTTTGAAGCAACACACAGTGACAAAGATATTCCACCAGCACTAACTCTAATCACATTAGAGGTAATGTTTTTATGATTAATAATTTGTTTTTTGTGAGCAGGTATTTGAAGAATGAAGGAGAATGTCTTCCAAAGGCATTATTGAGAGGTGATTGTCTTGTAGAGACATCATTACATGAAGTTCTTTCATTAGAAAAGAACATGGATAGCATGGTGATGAGAACCATGGATATGTGTTGGTTGTGGTATCTCAATGTGAAAGATGTGTGTTGTGCAAATTTTGTGTTCAAAATTCCTTGGTTGAAGGAATACAAATCCATTGAGAGGAGTGGAAATATGTGTGAGGAGCAACAATTGTTTGTTGCATTTGTAACTAGCTATTGCATAGCTATATTTTGTTTGAAGATCTGTGTAGAGGTATGTGAAATTGTAATATGGCAAAACCATCTACATAAGATGATGCATTGTACATACTCAGGAGTATTAGGAGCTGAAATATGGTTTGAAGACCATAGAATGAATGATGAAAGAAATGTGCTAGATTGGTTAGTGAGAACCAATACTTGTGGCATTATGGGAATGCCATCATTTGAAGGAGCTTTTGATGAAGGGGGAGCTGATCATCAAAAGGCACCCAATTTTATTTTGTTGAAGAAAGCAAACTTAATGGATAGCCCGCAAGAAGAGCGGAAGTGTGGTGGGTACCAACAATTTTTTTTTGAGTTCTTGAATTTTCTACTTCAAAATTGGAAGAAGCATAAACGAAGATTAGTTGAACAATTTGTGATGCTTCAGAACTCATGGAATGAGTCCTTTCAGCATCAAGAGGGAGAATGTTGGAAACTGATCTCCTTAACTTAGACTGCAGTTTTAACTGTCTGTAACTCCAACGATGAATAAATCAGAACATTGAAGTTCTCATTGTCCATTATCAAGTCGCACCACCGAACAAAATAATAGCGCTGAGGTTAGAATGAGAGACCTTCATTCCATAAAGAAGATTAAAAATTGCCAAGTTACATAAATTGGAAGAGACCCACTCTGATACTGAATGAAAAAATACAAAAATATATACATGATGCTTTCAAAAGACATTAATCCTGTTCCACTATCCACTTTTCACAACCGTCATGTTGCAAAATTGAGGCTTTGAGGCTTTCATGTCTGTGAAAATGTGATATTGGATTGAGTTGGGTTGTGAAATCTTGTTTTTTTCAAGTTGCTAATCCAAATTATACTTACCTCCAAAAGATGAAGTAATAATGTCTAGATTAGAATAAGAGACCTTCATTCCACAAGAAAGATTCCCAATTGCCACGGTAATGGGTATTGTCCACTATCAAATCGCACCACCGGACAAAATAACAGCGTTGAGGTTAGAAGGAGAGACCTTCATTTCACAAAGAAGATTAGAATAAGAGACCTTGTGTGGAAGATTCCCAATTGCCACGCTAATGAGTATTGTGACCATGAAATCGCACCACCGGACGAAGTAACACTGTTGAGTTTAGAAGGAGACACCTTCATTCCACAAAGAAGATTAGCAATTGGCAAGTTACACACACGGTCTCGGCCCAGCCGTGAGAACGGGCCCAGCCGTGAGACGGGAAAGGTGTCTCACCGTCTGGGAAACAGCCGTGAGGCGTCTCACGGCTGGGAAAGGTGGTTTCCCAGCCGTGAGAGGCGACACGTGTCCCAGCCGTGAGACGTCGGCTGGGAAAGGTGGTTTCCCAGCCGTGAGACCTTCATTCCACAAAGAAGATTAGAAATTGGCAAGTTACACTGACGGTCTCGGCCCAGCCGTGAGAACGGGAAAGGTGTCTCACCGTCTGGGAAACAGCCGTGAGGCGTCTCACGGCTGGGAAAGGGATTTCCCAGCCGTGAGACGTCGGCTGGGAAAGGTGGTTTCCCAGCCGTGAGACCTTCATTCCACAAAGAAGATTAGAAATTGGCAAGTTACACTCACGGTCTGGGCCCAGCCGTGAGAACGTCTCACGGCTGGGCCCAGCCGTGAGAACGTCTCACGGCTGGGCCCAGCCGTGAGACGGGAAAGGTGTCTCACCGTCTGGGAAACAGCCGTGAGCGCTCCTATTGAACCTAATAGGTTGTGCATTCTTGTTCATTTTCTTGTATAAATAAAGCCTTTAACATTCCATACTTAGAAAGCTCTCCCCTTCACACTCCGTCGGTTGCTTGTGTGTATGCATCTCTCTCGTGCTTTCTGATTCTGCACCGCTAAATTTTAAGGTATATGTATCAATTTCTTTTAAATAAAAGCCAACGTTGTCTATTGCCCAATTCTGTAGTATTTAACTTTTAGTAATGCCTGTTGTTTTCCTGAAATGAAGTTCCATGATGGTCTTATTCATGGGATTAGCAGAAATTCATGTTTCTATGGGATTATGAAGTTTCTCATGATGGTCTTGTTCATGGGATTATGAAGTTTTTCCAATATCTCTTTCTTGGGATTAGCAGAAATTCATGTTTCTATGTGACTATTAGCATGGAGATACATTATACATCATTTTTATGAGACAGCTAGGATGACATATAATTGTGGATTTTTATGCAGAGTTTTGAATTTGACGATTGAAGTGAAGTATTTTAATTTGTAGCAGTAATGGCGAGCAGCTCATCCATACCAGTTGGTTATCAGAATAGACTGGAGTACCGGATTGGCTGAACAAGGGCGACAATGCATGGCAACTGACAGCTGTTATTGTTGTAGGAATGCAAAGCGTGCCAGGTCTTGTAATCCTTTATGGAAGCATTGTTAAGAAGAAATGGGCTGTCAATTCTGCATTCATGGCCCTCCATGCATTTGCAGCTGTTTCTCTTGGCCAAAAGTTTCTCATAAAGCGTGCTATAGTCCCTGAAACAGAACATGATTACAAAAATGGAACCGTGGAAACGCCAGCTCTTGCGCCTCGTTTCCCCATGGCTACTCTTGTGTTCTTTCAGTTCGTCTTTGCGGCTATTACGCTGATATTATTGGCTGGTTCTTTGCTTGGAAGAATGAATATCAAGGCGTGGATGGCTTTTGTGCCACTCTGGCTCACCTTTTCATATACTGTAGGCGCTTTTAGTTTGTGGGGGGGAGGATTCCTTTTCCAGTGGGGCGTCATTGATTTTTCAGGTGGTTATGTCATCCATCTATCTTCTGGAATTGCAGGCTTCACTGCAGCTTATTGGGTATGCCCCATTCTCTGTTCTTATTTAACACTAAACATTTTTACAAGTCTAGATTGTTTATCTGAATTGACTGGTGGGGATTGCAGGTAGGACCTAGGCTAACAAAGGACCGTGAAAGACTTCTCCCAAACAATGTGCCGCTTATGCTGGCTGGAGCTGGTCTTTTGTGGTTGGGATGGTGTGGCTTTAATGGGGTGGCCCTTATTCTGCCAATGTTGTTTCATCTATAGCCCTTATGCTACCAGTCTTCTTGTATGGACTTGCTTGGATGTTATATTTTTTAAGAAGCCTTCAGTCATTGGAGTGGTTCAGGGAATGATAACCGGGCTTGTCTGCATCACCTAAGGGGCTGGTAAGTCCAAATCCATTATCATATTTATTTTCTAAACAATTAATTGATTTTATTTACACGAATGGTTCTGATTCGTTTCCTTGGTTGTTTATGTGCTCCTCTGCACTGCACAGGGGAATGTCCTTTTGTGTATGGTTAAGAATTGCCTAATATCTTAAGGGCTGCAGTGGGATATATATATGTTTCTATAGAGAAGCATGCTGTGTGTTTTTTTTTTCCTTTTGATTGTTAAGTTTAAATTTCTGTTTTAGTTGTTGGCATGTATTGCAATTCATAGTTTTTTTTTTTTTTTTTTTTCTACCTTTGAAGAAAAATGACAAAAAGCACTATTCCCTGGCCCTTTCCATCTCAAGAAATCAACTTTTATTTTTACATTTATTTTTTTCATCTTGCAGTACTGGAATTAAGCCTTTTTCTTTTTTTGAAGTCATTAGCCTTATGTCTTTCTTTCTAGGATGTTAGATTCAAACACATCATACATTCATTAGAATCTAGCTTGTAATCCACCTTTTAAGAGTAAGGTAGAGGAAAGATATGCAAACACTTTTTGATTCCCATTTCATAATTTATTTTTTTGGGGGTTATGTAGGTGTTGTTCAAGGGTGGGCTGCAATTGTAATGGGAGTGCTCTCCGGTAGTATTCCATGGTTCACCATGATGATAGTGCAGAATAAGTCGGCATTGTTGCAGAAGATTGATGATACACTGGGCGTCTTCCACACTCATGCAGTTGCAGGACTATTGGGAGGAGCACTTACTGGCCTTTTTGCACAGCCAACACTATGTTCCCTCTTCCCTGCAGTAACAAATTCCAAGGGAGCATTCTACGGTTATGGTATGCAATTTATTAAACAGATTCTGGGATCTTCCTTTGTCATTGGCTGGAACATAGTTGTCACCAGCATCATCCTGCTTGTCATCAAAGTCTTCGTTCCACTGAGGATGCCAGATGATGAACTTAAGATCGGAGACGATGCAGTTCATGGGGAAGAAGCTTATGCTCTCTGGGCTGATGGAGAAAAACAGGATGAAGAAAAGTATGATCGTACAAAGTATTGGATGGAATTCTAAAATATTGGATGGGCATGGAATGGAATTGCCTCTCTTCTTTTTCCATTTCCATAAATTATTTTCCATATGACTTAGCGTTTAAAGATTTATATTACATTAAAGATTCTGAAATGCAAAAAATAGCTTTCCTTATGTTGTCTCTGAAGTGCAAGATAAATCCCCATAGTAATTATTTTTTCATGTAACCCTTAATTTATATGGATATTTTTTATATGTATATTTTTATTATCTTCTCTTAAGTGCGGGGGATACACTCTATACTATTTTTATTTCTATGGCAAAAAGAAGATTTTTTTACTTAGATGTAATATTGGGTGATGTAGCATACTTTATATTATTTTCATATATATGGCAAGGAGAAGATTTTGTGCTACTTGAGAAAAATGAAGATGATTTACTTGGATTTAACATTTGGTGGTACCACATCTTGTTAAGGTTACCTTCAAATCTTTACTTTTTAGGAGTAAATGGTTCTCACCTCAGGTAAATCAAGGGTAAACATTTACTAGAAATAAGGGCCAAGGGTTCTCGTTGTAATTATGTTTTGACTATAAGAATTTAGAGCTACACTCTGTAAAACCCACATTGTGCTTTATCCTCATGAAATTGTAAGAAATTGACAAGTCTTTAGGCATTTCATTAGTGGCATTACCCCTTTGGTTTGTTAAATGCACTATTGTTTTGGCATTACCCTTTTAGCCCAACTTGTATTCACTTATTAACTTCATAATCTGACGAAGAGATGAACATTGTTGTTATGCATTTTCATACAATAATTAATCACATATATTTCTCATTATAATTTAAAACCCATATTTGCTTAAATCTCTCACACCTTTATGTTAACAACTATCGTGAATTTAATATTTAATAATGAGCGCAAATTTCAAATAACTCTTACAAAATACCAAGATGTAATATATATATTCAGCCCATGACTCATAAAATGAACACACTATATTCACATGTATTACAATGCTTTGGAGTACAAGATGAATTATTGCAAATTCACACTTTCAAACAATCTCCCTTGCAAGACTCTTGACATTTCATCTTCAATTAACTCTTCATCTCCTCAACTCACAAAAGATATGACTCTTCATATTTTTTATAGGAGAAATATTTCGTAATAATAACAAACTTTTAATAATTACTAAATGACAAATATTTATAAGACACCTACACACCAATATTTACAAAGTATTTACAATGTACTTGCAAGGTACCAAATAATGTAATAAACTCCAACACCCTCCTATTACATTATTTCGTACGCTGGCTTTTGCATTCCTTTTAGCTTTCATTCTAGCACTAATTTAGGTATTGACTCTAGCTCTTGCCCTTTTTTATTCAAACTTGAACTTTATTTTTGGATTGAATGCATATTCTTTCTTGTTAGCATGTTTATGTGTTATTTCCTTTGCAAGCATAATCACTTTATGACCATTTAGGGATGAACCTATACTTATCAAGCTCTTTTTATTTTTGTAAAAATATTTTAACATTTCCATAATTCTATTCCATTATGTTATGTTTATTCATCCATAGTGCACATATATTTTATTTTACTTTTCTTGACAAAACTTTTGAGATTGATTATTTTCTCCATAAATTTTACAACTCTAGAGGATTCAATTTTTTTTTTTTGTTCTTGTCTGTTATAACTGCTTTTTTTCATGTTTCCTTTTTAACACATTTTGTCTTGCTGTCAATTTTACCTCTACCAACATTCCTTTTTACAAAACTGAAATTATCAATCCCTATCACAAATTTGGTGTCACTATTTTCAATCACAAAATCATTCTCATTAGTTTGTCCTATAAATCTAAGGTCTTTGCTAAATTCTTTCATTCTTTGTCTAGTTCTACTATATCCTTGTTTGGTACCAACTACCTTTATGTGCCTTTTAAATTCATCATTGTCCTGATTTGAATGCAATACGTCATTACTAGAATAGTTAATACAACTTGGATCATTATTGATATTTTTTAAATGACTTATACCATCACTATTCTTATCACAAATGGAAGACTTCAAATCACTAACAACACACCGTCCATAAACTTTGTCAATTTGGCCAACATATTGACCAACACATTTTGCATAATCAAATCAAACATCTTTTATACTAGCACTCTCATGAACATTTATGAAACTGTCACCATCAAACTCAAAAAGCCCTAAATCATAATCCTTTGATGAAAATCATCTAGTGATATTCTTGTTATCATAAATAATATTTGGATGTTCATTTACAAAAAAAAAAAAACTATCACTGTCATCAACTCTAACAATTTGGTTTTCATCATGATCATCACAAGTATTGATCGTCTCACACTATGCTTCTGCTGATATAACACTCATATTATAATTTCATCTATTTTTTTATTTGCCTTCTTGGATGTACTATTCAATATTTCATCAAATATGAATAGATCCATAATTATTTTTCCCATAAGTGGCTTGTGAGTTGATTCATGTTCTTCCTAAAAGTTAGATTCTCAATCTTGTACATCTTGAACCATGTGCCCTTTTTTATTTTTATTTTTTTGGATCTTGTTATTATGTTCGTGTATATCATTGTTGATTTGATTGATATTATCTTTGTTGATATCTTTGAAAAGGTCTATGCATTTGATTCCATTGATTGAGTGAATTATATCTACAAAATTTGGTGATGTGTCCTTTGTTACATATATGACAATATCTTATTTTCCATTCTAGTTGATTTTGTGATGATGAGGTAGAAGAATTTATTATGTTGTTTGGTGATATTTTTGTCAAAATAAAAGCATTGTTTGATAGTTCATCTCTTACTTGATTTTCTATTTCATATTCCTAAAGAATATTAACTAATTCTTCAAATAACACTTTTTTGTTTGACACTTGGAGAGATGTGACCAATGTTTTAAATGATTTTGAAAGTGCTCTAAGTGTAATTTAGACAAGAATGTTTTATTTCTAGTTTCTCTCCCATAGTTTGTAGTTTTGATTTTAAATTTGCTATCCTTCTAAGAAAGTGTTCTATGTTTTCACCATCTTGAACTTTTAGTGAATACAATTGTGATTGCAAGTGCAGAATAGTGGCTTCATTCTTTCCCTCAATATGGTGCATAGTTTATCCCTCATTTATATATACTTGTATTTCATTTGATATCCCAAATGTTATTAGCATCAGTGCTTTTACATATTCTTCTTTTTGTTACTGTCTACCTGTGACATCTTCTGGAATGTTTTTATCTCTAGTTACTATTTAAAAAAAAAAATCAACAATAAGTATTGACTTCATCTTATTTTTTCAGGGAGTGAAATTTGGTCCTTTTAGTAATTGGGATTTTGAGAGGATGCTTTTTTGTATTTGGCATTCTGTTTTGCTAGAATAATATCTTCATTCAACTTTTGTTTAACTTGCAATTTGCTTGGATGATGGTAAGTTTGAAAAAATTATTTTAATTATCAAGTAGAAAACCTTTTGATTCTCTGAATGATTTACTATAATTTTTTACTATATTCCATTTTGAGATTTCTTTTCAAGGGTTCCTTGTCTTCTAATTTTTCTTTCTCTTTTAGTTTCAAAAATTGCCTATCAATGTGGCGGGGGATTTCAATTGCTACCTTAATCCTGTAGATAAATTGGGAGGCTCTCAAAGAATAACTGCTGATATCTACGAGTTTAGAGATTTTGTTGAGCAACATGAGATGATGGATGTGGACCTGCGTAGATTCTCCTATACATGGTCTAACAAAAGATTGAAGGAAAACCAAATTCAGATAAGATTAGATAGGTTTCTTCTTTCTCAAGAATTCCTGGAGAGGTTTGGGGACTCTTCATTAACGACACTCCCAAGAATCGGGTCTGATCACAACCCAATTCTGTGGGAAATAGGGGAGGACTCTAAGAAAAGATACATCAGACCCTTTCGATTCGAACTTATGTGGTTCCAACATCAGGATCTCAAGGATCTGGTTGCCCAATGGTGGGACAAAAAGTATAATGGTTCGAAACCGGCCCAAGTGGCATGTAAACTAAGGAATGTGAAGGCTAACATTAGAGAGTGGAACAAAACTTCCTTTGGCAATATTTTTGTTAAAAAGGCGAAACTAAAAGACAAGATCAATGAACTACGGGAGAAGTTGAAGTCGGAGCGACTTATAGAGGATCCGAGAAACCGGGAGAGGGAGTCGTTAGCCGAATACCACACGATGCTAGGATTTGAAGAAACCTTTTGGAGGCAGAAATCCAGATTGCGTTGGTTAAAGGAGGGTGACAGAAATACAAAGTTCTTCCATGTCTCTACTCTTCGCCACAGAACTACTAACAAAATTAAGGAGATCAAGATGGCCGATGGGTCTAACACCAAAGATATGGAAGACATAAGGAGGGAAGCGGTTGAGTACTTTAAATCGTTGCTAGAAGATGTAAATCCGACTATTGAAGAAGAGGACTATCTGTTGGCAGCCATTCCACCCCTCGTAACTGATAATATTAATGGATTCTTAATTAGTCCTTTCACAAAGGAGGAAATCAAGAAGGTCGTTTTTGACATGGATGGTAACGACTCCCCGAGACCGGATGGCTTCCACTGAGCCTTTCTTCAGAAGTTTTGGGATATCCTAGGCAATGATGTAGTGGAAGCTATAATTGAGGCTCAAAAGGACATGGAAATCCCAGAAGGAGTTAATGCTACTTTTTTAGTTCTCATCCCTAAACTAGTGGGAGCAATGGAATTTTCCAGTTTTCGCCCTATCAGTTTATGTAACACTCTGATGAAGATTCTCACAAAAACAATCGCCAATAGGTTGAAGGTTATCCTTCCTTTCATCATTGATATGAACCAAGGTGGCTTTGTGAAAGGGCGACAAATATTGGATGGTATTATTACAATTCATGAGGTTATTCATTCAATGGTGACTAGTAAGGAAGCAAGTATGTTACTAAAGCTTGATATGAATAAAGCCTACCACCGGGTCTCATGGCGGTTCCTCACCAAGATTTTGGGTAAGTTTGGTTTCTGTCCCTAGTGGATTAAGTTGATTTTTAGTTGTATCTCTACTACAAGATTTTCTGTCATGGTGAATGGGTCACCCTACGGTTACTTTAAGAGTGAAAGGGGGTTGCGACAAGGAGATCCTTTGTATCCATACTTGTTTATTATTTTAGCGGAAGCATTGGGTAGGAACATTTCAGCAGCGGTGGCAGATGGTCAATTGGAAGGTTTTAAACCAGCCTCAACAGCTGGGCCAGTGTCTCACCAACAGGTTTGTGGATGATACAATCATTGTGTCCAAAGCCTCGGTGCCTCAAGCTAGGAAGTTGAAGAGAATTCTAACCAAGTATGAGACGAAGCGGGACAAGTACATAAACTATAAGAAGAGTAGCATCTATTTCTTTAACACGCCTGGTGGGAGGGAGGAAAGAATAGCTAACCTCTTCGGTTGTGGAAAGGAGCTTCTACCAGCAACTTATCTAGGCATGCCTATGTTCGAAGGAAGAATGAAGGCTACTTTGTGGAACTCAGTCATTGACAAGATCTCCAAAAAGTTAGCGAGGGTGGAAGGGCGAGCCTTCTCAGCTCCGCAGGAAAAGCCTTATTAGTTCAAACTACTTTACAAAGCATTCCAATTTACTGCATGTCTCTATTTAGAATGCCTGCAAAGGTCCGAGCTACACTGGAGCTAATTCAACGCAACTTCTTATGGTCAGGTTCGGAGGAGAGAAAGAGAATTTCGTTGGTAGCATGGAATCAGGTGTGTGCAAGCAAAGATCGGGGGGCCTCGGGGTTAAAGAGAATGAAAGAATTGAATCAAGCTCCGATTGGCAAACAGGTATGGAGATTTATCAATAATGATCAATTGGGATGGGTAAAACTTCTTAAGGCAAAATATATCGAAATAATCGGGACTTCCTGAAAGTCGATAATCTCCCTAGAGGATCCTATTTTTGGAATTGTTTGCTCGAATGTCGGGAGGTAGTCGGGAAAGGCATCGGATGGAGAATTGGTAATGGAAGACAAGTGGACTTTTGGAAAGACCCGTGGTTGGAAGAGGCCCCTCCGAAAGATAACTTAGAGCTTTAGGTCCTCCAACATAAACTTTCGAAGGAAATGGGAGGAAAAGTAGGGGATTTTATTGTCAGTAGCACAGAAACTTCTTCTTGGAAGAAAATCACGAGTTCATAATCTGTCGAGCAAGAGAAGGTGGCCCTAACCAAACTCAATGATGCTTTAAGGGTGTTCCCGATCATTCCCGGGGGAGGAAGAGACAAGGCGATTTGGGGCAAAACTACAAGTGGGATCTATTCGATAAAAGCGCCTATAAGTTAATCCACTCGGGATTCAATGGGTGGACTCCGACTTCGTTATTTGGTTAAATAATTTAACCCCAAAAATAGCTTTCTTCTTTTGGTTGGCGAGTTCAAAATAAGATCCCGACAACGAGATAATCTGCAAAGGAGAGGTTTCCAATTCATCAATCGATATATCTTGTGTGAGAAAGCAATAGAATCGTAAGTCATATATTTCTAACTTGTGATTTTTCTTGTACGGTCTTCCAAATGATCCTGTCCAAATTTCATATAGATTGGGTCTGTCCAAATAGCATGTCCGACTTACGCATACGGTGGGCTTCCCCCTTCCGGGCAAAGCTTTTGACTTGGCTCCGGAAGCTCAGCTTACCCCATTTTTTATGGGGGATATGGAATGAGAGAAATAAGAGAGTATTTAAAGGACGTAAGAAAGATCCCGGGTTATGTGGTAATAAAATAATCGAGCTTTGAAAGAAAAGCTGGAAAACTTTCTTCTTCAAAAATGAGACCATGTCTCTAAGGGAAAGGAGGATTTTGCGGAACTCGGGGAGAGGAACTTCCAGGACCTAGACATTACAACCAACCCATGGGATGGTGTCAAGTGGATACCCCCCACACAAAAGTGGGTTAAGTTTAATTTTGACGGGGCGGCTAAAGGAAATCCGGGGCTGCGGGAGCGGGAGGAGTTTTGAGAAATGAGGAAGGAAAAGTGGTCCTTGCCTTTGCAGAGCCTTTGGGAACTCAAACAAATCATTTTGCGAAGCTCGAGCCTGCATGCGGGCAATGAGAATTGCCATACTTGAGGGTTATAAGGAAGTTATCTTTGAAGGGGATTCGCTTAATATAATCAAGGCAATTAAGGAGGATAAAGACCCCAGCTGGACCATATTGGAGCTTATCCTAGAAGCAAAGATTCATAAATCTCATTTGGTTAATGCCCGAATCCAACACACCTTCAGAGAAGGGAACCAGGCGGCGGATCTAATGGCAAATATTGCAGTTTCTGTTGGGGAGATGCAAATTTGGAAGGATAACTTCCCTCAAGAACTATTGGTGTTGGTTGCTAGAGAAGAGCTAAGATCAAACCTGTTAGAGCATCAGGAGATCAGAGGGCCGATGATGAGTAATCCGACGAGATGGAATTAGGCAGAAAAGGCATCCCATTTGCTTGGGGCATGGGAGGTGACAAGTGTACAGTACAGCAACCTAGTGTTAGTAAGTGCTAGGTGTTGTTTGGTTTTTGTTTTATCCTGAATAGTCAAGCGACAAGTATAGGATTGTGGACTCTAAGTATGGCTTAATGTGAGTCTTAGAAAGATCCATTTTGTATTTTGATTATACGGGCTTGATGCTAGAACCAGCCCATTTTGACTTTGTAAAAGGTTTGTGGACCTTATAACCACCTCTACCTTATACCAAAAAAAAAAAAATTGCCTATCAAGAATGTTTTCATTCACCAATTTTCTTTATAACAAGAACCTTTTAATTTTTTCCCGTAAACTTTCAATTTCTTAAGCTTGGTTCTTTTTAAAAAAAAAATATTGCTTCATTTATTTTAAAAAATTATAAAAATTATTCTTTATGGATTCCTTTTGTATCCATAATTAAATTTTATCAATATTCCAATGAATTTGGAAGCTGAAAAATATTTCATACCTTATGAAGCTTGCTCAATAATTTATCCTTGTCTTTGTTAGAGTTATTATCCCATTACATGGGTAATATCTAGATTCTTATCTTGGGTAATTACCATAGGATGTTAGGTAGAATATCTTATTACATTTCTTTTCTATCCTATGTAAGATATTCGCTAAATATCTATGATTAGCGAATATCTAAGTTGTTAGCTATTATTGTTAGTAGTTAGCGTGATATTGGGGGATATTATTTAATCCCCATATTGGCTATTCTTAGCCTAGCATTGTATTATATATTTGATTATTATCAATGCAATACCTAATGGTTGATCAAATACCTACATTGGTATCAAATCCAAAGCTTTACCTGAGTGGAAGCGAATTGGCAACTGGACTAACGAGGTACAAATCCCAAGATGGGACCTCCTCCAGCACCATGTTTCTCGAAATAGATCCTAAGGTGGATCTTGAGCAGCATATCATGCTTCTCGAGATAGCACGAAATTTCCTATTAGAATGACATGGAAATCGAGGCATTTGGAACCACTGAATTCTAGACAAGCTCAAAATTTCACAAGTGCAAAATTTGTTATCGGTTGCACGAAATTTTTTGTGGTTGGAATTACTGATAGTATTGTAGGCTATCTGGGCAACGGACGTGCAAATTTCCCTCTAAACTGAGGGAATTTGTAGGTGCATAATTTCAAACTGACTACTAGTCCTTGTTCGAAGACTAACAACATAGCAGAATGTTGATCCACTGATAGCACTAACAGTGTTGACAACCTGACAGCGCTGACAGTATGGTTGTCCCCTCTGACCTGGAACTCTGATGACCTTCAGATCGAAACTCTGCCACATCTATCAAACTGCACATGATCTTTTGAACCAGATAGTGGACCCATATGACCAATGAACTGACCAAGCATGCAACCCGAGATGGTTGACATGGTGGCAGTTGATCTGGCAAGCATTAACCCTAAGGCGAACACTTGGTAGATATGTGGCAACCCCTGTTGATGTGGCATGATTACGAGGCAACTGATGTGGCGATCCAGCTTGTTGATGTGGCATGTTGTGTTTGGCTGATGTGGAAGAGTCATGTACTTCATGTGTACACGTGGTGCATGAGCATTTGTTGGCAAAAGTATTGTCATCTTCGCCTGATTGCCCACAAGCAATCAAACAAGAACAGGCAAGTTTTTGTTTTTAAGCAACTAAAGAAGCCTCCTCCTCCTGAATGTGAGACTAAAAAGTCCCACATTCTTCTTTTTTTGCCTAACGATAGAGGAAGGATATATAAATATCCTCCCACGCTAGTGCTCCCAAGGGAACAACTAGCCCAATCGGTTGATCGGGCCAGCACAAATCACTATGTAGGAGGTTGCATGCTTGAATCACGTGCACAACAAAACCTTTTACTGCACAAGGTAAAAACATTTTTATTTTTTTTTCAAAGTTTTAATTTTTTTTGTTTAATTTCTTCTAATTAATAATTTATTTCTTTAGCTTAACAAAATCAAATTTTAACCATTAATCATTGATTTTATTTAAAGCTAAAATTTGAATTAATTTTTAAACTTAATTGATTGAAATTTTATTTTGCAAATAGAGAAAATTTGAGAAACATAAAGAGAAGGAGACCTATTTTTTTGCAAAATCCAAACAAATTAATGCTTTTGTTTTCTCCAATTGAGGGATGTAACACAAAAAATAGCACATTTTTTTTTGCAAATTAGGGAGATCTAAAACTTTCTCAACACCTTTCTAAAACTAGTTTTGAGAGTAAGAGTGTTTTTTTGCACCTAAAACTCATGAGGGCTAGACCTTGGATCTCAAAGACTCTTCATCGTCTAAGGATCAATCGTAGGAGGAACAAACTCTGACGTCAGACCACTCGATCCAATTTTTATCGTATGCTTAGAAGACATAGGAAGAGTTTACCCCATTTTAATTCTTACAAAAATCCTTTGGCAGGTTTGGATTTTAGCTATGATCCAATTAGGATTAGAGAACTATTTAATCCTGATGCACCTCCCATTTTTTAGTATTGAATAATTAAGGGTCCCCTAATACCAAGTCATGTATCGACTGGTTCTAGATTGCCTTTCAAACACAGGTCATGTGTCAACTTGATCTTGAAAGGTGTGCTACCTTGTTAATTTTGTAAAACAAAGGGGGGGCCAATCAAAGATATTGTGATTCTTTTTTGCAAAATTGTAACACAAGGGGAGGGGATTTGAATATCAAAATTTTTGCAAACACAAAATCACATTTTTTTGCAAAAATTATTGTAATAAAGGTGCATTTTTTATTGCATTCGAACCTTTTTTAAAATTGTTATCGTAAAAATAGGTGCATTTCGATCGAATATGACACCTATGTGTTAAAATATTATGGGAAATTTTGATGGTTTATTGCATTTAATTTCCTATTTTTGTAATTAAATATTAATTTAAAAATAAAACGCACTTAATATCCCAAATTTTACACCCATTTGTGCAATTTATTGCACAGATAGAGCCAATTTTTATTTTGATATTCACTCCATAAAAACCCTAATTCACTCTTCTTGTTTGGCTTAAATTCCTCAAACTAATCATCCTTCTTCAAAAGGGTTTTTAGGTAGGTGCCATTAAATATCAATTTGAGTGAATTCTCTTTCAATACTCATTTGGGTATATCGAAAGAGAGACCATTTTGGTGAAATAAGGAACCTTCATAGTAGCAATTGTTTGCACTAAGGGGGGATAATTCTTTTCTTCCTTCAAAATATATTTTGCAAAAAGGGAGATAAAACTTGTAAAGGCAATCAGAAAGGAAGAAGTCATCAAATTGTACCTTTTCTTTTAGGCTTCATAACAACAAATTTTTGCTTGAAGTACTTGCAATAAGGGGGGATTTTTTGGTGAACTTTTTGATAATTTGCCTAGGAGGTAATCTTTGTAAAAGCCTTAAAAGCTTCATGAGTTACAATTTTTTGCACTTAGGAAGGGATAAAAATTTCTGAAGAACACAAGCTTATACTGATAGGGGGGGTGAACAATATACGATCACTTTTTACTTTTCTTTCCAAATCAATATTATGCAATGTAAAGATAGCAATATTAACAATAGTAATCAAAGCAATGCACAAATCACCACACACAATAGAGACATCAATTTAACGTGGTTCACCCAATGTGGGCTACTCCACGGATAAAATATTTCACCAAATTTTTCTCAATCAATCTCTTGGGAATCCTTTACCTATTACAATGTTTATGGACCTCTGTCCAAAGGAGACACCAATCCCCTAATCAAGTTCATGGATCTCTATCCATAGGAGAACTCTTTTCTCCTTAGCTTTGACTGGTGATATTCTAGAAGAATTATTGCCCCCACTACACTGGCTAATGGATCTCTATAAATTGAAGACTCCTATCCTCATCACCCTGGGTAAAGGATCTCTATCCACTAGAGACTGTCATCCTCTATAATATGTCACCTTCAAAGCTCTATCTCAAATTTACACTAAAAATAGTCCTTCGATTTAGCATAAATATGCTCAATCTCAGTCTCTGGTCTGACACAAACCTATCCTTAAATCTACACCAAACTTTATCCTCTAATATACACTAAACATTGTTCTCTAATCTTGACTAAACACAGTCCTTTGGTCTAGCACAAATTTGTCCTCAATATCTGTTCTCTGATCTGCACTAAACATAGTCCTTCAGTCTAGCATAAATTTATCCTCAATCTCTATTCTCAAGCCTTAACACAAAGCTTGATCCAATCACAAATAAATACTGCTAGATCTGCCCCAAACCTTAACTCAAGGTTTGAACAAATCAATCAATCAAATATGCTCACAAGTCTTCTCAAAGACTTGTCTCAAATATGCCTTGTAAGCTTCCATAAAAACTCACACTAATCTATCCACAAGTCCTCTCTAGAACTTGTCCAATCTGCTCTCAAGTCTTCACTAAGACTTACCTCAAATATGCTCAACAACTCCTCAATAGAACTTGTCTCAATCTACTCAAAAAGTCCTCACTAGAACTTATCCAAATCTGCTCTTAATTTGTATTGTAAGCTTCCACAAAAGCTCACACAAATATATCTACAAGTATTTTCAAAGACTTACCTCAAATCTGCTCAACAAGTCCACACTAGAACTTGTCCAATCTCATAGAAACATAAAGAGAATTGTTAGAGACTCAATATGCTTCTCATTCATCACAATGCTCAATTATTTTCAATCACTCTTTTAGAAACATACAAAGAATTGTTAGAGACTCAATATGCTTCACATTCACCTCAATACTCAATCACTTTCAATCACTCTTTTAGAAACATACAGAGAATTGTTAGAGACTCAATATGCTTCACATTCACCTCAATGCTCAATCACTTTCAATCACCTTCTCAACTCAATTCAAAATATAGAATAATTTATTTCATAGAACTTGAACTATCACTTCACACATCCACTTGACTAGGCTCTACCAAATTTACTCAACCAATAACTTCAATGAAATAATCCTTGCTCACAAACCCTAGTCCAAGCATATGAACACTCACTCAAAATGTTTCCAACAATGCTTATTAACCAATATCACATAACAATGATGCTCATTTTCTTTCCAAACCCTAGTTCAAGTTCTTCACTCAATTACTCACTTCAACAACAATGCTTATAAAACAATATTCACATAACAATGATACTCATGTTCTTTGCAAACCCTAGTTCAAGTTCTTCACTCAATTACTCACTTCAACAATAATGCTTATAAAACAAGGTGCATAGCATTCACTTCTCAATAGCTCAAAAAATCAATAAGGAAACCTAATCAAGTCCTTTTCACTCCAAAGTTATTTTCCAAAAAACCAACTAATCAACTCAACCAAGGAAGAATGTACCCATACCTTTTATTTTATGTAAAAGTAGACCACACAAACCTTCCACAATCATAAACACTTCTTTGCAAAGTATAAAGAGTTAGATGACAAGAATTATCACTCTAACACTTTTCACAATTTACCTTAATCACAAAGATAAATTAAATCTTAAATACACCTTATTGCTCTATCTCAATAATAACATTCAACATCATAAATTTTATCAAAATCACATGTAAAAATATAACTCAACTTCTACTTATAACTCCCTACTCAATATTGCATTTAATTTAAATAACTCTCTTTATAACTTAATGCAATAAATCGATTTCCATTTTCCTAAGGTAAAAACAATAATTACCCTAGCCAAATTAACCTTTCATCACTTAGGTGAAAATCAGAAATTACTTACACCTTGTACCTCCAACAACCTTAGCATATGCAATAATAAAAATCAAAATAAAACATTTATTACCCGCTTTGCAATCAGTAATATTCAAACTTGCACCAAATGCTTCAGTAGTGCCTTGGTTGTGGCTTCCACACCGTGTGAGCCATGCGCTCACTTTGCTTATCTAAAGTGCAATGTGTGCTTTATCCTCTTCAATCTCCCCTAGAGCCTTTGGCTCTTCTTCCAACATGAAGCCTGCTCCACACGCACTTCGAAGGCACCTTTCATTCGATTTTGCATGAGCTATTTCTCACTAAATATCGCGGATATTTTTCGAATTCCAGACATAAGGTTTGGCTTAAGGTATAAATACCTTTTCCCTTGATTTCATACACATCGACGGAGATGAATTTTTTTGGGATCGGTGCTAATGTTTTAGCTTAAAATATTTAATTTATAATTTATTTAAATTCATTAGAATTTAAATATTATAAATTAATATTTAAATCTTTTGGCTTTATTAAGGATTAAAGCCTCCTTAAGTTTTAATAAAAACCGATCCCTATGCGTGAACGAGATATTTGGCAAGTGACTATGCGAGGGATTCATCTGGGTTGAGTGCAAGCAGCTCTAGAGGTTGGTTTTTAGGGCCTTCGGGCCCTAGCGGCCAATATCTTTGTGGTTTATGCTCAATATTTTAGCAGGAAATGTTGCAGGGGATCTAAGATGGGTTAGAAATTTATCTTTCAACAGATCATACTATGAAATTGAGTGACAACGGCTTCCAATTTGCTGCACAAAAGAAAAGTGAAAACCATACCTTTCCACGACATCTAGGGCAAGGATTAAAGAGATCACGAAACAAGTTTCAAGCATTTGATCAAAAAATGGCTCATATCTCAAGTGAATCTGCTAAGGTGCACCCACAAAATAATGCTATTGTGAAAACCCTTTTCAAGGGTAATAATTTCGAAGACTCAGTCCCAAAAATGAATTTTAGGGATGCCCTTCCTGGTGGACAGCCTTATCCCAATGCTAATATCAATCTTAGAGCTTACCATAAACCTCTAAGAATGCCTAATATTGATCCCAGGAAAACGAAGTCAGGATGTCTTAAAGCGACTGATGGAACTCCTATTGTTAAGCTTGATATGGGTAACATTCAGACTGGCATTGAAGATTTGGAAAAAAGAGGACTAATTTGTCGGTTCGTGGGTTTTCGTCCGAGTCTATCTGCTTTCAAAGTCTAGGATACAAAAATCTGGAAAACTAAAGGTGAGTTACAAATCTCTATTTATCCAAATTTTTATTTTCTTGTTTTATTTGCTAATAATGAAGATAGAGAAAAAACTTTTCAAGGGGGTCTTTGGTTTTTTGGAAGGGCGGGGCTTTTCATGAAGCCTTGGCATACTAAATTTAAAGCCGAATAAGAGATGCCTTCTATAGCTCCCGTGTGGGTTAGACTCTTTGGCCTCCCTATTGAATTTTGGAATCCTACTATTTTTTTCTTCAATTGGAAACTCTTTAGGAACTTTTATGATGACTGCTGATTGTACTCAAAATTTTGAACATATTATTTATGCTCGGATTTATGTTTTAATGGATTTTGACAAACCCCTACCTAAAATGATCACATTATAATTTTGGGAAGACACTTGGGAGCAAGTAGTGGACTATGAGAACATTTATTTTCATTGTAGAATTTACCATGAATATGGCCATTTGGCCAGTGCTTGCCCAAATAAAATTCCTGATCAAAAGAAAGAAGATATAAACTTAACAAGTTTCAAAATACCTAAGAAGAAGAACACTCAGAAAAACCAGTTATGAAGGATCAATCAAAGTCATCTGCTAATATGTTTGAAATCCTTTCCATAAATTATGTCCCAAGTGAGGAAGAGGAAATAATGGAAACTGAAATCTTAGAAACACAATTTAAATATGAAGGGAAGAACTCAGAGACAAACCAACAAATCAAAGGTTTTCAACAAAAAAAATGGGAGAAAATTTACACAAGAAAAATAATCTTTCAAATGTCCAAACTTCAAATAATGCAAGTCCCAATATAGACTCCATTGAACCATATAGTAAAATTTTGGTTGTGTACAAGCATTCTTCAAGGTTAAAAGCCATCTCAGATTCAATTGGAATAAGTCAAGAAACAGGAAAAAAAAAATTGAAGATGGATTCTAATCAAAAAGCAAGTCACAAGACCAATCAATATCATATGGTAAAAGAAGGTGAAAAGCTTGTAGAGGAAGGTAATATTAATGCCCTTCCCAACTTTTTGAGCCCTGGTATTAATGAAGATCATCACTTGGAATATTAGAGGACTCAAAGGGAGTCTTTCAAAACAAAATGAAATTAGAAGAATGATTTAGATAAATCATCCACATCTTGTTTTCCTTCAAGAAACAAAGATGTCAATGGAGGATATGGACTCAATTTCTAGTAAAATTTGGCCAGCTGGAAAAGTGGTTTCCCTCAGTTCCCAAGGGACTTCTGGTGGCATTGCTTGTCTTTGGGACCCAAAAGAGGTAGTTATTCACCATATGGTTGGAAGTTGGGGTTTGTTGGCTATAGCTATTCAAAGTAGACATTCCAACCAGATTATGCTCTGGATTACTATTTATGCTTCGACTTCTTTGGAGGAAAAAAGAAGACAATGGAAGGATATTACTCATATTATCTCTCATTTTCCTAAAGCTTGGATCTTGATCGGAGGAGATTTCAATACCATCCTCTCTCTGGATGAGAAAAGGGGGGAAATAGAAATTTGGACAAAAGCACTGACCTCATGAGCGAATATATTGCAAACCTCCATCTTGTGGATATCCAACCAGATAATGGCCTTATGACTTGGTCTAATAGAAGGCAAGGCTTAGCTTGTATAATGGAGAGATTGGATAGGTTTTTTCTCTCTAAAAATTTCTTAATCCATGGTCACATTCCTAAAGTGAAGACTCTTAATAATGTTGGTTCGGATCACTAGCCAGTCATGGTGGAAATGTGGAAAACCAATGTGAGTTTCTCTCCTTTTTATTTTCAATTAATGTGGCTTAGAGACATTTCCTTCAGACCTCATGTGCAACAATGGTGGAAGGAAGGTAAACCTAGGCATGGGACTAAGATGTTCTATTTTTCCAAAAGACTGCAATACATTAAATCCAAAATCAAGACTTGGAACTGGAAAGAGTTTGGGGATGTTCATAAAAAAAAACATGAAGTTATTGCTCATATTGAAAATTTGAATAAGAAAATCCATTTAGATGGCCTCATAGAGAAGAGAAGTGCAGATGAAATTAAACTCACAACTCAGTTAGAGGAATGGGAAAAAAGAGAAGAAATATTATGGAAGCAAAAATCTAGAATTCAATGGCTCAAAGAAGGAGATCGAAACACAAATTTCTCCCACAAATCTCTTCTAGCTCGAAGATCTCACAACTTTATTTCTTCCTTAAAATCAGATTTTGGAGATGTTGTTTATACTTGGGATGGCATGAACTCTATTGTTGTTGATTACTTTTCCAATATTTTTGTTGCTACTCCTCTTGACTCAACTTCACAACAAAATGTTCTTCAAGCAATCCCTTCTCTTATCACTTTTGAGGAGAACTCTATTTTGACTACTCCTGTTACTATCAATGAGCTTCAACAAGTAGTTTTTAAAATGCAAAAAGGGAAAACCCCAGGTCCCGATGGTTTTCCCATTGAGTTCTACCAAGAGTTCTGGGATATCCTTCATGTTGATTTATTAGAGGTGGTGGAAGAAGCCAGGAAAGCCAAAGAAATTTTGAAGGTTATCAATAAAACTTATATTACTCTTGTTCCAAAAGCTCAAGAGGTTGATCATATCTCAACTTTTAGACCTATTGCTTTATGTAATGTTCTTCTCAAAATCATTACTAAAATAATGGCAGAAAGGTTGAAGCCTCTTTTGCATAAGATTATTTCCCCAGAGCAAGGGGGTTATGTGGAAGGACGTCAAATAGTAGATGAGATAGTTCTTGCTCGAGAAGCCATCCATTCCATGGATATGCAAAAATCTCCTTCCATGTTCATTCGGTTAGACTTATCCAAAGCTTATGACAGAGTGGATTGGCACTTCCTTATCAAAGTTTTGAGGCAATTTGGTTTCTCTAAGGATTGGATGGATTGGATTATGGGATGTATCTCTTCAGTTTCCTACTTAGTTCTTATCAATGGCAGGCCTTCTCAGTCATTCCCAGCTTCCAGAGGTATTAGGCAAGGTGACCCGCTATCCCCTTATTTATTCATCATTCTTGCTTAATGCTTGGGTAGGACTATAACCAAAAAGAGGGAAAACAAAACCCTTGAGGGAGTTACCATTGCTCATGGAGCTAGACCTATCTCTCATCTTCAATTTGTGGATGACTCTACTCTTTTAGGTAAAGCTACAGTTAAGGAAGCTTCTAATATTAAGCAAATCATTAGTTATTTTTCTAAGGCTACTGGGTAGTTGATCAATGAAGACAAATCTAAAGTTATTTTCTTTCACTGCTCTGCTAGACAGGAATCCATGGTCTTGGATAAATTAAGATATAAGAAGACCTCCCTTCCAATCACTTATTTAGGTATTCCCATAAATATTCAAAGGCAAAAAAAATAAATATTGGAATTGGTTGTTGGACAAAGTCAAGAAGAAAATTGGAAAGTGGACCAACAAGTGGCTTTCTTTTGGGGGTAGAATCACCTTGGTAAAATCAGTCCTTCAAGCTATTCCTATTTATGTTTCTTCCATTTTGAATATCCCAAAGGTTGTTCTTCGAGAATTGGATCAAATCAGTCATCGTTTCCTTTGGAGTGGTACTAAGGAGAAAATAAAATGGGCCTTGGTGAAATGGGATACTTTATGTCTTCCTAAGAGTGAAGGGGGGTTAGGATTTTGGTCTTCTATTAATAACAACAAAGCTTTAGCTGCTAAATTATATTGGAGGATGTTGCATAACCCCAATGCTCTTTGGGCCAATAATCTCCGTGCTAAATATGCTGAGAACAAAAGTCCTAAAGACCTTGTTCGCTATCAACTTCCTACCAAAGGTTCTCCCATTTTAGCAGTTCTTAAGACTGGTGAGGATTTGATAAAGAAAAAATTATTTTGGATCATTCATAATGGTCAACAGGTAAATTTTTGGACAGATTCTTGGGATGGTCACAAGCCTTTGATAACTTAGTTTCTCGATTGGAGGCCTTGGATGGAGGAGCTTCATCGAGCTAATTGGATAAAGGTGGCTAATTATTGTTGGTACCATACTGGTAATTCAAAGGTTGGTAGATATTGGATCCCTATTGAGGACTGGCCTATTCAAATCCCGGAAAGGCAAAGACAAGATATCCAAGGCATCCTTCATATGAGATCCCTCTCTTGGTCCCATGAAAAATATTGTTTTGGATGGAACAACACTACTAAGGGTGAGTATTCAGTTGCTCAAGGTTATTTGACCTTATGCCATAATAATCCCAACCATTCTTCCGACATATTTTCTCGATTGTGGGCTCAAAAGCTCTGGCCTAAGGTGAGGTTCTTTAATTGGCTTTTATTGCATCGTAGGGTGCTTACTGGTGAGCAACTTATGAAGCGTGGTTTTCATGGCCCTTTTAGATGTGAAATGTGTGAAGAGAATGTAGAAACTCTCAACCATATTTTTATTGAGTGTACTTTAGCCTCTGAGCTATGGAGGAGAATGGCCACTTTACTTGGCTTATAGTGGTCCAATTTTTTTACTTTTGAACAGACTTTGGAGGGATTGGCCTAATCAAGAGGGTGTTGATCATTTTATTAGGCACTTAGTTTGGATGGGTTCTACCATTCTTCTTTGGAATATTTGGAATGAAAGGAACAACCAAATTTTTAATCAAGATAGGAAGGATATTCACTATATTTGGCAAAAGACCATAGCCAACTTAGTTGAATCAGTCCATCAACTCCTTAATCACCCCCAAAACTCCCACCAAATATGGGATCAAGTGATGCAAATATTGAAGATTAAATCTTCTAAGGGAAACCAACTTAAAGGGAATGTGAGTATTAGTAAGATGGATAGGACTAGAAATTGGCAACCTCCTCCTAAGGATTTTGGAAAAGTCAATACTGATGGAGCCTCTAGAGGGAACCTTGGAAAAGCCAGTGTGGGAGGAATTGGTAGACTTTCAGATGGCTCCCTGGTTTTTACTTTTGTTGAGAATTTGGGTATTCTTTCCAATAACCTTGTTGAGGGGTATGGTATCCTCAGAGGCCTTTAGGAGGCTACTAAGGTTGGATGGGAAAAGGTGTTAGTTGAGTCTGACTCTCAACTTATGATTAATCTCTTGAAGACTCCTTCTAAGAATCATAAGGTGGATTGGAGAATAAAAAGAATTATTGAGAAGATTCAATTAATCCAGATGGGATTTTTGAAAGTTGATTACAATCATGTGGCTAGAGATCAAAACAAGAGTGTTGATGCTTTAGCTAATTGGGCTTTGGACAAAGGTGATCTTACTTGTTATGGCCACCCTCCTATATGGTGGGCTTCTCAAATTAGGGAAGCTCTTCTTTCTATCATTTCTTTGGATGGCTCCAATTCGAAGGTACCTAGTTTCTTCTTGTTTTTTTTTTTTGCTTCTCTTTGGTTCATTCAGTTTTTTTAGTTCCCTAGCTCATTCTATTCTTTATTTTGTTTCCTCTGTTGATTCTTGCCTTATTAGTCTTCTGGTCTAGATAGGTCATTGTTATGTTCAATTTTTTTTCTTTTTTTTTTTTTTTGTTTAGTTTTTTAAGGTGGGTGGGTTCTTTTGTTTTGTTTTGTTTTTGTGTTCTTTGTGTTGTTTTTTTTTGTTCATGTGTTTTTGTTGTTTTGTGTGTTTTTTTTTATGTTTTTTGTTATTGTTCTTGTGTTTTTTTCGTTCTTGTTCTTGGGTTTCTCTTTGTTTGTGTTAATTCGTGTTTTTATGTGTGAGTGTTTTCTATGTTTTTTGTTTTTGTTTATTGTCTTTTGTTGGTTGTTTTTTATTTTTTTTATTTTTTAGGTTTTGGTTGTGTTTATTTTTCATGTTTTTTTTGGGTTATGTCTTTGTAGTGTTCTGTTGTTTTTGTCTTGTTTGTGTTTTGTTATGTGGTTCTTGTGTTTTTCTATGTGGTTTGTGTTGTGGTTTCTTTTATCTTATTGTGCGTGTTTGGTTGTGCTTTTGTTTTTGACACACTCAAGGAGCATGTTTTTTATTTTATTTTATTATTTTTGTTGTTATTTACTTATTTTTAAATTGGTTTTGTGTGTTTGTTTGCTCCTTGAGTATGTCAAAGGTGGTAGGCCAGGTCCGAGTCCTAGGCGTTTTTGGCGGAATGGATACCCTTGCCTCCTTGGGTCTTACCCGAAAGTGGCATCCCTTTTGGGATGTTTTCCACAAATAAAAAAATTAAATAAATAAAAACCTTTTATTTTGCCCACTATGGTTTTTAATAAAAACCTTTTATTTTGTCCAACCATGGTTTTAATAAAAACCTTTTATTTTGTCTAACCATGGTTTTAATAAAAACCTTTTATTTATGCTTTACATAATATTAAAAATAAATATTATGAAGCTCTTTTGCCATCAACCTTTTGCATTGCTCCTTTTGACCTTTTGACATCAATGGTAGCTTATTCCTTAACATCAATGACAACTTCATTCCTTGACATCAATGACAACTTTATGGACTCAAAATGTCCAACAATATCCCCCTTTATCATTGATGGCAATCCAAATTATTTTTACCAAACACTTGACCTTTTTCTTGTTCTGCTCCCTCTGTCTCAATGCTCTCTCCTTAAACCAAATCTCTCCCCCTTACTCAAATATCTCCCCATTTGAAATCAATGGCAAAGGGTCACCTTTGGGGCTCGGGGCTAAGAATGAGTCTCTTAGATTAGCCCCTCCCCCACCTCCTCTTGAGGTGGTTAATTCTAGGGTGGGAGTATTTCTACTCCCAAAAAGCACTGGTATTTACCTTTATCCTCTTTTCTTCTCATCTGATCCTTCTGATTTATTTGACTGTTCCTATTTTTGTCCATGTTCCTATTCCTATTCATGTCCATATTCGTGATCCTGTTTCTATTATTCCTGTTCATGTTCATATTCTTGTTTTTGTTCCTATCCATATTCTTGTTCATGCTTGGTTCTGGAATGTCTGCTCTACACCACTTTGTTGTATGCCCATCATTATTGCACTTATAACACTTAATGTTATTATTCCTTGGAGGTGCAAATATCTTGAAGTTCCTCCTGGTGAGGCCATATCCTTTCCTGTCATTAACCCTACAATTTACTACCTTGTGACCAAACTGATTACATGAGTAGTAATACCCATGGAAAAGTTGCATGTTCTTGAAATTCCCATTTTTTTGTTTTTCATGTATCCTGCATTGTGAAGCCATGTGCCCAAATCCATGACATGAGAAACATCTTCCATTGTAGTTTCCTTGTCTTGACCTCATTGGTCTCTTAGTCTCTCTTAACCTATTCTGATTGTTGTTCCATCTATTTCTCCTTTGTGCATTGTTTCTTTTCTTGTTGAACTTTATGTTGTCTAACTCATCCTCAGAAGTCTCACTTTCTATTACACTGTCTTCTTCTGAAGTTTCTTCTTCTTTAGAACTTGAGGTTGAATCTTATTCTTGTTTCTTTTGAGCTTGTTCAAAACCAAGACCTATTTTTTTTATTGGCCTTATTTGTACCTTGATCATCTTATCCACAATCTTTGAACTCTTTCCAAACTTGTGTAGCTTATCCTTGGATTTTTTCTAAATCTTCCCTTAGTAGAGCTACTTTTTGTTCTAACATTTCACATTCTAAGACCTTTGCTTCTAACTTATCCTTGAACTTCTTTGTCTTAGTCATTGACTTGTTTATATCCTCTACAAGATTTCTTCTCTCTTCATCGCATTCTTGAAATTGAAACTCAAGTTTAGAGTTTTTCTTTCTTACCTTCTTTAATGTGTCAAGAGCATAAATAAGTTCTGCCTTAAGATCAACTCCATATTTTTTTGATTCTTCCTCTATTTGTTTGCCTTTATCAACATCTTCATTATTTTTTGACTTTTCTTCTATAGGATCACCTTCTTCTTCTTCTAGTGCCATTAGAATATTCTATTCTGGTCCTTCTAGTGCATCCTCATATTCATCATCACTAAAATTGAAACCATTCCTTGTAAAACTATCTTCAAGATGTCCAAAATTACCACATCTAAAACAGTTGAGAATTATTGGTGACCTTTTCTTGACTTCTTATTTTTTCAATAAAAAATAGGACTGCCTCTTTATCATTATCTAAAAAAACTATTATCACTATCACTTGAGTACTTACTTGTATTGTTTGCATAGTAGCTCCTCTTTTGTCTTTGAAATAACTTCTTTCCTTGTCTACTTTTTCCATACTTGCCTTTCTTTTGGTACCTGTATTTTTTTGATTCCCTGTTCCTGTGATCCTGTTTTTCTTCATCATTGTTATTTTTAGCTTTTTGAAAATCAGTTGCATAGTGACCATACTTTCCACAATTGAAACATTTAACGGATTTTGCATATTTAAATCTTCTTGAGTCTTTATTCCTTTTGCCATAATTTGCTTCTTCATAACTAGATGACTCATTGCTCGATTCAGACTTCTTACCCTTTGTCTTCTTAATTTCTTTGAAGGCTACTTCATTTCGAAGATTAGGTTCCTCTTTTGTTCTCAACTCAAAAGCTATAAGAATACCTGTTGGTCATCAAATCCGCCCAGGAAAGGATTTGGGTAAGTGTATGCGCCCTAGACCTGGACCAACATTGAAAGGCCGAAGGGAAGAGATGCCCCTCATGCCAATCTCCGGAGAAAGGCCGGCTCCTATGCTAAACTACTTTTGGGGTTTTGAGATAAGGGTGCAAGAAAGAGATAAAAGGGGTAAGGGAAGAGAGATCAATGATTTAAAGTGGGAGAGAACAGGAAGCATGATCACTAACTAACAACTTGAATAGCAGCAAAGAACACCAAGAATAAACGAAAGAAACACAATATTGACCTTCCTATGTATCCTCTGGACGAGTTCCAGGATTCTCCTTCTCCCTTTCGCCGAAATTCAGGGTTCAGAGTAACGGTGATTAGGACAAGTGAATATAATAGAAACCACGACCCACCAGGTAGCATAAAAGAAAATCAATATAGCATTTTTCCTCTCCTATGTATCCTTCGGGCAAATTTCAGGGTTCAGTCCCCAATCACACATCGAATTTAGGATTCATAGTTATAGTATGCAAATGAAGAAAGACAAAAGAAATAAACATAGAAGGCAGCATACAAGAGAGAAATAGAGTCCAAAGCTCTTTAGTATTAATCGCAGGACATCAAGTTACAACAACTTTCTAGCAGAAAGTTCCCCCCCTTTTACATTACAATGCCTGGGTTTTTATAGAGGACCCGACCCTCTGAGTCATTATTACACAAAATGAAAGAGTACACCCTCGAGACCTGAGAAGTCGGCTCTTCGCGGCCCTCGTGATCGAGTTTTCAAATCCTTTACCAGAACTAGCAACTACAATCGGGTCAGCCATGGAAATATGCATTAATGGACCGCCTGAATCGTCCTTAGCCTCTGGGTGCAGTGCTCGAGTGGCCGCCATGATCACCGGGATCTTCTTCAGAAACTGATACCTCTTTTCCAATTGCCAAAAATGTGCAGCGAGCTTATCGGGCACGAAAAGATGTATTTATGAGGCACTTGATCACCTCGAGAAAATACCCGGCTTGGAGTGTGTGCCCATGAATGCGCTTCGTTGGATCCTCGTTTGCATTTTCGCTTCGCAAATGGATTTGGGCCGAAGTAGATTCTCCTTCTTGGTTTATACTTCGCACGGTTGAGCTTCGCAAAACAACTTCGGGGGTGGTGAGTGTCGAAGCAGATTTCTTCCTCAAAGTGGGGCCCTTCACTCTTCGCCACTTTCCCTGTCAAAATTGCCTCGCTGGTGCCTTGTAGAAATGCTTCACCATGATCCTCTTTCAAAACTATGATTCGGGAGGGTTTCGGTCGAAGCACTTGCCTTCAAAAATGTTTCGCTCTTCTTGGCTGTCAGCGCTTCGGTGGAAAATGCTTCAGGTGAAAGTTAGCCGAAGTGGATGCTTCGCAATGGTTTTCGAAGTAGAAATGGTTCGCTGGCTGAGAGGCCCGAAGTGAGTGTTTCGGAAATTTTTTGGCGAAGTATTTTCAATGCTCCTTTGAATTCCGCTTCGCAAGTTTTCTAGCCGAAGTAGTTGTTTGAGGTACTTCAGGCGCAAAGCTCTTCTTTGTGTTCTTCTTCGGCAATATTACTTCGCAAAAATCTCGCCCGAAGTAGTGATTTGAAGTGCTTCGAGATCGAAGTAGTTTTCTACGCCTTAGCAAACTTGGGCCATGGCGCTAGACCTTTCTTTCTTCGGCAATTGCTTCTTTGCAAAAACTTGGCCCGAAATGACTTTTGAAATGCTTTGGGTGCGAAGCTCTTTTCATACTTTACTTCCTCATTTCGGCGAAGTTATTTTCCTTGGCTTGCTCTATAGTGAAGCTCTTTCATCTTCATTTTATATACAAGGGGGTGGCAAAGAAAGCCAAAATTGCTGCAACTTACAAATATTTTCAAAAACAACAAGGAAATACTTTACAACAAAGAAACACTGTACAAAGTTTTGATTTTTTTCTACCCCTTGTGTAATGTGACAAAATTGTCAACATTCTTGGCGGCTCGCGGGGCAACGAGCTCGTCTCGGTGGGAGAACCCTTAGCCTTGATCCATTGGGCCAGAGTCACTGGTTACCCTCAGACCCTTCTCATTTTTCTTTTTTTGATGGCGCTTCCGCAGCTTGTTCTTCTTCTTATTCCTCCTCTTCCTTCGCTAGTGTGGCCTCCTACTACGACGATGGTGCAAGGCGATCATGGATATTATTCATAGTTCGGTGGACATGAGCCCAGGCACCCTTCTGGAATGGCTCTTGATCTTGCAGTGCCTTGACCAGAATGTGAAACCGATCAATTTGCCCGATATCAGCATGTTTGGCTCTGGTGAACAGATCGTTTAGGCAAGCCACGATCTTGTAGTGTCTCAGGATAAAGTCTGTTACCTGCCCTTCTGTTATCGATTCTACCCACTCGTCTATCTCTGAGACATCACCTTCAAAATGAAGCCATACCGGCTTAAGCTCCTCCTTGGTCAGAAGGTTCCCATCATCATCTGTGAAGCTCGGGAAACCTAAGGAAGAGAGATCTTGAAAATAGCACATCGATGCACGTTGCTCATTGTCAAACATGTCCTGAAGGTCCCTTGCATTTTGCACTTTCCTCACCTTGGAAAAGAAGGCACGAACTATGGCCTGGGTCGTGGACCAATCCCTAGCCGTCCGACTCATCGCAGTGACCTGCAAGTCCTGATACTTAGTGTTTTGGACATCAAAGGCTAATTTGAGTTGGCTCCTAGCTTTCTGAGTGACCTCATCGATGACTGGCCCTCCTTCGATAGTGGTATGCTGTGCTTTGGTGATGTAAGTCAAAATTGAAAGGGTGCTGGAGCACCGAGACCTAAAATTTTTGAGCAAGTGCACGTGATTCTCCTTGATTCTATCCCTATCAAAAAGCGCTAGGTCTTCCTTTTCGTACAGCTGAGTTTGCATCTATAGGATTTTGCCTTCAAGCTCTTTGGCCTTCAGATCATTCTCGGCTTGTCTCTGTGCTTGGTTCTCTATTGTACATTGGAGCTGTAGAATTTGCTATTTTAGGGCATGTGCTTCCTTTTTCATTAGTTTGCACTGCTCCTCAGCCTCTGCTAACTTGGAGCGGGTCCTTGCCAACTCTTCCTCCAATTTGATATTGGCACTCTCGGCTTCAAACCTATGCTGATTAGCGATGTTTGCATGTGCTCGGAAAGTCTCGATCCTGATGTGCATTGATGCAGATTCATTATCAACATTTAGATGCTCCAGGTCCTTAGGTTTATCTTGGTAATCATAGTCCGTTGGAGTCATTTCATCCAGGGGCTTCTGGACCTTGGGGATCTTCTTGATCTTATGCAACTTTCTAGCCTTCAAATCAAAGACGACGCATTTTTCAACCTGAGCCAGCGAGTGTCCTCTCTTCTTCCTTGCCTCCTTCAGCATTTTCTTTGTATTTTGTCGGGCTTGGAGTAGCTTTTCGGCAAGGGGGCGTTCCTTGATCAGGGACAATTCTGATTCAAATAAGGTTGGATCTCCAACCGAAGGGGTAAACAAATATAAAGAATGAATGGGGGATGCCTCACCAGTAGGTTCGACGACGGGTGTGGTAGGAACTTCGGCAAGCGGGACCACACCATGTGAGACAGGGGAATGGGCAATGGGGTTCGACGTTGAGGTACTATCTTCGCCTCGACTGAGGACCAAGGGAATGGTAGCGTGGGTAGGCGAAGTAGGACCAACAGACTTGTCCCGATCGGGATCATGGGGTGAGTTTGGACTAGCAATAGGCAACGCATGAGGGGGGGATTGACCTTGTAAGGGAGACTCATGAGAACTTTCGATCGGGACCGTGTGAGAGACCAAGGCAAAGGGTGGAGAATGTGTACCTACGCTGATTCTTGGTAGAGCAGCTGTAGTGACTTCTTGCATAGTTGACTCTTGCTCTTGTTTGGTTTTGGCACCCCTGACCTCCATGACTTCTACTTTGAGGTCCCCTTCTGGTTGGAGGAGTTCCTCCACATCAATGATGTCAATGTTTGGGACTGTCTTGGCACTTGGTGGCATTGCACCCTCAACATTTGTTTTGGTCAGGCCCAATGTGGGTTATCCAGTGGGAGCACTTAGAAGCCCTATGTGGGGTCGCTTTGGGTGGCTTGGAGGCACTTGGACTTGTTCCTGCCTCTTCCTTCTCTTTCTCTCCAGTGGTTGCTCCGACTCTTCGGCGCTTGTGTCATGGCCTTCTATAGGTACCTGAGGTGACCCTTGTGGCGTAGCTTTGGCCCTTTTCTCTTTTTTCTACCCCGAAGTATCATCATCTCTTCTTGGGCTTTCGCCCGAACCTGGGATAGCTGGAGGAACAAAGTCGACGAAAGATATGGGCTTCCAGGTTCCAACATTGGCTTCATAAACTACTGCGAAGTCCTTGTCTGTTGTCAAGAATCCGTAAGAATTCATCTTCTGGCGATGGACCCTCATTATCCACCATTCCTTTAGTTGCTCCATGTTCCAATCCTTCACTCCCTCCCTCAGATCATCTTTCACTTTTCTCCAGAAGGTGGAGTTAGGGCTCGGGAAGGGGTGCCGAACTGGGTCGTATGCGACCTCCATAGGGTAGAATTCATGCCAGGGAGGCAATGTTCTCATCCTCTCCAAATGCCACTCCAGATCCTTCCCATTAGGATTGTTTCTTTGCTCCACAATTTTTGGGTGGGGGCAAACATGAAAGTTCTTGAACCGTAGATGGTCCCTCATTACTCCCAAGGGATCATAGAGCCATTGCTGAGGAATTTGGAGCAGGCCAAAATTGGCAAGTTTCTCCTCCAAGAAAACATTTTGATTTAGAGCAAACACCTCGATAACTCCCATTTTGAAAGGGAAGTCGCAGGTGTGGGCCCATTTCCGACCATGGCCGTAGATGGCGTTTGTTGCATCGCTCTGTCGAGCGACCTCCAATGCGAATTGGTATTCGGAGGGGTAGACTGGTAGCAGGAAGGGCTTCCCTATGAAGCCGAATATGCGAATCACGAGCCCCTGCGTCAGTTGGAAAACGTCTCCCTTCTTCTCCTGTACCACTTTGTCTCTTAGGCTGAGGGGAACCCGAGGGGAAGACCCTGTTAACATATGCATGGCGGGTCCCAAAAATTGTTGATTAAAAGAATAGTATGACTCCTTCCTCAATAGGAGGGGAGTCCATTGGTATACAGGCAGAGGATTTCCATCCTTGTCGCTTGTCGTAATGGCAATATGAGGAAAAATTTTATGTACATGAAAGAAAAACAACCAAACAAGAAAAGAGCAGGGCCCGAAGTACTGGCTTGTCGCATTTTTCATGCTGGTGAGCCACGTGTGTAAGGTTCTGGCCACCCATTCTGCCCAGTCAAAGAATATTGGGTTGGTGTTCAGCCTCGAAGCATCGGGGGCATAAAATTCCCCTCTAGAAATACATTCGGCCAAAGACACCTGCCAAGGGTGTACCGAAGCGTCGGTCGATAGGCCCGCCACCCATGCAATGATGGAGAAGATGTCAGTGTTCTTGAAGGCCTCCAAGGGTAGGGGCATTTGGGGCAACTTGCCTGAAGGGAGCCCACTTTTGAGGCTCTCACACAAAAAATTAATCATGTAGCTGGAGGAAGTGAACCTCTCCATTTGTTCGCTCAAAATGATGTTGCAAACTGTGTATCCCTTAGGCGGGCCCTGCTGCGGTGCGAAAGCTGCTTGCACATCTTCTTTCAAAATTGAAAACAACTTGTGGCCAGAGGCGTCTAGCACTTGTCTGGAGGTGGGCTGGTAGTTCTACGCGATGGCATTGATCAGCTCGGGACAATGGTGCGCGGGAGGGGTCAGATACCAGTATATCTGGGAGTAGTATGCGACGGCTCTTTTATTTTCTATCGAGAGCCTGCTCCTCATGAACTCGATGGTATACCTGAGTTTGGCTATGCTTTTTGATAGCTCTGTGTCTTTGATCTTCTCCCACCCATCAACTGGTGGTTCTTCGGGCTGCTCATCTTCAGAATCCTCCCTTTCTTCCATGACTTGTTTCTCTGGGCGGAGGCTCAGATCGACTTTCTTTGATTTCTACCTTTTCTCCTGGCCCTTCATTTTCTTGGGGCCTGCTACTTCTGGCTCTTTTCCTTTTTCTTTGGAGCTCTTCTTCCCCATTTCGGATATCCATAGAAGCAAAATTCATAGCGAAGAGGACTTCGACAAAAAAATATCGAAGTGAAAGGTGAAAGAGTTTGCATACTGGCAACGGATCTTAATATTGCATGAATTGTCGAGCAAATAACTTCTTCATTGCTGGAGTATGCGTTATATAGCCTTAGAAGGCAACTACCCATATTTATGGCTCTTGCCATAATTAAATTTGCATTTCTAACCTGGGAGGTTTTTGCTTCATTTGATTGGCTACACGGTGGCATAGTACATAGGGCCACGCGCTTTGATGATTATGGCTTGCTTTGGAAATGTGACCTACTACCATCTCATACCTGGGAGTGAGCTTTTTCTCCTAACCGAATCCCCTCGAGACGTACCTGCCACCTTTGCATTTAACTCGCTTGCTTCGAACACTTTCGAAGGTGGCTATTAGCACGTTCCTCTAGGCACGTTTTAAATGCTCCCGCCTTGCGCATCATTGGATTGGTGAAGTCAAAATCAAGGCTAAAAATGCTTCGCGGTGAACCTTTGGTGCGAGCTGATTTTCTATGCTTCGGGCCCGAAGTAGTTCTTCTTCGTGGGAGGCTGCTTTCGAAGCTCATTCCTTTTGGGAAGTAGTTCATTGATTTTCCTTTGAAAAATGTTTCGCTTGGACTCCTCTTGGCGAAGCACTTCTCATGCCTTGGTTTGAATTTTGTTCGGCCGACGTGCTTTGCTGTGAACTACTTTGCATCAGCTACTTCGCACACCAAGTTCCCGAAGGAGATTTTTTTTTTTTTACAAGCCGAAGTAAAACTTGACCTAAGTCCCTAAGCAACACTTAGTGCCCTTAGCACTTTATTTACTAGCCGGACTATTTACAGTATTTACACAAAAATTTGTGGCATGATTGGCATGCCACCACCATTAACACGGCTTTGGATTTTTATCCGGTGAACCTGCAATGGCCAGACCAGATCTGATTGAACTTCAGTCGATCCTCGAAGTTCGGATATTCTTCACCCAAAGTTGTCGATGTTGTGAACAAGGTGCAATGTAGCAGGTTATCACTCCTGCTAGTACCCATACTGTTGATGAAAAATGTGGCGAAGATGTTTGCCACATGGGGGCCTTCTTGGGGTACCGGTTGTAGTGATGGTTGGAACCAATACCATAATTCTGAAGAATCTACTGGTTGTAGGCGGGGTACAGGCTCTTCCATCCTCTCGATGCGGTAACAAGGCTCCTCCAGCGAAGAGTAATCTTCCAAGATCTCTTCAGGCTTAGCTTCTTGATGAGACATGCTTGATGGGCTCTAGCTGAACACTCGCGTGCCATCCTCTGGGATACAAAAAGGGTGCAAAAATGTGCCCTCTTTGTTCTCAGGCTCTACCACTTGAGCCTGCTCTTGTCCTTGGCCCGTCCTCTGATGGAGACTGCAAGCAACCATATTGTTCATTGTTGGGGCAAAGCTTGCATATTCCCATCGTTGGACTTGGATGAAATCTGCCTCTCGAGCTCCACACGACTGCATCTCAGGCCTCTGCTCAGTATGAGGAGTCTGCCATGATGAATACTGCATTGGATAGACAGGAGCAACAATTACCGGATAAGGTGATGGGGTTTCTCCCCACTGCCACTTTCTCGATAGGAGCAGAAGTTGTTCTGCTTGTACTGCTTCCTCAAATATTTGAGGGAATCTTCATTCACCTGATTGTAGTAAGAGGAGGCTTATGTCCGGGTGAAAGGCCCGAACATAGAAGAGGTGGGCTTGGGCGGGCATCGGTTGGATCTCCCCTAGAATTCTCTTCCAACTTCTATAGAATCGGACATTGAAGTCCGTGATGCTCTCCAAAGGTGCTCTCGTGATGGTGGAGAGGTACATCAAAAGCTGGAAGGGGTCCTGAGAGCCATCAAATGTTCTGATTAGTGCTCCCACTAAGTCATCCCATGAATAGATACTTTTAGGCCCGAGCAGTTTGTACCACTGCAGCGCCCTTCCTTCCAGAGATAGGACCAGAAGTCTGATCATGACATCTTCGTGGATTATGTCATGGAGGGTCGCTAAAGCAACAACATCTTCAAGGTGCTCTTGGGCCATTCCCTTAGTGCCATTGTATTTTGTCAATGTCTTCAAGGCACTTTTGGGAATCTCGTGGTAGCTTTGAAGATTCAGGGGGCCTGGGTCATCCCAGCTAGGATAGCTTACCCTTGCCATTATAGCAATGGTCTGCAGAGATCACGATTATCGCCGCTAAGTCGGAGTCGCCAGGTGAACATTCTTTTCCTCGCTTGTGAGGTCAAGGCTGCTCACCGAACCTTGATTCCTCCGGGATGTCTTCTTTCAGATTTAAAAACTAGACCTTCAACTAAACAGAGTCGCCAGGTGATTTCGTAGGATGGAGACAAGCCAGAGATTCACCAAACTCGGGCTTCCTTTAAAATATGGGGACTTTTGGCATGAAGGCACAGGTTTAGGTATCGATCTCTATGACTTAGAGATTTTTGGGTTGAACAGAGTCACCAGATGCTAAGAGTATTTTGGTAATGAGAGCATCGATTCTCACTACCACTCAAAAGGTGAGACTGACCGGATCCCACCGGGAACTGTTAGAACTTGGCTCCGATGGAGACGGGCTTGAGATTTCTTAAAATATGGGACCTTGGTCCCACCAGGCATGCCAGAAACTGTTGGTCATCAAATCTGCCCAGGAAAGGATTTGGGTAAGTGTATGCACCCTAGACCTAGACCAACATTGAAAGGCCGAAGGGAAGAGATGCCCCTCATGCCAATCTCCGGAGAAAGGTCGGCTCCTATGCTAAACTACTTTTGGGGTTTTGAGATAAGGGTGCAGGAAAGAGATAAAAGGGGTAAGGGAAGAGAGATCAATGATTTAAAGTGGGAGAGAATAGGAAGCACGATCGCTAACTAACAACTTGAATAGCAACAAGGAACACCAAGAATAAACGAAAGAAATGCAATATTAACCTTCCTATGTATCCTCTGGACGAGTTCTAGGATTCTCCTTCTCCCTTTCATCAAAATTTAGGGTTCAGAGTAACGACGATTAGGACAAGTGAATATGACAGAAACCACGACCCACCAGGAAACATAAAAGAAAACCAATATGGCATTTTTCCTCCCCTATGTATCCTTCAGGAGAATTTCAGGGTTCAGTCCCCAATCGCACACCGAATTCAGGATTCAGAGTTACAGTATGCAAATGAAGAAAGACAAAAGAATTAAGCATAGAAGGCAACATACAAGAGAGAAATAGAGCCCAAAGATCTTTAGTATTAATCGCAGGACATCAAGTTACAACAACTTTCTAGCAGAAAGTTCCCCCCCTTTTACATTACAATGCCTGGGTTTTTATAGAGGACCCGACCCTCTGAGTCATTATTACACAAAGCGGAAGAGTACACCCTTGAGATCTGAGAAGTCGGCTCTTCGTGGCCCTCGTGACCGAGTTTTCAAATCCTTTTACCAGAACTAGCAACTGCAACCGGGTCAACCAGGGAAATAGGCATTAATGAGCCATCTGAATCGTCCTTAGCCTCTGGGTGCAGTGCTCGAGTGGCCGCCATGCTTGTCGGGATCTTCTTCAAAAACTGATACCTCTTTTCCAATTGCCAAAAATGTGCAGCGAGCTTATCGGGCATGAAAAGATGTATTTATGAGGCACTTGATCACCTCGAGAAAATACCCGGCTTGGAGTGCGTGCCCGTGAATGCGCTTCGTTGGATCCTCGTTTGCAACTTCGCTTCGCAATGGATTTGGGCCGAAGTAGATTCTCCTTCTTGACTTGTACTTCGCATGGTGGAGCTTCGCAAAACGACTTCGGGGGTGATGAGTGTCGAAGTAGATTTCCTCCTCAAAGTGGGGCTCTTCATCCTTCGTCGCTTCGCTATCAAAATTGCCTCGCTGGTGCCTTGTAGAAATGCTTCGCCATGATCCTCTTTCAAAACTACGGTTCGGGAGGGTTTCGGCCGAAGCACTTGCCTTCAAAAATGTTTCGCTCTTCTTGGCTGTCAGTGCTTCGGTGGAAAATGCTTCGGGTGAAAGTTAGCCGAAGTGGATGCTTCGCAATGGTTTTTGGCGAAGTAGAAATGGTTCGCTAGATGAGAGGCCCGAAGTGAGTGTTTCGGTAGTTTTTTGGCGAAGTATTTTCAATGCTCCTTTGAATTCCGCTTCGCAAGTTTTCTAGCCGAAGTAGTTGTTTGAGGTACTTCGGGCATGAAGCTCTTCTTTGTGTTCTTCTTCGGCAATATTACTTCACAAAACTCTCACCCGAAGTAGTGATTTGAAGTGCTTCAGGCCTGAAGCAGTTTTCTATGCCTTAGCAAACTTGGGCCATAGCGCTAGCCCTTTCTTCCTTTGGCAATTGCTGCTTCGCAAAAACTTGGCCCGAACGACTTCTGAAATGCTTCGGGTGCGAAGCTCTTTTCATACTTTACTTCTTCCTTTTGGCGAATTTATTTTCCTTCGCTTGATCGATAGTGAAGCTTTTTCATCTTCATTTTATGTACAAGGGGGTGGCAGGGAAAGCCAAAATTTTTGCAACTTACAACTACTTTCAAAAACAAGGAAATACTTTACAACAAAGAAACACTATACAAAGTTTTGATTTTTTTCACCCCTTGTATAATGTGACAAAATTGTCAACATTCTTGATGGCTCGCAGGGCAACGAGCTTGTCTCGGTGGGAGCACTCTTAGCCTTGATCCATTGGGCCAAAGTCACTAGTTACCCTCAGACCCTTCTCCTTTTTCTTTTTTCGGTGGCACTTTCGTAGCTTGTTGTTGTTCTTCTTCTTCTTCTTCTTCCTCTTCCTTCATTGGTGCGGCCTCCTGCTGTGGTGATGGTGCAAGGAGATCATGGATACACTTCATATTTTGGTGGACATGAGCCCAAGCACCCCTCTCGAATGGTTCTTGATCTTGCAGTGCCTTGACCAGAATGAAAAATCGATCAATTTGCTCGATATCAGCATGTTTGGATATGGTGAACAGATCGTTCAGGCAAGCCACGATCTTGTAGTGTCTCAGGATAAATTTTGTTACCTACCCTTCTATTATCGATTCTGCCCACTTGTCTATCTCTGAAACATCACCTTCAAAATGAAGCCATATCGGCTTAAGCTCCTCCTTGGTCAGAAGGTTCCCATCATCATCCGTGAAGCTCGGGAAACCTAAGGAAGAGAGATCTTGGAAATAGCACATTTATGCACATTGCTTATTTTCAAACATGTCCTGAAGGTCCCTTGCCTTCTACATTTTCCTCACCTTGGAAAAGAAGGCACAAACTATGGCCTGGGCCGTGGACCAATCCATAGCCGTTTGAATCATCGCAATGACCTACAAGTCCTAATACTTAGTGTTTTGGACATCAAAGGCTAATTTGAGTTGGCTCCTAGCTTTTTGAGTGACCTCATCGATGACTGGCCCTCCTTCGGCAGTGGCATGCTGTGCTTCGATGATGTAAGTCAAGATTGAAAGGGCGCTGGAGCACCGAGACCTAAAATTTTTGAGCAAGTGCGCATGAATCTCATTGATTCTGTCCCTGTCAAACAATGCTAGGTCCTCCTTTTTGTACAGCTAAGTTTGCATCTGTAGGATTTTTACTTCAAGCTCTTTGGCCTTTAGATCATTCTCGGCCTATCTTTGTGCTTGGTTCTCTATTGTACATTAGAGCTATAGAATTTGTTGTTTCAGGGCATGTGCTTCCTTTTTCATCAGTTTGCACAACTCCTCGGACTTTGCTAACTTGGAGCGGGTCCTTGCCAGCTCTTCCTCCAATTTGATATTGGCACTCTCGGCTTCAAACCTGTGCTAATTAGCGACGTTTGCATGCACTCAAAAATTCTCGATCCTGATGTGCATTGATGCATATTCATTATCAATATTTAGATGATCCAAGTCCTTAGGTTTATCTTGGTAATCATAATTCATTGGAGTCATCTCATCCATGGGCTTCTGGACCTTGGGGATCTTCTTGACCTTATGCAACTTTCCAGCCTTCAAATCAAAGACGACGCATTTTTCAACCTGAGTCGACGAGCGTCCTCTCTTCTTCCTCGCCTCATTCAGCATTTTCTCTGTATTTTTTTGGGCTTGGAGTAGCTTTTCATCAAGGGGGCGTTCCTTGATCATGGACAATTCTGATTCAAATAAGGCTGGATCTCTAGCTGAAGGGGTAAATAGGTATAAAGAATGAATGGGGAATGCCTCACTAGTAGGTGCGACGATGGGTGTGGCAGGAACTTTGGCAAGCGGGACCACACCATGTGAGATAGGAGAATGGGCAATGGGGTTCGGTGTTGAGGTACTATCTTCACCTTGACTGAGGACCAAGGGAATGGTAGCATGGGTGGGTGAAGTAGGACCAATAGACTTGTCTTGATTGAGATCACGAGGTGAGTTCAGACTAGCAATAGGCAACGCGTGAGGGGGGGATTGACCTTGTAAGGGAGACTGATGAGAACTTTTGACCGGGACCATGTGAGAGACCAAAGGAAAAGGGTGGAGAACACGTACCTATGCTGATTCTTGACAGAGCAGCCGTAGTGACTTCTTGCATAGTCGGCTCCTGCTCTTGTTTGGCTTTGGCACCCCTGACCTCCATGACTTCTACTTTGAGGTCCCCTTCTGGTTGGAGGAGTTCCTCCACATCAATGATGTCAATGTTCAGGACTATCTCGACACTTGGTGGTGCTGCACCCTCAATATTTGTTTTGGTCGGGCCCAATGTGGGTTGTCCAGTGGGAGCACTTAGAAGCCCTATGCAGGGTTGCTTTGGGTGGCTTGGAGGCACTTGGACTTGTTCCTACCTCTTCCTTCTATTTCTCTCCAGTGGTTGCTCTAAATCTTCGATGCTTATGTCATGGCCTTCTATAGGTACCTGAGGTGATCCTTGTGGCATAGCTTTGGCCCTTTTCTCTTTTTTCTACCCTAAAGTATCATCATCTCTTCTTGGGCTTTTGCTCAAACCCGGGATAGCTGGAGGAACAAAGTCGACAAAAGATATGGGCTTCCAAGTTACAACATTGGCTTCATAAACTATTGTGAAGACCCTGTTCGTTGTCAAGAATCCATAAGAATTCATCTTGTAGCGATGGACCCTCATTATCCACCATTCCTTTAGCTGCTCCACATTCCAATCCTTCGATCCCTCTCTCAGATCGTCTTTTGCTTTTCTCCAGAAGGTGGAGTTAGGACTCGGGAAGGGGTGCCAAACTAGATCGTATGCGACCTCCATAGGGTAGAATTCATGCCAGGGAGGCAATGTTCTCATCCTCTCTAAATGCCACTCCAGATCCTTCCCATTAGGATTGTTTCTTTGCTCCATAATTTTTGGGTGGGGGCAAACATGAAAGTTCTTGAACCGGAGGTGGTCCCTCATTACTCCCAAGGGATCATAGAGCCATTGTTGAGGAATCTGGAGCAAGAAAAAATTGGCAAGTTTCTCCTCTAGGAAAACATTTTTCTTTAGAGCAAACACCTCGATAACTCCCATTTTGAAGGGGAAGTCGTAGGTGTGGGCTCATTTTTGACAATGGTTGTAGATGGCGTTTGTTGCATCGCTCTGTCGAGCAACCTCCAATGCAAATTGGTATTCGAAGGGGTAGACTGGTAACAGGAAGGGCTTCCCTATGAAGCCAAATATGCGAATCACGAGCCCTTGCATTAGTTGGAACACGTCTCCCTTATTCTCCTTTACCAATCTATATCTTAGGCTAAGGGGAACCTGAGGGGAAGACCCTGTTAACATATGCATGGCGGGTCCCAAAAATTGTTGATTAAAAGAATAGTATGACTCCTTCCTCAATAGGAGGGGAGTCCACTGGTATACATGTAGAGGATTTCCATCCTTGCTGCTTGTTGTAATGGCAATATGAGAAAAACTTTTATGTACATGAAATAAAAACAACCAAACAAGAAAAGAGCAGGTCCCGAAGTATCGGCTTGTCGCAGCGTTTTTCATGCTGTTGAGCCGCGTGTGTAAGGTTTTGGTCACCCATTTTACCTAGTCGAAGAAGACTCGGTTGGTGTTTGGACTCGATGCATCAAGGGCATAGAATTCCCCTTTGGAAATACATTCAGGCAAAGACACCTGTTAGGGGTGTACTGAAGCGGTAGTAGACATGCTCACCACCCATGCAATGATGGAGAAGATGTCAGTATTCTTGAAGGCCTCCAATGGTAGGGGCATTTGGGGTAGCTTGCCTGAAGGGATCCCAATTTTGAGGCTCTCGCACAAAAAATTAATCATGTAGCTGGAGGAAGTGAACCTCTCCATTTTTTCACTCAAAATGATGTTGCGAACTGTGTATCCCTTAGGCAGGCCCTGCTACGGCATGAAAGCTGCTTGCACATCTTCTTTCAAAATTGAAAACAACTTGTGGCCAGCTGCGTCTAGCAATTGTATGGAGGTGGGCCGATAGTTCTGCACGATGGCATTGATCAGCTCAGGACAATGGTGCATGGGAGGGGTCAGATACCAGTATATCTGGGAGTAGTATGCGACGACTCTTTTATTTTCTATCGAGAGCCTACTTCTCATGAACTCGATGGTATACCTAAGTTCGGCTATGCTTTTTGATAGCTCTATGTCTCTGATCTTCTCACACCCATCAACTGGTGGTTCTTCAGGCTGCTCATCTTTAGAATCCTCCCTTTCTTCCATGACTTGTTTCTCTAGGTGGATGCTTAGATCGACCTTCTTTGATTTTTGCCTTTTCTCCTGGCCCTTCATTTTCTTGGGGCCTGCTACTTCTGGCTCTTTTCCTTTTTCTTTCGATCTCTTCTTCCCAATTTTGGATATCCACAGAAGCAAAATTAATAGCAAAGAGGATTTCGACGAAAAAATCTTGAAGTGAAAGGCGAAAGAGTTTGCATACTGGCAGCGAATCTTAATCTTGCATGAATTATCGAGCAAATAACTTCTTCATTGTTGGAGTCTGCTTTATATAGCCTTAGAAGGCAACTACCCATATTTATGGCTCTTGCCATAATTAAATTTGCATTTCTAACCTGGGAGGTTGTTGCATCATTTGATTGGCTACACGGTGGTGTAGTACATAGGGCCACACGCTTCGATGATTGCGGCTTCCTTTGGAAACGTGACCTGCTGCCATCTCATACCTGGGAGCGAGCTTTTTCTCCTAACTGAATCCTCTCGAGACATACCTACCACCTTTACATTTAACTCGCTTGCTTCGAATGTTGTCGAAGGCGACTGTTGGCACGTTCCTCTAGGCATGTTTTAAATGCTCCCGCCTTGCGTATCATTAGATTGGCAAAGTCGAAATCAGGGCTAAAAATACTTCACGATGAACCTTTGGTGCGAGCTAATTTTCTATGCTTCGGGCCTGAAGTAGTTCTTTTCATATTCATTTTATATACAAGGGGGTGGCAGGGAAAGCCAAAATTGCTGCAACTTACAACTACTTTCAAAAACAACAAGGAAATACTTTACAACAAAGAAACACTGTACAAAGTTTTGATTTTTTTCACTCCTTGTATAAGGTGACAAAATTGTCAAAAATACAAGTAACATATCTCTTGTCAAAGAATCACCATCCTTTGCTTCTTCTATAGTTGAAATCTTTTCACTAAACCTTGTTGGGAGAGACCTTAAGATCTTATCACAAACATCTAATGTTTCAACATTAATTCCAAGACCTTGCATAGAATTAATAACCTCATCTACCCAAAGTAGATAAGTACTAACATTTTCCTCATTTTTCATTCTTAATTCTTAAAATTGTCCTTTGAGATTTCGTATCTTTGCCTTTTTGACACTTTTATCTCCTTCATATATGCTTTGCAAATTATCCCAAATTCCTTTTGCATCTTTACAATGCACAACTTTTATGGACTTTGTTCTATGCAAACCTCTTAAAATTGCATTTATTTCTTTTGAATTGTAATGTTGTAAAAGCTTACCTTCCTTATATGTAGGTGGATCAAATGGTGGTATGTATCCATTTTTAACTACTTCCAAAATTTCATTGCCAAGTGCCATCAGGTGAACCTTCATTCTCATACTCCAATATATATAATCACTTCCATAAAAAAATGGTGTTGAATTATCTAAGGACACATTCTTAGAATCCATTGTGTTCTTGAAAGTGTTTCCTTCAAGTTGTTAAACTCTTTCTAAGGAACCTGCTATGATACCAATTGAAGAACACAAGCTTATAATAAGAGGAGGGGGTGAACAATATACAACCAATTTTCACTTTTATTTCCCAATCAATATTATGCAATGTAAAGATAGCAATATCAAAAGTAGTAATCAAATCAATGCACAAATCACCACACACAATAGATACACCATTTTAACATGGTCCACCCAATGTGGGCTACTCTACGGAGAAAATATTTCACTAAAATTTTCTCAATCAATCTCTTGGGAATCCTTTCCCTATTACAACGTTTATGTACCCTTGCCCAAAAGCTACACCAATCCCCTAATCAAGTTCATGGAGATCTATCCATATGAGAACTCCTTTCTCCTTAGCTCTAACTAGTGATATTCTAGAATAATTGTTACCCCCACTACTCTTCCTAATGGATCTCTATCCACTGAAGACTCATGTCCTCATTACACTGGCTAATGGATCTCTATCCACTAGAGACTGTCATCCTCTATACTATGTCACATTCAAAATTTTGTCTCAAATTTGCACTAAACATAGCCCTTCAATCTAGCAAAAATCTGCTCAATCTTTGTCTTTGGTCTGGCACAAACCTCTCCTCAAATATGCACCAAACTCTATCCTCTAATCTACACTAAACACTGTCTTCTAATCTGCACTAAACATAGTCCTTCGGTCTAGCACAAATTTGTCCTTAATATCTATTCTCTGATATTCACTAAACACAGTCCTTTGGTCTAGCACAGATTTGTCCTCAATATTTGTTCTCAAGCCTTAACACAAATCTTGATCCAATCACAAATCAATACTGCTAGATCTGCCCCAAAACTTAACTCAAGGTTTGAACAAATCAATCAATCAACTCTGCTCACAAGTCTTCTCAAAGACTTGTCTCAAATCTACCTTGTAAGCTTCCACAAAAGCTTACACTAATCTGTCCACAAGTCCTCTCTAGAACTTATCCAATCTGCTCTCAAGTCCTCAGTAAGACTTGCCTCAAATCTGCTCAACAAGTCCTCAATATAACTTGTCTCAATCTACTCAATAAGTCCTCACTAGAACTTATCCAAATATGCTCTCAATCTGTATTGTAAGCTTCCACAAAAGCTCACATAAATCTATCTATAAGTATTTTTAAAGACTTACCTCAAATATGCTCAATAATTCCACACTAGAACTTGTCTAATCTCATAGAAACATAAAGAGAATTATTAGAGACTCAATATGCTTCTCACTCATCACAATGCTCAATTATTTTAAATCACTCTTTTAGAAACATACAGAGAATTGTTAGAGACTCAATATGCTTCACATTCACCTCAATACTCAATCACTTTCAATCACTCTTTTAGAAACATACATAGAATTTTTAGAGACTCAATATGCTTCACATTCACCTCAATGCTCAATCACTTTCAATCACCTTCTCAACTCAATTCAAAATATAGAATAATTTGTTTCATAGAACTTGAACTATCACTTCACACATCCACTTGACTAGGCTCTACCAAATCTACTCAACCAATAACTTCAATGAAATAATCCTTGCTCACAAACCCTAGTCCAAGCATATGAACACTCACTCAAAATGTTTCCAACAATGCTTATCAACCAATATCACATAACAATGATACTCATGTTCTTTCCAAACCCTAGTTCAAGTTCTTCACTCAATTACTCACTTCAAAAACAATACTTATAAAACAATCTTCACATAACAATGATACTCATGTTCTTTGCAAACCCTAGTTCAAGTTCTTCACTCAATTACTCACTTCAACAATAATGCTTATAAATCAAGGTGCATAGCATTCACTTCTCAATAGCTCAACAACTCAATAAGGAAACCTAATCAAGTCTTTTTCACTCCAAAGTTGTTTTCCAGAAAACCAACTAATCAACTCAACCAAGGAAGAATGTAACCATACATTTTATTTGATGTAGAAGTAGACCATACAAATCTGCCACAATCATAAACACTTATTTGCCAAATACAAAGAGTTAAATGATAAGAATTATCACTCTTAACACTTTTCACAATTTACCTTAATCACAAAGATAAATTAAATCTCAAATACACCTTATTGCTCCATATCAATAATAACATTAAACATCATAAATTTCATCAAAATCCCCTATAAAAATATAACTCAAATTCTACTTATAACTCCCTACTCAATATTGCATTTAATTTAAATAACTCTCTTTATAACTTAATGCAATAAATCAATTTCCATTTTCCTATGGTAACAACAATAATTACCCTAGCCAAATTAACCTTTCACCACTTAGGTGAAAATCAGAAATTACTTACACCTTATACCTCCAACAACATTAGCATATGCAATAATAAAAATCAAAATAAAACCTTTATTACCCACTCCACATTCGACGAGATTTGAACTTGCACCAAATGCTTCAGTAGTGCCTTGGTTGCGGCTTCCATGTTGTGTGAGCCATGCGCTCACCTTGCTGCTTTAAAACGTAATGTGTGCTTTATCCTCTTCACTCTTCCCTAGAGCCTTTGGCTCTTCTTCCAACACAATGCCTGCTCCACACACACTTCAGAGGCGCCTTTCATTCAATTTTGCACGAGCTCTTTCTCACCGAATATCGCAGATATTTTTTGAATTCCAAACATAAGTTTGGCTTAAGGTATAAATGCCTTTGCCCTTGAGTTCATGCACGTCGGTGGAGATGAATTCGTTGGGGGTCTGCGCTAATGTTTTAGCTTCAAATATTCAATTTATAATTTATTTAAATTCATTAGAATTTAAATATTATAAATTAATATTTAAATATTTTGGCTTTATTAAGGATTAAAGCCTCCTTAGGTTTTAATAAAAACCTTTTACTTTTCCCATTATGGTTTTTAATAAAACCTTTTATTTATGCTTTACATAATATTAAAAATAAATATTATGAAGCTCTTTTGCCATCAACCTTTTGCATTGCTCATTTTGACCTTTTGACATCAACGGTAGGTCATTCCTTGACATCAATGACAACTTCATTCCTTGACATCAATGACAACTTCATGGAATCAAAATGTTCAATAATTTCTTTCCTACCTCACAAAATATTTTGCAAGTAAAAAGGGGGGAAGACTTGTAAGGGTGCACTTTCAATAGAGACTAACACCTTAGTCAAACTTCTTGTAAAATTCCATCAAAGAATATTTTGCAAAAAGGGGGAAACTTGTAAGGGTGCATTTTCAGTAGCAACCAACACCTTAGCCACCTTATCAAATATTTTGCAAAATCATATTGTAAATGGTGCATTTTCAGTGAAGGCCGACACCTTAAGAAAATGGGTAAATCAAAGAAAAATAATACCCCAAACCAAACTGATGCATGTGCAAAATTAGTTAAAGGTCCTTAATTTCCGCCAGGTATGGAAGGAATGGATTTTTATGAGGATGCCACATTTCTCACACTATGCGGTGGTGTAAAAACCATTCTCAAATATTTTGAGTCTTGTAAAGATCTTCAAAACAATGGTGCTCTAATCCCTATTGGCGTTGTAAGGACAATATGTACGTCATTTGATTCATTTGACATTACCCAACATAAAAAGAAAAGGAAAATCAGTGAGGAATCAAAGGTCATACTCCTAATGGTTGATGCTTCTTGTGACACAAGTGACCTTCAACCCATGATGGCGAATACTTTTTGTGACACAAGTGACCTTCAGTCCATGGTGGTGAATGCTTGTTGTGACACAATTGACCTTAAACACATTTTGGCCAATGCTTGTTGTGATACAAATGGCCTCATGCCTATAAGGGCAGATATCAGTTGTAGCATAGGTGATCTCATCACAAACACAAATTTTGCTTGCGACACCAGTGACTTAAAAATTAAACATCCTCAAAATGAGCTTCATAATCTCATCAATTGTGATAAATGCCATATTGTTAAAAACATTGATGAAGATGAAGAACTTGGGTGTTTTGAAAAACATACCAAAGGTATTGGATCCAAACTAATGAAGCAAATGGGATTCAATGGTAAAATATTAGGTAAACATGGGAAAGACATTAAAAATCCTATAATGCCAATTGTCAGGCCAAAGAATGGAGGCCTTGGCTAGGATGGATAAGCAAATACCAATAAAAATATATTTATAAAATCTAAATCTCCTACAACTCCTACAAAGCACTGTTGTAGTCATTGTGGTAGACTAGGACATGTAGCAGCTAGGTGTTGGAAACTACATCCTTGTAACTCATGTGGATGTATAAATCACTCCTCTTCAAATTTTTGGTACAAAGTAAAAATGACCAACAAGGTTCATATCAATTGTGGATGGATAGATCTCACACAATGGACCAATATGAAAGAAATGTTGTATGGATTCTACAAGAAAGGTAAAATCTATGGTAGACCCAGTGGCAGATCTAGTTACATACTGAGTGGCAGTCCTAGAGGCAATGACCTAGAGATAGGCCTAAAGATATATCCTAAGGCAATGATCCAGAGGCATATTCATAGGAAATTTCATAGATAGACCCATAGATACTCATCAAGAGGTACACTTAGAGTCTAAGCCATAGTAATGAGCCATATCCTGAGCCAGATCTATGAGCTTAAGGCTGAGCCTGAGCAAGAGCCAGCATACCAAATAATGGAATAAGGGGGATGTTAGAGTAATTATCCCATTACTTGGATAATATCTAGATTCTTATCTTGGATAATATCTAGATTCCTATCTTGGGTAATTACCATAGGATGTTAGGTAGAATATGTTATTACATTTATTTTTTATCCTATGTAAGATATTTGCTAAATATCTATGATTAGCGAATATCTAAGTTGTTAGCTATTATTGTTAGTAGTTAGTGTGATTTGGGGGATATTATTTAATCCCCATCTTGGTTATTCTTAGCCTAGTATTGTATTATATATTTGATTATTATCAATGCAATACCTAATGGTTGATCAAATACATATAGTCTTTGCCTTGAAAAATATTCCTTCAACAATGTATCTTCTAAACATTTCCTTTATAAACATCTTTTGCAAGTCAAATCAAATTGACTTCAATATTACAAAGATCATTGAATAAATTTTTCTTTCTCAAAGTGCAAGCCGATATTCCTGTTTTCTTTTATTTTTTTACCCTGAATTTTGTTTAAAAAACTTCCTTATTAGCAAATCTCCTTCAATTTCATTTACTAAGTTAGCAAATTTCAGATTCTTATTTCCATATTTTCTTTAATAGGTTAGATGTGGATTCTATTTGGGGCCACTCCCATCAAAATAACAAAATATTACATTTGCTGTAGCATGCCTTTTTATCACAATTTTTTCATTTCTTTTTTCTCTTAAATATATTCTTCAACTTCCTCGAAGTGCTATATTTTCACAATTAACTCCTTGCCATCATTTTGATTAAGATATAAAATCTCACTTGGCTAGTTACCTTCTAAAATTTAAATTTCACTGGGATGAATATCAACACCATAATTTTATTCTCTATAAATATGCTCACACTGCTAGGAGATTGCCTCTAGTAATAGATGATGAATAGTATTAAAATCACCTTGAAGATAATGCCACCCTTATTTTCCAAAGGATATATAACAGTATTAAAATCACCCTCAAGAATCCATATAACACAATCAATCATTATTGTATTTGTAAATAATATGCTAAGGTCCTTCCAATATCTTTCACAAGGAGTAACCATAGTTGGAGCATATACATTTATAACCCCAACTTTGATGTTTTCATCTTTCCTGCACAATTATCCAACAACCCAATTACTTTTTGCTTCTAGTAGTTTTCCATCCCATTTGCATTTGTCCCATATTATTGCAATACCACCTGAAGCTTCTATAGAAGAAACTGCTAAACAATCATTTTTTTAAATCTTCTTAAAAGCATACTTACAATCCTCACTACTTAATTTTGTTTCTTGTATTAAAATAAATTTAGGGCTATAACAACCTATTAATTCCTTAATAACTCTTATTTTAGGGGTTTTATTCATACCCCTAATATTCCATGATATAATTTTCATCATCAACACTTTTTATTTTTATTAGTGGGCTTAGCTCCACTTCTTGTTAATACCTATGATATTTTTATTTTGCTTCCCAAATCGATATCCTTTTGAGTTTCCTTTTCTCTTAATTCCTGCTTCAATGGCATTCCTCTCCTTCTTCCAGTCCCACCTACACTCTCATCTTAATCAATCTCTTCTATTTTTTTATATTGTTCAAAATGAGACTTATCTTCTAAAGATTTATGTTGCCCTAAATAGTCAAAAGTGCAAGGAATAGCCTTATTAGCATTTTATCCTTTATGTTACCCTAAAAAATATAAAATGCATAGATGATCCTCCAAAGTTATCACTTTATTATGTTGGCTTTAAAACCTTAAATTTTCTTGGATATCCTCCACAAGATTTTCTTTACTATACTGCCCTTGATATCCTAAAGTGCAAGGAATACACTCCATACTACTTCAATTTTTATTTTAAGGAGAATATTTTAAGCTACTTGAGAATAATAAAGGTGATTTACCTAGATTAAGCTTGACCTCCTTCACCTCATTTGCTTTAAAATTTATCTCCCCATATTCCTTTATTTTAAAATTTGTCTTCCCCTCTTCCTTCACACCTTTAGCTCCTATTTTTGAACTTGTGAATTGTCCTTCATCATGCCCCTTATAATTTTTTCTTTTAATGATTTATTCGAGTGAACTATAATGACCTTTGCCATTTGATTATGTAGAGGTATTTTTCCAACCACTTTCTTAAGAGTGGAAAATCCTTGATTTGACCTAGCTTCTCCTATGATATGGTATCCTTGTTTCAAATTGAAGCTACTCTCATGACCAAAAAATTATATCTCTTCCTCCATTTTCACTTTGCAATATCTTGCCATGTGCCTAGTTTCATGACATTTGCAACATGCAATGTTTTCATAATCCACTTGTTGATCCCATTCTCTTGATTCAGATTTAATCCTAATCAATTGTGGTAAAGGTTTAGAAATATCCATGTCAACATATATTCGAGTGTATACAACAAGCCTTCTCTCCATAGTACTTGGTCCCCCCTAGATGAATTCACCTAGAGTATTACCAATATTCTTGAAAACCTCCTTATTGACAAGTTGATAAGGAAGTCCAAAAAGCCTAATCCATACCAGAAGCCTTTTGATAGTTTTTGTGTCCATCAAAAAATTCTCACTCCAAGGTCTTAAATATAATGCATCTTTACCCCTAAACTACGAGCCTCCATCCATTATTTTATCCCTTATTTTTGAACTATTGAAAATAATGAGGAAAAATCCTTTTGGAAGAAATGTCATAGAGTAATTTGAATTCAAACCCCATTTCCACTTGATCCAATTTTGAATCTCAAAAAAACCTGTCTAATATCCACAAAACTTACATATTAACCCTCTAGTTTTAAGAACCATTATATCATGCTCAATTTTCTCATCCTTGATAATCACTTCTAGTGTAGAATCTGCTACCTGGACTGGGTTTACCATAGATTTGCTCTTCCTATTAATGCTAGCCAGGGCATCCATACTTCCAACTTGGTCATTCATACTTTCAATAAGGACTTTCAAAAATGAATTTCTTTCCATGTTACTTAGATATTCTTCAAATAAATCCTTTAAATTATTTGGAACAAGAAGTGGCATTTGTTTATTGATCACACTTTGCTTTCTACTTTATGCTTTCTTGCTCACACTTCCTCCTCACTCTCGACTCAAGCACTTTTGGTTGCACTCACTCTCAGCTTGCGCTCACACTCACTTTCAACTATACTAACTCCTAATTCCACTTGCACTCACTTCTAGTTGCACTTACACTTGCTTTCGATTGCATTTACACTCTATTTCAACTGCACTTACACTCTCTTTCAACTACACTCACACTCACTTTTGGCTACACTCACTCTTGGCTTGTGCTCATGATCACACTTGCTTTCAGCTACACTCACTCCCAGATCACACTCACACTCACTTTCAACTGCACTCACTCCTCGTTTGCACTCACTCTTGATTGCACTTGCACTCACTTTCGACTGCACTCACTCACCGCTTGCACTCACTCATGTCTCATGCTCACACTCACTTTTAGCTGCACTCACTTCCAACTCATGCTCGCACTCGCATCGGGTTGCACTCATATTAATGATTTTACATAGTATTTTATGAGGGATCCTAGTTCCCTCATACTAAGTGGGGTATGAACCTTGGAACTTCGAAAGAGAGGCCAAAGCCCTTACCACTACAGTAAGCTTGTAAATATCTTATTTTCCTTTCTAACTTCTTTGAACAACTAATTTTTCTTCAAAAATTTCCTTTTATTCTCATTTTTTTTCTCTTTTCCTTTTAATATTTTAATCTCCCTTTCAAATATTGGATTCCCATCAAATTCCTTTTCATATATCAAATTCCTACCAAATATTCCTTTTAATCAAACTTCCACAAAATTGTTTTATAACTGGAAATGATTTAAAGGTATATATATATATGTACCTTTAAGCATGCAAAATTGTTTATTTTCCTGATGTTTTATCACTTTGAAATATGCATAATTAACTTTCACTTTGCATGTTATGAGCATTACAAAGTCCACCTGACCATGTCTGCTTTCTGCTAATTTTCCATCAAATCATATTCTATGTTAGATTTTTTGCCTTCAATGTTTGCTTCTTGCTTGTTTCCATCCAACTCCAATGTTTGCTCGATTATTTCATCTCATGTTTGCCTCTCTGGTTTCTCCAACCAAAGTTTGATTTATTCAATTTTGTTGTATTGTACATTTCAACTTTGACACTTAATAACTTTTGTTCATAGATAATGGGTTCTACTTCTAGTCCGCTCTCTCAATGTGGTGATTTTACCATGTTGCTCTCACCTTTGCTTCCTTCCATGGATTCCTTAGGCTTTCTTGTCATTGTTTCCTCATTATAGCTTTCTCACCAAGTTAGTTTTAACATGGCTCGCATGGCTCTATTGTTGAATGTGGCTTCTCTCAAACTTAAATTCTCTCAACTTGGATTCTTTTAATCTTAACCTCTCTCAATTAAGGCTTCTTCTTGTTATAAACACATTTTCTTATTAACAACAAATCATTCACCAATATGAAGAAATATCAAACATGCATCCAAAAATACATTCCACAATAACAATTCACATAGTAAAATAGAGATAGATAATACCCTTGAGGTAGTAAAAAACCAATTATACTCCTTAAGAAAGTAATCACTCCACAATATATCCAACTTCATGAACCAAGAATATTATCGAGAATACTTCAAATGACTTGTTTTTTACAATTGGATATACATATCTCCTTATACAAGAATATGATGATTCACCTTCCATGAGTTAGAAGGGCATCCATGTGGTGATTCACCTTCCATGAGTTATAAAGTGTATAATATTATAATAAGGTACTATGTTATATCTTGTTATAATTTGATGTCTCACTTATTCCATAAATACCATATACAATATTATTTCCCTAGGTACATAACATAATCATCATTTTTTATATGTCCTCCAATTCCAACCATTGTTTGCTTAGCCTCACTCTCAAATTTTCCTTCTCATAGGCTTCTACATATGTCAAAATTGGTATAGTATTCATATTTTTTTATTTCAAGGTAACAATCCATCGATAAACCATATTTTGATCATATCATTAACTAACGATAACTCCATCTTGCCTGTGAGTTGTAATATTTTATTATAAGTCTTAATATCTTCATCCTTTTTCTATTTAGTAGAATTTTTGGAATATATTACATTATTTGGTACATGCTAATGTACCATCATGGGTACATATCTAGATTAGGAGAGTGTCTTAGATTAGGGTTTGAGTATTTACTTTATGCAATGTAATAAATGCACAAGTGTTGTTAAAATGTGCAAGGTACTTGATGATGTAAATGTGCATGTTGTCCATGTGCACATGAGTCCATAGAATAAGAAGATGAAGAGTCATAGGAAGGTGAAATACCAAGAGTCACATCTCATTATATATAGGCCTTTGAGATGGAGTGAAAAAAAGAGAGAAGCATAAGTTAGATTAGAGTAGAGTACAAGTTATAGATACAATGTAGAAATTATGAAGCATTTGAGATCTCCATATTGTGTATGAATATCCTATTTTCATGAGCTTTCATTAATGGAAGTTTTGTGAGTTATTGAAAAAAATTCTTATACTTTTTTTCCACTTATTATATTGCCATTATCATATAGTTAATATTGCATGCTCATTTTAGTCCTTGTGGTTGCATTTCATTTAATATATAGCATTAAAAGCTAACAAGAATAAATTTTAGTTATTATCTCAATGTCATCCCTAAGGGGTTTGAATTTTGCTTTGAGTTCATCTACTAGAATATCCCAAAATGTAAAGGACTTAATACTTTCTTTTTTCAAGTATCAACCAATTATAATTCCTTACAATGTAGCAAGAAATAGTTGTAACTACTCATCTTGTTGTCTTACTCCATTTGCTTTCCAAATGGTTGTACAAGTGCCTATGTACCTTGTAGAATCTTCTTTTCGGTCTCCTATGAAGGGTGTACATTTTTGCTTGCTTGCTCTATTTGCAATGTGTGCCATCAATAAGAGGTTATCTTCTTCCACTTTCTTATCATTAGATGATGGCTCTAACAATATGTCAACCCAATGTTTCTCTATCCTTGGTGGATATTTTGGTTATTCTATTTATGGTACTTTGGTCCTAGGCACCTCATCCACTCATGGTGTCTCTTGATCCTCTGTATTTTATTCAAATATTCTCCTTCCCAATTTGGACGCACTTCCACTTCGTGACCTTCTTCATGAATACACGAACTATAGATCTAGTCTTCTTGTCTAAATACTTATATACGATTTCTCTAGTACTTCATTTTATCCTTTACACTCCTCAAAAAAATCCTTCCTCTTGCTTGCTTGATACCATCCATGCTTTTTCTCTTTGTGCACTTTCCATGTTTGCATCTCCACTTATGCAAACATCTCCTTGAACTATTTGAGGTATTTTGTCCTCTATTGTAAACAATAATATTTTCCACATTTTTTTATCCTCCTCTTCAAGAATCAAAACTCATTTGAGTATTGGTACCTATGTTTCTCTCAACTGTAGTACTTGATTAGTTAAGTTCCTTGTTTGAGTGATCCTTGTGATTCTCCTAACAAGCACTTGATCCTCTTTCCAACCTCATCTTCTACATCCTCATAGAAATCTATTTTCATCCACCTTTCTCTCATCACATGTATTAATGCTTACTTTGATCCTTAATCCAACAACACCAATGATGTCAAATATAGTCAGAGTGGTGGTATTTCCAGTAATGAGATGACAACATATTCAAGAATTGAATGATGCTATAGTCATGAGACCATTGACATGGTTGTACGATATTCCTTGAACGGTCTCAATTGTACGATAATAATTGTATGACATAATCTATTGTATAATACAAACTATTATATGATGTAGTCCTTTGTATAATCCAATCCCTTTGTATGGTTGTACGATTGAATCTATTGTATGACACAATACGATATAATCTTAGCAATCCTCAATCCTAGCATATGGTGGTGATTTGTATGGTAATCACACATACATAATCATAATCCTTTCCAAGCAACAATTAGTTCCTCCAAGGCAACACCCTATGTGTTTACCTTCATACAATTCATTGTCGTACAACCTATTGGTTGTATTGTTTACAACTATTGTAATTTCTGCAATCCTTAGTAGGCTTCTTTGCCACTTGCAAATGCCAACAACTCTATGGAAATGCAAACACTAGAATTCCTATAGCCAAACAATGACTTATGCACTCTCTAATACTAAGAAATACTACTTGCAATATTATAATAGTCACATCCATAAACAATAACATAAACTACAAATAAGTGCAATGGTTGTATCATCTATTAATTAATGGTTGTTGTAACAAGCAGTAAGTTATTAATATAATGGCTCAACAATCTATAGCAACAATATCAATATGTAGTCCATACATAGTATGCATTTATACATAACACTCTTCACCATACACTTTAGCAATGTTGACTCTCTCCATACATGCTAGATTATGTATGCTCCAAAATGAAGGAAGGGAGGCCTTTTTAATACATACCCAGGATTTTCCAAGCAGTTCCTAGGACGACACATTGTTAACAACCACCACCTCATATCCAATGTTTATATGAGTTTATCAATTTCCTAAAGTATAAAGTACCTTTTTATTAATATTTTATTTCATGTATATTTCATTATAATTTTGCCTATTTTTACTTTAATTTCATTAACATCATTTCATGTACATTTTATCTAAATTTTGCTTTACCAAAATTTACAAATAATTTTTTGTATAATTTTTATTTCTTATTATTATGAGAAGCAATTTTGCCACCTACAAGAAGATTGTCAGCATAAAACTTAATCATCAAAATATAATCAACTTTATGCTTGATGTACAAATCATGCTTTACCTTAAATCACTAAAATCCATAAATAAAAAAGAAAGAATAAGTCTTCTCATACGAAGTGTGATGATCCTACTTAATCTCATACGAGGACTTATTTGTCATACACACCAAAAGGTTGGTCCATTAATCTCAAAATATATAATTATCCTTCTAAAGCTCTACATGAATAAAGTCACTATTCCCATCCATATGATGCACCTCCCACCTATAAGAGGTAATAATAGAGATAAAAATTCAAATAGACTACCAGCTATGCTCCCCACTTCGGCCACCTCCATTTTTGGTGCACTTTCATCATATGAACTAAATCATAATTTGGGGTGGAATGGTCTGTGTGTCGAGATATCCCAAGCCCAAGTAGCCTAATCAATGGTCTAAGGTAAGTCCCAAGCCAAAGGATGTTAGCATGACTTCTCTCTAGCTATTGGAGGAAAGTTTTTTATTCAGCTTGTGTGTAGTGAGAACCAAAGCGATCATAAAACAAGGAAGAAGGTGGAGGTCATTGGGACGAAGTGTCACTTTGTGTGTTGAAGGATGGCACTGCTTGATCCTGAAAAACTACAGTTGGACCCATTGGTAGAGGATATTATGGCATCTTACGGGTTGCTGAACTTTCTAAAAAAGTTTAATGGACATGATCCCAAATTTTCTCATGAGTTTGTCTAGAGTTAGGATAATGGAACAATATCCCTGAAGGGACTTACTTTTATTGTAATCATTGAAATGCTGGAAGAAATTACCGAACTCGCCAATTATGAAGAGATTGTATGTAGGGATAAACACTCAATAACGGGTGAATTGCCATTTTTTATCATAAGGGAAATTCATTGACAAATAAGGATAATGGGTATGTCAGGGAGGGCCTCCCTCTGCTATGGAACCAGGCCATGGTGTTGATCATGCAATACCTGATCATGGAAGAGCCATCTTCGCCCCTTCGATGCTTTCACATGGTATTTTTAAACTTCCTGAAGGACGTCAAACAGATCAAAATCCCAGAGTATATTTTTAAATTGATGGATATCTCAATTGATAGTGTCAAGTGGGGGAAGTCCACTTATCCCAAGAAATAGGATCTATAATTAATCATCTACAAATATGTCACCAACATGTCATGGAACTTGATAGATTGGTCGTTGACCCTAGCCTAGTTCCATAATCTCTGGCGATAATGAACATCATATAAGAATCCTAGGTGATCAACATGGACAATGGAACCCCCAGTAGATCAAGAAGACCAAAAGGGTTACTTCTTGCAGGTCCATCCATAACTCCTACTAGGCACTCGATCCATATCAAAAATGTAAACGATAAAGCTAAAAGTCCCTCCCCTGCCCGTAAGAATAAGAGGACTGCAATAGGACCTTCTCCGAGATCTTAGTTTTTCTAGGAAGTTGGCGAAATGGACCAAATAACTGACCTGACCTAGAGGACATTGTCACTTTGGCTACTTCAATTCTCCTAAGAGCCAAAAAAATCATAACCCTGATGCATGCACATAAAACCAACATCCCTGTGGAGGACGATCCCAAGGAGGATGAAAACTATGTCCCAGAATGAGAAGAAGGTTTCAGGGTGCTCCTTTTTGCTTTTGGATTGTCCCATTTTGTTCTTGGGTCATCCCTGCATGTCTACTGCATCTTATGTTTTGTTCTTTTTGACCTTTTGGGTAGTTATCATAATGTATTCCCCTGCTTCTATTTCTGTTCTATGGCCATAGTGGTTGGCCCATTTTTTTCTTGTTCTATAGAGAGTCGAACCTTCACGGGATCCTTTCTACGACATGTATAGAAGGTTTTGGGTCTATTTCAAAACCCATTATCAATAAAAAATAATAATAAAGGTCTTTGGATGAAGTTGTAATCTTATTGCAGTGGTAAGGATTTATCCTCTTTTTAGGAGGTTCAAGGTTCAAACCCCATTTAACATGATATCAAGATCCCTTATAAGAACCTATGTAAACTCATTGAAAAAATAAAGGTCTTTGGATAGTCAAATCCCTCTTTCTTAAAGAATATCTTAGAAATAAGTCATTCATTGTGCTTCTCTACCTAACGATATAAAATATACGTAGTTTTATAGACCCATTTATGGCCAATAATATTCTTTACTTTAAGAAGAAGAATAACATTCCATGTGTGATTCTTAATTAGCGATTCATACTCACCAATTATAACATCCTTTTACTCTAGAAAATCCTCGTCAAAGTATACGTGAAAGGATCTCTAAAATCATCAACTCTTAACATTAAGGCCCAATATGGAGCCTTTTGATGGAACTCCTAAAATAGAATAGCCTAAGCATCCTAAATGTGAGTCTAAGCCCACTTGAGAACTAGGTGATCCATGTAAGACTAAAGTACAATTTACATATAAGTAGCATTAGAAATGTATACTAGAGATAACAAGTCAAACTCACCATCCACCTTAATATTCGGTATTATTGCACAATGCATGAAAGTATCAAGATCAACTGCTATAAGATCCAAAACTAAAAATGCTATAGAAGGGTCCAAATATGAGTCATATTAGTAGATCCTATTGATGGATCCCTTTCGGGGTAAATAAACTAAAACAACTATAATCATACTAATGAGAACCTCAAAAGAGGAAATCACAAAAGGATCTATAAGAAGGAAATCATTGGCTAAATGGATAGGGATTGATCCAGAGGAAGCAAATGGAAGCACCTCATCAAATATCACATCTCTCTAAATAATAACATCCTACTTTTTAGGATCAGATAGGTGATAAGCCTTGGTGGCATCAAAATACCCAACAAGGATACAATGATGGACCTTGGCATTTACCTTATTCTTAATATCTTTAGAAATATAATCCCATGCAATAAATTCAAATATATAGAAATATGGATTAGGCATAGTCCAAGATTACCTTGTAGATATTACAGACAAAGGCAATGGATGAACACAATATCCAATATGAAGATAAATATTAAAGACTAAAGTCTTCAATAACCAAATAATGTAATATAGGGGTATGTTGGAGAATATTACATTATTTGGTACATGCTAATATACCTCCATGGCACAATTTAAATATTAGAATAGAGTTTGAGTCTATAGTTTAGGAGTGTGATTTATATTTTTCCTTTATGTGTGTGTCTATGTGCATGATATGCACAAGTATCATATAATTAAGTGTACAAATATGTAATGTAAGGATGTGTACAAGTGTCATGTATTAGGTGTGCATGTAGTGGTATAAGTATCATGTAAAAGAGTGCAAGTGTCATAGATCTAAGTGTGCATGTAAGTAGTGTTAAGAGTCATGTATACAAGTGGTAATATAAGAAGCCAAAGGACATGTGACAGTAGTCTTATGTAAATAATAGGAAAGGTTTTAACTCTTGAATATTTGAGGAGTGCAATAGTAAAGTATTGAAGAGTCACCTTCTAAGGTTATATAATGGAGACAAAGCTCCATGAAATGTATCTAGAAAATATATGAAACATTCAAGCATGAATATTGAAGCTTGTATGCATATTTTGAGAAATTCTACTGTAAGTGTTCTTCATGTTATTGCATGAATGATTTTGACCATTTATATTCATATTTTTATTTTTTATGAATATTATTATTAATTATGTTGGCCATCTTATATATTGATTGCTCTTATATTTGAGACTACTCTAGATCCAAAATATTGGGACCTAAGATAATCTGGATTAAAAGCCAACATTATTTTCAATGAATTGGTAGATGAAACTCATGTACCATAGTGACTAGTGAGTCCATCGATGATTAAGGGAGGATATTAGTCTTAGGTATGCCACTTGTAACCTGATAAATAGTCATTTTTTTGTTGAAATTAGGCTTAAAAAATAAAAAGGCATGTTTGTTATAGTATAATGTTATTACATAGTTATAACATTATTGATGGTGATTTTTCTTCCCTTGTGGCACTTTTTCCTTTGGCACTATCATGAAATTATGGTGCTTTCATGAGTAATAAAGCCTTCCAAGTGTGCAAGTGTTGGCACTTTTATTGCTTTTGAGATTTTTAGATGAATTTTAAGAGATTAGTTTTGAAGGATAACTAATGAGATTGATTATAATTTTTGTGTATGAGGTTGTACACTTTAAACTTATGGGAATATTAACTGCATGCCTTGGAGACCATCTTGATATTATTAAGATTTTAAAATCATGCATTACTAGTGGCAATATGACTACATCATGTGGCCCTAAATCCAAAGATAATTTTTGACAGAGCATTATTGATAGTCCTAGATAAGTGATGGTATTAGGAGATGAATACCTTAAAATTATCATGTGGAGAGACCACAATCATATTCAAGGATTAGTGATAGATATTATGATTATCTATTTGAGGTACTCCTATTTACATCAACAAATTATAAAGGCAACTTAGCTATGATGACAAATGATCTCAATTTCTAGCTTGTGAGGTATAATATTAATATCAATGCCACACATGTAGGGGGCACTTAGATAGGTAGGTATATTTACTAGCTTCATTAATTTTATGTATTTTATTACCATAAACAACTAGGTAAATGTTCCAATGGGGTATAGAAGAGGTGGTGGTTACTATGCAGAGCACAAGACCATTTTCATAGTGGTCGATAATTTTGGTGTGATTATGCTACACTCTTCACCATGTAGACTATAAAGGTGGAAAGAGTATGACTTATTATATGCTCCGCCATGTATTTGCATAGGATAATTTCATGGGATGGCCTCTAGGTGTATTAGTAGATGTAGATCATGTAGAGGTACCATAAGCCTATAGTTGGGCCTATCAAATTGAGCTTGAGCATGGGTACTTTTTTATGGTAGTTATAGGTAAGGTTAGGTGATAACTTGATGAATTATAATAATAGGATTTAATATTAAATTCATACAAGGGACATTTAGTTTGGCCATAGGATTCTCATTAATTGGCCAAAGTTAGAAAATAGAGATGGTTGGTTGGTTTGTATAGGGATACAAAGTTGTTTTGGAGTGAATGCATGGTCTAGAAATTTACACTAGTTTAGGACATCCCATCAAAACCTATCTAGCATAAGATATCCTTTAAATAGTAGGGTTTTGAGGACTATCAAGTCCAAAATCCTTTCTAGAGTTAAACATGAATGACCCCATCATACCAAATCCAAGAGTGGATGATCTGAGTGTTAATAGTTTTTATAGTTGTTGGCACCATGACTTCTAGCCTAGATAGATTATAAAGGATGGGCTACAACCAAACCAAAGGATATGATTATGGTATATGAAAAGGTAAGCATAGTGCTAGGTGTTATTTATAGTTAGATAATAATAATGCATATATGAGATGTATAATGGATGATCTATAAGTTCTTTACCAAACTATCAACTTGGCTTAGTAGTTTTTTAATGTATAGGTAATGGTTGTGTCCTTGATGGATGGATATGATTAAGTATAAGTAGAGGAAATAATGCATACCTAGGATCAAGATCATTTGGTCCAATAGATTTTGGTACTTTAGTTTATGATACTCCACTTATATTCTGAGTAAGATATAATTTTGATGAAATCCATGGCTCAGGATAACATTGGTGATTATAGAATTTGTTGATGTAATCTATCTTAGAAAAAATGGTAGGGATACAATAGACACAATACATCAAGCTAGTAAGGATTCAACAAGAGGTAGCATAGTTGCAGGAGGACTTGACATTAGAGGTGGCATAGTCTCCACACTATCATATATCCTACCATATATTAGTTCTTGCTACTCATTATTGGTATTGAGGATGTAGACCACACCTACTTGCCCACCCACCATTCATAGAGGTCAATGATGATACCACAATCATAGGGAGAAGGATAAGGAGTGGCCTTATATACTAGTTCTTAGACATGTGGGTATTTCTTTTATGAGGGATTATTGTATCATAGGATGATGTAGTATATAATGTATAGACATTATTTTGGTAATATATACCACTTTTGTTTTCATGGTTTTTGACTTTGTGGATGTATGATGATATTAACTTGCTTTATATTGATTTAATTGACTTATTATGTATGATTTATGACTAAATTATGATGTGATGAGATTATGTTATTAGATATGGATTTGATGAAATGATGAGATGATAAAATTGTATGATGGAATTATGTGTTAAGAATTGGAAATGGTTTAGATGTTCATAAAATAACAAAACATAAAATAAAATATGTACAAAATAACTTTGTTCATGAGGAATTTTGAGATGTACCATGTATATATTTTTATTACATAACTATGATACAAGTATGTGCAAAAGAGATGTGTCATTTATGTTTTATTATGGTATAGTCAATGATACAATTATGTACAAAAATATGTGCCATAAATGTTATAGACGTACCATAAGGGTTGTAGATGTACCACAATTGTAGTAATGTTACATAAAGACTATAGTTGTACCACAAAGGTTGTAGATATGTCACAAAAGCTATAGATGTGCTATAAAGGTTGTAATTTTCCATAAAGGATTTAGATATAACATAAAGGTTGTAAATATTTGGTAGGTATCCCCTTACCTTCCCTCACTGTACACTCACTTGTACACTTACAGAACATAGTTATAACAGTAATTATAGAAGCAACGGATAAATAAACATAAATCAATTAAGGATAATTTGTATGTAAACGAAAGACGCCACTAGGAGGGCAGATCCCGTCGTAAAGGCTTATATGCGAGAACGCAAATGAAATATGAGAATAAAATATGATAAATGATTTAAAACAAAACAATTGGATTTATATAATCAAATGAAATCTTTCATAATATAGTCAATGACTATATTATGTTTGGTATGTAAAATGACTCCCCTCCTTGGACAGCTTTGTCCTCAAAGCTGGAAATGTCTGGAAAATCCTTTCAGGTTCCCATGTAGCCTCTTCATCTGGTAGGCCCTGTCATTTGATGAGAAATTCTTGGATGTGACGAGAGCTCCGTATGCGTGTTCTGTTTTGTAGAACTGCTTCTGGCTGGAGATATATATGCCCTTCAGCATCTAGTATTGGTACTTCTAACTGAGATTTCACTTTGTGGCCGATCACCTTCTTGAGACACTGTCTGGCCTGGTCATGGGATATTTTGGGAGGTAGTCCCTTTGTTTCTTGGAAGACTCTTCGTAATGTGCTATGATGTCTCGTAAATTTGCAGCAAAAATACCCAAAGTTGCTCGAGATTGCTTTCCAAACAATTAATTTGAGCTATGAATCCGTATCCACCCTTTTTTAATATTTTCTCCATACTATGAGAGCTCACCATCTATGATGGGGGAGTAGTAATACCTTGTAAGCGAATGAATCGTCCGTTTTCCTTCCATTCCATAAATAATTTTTTAAAATTGAAGCTAACCGTGTCTAGTGTTTCCAACCATTCGACTCCCAAAATGACATCAGAGTTCCCTAAATTCATTACGAAGAGAGATCCATACCATGTATAAATTCCCATTTTAATGGAAACTTGATATGTTCTCCCAATACATTGAGCGTTCACCCCGTTGGCGACTAGAACCTGGAAATTATCTTTGTTGGAAGAGTTAATGAATAAATTCAAAGCTTTTGCTGTTTTGATGTCGATAAAATTATGGGTACTGCCTGAATCAATTAGCACATTCACCTTTTTCTGGCGAAGAAATCCCAGTACCTTGATTGTATGGTGGGTTGTTAACCCCATGAGGGCATGCACAAAAATAGCCATTGTATCCTCTTCCTTCTCTTCTAGAACAATCGATAGTTATTCTTGAATAGGTTCTTCTTGGTGGTATGCTTCTTCCTCTTCTCCTTCTTATTGAGCGCATTCAATATGAAAGTTTTGTTTTTGTGCACATGCTTGTTCTCTGGGATGGTGATTGTGGCATTTATAGCAGAAGTATCTTGATGGTTGATCATTTCTGTGAAAAGAGTTGTTGCCATATGAAGGATGACTATAAGTTTCATGCTGTGTATACATTTGAATTCTCTTCTCAGCTAGCTTGTCTATTCTTATGCAATCGTTCAACGAGGTTGGATTTTGAATGTCCACCTCCACCTTAATATTTTCTTTCAATCCATTGTGAAAAGCTCCTACCACTGTGTCTGGACTGAGGTGTAATGCATACGGTAGTAAACTGGTGAATTTTGAGATGAACTCACTAACTGATCTTTCTTGTTTAAGAGATAACAGTCTTACTGTGTATGATGATGTAGCTCCTTCATCAAATATTTCTAAAAAATAGGTAGTGAAATTATTCCAGCAAACAGTATCTCCTTTCTCACATTTAAGCCATACGAACCATTGGGAAGCCTCAATGCCTAATTTTTATGCCGCGAAAGGGACTATTAGAATCCCTAATTTGGTATAAGTATAGAATGCCTTCCATATTTGCTATCCAACCACGAGGATCATGACCTTCAAAAGTGGGCATATCAATGCGTGGAAAATTATTAGGGCCTCTCGGTTGGTGATAACCCATATCCCTATCCTGATCTTGGTTATATCTTTGTCGATGAAGGTGATTCCTGTAATTATCCGGATTGCCTCTTTGCTGCTCCCAATTTTCATCTTGGTCATTATTTTCCTCATTCCTTTGTTCGTGATAGTGATTTTGGGAATTAGCATTGGGATTAAGTTGAGTTTGTGTGTCCAATAGTTTAGATATTTTGATATTAAGTTGGGCCATACCATCTAGTAAGAGTCGAAGAGCTTCATCAGTGGTAATGGCAGAGTTGCTTGATTCTCCTTGTGTGACATTTTCATGAGTTGGGGGAGGGTTAGTAGCCATGGGGTCAACCAGTGGATGACTCGAATTATAACTGCCAATTTTGAAAGGAGAAGGAGAATTATTTGTACCTTGGCCTCGATGAGGTCTTCTTATGTTTGACTTTTCTTTGTTGGGAGCTTTCGAGCTTGTTAATCGACCATCAGATCCTTTGATCCAACTTCGACTCATGCACTGTTCAAAATTTCCTACTTAGTAATCCTTGAACTTTAATTTCTGCAAACTTTAGGTTGGTTTTTGGAAAAAAATTTGTTGTTTTTTCTGCCTTAAGTGCCACTCCAACTGTGGCACGGACTTGAATGTTTTGTTTGGCTCACCTCCTTTACAACAGTTTTTAGCAACTTTGAAAGTCATAATTTTTAGCAACTTTGGACGACTTTCAACAACTTCTGACAGAAATTTGACAACTTTTGTTACAATTTCTTGACAATATACAAGACATGATAGTGACGACACGATATGAAGACCCAACTAGGATAAGGATGACACTAGCACTACGAGGATACCAAAAAGTACCACTTATGACAAGGATAGAAGCGAAGACAACTAGAAGACAAGGGAACACAGACAGGGAAAGCAAGATCACTGACACTAAGCTGACGTGACAGTAACCAATTAGGATTGGACACGAATGATGACACACCCCGGAATCAACATGGCATGGACAGAAAGGGACACGACCAGTTCAAGACACAAGGCATGACACAACGTAACCAGTGAGGATTTGACATGAACGATGACACACCCAAACTCAACATGGCCAGACAACTAGGGATGCGAGCAGTTCAAGATACAAGACACGACACAACATGGCACGGACAACGAGAGATGCGACCAGTGACCAGCTCAAGACACAAGACAACATGGCATGGATAGCGAAAGACATGACACAACGTGGCATGGATAGCGAGAGACATGACCAGTGACCAGTTCAAGACACAAGACACGACACAGAGGCAAGAGCACTAACATGGAGAAGATACGTGGAGGGGGCTTCGCACGAAGGAGGAGGGTTGGTCATGTGACCAAAGTCACATCCTATTATTTCCTCCCTTCGCCTTATAAACCGTATGTGTCCTATTGTATGCCCAATGTGGTATATTACCCAAATTGATTTAAAAAAATATAAAAATTAAAATTTTCTACGAATCGTAGTACCTTAGTATTTTGACAAAAATTATTTTATTCCAGCTCGATGATTGGTGCGTGGTGTTTGTGAAATCGACGTTTATTTCCAGCTAATCCGAAGTTGATTTTGTTGCGTTTTAAGGTTCAGCTATGCCGTAAAATTTCTCTTGTGATTGTGTGATTGCTATAACTCGACCAGGGATGGCTTGAGATCGTGCAATTTGTCTACCCAAAGAACGCAGTCCTCCCACTCAGATTTCAAAAAAAAAAAAAAACTCCCAAAACGGTAGTATGTCTGTCTGAAATACGAATTGATTATTTGCTTTATGTTTTTGAGGCCTGTATTAGGAAGTCTTTGGTGCGGCTGCTTAGTAAAGATGACGCATAATTTTAGGCTTGGTTTGCTCTATCACGGCTAATAAGCATAGCGCCCTGAGAATCTGATGACCCGAACAACACCTGTATGGCAGAATCACCCATGCTTTCCTCGATCGTTGAATCTGATACCACTTGGTAGGTATCTCCTTACCTTCCCTCACTGTACACTCACTTGCACACTTACAGAATGTAGTTATAACAATAATTGTAGAAGCAGCGGATAAATAAACGTAAATCAGTTAAGGATAATTTGTATGTAAACGAAAGACGCAACTAGGAGGGCAGATCCTGCCGTAAAGGCTTATATGCGAGAACGCAAATGAAATATGAGAATAAAAGATGATAAATGATTTAAAACAAAACAATTGGATTTATATAATCAAATGAAATCTTTCATAATATAGCCGACGACTATATTATGTTTGGTATGTAACAATATTCCATAAAATTTGTATATGTATCATAAAGTTATTAGATATGTTCTAAGGACATTATATGTGCCATGAAGGCTATAAATATGTCATTAAAGCTATAGATATTTTTTAAAGGCTATAGATATGCCATAAAGGTTGTAGATGTTTCATAAATATATTAGATATACCATAAATCTATTGAGTTTACCCCAATATGAAATTTATTTAAGGACTCTATTGTGCTCGAAAGGACTTAAAATGATTTTTTATTTTTAGAAAATATATTCTTATGTTGAAAATACTACTAGTATGCACAATACATACTAATAAAAAAGATAAAAATGTCATTTAAAAGTATTTTATAATTGATAATATAAAAATATAATAAACTCCCCACTATGTGATAAGTGGAGAAAGACAATTCATTTGAGGATATGAGGTTTATATTGACCCTAACTAGGGGAGGACAATGAAATTTGAGCAAAGGATGAAAGGTGGTGTAGCCAAATTCTTTGCCAACATCCAGACTTGCAAATTCTTTAATTTTCTAAGCTTGAAGAGCTACTCCAACATCATGATTCTTTTTTGAACCCATGATTCTATGAAATTCCTTCTTCTAGAGACTAAGGAAGCAATTTAGTGCTTAAAATTTGTTAGGAACCTACTATTAAAATTAACACTCTCACACAAATACTGAAAATAAACATATATGCTCACAACACACTTGGAAATAAAATGCACAATACGAAAGTAAATTGCAGAAAAGGAACAATCTCACAATAGCATTGAATCGCAAGCCTCTTCGAGGGGGCAACCTCCTTCAATACTTCATTCAATTATGCAAAAAGATACATACAATACTACCCCTCATAGTTTTAAGGAATTCCTCTAGCACCTAACTCCCAAGGTTGGCTTACATGCAAAATGCCACCCGGGCTAGAATCTCCTACCTACAATCAGTTACATTCTTGAAAAAATGGTTACATAGAAGGGTGCCATTTGGCATAGGCGCTTCTTAATCCAAAACTATAATAAAACATTACAAAATATTAACATGGGTACTACCCACGTTCCACAAGGACTATTACATCAAGTGTTAGGATGGGGTCCTAACATGCCCTTCCCCTTCAAAAAGCTTTGTCCTCAAAGCTGAAGGTGAGGAAACTGTTGTTGGATTTGGTGAAGAGGTTCCCATGTCGCATCTTCTAGTTGTAAGCCATGCCACTAGACCAAGACATCTGTGATAACCCGTCGATGAAGGGTACGCGATCTTCGATCAAGAATGCATTCAAGTTCAAGAATGATGGACCCTTCCTCATCCAACTCTAGAAGTGTAGACTGCACCTGCACCTTGTTGCCAATAACCTACTTGAGAGATGACACATGGAAGACTGGATGAAGTTTGGAACTAGCCGAAAGGGCTAGTTTGTACGTCATTGCCCCAAGCCTCTGCAATACCTGATAAGGACCATAGTATTTGGTGGTAAGTTTTTGACAACCATGCAACTGGAGAGATGATTGTTTGTATGGTTGTAAGCGAAGAAAGACCATATCACCAACAACAAAGCTACATTTGGTACGATGTTGATCTGCTTGTTGTTTCATATGATTCTGAGCCATGTCCAAATTGAGCTTGAGTTGGCGAAGAATGGAGTCACACTGATGGAGAGTGGAATCCACAACCTGAACCTTGGAGCTTCCTGGAATGTAAGAAGTTGGAGCTGGTGGGAGCTGACCATAGACTACTTCAAATGGAGTCACCTTAGTGGTAGAGTGATAGGTGGTGTTGTACCACCATTCAGCCAAAGGAAGCCACTTAGCCCAATGAGTAGGATGTTCAGAAGTGAAGCAGCGAAGGTAGGTTTCCAAGCATTTATTGATAATTTTAGTTTGGCCATCGGTTTGAGGATGGTAGGCCGAACTCATCTTGAGTTGTGTCCCCTGCAACTTGAATAGTTCCTACCAAAAGTGATTGGTGAAGGTAGGATCCCGATCAGAGACAATGGATTTAGGTATTCCATGGAGGTGAAATATGGAATCAAGGAATATTTGGGTGATAATGGAGGTAGTATAAGGGTGGGATAGGGAACATAAGTGAGCATACTTTGAAAGATGATCCACTATTACTAGAATAACTGATTTACCTCTAGATTTTGGTAGCCCTTCGATGAAGTCCATAGATATATCTATCCAAACCTGCTTAGGAATGGGCAAAGGTTGAAGTGTTCCTGGAGAACTCATAGTTTCACCTTTCATGCATTGGTAGTGATCACATTCGACCATAAATATTTTGATGTCCTTTTTCATTCCCTTCCAAAAAAAGGTACGCTTGGTTCGAGTATATATTTTGAGAAAACCCGAATGACCAGTTGTGGGGGAAGCATGCATTTCTTGAAGGAGGAGGTCCTTGATTTGAGACTCAGATGGAATAACCAAATGGTCATGAAACCATAAATCCTGACCATCCCAAACATAGCCAGGGTGGGACTGAGGATCCTCTTGGAGATTATGGAGGAGAGTTTGTAATGATGAATCCTTGGCCAGATCTTCATGAAGTTGATGAATCCATTGTGGAAGAGGAGTAGAGATAGCATGTAACATGGCCTGATCTTCATGGAGATGAGACAAGGCATCGACCACCACATTCTCTTTACCTTTATTATAAGAGATGTCATAGTCATACCCCAACAATTTGGAGACCCATTTTTGTTGTTTCAGAGTAGCCACCCATTGTTCTAAAAAATATTTTAGACTCTGATGATCAATTTTGATGGAAAAATGTTGACCAATGAGATATGGATGCCAATGGGTGACCGCATGTAAAATGGTAAGCATTTCCTTCTCATAAGTGGACTTGCCCAAATTTTGAGGAGAAAGTGCCTTGCTAGTAAAAGCCAATGGTCGACCCTCCTGCATTAAAACTGCCCCAATGCCCATGCCCGATGCATCACTCTCAATGACAAAGGGTTTAGAAAAATTTGGCATTGCCAAAATAGGGGTGGTGGTCATAGCATACTTCAAATCAACAAAAGCCTTCTCAACCGAATCAGTCCATACAAAAGAATTTTTTCGCAACATGGTTGTTAGGGGAGCTATGATCTTGCCATAATTTTTCACAATTTTTTTGTAATATCCTGTAAGACCCAAGAATCCATGAAGTCCCTTCAAGGTATGAGGTTTGGGCCATTCTTGCACTGCCTAAATTTTCTTAGGGTCCACCTGAACTCCTTCCTTAGTGACTATATGCCCCAAATATTCAACCTCCTACTGACCAAAGGAATATTTTGATTGCTTTGCATAAAGTTGATGGTCAGACAAAAGTTTGAGAGTTTCATCTAAGTGGTGAAGATGATCCTCCCATGTGCGACTATAGATTAGTATGTCATCAAAGAAGACTAGAATGAATTTGCGAAGATGAGGGCGAAAAATAGAATTCATCAAACTCTGAAAGGTGGAAGGTGCATTGGTCAACCCAAAAGGCATAACCAAAAATTCATAATGCCCTTCATGAGTTCGAAAGGCTGTTTTGGGAATATCTTCATTCTTAATGCGGATTTGGTGATAGCCTGACCATAAATCCAACTTGGAAAAATATTGAGCCCCATGCAACTCATCCAGTAGTTCATCAATGATAGGAATAGGGAACTTATCCTTGATAGTAATTTTGTTAAGATCCTGATAATCCACACACAAACACCAAGTGCCATCCTTCTTTCTGACTAACAACACTGGTGAAGAATAGGGACTAACACTAGAATGGATAATTCTAGAAGCTCGAAGTTCCTGCACAATTTTCTCAATTTTAGTTTTTTGAGCATAAGCATACCGGTATGGATGAACATTAGGAGGTAGACTGCCAGGAAAAAGTTGTATTGCATGATCATGTGAGCGTTGAGGAGGAAGTCCCTTGGGTTCCTCGAAGACATGAGCATACCTATTTAATATCCCCTATAATTATTGTGGGTGTCTAGACTCCCCTTGCTCGAGAGCGGTGATAGCAAAAAGTTGAGCTACCATGCCATGGGAAGATTTCTTTAACAATTTTTCCATCTTATGAGAAGAAATAAACTGAAATTGCTCCCACCTTTGTGCCATAAAAGGTATATTCCTATCCATCCTGACTAAATTTCATCCATAATTTTACAAAATCCCATAGGACTAGTCCTAACATTCTTAACCATTGCACTCCCAAAACTATATCACACCCTCCTAAAGGTAAGGCAAACATGTCGGACTTGAGATTATAGTCCCCAATTTTGAGTTTAACATTATGACATTTGCCTTTGCATGGTAGGGTGCCACCATTAGCAATCATAACTTCAAAGGAATTGCATGTGGTAATGTAACAATTCCCTTGTTTGGTGACACGTGGATCAATAAAATTATGTGTGCTACTAGAGTCAATCAAAATGATGACCCTTTATCCCTTGAAATGGCCAATCACCTTCATGGTTTGGGGTGTGGATACTCCTGCTAGAGCATGTACAGAAATTTTTGGTTGGGTTTCCTCCTGATCGATCGATTGGTCTGTGGTTTCTATTTCTTGAGGATCCTCCTCATCCTCAGAAGATTCTATAGTGGGAACTTCATCCATATCGAGCAAGTACAATTTTTGTTGCACACACCTATGCCCTCTGGTATATTTTTCATCACAATTGTAACATAATCCTTGTGCCTTTCTATGCTCCATCTCCTCATGACTCAATATTTTTATAGGTGGAGATTTATTAGTCGAACTTGGCATTGGCTTGGTCGAAAAATATGGCTTAGAGGGAGGAAATTTAGAAGTTTGACCAAGAGCCTTGAATTTATCTTCTACCAATTTGGCCAATTGTATGGCCTGTGGTAGTGATTGAGGTCGCAACAATTTAACCTCAGCCCTGATGTCATCCTTCAGTCCACTCACAAAACAACTTTGGAAAGAATCAACACTTAGTCCCGTGGTTCGATTGGCAAGTTTTTCAAATTGAGTTTGGTATTCTCGAATGGTTGAAGTTTGCTTGAGTTTGAAAAGGGCTCCTGTAAAATCTTCAAACTCGCTAGGACCAAAGCGAGTGAGTAGGCATTGCCCAAATTTAGACCATGAAAGTTTAGGTTCAGCCTTCCTAAGCCACAAAAACCAATGGAGTGCATCTGATTCAAAATTAAAAGAAGCAATGGTCAACCATAGGAAATGATCAACATTATGAAGAGTGAAATATTGTTTTGCCTTACAAATCCACCCCTCAGGATCTTTTCCATCAAACTTGGGAAAGTCTAATTTTGGTAATCTCATTCCATTGTGGGTTGGTATAGCTCATTGGTGGTGGCTTGTACCAATGTCTTCTTGGTCATGTTGATCTATGAAACCAGTAGAGACTCTACTATCCAATTCAACCTTCATTTCTTTTTGTGCAAGGGAGAGGTCAGTCAGTTTCTTGGAAGTATGGAGTTGTGATTGTATTGCCTGTAGGTTTTTGTTAATTGTATCCCATAGTTTGTTGCCCATAGCATCCACTTTGGATTGAATTTCCCTATCTAATGCTTGTTGGCGAGTACCCTCAACCATAATTGAAGGTTTGGATCCTTTTTGTGGGACTTACTAAAAATAGATAGGTGGATTTTAGGAGTTACTATTTTTAGTAAGGGTTCGAAAAATGGTTTGGGAATTAGGTTGAAACACTTATTTTAGGATAGGGACCACTTTGATGGCCGCTCGATCTGAGCACTCAATGAGGAGATATACTGACTTCTTTGACTTTTTGTGATCTCCTAGTTTGGTGCAAGTCGATGTCGGGGCAATTTCTTCAACTTGGACTTAAAAATTCATAGGTGGGTCCTTGAGGGTCTTTGGTGTAGAATAATGAGTTGCTTCTAGTCCCAAAATTTTGGGTCAAATTGACTGACCATTGGGAAGTTATGGCCTTAACAAGAAAAATAAAAAATTGCCAATTTTGGGAAATCGGTGCAAAATTTGACCAAGAGCTGCCAAGGACAATTTTGTTTGAAATAGAATGTAGAGTTGTCTACTAAATTTTGGAGTCAATATGAGCTTTGAGTGAAGAGATATCCTTATTTGAGTAAAATTTCAATTTTTTACTTCAAATATTGGGTTTAAAAGTTGGGTATTATGTCAACTATCTCTACCCTGTATGTTTTGACTACTGACCACTCCTATCACTATCCTATCTCTATCCCTATCACATATACTATGATTACTAACATTATTTAGACATTGACCTTGGGATTCTCTGTACTATATAGTTAATAACTATCAATTATATTTCTATCACTGATAACCCTATAATTTTTTACATTTAATGATGAATGTTACTAACTATTACTACCACTAACCCAAATGTTACTAAAATAATTCTTGACTATCACAAACACTTGTATACTCTATCCTAACTATGTGGTGCATGCAATTTTTCTATGATAGGGAAGTCTTCCTCCATATGCTCACTTTTATGGAAAAAATTACAAGTTTAAGTTTTTTGTTATGGTATTTTAAAAAAGTATGTAATACCCATAGGCCCTCTATTATACCATAATGATGAACAATAGTGCTCGGACCAATATTTTAGGCCACTACCCAAGGAGGATTCCACACATACCCTTGAGCACACTATCTGCCTCTCTAACAATACAGGAGGGTAGTCTTTCGAGATGTTGTGTCCCATGCACTATGGACAATACAAGGCCAAAAAAGCTTCCTAGGGATAAAATTTTGTTTAATCCTAGATGGTCTCGCGATATACCCGAAGATACGTGGGAGCTCAAATCCATGCGCGAGTGTTGTCTGAGGCCTGGGTATTGGAGCCTGATCACCCCTCACTTCACTAGATGTTGTATGGGCTATCTAGCTTAGCCAATAATGATAGCTCCTTCATGATATTTTAAAACCCCCAACATAGGGTTTCTAACCTACTCAACTACTGTAAAAAATATAGTATTTTTTTGGCTTTTTGCTGGATATATATATTTGAAATAAGGAAAACTGGCAAACAAAAAATTGAACACAAAAATCGTATACCTAATAGTTGAATTAGTAGAAACCATCGTAGTCATAGTAGAACACGGCCCTAGAAAGTGCTCTGATACCACTTGTTAGGAACCTACTATTAAAATTAACACTCTCACACAAATACTGAAAATAAACATATATGCTCACAACACACTTGGAAATAAAATGCACAATATGAAAGTAAATTGCAGAAAAGGAACAATCTCACAATAGCACTAAATCGCAAGCCTCTTCGAGGGGGCAACCTCCTTCAATACTTCATTCAATTATGCAAAAAGATACATACAATACTGCCCCTCGTAGTTTTAAGGAATTCCTCTAGCACCTAACTCCCAAGGTTGGCTTACATGCAAAATGCCACCCGGGCTAGAATCTCCTACCTACAATCAGTTACATTCTTGAAAAATGGTTACATAGAAGGGCACCATTTGGCATAGGCGCTTCTTAATCTAAAACTATAATAAAACATTACAAAATATTAACATGGGTACTACCCACGTTCCACAAGGACTATTACATCAAGTGTTAGGATGGGGTCCTAACAAAATTGTTTTTGGTTTGCGTTATTTGAACCCAAAAGTTGTTGTCTAAACCAACTATATATTCTTTAGAGCTAGACTCAAAAAGTCTAAAAAAAAAAAACATTTTTTGAGTGACATCAGCAAGGTGCTATAAAATCTTCAATCTAGCATGAAGAGAGTATTCAAAGCCTGGAAGCTAGTAAATTGATTCTTTTTTGATGATGACATCAATAGGGTGCTTCAAAATCTCTAGCCCAATTAGAAGTTGTTGGGGTAGGAGTGTTCACTCTAGCAATAAACAAAAACTTGGAAGGAAAGACAAGCTAGAATTATTTTGTGATGACATCAACCTAAGCTTCCAAAAGTTACGACTTGGTGAAAAGGCTTACATTAAGTAAGATAAGCATCCCAAAGTGCAAGTCAAAGGGAAGAATCATCTTAGACTAAGGGTTTCTCAGTAAGGAGAATGATATCAATACTAAAAATGTCCAACATGCTTGCATTGAGTAAGAAAATTAGCTCGAAAGGAAAGGCAAAGGAAGCAACATCTTGGCTTGAGGCTTCTTGGAAAGAAGGATGACATAAACATCTAAAATGTCTAGCATCCTTACAAATCAACATTGCTTTAAGAAGAAGGTGCCCAACACTCCTACATAAAATGTCTAGAATATTGATAGAGGATATGTTGAACATGATGATGATGCTTAATGGTGCTAGGTCATCCTTGATTGTGCATAATTAAATTTTTCTTGTGATTGTACATAGTAGTCAATTTCATTTCTAGATTAGTGAATAGTATAAATAGAGGAATGCTTCTCATTGTAAAGGGTTGGATAATTTAGGGTTTACTTGATGTAAGCTTTGTGTTCATATTGTTATAATGCAATCAATAGCTATTTGATTTCTTCTAGTTAAAGTGTGTAGAATCATTGATTATAACAATATTGCACTTTTAGGCATTTTTGTTTATGCTTTAATTGAAGTATGATTTGTTAGGCCAAAGGTTTTTTGACTTATTTTGATTAGAGTGCTTGGAATGTTGAATGTTGTAATATATGGGCTTACTATATTTTTTGCATAGCAAAAATTAAGGGTTGATCTATTAGGCTTTGTTTTTAAGAGATGGTTATTACTCATTCAACTAAAGTATATGCTATTATATGAGCTCCGACTACAAATATCACTCTCTCTATCCCTAATTTTCTTTCAACCTTACCCATTTTCAATATTTTATCTTTCACAATAGTAGGATTTAAATAAGGAGCCAGCCTTCTTCAACTCTTATTTCAAGCCTACCCCTTTTCTATATTTTATCTTTCACAATAGTAGGATTTAGATAAGGATACGACCTTATTCATAGGTTGACTTAGAAGCAATTTGGAGTTTTCTAATATTACCCTCAGTTTAGGATGCATATTTTATATTATGTGGATTGAAGGATCTTGAGTTTTTGATAAGCTCGATGGTACAAATCACTCAATATTCATCCTATGATTAAGCTTAATAGATACCCACCATGCAACACAAATTCTTTGGTATTCCCAATAGGACCCATCCAATTCAATTTTTCCCACAAAGAAGCATCGGTGGGACATGAAAATTACATAAATAAAAATCAACAATTCATCCATTCACCATGTACTTCAAGAGTTTTTGGCATGTCCAATGGGTCTAAATTACATCAATTGGTCTTGCTATCAAGAAACTTTAGGAGAGTATTACTAGATGATCAATATCATGGTGAATATCTTGATCATTTAAGTGAAAAAATCAATTCACCTAGTGACTCCACATCCAAATAACCTAAGAACAATTGGCAAATCTATTGGAAGGATATAGAACTAGAATCTTATGATCATAAGATATGTTAAGGAATATTACATTATTTAGTACATGCTAATATACCTGCATGGTACCTTCATGGTACAATTGTAAATATGTAATAGATTAGGGTTCAGTCTTAGATTAGGTGAATGATTTATATTTCTCCTTTCATGTATGTTTCAATGTGTATAAATGAAAGCACGAGGATATAGAAGCAAAAAGGAAATACCGAGATGTGATGTATGCAAAAGAAAAACGTAACACTAAGTCCTACAAACTGAAATGCATGAAAGAAGAGAAAAAGAAACAAATTGAAACAAGATAGAAAGCAAATGTGGAATACAACCCTTTTTATTAATTTTCTTTAACATCGGATTACAATACGTCTCCTCCCTTTTCAGGGGCTAGGAGTGTTAAATATGGTCTTGTCACATCAACGGATGGTACTCCTTCTGCGTGCCCACATATAAAATGGGTGAACCAAACGTCGTCATCACTTGCATGAATAAGCCTTTGATTCCTTGCTGCTCTTCTCGTGTCAAGATCCTACGTTCAAAGAAACATAAAACAATCAGTACCACCTGCAGATGAAATGAAACATGCGATCCCCAAATCCTATGATTAATGCATGCATAAAACGATTAAAACGATAACTAAAATAGATCAGAACAAGCTAAAAATTTGACAGAGGCATGAGAACATTACCAGGAAAGCACTGCAAAGGGAACAATCAAGAAATTTGCCATGGATTTCTAATCGCTCCGAGGTGGGATGATTAGACCTGCAACAAAATGTCAAAAAGCACCCTCCTAAATGTCCCATCCGGGAGGCTCCAAATCACCTGCAAAGTTGGGGGTTAGGTAAAATGGGGTATTTTGGAAAGACCCAGAAGGTCATATTTTGCCAATTCGGCCTCTATTGCCCATAATCTGATGATGCTCCCTACATGTTAGTAAAGGCAAGAAATAACAAAAACATGATCAAAACTCATCCAAATAACCTGAAATTTGAATGACAACCTATGTAAATAACCTAGAATACAATGAAAGAAAAATAGTAATGAAATATGCTACAAATTTCTAATCGCTCCGGGGTGGGGCGATTAGGACTACAGCAGTGCGAGGGGCACCCAGGGGCAGGACGCCCGTCGTTTGGGGCCTAGTTTTGGCACCAATCCACTTGGGATGGGTCAAAAACCTCTTGTGAGTGATTGTCGACAAATTTGGGTGGGATACTATGGCCAAATATCATTTTTTGGGTCTAGATTGTGCTTCCAATAATCACCCACTAACCTCCCTTCCAAAAGAGAGATCAAGGATGTGAAAGGCACAATCAAAAGTGAGGATGTAAATTGGCAGCACTTCCTTGCTCAAAATTATCCTTCTCTATATATTTTTGGGTGAGAAGACTCACCATTTTATAGACCTAAGGGTCTCTTTGAATTAGCATGCAGAGGCACCACTTGGCGATCATGCCTTTCCATGGAAGAGAAGATTCCTCCCTAATTAAGGGCTCCATGACTACCCCTGTGACTGCCTCTTTGAGCTCAAAAATGCTCACTTGCACTCCCATGCAATGAAGGAAGAGTTAAGTGGTGGATCTAAGCTGCCATTTTTCAATATTTGACCTTTTACCCGTCAAACCTGCTATTTGTCCCACCCAGGAGCGAATGCTGCTAATCGTCCCTGGGTGGAATGAATACTAGTTTGTAATCGTTCCTGGGTGGAACGAATAGAGAGCAGAGTACTTGAAAGGTACCAAATTGACCTCAGACCTTCCAAAACTACTGTGAGAGTGTTTAGGACCATTGTTTAACCTCTGGGGGCTGTGTGTGTCAATGTGATCAGTGTTTGCAGTCACATAATCAGATTGGTGCCGTTTTGGTGTCTACAGATGCCCATTTTTGGGATTCGCTATGTGTGGCGCAGTGTTGAGCAAAAATAGATAACAAAAGCACTAATGATTAGGTTTTCTCAGTAACATAACCAAATTTTGATGCCCCAAGTATGGAAAGGGCATGCATTCTTGAATCCTTGCTTCTAACGAGCTAAGGAACTTAATCCAAGTGTTAACATTTTTTTTTTGGTGAGGTGTTACTTGAGCTTGGACATTGATAAATCATGAATAGGCAAAGGGCACAACCTTTTGTCTGTGGGAACCTTGAGTTCATGATTCATGAATGCCAAGTTTCTAATTAGCTTGTGATTATTGCTTGTTTGCTGCCCCAAGCAAGAGCATGATTGTCTTTGTCAATGATTCTTTGAATGTATGCCATTTCCTTGATTGGGTGTGTGTTTGTTGATTGGTGACTAAGTGTGACTATACTAAAAGCATGAGGATACGAAAGCAAAAATGAAATACCGAGATGCAATGTATGCAAAAGCAAAACGTAATGCTAAGTCCTACAAACTGAAATGCATGAAAGAAGAGAAACAGAAACGAATTGAAACAAGATAGAAAGCAAATGTGGAATACAGCCCTTTTTATTAATTTGCTTTAACATTGGATTATAATACGTCTCCTCCATTTTCAGGGGCTAGGAGCGTTAAATATGGTCTTGTCACATCAATGGATGGTACTCCTTTCGCGTGCCCACATATAAAATGGGCAGACCAAATGTCATCGTCGCTTGTGTGAATGAGCCTTTGATTCCTTGCTGCTCTTCTGGTGTCAATATCATGCATTCAAAGAAATAGAAAACAATCAGTAGCACCTACGGATGAAATGAAACATGCGATCCCCAAAGCCTATGGTTAATGCATGTATAAAATGATAAAAACGATAACTAAAATAGATCAAAACAAGCTAAAAATTTGATAGAGGCATGAGAACATTATCGGGAAAGCACTACAAAGGGAACAGTCGAGAAATTCACCATGGATTTCTAATCACTCCGAGGTGGGACGATTAGACCTGCAACAAAATTTCAGAAAGCACCCTCCTAAATGTCCCATTCGGGAGGTTCCAAATCACCTGCAAAGTTGGGGGTTACATAAAACAAGGTATTTTGGAAAGACACAGAATGTCAGATTTTGCCAATTCAGCATCTATCTCCCAAAATCTGATGATGCTCCCTGCATTTTAGTAAAGGCGAGAAATAACAAAAACATGATCAAAACTCATCCAAATGACCTAAAATTTGAATGACAGCCTATGTAAATAACCTAGAATCCAATGCAAGAAAAATAGTAATGAAATATACTACAAATTTTTAATTGCTCTGGGGTGGGGTGATTAGGACTACAACAGTGCGAGGGGCGCTCGGGGGCAGGACGCCCACCGTTTGGGGCCTAGTTTCGGCACCAATCCACTTGGGATGGGTCCAAAACCTCTTGTGGGGTATTTTTAGAAAATTTGGGTGGGATACTGTGGCCAAATGTTAGGTTTTGGGTCCAGATTGTGCTTCCAATAATCACCCACTAACCTCCATTCCAAAAGAGAGATCAAGGATGTGAAAGGCACAATCAAAAGTGAGGATGTAAATCGACAGCACTTCATTGCTCAAAATGCTCCTTCTCTGTATATTTTTGGGGTGAGAAGACTCACCATTTTATAGACCTGAGGGTCTCTTTGAATTAGCATGCAGAGGCACCACTTGGCTATCATGCCTTTCCATGGAAGAGAAGATTCCTCCCTGATTAAGGGCTCCATGACTGCCCCTGTGACTGCCTCTTTGAGCTCAAAAATGCTCACTCACACTCTCATGCAATGAAGGAAGAGTTAAGTGGCGGATCTGAGCTGCCATTTGTCAAGATTTGACCTTTTTCCCATCAAACCTACTATTCGCCCCACCCAGGAGCGAATGCTACTAATCGTCCCTGGGTGGAATGAATACCAGTTTGTAATCGTTCTTGGGTGGAACGAATAGAGAGCAGAGTGCCTGAAAGGTACCAAATTGACCTCAAACCTTCCAAAACTACTGTGAGAGTGGTTAGGACCATTGTTTAACCTCTGGGGGATACCCTGGGGGCTGTGTGTGTCAATGAGATCAGTGTTTGCAGTCACATAATTGGATTGGTGCTATTTTGGTGTCTACAGATGCCCCTTTTTGGGATGCCCTATGCATGGCGTAGTGCTGAGAAAAAATAGATAACCAAAGCACTAATGATTAGGGTTTCTCAGTAACCTAACCAACTTTTGATGCCCCAATTATGGAAAGGGCACGCATTCTTGAATCCTTTCTTCTGACGAGCTAAGGAACTTAATCCAAGTGTTAACCTTTTTTTTTTGGTGAGGTGTTACTTGAGCTTGGACATTGATCAGTCATGAATAGGCAAAGGGCGCAACCGTTTGTCTATGGGAACCTTGAGTTCATGATTCATGAATTCCAAGTGTCTGATCAACTTATGATTATTGCTTGTTTGTTGCCCCAAACAGGAGAGTGATTGTCTTTGTCAATGATTCTTTGAATGCATGCCATTTCCTTGATTAGGTGTGTGTTTATTGATTGGTGACTAAGTGTGACTACCCCCTTAAGCGACGAATCGATGAGGGAATGACCTACATGAGAAAAGCGACGAGTCGCTTGACCCAAGATGACTTAGGTAAGGGCATATTCAGATGTTTTCCTTTGAATGCTTACGCATTTTCCCAACATGATGACCTATTTTTGGTAGGTTTTAACCCTTTTTGTGATGCCATTTGAGGATAAAATTGTCAAAAATTTGTCCTCCCGTGGAGTGGTCCGGCTATGGTAGCCTTCTTAGGGAGTAGGATAGTGACAATTGGTGACCCTGACATCAGTTTTGTATGCTAAGAATGTCAAGTGCAAAAGCACTCTTTATTCGGCAAATTTATTGCTCTTTTTGGTGCATTTTTTTTGTTGTTTTTGCTGTTTTTGATTTTCTTGCTCTGTAATCGTCCTTGGGTGGGACGAACGTTAGTTTAGTAATCGTCCTAGGGTGGAACAATTACAGGCCTAAAAAGCCTATTTAAGGGCCAAAACTAGGTTTTGGGCTCATTTGCAACTTGTTTTTTTGGCAATTTGGAGCTCTGGGGAGGAGGTCGAGTTCGCGGAGCGAAGCACTGTCGAAGTTTTCAGACACCATGAGTTCACGGACTGAGTCATCAAGTGGCCGAGCCGAAGCGAGACTGGTGAGTGCTCCTCTTATTTATGTTGTTTGTTTTATTTGACAATTAGAAAAAACCTTGATAGTTTGCTTTTTGTGTTTTGTTTTCTTTGATTTAAACTAAAACCCTAGGTTAAATTTGTGATTTGCGCTGCTGCGTTAAAACTAAGATCGAAACCCTAGCTAAAAAATTGTTTTAATTTATTTTTTGTTGTTTGTATTTTCGATAAGGTTAAAAAAAAAAACCTAGATTTAAATGCGTGTTTTATTGGTTTTTTTTTTGTTTTTAAACTAAAACCCTAGGTTAAACTGAGAGCAAAACCCTAGCTTAGAAAATTTGTTTTAGTTTATTTTTTTGTTTTGCGTTAAGATTTAAAAAACCCTACATTAAATGCGTTTTTATTGGTTTTTTTTTTGTTTTTAAACTAAAACCCTAGGTTAAACTAAGAGCAAAACCCTAGCTTAGAAAAATTGTTTTAGTTTATTTTTTTGTTTTGCGTTAAGGTTAAAAAAAAACCCTAGATTAAATATTTTTTTATTTTTTTTGTTTGAGACTTAGAAAAAATGTAGTTTAAACTGAGATCAAAACCGTGGTTTAAAAATTGTTTTTATTTTGTGTTTTTCATTTTAAACTATAGTTAGAAACCCTAGGTTAAAAAAACTATCATTTTGATTTTGTTTTGTTTGTTATCAGTTTGAACTAGAGTTAAAACCCTAGGTTACCTGAAGGTTTGGTGTTATACTATTTTTTTTTTTTTGCTTTTTAGTTTTAGACTAAGGTTAAAAACCCTAGGTTGTCTGAAACCCTAGGTTACTGACAAATGTGTTTTTGAATTTGTTTTTGTTTTTTTATTTATCTGTTAGTTTGAACCAAAAGTTAAAAACCCTAGGTACTGAAAAATTGTTTTTGAATTTATATTTGTGTTTTTATTTATCTGTCAGTTTGAACCAAAATTAAAAAACCCTAGGTACTGACAAATTGTTTTTCTGAATTTGTTTTTGTTTTATTTCTCAGTTTGAACCAAAAATTAAAAACCCTAGGTACTAACAAAATTGATTTTTATTTATCTGTCAATTTGAACCAAAAAGTTAAAAACCCTAGGTACTGACAAATTGTTTTTTAATTTATTTTTGTTTATTTATTTATTTGTCAGTTTGAACCAAAAGTTAAAAACCCTAGGTACTGACAAATTGTTTTTGAATTTGTTTTTGTTTTTTTATTTATCTGTCAGTTTGAACCAAAAGTTAAAAACCCTAGGTACTGACAAATTGTTTTTGAATTTGTTTTTGTTTTTTTATTTATCTGTCAGTTTGAACCAAAAGTTAAAAACCCTAGGTACTGACAAATTATTATTTTTGAATTTGTTTTTGTTTTATTTTTCAGTTTGAACCAAAAGTTAAAAACCCTAGGTACTGACAAAATTGATTTTTATTTATCTGTCAGTTTGAACCAAAAGTTAAAAACCCTAGGTACTGACAAATTGTTTTTGAATTTATTTTTGTTTTTTTATTTATCTATCAGTTTGAACCAAAAATTAAAAACCCTAGGTACTAACAAATTATTTTTGAATTTGTTTTTGTTTTTTTATTTATCTGTCAGTTTGAACCAAAAGTTAAAAACCCTAGGTACTGACAAATTATTTTTTAATTTGTTTTTGTTTTTTTTATTTATCTGTCAGTTTGAACCAAAAGTTAAAAACCCTAGGTACTGACAAATTGATTTTGAATTTGTTTGGTTATGTTTGAACTATTTTTAGCCGTACATTTGTTAGTTGTGGATGTACAGTTTATTTAACTATGTTTGTTGTACAGTTTTTATGCCTTGATGTATATTTATGATAGTGATGTACAGTTTTTATGCCTTGATGTATATTTATGATAGTGATGTACAGTTTTGCTTTCACGTTTTTAATGTTTTTGTGTGTTTTTGTTTTTCAGGTGGTGAAGAGCCGGTACCATCAATCGACGATGTTCTCTGACGCCCGGGAGGCATTGACTTTGGTGGACTGGGAGTGGCTTGATGCCCTTGGGCTCAAGCATGTGACTCGACTAGAGCCTATGGTGGGGGATCGGGCCTATCTGACTACCCTGATCAACTTATGGGATCCCCGCACCAATACCTTCCATCTCCCAACAGGGGAGATGACAGTGACTCTCGAGGACGTCTATCGGATTCTATGAATTTTGATAGATGGGCTTCCTATTAGGACTACTCCACGTGATCAGCGGACGGTAGTGCTAACACGATGCTTCGGGAATGGGGAGGAGGTGGGTGTGGATAGCTCGATGGAGAGGGCAGAGGGTGACTGCTTGATTGGCAGGATTTTGGTGTGGTGGTGGCTAGAGAGGGGCATGTTGGGAGTGAGGCATGCATTACTGATGAGCCTCATATCCAACATGCTGCTGCCTAACTCTTCAGGTGCGAGGTTCCCATGGAACCTACTGGAGGTGGTCTTCCAACTGGTGGAATGTTCAACTACAGAGCCCCTAATTATGATGTGGGGCCAAACACTATTGGCACAACTCTATGATGAGATTTACGAGGTCCGCTGACAAAGGTGAAAGGGTATTGCATGCAGTTACTTGTTGTAATGCTAGGCTTGGCAGCACATAGCTGTTGAGAGGTCGTTAGGTTTGTCGTGGATGACTCAGGTAGAGATGGTTGATAGAGAGATAGGGTATGCAGCCCTATGGCACAGGTTGGAGGAGCGAGGGTATAGTCGGTGATGGGCAGGTGACATTGGTCACTACTTCGAGGCCTTCTCATGGCTTGCTCCTGGGGAGGTGGTCTGGCGGACATATCGCGACTGTCCCGCTTAGCCTGAGGTTGGGGAGTGGCTCTGATCGGTACACAAGGGGAGGTGGCTGATCGAGCGACACGGGACTAAGCAGGAGTACTTCTCGTACGTCTGAGTTACGCAATAGTTTGGGGTGCACCAGGGATTGCTTGGTGAGCCCTTAATTTATCGATGTCAGGGTGACGAGAGGACTCTAGCTTGGTTAATCATTGAACCACTAGGTGAGGAGGCAAATACAGCGATTGATGGCCCTAACATGGACAACTTTGGGGTGACAGTTGAGTATGAGCAGTGGTGGACATTGCGGCGATGGCGGGGGGAGGGGCCTCTAGGAGGCACGGATGCAGTCGTAGCAGGCGAGGAGGGTGCAGAGGCATCAAGGGAGGGTTTGGGGGCTCCACTTGAGGATGCTGATATGGTGGAGGTGGATGAGTTTGCTGGGGATGACATAGAAGTTTCGAAGTAGTAGGATACGTAGGGCATCCCGGAGTAATGGGAACCGAAGCAGCCTGTTGTCTCAGAGATGCCTATGCCACAGGAAATCCCAAGGGATGTGGAGGCTAGGTATCGTGCTGAGATAGCACGATTGGAGGAGCTACTATGGAGACAGGATGAGGAGTACCAAGTCGAGAGGGATCGCCTACGGGCCCAGTTGGCGTAGCAGGATGACACATTGGCTGCATACCGCCTACGGGATGTGGAGTGGAGCCGATGTCTGGTGGAGCTGGAGGCAGAGATTATCCACCTTAGTGGATAGTTACCTACATTGACTAGAGGTGGATCATTGCGTCGCTTGAGAGGGAGCGATACTGAGCACTCAACATCCTCTCGACACAGGCGACTGGGTGAGGGGAGTGTTAGTGGGCATGATGCGGTGGTTGGCAACAGCCACCCTGAGAGGTCCCATAGGACCCATACCACTGGGGGTAGTTCCAATCGCACCGATCATATGTGATCATGGTGGCCGACACCCTAGGCTTGGGGTTTTTTGGACTTTTGCTTTTTTGTGAGGTCAGAGGACCGGTTTATTATAGCTTGAGGGAATTTTGATGATATATATATAGATGACTTTCTTTTATTTATACACTTGTCATGATTTTATTTTATGCACATTGATTGATGTTGATGGATGCATGTTTATTTATAATGATGGATGTACGTGTTTTGATGAGTGCAAATTTTTCTAATTTATATGATATACATATGGAATGGATGAAATGAGTTGTTGATATTTGACAGTGGCACCATAGATTGTTTATAACTTTATGGTTTTTTGTTCTAGGCGATTGTTGTGGTAAATGACTTTTCATGTATATATTTTGTTTTTTGTATTTTCTGAAGGCGATGCAAGAATGAAAGATATCACAGTTGGTTTAGAATGTAGTTAATGTTTTTTGAGACTCAGATGTTTTAACTAACTAGCCAAGACTGTACTTTTATCTTATAATGCTTTTGAACAAGGTACGAATCAGACTTGTCTTTGACCAAGTTATTTCACATCCCTGTGTGTGTAATTGAGTTTGTTTGTGTGGTATTTGTCAGGATATCACCAGTTCCAAATAGGCTATTAACCAAACCTGTACTTAGGATCACCTAGTTAGCTCCACTAACTCCTTTGTTGTATTTAGTCAAATTAATCCGTGGTGCTATTTAGGATACCATAAGCTAGCTCATCCACATGCAAACATTGATCTGCACACAAGTTAATGTGGCAGATATATCGTCATGTGGGAGGTTTGCCACCAGTGACCGATAGGCTATCCACCAAACCGATACTGAGGTTTACCTCATGACATTTTGAATGCTGAGAGTTCCAGGGATTCAAGTTTGACTCCCTTCTTTTCTTCAATTGTATTGGGATACTTGCTCTTTTATAGTGATAAAAATCATTATTTATTTTTATTTTTTATTTTTTATTTATTTGAGCAAGGGATTTGAATTTTGAGTGATGAGAATCACTACTGTTTGTGCTTTTTTATGTATGCACTTTGTGGGATTTGATGTCAAAATTTGGAATTTTGACGTTTTGCAAATGTTTGATGTTTGCAATTTTTTTTTTTTCTAGAACTTGGGATTCTTGGGGAATTGGATACGGAAGATTCTTGTCCTTTTGCCAACTCTTAGCATTCTTGGAATCATTCGCACAGGGGGATGAGCGAGATAACCTTTCCACTGTATGGAATCCTGGATTGCTTTGTAGGTTTCATCTTTCATTTACACAACTTGGGAATTATTTTATGTGTTTTAGCTTGTGTTGGGATGCTACGTAACACGGTGTGATCCAAGTAGAACTCTACATTTTTTAAAATCTGTCTGAATTTGTAAGTTTTGGCTAGAAATTTAATGACAACTGAATGACGAAAACTCTAGATACATTAGAAGACAACTGACGCATGATATGGTGAAACTATGAATGGCATTTATTTTTGCTAGATTAAAAATGGAAAAGGTGAAAAATGATGGAATTTTGCCAAGTAATGACAGTCTATGGTGCCTTTGACCTGTATGACCAAAAAATATGCAATGTATGGATGTGATGCCTAATGCAACTATTTTTTTCCTTGTGTTTTTTATTTTTGAAGTATGCATGAATTTGAGATGCAGATTTTTGTTATTTTTTATTATTTTGTTGTTTTTGAATTTTCTTTATGGTTGGTTTATTTCGCATGGGTGCGGACCAAGTGACTCTTTCGGGCCCTTGGAGGTTTTGACCAAAGGGATTATGGGTACCTTTGGGGCATTTTGGGGTAGACCAAGTGATTATGGGTATCCTTGGAGCTTTTGGGGTTGACCAAGAGATTGTGGGAATCCTTGGAGCTTTTTGGGGTTGACCAAGCGATTGTGGGAATCCTTGGAGATTTTTGTTTGACCAAAGGGTTTATGGACACCTTTGGGGCATTTTGGGGTTGACCAAGCGATTGTGGAAATCCTTGGAGCTTTTGGTTTGACCAAAGGTTTTATGGACACCTTTGGGGTGTTTTGGGGTAGACCAAATGATTATGGGAATCCTTGGATCTTTTGGGGTTGACCAAGCGATTATGGGAATCCTTGGAGCTTTTGGGGTTGACCAAGTGATTGTGGGAATCCTTGGAGCTTTTGTTTTGACCAAAGGGTTTATGGACACCTTTGGGGCGTTTTGGGATAGACCAAGCGATTATGGCAATCCTTGGAGCTATTGGGGTTGACCAAGCGATTATGGGAATCCTTGGAGCTTTTTTTTGGTTTAGGCTATGGCTCTTTTAAATATGGAATGGCCTTAAATGACTGATGTTCAAGGGTTCTAGTTCCTTGATTCTATCAAGAGAGGCTAGCCGGTATGTTTCAGGTCCTATTTTACTATCAATTACATAAGGACCTAACCAGTTTGCCATGAACTTGTCCCTTAGATGGGGCGACAAGTTAGAATTATGTTGGTTCTCTTTTAAGACCAGGTAACCAATATGAAAGTCCCTCAGGTGAACTCTCATGTTGTATGCCTTCTTAAGTCGCTCTTGGTAGATACATAAATGCTCGAGGGCATTGATGCGTCGTTTGTCAAGCAACGTAAGCTAGTCTAACCGGGCCTACCGCATAGTGTCATCATCGATGAACTCTTGCATTGATATGCACAGGGAAGGAATTTCCAACTCAAGAGGCATGACTGCCTCAGAACCATACACCAGCAAAAATGGAGTTGCCCTAGTGGACGTTCGAATGCTAGTGCGATAAGCCCACAGGGCAAGTGGGGTTTGAATGTGACAATCCTTATGATTGTCTACGACTGTCTTTTTGAGGATGGAAACTAACATTTTGTTTGACGCCTCTGCTTGCCCATTTGCCTATGGATAATAGGGTGTCAAAAAACTATGCTGAATCTTGTACTTTGTGGTCAAAGCATGCACATCTTTGTTCTTGAATGACGTCCCATTAAATGAGATGATCTTGGATGGAATACCAAAATGACATATGATGTTATGTAAAATAAACTCTGCAATGCGGGATCCAGTCGTAGAGGTAAGCGAAATTGCTTCCACCCACTTGGTGAAGTACTCTGTGGCTATTATGATGAACGTGTGACAGCCTGACGATGTAGGGGAGATCTTTTCGATTATATCTAAGCCCCACTATGAAAATGGCCAAGCCGATTGGATCGGCTGCAAGTCTTGAGAAGGCACATGTGTCAAATTAGCATGGTGTTGACACTTCATGCACTTCCTTACATAAGCGCAACAATCTCATTTTAAATATGGCCAATAATAGCCCATGCAAATAATGCACTTTGCAATGGCCATGCCATTGAAGTTGCCACCGCATGTACCATCATGTGCTTGGGTGATCGCCCAAGTGGACTCCTATTGGTCCAAGCAATGAATGAGGATTCCCTCGTAGCTTCAACGATACAAAATTTCTCCTAGCAAGACATGCTTTGCCACTTTCTATTTGAATGATATTTTTGTGGCATGCGACAATCCAAGTGGGAGGTTACCTAGATTGAGGTAATATCTGATGGGTGTATACCAATCCTGTTGATCAAAAACATCGACGGTATGAACAGCCAATCCCTCTTGAAGTTCATCCATAGAAAAAGTTGAGTGCGAAAGAATCTGCAATAATAGCATTGTGTTGCTATTGATGGGAATAGGGGAGAACAAGGAACCCCAGTTGGTGTGGTTTAGACAATCATGGATTCGAGAGAACTTATACAAATATGGTTCAATCTGGATCAGGTGGATTCCTGGTGTTAGGTCAGAGCTGGTGCACTCCATCACAGATTGTGATAGTGTTTTGACTTGAATGGTTGTCATATCACCAGACATGTCTTATGGGATTAGTGACCCCAAGGAGGCCATAGTGTCCACAAAATGATTTGATGACCAAGGGAGTGCCTCAATGTCATACCATTCAAGCTTTGCTAGGAATTTGTCCATAAGGGCTTTGTAGGCCTACAAAACTAGGCATTTACATTGGAATACCCCTTTCACTTGGTTGATGATTAACAACGAATCACCAAAGATGTTCAAGTGTTTGATGTTCATGGTGATGGTTGTCTAAAGACCTATGAGCAAGTCTTCATATTCGACATTGTTATTGGTGCACAAGAAATCAAGTTTAAATGACAAGGGCATTGGAGCCCCTTGCGGTGTGAAGAATACAATTCTTGTGCCACCTCCTTGATCACATTTATAACCATCAAAAAATAGGGTTATGTCGGCCTATGACTCAGGCTCATCAGAATCTGGCGATTCTGAGACATGGAAGACCCCATCATCGGGTAGCTCTATGGTCAGAGGCTGATCGTCTTTAAGAGGAGCCTCTACTAGTTGATCGGTGATGACTTGACCTTTGATAGACTTCTGTCCAATGAATTCTATGTCAAACTCTATCAACAACATGATCCATTTTGTTATGCAGCTACTATGATAAGTATGACTCATCATGTATCACAATGGATTCTCCTTAGACACAACATACGTCATGTTGCTCAACATGTACTGGCATAGCTTTTTGGTAGCAAACACCATTGCCAAGCAGAGCTTCTCAACATATGCATAGTTAAGTTCATAACTGACCAGGGTGCAGCTAAGATAGTAAGTAGCCTATTCTTTGTGAAGTTCATTCTTCTGGGCTAGCATGGCACCCAGTGCCACCTTAGTAGTTGATATGTATAAGTAGAACGACACTCTTGGTCTAGGTGGTTCCAATACTGGCGGTGAAGCCAGATATTGTTTAATGTCGTCGAAGGCTGACTGGCACTCGTCATCCCAGTGAAATGCTACCCCCTTGTGCAATAATTCATTCATGGGTCGGCACTTGTCAGATAGCTACGCTATGAAGCACTTGATTGACGCGACCTTTCCTTGCAGGCTTCTAAGTTGCTTAATGGTAGTTGGGGGAAGCATTTCAAGAATTGCCTTGACTTTGTTTGGGTCCACCTCGATGCCTCGCTTTGAAACTATGAAACCCAAGAGTTTTCCAGATGTGACGCCAAATATGCACTTCTTGGGGTTTAGTCTGACTTTGTGTTCAATGAGGCGATCGAGGATCTTACTTCAGTCATCGAGATGATCTGGGTGCAAAAGAGACTTGGCCAACAAATCATCCATGTAATCTTCCAATGTTTTGTGCATGTGATCGTGGAAGATGTATGTCATGGCATGTTGGTAGGTGGAGCCAACATTTTTAAGGCCAAAAGGCATGACCTTATAACAAAATATCCCCCAAGGCGTTGTGAACGCTATTTTTAGTTGGTCTTCGAGATTGATATGAATTTTATTATATCCCAAGAAACCATCCATGAGGGAAAGCATTTTGTAGTCCGTTGTAGTTTCTACCAATGCATCAATGCTAGGCAAGGGGAAATCATCCTTAGGACTCGCTTTGTTAAGATCTCAAAAATCAATGCATATGCGAATCCTACTATCAGGATTTTTGATGGGCACCATGTTGGACAACCATGGTGGATAGTCCATGCAGATGACAAAATATGCATCCAACAGCTTTTGTAATTCATATTTGACCATTAATGCCACTATTGGGTGCATCTTACATAGTTTTTGCTTAACTGGATTGACTATCGGATCAAGCATTAGATTATGTGTGACTAGCTGCAGATCTAGCCCCAACATGTCTTTGTAGGACTATGTAAAAACCTCCTTCTTCTCTTTGATAAGGTCAATGTAGTCGGCTTGCTCTTTGGAGGATAGACTTACCCCCAGCTTGATGATCTGTTGATTTATTAGATTAGAGCCGATTTCTACATCAGTCATCTCCTCGACTGACATGTGGGACCCATCCTCCAGCTGGTGTGGAGTTGGGATCAAGTGGATATCATTCACTAAATTGAGATCGGAGTTGGGAACTTTGGGTTCCTCTTTAGCATGGAATATATCCTGAGTTGATCTTGGGTTGAAATGAAGCATCTCACAGAAATGCCAGTACTCTTATGGTGATGGGGGTGAGTTAACGCAATCCCAGTCTATGGCATCTAGGTCTAGATACAATGACTATGCTAGATCAGTTGGAGTATGGATGGGGGCGATTAAGTCAATGGAGATCATGTTGATGAAATTATTTTGGTATCCATTACTACGGGTGTGGTATCTCAAACTTTCTTAATGATCTTTGTGCTCTGGATCTGGCTCTGAAGGTATTGGAACAAAGGGATCAGCCCTATGTGCAGATAGAAGGATAGGGTTTTCCCTTAGCACTAATAACTCTATAGGGTCTCTGGGCTAAAGGTGCTCTTTGTATGCCCAGAGTTGCAGATGCAACACTTGGTCCAACTAACTGGGTTTAGGTGCCACCTATGCCTTGGCCCCATGTTTAGTTGTTCAAACATGTCGTCAATGTCCATGGGGTATTGTTGTTTCTACATATGATTGAGATAGTCCATATCAGTTTCATCTTAATAATCATTGTCAGAGATCCATAGGCCTTCGTTTGCTCTAAAAATTGTTTGTGACATGTGAGGCTCGTCCTGCTCGAGCAAATTGATATGGTTCCATCGGGATTGTTCCACTCTCTATGGGAGGACCTGATTTTCTTGAGGCAGCACTTGCTCGATTGGAGCATCCAAAGGGAACATTGTCAAGAGGATTTCTTGATAGTCATCCATGGGGGTCACTTGCGAATGATTGCTATCAGATTTGAAAGGGTCCCATGGTGCTATTTCATATTCTGACTCGTCCTTGGAAGATCCTTCCTGACCTTGTCTATACCCCTCTTGTAGGTGAGGTCTTGAACTTTCTCCTCTTTCGATCAAAGAGAAAGGGTTGTTGAGACCAACAAGGTTGGTTGTCAATAATGGGAGATAATCCCCCAATGTATATGTCATGTTAGGATTGTGAAAACATGAGATTCCGAAAACAAAAAGGAAATACTAAACAAAATTGTATTAAAAGGAAAGAACACAAATGAATGAACACAAGATATAAAAGCAATATAAACTATGGCCTTTTTTTATTGATATTCTTTTCAATTCGTGTTACAATGCGTCTCCTTCCTTTTTAGGGGATAGGAGCGTTAGATATTGATCTCTACAACTTGTTTTAGAATTCCTTCTTCCGCGTGCCCACATATAAGATGGGCGAACCAAAACGTTGTCGCCGCTTGCATTGGTACAGGTCGATTCCTCACTGCTCCTCCAATGCTGCAAATCTGCGTTCAAAGAAACAAACAAAGAATCAGTAGCACTTGTGTATGAAAAATAAAAGATAAATCTAACTATGGCTAAAATGAATCTAAATGAACTGAAAACTTGATAAAAGCATAAACATGAAACTAGCTAAAAAACTACAAAAGCAATAAAGCGGGAGGGGTGCCCGAAGGCAAACCACCCGCGGGTGAAACTTTGCTTCGACACCAATCCGCTTAGGATGGGTCCGAAACCTGATGTGATGTGTTGTCGGCAAATTGGTAGGATATTGTGGTCAAAAGAATGGGGTGTTGGTTCTTGATTCGTGCCTTCAAAAGTCACCCAATAACCTCTCTTTCGATTAAGAGATTATGGATGTTGAAAACACAAATCGCAAGTAAATGAATTAGCAGCACTTCGTCGCTCAAAATGCTCCTGCTCGGTGTATCTTTTGGGTGAGGAAACTCACCATTTTATAGACCCAAGGGGTCTCTTTGAATTAACATGCAAAAGTGTTTCTTTGCATGAATGCTTTTTGCCTGAAAGAAAGACTTCTTCTTGATCAAGGGCTTCTTAACTGCCTTTGTGCATGTCTTTGTGTGTTTTAGAAAAGCTCACTTGCACTCCCATGCAATGAAGGGATAGCTAAGTGGCAAATCTGAGTTGTCCTAAAAAGCTCACTCTCATTCCCATGCAATGAAGGGAGAGTCAATTAGCAGATATGAGTTGTCAAAAGAACTCACTCGCACTCCTATGCCATGCAAGAAAAGCTAAGTGGCAGTTCTGAGTTGTTACATGCGCCGAGATTTGACTTTTTGCTGGTCAAACCCGACATTCGTCCCACCCCGAAGCGAGCGCTAATAATCGTCCCTGGGTGAGACGAGTATAAGTCCGCACTCGTCCCTGGGTAGGACGAGTACAAATTCGCACTCGTCCCTGGGTGGGACGAATAAGAAATAAAGTGTCTAAAAGGTGCCAAATTGGTTTTTGACTTGCAAAAATGTTGTGTGAGTGGTTAGAACCACTGTTTAACCTCTGGGGGCTACCCTGGGGGTTGTGTGTGTTAATGTGATCAGTGCTTGTCGTCACATAATCGGATTGGTGCTTTTTTGGTGTCTACAGATGCCCCTTTTTGGGAAGCGTTGTGCAAGGTGCAGCATCGAGCAAAAATAGATAACCAAAGCACTAATGATTAGGGTTTCTCAATAACCTAACCAACTCTTGATGCCCCAAGTATGGAAAGGGCATGCATTCTTGAATCCTTGCTTCTGACGAGCTAAGGAATTTGATTTCAAGTATTAACCTGTTTTGGTGAGGTGTGACTTGAGCTTGGACATTGATCAGTCATGAATAGGCAAAGGGCGCAACCTTTTATCCATGGGGGAACCTTGTGTTCATGCTTCGGGAATGCCAAGTGTTTAATCAGTTTGTGATAATTGCTTGTTTGCTGCCCCAAGCAGGAGCGTGATTGTCTTTGTCAATGATTCTTTGAATGCATGCTATTGCCGTGATTGGGTGTGTGTTTGTTGATTGGTGACTTAAGTGTGACTACCCCCTCAAGCGACGAATCGATGAAGGAATGACTGACATGAGAAAAGCGACGAGTCGCTTGACCCAAGATGACTTAAGTGAGGGTGCCTTCAGATGTTTGTCCATTGAATGTGCAAGCAGTTTTCCGACTTTTGGACCTATTTTTGGTGGGTGTGAACCCATTTTGAAATGCCATTTGGGTTTACATTGGCGAAAATCCGTCTTCCCGTGGAGCGGTCCGGCTATGGTAGCCTTCTTGGGGAGTAGGATAGCGACAAGGTAGACCCCGACATCAGTTTTCTTATGCCAGGAGGTTAAGTGCAAGAGCACTTTTGTCCGACAATTTTTAGTGGTTTTGTTGGCATTTGTCATTTTTATATTTTGGTTGTTTTGTTGTGTTTGTTTTTATTGTTTTTTTTGTGGTGTGTTTTGTATGTATGTGTTTGATGTATGCATATGCGATTATGAATGTGATGATTCTAATTTGTATGATGTATGGATATGGAATGAATGAAATGAGTTGTTGATGATTTGTCGATGCACCATAGACTGTACAAGATTTGGATTGGACTTGCTAGAGTAATGGGATTAATTTGTGGAATGCTTGTGCATGTGAAAACTTTGTTTTTGTATTTTGCATATATTTTTATGGTGATGTATGGAATGAAATGTATCGGTTGTTTTAAAATGTAGTTAAGCTTTTCTGAGATGCAGATATTGTTAACTAACTAGCCAAGACTATACATTTATCTCGCAAGACTTCTAACAAGGTCTAAATCCGACTTGAATTTAACCAAGTTATTTCACATCCCTGTGTGTGCAATTGAGTTCATTTATGTGGTATTCGTCAGGATACCGCCAGTGCCAGATGGGCTTTCAACCGAACCTGTACTGAGGATCACCTAAGTAGCTCCACTAACTCCTTTATTGTATTTAGTCAGATTAATCTGCGATGCTATCTAGGATACCATAAGCTAGCTCATCCACATGCAAACATTGATCTGCACACAAGTTAATGTGACAGATATATCGTCATGCGGGAGGTTTACCACCAGTGACCAATAGGCTATCAACCAAACCGGTACTGAAGCTTGCCTCATGACCTGTCGAAATACTGAGAGTTCCAGGGATTCAAGTTCGACTCCCTTCTTTTCTTCAAGGGTATTGGGATACTTGCTCTTTTGTAGTGATAAAATCACTGTTTATTTTTTATGATAGTACTTGTTTTTTTTTTTTTTTTTTTTGAGCAAGGGATTTGAATATGGAGTGACGAGAATCACTATTGTTTGTGCCTTTTGATGTGTGCACTGTAGGATGTCAAATTTTAGTGTTTTGACGTTTTGCAAATTTTTGATGTTTTTGCAACTTTTGAGAACTTGGGATTCATGGGGAATTGGGTAGGGAGGATGCTTGTCCTTTTGCCAACTCTCAGCATTTCTAGGGTCAATTGCACAGGGGGATAAGCAAGATAGCCGTTTCGCTTATGGTAACCGGGATTACGGTGCAGGTTTCATCTTTCGTTCACACAACTTAGGAATTATTTTATGTGTGTTAATTTGTGTTGGGATGCTACGTACCAAGGTGGGGTCCAAGTAAAACTTTCCCATGTAAAATCTGCTTAACTGTGTACAGTTTTTGGCTAGAAATTTAAAGACATCTGAATGACGAAAACCCTATATACATTAGGCGACACTGACGATGCTAAAATAAAAGGGTGATATGCTGGATGTATGTGTTTATGAAAATGGACTTGAGGTGAAAATGATGGAATTGCCAAGTAATGACAGCCTATGGTGCTTTTGACTTGTATGACCTAGCGAAGTATGCAATGTATGGATGCAATGCTTAATGCAACCTATATTTTTGTATTTTGATTTTTATGAGAATGCATGGAAATGCAAATGTTTTTGTGATTTTGTTTATTTGTTTTTTTTTTTTTTTTTTGAGAATGCATTGAAATGCAATTGTTTTTGTGATTTTGATTTTTATGTTGTTGTTTTTGTTGATTTTTGAATTTTTATGTTGACCAAGCAGTGATGGTAATGCTTGGAGCTTTTGGGTTGACCAAGCGATTGTGGTAATCCTTGGAGCGTTTGGGTTGACCAAGCGATTGTGGTAATCCTTGGAGCTTTTGGGTTGACCAAAGGGTTTATAGATACCTTTGGGGCATTTAGGGTTGACCAAGCGATTGTGATAATCCTTGGAGCTTTTGGGTTGACCAAGCGATTGTGATAATCCTTGGAGCTTTTTGTTGGGCTATGGCTCTCTAGGTGTGGAATGGCCTCAAATGAATGATGTTCAAGGGTTCTGTTTCCTTGATTCCTTCAAGAGAGGCAAGCCGGTATGTTTCGGGTCCTATTTTACTGTCAATGATGTAAGGACCTAACCAGTTTGCTGCAAACTTATCCCGTAGATGGGACGGCAAATTAGAATTCTGCTGGTTCTCTTTTAAGACCAAGTCACCAACCTGAAATTCCCTAAGATGGACTTTCATGTTGTATGCTTTCTTAAGTCGCTCTTGATAGATACGCAAATGCTCGAGAGCATGAACGCGTCGTTCATCGAGCAACGTCAGTTGATCTAACCGGGCCTGCCGCGCAGTGTCATCATCGATGAACTCTTGCATTGAAATGCGCAGGGAAGGAATTTCCAACTCAAAAGGCATGACTGCCTCGGAGCCATACACCAATGAAAATGGAGTTGCCCCAGTGGGCGTCCGAATGCTGGTGCGATAAGCCCATAGGGCAAGCGGGATCTGAATGTGCCAGTCTTTATGATTGTCTGCAACTGTCTTTTTAAGAATGGCGACTAGCATTTTGTTTGACGCCTCTGCTTGCCCATTTGCCTACGGATAATAGGGTGTCGAAAAGCTATGTTGAATCTTGTACTTTGTGGTCAAAGCACGCACATCTTTATTCTTGAATGGTGTCCCATTATCCGAGACAATTTTGGATGGAATACCAAAACGACATATGATGTTATGCAAAATGAACTCCGCAATGCGGGCTCCAGTCGTAGTGGTCAGCGGAATTGCTTCCACCCATTTGGTAAAGTACTCTGTGGCCGTTAAAATGAACGTGTGATGACCAGACGATGCAGGGGAGATCTTTCCAATTAGATCAAAGCCCCACTATGAAAAAGGCCAAACCGATTGAATCGGTTGTAAGGCCTGAGAAGGTACGTGTGTCAAATTAGCATGGTGTTGACACTTCACGCACTTCTTCACATATGCGCAACAATCTCGCTCTAAAGATGGCCAATAATAACCCATGCGAAGAATGCGCTTTGCGATGGCCATACCGCTGAAGTGGCCACCACATGTACCATCGTGAGCTTGGGTGATCGCCCAAGCGGACTCTTGTTGGTCCAAACAACGAAGGAGGATTCCTTCATAATTTCGACGATACAAAATGTCTCCTAACAAGACATGCTTTGCCGCTTTCTGTTTGAATGATCTTTTCGCGGCTTGTGTCAATCCAAGTGGGAGATTACCTAGCTTGAGGTAATCCCGAATGGGTGTATACCAGTCTTGCTGATCAGAAACCTCGATAGTATGAACGGCCAATCCCTCTTGAAGTCTATCCCGAACAAAAGCTGAGCAGGAAAGAACTTGTAAAAACAACGTGGTGTTGCTAGTAAGAGGAGTCGGGGAGAACAAGGACCCCCAGTTGGCTTTAGTCAAACAATCTCGAATTCGAGAGAACTTATCCGGAGATGGTTCAATCTGAATCATGTGGATTCCTGGCGTCAGATCAGAGCTTGCACGCTCCATCGTAGATTGCGATAATGTTTTAACCTGAATGGTTGTCATTTCACCAGAAGAGTCTTGCGGGATGAGTGACCCCAAGGAGGCCATAGTATCCGCAAAATGATTTGATGATCGAGGGAGTGCCTCGATGTCATACCATTCAAGTTGTGCCAAGAATTTATCCACAAGGGCTTTATAAGACTTCAAAAGTGGACATTTACATTGGTATATCCCCTTTACTTGATTGACAATTAACAACGAATCACCAAAGATATTCAATCGTTTAATGTTCATGGTGATTGTTGTCTGAAGACCTATGAGCAAGGCTTCGTATTCTACGTTATTGTTGGTGCATGGGAAGTCTAATTTAAATGACAAGGGCATTGGAGCACCTTGTGGAGTGAAGAATACAATTCCCGCACCACCCCCTTGCTCACATTTAGAACCATCGAAGAATAGGGTTATGTCAGCTTGTGACTCAAGCTCATCAGAATCTGGCGACTCTGAAACATGGAAGACCCCATCATCAGGTAGTTCAAAAGTCAGAGGCTGATCGTCTTCAAGAGGAGCCTCGGCTAGTTGATCGGCGATGACTTGACCTTTTATAGATTTTTGTCCAATGAACTCTATGTCAAACTCCGTCAACAACATGATCCATTTCGCCGTGCGACTACTATGATAAGTACGACTCATCATGTATCGCAATGGATTCTCCTTAGACACAACATACGTCTTATTACTAAGCATGTAGTGGCGTAGCTTTTTGGTAGCAAACACCACTGCCAAGCAGAGTTTTTCAACATATGCATAGTTAAGTTCATAACTGACCAGGGTGCGGCTAAGATAGTATGTAGCCTGTTCTCTGTGAAGTTCATTTTTCTGGGACAACATGGCGCCCAGTGCCACCTTAGTGGTGGAGATGTATAAATAGAATGGCACTCCTGGTCTGGGTGGTGCCAATACTGGCGGTGAAGCCAAGTACTATTTAATGTCGTCAAAGGCTGATCGGCACTCGTCATCCCAATGAAATGTGACCCCCTTATGCAATAATTTATTCATGGGTCGGCATTTGTCAGATAACTGCGCTATGAAGCGCTTGATCGACGCAACCTTTCCCTGCAGACTCCTGAGCTGCTTGATGGTGGTTGGGGGACGCATTTCAAGGATTGCCTTGACTTTGTTTGGATCAACCTCAATTCCTCGTTTGGAGACTATGAAACCCAAGAGCTTTCCAGAGGTGACGCCAAAGACGCACTTCTTGGGGTTTAGTCTGACTTTATGCTCAATGAGGCGATCAAGGACCTTACTCAAGTCACCGATATGATCTGGGCGCAAAAGAGATTTGGCCAACAAATCATCCATGTAATCTTCCAAAGTTTTGTGCATGTAATCATGAAAGATGTACGTCATGGCACGTTGGTAGGTAGCTCCGGCATTTTTAAGGCCAAAAGGCATGACCTTATAGCAAAATGTCCCCCAAGGCGTTGTGAATGCCGTTTTTAGTTGGTCCTCAGGATTAATACGAATCTGATTGTATCCTGAGAAACCATCCATAAGGGAAAGCATTTCGTGGCCCGTTGTAGCGTCTACCAACGCGTCGATGCTCGGCAAGGGAAAATCATCCTTAGGACTCGCTTTGTTAAGATCTCAAAAATCGGTGCATATGCGAATCCTCCCATCGGGCTTCTTGACAGGAACCATGTTAGACAACCATGGCGGATAATCCACACAGATGACAAACTGGGCATCCAACAACTTTTGTAACTCATATTTTACCATTAAGGCCACTTGTTGGATGCATCTTGCGTAGTTTTTGCTTTACTGGCTTGATTGTCGGATCAAGCGTTAAATTGTGCGTGACTAGTTGTGGGTCTAGTCCCGGCATATCCTTGTATGACCATGCAAAAACCTCCTTCTTTTCCTTAAGAAGGGCAACATAATCGGCTCGCTCTTCGGGGGAAAGACTTACCCCTAGCTTGAGAATCCGTGGATTCATTGGATCTGTGCCGATGTCTACATCAGTCGTTGCTTCAACTGACATATGGGATCCGTCTTCCAAGCTGGTGTGGAATTGGGATCGAGATGGATATCGTTTGCTGAATTAAGATCATCATTAGGAACGTCAAGTTCCTCTTCAGACATGGAAGACATCCTGAGTCTGTCTTGGAGTGAAATGAAACATCCCACCGCAAGGCCAATACTCTGATGGAGATGGTGGTGTGTCAGCGCGATCCCAATCAATAGCTTCTATGTCTAGATGCAATAATCGTGTTGGATTGGCTGGATCATGGATGGGGGCGGTCAAGTCAATGGAGACCATGTTGATGAAATGATTGTAATCTCCATTACCGCAAATGTGACAACTCTGACATTCTGGATGTTCTTGGTGCTTTGGATCGGGTTCTGTAGGCACTGGCACAAAGGGATCAGCCCTATGCGTGGACCTACAAATAGGGTCTACCCTAGGTACTGATGGTTTGATAGGGTCTCCAGGCGAAAGATGCTCGTTGTATGCCTGGAGTGGCGGATGCAGTAATTGCTATAACTGCGCCAGGTTAAAATGCCTCCTAGGTCTTGGATCTATGTGTAAGTTTTCAAACATGTCGTCTATGTCCAAAGGATTTTGTTGTTGTTGAGGTAGCCTATGCTCACTAGGATCATTCAATGGGAACATCATCAAGAAGCTGTCCTGATCGTCATTCATTTGATATTCATGCGAATGATCGTACTCCGACTCATCTTCAGAAGACCCTTCGTGGTCTTGTCCATCTTCCCCTTGTGGGTGAGTCCATGAGGTTTCTCCTTGTTCGGCCGTAGGGAAAGGGTTGTTGAGGTCAACAAGGTTATTTGTTTGCAATGGGAAATAATCCCCCAATGTATAAGTTGTATTTGGATTGGCATATGGATCCGATGCCAACCCATCCTTGTTGCCTATCCCTAGGCCTTGCATGTTTTCGACCAAGATGTCGAGGGGCAAAGGGTGATTAAACCCTACTCCTGACTTGTCATAAGGCATTTGGTATCTTGGTTGACACAAAACACGCATTCCTTGTTCATACCGGCCTAACCCGTATCCATGCCAATTGCATTGGCTAAGATATCGTAATGCGAAGTCTGGGTTAGCCAGATAGTTGACATCTTCCACAAAGGGATCTTCATCTTCTTCTTCTTTTCGAGAAGGTTCAACGCCATGATCTAGGCCCCCAAAAATAAAGTTTGTCTGATTAGGTGGGTAACCTAAAGGAACCACCGAGCCTATGGGGAGTCGAGGTCTTCCCATGTCTTGCATAGACTGAAGTGTGGGCGTTGCAACAACATTGCGCACTATATACTCCCCCATGCCTGTGTTAGACATCTCAACAGTAATTGTTGGCGATTGAGGGGAAGCGAATGGGAGTTCTCCTTGAGTCCACTCCATGTGGGGTGAACTAGGCGTCTCAACTTCCATTCTATTAGGCGTCTCTTCTGTAGAGATATTGGAGACTAAAGGTGGTTCCGTTTCCAGGGGCTTCTTTCCTTTGTCCGTTGGAGTGGCCACCGTAGGTGGCGTCGTTGTGGGAGGACTGGATGAAGAAGATGATCCCGCCTGAGAATTTGATTGATTTGGTGATGAAGATTCTTGCTTAGTCGGACCCCGTTTAGATGGATTTAACTGGAAATCCACGTGCGTTGAAGGAAGGGTCGACTGCGGCATGATTTGCACTGAGTTGCAATATTTAAAAGGTTCCAAATCTACGGGGACCACGTGCACTTGTCCTTCAAATGTATATTTCAAACATTGATGAGCAATTGAAGGGACACACTTCATATCCCGGATCCAAGGCCGCCCAAGCAAGATATTGTAAGCCATCTCACCTTCTAAAATGTGGCACAACGTATGAATGGTCTTTTGTCCCACTTGGATGGGCAGGACAATTGTGCCAACTGTCGAGCATATCGTATCATTAAATGCTCGAAGGGTATAAGTGGAAGGTGCAATGTGAGAGGCTGGTAGTTTCAAATGTTTCAGTGCAGCGGTTGTAATAAGGTTACTGGACGAACCAGTGTCTATCAACACCCGTTTGTATGGAGTCCCGTTGACCCGCGCAATAACGTGCAGGGGTGGATCCGTTACATCTCCAGTCACCGTTTTTAGCTCATCTTCCCTGAAGGTAATGACTGGTTCAGTACACTGTTTGACATGCCCCACAAAATTGTTGAACGAATCCGCTTCGTGGGGTTGCAATTCAATTGCCTTTAATATCTCCATAAGAGCTTCCCGATGGGGCGCTGATTGTTGAATAAGCTCATAAATGGAGAGCCTAGCCGATGTGGTCCGTAGACTTTGAGTAAGTCTAGTTCGAATCGTGGCCACTGGTCTAGGTGGGGGCAACTGTGTAGGATTTGGTTGATGTTGTGACGTGGATGAAGCTTCCCTAGTGGCTGTTGCGGGGACAACTCCTGGGTGTCTCTTGTTTCTTGTCACAATGCTAATCATTCCAACATACCCCTCCATGGGGTAACTCTGTTGCACTTCATTGACATGCAGAGGTTTTGTTTGTGCATCATGTGTGGGTAAAGGATCTTTGAAAACACCCATTTGTTGGTTGTTGGGTGCGATGGGGTTATCCACTACCAATGTGTGATTATCAATGAGATCTTGCACTAAACCTTTAAACGACCAACAGACATTAAGGTCATGCCCTTTCCTTCTATGGAATCTACAGAAAATATCCTCTCTATACCCTTTAGGCTTTGGCGCATTGGGATCAATTGTTGGAATATCTGGCAGATTAATCAAGTTTGCCGCTGACAAACGGTCAAACAAGGAATCCCTAGACTCAGTGTATGGTGTAAATTGTCGCTTAGGGCGACGCTGCTGATTTTGATCCTGCTTCTTGTTATCTTTCTCATAATTATTGTGAGGCACCGCCTGATAGTTAGCCTTTGAAGGCTGTGTTGCTTGGGCAGGCGTAGGGGCATTAATAGCAACTTGATTGACCGCGACGGGTTTTTGTTGCGTATTCCCTATTTTGGTGCTCTTGTTCCACTCTTTTTTCTTAGGCTTGGCAATTTTGCCATCCTGTATCTTGATCTCTTCGATACGTCTAGCTTGCGCCAGAGCTTCTTCCAAAGTGGCGTATTGCTTGCAGCTGCAATAGCACGAGAGATCGATCGCAAACAACTCTTTGCGAACATTTGAGTTAAGTCGGACATAGGAGGGAGGTAGGACAACTTTGAAAGCACTTGTCCTCCATCGATTCCCATATGCTACCATAGACTCCTCCTCATACTGTTTGAGGCTAGCTAGATCACTGAGTGACGCCTTTTTCTTTGTATTGAAAGCAAAACGTTCTAGGAACGCGTCCACTAGTTGATCCAAGTTGTAGATGCTATGCTTTGGTAGATGGGTAAACCAATCCGAGGCAGACCCTGCGAATGTGGTTATGAATGTTCTCAATAATAATGCATCATTGTCTTGTATACCAAAGCACTGGCTCAAAAATCTCGTCACATGCTCTTGAGCATCCTCATCCCCTTTAAAGAGTGCCAACTGGGGCAGCTTGAAATGTTCGGGGTATGGAGGTGCTGGCACTGACGGATGTATCGGATGACTACGGAGTTGGCGTAAGGTAGGCTTTTGAGGCCCACCAGTCTTAAGTTCCATATTCTCCAAGCGTTCTAACAACACTTTGTAGGCATCGGAGGATATAATTTCCTCCTCCTTAGTTTGTTCCCGTTGTGGGTTGCGGGGAACTTGAGGCCTTTGAATGACTAAATGGGTAGCATCCCTTCTGCCTTGATAGGGCATTTCAGCCCGCTCTTCTTCTTGGTAATAATCCTCATAATCTTCTTGAGGAGTGTTTGGCCTAGGCCTGTAAACATGGACGGGTGCCCGCGGAGGATGCCCATCATGGTCACGGTGAATGGCCTCCCGCTCAGGTCTAAGAGGTCTTGGAGGCGGTGCTTGCTGAAGTCGTGGAGACCTGTCTCGCACTAAGGGGTTGTGCCTCACATACATCTCAGATTGTTGTGCACGAGGAACTGGGGCCCTCTCAGGTGCATGGTTGTGAAGCAATTCAGCTGTATGACGCTGAATGCGCTCTTGATCAAGGCGACACAAATGTTCTAATTCCTGTTGTTCTTGCTTAAGCCGCGTGATGTGCGCTTGGCGGGCGGCTAGTTGTGCAAATGCCAAGTTACTTTGTTCTGTTGTCTCTTGTTTAATAGGCCTAGATGTCTCTCCTACATATCTGTTTCGATCATAATGCTCTGAGACTCCTATATGTTGCTTCCCTCTGTCGAGGTTGGCCGCATTGACTTGAAACTCTGGTCTCAATAAGCGATCTGGATATAATGCAGGTGCAGACGTGCATCGTTTTGGCACTGGATACTGGCCTGGAGGAATGTAGTGATCCTCCTCTCTCTCTCTGTGATATGCATAAAAAGTGCGGGCAGAATTGTCTTGCCCTGTCGGGAGAACTTGTTGTTCTGGATATGGTCTACTATGTCCGACATTAATTGGGGGTAAATTAGGAACCACAAAATCATATGGTTCTTCCTTTTGGACCCTTTGTTGTTCCATAGCAGTACACAATGCTTCATCACTAGGCCACCCATATTGAACTTCAAAGGGAGGCCTCGTACTTAGACCAGGTGGTATATATAAGTTATTTTCTTGAAAAGATTCTTGTTGCTTAGGTGTTTCCCTTAGAGAGGGAGTTCTAAAGTCTCGTCTATTGATGGTCTGACTTGGAGAACCATTCCTTGAGGCACCTCTAGAACCATGTTCTATGACTGTATGGGTTGGAGTACCCCTCACGGAGGGGCCTCTAGAGCCATGTTCTGCATGGTGTGAACTAACTGGTGTACCTCGCCGTTGAGGCGGGATGAACAAGTCTTCAGAGCTATATCGGAGACGATTTGTCTCTCTTGGTGCATGTTCTGCAGCTTCTGCCCGTGATTGGGCTTGGCTACGAGTATTCACCATGGTAATGCTAACCTAAAAATGCAAAAGTTCTTTTTGTGATTTTCTTTTTATGATTTTTTTTGTCTAAACAGAAAATAGCATACACACTCACAAGCAATGATTATCTCTTTTAAAGATTAATAGTGTGCCCTAAATCTGGTTTAGTGTGTTTTTGTTGTTTGTTTTGTTTTTGAAAATTTTTGTGAAACGTTTAAATGCAAGTATGAAGGCTCTTATGACTCCCAAAATGGTCGCCCCTTCAATATACCATTGTCGGACCGATATACCAACCTCTCTATATACCCGCCCTTACGTGAGGGAGACTATAGGTACGTGAGAGCAGATGATACGTGGAACATAGGCGGTACGGAAGGGGAATCGCTCTGTTTATGACACCTACCATAGAAGACTTATCCTCGCGTGCTGGGAATCACCCCAAGCTACACTCGGTCAGCTTTCGTCAGGATTTACGTCTAGCAACAGTCGCGATCGAGGTAATGGATGCAATATCTCAAGCCAAAGTGATAATGGAATCCACCTTTGGTCTTGCTCAAGGGTTGGGGTTTTACGACCAACGCCTTGGTTTAAAATGTCACGTGATGTGTGGGGTTCGTTTTAATTTTGCAAAATTGAAACAGGCAAACGAAAAGAAATCTTTCCCTAAGCCATACAAACTGAAAACCAGAAAATAGAAAAACAAAAATTTGACAGAAGCTGTAAAAACCCCTACCTCTTCTCTGCCTAATCGGAAGTTTCTGATTTGCTCTGAAAATTTGCACAGATCTATAATCGTCCCTGGGTGAGGCGAATAACAGAACCGTAATCGTCACAGGGTGGAACGAATAATTTATTCGTCCCGGGGTGAGACGAGTACCAATTCTGCAATCGTCACTTACAGAGACGAATAACAGTCCGATGTTGAAAAATAGGTACCTGTAAAAAAACAAGCAATTTTAGATCAGTAAGTTAACCTAAAAAAAATAGAGGACAGAGGTCCCACCGTGATCGCCATTGAAAACACGAGATTCCGGAAACAAAAAGGAAATACTAAACAAAATTGTATTAAAAGGAAAGAACACAAATGAATGAACACAAGATATAAAAGCAATATAAACTATGGCCCTTTTTTATTGATATTCTTTTCAATTCGTGTTACAATGCGTCTCCTTCCTTTTTAGGGGATAGGAGCGTTAGATATTGATCTCTACAACTTGTTTCAGAATTCCTTCTTCCGCGTGCCCACATATAAAATGGGCGAACCAAAACGTTGTCGCCGCTTGCGTTGGTACAGGTCGATTCCTCGCTGCTCCTCCAATGCTGCAAATCTGCGTTCAAAGAAACAAACAAAGAATCAGTAGCACCTGTGTATGAAAAATAAAAGATAAATCTAACTATGGCTAAAATGAATCTAAATGAACTGAAAACTTGATAAAAGCATAAACATGAAACTAGCTAAAAAACTACAAAAGAAATAAAGCGGGAGGGGTGCCCGAAGGCAAACCACCCGCGGGTGAAACTTTGCTCCGACACCAATCCGCTTAGGATGGGTCCGAAACCTGATGTGATGTGTTGTCGACAAATTGGTAGGATATTGTGGTCAAAAGAATGGGGTGTTGGTTCTTGATTCGTGCCTTCAAAAGTCACCCAATAACCTCTCTTTCGATTAAGAGATTATGGATGTTGAAAACACAAATCGCAAGTAAATGAATTAGCAGCACTTCGTCGCTCAAAATGCTCCAGCTCGGTATATCTTTTGGGTGAGGAAACTCACCATTTTATAGACCCAAGGGGTCTCTTTGAATTAACATGCAAAAGTGTTTCTTTGCATGAATGCTTTTTGCCTCAAAGAAAGACTTCTTCTTGATCAAGGGATTCTTAACTGTCTCTGTGCATGTCTTTGTGTGTTTTAGAAAAGCTCACTTGCACTCCCATGCAATGAAGGGATAGCTAAGTGGCAAATCTGAGTTGTCTTAAAAAGCTTACTCTCATTCCCATGCAGTGAAGGGAGAGTCAATTGGTAGATATGAGTTGTCAAAAGAACTCACTCGCACTCCTATGTCATGCAGGAAAAGCTAAGTGGCAGTTCTGAGTTGTTACATGCCGAGATTTGACTTTTTGCCGGTCAAACCTGACATTCGTCCCACCCCGAAGCGAGCGCTGGTAATCGTCCCTGGGTGAGACGAGTATAAGTCAGCACTCGTCTCTGGGTAGGACGAGTAAAACTTTCACTCGTCCCTGGGTAGGACGAGTAAAACAGCACTCGTCCCTTGGTGGGACGAATAAGCAATAAAGTGTCTAAAAAGTGCCAAATTGGTTTTTGACTTGCAAAACTACTGTGTGAGTGGTTAGAACCACTGTTTAACCTCTGAGGGCTGCCCTGGGGGCTGTGTGTGTTAGTGCGATCAGTGCTTGTCGTCACATAATCGGATTGGTGCTGTTTTGGTGTCTACAGATTGGCACATGGATCTAATGCCAACCCACCCTTGTTGCCTATCCCTAGGCCTTGCATGTTCTCTACCAAGATGTCAAGGGGCAGGGGGTGGTTGAACCCTACTCCTAATTTGTCATATGGCATCTGATATCTTGGTTGGCAAAGAACGTGCACTCCTTGCTCATATTTGCTTAACCCATATCCATGCCAATTGTATTGGCCAAGATATATTAAAGCGAAGTCTAGGTTGGAAAAATAGTTGACGTCCTCCACAAAGGGCTCTTCATCTTCTTCCTCTTGTATGTAAGGTTCAATGCCATTATCGAGGCCCCCATACAAAAAGTTTATCTGATTCGGTGGGTAGCCTAGAGGAATAATAATGCCGATGGGGAGGTGAGGTCTCCCCATGTCCTGCATGGACTCAAGTGTAGGTGTTGCTACAATGTTTCACACTAAGTACTCCCCAGGCCCGTATTGACCATTTCAACGGTGATTGTTGGCGATTGAGGGGGAGGGAATGGAAGTTCTTCCTGAGTCCACTCCATGTCGGGTGAACTAGGTGTCTCGACATCCATTCTGCCTGGCATATCCTCGATAGAGATGGTTGAGACTGATGGCGGTGCCTCTTCCAAGGGTTTCTTCCCTTTGTCCTTCGATGTGGCCACCGTAGGTGGCATCATTGGTGAAGGACCAGACGATGAAGATGGACCTGGTTGGGGATTTGAGGGACTTGACAACGAAGATGCCTATGGAATTAGACCCTGTTTAGATGGATTCAACTAAAAATCCAAATGTGTCGATGGAAGGGTCGACTATGGCATTAACTGCATCGTATTGCAATATTTGAAGGGCTCCAAGTCTGCCAGGACTACATGTACCTACCCTTCGAATGTGTACTTTAGGCACTAATGAGCTATTGAAGGGACACACTTCATGTCCCTGATCCATGGCCGGCCCAACAAGATGTTATAGGCCATCTCACCCTCCAATATGTGGCACAATGTAGGAATAGTCTTTTGTCCCACTTGGATGGGCAGGACAATTGTGCCAACTATCGAGCATATTGCATCATTAAATGCTCAAAGTGTATAGGTGGAGGCTACTATGTGAGATGCAAGAAACTTTAGGTGCTTCAATGCTGCTATTGTAATGATATTACTGGATCAGCCAGTGTCCACCAACACCCTCTTATACAGAATCCTGTTGACCCATGCGATGATGTGCAGGGGTGGATCCACCATGTCACCAGTCACTGATTTCAATTCATCCTCTCTAAAGGTGATGACTGGCTCAATGCATCGTTTGACATGTCCCATGAAGTTGTTGAAGGATTTTGCTTCATGGGGCTACAACTCGATGGCTTTTAGTATCTCCATTAGAGCCTCTCGATGGGGCGATGATTATTGTATGAGCTCGTAAATGGAGAGCCTAGCCGACGTGGTCCTCAAACTCTAGGTGAGTTTGGTTCGAATCGTGGCCACTGGTCTAGGTGGATGAGGTTGTGTAGGATGCTGTTGAGGTTGTGACGTTGTTGGTACCTCTCCTGTAGCTACCACAGGGGCAGTTATGCTCAGGTACTTCTTGTTTCGAGTCACGATACTGACCATCCCTACATACCCCTACATGGGGTAGTTCTGTGTTACCTCATTGACTTGTAGGGTCTTTGCCTGTGCATCATGGGCATGCAAGGGATATTTGAAGAGCTCCATTTTTTGGTTGCTTGGTGCCATGGGATTATCCACTGCTAATTTCTTGTTATCTATTAGGTCTTGCACCAAGCCTTTAAACTTCCAACATGCATTAAGATCATGCCCCTTCTATTTTTGAAACCTACAGTACAAGTCTTACCTATAACCCTTAGTTTTTGGAGCGTTGGGGTCTATAGGTTGACTCTCTGGCAAGTTTATCAAGTTTTTCGCTGACAATCGGTCAAACAAGGAGTCTTTAGACTCTGTGTAAGGTGTGAATTGTCGCCTAGGGCAACACTGCTAATTTTGCTCTTGCCTCTAATTTTCTCTTTCATAATTGTTAAGAGGCACTGCCTAATAGTTAGCCTTTTGGGGCTGTGATGCTTGTGTAGGCTTAGGCATGTTTATAGCAACCTGATTGATCGTAGCGGGTTTTGGTTGTGTGGTCCCTGTTTTGGCATTTTTAGACCACTATTTCTTCTTTGGCTTGGAAATCTTGCCATCCTGAATCTTGATATCCTCAATGATTCTAGCTTTCACCAGAGCTTCTTTTAAATTGGCATATTTTTGCAACTACAATAGCATGAAGATCGATCTCAAACATCTCTTTGAGAACATTTGGGTAAGGTCGACCATAGGAGGGAGGTAGGGAAGCTTTGAAAGCAAAGTCCCCCACCGGTTCCCATAGGCCGCCATGGTTTCTTCCTCATACTGCCTGAGGCTGGCTAGGTCTCTTAATGACGCCTTCTTCTTGGTGTTGAAAGCGAAGCATTCGAGGAACGCGTCCACTAGCTGATCTAAGTTACCAATGCTGTGCTTTGGCAATTGAGTGAACCAATTCGAGGTAGGGCCTGTGAACGTGGTTATGAATGTTCTTAGCAAAAAATCATCATTGTCCTGAATGCCAAAGCATTAGCTCAAGAATCTAGTCACATGCTCTTGGGCATCCTCCTCCCCTCTAAATATTTATAACTAAGGAAATTTAAAGTGCTCAAGGTATGGGGATGCCGGCACTAACGGATGCACAGGGTGACTGCGAAGTTGGCGTAAAGTGGGCTTTTGGGACCCATAAGTCTTGGTCTCCATACTCTCTAAGCACTCTAGCAGCACTTTATATGCATCAGAAGACTTAATCTCTCCCTCATTAGTTTGTTCTCGTTGTGGGTTGTGGGTAACTTGAGGCCTATAGAGGGGTGGCCGAATAGCACCCCCTCTGCCTTGGTAGGGTATTTTGGCCTGCTTTTCTTCTTGCTCATACTCCTCATAGGCTTCTTGAGGAGTTCTCAGGTGAGACCTATGAACATGGATGGGTGCCCATGGAGGGTATCCATCATTGTTTCTAGGAGTGGCCTCCCACTCAGGTCTAGGGGGTCTTGGAGGCAGCACTTGGTAAGGTCATGGAGACCTGTATCGCACCAAGGGGTTGTGCCTCTCATACACTTTTGCCCTCTGTGTGTGATAGGTTGGAACCCTCTTAGGTACAATTTTTTGGAGTAGCTCATTTGTTTGATGTCGAATGTGCTCTTTTCTAAGGCGATATAGATGATCTAGTTGTTGTTGGTCTTGCTCAAGTTGCGTGATTTGCGCTTGGAAGGAGACATGTCTTGCAAATTCTAGGTCGATCTGCTCTATCGTCTTGAGTCTAGGAGGCCTAGATGCCTCCCCTATACATCTGTCTTGATCGTGGTGGTCCAATATTTCTATAGGTCGCTTCCCTCTGTCGAGGTTAGCGGCATTCACCTGAGGCTCTGGCCTTAGTGGGTGATCCTAATAAATAGCAGGGGTGGAGGTGCATTGCTCCTGCACTATATATTGCTCTTGAGGACTGTAGTGGTCTTTATCATGCTTCCTTTCATAAATGTGAAAGGGACGGGTAGAGTTAGCTCGCCCTGCCTGAAGAGCCTTGTGCTATGGATTTGGCCTGTTGTTTCTGACAATAAGGGGGGGTAGAGGAGGGATGATGTAATCATGTGGCCCCTCCTTATGGACCCTATGTTGTCCTAGCGCTTCATCGCCCTATGGCCACTCATAGCGAGTATCTAAAGGAGCTTTCCCATCTATGTTGAGTGCCACATGTAGGGACTCCTCTTGAAAGGGTCTGTGCTGAGTGGGCGTGCCCCTCGAAGGGGTGCCTCTATAGTCTCATTCCGTCAAGGTACGATGTGGACTATCTTGTGGGTCAGGCCACCAAGGTGGTATGACTAGGTCCTTGGGGCTGTAGCAGAGACGACTTGTGCCCCCTTGTACACTCTTCGTAGCCTCTGCCCATGATTGGGATTGGCTACGGGTGAACACCATGGTGGTGTCTCTCTACAAGATGCATAATTTTTTTTTTTATCTGTTTTTTTTTTATGATTTTTTTTATGCTACACTAAACAAAAAGGAACCACACAATCAAAAGTGATTATCTTGTTTATAGATTCAAGGTGTGCCCTAAACCTAGTTTAGTGTGTTTTGATTTTTGTTTTGACAGTTTTTGTAGAAAAAGTGTTGTAGCATATGCAATATGATGTCTCTTGTGTCTCCCAAAAGGTCGGCCCTTCAATATACCACTGCCAATCCGTTATACCAAACCTCTCACTATACCCGCCCTTACGTGAGGGAAACTATTGGTACGCGAGAGCAAAATGGTACATGGAACATAGGCGGTACGAAAGGGGGATCACCCTATTTTTTATACCTACCATAGAAGACATCCTCATGCACTAGGAATCACCCCAGATACACTTGGTCAAATTTTGTTAGGATTTACGTCTAGCAATAGTAGAGATCGGGGTTATGGATGCAAAAATTTAAGCCAAGGTGGTGATGAAATCCACTGTTGGTCTTGATCAAGGGCTGGGGTTTTACGACCAACTCCTTGGTGTTTAAATTACCACGTGGTGTGTGGGGTTCTTTTTAACTTATGCCAAGAAATCAAACATGCAGCAAAAAAACTTTTCTAAGCAAGCAAAGAAACTAAAAAATATAGAGACAAAAAACAAAAAAAGATAGAAGGTGTTTAGGACCCCTACCTCTTCTTTGCCCAAACTAGATGCCTCTGAGTTTCTGTCCTAAAAATGCACAGAGAGCTATTCATCCCGGGGTGGGATGAATAATAGAATTGTATTCGTCATAGGGTGGGACGAATGCCCATTCGTCCCTGGGTGGCATGAATTCCAGCTCTGTACTCGTCACAGACTGGAACGAACAATAGTCCAATGCTCGAAATATTGGTACCTACAAGCAAAAACAAATAATTTTTGATCAAAAGTTTGATCTCAAAAATAGAGGATAGAGGTCCCACTGTGATCACCACTGAAAGCACAAGGATACGGAAGCAAAAAGGAAATACCGAGATGCGATGTATGCAAAAGCAAAACGTAACGCTAAGTTCTACAAACTAAAATGCATGAAAGAAGAGAAATAGAAACAAATTGAAACAAGATAGAAAGCAAATGTGTAATACAACCCTTTTATTAATTTTCTTTAACATCAGATTACAATACGTCTCCTCCCATTTTAGGGGCTAGGAGCATTAAATATGGTCTTATCACATCAATGGATGGTACTCCTTCCGCGTTCCCACATATAAAATGGGAAGACCAAACATCGTTGTTGCTTGTGTGAATGAGCCTTTGATTCCTTGCTGATATTTTGGTGTCAAGATCTTGCGTTCAAAGAAATAGAAAACAATCAGTAGCACCTGCAGATGAAATGAAACATGCGATCCCCAAATCCTATGATTAATGCATGCATAAAACGATAACTAAGACAGATCATAACAAGCTAAAAATTTGACAAAGGCATGAGAACATTACCATGAAAGCACTGCAAAGGGAACAGTCAGGAAATTCACCACAAATTTCTAATCGCTCTGGGGTGGGATTATTAGACCTACAACAAAATGTCAAAAAGCACCCTCCTAAATGTCCCATCCGGGAGGCTCCAAATCACCTGCAAATTTGGGGGTTAGGTAAAACAGGGTATTTTGGAAAGACCCAGAAGGTCATATTTTGCCAATTCAGCCTCTATCACCCAGAATTTGATGATGCTCCCTACATGTTAGTAAAGGCGAGAAATAAAAAAAACATGATCAAAACTCATCCAAATGACCTAAAATTTGAATGAAAGCCTATGTAAATAACCTAGAATCCAATGCAAGAAAAATAGTAATGAAATCTGCTATAGATTTCTAATCGCTCTAGGGTGGGGCGATTAGGACTGCAAAAGTACGAGGGGCACTCGGGTGCAGGACGCCTACCGTTTGGGGCCTATTTTCGGCACCAATCCACTTGGGATGGGTCCAAAACTTCTTATGGGGGATTGTCGATAAATTTGGGTGGGATACTATGGCCAAATATTGGGTTTTGGGTCCAAATTGCGCTTCCAATAATCACCCACTAACCTCCCTTCCAAAAGAGAGATCAAGGATGTGAAAGGCACAATAAAAAGTGAGGATGTAAATCGACAGCACTTCGTTGCTCAAAATGCTCCTTCTCTATATATTTTTGGGGTGAGAAGACTCACCATTTTATAGACCTGAGGGTCTCTTTGAATTAGCATGCAGAGGCGCCACTTGGTGGTCATGCCTTTCCATGGAAGAGAAAATTCCTCCCTGATTAAGGGCTCCATGACTGCCCCTATGACTACCTCTTTGAGCTCAAAAATGCTCACTCGCACTCCCATGCAATGAAGGAAGAGTTAAGTGGCAGATTTGAGCTACCATTTGTCAAGATTTGACCTTTTGCCCGTCAAACCTGCTATTCACCCCACCCAAGAGTGAATGTTGCTAATCCTCCCTAGGTGAAATGAATACCAATTTGTAATCATCCTTGGGTGGAACGAATAGAGAGCAGAGTTCCTAAAAGGTGCCAAATTGACCTCAGACCTTCCAAAATTGTTGTGAGAGTGGTTAGGACCACTATTTAACCTCTGAGGGCTATGTGTGTCAATGCGATCAGTGTTTGTAGTCACATAATTAGATTGGTGATGTTTTGGTGTCTACAATAAAATGTACAAGTGTCATGTGAGAGTGCAATGTGTAGGAAATGCACAAGTGTCATGTAAGTTAGAGTGCAAGTGTAGATTGAGAGAATATGCACAAGTGTCATGTATGTAAGTGTAAATATATAATGTGAGGATTTGCACAAGTGTCTTAGATTAGGAGTGCATGTAGAAGTGCAAGATTAATGTATATTTGTGCAAGTATCTTAGATTCAAGTGTCCATGAAGAGTCTTGTATGCAAGTGATAATATGATAAACCTAGAGTCATGAGACTTGTCATATGAAGAGCAATAGTCAAGTACTTGAAGATTCACTTTAATATGGCTATATTATGGAGATAATACTCCATGAGAAATAAATCCAAGGAGGAGAAACAAAAGTGTAATATGTTTAAGAGATCTAGTTTGGAATAAAGCTTGTATATATTTTTAAGCAATTAATATTGTAAGTTTTTCTTCATGCATAGTTCATGAATGACATAGGTGATTTACATTCATATTTGATTATATAAGTGAATTTTTATTTTAGTATTATATAGGCCTTGATATACATATTAATTACCTCATATATTATTCTACTCTTATATTATCATTTTTGACCTTTAATATTATGACTATTTTATATTAGGACCTATGATATTTTATGGTAGTAAGGCTTAAAAAGCCAACATTGGTATTAGAGCTACCACCTGAATCTATCCATCTTGATAGAGTGTGAAGATATATTTGGGCTTCAACGATGGTAGTTTTGGTATTTGGATTTGATGATGATAGTAGTTTTAGGATTTGGATTTGGTGACGACAGATCTAGGCTTCTACGATGGTAGTTCTAGGGTTTTGCTTTGATGATGATAGTTTTGTGATTTGGATTTAACGATGGCAGATCTAGTTTTTGGTGATGGTAGCTTTGGAATTTGGCTTCAGTGGTAATAGATCTAGGCTTCAACAATGGTAGTTCTAGGATTTGTCTTCAACGATGACAAATCTAGGCTTTGGTGATGACAAATCTAGGATTTGGACTTGACAATGACATATCTAGGATTTGGCTTTGATGATGGTAGATCTAGGCTTTAGCTTTGATAATGATAGTTTTGGAATTTGGATGTGATGGTGGTAAATCTAGGCTTCAATGGTGGTAGTTTTGGGTTTAGCTTATGGCAATATATTTGAGATCCAATGGTGGTAGTTTTAGGATTTGGATTTGAAGGCAACAAATATGGGCTTTGGCAATGGTAATTCTAGGATTTGGATTTGATGATGGAAGATTTAGGTTTTGATGGTAGTAGTTTTGGGATTTGGCTTCGATGGTGATAGATATAGGTTTTGGCTTCAATGACGATAGATCTAGGTTTCGATGGTGGTAGTTCTAGGATTTGGCTTCGATGGTGATAGTTCTAGGATTTGGCTATGGTGATAGTTTAAAGATTTGGCTTCGATGATGAAAAATTTGGGCTTTGATGGTGGTAGTTTGAGGATTTGGATTTGATGGAAATAGTTTTGGTATTTGGCTTCGATGATGACAAATCTAGGATAATGATGAAATAATTGGTAAAGGAATCTTCAAAGGATAATGATATTTTTACCAAAATTTTTGGTGGGATTCCTTTGATTTTTGATCTTGGAGCTTCTAAACCTTCTTGGTTGGAGGTGTTGAAGGGTACAATTGTTGAGAAAAAAATATATACCTTTGATATTTCCCCAACAATTAAATAGGGTACTCTTTGTCTAATAATCTTGGATAGATTAATGGATAGACCGATTAATCATGGGTGTTTTAGCTTGATGGGGAAGTTCAATGGATTCAGACCATACATGGACATAATAAGGAAGTGGGCAACGAGGAAATGGAAGTTGTAGCTCTTCCTATAGGATTTAATCTCTTTTCCTTTTTCTCTCAAGAGGATATGACAAATTTCTATTAAAGGGTCCTTGGTTTTTTGGGAAGAAGGGTTTATTTATGAGGAAATGGTACCCAAGGTTTAATCCAAAATATGAATATATCAATATTACCCCTATTTGGGTGTGCCTTCTGGGCTTACTTATCAAGTACTAGAATGAGGTAATAAACGGTCTATCCAAATCTATGGGTCAACTGTTTGGTTTTTATTCGGCTATAAAAACTCAAAGCAGAATTATCTATGCAAGATTTTGCATCAATGCAGATTTGGAAAAACCTATTCCTTCATCTATGTTGTTAAAATCCAATATGGGGACTTGGACTCAGAATATTGAATACGAGAACTCTCCAACCCTATGTAGAAATTGTAACTAGGTGGGTCATCTCCAAAGTAGTTTTCCGGTTAAGCAATTGAAAGTCATGAAGGGGTGGAAAAAGATAGATCCTCTTCAGAAGAATAAGGGAACAAAGGGGTGGAAAAATATAGATCCTCTTCTAATATAATCTTGATGTTGCGAATAAGGATTATGAATTTTTTTTTTGATTGATGAGTTTTGAAAATAATGTCATACATGTACATTGTTCAGGATTATGAATTTTTCATTGCATTGATGAGTTTTTCAAATAATGTCATACCCTTTGTTCATAATTATTAATTTTTTCATTGGATTGATCTGATATTCAAATAATATGCCATACTTGTAATGAAATTTTTAATTTTATATCATACCCTTTGTTCACAAAATTATATGTTTTATATTATAGCCTTGCTTTGCTTTATTGAGTATTTTAAATATTGGATGGCATATTGATAATAAAGTGAAACTTAAACTTCTTAATGACACATTCGTTTGTGCTGAATTGAAAGAATCCTTAAAGATATTAGAAATTGTATCTTATTCAATCAACAACTTTTTAGAAAATAATAAGCAAATGAACTATTTGACTCTCAACACTTATTTCAATAGTTGCAATAGCAAGAAATTGTAAATCTTTACAAAGATTTAATAAAACAAAACAATGATACAAAAATATCACACATTTAGAAAAAGTTTTTTTATTTATTTTGAATAAATTTTCATTACAAAACAAGTGAATTGTGCATCCACTTTCATACTATTTGGTTCCAGGGCCCATTTTAGGTGTTTTCCCAATTGAAGGATTTGTCTGCTTTTCCTCATGACCTTGCCCAGATGCTCCCTCTAATGTAGGTTGAGCCAAAATTTCTTCATGGCCCCCTATTCCAGAAGTTTCTCCTTGTAGCATGCCAGCTCTCCTTAGGTTTGCCTCACCAATATTCAAACTATCTACCAATGCCCTCTCCTCTTTAGCTGGATCTTCTTTTGGAGGTATTTCTTTCTCCTGTTCCTTGAGCAATATGTCTGGATCCATATTATGTTTAATAATTATTCTTCTGAGGGTATTATTCTATCTGATGGTCTCATAAAATTATTGTTTGAATTCGATAGCATTTAGTAGACTCTACTTTGTTGTGGCCAAAAACACCTTCATGCTTTCCACCTGATTCTTGATATTCTCAAAATTGGATTGCACAGTAGAAATTTTAAAATATGTTAGTCAATAAAGGTCAAAATGTGTTAAAAAATAAATTAATTTAAATAATATTGATGACTTACCTCTACAACTACTTGGGTAGCCTTTGCCACTTTAAATTTTTTCTTATCAATTGTCCACTTATTGAAATACGCTTGAGCTTCAACATTCAAATTCTCCAACCTATTCAAAAGGAGATCTATAATTTCATCACCATAAATATTAGTGGCCTTTACATTTCTTGAAGTTGCTTGATGTAATAAAGCATCAAGCTTTTCAGGGTGTTGTTGAACCAAAGAAAATAAATTCTGTCTATTTGAAAAAAATTGTATCGAGCATTAATTTCTTTGATTAGAACTTTGGCCCGATACTCCCAATATTTGAGTTCTAAAATATCCGCAATCACTCTATCCTTTATTGTGGCTTCCAAATTTTTGCTAATAAAATTGATTCTAAAAAACTTAATTTTTCATCCTTAGTAAGAGGAGCATCTTGACCAATTTGACGAGGGGGAGAGGAGTTGTGAGTAGTGGTTGCTCTTCCTCCAGTTTGTAATGCTTCAATTTGAAGCACATCAAAAGCTTTAAAACTCTCAGGAAACAAACCTTGGAAAAGATAATCCTGATCTAGGGGAGGATTAGGCAACCCAAGAAACTCATGCATAATATTGGAAACATTCCCCATCAAAAAATGGGAAAGTCTAAAATGGTTTGTGTCTAGTCTCCTGAAATCCTTGCAGAAAATAATTGTTTTCCATGCATTTGATGACCCCTCATCAACTGTTGTCATTGTGGAGGTGGTGGTGGCATCCTATGTTGCTTCAACCGTTGTGATAGACCTAAGGCCAAATAAAAAAAATAAAATAAATGTTTTAAGAAAATATTGTAATAAGTTGTTCAAAACTTTAATTATGCATATCGTGTGTTGATATGGTCTCTTGCCCTGATTCGATTGGTTGTTCAGAAGGTTTTGTGTATTGTAGCGGAGGTGCCATCATTTGTTGTCTATGATGAGATTGAGTTGACCCTACAAAAAATTATAATAATATTTATTATAAAAAAATTATTATAATAATATTTATTATCAAATGAATAATTAACTATAATTGTCCATACGAGATGTCGTTGTGGCTTGTTCGGATTGGGCCGGTTGTAAAGTATGTTTGGAATGTTGCCTTGAATACATTTAAAAAATAGTAATTAATGGCAACTAAATTAAAGAGAAATAAATTACAAAACCCAATTCCAGCAAAAAAAGAAACTTTACCTGTAATGTGTTGGCTAACTTCATCAACATCGATGAGCTCTTGACGTAGAACAGAAGAGGCAACTACATGAACAAGAGGAGATGCAGAATACCTAATGTGTTTCACAGACCTTGTTAGTGGAGGTTGTGGTGACATAGTCTCATAATCTCCACTAGCCTCTAGGTGCATTCCTCTAATTGTAGCCTCTCTTTTGTTCGAAGTTGACGTCATTTTTTTTGCATTAAAATGAATTTAAAAATTAAAAACATAAACACTATAATATAACAAACATAAATTTATTGCAAATTTGAATGTAAAAAAAATTACTTGCACCTCTTCGATGGTTAAGCCAATTGACTTCAATTTTGCATGGAGTGAGGTGGGGATGGGGGTATTGTTTACATTATAATATGCTTCATAAAAAAAAGCAATCAAGTAATTGGTAGTAGCAACAATGGTAGGACAGGTAGCAGTATTTGTGCGCATGTGGTGAAGATCATTTTTTATTTTGTTGGAAACATATGAGGACCAGTCATATTTATTCTTTCCAACACAACGCACAATATACGCCAAAGCCCAGAAAGGAATGTTTGATGTTCTCCCCTGCAAAACAATACGTGCCTAGAAGAACTCCACAACCGCACAAAGGAAGTTGTGGGAAACAAACAAAAAATTGAGGCCCCTTCTGGATGCATTTGATTGCCCTGCAAAAATATTATAACACAATTAATAATTATATTTAAATATTGTACAAGGAAGAGGAAACTTGCAATTTCAAAGACTTACCTTGTAACGCAGTCGATGAGATATTGTAGTGAGTCTCCAGATATATTTTTTCCTCTTAATCAAGACTGAATTTTGATGAGATAGGTTGACAATTTTGGTAGGGAAGGCTTGTCAATCGATGGACATCAGAGGGGTTAACAAAGAAGGATAGGGTTTGGTTGTCAATCATCATTGTAATGATCGACCCATCATTGTCATAGGATTGAACAATTGTATCCAACAAATAAATATCCATGTTGAATTGGGGCATTAGTGCTAGCTCCAAAAGCCCAAATTTTTTCATCCATGTTGAATCGTAATGGGGATCATTGAGAATTTTGGAGATGAGCGGGAAAATGAGGTTTTTGAAAGTAATTTTTTTTGAATGGAAGACATTATGGCCATTGCTGCAAGGCTTGGAAGGATTTTGAAGGGTTTGTGGATGTTTTGGGAGGTTTTTGGGCTTTGTTAGAATAAGAAACACGAGTATTGATGGTCTTTTATAGGTGTTTGCATGTAGAGTGTTAAAAAATATGTTGACACATGGCATTGTTAATCATGTGATTGAAACATGGCATGAAATCAGGTGCCATGCATGAAGGCACGTGTCATGAAAGTGGATCTCGTGCATGAAGTTAGTCCCTTGTCATTATTTGCAGCTGGTGTGCGTAGGCTTTCCTCTCGAGTTGCTTGTCTAGAGTCGATAGGCTAAACTACAATGTCTTGTTTCTAGTGTCGATAGGCTTGCGAGGGGGCATATTTTTTTTGGCTGGAGTCGATAGGCTTTACCACAGTATTTTTTTTAGTCGATAGGGTTTACTGTCAACGATTTTTTAGGAGCCGATAGGCTCACCATGGTGTCTTGTTTATGGGGTTGATAAGATAATGGGGGCATATTTTTTTTCTTGGATTCGATAGGCTTAACCATAGTGGTTTTTTTTCTGGGGTTGATAGGCTCGTGGGGGGCATTTTTTTGGCCTAGAATCGATAGGCTTCATCGTGACTATTTTTTTTGTGAGTCGATAGGGTTACTGTCGATCGTTTTTTTATTTTTTTGAGGAGTCGATAGGCTGAACTGTGACGTATTTTTTCTAGTGTCAACAGGGTTGCGGAGGGGCATCTTTTTTTAGCTAGAGTCGATAGGCTTTACCATGATGTTGTTTTTTAAAGTTGGTAGGGGCTATTACTGGTGTTTTTTTTGGGATCCAATAGGCTTCATCGCAGTGTCTTGCTTCTAGGATCGATAGGCTCATGGGGGGTATTTTATTCTTGCTTGGAGTTGGTAGGCTTCAATGTGTCATATTTTTTTGGAGTCGATAGGCTTGTAAAAGCTATTTTTTTGTGGGGACAAGAGGCATGATTTCAGAGGCTAAAGAAAAATAAAATGGAAAAACAAATGTGATTTCGACAATAAAAACAAAAAAATAAATAAAAAGCCAAAAGTTTAAAGCAAGGGCAGGCAAGGTAAGAAAAAAACAAAAAAACAAAAAACAAAAATCCAAAAGCAAAGGCGGACAGGTAAGCAAAAAACAAGGGCAACCAGGTAAGCGAAAAAAAGGCACCCTTTTTTTTTAAGACCTCCTCACGACCACAACCAAAAATTCAAAAAACTAGCATGATTTGATGTTTTCCAACCCATCAAAAACCCCACAATTAAGCATGCTCAATTGGAGTAATACTCGGATGGGTGACCTCCTAGGAAGTCTCGGTTTTGCACCCACATTTATCCGAACCCTGTTTAGTTTGCATCCGGGATCTTTTTTGCATTCGATTTACGACCAGGCCATGTTTTGCACCCAGTCTAATCAAAACTATTAAATTCACCATTGTTTTAGAATTTTTGGTGAAAATTTAAGGTAATTCGCCATGTCTCCTGCATGAATTTGGTCTTTTTTTTACACCCGATTCGCATCCGAGATCTTTTTTACATTTGGTTTACAGTTGGGCCCTCAGTCTGATCAAAACTATTAAATTCACCACTGTTTTAGAATTTTTGGTGAAAAATTAAGGTAATTGGCCATGTCTCCTACATGAATTTGGTAAGGATTCACTTGGATTTCAAAACTAATTCGCTTTTTTTTTATAATTACATTTCATATTCGACCCCTTATGTATAACCTTGAAATCTACAAAGTAATACACATTAAATTCTTCAAATCAGTATCCTACTACTACTCTTAAAACAAGAGTCAATAGTCAAACATCAACCATCATTTCCTTATAATAAAACAAAGGTACATAAGAAATCACTCGAAGACACAAGTTTTATAGTTTAATGGTCATCACAAAATATTCCAAACAAGATAATTATCTTGACTTACCAAAGTTCAATCTGCACAGAATCTTATATAAGCAATCACTCGAAGACACAAGTTTTATAGTTTAGTGGTCATCACAAAATATTCCAAACATCCAAGTAAGACTCATTAGCGGGGTCTTCAGAAAAATCCACACATCCATCTCGGTGCATGTGTGGTGTGCCACTGTACTTTGACGCAGCCTCCAAGTGGTGGCTAAACGACTACCACTTGGTGGTCAAATATTATGGATCTTGGTGCCCATTATAGCACCCTTGGCTTCCCCCATCCTATCTCATGTGAGGTATTGATAAGTGGCCCAAGTGGTTCCTAGTTTAGATGCTTTATACAGAATGTGACATCGTCGTGCTTGACCCAAACGTCATTCCACACAGTACCATATACTGCTAACAAGAGGAGAATCATGACGAGATAGTTGATATATGTTTCAATCATCTAGGGACGGTATAAGACCAAGTAACCAAGGAGCATTGTACCCAAAATGGTATAAGACACAACAATAAACAACTTACCAACATATTTTTTATGTCTACCAAGGCCAAACAATATTTACACAGTTTAACAAAACACCTCATTTATTGAGCTGAAAACATTGCTCCTCTACAATCGACCACCTAAGTTTAAAGTCATTGCTTAAAGTCATACTTCCCAAAGGTATTTAAGCATTAAGAACTTAAATTATAATACACCTTAGATCTCTAATATGGAAAATGAGAATACTTCTACACATCCCTATTTCATAGTTCACTAAAACACAGTTACAACCTCCTTTATAATTGATTAATTACTAAGTTAATCAATTTGCTATAATGCAATCACCTTCACGAAAGAGGCATATTGAAACAAAACATTAGCCAAAACAAAGTCAATTCAAGACATGCATGGATAAAGTAGGTAAGTCCTAACATCAATCAAATCATTTATAAGCACCATGTTATACCCAAGTGAAAACAATATACTTTATCTATATAGCATAATCTTAGTTAAAAGCATTAACACATTCACCATGTAAAGTAAGCTAGCTATTGAAACTGATTACACATACATAATATTCCAGTTTTAGAAACAAAAAAAGTTCCACCAAGATGGGGTGTTACAAATGGGGAGATCATGGAGAGGATCAAGGAGGGCTTGGTTCAATATCTTCAAGCTACAACATTGGTAAAAACCATCGAAGACCAGACTCAGAAGGGTAGACTGAATAAGTTCAACTTGGTTGATGGATTATTGTGGTTTACTTGGAGTCGGGTCTACGTTCCTAAGTGGGGGAGCTTTCTCAGAGATTTGACCAAGGAATGCCATGACTCTTTATGGGCTAAGCACCCTAGGTAGAGGTGCATAAGGGTCTTTTGGAGTAGGGATTCTACTAGCCAAATTTGAAGGAGAATGTAGATGAGTATGTTCAAACTTGCTTGATTTTCTAGTAGGATAAGCCAAAACATTGTTTCCTTAGAGGACTTCTGTAGCCATTGTCAGTTCTTGTGAGACCTTGGACAAGTGTGAGCATGAATTTCATTCTAGGTTTACCATGCATTAAGGGATTCTCACCTATCATAGTTGTGGTGGACCGATTTTCCAAGCATGTCATTTTCACTGCATGTTGAAAGAATTGCACAATGAAGGTCTCGATAAAGTACTTCAAAAATATGAAGTATTGGGGTGTTTCCTTGAGTATCGTTTTAGAAAAAGATACTCATTTTACAAGCAAGTTTTTGCAAGAAGTATTTTAGTTTATGGGCACAAAGTTGTCCATAAGGTATCATCCTGAAACTAATGAACAATGCTATATTGGAGGCTTACTTGTGACATTATGTGTAGAGTGACCAGAAGAATTGGCCTGATCTTCTTGGCTTGGCATAATTTGCATACAACTACTAGAAGAGTGATTCAAGCAAGTACTCAGTATTTGAGTTAGCAACATGTCAACAACCTTTTTTTTGTCTCATATTATGATTGTAGGATACCTGGGTGGGTGTCTGTTGGCAATTTATTACTTGAAAGGTTGACAAGAGTGGGTTGATCTTGCGAGGCTTCATTTGTTGAGAGTGGTAGAGCATATAAAGAAGTATGTTGATGAAGCATGATGACCTAACAAGTTTAATGTGGTTGATAAGGTCATGTTGAGGATGGATCCAGAGGTGTTCAAGGCACTAAAGGGCCATGCAAATACCTTGATCCACAAGTATGATGGTTCGTATGATATTACGGCCAGAGTAGGTAAGGTTTCCTACTAGTTGAAGTTGTCCAAGCACATGAGTGTACATCTTGCCTTTCATGTGAGTCAACTAAATCCATACTACACTAATGGGATCGATCCAAACTAGAATCATCCAAATTGACCTGCTGCTAGAGTGTTAAACAAGCTAGATAGGAAGGTGAAGCATATCTTGGACATGCGCATAGTTAGCTAGGGTAATAGATGACGCAAGGTTCCAGGTTAGCTAGGTGGACGAGCCGAAAACAAGTTGGGAGCGAGAGGAGTCACTATGGAAAAGCATGGATAAGGTGCACACATTCCTTGAGAGGGATGTCATCCTTAATCCTTGGGGCCATGTATGAGCCAGTGGGGACCTTATAAAATGGAGTCTTCATGGCATTGAGGGTGTCATTGATTTCAAGTGGGGGAGTCTATGTGGGATGAGCATCTCAATAATCCCACACCTAGACACATATTTTTTCATGACATTATGAGCAAGCAAATTACTATGTGCTTCTAGTGTGATGGGTGAGTGCATCATGAGACTAGCAAAGTGTGCATCTTGAGACAAAGTGATGAATTTTCATTCTATATGAGCAAGTGTGTTTTGTGCGATGTGGCTATGTTAAATTGCCAAGCTATGTGAGTTGAATGCTTCTATTCGTGTGAGTTCAAGTTGTGGACAATGGATATTGTCGAAACTTGTGTTGTGCACAATCTATTAGTATTAGGGCTTGCTTGCCTAGTTGAGATCTAGGATGGGTTTGTGAGATGAGTTTGTGGGTAGGATTGCTTGTTGGCAATATTGGTTGTGCTTGATTTGATTGGTGTTATTGTATTTTGTAATATAGCATACCTTGTGCTATTCAAGAATCAATAAAGATAAACTATCTATCCAAATCTATTGTATTGCTTTGATGTGTAGATGCTTGTTGGTTAAGTAGTTTACGTGTCATTAAGTGATTGTTGCTTCTGCTTAATCTATTGAAAAGTATAAAAACATTCCATTTTGTTTTTGTGCTATGGAATGCATATTCTATGGTTCTTGGTAAGCCTAGTCCAAAAATGTGGGCTCAAAGAGAGTCCGTGGTGCCACAAAACGAGCTTAGCCCTGGCCATGTTGGGTCAGTGACACCTTCATTCCACAAAGAAGATTAGAAATTGGTAAGTTACATATATTGGAAGGGACCCACTCTGAGACTGAATTAAAAAGTATAAAAATATATAAATTATGCTTTAAAAATACACTAATGTTGTTCAACTATCCACTTTTCCCAACCATGAGGTTGCAAAACTGAGGCTTTCATGTTTGTGAAAATGTGATATTGGATTGGGTTGTGCATTTTTGTTATTTTTAGGGTGCTAATCCATATTATACTTACCTCCAAAATATGAAGTAATACTATCTAGATTAGAATAAAAGACTTTCATTCCACAAGTAATATTTCCAATTGCCATGCTAATGGGTATTATCGACTTTGAAATCGCACCACCGGACAAAGTAACACTATTGAGGTTAGAAGGAGAGACCTTCATTCCACAAAGAAGATTAGAAATTACCAAGTTACATACATTGGAAGGGACACACTGTGATACTGACTTAAAAAGTACAAAAATATATAAATAATGCTTTCAAAAGACACTAATGTTGTTTCACTAAACCGCTTTTCCCAAAGTTGAGGTTGCAAAACTAAGACTTTCATGTCTGTGAAAGTGTGATGTTGGGTTGGGTTGTGCATTCTTGTTCTTTTCAGGATGCTAATCCATATTATACTTACCTCCAAAATATGAAGTAATATTGTCTATATTAGAATAAGATATTTTAATTCCACAAGGAATATTCCCAATTTCCATGCTAATGGGTATTGTCGACTTTGAAATCGCACCACTGGATGAAGTAACACAGTTGAGGCTAGAAGGAGAGACCTTCATTCCACAAAGAAGATTAGAAATTGGCAATTGACATACATTGGAAGGTACCCACTATGAGACTAGATTAAAAAGTACAAAAATATATAAATGATGCTTTCAAAAGACACTAATGTTGTTTCAATATCCACTTTTCCCAACTATGAGGTTGCAAAACTGAGGCTTTTGTGTCACTGAAAATGTGATATTGGGTTGGGTTGTGAATTCTTGTTCTTTTCAGGGTGCTAATCCAAATTATACTTACCTCCAAAATATGAAGTAATACTATCCAGATTAGAATAAGAGACCTTCATTCCACAAGGAAGATTCCCAATTACCAAGGTAATGGGTATTGTCGACTATGAAATCGCATAACCGAACGAAGTAACACTGTTGATGTTATAGGGAGAGACCTTCATTCCATAAAGAAGATTATAAATTGGCAAGTTACATATATTGGAAGGGACCCACTATGAGACTGACTTAAAAATACAAAAATATATACATGATGCTATCAAAAGACACTAATGTTGTTCTACTATCCACTTTTCCCAACCATGAGGTTACAAAAATGAGGCTTTCGTGTCTGTTAAAATGTGATATTGGGTTGGGTTGTGCATTCTTTTTCTTTTTAGCGTGCTAATCCATATTATACTTATCTCCAAAATATGAAGTAATACTGTCTATAATAGAATAAAATACATGTTGGTCAAGAATTTGCCTTAGGTATGGAATGTTTCATCCATGCGTCCTAAATCCGACCAACATTGAAAGGTTGAAAGGAATGAATGCCTCTCGTACCAATATCGATAGAGGGCTAGTTCCATTGATATTCTAAATTTTGGGATTTGATATTCAGGAAGCAGTAAAGGAATGATAAATGATTGAAAGGGATGAGAAATATGGCTACAATCTAGATGAACGGGGGTGATGAACAGGTAGGACAATTACTTAGTTGTACTATGAACCAATAGCACTTCACATAAAGAATATAATAGAAATAAAAACCAGATATCTTATATGTGCAATCTCCAAAATTATTCTAGCATTCACCCTATGTCAGAAGATAAATACAAAATAAAATTATAGCCCTCAAACAAAGAAGTGAATTTAATAGAAATAAAGGATAGAAAACATACACATAAAAAGAGATCCAAAATTAGAGCCAAGGATTCTTTGCATTCATAGCAAAGTTTAGGTACTATAGTTTTCTAGCAAAACGTCCATAGTTTTACATTGGAATTGCTAGTTTTTATAGAGGATTCCACCTTTGAGACATAAATGCCCAACCACAAAATGTTGTAGCAGTAGCAAATATTGGATTCCAGCACTCATCAAAAAGTAATGAATCATGGCCTGAATTTGGTGACTCGCTGAGATGTAGCTACATGGCTTTAATGTGACAATGCAAATCACTCATAGCACCATCTCCTGATTTGTTGGAATTTTCTAAATATAAAATCAAATTTTGAGATCCAATGGGATTGGATTTGGATGCTTCTCTGATCGACCGCACTTAAACGAGTGAAGACGCACCTTTGAAACTCAATTTCATAGTTGAGAAATATTTTTGGAGAATTTTTGCTGAAGTAGGAGAGTTTGACTAAGAAGAGGAGCTTCGTTGATGTGGGCCCCATTTACATTTTGCCTATACAAGCTCTGAAAAGAGCTTGCACTTTCAAGTGGGGGTGAAAGCACTTGGGTCCCACTTGTGTTTCGCTGTCTTCTAGCCCGAAATGGGCTTGCAATCCAATATTGAGGCAAAAGTGCTTGGGGCCCACACTGAATTTTAGATTGAAATAGAATTACATTGACTTTTAAGAAAATTCAAAGGCGCTTTCATCCAAATGAACTCCGAAACTAAATTGCACTCTTGAGTTGGGACAAAAAAGAATTGGGTCCCACTTGCAACTTTCTTTGAAACTGAATTGTGCTGGCTTCAAAAAAGACAAAAAAGGCACTTTCACCCCCTCTTGCCTCAAAATTGATTTGCACTCTTGATTTGAGGTGAAAGCTCTTGGACCCCAAACTATTTAAAGCATATTTATGCTAACTTTGAGAAAATTCAAAGGCGCTTTCGCCCATACTAGGACTGAAATGAAATTGCACTGTTAATTTAGGGTGAAAAGGATTAGGTCCCACTTAGCATTTTTTCCTTCGAAACTGAGTTTTGCCCAAACAAGACCCAAAACTGAGTTGCACTCTCAAATAGGAGGAAAAATCTTGGGCCCCACTTGGTTTTCACTATTTTTTATCCCAAAATGGGTTTGCACTCCAACTCTTTGTCCGAAATGAAATTGCTTTTCCCAGCTTAACCAGTTTCTATTGTCGTCTTTGAGGCCGAAATGAGTTTTGAGAAGAAGTGCTAGCGTGAAACAACCCTCGCCTATCAAAAACCATAAATTACTGGTAACCCATCATGATAACTTAGAGAAAGACCCTATATGTTGAGTGAAAAGAAAGGACTGCACACTTCCTTGAGTGCAGCCAACAAATCTCGACAACAAAACATGGAAAAGAAGGAACATATTCTAAAAAAGAAGAGTTTTTCATGGAAGAGGAGATCATTATATAGCAAAATTTATTACAAAATAAAAATGTGGTAGGGATGCCAACATATCTGGCGACTCTCAAGGGGATTTAGCTCACCTCAATGTGAAGATACCAAGGCTTATTTGTTGGGCTTAGAGTCATCATCGCTTTCTTTTTCTGAATACTCAATGTTGGTAGCAGACTCTTCCTCCAACTTCTCCCTTTCTCCTTCCTCTTCTTCTCTTTGGCACTCACGATCCCCTTCTTATCCTTGGTCTCCTCTCTCTGCTTGATCTTCATGCTTCTAGGAAGACTCCAATTGTGGGAGATGCTCATAAATGCGATCATAGGTTGCTTAGACCAAGGCCCAAGCATCTTCTTGTAGCATAGCACAATCTTGGAGCTCCCTAACTAGGTATCCAAAAGTCTTAAGCTGGTCTACATCAACAAAGTTAGCCCTTTGGCTAAGGTCCACCAAATAAGACTCGATCTATGTGAACCTTATCATCGATTGCATTACTTAAGCTTTTGTAATAGGCTCACCCCAACTATCAATATCCAAAGTATCACCTTCAAAGGCATCCCAAACTGGGTTCAGTTCTTCCTTCATCAAAATAGCCTCTTCCTCATCAATGAAGCTAGGAAAATCGAGTTGCACGAGAGTTTCGAAATACATCATATTAATACATTTTTCCTGCTCAAACACTTCTAACAACCTTCTCGCTTGTCGGGATCTTTCCACTTTCGTGAAGTAAGCCCAAAATGTCACCTTCATTATTGCCCATGACCGAGCAAGTGGGCTCACAAGAGTAAGCTGGAGGTCCATTTTTTCTAAGGTTTACACCTTCATACCTAGTTCTAGCCATCGATCAATGTCCTTTTCAGCATCCTCCATGATAGGTGTGTTGTGAGTATTTGTTTGCTTGGCCTCCCAAATGAATGTGAGGACTGTTATTGCTTTCAATTCCCTTGCTCAAAAGTTTACCAGGAAGTGACAGTGAACTTCCTTAATACGGTATTTTGTGAAAACCTTCGCTTGCACCACCTTATCTGTCAACCGAGCTTGCAGTTCCTAGATATAGGTGTTCAAGGTTTACACCTAGCTTTCTACCTCTGTGTGTACCTTGAGGTGATGTTCAGTTTCTTTTTTGTAATTACCCACCTCTTATTCCAAGTTGGCCATGTGCTACTACAACTGCTCAGATTTGGACTGAGCCTCCTCAAGTTGTGCCCTTGTCTGCACTAAGATCTCCTCAAGCTCCACATTTTTGGTCTCAACTTCGAATAAGTGAGCCTTGTAGTGATCCCCATGAAAATAGATGGAGCCCATTTTGACCTATATATTCCCCATATTCTCTACTGCATTGATTGTTCTCAAGTCTTCAACCACATGATGATAGGAGTAATCTAATGGGGTCATCTCCTTCAGGGGCTTTTAAAATTTGGGCACCTTCTCCATATTGTGGAGTTCCATATTCTCTGATTCGAACACAATCCTTTTTTCCACCTTGGGCTGGAGCTTGCATGTTTTTTATTTTTTGACCCTTGAGCCAGCTTGAGGAACTCTAATGCGCTTGATGCATGCTCTCAGTAATTGGGTGCTCCTACAAGACTTCTAGCTCCATTTCTAGTGGCTCCTATACTCTAAAGAGTGGTGTTAATGGGAAAGGAGCATGTTGGGGGTTTTCTTCAGTTGAAGGATTAGGAACAGATGGGGCAATAACTATGGTGATTTTGGAAGACGTCGGGGTTTGGATAGTTGCAACCGAGGTAATAGAACTTGGAGGTGGAATATCTGAGGATGCCACTACAGCATAGGAGGCGAATGAGAGTGAAAATAGACTTGGGTTAGCAATGACGGTAGACAATGTTATTGGATCAACTAAAACTTGAGAAGAGGCAGGGGTGGATGACGTAGGAAATGCAAATATGTTGGCAATAGATGCAAAGAAACTGAATGTTTGAGATACAAGAGGGAATGATGGAGGGCGAAATGACTAGGATGCAGGGAAAGGTATGGTAGCCATGGGGACACTGAATGAAATTTGGGTGGAAATGGGGGTTTCAGCATTGGAATACATAGTTGCCATAAGTACAGAAGCAAGGGAAGAAGAAAGAGATAATGCACCTATGGGCTCAGGTTTTACCAGAGCTAAAATGATGAACAACTATGTAAATAGTCTCGCTCTTCCTTCTTCTTTGTCTGATGCATTCACTTCTAGGTTGATCAGCTCCACATCTTGGTGCTCTTGCTACGTTAGAACAGGGACTTCAGGATCGTTTGCTTCAATGGTTGTCGATGTTGCATAAGGGTTTGTGTTGAGGGATCAGGCTGCACCAATTCAAGGATTTTTTGCAATATGAGGAAGTGAAAGTGATGTACCAACACTCCTCTTCCTTGGAGTGACCTGTTGTGACTGTTTCACAACTAGCCCCAAATATTTAGGGACCCACATTAAAATTTCATTTTAAGAAATTTTGTTATTGTTTTGAGTAGCAAAGTCTATAGGGTCTTTCAATGGTGTCATAGTTCATATCATTTGGGGTTAACACCTCCTTTCTTGTTTGTTGTTCATTTCTTGTAGGTGGTTCTGCTTGTTGGTTGGGTATCATTTGTTTCTTTTGTTTGAACAATTTTAAGGTTTAAATTAGATTAATTTAATTTAAACTTTTAAAATTGATTTAAATAAATAAAGGTTTTGTTTTTATAAAATTTAATAATAATAAAACAAAAAATAAAAATAAATAAATATTTATATATAAAAGAAGATGAAAGTAAATATTCCTCTGTTGGAATTTCATTCCACTTTAATACTTATTATTTTATATACATCTATATAGTTATATCTATATATATAAATAATAATAATAAAACTAAAAAAAAATAAAAAAATATAATAATAAAAAATTAAAAATAAAATAATATATATATATATATATAATAAGGTTTATGAAAAGTGATAATGTAAAAGCCATTTCAATGTTTGGACAAGATGGGCTTTACATGATTTGTACCTTATGTTCCATTTTAAATATTTATAAAGGCATTATCTAGAGTCGAATTCTTTAATCATAGTATTAAGGATACTTTGTTAGGCTTGATGTTGGAATTGATTCGATTCAATTGATGTGTAAATCTCATATTTGCAGGTTAATTCTAGATGAGCCGATGTCGACATGGCAACCTAGATGCGGGAAATGATGAATGATTGGGGACTCATCACTAGATGGATAGTAAGATATAATGAACATGGTGATGAGGCATTTGGCATCGAAGAGTTGAGGATTAAGGTTACCATTTGATATACGTAAGGGATCGCATGGAAGACTGCGGTGACATGAAGGATGTGGACCCCGTATATTGGCTGATGCATAGTTCATCAAAGGCACAATGCACAAGGGCAAAGAGCTAGTTTATGTAAAGTTGACATTGGATCAACTAACCATGGCACTGACAAACTGAGTGGATTATCAATGATGTAGGATCCACATGGACCCACATGGACCCACACGGTGGCATAATCATGAACATGGTGTTGAAGATGCTCAAGGATATATAGGCTCGACATGGTGATGTAGACAATTGTGTTATTCCTGGGAACCCTAGATCTAACGAGGATTGGATGGCCAAAGTAATGACATGGTAACGATCACCACAGACATGAGCACTTTTATCCAACCGTGCATGAAGGTGAAGAACATGTGCTTATACTGAGAGGATGGGTGAACAGTATAACATAAAAATTTTCCCCAAATAGTAGCATCATCATTAATAAAATAGTAAACATCACACAAAGCATCACACACATGAGAGACATCATTTTTAACATGGTTCACCTAATGTGGGCTACCTCCATAGAAAAATATGTCTTATAAATATTTCTCAAATAATCTCTTGGTAATCCTTCCCAATTACAATGTTTATGGACCTCTGTCCAAAGGAGATGTTGATCCCATAAATCTCAATTTTGTGGATCTCTTCCACAAGAGAAATATTTCCCCTTCTTCTCTAGCTAGTGATCTTCTAGAAGACTATGTCTCTCTACTGCACTGAGTGGTGGATCTCTTTCCACTTGAAGACTCCTCACTTAGATTTATCTTCAATTGTCCTTGTTGCTAGATCTCTATCCATAGAGACTCTATCCTATGTACTCTATCACCTCCAAAGCTCTGTCTCAATAATGTACTAAACACAGTCTAGTCGGTCTAGCACAACTCTACTCAATCTCTTATACTAAACACAATACATTCAGTCTAGTACAATTCTGCTCAATAGGTCCACTCAAAACCTTCTCAAATTTTCTCAATAGGTCCACATAGAACCTGCTCAAATCTGCTCAACAGGTCCACACATAACCTGCTCAAATCTGCTCAACAGGTCCACACAGAACCTGCTCAAATCTTCTCAATAAGTCTTCTCTAGGACTTGCTTAAATCTGGATAGCAAGCTTTCACAAAATTTTACACAAAACAATCCACAAGCCTTCTCAAAGAATTGTCTCAAATTTGCTTAACAATCTCACACAGAACTTGTCCAATCTCATAGAATCATAAAGAGAATTGTTAGAGACTTAATATGTTCTATACTCAATGCTTAATCAATATCTCAATTCAATCTCAGAGAAACATAAAGAGAATTTTTAGAGACTCAATATGTTCTATAATCAAATCTCATTCTCAACTCAATTCAGATATAGAATAGTTTGTTTCAAGGAACTTGAACAACCACATGCATCCACTTGACTAGGCTCAATCAACTCAACTTAACCAATCACCTCAATGAACAACCCTTTCTCACAAACCCTAGTCCAAGCATGTATCAACAAAATTAAAATGTTTCCAACAATGCTCAAACACAAATCTCACATAACAATGATACTCATGTTCTTTTCTACCTCAATTTTAAGTTCTTTGCATAACCAATTGACTCCAACAACAATGCTTATAAAACAAGGTTTAGTCACAACTCTCAATCCATAAAACCTTGAAGCATTAAACCAATCACTTTCAAAAAGGAAACCACAATCAATCCTTTTCACTCCAAAGGTATTTTATAATCAACCACCATAATCAATCAATAGGAGAATGTGCCCATACCTTTTATGAAGACGAAGAAGCCTCTTTGGAAATCTGCCACAATCACAATATTCTTTTGCCAATCCTCACAAGGGTTAGAAGATCTCAAAATAATCAACATTAATCCACTTCACAATAATATTCACCAAGGCTTTAAATTAAAAAACCTTCTGTAACCAAAGAACTGAACACAAAATAAAATGAATACAGGAAAGAAATAAGAATTGCCAAAAATAATCCCTTTTGTATTAGATTTGATACAAGGTTACAATGATTTTGGATTTTGCCCCAAATGTGTTGGGGGTAAAGTTACAATGCTTCCTTCTCTCTCGGAGATACAATGTTTTGATAGAAGAGAGGAAATATTCTGGCTCTTCTACAGGATGCGGTGTTCTTCGTTCCTCTGTTACAGCTTCAAGGGGTGAGTGGGCTTTGGTATCCGAGGTAGGGGCCACTCCTAGCTTCAATAGCTCTTCAAATACCTGTCTCCTGCACACATGGAAACCAAACAAGGGTTAATAGCACCTGTATGAATGACTGTAAAGAATGCAAATAAAAAACCCTCGAAAGGAATGCTTGCAGGAAACACAGAAACACTAACTAAAAATGCCTTGCTAACAAGTTGATGATTTACTGATCTTTGTTGATAAAACCTGTTCGAGACTGTGGAACCGTGGGAACGCGGTTGCGGGTTGGAAACCGTGGACCTGTGGTTGTGAAACCATGGATGCACATTTTCAATTGTAAAACCATGGGTGGGCGGTTTCGGCTGAGATGATAGGTCACCTCGGGATGCATGCCAATGATCGGATTCGAGCTCGCGCTCTCAGTTTCTCATCGGGTCTGGATGTATTTCGATAGCCTATCGGTACGCAAATTCAGCTCCCTTTGTTTGGTGGATTGATGGTGCCTTTATAGGCTTCCTAGGGCTTTGGAGGGGAATGTGAGGTGGCAAGCCTGACTTGCCAAGTGGCAAATCTGGATTGCCAGGTGGAAGGGGCAGTTACAATGAGTCATTCAGTGTGGTTCACTTAACTGGGGTGATGTGGCTCCAAGTGGAGTGGGATGTGGGATGTTGTTTTATGTGAAGGGACAAGGGGACAACAACAAAGGAGTTGTGGCATGGGTGTTGGGAATCTGTCTCATGTGCAAGGACAAAGGGGACAGGAGTGGGTAAGATGTGGCATGGATGTTGGATGAAGTGTCCAGGACACATGTCCAATGGGTGGACAAGGTATCCTAGGGTGATTTTCCTAATTAAATAAATTAGGAAAATATAATGATGTGCAAGATTTTATATCCCTAAGTTAGAACTTAGGCATATATCTTTATTATGCAGGATTTGATGGTGAGGTGGTGAATGTGAACTAAAGGGTGCTAGATTTTGGTGTCTACAGTTGCCCCTTTTTGTACTGCGTTGTGTACAACACAATGCGGTGCAAAAACTAATGACATCTAACTTTATTGGACGAATGGGTTCATTTCTCTTTGACACACAGAATGAATGAATTTAAAATTTTTGATTTGTTTGCTTACCCCCTCAATTGACGATTGGGTAAAGGCTGACACCCATAAGTCAATTGACGAAATACAGATGTTGAAATTGGGTTGTTTATTGAATGATGTTGATATTGTTAATGAATTTTGTCTTGATTTCTTGGTGCCCCAAGCTTGGGATTATTTGTGTTCTTGCAATTTTGCTTTTGGTTTCATTAATGTGTAGAATACATGGTAAAAATCTGACCACTCTTTGAGTTTTCGTCCACTATGACTTTAGCAATTCCTTCCAAATGATGGGTTTAAGGAACCAGTCATCGAGGATTTGATGCTCAAGTGGTTTTTGATTATTACCAAATTGTTGTTTGTTGTTCCGCTTTTGACCCAACGGAAGGTGTTGTAGGATTACCTTGGCAAATCTATTTTAGAACACATTTAAGCTCGTAGATTTAGGGACCTACCCGACTTGATTCATTGTTGTTTGTTGTGATATCTGAATGAGTTTCCTTATGGTGATTTACCCATCCAACCGGATTGCATGGATTGTTAGTCATTGCAACCGCAAGGTGTATAGGATAATCCACTAGATACGAGTTTCACTCTAGATGATTAGGTGGATTGCATTTTTTTTTGAAACCGCTGACTTGCGGTTATGTTGGCAAAAAACGCAGATTTGCGTTTTCGTTTATGAAACCGCGTTTCCGCGTTTTGCGCTTTAAAATGCGGGTTTGCGTTTTCGTGCACCGCGAAAAATATGGGAGCGCATTTTTCGTCGCTAAAAGCGGCTATTTATAGGCTTGTCATTTTCAAAATCATTCTGCTAGTTGTCATTGGTTGTTTGGTTGAAGTGATGAGTGAGATGGAGGTTGGCAAGGGGAGCGGTGGTGGTGGCTCGGCTGGAGCGGAAGTTGGTGGCCGGTTTGCAGAGGTAGGCGATTTGGCCTTTATTTTTTTGTTTTGCATTTGTTTTTCTTGTTTGATAATTAAGTGGGGCTGGTAAATTATTATTGTTTGCTCATTAAGCGGGGCTGGCAATGAACTTTTTTTTTTTTTTATTATTTATGGTAGGTAGAAATTTTTCATTTTTGTTTTTATTACCTAGTGTAGGTTAGAAAATTTTCGTTTTTGCTTTTATTACCTAGGGTAGGTAAAAATTTTCTTTTTTTGTGTTTATTACCATGCATAGGTAAAAAAATTTCATTTTTGCTTTTATTACCTAGGGTAGGTAAAAACTTTTTTTTTTTTTGTTTATTACCATGCATAGGTAAAAATTTTCGTTTTTGCTTTTATTACCTAGGGTAGGTAAAAAAAATCATTTTTTTTTTTATTACCATGCATAGGTAAAAAAAATTGTTTTTGCTTTTATTACCTAGGGTAGGTAAAAAAAAAATTTTTTTTTATTACCATGCATAGGTAAAAAAAATTCATTTTTGCTTTTATTTCTAGCATGTTGTGCTAATTTTTGTTTTTTTTTATATGTTTTCTTTTCAGGTTAAGCTTCTTGATGCTCGGCATAGGTGGTCGAGGACCATTCAAAAAGTGCAGAAAGCACTTTCTGATGATGATTGGACTTTACTTCAGACCATTGGTTTAGACGGTTACGGGCGGTTAGGCACCGTCCAAGCTGATGAGGATCTCCTTTCGACACTCGTTGAGCGTTGGGATCCAGATAGGGGCACATTTTAGCTCCCAACAGGGGAGCTGACTATCACTCTCGAGGATATATACCATATCTTCCACGTTCCTATCGAGGGTCCTATCGTTCGTGTTGGCCTCGACAAGAAGGAGGCCCTTTTCCCTTTGTTTGGTGAGATGTGGGACATTGATTGCAGTAGGGGCGACATTGCGTATTTGGATCTCTTTATAGCTGGCAGCTTGGGTGCATTGCCTATCTTTATGATGTACATATTGAGCAACATGTTGTTGCCCAATTCCATGGGATCGAGGATCCCGTGGAACCAGGTGCCTATTATTCTTGATTTGATAGCTTATCCTCGTTGGTTAGCCTAGGCTCCCGCTCTTCTCTACGAGGTTTATAGCGAGCTCTATGAGGTGAAGAGGCATGGGCGTAAGGGCCTAGGCTGTAGTTTGTTGCTCCAAATTTGGTGTTGGGAGCATATTATCATTGGTCGCCCTATTGGTTTACCTTGTGGCGTGGATGCCACCTCTCCCTGGGCATACAGATGGTTACTCAGTGAGGAGGTCAGTCGATCTATTGTGAGTGCTTCGGAGTTCAGAGATATCTTGAGTTCTTTGACTAGGGACTTGATGTGCTAGCGGCCTTGGAGGGGTTTGGATTGGGTGATGGATGCAATGGAGCTTCGTCGCGTTAGGCGGGGATGATGGGTTGTTGGCGCCCATTTGAGGGATATGGAGTTTATCCAATTTTCTTATGTACTATGGTAGTTTGGGCTTGTTCAAGATGTTTCGGATGTGCCTATTATGTACAGGCGATGGGGTGATGAGTTGGGGTTTCCTGTTGCTCCTAATTTTTGGCGAGTCGACGATCTTGCTGATGACTCAGACTTGGAGGTGCTTGACTTGGATGATGTTGGCACGACTATTGAGTATGATGCTTGGTTTGCGAGTCAGCCTCTATGGACTCCTAGTGTCATTGTAGATGATGATGGGAGTGGTGATGATGTAGATGTGGGTGGATGGGTTCCTTGGTCGGTGAAGCATCGATGTGGTAGCTCTTCGAGAGCTGACACGGGCACGGATGTTCAACAGCCTAAGGAGGGTGGTGGCGATGATGATGAGGGTGTACCTCCTCGACGGTCAGAGGAGGAGTGGGGGATTCTCCAAGATGAGTGAGATAGCCTAGATTTGGAGCTGGGTCGAGTGAAGGCCGAGTTAGCATGGTATCAGGGTGAGGTGACTCATCTTTAGGCTGAGGTGGATGGGTTACGGGTTGGACCTAGCAACGCTACTCTAGCTATTAAGGATGCAGAGATCACCAGACTTGGTGGTGAGATTACCCATTTACAGGGTGAGCTTTGTAGTCAGGTGCTGGAGGTGATGATTCTACTTTGACTATTATGTCTCTATGGGAAAATATTTCTTAGAGGGTCACTCACTAGGGTGCTGATTTGAGGAGCTTGCGTAAGTAGGTTGTCTACATCGAGATGTTGGAGAACATTCTTCATGAGTGTCAGATTCCTTTACCTATTCCTCCTTCATCATCTACTACCACTGCTACCCGAGGGACTGAGATGAGTCGCAGGACTCATCGTACTTCTAGCTCTCATGGGGCTTCTACAACGCAGGGTCCACGGAGGGATCCTGCTGGCACTAGCTAGTTGTTGTATTGCCTTATTTTTGTTTTTTGTATATTTTATCTTAGTATGAGCCTCAGTGCTTCGATGTATGCTACCTTCGGGCATTTTGTACTTTGTAGACTTTTGTTTATAATATATATATATATATATATATATATATATATATATATATATATATATATACATGGCATATTATTTCGATATTCACATGTGTTATTTGTATATGCATTCTTCTTGTTTATGCTTTGCAATGTTTATATAATGCAATCTAATATTTCTATGGTATTGCTATGATAATGAATGCAACTAAACTTGTAAAATGCATTTGATTTTTATTCATGTAACTAAATGATGGTATTCATGTTGCTCGTGTAATCTTTTTTAGCTCAGATTATTTGACCTTTACTCGTTCATATTTGCAATTGGGGGTATCCCACTTGATTATTCTTTGTGGTGATGTATGTGGTATGTATAAATGGTATGTGGATTGTGATATTGATTATGATTTGGTTTTTGATATGTAACTGAAAGTATTCTCAAATACTCAAAGAAGCTAGTAATGTTAACCATTTTTCTTGATGTTATCTTACTTTCTTTAGGACCATATTGTGTGCAAGTGAAGTTATTTTACTAAATCTTGTGTGTCGATGACCCTAAGCAATCCAGAACCAGTGCATGTGATTGTGATGTTTATTGCCCCATCTTGAGTAATTTTTGGACGGTACCTTTCTGGGTTTTCCTTTTGGCTAGCTTACCCGTATGTGCGTTCAAAGGTCTCCCTCTTGAGAGAGAGACATGTCGCCCTGCATGAGTTTACTCCACTGCCATTCAAGCGTCTATAGCCCCGGTGGAGGCTCACTCCATAGTCCAATGGTTTGATCTTTAAGCCTTTGTGATGACTACATAACTTTCTGAGGGGAACATAGTATGATCTTTTCAGCTTTAGAGATCTGTGGTGTGTGTTGTTAATTTTTTTTGTATAGAGTTTTGGGGAATCGGATTCTCAACCGAAGTATGATGAGAATGTGACCCTATCCTTACTACTCTACATTTATTTATATTTGTTGTTTCACTGTGGTAGTGGTGATAACCACTATTTTTATTTTTGGACTATGTTGCATGATAGGGTAAGCGAAGAATTTTACTTTTTTCGCTTTGAGGTTTACCCAAATTGGCATTATCTTTCTATCATTCAAGATGTTTTAAGATTTGTAAAAGTGTATTTGGTTCCAGATTGCTTTTGGGTCAATCTACCATACTCAAGATTTTCTTAATGTGATGAAAGTGCTTTGGTCCTAAAGAAAATTGGACACTTCATGAAGTTTGGTTTTTCACTAGACATTTTTGAGTGATTGCAAATTGTATGATGTATCATATATGATGTGTATGATTTGTGAGTTGTAAAGAATCTTTAGTTGAATACCCCCAACTCTTGGAACTTGTTTTCTTGGTCTTATCATCACCACTATTAAATATTACTAAGCAAGGGATGGGATGGATGCAACTATATTTTTTTTTGTGTATGAACATATAATTGAAATGCAAATGCCATATGAAAAATGTAATTTAAAATATGTCTATTTACAATGTGAAATGCATGCAAAATTGTAAAATGAAATCTTTTGTTTATTATTTTTTTTTTGTATGAACATATAATTGAAATGCAAATGCAATATGAATTTTTTTCTTTTATTTTTTATTTTTTTTTGTTTTAGCCATGTACATATATATACATATATTTGCAAGTCATTTTATGCATAAAATTCTTTTAGGTGCATAATGTTCAGTGGTTCTGGCTCCAATTTCCCTTCCAAATTGGAAAGTTTGTACGTTCCTTGTCCCAACTTTTGCTTTACTATATATGGGCCCAACCAATTTGCTGCAAATTTATCCCTTAAGTGCGGTAAAGCATTGGTATTTTGTTGATTTTCTTTGAGCACTAGGTCCCCCACTTGAAATTCATGAGGATGGACTTTTGTGTTGTAAGCGCGCTTGAATCTATCTTGATATACTCGTAAATTTTCTAGAGCATTGATACGTTTCTCATCAATAATTGTCAATTGGTCAAGACGCACCTGTCTAGTTGTATCATCGTTCATGAATTCCTGTATCTCGATTCACAAGGATGGTATCTCGAGCTCTAATGGTAATATCGCTTCTGCACCGTAAACTAGTGAAAATGGTGTTGCTCCCGTTGGCATTCTTATGCTTGTTCTGTAAGCCCATAGTGCTAAAGGGAGGTGAGTATGCCAATATCGATGATTATCTTTTACCAATTTCTTGAGAATAGATATGACTATCTTGTTGGTTGCTTCAACTTGCCCGTTTGCTTGTGGGTAATAAGGTGTTGAGAAGCTGTGTAGAATTTTGAATTTGTTGCACAATGCTCTAACATCCTTATTCTTAAATGACTTTCCATTATCAAAAATTATTTTTGAGGGTATTCCAAAATGATAGATAATATGCTAAAGTATAAACTCTGCTATTCGAGGTCCAGTCGTAGTTGTCATTGGAATTGCTTCCACCCATTTTGTGAAGTATTCTATAGCAGTTATGATGAATTTATGTTGTCCTGATGAAGCAGGTGTTATTTTACCGATCAAGTCAAGGCCCCATTGTGAAAAGGGCCACAAACTTTGAATGGGTTGCAAATTTTGTGATGGCACATGGGTCAAGTTTGCATGATGTTGGCACTTTTGGCATCTTTTGACATATTTGCAACAGTCATTTTCCATTGTCGGCCAATAGTATCCCATGCGCAATATTCTTTTTGCAATTGCCATTCCATTGAAGTGACCACCGCAAGTACCATCGTGGGATTCTGATATTGCTCTTTCTACCTCAATTGGATTTAAACATCATAGTAATATTCCATCATAACTACGTTTATATAACACATCTCCAAGTAAAGTGAAATGAATGGCTCTTTGTTTGAATGTTCTTTTTGCAGTTCATGTCATTTCTATTGGTAGTGTGCCTGACTTGAGAAAATATTTTATCTCATCAAGGTAAGAATTGTAAGGTTCGACATGTATCAAACAAACATTCTTCTCACCTATAGATTTTGCTTTTTGAATTGATGGTTTAAATGCTATTGTTATGATTAGCGGTTGCATTTCTCCATGTTCATTTTTAGGGATGAGAGATCCCAAGGAAGCCATTGCGTCCGCAAATCTATTTTTCGATCGTGGCAAGTTACTAATTTCATACTAGTCAAATTTTCCTAGCAACTGTAATGCTACTTCGTGATATTTCTTTAAGACTGGTTCTTTACATTGGTATTCTCCTTTTATTTGGTAGACAACCAATTGAGAATCACCAAAAATGCTTATTCTTTTTATTCCCATTGCTATAGCTGATTTAAGACCTAGTATTAAGGCTTCATATTCTGCATTATTGTTAGTGCATGTGAAGTTGAGTTTGAATGATAAAGGAATGGGTATTCCTTCAAGTGTGTAAAACACAACTCCTGCACCTTGCCCTTTTTCGTACTTTGATCCATCAAAGAACATTGTCATATCTGTTTCATCCTCAGGTGAAACTACTTCTTGTTCTGTGACAGAAAATACTGAATCGTTGGGAAGCTCAATTATTAATGGTGTATCATTATGCAGTGGAGCTTCCACTAATTGATCAGCTATCACTTGCCCTTTTATGGATTTTTGACTTGTGAATTCGAGGTTGAATTCTATTAAAAGCATTATCCATTTAGTAGTGTGGGTGTTGTTGTAAGTGCGAGTCATCATGTATCGCAGAGGGTTTTCTCTAGCTATAACATAGGTGGTATTGCTTAGCATGTAATGTCTAAGTTTCTTGGTGGTGAAAACCACTGCTAAGCATAACTTTTCGACATAAGCATATCTTGTTTCGTAACTTACCAATGTTCGATTGATGTAATAAATGACTTGCTCTTTATTTTTCTCATTCTTTTGTGCAAGCATTGTTCCTAAAGCAAAATCTATTGTAAAATGTATAGGTGAAATGGGACTCCTATTTTTGGTGGTGTAAGAACTGGCGATGAGGCCAGATATTTCTTTATATCATCAAATGCATCCTGATATTCATTTGTCCAAGAAAATATCACTCCTTTTTGTAACAAGTGGTTAAAAGGTCTGCATTTATCTGAGAGTTGCACAATGAATCATCGAATAGATTGGACTTTTCCTTGCAAACTTCGCAACTCTTTCAAGTTTTTAGGAGGTGACATTTCTAATATTGCTTTTACCTTGCCTGGGTCTACTTCAATGCCTCGCTTGGAAACAATGAATCCTAGAAGTTTTTCTGATGTGACACCAAATACACACTTCTTAGGATTTAACCTTACCTTATGTTCTATTAATCAATCAAATGCCTTTTCTAGCACATCTATGTGTTCAAGACGCATTTTTGATTTAGCAATAAGATCATCTACATAATATTCAATTATCTTATGCATATAATCATGAAATATGTACGTCATGGCACGCTGATATGTAGCTCCTATGTTCTTTAACCCAAAAGGCATCACTCTATAGCAGAATATCTCCCAAGGCGTTGTAAATGTTGTTTTATGTTGATCTTCGAGATTAATCCGAATTTGGTTGTATCCGGAGAAACCATCCATTAAGGAGAGCATTTCATGACCAGCATAGGAGTCTACTAATTGATCTATATTTGGAAAAGGAAAATCATCCTTGGGACACGCTTTGTTTAAATCTCAAAAATTAGTGCATACTCATATCCCCCCATTCGGTTTGCGAACGGGTACCATGTTTGAAAGCCATTCAGGATAATCGATTGGTACTATGAAGTGTACATCCAATAACTTTTGCAACTCTTCTTTCACAATTAATGCGTCTGTTGGATGAACTTTCCTAAGCTTCTGCTTGAATGGCTTGGCATCATGTGCTAGCATAAGGTTGTGGACTACCAAGTCCGGATCTAAGCCAGGCATGTCTTTGTAGGACCATGCGAACACTTCCTTATTTTTAATAAGCATGTTTATGATGCGCTCTTTTTCTTCTATGGATAATTCTTTTGCTATTTTTACAATCTGGGTATTATCCACGTCTTCACTAAGGTTCACATCTATAGACTCTTCTATTAGCATGTGAGAACCTTCCTCTAGCTAATGTGGAGTTGGGATGAGGTGGATATCATCTACCACATTTTCAAATGTGTCTGGGGTGTCCCCCTCTATCTCAATTTGAAAAACTAAATTGTTTGATGATGAAGGTTGTTAAGGAATATAAGCATTTGAAGCACGCAACAACTCTTCGGATAGGATGAATTCAGTAGTGGATGGCGGGGATGAAATCCTATCCATGGCTATGATACTGGTGTCGATACAGATCGATTTTGTCTCATCATATGGATTGCGGAGTGGGGTGAGCAAATCAACAAAAATCATGTTGACTTGATGGAAATGAGGTGGTTGCGATTCAATAATTGATGACTCGTATTCTCTAGGTTGCAATTGACCTAATATGTGTGATTGGTTTTGTTGTATGCTTTGCCAATGTGATGGAGGAGGTTCTGGTTCAGGACCCTCATGCTCTTTTTTTAGTTGAAAAAGTGTGCGGTCTATTAGAAACTTATGTTGATACCAGTTATCTCTCTGCATGGTTTCTCCATATATTATCTCTTCCTGAGGTTCTTCTTCTTCTTGATTAAGCCATTCAAGACGTGCTTCATCTTGGACCATTCTCCTGGCTTGTATCTCAAGAGCATGGTTGATAAAAATCATTTTAGTTTCATTGTCATCACTGTCACTCATCCAGAAGCCATTAGCATTTGTATGAGGTCCTAGTATTAGTGGCTCAAGGTCTTGCCTAAGGTATGCCATCTCAGTAGGATCTTCATAATCTGCTTCTTGTAAAGCTTGCTCTCGAGGGTAAAAATTGTGGATTTGGTATCTACTTTCTATTTTTTCATCCTTATCATTAGGTTCATCCTCCTCATTGCTCTTTTCCTCCTCTTGTTCGCATTCTATGTCAAGTTCTTGGAAAGCTTGATTAAGCGAAGAGCTTGTGATGGAAGGTTTATAGCCTAGACCGGAGTGATCACTTGGCTCTCTATATTCTGGTTCAATAATGTGGTGAGGACCTTGTTCATGTCTTCCAAGTCCATATCCTTGCCAACTAACCCTTCAAAAATATCTCACTGGGAAACTTGGGTTCGATAGATAATCAATGTTTTCATTAAACTCTTGTAAAGAGTTATCATTTTGAGGAGGTGGGTTCGATGAAGAATCCATCCCTCCATATATGAAATTGATTGCATTTGTTTGAGAACCCATTCTATATATATCACCAATAGCTAAAGGTGGGTCACGAGGGCGATCATAATCTCTGACTGACTCGATAGGTGATGTAACTATGACACTTTCAATAGTGTACTCACCAATACTTGGATTGGCGAGATGTACTGCAAATCTAGATGGTTGTGTGGCTAATGGCTCGGCGGATGAAGAGGGTTCTTGAGCCTTAGCTCTTGGATCTACTAGCGGTGGTGGATTATCTCTAATAGGTGGCCCTATTTGTGAGACTACGGGTTCTAATGACTGTGAAGTAGTGGTTGATGATGTGGGTTGTGCTTTGAATATGGAAGTATACTAGATGGAGTTGGCAATTGATTAGCAAGATGAGTGGGTGAAATTTGAAAATGAAATGCGATGTTTGAAGGATGCGCTGAGCTAACACTTTTAGATGCGAAAGTTGGATCAACTATAGGCAAATCTTTTGGAATGGGTGCTTTTGATGATGTGGTGCTTGATGGAATGGTTCTAATGACTAGTGGTTGGATGGTTAGATGTGTTTATGGGAGTAAATGCTCATATGGATTTGAAATAAAGTTGAAGTATTTGAAAGGTTTAGTGTCAATTGGTATGCAATGTACCTTGCCTTCATGCACATATTTTAAGAATTGATGCAATGTTGAAGGCACACACTTCATTGCTCTAATCCAAGGGCATCCAAGAAGTATGTTATATTGCATTTTCCCTTCCAAGATGTGAAAGAGAACATGTATTATTTTCACGCCCACTATGACAGGAAGAACAACATTCTTGGCTCTTGGCTCTGATGACGTTGAGCTTCATCATGGCAAGTGTGGTAATAAGGTTTATTGAAGAACCTATATCAATAAGCACTCTCTTGAAGGATTTCCTGTTAATGTGAGCTACTATGTGCAATGGCAGATCAGGTGAATCTGTTGATATTTGTTTTTCCTTGAAGTCATAGAATACTATTGAGGGTTCCATGCACTTTTGCACACTACCCACAAAGGAATTGAATGCATTGGGGTGTTCTAATTATACTTGAATAGACTTGAAAATTTCCATCAATGCTTCCCTGTGAGGTGTTGATTGTTGTATTAGTTCATAAATTGACAATTTTGTTGAAACCATCTTCAAACTCTGTGTTAACCAGTTGTTCAATGTAACAATAGGGCAGTTGTGGTTGGTGGTGGCCCACTCGATCCAAGTTGTATGGGCACCTTAGTTGGTGATGATGTCAGAGCCTAGGTTGTGCGATTATCTTGTCTTTGTCGACGGGTAACTATACTAATAGCCCCTATAAAACCTTGTGGTAGTTGAGACACATAATTAACCTAATTGGGAGGAACTGTAGAATTTGATGCTCCCATCGATTGTTGATTCACCTCTCGATGTGGCAAAGGTGTCTGATATATGCCTAGGTTTTGGTTATTTTGGGCTAGTGGGTTGTCAATTTTGATTGTACCCGCTTCCAATAAATCTTGCACAATTCCTTTAAATATATGACAACCTTCAATATCATGTCCTCTTTGTCTATGATAGATACAAAAGAGGTGTTCTTTGTAACCTTTTGTCTTTGGTTTGTTAGGATCATCAAGTTTCATTTCTAGTAAATTAAAAAGTTTTACCGCATACAACTTCTGAAATACTAATGAATATGGCTCTTGTACTGGCATGTAATTTCTTTTTGGCTTAAAATGAAGTTGTTGCCTTTCTGCAGGTTGTGTCTAATTTTGTGCCTGGTGTGAGGGTGGAACCACTTGATAATTTGATTGGTGTGGTTTTTGTTGTTTTTGGGGTTGTTGGATTTGTGTTTGAGCTGGTTAATTTGACTATGGTTGGCTCAAAACTATCTGATTAACCTGTGCGGTCTTGGACTGACCATGGTTATTCATCTTTTGATTCTTATTGTGCTACTCTTTCTTCTTAGGCTTAATCTTGCCTTCTTGAATTTTGATTTCTTTAATCAGTTTTGCTTGGGCGAGTGCCTCATCGAATGTTCTATACTGTTGTAGTTGTAGTAATGAAGAGATGGGTCTACCAAAACTCTTCATGAACATTCGTATTATCTTTGGCATAGGGATTAAAAATGGTAACTTGATCATGACTAATCTCCATCTATTTCCAAATTCATAGACTGATTCATCATCATATAATTTTAGGTAAATCAAATCAGTCAATGTTGTTGGTTTTCTAACATTTAGGGTGAATATTTCCAAGAACTGGTCTGCTAGTTGTTCAAAGGTAAAAATATTTTGATGTAGGAGGTGGTTGTACCAGTCTTGGGCTTCCCCCCCTAATGTTTGAGTAAATGTATGTAATAGCAATGTATCGTTGCTTTTGATTCTGAAGCATCCATTCACAAATCTTGTTACATGCTCACGGGGATCCTCTTCTCCTTTAAATTAAAGCTTCGATATTTGGAAATCATGTGGATATGGCAGCTCTGGTATCAAAGCGTAAATAGGGTAAATGAGTAGTTACCTTAAAGTTGGCTTTTGGTATTGTAAGCTTGGGGTTTGCATGGCAAGACTATCAATCTCACTCTGTAGAAACTGGTATCTAGGATCATCTATAGGACAGACACTCGAATGTACTTGATGCTGCTGGTAATGGGGTGGATTGTATGTAGGTTGGGGATGATAAGACATGTTTGGCGAAAATGTGTTATGGTATGTATTTTGGATGAAGTTTCCAAGACACATGTCCAATGGGTCGACAAGGTATCCTAGGGTGATTTTCCTAATCAAATAAATTAGGAAAATATAATGATGTGTAGGATTTTATATCCCTAGGTTAGAACTTAGGTATATATCTTTATTATGCAGGATTTGATGGTGAGGTGATGAATGTGAACTAAAGGGTGCTAGATTTTGGTGTCTACAGCTTCTTAAGAATTGATGCACAACTTCCTTATCACTCCTAAAACCACTTGTACCATAAAATAAAATAAATCAAAACATTGCATAACCTTGTCACTCCAAAAACCACTTATACCATAAAATAACTCAAATATTTTATATCCTTCCTTTCAACACTTTTGCACTTAAAAAAATAATCACAAAGCCTTCTTAGGCAATATCCCACATTAATAAAATATCAAACCTTAGCCATATGCAAAAATTAAATCCACTATACTCTCCGTGAAAATCGACGCTTAACACAACCTTAGAAAATTTGAAATATTTCATGCACCCAAAAATTTTGGCGATCGAATTATGGCATACCTTGCAAAATGGCTTCGGGTGGTTTCGACCCCGCGTTCCTCCTCGTCGTGCGCCTTAGCGCACTCTCCGCCCACCGTGTGGGCTAGGCCTCCCACGTGGAGGCTTTAAGCCTTTGAGACTTATATTTCCGTCCTCTCCACCTATGCCTTGAAACTTGCTCCCTTGTTCCACGTGCAGTGCGCAAACGAAATCGGAAGGGGGAATCGACGATTGCGAAGGAGGGGATAATCGAATGCGGATAATATTTCTTGTCACCTACTTGGTTGATAAAATCAACCCCTTTAAATATTCAAACCTTTGCATGATAAAATATATGACGTCGGCGGACATGGCGGGAAAACTCTTTTATTTAATTTTAAAATTTAAATAAATTAAAATTTAAACTAAACCTTTAAAATTAAATTTCTCCATCACCGGGGCACCTTTTTCGATGAAACGAAAAGCCAACTTGGGTTTTAAGAAAAACCCATTTCAAATCTGCCATCCATGGTTTTAAATAAAACCTTTCCTTGCCTTCCTTGGTTTTCATAAAAACCTTTTGCTAAGCTTCCCTTGAAGCTCCTTTTGGAACCAAATGCCATGCATCCCTTCTTGAACCTTTGATCAAAACCTTTGCTTCTCATGAAGCTCTTTGTGGAGAAAAATCATAGTGCTTACTTACATAGGTCCTTTTGACATCAATGACAACTTTTAGCTTAGGGACTCAAAATGTCCAACAATCTCCCCCTTTGTCATTGATGGCAACCCATATTCATTTTACTAAAACTTGACCTTCTTTTCTGCTCCCCCTGGGTCTTTGCTCCCCCTGGCTCAATGCTCTCTCAAATATCAAATATCTCCTCATATAAAATCTCTCCCCAATACACAAATCTCTCCCCCTTTGACATCAATGGCAAAGGGTCACCTTTGGGGCTTGGGGCTAAGAATGAGCCTCTTAGCTTAGCCCCTCCCCCACCTCCACATGAGGTGGTTAATTCTGGGGTGGGAGTCTCACTCCCAATTTTCCTCGAAGATACTCAAAAGTCTCCTTTGAGAGTGGCTTAGTGAAAATATCTGCTATCTGTTCCTTTGTAGTGACATACTCCAATATGACCTGTTTATCTGACACCTGTTCTCTCAGAAAATGATACTTAATTGGAATGTGCTTCATCCTGGAGTGCATTACCAGATTTTTTGAGATACATATGGCACTGGTATTATCACATAGTATAGGAATGGGTTGATCATGCTTTATCTTGAAGTCTTCTAAAGTTCTCTTCATCCATAACACCTATGTACAACTGGCTACTACTGCAATATATTCTGCCTCTATTGTAGATAGTGATATTGAACCCTGCTTCTTACTTAACCAGGAGACTAGACTTTCTCCAAGAAAGAAAGCTCCTCCACTTGTGCTTTTTCTATCATCAATGTTGTCGGCCCAATATGCATCTGTATATGTTGTGAGTGTGAAACTATCACTTTTGGGATACCAAAGTCCAAAGTCCATAGTCCCTTTTAGATACCTAAAAATTATTTTTACTGTTGCCACATGTGTTTCCTTAGGTGTTGCTTGAAATATTGCCACTAATCCCATTGACTGTACTATGTCTGGTCTTGTAGCTGTGACATATAATAAGCTGCCAATCATGGATCTGTATAGTCTCTGATCTACTTCTGGAGATTCATCATCCTTACTCAACTTACACCCTATGACCATAGGAGTACTTACTGGTTTGCAATCTTCTAATCTGAATTTCTTTAACATCTCCTTGATGTACTTGGCTTGAGAAAGAAACACTCCCTTTCCTGATTGTGAAATATGAAGACCAAGAAAGAAGGATAATTCACCAAGCATAGACATCTCAAATTCACTCTGCATATTCTTAGCAAACTCTTTGCACATCTTGTCATTGTTTCCCCCAAAAATTATGTCATCAACATAAACAACCACTATTAGAAGATCATTTCCTTCATTTCTAATATACAAATTACTATCTGCTATTCCTTTCTTGAATCCCTATTCCTGTAGATACTTATCCAATCTTGAGTACCATGCTCTGGGAGCCTGCTTTAAACCATACAATGCCTTTTTTAATCTGCATACCTGATCTGGTGTATCTACCAGTATGAATCCCTCTGGCTGTTCAATGTAGACCTCTTCTTCTAGAATCCCATTTAGAAAAGTTGACTTAACATCCATTTGATATACCTTGAAGTTCTTGAAACTTGAAAAAGCTAAAAATATCCTTATAGCTTCAAGTCGTGCAACTGGAGCAAAGGTTTCATCAAAATCAATTCCTTCTACTTGTGCATAACCTTTGCATACTAACCTTGCTTTATTTATGACAACTTGTCCATCTTCATTCAACTTATTTTTGAAGACCCATTTTGTGCCAATCACATTTTTGTCCTTTGGTCGTGGAACAAGTTCCCAAGTTTTGCTTTTCTCAATCTGATCTAATTCTTCATTCATTGCTTTAACCCAAAATTCATCTTCACTAGCCTAAGAGAAATATTTTGGCTCAATCTTAGATAGCAAAGAAAAATTAGCTTGTTGAGATGGTTTTATTATTCTTCTTCTTGTCTGTCTTTCATCTGGATTCCCAATGATCTGATATTTTGGGTGATGTTTCTATACATACCTGGAAGGAGTCTTAGGAAGAAGCCTTTGTGTTTCTTCTTCATCATTATCTGATTCCTCACAAAATTCTTCTTGACAACCTCCATCTTCTTGGCATACCATTTGCTGAATTGGCTCTCTAGAATCTATCTTCTCATCAACTATTACATTCATACTTTCCACCATAGTACGTGTTCTTTTGTTGTAACATATGTAAGCCTTGCTTTTTGTGGAATAACCAAGAAAAATTCCCTCATCACATCTTGGATCAAATTTGCCCAAATTCTGATCTTCTCATCTTATGTAACATTTACTTCCAAAGATCTTGAAATGTTTTACAGTAGCAGGTCTTCCTTTCCAAAGCTCATAAGGAGTCTTGTGATGATTTACCCTTAATTGAGCCCTAGTAATTATGTACATAGCTGTAGATACTGCTTCTTTCCAAAAACCATCTGACAACTTAGATTCATTTAACATAGCTCTAGCCATGTTTTCAATAGTCCTGTTCTTCCTTTCAACTACTCCATTTTGTTGGGGAGTTCTTGTTGCTGAGTATTCTCTCTTGATTCCATGTTGTTCACAAAATTCTACAAACTCATCTGAAGTAAACTCTCCTCCTCTATCAGATCGTAGACACTTAATCCTTTTGCCTATTTCATTTTCAACCAACTTCTTGAATGCTTTAAATTTTTTGAAGGCCTCTGACTTCTCTTTTAGGAAAGTTACCCAAACCATTCTGGAATAATCATCTACAAACAACATGAAGTAACTCTCACCCTGAATACTTTGTGTTCTAGTAGGACCACACAAATCAGTATGTATTAAACTCAAGGGCTCAGATGACATATAGCCTTTTGGTTTGTAAGTTGTCCTAGTTTGCTTTCCATGTTGACAAGGTGCACAAATTGTGTTTTGAGGTCTTCTTATTTTGGGTAAATCTCTGACTGCCTATTTATTGCTTATGTTGACTATGTTGTCAAAATTCAAATGACCCAATCTTCTATGCCACAACCAACTCTCATCTTCTTGTGATAGAAAATATTTTTCCCCTTTGATCTCATTGAGCATGTATAAGTTGTTTGGGGTTCTTCTTGCATTTGCAATGATTCTTCCTATTTCTATTTTCCTTATCTCACATCTATCTGGATGGAAGGTAACCATATATCCTTGATCGCAAAGTTGACTTATACTCAGTAGATTGTGTTTTAACCCTTTGACATACAAAACATTTTTTGTTTTTGTTTTTCCATTGTCTAGACTTAGAGTGCCTCTCCCAACAATCCTAGCTGATCCATTATCACCAAAACTTACTGATCCTCTATTTGTTTCCTTTAGAACAATGAATTTATCTTTGTCTCCTATCATGTGACTAGAGCAACCACTATCCAGATACCATTGTTCTTCTTTATTTTGAGCATGCAGGGTTGTTTGGACTAACATAGATCTAGCCTTGACATTCTTTCTTTCATCCTTCCCAGTTGTTGGAACTATTTTTCTAGACTCAGAAAATATCATTTTACACCACCTAGCCTTGTGCCCAAAATTATTGCATTTGTAACATATAACATCATCATCCATGAGAGGTGCAAAGGGATTGAAATTTCTATTGTATCTTGCATGATGAATACAGTGTGCAACTATATGACCATATTTATTGCAAGAAAAACAATGACCATGAAAGAAATTATGTAACCTATTTGGAGATCTTGGATATTGTGAAGAAGTCATCCTCTTCTTGTAATTAACTCTTATCCAGGGTTCCTCTTTGCTTTCCTCCTTTCTGATGTCCTTTGCTTGCTTTTCCTTGTTTGAAGTTTCTGCCCTTTGGAAGCTTGATTCCTCTCTTTGTTTCTCATATTCTGTATCTTGTAGTATCTTGATCCCTTCCAGTTTATTCCTTAGGAGAACAATTTTTGCTTCCAATCTTCCACATTCTATTTCCTTGGCTCTCAATAGATCTGTCATATCTTGCTCAATATTCTTTCCTTCTTCTACCTTAATCTTGAATTCTGTAAGGTTCTGTATAAGTTCCACTCTTGCTTCTTCATCTTCCTGAATTTGTTCTTTCAAGTTTGAATTTTTCTCTCTAAGTCTTTCCAATTTTCTGAGAGCAGCAAATAATTCTTCTTTTATATCAAACCTACTCTCTTCTTCACTTTCTGAAGTCATGTGTGCTACCGAAGGATCCTCTTCCAAGTTGTTAGACTCTTTACGGAGAGACCGACTCTGATACCAATTGAAGAACATGTGCTTATACTGAGAGGGGGGTGAACAGTATAACATAAAACTTTTCCCCAAATAGTAGCATCATCATTAATAAAATAGTAAACATCACACAAAGCATCACACACATGAGAGACATCATTTTTAACGTGGTTCACCCAATGTGGGCTACCTCCACAGAAAAATATTTCTTCTAAATATTTCTCAAATAATCTCTTGGGAATCCTTCCCAATTACAATGTTTATGGACCTCTATCCAAAGGAGATGTTGATCCCCTAAATCTCAAGTTTGTGGATCTCTTCCACAGGAGAACTCTTTCCCCTTCTGCTCTGGCTAGTGATCTTCTAGAAGACTCTGTCTCTCTATTGCACTGACTAGTGGATCTCTCTCCACTTGAAGACTCCTCACTCAGATCTATCTTCAATTGTCCTGGTTGTTGGATCTCTATCCATTGAGACTCTATCCTCTATACTCTATCACCTCCAAAGCTCTATCTCAATACTATACTAAACATAGTCCAGTCGGTCTAGCACAACTCTACTCAATCTCTTGCACTAAACATAGTACATTTGGTCTAGTACAATTTTGCTCAATAGGTCCACTCAGAACCTTCTCAAATATGCTCAATAGGTCCACACAGAACCTGCTCAAATCTACTCAATAGGTCCACATAGAACCTGCTCAAATATACTCAATAGATCCACACAGAACCTGCTCAAATATACTCAATAAGTCCTCTCTAGGACTTGCTCAAATCTGCATAGCAAGATTTCACAAAAGCTTACACAAAATAGTCCACAAGCCTTCTCAAAGACTTGTCTCAAATCTGCTTAACAAGCTCACACAGAACTTGTCCAATCTCATAGAATCATAAAGAGAATTGTTAGAGACTCAATATGTTCTATACTCAATGCTTAATCAATATCTCAATTCAATATCATAGAAGCATAAAGAGAATTTTTAGAGACTCAATATGTTCTATACTCAAATCCCAATCTCAACTCAAATCAATCTCATAGAAGCATAAAGAGAATTGTTAGAGACTCAATATGTTCTATACTCAAATCTCATTCTCAACTCAATTCAGATATAGAATAGTTTGTTTCATGGAACTTGAACAACCACATGCATCCACTTGACTAGGCTCAATCAACTCAACTCAACCAATCACCTCAATGAACAACCCTTTCTCACAAACCCTAGTCCAAGCATGTATCAACCAACTCAAAATATTTCCAACAATGCTCAACCACAAATCTCACATAACAATGATACTCATGTTCTTTTCTAACTCAAGTTCAAGTTCTTTGCATAACCAATTGGCTTCAACAACAATGCTTATAAAACAAGGTTTAATCACAACTCTCAATCTAGAAAACCTTGAAGCATTAAACCAATCACTTTTGAAAAGGAAACCACAATCAATCCTTTTCACTCCAAAGGTATTTTATAATCAACCACCATAATCAATCAATAGGAGAATGTGCCCATACCTTTTATGAAGATGAAGAAGCCTCTTTGGAAATCTGCCACAATCACAATATTCTTTTGCCAATCCTCACAAGGGTTAGAAGATCACAAAATAATCAACATTACTCCACTTCACAATAATATTCACCAAGGCTTTTAATTAAAAAACCTTCTTAAGAATTGATGCACAACTTCCTTATCACTCCTAAAACCACTTGTACCATAAAATAAAATAAATCAAAACATTGCATAACCTTGTCACTCCAAAAACCACTTATACCATAAAATAACTCAAATATTTTATATCCTTCCTTTCAACACTTTTGCACTTAAAAAAATAATCACAAAGCCTTCTTAGGCAATATCCCACATTAATCAAATATCAAACCTTAGCCATATGCAAAAATTAAATCCACTATACTCTCCATGAAAATCGATGCTTAACACAACCTTAGCAAATTCGAAATATTTCATGCACCCAAAAATTTTGGCGATCGAATTATGGCATACCTTGTTAGTCTCACAATGACACTGAGAAGGGGGGTGAATCAGTGTAGCTTTTTAAAACTTAAACGCACAACTCTTAAAGCCGAAACAATTAAAACTTAAAACCAAATAAAGCAAGTATTACAAGAGAACATCACACAACACAAGATTTATCGAGGTTCACCAATTTGGCTACTCCTCAAAAATTGACTGCTTGGACTCCCATCCAAATCCAACCTTTGCAAAGCACCAACTTTACAATCAATTTACCAGCACCCACTAGAAGGAACACCAACCCCTTATTTATCTACAGCAATAGAAAGGAGCACCAACCCCTGATTTACTAGCACCAACTGGAAGGAGCACCAACCCCTGATTTATCTACACCAACAGAAAGGAGCACCAACCCTTGATTTACCAGCACCAACTAGAAGGAGCACCAACCCCTTATTTATTTGCAACAACAAAAAGGAGCACCAACCCCTGATTTACCAGCACCAACTGGAAGGAGCACCAACCCCTGATTTACCAGCACCAACTGGAAGGAGCACCAACCCCTGATGCTAAGCAACAACTTGGACTTCAATTTTGAATCTAGAAGTTTGACAGAAAAATACCTTCACTTTTACAAGACCCTGACTGGTCTATTGCTTACCCAATCTCTCTCACTATTCATGAAACACACACATATTCTACGCTCTTACAGTCACACTTCACCTTCTTTCAGCTGCCTCTCAGTCCTCTTTTTGTAGCACACACTTTTCGCACTCATACAGCCCTCTTACAGTCCTCTCTATGCCCACTCTATGCACTTAGCCCTCTCTTCGCTCACTCTGCGCACTTTGCCATCTTTCATTCGCCTCTATGCTCACTCTGCGCACTTTGCCAACTTTTCATCGCCTCTACGCTCTCTGCGCTCTTACAGTCGCATTTCACACACTTTCCACAACACCTCAATTCTCCAAGCAACACTCCTTTTATAACAATATTTTCATAATATAACTCCTGGTCTTAGTCGGCTTTCATTACACTCCTGGTCTTCGTCGGCTGTTATAACAATATTTTCATAATGTAACTCTTGGTCTTCGTCGACTTTCATTATTTTCATAATGTAACTCCTGGTCTTCGTCGGCTTTCATTGCACTCCTGGTCTTCGTCGGCTTTCATCGGTCTTCGTCGGCTTCAACTAATGAAGATGTTCGGTATATCCATCGCTCGAAGATTTCATTCTGTAACAGTCCTTATAACCACCGTACTGAATTTTGTCACACTTCTTATTTTAGCTGGGTTCTTCTTCTTTTGTTGCTTTTGGCCATGAAAATACATGTCACGATATCGTGACATTTCTGCCTCTTTGTCTTCTTTTGTTGCTTTTGGCCACGAAAATGCAACATGTCACGATATCGCGACATTTTTGCCTCTTTGTCCTTTTCTTGGCTTTTGCCCGCGAAAATACATGTCGTGATATCGTGACACTTTCGCCTCCATACTCTTCCTCTTTTCTTTTGTCGCGATATCACGACACTTTTTCTCTCTTGCTCTTTCTCTTCTCTTCTGGTCGTGAAAATGCGACATGTCGCGATATCGCGCACTTTTTCCTTCTTACACTCTCTCCTATTTTAGTCGCGAAAATGCGACATGTCGCAATATCGTGACACTTTTTCCTTCTTACACTCTCTCTCCTATTTTAGTCGCGAAAATACGACATGTCGCGATATCGCGACACTTTTTCCTTCTTACACTCTCTCTCCTCTTTTAGTCATGAAAATGCAACATGTGATATCGTGACACTTTTTCTTTCTTACACTCTCTCTCCTCTTTTAGTCACGAAAATGTGACATGTGATATCGCGACACTTTTTCTTGCTTGCTCTTTTTCTTTCAACATGTCCCGAAATTGCGACACTTTTTTTTGCTTTCTCTTTCTCTTCCAACATGTCGCGAAATCATGACACTTTTTCTTGCTTGATGTTTCTCTTCCAACATGTCGCGAAATTGCGACACTTTTTCTTGTTTGCTCTTTCTCTTCCAACATGTACAAAATCGTGACACTTTTTCCTGCTTGCTCTTTCTCTTCCAACATGTCACGAAATCATGACACTTTTTCTTGCTTGCTCTTTCTCTTCCAACATGTCGTGAAATCATGACACTTTTTCCTGCTTGCTCAACATGTCACGATATCGTGACACTTTTTCTTTCTTGCTCAACTTGTCACGAAATCGTGACACTTTTTCCTTCTTCCTCAACATGTCGCGATATCGTGACACTTTTTTTTCTTGTTGTACTTTGCTTTTATTTTGATCTTTAGCATATGGGCCACTTTGGTCTTCTTGGAAAATCACTGTACATACTCTGAATAACCTCTTAACTCCTGTCCACTGCATCAACCGATCTATCTGACTGTGTTGACAACAATGACAATATTGTTGTTGCACCTTGCTCAACAATCTCCCCCTTTGGAATTTTTGGCAACACACGTGTAATTTCTTGTAACTCCTTTCCCCATTTGACAATAATACCAAAGGGCTACTGTAGACTCCCCCTGAGTCCATGCACAACATTCTCAGGAAAAAATTATTACACTTAACAAAAATCACAAACATGAGTAAAAAGATAAACAAATATGCAAATGCTCCCCTTGAGAATGTGATCCCAATAGCTAGTCAATTCTTGGGAATATCTCCCACTGCCCTTTTTGAGCTGATTTTTATTGGATTGTCAATACTGATATGACTGAGCCTCTTGAGCCACAACCAATTTTCTTCTTCCTGTTCAATCAAGCAAGCTCCTTCTGAAGTCTCTGAGAGAGTGTACAGGTTGCCATATGTCCTCGATCCAGTTGCTATCAACTTTCCACTATTTGCTTTTTTGACTTCACAACCCTGCTTCTTAAAAATCACTTCATGACCTCTATCACAAATTTGACTTACGCTCAACAAGTTATGCTTCAGACCAACCACAAACAAGACTTCTTTTGACTTGATTTTTTCATCACTGATCTTAACTGAACCTTTGCCAGCTATCTTAGCTCCATCATTATTTCCAAATTTTACTCAGCCATCTTCATATTGCTTTAACTTCTCAATTTAATCACCACCCTTCACGGCACCTCCACAAACAACTATAAGATTAAAACATATTTTGATAACTATACGACAACTCTCCTGACTACTTGCCTTTTCCTCAGATAACCAAACAAACACATAGGAGCATTAAAATAAAACTTTTTAAGATTGCTCCCCCTGAGGATGTGTTACCTAGAGTTGCTTAGTGCAATAGCGGCGTACTCTCCTTTAGTCCAAGGAGACACGATTTCCTTTCTTCTGTCTTTCTCCAAACTTTCTTGAATTTGGGTTTGAGTTTTTCAAGTACATCCCTATTTTGACCCTTTTCGTAAACTTGAGCATTTCCCTTGGGTGGTTGTCTATTGTGCATCCTTGATGGATGATTATTTTCCTTTCTTTTATCCACATGATTTATTCCCTATCTGTATTGCATTCTTTATGTCTGATGAAATCTACTGTCTTGCCTTATATTAGATACAAAAGTGTTTGGACAGAACCTTGCTATGTGCCCATGACCATTACATTTAAAACATCACACATGATGTTCAATCAGAAAAGTTGATGTATTTCTACTAGCATAACTCTTTGATCTATTATTCAATCCACAATAAATTTCCTTTTGACCATAATGGTTGCATCTAAAACAATAGCCATTAAAAGCATTATTATGAATAGAATGAGAGTGATAGAACCTCTTTTATTGTGGTTGCTTTGTTGTAGATCTCCTTTGATATTTTCTTCCTTTTGAAGATTCGACTTCAAACTTTTCTTGCTTCGATCCTTCAACAGTGAACTTCTTCTTCTTTGCATATTTGGAAGATGAAGGTTGTTCAGCTTCATATCCAAGACCAAGCTTAGCCATGGAGCTTCTTTGTTGCTTTATCATTTTATCTAGCAACTTTGTGCTCTTCTCAAATTTGAGATTTGTATTGGCCTCTTCTAGTTGTTTCTTCAATAAAATAAAGCAAACAATCTCTTCTTGTTTGCAGCAAACAATCTCTTTCTCATTGATCTGTGACCTGAGAGTTTCTTCAATCCTTTTGGACTCTTCTACTTGCAGCTTTAGATCACTAATAACTTTGTTAGATTCCTCTTCACGTTTGCTACATACATCGAATTTATCATCCAGGAGTGACTTCAAGGCTTCTTTGGCTTTATGAAATTGTAAGAAGAGATCTTCAATATTATCCCCATATTCTTCCAACTTCTTGGATAGTCTTTTGTTCTTTTTCGTTTCTATACTCAACTCTTTAAGTGCAGCGATCAACTCACCTTCTAGATCTACTTCAGCCTCAAGGTTTTCATCACATACTTCAGAATTCACTCCTACCTTTTCTGGTTCAATTTTCTCTTCCACAGGAACTAAACTGACTGAGATGCCTTTTTGGATGAGGATCTATTCTTTTTCCTTTCTATCTTCAATTCATCCAGAGATCCAATTAGTTCCTCTTCCCAATTTTCTTCTACATCAATTTCTTCTTCATCACATTCCTGTTCTTTTTCTGTTTCTTCTTCTTCGAGTGCCATGAAAAGACCTCCACCTATTTCCTTTTCAGAATCATCCTCTAGGACTTCAATTTTGAAAGTATCATATTCATCTTCATCGCTACTAAACCCATTGCAATAACCTGCATCATGACCGATATGACCATAAACAAAACATTCTTCACCTTGTGAACAATAAGCTGCAAGGTGACCTGTCTTCCTACATCTGGTACAAAACTTTATTAATCTGGCCTTTTCTCCACTGTTTGATTCATCTCTTGAATCTATTTTCATTCTTCCTCCCAAAACAACAACATTGAATTCATCTTCATTTTTTTTCATGACCATGTGTGTTCTTTTCTTCTTGTGTCTCATGGTTCTACTTTTGTCTTTCTTTGCCATTTGTGTTCTTGTTAGATCTTCTTTCAAGTTGTTAAACCTTTTTCGAAGGAACCCACTCTTATACCAATTGTTAGTCTCACAATGACACTAAGAGGGGGGGTGAATCGATGTAGCTTTTTAAAACTTAAACCCATAACTCTTAAAGCCAAAATAATTAAAACTTAAAACCAAATAAAGCAAGTATTACAAGATAACATCACACAACACAAGATTTACCAAGGTTCACCAATTTGGCTACTCCTCAAAAATTGACTGTTTGGACTCCCATCCAAATCCAGCCTTTACAAAGCACCAACTTTACAATCAATTTACTAACACCCATTGGAAGGAGCACCAACCCCTTATTTATCTGCAACAACAAAAAGGAGCACCAACCCCTGATTTACCAGCACCAACTGGAAGGAGCACCAACCCTTGATTTATCTGCACCAACAGAAAGGAGCACCAACCCCTGATTTACCAGCACCAACTGGAAGGAGCGCCAACCCCTTATTTATCTACACCAATAGAAAGGATCACCAACCCCTGATTTACCAGCACCAACCCCTGATTTACCAACACCAACTGGAAGGAGCACCAACCCCTGATGGCAAGCAGCAACTTGGACTTCAATTTTGAATCTATAAGTTTGACAAAAAAATACCTTCACTTTTACAAGACCTTGACTGGTCTATTGCTTACCCAATCTCTCTCATTGTTCACGAAACACACACATCTTCTATGCTATTACAGCCACACTTCGCCTTCTTTCAGCCACCTCTCAGTCCTCTTTTCCTAGCACACTCTTTCTATACTCATACAACCCTCTTACAGTCCTCTCTACGCCCACTCTATGCACTTAGCCCTCTCTTCGCTCACTCTGTGCACTTCGCCATCTTTCATTTGCCTCTACGCTCACTCTGTGCACTTCACCATATTTTCGCTGCCTCTACGCTCTCTATGCTCTTACGGCCGCATTTCGCACACTTTCACCACACTTCAATTCTCCAAGCAACACTCCTTTTATAACAATATTTTCATAATGTAACTCCTGGTATTAGTCGGCTTTCATTGCACTCCTGGTCTTTTTCGACTGTTATAACAATATTTTTATAATGTAACTCCTGGTATTCTTCAACTTTCATTATTTTCATAATGTAACTCCTGGTCTTTGTCGGCTTTCATTGCACTCTTGGTCTTCATCGGCTTTCGTCGTTCTTCGTTGACTTCAACTAATGAATATGTTCGGTATATCCACCGCTCGAAGATTTCATTCTGTAACAGTCCCTGTAACCGTTGTAATGACTTTTGTCACACTTCTTATTTTAGTTGGGTTCTTATTTTGTTGCTTTTGGCCACAAAAATACATGTCGTGATATCGTGACATTTTTGCCTCTTTGTCTTCTTTTGTTGCTTTTGGCCATGAAAATGCAACATGTCGCGATATCGCGACATTTTTGCCTCTTTGTCCTTTTCTTGGCTTTTTCCCGCGAAAATACATGTCGCGATATCGTGACACTTTTGCCTCTATACTCTTCCTCTTTGCTTTTGTCACGATATCGCGACACTTTTTATCTCTTGCTCTTTCTCTTCTCTTCTGGTCGCGAAAATGCGACATGTCGCGATATCGTGACACTTTTTCCTTCTTACACTCTCTCTCCTATTTTAGTCGTGAAAATGCGACATGTCGCGATATCGCGACACTTTTTCCTTCTTACACTCTCTCTCCTATTTTAGTCATTAAAATGCGACATGTCGCGATATCGCGACACTTTTTCTTTCTTACACTCTCTCTCCTCTTTTAGTCGCAAAAATGCGACATGTCGCAATATCGCGACACTTTTTCCTGCTTGCTCTTTTTCTTCCAACATGTCACGAAATCGTGACACTTTTTTCTGCTTGCTCTTTCTCTTCCAACATGTCGCGAAATCGTGACACTTTTTCTTGCTTGCTCTTTCTCTTCCAACATGTCATGAAATCATGACACTTTTTCTTGCTTGCTCTTTCTCTTCCAACATGTCACGAAATCGCGACACTTTTTCCTGCTTGCTCAACATGTCACGAAATCATGACACTTTTTCTTTCTTGCTCAACTTGTCATGAAATTGTGACACTTTTTCCTTCTTCCTAGCATATGGGCCACTTCGGTCTTCTTGGAAAATCATTGTACATACTCTGAATAACCTCTTAACTCCTGTCCACTGCATCAACTGATCTATCTGACTGTGTTGACAACAATGACAATATTGTCGCTGCACCTTGCTCAACAATCTCCTCCTTTGTAATTGTTGGCAACACATGTGCAATTTCTTGTAACTCTTCTCCCCCTTTGACAATAATACCAAAGGGCTACTGTAGACTCCCCCTGAGTCCATGCACAAAATTCTCAGGAAAAAATTATTACACTTAGCAAAAATCACAAACATGAGCAAAAATATAAACAAATACGCAAATGGTCCCCCTAAGAATGTGATCTCGATAGCTAGTCAATTCTTGGGAATATCTCCCCCTGCCATTTTTGAGTTGATTTTTACTGGATTATCAAAACTGATATGATCGAGCCTTTTGAGCCACAACCAATTTTCTTCTTCCTGTTCAATCAAGCAAGCTCCTTCTGAAGTTTTTGAGAGAGTGTATAGGTTGACAGATGTCCTCGATCCAGTTGCTATCAACTTTCCACTGTTTGCTTTTCTGACTTCACAACCCTGCTTCTTAAAAATCACTTCATGACCTCTATCATAAATCTGACTTACGCTCAACAAGTTATGCTTCAGAACAACCACAAACAAGACTTCTTTTGACTTGATTTTTTTGTCACTGATCTTAACTGAACCTTTGCCAGCTATCTTAGCTCCATCATTATTTCCAAATTTTACTCAGCCACCTTCATATTGCTTTAACTTCTCAATTTAATCACCACCCTTCATGCACCTCCACAAACAACTATAAGAACTGAAACACATTTTGACAACTATACGACAACTCCCTCTGACTACTTGCCTTTTCCTCAGATAACCAAACAAACACATAGGAGCATTAAAATAAAACTTTTTAAGATTGCTCCCCCTGAGGATGTGCTACCTGGAGTTGCTTAGTGCAATAGCGGCGTAGTCTCCTTCAGTCCAAGGAGACACGATTTCCTTTCTTCTGTCTTTCTCCAATTTTCTTTAATTTGAGCTTGAGTTTTTCAAGTACATCCCTATTTTGACCCTTTTCGTAAACTTGAGCATTTCTCTTGGGTGGTTTTCTCTTGTGCATCCTTTATGGATGATTATTTTCCTTTCTTTTATCCACATGATTTATTCCTTGTCTGTATTGCATTCTTTGTGTCTGATGAAATCTACTATCTTGCCTTAGATTAGATACAAAAGTGTTTCGATAGAACCTTGCTATGTGCCCATAACCATTACATTTAAAACATCGCACATGATGTTCAATCAGAAAAGCAGATGTATTTCTACCAGCATAACTCTTTGATCTATTATTCAATCCACAATAAATTGCCTTTTGACCATAATGGTTGCATCTAAAACAATAGCCGTTAAAAGCATTATTATGAATAGAATGAGAGTGATAGAACCTCTTTCATTGTGGTTTCTTTGTTGTAGATCTCCTTTGATATTTTCTTCCTTTTGAAGATTCAGCTTCAAACTTTTCTTGCTTTGATCCTTCAATAGTGAACTTCTTCTTCTCTGCATATTTGGAAGATGAAGGTTGTTCAACTTCATATCCAAGACCAAGCTTAGCCGTGGAGCTTCTTTGTTGCTTTATCATTTTATCTAGCAACTCTGTGCTCTTCTCAAATTTGAGATTTGTATTGGCCTCTTCTAGTTGTTTCTTCAATAAAACAATCTCTTCTTCTTGTTTGCAGCAAACAATCTCTTTCTCATTGATCTGTGACCTGAGAGTTTCTTCAATCCTTTTGGACTCTTCTACTTGCAGCTTTAGATCACTAATAACTTTGTTAGATTCCTCTTCACGTTTGCTACATACATCGAATTTATCATCCAAGTGTGACTTCAAGGCTTCTTTGGCTTTATGAACTTGTAAGAAGAGATCTTCAATATTATCCCCATATTCTTCCAACTTCTTGGACAGTTTTTTTGTTCTTTTTTGTTTCTATACTCAACTCTTTAAGTGCAGCAATCAACTCACCTTCTAGATCTACTTCAGCCTCAAGGTTTTCATCACATACTTCAGAATTCACTCCTTCTACCTTTTTTGGTTTAATTTTCTCTTCCACAGGAACTGAAAGTGACTGAGTTGCCTTTTTGGAGGAGGATCTCTTCTTTTTCCTTTCTATCTTCAATTCATCTAGAGCTCCAATTAGTTCCTCTTCCCAATTTACTTCTACATCAATTTCTTCTTCATCACATTCCTGTTCTTTTTCTATTTTTTCTTCTTCGAGTGCCATGAAAAGACCTCCACCTATTTCCTTTTTAGAATCATCCTCTAGGACTTCAATTTTGAAAGTATCATCTTCATCTTCACTGCTACTAAACCCATTGCAATAACCTGCATCATGACCGAGTTGACCACAAACAAAACATTCTTCACCTTGTGAACAATAAGCTGCAAGGTGACCTGTCTTCCTACATCTGGTACAAAACTTTATTAATCTAGCCTTTTCTCCATTGTTTGATTCATCTCTTGAATCTATTTTCATTCTTCCTCCCAAAACAACAACATTGAATTCATATTCATTTTCTTTCATGACCATGTGTGTTCTTTTCTTCTTGTGTCTCATGGTTCTACTTTTGCCTTTCTTTGCCATTTGTGTTCTTGTAAGATCTTCCTTCAAGTTGTTAAACCTTTTTCTAAGGAACCCACTCTGATACCAATTTTTAGTCTCACAATGACACTAAGAGGGGGGGTGAATCAGTGTAGCTTTTTAAAACTTAAACCCATAACTCTTAAAGCCAAAATAATTAAAACTTAAAACCAAATAAAGCAAGTATTACAAGAGAACATCACACAACACAAGATTTATCGAGGTTCACCAATTTGGCTACTCCTCAAAAATTGATTGCTTGGACTCCCATCCAAATCCAGCCTTTACAAAGCACCAACTTTACAATCAATTTACCAGCACCCACTATAAGGAGCACCAACCCCTTATTTATCTACAGCAACAGAAAGGAGCACCAACCCCTGATTTATCAGCACCAACTGGAAGGAGCACCAACCCCTGATTTATCTACACCAACAAAAAGGAGCACCAACCCCTGATTTACCAACACCAACTAGAAGGAGCACCAACCCCCGATTTATTTGCACCAACTGAAAAGGAGCACCAACCCCCGATTTACCAAGCACCAACTGGAAGGAGCACCAACCCCTGATTTACCAGAACCAACTGGAAGGAGCACCAACCCCTGATGGCAAGCAGTAACTTGGACTTCAATTTTGAATCTAGAAGTTTGACAAAAAAATACCTTCACTTTTACAATACCCTGACTGGTCTATTGCTTACCCAATCTCTCTCACTGTTCACGAAACACACACATCTTTTGTGCTCTTACAGCCACACTTCACCTTCTTTCAACCGCCTCTCAGTCCTCTTTTCGTAGCACACTCTTTTTGTACTCATACAGCCCTCTTACTGTCCTCTTTGTGCCCACTGTATGCACTTAGCCCTCTCTTCACTCACTCTGCACACTTTGCCATATTTCATTCGCCTCTACACTCACTCTGCACACTTCGCCATCTTTTCGCCACTTCTGCACTCTTTGCGCTCTTATAGCCGCATTTCACACACTTTCCACAACACCTCAATTCTCCAAGCAACACTCCTTTTATAACAATATTTTCATAATGTAACTCCTGGTCTTAGTTGGCTTTCATTGCACTCCTGGTCTTCGTTGTCTTTTATAACAATATTTTCATAATGTAACTCCTGGTATTCGTCAACTTTCATTATTTTCATAATGTAACTCCTGGTCTTCGTCGGCTTTCATTGCACTCTTGGTCTTCGTCGGCTTTTGTCGGTCTTCGTCGACTTCAACTAATGAATATGTTTGGTATATCCACCACTCAAAGATTTCATTTTGTAACAGTCCCTGTAACCGTCATACTGACTTTTTTCACACTTCTTATTTTAGCTGCGTTCTTCTTATTTTGTTGCTTTTGGCCACGAAAATACAACATGTCGCGATATCGTGACATTTCTGCCTCTTTGTCCTTTTCTTAGCTTTTGCCCACAAAAATACATGTCGTGATATAGCGACACTTTCGCCTCTGTACACTTCCTCTTTGCTTTTGTCGCGATATCGCGACACTTTTTCTCTCTTGCTCTTTCTCTTCTCTTCGGGTCGTAAAAATGTGACATGTCGTGATATCGGGACACTTTTTCCTTCTTACACTCTCTCTCCTCTTTTAGTCGCGAAAATGCGACATGTCGCGATATCGCGACACTTTTTCCTTCTTACACTCTCTCTCCTCTTTTAGTCGCGAAAATGCGACATGTCGCGATATCGCGACACTTTTTCTTTCTTACACTCTCTCTCCTCTTTTAGTCACAAAAATGCGACATGTCACGATATCGCAACACTTTTTTCTGCTTGCTCTTTTTCTTCCAACATGTCACGAAATCACGACACTTTTTTCTGCTTGCTCTTTCTCTTCCAACATGTCGCAAAATCGTGACACTTTTTCTTGCTCTTTCTCTTCCAACATGTCACAAAATCGTGACACTTTTTCTTTCTTGCTCTTTCTCTTCCAACATGTTGCGAAATCGTGACACTTTTTCCTGCTTGCTCAACATGTCGCAAAATCATGACACTTTTTCTTTCTTGCTCAACTTGTCACGAAATCGCGACACTTTTTCCTTCTTCCTCAACATGTCGCGATATCGCGACACTTTTTCTTTCTTGCTGTACTTTGCTTTTCTTTTGATCTTTAGCATATGGGCCACTTCGGTCTTCTTGGAAAATCATTGTACATACTCTGAATAACCTCTTAACTCCTATCCATTGCATCAACCGATCTATCTGACTGTGTTGACAACAATGACAATACTGTCGTTGCACCTTGCTCAACAATCTCCCCCTTTGTAATTGTTGGCAACACACGTGCAATTTCCTGTAACTCTTCTCCCCCTTTGACAATAATACCAAAGGGCTACTGCAAACTCCCCCTGAGTCCGTGCAAATTACTACACTTAGCAAAAATCACAAACATGAGCAAAAAGATAAACAAATACACAAATGCTCCCCCTAAGAATGTGATCTCGATAGCTAGTCAATTCTTGGGAATATCTCCCACTGCCCTTTTTGAGTTGATTTTTACTGGATTGTCAAAACTGATATAACCAATCCTCTTGAGCCACAACCAATTTTCTTCTTCCTATTCAATCAAGCAAGCTCCTTCTGAAGTCTCTGAGAGAGTGTACAGGTTGTCAGATGTCCTTGATCCAGTTGCTATCAACTTTCCATTGTTTTCTTTTCTGACTTCACAACCCTGCTTCTTAAAAATCACTTCATGACCTCTATCACAAATCTGACTTACGCTCAACAAGTTATGCTTCAAACCAACCACAAATAAGACTTCTTTTGAATTGATTTTTCCATCATTGATCTTAACTGAACCTTTGCCAGCTATCTTAGCTCCATCATTATTTCCAAGACTTCTCTTCCAACATGTTACGAAATCGCGACATTTTTTCTTGCTTGCTCTTTCTCTTCCAACATGTCGTGAAATCGCGACACTTTTTTTTGCTTGCTCAAAATTTCACAATATCGCGACACTTTTTCTTTCTTGCTCAACTTGTCGTAAAATCACGACACTTTTTCCTTCTTCCTCAACATGTCGCGATATCGTGACACTTTTTCTTTCTTGTTGTACTTTGCTTTTCTTTTGATCTTTAGCATATGGGCCACTTCGGTCTTCTTGGAAAATCACTATACATACTCTGAATAACCTCTTAACTCTTGTCCACTACATCAACTGATCTATCTGACTGTGTTGACAACAATGACAATACTGTTGTTGCACCTTGCTCAACATACCTTGCAAAATGGGTTCAGGTGGTTTCGACCCTACGTTCCTCCTCGTCATGCGCCTTAGCGCACCCTCCGCCCACCATGTGGGCTAGGCCTCCCACGTGGAGGCTTTAAGCCTTTGATAATTATATTTTTGTCTTCTCCACCTATGCCTTGAAACTTTATCCCTTATTCCACGTGTAGTGAGCAAACAAAATCGGAATGGGGGAATTGATGATTGCAAAGGAGGGGATAATTGAATGCGGATAATATTTCTTGTCACCAACTTGGTTGATAAATTCAACCCCTTTAAATATTCAAACCTTTGCATGATAAAATATATGACGTTGGCGGACATGGCGGGAAAGGTCTTTTATTTAATTTTAAAATTAAAATTTAAACTAAACCTTTAAAATTAAATTTCTCCATCATCGGGGCACCTTTTTCGATGAAACGAAAAGCCAACTTGGGTTTTAAGAAAAACCCATTTCAAATCTACCATCCATGGTTTTAAATAAAACCTTTCCTTGCCTTCCTTGGTTTTCATAAAAACCTTTTGCTAAGCTTCCCTTGAAGCTCCTTTTGGAACCAAATGCCATGCATCCCTTCTTGAACCTTTGATCAAAACCTTTGCTTCTCATGAAGCTCTTTGTGGAGCAAAAGCATATTGCTTACTTACATAGGTCCTTTTGACATCAATGACAACTTTTAGCTTAGGGACTCAAAATATCCAATAGAAGGCACAGTGTGGACGATACAGGTGGATATGAAATCGATGACATGATTGGAAATGTGATGGTAGAAGGTTGATAAGGTGGAGGATGTGATAAATGTACAGTGGGACCCGAACGCCATATCCTACCAATAGAGGATGAAAAACATGTGCACCTAGACCAAACAATGCAAGCCGATGGCTTTAACCGTATGTCTATGTGGTATAATGTGTTTATGGTATCAAAGAGAATGGTTTTAGTACTAGCATGGAGGTGGATGCATAGCATGAAGATATTGCGTTTGCATATTTTGAAATCAAACCTGGGTTCATTCTTTGTTCAAGGATTAATAAGGCGGTCAAACTAGAAATATGGATAATAACAGTAGTGCGACGTCATCACGGGATGCCAGAGATAGGGCAGGTACAACCCCAATGGGGTTAGAAGCATGAAGTTTATAACATCTAGTAGTTATACCACAATGAAGCCCTTATGAAAGAAATGGAGGCTTGGTGATAGCGTAGGCATCAAAGTGTTATATCGACGAATGCAATTACGAAAGTAGTGGACGAAATTTGGCCAAAATGAATGAAATATGACATAGGTATACAGATAGTGAAGATGTAGCCCAAGAATGTGGTGGATGCATGTGAAGATCAAGAATAAGGTTCTATAAGATCACTGTTGATGAAAATATTGCATCCACAAATTATTTGAGTGAATGATGCTCACGGATTATCAACACCAAGCGACTCAAAGTCAAGTTTCATGCCTAAAATGAAGTTGGATTCAAATTACCATTGGAATGTCAAAGGTTTCATCTCTACAATGTAGTTTGTTAGAGGATATCAGCAGGCCAGTGACACTTAGACGAGCGAGTATAGGTCTTAAGATGAAAAACATCTACAATGAGGGTTGAAAATTTGAATATTGCTCAGTGGATTCAAATGGGACAATAGACTCCAAGTACCGTGTCGAGAGTTTTTTATGCACAAGATGCATAGGGAGATTAATGCGTCACCAAGAGAGATACCTACATGGCTTGGACAACAAAAACTACCAGATAAACATTACTATAAACAATGATGTGAAGACATGGGTCCAGTGGAACTCGATGGCGATGAGCAGTTTTATATGTGGAGTACGACATGCGAGGGCATACATATGAGACCAAACTAAAGTAAAATGATCAAATATTTGTTTGAGATTTCATCTTCAACAAAGAGCAGCAACATAAATCTTTCATGGTGAGTGATGAAGCGAACATGCAGTAATGATTTGTCCATTTGGTAGCAGTAGTTGGTAGCGATTAGTGGGTCGATTAGAACGTGATTTCACCAACTAAATTAACTACAATGGGTAGACATGATTGAGGCTACAAAATTTTGTAAACACTATGGAGTCACATTCTGAATGTTTGAATATGAAGGAATTTTTGAAGTGTTTAGAGGTAAATGCACTCATTTAGTCAAATCGGATGTGTTGGATGTATCGTAATCAACAGTGACATGAATGTCCATGGAGCAGACCGACAGTGACTTACAACAACGATTTACAAGGTAATCCAAAGAAATCAACAGGATCAATGTGCATATAGATCATTTGAATAGTAATAATCATGACAAACCAATGATGTAGTGAATCATCCCACTTAGTGCGAATGAAGTCTTGACTGAATTCCTTGTCGTTGAAGCTTATAAAGCGATGTTAACTGAAGGTGTTCCATAGAGTATTAAAGAGGTTCGTTGGCACATGGAAAATTATGAGGACCTGTTCTAACTAATGCAAGAGTTGTCACTGTAGATGATGGGTAAATGAGGAGGCACAATAGGCCTTGATAGGATATTTGACTTTTCTTTGCTCGATAGCAAATACGAGTAGAAGTTTGATTTTTTAATGTGGAAGGTTAATAAAATAAAAGGAAAAGGAATATTAGGCATACGATAATAGTTACGCATAGCCACATGGATAGCTAGGGTGTCCAAAGGTCGATGGAGTGATAAAATTAGCATGCTTATAATAAAGGGCCATCATATGAGTGGTGTTTCATAGTTGTCCATTCAAATGAGAATCAAAGTGCTACATGGTGAGGCGTGAGAGGAAAATCCACGAGTGCATAAGCGTTACCATTTTGGGGTGACAAAGGCATTAGGAAGACATAATGTAGAAGAGATGCAAAAAAAGGAATGAAACAAAACCAAAGAGGACAGAAATGAAATGGAAAATAAAAATGAAGAGTTGGAGAAGAGAAAGTATTTCGAAAACAAGCCAAACCGAAGAAAAGAAACCAAGCGACATGTGGGGGAAATGGAAAGACTTTCTTCGAAATTTTAAATATTTGATGCAAACACAGAAAAGAGGCTAGAATTTTTTGTAGAAGGCTAAACCTTTTTTGGAGGCCATGGTTGGATTGTTTATGCCATACTGCTGGACTATTTTTTTGTTCACCACATAATGCCAATTTGGGGCATATTTTCTACACTTGTATGTGTAATATTGAAAACCTATTTTCTGCAATGTATTGGATATATCTCAAGTTTTAATGCATATAAATGGTTAACTTGGTTTTATTTTCGGTATATTGCACCATTTCCTTATAAGATTACACTGCATTAGTTGTTTTACTGCATGAATTCGGGTAATACTAATGCTGGTTTTTGTGCAGAATACTAATGCTTGCAGGGTTTGTGGAGAAATTTTGGGTTGTAGCATTTTTGTTATTTTTTTTTAATTTTTTTTTCTAACCCTTCCTTTTGCAATTTTTTTTTAAACTTCGATGACTAAAATAAAAAATTAAAAAATTAAAATTTCATAAATAAATATATGGGTGTGAAGAATGAGCTTCAATATTTCATTTGAAACAACTTTGATCTCATTTTGAAGTCATTTCAAATTTATAAAAATTATTTAAAATTGTTTTTTTTTATAAGGATTTTTATAATTTTGAAATTTTTCATTATTTTATGTTTTGAAGGTAAACCAATTTTTTCAGCTTTATTGTTTTATTTGCAAGTAATAAATGAATTTTCCTTTATGAAAATTACAATTTTATTAAAGGAAGTTGATTTATATGGCATTCCATAGGCCATCATTTTCAAAGCAATAGATTACCTTCTCTTTATGAAAATTCTAATTTCATCAAAGAGAGGTAATTTATAGAATACATCAAAGGCTATTGTTTTTAATACATTAAATTATTTCTTCTTTATGAAAATTATGATTTCATTAAAGGGGGATAATTTATAATGACATTTTAAGGCCATTACATTTTGTAGTTAGTAATGCATGTTTATTTCCTTTTCATTCATCAAGCAAATATTGAAGGAATTCAATCTTCATTTCACATTCACATTTAAAGATAGATTCTAATCTTTATTTTCATGTTCAAAGCAGGGTTTAATAAAAAAGATAAATCTTGATTAAAATCTGCTTAATCAAAGAAGATAAAATCTATCTAAGATACTTCAAGATAAAAGGAACTAAGGCATCTACATCGTGGTCATATGAGGTCCAATCATATTTCTATTTTTCTTTTAAGTTTCATGTACAATCACTAGCATGGCATAGTAAAATAAACCAACACAGGCCCCTTGTTAACAGTTACTTGCAATCACTAAGGTATATCTAACATTTATTTAACACATCTTTATAAGATTACTAATACACATGTGCAATGCTTATATAGCGGAACCTTGGAGAAGTTATTTTATTTTTAACTTCTTTGCAAGAGAGGGTTTTGTGATCAAAATCCTAAGGGTGAGTGTGGTTTTGTAATTGGGTAAAATTACCACTCAACATTTTATCCCTAGAAGGAAGGCCTGAATTGCTTTACTTTATTGATATTTATATGCTAACTTGGTCATGTTACTTGAAAGAGTTATTGTAAGACATTGGTCTTGAATAATGAGATTGTGTTGATTATTTTTATTGATTCTAGTATTCTCTAGTTTATGATGCATTTATGCTAACCTTTTGTAAATTGGAGAATTTTCTTTAATGTTATGGTTTAATTGATGCATACATTTTCATTGATACTAATATGATGATTTATATATGAAGCAGTTAAGATTTGTTAGTCATTTCATGCTTTTTGGTACGATATTTTAACGTGACTAACAAAATTGGTTCTGAAGTTATTCTTTAAGTTTCACTAATGATGACATTTGATGAAATAAGAGCAAGAATGGTATTTGTATTAAGTGACCATTATAGTCGTTTAAACATGCCTGGAATACCCCATTAAATTCCTAAAAGTGTATTGGATTTTCCATCGTAGTTTGGACAAAATGTGGTATTAGGATACATACAAATATTGTATATCTACAAAAGCATGTTAATTCACTAGAAAATTTTCCATGAGGATGTTGTGTGTGGGTTATTCTCTTACATATTAGATGACATAACAATCATTTGGTATACCCAATTACCTCTAGAGGTTATGACTTCTTGGGTCCAACTAGAAACAACATTTCTTGACCATTTTGGAAATCAAGTTGACCCAAATATGATAGCAAATTAGTTTACCTCTATCTGTAAAGAGCCTAATGAATCCATGAGTCAATTCAATGATAGGTTCCATGGGTTGTACATTGAAGTGGTGGAACATTATGACATGTCAAAAGAGGAAGCCTTTCAAATTTACCTGGGAGCCTTGGACCCCTCAATGTCCAAATTTCTAAGGAAACTTCTTGAAGATTCATCCTTGCGTAAGGCCTACAATGAGGCAATTCTATTGGAAATATGGTGGACTTTGATGGATGTTAATGGTTTTTGGGTAAGCTATCACTGCTTAACCCTTAGGCTAAAAAATATAATAATACCCATGAGACAAGTTGAGGCACAACCTTCCCCCATGAGGAATTATTTTTCAGGAGTTATTGATGCCAACCTACACCAACCATCTAATATAGCACCCTCCACTCCAATGAGGCCTAAGATGAATTATCAAGGGGATGAATTTGAGTGTTCAAATTTAATAGCCAACTTAGATATTGTCCAAGAGGAGGTGCAAGTTGTAAAGTTAATATCCACTAATAAGGATTGCGTAGATATGGGTCCATCTTTAGAAATACATGAGTATCCAAACAATGGAAGAGTTCTATAGTTAATTAGCATAAAGATATGTGATAGGACAGGACCTTCCATAGAATTGATTAAAGTGGTTGAAAGTGAGGTTGAAGGAAAATCAATAAATGAATTTGAAGACATAATAGAATTTCACCACTTATTCTTGGAAGACAATTTGGATGAGATTGTTGAAACTGATGGTCAATAAAATCCACACCTTCCAAATTGTGATAAAATTGAATCATGGGTTACAAATGTGGATTGTGATCTTGCAAGCTTGAATGTAAATACTAGCCCACTTCAAAAAATAATTGAATCATCTAAGGAAGGTGAAGGTAAATTTGATGAGAAACACATTGATGAATTGGAAGATGTTGAAGAGGTATTTGAGCATCACCACGTTTTTTTTTAATATTATGATTCTTGGAAGAAGTGGGAAGAATACACTCTCTCCAAAACTTCTAATTAAACTTTGGTATCAATTGATATGTAGGATAATATGATTGTTTTCTCACATGAGGATATTACAAGTCCTGTACAATTTGAAAATATTTTGGAAGAAGGGTTGGAATATCATCAAGTGTTGGGAAATGATAATGATTCTGCTACCATGGATAAAGAAAAAAAGAATTGATAGATGAATCAAATGAACATGTCAAAGGTACAATGGAGTTTCATCCCACAAATTTAGATGATGATTTTTATAATGGTTGGGGAAGATATGAAGAATCATTGGCTTTTTACACCCCTATTAATGGAATTTATATTGACATGCAGGGTGTGGAAAATGCTATCTCATATGAAGATCTTGTAATTCCTATACAAGAAAAAAGTGGCATGCCCATTTCGAAAATAGAGAAGGTTCTAAAATTTGATCATGTTGAATATGAGCTTATTGAAGACCTTGGTACAAACTCTAATGATTTTCTTGAAGATTATAAGGAAGAAAAACCATGGATGGTTAATAAGGAATTGGAACCAAATGATGAAAACGTTGCTTTAATCGAAACAACTCAAGTGGTTGATCAAGGATAGGTTTCATCTTAAACATCTCTAGATAAACAAGACCTATGGTTTGAAAAGGATAGACATATTTTTAATTGGGTTCCTATTTTTTTTGTTTATGATGAATAGGTAATACATGAATATGAAAGACTACAATATGATGAAGAGGATAAAGACCATGAGGTAGAATAAAAAATTACATTGGCTCACCATGTGTTGGTAAATGAAAATGTACAAAAGGTAGAATTTAACCTTTTGTGTCCAAACATCCAAGCTTCAGGTGAAAATTTGTATAATCATTCATTGGATTCAAATGTTATGTATGATGAAATACCATTAGAGGTGAATGAAGAACTAGAGTTGATTTCTACTCACACCTCTAATAAGATTTATTTGATGAATGAAACATAAATTGATGTGTATGAGTTAAATCAAATTCATCAACAATTAAAAATGGAATCTAGGATAAAAACTTATAATGATCATCATTTAATAGATATCCTAGATGCTTGCAAATTGTTGCATAAGTTTGATTGGCCTAAAAACATGAAAAATGAATTGGCTTTAAAAAAATTAGAAATAGGCTCTTGTTTGCAAGATATCATATTTAAAAGGGAAGGCCTAATTCTAAATCATGAATCGAATTGTGAGATTGACACATTAAGGAATAGACAAGGAGGAATTGAAAATCAGTTATTATCTAAACAATTTAATGATTTGAAGCCCACTTATAGGATCATTAATGGAACTAAATCAAATTGGTGGGGTGAGAGAGGCAAGATGAAGATTGTTGTATTGTTGGGCCTCATATTACTTTGGTTGGATTTTTGCAAAACTTGGCATGTGTATCATATTATCTATATTTTGAAATGCGCTAATTATGTTTGGGATACAGGGAAGTGATAGCTTAAATTTTGCACCATATTGTACATTTGTATATAGTTTTAGTTTTCATGTTCTTCTTTAGCTTTGCTATTTTTGTGCTTTATCCTTAACTTTGATTTTGTTTTGCTTTTGTGTTAGTTTGCATTAGGCTAGGTTTTGGTTTGTGTTTCTAGTATTGTGTTTTGGGTTGTTCCCTTGTTTTGAGGTAATGTTTTGTGATCACTAATTTATGGCCTATAGTCTATTTTTTGTATTCCTTTGTTAAGTAGGTTGGAATACCTAATCTGAAAGCAGGTAAATTTGATAAAATGGGGATGAATTATTTTATGATCATGCTCAGGTTTTGGGACTGAAATGGTGGAGAGTAGAACAATGAAATATTTTTCTAAAGCTCCACATGTAACTCATATATTAAAGGGTATTTTCTAGAAGTCATGAAGGATGAAGTTATCTTGATTGGAAAATTAAGGCAAAAATTCAACATGCTATATCTTTATGCTTCCTAACCCTCGTGATACATAAATTATTGCAAAGCTATAAAAAATAGAAATAAGCATTGAAAAGCTTGATCAAATCAGTCACAAAGTTTAGATAAACTCTACCGGGACTATGGACACCTGATCGAAAGTAGGGCTCTGTCTAGACACAGCTCGATTATAAGAAATATTTTGCAAAGTATTTAGAAAACACAAGGGTGAGTTAGATAAACCCTACCGGGGCTATAGACGCCTGACTAGCAGTAGGGCTATATCTGTAAAAGCTTTCTTTTTATGAGTCGTGCTTCATAGCCTAAATGCAAACAAGATGATGGAATCCAAAAGGTCTTTAGAGGCCCAAACTAAATCACTTTGTCACACACTGAGCAAAGGCATATGGATTAGTTGTTTTTATTCGAATCTATCTACCCCCACCTTCTCGAGACATCGTTAAATAATTCATATTTTATTGATATTTCGTGTTCTTGTTTCATATTGGGTTCACCCAAAATGATCAGGAGCATTTCCCAACAGAGTCGCCATTTGTTGTGACTATTTCACAACTAGCCCCAAATATTTGGGGTCCCACCTTAAATTTTTGTTTTAAAGAATTTTGTTATTTTTTTGAGTAGCAAAGTCCATAGGGTCCTTCAATGGTGTCGTAGTTCATATCATTTGGGGTTAGCACCTCCTTTCATTTTTGTTGTTCGTGTCTTGTAGGTGGTTCTGCTTGTTGGTTGGGTATCATTTGTTTCTTTTGTTTGATCAATTTTAAGGTTTAAATTAGATTAATTTAATTTAAACTATTAAAATTGATTTAAATAAATAAAATTTTTGTTTTTATAAAATTTAATAATAATAAAAACAAAAAATAAATAATAATAAAATAAATATATATATATATAAAATAAGATGAAAGGAAAATATTCCTGTGTTGAAATTTCGTTCCACTTTAATACTTCTTCTTATTATATATATATATATATATATATATATATATATATATATATATATATATATATATATATATATAATAAAAATTTCAAAAAACAAATTAGAAAAATATAATAATAAACAAATATAAAATTATATATATATATATATATATATATATATATATATATATATATATATAATAAGGTTTATGAAAGTGATAATGTAAAAGCCATTTCAATTTTTGGACAAGATGAACTTTACATGATTTGTACCTTATGTTCCATTTTAAATATTTATAAAGGCATTATCTAGAGTCAAATTATTTAATCATAGTTTTAAGGATACTTTGTTAGGCTTGATGTTGGAATTGATTTGATTCGATTGATGTGTAAATCTCATGTTTACAGGTTAATTCCAGATGAGTTGATGTCAATGTGGCAACCTAGATGCGGGAAATGATGAATGATTAGGGACTCGACACCAGATGGATAATACGAGGTAGTGAACATGGTGACAAGGTATTTGGCACCGAAGAGTTTAGGATTAAGGTTACCATTTGATATACGTAGGGGGTTACATGGAATACTATGGTGACACAAAGGACGTAAACCCCATAAATTGGTTGATGCGTAGTTCATCAAATGCACGACACACAAGGGGGAATAGATAGTTTATGCAAAGTTAACGTTGGCTCAACTAACCATGGCACTAGTGAACTGAGTGGATTACCGATGACGTAGGACACACATGGACTAACACGATGACATAATCATGGATGTGGTGCTGAAGATGCTCGAGTATGTATAGTCTTGACATGGTGATGTAGATCGTTGTGTTGTTCTTGGTAACCCTAGACCTGACGAAGCTTGGATGGCTAAAGTAATGACATGGTAACGATCACCAAAAACATGGACACTTTCATCCAACCTCGTGCGAAGGCACAGCATGGAGGATACAGGTGGATATGAAATTGATGCCATGATTGGAAATGTGATGGCAGATGTCAATAAGGTGGAGGATGTGACAAATGTGCAATGGGTATCTGAGACCATATCCTATCGATAGAGGATGAAAAACATGTGCACCTAGACCAAACAATGCAAGCTGATGGTTTTAACCGGATGTCAATGTGGTATAAGGTGTTCATAGTATTAAAGAGGATGGCATTAGTATTGGCATGGCAACAGATGCGTAGCATGAAGATATTGTGTCTGCATATTTTAAAATCAAACTTGGGTTAATTCTTTGTTCAAGGACTAATAAGGCGGTCAAACCAATAGTATGGAGAAGAACAACAGTGCGGTGTCATCACAGGATGCCAGAGATAGGGCAGGTATGACCCCATCGGGGTTGGAAGAATGGAGTCTATAACGCCCGATAGTCATATCACAATGAAGTCATTATGAAAGAAAGAAAGTCTTGGTGATAGCGCAAGTGTTGAAGTGTTAGACCAGCGGATGCAATTATGAAAGTAGTGGATAAAATTCTATAAGTCAATGAAATACGATGTAGGTATTAGACAGTGAAGATGTAGCCCAAGAATGTAGTGGATGTATGCGAAGATTGAGAACAAGGTTATGTAAGATCATTGTTGATAAAAACGATGCAGTCACAGATGATTTGAGTGAATTATGCTCGTATATTATCAACACCAAACGGTTCAAAGTCGAGTTTCATGCCCAAAATGAAGTTGGATTTGAATGGTTGTTGGAATGTCGAAGGTTTCATCTCCACGTTGTAGTTTGTCAGAGGATATCAGTAGGCTAGTGATACTTAGATGAGCAATTATAGGTCTTAAGATGAAAAACATCTACAATGGGGGTAGAACATTTGAATATTGCTCTATGGATTCAAATGGGACAATAGACTCCAAATTACCGTTGTGTCGAGATTTTTCTACGTGTAGGATGCATAAGGAGATCAACGCATCACCAAGAGAGATACATGTGTGGCTTGGACAACAAAAATTACCAAATAAACATTGTTGTAAATAGCGATCTAAAAACATGGGCCCTAATGGACCCCAACGATGATGAGCAGTTTTGTACATGGACTACGACATGCGAGGTCATACGTATGAGACCAAACTAAAATAGAACGATCAAATTTTTGTTTGAGATTTCATATTTAGAAAAGAGCGATGATACAAATCTTTCACAACAAGTGATGAAGCGAACATGCAGCAACGGTTTGTTAATTTGACAATAGTAGTTAGTAGCGATCAGCGGGTCAATTAGAAGGCAACTTCACCAAAGAAATTAACTACGATGGGCAGACATGATCGAGGCTACAAATTTTGTAAACACCAGGGAGTCACATCATGAATATTTGAATGTGAAGGAATTTTTGAAGTGTTTAGAGGTAAATGCACTCATTTAGCCGAAGCGGATGTGTTGGATGTATCGTAATCAACAACAATGTGAATGTCCATGGAGCAGACCAACGGTGGCTTACATCAATGATTTATAGGGTAATCCAAATAAATTGATAAGATCACTGTGCATATAGACCATTTGAATAGTAAGAATCATGGTAGGCCAAAGATGTAGTGAGTCTTCCCACTCAGCACGGATGAAGTCTCGACTGAATTCCTTGTCGTTGAAGCTTATAAAGCGGTGTTAACCGAAGGTTTTTCATAGAGTATTAAAAAGGTTCACTGGCACGTGGAAAATGACGAGGACCTATTCTAACTAATGCAAGAGTGGTCACCATGGATGGTGGATGAAATGAGGGGGTGCGATAGGCCTTGATAGGTTGTTTGACTTTTTTTTGCTCAATAGCAGATAGGATTAGCAGTTTGATTTTTTTAATGTGGAAGGTTAATAAAACAAAATAAAAAATAATATTAGCCATACGATAATAGGTACGCGTAGCCACATAGATAGCTAGGATTTCCAAATGCCAGTGGAGTGATAAACTTAGCATGCTTATAATAAAGAGCCATCATATGAGTGGTGTTTCATAGTTATCCATTCAAATGAGAATCAAAGTGCTACTTAGGTGAGGCATGAGAGAAAAATCCACAAGTGCATAAGCGTTACCATTTTGGGGCGACAAAGGCGTTAGGAATATAGAACACAAAATAAATGTGAAACAAAGGAATGAAATAAAACCAGAGAGGACAAAAATGAAATGGAAAATGAAAACGAAGAGTTGGAGAAGAGAAAGCGTTTCGAAAACAAGCCAAATAAAAGAAAAGAAACCAAGCAACATGCGGGGGAAATGGAAAGACTTTCTTTGAAATTTTAAATATTTGATGCAAACACAGAAAAGAGGCTAGACTTTTTTGTAGGCCAAAGGCTGAACCTTTTTTAGAGGTCATGGGTGGATTGTTTTTGCCATACTACTGGGCTGTTTTTTTTTTCACCACATGATGCCAATTTGGGGCATATTTTTTTGCACTTGTATGTGTGATATTGAAAACCTATTTTCTGCAATATATTGGAGATATTTCAAGTTTTAATGCATATTAATGGTTAACTTGGTTTTATTTTCGATATATTGCACCATTTCCTTAGAAGATTGCACCACATTAGTTGTTTGACTGCGTGAATTTGGGTAACACTAATGTTGGTTTTTGTGCAAAATACTAATGATTGCTGGGTTTGTGGAGAAATTTTGGGTTGCAGCATTTCTATTATTTTATTTTTTTTATTTATTTTTCTAACCCTTCCTTTTGTAGATTTTTTTAAACTTCAACGACTAAAATAAAAATAAATATATGGGTGTGAATAATGAGCTTCAATATTTCATCCAAAACAATTTTGATCTCATTCTGAAGTTATTTCGAATTTATAAAAATGATTTAAAATTGCTATTTTATAAGGATTTTTATAATTTCAAAATTTTTCATTATTTTATGTTTTGAAGGTAAATCAAAATTTTTAGCTTTACAGTTTTATTCGCAAGTAATAAATGTACTTCCCTTTATGAAAATTATAATTTCATTAAAAGGATTTGATTTATATGGCATTCCATAGGCCATCATTTTTAGAGCAACAGATTGCCTTCTCTTTATGAAAATTCTCATTTCATCAAAGAGAGGTAATTTATAGAATACATCAAAGTCTATTATTTTTAATGCATTAAATTATTTCTTCTTTATGAAAATTATGATTTCATTAAAGGGGGATAATTTATAATGACATTTTAAGGCCATTACATTTTGTAGTTAGTAATGCATGTTTATTTCCTTTTCATTCATCAAGCAAATATTGAAGGAATTCAATCTTCATTTCACATTCACATTTAAAGATATATTCTAATCTTTATTTTCATGTTCAAAGAAGAAATTAATAAATAAGATAAATATTGAAACTTCTTCTTGGAAGAAAATCACAGTTCATAATCTGTCAGAGCAAGAGAAGGTGGCCCTAACCAAACTCAATGATGCTTTAAGGGTGTTCCCGATCATTCCTGGGGGAGGAAGAGACAAGGCGATTTGGGGCAAAACTACAAGTGGGATCTATTCGATAAAACGCGCCTATAAGTTAATCCACTCGAGGATTCAATGGTTGGACTCCGACTTCGATTATTTGGTTAAATAATTTAACCCCAAAAATAGCTTTCTTCTTTTGGTTGGCAGTTCAAAATAAGATCCTGACAACAGATAATCTGCAAAGGAGAGGTTTCCAATTCATCAATCGATGTATCTTGTGTGAGAAAGCAATAGAATCTGTAAGTCATATATTTCTAACTTGTGATTTTTCTTGTACGCTCTTCCAAATGATCCTGTCCAAATTTCATATAGATTGGGTCTGTCCAAATAGCATGTCTGACTTACGCATACGGTGGGCTTCCCCCTTCCGGCAAAGCTTTTGACTTGGCTCGGGAAGCTCAGCTTACCCCATTTTTTATGGGGGATATGGAATGAGAGAAATAAGAGAGTATTTAAAGGACGTAAGAAAGATCCCGGGGTTATGTGGCAATAAAATAATCGGAGCTTTGAAAGAAAACTCGGAAAACTTTCTTCTTCAAAAATGAGACCATGTCTCTAAGGGAAAGGAGGATTTTGCGGAACCGGGGAGAGGAACTTCCAGGACCTAGACATTACAACCAACCCACGGGATGGTGTCAAGTGGATACCCCCCACACAAAAGTGGGTTAAGTTTAATTTTGACGGGGCAGCTAAAGGAAATCCGGGGGCTGCAGGAGCAGGAGGAGTTTTGAGAAATGAGGAAGGAAAAGTGGTCCTTGCCTTTGCAGAGCCTTTGGGAACTCAAACAAATCATTTTGCGAAGCCCGAGCTCGCATGCGAGCAATGAGAATTGCCGGACTTGAGGGTTATAAGGAAGTTATCTTTGAAGGGGATTCGCTTAATATAATCAAGGCAATTAAGGAGGATAAAGACCCCAGCTTGACCATATTGGAGCTTATCCTAGAAGCAAAGATTCATAAATCTCATTTGGTTAATGCCCGAATCCAACACACCTTCAGAGAAGGGAACCAGGCGGCGGATCTAATGGCAAATATTGCGCTTTCGTTGGGGGAGATGCAAATTTGGAAGGATAACTTCCCTCAAGAACTATTGGTGTTGGTTGCTAGAGAAGAGCTAAGATCAAACCTGTTAGAGCATCGGGAGATCAGAGGGTTTGATGATGAGTAATCCGACGGATGGAATTAGGCGGAAAAGGCATCCCATTTGTTGGGGCCCCGGGAGGTGACAAGTGTACGAGACAGACAACCTAGTGTTAGTAAGTGCTAGGTGTTGTTTGGTTTTTGTTTTATCCAGAATAGTCAAGCGACAAGTATAGGACTGTGGACTCTAAGTATGGCTTAATGTGAGTCTTAGAAAGATCCATTTTGTATTTTGATTATACGGGCTTGATGCTAGAACCAGCCCATTTTGACTTTGTAAAAGGTTTGTGGACCTTATAACCACCTCTACCTTATACCAAAAAAAATAAATAAGATAAATATTTATTAAAATCTGCTTAATCAAAGAAGATAAAATCTAAGATACTTCAATAAAAGGAACTAAGGCATCTACATCGTGGTCATATGAGGGTCGATCACATTTCTCTTTTTATTTTAAGTTTCATGTACAATCACTAGCATAGCATGATAAAATAAACCAACACAGGCCCCTTGTTAACAGTTACTTGCAATCACTAAGGTATTCCTAATATTTATTTAACACATCTTTATAATATTACAAATACACATGTGCAATGCTTATATAGCGGAACCTTGGAGAAGTTGTTTTGTTTTTAACTTCTTTGCAAGAGAGGGTTTTCTTATCAAAATCCTAAGGGTGAGTGTGGTTTTGCAATTGGAAAAAACTACCACTCAACATTTTGGCGCTAGAAAGAGGGCCTGAATTTTACTTTTTTGCTATTTATATGCTAACTTGCTCATGTTACTTGAAAGAGTTATTGTAAGACATTGGTCTTGACTAATGAGATTGTGTTGATCATTTTTATTGATTCTAATATTCTCTAATTTATGATGCATTTATGCTAACCTTTTGTAAATTGGAGAATTTTCTTTAATGTTATGGTTTAATTGATGCATACATTTTCATTGATACTAATATGATGATTTATATATGAAGCAGTTAAGATTTGTTAGTCATTTCATGCTTTTTGGTACGATATTTTAACTTGACTAACAAAATTGGTTCTGAAGTTATTCTTTACGTTTCACTAATGGCGAAATTTGATGAAATAAGAGCAAGAATGGTATTTGTATTATATGACCATTATAGTTGTTTAAACATGTCTTGAATACCCCATCAAATTCTTGAAAGTGTATTGGTGTTTCCATTGTAGTTTGGACAAAACGTGGCATTAGGATACATACATAGATTTTATATCTACAAGAGCATGTTAATTCACTGGAAAATTTTCCATGAGGATGTTGCTTGTAGGTTATTCTCTTACATATTGGATGATATAGCAATGGGTTGGTATACCCAATTACCTCTAGAGGTTATGACTTCTTGGGTCCAACTAGAAACAACATTTCTTGAACATTTTGGAAATCAAGTTGACCCAAATATGATAGCAAATTAGTTTACCTCTATCTGTAAAGAGCCTAATAAATCTATGAGTCAATTCAATGATAGGTTTCATGGGTTGTACACTGAAGTTGTGGAATATTACAACATGTCAGAAGAGGGAGCCTTTCAAATTTACCTGGGAGCCTTGGACCACTCAATGTCCAAATTTCTAAGGAAACTTCTTGAAGATTCATCCTTGCCTAAGGCCTACAATGAGGCAATTCTATTGGAAATATGGACTTTAATGGATGTTAATGGTTTTTGGGTAAGCTATCACTACGTAATCCTAAGGCTAACAGTATAATAATACCCATGAGACAATTTGAGGCACAATCTTCTCGCATGAGGAATTGTTTTTTAGGAGTTTGATGCCAACCTACACCAACCATCTAATATAGCACCCTCCACTCCAATGAGGCCTAAGATGAATGATCAAGGGGATGAATTTGAATGTCCAAAATTTATAACCACCTTAGATATTGTCCAAGAGGAGGTGCAAGTTGTAAAGTCAATATCCACTAATGAGGATTGTGTAGAGATGGGTCCATATTTAGAAATGCATGAGTATTCGGACAATGGAAGAGTCCTAGAGTTAATTAGCATGGAGATATGTGATAGGACAGGACCTTCCATAGAATTGAATAAAGTGGTTGAAAGTGAGGTTGAAGGAAAATAAATAAATGAATTTGAAGACATAATAGAATTTCACCACTTGTTCTCGAAAGACAATTTGGATGAGATTGTTGAAACTAATGGTCAAGAAAACCCACACCTTCCAAATTGTGATAAAATTGAATCATGGGTTACAAATGTGGATTGTGATCTTGCAAGCTTGAATGTAAAGAGTAGCCCACTTCATAAAATAATTGAATCATATAAGTAAGTTGAAGGTAAATTTGATGAGAAACACATTGATGAATTGAAATATGTTGAAGAGGTAGTTGAGCATCACCACGTGTTTTTGGAATATTATGATTCTTGGAAGAAGTGGGAATAATACACTCACTCCAAACCTTCTAATAAAACTTTGGTATCAATTGATATGCAGGATAACACGATTGCTTTCTCACATGAGTATATTACAAATCTTGTACAATCTAAGAATATTTTGGGAGAAGGATTGGAATCTCATCAAGTTTTAGAAAATAATAATGATTCTGCTACCATGGATAAAGAAAAAAAAGAATTGATATATGAATCAAAAGAAAAAATAAAAGATACATGGGAGTTTCATCCCACAAATTTAGATGACAATTTTTATAATGGTTGAAAAAGATATGAAGAATCAATGGCTTTTCACACCCCTATTGATGAAATTTCTATTGACATGCAGGATGTGGAAAATGCTATCTCGTATTGTACAAGCAAAAAATGGTATGCCCATTTCAAAAATAGAGAAGGTCCCAAATTCGATCATGTTGAATATGAGTTTATTGAAGACTTTGGTACAAATTTGAATGATTGTCTTGAATATTCCAAGGAAGAAAAACTATGGATGGTTAACAAGGAATTGGAACCAAATGATGAAAATATTGCTTTAATAGAAACAACTCAAGTGGTTTATCAAGGAGAGGTTTCGTTTGACACGTCTCTAGATAAAAAAGACTTATGGTTTGAAAAATATAGACATATATTTAATTGGGTTCCTAATTTTGTTGTTTATGATGAACAGGTAATACATGAAGATGAAAGACTACAAGATGATGAAGAGGATAAAGACCATGAGGTAGAAGAAAAGATTGCATTGGCTCACCATGTGTTGGTAAATAAAAATGTAGAAAAGGTAGAATCTAACCTTTTGTGTCCAAAAATCCAAGCTTTAGGTGAAATTTTGTATAATAATTTATTGGATTCAAATGCTATTAATGATGAAATGCCATTAGAGGTGAATGAAGAACTAGAGTTAATTTCTACTCACACCTCTAATAAGATTACTTTTATGAATGAAACAAAAATTGATGTGTATTAGTTGAAGCAAATTCATAAACAATAAAAATGGAATCTAGGATAAAAACGTATAATGATCGTCATTTAATAAACATCCTAGATGCTTGCAAATTATTGCATAATTTTGATTGACCTAAAAACATGAAAAATGAATTGGCTTTAAAAATTTTAGAAATAGGCTCTTGTTTGCAAGATCTCATATTTAAAAAGGAAGGCCTAATTCTAAATCATGAATCGAATTGTGAGATTGACACATTAAGTAATAGATAAGGAGGAATTGAAAATCAGTTATTACCTAATAAATTTAATAATTTGAAGCCCACTTATAGGATCTTTAATGGAACTAAATCAAATTGGTGGGGTGAGAGAGGCAAGATGAAGATTGTTGTATCGTTGGAGCTAATATTACTTTTATTGAATTTTTGCAAAACTTGGCATGCGTATCATATTATCTATTTTTTGAAATGTGCTAATCATGTTTGGGATCCAGGGAAGTGATAGCTCAAATTTTGCACCATCTTGTACCATATTGTACATTTGTAAATAGTTTTGGTTTTCATGTTCTTGTTTAGCTTTGTTGTTGTTATGCTTTGTTCTTAATTTTTTATTTTGTTTTGCTTTTGTGTTAGTTTGCATTAGGCTATGTTTTGGTTTGTGTTTTTAGTTTTGTATTTTTGGTTGTTCCCTTGTTTTGAGGTAATATTTCATGGTCGCTAATTTATGGTCTCTTGTCTATTTTTTGTGTTCCTTTGTTAAGTAGGTTGGATTACCTAATCTGAAAGCAAGCGAATATGAAAAAATGGAGATGAATTATTTTGTGATCATGCTCAGATTTTGGGACTAAAATGGTGGCGAGTAGAACAATGAAATATTTTGGTAAAGCTCCACATGTAACTCACATATTAAAGGGTATTTCTGAAATTCCTGAAGGATGAAGTTATCTTGATTGGAAAATTAAGGCAAAAATTCAATACGCTCTATCTCTATGCTTCCTAACCCTTGTGATACATAAATTATTGCAAAGCTATAAAAAAATAAAGGAAATGAGCATTGAAAATCTTAATCAAATTCGTCACAAAATCTAGATAAACTCTACCGAGGCTATGGATGCCTGACTGGTAGTAGGGCTCTATCTAGACACAACTTGATTATAAGAAAGGCTTTGCAAAATATTAAACAAACACAAAGGTGAGTTTGATAAACCATACTAAGTCTATAGATGCTTGATTGGCAATAGGGCTTTGTCTGTAAAAGCTTTCTTTTTATGAGTTGTGCTTCATAGCCTAAATGCAAACCAGAGGATGGAATCCAAAATATTTTCAAAAGTGCAAAAATGAATCAATTTGTCACACATTGAGCAAAGGCAGATGGATTAGTTTTTTTTATTCGAAGCCATCTACCCCAACCTTCTCGAGACATCACTAAATAATTTGTATTTCCTTGATATTTTGTGTTCTCATTTCATATTGGGTTCTTCACCCAAAATTTTCAAGAGCATTTCCCAGCAAAGTCACCATTTGTTGTGACTTTTTCACAACTAGCCCCAAATATTTGGGGACCCACAAAAAAATTTTGTTTTAAGGAATTATGTTATTGTTTTGAGTAGCAAAGTCCATAGGGTCCTTCAGTGGTGTCGTAGTTCATATCATTTGGGGTTAGCACCTCCTTTCCTATTTGTTTTTTGTGTCTTGGAGGTGGTTCTTCTTGTTGGTTGGGTCTCATTTATTTCTTTTGTTTGATAAATTTTAAAGTTTAAATTAGATTAATTTAATTTAAACGTTTAAAATTGATTTAAATAAATAAAAGTTTTGTTTTTATAAAATTTAATAATAAAAAACAAAAAAATAATAATAAAATAAATATATATATATATATAAGAAGATGAAAATAAAATATTCCTATGTTGGAATTTCGTTCCACTTTAATACTTCTCCTTTTATATACATCTATATATACTTAAATCTATATATATAAATAATAATAATAAAACTAAAAAAAAAATTAAAAATATAATAATAAAGAAATATAATATATATATATATATATATATAAAATAAGGTTTATGAAAAGTGATAATGTAAAAGCCATTTCAATGTTTGGACAAGATGGGCTTTACATGATTTGTACCTTATGTTCCATTTTAAATATTTATAAAGGCATTATTTAGAGTCGAATTATTTAATCATAGTTTTAAGGATACTTTGTTAGGCTTGATGTTGAAATTGATTCGATTCGATTGATGTGTAAATCTCATGTTTGCATGTTAATGATTGGGGACTCGACAGCAGACGGATAGTATGAGGTAGTGAACATGGTGATGAGGCATTTGGTGCCAAAGATTTAAGGATTAAGGTTATCATTTGATATACGTAGGGGGTCGCATGGAAGACCGTTGTGACATGAAGGACGTGGACCTCGTACATTGGCTAATGCATAGTTCATTGAAGGCACGATGCACAAGGGGGAAGAGCTAGTTTATGCAAAGTTGACATTGGCTCAACTAACCATCGCATTGACGAACCGAGTAGATTACCGATGATGTAGGACCCACATGGACCAACACAGTGGCATAATTGCGAATGTGGTGTTGAAGATGCTCGAGGATATATAGGTCTGACGTCGCAACGTAGATGGTTGTGTTGTTCCTGCGAACCCTAGACCTGACGAGGCTTGGATGGCCAAAGTAATGACATGGTAACGATCACCACAAACGTGGGTACTTTCATTCGACCGCGCGTGAAGGCACAATGTGGAGGATACAAGTGGATATGGAATCGATGCCATAATTGGAAATGTGATGGCAGAAGGTCGATAATGTGGAGGATGTGATAACTGTACAGTAGGAACTGGATGCCATATCCTATCGATAGAGGATGAAAAACACTTGCACCTAGACCAAATAATGCAAGTCGATGGCTTTAATCGAACGTCGATGTGGTATAAGATGTTCAAAGTATCGAAGAGGAAGGTGTTAGTGCTAGCATGGCGGTGGATGTGTAGCATGAAGAGATTGTGTTCGCATATTTTGAAATCAAACCTGGGTTCATTCTTTGTTCAGGGACTAATAAGGCGGTCAAACCAGCAATACGGAGAAGAACAGCAGCGCAACGTCATCACAGGATGCCAGAGATAGGGCAGGTATGGCCCCAACGAGGTTGGAAACATGGAGTCTACAACACCCGGTAGTCATATCATAATGAATCAGTTGAAGTGTTAATCCAGTGGATGCAAGTATGAAAGTAGTGGATAAAATTCAGCCAAAGCGAATGAAATACGATGTAGGTATACAGAGAGCGAAGACGTAGCCCAGGAATGTAGTGGATGCATGCAAAGATCAAGAACAAGGTTCTGTAATATCACTATTGATGAAAATGGTGTAGCCACGAATGATTTGAGTGAATGATGCTCATGGATTGTCAACATCGAGCGACTCAGAGTTGAGTTTCATACCCAAAATGAAGTTGGATTTAGACGGCTATTGGAATGTCAAAGGTTTCATCTCCACGATGCAGTTTGTCAGAGGATATCAGTAGGCCAATGATACTTAGATGAGTGAGTACAGGTATTAAGATGAAAAACATCTACAACGGGGGTGGAACATTCGAATATTGCGAGACAGATTTAAATGAAACAATATACTCCAAGTTACTGCTATGTCAAGAGTTTTCTATGCACATGATACATAGGGAGATCAACGTGTCACCAAGAGAGATACTTGCAGGGCTTGGACAACAAACATTATCGGAGAAACATTATTGTAAACAACGATCTAAAGACGTGGGCCGTAGTAGACCTCGACGGTGATGAGCAGTTTTAGACGTGGACTACGACATGCGAGGGCATACGTATGAGACCAAACTAAAGTAAAACGATCAAATGTTTGTTTGAGATTTCATATTCAGTGGAGAGCAGTAATAGAAATATTTTATAGTGAGTGATGAAGCGAACATGCAGCAACGGTTTGTCAATTTGGTAGCAGCAGTTGGTAGCGATCAATGGGTTGATTAGAAGGAAATTTCACCAAAGAAATTAACTACGATGGGCAGACATGATCGAGGCTACAAATTTTGTAAACACCAGGGAGTCACGTCATGAATGTTCAAATGCGAAAGAATTTTTGAAGTGTTTAGAGGTAAATGCACTCATTTAGCTGGAGCGGATGTGTTGGATGTATTGTAATCAACAATGATGTGAATGTCCTGGAGTAGACCGATGGTGACTTACGACAACTATTTACAAGGTAATCCAAAGAAATCGATAGGATCATTGTGCATATAGACAGTTTGAACAGTGAGAATCACGGTAGACTGATGATGCAGTGAATCTTCCCATTCAGAGTGAACAAAGTCTCGACTGAATTCCCTATCATTGAAGCTTATAAAGCGGTGTTAATCGAAGGTGTTCCATAGAGTATTAAAGAGATTTGTTGACATGTGGAAAATTATGAGGACATGTTCTAACTAATGCAAGAGTGGTCACCGCAGATGGTAGGTGAAATGAGGGGGCACAACAGGCCTTGATAGGCTGTTTGAATTTTCTTTGCTTGATAATAGATATGAGTAGAAGTTTGATTTGTTAATGTGGAAGGTTAATAAAACAAAATGAAAAGGAATATTAGGCATATGGTAATAGGTATGCGTAGCCACATGGATAGCTAGGGTGTCAAAAGGTTGGTGGAGTGATAAAATTAGCATGCTTATAATAAAGGGCCATCATATGGGTGGCGTTTCATAGATGTCCATTCAAATGAGAATCAAAGTGCTACTTAGGTGAGGCATGAGAGGAAAATCCACGCATGCATAAGCGTTACCATTTTGGGGCGACAAAGGCATTAGTAAGAGAGAACGCGGAAGAGACGCAAAAAAAAAAAAAAAAGGAATGAAACAAAACCAAAGAGGACAAAAATGAAATGGAAAATGAAAACGAAGAGTTGGAGAAGACAAAGCATTTTGAAAACAAGCCAAACAAAAGAAAAGAAACCAAGCGACATGCAGGGGAAATGGAAAGACTTTCTTTGAAATTTTAAATATCTGACGCAAACACAGAAAAGAGGCTGGAATTTTTTGCAGACCAAATGCTGAACCTTTTTTTGGAGGCCATGGCTGGATTGTTTTTGCCATCCTACTAGGCTATTTTTTTTCACCACATGATGCCAATTTGGGGCATATTTTTCTGCACTTGTATGTGTAATATTGAAAACCTATTTTCTGCAATATATTGGAGATATTTCAAGTTTTAATGCATATTAATGGTTAACTTGGTTTTATTTTCGGTATATTGCACCATTTCCTTAGAATATTGCACCGCATTAGTTGTTTGACTGTGTGAATTTGGGTAACACTAATGTTGGTTTTTGTGCAGAATACTAATGCTTGCAGGGTTTGTGGAGAAATTATGGGTTGCAACATTTTTGTTATTTCATTTATTTTATTTTATTTTATTTTTCTAACCCTTCCTTTTGCAGATTGTTTTTAAACTTCCACGAAAAAATAAAAATCAAAAAAATTAAAATACCAAAAAATTAAAATACCAAAAATAAATACATGGGTGTGAAGAATGAGCTTCAATCTTCCATTTGAAACAATTTCGATCCCATTCCGAAGTCATTTCAAATTTATAAAAATTATTGAAAATTATTATTTTTTATAAGGATTTTTTTAATTTTTGAATTTTTCATTATTTTATGTTTTGAAGGTAAATCAATTTTTTCAACTTTACAGTTTTATTCGCAAGCAATAAATGAACTTCCTTTTATGAAAATTACAATTTCATTAAAGGGACTTGATTTATATGGCATTCCATAGGCCATCATTTTCAGAGCAATAGATTGTCTTCTCTTTATAAAAATTCTGATTTCATCAAAGAGAGGTAATTTATAGAATACATCAAAGGCTATTGTTTTTAATGCATTAAATTATTTCTTCTTTATGAAAATTATGATTTCATTAAAGGGGGATAATTTATAATGACATTTTAAGGCCATTACATTTTGTAGTTAGTAATGCATGTTTATTTCTTTTTCATTCATCAAGAAAATATTGAAGGAATTCAATATTCATTTCACATTCACATTTAAAGATAGATTCTAATCTTTATTTTCATATTCAAAGCAGGGTTTAATAAATAAGATAAATCTTGATTAAAAATATGCTTAGTAAAATAAGATGAAATCTATCTAAGATACTTCAAGATAAAAGGAACTAAGGCATATACATCGTGGTCATATGAGGTCCAATCATATTTCTCTTTTTCTTTTAAGTTTCATGTACAATCACTAGCATAGCACAATAAAGTAAACCAACACAGGCCCCTTGTTAACAATTACTTGAAATCACTAAGGTATTCCTAACATTTATTTAACACATCTTTATAAGATTACAAATACACATGTGCAATGCTTATATAGCGGAACCTTGGAGAAGTTATTTTGTTTTTAACTTCTTTGCGAGAGAGGGTTTTGTGATCAAAATCCTAAGGGTGAGTGTGGTTTTGCAATTGGGTAAAATTACCACTCAACATGACCTCTTCTTTAAGGGGCAACTGCTCGTATTTCTCCGTGACAAGTGGAACCTGTTCAGTCGGTTGTCCCTATCCTTTTGTCGCGTCTTCCACTCTTCCAGAGATTTGGGTGCTTCGAGGTATGATATCAACAAATGTGATAGGTTGGTAAGTGTCAAAATTTGCATCATATAACATGGAGAAGTTCTTGTCCAAGTCAAAAAACTTCTTGGATACCTCATTTTTGTTGTGGACCCTCATGATCCACCAGCTAGCAATATTTTTGCTTGACTAGTTTGGCAATTTGTCCTTCATCGCCTGAAACACTTCCTCATCAGGCACATGCACTGGATTATGCGCAAGATCATATTTAGCCTCCATCATGTAGAAGTCGTGCCATGGAGGAAGTGACATCATCCTCTCCACGTGCCATTCCAGATTGTGCCCTAAGGGGTTGTTCTGTTGTGCTTCAATATTTAGGCATGGGTAGTTGTGGAAGATTTTTTATTTGATCATTTGCTTTAAAATGTCTAATGGGGCATACCTCTAGCGTTGGGGGAGCTCGATTAGGCTAAAATCGTACAGCATCACTGCAAGGAACGATTTTTTCTCGATGACCTCTACCTTAATGTTGCCAAACTAGAAAGGAGAAGCACATGTATGCGGCTTTCTTCTCCTGCATCCATATGTATCATCGACGAAGTTGCTTTGTTCAACAACTTCGAGGGTGAATAAGTACTTTGTGGTGTAGTATGACAACATGAAGGGTTTTCTAGTAAACCCATTAATTTTGATGATAAGGCCCTGTGTAAGCTAAAAACATCGCCCAACTTCTTCTGCACTACCTCGTCTCTCATTTGCCTTGGCACTCGTTCACAAACGCCATAGATGAGCTCCATGGACGAGTCGAGAAACATCCTGTTGAAATTTTAGTAGGAGTCACTTCTAGATAAACTTTTAGTCCATTAAGAGATTGGGAACGTCTTACCCTCTTTACTGGTGCGGTTCTTGGCGATGAAAACAAAGTGGTTGCGCATGTGGTAAAACAGGTACCAAAGCAAGAAAGAGAAGAGTCGAAATGACGTATCTCTACCACTTTACAAATCACTCAATAGTATATGCATCTACCATGCCACCCATTCTTCCCAGTCGAAAAACATGGATTTTGTCTTTGGCTTCATGAAGGTAGGAAAGTAGAATTTGCCATGTGAAATACACTTTGCAAGGGAAACCTGCCACTTGTATATTATTGCATCTATGGAGATTTCCATAACCCATGCTAACATGGAGTACATATCAGGGTGTTTTCAAGGGTTTGGGTAGGTCTGGCAATACTTCGAGTGTCGACTTCTCCAGTAACTGTGTCTCCATGAACTATCGCATCTACGTTGTCAGTGTGTATCTTTCATTTTGCTCGGTACTGTTGATTTTTTTTATTATGTAGTCAGTAGGGGGCTTTTCTCCACAAGAAAAAGCCTCCTGGACATCATTGGCAGAGTTGGCAAACAACTTGTCTCCTTTGGCATTTCATACCATCCTGGTTCGAGGGTCATAAAAATTAGAAATTCCACACATTAGCTTCGGGCAGTTATGCACAGGTACCAGTAGAGGTGAGAGTAGTAGGTGGTCGTACGACTACTTTTGATAGAAACCCATGTCAGCATGACATCAATAGTCTGATGCAGCTTCTCCACACTCTTATTTGTGAGCATACAATCCCAAATTCTACCTAGCCTATCTTCGGGTGGTGGCGGCGCTACTTGCTTCTTTTACTTTTTCTACCTCTTTATGCCTTCCACCTTATTTGAGGTCTTCTCCTTCTTGGGCTCAGTTATTTTCTTGCCCATTTTCACTATACATTGGCATAGGTTCTCACTCTGAAAAAGATAGGATCTTGTTGTTACCTAGCGCACCGCGTTTTATCAGCAACAATCTCTCTTTGAACTTTGGCAAGGTAAACATCCCTCCTAAAAAACCTTCAACAATTTTTTTGGTTTTATTTGAGGCGCAACGATTGCCCTCTATAGCACTGCAATTTACCCACCATATTAATTACTCTTTGGGGCGAAGTAAATGCATGGAGGGATTATGGGTGAAGTGGGAGATCTCATGTTCATGTTAACCAATAGTTGGGCACACCTTCCAATGATGGCCAACTACACGGGTTGCCATCTCCCTCAAAATTCATGATGCATCGCTTTTCAATTTTCAAGGAACTATTTCATGCTCCAATGACCTTCTTCGGGGTGTGTGCTTGCTAGGTTTTGCTTCGGACCATGTGTCCATGGCATTGGAGGAAGCAAAATTTTCTTTTTCTCTAGCAAGCGTTCTCATTATTTTCAAAGGTTGAAATGGCTTTCACTTAAAATGTTAAGCGAGAAACTATTTCGCTCATTTAATGCTTGAAATAGAAAAAGCACCAAAATTTAAAGCTTTTGTTAATTGTACACTCTTTCCTTGGAGCGAAAATCATCTCCTTTAATCCCTTGCCACGTGGCGCTTGCACAAAAATAGATTGAAGGGCCATGATTTGAATTTTACCCATAAAGGAGAGTGAAAGCGCCTTTCGCTCAATAATGCACCCGAAATGTAGTTTGACCAGTATTTGATGCTCAAAGAAAGAAAACGATTTTCAAGAGCACTTTTCTCTTCCTTCCCTAACACGTGACGCTTAAAGTATGGGCTTGTCGAAACTCCATGCTTTTCCAGGCAATGCTTAGAATAGTTAAACTAACTCCTTTGCTCAAAAGAAAAGTAAAAGTCCTTTGGCCAGCTTTGATGCTTGAAACTGCGCTTCTCTTTTCCCTAGCGCTAGAAAACATGCAAACTAAACTAAAAAAGTTTTTATTTAAACTCTTTAGTTATTCCCCTACCAACTCGATCCTTACCATGGCAAGGAGTCCAGCCAAAACTGCACTACTGAGAGCATGAAGGGAAGCGAAGAGACTTAAACTTCAAAATAAAAGAGGTATATACATACAAAAAATGGAATAATTATATACACAACTGAGAAACTTTTACTGCTACCGCTTACTACTAATATGCCTTCAGATGAAGGCCATTGACTGATATTGGGAGAGTGAACCCATATAAATCTTGGAGAATGAAAGCGTTTACCTAATTAACCCCAAAAATTGGAAACAGACCCTTCCAGAATACATTAAACTTGTCATGATTTCCTTGTTTAGATTTTTTTCGTTTCATTTTAACAAGTCACCAATATAGAAGGTTCGATCGAAGGTTCTCTTTTCAAACCAATTTTGTGTGGTCCCCGCATGCTTCATAAAAGCTTCATAGGTCTTTTATCTTTCTTCTTCCAATTGCAGCAATTGGGCCAACCTAACACTCATGGGATCAAACTCCTCATCTTCATCATCAAAGGATCGAAGAGATTACCATGTGAGCAACTCAATATGCGTGGGGAGAACTGCTTCCTTACCATACACCAGGGAATATGGGGACATCTTGATTGATTTATTAATTGATATGCGATCAGCCCATAGGGCTAGGTCCAGGAGCAGATGTTAGCTTCGCTTGTTCCCTTCCAAGGTTTGCTTCAAGATTTTTAGTAAGTTTTTGTTCGTGGACTCTGCTAAACCATTCCCCTATGGGTAATAGTTAGATGAAGTCTTTAAGTAAATACCATACTTACTTGTGAATGCATAGATTTTAGCATCGATTAATTGGGTTCCATTGTCAGTTATGATTGCATTTGGTATCCTGAAGTGTGTTATCAGTCCTTCCAAGAAGGCAATGACTACATCCTAGTTAGCTTGCTTGGTTGGCACTACTTCTGCCCACCAGGTAAAATAATTTGTAGCTGTTAGGATATACTTATGCCCCGTAGAGGAATTAGGATTTATCACCCCAATGAAATATAAGCCCCATTTCTGAAACGAAGCTTCGACCTGAGTTAGGTGCAAAGGCAAAGAAGCATTCTTGCTCCGACTGATGTACCTCTGGCACTTGTCACACTTCTAGCTGACCTCGAAGGCATCAACAAAAATAGTGGGCTAGTTATATCTTGCTTTAATTATTTTTAAGGCCATATGCCTTCCTGTGAAATGTCCTCTTGACATCCCATAATGGAACTCGTCAAGGATCCTCTGTTTCTCTGTCCCTCTGACACACCTCAAGAGAACTCCTATATTTTAGTGAAATAAACCATTTAGCAACAATACACACCTACAAGCCTGAAGCCTAAACCTTCTCCTCTACGAAGCATTAAGGCCAAAAGGGCACCTTTCGATATTGAAGTATTTGACAAGGTCTTATGTCCAATCCTTACTTTCTATAGACTGATTTGCAAGGTCGCTCTCTTATGCTGGATCATCCCATTGGTATGTTATTACCTTGGATGTGACACTTTTGACAAGTTCTTGGCATAATGCTCGATCATGAACCAACTTAGTGGGCCTGAATTTTATGTCAAATTCTTGGATCTTGGAGACCCATCCTACTCTTTTGTTACCCAACTCACCTTGTATGATGAATTTTTTGACGTCAGGGTGTACTATGTACACTATTGTCTTGCTCTAGGAGATGAAATGGTGAAACTTCTTCAATGGCTGCATCACTGCAAGCACTTGTCTCTATATGAAGTTATACTTCTCTTCATGTGGATGGATGACTTGGCTTAGAAATTTTATTGATCGTTCATCCCAATCCTCGTTCTTTTGAGTAAGGATAGCTGCATAGCTCTTCGGTTTGCTGACGATATAAAGGATATAATCTTTAGAGTAATTAGGGTCCACTAGAATAGGGACTTGAGTGATTCTCTCTTTTATTTATTTGAATGATCTATTCCATTCCTTAGTCCACTAAAACTCAACATCCTTCTTTAGGAGTGTGATCATTGGCTTTACCACCTGAGCGAAATCAGATATGAACTTTCTAACAAAATTGATCTGCTCGAAAAAGGATTGGAGGTCTTTCTTATTTGCTAGTAGAGGTAGCTTGAGGAGGGCTTCGGCCCTAGAAAGATTAATAGCTAGTCCTTTCTCTGAGATTACATAGCCCAAGAGCTTACCTTCTTTCACTACAAAAATGGACTTTTTCAGATTTATGAAAACTTCTAACTCTCGGCTCTTCTCAAATACCTGACGCAAATGTAGACCATAATTTTCCCTTTTGTGGGAGAAAACAGTCATGTCATATAAATAATTCACAATGATGTGATTTAGTAACTCACCAAAGGCTAAGTCCATCGCTCTTTGGAAAGTTGCGCCAGTGTTTGAGACGCCAAACAAAATTTGTTGGTAGGCAAAAGTGCCACACTTGGTGGTGAAAGCAGTTTTGTACTGATCCTCATCCTTTACCCAGATTTGATTGTATCCAAAGAAGCCATCTAGTAGAGAGAACCTTTGTGCTCTCGCCACTATGTGAAGAATTTGATCAATTTGGGGCAGCGGGTAGTGGTCTTTTAGAGATGCTTGATTGATATTTCTAAAGTCAACGCACAAGCGAATGTCTCCATTCTTTTTTCACATTGGGACCAAGGTTGTCATCCAAGAAGAGTGCTTGATAGGATAGATAATCTTTACCTCTATCATCTTCAAGAGCTCAACCTTCATCAGCACTTCAATATTTGTGTTGACCAGCCTTTGTTTCTATCTAAAAGGTTTGACCCCTTCCTACAGCTCTTTTGTGTGTTGGAAGATGTTCTTATCATACCCTTTCAGATCCTGATAACTCCAATTGACAATATCTGGGCATTCCTTGCATAGGATCCTAATTCGCTCGATCTCTTCTAGCATACAATCAATTCCAACCTTGATCACTTTTTCGGGTTCTAGCTCTAGTTCCTTATATTCTCTCACGTCTACTTTGATCTTATGAGCAAGTGACCTGTCATCTTGATCAAATAGACTCTCAAGCATGATCAAACCCTTTGGTACGTGATTATTTTTAATTTGTATCAACCCCTCATACTCTTCTTCATCAAGGGTCCTATCTTCAATAGTGTTGGATTCATTGATCAAAAAAGTGATAATTTGCTCATTATTGTCGAACACCTACCAATGAATATTCTTGTCTAGCATCGAAGGCCTATAAATCACTATGATCGTATTTAACTTCTGCATCATGTTTTCAGAAAAGGAGAATCTGGCTCCAATAGATGCCAAAATGTCAGCGTGCTTATTTCACTCATGAAATAGATCAGATATTCAGTGTCGTGAAATATTCGAGCAGGTCCCATACCTTGTTGTGATATGCTTTCAGGTAATGTTGCTTTGCGACACACTTATTGGTGACTTGGTTGTAGATTAAATCTGAATCTTCGAAGATTTGCAACTGCTTGATTCCAAGTTTGTTTGCTTTTCTTAACCCCAAGCACATGGCTTCATACTTAATAGAATTATTAGTACAACTCCATGTGAGTCTTTAGGAGTAGGTTCATTGTTTTCTTGAAGGAGAGATAAGGACAACTCCTGCCCCGATGCCATTCTTACATCGTGCACCATCAAAGAAGAGCTTCCATAGTTGATCGATAATGGATTCTTTATCACTCAGTACCTTAGCCTTTTTGGTCCTGGTGATCAAGTAACACCCTATCTTTGATTCGATCATGGCATTAAAATCATGCATAAACTCATCTTCTATGTGAAGCTTATCGAGGGCTTCTTCCATTAGTTCTACTCCTCCTTCTTCCTCCACTTCCTCAATCAGATTGACTGAGTCCATTTGCTTGTCCGCATAATGGATCCTTTCGATATGAAATGTAGAGGGTTTCTCATTAAAAAATTTAATCCTTATTCCTCTTAAGGGGATTTCCAGATGTGAATAATCTAGAGACAAATAGCCTCCTAGTTTGGCGGTGAATTACCTTTATAGGCACATACTAAAATACGGCTATAAATCCACCACCACAACTTCTTGTATCACGGTGATTTGTGGTATCTTATGCAACACGATTAGAATATACTTGATCACCCCTACTCTCTTGATCGAAGTTCCATCCAATTGGAGCACTCCAAGACTACTCCTCGTGTACTCCATACCCATAATCTCGCAAACAACCTTGGGCATCACAGTAGTTGCAACGTCAGAGTCAATCATGCAATGGTAGTGGCTAGTTCTTCCTGATGGTCGAGGTAGTCAATGTCTAAGTCAAGACAGTTTGGGTCGGCTTTTCCTTACCTTTAGCAGATTTCAACGATTCTTGCAATAGATTGATTTGGTCGGGTAGTTGAAGCGCATCAAATAGGCTTACCTTAGCTAGATTTTTCTTTAGTTCTTCAACAATACTGTATGCTCTTGTACTAGACTCGTGTCCCTCCTTCGTAGTCTTGTATCTGGTTCGATATTGTTGCATCGCTTCTACCCTCTGGTGCTTGGTCAATGAATGATACCTAATATTTTCTCTTGCCTAGTCCCTTGTCTCGATTTGGGGTTGAGAGGGTGAAGCCTATGGTTGAGGAACTCTCCCCCTAGCTATCAGAGGTAAGAGATCCTTCAATAATATGGATTCCTCCGGATTCAACACTTGGACAGTCTCTTTTACTGGAAATTACCCCTTCTAACTCGGCACCTTGGAGCTTGCATGTACCCTTAATGGTTCCATTTGAACCAGATCAACTTCAATGGTTTTTTACCTATCCTCATAAAAATGGAAACCTGCTTGATAGGGGCAATCATAAAGTGATGATCTACTTCCCTGATCATATTCCCTTGCCCACTAGGAATACTATCTGCAAGGGTTTGTACATAGTTCAAATGGACCATGCAAGTCTTCTCACCGTGGGGGTCATTGCAGGTGGAGCACCAATAAGCTCTGTCATATGGACCAACTTCTTCATTATCTAACATTGTTGCATTTCTCTTAGGAGCCCTACTAGTGGAAGCAGCTTGTTCCCTAGTAATCGGGGAAGGAGGAGCAAATATCCTTGGCTGGAAAATTTGATCAGATTGGAGCCTTTTTAATATGGTGATCTCATTCACCATTTTCCTCATTAATAATCACAGATCCTGCAATTCTTTGGTGTGTTCCAAACTTGCAGTTGACAAGGATGTAAGTAATGGCAATGGTGCCAATGGTGCGGGTAATGTAGGATATGGGATAGGAGCTGGAAGTTGGGGAACAATGGGTGCTTGAAACTACGATACGGGTACCGTCTAGTTCTGAGAAGCATTGGGATTCCACGACTGAATAGGGTACATTGGGGATGTAGGGGATGAATGAGAGGATGCACTAGGATATAAATTTTGGGGTAAGTCTGGAAAAATTGGCATAGTCATTTTCGAAGGTGACTTACCAATAGCGACTAAATCAGCTTTAGCTTTCTATTCCTGAGTGTACAAGGCAAGAAATATGTTGACATTAGCATATCGGATTCTCATGTTGATGTCAAAATGGAAAGCCCTTAAGTAATAAAATGCTACTTGCTCCGAGGTGGGCTGAAGGTCATCAATAATTCTCTGATAGGTTCAGGTGAACCTGACATTAAAATCTGCTACCTCTTCTTAAGGGTGCCTCTGAATAGTGGTGAACCGGTGCAACAAGAAGAAATGGTCCACCTATTCATTGAAACCCCTTATCAATTGTTTCGCTAACTAGTTCCATGTAGCGATGGTACTAGGTAGTAGCGATTGATACCAGTAGAGAAGCTTACCTCTGAGTGAGAGTACTAGCATTCTTACCATGATGTCTTATTTTGTGATGTGGTGGATGGTTGCCAGCATAGCAACATATTGAACATGCTCGTAAGTTGTCTTTCTTGTACCATCATACGTGGGCAAATCTTTTAACACTGTAGTTGGGACATGGTTCTGAGCCTATAGATTGAGCGATTCCAGGCTAGAAACTGCTTGGGCGGAGCCTGCACCATCTAGACCGGAGGGTTTTGTTGAGGGGGCAATCTAGTTGCGGTGTTAGGACTTGAAGTTTATGAAAATATACCAGCTACTTGCGAGGGTGTTGTGACTAACAGGATAGTCAAGGGGACTACTCTAGGATGTTCTCCCAAAGAATCGATGTTGAGCTTAAAGAACTCAACTGTATATTTTAGATTTTTAGCCTTTGATCTTGTGATCATGAAGGGGAGGACTTTTAATCAGCTTCAAGATTCAAAGGCTTTTTTGTTTAGTTGAGTCGCCAGATGTTTTTACTTGACAGCAAAAATATGAACATCAACTCTTAATACTACTTGATGTGGAAAATTTGTGTCCCACCGGACATGCCAAAAACTGTTGGTCAAGAATCTACCTTAGGTATGGAATGTTTCATCCATGCACCCTAGACCCGACCAACATTGAAATCTTGAAATGAAGGAATGCCTCCTGTACCAATATTTAGAGAGGGTTGGTTCCCTTGCTATTCTAACTTTGGAGGTTTGAGATTAAGGAAGCAGGAAAGGAATGATAAATTACTGAAAGGGATGGGAAATGTGGCTACAAGCTAGATGAACAGGGGTGATGAATAGGCAACACGATTACTTAGTTGTACTCTAAACCAATAGCACTTTACACAAAGAATATAATAGTAATTAAAACCAGATATCTTATATGCGTAATCTCCAAAATTATTCCAGCATTCACCCTCTATAAGAAACTAAATCTAGACATAGAATTACAACCCTCAAACAAAGAAGCAAATTTAATAGAAATAAAGGATAGAAAACATACACATAAAAAGAGATCCAGAATTAGAGCCAAGGATTCTTTGCATTCATAGCAGAGTTTAGGTACTACAGTTTTCTAGCAAAATGTCCATCATTTTACATTGGAATTACTAGTTGTTATAGAGGATTCCGCCTCTGAGACATAAATGCCCAACCACAAAACGTCATTCTAGCACTCATCAGAAAGTAATGAAGCATTTCTCGAATTTGGTGACTCGCTGAGAAGTAGCTACATGGCTTTAATGCGACGACGTGATTTGCCCATAGCGCTATCTCCTCACTTGTTGGAATCGCATCAACAGAAAATCAGATTTTGAGATCCGAGGGGATTGGATTTGGATGCTTCTCTAACTGACTGCACTTAAACGGGTGAAGGTGCGTCTTTGAAACTCAATTTCATAGTTGAGAAGCATTTTTGGAGAATTTTTGCTGAACCAGGAGAGTTTGACTAAGAAGAGGAGCTTCGTTGATATGGGCCCCATTTTCATTTTGCCCATACAAGATCCAAAAAGAGCTTGTACTTTCAAGTGGGAGCAAAAGCACTTGGGCCCCACTTGTGTTTCACTGTCTTCTAACTCGAAATGGGCTTGTGCTCCAACATTGAGGCGAAAGCACTTGGGACCCACACTGCCTTTTAGCTTGAAACAGAATTGCGCTGACTTTTAAGAAAATTCAAAGGTGCTTTCGCCCAAACGAACTTCGAAACTGAATTGCGCTCTTGAGTTGGGACGAAAAGGAATTGGGCCCCACTTACAACTTTCTCCGAAACTAAATCGCACTGGCTTCAAAAAATACAAAAAGGCGCTTTCACCCCTTCTTGCCCCGAAATTTAGTTGCACTCTTGATTTGAGGTGAAAGCGCTTGGGCCCCACACTGTTTAAAGCAGATTTGCGCTAACTTTGAGAAAATTCAAAGGCGCTTTCGCTCATACTAGGCCCGAAATGGGATTGCACTGTTAATTTGGGGTAAAAAGGATTGGGCCCCACTTAGCATTTTTTCCTTAAAAACTAAGTTTTGCCCAGACAAGGCCCGAAACTGAGTTGCGCTCTCAAATGAGGGCGAAAAGGCTTGGGCCCCACTTGGGTTTCACTATTTTTTAGCCCGAAATGGGCTTGCGCACCACTCTTTGTCCGAAATCAAATTGGGTTGGCCAAATTAACCAGTTTCTATTGTCGTCTTCGAGGTCGGAATGAGTTTTGAGCAGAAGTGCTGGCGCAAAACAACCCTTGCCTATCAAAAGCCATGAATTACTCGAACCCCGCCATGAGAACTCGGATAAAGACCTTGCATGATGAGTGAAAAGAAAGGACTGCATGTCTCCTTGAGTACAACCAACAAATCTCAACAACAAAACATGGAAAAGAACATATTCTAAAAAAAAAGAATTTTTCAGGGAAGAAGAGATCATTATATTACAAAATTCTTACAAAAGAAACAATGTGGCAAGGATGCCAACAAGACTTTCATTCCACAAAGAAGATTTCCAATTGCCACGGCAATGGATATTGTCGACCATGAAATCACACCACCGGACGAAGTAACATTGTTGAAGTTAAAGGAGAGACCTTCATTCCACAAAGAAGATTAGAAATTGGCAAGTGACATACATTGGAAGGGACCCACTATGAGACTGACTTAAAGAGTACAAAAATATTTAAATGATGCTTTCAAAAGACATTAATCCTGCTCCACTATCCACTTTTCCCAACCGTGAGGTTGCAAAACTGAGGTTTCCGTGTCTGTAGAAATGTGATATTGGGTTGGGTTGGTTTGTGCTTTCTTGTTCTTTTCAGGGTGCTAATCCAAATTATACTTACCTCCAAAAGATGAAGTAATACTGTCTAGATTAGAATAAGAGATCTTCTTCATTCCACAAGGAAGATTCTCAATTGCCACGGTAATGGGTATTGTCGACTATGAAATCGGACCACCGGACAAAGTAACACTGTTGAGTTTAGAAGGAGACACCTTCATTCCACAAATAAGATTAGAAATTGGCAAGTTACATACATTGGAAGGGACCCAGTATGAGACTGACTTAAAAAATACAAAAATATATACATGATGCTTTTAAAAGACACTAATGATGTTCCACTATCCACTTTTCCCAACCGTGAGGTTGCAAAATTGAGGCTTCCGTGTCTGTAGAAATGTGATATTGGGTTGGGTTGGTTTGTAAATTATTGTTCTTTTCAGGTTGCTAATCCAAATTATACTTACCTCCAAAAGATGAAGTAATACTGTCTAGATTAGAATAAGAGACCTTCTTCATTCCACAAGGAAGATTCTCAATTGCCACGGTAATGGGTATTGTCCACAATGAAATCGCACCACCGGACGAAGTAACACTGTTGGACGAAGTAACACTGTTGAGGTTAGAAGGAGAGACCTTCATTCCACAAAGAAGACTAGAAATTGGCAAGTTACATACATTGGAAGGGACCCACTATGAGACTGACTTAAAGAGTACAAAAATATCTAAATGATGCTTTCAAAAGACATTAATCCTGTTCCACTATCCACTTTTCCCAACTGTGAGGTTGCAAAACTGAAGTTTCCGTGTCTGTAGAAATGTGATATTGGGTTGGGTTGATTTGTGCATTCTTGATCTTTTCAGGGTGCTAATCCAAATTATACTTACCTTCAAAAGATGAAGTAATAATGTCTAGATTAGAATAACAAGCCACCTTCATTCCACAAGGAAGATTCTCAATTGCCACGGTAACGGATATTGTCGACTATGAAATCGCACCACCGGACAAAGTAACACTGTTGAGTTTAGAAGGAGACACCTTCATTCCACAAAGAAGATTAGAAATTGGCAAGTTACATACATTGGAAGGGAAAGGAGACACCTTCATTCCACAAAGAAGATTAGAAATTGGCAAGTTACATACATTGGAAGGGACCCACTATGAGACTGACTTAAAAAATACAAAAATATATACATGATGCTTTCAAAAGACACTAATGCTGTTCCACTATCCACTTTTCCCAACCGTGAGGTTGCAAAATTGAGGCTTCCGTGTCTGTAGAAATGTGATATTGGGTTGGGTTGGTTTGTACATTATTGTTCTTTTCATGTTGCTAATCCAAATTATACTTACCTCCAAAAGATGAAGTAATACTGTCTAGATTAGAATCAGAGACCTTCATTCCACAAGGAAGATTCCCAATTGCCACGGTAATGGGTATTGTCGACTATGAAATCGCACCATCGGACGAAGCAACACTGTTGAGATTAGAAGGAGAGACCTTCATTCCACAAAGAAGATTAGAAATTGGCAAGTTACATACATTGGAAGGGACCCACTATGAGACTGACTTAAAGAGTACAAAAATATTTAAATGATGCTTTCAAAAGACATTAATCCTGTTTCACTATCCATTTTGCCCAACCGTCATGTTGCAAAACTGAGGCTTTCGTTTCTGTAAAAATGTGATACTGGGTTGGGTTGGGTTGGTTAGTACATTACTGTTCTTTTCAGGGTGCTAATTCAAATTATACTTACCTCCAAAAGATAAAGTAATACTGTCTAGATTAGAATAAGAGACCTTCTTCATTCCACAAGGAAGATTCTCAATTGCCACGGTAATGGGTATTGTCGACTATGAAATCAGACCACCGGACAAAGTAACACTGTTGAGTTTAGAAGGAGACACCTTCATTCCACAAAGAAGATTAGAAATTGGCAAGTTACATACATTGGAAGGGACCCACTATGAGACTGACTTAAAAAATACAAAAATATATACATGATGCTTTCAAAAGACACTAATGCTGTTCCACTATCCACTTTTCCCAACCGTGAGGTTGCAAAACTGAGGCTTCCGTGTCTGTAGAAATGTGATACTGGGTTGGGTTGGTTTGTACATTATTGTTCTTTTCAGGGGGCTAATCCAAATTATACTTACCTCCAAAAGATGAAGTAATACTGTCTAGATTAGAATAAGAGACCTTCTTCATTCCACAAGGAAGATTCTCAATTGCCACGGTAATGGGTATTGTCGACTGTGAAATCGCACCACCGGACAAAGTAACACTGTTGAGTTAGAAGGAGACACCTTCATTCCACAAAGAAGATTAGAAATTGGCAAGTTACATACATTGGAAGGGACCCACTATGAGACTGACTTAAAAAATACAAAAATATATACATGATGCTTTCAAAAGACACTATGCTATTCCACTATCCACTTTTCCCAACCGTGAGGTTGCAAAATTGAGGTTTCCGTGTATGTAGAAATGTGATATTGGGTTGGGTTGGTTTGTACATTATTGTTCTTTTCAGGTTGCTAATCCAAATTATACTTACCTCCAAAAAGATGAAGTAATACTGTTTAGATTAGAATAAGAGACCACCTTCATTCCACAAGGAAGATTCTCAATTACCACGGTGTTGTCGACTATGAAATCGCACCACCCGACAAAGTAACACTGTTGAGGTTAGAAGGAGAGACCTTCATTCCACAAAGAAGATTAGGAATTGGCAAGTTACGTACATTGGAAGGGACCCACTATGAGACTGAGTTAAAGAGTACAAAAATATTTAAATGATGCTTTCAAAAGACATTAATCCTGTTCCACTATACATTTTGCCCAAGCATCATGTTGCAAAATTGAGGCTTCCGTGTTTGTAGAAATGTGATATTGGGTTGGGTTGGTTTGTACATTATTGTTCTTTTCAGGTTGCTAATCCAAATTATACTTACCTCCAAAAAGATGAAGTAATACTGTCTAGATTAGAATAAGAGACCTTCTTCATTCCACAAGGAAGATTCTCAATTGCCACGTTAATGGGTATTGTCGACTATGAAATCGCACCACCCGACAAAGTAACACTGTTGAGGTTAGAAGGAGAGACCTTCATTCCACAAAGAAGATTAGGAATTGGCAAGTTACGTACATTGGAAGGGAACCACTATGAGACTGACTTAAAGAGTACAAAAATATTTAAATGATGCTGTCAAAAGACATTAATCCTGTTCCACTATCCATTTTGCCCAACCGTAATGTTGCAAAATTGAGGCTTCCGTGTCTGTAGAAATGTGATATTGGGTTGGGTTGGTTTGTACATTATTGTTTTTTTCAGGTTACTAATCCAAATTATACATACCTCCAAAAGATGAAGTAATACTGTCTAGATTAGAATAAGAGACCTTCTTCATTCCACAAGGAAGATTCTCAATTGCCACCGTAATGGGTATTGTCGACTATGAAATCGCACCACCGGACAAAGTAACACTGTTGAGTTTAGGAGAAGACACCTTCATTCCACAAAGAAGATTAGAGATTGGCAGTTACATACATTGGAAGGGACCCACTATGAGACTGACTTAAAAAGTACAAAAATATATACATGATGCTTTCAAAAGACATTAATCCTGTTCCACTATCCACTTTTCCCAACCGTCGTGTTGCAAAATTGAGCCTTCCGTGTCTGTAGAAATGTGATATTGGGTTGGGTTGGTTTGTACATTATTGTTCTTTTCAGGTTGCTAATCCAAATTATACTTACCTCCAAAAGATGAAATAATACTGTCTAGATTAGAATAAGAGACCTTCTTCATTCCACAAGGAAGATTCTCAATTGCCACGGTAAGGGGTATTGTCGACTATGAAATCGGACCACCGGACAAAGTAACACTGTTGAGTTTAGAAGGAGACACCTTCATTCCACAAAGAAGATTAGAAATTGGCAAGTTACATACATTGGAAGGGACCCAGTATGAGACTGACTTAAAAAATACAAAAATATATACATGATGCTTTCAAAAGACACTAATGCTGTTCCACTATCCACTTTTCCCAACCGTGAGGTTGCAAAATTGAGGCTTCCGTGTCTGTAGAAATGTGATATTGGGTTGGGTTGGTTTGTACATTATTATTCTTTTCAGGTTGCTAATCCAAATTATATTTATCTCCAAAAGATGAAGTAATACTGTCTAGATTAGAATAAGAGACCTTCTTCATTCCACAAGGAAGATTCCCAATTGCCACGGTAATGAGTATTGTCGACCATGAAATCGCACCACCGGACGAAGTAACACTGTTGAGTTTAGAAGGAGACACCTTCGTTCCACAAAGAAGATTAGAAATTGGCAAGTTACATACATTGGAAGGGACCCACTATGAGACTGACTTAAAAAATACAAAAATATATACATGATGCTTTCAAAAGACATTAATCCTGTTCCACTATCCACTTTTCCCAACCGTCATGTTGCAAAATTGAGGCTTCCGTGTCTGTAGAAATGTGATATTGGGTTGGGTTGGTTTGTACATTATTGTTCTTTTCAGGTTGCTAATCCAAATTATACTTATCCCCAAAAGATGAAGTAATACTGTCTAGATTAGAATAAGAGACCTTTTTCATTCCACAAGGAAGATTCTCAATTGCCACGGTAATGGGTTTTGTCGACTATGAAATCGCACTAACCCTGTTGAGGTTAGAAGGAGAGACCTTCATTCCACAAAGAAGACTAGAAATTGGCAAAGTTACATACATTGGAAGGGACCCACTATGAGACTGACTTAAAAAATACAAAAATATATACATGATGCTTTTAAAAGACACTAATGCTGTTTCACTATCCACTTTTCCCAACCGTGAGGTTGCAAAATTGAGGCTTCCGTGTCTGTAGAAATGTGATATTGGGTTGGGTTGGTTTGTACATTATTGTTCTTTTCAGGTTGCTGATCCAAATTATACTTACCTCCAAAAGATGAAGTAATATTGTCTAGATTAGAATAAGAGGCCTTCTTCATTCCACAAGGAAGATTCCCAATTGCCACGGTAATGGGTATTGTCGACCATGAAATCGCACCACCGGACGAAGTAACACTGTTGAGTTTAGAAGGAGACACCTTCATTCCACAAAGAAGATTAGAAATTGACAAGTTAAATACATTGGAAGGGACCCACTATGAGACTGACTTAAAAAATACAAAAATATATACATGATGCTTTCAAAAGACACTAATGCTGTTCCACTATCCACTTTTCCCAACCGTGAGGTTGCAAAATTGAGGTTTCCGTGTATGTAGAAATGTGATATTGGGTTGGGTTGGTTTGCACCTTATTGTTCTTTTCACGTTGCTAATCCAAATTATACTTACCTCCAAAAGATGAAGAAATAATGTCTAGATTAGAATAACAGGTCACCTTCATTCCACAAGGAAGATTCTCAATTGCCACGGTAATGGGTATTGTCGACTATGAAATCGCACCACCCGACAAAATAACACTGTTGAGGTTAGAAGGAGAGACCTTCATTCCACAAAGAAGATTAGAAATTGGCAAGTTACATACATTGGAAGGGACCCACTATGACACTGACCTAAAGAGTACAAAAATATTTAAATGATGCTGTCAAAAGACATTAATCCTGTTCCACTATCCATTTTGCCCAAGCATCATGTTGCAAAATTGAGGCTTCCGTGTCTGTAGAAATGTGATAGTGGGTTGGGTTGGTTTGTACATTATTGTTCTTTTCAGCTTGCTAGTCCAAATTATACTTACCTCCAAAATATGAAGTAATACTGTCTAGATTAGAATAAGAGACCTTTTTCATTCCACAAGGAAGATTCCCAATTGCCACGGTAATGAGTATTGTCGACCATGAAATCGCACCACCGGACGAAGTAACACTGTTGAGTTTAGAAGGAGACACCTTCGTTCCACAAAGAAGATTAGAAATTGGCAAGTTACATACATTGGAAGGGACCCACTATGAGACTGACTTAAAAAATACAAAAATATATACATGATTCTTTCAAAAGACATTAATCCTGTTCCACTATTCATTTTGCCCAACCGTAATGTTGCAAAATTGAGGCTTCCGTGTCTGTAGAAATGTGATATTGGGTTGGGTTGGTTTGTACATTATTGTTCTTTTCAGGTTGCTAATCCAAATTATACTTACCTCCAAAAGATGAAGTAATACTGTCTAGATTAGAATAAGAGACCTTCTTCATTCCACAAGGAAGATTCTCAATTGACACGGTAATGGGTATTGTCGACTATGAAATCGCACCACCGGACAAAGTAACACTGTTGAGTTTAGAAGGAGACACCTTCATTCCACAAAGAAGATTAGAAATTGGCAAGTTACATACATTGGAAGGGACCCACTATGAGACTGACTTAAAAAATACAAAAATATATACATGATGCTTTCAAAAGACACTAATGCTGTTTCACTATCCACTTTTCCCAACCATGAGGTTGCAAAATTGAGGCTTCCGTGTCTGTATAAATGTGATATTGGGTTGGGTTGGTTTGTACATTATTGTTCTTTTCAGGTTGCTAATCCAAATTATACTTACCTCCAAAAGATGAAGTAATCCTGTCTAGATTAGAATAAGAGACCTTCTTCATTACACAAGGAAGATTCCCAATTGCCACGGTAATGGGTATTGTCGACTATGAAATCGCACCACTGGACAAAGCAACACTGTTGAGGTTAGAAGGAGAGACCTTCATTCCACAAAGAAGATTAGAAATTGGCAAAGTTACATACATTGGAAGGGACCCACTGTGAGACTGACTTAAAGAGTACAAAAATATTTAAATGATGCTTTCAAAAGACATTAATCCTGTTCCACTATCCATTTTGCGCGACCATCATGTTGCAAAATTGAGGCTTTCGTGTCTGTAGAAATGTGATATTGGGTTGGGTTGGTTTGTACATTATTGTTCTTTTCAGGTTGCTAATACAAATTATACTTACCTCCAAAAGATGAAGTAATACTGTCTAGATTAGAATAAGAGACCTTCTTCATTCCACAAGGAAGATTCCCAATTGCCACGGTAATGGGTATTGTCGACTATGAAATCGCACCACCGGACAAAGTAACGCTGTTGAGTTTAAAAGGAGAGACCTTCATTCCACAAAGAAGATTAGAAATTGGCAAGTTACATACATTGGAAGGGACCCACTATAAGACTGACTTAATGCTTTCAAAAGACATTAATCCTGTTCCACTATCCACTTTTCCCCACCGTCATATTGCAAAATTGAGGCTTCCGTGTCTGTAGAAATGTGATATTGGGTTGGGTTGGTTTGTACATTATTGTTTTTTTCAGGTTGCTAATCCAAATTATACTTAAGATGAAGTAATACTGTCTAGATTAGAATAAGAGACCTTCTTCATTCCACAAGCAAGATTCTCAATTGCCACGGTGATGGGTATTGTCGACTATGAAATCGCACCACCGGAAAAAGTAACACTGTTGAGTTTAGAAGGAGACACCTTCATTCCACAAAGAAGATTAGAAATTGGCAAGTTACATACATTGGAAGAGACCCACTATGAGACTGACTTAAAAAATACAAAAATATATACATGATGCTTTCAAAAGACACTAATGCTGTTCCACTATCCACTTTTCCCAACCGTGAGGTTGCAAAATTGAGGCTTCCGTGTCTGTAGAAATGTGATATTGGGTTGGGTTGGTTTGTACATTATTGTTCTTTTCAGGTTGCTAATTCAAATTATACTTACCTCCAAAAGATGAAATAATACTGTCTAGATTAGAATAAGAGACCTTCTTCATTCCACAAGGAAGATTCCCAATTGCCACGGTAATGGGTATTGTCCACTATGATAACACTGCTGAGGTTAGGAGAGACCTTCATTCCACAAAGAAGAGTAGAAATTGGCAAGTTACATACATTGGAAGGGACCCACTATGAGACTGACTTAAAGAGTACAATAATATCTAATTTCCAAAAGACATTAATCCTGTTCCACTTTCCACTTTTCCCAACCGTGAGGTTGCAAAACTGAGGTTTCCGTGTCTGTAGAAATGTGATATTGGGTTGTGTTGGTTTGTACATTCTTGTTCTTTTCAGTGTGCTAATCCAAATTATACTTACCTCCAAAAGATGAAGTAATACTGTCTAGATTAGAATAAGAGACCTTCATTCCACAAAGAAGATTCTCAATTGCCACGGTAATGGGTATTGTCGACTATGAAATCGCACCACCGGACAAAGTAACACTGTTGAGTTTAGAAGGAGACACCTTCATTCCACAAAGAAGATTAGAAATTGGCAAGTTACATACATTGGAAGGGACCCACTATGAGACTGACTTAAAAAATACAAAAATATATAAATGATGCTATCAAAAGACACTAATGCTGTTCCACTATCCACTTTTCCCAACCGTGAGATTGCAAAATTGAGGCTTCCGTGTCTGTAGAAATGTGATATTGGGTTGGGTTGGTTTGTACATTATCTTTTCAGGTTGCTAATCCAAATTATACTTACCTCCAAAAGATGAAGTAATACTGTCTAGATTAGAATAAGAGACCTTCTTCATACCACAAGGAAGATTCCCAATTGCCACGGTAATGGGTATTGTCGACTATGAAATCGCACCACCGGACAAAGTAACACTGTTGAGGTTAGGAGAGACCTTCATTCCACAAAGAAGATTAGAAATTGGATAAGTTACATACATTGGAAGGGACCCACTCTGAGACTGACTTAAAAAATACAAAAATATATACATGATGCTTTCAAGAGACATTAATCCTGTTCTACTATCCACTTTTCCCAGCCGTCATGTTGCAAAATTGAGGCTTCCGTGTCTGTGGTAACGTGATATTGGGTTGGGTTTGGATGTGCATTCTTATTCATTTTCTTGTATAAATAAAGGACTGCGCTGCCTTTTAATTTCCATACTTAGAAAGCTCTCCCCTTCACACTCCGTCGGTTGATTGTGTGTATGCATCTCTCGTGCTTTCTGATTCTGCACCGCTAAATTTTAAGGTATATGTATCAATTTCTTTTAAATAAAAGCCAACGTTGTCTATTGCCCAATTCTGTAGTATTTAACTTTTAGTAATGCCTGTTGTTTTCCTGAAATGATGTTCCATGATGGTCTTATTCATGGGATTAGCAGAAATTCATGATTCTATGGGATTATGAAGTTTCTCATGATGGTCTTATTCATGGGATTATGAAGTTTCTCCAATATCTCTTTCTTGGGATTAGCAGAAATTCATGTTTCTATGTAACTATTAGCATGGAGATACATTATACATCATTTTTATGAGACAGCTAGGATGACATATAATTGTGGATTTTTATGCAGAGTTTTGAATTTGACGATTGAAGTGAAGCATTTTAATTTGTAGCAGTAATGGCGAGCAGCTCATCCATACCAGTTGGTTATCAGAATAGCACTGGAGTACCGGATTGGCTGAACAAGGGCGACAATGCATGGCAAATGACAGCTGCTATTGTTGTAGGAATGCAAAGCGTGCCAGGTCTTGTAATCCTTTATGGAAGCATTGTTAAGAAGAAATGGGCTGTCAATTCTGCATTCATGGCCCTCTATGCATTTGCAGCTGTTTTGATCTGTTGGGTCACTTGGGCCTACAAGATGTCCTTTGGTGAACAGCTCCTTCCATTCTGGGGAAAGGCAGGACTGGCTCTTGGCCAAAAGTTTCTCATAAAGCGTGCTATAGTCCCTGAAACAGAACATGATTACAAAAATGGAACCGTGGAAACGCCAGCTCTTGCGCCTCGTTTCCCCATGGCTACTCTTGTGCTCTTTCAGTTCGTCTTTGCGGCTATTACGCTGATATTATTGGCTGGTTCTTTGCTTGGAAGAATGAATATCAAGGCGTGGATGGCTTTTGTGCCACTCTGGCTCACCTTTTCATATACTATAGGCGCTTTTAGTTTGTGGGGGAGGTTTCCTTTTCCAGTGGGGTGTCATTGATTTTTCAGGTGGTTATGTCATCCATCTATCTTCTGGAATTGCAGGCTTCACTGCAGCTTATTGGGTATGCCCCATTCTCTGTTCTTATTTAACACTAAACATTTTTACAAGTCTAGATTGTTTATCTGAATTGACTGGTGGGGATTGCAGGTAGGACCTAGGCTTACAAAGGACCGTGAAAGATTTCTCCCAAACAATGTGCCGCTTATGCTGGCTGGAGCTGGTCTTTTGTGGTTGGGATGGTGTGGCTTTAATGGGGGTGGACCTTATTCTGCCAATGTTGTTTCATCTATAGCCGTTTTGAATACCAACATATGTGCAGCTACCAGTCTTCTTGTATGGACTTGCTTGGATGTTATATTTTTTAAGAAGCCTTCAGTCACTGGAGCGGTTCAGGGAATGATAACCGGGCTTGTCTGCATCACCTCAGGGGCTGGTAAGTCCAAATCCATTATCATATTTATTTTCTAAACAATTAATTGATTTTATTTACACGAATGGTTCTGATTCGTTTCCTTGGTTGTTTATGTGCTCCTCTGCACAGGGGAATGTCCTTTTGTGTATGGTTAAGAATTGCCTAATATCTTAAGGGCTGTAGTGGGATATATATGTTTCTATAGAGAAGCATGCTCTGTTTTTTTTTTTTTTTCTCCTTTTGATTGTTAAGTTTAAATTTCCGTTTTAGTTGTTGGCATGTATTGCAATTCATAGTTTTTTTTTTTTTTCCACCATTGAAGAAAAATGACAAAAAGCACTATTCCCTGTCCCTTTCCATCTCAAGAAATCAACTTTTATTTTTTTATTTATTTTTTTCATCTTGCAGTACTGGAATTAAGCCTTTTTCTTTTTTGGAAGTCATTAGCCTTATGTCTTTCTTTCTAGGATGTTAGATTCAAACATATCATACATTCGTTAGAATCTAGCTTGTAATCCACCTTTTAAGAGTAAGGTAGAGGAAAGATATGCAAACACTTTTTGATTCCCATTTCATAATTTATTTTCTTGGGGTTATGTAGGTGTTGTTCAAGGGTGGGCTGCTATTGTAATGGGAGTGCTCTCCGGTAGTATTCCATGGTTCACCATGATGATAGTGCAGAATAAGTCGGCATTGTTGCAGAAGATTGATGATACACTGGGCGTATTCCACACTCATGCAGTTGCAGGACTATTGGGAGCAGCACTTACTGGCCTTTTTGCACAGCCAACACTATGTTCCCTCTTCCCTGCAGTAACAAATTCCAAGGGAGCATTTTACGGTGATGGCATGCAATTTATTAAACAGATTCTGGGAGCATCCTTTGTCATTGGCTGGAACATAGTTGTCACCAGCATCATCCTGCTTGTCATCAAAGTCTTCGTTCCACTGAGGATGCCAGATGATGCACTTAAGATCGGAGACGATGCAGTTCATGGGGAAGAAGCTTATGCTCTCTGGGCTGATGGAGAAAAACAGGATGAAGAAAAGTATGATCGTACAAAGTATTGGATGGAATTCTAAAGTATTGGATGGGCATGGAATGGAATTGCCTTTCTCCTTTTTCCATTTCCATAAATTATTTTCCATATTTTTCATAGCTAGACTTAGCGTTTAAAGATTTATACTACCTTTCTGAAGTGCAAAGATTAGCTTCATAAACACTTCGTTCCTTATGTTTTCTCTGGAGTGCAAGATAATCCTTCATAGTAATTATTTTTGATATATGTATATTTTTATTATGTTCTTTTTAACATTTGAAAGTGCAGTGGATACACTCTATACTATTTTTATTTCTATGGTAAATAGAAGATTTTATGTTACTTGATAAAAATATAGATTTTTACTTAGATGTAATATTTGGTGGTGTAACATATTTTATATTATTTTCATATATATGGCAAGGAAAAGATTTTGTGTTACTGGAGAAAAATGAAGATGATTTACTTGGATTTAACATTTGGTGGTACCACGTCTTGCTAAGGTTACCTTCAAATCTTTACTTTTTAGGAGTAATTGGTTCTTACCTCAGGTAAATCAAGGGTAAACATTTACTATAAATAAGGACCAAGGGTTCTCGTTGTAATTATGATTTGACTATAAGAATTTAGAGCTACACTCTGTAAAACCCGCATTGTGTTTTATCTTCATGAAATTGTAAGAAATTGACAAGTCTTTAGGCATTCCATTAGTGGTATTACCCCTTTGGTTTGTTAAGTGCACTATTGTTTTGGCATTATCCTTCTAGCCCAACTTGTATTCACTTATCAATTTCATAATCTAACGAAGAGATGGACATTGTTGTTATGACTTTTCATGCAATAATTGATCACATATTTCTCATTACAATTTAAAACCCATATATGCTTAAATCTCTCACACCCTTATGTTAACAACTATCATGAATTCAATATTTAATAATGAGCGCAAATTTCAAAGAACTCTTACAAAATATCAAGATGTAATATATATTCAACCCATGACTCATAAAATGAACACACACTATATTCCCATGTATTACAATGCTTTGGAGTACAAGATAAATTATTGCAAATTCACACTTTCAAATAATCTCCCTTGCAATCTCTACATATAACCTTCACATGGAGACTCTTGACATTTCATCTTTAATTAACTCTTCATCTCCTCGAACTCACAAGAGATATGACTCCATATTTCTTATAGGGGAAATATTCTGTAATAATAACAAACTTTTAATAATTACTAAATGAAAAATATTTATAAGACACCTACACACCAATATTTACAAAGTATTTACAATGTACTTGCAAGGTACCAAATAATGTAATAAACTCCAACAACTGCTATTACATTATTTTGTATGTTGGCTTTTGCATTCTTTTTAGCTTTGGTTCTAGCACCGATTTAGGTATTGACTCTAGATCTTGTCCTTTTTTATTCAAACTTGAACTTTATTTTTGGATTAAATGGATATTCTTTCTTGTTAGCATGTTTAAGTGTTATTTCCTTTGCAAGCATAATCACTATAGGGCCATTTATGGATGAACCTATGCTTATCAAGCTCTTTTTCTTTTTTGTAAAAACACTTTAACATTTCCATAATTCTATTCCATTATGTTATGTTTATCCATCCATAGTGCACATCTATTTTATTTTTATTTTCTTGACAAAAATTTTGAGATTGATTATTTTCTCCATAAATTTTACAACTCTGGAGGATTCAACTTCTCTTTTTTTATGTTCATATTTGTTATAACTATTTCTTTTCCATGTTTCCTTTTTAACACATTTTGTCTTGTTGTTAATTTTACCTCTACCAACATTCCTTATTACAAAACTAAGATTATCAATCCCTATCACAAATTTGTTGTCACTCTTTCCAATCACAAAATCATTCTCATTTGTTTATTCTATAAATATGAGGTCTTTGCTAAATTCTTTCATTCTTTGGCTAGTTCCATTATATCTTTGGTTGGTACCAACTGCCTTTATGTGCCTTTTGAATTCATCATTGTGCAATAAGTCATTACTAGAATAGTTAACACAACTTTTGATCATTATTGACAATTTTTAAATGACTTATACCATCACTATTCTTATCACAAATGGAAGACTTCAAATCACTAACAACACACCATCCATCAACTCTGTCAATTTGGCCAACATATTGACCAACACATTTTGTACAATCAAATCAAACATCTTTTGTACTAGCATTCTCATGAACATTTATGAAACTATCACTATCAAACTTAAAAAGCCCTAAATCATAATCCTTTGAAGAAACTCATCTAGTGCTATTCTTGTTATCATCAATAATATTTGAATGTTCATTAACAAAAAATAAACTATCACTATCATCAACTCTAAAAATTTGGCTTTCATCATGATCATCACAAATATTGATTGTCTCACACCATGCTTCTGCTAATATAACACTCATATTATAATTTTCACTCATATTGCTTCTCTCAATATTAACATAATAACACTACACTTTATAAAATGTAAACTATAAATTCGAAGTTTCAATTACTACATCCTCCAGCGAATGTATATTATTAATTTTCATTTGCCCAAGATAATTCTATAATGAATAATAACCATATTATATTTCCATAAATGCAATACCCCTCAAATCACTATTCCACTTTTCAAAAGAAGTATAGCAAATTCTAAATAAGTTACACAACCAAAAACTAGAGCCATCATTCTCGTATGTTTCGAAACCACTTTACATACTCCCAACGAATCAGTAATTGAATCAATGTAACAAAGATTAAATACATCCATGACCTAGCACAGCTTGACCAGCAGGATGATCCTTGATGATTTGAAGAACATTCCTTCCTTCCAAATTCTCTTAGCGGAGGTCAATAGATTGCATGCATTTTGGGTGAGCATCGCCTAGATGAATGCAATAATCTATATGAATACCAGATAGATATGGATTTTATGGATTCAAGCACAACAAAGTCATATTGTTCCAAATCAAATTAGGGTTATGTTATCATATTCTTACTAGAATTAATACAATCTGACATTATTGATTTACGTGAGTGGTTATACCAGAACTCTTAGAACATATTTTAATTATTTTTAAAAAAAACACACACAATAATCATCAACATGCAATTCACACAATCTAATATACTCAATTCGAAGATAATCGAGTCCAACCTAATTATGAGGAGCAGAATTTTAGTCCACTGCTGATTGGAAACGGAAAGGAAGAAAACAAATTGTCCACAAGCTCCGACAAAGTATTTCGTAATTCTAGAATGTCCTCAACCTAGTTCCTTCTTTCATTTAATATAAGTTGAGTATAGTTTTTAGGACACATGTATTTTATAATGCGACCAGAGTTATCTTCAAGAGTTACCAAGCGGTAATATCATTTCTCAAGATGATTAACATAAAATACTTCTTATATTTTCATCTGATCATTCAGATTTTTGTTTTTATCTCAAAACATATAACATTATATTTTTATTTATTTATTATTATTATTATTATTATTTTATTTTTTATTTAATTGTTATTATTATTTATTAAATATTATTAATTATTACATATTATGTATTTAAAATTGATGCATTCCTTTATAAATTTTGTTCACATATTTTGTTTAATTTAACCTTCAATTTACTTGGCAATAATGCATTCAAAAAGTTCAAGCAAACATATGCAGAACATAATGCATTCAACAAGCAGAATGTTCTACATGAACTTTCTTTAGTGGGCTTCCATGTACCCACGAGCCATGGTGCATAAAGCACGACATCATATCCCACCTTACCTGATGCTTTCAACCATTGTCTCTGCCAGGGGTGGGTGCTCTTCTTGTCCGGCTCACTTGCTATAGAGTGGAAACCTGCACCTACACTCACAAATACTTCCAGCAGTATCACATTCTTCCAAAAAATGGTAATCAAATAGTGGGGATGTTACATTCTCCCCCACCAAAATTTAACACAGTCCCTGTGTTAGTCAAAATATTTTTGCAGGTTTCAAAATACTTGAACATACATATGCATACAACCAACCATAAGTTATGCATTATATCAAAAGTTGCATTCATTATAATCATCAATATATCATAGCATGAATCATAAATCCAAAATATACAAGTATTATCATATCAAATATTCAAATGTTCATATAAATGTCAGTTTTCAAACAAAAATGGAAATTGTCTTTTCATTTCTGCCACATCTTCCCATGTGGCGTTCCTCTTTGAGTAGAGATCCCACTGGACTCTACACTGATCAATGATTCTTTTTCTCAACTGCTTGGTTCTAAATCCTAAAATTTTGATGGGTCAAACCTCAATGAGTTGTGGGTCCGACATCTGCAAATGAGAAACATCCAATATATGTGAAGGGTCAACCACATATTTACGAAGGAGGGACACATGGAAAGTACTATGGATTTTGGATAAATTAGGTGGCAAAGCTAGCTTATATGCAATAAGACTAATTTTGGCAATGATCTCAAATGGACCTACGAATCTGGGGCTAAGTTTTGTGGACTTGATGGAGCTTTTAGTAGGTTTGACTCTTAAGAAAACTTTATCGCCAATAGCAAACTCTCTAGGAGTTCGTTTTAAGTCAGCATAGCTCTTCTGACGATCTGCGACTTCTCTAAGTCGTTGGTGGATTTCTTTTAATTGGACCTCCATTCTCTTTATAGCATCAAGATCGATCATTTCTTGATCATCCAAATTATCCCATGTTAATGGTGTTCTACACCTTCGCCCATATAGGGCTTCAAAAGGGGCCATGCCCAACGTGGTATGGTAGCTATTATTATAAGCAAATTCCACCAGGAAGAGGTAATCTTCCCACTTACTCTGGTGGTCCATGCAATACATTCGTAGCATATCTTCTAGCACTTGATTGACCCTCTCGGTATGCCCATCTATCTCAGGATGATAGGTTGTGTTGATATTAAGCTTTGTGCCCCATGCTCGATGCAAAGCTTACCAAAATTCAGAAGTAAATCGTGAATCTCTATCAGAGATGATTATTTTAGGGAAACCATGCAACCTCACAATTTCTCGAGCAAAATTTTGTGCTATAGTAGGGGCATCATCATGAACATTTCCCAGTATAAAATGTGCCACCTTAGTTAATTTATCCACTACAACAAAAATTGCATCATGCTGGAATCGAGTTTTGGGAAGACCAACTATAAAATCCATGGAAATTACTTGCCATTTTTGCTCTAGAATATCAAATAAGTGTAGTTGTCCCCTAGGATGTTGATGCTCGACCTTAAATTTTTGGCATTCCAAACACTTTGCAACAAAATGAACCACATATTTCTTCATTCCAGGCCAGTAAAAATCCTTTTTTAAATTTTCCCTCATTTTCACCACTCCTGGATGAGCAGAGTATGGAGCACAATGTGCTTCTTGCAATATTGTTCTTTTTATCCCATCATTGTTGGGTACTATTATGCGATCTCTGAAGTATACTAGATCCTCCTTAACTTTGAAATCCATATGCCGATTTGGTCCTTGCTCGACCTTAGTACGACATTGGTTACAGAATTCATCATTTTTCTGCAACTCTTTAATTTGTTCCTTTAGCCCATACTGGCATCGTGTTAAAGTAGCTATGTGTCTCCTTCTACTAAGTGCATTAGCCAACTTATTTTCTTTCCTTTTATATATTCAATCCCAAAATCATATTCGGCCAAAAATTCCATCCATCTCCGTTGTCTAGCATTTAGTAAAGGTTGAGTGAAAATGTATCTCAAACTTTGGTGATCAGTTTTTAATTCAAAAGGTTTACCCAATAGGTAGTGCCACCATATTTTAAGAGCATGGACTACAATAGCTAGTTCTAGATCATGAGTGGCATAATTAACCTCATGTTTCTTAAGTTTTCTAGATTCATATGCCACAACAGCCTCATTTTGCAATAAGACACCTCCTAGCCCTTCTAGAGAGGCATCCGTACAAACTGTAAATGGTTTACTGGGATCTGGAATTTGAAGGATAGGTGTAGTTGTCAACTTTTCCTTAAGGACTTTGAATGCCTCCTCACACTGAGCAGTCCATTTGAATACTTTTCCCTTCCTTTGCAGATTGGTGATAGGGAAGGCAATCTTTGAAAATCCTTTTACAAATCGTCGATAATATCCAGCCATTCCCATAAAACTTCTTACTTCAGTAACATTGGTGGGAGCTGGCCAATCTACTATGGCTTCAATATTTTTAGGATCAACCACTACCCCATCAATTGAGACTATGTGCCCCAAATACTATACTTGTGGTGTATAAAACTCACACTTAGATAATTTTCCATACAACTGATTTCTCCTGAGGATTTCCAGAACTATTCTCATGTGTTGATCATGTTCTTCCTTACTTTGAGAATAGATCAAGATATCATCCAGAAATATCAATACAAACTGATCCAATTGTTCCCTAAATACACTATTCATCAAGTTCATGAAGGTAGTTGGAGCATTTGTTAATCCGAAAGGCAGCACTGTGAACTCATAATGCCCATATCGAGTTCTAAATGCAGTCTTGAAAGTATCATCTTCCTTGATTCTTAGTTGGTGGTACCCTAACCTAAGGTCAATCTTTGAGAAGATAGTTGCTCCCCTTAATTGATCAAATAGATCATCAATCCTTGGTAAAGAATACTTGTTTTTCACTATCATTTTATTAAGCATTCTATAATCAATACAAAGTCTCAAAGATCCATCCTTCTTCTTGACAAACAAAACTAGTGCTCCCCATGGTGAGACACTAGGCTTAATGTGCCCTTTTTCTAATAAATCCTGAAGTTGGGTTTTGAGCTCTTGTAATTCAAGGGGAGTCATTCGGTAAGGGGTTCTAGCAATAGGTGATGCTCCTGGTAAAAGCTCAATAGAAAAGTCAAATTCTCTTTTTGGAGGAAGTCCAGGCAGGTCTTCAGGAAAACATCTCTAAACTCATTCAATACAGGATACTGTTGAAACAGAGAAGAGCTAGACTCAGTTTCTTCTTTCTTGTTCAATTTGACCACATAAAGCCTACACCCTTTCCTTAAGGCTCTTTTAACTTGCATAGCAGTCATCAGGTGGGGTTCTAAAGTCACTCTATTACAATGAACACGGATTCATTGATTGGAATCATCTGTGAAATCCAGCCATCTCTCTTCAAAATTAAGCAAGGCTTTGTGAGATTTTAGCCAATCTAAACCTAGGATAATATCAAAAGCATGCAAGGGTGCTACATACAGATGCCAATTTATTTTTCCTTGAGGGATATCTATCTGGGAGTCAAATAGACACTGGTTGACCATATAGGTTTATCCTGAACCATACTCAACTTGCCACCCATTTGCCATAATCCTAGGTCTTACCGGTATGTCCCTCATAATATTGGAAGATATAAAACTATCAGTTGCACCACTATCTATTAAGATACGAACTTCTTTCTTGCCTAATTTTCCTTTTAAAATAAATGGAGTGGCTTGCCCTAAAATATTGGGATTACCTATGGCAACATAAATCTTATGAGGGGCTTCTTCTATTGGATTTCTCTTATCAGCTCTCTATGGGCATTGATTTGCATAATGATCCAGAGCTCCACACACAAAGCATACATTTGGACCCTTATTCTTTTGCTTATCCCCATTTTTATTTTGGTTGACATTCTTTCCTTTTTCTTGGTATGTAGACCTTTGTGTAGGTTTCTCTTGAAAATTCCTCTTGTCTGACTGTCCCTTATTACCCTAAAATTTTTCTTTGTTCCTATTGTCCCCTCTATAATGGCCACCATCCCTATATTTCTTATATTGGTCTTTACCTTTAACAGGCTCTGGGTATTTTCTTTTCTTAGGTTCTTCCTTCTCAATTTTTTGGTAATAAACCTTTGTATTTTTCTGGCTTATTTCTTCATAACGTGCAACATCAAAAGCTTCTATCAAATTTTTAGGTTTACCTCATCCAAAAGGGGTCCCAATTTTGGGATGTAATCCCATTACAAATTTGTGAGCTTTAAATTCTTCTCATTTATCATATTCTGGTGCATATTTCAATAGTTGGACAAATCTTTGATAATATTCAATCACTGACATATTCTCTTGATGCAGGTTGGTGAATTCAGTGTACTTCTCAATGTAGAATTATGGTGTAAGGAATCTATCCTTAAATTCTCTCTCAAATACATCCCAAGGAATATCAGCAACCTCCTTCTGACTGGTTTTCTTGTAGGTGGTCCACCAATCTCTAGTTGGACCTGTTAAATGTGCCACTGCCCATGTAGTTTTGGATTCTGCACATAGGGGTTGAATAGAGAAGTACCCTTCAGCTTCACTTAACCAATTGACAAGCTGCTTCTCCATCTCCCTTTCCATAAAACTTAGAAATATCTAACTTCTTAATTTCTTTCTGCAATTCAATGTTGACCTTCCTCCTCAAAGATCCCTCAGGAAATTCACTTATTCTCTTTGACTCCTTACTTTTAGTTAGATTCTCAATTACCTTCTATTGTTGAGTAATAATTTCCTATTGTTGGGACATCTGAGCCCTCTGTTGTTCCATATGCTCACTCATTTGAGCCCTTTGCATCTCCATTTGTTCCCTTTGTTGATTCAACTATTCTTGCATTAGCTGAATCATTTTTGTCATGTTCTCATCATTTTGAGTAGCCCTTGCTGCTACTGGCTCTTTTTCTTTTCTTATAACATGCCAAGGCACTTCGATTGTTTGTACTCGATCTGAATCCCTCATGAGTCATCTTAGTCCCTTTCTTGAGACTTCTGCAATCTCCTCTTGCATATTAGCACTTGCTCTTTTTGAGGTCCCCGCCATACCTGGTGATAAAAGAGCTATGTCAATTCAACAAATCATATTTGCAACCTAGGATTTTCGCAACCTAGGCTCTGATACCAACTGTAACAACCTAGGTCTAACTCTCCTGGTTGTCAAAAACACAAATTCAAAATTTTATTTTAAAATAACACAATTGTCACAAATTGATGTATGCACACCCAAATTTGTATTAGTACTTAGGCATAAATGTTCACACTCCGGGATCTTATACCGCTATAGACGGAATCGCGAGTGCTCAGGACCGACCAACTTCCCACAAAATATTGCTATTTATGAGACCCACCTTCTCCTAGCTCGAGTTCTGGGTTCTCGGCAAGGGGTTGCCCTTCTAGGGCCCATAACACCTGGAAGGGTGGACACATATTCTCCCTATCTCGTAGCATGGAGGACTTTGGTCTATGACCCTATATTTGTCCTAATGGTCCATTAATATTATCTATGTCTTGAACAAGCTTTTAAGCCCATGCTAGAGTTAGCGTATTATGCTTGTGCCTATTAGCTATTCATCTCTTCTATGAATGCTTATAGGGCCTACCAACACCTTGGCTACTGGGACCAGATATCTCAGATCAAATCTTGGTTGATGATAATGCTACCCATACCATCTATCATTGGACCTTCCAACCCCAAGGACCAGCTCCCTAGTCTTGAGTAGTTGTTGGCTATTCCACAACCGAGATATGGATCATGAGAATCCTCACGTACTACCTCATACGATAACCTAGAATGACATCCCATACCATCATTCATTACTCTCTATAGTAAGGTCCTTTGACCTCTTAAAAATTTGCTCGAGAACAGTTGCTTCTAAAATCACAATAGTCACCTCCCATGATCTATCGGAGTCTGGGTGAAAGGCATCCTTCTCAATAACCTTAAATTATTGTTAAGTCATCTTTATGTTAGACTCAATTCTTCATAATGGTATCCTTCCTTGATGCCATCATGCTCATTCTATGTATAACAAAATTTCTTTCTCAATGGTCAATATTGTTTGATTCTATGGATTGATTTTTATGTCAAAGTTTTATTTATATTTATTTCAGAAATTCTTGAATCACATACATAAATTCTTTTGAATAACGGTGCAATGCACAACTTTATATCTTATCTATAATCAAGACCAAGTAATACATTTAAAATAATCATTGTTATAGAGAATCATTTATTAAAATTTTAGAAGAGCAAACTTAAAATTTCAAAAAAAATATTTAACAATATAAGAATCTAACTATTGAATAGATTAAAATATCTACGACGACTTTGACCACATCATTCATAATGCATATTAATTATTCAATATTTTATGACCTATAGTTTCGTTCTTCCATTCAAAGGATGAATATTTAATCTAATTATGTTTCATTATTTTAAACTTTTAAATAAACTAGCTATATTAGATTTAGCGAAATCCAACTATAAGGTAAGCATTTTTGCTATGTTTTTATAAAGATTAAACTATCATAAAGAAAAATTGGTTAGTCAAAGCATATTTGGTAAAAAAATATTAAGGTTTGACAACTAATGGTTCTTTCAAATAGTTCAATTGGGCATATACATGATATATATCTTGCTTTAGAGGTGTTTATTATACTCACCAAACAATATTGGCAATACTAGCGTAGGTCTCAAGTGGCAAGAAATATGTAGCTTATAATGTTTTCTATAGGCTTGACAACTAATGAAGGTTTCTATAATGGTTTTCTTTGAGATGATTGACGCCTAGCTAGCGTAGACGACTGGTTTAATAAAACATTCGTTATAAGAGAATTTTTACCAATAGAGTAAGTGATCTTGCCACTACCAAATAAAAGAATTAAACTTCCTTATCATAAAATCTACAAGGTAGACATATATCTATTATCTGCCTATGTCATCCATGATTGACTACCATAGGAAAAAGGTCTTAATTTACGTCGCCTACGACATTGGAAACCTCATTCTTGGACGCTTATAACATAAAAACTTTAATTAATTTTTTCAAGTAACATAAGATATATATAAAAAAATAAGTTTCTCTAAATTTTCATCAAATCTAATCAAATTTTTCCTAACAAAAGTTGTTCAACAGGAGAAGCATATATCTTATTCCTACGGTTCTAACCATCTCGGTTCCCTATGGACAAGCCTATGGACAAACCCACAAGCAGGGATATAGTCTCCAGGACTATTTTCAAACTTATCAACATGGCACTAACGAATCGTATAACTCCAAAATATAAGCAGTGAGTCCAACATTACGCGTTGAAGACAAGGTATACACCCTTAGCAAATTCTGTCTCTTATATCATTCATTATACGACTAAATAAATTAAATTCCACAATGAAAGAAGTATTACATTAACAAAAGCAACATATAATATGCACCGCAGTCTAGGTAATAAGGAATAGGTTAAATTATATTATCAATACATACTTATCACAAGTAAACTCACCAATGGGACTTAGCAAAGATAAACGTCAGCCAACAAGTTCATTCGTAATATGAATAACATAATAACACTACACTTTATAAAATGTAAACTATAAATTTGGAGTTTCAATTACTACATCTTCTAGTGAATGTATATTATTAATTTTCATTTACCAAAGAAATGTAATTTTGTAATGAATAATAACCATATTATATTTCCATAAATGCAATACCCCTCAAATCAGTATTCCACTTTTCAAAAGAAGTATATCATATTTTAAATAAGTTACATAGCAAAAAACCAGATTCACCATTCTCTTATGTTTCAAAACCACTTCACATACTCCCAACGAATCAGTTTTTGAATCAATGTAACAAAGATTCAATACGTCCATGACCTAGTGCAGCTTGACCAGCAGGATGATCCTTGATGATTTGAAGAACAACTTTCCTCCCTTTCAAATTCTCTTGGCGAAGGTCAATAGATTGCATGTATTTTGGGTCAGCATGGCCCAGATGAATGCAATAATCTATATGAATACCAGATAGATGCAAAGTTTATGAATTCAAGCACAACAAAGTCGTATTTTTCCAAATTGAATTAGGGTTATGTTATCATATTCTTACTAGAATTAATACAATCTCGCATTATTGATTTATGTGAGTGTTTATATCAGAACTCTTAGAACACATTTCAATTCTTAAAAAACAACACACAAACATCAATCAAGATAATAGGGTCCAACCTGATTATGAAGAGCAAAATTTTAGTCCACTGCTGATTGGAAATGGAAAGCAAGAAAACAAATCATCCACAATCTCTGACAAAGTATTTCATAATTCTAGAATATTTATAACTTGGTTCCTTCTTTCATTAAATAGAACTTGAGTGTAGTTTTTAGGACACATGTATTTTATCATGCAACCAAAGTTATCTCCGAGAGCTGCCAAGTGGTAATATTGTTTCTCAAGATGATTAACATAAAATGCTTCTTATATTTTCATCCAATCATTCGGATTTTTGTTTTTTATCTCAAAATATATAACATTATATTTTTATTTATTTATTATTATTATCCTTTTATTTTTTTATTTAATTGTTATTATTATTAATTATTAATTATTAATTATTACATATTATGTATTTAAAATCGATGCATTCCTTTATAAATTTTGTTCACATATTTTGTTTAATATAACCTTCACTTTACTTGGCAATAATGCATGCGAAAAGTTCAAACAAACATATGCATAACATAATGCATTCAGCAAGCAAAATATTCTACATGAACTTTCTTTAGTGGCCTTCCATGTACCCACGACCATGGTGCATAAAGCATGACATCATATACAACCTTACCTGATGCTTACAATCATTGCCTCCACCATGGGTGGTTGCTTTTCTTTTTTGGTTCACTTGCTATGGAGTGGAAACCTGCACCTGCATTCACAAATACTTCCAATAGTATCACATTCTTCCAATAAAATGATAAACAAATAGTGGGGATGTTACAAGTTTGAAAAACATTCTTTTAATTATCAAATAGAAAACATTTTGATTCTCTAATTGATTTACTATGATTTTTTAGTATTTTCCTTCTTTGAGATTTCTTTTCAAGGTTTTCTTGTCTTCTAATTTTTCTATTTATTTTAGTTTCAAAAATTGCATATCAAGAATGTTTTCATTCACTAATTTCCTTTATAGAAAGAACATTTTATTTTCTTCCCATAGACTTTCAATTTCCTGAGCTTGGTTCTTCAAAAAAAATTCTTGCTTCCTTTCCTTTAAAAATTTATAAAAAATATTCTTTATGGATTCCTTTTGTATCCATAATTAATTTTTTCAATATTCCATTGAATTTTGGAAGCTAAACAATATTTCATACCTTACAAAGCTTACTCAATAATTTATCCTTGTCTTTGCCTTGAAAAATGTTCCTTCAACAATGTACCTTCTAAATATTTCCGTTAGAAACATCCTTTGCAAGTCAAAGCAAATGGACTTCAATATTAAAAAATATATGAATGAATTTTTCTTTCTCAAAGTGCAAGTTGATATTCCTTTTTTCTTTTCTTTTTTTACCATGACTTTTGTTTAAAAAACTTCCTTATTATCAAATCTCCTTCAATTTCATTTACAAAGTTAGTAGATTTTTGGTTTTATGTAAAAAAAGTTAGATAACAGAGGGTTTTGAATGGAGGTTGAGTTGTGAATGCCAAGGGTTTTGGATGGTTGCCAAGCTGTGAACATCGAGAGTTTTGGATGGATTCCTTGAATGATAAAAAATTTCCCCCGTTAGTACAAAATGGTGAAATTAGGGATCCAGATGGAAGAGCTAGGGATCTAAGGAATGTTGATTGATGTGTAGAAAAGGGAATGACAGATGCAAAAAATGTTCTACAGGAAGGATCAGGAAAGGATTATTGGGCATCGTTTCTCAAAGGAAGAAAGAAAGTAATTAAAGGAGAAGTTGGTATAGATATATCTCATGAAAATGGAAAGGTGTGTATTGGTGACTCCCTAATCAAAAAAATATTAAGGGATAATGAGCTTAGAATGGTAGGCAAATGTTTAGGGCCTAGACCAAATATAGATGTGTTTAGAAGATGGCTTCATTCTAAAATTCAAATAAAGGATTCAATAAATGTTATTGGTCTGTCAAAGGGATACTTATTAATCCAGTTTAATATTGAGGAGGATCTGGTGGTAGATTTATCACGAGGTCCATTTTTCTTTGGGAAAATGCCAGTTTTCCTAAAACATTGGCATCAAGGCTTCAACCCTCAAAAGGAAGAATTTTTTTTTGTTCCCATATGGATTAGGTTCCCATATCTACCTATAGAATATTAGGATGATCAAATTATTAAGGGTCTAGCAACACAAATTGGATAGTTTATAACCATGGATCCACCCACCCGCAACAAAACAAGAATATTATGTGCAAGATTTTGTGTTAATGTGAAGCTAGAACAAGACAAAGTGGAAAAGTGAGTATCAAATCAATGCTTGGGGAATGGGAACAAAAAGTTGAATATGAAAAAATTTCGGTATACTATAAGCAATGTAAAGTGTTTGGACATGTGGAGGGGAAATGTCATCTACAAAGACAAACCAAATTTACTAAAAAGTGGAAACAAAAGGAGAATCAAATAAACCAGAGGACCACAAGCATGGAAAAGGAAACTTCTAGCCCACAAGAAAGGGTATAAGAAAAGGAACAATATTAGGAAATTTACTAGGAGATAAATGAAGAGGCAGAAAGTAAAATTAGTAATGGATGTTCTATACAGTACAAGGAAGAACATCATAATCCTAATAAGTCAATGTAGTATGCAAGTAAATGCACAGAGTTAAACCAGCAAGCAGATGAAGAACATAATGAGAAACAAAACTTGAGTGGTTTTAGAAATAACTCTAATCAACAACAGAATAGTATCAATCAGGAAAAATAAAATAATTATGAATATGGTAACCATAAGATGAAAATAAATATGATTGAAAATCATATAAATCTAGATACCAAGACACATCAACAAAATGTGATTGTGATCAGCACAAATAATACATACATTAATTTTGAAGTTGAAGAAGAAATATTAGTAGATGATGCTAAAATGGTAGAGGATACCCCATCAACTCAAATGGACTCAAAACAGGAGAAGGATCATATTGAAGGAGTTTGAGGGTTTAAAATCAAATAAATAGAGGGATGGCAAGTATTAGATCAAGTTTTAAGTTCAAATAACGAAACTAAACAGTTTGAGGAACATAAGGATTTAAGCATAATAGAAAACTCAAAACAGTCTGAGGGTATGCAAACAAGATTCAAAAAATACTAGAGTTGGGTAAAATAGCTCAATCAGTAGCAGAAGAATCTTCGATAGGATGTAACCAAATGGGAGAGAATGATCCTCCTAGAAAACATACAAAAAATACAAAGAATACAAGTAATTATAGGAAAAGAAAGCAAGGAAGACCCCCCAAACAAGAAGAACAAAAAGTACTAGAGAACAGGGGACAAGAATTAGATCCAAATGAAGAATGGATGGGTAAGGGTAAAAGCCCATCAAACAAAACCAAGAAATGAAAATCCTTTCTTGGAATGTATGGGGGCTAAATTCCCATGGGAAAAGAAGAATTGTTAGATATCTACTCATGGAAGTAAAACCTGATATTTTTTGTCTTCAAGAATCTAAAATTGACACAAAAAAACTTGACATTATTCAAAAAGAGGTTTGGTCGAATGTTGAATGGATCATAAGCCCAACACAAGGTACTACTAGAGGTATTTGCATATTTTGGGACCGAATGAATTTTGAGGGCACTTTAATTGATCAAGAAGAGATATTTTGCACAGTCAAATTGAAGAACAAAAAAACTAACTTTTGTTGGGTAATTGTAGGGGTTTATGCTCAACATGATGATCGTGAGAGATTCCATCTATGGAATAAGTTATCTTTTCAGAGGAGTCTCTTCATTAATTTGCATTGGATGGTTTTGGGTGACTTCAATATAGTATTTAAGAACAAAGGACAAAAGTGAAGGGAGGATTAACATCACTTAAGGTATGCAATATTTTAATGATTATATTCATAATAATAAGATGATTGACGTGGATATGTGTAAAGGTAAGTTTACATGGACAAATAGAAGGATGGGGGATAATCATATTCAAAGGCACCTGGATAGAGTTCTTATTTCTGACAGTTGGCTAAGTATAAATAGTATTCATAGACTTACATGTATGCCCAGAATAGGATCAGATCACAATCCCCTTTTCTTTGGATATGAAAAATGAGGGGAAGCAGGGGGGAGCACCCTTTAGGTATGAGCTCATGTGGAATATGCACCTAGATATTACAAAAAAATTCAATCTTGGTGGCAGGAGGAGGTTCAAGGATCAGCAATGTACAGATTTACCCAAAAATTAAAGAACATCAAGTATCGAATCAAAATTTGGAATAAACAGGTTTTTGGTAACATCAATTTAAGAAAATAACAACTTAAAAAGGATATCCAATATATAGAGAAAATAATGGAGAGGGAAGGGAGAAAACCAGAGTGGCATGAAAAGGAAAAACATCCTCATGGAGTATCATAATACCATTTCCCAAGAGGAAATTCATTGGAAACAAAAATCTAGAGTTTTGTGGCTCAAGGAAGGTGATAGAAACACTAAATTCTTCCATGTTTCAACTATGAGATATAGGAACAGTAATAAAATCCTCTACCTTATGGGGGAAGATGGTATAAAGTATGAGGATTTAAATGATATTAAAAATTTGGCCATTACTTTTTTTCAAAACCTTCTTAGCAAAGAAAAAATAGAGTGCAACATGGAAATAGAAAGCATCATTAACAATGTTCCCAAAGGAGTTAATGATAGCATGAATGAATATCTATGCAAGATAATCTCTAAGGAGGAAATTAAAAGAGTTGTGTTCTCTATGGGAGCATCCAAAGCTCTGGGGACAGATGGTTTCCCACCAAGTTTTTTTCAACATCATTGGGATATTGTTGAAGATGTAGTCAATGCAATCCAAGAAGCCCAAGAATCTAGTAAGCTGATAAAATAATGGAATAATACTTTCCTTGCTCTAATTCCTAAGAAATATGGGGTGGATAAATTGTAGTACTTTAGACTAATTAGCCTATGTAATACAATTTTTAAAATTTTTACTAAAGTTTTGGCCAATCGGTTGAAAAACATCATCCCCCCAATCATTAATGAAGACGAAGGAGGTTATGTGGCAGGTAAGCAGATTATTGAAAACATCATTGCTATTTATGAAACAACACACTCTCTTCAAAGGAGGAAAGGGTTAGGCATGTTACTTAAGCTAGACATGAACAAAACCTATGACAAAGTTTCGTGGTCTTCTTAGATAAAATAATGGAGTGAATGGGTTTCAGTGAAAAATGAAGGGCATGGGTTGGTATGTGTATTTCTAACCCCTACTTTTCAATCTTGATCAATGGACAATTTGATGGGTTCTTTCCTTCTACCAGAGGAATCAGGCAGGGAGATCCATTGTCTTTGTATCTCTTTATCATTATGGCATATGCCTTGGGAAGAACTTTGAAAATAAAGAGAAATTATGTTAATATCAAAGGTCTAAAACATTCATTCATTGGTGAAGCTTTGTCTCATCAACAGTTTGTGGATGATACTTTCTTGCGAGGGGAAGCTACAGAGAAAGAAGCTTTGGAGTTTAAAAAAGTCCTTGATTCTTATGAAAAAGCTATAGACCAAACAATAAATTATGAAAAAAACAGGATTATGTTTTTAAACATGGAGGAAAGTATAAGAGACAAAATAGTTAAAATGTTTGGATGTAAGGAGGAAAATTTCCCTATCACCTATCTTGGTTTGCCTTTGTTTATAGGCAAGATGAAAGATGAACTTTGGAATCTAATTATTGATAAATTTAATAGGAAAATTCAAGGTTGGAAGGGATCTTTGTTATCCTCTGTAGGGAAAGTACAACTCATAAAATACATGCTTCAAAGCCTCTCTATTTATTTCATGTCTTTCCTAAGGATGTCAAGGAAAGTGGAAGATACTTTAGAAAGACTACAAAAAAATTTCTTATGGGATGGCACTGAATGCAAAAAACGTATACATTTGGTAGCCTAAGATACATGTTGCCAGCATTTACATAATAGGGGTCTTGGTTTGAGGAAGTTGAGATATCTAAATAGAGCCCTTCTAGCTAAACATGGTTGGAGGCTTTGCATTGGAGCATTAGGGAAATGGGCTAGCATTATCCAAAACAAATACTTGGAATGCAGAAACCACTTTATCAGTTGTTCTAATCCTCCACGTGGGTCTATTTTTTGGTAAAATATAATCAATAGCAAGAAAGTTCTATGGCAAGGTTTGAAATGGAGAGTAGGCAAGGAAGACAAATTTGACTTTTGGAAAGACCCTTAGATTCAAGAAAAGCCTTTAGCAAACTATATAAAGTTCAAATATATTAAAGAACATTTAACCAAAACCTATGGTAAGAAAATTAATGGTTACATTCATAGGGTGGGTGATTTTTAGGAGTGGAAAATCGTGCAAGAAGATATGCAAGGCCCGGGGGGTAAAGATATACAAAACCTCCTAAGGAGTTATTATTTAGCTAGAGGTTTAGAGGAGGATCAGATAATTTGGGAAAGAAACCAACAAGGCTAGTACTTGGTTAAGGATGGATATAAAGTCTTGGTCAAAGTAACCTCAGAGAAACCTGAGCTTAAAATAATTCGAAAGCTAAACATAATCCCTAAGGTTGCTATGTTTTTTTGGACTGCCATTCTCAATAAGATCCTTACAAAATACAATATGTTCAAAAGAGGGATTGTGGTTCCAATTGTTTGTGTATTATGTAATAAAGTAGATGAGTGTGTAGACCACCTGTTTGGAACTTGTGATTTATTTTGTGATATCCTAAATAAGTTATTGAGAGAAGTTAATATTTCTTGGATCATTCCAGATTCTCTAATCAAGATTTGGGAATAGTGGCCCTTAGGAAGCAGTATTTTTTGGCAAAAATGCATTCACATATTTAATAGGGGATTTGGTTGGAAAGAAACAGATGAGTGTTCAAAAATAAAACCAAAGGAATAATTGGAGTTTATGCCAGGATAAAAATGGAGGATTGTATTAAAAATATTGTTGGCTAGGAAAATCTTGCAATGATCCTCTCTAGAGAAAAATACATTTTAAATATGGAAAAAAACAATAAAGTGAGACTAGATACTAGATGGGAACGTCCCCACAAATACTGGGTAAAAATTAATTTTGATGGAGCTGCAAAAGGTAACCCAGGTCATGCTGGTGGTGGGGGCCTCATTAGGAATGATAGAGGTCAGGTAGTGGTTGCATATGTTGAGGATCTAGGAATTACCACAAATTACCAAGCTAAAGCAAGGGCAATGCTTACATGCCTCTAAATTGTAATGAATTTGGATTTTAGGAGAATTGTTCTTGAGGGGGATTCCAATAATATTATAACTTCCCTTCAAAAAGGGGAGTTAAATATTGAGTTACATTTTTATCAGCAGTTTCTTTATCAGTTATGTAAAGCATTGAGCACTACATCAGCCATGTTAAATAGAAGGATAGCGGGAGGAATATTATTTCAGCTTCTCCATCAATAGGTTTAGCCTAGGTTTGTTTATTTTACTAAGATAGGGCTATATTGGATTTGTATGATCTTCTTTTATTCTTTTCTTGTACATATTTTAAGCTCTGTGTAAAGGGTCGGGTTCCTTCAACCCCCTTTTTTATCAATACCAAAAAAAAAATCAGCAAATTTAAGATTTTTATTTCCTTTTTTTTTAATAGGTTAGATGTGGCTTCTATTGGGGTCCACTCCCATAAAAATAACAAAATATTAAATTTTTTGCAACATACCTTTTTATCATATTTTTTCATTTCTTTTTTCTCTTAAATATATTCTCCAACTTCCTCGAAGTGTTATGTTTTCACAATCAACTCCTTGACATCATTTTGATTAAGATATAAAATCTCACTTGGTTAGTTACCTTCTAAAATTTGAATTTCACTAGGTGTCAAAGATCTGGATGGGTGTCAAAGATACAATAATATGACATTGAGATCCACCCAACCAAGCTAGTAAGAGGTAAAGCACTGTGTCAAGAACTCTTCAAACAAGCCTCATCAGAATACATAGCTTGTCAAACTCAAGAAGCAGCCTTGGAAGATGATAAACCCTTAGATCAGCTTGATTGGGCTGATGAACTAATCAGGTACTTCCAAACTAGAAAGTTTCCAACAGGTTTGAACGCCTCACAAAGAAGAATATACAAGATCCAGGATTTGAAATACACCCTGTTACTTGAAGGGTTGTACAAAAAAAATTTGGATGGAGTATTGCTGAGATGTACAAGAGATGATCAAAAATAGAGGATTTTGGATGAATTCCATGGGGGTCTGTTAGGAGAACACTACTTAAGAAGAACCATCGCTTTGAAGATCATCAGAACTAGATGTTATTGGCCAACTATTTTTGCAGACACTTTCAGGGTAACAAGAAACTATGAGAAGTGCCAGAGATACATTAGAAGAAATAGAAACACCTTGATGCCTCTAAAATCCATTCAGGTTGAATAAACTTTTCAACAATGGGGGTTGGATTTCATCGGAGTAATAGAGCCCAACTCATCCGTTGGGCATAAATACATCCTAATCGCTACTAATTACTTCACTAAATGGACTGAAGCAATACCCACTAAGAAAGTAAACCAAGAAGTTGTGATGGAATTCGTGGAGAGTTTGATCACAAGGTTTGGCATCCCAGACACATTGGTCACGAACAATGACACATATTTCATAGGTGTAAAAATGATTGAATTTACATGTAAATATGGGATCTACTTGAAAATATCCTCAAACTATTATCCACAGGAAAATGGACTAGCCGAATCAATGAATAAAAACTTGCTTTGAATCTTGAAGCGGACTCTGAAAGACAATAAGAGAAGTTGGTACTCCTTGATAAACCAAGCATTGTGGGTTGATAGGATAACTATCAAGAAGTCTATCAATATCTTCCCCTACTCTTTAGTCTACGGTAAATAAGTAGTTCTCCCAATACACATAGAAATGCCAACTTTAAAATTGCTCAATCAGACTGGCACAAAGGAGGCAGAACCAATGGAAAATAGGTTGATCCAACTCCTGCAATTAAAATAACAAAAAGAACAAGCCTATGACCATTATCAGAGGCATATGGTCACCATAAATAAATGGTTCGACAAAATGCCAATCTGATAAATTTTAAAGTAGGATACTTAGTTCTGAGGTAGAATGAAAAGAAAGCAAAACCCAAAAAACACCAAAAATTTGACGCATTCTAGGAATATACCTTCAAATTCATCGAAGAAAAATAGCAAAACTACTTCTAGTTGAAGAACAAGCAAGGTGAGGTTCAACCCATACCCATCAATGGCTTCCATATGAATATGTACTATAAGTAAGATGTTTTCCTCTACTATATATGTATATGTGTAAATATATGTAAATATGTTCTTTTTTTCAAAAGGCCACCTCAAGAAAAATTATCGCAATTTCACGATATTCTAGCGTCTAAAGACCACCTCAAGGTAAGTTATCATGATGGTGTGACATTTCGGCATCCAAAGGCCACCTCATGGCAAATTGTCATGATTTCATGATATTTCGACATCCAAAGACCACTTCAAGGTAAATTATCACGATGGCACGATATTTTGGTGTCCAAAGACCACCTCAAGGAAATTTATCATGATTTCATGATATTTCGGCATCCAAAGGCCACTTCAAGGTAGATTGTCATGATTTCGTCACATTTTGGCATCCAAAGGTCACCTCAAGGTAAATTATTGCAATGGCATGACATTTCGGCATCCAAAGGCCACTTCAAGGTAAATTATCATGATGGTGCAACATTTTGGCATCCAAAGGCCACCTCAAGGTAAATTATCATGATTTCACGACATTTCAGTGTCCAAAGGCCACCTCAAGGTAAATTGTCATGATTTCACAACATTTCGGCGTCCAAAGGTCGCCTTAAGGAAAATTATCATGATTTCATGATATTTCGGCATCCAAAGGCCACTTCAAGATAAATTGTTACAATTTCGCAACATTTTGATGTCCAAAGGCCACATCAAGGTAAATTGTCACGATGGCATGACATTTCGACATCCAAAGGCCACCTCAAGGTAAATTATCATGATTTCACAATATATTTGCGTCCAAAGGCCACTTCAAGAAAAATTGTCATTATGGTATGACATTTCAATGTCCAAAGGCCACCTCAAGGTAAATTGTCGCGATGGCATGATATTTCAGTGTCCAAAGGTCACCTCAAGGTAAATTGTTGCAATGGTGTAACATTTCAATGTTCAAAGTAAATTATCACGATTTCATAATATTTTGGCGTCCAAAGGCCACCTCAAGGTAAATTTTCATGATGGTGAGACGTTTCAGCGTCCAAACAGCCACCTCGAAGCAACCATGATTTTGGTGGGAAAATCAGTTTTCTTGAACTTTTAAAAGCCCCACTTTTCAAGGTACCACCGTACCCAGTTATTGGCCCAGAGCAAAGGTGACACAAATTTATTGGTCGAAGTTAGTTGCAAAGCGACGCCATTGACCCTCATAAAATGTTAATGCATGGCAGTTGGTCTCTTGAAGGTGGCACACGTAATAAAGCATTTGGAAATATTTGAAATTAGTTGCGGGGTGTGCACCACAAATCGTAATTAATGCATGTCACCTCGGTATTCGCATGCACATCTACTTATGTCGCATAAGCTTCGCCATTGATTCTTTATTCCTTGTATTTATTTTCCTTCTGCTTGCAACGTTCGTAGATTTCTCTAGAATATTTAATCTCTGCCAAGCACATTCCTAGTTTTTTCCATGCCAAAATCATAGCAGGCAACCATGACTACCTCTCCCCTAGCTCCTAAAGGAAAGCGCAGGTCAACAAAGAGTGAAAATGGTTTCGTAGACCCAGACGCACACATCACTGATACCAGGGTAACATGGAAGAACTCAGAGCGAATTCGAAAAGACAGAGGCTAGAGTAGAGAATAATGTCACACCATTGTGCCCAAGAACATTTCTCTACCACTTCCACCTCTCTTGGTAAATTTGCACCCTTGTTCACCCCTACCCCAAATTGATCAGGGCCATGGTGGAATTTTACGATATAAAGCACATAATTGTAAGAAATTTTAGAGAAGTTGTATTTACTCTCGATGTCAATGCAGTTCTTGCGGTCTTCAGTTATGGTAGGAAGCCCCCAGTAAACCCTATTCCTTTTGACCTCATTAATTCGGCCAAATTTATAAAAATACCCTCAACATAAGATTATTTTTTCAAGAGCATTTGTCGAAACCTCTTCCTAAGGTAACTGTGCCAAAATCTCTTATTCCCTTGTCTAAATTCAAGAGCAAGGAGTTTTTCTCCATGTTGGTCATGGTAGCAGGGTTAGAAACCGATACATAGGTCTATGAATGGTAGGTTGCAGTGGCACAATGCATGTCAAATCCTAAGTTCTATGATGCAGCACACGTAGACCAAAGGACAGTGCCACTCTTCTTCAACTGGCCAACATATTTGGCCCAGTAGATACATGCAGGTCTGCTCAAAATACAGAAATACATCTCAAACACCTTCAAGTTTTCTTCTTACCTAGTATAGCTTTTCTTTTTTTAGGCAAAAAATAAATTTTATCTCTCAAACGGCCATGAACCAGGATGGAAACAGATTACCCGTATACGATTGGACAACACTCCTCTCGAAAAAAGAATCATACTACCATTTCAATATGGAATTCCTAGGGCCTGTGTTAAAAATAATGTATGAAACTATGCCAAGAATTCCTCAAAATATACGAGATACTCTACAACACATTCACGTAGAAGAAGGGGATTGGTTTATTTTGACCCAAGGAGTGGTCGCCATATTATATGGCTTCACAATGAAGCCCTTATTACTACCATACTATGTAACTAAGCATTTGTTCACTCTAGAGTATGTGAGGCAAACTGAGTATGTTAATTAAATATTAGGCATAGGTGTTGGCAAGATTGGCACATGCCTCATGACCTTCCATTGTGTAGGGGTGTCAGTCTCAAAGAAGGGAGACCATGAGCGAGTCGCTCGAACCCTGAAGAATTTGAAGTTGATTGAGTTGCCATAAAAGTGGAGGTATGAACCTATAGAAAATTTGCTCAAAAATAAGTATCCCTCAATAAAACTCTCTTTAAAAAGTTTCATGCATCAAACAGGTAGATTGATAGACAGGGCAAAAACAACAAAGAGTATGAACCGTTATAATGGCACGTCGAGCAGATGCAACCACTAGCCCTATTGCATAACTTCTATGAGCATTTAGAAGATTGGAGACATGACGTAAACCCAATCCATAAGTTAGATGAAAAAACTATCAAAAATATGAAGAAAAAAGGGAAGGATTGGGATCACACCAAAATCTTAGCATGGTGGTAGATGAGGTGCCAGATACAAACGTATACCAGATATGGAACAAATATCGACAAAGAATTTTTTGAAAGGTATGATGAGCACCATGCCACATGGTTTGACACTCTCGTGGACAAGGTACCACTGGGCATCAATGGTATCCCTATTAATCCCATTGCAAAAAAGGTAGATGCTAGCAAAAGCAAAGGAAATGAGATAGTCGCCAAGCAAAAAGAAGCTCCAAATAAGGCGTCTCAAAAATTCATTCCCCCTTCTACATCGGACATAGAGTCTGATTATGACGATGCCCCTCTCTTTTAGAGAAAAAGGAAAGCAAAATTGATGAAAGGAGGAGAGCAAAAGAAAATAAAACAAGAAGAGATGCACTCCGAAGAGATGAGGAATGAGGAAGAAATAGAAGACCAGGAAGAAATAGGAGACCAAGAAGAACCATGGGAAATCTTTGTGCAGCTTTCTGAACAATAGGAGACACTCGAGTAAGAAGTGTTCGAGACAGCTAAAAAACCTCCTCCCATTGAGGAAGCCCTTGGTAAATAACAGGCCCCAGCAAAAGGTGCAGTTGATACTAGAAATTTTAGCTTACAATAAATAGTAGAAATTTATACAAAATCTCCCAAGAAGGCACCAGAAACTAGAGACACCAACCCTCACAAGGAATCAGGTACGTTTCCTATTAACCTTGATACATCTTCCTCTTCTCATCTCCTAAGGAATTCCCCCTTCATTCTGAAGGTCAGGGAAATGTTTCTCCTGCCTCCATTCAAAAGTCTCTGCCATCAACCCAAATTGACCCTAAAGCATCTTCGGTTGCACCCATAGACGTCCCCACTAAACAGCCAAATGTATATGCCTCCATAGCCATCATTCCCTTCCCCTACACTACCAGTTTTCCAAACTTCCAATCCATCCTTGCCTCTTCTTTTGAGAGTAACCCCATAATTGCCAAATTAGGTCAACCTTGAATGCTGCTACCTGGTTGAAATTGTGTAACACTCAAAGTTCCAAAGATGTAGCTCACACCAAGGAAGAGATAGCCCTAGATCACACAGCATGTAATGTTCTACCTTAAATATGACACCACTCATCCAAAATCTTGAAGGAGAAATGATCATAGAAGATTACCAAGTTGAGATAACCACTGAAGATATCACTCAGCTGCCAATGGAGGACGAGTGGGAAAAGTCCCAAGCCCACATGGGGATAATATACCTAAATATTGAATACAACAAAGAGAAATAACTCAGGGTTGAGCAAGAAAGAAAATGTTTAGAATAAGCCCTGTATCAACAGAAGACAACCGAAAGAGCTTTAAAAATGAAGCAAAAAAGTGGGAACAAAGCGGCCCCCTTTAAATAAAAAGCAGATAAGGCCGAAGAATAGGTAATTTATTGAGCCAGTAGGTTGAAGACCTTAAGAAGCAGATCTTAGATAGCACCAATACAACCAGTGGGATATCTAAGAAAAAATCCAAGGCAATCAAAAAAGAAATGATTGTAGATATCCAAAATATGAGCATGAAAGCAAGGCCTACATTGTCCTACTTGATCAAGATCAAAGAAATGTTAGGTCAGGTGGAAGATGAATTTGATTCATCTATCAAACTCCTAAAATCAAGGTTATCTACAGCAACGAAGATCCAGGTCCTAATCGAAAGCACGCAAGCAATACTCGGATATAGGGCACGGGATGAAAAATGGTCCCAAGCCAAACTAGCTACCAGGAACTTTTTCAAGAGGTACAAGCTGGTAACAAAAAGTGCTAAGCTAATACAAGAGCTCAAGGTAGAGGCTAAGGGGATTTTGAAACACATGAGCATAGCAAAAAATTGCAACATGCCTAGCTTCTGGGACAAAGATTCTAATTTCCTGGTAGAAGATGAACTGAAAGCTTCATGGAAGAAATTTGTGGAAGATGAGTCGGAAATTGATAGCTAGGAAGAGTCGGTTCAAGAGGAACAAATATTTAGTATGGCTTAGGACATCACCCAAATAAACTCCTGCTTGCATGAATTGTATATGAAGTCGAAAGTCCTATCATACGACAAGGTAGAAGAATTGGAATATTTGTACCTAACCTTCAAAGAGACTTTAGATATGGATGAAGAGACTTGGAGAAGAGCCTATGCAACCTACAATGAAGTCATCCAAGAAAAGTAAAAACAGGAAAAAGGCTAAAAAACCCTGAACAAGCAACACAACAGCGTCCGAGCAGGAAGAAGCAGAGAAATCCATAGAAGAAAACACTCTCGATGAATGATCGCACAAAGCAAAAAGTATTTTTTTGCTTCGTATCATTCCCCTTTCTCCCCTTATTTTCTTAGTTGTTATTTTTACTCCATTTCCCAATGGATAAAGGGTCTATATTCTAACATTTCACTAGCCGAGTTACCCTAGGAGGTACAAATAATGTTGGTTAAAATGACCACATCCAGGGGAGTAAGGAGTTGTATTCTCGAGATTTCACTAAGTATAGAAAACAACCTTAAAAAAAACGAAGAAGAATAATCATGAAAACACGAAATTTGGAAGCCAAGGTTCAAGAGGAGAAGAATTGTCATGACAATGCAACATTTTGAAGTTGAAGGGTCAAGTGAGGGAAAATTATTGTGACAGTGTGACATTTTGAAGCCAAGGACCAAGCAAAGGAAAATTGTCACGACAACATGATATTTTGAAGCCAAGGGCCAAGAGAAGAAGAATTGTCATGACAGCATGATATTTTGAAGTTGAAGGGTCAAGTGAGGGAAAATTATCGTGATAGCATGACATTTTGAAGTCAAGGGCCAAGAGAAGAAGAATTGTCACAATAGCGTGACATTTTGAAGCCAAGGGCCAAAAGAAGAATAATTATCATGATAGCATGACATTTTGAAACCGAAGGGTCAAGTGAGGGAAAATTATCATGACAATGTGATATTTTAAAGCCGAAGGGCCAAGTGAGGGAAAATTGTCATGACAGCGTGACATTATTAAGCCAAGGGCCAAAAGAAGAAGAATTTTCGCGACATCGTGATATTTTGAAGTCGAAGGGCCAAGTGAGGGAAAATTTTCATGATAGCGTGACATTTTGAAGTCAAGGGCCAAGAAAAGAATTGTCGTGACATCACAAAATTTTGAATTTGAAGGACCAAGAGAAGAAGAATTTTTGCGATGACACGACATTTTACAATGAAAGATAGTTGGACCACGATGCCTTTATGGAGATAAAGGCAAATCGCTGCAACAAGAAGATCTTAACCATTTCCAGTTGAAGGCCCCATACTCTCCTAACTACCACTCTACTAGAATGAGCCTATGGGCATATTGTTGTAACAACTTTTAGTTTTTTGTTATGTAAAAACTATTATATAGGATGAGCGACCTAAACAAAGGTCGACTCTAGGATGTTGACAAGGCAATGTATACATACATTTAAAAGCTAATAAAATATCATCCATTCTGGTTTCTGGCTCACTGGTTTTCTTAATCAAGTATGTATGGATTGTTAATTGCTATATAAAGTTAGGTTGAATGTAACTTGCTTTAATTCTTACTCTAAATTTTTGTGGTAAAGTTTTGCTAACTCTGAAATTAACCTTACCAATAAGCTTGCATTTGAATAGATTTACACCAGAAGTTTAGTTTCTCTATTTTTATGATTCAAATAGATGCTTCTCTGTAAAAGGTTGTTATAGTTGTTTTGTTATTGTCAAATATATACCTTTTAAAATATTCTAGCAATAGCTATATTTCCCTCCCTTTACGCATTTCTCTCTCTCTCTCTTTTCCTAAAAGAAGTAAGGAACCAGCCTCCTATGGAGATTGAACTGGGTAAGATCTAGCTTAGGTCGATATTTCAATGTTGGAAAAGTCTTGGGCACAAACGTAACCAAAGGCAAATTTGCTCCAACAAATATCCAACACAATTTCTTGACTCCTTACTACCCACAAGCAAATGGATAAGCTGAGGCTACCAACAAGACCTTAATTGTTATTCTCAAGAAACTAAAAGAAAATCATCAAGATTGGCATACCCAAATCCCCTTGTCATTATGGGCTTATAGAACAAGCATTCGTACGCCTACTGGGGCAACACCATTTTCACTGGTCTATGGAGTTGAAGCAATTATACCTCTTGAGCTTGATATCCCCTCATTGTGAATTTCATTGCAAGAATTCATAGATGATGATACTGCTAGACAAGCACGTTTTGACCAACTCACGCTTCTTGATGAAATGCAGGTCAATGCTTTAGAGCATTTACGAGTTTATCAGGACTGCCTAAAGCGTGCTTATAATACCAAAGTTCATCTACATGAATTTCAAGTAGGAGATCTTGTTCTCAAGGGGAATCAACAAAACACCAATGCATTATTGCATCTTTGTGATAAATTCCTAGCTAATTGGCTAGGTCCATACATTATCACTCAAAAAATGGGTAAAGGAACCGACCTAACCACGGAGTGTGCACCTAGCTACTGCATTGATCTATACCATCATAAAAGCATAAATATTCACACAAGTACATAAATTGAACAGAAACAAAGTATGTAAGGTTTCTCGTATTAATATTTGAATGAGTTTTGATTACAAAAATGCCCTCTTAGGGTCACTTGAAAGATGATACTGATATTACAATTGCCAATGCCCTCAATAGGGTAGGCGCACTTATGGTGCTCTATTGATTAGTCACAAACTGCCTTGGGGTGGAGCTAACCCCCTTCTCCATGATGTGGAAGGATTATGACATAAGCTCCTCTTGCACCTGTCTCTCTACGAACAAGAAACAACAACACACGATTAAAAATATTGATAGCCTCTCGTGATGAGGCCCTTTAAGGGAATATGCATGTAAGTGCCATTAAACTAGTAAAACAAGAAAGCATAAAGAAAGACTTTAAACTATTCTAATTAAATCAAGAATTATGCTACAACATGAAGGACATGAATAAGCAAATGATGCATGGATCAAATATCAAATTAGGAACAATAAAGGGCATAAAAGATCCAATGTAATCCTACTTAATACAATGCATGAAATGTCTAATTTCTACGGTCAGAGTTTCTCTAAAATGCAATTAAACCTATGAAAAGACTAATATAACTAATCTATGTGGTCAAAAGCAAAGCAAGTAAGGTGATCATTAACCTATTGCAAACCATAGCTGTGATGGGCAGTCTACACTGTGAACCGTGGCTGACAACCACGGTTTGACCTTTGATATGTTTACCCTCAGAATTAGGGGCAGTGGGCTTGATCTCCTTGTCCAAATTGATGTTCAAGGGTCGCCTTTGTTGTCCTCTGATAGATTTGGTGGTCAAATCACTGTGAAGGGCCTTCGTTTTCCCGAATTTGTGTTTCTTGATCCTCCTAGGCACCTAGGGCATCCATGGCTAATTGGTCTTTAGGTGGATAGCAAAGGGGCTCTCAAATGCACAAAGTCAGTATGCAATTTGATAGGGCTTCGCTGCTCTCTTGATCAATTAACTCTCTCTCTTTTTCTCCCCATTTGGAGGGGGTATTTATAGCATGCCCCTAGGGCTAGGGGTGGCTTCATGGAGAAGCCAAGACCAAGAAGGTTGGTTAGGATAGTTGGGATGGAAGCCTCTGGAATATTTCATCCTTCAACTACCTCCTTCTGGATCTCTTGGCCATTCCAACCGATTTGGCTCGGATGGAAGGCCTAACTGAACTCCAGTTAAGACCTCAGGTCACAGCTGCAGTCCAGACTGTAGATCGCATGTGTCAACCATGGTTTAGACTGCTTAGGCCAAAATGCCTAAATTGAGTGGTTAGAACCACTACTCTATCTTGGAGTCTGTCCAAGATCCTTCATATGGTTTTGTAGCATGTCCATATGAGTAGTCGCCCTCGGCATGACGTATTTTAGGTGTCTATAGATGCCCCTTTTGAGATGCGTTGTGAGATCGAACAATGCTGAGCAAAAATAGACCTCCTAAAATGATGTCGAAGGTTCTATGATGATCATTAGTCTGATCAACATTAGATGCCCCAAGTCCAACAAAAGGACGCGCATCTTGGAATCATTGCTTCCAACTTGGGAAGGCTTACATTTGAAAAATCTGCACTCGCCATCAGACGTTCGGGTAGCTTTGGTGCTACAATAGGAGTTAGGCCTATATAACCGAAGGATGAGAGCTACAAACAAAATTTCATATTTGCTATTTGCCCCAAGCAAAGGGGGAAGCTTATGATAGTTGTTAGCAATGATTCGCAAGAACGAACACAATTTTGACAAGATCAAGGGATCTACGATCTCCGGGATCTTCTGTTGATTTTGATTATGACATGAAATTATGACTACCCCCTCAAGCGACGAGTCGATGAGGGTAATGACAATGTATGAAGCGACGAAGTCGCTTGACCATAATGAATGATCCTGAACCACTTTAGATTCGAGCCTTTTAATACCTTGGCTAGGCCTAGTTCAGCTTATGATTGCAACGCTTAGTAGTATTTGCACATCTCTATCCCATGGAGCAGTCAGGCTATGATAGCCATCTTAGGGAGTCGAAATAATACAAATGCAAGAAGACTTGTGTTGAATCATATTGTCGATGATTTGTTGAAAGATGTCATAAAAGAAATGACAATTTTACCCCAAATGTCCTTATGGTGATTTACTCATCTTGCCGGATTGCATGGATCGCAAGTCGCTGCAACCACCAATTTTATAGGATAAATCACTGAATACGAGGCGCATTTGGTTTTTTAATTATTTGATTTTTTTTGTTTAATTTTGCATTTATTGGATTGATCCTGGTGCTTTTAACATCACCAAATTTGCAATTTTAATCATTGATTTTGAATTTTTATCCAATGGGAGTCATTAATTTATCTTTTTAGACCTTCCCACGGTGGGTTTTGAGTGCATTTATTGCTAGTTGCGGACCGCGGGTACGGTCTGTGGTTTACATTTCCAAATTTTGGGGACCGCGGGTCAGACTTGCGGGTAAAAAACCCTAGTTCTAGAACCGTAGGTGTCAGCTGTGGTCCGTAGAGACTAGGAGGACCTATAAATTGAATTCCCATTTGAAATTTTTCATTATTTTCTTGCAACCACTAGCAATTTGAGAGCTCTGAGAGAGATAGAACATTATTTGATATGGAACGCTGCCAAACTCTACCACATTTACACTCATCTACCCTGATGGCGGATCCTGATCAGCCATCGACTAGCCGGGGGTAGGGTGCGGGCAAGGTAACTCGAAACTGAGACCACACACTCAATACCAATAAAATGAACCACACTAAGAAATGCAGAAAATTAACCTCACTAAACTGCTGGTAATGAACCCCACTAGTCTAGGTTAGCTTTAGGATTTAATTTCATGTTTGAGTGGTCTAGGAGGGTACCCAAAATGGGTGCCACTCCTAAACCATAGCTGGTAGCTGTGGTTCCCAGTTGGAAAATTGGGAACCATGGGTTTCAACTGCGGTTCCCAATTTGGAAATTGGGGACCGCAGTTTCAGCTGTGGTTCCCAATTTGCAAATGGGGCCCAAATTTTATCGAGTTCCCAATTTGCAAATTGGGGACCGCAAGTTGCAGTTGCGGTTTGCGATTGCTATTTTTTTTTTAGGTTGTCTAATTAAGAAATTTTTTAATTTTCTTTAGCTCTGCTTAGCTAGATTTAGCTTACATTATGCTTTTTGCTTTTAAAAGTTAACTTCTAGAGCGCGGGAGCCTGACCTTATGAAGACTCTCTACGAGGCTTTATCGGATGACGACCGAGCATGGTTCCGAGCCATCGGGTTTGGTTACGTCATGGATCTACCCACCATTAGGGTAGATCAAGCCTATCTGACTGCATTGGCCCAATGTTGGAATGCGCGGACCAACACATTCCACCTTCCTCCCGGTGAGATGACCATCACCCTAGAGGATGTCTACAGGATCTTTAGGATCCCCATCGATGGTGAGGTTGTCGTTTCCTCTGCCTACATGGCAAAGGATGTTGTATTTGATGCCATCTTCGGTGACCAGAGCATCGATGCACAGGATGATGCGGACCATGGAGGGGTGCACATCGGTGACTGGTACCGTGATGATGTCTTCTCTGTACGAGAGGCCCTCTTCATGCATCTCATCATGTAGATTGTCCTTCCAGACTCCTCGGGCATGAGGATTCCCTGGAACATGCTAGCCCCTGCTTGGAGGGTGCTTTAGAGCTCGACAGAGGAGCCACTATTATTAGCTTGGGGGAGCACCCTATTATGCCAGCTCTACAGGGAGCTATACCAGATTATAGAGCATAGCCGTAAGGGCATCAGCTGTAGTCTGTTGTTACAGATCTAGGGGTGGCAGCACATCCAGATCGAGCATCCTACAGAGCTACCACTATGCATCACTACCATAGACATCGACCATCAGTGTTATACCACATGTTGGCCTCGTGCTGAGGAGGGTATCCACAGCCGGGCTCATGTTGGGAACACTGAGCATTATATTATCAGGTTCGCATCACTTGGGTCAGGGGACGTCGCCTGGTGCCCCTACATGGATTGCCCTGCATGGCCAGAGGTGGACGAGTGGCTATGATGGGCCCATCGAGATAGATGGCTTATCTAGCATAAGCCAGAGGTCTGAGAGTATCAGTTCTTCTCTCATGTCCTACGATAGTTTGGCATGGTGTAAGACATACCAGAGATGCCACTGAGGTACATACGCCTGGCTCTAGAGAGGGATCTCCCATTGATAGTTCCTCTGCCATTAGGAGATGCACCCGATGACTTCCAGGAGTTGAGGGTAGAGACATCTGGGACCACGCTCGACTATGATGGGTGGTGGTCTCTATTCAGATGGCATGGGATAGGGCCTCTGGGTCGAGAGCCAGCTGAGGTAGAGGTAGAGGTAGATCCTGACGGGCGTAGGGTGCGCCAGCGTACTAAGGGTGGTTGGGGCGTAGAGGCCACCACTGAGGATATTCTAGAGATCAACCCTGAGGAGGATGCTCTAGAGGAGGGTGAGGTCCCTCCTGATAGCATAGAGGGATGGTTGCTGGCTCAGGTTGCTGACTTGTAGAGTCATATTGGGCGATTTCACACTCAGTAGCTCGAGAGAGATACTACCATCACCACTCTGGGAGGCGAAGGTGGCTGATAGGGAGCGGCGCCTGACTGAGGCGTAGGACCAGGTACAGGAGCTCATGACTCAAGCTACCAATGTAGAGGCCCAGGTGTAGAGACTACAGACTACCCTAGAGTTGGCACAGGTGCAGCAAACTATAGTAGAGGTAGAGCAGGATCTTGCATGATCATCGAGGGGGGCTATGTCGCCTCCTCAGGCTACTATGGGGCCTCCTACAGCACCAATAGTAGGTACAATAGCTGCACAGGATCCGACTATGGAGGTAGAGCGACTACGCGGGTATGGTCATGAGGACCAATGAGATGCACGCAACCCGACTTGCTCGCGTTGATCAGCTAGTCGGTTACATAGAGATGCATGGGCTATAGGTTCCTAAGGATCCTTTTGCATCAGAGTCTTAGCATACCAGGTCTAGGACCTCAGGGCAGTCGACAACGAGCTCAAGTCACAGGACTCACAAGACTGAGAGGACGCATAGGTCCTCTAGTACACACACAATGAGGTCGCAAGCCAGGACTAGAGATCCAGGGCAGACATCAGGGGCCTCCAGTTAGAGGACTAGCCTATTGTAGTTACCAGTTTCCTATGTGTTGGGTGCTTTAGGCTTTGGAGGTAGGCAGGATCCACAGTAGGATCCACCATAGGTGCCAGGTCAGCTAGGAGAGCAAGCTCCAGAGCACAGTGTGGAGGGAGGCGGTGAGAGCTCCAGTACAGGGGGAGCAGCCTAGATCTACGTTATAGCAACTACCGACTATAGTTTTGATATACTATTTTGTGTGTAAGGTCGAGGACCTACATAGTTGTAGCCTACGGGCATTTTGTACTCCTTATGTACTCTTTTGGATACAACAAAAAAAAAAAAAAATATATATATATATATATATATATGATATGATCTTTTATGGCTCATTATGTGTACATGTGTATTTATTATTTTGATTTTATGTTTATTTGATGCACATGGATGCAAGGCTTACGTAAATGCTATGTTTATATGATGCGATGTATGGATGACATGCACTAGATAACTATTTTACTTTATGATGATGATATGCAGTGATCTAGATGATTAGATGTGCGATATATGATGTATGTATATGGATGCGATGTTTATTTTTGAACGCATATTTATTTTTGCTTTGTGGGCATGCATTTATTTTATGCAGTTTATGGTATGCTATGCAATGTATAGTAATGCATTATGTACAGAATCATAATCTAATGGAAATGAACCTGTATGCTTTAATCACTTAAAACATAAGGAATGAATGTAAACTGTGTATATCAATTTTTAAAATATGACACCACAGAATGTATAACAATCATGCAAACTAATTGATAATTCTCATTACAAGAACTTAATCAATTAATCACCCATATATGAAATGCAGTGAAATGGATTGGTATAATGCTAATGAATGATTATGTCATTTTGTATATTTCTTCTTTGCTGCACTATATAGTCAGTGGTCGTCTAAACATCATTTCTGATATTCATGCGGTATCTATCCTATATGTTTGATTGTGCTTTGTAAAATGCATTCGATGAATGAATGACTCATATTTCGGAAGTCTAATGATATTTGGTATCTTGTTGCTATTGGAGCACCTTTTGGGGTTTTCCTTGAGACTCAAACACCCTAGTAGATTTCTCCAAAAATCACATACTAACTGTACAAGGCTTATATTGGACAAGGCTTTTGTCGTGACAGACCCAACTATTCATTATCCCTGTGTGTGCATGTGAGTATTTTTAGATAGATCGTAAGCATACCTCGTATGTCAGTCGGGACTCTTTCAACCCATATGTGAGATAGGGTTCCTCATACGATCGTACCATCCTTGTTTCAGCTTTAATTAGACTTATACAGCTAGACAATCCTAGGTACCTAGAGCTAGCTCATCTTGCAAATTGATCAGGGCTACCCCTCCAAATGCAGGCGGGACTCTTTCAACCCATTGCTACGTTTGGGGATCACCCAATAGAACTACCCCTTCGATTGCAGGTGGGACTCTTCCAACCCATTGCTGCGATCGGGGATCACTCTATGGCTTTCAAAAGGTGGACAATCCAGGGATTCAAGTTCTCACCCTTCTTACTTGCTCATGTGTAGTGATAAAAATCACTGTTAGTCCACGTGTTACCATTTTCTTTGAGCAAGGGATTTTTATAGTGCTTTTGATTCACTATGTCACTTTACATTTTGAACTTGAAATTTGTACTTTTGCACTTTGTAATCTTGGGATTTAAACTTTGTGACTTTGGGATTTATAGGGGAAATTCTTGTCCTTTTGCCAAAGTACACCTTTCTAGACCGACTATTTGCAAGATAAGCAGGTCGTGAAACCCATCTCTCTAGGTACCTAAGACTGCTTTCGCAGCTTTCATCCTCTCTCGTCTTAGCAGGATTTTATATTGTTTTGCTTAGTGGCCGGATTCTGATATGTTGAAGCACTATCCCAACTAATGACCTTGTCTATAACAGCAAAGCAAGCTTTCTACAATATCTGAAGAACCCACTAGGTATGGCTGAGTGACGGGAAAACTTAATATACATACATATTTCTCCGCAATAGGTATCGCGTATGAATGCAATGAATTATGATAAATGCAAGGGTGCATGATTGACATACAAACGTGTGATCGTTTGTAAAATTTTGATAGATGCATTACACTCTACTGTGGAATGCAACGGATGACAAATGCCTAAATGCAATATGATGATGTGAATGTCTGTGTGAATGCAAATGAAAATGCAAAATGCAAATGCAAATGTTTTTGGATTTTAAGCTTTACCAAAAGTTTTTTTTTTTGGACTTTTATATATTTTTCTTGATTTTTATAGATTTTTGAGCTTTCATATTTGACCAAATGACGAGTACATGTCCTTGGAGCTTTTAAGGATGACCAAATGGTGAGGAACTACCTTTGGAGCTTTTACTTGACCAAGCTACTCAATAGAGAGCTTGGGGCATTTTGGGATGACCGAGCGGTTGAGACAAAACCCTTAGAGCTTTTGGGTTGACCAAAGGGCTTACAGATGCCTTTGGTGCCTTTACTTGACCAAGCTTCTTAATCAGAGAGCTTGGGGCATTTTGGGATGACCGAGCGGTTGAGATAAAACCCTCGGAGCTTTTGGGTTGACCAAAGGGCTTACAGATGCCTTTGGTGCCTTTACTACACTCTCAAGCATAGAACGCCTTAAGATGGATGATATTGAGAGGCTCAAGCTCTTCCACACCCTCTAGCGATGTTAGGTGATAGGTACCTGGACCAATATTTTTAGATATGATGTAAGGCCCTAGCCAGTTAGCCATGAATTTGTCTCGCATATCAGGTGGCAAATTCGAGTTCTGTTGGTTCTCTTTCAGCACAAGATCCCCAACTTCAAAATATCTCTGGTGGACTTTGACATTGTAAGCTCATTTTAATCGCTCTTGATAAACGTGGAGATGCTCGAGGGCATTCACGCGATGTTCATCGAGCAACATCAATTGATCGAGGTGAGCTTGTCATGCGGTGTCATCATCGATGAACTCTTTCAATGCGATGCGCAGCATTGGAATTTCCAACTCTAAGGGCATAATGGCCTCAGTGCCATATACTAGTGAAAATGGCATTGCCCCAATGGGCGTCCGAATGCTAGTCCTGTAAGCCCATAATGCAAGGGGTAGCTATATATGCCAATCCTTGTGGTGTTCTTGCACTGTATTTTTCAAGATGGCTACCATAGTCTTGTTTGAGGCCTCAGCTTGCCCATTTTCTTGCGGATAGTATGGAGTTGCAAAACTATGTTTAATGCGGTATTTAGATGTTAAAGCCCGCACAGTTTTGTTCTTAAAAGAAGTTCCATTATCCAAAATTATTTTGGATGGTATCCCAAAATGACATATGATATGCTCGAGAATAAATTCTGCGATGCGAGCTCCAGTGGTCATTGTAAGGGGAATGGCTTCCACCCACTTTGTAAAATACTCAGTAGCCATGATAATGAATGTATGTCGGCCTGACGATGGAGGAGAAATATTGCCAATAAGATCTAGTCCCCACTGAGCAAATGGCCAAGCCGCCTGAATGGGTTGTAAGGCCTATGATGGCAAGTGCGTAAGATTAGCATGATGTTGACATTTAACGCATTTCTTGACATACACATTGCAATCCTTCTCCATAGTGGGCCAATAGTAACCCATGCGAAGGATGCGTTTGATGATAGCCATGCCGTTGAAATGGCCACCGCACGTACCATCGTGAGCTTCTAAAATTGCCCAAGATGACTCCTAGGGCTCAAGACATCGAAGGAGAACTCCTTCGTGGCTGCGTCGGTACAAAATGTCTCCTATCAAGACATACTTAGTCACTTTCTATTTGAATGTGCATCTTGCGGCATGCGACAATCCCTCTGGGATCATACCAAGTTTTAGGAAGTCTTGGATTTGCAACATCCAGCTTTGACAAGCCTCAACTTCGACTGCTAAGATGACCTGCTCCCCCTACGTATTTAACTTTGCAAATGCAGACTGGGAAACAACCTTATGGTGAATGGTAGTACCACTCCCCGTAGGACTCTGAGAAGTCAATGACTCCCAGGGTGCCTGCTTAAGAAATTCTTCCACTCTATGGAACCAATCAGCTGTTGGTTCCATGACAATCATGTTGACTAACTCTTTGTTATCAAAGGTTGCACGCTCCACTGTTGGGTGCGAGAGCATTCTAACATGGATGGTAGTAAAATCGATAGATGGATTTTGAGGGATCAAGGACCCCAAAGATGCCATGGTGTCTGCGAACCTATTTGATGAACGAGGGATTGCCTCGATGTCATACCATTCAAATTTAGCTAGATAAGTGGCAACAAGATCTTTGTAGGCTTTCAGTACGGGACATCGACACTGAAAGAGCCCCTTAACCTGGTTAACTATGAGCAGAGAATCACCAAAAATGTTCAATATTTTAATACCCATGGTGATGGCTGCGTGGAGGCCCAAAAGTAGGGCTTCGTACTCAGCATTATTGTTGGTGCACGAAAAGTCTAACTTGAACGACAAGGGCATTGGAGCTCCTTGTGGCATGAAAAACACTATTCTTGCACCACCCCCTTGCTCACACTTTGAACCATCGAAGAACAATGTCATATCAACATTATTCTCTGGTTCCTCAGGTTCGGGAGCTTCAGATATTATGAAGACCGCATCATCTGGAAGCTCAATGGTTAGAGGCCTACTATTGGACAGTGGTGCCTCAGCCAACTGATCAACTATGACTTGTCCCTTGATGGACTTTTGGCTGATGAATTGCAAATTGAATTCTATCAATAGCATGATCCACTTTGCAGTACGTGTGTTATGATATGTCTTGCTCATCATATACTACAAAGGATTCTATTTTGATATAACATATGTCGTATGACTTAGCATGTAATGCCACAATTTCTTGGTAGCGAACACCACTACTAAACAAAGCTTCTCAACATATGCATATCCTGACTCATAACTCACCAAGGTGCGACTGATGTAATATACGGCTTGCTCTTTGCCTTGCACATTCTTTTGGGCTAACATGGTCCCTAATGCAAAGTCGGTTGTCGATATATAGCAGAAAAGGCTCATCTGGCCTTGGTGGAGCTAGTACTAGCGGTGTTGCCAGGTATTGCTTAATCTCAGCAAAGGTTGCTTGGTAGTCCTCGTCCCAATCAAATGGGACCCCCTTGTGTAGTAGTCGATTCATGGGTCGACATTTATCCGATAATTGAGTGATGAATCACTTTATGGATGCTACTTTGCCTTGAAGGCTTCTTAGTTCTTTGATATTAGTGGGAGGATGCATCTCTAGAATAGTCATGACCTTTTTTGGGTCTACTTCGATGCCTCATTTAGAAATGATGAATCCCAAGAGTTTACCTAAAGTTATGCCAAATACGCACTTCTTAGGATTCAACCTGACATTATGCTCTATCAGGCGATCGAAGACCTTCCTTAAGACCTCCGCATGCTCTGCTCACAACAACGACTTAGCTAGTAAGTCATCGATATAATCTTCTAAGATTTTATGCATGTAGTCATGAAAGATATATGTCATAGCCCATTGATATGTGGCACCAACATTTTTAAGACCGAATGGCATAACTTTGTAGCAAAATGTCCCCCATGGCATTATAAACATGGTTTTATGCTGATCTTCGGGTTTTATCCGAATCGATTGTATCCAAAAAAACCATCCATAAGGGAGAGCATTTCGTGACCTGCAGTAGCATCTACCAGAGCATCGATATTTGGCAATGAAAATGAATCTTTGGGTGTTGCCTTATTGAGATCTCTAAAATCCGTACAAATACGGACCCTTCCATCTGGCTTTCCTATGGGCACCATATTGGACACCCATTCTGGATAGTCGATGGAGATGATGAACTCTACGTCCAACAACTTTTGCAACTCGTCTTTCACCATTAAGGCTACTGTTGGATGTATTTTTTTGAGTTTTTGCTTGATTGGCTTCTTCGACAGATCTAGCGAAAGGTTATGAGTAACCAATTTTGGATCTAGACCCGACATGTCTTTGTAAGTCCAAGCAAAGAGATCAGGTCTCTCTTTCAGTAGAGGGATGATGCTATCACGCTCATCCGGAGTGAGACTCTCTCCAAATCTAACCTTCTTTGGATCGGTGGGATCTTTACTGATATCCACATCGAAGGTTTTCTCTACTGACATATGTGATCCTTCCTCAAGCTGGTGAGGCGTAGGAATCAGATGGATGTCATCAGTCGGGTTCACATGTTCCTCATGGGAAGCACCCTCAGCATGATAAACATCATGAGCGCAGCCTGGCACAAAATGAAATGGTTGCAACATTTCTTCATTAGGGAAGAAATCTTTAGGCTGGACCGACGAGTCAGCGTGATCCCAATCGATAGCATCCATGTTTAGATGCAACGGTTTGGATGGATCTGTTGGATTGTAGAGTGGAGTGGTCAAATCCATGGAGACCATGTTGATGGAATGGAATTGATCTTCGGAACCACACGGACAAAACTCTATCTTTGAAGCATAGCTTCTGTACCCAAGATCTGGTTCGGATGGTACGGGCACAAATGGATCCTCTCTGTGGGATGCCCGTATAACTGGATCCTCCCGATGCACTAGCTACAAAATGGGATCTCTCAGCTCAAGGAGCTCTACGTACGTAGGTAGATGGGGAAAGAGTTCTTGATACCTCTCTTTGAGCTCTCTTCTTTCCCTCAGGCTACGATGGAGATTAATCTCCCGACGCAAACCTATAGTTGTAATAGGTGGGGGACCTCAAGGTGGAGGCCTATTACGTAAGTGATGAGGTCCCAAATAGGCCATCTCCACCGAATCCTCATCATCACTGTACAAATACAATCCATCATTTCCCCCTCCTCTAAGGGGTGATCTACCAGATGTGGCCCCATGTATCTGATTTTGTAGTCACTATCATCACTATCTAGATAAATTCGATAGAACGATCGTATATATGATACTGCCACATAAACTAGCGCTACTTCTTCCTCAGAGCACTCAGTGTTGGGAGGTACTTCCTCCATAACATGCTCTGATTCCCTAGGCAATAGATATTGTGGATACACGAGCCTGGAATCGGTCCTCTCATCTTCATCACTATGGTCACTACCATGGATGGGCCACTCTATTATGTCTATGCATAGTGGGAGGTTAGCTGGATGAGGCTTTAAGTAAGCCTCCTCTGTTTCATATTTATAATCACTATCGACTATGAAGCGCTCGTTCGTCTCTTCCACTCATTCCATAGGCAGTAGATGGCGTATAAACATCGAACCTAGAAAGGTCGGCTCGATTTCCTCCTTAGATTGATCATCATTTGAGGACTCATCATCTGCATCATAACTAGGTCCACTCATTTCGGAGGTGGACTCCTCTCCATCATCGTCACAAAGATCTCCTAACTTGAGATCGCCTATAGTAGTGGGGTTATGCCCCTGCATACCAGTGTCATCGATAGCACTATGGATTTGGTTACCCAGGTTGCCTCTAGGGTTGTCCTCTAAGGGCCCATCATGATATGAATCAGGTGGCCCTATGGTAACAAATGATACCATCTAGCGAGTCCTCCAATAGTTGGAAGGATTAGGGTGGTATGGATTAAAATCCACATCATCCCCTAGACTTAGGTACATGTGATCTAAGGATGCAATAAGCAAATCATCATGATCCTATACCTATAACCCTAACCCAAACCTATCAGTAGCTAACTGATAATGAGGTTCAAGTGGAGTCCTACATCCTTGTTCAAAAAGACCAAGGTCGTGTCCATGCCAATGATATGACTCAAAAATGTGCATGGCGTATTTCGGGTTGGATAGATAGCGCACATTCACAGTGAATGGCTCATCATCATCCTCATCTATGAACATTCTGGTGGGTGCTTGATCTAGCCCTGCGTAGATGAAGTTTGTTTGGTTGGGTGGCTCACCCAATGACACTATAGATCCAATCAAAAATCGATGGGCATGTGGTCGGCCCATCTCTTGTGCAATTTTTAGGATAGGTCCGAAAGTAACATTTTGCACAAGATACTCACCCAACCCTGTGCTAGCCAGATGAACGGTCACCTGCGGTGTAGATGACCCTGTTGAAGATGCAGATGAAGCAGGTTGAGGTGCCTCCTCGACTTTGTCTTGAGGTTCTTCCACATCCATGGGAGTGGGAGTCTCATTGGCGACTAGTCCGGGCATATGATTTTCTACTTTCTCACCCAATTTCACCTTTAGCTTCTTGACTTGCCGATGTAGTCAATTTTAGAGAAGTTGCAGTCGTATGCTCAGATCTGTGTGACACAAATGTTGATGGTTGAGCACGGGCTGCTGGTTTACCTATTGGAATCTTAACCGATGAAACAGGTCGGATATCCAAGTGCATCGATGGGAGTACAAAACCCCCAAGCAAATATGCTAGGTTCATGAACTTGAATGGTTCTTCATCCGAGGACACTATGTGAACCTATCCCTCGTGAATGTACTTCACGCATTGATGCAAGATAGAGGGGATGCAATGCATTTCATGAATCCAAGGCCTTCCAAGCAGAATGTTGTACTGCATGGCACCCTCTATCACGTGACACATCACAGAGATGGTCTTGAGTCCCACCTGAATAGGTAGAACAATTGTACCAACCATCGAGCATAGTGCATCGTTAAATGCTCTCAACGTAAAGGTGGTAGGCACAATGTGTGATTTGGGTAACTTGAGATGGCTCAGTGCCTTGGTCATAATTATATTGATCGAGGACCCAGTGTCGATCAAGACCCTTTTGAAAGGCATGTGGTTAACACACGCGATAATATGCAATGGCGGGTCAGCCGTAATAGTAGGAACCATCTTCACTTCATGATCATAAAATTGTATCGTGGGTTCCTGACACTATTGTACATGTCCCACAAAATTTGTAAATGCATGCGCATCTTGGGATTGTACCTCAATGGACCTTAGAATGTCCATAAGAGTCTCCCTGTGTCTAGGGGACTGCTGAATAAGCTCATATATTGACAACTTCATAGGAGTTGTCTGTAGGTTCTGAACTAACCTACTCCTTATGGTCACCACCGGTCTAGCTGGTGGGCCTGGAATGTTCTGAGCTGGTCGTTGATCCGGCATAGCTTGTACTCTAATGGGAGCATGAGGTTGATTCGGTTGATCGTACCTCCCATGTCTAGTAACAATATTGACCATGCCTACGAACCCCTGGGTAGGTGGTTCGATTCTCACTTGATTGACCTGGTCGACATTGTTACGAGGTGCCTCATGATTAGGTAGTGGATTCTTGAAAATCCCCATGTTTTTGTTGTCGGGCACCTATGGATTGCCTGGTATGACAAGCTCTCCTTTTTCTATCATGTTCTGCACAATGTGTTTGAAGGACCAACATGTCTCGATGTCGTGGCCTTTCACTCTGTGGAATATGCAGAACAGATCATCTTGATGCCACTTTGACTTTGGCACATTCGGATCTACTAATTTGACCTCGAGAAATCGTATGGCCTTGGCCTCACACAATTGATGGAAAATCGAAGTCATCGATTCCGTTAGAGGTGTGAACTGGCGAGGTGGGTGCTCTTCTCTTTTTTTGCCCTTATAGTTGTTCTTGCGTGTCTCATAACACGCAGGAGGAGGTTGAGCCTGATAATTAGGCTTTTGTTGTCCCTTGTCCTCTCCTCCAAGATTTAGTACTACTTGATTTACGTGGGCCTACTTGCCCTGTTGCTTCGTAGTACTCTTTTTAAACCCTTATTTCCTGGTCTTGAGCTTCAAGTTGCCTTCTTGCAACTTGATGTCCTCGATCACCCTGGCTTGCGCCACAACTTCCTCAAATGTAGGGTACTGCTATAGCTGCAACAATAGTGAGATGTGCTTGGCACAACTCTTTGTGAACATTTAGGTCAGTTCAGTTGTAGGAATAGGGAATGGTAGCTTTGCCATTATTCTATGCCATCTCTTTCCATATTGCTTGATGGGCTCATCGTCGCGTTGAGCTAATGCAGCCAAACTAAAAAGGTTGGCCTATTTCTTGATGCCAAATGAATAGCGTTCAAGAAATTCATCAACTAACTGCTCAAAACCAATAATACTATGTTTCTTTAGCTGGTTGAACCACTCTCGGGCTGGGCCAAAGAGTGTCGTAATGAAAGTACGCAAAAACAAGGCATCTTGACTCTCTATCTGGAAATAGGCATCCAAAAAACTTGTGACATGCTCTTGGGCATACTCATCACCCTTGAATTTTTCTAATCTGGGCATATCAAAATGCTTAGGATATGGAGGCATAGGCACCGAGGGGTCTAGAGGTTCATTGTGTATCTTCCTCAATGTCGGCTTTTGCATAGCCACACCTTGCCTCTCTATTGCTTTGACCTTATCGACCAAAACCTTGTACGCCTTAGAAGACAAAAAGTCCTCCTCCCTAAGCTGATGTGAAGGTGGTCTAGGAGGTAATTTCTTCTTTGGGGGAGGTGGAGGACCTGGCTCTTCCTCCTCCTCAACTCGATAACTCTCAGGATACCCCTGATCGTATATGTCTACATCTACATGTTCATGCTGCCTTTGTCTAAGATCATTGAGTGACGAAAGTTGCCCCCTTTGTTTGGTACTGACATGAGTGATGGGTTGTCGTTAAGCACATCATTAATTCTCAATGAATTTGTCAATCCAGGGTGGTGTCCAAGGCTATTTACGAGAGAAAGTTCAAGCAGGGTTGTAGTTCAGTTCATTTGGAAGCAGTAGGTCTTATTGGTGGAATTGATTGTGTGGGGGTTTTGTGTCACTTCTACCCCTAAATTTCATAAATTGAACTTTAATCTATTTGCAAGAATGAAAACTAATTGCTAATTGCATAAATGAAACCCTAGTTATAGTTGCAAGAATGAAATCTAATTAAATTGTAGAATTGAAACTCTAGTTATAGTTGCAGAATTAAAAGTCTATTTAATCTTGCAATAATTGAAATGAAGCATAAAAAATATATCCTTTCAATGCTCTATAACAGAAGGTCGTCAATCTTCTGTGTAGGGTTTTGACAGCAAAAACAAGAATGCAGGGAAATTATAGAAAACTTGTAAATTGCTAGAAATGGAAATTTGCAGTGAATTGAAAAGTTGTTGGGAATGAAAATAATAACCATATCTACCACTAATCATATCACAAAAATATTATGAACAAGAATTAAACAACTAGGAATGTTAGTTGTGCAAAAGAATGAAAATGACAAGTTCACAACTTATTCTGCTGTAGCAAAATTAGAATAAACTTGTCTGTCAGTCCTCCTCCTAGGTCTGGAAGTGGCCAACCTCCTTTCTCAGAAGAAGGTTTGAATTCTTCTTTAAGTCTTACTCATACTCAGACATAACAAAATAAATGGAATGAAACTGCACTTTATTGCTTTCGAAACATAATTACAATTCTGCTAAAATCTGTTACAGGTCTAAAATCACTATTCTATTATTTTCTTATTTATTTTCCATTTCATTTATCTAATCTAATAGCTCAAACTGAATGGGAGCTATCTTTTATAGATGCCTAAAATCTAATTACAAACATTAAATATGTTGTTCCTGATATCCTGCAAAATTTCGTAGGTTTATCTTAGAAGAGGATCAATTTGATCTTTTCCATAAATGGTGGCTTTGGACGGCAAGGACGACAAATTTAGATGGGAGATATTTTCCCTTAACTTTCTCAACCTTATTATCCCCTTTTCCATCGCCAAAATTCAGTCAACAAGTCAAAAAGTGCTTTCTTTTCTCATTTCGAAGAAACTGTGTTCATTCCGAAGACATTGTGTTCATTCCGGAGACACTGTGTTCATTCCGGAGACACTGTGTTCATTTTGAAGACACTGTGTTCATTTCGAAGATCTTTAGAATGACCAACTGTGTTGACTCCAAATGGTTTTGGTTGTATTTCTCAGGTGTATTAGACCTTAGGATCAAATTGCAATCGTCTTCATTCTTCCTTGGATGTGAATTCCATGCCTTGCCATTCATTGGCAGCTGGCTGGAATTTATATGGAAAAACCAATTTTTTGCTGCACAGTAATAAGTCTTTGTACTATTTGCTGAATTTAGAGAAACTAATGCTTAATGATCATCAAAATAAGACTAGTGAAGTGTTGTTTTCAACCTAAGCATGACAATATAACATAAAACTATACAAGAACTGTTAAAAATTAGAATATAATGTCCTTAACACTTCAATCATGCAAACAGTTAATACACAACATATTAAATCAACTTAACTAGCATATAAGATAATTCACAAGAGTTTTAGGTAGTTTTAACTATTTAAAACATGTTATAAATGAGGCTTATACAGGCCTCATCATTCCCCCCAACTTATATTAATGCATGCCCTCATGCATTGTAGTGGGCTATGGAGTCACAAATGTCCATACTCATATTCCATGTTTCATAGAACAATTTAGTGCCTGTGTAATTTCTCATGAAGGTTTCTGAGTCATTCTTCAAACTGATCATCTAGTTGGGAATCCTCTTCAAAATAGGAGGGAACTAGAGTAATTATGGTTGGAGGCCTGAATTTGAGACCTACCCAATGATGTTGCATAAAGGTATTTCTCTGGATTGAGAAGGCAATGCCTCAAAATGGAAGGGCACTACTTCAAAGTGGAGGGGCACTACTTCAAAATGAGCACCTGTGTCTTCATCTTCCCTAGATAATCCAAGCAGTAACTGAACCAAATCCTCCTCTTTATCTGATGTAGTCGATTGTTCGTCAACTTGTGACAACCTGCTTTTTAGTTTCTCCACTTTTTGCTATAATTCTCTAATTTTCTTTTCATGTTTTTCAATAACATATTTTATTTCCTCAATCCATCTCATTTATATTTTTATAACACTCTTTGCTGCTCTCAGTTGTTTTGTGATGTCCACCTCCTCTTCTTCGTTCGACTCAGAACCTAATACTGACAAATCAACTACAGTTTGCTGCTCAACAACGATCTCATCCTCTGATTCAGACCCCTACTCCTGTATAGGAGGTTCCATGAAATTATCTATGATTACATCCAAATTCTCAGTGGCTTGTTGCACTTCTATGACATCAGGGCTATCTTGTATGGTCTTTTTTTTTTAAGCGAAAAACCCCTTACGGGGTTGCCTTGGTCTAAGAGACCACGAATAGGGGGTTCTACACCATCAAAGTCACCCGAGGGTTGCACCCAGCCTTGCCCGCACCAATATTATCAATTGGATTTTGGGTACCCAATTCAACTTTTTGGTAGGGTGGAGATTCGAACCTGGGACCTCCCTTAGAGGATTGCCCTCTCCTCTCCAACTCACCTACAACACCTGGGTATGGTCTTCTCTTCAATCATTTGTTATTTTATCTCTTTTTGTTGGAGTCTTGCAGACCTCCTAGTGCTTAATGTATATTTTCTCTTCTTGCCCTATTTTCTTGTGGTAACAAGGGATGTAGGGATAGCTTTAGGCTCTTCACTGGGAACTTCACTCTCCTATTCGACGAGATAAATAACATCTTTATAAAAATGAACCATCTTCTATTTTATTTTTCTGTTGTCAGTTTCAGCCCTTCTCTTCTTAGTCTGTGAGGTTGATGGTTCTAGAGAAAAATGCTTTGTTGCTTTTGCTTGGTGTGTTTCCTTCTCTGCAATAGCATTTTTGTTTTTAGCATTTTCTTCTTCCTCAATAGCATTTTTTTTATAGCAACATTTGTATCCTCTTCTCCTTCATCTTCTTCTTCAAAAACTACATTAGTCAGGGTAGAATAAAACCTATTAAATATTCTAGGGTTTCCCCTAAAATGATGTTGGCACACCAGTTTAATAATACCATGATGATGAGGGCTCCTTTTTTCCTCTTGATAATTTTTTGCCATGCTCTATAGTTCTCAGTGCAGGTATGTTGGAAAATTCACTCTAAATTTAGGTTGTTGCCTACCATGCCTGAGGTGGTTTTAAATTTTGAAATGATGCCCTGACAAAATTACATACTACCCTTCATAGGTTGAAAAATCTGGTAACCCATGTGGTTACGTTATTCCAAGGTTCTTGTAGGCTGGCCCTTTTTCATTTTTTACTTCATTTCTCTGTTCTGATGCTGAGAAGACTGCTCTCTTCTGCTACTACAGTCATCGGCTAGGTCACTAATTTTTGGTTTCTATATAATTACAGGGTTTGCTCTTGTTCTTCTTTAGAAATAACCTTTATTTTTTTTTACTTTTCCTTGTAATCATTAGCAAATATGTCTTCGAAAAGGAAATATGGCACACTTCCTTATTATGTGCTCTGAACACCTGGCCATCAATCATTGGACATCCTTGCCATCAAATTTTCTTTACTATTTTTAGCTCGTCCATTCGCAAGCCAGCTGACATGTGTCAATGATCACATGGAGTAAAAAATTTTGCTGACTATGTCTTTTTCTCCCTCCTTGGATGCCACATGGAAATAGACTGTCAAATCTTCATTTCAAAGATTATGTTTCATTCCAAAGACTAAGCTGGGCATTTAATCCGAAGATAACCTCATTTCGAAGATAAACCTTCATTCCAAAGACACACCTTCATTCCGAAGACAAACCTTCATTCCGAAGACAAACCTTCATTTCGAAGACAAACCTTCATTCCGAAGACACACCTTCATTCCGAAGACAAACCTTCATTTCGAAGACAAACCTTCATTCCGAAGACACACCTTCATTCCGAAGACAAACCTTCATTCCGAAGACAAAGGCTTCATTCCAAAGATACCATGGTTATTGAAGATACAATAGTCATTCTGAAGACATAGCAGAAACCAATATTTTTCTCTTTCTCCAAGCATGTTTTGTTTATGCCAACTCTTATGAACACTTTTATACTAATGGTTAATTTTCATATACTATATATCAAATATTTACAATGAGAAAAGTGCAAGAAACATATATACCTGGTTAAAACAAGTTAATGCAAGTTTTGAAAGATGACTGCTTCTATTGATATTCTGCTGAGGCTTCCTACAACACTTCAAAAACAAGTGCAGTTGGTGAATTTGTATAATGGTGACTCAGAACTTTTAAGGTTATGCATGCCAGAAAACTGGTTTTCATGCATACCAACTCAGTAGCGCCTTAGAAAAAGGTTTTCATTGTTGAGCTATTCATTTTTCTCTTCTTTTTTTTTCTTTTTGTCTTTTTGATTCTTATTGTGCCCGTGAAGGAATTCATGACTTCCCTGAAATCATGCCCATGAAGGAATTCACAGCCATAATTTATTCATATTTTTATTTTCTATTTTTTCTAATTTTCTTTTTCTTTTTCTTTTAAGATTCAAAGATATGATCATTTGGAATATTCATCAGAAGAAGAAGCCTCTTCTGTCAAATGTAACTGTGTGAAATACCGAGCAAATTCCACCTTTGTTAGTGGTTTATGGTACAACTGTAAAAGATGTCCATTCACCACTAATATCCTCCTTAAATAATCAACTAAAGAAAGTTGAACAACTTCATTCTCGAACTCCCCTGGTTCATCCTTGCTTCTCTTAATGTGATCATCATGCCACATTTTCCATTTTTGTTGAGTGAACTCTATTTGGTGAAGTGCTTCCAACCAAAGTTCATCAAATGCATTCAACTGCAAAATTTGTTTTTTCTATACCTGCAACAACTTAATGCCAAATGCTAAAGATGCATAAAATGTTAGTAAAGCATTAGGATGTTGCACCAATATATCAAACAAATTTGCTCCCTGGTTTTTAGTTAACCAACTATTATTGTTCAAAGGTTGTTTTGGCTGTATTTAAGTTTGTTTTGTACTAGGCTGATTTGAATTGGTTCTTGGATAATGATGCATTAATAAATTAAGAGAGTAATGATATGGTGGAAAAGAATGAAAAATCTGTATATGTTTACCAAAAACAATTCTTGAAAGAATTAACTTTGATAAATGATAATGAAAATATGAGAAACAATAATGACATCCATGTGGTAAATAAAAAAAAATGGTTTTGTACTAGAATGGGTGATAAATTTTCAGAATTATGTTTTTCATCAGTTTGTAGTAATTGTTGAACAATAATTAGTTCATCTTTAAAATATGAGTTTTGAACATTTTCAACAAAAACAAACTTTTTGGAGGAATCCAACTCTTCTACATTTTTATTTACAACAATGGAGGCCAAAATTAAAGTATTCTTTTCATTTTCCTTATGTGTTCTAAGAAACTGTGGGCTTTCTGTACAATCATACTTAGGTGTAATAAGTTTACCTGAAAGCAACTTAACTAATTTTCCACCTTTTTGTATGGTTTTAGGATATACTTTCTTCTTTTTTCTTGGTTTTCTAAAACACATTTCTTGAACAATCCTATTAATGATTGGTACAACTTGAGGTAAAGGGACTGTAACAGTTAAATGTTCTAATTCCTTTATCAAATCTAATTGTGAAGATGTTATTTTTGATATCTTAGGCTGTTCAAAATATGATACTTTATTTGATGAGGTATCTTGTTCTTCTTGATGTTGTTTTAGTGTGGATTTGTTTTCATGTTCATTCTTTTTAACTTCACTTTCTACATTGATAAGTGGAATAGGTTCAAGCAATGGTTCACCTGAACACAACTGAGTTTTAACACAGTCACTAACATTTATTAGGGTTGTATTTTCTGATTCAACCACAGAGACAGGGGTTACCTGTTTAACATGATTTGGAATGACCACAGGTTGAGTTGAAAATAGAGGTTGTTTTAATTTTTGTTGTTGTCCACGATAGAAATTATGGATATAATTAGGCAACAAATTTGATTTTTGTTTTTGACAATGTTGCTGCCCTTTGTACATATTTTGATGTTGTACCCATTGATATCCCTGTAATTTTGGCTGCAACCATGGTGGATGTTGTTGATTCCATTGTTGTTGCATCCATCCATGTTGAGACCATGCTTGGGAGTATGCCCATGGTGGTTGACTCCAACATTGTTGAAGTGGACCTAAAGCAAACCATGGCATATACCAAGGATTATTTCCCAATGTGCAGGAAATTGAGAAGCATTCTAATATGGAAATTTATGAAAATTATTCCCTTGTCCTTGTCCTACAAAATTGGTTTTTTTCATAGGTTGAGACTGTTTTTCAAAGACACTTGTAAGTTCTGGAAATAAACTACACTGATCCGTGGGGTGTCCTAATTGACAAATGCTACATGTAGCAGTATAAATATTTTGTTCAAAGGACAATCATGAAGAGATTGTTGCTTTTTACATTCTGAACAATAGATGGCTGAAGATTCAGTAGATCCATTTTTTTCATCTAATATTCTATCATGTACTAAAATATCAGCCTCTTTCATGCATTCTTTCAAATCATGTTTTTCATTACCAATTTTGTGTTTTCTATGTCTTGAATGAGAGTTATTTTTACAAAGTTTAATAATTTCCTGAAATTTAAGTGCATTTGTATCTCCTCTTCCCAAGATATCCAATGCATCCATAGATTCATCTTGTAGTCCCCTTAAGAATATGACTTTGCAAATTTCAGGTTCAATACTTCCACATCTCTTATGAACAAAAGAAAATCTTTCTATATAATCTTCTAAGATTTTATTTTCCTCTTGTTTCATTGTAAGAATTTCATCATTTTGATTCTTGACTTGACAATATTCTTGGTATCTCTCCAAGAATATGTTTTCCATCTCATCCCAAGTTCTAATTGAGTTAGGTGCTAAGGTGATAAACCATCGTAGAGCTAACTCTTTAAGAGTGGAAGGAAATAGTTTGAGCTTTTGATTGTCATTAGTGTAATCATGAGCTTGACATAAAATTTTAAACTCAAACAAAAACATATCAGGATCTTCGGATGTAATTCCCTTGAAATTTGGTAATACTACAGGTGAAATTACCTTCATGGGAGCATTTTGATTAAGATCTAGTTGGATGGGATTTTGAAAAGTTCTGGCAAGGTGCACTAGTTGCACTAGGGTGGAGCACATTGTTGGCTCTACCTTGATTCTCTTGTGAGCCTTCCATTGTAGGTTCCCAAAAAAAATTATAAATCTTGTCAAATTTTCCTGATTGTATGGATTTGTCAAGAGAAAATGGTGTTGAACTACTTAATTTTCCTCCTTGTAATGATTTCTCAAAGGATCTTGCAGTGCTGGAAGTGGATGATTGGGATTCTTTGAAAATTCCAACATTTTTGAAAATAAAAAATTTAGACATTTTTGACATAATTTCAACCTCTTGTGAAATTTTTCTTCTTGTGGTTTCTTGTTTATTTCCTAAATGGACTGAAATACAATTTACCAATAACAATTACTTATACCAGTCATTACATTCATATTTTACTCTAAAATTCACAACTTAGCATATTTAATAATTATTGGACTGCTTTTCACCTTCTAACAATATTGTGTTCCCTAGCAATGGCACCAAAATGATGTGTAGTCGTTATAAACATCATTAATTCTTAATGAATTTGTCAATCCAGGGCAGTGTACAAGGCTATTTGCGGAAGAAGGGGCAAATAGGGTTATAACTTAGGTCAATCTGGAGCAACAGGTCTTCTTGGTGAAACCGATTATGTGGGGGATTTAGGACATTCCTATCTCTAAATTGCATAAATTAAACCTTAATCTAAGTTGTAAAAATGGAAACTAATCATTAACTGCATAAATGAAATCCTAATTACAATTGCAGAATGAGACCTAATTATGTTGCAAAAATAATATTTTCGAATTAGAAAGTCTAGTTATAATTGCAAAAAGAAAATCTATTTACTTTTGCAGCAATGTAAACCTACTTATAGCATGGAAATGAAACCCTATCAATACTTTGTAATAGAAGGTTGTCAATCTTTTATGCAGGGGTTGACAACAAAACATAAAATACAAGAAATTACAGAAAAACAATAAATTCTGGAAATGACAGTCTGCAATAAATTGAAAGCTTTGCTGAAAGTGGAGATTACAACCAAACCATTAATCACAAAACATAAAATAAGCTAAGATTGCAAATATCATTAGTTTTTTACAAAGGAATGAAATGACAAGTTCTACTACTCATTCTCACTGCAGCAAAATCAGAATAAAACCTGTCTGTCAGTCCTCCTCCTAGGTCTGGAAGTGGCAAGCCTCCTTTCTCAGAAGAAGGTTTGAATTCTTCTTTAAGTCTTACTTACACTCAGACATAACAAAATAAATGGAATGAAACTACACTTTTATTGTTTCAGAAACATAATTACAATTCTGCTGAAATCTGTTACAGGTCTGAAATCACTATTCTATTATCTCCCTATTTATTTTCTATTTCCTCTATATAATCTAATAGATCAACCTAAACGGGAGCTATCTTTTATAGATGCCTAAAATCTAATTACAAACATAAAATATGTTGTTCCTGATATCTTGTAGAATTTCCTGGGTTTATCCTAGAAGAGGATCAATTTGATCTTTTCCATAAATGATGGCTTTGGACGGTAAGGACGACAAAGTTAGATGGGAGATATTTTCCCTTAACTTTCTCAACCTTATTATCCCCTTTTCCATCACCAAAATTCAGTTAAAAAGTGCTTTCTTTTCTCATTTCGAAGAAACTGTGTTCATTTCGAAGACACTGTGTTCATTCCGGAGACACTGTGTTCATTTTGAAGACATTGTGTTCATTTCGAAGATCTTTAGAATGACCAAATGTGTTGACTCCAAATGGTTTTGGCTGCATTTCTCAGGTGTATTAGACCTCAGGATCATATTGCAATAGTCTTCATTCTTCCTTGGATGTGAATTCCATGCCTTGCCATTCATTGGCAGCTGGATGGAATTTATATGGAAAAACTAGTTTTCTATTGCACAGTAATAAGTCTTTGTACTATTTGTTGAATTTAGAGAAACTAATGCTTAATGATCATCAAAATAAGACTAGTGAAGTGTTGTTGTCAACCTAAGCATGACAAGATAACATAAAACTATACAAGAACTGTTAAAAATCAGAATATAATGTCCTTAACACTTCAATCATGCAAATAGTTAATACACAACATATTAAATCAACTTAACTAGCATATAAGATAATTCATAAGAGTTTTAGGTAGTTTTAACTATTTAAAACATGCTATAAATGAGGCTTATCCAGGACCTCATTAATGAGTATGAGAGTCTTTGTGATCCTCGTGCATATTGGCTAGGGATAGAACCTTCCTATGCACACGTTGTCTATGCTCCTTGGGAGGGTATAGGTCAGCCTTGGCTAGCCTATCCTCCTGCTCTATGTGCTCCTTCTGAGCTAAAATACACTCCTCACACATGCATTGCTCATATAATATCTGTCGTAGGAGCCTTTGCACTTGAAGATTTTCATCTTCAATATGCTGCCTCTCTAGGCGAGAATCATCCAATTGATCTTGGAGGAGTTGACCTCTTTGCTCAAACACCAGTCTATGATCTATCGATATGGTCGGTCGTGGGAGGCCTCCGATGTGTGTGCTTTGTGTGAGCTACCTTATGGGTTTTGTACCCATCATACAAATGTGAGGATGGTGTACGTGTGACATGAGGGTGCTTAGGAGCCTCTCCATGATCTCTAGTGATCTTGATACAACTGCTGCTACGCTCACTTGGAGCACAAGTGGGCAGAGTTGTAGGCTTGTAGTCTAGCTACTCAAGAACACTACCTAGACCATCTAACTTTCTACACCTCCACCGCTCATATGGTGGTGTTCCATTAGCCCCCACCTTTGATATATCAATGGTGATCTTGCATGGTGAGCCACGCGCGAGAGTATGGGTGGACCTATGCTCAGAAGCGAGTCTGTCCTCTTACCCCCTAATGGGTAGATCTTTGGTCCTTCTATACTCTGACTATGGAGGGTTAGAACCTCCTATGGACCTAGTACATATGGGAACCAACTTGGTCCCCTACACAACATATTCCTCGGTCGATCCCATGGATGCGGGTGCAGTGCGGTCTTGATAATGGCTTTGGAGTAGAGAATCCTCATGCTGATAATCTTTGTGCTTAGTCCTATGCCTAGAGGAGTGTACTGAAGCTCCTCTATCGGGGGTCTGCTCAACGGGATCTCCCCATGTCGAGTTGTCGCCTCTAATGCTCGTCGAACATCGTTTGGTTCACTCATGTGTGTGAGGACTCGACACATGTTGTTGTGAACCAGTTGGGCGTTAATCATGGGCATTGGTCCTAGACCTTTGTCGATCACCCTGTGTGTTCACCATTTGTGTACCTAACGTCTAGATGTGTTTTATTATTCAAACAAAGTATACAATGATGATTATCTCCTTTTAAATTTTTATTGTGAGCCTTAAACTGTTTGATGTTATTTTCAGATGTGTTATATCAGTGTTAGAAACTCTTGCTTGTTTTGAAATATTGTTGGATTTTATACTTAGTTAAATTGGATTTCACCTGTATACCTGCAGCTCGACAACTATGCGATGAAATCCAAGTCACATAAACCAACCTATAATGTGTGGAAGTGAAGCCCACACACGGTCAGGGGGCACAGGTACTCCCAATTTCTCACCCATTTTCCCCCAATCAGTGTCATACCCTCAGAAGAGGAGTATATGCAAATTTTTTAGGGTACGAAAGGATCTTGGACCCGGTATGGTCTAGTAACACATGGTACGTGGGATTTGGGCCAATGGATGGAAGTTACGCCCATCGTCGTTGAACCCTACTAGTGGTTGGATATGAAGCCCAACTCACTAGCATTTAAGTGTCAGGTGGTGTGTGTAGTTCCTTTTACTTTGCAAAAATTACAAATGCATAAAAGAGCATAATGGTCATTCCTACATGATATGCATGAAAATAAAGGAACGTTTCAAATTCAGAAAGAATGCATGCTAATGTCCTATATGATATTTTGATGATGCAATTACAATGACACGGCCACTAATTGGGCCTCAAGCATGCAAATGACATGCCATCTCTATCAAGGTCGTTGTATTTAGGGGTGAACTGCATTCAGAGGTCCACTATTCCCAACAACACCTTTTTAATGAAATAAAAATGGAAACAAACTAGGACTTGTTCATTTACGCTTTTTTATTTGAGTTTCTAGTTTGCAACGGTTCGACACTTTCTGGAAAGATACAGAACATAATATTCAGAATAGATAGTGAAATTGGGGCCTACCTCAGCTCCTGCTCTATTGCCCATTGAGTTTCTTGTTGTCTGCATTTTCCTCTATAAATCGTAGGTCCGATCTGGGGGCTGTAGTGGTGACCGCAAGTTACAGTCGTGGGCCAAAAAATAACCGTAGCTAAAAGCTACGGTTAGCACCTGAGATAAGAAACTGCCAAGAAAAGTTAGAACTCAAGGTTAAAATTATGGGGTCCCATCATGATCACCATCTGACCTAACCACGAAGCGTGCACCTAGCTACTGCATTGATCTATACCATCATAAAAACATAAATATTCACACAAGTACATAAATTGAATAGAAAAAAATTATGTAAGATTTCTCGTATTAATCTTTGAATTATTTTTTATTACAAAAATGCCCTCTTAGGGTCACTTAAAAGATGATACTGGTATTACAATTGCCAATGCCCTCAATAGGATAGGCGCACTTATGGTGCTCTCTTGATTAGTCACAAATTTCCTTGGGGTGGAGCTAACCCCCTTCTTCGCAATGTGGAAGGATTATGACATAAGCTCCTCTTGCACCTATCTCTCTGTGAACAAGAAACAACAACACATAATTAAAAGGATTGATAGCCTCTCGTGATGAGGCCCTTTAAAGGAATATGCATGTAAGTGCCATTAAACTAGTAAAACAAGAAAGCATAAAGAAAGACTTTAAACTATTCTAATTAAATCAAGAATTATGCTACAACATGAAGGACATGAATAAGCAAGTGATGCATGGATCAAATATCAAATTAGGAACAATAAATGGTATACAAGATCCAATGTAATCCTACTTAATAAAATGCATTAAATGTCTAATTTCTATGATCAGAGTTTCTCTAAAATGCAATTAAACCTATGAAAAGACTAATATAACTAATCTATGCGATCAAAATCAAAGCAATTAAGGTGATCATTAACCTGTTGCAAACTACAGTTGTGATGGGTAGTTTGCACTGTGAACCGCGGTTGACAGCTGTGGTTTGACCTCTGATATGTTTGCCGTCATAATTAGGGTCAATGGGCTTGATCTCCTTGTCCAAATTGATGTTCAAGGGTCACCTTTATTGTCCTCTAACATATTTGGCTGTCAAATCATTGTGAAGGGCCTTCGTTTGCCCAGATTTGTGTTTCTTGATCCTCCTAGGCACCTAGGGCATCAATGGCTAATTGATATTTAGGTGGATAGAAAAGGGGCTCTCAAATATTAAATTCAGTATGCAATTTGATAGGGCTTCACTGCTTTCTTGCTCAATTAACTCTCTCCCTTTCTCCCCATTTGGAGGGGGTATTTATATCATGCCCCTAGGGCTAGTGGTGGCTTCATGGAGAAGCCAAGACTAAGAAGGTTAGTTAGGACAGTTGGGATGGAAGCCTCTGGAATCTTTCGTACTTCAACTGCCTCCTTCTGGATCTCTTGGTCGTTCCAACCGATTTGTCTTGGATAGAAGGCCTAACTGAATTCCAGTTAAGACCGTAGGTCACAGCTACGGTCCATATTGTAGACTGCAGGTGTCAACCGTGGTTTAGACTGGAGATCGCAAGTTTGGGCTGTGGTTCAGACTGTTTAGGCCAAAAATGCCTAAATTGAGTGGTTAGAACCACTGCTCTATCTTGGAGTCTATCCAAGATCCTTCATATGGTTTTGTAGCATGTCCATATGAGTAGTCTCCATCGACATAACGCGTTTTAGGTGTCTATAGGAACGTATATGCTTGCTAGTCTAGATGGAGTTGAAGAGCCTGAACCACTTAACATCATCCACTTGAGAGCATTATATGCTTAATGTTATCTATACATATATATGTATATATACATGGCTAATACACAAAAAAAACATTGCATTTCACACATTGTGTTTTTACACATTGCATTGCACACATTACATTTCACAAATTGCATTTTATATATTGCATTCACAACCACCTTCACACATTCCATTTCATATTAGGAGGTCATTTATTCAGTTTAGATAATAATTGATCCAATAAAGTCATGTTGCCTTAATTAGGGGCACCCTCAAAATCATCATCCATTTCATTTCACCATTCCATAAAGTCAAATTATCATTTACAAACCACATTTTCATAATCCCTAGGTGTTTTCAATCACTCAACCACTCCTAGTGTTTCTAGCAACCTCAAATACATGTCGAGTTTTCTTTAGGATTAAGACACATTTTCACTAAGAAAATCTTGAGTTCTAGGAATTGACCCTAACATTCTTGAACCAAACACAATCACACATCTTCAAAACATCATGTGTCAAAGAGGGCTAATACCAGTATTAGGTTAAACCTCAAATTGAAAAGGGTATTCCTTGCTTGTCCCATTATGCACATAGTCCAAAAATAAAAAATAGTGGTCTTCACCACTATCACAATTACTTCCAAACAAAATAAAGAGTAGTAAGGATAGGGTAAAATTCTCATCATACTTTGGTTGAGAATCTGATTTTCCAAAGCTCTAAATCTTTTACACATCATACACCACAGATCCTCAGGTTGTAAGGATAGAACTACATTTTCAATCAGATGGTTAGGTAGTTTGAATCCCCAAAGCTTAGAGATCAAATTCTTGGACTATGGAGTTAATCTCCATCGGGGCTATAGACGCTTGATTGGCAATGGAGTATGCTCATGTGTGACATGTCTCTCTTGAAGAGACTTTTGACTGTACATACGGAAAATCTAGCTTCTTGGTCTCCTCCATGACATGTTTCATATCAATTTACTCAAGATGTGTTAATGAACTCACTTGCACACACATTTTTTCTTGATTACCTTGAGTCATTACCATACTCATGATTTGGTAAATGAATTCACTGCACACACATTTGGTCTTAGAAAAATTAGATAGAAGTTAGTGAGTTTTTCATATATCACTAGTATGTCTGAGTCTTTGCAAAACAATCAGTTTCCCATATCAACATCCATATCATTATATGAGTATCCCATTTCACATACCACCATTTTGGTGCGCCTGATTAAACAACAATGTGGTCAAGAAAAATCTAAACTACGAATGATCATTAGAGCATTAATTCATTTGCATCCATACACATTATCATTACATTATTATCCATCACACATATACACATGCATTCAAACAAAAGCATTCACACAAAATCATAACACAAAATTAAAAGCCATGTCTATATATATATATATCAAAGCTATATACAATGGATCAGCAAGGCTCATATGCCAAAAGTGCATCTCAGCACTATATACCGCCTATAGGAGGATCCCTGTGATCCTGATGGAGCCCTAGACCTAAAGCCACTATGCCTAGACTCACTATGCCTAAAAAATCCAAATATGGAGGAAGAGGGTCGATCTGGCAGCCCAATGTGGTGTTGCATCAATAGATCCTCCAAATATTGGATGTATCCATCTCGAGACCAAAGGCATAGTATGTCATGTCTCTGATGATGGTCCCTTTGTTCCAGCTCTTCCTGGAGCCTCGCTATCCTATCCTCACCTTCACCTACAATTGTTCGTGCTTCTAGCCCCACCCATAGTCGAGCTATCTCTGCATATCGAACTGCTATCTCTGCATCTCGATCTGCCACCATATGCTCAAGCCTTGTCCACTCCTCCTCACTCTAACCTAGAGGTCTCTCTAGAACCTCCTCCATATCATCCCTACCATCACCATCACCTCCAATCTTGTTAGGGTACCTAGGAATAGATATTTGGGAATATATTATTATATTGTATAAGGGTTGGCATGGGCCACACATAACCCAAGGTTGATTGTGTTATAATATAATATTATATTTGTAGTAGGTTCCTCAAAGTAGAATAAGAAGATGAATATATAAAGATGAGATATTTGTCATTGTAATCATCATGGAGATCAATCACATGTAATCGTCTTTGCCCACAAAGTGGCTTATGGGAATTTTCTCTCCTTAAGTGGCTCTCTCATCTTGGAAGATCTTGTAGAGTTATTCATTCCTTAAGAATTATTATTGGCATTTCCCTACCTTAAGGGTATTATCTATCTCTCTCATTTGTGGATTGTTATTGTGGATAATTATTTATGGATGAATGTGATTTGATATTTTTGTAAAATGGTGAATGATTTATGTTAATAATAATAAAGTTCTATAACAAGTGGTATCAGAGCAACGATTTTGGCAAAGTGGGGATTTTTTTTTGAATTGAAGAATTAGGGCAGATTATTTTTTGGAAAAAATATCTCATCTTTCAGGAGCCAGATCTCTGCAAATGTTTATCAAATTTAGGTGATTCTTATATCAGTTTGTACAAAATTTGAAGAGCTTTAAAATGAGTGGTCATAAGAATAAATCCAAGCAGTATTCAGGGAGATATGACCTTTTGAAGTCAACCATCTCAAACAAGGGTAGTTACAAATTTTTAAGTCATGATTTTTTTGGAAAATGAAATTTGTCAACTTGGGTAAGCAAATCAGTTACAATTTATTTTGTTGGAAGAAAAATTACAAATCTAGTTGTCTATGTGGAATTTTAGCTTCAAATCAGTGGGGAGATATATTTCTATGAAACCCTAGCTCATAAAACCCTAAGTTGCATGAGGGCAATTTTTTTTTGGAAAAACATCTCATCTTTCAAGAGCCATATCTCTGTGAAAGTTTATCCGATTCAGACGATTCTTGGACCAGTTTGTGAGGAATTTGAAAAGCATTAAAATGAGTGGTCATCTAATGGAATATATATATATATATAACCCTAGTTTGCATTGGGGCATGATATATATTTTCATGAAACCCTAGATTTGCATTATCTTGAGGTGTGAACTTATGGAGCTACAATTATTTTTTGGAGAAGATGATATTGATGTTAGAGAGTGGTGGAAACTATTTAGAGACTTGTATTATTATAATTATGATTTTACTTGGAACCAACTTCTTCCTCGCTATCTTAGAGGAGCAACTCTCTCTTGGTATAATAGTTCTAATAAATCTAACTTCAGTTGGGAGGAAATGAGGCATGCATTCTTTAGTAAATGGGACCCATACAAAAGAATAGCTAGTTTGCAGGTCACCATCAAAGGATATGAAGAAGAAATAAACATGCTTCAAAAAGAACAAAAGGAAGTAAAAAGAGAGCTAGAAAATTTCAAAGAAATGATAGAAGATAAAAAAGATATCAGTATGCAAACAAAGGAAACCATACCTTTGGTAGAAGATAAATTAAAAAATGGATAAAATGATTTTTTTGGATCCAAGAAGTCTATTTTGCAGGTTCATGGAAGCATTCAAAAGGCACAGGTTATTATTTCCATTGACCCTAGTAGCAAATATAATTTTATTAATATTTCTTTGGCTAAGAGGTTGCAAGTTCAAGCAACAAAAATTAAGGACATACAGTTGGAGGGTGAGAATGTTCAATTTTTTAAAAATTTGAATATCACCATGGATAAATATGTTTTACATTCAGATTTTTATGCTATTGATATGGATGATGAGGATATTGTTCTTGGTTATCCTTGTTTGGATTCTTTGGGTACTGCTAACATTAATGTGCAAAAGAAGTTTATGAAGTTATGGTATAGGAAAAAGAAAATAACATTGTAGGATATTTATCAACTTAAAGAGCAAGGATCCAAGGAAGACCAAGAAGTGGTTACAGAGAAAAAAATTGAAGAACAAATATAAGAACTTGAAACAAAATTCAAGAAGGAAATAACAACAATAGATTCTCTTAAAGAAGCAGTGGCAATCGAGCACATGTCAATAATAGTAGTTGAGTCTAAGGAAGCTTTGATAGAAGGGCACAAGAACACACCAAAAAAAGAGAACATGAAAGAACAATGTGTAGAATTTACAACAATGGATCTAAATGTTGAGCAACCAAAGAAGGTAGAACATCAAGTTAAGGTTGCACCTTATCGCCATCCACACCACCATGAGCGAAAATAATATTGGAGGCATGGCTCAATGCAACATTATTATGGTTCTACATGGAATCAGAAAGGCTCCAAGTATAGAATTTTTTGGCAAAGAAAGCATAGTGATCCTGGTTTTCAGAGTGGTGCATTAGTAGCAAGGAGCAAGTGGACCCATCATTCAAATTATCAAAATACAACAACAAAAGCATGGATCCAACGAAGCGGATTTGGATACTCAAGTGGAAAAATGGTATACTACATCAACAACGACCACCACCAATCAATGTTTCACTAGGATGGGTGGATTATCAAGATTAGTACCAGTTGCTAACATTGCTTATCAAATCATATTATCTTGTTTCTTCATATGTTTCAATGACAAAACATTTGTATGGAGGGTGGCATGTTAGGGTATCTAGGAATAGATATTTAGGGATATATTATTATATTGTATAAGGGTTGGAATGGGCTACACATAACCCAAGGTTGATTTTATTATAATATTATATTATATTTTAATATTATATTATATTAGTAGTAGGTTCCTCAAAGTAGAATAAGAAGATGGATATATAAAGAAGAGATATTTGTCATTGTAATCATCATGGATATCAATCAAATGTAATCGTCCTTGCCCACAAAGTGGCTTATGGGACTTTGCCCTCCTTAAGTGGCTCTCTTATCTTGGGAGATCTTGTGGAGTTATTCCTTCCTTAAGGATTATTATTGGTGTTTCTCTACCTTAAGGGTATTATCTATCTATATCTCATTTGTTGATTGTTATTGTGAATAATTATTTATGGATGAATGTGATTTGATATTTCTATATAATGGTGAATGATTTCTAATAATAAAGTTCTATAAAAAATCTCTAGAGGTTGCTCTATTGTATCTCTCACCTGTCTCCCTTGGCTGTTATATTGATGACGTCTCTGCCATCTAGGAGCCTCAATTATCTCCTCCACCTCAACCTCTACCTCATCATCATCCTCATCGTCCTCATCCATGGTCTAAATGGGTACCCATGGTGGTTGTGCAATGAACCATGCATCATACTCTGTGGTAGTCCCTGCATCATCCACATCGGGGATATCTATCTCCTCATCATTCTCATAGATCACTCACCATGCCTTAGGGTAGACCTGTATCATCTTGATGGTGCTTGTATAGCATCGATGCCTTAGAATTACCTTATCGTAGCCTAAATTGTCTCATCACTCGTATGAACTGGATCAGCTCTACCTCACTCCTATGTCACCCAACCACCCATATAGCCTACCAAATTCTTCGTAGCTGCTCCTCATCACTAGTCTAAGTGACACCTCATCATGGTCACAAATGCACCTGATTATGTGTCAGTCTAGTCCATAGATCTTTATACTCTTGGCTACTACAGCTAGGATGACTTGGTTGTACCTCCCTAGTCACCTGCTATCTCATAGCATAGGGTTACTCTCCATCCCACACCTCACTAGGCAGGCCCACAGGTTGAGCCACAATAAAGTGCTTCCAACCCCAGCACTATAATAATAAATTACATCCCAACCCCTTCCACCCCTGCCTCCTCACCTCGTACAACTCTAAGTATAGCTGAGCCAGTAGAGTAGGCACCCATGCATACACCTACGGCTCATCGATCATATCGTATACTAGCCTGATCATGTTCGATGGAAATCGATAGTTAGTGTTGTTCGGTGCCACTATGTTGACCAATAGGAACATGACCAAGGTGAGCAATACCTCTAACTCCTTCTTGGCATACATCACCAAGTACATGATACCTCCACCCTTCACACTCACATCCCGCCATCAATCTTCAAAGATTCGACTCATCTCATACCCCCTATCATGTCTAACCTCGACACATAACCCATCCATAGACACTCGAAGAATACGATATACATACTCGAGTGTTAATGTTTCCTCTCCAGTAGGGAGCTGAAAGGTCCCCCTATCTGGATCCCATATCTCTACCAAGGCAGAGAGATACCCTTCGTCTACCCTCACCACATCAATCTAAGCTGCCCCAGCTAGCCCCACATCCTCCAACCAATCCCAATCCTCCTTTCACAGTGTATTTCTCACCCCAAGTATTAGAGGTAAGAATCAATGTTGAGCCTCCAAGATCCTCAACTACAACACAACACATACACAATGCAAACACATTAATGCCACATTCATTTACATAATGCAAAAAAAAAATGCACAAGTCCAAACAAAGAGTGCCAAGGGAACTTACCTTAGTCACCTACACCTCTACTCCAACTATCGCATCCACACCCTCCATCGCCATAGCCTCCACTCCACCACACTCCTTCACTCCACCTCACTCCACTCACTTACTCTTGTTTAGATGCAACTTCTGGAACTTGTGAATGCAAGAATGAATCTGATTTTATATTTATAGACTATTTATAGCTACTTTTGGCATACTCAAATGCCTATGGGCATTCCATGGTGCATTGAAACACTCACCAGTGTTTTTGGAGTGGCAAATGTTTGTCGATACTTGTGCATGATGCAAACGCTAGCTGGTGTTTGGCTTCAAAATTTTGCAGAAAGACCAAAATTCTCCAAAAACATAGCTTACCTCCACAAAATAACTCCACATTGTATCAATGCATTCATTTCATCATCATATCATGTTTTATAAAACCAAAAATCGATTTGGGTACTTAATTTTAGCTTGTGACCAAAAGTCGTAAAATCACCTTACAAAGTTCAAAACATCCCAAAACGATCTGAATTTTTAAAAAACGACCATATTCATCATTCCAATCATCCACCTCATAATTTCACCACTCTTTGTGATAACATGGATTGATTTTGGCGGTTAAATTATTTGCAACCCAAAAAGTTGTAAAATATCCAAAAATTGCTTTTCAAAAACACTCCAAAACACTTTTGAGGTAGACAATGTAGAATACTATGGCAGCCATAAAAAGCTGGATAACCTGCCTAGATTCATGTGGGCTACCGATTCCACCATGTAAAATATAAAAAAAAATGCTCCAAAACAATACAAAATTTCACAAAATCATGCAATCCAATCATCAATGCATTTTTCATCATCACATCTTCATTCCAACACCATTTTCATCCATCAAACATTGCATTTGCATTTTTGCCAAATTCACCCACAATTTCAAGTGAACCTCATATCTAGTGGTTTATTTTATCTCCTTGGTGATTGCAGCGATTGGTTGTCCATGCAATTCGATAAGATGTTTAGATTACCATAAGGGCACTTGCTCATCATCATTCAACTTCCTTTTTTTCAAGCACAAAATCATTTTGGGTTGCTCATTTTTTGAGTGAGACTATGCCAAGACCAATTTTCTCAACAACTGTGATTGATGCCCTTTTCCATGGGGTTCCCAACATGGATAACTTTCATCATTTTCCTTGCAATTACACTAGTCTCCAATGATGCAGGCTGATTAAAGTGATTGAGCAACCTTTTTTTTTGCATTTGTATCTTTTCATTTTAATGATGCCAAAAGGCACTTTCTTAAACAACATGGAATCACCCCAAACTTGGGGTAAATAAAATTGATTTTGAGCTCCCACATCGGGATACATTATTTACATCATTCATCATACATCTACATTTGGCAAAAATACCTTTTCAGTTGGGATAAAAATAGAATTCACTTACATTTACACTTGCAAAAACCCCTTTCTCCATTGGGGCAAAAGCAATATCAATTTACATCATTCATATCATCCACATTTACATCATTCATATCATCTACACTTACATCATACATTTGCACTTACATCATTCACCTGCATCATTACCCATAATTCTATCAATTGGCTCGTGAGACTCATTTTTCACTCATTCACCAATTGAGGGGGTAAGCTACACCGATAAATTCTTTATCTTCAAAATCGTATTTGCGTTCCAAGGGAAGAAAGTTGCTTCACCACACCAAACTAGGTGTCTCATATTTTTGCACCGCATTGTGTTTCACGCAACATGATACAAAAAGGGGTATTTTTAGACACCAAAATCTAACCACTTATCATCCATTTGTATCCTCCAATCATAGTCTTCCATTATATATATATATATATATATATATATATATATATATATATATATATATATATATATATATATATATATGTATGTATTTATTTAATATATACATAAATATTAATATTTTATATTTATATTTATATACATTTAATAAATATATATGTATTTATGTAAATAAATATTAGCCATCCACCACGACTTAATCTCATACATCCATCCATCTCAATCCATGTCACTTGCCCAAGCTTAATCTCCACCCTTCCTCATGTTTTAATCTCGATCGACCATTTTGTATCATCAAAACCCTAACATGTTCAAGGGTATATTATAAAAGATGAGTCATTTTGACAAATCAAGGTCTTAGAAATTCTTGGAAGGTTCACAAAGAAATATTTAGAGGTCCCATATTTGAACATCTGTCCACTCCCAAACCCTAGCTCCTTCGTTATCATCTTCTTCCCTCGTCATCGCCATCTCACCCACACCAAAACACTCGCAAACCAGATCTCGTTCTGCTCCACTCCCATTCACCCCCGAACACCACCCAGAGTTTGTAGAATGCTTTTGAGCATTTTTGGAACATTGATAAGCATTTGCATCCATTCCTGAATACCTTCGGGTGTTTCCCATAGCAGATTTGCAGTCAGTAAGCCCTTTGAAGCTTTCAGGAATTCTCACGACTCTCGAACATAAAAGCAGGAATATAAATTAGCATTGACAAGGTAAGATATTAGTTGCTTTATTTTTATGTTTCTACACTCTTGTTTTTAGTAAATATTGCAGCATTTAGGGTTTACAAGTTTTATCATTCAGGGGGTCTCACACAGTGGAGCCTTTGTATGTGCTTTTAACCCCTTTTATGTTGTTTACTATTTGTAGGTGCAGGAACCACATTTTTTGGAAGTTTTTGCAGCTAGGGTGGTCCCGTAGGGATACACAAGCCCACCCGCACACTTGTTTGGATCAAGGACAAACCAGAAGACACCAACTATTCATTGAACTAGGGTTTTAAAACCCTATTATCTATAATCATTGTATCAAAAGCATTTGTAACCCCATATTGGGGTACATTTATTGTACAAATCGAAGATCAATAAAGATTATTCATTTTGTGCATTTCGTGGTGTTATTGTGCTTTTGTGCTTTTGTTTTGTATTGGTGTTCATTTTTTTTTTACAACTTTAAATATTGTCATTATCTTATATTTGATATAGCATGCTTATTCTAGATCTTGTGGTTGCTTTTATTTAATTATTAGTATTAAAAGCTAACATTAACATCTAAGATATTGTAATAACACTGCATCATGATGATGTAATACATGTGGGGCTTGTTTCAATCCCATATATCTAATAAAAAAAATGTTTCTCACCCTAAGTAACTCAATGGAAAATTTTTATTATAAATAGGGGACTAGGGACCACATTGTCTTTGTCTTTTGGCCATGATAGTTTAGAGCTACACTCTTTGAAACCCATATTCTACTATGTACTCATGAGGTTGTAAGAAATTAGCAAGTCCTTAGGCATTTATTTAGTGGCACTACCCTTTTGGTTTGTCAAGACCAAGATGGTTATGGCATGGCCCTTCTTGGCCATATTATCATTTGTTTATCAATTTTATAATCTAATGAATGGGAATATATTGATGCTATTTGACTTGTCATGCATTCATTGATCACACACTTTCCTTTCTATGGTTTAATAGTTGTATTTGCTTAGATATCTCACACCCTTAAACTTCCATGCAATTTAATTTTTGTGCTTTACTTTTTTTGTATTTTTCTTTCTAACACTTTAATGTAGTTATTTTAGATTAGAATATGATTTTTTGGTGAGCATAGTGGAGAGATGACCTAACTCTAAAGGTCAAGAGAAGCCATTTACAATCCCTTCCTACCTTTTTGAAACTCAAATTGGGGGGGGGGATCTAAATTAGAAATTATGACTATTAGCCAATGCAAAAATACAACATACCTTCATTGCTTAGTAGTTGGTCCCTACAGATGAATTTTCTAGAGCATTGAAAATATTATTCAAAACCTCCTTATTGATAAGTTGATATGGAAGTTCAAAAAGCCTAATTCATACTAGAAGTCTTTTAATAATTTGTCTCCATAGAAAAATTCTCACTCTATTGTCTTAAATATAATGCATCTCACCATAAACTATGGGCCACCACCTATTATTTTTATTCTTGATTTTTGAATTAGAGAAGATGATGAGCAAACATTCTTTTTGGAATATAATTCATGGAATAATTTGAATTCAATCCCTACTTCCACTTGATCCAATTTTGAATCTCTAGAAAAGTTATTTATAGATCTTATATATTAACCCTCTACTTTTAAGAATTGTTATAATATACCTAATCATCTCATCCTCGATAATCATTTTTAGTGTAACATCTGCTACTTGGATAGGGTTTGTAATAGATTCAACCTTCCTCTTATCCCAAACTTGGGCATCCTTACTTCCAGTTAGGAGTTTTAAAAAGGATTTTCTTGCCATGCTACCTAGATTTTTCTCTTAAGATTCCTTTATTTTTTTGTTTTTCCCAAACATTTGGAACAAGAAAAGGTGAGGTTTGTTCCTTGATTGCACTTGCTTCTTGTTTGCAATCATAAAACTCACTTGTATGGAATAATTACAAAAACAATTTCTTCTTAGTGCTTCCTTGTAAACCCTAAAGTGTAAGGAACATCGTCCATGGTACTCAATTTCTTATACTACTCTAAAATCCCTAAATTTCCATGAACATCCTTCATATTGCTTTCTTTATTATGCTATTTTTGAAACCCTAAAGTGTAAGGAATAAACTTTGCACTACTTTTTTTGTTGTAAGGAGATAATTGTATAATACTTGAGGAAAATGAAGATGATTTACCTCGATTAATTTTGATTTCATCCACCTTTTTATAAAAATTTGCTTCTACATCTTCTTTTGTACCTTTAATTCCTTTTGAATTTGAACTTTCACATTGTAATTTCTCATCCCTTGCATCCTTCTTAGTTTCTTCTTGTAGTTGCTTTAAGTGAATTATGAAGCCCTTTGTCAATTGATGAGGTAGAGGGGATTTCTTTGTTATTTTATGGGATTGGAAAATCATTGATTAAGCTAACTTCTACGAAATTTTAATCTCTTGGCTTCATCTTGAAGCTTGTATCATGACCAAAAATTTCCATCTCCTTCTCGATCATTTTTACTTTGCAATCTTTTGTCTTATCTTTAATTTGATAACAATTACGACATTAGAATGCAATAAATTCATAACTCACTTGTTGATCTTATTCTCTTGATTCAAATTTAATATTAATGTATTTTGATAAAGCTTTTGATATATCCATAAAACACATACCCGAGTATATACAACATGCTTTCAATCCTTAGTAGTTGGTCTTTCAAGAATTAACTGCCCTAAAGTATTAATGATATTCTTCAAAATCTTCCTATTGATAATCTAATATGGAAGTCCAATAAACCTAACACATAATCAAATCCTTTTAATAATATTTATCTCCACAAAAAAAAATATTCTATGATCTTAGATATAAGTCGTCTCTCTACTTATTCCCATAAATATTCAAAGGCAGAAAAATAAAGATTGGAATTGGTTGTTGGACAAAGTCAAGAAGAAAATTGGAAAGTGGACCAACAAGTGGCTTTCTTCCGGGGGTAGAATCACCTTGGTAAAATCAGTCCTTCAAGCTATTCCTATTTATGTTTCTTCCATTTTGAATATCCCAAAGGTTGTTCTTCGAGAATTGGATCAAATCGGTCATCGTTTCCTTTGGAGTGGTACTAAGGAGAAAAGAAAATGGGCCTTGGTGAAATGGGATACTTTATGTCTTCCTAAGAGTGAAGGGGGATTAGTATTCCAGTCTTCTATTAATAACAACAAAGCTTTAGCTGCTAAATTATATTGGAGGATGTTGCATAACCCCAATGCTCTTTGGGCCAATAATCTTCGTGCTAAATATGCTGAGAACAAAAGTCCCGAAGACCTTGTTCGCTATCAACTTCCTACCAAAGGTTCTCCCATTTTAGCAGTTCTTAAGACTGGTGAGGATTTGATAAAGAAAAAATTATTTTGGATCATTCATAATGGTCAACATGCAAATTTTTGGACAGATTCTTGGGATGGTCACAAGCCTTTGATAACTCAGTTTCCCGATTGGAGGCCTTGGATGGAGGAGCTTCACCGAGTTAATTGGATAAAGGTGGCTAATTATTATCGATACCATACTGGTAATTCAAAGGTTGGTAGATATTGGATCCCTATTGAAGACTGGCCTATTCAAATCCTAGAAAGGCAAAGACAAGATATCCAAGGCATCCTTCATATGAGATCCCTCTCTTGGTCCCATGAAAAATATTGTTTTGGATGGAACGACACTACTAAGGGTGAGTATTCAGTTGCTCAAGGTTATTTGACCTTATGCCATAATAATCCCAACCATTCTTTTGACATATTTTCTCAATTGTGGGCTCAAAAGATCTGGCCTAAGGTGAGGTTCTTTAATTGGCTTTTATTGCATCGTAGGGTGCTTACTGGTGAGCAACTTATGAAGCATGGTTTTCATGGCCCTTTTAGATGTGAAATGTGTGAAGAGAATGTAGAAAATATCAACCATATTTTTATTGAGTGTACTTTAGCCTCTGAGCTATGGAGGAGAATGACAACTTTACTTGGCTTACAAGTGGTCCAATTTTTTCACTTTTGAACAGACTTTGGAGGGATTGGCCTAATCAAGAGGGTGTTGATCATTTTATTAGGCAGTTATTTTGGATGGGTTCTACCATTCTTCTTTGGAATATTTGGAATGAAAGGAACAACCAAATTTTTAATCAAGATAGGAAGGATATTCACTATATTTGGCAAAAGACCATAGCCAACTTAGTTGAATCAGTCCATCATCTCCTTAATCACCCCAAAAACTCCCACCAAATATGGGATCAAGTGATGCAAAGATTGAAGATTAAACCTTCTAAGGGCAACCAACTTAAAGGGAATGTGAGTATTAGTAAGATGGATAGGACTAGAAATTGGCAACCTCCTTCTAAGGATTTTGGAAAATTCAATACTGATGGAGCCTCTAGAGGGAACCCTGGAAAAGCAAGTGTGGGAGGAATTGGTAGACTTTCAGATGGCTCCCTAGTTTTTACTTTTGCTTGAGAATTTGGGTATTCTTTCCAATAACCTTGCTGAGGGGTATGGTATCCTTAGAGGCCTTTAGGAGGCTACTAAGGTTGGATGGGAAAAGGTGTTAGTTGAGTCTGACTCTCAACTTATGATTAATATCTTGAAGACTCCTTCTAAGAATCATAAGGTGGACTAGAGAATAAAAAGAATTATTGAGAAGATTCAGTTTATCCAGATGGGATTTTTGAAAGTTGATTACAATCATGTGGTCAGAGATCAAAACAAGAGTGTTGATGCTTTAGCTAATTGGGCTTTTGACAAAGGTGATCTTACTTGTTATGGCCACCCTCCCATATGGTGGGCTTCTCAAATTAGGGAAGCTCTTCTTTCTATCATTTCTTTGGATGGCTCTAGTTCTGAAGGTACCTAGTTTCTTCTTGTTTTTTTTTTTTGTTTCTCTTTGGTTCATTCAGTTTTTTTAGTTCCCTAGCTCATTCTATTCTTTATTTTGTTTCCTCTATTGATTCTTGCATTAATAGTCTTCTGATCTAGATAGGTCATTGTTTTGTTCATTTTTTTCTTTTGTCTTCTTTGTTTTTTTGTTTAGTTTTTTAAGGTGGGTGGGTTCTTTTGTTTTGTTTTTTTTTTGTGTTCTTTGTGTTGTTTTTTTTTGTTCTTGTGTTTTTGTTGTTTTGTTTTTTTTTTTTATGTTTATTGTTATTGTTCTTGTGTTTTTTTCATTCTTGTTCTTGGGTTTCTCTTTGTTTGTGTTATTTCATTTTTTTATGTGTGAGTGTTTTCTATGTTTTTTGTTTTTTTTTATTGTCTGTTGTTGGTTGTTTTTATTTTTATTTTATTTATTTTATTTTTTAGGTTTTGGTTGTGTTTATTTTTCATGTTTTTTTGGGTTATGTCTTTGTAGTGTTCTGTTGTTTTTGTCTTGTTTGTGTTTTGTTATGTGGTTCTTGTGTTTTTCTATGTGGTTTGTGTTGTGGTTTCTTTTATCTTATTGTGCGTGTTTGGTTGTGCTTTTGGTTTTGACACACTCAAGGAGTTCATTTTTTATTTTATTTTATTATTTTTGTTGTTATTTTCTTTTTTTAATTTGGTTTTGTGTGTTTGTTTGCTCCTTGAGTATGTCAAAGGTGGTAGGCCAGGTCCAAGTCCTGGGCATTTTTGGCGGAATGGATACCCCTGCCTCCTTAGGTCTTACCCAAAAGTGGCATCCCTTTTGGGATGTTTTCCACAAATAAAAAAAAAAAAGTCGTATCTCTCCTTAAAGCATTACATCCCCCAATATTTAATCCTTGAGTTTCAAACTTAAGGAGATGATGAGAAATATTTTGAAAATAAAGTCATGGAATATTTTGAATTTTATCCATACTTCCATTCAATCCATTTTTAAATCTCTAAAAAACCTATCTCATATTTGTGGAACTTATATATTAACACTTTGGTTTTAAGAGACATTATACAATGCTTGAGTATCTCATCCTTGTTAATAACTTTTGGTAAAACATTTATTGTTTGAACAAATATTATCATAGATTTGAACTTCTTCTTGTCCTTATTAGGGCATCTTTACTACTAGTTAGGGCTTCCATAAATGAATTTTCTTCCTTAATACTCATCTTTTTCTTATATGAATCTTTCATATTTTGAACTTCTCTAGAGATTTGGAACAAGAAAAGTGAGGTTCTTGCTCACATTCACTCCCTATTCACACTCACCTTAAATCATAATTTACTATTAATATTTTTTTAATTGGGTATATGGGATTGAAATGGGTGCCACCCATGATTCATTGTCATCACATAGTGGTATTATAATAGTTGGCTATTATGCATGTATCTCTTGGTAAGATTTGAACTTAGACCTCCTTGTTGAAAGCCAATGAATTTAACCCATTGAGCTAATGTCGTTTCATAATTTACTATTAATACTAGTATTGGTAGATTTACAAATATCTAATGTTATAATTTGACTTGAGAGACTAATGGGAGAGAGAGGAGCTACCAAAAAGGTGGTATCAACTTTGAATCTAAACTAGGGATAAAGGTCTATGTGGTTTCAAGCAAGAATGGACAAGGACCCATTGTAGGATGGTGATTGGATCAGGTAGGCGAGAAATGGAAGAAGAAAGCTATGGTATTTCTCTCCTTTGGTAATAATAAGGCCCTTTTTCATATATAGTGTGTGGAAAAACCTCTCATTTTATGGGGAATGTGTCAGTCGCCAAAATCCATCCTATGGAGCCAAGAGAGCGCATGCTAAGATTCCTGAATACTTTGGTCAACCAAAACTTAAGAAAATTGTCAAAGCATCTTATCTACAAATTCTTGGGGGCTTAGCCAAGTTTGTTTTTATGATATTGGATTAAGAAAAATTAGGATTCAAAAGGGTAAGTCTCTTCAAAAATCTTGTTGAATTTTTTTCTTGTAGTTGCCTTTACCTGCTCAAAATACTTTCAAAATAATTTTTAACCCAATTATTTTTGTTAAGTTGTTGGAGCCCAATTTTAAACCTAATACATAATATATGGATAAGGTGTTAGTATGAGTGCAACTATATGGTTTACCTTTATATTTCTAGTCCTAAGAGATCTTTAAAATGAATGAGAATTACCTAAGGGAGTGTTAGAAATTGTGCTTAATTCAATATTCAACAATGAATACAATGTTTAAATAACTCTCACAATATACCAGGATGCATTAAAATATATTCAACTCATAAAATGATTGCATACTATATTCAATTTTTTAGCAAGATTACAATACCTTATAATAAAAAATAATGTGGTACAATTCACATTGTTCTATACATCCTCACATGTTATCCTTATTAATAGCCTTTATAAAGGTTATTGGCATTTCAACTTCAACTAACTCTTCATCTCCTCAAACTTACGGGAGACACAACTCTTCATATTTCTAATAGGAGAAATATACTTACTGACTCTACAATAATGACAAACATATTATGATTACTAAATGATAAATATTTAAAAGACTCCTAGACTCCAACTATTTACAAAATATTTACAATGTACTTGAAATGTATTTGCAAGGTACAAAATAATGTAATAACTTCAACACCCCCTTATTACATTATCCAGTATACTTTCAATATTTAATTCTAGTTTTGGTTTTCAAGCACTGGTTCTAGCTTTGACTCTAGCTCCTATTTTCTGGTACTGGCTCTTTCAAATATTTCTCTTTTATATGTGCCATTTTGTCATAATAGTTATAATTGGTGCCTATCATAACTTTGGTGTGTGTATTCCCTATTTCATTCTTTGTCACAAAATTTGTATTACTGGTCCCTGTCATAAAATTATTCTCATAATCTTATCTTGTTTCTTTATATTCTAGTTTTGTACCAATTGCTTTTACAAGCCTTTTAGAATAGCCTAATTCAGTATCACCACTCTGATCCTTGTCATTGTCACTAATATCATCACATTTTTTTTAAATTGGTTATATGGGATTGAAATGGACCCCATCCATATTACATCATCACCACGTGGTGGCATTATAACAACCTAGATATTATCCATGTATCGCTTGGCAATATTCGAACCTAGGTCTCCTTAAATATTGAGGAATATAATTAGTTGACCTAATACCATTTGATCACTGATATCATCACAATTACAATCAACACAATTAATACTTTTTGCTCATTTTTTTTTTTGTTGGAGAACAAGGGGTTGTACTCGGGTCCCCCACCCTTGACAAATCACAACTCTCTTCTTTAGAGCATGAGAGTTTACAAATAGATTCAATTCTCATCTCAATTGAGTTGCTATAGCTAGAAACCTACATCATTTTACATAAAATGTTTGAATTCTTGATTTTTATTTTCTAGAACTTTTTCAATTTTTTGTGTGAATACAAATATTCTAGAATTCAACATCCTTCTTGACATTTTCCTACAACAGCCTTCACAATACCAAAACTTCACCTCTACTATCTATGCATTGCATCTTAGTAGAGTAATATTTCCAAAACATCGCACTATCATAGCCCGCTTTACCAGATCTGGATTGCTAGTTTCCTTCCTGAAGCACAAGTGCAACCACAAAAATTGTAATAAATAGTTTATATGAAAGCACATTAATGTTATAAAATAAAGCAGATATTACCAATGGAAAACATTAAAGTAAATCTTAATCATTATTTGATTCAGGTAGTCAACATTTTCTTGTCAGCTTCAGCTAAACTTACTACTTCCTCTAACCAAGGAAAAGAGAATTTAACTTCATGATCCTCAATTAAAACCCCTCTATTGGCTAGCCTATCTGCACATTTGTTTCCTTCCCTTAATGTATGTGTAAACCTGATTTCTTCAAACTCTATAGCAAGGTCTTGAATTTCCACAATTATCTCTTGTATGTTCCATGGAGCCTTTGCTTTCCTCAAAATAGCATTTATTACTATGAGTGAATCACCTTCCATCCATACTTTGTTCCATTTCATTTGTTTGCATATTTTTAACCCTTCCAAAGTCACCCAAGCTTCAACTTCATTATTTGTCTTAAATCCACTATTGAAAGCGTAATGAGACAAAATCTCTCCTCTATTATTTCTAATTATTCCTCCTCTTGTTGGTCCTAGATTTCCTTTAGATGCTCCATCAAAATTCAATTTGACCAACTCCACATCTAGTGGTTTCCACTTTATATTCTTTGCCTTCTTTTTGTTTCTCCTATCCCCAACATCATAATTCCATTTGATGACTTGACTCCATCTATCAAGGCTCTCTGCTTCTAGATTAGGGATTGGGTGAGTTGATAGGGTTGGTTTAGACTCCTCTATGGCTAAACAAATCTTCCTTTTCATTACCTCTAAACTACTTTCCTTTCCTTTAAATATTCTTCTATTCCTTTCTAGCCATACAATCCAAAGTATTGTATCTTTTGATATATCCCATATTGTTTGTAAAGCATCACTTTTAAAAGTGCTTTGCCATTGCTTTAACCATTCTTCAATTCTACCATTCATCACCATGCATTTACCAAACATATTAAGAATCCATTGCCATAGTTTCTAGACTATTGAGCAGTGTCCCAAGAGATGGTCTATACTCTCCTCCATTTTACAAAGAACACATTTTGAGGGGCCATGAAAACCCCTTTTCATAAGGTTATCCCAAGATAAAATTCTTCTATGACCTACTAGCCAAACAAACATTTTGACTTTAGGAATGCTCGGGCTATCCCAAATATCTCTCCATATTCTTGTGATATTCCTATTTTGATGGTGCTTTATATTATATCCACTTATTGTTGTGTATTCTCCTGAGCTATTCAACTCCCAAATCAACTTATCCTTGGCTCCCCTCAAAATAATCATTGTTGTTATCTTTCTACTCAACTGCCTCCTAGCATCAATGTCTTGTATACTTGTAAAAAAATATTCTTTCCATTTGTATCTTCCTTCCTGATCCTTGTACAAAATGTTTGAAACCCTATCACCATATTTATCTTGAAGTAATCTCATCCATGGTTTCAAAATTGGATCTAGATTGAGTGGTTTTTTATCACACCAAGTATCCATCCAAATAGAATTTTTTTCTCTAGTTCCCACCACCCATCTTAAACCTTTAATCACTAGATCAATTGATTTTTTTAAACCATTCCATAGTGCAAAACCATTTGGTAGAGAGAATGTAATAAATATTAAGCTTGGGTCATTGGGCTCAACATACTTAGAAGAATTCTTGCCCATTGTCTTTGACTCTCTTTATACAATCTCCAAATTACTTTTCCCCTAAGAGCTAAGTTTGCATTCATAAGAACTCTTAAACTGAGACCTCCCCTAGTTTTATCATCACACACCTTGCTCCATTTCACCAAAGGAAAATTCCTTTTATCATGTAATCCTAACCACAAAAATGACCGCATAATAAAGATTAAACTTTTTTCTATCGATTTTGGCATAGTATACAAGGACATATAATATGTTGGAATGGCTTGTAAGACTGATTTAATTAGTTGCACTCTTCTTACTAATGATAACCATCTACCTTTCCATGCCGGTAGTTTATTCTAAACTTTACTTATAACTGGATTCCATAATTCTATCCTCATTCTCCCCTCAAATAAGGGCATCCCTAGATAAGTTGCTAGTAAATTTGCCTCCTCCATTTGAAGTAACCTGCATATCCCTACTTTGATTTTAGTTGGGGTGTTTAGGAAGTAAATTTTAGATTTTGTCCTATTAAATTTCTACCCTGATGCTCTTTCATATTCCTTTAATAAGTTATTCAAAGCTTTGGCCTCATTTATCCTTGCCCTCCCAAAAAGGGTTGTATCATCTACAAATTATTGATGGGTGATGTTGTCGATGTTATTACTAGCCTTAAGTCCACTTATAAGCCCATATTTGTAAGCCTTCTTCAAGTTCCTACCCAAAACCTCTACCATAATAATGAAAAAATATGGTGATAGAGGATCTCCTTGTCTAAGGCCTCTCTTGGCTTTAAATGATTATGTTACTAACCCATTGACCAACATTGAATATGAAATTGTAGAGACACAAGCTTTAATCCATCTGACCCATTTCTTCCCAAATCTAAACTTTTATAATATTGCAAAAATAAATTCCCATTTAACCCTATCATAGGCCTTACTCATATCAAGTTTTAAGATCATTGCTTTCTCTTTTCTTGAAGTTGTTGAATGCATAACTTCATGAGCTACTATGATCCCATCCAGAATCTATCTCCCTTTCACAAATCCTCCTTGCTCTTCTGAAATAATTTTGTCTAACAATGGTCTTAACCGATTCACCATCACTTTGGAAATAATCTTATATGCCATATTACATAGGCTTATGGGTCAAAATGAATCAAACAATTATGCATCCTTCTTTTTTGGAATCAGAGTAAGATATGTTGCATTTATTTTATAAGGTATGTATTATTTTACCCTAGACTATTCCATTACCACCAATAAAGAATCCTTCACTATATCCCAATTATGTTGATAGAATGCTGCAGAGAGCCCATCCAGACCTAGGGATTTATCCTTATTAAAAGAGAAAAGAGCTAGATGAACTTCTTCCAAAGTAATAGGCTCCATCAATTTCCTATTGTCTTCATCTATTATAACTGAAGGAACTTCTTGTAGAAGTTTATCATTAAGAACTTCAAACTCCTCTGATCCTAGAATATTCTGATAAAAATACCTTGCCTCCTTTCTGATTTCACTCTAGTCTTCAATCCAAACCCCTTCTATTGATTTAATTCTACTAATTATGGATGTTGATCTTTGTACTATTGCCATCCTATGAAAAAACTTTGTGTTTTTATCTCCTTTTAACCAAGTCTATCTTGATTTTAATCTCCAAAATTTCTCTTCCTTACTCAAAATATTATGATATTCACTAAGTAACTCCCTTTCCTCCGAGCTTGGATTATTATGATCACCTTTTTAGAATTTTGAAATTTTATCTTTTAGTTCTTCTTTCTTCTCAAAAATATTTCCAAAAGTGTTCTTGTTCCATTCTTTTAATCTAGATGTCATTGATTTAATTTGTTTTGGAAGTGTATACAACCCATAATTTCCTGAATAATTCCATATTTGTGCTATCATATCAACAAATTGAGGATGGTCTTCCCACATCTACTCATATTTAAAATATAATATTTTTTTAATTCACTTACCACCATTTTAACTTTTATTGGCCAATGATCTGAACCAATCCTTGTCAAGGTATTAATTTTAGCACAAGTCCCTTCATCTAGCCAATGATCTGAGAGAATGCATCTATCTAATTTTTTTGCTATTAGGTTTTGGCCTCTCCTGTTGTTGGTCCATGTATAGTTGTCTTCTTCAAACTCAACCTCCCATAGATTATTGTTTTGAATAAAAGTTGAGAAATCTCTCATACTTTGGGTTAGTTTCCTAATTCCCCCAAATTTTTCATCCAACTTGGTTATGGCATTAAAATCTCCTATGATCATGAATCGGGTTTCTTGGTCTTTACTTCTCATAAAGGCTTCAATCCCACTCCAAACTTCTAATATACTTGACTGAGTTGTAGGTCCATAGACATTGATAAGGATGAAATAAATATCTGCAAAGAAGCATGTGACTAAAGAGGCTATCCAATGCCTAGTTTTATGAATGGTTACATAGGAGATTCTAATAGGATTCCAACAAGTTAGAATTCCCCCTACCACTCCTTTAGAATCTATAGCATCCCATTCACATCTTGCCCATATTGCTTTCATAGTTTTGAAAACTTCTTCTTTTGTCATTTTAGTTTCCTGGATACAAAGGATATCAGGCTTATTACTTAAACAAAGGTCCTTGATACACCTTTGCTTTGAGGGGGCATTAGCACCCCTTATATTCCATGAGATGGTAATCATGTCTCATTAGGGGCTACTAGCCCTGCCTATGAATTACCAATATCATTTTGTTGTTTGGTAAAGAGAAGTTCAACCAACTTAGTTTGTGTTCCTTTCTCTATGTTTGCTCTTGCTTCCCTGGATCTCGCTTGATAATTTGAGGGTTTTCCTCTTTTTGCCTTGCTTGTATCAAGAGTAGGTCTTATTATTCTATTCCTCAATATTCTTTCACAACTTTCTTTTTCCTCAAATTTATCCTCTCTTAGCTCTACTATGGAAGCTTTTGACTTGTCCTGCTCATTTTTTGGTATTTCCTTATTAATGGTAGATGTATTAACATCTAACACTGCATTTTATTTACCAATTTTTTTCTCTTGAATGGTGCATGGTACTTCAAGAGAGTCTTCAAAATCTGATTTGACACATTCCTTAGGTTCATCGAGAATGTTCATCCCTAAATCAAGATCATACTAAATAGACAGTTCCTTGTTAATATGTTGAACCTGTTGTACTGTGTCCTCTAAGATTTGATCTACTTTTTCTTCATAGGCTAAAGCCTCAAAAGAGTTGGTATTTCTTCCAATATCCTTCCTTACTGGTCTCCACTATTTATTTGCTTTCATTTGTCTATTTCTATTTTTTGGAAGTTGAAAACCATCCTCATCCATATCCATTTGTAAGTTTCTCTTGCGGTTTTCTACATATGATTCTGTTGGACTCTTCTTAGGGCATGATCTCTCAATATGCCCCACCTCATGACATCTTCTACATCTAAAAGATATGTTTTCATAATCTATGGTTTGGGTCCACATCTTATCCCCATACTTAAGAATGATTGATTCTGGTAAAGGTTTACTTATATCAATCATGACCAATATTCGAGCATAAATAGCCAAGAATCCATCTTTCGTAGTTTTTGAAATCTCAAGGAATTCTCCTAGAGTGTTGCCTATTGCCTTGAAGGTATCCATTTCTCAAAACTCAATGGGCAACCCATACATCCTAACCCAGATTGGTACTAGGGATAGATTTACATTTTCAGGTGAAAATCCTTCATACCAACGGGTAAGGAAGAGTCTTGCTCTTCCCATAAACCAAGGACCCCCTTTTAGGATTCTATCTCTTTCTTCCCTAGAACAAAAAAATGGCTAGGAAGAAACCTTTGGGAAGAAAGGATAGAATCACTCCTGGAGACTTCCAACTCCTATCAATCCATTTTCTCAAGGTTGAAGCCCCTGGCCAATACCCATTAAATTTACCAAAAATTACCCTATCTTTGAGCAACAAGGATTGATCCTCTATGGTTTTCTCACTAACCTCTACTACTAGAGATGATTCTAAGGATTTAGCTATAAATCGGTCCATGGGAAGGAAACTAAAACTCAAAATCTACTAAAATTTACCAGAATATCCTATAGCAAATATAATATTTGATAAAAAATATATAATAATTTGCAAGCAAAATTTCTAAGAAAAATAAACTTAGCTAAAAAATTCTATGCCTAGACAAAATGTCTTGCCTCACTGAAGCCCTAGCCCTCCATTGCTCCTCCCATCATCCAAACCCTGGTTGACAGATATTTGTAATTTTGTTTTTCGTGACTTGAAAAATCATCACTACCCTTGTTTCATATGGCTGACTTCACAGGGTCGTATCTCCCTCAATATTGCTCAGATTCCTTCATATGACCACTCATTTTAAATCTCTTCAAATTCCACACAAAGTGGTCCAAGAATAAGCTGAATCGGACAACCCTTCACGAAGATATGGCTCCTAAAAGATAAGATATTTAAAAAAAAAAAATTGCCCTAATCCTTCGCTTGAAGATAAAAATCATTATAATGAACACATTTTGCACACATTTTATTTACATGAACAATTCTCAAATTATTTGTGTCACATGCTCTATTTGTTCCTTGAACAAGGTTCTTAGTATCACAATATTCATGTGTTGTCATGGGTCTCAAATACAAGTATCATAACTCACACGAGCCTTCATGGGATCCAAATTACTTGTATTATGATTCATATTTTTCTTTTGATGAAGATCACTGGTTTCACACCTCATATATTTTTTCAATGAGTTTACACAGGTTTTTATGAGGGGTCTCGATCCCCTCATACTGAGTGGGGTTTGAACATTGGACCTCTCAAAGAGAGGCCAAAGCCCTTACCACTGCAGTAAGCTTACAACTCACACCTCATATCTTTCATCTTGGGTATATCTTTCAATTTTATTTATAGCTTGTTGTTCTTGACATTGTTTGTGTAGGTCATCAAGATCCATTTGGGATATGTTTTCCATTGTTTTGAGTTATCCTTTGCTATAGGATCCTTGGTTTCACACCATGCATCTACTAATATAGCACTCATATTACAATTTTCATTTGTTTTCTAATTTATCTTTAGGGATGTATAATTTAATATTCCCTCTTGTTTTTGCATTTTTTTGTCATAAGGAGAGTTCTTATCCATTTTAGTTATTTCTATAAGGTAGAAGAATTTCCTATGTTACTTGGTGATCTTTTTGCTAAATGAAAGCATTGTTTGATAATGCTTCTCTTACTTGATTCATTTCTTTCATCATGAAAGTCATGTGTACTATGTTGTCTCCTTTTTTTTTATACTCTTTTTGTAAGTTATTAAAAGAAGATAAAATAGTACTTACTTGCCAATCTATTGTCACGCAACTTTTAGCCATACAAAATTTGTGTATTTTTTTATTTTAAAAGTTCCCTTGATGATTCTAACTTCTTCTATGATGTTGCACTAGTGAATGATACTTTTCTCACATTAGTAGCTTGTTCAAGTGATTATGAGTAAGTGATGTCATATCTTAGAGAAAATATATTATTTTTTATAGAACCAATGGCTTCAATATTTCTTTGTCTTTTAATGAAACATTTTTTTTATTTTCATTGACCACCCTGAATTCAATTGTCCTACCCTTTTCCAACTATTATGACACTGATATCAAATTGTTGGTTAATCTAGACACATATAATACATTTTCTAATGTGCATTTAGGAAAAGGTAGGTTGAGTAAATATTGCCTACTCCTTCATCTTGGTATATATTATCATATGTAATTTTGATGGGTATACTTTGTTTTGATTGAATAAAATCAAAGCAATGCAGATTACCAGTCATGTGATTACTTGCCCCCGAGTCATTATACCAATAATTATCCTCTAAATTTTCTATGTCATGTGGCATTTCAAGTTTTTGTTCTAAATTTAATTTCCCATTTTTCTATTGAAAGAATGTGATGGTTTGACCCAATTGACCATGTTCTTCTTTGTGATAAAATTTTCTTTGTTTTTGAATCCCTCTTCTAATAAAGCTTGGTTCTTTAAGGAATTCTTTATGAAGACACAATTAGGATTCTTAAAAAATATTTCCTTCAATTGCTTTTTCCAATCCTTCTAATGAATGTAGAATCCCTTAAGTAATGTATATTTTCATTTTTCTCATTTTTTTATTATTTTCTTGGATGAGGGGGAGTTTGCAAATTCTTTTAATTATCAAGTAGAAAGCCTTTTAACTCCCTAATTCGATATTTTCCTTCTTTGTACAAAATTTTCAAGGTTTCCTTTTCATTTTATGATTTTTGTCTTCTTTTAATTTAAAAAACTATCCTTTGAAATGTCTTATGGACCAATAATATTATTTTTATCCAATTTTCATCAAAAAATCTTTTTTTTTATTGTACTAGAGGAATCGGTAACTCGTTACAATTTTCTACACCTCTTCGTGGGTTTGAATATCGCTCCTTGTCACCACTATAACCTTTAGTTACATCGGGTAAACCTTTTACGTAGCTAGCTATGTTTACGCGACACGCCTACCGATACTATGGGGCCCAAGGGATTGGAACCCTGGTCTTCGTGCTCCTACATAAGTGTTTTGACCATTGAACCAAGACCTCGAACCCTCAAAAAATCTTTCTAACCTTATGAATGAATTTCAATAATTTCTTGAGTTTGATTATTCGAAAAAAATCTTTGCCTTATTTTCAAATTAATCAAAAATATTCCTTATGAATTCTTTTTTCTATATAATTATTTAAGACTCCCATGAATTTTGGAAGCTAAGAAATATTTCATACCTTATAAAGCTTACTAAATAATCTATCCTTTTCTTTGCATTGAAAAATGTTCCTTCTATTAGCTTTTGAAGATATATGCAGTGGGAGAGATCTATCACAGGTCCTAATAAGATGCAAAAAATATAAGAGAAAGTGATTTTGCAATATGACTGAAATATACTATAAATAGAAAGTGGCAAAAATACAATGCATTATGGAGGTGATGGTCACTCCATTAATATAAGCTAAAGAACTACATTGTACTCCATTCAATAAGCTAAAGAACTACATTGTACTCCATTCAAGAGTTCTACCACTATCTACTACTCTCTACTATAATGCACTTGATATTCTTGATATGTACTTGATATCTCTGATCTATCACTATGAGGCCCTTTATATAGGAAGAGAGATTCCTTGGCCAACACTCTACCTAGTTGTACAAGGGGACACCTTGCACATTACAACTTGCACATTGACACTTGTGCATTTATTACATTGCTTGAAGTAGGTAGCTAACTTCCCCCTAAAGTAATCTCCTACTCTAACTATGTACCAAAGGTGGGACATTTACATGACCCAAATGATGTAATATACTCTAACTCTAACACCCCCTGTATTACATTATTTGGGTATTGAAGATTTCAATCTTCAATATGGATCTTCTTCTTGAGGATGGTCTTCAACTTGATTTGATCCTTTGTATTTATTTTAATTCACATTGCATTGTATACCTCCTTGAATTGGTTCTTCTTCTTATTCTTCTTTGTTGGAGTCAGTACTTTCATAGGTGGATGTGCTATCACCCGATTCTTGCAAGAGTATTTTCTCTTTGCTTTTGTCCTTGTCATCATTCTATGTGTCATGTATAGAAGATTCTGAACATACACTTAGAGCATCATGATAATATTTTGAGTTAGTAGAACTTGAAGTACTAATACTGCATGAGGATTGAAATATCTTTTCTAGGGATGATTCATCCATTTATATCTTCAATTTAAGTAATTCTATAAATCCTTTCTATTCCACATTTTCATCCTTATAACATTTGAATGTAAGTAGTGCCATGTATAGTATGCTTCCATATTCTAAAGGAATTTGAATGTCATTCTTTCCATTATCAATTTCTTTAGTGAGTCGAGCATGTAGATAATGCTCCATCATTTTAAACCTATCTTTTAAAGCTTCACTATGTATCCTTTTTGAAGTAGGATCTAAGTTTTCTTCAGACTTTATAAGTGAATTATTGATTCCACTTTTTATGACACTTGTTCTTTCCTTTCTAATAGTGTTGTTCATATCATTTTTTATTGTATTACTTGAGGTAGACATCCTTATAGCTCCCTGGATTAGAGTATAAAGTGCTTTGATAGAGCATGTATCTTATGAGATAGAATCTTCTAAGTGGTCTACCTTATAACTCCCTAGTTTAGAGTATATGAGCTTGATTTGATAAAACCTTTTTAGAGCTTAGGTTTTGTAGGCTTCCTTATATCTCCCTAGTTAAGAGATGTGAATTTGATTTAATAAAATCCTTGTAGAATTTATATTTTGTAGAAACCTTATGACTCCCAAATGAATTGAGTACTTGATAAACTTTGATGAATGCTATTATTATCAAGTTTTTAGAATGCCTTATGACTCCCTAGTGTTTTTGGATATGTTATATTATTGATAAAGTTCTCTTTGAGAATAGTAGTTCAATTTTGGGTTGATTTTGTAATGTTTTGTAAATACCAAAATCAACTTTTGTTACACCTTATTACTCCTATTGAACTTAAGCACTTTCTAATTTGATGAGGTCCTAATGGTTGGATTTCTTTTACCCCTTTAATGTGGTTTTGAGACAAGTATACCAATTAATTTCCAACTCTTGATAATCCTTAATGAACCTCCTTTTATAGCCTTTGATATTTGATATTTAATGTTTCTAAATTCCAATATTCTACTTTGGTGTAGTATTCCTTATAACTCCCTAATTTGGAATATTAGAAAACAATAATATTTGCAATAATAGGGTTTTAATTTCCAAGTTGAAACCCTTATACCTCCTACTTTATTATTTGAAAATATAAATATTCTTGAAATATGTTTGCTTAATATATTACTAATGCTAAATGGATGATTGCAATAGTAAATATATTGTACCCTTATAACTCCAATATAAATTTGGTTTATAGCAAGAAATAAATAATATGAAATTTTACCTTAATAACCCTTATGGATTATCTTCCTTTGATGCTGTGAGGTGGCAGATTTGAAATCTTCTCAAATGTGGCACTCATGGGCAATCAATGCCTTCTTTGACCAACGTTGGTTTCTCCCTTGAGTAGCATTTCTCTCCTTCATAAATGGTGTTGATATTCTCCTTAAGGAATGCTTGGTTTATGATGAATATCCTCCACAAATGGGGTATTGGTATTGTTGGTCTATGATAGCTTCTTAAATGCAGACTTACACCTTTGAATGGCGCACAAGCTTGAATTAGCCTCCTCCTATGAAAGTGCTTCACACCATTCAATGCTTGACTTCTTTTGACCTCGTTTTTTGCTCCTTCTCCAAAATGGGTACCTTAAATAGGATTGTTTCCTTGTAGATTTCGAACAAGTGTCACTTGGGCGTTACTAAGTAGGTGATGATATTCCTCCAACGTACCTTTATGCAATGATGAGTTTGGTGGTAACCTCCCAAAGATTTGTAACTCCTTTTTAGGTGAGTGTTGGATTATTCATGAATGTTGGGGTGCTTAGAACTCTTGTGCCAAGTGGCACTCAAGGCTTGTGCATGTAAGCATTTCTTCTAACACTCCAAGGATGAGCGTTGTAACCCTATCTTTGCCTATATCTTTGTATTGTACATTGGCTTACTATATTTCTTGAAATGCAAGTGTTTCCTCTTCTCCTTTTGCACATTGTCTTGATGAGGATAATGGGTGGCTCCAACTGTAATGCTCCAAGGTTCTATGGCACTCCTAATGGCGATCTTGTGGTAGCTTTTTGTGCTCCTTTTTTGTGGTCGTTCTCTCCAAGTAATGGCCTTGGGTATAGCACCTTTCCCTTGTTCCTTTATGCTGTTTTTGTAGCTTTTGTAATAGCCCCTTGTGCTTAGCTTGATAGTGTTATTCCACATAGATAATATCCTTATGTATGTTGTCCTTTATCTACATAGACTCGGATGATAATAGCCTCTTGTAATGGCTCCAATATTGCAGGTGAAATGCTTGCTTCTAGGGTTGGATTGGACATGAAGAAATGGTGTTTTTAAACACCTTGATTTTTGAGAAGTGTGAGCTCTTCGGTGGCTCTTTCCTCTTGCTTGAACTCTGCCCTAATACCTGCTGAGATAATGGTCGTGCTATTTCCTGCAATGAGAGATACTTTTGTCCCTTTTTTGAAGGAAAAAAATAGGTGCTTTGTAATAGTTATATTTGCACCAATATGACGGACCAAAACTCACCTTTTTTTTAAATCCTTTTTTATTTTGATGAGGTAGATCCTTGCCTTCACTAATCCTCTTCCTTGGATAATTTAATAAGATTTAATCCAAGCTAATAATATACTCTTAATATGCTGATTTTAAAGTAAGGATTTTTGCACTTTGCACTTAAATGAAACCCTTATATATTCCTTGAATCTTGAGACTCACCAAGTCTCGATTTGAGGCTTCCTTCAAGGACTTTAATGGTGGATTCCTTCTCCATATTTTGACTTGTATTGGTGGCTTCTTTTGGCCATAAAATGCTGCAGGTTTTGTGCACCAAATAGTGTCTCTAGACACTTTGATAATCTATTAGTTTTGTGCCCTTGATCTTTAACACACAAACTAACCCTTTTGAGAGTAACTAGTTAAAGATCAACTAGTATAGTGCTAATGGATTAATAATGCACTTTAATGGTAACAATAATCTCACCTTATTGCTCTTGTAAATAAACTCTCAAAATAATTCCAAATGCACTTAATAATCTCTACAACTTTTAAGAGTAATTTGTAAAGAACCCTTAATGAATAATCTGCAATTTTCACTACAATCAATATTGTAGGATGTAGTCTTCTTGCTTTCTAGATAGATAATAGGTAGGTGATAATTTTCATTCTTTAAAAAATATCCAACTCCTATTTAATGTGTAAATATATATTAAAATGTATTCTCCTTTTTGCACTTTCTTGAAGACTATAATATGAGTCCTTCTCCTTGCAACTTTAATCCAAATATGGTGCTTAATGGAATTTGATAATGAACCCTAATTTGAAGTTCAACTAATTGCACCCTAGTTGCTTACCTTTAATGGCTTCTGTAGTAGATGTAGATCTTGGTGTTTTGATTCACCAAGTTGCTGCCTTGTAATGGATGAATTTGCAGCTTCTTATTGGTTGTCCAAAATAACTTCTTGCTTCACCAAATTGTGGTATTGAACTTTCTATCTTGAGCCTAGGGTTTGGTGGCTTGATCCTTCTAGTGATCTTCGATTTTCTATAGTAGGTTTAGAAAGTCCTTGCTTCTAAAATGTACCTTCTTGTTGTGAGAGGTAATCTCCAAATCTCTTGGATTTGGTAGGCTTCTTCTATTTGAATCTTCCTTCAATATTCTTGTTGAATTCTGACTTCAAACAGGATCTTCTTCTTCTCAATATTCTGAATATCTTGAGGTCTTCACTAGATTCTTCTTCTAGATTTGGCACTCTTTGCCAAATTCTTCTTCTCTTGGGCTTGTTGTCGGATGGCGATAATTGTCCCAAGTCCTTCACTATCAGGAGCTTCTCCTTGGTAGTGGATTTCTCCAATGAGTTCTCCTAGGAACTCTTTTGATGATGCTTCTACAAGCTCTACAACAAGGCTCTCCAAGCCTTCTTATTTTCCTCCTTGAGACCTCTCCAAGGTCTTCTATCTTGCAGCTTCTTTGGTCTTCCAATTGAGACCTTTTCTTCAACCTTCTACTTCTAGAAGTGTTGGTGATGAGATATTCTTATCGGATATTAAAGTAATTTGCAGGCTTTAATGGAGATCACCAATCTCCTATTTTGTGGACTCTTCTTTGGAGTCTTCTTCAAGAACTCTTCTCTGGAGTCTTCTTCTGAATCAGGAACTCTTCTCTAAAGTCTTCTTCAAAATTAAGGCTTCTATGGCCTTCTTCTTTTGTATCAAGGCTTCTCTAGCCTTTTCTTCTATATTAAGGCTTCTATGGCCTTTTCTTCTAGATTAAGGCTTCTATGGTCTTTTCTTCTGGATCAAGGCTTCTATGGCCTTTTATTTTGGATCAAGGCTTTTGTGGCCTTTTCTTCTATGAATCTTTCAATCTATCAATGGAGATCTCCAATATCCAAACTTCACCATGACTCTTCTCCTAGAGTCTTTTTTGCAATAAATAACTAATCTTTGCATGAGGAAAGCACATAGACTTTCAAGCAATGAAGGTGAAATCCTTCTCTATCTATTGTAGGAAGTGTCCCAACTTCGAGAGTAAATTTTTTGCAACAAAAAACTTTAGAAATAGTTAGCATGAAAAAATCTAGATCCTTAAATAGTCTTCACTAGTTGATCCATCAAACTAGTGGAATGAATGTTGAGTCCTAGTCTTCACGAGTTTTTTGCAACTTTGTGGAAAGACTCTAGCCAAATGTAATCTCAAAATTTCTATAACTAAGATTTATTTTAGTCCTCACTTGTGATTCTCTCTAATCCTATTGATCTACTAGACTTCTCTTATGATGAATTTTGCAAGTGGCGGTGCACAATGATAAGTCCGGTTTGCAAAAATGCAAAGAGGAACTATGATGGATGTAGGCCCTCCTATTCTCGATTCACCGTGGATATGATACCAATGTTAGATTTTGAGTATATATGCAGTGGGAGAGATCTATCATATATCCTAATAAGATGTAAAAAATATGAAAGAATATAATTCTACAATATGATTAAAATATACTATAAATAGAAAGTGGTAAAAATACAATGTAGTATGGAGGTGATGGTCACTCCATTAATATAAGCTAAAGAACTACATTGTACTCCATTCAGGAGTTCTACCACTATCTACTACTCTCTACTATAATGCACTTGATATGCTTGATATGTTCTTGATATCTCTGATCTATCACTATGAGGCCCTTTATATAGGAAGAGAGATTCCTTGGCCAACACTCTACCTAGCTATACAAGGGGACACCTTGCACATTGACACTTGTGCATTTATTACATTGCTTGAAGTAAGTAGCTAACTTCCCCCTAAAGTAATCTCCTACTCTAACTATGTACCAAAGGTGGTACATTTACATGACCTAAATGATGTAATATACTCTAACTCTAACACCTTCAACAATATATCTTCCAAAAATTTTCCTTTGGAATTGTCCTTTGCAAGTCAAATCAAATGGACTTCAATATTAAAAAATCCTCAAATAAATTTTTCCTTCTCAAAGTGTAAGCCAATATTTGCTTTTAATAATTTGTCCCCATCTTTTTGTATCTTTTGCCTTCACTTTTGTTAAAAAATACTTTCTTATCAAATATTCTTCAATTTCATTTATCGAGGCAACAAATTTAAAAATCTTCTTTTCCCTTTTAACTTCTTTGAACAAATCAAAAAATTTCCTTATATTTTCATATAAACTTTCCTCTTCTTCTAATGGTCCCTTTGAAGATTCCCTTTTAAATATAAAAAAGACTCCCACCAAATGTTTTTAAAACTTTTCAAATATCAAACTCTCACCAAATGCTTGCGATTGAACTAAAAGTTATATATATATATATATATATATATATATATATATATATATATATATATATATATATATCTTTATATACACTAAAATGTTTACTTTCCTGATTTAATTCTTCAATAGCACCATACTACTTCAAAATTTTCATAATTAATATTTCCTTTGCACATTATGAAGTCTAACTTCCTCAAGTATTATAAAATTCACCTGGGCACTTGAGCATGTTTTATTCCTACTTGTTTTCAATTGACTATGAATTAAACATTTTGGCCTTCAACGTTCGCTCGACTCTCTTATCTCTTGGTTGTCTAGTTTCTCGAACTGACGTTATCTCCTACTTGTAGGTTGTCTCTCTGGTTTCTACAATCAATATTTTCTTTGGCCAATAGTTTATCTCTCTAGTTCCTCTAGCCAACATTTTTCTCTTGCTTGTCTTTTAAGCAGTGTTTGCTTTCACTAGTCTCTAGCCTGGTTTCTTCTATTTATCTCTTAATCCGGCCAATGTTTGCAAGCTTCAACTTCAGTGGACATTTTCTCATGGATACAACATTCCACTTTAAACCTCCTATAATTTTCTCTTCCTTCCCATGACTCTCTCTAGATGTGGCACATTTTACCTTGGCACATATTAATCATGGCTCCTTTACTATTGCTTCATTAGTATGGCTTCCTCACCAAGGCAGTCCCAATGTGGCTCTCTTTCTCACCAAGCTCCTAATATGACTCCCTCTCTCTCTCTCTCCAAGTGATGCCAACGTGGTTTTGCAATAGACTTATCATGCTTAACTTTACTTTTTTCTATTGGTTTCTCTCAGCCTTAATTCCTATCAAACCTAGGTTCTCACAATTTGGATGTTCCCAACGTGGTTTTGATACCATTGCTAACAATTGTGCTTAATTCAATATTCAACAATGAATAAATTGTTCAAGTAATTCTCATAATATACCAAAATTCATTACAATATATTCAACTTGTAAAATTAACACATAATATATTCACTTTGATATCAAGATTATAATGCCTTACAATATAAAATAATGTACTCCAATTCACATTGTTCCATACATCCTCACATTCTATCCTTATTAATAGCCTTTACAAAGACTATTAACATTTCAACTTCAACTAACTCTTCATATCCTCTAGATTACAAGAGATATGATGCTTCATATTTCTCATAGGAGAAATATATATATTGACTCCACAACAATGACAAACATCTTATGATTACTAAATGACAAATATTTACAAGACTCCTATACTGTTGGAATATATTATATTATTTGGCTCTTTCTAATGTACCATCATGGATACATATTTAGATTAGAAGTTTATTAGGATTTAAGTAAGTTGATTAAATCAATGTGATAAATGCACAAGTGTTAGAATGTGCATTGATGTAAATTTACATGTAGTCCATATGTACATAAGTCCTTATAATAGAATAATGAGGTGTCATAGGAATATTGAAGGCAAAGAGTTGCATATCATTATAAATAGGTCTTCATAGAGTAGAAGTGAGAGAGGATTTTGGAGTGTATAGGTAGAGTAGTAGTAGATACAATGTAGATCATTTTTGCAAGATGGAGAGGTTGTGACCTCCATTGAATAACATTGTATATTTTCGTGAGCTTTCATTAATGGCTATTTCTTGAGTTATTTTTAAAAGTTTCTTATCATTTTTTCATACATATTAGTTAGCCATTATCATAGTTATAATATTGCATGCTTATTTCCATACTTGTGGTTGCATTTTCTTTAATTTTATAGCTTCAAAAGCTAACATTGGTATTAGAGCACTAGGTAGATCAATAGGAAATAGAGAGAGCCACAAGAGAGATTGAGAGGAGATTACAAATCTCATTTTCAAAATTTTTGAAATTGTATTTGGCTAGAGTTTTTCCACAAAGTTGCAGAAAAAGTTGTGAAGACTATTTTTTTTTAAAGCAAGAAATCCCTTGCAGGGCCGCCTTAGTCTGAGATACCATGAACAGGGGGTTCTACACCATCAAAGTCACCCGGGTGTCGCACCCGATCCTGTCCGCACCAACATTATCAATTGGATATTAGATACACAATTCAGCTTTTTGGTAGGGTGGAGATTTGATCTTGGGACCTCCCTTGGAGGATTGCCCTCTCCTCTCCAACTCACCTACAACACCTAGGTAACTTGTGAAGACTATAACTCAACATTAAATCCACTAGATTGACAAATCAACTAGTGAAGATTATTTTCTATAGATTTACATAAATTTCTATTTTAATTTTCTTAATACTTTGTTGCATAAAAGGAGATTCAAATAAAGTTGAGAAACTTCCTACAAGAGGTAGGAAGAATATCTTCTTTGGAATCAATCCAAGTACCTAAAACAACAAGTTGGAGATTGAAGATTTGTAGGCCTAAGGAGAAATGTCCCATTACAAGATTTGTAGATTGAAGACTCCAAGTTAGATATTGGGGAGAGATCTAATGGCCAAGGAAGCCACATTGAAGATTGCAAATCAAGGAGGTCTTATAAAGAAGACTCCATTGAAGGAAGAAGATACTCTAGGAGAAGATTCCTAGTGAAGATTGAATATTGGTGATCTCCATTGAAGATTTAAAACTTCACATTGAAGAAGAGACCCTTAGGAGGTCCCATTGAAGAACTTCCACATTTGGAAGATTGAAGATTGAGAAGGACTAGCAAAAGTCCCATTGCAGATTTTAGAAGCAACAAATTTTAGAGATCCTAGAGGGAGATCTCATTGCCAAACTTCCACAGTAGAAGGTTGAAGAAAAGGTCTTATTGGGAAGACCAAAAAAGCTGCAAGAATGAAGATCCTAGAGAAGAGGTCTCAAGGAGAAATAAGGAGAAGGCTTGGAGAGCCTCATTAAAGGAGAAATTCATTAAAGGATTTCCTAGGATAACTCATTAGAGAAGATTTAAGGAGAACTCAAGGAGAAGTTTCTGATAAATAACTTGGGTTAATTGTCGCCATCTGACAACAAGCCCAAGAGATAAGTATTTGGTAAGAAGCTTGCCAAATTTTAGAGGAAAATAGTGAAGACCTCAAGATAGTTAGAATTTTGAGAAGAAGGCTATTAGAAAGGCCAATATTGAAGTCAAAATTTGATAAGAAATTTGGAGAAATGAGATATAGAAGCCACCAAATCTAAGTGATTTGGGGATTGCAATTGAAGGCTTGAAGGTTATTTCGGAGATAGGATCTTTGCTAGTTTCTACAGTAGATTATTGAAGAGTTCTTGAAGAAAAACTCAACTACAATTTGGAGGAGTTACCTACCAAATTTTTGAGGTTCAAGGACAAAATTTTAGTAAACAGATTGACTATGAAAGGGCAACAATTAGGACAACATTAATAGCTACAAAAACTTTAGACTTATAGAGTGCATTCTGAAGAAGAATTAAAGCCACTGAACTACAGTATTGGGTAGCAAGTTAGAGGAGTCTCTAAGCTGCAAATAGGTGAGCTAAAGAGCTATTTTGGATAGCCTAAAATAGTTGTAATTTCATCTACTAATAGGTAACATTTAGGTGATTCAAATCACCAATAACAACACCATCTACAAAGGTAAAAAAAGGTATGCAACTAAGGTGCAAAAGGTTCATTAGTTGAACTTTTATATTTGGTTCCTTATTAAGTTTAGTGAGCACCAATTTCAAGGTTTAGAGGTTGCATAAATAAGATTCAATTTAAAAGTTTTTAAGGTAGTGCAAAAATTATAGTCTACAAGGTTCAAACCTGCACATAAAAATAGAAGTTAGATATATTTCAAGAGAAAGAAAAATATCAACTATCTATTGTCTATTCAAGAAAAATAAGACTCTACAAATTTGCATATACTATAGTGCAAAACATTATTGGAAAGATTATAATTATTAGTGTTAAAGTAGCCAAGAAAATAAAGTATTTCCAAGGGTTTGAAGGTAATATTGACTCCAGTTTTATCTCAGCCTGCAAAGGAAGTTGAAGCTAGCATTTTGAGAAGCCAAGAGATTCGATTTAAGAGTACAGGGAGACAAATATCTACATATTATTCTATGTTTGCATAGCATCTCATTAGAGCCACTCAATATAGCTCTAAAAGTGAAGTATCTCCAAGGAGAAGGGAGATAGCTCAAATAGCATTAACCTGCATTCATCACCCAAGCAATAACATATATTGCTTACAAGTAGAAGATAACAAAGAAGGTGAAAGCATAAGTAGGAGAAATAGCTACACTAAGGATGTCAAGCCAAGTACATTCAACATCTAGGAAGCCTTTGGTGAAGGCAAAATAAGGTACATCAAAAGGTCTTTGAAAGCAAAGCAATGTATCTTACATATTCGATAGCTTTTGGTGAAGGCATAACAGGTAAACTCAACAATGTCTACCTCCAGGCAACGTAATCAAACGACTCATAGGACACATCCCTATTCAACCCACATAACTACGTTGGAAGTAGCTTTGTTGGTACTTAGACAATCCTCTGCTTTTGCCCACACGATTACACTAACTTGCACCATTGCAAGCGTTTCATTCAACTCGGATATCCAACATGGAAGTCATAATAGGTTGCAAGGCAAACTCAACAAGCCTAAGGAGGAGATACATCAAACTATGACATAGATTAGCAAGGTTGAATTGGTTTTGAAGAAGGTTTAATCACTACCTGAATCCACCACATAGGCTTGGTCGACACTCAACTGAAGCATTAGAGGAATAAGCTATTTCTACCATTGAAACATTGGAGAATAACTATCATTCATTTATCATATATGCATTAGAAGTAGAGTAAGAAGTGTCGTGAATAAGCATTGAGAAGTGAGACTCAATCAATTGAATAACCTAATGTAATTAGGGAAACGTGGTGAAAGACTTGCACCATGTGGAAGAATGTTAGGAACCTACTATGAAAATAAAGCTCACACACACAAAATACTGAAATATAATGGAAATACATGCAATAACAAAATAATACTATGCAGAAAGTAATTGTAAAATTGAACAATCTCACAAAAGAACTCAGAATCGTAGGCCTCTTCGAGGGGGCAACCTCCTTCAATATTTCATTAACTTGCAAAAGGATGATTCATACATGGCTTCATATATTTTTAAAGAAATACTTCATGCAAACCCTAACCCTAGGCTCAATATTTGGCTTACATGCAAAATGCCACTTGAGCTATAATATTCTACCAAATTTTGGTTACAATCTTGATAACGATTACATCAAATGGTCCCACTTGCCTAGGAGCATAACATGCCACGTACATTACAAAATAACATTATATATGGGATCCCCCATGTTGGAAGTGGATCATTACATAATGAGAATTACAAAATAACGGTAGGATGGGATCCTAACATGTCCTTCCCCTTCAAAAATCTTTGTCCTCAAAGTTGAAGGTGAGGAAATTGGTGTTGGAGCTGATGGAGAGATTCCCATGTAGCATCTTTCTACTGGAGTCCACGCCATTGAACAAGGACTTCAGTAATGGTGCGATTGTGAAGAGTGCGAGTTCGATGATCCAAAAGTTGTTCGGGTTCAAGCAAGATAGAACCTTCTTCATCTAACTCTAGGAGTGCAGATTGAACCTATACCTAATTTCCCACCATCTTTTTGAGAGCATAAACATGAAAAACATGATGGAGCTTGGATGTAGGTGGAAGGACCAATTTGTAGGTTGTGGCACCAATCCGTTGTAACACCTGATACAACCCGTAGTACTTTATAGCAAGCTTTTGGCATCTACGAAGTTGAAGGAACAATTGTTTGTGTGGTTGCAAGCAAAGGAAAACCATATCACCCACATCAAAACTGTGCTCTTAACGTTGTTGATCAGCCTGTTGGCGCATCTGATTCTGGACGACCTCTAAATTTAGCTTCAATTTATGGAGGATATCAGCATGCTGATGGAGAGTAGTTTCGACTGCGTGGACCTTGGAGCTACTTGGAATGTAGGAGGAAGACGTCGATGGAGGGCATCCATAAACTACTTCAAAAGGGGTAACCTTGGTGGTTGTATGATAGGAAGTGTTGTACCACCACTCGACCAAAGGAAGTCATCTTGCCCAGTGCGTAGGATGATCTGAGGAAAAACAATGAAGGTAGATTTCCAAACATTTATTGACAATATTCGTCTGACCATTCATTTGTGGATGATACGATGAGTTCATCTTGAGCTGAGTCCCCTGGTACTTAAACAATTCTTGCCAAAATTGACTAGTGAAGGTCATGTCACGATCAGATACGATGGAGGAGGGTAGATCATGAAGGCAAAATATAGAATCAAGGAAATTTTGGGCAACATTGGACGCTATGTAAGGATGGGAGAGGGGACATAAGTGAGCATACTTCAAAAGACGATCCACTACCATGAATATTTGCCACCCGACTTAGGTAAGCCTTCAATAAAATCCATATAAATATTTGTCCAAACCCGGTCTGAAATAGCCAAGGGTTGAGAGTGCCTGAAGAATGCACTGTTTCACCTTTCATCCATTGACAGGTATCACAAGCTGCCACAAATTCATGAATATCCTTTTTCATACCCTTCCAAAAAAAAGTACGTTTGAGCCATTCATATGTTTTGAGAAATCCTGAATGGCCAGCAGATGGAGTAGCATGTAGTTCTGTCATGAGAAGTTCCCGTAGTGAGGACTTGTGGGGAACAACAAGGTATTGGTGGTAACGCAAATCCTGGCCATCCCAAGTGTATCCTGGACATGAAGTAGGCTCAGTGGATAGGGAAGCAACCAAAGTCTACAATTGAGAATCTTGAAGTATCTCTTGGCGTAAGGAATCGATCCATTGGGGGATCGACAATGAAATGACACACAACATACTAAGAGCTTCATATTGATGAGAGAGAGCATCGGATATAAAATTCTCCTTACCCTTCTTATAGGTGATATCATAATCATAGCCCATGAGTTTAGAGACCCATTTTTGTTGTTCAGGGGTTGCACCATTGCTCCAAAAAATATTTGAGACTCTAAAGATCGATTTTAATGGAAAAATTATGCCCAATGAGATATGGTCGCCAATGGGTTACGACATGCAGAATTGCCATCATCTCCTTAGCATAGGTTGATTTTTCCAAATTATGGCTGGAGAGAGCTTTACTAGTGAATGCCAAGGGCCGCCCTTCTTGCATCAACACTGCCCCAATACCACGACCTAAAGCATCACTTTCAATAACAAATAATTTGGAGAAATCTGACATGGCTAAGACAAGTGTCCTGGTCATGGTATGCTTCAATTCTTGGAAAGCCTGTTTTGCGGGTCTTGATGGAAGTGAGGGGAGCTACAATTTTACTGTAGTTACGAATAAATTTACGATAATAACCTGTAAGCCCTAAAAATCCTCAAAGACCTTTGAGAGTGTGGGGTTTTGGCCATTCCTGGACAACTTGGATTTTCTTGGGATCAACTTTAACACCCTCCTTAGTGACAATGTGTCCCAAATATTCTACTTTTGTCAACCCAAAAGAACACTTAGAACTCTTAGCATAGAGTTGATGTTGTGCCAACAGCTAGAGATTTTGATTCACATGAGTAAGATGCTTTGCCCATGAGCGACTATACACTAGAATGTCATCAAAGAAGACTAGAATGAACTTTCAAAGGAATGGACGAAAAATATTGTTCATGAGGCTCTGGAAGGTGGAAGGGGCATTAGTTAAGCTGAATGGCATTACCAAAAACTCATAGTGACCTTCATGAGTATGAAAGGCAGTCTTGGGAATATCCTCCTCTTTGAGCCGGATTTGATGGTACCCCGAGCGAAGGTCAAGTTTGGAAAAATACATAGTCCCATGAAGTTCATCTAGTAATTCATCCACCACCGAAATAGAAAACTTATCCTTGATGGTGAGTTTATTGAGCTCTCGATAATTGATACACAACCGCCAGGACCCATCTTTCTTACATACCAATAAACCGGAGAAGAGTAAGGACTGTTGCTTGGCCAAATGACACCGAATTTTAACAATTCTTGCACTAACTTCTCAATTTTTGACTTAAGAGCATGAGGATACCTGTATGGTCTAATGTTGGGTGGTGCATTACCAGGTAACAAGGGAATAGCATGGTCATGAGAGCGACGAGGTGGTAATTTTGTTGGCTTAGCGAAAACAGAGTTGTGCTTGGTCAAAATAAGTTGCAAATCTTCAGGAACAAAATCCTCCTCTGAAGAATGCGATTGGATTGCAAAAATCTGAGCTATGACACCTCGAGATGATTTTTTTAACAACTCCATTCGGTTGGAACTAATAATCTGTGATGACCCTACTTTTAATCCATGGAGAGTGTAAGATTGTTCATTTATGTGAGAATTGCATCCAAAGCTCACCAAATTTCCAAGAGATGACTCCCAATGTGCCCAACCATTGATATCCCAACACAATATCACATCCCCCTAATTGAAGTGCAAACATATCTTGTTTGAGCTCATAGTACCCAATATTGACTTTAACATTACAATATTTTCCCTTGCAAGGTAAGGTCCCACCATTTTCTACCATAACCTTAAAGGAATTACATGTGTGTACATAACAATTTGCCTTCTTGGCGATGCGGGGATCAATAAAATTATGTGTACTTCTAGAATAAATCAAGATGGTGAGTCATAGGCCCTTGAAATAACCCACAACTTTCATGGTTTGAGGCGTAGTATTGCCAACAAGAGCATGAAAAAAAATCTCAGCCTGTGATTCATCTGGATTTTCTTCCTCTAGTTTAGGTGGTTCCTCTACTGATTCAGTGTCATCATCACTATGGTCACTGGTGTCAGGCTCATCAACATCGATGAGGAACAATATCTTTTGGGTGCACCTATGCCCGCAAGAAAACTTTTCATCACAATTGTAGCACAACCCTTGGGCGCGTCCCGCATCCATTTTAGCAGTGGTCAAACGTTTGGGTGTTGCAATGGGTGCAATAGGTTTTTGTTCATGTTGATTGTGGAATCTAGGAGGAAAAGAGGGTTTAGCCTATGGAAATTTAGAGAACCGCCTCTGAGCTAAAAATTTAGACTCAGCCAAACGAGCCAACTGGATAACTTGCATCATGGATTGTGGTCTAAACATTGTGACCTCGGCTTGGAGATATTCCCCCAAACCACTAACAAAACAACTCATAAAGAACTCTTAATTCATTCCTATAGTTTTGTTAGCCAATCTCTCAAATTGTATTTGGTAATCTCGAACTGCCAAAGTTTGTTTCAGCTTTGTCAACTGTCCTATAAAATCATCATACTCACTAGAGCCAAAGCGATTGAGTAACTGGGACTCAAATTCTGCCCAAGAAGGATCAGGGATAGTTTTTTGCAACCATTGGTACCATTGTAAGACTTCAGATTCCAAATTGAAAGAAGCCATTTAAACTCGGTGATAAATGGGGACATCATGGAGTCTAAAGAATTGAGCAACACGACATAACCATCCATCGACATCCTTCCCATTGAACTTAGGAAAGTCTAGTTTTGGCATCTTAAAGGGCATATCATGGTCAAAGCGAAGGTGAGACTCATCTGTTCCCATTTCGTGATGATACTCAGACTTGCTTGGACCACCTTGTATTTTAGACTCAACCTCTGCTAGGTGTTCTTCTATGCGAATTCTGGAGGTATCTTGGGTAACTCTAAAAGTTTAAAATTCTGTTGTCAAGTTTTTAGTTTTTTTTTGCAAGCTAGTAACAACACTTACTAGGGTATCCAACATTGAAGCAGTGTTTTGTTCTACCTATTTTTGATGTCCATGAGTGTCACTTGCCATTTGAGATAGCCTTGAACTTTTTAACTCAGTTACTAAAAATAGATGTGGGATTTCAGGAGTTACTATTTTTAGTAAGGGTCCAAAATTTGCTTTGGAAAATGGATTGCAACACTGATTTTAGGCTAGGGTCCACTTCGGTGGTTGTTCGATCTGAGCGCTCAATGAGGAGATATACTGAATTTCTTGACTTTTTGTGAGCTTCGAATGGTTGCAAGGCGATGTCTAGGTAATTTCTTCCACTTAGACTTAAAATTTCACTAGTGAGTCCTTTAGGGTCTTTGGTGCAGAATAACAAGTAGATTTTATTCCCCAAAATTTGGATCAATCTGATTGACCGTTGAAAAGTTATGGCCTTAGTAAGAAAAATAAAAAATTGTTATTTTTGGAAAATGGGTGCAAAATTTGACCAGGGGCTGCCAAGGACAATTCTGTCTAGAATAGGGTGTAAAATTATCTGCTAAATTTTTGAGTCAATCTGAGATTTGTGTGAAGAGATATCCCTATTTTAATAATTTTTTTTTTGCTCTAGGTTACAAAGCTGAATCAACTGTCTCGGATCTGTCAACTGATCATCCTGTCACTATCTTGTCACCTGTACTGTAGTTACAAACATTGACAATTTTGTTTCTGACCCTAACCACCTGTATTTTCTAACTATTACAGTTGACTATTACTGTTTCGACTATTACTGCCACTGAACTAACTGTTACTGTTACTGACTTGAGTGGTACTTGAATATTATAGACTGTTAGAGACACTTGCGAACTTTGTCCTAACTGCTAATGCATGCAAATTGTATTCTTATGTGATAGGGAAGTCCTTCATATGCTGACTTTTTGGGATTGTGAATGCAGTTTTAGCAGAACAAAAAGATGTGTGTTTTTTGCAGGAGGAAGTGTTTTAACAGAACCAGGGTATGCTAGGTAAAGGAGTATGTAACATCCATAGACCCTCTATTATACTGCAGTGATGAACAATAGTGCTCGGACCAATATTTTAGGCCACTACCCAAGGAGGATTTCACACATACCCTTGAGCACACTATCTGCCTCTTTGACAATACGAGAGGGTAATCGTCCGGGATGTTGTGTCCCATGGACTATGGATGATACAATGCCGAGAATCTTCCTATTAGATAAAATTTTGTTAACCCTATAATGGTCTTCTGATACACCCAAAGATGCGTGGGAGCTCGATTCTGTGCATGAGTGTTGTCTAAGGCCTGGGTATTGGAGCCTGATCGCCTCTCACTTCACTAGACACTTTATGGGTTATCTAGCTTAGCCAATAACGATAGCTCCTTTGTAATATTTTAAAACCCCCGGCACAGGGTTTCTAACCTACACAACTACTAAAACAAAAACTATATTTTTGAATTTTTTTTGGATTTACTGGAAAAAAATGAACTGTATTTTTTTGTATTTTTTATAAAGGAAAAACAGAACGAAAAACACACAAAAATTTATACCTAACAGGCGGAATGGATGACAAGAATCATCGCAATTGCAGTAGAACTCGACCCTAGAAAGCGCTCTGATACCACTTGTTAGGAACCTACTATTAAAATAAAGCTCACACACACAAAGCAATAACAAAATAATACTATGCAGAAAGTAATTGCAGAATTGAACAATCTCACAAAATAACTCAGAATCACAGGCCTCTTCGAGGGGCAACCTCCTTCAATATTTCATTAACTTGCAAAAGAATGATTCGTACATGGCTTCATAACTTTTTAAAGAAATACTTCATGCAAACCCTAACCCTAGGCTCAAGAGTTGGCTTACATGCAAAATGCCACTTGAGCTAGAATCTTCTACCAAATGTCGGTTACAATCTTGATAACGGTTACATCAAATGGCCCCACTTGCCTAGGAGCATAACATGCCATGTACATTACAAAATAACATTATATATGGTATCCCCCACATTGGAAGTGGGTCATTACATAATAATGAGAATTACAAAATAACGTTAGGATGATATCCTAACAAAGAAGGTGTTACATGCAAACTAGTTGGAAATCACCACAACATTGAGGATAAATCGAGCACTAAGCAAAGAGGAATCCTTGAGCGAAGACATCATTTGTATAATGCTCTTGAAGAAGTGTTGATCATAGGTCAAAGATGTTGAAGAAAACAGATAACTCTCCTAATGCCACTTGTCATTTGGCGTTGGAATAAGGTGCAATAGAAGCGTTTGGAAGGAGTTAGATAACACAAGTGCCACTTGGCACTATTCATCTTACACAAAATTCTATTTTAGAGAGACGCCCTTAAGAGAAGCGTTTGTATAATGCTCATAGATATGAAGCTAATTCGAAGTGAAGAGACTCAAATTTAAGGTAGCATTTAAGAGTTAAAGCAACACAAAAATTGAGAAGTAATAACATATTAAGCTTGCCAATTGAATAGAAGTGCATAGACCAACATAACGATGTTGAAAAAGAGCACGTTCACTAGGTGAATAGAAGTGCGTAGGTCTGAATATCGACATTGAAGAAGAGCACGCTCGTCAGTTGATTAGAAGAGTGCAAGACAACATACTAACATTGGAGAAGAGCACACAATTCGATGAAGGAAAATAGTGAGAGACTTACATAGCACCTTAAAGTTAACAAGGAGTCAACTACCATTAAGTCATAGGAGATTAAGTTGATTACACGATGCTTTCAAGCTAGAATTAAACAATTGAAAGGTGAGAGTTATTCTTAGAAATATTGCAAGTTTATTAAGGTTGATATCAACTAAGTTATATACTCTAGGATATTGAATATTAGGAGTAATAAGGAGTGAAAAGAAATCCTAGAAAGCATATTGGTTACCTTAAGAAGGAAGTAGAAAATAGAAGCATTAAAATATCTATTATTATTGCTTCAAACATTTGCAAACCATAAACAAGGAGACATAAGATTAATTTGCAAATATTTAGTTTTTCTAAATTTCTAACTAGGGAGATATAAGGAATCCTACACCAAACTTAAATCTTAGAAATTTAGAGCCTCTACAAAGATAGAAGAAAGTCAAACTCTAGTTGGAAGATTGATTTTATTAGTCTCATACTTGAATTGAAGAGACATAGAAATTCCAACTTAAATATCTCAAAGAAATTGGAATCTTATCCTTTGAAAATTTGCATTTCTAAGCTTTCTACAAGAAGAGATAAAATAGTTGATTGTAAAGTGATAAAAGTTGAACATTATTCTAAGTGTTTTATCACATTACTAGGGAGACAAAATGAATTCAACTTAAAGCAAATCTAGAAAGCTAAGCATACTATCAAGTTCATTATTTACTCAATTACTTGCAAGATATTTTTACAAAATTTGAAAATTGGAAAAAAAATTCCAAGATTGATTCTACAAATTAAAGAAGAGTATTTGATCATCTTACTACTCCAAAGGATCTACTGAGAATATTCTCAAGAACTCTAAAAATCTAGAATTCCATTAACTAATCATTCTATACAAGATCTGCAAACAATCGTCTATTCAATTTAAAAGATGTCAACCTCAAAGAATACAATAAACATTGATAGAAAGGAAAAGACAAGTGTTATAAAACTTAGAATCAATATATACTTACTAAAACTAAAAACTTAGATCTTTCCACAAGATTGATCTATAGTTAAGCCTTAGAAGAAAACTTTACAACCATGGAATTTTATCTTCATGCTAGAATCATTGAAGAAATTGATAATGGAAAGAAAGATATTTCAGTTCCTCTAGACTTTGAGAGCATTCTAAATATGGTTTTTCTTACACTTCAAAATTACAAAGAAGATAATGCAAAGCAGAAATAATTAATTGAATTACTCAAAGAGAAAACAAAGATAGATGAATCCTTCTTAGAGAAGATATTTCAATCCTCATGTAGTATTAATACTTCAAGTTCTACTAACTCAAAATCTTATCATGATGCCTTAAGTGTTTGTTCATAGGCTTCTATACAGAAACTGAAAAATGAGAAAAAGGACAAAGGCAAAGGGTAAATATTGTTGCAAGAATCAGGTGATAGTACAACCACTTATGAAAGTGCAAAAACTAGACCTAAAGACAAGGATAAAGAAGAAGAAGAAGAGGAATTAGATCAAGGAGGTATACAATGCAAGGTAAATTAAGATAATACAAAGGACCAAATCAAGATGAAGAATACTCAAAGGATGAAAACCTCGGGGTGCAGCGCAACGGTTCGGGCTTTGGCTCTTCTTCGGGAGGTTCAAGGTTCAAACCACAACGTGGTGCGAGTTTATGAGGAGGTGGGTGTGGTGGCTTTGTGTTAAATTCTCTATTGATAAGTATAGCTCTCGACTTTACGAGGGGTCATGGTTGGGAGGAGACTGCTCAACCCTGTGCATCGGTCATAGAGGTTTCTCACAATAACCTAACAAAAAAAAATACTAAAGTCTTCAAAACCCAAATAATTTAATATTGGAGGGTGTTGGAATGTATTACATTATTTGGTTATTTCTAATGTACCATCATGGGTACATATTTAGATTAAGAATTTATTAGGATTTAAGTAAGTTGATTAAAGCAATGTAATAAATGCACAAGTGTTAGAATATACAATGATGTAAATGTGCATGTAGTCCACATGTACATAAGTCCTTAGAATAGAATAGTGAGGTGTCATATGAATATTGAAGGCAAAGAGTTGCATCTCATTACGAATAGACCTTCATAGAGTAGAAGTGAGAGGATTTTGGAGTGTATAGGTAGAGTAGTAGTAGATACAATGTAGATCATTTTTGCAAGATGGAGAGGTTGTGACCTCCATTGAATAGCATTGTATATTTTGTGAGCTTTCATTAATGGCTATTTCTTGAGTTATTTTAGAAGTTTTTTTATCATATTTTCATGCATATTAGTTAGCCATTATCATAGTTATTATATTGCATTCTTATTTCCATACTTGTGGTTGCATTTCCTTTAAGTTTATAGCTTCAAAAGCTATCATAGACTCCAACTATTTACAATTTTTTTATAAAATATTTACAATGTATTTGCGAGGTACCAAATAATGTAATAAACTCCAACATGGAGTTCGTAGTTGTTTCATTGTTTAGGGTAAAGCAATTATTGTTGGTATATGTTAGGTTCTAGATTAATGTGAACTTGTAAAAATTGCTTTTGAAATCCATTGCCTTATCTTCAAAGCTAGGAGTGCATGTCCAAGAAGTTGACTATGAGAATCTTTCTTCTCATTGTAGGATTTGTTGTATGATCATTTGGCTTGGGACTGATCCCATGAGGTCTCTCCTACTAAGAAGGTTGAGTAAGGAAATTAGAGGGATCCCCAAATGGGAGAACAAGGGGAGTCAAGCTCTAGGACTTCTTAGGATCATAACCCTAAAGTCCTTGTAGAAGCTCCACAAGCGCAACTGAGAGTTGTGGAGGCTTACCAACTAGAAGGAAATGAGGCAGAGGAAAAGCAAGATGCGTTGGAGAATGCTCGCTATGACCAAGTAGTAGACCTAGCCTTGGTAGATTCTTTGACTAAAGAGGTAAGGGAATCAAATCCGAGTTTGTTCCTCCCTCCTTACCTTTGCATGTTGAAGAGGGGGATTAGAGGAGACATGTATATTGTCAGTCCTTTGTAGTAATAAAAAGAGGACTAAAGGAGTGCGTCAAAACTTGGGAATAGATCCTAAATAAAAGGGAAGATCCTTGGGTTTAGAAACAAGAGCTAGAGAGAGAAAGATATAACAAATGGTAAACAACTAACATTCTTGGATATGAAATTAGGAGGGGTTAAGCTCTTTAGAAAGGTACACAAACGGATGATATGATCCTTGCTGACTTTGAATATAACTCCAATGGTGATGATTAGTTTGATGATTTGTATTTATTTTATGGTTTCCTATTTGTTGCTCTATGTGTTAAGTTATAGTTTCAGTTTTGGCAATGAAGAGAAAAGTTTTATTATAAAATTGTCTAATATAATATTAGTTTGTAGATGTCTATATTTTGGTTTTGATGGCTTACAACCATTAATAATGTGGGCATTTTTGTAAGTAGGATGAGGACCCACTCAAAACCCTATTTTTATCAGTCAAACAAAATATGCTTTACTTTAAAATATTGCAAAAACAAAATAGTTTCATTTTGTCATTAACATTACATTAAAAATTATTGATTACAAATAATTTCAAAATTAGAAAGTCAATCTTGTATGAGATTTTACTTGTTGAAAAATAAACTTTTCCACTAAAAATAAAAGCTACCGTAAAACTATTTGGAAACCTAAAGAAATTAGAAAGAATGAAAGACAAAAAGTTGTCAAAACAAGTAATGAAAAAACAATGAATAGAAAAAAATATATGGATAAAAGATAACAAATGGATGGCAAAATAGAACATTAAATTTCATAAGGTCCCACTCTCCAAGAAAGAAGTAAAACAATATGCGAAGGAAAAATTTAGACGTGTTATATAGACTGAAAATTTAGAGAGGAGTACATTACCAAGTTCAACTCAACCTATGAACACAACCAAAATAAGTACAATAAAAATACTTATAGCCCAACTAAATTCTAGTTCATACCAATTCAATGTAAAGCTCAAGCTCGTACATGGATAAAAACATAATCAACATGAATATGTATCTTTGCATAATAGAAACAATGGAGACTAGAATAAGTGTAGCCCAGTTGGTGTAGAGGCCGATCCAGGTTCCATTCTCTCTGCGTCCAAATTGCAGATATAAGGCATAGCTGGGAATGTCCTATGTGTTGGTAAAGGACGAAGGTCTCCATTCCTTCTACACCCACTTTGTTGATAGGGTTCAAGTCCCTCTAAAAATCTTGTGTTTACCTTAAACATTTTTATCTACTTGTGTAGCGCAATTGGTGAAAGTCTTGGGTGCTAGTAGAGGCCGACCCGGGTTCCATTCTCCTTGCCTCCATACTACAGATTTACGATGTAGCGAGAAATGTTTTATGTGTTAGTAGAGGCCGACATGGCTCCGTTCCTTCTACACCCACCTACACCCATCTTGTTGATAGGGGTCCAAGCCTCTCTAAAAATCCTGTGTTTACCCTAAACATTTTTATCTGCTTGTGTAGCGCAATTGGTGAAAGTCTTGGGTGTTGGTAGAGGCCGACCCAAGTTCCATTCTCCCTGCCTCCATACTGCAGATATACAACCGACTTAGGTTCCATTCTCTCTACCTCCATACAACAGATATACGGCGTAGCTGGGAATGCCCTATGTGGTGGTAGAGGCCGACAGGGCTCCATTCCTTCTACACCCACTTTGTTGATAGGGGTTCAGGCCTCTAAAAATTATGTGTTTACTTTAAACATTTTTGGCCTTTCTTTGGGGAGGTCCAAGGTTCAAATCGAAGCATACGAAGGGGATAGGTTGGATGGTAGCGAAGAATGTCGGTTGACTACCCCAGAGCGATGCCCTGGAGGGTCGGGGTCCCTGGAGGGTTGAGGTCTCGTTGACTGCTGATTGACTACCTTAGTTCGCGATGCCAACTTAGGTTCCATTCTCTCTACCTCCATATGATAGATATACGACGTAGCTGGGAATGCCCTATGTGGTGGTAGAGGCCGACAGGGCTCCATTCCTTCTACACCCACTTTGTTGATAAGGGTTCAGGCCTCTCTAAAAATTATGTGTTTACTTTAAACATTTTTGGCCTTTCTTTGGGGAGGTCCAAGGTTCAAATCGATGCATACGAAGGGGATAGGTTGGATGGTAGCGAAGAATGTCGGTTGACTACCCCAGAGCAATGCCTTGAAGGGTTGGGGTGTCATTGATTGCTGGTTGACTATCCTGTTCGATGCATATGAAGGGGATAGGTTGGATGGTAGCGAAGAATGTCGGTTGACTACCCCAGAGCGATGCCTTGAAGGGTTGGGGTGTCATTGATTGCTAGTTGACTATCCTGTTCGATGCCCTGGAGGGTCGAGGTCCCTGGAGGGTCGAGGTCCCGTTGACTGTTGATTGACTACCTTAGTTTGCGATGCCTTGGAGGGTCGGGGTGTCGTTGATTGACTATCATGTTCGATGCCCTGGAGGATCGAGGATTGACTACCTCAGTTCGATGCCCTGGAGGGTCAAGGATTGACTACCTCAGTTCGATGCCCTGGAAGGTCCGGGTCCTTTGATTGTGCTTTACCCAATAAACTTAGGGTTTATAGAGGCAACCCATTCATGGAGTTACCATGAAAAAAAAAATACAAACCTATAAAAACATCAAGAATTCCTATAAAGGCATTTTAAAAATAAACTGTTGAAGTTTCTAAAAAAAAGATTAAGAACAGAAAAATAATTTAATATCTTATTGATCTATAGCAGGTTACATTTTTGGTGTATGAGTGACGTCAGTATGTGCCGATGTGAACCTACGCACTTAAGAAGACAGCGTGAACAGTAGCTCATCGTAGCCGTAAGAAGGGGCTTTTATTTTTGTTTTCTTCAAATTCTCTCCAAGGGTGTACGACCTTATTTGATTTGGATCACTTGCTGGCTAGATGCAGGATACGTCATTGATTTTCAGTTTTTCGTCCCAAATTTTATTTCGACGCAACTTCAATTTTCAGTTTCAAACAAATCCGTGTAATCTGTGCTCTCTCCCAACGAGCACTTTGGAGTGCAACACGATTTAATCTTTATCATAATACAACCCATCCAGTTATAATCACAGTGATGATGATGGCCAATGTTAGAGTAGCTTTGAAAGCAGTGTGTTTGACGTCTGCATCAAGGGTTATGGGAAAGGCTAGTGATTATTATATGCGAAGCCGTGCTTCACTTTCACTTTCTCTTTCCTCTTGTGCATGCCCGCCATCGAGGGCTATCATTTATGAAGAACTTGGAGCTCCCGACAAGGTTACCAGGTAACATTCTGCATTCTACATTCTCCTGTCATCAACTCCACTCTGTGGGTTGTGCTTTTGAACCACGACTTGTCTTTTCGATTAATACATGTAAAATTCGTAGGGCAGCGCGATTGGAAGCATTTGCCTTTGTGCTTTTTTGTTTTGTTAAGGCCCATATTTTTGAGTGCAGCAGTTGTAGACACACAAGTAGAGTCATGCTTACTAGCGTTTATTTCATTATTTTTTGGATTTTTATTGATCTGAATTGCGGAGGTCTCCCTTGTTTTGTTGGTATGCTATTATACTTTAATTTGTCTGTTTGGCAAGCGTCCCTTGTAGCAGCATGTATCTAACGCAGTAAAGCGGACGGTCTTTTCTGCTTGAATTTACTATTTTAAAATCGGAAGTGCTTTCCGTAGGCTTTGATGATATGCCTTCTTACACCTTGGTCGTCTTCCTGGCGTTATCTGTCCTGCGTGATCTCACAGGGCCTCTCTGAAAGTGAAAATTGAACATGGTAAGAATAGAGCGGGCCTAAGCCTTCAAGGTGGTTGCTTATGGTTTATTTGCTATCACAGTAGGCTTCTAGAATTAGTATCTTCACTAATGCCATCTCTTGGGTTTCATCCAACGGAAGTATACTACATGAATTATGGAGCAGAGCAAAATACATTTGCAAGATCAAGAATGGGATAAAGAGGGGTAGTTGAATTGCGTCCGTCTTTAAAGAAGCGGAGGAAGTTTCTGATATTTAAACTATGAGCATGGACAGATACGTAGAAATAACACTTCTATGGCTGATGATACAGGATCCGTTTCACATGTGCAAGCAGTAATATAAGTAGGACTCAGCTTACAGGATACATTTGACATGTGCATCGATTACATAATATTTAACTTGGCTATTGGTCAAGAGAATTTTGATTATGAACAATTAGCAGCTTTAAGTCTTATATATGGAAATGAGACACTGGTTCCCTGACCATACCATGCACTTTGGTCGATTGCATTGAAGACTGCAAATGCTATACATAGAAGCTTTGGTCCCATAAGACTTTGACTTATATTTGGTATTGGAAAACACTGCAACATCAATCCGTTTCATGCTAATATTTTAATATTGCATTTGTGCTGGAGCACTTTTAGAAATGAAGACCAGGTACTCTTACTAGCTAGATGATAAGGAACATATTATCAACTACTCGAATTCGTATTATTTGTTAATATAATTTCAATTATGAGGATCTTCTTCACATTAAGGGTTCAAGAGAGTTAAGAGTTAAGAACCATCTTATATCTTTTGAGAGACCTGCTCACTTTATCAATGCTATTATATATTATTGCCCAATCAAAGAAAACTGTAATTTGGCCATTGTATCTTGTAGATGATGAGGAAGAGCTCCGAGTTAATTTCCTGTTTGTGAAGAATGAAGAACAAAAATGAACGTAGAGGAGGGTGATTTGACCCCACGACTCATGTCCAACAAGAGGATTAACACGCATGCAAAGACCATTTGATCAACATGAACCGATGGGAAAAGACAGGTTTCATGACCTTGGTCAATGCCTTTGAACATGCTCACATGTCCTATCCAAAAGGGTGCAGCTCCTTGCTTTGTAGATGACAGGGGAGGGAAAAAAGTAAAATTTTGAAATTTCCCTCCAAATTTGCAAACTTTATCATTAAAGTCAATGGAGATAAATTGATAATGCACCTAGGGGTAAATAGAATTAGTCACCCTTTGCTTCTTATGCTGCGTTAATGTGAAGCACCTCATGAATCATTGAGGGTTAATTTGCTTTGATGGTTCAAAAGGAAGAAGAGGCTTAGACGAAAAAATCCTCTACCTGATTGGGCAATGGCACTTCACAGCTGCTCTAATACCATGTTGGATTTCATAATAAATGAAACAATACATAACTCAAATCTCATAGCAAAAAGAGGAAGGATAACAACAAAGGATGATGAAGATGAGAGGATGCTCTTAGGCACCCCTACACTAGTGCTAATCAAATGATTATACATTGATACAATGGATTGGTGGAAGAGTTGTTTAAATACCTCCAATAAATATATAATAATTACATAACCCTTACCTTATATACATTAAGGTTAGGGTATAATAAAGTTAACATTACAAAGTTAAGCATGGGCCATAGGCTTGCACAATAAACTCCATCTCACACTATAAAATTTTAGCCTGTAGACTTTCACAAAAGATCACATTATACAATGTTAGCCTTGTCCAATGAGGACAAATTACACACTTCGACAAGAGTCAGGCAGATCAGTAGGGTCAAGTGATCCCACATAGCACTGGGATAATACAAAACATAGCTTTGGAAGTTACTTTCATGGTTAATATAGAGTCCAGTATCCACCTTAGCCCTCTGACCTGCAAGGTCAAGTGTTTGTAGCATATGTTTGTGAGAAATGGTGCAGAGACAAAGAATTTTAAACAGAAAAAAAAAAAAAAAAGAAAACTTCAATGATGCAAGAAATAAACTTACATGTAACACATGCAGTAAAATCAGCACCAACCAGGGGGGATCTGTTTTATTTCTTTTTTTATTCTTTTGCAGGATATAGTACAAAATATCAGTTGATCTTCCTTCCAACCTTGAATATGCAGATGCCTAAAATGTTTTATAGATTAAACTGGGTCTTGAAAAAATTGTGATCACCAATTGATTAGCAAGGCACGGAAAAAATTGAATCAACAATTAAGCAGGAAAAAAATTGAGCCAGAAAAAGAAGGAAAAACAAAAACCAAAATTACAAATTAATGGCATTCATTTTCCCATTGCTTCCAGATTACTCCCTGATTTTTTAACCTATTTATGGTGAATTTTTTTACCAAATTTCCTATGAAAAGTCTTCCACAATTTTTTTGCCCCCATATTTTCTCTTTTCCCCGATATTTCCACTTTTCCTCTATATTCCCATTTTCCCCATTTTTATGATTTTTTGATTAAAACATCAAGGTTCAAAATGCCATTATTTTTACAAAATTTTCCTTATTTTTGCAACACTGGATCAAGCTATAACCTTTCATATCAAAACCTTGTTATACTTAATTCTTGATTGCTCATCTACCATTGACGTGTGGACTTCCAATCTCAAAATACAATAATGCTTCAATACTTACAAATATTAATGGAAGCTGTAGTCCATTAATAACTAACATCTTAACATACTGGCTTATTTTTGATGCATGACTTATTTAACCTTTGACTCATGACACAAACTACGTACACAAACCTTAACTAATTTCATGACCGCGTAATATGCAAAACCAATAAAATTTACAAGTTAAAACTTCACTATAAATTTTATTGGGGAGCTCAACTTCACCTCATAAATACTTCATGTCCATCAATATTATAACCCTCTAACTTGCATCAATTGATATCGAACTTCCAAATAACTGGATCAACTGAATCAAATATGGACTGCTATATACTGTCATCTTGCGTATGTTGTGCTGATACAATGCACAAACTTGTCTTAAGTATTTTAAATTTGAACTGCTACTTTGTCTCCATCCAGTCAAAGATATATTGTTACATCAGACGACCTTGGTAATTCAATCCAGTTATCATCATGCTTTTAGGTCATCTTGTCAAGTGCAAAGTTCACTTCAGAATAGCCACACACATTTGCTGTTTTGTTACCATTCACTGTATATCAAGTATGTTAAATCTATACTGCTAATTTATCTTCGTCCCTTATATAAATGCCGTTGTACACCAAACTACCTTTCTGATCAGTTTTAGTAGGTTCTTCGAGGTCAACCTTCTAAGTATGGAGTTTACTTCAAATATAACTAAGATTAAACTTAGGCCAAGGATCTCAAGTTATCTTTGAATTAATATTCTAAACATAGTATCAAGACTCAAACTTCTTTTACACTTGACAAGCCTGTTTTTTTGATGTGGACATGTGCTTGGGTTGAAACTTCAAGAAAAACTCAACAATTACTCGACAAATAAGAAAAAACAAGTATAGTAAACCATAGCATATTTGACAGAAAGAGATTTGGCTAGAGTCAAAATGATTCAACTGGGGTGGCCCAGTTTGCAGACTTGCTAGTACTCGTGGATTTGGGAGAGTCTCAACACTTTGATTCTAATCAATGCTTAAACAGCACAGGTTTTGTGTCTCACCATTAACTTATCAATTTATTTGAGAGAGCGTTATAAGTGACTCTCAACAATCATAAAATTGATAATAACTACAACTATTATATCGTATAGACTTTAAAATGAGAAATGAACTTTTTGAGTTTTACTCTCAACCAAAGAAGGATTCAATTCCTAAATAGTTTCCACATAGATCTCAAGCAAGCATGTCATTTCACTAATCACTGATTAAAATTTTTTTAGTGTAGTCGACATCATGAAATGTTGAATTTAGATTAGTCAATCAGGATTTTAGATCAGTCACCAAATACCTATATCAAGAATTTGATACAAAGAGATTGTCTGAACTCTACATGCTATATAGTCATTTGTATTATTCATATATGGAGTACAAGGAAAGCTTCTATATGAAGAAAGTAGTACATAGAAGTTTCTTTGTGAAGAGAGAAGCTTCTAGAGGATTTACATAAATACATTTGCAAAAGATGTGCAAAGGATATATAATTAAATACAATTAAATGCAATAGTCCATGCAACTAGATATTGCCCATGGTACTAGAACTATCCTATGTGACTATTTCTCATCATCAATCAATTATCTCATCCATAGTTAGAAAACCTGAAATTCGGCAAAAACCCAACACTTCAATTTTGAAGATTTTCTTGGTAACTTTGGAAAACTCAGCAAAAAAAATCAAAGAAAAATATTTCAATTTATAATTAAAAAAAGAAAAACATTTTAAACAGTAACAAGAGAGCCACAAAGCTGATTTTCTATTAGATATTCATAAAAAAGAGTACAATTACAATTCTTGATCATGAAAACCAACAAAATACATCATACAAATTCAAAATATAAAGCAGTTTTAAAATACTTTGTTTTCCCTTCCTCCCCCTTTAATTGGACGGTTGACCTTGGACAAGTGGTTGAATTGGAGGCTTCTCAGGTATAGAATCATCGTGGTATATTTCGTCCAATCCTCTTATATGTTCCGCTTCTACCTCTAATGCCTCGATGTCCTCTCTGTAGTAAACTCATTATCGGGTGCACCTTTGGTAATCCAATCTAATAGTGGATCTGGCTCATCCAAGTCAATCAGCACATAGGTTTCATTTGCCTCGACTTGTTTGGTTTGAAGCTGGGGATGGTATTGTACAAAGACAAGGTCATTGAAGCACTCTTGGGTCAACTTGTTGCTCTTCTTGGTGTGTACAACCTCACCAATTGCACTCACATGAGAAGTGCTACAAGGCTGACTCAAAATGGAGATTGTGATCCTCTTAAGGTTAGGTGTTCTAGAACCATAATCCTCCAACCATAAATCTGCAAAAAGTTTTATTTCAAATTATAAACTTACATTTGTAATTGCGTCACCATAAACTACAAGGAAAAAAGTTTAAAAGTTTAAATTTTTTACTTGGTTGCAAGGTGACCTTGATTCAATACTTGAAGGGGGATGGAAACATGCTCCTATAAGCCTCCTTATAGGCTTGCAACTTGGTGGGGATGAGGATGGTTGATGGGGTCATCTATCATCCTGTCAACACAAGTATAGAACCCCCGTGGACCTCTTCATCAACATTAAGATTGTTACTCGAAAAGAATTGGGGGTTCAAAAAGTACCTTGCTACATGAATAGGTCAATGGAGTTGCCTCATTTATCTCTTATCAATGATTTGTCAAATGGGTTCATCCTTGTGTTGATTGCCCATAATATTGTTGGTTGGCATCTTTTGCTCTATCCATCGCCTCACGCCAAATACCCCGTTACCAAATTTTCGCTATTTTACAAGACAAAGAACCCTTACCAAGGGTTTTGTCACTTGCGCTCTAACTTTATGCAACTTTAACTTCAAACCATTAGCTGTCTTGGGACATTGTCCTGTCCAGTTTCTTCAACCTTATTAGGCTATTATTCATCACTTCATCTACATGGAAGGGTCCCAATGATAAGGTCTTCAACTTCCCTTGCTTGATTTCTCTCTTGCCATTAAACCTCAACACTAAGTCACCTACTTTCAAATTCATCTTCCTCAAGTGCTTATCATGCCACTACTTCCGACAACGTTGGGCAACCTCCGTGGCCCATTGTGCTGTCATTGTCTTCTCATCTAGCTTGATGAGTGCTGTTAGCCTCTCCTGGTTGCCAAGATGGTTCTATATGGCCACTCTCAAACTTGGTACTTGAAACTCTATTGACACAAATGCTTCCTATCCATACATCAACTGGAACGAACTGTGGTTTGTTGTCAGCTTATACATAGGATCACTGACAATTTCTCCTCCCAATTAGCATCTTCAATACCACATGTCTTATACATTATGGAAATTAAGACATTCGTTACTTCTGCTTACCCATTTGCTTTGGGATAATATGGACTAGATAATAAGTGCACGATCTTGAACTCCGTAGTTAGCTTCTGAATGATCTCATTGACAAAGTGTCCTTCGTGATCACTTGTCAACTGCAGAGGCACTCTGAATCTTGTAATGACTTGCTCGTACAAGAATTGTGTTGTGTTCTTTGCGGAATTATTAGGCAACACTCTTGCCTCCACCCACTTTGTCAAGTATTTAGTAGCTACCACAATTTACATCTTTTGTTGGTTTTCAGTGGTCCAACAAAATCTAGACCCCATCTCTTGAACAACTTCTGCAACTGAGATGGATGTAATGGCATGAAGTTCCTCTTGAGTTGCTTCCCAACTCTTTGGCACATATCGCATGCGGTCACAAACCCCTTCGCATCGTGATAAAGGGTAGGCCACCACAGTCTTGCTAGAAGCACCTTCCTCGCGGTTGCATGTAGCTCTATATGCCCTCCTGCCATCCCTTTGTGAGGTTCCTTCAATGTTGAACTCACTTCCTCGTCCATTACACATCTTTGCAAAACTCCATCAGGTCCAATATTGTATAATAAACTAGCTATCAACTCAAGTGGTGCTGATTTGATGATGATCTTCTTTTCTGGTGCCATCAACTCCTTTGGCAACTCTCCCATTGACAAGTATTCACCCACGAACTTGTACCACGACGGTAGCGTAGTGATTGAAAATAGATGAGCATTCAAAAATTCATCCAACACTCCTTCCACAGGCTCTCCTGAGCAAATTCTTGACAATTTATATGCTATTACATGTTTCTTCCTTGGTCTCACTACCACTCGAAACACGAACTCTTGCAGCATAACGAGCTACCTACAAACTTGTCTGTGAATGGTCGGCTTGTTGATCAGGTACAACAATGCTTGATGATTCACGTAGAAAACAAAGCGTTGGCAAGCAAGTATTGTCTAAATTTTTGTACTGCATAAACCATCCCTAAGGCTTCCCGCTTTGTAGTGTTGTAGTTCTTCTTTGCTCGTGACAACAACCGACTTGAAAAGTATATGGGATCCTATTATTATTGCCCCTCTTGAGCAAGCTTGCATCCAATCGTAAAATTGGACACATCCACGTGGACCTGAAATTCCTTCTCCCAATCTGGAAAGATTTGAATGGGTACGCCAACCAACTTTGCCTTTAACTCCTCAAAGGCCTTCTAGTGCTTCTTTGTCCACTTGAAAGGAACACCTTTGTGCGTCAACACGTCAAGATGGTGCAAAACTTGTGCAAAGTTTTTATTGAAGCACCGATAATATTTGACATGGATCAAAAAGGACTCTAACAAAATCACATCGTATGGTTCTTCTATGCTCATCACGACTCAAATATTGTCAGGATCGGTCTTCAACCCTACTTCACATACCATAATTTTGTCAGGATCGGTCTTCAACCCCACTTCACATACCATGTGCCCTAGCAACTTTCCATACGACACCAACAACTTGCATTTCTTTGGATTCAAGGATAATCGAGCATTCATGCACTCTTCCAATAACTTCAGATGCTTGTCCTTTCTCCCATACAATGACGAATCATCCAAAAACACTTTGAATTTGCTTGTTGATATTTGTTAAAAAATGTACAAAATAATCCTTGAAATGTGGTAGGGGTATTGCACAAACTGAAAGGCATTTGGTTATACACATAAATCCCATTTTCTACCAAAAAAGTGGTCTTCAATCTATCTTCTTTTGCGATATTGATTTGGTTGTATCCCGAGAATCAATCCAAAAATGAATAGATCTCGTGACTTGCTATTTCTAGAATTAAATCAGTAAAAGGAATTGGAAAGGGATCCCTAATGGTCACAACATTCAAGCTTAAAAAATCCACACAAATTCGGATTGGTTACTCTCCTTCAAATTGATGACAATAGATGACACCCATTTGCTTATCGTCACCTTGAAAATTGTTCCGGCATCCAACAATTTTTCTATATTTACATTGACCAAGGCTGCATACTTGGGGTTCATTCTATATGACCTTCTCATAGGTTGTGCACCAGGAACCAAAGGAATTTGATGTACATACAACTCAGGTGGAATCCCTTGCAGATCTTTGTATGCCCATGCGAAAACCTCCTTGTGCTGCAGGAAGATTTTAAAAGCTGCTGCTTTTAAAATTAAAAGCTGCTGCTTTTAAAATTAAAAGCTGCTGCTTTTAAAACTAGGTCCCACTCATTCCTGCAATGGATTATTTTCTCCTCTCCTTCGTCGAGATTTACTTGCACCATCTTCGGATCTTCATACTTTATGGTGTCAAGTTCAATTGCCATTTTTGCCATGTCAAAAGAATGTGTTGGCTTTTCATCAATTTGCGCATCGCCAACACTATACTTTGCAAAGTTATGTGGAAAGGTCATCTTCTCTTCTTTCACTTTCACTATTGGCTTGGCACTGTGACTGCATTTTTTGATCTCATATATGCCTCGGGGTCCTTCATTCTAGATGTCCTCTTTTGAATTGATACACATGCAGGTAGGCTAGAAAACTTCATAGTCTTCCATCTACCAATGTAGAAGACCACTATTTGAGTGTCCATCTTCTATGCACTCTTCCAATTGGAGCTCACCTTTTTCGTTAGGTTCTTGTTCGTTTGCACGTTCTTCCTTTTCTGATGATTAACCTCTGATTCGTCAAATGTTGCCAATTCTTCACTCATGGATTGATTCTTTAAATTAATTACGTACTTGTCTGACCTTTCTTGAAAGTCAAGCAGTCCTTTTCCCAACCACCCATGTCCCAACAATGCGTTGTACGCTGGTTTTTGCATAGCAATAACCACAAAATCTAAGATAAACATTTGGTTGGCAATCTTCACTCTTTGTGCAGTCAACTCTTCTCTCATTTTAATGCCATATTGATTTGTGCCATACAACCAAAAGTTGGGAGACCACAAAAATGGTGCCCCCAAGCTTTCCATCTCTTCTCAAGCAATACATTCACTCTTGATCCTCCATCAACGATCACTTGCATCAACTTGTGATTTAGCAACTCAATATGGATTAGCGTTAGCTTCTTCCTGGCATCGATCATCAAGATTGTCAGGTCAATGTATTGATTCTTTGCCACTCTCTTTGTCTCCAGTTGGCGTTGCAGCTCTTCCACTCTCCTTGTCTGCACCATTTCTCCAACCGTCGTGTGGCTCTGGTATGGCGCACAGTAAACTGGACACGTTCACTTCAACATTTGTATCCTATACTTGCATTGCTAGTTGTTGTGTTGATGTTTCCTTGTCTTCAACAGTGATGGGTTCTTTCAACTTCTTCTCCCAACTTAGCTTCTCTTTATCAGTCTTCCGCATCTCTTCCTCGATTTGCACATGTGCTTCCTGCCATTTCTCCTTCTCCTTTGCGTGGTTTGGGTATTGCTACATTCTCCGTGCTTATGCCCGAGTTATTGGTAGAGTGTGCTACTCCTTTTGTGTTTGTTGCTAGTCTTATTGAGGCTCCTCTATATCAATAAAATTGACCTTTTGCGAGTTACATGTACTTGTTTTTTTGGGACAATTTGCCTTCTTGTGGTTGTTGAGTCTGCACCATCTACACATCATTGCATTGTTGTTCCCACTTCCTCTTGTTGGAGCTTTCATACAATTGTGTTCGAAGTGTCCCCACTCTTGGCATCTTGTACACTGAATGATTGGCCTTCTACCATAATCATATTGCAATTGACCCTCACATCTTGTAGTTTAATTTCCTTGTTGCGGTTGTCTCCTCCCTTGGTAGTTATTCCAATGTTCGCCACTTGTTGCTCCTTGTCCACTTTCTAAACTGCTCATTTTTTCTTCTTTCACCTCTTTTTGCACCGTCAGTGTCTAGTGCCTAGCACTTCACAGGTTAAATGGGCAATCCGCAATAGCATGACCTACAACTTCACAAATATTGCAATATGCCTTCTTTGGACAATTAACATTGGTGTGGCCTTTTGCTTTAAAATCAGAACACCAAATGTTCTCCTTTTTCCTCTTGGCCTTCATGTCGTTTATCATACACTCTATGTACTTTCACATGGCTTGGATTGTGGCACTAAGGTTATCACAATCACTATCTGAATTGTTGTCCCGGTCGTGACTCATACTTCCTACTCTTGCTGATGCCTCCTTCATTTCATTTTTTAAATTTAGCACTCTATCAAATGCTTCTTGGTAGGTGGTTGGTGGAACCACTTTCATCTTCTTCTTATATCTTGGCTGCAGTCCATCTAGGGACCATCGCTTATGCAGCTCATCTGCCAACTTGGCCTCCATCTTGCTGATGAGTTCCTTTAGATGACAACTATATGATTTAGTTTTTTATCCTTTTTTTGCTTCGTTGAATAGATCTTGCCAATGATATTTGTATCATCACAAAATAGTTTGTATTCCTTATTGAGTTCATTCTTCAATTCTATCCAATCCGTGAAGGGTTGATCTTGCTTCAAATGCTAATCAATTGCTACTCCTCACAATGTTGTTGGGAACAATATTAGCCATGTATCTTCGTCTGTAACTCCATTCACCTCCCATATTACTTCACATGTTTTGATATGGTGCTCGGGATCTTCTCTCTCGTCTCCTGTTAACTTTGGACACTTTTGCTTACTCGTAGTTGCAACAATATTAGCCATTGGTGGCTATTCGTCTCCACTCAATGATCTTTCTATTGACGACTAGTCATTTGCAAATAATCTTCAGCTGCTTCCTTGCGCACCCCCACTCTGCGATTTCCTTTGCGAGTACACGAGCGTTGGTTCTTGTCTTTAGAGCACATTCTCTTGCGGTTGCCCTTGTGCTTGACTCTCATCCTCCGCACGTCTAGGCATTCCCCCCCACACTTGTGCTAGAGTGACTAGTTGCTTCGCCTCATCTTGTGTACAATCCACATTGGTGCTTCCATCACCACTCGCGTGAACATTCTCCTTGGCCCGATCTTCATATGCGCGTAGTGCCTCCACTTGCGTGTTATCCTTCGTCGTCAAAACAATGGTTGCCACCTTTCACGTCCTTTGTCTAAACTTCCTTCCTCCTGAGGGTTCCACACTCACTCTATCTCTGGTGCTTATATCTCCACGCCAACAAACTTTGTCATCACTCCACTATCAACATGCAAGTCTTCCTTGCCAACATCACACTCCAGACGACTTGCCTCTCAGTTAGATGGCCTAGGTCCTGTTGGTCACAAATCCGCCACAAGAAAGGATTTTTGTATGTCTAAGCGCCCTAGACCTGGACCAACATTGAAAGGCCGGAGGGAAGAGATGCCCTCCGTGCCAATCTCCGGAGAAGGCCGGCTCCTATACTAAACTACCGGGGTTTCAAGATAAGAGTGCAGGAAAGAAATAAAAAGATAAGAGTGCTGGAAAGAGATTAAAAGAGTGAGGGTGCAGGAAAGAGATAAACAATGCAGAAAGGGATGGAAATAACTGGATATTGCAGTGGGAAAGAACACGCAGCACAATAACTCATCTATATCTAAACCAGCAGCAAATAATACAGAAGATGTAACAGAAACTAAAACTGCATATGCTTCTCTATGTATCCTCTAACCAAAATTCCAGACACATTTATCTTCCAATGCTAAAATCCAGATATCAGAATTACAACAATCAGAAAAATAAATGAAAGCAGAAATACTTGCCAGAGGCAGCATAAAAAGAAAGCACAGATTTAGAGCCAAGGATCTTCTATATTGATGCAGAATGTCTAGCTACAACAGCTTCTTTAGCAAAATGTTCCCCCCTTTTTTCATTACAATGCGTGGGTTTTTATAGAGGACCCAGCCCTCTGAGCCATTAATGATCCCGATTTACAAGAATGCTAGGGCGGATTTGGTAATGATGCTAGCCTACTTTTCACAATTGAACCTTCTTATCCAATTACCATTACTAGATACAGGGCCGCGTTAAGCGGGGAAATTCACATTTATGAGCCGCAGACCTGTCCTAGGTTACTCCGGAGGACGCTCAAGCGGCTCCAAAAGTTGCGCTGGCCATCTTCTGCAATTGAGACTTCCCATCCTATTACCATAACTAGATACCGGGTCTTTCGGGCGAGAAAGACTGCATTTATGTGCCGCTCAAATGCCTTGGACAAATACCCGGCCTTGGAATGTGTGCCCCTCGGGAGGAGCACTGTCGTCAGACTTGCCCTGGGTGAAGCTTCGCTGGATTTTCAATCGAAGCGTTGCTTCGCAATGAGTTAGGGCCGAAGCGAAGACAAGGATGGTAGGTGGATCTATGATGGTTCGCTGAGAAATGGCCTCAAAAACTGCCTCGCTGGGAGACGGGGCCGAAGTAGCTAGTCTGCTTATGAAAGGCATGGTTAATCTCTAGCTACGTTGCTTCGCCGAGAGATGAGGCCAAAATGTTGCTTCGGCGAGAAATTTGCCTTTGGACAAAAGCTTCGCAGCGATCTAGTTAGAGGGTGGTAGTTCGGGGAAGCATCGCCCAAAGTTAGTCCCATGCCTTGAACATTTTCTCACCCTTCTCATAGTGCTTCGGCAAAACAATGGCCGAAGTGGGAGGTTCGCCGGGGGAATGGCCGAAGTGGCTGCTTCGCCATGTTGAGGCCCGAAGTGGCGCTTGCCTAAGTTAGATGGTTCGCTGGAAAGATGGGCCGAAGCAACACTTCGGCAAAGATTTTTGCGAAGTGACTTTCGCTGACTTGGGGCATTTTCTATTAACTCAAAATGGTAGCTTCGCAACTTTTCCGCCCGAAGTGGATGCTTCGGCAGCTCTGCGAGCGAAGTGCCTCCTATGCCTTAGGAATTTTCTGGGCCAAAATAGGACTTTTCTGATTTCTTTTGCGAAGCTGTTCTTCTTTCTTTGCCTTCAGTGAAGCTTTGTATTTTTTTCTGCTCTTTTGCTGGCGAAGCTCTTTATATACAAGGGGGTCAAAATGGGAACCAAAATTGTTGTAGTGCTACAAAATACAAGGAAAAGCAAGGGAACAAATTCATGAAAAACAAGAAAATACTTTACAAAATCATCTTATATCTCAAAATTTTCTACCCCTCCAAGCAATGTGACAAAATTGTCAACATTCCTGGCGGCTCGCGGGGTAACGAGCTCGCCTCGGTGCACGGACCCTCAGCCTTGATCCATTGGGCCAGAGTTGCCTCCGGTCCCTGCTTCAATCTGTCCTTCTCCTCTGGGGGTACCTCTGCAGCTTTCTCCTCTTCATTTCCTTCTCCTTCTTTCTCATCGGGTGTCTGTTCTTGTTCTGGCGGCGGGGGAAGACGGTCACGGATGCGCTCCATTGTTCGGCGGATGTGAGCCCAAGCTCCCTTCTGGAATGGTTCGCGATCTTTAAGGGATTTGACCAGAACATGGAATTGGTCAATTTGGCCTATGTCGGCGTGCTTGGCTCGTGTACTCAAGTCATTCAAACAAGCTGCAATCTGACAATACCTCAAGATAAAATCCGTGACCTGTCCTTCTGTGACGGGTTCAACCCAATTATCAATTTCTGAGGTGTCACCCTCAAAGTGGAGCCACGCGGGCTTGAGTTCTTCTTTGGACAGAAGGTTCCCGTCATCGTCGGTGAAACTCGGGAAACCTAACTATGAGAGGTCTTGAAAATACACCAACGAAGTGCGCTGCTCCTGCTCAAAAATGTCCATTAGTCGTTTGGCCTTCTGAGCTTTCCTCAACTTTGAGAAGAAGGCGCTGACTGTGGACTGAGCGGTGGACCAATCCCTCGCTGTCCGACTCATGGCAGGCACCTGTAAATCTTGATATTTGATGCTCTGCACCTCCATTGCCAACCTGAGCCGGCGCCGTATTTCTTGCATTACTTCGTCGACAACGGGCCCACTCTGCGAAGCTGCACTCTGGGCTTCTGTGATGTACGAGAGAACAGATAAGGCACTGGAGGCCCGAGATCTGAAATTTTTTAACAAATGTGTGCGGATGCTCTTAATTCTGCCCCTATCAAACAGCTCCATGCTCTCCTTTTCACACAGCTGTTGCTGCATCTCCATGATTCGGGCTTCAAACTTTTTAGCCCTCTCCTCTGCTTCTGCTTGTATTTTATCGTGACCTCCTGCAGCATCCTGGAGCTGAGCCACTTGCTGTTTTAAGGCAGTTATCTCCTGTTTCATCAGTTCGCATTGCTTCTGAGCATTCTCCAGCTGGGCGCGGGTCTTCGCGAGATCTTCTTCCAGCTTCATATTTGCATTTTCCGCCTCATAGCGGCGCTCATTCGCTATCTTGGTGTGTTGGCGAACTGACTCGATCCGCACATGCATGGATTCGGATTCATCATCAACATCTAATTGCTCCAGGTCCTTGACTTTTTCATGATATGTGTAATCTGAAGGCGTCATTTCATCAAGGGGCTTCTGGACCTTGGGCACCTTCTTTACCTTGTGGAGCTTTCCATTTTTTGTGTCAAAGACTGCGCATTTCTCCACTTTTGCTAAGGACCGCCCTCTTTTCTTCCTGGCCTCCTTGAGCAACTTGTCAGTGTTCTGCCGGGCCTGGAGCAATCTTTCCGCCAGAGGGCGTTCTTCAATCAAAGCTAATTCATTATACAATGAGGTTGGATTACCAGCCAAGGGGGTGAACGAATACAAAGATAGGTGGGATGATGCTTCGCCCGAAGGGTTGGCGGTGGGTGTGATGGGGGATTCAGTGGACAATGGCGAAGCAACGGGTTGTGCAATCATGACTGGACTCTTGGGGTTTGGGGGCGAAGTGTCGCCCCCAGGCTGTTCGGATGGTGTGGGGTTGGTGTGGGCGGGTGGTGGCTCACTGGTGGTGCCTCGGCCGAGTGACGTAGACAGTGCAGAGACGTTGGGGAGACCAACAAATGCAGTTTGTACCAAAGAAGTGGTGGTGGCAAACGAGACCGTACTGACTGGTGATTGCGAAACAACATTAGTGGAAATGGTAGTTCGGGGAGGATTGCTTGGAGACAAAGGAGGGTTGGAAGGCCTTTCGGCCGGGGCAACCATAGATGCAATTTTGGAGACAAGAGAAGGGGAAAGGGAGCGCGTACCTTCGTGCTCTGCCGTGAGAGCGGTAGTGGCGAAGTCCTGCGGGTTGGGCCTTTGCCCGCTTTCCTCCTCTGTCCCTTCAACATTCTCCATTTCCTTTTCTCCGGCATCCCCCTCTTCTTGGAGGTGTTCTCCTACATCGACAACATCAACATCCACAATTTCCTTTTCTCCCCGCGGCGGAGGTTCAGGTGCCGCTTCGCTGGCATTCGTTTCAACTGGGCTCTCCGAGTGTTGTTCGCCAGCAGAGCCAGAGGGTTTAGTGCGAGGCCGCTTCGGATGTGGAGGGGGCATTTGGGCTTCATCAGCCTGCTTCCTCTTTTTCTTCTTCTCCTTCTTCAGCTGCGGCGCGTCCTTCTCAGCAGCTTGGCTGGAACCTTCTGCAGGTTCGCCCTGCTGCATCTCCGTCTGTTCTTCTTCCTCTTCCTGCTCGGGCACCTCCTCAATTCTTCTTGGGCTCTCTCCTGAGCCAGGGACACTTGGGGGCACGAAGTCTGCAAAGGAGATGGGTTGCCAAGAATCTTCATTGGCATCATATAAAATACAGAAATCTCTATCTATTTGGAGGAAACCGCTTGATTTCTGCTTCCTACGATGGACCCTCATCACCCACCATTCTCTTAGCTTCTCCTCGCTCCACCCTTTCAACTCATCTTTTATCTTCCTCCAAAATGCAGAATCGGGATCTGGGAATGGGTGCCTAGCAGGGTCATATTCAGCTTCAATAGGGTAAAAATCATGCCATGGAGGCAGGGCTCGCATGCGCTCAATGTGCCATTCCAAATCCCTCCCGTTCGGGTTATTGCGTTGCTCGACTATCTCTGGGTGGGGGCAGTTATGGAAATTTTTGAATCTGAGGAAATCCCTCATTATCCCCAGAGGATCATAGAACCAGCGCTGGGGGATTTCCAGCAGACCGAAGCCGGCGAGCTTTGCTTCAAGATGAACATGCTGTTTGATAGCGAAGACTTCAATGACTCCCATCTTAAACGGGAAGTCGCATGTAGGACCCCATTTTCGGCCGTGGCCATAGACTGCATTAGTGAAGTCACTCTGGCGAGCAACTTCCAGTGAAAACTGGTATTCCGAAGTGTATAAAGGCAACAGAAAGGGGTTTCCCGTAAACCCGAAAATACGCACTACGAGCCCCTGCGTCAATTGGAAAACGTCGCCCAACCTGTTGTTGACGACCCTATCTCTGAGCGTTGCAGGGACCCGAGGACAAGAGCCGCACATAAGCTGCATGGCGCGTCCCAGAAACTGCTGATTGAAAACATAATAAGACTCGGCCTTCGTCAGAAGGGGAGTCCACTGATATACCGGCTGCGGGGTCCCGTCCTTGTCGACGCAGTTGACCGCAATGTGCGGGAAATGTTCTTGGGTATGATAAAAGAAAAGCCAAATCAGAAAAGAGCATGGCCCGAAATACTGGTCTGGCCCTGAATTCTTCAAATTGGTCAGCCGCGTGTGCAGGGTTCGGGCCACCCATTCCGCCCAGTCGAAAAACACTGGATTGACATTCGGCCTTGACGGGTCTGGGGCATAGAATTCTCCGTGGGAAATGCACTCTGCGAGCGCCACCTGCCAGGGATATACAACAGCATCGGAAGACAGGCCCGCCACCCATGCAAGAATGGAAAAAATGTCCGGGTACTTGAAGTCGCTGAGAAGCAGAGGCATCTTTGGCAACTTGCCAGAAGGGAGTCCGGCAGTCAAGTGTTCCCCCAAGAATTTTATGATGTTTGGGGAGGGGATAAATCTGTTAGTCTGCTCACTCATGTTAACATTTCGGACTATATACCCCTTAGGTGGCTCCTAACGAGGAGCAAATGCCTCCAATATATCATTTTTGTATATTGAGAACAAATTATTTCCTGCGGCATCTTGAACCTGCCTAGTCAGAGGCTGGTAATTTCGAGCGATTGCAAAGACCAGCTCGGGACAATGGTGCACCGGAGGGCACATGTACCAGTATAGGTGCGAATAATAGACGACAACCCGTTTGTGCTCTGCAGACACCCGACTCCTCATAAAATCAATTGTTTGCCTGAGCTCAACGACGCTCTTGGAGAGCACGGTGTCTTTGATGTTCTCCCACCCATCAATAGGTGGTTCTATGGGCATCTCATCTTCAGAATCTTCTTCTTCCTCCATGACTTGTTTCTCCGGGCGGACATTGAGGTCGACCTTCTTTGTTTTGTGTTTCTTTTCCTCCTTCGGCCTTTTGACCTTTTCTGTGCTCGCCTCCTCGGGCGCCTTCTTCTTCTCCTTTGAGACTTTCTTTCCCATTGAGGTTTTGCAGAATGTGGCAAAGTAACAGCGCTCGGGAAGGGCAGAGTGGCGGAAATGCAGCAGAGTCTCGGCTAGGGTTTCTACGGCTCGCAAGCTCTCCACAATTAACCAGTAGGTAAATAAACTTCGTCGAAGGCACTCGGCTTTTATAGGCAAAAGTTGAGGCTGTTTCTATTAATGGCGCCCGCTTGAAATGAATGTGCAAATCGGGCCGGAGGAGATCGCATTGTCCTCTAATTGGTTCCCCAACGCCGTTTACGAGGACCGAGGTACTTCGAAGATCTTACCCTGCCTCGAAACCTTAAATTCTTGTTGCCTCGCACTTGGGCACGATCCTCTAGTCTAACTAAATTCCCTTGGGATGTGTGCCGCCACTTTTGCATTAACTCCGCGTGCTTCGGACGTTCAACTAAGCCGCCAATTGGCACGCGCCCCAAGGCACGTTTTAAATGCACTTGCCTCCTTCTCATGGTTCGACTTGGGTACTTCGGATGAAAATCGGGCGAAGTTTCTCTTCGGCTTTACTTTTGCCCGAAGCGGATCTTATTCATGGAAGTTAGCGAAGTAAAACTTCGCCGAACCTGCTTCTTACAACCTGACTTGCAACCTTCTATCATTCTTTCGGAGATGTTGCTTCGCTAAATTTTGGAGCGAACCGAAGGTCCGGTGTTTCTTCGGCCCGAAGTAGTCTCATGAAAGTTTAAAGGACAATCTTGTTGGGTGGCTGCTTCGCCCGAAATGGGCCCTGAAATGGAGGTTCGGCCACTTTTCATGCGAAGTACTTACTTCGCATATTTCAAGGCCGAACTAATGTTATGAAGAGGGGTGGCTTCGCTGAATTTTGACCGAAGCGGATGCTTCGCCACAATCAAGCCCGAACTTAATGCTTTCCTGAGGATGGTTCGCAAGGGGCATTGATTGAAGTGCAGCTTTGGCGACTTTTTGGGCGAAGTAACCTAGCGACCTTAGTCTTGGGAAGGTTTGCTGAAGTTCTGGCCGGGATCGTGGTTCGGGGTTTTTGAGACCCGAAGTAGCCGATTTTGGAGATTTCGGCCGAAGTGACCCTTGAGTTAGTTCCCTTTTGGCGAAGCCGCCCATTGACTTGTTCTTGGTCGAAATTGCCTCTTCCTTCGGCTCTGGGCTGTGCGAAGCGTCTTCTGATGTTGGGAAACTAGCGAAGCGCTGCCTCTATGAAGTGAAGCCCTCCTTAGCACCACTTGGACGCTATTTTACTTTGTTTGCTTCATCAGTCTTGAGATGCTTCGCAGTTTGCCCTTTTGTAACGACTGCTTCGCTCGGAAAACTGCCGAAGTGCCTAGTTATGCCTAGGTATTTGGCGATCCTTAGTTGTTTTGGATTGGGGTCAGCTTATCTTGCAGCGAAGGCTGCGAACCTATCTTAATTCCCCTTACTAGTGAAAGACTTTGAAACAAAAAATATATATACACAAGCGAGAACAACGGAACTGAAAACAAAATGTTATGTACAAGAGCAAAAAACCTTTTGGGTACCTCCTTAGTAGTGAAAGGTCTTCAGATGAAGACCGTTGACCGGGATGGGTGAAATTTGGCTGGTCATGTCTTTCAGAATAAAGGCGTTGGCTTGGTTCACTTGCGAGATTTCAAACGGACCTTCCCAGAAAGAATCAAATTTGTCGTGGTTACCTGGCTTGGCCTTCCATGAGTTCCATTTCCATACCAGGTCGCCGACTTGGAAAGTTCGGGCAGTGGCCTTCTTCTTAAACCATCTTCGGGTGGTCTCCGTGTGTTTCATGAAAGCTTCGTAGGCCTTTTCTCGGTCCTCCTCAAGCTGTAGCAGCTGGGCCAATCTGGCCTCCATGGGGTCCAATTCTTCTCTCTCGTCGTCTAACATCCATAGCGCAGGGATCTCCGTGTGGGTAGGTAGGACAACTTCCTTGCCGTAGACCAGGGCGTAAGGTGAAGTCTTGATTGATTTTTTGAAGGAAATCCGATCGGCCCATAGCGCTTGGTCCAGGAGCAGGTGCCAAGTCCTCTTATTCCTCTCCAGAAGCTTTTTCAGGATTTTTAGCAGATTTTTATTCGTTGATTCTGCTAATCCGTTGCCCTGTGGATAGTAGTTTGAAGTGGCCTTGAGATATATTCCATACTTGCAGGCAAATTCATTAATTTTGGCGCCTATGAATCCTGGGCCGTTATCTGTCACTATTGCTTCTGGAACGCCGAAGCGGGTGATTAAACCTTCTAGAAACGCGATGACCGTTTCTTGATCAGCATGTTTTGTGGGTATTGCTTCGGCCCATCTGGTGAAATAGTCAGTTGCGGTCAAGATGAACTTGTGCCCTATCGATGAATTTGGGGATATTACCCCCACAAAGTCCAACCCCCATTGTTGGAATGGTGCTTCGACTTGTATTGGTTGGAGGGGCATTGGGGCGTTTTTACTTCGGCCGGCGAACCTTTGGCATTGTTCACACTTTCGGCAGACCGCGAAGGCGTCGGCAAAGAGAGTAGGCCAGTAGTAGCCTGCCTTGATTATTTTTAAGGCTGTCGACCTTCCTGAGAAGTGGCCTCCTGATGGCCCGGAATGAAAATCGTTGAGGACTTTCTCTTTTTCACTCCCCCTGATGCATCTCAGGAGAACGCCATCAATATTTCTGAAGTATAGTCCTTCAGGGCGTAAGACATAACGGAGGGATTGCATCCTGAACCGCCTTCGCTGCGAGGCGTTCAATCGTTCGGGACATCTCCCGGTGTTGAAGTACCTGATGATTTCATCGGCCCAGTCCTCTTCGTCGGTAACTTGATCGGCGGAGCTGTCTTCTGCTATTGGATCGTCCCATTGGCATGCCGTTACTTCGGCAGCTATACTCTTCGCGAGCTCTTGGCATAGTGCACGACCGCGAACCAATTTGGTGGGCCGAATTTCCACATCGAACTCTTGTATTTTATTGACCCAACCGGCCCTTTTGCTGCCCATTTCTCCTTGGATGATGAAACTTCGCACGTCTGGGTGGACGACGAACACTGTGGTTCGGCTCTGGGAGACGAAGTGCTTGAACTTCCTCAGGGACCTCATGACTGCATGCACTTGGCGTTCTATAAAATTGTATTTCTCTTCATGAGGCTGTATCACTTGGCTTAGGAAGGCGATTGGGCGCTCTTCACCATCATCTCCCTTTTGTGTCAGGACTGCTGCGTAACTTTCAGGCTCCCCGACTGCATAAAGAATAAAATCTTTGTTGTAATCTGGGTTAATCAATACGGGAGCCTGGGCGATCCGGGCTTTGATTTCCTCGAACGCTTTTCTTCTTTCTTCCGTCCAGGTGAACTCGACATTTTTCTTTAGGAGTTCGGACATTGGCTTAATGACTTGTGCGAAGTCCGGGATAAACTTCCTTACGAAGTTAATTTGGCCGAAGAATGACTGCAGCCCTTTCTTGTTCATCGGGGGTGGGAGCTTGAGGAGTGCTTCAGCTCTATCAGGATCAACGACAAGTCCCCTTTCTGATATAATATGGCCTAGCAGCTTCCCTTCCTTCACCGCAAAGATGGATTTCTTCGGGTTGATTGAAATGCCAAACTCCCTTTTCACACTTGCGTTGGAGTGTTATCTTTCTTTTTGGGGAAATCATTGTCATCTCATCTAGATAGATGACAATGATTTTTTCTCACTAGCCTCCCCGCCCATTACCGGGGTGCCCCCCCCCCATAAAAGAGAAAATCACGCTCTGCACTTACAGCAAGTATTCGAAAGGTGTAGAGAGTTTGGCATTTCAATCAACCCGAAGAAAGATAATGCTTTTTGGAAGTGCATTTATTGGTGATTTGATTGCATACCAGTTCTGAATTGTCGAAAATATGGAGCTGCTTGATGCCTAACTTCTCGGCTTTTTTCAGCCCCAAGCATAAGGCTTCATACTCAACGACATTGTTGGTACAACTCCACGCAAGCCGGTAACAATACTCCTTCTGTTAGCCAGAGGGTGATACCAGGAGTACTCCTGCCCCGACGCCGTTTTTACATCGGGCGCCGTCGAAGAATAATTTCCATAATTCATCTCGGGCCACTTCCTTATTCCCCTGCATTGGCCCTATGGTCTTCTCGGACTTAGTGATGGAATAACACCCCATCTCTGTTTCGATCATAGCATTGAAATCCATTAATGAGAACTCGTCCTCGGTACGCAGCTCGCCCACGACTTCTTCTACTAGGTCTATCTGTTCTAACTCCTCGGTCATCAGGTGGACTGAATCCTTGTGCTCTCCTTCCTCGGCCATCTTCTCTACGAGGAACGTAGAGGGTCTCTCATTGTAAATTTTAATTTTTCTCCCCTTAAACGACACTTCCAGGTGTGAGTAATCCAGAGACAGATAGCCGCCAAGCTTTGCCGTGAACTCCCTTGAGAGGCACATACTGAAATATGGTTCGAGATCGACGACTACCACCTCCTGTATTACCACAATTTGAGGTACCTTGTGCAGCCGAATAGGTATATCCTTGATTACGCCGACTGTCTTAACGGGGGTACCGTCCAGCTGAAGCACGCCTTGGCTGCTCCTCGTATACTCCATCCCTATCTCCTCGCAGACGGCCCTAGGCATGACGGTGGTCGCGGCACCGGAGTCAATCATGCAATTATGAACAACGTACCCTTCCATCTGCAGGGTCAGGTAGAACGGAGGAGGCCTGTTTTTTCCAGTAATCGAAGTGGGTAGAGGCTGAGCTAAGACAGACTGTGTTGATTTCCCTGCCTTCGCTGATTTCAACGATTCTTGCAGCAGGTCTACCTGTCCTGGAAGCTGTAGAGCCTCATATAGACTGATCTTGGCGGGGGTCCTTTTTAGCTCGTCCACGATATTATATGCCGCGACGGTAGGTATTTCTGGCTCCCTTGCCGTCTCGTACTTGGTGCGATATTGCTGCGTGGCCTCGACTCTTTGCCGCTTCGTTAATGAGGGATACTTTAGCTTTTCTCTAGCTTGCTCCTTGGTTTCAACTTGTGGCGGAGCCGTAGCCGTCGGCTGAGATTTTTCCTTTGCTGGGGGCGGCTGAGGAGCTTTATCAGGAGCCTTGGCAGGTGGCTGCTCCTTTTCGCGGCGGGTGTACACTTTTAGGGGGCCCATTTGGGCGGCATCTACTTCAATCGGTTTCTTCCCACCCTTGGTGAGAACCGAAACCTGCTCTTCCTCAGCGATCACCAGGTTATGATCTGCTTCCATGATTATATTGACTTGGCCATTGGAACTGCTGCCTGCCAGCGTTTGGACATAGTGCTGGTGCAGCATACAGGTACCTTCTTCATGTGGGTCGTTACATGTAGAGCACCAGTGCACATGCTCAGAAGTGTTTGGCTCCTCACTAATGGCGGCGTTCCTCGCAGGAGGTCTGCCCGACTGCGCTGCCTGGTCTTTTGTGAGCGCTGGTGGAGGATAAGATCTCCTTGGCAAGAATTCTTGTTGTGCTTGTTTTTTCTTCATGACGGCCATGTCGTTGGATAAGGTTCGCACAGTGGAATTCAGAGACTGGACTTCTTGTAACAACTTAACTTGCACGTCCACGGCTGCAGGGGCTGACGCTGCCGGAGGGGGTAATGGAGCCATGGTTGGCACTGGGGGCAGGGCAGGATACTGTGGTGGTGCTGGTAATGCCGGGAACGGCGAAGGAATTGTAGGTTGTGGTACTGAGGGTGTGGGGAAATGTATCTGCGGAGCAGCGAACTGGGACACAATAGGGTTAGGATTCCACGGTGGAATGGGGCATGCGGACGATGTGGAAGTCTGCGAAGTAGCGGCACTGGGATATTGTGATTGGGGAAACTCAGGAAATATTGGCATCGGCATTCTCGGAGGAAGTTTACCAATGGCAATCAGATCCATTTCTGCCTTCTGGGCCAACTCGTATAATTCGGGAAAGGTATTGACATTTGAAAACCTTATCATCATACTGATGTCGGCGTTGAAGGCCCTAAGGTAATAGTAGGCCCCTGCTTCGGCAGTTGGCCGTAGTCCAGCAGGGACCCTCTGCCAGGTTCGGGCGAACCTCACATTAAAATCAGCTATCTCTTCTTGAGGGTGCCTTTGGATCGTTGTGAATTGATGCAGGAGGGAGGAAGGATCAGCGGACTCATTAAATCCTCTCATCAGTTGTCCGGCTAACTGGTCCCATCCCGTTATAGTGCCCGGTGGCAGGGCTCTGTACCAGTAGAGGAGTTTCCCTCGGAGAGACAGAATCAATAGCCGAACCATAACCTCTTCTTCTGTGATATTATGTATCGCAGCCAGAGAAGCGATATCTTGGATGTGCTCGAACGCTGTCTTCCCCGTGCCATCGAACGTGGGTATCGACTTTAGAGCAACAGGTGGGATTTGCCCCTGTCCTGCTATATTTAGCGGCCCGACAGAATTCCAAGCCGGGAACAGCCTAGGCGGGGGCGGCGGCAACGGCTGTTGTTGCTGTTGTTGTTGTTGTTGTTGCTGGTGAGCCATGCTTGTACCTAGGTTCGGCTGATAAGGGGTAAGCAACAACTGGTTCGGCAGGACTGAAGTCCACGAAATGCTTTGGTGATCTGGAGAGTTCGGGGGGTTAGGAGGGAGACTAGTCGCAGTGCTGTCCGAAGTCAGACCTTGTTCGTCAAGGACAGCCTTCTGCGATGACCCTTCGTTTAGAAGTGAGTCTGGTGTGACTAACCTAGGACGTTCCCCAAAGGCGTCAATGTCGAGCTCAAAGAACTCGGTCTCTTCTCCGCAGTTCCTAACTCTCCATCTTGTATGCATGAAGGCACGAATATTTAGTACCGGTCTCTAAGGCTTTGAAGATTTTCACGTTAAACAGAGTCGCCAGATGCTCGAGTCTTACAGTACTGAGATGAGCTTCAACTCTCAATACCACTCATAAGGTGAGACTGACCAGGTCCCACCGGGCGTGCCAGAAACTGTTGGTCACAAATCCGCCACAGGAAAGGATTTTGTATGTCTACGCGCCCTAGACCTGGACCAACATTGAAAGGCCGGAGGGAAGAGATGCCCTCCGTGCCAATCTCCGGAGAAGGCCGGCTCCTATACTAAGCTATCGGGGTTTCAAGATAAGAGTGCAAGAAAGAAATAAAAGGATAAGAGTGTTGGAAAGAGATTAAAAGAGTGAGGGTGCAGGAAAGAGATAAACAATGCAGAAAGGGATGGAAATAACTGGATATTGCAGTGGGAAAGAACACGCAGCACAATAACTCATCTATATCTAAACCAGCAACAAATAATACAGAAGATGTAACAAAAACTAAAACTGCATATGCTTCTCTATGTATCCTCTAACCAAAATTCCAGACACATTTATCTTCCAATGCTAAAATCCAGATATCAGAATTACAGCAATCAGAAAAATAAATGAAAGCAGAAATACTTGCCAGAGGCAGCATAAAAAGAAAGCACAGATTCAGAGCCAAGGATCTTCTATATTGATGCAGAATGTCTAGTTACAACAACTTCTTTAGCAAAATGTTCCCCCCCTTTTTTCATTACAATGCGTGGGTTTTTATAGAGGACCCAACCCTCTGAGCCATTAATGAACCCGATTTACAAGAATGCTAGGGTGGATTTGGTAATGATGCTAGCCTACTTTTTTACAATTGAGCCTTCTTATCCAATTTCCATTACTAGATACAGGGCCGCGCTAAGCGGGGAAATTCGCATTTATGAGCCGCAGACCTGTCCTAGGTTACTCCGGAGAATGCTCAAGTGGCTCCAAAAGTTGCGCTGGCCATCTTCTGCAATTGATACTTCCCATCCTATTACCATAACTAGATACCGGGTCTTTCGGGCAAGAAAAACTGCATTTATGTGCCGCACAAATGCCTTGGACAAATACCCGGCCTTGGAATGTGTGCCCCTCGGGAGGAGCACTGTCGCCAAACTTCGCCCTGGGTGGAGCTTCGCTGGATTTTCAATCAAAGCGTTGCTTCGCAATGAGTTAGGGCCGAAGTGAAGACAAGGATGGTAGATGGATCTATGATGGTTCGCTGGGGAATGGCCTCAAAAACTACCTCGCTGGGAGATGGGGCCGAAGTAGTTAGTCTACTTGTGAAAGGCCTGGTTACTTATCCTCTAGCTACACTGCTTTGCCAAGAGATGAGGTCAAAATGTTGCTTCGCGAGAAATTTGCCTTTGGACAGAAGCTTCGCAGCGATCTAGTCAGAGGGTGGCAGTTCGGGGAAGCATCGCCCGAAACTTACTCCCTGCCTTAGACATTTTTCCATCCTCTTAATATTGCTTCGGCAAAACAGTGTCCGAAGTAGGAGGTTCGCCGGGGGTATGGCCGAAGTAGCTGCTTCGCTAGACTGAGGCCCGAACTGGCGCCTTCCAAAGTTAGAGCTTCGCTGGGAAGATGGGCCGAAGTAGTACTTCGGCGAAGATTCCAACGAAGTAATCTCGCCGACTTAGTCCGTTCTTGCTTCGCTTGAAATTATCGCTTCGCAGCTTTTCCACCCGAAGTGGATACTTCGGCAGTCCTATGAGCGAAGTTCTTTCTATGCCTTAGGATTTTTCAAGTTTTTTAGGATAGGCTCTTTTGATTTCTTTTGCGAAGCTGTTCTTCTTTCTCTGCCTTCAGCGAAGCTTTGTATTTTTTTTCTGCTCTTTGCTGGCGAAGCTCTTTATATACAAGGGGTCCAAAATGGGGAACCAAAATTGCTGTAGTGATACAAAATACAAGAAAAAGCAAGGGAACAAATTCATGAAAAACAAGAAAATACTTTACAAAATCATCTTATATCTCAAAATTTTCTACCCCTCCAAGCAATGTGACAAAATTGTCAATAGGTCCAAGATCTAGACAAACTAGTATAGTTATCTACAACGAACAAAAAAAGGTGGAAATATTTCGGATCTTCTATCTACAACATTGACAATCAGATACAAACACATGCAATAAGACTACAGTACACAATATACATGGCAATGGCTGAATGGTATTACTATCAACAAGAATACATGTCTATATGCAATATAGTTATCTTCGTACTCTCTTGTACATTCTCTCTTTTGTTAGGAACCTTCATATAAAAATAAGCATAACCGAAGTAGCAATGCAAGAATTAATGGAAATGCTCACAAACTAAATGACCATGAAAATGAAAATAACAAAAGTGCTTTACAAAAAATAACTGGATGGAAATATCAACAAACTTATACTAATTAAGCGAAACTGATATCGCAGGCCTCTTCAAGGGGGCAACCTCCTTGGAAGTAGAGCTCGATACAAAATGAGAAAATATGAGATGCCTTCTACTCCAAACCCATGTCCTTATATAGACTCTTATTTACCCTAACCCTAATGCTCAAGGATCAAACCACATGAAAGAGGGGACCCGAGCTACTAACTCCTACTTACAATAAAAGTAAAGGTTACATCATAATGGGCCCATGCACACTAGGCGCCCATGGTGTAAACATACACCAACACTAGACAAGTACATAGTAATAGTTGTGTTAGGATAGGGTCCTAACATGCCCTCCTCCTTAAAGAATCTTTGCCCTCAAAGCTTAAAGTGAGGAAACTGCTATTGTGTTTGATAGAGCGGCTCCCAGGTAGCATCTTCTAGCAACAGTCTAGGACACTGTATTAGGACATTGGTTAGAGTGTGGTTGCGAAGTGTGAGTGTACGCTAGTCCAAAATATTCTCAGGTTCTAAGATGATCAAGCTTTCCTCATCCAACAGGAGTAGTGTGGACTAGACCTGTATACGGTTGCCAAGGACCTTCTTAAAATATGAGATGTGGAAAACTATGTATCATGGAAGAAGGTGACAATTCTAACTTGTAGGCCATAGGGCCAACTTGTTGGAGCACTTTATATGGTCCATAGAATTTTGATGCTATCTTTTGACTGCCACGGAGTTTTAGCAATGACTCCTTGTAGGGCTGTAGGCTTAGGAAAACCATGTCCCCGATGTTAAAATTGTGCTCAGAATGGTGTTGATCTATTTGTTGTGGCATATGGTTCTATGCCATCACCAAATTATCCTTGAGATTTCGTAATGCACGTTCCATGAGAGTGGAATCGATTGCTTGAACCTTGGAACTACCTAGAATGTACGACAAGAGTGACGGTGGTGGTTGTCCATAAATTCCTTCATATGGTGTCATCTTGGTGGAAGTGATAGGAAGTATTATACCACCACTTGGCCAAAGGAAGCCAGTTGACCCAATGAACTAGTTGCTTAGATGCAAAGCAACGTAGATAGATCTCTAAGCACTTGTTGACAATTTCAGTTTGCCCATCTTGAGTTGTGTCTCGTGTAGCTTGAATAGTTCCTACCAGAAATGACTAGTGAACGTAAGCTCACAATTGGATATGATAGACTGGGACATGCCATGAAGGCAAAAATGGAATCAAGGAGTATTTGGGCAATAGTTGAGGCCTTGTGAGGGTGGGCTAGAGACAAAAATGAATATACTTAGAGAGACGATCCATCACCACGAGAATGACTGTTTTGCGTCCAGACTTTGGGACTCCTTCAATAAAATCCATGGTAATGTCTGTCCAAATGGTCTCTAGAATTGGAAGAGGCTGGAGTGTGTTGTAGAACTGAAATTTTACATGCTTACACACAGTTCCAGTTAAATAATCCTACAGATCTGCAGTTATTGTAGTATAGCAATAATAATGCACAGGAAACCTGCAACAGCAATGATACAGCAGCAATAACAGCAATAGAGACAGCAATAACAGCAATAGCAGCAGCAATAGAAGATGACAATAATTACAGGCAGATTTATATTAACAATGGCATGTATGATACAGCATTACAGTTTCAGCATTACAATACAGCCTGCAAACCCTAGGCTGATTATCCTTCATGGCTGCGTACAAGACTAGACTGCATCAATCCATCAACCTGCATGACTCTCTTCAATGCCTGCACATCTTCTATGGGTGAACAACTTGAATGAATGAGGGGGGGTTTATTTATACACCCAAAAGTAGTTATGTTCTCCAACTACCTCATAACTTCCCTCAAATTACATTTCATGTGCATTTGCTTTTGCATTACATGACATTTCCACTACAGGACGAAATAGCTTATAATTCTAATTTAGCCGACATAATTGAATTACATGACTTTATTCTTACGTACAATATTAAATTGCACTTTACAACATTATTAAATATATGCACGCACATTTCGTCAAACACTTTGCATACATTTACAATACCAAAACTGGGTCAGCAAATAAGGACGTATCAATTTGCCTGTCTACATGTGTTTGGTGTGCAAATAGTTTCGCCCTTAACATGTTGACAAGTGTAACATTTCGCAACAAAGGTCTCGATATCCTTTTTCATGCTTGTCCCAAAAAACGTTTTAGCTTGTTCATACATTTTTAAGAAGCCTAATTGTCCTGCAGTTGGAGAAGCATGCATTTCCTATAGTATGGACTCGTGGAGTGGTGAATTTTTAGGGTGAACAAGGTGACCCCTATATCGTAGATATTGTCCATCCCATGTATATCTTGGGCGAGAGTTAGAATTAGCTTGAAGTTGCTGAATTAGTGATTGCAAGGTGGAATCTTGAGTCACTTCTTCTTGAAGCTGGTGGGTCCATTGAGGAAGTGCAGTAGAGATGGCACATAGCATACATTGATCCTCGTGTTGGTGTGATAGTGCATCAACGGCGACATTTTCCTTGCCCTTCTTATAAATGATCTAATAGTCGTACCCTAACAATTTTGTATCCCGTTTTTGTTGTTTGGACGTAGACATGCACTAGTCGAGAAAGTACACAAGGCTGTGGTGATCTATATTGATGGAAAAATGTCACCCAACAAGATAAGGCCTCCATTGGTTTACGACATGGAGGATCACCATCATCTCTTCAAAAGTCGATTTTCCCAAGTTTTTTCCCGATAGTGCCTTACTAGTGAAGGCCAATGGCCGCCCTTCCTGCATAAGCACTGCACCAATTCCACTTCCTGAGGCATCACTTTCAATCACAAATTACCTAGAGAAATTAGGCATAACAAGGATGAGAGTAGAGATCATAACTTGCTTGAGTAGCAAAAATGCATGTTTGGAAGGTTCTGACCATAGAAATAAGTTATTTTGCAACATAGTAGTTAAAGGGGATGCAATCTTGCCATAATCATGGACAAATTTTTGGTAATAGTTAGTGAGGCCTAGGAAACCTCAAAGACTTTTGAGAGTTTGTGGTTTGGGCCATTCTTGTATGGCCTAGGTATTCTACTTCCTATGTCCCGAAAGAACATTTGGATCGTTTGGCACATATTTGTAGATCGGCTAGGAGTTGCAGTGTCTGGTCTAAATGTTGCAAATGTTTTGCCCATGTAGATTGTAAACCAGAATGCCGTTGAAAAAACCAAAATAAATTTATGCAGAAATGGTCGAAAGATTGCATTCACGAGACTCTGAAAGGTGGATGGCGTGTTGGTAAGACCAAATGGCATGACAAGGAATTCATAATAGCCTTCATGAGTGTGGAATGTTGTCTTCGGAATATCTTCTTCCCACAATCTGATCTAATGATAACCTGAACGAAGATTCAACTTTGAGAAGAAGCGAGCACCATGGAGTTCATCCAATAACTCATCAATGATGGGAATGGGAAATTTGTCCTTGATGATAATTTTGTTGAGTTCTCGGAAATCCACACATAACCACCAAGACCCGTCTTTCTTACAAACCAAAAGTACTAGGGAAGAATATGGGATGATACTTGGTTGAATGACCCTTGCTGCTAATAACTCCTGTACCATCTTCTCAATTTTAGTCTTTTGCATATACGGGTACTGGTAGGGACGAATGTTCGACGGTAAGCTTCCCAGAACAAGCTTGATGGCATGATCGTGGGAGCACTATGGTGGTAACCCTTGTGGTTTTGCAAATACAGGGGCATGTTTATCCACAATTTCATGTAATTCAGCTGATTGAACTGTATCATCAGTATTTGGGGCTTGTAGTGCAAACACTTCTGCCACCACCCCTTGAGACGATTTCTTCAAAAGTTTTTCCATGCGATGTGAGTTGATGAGTTGGGTAGGACCTGTGGTCATGCCTCAGAGAGTATATTGCTTCCCATGTTTAGTGAATTACATCCATAGCTCAAAAAAGTCCCATACTATTGGGCCCAAGGTGCGAAGCCATTGAGTTCCCAACACAATATGTCAAAACCCCCAAAGGAAGGGCAAACATGTCTTCCCTGAGGTTGTAGTCGCCCATCGCCACCTTTACATTTCTGCATTTTCCCTTGCATGGTAGAGTACCCCCATTGGCAACCATGACTTCAAATGAATTGCAAGAATAGATGTAACAGGCTACTTGTTTAGCTACCCAAGGATTAATAAAATTGTGGGTATTTCTAGAATCAATGAGGATGATAAGTCGCTGGCCTTTGAAATACCCCACCACCTTCATGGTTTGGGGAGTAGAAATCCCGGCTAATGCATGTACTGAAATTTCGGGTGGTGGGTCCTCTATTGGTTTGGAATCTTCAGGTTGATCTACCTCTATTTGGTCCTCCCCTTCGTTGTGTGGTTCCTTGGTGGAAGGTTTGCCCACATCCAGTAAATATAGTTTCTGTTGTACACACTTGTGGCCCGGAGAATATTTGTCATCACAGTTGTAACATAGACCTTGTGCTCGACGTGCCTCCATTTCTTTGTGGGTGAGACGTTTAACTTGGGGTGGTTTGTTTCTTGAGTTTGATGATGTCTAGGATGGAAACGGGGTTCGAGCTTGTGGCGGTTTAAAAGTATGCCTTTGTGCTGCGAATTTATCCTCAACAAGCCTAGCCAATCCTACAACTACCATCATGTTGTCCGTCTTGAACATTTTTCACCTTAGCATGGATATCTTCCTTTAATCCACTAATGAAACAACTTTGGAAAAACTTGGCACTCAATTCCCTAGTGTGATTTGCCAACTTTTCAAACTGTCTAGTAATCACGGACAGATTGTTGTCTATCTTAACTTGGTGAGGGCTCTTGTAAAATCTTCATACTCACTAGGTCCAAAATGGGTGAGTAATTCGTGCTCAAATTCAAGCCAAGTGAGCCTTGAATTCATATTCTCTAACCATTGGAACCATTGGATTGCTTCCTATTCTAGGTTGAAAGATGCAATTGCAAGCTTTTGATTATGGGGAGTGGCATGAAGAGAAAAATATTGTTTGACTTGATACAACCAACTGGTTGGATCATCACCATCAAATTTTGGAAAGTCTAGCTTGGGCATTCTCTGATTTGTATTTAGAGGCGGGGTGTTTTGTGCTCCTCCATCGGAACTAGCACCTTGACTCCTTGATGATTGTCCTGCCAGAGCGTCGTATTTTGCATTTAGGCTTGTTAAACGACTTTTGAGGTCATCAATTTTATCCAATTTGTCTAATTTGGATAATGCCTAGAGGATTGCTGACTGAGAAGCTTCAATTTGTTTCACCTGTTCGCCCAATTGCTCTAGCTCGAGTAGCTCTAGTACCACCAACCATTTGTCACTTTAGGGTCTCCAAAAAGGTTTATCGGAGTTATATCTCAAAACAATTGGCTCGAAGAGAGGATCAAAGTGGACTATACCACAAAATGACGATTTTTGGAAGGTAGGGTTCCGAAAATGGTTTACTGGATTTGGGTCTCAAAATGATCAGCTCGAAGAGGGGTTTGCAATGGGCTATCTCTCAAAATGGCAAATTTTGGCTTTTTTTTTGTATTTGTTTTTTGCTCACTGGCAGACTACTAACAATTGTTTGCTCCACTAGCCGACTATTGACACTTGATTGCTCTAATTGTCAGATTATATATTCTCTGCATTGTTAGATTGGAATTCTTTGCACTGTTGGACTGATTATTCTCTACATTATCAAACTAGGTATTCTCTACATTGTCAGACTAGATGTTCTCTGTACTGTCACACTGAATATTCTCTACACTATCTGATTGTGATTGGAGTTAGAATCTTCTAAGAAATGCTCAGATCTGGTTTTGTTTTTTAACGAAAAGGATTGAAACAATTTTTTAGTAGGGACAACTTGAGTTAGGGTGTGTATGATTTCGTGGGTTCTCTTATATACTATCTTGTTTGTGATTAGTGGCCGACCCAATATTTCAGAGCTCTAGCTACCGAGGGTTCCATTGTATCCATAGCCTGCACTATCCATTTCCGAGGGTACTATGAGAGTAACTTCCCAAGGCTAACCGCTTATTGGTACACCACATTTTTAGACGGTCAAAGGCTTCTTAGGGCTGTTTTGTTGTAGTTTAACCTAAGATTGTTTTCCAACATACCTCATGGTATGTGGAAGCCCAAATTTGTGGTGCATTTTGTCTAAAGCTTGGATGTTAAAGCACTTTAACCACACCTTCACACATAGCTTTACAGGCAAAGTGCTCAACTAAAAACAACAGATCTACGATATTTTAAAATCCTTGGAATAGAGTTTCTACCCTACTCCACTTAAAAAAAAAAGAAAATTTGTGTTATTTTTTGTGGAAAGAGACTTCAATGAAAATTATAGAATAGAATGAAAATTATAGATTAGGAAATGGACGAAAGGATAGGAACTGCTGCTGCTGTTGTGGAACACGGCCTTGTAAAGAGCTTTGATACCACTTGTTAGGAACCTTCATATAAAAATAAGCATAACCGAAGTAGCAATGCAAGAATTAATGGAAATGCTCACAAACTAAATGACCATGAAAATGAAAATAACAAAAGTGCTCATGAAAAATAACTGGATGGAAATAACAATAAACTTATATTAATCAAGTGGAACAAATATTGTAGGCCTCTTCGAGGAGGCAACCTCCTTGGAAGCAGAGCTCCAATACAAAATGAGAAAATATGAGATGCCTTCTACTCCAAACCCATATCCTTATATAGACTCTTATTTACCCTAACCCTAATGCTCAAGGGTTGGACCACATGAAAGAGGGAACCCGAGCTACTAACTCCTACTTACAATAAAAGTAAAGGTTACATCATAATGGGCCCATGCACACTAGGTGCCCATGGTGCAAACATACACCAACACTAGACAAGTATATAGTAATAGTTGTATTAGGATGGGATCCTAACATCTTCTTTGTGCACATCCGTACCCATTCAAATGAAAGAGGGGTGCTATTTATACTTTTGGGATGTAGTTACTTTTGCAACTACCAACCGGACATCTCATCACCTTTTACATTACATTTGTCATATATTTGCATTTCATTTCATGTCTAACTACATGACTCATTAATTGTCTGTACATTAACTAGTACATCACAAACCATTACAATGAATTCAAAATATCTCATTCAAAATTGCATGTGCGCGTACTTGACTTCCGACACACTTATTCTATGTATGAGTACAAGGTGGTGCATGTGATGGCACCATGTTAGAACTAGCGTCTACATAGGGTACATTAAGATGCAACATATTAGCATCAAATGTAAGATGAGCATGTCTGTCATTTTGCATTTACATGGATATATAAGAAGAGTTAATGCTTATTTGGAAAATTCAAATAGCTTCTTATCCAGTGTTAGTCCTAGGAATGAAAATTCTCTTTGCTTGTCTGAGGTACAGAGTTATCTTCTTGTTACTCTTCATTGGTATAGCCTTTTGTGGGTTTGGGGTTCTAGCAGTTATACTTGCAGAGGAGGAAAGGGTAGATTAAAGACCTATTAGTTGATGTAACGATCCCAATATAGCCATGTTGGCTAATTATTTTTATCTTGGGCATTTGATTTAGTTAGTCGGCCCTTGAGAATTAGGGTTAGGTATTATTGATTTCATTTATAAATAGGAAGAATATTTTATTAGTTTGGATCATCAAAGAATTAGAATTTAATTTGCGTATACTACGCATAAGAGAATCCACCCTCTCAAAGTGGTTGTGAGACTTTGCCCTCTCTGAGTGGTTGTGGATTATTGTGGCATTGATTTGATCGGATTTACTATTTGCTTATTATTTGGATTGGAATTGATAATTGCATATTGTTCGTGGTATTGGTATTTGAATTCAGAATTATTATTGTTGCATGTTGTTAATAATAATTCGATATTGAAGTGTTGTGGCAAATATTAAATTAATTGTGCGGTTTCACAACAAGTGGTATCAGAGCACGATTCTAGAACAGTGAAAATTAATGAAGATATTTGGTGCCCTAAGAAAATAAAGCTTCCAATTTTTTGCAAAAGAAAAGGTACGTTTGATTTTCCAAATTAATTAGGTTTTTTTTTTCGGCTCAACTTCCCTCTCTACTTTATATTAATAATTAAATTAAATAAAATTTAATTTAATTATTAATAGAGAGCAAACACTCATTTTCATTTGTCTTTTTGTTCTTCTCCATATTTCTAAAATTAATTAGGGTTCTTTTTTTTTCATTATTCGGCACAACTCTCTACTTTATATTAATAATTAAATTAAATTATTAATAGAGAGAGCAAGCACTCCTTTTCATTTGTCTTTTTGTTCTTCTCTATATTTCCAAAATTAATTAGGTTTTTTTTATTCGGTACAACTCTCTCCTTTATATTAATAATTAAATTAAATTTAATTATTAATAGAGAGAGCAAGCGTCTCCATTGTCTTTTCGTTGCATCTTCTTCCGCTCCACATCTCCACCATTTTGCATTTCATTATTTTAAATTATTAAACATCCACTTTTGGCTTTCACTTTTTTATTGTTTATTGTTTATTTATTTATTTTTAATTATTAAGCACCTACCCTCACTTTCACTTCACATTTATTTTTGAATTATTAAACACCCCCAAACATTCACATTTCTTTTAAAATTATTAAACACCCCTCATCATTTGTCTTTCCATTCTTCTTCTCACATATCCAAGGTTTCATATTTTATTTTATTTTACTATTTTATTATTATTTTTTGCATCTCCATGGTTTTTTAATGTTTCTTTTTTAAAAGCAATTTTATTTGACACAATAAATTTGCACAATGATCTTTTCCCATTACTATAGTTTCCTATAATTGTTTTATCATTTTTTTTTAATAAGCTATGTGTGGCTTCTATTGGGGGCCACTCCCATTACGAAAACAAAACATTACATTGCTCTCATTACATTTCTAACAAGTTAATTAAAGCATATCCAACTTTGTCTTTCTATCGGAGATATTCTTCATTTACCCTTCTATCAAAAATATTCTTCATCTTCCTCAAACTGCTAAGTTTCCACAATCAACTCCTTTTATATCAAATGCCTTCAAAAATTTAAATTCTGTCAAGATGAAATTCAACACTGCGAATGGCTAAAATATTTGCTGCCCAACTTCTATATCCAAAAATATCTTGTCTATAACAACCTCACAATTTCTTAATACCTTTTTTTAGGGTTCTTATTCATTCCCCTAATATTCCAAGATATTATTTTCATTGTTATTTTTTTATTTTATTTGTGGGTTTAGCCCCACTTCTTGTTAACACTTGTGATATTTGCTTTTGTTTTCCCATATCAATATCCCTTTGTGTTTCTTTTTCTCTTTGTTTTTGCCTCTTGGGTCTTCCTCTTTTTTTTCATTCTCAGCAATACTTTCATCTTCATCAATCTCTTCAATCTTCTCACACTGCTCATAGTAAGACTTATCATCTTTAGGTTTACCTTGTTCTGAAGGATCTGAAGTGCAAGGAATAACCTCAAAAGCACACTCTTCTTTATATTTCCCTGGAGACCCTAAAGTGCAAGGATGCTCTTCTGTAGCAATTACCTTCTTATTCTGCCCTAAAAACCCTAAATTGTTATGGGTTTCCTCCAACCTCATTTCTATATTATTCTGCTCTTGAAACCTTAAAGTGCAAGGGATAACATCTTCACCACTTTCACTTTTATTACCTGAAGAGGATTCTATACTACTTGAGGAAAATGAAGATGATTTACCTGGAATAAACTTGACCTTTTTTGTTGTCTTTGTTTTGGGTTTTATCTCCACATCTTCTTTTGCACCTTTAATTCCTTCTAAACTTGCCAATTGATATTGTCGATAGGATTTCTTTACCTCTTCTTTTGGAGTGGAATATCCTTGATCTGATCTAGCTTCTATTATTGAATGATTTCCTTGCTTCATCTTGAAGTTTATCTCATGGCTAGAATTTTTTATCTCTTTCTTCATAGTTTTTACTTTGCAAACTCTTGCCATGTGTCCAATCTCAAAATAATTGTGGCAACGAAATGCAATATTTTCATAATCTACTTGTTGATCCCATTCTCTTGATTCAGATTTAATCTTAATGGATTGTGGCAAAGGTTTTGAAATATCCATAGCAACACATATTCGAGTATATATAGCATGCTTTCGCTCCTTAGTTGTTGGTCCTTCCTTGATGAATTCCCCTAGGGTATTTCCAATATTTTTCAAAACATCCTTATTTATAAGCTGATATGGAAGTCCAAAAAGCCTAACCCACATTGGAAGCTTCTTAATAGTTTCTGTCTCAACTGAAAAATTTTCGTTCCATGGTCTCAAATAAAGTGCATCTCTTCCCATAAACCATGGGCCACCAACCATTATTTTATCCCTAATTTTTGAACTGGAAAAGATGATGAGGAAAAAACCTTTAGGAAGAAAAGTCACAGAATAATTTGAATTCAATCCCCACTTCCACTTGATCCAATTTTGAATCTCCAAAAACCCTGGCCATGATCTATGGAACTTACATATTAGCCCTCTACTTTTAAGAACCATTATATCATGCTCAATCATCTCATCCTTGATACTTACTTTTGGTGTACCATCTGCTACCTGGATCGAACTTGCCATGTATTCGCTCTTTCGCTTATCTCCAGCTTGGGCCTTCATACTTCCAACAAGGGCATTTTGATTTCTAGCTAGGGCATCGTGACTTCCCATTAGGGCTTTCAAAAATGACTTTCCTTCCACAATAGCTAATGGGGCTTGCTCTTGGCTTGCACTCCCTCTTGGTTTGCACTCCCTCTTTGCTTGCACTCGCTCTTGCTCCCAGCTTGCACTCTCTCTTGCCTCACACTTGCTCCTGGCTTGCACTCCTTCCTGGCTCACAATTGCTTGTGTCTCTTCTTTTTCTTGGTGTTCCTTCGCTTCAACAATTTTTTGGAAACAATGTTCCACGCATTCGTGGTAAGGGTTTGAAGCATTGATGCACTTTGGATGAACTTGCCGCTCTTTAGCCATGATTGAATCCTGGATTGCACTTCCTCTTAGTTTGCACTCCCTTTTGGTTTGCACTCTCTCCTGCCTCACACTCTCTCCTGCCTCGCACTCACTTCCAACTTGCACTCCCTCTTGGCTCACAATTGCCCTTGTCTCTTCTTTTTCCCAACATTCCTTGGCTTCAACAATTTTTTGGAAACAATGTTCCACACATTCATGGTAAGGGTTTGAAGCATTGATGCACTCTGGATGAACCTTTTGCTCTTCTGCCATGACTGCTACACTTACTCCTAGCTTGCGCTTGCACTCACTTTTGGCTGCACTCACTCGCACTCGCTTTCGGTTGCACTTACTCAAACTTGTTGTTGCACTTACTCCCCGATCGCGCTCGCACTTGCTGCTGCACTTACTCAAATTTATTGCTGTTGTTACTCCTCCATTGCGCTCGCACTTGCTGCTGCACTTACTCAAACTTATTGCTGTAGTTACTCCTCGATTGCGCTCGCACTTGCTGTTGCACTTACTCAAACTTGTTGCTGCAGTTACTCCTCAATTGCGCTCGCACTTGCTACTGCACTTACTCCCGGCTCGTGCCCGCACTCGCTGCTACACTTACTCCCGGCTCGCGCTCTCGCACTCATTGCTGCACTTACTCCCGTCTCGTGCTCTTGCACTCGTTGCTGCACTTACTCTCGACGTGCTCCTTCCTTTATTTTATTTTATTATTAAACCCCCCACTTTAACATTTTATTTATTTTAATTATTAAACACCACTTGTCAATTTTTTTAATTATTAAATTTCACCCAACCCCACTTACTCCCACTCTTTCTCATATTAATCTTAATAATTAAAACCAAGCTCACACTCTTTCTCATTTTTAAACCTTTTCTTCTTAATTAATAAAATTATTTAAATAATTAAAAAAAAAAATGCATGAGTGAACCTGCTACAACTACTAGTTGGACACGAGTGAATGGTCGATTACAACGTACTGCCTTTCCAGAAGATGTGTATATGAGCAAAAAGAAGCGCCAACCTAGAAATCTTGGTAAGCATCATAACACTCCCATTAATATTAATAGTTTTGACCAACATCTTCTTTCTTCCTTAAGTTCTATGGCTTCACCTCCACCCAACACATGTGGTTCTTCTCCTTCCACCATCCCTACCTCTACCACTCCTCCAAGTCATATTCCTCTTCCTAGTAATATTGACCCTAATTTGCATCAATATCTTTCACAACAAGAAAAAAAGGTTGATCAAATTATTACCATGCTAGGAAACCTAGTTCCATCCACTTCTACACCTCCTCATGTCCAAGGGTCACAACAAACTATCAAACCCCAACCTTTAACCATTCATCAAGAACCAAATACTCATGTTCTTCCACAACATCCACCTAGTCACAATCCCCCAGAGTTTGCTTCTTATGACCTAGGCTTTGCCTTTGATCTAGACTCCTCAACAGGTGGTGCTTCCAATTTCTTGGAATGGCCTCATGATGTTCAGGTTCCTCGCATCGACATGCCCACCTTTGAAGGTGTTGACCCTCGAGGATGGTTGGCCAAAATGGAAGGCCTTATCCGTTTGTACCATATTCCGAAAAAGGTCGTGTTGCATTAGCAACTTCTAAACTGGGTACCCAAGCTTATCAATGGTTGTTATGGCAGCTTCGTCAACATGGTGGCCCTCTTTTATGGCCTCAATTTAAGGAACGATTTCTTCGAAGATTTGATAAGGGATCTTCCACATCATATGTGGTACGTCTTATGCAAACTAAGCAAACAGGAACAATGGAAGACTATTACTCCGAGTTCACAAGTCTACTCACCTATACACAAGAATTGAGTCCAATAGTGGTGGTCTCTGCCTTTTGCTATGGTCTTAAGGATAAAATTCGAAAGGAAGTTGACATGCATGATCCTTATACCCTTGATGATGCACAACGTATAGCTCTAGCGATAAAACAAAAACTCCAAGATTTTGGTCCTCCATATAGACGTGATTTCAACTCTCATCGTCCTTATCGCAATTTTGAGCATTCCACAAGATTTTTCTGCTTTAAATGTCATTCACATCATCCCCAAGATCAAGCCTGTGAAGAACATCATAGCTTTCTCTTAGAATATGGAGATGCATCAGTTGTTGAGGAGGAAGATTCATCACAACAGGAGCCATCCATAGAACTAGGACAACAACCAACAGAAGTAGATGAAGTAGAACAAGAGGATGATACTGTGGCTCTCTCTATTCATGCACTTATGGGTCTTCAAGCTCATCACACTATCAAGGTACAAGGATTCATTAAACAACAACGTGTTAATGTGTTGATTGATTCAGGTAGTACACATAACTTTATAGATTATAAGACAACAAAATCCTTGGGCTTGTATATCAATACTTCAAATCAAGATAAATTTCAAGTCTTAATTGCAAATGGAGGTACTGCTCAATGTGTGGGTCGAACATCTAAAGTTACAATCCAAATGGGGAATTATACTTGGATGGGTAATCTCTTTGCTATGAACCTGGGAAGCTCAGATGTCATTTTGGGAGCACAATGGCTATCTCAGCTCGATGATGTTACTATTAATCTACAAAAATTATACATCAAGTGGACAAAGAATGGAAGGGTCATTTGTCTTCAAGGAATTCAACCTCCTCCCTCCAAGGTTGTGAGTTCACATAGCATGGAGAAGATATTGAAGAAAGGTGGTTATGGTTTCCTTGCCCAAGTGAATTGCATAGAGGTTCAATCCTTGGATTCGTCTCTTCCAACTCTTCCAATGGATCTCCAAAATATTGTGGATAGTTATGAAGAAGTCTTTAGTGAGCCAAGGGGTCTACCTCCTAAGCGCACACATGATCATGCCATCCATCTGATTCCTGGTAGTCAACCTCCTAATGTGCATCCTTATCGCTATCCACAACCCCAAAAGTTAGAGATTGAGAAGTTGGTCCAAGAAATGTTAGAGCATGGAATCATCCATCCAAGCATTAGTCCATATTCCTCACCGGTGGTGATGGTACAACGTAAGGATAACTCATGGTGCATGTGTCCTGATTTTCGTCCTCTCAACAAGATCACTATCAAAGATAAGTTTCCTATCCCTGTTATAGATGACTTGTTGGATGAATTACATGGTGCTAGATATTTCACTAAACTAGACTTACGCTCTGGTTTTCACCAAATTAGGGTTAGAGAAGAGGATATCCCTAAAACTGCTTTTCGTACACATGAGGGTCATTATGAGTTCCTAGTCATGCCCTTTGGTCTCACTAATGCCCCTTCCACTTTTCAAAGTCTCATGAACCATGTCTTTCGGCCTTTTCTTCGTAAGTTTGTCCTAGTCTTCTTTGATGATATTTTAATATACAACAAATCTTGGGAGGATCACCTAGTTCATGTTGACAAAGTCCTTCATCTATTACAAAAGGAAAAACTCTTTGTTAAAAGATCCAAATGTGCCTTTGGGGTCCAAGAGGTAGAATATTTGGGACATATAGTATCTCATGAAGGAGTCAAGGTAGATCCTCATAAAATCAAAGCTATTCAAGATTGGCCCTTACCCAAATCCCTTAAAAAACTTCGTGGATTTCTAGGACTCATAGGTTATTACAAAAAATTTGTCCGCAACTATGGCAAGATTACGGCACCTCCCACTGCTCTTACCAAAAAGGATGCCTTTATTTGGACTGAAGTTGCTTCTCAGGCCTTCCAATCCCTCAAAGAGGCTATGTGTTCCACTCTAGTTTTGGCCACTCCTGATTTTAGCAAGCCTTTTGTCATTGAGTGTGATGCTTCTGGCACAGGTATTGGAGTTGTTTTAATGCAAGATGGTCACCCATTGGCCTTTGAAAGTAAGCAACTTTCAGGCAAGAATTTGGGACGGTCCACTTATGAGAAGGAAATGCTAGCTATTTTACATGCCATAGAGAAATGGAGGCATTATTTATTAAGTAGTCATTTCATCATTAAGACTGACCATAGTAGCCTAAAGCATTTCTTAGAACAACGTCTCTCATGCCTTGAACAAAATAAATGGATGACCAAACTTTTGGGTTATGATTTTGTCATTGAGTATAAGAAAGGTAAGGAAAATGTGGTGGCTGATGCTTTATCTCGTAAATACGAGGATGATGTGGCTATCAATGCCATCTCTGGTCCTTGTCCACAATGGCTTTCTCAACTTCAAGAAGAATGGCTTGCTGATTTAGAGACTGCTCAAATCATTCAAGATATGAAAATAGGATCATCATTGCATTCTTACTTCTCATATTCAGATGGAGTGCTTCGCAAAAAAGATCGCATCTATCTTCCTCAATATTCAACTATTAAGTCAATGGTTCTCCAAGAATTGCATGCATCTCCTCTAGCGGGACACTCAAGATTCTTGAAAACATACCAGCAGGTGAAGCAATCATTTTCTTGGAAAGGCTTAAAATCAGATGTCAAGATATTTGTGGCTGAGTGTGAGGTATGTCAATGTAACAAAGGGGAAACAATTAAATCTCCTGGATTGTTGCAACCCTTACCTATCCCTAACCGCCAATGGGAGCACATATCCATGGATTTCATTGAGGGTCTTCCCAAATCAGAGGGTAAAACAATGATCTTTGTGGTAGTAGATCGTCTTTCCAAGTATGCTCATTTTTGTGCACTACAACATCCCTATTCAGCAAGTAAGGTGGCCAAGGTATTTCTTGATTCCATTTTCAAGTTACATGGTATGCCCAAAACCATTGTGAGTGACCGTGATCCTATATTCACTAGCAACTTTTGGAAGGAATTGTTTCATCTTAGTGGTACCAAGTTGAGTATGTCTTCCTCATATCACCCCTAGTCTGATGGTCAAACAGAGATTGTTAATAAATGTTTGGGTACTTACCTTCATTGTTTTGCTCAAGATAAGCAATATCACTGGATTCAATGGCTTTCATTAGCAGAATGGTGGTATAATACTTCTTACCATTTTTCCCTTAAGATGTCTCCATTTGAAGCTTTGTATGGTCAAAAGCCTCCATCAATCACAGACTATGTTCCAGGATCTTCCAAAGTGGCCCAGGTAGATGATTTGTTACAACAACGTCAAATTATGCTTCAACTTCTTAAAGATAATTTGACCCAGGCCCAGAACCGTATGAAGCAACAACAAGATTCACATCGTTCTGAACGACAATTCAATGTAGGAGATATGGTCTTTTTGTGCCTACAACCTTATAAGCAATTGTCCTTGAAGATCAAGTCTAATCAGAAGTTGGCTCCTCGATTTTATGGGCCCTACAAGGTGGTTCATCCCATTGGTGAAGTAGCATATCAATTGGAGCTTCCACCCTCTTCTCGCATCCATCCAGTTTTTCATGTATCTTGTCTCAAACAAGTTATTGGCCAAAAGGTGCAGTCCCAGACAGAGCTTCCATTACTTGATGAAGAAGGTCGAATAACTCTTCAACCTGAAGCAATATTGCGATCCAGAGTGCGTCATCTTCGATCTCGCCAAATTCAAGAGTTTCTCATCAAGTGGTAGGACCTTCTAGAAGAAGACGCTACGTGGGAGCCTGAGAGTATTTTCCAATCTTTTCCAGCTTTGAGGACAAAGCTTTCTGAGGGAGGGAGCCATGTAACGATCCCAATATAGCCATGTCGGCTAATTATTTTTATCTCGGGCATTTGATTTAGTTAGTCGGCCCTTGAGAATTAGGGTTAGGTTATTATTGATTTCATTTATAAATAGGAAGAATATTTTATTAGTTTGGATCATCGAAGAATTAGAATTTAATTTGCGTATACTACGCATAAGAGACTTCGCCCTCTCAAAGTGGCTATGAGACTTTGCCCTCTCTGAGTGGTTGTGGATTTGTTGTGGCATTGATTTGATCGGATTTACTATTTGCTTGTTGTCTGGACTGTAAATGATAATTGCATATTGTTCGTGGTATTGGTATTTGAATCAGAATTATTATTGTTGCATGTTGTTAATAATAATTCAATATTGAAGTGTTGCGGCAAATATTAAATTAATTGTGCGGTTTCGCAACAGTTGAAGAGTTTTTTAAAGAATTAATTGTATGTGAGATAGTTGTTTTTGAGAGACATCAACAAAGGGTTTCAGCCTTGCTGCCCTCTGGTACATTTGGCTTGTATATGTCAACTTGACTTTTATTTCAAATATAATTGAAATCCTATTTCTATTCACTTATTCATGTTCTAGCTTTGTGGTATAAAGATTCATGGCCAGTAAACCTGTCCAGCTGCATTGCTTTTAAAGAATACCTGGACCCAAAGCAGCTTTACAATGCTTAAGAGACATGGTTATTATGATTCTTCTTTGATCTTAAATTTTCTCTGTTAAAGTAGATATGGTCCTGAGGTTGAAGAATGCAACATGGTTAATTGTGCCAATTTCCAAGTTATCACTGTGAACATATGAAGCTCTAGATGAAGGGAGCCATGAGCGTCACCATGACAAGAAGAATAGGTAGCACACATTTTAAGATGAGCTTATTACTTCATTTAATGCTTTTCATGTCTATACATTTGTTCTGCAATGTTTTTGTGAATAATTAGAAGTTAATGTATTTCTTATGTTTGAAAGATGCTTATTTCTAGAAGTCCCCATTCTTTGAAGTTGCAAAAGTAATGTTGTCAATCCATTTTTAAATCTTTAATAATGGTCGAAAGATTGAAGTACTGGTTCATTTGGGTGCTGAATTGCTCCTTTATTCCGGTCACAAATAACATATGTTGTAAGGTCTGAACTGACTGCGATCAGTTTGGATTTTGAGAACTTGAATATTTGGTGATGACTATAAAACACTTTTAAAAAAAAAACCGTCAAGTGTTTGCCATTTCAAAATACCACAATGCTGGTTGACTTAGATGTGGAAGAATGAAAAAGGTAAGCACACAGGTACCTTATAATATCATGCAAATTTTTGGATTGCACTCTTTACCATAAGATTGAGAAAATTGGTTCTAATGGTTGCAGATGTGTTGAGCTTCCTGGAGTTGACCTTAAGGAGAATGATGTATGTGTGAAAATGCTTGCTGCTCCTATCAATCCATCGGACATTAACAGAATAGAAGGTTGTATCATTACCAAGCTCTATCTATGAAATTATTAGAATCCATTATTCATGCAGCAATGTGTTATTTAATTGTTTCTTTCTGCAAATTATTGTCCTATGATTTTCTTTGATGTGTGCTTTGCTGATCAACTTTTAGAATTGTTAAAGCTTGCTTTTCAATTGAAATTATCGCTTGTTTTTTCTATATTCCTGTCTTTTGTTATTGCAACAAAAAAATTGTCAATACCTCCCAGTGAGACAAAATTTTCAATACATTAAAGAGCAGTTTATTGTTTCTTAATAACCGTGGCAAGTGGGTCTACAACTTTATAATCCACTTGTAATGCTATAAGGACTCCAGAGCAGTGACAGTCTTCATTTTATCACTTAGTGAATGATCGAACAATGAATGTGAGGTTGTGTTCTTTGAAGTGACCTCTTATTTTGACTCTTTCCATAAGATTTTAATTAAATGAGTTAGAAAAGCCCTAATTACCATTAAGTCAAATATCAAGCCCAATTTTTGTCGGTATATGCTTAAGCAATATAGCTGCTTGCTTTGCATGCTGAGAAACAATACCGGTATCTCTTACTGCACTTGTAAACAGAGCTGCCTTTCTTGTTTGTACGACCTTGGAATTATACAAAACAAATTATTTTTGCTTACGTCTGAAACAAGGATATAAGAGGATTTCTATGACGATGATGATCAGGATAAATCTTTATACATGATGGCTTATGGCAAGCATTTACAATTCATTTAAGCACTTCATTCCTTCTCTTCCACAGTATAAATACTAGGGCAGGAGAGGCACTATTCATTTTATCTAATAGCATTCTCTCTTATTCTTGCTAGTAGATTATCTGTGTGAGTCTTTTTGTTTTCATTTTGATTCACTTGGTGTTTATCCTTTGGGACACTGAAGCAAGAATGAACAAAAACCTTCTTGTCATCATAGAATCAGATCTTTGCCTTAATTGAGCTTAAGCCCCTTTTTTTTGTCTGGAATTTCCATTCACTAAAATCATTATATCTAGACAGTAAGAAGGAAATTTTATCAATGCCCCCAGCTGACCAAAATAGGTTAATGGGACTCAGATAGTTAACTTGATTACAATAGCTCAGAGGAAGCCATAAATAGAACTCTAAAAATATGCAAAAATAGAAAATTCAAGTGTGTTGCACCTCTAATAATAGAAATAGAGATTTTATATTATTAGAGTTCAAAGAAAGTTATGTGAAGGGAGGTTCCATATCATTGTTATATTAAAAAGGATCTTTCTGATATTAGAGTTTCCTACACATGATTAGGTTCTTGAGATTAAGGTATATGGTACTGCGTCACTCTAAAATCACTATTTGTAAACAAAAGAAGGAAATTTTATCAATGTCCTCAAATGACCATCATAGGTGAATGGGGCTAGAGTAGTAAACTTGATGACAATAGCTTAAAGGGAGCCAAAAATAGTACTCCAAAGAAAAAATGCAAAAATAGAAAATTACATTGTGTTGCATCTCGAATAATAGAAATAGAGATTTTATGTTATTAGAGTTCAAAGATAGTTGTGTCAAGGGAGGTTCCATACCATTGTTATATTGAAAATGAGCATTCTGATATTAGATTTTAGTTTTTACTACTCATCATTAGGTTCTTGTGATTAAGGTGTGGTACTGCCTCATTCTATTTTTAGTGCTTTTCGAATAAAAGGGGAAAGTAAAGCTACTTTCACCTTCATTGCTTTAAATGTTTGTAAATTTTCTACCTTGGATGATAAGTTGCCTACACGATTCTAGAATATTTCACAATGTAATCATGCATTGTGCTTGGTAGATATGTATTTCAAAAGCGACATGCTTGTCCACACACATTTCTGGTGAGGCTCGAGTCATTGCTTGCCTTGAGCTAAGGTGCTCTTCGTATGTATCCCCTCTTCTGCTAGTTTTTTCACGTATAATAAATGTGTCAAAAGTGACACACTTCCGGTGAGGCTTGAGTCATTGCTTTCCTAGAACTAAAGTGCTCTTATTATTTATGGTCTCTTCTGCTTGTTCTTTCACATACTCTAAAGTGCCTATGTTATAGGCATCTTGTCACAGAAGAGAATGGGAACCAAAAACACTGAGGTCAGCATAGATAAAACATTATTAGTTTAACTAGGTTAACTAGGAATTCTATGCCCATATGGGGCATGGATAAAACTCAACATAGAAGATTTCAGCAATCATCGGATGAGGTCCATGACTTTATGCATCCCCCTTCACAGAATCAACTTTTCCTGCTCCACCATAATTTTTTAGCATTATTGCTTCTGGAAGCGTACCTCTTGTTTTTGTCCACCTTGTTAATGCATCTTGCGGCATTTATTCCTATTTTTGTGTCAATTGTATCATGGGACTTTTTAATCAGATTCTTTTGGTTGGATTCTTTTTAGCCTCATCACTCATGCATATGTCTTAATTGGTAATCCCCTCATGTCATTTGTTTCTTTGATCCTTTTTGAGCTACTTAGGTGTATGTGCATGTTCTTTTCAGTAAGAATACATAGATTGATTAGATGAAATATATGCTATAAGAAATAAAGTAGAATAGATAGCAATCATAGCATTTACATGTTGTGGACCTGACTTTGATACAAGATATGAGTTCCAAATTTATGCGAAAGTTTTTATATAACTATCAAATGTACAGGGTCCACTAGTCATGATGGTTCAAAACAACCATTTGCTTGAAACAATTATAATAATGTTCTATAGGATTGTTACTTTCCTTCCAAAGAAAAAAAAGAAGTTGGCTGGACTCAGGGTTGGCATGTAAAAGTTTTAAACATTTTGATTGGGAATATACATTTTTGAATAAAAGTGTTTGAGTTGATGTCAATATTTGTCTGCATATTGATTTTATTTAAAAAACTTGCATGCCCATTAGGCTTATAAATCTACCAGTGTTTTTTTTTTTTTTTAAGCGAAAAACCCCTTGCGGAGTCGCCTTGGTTTGAGAGACCACGAACAGGGGGATCTACACCATTAAAGTCACCCGGGAGTCGCACCCGACCCTGCCCGCACCAACATTGTCAATTGGATTTTGGATACCCAATTCAGCTTTTTGGTAGGGTGGATATTTGAACCTGGGACCTCCCTTGGAGGATTGCCTTATCCTTTCCAACTCACCTACAACACCTGGGTATAAATCTACCAGTGTTGATGTCAATATTTGTCTGCATATTGATTTTATTTAAAAAACTTGCATGCCCATTAGGCTCATAAATCTACCAGTGTTGGCATGTCACTATTTTCCTAAAAAGTAAGCCTTTCATGAGTAATAATCTCAGAAATATTTTTGATCAAATAAATATGAGAGGCATCACTGACAAGAAAATGCTATAAACTTACATTCTCTTATTTATTTGTTTTATGCCTATTTTCCATCCCTCTAATGCAACATGTATTTGCATTATTGTGCTACCTGCAGCATGTTTCTTCATGCTTGAGATATCATTCTAAAGTGGCATAGAACATAATTTCACTCAGAGCTTAATTGGTTGCTTTGGCTAGTTTCTTTTCATTTATTCTAGGTTTTATCTAGAGCTTAATTGGTGAATGTTTTGTTCTAAAATATTGACAATTTCTACTATAGTCAGGGTTATCCGAATGCATCTTGAGTTCCTTATACTGTGCTGATTAAAAGAATAAACAAGCTTTCAAGCATGTAGAACTACTATTCTTTTTTCCCAGCTTAGTATACCTCACTTCCTACCTGCCAATGTTCACCTTGAGTGGCATGGAAATGTCCGAGGAAATCATTGTACAAGCTCAATTTGATGATTCCAGTCATGCCAATCTGGAATTTGCAGGTATGGGTGGAGTTATTAGAAATTCTTCTTCTCGTGTGGTGAAGGCACACGCTATTAATCTCACCACAAATTTTAACTTAATATGCCTTACAAGAACCTAATACTGCATATTGAGAAACTTACATTTGCAAGCATTCTGATAGAAGCTAATAAATTAGTTGAGTAGCTTGCCAGCATGAAGTGAAGTGACAAGTGTGTGTGATGACCTGAATCCTTTGGAAGCAAAGTTGATTTTTGATTTTAGAGAAGAATGGACTAAAGTCGTTGACAAGGAAGGTTGTTCCCTGCACGCAATGAGGTTGTCAACAAGGGATTTGACTTCTGTTTGTCTCATGATCATAATTACATGAAGAAGAAATTAATTGATAAAAGCCTCTCATAGTACTGAAAAGGTTATAAAGGAAGCAAAACCTTCTTCTCAGTGAAAGATCTTATGCATGAAAGAATGGTTGGTTGATAAGATGAAACCATGAACCTTAAAAGAGGAAAAGCATTGGAGGAATAAAGGCATGAACCCAAGATCCAAGTTAAATAAGAACAAAGGCATTGAAATGCTTAAGGGCATATTGGTACCTTTATCACCAAACCTTTTCAAATCAATGGTGGCGAGTGTATGCCATAGTCCTTGACTTAGTTGATGGGACTGTTGGAGATGTCAGATTTTCCTTACACATGGCTGATCTGCCAAGAGGTGATTAGAATATAGTTGTGTTTTGTGTCTTCTTAAGTGGAACTTACTGTTTTCCTCTGGTTTATCTTCTTCAAGTTCTAAATGGAATTGAGAGGAGGTAGATTGCTTCCTGTTTCAAGCATCATGTGGAAAGGATCTTCTCCTCTGATGAACTCTGTGTAGGTATTCTTTTGAGATAGGCTCATGCTCTGAGACCATTCTTGAAGAAGATCTTATGCTCATAAATACCCCTGCAAGGCCTAGGTGGAGAATGTCAGACCTGGAGAGAGCATTGAGGAGACATGAAAGAGGTTTTAAAAATACCATTCATTGGGAGGAAGAACATAGGAGGGTTGAAGGTAAATGCTCTGTTGATAAGCTTGTCAAATAAGTGCTTTGACCTCTTTTGCTATATGTGCTTTATGTGGTTTGCCATTTGAACTAAATATTAATTAGGCCACATCTTGTTCAGAGAATGGTGGGCTGAAACTCTTTTGATTGGAATGGTAGTAACACTATAACTGTCGGCATTTGAAGGCAAAGACTCAGGTGAAATTGTCCCAATAGGTGAACTCTGAGGCTTCCTCAACTGAAACGGATAAAAAGGAGTGTGAATTGTTTGACAAAATGCCTCAACAAGATAAGTGTCTTCAAGGATGTTAGTTATTGTTCTTAACTTTTTAGAAGGTTAGTAAAACATTTTGAAGCCTCTGCTGATGTTGTAGAAGGCTTGCTTCTCTTTGAAGGAGAAATCTGCTACCATCTACAAAAGATGCCAGCCAAACTTGATTAAAGATTTTGCATGCCAGGTGTAATGGATAGAAGCAATGTTTAGTTGTCATGGATAGTTTCTTTTCTGCCTGGTTATGTCTTTCCAATATCTTTGTTTGGAGAAATGCCCATAATGGTTGCATGATTCTAGATCCAGTTTGATAAATGTGGATACTCCATTGTTGATACTCTGATGCATCTTTAGAATAAAATATGGTTGTTTACTCTGTTGATTGATGGTCTGGTCAATTAAACTTTGCTACAGATTGCAATGTGTTAACCTTTGAATCTGCCAATATAGCGTTAGTCTTATACTGTTATCACTGGTTGTGGGAGCAAAGATATCTCATGCCAATGGATTTATGCCTGAGGAGGACCTTTTCAGGATGATATGCTTTAATTTTTTTCTGTAACATACATATAACTCTGTTCTAATGTAACAGGGTTTGTTGCAAATGTTTCCCTGGTCACAGTTTTGACCATCAGCCTTGAGAATGGGACTTCTGTCCATGCTTTGTCCATGAGGAGGTCTAGTCTGTTCTTGGACCCAAAATCCCAAGCACATGTGTCTAATTTCTGAAGCCTTCATAGTTGGGAGTTTTCTTCGTCCTCGCATTATGGCTGGTAGTCTGCTTTATTAATTATGATAATTGTGGCTGATGACCTTGGGAATATTTTCATTGCATGTGACTGTATGACTTGGTTTATTGATGTCTGTGAATGATTGAAGGTTATCTGCCATCGTTTTAATGTTCATCCTTAGTCAACACCTGACTTCTGCACATAGCCCTTTTGCCACCAAGCGAGCTTTATAGCGTTCCAACAGCCCGTTGCTGTTCTTCTTCACTTTGTACACCTTCTTGTTTCCAACAGTCTTTCTTCCAGGTGGGAGATCCACAAGTTCCCAAGTTTTATTCTTTCGAAGTGCCTCGATTTCCTCCTCCATGGATTTCCTCCACTTTGCTGCATTCTCAGACTCTCTAGCTTCTTGAAATGAACTAGGTTCACCATCATCAGTTAACAAAGCAAAAGAGGACTGATACACATGAGAATACCTTTCCGGACACTTTTGTGGACGTGTAGATCTTCTAACCCAATGATCTGTCGGTTCTGGCTCTTGGTCTTGTGACCGTTGTGGCTGCTCTACTTCCTGTTCTACTTGTTGTTCTGCATGCTGATCAAAAACTTCAGCATGTTCATCTTCATAGTCATCTTCACTCAATTCTACTTCAACAGGTACAACATTAGGATTTTGCTGTACCTCCTTCCTTTGCATGGATTTTTCATCAACAATTACATCCCGACTAATAATTACCTTGTGGGCAGTAGGATCCCACAGTCTATACCCCTTCACTATATCTCCATAGCCGAGAAAAACACATTTGCTTGACTTTGGGTCAAGCTTGGACCTTTTTTCTTTGGGTACATGGGCAAACGCGTCACAGCCAAAAGTGCGCAAATGAGAGTAATCAACTGGCTTACAACACCAAACCTCCTCCGGAATCTGTCCATCCAATGCAGCTGTAGGTGACCTGTTAATAAGATAAACAACTGTATTAACAGCCTCCGCCCAGAACTTTTTCTCCAACATGGCTGCGCTAAGCATGCTTCTTGCACGTTCCATGATTGTGCGATTCATCCGCTCAGCCACACCATTTTGCTGTGGAGTGTGTGGTACAGTTTTTTGGTGCTTAATCCCTTGTTGCATACAAAATTTATCAAATTCCTTGGAGCAATATTCACCCCCATTATCTGATCTGAGACACAAAATTGACTTGCCCAAACTCTTCTCTACCCGTGCTTTGTACTCTTTAAATTTCTGCAAAGCTTCCGATTTCTTCTTCAGAAAATACACCCACACTCTCCTAGAATAATCATCTATAAAAGTCAGAAAATAGATGGCACCATTCAAGGACTGAGTGGGGACTGGTCCAAATATATCCGAATGTATAAGTTGCAGAAAATCAGAACTCTTACCAGGACTTGCAGTAAACCGAACCCTCTTCTGTTTACCAAAAATACAGTGCTCACATAAGTCTAAATTGCAAGACTTAATCCCAGAAAGCATATCTCTGTCTTGCAGAATTTTCAGGCCTTTTTCACTCATATGGCCTAGGCGTTGATGCCATACATTACTGCATCCTGAACAGAAGTTGCTGCTGTTGCATGGTTTGTCACCGTATCACCGCATAAATGGTATAAGGTCCCATAAGATTCTCCCTTTGCTACTACAAGAGCTCCTCTGGTAATCTTGCAGTAGTTGTTACAGAAGGTGACTAAATACCCCAGCTTATTCATCATTTTGATTGATAGCAAATTCTTCCTCAAATCGGGCACATGTCGCACATCACATAGCATCCTTTCTCTACCATTGTCCAACCTGATCCTTATATCCCCTCTTCCCACAATTTCTAAAGGATGATCATCACCCAAATAGACCTTTCCACCACAGTATGGCTGATATTTGTCAAACTAGTCTCTGTGGGGAGACATGTGGAAGGATGCACCTGAGTCCAAAACCCGTGTATATAACACTGATCTGCTGTTACTAATACAAAAGGCTTCACATGTTGCCGTCTCTCCTGAATCTACTGCACTGGCTTCAGCTGATGGCTGATTTTGCTTTTCACCATTCTTTAATTGCCAACAGTCCTTCTTGGAGTGTCCCGGCTTCCCACAATGCCAACACTTCCCTTTCTGCTTATGTCCTTTAGACTTAGATCTGGACTGCTTTCTACCTTGTTTACTCCCCTCAAACGATCGACCTCTCACAGATAGGGCTTCATTGGTTGAGGGTTCCAGAGACGTTTTTCGCCTCAACTCTTCTGCCAACAAAGCGGCTACCACATCATCAAAATTGAGAGTTCTTGATGATGAATTACTGATGGTCATCACCATATGATCCCAAGTGTCCGGGAGGGAACAAAGTAGGGTGATAGCTCTATCTTCATCGTCCATCTTCAAATGATCTACCACGGATGAATTTTCCTTCATCCTCAAGCTATAAAGCTATTTTTTTAGAAACCTTGTTAGTTGCTGATTTTGTTTCATACAACTTTTCAAGCTTTTGCCAAAGGGCTTCCGTGGTCTTTTCTTCAGCTACATTGAACAAGACAGAGTCCTCTAGGCAGAGACGGATTGTAGAAACCGCCTTCCTTTCAAGCGTTATCCACTCCTCATATTTTATGCTGCTCGGTTTACTCGCGACCCCTTTCAAGGCTTGCGCTTGGTCATTATGAACCAGCAAATCCTCCACCTTCATCTTCCATAGAGCGAAGTTCTTGCCATCAAATTTCTCAATCTCGAACTTGGTTACATCTTTTGTCATTGTTGCAGCTCCCACTCGCACAAAACCTTAGCTTTGATACCAGATGTTAGGAAAAACTCCAAGATTCCACACCTGCAAGAGGAAGCACAATAACAAAAATATAGAACACGGAAACAGTAACACAAGTGACACAGAGATTTTACATGGAAACTTGCAATGTGCAGGAAAAACCACTGGGCAATGACAACTTCTCTTCTTATTTATTTCAGCAAAGATTACATTCACGTCCTTTGATGTTTTCAACAACTCAACTTAAATGCAAGGGATCTCATCCCTTTTATAGAGCAGAGGAAGACTCCAAAACTGTTCGTTTCATCTTCCAACGCAAGCCTCCAAAAGACTGTTCGTTTCGCTCCCAAGACCGTTGGTCTTCCACATTCCAATATTGTTCATCTTTCACGTACTGACGTCTACCTAGACGTCCACTGCTTTGGCATCTTCTTGGCATGACGTCTGGCCTAGACATCTGCCAACCCAGACGTCTGGCCTAGACGTTTGCCAGACCAGACGTTTGGTAGCCCAGACGTCTGCCAGACCAGACGTCTGGTAGCCCAGACGTCTGGCCCAAATGTCTCTGGCAGCCCAAACGTCTGGCCTAGACGTCTGCCAGTCCAGACGTCTAGTGGCCATACGGACTTCACACCTAACAATGTATTCCTTTTGGTATGTACAATTTCTCTTGTGTGTATCTGCTCAATTGAATGAGGGTGTGTATTTAAACTTGAGGGAAGGTAGTTATTGGCAACTACCAACCTTGACACCTTACCTTTTACATTACATTTGTCTTGCATTTCATTTCATTTCATCTCCTAACTAAAAGACAAAACTACACAACAACTAACTACTTATTTGCACATGACTACCACTTAACTCATCATTACATCATTACATTATTGCATGAATTTTTATAGCATTATTAAACTTTATCCAACTTTATCAAAACTTTGTCAAAACTTTAATGTGTGTGTACTTGACTTCCATGCACATTTTATTTCTTTTGCTGAGGTGGCAAGTTAGAACTAGTGCCTACATCTTCCCTCCCATCTAGATTGGTCGATGTCCTTGTTGACGATTGTTTCTGATGTTGGGGAGGATGAGACGATGGAACAGGTACTCCCAGCTCTTGAATATTTGGCTTCATGGCTTCATTCTTTTCCTTTAATCTTTTCGCATAAGCTTGGTAATGAGACCATTGTAAGCTGTAATGATGTGACATTTGCTCAACTTCTGCCAACCTAGCCTTCAATTCTATTAGAATTAGAGTCTATTCCAACATTTGGGTTATGTAAATGTATCTTCCAAGGTACATACTTAGATTACTTTAGGGACAAGTTATCTAGTTACTTCATGCAATGTAATAAGTGCACAAGTGTCAATGTGCAAGTTGTACATGTGCAAGTTATCCCTTGCACAACTAGATAGAGTGTTGGCCAAGTATCCTATTTTACCTATATAAGGATGGCCTCATAGATAGATAGATATAGAGTCATAGACATAGAGAGTCGGGGGACATAGTGTAGCTTAGTTCTGTGTGTGACACCATCCATTGGTGATGGGTGCAATGTAGTTTAGTAGCTTTATATTGGAGTGTTCATTTCCTCCATAGCTACATTGTAATATTTTATATCATTTCTATTTATTGCATATTTCAGTCTCTGCATCTTACTATTTTTTTTTTCTGGTTCCCCGTATCATATTTGTTGTTTCCAGCTACGGTAGATCTAGTCTATGTAGGTCTATAGGAAAGCCACCATTATCATTGAGCCTGAGCGTTTTGATAAACTGATGCACCGTTGGACCAGCCACTGTCAAAAGCTCTCAGAAGAATCTAGGTGGTAGAATTAGGGAGAGTCACGAGTGAGGACTGAAAGAAATCTCAGTTCCAGGAAATACTGAGATTGCAATTGACTAGAGTCTTTCCACAAGAGTTTTAAGAAAAACTCGTGAAGACCAGGACTCAACATTCAAGCCACTGGATTGATAAATCATTTAGTGAGGATTATCTAGGATATCTAGGAATTTGCTAACTAGTGCCTAAAGTTTCTTTTGTTTGCAAAAAACTAATTCTCAGAGGATTGGGACTCCTCCTACGATATAAATCTAGGAGACTCCAACTTCATTGCCCGAAGGTCGGTGTGCCCTCATAGTGCAGAGATTGGTTCCTTGTGCAAGAGAAGAATACTGTGGAAGAAGACTTCTTGTGAAGAGTTGTGGTGAAGTTAGGAGACTGAAGATCTCCATTGTTGAATCAAATAACTTCACAAGTTGAAGAACAGGCCATAGAAGCCTTGACATAGAAAGGCCATAGAAGCCTTGGAGAAAAGGCCACAGGAGCCTTGAAGGAGAAGCCACATAAGTCTTGATACCAAAAGGCCACAGGAGCCTTGGTACAAAAGGCCATAGAAGCCTTGGTACAAAAGGCCATAGAAGCCTTGATACTAAAAAAGGCCATAGGAGCCTTGGTACCGAAAAAGGCCATAGAAGCCTTGATCCTGAAGAAGAATTCGAAGAGAATATCTGATTCAGAAGTAGACTAAATATTTCAGTACTAATACTTTGTTGTAGGGAAAGAAGATTCAGTGAGTTGGGAAACTTCCTACAAGAAAGTTAGGAAGGGTATCTTCTTCAGAATCAATTCAGCACCTAAAGCAAAATCAAAGAGATCAGGAGAAGATCTCATTGCAGAACTTCCAATCAAGGAAGGAGAAGGAGAATAAGGACTAGGTGAGTCCTGCTCGAATCCAGAAGCAACATAATCAGAGATCCAGAAGTAGATCTCATCACCAACACTTCTAGGAGCAGAAGGTTGAAGAAAAGGTCTCAAGGAAGACCATCAGAAGCTATCAGATCAGAGACCTTGGGAAGGTCTTATCGAGCATCCAGAAAAAGGCTAGGAGAGCCTTACTGAAGATATTCTCAAAGGAGAACTCATTGGAGAAATCCACTACCAAGGAGAAGCCTCTGATAGTGAAGGACTTGGGACAATTGTTGCCATCCGAAAACAAGCCCAAGAGAAGAAGAATTTGGCAAGGAGTGCCAAATCATGAAGAAGAATTTAGCAAGGAGTGCCAAATCTGTGAAGAAGAATTTGGCAAGGAGTGCCAAATCTTAGAAGAAGATCCTGCTTGAAGTCAAAAATTGACAAGACGACTTGAAGATAGAAGAAGCTCACCAAATATTGAAGATTTGAAGATTACCTCTCACAACAAGAAGGCATCACTTTAGAGACAAAGACTTCTCCAAATCTACAGTAGAAGGAGGAGAATAGAAGAGGAGAACAAGCCATCAAATCCTAGGCTCATAAAATAAAGGTCGAGACCATCATTTGGTGAAGAAGGAGCTATTCAAGATAGTCTACAAAGAGCTGCAAGGACATTCTCATAGCAACAACTTGGTGATTCTAGACACCAAGATCTACATCCTCTACAAAAGTGATAAAAGAGCTACTACAAAAAAAGGTATGCAACTTTCTGGTGCAAGTAGGTTCATTAATTCATTTACCTATCAGATTTGTTAGAAGCACCTGAATTTAGATTAAAGTTGCAAATAGAAAATTGGATTACAGTCTTTGAAAGTGCAAAAAGAAAAAAGTTCTTTTTAAGGTTCATTTGCACTTTTATTAGGAGTTGATTAGATTTCAAAATTGCTTCTATCAACTACCTATTATATATTTTGGAAAAAGAAAAAGAAGACTAAGTCCTACAATATTAGTTGTAGTGAAATTGCAGAATAACTCTTAAAAGATTCATTTTAGGTTATTCTTGATTAGTTGCAGTAAATTATTAGTGCATTAATTTGAGAGTTGATTGGAGTGATAAGGTGTAATCTTAGTGCATTAAAAGTGAAATACTTGTACTATTATACTACTCTCAAAAGAAATTAGTTTTGTGTTCTTGAAGGGCACAAAATCTGATTTGTATCAAGTGTCTAAAGACACTATTGAAGCACAGAAATCTGCAACTCATAGTGGCCTAAAGAAGCCACCCAAAAAGGTTAGAATCCTCCAAAACTTGGAGAAGAACACAACTAACCAAAAATAGAAATAGAAGCTTTAAATATTGAGACTTGGTGAGTCTCAAATCCAAAAGCATTACAAGATTGAATGCAAGAAAAGAAAGTGCAGAAAATTGCATAAATTAAAATTCTATCTACTGTTATCTAAGCTTGGAGTTGTTATCTAAGTGTCCAAGCAAAAAGGGGAAGGTGTCTACTCATAAAAGACAACCTCAAAACCCTTGTATTGCAGGAGAAAAATCTGCCATAAAACTAGAATTTCTGATCTGAAATAAGAGTGCAAAAGAAGGTGCATCAAAGGAGGTCTATGTACATACTATAGTACATTTTATAGCACCATTTTAATATGGTTTTTTACAGCCCAAAAGCAGATTTGAATGTGCCCCAAAAAGGCACAATATACACAGGAAAAAGCAGCCAAGAAAGGGCCGAACATAAGCACTCTTCCCAAGCAATAGGAGCCACTCCAAGGGGCTCATCTTGGATGGCCAAACCTGCAGAAGACAAAGCATAGGGGAAGATCAAGCAGTGTACAAAGCAAAAGGATGTCAAAGCAAAGGAGTACTCTTATCAAAGCAAGCTATAGAGCATTTCTACCATAAGTGAAAGCTAACAGTGGAGTGAAGCATCAAGGAGTCTTCATCCAAGCGCTACCATTCAGACTCCATTCAAGGGCCACCAAAGCTACTCCATATCTCCACCAAAGCTCCACCATATCTCCACCATAGCTCAACCATTAGCTTTGCTTGGCTGGAGATATTTCAGCATCTACGTAAAACAGCAAAGATCAAGGTGGAAAACGTATTGGAGAGTCTTCAAGTAAGCATTGATAAAGAGAAAAGGGCATGCAACTGCCACTTGTCATCCTATGAGAGATCCTCTATAATGCTCACAAAGAAGACGTTACATTTCTTGGCGCCCATACTCCAAACAGTGGAGTTACGTACAACTTGACATACGTTACAGCAAAGATAGCTTGGAGACGTTGAGGAAGGAGCATTTCTTGGACAATGCTCAAGAGAGAATCAAAATGTTTCAATCCAAAGGTGACATTTGTCACAAACAGTGGAGTGAGTTCGGCACCTCCACCAACCAAGTCGAAGCTTCCATGAGCATTTAGAAACTTATGCCATGACACTTGTCACTCATCCTATCACATATTAAAGATGCCTTGGACCATGGAAAGGAAGCGCAATAGTTGAAAGTGATACAAGCAGCAGTTTGGAAGCTACTTGGTAGATCGACGGCAGACACTCGACAGCAGTTCAGGCACGATTTGGCAGGGATCCGAAGCAAGTTGGGTACAGTTGAAAAGACTCTCGATCAACCAACATTTACGAAGAGCATTAAAGCCTTGGGGAATTCATGCTCAAGAAGGAGATTTTACTGCCATATTCACCCGACGTCATAAAGGTACAAAGCCTTAATTTCTCATTCAATTTGCTTTCAGTTTTAAAGGGAGTTATAAGGTTATAAGATAAGGTTGATATATTAATTGAAATCAATCTTTGTTTGAAAGCAAAACTTAGGGAAATTAATATAATATTTGCAAAAATATAACTTAGGAGAAATAAGGGATTCTACTTGGAATTAATCCATTTAATGTTTGCAAATATTAATGTGTTCTAGTTTTCCAAATTTGGGAGTGATAAGGGTTACAACTTCAAACTAGTTTTTTGGAAATTAGAAACACTTGAATAAAATTCCTAAGGGTTTCAAAAGGGGTTATTAAAATATTTTATCAAATTTGGAAATTTATATTCTTGTCTCAAAAAATTTCTCTTTAGGGACAAAAGAAATCCAACATTAAAACCTCTTCAAAAATTGAAAAGTGCTTAGTTCAATAGGAGTATTAAGGAGTTAAGAAGTTGATTTTTGATCCTTACAAAACTTGTACAAAATCAACCAAAAATTGAACTATATCTTACAAAAGCACTATATCATACTCCAACAAACATTAGGGAGTCATAAGGGATTCTACAAAACTTGATAATAATATCCATCAAAAATTGTCAAGTTGTGAAGATATAAGCTTTCTTCAAAAACCTAAAATTAGGTATTCATACCTAGGGAGACATAAGGAAGTCTACAACCTAAGAATTAATAAAGGTTTTATCAAATCAAGCTTATATACTTCAATTAGGGAGCTACAATTCTATCTTATTTCTTCTTCAAATGGGTAAAGGAATGTCATACAATCATGAACACATGTGGTATATTGACTCAGGAGCCAGTCATCATATGATAGGAAATATACAATGGTTTGACTATCTTGAAATTGCTAAAGGTTACAAACTAAGAATTGCAGACAGCCAAATGTATCCTATACATGGATATGGATGTGTAACACCAAGCAAATCATTTCCAAATCTTCTACTACAGAAAGTATTGTATGTTCCTGGATTAACATTCAATCTCATCTCAGTAAGCAAGTTAGTTGAAAACAACTATGTGATTAACTTTGGATATATGGATGGGATCAATACTTGTCTCATTATGAATCAAGATGGCATAAAAGCAACAGGTTCAATTCATGAAAATACATACATCCTGGACTCAATGGAAATCTCACAAGACATTGTGATGTTTCAAAAGGATACTAACATATTTACAGAGGAACAGGTTGAAGAAAATGAAGAACCGGTACACCAAAAAGGCAAGCACAACAGGATCAAAAACAAAAATATGAGAGGACAATTGCATCATGCCCTACTCATTCATCAACAATCAGAACCAGATGGAGATACTTGCAAGGAGAACTATAAAGGTGGTTGGATAGAAGACAAGGAAGATGAATCTGAACAAGTCAAGGACCACCCAATGAAAGAAGAAGCCTTAGCTCCAACTTACTCTGCATCATATGAAGACACAAATTACCTACTGAACCTAAACACAAAGAATGCAGAGGAAGAAGACAAAGTTCAAGAAGAAGAAGAAGATCCATATTGAAGACTAAAGTCTTCAATACCCAAATAATGTAATACAAGGGGGTGTTAGAAATAGAGTCTATTCCATCATTTGGGTTATGTAAATGTATCTTCCAAGGTACATACTTAGATTACTTTAGGGGCAAGTTATCTAGTTACTTCATGCAATGTAATAAGTGCACAAGTGTCAATGTGCAAGTTGTACATGTGCAATTTGTCCCTTGCACAACTAGATAGAGTGTTGGCCAAGTATCCTATTTTACCTATATAAGGATGGCCTCATAGATAGATAGATATAGAGTCATAGACATAGAGAGTCGGGGGACATAGTGTAGCTTAGTTCTGTGTGTGACACCATCCATTGGTGATGGGTGCAATGTAGTTCAGTAGCTTTATATTGGAGTGTTCATTTCCTCCATAGCTACATTGTAATATTTTATATCATTTCTATTTATTGCATATTTCAGTCATCTAGCAGATTTACTTTCTTTCATATTATTCTGCATCTTGTGATTGCTATCTCTCCATGCTTGCTACATCAAAAGCTAAAAAATTCAGCCTCCCTCTTTGCTGCTTCGACTTCCTTCCTTGCAGCTACTGCTAGTTCATCACATTCAACAAGTAGTTGATCTATATGAGCAATCTCCATCTTTGCTTCTAGAGTTTGCTTCCTTAAAACGCATTCTTACTTAAGTTGTCCTATCAACTGATCTTGTTGTTCCTATATCTGCCTCATATTCTCCATCTCTTTCCTCAATTTTGCTAGTTTTGCTTTGGGATCCTGTTGCACTTGTCGAAGTTATCCTTCCACCATCTATATTTGGTTAGCCCGCTCTTCCTCCAACTTTAGGCTACAAACCATCTGTTGTTATGTCTCTAACCTTGTTTCTAACCACTGAATCAAGTATACCAAGAAATTCATTCTTGCATACGACTTCACCAACTCAGGTGCCAACTTCACATTCTTGACACTTGGAAATTTAGGATAAGGCACCAAGTTTCCTTCATCAAAATAAATCTGCGGTGGGTGTCGATACAGAACCAGAGTTCCTTCTGGTAGATTCTTAACTTCCAGCATCGAGTGGATACTTACTACTGTTGGTCGCGAATCTGCCACAGGAAAGGGTTTGGTTTGTCTATGCGCCCTAGACCCGTCCAACTCTTTGAAAGGCTGGAAGGAAGGGATGCCTACCGTGCCAATCTCCAGCGAAGGTTGGCTCCTTTACTACATTACATTGGGGTTTCAGATTAAGGAACTGGAAAGAAATTGGGAAATTGCTAAAAGAGATGCAAATAACTTGAAAGGAATGGGAAATATGGCCACAGGCTATTGGAATCTGAAGGGGAAGAACAAGCAGCACAATCGCTTACTCCTACTTAAACCAGTAGCAATCAATACTATGAAAATAACATAAACTAACACTGAAATATTCTTTGATATGTATCTTTCAATAATTCCAGATTTTGCTCTTTATTACACTTAAATCCAGATTGCAGAATTACAGCGTGCATATAAAGAAACAAAATTGACAAAAATAATGATAGAAGGCATCATACACAGAGCCAGGAGTCTTAATATTGATGCAGAATTTAAGTACAACTCTCTAGCAGAACGTTCCCCCTCTTTTACATTACATTGAGCTGGTTTTTATAGAGGAATTCACCTTTGTAACATTAATGTCAAACCCTAAAAGTCGTTGGGGCAGCTGAGATTTGACCCTCGTCAGATGACAGTGCATTCATGAAATGCGGCTCACCCGTATCTGCAGTTATGAAGCGTGGCTTCGGACAGGTTTTACCGCTGGGACTGCTTGTCTCATTACTGCGGTTGGTGAAGTTTGTCCTCAAGGGCTTTCCCAGACCTGACAGCGTCGTCTCGATGAGATGGGCAGGAGACCCAAATTCGTGCGCCATGGAAGCGCCTTAAATTCCCACCTACCTTCTCCTTCTCTGGAAGCGCGCCCTCTGGATGCAGCCTTAGCGCTTAAAAAATGCTCTGGGGAAGCTTCGTTGGAAATCGGGCCCGAAGTGTAGTCCTTCGCTTTCGGCATGGTCTGGCAGGGAGGGTTCGCTTGGATTGAGCCCGAAACGCAGCTTCGCCAGAGTTGATGCTCGAAATGGGAGTTCACTGGAGCTGGGGGGAGTTGCTTCAGCTTGCTGCTTTTGTCCAAGTCCGGAATGGATTCTCACCAGATGGAGTTCGCTCCGGATAGGTCTGAGATGGAGCTTTGCTGGAGAGGGGACCCGAAATGCAGCTTCGCCTTGCTGAGGAGCGAAGACAAGCTTGGCCTTTTGATCCTTCTTGCCCGAGATGCCTCCTCGCTGTTGACGGGAGGTTCGCTGGAGACGGTGCCCGAAGTCGGGTTTCGCTGGATTCTTGGACGAAAGTGAGCTAAATTTTGCCTTAGATTTTTCCCTGGTGAAGGCAGCGCCTGGAGTGGGATTTTGCCCCAGTTAAGTTCGAAGTGGGGACTTTCACTTATATTGAGGCCCGAAATGCAGCTTCGCCAATGTTGCGGGCGAAAGCAATTTCAACCTTTGCCTTAAAATCCTCCTACCCAAAAGGTACTTCGCTCCCAACAAGGTCCGAAGTTAAGTTTCGCTGCCTCCAAGGGCAAAAACGTCCTATCTGTGCCTTAGCCATTTTTTAAAGCCCGAAGTGGGCTTTCGCACTAGTTCCTCAACAAAGCTGTCTTTTACCTTGAAAACGGGTGAAACTCAGGTTCAACCTTCCTTTTGAGCGAAGCTGCTCTTTTACACTTGTTTTTGTGAGCGAAGTTGCTCTGAATCTGGATTGTGCACAAAATGTGAGCGAAAGAGGATTTCTAGTTGCGCCTCAGCGCCATTAAAATGCCAGAGAAGAGTTTCTGCTGGGGAAAGCTGTTTTTAGAGGGGAAAATGAATCTAAACAAGAACATATTGCAGCAGCAGTTCAAAATTTCATCTTAGATAAAATGTGACAAAATTGTCAACATTCTTGGCGGCTCGCGGGGTATTGAGCTCGCCTCAATGCAAGGACCCTAGGCCTTTATCCGTTGGGCTCGGAGTCATCTTTTGTCTCCTCTTCTGACTGTCTGCTGCTGACTAAAGGCTCTTCTTCTAATCTCTCTCCTTCCTCTTCCTCCTCTTCGTTATGCTCTTGGTCTTCGCCTCCTCCTCTTTCAAGCTCTTGTTCTTGCTTCTGGGAAGGGAGGCGTGCCCGGATTCGCTCGTAGGTGTTTTGAACATGGGCCCAGGCCTCTTCCTGGAACGGATCATGGTCGCAGAGCCTCTTCACCACTCCATTGAATATTTCGATTTGGTTTATATCAGCATACTTGGCCCTATGGCTCAGATCGGCCAGGCAAGCCTCAATCTGACATAAATTGGATATCAGATGCAATACTTGCGTTTCCATGAAGGGATCCACCTAACTGTTGATTTCAAAAGTATCACCTTTGAAAGCAATCCATGCCGACTTCAGCTCCTCTTTGGACAGAAGGTTTCCATCATCATCCGAATAACTGGGGAAGCTGAGCTGTGTGAGGGTTTGAAAGTATGCTAGGGAGATGCGCTTTTCTTGTTCGAAGGCTTCCAATAGCCTCGTGGCCTTCCTGACTCTCTTCAGTTGAGAAAAGAAGGTGCGAAGAGTCGATCTCGTAGTCGCCCAATCCCGCGTAGTTCGGCTCATTGCAGGGACTTCGAGATCCATGCGCTCAATTGTTTGTACTTCTATTTGGAGAACTTTTATGTCGTCGAAGCTGAGTTATCTTGTGCCACCTCTTTTCTGCTGGTCTTGTCAAACAGGCTATTTGGAAACTCTGTACAAGCAAAGCAGCAGATTTGGATGGGTTACAGGTGGAATTTTTGAAGCATGGTATTGACCCTCTTGTTGGGACCCTTGCTGATCTCTTTAATCTTGTTGTTTGTTTTGGGTTTCCTGAGTCCTGGACTCGGCATATAATTCACCCCATTCAGAAGGCAGGTGATCCCCATGAACCCAATAGCTATAGGACTATCATGATTGGGCGGGCATATCTTTGCCAAGCTCTATGCGACAACATTGGATGTGCTTCTCTCTCGAAGGTTGGAGGAGGGGGGTTTCAGGGCTCTTGGCCAAGTTGGTTTTCGGCAAGATCATCAGACCACAGATCACATTCTAGTCCTCAGAGCTATTATTGAGGAGGCGCGTTCCAGGTCCTCGAAGGTTTATTGTTGCTTTGTAGACTTCAAGAAAGCTTTCGACACGGTGCCTCGACATTTACTTCTTGAGAGGCTTCGATCAATTGGTATTTTTGGGCAGCTTTTGACAGCGGTTACACGGTTATATGAGACTGTGAAAGGTCGGTTTCGCTCCCCTCAAGGGCTTTCAGCCAATATTCTTAGCACCATAGGAGTGAAACAGGGATGCCCCCTTTCGCCGACACTTTTTGGGATCTTTATCGACGAGCTTGAGACTTTTATCAGGGAGAACGCTCATCCAGAGGATGGTTGCCTTCTTCACCATGTGTTGATTTCTATTATCCTCTTTGCTGATGATGTTGTTCTTTTGGCCTCATCCCCTAAGGGGCTTCAACGTCATCTGGACACACTTGCCGCTTTTTGTGACTCGAGACAGTTGACGGTGAATCTTTCTAAGACCAAGGTTATGGTATTCAATACTACCAAAGAGGCTCTATCCCATCTCCACTTCCTTTTGCAGGGCCAGGAGGTTGAAATCACCACCTCTTATGTGTATTTGGGGGTTCTTTTCACTGGTCCCACTTTTGGTATGAAACTCGCCGCCCAGGTCCGGGTGTGTAAGGGGTATGCAGCTTTGTCTTTGCTAGAGAGGAATTGCTTCAAAGCACATTTTTCAGGATATACCTGTGAAGATGAGGATCTTTGACGCTTTGGTCAAGCCAACTATTACTTATGGGTCAGTGGTTTGGGGCCCTAGTCTTGGCCCGACTGAGTGGTCATGGGTTGAATGAGTGCAGACACTTTCTTCGACGATTCATTCGTTGCAAGGGAACAGTCCCTCGTTCTATTATTCTGGCAGAGTTTGGGGCTTCTCCTCTCCCGGCTTGAGATTATCTTCCTGCTATCGGTTATCTTCACAGGATCCGTACTTTCGGAGATACCCCTGAGGGTTGCAGGCGGTACCCTTACCTCGCCCTTCGCTCCTCGATGGAACTCTCTCCGAGTTCTCGGGGAGGCCGGAGGAGCTGGTATTTTCAGGTTTCTACTTTCTTGGCGAGCATTCAGATACAGATAGACAGACTGCCCCCTTATTCTTTGGGGGTTCTCCCCCCCTCTAGGCTTACTAAGGAGAAGATGCTCCTCGAGATTCAGAAGGATGTTAGTCTCCAGGACACCGGATGCACATGGATCTCTCCCTGTTGCCCCTCTTTCCCCTAAGTCGTCTTTCTACCATGAGCATTTCTTACAGATACAGGAGGGCAGAATAGTTCCTCCACAATACCTTCAACAACACACAATGCATAGTCTTCGGATCACTATTGGGCAACTCAGGGTGTGTTCTCACCAACTCCGGATTGAGTCAGATCACCATCTTCCGATGGAGGAGCGGATTTGCTTGTTTTGCTCCTTGGATGAGGTTGAGACCCTGCATCACTTCATTTTTTGTTGTCCCATTTATTATGAGATCCGGGGTAGGTTCCATTGCCTTTTCAGGGACAACTCTCGATGTGTTTCTACCTTCTTCAGATACTCGGACCAGCGTTGTCTTGCACTCTTTCTTAGGGAGATAACTTAGCTTCGACGACATAAAAGTTCTCCAAATGGATCTTACCCTCCTCAACATCGGCTCATCACAACATACTTAACTCCGACGGACCAGGTGACTTCGACTGGAAACACCCCACACCATCAAGTTTGAACAGAAGCAGGGTCACTAGATAGCGCACCAATAGTTTGTTAGGGTTCCGAACTAGCAATGCGTAGAGACATATCATGGACTTCTTCAGCTTTGACTGTTAGGAGAGATTAGTTTTTGGGGGATTCTCGGAGCTTGCCCCTCCTGGGCTGCTCCCTCCCCTCGCCTTCTCTCTGTCCATTCTTCTTGGCATGCACTTCTCTCTGTTGGACTGCAACCCTCTCCCCCTCTGCTCTCCCTTTTCTTTTCTTTTCCCTTTCTCTTTGGCCCGTTTGTCGGGTTTGATCTTGTATTTTTCTTAGTTCTTTTCTTTGTTGGGCTTTTTAGCCTGCTAGCTGGTAGTCATTATTGTACTTCTTATAGTCCCTTGGGTCTTATTTTGGCCCACCGCGGACATTAATAATATTTCATTTCATTTCATTTCTATTGCCAGGTTAATCCAGCGCTCTATATTCCGCTCGACTTCCTCCACAACAGGTTTGCCCTGGGAGGCTGCTTGCTTGGCTTCCCAGATGAATATGAGGACAAACAAGGCTCTTGATGCTCTCGGTCGGAAATTTTTCAACAAATGAGCGCGAACCTCTTTAATCCGGTCTCTCGTGAAGACCTCCATCTGCGCTTCTCTTTGTGAACTGTTGTTGCATTTCTTGGACCTGCGCCTCCAACTTTTTCACCTTGTCCTCTGCCTCTTCATGTGCCTTGAGGTGGCGCTCGACAACATTCTTGTGTTCGCTCACCTCCTGCTCTAGGACGGCTACGCATTGTCGAAGCTGCTCTAATTTGGCCTTCGCGTCTTCCAGCTGGGCCTGCATTCGCGCCAGGGTTTCCTCTAGCTTCATGTTTTCGTTTTCTGCCGCGAAGCAACGCTCTTTGATATGCTCGTGGTGTAGGTAGATCGAGCCCATCTTGACCTGGATAGTCCCCATTTCGCCCGCCACGTCAACTGTCTTCAAGTCCTTAATGGTACGTTGGTAGGAGTAGTCTGAGGGTGTCATTTCCTCCATGGGCTTCTAGACTTTTGGCACCTTCTGTAATTTATGAAGCTCTATCTTCTATGGGTTAAAAATGGCGTGCTTTTCAATCCCAGCAGGGGCCTGCACCCTCTTCTTTTTGACGTCCTTGAGCCATTTGGATGAGCTTTGCCGTGCCTGGTTTAGGCTTTCTGCTAGGGGACGCTCTTCCAACATCTCCAGCTCTGTCTCTAAAGGTTGTACTTCTCCAAATATGGGCGTGAAAAGGAAAAAGGCCCGTTGAAGGAGGGCTTCGGCAGATAGGTCAGGGATAGTGGAGATAGGGGTTTCATTGACTATTGGGGGTGCAGAGGTCTAGACAACAGTGGGTGGACTACTAGGGTTCAAAAGTGGGACCTCGCTTAGGGCTTCTGCTGCAGACAAGGTATTGGGGGCGACGAAGGGCCTTGGCTAGTGGCGCCTAGTTTGAGTGACGTAGAGACTTCGAATGCGTTAGGAACCGAATGCTTGGTGGACAAGCCTGGGAGAAGTGGGGAGTTGGATTTCTTCTATCAATGAATGGGATACTGCAAGGGGGATAGCTGACATAGGGTCACCACCCAAAGGCATGGCGGATACTAGGGTTTTAACACCTGAAGATGTTGCAGTCAAAAGTTTAGAAGGGGGAGAGGAGAGAGAGCGCGTACCTGCGTGCTCCGTGGTGAGAGCCGTTGTGGTAAATAGCTGCGTGACGGGGATTTGGCTTGCCCTCTGTTCTTCTTCGACTGGAGTGTCTGCCTCCACATTGACAATTTCTATCTCCTTCTGTAGTGCAACGGTGGGTGCAGCTGTGCTCACGCCTGTGTTAGCAGGGTTCTTTGGAGGGTTTTTGCTGGAAGAGCGAGTTAGCTTGATCCGGGGCTTTTTCGCCTTAGGGGATGGCATCTAGGCTTCGTCAGCTGGCCTCTTCTTTGGTCTATCCTGCTCCTTAGTGAATGGTTGGGTGTTTTTCTTGGCAGTGTGGCAGGATTCTGCACCCTGTTCGGTCGGCTGCTCCTGTTGCTCTGATAACTCCTCTACTCCTTCGGGGCTCTGGTTGCTTCGAGGCACAAGGTTCATGAATTAGACCGGTTGCCAAGTGTCGTAGTTTGCATCAAAGAGTCCGGAGAATTGGCTGTCAATCACGAGGGATTTATCAGATGTTTCTTTTCTGTTGTAGACCCTCATGATCCACCAGTTCGAAATCTTTTCATCGGACCAGGACAAACCCTTCAATTTATTCTCCATCTTTCTGAAGAAATTGGAGTTAGGGTCGTGCGTTGGGTTCTGAGCCGGATTGTATTCCACCTCTGTGGTAAAAATCGTGCCATGGCGGGAGAGACTGCATTCTTTCTATATGCCACTCGATATCGCGTCTCGATGGGTTGTTGCGCTGCTTCATATTCTCCGTGCGGGGGCAAATGTGGAAGCTTTTCTCTCCAATGAAGTCTTTGAATAAGTTAAGGGGGTCGTACTTCCACTGCTGGGGGAGTTCAATCAAGCCAAAGTCTTTGAGTGTTGCGTGAGGAATTCGTTCTGCCCGGTGACAGTGACTTCAATGTCGCCCAATTTGAAAGGGAAATCACAAGTGTGCTCCCATCTCCTTCCATGGCCATAGGCATCATCCATGTAGTCACTCTGCCGAGCGATCTCTAGAGCAAACAGATACTTTGTGGTGTAGTATGGCAGCAGAAAGGGTTTGCCAGTAAACCCAAATATTTTGATAACGAAACCTTGCGTGAGTTGGAAAGCGTCGCCTAGCTTGCGTTGCACCATACTGTCTCTCATTGCTCGGGGAATGCGGTGGCAAGCGCCACAGATAAGTTCTAGGGCAGGGCCAAGGAACGCTTGGTTGAAAACGTAGTAAGACTCTTTCTTTGACAGAATTGGAGTCCACTGATATACTGGTAACGCTTTCCCCTCCTTGTCGGTGCAATTGGTGGGGATAAAGGTGAACTTGCTATGCAGATGATAAAAGAACAACCAAGCCAGGAAGGAACAGGACCTGAAAGACAGTATCTTCCCTTTTCTCAGGTCGGTCAACCGAGTATGCTGAATGCGTGCCATCCAGTCTGCCTAGTCAAAGAACACAGGCTTCATCCTTGGCCCCATGGCGTCGGGAGTGTAGAACTCCCTGTGTGAGATGCACTCTACGAGGGTGACCTGGTACGGTTACACTGCTGCGTCGATGGAGAGCCCAAGCACCCATGCTAGAATTGAGTAGATGTCCGGGTATTTGAAATGTCTTAGAGACATGGGCATTTCCTGCCATTTGTCGGATGGTAGCTTCTTTCTTAGCTGGGACTCCATGAACAACCGCATCTGTGGAGTAGGCTGGTACCTGCTACTCTGCTCGTTGGCGTTGATCGTTCTAATGATGTAATCTGTGGGCGGTAGCTGCCTGGGAGCAAAGGCGTTCTGGATGTCGGAGAAAATCGAAAATAGGGTATTCCCTCTGGCCTCCCGAACTTGTCTGGTTAAAGGGTTATAGAATCTGGCGATAGCACACACCAGCTCTGGGCAGTTGTGCACCGGAGTGCATAAAAACCAATACAAGTGAGAGTAGTATGCTACCGTCCTTTTACTCTCGGAGGAAACCTTCGCCAACATCTCGTCAATGGTCTGTCACAATTTTTCGACTCTCTTGGCTAGGACACCATCTCTTATTTTTTCCAATTTGTCGATGGGCGGGGGAATTTCCTCTTCTTTTGGTTCTTCTCTTGGTTGCTTCTCTGTGCTCTCCGGCCTCTGCTTCTTCTCACCCTCTGGTCTCTCCGAACCTCCATCCTTGGGCGCCTATCCCTTATTATCAGTGCCTCTTTTGCCCATTATGAACAGAGGAAATGTACAGGGGCACTCGGAATTACTAGCAATTACTTTTGCTTAGGGTTTTAGCACAACGCAGAGCAATTATCAGGAAGCGAAGTGATTGTATTTTCAGGAGCGCTGCCTTTCTTATGGGCCAGGGCGCGCACCACCCCATTAATGGCGCACGCTCGGAGTAAATGTTTGGAGTGGAAGTGGGTGGAACGCAATGCTCCCTCATTGGTGATCGCGTGCTGCTCCCGAGGTTCGAAGCTTCTGTGGGCTCGCAATCGTCCTTGGAAATCTGAATTCATCGTTTTCCGGTTCCAAGGTGCTGTCTTTTATTCCAACAACCCACTCCGGGATGCGCACTGTCACTTCTACTTTAAAATGTGCGCCTTGGGTTTTTAAATGGGTGTCGTTTTTTCGCATGTTGCAATGCTTGTTATGCCCAATGGCTCATAGGGGAAGGCTTTCGCTCAAAATTTGAGCGAAACCTTGTTTTGGCTACCAAGGCGCCCAAAATGGGCCTTTGCGCTCTTTTTCGTAGTTAAATTTTTTCTTTCTTAAAATGCTTCGGCCTGAAACTTTTAAACCTGTCTTTCGCTCCATGCACGGGCAATCCGTATCTTCGCCCCGAAACCCGACCGAATCCTGCTTTCGCTTTAGAAACGGGCGAAACTTAGCTACGTTTGAAAACAGGCGACAACCTCCCTTTCGCCCTTAAGAAGAGTGAAGCGCATATTCGGGGCGATGCCTCGGCGAAACCTTGTTTCGGCCAAAAGTGTAGCGAAACCTAGATTTTTAAGTGCCCGACAGATAGAATCTTTTGATGGGCGAAGGGGCATTCTTTTTTCTTGCTCCAAGGGAAGTTGGGTTTCGCTCATAAGAAGGGCGAACCCTGACTTTGCTCTGAAAACTGGGCAAAACTCAACTCTGCTTAACAATTTCGTGAAAAATGCATTCTCTTGCAACAAAACAACTGAACTTCAACTGTCTATGATCCGGATGGGCTGCCGGGAGACCCGGGTAAGAGAAGAGCGTAGGGGGACACAAAAAATGCTTTGAAATGGAGCGCTATCGCTCACTTAAAAGCAGAAAAATTATATACATATGAAAATGAACATAACAGCAAAAATGAACGTATGTACACAGGTAAAACCTTTTGATGCTCCTTACTGGTGATAAGCCTTTAGGTGAAGGCCGTTGATAGGTATAGGCAAAGTACGGTCCTCCATGTCCTGTAAGATGAAAGAGTTCACCTGGTTGACACGGGAAATCTGAAATGGGCCTTCCTAGAAGGCATCAAATTTATCATGGTTTCCCGGTTTTGCTTTCCATGCATCCCATTTCAGTACCAAATTTCCGACTTGGAAGTCACAGGCGGTGGCTCTTTTTTCAAACCAGTTTTTGGTGGTCTCGGTATGCTTCATGAAAGCTTTGTAGGCTTTCTCCCTTTCTTCCTCCAGTTGTAGCAACTGGGCCAGTTTGGCATCCATGGGGTCAAGGTCCTCTCTTTCATCATCCAACATCCAGAGTGTCGACATCTCGATATGAGTAGGCAAAACTGCCTCTTTCCTGTATACCAACGAATACGGTATTGTTTTGATAGACTTCTTAATGGAGGTTCGATCGGCTCACAACGCTTGGTCCAGAAGCATATGCCACGCCTGCTTGTTGCTCTCCAGGGTCTTCTTCAGAATTTTTATCAAGTTCTTATTTGTAGATTCTGCCAAGCCATTCCCCTGCGGGTAGTAGTTGGAAGAGGCCTTTAGGTAGATTCCATACTTGCTGGGAAACTCAGTGAGTTTGGCACCTATGAAGGAAGGGCCATTATCCGTCATGATCACGTCTGGAACCCCGAAGCGGGTAATCAACTTCTCCAAGAAGGAAATGACTACTTCCTTGGTCAACATGCTTGGTCGGCACTGCTTTGACCCACCGAGTGAAGTAGTCCGTGGCAGTCAGTATATATTTGTGCCCTGCCGAAGAGTTCAGCGATATTACCCCGATGAAGTCTAAGCCCCATTGTTGGAAAGGTGCTTCGACCTGGATTGGGTGTAGGGGTAAAGGGGCATTTCTGTTCCAGCCGGTATATCTTTGGCACCTTTCGCACTTCCGGCTGACTGAGAAAGCATCGACAAAAATCGTGGGCCAATAATAGCTCGCTCTGATTATTTTCCAGGCCATCGACCTTCTTGCAAAGTGGCCCCCCGACATTCCAGAATGGAAATCGTCGAGGATTTTCTCTTTTTCGGTTCCCCTAACACATCTTAGGAGAACCTCATCAATATTCCTGAAAAACAGCCCATCTGGGTGCAATAGATACCTGCGGGCCTAGAGTCTGAACCTTCTCCTTTGCAAGGCATTAAGACGGTCTGGGCATCTCTTGGTGTTGAAGTAATGGATCAAGTCGTCCGTCCAGTCACTGCTGTCCGCAGATTGGTTGGCGAAGTTGCCTTCTAACACTGGGTCTTCCCACTGGCAGGCTGTTACTTCTGCAGCCGCGCTTTTTGCGAGTTCTTGGCATAATGCCCGACCGCGGATCAGTTTGGTGGGTCGGACTTCAATGTCAAACTCCTGGATTTTAGTAACCCAACCAGCCCTCTTGTTGCCCATTTCTCCCTGGATGATAAAATTCCTTACGTTTGGGTGAACAACATACACTATTGTCTTGCTCTGGGAGACAAAGTGTCGGAATTTTTCAGGCCCATTTCTCCCTGGATGATAAAATTCCTTACGTTTGGGTGAACAACATACACTGTTGTCTTCCTCTGGGAGACAAAGTGTCGGAATTTTTGAGGGACCTCATGACCGCGTGTACTTGCCTCATTAATTTTTTACCTTTCTTCATGCGGCTGGATAACCTGGCTCAAGAATGCTATTGGGTGCTCCTCGCCGTCTTCTCCTTTCTGCGTTAGGACTGTTGCGTAGCTCTCAGGTTCTTCAACTGCGTAAAGGATGAAGTCCTTAGAGTAGTCAGGGTTGACCAGTACAAGGGCTTGGGCAATTTGGGCCTTGATTTCTTCAAACGCCTTCTTCCTCTCTTCTGTCCAATTGAACTCGGCGTTTTTCTTTAGGAGCTCGGTCATCGGCTTGATAACCTGGGAGAAATCAGGCACGAACTTCCTCACGAAGTTGATCTTTCCAAAGAACGACTGCAGGCCCTTCTTATTTACTGCAGTGGGAGTTTGAGGAGGGCCTCTGCCTTGTCAGGGTCAATGGCAAGTCCCTTCTCTGAAATGACATGTCCCAGGAGTTTTCCCTCTTTCACCGCGAAGACAAACTTCTTCGGGTTTATGGATATACCGAATTCTCGGAATCTTTCAAATACCTATCATAGGTGTGAGGCATGCTCCTCTCTCTTGTGCAAAAATACGGTCATATCATCCAAATAGATGACAATGATGCGGTTCAGTAATTCACCGAACGCTAAGTTCCTCAGCGAAGCTGTCTTTCACCTTGAAAATGGGCGAAACTCAGGTTTAGCCTCCCTTTTGAGCGAAGCTGCTCTTTTACTCTTGTTTTTGTGAGCAAAGTTGCTCCGAACTTGGATTGTGCACAAAAGGTGAGCGAAAGAGGATTTCTAGCTGCACCTAAGCACCATTAAAATGCCAGAAAAGAGTTTCTGCTAGGGAAAGCCGTTTTTAGAGGGGAAAGCCGTTTCGATTGGTTCTGCTAATGATATGGAACCCCTTTGTGTGTTCTATATTACACCTCTTGCTACTACAAAACAGGGTATTCAGACTTCTACCATTACATTTGGGCAAATGTGTGTGAGATGCCACAAATGATTACCTTCATGAGGTCCTTAAAGTAAGATTTCTGTCGTCATGATGCATGATGTTTAGATCTTGTAAAGTCCTAGTTCTCAAATAAACATAATTTGAACAAGATGTTAAATATTTCATGACAATGTTGACTTTGAAATTGGAAGATGAATTCAGTACGCATAGGGTTGACATTTGCTCCTAATACCAAGGTCAGCCTTAGACATTGGTCAAAGTTCAAACTAAAGATATGGAGGTAGACCTTGAAGTAACCATTGGTAAATAAACCAACAATGGTGGGATCATGATCTATAAAATGGTATGCCCCTTGTAAATTATGAAGAAGTGTTCATGCACTTTATTAAGCAAATAAGTATACATTATGAATTATGAACTTGAAGAAGCATAGGGAGACTTTTCTGGTAGGTGTAACGTGTAAGAACCTGAAGATGAGACTATTCTGTAATATTCATGAGGGATAAAGTCAGGACTTGCCTTGGATTTGATGGATTGTTAAAGATGCTTGAGGCCAGATGGAGGAGACCTTGGTGGTTCCCAAAACTTGTCGGTCAAGCATTAGTCGGACCGAGGTGCTAGAGGTTGGGCTGGCACCTGGAGATGGTTTTTGAGTATCAGGAAACTTGCATGCACTAAAAAGGCTTGTAAATGCAATTGAGGAAGTGCTGATTGTAGGTCTGACAAGACTCACTCTTTCGCGCATTTGCATCATCCCTTTTTTAGGGAAGCATCTAAAACCTGAAGCATGTTGAAGGAATGGATAGGTAGATGCAGGAGCTTTTACTTCAAATACAGAAACATGTATGCAGTGGCAAGTATTTTGAACTCTGCCCTTATTAGAATATAACTATGTTGCATGGAAACGGATAGAGTATCTGATACAGATATTGTATTGGATTTGGATATACCAAGTTTTCAAGACCCTCTAATATGGAGACAGCTGGATACGTCATTATGAAAAGTATATAAATAAATTATTTATTAAAAGAAAAGAACATATGGCATTATGAAAAGCATATAAATATATTATGTATTAATAGGAAAAAACATATAACACAAAAACGTTTACACAATTATAAGTTTAATTTTTTTTTTTTTTTTTTTTTGAATTTACATGGTGGAATCGGTAGCCGCCACGAATCCGGGCAGGCTGTCCGGCTTTTATGGCCGCCACAGTATTCTGCGCTGTCCGCCCCAGAAGCCGCTACACAGATCTTCGCGCAGTCCGCCCTTATAACCACCATGACACAATCATTTTAAACCTTTTACGCCGCTGAAAGCACCAGGAAAGGGACAAGCGTTCAGTCCGGCGAGGCCTGAGATTTGAACCTTGGACCTCTGCCCCCTTATGGGGTTTGGATGAACCAATTGGTCTACACCTCGGACCTTCTCATAAGTTTTAATTTTAAATAGGATATTTTCATTAATTAAGAAGAGGGTTGCCATTGTTCTTTAAATTTTATTTTAGTTTTTTCCAAATTTTGTAAAATCTTCTTTTAATCCCATATTGTGGGTACAACTCTAGATGTGTCTTAGGCCATATCTGGATTATGAACCAAATAGGGACCTTTTCTCAGATACATCTGAATATGGTACCCATGTATTTGGGTATGGTGTCCGAGAAGTATTGTATTCGTATCAGTATCTGATATGCTGCTATAAATAGTTCAAGCTGTGTAAATAGAAAGCAGCATCCAAATGGACATAGAGGACAGGTACAATGTTTTAAGCACATCTTAAAAAAAAGAAGTCTCTACAACCAGAAAATGGAAAGTAAGATATTTTGCCATATTCTACAATTGTCAGTTCTGTATGTTCTCATGATCCAGGATGGAAATGGTATCTATGATATATGATTATCTTTATAGAGGCTTCTCATCTGTTTTAGCACAGTCAATTATTCTATATGATAATTTCCTCTAGCCAGTGGAGAATTATAAGGGCTCCTCTTTGATGCACCTGTTTAACTATAGAAAACTTGTGGGTTATCAAATTTCCGTAGGAATTTAAGAATTTATGCACTAAATACTTTTGTAAATGCAGATTGTGTCTATAGACATGAAATTGTCACTTAGGAGTTCCCAGAGTTTACTTTCCGGCATTTAGTGGATTCAACCTACAATTCTTTGATTTTCATAAGAGCTTCTTGTCTGTCAACCACATGTGACTATTTCTTATTTTCTTAGAAATTATTGTTCATTCTGTAGGTTTATTATGTTTAGAATGGATTTAGCTACTATTAGTCATGGATTTTCACTTTCTTCTATGATAGGTTTTAACAAGATTGTTTCTTTCTAAAAGTGAAGCCTGATGTTACATTTCCAGGTGTTTACCCAGTTCGGCCCCCACTACCTGCAGTTGGAGGCTATGAGGGAGTCGGAGAAGTAAAAGCCCTGGGACCTGGTGTGAAAAATCTTTCCATTGGTGACTGGGTTATCCCATCACCTCCATCATTTGGTACAAACATGGTGGCTTTTTATCCTTTGCCTTGGAGGGAGCTGTAGACTAGAACATTAAAATAATAAGTAATTGGTTACTAGATACAATCAAGAGATGCTTAATGTTATTTCTTATCAATTAAGTTTTTCTTCTCTTTACTTATGAGATAAAGCACTAGAGAGGCTTTTCAGATTGATAAATGGATAGATAGTGTGCCTACATATCACTGTGCAGTAATCCAATCCATAATATCAGGAACATGGCAGACATACATTGTAAAGGAGGAGAGTGTATGGTGTAAGGTTTCTAAAGATGTACCAGCAGAGTATGCTGCAACTGTATCTGTTAATCCTTCCACAGCTCTTCGTATGCTTGAAGACTTTGTATCACTTAAAGCTGGTTAGTACTTTGGTTATTTTTCTCTTCAAATTAATTCTAATTTTATTGTCCAAGATATCTTCATTTTCTCCATTCCAATGAAATATCTATGTTTTGGTTAATTCAGAAACAGATATTTGCTTGTGTTATCTGTTACATTTGCTAAAGGGAATTCTTCATATGTATAATTATTGTGAGACAGGAGATGTGGTTGTGCAAAATGGGGCAACGAGTATGGTGGGGCAATGCATAATTCAACTATCACACTTACGAGGCATCCAGACAATAAATATAATCAGAGACAGGTTGCTTTTTCCTTGCAAGATTACTCATACATAAGGTTTTCAGGTGATATCATCAGAACATGCTTTGCAAACGACTTCTGTGTGATGCAAATAAAATCAATTTCTCTTCTCAGATTTTTAACCAGTAAGTTTGATGGCTTTGCCAGGCCAGACTTGGATGATGTTAAGCAGAGACTCAAGGCATTAGGTGCAGGGAAGGTTTTTTCAGAAAGTGAATTAGAAGTGAAGAACGTAAAGAGCCTTCTGGTATGCCATCTCACACTCATTTGAGTTGATATTAACCTTTTGTTTTATGTTATATTGCAAATGCTCTGTATTCATATACTTTGTGCATTCTGGACAGGCTTTCTGATCTCATCTTCTTGATATTCCTTGGCATTTCAAACATTCAGCACTATATTAAGAATTATCATTATTTTTTCTGTTACCCTGCTAGATAGACTGGTTGTTAATGTTGCTTAGAAGAGTTCAGTTAGATTTCTTTGTGTTTGGAATGTTTTGCAGGATGATCTACTGGAACCTCTGCTGGGGTTCAACTGTGTTGGTGGCAATGCCGCATCTTTGGTCTTGAAATTCCTAAAGTAATGTTTTCAATGATGTCAGACTGCGTGAGAAACAATAAATTTCTTGTCCTCATTTTTTTGCTGTCACATATGAATCGTGCTCTTATGTACCATAACTTAAAAAGGCAATGGTGTGTAGGCAAGGTGGGACAATGGTGACTTATGGTGGGATGTCAAAAAAGCCAATCACAGTTTCTACCTCTTCATTTATTTTTAAGGTAATATATGGCTGAATCATCCGTTCAATATGATTTATTTTGCTTATTCTGAATTGCAGCAAACTAAAAGTATGACAGGCAGGTATGATGATATCTGAACTCACTTTTTATGTATAAAGAAGAGCAAATAGGTAGAGCTGTGACGTGAATGCTTAGTGCTTGAGTGCTGAGATGTATGTGTGTTTTCAAGTTTGGCATGGTGTTACATTGATATTCGCACAGAATACAGCTTACAACCTGTGTCTACCCTGATGGACAAGGTCATTGTTTGTAAATCTCATGTTTTGATTTCATAAAAGGTGGGAGATGTAGCTATGGTTTTGAGCTTATATATGTTGTTCCGTTTAAATTCTCTTTAAGGGAACATGGGAGCTGCTATGACGGACTATCCTCTGTCTAAACTCTTCAGCATGGAACAACAACTTATTTATACTATCTTCAGAGGAAGTTCTGTGTTTGTAACCATGATACAATAATTGGTAGAATGGAAATGGCAGCATTGGTTGGACCTATGAAATTGTTGGCCCAAATCCTAATAGAAGTCCAAAGATGATTGTAAATTGGCAACTATTGAAGATTGCCAATTGGTTTGTTGTTGGCCATGCTCCAGTCCTCACTCTGTGGGTTCAATGGCAACAGTTTGCATCATTTATCCTGCTTATTAACCATATACATGTTTAATTGTTTTACTTGATGCATGTCATTATGAGGGAGATATCAGTCCCTATTATTTTCATTGGCCATGGTAGTAATATATTTTTCTCTGCTCATAAGAGAGGTTCATCAAGTTTTGATAGATTTCAAGTCCAATGGGATCCGTCTTCTGAGTTCTTAATGTTTTTGCCAAATAATGTTATTTGCAATGTGTTCTTGATCCTCAGTAGACACTGTTGGTTACGAATCTGCCACTTAGGAAAGGATTTTAATCAGTGTTCCACGGGGACGCGTCCCCCCCGTTTCCCGCGTCCCCCAGCATGGGGGGACGGCAAGGGGGATGTTTCCCCTCGTCCCCCGTTTTGGGGGACGACTGGGAAACGTCTTGGGGACGGCTGAGGCCTATGGCCTCCTGTCCTCGGGACGTCCCCTTTTTTGGGGCGTCCCCGGAGACGGCCAGCCGTCCCCGGGGATGGCTGGGCCCCATTGGGGACGCTCAGGCCGTCCCGGGGACGGCTGTGAGCGTCCCCGGGGACGGCTGGGCATCTTTTAAAGGTGCCCAGTCATCCCCGGGACGCCCAGTCGTCCCCGGGGATAGTCTGAGCGTCTCCAATGGGGCCCAAGCCGTGTCCTCACCCAAACAGAAAATTAAAAAAAAAAAAAAAAAAAGGTAAGGGGTGGGACTCCAATAACCAGCAGAGTTGCAGGTTTGCCATTGTATTTAAAATTTCTTGGCAAGTTCTGGAAGATACATTACATGTTATGATTTTTAATTTTTCATTTTACATTTTTTAATCTTCACTAACTAAAACATGACTGTTTGTTTGAGTTGCTACATTTTTGGTGACAACTGTGATGATGGCACTTTTGGGTATTTCATTGTCAGAAATTTAAGCCTAGTTATCATGTAGGCAGTTATCCTCTGGACTACCTGAAGATTCAGTTCAAATAGGAATTTTGTTCCTTCCCTGTCTTTTCAAGAACAACCTGTACAACCTTTTTTTCATTTTTTTTTTTTGGGTTTGGATGTTGCAGTCATTGTTTTACTTTATATGTTTTATTTTGATTAATTCTTATTTCAAGTGCCTTAATTAGAAAAGGTGGGGTTCATCCATTCTGCCTTCAATTACCAGAAGATTTCAAGTGCTTCTTTAAGTACAATAAATTAATCTGATTTCTGATTGAAAAGAACTCTCCTGTTTCGAAAAGTTTGTTGGAATTATTTCCCCACCTGGAGATACATTTTTTTACCTGTTTAACTTGGTTACTACTTACTACTGAGTTTGATATTATTTCTACCAAGTACTTTTTCTGATCTCCATTAAAAAGACAGAAAAAAGACAAAAAGACATTTGCTGACTTCCTCCAATAACCAGCAGAGTTGCAGGTTTGCCATTGTATCTAAAATTTCTTGGCAAGTTTTGGAAGATACATTACATGTTATGATTTTTAATTCTTCATTTTACATTTTTGAATCTTCACTGACTAAAACATGACTGTTTGTTTGAGTTGCTAATCACATACCTGTACATTTTTGGTGATAACTGTGATGATGGCACTTTTGGGTATTTTATTGTCAGACATGTAAGCCTAGTTATCACGGTATTTATGCCTAATTTACACGGTATTTATGATATGCATTTATATTTTCATTGTCATAAACCATAAGAAACTATATAATTTTGGACATTGCTTATGAGTCTTTAAACTTTTATGATGTACATTGTATACTCTTTTGAGTCTTTTTGTTGTAAATGAGCATTGATACTATGAGTATTTCAGATTTCTGATTGCTGTCATATTTGAACAGTGAGTGACTGAAAAAATTAAAAAATGACAGTCTTTGTTTGAACATTGGTGGCTGAAAAAATGACTGTTATTACTTAAAATGATGACTGTTTGAACATTGTTTGCACTTGATATCCTTGGCTGAACCTTCAAGTTATAGTTGTTGAACTTGAAACAATTAAATGGCTGCACTTAGTAACTAATATGAATATCCTAATACCACTTATGTGTTAGTAACTAATATGAATATGAATGGCTGCACTTACATAATTGATTACTAATATGAAATATCATTTTTGTTGGGTGTAGAATTCTGAATTTGTAGATTATTCTAAATTTTTAAAAAAATTCAATTTTTATAGTATTATACTAGCCGTCCCCCCACCCCGTCCCCTGCCGTCCCCGAAACCCGTCCCCTCGTCCCCTAGGCTCATGGAACCTTGATTTTAATCTATTGAACCCTAGATTTGCCCAACAGATTGAAAGGCCGGAAGGAAGGAATGCCTTCCGTGCCAATCTCCGGAGAAGGCCGGCTCCTATACTAATCTACTTGATGTTTTAGATAAAAGTGCTGGAAAGAGATAGAAATGCTGAAAGAAATGAAATATCATGTGTTTCAGGTGGGGAAGAACAAGCAACACGATCACAAATTAGCATCCAAACCAACAACAATCAAAACAAAACATGTAACAGAAACTGCTATTGCGATTCTATCTTATGTATCCTTCGTTCGGTATTCCAGGTCTACTTAATTGCCAATACTGTGATCCAGGATTCAAAATGACAACAATCAGAAAAATAAATGACACAATGCAGAAATACTTGTAGAAGGCAGCATAAAAGAAAGAGACAAATAACAGAGCCAAGGATGCTTTGTATTAAAAGAAGTGTTTTGTCACAACAAAGCTCTCTAGCAATATGTTCCCCCTGATTACAATGAAGTGAACTGCTATTTATAGCAGAATTTTCCCCCCATTACATTGATATTTCCCCTCCAAAACTGGCAGGATAATCGAAACTTGACCCCTGTCATATGGCAGAGAATCCTTGGGATTCTACCTTTTTGCGTTACAGGTGCTCCGAAAGGGCGTAGTAGTTGAAACCTCGTATCCCGTTGATGTGGCTGGTACGGCTTGCCCTTTGCAGGCTCTCCGGGGACCTGACATTGTCAACTTGATGGGATGGGGGGAGAGATTTGCACTCACGTGCCATGGATATGCTTTAAAGGCTCACCTACCCTGTCTTTGGAGTATACTTTCAATTTCGCCAGGAGGGGCTCAAATCCCGAAACTTCAGCTGCTACTATCTGGGGAGGTACTGTCTGCTTAACAACTTTGAGAACTGGGGGGAATTGGCCTTAGACACTTCCATATTGATCGCTGTCAGAGGTCGCTAAAAGATGAAGAAACGCCAAGAATTGCTGAATAGCGACGATGATCTCCGGAGTTGGAGCTGGGAGCGACCTCGGGCACAAGCTGTGAAGCGCTCGAAAATCGAGCGACTTCGGGAAATTCTGGTGAGCGACAGCGATCGGGGGTGCTCTTGGTGCAAATCGCTGAAAATCTGCAGCGCTGCTGGAAAAGGTGGGCGGCGACGGCGATTGCGGGAGCAGGGTAGTTAGACATTTTTCTTTGTTTTGTTTTCCTCCTGTCGCTGAAAAATCGTGCCACGTTGGGCGTTGCCAAGCAGCGACGACGATCGCTGTCGGGGCAGCACTTAGTGAATTTTTTGAGTTTTGTATGCTGCTCCGGATCGCTGAAAATAAGTGCGACGACGGGCGTCGTTGGGAAGCGACGACGATCCCGGTCGTCGACACTTAGACTTTTTAATAAACCCTTTGCCGCGGATCGCCCGAACTGCTCGTGCCGTTAGGGATCGCCCAACAACGACGACGATCGCAGGTGCGCCCAACACTTAGACTTTTTAACATTTTTCAATGCTGCTCTCTGTCGCTCAAACATCTTGCGCTTGCCAAGAATCGCTCAGCAGTGACGACGATCACGGGCAGGGGTCATTACTTAGAAAATTTTTACATTTTTCTTTCAAGCAATGCATCCAAACCTGAAGATTGCTCTGCTAACCGGAAACTGAAATAAACTGAACTAAAACAAGAAAACTGAAAACAGTACTGAAGAAGGAGGGAGGCAACAACAACCTGCTTGAAAATTTTAAAACCTTCTACCCCTAGCAAAATGTGGCAACAGACACTAATTTACAAGAATGGAATTTGTTTTCATACACAATGGTGCTTTGCTGGTCCAATTTCCAAATGATAGTTCTATAACATGAGTGAGGTTCATACAACCTGGGTAACCTGATGGTGAAGACTTTGGAACTCTGAATAGAGGTTCAAGGTTCGAATCCTGCAGGGGGAGGGTTGTACACCATGCTTCAGTAACTGGAGTATGGTTGGATAACCATATATTGGGTAAAACAAGGGTCGTCTCATATGGCCTATGGCCTTGCAGATGTTAAAAACTACTTTATCCTTTAACCATTTATTTAGTAATCCCTATGAAAGTGCCACTTGTAAGGTGGTCAAGAGTATTGAAAAGGAAGGTGACTACCTCTGTGTAGGACTATGCTTGCATTGGTTTCTTAATCTGACAATCGACATTAACTGTTATATGGCCCACTTACAACCTTGACATAGGTTTAAGGTCTATGGATCTAATCCTCATGGTAGGGTTTAGTAAGAACGTAGCACAACAGTGGTATTCCACAATTGAAGGAACAGAGAAAGGATGATAGGGAAAATCCGCAATGCAAAACATCAACATGCATTCAGAAAACACTTGCTTGTACTTTCCTTCAGACGGCCTGTACAACACAATTAATACCTGCCTGCTGGCCCTGCACACACAAACAGATTAGACGGTGTTATGAAGTGCTGAGACGGCCTAGCCCAGCATTGGATGGCCTGGTTCAGCAATCCAGACGTCCCAGTGTCACAGTCAGATGGCTCTGTCTGTACATCTACAGCAAACATACAAAGTAGAAGTAGTTCAGACGGTTAACCACAGCAATGACAGTCATTCACAAGTACATGCACAATGCTCACATAAGTCTGTACAACAATGGTTGAATGGAAGTATTCTTATTATCTGCAAGAATACATGTCTGGTATATCTTTGTACAATGGAATTATCTCCTGAGGCACACACAAGCATACAACAATATCCTCCGTACATACCATGCTGTCAATGAATGAATGAGGGGTCTTATTTATACAACTTGGGAGGCAGTTGCTCCCTCAACTTCCTACAACTACCTACTTGACACCTCATCATTTTCTTGAATTTCATTTGTCTTACATTTCATTTCATGACATATTAATTATACGTACATTTCATCAAACACTTTCTCGCACGTATAACAAAACAACTTAAAATAACAAAACTACTATATGACAAAATTGCATATGTTGTACTGGACTTCCGATGCACTACATTATATCCAAGGTGGTGCTTACAATGGCACCAGGTCTGAGCTAGCACCTAGAAAGAATTGATCATATGCAAGTTTGGGTTCTAGTCTATAGAATGAACGTGCTCATTATATCTTATGTATTGAGCTTGAATGACCTCGTTGAATCAGGATTTGTACTTCCTTCCATATGCCACTATAGAATTGTCTCCCTTGCCCTTTCTCAACATTCTTTTTCTATTTTTGCATGTTAGTGCATTTAAGCCTTTGTTTACAGCCCTGACTCTAGACTTTTAAATATATTGGTACGTGATAACATAATAAGAGGCCTGTCTAGTGATCCATCTGAACCCATTCAATATATTCTTGTTTATTTATTTTTTGAAGCTAAAGCCCTTCCAATCAAGTAACCAATAAAAAATACAGCAAAGTCACTAGAAATGTACATGCAAAAACAAGTGTATGAGTGAATCAAGTACAAGAACAACACTTTTTTGGAATTTTCGGATTTGCCCTCCGTAGACTTGGTCAAGATTAGGGTTATAAAATGTTGAGAAATACAAAGCATAGATGAACCAAGTGAGTTATAAACCTTGACAATAAAATTAAAAATTTTAAAACATGGATCTGTGGATTGAATGTCATATAATGGACTGCTCAGAGAATATGGAAGTTCCTTTTATAGAATGGAGTCATTTTTAACAATTTTGTCTTTGGTTTGATTTCTCATTTCTATGAAGATGCAACTTTTATTAAAAGCCATTCATAGTTGTAAGATCTCTGACAAGATTTGTCTTGGATTGATCTACCTCATGGGATTGAGGTAGGAAATAAGTCCTGTAAGAATCCAAGCCGGGAATTGGATTTTAGAATTATTTAGTAAAATAGACCTTTAACAGACTTTGGACTGTTAGCGTTTCTATATAAGTTAAACAAAGATTGTAAAGTGGACAGCAAGGCATATTGTTTCTTATTTGCAAATTATCCAAACAATTCATAAAAGACGACATATTCCAGAATGTGTGAAATGCATATAATAATTATCAAACATGCTTGTACCAGCGAAGAAGGAGAAAATTGTATGAAAGCACATGCCCACAATAAGCAACGCAGCTTTCCACAATATATGGGATGTATGCACACACATGACATGCCCACAATGAACTTCAAGCCCCCAATTACTTCTTGCTTTCATAACATTCACTTCATTCTCACTCTGATTAAATATATACACTTCATATTCTCATTCCATTCAAAACATATATATTCCCTCCTCCAGAGGTTCATGTGCAACACACAAAAACAAAAACTACCTCTCTCATGTCCTTGAAGGTGGCACAAGGGGGAGTTGACCTCCACTTCAGGAGGTGGGATACAGTTTTGTTCCTCCTCCACTCTCCCCTCCTATCCTTGCATTCTCATAATGGAAAACCAACTTGCTATGCATTTTCACCTAACACATCAATGAACTTTACCCTACAAGTTTTTCTTCATTTCTTTTCTTCTCTATCTCTAAGTTTTATCTTTAATCATAGATTATGTTTCTTCGTAATCCTTAATGGATTAGTTTAGGTTAGTTAACAAATGTGAAATCTTTCTGTTGAATTATAAGGAATCTATCTTTTGCAAAGGCTTTGTGTTAATCATGACTTAGCCCTCTTTCACTTCACTTGTTATAGCTACTAGTAACGTTTGTTAATAGAAATGAATATTTAGTTTAATGTCTTTTCTAAGAAAATAAAATAATTATTTTTATCAGGAATTGTATATCCTTCTAATAATCTTAATTTTAAATTTGATTTCCCTATGTACCCACCAAAAAGATAAAAATAAAAAAGAAATTGTAAATTAATTAAAGAAACTCATCAAGCATTCACACTATTCTTGGGGATACCTTGTTTAAGTGTCGGTCATTTACAGTTTTTTTCTTTTCTTGGAAAATGCATTCAGAGACTCAACATGTTAACACAAAATGCAAATAAATTAATTGTTGAAAGTCTTTTTCATGAATCATCCTTTGACAGGTATTAATTTATTAATTGCTAACTATAATTGTCAAGCATTGTCTGGGTTATTTAATAAAGCTAGAACTTCAAGCCAAGATAATTCGTGACATAATTACTCCATAAGGCGTTTCTGTTCCTTAAATGAAAAAGATGTACCGCCAGTTTTGTCTCATGCCAGAAAATGACAAATTTTTTCATTCCAGTGTAAAATTCCCTATGTAATAGCTTACATGTTTAGTGAGATTTCTTCCAAAGACACGTTACTTTTAGCCATGGTTGAATTATGATCTTGACAAAAGTTATCAAGCATTGTTCATTGTTGCACATGCACCTTAATGCACTGCGAGGTGGGGTTCTTAGACCACCTATGATGTGGCAACTCGATGCAGGATGAGAATACATTAGAGGAGTTAAAAAAGTGTCTGGTTCATGTATGGAAAAAGACCTCACTGGCGCAACAACCGCAACCTTGCCTTCAAAGGCATGATGGAAAGATACTTTAAATCTAGTTCATTGAGGCAAAATATAGATTTGACCCACAGTTCTCGTCCCATGAACATGCAAATGGTATTTTTGGAGTTGGAAGTTTCACAATGGAATACTGATGGCTGCTCTTTATGGGGCCTGTATTTTTGTAAGATTGGTGAAGTGTTTGTGCATGGACACTTCTGTGAAATGAAATGAAATGAAATATTATTAATGTCTGCGGTGGGCCAAAATAAGACCCAAGGGACTATAAGAAGTACAATAATGACTGCCAGCTAGCAGACTAAAAATCCCAACAAAGAAAAGAACTAAGAAAAATACAAGATCAAACCCGAGAAACAGGCCAAAGAGAAAGGGAAAAGAAAAGAAAAGGGAGAGCAGAGGGGGGAGGGCTGCAGTCCAACAGAGAGAAGTGCATGCCAAGAAGAATGGAGAGAGAGAAGGAGGGGGGAGGGAGCAGCCTAGGAGGGGCAAGCTCCGAGAATCCCCCAAAAACTAATCTCTCCTAACAGTCGAGGCCGAAGTACCGGAGTTGAAGAAGTCCATGATATGTCTCTGCCCATTGCTAGTTCGGAACCCTGACAAACTGTTGGTGCGCTGTCTAGTGACCTTGCTTCTGTTCAAACTGGATGGTGTGGGGCGTTTCCGGTCGAAGTCACCTGGTCCGTCGGAGTTGAAGTATGTTGTGATGAGCCGATGTTGAGGAGGGTGAGATTTATTTGGAGAATCGTCGAAGCTGAGTTATCTCCCTAAGAAAGAGTGCGAGACAACGCTGGTCCGGGTATCTGAAGAAGGTAGAAACACATCGAGAGTTGTCCCTGAAAAGGCAACGGAACCTACCCCGGATCTCATAATAAATGGGCAATGGAACGTTACTTTTAGCCATGGTTGAATTATGATTTTGACAAAAGTTATCAAGCATTGTTCATTGTTGCACATGCGCCTTAATGCACTGAGAGGTGGGGCTCTTAGACCACCTATGATGTGGCAACTCAATGCAGGATGAGAATACATTAGAGGAGTTAAAAAAGTGTCTGGTTCATGTATGGAAAAAGACCTCACTGGCGCAACAACCGCAACCTGGCCTTCAAAGGCATGATGGAAAAATACTTTAAATCTAGTTCATTGAGGCAAAATATAGATTTGACCCACAGTTCTTGTCTAATGAACGTGCAGATGGTATTTTTGGAGTTGGAAGTTTCACAATGGAATAGTGATGGCTGCTCTTTATGGGGCCTGTATTTTTGTAAGATTGGTAAAGTGTTTGTGCATGGACACTTCTGTGAATATTATTAATTTGAAAGAGAGTTTTGATGCCTTGCCTTTATTGAAATTTGTTTTAAGTGAAGAGATTTTTATAATGTGGATGAAAAGCAAAAGATTGATAAGATTGATAATAGATTGAAACTATTACATGCTGTTGGTTGTGTTTGGAATGGACACAGAAAAATAACATTGGCTTCAGTTTCATTGTCTGTTCAGACCAGAAAATTACCAAAAATGTTAATTTTTGATAATCGCAAGTCATTGTAAGAGTTTCTCATGTGTTTTCCACCGTCTTTGAGGTGCCTTCACATTCACTACCTCATTGTTTCATTTAACAAAGCAGTTATCTTTTATTGTCCACAAATATAAGAATGGTGGAAAGTATGAGTAGAATCAGATGTTTTCGTGCAAGGTGAAGCTACATATCCCAACAGGCTCAAATTACAAAAGACAGTGCATGCTTTTCGTGTTGGAGCCACTGACATATGGGAGCACTGCAGCAAGTAAATCTTCCTTCAATCAGTTCTTTTTAACTGTAATAATTACACCTATGGAGATTTAATAACTTACTTTGTCATTTTAGTGAACTTTTAAATTCCAATATAGGAAGATTGGTTTGCTGGTAGAGATAAAAATATGCTTTTTAAATTTTTACTATCTGTCCTCTATTTCTATCAGCTTTTATAGATGTCTAAAGGTTAGCAGTGCAAATTCGTATGAAGAAATTTTTATAATGTGGATGAAAAGCAAAAGATTGATATCATTGCCAATAGACTGAATATATCACATGCCACTGGTTGTGTTTGGCATGGACACAGACAAATAACATTTGCCTCAGTTTTATTGTCTTTCCAGACCAGAAAATGATCAAAAATATTAATGTTTGGTAATCACAAGTCATCTTAAGAGTTTCACATGTGTCTTCCACTGTATTTGAGGTGCCTTCACATTCACCACCGCATTGTTTCATTTAATAAAATAGCTATACTTCATCCCCCACAAATATAAGGACGGTGGAAACTATGAGTAGAATCAGATGTTTTCGTGCAAGTTGAAGTCATGACATATCTAAACAGGCTCAAATTACAAAAGGCAATGCATGGTTTTTGTGTCAGAGCCACCAACATATGGGAGCACTGGAACAAGTAAATCTTCCTTCTATCAATTGTTTTTAGCTGTAATAAGTACACCTATGGAGATCTTACAACTTATCTTGTCATTTTAAGGAACTTGTAAATTCCAATATATGAATATTGGTTTGCTGGTAGAGATAAAAATATGCTCTTTTTTATTTTCATTACTGTCCTCTAGTTCTATTAGCTTTTATAGATGTTTAAAGGTTATCTATGCAACCCAAATGTGCACATTGGTAAAAAAATTTGCTCAAATCTCCAGCTAAACACGAGGGTGTTTATGAGAGTTAGAAGTTTGAAGGAAAGCAGGTATGCTTTCAAGTATGGCATACCATAGTATGGGTATAGATGTGATTGGACATATAGCATTTTTGTAGGTGGCAGGACAGGCTGGAAACATGTAAACAACAGTGAGAGAAGTCTCTCATGAGGCATTGTTCTTGCAGCGAAAGAAATTTGATCTTGTTCAAAGCTATTCTCAATGTTTTGGGTCTCGCGGACGTAATTAAAATCTTTCATTTCATTTCAAATGCCAAATTCTCCTTGACAGCTTTTGAATCCAAATAACGTCCTCTGTATATGAACATGTGTTTTAGGATCGCCAATGATACTATTAGTTACTCAGAATAACTTTTTTTAAACTGTCGAAAATAATAAACTGAAATTTAAAACATCTTATTAAATAAATTGGAATTTGGAGTAACAATACCGGAAAGGACGCCACTTGCATTATCGGTGATGTGACCCGGGTTCAATCCCCACAACGGATATGTATATGTATAAGAAGTATTTACTCAATATAAAAAAAAAAAAAATTGAATATCAAAAAATAATATGATGTCATATCAAGAGGCCTTTGAGCAGGCCATGAACTAGAAAAAGGATGCAAGTGTATGGGGTCAAAACGAAAGCTCAGAAGATGAGAGTGATGAATTTGAAAACGAAAGCGAATTGGACATTGATTCAAGGATATCATCCAGATGTCAAGATTGGGTAATCAATGATGAGAGCAATGAGAGTGATGACTTGGTGAACGAGTGTAACACGGAGAACTAGCTTAACCAGGCAAGAGCATCCCTAAGTGTTCTTTCTAAGGAGATGATGTACCTGATTGAAGAATACGAAAATGAAGGAGATTCAGGATGTAATGACTCCAAAGGAATAAAAGAGATGTTTTGTGGTATTATAAGGGGGAAGGACATTCATTGAAGGAGTGTTGTTTGAATTAAAAATTGTTTAATAGGCATTCAGCAAGACTGTTATAACAAAAGGTGCCACTGGTGGTATATCTTTTAACAACTGCCCAAGCGATGGAAGATGCTGAATTGAGTATGATACATGGGGCAAACCCATTATGTAGTGCTATAAATGTCATCTATGGGGGGCATTTTGCATGAGATTCTTAGAGTAATGTTAGTGGCATTGAGTCAATAATGTGTAAAGGACTCTAGATTTTGAAGGAGAGTCAAATTGCTAGATAGGAAGCAGAAGGCAATGAAAGCTTGATTGCAGTCAAGGAGATTGAACGCTCCACAGTGTACATGCAATAATTTGTGCAAATGTCGATGCGGACACAGTCAAAGGCATCTACCTTTGACTTAGTCATGGAATTTGTAGGGTGAAAATTGGAAAATTTAGAACTTTTGGTATTTGTTTTGAATACTTTTGTCTACAGATGGAGTATAACAATAGGGATGAAACCGACAACTGTTGTTATAGCGAACAAGAGGAAGAGTGCAATCTAACTAATGGAGTATGCCATTTGAATATGCAAGGATGTCAGGTAGAGGATCCAAATTGCATGATTAAAGATGAATTTTGTTAGGATGTTGGAGGATATCTTCAGGATGAAGTAGGAAATTCTGACATTGAAGGATGCCATCAGAATAAGGAAGCGTTTTGTCCAAATGACAATGGATGTTGCAACAGTCTAGAGGACGGACAATCTTGGAAATGTCAAAGTGAGTTCAAGTGAAGACGAATCGGGCAAATAATCACCAATTGGATGCCCCCTCAAGCACTACAATAACTCCCATAAAATTTCTTTAAAATGGTTTTGATCTATTCAATGTGTATAAGCATTTGTAAGTGGTAAAATGGGTGAGAAGTTATGGGTCAATGCTATTGTAGAAGAAATTCACAAGCCATACAAATGGCTTTCTATTTGAACAGTTTAAGAAAATTACATGCCAATAATAGGATTCATGGATATCTATGAATTTAAAATTATTTTAACAAACAGGCTAAATAGACACATTAAAGATAGCCTAAAGGACACCTAATTCTTTGACCATAAACTAACTCTATGATGAGATAAGATAGAACCAAGATTACCTCAACTAACTGTTGGTTACGAATCTGCCACTAGGAAAGGTTTTAGGTCTTTGCGCCCTAGATTCGCCCAACAGATTGAAAGGCCGGAAGGAAGAGATGCCTCTCGCTACCAATCTCCGGAGAAGGCCGGCTTCCTATGGTTTTTAATTTAGTTTAGGGTGCTGAAAGAGATTTAAAAGTGCAGAAAGAGATGTAAATGTGATGTACTTCGGGTGAAGGAGATAAGCAGCACAGTTACTAACCAGACGCTTTTACCAACAACAATCAAAACAATGTATACCTAGAAACATTAGCACTTTCCTACCCTATGTATCCTTTCTATCTTATTCCAAATACACTTAATTGCCAATGCTGAGATCCAGATATGCAGAATGACAACAATCAGAAAAATAAGCAACATGAAGCAGAAATATTAAAGAAAGGCAGCATACAAGATAGACGCAACTAATGAGCCAAGTATACTTTTGTATTAAGAGCAGATGTACAACTTAGAGAAGTTTCTTAGCAAGATATCCCCTTTTTCCCCCCTTTTACAATGAGACGCACTTGCTATTTATAGCATTTTTCCCTCCCAATTACAATGAGAAGCGCAGATCCCCAAACCTGCCAAAAGCTGCAAAAGCTGCAAAAAGGGGAGAGATTTGATCTTGGTAGGCCATCCCTGTACTTGCAATATGCTCTCACTTGATCTTGTACAACTTTTGACAGTCTTGGTCGCTGAAAAAGGGACTATCGTCTAGCTTTGGTAGATGGGGTACAATTATCTTTCAATGCCCAACTACTCTTCCTCAAAGTCCAACCGGCGCGAACTCCAAAATCTGACCTGGAGAAGAGGGGAAAAACATCCCAAACGCTCTCTTTGACTGCAGCCGAAAATCGCTGAAAAGGTAAGATGCGCCCAGAATCGCTAAAGAGCGAAGGCGATCTTGGGAATGATGACCCAAGGCAATCCTTGGCTTGAGCTCGAAAGCGCTCACAAAATGAGCGATTTCGGGCTTTTCTGCTTGGCGACGGCGATTTCGAGCTCGGGGAAACCTCTTTGCTGGATGTCGCTAGGAAAGCTGAGCGATTTCGGGTTTGGGGGAGAGCGACAACGATTTCGGGCTCAAAGCTTTAGCAACCTCGCAAGCTCAAAAGCGCTGGAAACTCTTGCGCGCTAGGCAGCTTTTCTCTTCGCGACGGCGATCTCGAGCCCGCCTACTCCTTTCTGATGCCCCTTTTCGCTCGAAACGTGCCATAGCGACGGGCGGATAGTGCGCGCGGTAGCGACTTCGGGTTCAAAGGACTTAGGCAAATCTGCCACTTTGAAACACGACCCTTAGTCGCTCAAAAACCCATCTTCGCCAGAAATCGCGCAACAAAAACAACGATATTGGGAAAGGGGGGAACACTTGGTAAAATTTTACAATTTTTATGCCGATGATGGCATTAGATCTGATGGAAGCTGGGGACCGAAAACAGAACACCTTGCAGAAGCACCAAGGAAAATCATCATAACATATGAGGAAAGAACGGGGAAGAAGGAGAGTGGCAACAACCTGATAAAATTTATGCCCCTATCAAAAATGTGGCAACATTCTGGCGGCTCGCGGGGTATCGAGCTCGCCTCGATGCAAGAATCCATGCCTTTATCCTTTGGGCCCGGAGTCACCCCCGGACTCTGTTTCCTTTTCCTGTAGGCCCTGGTCTTGCTGCTCTGTATCCTGTTGCTCTTCCTTCGAAGGACTTTCCTCCTCGGGTTGATTTTCGTTCTTTTCTCCTTGAGACCCCTCTGTTGATGGCTCTTCTCCTTCCTCTGGATCTTCGTCTGGAGTGAACTCCCCGGAGGCAAGGCGAGCCTTAATGCGCTCATATGTCTCTTGCACCTGAGCCCATGCATTTTCAGAGAAGGGCTCCATACTGCGGATATCGCTAGTTAGGTGCTTGAAGGTCTCCACCTGAACTATACCCATCTGCTCGGCCCTCTGGCCCAAATCCAGCAAACAAGAACGAATCATACAGAATTTTGAAGTGAGCTCCATCACTTGCTCTTGCTGGATAGGATCCTCCCATGCATCAATCTCAGAAGTGTCATCAGCGAAGGCATCCCACAACTGGCGCAGAGCTTCTTTTGGCAAGCACTCGCCTTCGCTATCGGTGAAGTTTGGGAATCCGTGTGCGGAGAGAGTCAGGAAAGGGGACGAGCATATGTCCTTTTCTTGGTTCAATAGGTCCAGCAATGCCCTGGCTCTCTGAATCTTCTGAAATCTTTCAAAGAAGGTGTGCAAGGTGGCCCTTGCGGCTGCCCAATCAAAGGCAACGGAATCTGTAGCAGGTACTTGGAGGTTCTGGCGCTCAAGGTTTCCTGCCCTGACTGCCAGATCGAGCCAGCGATCTGCCTCACGCTCTGCCTCCTCCAACACAGGCTTACCCTGTGCGGATGCCTCTTGAACCTGGGTGAGAAATGCAAACACCCTGAGGGCTTTAGAAGCCCGCGGCCTGAAATTTTTCAACAACCTGGCTCGGATCCTTTTGACATTGTCTTTGGAGAACGTCTCCACAATATTTTCTTCTAGCTCCTGCTTTGTCTGCTGAAGTTGATCTTGAAGCTCTTTGATTTGACGTTCGACAACTTCTTTCTGATCCGATGCCTCCTTCTGAAGGCTCGCCAACTGTTGTCTTAGTTGCAGGCGCTCCTTTTCAGAACTCTCAAACTGAGCTTGCGCCTTGGCCATGCCTTCTTCTAGCTTCATCTTCTCGTTCTCCATCTCATAATAACGCTCTTGCAACTGGAAATATTTCAGGCGTAATGTATCAGTCCCATCATGGACAGCTAGTGCCTCATTCTCGAAACTGACCTCATCCAGATTTTTGGCCGTGCTCTTATACTCATAATCTCCAGGAAGCATGTCCTTTACGGGCTTCTTCACTCTTGGAATCTTCTTCTCCTTATACAGGAGCATGCTCTCCGAGTCGAACCTGATGCGCTTCTCGACCGTGGCGATCTCTTCGCCTCTTCGCTTAATTGCATTTTGCATCCATTTGGTAGAGGAGCGTTTTGGCCGAGATGCGGCGGGCTGATTAGGCCGCGATATGAGGGATTGACTCTCCATTATCTGGATCAGACTTGTGTCTCCAAAAAGAGACCTGGCCAGGGGCAGACCTTGCTGTGACACCTCCCCTTTCATGAACAGGCGTGGAGAACCGGCGGAAGGGCGCTCCTCTTCTTTGTGGGGTGACTCGGTCTGGGCGGGAGCGACAGATGAGTCCTCGGGATGTTCGGATGAAATGTGGGGGGAGGGAGGCGAGCCCGAAACGGTGGCGTCCAACTGAGTCTTGGTCAGGGCTTGAAGGGTATCGGGCCTTGCAGAGGATAGGCCACGATGGGACTGCTCAGGTATGACTGGTGAAACCTCCTTTTGACCGGCGTGGGGCTCAGTGAGAGAGGGAGCGGCAGGTGCGCTAGGAGCTAATGGAATATTGGCGGGGATGGATGAGGCAGCAGGGGTTAAGGATGCCACGGACATTGACTCGGCAGTATGTGAGGGGGCAAAAAACGTACCTGCGGGCTCCGCCCGAGCCGGTGAGTCGAAGACGTGGTCTATCCACTGGTCGCCCGCAAATGTAGATATATCGTCCTTCTCCGTAGCAGTCTCTAAGACCTTGCTCTTCTTGGGCGGCGGAGTGGTATCCGGCTGTGGTGCTACCTCCTTCTCAGGCGCAGGCCCTTGCTCTTTAGGCCTTTCTGACCTCTTCCTCTTAAGAGGTGCGAGTTCTTCCTCTTGGGTGATAGGTGTCAAACTAATAGAACTCTTTGGGGCCTTAGGGGGCTTCACGGTCACCTTGACAGCCTTTTTCTTTCGAAGCACGGGGGACACTTCTGCCGAGGAAGTCTACTTTGCTTGGGTCATGTGCATGGGTAATTCTCCTTTGGATGACACGGCCTTAGCTTGTTGCTTCTCGATCGGCTACTGCATTCTGGGCTCTTCAATCCTCTCTTCCCGCGATTGCTGACTGGAGCCCTCACCACTCGTTTGCAATTACTTAGGTGGGACCTGCCCTTTTGTAGGCGAAGGCCTGGGGGCACGATGTGACGAAACACCACTGGCCGCCACGTGGCGTGATGTTTGTCGTAGAGGTCGGAAAAGGTGTCGTCGTCTTTTATGTCCTTCACGGATTTGTCTTTTCCGGTCCTGACACGCATTTTCCACCACTCTTCTATTTTGTCCAGTCTCCAACCCCTCCTTTGCAGTCTTGCCTCTAATCTCTTGTATACATCTGTATTCGGCCTGTGCTCCATATTTCGGCCAGGGTCAAACTCGACCTCTACGCAATAGAAGTCATGCCAAGGCGAGAAGGACTGCATGTCCTCGATATACCACTCCAGATCTTCGTCTTGGTTATTGCGCTCCTCCAGAATCCCCAATTGAGGACAGACGTGAAACTCCTGGCAAGATGTAAAGTCTTTTATGATGTCCAAGGGGTCGTATTTCCACTTTTGCGGTAGCTCCACCAAGCCGAAACTTGAGAGCGTGGCATGCAAGTACTGATGTTGTCCATTGGTGTCAACTTCGATCCCGGCCCAGGTGATGGGGTATTCAAACAGGTGGCCTTTTCTCCTTCCCTGACCATATTTTGCGTCTGTATAGTCCATCTGCCGAGACACCTCTAGGCCGAACTGATATTTTGATGCATAATAGGGCAGCAAGAAAGGTTTGCCCGTGAAGCCGAAAACCCTTATCACAAGTCCTTGCGTAAGGCGAAAAGTGTCGTCGTAATTCTGATCACTGAATTGGTCCCTCAATGTTTGCGGGACGCGCGGGCATGAACCGTGAAGGAGAGCGAGAGCTGGGCCCAAGAATGATATATTGAATTGGTAGTACGATTCCTCCTTCCATAGAACCCTGGTCCACTCATAGACCGGTAGCCGTGCGCCTTTGTCATCTTCGCGTTGTACAGGGAGCGACCGCAGGCGGCTATGCATATGAAATAAAAATAACCTGGCCAAGGCCGAGCAGTACCTGAAACCATCTCGCGCACCGGTCTTATACTCTCGCAGCTGCTGGTGCATCCCCCGGGTGACGCAATCCGCCCAATTGAAGAAAACCGGCTTGGTCTTATCTGTCATCTCATTTGGGTCATAGAACTCTCCTCTCAGAATACACTCGGCGAGGGAAATCTGGTATGGGAGGACTGTCGCGTCCGAGCCGAGACCTAAGACCCAAGCCAACATAGTGTATATGCTAGTGCTCTTGAATTCGCTCAAAGGCCTTCCTTGTTTTGGCCATTGCCGCGGCGGAATAGGCTCATGAAGCTGAGAGCTCATAAAGTCCCGCATCCTCTGGTTATCTGAATACCTATCTGTCTGATCTCCCAAGTTGACGCCTTTAACAATATAGTCTTCCTTATTCAACTGTATGCCCGGCGCGAAGGCCGCTTCAACGGTATCAGAGTAGAGTGAAAACAAGACATTGCCCTGGTGGTCGCATACTTGCCTTGTGTTCGACCTGTAGTATTCGGCAATCGCCGCTATTAGCTCAGGGTAGTGATGTACCTCCGGGTATAAGAACCAGTAGAGATTAGACGAGTACGCCGCAGCATAAGGATTTGAAGGGGAAAACTTATTCCGCCATTTGTCAATTGTCTGCCTTATCTGGCTGGTACTCTGGGAGTAAATCCCATCTCTGAGCTTGACCCAACTATCAGAGGGCGGAGGAGGAATCGGCTTCGGCTTCGCGACTCGTGGCTTCTTTTCTTCTCCTGCCTCGGCCAACCTAGCTTTCCCTTTATCTTTCTGCTCCTTTTTCTGCCCACTCACAGGCGTGCCCGACGCCGCTAGCGCTTCTGTTGTCCTTCTTTCTTTCCCATGGCGCTAGTATAATCCAGTCCAGAGTGCGCTGGAATTCAACTGACCAAGTGCCCTCGCGAGAGCGCTATTTTATAATGGAGAGTTCGAGGGAGAAACTTCAATAGGTGGCGCAGCCGAGTACTTTAAATTCAATGCGAGGAGCGCGGGGTTGGTAGGAGTTGATATTGAGCTAGGGTGGCCATGCACACGATCTCCCTTGGGAGTGTAAACATTTAAACCTTTGCCGCCTTAGAATGTCCACCTTTTAATAAGTACTTATGGAACACGTGCAAATCGTTCCCTTTTGGCACGCTTTTCTATGCCGCTAGCTCGAAAAACGGGGCCCACTTTATAATTTCATGCTTTCCTCTATATCGCTCAAAATCCGAGCGATTTCGGGTTTGGGCCCTCATAGCGAGCGAAGGAGGGACTTTATCCATTCAAAGCAAATGTTTGACCTTTTCCCTTACCCGTTGTCGCTGTCTTGACGTGTGCGCTTTGGGGAAAGTGGTGCTTGGCGAGCGAAAGCGAGCAACCCACACTTGGGGAAATTCTAGCCCCTTTTGTATTCTTGGCGACGCCTGTCTTGAACTCCCGCCGTCGCTAAAAAGTAGAAGCGACTTTGAGCTTATTCGAAAACGTGGGCGCTTTGGAGACCTTTATGTCTAAAAGCGCTCGGGCGTTTTTCCTTGATATCGCTAGAAACTTTTGAGCGCGCCCGAGATCGCTCCAAAGTTGAGCGACTTCGAGCTTCTTTCTTAAAAGCGAGCGCGGACGGGATTTTGCATATAACTTCTTTCAATTTACCCATTCCCGCCGTCGCCGAAACTTTGGAGCGCTCTTGAGGGTTTACACACTTAGCGAGCGAAAGCGAGACCGCCCACACTTAGCAGATTTTCGGGCCTTCTTTACTCGTTCCCCTCTGTGCTCTGAATCGCTCAAATCTCGAAAGCGCTTCTGGGATTGCTTAAAATCTGAGCGATCTCGGGCCTTTTCACTTGGCAAACTCTCTTTTGTTTGTCCCTAATTCGGCCGTAGCTTGGAAGGGACTCCCGTTTTCGCCCAAAAGGCGAAGCGACTTCAGGGCTTTGGCACCTTAGCGAGCGAAGGCAGGCAGATTTTTGCTTCTCTTCTCGGCTATCCCCATATCTTCCTTTTGCGGAGGAGACTGCTTCTGCATCTTAACACCAAAAGCTTGCGGACCCACAGGTCCGGCGAACTACTTGGCTCAACAGCCTAAAAACAAAAACAACTTAAAAGCATATTTACAGACAGATACAAGGGAAAAGCATAAAGGAAAATATGTACAAGGGGGAAACTTCAACTGAGAGTTTTAGTTGCGATAGGCTTTCAGATGAAAGCCATTGACAGGAATGGGGAGGATATGACCCTCCATGTCCCTCAGGACGAAAGCATTGAATTGATTGACTCTGGCGATCTGAAAGGGGCCTTCCCGGAAGGCGTCAAATTTGTCATGATTGCCCGGTTTTGCCTTTAATGCATCCCATTTGAGCACTAGGTCACCAATTTTGAAAATTCGGGCTGTGGTCCCTTTAGAGAACCAATTGCGTGTAGTGTTAGCGTGCTTCATGAAAGCTTCATGAGCTCTCTCCCTCTGCTCCTCAAGCTGCAATAATTGAGCTAATCTGGCATCAAGGGGATCCAGGTTGTCCTTTTTATCATCAAGCAACCAGAGTGCAGGCATCTCAATGTGGGTAGGCAAAACCGCCTCTTTCCCATAGACTAACGCATATGGCGATGTTCTAATGGATTTCTTTATGGATATGCGATCTGCCCACAGAGCTTGATCCAGGTGTAAGTGCCATGACCTCTTATTCCTCTCAAGAGTCTTCTTTATAATATTCATCAGTTTTTTATTTGTAGACTCTGCGAGGCCATTTCCCTGTGGGTAATAATTGGAGGAAGCTTTATGATAAATGTTGTATTTGCAAGTGAATTCTGTCAGTATAGCCCCTTTAAACCCTGGACCATTGTCCGTCACAATCGCCTCCGGAATCCCGAAGCGAGTTATCAAACTTTCCAGGAAGGCGACAACTGTCTCTTGATCGGCATGTTTTGTGGGTATAGCCTCGGCCCAGCGAGTGAAGTAGTCTGTGGCAGTCAAAATGAATTTGTGCCCTGCTGAGGATTCTGGGGAGATTTTGCCCACGAAGTCCAATCCCCACTGCTGGAAAGGGAACTCCACCTGTATGGGTTGTAAGGGCATTGGAGCATTTTTGTTCCGGCCGGCAAACCTTTGACACTTTTCGCACTTCTGGCAAGCCTTCTGGGTGTCCGCGAAGATGGTGGGCCAATAGTAGCCTGCCTTTATTATCTTTAAGGCCGTAGGCCTTCCCGAAAGATGTCCCCCTGACATTCCGGAATGGAATTCGTCAAGGATTTTCTGTTTTTCAGCTCCCTTGACACAACGCAGAAGGATACCATCAATATTTTTATAAAACAGCCCCTCGGGGCGTAGAACGTACTTTAGAGCATTAAGCCGGAACCTCCTCCTTTGCGAGGCGGTGAGCTGGTCTGGACACTTCCCTGTGTTGAAATACCACATTATTTCATCAGCCCAGTCGCTTTCCTCGGGCAATGAGTTGACAAGGTTAACCTCCATCACTGGGTCTTCCCATTGACAAGCAGACACTTCGGCGGCGGCGCTTCTAGCTAACTCCTGGCATAATGCCCGCCCTCGGACAAGTTTGGTGGGTCGAACCTCTATGTCGAATTCTTGGATTTTGGTAATCCACCCTCGCTCTCTTGTGGCCTGGTTCACCCCGAATGATGAAACTTCTGACGTCCGGGTGAATCACGAAGACTGTGATCCGGCTTTGAGAGACAAAGTGCTTAAACTTTCTCAAGGATCTCATGACTGCATGCACTTGCCGCTCGATGAAATTATATCTCTCCTCATGTGGCTGTATCACCTGGCTCAAGAAGGCTATCGGACGCTCCTCGCCATCATCTCCTTTTTGGGTTAGGACTGCAACATAGCTCTTAGGTTCCCCAACCGCATATAGGATAAAATCTTTCGAATAGTCCGGGTTTACTAGCACAGGTGCTTGAGAGATTCTAGTTTTGATTTCTTCGAATGCTTTCTTTCTTTCTTCAGTCCAAAGAAAATCAACATCCTTCTTTAATAATTCAGCCATAGGTTTGATGACTTGAGCGAAATCAGGAACGAACTTCCTCACAAAGTTGATTTGGCCAAAAAAAGATTGGAGCCCCTTTTTGTTGACTGGAAGAGGAAGCTTCAGAAGGGCTTCCGCTCTATCGGGGTCAATTGATAGTCCCTTTTCGAAATAACGTGGCCTAACAATTTCCCTTCCTTGACTGCGAAAACAGATTTCTTGGGGTTGATGGATATGCCAAATTCTCGGCATCTCTCGAACACTTGCTCCAGGTGAGAGGTGTGCTCCTCCCGTTTGTGGGAGAACACAGTCATGTCATCTAAATAAATGACAATAATTTTGTTCAGCAGTTCTCGAAAGGCGAGGTCCATGGCCCTCTGAAATGTGGCCCCGACATTAGACAAGCCAAAAGGCATGCGTTGATAAGCAAACGTCCCCCATTTAGTGGTGAACGCTGTCTTGTGCTGATCTTCATCTTTCACCCATACTTGGTTGTAGCCAGAAAATCCGTCTAAGAGGGAAAACCGCTGGGCTCCTGCGACCACATGGAGAATCTGGTCGATCTGCGGGAGTGGGTAGTGATCTTTGAGAGAGGCCTTGTTTAGATTGAGAAAATCAACGCAGAGGCGGATGTCCCCGTTCTTCTTTCTAACCGGGACCAAATTGGCGACCCAGGAGGAATGCTTGATAGGGTATATGATCTTGGCTTCCAACATTTTCATCAATTCTGCCTTCATCATAGCTTCGATCTTGGGGTTAACTGCTCTCTGCTTCTGCTTGAAAGGCTTAACCCCTTCTTCCAACTCTATGGTGTGTTGGATTATTTCTCTGTCATACCCCTTGAGATCTTGATAACACCAAGCCACAATGTCTGGATATCTCTTACACAAGGCTCGAATCTGTTCCAGCTCTTCTCACGGTGCAGTCTATCCCTACTTTGATTGTCTTTCCTGGTTCCAGTTCCAACTCTCTATACCGCTTGGCGTCGACCTTGATTCTGTGAGATATAGCTCTGTCATTTTGGTCAAACAGCTCTCAAGGGTTATTAGTCCCTTTGGGACATGATTGTTCTTCAACTGTATCAACCCCTCATATTGCTCGTCATCAGGGTCTCTACCTTCGATTGAACTTGCTTCGTGTATCATAAAAGTGACGATATCTTCATCACAATCAAACACCTGCCAATGGGTGTCTTTATCAGGCACAGAAGGCCTGTAAATAGTACGAACCGGCTTTGGCTTTTGCATAGTGTCATCAGCCGGGACGTACCTGGCTCCAACAGAAGCCAATATGTCAGCATGTTTGTTTTTCTCTCTGGAGATAGCTTTGACATTCAAGGAGTCAAATGACTCCATCAGATCCCAGACACGGTTGCGATAAGCTTTGAGATAATGCTTTTTTGAGGCACATTTGTTGGTGATCTGATTGCACACCAGCTCTGAGTCTCCGAAGATCTGCAGCTGTTTGATCCCGAGCCTTTCCGCTTTCTTCAAACCCAAGCATAGGGCTTCATATTCTGCCGCATTGTTGGTGCAACTCCAGGCCAGTCTGTAGCAGTAGTCCTTTTGTATACCGGAGGGAGAGACTAAGAGGACGCTCGCTCCGACGCCATTCTTGCATCCGGCACCGTCAAAATACAGTTTCCATAACTCATCGGGTGCAGGACCTATATCTTCTTTCATCGTCTCCTTTGGCTTCTCAGGCTGGGTAACAGAGTAGCAGGCTATGTCGGTCTCAATCATGGCATTGAAATCCAACAAGGAGAATTCGTCTTCTGCTCTCAACTGTTCCATAGTTTCCTCTACCAGGTCCATTTCCTCAAGTTCCTCAGACATTAGATGGATCATTTCTCCCTGCTGTTCCTCTCCGAGTATCTTCCCGACCAGAAAAGTGGAAGGCTTTTCATTGTATATTTTGACTTTTCTTCCTTTGAAAGGGACTTCCATGTGAGAATAATCTAGCGAGAGGTATCCCCCGAGCTTGGCGGTGAACTCCCTTGAGAGGCACATGCCAAAGTAGGGCTCTAAATCAACAACCACAACTTCCTGAATCACTGTTATATCTGGGGCCTTATGTAACTGAATGGGGATGTCCTTGATGACACCCACCGTCTTTACAAGAGTGTCGTCTAGTTGCAGAACACCCTGACTACTCCGGGTGTACTCCATGCCCATTTCTTCACAAACTGCTCTTGGCATGAGGGTAGTTGATGCGCCGGAGTCGACCATGCAGTTGTGTACCACATGCCCTTCCATTCGTAAAGACAAATAGAAAGGGGGTGGTCTATTTTTGCCAGTGATTGACGTTGTCAGGGGTTGAGCCAGCACGGGTTGTGACGACTTTGCCCCTTTTACGGTCTTCAAGGACTCTTGCAATAAGTCCACTTGTCCCGGGAGCTGAAGGGCATCGTACATACTAATCTTTGCTGGAGTTCTCTTGAGCTCATCAACAATATTATATTTGGCAGTGGATGATTCCTCAACCTCCTTTGCTGACTCATATTTAGTACGGTACTGTTGAGTTGCTTCGACCCTTTGTCGTTTTGTCAATGATGGGTACCGAAGCTTTTCTCGGGCCTGCTCCTGTGTTTCGGCAAGCGGCTGATTTATTGGAGCTTTAGTGAGAGGTACTTTCTCTTTGGCCGACGACAGCGGAGGTGTTTTGTTGGGAGCATTTGAGGTCGCACCTGCAGCTGGCTGTGTCCTTTCCTCCCTCCGAGCATATACCTTCAATGGCTTCATTTGGGCAGGTTCGACCTCAATCGGTCTCTTGCCTTCTTTAGTCAGAAGTGAAACGGGATCCTCTTCGAAAACAACAAAGTTTCGCTCTTCTCGGATCATATTCACTTGATCATCTTCATCCTCCGGGATGCTACCGGCGAGGGTCTGGAGGTAGTGTTGGTGCAGCATACAACTATCCTCTCCATGAGGGTCATTGCAGGTAGAGCACCAAGTTACTTGGTCTGTAGAGCTGAGTCCTCAAAGCTTTAACAACCTCGCAAGCTCAAAAGCGCTGGAAACTCTTGCACGCTAGGCAGCTTTTCTCTTCGTGACGACGATCTCGAGCCCGCCTACTCCTTTCTGATGCCCCTTTTCGCTCGAAACGTGCCATAGCGACGGGCGGATAGTGCGCGCGGTAGCGACTTTGGGTTCAAAGGATTTAGGCGAATCTGCCGTTTTGAAACACGGTCCTTAGTCACTCAAAAACCCATCTTCCCCAGAAATCGCGCAACAAAAACAACGATGTTGGGAAAGGGGGGAACACTTGGTAAAATTTTACAATTTTTATGCCGATGATGGCATTAGATCTGATGGAAGCTGGGGACCGAAAACAGAACACCTTGCAGAAGCACCAAGGAAAATCACCATAACATATGAGGAAAGAACGGAGAAGAAGGAGAGTGGCAACAACCTGATAAAATTTACGCCCCTATCAAAAATGTGGCAACACTAACATGCTAATAATAGATGCACTAGAGAGTAGTCTTAATCCTAATTATTCTAACAAATTATATCCCAACAACCTGCATTCCTAATACCCCCTTAATGAATAAACTGGATACAATCCCGAGTTTATTCCTAAATTTTACTATTTTATTAACCAAGTAGTTTATCATTACATCTGCAATTTGCTCTGAAAACAATTATCAACTAGTGGCTGGATATAGTGATGATGCACCTCAATGTGCTCTGTTTTGGCATGATATATTTGATTCTTCACCATCTTGAGCACACTCATTGTCACAGTGAAGTGGAGTTGGTGTTGTTTGATCTATGTGTAGATCAGACAATACCCATTGTAACCAAACTGTCTCGCACCTTGCAATGGTTGCCGCCTTATATTCTGCTTTAGTAGATGACGAAGCAATTGTGTGTTGTAATTGCTTTACCAAGAATTAACTCCTGATCCAAAAGCAAACACATACACAGTAGTAGATTTTCGATCACCAAATGATTTGACCTAGTCTATCAATGTATCCAGTAACCAATAAATGAGAAGATTGTTGATACATAATGCCAAAGTTGAGGGTTCCTTTGATATATTTGAGAATGGGTTTTGTAGTCTGCCAATGTTCTGTTTGTGGCTTCGACATAAAATGAGACAAGAAACTCACTGCAAAACACAAATTCAGTTGAGTGGTCATAAGATAAGTCAAGCTGCCCTTCAATTGGTGTTATGTTGATTCATTGACCCGAAATGAATTGGTGTGAGTTGACAACTTCATCCACACTTCCATAAGTGTTGATGTCGGATTACAATCAATCATCCGAAATCTATCTAGAAGTGTTTTGGCATACTTGCTTTGTGATATAAAAATAGCATGGTCAAGTTGCCAAAATTCTACACCTAGGCAATTATGCAGGAGCCCTAGATCTGTGACTTCAAACTAAACATAGATCAGATTTTACCTTTTGGATGAGGTTTGCTCCACTTGCAGTGATGGCAAGATCGTCAACATAAACAATGATGATTACAATGTCATCACTTGTAGTTTTAATATAGAGATTAGGATGAGAGAAGATCCTTCTGAATATTGAATCTCTAAGATGCTGGTCAATTTTGATTTACTAGGCTCGAGGAGCTTGCTTAAGTCCATACAAGTACTTGATCAACCTACAAACCGGATGTTCTTTTCCTGTCACCTAAAATCACTCCGGTTGAACCATGTAGACTTCTTGTAAAAATGGAATACAACATACTACAACACAATTCCATTACCACTTAAATGAACAAAATATACAATGTGAATGACTTACAATTACAATGCATACACTATGCACACAACATTTATCAAACTGCCCAACATAGTAGTTTAGACGGCTCGACACAACATTCAGACGACTTGGCAAAGCGATTTAGATGTCCCGACATAGTAGTTCTGACGACTCGACACAAGTATCTCACGAATATATGTTTGGTTACACCCAACTTTACTAAGACGTGCAATGCTAATGTATAGCACCCACCTTTGATACAAACCCTCAATACCACGCGAACCTCTCCTTCCATGCCAACAACACGAATGAATAAGGGAGGGGTCTTATTTATACAACTAAAGAGGTTGTTGCATCCTCCAACTTACTACATGACACCTCATCATTTTCTTAAACTACGTTTTATATGCATTTGACTTACATTTACATTTCATTTCATGACTCACTTTATGACTTATTTGTACATAACTAATACTTCACTTAACATTACACATTGTCACATACAATATTACATCACGACTTTATAACATCAAATATATCAAAACTATATCAAAACTCTTAATGTGTGCATACTTGACTTCCAATGCACTTATTCAATTTGCCTGCCTACATCTATCCCCTCCTCTAGACTTGTTGGCGTCCTCGACAACACATGAACATTGGGGATAGAAGCATTGAACATTGTATTGGAATCTCTTGTCACACACCTTCCGCTTTCTCTTGTTTCAAACATCTTCTACAACAAACCTCACTTCAAACTGCTGCCCACAACACATTGTTCTCCGATTGCTCCCTCCACTTTTTGTAATCAACCGTATCAACTTAACCAACATGACCAACATGATGGGCAATGCTCATTGCCAACTTTGTTAAGGGTCAAGGTCACGCCCCCTTGTACGGTCAAGGGCCAACGTCCCTTGCGAGGTTGATGGGCAGCGTCCCCACAAGGTTAGAAACATTGCCCTAAAACCTCAACGACAAAACCGTTGAGTCCCTCATTGTCTAAACTGAAATTTTATCCCTATGTGCATTTTGGTTGCCTTCACTTGATCCACTTAAACAACTTTCCCTCAACTATAGATTACTTCTCTCTGGCTCCAGACAACTACTTCTTGGCCTCTAACTGCCCTATCTTAGCCTTTGATAGACATCCCTTGATCTCAGACGACCATCTTGTTGGGTCAGACGACCATCCTGTTGGGTCAAAAGACTCACTTCTTGGTTTGGACATCCCACCTCTTGAGTTAGATGACCTTGGGCCAGACGACCCACTTTCCATGTTAGACAATCTGACTCTAGACGACTTAACTTTGGACAACCTTGCCTCAGACGACCCAACTTTGTATGGCCTGCTTCCGGACAATTTTGCACAATATAATTTGGCTCCTTTACAATTAGATGGCTTGTACAACATATTCTTTGGCACCCGTATGGACTTTCTTACAATCTTCTTCTCCCTCCAGATGGTCCTCCAAATGGTCCATACCATGCGCTCTTCCAACCAAACGAACTCCTTGCCTTGAACAGTGTGTCGCTTCATCCTCTTCCTTAGATGGCTCTACATAATCTCTAGACAACTTGACATCATCTTCCTCTCAAACTTGGGCTGTAGACAGCCTTGCATGACTACGGGATGGTCGATAGCTTGGGGTGTTCGTTTGATGGCCTAGGGGTAGTCTGAGGCTCAAACGGCCTAGGGAGGGTCCAGACCATAGTAGAGAAAATCGTAATCGGGTAGTAAATCGGCTGGTTTAAAAATCGGCAAAGAATCAGAATTGGCAAAAAATTGGGGAAAAAATCGGCAAAGAATCGACAACAAAGAAAATGATTTTTTATTTTTAATTTTAATTTTATTTTTCATGCATATTACGATGAATTAACATTATGCAAATCAAATATTGCAATAAAAGCAACAATTCAAGTCAAGACATCATACAAGGCTCAAGCTTTAAGTACACATGAAAGTGACAAAACACATCCTATATTGCTTATAATATGAAAAGGTACAAAGTTACAAGTAACAAGAAGGAAAAAAAGGTTTCATTTTTTATATGCGGAAACAAGTAACAACAAAGTTACAAGCACTTGAAAAAAAGGAAAAAAATCTAAACCCTAAACCAAAAGGCTAGGGTTTAGGGTTTAAAATTGAAACATTGACAATTGAAAAATGGGCTTGCATACATAGTTATCAGGCAGCAATATTTACTTAAAAAGAGGAGGAAAATAAACCCTAAACCCAAAACCCTAGGGCCTAGACTAGGGTTTAGGGTTTAAACTTCAAGTTCAAAGTTTCAAATTCAAACACTAACAACTGAAAAATGGGCTTGCATACATAGTTACCAGGCAGCAATATTTACTTATTTACTTAAAAAGAGGAGGAAAAAAAAACCAGTGTTCCATGGGGATGCGTCCCCCCGTTTCCCACGTCCCCCAGGACGGGGGGACGGCAAGGGGGACGTTTCCCCCCGTCCCCTTTTCCCCCTTTTTGGGGGATGGCTGGGAAACGTCCTCGGGACGGCTGAGGCCTGTGGCCTCCCGTCCCCGGGACGTCCCCCTTTTTGGGGCGTCCGCATTTTTGGGGGATGGTTGGGAAACGTCCTCGGGACGGCTAAGGCCTGTGGCCTCTCGTCCCCGGGACGTCCCCCTTTTTGGGGGATGGTTGGGAAACGTCCTTGGGACGGCTGAGGCCTGTGGCCTCCCGTCCCCGGGACGTCCCCCTTTTTGAGGCATCCCTGGGGACGCCCAGCCGTCCCCGGGGACGGCCGGGCCCCATGGACGACCGCGGCGCCCGGGGACGCCCAGCCGTCCCTAGGGACAGTCTGGGCATCCCCCATGGGGCCCAGCCGTCCCCCACGGCTGGGCGTCCCCACCAAAGGGGAAAATCCAAAAAAAAAAAAAAAAATTACTTTTTAAGTTTTTAAAAAGGTAAGGGGTGGGACCCATTTTGAGTCTCACCCCCCCCCCCCAAAAAACCCTAAACCTAAAAGTATGTTATATAAAGTGAAAACAAAAAAGTAAAAACCACTTACACTCATCTTTCATTTTTCAAGAGAATAAGAAAAAGAGAGCTGGAGAGCAAAAGGAAAAAGCAGCAAGGGCAGTAGAGAGCAGAGGAGCAAAGGCAGCAAGGGCAGCATAACAGCAGCAGTAGGCAGCAAGGGCCGCAACAAAGGCAGCAAGGGCAGCATAGCAGCAGCAGTAGGCAGCAAAGGCAGCAAGGGCAGCATAGCAGCAGCAGTAGGCAGCAAGGGCAGCAGCAGTAGGCAGCAAACAACAGCAGAAGGCAGCAAACAACAGCAGAAAAAATAACAGCAACAGCACTAGGTTTTCAAACTTTTTTTACCTCTTCCAAGCTGTTAGTGTTTTCAAATTGAAATTTTATATTTTAATTTCAACACAAAACATGGCCAGCAGTGCATCAGGTTCTTTTGAGGTTGATTTGGAGGAGGGATACCAAACTGAAAATCCAAACATAAACATGAATACTCCTGTTGTTAGGGATTCATCCTCTACCATCCAACCCCAAACTTCCAAAGGGGATAGCACTGCTTCTCAACCTAGTTTTGACTGCCCATCTTTGTTACTTAAAGAATATGCCAGGGGTCCATTTAATATAAAAAAACCACTGCTGCAATTTGTAACTAACTGTGACCAAGGGAAAAAAATTTCTGGGGGCTCAAGAACATGGCTGTGTAATATTTGCAAAACTACATTTAAGGGCAGCTATACTAGGGTTGAGTCTCATCTCACAGATAAGGCAGGAACAGGGGTTAGGGCTTGCCAAAAAATGACCCGGCACAAGTTAATGAAGTCCATAAGATTGTGCAAGAGTCTAGATTTAAAAATTCTGGTTTGTCTTTATCTACAGGCAGCCCATCATTTAGAGAGGACGTTGGGGCCTCCTTAGAACAGCCACAAGAATTAACCCAAACATCCAGTATGCCACCGCTGCCCTCAAAGAAAAGGGGAACTGTAAATGAAATGTTTAATGTGCAAGGAAGAGAATCAGCAGATGATGCTATAGCAAAATTATTTTTTGCACATGGGCTGCCTTTCCATATTGCACGCTCCCCCTACTTCAAGGACGCAGTAAGAGAAATAGCCAAGGCAGGGACTTCATATCTACCGCCTGGAGAAACTAGGCTGCGTACCTCTCTTTTAGACAAACACTATTCCAAATGCAATGTGGTTATGGAGCAGATGAGGAACACATGGTTGACTCATGGATGTTCTATCATCATGGATGGGTGGACTGACATTCGTCAACGTCCACTCATCAATATCATTGTCACATGTAAAGCAGGTCCCTATTTTCTCAAAGCCATTGATTGCACGGGAAAAAAAAAGGATGCTGAGTTCCAGCTTCCTTCGATTGAAGGAGGCTATTGAGGAGGTTGGAGCCTCCAATGTTGTACAGGTAATCAATTCGATAATTTCTGTTTTACTTTTAAGTTTTAAGTTTTTCAGATTTTTTTATGAAAATCAAAATCTTTAAATTTTAAAATTACAAATCTAGATTCTAAATGGCTGTTAAAAACTTAAATGAGACCATTTTAATTTTTTGCTGTACACTACAGGTAGTTACAGATGCAGCCCCTGTTTGCCAGCATGCAGGCAAAATGATAGAACAAGAATATAAACATATTTTTTGGACCCCGTGTTGTGTTCATGCATTGAACAATGCATTGAAGGACATTGGGAGGATAGATTGGGTGAAGGAGATGGTTGCACAAGCCAGAGATATGCAAATGTTCATTTGCAACCATCACACTTCGTTAGCCCTCTTTCGGTCCTTCTCAAAGAAGGAGTTCATCAAACCGGGAGACACTAGATACGCCACCTACTTCATTTTATTGGAGAGGATGATTGAGGTGCAAGATGCTCTACAATCCATGGTAGTATGCACGGAGTGGAAGAGGTGGCCAGAATCAAGGACAGAGGAGGGCAAAAAAATTAGAGACAAAACATTGGATGATAGTTGGTGGTCTCAAGCCAAGTAAGAAACCAAAATGTTATTTATGATTTTTCAATTTTCATTGTTTGTTTCAAATTGGAGTGCTCATATGACAATGTGACATATAAGTTTCTAAATTTTGTTTTTGATTTCTTGTAGGTATATTGTGTCTTTTGTTGCCCCTATTGTTGTTGTCATCAGATATGCTGACATAGATGCTCCTAGTCTAGGAGAAATATATGAGACTTTTGACAGCATGTTGGGGGAGATTAAAAAAGTCATTTCTGCTAGAGATCCATCCTTGTTATTCTATGAGGCCTACATCAGGCCTATTATACAGAGGAGGTGGGATAGGATGAACACCCCCCTTCATATGGCAACATATTCAAAAACCCCAAAGTGGTATGAGCCTAGGCCTGGGAGAGTGTCTCCCCATGAGGATCCAGAGGTGAGAGAAGGGTTTTTGGAGGCCATTAGAAAGATATATGCGAGGGAGGAGAGCTCAAATATTAGAGATGAGTGGCTCAAATTTGCTAATCTCGAGGGCCCTCGCTTCAGCCACCCAGAGTGTAGGGAGGATAGGGCTACCATTGCCCAAAGAAATCCCATTGGATGGTGGCAGCTATATGGGGACAACACACCTAACTTGAAATATTTTGCAATTAGGGTTCTTTCACAGGTTGCTAGTTCCTCTTACTGCTGAGAGGAATTGGTCTACATACAACTTTATCCACAATGTGAGGAGGAATAGGCTTACCTCTCGCAGAGCGGAGAAGCTAGTTGCAGTGCATAGCTCTCTTCGTCTTCGTGAGAGAGTTAAGCCAGAGTACAAGCAATCTCCAGCTACACGATGGGATGTTGATCCAGAGGATGCAGGACAGATTGATGAGGATGAGAGTCATGAGGGGTTGGTTGGAGTTTCATTGGAGGATCTTCACTTAGATGATGAGGGCATCTCATCAAATAGTGATACAGATTTTGATAGTGATAGCCCAACAGAAGTTTCATAGGAGTTCTATTACATTGTATACTCCTTTACTATTTTAGTTTTGAGTCTTTTTGTTGCAAATGAGCATTGATACTATGACTATTTCAAATTTCTTATTGCTGTCATATTTGAACAGTTAGTGACTGAAAATTTTTAAACATGACAGTCTTTGTTTGAACATTGGTGGCTGAAAAAATGATGACTGTTATTACTTAAAATGATGACTGTTTGAACATTGTTTGCACTTGATATCCTTGGCTGAACCTTCAAGTTATAGTTGTTGAACTTGAAACAATTAAATGGCTGCAAATTAGTAACTAATATGAACATGAAAATGTTAAATGACTCAATTATGGCTGCACTTATGTGTTAGTAACTAATCTGAATATGAATGGCTGCACTTACATAATTGATTAGTAATATGAAATATCATTTTTGTTGGGTGTAGAATTTTGAATGTGTAGATTATTCTAAATTTCTAAAAAATTTCATTTTTTATAGTATTATACCAGCCGTCCCCCCAGCCGTCCCCGAGCCGTCCCCTAAAATCGACCTGCCGTCCCCCGCCGTCCCCGGAAACCCGTCCCCCCGTCCCCCCGTCCCCCAGGCTCGTGGAACCTTGAAAAAAACAAACCCTAAACTTCAAAGTTTTAAACATTAAAAGTTGAAAATGGGCTTGCATACATAGTTATTAGGCTGCAATATTTACTTTACAAAAAAAAAAACCCAAAACCCTAAACTAGGGTTTCAGATTTAGGGTTTAAACTTTAAACTTCGAAGTTCAAACATTAACAATTGAAAAATGGGCTTGCATAAAAAAACCCTAAATCGGCCACAACTTGAAAAAAAAAGGAAAAAAAATTATTATTAAAAAATAAAATAAAATAATTGCAGATTTTTTGAAAAAATCGGCAAAAAATCATCGATTCTGTTTTTTTCAAAAAATCGGCAAAAAATTGGGAATGAATCACCGGACTTCCGATAGTTTTCCGATTGACTCGTTTTGCGAATGACTCCTGATTGACTCGCGATTTCGGTGATTTTCGTAACAAGGGTCCAAACGATCCTCCCCTTGGGATAGATGACCCAAGGGTCGCTTGGGGACTACTTGTCCTTGCTAGACGGCAAAGGTCCCAACTCAAATGGCCTAGGATCAAACAGCCTAAGCTTTGATAACCGAGGCTTGGGTCTAGATGACCCAAGTCTAGATGGGCAGACGACCAGATGTCAAACAATTTATCTTTGCCATTTGTATCGGTCACTCTGTCTACATCACTTTGCCGTCTAGATCAACCACTCTTTAACTATTGGCTTTATCTCTGCCTCTTCAATTGTAATCATGTTCACTTCCTCAATTATAATCATGTTTATTATGTTCACTTCCTCTACTTCCTGGTTAGGGCTATGACTCTTCTTCGACGCTTAGAAATCTTCACACATCACTGGTTCGTCTTGACTTGCAGCACTTTGACATTCATGTGTGAAGTGCCCCCATAAATGACATCACCAAACATTGCACAATGGGTTTGCCCTCAATGTCATACTCAATGCGGCGTCTTCTAGTTTTGTGGTGCTTGTCACAAACCTTATCGTTAATGGCATCCCTCCTTGGTACAATCTCCCTTTGTGTTGCATATTCCTGTAGCAATGATCTTGCACTCTCCAAGTCACACTCATCCTTGGAGTCATCGTTCTTCTCTTTAGAGTCACTTCCTTCACTGACTTCTTGACCCCAACACTTGGACAATGAACTACTCTCATTCTCAAAATCATCACTCTCATTGTCAGAGTCACTCTCAACATTAGAATCACTTTCATCTTCAGGGTCACTCTTGTCCGCATTAACATGACCCCAACACTTTAATGATGTTTTTGCATCACTTTCCAAGTTCAAGGTCCACTCCAAGGCCTCTTGATATGATGTTTGAGGGACCACCCTGATCTTCCTGTACGTTGGAAGAATTCCCTCCGCGACTGAAATTCCTTAACAAATGCTTCGCACAACTCATCCCAAGTCTAGTACTTCCCCTTTGGAAATCTCATGTACTAGTCCATTGTACGCCATTATTATGCCCATTCACTTTCCACATCATGAGGCAGTTTTTCCAATGACTGATTGGGTCTATTGTTTCCCTTCCATGAAACATTGAACAATTACACAATATGCCAAAATTGGTTTTTGATGTGATAGGTTGACTTGACATTGGTAGTGATTGTTCACATCTCACATTCATGCACATCATTAGGCGCACCCCACCGCAATTGTTCTCGTGTCAGAATCTTGTCCCACGCACCATGAAACGTGTCAACTTGCAGTTGCTTTGATATCAGATTCCTGTCTTGCTCACCATCAAACACACCAACTTGCAGTTGTTCTAGTGCCAGATTTCCATCTCATGCACTGTTGGACATGCCATCTTGTATTTGCATCAATATCGGACTCCCGTCCCGTTCACCATTGGACACATCAACTTGCAATTGCTCTAGTGCCTTATGGACTTTGCTGTCAAGCAATTCGTCACCGTCGCGTAACTTGTTGTTACGTGATTTTGTTGCTATTAAGTAACTCTTTGTTATCATCACCTAATACACCATTGTTGACATGCAACTCTTTGCTGCTGACATGCAACTCTTTGCCGCTTACATGCAACTCATTGCCTCTGTCACGCAACTCTCCACCATTGACATGCAACTCAACATATCCGTCATGTAACTCTGCCGCTGACAAGCAACTCATCACCTTTGTCACGCAACTTTACTGACGATAAGCAACTCATCACCTCTGTCATGCAACTCTGCCACCAACATGCAACTCTGCCACCAACATGCAACTCTCTACCGCCGACATGCAACTCTCTACCGCCGACATGCAACTCACTACTGTTGTCATGCAACTCTCCGCACACAAATCCTTGCATGTCTCCTCCATGCATGTTCGCTTGCACGTCTGGTTGTGCATCCACTTGCATGTTTGCATCATGTGTCGACCCTTTGTCAGCATCAACAAATAGGGCTGTGCCTTCATATGCTTTGTTGGTTGCATTGTAATCATTCCATTGTTGTTGTTGTGCACCTTCCCAAGTGATTTGCTCATCACAACTCCATGTCACCAGGCTTGACCCAACTTCGAACAGGCAACGATGCCATAATGTAGAAATGGAATACAACATACTACAACACAATTTCATTACCACTTAAATAAACAAAATATACAATGTGAATGACTTACAATTACAATGCATACATTGCGCACACCCACAACATATATCAGACTGCTCATCACAACAATTTAGACGACTTGGCACAACCTTCAGACAACTTTGCAAACTGGTTCAGATGGCTTGTCACAACAGTTCAAACGACCTGACACAAGTATGTCACGAATACATGTCTGGTTACACCCAACTTATACTACGACATGCACTACCAATGTATAGCACCCGCCTTCGATACAAACCCTTAATACCATGCCAACCTCTCCTTCCATGCCAACAACACAAATGAATGAGGGGTCTTATTTATACAACTAAGGAGGTAGTTGCATCCTCCAACTTACTAACTACCCGACACCTCATCATTTTCTTAAATTACATTTGACATGCATTTGACTTATATTTACATTTCATTTCATGACTCACTTTATGACTTTTACCCGTAAATAACTAATACTTCATTTAACATTACACATTGTCACATACAATATTACATCACAACTTTATAACATCAATTATATTAAAACTATATCAAAACACTTAATGTGCACGTTCAATTTGCCTACCTACACTTCTAGATCTGCATTTAGGCAGGCACTCTTAAGATCCATCCAATATACCTTCCAACTGAACTATGCTACAATGGAGAGAACTAATTTAAAGGTCACCGTCTTTGCAATCAGTGCAAATGTCTCTTCTTAGTCTATTGCTTCTTGCTATCCATAGCCGCTGGCAACAAGGCGTGATTTCAACTTGTCAATTGATGTTGGAATATCAATAATCCAACCTTATTGGCCAAGGCCAAGAGTGTTTATGTAACCTATGGACGCTTTGATGTAAGCATAGGAGCATGTGCAATATAAGCCTATGAGCGTAATCCATGTAAGCCAATGAGCGTTCTCTATGTAACCCTACGAGCCTTCTATATGTAAGCCTACGGACAATATTCACCCTTAGCAATATTAATTAAACCACTTGTATGGTTAATCTTATTTAAGGGTTTAATATATTATAATTTAACTTCAAACCAAGTGATGTTGGCTTGAGGTTTGTATTAATTAGATAATAGGTATCTGCAACCCCCAATCATTGATTTGTTGTATTAGTTTATATGATGTGATATTGTACCCTTCTTCCTATTTCTATTCTCCATCTTATTATTTTAATTTTTGCCTATTTCTCTTCTATACTCTTTTGCATATGATCGTGGTGAATGCTATGCTTCGGAAAGTTTTTTGGAAAGTAATCTAAAATCTAACATGGTATCATAGCGGGTATGGGGTGACATCATTCAACTGCATAGAAGAATCCCTTTTTTTGGCGATTCAAGGTGCAACTTCAAGAAGAAAGCCCTCTCTCTGTTTTGGTGGGAACACTCATTTTTTTAAAATTAATAATATTAACATTCGGTGCAAAATTCTAGGAGTCATAGATAGACATTCTGAACTATATTCATTCATTTATTGTTTGCTGTAAGAAATCCATACTGGGCTGTCTGGATCTGAACCCAGGCCGTACCATGCAAGACTGGGCCGTACAACATGATAGGCAAGCTGTCTGACTGCTGTAACAGGTCGTCTGGACTGCAGAATGTGCTGTCTGACTTGTTGTGTTGTGCAGGGTCATTAAGTACTTTGTGTTGCAGGCTGTCTGGACTGCATGTTGCTAAGTTGTGTTGTCAACCTACTCTGTCATTCATTCTTTGTTCCTCCAATAGCGGAATACCACCGCCGTGCTCTACATCTATGAGTGTAGTTTGGTCGTTGAGTGGGTATGGTGGTTACTGTTGGTTACGAATCTGCCATGAGGAAAGGATTTTGGGTTAATGCGCCCAGATTCGCCCACCAGCATGAAAGGCCGGAAGGAAGAGATGCCTTCCGAGCCAATCTCCGGAGAAGGCCGGCTCCTTTTGGGGGGGGTTATGTTCAAGATAAGAGTGCAGGAAAGAGATAAATGTACAGAAAGAATATACAAATATACTTGGAGTTGGTGGGGGGGAACTAACAGTACGGCAACCAGCAATCACCAATACTTACTGCATCATAAATATAAAGCACGACTGAGAACTGCAAAATCTATGTATACTTCCGATACCTAAGCAGTGTACGCACGGCTACAATGGTCCCCTAGCAAACATTCTCCCTACAAGGAGAACTAACAGCACGACAACGCATCAATCACCTCCTACGGACACTAACATGAGTAGAAAGCAACCTAGAGATATCAGAGCCAGGTATATGTGTCATGCAGAGATTTTAACCGCACAGCTACAATGGTCCCCTAGCAGACATTCTCCCTACAAGGAGAACTAACAGCACGGCAACGCATCAATCACCAATACGGACCAGCAACGTAACACACAACTGATGAAACTGCTACCACATCTATTATATGAAATTTAACAAAGTACACGAAACAAGCAATGCTAAAGGCCCCCGATCACCAAATGCTGAAATGAATCAACGAGCCATGACACAGAGAAGCGTAAAGCATAAACATAAAGAAATAAAAAGCAAGCAGAACGTAGACAGGCATACAAATTATATTTATAAGCGTAAGCACGGTTACATTGGTTCCCTAACAGACATTCCCCTTCCACCCTTTACAATGAATTCATGGTGGGTTTTTATAGCCCGAGTCCCTCCCGTTACATTAATGGGCACAAGGTCCCAGTCAAACACAAGCTGACAAAAGCGGCGAAAGAGCTGCAAATGCTGACCTTTTGTCGGACCGGACTGTACCCGCAGCATGGTCTTCCTGGAAGCTGGACAGCTACGTGGCGGTGTGTTGGGCAGAACTTCATCTCGGCAGGTATGCGGGTAGCTGGAGCAGGTAGAACCTCCAATCGGCTTTAAATGAGGTCCCTGGCACAGGTATTGCAGCCCATGCTCGTCCTTTTGCTCGGCACGTCTCGGCTCAAATCCCGAAGCTGGACACTTGTCAGATGATGGGTGATGCTGTTTGACACGTGTCGGCCTTGAAAGGCAGGTTATCCAACTTCGCTTGGGATCGGAGCGTCTCGGGTTGCGCGGGCAGAACACAGTGCAGTCGGGAAGGCCTTCATGCCTTAGGTGCATTTCCGAGTTTGTTTCCCTACTGCGCACCTGTCAAGGGCGCACTCCGACTTCGCCGCGAAGTCGGGCTGCGCACAGGTGGAAACTGGTGTCTGCCGCCGTACGGACTTTGCTCCAGCCCTTTGTCATCTTCTGGTCACCGCTGCCGCGTTGCAAGGTGCGCCCAGAAAGTGGGGCGAAGTCAGACTTCGCACCAAAACTGGGCGAAGTGCGAACTTCGCACCCAGACTGGGCGAAGTGCGAACTTCGCACCAACACTTAGCCATTTTTCAGGTAATTTGCTGGAAAGTTAAAAAATCAACTGGGGAACTCCGAGAAAGGGGGGAAGAAAGAGAATGTGGGAAAAAAGAAAGGGAGAGAAGAAGGAAGGAAAATAGAGGAAGAGGGAAGAAGAAGAGCAGCACTGTTACAATCATTGAAAACATTGCACCCCGTGCAAAATGTGACAACATTTCTGGCGGCTCGCGGGGGTCGTCGCGACCTCGGCGCAAAGAATCCATGCCTTCATCCATTGGGTGCAGAGGAACTTGCCTCCCCTGCCTTTTGCTGCTCTAACTGTCCTCCTTGTGGCAACTGTTCTTCAGATTCATCTTTGTCAGCTGCCTCCTCAGAATCGCCTTCCGAAGGCTCTCCAGCTCTTGCTTCTGCCTCGCAGATGCGAGTGTATGCGGCCTGGGCTTGACGCCAGGCTTCTGCTTCGAATGGCCGGCGGTCAGCAACTTCTTCTAATGCTGCGTGGAAAGCAGCGACCGCGTGCAGGTCGATGGTGAGGTATCTCTTTTCTAGCTCCTGGAAGTAGGAGCTGATCTTGCAATATTTGGACACCATCCGAGTGACTCGACTTTCCTGAATTGGCTCGATCCACCTATCAATTTCAGTTGTATCTGCTTCGAAGGACTGCCAATTCCTTTTCACCTGATCTAGGGTGAGAAGCTCGCCATTCTCAACAAAACCTGGGCACCCTAGTTCAGAAAGAGCGCGAAAGGGAGCCAGACAAATATCTCTTTCATGTCCGAATGCATCTAACATTCGTCTGGCAACTCTCACCTCTTCAACTTTTTTGAAATATTTATGCAAGGTTACCCTTGCATTTGCCCATTCTGCAGCGAATGAGGACACGGGGGAAAATTGGAGGCCATCGCGCTCGCGCTCCTGAAGATTTATCGCCAGGTCCAGCCATTGCTTCGCCTGACGCTCGGCCTCCTCTACCACAGGCTTTCCCTGGGCAGAAACTTCTTGAATTCTGGATGCGAAATCCAGAACTGCCATCGCCTTATAGGTGTGGGGCTTGCATTCCCGCAGCAGACCAGCCCGCATCTCCTTAACTTTCTTCTTTGAAAAGACCGCTGCTTGAGATGCTATCTCTGCAGACTGCAACTGCGCCTGTTTCAAAGACTCCTGGAGCTGAGAAATCTGCTCCAAGGCTGCTTGCTTTTCGGTTGCGGCTTGTTGCTGAGAAGCGGCCAGCTGGGCTTTGAGTTCGTCTATTTCTTGCCGCGCCGCTTCCAGCTGCTCAGTGGACCTAGACAGGTCCTCTTCAAGCTGCCTTGTTTTATCCTGCAACCCGAAAAGCTCTTCCTGCTCCTCCAGACTTTTGACAAAGAGATTATCAGCTTTGCGCATGATCGACTGAATCTCATATTGCTTGTTGATGTCGTCAAAGCTCTTCTCCTTTGTCTGGAGCTCGTAGTCCGCCCTGGTCATTTCCCGGAGAGGCTTCTTTACTTTTGGGATTATCTTCTCTGTTGTAAGCACTCTCCTCTCGAAATTGTACTTGGCGCGCTTTACCGGGGCGGCTATCTCTTCAGGTCTCCTCCGTTTCAGGTTCTGGAGGAAAGAGAGAATATTCTACAGCTCTCGTTGCCAAGGGCAAGTCGTCTGTATTCTGGAGGTCGTCCATAAAATCTGGTTCCCCCAGCCTAGGGTTCTGCTGAGACGTCTCTCCTGCGGGAATGGGATCAGGAGGAACCGGACAGACCTTGGAAGAATCGGCCGCTTCTGGGGGCGACCGGGAAATGGAGATGGGAGCGGCTGATACTGTGAGGGTTTGAAGCGGCTGGGACGGTGGATGTGACGGTGAATGGACAGCCTCAGCACTAACTTCAGGCGAAGGGTTTGGAGTTTGACTCAGAGACAGAGAAACGTTGGGGTTCTGAGCAAACTGATCAAAAGAATGGGGGCCGCTAGAAGGGCGTGGAGACGGGGAGGAGGATGCGGTCATGACTTGCTCAGATTGAGCGGGAGACGGAGTGGGAGTAGGACTGGATGAGACCAAAGAGACAGGGGCAGCAAACGTACTCGCGGGCTCCGCCCGAGCCGATGCCGGATGGATGTCTGTGCTTCTGATTTCGGCGGCTGGCTTGGGACTGCCCAGAGGAACTGTCTCTGCGGCGGCAGGACGCGGCTGCGGCTCTGCGACTGGCTGCTGCACTGTCAGGCTAGGTCGCCTGATTTTTTCAACTCTCTTCCTTTTCTTCTCTTCTGGAATAACGGTCGGATCAGGGGAAGGAGATGAAGCAGGTGCAGCAGGCGCTGATGCTCCCACGGTAAACTTGTACCGGGGTTTGACTTGCAGAAGGTCTGCCGCAACCGGTCTGCCCTCTGGCGGCGCTGGCGTTTTTCGTGCCTGAGGGATTGCCTCGGGCGTTGCCTTGACTAATTCTTTCGCCTTCTCAGGCGCCGCCTTGGAAGCCACGGGCTGCATTGGATCGACCTGAAAGTCTGCTGGGCCCACGCTGGCAGTTGCCGAAGTGTACAACTGTTGGGAGGAAGACCCTCCTTTATAGTCCTCAAAGGGACCTCGGGGAACGTAACCTTGATATGCGAACGGCCGCCAGCTGTCATGATGCTGGTCATAGAGAACCGAAAAGTCGTCATCTACGGCCAGGTTTCTCCTTGTTGATTTGTCGTGTTGCGTGCGGCATCTCATCTTCCAGCATTCAGTAATCTTTTCTTTTGACCAATTAAGGCCTGCTATCTTGGATAGGAATTTTCTAAACCCTGGAGATGAGAACTGGTGGTCCGGGTTTCTCTTGGGGTCATATGTCGCCTCCTCGCAGTAAAAATCCTGCCAGGGAGGAGAAGCTTCCATCAATTCAATTTCCCAGTCAAGGTCCACATGGACCACGTCGCATTTATCTTCGACTATGTCTGCCCGGGGGCAGAGATGTGCGAACTTTCCCCTTATTCCATACGGGTCATACTTCCAGCGTTGCGGCAACAAAACCAGGCCAATCCGGGACAACTCCTGCTCGAGGTAGACATGCTGTCCTACCTCAAAAATCTCAACGTTTGCCCAGGAAAGAGGATATTGAAAAATCTGTCCTCTCTTCTTTCCTAGGCCGAACTCCTCCTCAACATAGTCCATTTGTCGGGCAACCTCCATCCCGAACAGATGCTCCGAACACCAGTAGGGCAGCAAATGGGGTTTGCCCTTGAATCCGTAGATTCTGACCACAATTCCTTGCGTCAGTCTGAAAACGTCCCCGAGCTTCTGATTTAGCAAAGCGCTCGTCATTTCTCTCGGGGGACGGGGGATTTCGCTTTCGCTGAAGACTGACATGACGAATCCCAGAAAGTTGAAGTTGAACTTGTAGTAGGACCCTTTCCGGTATAAGTCATCCGTCCAGTTATAGACGGGCTGTGGCTCTCCCCTTTCGTTGACCTTCTTCAGGTTCGGGATCGGCATTCGGGAGTGCAAATGGTACAAACAAAGCCAGGCTAGAACAGAACTAAACCGAAAGTCGGTGGACTGCTTCTTCTGGATCTTGACCAGGCTGGAGTGGATGGCGTATGCTAACCAATCTGCCCAGTCGAAAAAGATGGGACGCTTTCCACTTCTCTGTGCTGCCGGTTCGTAGGATTCTCCACATAGGAGACATTCTGCCAGCGCTAGCTGGTACGGCTGTACCAGCTCATCAGAGTCGCAGCCAAGAATCGATGCCAAAATGGTGTACAAGTACTTGCTCTGAAATTGTGCCAAGGGCATGGGGCCAGTTGGCCACTGTCCAGCTGCGAGCGGGGCGTTCAGCTCTGAATTGAGGAAATCCCTCATCCTTTTTGTTTGCGTGAAACGTCCCGCCTGCTCGCCCAAATTTATCTTTCTGAGAATGGTGCTGGAGTCATACTCCAACCCTGGGGCGAAAGCTGGCTGGACAGTCTCTCTGCGCAGCGTGAACAAGGGTTTACCGCTGGAGCTGCAAATTTGCCGGGTAACTGGTCTGTAGTGTCTGACAATTAGGTCTACCAGTTCCGGGCATTGGTGGACAGGAGGGCACAAGAATCTGAAAAGATTGGATTTGTACGCCGCTCCGAAATGATGAGAGGGCGAAACCTTGTCAGCCCAACTCTCCACATTTGTCCGCAGCTTCGTCAAGCTCATAGAAAACGAGCCGTCCTTGTATCCCGCCAAGTAATTTACCGGAGGTGGTGGGGCTTGCCCACGTTGTACTTTTTTTTGTCCGGGACTTTGACTTTCTCTCTGGCGGGGTTTCACTTCTGAAAACGCCCGGCCGCGGTAAATCCTTTGGTTCGCCACTTTCGCTGGACTGCGCTGACACTGGCATCTTTCCTCTGTCCATCTCTCCGAATCAGCAATAATTACGAGTTCAGGGCGTCTCGCAGCAGATTTCGCTGTCACAGGAATAATTTGCACCGTCCGAGGAATAATCTGTGCAGTCTGGAATGTTTGAATGCATCTGACCCCCTTTTCTAGATAAAGACAGCGCCATTAATGCCGCGCAGGAGGGGGTAGGTCGGCTGAGTTAAGGTTCTTGGGTGGCTGCGCAGGAGAATGTTTGGAAAAAGTGTACTCCGGCAGACGTGCCATGTTCTTTTGCTTGCACTTTCGTTGAGGAACGTGCAATCATTAATTCTACTTTGGACACTGCACCATGGCTGACGTCACTGCCACCATCTGGGCACACTGCTCAAGACAGAATCCTTGGTGCGGAAACCCACTTTAGAACGGTTAGAATGTGACTTGGGCCCAGTTTGGAACTTTCTGAATTTTTTATTCAATTTTTAAACCATTGTCCAAACTGGCCCAGAAAACGAGGCGCAGTCGGACTTCGCCCAAAGTTGGGCGCGATCCGACTTCGCAGGCGAAGTCGGACTTCGCCCGAATTTCGGGCGAAGTTCGAACTTCGCGCGAAGTTCGTATTGCAACCGTTCCTTCTTCTTTTCTTCGCCGCGCTCAAGGATTGAGCGCAGTCTGGTTTCTTTGCAACCTTCGGACTTCGGCCAACACTTAACATTTTTCTGCTCCCTTAGACTGAACTGGACGAGCTGCGCAGTGCGAACGTTGAGGCGGGTTCGGACTTCGCCCGAAGTTCGGGCGAAGTACGAACTTCGCGCGAAGTTCGCACTTCGCGCGGAAGTTGTGCGCAGTGCGTACTTCGCGCGGAAGCCGGCCGAAGTCGGACTTCGCGCGCGAAGTCAGTCTTCGCTCAAAGCTGAGCGGAGCCTGTCCTTTGTGTGCCTTTGCGGTTTTCCCTTCGTTCGAGCTTCGCACTTTGGCTGGCCCGAAGCCCGACTTCGCTGCGAAGTCGGACTTCGGCCAACACTTGGCCATTTTTTTCCTTTTTTCCTTTTTTCTTTGTTTGCTTTCTCCTTCCTTTGCGCAGCCCGAACTTCGCCCCTCCTGAGGGGCGACGACAGACTTCGCTGCGAAGTCTGTCTTTCTCTCCCATGTCACAGTTAAGCTCAAAAAATAATAAAAAATAAAATTAAAAGCTGAAAACCGGAAACTGTACATGCTGGGGAATGAAAGTGCATAAGGGAAATTTTTACAAGGAAGGGCCACTCGGGCACCTTCAGCAGCGGTAAATTTTTAAATGGAACCCGTTGACAGGGATAGGTAGGAGCTGACCCTCCATATCCCGAAGTATATAGGCATTAAACTGGTTCACCCGGGCAATCTGATAAGGGCCCTCCCAGAGAGCATCAAACTTCCCGTGATTACCCGGCTTTGCTTTATATGAGTCCCACTTCAGCACTAGGTCCCCGATTTCGAAAACTCGGGCAGTAGTGCCTTTTGCAAACCAGCCTTGAGTGGCTGCAATATGATCAGTGAAGGCCTGGTAAGCAAGTTCTCTGTCTTCTTCCAACTGCAGGAGTTGGCACAGTCTGTCGTCCACCGGGTCTCCGCTGCTCCTGTCTTCGTCCAACATCCACAGGGCAGGGATCTCAATGTGTGATGGCATGACAGCCTCTTTGCCATAGACGAGCGCATAGGGGGACGTCCTGATGGATTTCTTGAACGCAACTCTGTCCGCCCACAGCGCCCGGTTCAGGAGCAAGTGCCAAGTCCGCTTGTTTCTGTCAATGGTCCTCCGGATGATTTTCAGGAGGTTCTTGTTAGTAGACTCGGCAAGGCCATTCCCCTGCGGGTAGTAATTAGAAGACATCTTGTGATAGATGCCAAGTCTGCCAGTGTACTCCGTGAGTACAGCGCCTACGAATCCCGGACCGTTGTCTGTCACAATTGACTCTGGAACCCCGAAGCGGGTAATCAGGCTCTCAATGAACCTAATGACCGTCTCTTGGTCTGCGTTCTTGGTCGGGATTGCCTCTGCCCACCGTGTGAAGTAGTCAGTGGCTGTAAGAATAAACTTGTGTCCGGCAGAGGAGTTAGGAGAAATCACCCCAATGAAGTCTAGACCCCATTGCTGGAAAGGAGTCTCGGCCTGAATCGGTTGAAGGGGCAGGGGTGCTTTTCTGTTTCGGCCAGCAAACCTCTGGCATTGATCACACTTTGGAGCAGACCGCATGAGCGTCTGCAAATAGAGTGGGCCAATAGTACCCAGCTCTTATTATTTTTAAGGCCGTTGGCCTTGAAGAATGGTGACCCCCAGGCATCCCGGAATGAAAATCTCCGAGGACCCTAGGCTGGTCTGATTTTCTGACGCACCGCAACAGGATGCCGTCGATATTTTTGAAGTAAAGCCCCTCGGGGCGAAGAGTGTACTTAAGTGCACCTAGCCGAAATCTCCTTCGTTGTGAGGCGTTCAGGTGATCGGGACATCTTCCGGTGCAGAAGAATCTCACCGGTTCATCTGTCCAATCACTCCCCTCCGATAAGGAGTCAGCTAGGTAGATGCGTGTCGCTGTGTCCTCCCACTTACAGGCGGAGATGCCGGCTGCAGCGCTTCGGGCCAATTCCTGACACAAGGCTCGGCCTCTGATAAGCTTGGTGGGCCGCACTTCAATGTCAAACTCCTGGATCTTGGCAATCCATCCCGCTCTCTTGTGACCCGGTTCTCCTTGTAAGATGAAGCTTCGAACATCCGGGTGAATCACAAAGACAGTGGTCTTGCTCTGGGAGACAAAATGCCTGAACTTCCGAAGGGACTTCATAACAGCGTGAACCTGCCGCTCTATAAAATTGTACTTTTCTTCATGCGGCAGAATCACTTGGCTCAGGAACGCTATGGGGCGCTCCTCACCATCGTCTCCCTTCTGAGTTAGGACTGCAGCGTAACTTTCGGGTTCTCCCACTGCATACAGGATGAAGTCCTTGGAGTAGTCCGGGTTTGTCAATACCGGAGCTTGCGCAATTCGAGCCTTGATTTCCTCGAAGGCTTGCTCTCTCTCATCAGTCCATTCGTAAACCGTATCTTTCTTCAACAGTTCGGCCATAGGCTTGATCACCTGTGCGAAGTCCGGAATGAACTTCCGCACGAAGTTAATCTGACCGAAGAAGGACTGCAGCCCTTTTTTATCAATGGGGGCTGGCAAGCGAACGAGGGCTTCTGCTCTGTCAGGGTCAATGGCGAGGCCTTCCTCGGAGATGACATGTCCCAGCAGCTTTCCTTCTTTTACCGCGAAGACAGACTTCTTCGGGTTTATAGAAATGCCGAATTCTCGACACCTCTCAAATATTTGCCGTAGGTGCGAAACATGATCCCCTCGTTGGTGAGAGAAAACAGTCATGTCATCGAGGTAGATGACAATAATTTTATTGAGCAGCTCTCGGAAGGCCAAGTCCATGGCCCTTTGGAACGTGGCACCAGCATTGGATAAGCCAAACGGCATGCGCTGATAGGCGAACGTCCCCCACTTCGTGGTAAACGCCGTCTTATGCTGGTCCTCGTCTTTGACCCAAATCTGGTTGTAGCCGGAAAATCCATCTAAAAGTGAAAATCTCTGGGCTCCAGCAACGATATGTAGAATCTGGTCGATTTGGGGAAGCGGATAGTGGTCCCCGAGGGAAGCCTCGGTTTAGGTTTCGAAGTCGACACGCAGACGAATGTCGCCATTCTTTTTCCTCACGGGCACCAAATTCGCGACCCAGGATGAATGTTTGATGGGGTAGATGATCTTGGCCTCCAGCATCTTCAAGAGCTCGGTCTTCATCATGGCCTCAATCTTCGGATTCACGGCCCTCTGCTTCTGTCGGAATGGCTTGGCGCCATCCTCTAGCTCAATGGTATGCTGGATGACAGTTCTGTCATACCCCCTCAAATCCTCGTAGCACCAGGCCACGATGTCGGGGAACTCCTGGCACAGTGATCTGATCTGCCCAAGTTCCTCCGACGTGCAGTCTGTTCCGACCTTGATAGTTTTACCAGGTTCAAGTTCCAGGTCAGCATACTGCCTCGGGTCTACTTTGATTCTGTGAGATATTGCTCTGTCATTCTGATCAAAGAGACTCTCTAATGTAATCAGTCCTTTTGGGACATGATTATTCCGTAACTGTATCAACCCCTCATATTGCTCGTCATCAGGGTCTCTACCTTCGATTACACACACTTCGTTAACCAGGAATGTGACGATCTCCTCGTCACAACTGAACACCTGCCAGTGGGTGTCCTTATCAGGCACAGAAGGCCTGTAGATAGTGCGAACCGGCTTCGGTTTCTGGACAACGTCTTCAGCCGGAACGTACCTGGCTCCAACAGACGCCAGAATATCAGCGTGCTTGTTTTTCTCACGCGATATTGCTTTGACATTCAATGAGTCGAATGACTCCATCAGGTCCCACACCCGGTTACGGTACGCTCTAAGATAATGCTGTTTGGATGCGCACTTCTTCGTAACTTGGTGACACACCAGCTCTGAATCTCCGAAAATCTGCAGGTGTTTGATTCCGAGCCTCTCCGCCTTTCGCAAACCCAAGCACAGGGCTTCGTATTCCGCCGAGTTGTTAGTGCAGCTCCAGGCCAGCCTGTAGGTATAGTCCTTCTGGATTCCAGTCGGAGAAACCAGAAGTACCCCTGCACCGGCGCCATTCTTGCATCGCGCGCCATCAAAGAAAAGCCTCCACAGCTCTTCGGGTGCAGGTCCTACTTCCTTCGCAGCTGACATGTCAAGCCTCTCGGGCTGTACAATGGAGTAACGACCCTGCTCTGTCCCGATTACGGCATTAAAGTCCCGCAACGAGAACTCATCTTCAAGCTGTAGCACTTCGAAGGCTTGCTCAGTCAGCTCTACTGTCACCAGCTCTTCCTCTGACAACTGGACCATGCAGTCCAACTCTCCTCCGGGTATCTTATCTACTAGGAAGGTGGAAGGCTTCTCATTGAAAATTTTCAGTCTCCTTCCTTTGAAGGGCACTTCCATGTGTGAGTAGTCTAGAGACAGTACCCGCCCAACTTCGCAGTGAACTCCCGAGAGAGACACATGCCGAAGTAAGGTTCCAGGTCAACAACCACGACCTCTTGGATGACCACGATGTCGAGAGCCTTGTGCAGTCGGATAGGGATGTCCTTTATGACACCAACTGTCTTAACAGGGGTGCCGTCTAATTGCAGCACGCCTTGGCTGCTCCGTGTGTATTCCATCCCGATCTCATCACAGACGGCCTTCGGCATCACAGTCGTGGAAGCACCAGAATCCACCATGCAGTTGTGAACTATGTGCCCTTGCATCCGTAAAGACAGATAAAAGGGTGGCGGTCTGTTCTTCCCAGTGGCTGAGACTGTCAAAGGTTGAACCAGGACAGCGGGCTGTATCTGCTTGCCGCTCTTCATGTTCTTCAGTGATTCTTGCAGCAGATCCACCTGGCCTCGGAGCAGAAGAGCATCGTACATGCTGATTCTAGCAGGCGTTCTTTTCAACTCGTCTACAATGTTGTAGCCCGAGGTACTAGCTCCTTTTGCTTGTTTTGCCGGCTCATACTTCGTCCGGTATTGCTGGGTGGCCTCAACTCGCTGTCTCTTGGTCAGAGACGGGTACTTCAGCCTCTCCTGGGCTTGTTCTTTGGTTTCAGCTGGAGGCTGAGGTACCGGAGTTGGGGCCCTTGCTGGAGGTTTGGCTGGAACAGGGGCAGCCTTTGCCGGAGAAGGCTTGGCTGGAGCTTTATCTTTGGATGCCTTCTCCTGGGCTGTGTAAGGCCACAGCCGCTTGTACGGTGGCAGCCCACCGGGCTGCGGTTTTTCTCTTCTTGCGTAGACTTGCAAAGGCTTGGCCGCATCCGCAGCTTTCTTTTCTTCCTTGGCGGGCGGCGCTAGATTCTCTTCTGGGAGGGCAAAGTTGGCCTCGCCGTCCAAGATCATGTACAGTTCGTCGTCCTCTATGGCGCTGCCGGCCAAGGTCTGGATGTAGTGCTGGTGCAAAGTGCAGTCTTCCTCCGAATGCGGGTCGTTGCACGTAGTGCACCAGTTGACCTGGTCGGGAGGACCAGGCGGGTCATCTATAGCGGCATTCCTCGGAGGTGGACGCCTCTGCGGCTGATGTTCTGGGGCTTTATCTTTCGTCAGCGCCGGTGGCGCATACGGCCTCCTAGGAGCAAGGTCCATCTGGGCCTGCTTCTTCTTCAGAGCGGTCATGTCATTGGACATGGCATGGTATCCGGAGGCCAAAGCCCGCACCTCTTGTAGAATCGTGTTCTGAATGCTACTGTCAGGAGGCGGCAACTGTGCCGGTGGAGGCAATGCGGCTAATGGAGGAGGGTTAGAATAAGATGCGTACTGTGGGGGAGCAGGAAGTGCTGGAAAATGCGGAGCGGGAGGAGGCGGGTGAGGGTAATGCAATTGAGGCGGGCCGTAAGGAGTTACGACCGGCGCCGGATTCCACTGCTGCTGGGGTTGCTGCCCTGATGTGGACGGCGCACCACCAGAAGCAGAAGGATACTGGGATCTGGGGAAGTCGGGATGAATGGGTTCCTGCACCCTGGACGGGAGTCTGCCGATGGAAATAATGTCAGCTTCAGCTTGCTGGGCAGCCTCGTACAGCGCAGGAAACTCGTCGATTCGGGCAATCTTCAGCAGCAGGCATATATCTGAGTTGAAAGATCTCAGATAGTAGTGAGCAGCCATGCCGGCTGAAGGCCGAAGTTTGCGAGGTACCCGTTTCCAGGATCTCGCAAACCTGATGTTAAAATCAGACACCTCCTCTTGAGGATGTCTCTGGATAGCTTGGAACTGATGCAATAGAGAAGTAGGGTCAGCAGACTCGTTGCATCCTTTCACGAGCCTTCTGGCAAGTTGGGGCCACCCTGTGATGGATCCCTCCGCGGCCGATCTCCACCAGTAGAGAAGCTTTCCCCTCAGGGAAAGGGCCAACAGACGGGTCTTCACACTCTCATCGGTGATAGTATGCAATGCGGCCAGGGCAAGGATGTCCTGGATGTGCTCGTACGCCGTCTTACCGTAGCCGTCGTATGTGGGAATAGACTTTAAAGCGACAGGGGGCACAGCTTGTTGTCCGACCAGGGCCAAGGGCCCCGTAGAGTCCACCGCCGGGAAGAGATCATCGTCATTCGGTTGTTGGGCAGCCATTTCTTCTTCTTCTTCTCCGCCGTCGGTTGTGTACTCAGTGTCGGTACTTTCCGAGGATGTAGGTGCTTCTTCTTCCTCGGCTTCTTCTATTTCGTACTCAGCTCCGCCGATTTCAGCTTCGGCTTCTTCTTGGATCTCAGCCTCGGCTTCGTCGACACGAGCTCGCGGGTCAGCCAGCCTGGGAATTTCGCCTCGAGCGTTGATGTCCAGTTCGTAGAACTCAGGCGGGCTTCTCGGATCCCTTGCTTGCCACCTTCTTGTGTGCATGAAGGTGCTGGGACCGGTCTTTCGGACTCAGAGGATTTGTTCGTGCAGAGTCGCCAGGTGTTCAGATTTGGAACAACAATGAAGCGAACACCGGTGCTTCAATTCTGTCGGGGGTGAGAAACTTCCTTGTCTCACCAGGTGCTCAGGAACCACTGTCGGCGCCAGGTGGAGACCGATCAGAAAATCTCTCTTCAAATGTGGGACCCGTGTCCCACCGGGCGTGCTAGAGAAACTGTTGGTTACGAATCTGCCATGAGGAAAGGATTTTGGGTTAATGCGCCCAGATTCGCCCACCAGCATGAAAGGCCGGAAGGAAGAGATGCCTTCCGAGCCAATCTCCGGAGAAGGCCGGCTCCTTTTGGGGGGGGGTTTATGTTCAAGATAAGAGTGCAGGAAAGAGATAAATGTACAGAAAGAATATACAAATATACTTGGAGTTGGTGGGGGGGAACTAACAGTACGGCAACCAGCAATCACCAATACTTACTGCATCATAAATATAAAGCACGACTGAGAACTGCAAAATCTATGTATACTTCCGATACCTAAGCAGTGTACGCACGGCTACAATGGTCCCCTAGCAAACATTCTCCCTACAAGGAGAACTAACAACACGGCAACGCATCAATCACCTCCTACGGACACTAACATGAGTAGAAAGCAACCTAGAGATATCAGAGCCAGGTATATGTGTCATGCAGAGATTTTAACCGCACAGCTACAATGTCCGCCTAGCAGACATTCTCCCTACAAGGAGAACTAACAAGACGAGCAACGCATCAATCACCAGATACGGACCAGCAACGTAACACACAACCGATGGAACCGCTACCACATCTATTATATGAAATTTAACAAAGTACGCAAACAAACAATGCTAAAGGCCCCCGATCACCAAATGCTGAAATGAATCAACGAGCCATGACACAGAGAAGCGTAAAGCATAAACATAAAGAAATAAAAACGAAGCGAGAATAGAACCAGGCATACAAATTATATTTATAAGCAGAAGCACGGTTACATTGGTTCCCTAACAGACATTCCCCTTCCACCCTTTACAATGAATTCATGGTGGGTTTTTATAGCCCGAGTCCCTCCCGTTACATTAATGGGCACAAGGTCCCAGTCAAACACAAGCTGACAAAAGCGGCGAAAGAGCTGCAAATGCTGACCTTTTGTCGGACCGGACTGTACCCGCAGCATGGTCTTCCTGGAAGCTGGACAGCTACGTGGCGGTGTGTTGGGCAGAACTTCATCTCGGCAGGTATGCGGGTAGCTGGAGCAGGTAGAACCTCCAATCGGCTTTAAATGAGGTCCCTGGCACAGGTATTGCAGCCCATGCTCGTCCTTTTGCTCGGCACGTCTCGGCTCAAATCCCGAAGCTGGACACTTGTCAGATGATGGGTGATGTTGTTTGACACGTGTCGGCCTTGAAAGGCAGGTTATCCAACTTCGCTTGGGATCGGAGCGTCTCGGGTTGCGCGGGCAGAACACAGTGCAGTCGGGAAGGCCTTCATGCCTTAGGTGCATTTCCGAGTTTGTTTCCCTACTGCGCACCTGTCAAGGGCGCACTCCGACTTCGCTGCGAAGTCGGGCTGCGCACAGGTGGAAACTGGTGTCTGCCGCCGTACGGACTTTGCTCCAGCCCTTTGTCATCTTCTGTCAGCCTGCCAGTTGCAAGGTGCGCCCAGAAAGTGGGGCGAAGTCAGACTTCGCACCAAAACTGGGCGAAGTGCGAACTTCGCACCAGCACTGGGCGAAGTGCGAACTTCGCACCAACACTTAGCCATTTTTCAGGTAACTTGCTGGAAAGTTAAAAAATCAACTGGGGGACTCCGAGAAAGGGGGGAAGAAAGAGAATGTGGGAAAGAAAAGGAAAGGGAGAGAAGAAGGAAGGAAAATAGAGGAAGAGGGAAGAAGAAGAGCAGCACTGTTACAATCATTGAAAACATTGCACCCCGTGCAAAATGTGACAACAATTACTGTCTACCAAACTTCTTCTTTAGTGCCTTAATATGCTTTACCTTGGTCTTGTTGCCATTTTTCAAGGGGTGCATAATTTTATTTCTTTTCTGAAAAATCAGTTATCTCCCAGATTCGTCCCTAAATCCTAGCAGCTGGGCAGCAATCAGAAGCAAACCTTCCGGTTTAGGGTGCTGTAGAGCAAATCTGGAAAAGTTTTAAAATTTGATGTTGCTTGTTTGTTTTTTTTGTTTAAGTGTAGAATCCTCCCCAAATCGCTGCAGTTTGGAGCGCTTTGGGGTAATTTTGCCGGCCAAGAGCGCTATGGAGCATTTCCGGGCAATTGGGAGCAAGGAGGAGAAAAGCAGCCCTAAAATATTCTAAGTCAAAAGTTGCCCCAGAGCGCTGCATTTCGGAGCGCTTCAGGGCAGATTTTCTTTCCCCGAGCGCTTTGGAGCATTTTTCGGCCGAATTGCAAAAAGTGAGCAAGAAGTCCTTTTTTGGCTAAGTGTGGAATTCCACCCTAGATCGCTGCAGTCTTGAGCGCTTTCGGGCGTTTTTTCCCTCCCGGAGCGCTCTAGGGCAATTTTGGTGCCACCAAGGAAGAAGCAAAGAGCGCAAAGTTTTCTAAGTCAAAAATGCCCCAGATCGCTGCAGTCTTGAGCGCTCCAGGGCAAATTTCTTGAGGATGAGCGCTCTGGGGTCATTTTTCGGCACTTAGTGAAAAAGTTGGAAAAGGGATAAGTTTTGTTAAGTACTCAAGTGTGCCCTAAAGCGCTGTCATCTGGCAGCGCTAGAGGGCAAGTCCCTCCTTCAGGAGCGCTTCAGGGCAAACTTTTCCTTGTTCAAGATTGAAGCAGCCGGGCGGCTCCAGGGTAGCAAGCAGTGATATTTTTGAGCATTTGGAGGTGGTTTCCCGCCCGAAATCTGCCAGTTAAGCAGCTATTTTCCCTTGAAGTAAAAAGTCAAGATTTTTCGGGATCAGGGCTCGTTTAAGTACAGCCAAGGCCATACTTCAGCGACAGCGTGGGTCACCATTGAAGACAAACAGTAGCAGGCATTTGAGTCAAAATGCAGCTACACCCACCACATTGATGAGCCGTTCTCTCCCAGCTACCCAAACTGTCAGAAGCCATACCGTGCTCAAGGAGGAACATGCTGCAAGTGCAGATACGGCCGACAAAGATCAAATCTGGCCGCTTTTTGCAGCTTTTGCAGGTTTTGGCATCTGTGCCTACATTGTAATCTGGGGGGGGAATTCTGCTATAAATAGCAGTTCTTTCTATTGTAATAAGGGGGGAACATATTGCTAAAGAAAGCTGCTGTAGCTAAGACCGTTTGCTTCAATACAATTCATACTTTGGCTCCAATTGTGTCTCTTTCTTTTATGCTGCCTTATTCGTGTCATTTCTGCATTTACTCATTTATTTTTCTGATTGCTGTCATTTTGAACTTTCGATCGCAGCATTGGCAATTATTTGAGCCTGGAATGCATGTTTAAGGATACATAGGGAAGAATTTCATAGCTGGTTTCTGTTACATGTATTGTTTTGATTGCTGTTGGTTTAGTTGCTAGTCAGTGATTGTGTTGCTTGTTCTTTCCCAAAGCCGAATACCACCGTTTCTATCCCTTATCACTTTTATTTCTTTCCAGTTCCCTTACCTTGAAACCGAAAAGTTACATAGGAAGCCGGCCTCCTCCGGAGATTGGCACGGAAGGCATCCCTTCCTTCCGGCCTTTCAAACTGTAGGGCGAATCGAGGGCGCAATGACAAAAAATCCTTTCCTCATGGCAGATTTGTAACCAACAGGTCTGAGTATGGTTGTTGTCAGATGATGATCTAGGCCCGTGTGTTGTGTTTGTCTGTATGCTAAACCAGGATATACCATTTATATTGCAAATGATTGGAATGTGAAGGAAACAAGTTGTGTATGTGTGTGTTGTGTACTTGTGTGTAGTTGTAAGTTGTCTTTGTTGTATAGTCTTCCTTTATTTGTTATGGAACTGTATTGTAATGTGTTGCATGATATATGTTTGCTTGACTAGAATACTTCCACATGCTAGAGTTGTTGCCTGTAGTGACTTACTTCATTCTTCAATTTTGGTTGCATATTGATAGGCCTCTCTCAATGTCTTGATACTTTAGGACTTTATGCTTTTTAACATCAACAATGCTGTGTTATGCAATCAAGGCATGGAATACATTGGTGTACTACATTAATTAATCCTGTCCTTGGCATTGTTGTTTCCACTTTATAAACTGATTAGCATAATTTTCTTTAGGGGTAGTACTCCTCTTTTAGGGCATCCACAGATTCTTCCTAAGTATGATTTATGGGGACTGTGGCAGGATTTTCCTCCAATGCTTCACTAGCCTGAAGATTATATGACTCCATTTGCTATTTTATACCTTTTAAGGAACTATGTAACAAGCTCTATAGACTGGTAGATAAATGAAACTCATTTGCCATTCTTCTTGATCCCAAATTCTAGTTCAGAGAACCTCAATTTTGCATTGTAAAATCCTGACTCTATTTTGGGTCCAAGTGATCTGAGTTTTTCCTTTATTTTGGCATCAAGTTACAAGATGCCAGCAGACTGCTCCACCTTGTTAACTATATGCCTGAAAGTGCTTTTTATACCATAGAAAGGTTTGGACTTAGGAATGTATTGGAATTATAATAAGTTTGGTCTTAGCATAAATTGCTTGCATGCATATTGGTAATTCTCCAACAAATGTGACATAAATGACATTTCAATGATAGAATGAAGTGGGTTTTAATGCTTAAATTTGTTTTAGAGATTATCAGGGAATAAGAAGTCTTTTCAAGGATTTTGTGTCCTTGTTTCTCTGAATTTTGTTTATTATATTTCTTACACATGAAGTTCTTTCTGTCACTGCGGCAATGCTATATTTCTGTTACATGGATTAGTAAATATGTTTGAAGAAGGTTTTATATGGCTCTAGTAGGTACATTTTGCTTATGGAGTCATTCGGGACATCATTTTACTTGTTTGTTGCTAATATCTATAAGTTATTTTGGCATTGCTATGTAACTTCTCAAAAGTAATATGTGTAAGGTTTTTTGCAGGATCTGTGTTTGCGGGGATATTGGATGCAGAATTGGGTGAACTTGCATACAATCAATGAATTCAAGCCCATGACAGATTACTTGTTAAGACTAGTGAGGGATGGACTGCTGAAATATCCGTAAGTTCTATATCCCAACAAATGTGCACCAAACTGAATGGTTTATATTGTAGCAACAGTTCCCAATTATGGTCAGCTGATTTCTTTACTGTTCTGTTGATAAATATGTCCTGAACGTGAATGGATTGTTGTTGTTGTTCTTCTTCTGACCTGATGATGATTTCAACATGTTTTTGGGTATGGACAAAATAGGAACACAATAACCAGCTGATGTTATCAATAGAGAGGACAAGAATGATAGAGAACGAATAATGTAAGAAAATATTTTCTTTAATTAATTGATGGCTACCAGTGGTTCTTAAAAATCATTAATGGGATTCCCAAGTACATATTGAATATCTTAAGTGAAATCCTGAAGCCTCCTTGAGTGATACTAAAATACAAGAAATATAGGAGTTGGCATAAAAATAATGAAATTAATTCAATTGTCTAATACAAGATATTAGTAACTGAAGTACGAGGGGACCATGACCCCTCATAAAAACATGTGTAAACTCATTGAAAAAAAGATATTAGTAACTGAAAAATGAGATCAAAATTCAAAAAAATCATCATCCCCAATCAATAACTATGAAGTTTTTCAAAACACACAAGGATGTAATCTAGTGAGCATGTTATTGCAATCCTGTATGGGAGTTGAGGAGCAATGCATTAAGATTATGATTATCTTTAGACATTTAATGTTGCTTTTGTGTCTGGAGGAGGGGCAAACAAGATATAATGATGTGACCTCATGGAAATCTATGAGAGTATGCCATAGAGGCCTTGAAAAGCAATTGAATACTTGGAACTCGTTTTGATTATAAGGTTTAGAACTTGGATCTGTCAATTAACAAAGCAGAATGCTAGGAGTAGAATTACCCTTTTGGTTTAATCAACATTAGGTAGATGTCTTATAAATGCTGAGGGAAGCTTGTTCTTTGTCTTTTAATCATAGCCACCAGTTGCTTGGCTAATGATATTAAGCTTGCCGTCTATCTACATTTGTGCATAAAGGCTGCCACGGAGTTGCAATTTCTTACCCACTTCAAAAAGCCTGCAAATCCTTAATAAAAAACTGTTATTTTCTCATTTTTAAGAAAAACTTGCGTACCTGCCAGTTTTGACATGGCCATCCCAAATGCCACTGTGTGCTTAGGAGAGGATGTGTACGAGCATGAGTCCACAAATACATTTTGTTTGTAGAGTTTCTTTTGAAATAATGTAGTTGGCGCACAAAGTGTTTGTAGAAAGCAGCCATGTCTTGTATGGCAAGTGTTTGTCATTATGCACGCATGTTGAGCTGTTTGTCATGTAGTAGTCAAATGATATATTGTTATGTATTGGGTCATTAAGAGTAAATTGGCGGACAAGTACTAGTTATGCAACTACCTCCCCTGCTGGATTCCTTATTTAAAGGCACCTTACATATCAACAATAGACATGATGTTGCAGATGTTGATAGATGTTGCATGTATGTTGGAGATATGTTGGATGTATGTCAGATATAGATATTGCTGAGTGTCATTGTTGTGTTTCATGGTGATATTGCTGAGTATCATTGTTGTGTTTCATGGTGATATTGCTGTTCATACTTGAATATATCAATGACAATGTGCAGTTTCAATTGATATCTTGTCTCTGATTCTCATTTGCGCATGTATGAACTGTTATTGCTGTTAACAATTGCTTTGTCATTTACTTTTCCTATTCCTTCAATTAGGAATACACTCACTGTTCAACAACTTGCACTCTCTCCTGTTTAATTGCTTCTAAAAAAATGAAATTTGTTAACCATATCCCCCTCTAGGCATGTCTCCCAAAAGTTGAGAGGCATTCCCTGGAGACATCTGAAGATGCTAGAAGGTGGTGGGAGATAAATGGTATCTCTGGTATGCCTGAACCAATGTCTCATATTAGTAATGCATCTCCTTTTTCAACAAGCATCCCACGGGGTAGGAGATGCTTCTTCCAATCACAATGCTTTCACTGCAATCAAGAATAACCTCTAGCAGAGGCATATAGACTTGGTAAAATTAACTTTGTAGTTATGTCGATCCTACTCTTTGCGGCTAGAACTCAAACTGGGTACTGCAATGTCGGCAATAATCATCTCCTATAGGTACTCCATTTTTATAATGGTGAAGTTGTTGAAGGCCTATACATGCTATTTTCACAGCTCATTGCAAAGTTGGCAAACAACTCCGAAATACAAGCAGTAGCATTCTTTAATTGCTTAATATCCCATGCAAGCAATTAAGAGTGCACTAGCATTTCTAAGTTGTTTAATATCAATTTCAGTCAATGAAATTGATGCAATTTTGTGGTTCACAAATAATATACATGTAGATGATGAATTAAGGTTATAGAAAATGGTTGAAGTCATAGTTAATAAATTGTATTGATAAATGTCTATAGCATGATGGTTTGGTATTCTGTATGCAATTCAATTAACTTGAAATTGTAGAGAAAAAAATACTTACAAACACATATCCTAACATTAGTTAAACAATCCATTGGTATGCACAACGATGATTAAACGATATGAAATTAGGTTAGTAGAACAACATGTAACAATCTATAGTGAATCCAATGTCTGAAACAACACAAACTACAACTGCTACGAACCAAGAAATCAAGGCACGCATATATACAAGAGAATGATCAGGGTAGATAGTTTGTAACTGTCGAAAAACTAACAACCCATCGATATTTGTATGCCCAAAATAAAACTTAACCTCCTTCCTTTATACAAAAAGGTGTCATGCATCCACATGCCGCAACCTATAAATAAAATCATATGTCAAAGCTATAGTCTATATCCAAGTAAAAAATGCTCATACATGTCATGGACATGTACTTGACAACTCATTGCTATGGTGGCATAGGGGCTGCCTCCGTGTTTGATATGTTGGCTGCATCAACCCTTCCCTCTTAACTAGTTGGCATCCCTGCAGACTGTTTCACTAGTATAGAGTAGGCAGTCTAATTCACAAGAGCAAGTGCTGATTGTGTGACAAGAAGGGCCTCCAAATGCTGTATGTATGATAGCGTGACACGGTAATTTTGTGAAATCTTCTTCCTGAAGTCTGCTTGCTTCGCTCACTACTTCCCATACTGCTGTAACTCCTGCTTGAAGAGGTGATATGTCAATCTCTCTCTCATGCCTTAATACTCTAGAGCACTAGTCCATTCATCTTTGTCTACAATTTGCTGATCTTGCTTTGCTAGCTGCTCTTGGTGCTAGTGATGTAAGGACTGAGTCTATCGTAGAGTGGCCTTGACTTTGAATCTCTCCACCAAGGGTCATAGCTCCTCATTGAGATCTTTAGCTTGCAATCTGTTTGGCCGACCCCTGAAATTGCTTAGAAACCTTACTCAAGGCTTTGGTGCTGGCAAATAGCTGCTAAATGAGGTATGCTAAGTAGTTGAGTTGCCTGAAAGTTAGTTCAAGGTCAGTAGTGATCATGTACCTCATCAACATAAGTGGATAAGGGTACTCAACAACCTATGCATCGGTCAATTAAATGCACTATGAATGTCAATAACATATTGGACTCTCTAGTGGCAACTTTGGCTCGCCAAGCAAAATTCTTGTTTGGGTGTCCTCTTGTGTCTCCTATGCTTAGCTAGCAATGAGTTCCTATTGGCTATGCTTGGTGGCACTATGAGACCAATGATACACCTTGGTGATCTCGCTTGCCATGCACATATCCCATATGCACCACTGCTCTAATGAACTTGCCAAAACATTGTCACTCACATGTATTATCACATCAATCATTTGGCCATAGGACCTAGCAATGCGTGAATTAGCTACCCCTTGAGAAACATTAGGGTTGCTTGAGGTGGGTAACTTTTATCATTGTGATATAAGGAGGTTGCTTGACATTTGACTCTGGCTGAACCTCCTCTGTCTTGGCATCCTTACATCCTTCCAAACCTCTTGCACGCACATTGATGCAATTATCTCGTTGTGCGATCTCCTGCGTACCCATCTCTTGATGTGGGCTCTCCTACGTGGTCGCTTGAGCAATGCTCACCATAGTTGCTTGTGCAATGCTCACCACTTGTGTAGCATTGTGGGGGCACCACAATGAGATGACCTTCATAGTGCATCTTTGTCGTTGTCAAGGTTTCTTAGAACTAAGTTGCTCTTTGCCATTGTTCCCATCTTCATTTTCCTCAGGCGTAAATTCCTCACCTGTTGATGCCACTTATTGCTTCCTCTTTAAACCTAGATCACGTACATGCTATATGGGCACCATGTTTGCCCAATGGAATATTGTGGGCATGTCGTCCATAATGACAATGGGATGCCCCCAATCTGGCATGTGCCTCCTAGTGTTAGTATGTTGTGTCAAGCATTAGCACAATTGTGTGAAATCCCATGGAAAAATTCCTCATCATGTAGTTGGGGAATTTGCATTTGATTGGTTTGTGTAGAGCTATTAGAATGTCAAGAACTCTTTTGAAGTTTTGCAGACTATAAGTCACCCATAGTGTCTGTTAACCAATGCGAAACTTGCTATAGCGTTTGTGAGGCCCATATATAATCTGAAACTCTGAGATATCCTTCGAATGCATCCTTATCAAATTTGTCACTTGCAATATGTAGTGGATAGGAACTTGCTAGAAGGCTTGCTTTAGTGAATGGTTGTCCCTGTGTTCATCCCACCATTTTTGACACTTCTCGCCTATGGGTAAGGTCCACCTAATTTCTAATATTGAGATTCTTGGCATTGCATTCTTGCCTTCCCCTTTCCTTTATCTGAAGGCGAAGGTACATCCTATTGGTTTTGTCTTACATAAGTTGTCTTGCTTGTGGTTATATAGAGAAAGTCCCTCTATGCAATGTGGGATGCATTTTTCCATTGTCCAAGTCAATATTCAACATTTTTTGTATTTCTAGCTGCTTGGACTATCTCTATGGTGGAGGTGTGACCGACCTTGACCTTCGATGTTTGGGCACCAAGTGATGCCTATATCATGACAATGTTCGATGCATTTGCAATGCATCTCATAGTTGTGTTGTGGTGCCTTGCACTCTTTGCTATGATGGAACTCGTTACAACTTTGGGTCTCAGCCTCTATCTGTCATGACTCATAACCACTCTGGAGTGTAGATAGCTTCCTCTAAAGCCAAACTGTATATTTGTATTGGGCAAAACCCTGAAGTGTGTACGTGTTGGAAGGAGATATTCCACACAGACATTGCAATGTATATGTAAGAAGATGTTGTACGTAGTTAACCATACATGCTATTGTTAATACAAGATCTGCTCATATTCATTTATCATCTACTATTGCTATTGTATGTTTCCTGTATGTATTGTCATTGCTAATTGCTGCAGAAGGTAGATTTGTAGGTTTATTTAAGTAGAAATGGAATTGTGTTGCATTATGTTAAATTTTATTTTTACAACAATGCTATAATATGGAACAAATGAGTTGGGAAACTCGTTTGACACTTCTCCCTCTATAAGTTTTGGAATATATCTGTGATAGTGACTCAATGATTACATATTTCTTCCCAGGCCCCACCACTGCATGGAACACAAACTCTTTCTACGTGATGTGAACTATTAACTTGTCCATGAATAGCTGGCTTGTTTATCAAATATAGGTGTTAGGAACCTTATTAAAATAAACACATTCACATAAATATTGCAATAAAAATAGTAATTCATGAAAGAACAGATATTTGCAATACAAAATGTAAATGCAGAATATATATATATATATATATATATATATATATATATATATATATTAATTTCACAAATCACAATACATAATTGCAGGCCTCTTTGAGGGGGAAACCTCCTTCAATACTTTCATTCAATATGCAAAAGGATACATTCGTTTATGCCACCTTGTCTTTTAAAGATACATTTCATGCAACCCTAACCTAACACTCAAGAGTTGGCTTACATGCAAAATGCCACCCGAGCTAGAATCTTCTACCAACAAAAAATTACATTCTTTATAACGGTTACATGAAATGGTCCCACTTGTCTAGGTGCCTCAAGTGACACATACCATTACAAAATATAATGAAATATCACTATAATAGGGTTCTTGCATTGGAAAGGGGGTCATTATATAATAATGTTAGGATGGGGTCTTCACAATAGGAGTGCTTGGTAATCAACGAAGAATGCTTTTGCTTTGCGTACACCGTCCTTAGGGATTCATGTTCCATGTTGCAATTATTCTCTGCATGTGACAATAGTCAACATGCAAAATAGATATGCTGGTCCATCCCGTATGAATTCCCATTATGCCAATCCATAATCAATTACAAAGTTGGATGCATTAACGTGGACATGAAATTCTTTGTCCCAATTTGGAAATGCTAGAATGGAAGCATTGATTAGTCTGGACTTCAGCTGCTTGAAGGCCCGTTAGTGTCCCTCCTTCCACTTAAATGGAATACCTTTTTGGGTGAGTGCGTCAAGGGTGTGGGATTATTGTGCAAAGGTTTTGGAGAATTGACAATAGTATCCCATGTGTCCCAAGAAGGACTTCTATGAGATGACGCCATATGGATTCTCTATGCTTACGTTGATGTGGTCTTGTCTAGATCTGTCTTTAGCCTAGTTGGGTAGACAACATAACCCAACTCCTTGTAGGGTACTAGTAACATGCACTTTTTGGGGTTTAATGAAAGGTATGCACAACTGCATGCATTCCTCTAGTGCTTTTGGGGGTTCTTCCTTTCATCCAAACATTGACCGATCATCAAGGAAGATGTTGAATTTTCTTGTTGATATCTGTTCGAAATATACAAGATGTGTCAAAATATGGCTGGCATGTTGCACAACCCAAATGACATTTGGTTGTATGCATAAATCCCAATTTTTGACAACAATCATAGTTTTCAACTTACCTTCTTCTACAATGATGATTTCGTTGTAATCAAAAAATTTATCTTGAAAGGAATAGATTTTATGTCCATCTACCTTCTCTAGGATTAAGTGAGTGAGTGGAATTGGGAAGGGATCCTTTATTGGGATTGTGTTTAGGCTTCTTTGCACTTTCTTTCTCAAAATTGATAATAAGCAAGGACACTCAATTGTTCACAATAACCTTAAAGATAATGTCAACACCCAATGTCTTCTCTATCTCCATGTTGACCAACATTGCATAAGTAGAGCAACAGTGAGGATTCCTAGATATGAGGGAATGATAGTTTTAGGTCAAGGAAATACAACTCATGGAAGAGTGTTTAATCCAAGACAACATCATGCTTCAGACGACAGTGTGACTTTAGTCGACAGGCTGAGCTTAGACGACAACATGGCTAGATGACATGCATTTGTCAACACTCTGATCTGATAGCACGTCCTAGTCGGTGCACTGGCCTAATGGCACTCTCTAGTCGACAGCGTCCTAGACAACAACTCCAGACGATCCTCATGATGGCATGACGACATGACATGTTGCCAATTGCTCCTTGTTGGCTCCCTCCAATGTCGGTCGGGGTCTGACAATGACTGTACTCCTGATGACGACATGAATGCAACTCGATATGCAACTGGAACTCGGACAACTGTAACTTCAATAGCGTCTAAGTCTGTCAACCTACAATCAACACTTGCACAAAGAATCTAACATTCCAACACACAAGCATCATCACACCATTGGACACACATTGAGAGCAAACGTTTATATCTTTATTATCAGACTTCCATGGCATACATTCATGATAGAGATTCCAATCTTTGTGACTGCACTTAGACTTTTGTTATCAACCAGCTGTACACGTAGTTATGGCACTGTATTGCATTACATCACATAACATCGTAGCATATTCAAAATGAAGTAGGGGGGTCTATTTAAAGCAATGTCTTGGAGGTTTGTAATGTCCCACCCCAAAACTGGATTTTTTTTTTTTTCTGCTTTCTGATTTTGAACTAGTTTTTTATGAACACTTAACACATTTAAATAGAATGTCGCTATTGAATAAAAACACAGAAATACAGTGCAATATGATGCTAGAAATTGAAACCCACTTCACCAAATATTGTATTTAAACCCAAATAATGAGTGGTTTACAGTACTTCATTTACAAATCACTAAAAATGATGTTTTCAAACATACCCATTAGTTAATAATGAAATTCCAGTCATTTGGTTGTCTACTGCAGTCGAACTGGGCTTCACCAAAATGCGAACAACTTTTAAACCATCAACTTCTCCACTCCAAAACAAACCAGAGATTAATCTCACACCCTAAGCGCCTCTTTTCATGCAAAAACCCCTCCAAAAGGGTAGCGAATCATCCTTTAGACCCCCACGTGGCTCCACAAGGTATTTCAGCATGCACAGAATGGTACGGCCAGTTAAATAAGTCTCTTCTTTGCTGGAAACGAGTCTGCAACAAGTCTAAAAATGAAGGCAAGGAGATTCTGAAGGAGTATAAATGTTGCTACCAGTTCAAACCCTCACTAAACCCCTTCAAACTGTACGGTACCCCCTAGAAATGGTGCGACTGGCTTCTAGAAGTGACTTCTAGACGTCAGGGCTCTAGACGTCAGAGTGGTAGAACTAGACATCAGGTCCTTAGACGTCACAAGGGTAAAAACTAGACGTCAGGTTCCAGGTTGGACGGCTAGCCGTCAGACGGCTACCAGACGTCAGGGGCTAGGCGTCTAGGACTGCCTCCGTCTTCCTTCCATAAACCTGCAATAGCATCACAACTCCTGTTCCTTGCTGCAACAACTGGTCTTCAACACTCCTCAAGGGGAAAAACCTGCAATGTAAGTTAGCACAACACAACCTGCAACTCATCCATTAATGCATCACAACCTGTACTCAATAGCACAACCACAAGATCACCATACACGCAGAATACGTAAACAACATAACAACATTGGCATTATAGTAGAATGATCATGATACAATCTTTGAAAGGGGGGCTTAAATAGGAGGGGCACAGTAGTTCCCCAACCACTTCCTAAAACCACCCCAACCGTCAGCCTTAACGTCTGCTAACTAATTTGGCTTAAGACGTCTAACTACTTGACGTCTACCCTTAGACGTCTAACTAGGCGTCTACATCTTTAATCAAAACACTAACAATGACGGCTGTTTTTGTCCTTTTATGCCATATGCGTTTACAATTCAGCCTTCATTTCATTGGCTGTTTTTCCAATCAAATCAAAACATTAACATACCAAAATTGCTATGTACAATTCAAAATTGATGGACATAATGTTCCAGCCAGTCCTAGGGTTTAGAACTGTTGTCTACATCTATCCTCCCCTTCGAAGAAGTCGATGTCCTCAGCGACTTTCTCCGTTCTGCTGCAGGAGTTTCAGCATCCGTGGGTGTTGAGCTCTGTGGATTGGCAGCCTGCAATGCCTTCGTGTACTCCTGGAGTTGTTCCCGGTAGTGGTCCCGTTCGTCCTTGAGCCTCTTAGAATAGTTGTAGTACTTGGCCCATTCCACTCCTAAGGCATTGGCTCGGTCTTCAGTCTGCTTCAGGCTGGACAGCAGTTCTGTTTCCCTACTTCGAAACATCTCCTTCAACCGCTGTTCTGAAATTGGTGCAACTGTTGTACCCTTCTGCTGTTTTGCCAGCCGCAGTTCTTCTTGCAAGGCTGCCTTTTCTTTTTCCAGTTCTCTCTTTCCTGAGCCCAAGCACGTTCCTGCTGGCTCCTATTGGCTGAAAATGATTCTGCTTGCTTAATCAGAAGCTCCTTCGCACTTTTTAGTTGGGCTATTTCTGCTGCTGATTCAGATAGTTGCTGGTCCTTTTCCTCCAAGTCAGCTTTCAGTTTTTCCATAGTTCGTCCCAACTCTCGCAGTTCTTCTGTAACTCTCTCCATTCGTTCCATTCCTTCTGCTAAGAGCTGATCCTTCCTTTTCAAGGCTTCCGCGGCTTCTCGTTCCACGGCCTCTTTTGTTGAATCCACATGCTTGATTCCTTCTCCCAACCAAGTCAACAAGTGTGCGAGGAAATTCAACTGCGTGTACAATGGCAGTAATTCTGGCACCACTTCCACCTGTGTGCCATGTTCCACGGAATGCTGAGGAGGATTTTTACCATGGCCGCAAACGTATACCTGCTCTGTCTCCAGATAGAGGCTTGGTGTCTTTTCTGGCAGCTTCTCAATGCCTTCCATTGTTTGCAAGTAGGTAGTGGGTAGTGACCATGGCTGTTTTGCATAAATGCTTGAGATCTCCTTCCGCCATGGACCTTGTGCTGCCCATTTGACCAACCGGTCTATTTCCTCCTCCACCATGCCTTGCCACTTCTTCCATTGGCCCATGCATGCACTATTGAACTGCAAGCTAAAACTATTCATGATCTTTTCCAACTTCTCAAAACATTCTGCCGCTTGCTCGTCCATCTTATCCGAGGGGTCCATAAAATTGGGTACTCGGATAAGGAATTCCTGGGACCAAGTATCTGTTTGTTCCTCCTCCTGTGCAATTTCTTTTCCTCTTCCTGTGTGGTGAACAGGTGACCTGTTTATTGCTCCAGACTGTACTGGACTCTGGTTGTTCTGCCCTTCCTGTTCCTCCATCTTTTCCAAATCTATTATCTCTGGGGGCTGATTTCTAGACACTGTGATTTCCTCCGAAATAGGCTTTTCTGCCCCATGTGTCAACTGTTTTGTAACCGGTGGCGGTAGGCCCTCCTCTACCCCAGGGTTACTGCTTGTTTCAGTATTACTAGTGGCGGCTAATTCCCTAGCTGTTGTGGCAAACATATCATCTATTGAAAATGTGCCCATCAAGGTAGCCGCTAGTGAAGTCGGTCTCGCCAATGGTATTTCACTCAAATCTGGCGATCCCGTGCGGGTTAAGTGTTCCGCCTCCGCCAGGTACTCAGTAGGTCCAAACCGTTCAGCCGAACTGGTCCCGGCTGACTGATCATGAAGATTTGGAGGTATGGAAAAATCCACTTCCTCCTGTGCTGACTGATGTTGCTCCTGAGCACGAACTGCCTCCAAATTCTCTGCTATTTTTTGCAGTGTTTCCTGGGAGAAAGTTTGGGGTGGCACATCAAATCGCCCCTTCTTCTTCTTTCGTCTAGGCTCTTCTGGAGATTGAGCCTCCTGTTTTTGTACTTCTTCCCGAGCTTGTGGTACTCCCTTATCCTCCCCTTCTAGCGCAGCCACCAGCTTCTCCTGACGTGGTTTGTGTGAAAGCTGCTTGACCCGAATCTTCTTTACCGGCGTCGTCTTCCTTACTGGTTGGGCCTCCATCCACCTGCAGATAGATGGTGCTAGATCTGGTAACTTTTTTGGGGGATCCAAGTCCGGGATTGGGATCTCTGCTCTTCCTGCCGCATCCAAGAGCAACCCAATGGCATGAAAAGTCATAGAAAAATTCTTTGTCGTTCTCATCAGGAAAGCCTGTATACGTGTTGACAAATATGTTGCCCAATCATACTGTATACCCTGTGCTATCCCTTGCAGATACGGAATCAGCCATATGGGCAAGTTTGTACTTCGTTGTTCTCCTGACAACCTTGCCATAATGACGTTCATAATCACCTCCAGTCCGTTATTCCGAAGTTGTGCCTGTTTAATTCCTCTTCCACCATGGGTACTCAGCATAGCCTCCACCTCTTCTCTCTTCAGGGTGGTGACGTTCATAATTAGTTCTGGTGTCTTCTTCGGATCCACTCTCTCATTCAACACCGGCTTGCCCTTCTTGGGAAGTCCAAAAGTACGCTGAAAAACTCCGGGAGAGAAATCAATTACCATTGCAGTACCCTCTATTTCCACAATACTGCTATGCCTCCTTGCATCGTATGTCTCCACCATCTGCAGCAGGTATTCCTTGAAAAATTCCCTTTCAAAATGAGGAGCCTGTAGGATGAAGTGCACTCCCGCCTCTTTCAACTTTGTTCGTATTGGGTGGTCAGCTGGTGCCTCTGCCCACCATTGGCGGCAATATTCTCCTGTTGGGCATACCCAAGTGATCTCCTCCAGTGGTATGGGTGCCTTGCCGCTCTGATGAATCTCCTTATTCTTGCGGGTCGCCACTTCTGCTGCTTCTCTTCTATTCCGAACCTGTCCTCCTTCTGGACTTTTGATTTGTCCCTTCATTTCAATTTCCTGTTGGTGCCGTAACCTCTTGGCTACCACAGATTCAGGTTCGGGCTCACTGCGGACTGGAGTTTTTCCTGACTTTTGGTGTGCCATCTGCATTACTTTTCCTCCTTATTGCTTCATTTTCCGAACTGTCAGCTTCTACCGAGACGTCTTCCTTGTTCAGTTTGCCTCCCATCAAGTCCTATTAGCCGTCAGGTCCTGCTAGCCGTCGGCTCTGCTATCCGTCAGGTGTTGCAGCCGTCAAGTGCAGCCAACCATCAGGGACGTTAGCCGTCAGGTGCTGTGATCATCAGGTACTGCTAGCCGTCAGGTGCTGCCAGCCGTAGGGTGGTGCAGCCGTTAGGTGGGCTAGCCGTCGGGTGGGCTAGCCGTAGGGTGGTCGCCGTTAGGTGCTAGCCTCAGTCCCCTAATCGTCAATTCTGCCACCGTCGGCCGTCTTGTACGTCACTCGCCTCCTTCTATCTGTGTGCTTCTCGCCTTTCTCCTCCTCCTTGCCTATGAGAGTGATGTTGCAAATGAATGGCCTCCTCTCCTTTTATAGTTGCTTCTCCAACCTTGAAACCGTTATGCAACCGCCACCTTGCAACTACCTCCTTGCATGCACGCCACGTCGGCTAATTAGACGTCTAGGTATCCTTTTTGTCTTTTTCCCTATTTTGTCTTTTTCTCTATTTTGACTTTTTATTTTCTTTTTGACTTTTTATTATTTTTATTTTATTTTTCTTATTTCTCAAAACTGCATGTGACGTCTTCTTTTACCGTCGACGGGTGAACCGTATGGCCAAGCCAATACGCAGTTCCCATGCATCTGGTGTCTCACTTCGGTGATGACGGCTATTTTCTCCGAAACTGCTGAAGTCATCATCACTATCACTGTTTATTTCCTCCGTCGCCTGACGTCTCCGACGATTATTTCGTCTTGGGGGAGTTTCCGGACATGACTGTTGCTGGCGTCTTGTCCTATCTCGTGGTATAATGCGCCAGTCTGGTTGTTCTGCCTCTTCCGGCTGATGCCGTGTTTCCGGCTCACGGAACTGGTGGTTACTGGTCCGTCGTCTGACATTATTAGTGGCTTGTTCATTTCTTTCCGCTGCCAGACGTGTTTGTTCCATCCATTCTTCTGCCATGCGGACTTCTCCTTCTGGGTTGGCATTATTGTCCTCCAGATATGCTGCTACATCCTCCAGGTCTCTGTTGGTCGTATTTGGGCGTTCTGGATGGGCGGGCACCAGTGGGATTCGTTCCGTTCTTCCATCATTTCGCCGGATTATTATGCAATCATCCAAGTAGTGAAACCTCTCCCCTTCTTGCGTTTGTTGATCAAGTTCATGTTGAATGGGTTGTTGCCGTCTTTGATGTTCCCTGTTTTGGTGGGGTCGTCTAGTTCTTAGACCTCGTCCTCGACCTCTATCGTTCCCTACAACTGCCTCTTCTTGATCCCTTTGTTCTAGATTGGGATTTCTGTCCCAATTTCTTCTTCCGCGGACCTGGTTACCGCGTCCTCGGCCTCTTTCCGATCGAATCTCTCTAATGTTGGGCTGTCGTACTCCCAACTGCCCGAGATTCGGTCGGTCCCTCAGTCGTTCCTGACGACGTCTTCGGTTCCTACGAGCTCGCTGAGACGGACCTATCGGTCTGTTCTCAGGAGCACGTAGTAATGGGTTGGCTTGGACTAAGTTCTCAGATGGCCCTTGCGGTCCAAACTGAGAACCAGTCGACCTATTGGTAGCCGGAGGGGAATTTCTTCCTCTCAAGCTACCGGGACGGAGGTCAACCACGCTCCTCCCTTGGTCAGGTGCTCTCGGAATTCCTTGCGGTCTTCCGAGAGTACCTAAGTTGTCTCTGCTACGGGCCTCGTTTATCAGTTGTGCTCTTGTCTCCGGTGGGTGGTGTAAATGCGCAGGTGTTAATTGGTGTAAGATCCTCAGTCTCCTATCGGCCCTTATCAGTCTTCGTCTCCATCTGCTTTCCTCAAAGTGTCGTTGCATGGCACAATGAGCTAAATTTTCCTGGTACTCTTTTGAAAAGACTGAATCGGTACTTGAGTCATTTCCATCTCCTGCCATGTTCATGGGCCATTCCGAGGTTTCTTGAACCCGTTGCTGCAATCTTCTTACTTCCCTTCTATGCTGTCGTAAGTCAAGTGCAGCCATCCGATACCTGGCTACCTCCTCCCGTTCAGTTGGACGTCTCATGGCTCCAGCATATGGTGTTCTCCATGCACGAGGTGGTGGTAATTCTGGTATAACGTCCTCGTTTAATCCTCCATTGTATTCGTCTTGCGGGCTCAGTGAAGCATCATCTTCAATTATGTGTGCAGTTTCCATAAATCTGACACCTGCTTGTCGACTGCGATCTTCATCCCTTTGTCTCCTACGATCTGGGTTAGGACTGGCATATGGAATATCCGGATTTTGAGGTAGGTTGTCGTCACTACTTGACTCTTCCAACCACCCTCCAGTTTTTGGTTTTTCCGGTATTGTCTCGATATCCTTCCATATTATGGCTGCCATTTCCTCCCTGCTTATCTGATATTTAGCTGTCGAGCTTTGTCCTGCTTCCCACATCCTGGGTCTTTCTGGAGAATCTCTCATCTCCTGATGGTTCACTGACTCTGCGCTTGAGGATTCTTCCGTATTTAGCACGATTTTCAATGTGGCTGAAGAAGAACTCCTAGAATGTGCACCTGTTGCTATTGCTTTTCCTCTTCTATTTTCCCTTGGGCTTACATCGTCTTCCTGTTCTTCCTCCAAGGAAAATAAACTGTCTTCTGAAGAGTTTCCTGTCGCACTTCTTCTGAGTTCCCCTTGTTCTAGCTCCGCCCATTCCGCGAGGCGAGCTTCGTGCCTTTCATTTACTCGTTGCATGGTTGTGTCCAACTCCTGGATCACCTGTTCCCGTAGCTGATTATTGTACTGTCTCAGAGTTTCATATTCTTCCTGCAACCTTTGTGTTTCCGATCTCATTCGTTGCAGAAGTCTAACTCCTTCCTCTTCTTCTTCTTCCGGAACTTCCTGTTGAGCGACCTCCGTCAGAACTTGGAGTCGGTCTTCCTCATTGTTATTTGAGAGTTCCATTGCCTGCCTTTCTTCACTCCCAAACAACCAATCCAGGTTATGAGTTTCCTCCTCTCGAACAACGCTACCCTGCTCGTTGCTTCTAGAAGGTTGTGTACCTGGATCTTCCTCTTCTGTTCTGGAAGTTCCCGTTTGTCCCAAGTTGATCATATTCACCTGAGCACGTGGTTTGTATACTTTCAACTTGGAACCATTTATTACCTCGGGGCATAACGTTCCATCCAATTTCCTCAACTTTACTGCCCCGTTCTCGAGTACTTCTTCTACCTGGAAGGGTCCAAGCCACAAGGTTTTTAACTTTCCTGGCTTGAGTTCTCTCTTACCATTGTATTTGAGAACTAGTCCACCAGCTTTGAGATCCATTTTCGGAGATGTTTATCATGCCAGAATTTCCTTCTTTTCTGTGCGATCTCCGTTGCCCATTGCGCCATCACCCTTTTTTCGTCCAGTTGTACCAAAGCTGTCAGTCGTTCTCGAGTGCTTTCCTCGTCATTCAATCGATTGTCGACTGCCACCCTCAAACTAGGTACAAGGAATTCAACTGGTACAACTGCTTCCTGTCCGTACATCAGTTGAAAGGGTGTGTGATTCGTAGTGGGCTTGAAAGTGGTTCTGTATGCCCATAAAACTGCTGGTAACCGCTCCTCCCAGTCGGCTCCTTCTACTCCGCATGTCTTGTACATGATTGAAACCAGGACTTTATTTGTTGCCTCCGCCTGCCCATTTGCTCTTGGGTAATACGGACTTGACAAGGAGTGAAAAATCCTGAATTCTTCCGTCAAGTTCTGGATAATCGCATTCACAAAATGGCCTCCTCTATCACTTGTCAACTGTAGAGGTATCCCGAACCTTGTAATCACTTGTTCGTACAAAAAGCGAGCCGTGCTTTTTGCCGAGTTGTCCGGTAAAGCCCTTGCTTCTACCCATTTTGTGAGATATTCTGTGGCAACCACGATGTATCGACATCTCCTCCTTCGACTTGTTTTTAGAGGACCTACAAAATCCAGCCCCCATCTTTCAAAGAGTTCCTGAGGCTGGGACGGATGTAATGGCATGAAGTCTCTCTTCAAGGGTTTCCCCGTTCTTTGACACGTATCACATGCTGCCACAAAGTTCTTTGCATCGTGAAAGAGGGTGGGCCACCATAGACCTGCCAACAACACTTTCTTGGCTGTCGCATCTGGTCCCATGTGTCCTCCTGCCAATCCCTCATGTGTCTCCTTCAGGGTTTGTTGTACTTCATCCTCCATTATGCATCTTCGCAATATATGGTCCTCCCCCATCTTGTAAAGCAATCCTGCAATCAAGGTGAAGGGTGCTGATTTCGTAATCACTTTTCTCCGCTCAGCTGCCGTTAACTCTTCTGGCAGCTGCCCTGTCGATAGATATTCCCCTATATGCTTATACCATCCTGGTATGGCATTAATCATAAACAACTGTGCATCGGGGAATTCATCCGGTATTCCTCCCTCTGCAGGTTCTCCTGAGCGAATCCTTGACAACTGATCCGCTATTACGTGTTTCTTCCCTGGCCTGACTACCACTCTAAACACGAATTCCTGCAAGGTGACGAGCCATCGACTCACTCGTCCGTAGATCGTTGGTTTGTTGATTAAGTACAACAGAGCCTGATGATCTACATAGAAAGCAAAGGGGTTAGCCAGTAGATAGTGTCTATACTTTTGCACCGCATACACCATTCCCAGTGCTTCTCGCTCTGTTGTGCTGTAATTCTTCTCGGCTCTGGACAGTAGCCGACTTGCAAAGTATATGGGCTGATCCAACCCGTATTGGCCTTCTTGTGCCAATGCACATCCAATGGCAAAATTTGAGGCATCCACATGCACATGGAATTCTTTCTCCCAGTCTGGGTAAACCAGGATAGGTGCTTTCACCAAGTGCCCTTTCAATCCCTCAAATGCCCCCTGGTGTTCCTCTGTCCATCTGAATGGAACACCCTTACGCGTAAGCGCGTCTAGTGGATGAGATGTTAATGCATAATTTCGGATAAACCTCCTGTAATATCCGACAGTTCCCAGAAAGGTCTTAACCGAGCTCACATCATGTGGCTCCTCCATCAGCAATACTACCCGTATTTTATCTGGGTCGGGCTTCAAACCCTCTTGGCATACTATATGCCCCAACAGCTTCCCGTATGGCACCAATAATACGCATTTGCTTGGGTTAAGCGATATCCGTGCCTTCCTGCATAAACCCATGCATTCCTCCAAAGCCTTTAAATGTTCCTGTGTCTTCCCATATAGTGACCAATCATCCAGAAAGGCTTTAAAATTTCCTGTGGACATCTTTTCAAAAATGTACAAGATGATCCTCTGAAAAGTAGCGGGCGCATTGCATAGTCCAAATGGCATGCGATTGTATGCATATATTCCATTTTCTACCACAAAAGTAGTCTTCAACTTGTCTTCTTCTGCTATGCTAATCTGATTGTACCTCGAGAATCCATCCAGAAATGAATATATCTCGTGGCCGGCTACCTCTTCCAGTATGGAGTCTGTGAATGGGATCGGGAAGGGATCTTTTACAGTTACGGCATTCAAACTTCTAAAATCCACACAGATTCGGATTTTATCTACTTCTCGTTTTAGAGTGATCACAATTGGTGAGACCCACTCGCTTGTCGTAACTTTGAATATAATGCCTGCATCTAACATCTTTTCGATTTCGGCATTCACCTTTGCTGCATATTTGGGATTCATTCTGTAAGGACGCCTTCTCACTGGTTGCGCACCTTCTATCAGAGGAATCTTGTGTACGCAGAGTTCGGGTGGTACTCCCTTCAAATCTTTATATGTCCAAGCAAAAACATCCTTATAGTCCAGGAAAATTTTGAATGTTGCCGCTTTTAGGACTGGATCCCAATCATCTCCACATTTGATCATCTTTTCCTCGCCCTTTTCTCCCAAGTTTACCTGAATCATTCTTGGACCTTCATATTTGATTGACTCAGGTTCATTTGCTGCCTTTAGTGCAGCGATGGGGTGCGCTGGTTTGTCTTCAATGACTGCCTCCCCCATCGTGAATTCTGCAAAATTCTTGGGAAATGTCCACTTCTCCCTTTCCTTGTCCTTCTCTGCTGTTGTCTGTCTTTTGTTGCTGATTTCTTTTTCTGGTTCCTGCATCTCATCCTCTTGAATCTCCTTTTCCGCATCTATGCAAAGACATTGGGGAGAAGATCTCATAATCTTCCAACTGCCAGTGTAGTAAGCCTTTATCTTGGTCATACTCATCTTCCGTGCAGTTTTCAAGGTGCAACACTCCCTCCTCATCTGGTTCATATCCCGTTTCACCATCTGACGAAGAGGATCCCGAATCATCTGAAGTAGCTATGTCCTGACTTACTGTTTGATTCTTCAGATTAATTATGTACTTGTGCTGCCCTTGTTTGAAAGATAGACGTTCTTTCTCCCAATTGTGGTTGACTTTTGCTGTCCTCAACCATCCTCGTCCCAGCAGTGCATCATATGCGGGTTTCTGCATAGCAATGACAACAAAATCCAAGATGAAGTCCTGCTCTGCTATGCGTACCTTCTGATTCATCAAAACGCCTATTGTTTCAATGCCATATTGATCAGCGCCATATAGTTTGAAATTTGGAGACCGTAAGGCGGGTTGCCCCAGAATCCGCCATGTCTTCTCTGGCATCACGTTCACACTAGACCCTCCATCTACAATCACCTGATTCAGCCTATGGTCCAAAACCTCCATTTGGACTATAGCTGGCCTCCTCCCGGCTTCAATCATCAGGATTGTTGGATCGATGAATTGTCCTTGCTTGATAGTTGCTACCTGTCGAGTTTCATCCTTCTTCTTGATGGCTTCCCCGATCGTAGCATACAACTCAGGTACTATACTAAACAGGTTGGCTACCTTCATCTCCACCTTCGTGTTTAGTACCTCTGTTACCAAGCCTTCTACTGATGCCTTCTTAGTGATCTCCGGTCTCTTTAACACTTTCTCCAGAACTAGTTGTCCTTGTTTCTCCTTTGCTAGTTCTGTTTCGATCAATTTTTGGGCTTCCTGCCATCGTTCTTTCTCCTTGGCAGGGTTTGGATACTGTTCCGTTTTCTTGGTCTGTGCTCTTGTTACAGCCAAGACTTCTTTGTCTACCTCTGTCACCTCTCCAATGCCGATGAGGTTGATATTCTGAGTTCCACTGGTACTTGCCTTGTTCGGGCAATTAGCCTCCTTGTGGTTTCCTGGACCACACCATTTACACATTTGAGTGGTATTGTTACCATTGTTGTTACCTGCATTCTGGGGTTTGGAACAATTCTTCGCAAAATGGCCCCATTCTTGACAATTCCGACATTGAATAATCGGCCGACCATCAGAGTCGTATTGTAGTCGACTTTGGCCTCCTTGTCTTCCTCCTCGGCGACTATTCCTGTATCCTCCGCTAGTAGCTCCTTGTCCATTCCTTTGTGCATTTGGCTGCTCTTCCTGTTGTATTGCCAATGTCTGATGCCTCTTGCTTTTTAGGTTGAATGGACAGTCGACGACAGGATGTCCTGCAATTTCACATATATTGCAATATGCTTTCTTTGGACAGTTTACATTTGAATGTCCCTCTGCCTTGCAGTCTGAACACCAAATTTCTTTCCGATCCTTTCGACCTTCTCCTTTTGCTTCTTTTAGAATTTTATCAAATTCCCTCCGGAAGGTGTGAATCGTGCTCTGTACTTTGTCTTCAGCTTCACTATCCGAATCTTCGGTATGCTTTAAGTATCCTCCGATACCTGCGGTCGTTTGTTTGCCTTCACTTTCAAAGTTTTTAGCCTTCTCCAGTGCTTCTGCATACGTTGAGGATGGTACTGCCTTCATTTTCTTCTTGAATTTTGGTAGTAGCCCATCCAAAAACCACCGCTTTATCATACCATCAACATGTGTCATCTCCATTTTATCTATCAGTTGTTTCAATCTTCTATTGTAGCTTTTGACATCCTCATCCGAATTTTGCTTAGTAACGCATATTTCTGTGATGATGTCCATGTCATCCCTCAGTGGTCGGAATTCTTCTATGAATGCGGTCTTCAACTCATCCCATTGTGTAAATGCTCGCGTACTTTGTCTTTTCAAGTACCAGTCTATCGCCATGCCTCGCAATGTGGTTGGGAACAGTTGCAACCATTGTGTGTCTTGTGTGACCCCATTTGCTCCCCAAATGGTAATGCAAGTTCCCACATGTCGCGATGGATCCTCCTTTCCTTCACCTGAGAAAGGTGGGCATTTCTGTTGTATTGTTCTATTGGCGGGGTTTATTCGCCATGGTATTCTGACTTCCTGGTGTTGGTGGTTGTAGTGTTTGATTCGGTTGTCTATCTACTGTTGGTGGTGCAAAATTGTACTCAAATAGCCTTCTTCCCGTCTCCAATTGGTCTCTACTTCGTGACCTTCTCCGCGAATATACCAAACGTGGCTCCGGCCTTCCTCCCCACGAACCTCCGCGTAGGTGCCTTGATACAAGGTTCTCTCCTTCAGTATCCTCTGGCCACCCTTCCCTCGCTGGTTTTGGTGTTGCCGTCCAGTCTTCAATGATGGGCTCTTCCTCAGCTATTTGTTCCTCCGTGTTTTCTGCAGTCACCAACAATGTTTCAATGCTTGTGTTGTTCTCGTCTTCAATGTTCCACACTCTCTCCACCTCAGGGTGAGACACCTCTGTGGCCTCGTGTGTCCTTAAGTTCGCCAGTCGTGCGCTTCTTCTTACCGGTATTTGATTTTTATTCTGTGACCTGAAATCAGTCATTCACCTTTTACACCTATCACTTATGTCTCTATACTCCGGGTTTTAATTAGGCAACGACGCCAAATGTAGACAGGGGTGAGTACATTCCCGGGATGGGGTGATGACAAGGTAGTTTCAGGCTATCAGCAATGGGTATCTAGGCTACAAGTTCAATTCTCCAACAGTGCAGGTAGACGTCAAGGATTAGACGTCAGGGGTCTAGACGTCAGGTGAGCAAGCCTAGACGTCACAGGTCTAGACGTCAGAGCTGTAGGAGTAGACGTCAAGGAGCTACCCGTCACAGCAGAACTAGACGTCAGGGCTCTAGACGTCACAGGGGTAGAACTAGACGTCAGGTCCTTGGACGTGAAGGTAACTAGACGTCATCTTTGACGGCTACCAGACGTCAGGGGCTAGACGTCTAGGACTGCCTCTGTCTTCCTTCCATAAACCTGCAATAGCATCACAAATCTTATTCCTTGCTGCAACAACTGATCTTCAACACTCCTCAAGGGGAAAAACCTGCAATGTAAGTTAGTACAACACAACCTGCAACTCATCCATTAATGCATCACAACCTGCCCTCAATGGCACAATCACCAGATCACCATACACGCAGAATACGTAAACAACATAACAACATTGGCATTGCAATAGAATGAATGATCGATACAATGTTTGAAAGGGGGGTTTAAATAGGAGGGGCAAAGTGGTTCCCCAACCGATTCCTAAACCACCCCAACCGTCTATCCTTAACGTCTGCTAACTAATTGCTTAAGACGTCTAACTACTTGACGTCTTCTAACTAGTCGTCTAGAACCTTAATCAAAACACTAACAATGACGGCTGTTTTTGTCCTTTTATGCCATATGCGTTTACAATTCAGCCTTCATTTCATTGGCTGTTTTTCCAATCAAATCAAAACATTAACATACCAAAATTGCTATGTACAATTCAAAATTGATGGACACAATGTTCCAGCCAGTCCTAGGGTTTAGAACTGCTGTCTACAAGTGAGTAGGCTAACCTCTTCAATATAATTAATTGCTTAGAAAGGGGACATTACACGGTTGACAAAACCAATTACTAGGACGTTACAGAAATTGCCACAACTTCCTATCAAATTACCTTAGCAACCTTATAATTAATTGATTTATCAAAGTTTGCAATGATGACTGTATTACATTTCATCTAGGTGCATTTCCTTTCTAGGTACATTACATTTGACTACGTTGTCATTTCATTTCATCAATTACAAATTAGTGTTTGCTACTTAGGCATTTTCACAAACACTTTCATTTCTGCTTCTTAGAACTAGTGCCTACAACATACTTGGGGTTTGTGTGGTATGGCCGCCTCGATGTTGGTTGTGCTTAAAGAACCCATGGTATTTGTGGGATGCACAAATCAAGTGGAATTCCTTAGAGGTACTTCATAAATATTTTTAGGGCAATTGTCTTCAAAATTGGATTGCAACTGATCATCTTTTCTTAATTCACTTCTCCTAGGTCCACATGCATCTTTCATGGGCCTTCATACTTGGTGGCGTTAGTTTTCTTGGTTGCTTTCATTGTGTCGATTAGGTGTGTTGGCTTTTCATGTATCTATGCATTGTGGATGCTGTACTCTATGAAGTTAAGGGAAAGACAACCTTTTATCTCCTTCAATCTTGTGCATGTTTGTTACCTTCTTCTTGACTTTTGTTGTGCCACTCAACTCACCCACCTCAAAGATGTCAAGTATTGATGACTTTTTATCTTACATGCCTTGTTCTTCTTCCACATTAAGGCATCAGTTGGAATGATTCATAGTCCTTCACCTGCCAATGGAGGAGACACTATCAAAGTGCCCCTCATCTTTTATGCCCTTTTCAAGTTCCAGTACACCATCTTCATTTGGTTCCATATTAGTCTCTCCTTGTTTATCATTCTTGTTGGATATTGAAACATCTAACTCATTTTAGGACACAAGGCCTTCGCTCATAGATTTGTTCTGCATTTAATCGTGTACTTGTGTTGTCTCTTCTTGAATGAGATGCCTTTTTTTTTTCTAGTTGTGATCCACTTTCACCATATGCAACCACCCATGACCTAGCAATACATCATAGGCGGCCTTGTGTAATGTGATCACAACAAAATCTAGCGTGAAGGTCTCTTTTGCAATGGTGATCAACTCAATTAGCAAAACCTTCATCTTTATCTTGTATTAATATGCTCCTAGTAATTTGAAATGCAGGGCCATAAGGTCAATGCATCCAACTCATTGAACGTTCTCTCTAGGAGCATGTTTACACTCAAACCACCCTCAGGTGTTACATGTATTAATGTGTGACAAAGTATATCCATTTGCAGTAGCGTAGGTTGCTTCTTGACATCAATCATCAATATGTTTGGGTTAATATATTGGTCTTTCACTCTTGACCATGGTGGTGATACTTTTCAATTCCCTTCTCCTTTTCTTGATGTGTCGACAACTCTCTCAAAGTTGTGTGTAGGTTTGGTATTGTGTGAAGCAGGGTTACCACTTTGATAGGTATACTCAACTCTAGCAACTACTTAGATAAATTTTGCTATTTTGACGATTGATTCGTACTACGTACAATAGTTACTATTGTTCGCTTTTATTTTCTAGTTCCCTTGCAATCTCCACTTCGACATGCACTCGAGCCTCCTACCATCTCTTTTGTTTCACAACTAGTTTGAAATAATCAACTTTTTTCTTTAGTTGTGCTTTTGTCATAGCAAGAACTTGCTTTGTCCCTAGATTTGTTTCTTTAATGTCAAGCAAGTCAAGGTTTTGACTGTCCCGTGATCTCTTTGGGTAGTTATCTTCTCCATGATTGCCTAATTTGCACCTCCTATACATCATCTGCTTACTGGTACTCGCTACATTGACGTAGTTGCATGCAAAATGCCTCCACTTTTGACATTTTCGACATAGAACAATTGGCCTCTGATCGTGTCAGACTAAATGCGTTTGTCTACATTGTTTGCATCTGATTGGTTGTCCATCTGATCACCATTTTTGCTTCCTTGCTTGTTGTTTTGGTATCTGCTACTCATTACACTACCCCTACTCTGAGTTACTTCGTTTCTCCTCTACTTCCTTTTAGAGTGCCAAGGTTTGATACTTTCTCACATTGAATCTCTGTGTACCTCACATATATTGTGGTAAGCATGTTTTGGGCAGTTGGCATTGGTGTGCCCCTCTGTCTGAGACTCCAAACACTAAATGTCATATTTGATTTTCTCCTTCTCTTCTTACATCTTGCACATCATGCAGAAAATGTCTTTTCTTAGCACTTAAATTGATGTGCTATTCTTCTCCATTGTTGTCTGAACTACTCTCTGCTCAGCTTTGATCTCCTCCTGCCAGTCATCTTCATCTTGCTCTAAGTTTAAGGCTTTGTAAAAAGCCTCTTGGTACAATTTTGGGGGTTCTGACTTTCAACTTCTCCCAAAACTTGGGAAGAATCCTATTGATGAACCACCCTTTTTGGAGTCTATTGGTAGGCTGTTTCTCCATTTTACATATGAGTTGCTTTGAATGGAGAGGTTATATGATTTGATGTTGTTATCTTTTTTCTTTCTTGTGCTATAGATCTCATCAATGGTTTTTGTATCATTGTGCAAGATTCTAAACTCCTTTTGAAAATCTCTTTTGAGGTTGATCCATAAATGAAATGGAGCTTGCAAAGATAGGTTCCAATCCATTGCTACGCCTCCAAGTGTAGTTAGAAACAATTGCATCGAGATTACTTTGTCAATAACTCCATTTGTTTTCCACAAGTACCAATATGACAAATAGGATTATCATTCCAGTCGCCCTGAATCATCGGGCATTTTTTCTTGCCTGCTCTTGTTGTAGTTGCAGCCATTGGCAGGTGCGGTGGTCATGTGCTTGTTCTTGGGGTTGTTGGTTATGTGCTTGTTAGTCAACTCTGCTCATTGGTTGGTGGCCCTTCTTTGGATGCTTGGTTAAAGCTTATGCGTCTTCCAATATTTTTGTTGATACTGTGTAACCTTTATGAATACACAAACATCAACCCTAGAGTGTTGAAACTCCACCCACTTCTTGACATACGTTTCTAGGGTTGTCTTTGTGTTGGACTCCCGTCCTATGCACATCCATATACTCCCTTCTGCACTTGTGTTGATATTGAGGTCATTCTCATGTGTTCTGCACTTGCATGAATTACTTCTTCATGACTATCTTTGTTTGTATGGATTGCTTTGTCTACATGGACTCCTCCATCTATGCATACATCTTTTGCACAAACATCTTTTATGCATATGTCTTCTTTGCAAATGTCTATTGCACATATGTCTTCTACGTATCTTCTTCAAGGCATTCCATTTCTGTCGTCCATTCATCTTCCGATGATAGTAGCAATATCTCCCATCATGTTTGTTCTCCTATTGTACACTTTTCTCACCCAAAATGATGTCTTCTATTTGAGGACTTTCTTCCTCTTGAGGGAGCCCCACACATTCAATTTCTGGTGACAAAACTTCATCATCTAGATAGTTGGGAGGATGCATCATTATTATCAGCATGTCTTCATTCCAAAAGAACGAGCATAGATGTTTGCACAACTTCTCTTCCCTCATCATGATGGGGCTCTATGGAAGGTTTACCTTCTACATTTCCTTTTGTCCATGGAAGGGGCTTTTGTGGTTGCATCACACTTTGTCGCACATCCCTATACATGTCTTCATGAGGTATCGTATGCTGTGTTGTCTGCTCAAACCTGTACAAAGGTTCTTCTCCCGCTTTCTGCTGCTTGTGTTCATGTTTGTGCATATTCTGTGAATTGTGGCTCATCCAATTCATTTGTCATGTTTAAGTTTGTCACCATGGTCTTTCGATCCAACCACATTATGACAATGATGCCAAACATAGCACAATGGTTTGTTATTCCATGTGCAATTCAAATAACATGAACTTTCAAAGAAAGAAATATTTACAAACAATTGTGCTAACATTAATCAAATAGATAATCCATCGGTATGCAAAGCAATGGTAGATTGATATGAACATTAGATTAACAAAACAATATGCAGTGTTGTAAAGGGAATCCATTGCTTGAATTAGCTTGATCTACAACTACTACCAACCAAGAAAGCAAGGGATGCATATATACAAGAGGATGATTGGGCTAGATAGTTGGTAACTGTCGAACTACTAACTACTTGCTGATATCTGTATACACAATAATAAAAATTAACCCTCTTTATGTAAAAGAGTGTCATGCACCCACATCCCATAACCTATACATAAAATCATATGTCAAAACTATAGACTACATACAATTAAAAAATGCTCATACTTGTCATGGACATGTACTTGGCAACTCATTGCTGCGGTGGTCCATGAGCTAGCACCATGTTTGACATGCCACATACATTGCCATGATCATCACTTGAGATTGTAATGAATATACCAATGTGAAGAGGGAATTGATTGGCTTGGAGGCTTGGAGCTCTGAAAATATGTTTATGTGTAAAAAGAAGAGATGACCTATGGTAAGGTTCAAAGATTGTTATATAGCTTATATAATGGGTGATGAAAGAAAGATGTTTGCATATCCCAAAGTTATGATTATTTTTGGTATGATAGTTGAGAAAATCTTCAAAAAATCCCGATTCGAGCCGATTTTTCCCGATTCACAGCTTGGCCGTTTTTTTTCTGAGTTTGCTGTTTTTTTGCCAAAAAATTGTGATAAGCATGAAGAAAGATTTTTTCAATGAAAAATTGTCGATTTTTTCCTGTTTCCTGATTTTTCCCGATTCTTTTCTGTTCGAAAAATATCAAATTACGTGCAAGCAGAAAACACAATAACGCAGAAAAACAGTAACACAGATTTTACGTGGAAAACCTGCAGTGTGCAGGAAAAACCACGGGGCAATGGCAGCTTCGATCTTTTATTGATTTCGGCAAACTTTTACATTCAATCAACTTTTACATGCAAGGGGTCATTCCCCTTTTATAGAAAAAACAAAAACTGTTCGTTTCCTTTCCGAAAAAGGAAGACTCCAAAAAACTGTTCGCTTCCTCTCCCAAAAGAAGACTCCAAAAACTGTTCGCTTCCTCTCACAACGTACGGACGCCAAATCTACCCCAACCCCAGGGGGAACCTGCCCCCCCTGCGACCCCCTCGTGCGCCCGACGCATACGAACAATGCATGGGGATGGATCACTGTAAGCTGCACCATCATGCACCTCTCTGCTGAAGAACATTAGAGATCTGGATAGTGACTTCACCTCCTAACATTCTCCCACTTGAAGTCAGTATACAAGAATTCTTTGCCTATGTTTTTCCATCCAATGCCAATTGCCCAATGCTGCCCTTATTACATTTTCAGCAAGCCCAGAGAAGTTTTGCACCACTCAAACTTCTCTGTCTTGACCGGCTTTGTAAGCATATCTGCAGGATTCACTTCAGTATCAATTTTCTGCAACAGGATCCTACCTTCTTCCACCACATTTCTTATAAAATGGTACTTAACATCAATGTGTTTCGTGCGATCATGGAATGTTGGGTTCTTCACTAACTGAATAGCACTTTGGCTATCACAATGCAATGTAATTTTCTCCTGCATTATCTTGAAGTCACCCAATAGTCGTTCTAGCCAAATTGCCTCTTTGTTGGCTTCAGTTGCTGCAATATATTCTGCTTCAGTGGTTGATAAAGCCACCACAGACTGCAACTTAGAAGTCCAACTCACAGCTCCACCAGCAAGAGTGAAAGTATATCCTGTAGTGGACTTTCTCCCATCTCTATCTCCACCATAATCAGAATCCACAAAACCTTTAACTTGCAAATTTTCCGATCCGTAGTAAATAGCAGCATCTGAAGTGCCTCTTAAATATCTAAATATCCACTTCACTGCATTCCAATGCTCCTTACCAGGATTTGCCATGTACCGGCTGACAACTCCCATTGCTTGGGCAATATCCGGTCTGGTGCTCACCATGGCATACATGAGGCTTCCTACTGCTGATGAATACGGTACACGAGACATGCTTGTCTTCTCTGCTTCTGTTCTAGGACACTGTTCGGAAGACAATTTGAAGTGTGAAAGAAGTGGGGTACTAACTGGTTTTGCATTCTGCATATTGAAGCGCTGCAGAATCTTTTCTATATATGACTTTTGACTTAACCAGATCTTCCTTCCTGTTCTGTCCCTGTGTATCTTCATCCCTAAAATTTGGTTTGCTGCTCCTAAATCCTTCATTTCAAATGTCCTAGCCAACTGAGCCTTAAGATCAATGATTTTCTTCATGCTAGGGCCTGCAACCAGCATATCATCAACATACAACAACAAAATAATAAAACTGCCATCATCAAACCTCTTATAGTATGCACAATGGTCAGCTTCACTCCTGCTGAAACCTTGGCTCTTCATGAAGGTGTCAAATTTTCTGTACCACATCCTTGGCGCCTGTTTCAACCCATACAGAGATTTCTTGAGTCTGCAAACCAAATGCTCTTTGCCTCTTTCTTCATAGCCCTCAGGCTGATCCATATAAATCTCCTCCTCGAGATCACCATGCAGAAAAGCAGTCTTTACATCAAGCTGCTCCAGTTCTAAATCCTGTGCTGCTACAAGTGCAAGTAAAACTCTAACAGTAGTCATCTTCACAACTGGAGAGAAAATTTCATTAAAGTCTATACCTGACTTTTGCACATAACCTTTTGCCACCAAGCGAGCTTTATAGCGTTCCAACAACCCATCATTGTTCTTCTTTACTTTATACACCCACTTGTTTCCAACAACCTTTCTTCCAGGTGGGAGATCCACAAGTTCCCACGTTTTATTCTTGCAAAGTGCCTCCATTTCCTCCTCCATGGCTTTCCTCCACTTTTCTGCATTCTCAGACTCTCTAGCTTCCTGAAATGAACTAGGCTCACCATCATCAGTTAACAAAGCAAAAGAGGACTGAAAAACAGGAGAATACCTTTCCGGACACTTTTGTGGACGTGTAGATCTTCTAACCCAATGATCTGTTGGTTGTGGCTCTTGGTCTTGTGACTGTTGTGGCTGCTCTACTTGCTGTTGTTCTGCATGCTGATCAAAAACTTCAGCATGCTGATTTTCATTTTCATCTTCGTTCATATCTACTTCAACTGGTACAACATTAGGTGTTTGTTGTACCTCCTTCCTTTGCATGGATTTTTCATCAAAAATAACATCTCGGCTAATAATTACCTTGTGGGCAGTAGGATCCCACAGTCTATACCCCTTCATTGTATCTCCATAGCCGAGAAAAACACATTTGCTTGACTTTGGGTCAAGTTTGGACCTTTTTTCTTTAGGCACATGGGCAAATGCATCACAGCCAAAGGTACGCAAATGAGAGTAATCAATTGGCTTACAACACCAAACCTCCTCTGGAATCTGTCCATCCAACGCAGCTGTAGGTGACCTGTTAATAAGGTAAACAACTGTATTAACAGCCTCTGCCCAGAACCTTTTATCCAACATGGATGCGCTGAGCATGCTTCTTGCACGTTCCATGATTGTGCGATTCATCCGCTCAACCACACCATTTTGTTGTGGAGTATATGGTACAATCTTCTGGTGCTTAATTCCTTCCTGCGTACAAAATTTATCAAATTCCTTGGAGCAATATTCACCCCCATTATCTGACCTGAGACATAAAATAGGCTTGCCCAAACTTTTCTCTACTCGTGCTTTGAACTCTTTAAATTTCTGCAAAGCTTCCGACTTCTTCAGAAAATAAACCCACACTCTCCTAGAATAATCATCTATAAAAGTCAGAAAATAGATAGCACCATTTAAGGACTGAGTGGGGACTGGTCCAAATATATCAGAATGTATAAGTTGCAGAAAATCAGAACTCTTACCAAGGCTTGCAATAAACCGAACCCTCTTTTGTTTACCAAAAATACAGTGCTCACACAAGTCTAAATTACAAGACTTAATCCCAGAAAGCATACCTCGGTCATGCAGAATTTTCAGACCTTTTTCACTCATATGTCCTAGGCGTTGATGCCATAGCATTACTGCATCCTGAACATTTCTTGAAGTTGCTGCTGTTGCATGGTTTGTCACCGTATCACCGCATAAACGATATAGGGTCCCATAAGATTCTCCTTTTGCTACTACAAGGGCTCCTCTGGTAATTTTGCAGTAGTTGTTACCGAAAGTGATAGAATACCCTAGCTTATCCATCATCTTGATTGAGAGCAAATTCTTCCGCAAATCAGGCACATGTCGTACATCACATAACATCCTTTCTCTACCATCGTCCAACCTGATCCTTATGTCCCCTCTTCCCACAATTTCTAAAGGATGATCATCACCCAAGTAGACCATCCCACCACTATATGGCTGATATTTGTCAAACCAGTCTTTGTGAGGAGACATGTGGAAAGATGCACCCGAGTCCAAAACCCAGGTATATAAAACAGATCTGTTGTTGCTGATACAGAAAGCCTCACATGTTGTCGTCTCTCCTGAATTTACTGTACTGGCCTCAGCTGATGGCTGAATTTGCTTTTCACCATTCTTTTCCTTTTTTAGTTGCCAACAGTCCTTCTTTGAGTGCCCTGGCTTCCCACAATGCCAACACTTCCCTTTCAGCTTGCGTCCTTTAGACTTAGATCTGGACTGTGATCTACCTTGTTTACTCCTCTCGAAAGATCGACCTCTCACAGCTAGGGCTTCATTGGTTGAGGGTTCTAGAGACGTTTTTCGCCTCAACTCTTCTGCCAACAAAGCGGCTACCACATCATCAAATTTTAGAGTTCCTGATGATGCATTGCTGATGGTCATCACCAAATGATCCCAAGTCTCCGGGAGGGAACAAAGTAGGGTGATAGCTCTGTCCTCATCCTCCATCTTCACATTAACTGAAACCAGTTTACTGATAAGGGTATTAAACTCATTCAAATGATCTGCCACAGATGAACCCTCCTTCATCCTTAGGCTATAAAGTTGTTTTTTCAGAAAAACCTTATTTGTTGCTGATTTTGTCTCATACAACTTTTCAAGCTTCTTCCAGAGGGCTTCCGCGGTCTTTTCTTCAACAACATTGAACAAGACGGAGTCTGCTAGGCAGAGACGGATTGTAGAAACCGCCTTCCTGTCCAGCGTTGCCCACTCCTCATCTTTCATGCTGCTTGGTTTACTCGCGACCCCTTTCAAGGCTAGGGCTTGGTCATTTTGAACCAACAAATCCTCCACCTTCATCTTCCATAGGGCGAAGTTCCTGCCATCAAACTTCTCAATCTCGAACTTGGTTACACCTCCTGTCATTGTTTCAGCTCCCACTCGCACAAAACCCTAGGCTCTGATACCAGATGTTAGTAAAATATCAAATTACGTGCAAGCAGAAAACACAATAACACAAAAAAACAGTAACACAGATTTTACGTGGAAAACCTGCAATGTGCAGGAAAAACCACGGGGCAATGGCAGCTTCGTTATTTTATTGATTTCGGCAAACTTTTACATTCAATCAACTTTTACATGCAAGGGGTCATTCCCCTTTTATAGAAAAACAAAAACTGTTCGTTTCCTCTCCCAAAGGAAGACTCCAAAAACTGTTCGTTTCCTCTCCCAAAGGAAGACTCCAAAAAACTATTTGTTTCCTCTCACAACGTACGGTTGTACGGACGACCAAAAATTTCGGGTCGGGGGCGGAGCCCCCGAACCCTCGGGCGAGGTTCCCCCTTGCGACCCCCCTCGGCGCGCCCGGCGCATACGAACAGCGCGTGGGGATGGATCACAATAAACTGCACCACCATACACCTCGCTGTTGAAGAACATTGGAGATCTGGATATTGACTTCACCTCCTAACATTTTCCAAACCGATTCCGCTTCGATTCTGATTTTCTCAACTATGGTTGGTATTATCAACCATAGTTCGAAAAATCACTGATTTCCCATGTTTTATCGCAAAACTCGCGAGACTTTGATGCTCATGAGAAAATCACTCATTTTCTTGGCGCTGAGAAATGGCAAGAGAATCGTTGAAACACTTGCCAGAAAGCGTGAAAAGCTCATTGAAACTTGGACACATTTGAGTGAAAATTGAGTTTGCTAAGTTTTTAAGAGGGAAATCATTATTATTATTATTATATTTTGATATGAATTTAAATATTTTTATTGATGGCTTTATTGCCAAGTTTTTTGCAGAGTTTTTCCCGAGTCACTGAGAACTCTCCAAAATTTGCTTGTCAAGTTCTGACTTTTCCAACTATCAGATTCTGTTCTATAATATTTGGCTTTATTCTTACAGCATCGTAGGAAATAATACATCATATGTTTTATGTACCTTTGGGGCTGTGAACAGAGTATGCAAATTCTAAATATTACATTATTGTTTTGAGCACACAATAGCTAATATTCTTCATTTAAAATAATCAGTTAGAAGAGTGGTCATTCGAGAAGGGGCTATTATATATGTGTAAAACGCTAATAATTATTTGTAAACTAAAGAAATATCGTGTGTCAAAATTAAACTTGTAATTTTAGTGGTAGTGATGATGTCACTAAAAATTTCACCTCATAATTGTAAGTTTGTAACACTAAAGATTTCACCTCATAACTGTAACGTTATCTCTTTTTATTGACATTTTAGTCAAGTTTCTTTTTCTCTTATATTTTAGTAAAGTTTCTTTTTCTCTTATATTTTAGTATTGATTGGTGAATGTTACTTTGGTTCTCTTTCTCTGCAGAATGGAAACAGTCTCCTTTCAAGATTTTCATGCAGGTTTACAAAAGGCACTTGGTAAACAAGGCCATGCTGCCAAACAGGTTCTTATGTTCGAAGAGTAGAAGTGAACTTTTATATTATGTTTATTTTTCCTGTAAATCTGTGACAGTGTCATCTAGAATTTCTTACTTACTAAGCTTAATCTTAAATGTACTTCCCTCTGATCCTTTTTATACTATTGAAAATTGATTGTATGCAAGTATTTTTCTTGTAACTATTAAATAAGAAGATTCAAGTTTTCAACCATATGTTCCTTTTAAATGAATATTTTTGGTCATAACAGTTTATTACTTTCAAATCAAAATATGAATATTATGGATCACGTTTTGCTTGAACTAATGTGAGACAAGCCACATTACGAACACAGTTATCAAATGTAGACATTTGATGTAAACAAATGTGCAGAGTGGACATGAGCATTCATTACACCGAGTCAATAGAAGTCAGTTGAGTGTATACAGTTGATGCAAACAAATGTGCAGAATGGAAATTGATGCTTTTAGAATATAAGTTAGTAGAAGTTTAATTATCAATCCTATGGATAGCCCTATACTCAAAATATATTTAATTTGTGGTTAACCAATCCACTATATATAGTTATTGCTTAATGAATCCTGGCCAATTGTTGGATTGCATCCTTAATGTATCCAAGGCTAACATTTGGCTTCTAGGGATACATCATTGTATTACTCAGCAACTTTGGTCCTCACCATTAGTATCAATTATTGTCTGCTCGACAATCATCAAGTGATATTGTTTGAGAGATCTTCCTTGAATATTGCTGAACAAATGAGCAAGTGGCAAACATGTTGACTGAAGCCAGGTTCATGAAGTTTTGGGACATGCTTGAACTGAAGGAAGCCATCAGAAGCAGGCATGTAAGTATAATGCCACCTTCCTTTTACCTCCAATTCGTGCTTAAGGAGGGATTTTACAATGTGTAAACCTGACTAATCATGCCTTTTGATACCATTGGGCTGGTCCATATGATGTAACCAATTATAATTATGTATTTTTAAAAAATGAGTCTTATATTGTAATAATTTTGTTGCCACGAGAACCAACTTTCTTAGGATTGTGACCTTTTTTTTATTAATTAAAAGGACACTCATTTGAATCATTTGTATTCCCATTGAGCACCATTTATCTATTATTCTTAGTTCATCTACACCTTGTATGTTTTCTTTTTGAATGTCTGAATTGTTTCAACGTGGTGAAAATGAATTGGCTTGCAAAGGCTAGATCTGAAGTTAAATGGGCTATGGAAAAAGAAAACAAGTCTAAAGAAGATAGTAGCCATAACAAAGAAATAAGACATTCTACACTATTAGGCTAAGTAGGAAAATGCAAATAGGGTTATGGGGACTTCAATGCCTATGAAACCTATTGATTTGTTGCATAGCATTCTTAGATTGAACAATGCTATCAATAAAAGGGTGTTCGACTGACCTGCTTTGACATCTCTCATGGGCACAGATGGTAGAACTGATTAATTTAATTGTTGTGATTATGAATGAGGGTGAGAAACCTATAATTATTCACATTGAGATGTTGGGGTGTACCTTTACAAAGGTAATAGTTGAAGAGAGATTAGGTGTGAATGTTCTCCCTAAAAAGACTTTGAACATAGCCATTGATGGGAGATCATTTGTAATCTAAAGAGACTGCATAAATTGGGGAAATTGCCCTTGTGTCCGCCACCTCTCAAAGTGCTATGAGCATATCAGTATAGGATCCAAGTGAGGAGAGTATTTGGTTGCACTAAACATGAAAGTTATGGTCATAGGATCTTGGTGGACTTTATGGTCATTTCCTTGTGGAAACTAGCTTATGATGTCTTTTGATGGGATGAAATTGGTTGACAATTTATGTGTTGGGTCACAACTAGAAGAATCTATTATCTTTCATGGATCATAGAAAAGACTTCATCATCAATCTCAAGACATAACTTATATTTTCCTTAGTACTTCTAGATTTAGATGAATTAAACAAGATGGTGTACTGTGCAAAGGTCAACCTCAATGATAAGGGCATCTTGTAATTGGCAGAATGATCTTAAGGCTACAAAAAGTCAAATGGTGAATTGCTATATATTAGTGGATGAAACACTAATGAATATTCTCTAAATGCTTCTAATTGGATATAGAGTAGGATACATCCAAGAAGGATAGGAAGGAATTGCAAATGTTGGTAATTGCTATCAAGAAGTAATCACATTTGATATATTACTTGAAAACTTCATAGATTGTCAAGATAGACATATTAAGGTGTGAGTTAGACCTACATACAACTTTAATGTAATAAAAAGTCATTGGGAAAGAGTTATAAAGTTGAATTTAAGATGAAACAAAATCCCACAAGAAAGGAATCTTCGAGAAAAATTGGACTCTATCGTCAAGGCTACAATCTACTAGATATTCTTTGAATTTAAGGATGTCTATGCATGAACATAAAAATATTTGAAGGGACTGTTAGTTTAACTATGTACACAAAAAATTGCTTACGTAAAGAGCACAAGTACCGAGAAGAATAGCATATGGATTTAGCTAAAGTATGTAACCAATGTGCACTCACATATTTAAGATCCAGAGAATCCAAGACTAAATAGATTTCTTCCATAACAATCAGTTTGAATGAGACCACCCATATGTGCATATTGTGAGCTCAAGGAATTAAAATGTTGTTACAATCAAAGACCCTTTTTCTTGTCTCTTTTATTAACTTGTATTTTGAAAGAGATAGTGGGCCATGAAATCTTGATGGGTTTTTAAGCTACAACAAAGTAAATGCAATAAAAGAAGACAAATTGAAGCCTATAGGAGTGGTAAAAGGTGGAACCTATGTATATAGTGAAAAGCATTTCAGATGAACGATGCAACAATGATGCTTCACATAATCATTTTATACTTATTTGATGGGAATTTTAAAGGGAAGTACAAGATCCTTTGCAATCATTAGGCATATATGCACCTTCAAGCATTAAAGTGTTAGCATTGAACATAGGCCATAATATTGATACATATTTAAAGAATGATTATATGCTCTAGGTTACCTTGCCTTGAAATTACTCTTTATTTAAGAACAAAAACACACTACATAGTGGATTTGCAATTATCAATTGATCTTAGCCTAATTTATGTTAATCTTTCTAGATAACAAAAAATATTATTAGATCATTAATACACGATATCAAAGTCAAGGGTTTCTTAAATTTAGCTATGAATGCATGTTGGAGCTTGTAAATGTTTTGTTTGGATTTGACATAAGTAAATAAAGGTAACTTCAAAACACAATTTGGTCAAGTGGTTATAAGATAAATCAAGCTTCCCATCAATTGATAACACATTGATTCATTGACTGGAGACAAATAGGTGTGAGTTAACAATTTAGGCCCAATTGTAGGTGTAGATGTTAGATCATAATTAGTCATCTGAAACTTTTCTAGCAATTTTTGGCACACTTGCATTATAATACAAAACGACATGTTCAAGTTGCCAAAGTTTTACATCTAGGCAATAACATAGGAAGCTTAGATTTGTCATCTCAAATAATGAACTTAAATTAGATTTTCCTTTTTGAATGATATTGGCTTGACTTGCAATGATGGCAAGATAGTAAATATATACAATTAGGATCAGTATATCATGCCTAATATTTTTCACATAGAGATTAGGATCATAGAAGCTACTTTAGAATCATAAATCTTTGAGATATTGATCAATTTTTGATATACATGCTTGAGAAACCTACTTAAGTCCATACAAGGACTTAATCAATTTGCAAACCAAATGCTTTTTTACCTAGGGCCTAGAAACCTTGTGGTTGAACCATGTGGACCTCTTCGTCAAAATCTCCATTCAATAAGACACTTTTAACATCCATTTGATAAAAATTCCATTTGAATTAACTTGCAATGGAGAGGATCAATCATAAAGTCACAATATTTGTAGTTTGGACAAAATATTTTTTCATAATATACCCCTTCCTAACATGCATAGCCTTTGGCAACAAGATTGGATTTGAACTTGTCCAAAGAATTTGCTTTGCATTTCACTTTAAAAACTCATTTATAGAAAATGGTTTTTTTTTTCCCTTGTGGAATAACTTAGACAAGTCCAATGTTTTGTTCTTCATCAAGGAATCAAACTCTATGTTCATGGCAAATTCCTATTTAGGTTTATCTTTGGCCTTGTCATACATGCTAGGCTCATATACCTATGATTCACAAAAGTCAAAATAAAATTTGTTTGCTTCTGTGGATGCATACAAGCTTGAGTATGCATATACATTTTGGATGTATAATTATTTGGATGTATTGTTAAGTAATTATGTGTTGATGTAATATATGTGCAAAGTATTTGTATTGCCATGTAAGAGCATACATGGCAAGTGTTTAGTATTATGGGCATATTGTTATGAACCTCAATTCTCATTAACAAATATTAATCACCATTTATGTAGAAATATTCAAACATCCATCCACAAATTAATTATGCACAAAACAATCCACAAAATTAGACAGATATAGAAAATACCCTTGAGGTAGGGCAACACCAATAATATTCTTTAAGGAAGGAAATCACTCCAATCTATGCTCCACGATCCAAGACTATTACAAAGAATAATTGATATCGCTTATGGTTTACAATGAAAATCTCGCTTTATATACCCTTCTTTCTAAACCCATGTCCCACCTATTAATATAATAAAATATTAAAATATAATCCACCTTGGGTTATGTGTGGCCCACGACAACTATCCATAAGACCCATACACAATATAATATTATATTCCCATATTACTATATCTAGGTTCCTAACATTCCACCCCTTCTACAAAATGTTTTGTCCTTAAAACATATGAAGAAACCAGATAATATGATTTGCCAATCAATGTTAGCAATTGTTAGCAATCTCTACCATCCATCTTGAGTAGCCAAAACTGCTTTGTCGACTACAAGCTTCTACTACTCTACTTTGATGATGGGTCCATTTGTTCCTTAATGCAAGTGCACCACTCTAAAAACTAGAACCACTATGCCTTCTTTTCCAAACACTGCCATACTTGGTGCCCTTTTGATTCCATGTAGAACCATAATATTGTTGCCCTAAGCCATACCTCCAAGATTGTTGCCGCTCTTGGTGGTGTGGATGGTGATATGCTGCAACCTTAACCTAATGTTCTACTTTCTTTAACTCAACATTTTGCTCCTTTGTTTTAAATTCTTCTGCACATTGTTCTCTCATGTGCCCTTCGTTTGGTGTGTCCTTGTGCTCTTCTATGTCTTCCTTGGACTTTGCTACAGTTTTTTCCATGGACTTTGCTACTACTATTTCTTCCATGGACGTTGTTGCTACCTTCTTGGATTCTGTTTAAGGTTCTAATGCTTTTTCCTCAATTTATTTCCCTGCAACAACTTCCCATTTTTCCTCGGATCCTTGCCTCTTAGAGTGAGAAATATCTTGTACTATTATTTTCTTTTTCCTATACAAGAACTTCATGAACTTCTTTTGTACTTAACATTAGCCAAAGAATGTAACCAAAGATAATATAAAACAATATCTACATCATCCCTCTCAATGGCATAAAAATATGAGTGTAAGGCATTTTTCCATAGTAATATTCAAATCTTGAAAATTTTAAACATTCTTACCCTCAAGCTTTATTTCTTTGATTTTCTTTGTTTGAACTTGCAATCTCTTAGCCAAAGCAATATTCATGAAATTACATCTACTGCTAGGGTTTATAGAAATAACAACCTTTTCTCTTTGGATGCAGCCATAAACTTGCAAAATAAACTTTTTAGACTTGAAAAATTATTCCTGATCACTGCTTGGCTTATCTAACATCAAAGATGTGCATCCTTCCGCCTACATTATTATCCTTCTATTTTCCTTCTATTAATTCCTTGCAAGTTAACTCTCCTTTTGATTCCTTTGGTTCCTTTTGGAGCTTGTTTACTAATTCTTCATTTTTGTGTATCATTTCCTAATTTTGCCATGTCTATTCATTTAATTTCTCTAACCAGGCTTCTTCCTCTTTAGAAAACTCTTAAAACTCCATAACCTCAACCTAGAAAATATTCCAAAGTAGCTAGGGTTTCTCAAAAATAAGTCTCAATTCTCCTCTATTCCTTGCTATCAACCATTAATTATGTAGATTTTCTTCAAAAACAAATTAAACTACAACTGATTTGCTTACCCTGGCTGACAAATATTTACTATTTCGTTTCTCACAACTTGAAATTGTCACTGCCTTGTTTTGGATGATTGACTTCATAGGGTCATATCTGCCTCAATATTGCTCAAATTCCTTTATGTGATCACTCTTTTTAAAGCTCTTCAAATTCCGCACAAAATGGTCCAAGAATTGTTTAAATTGAACAACCTTTTGCAAAGATATGGCTCCTAAAAGATGAGATGTTTTTCTAGAAAAATCTGCCCTAACGCTGCCTATGTTTCAGACAGTTGTCTTCATATAGTTGTATCTCCGTCAATATTATTTGGATTCTTTTGTATGCAAGCTCTTCAAGCTACACATAATTTGATACAAGAATTGTTTAAATCAGACAAATTTTTGCAAGATATGGCTTCTGCAAAATGAGATGTTTTATGAAAAATTTGCCTTAGTTCTGCAATCCACCGAAAAACACAAACCCCACCTTTCCCAAATCACCGCTTTAATATCATGTGTTATGAACCTCAATTCTCATCAACAAATATTAATCACTATTTATGTAAAAATATTCAAAACATCCACAAATCAATTGTGCACAAAACAAGCCACAAAATTAGACAGATATAGTAAATACCCTTGAGGAATGGCAACACCGATACCCTTGAGACAGGCAACACCAATAATATTCCTCAAGGAAATCACTCCAATCTCTCTCCACGAGCCAAGACTATTACAAAGAACAATTGATATCACTTATGCTTTACAATGAAAATCTCCCTTCTTTATATACCCTTCTTTCAAAACCCATGTCCCACTCATTAATATGGTAAAATATTAAAATATAATCCACCTTGGATATGTGTGGCCCATGCCAACTATCCATAAGACCCATATAACTACTCATAAAACCCATCCATAATGTAATATTATATTCCCATCTTATTATCTCTAGGTTCCTAACACATAAGTAATTTGTCATGTAATGGGCAATTGTTAGTGGGTGGACATGACTATATAGTTTCTTTTGATGTATTATACATAATTACGTGTGTATTTAATATGCATGCAAAGTGTTTGTAGAAAGTTGCCATGTAAGAGCACATGTGGCAAGTGTTTAGTATTATGCACATACACAAGTAATTTGTCATGTAATGTACAATTGCTAGTGGGTGCATAGGTACGAGGTTAGTTGTGTAGTTACCCAACTACCTCCCTTGTCAAGTTCCTTATTTTAGACCCCTTCCATTTGAATGAATACCATATGATATTTGTTGAGTATCATTGTGATCACTCTTCATGATAACAAGGTATTGTTGTACTATCTTATTTATATCAATAATGTTATGTTCCTATTGATATTCTATCTTTGTGATTCTTTTATTTGGATGCGTAGATTATTTTTATTAATGTTTGTTGTTGTCTAATTACTTTCCTGTTCCTTGAATTTGGTAATACAATTGTTATACTACATTTGGCACCATTGCTGCAATGAGTCTAAATTAGAGACTACGGTTACATTGAAGAGAAAAGAAGGTGAATGATAGATAGCCCAACACATGGGCATGGCAAACATGGATGCAGATGGACAAGGTAAGAGCTAATGCAAAGAAGTTAGAGACTTGCATGACAATGAACATTTTACATAGAAGCATGAGAAATGACTACAATGAGGAGTTGAACAACCACTAATGTGGCGACAAACAACTTGTCGTTGAAGAGGAAGTTGTGAGTGCACATGTAGAGAATTACGTAGTTGGGGTTTCATCGCAAGAATTGGAGCGTGTGGTCCCATATGGAGGAGGGAAGCCCTGAGATAGAGGGAAGAAGAGAGTTTGACCAGTGGAAGATGATGTTTTTATGGTAGAAGAAGTGACAAATGTGCAAGAAGCAAACATAACACATGTTGACTCCAATATTAATGCAAATGGAGAAGAATGGGTAAGCATGGAATACAAATTTGAGCAAGTAATAACTCCAACGACAACACAAAAACATGGGAAAGTGCCCATTGGTGCCATGTATGAGACAACCATGAGTGTATCTAAGAGACCAAAGCCGACACTTGTGTACACATGAAGAAGATCACGTAGTAGTAGTGTAGTTGAAATTGGTTGACGATTGTTTGCACATGAAGGAGATCAATTGTTAGACCAATATTTGTCAAGTGGGGAAGAGTCCAACAAACAAGTACCACAAAAATTGACAATGGCTATGAAAATAGGTAATAAGCACCCAAGTTTTACTCGAGACTAGAAGGAATATCTTGAAAGACATATTGGCACATGCATGACATGGAAATTTGGTGGAGTGAGAAATGAAAATTCATGGTTGTAATTATTTCCAACCATGTTAGGGAGTAGCAATGATATGGAATTTGAAGCATGAACAACCATTTACCTCTTCAAATGACTTAAAGGAAGAGTTTACCAAGGAGTTCAAGTTGCTTTGAGATGATACAAACATCATTGGAGAAATATTTGCGATGAGGCAAGGGAAGCATAAGAATATCAAGCCTTATAATTGTCATTTGAAGGAATTGATAGGTAAGATGGAAGTCAAACCCATGGAAAAACTTCAAAGATGATGGTTCATGGATGTACTACTTCCTTGATATAAGAAGAAAATGAAGGTGGCATCATGAATAATGTACCATGAAGCGTTTGACAAAACATTGAATTTGAAAAGTGATATGAAGACAACGACATTGGGTGTAAGTGCAAGTCAAAATAGGGATGATACTAAGTTTGATAGTGATAAGGAAGACCTAAATTCACCCATACAATCAATGCAAAAATATTTGGAGCGAATGATTAATGATGTAAAATTTGAAAACAAAGACATATAAAAGGATGTGTTTTGCATGCCAGACAAAGAGGTATACGAACACCAACTGAAGAAAGCATACTATAATATTTGTAAGGTGAATGGACAATATTGTTGTTTATTGTCCATTTAATTTGAAAAGTGCATGTCCCTAAGCACCCATGGTGCAATTAGAAGCCAAACACTTCAAAAAGTGGACAAAGCATGACCAATACCAGTTAATTGTCAAGGCAAGAGATCAAACATGAAATTTGGTAATAGGTTTGGTTATGAAAGTAGACTCTACTATGACTTAGATAAAAAACCTATCATATAGTGTAGAAAGTGTTAATAGGGGGCACTTTGCATGTAATTGCACAAACACACCAGTTGGAAGTGGCAACAACAAGGTGATGATGTGTCGATGGTGTGATCCTGACAACCATGAGGAGGTAAATTGCCCAGAGAAAGCAGGTACCAATAATTCATAGAATGTCAACTTGATGGACAAAGAAGAAACACATTTGGAGAGGGAAAAACATGTACTTACAATAATACACACAAGCAAAGAAGAGGACAAAATACCCAGACCCTACCAAGGAGAAAAGTGGCAAGGAGGCTCGTGTGCAAATTGAAGGAGCAATGGTGAAGGAAAATGACAAGTAGAAGGAACTCATCATAGTAATAGATGGAGATTCCTCAACAAAGGAGTTGGTAGAAAGCATTGAACTCAAACATGTTGGTTAAGATATCCTGCCTAATTCGTATAGTAGTAGAGGTTTATACTACATTTGAAGAATTGATGTGCACAAGGAGAATGCATACTACCAGATTGTAACAAATGAATAAGGATCTATATAGACTCAACATTCTTTATGATTGATGCCAAGAAGCCTGGAGTCATTCATGTTGAGTTGCTCGGGCATACATTGATTTAGGTGATTGTTGATTATGGTTCTAGTGTAAATGCATTGCTTGAAAAGGCATGAAGATATTTAGGTGCACCAATTTTATGGTCACCCAATTTTCAATTGTATGGAGTGGATGAGTATGATATTGAGATGAAGGGAATATTGATTGCAAGAAAATGAACATTGCCAAAAAAACATTGATTTTGGACTTTGTGCTGATTGTCATGTAAAAAATAGCTTATGATGAATTATTGGGAGATGGGTGGTTATGCATGATAAAAGTTAAATATAACTGGGAGAAAGACCAAATGACAATTAAGAAAGGCTAGCACAAGTACATCATAAATCTAAAATTAGTTTCTCAGCAAAGAGTGTCAACCTTGGAGGAGTTGGGAGAATCCTCATTTGATGAAGTGAGGGCGCATGGATTTGATCCCATTGCTTGATGGATGGATGTTGGTAAGCCCCATGGCCTCTTCCTTCAACACAAGGATACTTATAATTTTGGAGCTTAGTGTGGAAGCTAATGAAACTACACCAAGAATCAAATATATAACTTTCTTTGTAATGACTCGAGACTAGCCATGTTAAAACATATGATAGATGGGGTGATTTATAAAGAATTGGGATAGATCCCTTTCCATAGTTGAAACTTGATGTCCATTTTAAGAATTAAAGGAATTGGAACCAAATGAAGGGGTTTTGGAACTCAGAGAGTGAATGGAGGACAGAGAACTTGGACAATGGGTTACTCCATTGGCAAATGGAAGACTATGAAGTCTTCCATTCTACATGTTTGTGCATCAACATACAAGAATAAAATGAAGAACCTCATAACACCTACAAGGTAGACAAATGTAACCATGCAATGAAGAATATACAAGTTGAAGGGGAGGAGGAGATAGTGCCATTCCTCCTTTCCCACCACCCAAATTTGTCGAATATAGTGTTGGTAATGTATAGATTGATGAGAAGCTGACAATTCCTTTGATGTCGCAAAGCCAGTAGAAGATCCTAATACCATAAAGTATGAAGGTCCAAAGAAGAAGCAGGTAAATCTTGGTCAAAATGATGATTAGTTGTAGATATGATTGAGACCTAGTCTTGAAAGCGGTAGCTTTTAAGATTTCATACATTATAAGGTTGCCTTTGCATGGACATATAGAGGCTTCCAAGGAATTCCATTGGAGTTGTGAGTATATTGGATCCCTTTTATTCCAGGTGTGCAAACTATGAGGAGACCATGCAGAATGAATTCCAAATACACAATTCTAGTAAATGTGAAGATTAAAAAGGTGCTTGAAGCAAGGATAATCTTCAAGGTGATAATGAATAAATGGATATCCCCCATCATAATCAACTTGGAGAAGTAGTTAAATGTGCATATGTGTAGAATTTAATATCTTGAATGCAGTCAAAGACACCTTTTAATCCATTCATAGATTTGATTTTGGAAGAAGTGGCTTCACACAAAATCTATTCCTTTTTGGACTGATTCTTGGGATATAATCACATAAGTATTGTTGAGGAAGATAGATTGAAGACAAATGTGTAGTGTAAAAATGGCATGTGTACATACAATAAAATGCCCTTCGGTTTGTGCAATGCACCTGCCACATTTCGAAGTATGCTTTTTATATCTTTTTGCAGATGTCAATAGGCAAGTTTAAGGTGTTTTTGAACAACTAGTTTCTCTATGGCAAGAAGTAAGAGCATTTGAAGACACTAGAGGGGTACATGATATAATTTGTGAATGCTCAACTTTCTCCAAATCCAAAAAATTGGGAACTATAGGTGCCATATGGGAAGTACCTAGGACATATACTGTTGAAGAGAAATCCTAATAAGATATGTATGGTAATGATCATGGAGGAGCCATACAATGTGAGATCCTTGAATTTGTTTTAGGGCATGTGGGTATTGTAGGCTTTTCATTAAAAATATTGTACAAATACCACATTCATTGGATGTATTGACATGAAAGGGTGTTCCCTTTAAGTGGACAAAGGAGCACACCAATATGCCTTTAAAGAGGCAAAGTTAATTTGTGCACCTATTCTCATGTTTCTAGATCGGGAGAAATACTTTCATATCCACATTGATGTGTCAAACTTTGCAATCAAGTGCTAGTTGTTGCAGAAAGGAACTTTTAGGTTAGATCAACCCATATACTTTGTAAGTTAATCGTTGTCAAGAGCAGAGAATAATTACAACATGATTGAGCAAGCAACATTGGGAATGTTGTATGTAGTGTACAATTTTTGACATTATTTAATCGCAAATCCCTTTGCATTCTTTGTTGATCATTAAGCATTATTGTATCTAATTAATAAGTTGACAATGTGCGAAAAATTTAATAGGTGACTCGTCATGTTGCAAGAGTTCATATTTTGGGTAGTGGTAAGTCCAATAAAGAAACATGTAATAATGAATCAATTGTCAAGAATTCGGTTGGGAGGACTTGCAAAAGGATTATTAGATGAGTTTCATAACACTCATTTGTTTTTTATCACCAAACTACCATATTTGTACAAGTACATTGGGATGTATTTGTCGATGGGTGAATTGCTAAGGGAGATGCTGACAACTAAAAGAAGAAAAATAATCAAAGTCAACACTGTTCTAGTTAATTGCTGGTCTACTATACAAGATAGAACCCACCAAAATTTTGCAATGTTGCATGATAGATAAAGTGCATACAAAATTGAAGGAAGTTCATGAAGGACTAGTAGGAGAGCATATGAGGCCAAATGCAACCATGAGGAAGGTGCTTCTAATAGGGCTATGGTAGCCCATCCTCTATCACACCATTATGGAGTTTGTCATGGCATGTGATACATGATTGATATTTGGGAATCTATTGCATCAAGACTTCATGTCATTGCATCGTTATTAACCACAAGAGTTGTTTGAATGTTGGGGTTTAGATTTTCCTTTGAAAACCAACAAATGAGGAAGATGTAGGTCTATTGTGATAGCAAAAGAATATTTGGCAAAGTGGGTTGAGGCAAGAGCATTGCCTATCAAATCCACTAAGAGCACTCCATGTTGCTTGTATGAATAGATCATCATGAGGCTTGGAGTGACCTTGTAGTTGAAAAGTGATCATGGAGGGATCTTTGTAAATGAAATTATTCAAAAGATGACCACTAAATTCAAGGTATTTTTTCATTTTCAAGTTTGTACTATCCCAAGGAAAATGGGTAGGTGAAAGTGATGAACAAAGTGTTGGTCTCAATCTTGTATAATACTTTATAGAATTGAAGTTGCAAATTGGGAAGAGAAGTTGCCAATAGTTTCATGGACATATAGGACAACATAGAAGCCAATGAAAAATGATAAACTATTACAATTGATGTATGACCATGAAGCGATAGTGTTGGTAGAGTTTCTAATACCAGGTTTGAGAGTGGTGGTGGAGAATCGTTTTGAAGATTATGAAATCCTAGGGGATAGGCTAATGATATTAATCAAGCTAGACAAGAAGAGGATGTTGGTGCAATTGTCCACAAAGGTTGCCCAACATCGACAAAGGCATTTGCACAACAAGCATCTACAAAAGATGAAGTTGAAAGTAGATGATCTTGTGCTAAAGTACAATGGTTAAAGGGAGATCAAGCTATGGGAATTGAAGACCCTGTGGCTTGGACCATTCAAGGTTGAGGAGGTCCTAGAGAAGGACACAATAAGATTGAGAAATATAGACAATACATAGTTTCCATTTATAGTGAATGTTTTGGATTTGAAGCCATACAAGGTTCACATACAAGTAAAACTTATAAATCACAAATTATAAATCACAAACTATTATAGGAGTCCAATTTTGCCAGATTGTGTAATGCACCATGTCAATCTTTAGGGTCCTTTGAAGTGATCACAATTCATGAAGGTGAGAATGCAATAGAATAAATGAGAATGATATAAAATGTAAGAATGAATCCAAAGATAGTGAGCTTGCGGAGCAATTGGCATGGTTGTTTGAAAAAAAAGTTGTAAGGTATATTGGGGATGGCATGCAACAACTACAACCAATCATTAAGTAGGAATAATTGGAGATGGAGTATATTGGATCATGGAGGATATGAATGCATGCTAGGTTCCTTAATGAAGAATAAATTAGGAGTCCACAAGGGAACAAAAGCACATAGTTGATGACGAGACAAGTCAAGTAGGAAACACTATAAGAAAGGATAAATTTGAGACTTGAAGGAAGTTATGATAACAAAAGACTAAGTCTATTAAAGGACATTAGGTATGCACAACAAAGAACATGTGCAAAAATAGAACAACTGCACGAATGGAGCAAAGAGTTCAATGTTCATATTGGCAAATTATGAGTGCAACATGCTCAAGTGTTGCATCAGTTACAAGAGGCCATGTTGATAATGTAGTTGTTGGCAAAAAGACAAGTCCATAAATTTCTAATTAAGGAGATTGATGAACAAGGAAGTGCTAGAGCATGTTGTCCTTTATGATGCAAGCAAAAAATTGGGAAGAGAAAAGCTTATTATAGCAATTTAGACAAGTTATAGTGCAAGTTGGAGAATTGTACATAATTTGTTGAATAACCCCATACAAGGTGATAACAATTTGCCAAATGGTGAAGTGCGTAGGTTGATGGAGAACAAAAATTACCCTAATGAGCTCAAGTAGTGAGGTAAACTAAAGTAGTGTGAACTCTAGCTCGGGGTTAAATAGATTTGAGAAAAAAAATCATATAGGAACTCATCTAGGCACTTATAATAACCATTGAAGACAATAATTAAGTGTGCACAATTATTGTTGTTAAGGTTTGGTAAGGACAACAACCTTGATATATGTGAAAAATGTAGTGGGAGCCTATTCACTAGATAGAGAAGTTGCACACACAAGGGTTGATAGTGTTGAACAATCGCTATGGTGCATCTCATATAGTGAGTTGATGGATGAAGCACCAATAGGTTGAAGAAGACAAAGGTTACAAAGAAGACGATGCAAGCAAATACATAGACAAAGAGTGGAACTGAGTTGGATCCTCGATTAATGATGGGAGCACGCAATTTGAGGAGTGTGAAAATTTTGTGTTATAATGATGACACTACCCTAGGTTGTTTGGGGGGCCATCAAGTTGTCTACACCCTTTGAGCCAATTATGTAGTTTTTGGTTCTTCTTGGTGGTCGTTTGGGATAATTATTAGGCCTTTTGAGCCATTTGGGATGATTTTCAACTCTACTAGGTCATTGGGGAGGGTTGTCAGGCCTTTTAGGCATTTGGAATGACTATCCAAGATCTTGGGCCATTTAGGTCTAAGTTCATGCATGATGACTATCTAGTCTCTTCGGTATTTTGAGAGGGTTGTTAGGACCCTACACTATTTGGGAAGGCTATTCCCTAGGTTGTATGGCACCTAGGTTGCCTAGGATGATTAGGAAAATGAGGAGGGTAATTAGGATTCCTTCATATTTTTCTAATAAACGATGGGCCTTTTGGCCATTGGCCAAGCCATATTATGATCGACCAGGGTATTTGGCCATCTAGGGAGGCCATTTAGCTCCTTGGGCCTTCAAACTAGATTGTCCTATCATCTAGCTGGGTCATTTGATCAATGGGCATTGTTTTATTTCCTCAACAAGACAACTAACAATGAGGAAGTCACCTAGTCAGGTTGTTTGGCTAATGGACCCCACTTGATGTCCACCTGCGCTCAACATTAAGACATGTAGAACACATAGTGCAAAGGCAGTTGTAAGAACCACCAATGGGTACATAGGCACTAAGCGTCATCATCTTTGGAATAAGTGATAGAAAGAGCAAATGAATTGAATAAATTTCATTTGCATCCAAGGGAAGGAGGAGAGCCAAATATAGAGCCAACTGAACCAGAATAGTAGAGCCAAGAATTGAAGCACCCTAACCAAGGTAGGAAAATTTTCACTATGGAGAAAAAGTGAGGCATGGATAAATGATAGAAAAATGAGGATTTTGCAAAAACCCCTTGTCCATGGTGAAAAATATGAAGTCCCCCAAGAATTAGGAAATTGTCGTCTAACCACAAAGTTGAAAATAGAAAACCTAGTTGTCGTCATCAAAATTTACAATTCCAGCAAGGATTCGACTGGATAGGAAGAAAAATCTAACAAAATCAATCCACTAATAGTGGGATTTAGTGGTTCAACAATGGTAATCCACATTTTGGTGGAGGAAACCAAAGATTTGGTCATCTGAGGTAGCATCTAGATTTTCACAAGGGAAGAGTTGGAAGTTTGCAAGTAACAAGGATCATCCAAATAAGGAATGTTGTTTGACCAACAAATAGGGCCATTCAAATAGAAGACATGGCCATCTGACTAGAAGGGTGAGCCATTCAATTGATAAGGGAGATTGCACACTGGATATAAGAGGTCATCTAAAGCCAACAAGAGGCCAAGAAGAGACCATTTGGAGGAAGCATGTTGTCTAATGCAATAAGATAACTATCCTAAGAAGGGAGTGAATTGTCTAGAGACATGAAGCGATTGGTTGGATTAAGGAAGAGGTGAACAAGGATGTCTAGGAGGTGACCCCAATTGGTCAAGAGTACAAGTTAAGTAGCAAAGATGCCTTAAAATTTTGGTTGTTGTAAATTTATCTAGGAGACATTTCCAAGTGGAGGAATTTCCATGCAATTTCTGAATTTGATGTGTAGGTATTGTACATTGGGAGGACATGGGGTAGTTGCGGACCAACACAGACTTTTGTTTTAATGGTTTTTTTAATTGTCGGCAAGTGAGATTTAAATAGGTAGGGGAAAATGGATCCTAGAATGGGAAAATAACTATTAAAGAAGGAATGCATCCTAGATCCAAAATTATAGAAGGATATAAGGACTGATAGTTGCAAAGGACACCCATTGGATTTGGTCCGCAATAGTAGTAGAGTCCAATGTCAAGACAAGGAGTGAAGATGTGCAAAGGTGTGCATGAAGTGTTACTTGAAGGACACAATGTGGGAAAGAAGAAGACAATTGATTCTTGACATATATACATTCAATGTGAAATATCAATATCACATTCCAAGATGTGAACACTTGAATTGCCGTGAATACAAAAATAATGGGAAATGCAAGAAGAAGGATTCATCCCCATTAAGAGGAATAAGGAAAGAGAGGATGTAGGTCCCTCTCAATGAAATCACATAGACATCAGTAGTAGGAGAAATTTTGAGAAGATGGTGGCATGATAATCTAAGAAGTATGTTGGACATCAAACTTTTGTGCTATATTAATACAATATATCATGCAAGTACCAACCTTTGACATGGATTTTGTCAAGCCTTACATGATATAGACATTGGAGAGGTATGATGTAGATAGGAGGAGCAAGATAATCATTGAGAAGTATAAGTTTAGAGTGACTTTTAATGTGAAAGACTTTTATAGGGTGTTTGATCTACCTAGTTTGAACAATAAACCAATCTACAAGGAGGAAGTGGGACCTTTTAAGCTAAAGGAGTTTGCCAACAAATACTCAAATATATCAAAGGAAGAAGTGGAGAAGCTGATGAAGCATGGTAGTAGAGGGCTAAATATGCATCAACTATGTACAAACCAACTTAAATGAGCCATGGGTGTAGTTATGTTGATATTGTTTGGTGAACAAAGAGTCTTAGATATACCCATTGGTTTATTCCTTACATGTAGGGAATCATGGATGGAGTTAAGTTTTATTGGGCATCATATTTGACATTTGGGTATCCATAACTTCATGTTAACGGTGTCAGAGAAATTTTCAATGGATTCATGCCAATGAACTGTTATTAGAAACCATAGTGATGGAGAGGGTTTCCATCCCTAGAATGAAGACCTCACTATTAATTCCTGATGGAACACCATTAATTTTCTAGTTGGATTTTGTTACACAAGTTGTAAAGATGCATACTCTAGAAAAGGTGATTAAGAGACATAAAACAATAGCAACAATGAAATCAATTGTGAAGCCGATGAAGTCTTCTGAGGGGGAACATGATAATTATAGATGCATTGGAGGAGTTAGAGAGTGTTAAGGGAAAATAAGAGACAATAGTAGAGGAAGAGATGTAACCTTAACGATAAGGATAATACCTCTATGAGAGATACCAATTCAACCTAAGGGATGCTCTGCAAATATTTGTAGTAGTTGGAAGATGAACCCACCATGAAAATATACAAAGGTAGGCATTGCCCAACAAAGACTTGTACAACTCCAGAGACAAAATACACAATTACAGGTCACTTTGTCAAAGGGGTCAAACATTGATCACAATACTTGCAGCTTTGGAAATTTTGTGGGAAGTCACACAAGAAGTTTGAGTCAGACTTGTGCAAGATAGTGGAACTATGCAAGTGAGTGTGGCATAGAGGGGGAAACAAATGGAGGAATAGGGAATTGCAAAGGAAGTGTAAATAGAAAATAAGGGAACTGGATATCAAGCTACACAAGAGACAAGGGTAGTATAATATGAGATAGTGGATGAGGTCATACAAGTAATCATTGAAAATGATGCTAATTTAGAAGATTTAAACACAACATCAAGGATCATGGTGGAGATGGTCCCACCATGGTTTAATTTGGGCACATCAATAATGGGAGGAGCATTTGAACCTAAATGGGGTCACAAGATGCTATGATAAGTTCAAAAGTCAAGATGAGAACAATATGTTAATCAGTTAATTTGAAGGGTCTTGAAACACCATGGCAAGAATAAAGGGAAGAAGCAATAGCATTTACATGTTCCTCCCTTGGGGAAGATGCCTATGGAGGTGACTTTAGATATTGGAAAGAAGGTTGTTGTCCAAACATCATTGCCTTAAGTAATGGAGCTTGGCTAGTCAAGTAAGGCACCACTAGTGATAGATGCAAAGAAGCAAAAATTGGAGTAGTAGTAATTCAATGAAAAAAAACAAAAAGGGAAGGCGATTAAGGGGATTTCTAAGAAAGGAAATAATGAAGCTTTGGATGATGAGAAATATGAAGATACAAGTTGGGAGAGTGGCAACAATAAAACACATGTTGATTATCCCAAGTTGAGTAAATCACCTTTGATAGGCAAGATGATTGATGAGCAACTTCATAACTTCTATAGTAGGATGAGTGAAATGAGCAATAAGAAATGTCAAGATTTTGATGCCAATGTTATTGATTAGTGAAAATTTTGGATGCTTAGGGTGGAGAACAAAGTAAGAAGTTACAAAATTGACCAATTGGGTAATGGATGAGTCAAGGATAAGATAATTGGCCTAAATGACACAGAGTTAGCCTTTTGAGTTGGGGGAAGGCAACAACCATACCATGATTGGAGTAACAGAGCTTCCAAATGATACAAGGGTTTTGTACCATCATCCACCAAATATCTACATCTTACAAGAAAACCTTGACACATACCCTAACCCACAAATATTAAGAAGTTCAAATCAACACCTAAGATTGATCCAACATATACCAATTTTAAATATCTTGCTTACTTGATCCAATGGTTAACAACATGGCTACAAACTTAACCATGAAATGGAAAATAATTTATGCATGAAAGTGGAACAATAGGTATCCCAAGTAAAACAAGTGCATGAAGAACTTTGATAATTGAAGGTAGAGGCCAAAAAAGAATTAACACAACAAATGAAGGAAATGAAAATGCTGAAAAGAGATATAGTGAGTAATTGCAACATTTAGAGCAAGATAAATCAACAAAAGACTAGCAAATTGTAATGTTGTAGGCTCAATTTGTAGATGCACAAGGAATGGATGGTACATTGAAAGATGATCAAGAGTTGAGCATCAACAAGGATTTCAGTGGGCATGGTACACATGTTATGCTACCAAATTGAACGCAAAGACTAATGCACTTAGGATGTAAATTTGTGAGATGGGTGCAACTCTCTCCAAGTCCAACAACCATCTTCTATCTCAAACCTAATCCTAAAGGGATGTAGATGTTGTTGACAAGGACTTTGACCAATCTAGAGGGGAGAGAGGATGTGGTATCCAGTTTTGATGTGGTGCCATGGCAAGGGCCCCTCGTGCGTAGATGGATGTGTATGAGATTGAGTATGCATATACATTTATCTATATAGGTTCTTTTGAAGTATTGTAAATAATTATGTGTTAATATAATATAGATGCAAAGCGTTTGTAAAAAGTTACTATGTAAGAGCATATTTGATAAGTCATTAGTATTGTGCACATACATAAGTAATTTGTCATGTAATGGGCATGGGTGAATACATACAAAGTTGGTTGTGTAGTTACGTAACTACCTACCCAACTAAGTTCCTTATTTATAGGCACTTACATTCGAATGAATAATATGTGATATATATTGAGTATCATTGTTGTGATTGTGGTTCATGATGATGAGGTATTGTTGTGTTGTCATATTAGATAAATCAATAATGTTTTTTTCCTATTGGTAATTCTCTGTCTCTATGATTCTTTCATATGCACACATGGATTATTATTATTTTTTTGTCTAATATACTTGCTATACTCCAAATTTATATATTGTATGGTCTTATTATTTGATCTTCTAGATCATCCAACTACGTTCTCATATCTTAAAGCATCTTTCACATTGGTTTCATGCCATTCTAGTCATTTTTGTTGGTTGTAGCATAGTGGTGAGTACTTCAACACTTGGAGGAACAAGTTGATATGATAGATTTAGTAGTCAACAAATAATGCCATTAGAAACATCTCTTATGTTATGAAAATCATTGACAATATCACTTGAATGACAAGTGCTTTGACACTCCACCTATATCACACACTTGTACAACAAGCACTAGTACAACAATCACTTATACAACAAGCACTTGAACAAAAAGCATTTGCATGTAAATAACTCGAATGATAGTCTCTAGACTTGTACGACACTCCTCATTGACACATCCTTATATGCCAAAGCCTCTCATACAACACTTCTTGATGAAACTTCCTCATACAACACTCATGACCTGCAACTTAGATCTAACCTACACACAAAAATTAAGAACACATACATATCTACTTGCTATAACAATGACATCACAAAATATGTATACACAAAAACAAATGAAGGATGAATAATATCAAATTACTTCTGGAGACTCATACAAATAAATGGGGGATGTTGTTTATCCTTGAGAGCTTACTAGTTAACAACTACTACCAAGGACAACTCATCTAACTGCCCTCCATTCGTACATGCTAATTACATACATTGTCAAACATTACAAACTTTGTATTATCAATGCTTATGTCATCACCCTTGACATAATTACATTACAAAATTGCATTTCCTTTGCATTTACATTTCATGTACATTTGCACTTATTTTACTATTTACATTATTTTGTTTAAGGTTGATTAGAATTAGATCCTACAACTTCCCTTCTCTTTAAAGTAGTCAACATCTTTGTCAATTATTGTATTTGCTCCTGGGGACTCGATATTTTGATTATGTTGAGGCATAGGAACAAGAACACCTACAAGCTCTTGGATTTGTATTTTCAATGCCTCAATCTCTCCTTTGAATCTTTTTGCGTAAGTTTGGTATCGAGCCCACTACAAGCCATAATGATTTGACCTTTGCTCAACTTTTGCTAGTCTTACCTTTAATTTGACTTCTCTTTTTGCAACTTCAACCTCACCTTCCTGGATACTTCTACAAATTCTCTCATTGCTTTCACTTCTTATCTCACTACAATTTCCAATTACTCATCCTTCTCTACTCTCAACTAATCTCAGTGAGTGACTTCATGATTTTGTTCTTCCAATAGTTGCTCCCTCACTACACAATTTGACTTCAGCTATCTGATCAATTGATCTTGTTCTTCTTGTGACTTCACCTTTTCCTCAACATCCTTTTTCAATGTTGCTAGTTCTACTTTGACATCCTCTCATGCTTTCCAAAGTCATGCCTCCATCACTTATAATTGATTAGCTTATAGCTTCTTCTTCAACTTCATGGTTGTAACGACCCAAAATCTAATTAGATTAACTAAGAATTTTATTTATAAGCATAAAACTGAGAGGGATTCACATATCCCTAACCAGCCTATGCATTACTATTAAGAGAACTAGGCTAATCTAATGTTTAAGTTGATCGACCTTCTCTTTCCAAATTTACTAGAGGATACGCCCATCTCTATACCTTACACAATTCCGTTTATGTAGATATACTATGTGTATCGCAAATAAGCTATCCATCTTATCTTCTTGATGAACTAAATTATCTCCTTCTATCAGTCAAAGGAATACACCCATCTATATACCATATACAAGTCCATCTATGTAGGTATATTACACGTATTGTGAATAAGCTATCAATCTCATCTCCACGATGAGCTAACTTATTCCTTTCATAGATATCTAAATTTGTTCATAATTGTTTTGGTTTTTCTAAGTTTGTCCTAAGAGATCCTAATCCCTTAGGTTCCTTTTTCTCTACTTCTATCACATAATCCATAATCATTTTTGGATAACAAATCAACCATCTAACTATGATAAAAAGTAAAACCTTCTAATTAATTTAAACATGGAATAATATCTACAAAAGCATCAAGAAAGTACTTAAACAAAACATCATAATCTAACTAAAGCATTTAAGCAAAGGAATTGCTATGAAACCATGACAACTACAATTCTCATAAACCACAAGTTAGGGATACATTCTTCATTTATTTATTAAATCATTACATAACCCAAGTATGGTAAAACTTCCATACTTAAAAGAATAAGGTATTACATCAATGTCCATCTAGGAGATTACTCAACTAGTGTATAATCTAATAAATAAATTCATTACTACAACCAATGTCAAGATTGATGTTTCGGTTCCAAGTGTCCTCCTTGGTTCTTCCTATCTTTCCATCGCTCAATTGATGGTAGTAAGGGATCAAGACAACTCATGGTTCTTATGAAGCATGCATCTAAATGCATCTACTAAATAACTTGAAGCAAGTGCATATATAATTTGGTTGCCAAATTGCAACTATACAAAACTACTCAATGCATTCAATCATAAATTATCTAGTCAATCATCAGAAGAGATCCCACCTTTTCACTCTTATCTTTATCAATAGAAAAAGAGAGTCATTTCATCAAATACAAAGTAATTCACAACTCTTCCTTTAGTCAATCAAAGGTTCATGCTTTTCATCATGCAAAGTCATTTTCCTTAATCTATTAAGGTCCCATACCCTTAATGAATCAAATACTTCAAACAATCCATTTATTCAATTAACTTAGGCCCCATGCACTTAATTAATCAAATACTTAAATCAATCCATTTATTCAATTAAATAAGGTCCCATATCCTTCATTAATCAAATACTTAAATCAAACCATTTGTTCAATTAACTAAGGTCCCATACCCTTAATTTATCAAATACTTAAATCAATCCATTTATTCAATTAACTAAGGTCCCATACCCAAAATTAATCAAATACTTACGTAATCCATTTATTCAATCAACTAAGGTCCCATACCCTTAATTAACCAAATACTTAAAACAATCAATTGATTCAATTAACTAAGGTTCCATACCCTTAATTAATCAAATACTTAACTAATCCATTTATTCTTTCCTTAATCCATCCAAAAACATAATCTATCTATGCTTTAGCAACAAAAGGTCTTTCTTTTATTATTTCCTAACATAATCCATCTATGTTTCATTATTCAACTAAAAAGATCCATCATTTTTAATCGATCATCTAAGTTATTACTTATCTTTCAAAAAGAGGGCTTTCTTAAGCGTTTTCTACAAAAAGAAGGGCCAATAGGCCAGAGAGTCAACTAGCCAAACCCAACCCAATAGGTAGGTCAAACAAACCACAAGCGTGTCGAACAAACCACAGGTAGGTCAATAGACCATAGGCAGGTCAAACACACCATAAGCAGCTCAATAGACCACAGGTGGGTCGAACAAACCACAGGTAGGTCAATAGACCACAAACGGGTCAAACAAACCATAGGCATGTCAACAGACCACAGGCCCAACCAACTGGCCATTGCCAAGCACGCCTAGCGCGTTCTTGGCTACCATCATAGGGTGCGTGAGCTTGTTTAAGGAGCCTCATATCCCTAATCCCCATGAATATGAGATTTAAATTTAAACTCAAACAAAAGTTCACACAGGTGGAAGAACCCCCAACAAAATTCAATCATTTCCAAACTGCCATGTGGCACCTAGAAACAAACCCAACATGGCGATAAAGATGGTCATCCAAGGGTTAAGCAAAGTTTTTTCAAGCCTCCACGCTTGGCTACCAGCTCTAGGGCACGCTAACCCCTTTAACCAAAGCTTGTGCCCCTCCCACTGTGCATGTGGTATAAAGTGCAGGTCTATTCAGGCTTGCAAAGCTTTATCCCACACGCACAGTGTGGGGGCTTCACAGGCCTTTAAAGGTTGTGAAGTTCTAGTACTACCCTAACCACCACCTAATGGTCGAGTGGTGGTGGAGCGAGTTTTAAACTGTGGTGGAAGCAAGTCGAAACAACGATGCTTCCTGGTCATTGATGGGATGGAAAAAGGGTTAAATTTTTGCCAAAACTTTATTAACACAGGGGAGAAATAATCCCACATGCATAGTGGGTTGGCACCCCTATGCTTCAAAAGAAACAGGGTGCCCTATAGTCTATCGACCACCAACTGGTGGTCGAGGGGCCCCTGTGCCCCATAAATGGAGGTGGAGGATGCACCAGGTCCTAGTGCGGGTCCACATGGTAGCTGAGGTATGTAGGAAAGAGGTGCGGATATAGGGTTTGGAGGCATAAATAAATAACATCATTTTAAGTACTAAATAGATAAAATATGAGATTTCCAAGTTAAAACCCAACTTGAAATCGTGCTGCTTGATCTTTGCTCATTGCTTCGTCCTCCTCTCACCTGTAAAATCCCTTCGATCCCTCCTACTTTGAATCCCCAAACTTTTCCATCATAGGCCCTCTTAACAAGGCATCCCAACTACCCCAACCCCAAAGTCCACTTGGGACATAATGGCCATCCACCAAAATTAAAGACATGCCTATCTATGGAGGCAAGAGGGGAAGATATTTAAATTTAAAATGATTCTTCCCTTCTTTCAAAATCTCACGCCCCTAAATAAAACCACTTTTCATTATTTAAATAAAGATTCAATTCTTTATTTGAAAATAAAAGTTATTATTTTCTTTAAATTAAAAAAGGTTTTCAAAATATTTATTTGATTTGAGATATAAAAAGCTACCTCTTATTTTATTTAAACAAGATGAAGCTTTTTCATTCTTTTACAAAAACCAAAAGAGAAAGAGAATTAAATAATTTTCCAAGCATTAATACTTAGTATTTAATTCAAATCAAATGGATCATTAATCATTTTTTAAGACTTTGATTGATTTAAATAAATACCAATACTAATATTAAACATTAGTATGGTATTCAAGTGGCCTAGGTTTAATAGGGCCTCTATGCCTATTAATCCTTTTCAAAGGGGTTATACACCCACTCTATTTTCACATAAACATGCATATATAAAAGCAAGTATCAAATGCATCAAACAAGGTGGGTGATATTTTGCAAGTCCAATGGTATGTCCTAGTTAAAGACTTACAGTAACATATTTCATAAATTCATGTTCATTGCAATAGATATTATTATGTGATTGAACCTTCATATATATTTTCTATGAATTATATTTGTTCCTAAATATTGGGACCTATGATTAAGTCTAGCTAAAATTCCAATAGTGGTATTAGAGTTACTACACTTTATCTAATCTTTGGAGTAGTAATATCTAAAAGCTAGCATTAGAGAGAACTCTGGTGTGAATTTGTGAAGGAAAAAAACTGCAAGTTAAAATGTAGCATCAGAGAAGAACTTTGATGTAAATTTTTTGAAGAATATTGGAGTGATAAGCTTTAGATTGAAAAGCTAGTGTTAGAACAAAATTCTAGTGTAAATATGATAGTTGATATTGTGATTGAATTGATAACTCAAATTCATAATTTGTAGAATTGAATATTGGAGAAGGAGAAATATTTTTTTGCCTGATATATATTGAAAATTAATATTTGTTGCCTCTATAATATTGAAAAATGAGAAAGTTGATTGTTGCTTGATATATTGAAAGAGTAAGACATGAAATTCAAAGAGGAGTGTCATAAGACAATTTGAAGTGTTGAAGGCATATAACAGATAAGGAGGTGATAGCCAACATTGAACAAAACTCAAGTAGGAACCTAAGAAAAAGACAAAAACCAATGTTGAAGAAAAATCAGGTAGGAACTTGAGGAAAAGTTAAAAATCCATTGTTATAGAGCTTGTGAGAAAATATTGCAATATGAAGTATCTATGAAGATTAATTTTGTGAAGTGCCTAGAATATTGTAAAGCACCATTGAATATTGAAATCATTTGATGTCATTTGTCACCCATAAATTGGTTGAAGATGCTGGAGAATATAATCTGAGAAGCCTAAGAGGATACGAGATTCAATTTGAATAGCATCTAAGAAGAATAATTAAGAGCAAAGTATTTTTCTGTAATGAACCTATGCATGTTGGATGTCCTTGAAGAAGGAGGAACGATAAGTGCAAAGATGTGGTGGCAAAGATATGGTTTGAATACCCATTAATTTGAAAGAGGCACAACGAATTAAATGTGCCAGTAACATCTTTGGTAACACATATTATTCCTAATGTTTGAGGGTAGATTGTCCATGAGAATCAGTGTATAATGTTGAAGAGATGTAGATGTCATGAAATATTTAAAGATTACAACAAACTTGGTAGGTAGAAAATAGGGGTACGACTTTAAAGTCTTATTTTGAAAAATAATTTAAGGCACATATTTGTTTATCAAAGTATTTTGAAAGATATATGTTGAGTTATAAGAGATTGTTATTTAAGCTTTGATTATTAAAAAAGAGAGTTATAAGTAGATGATTTTGAATTAAAATAAATATGATTACTAAAATAAATTTTAGATTGGAGAGATAAGGATAAATATGATCTGATATAAGAAATTAAGAAATTGATTATTGAATTGATTGATTTGAGAAATTCAAAATTGAAATTCAAAATTTTGATTTTTGAAAACTTGAAAATTGATTCGAAGAAATTTGTTGATTGATTACTTGAATTAAACTTGGGAGTTGAAATAAATTTTACTTCAAAGGAATTAATTTAAAAGAGTTTTGAACTTTGAAAGACTAATTTGATTGATGGCTATTTAAAACTTCGGAGAAATAAGGATTTCTACTCTAGAGGAATTAATGTGAAATTGATATTTGAAATATAAATGAGTTACATTATGTCAAATATTAAATTTTCCTTTTTGAATCACAACTTCTAAAAGGACCAAATTATGCATTGTGAAAAAACAAAATGAAGTCAATTGTCATTGTTGATATAGTAAATGGAACAAAGGATAAGCTAGAAGATGAAAGAAAATAAAAATTGAATAAAATGATGCAAAATACCTCATGTTGATTACTTTTGGGATAATTGATGAGATACATCCATACATTAGTGAAGCAAAGTCTTCAAAACATGCTTGGAAAAAGCTATGCATAATATTTAAAGGGAAAAACAAAGCGATTATATTGCATTTACATTCACAATTGTATTCATTAAAGATCAATAGTGGAGAGAGCATACAACTCCTTCTTCAAAGAATAGTAGATATAAAGGCTAAGTTATTAACTCTAGGAGAAACAATATAAGATAAGCTTCTTGTCCAAGTTACATTATGAGCACTTTCAAAGAGTTACAAACATTTAGTCACTTCACTTCAAGTGTTAAATAAGATGACCATTGATGAATTGGTTAATATTCTTTAAGAATATGAAATGTAAAATTTAGTCAAATATGAAATGACTAATAATTCTTTGATATCTATGTAAAATGTTCCAAGCAACACTGCATCATCATCACAGTCTCAACCTACATAGAAACAAAGATATTATCACGTATGTAGGAAAAAGGGTCATATTACAAATTTTTGTAGATATAATTCCTTGGGTCAAGGAAATTAGATGAGTATAATTTTTTATAATCTCCATCCAATTAAATACCAACCTCACTATCAATATGGGTAACAACAACAACAATGACCAAGAGAAGAGAATCAAAAGTGTAACCTGATCTAGAAAATCTAAGAGATTTAAGGGACAAAGAAATTAGAGCCCTTGCAACAAGGATTATAGTTGAAGATCAAAATCAAGATAATTGTGAAAAGAAAGCTCTTCTAAAACTTTCTAATGGCACTGATGCTACAAGTAACAAAATAAAAGCAATAGAAAATAAGATTATAAAAATAGATGAAAGGTCCAAGATGAAATCCAGATCATCTCAAAATTGCAAACTTTGTGAGAAGACCAAACCAAGGATAAATTATGAAAATAAAATTGAGGTTCATTATGGGTGGATCAAGAAATCAGATTGGAATAGAATCATGGATATGTTAAAATGTTTTTATGGTCACCAAAAAAGTCTAATAAATACTGCAGGAAATAGGTTACCAGAACAACATATAAATCTAAAGCAATGCCAGAGCCAGAGCAGAAAAACACGTGCAACAATCAAATATTGAAGATTGAAGTATTTAATAACCAAATAATGTAATATCGGGGGTTTTGGAGAATATTACATTATTTGGTACATTTTAATATACTCTGATGGTAGCATGGTACATGGTACAATGTTCAATGTACTATTGTAAATATTAGATTAGTGTGTGAGTCAATAGTTTAGGGTGTGTGATTTATATTTCCTTAAAGTATGTGTTTATGTGTAGGATGTGTACAAGTGTCATGAGTGAGAAAGTGTGCAAGTGTGTAGAGTGTGAGAGTGTCCAAGTGTCATGTAACAATGTGCAAAGTGTCATATAGTAAAGTGTGCAAGTGAATAGAAAGTCAAGAGTCATGTATGCAAGTGGCAAGATATATAGTCAAGAGACATGAGAGGTTTGTCTTATGTGTGGAATAGGAAAGGATGCATCTCCTAGATATGTGAGGAGAGCAACAATCAAAGTATTCAAGAGTTGCCTTTCTAAGGTTATATTATAGAGATAAGCTCTATGTATTATATTTGAAAATCAATGAAGTATTTCTCAATAATGGAGATCTTGTATATTTTATTCATCAATGATATTTTGACTATATTATTGATTGATATTATTATATTTCATGATTTTTATATTTATTGACATTGATATTATTCTATGATCGAGCCTTTAAATATATGTTTTTATGAATTATATTTATTTCTAAATATTGGGACCTTTGATTAAATCTAGCTAAAAATCCAATACTAGGAGCAACAACAATCTTAGGAGCATGGCTTAGGGTAACAATATTATGGTTCTACATGGAATTAGAAGGGTACCAAGTATGGAAGTGTTTGGTAGAGAAAGCATAGTGATCCTAGTTTTCAAAGTGGTGCAACAACATCAAGGAACAAATGGACCCATCATTTGAATTATCATAATAGAGCAACAAAAGTGTGGATCCAACAAAGGGGTTTTGGATATTCAAGTGAAAAAATGACATATCAACATCAATGTAGACCACCACCAATCAAGGTTTCACTAGGATGGATGGATGATCGAGATTGGTACCAATTGTTAACATTGCTTAGCAAATCATATTATCTTGTTTCTTCATATGTTTCAAGGATAAAACATTTTTAAGGAGGGTGGAATGTTAGGGTACCTAGGAATAGGTATATGGGGATATGATATTATATTGTATAAGGGTTGGCATGGGCCACACATAATCCAAGGTTGATTATATTATAATATTATATTAGTAGTTGGCTCCCCAAAGTAGAATTAGAAGATGGGTATATAAAGAAGGGATATTTGTCATTGTAATCATCATGGAGATCAATCATATATAATTGTCTTTTCCCACGAAGTGGCTTATGGGACTTTACCCTCTCTAAGTGGCACTCTCATCTTGGGAGATATTGTGGAGTTTATTGCTTTCTTAAGGACTATTATTGTTGTTTTCCTACCTTAAGGGTATTATCTATCTTTGTCTCATTGTGTGGATTGTTATTATGGATAATTAATTATGGATGAATGATTTTATATTTTTGCACATTAGTGAATTTTTTTTGTTAATAATAATAAAGTTTTGTATCATAATAATGCATGGCATCCCATTGTTTAAGGAGAGATATTCTCTATATTTAAGACAATGGAGTGAGAATTTTTTTATCAAGATAAAATCTATTAAAAATATTTCAATGTAGCTTAGGCTTTTTGGACTTCCATATCATCTTATCAATAAGGATGTTTTGAAGAACATTGAAAATACCCTAGCAGAATTCATCTAGGAAGGATCAACTACTAAGAAGCAAAAGCATGTTGTCTACCTAGATATGTGTTGCTATGGATATTTTAAAACCTTTAAGATAGATTACATTTAAATTAAGAGAATGAGATCAATAAGTGGATTGTGAAGATATTACATTCGCATGCCACAAATATTCTAATATTGGACAAATTGTAAGATATTACAAAGTAAAAAGGATTGAGAAAGAGAAAAAAAAGATATAAGGTATGGGGAAGTACAATGTACAGGTTCAAATTTAGAAGGAATTAAAGATGCAAAGAAAAATTGTGGAGGAAAAATTTAAAACAAAGGAGGCAGAAAAGGTCAAATTTATTCTAGGTATATCACCTTCATTTTCCTAAGTATAAGATCCTCTCCTTGCAATACAAGTGAAATTAGTGTAAAGGTTATCCCTTACACTTTAGGGTTTCAAGAGTAACATGATAAAGAAAACGCGGATAAAGGTTATGATATTAATTTAGGATTTTTTTGGAAGCATAGGGAGGTAATTAATATGGAGAAACATCCTTGCACTTTAGGGTTTCCTAAGTAACATAAAGAAGAAAGTGTTTTTGACGTTATTCCTTGTACTTTATATCTTTTAGAACAAGATAAATATACATATGATAAATATCACTATGAATATTATCAGAAAATTAAAAAGGTTCATAAAGATGAAAGTGTTGGTGGGAGTGAAAAAATAGAGGAAGATCCAAGAAGCAGAAATGAAGAGAAAAGGAAACTCAGAGGGGTATTGATATGGAAAAAACATGTAGATGTTAACAAGAAGTGGGGCTACACCCACAAAAAATAAAAGGTGATGATGAAAATGATATCTTAGAATATTAGTGACATGAATAAGACCTATAGAAAAGAGGTATTAAAGAATTAACAGGTTGTAATAACCATAACCATAATATTTATAGAAAAGGAAGGCCATTTACAATGTTGATTTTTGTCTTGATAAAATTTAAATTTTAGAAGGCAACCGTTCGAGTGAGATTTTATCTCTTAATATAAATCAAAAAGTTGATTGTCAAAATTTATCAAAATATTTTTTTTGGAAAGAAAAATAAAAATATATTTAATAAAAGATAAACTATATATGATTTAACTAACTTGATAGCAATATAATGTTTTAATATTTTAATGAAGATGACTCCACTAAAAACCACACAACTTTTTAAAAAAAATTCTACACCATGGCCTATCATACAAAAGAAAAAAAATTCCAACTGCATGCGGTTTTTGATTTGAAGAGTGAAGGTATATGTCAAATTCCATACATGGTAGCCTCCTTTGCAATGTGGATCCTCGTGTCCTTAACCATATTAAGGAAAAACCTACACAATCAATATTTCAAATCTATGAAGTATTTCATTATGAACTATCTTACGAGAAATCGAACACATGACATCAACCCCATCTTCATGCTCCAAAATAGTTTCCATTCCAGTAGGTGTTTAAATCATACTATTAAACTAAGCTAGAGGTCACCAATATCATATGGGTGGAGTACAAACAAACAAATATTTTTTTTCAGTAGGTGTTTAAATCATACTATTAAACTAGAGGTCACCAATATCATAGGCAAATGTTTTTTTAAATTACGTAAAAAGTTGGTTACAGTTAACGGATAACAAGCAAATCTTAAAATCAAAAAGTTTATTATTACATTGGGTGTTAGTATCAAGCAAATCTTAAAATCAAAAAGTTTATTATTGCATTGGGTGTTAGTATCAATCATGATAATGATGGTTATAGTCAATATTAGAGTAAAATGTTGGGTGTTAGTAGCAATCATGATAACGATGGTTATAGTCAATATTAGAGTAAAATGTATAGTGAGATTTTGGAACACTTAAGAAAATAGAAGGGTGTTAGTATATCAATCATGATAACGATGGTTATAATTAATATTAGAGAGTAAAATGTATAGTGAGATTTTGGAACATTTAATAAATTTCAAAAGTTAGAATCTTATGCGATAATTAAAGTATGGTTAAATAACTATATATTGATAAAACAATATTTTCCACTAAAATTGTTTCATATAAACTATAGTTTCATAAAAATTAAAAACTATTTACTTTTTATTTTTTCTCTTTCCAATATATATATCACAAAAATTAAACATGTCACCCATCAGATGTTAAATTAATTATTTTTTAAAAAATTAAGGTCTTTTTATATTCTAAAAGTGTATAAAATGTTACTCATGTTCCAACTTCAATAATACATATCTTTAAAGAACCAAAAAGAGTTATGAACATTATTTTTTTAAATAACTTTGAATGTAAAAAACCTAATTCAAATTTCAAACCTTGTTAAACTAAAAAATATTAAAATAATATTATCAGTCAGTTTTTTAAACCCAACTAAACATATTAAATCATATATGAATAAATCAAAGCAAATCGCTTTACCATATACCTAAAAATATATTATCATATTTAATTATTAATGTACTTTTATTTTTAAAATTATATATTAAAATATATAGTAGGCCTTACTATCAGAACATTAATTTTAAGTGATTTTGTCCCACGTGCTAAATAATGTTGAGATATAGTTTTCGTTTGAAATTTTTTTTATTAATAATAATATAAGCCTTCTGTAGTCTATGTATATAGATGCCTTCGTCGTTCACGTGTGTTGCCAGACAGAAAAAAATGAAACGCTCTTGATCCAACATGAAGCTCACAATTTATAGAACGCGGAATAGGTTGCATAGCTTCATATAAAATACTAACATCGATCGGACTTTTTCCAACTTCATTCTCAGCAATGTTAAAAACAATCTCGTCGATATCTCGGAAACACAACTCAATTCCAGAATCCCAAATTCTCATATTAATAAAGACAATAAAATCCATGTAGAAACAATTTCAAGCGATGACAGCAGCAATCTAAAACATGCTAGAGAGGACAACAGCTCCCAACGAAAGAAGAGTGGTGATGAAGATGAAGCTGCCACTGACATGAACGCCCGTCATAGTGTTTGAAGTTGTGGCAGTGGCAGGCCCAGGCTCAGAACCAGGTGATGGTGTTGCTGTTGGTGTTTGTGCTGGCCCTGGTACTGGTACTGGTACTGGTGGTGGTGGTGGTACAGCGGTGGAATTACCTGCAAAATCAATGGTTCCAAAGCTATGCAAATTCTCAGAATCGACTGCATGCCGTAAGGGAGTGGATCCGTTCACCTGGGTGCCCACCTGCCACACATGGTTCACGGCGGTCTTATTGGAAGGAAGCGTCAGAGTAGCAAATATGGTCATGATATGGTTCCGAAATTCAGCGCTGAGGTCGGTGACGGGAAAACTGAGATTGGAAGGCTCGGGAATACTCTTGGAGGTGATGGCGAAGGTAGCAGCGGACATGGCAGAGGTGTTCGTGGCCCTGAAGGCGAGCAGGGCCTGCGTGCCCACCATCTGGAGGCCGTTGGGATTGATGCCCCACGCAACCCAGCCTGAGTTTGAGCCGGGCCGAGCTCTGAACGCCAAGTCTACCGTTCCATCGCCCGGATTGTAAGTCCAGGAAAGCGTTGCCTCGAGCGGTTCAAGCTTTCGGCAGTGTGCGAATCTGGTGGCCCTTCCATTGATGGATTGCGGGCACCATCTCGCGCCCGCAGCGGAACCGATGATTGAGAAGGCCACCACAATTGACAACACCGTCACCATCGCTGCTGCCGCCATGGAGGATGAAGAGGGGGCTAGAGTCGAGAAGGATTATATTCTAAAGATTAGTTGAACGGAATTAGCTTTATTAAGCAAGCACCAGATTAGTTGAACGGAATTAGCTTTATTAAGCAAGCACCCCGATTTCATTGTGAATTCCTCCACGCAGATCACTAACACCCTTCATTTTTTGGCAGTCCGCGCCATTCGGTTTGGGTATTAATAGTGCGTTCGTATCACTCTTTTCTGTCAATTTTGTTTATTTTTGCTTCTGCTCAGAAACTGTTAATTTGGTCATCCAGGTAGGCAGTCTGGTTTGCATCGGTTGTGTGAATTTTAATTATTATTCAACTATATTTTTAAGATTAGTAATTATAAGGTTAGTAGATTGGTAAGTGTTTGTTTGGTTAAGCATTTACTAAGAAGACACTCAAGTTCAAACTTCGGGTGTCTTTTGTTTGCAAAGGTAATATTTTGATCTTTATCCTCTAAGTGTGAATAGTCTGATCTGAATCCTTAAGTGTGTGTCAGACCGAAGATACAATTTCGGAGCGATTGGTGGTCCCCTTCATGTCGGGTAAGGAAGCCAACAATAACGAAGCACAATAGGTTTGGTGGAAGCAGTCCCTCTAATTTGATCTAAATCTCTGATCTGATGTGAATCTTCCAAGTGTGCGCGAGACCGACGATACCGGTACGAATCCGAAACGAACAGTGATCCCCTTCATGTCGGGTCACCAATAACAAAGCAGAAAAGATTTATCCTTCAAGTACGTGCCAGACCGAGATAACAATACGTATCTGGAGCGACCAGTGATCCTCTTCACGCCAGTGGTGCCCTTCGTGTCGGGTCAACAATAACAAAGCAGAATAGATTTATCCTTCAAGTACGTGCCAGACCGACGATAAATGATACGATCCGAAGAAACCAGTGATCCTCTTCATGTCGGGTCAACAATAACGAAGCAGAATAGGTTTATCCTCCAAGTGCGCACTAGACCGACCGACGATAACGATACGAACCATCAATCATCCCCTTCACAACGGGTCAACAATAACGAAGGGGAATAGGTTTATCCTTCTAGACCCACGATAACAATACGAATCTGCAACGACCAGTGATCCTCTTCACCGCCCGGGACAACAATAACAAACACCGCCCGGGACAACAATAACAAAGCGGAATAGATTTAATGGAAGCAGTTCAATTTCAATTTGTTATTTTTCAAAGTATGGTCAAATGGTCAAATGATATCTAGGAAAGAATATTACTTAACTTTTACAGGCTGCTCATATAAACGTATAATAAGTTTACTGTAATAATCATCTTCTACGAGTTGAGTAACGTACTCTTTGATACATTTCATTCTACCTTAGCACAAGATTATGAAATAAAGTTGGAGAGAAAGAATTTCCCTACATCACCATTCTTTTTATTTGTTCTCGGCGATGAACGTTATTTTACCTTCTCTCCGCCTTTTAATTGATTTTCATGGGTTTATATTCACTTTGAGATTCATCTAGATTTGCTTAGGTTGGCTTGGTTTTCTGTCGATTATTTCTTTTTCTTTTTTACAAATAGCATATTATATATAATAATACTAGTAAAATAGTTTATAAAATATAAAAAAAATAATATTTTTTATTTTTAAAAAATATAAAGTGAGTATAAAATCAACTTTATAAGTGATTTGTATACTTTTTATTATAAAGTAGAGATCATAGATATTTTTGTGATATTATGTTTTCTAAGACAACATTTTTTAAAGGGATTTTATTAAAAAATAAATTAAACTAAAAATAAATATTATAGTGGTTATTTTGTTTCTTAATTTTTATTATTGTAGATAGTTAATTTTTCTTTATAAAGAATAAGAATAATATTATATAGCTTGTATATTTATAAAACATATTTTTTTTTGTATTGATAAAAAAGGGGTTGAAAGGCCCCAACCCTTTACATAAAGCTCAAAAGATGTACAAGAAAAAATAAGAGAAGATCATACAAATGCAAGATAGCCCTATCTTATTAAAACAAACAAACTTTGGCTAAACTTGTTGATGGAGAAGCTGAAATAATATTCCTCCCGTTATCCTTCTATTTAACATGGCTGATGTAGTGCTCAATGCTTTACATAACTGATAAAGAAATTGTTGACAATAATGTAATTTAGTGTGCTTCTGCTTTGCTCTTCCCTCTTTATCTTCTGGTTTCATTATTAGTTTTTATAATCTCTTTCAACTCATGGGGGCATATGACCAGACCTTGAAATTCTCAGATTTAACTGCTTTATTCATCAATTTACAACAGCTTTGTTTCTCTCAATAAATATGTTTAACTTGACTTTCTTATAGGTTTTCCAAGATAGTCCTTGCATCTGTAATTATTTGGAAAATGATAGAATTATTTAACTCCCCTTTTTGAAGGGAAGTTATAATATTCTTGGAATCCCCCTCAAGAAAAATTCTCCTAAAACCCAAATTCATTGCAATTCGGAAAGCATTGCCCTTGCTTCAGCTTGGTGATTTGTGGTAATTCCTAGATCCTCAGCATATGCAACCACTACCTAACCTCTATCATTCGTAATGAGACCCCCACCACCAATATGACTCGGGTTACCTTTTGCAGCTCCATCAAAGTTAATTTTTACCCAATATTTGTAGGGACGTTCCCATCTAGTATCTAGTCTCACCTTATTGATTTTTTTCATATTTAAGATGTCTTTTTCTCTAGAGAGGATCATTGCAAGATTTTTTTGGCCAACAATGTTTTTAATACAATCCTCCAATAGAGCTTTTTTTATCCTGGCATAAACCCCAATTATTCCTCTGGTTATATTTTTGAACACTCGTCTGTTTCTTTCCAACCAAATCCCCCAAAAAATATGTGGAATGCATTTTTACCATACTGCTTCCTAAGTGTCATTGTTCCCAAATCTTGATTAGAGAATTTGAAATGATCCAAGAAACATTAACTTCTCTCAATAACATATTTAGGATATCACGAAAAAAATCACAAGTTCCAAACAGGTGGTCCACACACTCATCCGCTTTGTTACATAATACACAAACAGTTAGAACCACAATCCCTCTTTTGAACATATTGGCTTTTGTAAGGATATTTTTAAGAATGGCAATCCAAAAAAACATAGCAACCTTAGGGATGATGTTTAGCTTCAGGATTCTTTTAAGCTCGGGTTTCTCTAAGGTTACTTTGCCCAAGACTCTTTATCCATCCTTCACCAAGTACTGGCCTTGCTGGTTTCTTCCCCAAATTATCTGATCCTCCTCTAAACCTCTATCTAAATAATAACTCCTTAGGAGGTTTTGTAGATCTTTACCCCCCAGTCCTTGCATATCTTCTTGCATGATTTTCCACTCTTGAAAATCATCCACCCTATGAATGTAACCATTAATTTTCTTACCATAGGTTTTGGTTAAATGTTCTTTAATATCTTTGAACTTTCTGTAGTTTTCTAAAGGCTCCTCTTGAATCCAAGGGTCTTTCCAAAAGTCAATTTTTTCTCCCCTGCCTACTCTCCATTTTAGACCTTGTCATAAAAACTTTCCTACTATTGATTATATTTTGCCAAAAAATAGACCCACGTGGAGGATTAGAACAACTGATAAAGTGGTTTCTATCCTCCAAGTATTTGTTTTTGATAATTCTAACCCATTTCCCTGATGCTCCAATGCAAAGCCTACAACCATGTTTAGCTAGAAGGGCTCTTTTTAGATCTCTTAACTTCCTCAAACCAAGACCCCCATTTTGTAAAGACTGGAAACAGGTATCCCAGGCTACTAGATGTATATGTTTTTTGCATTCAGTACCATCCCATAAGAAAAAAAATTGTAGTCTTTCTAAAGTCTCTTCCACTTTCCTTGACATCCTTAGGAAAGACATGAAATAAATAGGGAGGCTTTGAAGTGTGTGTTTTATGAGTTGTACTTTCCTTGCAGAGGATTTAGAGATCCCTTCCAACCTTGAAGTTTCCTATTAAATTTATCAATAATTGGATTCCAAAGTTCATCTTTCATCTTGCCTATAAACAAATGCAAACCAAGATAGGTGATAGGGAACTTTTTCTTCTTACAGCCCAATACTTTAACTATTCTATCTCTTATACTTTCCTCTATGTTTAAAAATGTAATCCTGCTTTTTTCATAATTTATTTTTTGGCCTGTAGCTTTTTTATAAGAATCAAGGACTTTTTTAAAATCCAAAGCTTCTTCCTTTGTAGCTTCCCCTATCAAGAAAGTATCATCCACAAACTATTGATGACACAAAGCTTCACCAATGGATGAATGTTTTAGACATTTGATATTACCATCCTTTCTCTTTCTTTCCAAAATTCTCCCCAAGGCATCAGCCATAATGATAAAGAGATATAGAGACAACGGATCTCCTTGCCTGATTCCTTTGGTAGAAGAAAAGAACCCAACAAATTTTCCATTGATAAATATTGAAAAGTAGCGGTTAGAAATACACATACCAACCCATGCTCTCCATTTTCACTGAAGCCCATTCGCTCCATTAATTTATCTAAGAAGGACCACGAAACCCTGTCATAGGCTTTGCTCATGTTCAGCTTAAGGAACATGCTTGACCCTTTCCTCTTTTGAAGAGAGTGTGTTGTTTTATAAATTTCAATGAGGCTTTCAGTAATTTGCTTACCTACCATATAACCTCCTTGATCTTCATTAATGATTGAGGGAATGATGTTTTTCAATTGATTGGCCAAAAATTTAGTAAAAAATTTATAAATTGTATTACATAGGCTAATTGGTCTAAAGTCCTACATTTTATCTGCCCCATATTTCTTGGGAATTAGAGCAAGGAAGGTACTATTCCATTATTTTAGCAGCTTACCAGATTCTTGGGCTTCTTGGATTGCATTGACTACATCTTCTTCAACAATATCCCAATGATGTTGAAAAAAACCTAGTGGAAAACCATCTGGTCCCGGATCCTTGGATGCTCCCATAGAGAACACAACTCTTTTAATTTCCTCCTTAGATATTACCTTGCATAGATATTCATTCATGCTATCATTAACTCCTTTGGAAACATTGTTAATGATGTTTTCTATTTCCATGTTGCACTTTATTTTTTCTTTGCTAAGAAGGTTCTGAAAAAAGTAATGGCCAAATTTTTAATATCATTTAAATCCTCATACTTTATACCATCTTCAACCATAAGGTAGAGGATTTTATTGTTTTTCTTATGTCTCATAGTCAAAACATTGAAGAATTTAGTGTTTCTATCACCTTCCTTGTTTTTGTTTTCTTATTGTTGTTCTTATGTCTCATAGTCAAAACTCTGGATTTTTGTTTCCAGTGAATTTCCTCTTAGGCAATGGTATTATGATACTCTGTGAGGAGTTGTTTTTCCTTTTCATGTCACTTTGTTTTTCTCCCTTCCCTCTCCATTATTTCCTCTATATTTTGGATATCCTTTTTAAGCTATTATTTTCTAAAATTGATGTTACCAAAAACCTCTTTATTTCAAATATTGATTTGAGACTTGATGTTCTTTAATTTTTGGGTAACTATGTACATTGTTTATCCTTGAACCTCCTCCTACCACCAAGATTGAATTTTTTTTGTAATATTTGGGTGCATATTCCACATGAGCTCATACCTAAAGTGCGCTCTTCCCTGCTTCCCCTCCTTTTCCATATCCAAAAAAAGAGGATTGTGATCTGATCCTATTCTAGGCATACATGTAAGTCTATGAATATTGTTTATACTTAGCCAACTGTTATAAATAAGAACTCTATACAGGCACCTTTGAATGTGATTATCCCCCATCCTTCTATTTGTCCATGTAAAATTACCTTTACACATATCCAGGTCAATCATCTTATTATTCTGAATAAAATAATTAAAATCTTGCATACCTTGAGTGATGTTAATCCTCCCTCCATTTTTGTCCTCTATTCTTAAGACTATATTAAAGTCACCCAAAACCATCCAATGCAAATTAATGAAGAGAATCCTCTGAAAATATAGCTTATTCCACAGATGGAATCTCTCACGGTCATCATTTTGAGCATAAACCCATGTCATTACCCAACAAAAGTTAGTTTTTTTGTTCTTCAATTTGACTGTGCAAAATCTCTCTTCTTGATCAATTAAAGTGCCCTCAAAATTCATTTTGTCCCAAAAGATGCAAATACCTATAGCAGTACCTTGTGCTAGGCTTATGATCCATTCAGCATTCAGCCAAACCTCTTTCTGAATAATGTCAAGTTTTTTTGTGTCAATTTTAGATTCTTGAAGACAAACAATATCAGGTTTTACTTCCATGAGTAGATCTCTAACAATTCTTCTTTTCCAAGGGGAATTTATCCCCCACACATTCCAAGAAAGGATTTTCATTTCTTGGTTTTGTTTGATGGGCTTTTACCCTTACCCATCTATTCTTCATTTGGATCTAATTCTTGTCCCCTGTTCTCTGGTACTTTTTGTTCTTGTTTGGGGGATCTTCCTTGCTTTATTTTCCCATAATTACCTATATTCCTTGTGTTTTTTGTATGTTTTCTAGGAGGATCATTCTCTCCCATTTGGTTACATCCTATCAGAGATTCTTTTGTTGCTTACTGAGTTGTTTTACACAACTCTAGTCTTTTGCTGAATCATGTTTGCATACCCTCCTTAGACTGCTTTGAGTTTTCTATTATGCTTAGATCCTTATGTTCCTAAAATTGTTTAGTTTCATTCTTTGAACTTAAAACTTGATCTAATCCTTGCCATCCCTCTATTTCTTTGATTTTAAACCCCCAAACTCCTTCAATCCGATCCTTCTCCTGTTATGAGTCCATTTGAGTGGATGGGGTATCCTCTACCATTTTAGCATCATCTACTAATATTTCTTATTCAACTTCCAAATTAATATATGCATTCTCTATGTTGATCGCAATCACATTTTGTTGATGTGTCTTGGTATCTAGATTTATATGATTTTCAATCATATTTATTTTCATCTTATGGTTACCATATTCATAATTATTTTCTTTTTCTTGATTGATACTATTCTCTTGTTGATTAGTGTTATTTCTAAAACCACTCAAGTTTTCTTTCTCATTATGTTCTTCATCTGCTTGTTGGTTTAGCTATGTGCATTTACTTGCATACTCCATTGTCTTATTAGGATTCTGATGTTCTTCCTTGTACTGTATAGAAAATCCATTACTGATTTTACTAAATGCCTCTTCATTTACCTCCTGGTAAATTTCCTTATATTTTTCCTTTTCTTGTGCCCTTTCTTGTGGGCTAGAAGTTTCATTTTTCATGCTTGTGATCCTCTGGTTTATTTGATTATCCTTTTGTTGCCACTTTTTAGTAAATTTGGTTTGCCTTTGTAGATGATATTTCCCCTCCACATGTCCAAATGCTTTACATTGCTTACAGTATACCAACAAATTTTCATATTCAACTTTTTATTCCCATTCCCAAAGCAATGATTTGATACTCACTTTTTCCACTTTGTCTTGTTCTAGATTCACATTAACACAGGCTCTTGCACACAATATTCTTGTTCTATTACGGGTGGGTGGATCCATGGTTATAAACTGTCCAATTTGTGTTGTCAAGCCCTTAATAATTTTATCATCCCAATATTCTATAGGCACATTTGGGAACCTAATCCAGATGGAAAAAAAAAAATTCTTCCTTTTGAGGGTTGAAGCCCTGATGCCAACATTTTAGGAAAATTGGTCTTTTTCCAAAGAAAAATGGACCTCGTGATAAAGATGTCACCAAATCCTCCTCAATATTAAACTATATTAAGAAGTATCCCTTTGATAGACCAATAACATTCATTTAACCCTTTGTTTGAATTTTAGAATGAATCCATCTTCTAAGCACATTTAAATCTGGTTTGGGCCCTAGAAATTTGCCTACCATGCTAAACTTATTATCCCTCAATATTTTTTGATTAGGGAGCCAACAATACATACCTTTACATTTTCATGAGATATCTCTGTACCAACTTATCCTTTAATTGCTTCCATTCTTCCTTTGAGAATCGATGCCCAAGAATCCTTTCCTAATCCTTCCTATAGAACATTTTTTTGCATCTGTCATTCCCTTTTCTACACATCGATCAACATTCCTTAGATCCCTAGCTCTTCCATCTGGATCCCTAATTTCACCATTTTGCCCTAACGAGGGGAAGTTTTTATCATTCAAGGAATCCATCCAAAACTCTCGGTGTTCATAGCTCAATGTTCACAGCTTGGCAACCATCCAAAAACCTTGGTGTTCACAGCTCAACCTCCATTCAAAATCCTCAGTGTTCACAACTTGGCCAAGATCCATCAAAGTAATAATAATATTCAAAAAGCGGTCAAAGCCCTTTAAACTATATTTTCATTTCTCTCAAACCATTAATTTGCTTTTATCAACTTTTTATACCCATTTTTATTAGGCATAATTTTTTTAATAAGCTATGTGTGGTTTCTATTGGGGTCCACTCCCATTGTAAAAAATAAAAAATTATATTGCTCTCAAATTAACTAAAGCATATCCAACTTTGCCTTTCAATCAAAGATATTATTTATTTGTGTTTCTATCAATCTCTATCTTCCTTGTCCCCAAGGGCTGGGTGGATTGGTAAGACTTTGAGCACTTACCAAGAGGAGACCTAGGTTCAAGCATTGGGGGGATGCCCAATAAGGGCAAATGTAGTAGTTTGACTTGAGTCTGCTGAGTACGCACCAACTTGACGATGGAGGTACCAACCCTGAGCCTCCAAGGTCTCCCTCACTATGGGTCACGTTTACTGAGAAGAGGCAGGGGTTATAGAGGGAGCTTCAATGATCTGACCTCGTGCCCAATTGTTAAAGATGAAAGGATGTTACTGATTCTCCTAATTAAAAAATAAAAAAAAATCTCCATCTTCCTTAAACTGTTAAGTTTCCACAAACAAATCCTTTTATATCAGATGCCTTCTGAATTTTAAATTTTGCCAAGATAAAATTCAACACCGCTAATGGCTAAAATATTTTTTGCCCAACTTCTATATCTATAAATATCTTGTCTATAACAACCTCACAATTTCTTAATACTTTTTTTAAGGTTCTTATCTATTCCCCTAATATTCCAAGATATTATTTTCATTGTTATTTTTTTTTATTTGTGATTTTAGCCTCACTTCTTGTTAGCACTTGTGATACTTGTTTTTGTTTTCTCATATCAATATCCCTCTAAGTTTCTTTTTCTCTTTGTTTTTGCTTCTTGGGTCTTCCTCTTTTTTTCATTCTCAGCATTACTTTCAATGTCATCAATCTCTTCAATCTTCTCATAGTGCTCATAGTAAGACTTATCATCTTTAGGTTTGACTTGTTCTGAAGGATCTAAAGTGCAAGGAATAACCTCAAAAGCACAATCTTCTTTTTGTTGCCCTAGAAACCCTAAAGTGCAAGGATGCTCTTCTATAACAATTATCTTTTTATTCTTCTCTAAAAAACCTAAATTGTTATGGGTTTCCTCCATCCTTATTTCTTTATTATGCTACTCTTGAAACCTTGAAGTGCAAGGGATAACATCTTCATTCCTATCACTCTTATTACTTGGAGAGGATTTTGTACTACTTGAGGAAAATGAAGATGATTTACTTGGAATAAACTTGACCTCTTTTGTTGTCTTTGTTTTAGGATTTCTCTCCACATTTTTTTTGCACCTTTAATTCCTTCTGAACTTGCCAAATGATATGGTAGAAAGGCTTTCTTTACCTCTTCTTTTGGAGTGTAATATCCTTGATCTAATCTAGCTTCCATTATTGTATGATTTCCTTGCTTCATCTTGAAGTTTATCTCATGGCTAGCATTTTTTGTCTCTTTCTTCATAGTTTTCACTTTGCAACCTCTTGCAATGTGTCCAATCTCATAACAATTATGGCAACAAAATGCGATATTTTCATAATCTACTTGTTGATCCCATTCTCTTGATTCAGATTTTATCTTAATGGATTGTGGTAAAGGTTTTGAAATACCCATAGCAACACATATTCAAGTATAAATAGCATGCTTTCGCTCCTTAGTAGTTAGTCCTTCCTTAATGAATTTCCCTAGGGTATTTCTAATATTCTTCATAACATCCTTATTTATAAGTTGATATGGAATTCCAAAATGCCTAACCCAAACTAGAAGCTTCTTAATAGTTTGTCTCAACAAAAAATAATTTCATTTCATGGTCTCAAATAAAGTGCATCTCATCCCCTGAACTATGAGCCACCAACCATTATTTTATCCCTTATTTTTAAACTAGAAAAGATGAGAAAAAACCTTTAGGAAGAAAAATCACATAGTAATTTGAATTTAATCCCCACTTCCACTTGATCCAATTTTGAATCTTCAAAAATCTTGGCCATGATCTATGGAACTTACATATTAACCCTCTACTTTTAAGAACCATTATATTATGCTCAATTATCTCATCCTTGATACTCACTTCTAGTGTAACATCTCCTACTTGGATCGAACTTGCCATGTATTCGCTTTTTTGCTTATCTCCAATATGGGTCTCCATACTTCCAACTAAGGCATCTTGACTTCCCATTAGGGCTTTCAAATATGAATTTCCTTCCATACTAGATAATGGAGCTTGCTCTTGGCTTGCACTCCCTCTTAGCTCACCTTCCCTCTTGACTTGCACTCGCTTCCAACTTGCACTCTCTCCAGCCTTGCACTCACTCCGGACTTGCACTTCCTCTTGTTTCACTTAAAATAAAATAATGCAAGTGAACTTGCCCTTGTCTCTTCTTTTTTCTTGCATTCCTTCACTTCAATAATTTTTAGGAAACAATGTTCCACGCATTCATGGTAAAGATCTGAAGTATTAGTATACTCTAGATAAACCTCGTCGTAATTGAATCTTGGCTTGCACTCCCTCCTAGATTACATTTCTTCCTAACTCACATTAAAAAAAATTTAACTGAGTCACACTTTACTTTTTAAATCACATTTTGCTTTCTATTTCTTCGAATGCATTTACTTTTGGTTTGTGCTCCCACATCAAGCTCATAATTTATAGAATGCGGAATAGATTGCATAGCTTCATACAAAATACTAACGTCGGTCGGACTTTCTCCAACTTCATTCTTAGCAATGTTAAAAATAATTAAAAAAACAATTTCGTCAATATCTAGGAAACACAACTCAATTCCAGATTGCCAAGTTCTCGTATTATTTAAGACAACGACAAGAAAATCCATGTAGACAATTTCAAGCAATGACAGTAGCAATCTAAAACATGCTAGAGAGGACAACAGCTCCCAACGAAAGAAGAGTGGTGATGAAGATGAAGCTGCCACTGACATGAACGCCAATCATGGTGTTTGAAGCTGGGGCAGCGGCAGGCCCAGGCTCAGAACCAGGTGATGGTGTTGCTGTTGGTGTTTGTGCTGGCACTGGTACTGGTGTTGGTGCTGGTCCTGGTGCTGGCGCTGGTACTGGTGTTGGTGCTGGGGCTGGTGGTACAGTGGTGGAACCACCTGCAAAATCAGAACCAGGTGATGGTGTTGCTGTTGGTGTTTGTGCTGGCGCTGGTCCTGGTGTTGGTGCTGGTCCTGGTGCTGGTGGTGGTGGTACAGTGGTGGAACCACCTGCAAAATCGATGGTTCCAAAGCTATGCAAATTCTCAGCATCGACTGCATGCCGTAAGGGAGTGGATCCGTTCACCTGGGCGCCCACCTGCCACACATGGTTCACGGCGGTCTTATTGAAAGGAAGCGTCAGCGTGGCAAATATGATCATGATATGCCTCCGAAATTCAGCGCTGAGATCGGTGACGGGAAAACTGAGATTGGAAGGCTCGGGAATACTCTTGGAGGTGAGGGCGAAGGTAGCAGCGGACATGGCAGAGCTATTCGTGGCCCTGAAGGCGAGCAGGGCCTGCGTGCCCACCATCTGGAGGCCGTTGGGATTGATGCCCCACGCAACCCAGCCTGAGGTTGAGCCGGGCCGAGCTCTGAACGCCAAGTCTACCGTCCCTTCGCCCGGATTGTAAGTCCAGGAAAGCGTTGCCTGGAGCTGTTCAAGCTTTCGGCAGTGTGCGAATCTGATGGCCCTTCCATTGATGGATATCGGGCACCCTCTCGCGCCCGCAGCGGAACCGATGATTGAGAAGGCCACCACAATTGATAACGCCGTCACCATCGCTGCTGCCGCCATGGAGGATGATACGTAGGGATGAGGGGGCTAGAGTCTATATTTTGAAGATTAGTTGAACGGAATTAGCTTATTAAGCAAGCGCCCCGATTTCATTTGTGAATTCCTCCAGGCAGATCGCCAACACCCTTCATTTTTTGGCAGTCCGCGCCATTCGGTTTGGGTATTAATAGTGCGTTCGTATCACTCTTTTCTGTCATTTTTGTTTATTGTTATTTCTGCTAGAATGGCAATAGGAACAGAAACTGTTAATTTGTTCATCCAGGTGGGTAGTCTGGTTTGCATCGGTTTGTTTGAATTTGAATTATTATTCAATTATTTTTAAGATTTATAAAGTGTAAATTTTAATTCTTTGAAGGTTAGGTGAATTGGTAAGTGTTTGTTTGGCCAAGCATTTATTAAGAAGACATCCAGCTTCAAATTTCGGTTGTTCCTGTTTGCAAAGGTAGTATTCTGATCTAAATCCTCTACGTGTGAGTAGTGTGTTCTAAATCCTTTTTAAGTATACGCCAGATCCATGATACCCATGATACGATCCCGGAGCGATCGGTGGTCCTCTTCAGGTCGGATCAACAATAAAGAAGCGGAATAGGTTTGGTGGAAGCAGTCCCTCTTATTTGATTTGAATCTCTGATCGGATGTGAATCCTCCAAGTGAGCACTAGACCTACGAAAATGATATCGATAACGGAGGACCAATGATCCCCTTCATGCCGGGTCAACAATAATGAAACGGAATAGGTTTATCCGCACGCCAAACTGACGATATCTCTACGGGTCCGGAGCTACCAATGATCCTTTTCACGTTGAGTCAACAATAACAAAATAAAATAAATTTAATAATAAAAAAAAATTCTATATTTCTTAACTTTTTACAAACTGCCCATGTAAACGTATAATAAGTTTACTGTGATAATCATCTTCTACGAGTTGATTAACATACTCTTTGATACATTTCATTCTACCTTAGCACAAGATTATGAAATAAAGTTGGAGAGAAAGAATTTCCTACATCTTATTTGTTCTCGTCAAAGGGCGATGAACGTTATTTTACCTTCTCTCCACCTATTTATTGATATCCATGGGTTTATATTCACTTTGAGATTCATCTAGATTTGCTTAGGTTGGCTTGGTTTTGTGCCCATTATTTCCTTTTTCTTTTAATAATATGTAATAGGTTATAATTCAGGTTACATTTAATAATATAAGAATGTTATTTGCATTATTCATGATGGATTTAAATTCAATCCTTATAATGGATATGTATAACAAGTATTACTCAACAAAAAAAAATATTAATAAAATAATTTATAAAATATTAAAATAATATAATATAAAGTAAATATAAAATAAACTTTATAAGTGATTTTGTATACGTTTTATTAAAAATAAAGATCACAGATCATTCTTGTAATATTATGTTTTCTCGACAACATTTTTAGAAAAGATTTTATTAAAAAATAAATTAAACTAAAAATAAATATTATAGTGGTTTTTTTGTTTTTTAAATTTATATATATATATATATATATATTGAGGAACTTTTTATATACAACATATCCGCAACATGTGAGGGGAGAGATTTGAACTTGGGCCTCTCGATAACTGGAGAGTTTTAACTACCCACTTGCTCTCCAACTATATAGTTTGTTTTTTTTATAAAACATATTTTCATTTTTTTTCAAAATATTAATTTTCTTTTATCACAAGGGTTATAGAGGCAGCTTCAATGATCTGACCTTGTGCCCATTTGTTAAAGATGAAAGGATGTTACTGATTCTCCTCATTAAGAAATATAAAAAATCTCCATCTTCCTTAAACCACTAAGTTTCCACAATGAACTCCTTTTATATTAGATGCCTTTCAAAATTTAAATCATATCAAGAAGAAATTCAACATTGCAAATAGCTAAAATATTTGTTTCTCAACCTCTATATCTATAAATATCTTATCTATAACCTCACAATTTATTAATACATTTTTTTAAGGTTATTATTCATTCCCCCAATATTCCAAAATATTATTTTCATTGTTATTTTTTATTTTATTTGCGAGCTTAACCGCACTTCTTGTTAGCACTTGTGATATTTATTTTTATTTTCCCATAACAATATCCCTCTAGGTTTCTTTTTCTCTTTGATTTTTCTTCTTGGATCTTCCTCTCTTTTTTTATTCTTGGCAATACTTTCATCTTCATCAATCTCTTTAATCTTCTCACACTGCTCATAATAAGACTTGTCATATTTACCTTTGACTTGTTCTAAAGGAACTGAAGTGCAAGGAATAACCTCAAAATTATTTTCTTCTTTATGATATGCTAGAAACCCTAAAGTGCAAAGATGCTCTTTTGTAGCAATTACATTCTTATTCTGCTCTAAAAAACCTAAATTGTTATGGGTTTCATCCATCATCATTTCTTTATTATGCTGCTCTTGAAACCTTAAAGTGCAATGGATATCATCTTCATCCCTTTCACTCTTATTACTTGGAGAGGGTTCTATACTACTTGAAAAAAGTAAATATGATTTACCCATAATAAACTTGACCTATTTTGCTATATTTGTTTTAGGAATTCTCTCCGTGTTTTCTTTTGCACCTTTAATTCCTTCTAAATATGCCAAATGAGACTGGAGATAGGTGTTCTTTGTCTTTTGTTTTAAAGGGGAATATCCTTGATATTATCTAGCTACTTTTATTGTATGATTTGCCTGCTTTCTCTTGAAGTTTATCTCATGGCTAGATTTTTTTGTCTCTTTCTTCATAGTTTTTACTTTGAAAACTCTTACCATGCATCCAATATCATAAGTAATGGAATACAATATTTTCATAATCCACTTGTTGATACCATTATCTTGATTCAAATATTATCTTAATAGATTGTGGCAAAGGTTTTGAAATATCCACAACACATATTTCAATATATATAGCATGTTTTTGCTCCTTAGTAGTTAGTCCTTCCTTGATGAATTTCCCTAGGTTATTTCTAATATTTTTTAGAACATCCTTATTTATAAGCAGATATAAAAGTCCAAAAAGCCTAACCCATATTGGAAGCTTCTTTATAGTGTCTATCTCAAGGGAAAAAATTCCATTCCATGCTCTCAAATAAAGTGCATCTCTTCCCCTAAACCATGGGCCACCAACCATTATTTTATCCCTAATTTTTGAACTAGAAAAGATTATGGGAAAAAAACCGTTCGAAAGAAAAGTCAGAGTAATTTGAATTTAATCACCACTTCTACTTGATACAATTTTGAATATCCAAAAATCCTAACCTTGATAGGTGGAACATACATGTTAACCATCTACTTTCAAGAACCATTATATCATGCTCAATCATCTCATCATCGATACTCACTTCTAGTGTAACATCTGCTACTTGGATTGAACATGCCATGTATTCTCTCTTTTGCTTATGTCCAACTTAGGCCTCCATACTTCCAACTAAGGCATCCTGACTTCCCATTAGGGCTTTCAAATATGAACTTCCTTCCATACTTGCTAATGGGGCTTGCTCTTGGCTTGCACTCGCTCTTGGATCATATTTCCTCTTGGCTTACATTCACTGCCATATTGCAATCTCTCCTACCTCGCACTCACTTTCGGCTTGCACTCTCTCTTGGATTACAATAGCCCTTGTCTCTTCTTTTTCTTGGAATTCCTTTTCTTTAGTAATTATTTGGAAATAATGTTTCACGGTTTGAAGCATTGATGCACTCCGAATGGACCTACTGCTCTTCTACCATGATTAAATCTTGGCTTGCACTCCCTATTAGCTTACACTTCCTCTTAGCTCACATTAAAATTTCTTCAATTGAAATACACTTTGCTTTCTGTATTACACTTAGCTTTCTACTGTTTACTCAGACTTCCTCTTCACTCCTAACCCAAACTCACATTCGATTTTGGTTGTACTCATTCCCAACTCACGTTAGATAGAATACACTCACGCTAGGTTTGTGCTCCCACATCAAGCTCATAATTTATAGAATGCGGAATAGATTGCATAGCTTCATACAAAATACTAACGTCAATCGGACTTTCTCCAACTTCATTCTTAGCAATGTTAAAAATAATTAGAAAAACAATTTCGTCAATATCCAGGATTCACAACTCAATTCCAGAATGCCAAGTTCTCATATTATTAAAGACAACGACAATAAAATCCATGTAGACAATTTCAAGCGATGACAGTAGCAATCTTAAAAAATGCTAGAGAGGACAACAGCTCCCAACGAAAGAAGAGTGGTGATGAAGATGAAGCTGCCACTGACATGAACGCCAATCATGGTGTTTGAAGCTGGGGCAGCGGCAGGCCCAGGTTCAGAACCAGATGATGGTGCTGCTGTTGGTGTTTGTGCTGGCGCTGGTACTGGTGTTGATGCTGGTGGTGGTGGTGATGATGGTGGTACAGTGGTGGAACCACCTGCGAAATCAATGGTTCCAAAGCTATGCAAATTCTCAGCATCGACTGCATGCCGTAAAGGAGTGGATCCGTTCACCTGGGTGCCCACCTGCCACACATGGTTCACGGCGGTCTTATTGGAAGGAAGCGTCAGAGTAGCAAATATGGTCATGATATGCCTCCGAAATTCAGCGCTGAGGTCGGTGACAGGAAAACTGAGATTGGAAGGCTCGGGAATACTCTTGGAGGTGATGGCGAAGGTAGCAGCGGACATGGCAGAGCTATTCGTGGCCCTGAAGGCGAGCAGGGCCTGCGTGCCCACCAGCTGGAGGCCGTTGGGGTTGATGCCCCACGCAACCCAGCCTGAGTTTGAGCCGGGCCGAGCTCTGAACGCCAAGTCTACCGTCCCTTCGCCCGGATTGTAAGTCCAGGAAAGCGTTGCCTGGAGCTGTTCAAGCTTTCGGCAGTGTGCGAATCTGATGGCCCTTCCATTGATGGATATCGGGCACCCTCTCGCGCCCGCAGCGGAACCGATGATTGAGAAGGCCACCACAATTGATAACGCCGTCACCATCGCTGCTGCCGCCATGGAGGATGATACGTAGGGATGAGGGGGCTAGAGTCTATATTTTGAAGATTAGTTGAACGGAATTAGCTTTATTAAGTAAGCACCCCGATTTCATTGTGAATTCCTCCACGCAGATCGCCAACACCCTTCGTTTTTTGGCAGTCCGCGCCATTCGGTTTGGTTATTAATAGTGCGTTCGTATCACTCTTTTCTGTTATATTTGTTTATTGTTGCTTCTGCTCGAATGGCAATGGGGACAGAAACTTTTAATTTGTTCATCCAGGTAGCAGGTGGGTTGTCTGGTTTGCATGAATTTGAATTATTTTTCAATTTAGTTTCAGGTAGATTAGCAAGTGTTTGTTTGAGCAGAAAACAACTAAGTTCAAACGGGACAACTTGTTTACAAGTGCGGGCCAAACTAACCATAACTGTATGAATGGAATTAGGCTATTAGATATTCAAATTTGTACCGGATAGAAAGTTGAGTTAGTGAACCGATGGATTGAAGGGATGTGTAATGTGAGTTCCATGGAAAGAAATGGTGTGATGCCTCAAACCAAGATTTAGCTCTTATATTTACTTAAAGTAAATTTTATATTTACTTAAGGATATTAGCTCAAATCAAAGTTTAATATAAACAATCTTTATAATTTAAACCTTATATTTATTAATTATTAAAATTATTTATTATAATTAAAAAGTTTACCATTCCTATTTTAGCATTTGCTATTTTTCCAAGCATGGTCAAGTGATATTTTAGCATTTGCTATTTAACATATAGTAAGTTTACTATGATAATCATCTTCTACGAGTTGAGTAACATACTCTTTGATACATTTCATCCTACATCAGCATTTTTTTTATTTGTTCTGGTCAAAGGGCGATGAACATTATTTTACTTTCTCTCAACCTGGTTATTGCTTTTCATGGGTTTATGTTCACTTTGAGATTCATCTAGATTCGCTTAGGTTTGCTTGATTTTCTGCCCATTATTTTTTTTTTTTTTACATTATATATAATAATACTGGTAAAATAGTTTGTAAAATATAAAAAAATATAATATAAAGTAAGTAAAGATAAATTTTATAAGTGATTTGTATACTTTTTATTAGAAAGAAGAGATCATATATCATTCTTGTGATATTATGTTTTCTAAAATGCTAGACAACATTTTTAGAAGGGATTTTATTAAAAAATAAATTAAACTAAAAATAAATATTATAGTGTTTATTTTGTTTTTTAAATTTATATATATTTATATTTTAATATTTTTTTAAGATAGTTAATTTTTCTTTATAAAAAATAATAATAATTGTATATAGCTTATTTTATTATAAAATATATTTTCATTTCTTTCAATTCATTAATTTTATTTTATCAAAAAACTTATATAATTTTTATTAGGCATATTTTTTTTTAATAAGCTATGTGTGGCTTTTATTGGGGTCCACTCCCATTGTAAAAAATAAAATATTACATTGCTCTCTGAAAAGTTAATTAAAGCATATCCAACTTTACCTTTCAATCAAAGATATTCTTCATTTGTTTTTCTATCAATCTCCATATTCCTTGTCCCCAAGGGCTAAATGGATTGGTAAGACTTTGGGCACTTACCAAGAGGAGACATAGGTTCAAACATTGGGGGCATGTCCAATAAGGGCAAAGGTAGTAGTCTGACTAAGTGTGTGTCAACTTGACGACGAAAGTATCAACCTTGAGCCATCGAGGTCTCCCTCACTCTCCGAGTCGTATTTACCGAGAAGATGCAAGGGTTATAGAGGCAACTTTAATGATTTGACCTTGTACCCAGTTGTTAAATATGAAAAGATGTTACCGATTCTCGTGATTAAAAAAAAAAAAAAAATCATCTTCTTTAAGTTGTTAAGTTTCCACAAACAACTCATTTTATTTCACATGCCTTCTAAAATTTAAATTTTGCCAAGATAATATACAACACCACTAGTGGCTAAAATATTTGTTGCCCAACTTCTATATCTATATATATCTTGTCTATAACAACCTCACAATTTCTTAATACTTTTTTTAGAGTTCTTATCTATTCCCCTAATATTCCAAGATATTATTTTCATTGTTATTTTTTTATTTGTGGATTTAGGCCCACTTCTTGTTAGCACTTGTGATATTTGCTTTTATTTTCCCATATCAATATCCCTTTAGGTTTCTTTTTCTCTTTGTTTTTGCTTCTTAGGTCTTCTATTTATTTTTTTTCAGCAATACTTCCAACTTTATCAATCTCTTCAATCTTCTCATAGTGCTCATAGTAAGACTTATCATATTTAGGTTTGACTTAGGATCTAAATTGCAAGGAATAACCTCAAAAGTACAATCTTCTTTTTGTTGCCCTAGAAACCCTAAAGTGCAAGGATGCTCTTCTATAACAATTATCTTCTTATTCTTCTCTAAAAAACCTAAATTGTTATGGGTTTCCTCCATCCTTATTTCTTTATTATGCTACTCTTGAAACCTTGAAGTGCAAGGGATAACATATTCATTCCTATCACTCTTATTACTTGGAGAGGATTTTGTACTACTTGAGGAAAATGAAGATGATTTACCTGGAATAAACTTGACCTCTTTTGATATCTTTATTTTAGGATTTCTCTCCACATCTTCTTTTGCACCTTTAATTCCTTCTGAACTTGTCAAATGATATTGTAGATAGGCTTTCTTTACCTCTTATTTTGGAGTGGAATATCCTTAATCTAATCTAGATTCTATTATTGTATGATTTCCTTGCTTTATCTTGAAGTTTATCTCATGGCTACAATTTTTTGTCTCTTTCTTCATAGTTTTCACTTTGCAACCTTTTGCCATGTGTCCAATCTCATAACAATTATGGCTTCATAATCTACTTGTTGATCACATTCTCTTGATTCAGATTTTATCTTAATGGATTGTGGTAAAGGTTTTGAAATATCCATAACAACACATATTCGAGTATATATAACATGCTTTTGCTCCTTAGTAGTTAGTCATTATTTGATGAATTTCCCTAGGGTATTTTCAATATCTTCATAACATCCTTATTTATAAGTTGATATGGAATTCCAAAAAGCCTAACCCAAACTAAAAGTTTTTTAATAGTTTTTTCTCAAGAGAAAATTTTTTATTCCATGGTCTCAAATAAAGTATCTCTTCCCCTGAACTATGGACCACCAACTATTATTTTATCCATAATTTTTGAACTAGAAAATATGATGAGAAAAAAAACCTTTAGGAAGAAAAATCACATAGTAATTTGAATTTAATCCCCACTTCCACTTGATCCAATTTTGAATCTCCAAAAATCTTGGCCATGATCTATGGAACTTACGTATTAACCCTCTACTTTTAAGAACCATTATATCATGCTCAATTATCTCATCCTTAATACTCATTTGCATCTTGACTTCCCATTAGGGCTTTCAAATATGAATTTCCTTCGATACTAGCTAATGGGGCTTGCTCTTGGTTTGCACTCCCTCTTGGCTCACCTTCCCTCTTGACTTGCACTTGCTCCCAACTTGCACTCTCTCATGTCTTGCATTCACTCCTGACTTGCACTCCCTCTTGGTTCACAATAGCCCTTGTCTCTTATTTTTCCCTCCTTTCCTTCACTTCAATAATTTTTAGGAAACAGTGTTCCACGCATTCATGGTAAGGGTTTGAAGCATTGGTGCACTCTGAATGAACCTGATGCTCTTTTGCCATGATTGAATCTTGGCTTGCACTCCCTCTTATATTGCACTTCCTCTAGTTCACACTAGAATTTCTTTAACTGGATCATATTTTGCTTTCTACTTCCTTCTCACTCCTGACCCATACTTACACTATTTTGGTTGCACTCACTCCGAACTCATACTCTTCGAAAGCTCCCACTCTTAATTTGTGCTCCCACATCAAGCTCATAATTTATAGAATGTGGAATAGATTGCATAGCTTCATACAAAATACTAACGTCGATCGGACTTTCTCCAACTTCATTCCTAGCAATGTTAAGAATAATTAGAAAAACATTTTCGTCAATATCTCGGAAACACAACTCAATTCCAGAATGCCAAGTTCTCATATTATTAAAGACTAACGTCGATCGGACTTTCTCCAACTTCATTCTTAGCAATGTTAAAAATAATTAGAAAAACAATTTCGTCAATATCCAGGATTCACAACTCAATTCCAGAATGCCAATATTATTAAAGACAAGGACAATAAAATCCATGTAGAAACAATTTCAAGCCATCTAAAACATGCTAGAGAGGACAACAGCTCCAAACGAAAGAAGAGTGGTGATGAAGATGAAGCTGCCACTGACATGAACGCCAATCATAGTGTTTGAAGCTGGGGCAGTGGCAGGCCGAGGTGATGGTGTTGCTGTTGGTGTTTGTGCTGGCGCTGGTACTGGTGGTGGTGGTTGTGGTGGTACAGCGGTGGAACCAGCTGCAAAATCAATGGCTCCAAAACTATGCAAATTCTCAGCATCGACTGCATGCCGTAAGGGAGTGGATCCGTTCACCTGGGTGCCCACCTGCCACACATGGTTCACGGCGGTCTTATTGAAAGGAAGCGTCAGCGTGGCAAATATGGTCATGATATTGTTCCGAAATTCAGTGCTGAGGTCGGTGACGAGAAAACTGAGATTGGAAGGCTCGGAAATACTCTTGGAGGTGATGGCGAAGGTAGCAGCGGACATGGCAGAGGTATTCGTGTCCCTGAAGGCGAGCAGGGCCTGCGTGCCCACCATCTGGAGGCCGTTGGGATTGATGCCCCATGCAACCCAACCTGAGTTTGAGCCGGGCCGAGCTCTGAACGACAAGTCTACCGTCCCATCGCCCGGATTGTAAGTCCATGAAAGCGTTGCCTCGAGCGGTTTAAGCTTTCGCCATTGTGCGAATCTGGTGGCCCTTCCATTGATGGATTTCGGGCACCATCTCGCGGCCGCAGCGGAACCGATGATTGAGAAGGCCACCACAATTGACAACGCCGTCACCATCGCTGCTGCCGCCATGGAGGGAGAAGCTCTCTACGTAGGGATGAGGGGGCTAGAGTCGAGAAGGATTATATTCTGAAGATTAGTTGAACGGACTTAGCTTTATTAAGCAAGCACCCCGATTTCATTGTGAATTCCTCCACGCAGATCGCCAACACCCTTCGTTTTTTTGGCAGTCCGCGCCATTCGGTTTGGGTATTAATAGTGCGTTCGTATCACTCTTTTCTGTCATTTTTGTTTATTGTTGCTTCTGCTAGAATGGCAATGGGGACAGAAACTGTTAATTTGTTCATCCAGGTAGGCAGGTGGGTAGTCTGGTTTGCATCGTTTGTGTGAATTTTGAATTATTTTTTAACTTGTAAATTTTAGTTCTGGATTGGAAAGTGTTTGTTTGGTTTTGTATTTATTAAGAAGAATTCCACGTTTAAACTTTGTGGCAGCAAGTTTGCAAAGGTAGTAATCTGATTTGAATCATTGAATCCTGTAAATGCGCAAACAGACGATAACAATACTAACCAGAACATGGATCCCTCAACAATAATAAAGCCAAATAAATTTAGTGGAAACAGCCCATATCACTTACTCAAAATATGATAGTGACAACCAAAAAAATAAAAAAACTTGTTAACAATAACAAAACTAATAAAATTGATGAAAGCAGCCCTCTAATTTAAACCTTATACTTATCAATTAATAAAACTAATATAATTATAACAACCAAAAAAATACTTATTAATTTATTATTTTTTAAAGGATATTACTTAATGATAATCATCTTGTACGAGTTGAGTAACATACTCTTTGATACATTTCATTCTATATTAGCACAAGACTATGAAATAAAGTTGGAGAGAAAGAATTTCCTACATCACAATTTTTTTATTTGTTCTCGTCAAAGGGCGATGAACATTATTTTACCTTCTCTCCACCTTTTTATTGATTTTTATGGGTTTATGTTCACTTTGAGATTCATCTAGATTTGTTTAGGTTAGTTTAGTTTTCTTTTTCTTTTACATATAGTTTTAGTTATCAAGTTCTAGTTTGTATTTGAGTTATTTACTTTGAGATTCATCTAGATTTGCTTAGGTTAGTTTGGTTTTTCTTTTTCTTTTTACATATAGTTTTAGTTATCAAGTTTGAGTTTGTATTTGAGTTGGACACTCTTAAAATTCAAATAAATTCAATATGTTCAAAATTTTGAAATAAAATTCGATATATTATGCGAAGTAATGTGCCAAGAGACCGTCGATGCAATAGTATCAATTTATAGGTGCACACATATAATTTATGTCATAGCCATAACCAATATCTAATTAATATCATTCTCTTAATTACAACACCCAATTAATTTGGGTTGTTCCTCTATCAATCCAATTACCCAGAGTTATATTCATTTACTAATTTACTCAGACAAGAATCGGTTTAAATTTGTGATTCATATATTTCTTTACTAATTGTGGCATTTACTGCGTGGGTTTGCGTCAATGATAATATTTTCAAACCTAGGTGCTCTACAAGCTTTGAAGTTTGGCATCACTAGATTTGTGAATCAAATTTGTCACAAGTAATAACTATTGGGTATACAAATTACTAATACATTAATTTTTTATAAATAATATTTAATAGTTAAGGTTGTGGGTTTTTTTACGAAATTAAGTTGAAAAAATATGTATATATAAGCTAAAAAAATATGTATATGTATGGGGATTCGAGGTCCTACACATTTTGTAGTTTATAAAGACTACAACACAAATGTGACCTGACCGGGTTGTTTTGACGAGCGATACACGAAATACACTATCTGACCCGCGTATGTAAAACTAGAAAAGAGAGAATTCATAAATATCAATCTCTTCAATCTTCTCATAGTAAGACTTATCATCTTTAGGTTTGACTTTTTTGAAGGATCTAAAGTGCAAGGAATAACCTCAAAAGCACAATCTTCTTTTTGTTGCCCTAGAAACCCTAAAGTGCAAGGATGCTCTTCTATAACAATTATCTTCTTATTATTCTCTAAAAAACCTAAATTTTTATGGGTTTCCTCCATCCTTATTTCTTTATTATGCTACTCTTAAAACCTTGAAGTGCAAAGGATAACATCTTCATTCCTATCACTCTTATTACTTGGAGAGGATTTTGTACTACTTGAGGAAAATGAAGATGATTTACCTAACCTCTTTTGATGTCTTTGTTTTAGGATTTCTCTCCACATCTTCTTTTGCACCTTTAATTCCTTCTAAACTTACCAAATGATATTGTAGATAGGCTTTCTTTACCTCTTCTTTTGGAGGGGAATATCCTTGATCTGATCTAGCTTCTATTATTGTATGATTTTCTTGCTTCGTCTTGAATTTTATCTCATGGCTAGAATTTTTGGTCTCTTTCTTCATAGTTTTCACTTTACAACCTCTTGCCATGTGTCCAATCTCATAATAATTATTTCTTCATAATCTACTTGTGATCTTATTCTCTTGATTCATATTTTATCTTAATGGATTGTGGTAAAGGTTTTGAAATATCCATAGCAACACATATTTGAATATATATAGTATGCTTTTGCTCCTTGGTAGTTAGTCCTTCCTTGATGAATTTCCCTAGGGTATTTCCAATATCTTCAGAACATCCTTATTTATAAGTTGATATGGAATTCCAAAAAGCCTAACCCAAACTAGAAGCTTCTTAATAGTCTGTCTCAAGAGAAAAAATTTCATTCCATGGTCTCAAATAAAGTGCATCTTTTCCCCTGAACTATAGGCCACCAACCATTATTTTATCCCTAATTTTTGAACTAGAAAAAATTATGAGAAAATAACCTTTAGGAAGAAAAGTCACATAGTAATTTGAATTTAATCCCCACTTCCACTTGATCCAATTTTGAATCTCCAAAAATCCTGGCCATGATCTATGGAACTTACATATTAACCCTCTACTTTTAAGAACCATTACGTCATGCTCAATTATCTCATCCTTAATACTCACTTCTAGTGTAACATCTGCTACTTGGATCGAACTTGCCATGTATTCGCTCTTTTGCTTATCTCCAACTTAGGCCTCCATACTTCCAACTAGGGCATCTTGACTTCCCATTAGGGCTTTCAAATATGAATTTCCTTCCATACTAGCTAATGGGGCTTGCTCTTGGCTTGCACTCCCTCTTGGCTCACCTTCCCTCTTGACTTGCACTCGCTTCCAACTTGCACTCTCTCTTGCCTTGAGCTCCCTCTTGGCTTGCACTCCCTCTTATTTCACAATAGCCCTTGTCTCTTCTTTTTCTCTGCATTCTTTCACTTCAATAATTTTTAGGAAACAATGTTTCACACATTCATGGTAAGGGTTTGAAGTATTGGTGCACTCTGGATGAACCTGCTGCTCTTTCGCCATGATTGAATCTTGGCTTGCACTTCCTCTTATATTGCACTTCCTCCCAGTTCACACTAGAATTTCTTTAACAAGATCACACTTTGCTTTCTACTTCCTCCTCACTCCTCACCCGCACTTACACTATTTTAGCTGCACTCACTCCCAACTAATACTCGTCTCCAACACCCAGTTGGTTTGTGCTCCCACATCAACTCATAATTTATAGAATGCGGAATAGATTGCATAACTTCGTACAAAATACTAACGTCGACCGGACTTTCTCCAACTTCATTCTTAGCAATGTTAAGAATAATTAGAAAAAAAAATTCGTCAATATCTCGGAAACACAACTCAATTCCAGAATGCCTAGTTCTCCTATTATTAAAGACTAAGGTTGATCGGACTTTCTCCAACTTCATTCTTAGCAATGTTAAGACTAGTTAGAAAAACCAATTTCGTCAATATCTCGGAAACACAACAAAATTCCAGAATGCCAAGTTCTCATATTCTTAAGACAACGACAATAAAATCCATGTAGACAATTTCAAGCAACAGTATCAATCTAAAACATGCTATGCTAGAGAGGACAACAGCTCCCAACGAAAGAAGAGTAGTGATGAAGATGAAGCTGCCACTGACATGAACGCCAATCATGGTGTTTGAAGCTGGGGCAGCGGCAGTCCCAGGCTCAGAACCAGGTGATGGTGTTGCTGTTGGTGTTTGTGCTGGCGCTGGTACTGGTACTGGTGGTGGTGGTTCTGGTGCTGCTGGCGGTGGTACAGCGGTGGAACCACCTGCAAAATCAATGGTTCCAAAGCTATGCAAATTCTCAGCATCGACTGCATCCCTTAAGGGAGTGGATCCATTGACTTGGGTGCCCACCTGCCACACATGGTTCACGGCGATCTTATTGGAAGGAAGCGTCAGAGTAGCAAATATGGTCATAATATGCCTCCGAAATTCAGCGCTGAGGTCAGTGACGGGAAAACTGAGATTGGAAGGCTCAGGAATACTCTTGGAGGTGATGGTGAAGGTAGCAGCGGACATGGCAGAGCTATTCGTGGCCCTGAAGGCGAGCAGGGCCTGCGTGCCCACCATGTGGAGGCCTTTGGGGTTGATGCCCCACGCAACCCAGCCTGAGTTTGAGCCGGGCCGAGCTCTGAACGCCAAGTCTACCGTCCCTTCGCCCGGATTGTAAGTCCAGGAAAGCGTTGCCTGGAGCTGTTCAAGCTTTCGGCAGTGTGCGAATCTGGTGGCCCTTCCATTGATGGATTTCGGGCACCCTCTCGCGCCCGCCGCGGAACCGATGATTGAGAAGGCCATCACAATTGACAACGCCGTCACCATCGCTGCTGCCGCCATGGAGGATGAAGATCTCTACGTAGGGATGAGGGGGCTAGAGTCGAGAAGGATTATATTCTGAAGATTAGTTGAACGGAATTAGCTTTATTACGCAAGCACCCCGATTTCATTGTGAATTCCTCCACGCAGATCGCCAACACCCTTCGTTTTTTTGGCGGTCCGCGCCATTCGGTTTGGGTATTAATAGTGCGTTTGTATCACTCTTTTCTGTCATTTTTGTTTATTGGGGCTTCTGCTCGAATGGCAATGGGGACAGAAACTGTTAATTTGTTCATCCAGGTAGGCAGGTGGGTAGTCTTCGGTTGTGTGAATTTGAATTATTTTTTAACTTGTAAATCTTAGTCCTTGTGGGTGGATTGGGAAGTGTTTGTTTGGTCTTTTATTTATCATGAAGATAAGTCAGTTTGTAAATGTTGTAGTCTAATTTGAATCTTTGAAATGCGCATATGGAGGATAAACTAGAAGGCTGGGTCAACAATAATAAAGGCGAAATAGATTTGGTGAAAGCAGCCCATATCACTTACTCAAAATGATGTGGTACTGACAACTAAAGGAAAATTAAAAAAACTTGTGAATTTGTTATTTTTTTTTATAGTGATTGTGGTCCTCGTGGTCCTCTTCACGCCCGGTCAACAATAACAAAGCTAAATAGGTTTGGTGGAAGCAGCCCCCCTACACCGTCTTCATGGTCCTCTTCAGGCCCGGTCAACAATAACAAAGCTAAATAGGTTTGATGGAAGCAGCCCCTCTACACGGTTATTGTGGTCATCTTCACGCCCAGTTAACAATAACAAAACTAAACAAGTTTGGTGAAAACAGTCCCTACTTGTCAATTACTAAAACTAATGTGATTATAACAACTAAAAAATATTTATTAATTTATTATTGTTTATCAAGTGATATTTACTTAACTTATGACATAAGTTTACTCTGATAATCATCTTGTACGAGTTGAGTAACATACTCTTTGATATATTTCATTCTATATTAGCACAAGATTATGAAATAAAGTTGGAGAGAAAGAATTTCCTACATCACCAAGTTGGAGAGAGAATTTCCTACATCACCATTTTTTTATTTGTTCTCGACAAAGGGTGGTGAACGTTATTTTACCTTCTCTCCACCTGTTTATTGATTTTCATGGGTTTATATTCACTTTTAGATTTATCTAGATTTGCTTAGGTTGGCTTGGTTTTCTGCCCATTATTTCCTTCTTCTTTTACATATATAATAATAATAAAATAATTTAGAAAATATAAAAGGTTCTTCATCAAAAAAAACAAAACAAAAATATAAAAAATTATAATATAAATAAAATATAAAATTTTATAAAAAAAAATAATATAAAGTAAATATATGACAAACTTTATAAGTGATTTGTACACTTTTAATTAAAAAAATCATAAATCATTCTTGTTATTATGTTTTATAAAATATAAAAAATTATAATATAAAATAAATATAAGATTTTATAAAAAAAAATAATAAAGTAAATATAAGATAAACTTTATAAGTGATAGAGATCATAGATCATTCTTGTTATAATGTTTTCTAAAATGCTAAAAAGCATTTTTAGAAGGGATTTTATTAAAAATTAAATTAAACTAAAAATAAATATTATAGTGGTTATTTTGTTTCTTAAATATATATATATATATATATATATATATATATATATATATATATATATATATATATATATATATTTTAGATATTTAATTTTCTCTTATAAAAAATAAGAATAATATTATATAGCTTGTTTTTAATCAAATATATTTTTATTTCTCTTAAATCATTAATTCTCTTTTATCAAATTTTTATACCATTTTTATTAAGTATAATTATTTTTTAATAAGTTATGTGTGGTTTTTATTGGTGTCCACTCCCATTGTAAAAAGTAAAATATTACATTGCTCTCGTTACATTAAAGCATATTCAACTTTGTCTTTCAATCAAAGATATTCTTCATTTGTCTTTCTATCAATCTCCATCTTCCTTGTCTCCAAGGGCTAGGTGGATTGGTAAGACTTTGGGCACTTACCAAGAGGAGACCTAGGTTAAAACATTGGGGACATGCCCAATAAGGGCAAACATAGTAGTCTGACTTGAGTCAGTTGAGTGTGCATCAGCTTGACCATGGAGGTACCAACTTTGAGCCATCATGGTCTCCCTCACTTTGGACCATGTTTACAGAGAAGAGACACGGGTTATACAGGCACCTTCAATAATCTGATTAGTTGTTAAATATGAAATTATGTTACGATTTAAAATAATAAAAAAATTGATATTCCTTAAACTGTTAAGTTTTCACAAACAACTCCTTTTATATAGATGCCTTCTAAAATTTAAAATTTTGCCAAGATGAAATTAACATCACTAATGGCTAAAGTATTTGTTGCACAACTTCTATATCTATAAATGTCTTGTCTATAACAACCTCACAATTTGTTCTAATTTCTTCCCCTAATATTCAAAGATATTATTTTCATTGTTATTTTTTTATTTATAGATTTAGCCTCACTTCTTGTTAGCACACGTGATATTTGCTTTTGTTTTCCCATATCAATATCCCTCTAGGTTTCTTTTTCTCTTTGTTTTTTCTTCTTGGGTTTTTCTCTTTTTTTTCATTCTTAGCAATACTTTCAACTTTATCAATCTCTTCAATCTTCTCATAGTGCTCATAGTAAGACTTATCATCTTTAGGTTTGACATGTTACGAAGGATCTAAAGTGCGAGGAATAACCTCAAAAGCACAATCTTCTTTTTGTTGCCCTAGAAACCCTAAAGTGCAAGGATGCTCTTCTATAACAATTATCTTCTTATTCTTCTCTAAAAACCCTAAATTGTTATGGGTTTCCTCCATCCTTATTTCTTTATTATGCTACTCTTAAAACCTTGAAGCGCAAAGGATAACATCTTCATTCCTATCACTCTTATTACTTGGAGAGGATTTTGTACTACCTGAGGAAAATGAAGATGATTTACTTGGAATAACCTTGACCTCTTTTGATGTCTTTATTTTAGGATTTCTCTCCACATCTTCTTTTGCACCTTTATTTCCTTCTAAACTTGCCAAATGATACGTTAGATAGGCTTTCTTTAGCTCTTCTTTTTTAGTGGAATATCCTTGATTTGATCTAGATTCCATTATTGTATGATTTCCTTCCTTCGTCTTGAAGTTTATCTCATGGCTACAATTTTTGGTCTTTTTCTTCATAGTTTTCACTTTGCAACCTCTTGCCATGTATCCAATCTCATAACAATTATGGCTTCATAATCTACTTGTTGATCTCATTCTCTTGATTCAGATTTTATCTTAATGGATTGTGGTAAAGGTTTTGAAATATCCATAGCAACACATATTCGAATATATATAGCATGCTTTTGCTCCTTAGTAGTTAGTCCTTCCTTGATGAATTTCCCTAGGGTATTTCAAATATCTTCATAACATCCTTATTTATAAGTTGATATGGAATTCCAAAAAACCTAACCCAAACTAGAAGCTTCTTAATAGTTTGTCTCAAGAGAAAAAATTTCATTCCATGGTCTCAAATAAAGTGCATCTCTTCCCCTAAACTATAGGCCACCAACCATTATTTTATCCCTAATTTTTGGACTAGAAAAAATGATGAGAAAAAAACCTTTAAGAAGAAAAGTCACATAGTAATTTGAATTTAATCCCCACTTCCACTTGATCCATTTTTTAATATTCAAAATTCTGGCCATGATCTATGGAACTTACATATTAACCCTCTACTTTTAAGAACCATTATATCATGCTCAATTATCTCATCCTTAATACTCACTTCTAGTGTAACATCTACTACTTGGATTGAACTTGCCATGTATTCGCTCTTTTGCTTATCTCAAACTTAGGCTTCCATACTTCCAACTAGGGCATCTTAACTTCCCATTAGGGCTTGCTCTTCTGCTTATCTCAAACTTAGGCTTCCATACTTCCAACTAGGGCATCTTGACTTCCCATTAGGGCTTGCTCTTCTGCTTATCTCCAACTTAGGCCTCCATACTTCCAACTAGGGCATCCTGACTTCCCATTAGGGCTTGCTCTTCTTCTTATCTCCAACTTAGGCCTCCATACTTCCAACTAGGGCATCTTGACTTCCCATTAGGGCTTTCAAATATGAATTTCCTTCCATACTAGCTAATGGGGCTTGCTCTTCGCTTGCACTCCCTCTTGGCTCACCTTTCCTCTTGCCTTGCACTCGCTCCCAACTTGCACTCTCTCCTGCCTTGAACTCCCTCTTGGCTTGCACTCCCTCTTGTTTCACAATAACCCTTGTCTCTTCTTTTTTTCTATGTTCCTTCACTTCAATAATTTTTAGGAAACAATGTTCCACACATTTATGGTAAGGATTTGAACCATTGATGCACTTTGGATGAACCTGTTACTCTTTTGCCATGATTGAATCTTAGCTTGCACTCCCTCTTATATTGCACTTCCTCCCGGTTCACACTAGAATTTCTTCAACTAGATCACACTTTGCTTTCTACTTCCTCGTCACTCCTAACCCGCACTTACACTATTTTAACTATACTCACTCCCAACTCGTTTCCAACTCACCACTCTACTCCCACATCAGCTCATAATTTATAGAATGCGGAATAGATTGCATGGCTTCATACAAAATACTAACGCCGATTGGACTTTCTCCAACTTCATTCTTAGCAATGTTAAGAATAATTAGAAAAACAATTTCGTCAATATCTCGGAAACACAACTCAATTCCAGAATGCCAAGTTCTTATATTATTAAAGACTAACGTCGATCGGACTTTCTCCAACTTCATTCTTAGCAATGTTAAAAATAATTAGAAAAACAATTTCGTCAATATCTCGGAAACACAACACAATTCCAGAATGCCAAGTTCTCATATTCTTAAGACAACGACAATCAAATCCATGTGGAAACAATTTCAAGCGGTGACAGTAGCAATCTAAAACTTGCTAGAGAGGACAACAGCTCCCAACGAAAGAAGAGTGGTGATGAAGATGAAGCTGCCACTGACATGAACGCCAATCATGGTGTTTGAAGCTGGGGCAGCGGCAGGCCCAGGCTCAGAACCAGGTGATGGTGTTGCTGTTGGCGTTTGTGCTGGCGCTGGTACTGGTTCTGGTTCTGGTACTGGTACTGGTACTGGTGGTGGTGCTGCTGCTGCTGGTGTTGCTGGTGGTGGTAAGCGGTGGAACCACCTGCAAAATTAATGGTTCCAAAGCTATGCAAATTCTCAGCATCGACTGCATGCTTTAAGGGAGTGGATCCATTGACTTGGGTGCCCACCTGCCACACATGGCTCACGGCGGTCTTATTGAGAGGAAGCGTCAGCGTGGCAAATATGGTCATGACATGCTTCCGAAATTCAGCGCCGAGTTTGGTGACGGGAAAACTGAGATTGGAAGGCTCGGGAATACTCTTGGAGGTGATGGCGAAGGTAGCAGCGGACATGGCAGAGCTATTCGTGACCCTGAAGGCGAGCAGGGCCTGCGTGCCCACCATCTGGAGGCTGTTGGGATTAATGCCCCACGCAACCCAGCCTGAGTTTGAGCCGGGCCGAGCTCTGAACGCCAAGTCTATCCCTTCGCCCGGATTGTAAGTCCAGGAAAGCGTTGCCTGGAGCTGTTCAAGCTTTCGGCAGTGTGCGAATCTGGTGGCCCTTCCATTGATGGATTTCGGGCACCCTCTCGCGCCCGCCGGGGAACCGATGATTGAGAAGGCCACCACAATTGACAACGCCGTCACCATCGCTGCTGCCGCCATGGAGGATGAAGCTCTCTATGTAGGGGTGAGGGGGCTAGAGTCGAGAAGGATTATATTCTGAAGATTAGTTGAACGGAATTAGCTTTATTAAGCAAGCAACCCGATTTCATTGTGAATTCCTCCACGCAGATCGCCAACACCCTTCGTTTTTTTGGCAGTCCGCGCCATTCGGTTTGGATATTAATAGTGCGTTTGTATCACTCTTTTCTGTCATTTTTGTTTATTGTTGCTTCTGCTCGAATGGCAATGGGGACAGAAACTGATAATTTGTTCATCCAGGTACGCAGGTGCGTAGTCTGTTTTGCACTCTTTTCAATATTTAGCAAAGTGGAACTGAATATGTATCTGGAAATAAACAGTCTGTGTAAAATATGAGGTAAATGGATTAAAAAATAAAAAATTATCATGACTTAATTTAAATTATGTAAATTTAAATTATTTTTCAACTATTTTTAAGATTTGTAACTCTCACTTTGTAATTTTTTTAAGCATGGTCAAGTTTTAGCAAGAATATTACTTAACTTTTACAGGGTGCTCATGTAAACATATAATAAATTTACTGTGATAATCATCTTCTACGAGTTGATTCCACAGGAACATAATCTTTGATACACTTCATTTTACATTAGTGTACGATATGAAATAAAGTTGGAGAAAGATTTTTTTCTATTATTTTGAGTGTAGTTTATTGAGAAGGAGGCCACTTGTATTGTGGGTGATGTATTGTGGGTGATGGTGATGTGACCCAATTTAAAAAACCATGTGACCCAATTTAAAAAACCAAAAAATAATAATTTTTTGATTTGTTCTGGTCAAAGGGCAATGAACGTTATTTTACCTTCTTCAGCTATTTATTGATTTTCATGGCTGCATGTTCAGTTTGAGGTTCATCTAGATTTGTTTTGATTGTCTTGGTTTTCTGCCCATTATTTCTTTTTCCTTTACCGTAATTATGGTAAAAAAGTTTATAAAATATAAAAATATAATATAAAGTAAGTATAAGATAAAGGTTATACAAAGAAGATAGATTATTCTTGTGATATTATGTTTTTTAAAATGTTAGACAACATTTATAAAAAGAATTTTATTAAAAAATAAATTAAACTAAAAATAAATATTATAATGATTATTTTGTTTTTTATATATATAGTTTATTTTTTTTATAAAGAATATGAATAATATTATATAACTTGTTTTTTTATAAAATATATTTTCATCAATTTCAAGTCATTAATTTTTTTATCAAAATTTTTATACCATTTTCATTAGGTATAATTTTTTTTTAATAAGTTATGTGTAGTTTTTATTAGGGGCCACTCCCATTGCAAAAAAAAACAAAATATTGCATTGTTCAAACTACATTTTTAACAAGTTAATTAAAATATATCCAACTTTATCTTTGATCAAAGATATTATTCATGTGTTTTTCTATTAATCTTCATCTTCCTCAAACTACTAAGTTTCCACAATCAACTTTTTTTTATATCAGATACCTTCTAAAATTTAAATTTTATCGAGATGAGATGAAATTCAACATTGCTAATGGCTAAAATATTTGTTGCCCAACTTCTATATCTATAAATATCTTGTCTATAACAACCTCTAAATTTCTTAATACTTTTTTTAGGGTTCTTATCCATTCTCCTAATATTCCAAGATATTATTTTGATTGTTATTTTTTTATTTGTGGATTTAGCCCCACTTCTTGTTAGCACTTGTGATATTTGCTTTTGTTTTCCCATATCAATATCCTTTTAGGTTTTTTTTTCTCTTTATTTTTGCTTCTTGGGTCTTCCTCTCTTTTTTTTCATTCCCAACAATACTTTCAACTTCATCAATCTCTTCAATCTTCTCATAGTGCTCATAGTAAGACTTATCATATTTAGGTTTGACTTGTTGTGAAGGATCTAAAGTGTAAGGAATAACCTCAAAAGCATAATCTTCATTTTGTTGCCTTAGAATGTCATGACCCTCCCATTTTAATACTCAGTTTTGTGCAATTGAACTGTTGTACGATGTTTAATTTTATTTTTGGAAGAACATGGTACTGTTAACATATTGCCAGTATGCAAGATCAAGTACACTCATGGGTAAAAGAAGTAGAATCATCCACTAGAAGCAGGGTACTTGAGGTTCGGAAAGTGATGATTAAATCAACTCAGGGGTAACGTAGATAGATACCCTCATATAGGCATGCATTATCGGTTAGAGATAATCGTCAATAGCCATCCACCTAGAGCCTCAGTTGATAACCTAGTAGCTATCATAAAATCTCCGATTGAGACGGGTAACTGGATTGATGGAAAGACTCTCTTTTTTTTCTTGGATAGCATATGACTGATTATATTTTACTTCATCACTTTTGTTGCATCAATGGTTTGAGAAACGTGCATAAATTCAGTTCCTTGAAGCTCTTTGTTTTACTTAGATCTTTTAAGAGAATAGCACGATGTTAGTATTTGATATTTATATATATGCATATATATTTTATTATTTTTAAATGATAAAAGAAATTCATTTTAAAATATTAAATAATTTATTTTAAAATATTAAATAATTTATTTTAAATGATAAAAAAAAAAAAATTAAATTAAATAGTTTATTTTAAATGATAAAAGAATTTCATTTCATAATAATTTAAACTTTCTTTATTTTAATAGAAATGGATTTTCGCATTCAAATAAATTGTTGGAACGCGGTGTGATCACGCTTTCGAATAAATGAGAGCTTCTGCAGATTTTAGGAGGAGCCTCATTTATGTAAAAGCATGGAATGAAGTTAAATAATATAAAAATGGGATAGTATCCCAACCTACCGCCATGGATTCAGAAGAAATTTATGGTGACAGATGAACTTTGACAAAAGATAAGACAAAAAGTCAAAGAGGTAGAAAGGGTTGATCATTTTCAGGTAAGGAAGGAAATTTGTGGATGCTCGAAGAAGGCATGAACTTGAAGGGATCAAAACCAGTGAGCTCAACGTTCAGGAAAGCTTGTGCCAGAAATATTTGAGGTTGGTTAATAATCTATCACTCTTGTTTTAATTATAAACTTGCTAAGAATAAGAGATCTTTATTTGATGTTTTACTTTAAGCCTATTGCTACCAGTTGTATCTCCTTGTTGCATCGATCTGTCTAGTTGACAATGGGTTACCCATAACCTAGATACATGCGAAGGTTTAGCTAGAGCTAAGGATTGCTCTCTCTCCTTTATCCAAATTATGGCTACTTGAGTCGCATGCCTGTGTTCTTCCTATCGAACTGGGGATGTGTAGGCATTGGGATGTACTTCCTTATTCTCGCATGGTTATTTGAACCCAATCCTAAGCACCTTCAAGTGAGGAAAACTACTCCTCGGTTGTTGTTTAACCTTCTTCACCTGCGTGTTGGGTTGCTTGACTAGTCCTCCTTTATGTAGTGAAGCTTTTGCTAGTTGGTATTTCTTAGACCAAAGCTAGTGCCTTGATGTTTGTGGGTATCCTTTCTTTCCTTTTGTTGAGCAGTGTCATCCGTATTAGAGGAAACATCAAGTAGATTTGCTCACCTATTGTTGGGTAGTGGTGAACCTTGTGTCATTTCTAGATACACATTGTTTACCCTACAAACCAATAGGAGAGGTTTTGTGATTTTTCTCTTCTACGATTTTTCATTGTCCAATTGTTCTTTGTTAAGTTTTCTCTATTGTAGGGATGGAATTGAGCCTTCTATCCTTTGTCTTGTTTATCATGGTGTCATTGTTAACCTTAGAGAAGGGGCTATGTAATCTTTAGGATTGTGAGCCGATTAGGGTAGGAGACTATGTCATAGGAAGTCGCTTGCTTCTTGGAAGACTTTGTTGTTAGTATGTGTTGGCTAAATGTTTTATTGTTAAATAAAGTGATTTATATTATTTATAAATTAAGTAATGAGACTCAATTTAGGAAAATAATGAGACATGGTTTATTTCATAAATTAAGAAATAAGACTTAATTTAGGAAAATAAAGGGATTTAGATTATTTTATAAATTAAGTAATGGGACTTAATTTAGGAAAATAATGAGACATGGTTTATTTCATAAATTAAGAAATGAGACTTAATTTAGGGAAATAAAGGAATTTATATTATTTTATAAATTAAGTAATGGGACTTAATTTAGAAAAATAATAAGATATGGCTTATTTCATAAATTAAGAAATGAGACTTAATTTAGGGAAATGAAGGAATTTAGACTATTTATTAAATTAAGTAATGGGACTTAATTTAGGGAAAAAATGGGACATAATTTATTTTATGAATTGAAGTAATATGACTTTGATTTGTATGAATGAAGGGAATTTGTTTATTTCATGAATTAAGTAATGGGACTTTGATTATGAGATAAAGGAAGATGATTTATTTGTAAATTAATGTAGTAAAGCTTTGATTTATTAAATAAAAGGATTAGTTTATTTTATAGATTGAAGGTATGGGACTTTGGTTTATGAAATAAAGGAAAAATGGTTTATTTCATGAATTAATTAATGGGACTTTGGTTTATGAAATAAAGGAAAGTGATTTATTTATAAATTAAGGTAGTAAAGCTTTGATTTATTAAATAAAAGGATTAGTTTATTTTATAGATTGAAGGTATGGGACTTTGATTTATGAGATAAAGAAAAAAATGGTTTATTTTATGAATTAAGTAGTAAGACTTGATTTGTGAAATGAAGGAACCTAGTTTAAATTGAGGATTAAAGATATCGGACTTTAATTTGTTGAACAAATGTTGAAATAAATTGATTAAAGTAAAACCTATGATCTAGCTATAATTGCTGAAATACTCTCTATGAATAATGAGAGGTGAAAATAAAAATGGAGATTTTATGATATCAACTATGTAGTAGATGGTTAGTTTCTTTGATTTCATTTGTATAGTTGCAATTTGGTAAAGTGATAAGTAGATGCATTTAGAGGCATGTCTATCATGGAACCATGAGTCTACCCTGATCCCCTACCATCCTCAAATGAACGATGAAAAAGATAAGGAGGATCAAATATGGCAGCAAGATTCTTATGTACTGGTTTGGCTTACTTTTGCAATGATTAATTTATGGTTATTATAGATTAGACTTGTAGGAAGATATCCCTCAATGATTATTGATGTATTACTTACTCTTTAAAAAGTATGGAGGTTTTACCATACTTGAACATATGTAATAACTTGATGAACTAATGTGAACTATATCTTTAATTTATGTTATTAATTACCTATGCTTTATTATTTAGTTTTCTCTTCCAATTAATGCTTATTTTTTAATTAGATGTCTTTTCTAAGTATCCTTATATGTTTTTTTATGCCCTTTGATTTAATAGGGTGAATTGTTCTTATTTCATGTTCCTTTTTTATTTAGTAGATAGAGTTACTCTTGATTTTTGTTAAACATAAAAGAGACCTAGGAGAATGAAATCTTAGGGTGAACTTAGAGGGTGACCTAAGGGATTGAGACCCCTTAGGGTGAACGTAGGAAGACCTAAGTTATTATGACCCCTTAGGGAGAATGATAATTAATTTTAACCAAAAGACTACATCCGATTTAAGATAGCTCATCGTGAAATCAATATCGATAGCTTAACTTGTAATACGCATAGCATACCTACACATATTGACTTGTGTATGGTATGGTGATGGATATATGGTTTGCTTTATTAGATCCCAAAGTTGGTTATGAGTCACTATTATCTTGAACCTATGTGTAAGTGAAAGTGAAATCAGAGCTTTGGGAAATCAGACCCCCAACTTAATCTAGATGGGGGGTTTAACCCTATTCTTACTACTCTGATTTGGAATTCATTACCTCACTTTGAGAAAAATGATTTAACCAATTATGGAAGAAATGGTCATGCTAGTCCAACCCTCTGAACGATCAGTGGTCTTGTTTTTTAGACAAGACATGCTGTCGTGCATGGGCATACCTAACCCCATAATCCATGACTTAACTTCATTTCTTTGGACCTTGGGGATGACTACCCATCCCTTGCAGAGGACAAGTAGTACGATCCTTCCAATCCAAGTTTAGATGAAAATGAAGAATATTATTTTATTACTTAGACCTTGGGGATGACTACCCATCCCTTGCAGAGGACAAGTAGTACGATCCTTCCAATCCAAGTTTTATCTTGATATGAGACATATGAGCTTTGGGGAATCAGATTCTCAACCTAGGCGAGATGAGAATTATGCCCTATCCTTACTACTCCATGTGGGTCAAATCAAAGCTTTGGGGAGTTGGATCCTCAACCTAAGTTTGATGAGGACTTAACCCTATCCTTACTACTCCGATTTTAGGCTTTAAGCTTAATGGAAGTGGTAAAAACCACTGTTTTAAGGATCATGTTGCATAATAGGATAGACATGAAATATTCCTTTCGCTTGACCCTTTTCTTCCAAGGAAGGTTTTGATCATTTTGCCCAAGATCTTTTTTAGTGTGTACAAATTGTGCTTGGTTCTAGATATCCTGGGGCTCAGTTTCCAACCTTAGGATTTTTCTTTATTTATGTTATAGTATAACCTTAAGAGGATTTAACACACTTTAATGATTTGTATCCGAAATGCATATGCAACTAAGATGGCATGTATATGCAAAGTGAGATGTAAGATGAATGCAATGCTCTTTAAATTGCAACTGAAGTATTACCATGATTTGTAAAACTGACTACTTCATGCATCACAAGCCTCAAGCGATATTAATTAACTGTTTGTATTACATGTGGAGCTTTTACAATATAATTCCAATGCTTCATATTCTCCCAATCTTAGGCATGTGTTTAACATTTCAAACTTTTATTCCCATTTTTTTTTTTTTTTTTATATAAGACAATGAAAAAAATGTCAAATAAACACACCACCTAAATGTCCAACCTGCACACACAAAACAAAGCACAACATTAATACAAAGACCTGAACATGTCAAAACACCCAACTTAAATATCAAATCTACACACAAAAGAAACCAAGCACAACATTAATACAAAACTAGACATGTCAAGAACACACACTTAAGTATCAAATCTGCACACAAAAGAAACAAAGCATGGCATAATTACATATAATACAAACCCAGCTTCCTCAAGCCTGGAAGTAATGTTTCAAGTGCAACCCATTGATAGGTAATGCCAAATCCTTTCCATCCAAGGTTCTTAGTCTAAAACTGTTTTCCCCTAGGACTTCTGAAATCTAGTAGGGACCCAACCAAAGGTAATCAAACTTATCATGCTCCCCTTTCTTCTCATGTCTTTTATCCCATAACAGCACTAGATCTAATATTTTAAAAGCCTTTGCTCTAGACCTTTTGTCAAACCATATTTTTACTACATCCTGGTGTTTACTAAAATGAAGCATAGCTTCATCCCTTTTTTCATCCGAAGCATTAATTGTGTTAGTCTAGACTCAAGTTTATCATTAGTTTCGAAATAATCTTTCATGAAATGCAGTGTTTGTAATCTGAGATTTGTAGGAAAAATGGGATCTTGTCCATAAACTAGATGGTAAGGAGATGTTCCTATTGCTTCTTTGACTCTAATTCCTGTCAGCCCAAAGGGCCAACTTAAGCTTGTTGTGCCAGTCCCGCGGATTTCTTTCCAACAATTTTTTTATGACATTTAACAGATTCTTGTTAGATGATTCGGCCAATCCGTTACCTTGCGGGTAATAATTGGAAGAGAATTTTAAACTCACGATGTTGTCAAATGCCCAATTAGCAAACTCTAGAGAGGAAAAAGCTGGACCATTATCACTTACAATGGAGTTAGGTATCCCGAACCGAGTGACAATGTTATCCTCTAAAAATTTAATAACAACCTCCGAAGTAGCATTCTTTGTGGGGATAGCTTCGGTCCACCTTGTGCAATAATTCGTAGCCATCATAATATATTTGTGGGAATCATATGAATTGGGACTGATAATCCCGACAAAATCCAGGCCCCATTGCGCAAAAGGTCTAGACTCAATTATGGATTGTAAAGGCATGGAAGCGTTCCTGTCTCTATTGGCTGCAGTTTGACATGTATGGCATGACCTCACATGAGTATGGGCATCTTTGAATAGACGAGGCCAATAATAACCGGCTCTGAGGATTTGATGGGTTGTGGCATTAGCGGACCCATGCCCTATCCCATGTTTACCATGAAATTCCTCGAGGATTTGCACTGCCTCCTTTTGATCAACGCAACGAAGGTAAATACCTTCATGGTTTTTTTTGTATAATGTATCGGATCTAATTAGGAAATTAGCAGACTTCAAACACAAGGCTCTTAGTTGAGTAGCATTCAAATGCGATGGACATTCACCATTTAGTAGATAGTACACCGCATCTGCATACCACTCATCCTTGGTTATATCTGAGACTTCATAATGTTGACATGGAATTGCTAGATCCTGTTCTGCTATTGCCTTAACCAAGCCTTGCCCCTGAACTATCTTCATCGACTGAATCTCAAGATCAAACTCCTGCAAAGTTGAAACCCACTTACCATGTCTTTCACCCAATTCATTCTGTATGAACATGGCTTTGACTGCAGGATCTGGGACGATAGCAAAGACCCTACTGTGGACTATGTAATGCCTAAATTTTTTCACAGTCTTAACCAGAGCATACATTTGCTTGTCCAAAATAGAGTATCTCAGCTTCGCATCTTTGAGAGGACTACTCAGGAAGGCAATGGGATTTTCAATGTTGCCTTCACTCTTCTGAGTTAAAACACTCGCAAAGGAGTGATCTGAAGCAAAGGTGTAGATATAGAAAGGCTTCGTATAATCGGGACTCACTAAAACCGGGGCTTTAGAAATCGCGTCCTTGATATTTTTAAAAGCATCTATACTTTCATTTGTCCACTTGATCTGGACTTCTTTCTTTAACATGTCGTTCAAAGGCTTTGCTATTTTTGCAAAATCTGCAATAAATTTTTTGACAAAATTGATCTTCCCAAAAAATGATCTCAACCCCTTCTTGCTAGTGGGACAAGGAATCTACTGTATGGCCTCTATTCTCTCAGGGTCAATGGAAATTCCATCCTTAGATATTATATGCCCCAACAGTTTTCCTTTCGTTACCCCAAAAATGCATTTCTTTGGGTTGAGAGAAATACCGTGTTCCCTGCATCTTTGAAGAACTTTCTTAAGATCCCTGACGTGGTTTTCCCTGTTCTTAGAAAAGACAGGAATGTCATCGACATAGACAATGATGCACTTACCTATGAGCCCTTTAAAAGCAAAGTCCATAGCTCGCTGGAAAGTGGCACCTGCGTTCAATAGTCCAAAGGGCATTCTCCTGTATGCAAAGGTGCCCCACTTTGTGGTAAAAGCAGTTTTCATCCCATCACTAGGATGGATAAGGACCTTATTATATCCCGAATAGCCATCCAGGAATGATATCATCTCCGAACCGTTCACCTTTTAGAGTATTTCATCAATAGTGGGTAACGGGTAGTTGTCCTTTTGGGAGGCTTTATTAAGATTTCTAAAATCGATACATAACCTTATTTCTCCACTCTTTTTTCTCACGGGGACCAGGTTAGCAACCCATGTGGAATGCCTAACAGGAAATATGATCTTAGCTTCTAACAGTCGCTTCACCTCTTTCTCTATCAAGGGTTCTAATAATGGATTAACTCGCCTTTGCCTTTGCCTGAAGGGTTTGAAATCTGGCTTCAATGGAATCGTGTGCATTATGACATTCTGATCATAGGTTTTCAACTTCTTATAACTCCGAGGCTATGCAAGATATGTATTATTTTAATGCATTGGTGATGGAATCCTTCTCCTGCTTGGTACATGCTTTTGCTATGAATACTTCTCGAGGATTTTTTGCACTTCCAATGTTAACTAAATCACAGGCCTCTCTAGGGGGTGGAACCTTTTTACCCTCTCTGGGTTGGTATCCAATGTCGAAAGTTTTTTCTAATGAAGCCATCTCATCTGGCATCTTATTTCCAGTAACTTTTTCGTCCAAAACTGCCTCCTCTAGGTCCCTTTCGTCCTCATCTATAACCTGCTTTTCAAATATACCAGAATTGGTGACAAAATGGAATATGTGCCTGTCACTGTCAAACACTTGGAAATTCGTGACATTATCTGGTATCGAGGGACAAGGGACCAGCTCTATGGAGAACTTCTTGCATTTCTTATGGTCCACTTGGCTTCAACATACTCGCAGCCATGGCTAGGGAGTCTGCCAAGTGATTACCTTTCCTAGAAATAAGAGATATGTTAAAAGCATGAAACTCGTCTATCAAATCTCTAACCCTAGTTCGATAAAGCCTGAGCCGCCTATCCTTACATACGTATTGTCCCTTGACTTGCTTTACCACCAGTTCCGAATCACCAAGAACCTTGATATATTTAATTTTCTTTTGAAGGGCCAATTGTAGTCCGAGAATCAAGGCCTCATATTCTGCCATATTGTTGGTGGCAGGGAACTGCAGTTTGTATGCGACGAACGTAGGCTCTCTGTCCGAACATGATAATTCAATATCGGCTCCTGATCCTTGCCTGGACTTGGATCCATCAAATCTTAAAGTCCAAATGTCCTGGTGTCCCTCAGTTACGTTGCACCCAATCCTTTCATCTTGGGTATTTTTAGGTGTTTCTATGTCCAAACAATATGCTCCCAATTTCGCTTCAATGTACTGGATCTCATTCGGTTTGTTGTAATCTGTGATCATCTCTTTGAGCCTGGGTTCACTATCAATTCAAATTTGATTGTCCACTCCCCTCCAAGGCAACCACATATGTGAAGAATCTGTCACAATATAACCGTTTAGGTTTTTACTCCAATCTCTTCCCAAAACCATGCCATATTTGATAGGAATGTTGAGCACCAATATGTCTATGTGCTGTTGAACCCTAGGTTTTGAATTGACTTGAATAAGCACATCACCCAATTCTCCCACTGCCTCCATGGTTGATCTATCCAGCTGCACCACCCTGTTTCTAGAGGGATTTGGTGTAAGTCCCAATTTTTTACAGATTTCTAGGGGCATGATGGTAGCTGAGGCCCCTGAGTCTATTAAACAATTGTGCAAGTTTTTACCTGCAATTCTAATGGTTATCAAAAAAGGAGGTATATCTCTTTTTTCCTTTTGTAAAACCATTCGGGACTCAGCACTTTTGGCTTCATGAACTTGGGCAGATGGATTTAATCTCTTTGGTGAACTTACTTCTTGGCCTAATAATCGGGACATGTCATACATCGAGACGTTGGCCTTAGTCTTCTTCATGTCTTCCACTAAGTCATAAGTGGGTTTTTCTGAGTTTGGCATATCTTGCACTATCTTGGACTTTTCCACCATGGATGGAGGAGGGGGATTGACCTCTCCTTTAAAATCAGGAGGGAGTAATTGATTGTTTGGAGGTGTAGAGGAAGTTTTGGGCTCCTTAGAACTCCTAGTGTAATATTTGTGATTTCATTTCCCAAAACATTTGTTGGCATGAACTTCCAAGGTTTCTTCATCTTCGCTTCCAAAAAATTCTACATCCTCCTCTTCTTCACTTTCTTGGGAATGTATAACCTCAGTCAATATAGACTCATGCTTCCCGTGGCCACAGTGCATACAATCGTTATCACTGGGTCCCGATTCTCCAAAATATTTCGAGACATCTGCCTGATTGGCTACGGGATTGGGTACTCGCCCATTATTCGGCTGCGTGTTGTATGTTCCTTTTCCTCTATGGTTATGAGGCCGGTTATGACCCATGGCTTGGTCCACTTTTTTATTGACATTTCCTACCGTGACCAAAACTTTGGCCAAGGTTTCCTTCATGTTTTCTATGGCGGATTCAGACCCTTGAGGTTGAGGCACTGTAATTTCGGGTCCAGTTGTGTTTGCTGCATTAGCCACCTCTGGAATAGGTACAATGGCTTGGGTCTGGGCAGGTGGATTCCATCCTGGATTCACATTTTGAATAGCTTGGGTCTGGGCAGGTGGATTCCACCCTGGATTCACACTTTGAATGGGAGTAACTATTGGATAAGTCGTTGGGCTTGGCGTGCTAATGGGAGCAAACCCCGGCATGGTCAACAAATTACTGCCCATGTTGAACCCAGGCAAACCCATCGGGCTATTTTGAATTAATCCCTGCGTTTGGACTGAGGCATTCGGATAACTTTGAAATGGCGCCACTTGAGCGGGTGTTTGAAAATTATTCATCATAGGGACCTGTGGTGCCATTAACTGGTTCATCATGGCAAATTGACTGTATGGACCATATTGTCCCATCCCAGTCAATTGAGACAATCCTGCCCCTGGCAGGTTCATCTACTGTTCGAGAGTCATTGTTTCTGCATAGGCCAAAGGAAGCGTCGTAACCTGAGGGTTCCTTCTAGTCAACAAAGACGTTAAAGGATCTAAGGCTCCGAAATATAATTGCAAGGCGACCGCAGGATCTACCGCAAAGTGACGAGTCACATTCGTGTATAGTTTTTGGAACCTCTGATTGAATGTTCGTATGGGTTCATTGGGTAATCTTTTGCATGATATGAACAAATTATAGATTATGGAGGGATCCACTAACATTCTGAATTGGCTTATGAAGGCGGTTTCTAATTGGGCCCATGAAGTGATGGACCCTGCTGGCAGATTTCGATACCATTCATTGGCCGTGGGGTCTAGACTAGCAGGGAAAACTCGGCAAGCAACGTCCTCGTGAGTAACCCCTTGCCTAAACATGTAATATTTGTAGATTTGGACATGATCTTCTCACTGTTGTGGGACCATCGTGAATGAATTTGGGTAATCCCCTTTCAATGTTTCTAGGCAAGTCGTGGACTGCCTCGGGAATATCTAAGGGGGAACTTTGAACACCATACCAAAGGGCAGGTGGCTATTGTTGTTGTTGTTGTTGCTGCTGGGCCATGTTATTCAAAGGTGTTAACCCTATGGGAACAATGGAACCGCTTGGAACTGTGGAGACAGATACACCTGGTGCTACTATCGCACTTGAAATTAAGGGCTCAGGCCCGCTAGACGTACTTGAGTCTAAATAAATCCCTAACTCAAGTATACTGGGTGGTATTTCGACCTCTAATGTTTTGTTTTTCGGCCTCCTAGCAGTGGGAGAAAGGCTTTGGAAGATAGTTTCCCCTGTGGTTTTAGACCTTGTAGCTATGTACTCAGGTTGGGCCAGCTTGGAAACTCTAGAACTCTAAAAGATTTCTCTCAACTCACTTGCCAAATAAAATATCTAAATGTTATACCTGCAAGCACAATGGGTGGAAACAAAACTACCCACGTTAATTGTTAGAACAAATCAAAATTACAAAGCAATAAAGAAGGCCCTCCTTCTAGCGCCAAAATGTTGAGTGAATATTTTGTCTCACAACAAAATGACCACACAACTAGAGTTTCTGACAGGAAACTCTTTCTTGCAAAGAAATAAGCTATTAATTTTTTATTTCTCCAAGCTTCTTGTGGAACAGATCTCTATATGCATAAAACCGATTTCAACTTAATGCACATAAACAAATATATCCCAAAATAACTCAGATCCTGCAAGTAACTGTTAACAAGGGGCCTTTGTTGATTCACGACAAACTTTGTAACCCTAATTTGTTAAAATAATCAATCATGCAACAAAAATCCTTCTAATGTTCTAACATTAATGGTTTATTCTAATGTTAATTGGTTCATTTTATCTTTGTTTAATCATTCTTTTATTTTAACGTTAGTCTTTAATATGAGAGTAAACGTATCAGGAACTAAAACAAAAAACGTTCTTATACAAATCAGCTGGAAAACCAAAGAAGGATGTTAATCTGGTTAGCAATCTCCTCCATGCAAAACCCCAAGTTAAGAGATGAAGTTCTAAGACAACCCGACCGAGCGGACCTGTACTAACACACAATCCAATTAGATCAGATGCAAGACTTTAAGGAACAAACATAACTGCATCATTCCGTCATTCACTTATCGTAACCCATCTCATGGCGTAAACGAATAGATACAAGAAAAAATGATGCAAAGGAAAGATTGACAATGAAAACAGTAGTCTTAGCTTCGATCTCCTTTTGATTTTACACACAAAAGTCGCTTTTACCAAATAACTCCTTTATTTCAACAAATAATGTTCTTTTTTGTTACAATCTCCCGCCCCGTATCCATTTACATTTCTGCTATTTAAACTTTCTATCGCTGCTCTCGGCTACTCTGTGACGCTTTGTTTCAGTTTCTAGGACGCTTCGTTTCAATTTCCCGCATCTTGGTGTTCTAACCCTTCGCATGCATTTGCAACGCTTGATCTTCTCTACGGCCAACAACTATCGATTCGAAGCGTTACTCTGATCCTCATGCATTTTGCCACGTGTTCAGCGCTCTCTGCATGCTCAGTAACGGTCCCCGAAAATCTCGGCTAAAAATAGCCCACGGCCTTGCTTCTTTGCTTTCGTAGCGATATCGCGACATGTCACGAAAATCAAACACGTCGCGATTTCACGACGTTTTCGCCCACCTGCTGCCGTTGACCATGTTGACCACAATTTTGCGACACGTCGTGATTTCGCTACAGTTTTTCCTTCTGCCTTTCTCTCTCCTCTCTGGACCGCGACGGAGCAACATGTCGCGATTTCACTGCCATTTTCATCGTCCATACACTTCGTCAAAACACGTCGCGAAATCGCGACCATTTTCTCTGCGTCGGAGCGACATGTCGCGATATTGCGACACTTTTCTTTTTTCAGCGACGACGGAGCGACATGTCACGATATCGCGACACTTTTCTTTTTTCAGCGGCGACGGAGCGACATGTCGCGATATCGCGACACTTTTCTTTTTTCAGCGGCGACGGAGCGACATGTCGTGATATCACGACACTTTTCTTTTTTCAGCGGCGACGGAGCGACATGTCGTGATATCGCGACACTTTTCTACACTTGCACATTTTGCCCCCTTTTCTTCATTTTTGGCATCTGGGTCAGTGAGATTTTCTCTGAAAACCTGCAACAAGGTGGGTCCCCAATCTTGGGGTGTGTTGTGGATTAACCACAACAGGGCAATTGAAATCCCCCTATGGAAGCAAGACATTTCAAAGTCCCCCTCGGGAATATTCACATTGAAAACCAGGAACCCTATTTAGGTTGTCATCACATGATGTATATACATATATTATATCACAACAAATTATCATAACAAATACTCCTTATGCATTTACATAAGGATTAATCATTATACATATATCATATCAAAAACATAACCCAAGCATTGTTGTACATATTTTTTTACTTGGTACATATCATATCATATCATCAAACTAAGTCCTCCGAGTAATGCTAACTAAGTCCTCTGGGAAAGCTAACTAAGTCCTCCGGGCAAGCCAACTAAGTCCTCTAGGCACATTCTAAATAAGTCCTCCAGGCAAGCCAACTAAGTCCTCTGGGCAATGCTAACAAAGACCTCTGGGTAAGCTAAGTCCTTCGAGCACATTCTAACTAAGTCCTACGGGCAAGCAAACCGAGTCCTCCAGACAATGCTAACAAGGACATCCGATTAAGCTACATCCTTCGCGCAATGCTAATTAAATCCTTCAGGTAAACCAACTAAGTCCTTCGAGCAAGCTAACAAGGTCCTTCGGGTAACTCTCAACACTATTCAAGTGATCTTTGTATATATTTTTCTCACTTGGATGCATCATCATTTGAAACACCTTTTAAGTGTGTATCCAAGACCAACACTTAAGGGTGAATCAATATCAAACCTTGTATATACATAGTATAGAACTACCCTCACATATAGGGATATAAATACTAAAACTATAAGTAGGCTCATCCAATCATACATTTTTTTACAAACAACCGTCATCCTAAACAACTCACCTCTTTTTAAAGCATTCCTATCATCCCCATGTAAATTGAATTCCTTAATTTAATTTTAGCCTCCCCTTTGAAGCCCAAGGGGGTACACATGGTGCATGGTAGAATTTAATGCTTTACTTTAGACAAAAATATATTCACTTAAATAATCCTCGCTAGTCTATAAATAGGCTAGGAAGAAGGGTATCTATCAATCATATTATCTCCTCCATAATGATAACAATATTTTGTTCATCAACTTTTCAAAGAAACTTGTAGAACATAACATCCAAGGCATATCATCACATTAAAATCAATGTGTCTACAAAATTTATATACACATACTTGGGGGCATCTCATTCTCCCAAGTTTCTATATTATCCTTCAAACTTCATAATACATATCCATCCATATATTCTTCCCATTTTGGGGTAAGTATGCAATAACAACAAAACTCAAAAAACTATATTTTGAGACGATTAGATATTCTCTATCTATTCATACAAATATTAGTCAATAGATAGAAAAGTTCCTCTATCTTGATATACTACAACAAACTATCACTTTTCAAAAATCATTATATCTAACAAAACAAACACATCCTAGTTTCTTGTGCTTCATAATTATTTATGGGCTAAATCAGATGTTATATTTTGTCTGTGACAAGATCCTTTAGACTCAAGGCCATGCTATCACATGGACCTCTTAGAAATAGGGATTTCTTTTTCCATGTTTTGTGCATATATGATTCTTTGTACACACATTGAGAAAGAGAGAAGGATTTCTTCTTCTCTTGGATTGTCCATATGGGAGCGTTACCCTCAGTCTTAAATATTTTGTTTACCCTCTAAACCCTCAAATCTTTCAACACATCATATGTGCTCCAAGTATCAGCTCCATACCTCACATTCATGTAAATATTTACATGTGCGTTAGATAATGGATCTATATCCCGGGAGTTTTATCTTACACATTCAAAATTTAAGAAATATATATTCCACACCATCAAGATGTTGCCTCTTAAAGGAAAATTTATTTATCATGTCCTCGCAAATTGCATACTTACAATTACAATGTAAATATTTCAATATGAGGCATATGATATTTTACAAAAACAATCTCAATCAATACCACATCATCATATTTATCAAAGCATTTGCTTCCAAACGATGGGGGCAAAATAACAATACAACGTTATTTACTAAATCATCCTACAAATATCAATAATATTACATTACACTACACCATATATTGAAGAAGCATTTTATTACATTGCAAAACATTCACAAACATCATATCATGCTTTCAAAAAACACTATAAAATACTACAAATTAAATTGCAATCATCATTTCATTATTTTTGCAAAAGGTTTGCAAAGTATAATGAAATCATTTTCAATCTTCATTACTTTGCAAAATCATCAGTTCTCAAGAATGTAGGCCCAAAATGGCCACATACTTAGAAAAATTTTGAAATTTTTTACCTAAGGCATGAAGTTCCCATTTCGCACACGTTTCAGTGTATATTGGAGCGGATCCGCAACAAAGGTTCTCAATCCGCCCAACACTTAGTGTATTTTTGCACTAGGAGCAATTCCGCATAGTTTCTAATGTTTTTGGCTCCGGACTGGTGACACGTCCCGAATCCATAAAATTTTTTGGGGAAAGATGACGTCAACATAAAAAGGGTGTGGATTGGTGACCGCTTTGTATTTTTAACATCTTTTGAGCGGCTAAGTGTTGGAGAGCCCGATTTCGGGGAGCGCATAGAACATTTTTGCCTAGAATGGTGATAGGAGGTGGAAAGCAAAACAAAGGCATGTGGATTCATGACAAAGGTCATTTTGACTAACTTTCTTTTGGATTGGTGACAAGCAGTGTTGTATACTAATGTCAGTGTGGAATGAAAGAAGAGTTACCTTTACACTGTGGTGGGTCCGGAATGGTGTTCTGAGTTAATACACTTGCTTGGGTCTGGAATAGAATCCGCAAAAGTTTTGAAGAAAATATGATGTCATCAACTTTTTTGTGCGGATTTGTGAATGCTTCATCGCCAACAAAGGAAAACAAAGGATAAGGAGCGGATTTCATCCCGCTTCACTTTTAGTGAGTTTTTGTGCCGGATTGGCGTTCCACAGGTTCTGAGGCATAAAAGGTGATATCATTAATTTTAAAAGCGAAATGGTGTTTTGGTTCTTCCCCGCCATTGTTCCAAGTATATTCCTTATCAAATCGTAGCCGTGCGATGGGGGAAGATCTACGATCGAGATTTTATCAATAATTCTGAAGTATATTAAGGTGATTTCTCGTCGGATTCAAAACACAGTCAGTTGGAGGAGGAAGCCGAAGCATCGAGGGTTTCAAGAAAATAAGAACCAGAGATGGTTGCAGATCGATGACGACGAGGGGCTTCCAAGAAATATTAATGATGCAGATGCAGTCTCCAACGACCAGAACTTCAGTTGACGTCGAACAACCAGCAAGTTGCAGAGGCTCTGAGCTGCCATGGCGGTCCACTTGCAGCGGATTTTGTGGAGGATGAACCAATAAGGAAATGCCAACTAGAACTCTCTATTGAGCTGTAAATGATAAATCTTTGTAATGTTTCTTAATATTTTTAATTCTGAAAACTATAAATAGAGGTCGAACCCTCATTTTTAAGGGTCGACTCTAGTGTGTTTGCCTACACTACTATAAATATTCCCAAGAGCTAATGAAAGGAGCATTGCATTGATTTTTGCCTCAAATTTTGTGTCTTCATGATTTGATATAAGAGGTTCAAATTCCTGGAGTTGTATTTATGTCAATACTTAAATGGTTAGTTTTTGCAAGGTTTTTGGATTACTAACCACTAGGGTAACTGAAATATACTTCTAATTAGATCTATATTGGTAGGGAGTGCATTTCTATAAAATCTGAGTATTGGTTAATTTTGTTATTTGGATTATCATTGTTTAGATATTGTAATTGTTGTCTACAATATTTCTCTATTGTGCTTTAATGAATGAAGGTTCATTTGATTTGAGATAATGTTGATCTGAGTAATGTGCATTTAAATTGGTTTATGGGAGCTTTTTGTTGTAGTGACAATGTTGTTAGCCTATCCATCCACTATTGTTCACATTTTCTAACCCTAATCTCTTTCTCAACCCTAATCCCAAAAACCCTAAGTGAGCATAATTGTGTCAACACCCTTTTAAGTTGACAAGGAACTAGCCTACTCTGGAGGTTGGATCTGAAACCCTGTTTTGGTCCATCCAATGTTGAGTGTTGAGTTGTAGCTATCGGGTGCATGCCTGGACAGAAAGTAGGAAGATAGACAGCCGTAGTATTGAGTAAAACTTGATGCAATTCAGTGCCCAATAGTTTTTGGTACACCTGATGGGACCAGTTCACAAGGAACATGAAAACCCATCACAAGAGTTATTGTTTATCTCTACCTAGAGGAATCAAGATTTGGTGAATTGTCTTGTCCTTACTAAGCGGAGAATAGTAAATTCACCTGGTGACTCCCTGGTCTGTGAGCCCAGAAAATAATCATCCCTATAGACCAGTGCCCTTTCATGTATACCAGGTCTTTCAAGAGAAATAATCTAGATTATTTCTTCTTGTATGAGTTACCTTACAGAGGGACAATTGTTATAAGGAGTTTGCATAGAGATTTTCTAGAAGAGGAAGATCACCCTAAAGAAGATCCTGTAGTTAATCAGAACCCTCCCCTAGTAGTAACCACACCTGGAAACATGGCAGCAAATGCAAATCAAAATTAGGGAAATGCACCACCTAATTAGCCCCTACAAAAATACCCCAGTTGGAACACAACTGGTCCACTTAGATTGCCCCAAATGCATGCCATTCCCCAAGTCGTATCCAAAGCTATACCCACTTATGATGGATCAGGGAAGATGGCATATGAGCACTATCAAGATATTTTAAATCTGGCAGCAATTCATGATATAAAAAATGAGGATGTTATTGTGAGGATCCTAGCCCTGTCTTTTAGAGGGAAGATCTTACATTGGTTTAGGACTCTTGAGGATAATACTATCACCTCATGGGTTGCATTAGTTGAACCATTCATAGAAGAATTCAATGAATCTGTTGACCCCTTCTCCCTGCTTAATCAATTTACTTCTATGCATAAGGGTCCCCAAGAATCAGTCTCAAATTTTAACTTAAGGTTTAGTAGAACCTGGAAAAGAATTCCCCCTACAACGAGACCAGCTGCAAGCTTAGCCTATATGTACTATATCAGAGCTCTGGGATCAGAGCTAGGTTTGCAAACCCAAAAATCTAGAATAGAGGATTTTTCCTGAGTTTATAATGTTGTGGTTCATGCAGAGAATGTTTTAATCAATGTAGGGAGATTACCCCCTAAGACTACTTTGCCCTACAATCAAGAGACTGGCAGTTTCTAGGGTCAATCAACAACTACATCATATATGGATCCACCTCCATTGTCATCCCCATTTCCACAAATGGCCCCCATTCCTTAGCAAAATCCCACATCCACTACTATCCCTTTTCCTCCACTTCCCGCTCAGGTTTCTCAAGAACCCTTCGTTCTCCTAGATATCCAAAATACCTTGAAAACCCTTAGTAACAAGATGAATTCTATGGAGAAAAGAGAAATGGAGAGATCTCAGCAAAGAAGGTTCCCATATATAAATAAGGATCAGAGACCTAGTCCTAGCAATAGTTCAGGTATCAAAGTAAATGCAATATATGAAGAACCTGAATGTTCTTTGGATACTACTCTTGCAAATGTTTGGTGCTTGGTGTGTAATGATCCACATGATTCACAATCTTGTGTTATGTACCAACATCATGTGCAAATGGCCATAGATCAAGCTGAGAGAAATCAGAAGGGGAGAGTGAACATGCTCTGGAAGCAAGATCAGATCATGGTGGGGAAGGAGTCAGATGAGGATGGCCCAATCGTTGTCATGACAAGGTCTGGAAAGAAAACCTTGCAAGTAGATCCACAAAAAATGGGACAATTCCAAGTTCCATCCCAAAAGAGGAATGATCAGCTTTCCCAAAGCAGTAATACTTTTCCTATTTCGTAAGCTAAAGAGAAAGAGAAGACAAACAGTCTTCCTAAGAGGTTGGAAAAGGAAATTGAAGGAGACCAGATGAGGTCTAAATATGAGGCACAAGAAAGGCTTAGATTCCCCTCTATTACCAAAAGGTAAAGAATAGAAGCCACTCAACAGTATAAAAGAAAATATGGTGAGCCAAAAAGAAGGCCTGAAAAACCTACCCTGGCTAAGTCTGAGTATAATATTGTTGAAGAGATGAAAAATATTCCATAAAAAGCCAGTTTATATGATACTCTTTTCATTCCTAGCCAGATAGACCTGCTTAAGGCTTCTCTCAACAAGTACCCACAGTGGAAACATGCCACCACAATCCTTAGTATGCCCTCAGAAAAGAAAGAAATGTCCCCTGCTATTTTGAAAAATAAACCCCCTCCTTTCTATATCTCCCTGAGAATGGAAGGATGGGTGGTCCAAAATTGTATGATAGATTCAAGAGCATCAACTACAGTTATGCCTAAAGCAGTTTGTGAAGATATGGGCATGGAGTATACCCGATCTTGTCCTGGAGTGTTACAATTGGATGGGACACCTGTTAAGATAGTGGGAGTCATAAAGGATGTTTTAATGAGGCTACATAGAGCCCCTGAGGTGACAATAGTGCAAGAAATAGTAGTGGTTGATCTTGAACCTTATTTTGGGTTATGCCTTTCAAGGGAATTTACTGCAAAGCTGGGAGGATGTATGTATATGGATTATTCCAGTATGGTAATTCCTTTCAAAGGAAAGAGAATAAGGATAACACCTAAAAATCCAGTGTCTTATCATATTGAAAGGATTGAGGAGGATATGTGCAAACTTACTCCCCTGGAAGAATTTGAGCTAGTTAAAATTTTTGAAGAGTTGGATATTGAGGATGAGTTGCCCTTCAGAGAATATTACAGTCAATTTGGAACTGGTATGGGAACATATAGCATTTTAGCTGAATTAGAGAAGAAAATCCCTGCTATATCTAATCAGTCTCTGAGAGAAAAGGAAACATGGATCATGCACTTTGATGGTGCTAAATGCAAAAATGATGCAGGAGCTGGTGTGATACTACAGTCCCAATCAGAGGGGACAAAGAGTTTTGCCTACATACTAACATGGTCATGTACAAATAATGTTGCAGAATATGAGGCTCTATGCCTCGGACTGATACAGGTAGAAAGCATGGGCATTAAGATTCTAAACATATATGGTGACTCTGAGTTAATTGTCCATCAGGTAAGAGAGAGGTGCAGTAGCAAGCACCATTACCTAAAAGCATACAAAAATAGGGTATGGGATCTGATGGAATCCTTTGATGCCCTAAACATAAATTTTATTCCTAAAGAAAAGAATACTTTGGTGGATTCCTTAACAACAAAGAGATCTAACTTCAACCCTTATGCAGACTATAGAATCAAGAAAGACAAGGGAATCAAAATTATTTTTAGACCTGTAGTACTAGATAAGCAAATTTTTTGGTAGGTTTTTGAAAGTGATGAGCAGATAATTGACTTTCTGGTAAGAGAAGCATGTCTCTCCACTATCCAAGAAGAGAATCCTAGAAGATATTGATCAACAAGATGTTATTCAATTAAGGAACAATCACATTCCTAGAGGGTTGGTCACCCTAGAGAGCTTATTTGACAATGAGGACAGAAAAAAGACCAGAGCCATGAAAGTCAATGAAAATATTTATAAATAAGTTGAATTCGGTACTAAAAAGAAGCTCAATGTTGGAGTTCGATGTTCACCAGAGGAAGAAGAAGATATCAAAGCCTTATGCCTAAAATACCAAGATATTGTGGCTTGGTCATATGAAGACCTCAAGGTATATGACAAAAAAGTTATCCAACATACTATTGAGCTAGAGCTTGATGCAAAGCCTTTTAGGTAGAAGCAAAGGCCAATAAATCCAAGGATCAAAGCCATTATGAGAGAGGAGCTCTTAAAGTTATTAAAGGCTAAGATCATCTATCCAATAAAACATTCAACCTGGGTAGCCAACTTGGTACCTGTGAGAAAAAAGAATGGTGATATTCGTTTGTGTGTAGATTTCAGAAATCTTAACCAAGCATCTCTTAAGGATCACTATCCCCTCCCATAGATTGATCAAATATTATAGATAGTGGTAGGGGCAGAAAGGTTCTCATTATTAGATGGCTTCTCTGGATACAATCATATTTGGGTGAAATATGAAGATCAGTATAAAACAACATTCACCACCAAATGGGGTACATTTGCCTACTAGAGAATGCCTTTTGGGTTGTCCAATGTGGGAGCCACATTTTAGAGAGCCATGGACTACGCATTTGGGGAACTTATCAATAAAGTCATTCTGATTTATTTGGATGACATGACTATGTTTTCCCATAATAAGCATGATCACCTAGCACACCTGGAGCAAGTTTTTCAAAAGTGCAGAGAATTTGGTATTTCACTCAATCCTAAGAAATCATTCTTTGTAGTACATGAAGGAAAACTGCTAGGTCATGTGGTCTCAAAAGAAGGTATGGCCATAGATCCAGATAGAATAAAGTCCATTCTTGCTCTCACATTGCCTACAAACAAGAAGACCTTATAGTCCTTTTTGGGTCAAATAAACTTTGTCAGGAAATTTATTTCTGACTTTGCACAAAAAGTGAGGCCCATATCTGAGTTACTCAAGAAGAATGTTGAGTTTAAGTGGACTGAAGTTAGGAAGTAAGCTTTTGAGATTATCAAGCAGTCCATTGCAACAACCCCAGTACTGGTAAATCCAAATTTCAGTAAGGATTTTATCCTTTATGCTTATGGAGTTGAAGAGAGTTATGCCTCAGTGCTCACTCAAAAATATGATCAAGGTGAGGAGCATCCTGTATTCTTTTGGAGCCAGACACTCCATGACTACCAGGTCAAATATAACTTTATTGAAAGACAAGTATTTGTTGTGATGAAGTCACTGAAGAAGTTCAGGCAATACTTGGTCCAGAGTAAAACCCTGGTATATGTTGTTCATCCAGATGTAAGGAGCTTTATTCTACAGGGTGAACTAGGAGATAAAAGGGCTGGTTGGATTACCAAAATCTAAGAATATGATGTAGAAATACATCCCACCAAATTGGTGAGAGGTAGGGCCCTGTGCCAAGGTCTAACAAAGGCGGTGACATTAGTAGAAGTAACAACTTACCAGACAATAGAAGAAGATCAGGTAGAAGAAGTGCAGCCAGGAGACTCTGATTGGGTTGGCCATATGATTAAATACTTTCAAACTAGAGTATGCCCTCCTAATCTAAATACATCCCAAAGAAGGAGATACATACTACAGGCTTTGAAATATGTATTGCTACCAAAAGGTCTGTATAAAAGAAACTTGGATGGAGTCCTTCTGAAATGCTTAAAATATGATCAACAATAGAGGGTTATTGAAGAGTTCCATGGAGGACTAGCTGGAGGACATAGCTCAGGCAGAGTTACATCCTTTGAAAATCATAAGAGCTGGCTATTACTGGCCTACTGTATTTGTCGATACTTTCAGGGTTACTAGGACCTGTGACAAATGTCAACGATATGTTGGAAGGACAAGGAATGCTTCATTCCCCCTTAGGCCAATACAAGTTGAAGAACCTTTTCAATAATGGGGGCTAGACTTCATAGGGGTCATCAACCCTCATTCCTCGATAGAGCATAAATTTATCCTAACTACCATAGATTACCTCACCAGGTGGGTGGAGGCTATTCCTACAAAGAAATCATATCAGGAAGTTGTGATCAATTTTATGGAGAACTTGATTTCAAGGTTTGGAGTTCCAGAAGCCTTGATGAGTGACAATGGCCCAAATTTCATAGGAGCCAAGTATATTGAGTTTGCCAGCAAGTATGGCATCACTCTTAAGAATACTTCAAACTATTACCCACAGGGTAATGGACTTGTTGAATCTACCAACAAAAACTTGTTAAGGATTTTGAGGAAGTCACTTGAAGGGAATAAAAGAAGTTGGCACCTATTGTTGGACCAAGCTCTATGGGCTGATAGGATTACTATAAATAAGTCCATTAAAACTTCCCCTTATGCTCTGGTATATGGTAAAGAGGTAGTATTACCTGTTCATTTGGAAATTCCAACACTTAAGCTTGTAAATACAGAGGAGGAGTCAGAGGAAAATCCAGTAAAAACCAGGTTGACCCACTTACTGCAACTTGAAGAGAATAGAGCTCAGGCATATGAAAATTTTCAAAAACATTCCTCAGATATCAAGGCATGGTTTGATAAGAAGGCTAGATTCAGAAAATTCTAGGTTGGAGATTCAGTTCTCAGGTGGAATGTTGATAGAGAAAAACCGGGCAAACATGAAAAGTTTGATTCTTTTTGGGACGACCCTTTCAAAATAGTGGAGGCCAAGGAGTCCAATGTGTTCCAGCTTGAAGATCTAGAGGGGAACATACAGTCGATTCTAGTAAATGGTTTTCATCTCAAACTCTACTATGTTTGAAACATAAGATCATTGTAACATATGTATATACATTGTATTATATTTCCCTTTCTTTCTGCACTTTGTATTTAGTTTTTTCTTTAACATTTTGAAAAGAGAAAAATATTTGCAAAAATGGCTAAGTGTTGATAAAGGATTCAGTGAGGTTCCATTCCACACGCAAATACACGTAAAGTGTAGCGGAATGATGAGCATCTCTAATCCGCATCGAAATGCATGAAGATCTCAAGAAAATCGAAACCAATGTTATTGTCCATGCATGAAATGAGTTAATTATTAGAGAAAATTAAATGCGTCTTCAATCCATCGGTTTCAATACTAAGGTGAAGTGGAATGATGATTTTGCAATTAGGCCACGTGGAGAGGAAGGAGAGAGCCCGCATTTAATGCTAAAATATCCCGCGCTCAAACCAAAGAGTAGCCAAAATGATGTCGTGAAGTGGTAACACAAGTTTGAATTTTTGGCCAATGAGAGATCAAAATGCCACCTTCGAGCCACCAAAAGGAATGAGTGGGATTTGGAAAGCGTGCTAGTGGGTAGATGTTAGGACCCTAATCCTAATATTAATATTATTAACTTATTTATTATTATTATTGTTATTATTAATATATTTGAATAATCATGACCCTTCATTCGTAACCCTCGGAGAATATAAATAATAGGAGAAAGGCATAGAATTGATTATCCAAGAACATTATTAAATACATCTCTTTGAGAGCATTTGGTAGGGAAATCCTCCATTTGAAACAACGATTCTAACAAAGGCGATTGACAAGTTTACTTGTTACATTTATTTCCATTCCTTTTGCATTGAAATCCAACTGCTAGGAACTAGGTTCCTACCATTTGGATCAGAGCTTTGCACCTTTCACTGTCCGATGTTATAATTTTTTTCCAGAACTCAAACAAATAGTTTATAAATCTGCGATTATCTGCACCCAAGGTTGAAATCCGACCACCGGTTGAATAAAAGCAAATAAATAAACTGTCGCTTTTGAAACACTGAAACGCTTCAATTCACAATAGATTTTGACATCCTCGAAACACGCACACATCTATGATGGTAAAATTGAATTCATTACATGCATACAAGAATTCATTCACAGTCGAAGCAACCCTCTATCACAACAAGTTTAAATTTGATCGCGACGAATTCATTTGAAACCAGTACATCAGATTATCTTTTGTGGGTGAAGCAATCTACAACGATGTCTGTAACGTTTTCGAAAGACTACAAAAAAAACTGGCAAAGTTTTATAAAATAAACAAGTATAATATAAAGTTTAATATAAGCTTCGGCACCGAAAATAATTTTTGGTCGGTCGCCCATCGTCAAGTTCATCGGGAGATAGCAAAAATTTTAGGGGATTTAATCCCACATTCGACGAGCAAACGCGTCGAAAGCTATTTAAAAGAAATAAACATCGAATTTAAACATGTGACTTAGGTCACGCTTGAGACTTCAAACGTCCCCACGCGAACGCTCCAGTTGTTGAATTCCCATTGGTTTGACCTTGATAGCCATCTCGTTGACCTGTCGCTACCACCTCACCTTGTCGCTATCGCTCCTTTCCTACACTTCACCCTTGCTCGATCGTGCTCCGTCAACGCTCCACCAGTCCCTATCTGCCTCTCGACTGTTGCTTTGCTCTTTCTCCACCTCGTACCTCGTGTCACCCCATGCTAGCTACCTGCCTACCATGCCTCGTACCTTGTGCTCGCTGCCCTTGTCATGCTTTCCCCTGTGCTTGTTGCCCTTGTCGTGCTTTTTGTGTTGTCTCTATCGCCTTGCTTTTCGTGCCCTTAGCTTGTCACTGTCGTCTGCATTGCTTTTCGTACCCTTAGCCTATCACTATTGTCGCCTCGACTGCTGTGAGGTTTTCGCATACCTTCGTGCAAGTCCTCCCCAAAAAAGTTGACAAACAAAATTTTAAGAAGCAAAGCAAATCCTCCCCAAAAAAGTTGACAAACAAAATTTTAAGAAGCAAATTGAAAAATAAAAATAAATAAATAAATAAAATTGTCAAGAAGCGAAAAATTGAAAAAGTTGTCAAAAAAACTTTGAAAACCAAATTTTTGACAACAAACAAAACATTGAAAAAATAAAAATAAAAATAAAAAAATTGTTGCTTGGATGAAAATTAAAACGTCGATACAAAATATTTTGACGTGACAACAACTTTTGCAAAAATTGTGACAACATTTTTTGCAACAATTATTGACGATTTATGCTACAACATTTGACGATAAATTTTTGACGATTTTCCTTGTGAAAACTGACAAATTTTAGCAACTTCTGTCGATGACTTTTTACAACAATTTTGGCGATGATTTTTCAGCAATTTTTCGTGACACCTCTTTTCACCAAATGACTATGCAAATGGCCAACGGAGGAATATCTCATGACCCCAACCTACTTTTGTTGCTTAATCTCACCCACCTACGTCAAATCACATCAGTGCGTGCATATAAAATTTAGTTCCAAGATATCACTAGTCGCATCATAGGGTTGGACGAATCAGTTCTCATAAGTGGTTTCATCAATGGATTAAAAGAAGAAATCAGAGTGGCGGTCATGATGTACACTCCTTGCACCCTGCAGGAAGCCATTGGATTAGCCTTGTTAGCTGAAGATAAATTTAATGTTCAACGACGACATAGGGAGCAACGTATTGATAAATCATCATTCTCGCTCGCTATCCCAAAACCTAAACCCTTGCCAATTAAGTACCTCAGCCTGCAAGAAATGGAGGAACGACGAGCGAAAGACCTCTGTTGTACTTGTGATGAGCAATCTGAGCCTCATCATCATTGCACTACACCAACATTATATTTATTAAATTTAGATGATCCTTATCCCTCCACAGGGGCCAAATATGAGGTAGATGTACAATTGTTGAATGTAGTTGATCCATGTCTCTCCGTAGAGCAAGAAGACAAGGTAATTGTGACCGAAGCGGCCAGTGCACCTACTCACCACAATGAAGACAATGAGGTCGATGTGCAAGAAGTGATCAATGGACCAAGCAAGGATGAGGTAAACATCCACACAGTGAACAATGAAGGCCAAACATACACTCTAAAAAGACTACCCTCAAGTTCCTCACAAATAGTGAGTTCTCACCACATGGTAAAACCTATCAAAAAAAAAAGCAAAAAGGTCACTACACACTCATTTTCCGTTGACTCTCCCAGGAAACAACAGGAAGATACAAAAGTATTACCACCACTTTTAATGCATTATTTTGAAGTGTTTAAGGAACCCCACAGGTTGTCCTCCCATCGTCATCACAATTATCCTAAGGAAGATTCTCCTATTTCTCTTGGAAATCCACCACTAACGATTCCCCCTTCCCGATATCCTTGCTTACGGAAAAAAGACATTAAAGTTGTGCAAGAACATGAGCAAATGCGACTTGCAAAACAAAGGACGAAGCTCCTACCTTTGATCTTTGAGGACAAAGCTCTTTTTAAGGAGGGTGGCATGTTAGGACCCTAATCCTAACATTAATATTATTAACTTATTTATTATTATTATTATTATTATATTTGAATAATCATGACCCTTCATTCGTAACCCTAGGAGAATATAAATAATAGGAGAAAGGCATAGAATTGATTATCCAAGAAAATTATTAAATACATCTCTTTGAGAGCATTTTGTAGGGAAATCCTCCATTTGAAACAACGATTCTAACAAAGGCGATTGACAAGTTTGCTTGTTACATTCATTTCCATTCCTTTTGCATTGAAATCTAACTACTAGGAACTATGTTCTTACCAGCAGATTGCATAGTAGCCGCATTAATGATAGAAGATATGCATGCACCAAAAAATAAAAGCGTCGAAGCATGAGCTACATTCATTCAAATACATACCGCATTCATAGAGGAGAAAAGAGCAAAAAAGTACTCAGAAACATTCACTATGAATATTAGAGAGAACGTAGTGTTGTTGCTGGCAAAATGGCTCCAAAGAAAGCGCTCACAGAAGATAGGAGTAGAGTTGCAGGATCATGTGCAGCGAACCAGACGAATAGCAGACACAGTAATGACACGAGTAAGGAGGACCCCTCTAAGAATGAATTTCAAATTCAGATACTTCAGTGGAAAGCGGGTATGATTACAAGGTACCATAGCTATAAAATATTTCTTGTTCCCTTATATATGTGATTTTGTGCATCATTATCCTGAGTTAGTCTCTGCTATGGTCAAATTCTACGATTCCAAAAATAGAATGATCAAAACTTTTGAAGGCTTCCCCATATTCACAATTACCAAACAGCTTTACCATGAATTATTCACCATAGGAGTAGGTCCACCTTCAGAACCCAAACCATTTGACATAGCAGAACAATCAAGGGCTTATACCTCATTAATAACATCAAAAAATAAGGGAGTTGTATAAAAATGGCTTCATCTCAATTTCAAAATAATAAGAGAACAAAATGAAATGCTTTAAGTTCTTATTCACATTTATGAAATTGCAAATCCCAAGTTTTTTCAATGTTGGATTGCATGGAGGGTTTAGACTCTTCAAGAATGGTGCATGGCTGGAAAATTACCGTAGCCTATTGTATTTCAAATGAAAGAATGTATGAGGAAGGTGCAAAGGAAAAAGGGACTAGGGTTATCTTTTTCGACTGGCTAGCCTTCCTTGCCCAAAGGATACATGAACAATTGGTTAGAATGAAAAGGGGCTTTGATGCACCTAGTTTCAGGCATTGCTCAAGCCTGGTATGGATGTTTTATGTGGCTGTTAAGGATAACATGCCTTGGATTCTAGTTATGGATAAAACCAATGATGGGGAACCCTTATCGGTCTATTATTGGACAAATCATTTAAGGAGTAGTGAGTCTTTCTACATATTCAACCTAGAATTCCTAGGACCTGCATTAAAAATAATGTATGGAGAGTGCCCTAGACTACCACCTCTGGCTAAGAAAATTTTGAGAATAGATGATGCTGAAGAAGGAGACTAGTATCTTTTGACTGAGGGCATTGTAATCAGATTATATGGATTCATGGGTAAACCTTTCCTCCAACTCCATTTCGTTATAGATAGGCTATTTGTCCTGGAATATTTGAGACAGGCAGAATACATTGATTCAAATTATGGTTTTGGAAGAAAGATAAAATCTCTGCTAACCTACCACACTGTGGATGATATAACTATCACAAAGAAGGGGCAGAGTGAGCAAATTGACCAATACCTAGACAGGTTAGGTCTATTTTATATTCCTCAAATATGGAGTTACGATCTTGATGACATTTTCACCAAAAGGAATGTAGCCCTAAATGGAGATAAAGCTTATAAATTTGATAAGAGGTCTAGATCCCATTTTGAACAGGGTAGAAATAATGATGAGACCACTCCTCTGGAGTGAAATGTTTCAAAAATAAATCAATTGCCTCTATGGCTATATTTTTATGAGCAGATTGTAAATTTTGATCCAGATAAGAAGAAGAGTCATCGACTGACAAAGGCCATCATTAGTAATAGTGAGGAGAAAACCAAAAATAAAAATGACCCTCAACCTGATGAGGACATTGTTGAAGAAGTAGAAAAAATAGAACTATAGAATGTAGCAAAGATACCAGATTGGTGGAGAATGATAATTGAAATTAGAAAACCTAATTCCAAGTTTGACATGAATATTGATAATGAGTTTTCTAAAAAGTATGATGAAAATATCAAAACCTGGAAGCCTAAGGACATTAGAAACATAGTGTTGACAGTTGAAAAGTCCCAGGTTGGTTTTGAATATTTCTCTCCACCCACAGACCAAGAAGCTCCAGCAGAAGAGCATGAAAATCCTTTGATAGCAGCTGAGGTCTTGAAAACGTTTCTCCCCACCATTGAACAAGTGGAAAAATTTCCTAAGGGAGCACAACTTTTGAGCAAAATGCATTACTCAAGTAAAAAAGTTGTTAGTACTCCAGTCATAGAGGCAGTGACTAGGCCTAAATTCTTAGCTCTGGGGGGCGCAGTCTCTAGATACAGATATCGACTGGAAAAAAAGGATAAAAGCTTTAGATTTACATCCCTCACTTTCACTACCATATCATCAGTAGAATTGCATCCCATTTTTCAGTAAGTTTTGCTTTAAGAAACAACACAAGAAGAAGTATCTGAGGAAGATATAGAGAGTGAGTTGGCTACCTTTCAATTGATTCACAGAAGAGCTAAAAGAGCTCCAAAAATGAAAGAGAAAGAGGTTTATAAGAAACAAAGGATGGACAAAGGAGATGTTAAAAAGGTAGTTGTTTCAGCTGCACAAGAATTGATACAACAAGAGTAGCAACAAGATGCAGAGACAGAAAAATAACACCCTACATCTGTAGGTGAAGGTATGGTCTCTAATCCCTCTTCTCCTCTTCATCCTATTGAATCCCTAAGGAAGTCTCCCTCCCCTTATGGTCAATAAAATGTTACAAAGGTACCTTCCCCCTCTCGTAGTCCACCCCATGTTCCATTGGTCACCACTGAGGTATAGGTTGTCCCTTCTCCCCCAAAGTCATCCCAGTTTCCACTTTCATCATCTGATGTTCCTACTTCATCATTTCCCATAATTTCACCTATTACAATCACCACCATCAAAGGAGAAAATTTCTCCAAGCACCCTCATTCGTCCAGTTGTTAGTCTTGCTTCAATTTCTATGAGTTTATCAGTAGCAACCACAACAGTAGTTATCGAGTCCACTGTTGTTACAAAAAACTATTGTAACTACTTCCACACCACCATTGTCAATGGTCGATTCTACCCTTGCATTTCTAGTGTCTTCATATCCCTTGGCTGCTAGTTATTCAAGTTATCTAAGCCTTCTAATAGGATGGTTGTAAGAAGAAGGAGCATATATGTTGGTCCGGTCTCAAGGCAAAGGATATCCAGGTCCATGGTCCCTCTTGTAAGTAAGCCTAAGACTGAGATGATTGTACAAGATTATCGAGTTGAAGAAGTAATAGAGGACATAGAGAAGCTTCATGAAGAAGATAAGCTAGTAATAGCCAAATCCCACTTAGAGATCTTCTATGTGAAGAATGATATATTCAAAGGGAATGTGGGTATACTGGATAAATAGATTGAAAAGCTTCAAAGGACTGTGAACAATCAAAAGGAGGTGGAAAAGGCTCTAAAAAAAGAGACCAAGGGCTAGTAGGAAAAGTTCCAAGATAAGCTCAAAGATCAATTAGGAGAGCTAAAGAAGTTGAATGAAGAACACGCAAAATAAATTCAAAGTTTGAAACAACGACTTCAAATTGATAAAGCTAAGTCTTCTAGCTTTTCTAAAATCGGACTAAAGAAGATTAGAAAATAATTGCTCTCCGAGGTCCAAGAGAAATGTTCAAGGCTTCAACTTATCATTGACTATCTAGATGATGCTAGCCACTTACTCTAGAATGTGCAGAAGGATTTAGATCAAATCACTAGAGAGCTACAACCTATGGTGATTCCAGCAGAGCAAATGTACAAGTTGGTTGATAGCAAACTCAGTGATTCTTCTAAGCCAATTCCCAATAAATAATGGAATATTACCAGAGTTTCTGCTATAACCATGGTCAAGAAGCACGGGGTACTTTAGAAATCCTGGTTGTTATTAGATAGAATTTAAGGAGTGATTAAAGATGTGGTAGATGTAAATAAATAACTTATTCAGGTTGGTTTCAAAGGTTTGTAGATGGAGAATCACAACTTGCTATCTGTGGAAGAGATTTAGAATAGCATTGATGAAAATATGCAAGATGAATCTGGAATTGACTCTTTGGAAGAGCCACTAAACCAAGAGTGAGTTGCTCAATTGATCATTGATTTTACCAGGCTGAGAGATCTCATGGAAGATCTAATAAACAGAGGGAATGCTACTAACTATGAAGATATTGGAGAATTGTAGTATATTTACAAGTAGCTTAAAGAAACATCAAACCCCTTTGAAGCAGCCTGGAATCAAGCTTTACACACTTTGAAGTTGATGATTCAAATACTTGGTGATAATTTTGGAGGAAGAAATAAAAAACAATCTTCTCTAGAAGAAGAAAATGAACAAAAAAGTGAAGAAGTTGAAGAAGAAGAAGAATATGAAGAGGGGGGCAAAGAATAGGCCCATCAAGAAGAAAAGCAAGATGGAACCACCACAGGCCTATAAGGGGCACACACTTAAGTTGTTTTTTATTTTGTACATATACATAAGTTTTGCATTTTTTTTTTTGCTCTAACATGGTCAGAGATGAACAATAAAGGCATGAAGCCTAGAGAGGCATAGAGAGTAGCAAATTTTGTGTGAAGGCATTTTTGTAAGCAAGCCTTATAAGAATAGTAGAACTATTTTTTTGCAAGAACAGTGAAACAGTTTTGCTATAAGGGCGTAGAGACAGATTTTGGAAACAACGACGGAGGAACATGTGTCTATTGCATAGTCTCCATATGAGCAGTTATCCTTAGTGTTGCTTGAAGCATGGTCTCAATGTGAACTTCTACTCTCTAAGAGGATTTTTTTTAGAGGGTAGTGTTCATATGGAAATTATTCTTTAAAGTATATTTTTGAAGATGAGCATTTTTTTACTCTTGTAGCCCAATGGATAAGACTCTGATTTCTACGGCTTTACAAGCAAATCCACCTAGGAGGCGCTAGAATGTAGGCCCAAAATGGCCACATACTTAGAAAAAATTTGATTTTTTTACCTAAGGCATGAAGTTCCCATTCCACACACATTTTAGTGTATATTGAAGTGGATCCACAACAAAGGTTCTCAATCCGCCCAACACTTAGTGTATTTTCACACTAGGAGCAATTCCACATAGTTTCTAATATTTTTGGCTCCGAACTGGTGACACGTCCTAAATCTACAAAAAAATTTGGGAAAATATGACATCAGCATAAAAAAGTGTGGATTGGTGATCGCTTTGTATTTTTAACATCTTCTGAGCGGCTAAGTGTTGGAGAGCCCGATTTCAGGGAGTGCATAGAACATTTTTGCTCATAATGGTGACAGGAGGTGAAAAGCAAAATAAAGGCATGCGGATTCGTGACAAAGGTCATTTTGACTTTCTTTCGAATTGGTGACAAGCAACGTTGTATACTAATGTCAAACTTATTTATCAAACTGTGGTAATTTTATCATCTCTTTTTCCACTCCAATGAAGGCACACATACTCAATATTGTTTTAATAGAGGGTTTGATCAGTTGGGAAGATAGCTTATCATCTCACTACACTTAGACAGACCCCCCAAATCATATACGCCTAATTGTTTTGTTTAATTTTTGCATGTTGTCAAACTATCCATTAAAGTCTAGCAACACTTCAACTTCTATTCAATCTCTAGGAGAGGTAATTCAGCCACTTGACCCTTCCCTAGCCTTGCAACTTCTATTTATCTATGTTTTCTTTATGTTTGTTGATTTTTTTGTAGCTAAAATCACATTTCTTTTGGGAAATCAAGGAATCTTAGCTAGAAAACCCTAATCATTTACAAAATGCTACAATTTATTTATGAAATACTAAAAGGCTAATCAATCAAGGAACTTTAGGCTAAATTTTGGCTTCTCTTTCATTTTCAAGTACTTAGGCAAGGAATCAAAAAGCATATAGTTGCATTAGGCTAGATTATCTTCTTGCATTCCTCCTTGTTTTACCTTGAAATTGAAATCTCTCTAGTCTAGTTCATTCAAAACTTGAAGTGCATATAGGTTAGCTCTTGTTTTCATGCATTTTGTGTGATTTAAGCTTAGCTCGAATTTAGATGATCTTTGATGATTTAGGTTTAAATAACCATTAAGGCTCGAAAAAGAGTCGGATAGATAGAGATCCAAAACCTTAGGTGTTTATTTTTAATTAAACTCATAAAACACCGATAAAATAAGTATTACATCAACTTATACACAACCATAGGAAAAATCATTTGATTAGGAGTCTCGTTGTGTTAAGGATTTTCGTATCCTTGGGATCTCCTTTGGAAAGAGATCCTCAAGTGGGAAAGCAAATATTCTAACAAATCCCCCCTGTGCACACTTGAAATTTAATTAGACTTAAGAGGAAGAATAAACTGTTTCCCCATCTACACCATGGATGCTACAATGTTTTAGAGAGGAATTAGGATAAAAATCATTTGAATTTGAAATTTTATTACTTCATGTGCATGCTCCCCATAAAATTGTGCTATCAGGGTGGGGTATTTTTCTTTAAGGACAAGACACCCCCCGAGCGTATCCATTGAAGGCAACAAAATAGTTAGAAGGGGGAATTTTTAGGTATTTCTTCTATTTGACTTAGGTTTGAATTTGCACTATGATTTGGCTTCTTCGATCAAGTTCATAGATGTTAAAAGGTTGTGCTACCATTTCTATTACAACATTGGATGATGGTGGACCAACCAGACAATTTGGCATTAGAGCATTGGGTGTGATTGAATCTTGGCATTGCTCTTTTGACTACTTCTATAGTGGTGTGAAGGCCTTTTAATGATGGACTTGACTACAACACCTTGAATATAAGACTTGGATAGTTGCTTACCCAAATAAAGTCAAGGATGTTACAGAGAAAAGGACTTGTGTTTAAGTCCCTTTATTGGCCTATTTTGCACCTTGTTTTATCTTTAAGGTGGTGACCTATGAACATAAGGAAAAGGAGTTGCTTAGGAGACTCAACATGCATTGCACTGTCTTGGGCATCATATTGTGTTTTATCTAGAAGAGACCAAGGATCAAATACCACTGACACCGTGAGTTGAAAAATAATGAACTCTGGCTAATGTGGTGGTCGATGCAATGCCTCACTTTGCCATATAATCCACTTTTTAATTATTTAAACCTAATCAATCAATTAGAGGACAACAAGTGACACTGATATGGCGAAGTAAAGGAGCTTAAGTGGTGAAATAATATTAAAGCTTAGCAATGAACCAAAATTCACCAAGTGGTAGGTCAAGATTGGCTTTTGTAACTCTAATGTTGGGTATTTATTTTTTATATTTTTAGGATCCATTAGGAAAAATCTTTTAGAGGTCGTAACTTTTGCATACAAAAGTGTTTTGAGCCTTTTTTTTAAATTGCATGATTTTTTGAGCTTTATGTACTAGCAACATCAATTCATGGACCAACTATGGTGTTAGGAGTTAAGTCATGTAAGATGGATCACAAATCCCAAGTTACTTGTCTTAATGAAAAAAATATAGTATTTAGTCAATCCAAACAATTGATCTATTAAGTAGTAAGAATTGGTGGTGCATATTTTGAGAGGATAAAGTAGTTATTCTTGATGAAAAAAATGCCATCAAAGAAAAGCAGAGGTTCTTGGCCTATTTTCCTTACTAATAAAACCAAAGCTACTTTTTCACATCAAAGAGGAGAGTAACCCTATCAGAATATGGTCAAATGTGCATGAGATTTCTGGGAAAGTAAATACTACTAAAGTAAGTCATTTGGAATTAGAGCTCTTCTCTTAACTTAGTTGAGATTGATAACATTGAGGACTATTTTTCAAGATTCAAGGATTGAGAGCAACTATTGCTTCCTTTGGAGGCAAAAAGAAAGATGATGTAGAATGTGTAGATATTGTTCTTACTATTGTCTCCCTCTTTTTCATATATTGAACTTGATGGTTTGTATGATTCCTATGTTCTTGTAATCTCAAAAGACTCTTACTCTTGATCAACTTTTTTCTTCTAGTTCATTTTTAGGTGGCAATGTGAAATTGTGGTGGAACTCCATAAATAAAGGCTTATGCAAAGGAAATCATATCTAAGGAGGCTAAGATCTAGGAGCTTAAGGGCTAGGATGAGTCTTAAAATAATTTGAAGACCACTTGCAAATATTATAAGAAGGGACATCCAACAAAGAATTGCTTGCTGAAATTGTAATGGATTGAAGATGAGTTCCTAAATATCAATGGGCATATTCCAAATGATGAGGAAGATTCTAAAGGATTTGCATCAACTATAGAGGCTCATTAGAGCATCCATTATGGGGGGATATATTATTGTCACTAATGTCTTATCTCCTTGGCCCCTTATTCAGATTATGAGGGATGTTAAAAGTGTAATTTGATTTGTGGCGAACACCGACATTGTATGATGTAATATTGATAGGCCTAAGGGCATCCATTGTACAATGTATTAATTTATTATAATTTTTTATTATGTAATCCTTATGGTTCATGGTTAACCTTGTAATATTTAAACCTACTTATTAACTTGTAATTAACTTTAAACCTCTTGTTATGTAGGCTTAGGTTAAACTTTATTATGTAATCAAGGTTCTGGAATTGGTATAACTAGCCCCTTCCACTCCTCATTTAATTATTGAATTGTTGTGTAATCTATCTAAAGATAATATAGTGATTATTTTTTGTGCCTATGGGTTCCCATTATATCTCTCTCCTTTTCATCCTTCTTTATGCTTTCTATATAAAATTTGAGTGGATGGATTGCTTATATTCATTCCTAATTGTTAGGTACCTAGGGATAGGAATATGTGGATATGATATTATAATGTGTATGGATATTATGGATAGTTGGCATGGGACACACGTAACCCAAGGTTGATTATATTATAATAATGAGTGGGGATAAGGGTTTAGGAAGATGAAGGGTTTACGAATATGGATATATAAAGAAGGGATATTATAATAAAGCATTGTGGATTTGGAGTGATTCCTTCCTCAAGGAATATTTTTTGTGTTGCCCTACCTCATGGGTATTATCTATATCTATGTCTTAGTGTATAGATTGTTATTATGGATGAATGATTTTATATTTTTCCATATTGGTGAATGATTTATGCTAACGAGTATAAAGGTTCATAAAAAAAATTTTGTGAATTTCAATAATAGGTATCTTACAATTTTCTATATTAACAAAAATGTAACGCTTTTTTACATCTAATATATGAGTTCTCTTAGGGATTTATTATTTTGGCCTAAGATTTTTTTCAATGAGTTTACACAAGGTTTTTATGAGGGATCCCGATCCCCTCATACTGAGTGGGGTTTTGAACCTTGGACCTCTCAAAGAGAGGTCAATGAGGCATATACTCATTATATTCCATTGCTTGCATAAGATTACAATATATAGGTTTGAGAAAAAACCAATTTAGGCTCAACATTGCTGGAGCACAATTATTTACGCAAATTAAATATGCTAATATGAGCTAGACCCTAACATAGAAAAGTCAAACTAAAAACCTATATGCTCTCAACAGTTTCTAGAATAACAACTAATATGAGCTATGTAGGGAAAATACATTCATAGTCCAAAATTCTCCCCCTTAAAGTTGAGAGGGCTAACAAGACAGTCTCTCAACTTTATATATTGAGCTTTAGCAACTCCTTTGGTGAAGATGTCTGCTATGTTATCCAAAGTGCTACAATATTTTAGCTCAACCACCTTTTCCTCCACCATGTCTCTAATGAAGTGATACTTCATGTCGAAGTGCTTGGACCTGATGTGGTGGATAGGATTATGTTCTAATTTAATGGCACTCATATTGTCATAATACAATATGGTAGGACCACTTTATCTCTCACCTATTTCTTCAAGTACTTTTCTCAACCATAAGACTCGGGTACTAGCATTTGTGATTTCTATGTACTCAGCCTCAGTATATGATAGTGCTACAATAGTTTACTTTTTAAAACTCCAAGTAATTAGTCTTGACCCAAGACTAAAACAATTCGCTGAAGTAGATTTCCTGTCATCTATATTGCAGCCACAATCACTATCACTAAAGCCAACTAACTTTACATCATCATTTTTGTGGTAATGGATCCCATAATCCATTGTACCCTTTACATATCTCAAAATTATTTTAGTTGTTTGTATATGAAGTTCATATGGATCAGCCATATACCTTGATACTAGAGAAACAACATATTGAATATTTGGTCGTGTGTTGGTGAGGAACATTAGACTTCCAACCATGCTCTTGTAAGTGGTCTTGTCAACTTTTGGTGCTCCATCTTCTTTGCTTAATTGTATCCCATGACCTATTGGAGTTGCAACAAACTTGCACTTCTCCATAGCAAATTTCTTTATCATGTCATGAGCATATTTATATTGACATATGAAGATCTCATTTCCTATTTGATGTACCTCCATTCCTAGGAAATAATGCATCAAACCTAGATCCTTCATTTCAAACTCTTTCATAATGGATTTTTTGAACTCCTCATTCATTTTAGCACTACTACCCATGAATATTATATCATCCACATATAAGCATACAATGAGGATGTCTTTACCTTATTTCATGTAGTAGAGAGTAGGTTCACTTTTGCTCCTAGTAAATCCATAGTCTTGAAAGTAACTATCAATGCGTGAGTACCATGCTCTTGGTGCTTGCTTTAGGTCGTACAATACTTTATTCAATTTGTAGACAAGGTTCTCTGTACCTTGTTCTTCAAATCCTTGAGGTTGTTGCACAAAAACCTCTTCTTTCAAGTATCCATTGAGAAAGACACTCTTAAAATCCATGTGTTGAATATTCCACCCTTTGTGGGCAGCCAAGAAAAGTACTAATCTAATGGTCTCTTGTCTAGAAACCAAAGCAAAGGTTTCCTCATAGTCAATCACATACTTTTGAGTAAACCCTTTTGCTACTAGTCTTGCCTTGTATCTTTCAATGCTCCCATCAACATTTAACTTGGTCTTATAGACCCATTTACATCAAATACATTTCTTGCCCTTAGGAGGCTCCACTAGCTCCCATGTGTCATTCTTTTTTATAGATGTCATTTCCTCTTTCATGGCTTGTTGCCATACATCATGAGTACATTATTTTTCATAACTAGATGGCTCTAGCTCTACACTAGTTATTAAAGCATAGTTTACAACATCTCCCTTAGGCTCTTGGGAGTCTTCATCACCATACATGTGCAAATTTTCAAGTCTTTTCAATACTTCTTTCATCTCACTAGCTTGGCTTCTAATGTACCTTCTTTGAAAATTCTTGTCCATCATTTGAAAAGAAGGATGGTACTGAAGTGTTCTCTTACTGTAGCCCAAAAATTATTGCACTCCTTTCCTCAAGGCAAATGGATCCACACCTTAGAGGGGAATGGGGGAATAGGTGGTCTACACATCGAAGAGTAGTACTTAGTTGTACTTTATATATGGTGATTTTTCGATGAATTGGGTGGGTTCACCAGGAAACATTTGCAGTAGTTTTCGAGCCTAGGTTTTAGGATTTTCTTTAGATGAGTTATTTTTAATTCAAATCATACATACACCTAGGTTTGGCCTTTATGCGACTAAAACTATCTATATGCAATTTTGATTCAATGAAGATGGTAGACAGTGGATACAGAATAAAATGCAATACCTAAAACTAGGGCTAAAAGAAATTATAAACCTTACTTGATCCGGATGTTTGATGAAGATTCTGAGGCTTGTAGCAGGACATAATCGCCTCTATTTTAGATAGAATCACCTTTGTTTTATATAGAATCGCCTATGTTCTAGACAGAATCACCTTTATTCCAGACAAAATCGCCTCTATTCCAAACAAAATCGTAGGCGATTTTGTTACAATCCTGTAGTAAGAAAAATTGACAAAAAATAGGGGACAAAAAATAGGGTTTCTCACAAATTATGATAGTTTCTCATACTCCAAGTCACAAATTAGCTTTAATTTCTATATGAAAATGGATATGAAACAACATGAGAACAATATGATAACAATTCAACCTACTATGCCATGAATTTGTGCAATTCTGATCCTAATTTTATGATGCAATTAATTGAAATGATGGTGAACACCAAGATGCAATATCTAAATCTAGGTAGTAAATTAAATGAACATTGTACAATGCATAAACAAACAGAAAATAGGGAAAGAGATGCAAAACAGTGGTTTGAATCCTTGTCCCAACTAATCTGAAGATAGGATCGACTGTTCTCTAACAAAATCGCCTACTCTTTGACAAAATCACCTATCATCTCTGTCGATTGCCAGGCGATTATGCTGATATTTGGGGCGATTATAATTGAGACCTGCAATGACAAAAATGAAAATAGGGATGTCGGGAGGTGGAATTGCGTAGCAAATTGATGTGAGGGATCCTCAAGGGAGTTCAAAAACAATCTCAGGGAATCAGAGTCCAACCGCCCAGGTAGGGGGAAAAAGGGAAAAGGGCCTAGATTAAATAGGCCAAGGAGGGGTTTGAGGAATTTGGGAGGTTAGGCTAAACATGGAGGAGGTTTTGATCCCTCCTATGTTTTCCACCTTCAATCTACTCGCCAACCTCCCTGATCCAAACGACGGCTAAACCAGGTAAGACGTTTTAAACTAGATTTTATCTTTTAGCAAATTTGGAAAAATTTTGTTTTGGGACAAAATTGCCTAGTGATTTCGTCGATCGCTGGGCGATTTTGTTGATCGGTGGGCGATTTTGTTGACCGGTTGGTGATTTTGCCCAACGGTCAAGAATTTTTGGTTTGTTGGCACAAAAAACAAGGAAAATAATGTCAAAATTGGACATATTATATACCGTTGGAAATCTCTTTTCGAGCCCTATCCAATGGTATAAAATTTTATAATAATTAAGATGATTTGATAGGGTAAAATTCTCTTGAAGATGACCTTACGTTTCTAGGAGAAAAACTAAGGAAAATGAGTCAATTTTTCATGTCTACATTTTGCCCCCTCTTTGACGTATTTATGAACAATAAATGCGTCAAAGAAAATTGTAGACACTTGAGTAGAAATGATTATGATTTGACATTGGTAAAAATGGAGTAGATGGTTTAGAATGAATAGTTTATGTGAAATTGATGTCTTAGAAGAAAAAAATAAAACTAATTATCAATTTATTGACTAGGATGCCCCCTCGAGTTTTTACACCAAATTCTACATTTTGTGGAAAACTCGAAATTGATCTTCTTTGTTTTATGTGACTTTGTGTGATTTATTGGATGATTTATTACATTTTTTTATGATGGTTGTGTTACATAATTTCTTGTAATCATGCTTTGATTTTTGAACATTTTGATCATGCTTAACATAAAAGAAAAATGATTTTGTAAAGTGTGTTTTGAGAAATATGATTTTGTGTGATGATAGATTTGAGGGGTTAGAAATGAACCTTGAAGGATGTTGTGCTGATATGTGACTGTTGGTGGAGTTCAAAGCTCGCGAAGTCACGAAGCGAATCCTGTTATGAGGAAGTTTTGTATTGCTAATACCAAAATATTATGTGTTTAAGAATAATATTAAGGCTTTATGATGATAAATAATTGTTTGATTTTGTTTTGGGACAAGATGTTTGATAGATTCTAGAAATAAACCTCAAAGGATGTTGTGTTGTTATGAGACTATTGGTGGAGTTCAAAGCTCGCTAGGTCTTGAAGCTAATCCTATTTGTGAGGAATGTTTTTTATATTGCTAAGGATGATTGTATGCTTAAGAATCTGAAGGCTTTGTGGTAATAGGAATATGTGTGATGTTTGTTTGATAATAATGTATGTGGTAAATATTTGTGAAATATATTGAGCAAAGCGTGAAAAATTCGAAGGATGATTTACGCTAAGCATAGAATTCCTAAGTGTGAAATTATATGAAATAATTACTTTTAAACTCTCTTGAAGATGACCTTACTTTTCTAGGAGAAAAACTAAGGAAAATGAGTCAATTTTTCATGTCTACACTTATCTCTTGGTGGTGTATGTTCTTCCATTGGCATTGGAGAATAACTTGTTGATCTTTGTGGAGAAAAACTTGGAGTAGCACATGTTGTACTTGGAGTAGAACTCTTATTTGGACTTGGAGGACTTCCATGGTTGTTCTTGTTAATGGGCTGCATTTGGGAGGATCTTACAACTTGAGATTCATCATCAACAAAAAGTTTTTGATGACCCCATAATCTCCCTTCATCAAAAATTACATCTCTTGATATTACAAATTTGTGTTGGATTGTAGATTCTATATGCCTTTGAAGACTCACAATACCCAATGAAAATACATTCTTTACTTTTGCAGTCAAGTTTCTTTCTTATCTCATCAGAAATATGTGCATATGCAAGACTACCAAAAACTTTGAAGTGTTTTACATTTGGTTTTTTGCCATACCATCCCTTATAGGGAGTTATCCCATCTAAACTAGAAGTGGGACTCCTATTCAAAATGTAAACACTTGTCCTAACAGCATCAACCCAATACATGTTACTTAGTTTCTTTGTTTGAAGCATTGATCTAGTCATTTCTACAATAGTGTGGTTCTTTCTTTCAGCCACACCATTTTGTTGTGGGGTGTAGGCAGTAGTGAATTACCTTTTGATCCCACAATATTTATAAAATTTGAGAAATGCATTTGAGCAAAACTCCCCTCCTTTATCAGTCCTTAATATTTTTACAACATAATCACTTTGATTCTCTACATTTTTTTTTAAATATTTGAAACATTTAAAAGCTTCATCCTTAGTTTTCAAAAAAAAATCCAACACATTCTAGAGAAAACATCAATGAAAGTGAGAAAGTAAGAATTGTTACCCAAGATTTCGGTATGCATTGGACCACAAATGTTCGAATGTACCAATTATAGTGGATAACTTGCTCTCCATGCTTGACCTATTGGAAACTTTGTTCTTGAGTGCTTTCCCAAAGCACGTCCTTCACACACCTCCTTGTGCTCTTCAACTTTTGGTAATCCATACGCCATAGCATGTGAAGTCAACAACTTCAAGCTTGCAAAATTAAGAAGACCATATATCAAGTTCCAAAGCACACTTGGATTTTCTATGGCCACACTAGCAAGTTGAGCACCTCCTTGTTCCCCAAACTTAAGAGGAAATAACCTATTCTTTGTCATAGGTACATTTGTGACAACTCTATTACAATTATTTTTGTCAAAAATTACACATTTTCCATCTTCAAAAACAATTTTATAGTTCTTTTCCATGATTTATCCAACACTAAGCAAATTATGTTGGAGTTTAGGAGTGTAATAGATATTGTTCACCTTCTTTGTGCCTTCTTTTGTTGGAACCTCCATGGCTCCCATGCCTTCAACTTGTAGTGCCTTGTAATCTCCCAATTTGATCTTAGACTTGTATGTGGAATCCATTGTAGCAAATAGCTCTTCTTTGCCACTCATATGCTTCTTTGCCACTCATATGATTTGAGCAACAAATATCCAAAATCCAAGTTTCATTAATATTTTGATCTGATTTTCCATATGTGAGGAATAAATTTGAAGAAGTTCCTTCCTCTTCTCCATAGTTTCCATAATTATTACTTCTCCCTTCTTGAGAAGCCTTAATTCTACAATCTCTAGCAAAGTGACCAAGCTTGCCACAATGAAAACAAGACTTGTTTGATTTATCACCTCCTCTTCCTCTTCCTTTTCCTTGGTAGCCACCTCTTGATCTACCTCTTCCTCTTGCTCTTCCTTGTCCTTGTCCTCTTCCTTGTGCATTGCCATGAGTCTCACCTTCCTTGGATGAGAATACTTTGTCATCACCTTCAAATCTTGATGATGTAAAACCTTGGAGTCTCTCTTCATGAGACATCAAAGAACCAATTAGTGCATCAAATGTTAGAGTAGAAAAATCTTTAGATTCTTCAATAATAATAGCAATATGATTCCATTTATGAAGAAGTGTTCTCAACACTTTCTTCACAACCACTTCAGTTTTGACATCTTCTCCAAGTGTCTCCATTTTGTTTACAATTGCTTTCACTCTCACACAATAATCACCTACTCTTTCATCATCTTGCATTTTGAGATTTTCAAAATCTCTCTTCAAAGTTTGAAGCCTCACTTGCTTCACTTGATTGCTCCCTTGATAGCTATCTCTCAAGGTTGTCCATGCTTCTAGGGTTGTTGAACAAGAAGCAATCCTAGGAAAGATGCTTTTCTCCAAAGCTGCTTGGAGATGGTAGAGAGCAAAAGAGTTCTTCTTTTGGGCATCCTTCTTAGTAGTTTTATCAGCTGCACTTAAAACAGTCCAATCTACTGGTTCAGTGTAGCCTTCTTCTACTATGTCCCATAACCCTTTGCCAATGAGTAAGGTCTTCATCTTGATAGACCAATACTCATAATCTAACCCATTGAATTCTATAATGGGAAGATTGTTATTGGCAACCATTGAACTATTATAGCGCGCTCACGTTAGCTCGCTCAAATAAAAAATAAAATGGAGTCCATTTCCAGCATGACAACATTATAGCGTGCTCACATTTTTGGTTGCTCGTGAATCAAATGAAACACGTTTTCAACTAAATAAAAATGCACACATAATGTCAATACGCCATTAATCATCGACGATTCACCTCTACAATTTAAACGATGTCCACCTACGATTGACTCTACAATTGCTATCTGAATAGCTTCCTCTTCCACGTGGATCAAAACACCGTTTTTCATAGCACTCACAATATTACAACAAAATACTATGCTCTTCCAATTAATAATAAAAATACTCATGAAAACTTTATACGTTGATCGAGCAAACAATTACTCACAACAAATCAAACGTATTCTTTCTTCACTCCATACTATCTTCAAGACATCACGTCGTCTTCAACACATTTTTGGCTATCTGAAACAATGTTTTAGTATGTTGTAAATCAACAAAATATGAATGGCACCGCCTATGCACAAGTTTGCAAATTTCAACACTCTGGATTCACCTCGCTCTGATACCACATTGAGGCATAAACTCATTATATTCAATTGCTTGCAGAATAATACAATATATAAGTTTGAGAAAAAACCAATTTGGGCTCAACATTGCTGGAGCACAATTATTTACGCAAATCAAATCTGCTAATATGAGCTTGACCCTAACATAGAAAAGTCAAACTAAAAACGTATATGCTCTCAACAACTTCTAGAATAACAACTAATATGAGCTACATAGGGAAAATACATTCAATGTCCAACAACCAAAACCCTTACCACTGCAAGTAGCTTGCAACTTTATTTTAGCCTAACATTTATTTAATAACAACTTTGACAATGTAAATAAACTAGTATTTAACAACGTGTTTACTATTAATATGTATAAATTAACCTTATATGAAAGAATTTGTAAGATATATTAATTAAGATATGATCATATTACTTGATCACTTTATAGGTTTTATTACGTTTTAACATTAAAAATGTTAGAATTCATTTTTTAAATAATCATATTTGATTATATCAATGGAATTACTACTATATCCTCTTGCATATTTGTATAAGCTAGAGAAGAAAAAGTCATGTCCAAAACATAAATATACAAATTCATTTTTTTTAAAATACATGTCAAAATTTACAACCAAGAGATTTATTTTACACAAATTACATATTGCATTATTTGAATCTGCGCATATCCTATAGAATCTAGCAAATAATTGAAAATGGCCTAGGCTGTGTTTAAAGGCCTATGAATCCAGTATTTACTCATATTTTTTTAACGAGTACCCTTCATTAATGATAATCTATAAAGTTTCAAGCTTAACAAGCTTGACATGGTATTGTAACTTTTTTAATTGCTATTCTTAAATGTTAAGCATCATTCACCTTATAACACGTTATAGTTAACAATATAAATTTTTTAGTGGTTAGGGCTTTGTTTTTTTTTGGAGAGGTTTAATGTTTAAACCATAACGTACTTAAAAGAGATAGGTTGGATGGCAGTTCGAATGTTTTTTGGTTGGGTCGAATGTTTGATTGCTCCAATTCGATGCCTTAGAGGGTTATTGTTAACAACTGCGGTTACAGTTGTTACTTCCCCCACCCCCACCCTTTGAGGGAAGTAACAACTGCAGTTGCAGTTGTTACTTCCCCCACCCCCACCCTCAAATGCAGTTGTTACTTCCCCATGCAGTTGTTACTTTTAACAACTGCGGTTGCAGTTGTTACTTCCCCCACCCCCACCCTCCGCAGTTGTTAAAAGTAACAACTGCGGGGAAGTAACTAATCGCATTTGAGGGTGGGGGTGGGGGAAGTAACAACTGCAACCGCAGTTAGTTACTTCCCCACCCCCACCCTCAAATGCAGTTGTTACTTCCCCGTAGTTGTTACTTTTAACAACTGCGGTTGCAGTAGTTACTTCCCCCACCCCCACCCTCATTTGAGGGTGGGGGTGGGGGAAGTAACAACTGCAACCGTAGTTGTTAAAAGTAACAACCGCAATGAGGTGGGGGTGGGGGAAGTAACAACTGCAACCGTAGTTGTTAAAAGCCCACCCTCATTTGAGGGTGGGGGTGGGGGAAGTAACAGCGCAACCGCAGTTGTTAAAAGTAACAACTGCAACAGGGTGGGGGTGGGGGAAGTAACAACTGCGGTTGAGGGTGGGGGTGGGGGAAGTAACAACTACAACCACAGTTGTTAAAAACCCTCATTTGAGGGTGGGGGTGGGGAAAGTAACAATCGCAACCGCAGCTTGTTACTTTCTATCATCTGCGGTTGCGATTGTTACTTCCCCGAAGGAAGTAACAAGCGCAACCGCAGTTATTAGAAGTAACTCAGCTAGCGGTTGCTGTTACTTCCCCCAATTTGAGGGTGGGGGTGGGGGAAGTAACAACTGCAACCGCAGTTGTTAAAGTAACAACTGCAGTTGCGATTGTTACTTCCCCCACCCCCACCCTCATGGGGGAAGTAACAACTGCAACCGCAGTTGTTAAAAGTAACAACTGCGGTTGCAATTGTTACTTCCCCCATGAGGGTGGGGGTGGGGGAAGTAACAACTGCAACCGCAGTTGTTACTTTGAGGGTGGGGGTGGGGGAAGTAACAAGCTGCGGTGGGGGTGGGGGAAGTAACAACTGCAACCGGAGTTGTTACTTTGAGGGTGGGGGTGGGGGAAGTAACAACTGCAACCGCAGTTGTTACTTTTAACAATCGTGGTTGCAGTTGTTACTTCCCCCACCCTTTGAGGGTGGGGGTGGGGGAAGTAACAAGAGGGTGGGGGAAGTAACAATCGCAACCGCAGCTTGTTACTTTGAGGGTGGGGGTGGGGAAGTAACAACCGCAACCGTGATTAGTTAAAGTAACAACTGCAACCGCAGTTGTTAAAAGTAACAACTGCAACCGCAGTTGTTAAAAGTAACAACTGCGGTTGCAGTTGTTACTTCCCCCACCAGTTGTTACTTCCCCCACCCCCACCCTCAAATGTGGTGAGGGTGGGGGAAGTAACAACTGCAACCGCAGTTGTTAAAAGTAACAACTGCGGTTGCAGTTGTTACTTCCCCCACCCCCACCCTCAAAGTAACAACTACGGTTGCGATTGTTACTTCCCCACCCCCATCGCGAGTTGTTACTTCCCCCACCCCCACCCTCAAAGTAACAACTGCAACCGCAGTTGTTACTTTTAACAACTGCGGTTGCAGTTGTTACTTCCCCCATGAGGGTGGGGGTGGGGGAAGTAACAACTGCAACCGCAGTTGTTACTTTACTTCCCCCATGAGGGTGGGGGTGGGGGAAGTAACAACTGCAACCGCAGCTAGTTACTTTTAACAACTGCGGTTGCAGTTGTTACTTCCCCACCCCCACCCTCATTTGAGGGTGGGGGGTTGCAGTTGTTACTACTGCAACCACAGTTGTTAAATTTGAGGGTGGGGGTGGGGGAAGTAACAACTGCAACCGCAGTTGTTACTTTTAACAATCACGGTTGCGCTTGTTACTTCCCCTTCCCCCACCCCCACCCTCATTTATAGTGGTAATAACCAATAATGTTATGGATTTCTTTATGTATTAAAAACAATGTAATAAAGTTTTTTTTTTTTTATATTGTAAATTTGATTAAGTCCATGTTTACTTATCTTATTTAATAAGGTGATTCTACAATTATTTTTTCAACCTCACAAACTTCAAGATTGTTTTATAAGGTGTCACACTCCCTAGAGGCATAACAAGAGAGATCCTCCCTCCTAATTCAAACTCAGGTTATAAACTTATCGAGATGAAATATCAATGACATAATAATAATAATAATATATAATAATCAATAATTACCTTTTTCAAAAAAAATTAACACTCACACTAATAATTAAAATTTTAAACTTATATTCATAAATTAATAACTAAAATTTCTTTATAATTATAATAAAAATAATAATCATAAAATCATGGTTATTCTTATATTACAAAATACATTGACTTTTTTTTTTTATTATTATTATTATTATATTTGGTTACATTGGCTTTTATTATTATTAACACGTGTCAACCAATATCCCATATCTTTTATTGTAGAGACCTTTCTTTTTACGTAGTTATTATTTATTTATTTTGTTTAGGAAACCTTTATAAACCTTAGTTCTCAAGAATGAAATCAATAATAGTTTATGCTCCTTTGATAAAGTTTTAGTGATCAATAATAGTTTATGCTCCTTTGATAAAGTTTCAGTGATCAATAATAGTTTATGCTCCTTTGATAAAGTTTCAGTGATGGGCAGTCGAGTTGGTGTGAGGTGATTAAAGTTTATAATCAATACAGCCAAGCCAATCCATTTAATTATGGTACAAATCATATTAATTACTATAATTTTTTTTTAAGTAATACTTCTTATATACATCCATCATAAAGATTGAACCAGATCACATCACCAATTGTGATCACCAATAATACAAGTAACATCCTTACCATAAATCTTTTTTTAACCAATCTTTTATTACAAAAAAATTAATTTAATTCTTAATAGTTAAATATCCAATTATGCGATTTAACTTATCCATGAATAAAAGTGATCGAGGGATCGTATTACAAGATAATAAATATTAAAAAAAACACACAAAACCAAACAAAAGCGGGTTGATAGTTCCCATGCCAATATATATATATATATATATAAAATCAATTTAAAACAAAAGCCGGTTGATAGTTCCCATGCCAATTATATATATATATATATATATATATATATATATATATATATATATTTAACAATCAATTTAATTGCCTCCTTTGCACAATGAACACGTTAATCCTCCACAAATATTATTGTATTACAGCATGACTTTCATGTTGTCGGATGATCATCCATTCTCTACTCTTACCTAAACAACGTCCTCTCATAATAATATTATTATTTTAGATAATGTAAGTGGCCTAATAAATGATTTTGGACGCCAGCCTTTCAGATCGCCTCAGCCAAATCACTCCCATTCAATTAATATTTTTCTTTTACTCCTATTCAATTACCAAAAATAAATAAAAATATTAAACTAACATCAAACGCCCTTAGATTTGATTCTCTCCTAAATAAGGGAAAATATTCCGATTGCAAAAATAAAGAATATTAAACTAAGATCAAACGCCCTTAGATTTGATTCTCTCCTACATAAAGGAAAATATTCTATTTGGATACTATAATTAGCAATGTTAATGTTTATACTCAATAAATCAGATCGAATCCAATCTTTAAAATTAAAATACTGTGACCAACTATTTCGTGCCGAATCTTCTGTTGCACGTTAGATACATGCAAGTTAGATTGAGCGACAGGTGGTGGCTGATGAAAATGGAGAGATCACTAGGGTCAATAATAATTAGTAAATATTATGAACGGTTTTTGTGATTTAAATTTTGCACTTATCAGTTGTTAAAAATAGTGATTGGATGATCAGATTTCACTGATTGTTTGTCAAGTTAAAATAGCAGTCTCAATTTCTAACTCCAAATGTCAACTTTAAATAACAGTTTCAATCTCTAACTCCTCCGAAGACACTGAAGCCGAAGTTATAGTGATAACTTCCAGTAATAGCTTTCCTAATAAATTGAACTGAAAAGTTATAGTAATAACTTCCAATAATAACTTTCCGAGAAAGACTATTACCATTCTTTTGTGTAAAAATATATATATATATATATATATATATAAAATACCGTCCACCTAAAACAAGCGATACCATCGGTCTCTATAAATATATATTTATATCTACTTTCTTTTGACGCCGAAGTAAATCTGGTTCACAGGGGTCCAGCTTACCAAATTAGTCAGTACGTTCCATTCGACAGACAAAAATATGGACGTCATACAATAACCACAAATTCACAGACAAGAGATATCCATTAATTACTGAAACCTGGAGCAGCAGATAACACAAAAATGAGCAGAAGCATGCGCGGAGGCACCCTTGTGTGCGATTAAAGACGTTTCCTTGGATTCCAAGGTAATGGAGAAGCAAACCCTAATACAATTCGCAGGGGCTAATTAGCTGTTGTCAGAATTGAATTGAAATTTTTTAAAGAAATTTTTTAATTGAACATAGGTGTGCATCTGTGTAGTGCAGATGGCAGTGTTGGGGTGCCAGGCCGGCTTGCCTAACGCGGTAAGAAAGATTTTGAGGTGCAGTCATGGTCATGGTCATGGAGTGGAGTGTGTGGATGGTTGCGGGAGGGTTTCGAGCCGGGGGCGAATGGGAGGCAGACATTTAAGAAGAGGGAAGGCCCGATGGAGCAGAGTGAGTGACAAGGAAGATAAATATTGGGGGCGGGGCGTTAATAGGGTGCTGCAGATATCCGCGAATTCGAAGGTATATCTTGGATGGATGAACCTGCAAAATCAAAGCCCACGTAAGGCTATTATCAAGCTGCATTTCTACAGAGAGAAGGCGTCAAAATCTATTTCTACCAACATGGGACGGACAACATAACAAGAGGCTATCTACACTACAAAGAAGCATAAGAATCAACACGTTGAAGGCATAGAAGACAAGGAGAAAAGGTTCTACATTCAAGGTTTTAAACTTGGAGAAGATCATCCACTAAAGGAAACATCAAAATCGTCATTTGAAGCTCCATAGCGCGTCATCAATTCACTTGAAAAATAAAAGATTGTTTGCTGTCCAAGAAACAAAGCAAGCTAAGGAAAGGCATAGGAAAGGAGATATAATACTCTCCTTGGAAGCGTTATAGCAAAGGACTTCATGCAGAGAGCTTGAATGCCACTTGGCATAAACTTTCTAAGGAACCATTTCATCTCTCAATGCTCAAGAAACCTCACGTTGGAGTTACAATGAATATCAAGGAAGTGGTGACACTTGTTATCTTCCACAAGGCTAACACAAGTGCCCACATGAGTGACCATATGTTACAAAGTGATCAAGAAGTGTTAAAGAAGGAAATTGGTACGTTAAGAAAGGTGGAGCGCTCATACGTAACGGATGTGATACTTGTCACAAAGTTCAAGATCTTTCTTCCATAAAAAGACGCTCAAGTCCAAAGCAATCAAAGCATAGCAAAGCGCAGCATGGAAGGAAGGAAGAGGAAGCATTAAAATCTCCTGGTCTTGAAGGTCAAACCTCTCCATATTTGCAGCACCTATGTTCCAACATTAAAGACAAGGAATTCCAAAGCATAAGCATTGTTTCTAGCACCAAAGGAGGACATTAAAGTGTTGTTATATTCAGCCAAAAAAGGAGTCGAACAGTGCGGTGATACAACGTTCAAAGGTAAGGTTTAAATCCCATTTATTATTGCTTTCACTTTAGGAAGATATAAGGGTTATAAGCTAAGATCAAATCTTAGATTTTGAAAGCAAAAACCATAAGGGATAACTTATCAAATTGAAATAATATTTGCAATTTAACATAGGATAAATAAAGAATTTTACTTGGGATTAAATTCTTTAATATTTTGCATATATTATTAATTTTCTAATTTTCCAAATTTGGGAGTGATAAGGGTTACAACATCAAACTAGGTTATTGGAAATTAGAAACACTTGAATAAAATCCTAAGGGTTACAAAAAAGGTTATTAATATTTTTTTGTTAAGGTTGGAAATTTTTAATTTTCTTGTCTCAAAATTTCTCAAAAGGGACAAATAAATCCAACATTAAAACCTCTTCAAAATTGAAAAGTGCTTAGTTCAATAGGAATAATAAGGTGTTAGAAAATTTGATTTTTTATCTTTACAAAAACTATACAAAATCAACCAAAATTGAACTATACTTTATAAAAGCACTATATCATACTCCAAAATCATTAGGGAGTCATAAGGCATTCTACAAAACTTGATAATAATAATATATATCAAATATTATCAAGCTGGGCTTCAAAACCTAAAATTAGGTGTTCATACTCTCATTACTAAAGAGACATAAGGAAGCTTACAAATCTAAGGAATGATATTAGGAAGATTTAAATGGCATCAAATAAATTCTTCCTAGCAGAATTTCAACTACTCAAGGGTCCTAATTATTTCTCTTGGAAAAATAAAGTAAAAGTAATCTTAGTATATGAAAAACTTTGGGATGTTGTCAAAGGGAAAACATAGAGACCAACCACAGGTGAAACTGAAATCCTAAAGTTTGAGAAAAATGATTTCAAAAGCTCTAAGGATAATAACCTTTGCTATAACTGATGAGATTCAACCTTATATCAGTTCAGCAAAAACATCTTCAGATTCATTGACAAGCCTAGAGAAAATATCTCAAGGAAAGAATAAGGTAACTATTTTTCATCTCCAAACTCAACTTCACTCATTAAAAATGAATAGTAGGGAAAACATGATAAGTTGCCTAGGAGTAGATATTTGAGGATATATTATTATATGGTATTAAGGCTAAGGTTGATTATATTATTTTATTTTATAATATGATATTATATTAATAGTTGACTTCTCCAAATTAGAAATAAGATATATAAAGAAAATATTGATAATGATCATGCAATATAAATTATCATAATCAAAAAAAAAAAAAAAAAAAAAAAAAAAAAAAAACTTGTTTTAATTGGTATTTCCCTACCTTAAGGGATTTACGGACAAGGTTCATATCAAGTGGTATCAGAGCCAACTCTTGGAACACCACGCTCAAATGTTTTTCAAGTTTCACAATTTATACGCAGACTCTATTTCCAGTTTCCTATCGGGATCACATCATTCACAAATTCATGTAGCCAAAAAAAAAAGAATTTGGGTGATGCTCCCACGCTATATAAGATTTGATATCATTCGCATATAGCAGGCCCTGGGAATTTTTAAATTACGCCATCCACAGAAATACATTTCCTAATGTTTAAATCACGAAAGTTTTACAGTTAAGAAAAATTTTCGAAGTAAATTAAATTTATCGCGAAAATACATCAAGTGCAACCAGTATATAGGGAGTATATAGGGAGAAGAATAACATTTCCAAAGTTTCGGTGTCTTGCGTTACAGGTTCCAATGAGGAAAATTTGAATAGTGCCCAATTATCGCAGAAGATTTTATGGACAAAAGTTTTATGTTAGCACAGTCTAAAAATCGGTTACTATACAGATAAGAAAGCGATAATAAAACTCATTCGCAATGATTGATAATAACATGTATTTCTTAATCGACCTATAAGAGCACTATCGACATAGGAGATTATTCAATCGTTTTATGTTTGAAACTGGCGAATACAAACCAAAAACACCCATATCATCTTGCTTTCCATAAAAAAAACACGCATGTATTCTCAGTGATTACCGCGTCGTGTTTTTAAATCCCCACCGAACTCGGAGAGCAACGAACAAGGTACAAAGTTCAGATCAAGTGGTCATAGAAGTTGCAGTCTCATTCACAGAATAAGGATAAAATAATCTTTATTTCACATTTCTAAAGTTTCCTTCATCCAATCATGTACGCCAGAAAATCAAACCCTAATTTACGATTGGTTATACACGTGGGAAATTAAATACCGATACGCTTTCGTTTCGTAAGTATTCGACGTGTAACTTTCGTCGATAGTTGGAATCTAATTTTTTTCAGTATCGGATTGCCAATTTGGCGAAAACGTAAACTAGACAACCAATGCTACGTCCTTAAAACAAGTTCGACGACCGTTTAATCGGAAGCATTATTCGCATTGAACAAGGTATTAATTTATAAGGTTGGTTTGTTTATTTATTTTGAATTTACATGGTGAAATTGATAGCCGCCACGAATTTAGCAAGTTGTTCGATTTTTATGGCCATTATAGTATTGTGCGTTGTCCATTCTGGAAGCTGCGCATTCCACCCCTATAACCACCATGCCACAATCATTTTAAACATTTTATATCACTGAAAGCACCAAAAAACGAACAAGCGTTCAATTCGATGAAATTTCTAAGGTTTGTTAATAATAATTTTTCTATATACCACCCAAAATTAGCGCGTGCATCGATGTCACAGCTTAACAAATTTATTTTTAAGGAATTAAATCCCACATTCTTCGCACGTTAGACAATTTGTGCTTTATTAACTCCAATATAGACATTCTTCGCAGCACCACCCACCTGTCTAAACCCCCACTTGCCACGCGACTTCAATCAAATTTTGGTGAAAACATTTGACTTCAGTGCAATAGGTGGAGTTTTATGCTATAGGTAATTGGAGTTGGTTGAGCATTGCAAAATAAGGTGGAGTTTTAATTTGATTTCTTTAGGAGCTATAAGGAGGAATTATTTAAAAAATAAATAAATTAAATTAGTTTTTTTTAGGAATTATAAATTAAAAATAAAATTGTTTTTTTTTTCAACATATTTTTTATAAAAAAAAAAGAAAATCTAAGGCAGCTAAGTTGTATTGAGCATGGCAGTGCAAAAGTTTAATAGAGAAGATGATATTGATGTTAGGGATTGGTAGAAAAAAATTATATGGTTGTATCAACCTCTTTGGAAAATTATGCTTCCTCGCTATCTTGGAGGAGAAGCTCTCTCTTGGTTTTATAGTTTTAATAGTGTTGTCACTTGGGATGAAATGGAGCATGCATTCTTGAGTAAATGGGACCCATATAAAAAGATAGCTAGTTTGAAGGTCACCATCAAGGGATATGAAGAAGAAATAAATATGCTTCAAAAAAAAACAAAAGGAAATAAAAAGAGAGTTAGAAAATTTCAAAGAAGTGGTAGAAGATTAAAAAACATGTCAGTATGCAGATAGAGGAAACCATACCTTTGGTAGAAGATAAATTAAAAAGTGGACAAAGAAATTTGTTTGAATCTAAAAAGTCTATTTTGCAAGTTCATGGAAGCATTCAAAAATTAAACAGGTTATTATTTCCATTGACCCTAGTAGCATATATAATTTTATTAATATTGTTTTGGCTAAGAAGTTGCAAGTCCAAGCAACAAAAATTAAGGACATACAACTAGAGGGTGAGCATGTTCAGACTTTTGAAGATTTGAAGCTTACCATGGATAAATATGTATTACATTCATACTTTCATGCTTTGGAGATGGATGATAGAGATATTGTTCTTGGTTATCCTTGGTTAGACTACTTGGGGACTGTTAACATCAATGTGCAAAAGAAGTTTATGAAGTTATGGCACAAGCAAAAGAAGATAACATTTCAGGATATTTCTAAGCTTAAGTAACAAGGATGCAAGGAGAAACAAGAAGAAAAACACATTACAGAACAAATAGAAGAACCTGAAATAAAATACATGAAGGTAGTAGCAGCAACTAAGTCCTGGGTAGAAGCAACAGAGTCTATGAAAGAGGTAACAACAACTGAAGCCATGGAAATAACAATAGCAGAGTCCAAGGAAGAATTGATAGAAGAGAATAAGGACTCACCAAATGAAGAGAATTTGAAAGAGTAATGTGTAGAGGAATTTATAACACTGAAGCCAAATGTTGAAGAGTCAAATAAGGTAGAACATCAAGTTAAGTTTACACCATATCGCCATACACACCACTAGGAGCAGCAATAATCTTGGAGGTATGGCTTAAGGTAGCAATATTATGGTTCTACATGGAATCAGAACGGCACCAACTATAACAGTATTTGGAAGAGAAAGCACAGTAATCTTGATCTTAATATTGGTTCATTAGCATCAAGGAACAAGGGGAACCATCATTCAAGTTATCAACATCTAGCAGCAAAAGCGTGGAGCCAATGAAGCAGGTTTGGATACTCGAGTAACAAAATGGTATACTAACATCAGCATGTTTCACTTGGATGGTTGAATGATCAAGATTGGTACCAGTTGCTAACATTGCTTAGCAAATCATATTACCTGGCTTCTTCCTATGTTTCGAGGACAAAACATTTGTAAGGAGGGTGGCATGATAGGGTACCTAGGAATAGATATTTGGGGATATATTATTATATGGTATTAAGGCTAAGGTTGATTATATTATAATATTATATTAATATTCGACTCCCCAAAGTAGAATTAAAAATAAGATATATAAGGAAGATATTGGTCATTGTAATAATTATCATGGAATATAAATTATCATAATCATCAAGGTTATGCATAGCAGTGAATCTTCGCCATTGGGGCAAAAATTGGCATTTTCAAAAATTCAAATTTACGAATTTGGGGGACCTAGACATCGACCATTTAGCCAAAAAATTTAAAATATAAATTTTTAGGTGTCGGTTCGTCGTGTGTTGATAATAGTATCACGAATATTTTTAAAAATTTGTCAACAATCCCACCTAAATAGAGGACCCTTTTTGCCCTAAAATTTTAAAATTTCTAAATTATCTCGCCCAATTAGCCAAGTATACCACTATATATAACTAACACCCTTTCAAATCCACCTAAGCTTCAACTTCATTATTTGTCTTAAATCCACTATTAAAAACACAATGTGATAAAGTATCACCCTTATTATTTTTAATTACTCCTACTGGTCTTGGATTTTATTTAGATGCTCCAAAATATTAATTTGACCAACTCCACTTCTGGTGGTTTCCACTTTCTATTTTTTGCCTTCCTTTTGTTTCTCCTATACTCAAAATCATAATTTCATTTGATGACTTGACTCCAAACTTTGTAATTCAATATTAGATATTAGGTGAGTTGTTAGGTTTGGTTTAGAGTTCCCTATGGCTAAACAAATATTCATTTTTATTACCTATAAATTGGTTTCCTTTCCTTTAAATATTCTTTTGTTCCTTTCCAAACATGCAATCCAAAGTATTGTATCTTTTGATATATACTAGATTATCTATAGCACCTCGCTTTTAAAAGTGTTATGCCATAGCTACAAGATAACTACAATGGTAAGGGCTTTAGCATCTCTTTGAGAGGTCAACGGTTCAAAACCCACTCGGTATGAGGGGACCAGGAGCCCTCTTAAAAACCTATGTAAACTTATTGAAAAAAAATGTTTTACCATATATTTAACCATTCTTCAATTCTACCATTCATCACCATGCATTACCAAGCCATAGTTCCCATATTATTGAGTAGTGTCCCAAGAGATGGTCTATACTCTCCTCCTTTTTACATAAAACATATTTCGAGGGTCCATGAAAACCCCTTTTAACTAGGTTATCCCAAGATAAAATTTCCCTATGACCTACTAGCCATAAAAACTTTTTGACTTTTGGAATATTCGAGCTAATCCCAAATATTTCTCCATATTCTTGCAATATTCTCATTTTGTTAGTGATTTACATTATATTTGCTTCTTGTCATGTATTATCCTGGGCTATCAACTCCCAAATCAGCTTATCCTCAACTCCCCTCGAAATAATCAATATTGTTATCTTTCTACTCAATTGTCTCCTAGCAACAATGTCTGGTAGACTTGTAAAATAAAATTATTTCCATTTGTATCTTCATTCATAATCCTTGCACATAATGTTTGAAAACCTATAACCATATTTTTCTTGAAGTAATCTCATATATGGTTTCAAAATTAGATATAGATTGAGTGGTTTTTAATCATACGAAGTATTAAACCCTTCTTATTATGTCCAATTAGGTTAAACTTTATTGTGTAATTGGGTTTAAGTATTGGTATAAATACCCCTTTCTAGTCATGTTTTAATCAAAGTGTTGCACAATATTATTTATGCATACAATGATTATTTATGGTGCATATAGGTGCCCCCAAATCTCTGTCTTTTTTCCTTTCTTTCATCCTTTTATGCTTTTTGTATAATATTTAAGTGGATGGATTGCTTTTGTTTATTGCTAGAAAATATTATGAATTCCAACATTGTATAAAAAAAAGTATGGAGTAGCATCCCTTGGTCACATAGAATATTTTTTGGGAGCCTCTGATCCTTCTCTTGAATTCTAGAGGAAGATCAAAAACAAATATCTTATATGTCCAATTTCTTGAGAATCTTGAAAATTATTTGTTAGAAAACCTTCCTGCTTTGTTGTTATCAAAGCATCTCTAATTCCCCATCCAAAAAACTAGATTTATATTTGAATATTCATTCTATCTTTCTTTTCCTTAGCTATGGAAGGATTGAGGAAGATTGGTGAGAAAAAATCAAATAAAGAGAGAGAGAGAGAGAGAGAGAGAGATGGAATTTGTGTTCTTTGGTGCCATTCCACCGTCACACATGCAAAGCATGTTATTCTCCATGTTTTGCAATAGCTCAACAATGTTCTCAAGGAAGCAACACCCTTTTTGTTTGTGTTGGAGATGCAAAAAGATGATTATGTTATTAGGTGTTAGTCTTTCAAGGTGTCTTTGGTTGAATCCACGCACAACCCTTTTAGAAGTCCATCTCAACAAAAATAAAGAGACAAGTGGATCTTATCTTTATGATCACTGACAATGTGTATGGTGTAGCAATGTGCACAAGGTTCCTTACAGTGTGAAAGGAGAGAGGTCCTATGTTCAAACCTCCATGGTAACTCTTTTCTAAAGAAAGCAATCTAGTTTACTTTATCTATGGGACTACAACTGGGATTGATACAGCAAAAGCATGTGGACAGTTGGCCACACAAAGTGTAATGGAGATTGGATGTCATCGACTTGAATCTTACCCCTTTGTTTTTCACCCTCCATGCTTCAGGGTTGGAGTCTTCTTTTGCATGGCAACTTTAACACTTCAAGTTGTGCTTTGGCACCTTGTATAGACCAAGGGTCTTGGGAAGACTATGTCTTAGGTTTAAATACATTGAGGCTCTCTTTGGTACTTTTGGATTCTTGAATAACTTGAGTTGACTAGGCGAATAATGTGGCATTATTATTTACCACCAAATCCTATTTTTACCCTATTTAAATACCTTTCTCAAATAAAAAATCCCAAGTGCCGCAGTCATAGTGGTTCAAGAGTGTTGATGTGGACAAGAATAAGTGGAAGGCACCAACAAATTATGGACCACCAAGTGGTAGCAAGCAACTAGATCTTCTTTTTTATAAGGTTTGGGGATTTAATATTTTTATTTTTTGAGGGATATTTATGTAAAATTGGAGGCCATAACTTTTGCATGCAAAAGCATTTTGAGCCCATTTTCTCAAATTGCATAAATTTTTAAGCTCTATGCATTGGTGACATCAATCTATAGACATATTCTAGTGTTTGGGGCTTAATTATATGGAATAGTCCTCAAGCCCTATTGTCCTATTTTAAAAGAGCATATTTATATTTTTCCATAAAATTAGAATATTTGGCATGATATCTTGGAATATATAGATGGATTTGTGATAGTTGTAGCAAATTTTGAGTCTTTTTGGGGCTTGTAGGAAAAGTATTTAGGATGTGATTTAGTCAATCCCTCTTCCTCCTTTGGGTAATTTATTCAATTTATTCATGAAGATCTAAATCATTCATGATCTCTTTATTTTTCTATTTTTATCCAAGTACTCTTGAAAGTTTTTTACATGTCTTCTTTTGAGTAGATCCATGCAAAGCCTCTTTTGGTGACTGAAATAAAGTGGGCAAGGGCAAGGGGAAGTCTTAAAATAGGGTGATATATGTCATGAGTGGAAAAATTATGCCTTAAAGATATATCTTATGCAATAATGGGAGATTTAAATAGCTTATCTTTAAAGGAGGTGGTGATCTTGAATTCTCTTCTTCATTTTAAGTCCAAGTGGAAGTGTTTTTTGGATGTGTGCAAAAGTGGCTAATATCGGCTATGGTGACTACAATCCAGCCTAAGGGGACTCTTGTCCATAAAACATTTTTACAACAACATATTTTAGATGATGGAAGGGATCCATATGAGTCTACCCCAAAATGCAGAGACCCACTAGAGCATCCAATATGGGGGGTGATATTATTGTTATTAGCATCTCCTCTCCTTGGTCCCTCAATTCAAATTATGAGGGGTATTGAAATTGTAACTGATTCATGGCCAAGGCTAACATTGTATGATTGGATAGGCCTAAGGGCATTTCATTGTACAATGTATTATTTAATTATAATATTTTATTATGTAAGCCCTATGGGTCATGATTAACTTTGTTATGGTTAAACCCTCTTTAAAAAATTTAATTAACCTAAAGCCCTCTTATTTTTTCAAAGAGTTTACATAGGTTTTTATGAGGGATCCCGATCCCCTCATACTGAGTGGGGTTTGAACCTTGGACCTCTCAAAGAGATGCCAAAGCCCTTACCACTCGTAGTAAGATTGCAGCTTAACCTAAAGCATTCTTATTATGTCAACTTAGATTAAACTTTATTTTGTAACTAGAGTTTTAGTATTGATATAAATACCCCCCATTCTACTCCTCATATTTCATGAGAGTGTTATGTAATATTATCTATGGATACAATGATTATTTATGGTGCCTACAAGTGCCACAAAATCTCTATGTCTCTTTTTTCTTCCTTCCCTCCTTTTATGCTTTCTATATAACATTTGAGTGGATGGATTTTTTTTGTTCATTTCTAAAAAATCTTGTGAATTCCAACACTATGGGGGGTGGTTAACTTTTGTTATGGTTAAATCCACTTTATAACTTGTAATTAACCTTAAGCCCTCTTGTTTTTTTTGTTGGAGAACAAGAGGTTGTACTCAGATTCCCCAACCTTAAAAAATCACAACTCTCTTCTTTAGAGCTTGAGAGTTACAAATAGATTCAATTTTTATCTCAATTGAGTTGGTATAGCTAGAAACCTATATAATTTTACTTAAAAATTTTGAATTCTTGATTTTTCATTTTCTATATCTTTTTCAAAATTTTATCTAAATACAAATATTCTAGAATTCAACATCCTTCTTCACATTTTAATACATTAGATTCCACAATACCAAAAATTCACCTCTACTATTTATGCATTGCATCTTAGTAGAGTAATATTTCCAAAACATCGTACTATCATAGTCTGCTTTATGAGATCTAGATTGCTAGTTTCATTCCTGAAGCACAAGTGCAACCACAAAAATATAATAAATAGTTTATATGAAAGCACATAAATATTATAAAAAAGTAGATATGACCAATGTAAAACATTAAAGTAAATCTCAATTATTATTTGATTTAGGCAGTCAATGTTTTCTTGTTAGCTTTAGCTGAAATTCCTAGTTCCTCTAACAAAAAAGATAATTTAACTTCACAATCCTCAATTAAAACCCCTCTATTGGCTAGCCTATGTGCACATTTGTTTCCTTCCCTTAACATATGTGTAAACCTGATTTCTTCAAAATTTATATCAAGGTCTTGAATTTACATAATTATCTCTTGTATGTTCCATGGAACCTTTGCTTTCCTCAAAATTGCATTTATTATTATGAGAGAATCACCTTCCATCTATACTCGATTTCATTTCATTTGTTTGCATATTTATAACCCTTTCAAATCCGCCCAAGCTACAATTTCATTATTTGTCTTAAATTCACTATTGAAAGCATAATGAGATAAAATCTCTCCTCTATTATTTCTAATTATTCCTCCTCCTCTTGCTACTCTTGGATTTTCTTTAGATGCTCCATCAAAATTTAATTTGACCAACTCCACATCTGGTGGTTTCCACTTTATATTCTTTACCTTCTTTTTGTTTTTCTTGTATCTAACATCATAATTCCATTTTATGACTTGACTCCATCTATCAAGGCTCTTTTCTTCTAGATTAGGAATTAGGTGAGTTGATAGGGTTGGTTTGGACTCCTCTATGGCTAAACAAATCTTACTTCTTGTTACCTCTAAACTACTTTCCTTTCCTTTAAATATTCTTCTATTCCTTTCTAGTCATACAGTCCAAAGTATTATAGCTTTTCATATATTTGAGATTGTTTGTAAAACCACACTTTTAAAAGTGTTATAGCATTGCTCTAACCATTCTTCAATTTTTCCATTCCATCATCATGCATTTACCAAACATATTAAGAATCCATTGTCATAGTTTCCATACTATTAAGCAATGTGCCAAGAGATGGTCTATATTCTCCTCCTTTTTAAAAAGAACACATTGTGAGGGGCCATGAAAATCCCTTTTCATAAGGTTATACTAGGATAAAATTCTTCTATGACCTACTAGCCAAACAAACATTTTGACTTTAGGAATGCTTGGGCTATCTCAAATATCTCTCCATATTCTTGCGATATTTCTATTTTGTTGGTGCTTTACATTATATCCACTTCTTGTGCATTCTCCTGAGTTATTCAACTCCCAAATCAACTTCTCCTTGGACCTCCTTGGAATAATCACTATTGTTATCTTTCTACTCAACTGCATCCTCACATTGATATCTTGTATACTTGTAAAAAAATCTTCTTTCCATTTGTATATTCCTTCCTTATCCTTGTACAAAATGTTTGAAACCCTATCACCATATTTATCTTGAAGTAATCTCATCCATGGTTTTAAAATTGGATCTAGATTGAGTGGTTTTTTATCACACCAAGTATCCATCCAAATAGAGCTTTTTTCTGCAGTTCCAACCACCCATCTTAAACCTTTAATCACTAGATCAATTGATTTTTTTAAACCATTCCATATATCATAATCATTTGGTAGAGAGAATGCAGTAAATATTAAGCTTGGGTCATTGGGCTCAACATACTTACTTAGAATAATTATTTTCCATTATCTTTGACTCTCTTTGTATAATATCCAAATTACTTTTCCCTTAAGAGCTAATTTTGCATTTGTAATAACTCTTAAACTGAGAGCTCCCCTAGTTTTATCATCACACACCTTGGTCCATTTCACCAAAGGAAATTTTATTTTATCATGTAATCCTGACCTCAAAAATGACCTTAAGTCCTCTTGTTATGTTGACTTAGGTTTAAACTTTATTATGTATTGGGATTTTGGTATTGGTATAAAAACTCCCTTCCACTCATCATTTTTACTATCAGAGTGTTGAAAAATCTATGGATAATATAGTGATTATTTATGGTGCATACATGTGCCCATTATCTCTCTCTCTCTTTCATCCTTATCTATGTTTTTTGTATAATATTTGAGTGGATGGATTGCTTCTATTCATTTCTAAAAAATAATGCATATTCCAACATGGTATTAGAGTAGGTATGGAGTTGCTTCACTTGGTCACTTAGAAGTATTATGTGGAGCCTCCAATTCTTCTTTTGAAATCAAGGACAATCCTCTTCTCAAAAATTCCCAAGCATTTTTAATCCGAGAAGCAAAGAGAAATCTCTATTCTAAGGATATCTATTTTTTCTTTAAATATATCTAAGAATTTGTGCCTTCTCCTTCAAGGTATACCTATAAAATCAAATTAATTTGTCTTCATGCTTTATTTCCATGGATGCTACAACATTTCAAAGAGGAATCAGGGTAAAAATCAATTGAATTTGAAAGTTTCCTACTTCACGTGCATGCCCCCCATAACATTGTGATATCATGGTGGGGTGTTCTTTAAGGAGAAGACACCTCCGAGTGTATCCATTGAAGGTAACAAAATAGTTAGAAAGGGGAATTTTTTGGTATTTCTTCTACTTGAATCAGGTTTGAATTTGCACTATGCTTTGGCTTCTTGGATCAAGTTCACATATGTTAAAAGGATGTGCTACCATTTTTATTGCAATGTTGGACGATGGTGGACCGACCAGACAAGTTGGTATTAGAGCATTGTATGTGATTAGATCTTGGTATTGCTCTTTTGAATACTTATATAGTGGTGTGAAGGCCTTTTATTGATGGACTTGGCTACAACACATCGAGTAGAAGACTTGGTGATGCAAGAGCCTAGCCTATCTTTCGAAGGGCATAACTTTTGATTTGATTGTTGGATCGGCTTGAAATTTTATGGGGAGCTAGTTATAGAGGTGGATGTGGCATGGCTAAACCATTCTAATCATTTAGATGATTTTTCAAGCTATTTTCAGGCACTAATTCCTTCATCTAGTACCCCAAAAATGGGATTTAGTATTTTTTTTATAAATCTGGAAGAAAACATATTTGGAATAACTTCTTATTTAGGAATGGACAGATGTCAATATTTTATAGGAGGCTTAGTATAGATGATATAATGGTGTATGTCAATTTAGGGGGCTATCCGAGCTTTTTGGGGTGATTTAGGTTTTGGCACTAACGACGAAATAGCCTAAGAAAAAAATTAATATAAAATTAAAAAAAAAAATTCTTATTTTTAGGGCTAAATATTTAGGGTTTATTTTGGGATATATATTTCCTTGGTATCGCATTGTGAAGGGGTAAAAACCCAGGAATAAGAAAGAAAGCATTTATCAGATTATTTCAATTTATTGTAACTTTTTGTGTGATTGGAAATTTTGTTTTTGCTTTGTTTCTTTTTCATCACAATTTTATGTGATTGGAGTTTCTTGTTCTAACCTCTTGCAGTTGGATTTACACCACTTGGCTAGTTTCTTACCCCAAGAAAACTTAGGACATTACAAAGAAAAGGTTTAAATTCCTTTGTTGGCCTATTTTGCATCTTGTTTTCTCTGAGGTGGTAATCTATGAACATAAAGAAAAGGAGTTGCTTAGGATACTCAACATGTGATGCACTATCTTGGATAACATATTGTATTTTAGTTAGGAGAGACCAATGATCAAATACCACTGACACCATGAGTTGAAAAAGAATGAACTATGGCTAATGTGGTGGTCAATACAATGCCTCACTTCGTCATCTAATCCACTTTTTTAACTATTTAAACCCAATCAACCAGTTAGAGGACAAGTGTGACTGATATGGCAAAGTAAAGGAGTTTAAGTGGTGAAATAGAATAAAAGCTTAGCAATGAATCAAAATTCACCAAGTGGCAGGTCATGATTGGCTCTTGCAACTCTAAGGTTTAGAATTTAATTTTTGTATTTTTGGGATCCATTAGGGCAAATCTTTTAGAGGCCATAACTTTTGCATACAAAAATATTTTGAGCCTATTTTCTCAAATCGTATGATGTTTTGAGCTTTATGTATTGGTGGAATTAGTCCTTGGACCTGCTATGGTGTTAGGGGTCAAATTGTGTAATATGGATCACAAATCCCAAGTTACTTGTCTTAATGAATAAAATTATAGTATTTGGTCAACCCAAATGCTTGATGTATTATGTAGTAAGAATTGGTGGTGCATATTTCAAGAGGATAAAGCAATTATAATTGATAAAGAAACTTACCATCAAATAAAATAAGAGGTTCTTAGCTTATTTTCCTTATTAATTAAACCATAGTTACTTTTTCACATCAAAGAGAAGAGTGACCCTATCAAAATATGGTCAAAATTGCATGAGCTTTTTGGGAAAGTAAATACTACTAAAGTAAGTCACTTGGAATTAGAGCTCTTCTCTTAAATTGGTTGAGTTTGATAACATTGAGGACTATATTGCAAGATTCAAGGATTGAGGGCGACTATTGCTTCTTTTGGAGGCAAAAAGAAAAATAATATAGAATATGTAGAGATTGTTCTTGCTAATATCTTCATCTCTTTTTCAAATATTGAACTTGATGGTTCATATGATTCCTATGTTCTTAGAATCTCAAAAGACTCTTACTCTTGATCAACTTTTTTCTCTCCTAGTTCATTTTTAGGTGGCAATGTGAAATTATGGTGGAACTTCATAAATACAGGTTCATGCAAAGGAATTCATATCTAAGGAGGCTAAGGCCCATGGGCTTAAGGGCTAGACTGAGTCCTCAAATAATTCAAATACTACTTGCAAATATTATAAGAAATAGGGATATCCAACAAATATTTTCTTGCTAAAATTGTAAAGGATTGAAGTTGAGTTCCTAAAGATCAATGGCCATCTTCCAAATGATGAGAAATATTTTGAAGGATCTACCTCAATTGTAGAGGCCCACTAGAGCATCCACTATGGGGGGAGATATTATTGTCACTAATGCCTTCTATCCTTGGTCCCTTGGTTCAGATTTTGAAGGGTGTTAAAAGTGTAATATGATTTGTAGTTGGGGTCAACATTGTATGATATAGTATTGATAGGAAGGGCATCCATTGTACAATGTATTATTTATTGTAATGTTTTATTATGTAAGTCCTATTGATCACAGTGAAGCTTGTTATAGTTAAGCCCACTTTATAACTTGTAATTAACTTTAAGCCGCTTGTTATGCAGGCTTAGGTTAACCTTTATTATGTAATTAGGGTTCTAGTATTGGTATAACTACACCCCTTCTAGTCCTCATTTGATTATTGAAGTGTTGTGTAATCTATCTAATGATAATATAGTGATTATTTTTTGTGTATATGGGTGTCCATTATATCTCTCTTTTTCATCCTTCTTTATGCTTTCTATATAAGATTTGAGTGGACATATTGCTTATGATCATTCTTGAGAGATTGTTAGGTACCTAGGGATAGGAATGTGTGGATATAATATCATAATTTGTATGGATATTATGGATAGTTGGCATGGAGCACACATAGCCCAAGATTATAATACCATATTATAATAATGAGGGGGGATAAGGGTTTATGAAGATGGATATATAAAGAAGGGATATTATAATAAAGTATTTATATTGAGTATTTTCTTGTAATAGTCTTGGCTCATGGAGCAGATTTGGAGTGACTCCTTCCTCAAGGAGTATTTTTGGTGTTGCCCTATCTCAAGTGTATTTTTAGAGTATATCTTAAGTTCTAGTAGGATATTATGTTTGGATTTCACTCTTGCATGAGGTTGGTAAACTCCTAGTTGTGATTAAATCAGATCTATTGGGTTGTTATAATCCAACGACTCACAGTGATCAACTTTTTTATTTATGCAAAGTTGATCTTATGAAATAATCAATCAATATTTCGAATTTCTCTTCAATTTCTTGTGATGTGTTCCTATCTATTTTCTTGGGCTTGAATATTTCTTTTTAGTATTCACAACATGGTATCAGAGCTGGTTAAATTTTTGCAAGCATTCAAAAGTTTTCATTGAAGTTTTTTTTCAAAGGTCTGGTTCAACAAAGTCAGTTCCTTATTTTTTTGGAGGTTGCTTGACTCCGCTTTTTTTTCTAGAGCAACTGCATTTTTGACAAATTGCTAGAGGCAACCACAAAGTATTTTTTGACATCTTGTAACTTGGTGTTTCCATTTTTTTCAAGGTCGACAATTTTTTTTGGCAACTAGCTGCAGCGTCAAATATATATATTTTTGGCATGTACAAATTTTTTTTGGCGCACTCCATCGCATCGACGCTGCCCCTCGACCAAGCTAGAGAACATCACATTTTTAGCCCAGTCGGCATTCCATATCTTTGTTGTGTTGTCACAACCGTCGAAGAAGAGATATGAGGCTATCCAACGCTGAATCCGAGTGCGACAGCGGGCACCCACGAACTTTCTGGTGCATCTGATCTTGGTCGAGCTTGAGGGCGTAGCACCGAATGTGTTCAATCCCCTATCCGCAATGAATTCCAACACACACATGAACCGAACTCTTCACGCAGTTGGGTTTACTTTGTTGAACATGCAATTGTATGGCAAATCAAGAAAATATCACTTATTTTCCTACGTGAATATTTTCTCGCTATTGTAAATCTAGAAAAAGTCACCGCTAAGGTTGGAGAGATCACTGGTAAGTTAATTATTCATGCCACAGAGATGTATTTTTTGGCGCATGATGACTTGCCACCGAATTCACATTCAAATTACTTCAGATAAACCGAAGCAATCACCAGGAACGTCATTGGATCTTGGCAAGCCACCTGGCACATGGAAAATTTGTCGCGGGTGCTCAAACCATTTGTATGCATGTTCAAATTACTTTAGATAAACCGAAACAGTCGCCAAAAACGTCGTCGGATCTTGGCGAGCCACCTGGCACATGGAAAATTTGGTGAGGGTGCTCAAACCGTTTGTATGCAGTCGTTGAACACTTTGCTATAAATGACACTCTGCTATCCATCCTTTCTCATATTTTTTGGCAATGTTTGCCTGTACTAAATCATCCTACCAAACAGTTCGCAGAAGATACGCCCAGAGAAGTTTGCAGAGGAGCTTTTTTTTCTCTTTCTTCATCCACCGCCACTACGAGAAGTGGAACCACTTTTTTCTTCATCCATCGCCACTGTGAGCATAGAGGGAGTTGAGTTGTTATGAGAAGTGGAACAATGAGACCAGTCGAGTTGTTGTGAGAAGTGGAACACTACAATTTTTTTCCAGAACGTCTCTCACCGTCACTGCGAGTGCAAAGAGAGCAGAGTTTGTGTGTGAAGTGGGACACTATTTTATTTTTCTTCATTTATCGTCGATGTGAGCGCAGAAGGAGTCGAGCTATAAGAAATGGAACCACTGTGATATTTTTTTTGTTTGAAACATTACTTACCGTTGCTGCCAACGAAGAGGAGTCGAGCCGCTGCGAACAATCGAGCTACTACGAGAAGTAAAGCACTGCGGATCTGGTGCTCATCGCCACTGTCAGCCAAAGGGAACTGGACCGCTGCAAGAGAAACCATTGTAAGGAGTAAACTAACTATACATCTTTTTATTCTGCTTAAAGATTGTGGCTATGGACCAATATTTGTAATTTCTTCTGTCTATCAAGCTATTTTTCCTATTTTCTATTGTACGCCTATCCTATAAAGGGTTCTTTCTTTACAGTGAAGAGTATTTTATTGTAACCAAAAAATATAAACCTTTTGGGAGGGGGGTATTTGTTGGTGCTGATTTTTTGTACCCCTTTTGCTGCTGAGCTTTTTTCTACTGCCGGTTTCCTTCATTCCCTGCAATGATGAACTCTCTCACACAAATCTCAATTGAACCATTTACTCCACATAATCATCATACTTGGAAACCAAGGATGATAAATCTCATTGCACATAGAGGTCTCTCCCACCTGCTAGAATAAACACAACCTACATTTTAAAAAGAATATGAAATATTTGTTCACAAAGGAAAAATGTATGAGGCAATGGGATTAATAAGCATGAATGTAAGTGAGAGCTTATGGTTTCACATTAATGAGTGTAAAACTCCTTTTGAGAGTTGGGAAAAATTAAAAAAGTTATTTGGTAAAGTAGACCAGATTAGATCTATGCAGTTGGAAGCAGAATTAACAACACTATCACTAGATGATTACAACACAATTGTTGACTTCCTCACCAAATTTAAGGAACTCTATACACTGTTAAAAGGAAGTGGGAAGAAAAAACAAAAGATGGATGTATCTATATAATTTTGAGCAAATTAAGAGGGTCATTTCAAATATTTTCAACTACCTTTCTCTCAATAATGGATGCTCTTGGCACAAACTTCTTCTTTTTTAAGCGAAAAACACCTTGCGGGGTCTCCTTGGTCTGAGAGACCACGAACAGGGGGTTCTACACCGTCAAAGTCACCCGAGAGTTGCACCCGACCCTGCCCGCACCAACATTATCAATTGGATTTTGGATACCCAATTCAACTTTTTGGTAGGGTGGAGATTTGAACCTGGGACCTCCCTTGGAGGATTGTCGTCTCCTCTCCAACTCACCTACAACACCTGGGTTTTGGCACAAACTTCACAATGCCCACATTAGAAGAGTTTTGTGATAGGCTCACTAGGGAGGAAGAGAAACTTTCCATTTTTTATTCTTCCAACTCTTCATCAAAAGCCTTGGTAGCTTCCAACTCTAAAAATAAAGGAAAATTTCATAAAAGAGAAAAAACATCATCCTCTGTATATTATACCCGTTGCAGAAAAGAAGGTCATTTAATAAATAGATGTTGGAAAAGGTTACAAGAATTAGAAGCAGCCATGAAGAAACATACCATTGATGACTCAAAATAGAAAGGAAAAGCTTTAATTTTCCAAGGGAGATCTATAAAGTCTTATTCCAATCACTGGGTTCTATATTCTGGGGCCACCCATCATATGACTTCCTCTAAAAAGTCATTTGCTGCTCTTTCTTCAAGTTCCACTCTTAAAATCGAAGTTGGTGATTCATCCTCCATTCCTGTCAAAGGTAAAGGTGATATTCTTCTAGATGGTGGTCACCTCAATAATGTTCTTTATGTTCCAAACATTTCTACAAATATCCTCTCAGTATATCATATTTATCATTCTAGAATGGGAAAAACAGTTTTGTTCACACCCATAGGAGTTGAAATTAGAAGCTTGAATGAGCATTCCCTAATTGCAAAAGGAATGGTTGATCATAATGCTATATTTTATCATTTTGAGGGATTTGATGACCCCACCTTAGCTACATGCTTTGTTGCTCATGTAGCTCTTCAAAGTAAACTTTGGCATGAAAGGTTTGGGTATCTCAATTATGAGTACTTAAAGGAATTGAGTATTCATGACATGGTCAGTGGTATGCCTAAGGTATCCTCTATTGATGGTGTTTGTCCTGGCTATGCTCTTGGGAAATAGCAGCAAGATCCTTTCCCAAAAAATAAATCCCAACGAGCATCTTCACCTCTGGAACTTGTTCATACTGATTTAATGGTCTTCCCCCATCCCTCTTTCACAAGAGCTAAATATGCTTTGACATTCATTGATGATTTTTTTCTAGACGTACTTGGGTATATGTCCTCAAGTATAAAAGTGATGTCTTCTCACTTCAAAATATTTAAGTCCTTAGTTGAAAAGCAGGCCTCATATAGCATCAAAAAACTTCGAACAGACAATGGGGGAGTACTTTAGTAATGAATTCTCAAACTTCCTTTCAGCTCATGGCATTATTCATCAACATTATGTCCCATATACACCACAACAAAATGGTGTGGCCGAAAGAAATAACATATATTTAAAAGAGATGGCTAATTGTATGCTACACTCTAGATATTTTCTACCCATTTTTTGGGCTGAGGTAGTTAACTGTGCAACTTATATTCAAAATTGTACATCGCACAAAGCTCTTCAGCATTTGACTCTAGAAGAAGCATGGTCTAGTTCCAAACCTGATGTCTTGCATTTTTTAGTCTTTGGAAGTACTGCTTGGGCCCACATTCCAAAGAAGAAAAGAAAATATTTAGACAAGAAGAGCAAGCAACTTATCTTTGTTGGCTATTGTGAGAATATAAAGACCTATAGACTCCTTGATCCATCTACTCATGAGATCTTTTTTCACATAAATGTTCAATTTGATGAGAGCCTTCCAACAATTGATCCTCATATATATTCTTCAAATCTAGTTGATTCCATTGAATCTCCCTCCTTTTTTGAATCTGATGAGGACAATATTATTCAAACTCCTCCACCAAATGATGTAATTCCTGCCCCATCTATCATTGTTCCTCCATCCATTCCAAAATGAGCTTGCACCACTATTGAGGAAGCAACACCTTTCATACAAAATCTTCCCCCTTCTAGAAATGCTCCTTCCTCAGGTATTGGCCTTGTTTGTTAGTCCTTTTTCGGTGATCCTTAGTCTTTTTTTGAGGCTCATGGGCTAAAAGAGTGGGATGATGCCATGGAATCTGATTATTCCTCCTTGATGAAGAATCACACTTGGGATCTTGTTCCTCTTCCTAAAGGAAGAAAATTGGTTCGTTGTAAATGGGTTTACCGCACCAAGTATGCAGTAGATGGGTCCATTGACAAGTACAAAGCCCGCTTAGTGGCTAAGGATTTTTCATAGGTTGAGGGTATTGATTACAATGAAATATTTGCCCCTGTTGCCAAGATGGACTCTATTAGGCTTGTACTTGCACTTGCTGCATCACAAGGATGGCCTATTTTTTATATGGATGTTAAGAGTGTCTTCTTGCATGGTGACTTACAGGAAGAGATATATATAGAGTAGCCTACTAGTTTTCTTCAGGATTCTTCCCTTGTTTGTAGACTCAAGAAGTACCTCTATGGTCTGAAACAAGCACCTCGAGTTTGGTATGAGAAGATGGATTTCTTCCTTATCTCCACTGGCTTTCATCATTGTGAATCTGATTCCACAATTTATATTTGGAAAGATGAAGAAAATATCACCATCCTTGCTCTCTATGTTGATGATTTGCTTCTCACTAGTAGTTCCACTTCTCACATTCATATTGTTTGACACTCTCTTTCTAAAAAATTTGATATGGCTGATTTGGAATTGGGTCATTATTTCCTTGGCTTTTAGATCACTCAAACAAATTTAGGGGTTTCATTATGTTAGTAGAAGTATACTCTAGATCTTCTTCAGCAGTTTAGGATGGTTGATTGCAAGCCATCACCTACACCATTCCAATCTGGGGTCACTTTGACTTCCTCCTACACTTCACCTCTTTGTGATGCTACACTGTATAGACAGTTAGTAGGAAGTATTTTGTATCTCACTCATACTCACCTTGACATTTCCTATGTTGTTGGTTTGATCTCTCGATTTTCCCAGTCCCCTCATGATAGTCATTGGCAGGCAGCCAAGCGGATTCTCTGCTATCTCCAAGGCACTACTCATTTTGATTTGTTCTATGGCAGAGGTTCTATAGAGTTAATGGGATACACAGATTCAGATTGGGAATGTTCAATTAATGATAGATGTTTCACTTTTGGCTATTTTTTTTGTCTTGGTTCTTCTCCTATCTCTTGGACATGCAAAAAGCAATAGGCTATTGCATTATCATCTACAAAGGCAGAGTACAGGGCAACTATTTTAGCTAGTCAGGAGGCTCTTTGGCTTCATCAATTATTGGTAGAGTTTGGTTTCTCCCATGATCATCCTATAGTACTTTGGTGTGACAACCAAAGTACAATTCATATTTCTCGCAATCCTATTGAGCATTAGCATACCAAACACATTGAGATCCACATGCACTTCATTCGACAACACATTCAGGATGGATATCTTAGCTTGGAGTACATTCCGACTCAGCTTCAGATTGCAGACATCTTCACCAAACCCTTTGCTTCACCACGCTACCATCAGTTGCATAGGCTGCTTGGGGTGACAAATATTGTTCTAGGGGGTGTTGATGAGGACATCTTCCTCTTTCTTCTTCTTATTATTCTTCTTCTTCTTCTTCTAACTTTTCTTGGAAGATTGTTTTTTTTCTATGTGGTTTTTTCATCATCTCTCCAAAATAAGATCTTCTAAGATATATTATACATGAGTACCTTATCAGGCCTTGTTTCCATGACTTATTTTTATGGATATGCCACTTGTTTATCTTGCTATTTGTTTCACTTACCCCTAATATCATTTAAGGGGGGTGTTAGAGTATATCTTAAGTTCTACTAGGATATTTTTTTTGGAGTTCACTCTTGCATGAGGTTGGTAAACTCCTAGTTGTAATTAGATCAGATATATTGGGTTGTTATAATCCAACGACCCACAATGATCAGCTTTGCTATTTATGCAAAGCCGATATTATGGAATAATCAATCAGTATTTTGAGCTTCTCTTCAATTTCTTGTGATGTGTTGCATATATATTTTATTGGGCTTGAATATTTCTTTTTAATATTCATAACATGTATTATCTATATCTATTTCTTATTGTGTAGATTGTTATTATGGATGAATGATTTTATATTTCAGCATATTGGCAAATGATTTATGCTAATCAGTATAAAGGTTCATAGCAATTTTTTTACGGATTCCAATAATAGGTATCTAACAATTTTCTGTATTAATAAAATATAACGCTTATTAATGAAGATAGAGAGAAAACTTTTCAAGGGGGTCCCTGGTTCTTTGGAAGGGCAAGAATTTTCATGAAGCCCTGACATACTAAATTTAATTCCGAAGAAGATATGCCATCTACAGGTTCTGTGTGGGTTAGACTCTTTGGCCTCCCAATTGAATTCTGGAATTTGAATTTTTTTTCTTCAATTGGAAACTCTTTAGGAACTATTATGATGATTGTTGATTGTACTAAAAAAATTGAACATATTATTTATGCTCGAATTTATTTTTTAATGTATTTTGACAAACCCCTACCTAAAAAGATCACATTACAATTTGGGGAGGACACTTGGGAGAAAGTAGTGGACTATGAGAACATTCATTTTCATTGTAGAATTTACCATGAATATGGTCATTTGGCTAGTGTTTACCCAAATAAAATTCCATATCAAAAGAAATAAGATATAAACTCAGTAGGTTTCCAAACTCCTAAGAAGAAGAACACTAAAAAAAAACCAGTAATGAAGGATCAATCTAAGCTATCTGCTAATATGTTTGAAATTATTTCCACAAATGATGTCCCAATTGAGGAAGAGGAAATAATGGAAACAAAAATCTTAGAAACACAATTTAAATATGAAGGGAAGAACTCAGAGACAAACCAACAAATCAAAGGTTTTCAACAGAAAAAAGGAGAAAATATACACAAGAAAAACAATCTTTTACATGTTAAAACTTCAAATAATACAGGTTCCAATATAGACTCTGTTGAACCTTCTGGTAATACTTTGGTTGTGTACATGCATTCTTCAAGGTTAGAAGCCATCTCAGATTCAATTGGAGTAAGTCAAGAAATAGGGAAAAAAAACTGAAGATGGATTCTAATCAAAATGCAGGTCGCAAGACCAATCAACAACATATGGTAAAAGAAGGTGAAAAGCTTGTAGAGGAAGGTAAGATTAATACCCTTCCCAAATTTTTTAGCCCTGGTATTAATGAATATCATCACTTGGAATATTAGAGGACTCAAAGGGAGTCTTTCAAAACAAAATGAAATTAGAAGAATGATTTAGATAAATCATCCACATCTTGTTTTCCTTCAAGAAACGAAGATGTCAATAGAGGAAATGGAATCAATTGCTAGTAAAATTTGGCCAGCTGGAAAAGTGGTTTCCCTCAGTTCCCAAGGGACTTCTGGTGGCATTGCTTGCCTTTGGGACCCAAAAGAGGTAGTTATTCACCATATGGTTGGAAGTTGGGGTCTTTTGGCTATAGCTATTCAAAGTAGACATTCCAACCAAATTATGCTCTACATTATTGTTTATGCTTCGACTACTTTGGAGGAAAAAAAAGATAGTGGAAGGATATAACTTATATTATCTCTCATTTTCCTGAAGCTTGGATCTTGACCAGAGGAGATTTCAATACCATCCTCTCTTTGGATGAGAAAATGGGGGAAAATAGAAATTTGGACAAGAACACTGACCTCATGAGTGAATATATTGCAAACCTCCATCTTGTGGACATCCAACCAGATAATGGCCTTATGACTTGGTCTAACAGAAGGCAAGGCTTAGCTTGTATAATGGAGAGATTGGATAGGTTCTTGCTCTCTAACAATTTCTTAATCCATGGTCACATTCCTAAAGTGAAGACTCTTAACAATGCTGGTTCGGATCACTGGATAGTCATGGTGGAAATGTGGAAAACCAATGTGAGTTTCTCTCATTTTCTATTTTAGTTAATGTGGCTTAGAGACAATTCCTTTAGACCTCGAGTGCAATAATGGTGGAAGGAAGGTAAACCTAGGTATGGGACTAAGATGTTCTATTTTGCCAAAAGATTGCAATATATTAAATCCAAAATCAAGACTTGGAACTAGAAGGAGTTTGGGGATGTTCATAAAAAAAACATGAAGTTATTGCTCAACTTGAAAATTTGAATAAGAAAATCCGTTTAGATGGCCTCACAGAGAGTAGAAGTGCAGATGAAATTAACCTCACAACTCAGTTAGAGGAATGGGAAAAAAGAGAAGAACTCTTATGGAAGCAAAAATCTAGAATTCAATGGCTCAAAGAAGGAGATCGAAACACAAATTTCTTCCACAAATCTCTTCTAGCTCAAAGATCTCACAACTTTATTTCTTCCTTGAAATCAGATTCTAGAGATGTTGTCTACACTTGGGATGGCATGAACTCTATTGTTGTCAATTACTTTTCCAATATTTTTGTTGCTACTCCTCTTGACTCAACTTCTCAACAAAATGTTCTTCAAAAAATCCCTTCTCTTATCACTTCTGAGGATAACTCTATTTTGACTACTCTTGCTACTATCAATGAGCTTCAACAACTAGGTTTTAAAATGCAAAAAGGAAAAACCCTAGGTCCTGATGGTTTTCCCATTGAGTTCTACCAAGAGTTCTGGGATATCCTTCATGCTGATTTATTAGAGGTGGTGGAAGAAGCCAGGAAAGCCAAAGAAATTTTGAAGGTTATCAATAAAACTTATATTACTCTTGTTCCAAAAGCTCAAGAGCTTGATCATATCTCAACTTTTAGACCTATTGCTTTATGTAATGTTCTTCTCAAAATCATTACTAAGATCATGTCGGAAAGGTTGAAGCCTCTTTTGCATAAGATTATTTCCCTTGAACAAGGGGGTTATGTGGAAGGGCATAAAATAGTGGATGAGATAGTTCTTGCTCAGGAAGCCATCCATTCCATGGATATGCAAAAATCTCCTTCCATGTTCATTTGGTTAGACTTATCCAAAGCTTATGACAGAGTGGATTGGCACTTCCTTATCAAAGTTTTGAGGCAATTTGGTTTCTCTCAGGATTGGATGGATTGGATTATGGGATGTATCTCTTTAGTTTCCTACTTAGTTCTTATCAATGGTAGGCCTTCTCAGTTTTTCCCAGCTTCCAAAGGTATTAGGCAAGGTGACCCCCTATCCCCTTATTTATTCATCATTCTTATTGAATGCTTAGGTAGGACTATAACAAAAAAGAGAGAAAACAAAACCCTTATGGGAGTTACCATTGCTCATGGAGCTAGACCTATCTCTCATCTTCAATTTGTTGATGACTCTACTCTTTTAGGTAAAGCTACAATTAAGGAAGCTTCTAATATTAAGAAAATCATTAGTTATTTTTCTAAGGCTACCAGGCAATTGATCAATGAAGACAAATCTAAAGTCATTTTCTTTCACTACTCTACTAGATAGGAATCCATGGTCTTGGATAAATTAAGATATAAGAAGACCTCCCTTTCGATCACTTATTTAGGTATTCCCATCAATATTCGAAGACAAAAAAAAATATTGGAATTGGTTGTTGGACAAAGTCAAGAAGAAAATTGGAAAGTGGACCAATAGGTGGCTTTCTTATGGGGGTAGAATCACCTTGGTAAAATCAGTCCTTCAAGCTATTTCTATTTATGTTTCTACCATGTTGAATATCCCAAAGGTTGTTCTTCGAGAACTGGATCAAATCAGTCATCGGTTCCTCTGGAGTGGTACTAAGGAGAAAAGAAAATGGGCCTTGGTGAAATGGGACACTTTATGTCTTCCTAAGAATGAAGGGGGGTTAGGATTCCGGTCTGCTATTAATAACAACAAAGCTTTAGCTACTAAATTATATTGGAGGATTTTGCATAACCCCAATGCTCTTTGGGCCAAAAATCTTTGTGCTAAATATGTTGAGAATAAAAGTCCTTAAGACCTTGTTCGCTATCAATTGCCTTCCAAAGGTTCTCCCATTTTAGCAGTTCTTAAGACTGGTGAGGATTTGATAAAGAAAAAATTATTTTGGATCATTCATAATGGTCAACAAGCAAATTTTTGGACAGATTCTTGGGATGGTCACAAGCCTTTGATAACTCAGTTTCTCGATTGGAGGCCTTGGATGGAGGAGCTTCACCGAGCTAACTGGATAAAGGTGGCTAATTACTGTCGGTACCATACTGGTAATTCAGAGGTTGGTAGATATTGGATCCCTATTGAGGACTGACCTATTCAAATCCCATAAAGGTAAAGACAAGATATCCAATGCATCCTTCATATGAGATCTCTCTCTTGGTCCCATGATAAAGATTGTTTTGGATGGAACAACACTACTAAGGGTGAGTATTCAGTTGCTCAAGGTTATTTGGCCTTATGCCATAATAATCCCAACCAATCATCTGACATATTTTCTCAGTTGTGGGCTCAAAATCTCTAGCCTAAGGTGAGGTTCTTTACTTGGATTTTATTGCATCACAGGGTGCTTACTGGGGAGCATCTTATGAAGCATGGTTTTTATGGCCCTTTTAGATGTGAAATGTGTGGAGAGAATGTGGAAACTCTCAACCATATTTTTATTGAGTGTACTTTAGCCTCTGAGCTATGGAGGAGAATGGCCACTTTACTTGGCTTACAATGGTCCAATTTTTTTTACTTTTGAACAACTTTGGAGGGATTGGCCTAAACAAGAGGGTGTTGATCATTTTATTAGGCAGTTAGTTTGGATGGGTTCTACCATTCTTCTTTGGAATATCTGGAATGAAAGGAACAACCAAATTTTTAATCAAGAAAGGAAGGATATTCACTATATCTAGAAAAATACCATTGCCAACTTAGTTGAATCAGTCCAACAACTCCTTAATCACCCCCAAAACTCCCACCAAATATGGGATCAAGTGATGCAAAGATTGAAGATTAACTCTTCTAAGGGCAACCAGCTTAAAGGGAATGTGAGTAATTGCAAGATGGATAGAACAAGGAATTGGCAACCTCCTCCTAAGGATTTTGGAAAAGTCAATACTGATGGAGCCTCTAGAGGGAACCCTAGAAAAGCTAGTGTGGGAGGAATTGGTAGACTTTTAGATGGCTCCCTGGTTTTTACTTTTGCTGAGAATTTGGGTATTCTATCCAATAACCTTGATGAGGGGTATGGTATCCTTAGAGGCCTTCAAGAGGCTACTAAGGTTGGATGGGAAAAGGTGCTAGTTGAGTCTGACTCTCAACTCATGATTAATATTTTGAAGACTCCTAAGAATCATAAGGTTGATTGGAGAATAAAAATAATTATTGAGAAGATTTAGTTAATCCATATGGGATTTTTGAAAGTTGATTACAATCATGTGGTCAGAAATCAGAACAAGAGTGTTGATGCTTTAGCTAATTGGGCTTTGGACAAAGGTGATCTTACTTGCTACGGCCACCCTCCTAGATGGTGGGCTTCACAAATAAGGGAAGCTCTTCTTTCTATCATTTCTTTGGATGGCTCTAGTTCTAGAGGTACCTAGTTTCTTCTTGCTTTATTTTTGCTTCTCTTTGGTTTGGTCAGGGTATTTTAGTTCCCTAGCTCAAACTAATCTTTCTTTTGTTTCCTTTGTTGATTCTTGCCTTAAAAGTATTTTGGTCTAGAAAGGTCATTGTTGTGTTCTATTTTTTTCTTTTTTATTTTTTTGTTTAGTTTTTTGAGGTGTGTGTGTTTTTGTTTTTGTGTTGTTTTTTGTTGTTCTTGTGTTTTTGTTGTTTTGTGTTTTTTGTTGTTGTTCTTGTGTTTTTGTTGTTCTTGCTCTTGTGTTTTTGTATGTTTGTGTTAATTGGTGTTTTTGTGTTTTGGTGTGTGAGTGTTTTCTATGTTTTTGTTTTTGTTTTTGTTTGTTGTTGGTTGTTTTTTTGTTTTTTTTAAGGTTTTGGTTGTTTTTGTTTTTCATGTTTTTGTTGGTTGTCTTTGTAGTGTTTTGTTGTTTTTTGTTATGTTTGTGTTTTGTTATGTTGTTCTTGTGTTTTTTATGTGTGGTTCATGTTGTGTTTTTTTTATCTTATTGTGTGTGTGTTTGGTTGTGCTTTATCTTTTTGACACACTCAAGGAGCATGTTTTTTTTAATCTTTTGTGTGTTTGTGTTTGTGTGTTCTTTTTTTTGTTGTTTCAGGTTTACTCCTTGAGTATGTCAAAGGTGGTAGGCCAGGTGTAAGCCTTGTACGATTTTGGCAGAAGAGATACCCCTGCCTCCTTGGGTCTTACCCAAAAGTGGCATCCCTCCTGGGATGTTTTCCACAAAAAAAATATAACGCTTATTTACATCTAAGATATATGAGTTCTCTTGGGAGTTTACTATTTTGTCCTAACATTTATTTAATAATAACTTTGGAAATGTAAATCAACTAAAAATATGTTTATTATTGACATTTATGGATTAACCTTATATAAGGTAATTTTTGAGATATGTCGATCAAGTTGCTTGATCACTTTATAGATTCTATTACTTTTTAAATTTTAAAAAAGAATGTTAGAATTCAGTTTTTAAAATAATCATATTTGATTATATCAATGGAATTATTACTATCCTCTTACACGTTTGTATAAGCTAGAGAAGGAAAAAATCCTGGCCAAAACATAAATGTATAAATCTATTTTTCTAAAAAATACATGTCAAAGTTTACAACCAAGACTTTTATTTTACACAAATTACATTTTGCATTATTTGAATCTCTACATAGGCCATAAAATTAAGCAAATAATTGAAAATGGATTGGGATGTGTTTAAAGGCCTCATATATGAATCCTTATGAGATTCCTTGATTTAAGGATTTGAATCTTTACTCATATATTTTATATGAATACCCATCATTAATGATAATCTATAAAGTTTTGAGCTTAAAATGCTTGAAATGATAGTGTGACTTTTTTAATTGCTACCCTTAAATGCCAAACATGATTCACCTTAATACCTTATAACACTTCATAGTTAACAACATAAAGGTTGTTCAACAAGGACAACACAGTGGTTAGGAATTGTTCCTTTCTTTGGGGAGGTCCAAGGTTCAAACCACAGCATACCTAGAAAGGGATAGATTGGATGTTAGAGTTTAGTGTTTATCAGTTGGTTGCCCTACTTTGATACCTTAGAGGGTTGGGGTTTCATTGACTTCATCTAATCCAACATGTTAGGGTTTATAGTGGTAGAATCCAATGGTGTTATAGATTTTACTATGTATTAAAAACAATTATATAAAGGTCTTTGTACTCCCTTTGGGGAGGTCTAAGGTTCAAACTATGGCATACCTAGAAAGTGATAGGTTGGATGGTAGGGTCGAGTGTTTATCAGTTAGTTGCCCTAGTTCGATACCTTAGAGGATTGGTGTTTCATTGACTTTGTCTAATCCAATGTGCTAGGGTTTATAGTGGTAGAACCCAATGGTGTAATGGATTTTCCTATGTATTAAAAACAACAATATAAAGGGCTTTGTCCTCTCTTTGGGGAGGTCCAAGGTTCAAGCCATGGTGTACCTAGAAAGGGATAGGCTAGATGGTAGAGTCGAAAGTTTATCATTTGACTGCCCTAGTTTGATACCTTAGAGGGTTGGGGTTTCATTTTCTTCATCTAATCTAATGTGTTAGGATTTATAGTGGTAGGACCCAATGGTGTTATGGATTTTCCTATGTATTAAAATAAATAATATAAAGGGCTTTGTCCTCTCTTTGGGGAGGTCTACGGTTCAAACTATGGGGTACCTAAAAAGAGATAGGTTGGATGGTATAGTCGAGTGTTTATTAGTTGGCTTCCCTAGTTTGATACCTTAGAGGTTTGGGGTTTCATTGAATTCGTCTAATCCAACGTGCAAAGGTTTATAGAGGTAGAACCCAATGGTGTTATGGATTTTCATATATTTTAAAAAAACAACAATATAAAGGTTTTTTCCATATTATAAATTATATTACTTAATTTAATAAGTTGATTCTACAATTATTTTTTCAATCTCTCAAACTTCAAGACTTTCTTTTTTTTATTAGTACGAAGTACAAGGGTTGGCATGGAACAACTAGACCAGACCGAGGGCAACTTTAAGACTTTTTCTTTTTATAAGTAATACAAAGTACAAGGAATGGAACAATTGGACGAGAGTCCCTAGGGGCATAGTAAACAAGGGGCCTCCCTCCTTGTGATTCAAACTTAGGTCATAGAAATGAAATACCAAAAACATATCATTGGGTTATCCTTGTAGGGATAAGATTTTGACTTTTTTTTATAAGCTATATTTTGGCTTCTATTGGGGGCCACTCCCATTACAAAAATAAAACATTACATTTCTAACAAGTTAATTAAAGCATACTTATCTTTGTCTTTCTATCAAAGATATTCTCCATCTTCCTCAAACTGCTATGTTTCCATAATCAACTCTTTTGTTTTTGAAGAAAATAACAACAAGAACAACCCTTATACGACACATAACTCCAACAGATAGAAGGAAAACAAACATAACAATCATTCATCAAAGAGGAAATCAGTTCAATAAGGTTCTTCCTCATTTTGAGTGACAAGATTTGAGAATGCATTTTTGTACTTCAAGCTCCTGAGATAATATCTAGTTGTAACACATGTTGTAGGATCTTCATTTTTAGAAAACTTACCGTCATTGATTATTTTATAATTAGCTTCAAGAATGTCATCTGAGGTGGTAATATTTTCAGGAATCGTTTGGATGGTCTTTAGTAACCATTTGAATTTTATCAATGATATGATTAAAATTCTTCTTTTGAGGTTGAGTCTTTTGTTGCTCGCATGATTCTTGCTAGATAATTGGTGGATGGGCTTCTTTCTTTTGAACTAGAACATTTGAAGATTTTGAATCATTTGCATAAAGGGTCTTCTCCTCCACCAAGTAGGAATTAGAGCATGATCGAATTATCGAGCATCTCTTCTTCAGGTGATCATATTATTGACAACCATAACATCTTAGGGAGAAGTTTTCATATTCAATATTTTGGATTCATTCCCCTTTGCTTGAGGAGATAGTAATGGATTGAGACCCAGGAACTAAAACGTCAATCCAAAAAACAAATCTTACCTTACTCATATTAATTTTATTGGAGAAATTTTTCTCTGTTTGGGCACCCATATACTGGAATGCACAAATGGCACTACTGATTTTGGTGAATATCTTCTCTCCTCAAAACTCCACAGGAAGAGCATAACGATTCACCTAGACTAGGAAGCCATTACTTCTTCTGTAAAGGGATTGAAACTAAGAGTCCAAGGTCTTATATAGACACCCCTTTGTCCGAAAAACCAATTATATCTATAATCCATTACCCTATCTCTATTCGCTAAATTAGAAAAGGAAACATAAAATAAATTTTTGGGTAAGAGAGTTACTTGGAATTATGTATTGGTCCACCAATCTTTAATGTATCCTTTGAGCTCCTCTAAGCCTGGTCTTTTGCCCTTGAGTTTGCAGATAATTGTTCGAACTTCATGATCAATCAAATCCAACCCAAATTCATCCTTCAAAATCTTGATAGAGGGTAGAGGTTCATCCACTCGTGAACCCAAAGATCCTTAAGAGATATTTCTTTTGACCAAAGAGGCTTTCTCATAGACTGAAGAGATAGTCCGTGAACAACCCTCTCCTTCAACGCTTAATTGCACCTAAGGTTTGCATACCTTTCACAAAAACTATAGCCAAATTTATTACTTTGTTCCTTCGCTTGACTACACCTAGGATTTACTACAAGACTTTAATTTTTGTATATAAGCAAAAATTCAATTTATTAATATCCACATAATAATAATAATAATAATTATTATTATTATTATTATTATTATTATTATTATTGGGCAAGTGTGTGAGGGGGTGAATGTGTGGTGGCTTTGTGTTAAATTCCCTATTTATAAGTATAACTCTCAACTTTAGGAGGGATCATGGTTGGGAGAAGACTGCTCAACCCTGTATGTCGATCATAGGGATTTCTCACAATAACCAAATAAAAAAAATTATAATTAAAAAAAATAAAAATAATAATATAACGATTGACAATGAACATCGACACTAATAATTTAATAACTAAAATTTCAAACTTATCTATACACAAATAAATTAATAACTAAATTTTTTTTATAATTATAATAAGATAGAAACGAGGTATTGTAGGTGAGTTGGAGAGGAGAGGGCAATCCTCCAAGGGAGGTCAATTTCCACCCTATCAAAAAGTTGAATTGGGTACCCAAAATCCAATTGATAATGGTGGTGTGGGCAGGGATGAGCGCAACTCCAAGTGACTTTGACAGTGTAGAACTCTCTGATCGTGGTCTTTCAAAACAAGGCAACCCCACAAATATTTTTTTTGCTTTTAAAAAAATAAAAAATCATAAAATCATGGTTACTTCTTATATTAAAAAATACATTTGCTTTTATTATTATTAAAGTATGTCAGCAAATATTCCATATCCTTATTGTAGAGACCTCTCTTTTACTTGACATCACTGTTATTTATTTTATTTATTGAAAAAACCTCTATAAAATTTAGTTTGATAATAGCTTCTGTTCCTTTGATATTTTTTTTTTCTAATAATAATAGTTAAATATTTAACCTATCTGTCCCTTTGATATTTTTTTTTTCTAATAATAATAGTTAAATATTTAACCTATCGAGATGATATAAAAATCATGTTACAAAATAGTAATAATAAAAAAAAAACAACCGTTGATAGTTCTCCATGCCAATATATATGTATATAAAACAATTGCCAGCACAAAAAAATTAAAGGGTTTGCAGCAAAGGGTTTTGGCAGAGCAAGGAGGGTTTGCGACGAAGTATTGTATTAAACATCTATTTCATCGGGTAAGCACATTTTCCGTCCTCTTTCGATTTATAAAACAATTTAAGTAGATAGGAGAAATACATTCGTTATAGGGGTTTGCGGCAGAAGGTTTTATTATCAGCAAGGGTTTGTAGCGGAGGGTTTGCAAAGCAAGGAGGGTTTTATTACACATTTATTTCATCGGATCAATAGTACAAAGGGTTTGACTATAAAGGGTTTGAAAATGGAATAAGGGAAGCAACAGTTGCAAGAACCAATATATGTCAATGAGAAACAGTACTGGAGGATATTAAGGCGTCAACAAGCTCGAGCAAGGACAACAACAATGAAGAGGGCATATCAAAAAATAAAAATAAAAAATATTCTACCACATAAATAGGTGGAGAATAAGGAACAATCAAAGGCAAATCACCAAAATGAGTTTTCAGATGAGGAAGAAACTTACAGTCCCACAACTACACCACTCATGTGGGCACCAAGACTTTATGTGCAAGAGCTAATGAAAATGAAAGAGAAACTTGAAAGCATGGAAAGGAGGGAGAAATTAAGAGAAACTAAATCAGATGAGGTTATAAACACCATTCGGAGGCTGGAAAAGGAAAACAACCAACTCAAGGAGCAAGTGTCAAAGCTACAAAACCTTGCAAACATGGGTCAACGTGAATGACATGTCCTCAAACAAGCCATCCACCCCCCAATCAATGATGCAATAGAGGTGGAAAAAACAAATGCAAATCAAATAAAAGAGGTACATAAAACACTCCAAAACATGGAAATAAGAGAAAATGAGCTACGAAATGAATTAGCAAAGGCAAAGACATGGTCTCAAGTAGTAAAAGAACCAGTCAATCAACAAAAAGAGTTGATAGAGAAGCAAGTAAAAATTCAAATAATAGAAGAGAAAGAAAGACATGAGTAGTTATCAAATATAATCATCAAAGGGTTGAAAGATTATGGGGACATGGAAGACACAAATCGTTTAACCAGGGACTTCTTGTCAGATCGATTACAATGGAAGGGTCAGATAAAAAAACAAGCAGCATTGGTAGGCTAAGAGAAGGAGGCAGAGATAGACATATTCGGGTCACATTGATGAGCTACGAGGATAAAATAAGGTTACTTAAAAATAGAGGCATGCTGAGAGGGTCACAATTTTATTTAGATGATGACCTAACATTTTTACAGTAGGAAGAAAGAAATAAGGAATGGGAAAAGGTGAGGGCAACAAGGAATGAAGGAAAACAGACATTTAAGAAATGGAAAGGCATACATCACATCTAAACAAATCCAAAACAAATAGGGAGTATGGCCCACCCGGGAACATCTTACAATGGTAAGTTGGAACTGTAGAGGTTTCCCTTGGAGAAGAGGACCCGGGTTAGGGCCCATTGCTAGAGACAAAGATATAATCATATTGACAGAAACACATGAACATGATGGATGTAGGTCTCCAGAATTTTTGGGATACAAAAAAATAGCAATATGGAATAAAGTACCAAAAAATGGCAAAGGGCATGGGGGTATTATGGTTTTAATAAAAGAGGAATGGGATAGGGTCATTAAAATTGAAAAACAAGATGAAAACAAACAGTACATATGGATAAAGATCCTAGAAAATAAGTCAGTTATTAGCATAGCAACATGTTATTTTGCTCCCAAGAATTCTAAATTCTATAAGAAACATGACCTTAACAGAGAAGACCCATAATCCTCCCCAAAAAGAGACATTTCAATATACAGTAAGTTGGGGGAGATTATGACAGTGGGTTGACGGCCAAGATGACGACGGGTGGGAAAGCTTCTGCGGGAGAGCACGAGAACGCCAACAGACTGAACCAGGGGCACAGCAGGGCGGAGGGAGGGCAGTCAGAGACCGAGGGCGCTAAGGAGTCCTCTCCAACCGAAGAGGATGTAGGTCATGACAAGGATCCACCAGAAAAATGGGGAGGTGGACCTTAGAAGTCGTACGCTCAGGCAGCGGCTTCAAAAACCCTTAGCGGTCTGCTCTCCAAGGAGTTGTTTCCTGTCGGGGACGAGTTGGACATCCCGATAGAAATTCTTTCAAGCTTTGTGGAATTCAAAAAATTTACCCTCATCGGTAAGTTTATTGGCGACCGTCCCGACATGGAGACCATTCGCAAGTGGGCGGTAGGTAAATGGTGAACCTCTGGTCACATGGAGTTGGCGGCCTTAACCCGAGGTTTTTTCGTGATTAGACTGAATAACAAGGAGGACTACTATAAAATCTTGGCTGGTGGTCCCTGGTTCCTAGGTCGTAGAAGTCTCTTTCTAAGGAAGTGGGGTATGGACTTCAACCCCGAGACCCAAAATATCAACATTGCTCCAATATGGGTTAGACTCCCGAGTCTCCCTCTCTTCTGTTGGCATGAAAATGTAATAAGAGGAATTGCACGCTCCATTGGTGAGTTGGTTACCATTGACCCTCCCACCAAAGCTTGAACCAGATTTATTCAAGCTCGGTTCTGCATTCTGGCAGATTTGGAGGCTGACCTTCCATCATCCATCACTCTCGGTCTAGAGATATCATTCTCCACAAGCAAGCCATTGTGTATGAGAACAGACCGACTTTCTACCCCCTGTGCAGTTCTCAAGGGCACCTCCAGTCCAACTGTCCTCTTCAAAATCCAGGGATGAAGAAACGGGATTCCAACAACCCCTTGGAACACGATGAAGGTCAGACAAAGCACCCTGCTGCAAAAGGGCATGAATCTCCAGGCCTGTCTAGGGACCATCCCGAATCCTCCCACCCGATGGAAGTAGTCTCCCCCAAAACGGTCTCTGAGCTGTGTGGTGCAGGCCCTCACCTTGGACCACAGGAGGAGAAGGACCAGTCTATTCCCCAAATCACCACACAGGCAGATTCACCCAAAATCTTGGACCATAACCACCTCGAGTCCCAAAATGTGCTAGAAGATTACCTACTAGGAAGAAGGGGTGAGCAGTCTGGTAATATCAGCCCTCGTAATACGAGGAGCCGAAAGCAAGGTGTTGATTTTGGTAGCGAAAGGAAGCAAGGTTGTCCCCCCAACAAAGACAGGCGGGACAAGGAGATGGCGGTAGATGTTGCAAATGGTACTCAACGACTGCTTTTTCAAGATGATTCTGATTCCCAGATGGGTGACTCGTCTGTCCCAAAACCTCCCCTCTAGCAAGGAAAGGGAGGTAAGAAGAATATCAAACTGTTGAGATGAAAGTCCTCTCATGGAATGTGAGAGGGATTAATGTAGTTGCCAAACGGAGATTGGTGGCTGATATTAGAAAGAGGATGAATCTGTCCATCCTAATTTTGCAAGAGACTAAGACCGATGCTATCTCTTCTGCCAGAGCTGCTAAGGTCATTTGGGCTAAGGCAAAATTCCTCTTCAGTCCTGCGATGGGAACGGCAGGCGGTCTCATGATTCTTTGGGATCTAGAGATTTTTGAGGGCAGCCTTCTCTCAACTTCTAGCAGGATTATCAATGTTTTGTTTCATTCCAAAGCCATTAACTTTTCTTGGATCCTGTCCAATGTGTATGCCCCAAACTCTGTCTCGAAGAGAGCAAAAATGTGGAAGGCTATTTCCCAGATGAGGGAAACGTTCTGTAATTTCCCTTGGGTTCTAGGGGGAGATTTCAACTGTCCTCTTCACCCATCTGAAAAGAAAGGAGGATCGGACCACTCTAGCCACAGTCTAGAAGACTTTCGAGATTTTCTTTCTACTAATAACTTGCTTGACATTGACCTCAAGGGGGCATCCTTCACTTGGAGCAACAGGAGGATTGGGAGCAATCTTATTCAAGTCAAGCTTGACAAATTCTTCATATCCCAAGAGGCTATTCCCATACTCGGTGCGGCAACTCTCTCGGCCTTACCGAGGATTGGGTCTGATCACAATCCTATTGTCCTGGAGACGATTGATGGGCCTGTTTTTAAAACACCCTTCAGATTTGAGTCCATGTGGATTTCTCACAAGGACTTTAGAGGGTTGGTTACGGCCTACTGGTAGCAGAAGGTAGCAGGTTTCGCTTCCAAGAGAGTGGCCTTAAAACTCAAGTTAATCAAAAGGAATCTGAAAAAATGGAACAAGGAGGTGTTTGACAACATTTTCGAGTCCAAAAGGTCCATTTCTGTGAACCTGAAATTTGTGGAGGATAGAATGGAGCTCGAAGGTTACACCGATTGCCTCAAGGAGGAGGAAAGAAGGCTCTTGGTGGATTATCATTCTATTATTGCAAGGGAAGAAACTTTCTGGTGCCAGAAATCTAGGGACCTCTGGTTGAGAAATGGAGACTCCAATACGAAGTTTTTTCACGCGTCAACTTTGCGGCACAGAGGGGCTAACAAAATCAGGGAAGTGGTGTGCAAGGATGGACGCGTTACCAAGGATATTGAGGAAATCCAAAGTGAAGCGGTTGACTTCTTCCAGGATCTGCTCGGTGTTCCTCCCGACAGTGATCTCCAGGTTTAGAAATCTCTGCTGGATAACTTCCCAGTCAAAGTTCCTCCCGAGGTAAGCTTTAAGCTTTTGGAGCCTTTTTCTGTGTCTGAGATTAAAGAAGCTTTGTTCTCCATGCAACCAGACAAGGCCCCTGGGATTGACGGTTTTCCCCCCCATTTTTTTCAAGTTATGTGGAATGTTGTGGGCTCGGATGTGTGCGAAGCAATTCAGGAGATTCAAGCCTCCAGATCCATCCATCCAAAACTAAATTCTACCTTTCTTGCTCTCATCCCTAAGTCTTCCGCCTGCAAAAGTTTCTCTGATTATCGTCCCATTAGCCTCGTGCAATGTTTTTTATAAAATCTTAACCAAGTCCATAGCCAACCGTCTGAGGTCCCTTCTTCCCTCCTTGGTTGGTCCTTCTCAAGGAAGCACCGTGAAAGGCAGAAACATTCTCGATGGTGTCATCACCATCCATGAAACCCTCCATTCTGCTCATCGCTCCAAAAATGTTGCTCTTTTCCTCAAGCTGGACATGAATAAAGCTTTTGACAGAGTTGACAGGAGGTTCCTCTGTGCTGTCCTCTTCAAGTTCGGCTTTCACCCTCACTGGATTGACCTTGTCAGTAGTTGCTTATTCACTCCCTCCTTTTTTGTTCTTATCAACGGATCCCCTGCTGGGTATTTCCAAAGCACCAAAGGCCTCAGACAAGGTGACCCTCTGTCTCCTATTCTATTCATCCTTCTGGCTGAGGTTCTGAGTTGGTCTTTGAAAGAGGGTCTTTGCCAGAATAAGATCTCTGGAATTTTGCCCACCTCCAGAGTCGATCCTGTCTCTCATCAGCAATTTGTGGATGACACCCTCATCTCCACTGGAGCGTCCATCACTCAAACCAAATCCATCAAGCGAATCCTCTCCCGTTATGAAAAGGCTGCCGGACAGAAAGTCAATTACATCAAAAGCAAAATTTACTTTATTAACACTCCTATGCGAAGGCAGCTCCGCATAGCCAAAATTTTGGAATGCATTATTGATTCCCTACCTGCGTCTTATCTGGGTTTACCTCTGGCTTGCAATGGCCGGGCCAATGGAAGCTTGTGGGACATGATCCTGGAACGTCTTCACAAAAAGCTGAGCACTTGGAAAGGCAAATTCTTGTCGCAAGCTGGGAAAGCCACCCTTACCAAAGCTTGCCTCCAAGGAATCCCAACTTACTTCATGTTTGTGTTCATGCTGCCTGTTTCTGTCCACTCCAATATTGAGAATATTCAGAGGACCTTTCTGTGGTCTGGTAATGAAGAAAAATCCAGAATCCCTCTTGTGTCCTGGGATAAGGTTTGCTTGCGAAAGGACCAAGGCGACATGGGAATGAGGAGATCAAGACTCATGAACACTGCTTTGATCGCTAGGCACGCTTGGAAGATCCTGACTAATGACCCAGCAAAGTGGGTCAAGCTGGTTAAGAGGAAGTATCTTGGATCGAGTTCTCTTTTTGATGTCGGGATTCCTCCTGAAGAGTCTACCTTTTGGAAATCGATGCTTCAAGCCCGCTCTCTGATCAGCTCTGGTGCTCGCTAGATTTTGGGTGATGGCAACTCCATTCTCTTTTGGAAGGACAGGTGGGTTACTGATGGAGCTCTCAAGTTGAGAGTGGACCTTGCTGGCCTGAAAGCCCAGGTGGATCCAAATTCCCAACTCAAGGTTGCGGACTTCATTGATCGGAGCTCTCTTCTCCCTCGGTGGAATTTGCCAGTCCTGGACGGCTTTAACAATGAAATGACCTTTTTGTCTAATATTCTTCGGTCTGTTTTAATTCCATCTGTTAGAAGAGATGACAGAATCATCTGGCGTGGCACGAAGGATGGTCTATTCTCTGTCAAGACCGCCTATGACCTTCTTACTTGCGAGATTGCCATGGATCACCGGTGGAAAGTGATTTGGAGGAAGGGTATTATTCCTAAAGTTAATTACTTTGCATGGATTGCCTTTCATAATAAAGCCTTAACCATCGACAACCTCCATAAGAGGGGTTTTGCTATTCCCAACAGGTGCTTCTTGTGCTTTGTCGATTGTGAGACGACAGACCACTTATTTTTGCATTGTCCTTTTTCTCATTCTGTCCTTGGCACTTTCCTATCTTCCTTTCAAATCCTTTGGTGCACTCCCCGCTCCCTCAAAGATGCCTTCCACCAATGGCCCAATCCTTTCAAGAATCCTAAACTTCGCTTCCTTCTTGAGGCCTCTTTCCACCATTCCATTTGGCAGATTTGGCTAGAGAGGAATGCCAAAGTCTTCGACAAGGTCCTTAGAGTACCTCCCTATGTCGCTCAGAGAGCCTTATCCTTCGCCATTGAGAATTCTAAAGTTGTTCCTAGTTCCCGTCCCCGCCTTCCTGGCGAAGTAGCGATCTTCAAAAGTTTGGGCCTCTTCCCTTTTCATGATGGTGTTTCTAAGTCTCAGCGTGGGGATGTTACTTGGACCAAGTCCCCTATGGGCTGGATTAAATTAAACTTTGACGATGCGGCCAAAGGGAATCCTGGCCCCGCTGGCTCTGGTGGTGTGGTTAGAGACCATAACGGGAATCTCGTGTTGGCTTATTATGAATATTTGGGCGCCCAGACTAATCACTATGCTGAAGCCAAAAGTGTTTTGAAAGGTATCCAGATCCTCTCCGAGGATCCTCGGCCTTTGATAGTCGAAGGTGATTCGCTCAATATAGTCAACTATTTGCTAGGATCTAAAGACCCGTCTTGGAGGGTCTACAACATCATTCTTGAGGCTAGGATGCTCCTCTCTCAACATGACAGGTGGAAGGCGTGTCATATTTTCAGGGAAGGAAATCGTGTGGCAGACCACATGGCCAACAAAGGGATTGCGACCACGTGTCCTGTTGTGTGGCGCTCACGCTTCCCGTCTGAGGTGGCAAGTTTGGCCAATGCGAATATCCTCTCATGATGTTCTCCCCACTTCAGAAGGTCATTCATTTCGTTTGGATGTTTATGCTTTCGATGGTCAAATTTCTTCGGCTAGTATTTTTGTTTTCCTTGGTAAAATGTGGTTTGTTTCCAGGATATTCAGGCATAAGGGCCCTACTTGTAGCCTTCGAGAAATTAACAGTTTTTGTTTTTTGTCATCAGTTTTATTCCTCCAGCCACAAGGCATGATGCACATTCCAGCCAGGCTGATTTTGTACATAAGGTTTTGGGATCCTCTATAAAAACCCACTATTAATATATTAAAATAATTACCAATAAAAGTTGGGGGAGATTATATTAATTGGAGATTTCAATGCAATGACAACAAATAAGCAAGCTTACATTCTAGAAGGTAACGAAGATATTGAGATTAATCCTCTTTGGATGCCAGAAGAGGAAAATCAACGATGGACCGGGACTTAGAAGATGAGCATGGGGCTATCACGCAATATGGAGAAGAGTTGTTAGGTCTTTGCAACATATACAATTTGATTATTTGCAATGGGATGAACAAATGGAAAAATTTAGGAAAGTATACATGCAAAACATATAAGGGACAAAGTGTAATAGACTATGTAATATGCTCACAGAATTACATACCAAAAATAGAGGAGCTAGAAGTGGAAGATTCTCCAGTGGAACTTAAGTCAGATCACAACCCAATTGTTATAAAACTTCGAATGCATGGAGACAAACCAAGGGAAAAACACTTGCAAGGCAATCAAAATAAATATCCTCACAAGGGAAACATTCTCTTAACGAGATGAAAGTCGACTGAATTTTGGAGCAGTATTAAATAATAAGTTACAGAAAAGGGAAGAACTACATCACATAAGTAGAGATTACAGTAAGAGTGAATGGTTAATGCACGTTATTCAAGAAGCTCTAAAAAAATGCAAGAGAGTTAAACCTAAAAATAAATAAAGGAATAGCTTCCCAACCAACCCATGATTCAATGAAGATTGCAAAAAAATACGAAGATTACTAAAGGAACCAACAGGTTAAACAAGAGCAAACAAAAAAGCATATGAGAAACTGGTAAGGGCAAAAAAGAAGAATACACTAGAACAAGGAAGAAAAAATTGATTTACTTAGGGAAGCATGAACCAAAGAAATTTTGGAAGGAACTAAGCGTGAAAAGGATGCAAACTGAAAATAACATAACAATTAATCAGTGGTTGGAGTATTCAAAACAACTGTATTAGCGTAGTAACCAATAGGAGACACCCCCTACTATCATTGTCAAGAAAGAACTTTTCACAATTGAAGACATTATTCAAGGGATAAAAAAGTTAGCAACTGGGAAAGCCCGTGACATAGACAATCTTCAAGAATAGCATATAAAATGGGGGTAGATATCTTGGCATCGCAGATCAAAGAAATTTTCAATGAGGTCATACAAAATGGCTTCCCTACCGAGTGGACAACTAGCTTGACCATTCCTTTGTTTAAAAGTGGAGATGTAAATCATCCCTCAAACTATCGAACTATCATAATCAACCCTCTCTTTGCAAATTTGTTTGGGAGTATGATAGAGCATAAGATCAACATATGGGCAGAAGAAAAGGGAAAGAGAGCAAAGGGGAAAGCAGGTTTTAGGCCCAAGAACTCAACTCTTGATCACTGTATCACGCTCAGGCACATAGTGGAAAAAATATGGGACAAAAAAGATGAGGCTTTTTGTTGTTTTGTAGACTTCAAAAAGGCATTTGACACAGTGCCAAGGAAATAATTATGGAGCAGAATGGAAGAGCTAGAGGTTCCAATTCACTACAGGGCAGCAGTTCACAGACTATGTGAGCATGTAAAAGCTAGAATCAAAACACGAGAAGGGTTATCTGAATGTTTTAGTAGTGACATAGGTGTCAAACAAGGTTACCCTCTATCTCCGACCTTATTTGGGCTGTACATTGACAAGTTAGAAGAATGGATAAACAAATTTGGGGGAGAGGGTGTGCATTTAGCCAAATATGTGGTAAAACTCCTCATGTATGCAGATGATGTAATTCTTGTGGCCAAAACAGCCAAAGATCTAGAAGATCACCTTCAAGCTCTAGAACTCTTTTGTAAAGAAGTTGGGATGCAGGTGAACATGAGGAAAACAAAAATTATGATTTTTTCAGCAAAAAAGAAGAAGCAACAACTCAAATTTCAGTTTGCAGGAGAACCGCTTGATGTAGTAGTAGAATACAAATACCTGGACATAGAATTTCATGACAAACATAATTGGATTACATGTAGGATGAAAAGAACTCAAAGTGGTTGGAGAGCACTATATGCACTTCAAACAGGTGTAGGAATGCCGAGTTGTGGGATTGGAAGACCACCAAGGTCTTATTTGGCCTACTTGTTACACCGGTTCTGTTGTATGGTTGCGAGCTGTGGGCTAGTGGCACAACAAATGCAAAATGAAGGCAAATAGAAAGGATTCAAAAAGATCTAATCACAAAATTTCTCAAAATTAAGGCCAAAACCCCTTATGAAATTATTCTAGCTAAAACTAGAATGTTCCCTTTAGAAGCAATTGCTATGACTAAGTTGTTATGTTACTTGAAAAAAACAGAAAACATGACAAATGATAGATGGCCTAGGGCAGCCAGGGACGAAGAGTTGCATAGGTGAAAGAATACATGGATGAAACAAAATAAAAAATGGATGAAACGTTGGGAAATCAACATAAATGAATGCCCAAATGTCAACAAAGACATAAAAAATTATGTGAATGAAAAGTTCAAAAGTGGAATGTGGAAAAATGCAAGCAGGAAAAGACAATATTATATTGCAAATTTTAACCCAACGTATGACCATAAGGAAAAAAGCGTATATAGGCGTTGAAATCAAGTGGAAGGAAAAAATACTCATTGCTCGGATAAGGACTAGCTCTCATAGGCTTAGATGTGAAGCGGGGAGATGGACAACGCCCAAAGAACAATGGGAAGAAAGGATATGTACTCTATGCAGCACATGATAGTAAAGACAGAGGAACACTTCATCTATAAATGCCCGAGTTTTACAGATATCCGTGACAAATACAAAGAAACACTTGGAAACGAGTTTATGACAAATTTATTTAAAAGACAATAAAATAAAAAAAGTTGGAGAATTGCTAACACAAATCAACAGGAGAAAAAACAACCTTCTCAAAGATATTAAAGATCATATGATATGATAGTTAAAATCATTCATTTCACAATCAATTTAATTGGTTCCTTCGTGTATGCATAGATGAACACATTAACCCTCCACAAATATTATTATATAACACCATGACTTTCTGTACCCTTAACCAAATATTATTATATAACACCATGACTTTCTGTACCCTTAACTATATAACACCACGACTTTCTACCCTTAACCAAATAATGTCCTCTAATAATAATAATAATAATAATAATATTATTATTATTATTATTATTATTATTTTTATTTAAGTGGTCTATTAGATGATTTTGGACGCCAATACAAAGCCTTTCATGCCATTCGAGTGTCGCCTCAGCTAAATCACTCCTATTCAATTACCAAAAAAACTCCTTTTCAATTACCAAAAAATAAAAACTATTAAACTAGCCCTTAGATTTGATTCTCTCCTCTATAAGGGAAAATATTCTGTTTGGAATGTTTACAGTAAATAAATCTAATCGAATCCAATCTCCTATATAAGGGAAATTATTCCGTTTGTAAGGTTTACAGTAAATAAATCTAATCGAATCCAATCTAATTATTAAAATTAAAATATTTAATTTCTTTTGAATTTTTGTTAATTTAAAGTTGTAATTTCAATATCAACCCCTTTTATATCTTTTAAAAATTTCAAATTAAATTGTACCGATGACTGAGACCATTAGAATTCCCTTGTGTAAAAATAAAATAAAAAATAAAACAAAAATACCGTCCACCACCCTGAAAAGTAGATGGATCAATTTACCATATGGAGACAGGCACGTGACTTAAAACGAGCGATACGATCTGTCTCTATAAATATATTTATATCTACTTTCTTTTGACGCCGAAGTAAATCTGGTTTCACAGGGGTCCAGCTTACCAAATTAGTCAGTACCTTCCATTCGACAGACAAAAATATGGACGTCATACAATAACCACAAATTCACAGAGAAGAGATATCCATTAATTACTGAAACTTGGAGCAGCAGATAACACAAAAATGAGCAGAAGCATGCGCGGAGGCACCCTTGTGTGCGATTAAAGACGTTTCCTTGGATTCCAAGGTAATGGAGAAGCAAACCCTAATACAATTCGCAGGGGCTAATTAGCTGTTGTCAGAATTGAATTGAAATTTTCTAAAGAAATTTTTTAATTGAACATAGGTGTGCATCTGTGTAGTGCAGATGGCAGTGTTGGGGTGCCAGGCCGGCTTGCCTAACGCGGTAAGAAAGATTTTGAGGTGCAGTCATGGTGATGGTCATGGTCATGGAGTGGAGCGTGTGGATGGTTGCGGGAGGGTTTCGAGCCGGGGGCGAATGGGAGGCAGACATTTAAGAAGAGGGAAGGCGCGATGGAGCAGAGGGAGTGGCAAGGAAGATAAATATTGGGGGCGGGGCTTTAAAAGGGTGCTGCAGATATCTGCGAGGTCGAAGGCAGATGATTCGATGCCCTTTGAAATGTCTTTTGAGAATGCGTTGGAACTTCTAGGCGTTGCCGAGGGCGCTACTTTCGAAGAAATCGTTCGAGCCAAGAATTCCATTCTCGACAGGAATAGGGACGATCAGGAACTCGCGGCACAAGTCCGTTACTTTCTCTCTTCTTATAAATTCGCTACAAGTAAAATTAATAATTGTGATTTGCGCTATTTTAGTTTGGACTTAGGTTGCCCGTTGCGCCATTTTTATTACTACACAAACTTTCTCTCTGTTGTGTCCTTGATGAGATAGGGGCACTTCACACAGTTAAATGGAGTTGAATATATTGACAGATAAATTAAGCACGGGCTATTTCTGAAAGAATTTGTCTTCAGATATTGTGCCATAACTCTTCCAGATAGATTGAATTACTTCCACCTTCATAGTTCTTAGAATATGTAGGCGGCTGTTTAAATGAAAAAGGGGGCAAAAGACATAAATTAATGGCACACCAATTTTACTCAAATTTTATGGGGTCTATTCCAATAGGGTTGCGTAGGGAAATTCTGCAGCAATGGCAATGGCCCCGAGTACAACACGATTCAATTGCTTTTTGCATAAGTATTTTATTATGAGGTAATTCTGGGCATTTTTCATCCTTGACATCCCTGTCTTGTCTGCTTTCCTTGCACCGACTGTGGAGGCAGTGACAATGGCTTGTGGGAAGATTGTAAAATGAGAATTCACCGCAAATTTACAGAGCTCATTGTGTGCTGGGCCAGTTAGAAATAGCAGAGGTCAAAAGTTATAAAGGTAAAATCAACTGGAGCATGAAGATTTTTTGGGTTGTTAAGATTATTGCCCGGGTTAAAAGTGGTAGAGACTCAAAAATCACCTCACCGTGTCTCAGTAATGCTCAGCATTTTTTAATTTGTTTTTCTCTCTGCATTATAAGATGGATCATTAAAAAGATTGCATAATACACGTGAATTATTATTTTCAGAAATATATGGCTAAAACTTTCCCTGCAGTTCTATCAAGAGACTGAAGCCTGAGGACTCTTCCCTCTGCTTGATAGGACAAACCATAACAAAGATTGCACAGTACATACAAATTTTGATTTTCAGAAGTTTATGGTTACCCTTTTCCTTGTATTCCTATCAACAGACTGGAGCGCTAAGACTTCTTGCTATTGCATCTATATTCTTAGAAAGCAGAAAACACATTAATTTGAGGAATTTTGGAGTTTATCATGAATTCAATTATAGGCGATTGAGATAGAGCAAAGCAATTGGATTACATGGGTTACTAGGCCAAACATAGGATCCAGTTAAAGATCCATTTGCAAACTCTAAGAATAAATGGACCGAATTTAGCTTGAAGCTGCAACATGATCATAGTAAAAAGTCTCAGAAATATGGGAGATACAGGTACCGAATAAAAATGAGAAATTCTTGCCATGTGCAAAAGGAACGCTTATATGTAGAATAAACCTATTTTGTTGGTAAGTTTTGAGAAACAAAAACACTCCTTAAGTGATTGGTCTTTTGACTTAAGATTATAAAGTTAAACCCAAATTTGCCTAGAAAAATCATCAGTAGAAGTGAGCACATATTTGGAACTCGCAAGAGGTTCTTTGTCTGTTTCTTGCATATGGTCACTATGGGCATACAAAGGTATGCCTTTCCACAATCAATCTTCTTTTTACATTGCTTTCTAAGCATGTATCTTCAGTTGCACAATGCTTTTGAGAAATGTTGGATGACACCACTTTGGCCATCAGCTGGAGACTTCTCTAATTTAGATGTTCAAACCTCTCATGCTATAAATTGCTGAGTTTATCAACTTGTGCAATAAAGATGTGAGAACCATGATAGTAAAAAGCAGGATTGAATTTCAAGAACTTGTGCAATTTGGTCTCCTGGTTTACATGATCACATGCTACAATTGCAAAGTTCTTGTTGATATCCTTGATCGGATGTCTATCAAGCCTCATTCTTCTGTATTCCTAGTGTGACTAAAATGGTGCAGTGGAAGCAAAATGTAGACAGAGACTATGTACATGATAAACACCAGGAATTTGCTCATTATCTACCTCAACATCCCTCATCCCAGTAACATCTAAAACTGTAAAACATCATCATCTCAGACATAAATTTTGTCCCCACAATCTTTATTTCCACCAAGCTTTTAAAACATGAAGGCATCACAGGTTTTGTGTTCTGATGCATTAGAATCAATAATCCATTCATTCTGTCCAGAATCCTCAGCATCAGAACAACAGAAGCAGTATAAAAATGGGTAGGTTGATTATTCTTATTAGGAATCTTGTTTTGTTCGATTAATTTGATGCCTCTTGCTGGAACCATGCTTGTCGTCACAGCCAAACTTTTCACCATAGTTAACAGTTTGGAAAAATTCGGTTTGTTCGAAAGGTCCAAGAAATCCAAAAACTCGGAGTCTCTAACATATACTCAAATAAAATTATTAATTTTTAACTATATTAAGTACAGATGGATGTTTTTCTTTTTAATTTAGAAAGAAGTCTTAATACCATTGTAACAAGGTTGAAAACTTCAGATTCATTTTTGAGGCTCAAAAAATAGAAAAATTCAGAATTTCCAAAAACACCTGGAAAACCTGATGCAGTTGAAAAAAAGAAAAAGAACACATCAAATATTAATACATGCCAATTCATGAGCATAACTTTATAGAACTATACTATATATAATAGATGTTATATAGTGCAAAGTTGGAACCTTTGTCAGAGTTTTGTAGTCAACTTGCAGACTGCTATTTGCAGGCACGCTTTGGTGATTGCAAGGAGGATTTATTGAAAATTGGCTTTCTTTGTCTTAGAATTACAAAACATAAATATGCAGAAAAGGATAATAGGTGGATGCTAGGCAGATTGCAAATCATTTATGTCTTATTCTCTTGCACACTGTAAGACTTTTTAGCTATTTTTCTTATGTTTTTAACTTTGTAGTCTAGTAATGTTAGAAACTATTTTTAACTTTACAAGCTACAAATCCAGTCCAACTAATCTGATGGTCTGTAAATTCCAGTCTGATTCGGATTTGGCCAGGATCTGGCAGGATTTGGTAACTATGCTTTTCACAACAGTTGCAACTTTGTCTTTGTTATTTCTTGAAGTCTGACTACCTCTAATTATTAGGTTGAGAATTACTCTTCTGTGATCCCTGCTGCCTCTGCTGGAAGTTTTTATTGTTTGCTATATGTGTAACATAATTGGAACCGAGCCTATTCATACTAATAATTTTTTCTTATTCTAGAATAAGCATATGTCTACAGTGATGTAGTGTGTGCTTAGCAGCAAAAAAAAAATGGTCCAGCTACAAATAAAAGCATCATACTCGAGGTAAAGCTTGTAGAATTGAATGGATGTACTTGCTATCAATCTTTGCGTACTGTGTTCTAGCCTAATTTAATCACAACTTGAATTCCTTGGAATTTTCCAATGTAAATCTCAATGTATCAAAAGCAGCAGGCTTCATTCTGGTTATCTCATGATTAATTTGGACAATTCAGGCATAATTGGATTTGGAAAAGAAAACCTGAAATACATTCCCAAGCTTCTATAATGCCATATTTCTCCTAGATGCAATGCAGAAGATCTTCTTCTTTTGTCATTCCAAGAAGTCTTTCAGCCTCAATAGATTCATGCATAGTTTTTGTTTTTCTTGTTTTTGATAGACTTTAACTGTGTTTTCTTCACAATGTCTAAGAGGCTTTTGCATCAAAATAAATCTTCCATTATTTGTTTTTGAAGATAAATAGTAAGTCCATTTAACTTAAAGTTCAGGCTTAGAGTAGCCATGATTTGAACCATAGTTGAGAAGCTCGGACTCTGCTTGGATTCGGTAAGGCCAATTTTGACTCTGACTTAGGACTGGGTGAAAAAATTAGGGAAATTTTGGTAAAGTCTCAGCTCCAAAAAGTCAAAAAATGCAAATTTTCATTAAAAAAGTTTTTCTAATGCATGCCACAGCTAATTAATTTCATACATATCCAAATTTGATCATCTAAGCTATAAAGAAATAGAACACGCATTCAAGAAAGAAAATTTAACACTGAATAATAGTTTTGTATTGAATATCATACAAAAAGATGTACAAAATGTCTCAAAATGCCTAATCAGTCCCTTTCCACTCATCTATCTAGCCTGTAGCAATAGCTTTACCTGTTCTCTTAGATCTGACTCTCTATTTATGCCTGACCTTGTTGTGCTCTTGTGCCTCTTCCTGTGCCTTTGCATGTGCCTCTTGCTCTATTCTTTTAAACTCATTCTAGATAAAGAGGGGCTCCTTCTGCTTTGTGATTCCCTCAGATGATGGATCAATCTTATCTAAGTCAATTGAATCATAATCACTTCTTGTTAATTGTTTATGGTAGAGGTGAAGGTTATTGTGGACAAACACAAGGTTGTTCAGCCTCAGTTAAATGAGTCTGCTGTGGCTCTTGGAGTGAATGTGCCCAAACCTACTTCAATTTGGCTCACAACTCGATGTGCTCCATGGCTAATATAAAATTCTCATGGAGAGATGCTCGAGATGGGGTGTTTTGGCACCAAAGTCCACCCTCCGTAAACCTATAAATGGCCCCCCAAAAGTGGAACTTATGAACACATGATTCAATTTTGAAGTCAATTTGTGTTGGTTACCTGGCCTCTGAATTGCCCTCCTTTGAATGTATTGTGGAGTAGTGAAAAGGTAGCCCTCTGTGCTTTTATAAATTTGCAACTTTGCTACCGTCAAATCCCGAACCTCATCATCAAGCACCTTTGCCAGGAACTATTGAAGGCCTGTCCTTACCTTTTTTGCTAGCTTGAAAAGATTCATCATAGAAGAATTTGGGTTGAGATAGTACACTGCTGCATGCAGTTGCCCATGGAGCAGAAAAGTCCATCAGCGATCAATTATGTCACAAATGTGATGGTATTTGTTCTCCACATACTTAAAAAGTGAAGCAATCGCCTCTTTAGCCATATCCATGGCCTCAAATATACTCAATAGGCAATTTTTCTATATTGACAAGATGGAGAATTCTCACCGCAGGCTTTGCCACCTGAAGTTAAATGGAAGATTTTAATTTTCTTTAGCTCTCTGCATCTTGGATTAGATTCTAAGATAATTTAACAAATTTTGAATTTAAATCTGCAAATGAAAAAGGAAAAGCAAATTCTAAACATGTAGGCTTCTGAATAGCCTCATGCATAACCATTCAAAAGGGATTCTCAAGCACATAACCAACTACCTTCCTGCCCTCATTTTTGGATGGATATTTTGCACCTACTTGTCCCCTCCACTTCTCAGTCACAGACATCGTCTTGAAGGCCCTTTTTGCTTCATACAACCTTTGCAGTGTGATGAAAGTTGTGGTGAACCATGACACTCTAGGTTGCACAAGCACCTTGTTATTGATGAACCACCTTATCAGGTGAAGGACCCATGTATGGTTGTAGGTCAATTTTGTGATACATATTGTTTTTCCTACAACCTTGGTCATCCATGATAGTTTTCTAATGTCCTCAAGAATTAGATCAAGACAGAGGGCTGCACATGAAGTCCAAATAATAGAGGGGAATTTTTCATAGAAAATCTTTCTTGCTGCTACATACGCTGCTGTATTGTCCATGATAATGTGGATAACATTCTCCTTATCACCTCCTGTACAACACCCTCCAACAAACCAACAAGCATGTTGGCCTTTTTAAACTGTGCAGATGCATCAACTGACTTGAGGAACATTTGTCCTCCTATGGAAGAAACAAGAAAATTGGGTATTGTCTGATTCCTCCCATTGGTCCACACATCTTACATGGCCATGTAACACTTTCTTCTCCATTTTTTTCTCTGCTCCTCAAGCTGAAGTTGTAAATCATCCACAATGTCATTTGGGAAAGGGCCCCTAAAATCATCAGAAGTAGGTGCCTTAAATATTGCACTACAAACATTGAGTGCATTAACCATTTGCTGCCAATATGGGGACCTTGCCATATTGAAGGGAATGTTGGGAAATTAGCAAAAAATGCACAAGCCTTACTCGTGGCACTGTGCCTCTCGTGATCCGATGCAGGCATGCTCTAAAGTGAGGGCTGTGACCTTGGAGTAGTACATGATAGAAAAAATAAGAGATCCTACTCCCTCCTACTGATTGTGAACTGCAGTGCTGCTGTCTAGGGCTGGTGCTGCAACCTCAATAGAAGGTGGCTGAGGAGGAGAAGCCATTGCTGTTTTAGTCCTCTTATGCTCCTCCTTCCTCTCCTGATAATCTTCTAAAAGGGAATTTATTTCCTTCTGAATTTCAGGATCCCACTACTTCACATACCACTGCATGTTGGCCATGGATCCTTGCTAAGTTGTACTTGAGACTGTTTATGCCTCTATGTAGGAAGAACCCACAATAGTTGCAAATAACCTTCCCCTTCTTTGAACCCTCTGTCCTGTGCTTCCAACCTGGGTCTTTCTTCCTGGTCATTTTCACTGTTGCTACACATTGAGATAAACGAAAAGTACTTAAAAAATCAAAACATTAAAAATAATCCCAGGATTTACGCATGTACAGCAGAAGCTTCATTGTTTACCCTTAAACCAAATGCTGGGTGCTTGATAGATTCTTGAACACTCGGAATGATTCATGTTTGGGATGCAAATGATTGTTTAAACATGCTGCCTTGACTTCATTCAGCTTTCACAGTCATAGAAAACTGCTAAAAATGGGCCAAAATGGAAAGATTTGTCATTTTATGATGTTAGGTAGACATGGTAAATCGCAGCTGATTTTTTAATTTTTATTTTTGTGTGACTAATGAGTCTGCCAAGTCATGGCGAGTCAGCAAGTCCTAAGAAAAACTTGTCAAATTTGGCCCAAAACTCTCATTTGGTCCCACTTGGCTCAGGATTCTACGGGTTTTTAAAAAAAATCACTGAGTTTCTTATTAGTTATTACTGATTTGAACGAAGAAGTTATCAGCTGACAGAGACAGCAAAAAATGAAATTTACCACTGGAAAGGTTGCAATAAACGTTTTGGCAAAAGAACTTACATAACCCAAAAATTAGAAGTAATCAGGCTTAGCAGAAGGGAAAAATGTGTAGAAACACAAAATACACCTCCTTGCAGAATTTCAGTCAGAAACAAAAAAGTTGATTTTTGGGGACAAATCCTGAGATCAACTAGAAAATGCTACAGGGAGACTGAATTAGACCTTGAGGCAGAAGGAACATCAGTGTAGAGCAGTTATCCAACTGCTGGTCAAATTTCAGCCTGAGAAGAGAAAGCTTATTTTGGCACAACTGCCAAGGTGGGCATGCAGAATTAGAATTTCGGTCTGCAGTGAAAAGATGGAATGATATACTCAATAAGATCTGTCGTTTGGCAAAATTTTATGGCAGAAATGATAAAAAAGGAAGAAAGCCTTAAAAAAATCAGTCTGTGGTGAAAAGATCGAATGATATACTCAATACGATCTGTCTTTTGGCAAAATTTTATGGCAGAAATGTTAAGAAAGGAAAAAAGCCTAAAAAAAAAAAATCAGTTTGTGGTGAAAAGATCGAATGATATACTCAATACGATCTGTCTTTTAGCAGAATTTTATGGCAGAAATATTAAAAACTGAAAGAAGCTAAAAAAAAAATAAATAAACAACTTTTAACAAAACCTCAACCTCAGCTTCAACTATGTGCTATACTCTTTCTTGCAAAAAGGAGAATGCTCTCATTTAACATGAATACTTCATACACTGGAGGCACAATTTTAGTGCACCAATAACAAGCTAGAAAGTGAAAAGACAATGTAAAAGTTAAAAAAATAGATGCCTTTGATACCATGTATGAAGGAAGTACTTAGCACTAACGTGAAAATAATTTAAAGAGAGAATAACACATCGCCCAAAAAGGTCCACAATAAGGTGGATACTAAGAATATCAGATTAATAAACAATACTTGAGTATATGCTACAATAGTCTTGCACCACGAGAGCAAGAGCCCTGAATATATAGACTTGCTCGTTATATGTGTGTAAGCACAAGTGGAGTATTTGATAAGCGTGCAGTTTATAAGTCAATGATTCGACAAAACATACACAAGCACAAGAGAAAGCATGCAACGTTACATGCAGAGGAGCAATAAAGCGTGCAAAATTACAAGTGGATTATGCACAAGTTCAAGCATGCATAAGTTTATGTTGAAGATTCTTTAATTAGGGGTGGGGGGACCAAAAACATTCTCCTAAGAAATTAGGTGGCACATAATGACCCATATGAATGTTATTTTGTGATACCAAAGTAAATGATAATATAACTTTTCTAAAAGTATCCAAATCATGCAGAACAGGTCTTTTTATCTAGCAAGTCTGACATGGTAACAAAGTTTGGAAATTGCGTACAAAAAATGGATTAAGCATGTATTTGATAGGGAATTTTATTGCAGAAATGAAACATGACTTTGTTGAGAAAAGAAATTACATATACCTAATGTCCCAAATAACTTGTTTTTTTTTTTTTCCTTTGATGTGCTAATTATCTAATTTGATTGGTTTCTTAAAATAACATTTTAATAATGAGGTTGAATACATGGCTATATATTTGTGTCTTCACTATGAGCAAATGATTTAGAATCCAAATCGCTATAACTTACATGCTCGTTGGAAGTGATCTTTACTCTAGCAATTGTTGCTCTGTGAATTCTCCTGGTTGCTAATTTGCTGTTGGTGTTAAACTGACCAATGCAGTGGAAGGTCATTCTTAGAAATTATATTGAAGTGCTTTTGAAGGGAAGCCTTAAACTAGCTGAAGAAATACTTAACAAACAATAAAACAAGTAAGAATTGGTTGAAGTTAATATTAAATAGCCAATTTAATTAATATAGATGTCTGGGAGAATTTAAACAGTGTCAAGGTTATCTAAATTTATGTCTGACATTGGGAATTAGCTTTAGCCTAAAGTGACAAACTCTAGTTTCTTTACATTGATTTACCTGCAAGGTCAATTGGGTCAAGTTATAGTATTCTTCATGGCATTGAATTGAATATGTTTATGTTCCTGAAGTACCTACAAAGACATTAAAGGAAGCCAAAATTTGTAGAACCCAGCTAGAAGCAATTTAACTTGGCCTTGGGTTATTATAGCACAAAGACGTAGATATATCTTTCAAGCATTAACTTTTATTTGTTGAACATCCGCAGGGGAGAATTTCACTGAATTTTGCTCTTACTAAAGTTTGTAGGCGGGCAAGTTAAATTGACATCCGCATGTTTGTAGGCAGGCAAATTGACATGTCTGCATATTTAGTGAATAAGTTTTGTCATTTTGTGTTATTTGTAGATCGTACACAAAGTGTTTGATGAAATGTGCGTAGGTATGATAAAGTTGTGATGTAATATTATATAATGTGTAATGTTTAGTGAAGTATTAGTTATGTATGGACAAGTCATAAAGTGAGTCATCAAATGAAATGTAAATATAAGTCAAATGCATGTCAAATGTAATTTAAGAAAATGATGAGGTGTTGGGTAGTTGGAGGTTGCAACTACTTTTTAGTTGTATAAATAAGACCCTTCCCTCATTCATTGGAGTAATTGTGTTGAAGGCCGAAGTGTGTGGTTGGTGTCATTGGCAAGGAAGGAGATATTCTGTATAGGCATTGTATTGTATATGTAATGCAAGTGCTGTACAGACAGGAGTAAATGCAATACTATTCATCCTTCATCTGTGTGTCTGTGTATACATTCTGTGTGATGTCATTGCTGTATACATTCTGTGTGATGTCATTGCTGTAGCAAGTAGAATTGTAGGTTGTCTTTCCAAATTCTGTGTGCAGGTTGGATCTGAGTTGCAATCCAGAATTACTGTCACAAGGAGTTTTGTCGAGGAGTGTCGACAAAAGTAGCCGTACAAGTGGAGTCAATGCTGTTTAAGTGACTGCCATTCAGGTGTGTGCTGTATAAGTAACTTGCCAAGTTGTTGTACAAGTGGAGTGTTAAACACTTGTCGTACAAGTCATTGTTGTACCAACAAGTGTCGTACAATTGGAAGACATTATTGATTGCAGTCTTGGTTGATCATTAAATCTGTCATTCAAATTGTTCCTCCAAGAGTAGAGTACTCCCGCCATGCTACAGTGTTACGAAAGCTGAAGTTTATGCACTGTTCCAACCAAGCATGCTAAGAATGAATTAATTAAAAAAACCTAACTTCTATTAGGTTGTCTAGCATAGAGTTTAAGAGTCACTAAAAGTTATGTATTACTTTTAGGGAAAGGTAATTTAGGACATAATTTCAACAAGATTAATAAAGTCAAGTAACATTTAACATTTTGTATCCTGCATGTGAAAAGAAACAAATGATAAAGGAGAGTAATAGCTACAGAATGACATTTAAACTTCAGAGATAGGTATATCTTGATGATTGTTGTCAGTAGATAGTAGGTGGGAGACCAGTTGTGGCCAACTGATGCATCAATACGGTTACTGGAGTTTTTAATGCCTGAACTGGTGTCCATTACTCTTTAGGTAAGTTTGTTTCCTTTATGTATCATTTCCATTTTTTTTTTTTTTAATTTATGAATTCATATATTTAAATTGGTTATAAGGGACTGAAACGTGCCTCACCCATATTACATCATTGGCCACATAATGGTATTACAACAACTTGACAATTGTGCATATATCACACTTGGCAAGATTCAAACTTGGGTGTTCTCCTTGAAAGTCAAGAAATTTAACTGGTTGACCTCTTTCCATGTGATTATCATTTCGTTTTAGTGTTTCTTCAAATATTTTAATATCTTTCAAAATAATCTGAATCTCCTTAAGTTTTTGGTTTCTGTTGTCAAGGAAAAAAAATCAGATTTAACAATTTTAGTTTTGGACCTTCACTCTTAGCTGTAGTTGTTATTTTTCCTCCACTTTATTCTCAGTTTTCAGATTTAGCTAATAACAGTAAATCAGATTCCATCCTTCCATTTCAGTTTTCATACTTTAAATTCCAGCTGAGTAAGAGCTAATCCTGTTCAGTTGAGATTACAGCCTCTAAATCATCAGATATAATAGCAGATTTTAGGTCACAGGATTAGATTCTTAAATTCTGATTTTCGATGATGAGATTTTAGGTGCAAAACTTTCTAGCTGTAACAAACATAAAAGAACTGAGTCTGAGATTTAAGCTGTTTGCTTTTTCCTGTATAGTGGGAAATTTTGCATTTGGGCTTAGAACACAATGATCTAAAGTAACTATTGGAAGTGGTATTAGGTACTTAGAAGACAAGCAGAAGTCCTCAATCTAACATATTTTCAAAAACTGATGGAAATTGGTAAAAATGACACCTAACATCATGTCTAAGAAAACACATCAGAAAGCTGAAGATAAAATGGTCTTGATCTTTTAATGGTGAAGTTGGTCCAATCTATGATAGAGGATATTTGGATCTTAAAATTCCAACCAGAAGGCATTCTTATATGCTCTTAATGTGCATTTAGGAAGGGCACAAACAATAGAATCTGTTCAAAATAGGTTTTACCTTGGTATTAGAATAAAGGAGATCACAATTTGTCTCTTTTCAACAAGTAAATTGACTCCACCCTTGTTGTATTTGTCATTGTTTAGTACCCAAAAGTAGCATAATTAAAATTTTGGACAGCACGATTTTGTCTGTAACACATGTACATTGAGGTTAGCTTCTTGATAACGATCAACCTTCTACCTGTAGGAGTTGCCATCACATTTGCCAATTTTAATTTTCCTTGGAGTTTGGACTTGTTTCATGTTGCTGAGAAATAATCAGTATGAAGTGTTGCAAGCAGCAGAATATATAATACAATACCAAGGGGCATTTTGATCCTACTGTTAGTTGGACTTCGCTTATATTAGAACCTTCAACCTGTACATATTAAATTTGTTATTTGAGTTCCTTTCTGATAGTGCTTCTAATACTCTATAAATCATGGAGCTTTTCTACACTCTTTGTGTGCCCTTTTCTACCATATTGAGCGATTGGTTTTATACTCTTGCAGAATACGTGCTTATAACTTATCTTTATTTTGTTGTGGCTTCAATAATGCCAATTAAGTGCTGAACATGTAGAGCATAAATGGAACCAAAAGTAGCCATGTACTTGTGAACAAGCCACACAAAAGAGCCATTCACCCACTTGAAGGCTTTAAAAGCCACCTAAATAAGATTTCGTGGGCTTTGTTGAAAGGTTACAAGTTACCAAGCAGGCTCAGCTAGGCCCTCATGGACACTGTGATTGAGTCCATATAATATACAAAAATAAAAAACATCGATACCACTACCAATTTCGTTGGAAAACTCGGACTGGACAGTCACTCAGCATGGTCAATTTTGACTCTTATTTGGACATTGGGCAAAAACTCAGCCAAAAGAACAACATTGAACAAATTAAATAAATTCATAAAAAATATATTTAAAAAGGAAATCAGAGAGTTGGAAGGTCAATTTTATGTTAGATTTTCATAAAAGGGGTACACTTACAGTTAATGATCGTTAATGATCATCAAAAACTAACAAAAGCACAACATACTTAAATAGTTTTAAACTGCTTTATGCTTTCCCCTTTCTTCATCTTGAATTGGATGCTTGGACTTGAATTGGTGGTTCCTCAGGTACATCTTCATTCAGTGCTGTGCCTTCCACTCCAACTTTTAGTGAACATGGGATTCACATCCGTGGGAATCCAATTTTAAATAGGACCCAACGCAACCAACTCAATCATGTCATATGACTCAGACCCCTGTTTGAGGCAAAGCCGAAGATTGTATTGCACAAACAAGAGGTCATTGAGGTGCTCCTAGGTCAGCCTGTTGCGGTTATTAGTGTGCATGCTCTCAAATAGCGTCCAGTCACGCTCACTCCTAAAAGCACTACAAAGCTGTCTTAAAATGCAGTGTGTTGTGCTTTGAAGATTTGGTGTTTTAGCACCATAATATTCCCATCACAAATCTATAAAAAAGAATACTTACGAAGTATAAATTTATAATTTTGTAAGCAAATTAAAACTATATATTTAATTTTAAAGAATATTTGAATTTATTAAATAAAAAGGTTTTACCTGGTTGCAAGGTCGATCTCAATTGAATACAACATAATGTTGACACCATCCCCCATCCATGACCTCCTCATTGGCATCAAATGTATCATTGAAAAAGAATTTGGGGTTCATGTTGTACCCCACCACATGTATGGATCAACAGAGTTGCTTGGTCCATCTCTTATCAATAATACAAAAAATTGGGATCAAGTTTGAGCTTGTCTCCGCCATAATATTTTCCTCAGGATATAAAGAGTATTTATTCTCAAAAGGTTTCTCTATAGCTACATAAGCTACTACTTTGTTTGTCACTACTTGGACAACATTCTCAACTCTCACTTCGAGCACCACCTCCTCCAATAACGTAAAGAAAAGCTGTGGACTCTTCACCTCTAGGGAGACATCAATTGGCTTCAAGAAGACCAATGATCCACTTAAAGCAACTGAAAATTATGGGTGCAATTTCTTGTGTGCGTCCATTAGATGAAATGTTGCACACTTTTTTGCTTCATACTTTCTTTCACTTTTCTACAAGGGCCCATTGAAATCCTTTGTAGTAGGAGGCTTCATCCCTCTACTAGTTGTTCCCAATAGGGGCTGTTCGCAACATTGAAGGGTATGTTGCAGTAGTACCAGAATTCGTTGCAGCAATTTAGGATTCCTTTACCTTCTCTTTTCCCCAAGCTATATTCTCAAGGGAAGGCTGCACTTTTATGTGGGAAGCAAAGAAACCCTGGGGTGTATCCCTTTTGCTTCTTGTGCTTTCCCCTAAAGAATGTTAAAAATGCAGGCCAAGGATAGATTCTGATTCTTTAGTGGTAGGGATATCTTCTTAGTCCATGTGCCTGAGCCTACTCCATTTGCAACTCAAGCTCTTTTCTTTTCTAACTACTTCTCTTTGTTCGCAAGGAGGGCTTTCACTTGTCTTAAGATTTTAGGGTCAGCAATAGGCACAACTCTACATCATGGGTTGGTATCCTTGTGAGATGAAATTTGAGGCAATTGATGCCTTCCCTCGTGTCTTTGGCACAATGTTTATGAAACATCTTCAGAAGATTGCCCTTTTGCCATTTTTTCAAGCTAGGTCCTTCTTGGGTTTGGATAAAAATGGAAGCACTTGGGTGCTTTATTTACTAACTTAAAATATTACTGGGTGAAGATAAAAGTGATTTTTAAGGTCAAAGCCAAGCCATTATTCCTCTTAGGTGTATGAGGGAAGTTTGTTTTTACTTTACCTTTAATACTAGATTAATTGTGTTCCTTTTTGAGTTTCAACCCTTTCACCAGTTCACAGTAAATTGAATTTTGCCAATCCATCCAAGCTTGAGGTATAAAAATACTTTATTTAAAACATAAATTTTATGTGTGTAGGCTACAAGAAGGTGGACAGATGGGTGATTACTTTATACTTTTTACCATAGTAGAGAAACATGAACTCGGTGTGGACTTGACAAGGCCAAGTTGTGACTTCGACTTGGCAAAAAAATGCAAATTTTCATTTAATTTTTTTTTTTTTTCATGCATGTCACAATTAATTAATTAACTCTATACACGTCCAAAATTAATACTCTTAGCGATAAAACCTTAAACCACACACGAAACACACATCAATTAAAGAAATTATAATGCCAAGTATTTTTTTATATTGAATATCATATAAAAAAGGTATAAGATGTCTCAAAATGCCTCATAGGCCCATTACTACTCGCCTATCTAGCATCTAGCAATGTCGTTGCCCGTTGCCCTAGCTGAAGCTTTGGTCCTCTCTCTTTGTGCCCATGCCTCTTCCTATGCTTTTGCCACTAACTCTGTTGCCATATTTTCAAAATCATTCAGTAAAAAGAGACGCTCTCGCTGCTCCTTCTTTGGCTGTATGATCCATTTAAATGATGGATTGATCTCATCTAAATCAATTGCCTCATAATTTGACTCCACTATTTTTTATGGTGGAGGCGAAGGTTGTCGTGAACAAACACAAGCTCATTCAACTTTTGCTGCATTAGGCTATTGTGCTTCATTTAGTGAATGTGCATACTCTGATTGCGGTCACAGGCTGAAGCGCTACACGGTTGACATAAAATTTTGATGGTGAAGTGTTGGAGATTGGGTGTATAGGCACCAAAGTCCCCCACCATAAATCTAGAAAATGCCAAAAAAAAGAATTTATGTAAATTGAGATTATTTTTAAAAACAAAATCAAAATCAATAATAAACAATTGAATTTTGAAGTTGATTCATATGGGTTACTTGGCCTTTGAGTTGTCCTTCCTCGAATGCACTATGGGGTCATGAAAAGGTAACCCTCACAACCCTTGTAATCTTGCAACTTATCCTATATCAAGTTGCGAATCCTTTGATTTGGCGCCATCTTGGTAAGGCATTGTCGAAGGCCCGACGTCACCTCATAGTCATCTTGAAAAGATTTATCATAAAAGAATTTGGGGTTGAGGTAGTACCCTACTACATGTAGTGGCCTATGGAGCTAAGAAGTCCATTGATGATCAATTAGTTCCCAAATGGGAAGGTATTTGGACTTTGCATAATCATAAAATGAGGCAATCGCCTCTTTGGCCCTATCCATGGCCTCATATAGATACCCCATAGGTGATTTTTCTCCATCAACAAGACAAAGAACCCTCACCAAAGGCTTTGCCACCTGAAGTCAAATGACAGATTTTAATTATTGTTAGCTATTTGCAATTTGGATTAGAATTTAAAATTTGTAAATGAAAAAAAAAGTAACTTGAGTCTTGTACCTTAATTGCCTCATTCATAACCGTCCAAAAGGGCTCCTCAACACACTTGTACACCTTTTGGCCCTCATTGGAGAATCGATATCTAGCAACTTCTTCTCTTGTTTACTCCTTGCTCACAAACATCCTCTTCAATGCCCCCTTTGCATCAAACAGTCTCTGCAATGTGATGAAGTTTGTGGCAAATCATGTCACTACAACTTGCATAAGCTCCCTTCCATTACTGAACTTCATCAATTGGCGAACCCACAAACAATTGTAGATGAATTTTATCATACAATTTGCCTTATTTACAACCTTAGACACAGAAGGTAATTTCCCAATGTTTTCAAGAAGCAAATCGAGACAATGGGCTGCACATGGTGTCCAAAAAAGTGTAGGGAATATCTTTTCAAAAATCCTTCAGGCTGCCACATATGCTTTTGTATTGTCCATAATAACTTAAACAAATGTTCTCCTCCCCTACCTCCAACACAACCTCCTCCACCGACCTAACAAGCATTTTGATACTCTTAACTTGTGCTGATTCATCCATTGAGTTGAGGAACACTATTCCTCCTATAGAAGCAATCAAAAAATCGATCAATGTCTGATTCTTCTCATCAGCCCATCCATTGAACATGATCATGCAACCATTTTTTCTCCATATTTTTTGTTGTTCTTGAAGCAAATATTGGGTATCCTCCATGGATTCTTAAAGAAGAGGGCCCCTAAAATCATCATAAGCGGGCACCTTAAATCTTGGGCGGAAAATAGTGAGTTCATCTACCATTCCCGACCAGTATGGAGACCTCGCTACATTGAAGTGAATGTTAGAAAACACCAAAAGCTTGCACAAACCCTCTTTGCGGCCTTATGCTTCTCCTGGTTCCATGCAGCCATGCCCCCGAGCGAGGGTTGTGACCCTAGAGTGGAATGTTGCACAAAAAAGGATGATTTTGTCCCACTCCTTGGGTCTGCCACTGTTGGACTCAATTTTTTGCGATGTTGCTGCAAACGGCCACAACTTCTAGCCTGTAGCGTGAGGCCAAGGAGGAGGAGAAGCCATTGCATGGCTTGTTCTTCTCTTCATCTTTTTCCTCTCATCATAATCTTTTAAGAGGGCATTCCATTCCCTCGTAACATTAGCCTCCACATTTTTACATGGCATGACATCATTGTAGGGTTTCCTCGCCAAGTGTTATTTTAGGTGGTTTATGCCTCCATAAATTTAGTATCACAATAATTGCAGAAGACTTATCCCTTCTTTAAACCCTCTCTTGCATACTTCCAAGCTGGGTCTCTCTTGCTTGTCATTTTATTTCAATGTGGCTGCACATGGAGACAATCATCAAGTAATTAGAATCTCAAATAAAAATAAAATAAAATAAGCCCTAGAGTTTAAGCATAGACAGCTGAAACTTCATTTTTTACCTCAACTCCAACTGCTGGGTGGCTGTTAGATTTTTGAAATCTGGAAAAATAATCGTGTTAAGGATGCAAATGCATGCTCTTGTGGCTTCCTTCACCTCCTCTTAGCTCCCTTTGCCACTGGAAACAATAGAAATGAGGCCTTAAAAAAAGAAAACATTTATTCCATTTTTGGATGCATTTCCATGCAGACGAGTTTTATTTATTGGGACTTGTCGTACTTTTGAGTTTTTCTGAGTACAAGATTCTAAAAAACTCAGTGAGCCAAGAAAAAATCTCCGAGTTGATTCCAAAAAAATCATTTTGAGCGACTTGCGCTTGGAATCGACAAGTAAATTTGCCAAGTTTTATAACTATGCTTTTAAGAGTTTTAACAAGTATTTTACATGTTTAAATTTATTTTACGAGTTTATAATTATTTTATTTGCTGAATATTGGTTGAGTTTTTAAACTTAGTTTTTGCCGAGTTCAAGTACTAGTCGAAAATTTGGGATGCTAAGTTCCAGTCAAGTCTGAGTTTTTGAACAATGATGCCAATAACTTTGAAAATTTCTGGTAGATGTACACTGTGCCAATGATGATATTCCGTAATTGACTGCTGATATAGAAACAGTTCGGTCCTTTACATACTACCTCAGAAATATACTCGCTAAAGACAAAGGTGACTTTTAAGGTCACGGTCACGCCAATATGCCTCATAGGTGTATGATCTCCCTTGTGCTAGCAAGGCAAGTTTTTCACTTTATCTTAAATACTAGTCCATTTGTGTTTTGGGTTTTAACTTTCAACCCTTTCACCAAGTTCATATTAAATTGAGTTTTAACAATCCATCTAAGCCTGAGGTACAAAATACTTTATTAAAAAAACAAATTTTGTGTGTATAGACTTCAGGAAGATGAACAGTCGGTTGATCCCTTGCAAGTATTGAAGAATATTAGGAGTCAACTTGTTGGGATAGGCAAAATACTAGATAACAAACAATTGAAGTCTATTACATCAAACAATCTGTTAGAGGGTTATGAAGGAATAATTGAATGCTTATCAATTGTAGCAACAAATTGGGACTTTGAAAAGGCTTTGGGTAATTTGCTATAGAAAGAACAAAGGATACAAAATCAAGAAGAGGACGAATTTGATGAAGAAAAAGGTTTCGTAGTGCAGACAAAACCTAAGAACAAAGGACGGTGAGAGTTGAAGCAAAACGTAGATGATGGTAAACAAGAATTCACATGTTATTGATGTGGGAAACTAGGTCATTTTTAAGGTATTGTAGGAGTAAATATCCTAAATCTTGCAAACGATGGGAAAGCAATATTGTTGAAACTTCTGCAAAAGGAAAGGAGACTGAAGGACATGAAGATAGTGAAAAACATCTACACTTTCTAGTGGAAGAGATATTTGATTGAGGGATTGAATGTGATTTATGTAATATTTCAAATGCCTCCAGTTCTGGGATGTTGTGTGATGATTTTGATAAGATGATATTGGGATTGTAATGTCCATTTAAGTAGTCTGCAAGGAAATTATGATACAATTGTAAATAGAATTGAGGCATTATTAATTAACAGTCATTAGTTAGGTTGTTGGTTATAAGGTGTTTGTGAACCTACCCAACCACTATGGATGCATAACTAGGATTCCAATCACAATACAGCGCCTTATTCTTTTTCCTTGTTTAATGGATTTTTTTTTCTTATCTCCTTAAAATTAAAGGGATTCCCAAATATGCATGAAATGATTTAAACCAAAGAGCTACTGTTGGTATTAAAGCAACAGAATGTAAAATAAGTTTACTGATCTGGAAAATCAACTATTGTGGGTAATAGGGTCATGCTAGAAAGTGATCAATTTTGGGTATAACATGTTAAGAATAAAATTTTAGTTGTCTTTGGAAATCTTAGCTTTGAATCTTGATGTGTAGAACAATGTGAACATCTTTTTTGCAGACTTCAAGCATCTAATAACAATATTCACGATCAGGAGGATAATGATTTGAAGTTCTTAATTAGGATATTGGTGAAGATCAAAGCTCAATGCCCCCCCTAGTGCTAAGCATGGATGGGGAGTAGTGAAATTCAAGGTACTATCACAGACTTATGGGGATGCAGCTTGGTACAAGTTTTCTTATTTCAATAGTGATGACATGAAAAATGTCGAAGCTTAATGTCAATAGTGGTAGGTACATAAGGATGGGAAGTGCTGATGTTTTAGTCCTCCAAATGGTCTTCTAATGATATAACTAGGGACAAGTTTTGGATATTTGATCTTGTAGGATTATGCTCGACTGTTGGCACAAACATCCGATCTTGTAGGATTATGCTTGGTCGTTGGCAAAGAAATCCCTTGGATCGTGGCCATATGAAATTTACAAGGTTGAAAGTACTTGGATTGAGGTGGTACTTTGGAGGAATCCTCTTTGAGATATCTAATTTTTACTCTTACTGTTTAAGTTGCCTGATTTTTTATGTTTTGCAGACCATTAGAACTGTGTCATGAATGAAGTATTTTATATTTATACAATCCACCAAGTGTTTTCCTTATCCAATACTTGCCAGTAATTTTACAACAGGTTGTGTTGGAGTTTTGTTTTACGTAAAGAGGGAAACAAAAAAAAATCATATTTGTGTCAACGAATGACCAAATTAGGTCAGTCAAACACGAAGGAACAACCAATTAAAATAGCATGGGGGAGCTTTAAAAAAGAGCTTCAAAGTCTGAAGTAGACCGCAAGTTAACAACTAAAGTACAATAAGAAAAGAATACAAGGTGATGAATCTTAATAGGTGAAACCCTAAACATGTCAGAAATATAGTAGTATATTTATTACAAATAACCATGTGGAAGAAAGATCCATTACCAAAGAAGATGAAGTTGATGAAGACCATGATTGGAGGAAAAATTTGGCCTTGATTCGTCTCAAATTGTAAACTACGGCCAACATTATTATTAATCATCGCAAAGACCCAAGGCAAGATGTAATAATTTCCACGGGATGATGATCATTCTTAAATGGTCTTGTTTGGCAATTCCGAGATAGTGGGAGGAATGTCCCTTAGAGAATCTCCCACGAAATGCCGATGATCCCCTAGGTGCAGAAAGGAAGTTTGCAATATGCGTTTGCTTGAATTGTTTGGATCATGGGTGAGAAGGGTAGTTGACCCTTTATGTTGAAGATGTTAGTTAAATATTAAAATTACGTGCAAGCAAAAAACACAATAACTTCAAAAAAATAGTAACACAAATAGATTTTACGTGGAAACCCTGTAGTGTGCAGGTAAAACCACAGGGCAATGGCAACTTTGTTATTTTATTGATTTCAACAACATTTACATTCACACTGCTGTGTACATGCAAGGGGTCGTTCCCCTTTTATAGATAAACAAAGGAAGGCTCCAAAAACTGTTCGTTTCCTCTCCCAAAGGAAGACTCCGAAAACTGTTCGTTTCCTCTCCCAAAGGAAGACTCCAAAAAACTGTTCGTCTCCTCTCTCGGAGCTACCCATCTGGCAGCAACCCGTCTGGCAGCAACTTGTTTGGAGCTACACATCTGGAGCTACACATCTGGAACTAGACATTTGGAGCTACCCGCCAGGAGCTACACGTTTGGATCTACCCGTCTGGAGCTACACGTCTGGAGCTACCCGTTTGGAGCTACATGTCTGGATAGTGACTTCATCGCCTAACATTCTCCCACTTGAAGTCAGTATACAGGAATTCTTTGCCTATGTTTTTCCATCTAGTGCCAATTGCCCAATGCTGCCCTTATTACATTTTCAGCAAGCCCAGAGAAGTTTTACACCACTCAAACTTCTCTGTCTTGACCGGTGTAAGCATATCTGCAGGATTCATTTCAGTATCAATTTTCTCCAATAGGATCCTACCTTCTTCCACCACATTTGTTATAAAATGGTACTTAACATCAATGTGTTTCGTGCGATCATGGAATGTTGGGTTCTTCACTAGCTGAATAGGACTCTGGCTATCACAATGCAACACAATTTTCTCTTGCATTATCTTGATGTCACCCAACAACCGCTCTAGCAAAATTGCCTCTTTGTTGTCCTGAGTCATTGCAATATATTCTGCTTCAGTGGTTGATAAAGCCACCACAAACTTCAATTTAGAAGTCCAACTCATAGCTCCACCAACAAGAGTGAAAGTATATTTTGTAGTGGACTTTATCCCATCTCTATCTCCACCATAATTAGAATCCACAAAACCTATAATTTGCAACTTTTCCGATCCGTAGTATATAGCAGCATATGAAGTGCCTCTTAAATATCTAAATATCCACTTCATCGCATTCCAATGCTCCTTACTAGGATTTGCCATGTACCGGCTGACAACTCCCACTGCTTGGGCAATATCCGGTCTGGTGCTCACCATGGCATACATGAGGCTTTCTATTGTTGATGAATACGGTACACGAGACATGCTTGTCTTCTTTGCTTCTATGTGAAAGAAGTGAGGTACTAACTGGTTTTGCATTCTGCATATTGAAGCGCTGCAGAATATTTTCTATATATGATTTTTGACTTAACCAGATCTTTCTTCCTGTTCTGTCCTTGTGTATCTTCATCCCTAAAATTTGGTTTGCTGCTCCTAAATCCTTCATTTCAAATGTCCTAGCCAACTTAGCCTTAAGATCAATGATTTTCTTCATGCTGGGGCCTGCAACCAACATATCATCAACATACAACAGCAAAATAATAAAACTACCGTCATCAAACCTCTTATAGTATGCACAATGGTCAGCTTCACTCTTGCAGAAACCTTGGCTCTTCATGAAGGTGTCAAATTTTCTGTACCACATCCTTGGCGCCTATTTCAACCCATACAGAGATTTCTTGAGTCTGCAAACCAAATGCTCTTTGCATCTTTCTTCATAGCCCTCAGGCTGATCCATATAAATTATTCCTCAAGATCACCATGCAGGAAAGCAGTCTTTACATCAAGCTGCTCCAGTTCTAAATCCTGTGCTGCTACAAGTGCAAATAAAACTCTAACAGTAGTCATCTTCACAACTGGAGAGAATTTCATTAAAGTCTATAACTGACTTTTGCACATAACCTTTTACCACCAAGCGAGCTTTATAGCGTTCCAACAACCCATCACCGTTCTTCTTTACTTTGTACACCCACTTGTTTCCAACAACCTTTCTTCTAGGTGGGATATCCACAAGTTCCCACGTTTTATTCTTGCGAAGTGCCTCGATTTCCTCCTCCATGGCTTTCCTCCACTTTTATGCATTCTCAGACTCTCTAGCTTCCTAAAATGAACTAGGCTCACGATCATCAGTTAACAAAGCAAAAGAGGACTGATAAACAGGAGAATACCTTTCTGGACACTTTTGTGGATGTGTAGATCTTCTAACCCAATGATATGTTGGTTGTGGCTCTTGGTCTTGTGACTGTTGTGGCTGTTCTACTTTCTGTTCTGCATGTTAATCAAAAACTATAGCATGCTGGTTTTCATTTTCATATTTATTCATATCTACTTCAATTGGTACAACATTAGGTGTTTGCTGTACCTCCTTCCTTTGCATGGATTTTTCATCAAAAATAACATCCTGGCTAATAATTACCTTGTGGGCAGTAGGATCCCACAGTCTATACCCCTTCACTGTATCTCCATAGCCAAGAAAAACACATTTGCTTGACTTTGGGTCAAGTTTGGACCTTTTTCCTTTAGGCACATGGGCAAATGCATCACATCCAAAGGTACACAAATTAGAGTAATCAACTGGCTTACAACACCAAACCTCCTCCGAAATCTGTCCATCCAACGCAGCTGTAGGTGACCTGTTAATAAGGTAAACAAATGTATTAACAACCTTTGCCCAAAACTTTTTATCCAACATGGATGCGCTGAGCATGCTTCTTGCATGTTCCATGATTGTGCGATTCATCCGCTCAGCCACACCATTTTGTTGTGGAGTATATGGTACAGTCTGTTGGTGCTTAATTCCTTCCTGCGTACAAAATTTATCAAATTCCTTAGAGCAATATTCACCCCCATTATCTGACCTAAGACATAAAATAGGCTTGCCCAAACTTTTCTCTACTTGAGTTTTGAACTCTTTAAATTTCTGCAAAGCTTTCGACTTCTTCTTCAGAAAATAAACCCACACTCTGCTAGAATAATCATCTATAAAAGTCAGAATATAGATAGCACTATTTAAGGACTGAGTGGGGTTGGTCCAGACTCCAAATATATTAGAATGTATAAGTTGCAGAAAATCAGAACTCTTACCAGGGCTTGCAGTAAACCGAACCCTCTTTTGTTTACCAAAAATACAGTGCTCACACAAGTCTAAATTACAAGACTTAATCCCAGAAAGCATACCTTGGTCATGCAGACTTTTCAGACCTTTTTCACTCATATGTCCTAGGTGTTGATGCCATAGCATTACTGCATCTGGAATAGAATTTGTTGTTGCTGCATGGTTTGTCACCGTATCACTGCATAAACGATATAGGGCCCCATAAGATTCTCCTTTTGCTACTACAAGGACTCCTTTGGTAATTTTGCAGTAGTTGTTACCAAAAGTGACAGAATACCCTAGCTTATCCATCATCTTGATTGAGAGCAAATTCTTCCGCAAATTAGGCACATGTTGTACATCATATAACATCCTTTGTCTACCATCGTCCAGCCTGATCCTTATGTCCCCTCCTCCCACAATTTTTAAAGGATGATCATCGCCCAAGTAGACCATCCCACCACTATATGGCTGATATTTGTCAAACCAGTCTCTGTGAGGAGACATGTGGAAAGATACACCCGAGTCCAAAACCCAGGTATATAAAACAAATCTGTTGTTACTAATACAGAAAGCTTCACATGTTGCCATCTCTCTTGAATCTACTGTACTGGCTTCAGCTGATGGCTGAATTTGCTTTTCACCATTCTTTTCGCTTTGTAATTGCCAACAGTCCTTTGAGTGCCTTGGCTTCCCACAATGCCAACACTTCCCTTTCTGCTTGCGTCCTTTAGACTTAGATCTGGACTGTAATCTACCTTGTTTACTCCTCTCAAAAGATCGACCTCTCACAGATAGGGCTTCATTGGTTGAGGGTTCCAAAGACGTTTTTCGCCTCAACTCTTCTGCCAACAAAGCGGCTACCACATCATCAAATTTTAGAGCTCCTAATGATGCATTACTAATGGTCATCACCATATGATCCCAGGTGTCCGAGAGGGAACAAAGTAGGGTGATAGCTCTGTCCTCATCCTCCATATTCACATTAATTGAAACCAGTTTACTGATAAGGGTATTAAACTTATTCAAATGATTTGCCACAAATGAACCCTCCTTCATCCTCAGGCTATAAAGCTGTTTTTTCAGAAAAAACCTTATTTGTTGCTGATTTTATTTCATACAACTTTTCAAGCTTTTGCCAGAGGGCTTTTGCGGTCTTTTCTTCAGCAATATTGAACAAGACAGAGTCTGCTAGGCATATACGAATTGTAGAAACCGCCTTCCTGTCCAGTGTTGCCCACTCCTCATCTTTCATGTTGCTTGGTTTACTCGCGACCCCTTTCAAGGTTAGGGCTTGGTCATTTGGAACCAACAAATCCTCCACATTCATCTTCCATAAGGTGAAGTTACTACCATCAAATTTCTCAATCTCGAACTTGGTTACACCTCCTATCATTGTTTCAGCTCCCACTCACACAAAACCTTGCTTTCATACCAGATGTTAGTCAAATATTAAAATTACGTTTAAGCAGAAAACACAATAATACAAAAAAATAGTAACACAGATAGATTTTACGTGGAAACCCTACAGTGTGTAGGTAAAACCACGGGGCAATGGCAACTTCGTTATTTTATTGATTTCAGCAACATATGCATTTACCCTGCTGTGTACATTCAAAGGGTCGTTCCCCTTTTATAGATAAACAAAGGAAGGCTCCGAAAACTGTTCGTTTCCTCTCCCAAAGGAAGACTCCGAAAATTGTTCGTTCCCTCTCCCAAAGGAAGACTCCAAAAAATTATTTGTCTCCTCTCCCGAAGCTATCGTTTGGCAGCTACCCGTTTGGAGCTAGACATTTGGAGCTCCATGTCTGGAACTACAAGTTTGGAGCTAGGCATCTGGAGCTACACGTTTGGAACTACACGTCTAGAGTTATATGTCGGGAGCTAGACGTATGGAGATACCCGTCTGGAGCTAGACGTCTGGAGCTAAACGTTTGGAGCTACACGTCTGGATAGTGACTTCACCTCCTAACAGAAGAAACTTTATTCTTTGGCTAGCATGAGGAATATGGGAGGGAGGAACAACTTTAGTTGTTGCTTGTAGAGAAGGACGCATTCTCATTGATATATCAACATTGTTTCATGCAATTGTAGCATCTAGAGGATCCTTAGTGCCTCTGACAATTGAAAAAACATGAAAAGAGGTAAGTAATATATGAGTCCTTGTGGATGCCTATGGAGCTTGGTGCTTGAGAGTGATCATATTCCCAAAGTTATAGAGCCAAACATCTCTTGTGGGGGTAGTGTGAAAAGGCAACAAGTGGCTTTCTTGAATCTCTATACAAACAAACAATAATATCTTCCTTTGATATTTTAGTAGATAGGACACCTAAACTCTAGCCCCTAGAAAGGGCAAAGATAAGGGTTGTATTACGGTTTACCTATGGGAATATGGTGGTTGGTCTTGATCTATAATTAGTATGAGCATATCGTTAATTGATCAAAATGAATCTTGAAGCAAATAGTCAAGTGATGCTTGGTATGGTTGAGATGGGTGAAATGTTTTGGTGTCTATTCACTTTGTGATGCTAGGGCTGATGGGAAATTAAGCGTATTAATAGGTATTGGCACCAAGAGGAAGTGCAAGATGTGGGAAGAAATTGATGCCAAGCACAATGGAAGGTGGCACCAAAGCCTACAAGAAAGACAGGATATAGATACTTGGAGGAATGGTTGTTTAGGCTTCTCTAGCTATGTGTTTGGAAACACTTATTTCATAATCTATTTTCTAGCACAAGCTGATATGCTCATGATGCCCCAGGTTTGGACAATGCTAACGAGAGTATACAATGGATGGCATGATAAAACAATTCAATGGTGACATGAATGCTTGATCATGGTGCTGTCCTCCTGGCCAGTATGTCAAAATTGGTTTACGAGGAAAGCCTTGTTCACTCTTCTCTAAGTTCTTCCAATCAATGAACATTGTGCTTGACATATGGAGAAATTGATGCAAAGATGGCTTAGACTTTTGGTCAAATTGTTGCAAGACTATTGTTAAAATGGATGTGAACTTGAAGTGGATTGACCATCTATAGTTCATCTCAAGAGTATTGCACTAGCAATGTGCTTGAAGGTAGAGATCACAGAAAGTGGATTGCATACAATAATTCCTTTATGACAATGGTGCAATTTGAGCAATGTTAAGTGCCAACAGTCAACCATGCATACTGATAAATAGATGTTGGTGTGACATTTGGTGATGATATATAGAGATTGGCATTTTGGCAAAGTATGATGTTGCACATGTAAATTGATATGTCATTTCAATATCCAATAAGCCGTCTTTGAGATTATTGGCACCAAGTAGACTTTATCATTGGCATCAAACATTGCAATTAATTTGAAATTTTTTCTTTTCAACATTTTTATCAAGACTAGCATATTGGTGCCAAGAGTCAACCATGCATACTGATAAACAGATGTTGGTGTGACATTTGGTGATAGTATATAGAGGTTGGCATCTTGGTGAAGTATGATGTTCCACATGCAAGTTGAGATGTCATTTCAATATCCAATGAGCCATATTTGAGATTATTGGCACCAAGTAGACTTTATCATTGGCATCAAACATTGCAATTAATTTGAAATTTTTTCTTTTCAACATTTTTATCAAGACTAGCATATTGGTGCAATGGTCACATCTTGGAGTAAACAAATGATATTTTAAATTCAGGAAGCTGCTTGGAGACTCTAGAATTTGTTGTAAACTCTATCTGTAAGTTGGAAATGTGTTTTAACATTGAGAACGCTGATATGAGACCTGACATTTCATGGTTGATGGGATGATGCCTGTTTTGTAGAAAAGCTCACTATTAAGGATATTGGATTTGAATATAGAAGAGAAGGGTGCTAAGGAGTCAAAGAGATTGCTTCATTTTGAGGTTTTGAGTGACCAAGGAAAAGAAATATGCTACTTGCATGTTTCATACAAACATGGAAGATAAGCATAATTGGAATGTATTGACATCCATTATGGTGGTAGAAATTGGTGGCATGTTAGCAAAGGTGGTTGGTCCTATTGAAACTAGAATTAAGATTTTTTTTTTGTGAGTGACATCCTTCTTTCATGGTTGGTGCTGCTAGTTTTGCAGAGAGAGACAATTCATATAACAATAATGATTTGAGTAATGACAATCTGAACACCTATAATGGTGACATTGAATAGAAAATTTCAGAAGCCACGATAATTATGTTAACCAAGATGAATTGGCATGTTAGCTGGAAGTTTCTTCTAGCAAATAGCTTCAGCTTATAACAAATGACCCCTCCCAAAAAAATCTTAGTTGTTTTATGTATTAGTCGAGGCAAGGATACAATGTGACCATAGGTTTGAGTATTAGAAAAGAATGATGTAAAAGTCATACAAGTTTTATGGAGTTAGAAGGAAAATGTGAATTTTTTTTTTTGTTTTAGAAGGGGGTCGTATGCTAAAAAATTCAATCTTGAGTACTTATAAAGGGGAAATTTGAGAGTTGTCTATGTATGGCATTGGCATGTTGAGAGGATATACACAAAAATTTCCTCAGTATAACCTTAAAACATTTTTGTTAGCTAAGCCATTATTTTTAATTTGTATGACTTGGGGTTTGGTGGAACTTTCATGCTGGAAGGTTGGCACCAGAAATATATGGGATATTGGTTTTGGCCAAATTTTGGTCCTGTTGTCTTTTGGCATCTTTGATATTGAATTCAACTCATAACCTTGTACTTGTGGATATGGTTCCTTAACTAAAAGCTTAAACTGGCAGCCATGGCAAGGTACCCACTTTCCAAGTTATTTATAGATGAGACAGACCCTCCTTAATGAGCATTTGATGCTTGCGATATTTGGTCGAATATTTATGTTTCAGAGTGGGGGCAAAGCATCCTGTCAAGCAGGTCTCTAGGCGATTCCTGAAGTTAGAGGACAGCAAAGGAGGTATTGACCAGGGCTTCAGGTTCTGCCAAAGATTAGAAAGTGAGGAGGATTTGTTGAACATGGCTCTAGGGGGACAGATAGAATAGAGAGCAGAATGAAAGGCAAATCTATGTTGGTGATAGCGGATACACGGAAGATTATGGATCACATAACCAGCATGGGTTTGATTAAGACCTTGTTGTTTGGAGAGAGTGGTTATCTATCCAGTCTGGTGGAGCCCTTGGCCAATCACATTGCAACAGGAACATATAGCTGTCACACTCTGCTTATCTCCCACATATGTGCCTTTCAAGTAATACGTATGCTACTTTGTCTGGAGGGCGAGATGTGTAAGGATAGGGGAGACTGTAAGCATGAATTTTATATTTTAGGTATTATGGACTCTTAGGAGATTGACATATCAGGGGACATTGGGGATCATGAACTTCATGGAAATTATGTTTATATGGGAGAGCCCCTTTTCTATTTGGGGTTTAATTTGTTAGCACTAACTTTTGCGGTTCGGCAAGCACCATGATAGTTATGTGAAAAACTGTCATGTTACACTTAGAGCACGTCTTTGTGGAGACAGTTCAAAGGAGTCTTAATTTAAGTTCTTTGACACGTTTGGTTTTAGTTACACCTTTAGCCCATGTAGATGGTTCTCATGAAATCAATGAGGCATGACATATTTCATCAATTATGGTGTTCTTTTCATGTGTCTGTAAGTTATATTTTTTGTTTCATGTGTCTTCTTCTTTGGTTGAATGTCTGAAATGAATCAGTATATGAAGGATTAGTCCAACATTAGGCAACTCTGGTACCAACTTAAGGGACTAAACCAAAGAACGTCAGAAATGAAAAGAAACCATGCTTTTAGATAAAGTATGCTTTGATGCAATGACATCTATTAAAAATAGGCATGGTTGTTTATTTCTTTCTCTTTTAAATAAATGAAGGCTATTGAGTTGAATTGCTTAAAAAATGTTGGGTATTTCTATTAATTCAGGTGCACAGACACTTCAGTACACAAATATTCAAGTACTTTCTAGATAAAACAGGAAATCTGGTAGTTATGGAGTTGTCAGAAATGATGTGAATTAAAGTGATATGTTTGTAAAGTGAAATTTGTTATTGTAGGATTTTCCTAAGACATTTACTGGGGGTTTACTGCAGGTAGAGACTGCATATGATATGCTACTCATGCAAAGCTTTATGCAGCGAAGGGCAGGAAAAGTTATAGATAGCAGCATTCGGTATGCTGATGTAAAACAGGTAAGCACTTCAGGTGTTGGCAGGATGCCAGAGTGGCTGAAGACTTTTTTGAAAAATGCACCCTTCAGTGTGGAAGCTCCATCTGCCAACGATCTAGGCATACAAACTGGGGTTTATGGAGCTTTAATGGCATGGACGTTTGTCAATGGAGTTTCATATCCAGAAGGAGTGCAGTTATCCAGTAATGGAGCTGATGTACCTGGTCTGATTTTGGCCACTGGGTTTGGAGCTTCAATCTATTTTTTGCGCAAGAAGAATGTTAAACTAGGTGAGACCTGGGGCTATGCATTGTTCCATTTCCTGCTGTGCAAGAAAGTAATTCTGTCTTGTATTTTTAACTTGGGTATTGAAATTCATCCTCTTGTGATAATTATATAGAAATAGATGGAAAAAATAAGGTAACATAATTGAAGTAATCAAAAACCTCCGATGTCTAAAGGGAAGAACCTAATAAGCAAACTAGGTACATTGAGAAAAGATTAGAGTTCCTACATGGATAATCAATATAGAGAGGAATATTTTTTAGTTAGAGTTCCTACAAGGATAATTAGTATAGAGACGAAAACAAAGAAGAGAAGGGTCCTGACAGTAATGCTTAGGTCTCCTTTAGTTTTCCTACATAACCCTTCTGTGCTCCAGGAGTTCCTATCAAATACTATCCTATATCTTCATTAATGATTATAGGGAGCAATCAAGCATGACAGGTTCTCACACATCCAGGTCCTTCCATTTTTTTTCCCTCTTCTGTTCTTTATTGGTATCTTACATGTTGAGGATCTTTTTGAGGCCGAGTTGCTTCCCCCTTCCAAGAGATGGATTTCCTTTTGGCCAGTTCTCAGACTGTTTCAGGCTGTACTTGTTAGTAACAGTAACACTGACCTACTTTGGTTATTCAAGAACATTAATACATTTTATTTTCTTTTTCGTTCCTGGCTTTGCACGTAGGTTGTGAGAACTTAAGCTATTGCTATTCTTCACTATTAATTTTCAAGGAAGTTTGCATTTTGGCTTCATAGCTGTGATAAAATTTGTGTTATATTTTCTGTTTTCTCTAACTTAGGTTTCTTTCCTACGAGTGGTATGTCGAAAAATGTTTTTAGCCTGTCCTTGTCTTCCAGACAAGATGCTCTAGTCATCATCTCTTTTTTTATTGATGTTTTTGAGTCTTATTCATAGTGTTTCTTAAAGGGCCTTGGTAATTTGTGGAACTGTTCATTTCAATCTTATAAGACAATTACTTCTCTCTCTTCCTGGTGAATCCCTATTTCTGCCAAGAGTGTTTGATGAGCTGTGTCTACTTTCATATTAAAGCATAAGTTTCATAATGAAGAACTGGCATGGATGCCTATCTGAGCAGAATTCTTATTGCATTCATAGACCTATTATTTGTATTTCAAAAAGACATTCTGAAGTGATAGGGTCTCCTTTTTTCAGAAATAAAGAAATTATATTAATGTCCATATATTGCCAAAAAGGCGGTTAACCTTCATTGACATCATCTATCATGTTACTGGCAATTGTCCCTTTTTCCTGAATTGATTGGGTAAAAACACTTCTTTTTATTCTTTTGTCTTTTGCTCCATAAATGGATATTCCAAAATCCATCACACAGATGTATAGAATAAACAATTTAGATTTATTTAAAGATATTTGCTTCTTTGGAATGTGTGCGAAAATATGGGGGTCCCTGTGCAGCATTTTTCACCATTCTCTGGCTCTAGGCTTCAATTTTCCAGGCAAATGGATGGAAGCAATTCAAAATTCAAATTCAATTTTTTTGAATTTTGGAGTGGAGCCTTTTCCTAGTATTTGACCCCCCTTCTTTTTTCTATGGCAAGGTTTATGCATGCCTGTTGCACGTGGTCTGTTGCTTTTGTGGGTGAATGGAGCAGCTTCAAAATGGACTCTTTAATGTGACGGCGGTGGGGTGCGACTCGCTGGGTGTATTGGTGTTGAGTCCTTTGGACACAGAAGGTCACGAGTTCAAACTCAGGCCCCCTTTTGGGCTGGGCCTTTCTCTTGCCTTCTTGATCAGTGCCTCACCCTCCAAGGGTAGACATGCCATGTTGAGGCAAGTTTTGGGCCACTGGAACCTGATTGGCCTATTTAGCATAGGACAGACTTGGCTGACGTGAGATGGGTTCAAATCCACCCTTTACCACTTTGCCTTGTTGTATAGCTTGTCCACTTGGCACTTGGAGTTTACATGATAGATGAGTCGGCTAATTGTGTGGCTGATGTGATGCTTGATGGACGATATTCCATATATATATATATGAATGATTGCCGGACCTTAAGAAACCAAGTTTTCCCTCATTGGTTCCGAATGACATGTGCCAAAATGGCATTGGTGGCAGGATTCATGTTTTTTAGCCAGAAATGGTGCACCATGGAAGCATCAAAATATTGGAAGGAATAATAAGGTTCGATTTTTTCAATTTCTTTTTCTTTTGGGTCTAATAGTAAGGCTTTGCATTTGGAGGTCATAACTTTGTCATACAAAACCCTTTTAAGCCCTTTTAGATCACATGATTTTTCTAGCTCTACACAGTAGAGTCCATTTTGTTTTGCTGGGTTGGAGGTGAATCTGTGCAGGAACGTGATGGGTCTGAAAGTTTTTGTCTCTCAGCTAATGGATGTAATTTTCATATTTGGGAGAACCAGATATTTGACTTACTGCAAAGTAAAGGGTTTATGGAGCATCTTTGATGAGATAAAAGCAACAACCCTTGATGCTAAGTCTCTGTAAGATAAAAAGGAAGCAATAGGTCTCGTATTCTTGCGACTGAACTAGACTTTATCTTCCATATCAAGCACAAATTGATCTGCTGGAGGTTTGGAAGCAGATTAAAAATCTTTTTGGGAAGGTCAACTCTAGAAAGGTCAATTGTTTAGAGATAGAGGTTACTAACTCAAGTTTGGGAATTTTGATAGAGTTGAGGACTATAATGTGAGGTTTAAGGCCTTGAGAAGAGATATTTATACTGAAGAGTGGAAACCTAAGGATGATGCAGAGTTTATTGATATTGTTCTCACCAATCACTTCCCACTTCCCTCCACATAAGATGGTTAGTTTGATGTGCAATGCCATTCCTATGTATATGGAGAAGCCAAAATCATCAACTCTTGATGAATATTTTTCCTCTGATGATCCATTTTGAGGTTGCTTTGTGGAATATGGGAGATTTTCCTTCAGATCAGGCTCATGCGCAAGTCATTTTTAAGTCTTTGAAGAATAAGATAGACAAGCCTAAGGGTGGAGGGCCAAAATGTTCAAAATAGAAAGTACAATGCAGATACTATAACAAGGAAAGACGATTGTACAACATGCATTGTAAGGCTCTAGAAGGTTGAGGAGCTTGCCAAGAAATATGGTTGTGATGAGGGGCTCATGAATACTTCTCATGATATTGTTGGGGGTACTTCAAATAGTGCACATGTTACTGTGCTTGCAGCTTATTGGTCATCTTCATCTCAAGAGTGCATTGCTGATTCTAGAATCACCAGGCATATGACTAAGCATTGCCATCTTCTTTCCGATTATAGTCAGTTGCATAGCAAAGGGTGAGTTGTTATTGGTGATGATCTACCCTTGTAGGTTTTAGGATGTGGCGATATCACTGTTAGTGATGCTAAATTTGGAGAGGTCCTCCATGTTCTAGGAGTTGGACCTCATCTTCTTTCTCTTGCATCATTCATACAAATAGGAAGATAGAGTTTTGTCCATGTTCTGAGAATTCAATCTAATCTTACTTTCTATATACCACTCATACATCTAAGGAGGAGTTCTGGCTTGATCAATGGTTTTGTTGACACTGATGTTGCTTTAAGATATTATGATAGGTCAAATCATATTCATATGCAAAAGCTTGAAGATGCCCCCTTGTCCTTTGATCATAAAGTGTTGGTCGATATGGGAGTTTGAGCAATGGCATTAACGCTTGGGGCATATAAATTATGGATCCTTGAGGCACATGAGTTGTCTTTAGATGGTTTGCGACCTTCTTACAATTGATCCACCTCGTGGTGTGGGTGAAAGATGTGTGGTGGGGAAAAACCACTGGGAGTTCTTTCCCAAGGATAAAGCATGATGTGCATCCCAACCTTGAGAGGTAGTCCATAGTGACATTTGTGGTCCTATAGCCATCTCTTCTATTGGAGCAACAAATATTTTCTCACTTTTATTGAAGATTTTTCCAGGTATCTTTGGATCTACACCATTAAATCCAAAGATGAAGCTCTCAAGCATTTTCAGGCTTTCAAGGCATTAGTGGAGAATTAGAGTGAGAAGAAGATTAAGTGCTTTCGAACAGATCGTGGAGGAGAGTATGTTGATAATGAGTTCCAACGCTTTCTTACTTTCCATGGTATTTCTTTGTAGCTGATCGTTTGATATACTACACAACAAAATGGGGTAGCTAAGTGGATGAATAGGGCTATTGTGGTAATGGATCATTGTATGATTTAATGTAAACAAGTGAATCTTAAGCTTTTAGGAGAAGAAATATTTTGTGCTGATGAGATCATCAACAAGATTCCCATGTGCCGTCAAGGGCATGACCCCCTTTAAGAAGTGGACAAGAGTACTCATGATTTTCTCGCCTCAAGGAGTCAAAGGCATATTGACTCTATGATCCTTCTACTTGCAAGGTCATCACCAGGAGAGATGTTTGTTTGATGAAATCCCTTCTAATAGATACTTTAGATCTCTCTCGCCTCTTCTTGTTGATTCCTCGTCATCTCATAATATGGTTGTTGAAGTTGGTCTCTCTTATTCTATTGCTGGTTAGCCAATTTATATTGATCAGTCTTTTAGTCGTGATGATTCTTCTATCATAGGGGTTTCTTCTTCTTCTAGTGATTTAGTTATGGATATCTCCTTAGATTCCGATCATCTGGTTTCTTCTTTTGTACCTAATGTGACTTTTGTGGATGAGTTCCCACCCTAAGGAACCTCTTTAGTTCTCTGCTCAAAGACTTTGAGGGTTTTCTGATGTGGATAACTATACATGAAGCTGATTTCTTTATTGATGCAATGCAATATATAAGAAATACAAAGAATCTCACGTGGTTAAGTGGTTGCAACAATTTTCCAAACATGGCCAACCACTTAACTAACAGATAACTATCTGCTAAACAAAGGTGACAACTAACTGCTAGAAGACAAAGGAGATCTCTAACAGCTAACTAAACACCCAAACCACTTAACAACCTATTTCTAACATGGGCATACTATGCCTCACGTGAATACAAAGTGCAAGAAATAGGAAATTAATATAATAATAATAAATAATGAAATATTAACTTAGGCTTAAGTGGATAAGCCTAAGTATCCTCAACACTCCTCCCAACCATATAAGCATTGGACCCCAATGCTCTCAACAAATGTGGAAAGTCATGGGCCATCTCATGGTGAGGAATCCAGTGAGCCATGTGTGGAAAGTGACCGTGACGAGCGACAAGGTATGAAGTGGAAGAACCCTGTCCAGTGTGATGAGTCTTCATCTCAAAAACTCTATCTGAAATGAGCGGAAGTTGACGATCAGGTGCCACTGCTGCTGTAGGGCTGAAAACAAGATCAAGTACCAAAAGAGGATCCTGAAATGGTGTCTCTGGAAAGCGGTGCTTATCCAAAGGAACCCAAACTCTATCTCCAACCTGTGATGAGTGAGGATTGTGATGCTTACGCACCACTTCCTACGGAGTCTCCTGCAAGTCCTGTGGTATCTTGCCTAGAAGGCTCTGTCGATGCTCAATGAATGAAGTAACCTTAGCTTGCTCCTCCATGTGTGCAATGGTGGGAGTGGGCAAAGCCAAAGGTAACTTTTGTGGAACAAGTGGTTGTGTAGCTAGAGGTGTACCCAAAATGATACCAATGGAGTGAATGGCATCTTTCTCATGAGTGAGAATGATGGGTTCCTTAACCACTTGCTCTTGTGATTGTTCATTAGGTGGGAGTGAAACTTCTTCATTTTCCTGTGCCTTAGATGGTGCTTGTTCTTCATTTTGTGTGGAACTGATGCTAGTAGGAGCCAAAATGAGTGCTTGACTTAGTGGCTTCCTTACTTGCCTACAACTTAACATCAAATTGGAAGTAGGTGTAGTGCTTTGTATCAAGTAGGTTTTATCATGCAACTCCAATGTGTAGGTGTTATTTTTAGCATGATAAATAGCATTCCTATCAAATTGATAGGGTTTACCTAGCAATAGCCCACAACAATCCATCTCTGTGACATCACACCTGACTTTATCCACAAACTTGTCACCAAAAGCAAAAGTCAAGGTGCAAGTGTGGGTGATGTTAGATGTGGAGTCTACATCTTTCCACCCAAGTGCATATGGTTGGTGATGTGGCTTGATGGGAAGTTTCAACTTCTCCACAACGGACTTCGCAATGAGGTTCTTTTGCGATCCGTTATCTATGATACAATCAACATAGTAATCATGTGTAAGGTGGGCTCTAGTGACAAACAAATGGTCACGACCCCCTTGAGAAAATACATTTGACATAAGGGTAACTTTGTTCAGTTTACCCTTTAAAGCAGGATACTCTTCTTCCATCCCTGTAGCCACAATGGGACCATCATGTGGTTCCTCATGTGTAGGTTGTACAAATAGGGATTTCTTCTTCTTAAATTTTTCAAAAGTAAAGCATTTGGATTTTACATGACCATGCTTTTTACAAAATTCACAATACAATGAAGAAGAAGGATCTTTAGAATGAAAAGAAGAAGAATGTGCTTTAGGAGAAATGGGAGGAGAAGAAGAATGAGGGGAAGAATGAGAATTGTTCTTCACCTTCTGTTGATGCTGATTCCCGCCTCTGGAAGAGCTCTCCTGTGATGAACGAGATTTGTGATATGCACCAACTTTCTCCTCTGCAAGAATGGCATGATTGAATGCCACATCCAAGGTGAGGAAAACATTGAACTTTATTTCCCTGAAAATTTGATCTTGCAAGCCACGAGTGAATTTGTTAATCAAGTCCTCTTCTGAATATTTCACACCAAGCAGTACCCTTAGCCTATTGAATTGGAAAATGTAGTCAGAAACAGACATACCATAGGCTTGCCTCAATCTATACCACTTGGTAGTGAGGTCACTTTGGTAGTTTGGTGGAAAGAATGTGTTTTTCAGAATTTGGATTAATTCTTTCCAAGTCATTGTGGCATTATGGCTTTGTCTTTCTACAATTAAAACTTTTGCTAAGCCTGTAAGTTTGATTGTAGCAAATGCAACTTGTTCATCCTCAGGAATTTCAGCATAAGCAAACCAAGTTTGCATATCCAAAATCCATGTAGATAAGACATCCGGATCCCTAGATCCATCATATAATTTGACCTCACATTTGGCTTTACTTGCATGATTGTGATGAATTTTTATATCTCCAGGGTTTAATTGCACCACAATATCTTTTACCTTCTCTACTAAAATGTCTACTGTAGTAGTAAGGTTTTCCATATTTGATTTGAGGTCTTGAGCCATATTTTTTCGAGTATATGCCAGACTAGGAGGATTACAAAATGGATGCAAGAACTAATCTAGGCTTAGGAATTTGACAAATTTTCCTAATGCAAGAATTGCCTAGATTTTTACAATCATTTGCCTTCCAAATTTTACAAAAATGGGCTATTTAAAGTGCTTTTTACAAAAATTCACAATTTTGCAATATATAAAAATTAGCACTAAAAATTTGAAAAAATTAGCCCTTACAATGCCAAAAATTGGGTTGGAAGCAAAACTAACTAATCAATTTTGCAATATTGCTGAAAAATTTGCAAAAATTGATAAAAAGATGAAAAATTTCACCTCTTGTAGCTTGTTGCTGTGCTTTTCTGCTTTTGGCGCCAAATTTTGAATTTAAAAAATTCAAATGTTTGAAAATCTCCCTCCGAATTTGAATTTCCCGCCAAAAAATGGTTTTGCCGCCAAAAATTTGTTTTGTTTTTCTGCCCCGGTCAACTGGGAAGCGGGCTGGTCAACTGCCCGATTCAAATCAACGGGCGGGTCAACGTACGGTCAGTCGGTGGCAAAGTCCACCACTAGGCGCTTCCCAAAGCGCACGCCCAAGCAACTGGCGCTGGGCAGCACAGGCTGCCCTTGGCCTGCGCGCAACTGCAGGCTAGGGTGACCAGTGTATGCTGGTCACCTTGGTATAGGAGCGCGGGGGCTTTTAAATCTGCCAATGCCCCCCCGCGCTCACCATGTGGGATTATTCCCATAGACCAAAAAAAAAAAAAACCTTCTCCTGTCGATAGCCGCCAAACCTGCCAGAAGTAGCTGCCTGCCGAAAAATTTAACCACAAGCGTGCCGAAAATTCAAAAATTCGTCGGAATAACATAGTCGGTCTCCGTGGAAATTCTCTCCTGGTTTTCTCGCCGGAAAATCCTTGGGGGCTTGTCTGTGATTTGTCAGGCTTCCCTGTTCGTTCACGCCGGAAAAATTCCGATGTCGCCGAAACACAGTCTTCCTGCCGGGAAACCGCTGACAAAGACCAGGAATTTGCCGGATTTTGTTTCGGGTAATTTTTCTTCTGTTGACGCCGGAAATCACATTCGCCTGCAAATGGAAATGCCAGAGAAACTTGCTGTAAGCGTCGAATGTCCGTCGTAATCACTATGCCGCACTGGTTTTCGTTGCCGAAAAACTCCAACTGTGCCAGAATTCAACCCGCCAATCTGCCGGAGACGTGGGCCTGACGCCCCTAAATTTGGTGGCCAACCACTTGCAAAGCCTATGTTAGGATAATATGCACCTTCCTTTTTTTTTAATAAAATATTAATATTTAATAAAAAAAAATATTTTCATGCAATTAAAAAAAATAATGCAATTTTTCACTCACAATTCTTTCATGCAAGATCTATTTGACTCAAACTTGAGTTCAAATTTTGCTTCGGAAAAACTATGCTTTTCACGGCAACTCTTCGGCAATTCCTCGGCAATGCCTCTTCTTGGCCACAATTTGGCCTCAAACTGGTGTAACTGATACTTAACACCTGGTGCAGGGGTAATTTCTGCCCTCTGTCACCTCAACTTCAACTGATGTTGTGGGTGGCTTCAAGCCAACTCTCACAAGCATCTACCTAGGACCTAGCAGTGAAGTGGCAGTTGTGTCCTCCTTCCTGCAAAACTCTCCTTGGCTAACTGATACCAATGATGTAGATAACTCAACATGAAGCTGATTTCTTTATTCATGTAATGCAATATATAGAGAAATACAAAGAATCTCACGTGGTTAAGTGGTTGCAACAATTTGCCAAACATGTCCAACCACTTAAACTAATAGATAACTATATGCTAAACAAAGGTGACAACTAACTGCTAGAAGACAAAGGAGATTTCTAACAACTAACTAAACACCCAAATCACTTAACAATCTATTTCTAACATGGGCATACTATGCCTCACGTGAATACAAAGTGCAAGAAATAGAAAATTAATATAATAATAATAAATAATAATATATTAACTTAGGCTTAAGTGGATAAGCCTAAGTTATCCTCAACATTTTCCATAGTTGGAACATTGTAGGAATCCACCTCCACCTTGTGCTCTTCTTGCTAAGGTGGATGCAATTGGCAGCATCACTTCATATTGTTAGACTAAGGGATGTGTGGAATGGGAAGCAACAATGAAGGTAGAGTATGATTCTTTCATAAGGAAATAGACTTGGAAGCTGGTTTTTTTGCCCAAGGGCAAGAACATTGTTGGTTGTAAATGGGTCTCTAAGATCAATTTTGGTGTTGATGGTAAGATTGAGAAGCATAAGGCTCCCCTTGTAACCAAGGGATTTTCTTAGGAGGGAGTTGATTACAATGAAAATATTGCTCCTTTTGGTTGTATGACTCCATTAGGATGGTTCTCTCTATTGCTTTTTTGATGGATCTCAAAAACACATTTCTTCATGGGGACCTTCAGGAGGAGATCTGTATGCAACAACTTCTAGGTTTTGTTCAGGTGGGCCCTAAAACTATGATTTGCAGACTCAAGAAGTTCTTGTGTGGGCTTAACTAGGCACCTTGGGCATTCTATGAGAAGATCCACACATTTTTGTGGCTTTTGTCACACTGAAGTGGAGCATGTTGTTTATATTAAAAATCATGATGGAAAAATTTCTATTGTTGTGCTTTATGTTGATGACTAGATCATCATTGTTGGATGTTTGCCTTCAATGATTCGTGATATGAAGCAACAAATTTAGGAGTCATTTGAGATGACAAATTTGGGCCTATTACATTTCTTTTGGCATTCAATTTGTCCAGTCTTCTTTAGGGATTTCTCTTTCTTAGCCATGGTATGCATTGCATGTTTTGTAGTGATTTGGGATGGAGGGTTGTAGTTGAATTACACCTCATTTGCTTTAGTAGTGAAGCTTGAGTCCAGCTGACCCTTTCCTTTGGTGGATACTTCTGTTTCTTGGTCCTTGTTGGATAGTTTTCTTTTACCCACATCTTGCCAAACATTTTCTTTGCTGTCAATCTTTGTTCCATACATATGTAGGTCCCTCATGTCATTGGAAGGCTGCCAAGAATATTTTGTGCTACGTTGGAGGCACTCTTCATATTGGCATTCATGATGCAGCAAGTGCGCCTATTTGTTTGTAGGGGTACTCAGATGTGGATTGGGCCAGTGGTTTGAATAAGTGGAAATCTACTTCGAGGTACTTACTTTCTCTTGGCTTTGGACCAGTTACTGAGTTCCAATCAAAAGGCCATGATATCTCTGTTTTCATGGAAATAGAGTATTGTAGTAGCATCCAAGCTAGGAAACCTCCTGAGTGGATATGAATGATTCTTGAACAATTGGGTCTTCCTGAGAAAGGCCTCAATACTATGTGTTGTGATAATTAGAGTACTATTCCCTTTGGTTCGTAATTGATTAGAGAATCAATGTAACAAGCATAACGAGATTTGGATGTGTTATGCTTAACAACTTTATTCTCAAGGCTAGCTTATGTTGGAAAATGTGGTCTTGGTAATGAAGGTCATTCTTGAGGTTACCTCCTAGTTGGGGACCATATCAACCTGGGAGAGTTTCCACTGGGGGGGGGGGTGTTTAGTAATGTCTTCTCTCTATGGCCCCTTGTTCAGATTAAGGGATGATGTTGAAATGTGTTATTCTTTCAATTATTGGCCATGTTTGACATTGTATGTGTGATTTATTATTGTTTGGGTCCCTTGTTCACCTTGAAGATCCATGTATTGTATTGTTATCCAATAATGTTGGTTTGACTATTATTGGGATTTGTGCTTTATGTCGTGGTGGGTATTTATACCCTTGCTCCACTATGAACTTTTGCATCATGAGATGGTCTATAGGACAGATTATGGAATATATCCTGGCAATGCTTCCTTGATAATTTTTCTATAGAGAAAGAAACTATTAAAAGTCTTCCGGTGTGGGTTAGGTTTTTTGGACTTCCATATTAGCTTATCAATAAGAAGGTTTCGAAGAATATTGGCAATACTCTAGGGGAGTTCATCTAGGAAGGACTAACTGGAGCAAAAGCATGTTGTATAACCTCTTTTTACAGGTCAGTGGAATCTTTATGCTCAAAATCCTGATTCTAAATCTTACAAAATAGAGGATAATATGGATCAATCCAAAGAAGTATGTATAAATTTTATTTTTCCAAGGGCAGACCCCAGAATCCCATCTGATGTGTTCTCCTCTTGATTCGGGAATAGCAACATGAACTAAATGCCCCGTCCAAGCTAATGAACTGACTCCGAAGAGCCCCGACAAAGGGCATAACAATCCTCATCTATTTTTTCTCTTGGCCCTGCTACTGATTTGTCTGTTGAGCTTTCCCCCACTACTATTGCCGTCTGCAGTATTCGGCCATCTCCAGATTCACCTAAAATGAAAAAGTAGAAAAGAAAACAGCATCTCCACATTGTTTTATTGACAAGTTAGTTTTCTTGCAAGTTCCAACCTAATTTCAACCAGCATTGTCCCACAGTTAGTCCCTTTTACACTTCTCCAATGAGTCTTTTCCCTATAAGTGTTTCTCTTGATAGACTTCTGCTCTCCAAACATTGGGAAGAAAAGCAACCTGCGATTTTCCTGTTAGTGTTTTCTTCGTCAGATGTTCCTGCTTTTTCCTTTTTCCAGCCCTCCTTTGATTCAGTAATAGATGGAAAAGCTCCTTCCTTTGCGTTGATATAATTTGTCTTAATTCATTCATTCTGATACTGTCTGATTTTCAAAGTTAGAGTGCATTGTTGCGTTTGCGAGGAAGGAGCTGCACTTTCCTCTCCTCAGCTCTGCTTGGAGAATAAATAGTTGATTTTCACCTTCCTTGCAAGAACTTGCCAAAATACTGAGTGACTGTTTGCTGTACACCTAGTCTAACTGAATGACGAGCTGAATTGCTTGTTCCACTGGCAGCAATCTCTTCCCTTCTCTCCACGGATTGTATGAACATCCATAGAATATTTGCACACCTCCAACATGCCTGACATAAAAAGAGGGTGTGAAAAAGATCTGCTCCCTTCCTCCTCACTACAGATAAACGAGAGCAAGAGGAGGCTGGGACCTGAGACAATCTGCATTACTTAGGTATCTGTTCCGCTAGAACCCATGCTTCAATCAAATCTGTTGGTGTGTCCTGCAATTCAGGAATAGAAAGGATAGATGCTATGAATGATAGGCCAGCATACTTGTGCAATCTCAGATCAACCATGAACATGGATGTTCTAAGCCAGTGGGTTGGTGACCATAACAAGAATTAAACCAGCCTCTGGGATCTTCCTTTAGGGTGGAAAAGAAACCTTCTTTATGTGCATAACAGACAACCCAGCATTGACATAAATGAGGCACCGAGTGGACACAGTCAGGTCGCTTAAGCTGACTGAAGCCCCTAAGCTCAAATTCCATGTCAGATAAAGAAAGTGAGACAAAAGCCTCCTGACTTGAACACCATAATGGGCATAATATTGCAATGGCTAAGAGAAAACATAAAACATTGAGGGAGGAGAAAAAAGAAAAAGAAATTGAAATTAAATTTGAATTTCCTCTTTTTATTGCTGACAGCATAGACACTCAAACCTAGCATCTGGAACATCATCAGAATGGAGAAAAATGAAGATAATGTGAAAGACTTGGTCAAATTAAATTGACTTTGGAACCGCTGATTGGAGAGAGAATGTCCTTTGCGTTCCAATCTCTTAAACTGAGAAAAGACAACTGTTTTTCTTTTTTCCTTTGCTTGATTTCTTCTATTCTGTTTTTCTCCTTCCCTGTTCTTCTTTATTCAATCCTTAACTTAGACCTTGCACTTCCTCTTCTTTCCTTGGTACTTGTAATTTCTGATCACCTGTTCCAATTCCTTATGTTGGCCTAAGTTTTGACTCTCCTTCTCCAATCTTTCATTTATACTTTCAATTCCATAATTTGCAAGGCAGTCCACAACTTTGTTTTCATACGATAACATTGACGAAAGAAGATGTCTTCATGGATATAAAACAGGGGTTCAACTTCCTTTGCTACATTCTTTAACATCCCAACTCTTTGCATGTTTCTTTTTATCATATTAGCGCATCTCTTTGAATCACCTTCCACTATAAGCTTTGGAAGTTGAGACTCTGCTGCCATTTTCATCCCTTGATCAGAGCTTCCTCCTCTGCATAAGTGTTGGATCCTATTCTGTATAGAAGGCCTTCCATAGCAAAAATTTGACCACATGGTCTTGTAATATGCAATTGTTCCAGAGATTCCTAAGTTTCAAAATTAAGATTTTCCGAGCCTTCTCACAAAGGTTGCCAGTCCTCTACTTTCTTTTTCTCTTGCAACCTTGGGCATATGTTAATTGACAATTGGATTGATGGTCAGTTATCCAAAATATTGTTTTCACCTGAAGCTAGCCACTTTGAAATCGACCAGTCTATGTTATTTAACAATTCATTAATTGTCATATCAATTTCCTAATAACTCCTTTTTAAATGTTTCTGTTCTGGAAAAATCCAATTAATACAATTTCTCTTCAACCATAAATTCCATGTTATCATTGGCAGAAGAGAATTTTATATTGTATTCATTATCTGATAACCCCTAGGAGAAGACCACAACTTTAATAACTCCTCAAGTTGCCATGGGGAAACCCAACTTAGCTGTCATTTCTGCAGAAAGTACTGCCATATTTTCCAAGAATGCTTACAGGTAGCCAACAAGTGGTTAACCTCCTCTTCCAATTCACATAGGCTGCATGTTGAAGGTCCTACTATCCCTTGCCTCTTTAACTGTTCTCCTGTTGATATTTTCCCCTTTGCTGCTATCCATAGAAAAATCTGTGCCTTTGGCCATTCTTTATTGGACCATATAGCTTTGAATGTCTGGGGTTTTGTAACATCTTCCATTTCCTCTATCATTAAACAATAGCCTGTCCCATCAGTGTAAGCCCATTGCCGTGTTTGTCCCACCGAATGCTGTGCTCCCTGTCCTGATGCGGTGGCCTTAAGCCCCTGGAAAACTATTTCCAGACATGTTTTGATGTTGGTGTGAGCTTTAGGATTGCCTTTACCCCTTTCCAGGTCCTAACTGTCATGCCCCCTTGCTGAAAAAAACACTGCCTATAGTCCTTAACCTTGTCTCCCCAATTTTCCTTCAAGCAGATTTGCAACCCTGCAACTGATCCTCTGAATTAGAATCCTTCCTTTAAGCCAACTATCTTCCCAGAAGTCTATCTTTCCTCTATGATTTTGAATGAAGATTAGATATTGTGAAAATTATCTATACATCGACTTCATCCATATATCTGTTTCATAACAGTTTGGCACATGGCTCTTACTTTTCTTCATACTGCCTCCAAATTAATTTAGCTGAAGTGATATAATTGACAATTTAGTGTTCCTTCTCCTTGTACCTCCTAGATCTTTTGAACGGTACACTTGTTTCCAAGGTACCAGCCAAAATGTTCTTTGGCTTTCTGTTCCTTGCCAGAAGAAGTTCCTCGTAATTCTGTCCATTTTACCAATCACACTATTGGATGCTTCTAGAACAGAGAATCAGAACATTGGAATTGCAGACAAGACTAAGCTTATGAGTAAAAGTCTCGCAGCTGATGGGAGCCATTCTCTTTCTAACCTGCTAATTTCCTAGCATCCCCTTCACTAGATCCTTTTAAACCTTTCAGATGGCCCTCAGCTTAACTTAATTTTTTTTTTCCCAACACCTCAGCCAAAATATATAAGGAAACACAGAGTTCAACTACCTTCATTGGGGTAGGATTAGAGTCTTTTTTAAGCCTTTTTTTGGGTCAAATATCCAACCACTTTTGTATGGCGCAATCTATGACACCCGTAACAGAGACTACTTCCATGAATGTCAGTTATCTAGTCTCTTCCGGTTCAATGATGGTCAAAGAATAGTTCCAGTTTGCAATGACTTTAATCCTTGCATGACTATCCCTCGACCTGGCCGAGTTACTCTCAAGACGCTCTCTATCTAAACTCTTGGGAAATCCGATTATAGCAGTAGAGAGCCTCCTCGAAATGAATTTTTAAGGGTCAAAAAAACCTAGGCTGGGGAGAGCTCTCCTCTCTATTTTAGGGTAAGGTAAGGTAAGGCTAAGGCTCAGCCTTTCCCTAGCTTTTAAGTAGAGAATATCTATAGGAGGGCGGGGATGGGGCCCTTTGCCCTCTGAGCATTTGTGACAAATCTGGACCAGATTCCAAACATGGGTCACTCAGCTCTTATGCTTTCTTGTCCTCTGCCCATGGACTTAAATGGAAAGCACCTTTGCACTTTGCATCTGTTGTCATCCAAGTAGGATATGCACTTACAGGTACAAATGATCCCAGTATATTTCATGGCATGCCCTTTGCTAAGACACTGTTGGGATCCAATAAATTGACCTGTGGCTCTGTTGATTGTGTTCCCATTCCACAACAATGGCAAATACATTACACTGCCTGTACATTCAATTCTAGTGCCAAGTCATATCCTGTTCATTCAATTCATGGTAATAATACACATATTGGTCAGCATTACCATCCATGTCCTGCATGTCCTCCTGTTAGTTCTGCTGATCAGCATACTTTTTCTGCTGATTTTGTGCAAGCTGAATATTATCCTTCAATGTCTTCATAATATCCTGATTTTCCTGCATATAATCCTTGGCTTTTGGCACCCTATTGTCGCTCAACAACAAATCAGTGAAGTTAGGAGCATCATATCCATATAAAGCCATAAATGGGGTCATTTTAATAGACATATGATAGGAAGAATTATAACAGAATTCTCCCAAGTGCAGCCATTTAATCCATGCATTCTGCTGCCCTGAAACATAGTTTCTCAAGTAGCCTTCAACCCATTTATTCACAATCTCTGTTTGGCCATCTGTTTGGGGGTGATAGCTTGTACTTGGAGTCAACAACGTGCCACAAAGCTTGAATAACTCTTGCCAAAACTTACTCATGAATCCTGTCACTCACAATATTCTTTGGCATGCCATGCAATTTAAACACTTCTCTAAAGAACAAATCAGCAACTTGTACTGTTGTATATGAAGCTGAAATAGCATAAAAGTGTGCAAATTTAGTTAACCTATCCACCACAACATATATACAATCCTTACCATGCACTTTTGGCAGCCCCGTGATGAAGTCCATTGATATACTTTCCCATTTTTGATTGGGAATGGGCAAGGATTGAAGAAGACCAGCAGGCAATGTGTTTCCAATTTTATTTTCCTGACAAGTGGTGCACTCCCTCACATGCTTCAATACATCATCTTTTAGCCCCTTCCATGAAAACCTTTCACGCAGCTGTCTATAGGTCTTAAAAAACCCCGGATGACCAGCCATGGGTGCATCATGCATAGTGGCAATCAATTTCTCTTTAAGCTTGGAATCTGGCACAATAAAAATTCTGTTTTTGTAAAAAATCAGACCTTCCTTCACGCTGTACCTGTCATCTTTCAAGTGGCCATCAAGAATGTTAGATGCAAAAGTGTTCTTCACATACTTAGCCATAATTGCAGCCTTCCAATCAGCTGTTATAATGGAAATAGAGTGAAATGTGGGCATTCTAGATAGTGCATCAGCAGCTGAATTATTTTTCCCTCTTATAAACTCAATCTCAAAATCATATGCCTGCACTTTAGTGACACATTTCTGCTGCCTCATTTAAATCTTGCTGTCCAAGGAAATATTTAAGGCTATTATGATAGTCCTTACCACAAATTTGCCACAAACAAGGTATTGCTTGAACTTGGTCAAAGTGTGCATAATGGCAAGTATCTCCTTGTCATATATGCTGAAGGTTCTCTCCTTTGGACTAAGTTTCCTGCTCTCAAAGGCAATTGGCCGCCCCTTTTGCATTAGGACAGCCCCTACTCCAACACCTGAAGCATCACAATCAATGGTAAATGGCAAAGAAAAATCAGGAGGGCCTTAATTTTCCCTTTCCTCATTTTTCCTTATCGTTTAATTTGTGCCAAATTCAATTCATGATCAATTTCGTATTAAATTATATTTAAAATTTGATTTCTTAATAGACGATTTTTTTTCTATAATTCTTATTATTTCAGAGGGAGAAAAAGCCTGTGGAATTGCTATTATCTGGTTGTGGAAGCCTTTCCCTTTCATTATTACAAACCTACTCACTACATTCTCTTTATCCATTCTATTTTCTACAATTCTTTTAAATTATGCCTCTTCTAAAAACCATAAATGTAATGCTCCTTTTGCCATTCGGGTGCCCTGTCAGCTACAGCAGAGTCAGTTTTCAAATCCTATTCAAATTCATTTTGCAATCCCTGAATAAAGGATTGCCATTTTGATCAAATGGCATTAGCTCAACCGGTTACATTCCTCAACTTTCAAGAAGGAGAACCAGGTTCGAATCTTGCCAAGTGATGCATGCATAATTGCCAAACTATTGTAATACCACTATGTGGTCATGATGTAATACAGACGGGGCCTGTTTGAATCCCATATAATCATGAAAAAAAGGATTGCCACTTTAATCATCCATCAAATGTTGCTTGAGCATTTGCATAAGATTCAACATCCCCTGGTTATAAACTTAATAGATTCTTTGCTCATAGTACTTGGTACTAGCTAGTTCGCTGATAATCTGCTTAACTTTATGCCATGTCTTAAATGCTTTCTTAAATGTGTATTGAGATCATTATTTCGAGTTTATTCTTTTCCATCTCTAATTTGTCAGATCGTATTGTTGATTACCCTTCCAGCACTTTGGGAAACAATTTAATTCTTTTGGCTTCCCGGTAAGATGCCATTGTTCTTCTGCCCTTTTATTTGCTCAGTTTTGGCATTAGAGAGTGCTTTGGTTTAAATTTATTTGTCCTTAAAAGTTTGCTAACTAATTAAAATAACATTTGTCTTTCTTGGCACTTCTACACGTGCAAGGAAGGGTTTCTTGTTCTGCGTATTTAAAGAATTAGCCTCTTTTATCTCATTGGCAGTTAAGCATATGTCATACCCTAGAAGCTGTCCTCCTACTGAGGATTGCCCAAGTAGTGTAGAAACTGCCATGTCTACATTGGAGATTGGTATTTGACTTGTACCAAATATTGACTATGATGCTTCCCCCACAATCTGCAGGTCTCTTTACTTCTGGCATATGTTTTCTTCGATTTCTGGCTGATGATTCTCTTGGTTGTTCCTCTAGTGTGCTGTCTAGAATCCTAGATTTGAGGACATCTACTATTTTTATTTTTTTTTGCTGTCACATCAGGTTTGCCAATATAAGGCTGCTTACAAGTTAGAGGTCTAACAGCAAAAAATAACAAACATGCATACAAAATCCAAGACAATTCCTGTATTGTATGAGAGGAACAAGAGAGAAACTACATGCAAATGGACTGGTGCTTTTTGTAAAGAATGGTAAGTTATATGGGTACATATCAAAGGGTGCTATAAGTAGTGGTAATCCTTCATCAGAGCCCATCAAAATTAAATATAGATTTTAGTTAATCAGCTTTTAAAATACAAAATTCAAACAAATATGTGGGTTGTACACCAACGGTATCAAAGAAACAGCTTTGAGTTTGACAGATTGACTTTTAGCTTGGGAGTTTGTAGAGTAAAGATGAGGAATGGTGCTAATGATGAATCGATATGGATATGGACCGTTCAACTTTTCCAGATGGAATTGAAGGTGAAGAGGAAGAGAAGCTATGCAGGGCCTGTTGAACCAGAGAAGGGGGGATACCACCTAGAATGTAAAGGCCGACTTCAAGATTGTCGTCAAGAGTGTACAGAAAACAATCTAGAGTCGTGGCAAGTTTGAGAATTGATACCTTTTGAGATAGATGTTACCTATTGACGGGGGACATCAGTCAAATATCATGCGACACAATAAAGTGTATAATGATTTGGATTGCTAATGGCTAGACTGCTGAAGATTATATGTAGAGGTCATTCTTGACAAATGTGAGAGTGCTAGTTCAATTAAAGAAGAGGGATACGAATGAGAGGCACAAACATCATCAAAACTGTTGTTAATACCTGTCAAACACAACTTGGAATCATGGCAAGTCTGATACCTTGTAGAGATGGAAGTAAAGATAGTAAAGATGTAAGCAAAGATAGTAAGACAGATAGTAAAGATATAAGCAAGAGCCTAAACATTTTTGTCACAATATGGACCGTCAATGGAAAGACAGATAAAGGCTATTGATATAGGTCATTCCTACTAAGCTTTGCAGGTGCAGTTGAATCAGAGAAGGGGTAATACCACCAAAATGTTAACACCATTGGGATCAGACAAAGAGAACCCAGAGTCATGTCGTGTCAAATACTTTTGTGATACTATAGCACTTCTACCATGATTTTGACTATCGATGATGAGATGGATGAAGACATCTTTTGTGTGACACTGTAACATATGTATCATGATTTGGACCATCATTGGTGAGACACATGACCATCTTTAGTGAGACACACGAAGGCTATTGGTATGTCTCATTCCTGATGATCTTGAGAGGTCACCAATAATTAGTAGATGGAACAAGATAAAACCGATTTCACAACTGGGTAAAGCTGAGGAGAGCTTTTGAGAAGAAATTGAAGCTGTTAAGAAATGACAGTGAGATTGGTGCCAAGATTTACAACATTAAGCAATGGAACTATGATTCTGTTCAAATGTATAATAGACAATTGAAGGTGTTAATCTCCACGGGGGAGAATCTTTCAAAGAATAGTTCAAAAGAAGGTAGTTTATCGAACAGTTGAAGCCAAAATTGTGGATGAAGATGAGGAGAGTATTGTTGACAATGCATAGTGAAGCATATAACCTCAAGAATGAGGACAAGGCCATTGCTAGAGCAAAGCATTAGAGAAGGGCATGTATCCTAATGGGAATAATCTATTAGAACCTGTGCCCTAAAATTGCCTTTAGTGCAGATATAATGAGGGATGTTCAAGAGTTGAAGGGAAGGAGTAAGAAGGATGTATGGTCCACTAAGTGTTGCATGCAGGGTCACAATTTTGAAAAATATTTAAGTGATTAATACTCTGAGATTTGTGATAATACTGGAAAACATGTCGAGTTAAGGACCAGGAAGTGTTGGTGACAAAGGTATCATTCTTTGAAGAAGCATGAAGTGGCAGGTTAGGAATCTTTAACAAGATTGATAACAAAAACAAAACAAGGAGGGAGTGTCAGCTAGATTGAATGGGATGCTAGTGACCATCCTAGAGTACAATGCCTGGGCATATAATGAGTGGAGGCAATTTTGGAAGAGATATTGTGAATAAGTGTAAGGCCAATCTCTTAGTGATGTGTCAATGTTACGAACCTTCTAATTAAAATAAGCACATCCACATAAATATTGAAAATTAACAGTAATTCGTGAAGAACAAAATATTGCAATACAAAATCGAAATGCAGAAATCTATGCTAATCTAACAAAATCACAATACAAAATCGCTGGCCTCTTCGAGGGGGCAACCTCCTTCAATACTTTGATTCAATATGCAAAAAGATACATTCGTCTATGCCCCCTTGTCTTTTAAAGATACATTTCATGTAACCCCTACCTAACGCTCAAGGGTTGGCTTATATGCAAAGTGCCACCCAAGCTAGAATCTTCTACCAAAAAAATAGTTACATTCTTTATAACGGTTACATGAAATGGTCCCAATTGTCTAGGCATCTCAAATGCCACATACCATTATAAAATATTACAAAATATCACTAGAATGGGGTCCCCACATTGGAAAGGGGTCATTACATAATAGTATAAGAATTACATAATAATGTTAGGATGGAGTCCTAACATGCCCTTCCCCTTCAAAATATTTGTCCTCAAAGCCGGACAGGAGGAAATTGTAGCTGTAACTGATGGAGAGACTCCCACTTCGCATCTTGAGGTTGTAGTCCTTGCCATTGAACAAGAACCTCAGTGATGACATGGTTGCGAAGGGTGCTCGATCTTTGGTCCAAAATTTGTCTAGGCTCGAGCATGATGGAACCTTCTTCATCCATCTCTGGTAAAGTGGATTGAACCTGTACCCTGTTGCCAACAACCTTCTTGAGAGAAGAGACATGAAAGACTGGATGGATCTTGGATGTGGCTGGAAGGGCCAATTTGTAGGCTGTTGCACCAATCCGTTGTAATACCTGGTAAGGTCCATAGTACTTGGTGGCTAGTTTTTGGCATTTTGGGAAGATGGAGTGATGATTGTTTGTAGGGTTGTAAGCGAAGAAAAACCATATCCCCCACTTCAAAGCTGCGCTGAAAACGGTGTTGATCAGCTTGCTGACACATGATTTTGGGCCAATTCAAGATTCATCTTAAGTTGTTGGACGACGACATGTTGGTTGAGAGTGGTGTCAATAGCATGAACCTTGGAGCTTCCTGGAATGTAGGAAGAGGGTGTTGGTGGAGGAAGACCGTATATTGCTTCAAAAGGTGTAACCTTGGTCGCAGTGTGATATGAAGTATTATACCACCACTTGGCCAAAGGAAGCCATTTAGCCCATTGTGTAGGATGTTCGGATACAAAGCAATGAAGATAAGTTTCCAAGCACTTGTTAACAATTTATGTTTGGCCATCATTTTGAGGATGATAAGTCGAACTCATTTTGAGTTGAGTGCCTTGCAACTTAAACAATTCTTGCCAAAAATGACTAGTAAAAGTAGGGTCCCTGTCTGACACAATGGATTTGGGCATTCCATGAAGGCGAAAGATGGAGTCTAAAAAAATTTGGGCAACTACAGAGGCTGTGTAGGGATGGGGCAAAGAATAGAAATGAGCATGCTTTGTGAGACGATCCACTACCATTGGAATAACTGATTTTCCTCTTTATTTGGGTAACCCTTCAATAAAATCCATAGAAATATCTGCCCATACTTGTTCTGGAATTGGTAAGGGTTAAAGGGTTCCAAAGTAACACAATTTCTCCTTTCATTTTTTAGCACCTGTCACATTCAACCACAAAAGTTTGAATATCCCTTTTCATTCCCTTCCAAAAGAAAGTATGCTTGGTCCTTTCATAAGTTTTTAGAAACCCGGAATGTCTTGCTAGTGGTGAGGCATGCATTTCTTGCAAAATGAAATCTCGCATTTGGGAGTTTTGGGGAATAACTAGTTGGTCATGATATCTCAAATCTTGACCATCCCAAGTGTATCCAGGGCATGAGTTGGGCTTTGCTTGAAGTTTGTTGATAAAATTTTGCAAGCTAGAATCCTTGGCCATTTCTTCTATGAGATTATTAATCCATTGAGGGATTGGTGAAGATATAGCATTTAACATACTTTGATCTCTTCTTCAAACTGTTGGGATAGTGCATTGACCACTATATTCTCCTTTCCTTTTTTATATGTGATTTCATGATCATAACCCATCAATTTAGAGACCCATTTTTGATGTTTAGGTATGGCTACCCTTTGTTCCAAGAAATACTTGAGACTTTGATGGTCGGTTTTGATTGAAAAATGACGCCAATGAGATACGACCTCCAATGATTAACAACATGTAAAATGGCTAGCATCTCCTTTTCATAAGTAGATTTGCCCAAATTTTGGCCTAAAAGGGCTCTACTAGTGAAGGCCAATGGTTTTCCTCCTTGCATCAAAATTGCCCCAATTCCATTGCCTGAAGCATCACTTTCAATTACAAAAGGTTTAGAAAAATTAGGCATTGCTAACATTGGAGTGGTTGTCATAGCTTGCTTTAATTCCTTGAAAGTGTTATTTGTTGGTTTTGACCAAATAAAGGAATTCTTCTTCAACATGGCTGTTAAAGGAGCTGCTATCTTTTCATAGTTTTGTACAAATTTATGGTAATACCCCGTGAGGCCCAAAAATCCTCGAAGTCCCTTGAGGGTGTGAGGCTTTGGCCATGCTTGAATAGCCTGAATCTTTGTAGGATCAACTTTAACTCCTTCTTTGGTGATAATGTGACCCAAATACTTTACTTCTTGCAACCCAAATGAAGACTTAGACCTCTTGGCATAAAGTTGATTCTCAAACAAAAGCTACAAGTCTAATCCGATATTGTAGGTGCTCCTCTTAAGAGCAACTATAAATTAAAATGTCATCAAAGAAGACTAGAATAAATTTGCGAAGGAAGGGCCGAAAAATGGAATTCATCGAACTCTGAAAAGTGGAGGTAGCATTGGTCAAACCGAATGGTATATCCAAGAATTCATAGTGCCCTTTGTGAGTCTTAAAAACAGTTTTAGGAATGTCATCTTCCTTGATTTTGATTTGATGGTATCTTGATCACAAATCCAATTTTGAGAAATATTGGGCACCATGCAATTCATCAATTATTGGAATGGGAAATTTGTCTTTAACCATTATTTTATTAAGTTCTTTAAAATTCAAACACAAACGCCAAGACCCATCTTTTCTCCGTACCAACAACACTAGGGAAGAATAGGGACTTATGCTAGGACAAATAACCCTTGCAACAAGTTCCTGCACCATTTTCTCGATTTTTAATTTCTGGGCATATGGATACCTGTAAGGGTGGACATTTGGAGGAAGACTACCAAGAATAAGTTGAATTGCATGATCATGAGTACGACGAGGGGGTAGTCCTTTGGGTTCCCCAAAAACTATGGCATGTTTTTGCAATAACAATTATAATTCCTCTAGATGGTCTTTGTTTTCGCTAAGTCTTGTATAGCAAATAGTTGGGCCACAATGCCATGGGTTGACTTTTTCAATAGTTTTTCCATCCTATGAGACATAACAATTTGAGTAGCCCCAGCCTTCAAGTCCCGTAAGGTGTACTCTGTTCCTTGTTGGCTGAATTTCATCCACAATTCAGAGAAATCCCATCATACTGAACCTAATAGTCTCAGCCACTGAGCCCCCAAAACCACATCACTGTTAGGAAGTGAAGTTACTATGCAGTACAAGCAGCCAGGAAAAAGGACTGCAACAGTCCAAAGCAAGCCAAACGTCTGACCTGCTAGACGTCTGGGTCAGACGTCTAGACAGCAGGTTAGACGTCTAGGCCTGACGTCTGGGCTGCCAGACGTCTAGTCTAGTATACGTCTAGGCCCGACGTCTGGGCTGCCAGACGTCCAGGCTGGTAGACGTCTAGGCCTGATGTCTGGCCAAGTAGACGTCCAGGTAGACGACAGCTTGCGGAAGATGACCGTTTCGGTTCCGTATGAAGAGGAACAATTTTGCGGAGGTCTCCTCGGGGAGAGGAAACGAACGGTTGGGGCCTTCCTTGTCTGCTCTATAAAAGGGACTTGATCCCTTGCATATAATGTAGGGTTGAAAACGTTGAGAAACGTGAATGTAAAGTTTGCTGAAAATAATAAAAGAGAAGTTGCCATTGCCCCGTGGTTTTTCTTGCACATTGCAGGTTTCCACGTAAATCTCTGTGTTACTTGTGTTGATGTCTCTGTGTTCTATATTTTTGTTATAGTGCTTCCTCTTGCAGGTGATAAATCTTGGAAGTTTTTCCTAACAATCACACCCACCTAGGCGTAGGGCACACATGTCTGCCTTAAGATTGTATTCCCCAATTTGTATTATAACATTTTGACACTTTCCCTTACAAGGCAAAGTTCCTCCATTAGCAATCATGACTTCAAAGGAGTTACAAGTATTAATATAACAATTCCCTTGTTTGGCCACCCATGGGTAAATGAAGTTATATGTGCACCAGGAGTTAATGAGAATTATGACCTGTTGTCCTTTGAAGTGTCCTAGCACCTTCATGTTTTGGGGAGTTGATATTCCTGCTGAGGCATGCACCAAAATTTCTGGTTGGTATTCTTCTAGGACGTGTGGCTATTCTATATGTTCCTCTTCCTTCAAAAGATTCGATGGTTTAAGGATTTCTATTCTGGAAGAACCTAACGATGTCAAGAGAGTACATGGTCAATGAGATGAGTTGGTTAGAGATCTTATCTTCGTCAACCTCTTCGCAAATAAATTCTCTTATGTCCTGGATGATTATCTGATAGAAACCTTCTATGTTGAGAAATTTTGGGGGATCAATGTTGGGGCGTTTCAGCTGAGCAAGTGTATCTTTTTCTACTTTTTCTAGCTCTTTAACCGAGTTGCTCCATCTAGGTCTTTCTGCCTTGAGTCTTGCAACTCTTTCATACTCTCCTAGGCAGCTATGAAACTTCTTTTACTTTAGCTTTCTATCACCCTGTTCTCCATTATAGCTTCTATATGTTCCTCCTCTTCGACAATGAATTGTACAAAGTCTTCTTTCTTGATCAGGGTGATGCTCATAGACCATTGGCACTTGATCCAATTCTTGCTTGCTTGAGAGGAGGAGGTCTTATGGTATTGGGTATCACTGCCTAATAATTTCTAAAGACTTCATTGAATCCTCTAGCTTTCTTTATTCTTTTCCAGGTCGTAGTAGAGATCTTAATCTCTTATGAAGGTTGTTGGTACTGCTTGTGGTGAACCTTTAGTTAATTGTTGCAGGTGGTGTGAAGCCATTAGAGCTAGTGTAAAACTCTCAGCTATGAGACTCTTTGGGGCGGTAGAAACAAGTACAATCTCTTTTCCTTTACTCACACTGGGAGACTAGGATGTAGATGAAGTATCAACCTTTTATTTTGTTACTTGACCTTTACTTCAATTATGATTTTGATTTGCTCGGGATTCAAGCTCATTACCTCTACAATAGGATCGGTGAAAGCTTCTGGTGGGATATCAGTGATTTGAGGTACCAACAAAAACTACTTTTGTTGTACACATTTATGCCCTGGTGAATATTTCTCATTACAATTATAACATAGGCCTTGTTCTCTACGAGCATGCTTGATTGGTGGAGATTTATTGCTAGTATTCAATGTGAACTTGGATGGAAATGTAGGTTTGGCTTGTGGGAATTTAGATGTTTGCCTCTTGGCAAAAATTTTTTCCTCCGCTAATCTAGCCAATCCTATGGCTTGCATCATAGACTATGGTTTGAATATTTTTACTTCAGCCTTGATATAATCTTTCAACCCACTGATAAAACAACTTAAAAAAAATCCTATTAGCCAATTTCTCAAATATTCCTGGACAATAGAGGTCTGTTTCAATTTTCTCAAAGCTCCTGTAAAGTCTTCATACTCACTAGGGCCAAAACGAGTGAGCAATTGGGACTCAAAGTCTTCCCAAGAAGGGTCAGGAGTTGTGTTCTATAACCATTGATACCATTGTAGGGCCTCATATTCAAAGTTAAAAGATGCCATGGTGACCCACAAATATTGGGGAACATTATGGAGTTTGAAGAATTGATTAGCTTGACACAACCAACCATCAACGTCCTTTCCCATAAACTTGGGAAAGTCTAATTTGGGCATCTTAAATGGGGTATCTGTGTCAAAAAGAGCATGATGGGGTTCTTTCTCTTTCTTGATTGAACTGCCACCCGATCCTTCAATGTTAATATGCTCAAATACCTTCAGTGCTTCCTTTTATCGCTCTTCAACCTATAGGAATCTTTCTTCAATCACTGATTTGACTTTAATCTGGTCAGTTTTCATAATCTTTCATCTTTGTAACTTCTTGTCCAATGTCGGACATTTAGCTTTGTAGGTTACAAGTGTGTGATTTAATTGTTGTATATATTGGCTTTGTTCCAACTCCTTAATTTGCTCCTCTAGTTCCTCCAACCATATATATGTGAATTGGACCACCCCAACCGACTTACTAAAAATAGAAGTGTTTTTTTAGGAGTCACTATTTTCAGTAATGGGCAAGAAAAAGTGTTTGGGTGCTATATATCAAAATGATTAGCGTGAAAAACGAATATAATGGGCTAGGTCTCACAATGATGTTTTCTGGCACCCCAAACTTTATTTTTATATAGGCAAGTGGTCTTCAAGTGTTGTTTGTTTTTCTTCTAGAGTCTTTGTTCACGCAAAAAATTGACTTTTGTTTGACAACCCCCTTCACAGACTCTGTAGTGACCGTTATTGACTATTCTATCTGACTCTGTAACTCACTATTTTTGATGGTTATCGTGGCAGACTCTGTTAGTAACAATTCCTTGATTGTTATGATTCCCGACTATAACTGACAACTGCATAGGCAGACTCTGTCTTGATTGTTATTGACTATGGCCTTGACTGAAATGATACCTGACTGTTACTGACAAACCCTATCTTGACTTTTACTTCCCACATAATTTCATTTGTTTGTTTTAGTTCAGTCTATTTTGTGATAGTGTAGTCTCTTCAGTATGCTCAATTTCTGTGGTAGGGTTTTTGGCATTCAGGTTAAACATTCAACAAAAACAGGGTACTCTAGGCCAAGGTGTATGCATTGTCCATAACCCTCTATTATACCGCATCAACGAATGATAATGCTCGGACCAATATTCCAGGCCATGACTCAAGGAGGAATCTACGCATACCCTTGAGCGCTCTACCTACCTCTTTGACAGTACAGGAGGGTGATCTTTCGAAGTGCTGTGCTCGGTGCACTATGGATAGACACACGGTCGAAAATATTTTAGGGCTAAAGGTTTCTCCTAATCCTAGGGGGATCTCTTGATATACCTGAAAATATGTGGGAGCTCAAGTCCGTGTTCAGGTGTCGTTTGAGGCCTGGGTATTGAAGCCTGATTGCCCCTCATTTCACTAGGTGCTTTATGGGCAATCTAGCTTAGCCAATAACGATAGCTCCTCCGTCGTATTTTAAAATCCTAGGCACAGGGTTTCTAACCTATTAAACTAAAATAGAGAAAAAAAGGCTCTATTTTTTTGGTAGGATAATAGGCAGAAAAATGAAAACACAAAAAAATTTATACCTAACAGTCGAAATGGCAGGGCAAGAACTGTTGCAGTTGCAGCGGAACATGGCCCTAGAAAGTGCTTTGATACCACTTGTTAGGAACCTTCTAATTAAAATAAGCACATCCACATAAATATTGCAAAATAACAATAATTCATGAAGAACAAATATTGCAATACGAAATGGAAATGCAGAAATCTATATTAATCTCACAAAATCACAATACAAAATCTTCTAGGGGGCAACCTCCTTCAATACTTTGATTTAATATGCAAAATGATACATTCGTCTATGCTTCCTTGTCTTTTAAAGATACATTTCAATGATTTCATCTAACCCCTACCTAACGCTCAAGGGTTGGCTTACATGCAAAGTGCCACCCGAGCTAGAATATTCTACCAAACAAATAGTTACATTCTTTATAACGGTTACATGAAATGATCCCACTTGTTTAGGCACCTCAAGTGCCACATACCATTACAAAATATCATTAAAAGGGAGCCCCACGTTGGAAAGGGGTTATTACATAATAATTTTAGAATTACAGAATAATGTTACGATGGGGTCCTAACAGTCAATGAACAGGGGTCTGTCAAAGGTTGCCCCCGGACACCAGATGGTGAACATGCGTATTATTAGTATGGAATCAAATACCTAGGCTGTCACAAACACAAGCAAAGAAACTGCATATTTGGACTTGGTTGTCAAAAAGAGAAGGGTGCTTGATGTGAGAAAAGAGCTTTAGAAAGCTATGGCAACGAGAGCATGTGCAGAAGTCCAAGGTTTGTGTAGAGAAATTTAACAATTTTCTGGAAACATGATGACCCTTTTGAAGAATAAGGAACTTTTGAATGTTTCAGAGTGGGGTTACATACAATTCTTGGACTGCTACCAAGATCTATGGATGTGTTGGATGAAGGTGATCTGCTATTGAACCTGACAACCTTGATGATCAAGGGAGAAAACACATTCTAGTACAGATGGATATCCAAGGTTGGATGATAAATTGAGGCAATTTCTCCCCCCATTACTTGTGTGATGGAGAGTGGTTTAATTATTTTCTGATGACAACATTTTTGCTGAGGAATATTTGTATATATCTCCTGATTATTTTGGGAAATGAGTGGAAGATAAATGGGGAATGTAGAATTAAAAAACAAAACTGGTTGTGGAGATTCTATTCAATTTGAATAACTAGTATGGAGTTGAATTCCTAGAAACTACTATTACACCATATCCATTATAAATTTTCTGTGAACATAAGATTAGAAAAGAGTGGATTTACAAGACTTCTTTTCCTATATAACGCTATCCTGTTCATCACTCTTTAAGTGCTTGAAGTGGTGAGTCTGCTTGTGCATGATTTTAAGCAGTTTATTAATATAGAGAGCCACTTTCTGGGGATGAATGTTATCAGGTATTGGACTCCATTGGTTGTTGCTTTCTGCCTTTCATGTCACAAGATCTCTTTTCTTGATTCTTATAGTCATGTTGGAGATTTGCTTTTGATTTGTTTTCTATTGTCTGAAGGTGATGTCCTTCTCCTCATGTGACTCTTTGGCAAGTTTTTTATTTAACCAAATGAGACCACCTATGGGACCAATACATGCTCTATGTGTTCTTCAATTAACTTTAAATTTAATGGGACCTATTCAACTAAAAGCAGAACATATACATGCGTATTAGCAATGAACTAAATAGGGGGAATACCTCAATGGGACTTTTGACTCTAAACGACATCCTTGTTTTTCCCAAACTAAAAATGGATGGGCTTCAAAGGGTAACCTAGATTAAGAGGATAGAGGAAGGGAGGAGTTAAGTACTCATTATGATATTTAATAATAGTTCACAGCATTGGTGAGAGATGAAAAGTATGACTTTAGAAGGCAATTCCTTCTTAATACTAAATGATAACTAACAAGGGTAAGATTAAACACTTCTGAGGAAAGCAAGAATATTTTCTATTGCCTGTTGAATAAAATTTGACATGCGAAAGACAAGATGCAATTGATCAGATCAACTTGACATGAGATGACTTTATTTTGTCAACTGAAACCTATGTTAGAGAATCCCTAAGTGGGATAAAGACACAATTTTTTCTGAAATCAGTTATACATGGTTTTTGAAATTTGGTGATCATACGAAAAGTCAAATTTTGATGAATTTGCTGTAAATAGTTCAGTTGAAAAGATGGCCTATAACTACTGTGTCATTTTCTATTTTCTACTATAATTTACTTTTCCTTTCCCAATGTTTATACGATCCATTCTCATTCAACCAGTAGTCAGTTCTTTGGAAACTACATGACAGATTGATAAGCACACAACTTGTGGTTGCAAAAGGAGAAATACCTCCCTTTTGGCTGCAGAAGTGCTATATATTTTGGTGTTTGTTGCAAAATTGAAAGAATGTTTTTGTTGAAGCAAGAGAAATGAAAGAGAGTTCAAGGTTTTCAGTTTGGTGTAAATGAATGGATGAATGAGTTGTAGATGTAGCATAGGTTTTTAAAGGGATGTGCAAAATCCCCTTCATCAAGAATTTGAATAGGCATCATAGTAAAAATCAAAAGATCATGTGATATGTTGGTGCTGGAAAAGGTCACAGAAACTGTGTACACAGATAGAAAACAACATGAGGATAAAGTATAAACCCATACATTTAAACGGAGATAAAGATGGAGTAATTTTGAGCATTTTGGTAATGTTCTTACATAAGCGTCCTAAAAGATCATGTTTTGCATTGGAGGATTACAAATTATGAGATAAGGAATATAGTTACCTTTCCCTATGTTTCTTCCTATTGCAAAAGTTCTTATAGCCCAATTTGAAGCTTAAATTTTCATTAATTGGATTTTATCTTTATATGGCAGAATTAATTTTTTTCCACCACAGTGGAACTTCCAGAACAACTATTCCAGATTCTAGTTAATTTGTCTTAGAATTGGACTTCTTGTTTTTGTACTTCATGTGAAGCATAGAGCTGTTGAAGTTTATGGTTGTAAGTTTGTAACTAAAATTCCTAGTTTTAATTGTATGCAGGAAAGGCAGCTCTAATAACTGCTGGAAGTCTTGTGGCTGGAGCAGTTATTGGGGGAGTAGTGGAATCATGGTTACAAGTAGACATAGTGCCACTATTTGGGATTAGGTCACCTGCTGTGGTTGTGAGTGAATTTGTACTTCTCTTGCAATGGTTTTCATCTCTCTACTTACAATAGATGAATGGTAGCAACTCACAGATATGGACCTTATCATCTCAATGCCTCTTGATATTTATGCGTATGGTTCAAAAGGTTCATGCTTAAGAATGGTAGGTAATGTCTTTCTAGAAAGAGGTCATGATCCAGGTTTGGAATGACTGAAGTCAACTATTTACCTATTTGTACATAAATGTAACATCGGTTGCATTTTCAGGTGGTTCAGAGAAGGGTCAATTAAAATGTTAGCCTCTCTAATGCAATTCATTTATTCTGCTAATGGAGATAGTCTCATCTTCATTTGTAAGCTGTATTTTGCTGTGCTATGTATGTATAAACAGAAAAATTATAAAAGTTATGATGTCCGTTACTTTGCTTCAAAGGTAACCAATATTTCCTTATTTGTTTTATACTCATGCCTATTGATCATAATCCTTTTGGCATTTGCTCTGAAAGTTCACTTATCATGCATGTTAAAAAATTGCATAAAATATATTATTGTTGTGCATGTGCTTGTGTAAAATGTAAACAAATATCCTGTTTTGGTTTTCCAGATTAAATACGTACTTTCCATTGATGTTAATGTTCCAGGTTCCTTTCTGTAGCCTGCAAATACAAACATTTCATTCTTTGATAAGGTGCTAAAAAAGTGTATAGTTGAATAGGGAGTGATATATATTCTAAAGGAAGCACATGAGATGTTAGCAGACAAACACACGGGTCTTGATACAATTATAAACAAGGCATCGTTTACTTATCTTTGGTGCTTAAACCTATTCATATATGTGAAGGAGTGGGTTATTTCCCATTATATACGCCAAAGGATAGGAAATCCACTGGTTAGACTTTGTAACATTATAGTTACGCCTACCATAGGAACTATCCAAATAATGAGACTCAGTTTTTGAGGCTATTAAATACTACTACAAGAAGATTACTTATATCGTAATGGCAAATGAATATATCCTGGAAGGAATTGAATGCAGAGTATTACTAGATAATTTAGTTGAGAAAAAGCTACAAGATTAATCTATGAGCATATTGTCAGAGGGATTAAGATTCCACTAAAACTCATTGATGACTATAGTGGATATTTTGTCAATGATATGATCAAATAACTCATTTGAAATTAAGTTTTTATCATACTTTGTTTAGTTCATATTACCCCTAGTACCATGAAAAGACAATCCACTAATAATTTTCTACTTTCTATGATTATAAACATTGTGACCTTGAAGGAACCAACGAGGAAGAGTTCATATCCATAGTCCTATAAATATACATGACTATGGTTAATGCTACTACTAGGAACATGGCATTCCAATTAATGTACAAGCAGAAGGATCCTATATGTAATGATTTTTTGGTACTAAATTTGAGAGTGCATGTGGAGAACAAGCTCAAATACCAAAAGATTCTAGAAGAGGTGATTCTAGCACTCAACAGGCTAGATAAATTAATGTTCATGGTTTTGTGGGCCATTGAAGCATCTCCATAACGATGGAAGCACTAGCACAATAAGAACATGGGAAAATTTTCTTTTAAAAAGAGACACCTTGTTCTCCATTGTAACAAACAAGAGATTGATCCAAAAAAATTAAAGACTATATAGCTTCAACTAGCACAATAACCTACCTACGAAAATTTTCTTCTAAAAAGAGAAACCTTATTGTCTATTCTAACAAGTAAAAATCAATCCAAAAATATTAAACATTATAAGACTTGGACAATTCCATGTAGGCTAAGTGATGGATAATGTGTTTATTTGGTTATAAAAATTGGACTTAATGGATCGTAAGGAACCTTTGAATTGGTTTAAGTTAAATCCTGTCAACATAAGTGTTAAGGTGAACTTATTGATTTTGATAATTGATTGGTACTTCTAGTTCAAGTTTAGAGGACTCCTTTTAGAGAGTTTTGATTCTAGAAGACAAGTGTAGTGAGATCAATATAATAGGATCAACAATGGGACATAAGTGTTAAGGTGAACTTATTGATATTGATAATTGATTGGTACTTCTAGTTCAAGTTTAGAGGACTCCTTTTAGAGAGTTATGATTCTAGAAGATAAGTGTAGTGACATCAGTATAATAGGATCAACAATGAAGGTTACTAATAGGTTCAAGACCTAAATAATAATGGAATCAATTGTATGTAATGGCCATCAAATCAAGATGTTGGTGGAAAGGGATGACTAACTAGTATACTTGCCTTTGATAACTAGTTCAAGACGAAACCTGATTATCTAATCCAATGAAAGATGCAAGTGCACATGCAAGTTTTGAATAGAGGGATTTAATCATGTATGTTAATGTGTGTATTTTCTAACCAACTAGGACATATGGCCAACCAATTTGAGCCTTAACCATGTCACAAGAGGACAATGAATATTAAAGGGTATATGTAGAAGCCTATAAATAATGGCCTTGAACACAACAACCAAAACATGGACAAAAGAACTCAAAAATATAAATATTACAACATTTAGCTTAATTGTATTCTCGATAAGACAATAATTAAAAATTATAATTTAGATTTTGGCAGACCCCATGCGTATAGGTATATTCAACAATTCTATGATCAAAGTGAAGTCTTTTTTTTTTATCATTTTTTGTTTATAAAATATAATATCCATCTATAGGGTAACTTCCCTTAGCAAGTGGAGGATCTCGAGACATTCTTTATAATTGCATAGTAACTAATAACTACAACAATAAAGAGATGATGAATAGTGATTGCTTAGATCCTTGAAAACTTTATTTTCAACACAAGGAAACAAAGAATTTATGAGAAATGTAATTCTAGATATGGGAAATGTTGAAAGTGTAATCTGACTTTTGACTAAGGCAAACTTTGTATGATATAATCTTGGATAGGCCTCAAGGCATTCATTGTACAATGTATTTAATATATTGTAATATTTTATTATGTAAGCCCTATGGGTTGTGATTAACCTTGTTATGGTTAAACCTACCTTATAAACTTGTAATTAACCTTAAAGCCCTTTTTTTATTTCGCTTGAGGTTAAATTCATTTATGTAATCGAGGTTTTGGTGTTGGGATAAATATCCCCACAACCACTCCATCCATTGTATCGGAGTGTTGTGATTTTTATCTACTGATAATACAGTGATTATTTATGGTGTCTACTGGTTCCCACTACATCTTTCTCTTTTTCGTCCTTTTTCACACTTTTTGTATAAGATTTTAGTGGATGGATTGCTTCTATTCTTTTTTAGAAATTGGTGTGAATTCCAACATAGTATCAGAGTAAAGGTTTGGAGTAGTTTCACTTGGTTACACGGAAAGTCAGATTGGAGTCCCGATCCTTCATGATTTAGGGAAATTTTCTCTTCAATACGTCATGAGCATTTTCAAGATACAAGGAAAAGAAAAAAAAAATCTTTCATATATATTTATTTATTCTTCTAATCTTTTGTGCCTTCTCTTATTTGGACTTCATTGTTATTGAGGTTTGTTTGCAGATTTAAAATTAGAATTAGATTGTGAATTTTACATTTCTTCACGAAAGGGTTTAAGCATTTGGAATGAAAGCCAAGTTTAGCAATTTGAATTTAAATCGTCTTTATTTTGGTGCACACATTCTCTAATTCAAATATTGATACCTTTTCTTTATGCCAAATGCAATGTTCTCCAAGGAAAGGATGTGTGTGTCTAGCATTTAAGAGGTGCTAAGCTGACTAGACAAACATCGCTAAGGTTGCTTTGCTCAAGGTGGTTATGGGTTTGATTTGGGCCCTTCGTTGTTGGAATTTCCTATACAAAGACAATTTGAGATCAAAACAATCAGACTTATTACAAACCTATTGGAAGGTGCGACAAGATAAATAGATGAGCAACTTTAAGAGCATAGGGACACGAAGGTGGTGGGTATCTACATTTTGTTCCTCATTTGATCATTTTATCAGGTTAAACGGTGAAGTCTATGGAGACATCGATGCTTCCTTTTCAACCATCACTATGTCTTTAGTGGCCAACATGAGAGTTTTAGGTTCGAATGGTCCTAGGTTCGAATCCTCATAATGGTTCATTTTGCCTATGGTCTAGGACGAGGAGATTGTGTTTTGCAAAAGGGAACACATCTCAATAGAAACTTTGGTGGGTTGGCCAGCACGAGGTGTTTAGAAGTCGATAAACCTAGGTTTGACTCACCGTGAGATCTTTGGCATATTTGCATGGAAGATTATTGGTTGATGTGGCAGCTTATATGGCACCCCTTTATGCCAGTAAAGCCTTTTTTAATCTACTTATATTTTCTCAACCAATCAGGAAGCAACATTTGTTTAGTTCACAGTGCTTCAATGGTGGACAAGTGGCATAGAATGAGTGGCTATCACTAGTGAATGAGTGGATGGCACATGGTAGGGTGGGATTGGATACAAATTTTCTAAGGTTTGTAGGGTTATTTTTTATATTATTTGGGCATTATTAAAGCAAAATATGTGGATGCAAAGTGTTTTGAGTATGTTTTATTTAAATTGTATGATTTTTTGAGCTCTATGCATTAAAGACATCAGTTCATGGACTTGATCTAGTGTTTGGGGCCAAATTGTGCAGAATAGTCCTCAAGCCTTATAGCCCTATTTTGAATGCGTAGATTTACCATATTCTATGCAATTAGAATCTTTGGTTTATATTTTTGGGAGATTCAGTTGGGCTTGTGACAATTGTAACATATTTGATTCCTTTGTAGGTATATAGGTAAAGGATTTAGGATGTGCTTTAGTCAATCCCTCTTCCTCCTTTGGGCTATTGATTCACCTTATTTACAAAAATTTTATCATTCATGATCTCTTCTTCTATTCCTTGTATAAGTAATCTTGAAAGTTTGTAATAGCTCTTGTTTGAAGCAAGTTCATGCATAGCCTTTTTTGGTAATAGAAATCAGGTGGCCCAAGGGCAAGTTGAAGTCTTCAAACAAAGAGATGTATGTTATAAATTGAAAGGCTATGTCTTCAAGCCATGCCTTATGTGATTATGGAAGACTGAAGCATATATTTTTAGAGGTGATTGTGATATTGAATTCACTTCCTCATTTGGAGCCTTAGCAAAAGTGCTTATTGGATGTGTGTAAGAGTATCTACTAGTAGCAATGATGGCTACAATTCAAACTAAGGAGACTCCTATGCAAAATCTAATTTTGTAGCAATTGATTTTAGATGATAAGATGGATTCAAATGATTCTACCTCAAGGGTGGAGGCCCATTAGAGCATCCATTATAGAGGGAGATATTATTGTCACCATTGTCTCCTCTCATTGTCTCCTCAGTTCAAGTGACGAGGGAGTGTTGAAAGTGTATTTTGAGTTTTGGCCAAGGATGACATTGTATGATGTAATCTTGGATAGACCTAAGGGCATTCATTGTACAATGTATTTAAATTATTGTAATATTTAATTATGTAAGCCCCATGACCCTAGTTAACCTTGTTATAATTAAAACCACCTTATAAACTTGTAATTTATCTTAAAGCCCTTTTGTTATGTCAGCTTAGGTTAAATTCATTTATCTAATTAGGGTTGTTTTATTAGTGTAGATACCCCAAACCACTCCATCCATTATATTGAAGTGTTATGATTCTTATCTATGAATAATATAGTGATTATTTATGGTGCCTATGGGTGCCCACTATATCTCTCTATCATCTTTTTTTTATGCTTTCTATAAAAGATAATGCTTCTGTTCATTTTTGGAAATAGGTGTGAATTCCAAGAGGAAAAGAATAAAAATTACAACTCATACTTTTTAATACTAACTATCCAAATCTATATCCATGGGTTAGTATTTATAGTCCAAGGTATGGAACTTATTATCTAATATTTTCATGTTTGCATATACCCCTCCTATGCCATCTAGTAGTAGGGTCTTGTCATCCATGGTGGAGAAGAGGATTAAGAAACACTATTAAATTTTTGTCCCATTTCTAAGGTTCCATCCAAGGAGTGAAGTAGAGATCCCACTTGTGTTATAGGTGCCCTACTTCTCAACTCTTAAAATAATTATTAATCTTCAGTTTAGGCCATGGCTGGTCTTGTATTCTAATCATTAGTATATTTTCCTATGGGCTCATGAGCACCTTTGTAGGTGCTTATATTATATTATCTTATTATTATCCATTGGGTTGGTCCTTTAACCTTGGCCATGGGTAATTTGTATTAAGGCTATTTATACCTATCTTGTCTGAATACTTTTTTAATTGGTTGGATATTGTTCTTTATTTATTAGTGAGATTTGTTGATTTCCAAGGAAACTTTTCATATCTATGTTATTCTTATATGTGATTTAATTTTGCTTTACTAAGTAAGGTGTTGATTCCATTCATTTTTTTGAATATATTGCAAATTCCAAAATGGTATCATAGGATACCGAATCCAGTTTATGATCTTCTATAGTGGTTCCAAAAATAGTTTAATTTTTTAAAAGTAGTTGTAAAAGAATGTGTGATTGATAGCCTTTTTAGGGATTAAATTAGGGATTAAAAAAAAACTAACTAGAATGTGGATTACGATGATATCTCTGTGATGCCTTAGTGAATTGGCCCACGAGAAAAAATCATCAACAAATTCACAATATCCCTCTCTTTTGATGTTCAAGACACTTGTTTAATTAATTGATAGATTATTTAAATAAAGCTTTGATTAGTGAAGAAGCAGTTATATTGTAAAATGATGGATTGAGTTTTATAATATTTTTTATAAACTTTAATTATATTTATAGCTTTTTATAAAAAAATATTTACCTTCTTTATTTCAAGTTTTTTGACACCAATGTGTTGGAATCCACACATATTTCTAGAATTGAATAGAAGCAATCCATCCACTTAAATCTTATATAGAAAGCATAAAATTGATGAAAAAGAGATATAGTGGGCATCCATAGGCACCATAAATAATCAATATATTATTTGTAGATAAGAATCACAACACTATGATACAATGGATGGAGTGGTGGGGGTATTTATATCAATACCAAAGCCCCAAATACATAAATAATTTTAACCTAAGTCGACATAACAAGAGGGCTTAATGTTAATCTACAAGTTTAATTTAACCATAAAAAGGTTAACCACATCCTATAGGGATTATATAATAAAATATTACAATAAATAAATACAATTGTGCATGGCTTGCCCATAGGCCTATAAAAAATTCCATCATACAATGTCATCCTTGGCCAAAATTTAGATTACACTTTCAACATCCCCTCATAATATGAACTATAGGGCCAATGAGAGAAGACACTATAACAATAATATCTTCCCCCCACAATGGATGCTCTAGTGGGCCTTTGCACTTGAGGTAGACTCATTTGAATCCTCCTCATCGTCTAAAATCTATTGCTACAAAAATACCTCGACACAAGAGTCTCCTTAGATTGGACCATAGTCGTCACTGCCATTATCAAATACCCCTAGACATCTCCAAAGAACACTTATGCTAAGACTATAAATAAGGAAGAGAATTCAAGATCACCACCTCTGAAAAAAATCTACTTCAATCTTCTATAGTTACATAAGGTAGAACTTGGAGGCATGCTTTCCTTTTTACAACATACATTACCTTATTATGAAACTTCAACTTGCACTTAGGCCACCTAAGTTTTGTCACCAAAAGAGACCTTGCATAGACCTACTTAAGAAAAGATCTATTACAAACTTCTAAGAGTAACTAGACAAAAAGATATCATGAAAGATTAGATCTTCATGAGTAAGCTAAATCAATATTCCAAAGGAGAGAGGGATTGACTAAAGCATATTTTGAATTCGTTTCCTATATGCCTCTAAAAGACTCAAGATTTATTACAACTATCACAAATCCAACTACATCTTCCAAAGAAATAGACCAAAGTTTCTTATTGCATAAAATATGGTAAATTTTCTCTTTCAAAATAGGGCAAGAGAGCTTGAGGATTATTTTGCATAATTTAACTCCTAACGCTAGAACAAGTTCATAGATTGATGTCACCAATGTGTAGAATTTGAAAAATCATGTGATTTAAAAAAAGGGGCTCACAATATTTTTTTATGCAAAATTTATGGCCTCTATAATATTTTGCCTAATAGTCCTAAAAAAATAAAAAATGAAACCTCCAAACATTAGGAAAGTAGTGTCAAGTCACAACCCACCACGTGTCATCTACTCATTTGCTAGTGACAACCACTTAATCTATGTCACATGGATGTCATTGGTGCACTATAGAATGGAAACTTGTTGTATCCTAATTGGCTAGAAGGGATTATAAGTATATAAAAGTGCATTATGTGGTACACTAATATGTTATTATGGCTACCACGTTAGCCACGGAAATTGTCTAGTCAAGTATCTTTGAAAAACCAATAGTGGGATTCAAACCCTAGTCTCCTACAAGCTAGAAAAATCATGCTAACTAGTGTATCCACCATACATATGTGAGAGGTAATCATACATTGTGCTAATAGAGTCTTCATGTTGTCAATGAAAGGTAAAATGTATTTCAAAAGTGTGCTTCCTACCTATCCTTGAACCTTCAACCTTCGATCCATCAACACCTTAGCGACAACAAACCAACCATCTAAGCATAGTTCCTTGTGTTATGAAAGATGCCAATGCCTCCTTGAAGTGTGTAGGACACACCAACTAAAGTTGGAGCTATGTCGTCCATGATTTTCATAGGTTATAGCCCTTCATTTTCAAAAAACAATAAAAACATAAGTACTAAGCCTTGAACTTGCAATATTTTACTTCATGAACCTTGAATTTACCTCACCTATCCAATATAGAGATATCATGATGTGGTAGTAGAGAGCTATCTTCACCTAGATGAAGAGTTTGTGATTGAGAAGGCGCTAAGGTGCATAATGAAGGAGCATGCGTAATAACATGTAAACATGAAATGGCATGTGATTAAAATTCAAATGTTTTGGCACCAAATGAGAATTTGAACTTCACCTTCCTCCTATCACACATTAATGACGAAAGAGGGCACCATAAATAAATTGGAATTGCAATCAATAGATCAAGATTACCTTGGCGAAAATAAAGTAAGCAAAAAATTTCAAAGACAAAAAATGGACAATATGCTATGGAATAAGATCTCTTTGTTTCTTATGTTGAATACACTTATTAAAATTCAAATTCATCCTAAATATTGGAAGAATGGTTAGAGGCTTCAAGTTGACCTTTTGCAAGACTAAGTGATGGTGCTCCATACCTGCTCTTATAATGTGTTGGAATTCACACCTATTTCAAAAAATGAACAAAAGCATTCCATCCACTCAAATCTTATACAAAAAGTGTAAAAAGGAAAAAAATATTGTGGGCACCCATAGGCACCATAAATAATCACTATATTATCCATAGATAAGGATCACAACATTTCAATATAATGGATGGAAAGGTGGGGGGCATTTATACCAATACCAAAAATCCCAAATACATAAACGAGTTTAACCTAAGCCAACATAACAAGAGGGTTTAAGGTTAATTACAAGTTTATAAGGTGGGTTTAGTTATAAAAATATCAACCATAGCCTATATGGCTTACATAATATAATATTACAAGAAATTAAATATAATTATACATTGCTTTCCCGTAGGCCTATACAAGATTCTATCATACAATGTCATCCTTGGCCATAAGTGAAATTACACTTTAAATACAATTTAGTATAAATGAAAGCATATCTTGCACAAAAAATGAGAAAAGGTTAAACATGGTAGATTTTAGTGCATGGAAAAGACCTGAAAGTTCCAAGACCTAAAGAAGGTCATCATATGTGTACAAACTTCCATCATACTTTGATGAATGAGTATTACTTGAAGAACGTTCTACCGAAAAAGAGTTGTGTAGAGTAAATCATGGTAGTTATGGATAAACCATTAATATTTTTGAACTCTATGAAATTTCAACTTAATTCAAACTAACAAAAGGAAATAATATTCCATGAATAGTCTTGGTGCATTGTCTTTAGTAGGTTGAGTCTTGCAATAAGAAATTACCATTTGGAACTTCTCCTTATGTGTTAAGAATTGACACATGGCATGTTTGAAATGTGCTTCATCTTGGCTATGGTTGAGTTGAGATTTTGAATCTTGTTGGTGCTAGGATCAAGATTTTTTTGCTTGAAATTTATGCTCTTGGTATAAGAGAAAGAGTGAGATGCGGTCATAGGATCAGAGCCCTTAAAATTTCTTTCAAAAACTTATTTAACATGGATTTTTTTTCCTTGAGGAATTTAAGTGGATGAGTAGATGGGGAATGCATGTTAAGGCTATTGTGTTCCGTCAAAGGTCAAATTTCAATCCTATCATCCATTTTTACTTAAATGTACATGAGTGGACAAAGTGTTGCATGTCTTTCCTATTTTAATTGGATTATGGCTTCCTTGGATAACACACAAAGTATAATATGTTGGTTAGAAATAAGTTGGCAGTTCAAACCCCTTACCCGTCTCCTTTGATCTAATTTGGTCTATACTTTCCTTGGATGACCCTTGATAGATGTTGTGGTAGGTTTGATCACTAATGTGACATCCAAATGATTATTGGAGCATAAGTTTTTCTTGTATATGTGGTGTTGCACTCAATACTTTTTCTACAACTTACAATATTTCATTTGTCCTTTGCAAAGTCAATAATAGATGCAATAAACAATTGGCATACCTTCATTTTTCTATTGACTAAGATATTCTATGCCATGTGGTAGCCCATGATTTTTCAAAGACATTTAATTTTTTGAATTTCGAGGGTTTTGGTGATATATTCTATGATTTGAGAAGCAAAATTTTGGGACCATATTTTTCTTATATGAAAGTATTATGATCCAATTTTTTCAAATTCTATAGATTTTTGAGATATTTGTGATGGTGTGGTTTTTCTAGTTTATTTTACCACTAGGGTAATTAAACTATATAATATCCTAAGAAAATTTATTCATATTTTTCTATGTTCAATGCGTAAAATTATAATTTGCCTAAGAAATTTGTGTGTTTTCATGAAAAAGTATTATGTCTAAATTCTATCCTCAAATTAAGAAGCTTGAAGAGGCAACTAATAAAGGCAAAGGCGATGATTCTCTATTTCTTGCACAAGGTGATAATGAGCATGAAGGTGATATATTGCATGTGTATTGGGTGGTTAATTTGGCCTATTAAACCTCTAGATCTTCATAGGAATTATCATTTGTTGACACTATAATGGAAAACATCATGGAAAGCTTATCACAACTAGTAATTAATCATCTTTACAAGTGTTTAGATATGGTGGTATGATTCTTCATTCCTCGTCACTTGGGAAAATTATGCATGTTCCGCATGGTGGGTCTACCTTCATTCTATTTATCGCATTTACACTAAAAATATGGAATCTTAGCTAATAAATATTTAATTAAGGATATTGATAATGGATTTAAGATATAATGATGAATATGATTAAATGTATAAGCTTGGTGTTCCTCTCTCATCTTGCTTGTCCTCTTCTTCCAAGCAAAATTGTTTGTTGTTATGGTTTCTAAGATAGATTAAATTAGTAAGTGATGGCATCATAGGCTTGGTCACACCAATTATGGGTACCTATATTACATAAATTATCATCAGATGGTAGATGGTGTTCCATCCATCATCTCACCTATTACCATTTTTAAGGTATGTGTTTTGGGGAAGCACTATAGGGAACCCTACTTGACATAAAAAGTCATCCATGTCTTCCACCCTTTGGATCACATTCAAAGTGATATTCTTGGTCATATTTATAATCATTATTTCTTTAAAAATTAGCATTTTCTCACTTTTATTGATCAATTCTTTAAATGTTTGTGTATTTATACTATTAATACCAAGAATGAAGTTTTTGGGTAGTTTAGAACTTTTGCAAGTAAGAACAAGTGCTTTGGACTGATGGTGATGGTGAGTTCATTACTTGTGCCTTTGGGGATTTTTTAGCATGTCATGATATAAATATGAAGAGGACCATTCTCTACACTTCCCAATGTGATAGGGTGGCTTAGTGGAAGAAATTTTTTATTCTAGAGATAAATCAATGTATGTTGTATGTAAAGAATATGGAGAGAAACATTTGAGCAAGGAATTAACTTATGCTACATATATCTCTTTATTTTTTTTTAAATTTACATTGGAATCGGTAGCCGCCACAAATCTAAGCAGGTTGTCCGATTTTTATGGCCACGATAGTATTTTGTGTTGTTTGCCTCAAAATTCGCCACTCAATTCTTCGCGTAGTCTGTCCCTATAACCACCATGCCACAATAATTTTAAATGTTTTACACCACTGAAAGCACCAGGAAAGGGATAATCATTCAGTTCGACGAGGCCCGAGATTTGAACCTTGGACCTCTGCCCCCCTTACAAGGTTTGGTTGAGCCAATTGATCTACACCTCATACCTACTTATGCTATATATATCAACAATAGGACATTGATAAGAAACTTCAACACAAATTTTAAGAGAATAATAAGAGTTAAAAATGATGATTCACTATTTAATAGACTTAGGTCTATTACATAGGATCACGTCCTCAAAGACGAACATTTTTTTCAGATAAGAATCATTAGTGCATTCATGTGGGTTACAAGAGTACATTCTAAGGCCTACTATCTCTATAATCCTATGACTCAAGAGATTGTTATTAGACACAATAAGCTATCTGACAATATTTTCCTCTTAATTTTATTTGGTCCACTTTCAATTCTTTTGACAAATTTTCCATTCTCTCCTATTAATTCTCCTCCACTTCTAGGTAATTCTCTTCTAGATGATTCTTCTCTAGATATTTCATATCCTTGAATTATCTTTCCTATTTTTCCAATGGATATTTGTGATACAACTATTGATACTCTAAATTCTACATAATCATCTTTTTTATTTCTTATTTGGATCCTTCATTTGATAATATTTTATCCATTGGTATCTATATATTTTCTTCTTCGGATCCTAGTTTAGGTTAGTTTTATTCCCTAAGCATCATGGGATGATGTGGTTTATTTTGAGGATGTGATGGACTCTTTAATGATTTCTTTAGTTAATACTTCTATATAATATGTACCCAAACCTTATATGGATTGCTTGATATCTTAGTGGACCTAGACTTTCCATCATTATGTATAATACATTATTGCATATGAAGTTTATCAAAATCCCCATCCTTATTGAGTATTGCTTTCAAAGATTGATGAACTAGGAGATACTCATGTATTCTTAGAACAATGGATGTCCTTATTGGAAATATTTGATGTTGTTTTAGGAACCTTCCAATTAAAATAAGCACATCCGCATAGATATTGTAATAAATAATAGAAAAAAAAAAATTTAAATAACAATATTGCAATACATAATATAAATGTAGCAACTTTATTATTCAACAACAATTGCAGGCCTCTCTGAGGGGGCAACCTCCTTAGAAGCAAAGCTCTATTATAATTTAGAAAAATGACTTGATACATTTCATATCTGCACTTGTCTTTATAAATACTCCTATCAACCCCAACCTTAATGCTCAAGGGTAGGATTCACATGCAAATGGGAACCCGAGCTAGGAACTCCTAATAAAGAAACAATTACATTTTTCTAGCGGTTACATCATATGCCCCATATGTCTAGGTGCCCAAGGTTCCACATACATGTTATAATACAATTACATAATAATGTTAGAATAGGGTTTAAACATGTCCTTTCCCTTCAATAAGCTTTGTCATAAAAGCTTGAGATGAGGAAATTGCTACTAGAGTTGATGTAGCAATTGCCATGTGGCATCTTCCTATTGTAACTCATGCCATTATACTAGATATTTAGCGATAGTTTAGTTGCAAAGTGCACATGTCCATCGGTCCAAAATAGGCTCAGGCTCTAACATGATTGATCCTTTCTCATTCAATTTTAATTTTTGATTGAACCTGTACCCCACTTCTAAGAACCTTTTTCAAGGATGAGATATAAAAAACTAGATGCATTTTGGAAGAGGGCAACAAGTTGAGTTTGTAGGCAAGAGATCCAACCCGTTTCAATACTTGATAGGGTCTATAGATGTAACAACCCACCTTGGCAGGAATTTTCTTTGATGCTTGATTTATGTATTGATGTGTGGATATCAAATGCATAATCTTATTTTATTTTATCAAGATGTGTTGATAGTTGCACTTTATGCTTTCTAAAGTTGGATTATGCTACTTTTAGAATATGGTACTACTGATGAATTTTGTGGTTGTAAGACTAGTACTCTCACGGGTGGATTGGTATGGGATAACCACTAGAGTTGAGAGAAAAAAAAATGATGGATGAATTCTCATCAACAACCACTAGGGTAAAAACCTTCGTATAGATGCATTGCATGTGTATATTTGATTAAAAATGCATCTTTAGGCAAGGAGGTTGCTATTTAAGCAAAAGAGTCATTCTTAGTAGGTGGGTGATAATGTTGCAGTTATTGTAAAGCCTCCTACTTAAGGAGAAACATTGTTATGCATTTTTTTATTGTATCTTAGTTTAGGCTAGGATGGCTTAGCAAGAGCCCTTGTGTTGTTGTATATATCTTGGAGTGTGAAAATTGTTTGGTTAAGGTTTACCAAACAAAGTAATTAATAATGTTAGTATTATTAAATATTGATGTTAAAGGTTAATATTAACATTTTATATTAATTAAATTAATTAGGTGAGTAACTAATTTAATTATTATTACCCCAATGTTGGTATCGTTGGGAAGTACTAGATTAATAGGTAGAGAAAGAGAAAAGATTTAACTATTAATGCTAGAGCATTAGTATAATTAATGCAAGCAATATAAACCTTGTAAAAAAGGAATACTTTTGATAAATGTATAAAGTTTATATTTAAATAGTGATAATTAGAAAGTTGGCAAAGTGGCAATATTGGAAATTGTTTCAATGTAATCTTGTAAGCATTACTCTTGTGTGTAATGGGAAGGCATGCGTGAATAAGCCACTCTCAACTTTTGATCTCCCATGCTCCTCAAAGGTTATTTGAACACTTGGTTTGTCAAGTTTTGAGATGCTAGTGGGAAATGATTGGAGCGTTGGACAAAATATTAGCAAGGTGAAGGATTTGAATTGCTTTCGAGAAGGTATTGTTTTCCACATTGATTGTCTTCATTCAAACTTCCTTGTATTTTCAAGAAAATTGTAGGTTTTTACCTTCACTTCTCAATGCCACAATCCAATTTATTCAATTAGTTATTTTGTATCTTTAGCTTTCAGTTCATCCACTTGTGTCTAGATTTATGATCTTTTATTTGATGAGGCCTGGAAATGCCTCAATCATAGCATGTTTTGAACATTGAAACTGCCTAAAAACTCTTGTGTTTAATCTGATATGCTAGTTAAGTTGATTTAATATGTTGTGTATTAACTGTTTGCATGATCAATGTGTTAGAAATACTATATTCTGATTTTTACAATTTTTTGCATAGTTTTATGTTACTTTGTCATGACTTGCTAAATGAGAAGTATGCTTAGGTTGATAGCAGCACTTCACTAGTCTTGTTTTGATATGTTTCAAGCATTTGTTTATCTAAATCTAGCAAATAGTGCAAGCAAACTATTATTGTGTAGCAAAACTGGTTTTCCAATGTAAATTCCAGCCAGCTGCCAATGAATGGCAAGGCATGGAATTCACACATGGAGAGAGATGAAGGCTATTGCAATCTGATCCTGAGAGCTAACCCACCTGAGAAATGCAGATGAAATCACTTGAAGAGCACACAGTTGTTCATTCCGAAGATCTTCGAAATGAGCAGACATCTTCGAAATGAGAAATACAGTCTCTTCGGAATGAGCGGACATCTTCGGAATGAGAAATGCAGTCTCTTCGGAATGAGCCACTTATCTTCGGAATGAGAACAGAAAGTGCTTTTTGACTTGTTGACTGATTTTTGACGATGGAAAAAGGGAAAGAAAGATTGAAAAGGTTAAGGGAAAATATCTCCCATCTGACTTTGTCGTCCTTGCCGACCAAAGCCACCATTTATGGAAAAGATCAATTTTGATCCTCTTCTAGGATAAACCCAGGAAATGTTGCAGCATAATAGGAATAGATCTGTAAGATAGGAATGAGATATTCTCAGTTTGTAATTAGATTTTAGGATATCTATAAATAGATAGCTCCCATCCAGGTTGAGCTAAGAATGGTAGGGGAAAATAAGCAAGAAGTATAATAATAAGAAAAGTGACTGTTACAGTCCTATAACAGGGTTTTTAGCAGCAATACTGTAATTATGTTCTTGAATCAATAAAGTGCACTATTTTTATTCATGTTGTTGTGAATGAGTGTGAGTAAGATCTAGAGAGAGAAAGACTCATACCTTCTTCTAGACAAGGAGGCTGGCCACTTCCAGACCTAGGAGGAGGACTAACAACAAGTTTTTATTCTGATTTTGTTGCAGTAGAATAAGTTGTAAAACTTGTCATTTCATTTCCTTGTAAACAGCTAACAGTATTTGCAATCTTAGTTTATTTCATGATTAGGATAATCTTGTGATTAATGATAAGTTTGGTTGTAATCTCCATTTTCAGCAAGCTTTCAAATTACTGTAGATTGTCATTTCCAGAATTTACTGCATTTTTTGTGTTTTGTTGTCAACCCCTGCATAGAAGATTGACAACCTTCTATTACAGAGCATTGACAGGATTTAATTTCCATGTTATAATCAGGTTTCCATTACTGCAAAAGTAAATAGACTTCCTTTCTGCAATCATAATTAGATTTCTAATTCTGCAACGTAACTAGGGAGTTATTTCTGCAACATAATTAGATTTCATTCTGTAATTGTAATTAGGATTTCATTTCTATAGTTAGTAATTAGTTTCCATTCCTGCAATTAGATTAAAGTTCAATTTATGCAATTTAGAGATAAAAATGTCCTAAATCCCCCACACAATCGGTTTCACCAATAAGACCTGTTGCTCCCAAATGACCTAAGTTATAGCCATGTTCACTCCTTCCGCAAATAGCCTTGTACACTACCTGGATTGACAAATTCATTGAGAATTAATGATGTGCATAATGACAATGCATCATTTTGGCATCATTGTCAGGGAATAGTGTTGCTAGAAGGTGACAATAGTCCAATAGCTATTAATTAGACTGAGCTATGAAAATTTAGGATAAAATCTGAATATAACAGCTAGTTAAAGTAACAACTATTGACCTATAATTTATGTCATTCAAGAGTAAACATGAATGAGTAAGCCTAGGGATGAAAAAGGTAGAATTACTCAAAAGGATCCCTGGCTTGTTCCATTAAGAAGATCTTCATGCCTAAGGGGTGAATCACCTGTGTTTGAACTACCAAAAAATTGAAACAAAAATCACCAGCTTCATCATCATTAGAACATCCTGAGAAAGAAAAATCATCAGACTCATCATCAACAGAGGATTTTGGACCTCTTGAGAGTGAAATTTGGATAGGTTTAACTGTTCCTAAGGAACAAGAAACTATGGCAGAGAGAGGCAATCTAGATAGGGATGGCCAACATGGCTATGTCCATAATGAAGGAGATGATCAGGATATGCCCCAACCTTCCAGAACATTTGAATATCCTATCCATTTGAATCCAACACAAAACTCCCCCATGAAAACCATTTCACCTTCAATACTTCCAACCTTTCGAGGTGTTGTATCTGAAGATCCTGATCAGTTTTTGTTTGAATTCAAAGTAGTGTGTCAAACCTATGACTATGTAAATGACAATAAGAAACTTAAGGTTTTTCCCTCAACACTCAAGGACTCAACATTACGTTGGTTCATGAGCTTAGAGCCAAATTCCATCCGAACCTGGGATCAAATGGAAACTGTGTTTTTAGACAAATATCAGGAGTATTGTCATGTAAGGAATAGGAAAGATGAGTTATTCAAGATTAAGCAAGAAGATGATGAAACATTAGAAGACTATCTTGATAGGTTCTCCTTTGTTCAAAGGAGATGTGGACTTGTAGAACTCGAGTTATGCAAAACCATATTTTTGAGAGGATTACAAGATGAATCCAGAGAAGTATTGGATTTGATGGGAAAAGGGGATGTAAATACTCTCAGTAATGAGGAAATTATGGGTCTCTATAGGAATTACTCTCGCACTAAGCAGGGAAGAAGAAAAAAGAGTACAAATGGCACTGATGTGAAGGACCTAATAGAGGAACTTGCAAATTTTAAAGCTGATATTCTGGTGCAATTGAACACAACTTTGGGAGAAATGTCTGCAAAAGCAAAAACCATAGAACCTTTGGCAATTTATTGCCCAAGATGTAGAAATAAACATGCTTTGCAGGAATGTCCTTTGAATAAAATATCTATCTCAGCCATTTGTAGTATCTGTTCGAAGAAGCATTTGACTGATAAATGCCACCTGCTACCACAACTCAAAACTATGTTAGAGAGTCAGATTGAGGAACTCAACTATGTTGGACCAAAACAAGGGGGAAATTTCTCTCAGAACCAAAATCCCCCTCATTTTCCTACAAATTGGGGGCATAATCCTTGGACTATGCCTTGGGGACAATCAGAACCACCCCAACGTCCTTGGAATTATTCTCAATGGACAAATTCCCAAGAATGGCCACAAACAAGTTGGAGTAATCCAACCTGGAATCAGAATCAGAATAACCCATCATGGAATCAAAACAACCCACCCTGGAATCAGAATCAGACTAATCCACATTGGATGCAAAATCAACCACAATGGAGTCAGCAATACCAGTCCTATCCAAGGCAACAAAGAAATCAAGGTCAAACTCAGCATTTGCTGCCTGCACCTAATCAAAATTTTCAAGAAAAATAGAACCAACCACAACAAACACAACAGGTGAAACAACCTCAACTTCCAGCTCAACCAATCACTAATCCAAACAACATGAGACAGGCATCCCCTGTCTATGTGGTTGAAGCTGAAGAAAATGCTGAAATAAATGTTCTTGATTGTAGTAACATCCAACTTCGTTCAGGAAAAGTTGTACCTGAACCTGTTTCAACTAAAATCAAGGAAAATGAAAAGCAAGAACCTTTGGAACCAGTTAGAGTTAAACCAACAACAGAAAGAAGAAGAAAAAATAGAACCACAAGCAGAACAATTACCTTCATCAAGGATAATTCCATATCCTGAAAGATTCAATACCACAACAAAAAATTCTGAGTCAGACCTGGTCAAGGAACTTAGAAAGTTAACTATATCATTGCCCTTATTGCAAGCCATTAAGGATATACCAGTGATTAAAAGTACTATCCGAGATTTGTGCATTAGAAGAGCAGGAAGAAAAAAGAAAGCATTTCCCAAGACTATTCAGGTTGAAGGAAAGATAGTTGATCTCTTATCCGAAAAACTAGTACCTCCAAAGTATAGTGACCCAGGGAGTCCAGTTATCATAGTTACCATAGGCTCAGTACCAATATCAAATGTCTTAGTAGATCTAGGAGCTGCAATAAATGTCATGACCAAGGATATAATGGAACAATTACAGCTCAAACATCTCAGTCCCACATTTACAGTTTTAGAAATGGCTGATAGGTCAGTTGCAAAACCTGAAGGTATCATTGAAGATGTCCCTATAGAAGTCTCTTCTTGGGAATTCCCTACAGATTTTTTGGTTTTACAACCAAGAAATTCAGCACATGGATATCCCATCATTCTGGGAAGACCTTGGCTTGCAACTGCAGCAACCTTCATAGACTGTAGATCTAGAAAAATGACCATTTCAAATGGTATTGATCTAAAATAGATCTCTCTGTATCCTCCTGCAAGACCCTCCAACAATTTTTTAGGTCAGTTATGGTTTCCTGACTCAGATGAAGAACCAGAAGAGGTTATTTCCACACTAGCCACCTTGGTAGTAAGGGAACACACAGAAGACCTCCATGACATAGAAACTTTAGAGAATGAAACTATCCTAATGAATGTTCTGCATGAACAAGGGTTAGAAGAGGAAGCAATAAATATCCATCAGTTGTTAGGGAATGAGGAGAACCAAAATTCTGAAGGTGAGCCATCTGTACTATCATAGGAAACATCAGTTTCACTACCACATGGGTGGCACCATCACCTGATTTTCCCTTCTCACTGTTCCATACAAGATATGCTTCCATTAGAAATCAATGAAACAGAAACTTCTTATTTCCTCCCATCTCATCATTGCCCTCTTAACTCCCTAATCACCAAGTATGAAGAAGTGAATTCAGTCCTTCCAAATACAAAACAAATAGAAGTCCAGCCAGGCAAATTACTGAACATTAACAGCTGGCTTACTAGGGAAGAGGAAGAAAAATTGATAACTATTTTGCAGAAGCATGTTCATGCTTTTGCTTGGGACTACAAGGATATGTCAAGAATTCACCCTGATATATGCACCCACAGGATTTATACTGAAGAAGTCAAGCCAGTAAGACAACCCCAGAGAAGACTGAATCCTGCCTTGAGGGATATTGTAAAGGAAGAAATTGAAAAACTTCTGGAGGTAGGATTCATTTACCCAATTTTTGATAGCTAGTGGGTCTCTCCATTGGTTATAGTTCCTAAGAAAAATGGAAAAATGAGAGTATGTGTAGACTATAGAGAGCTGAACAAAGTGACATACAAAGACCATTTTCCATTACCTTTCATAGATCAGGTGTTAGATACCCTTGCTGGAAAGAAATACTTTTGTTTTCTTGATGGATTTAGTGGGTATAATCAAATTCAGAGTTGCACTCGAAGATCAAGAGAAAACAACCTTTACCTGTCCATGGGGAACATTTGCCTATAGGGTTTTACCTTTTGGTTTGTGTAATGCCCCAACAACATTTCAGCGAGCGGTCTTAGCAATTTTTTTTGATCTGACTACCAACAGTGTTGAGATATACATGGATGATTTCACAGTATGTGGACAGACTTTTGACTTTACATTAGAAAACCTTGACAGAGTTTTAACTCGCTGTGAAACATACCAGTTATCCTTGAATCCAGACAAATGTTTTATGATGATGGAGGAAGGAATAGTTCTTGGTCATAACATCTCTCTTCAAGGGATCCAAGTTGATCCAAAGAAGGTGGAAATTATCAAGAATCTTCTTCCTCCTAAAACTCAGACTGATGTCAGAAGCTTCCTAGGACACATTGGTTTTTACCGTAGGTTTATTCCTAGCTTTAGCACAATAGCCAATCCCATGTTTGCCCTATTGACTAAAGATTCTGAATTCTCCTGGACTGCAAGGTGTCGGGAATCATTTGAAGCTCTGAAAGAGAAATTAGTAACTCCACCTATGTTAAGAGGACCTAATTGGACATTACCATTTCACATACAGGTGATGCTTCCAATACTGCAATTGGAGCAGCATTAGGACAAATTGACAATGGTGAACACTATGCCATCTACTACATTAGCAAGAATTTGATAGGAGCTGAGAAAAATTATACCACAACTGAGAAGGAATTCTTGGCAGTAATTTATGCCATCAACAAATTCAGGCATTACATCACAGGTTATCAAATATTCATTCACATAGATCACACAACCATTAAGTATTTGATGAATAAGCCTATGGTAAGTGCAAGAATTATTCATTGGTTACTATTGCTGCAAGAATTTGATATCACAATAATCAACAAACCAGGAAAAGCTAATGTTGTAGCAGATTTCTTGTCCAGGTTGCAGAACACAGAGGAAGGGGAATTAGTTGAGGACACTTTTCCTGATGAAAAATTATTTGCTATATCTGTCCAATCACCTTGGTTTGCGGATATAGCCAATTATTTGGTCACAGGGAAAGTTCCTCCACATTTCACTTCAAAACAGAAAAAACAATTGATCAAACAGAGTTCTTCCTTTGAGTGGATTAAGGGTATACTTTTTAAGTGCAGTCTGACCATGTGTTACGTAAGTGCATCCGAAAGGATGAGGTATATGATATCCTTAGGGCTTGTCATGATGAACCCTCAGGTGGACACTATTATGTAAAAAGCACAATTAGAAAAATTTTAGGGACAGGATATTATTGGCCATCTCTTCACAAGGATGTGAAAAAGTACATCAGGCATTGTGATGCATGCCAAAGAATGGGGAAACCCACTCATACAAATGAAATGCCACTACAACCTCAATTGGTTTTAGAGCCATTTGAGAGGTGGGGGCTTGATTTTGTAGGACCTATTGATCCACCTTCTCAAGGAAAGGTGCATATTCTAGTATGCACTGATTACCCGACAAAGTGGGTAGAGGTGCGTGCTTTCAAACATGCTCATGAAGAGAAGGTCATCGATTTCTTGTATACTCAGATTTTTTAGAGATTTGGAGCTCCACGGTCTATCACCACAGACCAAGGACCCCAATTTGCATCTAAAGTCATTGAGGCTTTTACAGAATTATATGAAATCAAACATAGGAAATCATCACCTTACCACCCACAAGCAAATGGCCAGGTTGAAGTAACAAATAGGGAACTGGAATGAATCTTGACAAAAATAGTAGCTTTTCATAGGAGAAACTGGCTAGATAAATTACCTGAAGCAGTTTGGGCTTACAATACTACTTGGAAATCCACTACTGGATTCACACCTTATGAACTAGTTTTTGGTAAAAAGCCCCTCCTACCTATTGAATTTGAGCTACTAACATTGCGCACAACATTGGAAATTGGGATTGAATTGTCACAGGCATAGACGGATAGGATTCTGTAGCTGAATGCATTGGATGAACTTCGGTTGGATGCTCTGCACCAAACTGAAGTAATTCAGGAGCAGAGGAAGTTGTGGCATGACAGTCACATTCAGTAGAGGAAATTTTAGCAAGGAGATTGGGCTTTGTTATTTGATTCTCGCTATGAGGACTTCCTTGGAAAGCTGAGAACTAGATGGCTTGGACCTTACCAGATTGAAGAGGTATTTGACAATGGAGCAGCTCGTCTATCTCCTATTGATGGGTCACGAAGAAAGTTGGTAGTGAATGGACATCACCTCAGGGTGTACCATACACCTCTGACTAAAGAGGAATTCTTGTAGTAGCTTGACAGTTTGGATGCACAACAGGTGGAAGAGATTCCCTCTTCCACTTCAATAAAATCAACATGATCATGGATTTCAAGAAAAGCAAAAAAAAAAATAAAAAAGAAAACAAAAAGATGAATAAATTTTGATTGTGAATTCCTTCATGGGCATGATTTCAGGGAAATCATGAATTCCTTCACGGGCATAATCAGAATAAAAAAAAAAGAGAGAAAAGGAGAGGTAAAAAAAAAAAAAGAAAAAAAAAGAGAGAAAAATGAATAGCTCAGCAGTGAAAACCTTTCCTAAGGCACTACTGAGTTGGTATGCATGAAAACCAGTTTTGTGGCATGCATAACCTTGAAAATTTTTGAATCATCATTGTACAAATTCACCAACTGCACTTGTTTTGAAATATTGTAGAAAATCTCAGCAGAACATCAACAGAAGCAGTCATTCTTCAAAACTTGCATTAACTTGTTTTAATCAGGTATATATTTCTTACATTTCTTCATTGTAAATGATTGGTATGTAGTATATAACAATTAACCATTAGCATAAAAGGTATCCATAAGAGTTGGCATACTTAAAACATGTTTTGAGAAGGAGAATATTGGTTTCTGCCTAATCTTCGGAATGAGAATGCCAAAAATAGTGCCTGCTATCTTCTTTAGAATAATTGTTGTATTGTCTTTTCGAATGAAATTGTCTTCAGAATGACTATTGCACTTTGTCTTCAGAATGAAATTGTCTTCAAAATGAGTTGCACTTTGTCTTCAGAATGAAATTATCTTGAATGATTTCTTAATGAAACTTTGTCTTCGAATGATATTGTCTTCGAATGAAATTATCTTAATGAACTTGTCTTCAGAATGAAGCTTTGTCTTCGAAATGAGGAATTGTCTTCGCAATGAAGCATGATCTTCGAAATGAGGACTTTTTATCTTCGAAATGAGGAATTGTTTTTGCAATAAATCATAATCTTCGAAATGAGCATTCAACATGATATTTCCACGTGGCATCCAAGAAGGGGGAAAATATACGATCAAGTAAAATTCTTTGACTGCATATGATAAATGACACGTGTCAGTTGAGATGTGATTTGTCTTATCTTGCACCCATTAAGGAAGTACCAGAATCATGGGAACGTGACCAACAACATGCCACCATTATTCGATGCTGATAATCATGCACGTGAAAATCTATGGGCAAAACAGAGGAACTAAAACCAAGTGAGGTGGATCTGACGGCAAGGACATCTACGCAATCATTAACGGATAGGTGTTCAGAGCAAAAATAGAAATGCGTGCCACCCTTCCTTTCGAAGACATATTTGCTAACGCAAAATGATTACGAGGTACAGTGTCGATATTGTAGTTCATTCCGAAGAAGAAAAATAAGGCAATTGAAAACCTAAAAACAAACCCTACAAGTCTACAAAAACCAAAACATAGCGATCCAACGAAAGAGTAGCAGTAGAAGTGAGCAATTTTTAACATACCAAAATAGGAAAATGGGATGAAAGACAAATATGGAACCAATAGATACCACCCACCTTCGAGAAAATCTAGAAGTGCTACAAATTTTTGAAGATGGAGGGCTTATGCCATTTTTGGACAAATTTAATGGGTCCTCTGAAGATTTGGCCGACATGTTCGCTCACACATTCAAAAATAACCGGGCACACATTAACGACATGACAATTGAGGTAACCCCTGAAGTTTTAAGTCAAATTACTGAGCTTCCATTAGAGGGTCTTCAAATTTCTAGATCTGGCAAAAATACACTAGCAAATGTAGTTAGTCAATTTCTGGAAGAAAATGATAGGGAGCCAGAATACTTAATACACAACAACACATGCAAGGGGGTAAAAAGGGCCAGCCTACAAGAACCCTGGGATGAAGTGGCCACATGGGTAATAAAATTTTTAACCTGTGAAGGGCAATATGTACTTTTATCAAGGCATCATCTCAAAATTTTGAACCACCTAAGACATGGTAGGCAACAACCAGAAGTTAGGGTAAATCTTCCCCTGTATCTGCACCAAGAGTTGAAAAATATGGCAAAATGATATCAAGAAGGAAAAGGGAGCCCTCGCCACCATGGTCTTATTAAATTAGTCTACCAGCATCATTTTAGAGGAAACCCTAGAAGCTTTGATAGGTTTTATTCTACTCTGAATGATGTAGTTTTTGGAAACGAGGATGAGGAGGAAGAAGAAACAGATGTTGCCACAGATGTTGTTGTAGAAGAAGAAATAGATACTACCATAGATGCTATTGCAGAGGAGGAAACACACCCAGAGAAGCAACAGAGCACCTTTCTCTAGAACCTTCAACCTCACAAGCTAAGAAACAAAAGAAGAGAGGGCCTAGAACCGACAGTCGAAAAGAAAAATAGAAGAAAGTTCATTTTTCTGAAGATGTTACTGATCTATCAGAATAGGGGAGTGAAGTGCCTAGAAAAATAGGAGAAGAGACAACAAGGGAAACAGAAGCACTCCCACTAGAATCTGAAATTGTCCCCACAACCCCTGTTGTCACCAAAAATAGAGCAAAAAGAAAAAATTTACATCAAGAACTAGGAGGTCTACAAGACTCCACTTGAGAGAAATAGAAGAACAGGTGATAGAAGAAGAAGGTGGACAAGGCAGTCCAGATGTTACAGAAGTGCAACCAGCCCCTAAATATTTTTTAGAATTCCTTGAACAGATAATTGAGGAAGAGACTAGGCAAGACAGTTTTGAAGTTGCTATAGTTCAACAGGCCATAGAAAATGTAGATGCAATCATAGATAGTTTCATGGAACCTCCTGAACAAGAGTAGAAAGTGAAGTAGAAGATGAGATAGTTATTGAGCAACCAACTATAGATGATTTATCTACATCAGATTCTAAATCAGAAACAGAGGAGGTAGACATCACAGAACAGCTAAGAGCAGCAAAAAGTGTTATCAAAACACAAACTAAATGGATTGAAGAAAAAGAAAATATCATTGAAATGCAGGAAAAGAAGATTGTAGAATTACAGCAGGAAGTGGCAGAATTGAGGAAGAGGTTGTCACAGTCTGAAGAACAACCAACTGTATCTATTGATGAGGATGATTTGGCTCAATTACTTATGGATTTATCTAGGGCAGATGACTCTTTTGAGGTAGACATAGGTGCTCATTCTGAAGCAGCACCCTTTCATTCTGAAGAAGTGCCCTTCCATTCTGAAGCATTGCCTTCTCATTTCGAAGATGCTCCAGAATTGATAAAGAGCATAGAAAAGAATATTGGAGATGAGTCACAGCAGGAAACACCAACACAGGAGCAGTTTAAACAACAACATGAAATTGTTCAAGTAAGTACTCCTTCAAATGAGATTTTTGTATTTCAAACTATTACACCTTCAATAAAAGTAGAGGATAAGGGGGTACAAGTGGAATTGTTGTCTGATGACCAACCAGTAGAAATAGCAAAAAAGGGGGTACAAGTAGAATTGTTGTTTGATGACCAACCAGTGGAAGTAGCAGAAAAAGGGATTCAAGTAGATCTGCTACCCAGATTTCCACCTATAGTTAGACCACCCAATACTGTATCCCTAGAGCAATATAATACAGACATAGCTAGTTGGGTGATCAGATATGAAAAACTTGCCACTAAAGTTGAAAAATTTAAATTGGAAGGTAAACAATTAGAAGCAAAAGAAACAAAAATCAAGGCATTGAATGAAAAAGTGACTGATTTATGTCAGATTGCTGAGTTTTTGGTCCAATTCAGATGGTCGACCAGATTTTATAGTCTCATTCTAAAGGAGAAATATCTCAGATGGCAGGTCATGAGGATTAGCTCAGGTCTCCCATACAAATTGGACACAACTATAGATTTCTTAGAAGCCTATTTTGACAGCCCTATAGAACAAAAAAACCTCTTATGTGAATTATTTTTACACAACTTCTTTATTCCAGAAGAGGTAGAGTTTCACCCTCAAATTTACATAGGAGATGTTCAACTGAGAGCATTCATGTCCACTTTACAAAATTAGTTTTACTGGGATCAGGAGAAAAGGCAAAATAAAGAAATTGAATTAAGAGCTGAATTGTTAGTCAGAGCAGTTCAGCCAAATCATCCAATTATCACCAGACAACATTTCACCATGATGAACAGGGAAGATGTAAAAAGGATGTACTTGAGCAATTTGAGGGACTGTGTGACCAAATTCTAGAATTTTTGTAATAACAATTTTGTTCCAGCATTATCATTTTGCAGAAACAGATGGGCAGAACTTTCCATTTCTTTACAGAAAAGGGAACCTATCTCCCCCATTAACCTAGAATGGTCCAGAAGAAGGGCAGAAGGAGTGATACAACTGATTGAAATCATGCAACATCACTGGATAGGTCTCAGATTTAGGCCTCCAACCATCATTTCTCTAGTTCCCTTCTATTTTGAAGAAGATCCTCAACCTGATGATCAGTTTGAAGAATGGCTCAGAAACCTTCAGGAGAACAGGGGATATTATATAGGCACCAAATTGTTCTACAGATCATGGAATTTGAATATGGATATATGTGATTCCATAGCCCAACAGAATGCATGAGGACATGCATTAATATAAGTTGGGGGAAAATGATGAGGCCTGGAAATGCCTCAATCATAGCATGTTTTGAACATTGAAACTGCCTAAAAACTCTTGTGTTTAATCTGATATGCTAGTTAAGTTGATTTAATATGTTGTGTATTAACTGTTTGCATGATCAATGTGTTAGAAATACTATATTCTAATTTTTACAGTTTTTGCATAGTTTTATGTTACTTTGTCATGACTTGCTAAATGAGAAGTATGCTTAGGTTGATAGCAGCACTTCACTAGTTTTGTTTTGATATGTTTCAAGCATTTGTTTATCTAAATCTAGCAAATAGTGCAAGCAAACTATTACTGTGCAGCAAAAACTGGTTTTCCAATGTAAATTCCAGCCAGCTGCCAATGAATGGCAAGGCATGGAATTCACACATGGAGAGAGATGAAGGCTATTGCAATCTGATCCTGAGAGCTAACCCACCTGAGAAATGCAGATGAAATCACTTGAAGAGCACACAGTTGTTCATTTCGAAGATCTTCGAAATGAGCAGACATCTTCAGAATGAGAAATACAGTCTCTTCGAAATGAGCGGACATCTTCGGAATGAGAAATGCAGTCTCTTCGAAATGAGCCACTTATCTTCGAAATGAGAACAGAAAGTGCTTTTTGACTTGTTGACTGATTTTTGATGATGGAAAAAGGGAAAGAAATATTGAAAAGGTTAAGGGAAAATATCTCCCATCTGACTTTGTCGTCCTTGCCGACCAAAGCCACCATTTATGGAAAAGATCAATTTTGATCCTCTTCTAGGATAAACCCAGGAAATGTTGCAGCATAATAGGAATAGATCTGTAAGATAGGAATGAGATATTCTCAGTTTGTAAGTAGATTTTAGGATATCTATAAATATATAGCTCCCATCCAGGTTGAGCTAAGAATGGTAGGGGAAAATAAGCAAGTAGTATAATAATAAGAAAAGTGACTGTTACAGTCCTGTAACAGGGTTTTTAGCAGCAATACTGTAATTATGTTCTTGAATCAATAAAGTGCACTATTTTTATTCATGTTGTTGTGAATGAGTGTGAGTAAGATCTAGAGAGAGAGAAAGACTCATACCTTCTTCTGGACAAGGAGGCTGGCCACTTCCAGACCTAGGAGGAGGACTAACAACAGGTTTTTATTCTGATTTTGCTGTAGCAGAATAAGTTGTAAAACTTGTCATTTCATTTCCTTGTAAACAGCTAACAGTATTTGCAATCTTAGTTTATTTCATGATTAGGATAATCTTGTGATTAATGATAAGTTTGGTTGTAATCTCCATTTTCAGCAAGCTTTCAAATTACTGTAGATTGTCATTTCCAGAATTTACTATTTTTTGCAATTTATTGCATTTTGTGTTTTGTTGTCAACCCCTGCATAGAAGATTGACAACCTTCTATTATAGAGCATTGACAGGATTTAATTTCCATGTTATAATCAGGTTTCCATTGCTGCAAAAGTAAATAGACTTCCTTTCTGCAATCATAATTAGATTTCTAATTCTGCAACTGTAACTAGGGAGTTATTTCTGCAACATAATTAGATTTCATTCTGTAATTGTAATTAGGATTTCATTTCTACAGTTAGTAATTAGTTTCCATTCCTGCAATTAGATTAAAGTTCAATTTATGCAATTTAGAGATAAAAATGTCCTAAATCCCCCACACAATCGGTTTCACCAATAAGACCTGTTGCTCCCAAATGACCTAAGTTATAGCCCTGTTCACTCCTTCTTTCGCAAATAGCCTTGTACACTGCCCTGGATTGACAAATTCATTGAGAATTAATGATGTGCATAATGACAATGCATCATTATTTATTTATTTTTGTTTTGTTTTGGGCAATTAGGGAATAGAAGGTATAAGTCTCCTTTTGTGGGTCAAGCTTCAACCATTTTTTTTTCTGTATTTTTTTGGGTAATTCGATAAGGTCTAGTTGATGTTGATCAAAATTATAGCTTGCAACTCATGTATGTGTTGCTAATGTAGTGCTTTATGTGCTTGATTTTGTAATCCATGGTTGCTCTCTTCAAATCGTTGCCATTCTGATGCTTTAGATTTATATTAAAAACTAATTGTTGTTCAACAATCCATGGTGCATGAGCTCTTTCTAAAGACATGAAACTTATCTAATTTGAAGCTAGGTCCTTAATCATCTACGTTTGTCAATTGTTGTAAGGTTGGAGACCATTTTCTGATGGATAAGTTTTCAGTCAAAGTGATTTCATTGTATTCATCCTTTCAATAGGTTTTAAACCTTAAGGAAGCCTTTTCAACCTTTTTTAATGTAATAATATTGTTGGTTTGTATTATGTATCATGTTAGAGATGTTTGGTTGTGGATTAAGATAATTGTTGGATTGTCTTCTTAATACCGTACTTGGTTGCTTTAATGTGTTTAATTCCTTGCAATCATCGTAAGTTTAATTGGTTGTGTTTGTGATTGAATGTGAAGGTTTATGTTAGCCTATTACTTTATTATAGATTTTCATTTTGTTAAAGTCTTTGCTGGAAAAATTCAGAGATGTAGCTGAAGGATGGTTGTATATTTCTAGTTTGTTACGATGATTATGCATTCAAATGTTATCTCTTTTGAAGTCTAATTAAAGAGTATTGAAGCTTTGGCAAACATGTTAATGTTCAACATTATAAGTTTAGATAAGCTCGTATTTTATTTGGGTGTATTTGAGATTTTTGAAAGACTATCTTTAAGCCATGAAGAAACTTTAATTTTATCATTAAATGTTTTGGGCTTCTTAGTATTTTTTGTTGTCAATATTAATTAACTTAAAATTTGTTATGGGAAATGAATTATTATTAATATTAAAATTTTGGTTTGCTAGTAAGGATAAAGTAGAGGGTATTGTTCAATTTAAATAGTGAAAGAGGATTATATTTGGTTTTATTGGGGAGGCATTATTTTTCAAAATAAAGTTGGTATAAATTAAAATTGGAGTAATGTATGGAAAATATATTAATGAGATGTTACTTTGAATAATTATATGGATAAGGCTTGAATAGCTAAGGAATCCATGATTGAGAGAAGTATGGGATTCTCTCAATAATATTGCATGTTATTGCTTGATGCATTGTTGCATGTGTTTTTGCATAGTGCATGTTAGGCTTGCATATGCATTAAAAAAAAATTCCTGATCTCTAAACTTACTTTCAATGGTCATTTGAAAAGATCCAACCAGTGGAAGATCTTGAGGAAAGATGAAACTAGAGATTGCTTATGTATTGAAAGATTGAAATGTAATATTTTTGGGATGAGGATTGTTATAAGTATCATGATTTGAAGAAAGGAATAAATGTTTTGTAAATACTCTTATTATATTATTTGAGACCTGCTCAAAGGATGAAATATTAAATAATTTTACTCTTCTACATTAAGTTTTTGGAAATATATAGTGTTGGCAATAATGGAAAGGATGTGTTATTGATGGAAATTGATAGAATCTAATTGATGGATTATGGTGATGATTCCTTTAGATGTTGATTTTATCCTTTTCATTGTAAATAAAAAAATGCTAAATTCTAGTATTTTGATTTGAAAAGTATTTAAATTTCTAGTCTTTAGCAATGTGTTATGTTGAATTTATTTATGATTTAATATAACACTTTATTTCCTTTTGGGAGAGATGTTTATTTTCTTTAAAATTTTAATATTATTGGGTTTAGAAGGGGTTTTTGGGAATGATACTAGAGCCATATTAATATCCCTTGAGTCAAGATATACCCAATCCTAGTTGAGTTATGGTGAGGTAATAACCAGGTATTTTTAAATGATACACCTTGAATGATGAGTCTCGGATGGACCAAATCGATGAGGCTTTTGGGTAATCCTAATGGTGAGGCTTGGACAAGTCCTAAGAAGTGAGGCTTAGACATATTCCTAGCAATGAGGCTTAGGAATTTAAACAATGGATTGGTATGAGATAATCCATTAGATCATTCATAAGACAATATAGTGGTAGCACCTTGAAATGATACAAGAGTTGTTAGAGAATATATTACATTGTTGGGTACATATCAATGTACAACCTTTGGTACATTACTAGAGTAGGAGTTTACTTTAGAGTAAATTTAAGTAGTTACTTCAGCATGTAATAAATGCACAAGTGTTATAATGTGCAATGATGTAAATATGCATGTAGTCCATATGTACATAAGTCATAGGATAGAGTCAAAGGTAGAGTAAGGTCTAAGGAACCTATCTTCCTATATAAAGGCCTTATAGTGAGTGAAATAGATGGGGAGATAATATAGAGAGTGCATAGTATAGATTAGTAGTGTGATACAATGTAGTTCCTTTAAAATAGTTTATGGAGTGTTCATGTCCTCCATTATACTACATTGTACTATTTTTGTGAGCTTTCATTAATGGCATATTTCTAAGTTATTGTAGAAGTTTATCTCCTTATTTTCCTATATATTATAGTGCCATTATCATATAGATATCATAGCTTGCTTATCTTGCATCTTGTGGTTGCATTTCCTATATCATATACTCATCAAAATCTAATAGTGGTATTAGAGCACACGGTAGATCATATAGGAAATAAGGAGAGCCACAAGTGAGATTGAGAGAAATCCAAAAATCTCATTTACAAAATTTCTGAGATTACATTTGGCTAGAGTCTTTCCACAGGGTTGCAAAAAAACTCGTGAAGACTAGGACTCAACATTAATTCCACTAGATTGATAAATCAACTAGTGAAGTTCATTATCTCCAAAATTATATATTCTTCCATTCCAATTTCTAACATCTTGTTGCAAGAAAAGGAGATTCAGAGTGAGTTGGGAAGCTTCCTACAAAAGAGCTAGGAAGAATATCTTCTTTAGAATCAATCTAGCACTAGAAGCAACAAATAAAAGAACAAAGATTTGGAGGCCTGAAGAAAAGGTCCCATTATAATATTTGTAGACTTGTAGATTGTAGAAGAGAGGAAAAGGCCATAGTAGCCTTATTGCAGACTCAAGGAAGAAGAGACTCTAGAGATGAGTCCAGGAGGAGATTGAAGATTGAAACGTGCAAAGTGCAAAAGAAGAAAATGCCATAGTAGCATTTTTTTTTATTCAAGAGACTCCAAAGAAGAGTTCAAAAGAATATTGGAGGTTGGTGATCTCCATCATATACTGCAAACAACAAATTAAAAAAAACAACCTGGAAAAAGTTGAAAAGACCCACAAAAGGTCCCACTAAAGAACTTCTAGTTTTGGAAGTGATAAAGAAGGACTAGAAAAAGTCCCATTCTAGATTCCAACAGTAGTAGATTTTAGAGATCTAGGAAAGATATCTCATTGCCAACACTTCCATAGTAGAAGCTTGAAGGAAATGTCTCATTGGTAAGACCAGAGAAGCTACGAGATTGAAGACCTTAGAGAAGAGGTCCCAAGGAGAAATAAGGAGAAGGCTTGGTGAGCCTCATTGAAGGAGATTCTTAGAAGGCCATTAGAGGAGTTCCTAGGAGAACTCATTGGAGAAATTTACCACCAAGAAGAAGTTCTTGATAAAGAAAAATCTTGGGATAATTTTCACCATCCAACAACAAGCCCAAAGGAGAAGGATTTGGCAAGAAGTTTGCAAAATTTTGGAGGAGATTGGTGAAGACCTAAAGAATTTCATATTATTGAGAAGAAGGCCTTGATTGAAGTTAGAATTTGACAAGGAGGTTGAAGGAGAAAGGAGCCAAACATTACTACCAAACTTGAAAGGTTTGAAGATTACCTTTGAAGGCTAGAAGGCTCATTTGGAGATAGAGGTTATATTGAATCTACAGTAGAATACTAAAGGGTTCTTGAAGAAAAACTCAGCTGCAATTTGGGGGAATTCCCTACCAAATTTTGAGTTTCAAGGACAACATTTCAATGCATAAATTAATTGCAAAAGGAAACGAATTAGGACAAAATTACTAGCTGCAAAACTTTAGATTTACAAAGAGCATCTTGAAGGAGAATCGAAACCACCACACTACAGTTTCAAGCAGCAAGATAGAGGAGTTACTAAGCTACAAATTGGTGAGTTGAGGAGTTGTTTAGGATAGCCAAGAATAGTTGCAAGTTCATCCAGTTAAAGGTAGCAATAAGGTGAATCTAATCATCTAGCAATCCTTCATCTACATAATTTGTTAAGGTAAGCAACTTGGGTGCAAATAGGTTCATTAGTTGAACTTTAAATTAATTCATTATCAAGTTCCATTAAGCACCATATTAGAGTTTTAAGAAGTTGCAAAGAGAAGGTTGCATATTATAGTCTTCAAGGGAGTGCAAAAGATAGTTTCTTTTAAGGTTTATACTTGCACATTAAAATAGGAGTTAGATATATTTTGACAGAAATAAAAATATCATCTTCCTATTATCTAGTTACAACAAAGAAGACTACATTAAGTTACAGATATTATAGTGCATTTAGGAGCAATTACTAGTGCATGATTTAAGGTTCATTTGAAGGAGTAATAAGGTGAGATCAATATTGCACTATACTAGTTGTTCTTAAAGAGTTTTAAGGTGCACTAAGTATTTTAAGTTGTAGTGAAAATTAAGTGCATATTTCAAACTACTTTGAGGGTTCATTTACAAGAGCAATAAGGTGAAATTATTATTATCCTTAAGTGCATTGAGTTAGAGATATTACTGGTACATTAAGGATTGATTGCACTATTCTAGTTATTCATTAAACTAGTTACTCTCAAAGGATTATTATGTGCATTGATTGTTAAGTTAAGGTTAAGATCAAGAGCACAAAACCTGCATACTATCAAAGTGTCTAGAGACACTATTTGGTGCACAAAACCAACAACTTATTGTGGCCTAGAGAAGCCACCTTACAGGGTTATATTCCTCCAAGGTGTGGAGAAGAAAATCACCATCAAAACCAGTAAAGAGAGCTACAAAACGAGAATAGGAGAATCTCAGGTTTTAGATGCAAATAAGGAGGTATTACAGGTTGTTATTCAAGCACCAAACTTTTCTTCTATTACATCAAAGAAGACAAAATATAAGTGTCTTAAGGACACTCTATGTAGCCTATCATTCTATCTACAAGCGGCCGTCATTAGCACTAGCAAAAGTGCTTGAAGAGGAGTCATTACAAAGGGGTTCAACATCCAATATTAGTAGATGGAAAGCACACTCAAAGTGCTTAGAGAAGAGTCATGCCAAAATATCTCAATGTCCACCATAAGTAAAGGGTAAGAACTAGCAAAGGTGCTTAAGAAATGAGCCATCCGAAGGACTCGATATCCATCGATTGGTGCTTGAGTGGAGAGCCACTCATAAGACTTAGAATACATATCATTAAGGTGTTAGAAGACACCATCATCCAACACATAAGGTGATGACAACCTATAGCGAACAAGGGCTACGTAAGGTAAAAAATCATCTATTACACCAAGGACAACATATTACAACAAAGTGAAAGGTGAAAGCAAGGTGTATTACCAAGGGTCCAACTCGGACGTATCGCTAGTCGAGATGCATATCGATAGCCACCATAGAACCTCCATTACAATGCTTGAGAACTTCCTTAGCTGGAGCCATCCTCACAAGCATCATTGAGCACTTGGAAGGAAAACATTTTAGAAAATAATACAAAGTGCATTTGTTGGCAAAGGATATACAAAGGGAAAGAGACATTGGAGAGTCTTCCATGCAAAAGAATAGAGTGCCACTTGGCACATTCACCTAAGGTGCCCATATATTCCCTAACGTACGTTCTAAAAATAAGCACTCAAAGGAAGGTAATATCCACTGATTGAGCATTAATAATATCATTTGGGGGTTACAAAACATAATAATTATAGCTCTTCGATCAAGGGAGAAATGAGCATTGGAGACACCTGAACCCAACGCCCATCAAGGAACGTAACCACCAACAATGCATACACCACATGGCCGATGCATCAAGAAGGACATAGAGCCTATTAAAAGTGCTCACGCAGAAGAGAAACACTTATGCCACTTGGCACCTATGTCAAGAATGTAGAAGCATACTTATAGGTGCCCAAATTAGAGCGTGGAAGTATATTTTTAGCCAACATTAAGTAAGGGAGGAATTAAGGCATGGTTGAGAGCATATTCAAGGTGCAAGGCACAAATTCAAGGATTCAAAGGAGCATTAAACACACTGCCACTATCATACATCCACCATCAAGGAAGTACACTCATTTTCAGAGGGATACAACATTAATAGGGTAAGCTTTCACTTTGGTTTAACATTGCTTTCATTAAAGGAGTAATAAGGGGTATATCATAAGGTTGAGTTTATTTATCATTTATATTGGAGAAACAATCAACCTTAGTAACATTGAAAGCATATCAAAGGAGTTAATAGTATTTCAAACCACTTTAATTGAAATACAAATATTTTAATATTTGCAATTAAACACCATAGGAGATATAAGGGTTTCTACTTGGAAAATCAATATTATTATTGTAAATATTATTAATTTCTAATATTCCAAAATTAGGGAGTTATAAGGTATACTACATCAAACATAGATTATTGGAATTTAGAAATATTAAACTATTGGATATTAAGGGGTATAAAAGGAAGTTCATTATTTACTTAAAGGAGTTGGAATTATTTACTTACACTTGTCTCATACTCATACTAAAGGAGACAAAAGAAATCCAACCATAGAGAACTTCAAATTGATAAGTGCATAGTTCATTAGGAGAGATAAGGTGAAATAGGAGTTGATTATTGTTATTTACAAAACACTATAAAATCAACCCAAAAGTTAAACTTATACTTGCTAAGCACTTTATCAAAAATTACAACATATTCTAATCACTAAGGAGACATAAGGAATCCTACAAAACCTAAGTCTTAGAAAGGTTTTATCAAAGTAGTTCACATACTCTAAACTAGGGAGTCATAAGGTATTCTACTACAAAGGATCTATCAAAAGTGTTCTTAAAACATAAAGAGCTAAAACTAAGGAAGATGTCTACCTCAAAGAATATAGTGAAAAATGATATGAACAACACTATTAGAAAGGAAAGAGCAAGTGTCATAAAAATTGGAATCAAGAATTTACTTATAAATATGAAGGAGACTTAGACCTTACTTCAAAAAGGATTCATAGTGAAGCTTTAAAAGATAACTTTGAAACCATGGAATATTATCTACATGCTTGACTCACTAAAGCAATTGATAATGGAAAGAGTGACATTCAAATTCCTTTAGAATTTGGTAGCATATTATATATGGCATTACTTACATTCAAATGTTACAAGGATGAGAATGTAGAACAAAAAGGATTGATAGAATTACTTAAAATAAAAACAGAAATGGATGAGTCATACCTAGAGAAGATATTTCAATCCTCATGCAGTATTGATACTTCAAGTTCTACTAACACAAAATCTTATCATGATGCCTTAAGTGTTTGTTTAGAAGCTTCTATACAGAACCTAGAAAATGATAAAAAGGACAAAGGCAAAGAGAAGATACTTTTGCAAGAATCAGGTGATAGTACATCCACCTATGAAAGTGCAATAATTGACTCCAAAGACAAGAATAAAGAAAAATAAGAAGAAGAGGAACCAAATCAAGGAGGCATACAATGCAATGTGAATTAAAGATAATACAAAGGACCAGATCAAGTTGAAGAACATCTAAATATGAAGATCCATATTGAATACTAAAGTCTTCAATACCCAAATAATGTAATACGAGGGGTGTTAGAGAATATATTACATTATTGGGTACATATCAATGTACCACCTTTGGTACATTACTAGAGTAGGAGTTTACTTTAGAGTAAATGTTAAGTAGTTACTTCAACATGTAATAAATGCACAAGTGTTAGAATGTGCAATGATGTAAATGTGCATGTAGTCCACATGTACATAAGTCATAGGATAGAGTCAAAGGTAGAGTAAGGGCCAAGGAACCTATCTTCCTATATAAAGGCCTTATAGTGAGTGAAATAGAGGGGATAATATAGAGTGCATAGTATAGATTAGTAGTGTGATACAATGTAGTTCCTTTTAAAACAATTTATGGAGTGTTCATGTCCTCCATTATATTGCATTGTACTATTTTTGTGAGCTTTCATTAATGGCATATTTTTGAGTTATTGCAAAAGTTTATCTCATTATTTTCTTACATATTATAGTGCCATTATCATATAGATATCATAGCTTGCTTATCTTGCATCTTGTGGTTGCATTTCCTATATCATATACTCATCAAAAGCTAATAAGAGTGACCATGATCATTACTAGGTGAGTGGTAATGGCCTTAGTTAGCCCATGGAGATAAAGGTAACTAAGCATTAAGGCATCACGTTAAATTAATCCCACATAGACAAACTTATATAGAGTTAAGGAATAGACAACTCCCTTTAAGTGTTATGGGCCTTAAAATATAATCTCTATGTCGTGGTTAAGTTCTCCTATACCGCTGAGGGTATAGAAAAAGTGGGGGGACCATTGATGGCATCTTTTCTAAATGGTGAGGTTTAGAAAAGTGAACCCCAAAAGTATAGGAATTTGGCCACTCCTATCTACTTGAGTGTTGTCTACAATGACAATGAACTCAAAATGTGGTTATGCCTTATACAACTAGAATATATTAGGGCTTATTTGTGAGATAATCCTTTTAAAAAAATATATCTCTCTCTTGGGTCAAGTTGGTGGGTTGTTACAATAGAATTTTGTAGCAAGTTTTGATGACCATGAACCTACAAGGATGACTACTTGAATGGTTGTAAGCAAAGAAATACAATATACCTAGCATTAAAAATATGCTTTGTATGATGTTGATCAACTTACTGACACATATGGTTTTGAGCCATTGCCAAATTCTCCTTAAACTATTGAAGGAGTAGTACACACTCACAAAGAACTGTACTACCACTCTTTATTTTCTAGCCCATCCTCATAAGGCCTCCATAGTTTCCCAAATCTTCTTAGATTTCATTTATTTTCTAGCCAATCCTCATAAGAACTATTGTACTACCACTCTACCAAGGGAAGCCTTTTAGCCCATTTAGTAGGATGCTTAAATGCAAAGCAGATGAGATATATATTCGGGCACTTATTGATAATTTTATTTTGGCCGTTCATCCAAGGATGGTAGATTGAGCTCGTTTTTAGTTTTGTGCCCTAAAGCTTAAACAATTTTTGCCAAAAATGGCTAGTAAAGGTGGGGTCTTAGTATAAAAGAATGGATTGTGACATACCATGTAGGCAAAAAATGAAATCTAAGAATATTTGGGCAACTATGGAGGCCTTATGAGGATGGGCTAGAAAAAAAAATTAGCATAATTTGACAGACAATCCACCACTAAAAGAATAATTATTTTATCGTTCGACTTTGGAATCCCTTCAATTAAATCCATGGAGATATTTATCCAAACATTTTTTGGATTCGAAAGAGGTTGGAGGGTACCTGGAGTGCACATAGATTTCCATTTCATTTGTTGACAAGTGTCACATTCATCCACAAAGATTTTAATATCCTTTTTCATTCTTACCCAAAAGAAGGTGCATTTTGTCTATTCATAAGTTTTAAGGAACCCAAAGTGGCCAATAATTGAATATGCATGCATTTCTTGCAATAGAGATTATTGGAATGAAGACTTCTCCAAAATAAAAGGTAACCATGGTATCTCAATTGCTACATGTACCATCAATATCTTAGCTAAGTGTTGGGCTCATTTTGGAGTTGCTAAATTAGGGCTTCCAAGGTGGAGTATTTATGTACTTCATCTTGGAGTTGATGGATCCATTGAGGTGATAATGTTTACACACAACACACTTTGGTCCTCATATTGGCATTAAAGAGAATCAACCACTACATTCTCCTTGTCCTTTTTATAGATTATTGCATAATCATACCCCAATAACTTGGAGACTTGCCTTTACCATTTTTATGTGGAGACCTATTGCTCTAAAAAATATTTCAAACTTTTATGATCTATTTTAATTGAAAAATATCATGCAATAAGGTAGGGTTGCTAGTGATGGATGACGTGTATAATTTCCATCATTTCCTTCTCATAGATTAATTTTTCCAAGTTTTTCCTTGACAATGTCTAGCTTGTAAAGGCTAATGATCATTCCTCTTGCATCAACACTACATCAATTACATTATTCGAAGAATCACTCTCTATCATAAAGGGTTTGGAGAAATTAGGCATCACTAGTATAAGTGTTATTAACATGACTTGCTTAAGGTTAAAAATGCTTGTTTTGCTAGTTTTATCCATACAAACGAGTTCTTCTTCAATATAGCTATCAAAGGAGTTGCAACATTCTCATAATCATAGATAAACTTAACATAGTAGCTTGTGAGACCCAAAAAAAACTAAAGATACTTGAGTGCATGGGGTTTTGGTCTCTCTTGGGTAGTCGTGATTTTCTTTGGGTCTGTCTTAAGCCTTTCCCCTAAAACTATGTGGCCCAAGTATTCCACTTCTTGCATCCCAAAGGAACATTTAGACTGCTTAGCACACAATTGATGTTTTTTCAAGAGTTGTGTTGTGACGTCCTTCACAACGACCCCAAAATTGAGGACCCACCTTAAATTTTGTGGTTTTTTGCTCGCATCAAGGTCTTGGAAAATTTGCTTTCACTTTGGAATTGCTGACATATTTACATTTTGAAGGTTTGAATGTAGTTGTAATGCTTCAAAACTGAATATTTTGATTATTTGCATATTAATTGCATTATTTCAAATCAAATAATTTGATTAAAATCATTTTAAAAGGTTTAAATGATTAATTTTCATTTAAATAATTAAATTTTATTTTAGGGTTAACCCTAAAATTAATGCAAAATTGAAATGGACATATCTTGAGGTAGACAACTTTGTTTGATCTCATTCAAAACTTGGTAAAAATATATGAATTTTATCTTTCTAATGATACCAAATTTGCAAGATTCCAGATGTCAATTTCACCAAAAAAATAACAGGTTAATTTAGCAATATGAGAACTTTGAAATACTTTGAAAAAAAGAGAAAGTTACGGGAAAGTAAAGTTTGGTTTTGTTTTGATATTATGATTATTATTTCATTATGTAGGTAATACAAGGGCAAGGGTTTGAAGAATATAGTTATAAAATTCGTTCCCTGTGATGAAACAAAATAACTAAACTTTTCAAATTATAAATAAATCATTGAGATTCATTGAAAAGGTTGGACATTTTATACAGAGAAAGAGAGGAATGATTGGAAGGAGCAAAGCTACATCTTCGTTGGAGGAAAATAGAGAAAGCCATTTGCAGAACAGTGGAAATTATTGTAAGATTTTATAAATTGTTTTAAGCATTTTGGATCCAGATCTGCATTTGGAATTAATAAAGTGTTTATTACAATTTCTTAATAGTTTGCATACCTTAGAAGATTGCATCAATTCATTTGATTTCAATGTGTGTGAGCATTGGGTTGGTTTTAGAATCCTGTAGATGGAAATATGATCTGGCAGTTTCACGACCATCCAAAGCAAATGCAAGAAAATACTCAAGGACGACGCGATTTCGCGACTTGTCGATTCTTCACGGATGGAAGCGGCAAGAGAACAAAACGGGAAATGAATGTCGCGATTTCGTGACATGTCTCAGTTTTGCGATAGGCAATGGCAAAGGAGCAGAACGAAGGCAGATTGTCAAGATTTTGCGATAGGTCTCATTGTCGCGACATGTCGCATTTTTGTGACTATCCAGAGCAAATGAAAGAAAATACTTAAGGATGTCACGATTTCGTGACATGTTGCACTTTCACAGATGGAAGCGACAAGAGTGCAAAATGGGAGATGAATGTCGCGATTTCGCGACATGTCTCATTGTCGCGACATATCGCATTTTCATGACATGCAGCGACAAAGGAGCGGAACGAAGGCAGAATGTCACGATTTCGTGACATGTCTCTTTTTCGCGAAAGGTCGCATTTTCGCAACTATCCAAATTAAAATATGGAAACGACTTAAGGACGTCACAATTTTGTGACATGTCACATTTTCATGGCTAGAAGCAGAAAGAGTGCAAAATGGGAGACGAATGTCGCGATTCCGTGACATGGCTCATTTTCGTGACATGTCACATTTTTGCGACTTATAGCGGCAAAGGAGCAGAACGAAGGCAAAATGTCATGATTTTGTGACATGTCTCATTTTCATGACATGTCACCGTTTTAGGACTCTCCAGAGCAAATGAAGGAGAAGACTTAAGGACGTCACGATTTCACGACAAATCGCATTTTCGTGACTAGGGCAGCAAGAAAGCAATGCGGTGGGCCGCTGCCTATGTTCTAAGGTGTTTGTTAAATATGTGTAAGGGGTTGTGCTCTTTCTTGGCAGGGTGGCCTCAGAAGGGTACTAGTAGCGAAGGACAGACTACCCTATTGAGGTTTTGGTCTGTAATAGCATAGTGCTGATTTTTGTAAAAGGTTTTGGGTCAACCTGGAAAACCTGGATGTAATGAAATTGTACCTTAATTACCAAAAAAAAAAAGAGTAGAAGGGACAACCTTCATTGCATGGATCCAAGGTCATCCAAGAAGAATATTAAAATATGCAAGACAATGTACCACATAGAACAAGGTATCCAATATTTTAGGCCCAAATTTGAGAGGAAGAGATATGACACCACAAGATTCTTGGGACTCATTATTGAAAGCTTTTGTAATTATGTCAGATTTTGTTAATTCTTCCTCTTTTAATCCAATTTTTTTAAAGAATTGATATGTACACAAATTGAGTGAAGAACCATTATCAATCAAAATTCACTTGATAAAAGTATCCCTAATAAGTGCAGTGATGTAAAGTGAAGAATCTTCTTGCAAGTTTGAGGAAGGTTTATCATCATTCAAAAATGAGATATGATGTATCCCAAGAGAACCTATGACATTAACTATAGCATTGGGTAAAATATATGAGGGAACCGATTGTTGCTTTAAAAATTCCATCAAAGCATCTCTATGATTGGGAGAAGTTTGAAGGAGCTCTAAATTGATATCTTTGCAGGAGTGCTAGCCAGATGTTTTTGGAGATCAAATGAAATCTTAGGTTGTGGTCTCAACATAATAGGTGGAATCCTTGATTATTCCTCAAAACTAAACTAGGCTGTAACACAGAATTATATCCTTGTTGAGGATGTTGAGTTTGATCTTATCTTCTTGTAGTTACCCCAACCATACCAACCATATTGCCATAATAAGGAGGCTCTTTCTGATGGGCCACCTAATTTGCTGCTTGTTGGTTATATTTTGGCAATGGATCTTTAAATATTCATATATCTTGATTGGTAGTTACCTTTTGTCGGATAGGTACTTGATTATTTACTGTTTGAAAATTGCTTAAGTCAATACGTCTTGCATCAATCAAATCCTGAACCACATGTTTCAATTTTTTACAAGAATTCATCCAATGTCCTTCCACTATATGATATGCACAATGCTGACGTGCCTTATACCAATGAGTTGTAGTATCTGGTTGTCTAATATGAGGTAACTCAATTACCTTAGCTTCTAAAAGTTGTTTCAAAACTGCTTCCATAAACATATTAAGCCTTGTAAAATTTCTTTGTGGAGGTTTTCTAAGTACTATCTTTTGTAGGTTGTTAGTGATATTATTAACATACCTACTATCCATTCCATTGTCATCTCCTATGTGTTTATTCTTGTGTTGAGACCTAGTAGGTTTCTCTTCCTTAACTTTGAGTTGACCTCTCCTGATGAGAGCATGTTCTACTTTTCTTGCTAAATCAATTTCTTGATCAAAAGATGAAATAGTAGTAGTCTCTAATGCATAAGATAATTTTTCTTGTAAATTACCAATAAATATCTCAAGCATGTCTTTAGGAGGTAAAGTATATCTCAAACGTTCAACTAAACTTCTCCAATGATCTAAAAATCCTGAAATGATTTCTTCTTTACTTTGTTTTATATTATAAACATCTTTCATTGTCACTTCTTTCTCAATGTAAGCACCAAATTCTTGAACAAACAATTCTATTATTTCTTCAAAATTCTTCAAAGAATAATTGGGCAATCGATAATAACATTCTAATGCCATACCACCAATACTATTAGGAAATGTTTTAAGCAACAACATATCATCATATATGAGATCATGGCAAGTTCTTCTAAATCTTCTTAAATGTTCTAATGGATCTTCTGTACCCTTATATATAGGCAATACTAGCATAGGAAAATGCTTAGGATAAGGCCTAGCAACAACAATAGGATCCAATGGCTGATTACACATTTCCTTATAATTTTAAGTAAAACTTGAAGGCTAAATCATCTCAACTTTCAAAACCAACTGTTTCACCATATTTTCCAAATTATGTTCTTTTGGATTACTGTTATGTATTGTTCCCAAATTCTCATATATGTTTTGAGGCATCAATGCTTGATTCAAGTTGGAAGTATGTATATTATATGTGGCACCTTGTAAAAACAGACAACTAGCATTGGGAAGAATAGAAGCAAAAGTGTTGATATTAGAATATTGAGGAAGAAATTGAGAATAATTTTGAGTGACACTACTAATTGGAGGAGCTTGTATATTCCTTCCAATGTTGGTGGTTGTAGTAGTATCAATAGTCGAGTTCAACTTATCAAGATGCATTGATTTAGGTAAGGAGTTTTCTTGGTTAAGCATAGAGAAGCTTATTGGAGGAGGAGAAGGAGTTTCATCTCTGTCAAGGAGAGATTCTTGCTCCATGCCTCCTAATATTCTATCCCTGTTAGTTTTCATAAAACCCCAAATATTCTCAAATGATGAAAAGACAAAGCTACCATTAGGTCCCTCATAAGGATCAAAACTCATCTCAGTATCCATTTTACCTTGTTCTATATTTATGTTAGGATCCTCTCTATCAATATGATCATCTTTAGGAGGAACACAATCAGACTCAAGATGCTTTCGCTAACTTTTAAGAAAAAAAGCCATTAGAGAAGCGAAAGGATAGAAGAGAATGCTAACAACATAAAAAAAAATATTTTTAAAGATATTATTAAGATTCTCCAACCACACAAACATATTTAATGATCTTGCTTAAAGTTTTTAAAAATAAAATGAGGTGTTCACATCGGGTTCACCAAATATGTAGAGGGGAAAAACCACCCCACCGCGTACAATTCCCAAATGTTGGATTCGCAAGAGAGAAGCCTTTGGGGTGAACCGCAGGGGATATGTGGTTGTTCTCTACACTCGGATCTAGGGGGATAAGGGTTCACCAGGAATGATTTAAGGACTCACTACAAGTCCACAAGAATTTTGGGAATGTTTAATGTATGAGATTCAAGACAAACACCTAGATTTGGCCTTTTCTAGATCTATGCTATAAAAGATAAAGAACAATGCATAAATACAAAAATACAGGAATACAAGAACTAATCTTAGAATGATTATTTCTTTGAATTATTTTCTAACCTAGGGTTCTAAAAATACAACCTTTAAGCAAGGGTTCAAGAAAATATGCATACACAGAATTAACCCTAAGTGCATACTATATGATATTTTCTTTTCAATGCCTAGAATTAATTAAATATACTTAATAAAATCATATCTAAGGTTTTATAATGAAGTAGGGAAAAATGGTGCACCAAATTATGTAAAACAATATGTGTATCTACCCCATATCGCTTATGAGCATCAAAAAGGAAGCATGCATGTGAAAATGAAGGCAATACCAAACAAAAGGAAATGAAGTAAAGCAAGTTTCTTACTCATTAATTTGGTGGATCAGATCCAAGGTTACACAGCAGTCCCCTTGAGGGCTCAAAAGGTGATACAATTGTTACAAATTTTGGGGTGCCCAAGGATCAATTCCTTCAAGGAATCGGGGTGCACATCCAATGCTTTTCCTCATACCCACAATCGAGGTGGGCGGGCCAATGCCACCGCTGCTTGTATCTTCAATATCTGATGTCTGATATTCCTTCCCAATGCCTTCTAAGAACCTGCACCTGCACACAAGGAAGCCAAAGGGGTCAAATAGCAAGGGTGTATGGTGGAAAACATGCAATCCCCACAGGGGCAAAAGAGCGCATATATTAAAAATATATCAAATCAACTCAGAATGACTTGAAAATTTGTGGAGATGTCAAAGAGGATGTTTTGAGAGGATATCACCAAAAAAAGATCAGAAATTGCATCCGTAGACCCCTCGATTTTGTGCTGCCCGCCTACAACCTACGAAAACCAAGACAAGCAAATCCCGAACCTAAACATATCCAAAACTCATGAAATTTGGAAAGAATGCATAAATGGACATTTCAAGACAACCCATATGGTTATATTTTCAAATTGAGGCCCAGATCCACCTGCATACAACTGGGGTGCCCGGATGGGCCCTACGGACCTGCAAAAACTTAAAAATGCTATAACTCGGTCAATTTAACTCCAAATTGCATGAAATTTAAACCACAGCATCATATGATAGTCTAGAATAATATAATTTAAAAATAGTAATAAAATTGTGTAAGGATTTACCCTCATATCTGGGGGGACGGTGGTGACTGCAACTAATTGGGGGGCACCCTGGAAGGGGATACCCACCAATTCTGGCCACTTTTTGCTACCAATATCACTAGGGAATGATCCTAAATAGTATAAGGGGTGTTTTCATTGAATTTGGTGAAGAAATTCACCCGGATGGAAAAGTTACGCTCAAAAGGCCCTCTTGAAGTCACCCGGTAACCTCCTTCGCTAAGAGGAGATTTCGAGGGCAAGAAAGCTCAATAAGTTGGGGGGAAATCTCGGCAGCACTCCATTGCATATCCTAGAACTCCTATCCTTCTTATTTTGTGTGGACCATGTATCCATTTTATAGCCCAAAGGGGCTCATGTGCAAAAAGGCATGCAAGGGCATGCATGGCAGGAGGTGCCATTTGTCCCAACGGAGGCATGCACTGGATGGGGAAGAGAATATCCATTTTGGGCCTCCATTATGAAGCATGTCATAAGGACTCAGTGCCCTCTGACCTGCATGCTCCAAATGGCGTGCTAAATGGTAGTTTTTGGGTGCCATTTGGCCCAGATTTGACTTTTTTGGGTCAAACCTGCTCACCGTCCCACCCTGGGATGATGGCTCACCACCGTCCCAGGGTGGGATGGTGGGAATCTGCCACCATCCTAGGGTGGGATGGTGGTGAATTTTGGGCCAAAACCTCCCAAAATTGGGCCAGTAGCCTCCAAAAACCCTTTCGGAGTGGCTAGAACCACTATGAGCCTTCTGAGGGCTGCCCAAGGGGCCATATGATGCCAATTTGATCATTGTTTGTGGGTGCTTAATCGGGTTGACCACATTTTAGTGTCTATAGATGCCCCTTTTTGAGATGCATTGTGTGCAGCACATCGCTGAGAAAAAATAGATGACCAAAATGTGGAATGATTAAGGTTACTCGATAACCTAACCAACTTTAGATGCCCCAATCATGGAAAGGGCGTGTGTTCTTGAATCCTTGTTTTTGACTCATTAAATGAGCGTGCCTATGCTTGAACATTGTCTATCATGAAGGGACAGGGCCCATGACTTCATGATGCCAGTAATTTCAAGCGTTATGATGTGATATTGTGTGCTTGTTTGCTGCCCCAAGCAGGAGCATGATTGTCTTTATCGAAGATTCGTTGAACGAACGCAATTCGCATAATTGAGTGTGTGCTTGCTGATTTGGACTGAGTATGACTACCCCCTCAAGCGATGAGTCGATGAGGGAATGACCAGTGAGAAAAGTGATGAGTCGCTTGACCCAATTGACTTGTGTTATGCTTACCTTCAGTTTTGTCCCTTGAAAAATAGGGCAATTTGAAGAGGATTTTGGTGACTTTGTTGAGTTTTCCTGGAGGAAAGGAGCTGAAAAATGCATGCCCAAGGGGTGGTCCAGCCACAATGGCCTTATTAGGGCATGAATTAACAAATTTTCCATCCCTCCTAGGATCCTCATGGTTGCATTTTGATCTATGTGAAATTTGGACCCAATTTGAGCTGTTTTGGTGCAGTTTTGGACCTGTTTTGGGTCATTTTGGGTTGTTTTGGCCTATTTTTGCTACCACCATCCTAGGGTGGGATGAGGGCATGTTCTACCACCATCCCAGGGTGGCACGGTCAGCCAAATGTGCACTCATCCCACCCTGGGATGGTGGTGACCCCTGCATCTTTATATAAACCCAAAATATGAAGGTTAGGCTCATTTGTGCATGCTTTCTTTGGCAGTTTGAGAGGTGAGGAGTAGGAGAGTGATTCTGAGAAGTGGAGCACTGTCAAATTCATCCCATAGTCACCATGAGTCAGTGGGCAGACTCAGCCAGTGGAGGAGCCGGTGCGAGACAGGTATGCCAAGTCTCTCTTATTGCATTTTCCTAGTGTTAGGAGTTGATTTTTTTGCTTTTATGGTATGTTTTTGGCTTGGAAGCATATCACACTAGATTATAGGTAATTAAACCTAATTTATGAGATATGTACCAATTTTTGTGTTTTATCCATGTTTTTGTGCAATTAGATTGCCTTTTGTAGGTCCAATTTTGCATTGTTTTTGCTATTTTTTGATGGCCTGAAGGCCTTTTTGAGCCCAATTTTTTGGAGTCATCCCTAGATGGGATGGCTAGTGTGGGCTAATCATAGGCCATCCCTTGATGGGCTGGCCATAGGGTTGGGGGCCGTTCCTAGGTCGGATGGCCGCCAACTGGCTTCAAAGAGGGGCCATTTTGAGTCTTCTTTTTTGAATGTTTTTGGGGCCATGCGAGGCCATTTTAGTGTTGCATTATTGAGATTTACTATCCCTGCCAGGTGGTGAGGAGTCGGTATCGAGTACCAACTCTCTTTGATTCCATGAGGGATGCCTTGACCATAGAGGACTGGGAATGGTTGGATGCCATCGACCTCAAGCAGGTGACTCGATTAGAGGTTGTTATAGGAGACCATGCATATCTGACTGCCCTAATTGATCGATGGGATCCATGCACCAATACCTTCCACCTACCCACTAGGGAGATGACGGTGATGCTTGAGGATATCTATCGGATTCTTCAGATTTTGATAGAAGGGTGGTCGATCCGCATGACACCACGAGACCAGAGATAGGCAGTACTCGAGAGGTACTTCAGTTATGATCTAGAGATGGCAGAGCTGGACTACTTGAAGGGGGTATGTTGGTAGGATTTTGGCATGAGGTGAAGGTATTGGGGGTGAGGCATACACTACTCATGATGCTCATCTCCAATATGCTATTACCTGACTCTTCTAGAGTGAGGTTCCCATGGAACCTGGTGGAGATAGTGTTTGCGTTGGTGAGGTGCACTATGGCGGAGCCACTGGTGATGGCATGGGGTACTACACTATTGGCACAACTCTACGATGAGTTGTACGAGATCCGCTATCATCGATGGAAGGGTGTTGGGTGTAGCTTTTTGTTGTAGTGTTGGGGATGGTAGCACATAGTTATGGGGCGACCACAGGGGTTACCCTGGATGACTCGGGCACAACTAGTAGATAGGGAGATAGGATATGGCATCCTATGGTAGAGGGCTCAGGAGAGGGGATAGAGTCGGTGATTCATAGGTGATGTGGGTCACTATGCAGATCTATTCTCATGACTCGAGGTAGGCCAGGTGTTTTGGAGGCCATACAGAGATTGCCCAGAGTGGGCAGATGCTACTGTACAGCTTCGTAGGGTGCGATGGGTAGATGGCTTATTGGATGACATGGCACGGAGTGGGAGTACTTCCCATTTTCTTGGGTGATGTGATAGTTTGGGCTACGCTAAGGGGTGCCTAGTGAGTTGATGCCTTATATCACGAGGATGAGAGGACATTGGCGTGATCGGTGGTAGAGGTAGTGGCATGGGATACGGATCCTATAGTAGACATTCCAGATGTGGATGATGTCGAGACTACAACGGAGTATGATGCTTGGTGGGTGATAGGCCAGGGGCATGGAGAGGGGCCACTAGGGAGGGGTGCAGCTAGGGAGGCACATCAAGAGGTTTCTAGTGAGGACCAGGGTGAGGCAGGTGATTGGTAGGGACACATGGCAGGGGAGCATGCGGTTCTCCTAGACTTAGGAGATCAAGGTGACTTGGGGGATGATGATGTTGGGGATGAGGAGGTGCAGGCACCATCGATGGCACCGAGGGACACAGAGGTAGAGCTATGAGATGAGCTACTCAGGGTGAGGTAGGAGAGAGATCTCCTACAGACACAGGTGCATGATATACAGGTGGAGCTAGCAGCATAGTGAGCTGAGGTACAAGTGGCTCAGGTCGAGATAGCATCTCTTCGAGCATAATTATGATCTCGAAGCCCTACATGGGAGGATTCTAGTAGTGGGGAGGTGGCTAGGCTATAGGTAGAGGTGACACGACTCCATTCTATGGTGGAGACTTACCAAGCATGGTGTCGATGGGGGTAGGCTTATGCGGATGAGCTGGAGACTGAGGTAGTGCACCTTGGAGGGCATCTACGGGATGATGCAGCTACCAGTGGGTCATACCAGAGTCACCACAGTAGGATAGGGTAGTCTTCCTCTAGGATGGAGGCACCAGGGTCTAGGTGGAGAGCTGACAAGGTAGGTGGTAGTAGGTATGGGAGTTCACAGAGGACTCCGACTGTAGGTGGGAGTGTGAGTCATAGTACCGGTCCTGCGTGACCATGGTAGTGGCTCGCATGACTCTTTTTGTGTTTTTGGATGTTTTAGCAGTGTGAAGTCTGAGGACTCACTTTATTGTAGCCTATGGGCAACATGATGTATATTTTTGTCCCATACATATATACATATATATATATATATGCTTTTTATGTGGTTTATCATCATGTGTTTATTGTTTTATGAAATGTATGCAAATGTATGCAATTTGATTTATGAGATGATGATGAATGCCTATGTATGCATATGTTTGTAATGTGATTTGATTTGATTTTGTACATGTATGGATGTATGATGAGATGGATGACTATATGACGTATTATGCTAGCACCATAGATGATATAGAATGCATCAATTCATATGTAATGTTGTCATGAGACTTATGTATAATGGATTTGTGAATAATGTAATTGAAATGAATGTGGTGAAGTGATATGATGTTTATAAGATGTTCATGAGGTTTTCATGAGACTCAAACACTCTAGTCAACTGATCAAAAGTTGTATACTAACCGTGCAAGACTTTTTGACAAGGTATGAATCTGTTAGGATGACCAAGATACTCAATATCCCTGTGTGTGCAAGTGAGTTCATTCCTACGAGATGCATAAAGATACCGCCATTGACAAGTAGGCTATCCACCAAACCTGTAATGAGGATCACTCTATGAATGCCACAATCCGTAGTTCTGTACTCAGTTGGATTAGACCACTAGGTAGTATAGGTGACCAAAAGCTAGCTCGTCCACATGCAAACATTGGTCTACACACATGCAAAGCTAATGTGGTAGACATATCATCATGCATTTAGGATACCGTCATTGACGAGTAGGCTATCCACCAAACCCGTAATGAGGATCACCTAAATGGTTTTTCAAATGCTGAGAATTCCAGGGATTCAAGCTCAAGCACCTTTCTTTTATTCAATTTTATAGGGATACTTGCTCATATGTAGTGATGATAATCACTATTTATTTTGTATTTTGATTTTATTTGAGCAAGGGATTTGGGGAGTGGTGATAACCACTGTTATTTTTTATTGTTGCTTTTTGAGGATTTTGATTTTTAATTTTGATTTCAAAGTTGAGCTTGTGGGAATTTTTTTTGCTTGTGAATGGCATTGATCTTTTAGGCCTTGGGGATGACTACCCATCCTTCTCAGGGACGTGTAGTATGAATCCTTACGACTTTAGGGATCAAGGGTGTTTGGGAATTTTGATGGTGAACTTTTGGGATTTTGCTTTTGAATGGTATTGATACTTTAGGCCTTGGGGATGACTACCCATCCTTCTCAGGGATGTGTAGTATGAATCCTTATGACTTTAGGGATCAAGGGTGTTTGGGATTTTTGATAGTGGTGAAAACCACTATTTATTTTGGGGAATTGGGTAGGGAAGAGCTTGTCCTTTTGCCAATTCTCAGCATCCTTGAACCATTCGCATAGGGGGATGAGCAGGATAAACTTTTCGCTCAAGGTACCCTAGACCACTTTGTGGGTTTCATCTTTCCTTTCATAAAACTTGGATTTATTAGTGTGAAATGTGTTGGGATTTGATGTATACGAGGCACAATCTCAGCAAGACTCTACCTCCTAAAAATCTCACTAGCCTTCTACAAAATCTGAGAAGAAACTAGATATGGCTAAGTGACCGAAAACCCTAATGACATTCTAAAAACAAATGGCTAAGTGAAGGGAATGGACACGACTATGGAAATGTATGAAATGTAGATGGAAATGATAAGTAAAATATGGAATGAGGTGAATGATGACCTTGACAACATTGATTGTGAATTGTACTTAGTGTACCATCTTAGTGCTAGACATGTATGAGCCACTCTAAAATGCAAAGTGCAAATGATGATTATGCCTAATGCAAGTGATAATGCAATGGTATGCAACTTGATGAGAATGCAATATTTTTGAATTTTTGAAATTTTGATAATGCCCTTCTTTTTGAAATTTTGATTGATATATATGTATGAAAGTGCAATGTGATGCAATGTTTTTGTATTTTGATGTTTTGATGATGTTTTTGAATTTTTGATTGATATTATTACATAAGTTTTGGTTTGATCGTAGATAGTCTAGGAGCATTTTTACTTGACCTATATGTACAACCCCGGGGCCTTTGGGGGGCGGCAAAAACCCTGTGACCAAACGGGCTTATTTGGATGCCATTGGGGCATTTAGGGTTGACCTAGATGATCATAGATAGTCTAGGAGCATTTTTACTTGACCTAGATGGTGAAAACCCGCTAGGAGCCTTTTGGGTGACCTAGACGTTCAACGACACTTAAAAGTGTCTACGACTACCTAGGGGCATTTGGTTGTGACCAAAGGGCTTATGGATGCCTTTGGGGCTTTTAGGGTTGACCTAGATGATCGTAGATAGTCTAGGAGCATTTTTACTTGACCTAGATGGTGAAAACCCGCTAGGAGCCTTTTGGGTGACCTAGGCATTCAATGACACTTAGAAAGTGTCTACGACTACCTAGGGGTATTTGGTTATGACCAAAGGGCTTATGGATGCCTTTGGGGCTTTTAGGGTTGACCTAGATGATCGTAGATAGTCTAGGAGCATTTTTACTTGACCTAGATGGTGAAAACCTGCTAGGAGCCTTTTGGGTGACCTAGACGTTCAACGACACTTAAAAAGTGTCTACGACTACCTAGGGGTATTTTGTTATGACCAAAGGGCTTATGGATGCCTTTGGGGCTTTTAGGGTTGACCTAGATGATCGTAGATAGTCTAGGAGCATTTTTACTTGACCTAGATGGTGAAAACCCACTAGGAGCCTTTTGGGTGACCTAGACGGTCAACGACACTTAGAAAGTGTCTACGACTACCTAGGGGTATTTGGTTGTGACCAAAGGGCTTATGGATGCCTTTGGGGCTTTTAGGGTTGACCTAGATGATCGTAGATAGTCTAGGAGCATTTTTACTTGACCTAGATGGTGAAAACCCGCTAGGAGCCTTTTGGTGCTCTCTAAGCATGAAATGGCCGCAAGTGAAGGATGTTCAAGGGTTCAGGATCCTCGACACCTTCAAGGGAAGCTAGGTGATAAGTTCCAGGCCCTATTTGACTAGTGATGACAAAGGGACCTAACCAGTTTACCACAAATTTGTCTCGTAGGTGGGGCGACAAGCTAGAATTCTGTTGGTTCTCTTTTAGGACAAGATCACCAACCTGAAAGTCTCGAAGATGGACTTTCATATTGTAGGCTCTCTTGAGCCGCTCTTGATACACACGTAGATGCTCAAGTGCATTAATGCGATGTTCATCCAACAACATAAGTTGATCTAGGTGAGCTTGTCATGCAGTATCATCATCAATAAACTCCTGCATGGATATGCGTAGTGATGGGATTTCTAGCTCTAGAGGCATGACTGCCTCGGCTCCATACACTAGTGAGAATGGAGTTGCCCTAGTGGGCGTCCGAATGCTAGTGCGGTAAGCCCAAAGGGCAAGCGGCATTTGCATGTGCCAATCGGTATGATTCTCTCTGACTATTTTCTTCAATATGGCAATTAATGTTTTGTTTGATGCTTCTGCTTGCCCATTTGCTTGTGGATAATAAGGTGTCGAAAAGTTGTGCTAGATATTATACTTTGTTATCAAAGCACGCACATATTTATTCTTGAATGATGTCCCATTATCCGAAATGATCTTGGATGGAATACCAAAATGACAAATGATATTATGCAATATGAACTCCGCTATGCGGGGTCCTATCGTAGTGGTAAGGGGGATTGCTTCCACCCACTTTGTAAAATACTTGGTAGCCATGATGATAAATGTGTGATGGCCCGAGGATGCAGGGGAGATTTTCTCAATTAAATCCAACCCCCATTGTGAAAATGGCCAAGCCGATTGGATCGGTTGTAAGGCCTGATAAGGTACATGTGTCAAGTTAGCATGGTGTTGACATTTCATGCACTTCCTCACATATGCGCAACAATCTCGCTCTAAAGTTGGCCAATAATAGCCCATGCGAAGAATGCACTTTGCGATGGCCATGCCACTAAAATGGCCACCACAAGTACCATCGTGTGCTTGGGCCATTGCCCAAGTCGATTCTTGATACTCTAAGCAATGAAGGAGGATTCCTTCATAGCTTCGATGGTATAAGATGTCTCCTAACAAGACAAATTTTGTTGCCTTCCATTTAAATGTCCTTTTGGTAGCGTGCGATAATCCAGGAGGGAGGTTACCAAGCTTTAGGTACTCTCTAATCTATGTGGACCAGTCCTACTGTGTGGAAGCCTCGATTGCATGAATTGCCTATCCCTCATGAAGTTCATCCCGAGCAAATGCAGATTGGGATAGAACTTGTAAGAATAGCATTGTGCTGCTATCAAAAGGGGTTTGGGGGAACAAAGTCCCCCAAGCGGCATGATTCAAGTGCTCGTGAATGTGTGAGAATATCTCTTGATGAGGTTCTATTTGAATCAAGTGGACTTCTAGCGTGGCTTGAGTGCTCTCACGCTCAACCGCTGATTGTGATAGCATCTTGACTTGAATGGTTGTCATCTCCCCTATGGGGTCTTGCGGGATCAAGGATCCTAAAGAGGCCATTGTATCCACAAAATGATTAGACGATCGAGGGAGTGCCTCGATGTCATACCATTCAAATTTTTCCAGGGATTTGTCCACAAGGGCTTTGTAGGCTTGCAAAACTGGGCACTTGCACTGGAATATTCCCTTGACCTGGTTGACAATGAGCAAGGAGTCACCAAAAATGTTGAGCTTGGTGATTTTCATGGCGATAGCCATTTTAAGCCCTATGAGCAAGGCTTCATACTCGGCATTATTATTGGTGCAGGGGAAATCGAGTTTAAATGATAGGGGTATGGGAGCCCCATGCGGTGTGAAAAACATGATCCCTGTGCCACCCCCTTGCTCGCATTTGGAGCCATCGAAGAAAAGAGTCATATCTGCCTGTGACTCAGGCTCATCAGAATCAGGTGATTCTGATATTTGGAAGACTCCATCATCGGGAAGCTCCATGCTAAGAGGTTGATCCTCCTGGAGAGGAGCCTCTGCAAGTTGATCAACAATGACCTGACCCTTGATTGACTTTTGTCCTATGAATTCTAGGTCGAATTCTATCAACAACATGATCCATTTCATCGTGCGACTACTATGATAAGTACGACTCATCATGTATCACAATGGATTCTCTTTAGATACAACATACGTAGTGTGGCTGAGCATATAGTGTCGTAGCTTCTTGGTAGCAAAAACCACCGCTAGACATAACTTTTCAATGTATGCGTACTTGATCTCATAGCTCACCAGGGTGCGACTGAGATAGTATGTGGCATGTTCCTTGTGTAGTTCATTATTTTGGGCTAACATGGCACCCAATGCAGTCTCAATAGCTGAGATATATAATCGAAATGGCACCCCTGGTCTAGGTGGAGCTAACACTGGCGACGAAGCCAGGTATTGTTTAATTGCATCAAAGGCATCCTGACACTCATCGTCCCAGTGGAATGTGACCCCCTTGTGCAAAAGTTTGTTCATGGGTCGACACTTGTCCGACAATTGTGCTATGAAGCATTTGATGGATGCAATCCTCCCCTGCAAGCTACGAAGCTGCTTGATGTTAGTCAGGGGAGGCATTTCAAGGATTGCCTTGACCTTGTTAGGGTCCACTTCGATGCCTCATTTGGAAACTATAAATCCCAAGAGCTTTCCAGATGTGATGCCAAAGATGCACTTCTTGGGGTTCAATCTCACATTATGTTCAATAAGGCGATCGAGGACTTTGCGCAAGACATCTAGGTGCTCATGACGTAATAAATATTTAGCCAGTAAGTCATCCATGTAATCTTCCAAAATCTTGTGCATGTAATCATGGAAGATATATGTCATGGCATGCTGGTAGGTGGCACCGGCATTCTTAAGGCCAAATGGCATGACCTTGTAACAAAATGTTCCCCAAGGCATTGTGAACGCCATTTTGAGCTGGTCTTCAGGGTTGATACGAATCTGATTATACCCAGAGAAGCCATCCATAAGGGAGAGCATTTCGTGTCCTGCGGTGGCATCTACCAGGGCATCAATGCTTGGCAAAGGAAAATCATCCTTAGGACTCACTTTGTTTAGGTCTCAAAAATCGGTGCAAATGTGAATCCTCCCATCAGGCTTCTTGACGGGGACCATGTTGGACAACCATGGTGGATAGTCTACAGAAATGACAAACTTGGCATCCAATAGTTTTTGTAGCTCATATTTGACCATCAAGGCCACTGTTGGGTGCATCTTTCTCAACTTTTTCTTGACAGGCTTGACTTTGGGGTCAAGCGTTAGATTGTGGGTGACCAGATTTGGATCTAGTCTCGACATGTCCTTGTAAGACCATGCAAAAGCTGCCTTCTTCTCTGTGAGAAGGGCTATGTAATCAGCTTGCTCTTTGGGGGATAGGCTTTCCCCTAGCTTGATACATTATGGGTTGTCAGGATCTGAGCTGATATCTTTGTCAACCGTAGGCTCGATTGACATATGCGACCCCTCCTCCAATTGATGGGGAGTAGGGATCAAATGGATGTCATTAGCTAGATTTAAATCCTCGATGGGAACCTCGGGTTCCTCCTCAGCATGGAAGACATCATGAGTTGGTCCTATAGAGAAGTGAAACAATCCACCACAAGCCCAATACTCAGAGGGTGATGGGGGTGAATCAATGTGATCCCAATCAATCACATCTAGGTCTAGATGGAGTGGTTTGGAAGGATCGGCTAGGTTGTGGAGTGGTGTGGTCAAATCAATGGAGATCATATTGATGAAATGTGTCTGCTCTCTAGGACCACGTGCATGTGACTATGTATTGATATCATCTCCCACCCCTAGATGTGGTTCTGGGGGAATGGGGATCTCTGGATCCTGTCTAGGAATAGATTGCAAGATGGGATCATTAGGCTCAAGGAGCTCCATGTGTGTGGGTGGGTCTGGGAAGACCTCATGGTGGATCTGGCCTAAATTGATAGGTCGTGCCCTTAAGCATGGGCCAACATGCAACTGATGATAGACTTCATCTATGTCGATGGGCTCATGATGATGGCACAAATAATGAGGGCCAAGGTATGCCCTCTCTGTTTCATCCTCATAGTCACTATCGTATATGGGAATCTCATTGTTACCCCTTGGGATCGGGCGATCAGGTAGGTGTGGTCCCATATATGCTAGTTCCTCATAATCATCATCATGGATGAGGATTTCTTCATTCTCATCTCGTAGTGCCTCAGGCTCACGAGGACCCAACTGCTCAAGTAAATTAACTGCTCCCTCCCTAGGAGGTCTAGCTTCCTATGGGTGAACCGGCTCTTCAAGAGGAAGGAGCTACCGCCAGACAGGATCAAGGAAAGGGAACAGATGTATGAGGCCTTCCTGTTGGTCGTTAATGGGAACAATTTGTGAATGATCACTATCCGACTCAAAAGGGTCATACGGTGCCACCTCATAACCCGACTCATCCTTTGAGGTCCATTCATATGAGGTGCCTTGATCTGACTCATCACAAACATGGGGACAACTTCGTGAACCTTCCCCTCTCTCAAAATATGGGGGAATGTCACTGGGGATCATGGGGTTCCCATATAGCCATGGGAAGTAGTCCCCTAGGGAGTAGACTATATTGGGATTGGCATAAGGGTCTTGGGCCAACCCGCCCTCATAGCCTATATTCAAGCGATTTAGGCCATCCATGAGGACATCTAGAGGCAAGGGATTGTTGCATCCCACTCCCGACTTGTCATAGGGCATTTGATATTGTGGTTGATAAGGGATTCTTGTGCCTTGCTCATACAGGCCTAACCCATAACCATGCCAGTTGCATAGGTCAAGGTACTTCAGGGCAAAGTTAGGGTTAGACAAGTAGTTAATGTCTTCTCCAAAAGGTTCCTCATCCTCCTCCTACTATTGGTAAGGTTCGATGCCATAGTCAAGGCCCCCATAGACAAAATTTATTTGATTAGGGGGAATACCAAGAGGCACGATAGTGCCTATGGGAAGATGGGGTCTACCCATGTCTTGCATCGACTCTAAAGCAGGAGTAGTGGTAACATTCCTAACCATGTATTCTCCCAATCCGGTAGAAGCCAAGTGTACTATAACCTGGGGCTGCAGATAGAAGAGGGATGAGAGTGAGACTTGATCTGGCGCATCATTTGCCTCATGTGGTGTCTCTTCATCATCCGGGCTAAGTATCTCCTCTATAGAGATAGTGGATATGATTGGTTGGTCCTCCTCAATGGGCCGCTTCTCTAGGTTCCTAGGCAAAGGATCCACTGGTGTATTAGGCATCCGAGGTGGAGCCGACGATGAGGAGGGCATGGTATGCGGTAGCAGTGGGGTCAAACCTTGGCTAGATTTATTTGGCTAAAAATCTAGATGTATCGATGGCAAGGTCGACTCGGGTAACTGTTGCACCATGTTGTAGTACTTGAAGGGCTCTAGGTCCATGGGGATGACATGAACTTGCCCTTCGTGAGTGTACTTGAGGCACTGGTGAGCGATGGAAGGGACACACTTCATGTCCCTGATCCATGGTCTTCCTAACAAGATATTGTATGCCATCTCTCCCTCTAGGATGTGGCACATCATCGAGATGATCTTTTCTCCTACCTGAATAGGTAGGATGATCGTACCAACCATTGAGCATATGGCATCATTGAATGCTCGAAGGGTGTAGGTAGATGTGACAATATGAGATGCTGGGAGCTTCAGGTGCTTTAGAGCTATTGTAGTTATGATGTTGCTCGAAGACCCAGTATCTATCAAGACTCTCTTGTATGGTGTTCCATTCACACGTGCGACAATGTGTAAAGGGGGATCCACCATATCATGTGGAACCGGTTTAAGTTCATCTTCTCAAAAGGTAATCACCGATTTCGTGCATTGCCGCACATGCCCCACAAAGTTGTTGAAGGAGTTAGACTCCTGGGGCTGAAGCTCAATTGCCTTAAGGATCTCCATCAAGGCTTCTCTATGAGGTTGCGATTGTTGGATGAGCTCATAGATGGAGAGCCGGGTAGATGTTGTTCTTAAGCTCTGAGCGAGCTTACTCTTAATGGTGACTATAGGCCTAGGTGGGAGGCTCGACCCAGGAGGTGGTATAGGCTGCGATGTCGAAGGGACATCACCCTAGGCTACAGGTGGTGCAGCTGGACTTGGATACCACCTATTTCTTGTCACAATACTGACCATGCCAACATATCCTTGCTTAGGAGGGGCATGGTGAACCTCATTCACCTGGGGCACTGGTTTGGCCTACTCCACATGGGCAGGCAAGGGGTCCTTGAAGACCTCCATCTGTTGGTTGTTTGGTGCGATAGGGTTGTCTACCTGGAGGGCATTCCTATCAATTAGGTCTTGCACCAAGTGTTTGAACTTGAAACACATTTGCACATCATGCCCATTTTGCCTATGAAACTTGCAATATAGGTCTTCTCTGTATCCTTTGGGCTTAGGTGCATTAGGGTCGATAGGTCGACTATCAGGTAGATGGATCGCATTGGCCGCCAAGAGGTGATCAAACATCGAGTCCATAGATTCTGCAATGGGCATGAATTGTCGCTTGGGGTGATGTTGTTGATTTTGCCCTTGACCATTCTGGTTATCCTTGGCATAGTTCCTAGGAGTGGCCTGATAATTAGGCTTTTGAGGTGGCACGGCTTGCGTTGGCCCTGGGACACTAATGGCAACCTGATTTACTACTGCTGACTTAGGTTGCACTGGGGTGTTCTTAGCATTCTTGTTCCATTCCTTCTTGTGAGGCTTCGCAATCTCACCCTCTTGAATCTTGATTTCTTCGATGATCCTAGCCTGTGCTAGGGCATCTTCAAGAGTGGGGTATTGTTGCAACTGCAGCAACAAGGAGATTGGCTTCAAGCAACTTTTGGAGAACATCTGAGTCAACTCCGACATGGGGAGAAGATAAGGCAGCTTGGCGAGCAAGGTTCACCATCTATTGCCATAGTTTGTTATTGACTCATCATCATACTATTTCAACCCAGCTACATCGGCCAGCGTTGCCTTCCTCTTGGTGTTGAAGGCAAAGTACTCTAGGAATGCATCCGCAAGTTGGTCCAAATTATGGATGCTATGCTTAGGGAGTTGGTAAAACCACTCGGAGGTAGGGCCGATGAGGGTAGTCACAAATGTCCTCAGAAGCAAAGCATCATCATCATGAATGCCAAAGCATTGACCTAGGAACCTAGTGACATGTTCTTGCGCATCCTCTTCTCCCTTAAAGGTAGCCAACTGAGGCAACTTAAATTGCTCTGGATAGGGAGGCGCAGGTACTGATAGATGGATGGGTTGACTACGCAATTGGTGCATAGTGGGCTTTTGAGATCTCGACCCAGAGGTCTTGTTCTCTACTGACTCCAGGTATTCTAGCAATGCTTTATAAGGGCCTGAGGACTTGATCTCCTCATCCTTATTCACATCTTGCGATGGAGGTCTAGGATCCTCCAACCTAGGGTGAGGCGGTGGTAAGTCACCCCCTACCTCGGTAAGGCATCTCAACATACTCTACTTCTGGCTCATGCTCAGTATAAGCCCCGTAAGGCATCTCTCGAGCCGGTCTATAAATGGGGGTATCTACCCATAGTGGGCACCCTATGTTTGGCCTGGGAGGCATCTCCCGATCTGGCCTAGGAGGTCATGGAGGCAACATTTGATAAGGTCTCGGGGACCTCTCTCGAATGAGCGTGGGTTGCCTCGGGTGGACTTCCTACCTATGTGTCTTAGGGGTAGGGACCCTCTCTCTCAAAGTCTTCTGGAACAACTCGTTGGTCTGCCATTCGATCCTTTCTTTCTCAAGCTGGTGCAAGCGGTCTAGTTGCTCTTTATCCCATCGAAGCTGCTTGAACTGAGCTTGGCATTCTGTATATCTTGCAACCACTTGCCTAATTTGATCCATAGTGCAAGGCCTAGGGGGTCTAGGAATCTCGCCCTAGGGTTTTCTTATTCTTTTTTCTTTCTATCTTCAATTCATCTAGAGCTGCAATTAGTTCCTCTTCCAAATTCACTTATGTGTCAATTTATTCTTCATCACATTCCTGTTCTTTTTTTGGTTTTTCTTCTTTGAGTGCCATGAAAATAGCTTCATCTGTTTCCTTTTCAGAATCCTCACTGGAGCTATCTTCTGATGAAATGACATTCTTGGAGATGAAACTTTTCTTCTTGAAGTTGCCTTTTCTGAAATTTGTTTTTTTCTTCCAGTCACTTCTTTCTGTGTGTGATCCTTCATCACTTTTGTTCTTCTCATTAAGTGGACATTTAGCTACAAAATGCCCAATGCCTCCATAATTGAAACATTTAAATGGTAACTTTCCTCTCGTATTTTCCTTTTCCCCTTTTTAGTTTTCGAACAAAGTTTGCTTCCATTTCATCTGATGTCTCTTCTTCCTCGGATTCTTGTTTTGCTTTCATATTTTTATGGGCTTTAAAAGCAGCTTCTCTGTCTGTGGGTTTAGATTTTCCTATTATCATCTCATATGTATTCAAAGAACCATGCATCTCATCCATACTAAAAGAATTTAGATATTTAGCTTCTTCTATAGTTGAAACTTTAGAATCAAATCTTTGGGGAAGGGATCTTAATACCTTTTTAACGATGATAAAATATTTGATTTCCTCGTTGAGTCCTCTAATCGCATTAATGAATTCATTAACTCTCAGCATATATGCCTCTATATTCTCATCATCATTCATCTTTAATACTTCTAACTGAGCTCGATGTGTTATTAACTTGGCCTCCTTGATCTTAACGTCTCCTTCATGAATATTCTTTAGTTTGTCCCATATTTCCTTTACCGTTTTACAACCCATAATCTTTACCAGTTCGTTGTCCACTAATCCACACATGATAACATTCTTTGTTTTTGAGTCATTCTCAAATAGTTTCTTATCGACAGCATTGGTTGGAGAAGTGATGGGTATTATGTATCCACTATTTATCGAATCCCAAATGTCGTATCCCAAAGCACAAAGATATGTCTGCATCCTAAGTCTCCAAAATGCGTAATTAGTTTCGTCAAACAATGGTTCTTTGTTTGATGAGAAGCCTTCAACACCTGCCATTGTGTCACTTCTAAGATCACCCTAGCCAGTTAAGCATGTTTAAGAACCTCGCTCTGATACCAATTGTTAGTCTCACAATGACACTAAGAGGGGGGTGAATTAGTGTAGCTCTTTAAAACTTAAATCTTCAACACTCAAAGACAAAACAATGAAAACATAAAACCAAATAAAGCAAGTATAACAAGAGAACATCACACAACACATGATGTACCGAGATTCATCGATTTGGATACATCCCCGAAAATGACTGTTTAGACTCCCATCCAAATCCATCCTTTGCAAAGCACCAACTTTACAATCAATTTACCAACACCCACTAGAAGGAGCACCAACCCCTGATTTATCTACACCAACAAAAATGAGCACCAACCCCTGATTTATCTACACCAACAAAAAGGAGCACCAACCCCTCTACAAAGCACCCACTTGATTTTGATATTGATAATAAAATGACATATATGAATGTCTTCACTGAAACCAGAACCCTCTATGGTCTGTAAGCTCAAAATCTAAAACTTTCTATTTCACCTAGTATAACATCCCTCTCTCTGCATTACTCAGAATTTGAATCTTATCTTCTCACAAAAAAAAAAATGATTGTTCTCTTAGCTCGTTTTTCCAATTGCTAAGCGCTTTCTAGGTATTGTGCAACACTTTTTTTGTGAACTCCTCTCAAAATTTTAGCCAAAATGGATATCATATGAGAAAGTTATGCCCAAAATACTAAAGTGATGTTTTTCACCACTCTCCAAAAATCATGAATTTTCACTCTTTATTTTTCTCCACACACACTTCTCTCTTCACAAAATAAAGTCCCCACTTTTCAATAAAATCCCTTGTCACTTAAAAAGCACACACTTGCATTATTTTTCCCTTTTCAATTTTAAAAAGATTTTCTTTAATGAAGCTTCTTAAAACAATATAACTTCTTTTTTTTTTTTTTTTTTTTTAAGAAGGCATTTCGTCAAACACGTCACATGCAAAGAATTGACACCTTACTCGTTCTCTTACTTCGGAGCCACGTGACACCTCAAACCAAAAATAAAAGATGCTCTATTTGATGCCTTGAAGGTGTAACAACACTGAAACCGAAACTCTGGTGACTCTGCAAGGTCGAAATGGCCAACTAAAGGATTTTGCATAAGTGGAACAAATTGACATAAAAGTGACTTGTACTGTTTTTGCAACAGTCATAACTCTCACCTTGTAACTCTATTTCCTCTAAAATTTAAAACATAGAATCTTTGCAATGCTGACTACATCCAGTCTAAATATCACTGCATAAATCTTTATGGTTCACCTGTACCACATCCATGAAAACTGTTGCTGATACACTTTTTCCAAAAAGAGCATTTTTGTGATAGTCTTGCAATGCTTGTAACATTCGCCTCGTTTCTTCATTTTGGTGGAAATTTGGAATACATTTTCTTGAAGATAACGACCACCTCCAGTTCAAATTTCACTATCAAATTCTTCTCGGTTTGCTCGTAGTGATTCTAACAAAACTACCCTTTTTTGGCCTGTACAACCACTTGCCAAATCATCCACCAAGATACTAGAAACATCATCGATCAATCCAAACAGTGTGCTGACACCTCCAATGCTGTTCTGGATTGTTTCCTGACATGCTGGCATGTTCCAAACTGATCCATCCTGTCCAACTGTGCCCGTGATGACTTTTGAAATTTTTTGACAACTTCTTGACGATTTTTTCAACTTTTGCAAATTTGCACGAACAACCTGTAATAACTTCACCCAAACATCAAAAACATCCTCATAAGCATTGAACATCACTATACATACTCCAAAAAACCTCCAAATAAATTTCCACTACATCAACCTATCCATCTGAGTGTGTTAACAACAATGACAATACTATTGTTGCACCTTGCTCAATATAGGGACCCTCTCTCTCAAAGTTTTCTGGAATAGCTCGTTGGTCTGCCATTCGATCCTTTCTTTCTCAAGTTGGTGCAAGCGATCTAGTTGCTCTTTATCCCATCGAAGCTGCTTGAACTGAGCTTGGCGTTCGGTATATCTTGCAATCACTTGCCTAATTTTATCCGTAGTGCGAGGCATAGGGGGTCTAGGAATATCACCCTGGGGCCGACCTAGTCCAAGGTAATCTATGTTCTCCATAGGGCGCTTGCCTCTCTTGAGGTTTGCCGCATTGACTTGAGGCTCAGGTTGGAACATGTGTTCATTATACTCAGCTGGCGCAGAGGCACATCGGGCATGCGTGGAATATTGTTCCTGAGGAAAGTTTGGAATCTTCTCATGTCTTCCCTCTTGGATAAGGAAAGGTAGGGCAAAATTGGCTCACCCCGAATGATGGGTGTCATTCCCATCGGGCTGCATGAGTTGTATCCTATCAAGGTGACACGGAGGTAAAGTCGTATCGACTTGCTCTGGCCAGTGTGTGAAGTCGTGCTCCTGCCTAGGATTAGGTGTGTCAGCCCTGATGGGAACGTAGATGCGTGGCACCGCTCTATCTATTAGCGCCTCAACATGCAGTTGCCTTTCACTAAGAAAGGCCTATGAAATATCTCCATACTGGGAACACTCTCCCATGTAATACCCATCATTCCTCGGGGTGTCCCGCAGAGGGTCCCTTCGGAGATGAGGCTCATGCCTTGTAGTATTGGGGCTAGGTGGAGTAGCATCTCGCCAGGGAGGCATAACCAAGTCCTTAGGACTATAGCGAAGATGAGTCGTGTCTCCTAATGCACCCTCTGCAACTTTCACCCATGCTTGGGCTTGGCTGCAGGTGCGCACCATTGCACTCTTTTATCAGTACCCCAAGTGATTATCTTATTTACAATTTTTTAATGAAACAACATACAAGAAGGAAACACTCAATAAGACAAATTATTATCTCTTTTAAGTTTTAAGTGTGAATCCCTAAACTGTTTCATGTGTTTTAGATGTGTTGTTTGTAAATGATGACCTTGTGTCGCGTATTTGAAATATTGTTGGATGATGTACTCAAATGTTTAAAGGATTTCACCTATATACTCGCACAAGCTGAATATGGTGATGAAATCCATATCCAACGAGGTAGCATAGGTACTACCAACCCTCACCTAGCACCTCGTGCACAACGATACACCTCTCCAAAGAGAAGTGTGTGATATTTTGCACGGTTAGGACAGATCTTAGGTCGACCTTGGCCATGGATAGGTCTCGATGATACTCTTTCACATGATCCAATCAAGTGGTAATGACATCCACTGTTGGTTTTGATCGACGGGTTGGATGTGAGAGCCCAACGCCATCGATGTTAAGATAAAGCATGGTGTGTGGGGGTTATTTTTAATCCCAAGAAAGTAAGCAAAGAAGCATTTGATGATCATTCACTAAATGCATGCAAATAAGTGCGTTTTACTTTCAAAAATTTAGGAAAAAGAACCTACAAATGCAACTTATGAATGCAAATCCTAAATGCTAACTTACCCAATGGGTAAGCCACAAGCAATCAAACCAAACAGATGCATTGCTACTACAAGTTCTTTTTTATTTTTCTCCTTCTTTTTGCTACTTTATGTGATAAGAAAGGTAAAAAGTGACATTTAACCTTTTTATGCAAAAAAAATAATGTGAGAAAAACCAAATTTTGTAGTCACTGTAAATGCAACAAAAAATCAGAGGGTTTAGGCACCTACCTTGTCCATTTTGAGCTCTCCAAATTTTGAAATTTTGGGCAGAAATCTCTCTGTTTCACCAGTGCTCTAGGGTGGGACGATTAGAAGCCTCACCACCATCCCAGGGTGGTATGGTGAAGCCACCATCCTAGGGTGTGCCAGATAAAGGCTCTGCCATCGTTCTAGGGTGGGGAGGGGAGCACCTACAACACAAAAAGGGCAAAAAATGCAAAAATGAAGTCAGATTTTCACCCAAATCATAAGGGACAAGAGTCCCACCGTGATCGCCACTGAAGTAGGAAAAAATAGTGCACAAAATTATGTAAAAAAATATGTGTATCTACCCCATCTCGCTCATGAGCATCAAAAAGGAAGCATGCATGTGAAAATGAAAGAATACCAAACAAAAGGAAATGAAGTAAAGCAAGTTTCTTCTCATTAATTTGTTGGATCAGATACAAATTTACATAGAAGTCCACTTGAGGGCTCAAAAGGTGATACAATTGTTACAATTTTGGGTGCCCAAAGACCAAGTCTTTCATGGAATCAAGGTGCACATCCAATGTTTCTCCACGTACCCACAATCAAGGTGGGCGAGCCAATGCCGCCACTGCTTGTATATCTGATATCTGAGGTCTTATCCTTCCCAATGCCTTATAATAACCTACACATGCACACAAATAAGCCAAGGGGGTCGAATAGCAAGGGTGTATGGTGAAAACATGCAATCCCCATAGGGGTAAAATAGCGCATATATTGAAAATATATCAAAACATGTCGAAATGACTTGAAAATTTTTAAATATGTTAAATAGGATGTTTTTAGAGGATATAACCAAAAATAGATCAGAAATTGCATATGTAGACCCCTCGATTTTGCGTCGCTTGCCTACAACCTACGAAGAAGAAGACAAGCAAATCCCAAACCTAAACATATCCAAAACTCATGAAATTTGGATAGAATACATAAATTGATATTTCAAGACAACCCATAAGATTATATTTTCAAATTGGGTCCCATATCCACTTGCATCAAACTGGGGTGCCATGACGGGCCTTACGAGCCTGCAAAAACTTAAAAATGCTATAACTTTGTCAATTTAACTCCAAATAACCTGAAATTTTAACTATAGCATAATTAGATAATATAGAAAAATAATAATTAAAAATAGTAGTGAAATTGTGTAATAATTTACCCTTGTCCCAGGGGGGACGGTGGTGACTGCAACTATTTTGGGGGCACCCTGGGAAGGGATACCCACCAATTTTGGCCACTTTTTGCTACCAAAATCACTAGAAGATGTTCCTAAATGATCTAAGGTGTTTTTTCATCGAATTTGGTGAAGAAATTCACCCAAATGGAAAAGTTACGCTCAAAAGACCCTCTTGAAGTCACCCGGTAACCTCCTTCGCTAAGAGGAGATTCTGAGGGCAAGAAAGCTCAATAATTTGGGGAGAAATCTCGGTAGCACTCCATTGCAGATTCTAGAACTCCTCTACTCCTTTTTTTGTGGACCATGAATCCATTTTATATCCCAAAGGGGCTCATGTGCAAAAAGGCATGCAAGGGCATGCAAGGCGCCATTTATCCCAATGCCACTATGCTCTAGATGCAAAATAGAATGCAATGGAGAAAACATGGATGGTATATTACCCTCAGTTTGGTCTTAGGAGAAATAACATCCCATAATGGGCGACTACGATAACGTCAGGCAAAATCGCACCCCATAGCAGACCGGACGCGATTTCGCATAAACTATGCAAAAAATAAAATATGAATGCAAAAGCTCGATTATGTCACTCAAAAAACCTAAGCGTACATGCAAAAGAGCAAATTCACCTAGAAAAGAGTGTAGAGAAAAATAGAAGGATTTTAGATCTATCAAATGGTCAATCTCTCCTTAGGGCTCCAACAACAATCCATCGAGAGCGAAGAAGAACAATGCAACAGACAATCAAAATCCAAACTCCAAAGTTGCTTGCGAGAGAAGGAGAAGAAGGATGCAGGCCAAACAAAAATACTTTGCAAGAAATCCAATGTGAGCAATAAAATAATTGAGTGTCGAATAAAATGAACGTGTGTTAAATCGTGTGTTATCTTGTGATCGTGTGTGAAAAGTGAATTCAAACCCTCCTTATATAGTGGATTTGAAGGCAAAAAAAGTGAGAAAACCGAGGATTGATGTAAAACACGCCAACTCAAAAAAATTAGGGTTTTAATGCATAAAACCATAAAAATGTGAAATCATGCCCCGTCCGGGATGACCGTGATATCAAAATGCGAAGTCGCGCCCCGTCAAAGACCGGGTGTGATTTCATATAAAGAGGGAAAACATGCAAAATAGAGGGGGTACAACCTTGTCCTTGCCTTGGGCAAGTCTAAGGGGTCCCCCCTAGAGGGCTTAGGGAAGATTTCCCACTAAAGTGGGTCAATTTTTCGTGTCTACACTTCCCAAATTTTGAATTGGCCACCATCCACCCCAAATTGGCCATAACATCAGCAACCTGGTTACCCTCGCTATAAATTTGCTCAACTTAAATTTTAACATACCTTCCAAAATCTTTGAGGTGTCCTTAATAATATTCAAGATGAAACAATTATCAGTATTTCCAACTTGCAAATCTCGAATGATGTTCAAGGAGTCACCTTGAACGAGAAGACTTTTGAAGCCCCTCTCGAAAAGCTGATGAACACTTGAGAAAAGTGCCATAACTTTATCTAGGTGGTTGTTTTGAATACCATAATCTTCACATAAGCCCAAATGACCTCACCATTATCATTTTTGACAACACCCCCTCCACCAACCCTCCTAGGGTTACCTTTGGCAACCCCATTAAAGTTTAGAATGACCCACCCTTTAGTTGGTTTGTGCCATCTAGTAGCCAGTCATTTTTTAATAGTGGATATAGTAGCAAAATTCCTTAGATTCAAATTCTAACTAACAACAATATCTTTCTCCACAACTTCCTCCCTACCATTTCTAGCAGCAAAGACAATCAGGTTATTCTCAATAGCATCTTTAGTCCTTCTAAAGATAAATGATTCATCCCTAGCAATATCCTTGAAAATCCTTTTGTTCCTCTCCCACTAGATACCCCATAAAAAATGAGTAAGAACCAAATACCACACCCTAGTGAGGTTGTTACTGATGAAGGGGGATTTCCACTAAGTGAAAAGTTCCTCGAAATTTTGAGGTAACATCCATTTGACAGAAAAATAATCCAATAAAGCATTGAGCACCTTATTTGAGAAATCACAATGGATGAAAAGATGATCCACAGATTCAACATCCTTAGAACACGAGATAAATATTGACAAGATGGGATCCTTTCTTACATAAGTTATCAATAATCAAAATTTTATTTTTCAAACATAGCCACAAAAAATGTAATCTTAGGGATCAAATGAGGATACCAAACCCTTTCTATCGAAAAATATCCTCCCTTGGACAATGATTGGGCCTCATATGTAGTCTTGACAGAAAAAAGTGCTTTAGGAGAATGATTCCATAGAAGGAAGTCCATGTCATTCTGTTGAGGAAGAAAGTATTGTTGCAACAACATATTCAAATTTGTCAAACTTTGAAGGATCCGAATATTAGTTGTATGTAAAGTTAGATGCTTCCAAATCCTCTTGCCATTAGTGATGATTATGTAATCAATTATTTTTTCTTCATATTTTAGTGACAAAGGAGCCTTCAACTCATAAAACTTGGGACTAAGAAAGAGGGGTTCAGGAAGAATCCAAATATCCTCCCAAAAGAACACATCCTTACCATTCTCAATTTGCCACTGCATACCCTTTATAACCAAATTTATAACCCTGACAAACCATTATAGATCATAGAGCCCCTAGGAGGAGCAACACTTCTAAAAAAATGAATGTGATTTTATAAACACTTACCTCTCATAATATCTTTCCATAGATGGTCCTCCTCAACACATAATCTCCAGGTTGTTTTTGCAATCAATGCCTTATTGAATAACAATAAATTTTGATCCCAAGACCACCTTCTATCCTATAAGAGCAAACCCTATCCTAAGAGACAAGGGACACCCTCTATTTATCCTCCACCCCAACCCATAAAAATCTCCTAAATATTTGGTCAACCCTCCTCCTAACTTTGAAGGGCATTATGAAAAGAGATATATAATAGATGGGAATGCTTTGGAGGGTAGCTTGAAGCAATTACAACTTACCTGCTTGGCTCAAGAGATTACCTTTCCACCCAACTAACTTATGTTGAATCCTATCCAACATAGGAGACCACAACTCCTTCTTCATCCTCCCAATAAACAATTACATACCTAGATATAAAGAAGGAAGGTTAGCAATGCCAGAATAAAAAATTCTTGCAATTCTATGTTGAAGCTACCCCCAGTATTCACAAAAAATATTTGACTTTTATGGAAGTTAATTTGTTGGCTAGAAGCTTTCTCATACAACTGCAAAATATTCAAGAATTCCTTATCCTCTCTCACAGTAGCCTCCCTAAGAAGTACAATGTCATCTACAAACTATTGACAAGAAATTGCATCTGCAATACCAACATGCCTAATACCCTTAATCTTAGAGGACATGGTAACAACAAGAATTGATCTTCCTAAAGCTTCAACCATCAAAATGAAAATATATGGAGACAAGGGATCACCTTGCCTAATACCTCTTTTATCCCAAAAAACACTAAGAATCCCATTAATGATGATAGAAAATTTTGCAGAGGAAATACAAACTCTAATCCACTTCCTCCATAGATCCCCAAAGCCAAAATTTTGCAACACCTTGTCAAGGAACTCCCAGGAGACCCTATCATAAGACTTTTGCATATCAAGTTTAAGAAGCATTCCAACCAACCTGCTTTTGGACATAAAATGTAAAGTCTCATGAACCGTAATGATCTCATCCACAATCTGCCTACCATGAACAAAACTATCATGAAGAGGAGAAATCAAGATGGGGAGAAGCCTTTTCAACCTATTAACAAGTGTCTTAGTAAGCAACTTATATAGGGTATTGCATAAGTTGATAGGTCTAAAATCCCTTAGAGAAGAGGCACCATGTTTCTTCGAAACCAAAACAATAAAGGTAGTATTCCATGCCTACAACAAAGAGGAAGAAGATTGAAATTCTCTTAAGGCTTCTAAAATATCCGAACCAAGAAGGTGCTAAAACCTTTGAAAAAAACCAACAGGGAACCCATCCGACCCAAATGCTTTGTCCTTATTCATACTAAATAGGTTGGTCTCGATCTCATCATTAGAAAAGAGGGCATTCAAAGCATTATTCATATCAACTTCACCACCTGGGGAATGTTCCTGAGAAGTTCCTCCGAAGTATCCCCATCTTCTTCTCTGTCTCTAGAAAATAAATCTTGAAATAAGGATACCGTGGCAGTAGTAATTTCTTCCTTATCTTTAAGACATTCACTGGAGTCCAATGCAATTTCTCTTATTTTCTTAGCACTCCTATGTTTCAAGGTTGAGAGGTAGAAAAACTTGGTATTTCTATCCCCCTCCTTAAGCCACGTAGCTCAAGATTTTTGCCTTCAAAAAGACTCCTCGTTGACAAGAATGTTATGGAATTTTGCAAGAGTAATTTGCTCTTTGTTGGCCAGCTCCTCTGACCAACCTTCACTTTGGCCTTTTTCCTCAATTTCCTGTAATTCTTGAAATATTTTTTGCTTCTTATGAAAGAGGTTCTCAAAAATCTTTTGTTTTCACTTCTTCAAGTTAGCTTTTATGATATTTAGCTTCTTGGCCACTTGGAACATCTTAGTGCCATAGACATTTGTATTCCACCAAGCCTTAATCAAGCCTTCAAAATCCGGATGAGAAAGCCACATTATCTCAAAGCTAAAAGGATAACATTTCGAGTGTTTCTTCATGAATTCTAACAATAATGTGGTCAAAAACAATTCTCGACAAGATTTAAACTTAAAATTCTTCTATAAAAATTAAAAAATATAACGAATTACCATTTAATCAATTCACCAAATTTTTAAAAAATATTAAAGTGATCAATTTTATACTCTAATGCAATTAATAATAATATGTGCATAGAGCTTACAAAATTATTCGGACACTCATCAGTATCAAGATTTTTAAATACCAAATTAGGTCATAAAGGGTCATTTACCAGTGGAGTGTATTGTCCATTTTTAAATAAATTAGGCAAGGGCGAACTCTGAAGTTATCCGTTGAAAGAGCTTACACATTTATAGCTGAAAATCTCAAGTAGCAGGCGTGAGGCTCAGTGTTAGGAAAGGGATCCGTAGCCCCTTTTATCTTCCAGCTACCGGTATTGCTCTATTTTTTTTTTTGGTTCGGTTATTTTATCTGCGGCTGCTTATCTTAATTTTCCTTTAAAAAAAAAACATACAAAACCATGTGTTGAACTCATATAAGTTGCCTGCAAAAGGAAAATTGGCAAACGTTTTTCAAAACAGAGGTTCTTTTAGAAAAAGGGCTTGCTTATAATTTACGGAGCAAGAAAAAAGAAGGGACTGTACATGACTGTATTATAATTTACAATTAATAATTGAATAATATTATAAATGTTTATAGCAACTATAGACTAAACAGATTCATCACATAATCCGGTTATGTCAGTGATAGCAGGGTATATGAGAGTTAGTAAACACTATTGTTGTTATTGAGTGAAGACATTGAACAACTTGTTGAAAATTTGGTTGGATTTTCAGTTTCTTGTCGTGAAAAGAACAAAGGATGTAGAATAGACTAGAGAGACTCTTGTAGTATACCTTAAATTCAAGGGAATAGAGCAACAAAGGTCAAAGGGGAATGCGTCTAGAGAAAGTGATTGCAAACTACAATATATATTTTACTGTTTTTGTAAACCAGTTATAAGCACATCTCTAAATCTTAAAGTATTTGTTGAAACATTTGAATAGGTGAAATTGTGAGAGAAAGAAAATAATGAATTCTCTTTGGTTGAAGACTTGTATGAGGTGTTTCTTTCCTGAATGCAGTTGTAGTTGAATTGTATGAGGTGTTTCTTTCCTGAATGCACTTGTAGTTGAAGATACGCATGAACGTAGAATATAATGCCATTTAGAGGTAAGTAGACTATACCACTTGATAATAATATATATATATATATATATATATATATATATATATATATATATATATATATATATATATATATATAAAGTTAAAAACCTCTTGCGGGGTCGCCTTGGTTTGAGAGACCACGAACAGGGGGTTCTACACCATCAAATTCACCCGGGAGTCGCACCCGACCCTGCACGCACCAACATTATCAATTGGATTTTGGATGCCCAATTCAACTTTTTGGTAGGGTGGAGATTTGAACTTGGGACGTCCCTTGGAGGATTGCCCTCTCCTCTCCAACTCACCTACAACACCTGGGTGCCACTTTGATAATATTTTGTTTAGAGCTACTTGATTAAATTAATCATAGATGAGAAAATCTGCAACAATTTTTGTCTATTCTATTCCGATTTGGCTTAGACCTTGGCGAGGAAATTTGCACCGGAAATCACGATTTTCGGAAAATAGTTGATTTTTTAAAAAATGGGTAAAGGTTTAGCTTCAAATTTGAAAAACTAGGTCAAAGTTTAGCTTCAAGTGTTTTTTTCTTTCTTTTTTTATGTAATGCTTTATAAGTATTGCTGCCTAAACTATGTATGCAAACCCATCTTTTCAGCTGCCAATGTTTAAACTTTAAACTAGGGGGTTTAGGGTTTAATTTTTTTTTAATTGTTTGTTGTTACTTGTTTCTATGTGTAGTCACAAGAAAATGTCGAAAAGAGATCCATTATGGAAGTATGCAAGGGAAGGGAAAAAGAAAGGGGAGGTTTATTGCAATTTTTGTGGATCATTCATTCATGGAGGCATATACCGCCTATACCGCCTCAAATTCCATTTGGTAAAGCAAACAAAGCAAAATGTCAGGATATGCCCACAGGTGCCAATTGATGTTGAGAGAGAATGCAATGCCTTCCTCTCTAACAAAAAGGAGAAAAAAAAGCTCAAACGAAGACAAAGTGGGGCCTTGTCAACCTCCCTTTCTCGACCTTATATAGACTATGTTGGCATTGGTAGCAACTTTAGCCGATTTCATCATGAGTGTTCGAGTCCATCAGTCTCACATCCAGGGAGTGGGACGGATGGGTCTTATTTTGCGGAACATTCCATGTCAGGGGCACAACCCACACTTGCGGGTATGGTTGCATGGAACCAGGAGAGGCACAGGGCAGCGAGGAAGGCAATTTCTAGTTTTTGGTATTTCTCCAACCTTCCTTTTAATGTGGCAAGGTCTCCATACTGGAAGGGCATGGTAGATGCCATTGCAAGATGCAGTGACACAGGATTTAAGCTGCCAACATATGACGACCTTAGGGGCCCTCTCCTTCGTGAATCCGTGAACGACATTCAGGGTGTGCTTGAAGACCAGCGCAGGGTGTGGAAGAAGACTAGTTGCACTATCATGTCTGATGAGTGGACTGATGGGAGGGGAAGAACCTTAATTAATTTTTTTGTTGTTTCTGTAGGAGAAATTGCATTCCTCAAGTCAGTGGATGCTTCGACACAAGTTAAGAGTGCCGAAATGCTTGCAGGGTTGCTGGGGGAGGTTGTGGTAGAGGTTGGGGAGGAGAATGTTGTCCAAGTCATCACGAATAATGTAACAACATATGTAGCAATTGGTAAGATTTTGGAGGAGAGATTCCCCACCATTTTTTGGACCCCATGTGCAGCCCATTGTCTTAATTTGCTCCTCAAAGACATTGGGAAATTACCTTGGGTGTTAGAGGTTGTACAAAAGTCCAAAGCTATTACAAAATTCATCTACAACCATACATGGGTCCTCCACCTCATGAGGCAATTTACTGGTGGGAGGGAGCTAGTGCGGGCTGGAGTTACATGCTTTGCCACAAACTTTGTGACATTGCAAAGCCTCTTTGATGCAAGAGCAGCATTGAAGAAGATGTTTGTGAGCAATGAATGGAATTCCGAAGACGCTGCCAAATATTGACTCTCCAGTAAGGGGCAGAAGGTATATGACTATTTGTTTGAGGAGTCCTTCTGGATAGCCATGAATGAGGCCATCAAGGTACAAGACAATTTTATAATTTATTTTTTTAATTTAAATTATTTTTCTATTTGCAAATCTTGTATTGTAATTTTTTTAATTTAATTATTCTTTCTTTTTTTAGGTGTCAGAGCCTTTGTTGAGGGTTCTCTATCTTGTTGATGGAGAACAATTACCAATGGCATATATATATGAGGCTATGGAGAGGGCAAAAGAGGCAATTGCCTCATTTTGTGGACATGTCCACACCAAATACGGTCCCATTTGGGATATCATTGACAAGCGATGGACATCTCAGCTCCATAGCCCTCTTCATGCAACGGGGTACTACCTCAATCCCAAATTTTTTTATGCTAATACATTCGTGGCCAACTATGAGGTGATGGGGGGCCTTCGACTATGCATTGACCGCATGTACCTTGACAATGAAATGCTCATTAAGATACAAGATGAGATGCAGGTTTATAAAAAATGTAAGGGCATTCTTTTCCCATCCTCGGTGTGTGTTCGATAAAGGTCAACTATGAGGCCAGGTAACCCTCATTGAATTACTATTTATTTAGTCTTCATATTGTTTTAAAATATAATCTCAATTTATGATTTTACATGTGAATTATTAAATTTTGTTTTTCTTGGTTGTTTCTAGATTTATGGTGGGAGGACTTTGGTGCATATACGCCCAATCTACAGCGCTTTGCCATTAAAGTTTTATCTCAACCATGCAATGCTTTAGGTTGTGAGCGCAATTGGAATATGTTTGAGCACATACACTCCAAGAAGCGCAATAGACTTACACAAGAAAAGTTGAATGATCTTGTGTTTGTTCATTACAACCTTCGCCTCCACAATAAAAAACTTATAGAAAGAAGTACAGAGGCCATTGACCTAGATGATATTGATCCATCATCTGATTGGATCACAAAGCCACAACACGAGCAACAACAAGAGCCTCCTTTCTCCATGGATGATTTATAAAAAATTGAAAACCTAGCAGAGGAGATAGTAGCCAAGGCACAAGAAGAGGCATGGGCACAGGAAGAGGCACGGTCAAAGCGACAAAGAGAGACTAGAGCTTCTTCTAGGGCAAAGGGCAAAGGCCTTCAAAGATCTTAAGGCATTATATTTGTCATGACTCATGACACATTTTGTAATTTGTACCTTTTTTATATTATAAGCAATACAAGAATATTTGAATTTTGGACTTATTAAAATTTCTTTATTTAAGATGTGTTTTGTTACTTTCATGTATAGTTTAAGGCTTTAAGCTTGTATCACTTGCCATTTTCATGTGTAGTTTAAACTTGTATCACTTATAGTATTAATATTTTGTTTGTATAATGGTAATTCATTGTGATATGCATGAAAAAAACATTTATTTTTAATGAAAATTTGCATTTTTTGTGGCACTTTTTTTTTGGCCGATTTTTTGCCAATTCCCAAATTTTTCCCGATTTATTTTCCATGCTGATTCTGATCTGAATTTGATTTACTCAACTAAGAAATTAATACAAAGTATTATTAGGATTAAATTAAATCCTTACTTCTACTAATTAAATTGGTGGTTGATATGCCTGACCTGTAGTGATATATAAATAAGATGTTAAACCATAATTAAGAAGTCTCAAGTTTTTGCCTCTAATGATTGTTGCTACTTTAATTGAATGTAACATTCTATTTAATGTTCATGATCAGAAGCTAATAACTTTATCAACGAGGCTTTTTTTTTTCTTTTAATATAATAAACATGTCAACTTTTTGGAGGCATATCATGGGTTCTGTGTTAATGATGCTTTGATTTTTTGATGTCTTTCATACTTTTCTCTTCCTTATCATGAATAAGTGGCTTTGGGATCCATAGACCCATGTGTTACATGTTTTGGGTTAGAAATGGTGGCAAGTTTGTCTCTTTTTAATTTTTAATTTTTAAATAAGTGTGGAAAGCATTTTCTGAAATGAAATAATCTTTGAAGTGTAATTAACATTGAGTTATTCATTTTAGATTTTATTGTAAAGGGTATAAACTTCTATAGTTTGGATTTTGTTTTTGGCTGGAGAACAAGGGGTTGTACTCGGGTCCCCCACCCTTGACAAATCACAACTCTCTTCTTTAGAGCATGAAAGTTTACAAACAGATTCAATTCTCATCTCAATTGAGTTGCTATAGCTAGAAACCTACATCATTTTACATAAAATGTTTGAATTCTTGATTTTCATTTTTTGGAACTTTTTCAATTTTCTATGTGAATACAAATATTTCAGAATTCAACATCCTTCTTGACATTTTCCTACAACAACCTTCACAATACCAAAACTTCACCTCTACTATCTATGCATTGCATCTTAGTAGAGTAATATTTCCAAAACATTGCACTATCATAGTCTGCTTTACCAAATCTAGATTGTAGTCCCTTTCTTAAAGCACAAGTGCAACCACAAAAATTGTAATAAATAATATATATGAAAGCACATTAATGTTATAAAATAAAGAAGATATTACCAATGGAAAACATTAAAGTAAATCTTAATCATTATTTGATTTAGGCAGTCAATATTTTCTTGTCAGCTTCAGCTAAAATTACTACTTCCTCTAATCAAGGAAAATAGAATTTAACTTCATGATCCTCAATTAAAACCCCTCTATTGGCTAGCCTATCTGCACATTTGTTTCCTTCCCTTAATGTATGTGTAAACCTGATTTCTTCAAATTCTATAGCAAGGCTTTGAATTTCCACAATTATCTCTTGTATGTTCCATGGAGCCTTTGCATTTCTCAAACTTGCATTTAATACTATGAGTGAATCACCTTCCATCCATACTTTGTGCCATTTCATTTGTTTACATATTTTAACCCTTCCAAAGCCGCCCAAGCTTCAACTTCATTATTTGTCAAAAATCCACTATTGAAAGTGTAATGAGACAAAATCTCTCCTCTATTATTTCTAAATATTCCTCCTCCTCTTGGTCCTAAATTTCCTTTAGGTGCTCCATCAGAATTTAATTTTACCAACTTCACATCTGGTGGTTTCCATTTTATACTCTTTGCCTTCTTTTTGTTTCTCCTATCTCTAACATCATAATTCCATTTGATGACTTGACTCCATCTATCAAGGGTCTCTTCTTCCAAATTAGGGATTGGGTGAGTTGATAGGGTTGGTTAAGACTCCTCTATGGCTAAACAAATATTCCTTTTCATTACCTCTAAATTGCTTTCCTTTCCTTTAAATATTCTTCTATTCCTTTCTAGCCAAACAGTCCAAAGTATTGTATCTTTTGATATATCCTAGATTGTCTGTAAAGTGTCACTTTTAAAAGTGCTTTGCCATTGCTTTAACCATTTTTCAGTTCTGCCATTCATCACCGTGCATTTACCAAACATGATAAGAATCTCTTTCCATAGTTTCCAGACTATTGAGCAGTGTCCCACGAGATGGTTTATATACTCTCCTCCTTTATTTTACAAAGAACACATTTTGAGGGGCCATGAAAACCCCTTTTCATAAGGTTATCCCAGGATAAAATTCTTCTATGACCTACTAGCCAAACAAACATTTTAACTTTAGGAATGCTCAGGCTATCCCAAATATCTCTCCATATTCTTGCAATATTCCTATTTTGATGGTGCTTTATATTATATCCACTTCTTGTTGTGTATTCTCCTGAGCTATTCAACTCCCAAATCAACTTATCCTTAGCTCCCCTCGGAATAATCACTGTTGTTATCTTTCTACTCAACTGCCTCCTAGCATCAATGTCTTGTATACTTGTAAAAAGATCTTTTCATTTGTATCTTCCTTCCTAATCCTTATACAAAATGTTTGAAACCCTATCACCATATTTGTTTGGAAGTAATCTCATCCATGGTTTCAAAATTGGATCTAGATTGAGTGGTTTTTTATCACATCAACTATCCATCCAAATAGAAATTTTTTCTCTAGTTCCCACCACCCATCTTAAACCTTTAATCATTAGATTAATTGATTTTTTTAAACCATTCCATAGTGCAGAAGTTAGAACCATTTGGTAGAGAGAATGTAGTAAATATTAAGCTTGGGTCATTGGGCTCAACATACTTAGAAGAATGCTTGCCCATTGTCTTTGACTCTCCTTGTACAATCTCCAAATTACTTTTCCCCTAAGAGCTAAGTTTGCATCCGTTAGAACTCTTAAATTCTATAGTTTGGATATGATTGTAGATTAAGAAATTTTATATTTAGCAAACAAAAGTTGATCCAAGTGCAACCTTGAATTCTTGATGTAAGTTGTTCTAGGGAAAGATGTGGCAGATGCAAAAGAGGTAGTGTTTAAGTTTTTGAAGCAGGCTGAAAACCAATACTGCAAGGATAAATAAGCAAAACAATTTGGTTGCTTCCCTCAAGCAGTTACTAACCTTGGTGTTAAGGGTTTGGGAAAGATTAGGTATTAAATGTTGTCTACTTCAAGACATATGTTTTTGTTGGGTCTTCATCTTTTTTGGTCATACATTTAATTATTAGATCTGCAACATATAGTTGATGGAGCTAGGGCCTTTTGTTGATAAGTTTTTCTAGCGTATAGATTGTTAGAGAATTTTGAAAATGGTTCTGACTTTTATCTCAATACAGATCTTATATGTTGTTCAAGACCCTAGGCGTAACCTAGTAAGGAGTACATGTTTTGTTTGCTATTGTAGACTCGGGTGAATTCTTGTCCTCCTTCAAAGCAATAGGAAATTGTCATGGATAGTATGTAACAGCTTTAAAGATTATTGTTTTAAAGCAGTACACTATATATGCTTGATTTGGAGTGAAGCTAGACTAGACCAAACTATAATTAGAGAAAAATATAGTCCAGTTAGGCTTATGTTCATAGGAGTTGCAGCTTGACTATGAGAAAATCCCCATTAGCTCTTTGCAAACCCCTTTGTAGCATTGCAAAAGATCGGAAGCATTAGACATCATTGCGACCTTCAAATAGTCCCAGCAAGCAAAAGATCTCCCAAAAGACATTTTCAGAGCCTTTAGATAATGTGGAACCCAGACCAAGAAGGTGGATATAAAGAACCATTGGAAGAATCTCAATAGAGATGCATCAAATAATTGGCACAATTGGGCTTTGGAAGAACTTAGCATTTCTAATGTCAAAGAGAAACAATAGGTGGACATTGATTATTATGAATCTTTAAAATATCACTAAGAGGGGCAAAATCACTCTTAATTTGGGAAAGACGTTCTTGTTAGTTTGCGAGTGATAATGCAAAAGTACAAAGTAGAAATCTGGAGGAAACAAAGGAAGAAAGTTGTAGTAAGAGAAGTGAACAAATTTCAACCTTCTACTAGAGTCAAAGGTGATGAAGATGCTATACACTTTTCAAATTCTATTAAAAGATTATATAGTTGGGCTCCAACCCTCCTTTTTGTTTCATTAAGTCTATTTGAAATATCTTTATCGAAGTGGTTTGTGGGTCCTAGTTAGTTTTTGGTCACTACATGCACTTTTTGAATGTAAGCTAATAATTGTACATCCACTCCACAAGAAAGATCTAGAGTGGAAATGCTTATATAGGATGCTCATACAACCATTAGAGGAGTACTGTTTGAGTAGAAGAGAGTTCTTGTGCACAGGTTGAAACTTTACTTTTGCCATGGCAGCTTCTTTGTATTGGGGCCTGACTTGTTGCTCATATCTTCTCAGGAAGGTTTCTTTTAGCTACTTATGTAATATGTCAACTATATTTTTAGAAATGACAATTTTATGTGGTCTTTTCAAGGTTTTCAAAATAACTTAAGTTTTTAGAATCCACAAGAATATCATGTGTCGGATCCCTTTGTAGTTCTATGATTCTTATTTAGTAGTTTCCAGCAGTTTCAGATTTTGAGGGTTTTTGTTTTTATAATTTTAAAAAGAAAAGAAATTCAGGAATTTCAGACACAATTGAATTTGCCAGTTTAAGATTTCAGATCAGTACTTGTCCAATTTCGGATTTCTAAAAATTTCAGACTAGATTTTATGTTCATTCCTGATTCAGCTGTCAAGTTCCCAGATTTATAACACAATAGTGGTAACATAGCCGACTTTTAGGGCAGATTCTCCTTACTCTCAGTTTCATTTTCAAATTTTAGATTTGGTACATAACAGAAGCCCTTAGATTACTTTCTTAGAACGAAGAAGATGTTTTAGAATGTTCAAGGGTTAGGAAGAAATCTTCAACATTGAGCTCTTAAAAGTAGAAAGACTTAAATAAAATTAGATGTTCAAAAAATGAAATCGGAAACATTTAAGTGACAGGGGCCTAATAGTAGGTTTTGTCCTGAGTGTGGGATCTTAATAATTGATGCTATATATGCAGGAGACTGCACATTTGATGGAATCCGACATTTGCTCAATTTACGCTAATAGTAGGGAGGAAACAAATGTAGGACAAGCTCTTTGTTTATGGTTGAACCATGTTATCATGATTATCAATCTTTATGTTTTTTCTTTGGAAACCATTCTAGAAATATTTTGGCCTGAGATTAAACAATTCATGGTAACTTGCTCTCAATTTTTTGGATTCTAGTATAGATCTACATGCCACTTGATATTTTAAAAGAAACTGAAGAGAAATTGGATTACTATCAAGTTATTCATGCTCTTGTGAGATGTGGTGGTACTCTGAAACAGAGATTAACATAGCATGCAAAGGAGAAAATGAACAAAAGACAAAATTGCACATAAACCTTCCAAAAACTACTTCATCTATCTTCAAATCTGTACTTTCTACTTCAATACAAAGCACTATACTTATATATATACGATAGGATGTCTTTTGGTTTTCTCAAGAGACTCTTGGTGCTTCACATTCTCTCCAAATCTGGGTAAGAATATTTCTTTTTCCTTTTTTTAATTTTCACTTGCAAATTCTCTCCTGTTTTGAGTTTTGTCTTATTCACTGTGTCCAATCAACTCAATCTTATTAGCTGAAGTATAATGGATTCCATAACTTATAGTTCTTTTCACATACATCAAAATTTTCTTAGCTGCTCTTCTATGATCTTTTGATGGCTTACTCATGAATTTTGAGACCAAAGAGACTACATATGTAAATCTGGTCTTGTTATTGTCAAGTACATAAGGCTGTCAATCAAACTTGTAGACTTCCTCTCATGCACTCTTCCACTTCCATCATCCTTGTACATTCTTTCGCATTGTGCAAGTGGGACAGCAACATCTTTGCAACTTTCCATGCCAATATTCTTCAACATATCATCTGCATATTTAGATTGGCAAATGAAGATCATTTTATGTGTTTGATGTACTATCATGCCAAGAAAATAATGCATCAAACACAAATCGCTCCTTTCAAGTTCTTTCATCATGGATTGCTTGAACTCTCTTTTCATTTTTGAGGAACTTCCTGTGAAAATTAGATCAACATATAAACAAATAATCAAAATATCCTCACCTTCTATTTTGTAGTACAGTGGGCTCATTCATACTTCTCACAAATCTACACTTCAAGAAGTAGACATGTCCTTCTTTACCTGCCACTTTAAATCCTGTGGCTGTCTCTTTTATACTTTCTTCTTTTTAGCATATTTCGATCATTTGCATGATATCATTTTTTTTGTGTTATCATTTGTTTCTCTTATCAAACTACTGTGAAAGGACAAAGGGGCTTGGTCCCTCTACCGAGAAGAATGACTTTTCGAGAGAGGTCTAGACAAGCCCCTTCGTGCTAATCGTTGTTTTCAGTCTGTTTCTGTTTGTAGAATCTGTGTTTGCAGGTATGAAATGATAGCGTTGCAAGCATAGAGAAGTGTTGTTTGGCATCTTTCGACACTTTTGTCTATTTGGCGTTTCTGTTCGTTTGGCGTTTCTATCATCTGGCAATTCTGTCAAACTGGGAAAATTAGGTGCACTGCTCTCTGTTTCTATTCTGTATCAGGTCAGGTTAACAATCTGGACTTTCGTTTTGTTTTTGTAATCATATTAGGCATTTTGTGAAATCCGTCTTCAAAAGGAATTAGATCTGCATTTTAGTTACGAAATCATAAAAAATGTATTCATAGATTCATAAGTTGTTTCATTGTTGTGAAATTGGGTTAGAAATCACTAGATTTATGTAGTCTCATCAATTTTAGGGTTTTGTGACTCCTTTTTGCGTTTTGTAACTAGTTTTGTGGAGAAATTCGGATAAATTGGATTCTTTTGTAAAAAGTTATAATAGGAGCAAAGTCTTGGTTTTCTCTTTCAAAGTTTAGGCAAAAAACACAGAATGCATGTTGCCTGCATCCTAGGCTAGTGTTATTGCTTTTACGTGCAAATTCTTTGACCTTTCGCTTGGAAAAGAAAACATTGGAAACAAAGAGCACGTAGATCTAGGGCTTTGTGTTCTTGCATCTCTTGTTTGCACTTGCATTGCATATAGAATAGGAGTTTGAACCTAAGGTGTATTCCAATCAACACATCAAACTACTGGTAGGCTCCACGTTGAAAGCCTCCCAAAATCTCGAGTGAAAAAATCGTGCACCCACACTCGAGATTTTGGGAGGCTTTCAACGTGGAGCCTACCAGTAGTTTGATGTGTTGATTGGAATACACCTAGAGTTCAAACTCCTATTCTATCCTCGATGCAACGTTAGGATGAGGGATGCAATGCAAGTGCAAACAAAAGATGCAAGAACACAAAGCCCTAGAATTACATGCTCTTCGTTTCCAATGATTGCAAGAAAACTAAATGCTTTCCTTTTTCTTTTCCATGCAAATGGTCAAAGAATGTGCATGTAAAAGCAAGAACGCTAGCCTAGGATGCAAGCTACATGCATTTTGTGTTTATTGCGTAAACTTTAAAAGAGAAAACCAAGACTTTGGTCCTATTATAAAGTTTTACAAAATAATTCAATTTATTTGAATTTCTTCATGAAATTAGTTACAAAACGCAATAAGGAATCACAAAACCCTAAAATTGATGAAACTACTCCACAAATCTTGTCATTTCTAACCCAATTTCGCAATAATGCAATGATTTATGAATCTATGAAATGCCCAATTTATGATTTCTTGACTAAAATACATATCTAATTCCCTTTTGAAGACAAATTTCACAAAATGCTTAAAATGAAAGTCAAGATTTGTTAACCTGACATAATACAGAACAGAAATAGAGAGCAATACACTTGAATTTCATAGTTCGATGGAAGCGTCAGATGACGGAAGTGCTATATGAGAGAAGTTCCAAATGAACAAAATTGCCAAATGGAAAGAAGCATCACATGATGCCAAACAACGCTTCTATAAGCTTGCAATGCTACCGTTTTGTACCTACAAACACAGAATCTGCAAACGGAAACAGACTGAAATCAACAATGAGCACGAAGGGGCTTGTCTTGATCTCTCTCTAAAAGTCGTTCTCTATAGACGGATCAAGCCCCTTTGTCCTTTCATGGTAGTTTGATAAGAGAAATAAATGATAACACAGAAAAATGATATCATGCAAATGATCGAAATATGTTGAAAGTAAGAAAGCATAAAAGAGACTAAAAGGGAGAAGGATGAATCTCAGCTAGGGTTTGTAGATGCCCTAATTTGTTGTGGATTCATGATTAATGAGGGTTATCCAATGCTCTTTTAGATGCCCCTTCGATTGGATCTGCCAAATGCTTGTCCTAACCCCGCTTTGGAACTTGCTTTGATATGCTTTCAATCCCCAAGAACTGATCTCAGCATGTACCTGTAAAAAGATTCTCAAATGTGCAAGAAGGATGGTTTCGAAATTGTAGTAGCATGTAAGTCCCAAAATCCAATCTTAATAGTGCGTTCCTGCCAAACAAAAATGAAGGTCCATTTTGCCTTCCTCCAAGGGTGGTTTTATGGAACACCCAAGCCCTTTAGAGGTTCCATTGCATGTGCGTGTGTGGAGAGGTGAGTCGTCTAGCTTGTAGAAGAGGTGGCAAGGTAAGAGGAGTTGCATGTTGTTTGATAAGGAGGTAACAAGGAGGATTTGTCTTGATTGGATAGTTACTTGCCTTGATTGGAAATCAGGAAGTTTAGTTGGAAGTTAACAATCTAATCACACTATGGAAGGGATGAGGTGAGATCCATGGGAAACGAGTGGTGATCCGCAGTTAGACTGCCCAAACTTAAGTTTTGGCAGTGGCTGAACAAAAGCGCTAAATGGTGACAAGTGCTAAAATGGAAGCATTCTTAGGTGACAAAAGCGCCATATGGTCCATACGATGCTCTCGTCAGTGATAAAAGCATTGTTTTACGCCATCGTAGGCATATAGTGCTATTGTTTCTGGGGTTTTGAGGTGTCTAGCCTCGGACAAACATAGGCAAGTATAAACTCATTGGGAAGCTCTTTTTGAGATCTTTCCGAAGGTACCACTTTTGTGAAATTTTGTAAAGGTTTGATGAAGTTTTGTATTCATTAAAGTCGATATCACTTTTTGCCCTAAATTCAGGTACAAAAGGGGCCGATTTCACTCAATTTGTCAAAAAGGGTGGATTTCACTCAATGATGTTTGGGAGGCGTGCAAAATTGGGTGTCTAATACATTTGCCCCTTTTTGATGCATTTATTGTATGATAAACATGTCAAAAAGCATCATAGATGCCTCAATTTTGTGGCAAAAGGGTTATCGGTTTTCTTGGGGTGAGGTCTGTGATTGATGCAATTTGATGCCCTAGCATGCCCCCATGAGTTTCGGAGGGGAGATAGAGCCAAGGAAACTCGAAAGTGCGTTGAATGATTTGCAAATTAGATTAAGAAAATGAAATCTTAGGTAAAAAAGGTTTGATTAAATTTATTAAAGTTGGAGGGAAAAGGGGTTTGGAAATTGAACTAAAAATGGGAGGAAAAATGTTTTTGGAGGGAAATGAGAGGGGAGGGGAGTTCATTTTCATTGCACGAAGGAGAAAGAAGGACGAGAGAGCGGTTTGTGAAGATGGCTAAGGAGGGGTGACCAAGTCACTGGGTGGAAGTTGTGCGGGCTATAGAGCGGGGAGAGGTTGCAGCTTCAGAGGTAAGCAACGACAACCTTGTCTTTTGTCCTGTTTTTAGATTGTTCATTTAATACAATTCTTCAATCCTGCCATTCAAGAATGCACTCTTTACATCAAGTTCATATATAGTATTTTTTTTTTTTTGGGCTGCCAAGGCTAAGACCATTTTTATTGTGTCTTGCTTTGCAATAGGTGCATATGTCTCATCATAATCTATGCCAATTTGTTGTGCATATCCCTTTGCCACTAGCCTTGCTTTATGCCTTTCAATTGATCCATCACTATTGTACTTGGTCTTGAACACCCATTTCACTTCAATTACCTCCTTGTTCTTTGGAAGTTCACACAACTCCCAAGTATTATTCTTTTCAATTGCATTCAATTCTTCTTTCATGGCTTTGGTCCATACCTTGCTTTGGGTTGCTTCTTCAAAACTTGAGGGCTTCACTTCAATCTTGGACAATAGTGCATAGTTCACCATATTATTTTCTTGTTCCTTTTGCCATTGTTCTTGGGCTTGCATGTGGCTTATTGTGAACCTCCTATCAAAATTCTGATCCAACATTTGGCCATGTGAATGTGATCGTAATGTTCTCTTCCCTTTTATGCTTGTCTTTGGAGAAATGCTTGTGCCTCCACTTGATGTTTGTGACACACCAAAATCTTCAATTATGATTACCTTCTTGTCTTTTTTGTTTATTGTCCATGTACTTGTCTTCATCAAAAATTACTTCTTTAGACGTTTTGCTTTCTTCAAAATTGTTGGAATATATTACATTATTTGGTACATGCCAATGTACCACCTTGGGTAGAAAGATGAAGGGGAGTGGGGGAGGGACCTGCTCCCTCTCCCTGCTCCCCCTCCCCTGGTTCTTGCCCAGTCCCTGATTCATCCCAGGTCATCCCACTCTGGGAATGGTTTGTAGCAGATGATCTCCTTGGGGGAGATCCTTGCCCACTTTCTACTCCTTTCCCAGTAGTTTTGGGGTTTCCCTGCTTGAGTCCTGGGCTTGGTGCATCCCAGGGTTCTTCTAGGGTTTCTTGCATGTTTTCGGGATCCTTTCCCCGATCTCCCTCAGGCTTTCCCCTGGTTTTTTTTGCAGGTTTTTTTACTTGGATCCGGTTCCCAAGGCTTTCTCGGTCTGTGGTGGTTGCAGGTTGGGTTTTCGTCTGCTTCCTGGTGCGTCGTGTGAGGTACTCACTTCATTGGGGTTGGTCTGGGGGCCAATTTTCTCTTTGCCAGTGACTCCTCTCTGGAATGCCTTTGGTTGCTGGCGGTCTCGTCCCTTTGGATGGGGCCCTGTTCGGTTTTCTGTTCGGAGGCTTCTTTTTGCTGGATCTGCTGCTTGGTGGATGCTCTGAGCATTTGCTTGGCCTTGGGGGGGGCCTCTTCCTGTGCTTGAGTTGTTCCCAATCCCAGTCTCAGTTCCCTGAAGCTGTCCGTGAGCAAGAATGGGGGTTCCTGGTCCTTTCTGTTGGGGTGCTTAGGGTTATCTGCTGCATGTCTCGATCTTGGGGAGGGGACCTGTGATCAATGCATGCAGACCCCTGGCTCCCTCAGTTTAGGCTTCCAAGGATCCCATATTTGTGCCTGCTGCCGCTTTCCGCCTGGGCTTCGCAGGTTTTTCGTTTCGGTTTCCTGTTTGGGGGCTTCTACTTTCTGGTCCTGCTTCTCGGTGGACTCTCAGAGCATGTTCTTGGCCTTGGGGTTGGGCCTCATCCTGTTCCTGAGTTGTTCCCAGTCCCAGTTCCGGTTCCCTAGAACTGTTCGTGAGCAAGGATGGTGGGTTCTTGGTCATTTCTATTGGAATGCTTGGGGTTTCTTTTGCATTTTATGATCTTGGGGTGGATATCGATGCGTTTGCAGTTGTGGTCACTCCTTCCTCCTTCAGTTTTGGCTTCCGGGGATCCTTTCTTTGCGCCTGTTGTTGTTGTCCCTGGCTCCTTCCGGCTTCCTCGTAGTTCAACTTGGTTTGCATGGGGATATCTTGGCCCGTAGATATCCCCAGTAGTGTTGTTCCATTTCACAGGCTCAAGCGGAGGCTTTCCACTGTTGTTTCTCTGAGGGTCTTGATGCCATGCCCCAACCTGGTTACCTCGTACTCCTGTTGGCGGGATACTAGTGCTGCGGTTTTTCAAATCCGATTTTCTGCTGGTTTTCCTGCTAGGCGGGATTCTCCAAACCTGTTGGTTTTCCCGTTGGGCGAGATTTTTCAAATCCGGTTTTTTGCTGGTTTTCCCGTTGGGCGGGACTCTCCAAACCTGTTGGTTTTCCCGCTGGGCGGGGTTTTTCAAATTCGTTTTTTCTGTTGGTTTTCCCGCTGGGCGGGATTTTCCAAACCTGCTGGTTTTCCTGTTGGGCGAGATTTTCAATTTGGTGGTTTTCGGTTGCTTCTCGCTGGGCGGGATTTTCAAATTCATCATCCTGTTGGTTTCCCCGCTGGGTGGGTTTTTTCAAATCCGTCTTCTTGTTGGTTTTCCGTTGGATGAAATTTTCAAATTGGTGGTTTCCCGTTGGGCGGGATTTCAAACTCTACGTTTCATCTTGCATGGTTTCCCGTCATGCGGGATTTTTCAAAATTGGTGGTTTCCCGCTGGGCGGGATTTTTCAAATTGATTGTTTTTGACCTTTGGTTTGGTCGGTTGACCTGTTGTAAAAAGGTTTTGGGGTCCTTTCAAAACCCGCTTTTAATATAATTTTAACCTACCAAAAAAAAATGTACCACCTTGGGTACATCTTTAGATTAGGAGTTTGTCTTAGATTAGGGTTTGAGTATTTACTTTATGCAATGTAATAAATGCACAAGTAATATTAGAATGTGCAAAGTATTCAATAATGTAAATGTGCATCATAGTCCATGTGCACATGAGTCCATAGAATAGGAAGGTGAAGAGTCATAGGAAGATGGAAGGCCAAGAGTCACATCCCATTATATATTGGCCTTTGTGTGAGCAAGTAGGAATCCAAGTCATATCATATCTTATCATATCATCTTAGTAGAGTAGAGTAGAGTACAAGTTTGATACAATGTAGAACTTGTATGAAGCATGGAGTATTTAAGATCTCCACATTTTGTATGAAGATCTTATTTTTGTGAGCTTTCATTAATGGTAGTTTTATGAGTTATTGCAGAAGTTTCTTATGAGTTTTACCTGCTTAGTATATTGCCATTATCATATATTTAATATTGCATGCTCATTTTAGTCCTTGTGGTTGCATTTCATTAAATATATATTATCAAAAGCTAACAAGAATAACCAACAAAAATGGATATTTGACACTTTGGATCTAACTTCTTCCTTTTCTTATCTTCAACATGAACATAAACCAAGCAACAAAACACTTTCAAGTGACTTACCAAAGGCTTCTTTCCATTCAATGCCTCATGAGGAGTCATATTCTTTACTAAGTTGTGGGACTTCTATTTAGGATGTACACTGCTGTAGCAACTGCTTCAGCCCACAAATGATTGCCCAAACCGTTTGCTAGTACCATGCTTCTTACCATCTCCATGATTGTCCTATTCTTCCTTTTTGCCACTTATTTAGTTGAAGGCTGCTGTCAATTGTCTTCTGATCCCATGCTCATGACAAAACTGATTGAATTTCTTGGAATGATACTCACCTCCATGATGAGTCCTTAATGTTTTGATTCTATAGCCACTTTCATTCTCTACTATGGCTTTGAAGCTCCTGAGTACTTCAAAAGCATCACGCTTATTATTAAAAAAAAATACCCAAGTTTTTCTAGTATGATTATCAATGAAATTGATAAAAGTAGAAGGATTTACCAACACTTGGTGTATGCATAGGACCACAAATATCTGAATGAATCAGCTGCAATGGATATGATGTTCTCCATGCTATTCCTTTTGGAAAGCTCTCTCTATGATGTTTTCCCATTGTCCATCCTTCACACACTTTAGTTCTTGCTTCTACTCAAGGCAGTCCATAGACCATTGCTTTAACATTCAACAATAGAAGCTTCGAAAATTCAGGTGACCATACCTTTGGTGCCATAACAAGTCGCTGTCCTCAATGGTTGTATGAAACAAATTGCTCTTTCTCCTCTATGCTTTAAAGAAAATATTCTGTCTTTTGTCATAGGTACAACAGCCACTTTTTGGTTCCCATTTGCTTTGTCATAGATGATGCGCTCCTCATTCTCAAACACCACTTTGTAGTTTTTCTCTAGAAGCTGCCCCACACTCAACAAATTGTGCTTCAAACCTAATATGAAGCAAGTATTTTGGATTTTTTTCTTTCCATATTTTGTGTCAATTTGTAAGTTTCCCTTTCCTTCAGATTCTAATGCTTTGTTGCCTCCAAATTTCACATTCCTCTTGTATGAGTCATCCAACTCAACAAATAACTCGTAATTATTGGTCGTATGATTTGAACAAGCAAAATCTTGTTGGGAATAGGTGTCATACACCTTGCAAATCGTAACTGTCTCATGTCTTATTTTAAGAGCATATATAATAGAAAGAAAAAAGGCATGAAGCAGTCTATGGCATTTCAGCAGTGTTATTGCAAGTCAGTAATGTGACTGCAGGATAGTTGTGTTACTGCAAGTCTATTTCCAACAGTGTTACTGCAAGTCCGTAATGTTATTGTAGGACAATTGTATTACAACAAGTCTATTTGTAGCATTGTGTTATTGCAGGACAGTTGTGTTACTGCAGTTCCATTTCTAACATCGTGTTACTGCAGGTCTATTTCTAGCTCCGTGTTACTGTAGGTAAAGTCTAGACCCGTTTTGGACTACTTTCCTCTAAATATTAAGTAGCAAGTTGTTCCGCATTAGTCTAACTTCCTTTCATTTGGTATCATAGCTTGGCCAGCTTTTGAGATCCATAGGAAAAATAATTTTTGCTATTGATCTTGGTTTGAGTGGGAGCTGTGCATAAGAAGTAATTTTATTTCAGGATGGCAAGTACATCACAGTTGGAGATAGAAAAATTCAACGGTACAAATTTTGAGCTATGGAAGATTAAAATGAAGGATTTGATCATAAACAAAGATCTATGGGCTGCTATTTTTGGAAGTCAACTTGCATATGAAGGATGAAGATTGGATGGTGATGGATCGAAAGGCATGGGGCCTCATTCAGTTATGCTTGGTCGACTCTATGCTCTTGAATGTAAATGAGCACCAAGCCAAATCCCTTGTGAACAAATTGTTCTTGAGGAAGAAATTGTATTCTCTAAGGATGAGGGATGGATATTCCGTAGCAACACACTTGACCGAATTCGACATTATCATTTCCCAGCTAATATCCGTCGAAGTAAGAATGGACGAGGACTAGTGTATCACTTTACTATGTTCGTTACTCAATTCTTAGGACAACATAGTAATGGCTATCAGCTCCACTAGTACCAAGTTGAACGTGGAGGAGATAGTCTCTACCTTGCTTTCAGAAGAGATGTAGAGGAAAACCAGGAAAGGCGTTAGGGATGTGTTGGTTGTTCATGGTAGATCCAAAAAAAGAAACAAGGGGAAGAAGAACGCTGGTCGGTCCAAGTCCAAGGGAAGATCCAAGACTCGCACTCTAACAGAGATCAAATGTTGGAATTGTGGGAAGAAAGGGCATGTGAAGAAAGATTGCAAGGAGAAGAAGCATAAGAACAAGCATGAATCCAATGAGGATTCCAATTCTAAATCTTCTCGCGAGGATGCAAGAGATGCATTAATGGCTGCCTTTTCCACTCACATTAGGGATGGCGTTTGGCTAATTGATTCATGCATCATACCATATGACTCCAAATTGAGCGTACTTCACGGAGTACCAAGATTGTGACAGTGGGAGTGTGTACTTGGGGGACAACTTGTCCCTTAAGGTTGTTGGTAGAGGGAGAGTTTCTTTACAACTCTCAAATGGCATGACCAAGACCTTGACCAATGTCTTGCATATTCTTGGTTTGGCACAAAACCTCATTTCGTGAGTAGCCTAAATGACTTGGGTGTGCAAGTGATCTTTAACAAAGGAGTCACTATGGTTCGCGAATCAATAGTGCTTGCTTAAGGAGGATGTGATGGGACACTGGTTTGTCTTGATGCTAAGACAATTGCATGCAACAGTACATCAGTTCCAGATAGCAACTTATCGACGGATAAGACTACATTGTGGCATTATAGGCTTGGTCACATTGGTGACAAAGGTCTTCAAACATCGGTGAGTAAAAATCTTGTTGGGGGATAAATGATTTTGAGTTTTGTAAACATTGTCTTAATGGAAAACAAAAAATAGTTAAATTCTAGTCGAGCTCTCATATATGCATGTATTTACTTGATTTATTACATAGTGATATATGTGGTCCAATTGATTTATCTAAATCAATGTAGTATATATCTTTCATTGATGATCATTCATGGATAACATGGCTTTATTTTCTAAGGAGAAAATCTGAAGTGTTTGCTAAGTTCAAAGAGTTCAAAGCTCTTGTTGAGAATGAAATAGGAAGAAAGATCAAATCTCTTAGAACAGACAATAGAGGAGAGTTTTTTAGCAGAGAATTTGACAGTTTTTGTAGGGATCATGGAATTAAGCGGTGTAAAACAACTCCTTATACACCTCAGCAAAATGGAGTTGCCGAAAGGATGAACATGACACTGATGGAGAGGGCTAGGAGTATGCTAAGCAATGCTAGTCTAAAACAAAAGTTTTGGGCTGAAGTAGTTAGGACAACATGTTACTTGATTAATAGGTCTTTTGCATCATCTCTTGTTGATGAAATCCCTATGGGGTTTGGACGAGCAAAAATCCCTCATTGAGACACATTAGAGTGTTTGGCTGCGAGGCGTATGTGCATGTGCCTAAGGTAAAGAGATTGAAACTTGATTACAAAGCAGAGAAATGTATCCTCATTGGCTACAACGATGGGATAAAAGGATACAAGCTTTGGAACCTAGTCACAGAGAAGGTTGTTTGGAGCCGAGATGTGATCTTTAGGGAGATCAAGGATTCTTCAAAGGAACAACAAAGTAAAACATCAAAACAAGTTGTGCAATTTGAACCAGAAACAAGCAATGAAATTGCACATGGAGATGATGATGATGATGATAAGCATGATGCTCATGATGGACCTAATGAGGAGTATCTTTTGGATAGTCATGTCGACTTTGATGAGGATCAGGAGCCACAACCTCGACCCCATTGGGTTAGGGGGTCCACATGACCAACACGACAACCAAAAAGGTATAGCCCACCTAGTTTAAATTGTATTTTTGCTTTAACTACTAACATTGATGAGCCTAGAACCGTGAAAGAGGCAATGGAGATGAATGATAGTGAGTCTTGGAAGATGGCCATGGATAAGGAGATGACAACTCTAAAGAATGGGACCTAGTTCAGTTGTCTAAGGGAAGGAAACTTGTTGGCTACAAATGGGTTTTCAAGAAAAAATTCAGTTCTGAGGGCAAGGTAGATAAGTATAAAGCAAGTCTGGTTGCTAAGGGATATTCCTATATAGAGGGAATACATTTTGGTGAAATCTTTTCTCCAGTTGCAAAGCTTACATCCATTAGATTCCTTTTATATGTTGCTGTTGCATTTAATCTTGAGGTTGAGCAAATGGATGTAAAGACAAATTTCTTGCATGGAGACTTGGAGGAAGAGATCTACATGTAATAGTTGGAACACTATGTGGAAAAGGGAAAGGAAAACTTAGTTAGCAAGTTAAAGAAATGCCTTTATGGTCTTAAATAGTCTCCAAGAATGTGGTACAAGAAATTTGATTCTTATGTTTTGAGGTTGGGATTTGTTAGATCCAAATCATATCACTACACTTATTATAAGTAGGAGGTGGTCATTTTATTGTGATCACTTTGTATATGGATGACATGCTGTTAATTGGCAACAATAAGGATATCATTAAGGTCTTGAAATCTCAGCTTTCACTACGATTTGAAATGAAGGATTTAGGAGCTGCTAAGTTTATCCTAGGGATGGAGATTAGAAGAGATAGAGCCAATAGAAAACTTTGGTTAAGTCAGAGAAAGTATGTTGACTCTGTTTTGCAACGTTTCAACATGAAGAATTGCAAACTAGTGAGTGTTCCTATTTCTGTGGGAACAATTTGTTTTTGTTGAGCAGTGTCCTACACCTAGAGAAATGGAGGACATGAGTCATGTACCCTATGCTAGTGTGGTTGGGAGCCTCATGTATGCTATGGTTTGCACCAGAATGGACATTGCCCAATCAGTGGGAGTCTTGAGCCAGTTTATGGAAAATCTTGGAAAGGATCACTGGGCAACAGTGAAGAGGGTTTTTAGATATCTTCAAGGTACTTCTGATTACTCTATTTGTTATCAGGGATCCTTGACAACCAAGAAATTTCACAAGCAGCTAGACATACAAGGAATTGTGGACTCAGATTGGATAGGAGATGTTGACAGCAGGAGGTCAACCAATGTCTATGTGTTTAGCTTGTTTGGTGGTGCATTTAGTTGGATGAGCAAGCGATAGGCTATAGTTGCTTTATCCACTACAGAGGCAGAGTATATAACAGCTAATCATGCCAGTAAGGAGGCAGTTTGGCTTCGGAAATTTTGTTTGGAGGTTGGGTTGAGTCAAGGAGCAGTAAAAATTAACTATGACAATTAGAGTGCTATTGCCTTGGCAAAGAACCCTACATTTCACGCACGGACAAAGCAAATTGATGTGCAATATCATTTTGTTCATGACATGGTGGAAGATAGGAAGCTTATGCTTGAGAAAGTGGATACTTCAGTAAATGTTGCAGATGCTTTGACAAAGCCTGTGAGCACTGAGAAGTTCAGATGGTGTTGTAAGGGTATGGGCATTTTTGCCCTTACCAATTATTTCACTCTTTTGTTGGTGATTTTATTTTGCTTTTGCAAGGTACATGACAATTGAGAGAATGTTGGGAATAGGTGTCACACACTTGCAAATCGGATCTGTCTCATGTCTTATATTAAGAGCATATATAAAGAAAGAAAAAAAGGCATTAAGTAGTTTGTGGTATTTCAGCAGTGTACTGCAGGTTAGTAATGCGACTGCAGGACAGTTGTGTTACTGTAGGTCTATTTCCAATAGTGTTACTGCAAGTCTATTTCCAACAATGTTACTGCAGGTCTATTTCCAACATTGTGTTACTGTAGGTCTATTTCCAGCACTGTGTTACTATAGGTCTATTTCCAAAACTGTGTTATTGCAGGACAATTGTGTTACTGTAGGGCAGGTCTATTTCCAGCCTTGTTGATAAAAGGGACTGAAGAAGTGGATACTCTACAATTGCATCGTAAAAAGCAAATTGCTGATAACTGAAAAATACATTTTTGAGTGCTCTTTGATTGCTGGGATTTTCCCGAAAGGGTTTTTCCAGGATATATGTTGTTTCCTATGTGAGGTATATGTGATTTTGCTTGTTGAATTGAAATTCTAGGCCTGTTTTGCACTACTTTCCTCTAAATATTAAGTAGGAAGTTGTTCTGCATTTGTCTAACTTCCTTTCAAATCTAATTACCAAGCCTCTTCAGTTGAAACTTCTGTCACATTACATGACAAGAACATATTTTTTGAGCTCTCACCTTCTTCATTTGAAAAGTTTGTCTTTTCCTCCTTCATCACTTGCTTTTATTCTATATTCTCTTTCATATTGGCCATACCTTTTGCAATATTGACATTGAACATTCCTCTTATTCACAAATCTGCCTTTACTTCTTCCACTATAGCATTATCTTCTACCATGGTCTCTTCCTCTTGTAGAATGCTGATTTTGATGCTCCCCACTTTGACCTTAGGAATTGGAGCTTGAGCTAGCCCCATTATTGTTTAACACTTTAGCCTAGAAAGCAAAAGCTTGCTCCAAGTTTTCTTCTTCACTATTTTTAATTCTTACTTCATGGGAAATGAGCGATCCTACTAATTCATCAAACTCCAACTCCTTCAAGTTTTTATTTTCTTTAATAATCATTGCAAAATTGTGTAGATAGGGGTGACTACATTCCCGTGGTGAGGGGATGGTGATAATTAGGATAGTGTAGCAATAGGTCATGGGCAATGTGTCTTCTTACTATACTAGGTCTAGACGTCGGAGAGATCAGACGTCAAGTGCACAGGATAGACGTCAGGGACTAGACGTCTGAGGAACACGTCTAAGGACTAGACGTCAGAGTGATAGTGTTAGATGTCTAAAGTAGACGTCTCAACTAGACGTCTAGGTACACTCAGTTTAGATATCAACAGGGACTAGACGTCTAAGTACCGGCTAGACGTTTGGGAGATCAGACGTCAGGTCTTAATGGCTAGACGTCTAAGGTATTGGTATAGACGTCTAAGGGTTTAGACGTCAGATGACACAAGTTATATATCTATAGGGTCCGGACTCATCGGCTAGAGGGTTAGATGTCTAGGTGCTAGACGTCTGACTGCCAGTCTCGTCGGCTAGACGGGTAAGCGAGTCGTCTGACGGGTGAGTCAGACGACGAGGCTTAGACGTCTAGGGCTGTTCTTCTCCAAGCCTTAGCACCTACAAACACACCGGTCTCGTTCTCGTCCTTACGTCGAGTGCAACCTGCAAGACAATCCGTCAACTTATCCTTGCAACACAACTCGTTAATGCAGTCTTGCAACACAACCTGCAACGTACATGGAAACTTCACAACAACACCACACGCAGAACAAGTACTTCGCACAAGAGCTTTGGCATTATCAGCAAATAGATACAGATCGATACAAAATTGAATGGGGGGTATAAATAGGGTGGCAAAGTAGTTAATGCAACTACTTTGCTGCAACCGTTCAACCGTCCCCTTAACCAATTCGCTTAGACGCCTAATGCAGTTTGTTAGACGTCTCAACCTAACTAGACGTCTAATCCTAGACGTTTGCCTAAATAGCCAGTTAACACAAATGGCGACTGTTTTTGTCCTTTAGTGCTCATCTACGTAATCAAACCTCTTTTATTAATTGGCTGATTTTACAAAAGCAACATAACAATATAGCATTACAAAATTGCTATTTACAATCAAAATTGTTTGGACATTGTCGTCAGCCAGTTCTTCATGGTTTGTCTTGCTTAGAACTGTTGTCTACATCTATCCTCCCCTTCGAAGAAGTCAATGTCCTCAGCGACTTTCTCCGTTCAGTTTGAGGAGTTTCAGCATCTGTGGGTCCTGTAGTTGGTGGATTTGCATCTTGAAATGCTTCTTCATACTCTCGGAGTTGAGCCTGCATGCTTTCACGTTCCTCCTTGAGCCTCTTGGCATAATTGAAATATTTGGCCCACTCCACTCCCAAGGCATTGGCACGATCTTCTGTTTGCCTGAGACTGGATAACAGTTTTGCCTCTCTGCGTAGGAAAATCTCTTTCATTCGTTGTTCTGACACTGAGGGAGTAGGTGTAGCTTTTTGTGCTAACTGCTGTTGTGCTAGTCGTAGTTCTTCCCTTAAGGCTGCCTGTTCTTTTTGCCAACTTTCCTTTTCCTGTTTCCAAGCACACTCCTGTTGACTCCGGTTAGCTGCAAATGCCTCTGTTTGTTTGATTAACAGTTCCTTTGCATTTTTAAGCTGTGCGACGTCAGCTTCCAACTGAGAAATTTGTTGGTCCTTTTCCTCTAGTTGGGTGGTTAGGTCCTGTAAATTCTGTGTGAGTCCTTGAATTTCCTGTTTAACTGCATCCATCCGTGCCATTCCTTGCTCTAAGAGGTTATCCTTTCTCTCCACAGCTTCATAGGCAGCTTGTAATTCATTCTCCACTGCCTGCTTTGTTGAGTGCACACACTTAATCCCTTCTCCTAGCCAACTCAACAAATGTGCAAGGAAATTCAATTGTGTATACATTGGCAGTAATTCAGGCACTAACTCCACTTGTGAGCCTTGCTCCACAGGATGCTGAGGAGGATTAATACTGTGGCCGCAGACATACACCTGCGCTGTCTCCAGATAGAGGCTGGGTGTCTTTTCAGGCAACTGATCAACGCCTTACATGGTCTTCAAATGGGCAGTGGGCAGTGACCAAGGTTGAGACGCGTATATGCTGGAAATGTCTTTACGCCAAGGTCCTTGTGCCGCCCACTTCACCAATCGATCCAACTCGTCCTCTATCATGCCTTGCCACTTCTTCCATTGGCCCATACATGCAATTTCAAACTGCAAGCGTAAACTATCCATAATGTCTCCCAATTTTGCAAAACAATTTACTGCTTGTTGATCCATGGAATCTGATGGGTCCATGAAGTTGGGCACCTGTACAAGAAAATCTTTGGACCAGGTGTCCTTTTGTTTCTCCTCCTGTACTGCTTCCTTCCCTTTATCTGATCGATCAACAGTTGGCCTATCTGCCTCCCCTGTGGCTACTTTAGGTTGTATTGGAACCTGGCTGTTCCGGCCTTCTTGCTGCTCCAACTGTTGAAGATCTATTATTTGTGGGGGCTGTTCCCCTTCTCCTGTGGGGATTTCTATTTCTCTTGACACCTCTACCTCCTCTATGACAATGGGCTTTTCTGCCTCGGGTGCCAATCGTCCCATATCCGGTGGTAGGCCCTCCTCTACCCCAGGATTATTACTTGCTCCCGGATTACTTGTGTCGGCTGATTCCTGAACTACTGCTGCAGCAAACATTTCCTCCAGTGAAAATGTGCTCAAGGTGTCTGCTAGTGTAGTTGGTCTCGCCAAAGATTCCCCAATTGGTTCGGGTGAACCTGTGCGGGCCCAAAAGTCAGCCTTTGCCAAATAATCCGTGGGTCCAATTTGTGCAGCCGAGCTGGTTCCGGCTGTTTGCTCATGAAGAACTGAGGGTATGGCAAAATCCACTTCCTCCCTTTGTATTGGCTGTTGTTGCTCTCGAGTACGAGCTACCTCCAAATTTTGGGCTATTTTATGTAGTGCTTCTTGGGAGAAAGCTGGGGGTGGTACATCAAATCGCCCTTTCTTTTTCTTCCGCTTGGACTCTTCTGGTGATTGGGAAACCTTCTGTTTCTGTACCTTCTCTTCCTTGACCTATGCTATTGTGGTATCCTCTCTTCTAAAGCAGCCACCATTTTCTCTTGGCACGGCTTATGCGAAATCTGCTTCACTCAAGCCTTTTTGACTGGTGTCAGCTTCTTTGCTGGTTGAGCATCCATCCACCGACAAATGGATGGTGCTAAGTTTGGTAGCTCTCTAGGAGAATCAAAGTTTGGGATCTGCACTCCTGCTCTAACGGCTGAGTCCAAGAGCAAGCCAATGGCATGAAATGCCATAGGGAAGTTCTTTGTTGTTCGCATTAGAAAAGTCTGAATGCGAAGCAACAAGTGGGTTGCCCAGTCATAGGCTATTCCTTGCGCTATCCCCTGTAAGTACGGAATTAGCCAAATGGGCAGATCTGAACTGCGCTGCTCCCCCAACAATATGGCCATGATAACATTCACTATGACTTTTAATCCGTCGTTCCGCAACTGTGGCTGTTTGATCCCTCTTCCACCATGAATACTTAACATAGCATCTACCTCTTCTTTCTGCAATTTGGTGACACTCATAATTAATTCCGGTGTTTTCTTGGGATCCACCCTTTCATTCACCACTGGCTTACCCTTCCATGGAAGTCCAAATGTGCGCTGAAATGTTGTAGGAGAGAAATCAACCACTAATGTGTAATCCCCCACCTGCACCAAGTTGACGTGCTTCTCTTCATTATACGTTTCCAGCATCTGTAGCAAGTATTCCTTGAAAAACTCCTCAAAGTTGGGAGCTTGTAGCATGAAGTGTACTCCTGCTGCCTTGATCTTTGCTCGTATTGGGTTATTGGCTGGTGCCTCTGCCCACCATTGCCGGCCATAATCACCTGTCGGGCATATCCAGGTAATTTCGTCAACTAGGATAGGTGCTTTGCTACTGTGGTGGATTTCCCTATTCTTATGAGTGGCAATTTCAACTGCCTCCCTTTGACTTCGAACCTGTCGTTTGTCCGAGATTTCAATTTGTCCGCGCATCCCATGCTCCTGTTGATGCCGCAGTCTTTTAGCTACCACCGACTCAGGTTCGGGTTCTGACTGGAATGGAGTCTTGCCAGATTTTTGATGTCCCATCTTGTTTTACCAGTTCCCTTCTGTTCCTCAGCTTCAAATTTTGCCCAATACCCTTGGACGTCGGGTGTCTCTTCCAAGACGTCAGTTCCGTCTGCTTTGTCTAACTAGACGTCACCCTGTTACAGACGTCGTCTTCACCTGCTAGACGTCAACCCGTCCGTCAGATGTCTTCTCCTCCTCACTGGACGTCTAGCTGTCGTCAAATGTCAGCTTCTCCTGCCGGACGTCTACCTGTCGTCAAACGTCTTTTCCTCTTGCTGGACGTCTTGTTGCCGTCAGACATCAACTCCTTCTGCCGGATGTCTACCTGTCGTCGGACGTCTTCTCCTCCTGCTGGACATCTTGTTGTCGTCAGACGTCAACTCCGGCTAGACCTCTACCTGCCGTCAGACGTCGGCTCTTCCGGCTAGACGCCTACCAGCCGTCGGACATCTGAAATCCTTCGCCTAGACGTCTTCTGCTCGTTGTCTGAAGTCTGTGTGTTCTTCCTAGACGCCGTCTTGATGCCCTAATCGCGCCGTCAATTGGATTGGAGATTCGTCCTTACACTTGCACAAAAATAAATTGATTTTTCTTCACGAAGCAAGTGACAGCCAGGTCAATTCACGACGTATGGCATCTTTCCTTCGAATGGCTCAAAGAAATTTTGGTGCGCTTTGAACTGTTCTCCTCTCCCGTCTAGGCGTCTGCGTCTCCTTTCACTTCTCTTAGCCTCCTGCACAATGAAAATATTGCCAAGCCAATGCGTATATCCCATGCCTCTGACGTCCTTTTATCCTGATGACGGCTACTGTAATAACCCTCCCTATCTAGTTCTCTAGGGGTTTGCCAATTCTTAACCTTTTTCGTGAATTTTTAATATACAAAATCACAAACACAAAGCAATCCAGAATTCTCGAAAATATTGCTTTATTCTTATATTAAAACTAGGGCACAAATTACAATGCAAATACCTCAAATGCTAATGAAACCCTAGCTGCTCCGTACTCTATAAATGATGATGAAGGCTCAGCCCTTCTGATGTGAATACCGTGTGGTGTCCCAGCTCCAAATATTCCTCGTATAATTTTTGAATGACCTCGTGTGGTAACCCAACTCCGAAAGTCTTTAAAACTGAAGTCCAACCGCAATCCTCGTGTGGAAATGCCTAGATTGACCTCAGGGTAATCTTGCAACCCTGAAGCCAATGTTCCTGTAAGAGGTTGTCGTCTCTCACAAGCTCCAGAATCTCTGTAAATGGCTCTGCTAGAGAGTCCTCCAAAAAACCAGAGAGGAAAATAATAATCTTCGCATATCTCCAAATGAACTCAAAACCTCCTTTTATCTCCTCCATAGGTCGACCTAGGGTTAGGTCACTTTTAGGGTGAGCAAATATAATTTTATCAATTTTTAATTCCACCTCATTTCCTTCTTAATTTATTCACCCCCTTATGCCTAGGCTTAACGACTTTTTAAGTCGTCACTTAAAATGGCCCCTTTTAAGTATAAAATGATTTTATAATAAAATAAAGTCACTGACTTTACAAAATTAAATTAAATAATCACTTTATTAATTTTATCTTCGACCATTAAAATTTCCAACCTCTGCCCATCCGAATTGAAATCCGCAAATGGTTTTGGACACCCATTTCACTGAAGAATATCATTGCACTGTCTGTTGTCCACCAAAACCCTAAAAACGGACATGGCTAAAAATAGTAACTCTGATCAAACAAATCTCCGAATGAGCCCAAATGACCATCAATCAATAGCTCTTTGGGTACTGACAAAGATTCTGATATCTCCAATGGCGCCCCTCCATCCGACTTAGCCTACGGGAGCTCGTGTATAGGCTAATCTGCTCTGCACCTAACTGCGTAGAAAAGGGGATATTACAGCTACTCCCTCCAAAACTGTTGAAGTCATCGTCGTCACCAGTTTCTGTACTTTCTTCCGGCTGACGTCTTCGACGATTATTCCGTCTTGGGGGAGTTTTTGGTCGTGATTGCTGCTGACACCTTATAGTGTTTCTCGACACAATACACCAATCTGGCCGTTCTGCTTCTTTCGGCTGATGTCGTGTTCCTGGCTCACAAGTCTGGGGGTTATTGACCCGACGTTTGTCATTATTAGCAGCTTGCTGATTTCTTTCCGCTGCCAAATGTGTTTGTTCTATCCATTCCTCTACCAAGCGGATTTCTCCCTCGTTTGGATTATTGTTATTGTGATCTAGGTGTTCAACCACCTCTACCAAGTGTCTACTGGCCAGATTCGGACGTGCATTATCATTTTTTGGACGGGCAAGCTCTGCCTCCCGTGGAATCCGTTCTGTACTTCCATTAGTTCACCGGATAATTATGCAGTCATCTAAATAGTGGAACCTCTCCCTTTCTTGTACCTATTGGTCAAGTTCATTTTGATTGGGCTGTTGCTGTCTTCGGTGCCCCCTATTCTGGTGGGATCGTCTTGCTCTTGGGCCTCTTCCTCGGTCTCTGTCATTCCCTGCAACCGCCCTTTCTTGATCCCTTTGTTCTGGATTAAGATTTCTATCCCAGGTTCCTCTTCTTCTGCGGACCTGGTTATTGCGTCCTCGACCTCTTTCCGATCGAATCTCCCTAATGTTGTGCTGCCTCACTCCCAACTGCCCGAGATTCTGTCGGTCCCTCAGTCGTTACTGACGATGTCTTCAGTTCCTACGAGCTCGTTGAGGTGGACCTACTGGTCCTTCCTCCGGAGCACATAGTGATGGGTTAACTGAGACTACATCCACTGGTGGGCCTTGCGACTCAACCAATGGACTAGTCGACCTAGAGGTACCCAGAGGTGAATTTATTCCCCTCCGGTTACCGGGATGGAGGTTAACCACACTCCTCCTTTGGTCGGGTATGCCTTGGTCACCTAATGGTTCTGACAAACCACTGGGATCCCACAAAATACCTATGTTATGACCTTTTGCTACAAGTTCCGCTTGAGAGCTCCATTCCGCTTGTCTCTGATTTTCAGGTGTTAGTTGGTGTAGGGTTCATAGTCTTCTGTTAGCTCTTATTATCCTCCGTCGCCATATAGCTTCCTCAAAGCGTCGCTAAGGTGCGCATTGAGTTAAGGCCAATTGGTACTGATCCGAGAAAGCTGAATCTGTACTTGAATTATTCCCATCCCCTGCTTGATTCATATGCCAGTTGGAGGTTTCATGAACCCTCTGTTCCAATCTGCTGACTTCTCTCCTATGCCGCCTTAGGTCTAATGTGGCCAGCCGGTACATGGCTGCTGCTTCACGCTGGTTTGGGCGTTGCATAGCTCTCTCATAAGGGGTTCTATATCGACGTGGTACTGACAGTCCCAATGCTTCGTCCGTACTTGGCTCAGAGTTATTCCCTCTCGGAATCTCTTCTTCTGAGGAATATTCGTTACCTATTACCTGTATTTCTTCCTCGAATCGAACCCTTTGTTGCTGATCACTCTCCTGGTTCAATGGTCTTCTCCCAGGGCTTGCTTTGGGTATGTCAGGATTGGATGTTTGGTTCTCATCACTGCTTGATTTGTCCAGCCACCCCACAATTTTTTGTTTTGGTTCTTCTGGTACTATCTGCACATCCCTCCATATGATTGCTGCCATTTCCTCTCTACTCATTCGGTGATTGGCAGTCGAACTTTGTCTTGCTTCCCACACACTAGGTATTTTTGGTGACTCCTTTCTCTCTTGATGGTTCGAAGCTGGTGCTGAATTCGAGTTTGAGGACTCTTCCGAATTAAGCATGATTTTTAATGTGGCTGATGAAGAACTCCTCGAGTGTGTATCTCTTGCTATCTCTTTTCCTCGTCTATTTCCAACTTGACTTGCTGTTTCAATATCTCTCTGTTCTTCTTCTGCTAAGGAAAATAGACTACTTTCCGAAGAGTTATCCGTTGCACTTCCTCTTAGTTCTCCTTGTTCTAGCTCAGCCCATTCTGCTTGGCGTGCTTCATGCCGTTCATTCATTCGTTGCATTGTCGTGTCCAACTCCTGAATCACCTGTTCTTGCAGTTGGTTATTATATTGCCTCAAGGTTTCATATTCTTCTTGTAATCTTTGTGTCTCCAACCGCATTTGTTGCAAAATTCTGGCTCCCTCTTCTTCTTCTTCCGGAACTTCTTGTAGAGCAACCTCCGTCAGAGATCGGAGTCGGTCTTCCTCGTCATTTGGAAATTGAACATGTAGTTGCAACCTTCGCTGTTCTAATTGTCGAGATTCTAACTCCCTTCGTTCAATTGTTGATTCTCCTTCAGTTCCAAATAACCAATCCAGGTTATGTGTTTCCTCCTCTCGAACAACACTACTCTGCTCATCATTTTCAGTTTCCTTTCCCGCATCAATGAAAAAACATCGGGGAGGGAATATCTCGTAATCTTCCAACTGCTAATGTAGTAGACCTTTGTCCTGGTCATACTCATCCTCCGTGCAGTCTTCGAGGTGCAGCACATCTTCTTCATCTGGTTCATACCCTTCTTCGCCATCGGATGAAGAAGATTCCAAATCATCTGAAGTTGCTATGTCTTGAATCACTGTCTAATTCTTCAGATTGATTATATACTTGTGCTGTCCCTGCTTGAAATATAGACGTTCTTTCTCTCAATTAAGGTTGAATTTCGTAGTTCTCAACCATCCTCGTCCTAGCAATGCATCGTACGCCCCTTTCTGCGTAGCAATGACAACAAAATCCAGGATGAAATCCTGTTCTGCTATGCGTACTTTTTTGATTCGTCAAGACGCCTATTGTTTCAATGCCATATTGATCAGCGCCATATAGTTTGAAGTTTGGAGATTGTAAGGCGGGTTGCCCAATAATCCGCCATGTCTTCTCCGACATCACATTCACACTTGATCCTCCATCCACAATCACCTGATTCAGTCTATGGTCCAAACCTCCATTTGAACGATAGCTGGCGTCCTCCCGGCCTCAATCATCAGGATTGTCAGATAGATGAATTGCCCTTGCTTGATAGTTGCTACCTATCGAGTTTCATCCTTCTTCTTGATGACTTCTCCGATTGTAGCATATAACGCAGGTACTATACTAAACAAGTTTACGACTTTCACTTCCACGTTCATATTTAGTACCTCGGTTACCAAGCCTTCTACTGATGCCTTCTTACTGATCTCCGGTCTTTTCAATACTTTTTCCAAAACTAGTTGGTCCTGCTTCTCCTTTGCTAGTTCTGTTCTAATTAACTCTTGGCCTTCCTGCCATCGTTCTTTCTCCTTGGAAGGGTTTGGATATTGTTCCGTCTTCTTGGTCTATGCTCTTGTTATAGCCAAGACTTCATTGTCTTCCTCCGTCACTTCTCCAATGCCAATGAGGTTGATATTCTGGGTTCCGCTCGAACTTGCCTTGTTCGGGCAATTGGCTTCTTTGTGGTTCCCTGGACCACACCATTTACACATTTGAGTGGTGTTATTACCACTGTTATTACCTGCATTCTGAGGTTTGGAGCATTTTTTCGCAAAATGGCCCCATTCGTGACAATTCCGACATTGAATAATCGACCGACCATCAAAGTCGTATTGCAGTCGACTCTGCCCTCCTTGTCTTCCTCCTCGGCGACTATTCCTATATCCTCCACTAGTAGCTCCTTGTCCATTCCTCGACGTATTTGGCTGCTCCTCCTGTTGTATAGCCAATGTTTGGTGCCTCTTGCTTTTTAGATTAAATGGACAGTCTGCTATGGGATGTCCGGCTATCTCACATATGTTACAGTATGCATTCTTTGGATAGTTGGCATTTGAGTGTCCCTCTGTCTTGCAGTCTGAGCACCAGATATCCTTCCAATCCTTGCGGCCTTCTCCTTTCGCTTCCTTTAGAATTTTGTCAAATTCTCTCCGAAAAGAGTGGATCGTGCTCTGGACTTTATCCTCTGCATCATTATCTGAATCTTCATTATGCTTTAGATATGCTCTGATACCTGCGGTTGTTTGTTTGCCTTCACTTTCAAAGTTCTTTGCCTTTTCCAGTGCTTCTGCGTATGTTGAGGATGGTACTGCCTTCATCTTCTTCTTGAATTTTGGTAGTAGTCCATCCAAAAACCACCGCTTCACCATGCCATCGACAGGTGTCATCTCCATTTTGTCTGTCAATTGCTTTAATCTTCTATTGTAATTTTTGACATCCTCGTCTAGTTTTTGTTTGGTGACACAAATTTTTGTGATGATATCAGTGTCATCCCTCAATGGTCAGAATTCCTCTATAAATACAGTCTTCAGATCATCCCATTGTGTAAATGCTTGTTACTCTGTCTTTTCAAGTACCAATCTATTGCCATACCTCGCAATGTGGTTGGGAATAATTGCAACCATTGTGTCTTGTGTGACCCCATTTGCTCCCCAAATGGTAATGCAAGTTCCCACATGTCGTGACGGGTCCTTTCCTTCACCTGAAAAAGGTGGGCATTTCTGTTGTATTGTTCTATTGGCAGTATTTGCAATTGTATTTGTTCTGTTGATTGAACTCCCTGGTGTTGGTGGTTGTGGAGTTTGATTTGATTGCCTCTTTGTTGTTGATGGTGCAAAATTGTACCCAAATAGCCTTTTGCCCAACTCCAATTGGTCTCTACTTCGCGACCTCCTCCACGAATATACCAAACGTGGCTCCGTTCTTCCTCCCCACAAACCCTCGCGTAGTTGCCCTGATACAAGGTTCTCTCCTTCAGTATCCTCTGGCCAACTCTCTCTCGCTGGTTCTGGTGTTACCGTCCAATTTTCAATGATGGGCGCTTCCTCGGCTATCTGCTCTTCCTCGTTTTCTGCAGTCACCAACAATGTTTCAATAGTTGGATTCGTCTTTAGGGTTCCAGACTCTCCACTTCCGGTTGAGAGACTTCTTCTGCCTCTTGTGTCCTTAAGTTCGCCAGTGGTGCACTTCTTCTTACCGGTATTTGATTCCTTCTTTGCGACCTGAAATCAGTCATTCACCTCTTGCTCCTATCACTCGAGTCTCTTGACTCTGAGTTCAGTTTAGGCAATGACGCCAAATGTAGACAGGGGTGAGTACATTCCCATGGTGAGGGGATGGTGATAATCAGGATAGTTTAGCAATAGGTCATGGGCAATGTGTCTTCTTACTATACCAGGTCTAGACTTCGGAGAGATCAGACGTCAAGTGCACAGGATAGACGTCTGGGACTAGACGTCTGAGGAACACGTCTAAGGACTAGACGTCAGAGTGATAGTGTTAGATGTCTAAAGTAGACGTCTCGACTAGACGTCTAGGTACACTCAGTTTAGATGTCAACAGGGACTAGACGTCTAAGTACCGACTAGACGTCTGGGAGATCAGACGTCAGGTCTCAATGGCTAGACGTCTAAGGTATTGTTCTAGACGTCTAAGGGTTTAGACGTTAGATTGCACAAGTTAGACGTCTACAGGGTCCAGACTCGTCGACTAGAGGGTTAGACGTCTACGTGCTAGATTTCTGACTGCCTGTCTCGTCGGCTAGACGGGTAAGCAAGTGGTCTGACGGGTGAGTCAGACGGCGAGGCTTAGACGTCTAGGGCTGTTCTTCTCCAAGCCTTAGCACTGCAAACACACCGATCTCGTTCTCGTCCTTTCGTCAAGTGCAACTCCCGTCAGACCACTCGCTTACCCGTCTAGGGCTGTTCTTCTCCAAGCCTTAGCACTGCAAACACACCGATCTCGTTCTCGTCCTTTCGTCAAGTGCAACTTGCAAGACAATCCGTCAACTTGTCCCTGCAACACAACTCGTCAATGCAGTCCTGCAACACAATCAGCAACATACATGGAAACTTCACAACTCGTCAATGCAGTCCTGCAACACAATCTGCAACATACATGGAAACTTCACAACAACACCACACGCAGAACAAGTACTTCGCACAAGAGCTTTGGCATTATCAGCAAATAGATACAGATCGATACAAAATTGAATGGGGGGTATAAATAGTGTGGCAAAGTAGTTAATGCAACTACTTTGTTGCAAACGTTCAACCGTCCCCTTAACCAATTTGCTTAGACGCCTAATACAGTTTGTTAGACGTCTCAACCTAACTAGACGTCTAATCCTAGACGTCTGCCTAAACAACCATTTAACACAAATGACGGCTGTTTTTGTCCTCTAGTGCTTATCTACGTAATCAAGCCTCTTTCATTAATTGGCTGATTTTACAAAAGCAACATAACAATATAGCATTCCAAAATTGCTATTTACAATCAAAATTGTTTGGACATTGTCGTCAGCCAGTTCTTCATGATTTGTCTTGCTTAGAACTGCTGTCTACAAATTGTTCCATGTTGCTATCAATGTTCTCAACACCTTTTTGACAGCATCTCCTTGTGCTGGTTCTTCACCCTAAATAGCCCTTTTGTGCACATGTCATGCACCCTTACACAATAATCTCCCAGATTCTCATTGTCTTTCATTCTTTGATTTTCATATTCTCTCTTCGATGTCTGTAATTTCACTAATTTCACTTGAGCAGACCCTTGATAGGTTGTCTTCAAGATGTCCCAAGCTCCTTTGGCAGTCTTGACAACTGCAATTCTTGGAAAAATTCTTGTATCGAGAGCTGTTTGTGTGTGATACAAAGCCAAGGCATTTTTTCTTTGTGCTTCCTCCATATTTTTATTTTCCGTGGTTGATTAATACTTCAATCTGTGGTTAATAATCATTGCAAAATTGTTCCATTTTGCTATCAATGTTCTCTACATCCTTTTGACAACATCTCCTCGTGCTGGTTCTTCACCAAAGATACCCCTTTTGTGCACATGTCATGCACCCTTACACAATTCTACCAGATTCTCATTGTCTTTCGTTTTCAGATTTTCATATTCTCTCTTCAATGTCTGTAATTTCACTAATTTCACTTGAGCAGACCCTTGATAGGTTGTCTCAAGGTGTCCCAAGCTCCTTTGGCAGTCTTGACAATTGCAATTCTTGGAAAAATGCTTGTATCAAGAACTGTTTGTATGTGATACAAAGCCAAGGCATCTTTTCTTTGTGCTTCCTCTATATTCTTTTTTTTTCTGTGGTTGATAAAATACTTCAATCTGCAGGTTGCTTGTATCAATTTTTTACAACATTCCAAAATTCCTTGGCAATCAGCAAAATCCTCATCTTTATGCACCAATAATCATAATTTTCTGCTTTCAATTTGGGATGGGCAGTGAAGCATTACCGTGTACCATGACAACTACAACAATAATATATGAAGTTTTTCTCCATAAACTTGAATTCCGAATTCTCGGGTTAAAGGGAATCAAATTTTCAACCTCTCCACTTCTCCAATCTCCAAACTCTAAGCTTTGTTATGTGAGATGTGGTGGTACTTTAAAACAGAGATTGACACAACATTGAAGGAGAAAATGAACAGAAAACGGAATTGCACATAAACCCTCCAAAAAACACATCATCTATCTTCAAATCTGTACATTCTATTTCAATACGATGCACTATACTTATATATATACAATAGGATGTCTTTTGGTTGTCTTAAGAGACTTTCGGTGCTTTACATTTTCTCCGAATTTGGGTGAGAATATTTCTTTTGCCTTTTTTAATTCATTGCAACTTCTGTCCTGTTTTGATTTTTTTCTTATTCTTATCCTATTCTTCTCCTATTTTGATTTTTGTCTCATTCAGTATCACAATTTCCAACAACTCTTAACTATCTCAATAGAGATATGAATAAGTTGTTGCATTGGTTAAAGAGCTTTCTACTAGGATCAAATGAAGAAAGGGGAATACTTTAGTCTTTTATCATCGAAGGATTTCTTTTTATTCTATTTTACCTTTTTCATCTTAACTAAATTCCAGATGGAATCTTTAGTTTAGACCATTTTTTGCTAACAATGGTATTTAGGGCTCTAATGGGCTAAAAAATTGCTAATTTTAGATAGAAGACTATACTAGTAACAGGCAGGAATTTGCAACGTCTGATGGAAACTTGTTGGAAGAAGCAGAAATTGGCACATGCCATTTTTACATATATTTTGTACAAGAACCTCTCTTTTGTTGAGCAAGATCTTAAAATCTAGAACTTTTTTTTGGAAATGTCCATGCCAAAAATCAGAATTGGAATGAAACTGTGCATAAATTATTACTTCTATCAAGAAAGTTAACCCCTTTTGGTGCTTTTTGACATTAGAAAGGAATTGTGACTAGAAAACTCGAAGATTTGGAGAAAAAGTAGAGGTCTTATGTTTTTAGAAATCTAGGATTTCATGGCTAGAAGAAGATAACAGGACAACCTTTTTCCACAAAACCACTTTGTCTTCTAAAAATCATGGTTGGATTCATGACATTTGATTTAATTTAGGAGAAGTTTGTGAATTATTAAGAGAAATTGAAAATGAAGTGATTGTTATTTTTAGATATACTTTGGAAAGATAAGTATTGACAAGAAATGTGCCAGGAATAAGACTGTTGTACACATCCTTATATTAATAACTAATCCCAAGAATTCCCAATTACATAAACAGGTTATCATCGATGAGGCATGATGGGTATCGTATAGAATTCTTTTATGTTCTTTTGGATGTGTTAAACATGGACCTCTTTAACACTCACTAGGTGTAAAACATGGACCTCTTGAACACTCTTGAGGACTAACAATCTTAATGGCAGATCTTCAAATCTATCAATACCACTTTTATTTGTCACAGGGAGCCATTACCAAACCTGATTTTTGATGAACAAGGAGGTTTTGTTATAGGATGACAAACTCCATACTGAATCATTTTTGTCCAATAAGCAACTTTTATGGTAATGGCCAAGAATTTTATGCATATGTTTTGAAATTGGATATTTCCAAGGTGAATGATCAATTAACTTGGCCCTGTTTGGAAGTTATGCAAGTAAAAATCTTGTACTTTTATTAGCAACTTTCTTATTCCTCAAGTCCAATAGTTTGCTACACAAATATAGGAAGCCTCAATAGTGAACCTTTCGGTATTTTTTATATAACCTAAAATTTTAGTTTATCAAAAAATTAGGGCAATAAATCTTTATGCAAATGAAAACTTTTGGGAAAGCTTAGAATAATTAGTGATGATCAACAAGTAAGGTTCTACTTTCAAAATATTAAATGGGAGGGTATTGGAGAGGCAAAGTGGCATGATGGTAAAAGCAGTAGCTGGTGTGCTCAAGGGCTTATTAGTGAGTTATTTTTTATTTTCTCCATCTTCACATCAAAGTCAATTCTCTTGTGTAAGCAATAGAAAGGTCAAGATGTTTGACCTTCATTCTACGAGTTTTTATGTGGGATGAAGTGCATCTCTCCCATATGTTTCCTATTGATAAACATTTCCAAAATAAAGAACTTCTCTAGAATGCCCACAATTATATATATTTTCTACAATATTATAAAGGTCAAGATGTTTGACCTTCATGCTATGAGTTTTTATGTAGCATGAAGTGCATCTCTCCCATATGTTTCCTATCAATAAACGTTTCCAAAATAAAGAACTTCTCTAGAATGCCCACAATTATATATATTTTCTACAATATTTTGGAGATAGAATTTAGAGAAAAATAAATGTTTTATTTAAAAAAAAGACTATAAAATGACATGAGCTCAATCGGTCAAATTCCTCTACTTTCAAGGAGATCCAGGTTTGAATCTTGTCAGGTGTGATACATGCATAATTTCCAAGTTGTTTTAATACCATTATGTGGTTATGATGTAATATGGGAGGGGCCTATTTGAATCCCATATGATATAACCAATTAAAAAAAATGATTGGCAGATTATACTATATATTGGAAACTAAGTTAAGGAATTTTCTTTCCTTATAGCAACAGATATGTCAAACTTGAGAAATAAAAAAATTGCTACTTCAAATAAGTGTTATGTAATAACCAATATACTGGACTTGACAGAACAACTAATAATTGTTGAATAAAACAATATATTACAATCCCTAGACACAATACGAAAGTGGGGCATTGAATGACCTTGGTCATGGCATGATGGAAAATGCGATGATTGATATGTTCAAGGGCCCATTAGTGAGTTATTTTTAATATTCACCATCTTCACATTCAAGGCAATTATTCTCTTGGAAGCAATATAAAAGGTCTTCAAGTTTGAGCTTCATTCATGAGCTTTTATGTAGCATGAATTGTGTCTCTCCCTTATGTTTCCTATAGATGAACGTTTCCAAAAATAAAAAAAATTCTCTAGAATACTGATAATTAGTATTGGAAGATATGGTAATTTGACCTTATTGGCCAAGTTTGATAGATGATGATGTAAGGCTTCGGGCAACATTTGATATAAGCCTATGGGGAATCATATGATGATCTAAGCCTTCAGGCAACCTTTGATGTAAGTCTATAGGCAATATTGTTGTATTCATCCCTTGTTGGATTGGTTAAACCTTGAACTAAACCTTCAATTAAGATTTAGTAAAATTGACTTAACCTTGAACCTAATATCGACTTTGGTTAATATTATTGTAGTTGAAATTTGGGTATTAGGTATCTACTATAAATACACCGCACCCAGTGATCCATTGTATCAATGTGAAGTGTAATATTTTTATGTGAGCTATTTCGTGTTCTTGATCTTTCTATTTTGCTTCTCTATTCTCTTGAACATGCTTGTGGTGAATGTTACGTTCCGTGTGATTTCTGGAAGTATTATGAAATCCAACATGGTATCAAAGTGGGAATGAAGCGACTTCACTTGGTTACACAGAGAGATTGTTTCTAAAGCAGTTCTGAGGAAGATCTTGTTCGATAGTTTTTAGGGTTTTGTCCTTAAAAACCCTTGTGGGATCTTGGATCTCAAGGATGTCTTGTGCGGTGGCAATTGATTGGTTCAAGAGAAATATTCACCGATAGGTTCACCATCTTTCCCTCTTTTGATATTCAATTTGTTTTGTTGATTAGTATTTTTTTGATGGATGATTCTGATGATGCCTTGAAGAAGCAATTTCTACAAAAATTTATGGATTGAATTTTTGAGGTTTTTTGAAAATTGTGGTTGTCTTTTATAGATTTTTATTAAAAATCCATTTCCTTCTCTAGTTTGGATTTTTATTTTAGCACTGGTGTAGCACAAATGAGAGGGCAGTTTGCATGGTTTCCGAAAATTGAGAATAAGAGTCCGAACATTTGATAGATCACCCCTAGTTGCTAGATGAGCCATGGCAGGCTCTAGTGCACGACAAAGACCTCCAAGCCATTTGATAGGTTGTGTGATTTGTCTAACAACCTTTAATGCTGCTTTGGTAGGAGAGGATTGCTTGACAAGTTCCAAAAAATGGTAGTAGAAGGAAAACTATGGTAGATATGGACAAAAATCAACATTTTTGGAATCTTTGCGAATTTCAAGGGGGTCCCAATTCAACACTTATGGTGATTATGCCGTTTTGGTACCTATTGAATATTTCGGTAGTGGTGGGAAAATTTATGATTAGGTGAGGCATGGGGCATCCAACGAGTTTGGCTCCTTTAGTATTATAATAGTTTTTATTGGGTCATTTTTGTTTTGCAAGTGCATAGTAGTACAACGGTAAGGTTTACTGCTTGTAGTGACGAGGTTGAGGTTTTGAACTTCATTGAAATGTTTTTTGTTTTATTCTGGTGCGATCTGTGTGTGCGTTTCCAATGGTGTGTTATTCATTTCCAACCGTTGGTGGTGATGCACTTCAAAAGAGTGATAAGGGTGCAGTGTTAAGGTGCTTGTCCAACAAGCACGATGTCCAAGATCTATGGTTGTGAGTTCGAGTCGCATCAACATATTTCATTATGTTCTGCAACCAAAACCTAGTTTTTTTCCTTTATTTCTGGCATGCACAATCGTTGGAGTAGTAGGTGTGATTGTGTCATGATGAATTTGGAGAGGCAGCCTTTGTTGATAAATAACTATGGTGCAACAACATGGCCACCTCTTATGAGTAGAGAGGAGGTCTCTAGTTCAAAATTTGTGCTTCCTTTATGTATGAAAGAAGGGCAGCAAGAGCCACAACCATTTGAATTAGTGTGAAGTAGGCATGAAGTTTATTTTGGAGCAGGTGACCATTGATGCAGACTTGAACCCTAGGTGCATTGATTAATGGGACAATTCAGTCTCCAAAGAACCCATAGGGGTTGGTGCGATGGTAGGGCATATCGCTGGCATAGTGATGGTGAAACAACGAGGTGATGTCCTTGCAGTTTGTTGGTTTGAATTGCGGTCTTGATAAGTTTTTATTCGTTCAAAGGTGCATATAATTGAAAATTTTTGTGAGGCAAATATTTGCTCTTAGGTAGTAGCACAATGTTGAGCCACATAGTAGGGAATGTAGAGAAACCAAAGCAAGCCCTAGTGGAATGGTAAGGTCGTCATGTTGCAAACGACACAATTCGAGTTCGAATTGTGGATTTGACACCTTGTTCTTGAAGGCATGACGTTGTTAGTCTCTTTGAGGGTGCGCGGTGCCATTCCTCCAACTTTTCTGGGGTGAACAACTTTAGGCATTGTGATGGAAGAACAAGAAAGCGTGTTGCGAAGTGCTTGTGACAAGATTAAAGTGCTTTATGTCTTGGTTGTCAAACCCCCATGGAGCCATATGGCTAATGCTTTGGATTGTTTGGATGAAGGTTAGAAGTTCAAACCCTATTTTTCTAACTTGTTTTTTGAAGATGGCCATGCTTTTTCATATATTGTGTCAGATGGAGACACAACGTGCATTGTGGTTTTGATGGCTAGTGCGAGGTGTGGGTTGGAGAGATGCTTGGATGACTAGGTTATCAATGTGGTCGTATGGCATAACGAGAGCACAATGCATGCATTTTGGGGAGGAAGGCTTCACCTACGGGTCGTGTTTCTATATCCCTATTAGGCACATGGACATGTTTGTTTCTTTTAAGCTCCCCAATTGCGAGGAGTCTTGAGATCAAATTGGGCATAGCACTACAAAGTCATTTTTTAACTGTTCAGCGAAGAAGTCATGGCATGGTGAATTACCTTGAAGCCACACATTGGATGTGTAGTGGTTGGTGCTTCTCTTTGCAAGACAGTTTTTTGTTGGAGAGGTGTGACTTAATGACATTAACGCTTTCTATGAAGACGTTCTTTGGTGTAAGAAGAATTGTGGTGGCATCTTTTGAACTATTTCATGGCCTGAGTTTGAAGCTCGGAGTTGGGCTCGTATGGTGTAGCCTTATGGACAATCATTTTGGCCATAGAGTGGAGTGAAAATTTGTACATGAGGCGATGTTAGTAAAAACTTCAGATTTTATACCTGCAAGCAGAAAACACAATGACAGAGAACAAAACAGCAACACAAGTAACACAGAGATTTTACGTGGAAACCTGCAATGTGCAGGAAAACCACGGGGCAATGGCAACTTCTTCTTTTTATTGATTTCAGCAAACTTTACATTCTCAACTTCATACACATGCAAGGGATCATTCCCCTTTTATAGAGCAGAAAAGGAAGACACCGAAACTGTTCGTTTCCTCTCCCAAAGGAAGCCTCCGAAAAACTGTTCGTTTCCACTCCCAAGGAAAAGCATCTGAAACTGTTCGTCTTCCGCATCTAGACGTCTGGCACAAACTGCTGCCTAGACGTCTCAGCCTAGACGTCTAGCAGCCTAGTGCTGCCTAGACGTCTAGCAGTGCTGCCTAGACGTCTAGCAACAACCTTTGCTGACTAAAACTCTGGATAGTGACTTCACCTCCTAACATTCTCCCACTTGAAGTCAGTATACAGGAATTCTTTTACCAATGTTTTTCATCCAGTGCCAATTGCCCAATGCTGCCCTTGTTACATTTTCAGCAAGCCCAGAGAAGTTTTGCACCACTCAAACTTCTCTGTCTTGACCGGCTTTGTAAGCATATCTGCAGGATTCACTTCAATGTCAATTTTCTGCAACAGGATCCTACCTTCTTCCACCACATTTCTTATAAAGTGGTACTTGACATCAATGTGTTTCGTGCGATCATGGAATGTTGGGTTCTTCACTAGCTGAATAGCACTTTGGCTATCACAATGCAACGTAATTTTCTCCTGCATTACCTTGAAGTCACCCAACAGTCGCTCTAGCCAAATTGCCTCTTTGCTGGCATGAGTCGCTGCAATATATTCTGCTTCAATGGTTGATAAAGCCACCACAGACTGCAACTTAGAAGCCCAACTCACAGCTCCACCAACAAGAGTGAAAGTATATCCTGTAGTGGACTTTCTCCCATCTCTATCTCCACCATAATCAGAATCCACAAAACCTTTAACTTGCAAACTTTTCGATCCATAGTAAATAGCAGCATCTGAAGTGCCTCTTAAATATCTAAATATCCACTTCACCGCATTCCAATGCTCCTTACCAGGATTTGCCATGTACCGGCTGACTACTCCCACTGCTTGGGCAATATCCGGTCTGGTGCTCACCATGGCATACATGAGGCTTCCTACCGCTGATGAATACGGTACACGAGACATGCTTGTCTTCTCTGCTTCTGTTCTAGGACACTGATTGGAAGACAATTTTAAGTGTGAAAGAAGTGGGGTACTAATTGGTTTTGCATTCTGCATATTGAAGCGCTGCAGAATCTTTTCTATATATGACTTTTGACTTAACCAGATCTTTCTTCCTTTTCTGTCCTTGTGTATCTTCATCCCTAAAATTTGGTTTGCTGCTCCTAAATCCTTCATTTCAAATGTCCTAGCCAACTGAGCCTTAAGATCAATGATTTTCTTCATGTTGGGGCCTGCAACCAGCATATCATCAACATACAACAACAAAATAATAAAACTGCCATCATCAAACCTCTTATAGTATCCACAATGGTCAGCTTCACTCCTGCTGAAACCTTGGCTCTTCATGAAGGTGTCAAATTTTCTGTACCACATCCTTGGCGCCTGTTTCAACCCATACAGAGATTTCTTCAGTCTGCAAACCAAATGCTCTTTGCCTCTTTCTTCATAGCCCTCAGGCTGATCCATATAAATCTCCTCCTCGAGATCACCATGCAGGAAAGCAGTCTTTACATCAAGCTGCTCCAGTTCTAAATCTTGTGTTGCTACAAGTGCAAGTAAAACTCTAATAGTAGTCATCTTCACAACTGGAGAGAAAATTTCATTAAAGTCTATACCTGACTTTTGCACATAGCCTTTTGCCACCAAGCGAGCTTTATAGCGTTCCAACAACCCATCGTTGTTCTTCTTTACTTTGTAAACCCACTTGTTTCCAACAACCTTTCTTCCAGGTGGGAGATCCACAAGTTCCCACGTTTTATTCTTGCGAAGTGCCTCGATTTCCTCCTCCATGGATTTCCTCCACTTTTCTGCATTCTCAGACTCTCTAGCTTCCTGAAATGAACTAGGCTCACCATCATCAGTTAACAAAGCAAAAGAGGACTGATAAACATGAGAATACCTTTCCGGACACTTTTGTGGACGTGTAGATCTTCTAACCCAATGATCTGTTGATTGTGGCTCTTGGTCTTGTGACCGTTGTGGCTGCTCTACTTGTTGTTCTTCTTGTTGTTCTGTATGCTGATCAAAAACTTCAGCATGCTGATTTTCATATTCATCTTCATTCATATCTACTTCAACTGGTACAACATTAGGAGTTTGTTGTACCTCCTTCCTTTGCATGGATTTTTCATCAACAATAACATCCCGGCTAATAATTACCTTGTGGGCAGTAGGATCCCACAGTCTATACCCCTTCACTGTATCTCCATAGCCGAGAAAAACACATTTGCTTGACTTTGGGTCAAGTTTGGACCTTTTTTCTTTAGGCACATGGGCAAATGCATCACAGCCAAAGGTACGCAAATGAGAGTAATCAACTGGCTTACAACACCAAACCTCCTCCGGAATCTGTCCATCCAACGCAGCTGTAGGTGACCTGTTAATAAGATAAACAACTGTATTAACAGCCTCTGCCCAGAACCTTTTATCCAACATGGATGCGTTGAGCATGCTTCTTGCACGTTCCATGATTGTGCGATTCATCCGCTCAACCACACCATTTTGTTGTGGAGTATATGGTACAATCTTCTGGTGCTTAATACCTTCCTGCGTACAAAATTTATCAAATTCCTTGGAGCAATATTCACCCCCATTATCTGACCTGAGACATAAAATCGACTTGCCCAAACTCTTCTCTACCCGTGCTTTGAACTCTTTAAATTTCTGCAAAGCTTCCGACTTCTTCTTCAGAAAATAAACCCACACTCTCCTAGAATAATCATCTATAAAAGTCAGAAAATAGATAGCACCATTTAAGGACTGAGTGGGGACTGGTCCAAATATATCCGAATGTATAAGTTGCAGAAAATCAGAACTCTTACCAGGGCTTGCAGTAAACCGAACCCTCTTTTGTTTACCAAAAATACAGTGCTCACACAAGTCTAAATTGCAAGACTTAATCCCAGAAAGCATACCTCTGTCATGCAGAATTTTCAGACCTTTTTCACTCATATGGCCTAGGCGTTGATGCCATAGCATTACTGCATCCTGAACGAAGTTGTTGTTGCTGCATGGTTTGTCACCGTATCACCGCATAAACGATATAGGGTCCCATAAGATTCTCCTTTTGCTACTACAAGAGCTCCTCTGGTAATTTTGCAGTAGTTGTTACCGAAAGTGACAGAATACCCTAGCTTATCCATCATCTTGATTGAGAGCAAATTCTTCCGCAAATCGGGCACATGTCGTACATCACATAACATCCTTTCTCTACCATCGTCCAACCTGATCCTTATGTCCCCTCTTCCCACAATTTCTAAAGGATGATCATCACCCAAGTAGACCATTCCACCACAGTATGGCTGATATTTGTCAAACCAGTCTCTGTGGGGAGACATGTGGAAAGATGCACCTGAGTCCAAAACCCAGGTATATAAAACAGATCTGTTGTTACTGATACAGAAAGCTTCACATGTTGCCGTCTCTCCTGAATCTGTTGTACTGGCCTCAGCTGATGGCTGAATTTGCTTTTCACCATTCTTTAATTGCCAATCCTTCTTTGAGTGCCCTGGCTTCCCACAATGCCAACACTTCCCTTTCTGCTTACGTCCTTTAGACTTAGATCTGGACCGTGATCTACCTTGTTTACTCCTCTCGAAAGATCGACCTCTCACAGATAGGGCTTCATTGGTTGAGGGTTCCAGAGACGTTTTTCGCCTCAACTCTTCTGCCAACAAAGCGGCTACCACATCATCAAATTTTAGAGTTCCTGATGATGCATTACTGATGGTCATCACCATATGATCCCAGGTGTCCGGGAGGGAACAAAGTAGGGTGATAGCTCTGTCCTCATCCTCCATCTTCACATTAACTGAAACCAGTTTACTGATAAGAGTATTAAACTCATTCAAATGATCTGCCACGGATGAACTTTCCTTCATCCTCAAGCTATAAAGTTGTTTTTTCAGAAAAACCTTGTTTGTTGCTGATTTTGTCTCATACAACTTTTCAAGCTTTTGCCAAAGGGCTTCCGCGGTCTTCTCTTCAGCTACATTGAACAAGACAGAGTCTGCTAGGCAGAGACGGATTGTAGAGACCGCCTTCCTGTCCAGCGTTGCCCACTCCTCATCTTTCATGCTGCTTGGTTTACTCGCGACCCCTTTCAAGGCTAGAGCTTGGTCATTCTGAACCAACAAATCCTCCACCTTCATCTTCCATAGAGCGAAGTTCCTGCCATCAAATTTCTCAATCTCGAACTTGGTTACACCTCCTGTCATTGTTTCAGCTCCCACTCGCACAAAACCTTAGGCTCTGATACCAGATGTTAGTAAAATCTTCAGATTTTATACCTGCAAGTAGAAAACACAATAACAGAGAACAAAACAACAACACAAGTAACACAGAGATTTTACGTGGAAACCTGCAATGTGCAGGAAAACCACGGGGCAATGGCAACTTCTTCTTTTTATTGATTTCAGCAAACTTTACATTCTCAACTTCATACACATGCAAGGGATCATTCCCCTTTTATAGAGAAGAAAAGGAAGACACCGAAACTGTTCGTTTCCTCTCCCAAAGGAAGCCTCCGAAAAACTGTTCGTTTCCACTCCCAAGGAAAAGCGTCTGAAACTGTTCGTCTTCCGCATCCAGACGTCTGGCACAAACTGCTGCCTAGACGTCTAGCAGTGCTGCCTAGACGTCTAGCACAGCAGCCTAGACGTCTAGCAGTGCTGCCTAGACGTCTAGCACAGCAGCCTAGACGTCTGCTGCCTAGACGTCTGCTGCCTAGACGTCTAGCAGTGCTGCCTAGACGTCTAGCAGTGCTGCCTAGACGTCTAGCAACAGCCTTTGCTGGCTAAAACCCTGCATAGTGACTTCTCCTCCTAACAGGCGAAGTGTTCATGTGTGGCACTTTGCAACACAATTTAGTCGTTGTCTTGGAGGCGGACTAGAAGCGCAATTAGTATGATGCCCAAATGTAATAAAGAGCCACAGGAGAAGTCTGTCATTTTTGGTGAAGCAATGAAACGACATGACAAAGTTGCAAGTAATGGCCGATAGCAATAGTTTTTTCGTGAAGGGGAGTGCGTTGGGAAGGCCCGATGTCCTTCCACTGTTTGTGTTTATGATGATGGCTGCACCCCATGGTTCTCATTTCATTAATGAATGACATAAACTATTCATAATTTATGCGTGGGTGTTCATTCAAAATGGTGGAATCTTGTTGAGTGTTGAGGTGGTGCAGTGTTTGACATAAAGGGTAGTTTGTTTTTAGCAAGGTGCCATGGCACAATGGCACTAGAGCCTTGTGCAAAGCATTTGAAGGGAAGCTGTGCATTTGATTCACAACATTTTTGTTGAGAATGACACATGAATTTTAAATAGAATGAGAAAGCGTAAATGACTCAATGTCTGTGTAGGGTCACAACGAGGGAGAGGTTCGACTCTCCACCCTTCCTATTGGTGGACAAAAGAACATGCATGCAGTCGTCTGTTGTTGAGCGAGGAGTAGATCCATATTGGAGTGGTCAAGGCCGATCTCATGAAGTGCCATCGTCTCTAGTTCGACGACACAATTGGAGAATGATGCTCATGTTGATGGTCCATACCATGTCAACATCCAGGTGGAATTGATTGTCCTTTGGTGTAGATGCGTGAGATAAAATACTCGATAGGTATTTGGAGGGCATGTTGTTGTCATGCTTGCTCTCCAAAAACTCGATATTGATGTGCAAATCTGTGAAATTCTCTATCTTGCCAATATTTGGTGGTGGCAAAGGCAAAAAACATGGTGGCAAAGATGTCATTGTAGATGAAGATCACTAACTTTGAGTTCCAGGATGGGGCAGTAGTCATGGCAAAATCATGATCTATGGTTGTATGCATCCCCCAGTAGCTCCCATGCTTCCTCAATTGGGAATTACATGATTACTGTTGACTATTCCAACTGTAGGATGACTCGCCTGTGAGCGGGAAGATGTACAAAAGATGCATTGGCTAATGTGCGCCAACTCAGGTAATGGCCATTGTATCTTTGCTATTTAGTACTGGTTATCCCAAACTTCGAAGCATGAAACCATCCTCAACGTGTTGGCTAGCATGGATGATGGGCATTTGAAGAGTGGTTCATAGGTCAGCATAAATAAAAATTGGAGCACCTTGTGTCTCAAGAGGCATCATCCATTCGTGGTTAGTCAAAAGGAATCGAGATGCTTTCCATTGAGAGGTGGTGAGTATGAATCCACTTATGGAGTTTTTTGGTGAGGTTTGTTCTTCCAGTTTGTGCTGGTTAGGTGTTGAAAGTTTGTTTGACTTATGCCTTTTCATGTACATGTGGGCCATGGGTCAAATGGTTAGCTAGACCTACACTGGGTTTTGACATGTAAGAGGTTCAAGGTTCAAACCTTCAATAACCCCCATTTTTTGACAAAGTATTTGCTTTGTGGTGTTGGGATGATTGAAAGCAAAGCTATTTTTGTTTGCCTGTGCTTTGTGTGCATAGAGGCCCGTGCACCTTTGGCTTACCAGACATATGTCAAAGCTTGGCACGCAACTGGTTAGGGGTTCAAACCCCTGGTTTGGAGCTAATGATGTTCAACGATGTTGTACATGTGACGTGGATAGTCGTGTGGCTGCCATGGTACCCAAGTGGCCACTTGAAAATATTATTTTGCTATTTATGGAGTTTTTACTCAATTAAAATTCCATACCATGCTATACTTCTTGCCATGGTACCCAAGTGGCCACTTGAAAATATTATTTTTCTATTTATGGAGTTTTTACTCGATTAAAATTCCATACCAGGCTACACTTCTTGCTGTGCATACCCTGGCAGTAGATGAAGAAGACTATTGCATGCCCAGTCACTGCCCCTATTAGCAACAACTATGGAGGACAAGTGGTCGTTTTTGCATTTGGTAGTATTGCAACATATGGCACCCTCTAATTTGTTGTAGGTATTTATTTGAAAATTTAAATTTTCACAATTTGGGGTTTTGTCAGTGCATCGAGTGGGGAGGGAGGAATGACATCATCTCTAATGTCTTTTCTCCTTGGCCCCAAGTTAAGCTTAATGATGGCCTTGGTTAATGTAATTGTATTTATAATTTGGAGATTAGGTATCTACTTCAAATACCACCTACCAACTAATCCGTTGTATCAATGTGAAGGGTAATCTTCTTATGTAAGCTATTATTGTGAGTGCCCGCCTTGGGCACCCATCTGTCCTATTTCATTTTCTTGATCTTTCTATTTCATTTCTCTATTCTCTTGCATATGCTTGTGGTCAATGTTATGCTTCATGTGATTTCTGGAAAGTATTATGATATCCAACAATTAGAAATACCTACTACAATTTTTTGGGGGTAAAACTTAGAGAAAAACAAATGTTTTACTCAGTGTTCCCAGATTTGACGAATTTATCAAAAACATCCACATTTTGGGGATTTTCAAACATACATGAAAAAATTTGGTGAACATAGTTGAACAAACAACAATCAACTTCATTCTACATGTATAAAAACTAAATGTTGAAATAAAATAATCAAAGAAAAAGTTAAGATGATCTCAATAGGGCAAAATGATATTAGGGCAACTCATTCATAGAGGTATTTGCAAGTATCACATTTTTGTATAAAATGTGAAGTTTTTTGTACAAATTTATATTTATTTTTGACAATAGCATTAAAAAATATATTTATTTTCTTTTCCGAACTTCATGGCGAATTTTATAGCTGATTTTTCCAATGTTGATATTTTCTCCCTGATTTTTATTTTTGTTGAACTTGAAAACAGAGCCTTACCTGATAACTAAGGTTTCACTATATTAAACAACAATATTGGCAGATTAAATCAAACATGAGAAACTATGTTAAGGAGTCTTCTTTCCTTGTTATATCAACCAATCTGCTGAATTGAGAAATAAAAAAAGTTACTACTACACCAAATAAGAGTTGTGTAACCAATATATTGGACTTGACACAAATGATTATGATTAAATAGAACATATGGTTCAACCCCTAGACACAATACCAAAATGGGGCATTGACTAACCTTGGTCATGGCATGATGGAGAAAGTGGTAGTTGGTATGCTCAAGGGCTCATTAGTGAGTTATTTTACTTTTCTCCATCTTCACATTAAAGGCATTTTTTCTTGTGTAAGCAATATAAAAGGCCCAGAAATTTGACCTTCATTTTATGAGCTATAATGTAGCATGAATTGTGCCACTCCCATGATGTTTCCTATAGATAAACATTACCAAAATATAAAAAATAAATACTCCCATGATTTTTGGATAGAATTTAGAGAAAAATAAATGTTTTACTAAACAAGAAGGTTGACAGATTCTTGTAGCAACCAATCTGCTAGACCCGAGAAATAAAAAATTTGCTACTACACTAAATAAGAATTTTGTGACATCCAATATATTGGACATGACCAAAAAGAAATAAAAAAATTACGCTTGAATAAAACAGTATATTTCAACCCCTAGATGCAATACCAAAAGAGGGTATTGACTGACCTTGGTCATGGCATGATAGCAAAAATAGTAGTTGGTGTGATGAAGGGCTCATTAGTAAGTTATTTTTAGTTTTTTCCATCTTCACATTAAAGGCAATTTTTCTTGTGTATGCAATATGAAAGATTAAGAAGTTTGACCTTCATTATATGAGCATTTATGTAGCACAAATTGTGTCTCTCCCATATGTTTCCTATAGATAAACGTTTCCAAAATAAAAGCTCTTCTAGAATGCCTACAATTAGAGATATTTTTTACAAATTGTTTGGGATATAATTTGAAGAAAAATAATTGTTTTACTACATCAAAAACAGAGATTTGCAGATTAAATGACATGAGCTCAAGTTGTTAAAAATGTGGACTTTCAAGGCATAGACCCAGGTTTCAATCTTGCCAAGCGATATATGCATAATTGCTATGTGGTTCGCTGGAATACCATGGTAGTGCAGTTATTATGTAGGAGGTCTGAGGTTTGTTTCAATCCCATATAACCAATTTAAAAAAACAAAAACGAGATTGGCATATTATACTAAATACAAGAAACTATGTTAAGGAGTTTTTTTTCTTTCCTATGGCAACTAATATGCTAGACGTGAGAAATAAAAAAGTTGCTACTATAAGAGCTATGTAACAACCAATGGATTGGTCTTGACAGAATAAATAATTGTGGTTTAATAAAACAATATATTTCAACCCCCTAGACACAATACCGAAATGAGGCATTGACTGATCTTGGTCATAACTTTGCGATGGAGCAGCATCTTTACCATAACAACTTGATCTTACATTTTGATATATTTTTAGCATGTGAGAAAGAAGGAACAACCGACCCTTTTCCTATACGTGCCAATTTCATAATCCAATTGTGGTCTATTGTGCCATTTCTTCCAAACACTTTAGTCTTGTAATACATTTTTGTCACTTTGGGAAAGGAAGTATGATTGACCTTTCTTTAACTCACTTTTCAATTGGCACACGGGGAAGAAATGATGTCCAACTGTTACTGACAACTTGTCAAAATGTAAATGAGAAAGAATAACCAACATTTCTTGGTTGGCAGTTCACTTCACACACCCAATAAAGTGAATCGTTTTATCGTAGATGCAAACCACATGACAGGCTGTTATTACAAGGACACATGTTCGGGGCCCTAGTTTAGGGTTTCTTCACTGGGCGTGTTTTGAGAGAGCGGAAACTCTCATACTCTATTGTATGCTTCATTGTAATTGCGTGATTCCTCTAAGCATTGTCCAAGCTGACTTTGGTACCTAGTCTTTTCGTCTTGAAGGTGTTTTTAGGCTTATCTTTTATCTTTGTAGGCTTGAGTCCCTTGGCTATTTGTGTGCAAGGGGAGATATTTGCTTTTAGTTCTATGTTCAACGTTGTTGCTTCCTTTGGCCTCCATGGACATAAGCAATGTTTATATATTGAGACCCATTTTCTTCTTGGGTCTGTCAAGCTCTCATAGTTTACTTCCTTCCAATGTATACTCCTTAAATAACCCCTCTTGCCTTCCCATGAAGGGAAAGGTCGATAGAGATGTCAAGAGAACACATATTGAGGATAATAAAATCATCTCGGAAAATCTTCTAGTGATTTTTAATATCAACCTGGGAGTTTATTCAAGATGTTTGATAACTGTCAACTCTTGCTGTGCATCCATTTTGGGCAAGTAAACCCTGTAAAGAGGGCTTCAATTGCATATGACAATGGTAAACAACAGTCAGGCATATTATTTGAACCACAACTGTGTTATAGAATTTTTTTATTCATAACCAGTGGCTCTACTAAGATAATTGGACTTACATTTACATTCCTTTTTAGAGAAATTTTATACTTACTTTTCTATATGCATGAATTAGAAGATTGTAGTATCTCACATGGAGGAGCAGTTGCAGAGAAGATGTAGGTAAGAGAGAAGACTTATCATAATGCTTCTAAAATTTTCTGTGTGGAAGGATACAAGTGGAACAAGACACATATTTCTGAGTAGGTGCTATTAATAAAAATATAGTGGTGAGAATTCCCACCTGTCACACAGGCGACCTGAGTTTGATCCTAGGCAAGAAAGCCCTTTACTATGATCTGAAATCACCCCACTTTATGATTTACAACTCAGGTCTCTTTCGTGCTATGCACTTTCTAGTTTAGTTCTTGTTTGGCCCCATGGTAAACTAGTCCATAATTACTAGCAAAACTATGCAAATCTGCCTGAAACTGGCTATGCTATACTCAAATTCAATACAAATTAATAGCAGATTGCAGACATCAGTTGAATGAACTTGACATAGGTATTTTATCTGGAAAAATTCTCTAGGGTATAAAGCTCCCTGGGTACAAACTGGAAAGCTTTATTTCATTTGCAAAATCAGAGTGTTATAAGGATACGACATTGAAAATGATGTCCAATCAAGTTCGGCACTTGATGTGGATGGATTCCGTTGTCTCTGCAATGTTCTCAGGTACTTTCTTTGTGCTTTGGAACCTTCCCATTGCTATCAAATTTCATGGTGAACTACCAGCTCCCTTCCTTTCCCCAACTTGTGCTTGTTTGGAAATGCTGCAGATTCCCTTGGGTAGCTGATGTTTCTTGGCCTCTTGGGAATTATTTAATAATATCAAAATATTTTCATATCCTTATATGCAATGTTGGGGCACTTTTCCCCATTTGACATCTGTCCTTGAGCATGTCCTCTTGTGCTTAAGCAAGGAGGACCATGCTGGTGCCTCATTGAGTACCCTTCCAGTTTCTCAGGGTTTCCCTGCTCCTTGAGATCTTCCCATGTTTGGAACTGATGGAGCTGACTTTTGTATTAAAGAACTTGGTTTTTGGTTTTTAAAGTGTCTTGGTCAGTACTTGACATTTGCATCTACTTGGCTAATCTGGTTCCCTATCATCTAATGATATTGTGGAGCCTGAAAATGTTACCTGTAGTGCCCAAAAAACCCCTCAAAGTGGAGGATTTTTTCCTGACCTTTCTTGGTTTGATTGGTCATTTTTGACCTTGGAAATATCCTTCAATTGGATTCTACACTATCCTGTTGATCTTCCACATGCTGTGTGTAGTTCCTACATGTTCTGGTTGATCTCCCCTTGCCGTTCCATGTGATTCCCTTCTTCCCCTTGTTGCCCCCATGGTAGTTTCCATATGTTGTCTCTAAACAATATAGGCTCTTATATCCATTTCCAATCAGTCTGATTTTGCATGAGTCTTGTCAAAGGGTTGAAACCAAAACAAGAACAAAATTTGAATTGCATGAGCTTTGTCAAAGGGTTGAAACCAAAACAAGTACAAAATTTGAATAATTGATATAAGGTGAAAGCTTCTTTTGTTACCACAAGGGGTTTGAATATTTTAATTGGGCGTTCTGGTACCAAAAATTCCACCTTTACCTTTTACCTTCTACTATGGAAATTGAGATTGAAAATTCAAATGTTCCCGAGACAATTTGATATTTTTTTGTGCTATGAAAAATGAATTTTTGAGAAGAAAAAATAAACTAGAAAAAAGACCAACATAAATTCTGTGTCAAGGATCCCTTGCTAGGCATAGTCCATGACAATAAGGATGAGATAACACAACATAATCTTAATTTGAAATGAGCCCTTGATATAATTCTACCAAGCAAATGGATACAATTTGAACTTGACTTATATAAGAATCCCATCAAGGTAGAATAGCCCAGAACGAACCGAATGAGGCTTTGTGTCAATGGAATTGTGTGCCTTAAATAGTATCATCAGTCCCATTTACTTTTCTCATTTACACTCAAATCCAATTTTTGGTGCCCAAGGAAAAAATCACAGAACAGAAATTCCTGTCAAGTTCACATCCACAACAAGAAAAATTGCTTTAGGAATACCTTCGAGTATCAGTTAATGACCTTTCCTAAACTAGACTTGTGTATTATTGAATTACCTAGATGTGCATGGATTGTCATGCATTTTGAATCCTGTAATTCTACTTAGATACAAAAGTCTAATAAAAACAACATTGGCAGATAACAACCATTAGATGTAGTTGCATGCTTTGCAATTTAGACTACACTGAACTACAAGAACTCATATTTGTTAAAATTGTGAGGAATTAATTTTTTTTTCTCATCCACTTTTTTTTTTTATTGAATTACAGAGGACATGGACAAAAGTAAGGGTAGACAGAGCTTAAAGGATGAGCAAAATTGTCTGAATAAAACCAAGTTCAGAATTGTTGAAGATGATTCAAAGCCCGTTCTAAAAGATCCTGTATCCTTACACTTAAATTTGCAATTTTTTGTGGTTAAATACAAGGAACAGTATGGTTGTATGGTGTTTACTTCTTTTGCATTCATATTTATGACGTTGCTGCATTGGGTTGTGTGAGTGGTGAGATATTGATTTGATTTGTGTTATAGTGCAATCTTGATTTCATATTGAAGCAAATATAAAGGGATAATCTATCCTTAACTGTTTAACCTCAGCTTTTGCGAGCTGATCCAATTGAAACGGAACAAGCTGTTCTTCAGTTGCCACCATTTGATCCTAAACCAAATAGATGCAGTGGGGAGATGGATGTTTCATCAGACTAGCTAGATTTTCTTGAATTGCACTTTAGGACATTGTTTTCATGGATTACATGCAATATGAATTGCTATTTTGTAGTTGTGAATATTTTTTATGGTGATTTTTTTTGGCATTTCATCAATAATATTCTTGTCATAGTTTAACGGCAATAACACAAGATGCTTCTCTTGCAATGAAAATTGCACAGAATCTAGGAGTGTACAAGTTTTCTCTATCAAGCACCTCTAGATAGAGGCATTGTCATACTTTGTAGGATCTCATTTGTTATTCTTTACTTTGTGCTTGATGTTTTTCTTCCGCTGGTTCCTAAGAAAAGGTCAGGTTTTCCCATTTTGAACCTCTAATCAAAAGGATTCACCTCATTACTTTTTTAAAAGGAAAAAAATATTATCAAAGCTTGTCAACAAAAGCCACTTGTCATATATTCGTCAAGTCACAGAGGCATTGACCTGCATAACTTATCTGTTATTCGTGAAGTCATTTTCATTTTCTCCATAATTTCTTCCTATCTTCCATGTGTGCACCAAATTTAGTAAGATTGAGTCAGCATATTTCTAAATGCCTATTTCAATGCATTTCATTCTTTGCTTTCATAATCTATTTCCAAGAATTAACAGCTCTTCTACTATGTCATTCTGTAGTGCATTGCCTATGTTGAGCCAAACTTCAGTTTGAGTATGGCAAGCTTTCTGATAACACCCTTGTAAGGCACAAAAACATAGATATAGGACACTGTAAGATCATTTGGTGGAAACATTGAAGCTAACATATATTCTTCAGATTTTAAACTTGTGGGCATTTGAACATGTGATTTTACAGATATGGCCAACGACCAGATCCACCTATTTATTCCTAAAATTGATTGTTTTACAAAAGACATTAATTTATTATCTTACCTTGCAAACATTTGTTATTGCAACAGGTTTTTGATGCTAAATTATATATTATAGAGCTAGTGAAGCAATCTAGCTATTTTGATTGTCCAAATTCAAAGACATGTACAAGTGCGCAATGGTGATGCAGTATAATCCCTTAAAGTGGAAACCAATGACATGATATAAATCCTGATATTCTTTTTTAATGGATGAAATGACCTTGAACCATATTTATTTGTAAAATCTTCATAATGCCTTGACAATCTTTTGCACAAATGCAAGCCTTTTTAACATGAAAAAATATTGTATTCATTTTTTTTTTTCATTTCCTCGTCCCATATGAACAAAAAATTGTGTTCTTCTTAAACTTGGATATCTTTGGTGCTTCCACAAGCCATAAACATTGATTCTCTTCATATAGGGTGCACACCACCTGTTCTTGGAGTTGCGACTTTAAATGAATTTGCTTTGCCTCTACATATGCCAGATTTCATAGAAAAATGTTCTTGAGGACCTCTGCTGCAGGAAACTCCTAGGGTACCATTGCTTCCCCATTATGGAAATGTGGATACTCCTAGAAACTTGTCATCTTAGCTTCCCATGTTTCCTAGCATTTGTAAAAAAGATGTTCCCAACATTTCTTATCACTTTAAACAAACAAAAAGTCTAAAGTTCTGGTTTTTAGAGGTTTCATGGGTATTGCATAAGGCCCATACGGGAGACACATGAACCCCTTCAATAAAAAACAAGTTATTATTAAAGAAAGCTCTAGAATGAGGAAAAGGGAACAAAATTAATGATAATTTGAAAATAGTTATAGGTTGGGATCAATGAAGACAGAATCTAGAGCAAGTGGCATGGTCTTCGACAACAAAGAGGAATTGAAGCACATATGGGTTCATTTGGTGAACCCAAAAAAGAGAGTAGAGGATCTAGTTTTTTTTTATTTGTATTCTGTCTTGTATCTTTCCAAAAAGAACAGTACATAAGAGGACAAACATATGTGGATGTTGGTGCTCAAAATTCCGACACAGATATTTCCATGGTTGTGGTTGAAGCTGAAGATGATGAAAGTCCTCCGCATTTGGGTCTTCATTTAGTTTTAGTATCAATTTTGATGACTTGAAGATTAAGAACTAATTTATGGCGTATCACATGTAGTTTAGCTTTGCATTACAAGCAGAACCTAATCTACAAAAGTTGAGCCTTGACATTAACTATTGTACACTATATAATATTTGATAGTTAAATGTGTTTTCATCTGTGTGACCTCTTGAATTCAATTTTGTCTTCAAATTTTAAAACAATTTCATATTTTTTTAATTAGGTGCTTCCTTTATTGTTTTTATGTTTCCAAAGGGTTTGAGGACTCATGTTTCCTAAGGTGTTTCTGTTTTTGAAACTTTATTCGTTTACAAGATTTGTGCAACTTAGTTAAGGACATTTTAATATCTTGTAGAATAGAGGATGTTTTTTTTGTTAAACTTGTGGGTTCTGGAGGCACCAAATCCTAGAAAAGAGAAGAAGAAATGTTTGATCAATGTTACATTTGAAGAAGCCGATTGTCATTTTCCTTGGCAGAGAAGAGGGTAGCATTCTTAGTTTTATATTGATTTTTTAGCCAATTAGGAGAGCTAACAAACAAGGAGTTGCTTCTATTCAATGTGTCAAATGCACAACTTAGTCTATCGAGTATACAAAAGAGTTGCTTTTACTTGAAGGGGACCTCTAGTATATTTACATGGAATTCTTCTATTCTACTAGTTTATAAGAGCCTCATGTTGTACCTTCCATTGTGCATCTGCTGGCAACTACCTAAGAAGCATTCATTGATAAGGTTGATCAAGGAGGTGGGGTCCATCGGAGTCAATAAGTTCCTAGAGGCTTGGCATAGAATGTATTCAATGCGCACCAACATGTATCACATGGCAAGGAAATCACCATGCAATTCCCTCTAACTATATGCTACCATGTGATGGAACCAAACAATAGTGTCAGTTAGAGACCCTTTGTGTATATTGGACAATTCTCGATCTTCGGAAGATCCTTTAGACATTGCTTCCAACACAACCAAAGTCCCCTTCAATAACCAATTTACGAATGCCCAATTGTACGAGACCTACCAATGCAATAACTTCAACCTTGTTATTAGTGAGAATGTTAAGATACATTGAAATAACTCGGAGGTCTCTTGGCCTGTAGAGGAGGGAGAGATAAGAGGGACTATTTTGTGATGCTTTGTTGCAGTTGAAACTAGGCTAGATGTGTATGAATCTTGAGCATGGTTTGAGCCCTCTTCGAGATGAGGAACTCTATTTTGCTATAAACTTGTTCTAGGGTGAGAGTTTGGTTTTTGAAGATATGATGATTCTTCTCTATCAAGAGGCCCCAAATTAGAATGGTCGGAATGATGCTTCAATGGATTTGTGCTTCTTGAAAATATTGTAACTAGTATTGAAATAATCGTCGTAAGTTCTTGGGCCAAGCCGAGTGTAAGGACAATTTTTTTTAAAAAGTGGCTCCACTCTTTGAAATTGAAATTGTAGTTAAGAAGGATGTGACCAATGGTCTCAATTTCACTTTTACAAAGAATAAATTGTGAGGGCCTATGTCAACCTCTAATTCGTTGGGCTAGGTCCTGATTAGGAGTATAACGAGAGCAAATAATCCTGTAACCTCTTTATACCTTATATATCTTGGTGGAATTGATTTCCCACTTGAGAGTTTCATCTCTCGTAATGACTACTTTTTTGGTCCACACAAGTATGTGTAATATTGACTTTTGGCTTCTAGTGGCTTGTTCCAATTTGGGAAAATTACAGAAAATTGTTCTCTATATTCGTGACTTGTGAACTATAGGTCTCTTGGTTTGTAGATGGAGAGATATAAAGGACTGCTTTTTGATGCTTTGTTGTGATTGAAAAAGGCTAGATGTTTATGGGTCTTGAGTGTGGTTTGAGCCCTCCTCGAGATGAGGGACTCTATTTTGCTACAAACCTGTTTGAAGGAGAGATTTTTTTGTAAAGGTACAATGATTCCTCTGTATCCAAAGGCCTCTACATAGAATGGTCGTAATGATGCTCTAGAGGATTTGTGCTTCTTGAGAAGGTTGTAACCAATACGCAAATATCTATCATTAGGTCTTGGGCCAAGTCTAATGCAGGGATAATTTTTTTATAAAAAGTGGCGTCACATTTTGAAACTAAAATTGCAGTTGAGGAGGTGGTCAATGGTCTTAACTTTACTTTCACAAAAATACATTATGAGGGTTCATGCTAACCTCTCATTAGGAGATTATCAAAACTGAAAATTTTGCCTTCATATGCCAACTATGAGAATGCATTGGCTTTGGAAAGGCCATGTTTGGTCAAACTCATAGGGAAAGGTCATGATTAGTATTGTAATAAAAGTAGAGAATTGGCTTTGGAAAGGCCATGTTTGGTCAAACTCATAGGGAAAGGTCATGATTAGTATTGTAATAAAAGTAGAGAATTTTGTAACCTTTCTTTGTCTTGTATATCTTGGTGGGATTGGCTGCCCACTTGAGAGTGTCTTCTCTTGTAATGATTGTTGTTCTTTTGGTCCACACATATGTGCAAAAGTGATTTTTGGCTTCTATTGGCTTGTCCCAATCTAGAAAGAGGTAGCTGTTTTCTATGTAAAAAAATGTTCTTAGCTGAGGATTCCTAATAGTCACACACTTTGTTTCGTATGCCTTCAAGGAATTTGAACATTATAGGATGAAGGATCCCTCTAGGGGCTTGTGACCCATCCATGCATTTGACTAGAGAGCAACCTTGGAGTCATCCTTGACCTCCCATTGTAGATGCACCATAATAAGATCATGACATGACTTGAGGAAATCCCACATGTGCAAGTTTGGGGGAGAGTGCTAGCTATAAAAATTATTTCCCTATCCCCATTGTCAAGGTATTTGGCCTTGATCATTCTGCTCCAGTAACTGTTGCGATCTTGATAAATTCTCCATATTAGTTTTACTCCCAAAGTAGTGTTCATATTGGATAAGTTTGACTCTTGTTTCTCCTACCCAAATTAGTTTGCATGCTCCTTGCTAACTCAATAGTGGGAGTCTAAAGTTGTCAAAAGTACCTTGCCAAAGGAAAGTTCACATGATTTTATTCATTTCCTCTACCACTATTGCATGTGTCCTTAATGCTAATAAAATATATACTTGGAGGGCTTGTAGTATTGAGATGATAAACAAAGTTCTTCTAGATATAGGGTTAAGAAACATGCCTTTCCATTTGACTAGTTCAATGGAGAAGCATTTAAGCAAGTCCTTCCATAGAGCTTTAGTATACCTATTAAAGACGAGGGGGATATTGAGATACTTGTTGGAAAGTGGTTCTGGGCATGGGGTAGGGAGTGGATTGAGGGCATGAGGGGGACACATGTTGAGGGTGTGGGTGGGAGAATGAATGGGTGTAGGAAGGCGTAAATTGGTTTTGTGTGAGGCTGTGGGGCAAGGGTTAGGGGTAGATTGGACCATGAGGGGGGAAGAGAGCAAATTACATGAAGAGGGGGAGTGGACTGATTCACTCTCTCCCTCCTCTTTCCATCAATGACTATGATGCAATGAATTGATTGAGTGAGGGAGAGGGATCTAATCGGACGAGGTAAGTGTAGAGCAAACTATTTAGCCTCCTCCCACATTAGAGTGGAATATGGCCTCGTCGATTGCCATAAGAAAAATGTTGGTCTTGTTGATTGCCAGAAGATAAACATTGATGAGGCTTAGGCTGTCCTCGACCAAGGCCAAGGGCACAACTCTAATGAGTGAAGAGCAATAGGTCCCAAGGTTATCTGTAGGTCTGGTATTCAAAACTTGGGATAATGACTTGAGAAAACCCTAAAAACCACCCTCTCAATATATGATGCTAAAACAAGAAGGTTGAGATGGTCAAGCGATAGGGGGATGGGGGGAGCAAACCATGGGAAGGGATGAGAGCTAATCAGACCGAAGGGGGAGCAAATTAGGAGGAAGTTGGAGCAAATTAGGGGGTAAGGAGTTGTTGGAAATCCACACCTATTTCTAGAAATTATTATAAGCAATCCATCTACTCAAATATTATACATAAAGCATAAAAAGAACGAAAGTGAAGGCGAGAGACATAATATTAATGGATGGTGCCCTTAGGCACCATAGATAATCCTTTTATTATCCTTGGATAAGGATCACGACACTTCGATGTAATGGATGGATGGAGTTGTTGGGGGTAATTTTACCAATACCAAAAAAATCTAGTTACAAAATTAAGTTAGCCTAAGCTAGCATAACAAGAGGACTTTAGGTGAGTTACAAATTATAGATGGATATAACCATAACAAGGTTAACTACAACCCATATAACTTACATTAATGAATAATTAAATATATTGTACAATGAGTTGCTTGTAGGCCTATACAAAACTACATCATACAATGTTAGCCTTGGCCATAATTCAAATTATACTTTCAACACCTCCTCATAATCTAAATTGAGGGTCTAAGGAGAGATGTTAGTGACAATAACACCTTACCCTATAATGGATGCTCTAGTGGGTCTCTACTATTTCCAAAAACGAGCAAGAGCAATCCATCCACTCAAATCTTATACATAAAGCATAAAAAGGACAAAAAAGAAAGCAAGAGACACAATTAATGGGCACCTTGTATCATCCCTAGATGAGGATCACAATACTATGATGCAATATGTGGAGTGCTAGGGGGGGTGACTTATACCAATACCAAAAAACCCCAATTACATAATTAAGTTAACCTAAGCCAACATAAGAAAAGGGCTTTAGGTATCAAGTGGCATTAGCTCAACCGCTTAGATTCCTCAACATTTCAAGGAGGAGACCCAGGTTCAAATCTTGCCAAACTATATATGGATAATATCAAAGCTTTGTTGTAATACCACTATGTGGTAATGATGTAATACTGGTGGGGCTCGTTTCAATCCCATATAACCCATTAAAAAAACAAAAGGGCTTTAGGTTAATTACAAGTTATAAGATGGATCTATCCATATCAAGGTTAACCACAACTGATATGGCCTTACATAAACGAATAATTAAATACATTGAATAATGAATGCCTATAGGCCTACACAAAAGTATATCATACAATGTCGACCTTGGCCATAAGTTAGATTACAATTCGACCTTGGCCATAAGTTAGATTACAATTTCAAAAGGAGTCAAAGAGAGAGGAGGGAGGGAGGGGACCTTGGCCATATCTTACAATTTCAACAGGAGTCAAAGGGAGAGGAGGGAGGGAGGGGACCTTGGCCATATATTACAATTTCAACAGGAGTCAAAGGGAGAGGATGGAGGGAGGGGACCTTGGCCATAAGTTAGATTACAATTTCAACAGGAGTCGAAGAGAGAGGAGGGAGGGAGGAAATCCGACAACGGGTCCTTTTGGAGGATTACTCGATAGAAGGAAAACAAAACTAGATAAAATGATTGTGGTGCAACGAATTGGTCGACCAGGGAGAGGGAACTAATTGGATGGGGGAAGCAAGGGGAGGGAACTAGTTAGGTGAGAGAAACACAGAGTAAGTTATTTAGCCCCCCATGCGTTAGAGAGGAATACAACTTTGTTGACTACCACAAGAAAAAAATGTCGATCTTGTTGACCACCACGAGAAATGTTGACAAGGCTTAGGTTGTCCCCGACCAAGGCCAAGGGTATAACTCTAATTAGTGTAGGGCAATAATTCCTAAGGTTATTTGTAGATTCAATGTTCAACACATGGGATAGTCACCCTGGAGATACCAAAAACCATCCTCTCAAACTACGATGTTATAATAGCGACAAATCGAAGCAAAAGTGGCACACTTCTAAGAATATTAGAGACAACTACTAAATCTATATTCTCTATCTCCTTCATATTATTTATCTAAGAATATTAGAGACAAATATAGATTTTCAATATTTGTGTAGAGAAATCAAAATATGTGGATATCTATTCTAGCTGTTTGATTGAATTTAATATGGATAGAAGTATTCAATACATATTGATCTAGAGAAAATCATTCTGTCAATTATTAGACAAACGTAGAAAAATTAGTAAGTGAAAAAAAAATAAAATGGGATAAAAAAAGGAATGAGATGAGGCCAAATGAGTGCTCCGATAATTAAAACTTTAGGTATATGTAGAGGTAAGAGAAAACATTACAAAGAGATTAGAGAAAACAATTAGATCCATTCATTGTTTGGAAAGTACATAAATATGTAAGAGAGATGCATCATAGAAAAATACTTAATTATTTGAAAAAACTAATAGGAATAAAGAATGGTTCCATTTTCAATGACATTAGCTATTATTTAACAAAGAACTTGAAAATAAAAGAAAAATAAAATTCAGAGGAAGGGAGGCTAGTCATGGTTAGAGGGAGCAAATTGAGGGCACGAGAGCAATCAATTAGGGGAGTGGGGGAGGGAGGAGGTGGTGGTTCGATGTGAGGGAATGAGTTGGGGGTTGGGGTAGGGAGTTGGTTGGGGCATGAGTGAGGGTGTAGGTCGGGGGTGGGCATGAGTAAAGGGGAGAGAATGTGAGTGAGAAGGCATAGATCCTTTTTGTGTGAGGTGCACGTGGGGTAGGGTGGGGGGCAATTCAGGAAAGCTAGTAGAGCAAGAAAATTAAGTGAAAGGGATGAGATGAGAGCAAATTGGAAGAGGGGAGTAGATTGGGAGGGACGTAGAATGAACTAAGGGGTGAGAAGTTGAGGGAGAAGAGGGACGTGGCGAATGGGGCAAAGGATCCTTTTGGAGGATTAGTTGATGGAGGAAAAATGAAGCCAATCAAAATGACTATAGCATAATGAATTAATCGACCAATGGGGAGAGAACTAATTGAGGGGGAGGTGTGAAGCAAGGTGTTTATCCCCCTCGTGCATTAGAGTGGAATATAACCTTGTGATTTCTACAAGAAAAAAAAATCTATCTTATTGACCACCAAGAGAGAAATACCGACATGACTTAGGTTGTCCTTGATCAAGGCCAAGGTCACACTCCAATTGGTGTAGTGCCAAATGTCCAAATTTTAGCTGTAGATATGATGTCCAAAACCTAAGATAATCACCCTAGAATCCCTAAAAACCACCCTCTTAAATTGCAATGCTAAAACGATAATGATGGTATAGCAACTCAAAGCGAATGTGGCATGCTTCTATCCAAGAATATTGGAGACAAATACTAGATATTCTCTATTTTCATCGAGAAATAAAAATATATGGGTATTTATTTTAGATATTCATTGAATTTAATATTAAGAGAGATATTCAATACATATTGATCCAAAGAAAATCAATCTATCACTTATTAGAAAAGAATAGAAAAAACAAACAAAAAAGCAAATGGGTTTGAAAAAAGGAATGAATCGAGGCCAAAAGAGTATCAAGTAACTAAAAATCAAGGTATTTCTAGAGGTTAGAGAAAACAATACAAACCTTTCATTGCTTAAAAAAACATAAATATGCATGAGATATACATCAAAGAAAAATACTTAGTTCTCTAAAAAACATTAATGGGAATGAACGATAATTCCATTATCAATGACATTAGCTATTGTTTAAAAAATGACTTGGAAATAAAAGAAAGACAAACTTCAGGGGGAATGGTGGATCAACAAAAAGGAGCAAGTTAGGGGATGGGGGAAGGAGTGGGTCAGGGCACAAGGGAGGCTGTAAGTCCAGGATGGGTAGGAGGGCACGAGTCAGCGGAGAAAGAATGGGCCCGTGAAGAGATGAATCAATTTTGTACAAAACATGCATGGGGTGGGGGGCAAATTGATAAACTAGAGAGTGAGATGCTCAAGCGATAGGGTAACGAGGGGGGATCATATTGGGAGAAGGGATGAGAGCAAATTAGACATAGGAGGGAGGCAAAGCGAATAGGAGGGAGAGGAGGGAGGCAAAGCGAATAAGAGGGAGAGGAGGGAGGGGCTAAATCATGTGGGATTTTTTTTGGAGGATTATTTGATGGAAGGAAAATGGAATTAAATGACTATGGCCTAGCAAATCAATCGATTGTGGGGAGGAAACTAATCGGCCATGGGAAGGGTGGAGCAAGTTTAGCCTTGTGCATCAGAGTGGAATGCAACCTCATTGATTTCCACAAGAGTAACTTTGGTGAGGCTTACACTATCCTTGAGCAAGGCCAAGGGCACTATTCCAACTGGTGTGGGGGACACAAGTCCCAAGTTTATTTGTAGATTTGATGTTCAAAACCTAAGACAATTACTTGGGAAACCCTAAAAACCACCAATCTCATATTGCAACACTAAAACAAAGAATCAAAGCAAATGTGACATGATTTTATTAGGGGATCCACAACAAGGGTTTTGGGAGCAAGATTAAAAGTGGAAGAGTAATGGTTCATGAGGGTTCAAAGCTACGAGCATTGGTTACAATTTATAGTGTAGAATAGAGAGAACTATTCTAGAAGTGGAGTATATAATAATTTGCTAACCATGAGGTCTTTGAGGAGTGGTGAGTGGGGGCGCTCAGTTTGAAGAGGTCAAGGGTTTGAGTCCCCTCGCCACTCAATTTTACCCCTTGTGGTCTTAGGTCCCATTATGCTTGTGTAAAGCAAAAAAGCTTGTGTTAATGGTTTAAAAAGGGCTTATTTGAAACTTAGAGAGCTTTTACTAAAAAAATAACTATTGGAAAAATGTATTACTAGTATGAAGCTATACATGGATCTCAAAAAGAGTCTGACAACATACAAACTACTTAAATTCACCATGCTGATTAGATTGCATGGATGCATCTTTTAAAAAGAACATTGTATGAAAATCTTGGATATTCACTACTATTTGATTTTGTCAACTAGTATGAAATGGATAGGAATGATATTGACAAGAACATTCTAAGTTGTAACGATGAGAATTTTGTCATATCATCCACATGTTTTTGATGAATGACTACGTGAAGCAAATACTTGTACAATTTTCTAGACAAGTTGCAGGTCCTTCCAATTTATAAAATGTGGTAAAGCCAATGAAAATAACATAAATGTAAAATTTATTCAAAACTTTTTGTTGTTAAACATAGTGGAAATCTAGGTAGGTACCTCTATAAGAAACACATGTAGTGACTAAGGCATCAAAGGCTTTTAAGACTATCATTTCCTTGTGTTATTTAGAAGCAAACACCTTAGCCAACGTAGTCAAAGTGTATCTACAATCTCACTCAAAAGAAAAATAAGGCTTTCACTTTGTATAAATGATTCACTCATTGTTTCTGTAGTGTAGCAGTAACCTCTAGCATCAAATAAAACCATTGGGATTGGAAAAATCCATGTTGTCACTTTATGCAACCATTTTTTTCATCCCTTTCTACTCAAAAAATTATACCTTCCCCACAAGCATCATCCATTGAGAATTCCTCAAATGTTTCCATCACTTCCACTACATTGACATCAAAATACTCAGGGGTTCTAGCTTTGTCAATGAAAAGTCATTGGTTTTAGCACAATACATAGAGTTGAATGAAAATCTCAACAATAATAATATCAATAACCACAAGATCATATAAATGTTAGGTTTTACATAATAGACTATTTTCATTAGGTATGGTGTGAGATGAAGAAATAGAGAATTTTGTATTTGAAGTGGTGTTAAAATCATTAGAAAAAATTAATTTTCAATTCATTATGGAAAATGAATTAAGCATTGTAGAATGCTTTCATCTACATTTGTTAAAATAGAAAAAAGTATTTATCCATTGTCAAGATTTGTACTTAAATCTCCTCCTTGAAAGTCAAGGAATTTAACTGACTAAGCTTATGCCATTTGATAAATATTAAACTTCACACATGAGATATGAACCTTTGTTTAAGAGATAAAGCTCTTCACTTTCAACCAAATGCTCTAAACCCCATCGACAACTTAAACTATTGTTTGTTATATTAATGAATAACAATTTAAAATCATGGTAATTGTTAATTTGTTTCTTAGTAATGTTAATTGTTATTTTTTGATTAATAGGTTAAGAAGGGGATTGAAAGGGCCCCATCCCTTTTACATTTGAAACATAGCCTCAAAAAAAGGACTGCAGAAGAACCACATAAAAACTACAAAGCAAGGAAAAATATGATCCAACAACAAGAGTAGGATCCTAGAAGTAGAGACAAAAGAACAGAATCAATTTCGCTTTGTATTATGTTTCTTCTCTTTGCCTTAGGTTGAGGAACAACGGGATCCGAGGGCGGTAGTAAAAGCTAAAATTTTACACAGGTTTTTATGAAGGGTCCTGGTCCCCTCGTACTGAGTGGGGTTTGAACTTGGGTCTCTTAAATGAAAACCCAATAACTTTGCCACTATGGTAATATTGTAGCTTTAGTAACATTAATTATTAATTATTATATAGTATTTACATATAAATTAATCACATTGTGCTTATGCACAATTATTGATTTTATTATAGAAGTATAATATTTCTAATTTACATATTAATTATTGTTGATAATTCAATTTTTAAATATGGGATTGAAACTACTAGGGTATTTAAGCAAACCATGTAGTGGTGATTTGGTAATTATGCATATATCACATGGCAAGATTAAAATTTGGGTCTTTGTTTTGAAAGTTCACATTTTGACCATTTAAGTTTAGGTAATTTAATAAAATGTTAAGGTCCACCAATGAGATTGCAATCTTGGATTTTAGTGTGAAAATCTTCACTCCCAACTTGCACTAAATCCATTGTGTTGGTGATGGTTACATTGGACTATTCACATATAATAAAATTTCATTACAAGGTTCATATTTATGAGACTTTAATTTTTTTTTAGTTTAGAGTGTTGAAGAGAAGGTGGATGCCTTTGTAAAGGGAATCTGTGAATCATTGTGCTACAATAGTTAGGTTTTGAAGTAGATCGGTGCAGTTTTTTAGGTTTCATAGGAGCATTGTAGAGGAGGCATATGAGCATTGCAGAGAAGGTGGATGCTTGGCCAAGTTGTAAAGCGGATCTATGAAGCACTGTGCTACAATAGTTAGGTTGTGAAGCAGATCGGTGCAATTTTTTAGGTTTTAGAGGAGCATTGCAGAGGAGGCAGATGAGCGTTGCAGAGAAGGTGGATGCCTGGCCAAGTTGTAAAGTGGATCTATGAAGCACTATGCTACAATAGTTAGGTTGTGAAGCAGATCGGTGCATTTTTTTAGGTTTTAGAGGAGCATTGCAAAGGAGGCAGATGAGCATTGCAGATAAGGTGGATGCCTAGCCAAGTTGTAAAGTGGATCTGTGAAGCACTGTGCTACAGTAGTTAGGTTGTGAAGCAGATCGGTGCAAATTTTTAGGTTTCAGAGGAGTGTTGCAGAGGAGGCAAATGAGCATTGCAGAGAAGGTGGATGCCTGGCCAAGTTGTAAAGCGGATCTATGAAGCATTGTGCTACAGTAGTTAGGTTGTGAAGCAAATCGATGCAGTTTTTTAGGTTTCAGAGGAGCGTTGCAAAGGAGGCATATGAGCGTTGCAGAGAAGGTAAATACCTGGTCGGGTAGGTGCAATTTTTTAGGTTTTAGAGGAGCGTTGCAGAGGAGGCAGATGAGCATTGCAGAGAAGGTGGATGCCTAGTCAAGTTGTAAAGTGGATTTGTGAAGCACCGTGCTACAGTAATTAGGTTGTGAAGTAGATCAATGCAATTTTTTAGGTTTCAGAGGAGCGTTGCAAAGGAGGCAGATGAGCATTGCAGAGAAGGTGGATGCCTGGTCGGGCAACTTCAACCCCATTGTTGAAGAAGCTAAGTCTGTGAAGGTGGATCTATTTGACTCTCGTGACCCCTCCTTTTCATTTGAATGGGAGGAGTGGGATCCTGGTAAGCTCAAAGGTGGGATGAGTAGAACCTACGGGGAGTACCCCATCCCCTAGTGCACCTTCGTATGCAAAAGTGGTTGCTGGCGTTAATGGAGGATCTAACACCCTCTTCGACATTTCTCCTATGTCAAACCAGATCCATATCCCCGATAGCTTGATTGATAATATCTTGAAATATGGGTTGTGGAATCTTGTGGGAAAATTCCAAGGTAGGAGGCCGGATATTGATACTCTGAGGAGATGGGCTTTGGCAAGATGGAGACCTATCGGTTCTCTTGAAATTGTGGCCATCCCAAGAAATTTCTTCCTTATCAGGCTCAACTATGAGGAGGATTCCAAGCGAATCTTGGAAGGGGGTCCATGGTTTTTTGGCAAACAAGGTTTATTTTTGTGTAAATGGGCCCCAGATTTTAATCCCCTAATGCAAAGCATTAATATTGTCCCACTATGGGTCAAGCTACCAGACTTCCCACTTCATCTCTGGCATGAGAGCATCTTCCAAGCTATTGCCAAGACAATTGGGGATTTGATTTCCTTCGATCAAACTACCAGTTCCAAATCTCGAATGCTCTATGTTAGAATGTGTGTGATGGCAGATATCGAGAAGGATCTACCAAGCTCTATTGAGTTATTTTCTAACCTTGGCACCTGGGTTCAGAACATTGAATATGAAAATAAACCCCAAGTTTGCCAGGAGTGTGGTAAGGGAGGGCACCATAAGAGCATATGCCCCCTGCATCCTAAAGCTCTGAGTACTTCGACAAGTCGTAAGGAAAATAATAAGAAGCTCAGTGAAAAGTGGGTGCCTAAGCGAAACCCTCAAAAATTGAAAGGAAAAGATCTGATTTCTATTTCTCAAGTTGGGCTCAATGAGGAATTACAGGAGGAAGCCCTTCTTCCATCAAACATGTTTGATGGAGAGGAGTTGAATAGGGTTCCTATGAAGAGAAGGGAAGTGAGCCTAGTAGCGGGGGATATTGTTCAACTTCCTAAATTTGGGGAGAGTGGAGAAGAGGTAAGTCCCTTTGACTATCTTGACATGGATGATCCGACTCTTCAACAGTTAATGGAAAGCTCTCTAGCCTCTTCAAAACCTGTGTTTGAGAAAGGCTCTCCAGGTTCGAAGACCAAAAGTCACAGGAAAGCTCGTATTGATGTAGGGGTCGAAAGGAAAGTGGGGAGACCTAGCAACAAAGCACTCAGGAAAAGGGAGATTGACTCTGAAATTGCTAATAGAGTACAACCCCTTCTAACGGATAGTTTTGAGGCTCTGCATCCTGGAGAGAATGAGGTTGTTCCAATCATGGAGACTTGGAACAAATGTGTTCAGGAGTGTGGCCTGAAAAAAGGATTTCTTTCTTTGGGGGTCAAAAAAAGGTTGGCAGGCCTCCCAAGACCTCGCTGAGACAGGCTTCCAACAAGTGATTTTTGGTTGTTTTTGTTTCAGTTGTTTGTCAGGCCAGATGTTGTTGTAGATCTGCTCCAGTTTTAAATGGGATTCTTGGCTCTCTGGTTCTTTGAGCACCCCTAGGTTCCAGTGGTGAGGTCTGGTTCCCAGATTTAAGGCCCTAGTGGTGGGTGGGATCTTCAAATTTTGAACTTTGAATTTGAATGCAGCTCTGGGTAGGATTTTCAAATTCTAATTTTAAATCTCGAATTTGAATGTTGTTTTGGGTGTGGGTTTCTCCTATGTTGGCCCCTTTTTCCAGTTGGTTGTTTGATCGTGATAATATCTTGTATTTGCTTGATAAAAATCTACAGCTTATTTGCTAGGAGGTTGCTTCATTGGATTTTCGGGTTGGATTCGTGGAATCCAGCTCAATTTTTCTTGATATCTTATTGTTAGATCTAAGGTTTGGGGTGCCTTTCAAAACCCTATTTGTAATAGGTTCGAGGACCCTTTAAAAATATTTATGAGACTTGCAATATGTATTAGATAATCACTTTTAAAAATTTAATAAGGTTTACATTGAGTATGCATTAAGTGTTATTGAAAAATACCAATAAGAAAAAATCATTTGAGGAGATAATTAAATTGTAATATAAGTGGTGGATCAATGATGAAACATTTTCTTCCAAAATCATATATGTAAATAAAAATATTGAATCAAAGATCTTGGTCGTATTATTAGCCAAATTAATGAAATGAGTTGTAATGACTAGTTAGTTATTCTCAATGCCATCATTATTTAGTCCCTCACTAATATCTTTTGTCACCATAATCACCATTATTCCTGCCACTCTTCTAAAGAGATACAAAATGATCACCATCCCCAACATTGTCCTTGTTATATTTGATCAACTCATCATCTCTTGATTATGACTTTGTAATCTCCTCCTCATCACCTTGGCCTTCTTGTTCATCCTTCTAAATTACGTGGATGCTCTTCCCATTTGATGTAGGCTTGACTTCCTTCTTTGTCTTGTTGATAAATTACTCATTCTTACCTTCATCCTATGAAACAATGCTTTATGTATGAATAATGTTAGCCATGGTTTCTTTTTGTAATCACAACAATATGTTGCATATATTACATTAAATAAAAAATCAATCATTATCATATAACCATTTTAAAACATTAATACAATTATTAAATATATATTCTAGGATAGATGCATTTTTTTAAAGAATGCTCTCAAACCATCGTAGCCAAGATCTCTAGTCAATTTATTTTTAATTGTTCTATGACCTTTTGATAAAAATCAATCTCCTACAAACAATAGTAAAATTGTTATAATTAATTTTAGCATTCATATGTTTTAATTTTTTTCATCTAAAGCTGAATTCATAAACATTGAGAATAAATTTTCATTATCTATATATTTTGTAATTGTTGTGGACAAGCCCACCCTTTCTAAATAATTAAACACTTTCTTCTCTTTTTTAACTCTCACACAATAACCTAGTTTTTGGTTAACTTCTATACCACTTATTTTTTCTATTGGTTTCTTCCCACTAATCATAAAGCCAATTTGAAGTTTTAGAGTCATAATGTTTGGGTTTGTTTTGATACCAATCATTGTTCAAGACTTATGAAATTCTTTATATCATATAGACAAAATGTAGTGACCACATAAAGCAAAAAGATATATAATTTAGTATAAATTAAAATTAAGAATAACCACTTACATTTAATCTCATACTTACTTGAATCAAATGGCATGAGCTGAATCAATTAAATTCTCCAACTTTAATGGAGAAGACCAAAGTTTGAATCTTACTAAGCAATATATGCATAATTGCTAAGCTATTGTAATATCGTAATACAGTTGGGGCCTGCTTCAATCCCATATAATCGATTTATATAAAATGATATAAGCTCAATCAATTAAATTCCTTGACTTTCAAGAAGGAGACTTAGATTTGAATCTTGGCACGTGATACATGCATAATTGCCAAGTTGTAATACCACAATGTGGTCATGATGTAATATGGGTGGGGCTTGTCTCAATCCCATAAAACCAATTGAAAAAAACATACTTGAAATTTGTGTTAGGTCCATTGAAAGGTGTTTGAAGCAAATTTATTAACAATCATAAGATCATATCTAAGTTCTGAATTCCTCTTCCATATTCTTAAGCCACAAGTTTTTACTAGATTTTTTTTGAAATACAAAGAATATATAAATATAATTTTAAAAACCTTAAGATACTTACAAGCCACTTTATCTATCAAGATATCTCCTTTTTGATTATTCAAAGTTAGTGGTTTATGTGTCAATGAAGATGTGATGATATTACATAATGAGCAAATGCAAAGACAACCAATTATTACCATCTTCATCTTGTTAAGGGGGAGTGGGATGAAACAAGTCTAAGAAGTGGTGAGAATTATCCACATTTGAATATCATAGATCTTCATGTCTAGATTTAGATGTAATTTGTGATTTATGTTGTAGATTGAGAATCTTCAAGTCTAAATGGCTCATATCAAGTAGATTTGTATTGACGATGAGTAGAGGATGATGTGGATCCAAGTCCATATTAATGGAGGAAGGAAATCTATGTGCAAGGAAAGAAGAGGATTGATGGTGACTGGTGGGGAATGAGATGATGTGGGGAATGAGATGATGTGAGGATCTCTGCTATTGTTTTGATTGTGATTATGGATGAGTAGAGGAAAACACCTGTGTGTAAGGGAAACAAGGGATTGATAAAGGGGGTCAATGTAGGGTTTGATTCTACTAGATCCTCAACATCATTTAAGAAATGTATCACATATTTGTTGATTAGAAATCTTCCACACAACATTTTTGGAATATGGAAATTCTTTTTAAAGAGTTTTTATTTTTCTTTTAATAATTTGAATGCAACTTTTAATAATTTTAAAATGTAATACCATTATATTTGGTCTAATTTCAATCAACTTAGAAGTAAAAAATATTAAGTCTAGATGGAGTTTGACTTCTCATTAAGTTTAATTAACATTATATCTAACTTTTAGAGCCTTATGCAAACATCAACTTAATCCCTAATGCTATGAGTTGGATTTGTAAAATCCTACAAATTTTCCTTAAAAATGAATTTTGGTTGAGATTTTGTAAGATAATCTCAAACACCAAATTTTTGATTTAGATTGTAAAACCCTATAAGTTTACTTAGGAATGAATCTTGCTTGGGTTTTTGCAAAATCATCTCAAATCCTAAGTTATTGAGCTAGATTGTAAAACCCTATAAGTTTTCCTTAAGAATGAGTTTTTCTTTGAATTGCAAAATCATCTCAAAGTCTAAGTTAAGTTGAATTTATAGAAACCTTTAAAATTATAGCTAAAAATAAAAGATTTTTTTTTTCTTCTATGGTTTCATAATTTAAAAAAAAATTCTAACATTGAAAGCTTACCTCATTATTGTGAAGGACTTCCCTTTGGCCTCTCTCATTTATTTCTTCCATTGTTATCTTTTTTTTTTTATTACAATCTTAATATATTTTGGCATTTCTAACTATGTTTTCCCTTTTTGATATACTTGATGATACTTACAAGTAGACCTTCATCTTTCTCTTCTTAACATCTTTGATCTCTATTAGATGAAAAGCTTCGTCTTTCTCTTCTTGACATCTTTGATCTCTATCAGATGAAAATGTAAGAAACTAATTAATATGAGAGATGTAACCCTTTTTAATTTTACTTTCAGCTTAGGGTTTATACACCATTTTTTGTTTATTTTTTACCTAAGGTCCATGGATGCACTATGGTGTCGCTATGCAACACCATCCTAGTGTCTCTATTGTGCCATGCTAGTGCCTACATAGTGTCACCTAGTATTAAAAAGTGGAAATATTATTTAAATTATTTTTTAAATATGGATGTTAATTCAAAGGTTGGGCAAGAGAGTGTGTATAATAAAATACAACGTAAGTATTCTAATAATCTTGCTTGGACTTGAATAATTTTTATATGGTGTGGTCTTTTTCTATATGATTTTTTTATATTGACCAAGGGTTTGACCTTGTGGACATATTACTTAAGACATTTCTTATTATTAGACATAAGATTAGCTACGATACTCTTTAAAGTTAGCTTTATGAGTAATGATGTGATGAGCCATAAGTTGGTATCATTATATTGTATTACATCCTTGTTAGGACCCTATCCCAACACAACCATTGTTATGTACTTGTCCAATGTTGATGTATGTTTACACCTTGGGCACCTAGTGTGTATGGGCCTATATGACATAATATTTACTTTTATTATAACTAGGAATTAGTAGCTTGGGTCCCCTCTTTCATGTGGTCCGATCCTTGAGCATTAGGTTTAGGGTAAATAAGAGTCTATATAAGGACATGAGTTTGGAGTAGAATGTATCTCATATTTTTCTCAAATTGTATCGGAGCTTTGCTTCCAAGGAGGTTGCCCCCTTGAAGAGGCATGCGATATCTATTATACTTGATTAATATAATTTTGTTGTATTTCCAATCAATTATTTTCTTAAGAACTTATGTTATTTCATTTTCATGGTCATTTAATTATAAACATTTCCATTAATTCTTGCATTGCTATTGTAGTTATGCTTATTTTTATCTCAAGGTTCCTAACAAGTGGTATTAGAGCTCCTTCCAAGGCCATATTCTATAGCAGTAACAATATTTCTTGTCCTTTCGTCCATTTTTCTATTATATATATATTTCATTTTGCTTATTTTCATTAGAATATCTTTCTAAAAAAGAACACAATTTTTTTTTAGTCTATTAGGTTAGAAACCTTATATCAGGGGCTTTAAAATACCATAGAGGTGCAATAATTTTTGGCTAAGCTAGATTTCCCATAAAGCATCTAATGAAGTGAGGGTGCTCAAAATCCAATACCTGGACCTTAGATAGCTCCTGTATATGACTGTGAGTTCCCACATACTCTCAGGTATATAGAGAAACCCCCTAGGAATAGAAGAAGCTTTCACTCATAGGAAGATATCAGTTATTTGAGTTTTGTGATGCACTAATAAGTGATTAGCCCCGAGAAGTTACTCTTATAGTACCCTAAAAAATGCATAGTGCGATTATAGGTGTGGTGGAACCCTTTGTAGTTAGAGATCTAAAATATTGGGTCGATCACTAATAATGACCAAGATTGTATATTAGAGAGCCCATGAAATCAAACACACCTTGACTTAAGTTATCCCAATTGAACCTTGTTTTAAGTTATTTTTGAGTCAAAACCAAAACCATATTTGATCATACTATACAATAGACTACTCTAGTCATAGACTGATAGTGTAGAGAATTAGTGTGATAGTATAAAGAATATACAATTTGATAGTACAAAGATTATAAAGTTTGACAATACAAAAAAATATAGTCAAAGTAGTCAATTGTCATTCACAAAGAATATATAGTCTGACAATATAGAGAATAACTGGTCTAATATTCAAAGCAGTCAGTTGTCAATTGTTAGTCTAACAACGTAGAGAATAACAGTATGATAGTCAGAGTAGTCAGATGTTAGTAGTCTACTAGAAAAGTAGTCAATTGCTAGTAGTAAAAGGAGTACAAAATATTTATCATTTTATGGTATAGTCCTTTTCGATCCCCTCTTCAACTCAATCATTTTTGCATATAACTTTGATAAAATTTATTGGAGACCCTAAAGTGACTAAAAATGGCTGGTGGTATTAGAGGTACCCAAGAGGTAGAGCAATTAGGCGACCAGGTGAAACAAATTGAATACCATTAGTCACAAATCCTTTAGACATTATACAAACTAGTCAAATTGAATATAATAGATGACCTTGAGAGTCGTTTAATAGGCCTAAATGTAAAAAACAATATTCTGGTAAGACAAACACCAAAGTCAAAATGGTATTTCAAGGGTAGAGTATGATATACCTTGCTTGTAAATACAATATAGAGACTGCCCAAGCTAGACTTTCCAAAATTTCATAAAGAAGACCCTACCAATTCGTTGTATCGGGTCAAACAATAATTTTCTCTTCATGTCATTCCCCATAATCAAAGACTAATAATTGTATCTTTCAACCTAGAACATGAAGCAATTCAATGGCACTGATGGTTACAAAATGTGCAACAATGACTCACTTGGGCTAAATTTGAGATATAATTACTCACCCTTTTTAGACTTAGTGAGTGTGAAGATTTTATTGGATCCCTCACCAAGTTAAGATGAACACTATTTTTCTGTGATTACCAGACACAATTTGAAAAGTTGACAAATCACACTAGGGGATTGAGTGTTGAGTTTTTTCAAAGTTGTTTCATTAGTGAATTACAAGAAGATATTTGTGCTAAAATAAAAATGTTCAAGACAAATAGTATTATGAAAACTATAGGATTCACTAGGCTTATTGAAGATAAATTTGTAGCACAAAGGTGCATTTTTAAACCTTCACAAGCTTGAACCACGTTTCCATCCCGAACATAATCAAACTCAAGAAACAAACCACTCCAAATCAAACATCTCACCTGAGAAAAAATGAAGGTATGTAGGGCATAAGGACTATGTTACAACTATGATGATAAATATTCTCTGAGCCATAAGTGTGTGCAACATAAACTATATTTACTCAATGTGGAAAAACCTTCCACCAACGAACCACATGACAAAGGGGAGAACCCTCAAGAAGAAGATCAACCTAAAGAGTCTGAATTAAAAATGGACCAACCACCTAAAAATTTAATACATGCATTAGCTTGAATTTCTATTCCCTAGACTATGAAAGTGGTGGGGTATTTCAATGGATAACTCATATTACTCATTGATTCTAGCAGTACCCATAATTTTATTGATCCTTGGATAGCTAAAAAAGTAGATTGCTATGTTTATTTTTACAATTCATTTGAAGTCATGGTTTCCAATTGGGATACTCTACCATGCAAAAGAAAATATAAAAATATAAAGGTGATGATGGATGACTACAACCTCAGGGAAAATATGTTTACCCTTCCTTTGGGGGGTTGTGACATTGTGTTGGGAACTCATGGCTTCGTACCCTAGGCTTGATGTTATGGGATTTGTTTGACCTATGGATATAATTCACCAAACATGGGAAGAAATACAGTCTCTGTAACATGATTGTAGGTCCTACCCAGCTTATAATCTCACATTGAATGGAATTTTTTTTGAAGAAATTATCTCAAAGGGTGATGGCACAACTGTTTGCACTACAAACCCAAAATACCAATAATACAATTCAACTAGTTGAATTACAAGAAAATATGGATAAACATACAACCGTATTTGTAGAACCATAAGGGTTACGACCATGCTGCATCCATGATCATGCCATTGAGCTTGTCTTGGAAATATTACCATCGAACATTCATCCCTTTCGATATCCCTACATGCAAAAGAATGAAAAAGAAAATATGGTGTTGGAGTCATTAGTAGCAGAGATCATTTGATCGAGTGTCAACACATATATTCGTTATTACTTTTAGTTTGTGAGAAAGATGGGCCTTTGTGGTTATATGTGGATTTTTGAGAATTTAGCAAAACTACCATCAAGGACAAATTCCCCATTCCCATAATTGATGAATTGCTCGATGAACTCCATGGTGCTCGCTTCTTAAAATTGGATCTTCATTCATGTTATTATTAGATCAGATTGTAGGAAGACGATATTCCAAATTTGTACTTGTGAAGGCTACTATGAATTTTTTATCATGCCATTTAGTCTTACCAATGTGTCACCCACCTTTTAAAGTCTCATGAATGCAATCTTTTGACCATTTTGCATAGATTTATTTTGCTCTTTTTTGATGATATTTTGATTTATAGTCATATATGGGGGTAACATTTGTAACATTTAGACCAGAATTTGCAACCCCTGATTGATAATTAACTATGTGCCAAATGATCCAAATGTTCTTTTAGGATGTAGGAAGTGGAATACAGAGGCCATATAGTTTCAGAAGAAGGGGTCAAAGTGAAGAGAAATAAAGAGCCCCGATAAACTAAATCTAAAAAGCAATAATTGCATAATAAAAAGAAGAAGATAACAGATACACACAACACAATATTTATCCTGGAAACCCTTAACCAAGAAAAACCAACACAATATTATATTTTTATTACATAAACTTGACCATATCAAATACAATAATGTTCTTTTATCTATCTCCAAACCCTAATGCAAGTGCAATATATATAACAAAGGCACATGCACATATTTTACAATATAATGGGCAAAAAAACATGGGTTCAAATATAGTAACCCCAAAAAATACATGGGTTTAAAAATAAATTTAAAAACCCTAACCCTAAAATTTTGATGAGTATAGGTACAAAGTGTACCTTTTAGTGTTAATCTGCTAGAATAACATGGAAAATATTCAACATCCAACATTCTCCCACTTGTTGAATAATTTTCATAGGGGCCAAAAACTGCTATCGCCAACTGCCAAGGGCAACCATGCCCATAGATCTCCTACACCAAGAAAGTTTTGAGTAGGTACAACCTTTGTTAATGAATTAGCAACATTATTCTCTGTATCAACTTTCTCCAACATCATGCGATTCCCTTCAACCATCTCTCTCACAAGAAGGTACTTGATATCAATGTGTTTTGATCGATCATGAAAACCGGGATTGCTAGCCATAAATATTGCACTCTAACTATCACTATCAATTATCACAACCTTCTACTTAAGACCAACTATTAAACACAAGCCCCGATAAACCAAGGAAGTGGAATATGTAGGCCATATAGTTTTAGAAGAAGGGGTCAAAGTGAAGAGAAATAAGGAGCCCCGTTAAACTAAATCTAAAAAGCAATAATTGCATAATAAAAAGAAGAAGATAGCAGATACACACAACACAATATTTATCCTGGAAACCCTTAACCAAGAAAAACCAACACAATATTATATTTTTATTACATAAACTTGACCATCTCCAATACAATAATGTTCTTTTATCTATCTCCAAACCCTAATGCAAGTGCAATATATATAACAAAGACACATGCACATATTTTACAATATAATGGGCAAAAAAACATGGGTTCAAATATAGTAACCCCAAAAAATACATGGGTTTAAAAATAACTTAAAAAACCCTAACCCTAAAAATTTTATGAGTATAGGTACAAAGTGTACCTTTTAGTGTTAACCCGCCAGAATAACATGGAAAATATTCAACATATTTCCAACATTCTCCCACTTGTTGAATAATTTTCATAGGGGCCAAAAACTGCTATCGTCAACTGCCAAGGGCAACCATGCCCATAGATCTCCTACACCAAGAAAGTTTTGAGTAGGTACAACCTTTGTTAATGAATTAGCAACATTATTCTATGTATCAACTTTCTCCAACATCACGCGATTCCCTTCAACCATCTCTCTCACAAGATGGTACTTGATATCAATGTGTTTTGATCGATCATGAAAACCAGGATTGCTAGCCATAAATATTGCACTCTGACTATCACTATCAATTATCACAACCTTCTACTTAAGACCAACTATTAAACACAAGCCCCGATAAACCAATGAAGTGGAATACGTAGGCCGTATAGTTTTAGAAGGGGTCAAAGTGAAGAGAAATAAAGAGCCCCGATAAACTAAATCTAGAAAAGCAGTAATTGCATAATCAAAAGAAGAAGATAGCAGATACACACATAACACAGTATTTATCCTAGAAACCCTTAACCGGGAAACACCAACACAATATTATCTTCTTATTGCATAAACTTGACCATCTCCAATACAATAATGTTCCTCTTCTATCTATCTCCAAACCCTAATGCAAGTGTGATATATATAACAAAGGCACATGCACAGATTTTACAATATCATGGGCAAAAAAGCATGGGTTCAAATATAGTAACCCAAAAAAGCCCATATGGGTCTAAAAATAACTTAAAAACCCTAACCCTAAAATTTTGGATGAGTATAGGTACAGAGTGTCTAGTACCTTTTAGTGTTAACCCCACTAGAATAACATGGAAAATATTCAACATATTTCCAACATTCTCCCACTTGTTGAATACTTTCCATAGGGGCCAAAAATTGCCATCGTCAACTGTCAAGGGCAACCATGCCCATAGATCTCCTACACCAAGAAATTTTTTGAGTAGGTACAACCTTCGTTAATGAATCAACAACATTATTCTCTGTATCAACTTTCTCCAACATCACCCGATTCCCTTCAACCATCTCTCTCACAAAATGGTACTTGATATCAATATGTTTTGATCGATCATGAAAACCAGGATTGTTGGCCAAAAATATTGCACTCTGACTATCACTATCAATTCTCACAACCTTCTGCTTAAGACCAAATGTTGAACACAACCTCTGTAGCCACACTGCTTCTTTACAAGCATGAGTTGTTGCAATGTACTCTGCCTCTGTTGTGGACAAAGCAACCACTGATTGCTTTTTACTCATCCAACTTACTACCCCTCCAAATAGTCTAAACACATAAGCACTCGTGGATCTTCTCTTGTCAAGATCTCCAGCCCAATCAGCATCCACAAAACCTTGTAGATTTATAATATTACTATCTCCATATTTTCCTTGGTAACAAATAGCATAATCTGAAGTTCCATGCAAATATCTGAAGATCCTCTTCACAACAATCCAATGTTCCTTTCTTGGATTGGACATATATCTGTTGACTACTCCCACTGCATGTGCAATATCAGGTCTAGTACAAACCATTGCATACATCAGACTACCAATAGTGCTAGCATAAGGAACATGATGCATTTCTTTAATTTCCTCATCTGTTTTAGGACACTGTTCAGTAGATAACTTTTGACCAACAGGGTATGGAGTACTTACTGGTTTACAATCATGCATCCTAAATTTTTGTAGTATCAAATCAACATATTTCCTTTGATTTAACCACAACTTTCTATTTGCATGATCCCTTATTATTTCCATACCCAAAATAAATTTTGCAACACCTAAATCCTTCATGTCAAATTCAAAAGATAACTGAGATTTTAGTAGCTTTATCATCTCCTTATTGTTACCAATTAACAACATGTCATCCACATACAAAACAATGATAACAAAATTTTCACCTTCTTGTTTGAAATACACACACGGATCTGCTTTACCTTTTTCAAGCCCAAGTGTCAAAACAAACCTATCAAATTTTTGGTTCCACATTCTTGGAGATTGCTTCAAGCCATAAAGGGACTTTTTCAGCTTGCATACCAGGTCCTCCTTACCTTTTACCTTAAAGCATTATGGTTGTGACATATATATGTCTTCATCAAGTTCACCATGTAGAAAAGTTATCTTTACATCCATCTGTTCTATTTCAAGATCAAAAGCAACAGAAATAGCCAACAAAAATCTAATTGAAGTTAGTTTAGCCATAGGAGAAAAAATCTCACCAAAGTCAATTCCCTCAACTTGAGAAAATCCTTTTGCTACCAGGAGAGCCTTGTACTTCTCCAACTTTCCTTCTACATTGTACTTCTTCTTGAATAACCACTTACAACCAACAGGTTTTCTTCCAGGAGGTAATCTCACCAAATCCCATGTCTTATTTTTATCCAAGGACTCCATTTCTTCCTCCATAGCCCTTTTCCAAGACTTATTCTCACTTGACTAAAGTGCCTCCTTTATAGTCTTGGGTTCTTCATCAGTAACTGATAATGCAGAACAAAAATTTGAAGGGCTATACCTATCTGGGAGTCTTCTCACTCGATCTGATCTCCTCAAAATTGGAGTTCTAGGTTCTACATCTTCAACTTCCTCCTCACCTTCTTCCTCTAAATTTTCCTCTTCAGATTCTCTCTATAGTTCATCTTCTTCTATAGCATCAGATTCTACCACAAGTTCTTTCTTCGGTTCCAATTTTACTTGAACTACTTCAGGTTCTTTGCTTGGTTGCATTTCCTATTTTAGAACCCCTTTTGTTTCTCTAAAGATCACATTACGACTATAAACAACCTTTTGTGTTTTTGGGTTCCACAACTTATATCCTTTAACACTAGTACTATAACCCACAAATATGTATTTTTTAGATTTATAGTCTAGCTTAGTCCTTTTCTCTTTTGGGACATACATATAAGCATCACAACCAAAAACCCTTATATGATTGAGAGAGGGTTTCTTACCAGTCCATACTTCCTATGGAGTCTTGTCCACCAAAGCTGAGGTAGGAGATCTATTGATGAGGTAACAAGTAGTTAACACAACTTCTACCCAAAATTTCTTTTCTAACCCTGCACCACTTAGCATGCTTTTGGCCTTATCCATCAATGTCCTATTCATCCATTCTACAACCCCATTCTATTGTGGAGTATACGAAGTTGTTTTCTACCTTTCTATTCCATAGTCCTTGCAAAACTGCTCAAATTCATTAGAGCAATACTCACCACCATTATCACTTCTCAAAACCTTTATCTTTTTCTCTATCTGATTTTCTACAAGAGCCTTAAACTCTTTAAATTTATTGAAAACCTCATATTTGTTTCGTAGAAAATATACCCAAGTCTTTCTTGAGAAGTCATCTATAAATGTAACAAAATAGATAGATTTACCTAATGATGGTACTTTTGTAGGTCCAAACACATCATTGTGAACTAGATGTAGAATTCCTTCAGACCTTGTAGCACTACTAGGAAACTTGACTCTAGTTTGTTTTCCAAAAACATAATGCTCACAAAAATCAAAATTTAATGGGCAATCAAAAATTCCTTCAACCATACCTTTCATTTTTAATGTTTGAAGGCCTTTCTCACCAATATGCCCCATGCATTGATGCCACAATATTGTCTTCATTGCAAGAATACTTGGAGCCATTTCTACCATATTATTTTCCTCTACAACTGAAGAGTTATTGCAATTAATACTTATAGTGCTAGCCTCAAGTCTGAACAAAGTTCCTGTGCGAACTCCCCTTGCCAACACCAAGGCTCCATGAACCATCTTGCAACTATCCTTATTGAATACCACATTCACACCTGCATCATTCATCTTACTCACGGATATCAGATTCCTTGCCAAACCTAGAATATGCAACACACCAAGAAGGGTTTTAATTCTTCCATATTTTAACCTCAACTTGACTCTTCCTCGACCTATTATTTTATATGTCGAATTGTCTCCCAAGAAGACTTCACCTCCATTTATATTTTCATATTCACAGAACCCCTCCCTATGAGGAGTCATATGAAAAGAAGCACCTGAGTCAATCAACCATGAGTCATGGCATTCACTTGAGCATGCTACAACTAAGAATAAGTCCCCTAAATCTTCATTTGTGGTCTTCATTTTTATAGAAGTTCCTTCATCAGATGATCGATTATTATCAACCTTTTTAGATCTACAGTCTCTTTTATAATGCCTTGCTTTACCACACTTCCAACATTTCCTCTTTTCTAGGGCAACAAATTTACCCCTAGATTTTGATTTCCTTTCTCCTGATTTCTTTTTGCTTCTTTCTTGAGAATGACCTCTCACAACCAAGGCATCCTTTTGATGATAATCCTCAGAATATTTTCATCTCATCTCCTCAGATAGCAAAGTTCCTACTATATCCTCTACTTTCAATGTAGATGTAGTATTGGTGATAGCCATAACTAGGTTATCCCATGAATCAGGTAATGAACAAAGTAAAGTAATACACTTTTCCTCTTCATCCATTTTTACTTCTATAGAGGTTAATTGACTTACCATAGTGTTAAAAGCATTCAGATGTTCAACCATAGAGTCACCATCATTCATCCAAAGTGAATACAACTTCTTTTAGAGAAAGAGTTTATTTACCAATGACTTTATCTGATACAATATTCCCAGCTTCTCCCATAACAACTTTGTCATGGTCTCTATAGATACATTCAACAATACCAAATCAGATAAGCACAATCTGATAGAGCTCCTTGCCTTCCTATCAATTTTTAGCCAATCCTCATCTATCATTGATGTTGGTTTTGTTCCCGAGACCACAATCCATTGATCTCTATCAACCAATAGATCCTCCATCTTGAGTTTCCATAACTCAAAATTCTATCCATTAAATTTTTCAATCTCTACCCGTGTGCTTCCCATATTTCTCCTTTGCTCGGATCCTTTCACATATAGCTCCCACTCAAGAATTAATTTATCACAAGGTTGAAACCCTTACTCCTCGAACAAAGCTAAAACCTAGCTCTGATACCAAATGAAGAGAAATAAAGAGCCCTGATAAACTAAATCTAGAAAAATAGTAATTACAGAATCAAAAGAAGAAGATAGCAGATACACACATAACATAATATTTATCCTGGAAACCCTTAATCGAGAAAAACCAACACAATATTATCTTCTTATTGCATAAACTTGATCATCTCCAATACAATAATGTTCCTCTTCTGTCTATCTCCAAACCCTAATGCAAGTGCGATATATATAACAAAGGCACATGCACGAATTTTACAATATCATGGGTGAAAAAGCATGGGTTCAAATATAGTAACCCAAAAAAGCCCATATGGGTCTAAAAATAACTTAAAAAACCCTAAAATTTGCCCCGATGAGTATAGGTATAGAGTGTCCAGTACCTTTTAGTGTTAACCCCACCAGAATAACATGGAAAATATTCAACATATTTCCAACACAAAGTGGATACTAAATCGATCATTGCCATATAAGAATATCCCAAACCATACACTCAAAAGTCTTTAGGGTTTCCTAGGCCTCACTAGCTATTATAAAAATTTTACCCATAACTATGGAAAGATTACATCCCCTTTGATGGTTATGTTGTGGAAGAACTTGTTTATATGGTTAGAACCTACTGAATATATATTTTTTGTGACTCAAACAAGCTATGTTCTCTACTCCCATGATGGCTATGCCTAATTTCTCTAAGCCATTTGTGGTTGAAAGTGATGGCTCTAGAAGTGGAATTAGTGTGGTACTTATCCAAGAAGGATGACCATTGACCTTCAATAGTAAAGCACTATTTAGCAAAAACTTGGGAAAATTGACTTATAAGAAGGAGATGTGACAATCTTACACGCATATAACTAATGGAGTCTTTATCTTATTGGGTGATATTTTTTTGTCAAAAAAAACTACCATAGACTTAAGTGCTTTCTTGAGTAGCGTGTACTTAAGTCTGAACAACAAAAAAGGGTTACCAAACTACTAGGGTATAACTATGAAATCATTTATTAGAAGGACACGAGAAATATAGTTGCTGATGCACTATCCTGCAAATATGAGGATTAAGATATGTTATATCCCATCTCTACTTCACTTCCTCAATGAACCCACCAACTTCAAGAAGTGATCCAAGATTTTACGTTGTAATCCTTAATTTACCAATTTTAAACTGACCTTGACTCTCCCAAGATATACATGGGACAACATTTATGATATTGAGGTTGCCTTGTTATCCTTTATCATTCGCCACTCTATGAGTCTATACTATAGGAAATACATGCTTCTTTGACTGTTAGGACATTTAGGCTTATTAAAGACATGAACGAGCTAAATGCATTTTTTTTGGGGTAGGGATGAAAAAGGATATTAAGAAATTTGTTGTATATTATGACACTTATTAGTGTGTTAAGGGTTAAACTATTCCCATACCAATCACACTCTAGCCTCTTCCTATTTTGGAGACCATTTGGACAAACATTTCTATGGATTTTATTGAAGGGCTTCCAAAGTCTAGAGGTAAAACATTTATTCTTGTGGTGGTGGATCATCTCTCTAAGTATGCTCATCTCTATCCTCTATAACACCCTTATAAGGTCTCAAATGTTGCCCAAATATTCCTTGAGGTATGCCTTAATTATATTTGATTGTGACCCACATTCAGTAGCCATTTCTAGCAAGAATTGTTCAAGCTACATGGAACACAACTCAAGATGAGCTTGGCATACCATCCCTATACCAATGGGTAAATTAAAATTATCAAAGTGCTTGGAAACTTATCTCCATTGCTTTTCATCTAAGCAACTAACTCACTAGGTCAAATGACTTCCTTTGGTGGAGTGGTGGTATAGTACTTATCACTCCTTCGTCAATATGACACCATATGAAGAAGTTTATAGACACCCTCCACCATCACTTTTGTCATACATTTTGGATAGTTCAAAGGTTCAATCAATGGATTCCACTCTCATGGAGTGTGCATGACTGCAATATCTCAAAGATAATTTGGCCTTAGCACAAAACCATATGTGACAACAAGCATATCAACATTGTTTTAAGCACAATTTCAATATCGAGGACATGGTTTTCCTCTACTTGCAACCCTACAAGCAGTCATCATTGAAACTCTGTGGTCGTCAAAAGATATCACTAAAATTCTATGGACCATATAAATTTCTCTAGTAGATTGGCCATGTGGCCTACAAACTAGATTTTCCGCCTTCTTTTATGATACATCCAATCTTCCATGTCTCATTAATGTTCCTTGGCAATCGTATACAGGTCCCATCCACACTACCTCAATTGGATGAGGAAGGCTTAGTCATGTTAGAAATCGTAAGTATTCTAGACCAATGTACATACATAATTCACAAACACACTCTCACTGATGTTATAATATAGTGGCATGGATTGTCGTACGAAGATTCCACTTGGTAGTCGCTCTATTAACTACAACAAGAGTTTCCTAACCTCAAGTTTTGAGGATAAAGCTTCTTGAAGGGGAAGGGCATGTTAGGACCCTATCCTAACACAATCATTGTTATGTACTTGTCTAGTGTTGATGTATGTTTGTACCTTGGGCACCTAGTGTGTATGGGCCCATTATGATGTAATCTTTACTTTTATTATAAGTAGGAATTAGTAGCTTGGGCCCCCTCTTTCATGTGGTTTGACCTAATGTCATGTTGAGTAGAGGTGAGAACTTAAGTCTAATGATATACTTAATAATATTAAGATTTTTATTTTATTTTTATATTAATAGTTTTACTAAATGAATCTAAGTTAGAGATGGGGCTTCTTGCATAAATATTAATGTATTACTTAATATATAGTTATGTTGTTTACAAGTTACCAAAAAATGGTTATAGAATCTTTAGCTTGTTTTAATTTCAATTAAGCTTTAATTTAAAAAGAGTTTCAACCATAGCTTCTTATTTTCACCCCATTAACAAAAGCATCAAGATAAATATCTCTCAAGCCAACATCCAAGTTTTTCTTAAGCTTTAACTTCATTGTATAGTTCTCGTCTTATTTTTTAAAAATTAGTTCTATGGTATTGAAACAAGCTCCAACCGTATTATATCATCACCATATAGTGTTATTACAAAAATTTGGCTATTATGCATGTATCACTTGGCAAGATTAGAACCTAAGTCTCCTCCTCGAAAGTTGAGGAATTGAACCAATTGAGCTAATGCCATTTGATATAGTTATAACCTTTATAAGATGAAATATTATTCTAGTTACATAATGCATTAATTAGCATTAGTTTTTCCATCCAATTATCTTAGAGCTATATGGATTATGAGGGTTTTAGATTCTTATCATGACTAACATGCTCAAGAGTATGCTTTATCAAGTGACTATAAGTGCCCAGGTGAAAGGATAAATGTCCATACATGGCCTAGGAAAGGCAAATTGACATCCTTGTAAGGGACACATCAATATCCTACCTTTATGTAACATATATCCATTTCATATTTGGTGAGCAAAGGAGGATATAACTTGTCCCAAATGGACTTGGGAAAATGGTGCCACAAATAGATTGAACTATTAGTGTTGCTATGGGATAACACATGTCATGTCATGTAAATAAGACTTGTTAGGATTAAGGTAGGTAAGCTACTAAGTTGGGCTGGGATAAGTCACCAACCTACTATGAGAAGGCATAGTTTAGGATTTTGAATGACCCAATGTCTCATAATTGGATTGAATCAATGGATGCTAATCTCATGTAGGGTTAGACTAGGGTGGTCCTATGATAAGCATGCACATTTTTGTATTTAAGCTATGAAATATTTATGGTGAGCTAAGTCTAAGCCTTATTACCTTGTTGCACAATTTATCTAGTGAAGCAAAATTCATAACATAAGATCAAATGCCATTTGAATATCTTTAATATAATTTAATGTTAAGAAGCTTCCTTAGATACGATTCTTAGTTTAATCCTTAACATTTTCTAGATTTATTGCATAAATCATCTTCAATTGCAGTAATTGAATCTAAGATTGTGAATGAATGAAAAAATCACATTTACTTTTTTTTCATTTGTTTTTTTAGCACTTAAGTTACCATAATGTTAATATTTTGGATATATATAACCTTTAAGATAATATCTTTTATGAGCTATAACTACTAGTTGAATTGTTTAAGCTTGATTTTATTAGTCCGACATCTAATTAGTTTATGTTAATCATAATTGTTTAAGCTTTAACTAAGCTTCCATCCAAACTTTTACAAGTTTAACATTTAAAATTTGAAAAACGTTGGATATTTTGGCATAGTCAAGTTGGATGCTTAGCTTTAAGTCAAATTGTCATCAAAAGTCTCAACTTGACCTTCATAAGATTTTCTTTCAAGACAGGATAAGCAATATAACTGTATTGATTATTAAAATTTGACAAGAGCTTTGTATTTCTTTTAAACTTTTTTTAAGTGAAAAACTCCTTGTGGGGCCGCCTTGGTCCGAGAGACCGCAACCAAGGGGTTCTACACCGTCAAAGTCACCCGAAAGTCGCGTTTGGCCCTGCCCGCAACAACATTATCAATTGGATTTTGGGTACCCAATTCAACTTTTTGGTAGGGTGGAGATTCAAACCTGGGACCTCCCTTGGAGGATTGCCCTCTCCTCTCCAACTCACCTACAACACCTGGATGTATTTCTTTTAAGCTTGATGTATGGTTTTCTACATCTATTAGAATAAACTTGATTAGTTGTACCTCACTAGTAAGAAGCTTAGCCATAAACTCACTTTAAAATTCCATTTGACTATGATGGTGTTATAGTGGTGCTAGCTTGATGTCAAGAAACTAGTGCCAAACTTGCATTGATCTAGAACTAAAATAATATCACATACATTTTTTGCAAAAAAAATAAAGCTACTGATACCCAATGCATATGCTAATGTTATGGAATGAAAATGTAGTAGTATACAGAAATTTAAAATTTACATCTTTAGGAGGATGTAAAGTTTTCTTTTATTTCACAACATCACCTTTGTTTCTTTAAATCATTTCAAATAAGTTTGATATCCTCTACTATTTAGGTTTGAGACCTCGTAATAAAGGGTGAGATAGAAAAGGAACAGAGCAACATGATATCGCATATTGACTTGAAGACATTACAATGTAACAAATATAATATAGCATTTTTATTGGGAGATATATCTTATAAACTTAAAGACACTTCGATGACTATATTCTTTCAAAAACTTTAAAGTCGATGTCTTCTCCACATTTGGGCATCACCATTATGATAAAAATCAAACCATAAATTGAAAAATAAATTACTATAAAGATTTGTAGAAGATATCTACTATAATTAATATTAAAATAAATATGAAGCTAAATAATGTGTAAACTCATTCAAAAAATGATCTGTACATTTCCTATGAACTTATGAGTGTTATGCAACTGCCTCATATACAATACTCCTTTATGTCAAGATATGCCATATACATTAATTTTCATCCATCATGATCTAAGGAGAAGAAAGAGGAATATAATACTTTGTACAAATAATTTATTACATGTTTTATTATGAAGTATGATTTTTTAACTTCCATTTAATTTTATCAGAGCTTTTTACATTTCAATGTTGTTTTTATTTGTAGTTGACTTGTGCTTAGACACAATCTTAAATTTGCCTTAGTTACACTATTGATCATTTGAAGTTAGGTCCTATATCAAAGTAATATTAGATCGATGAAGTGTCTCCCTTCCCAAATCATACTCTACAAAAGATCATTGGATATTTTTTTAAATTTAGACACATCCTTGTATTAGGTATATGAACTCTTAAATAAAATATCTTAAACAAAATGCCTACATTTAAGAGGCCAAATACACCCATTGTCAAGGACATTGCCCGTTCATTAGTAGATGAAACCGAAAAAAAAATATGTAACTCCTTTGCCAGGGTTAAAATGATCTAAGATTCTAAACTATTGGAAGTATAACAATGCCTATAAAAGATGCAATGTTTTTAGGCATAAGAACATCTTTGCCTTTTTTTTATTTCAAGGTAATAGTGTGTTTCAACTCTGATATCCCTCATACCACAATGGAAAGGAAAAATGTAAAAATTAACATCAGAGCAGCCCAAGCAATATTGACTATATCCATATGAATGCCTTGATTTCCTGATATTGTTATGCCAAAATAACACAGGCCAAGAAGGGAATCTTAGACTTAAAGTAGTTCTATTCATTATTCAACACAGAACCACAATATTTCATAACTAGTCAGGAACAAAAAACATATAGTTGATCTACCATCAGTGCTTCACAGATAACATTAACAATATCTATCACATAGCCTTTGTGAAAAACCAAGAATCTGATAACCTTTAACAACAATAGAAACTCATTATTTTCAAGAATAAGACTAGACAATGCTAATACAATTCAAGATACAAAAGGAATACCATAGAGTTGATCTACCATCAGTCCTTCACAGATATCATTAACAATATCTATCACACAGCCTTTGTGAAAAATCAAGAATTTGATAACCTTTAACAACAATAGAAACTCATTATTTTCAAGAATAAGACTAGAATACTCCATCAAGATACAAAAAGGAATACTATAAAAGCTATAAAACAGCATTCTTTATTTAAATGGTATCTTGAGATTATCCATAGTTAAGACTCAGAATACCCCATTCCTTATTTAAGAGCAGTACATGTATGGTTGGAAGTTGCACTGACAAACTAAAATTAGACTTACATCAACCAAGATATCCCTTCTTATTTAACATGGAGTAACAGGATGCTACCAAATAGTATAGAACAAAAATTAAAATTGATTTGTCTTTAAGTAGTAGCAAATGAAAAAGACAGATAATGCATCATATTTAGACACCACTTTCTATCCTTCATATGGAAGAAATAATATCGGTTTGCAGATAGGAACATCTCACCAAATTCTATTTATTAAATGCTAAATTCATTTCTGACAAGATATACTTCTAAGACAAAACTGCTTTCTATGTCAAGATGCAATTTTGTAACTGAATCGCCTTTGACAAGCTCTTCTTGGGTTCCATAAGCTATATATGCTTTTCACCCGAGTTGGGCTTCACACAATTTTCTGGAAGTGTTGTGGCAAGATTAAAAAGCCCATACTTAGGATGGGTGTACTCCTTAAAAGGCAATGCACTGATAAACTCTCAGTAGTACCTGGGTAGACATTCTCCAAATGAACTTGAGGGAGGCCAATCCTTTAATTTTAACATTTGAGGCCACTTGTTCTTGTGCATCTGTTCCTCCAAATAAACTGATCAGCATTTATGTCAACCTACAGAACATTATCCAACATTAAAAATTGTGAGGGCATTTGTTTCACATCTTCATAGTGCATTCAAGCATGGTCAACTTTGAGGCCAGTAATCTTCATTGAATTATTATTTATTATCTTTTGATCTTGTTTTAAAAAATGTTACCTAATGTTGACTTGCTTTGTTTTTTTCTTAAGTTAGGATAGTGCACTTTAAGGGGGAATGTTAGAGTTAAAGTGCACTATGCCTTCAGTTTGACACTTGTCAATTTCATTGACAAGTGTCATGTTCATCATATAGGCCTTCTGCCTATTTATGTAACACATTTTTATGAATAATCAATCCCTTTAGTTTTCCCTCCTAACATTTGGTATCAGAGCTCCAGGCTTTCTCTGGCCTTGTGAGCTTGAGGGGGGATTTCCCTCATGGAAATCCTCCCTCCCCCAATCTTTTTCCTCCATTTATAATTTTTTTTTATTTTTAGTCCCCCATTTTTTTTCTGCATACTGAGGGAGTATGCTCTCCATCCATGAGATGGATCAGAAACCAGATGTATAATGAAAAAAACCCATGGCTGCCCCTGAAGCTTCAAGTTTGGAGCCATGAGCCATGTGGCGATTGGTTTCGGTGATTGTGAACCCGTGGATCTGTGGCGAGATAAAGAAAAAAATGGAGATTGAGCTCCGATTCATTTTTGTGTTTGTTAGTGTAGTGAGCAATTTTGTTAAACAAATTTCATTTGAAGCTATGTTTGATAAAGGTAGTCTCCGTGATCTGTGAGTGTGAGCGGTAGCCAGCCACTACAGCAGAGGAGTCTGTCAAGACCACCGCCAGGAGTTTGTGGTTGAGCACAGGGAATTTGATTCAGAGATTCACAATGAGCTACGGAACTGGATATGCCCTACAGCTCCTAGGATGCGGCTACTGACTTGGAAGGTTTAGATTCTTCAGCAGCACATGTAGCAAATCTCTTATCAAGGGAGCCTCCTGAAATAAAACTTGGGGTTGGAAATTTTAGCATGGGTGCAGCAGTTGCCTTGTTCTCCGTAACTTGTTGTGTTGTTGGAAAATACAGCAATGGTGATCCATATCCAGTTAATATTAGTGCAGCAGTGCTTTCAGATTTCATTGAAAGAAACGACTGCAATTTTACTCAACAGAGTTCGAAACGCGGGGTCAAGAATCACTATAGCGGATTATTGCGTTTCCAGGCTTAGATCGCTTCCACAGCCATGCGACGAACGCCCTGGGCCGAGTTCCAATCCCCTGGCGGCTGCACAGTGTTTTTAAAACCCCAATCCCTGCTGTTCATCCCCGGCCGAGCACATATCTGGAGCGTATGCCCGAGGACAAAGGCGAAATTTTTCAGACGGGACCGGGAGAAATCTCCACGGAGAAAATTGCAGTAATTCATGCTGCTACACAGGGTAGCGAGGGATCTTCTGCTCTGTTAGATTCAGGCGAAAACCAGACGCACATTGTTCTGCTCTGCATATCTGGCCATTTATTTTTGACACGGCAGAGCGAACGTGGCTCATCGGGGAGTCAAGCGAAAATCGAGGATCGTGGATGTTGTAGAAGCGGAATACTGTCGCACGATCGGCCGTAGTGTTGGTGACGAATATTGCCAGATTGAGAGGCTGTTTGTCGACGGCGGCTGCGGCGAAGCCATAGGAGCAATTCTGGCCAAGGCTGATGCAGCGCGGGCAAAAGCGTCGGCAATCGAAGCGGTGACGGAGGGGTGGCGCTCGCGGCACCGGACGGTGACGCTCTGGTCTGTTTGAAGCTATTCACGGCAGAGGTAGCCTGTGATCTACTGGTTTGAAGCGCTTCCCACCTACAGTGACTGGCAGATTTGGTTTGCGTACCTTTGGTGCACTGTAGATATGCACAGTTTACTCCAGTTCAAGCATGGATAACAATATGATTGCAGCAGTGAGTTTCGGCAAGGAACGAGGAAATCGTGCAGCAGTGAGAGAAATTTATGACATTCGACAAGAAAATGGCACGGGCGAACGAAACCTGTGTCAGTGGCCGTAAAACCTGGTAACAACCACGAACAGGCGGATAAATTTTATAGATCGTTGTGGATCTATGGGAATTTATTTTATAGTTTTTTGTTTTTTTTGTGAGGAGTTAGGCCAAGTGTCACCCATTAGAACAATGAGGGCCCATGAAGTAAAGTCTTAAAATTATTTAGCCGCCCCCCGTCTCTCAGGTGGAAGAACGTCGTGTTTCATGACGCCGTGTAACTTTGGTTTTGATATACTTTGTGGGTCCATTTCAACATTATCCGCAAAGAGTGGTTCAAAGATACTTGATTGGAGAAGCACTTTATTGGCATGTAAGACAAACATTTAATCTGCCTGTTTAAGACTGTTTTTAATCCGCCTGCGAGCGATGCCGCCATTGAGCGATGTTGTTTTAGTTGCTGCCTTGGAGAGGCATGTTGTTTTTCATTATGATGAAGGCCCCTTTGATGGTGGAATATAGGGGTATTTATAGTCGTTGGAAACGGTTTTCCGCGACGGACACATTGGTGGTGTCCAATTGTAATTTTGAGGCTGTTTCAATTGAGTTTTTTAGCCTCAAAGTTTTTCTACCTTGGAGTGCACTTTCGGTTGTACCCGACACTCCCAAGGCTCTTATAAGTGAACCTAGTATCTAGTAGTTTCCCCTTTCTACTTGGCGGATGCAGCGGCTGGTTACCCATGCATTCCGGTAAGATGAGGTGACTACCATAAGGACACTTATACTAGGGACTACAGACAAAGACACCCTAGACTCTATCCGAGGTCTTTTCCGGATCTACTTCTGAAGACTACAGACAAAGACACTTCAAAAGATTCTCTTCTTTTCTTCTTCTCTCCTCCTATTTGGATCTATGGCTCATTTTATTGTATTGAGTGCACTTTCGGCAGAGACCGACACTCTTATATGGCTCGTTTTTCCTTTCATTAGGTGCATTTTCGGCAGAGACCGACACCTTCTAGATTGAGTTCACCACGTGGTGAATCTAGTTAGTGACCTACGAGTGGCAACATCCTCTGAGGATGACCTGCAGAGGCAACAGACCCAGATGTGGCTGACCCTGAGGCACCCATGATGACCCTGAGGCACTTAGACGGTTGACCCAGTGGCAACAGACCCGTTGAAGTGGTTGACCCTGAGGCAACAGACCGAGATGTATACACAGTGGATCTAGCATTATTCATAGTTGGAGAGCCAAGCGCAAAGAGCACGAGCCTAGACCAAAGAAAAAGAGGATGATAGGTTATTTTTTAGAGAAGTCAACATTAAGGGGGAATGTTACCTAATGTTGACTTGCTTTGTTTTTTCTTTAGTTAGGATAGTGCACTTTAAGGGGGAATGTTAGAGTTAAAGTGCACTATGCCTTTAGTTTGACACTTGACACTTTAAGGATGTCGAAAATGCACCTAATGAAAGGAAAAACGAGCCATATAAGAGTGTCGGTCTCTGTCGAAAATGCACTCAATACAATAAAATGAGCCATAGATCAAAATAGGAGGAGAGAAGAAGAAAAAGAAGAGAATCTTCTGAAGTGTCTTCGTCTGTAGTCTTCAGAAGTAGATCCGGAAACAACCTCGGATAGAGTCTAGGGTGTCTTTGTCTGTAGTCCCTAGTATAAGTGTCCTTATGGTGACCATGTCATCTCATCGAAATGCATGGGTAACCAGCCGCTGCATTCGCCAAGTGTATAGAAAAGGTCACTAGGTACAAAGATCACATATAAAATTACCTTGAGAGTGTCGAGTACAACCAAGAGTGCACTCCAAGGTAGAAAAACTTTGAGGCTAAAAAACTTAATTGAAACAACCTCAAAATTACAATATGACACCACCATAATGTCCGTCGCGAAAAACCATTTCCAACGACTATAAATACCCCTATACTTCACCATCAAAAGGGCCTTCATCATAATGAAAAAAACAACATGCCTCTCCAAGACAGCAACTAAAAAACCTCGCACTGTGGCGGCATCGCTCTCTGGCGGAAAAAAAAACAGTCTCTCAATTTTCCCTCACAAGGGAATTACATGGGCCATCTAGGCCTTCCACCTCCATGTAAAAAAAATAGGGATTCCCTCCAAGAAAAATTAGAATGTTTGAAAAAAATGGCCATGTGAGGCATGTGGGAAAGAAAATGTCCCCCACCAATGCATATGTAAAGTTTGTCGGCCATTATACATTGTGAAAGGCGCAGTACAACATTAGAGGAAATAAAAAACACCAACAAAAATAATTACTTCCTCTGCCACTTGTGTTCATGCATGGAATTTTTCCACGCATCTCGGGAAAAGTCTTTGAAGGGCGCCAATTTTTCTATAAAAGGACGGGGACTGGCAGAATGCTACAGTCTCACATACCGTAGCAGCTGCCAGGACTTGCCTCCCGTGCGCACCGTGGCGTCCGCCAGCTCTACGGCCTTCACGACCGCCTTCTTCAAACTCCACGGAGGACTCCACCATCTCATTCCATTTAAACCTATCAAACAATCACATAAGGCGGTCAAATGTTCAGCAACCTCGGGTCCTTCTCTGTGTTACATATGTAACGATCCTTTGGAAATCTCGGCCATTACGCTCATCACGACAATTTGAATAGGTAGAAAATTTCACAATCTTAACTTGCAGAATGACTGCACCCTCTCGATTTAATGGTTGTTGCATTGCTCGCAGAATCGCTGGTGGCTTCTACGCAGTGGAAGCAGCGAACATTCGAGTGAAAAAACAACTTCCACTTGTCAGGTTCTTTGTTTTCTGTAACCAACTCAACGGGAACAACAGTGTCATCGTGGCCTGGATCGATCGTGTATGAACAAGCATTCACTACGCCCAAGAGCCCCCTCCAATGTTCCAACATTCTCTGGCAATACGTTCCCATCAGATGCCCATGTGACCGCCTGACTTAGCCAATTAGGGATCTCACCATTAACGCACAACTAGAGCGCTAGTTCGAAGGAAATACCATAAAATGAAACACAAAATTAAACTTCTTCATGGCACAGCAGAAGGCACAGCAGATTTAAACTTCTTTATTTGACAAAACCCTTCTCCCCCATCGAAATCAATCCGTCGGTTTTATCTGCCGACAAGCTCTGAGAAAACAGCCAAAAGCAGGTAGGCGGGAGAGACTTAGGCAGATCGCTCGACGCACACTACGAAAACTAATCGCTCGACGCACACTGCACCATCGCCGTCTCCTGCCTGTGGCCGTTGCTTCGAAATCATTGTCCGTCAATTGCTGGATTCACGAACACCCAGCTACATCCTCCGTCTGTTACTGGTGAACCACGAGAGCAATGCGGACATAATGCTTCTTACGACACGGGCCCTCACACACCTTTGTGACGTGCTGCCGTCTTCCTGTGCTTCTATTGTGCGGTTGGCCATTGGGAAGGTCGGCCTGCAGAGGCGATGCAAGTTTTTTTTGTACTGGAAAAAAAATAGCTTGGGTGCCAGCTGGAGCTTCACAAATGGAGAAATGGATCTCCCTGAATTCTGCCAAAGGCTGCGATAACCTTGATGGCAAGCGAAAGCCCATCATACTCACTGCAAACACGCCTTGCCGTTTCCTCCACGTTTACGGACGGCACCTCATTATTATCACATGCGAAGAAGGCATGGAACTTGAACAACTTCCAGCTATCATGCTCAGACAGAACACCCAGAGTGATTGTGTCACTGCACTTCACTCTCATCTGTGGTAGGATTCTTCTGTCCTTGGTACTCAACTGTTTCATCGGACCGCCTGCTCTGAAAAATCACAGCGAACAAAAAATGCACTGTAGACACATCAATCACTTCATCTCTGCCGATGAGAGCTCCATCTGCGCAGATGTCTTTCAGACGGATCGAACCTGAGACGTGGGGACTGCATCAATCCTCCCAAATGAAACGGATCTCGACTGTCTTCTCCAGCTGCAGTCTTGGCCAGCACAGAAGCTGTTTCCCACACTGATCTGGTCCTTTCACAATCTCCTTCGTAATATTTCTACAGCTCTTGCACACCGCGTGGCTACCTCCATGGATCTGCAAACCCTAAAAAAACTAAAAAAAAAAAATTCTCCCTAAATTAAAAATCTTACCATCTGGTTTTTGATCCATCAAATGATGGAGAGCATACTCCCTCGGTAAAAAATTTAAAAAAAATAGGGAAATAAAAAAAAACAGGGGAGGGAGGATTTCCATGAGGGAAATCCCCCCTCAAGGGGTTTCACAGGGCAGGGAAAGCCTGCTCTGATACCAAATGTTAGGAGGGAAAACTAAAGGGATTTATTATTCATAAAAATGTGTTACATATATAGGCAGAAGGCCTATATGATGAACATGACACTTGTCAATGAAACTGACAAGTGTCAAACTGAAGGCATAGTGCACTTTAACTCTAACAAAAAATAATCTCAATTTATAATTTTACATTTTAAATAATTAAATTTGCTTTTTCTTGGCTTTTTCTGGATTTAAGGTGGGAGAATGCTCAATCTACAACACTTTGTCTTAAAAGTTTTATATAAAATAATCTCAATTTATAATTTTACATTTTAAATTATTAAATTTGCTTTTTCTTGGCTTTTTCTGGATTTAAGGTGGGAGAATGCTCAATCTACAACACTTTGTCATGAAAGTTTTATATAAAATAATCTCAATTTATAATTTTACATTTTAAATTATTAAATTTGCTTTTTCTTGGCTTTTTCTGGATTTAAGGTGGGAGAATGCTCAATCTACAACACTTTGTCATGAAAGTTTTATATTAACCGGGCAACCCTTCAGGTTGTAAGCGCAATTGAAATATGTTTGAAAACATACACTCTAAGAAACACCACAAACTCACACAACAAAAAAGATTTTTGTGTTTGTTCATTACAACTTTCACTTCCATTATAAAAAAAATAAAATTGCCGAATCAAGTTACAAGGTCATTGACCTAGATGAGATTGATCATCATTCGAATGGATCGCAAAACCAAAGCAAAAGCAATAGCAAGAACCTCTCTTCTCCATGGATGATTTTGAAAACCTAATGGAGGAATTAGCAGCCAAGGCATAGGCAGAGGCACGGGCATAGCCACAAAGAGTCTAGAGCTTCGCCTAGGCAAAGGGCAAAGGCATTGCAAGACATGGACAGCCGGTCTATTCGAGCATTGTCATAACACATTTTGTGATTTGTACTCTTTTTAAAAATAAGTTATAATTTGTATTTTTTAATATTATAAACAAGAATATTTGAATTTTGGAAGCATTATGTGTAGTTTAAACTTTGTATGACTTTCATATTTTTATGTGTAGTTTAAACTTTGTATCACTTACCACTTTCATGTGTAGTTTGTATCACTGAACAGTATAATATGAATTAATGGTGATTTAAAGGAATTTTTTTTTCCAATCGCATTTTCTGAGTTTTTTTGTTTTTTGTTTTTTACAAGTTTTGCCGACGTTTTTGACGAGTCCCGAGTGGGCCTTGTCCAAGCCGAGTTAGAGTTTCTTTACTATGATTGAAATCATCCTCCTCAGTAACCCTTAGTATCTTCTTCTCAGGCTTCTCCCCATCAGAAATTTGAGCATCTCCTTCTACACAATTCCCCTTGAATTTCTTCAAATTCCTCTTTGTTTTTCCCCCTCTTGTCTGCTGCAGTAAGTAGAAACCCTCCACTCCTCACGAATATTGGAAATGTACTTCTTATCATTTTCTTCTTCCCTAGCCTCTTTGTCTGATGGACCTGTGTTTTGTTTGCTTCTCCCAACAGTGCACTCAAGTTCGTGCCTACTCTGCCCCACCGTTGCATGAAAACTACAATTTTGCTTGTTGCTCGTTCTAGAAGCAAACGTGTCACAGAAGAAAAACTGCAACTCTGACATGCAACTAAATGTCAACGAAGGAAAATAAGTACAATGTGAAAAATGTTTGAAGTTCAAGTTCAATTTGTTTACATATAATTTTCCTACAACCTACCACAAATAATGCTTCAATGTTCTAGAAATCTGTTTTATAGTCCTATAGTCTAGCAGCTATCGCTTTCCTAAGCCTTAGCCCTTCATACCTACATATTCTACAAACTGATAAGCCTTAGCCCTTCATACCCACAGAAAGAACGCGTGTACAACAGTCTAGAATTTGGAAAAATAAAACAATCACATGTAAGGAACGTGAATTATCCACCATTCCGAAAGCTTGTATAAGTAAATAAAAAGTACAAGGTTGATTATAGAACAACATTACAAAGACTCCTACAACAGGTGTCACATTGGAAGAACTATCGATGAAACTTCTGGTTATCTATTGAAAATTGCACTCTCTACGCAAAACATCTGCAATTAGAGAAATCAAATTGAAGTTACAGTTAATAATTTATAGTTTGTAAAAGTGTCGAAATACTCACCGAAATTGTCTTTGGTTCCATATGCACGCTAGCCTTGACCTTAGGAGACACCTTAGAGACTATCACCCTACAATGTAGAGGTGGATATATTCTTTAAGATTCATTCATAGCATAAATGTGACAAAACCAATGCTGAACAAAAGAAGAAAATAATAAACCAGCGACTCCAAGGACACAATTGAAAAACAAATAAGCCACATGCATACCCCGGTGGTTCTAGTGCTCCACAAGACAGTTTGACAATGCTTTCAGAGATGATGCACAGGAATCCCATCCCAACCCATTTCACAAATTAAATACATTGAGAGGAGAAGGAGAAACCACTTCTTCTCACCCTGTGATTGCTTGGATGGCCAATCTCTTTCAATTTCACTACAAATGATTCTCTTACTCGAACCTCATTCCATTTCAGACTCCCTTTAGATTTGAGAGGGAATCAATCATTGGCCCTTTCTTACATAAAATCTTACAAAATATAAATTATAATAATTTATATAAATTAAATATATTATTTTATAATAAATTTAAACTATTATAATAATCTAGTGTTTGGCTTATTTGGAAAGCTATTGCAGACATATAGAGATTTGGCTCCAATTTATATTTACTTTTAGCGTTGTAATCGTGGTTAATTCTTAGGATTTGGGTTCTAGAGTTATAAAAGTTTGTTGCAAACTTAAAAAGGAGGAAATAAGTGCTTTTGTTGGCTAAGGTTGGGAGGAGTCTTGTCCTAACTTATATATATAAATAAATAAAATAAGCTATATGTGTGGTTTTTATGGAACCACTCCCATTACAAAAATAAAACATTACAAGAGCATATAAAATAAGTTATATTTGTGGTTTTTATGGGGACCACTCCCATTACAAAAACAAAACATTACGTGGTTCTTGTTATATTTTTATCAAATTAATTAAATCATATTTAACCTGTATTTCTATCAAAAATATTTTTCATCTATCTTTCTTATTAAAGAGATTTGTCATCTTTCTCACTATCAAGTTTTTGCAATCAACTCCTTTTTATCATTTCATATATATGCCTTTCGAAATTGAAATTTTATCAAGATAAAATTCAACACTATGAATGGCTAAAATATTTGCTACCCATTTTTCATATTTATAAATATAAATATATTGTCTATAACAATATGAGAGTTTCTTAATACTTTTTTTAAGGTTCTTATTCATGCCCCTAATATTCCAAGATATTATTTTCATTGTTATTTTTTTAATTTGTGACTTTAGCCCCACTTCTTGTTAACACTTGTGATATTTGCTTTTATTTTCCCATATCAATATTCCTGTGGGTTTCTTTTTCTCTTTGTTTTTGCCTCTTGGATATATATATATATTTTTTCATTTCCACCAATAATTTCATCTTCATCCATCTCTTCAATATTCTCACACTGCTTAAAGTAAGACTTATCATCTATAGGTTTGTCTTATTGTGCAGGATTTGTAGAGCAAGAAATAACCTCAAAAGCACATTCTTCTTTATATTGCCTTAGAAACCCTAAAGTGCAAGGATGCTCTTCCAAAGCAATTACCTTCTTATTCTACCCTAAAACCCTAAATTGTTATAGACTTCATCCTCATTTCTTTATTATGTTGCTATTGAAACTCTAAAGTGCAAGGGATAACCTCTATACCACTTTCATTTTTATTACCAGGAGAGGATTTTACACTACTTGAGGAAAATAAAAATGATTTACTTGGAAAGATCTTGGCCTCTTTTGATGTCTTTGTGTGTGAATTTTCGTCCACATTTACCTTTACACCTATAATTCCTTTTGCACTTGAACTTACATATTGTACTTTCTCATATCTTATATCCTTCTTTGTTTCTTCTAAATGTTGATCCAAGTGAGTTATGGTGGCCTTTTTCCATAAGATGTTGTAGATAGACTTTCTTTGCCCCTTCTTTAGGAGTGGAATATCCTTGATATGATCTATCTTCTATCAATGTATGATTTCCTTGCTTCACCTAAAAGTTTTTCTTATGACCAAAATTTTACCTCTTCCTTCATAGTTTTTACTTTGCAAACTCTTGCCAAGTGACCAATCTCATAACAATTGCGACAACGAAATGCGATATTTTCATAATCCACTTGTTGATCCCATTATCTTGATCCAGATTTAATCTTAATGAATTGTGACAAAGGTTTTGAATATCCATAGAAACACATATTCTAGTATATATATCATTCTTCTGCTCCTTAATAGTTAGTACTTCATGAATTCTCCTAGGGTATTTCCAATATTCTTCAAAATATCCTTATTGATAAGTTGATATGGAAGTCCAAAAAGCCTAACCCAAATTGGAAGCTTCTTAATAGTTTTTTTCTCAATAGAAAAATTTTCATTTCATGGTCTTAAATAAAGGGTATCTCTCCTTGTAAACCAAGGATCACCATTCGATATTTTATCCTTGATTTTTGAATTAGAAAATATGACAAGGAAAAAACATTTAGGAAGAAAACTCATAGAGTATATTTGAATTCAATCTCAACTTCCACTTGAATCTCCAAAAACTTGGCTAGGATCTATGAAACTTATATCATGATCAATCATCTCATCCTTGATGGTCACTTATGGTGCAACATCTACTACTTGGATTAAACTTTCCATTTATTCGCTCTTTCACTTATCTTCAAATTGGGTATTCATACTTTCAACTAGGGCATCATCACTTCCCATTAGGGATTTCAAATATGACTTTCCTTCCAAACTAACTAATGGGTTTAGGGTTGGGGATCACTCCTGGCCTAGCTCGCATTCCCTCTCAGCTCACACTCACTCCCAACTCACACTTCCTCCTAGTTTGCACTTCCTCCCAGCTTGCACTCCCTCTTGGCTCACACTTGCCCTTGTATCTTCTTTCTCCCGATGTTCCTTTTCTTTGATATTTTTTTTAGAAATAATATTGGCCACATTCATGGTAAGGGTTTGAAGCATTGATACACTCCAAATGAATTTCCTACTCTTCTGCCATATTTGAAGATCTCAAGATTGGCCTGCACTCCCTCTCGACTCGCACTCGCTCCCGGCTCTCACTTCGTCCTAGATCGCACTCCCTCCTGGCTCACACTTGCTCTTGTCTCTTATTTCTCCTAGTGTTCCTTTACTTCGATAATTTTTTAAAAATAATATTCATCGCATTCATGGTAAGGGTTTGAAGCATTGATACACTTCGAATGAATCCATTGCTCTTTTGCCATATATGAAGATCTCAATATTGGATTGAATTCCCTCTTAGCTCGCAAACTTGTAAATAATTTGTTTTAATATAATTTTTTCAAATACGTTTTCAAAAAATACTATATATTTAAACTATTAATTTTTTTTTGCTTGATAATAAGGGGTTCTACTCGGGTCTTCCACCCTTGAAAAAATACATCTATCTTATTTAGAGCTTGAGAGTTTACAAATAGATACACTTCTCATATCAATTGAGATGCTATAGCTAGAAACCTACATCATTTTACATAAAATTTTTGAATTCTTGATTTTCATTTTCTGGATCTTTTCAAATCTCTGTTTGAATACAATTACTCCAAAATTTAACATATTTCTTGAAATTTTCCTATAGCAGCCTTCGCAATGCCCAAAATTTGCCTCTACTATCTATGCCTTGCATCTTAGTAGAGTATTATTTCCAAAAAATCGCACTATCATAGTCTGCTTTACAAAATATGGATTGCTAGTTTCCTTCCTAAAACACAAGTGCAACCACAAAAATTATAATAAATAGTCTAAATGAAAACACATTATTATTACAAAATAAAACATATATTACTAATGGAAAACATTAAAGTAAAACTTAATCATTAATTTATTTAGACAATCAACATTTTTTGTCACCTTCAACTAAACTTTCTACTTCCTCTAACCATGGAAAGGAGAATTTAACTTCATGATCCTCAATCAAAACCCCTTTATTAGCTAGCTTATCTTCACATTTGTTTCCTTACTTTAATATATGTGTAAACCTAATTTCTTCAAACTCTTTAGCAAGATCTTGAATTTCCACATCATAATTCCATTTAATGACTTTACTCCATCTATCAAGACTCTCTGCTTCCAAATTAGGAATTGGGTAAGTTGATAGAGTTGGTTTAGACTCCTTTATGGCTAAACATGTGTTCTTTTTCATTACCTCTAAATTGCTTTCCTTTCTTTTAAATGTTCTTCTATTTATTTCTAGCCATATAGTCCAAAGTATTGTATATTTTGATATATCCCATATTATCTATAAAGCCTCATTTTTATAAGTGCTCTGCCATTGCTTTAATCAATCTTCAATTCTACTATTCATCACCATGCATTTACCAAACATATTAAGAATCCATTGCCATAGATTCCAAACTATTAAGCAATGTCCCAAGAGATGGTCAATACTCTCCTCCTCCTTATTACAGAAAACACATTGAGAGGGGCCATGAAAACCCCTTTTCATAAGGTTATCCTAGGATAAAATTCTTCTATGACCTACTAGCAAAACAAATATTTTGACTTTAGGAATGCTTGGGCTATCCCAAATATCTCTCCATATTCTAGTGATATTATTATTATGTTGGTGTTGAACATTATATCCACTTCTTTTTGTGTAAGCTCCTGAGCTATTCAACTCCCAAATAAATTTATCCGTGGCACCCTTCGGAATAATCACAGTTGTTATCTTTCTACTCAATTGTCTCCTAACATCAATGTCTTGTATACTTATAAAAAAATCTTCTTTCCATTTGTATCTTCCTTCTCGATCCTTGTACAAAATGTTTGAAACCCTATCACTAAATTTATCCTGAAGAAATCTCATCCAAGGTCTCAAAACTGGATCTAAATTGAGTGGTTTTTTATCACACCATGTATCCATCCAAATAGAATTTTTTTCTCGAGTTCCCACCACCCATCTTAAACCTTTAATCATAAGATCAATAGATTTTTTAAACCATTCCAAAGAGCAAAACCATTTGGGAGAGAGAATGTAGTAAATATTAAACTTGGGTCATTAGGGTGTTAAATAATTTTATTTATTTATTAGTTAATTCAAATTATTAAATATTTTTAAGTAGTTATATGATATTTACATTTTGATCATATAGTGGTATAATAATAGAAAAATAATTATACACATGTCTTTAGTAAGATTATGAACCTAATGTCCCACGTGCAATGGTTTAGGCTTTGGATCTTCTTTGGGAGGTCCAAGGTTCAAACCGTAGTGTGTGTGGTTGTGTGTTAATTCCCTATTGATAAGCTTAGCTCTCGATCTTACGAGGGATCATGGCTAGGATGGGAATGCTCAATTATATATATATATATATATATATATATATATATATATATATATATATATATATAACCTAATCTCGTAACCTATGTTTTTTTTTTTTTTAAATTTACATGGTGGAATCGGTAGCCGCCACGAATCCGGGCAGGCTATCCAACTTTTTATGGCCGCCACAGTATTCTGCGCTATTTGCCCCAAAAGCCGCCACACAGATCTTCGCGTAGTCCACCCTTATAACCATCATGCCACAATCATTTAAAACCTTTTACGTCGCTGAAAGCACCAGGAAAGGGACAAGCATTCAGTTTGACGAGGCCCGATATTTGAACCTTGGACCTCCGCCCCCCTTATGGGGTTTGGATGAACCAATTGGTCTACACCTCGGACCTATCTCGTAACCTATGTTAATGTTAACTTTATTTTATTTTTTAAAACTTTTTTAATAACATTAATTTATTGTTAGTTAAGCATGATTGAAAAATGAATCCCCTCAAAAAGAGAGAAAACATGGCAATAATCTTGTTAAAAGTAAAAAATTAAAATGAAAAGAGAGAATACATAACTAAGTGTATCAACTACTTGATTTTCCTTTCCCTTGATGTAGCTAATATGAGAGTCATACTCATATAGGAACTCTAGCTATTAACATTGTTGAGTAATCAAATTTAGATGATCAAAAATATGTTTGGTTCCTTGGTGATCATTCTTCAACACAAAGGGTTTTCCCAAAGGTAGTGTCTCCACATATACAAAACATGAATGGTTGGTGTAAGTTTTAAATTAGGTGGTGCATAGTTCTATTTATGCACTTTGAATTTTTAAGACTCATACGCCACTATTTGGTCTTAAGTCTTCACCCAAGGCATAAATAATTACTATGAAATCCTCATTAGTATTCGGTACCTTAAGAATTGGAGATATTGTTAGTTTCTCCTTTAACAACTGAAATATATTCTCACACCTCTTTGACCAAACATATTTTTTTTCTTTCCTTTGGAGTGAGGTGATTGTGTGAGCTGTCGTGGAGAATCCTTTCACAAATTTTCTATAGTATCTTGCTAGACCAATGAAGTTGTAGACTTCGTGTACATTTTAGGGTGTTTCCCACTCCATAATGGATTTAATTGTTTTGGGATCAATGAATATGCCCTCTATAAAAATGATATTCCTTAAGTAATGCACTCTATTTGGAAAAAGGCGTGTTTGGACAACTTCGCATACAACTAATGCTCTCTTAGTCTCTATATTACCTTTTGTAAATGATCTAAGTGGTCTTCCTTATCGCGAGAATAAATTGGTCTATCATTTAGGAAAACCAACACAAATCTATTTAAAAAATCCTTGAACACAGTTGTCATAAGATTCATGAAATCAACTAGAGCATTCATGAGTTCGAATAGAACCATAGTGAACTCGTTATATCAATATTGAGTTTTGAAGGTTGTTTTTTTAATATCCTCTTTTTCTATATTTAGTTGGTTATATTTTGAACAAACATAAATTTTTGAGAAGAATGTTGCCTCTTGCATCTATTCAAACATGTCACAATCCCCAAGAAATCTATTGATAATCAAGGAAGAAATTCCCATGTTTCGAAGAAGCACCATCTTGGATCAGAACACGCTGCTAGTGCTCCCAACTCTGGTGCACCTGTCTTAGCCAAAGCTCCTATCTTGGGCATTGATTTCTCAAACAACCCTGATCCCAAAGGCAAGCAGCCTATTCATTCCTCCCCTACCGAATCCCATGACCATGTATGTTCTCTATTTGCTTTCCCTAATCATTTCAATCCCCTATTTGAGAAATTTTATTATTAGGAGGAACTCAACCTTCCTACGAATTTCCTCTTCCTGGAGTCTATTGATTGCCTACAACGATACTCTTGCCCCAACTCTAATTTGAAGCCTCACTCCTCGTAAAGGTCTAGTCCTTCGAACCCTCCCCTTAACCAAAGCTCTATGGACCTTCTTAATGAACTATCCTCTCCTACTAGCCTAGACGATTCTTTCAATCCTCCCTAACTCGTGACCAAAAATTAGGGGAAAAAGTCCTCCACTGATGTTGGCAGTGATAATAAGAAAGAAAGATCCTCCATTCTTGATTTGAGAAGGAAAGAAGTTGAAGATGAAATCACCAATGGCACTCAAACCACCCTCTTCTCATCCCTTGCAAAAATTCCCATTGGAAGCCTTCGCAAGGACGATGGGAAACGAACCAAATCCCCCTCGTCCTAGGGCAAAGGAGAGAAAAAAACTTCTTCCAAAATTTATAGATGAAGATCCTCTCATGGAATGTGAGAGGCCTCAATGGCCTAACCAAATAAAGGTTGGTGTCATCCATGAGAAAGGATTTTAGACCTAGTATCATGTTGCTTCAAGAGACCAAAATTGATGAAGGAAGTCTAGAAAGAATTGCCAAAATTATATGGAGAAAAAATGAATACGTTGCTAGTCCATTCTAGGGAGCTTTAGGTGGGTTGTTATGCCTTTGGGACCCCAACAAAGTGGAAGGGAGACTTTTATCATCATTAGACAAAATCATTAATATTCTTTTTTATTGTAAAGATAGCAAAGAAATATGGGTTCTTTCAAATATCTATGCCCCCAAAAATCTCTAAAAATATTAGGACTCTGGAGAAATCTCAGCCAGATGAGAACCATCTTCTCAAAAAAACAATGGATGCTCACAAAATTTTTTAACTCTCCCCTCTATCCCTCTGACAAAAGTGGAGGGACAACCATCACTCCAAGATGCTATGAGAAATTTGCTGAATTTATCAACAACAATGAGCTAATGGATGTCCATCTCAAAGGAACTAAATTCACATGGAGCAACATGAGGATAGGCAACCAATTCATTTGGCTAAGGCTTGATAGATTCCTTTTGTTCAAGGAAGCAATTTACTTATTTGGGGATGCTGCTCTGCAATCCCTCCCTAAAATTAGATTGGACCACAATCCCTTAATTCTTGAAGGCCTTCAATTGGATTCCTTCTTCAAAACTCCCTTAAGGTTTGAAGATATGTGGATTCAACATATTGACCTCAAAGTTCATTTTGTTGAATGGTGGAATCAAAAGTTCATAGGCTTGCTCATCTCCTAAATCACCAAAAATCTACATTATATCAAAGCTAATATTTGGGTGTGGAACAAGGAGGTATTTGGTAACATATTTAAAAATAAACAGACCATCCAAGAACAACTCTAAACTATAGAGGAAGAAATCCAATCTAGAAATTCATCTCTCTAGATCAAGGAAGAAGAAAGGAGACTTTTGGTCGAGCTCCATAATGTTACAACAAGGGAGAAGATCTTCTGGAGATAAAAATAAAGAGCCCTATGGCTAAGAGAAGGTGACTCAAAAACAAAGTTATTTCATGCCTCAACTCTTAGGCATCGTAGCCACAACAAGATATGAGAACTTTCCAAGAGTGATAGGTCTATCCTTAGCGATATTTTTAATATTCGTGCTGAAGCCTTTTCTCACTTTGAAAATATTCTTGGTCCCCATCCCCTATGTTTTGCCCAGGCCTCTAATCCTCTTACCTAGAACATCTTGTGCCTAATTCCTCCCAAGGTCAACGTGCATCTTTTCAATTCCTTCTCCCATAATGAAATTAAGGATGTCCTTTTCTCCATGCATGCTAACAAATTAAGCCCCCAACCTGGATGGGTTTCTTCCCTGATTCTTTCAGTGCTTTTGGGATATTGTCGACAATAAAATTTGTGAGGCTATTTAGGAAGTTCAAAGGAACAAATTCCTTTCCAAGGATGTAAATTCGACCTTTTTGGCACTCATCCCCAAGTCCCCAACAACAAAACCCTTTTAGACTTTAGGTCGATAAGTCCATGCAATGTCATTTACAAAATTATCACCAAAGTCATGATCAAAAGAATGAAGGATATCCTTCATCTCATCATTGAGCCCTCATAGGGAAGCATGGTTAAGGGTAGAATCATCACTGATGGCATCATCATCATCCATGAACTCATGCACTCTGTATCCAAAAGCAAAAAAGTTGGGTTCTTCCTCAAGCTTAACATTAAAAAAGCCTTTGACAGAGTCTCCTAGAGTTTTCTTTTTGTAGTCCTATCTAAATTTAGATTTCATAATGAATGGATTGCTCTCATCAAGAAATGCTTCTTGATAGCTTGGTTCTTTATCATAATTAATGGATCAGCTGTAGGTTATCTTAAAAGCTATAGAGGCCTATGGCAAGGAGATCCTTTGTCTCCCACCCTCTTTATCATTCTTATGAAAGCCCTTGGAAGATCCCTCAAAGCTATATGTTCCCTTGGAGCCATATTAGGTATTAAGGCCTCCTCTTCCCTCAATCCCATCACCCATCAACAGTTTGTTTACGATACCATTTTAGCGTCTCTATCATCCAGTCCTGAAGCCAAAGCTATAAAGATCATCCTAAATTTATATGAAGAGGTCACTGGCCAAAATATTAACTACTTAAAGAGCAAAATATATTTCCTTAATACTTCCATTGATAAATAATTGAAGATTACTCATATCCTTGCTTGCACTCTCTCTAGTTTACCTTCCACTTATCTTGGTCATCTCCTCTTCATTGTCAACCTATCTAAAGGTATGTAGAACAATACCATCAAAATACTCCTAAAAAAACTTATAGGTTGGAAAGGATCTCTCCTTAGTCAAGCAACCAAAGCCACTCTCATGCATGCCTACCTCCAAAGTATCCTTGTTTTCTTCATGTCTATCTTTAAATCCCTTGCAGCTATCTGCCACAAGATTGTGCAAATTTAGAAGAAATTTTTATGGTCTGGGATCGAGAACAAGAGAAGATACCCTTTGGTAGCCTGGGATAAGATTTTTTCAAAGAAATCTCAAGGTGGATTAGGTTTCAAGAAATTCAACAAAATGAACATGGCCCTCATTGCCAAACAAGGTTGGAGGATTTTCACCAATGCAAGCACTTCTTGGGTTTCAATAATTAAAAGTAAGTACCTTCACAACATAGGATTTATGGATGAAGGGACTCTCCCAAGAGGATCAACATTCTGGGATACAGTCATTAAATCCAAACATATAATTCAAGATGGTTCCAAATGGTATCTTGGTAATGGGCTTCACATTGACTTTTGGAATGACCTTTGGCTCTATCACCAACCTCTGCTTGATGTTACCAACCTTGCCACTTTAAAGCCCATCATTGATCGTCTCTTTAGGGATAAAGTCATCAAATTTCTTACTAACAATCCTAATGATCATTCTTGGAAGGTGATCCCGCTTGGCAGTATTAGAGAAGGCCAGGATAATGTCGTGAATCAATTGACCATTCTCCTTAGAACCTGTATCATTTTGAGTGACAATTCCCTAGATTCTCTAGTCTAGAATACCTATGATAGTGGTCAATTATTGGTAAAGTCTGCCTATTTTCTTCAAGTGGAAGCCTCCCTTTACCAAATACCAACCAACATTATTTGGACCAATCTCCTTATTCCTAAAATTGTGTTCTTTTCCTGGCTTGTTGCTCAAAACAAAATCCTAACTCTAGAAAATCTAAGCGACAAGGGAATAATCATCCCTAACTACTATTATCTTTGCCGATCTAGGTGGTCCTTGAGTGTTTCTTTTTTTTAAAGGTCCTAAGCTTCCTCCTATATTCCTTTGGTATTGGATGGGTTCAACCTAACACCATTCTTGAGTTGTTTCCTCAATGGCCTAATGCCTTCTATAATAACTGACTCAAAATGCTTTGGTCCTTCTGCCTCCCACAGTACCTATGGAAAATTTGGTTAGAGCATAATAACAAAGCTTTCACAAATACCTCTAAAGATTCCTTGTTGATAAGAACCATAATTTTGTATGCTACTATTGAGAATGCCTAGTTGACCCCTTGCACTAAGGTCCCTAGACCTGGCCTTGAGTCCAATATTGTTGCCTCACTCAACTTGTCTATGGATACCTACGTGCCCTCCGTCTTGATTGCTGACAGATCCAACATCAGGTGGACTCCTCCTCTGGAAGGATGGCTGAAATTAAACTTCGATGGTGCGGCCAAAGGAAATCCATGAAAGGCTGGTAGTGGAGGTGTCATAAAAGACCACAAAAAAAATGTTATCCTAGACTTTGCAGAAAATATTGGAGTCCAATCAAACAATGTTGTTGAAGTAAGATCACTCTTTCAAGGGTTAACTGATCAACTATACAATATGGTCATTGAGGGAGATTTATTGAATGTCATAAAATATCTCAAAGAAAATCAAGCTCCTACTTGGAGAGTTTCAAACTTAATCAAAGAATGCAAGTGGCTCCTCTATCACCACAACAATTTAATTATTCAACATGTTTTTAGAGAAGGCAATAAAGCCATCGATGCGATGGCCAACTTAGGTCTCAATGAAGTTGATCTTCACGTGTGGTGGGACTAATTTCCTTAGCCTCTCAATGCTATTACAATTAGTGAAGATGCTGATTTTCCCTAAGTTTGTCCCTTGGCTTGGCCAACTTGTTCGCTTACATGGATCCTATTGGTATACCCACATCTCCACTCCCTCATAGTAGCCCATGAACCCTTTTTCAAAGTTCACCTTATTAGGCTTCCATTCATGGAGAAACCAAGTTATGGCTCCCTTAACTACCACCTCAATATCTCTGAACCCCTACCACATCTTGGTTCGTGCACTGTCTTCCACTAAGAACCCTTCCACTTGATCCATTGCCACTTGTTCCATTTTCATTGAAGCCCCTTCCTGGTGTGTCATCGACTAGACTAGTTTTTTCCTTGGTCCTGTTGGAACAAAATCTGCCTTCGGTTAATAGTGTTATGCCTTAGACTTTGCCAACATTGAATAGACAGATCTTGCTTGAGATCATCTGTCTAGTCTCCAAAGAAGGTTGGTTCCTTTAATTTTTTTAGAGAAAATGGGAACAAGAGATAAGGGAAATATAGCCTAAGCTAGAAAATTTTCTCACGGTCGTCTCTTGGATGTTTACAATCTTGATGTACACATACTGGATTACAAGTAATAAAATATTTCTTCTTTTGGCTTTCGAAACTTCTGTGTGCAGGTGTATGTATCTAGTGCGGGAAGCGCTCTATACCAATAGAGCATCTTTCCTTTCAAATATATAATCAACAATCCGACCATTACATCTTGGGCAGTACTGGCCGACCGTCTGGTCCATGAATTTAATATACATGCAGATCCTTTCACATTGCTGAATCAATTCACTATCATTGAGAGGCATCCACAAGAAGAAATCCAAGATTTCAACATCAGATTTACCAAAACTTGGGATAGAGTACCGCAAGGCCTAAAGCCCACGAAAGAACAAACTATATGCTATTATTTAAGGGCTTTTGATTCAGATCTCAGTATGATAATAATGCAATCCCGTGTAACCACTTTTCCTAGGATCTATGTAGAGGCAGCAAAGGGCGAAGCTGATCTCATCGCTACAAAAAGATATCCATCAAAGAGTCTATTGCTAATTGTACTAGAGCTTTCCCAAGCGTCAATCTATAAACTACCTGTACTCCCATCAATGCAGGCCCTCCCAGCTATAGTTGCACCTCCTACATTCCTTGTATTACCAGCCACACCCCTTGCATCAGCTCCCCCCAATGATCAATACATGACAATAATTGATACAATGAAGACATTGTCAAATGAAATTACGTCCATCAAAAAGAGAGAGGTGGAACAGAATATCCAAGCAATAAGATTTCCACAGATACAAAGGGAAGGTCCTTCAACAAGTGGAAGAGGACAAGATAAAAGAAATGTGGTGTATGCGAATGAGACGGGAGATAATGGAGAACCCACTAATTCTGATTACTGGTGTACCACTTGCAATGATCCTCATGGAGAGGATTCATGCATGATTCATCAACATCATGTGCAAGTGGTTATCAATGAGAGAGTCAAAGAAACCGGCAAGGGATAGGTGAACATAATCAGAGAAGTCCACCACAATTTGGCAATGCCATCCATGGAACAAGTCTCAGTCCTGACAAGGTCGAGAGAAAAGTCGTTACAAGCCGACCCTAAAGGACTCCAACCACTAGGTTTTCCTCCTACCCCCAGGGCAACTCCACAGAAAAACCAGTCGAATGAGAAAGGACGTTCTGACCCTCCTCAGGCTTCTATGGCTACACCAAGAAAAGAATTTCCTCCTAGAAAAGGGAGCGAGGCTCAAGAGCAAGCGAAGGAAAGACTTAGATTTCCTTCATTGACAAAAAGGCAAAGAACAAAAGCCACGCAGGTCTATAGAGACAGATACGACGCATCTACTAGTGGAAGGGAAAAGAGTGCTGAGGTATTCCTAGCTGCAACCCTTTCGTTCAACATTGCAGAATAAATGAAGAGGACCCCTTCCAAAATAAGCATGTATGATGCATCGCAAATTCCTGGTCAGATTGACCTCCTCCAAGAATCTTTAAATTTAAAGAATAATACCTCTTCCTCAAATGTTATACAAGCAAATGTTGTGTCAACCTCTAGAAAAAATAGACCGCCCCCATTCTATCTATCCTTGTAAATGGAGGGGTGGGTAGTTCACAATTACATGATTGATTTAGGGGCCACAACTATGGTGATGCCAAAATCCGTATGTGACATAATGGGGATGGAATATACTCGAAGTCATCCTGGTGTGTTGCAATTAGATGGTACTCCAGTAAAAACTGTTGGGGTGATCAAAGATATCCCTATTCAACTCCACGGAATGCCAGAAGCAGTCATCATACAAGAAGTAGTTGTTGTAGACTTAGAACCATATTTCGGTATGTGTTTATCCGAGAGAGTTCACGACCAAACTAGGAGGTTATCTGTCACTAGATTATTCGCATTTGGAGGTACCTTTCAAAGGTAAAAGAGTCAAGATCTACAATGAAAAACCATCTACTTTTCATGTAGAAAGACTAGAAGAAACAACTACCGTCAACATGATGTCCGAGGAATTTGAGGATATTGATCTAATGGAAGAAACCATGGAGGAACTCCAATCTGAAGATCAGTTTTCGATGGAGAATTTCAATGCTATGGTAGAGATAGAAATAGGAAGCTATTCCATTGAAAAACCAAAAAAGCTCCCTATTACTGTCCCTAAAACAGATGATTCAGCCAACCAGTTCAGCAAAAATGGAGCAGGAGCTGGAATCGTCCTAATTTCACCCACTGGAAAAGAAAAAGTCTTTTCATATAGGTTGACATGGAGTTGCACCAATAACACAACTGAATACGAAGCCTTGTGTTTGGGACTCAGGAAAGCTAAAAAACTGAGCGTGCCAAAAACTGTTGGAACAAAATCTGCCTTCGGTTAATAGTGTTGCGCCTTAGACTTTGCCAACATTGAATAGACAGATATTACTTGAGATCATCTGTCTAGTCTCCAGAGAAGGCTGGTTCCTTTGAGTTTTTTAGAGAAAAGGGGAACAAGAGATAAGGGAAATATAGCCTAAGCTAGAAACTTTTCTCACGATCGGCTCTTGGACGTTTACAAGCTTGATGTACATGTACTGGATTACAAACAATAAAAGATTTCTTCTTCTGGCTTCCAAAACTTCTGTGTGCAAGTGTATGTATCTGGTGTTTTAACTTTTATTCATTCTAAGTTTTATAATGTATCCGTTCTGAAATCTGGACTGTGCACGTATAAATATTGTTTCTAGAGTTGAACATTAAAAGATATTTACATGCTTTTAGACGAACATCTAAAAGTCACACTCAGGAATTCGTGTTTTCTATAAAGAAAATATAAAGAAAACTCTAAAAGTAGTAATCTACACCGTCAATGTTTGTTGTTGTCCAATCTGTATCGTGAGAAAAGTTTCTAGCTTAGGCTATATTTCCCTTATCTCTTGTTCCCCTTTTCTCTAAAAAACTCAAATGAACCAATCTTCTCTGGAGACTAGACAGATGATCTCAAGCAAGATCTATCTATTCAATGTTGGCAAATTTTAAGGCGCAACACTATTAATCGAAGGCAGATTTTGTTCCAACAGGTCCCTCTTGACACATTCTTAATATATGTCTACTTTGTATTTCCCTTGCCATATTAGGCCCATCCTTGATGACTTATCCTCTCTTAAGGCTTGAGTCTCCTCTTGCGGTTGATGTGGCAATTTTAACCCCTAACACTTGCCTAACCTGGCATTTCCTTGATGATTGTTCCACTTGTATACCTCAAATTACCAAGATCACCACTAGTGTTGTTAGGAGAGCCTTTTCAAACATTCATTTTCAAGATGACCTCAGGCCCAGATCCACTGCTATCTTTTGTAATTCAAGGTATGTTCATCATTTTATTTCCAAGGATCCTATCCTCATCGATGGTTGTGAAATTATCTTTCCAAATTGGAATTGCAAAACAAATATCTCCAAGTATGATGCTCATCAAAAATCATAGTTCACAATCATCCCCAAAACCATTGATACACCGCAAGATTCAAATGGCTCAGTTCTCCTCAATATCTTTAAATCCCCTTGTAAGATTATTTTTATCCATTGTGCAAATCTAAAACCTCCTTCCTATTTGATGTGCAAGTGTTTAGTTGTCTTTGAAGCCCCCACTCTCTATGCAAAAATAACCCTTTTAGAGCCTGAATCCTTGTAGTTGAAAGCTACGATTGAGGAAATCCTTGCCAACCATGACTTCATGCTCCTCTTGAAGAAGTTTAGTGGAAGCGACCCTAAGATTTCAAATGAATTCACTCAATATTGGGACAATGGATGTGTTTCAATTTTTGACCTCCACTTCAAGGTCAACCTTCGGCTGCTGGTTGAGGTGACAGAGTTATTGAATTATAGAATGGTCATCCACCGAGATAAGCATTCAATCACTAAGGAGACCAACTACTTCATTGACAAAGGGAGGAAGTTAGATAGAGAGAAAGAGGGGATCATTAGAGAATTTCTCCCAGTCCCCTGGAACAGGGTCATGATCCTTATTATGCAGTACCTTACAATTGATAAAACTAGTTCCCCCATTTGGAGCTTTCATTTGGCTTTTTAAAATTACCTTAGGGACATTAAATCCATGAACATCCCTAAATACTTAGGTAGGTCATGGAAATATCTATCTAAAGTGTAAGGAAAGGAAATTCCTCTCACCTTATCCATTAGGGTTTGCACCTGATCCTCTATAGGCATGTCCTCAAAAAGTAGACTCAAAGAGTGATTATCACTTGTTCCATCTAGCCTGTTGACATCACCCCTATTCATAGCTCGAGTTAAGAAAGCCCTCGCAAGGAGGCCACTAGTGAAGGAGGCAAAATGAAGATTACCTCCATGGATTTTTCTAAGCTCAAAAGGAAACTAATCTATGGCTCGAACTCGGGTGACACCCCTAAGTCTACCAAAGATACTCCTTTTTGATGCTCTTCTAGAGGTAAATATTATAGAGGAAAGCATAAAGCCAACACCCCGAAATATTCTACTCCAAAGCCTCAGAAGATGAAGGTTGAAGACATCCATTTAAAAGTAAAAATTAAATAATCCCTATTGAAGGTGAAGGTTGAGAGTACCCCTGGGCACACAAAGAATTTAGGATCTCTAAGTGGACCTGCAGCCCATATCCAACAAAAATCCATCTCAAATCCTCTGGCTAGCCTAGGAATGACATTGTCCTATACATAAAATGTTTCCCAAGTTTCTTGGACCCTTCTCTAACAAGCATCAAAGGTGGTGGAGGAACTCATGCAGCACCTGGATGTCCACACCAAGGATGCCAACATGGTGGCTGAAACCAACAATGAATTTGATTAAGCCACCTCTGATGTCTTTTTGGTTTGTCTCTAATGAATTAACTCCTTGGTTTTGCTTTTTGGTTCCCTTTTGGCATATCATAGGGGTTTCATTTCTCTAATCATTTCTCCTTTTATCCGTTGGGGTGATCCTTTGAGTTCCCCCTCTTTGTTGTTCCTTTTGGTTATGTCCTGTGAGGACCCTCCTACTGGGTTTTTTTTGTAAAGGGTTTTGGGGTCCTTTTAAAACCCCCTCCTCCAATATATAAAAAAAATGTCACAATACTTAGAAGATAGCTTTAGTTCTTGATTTTTACCTTATATAGAATCTGGAAGTTGATACATAATCTTAGAGTACCAATTGTTCTCTTTAAAAAAAATTATCAATGTACCCCAAGGTGATGCATTTGTCAAAATCATTCCTTTTGATAAGAGTTCGTTCAACTATGTCTTTAGTTTGAACAATTCAGTGGTGGTCATTCAATAGGGATCCTTGAATTGTGATTAGCCCTCGGAAGGACTTCTATAAAAAAGTTAAATTCTTTTATTGGAGGAAGGTCTAGGAGCTCTTTAGGGAAGACATCTTAAAAATAATTCAAAAAGAGATATTTTTTAAGAGTAGGTTATTTTTTGTCTTCCATGTCATTGATATGCATTGCATATAATTTGCACCTTTTTCTTTAAATTTTTCTTAGCTGCATAATTAAAATGTGTCTTAAATTGTCAAGTTTCTAGATTCCATATATGGTGGTATTGTATCCATCATCATCAATACACTCAACCACCTTAGCCTAACAATTTACCTTGGTCCTATGTTACCATAGTCAAATGACTCCAATCATTGCATCATATAAACTTAAAGGGACCATATACATATTTACTTCTATACTAAAGTTTAGAAAGTTCAACTCGACCATGCCTAAACATTGCTCTATTCTCATTTTTGCTTGGTTTACATACTAAACCATCCATATATTTGCCATAAATCTACCTTTTCTTTTAATCTTCCTTAGTATGTATACATTTACAAAACATTCAATGTCTCTAGTACCTATTAAAATACTTATAGGGTGTCCATGGAGCTTATATATGGTCTGTATAAAAGTGTTTTGATGCCATGATTAGTAGTTATCCATTGCTACATAATGTGGTGAAAGGGTCGATTACTCTACTTGGTGGCAGTTCTGTTTTCTACCAAGGGCAATGATTGGCATAGTAGTCTCCTCTATAGTAAAGCATCCATCCTTTAGTCCCTTCTTAACCTAATTACCTCCATTATTTTTTGGAGTTTTTTTTTTTTAAACTTTACTATTGATTACCCTTCTTGAAGTTTTTATTTCTAAAATTTCCTTTACTCCTGTTAATATATTTTCCTCTCAAAATATTTTTCTTAAAAGTAGGTTTTTGAAAAGTTCTACCCTCCTCCTTGTGCTTATTGTGATAAGTAATTATTTCTTGTAGCTTCTATTCGTACTTAATGGCCTTCTCAAAGACCTCCATCATGGTTTTGAGCCATGAAAATCCACTTTAATACCTATATGAGGGTTCAAACCCTCGATAAAATTTGTGATCTAATATTTCTCATCCATATAATACTAAGGCATGTGCTTAAAGAGTCTTGTAATGGTCTCCTATTACTAGGTTATTGTCTTCTCCCCTTGAGAGAGATTATGAAACTCAATAATTTTATTATCAAAGGATAGCTATGGAAACCTTTGTTGTTTAAAAAGAACAACAAATTACTCTCAAGGGATATTTTTTTCACCATGTCTCTTTTTTATTTCAAAATTTTCTACTAGGAAGCTAATTATCCAAAGATATAATATTTAGCCCATACTACCTTTGTCTCTTCTATGAAGTTATGAAGTTCAAAATACTTTGTCATTTAAATGAGCCATGCATCAAATCCATATCTTAGGGCCTTTTCATCATGTTTTGGTGGTGCAATCTTCTTGATATCCTTGGAGAGTTCATATACTAGGCGATCCTTCTTACTTATCCACCTTTCATGGTGGACATGATTTGTTTGCATGGATTTTAGATATTGCTTCCTAAATTATGATCACTTCCTAGAGTCTTAGAATGATGATCATTATTATCACATTCTTCTCCTATCCAATTGGCCTTTCTAACTCTTTTTCCCTAAGAGATACCACTTTATACCTTATTTCACCTAACAAGTTTAGAATTTAGTTTGACTTATATATTGTTCCATCAATAGATTATCTTTCATCAAAGGGACCCATTTCTCCAATGTTAGCCATATTTCTAGTCACAACATAGACATGCTTTGATTAGCATTGATAAGACCAATGGGTCCCTAATATTGAACTAGTCTCTGATTCACATGCCATAACCCCTTTCTAAGTTGGATAAAAATAACCAATTTTTTAATCGACAAATGTATTGACACTTACATGTAATCTCATCTCAAAATTTGACTTGCCACTTGGCAAAGTCCAATCATCAATATCAAAGAATAAATTAAATTATGAATATTATTCTTATTTGACACCAACCTTATTCAATCCATTTGTATCCATAGACCTAAACAAAGTCTAATGAGATTGAAAAATCCACAATATTCATCCATGTCTAAGAGGGAAATTAGTCACTATGAATTCCACCTAGACTATGATAATGTGTTTCATTGAAACAAAGTCGAAACTCTTCTATTTGGATCACTTGCATATTTTGAAGTCTCACACTTATTAAATTATATGTCCTCATAAGATTTTAGTAGCACCGTACTTATTGCAATTTCAATGAGATGTATAGCTAGATGATGTTGTCAAATTTGGTATTCCTCATTGACTTGCTAAGATGATCCAAAGCATGATTGGATTTCCAAGTGTCCCTTTGAGTTCTTAACTTGTTTTAGGTCCATTGCTCACAAAGAGCTTTCCTCTCTCTATCTAGTATGATTCTATATATTCCCATTTCACATTCATCTAACTCCCTTAAATGTACATGGAAGTACTACCATCATAAGAAGTTAGTCGTTTGGTTGTTTATCTATGGGCAATTTTCCCCTAGGCAAGTGGAAATTCATTTAGAAATAAACACATGTTCTAGGATTTCAAGAGAAAGAAAATCATCTTCAAAGAATTCAAACTTTCATTATTCATATAGGTTCATCCAAATTACAATATTATCATAATACAAACATTTTATGGTGGTCATGTAAGAAAAGGCTCATTATTTCATGTTTTTCTAACAACATAATTTTGATTTTAGATGTAAATTTATTTAATAAAATTAAAGAACAATAAGAACTTATGAAAATTCAAACAGGCCTTGGTTCAATGTTTCATACATACGGAATATGTATCCAATTTCAAGGTTCAAATTTGAGTGACACCGTATAAAGTATATAGCTTAATAGCTCAATATGATGTAAAAGGAAAAGGGAACCCTTTAAAAATCCTACTTTTTAAATAATTTAAAAATAATAATTATAACTTATGAAAAGCTCCTTCTTTACTAATAAATCATAGGGTGTACTAAGTTTTTGACAATAGACAAATATTTTAGGGCAATAATCGTTGATGACAACACTGTCAAATTCAACATATAGATTAAATAGAAGATTAAAACAACAAGTTATCTCCTATGATCATATATATTAATATTTATCACATATTACATCATTTCATACTCAAAAAATCATGGATAAAGATACATAACATTCCTTGAACCATCAATTTCAACTTAGAACAATACATGACAATATAAATATATTTGAAGTTAATACAACATTTACAAGTACAACATTCATGATAGAGAATTAGTGCAACAAAACTTAGATGAAGCGTTTATCTTGAGGAGAAGTTAGGTCTCTCCAATTCACGAGGGTAATGAAGCATAATAAACTCATAATAATTACTTAATGATAAGAAGGAATCCATGCACTAAAGGAAAAAATTCTATAATCATGTTGTAGGTAGTTGTACAAATTTTTAAAATGTTACATGAAAGTTAATAAATAAACTTTTTCTAAAATACATATGATTAAATTTCTATAAGGAACTTTAAAAATGCTGATATTTTTCTGTATACACAAAAACTATAACAAATGTACAATGTATAATCCTACGAGTACAATAAGGATAATACTTCTACTAGTTAAAATGAGATATTCTTTTTGTCATTTATCATCATTAAGAACCATAATTACACTTTGATGATGGTATGCAGATTACAATATTTCTATTCATTTAATGACCTATAATTTCTACTTTGCAACAACACAACGCAATTAATGTGCTAGTCATGACATATATAAATAAGTAATGATAACAAGTTTTAATATATCTAGGTTTGCAATTATTGATAATCAACACAAATTTGACCACTCCCTGATGGATTTGATAAATGTCACTTGTCAACAAATAGAAATCCTTGATGAAAGGTTTTGTTTGATCAATCTAGTTTTTCCAAAGATCATCAACCATATTTATTGTTGAATCAAGAGGAGGGAAAGCATCATTAGTGTGGTTTACCACCCAACCAAATAATTCTTGTTCAAATTTTTCTTCTAGATCTATTCCATACCCATAGAAATAACCCTTCAACAAGGAGATCATATACAAGACATCAACATGTCAAAAATAAACTCATACCTATGTTAATCTATTTACATGTAATCATGTAAAATATACAACTAAACACATAGAGGATGCACCCTAATTCATGAAGTTCACTCATACATCATGCAATTACCATAATGTATCCTAACTACATGAAGTTAATTAACTCATGCATACTATGAATATGATAAATACTTAAATCATAGTTTGGAAAAGCTTTTTGTGATAATAATATACTTGATACATTCTTTGAGGTAAAATTATTATAAGTTATAATAGGCATGCATCAACACTCAACCTTCATCATGCTATCCATATGTTCACCCACATAGGACTCGAATTACAAGTCTATTTTCAATTCATATATGTCCTCATGACATGATACTATACCATATATTCCATCTTAATAGGTTTAGTTTTTTATCCATTGTGGATGTATGGGTTATTCCTTAATTTTTTAAAGTGCAATAGTCACAACTAGTGAGATCACACCTTGAAAAAGGAACATACTCATAATAGTTTAATATTTCTTCTTTGATTCCATAAGAAAAGTTTGGGTAATGGTACCATTGAGTACAATAATCAATCAACCAAGTAAAAATACCATAAGCAATATGATAAACTTCAAGAAGAAATTAACTCAAGCAATCAAGTTCAATAACTCAACAAGAAAATATTCAACCAATAAGTATTACACTTAGAAGTAGGTCCGAATAAACATTCATAAATGAATTTCCAAAGAGTGAACCAAATTATTTTATCAATCATAAATTTAACAAAGACAACTTTATATCATTAGGACTATGTTATTTATTCTTTAATAACCTTTAGAATTGATCTCTAATCAGTTTCAAGTAAAATTATCACTCATAGTTATTTCAAGTGAGCTTTTAAGGTGATACCCTTGTCATATAATGATAGGAAAGAGGTGGACTCTTCACCATTTCAATAAAATAAAAATTTCTTATACCCTTATTTTGAGAAAAATTAAAATATAGGAATAGTTATTATAGTCTACAACTATTCAAGAAATACTATAAGATCACAACTAGGTTTGATTCAATCTCAAGGTTAAACTATATGGTTTAAAAGAACTTGGATGCATGGCAACTATCCATGTTGTAGTGTTCCTTTAGTTTTACATTTTTAAGGATAATATAAGCAACTTTTATGTCCAAAATTCTTGTGGACATCCAGTATAGTTATCTTTATAGATGTCACGACCCTCCCTTGGCAAGATTTTTTATATGATGGACTTATGAATTGATATGTTGTTTTGAAGATAGATTAAATGGTATTAAGTTGATTATTTGTAATGTATGATTGGTTTATTTAAGAATATGGTACTACTAATAGTTTACATTAGTCTGCATGGTTGTAGGAGTAGGTATCCTTTGGATAGAGTGGATGAGGGAGTCACCATTGAGGATGAGAAAGAAGAAAAGAAGTTAAGATCCATAATGGTATTAATGATGATTTGATATTAATTACAAGTTTAAGTAATTAATTGTGATTAGCTTTAATTTGGTGATTTGATTATTTAGCCTATTTTTGTAAAATAGGAAATTGAGTTGGAATTGGGTGATAAAGACCCCTTCCAAACCAAGGGAGGAGAAAGAGCATATTTCCCTTGGAATAAAATAATATTTTATCAAATGGACCCCTCCTCCAAATGAAGTGAGAAGGATTGGTATATTTGCTAATGGGAATTTAATATTGATTAAATTAAGGCATCTTACTATTTCAATAGTAGACCTTTTGAATTAGGAAAAAGGGCCAAAATGAGAAAGGGCTAATGGATTAGGACTTCCCTCCAAATGGATGGAGGAGGAAGGCCTAAATGGTGGCTAGGAAAGGGCCAAATTTAAAAAGATAATATAATAAAGGAAATCTCATTTCTTAAAACACCTTTCAATGAAGGAAATCTCATTTCTTAAAACACCTTTCAATAAAGGAATATTATTAATATAATAATATTAATATTATTAATATAATAATATTATATTAATATTATATTATATTAAGGAGCAGTGTTAGGGCAGCGAAGCGAAGGTGAGTGCAATAGTGCTAGGGTAGAAAAGGTGAGTGCAATAGTGCTAGGGTAGTGAAGTCGAGTGCAGTAGTGTTAGGGAAGCGAAGGTAAGTGTAGTGTTGAGAAGTTTTGGGGCAGTGAAGGTGAGTGCAGTAGTGCTAGGGCAATGAAGGTAAGAAATAATGGAGAAGTAATAGGGCAGTGTTGAGCAGTGCTAGGGCAGTCCTATAGGGTAACGAAGGCAAGTGGAGCAGTGCTAGGGTAGAAAAGTTAAGTGCAACAGTGCTGGGACAATGAAGGTGAGTGTAATGTTGAGAAGTGTTAAGGTAGTGAAGTGAAGGCGAGTGCAATAGTGCTAGGGTAGTGAAGGTGAGTGTAGCAGTGCTAGGGTAGCGAAAGTGAGTGTAGTAGTGCTAGGGCAACGAAGGCAAGTATAATATTGAGTATTGTTAGGGCAATGAATATGAGTGTAGCAGTGGTAGAGAATCAAAGGCAAGCAACAATGGAGAAGTGCTAGGGAAGTGAAGGCGAGTGTAGTAGTGCTAGGGTAGTGAAGGCAAGTGTAGCAGTGCTGGAATAATGAAGGCAAGTGTAGTGTTGAGCAGTGTTAGGGTAGTGAAGGTGAGTGCAGTAGTGGCAAGGAAGTGAAGGCAAGAAATAGTGGAGAAGTGCTAGGGTAGTCCTAGGGTAGCAAAGGTGAGAAATAGTGGAGAAATACCAGGGTAGTGATGAGCAATAGCAATATGTGATGGATGCGATATGTGGAATTTCTGGTGCTCAACAAAATTTTAAATCTGAAGGGGGTAGGAATCTGATTTATAATGAAGGTGATGGTGATCAATGCAAGCATAATTCTGATGATGATACGAAATGACCTATAGGAGTCATAAGAAGCAGAGCTAGGTCCCCCTACACCCATAACCTGACTCACTTAGACAACTAAAACCCTATTTTGTAGGGAAGGTTCACAAATATGTAGATTTTTCCTCCAATTTTTTTGTCTATCCCCTTGGTTGTCTCATATCCTCTTATCCTAAACCAAGGAGTGTTGAAAATTATAGAGTCTCTCAGGAACTCCTTTGTCTCCTTGGAATCATTTTCTCTCATTGGCAAGTTCGTCGTCTTCCTGTTAGAGTTAAAGTGCACTATGCCTTCAGTTTGACACTTGTCAGTTTCATTGACAAGTGTCATGTTCATCATATAGGTCTTATGCCTATATATGTAACACTTTTTTATCAATAAAATATCCCCTTCAGTTTCACTCCTAACATTTGGTATCAGAGCTCCAGGCTTTCTCTGGCCTTGTGAGCTTGAGGGGGGATTTCCCTCATGGAAATCCTCCCTCCCCCCATGGAAATCCTACTCCCCCTAATTTTATTTTATTTTTTTCTTATTTTTAAAAAAAAGTTTACCGAGGGAGTATGCTCTCCATCATTTGATGGATCAGAAACCAGATGGAATTTTTTTTTAAAAGTTTGGAAAATATTTTCAGATTTCATGGCTGCCCCTGAAGCTTCAATGCTTGGGGCCATGATTTTATTTATTTTTTTAATGCTCGGATTTTTTGTCTCTTCGAATGGGGTTTCTATAATTTTTTCAGAGATCCGTGAGGTTCATGTCAGTTGGGCTGTTGGGCAGTTGTTTTTTGATTCAAAAATCTGGGCTTGTTTGCAGTCTGGGTGTTTGCCGAAATTGAGATAAAGATTCCATTTTTGGTGTCCGAGAGCCATTGCCGGAGGTCGAAGGTCCGCATGTGCTTTCAGATTCCATTCGTAGCATTTGAAAAGAGGGATACCGTTCTCGACGCCGGTGAAGAGCGGGGCGACGATGATTCCGCCCATGTTGGTGCCGGCGACGATGTCGAAGTAGTCGAAAGACGTGGGCGTTGGGGTTTCTCGATTTCGCCCTTAAAGAATTTTGCATATGGAGAAGACATTGGCAACCCATCAATCCCCTCATTCCGCCGTCGTCGATGCTCAGAACGCAGACTTTGCCGGAGAACCTCTGAGCCGTCGAGAAGCTGATATCGGGCAGGGACTGTAGATTTTCAATTCCAGTGTGCCGATTGGAGGACATTGCAGAAGATTTGGCAGAATAATGGTGGAACTGCAGATGACACCGACGGATGCCTCCGACGAGGGCATGATTGAAACACACCATTCTGAAGATCTCTCCATCAAGAAGGTCTTTTCGACAGTGACGTTTGCTCTCTGCCTGCTTGTTCAACCTATGCACAGCCACACACACCTTGGTCGCGTAGCTAGAGGATCGCGACATCCCTGGCCCCTATTAGCAACCATGACTAGGCGGTGCATTCTTCTTCTATGCTTGACAAACCTGCTTGGCGGAACCCAACCCTAGCTATGGACATTTGATGCGCTTGTCGAGGTATGCGCCTATTTCATGCCAGGGGCATTCCGTTGTAGCAAAAAAATTGGTACGGTTGACGGACATTTGTGATACAAAAGCCCTGATCTGGAAATCCCATTCGTAAGGGCCACACAAAAATTGAAGATAGGCTCGATGTTTTTTTAGCCGTTGAAGACTGCACATAAAATTCATTGAATACTGCTCGAGGGACGCTTGATTTTTTTTGCTGTGTATACGACGAAGTTACAGCTGGCTTCGGAGGGCCATCTCTGAATTTTTTAGAGAGATCGCTTAGGATTGCGATAATGGTTTTGCCAGAATCACCCACGGCCACCGCTGTCAAGGATAGGGATATCCCCCTTATTGATCTAGGTGGCGAACGGGAGAAATTAGTGAGGAGGATAGTAGAGTCAGCTTTAGAGTTCGAGTGTTTCAGGTGGTAAACCACGGGGTTTCCGTCGAGACAGCGGACATGGCAGAGAAGGAATGCAATCACCTGTTTGAGCTATCTGAAAAGTGCAAGATCAGTGAACTGTGTTTTGGTTTATTTTTTTCTGATTGATTTCACATCATCCGTGAGTGGAGGAAGCCATTCACTTTAATGGCCAGATAATACCGTTGCTTGTTTATTTAATGAGTGGGGCATCTTTTATTTTAGTGGGGGACCACTTTAATGCATACTTAATCTAGGTTAAGTGGGGTAATTTATATTGTATGGCCACATGGCCTATGTAATTTTCCCTGGAAGGAAACTTTATAATCATGCTAAAGAGTGGCAGACAGTAAAACATTAATTGGCCAATATTTTTCCCACATGTGGTGGAAGGGCTTCATAGGGCCCATGTAATTCCCCTGCGTGGGAAATTTTAATGCTATTTTTTTTCCACCACAGAGTGATGCCGCCACAGTGCAAGGTTTTAGTTGCTGTTTTGGAGAGGCATGTTGTTTTTCATTATGATGATGGCCCCTTTGATGGTGGAATATAGGGGTATTTATAGTCATTGGAAACGGTTTTTCGTGACGGACACAATGGTGGTGTCATATTGTAATTTTGAGGCTGTTTCAATTCAGTCTTTTAGCCTCAAAATTTTTCTACCTTGGAGTGCACTTTCGGTTGTACCCGACACTCCCAAGGTACTTTCATATGTGATCCTTGTACCTAGTGATCTTTTCTATACACTTGGTGAATGTAGTGGCTGGTTACCCATGCATTTTGGTGGGATGACATGGTCACCATAAGGACACTTATTCTAGGGACTACAGACATAGAAACCCTAGACTCTATCCGAGGTTGTTTTCGGATCTACTTCTGAAGACTACAGACGAAGACACTTCAGAAGATTCTTTTCTTCTCTTCTTCTCTCCTCCTATTTGGATCTATGGCTCATTTTATTGTATTGAGTGCATTTTCGATAGAGACCGACACTCTTAGATGGCTCATTTTTCCTTTCATTAGGTGCATTTTTGGCAGAGACCGACACCTTCTAGATTGAGTTCACCATGAGGAGGGATTTCATACTCATGGTGAATCTAGTCAGTGACCTATGAGAGGCAACATCCTCTGAGGATGACCTGCAGAGGCAACAGACCCAGAAGTGGCTGACCCTGAGGCACCCATGATGACCCCGAGGCACTTAGACGGCTGACCCAGTGGCAACAGACCCGTGGAAGTGGCTGACCCTGAGGCAACAGACCAAGATGTATACACAGTGAATCTAGCATTATTCACAGTTGGAGAGCCAAGAGCACAGAGCACGAGCCTAGACCAAATCAGCAATAAGCGAGGATGATAGGTTGTTTTCAAGAAGTCAACATTAAGGGGTAATGTTACCTAATGTTGACTTGCTTTGTTTTTTCTTTAGTTAGGATAGTGCACTTTAAGGGGGAATGTTAGAGTTAAAGTGCACTATGCCTTCAGTTTGACACTTGTCAGTTTCATTGACAAGTGTCATGTTCATCATATAGGCCTTCTGCCTATATATGTAACACTTTTTTATCAATAAAATATCCCCTTCAGTTTCACTCCTAACACTTCCATCCTGACATGGAGTCAATTCAGAAGTGGGCTACTTCCAAATGACTCCTCAAGGAAATATGTAGCTCATAGACCTCCCTAGAGGTTTTTTTTAGATCAGACTAAACAATCCTTCTGACATGAGCCATATTATTATGAGGGATCCATGGTTCTATTGTAGGAGAAGCCTTTTACAAAGAAGGCGGGGCACTGAATTCGACCCAAAAACCTAAAGTATCAACTACACAACAATTTGGGTGAGATTACCAGGTCTTCCTAGTCATTTATGGCATGAGGAAGTGTTGCAAGGTATTAGTCGAGGTATTGGAGACTTGGTCACTTTATATATAACTACTAAAGCTAGATCAAGAATTATAATGCCTGTATGTGTGTTATGGCCAATATTGATTACGAGTTACTGTCTTCAATGGAATTAGTCTCAAAATCATGTAGTAGGTACCAAGTTATTAAGTATGAAAACAAACCCACATTTTTTTAGAATGTAAAATACAAGGTCATCTCAAATCCTAGTGCCCATATTTGAAGCAGAAGGAAGTGGCCCCTAGATCCCCTAGAAGATAATGGTGCAACCCAAGAAAAATTCTTGCTAGCTCAATGGTTTCTATCGAGAATCCTCATACTACTATTTTAAAAGGTAAAGAAGTTATATTAGGCCCTTCACCCAATGATCCTCCTTAAAGGGCCCCTTCTGAGCCAGTCCAACATGAATTGATTTCAAAAAATCCTAAACTAGAGTGAAGGATAATGAACGTTAATGAGTTTAGAAAAGTAGTGGTCTAGAATATGAACCCATCCAATGGTAGAAGTTTGGACTAGGTTCTCCCAGAATATTTGGTGACAAAGACTTTAATCCCTTTGAAGTTCCTTCATAACTCCTATCAAAGCTTATTCACTAAGAAGCCAGTCATAAAATAACTCTGCTCCCCCAGAAGCCTAGTGAGGCTCTTGGTCAAGAGTCGCCAACCCTGCTTGAGTTGAAATAGTCACCATGCCTAGGGGTGGGCTCTTCAAGCACAACCAATTCTAGACCCAAAATCAAAAGTATCCAAAAATATCAGACGGATGTCAAAGGTAATCATAAGGTAGGGAAACCTCTAACAAAGCATTGAGGATCCATGAGGTAGAGTCAAAAATTACTGATGGACTCCAATCCCAATTGAATTTTGAGAAAGAAAAGGATAACAAAGGTAAACAACTAAAATTTGACACATTTTGTAGCTCCCTCGGTTCTTCGAGTGGGAATAATGGTTCTAAATATTGAAGATGAAGTTGTTATTGTGGAATATCAGAGGCCTAAATGGGCCCTCCAAGCAACAAATTTTGGTGACACTCAGGAGAGACGTAAGATTTGATGTTATATGTATTCAAGAAACTAAGATGGATAGTCCTATACAGATACAGTTAAAAAATTAGTTTGTAAGGAGGCGAGTTTTGCAATAAATTCTATCAATGGAGCTTTTGGGGGTCTTCTTTGTCTATGGGACCCTAAGAAATTGGATGGATCCATTCTATTTATTTTTGATAGAGTGATTAATATTCTATTTTGTAGTAAGGAATCTGGGTAGAGATGGATTATGTCTAATATTTATGTCCCTAACAGGAATCTACTGTGGGAATATCTAAGCTTTATGAGAGAAATTTTCAAGGGGAAAGCTTGGATTCTCACTAGGGACTTCAATACCCCCTTATACCCTTCGGATAAAAAATGTGGTAGTGATTTTTTTTCTAAAAGTATGGAGGATTTTGCTACATTTATTAATCATCATGATGGATGTATATTTAAAGGGGTCTCAATACACTTGGAGTAACAAGCATATAGACAATCAAAATATTCAGATTTGTTTGGATAGGGTGTTAGTCTCCAAGGAAGGTCTTCTAATGTTCAAAGATGCATCCCTTTGCTCTCTCCAAAAAGTGGGGTCTGATCATAATTTTATGGTGTTTGAAAAAATTTCAAACTCTAGTTTTTTTACCAGACCCTTTAGGATTGAGGCAATGTGGCTGCAACATCAAGGTTTAGAATATAGAATTATGGAATGGTGGTATTAGGGTTTTTTGGGCCCTCTTATTTCTTAAGTGGCTTTAAAGCTCAAAATTATTAAATATAATCTTAAGGTTTGGAACAAGTACATTTTTAGCAATGTGTTCTAGAGGAAAAAAGAATTGGTTGAATAGTTAAAGGAATTTAAATTAAATTTGGAGTTAGGAGAGGTGACTGAAGGGGATATACGTAAGGAAAGAAAATCGTTAGCAATTTTCCATAATGTACTGGTAGATGAAGAAATTTTTTGGCATCAAAAATCAAGATCCCTCTGGCTCCATGAAGGTGATAGGAACACAAATTTCTTTCACACATCCACTTTAAGATATAAGAGTAATAATAGAGATAGAGAAATTATGAAATAAAATTGTGTTATCTCGAAGGATATTATAAAAATTAGGAAATAAGCAATCGAGTTTTTCAAAACCCTCCTCTACTCTAGGGATGATAGGGATCTTCAAGTTGAAGAGAGGCTATTGCACCACATCTTTACCTTGGTTTCAGATGATATGAATGAATACCTCTATGCTCCCTTTCAATATGAGGAAATTAGGGCAATTGTCTTCTTTATGGGTGGTTTGAAAACTCTGAGGTTGGATGAATTCCATCCTATTTTATTTCAGAGGTTCTGGCACATCGTTGGTGGTGACATATGTTCAACTATGAGGGAAATTTAGGAGTCTAATTAATTCTAGTTGATGTAAACTCAAAATTTATAGTTCTTATCCCGAAGTTTATGGGTGCTAAAGATTACTTTTATTTTAGTCCCATTAACCTCTATAATACACTTTTTAAAATTCTCATTAAAACTATGGAAAATAGGCTCAAAGTATACCTTTCGATGATTATTGACCATCCTCAAAGTGGATTTGTAGTAGGAAACTAAATTTTGGATGGTGTTATTGTAGTGCATGAGTTGATTTATACTGTAGATAAAAGTAGAAGGCTAAGAACTTTCCTCAAAATTGATATGAATAAAGCATATGATTAGGTCTTGTGGAGCTTTCTACTTAGAGTTCTGGGGAAATTTGGTTTTAAGCCTTGTTGGATTATATTGGTCAAATCTTGTATATCATAAACAAAATTCTCAATATTAGTTAATGGATCATTAATTGGTTACTTTAGTAGTTGTAAAAGCATTCGTCAGGGAATCCTATAACTTTGTATCTATTTATTTTATTGGTTGAGTCTTTGGAAAAAACTCTAAAGGTGAATCCCACAATGGTTGGAATTAAATCTGTAGTTGCCATTGATCTAATATCACACCATCAATTTGTGGATGACATGTTATTATACTTTTTAGCTTCAATCCCTCAGTATAGAGCTATCAAAGAGATCCTCTAGGACTATGAGAGAGTGGTTGAGAAGAAAGTGAGTTTGAGGAAAAGTAAGGTGTTCTTCCTGAATACTCCTCCTGGTAGGAAGAGGAAAATTGCTGAGATCTTGGGATGTGAGATTGAATCCCTTCCTTTGGTTTATCTAAGATTGCCAACATTCAAAATGCGGATTAAGACTACTCTATGGGAACCAATTGTAGAAAGAGTTCAAAGAAAATTTGTGGGATGGAAAGGGACACTTTTGAGCCAAGCAGGTAAAATTATGCTAGTTAAGTCTACTCTACAAAGCATACTAGTGTACTTCCTTTCTCTCTTCTAGATTTTGAGAAAGATTCTTTGGAAAATTGAACAAATTTAGTGATCCTTTCTCTGGTCTGGTTATAAGGAGAAGAAGAAATTATCTCTTGTGGCGTGGGATTAGGTGTGCAGTAGGAAAGAGTTGGGAGGTTTGGGATTAAGAAGAATGAAAATATTAAATAGAGCACTAATAGCTAAACATGGCTAGAGATTGGTTCAAAAATATAACATTAATTGGGTTAAAATATTATCAACCAAATATTTAGGTAACACTGGTAATTTTCTCATAGACCCAAGTCCTACCCTTGGCTCAACATTATGGCACAACATTGTTAACAACCACTCTAATATCATAAAGGAGGGAAGATGAGTGTTAGGTAATGGATAAAGCATTAATTTTGGAAAGACACTTGGAAAGTTGATAGAAAATTAGAATCATATCCTCACCTGAGTCTGGTGGAACCAATAACAAGCCAAGCTTTCGAGCCGAAGGTATGTGACTTCATTGTCTCTGTTAATGATAGAAAATATTGGAAACCTTTTGTTCTTCTAGGGATTTCGTAGGAAGAAGAAATTGCATTAAAAGCTCTGATGGACATCCTAAAGTGGATGGTTATTCCTAACCAGGATAGGCTAGAAAAATTGGTATGGGGGGTTGAGAGGGATGATTGATTTTCTAGTTAAGTTATCCTACCTACTATTAGATGTTCCCTTTGATCCCTAGTATCCCATTAGTAATATCTGGCTAAATGGTCTTACCCCAAATGTTAATGTTTTCTTTTGGTTGGTGGCTTAAGGGAAGTGCCTTACATTGGATAATTTGTAGAAAATAGTATTGGTTATCCCAAATAGATGCTATCTATGTGGTAGGACTAAAGAATTACCTGTGCATCTATTGTCTGATTGTCCCTTTTATCAATCTGTCTTGTCTCAGTTCCTGATGACCGTTGGTGTGGTTTGGGTTTTTTTGAAGTTGTCTAATTTGATAATTCAATGGAGGTCTCCCTTTATATCTTTGTATCTTTGAGTTTTTTAGTCTTTTGGTTTACCTAATATTTTGTGGTGTATTTGGAAGGAGAGGAATTCTAGAGCCTTTAAAAATATCTTCCATCCGGTTGAGTTCGTGGTACTTCAAGATGTTGCTACCATTGTTGAAAATGTGGATGCAATTACTTTAGATAAGGTCACTTTCGTTGGGGATTTGGTAGTGGATTCAATTCTTGGATTTAGAGATTATTATCCCAATCATCGTCTTGAAGCTCCTACCAGACATACTACTATTTGGGAACCTCCTCCTCCTTGTTGGTTGAAGCTAAATTTTTATGGAGCTTCTAAAGGGAATTTAGGACCAATTAGTGTAGGGGGATTGGTTAGAGACTCTAATGGGAGGATTTTTTTAGCTTTTGCTAAAAATTTAGATCTTCAGACTAGTCATTTTACAAAGGCGCAAGCTCTCTTTCAAGGGATTTGTCAACTAGAAATTTTGAATGGCAAGAAGGTAATTATTGAAAGGGATTCCATCAATATCATTGATATGATCAAATGTGTTCTAGTCCCTTCTTGGATGATCAGGAACAAAATTTTTGAAACCCAAAGATAAATTTAACCCTCGAAGCAGTTGAGATTAAGTATGTTTACAGAGAGGGAAATAGATTGGTGGATTTTTTAGTAAACTTGGGACTTTTGCAGGAAATATGCACAATTTGGTAGGGGGATTTCCCAGATGGATTAAATCAAATAGAAAATGAAATATCTAGGAGATAATTTGTTCTTTCAAATGGCTCTGATCTATGGTAGTAGGGATCCCATAGGAAAATTTGTTGAATGCAAGAGTCTGTACCTAAACCATGGCTGAATTTTAAATTTGAATTATAGAAGAATTCATGCCACAAATAGCTATTGTTGTTGGATGTCCTTTTTGGGGGTTTTTGCTTGACTATATTTTTTCGATAGGTATAGTCTCCTACGTGAGACATGATATATTTTTTGGGGTTCTAGCTATTGATAGTGAAAGCTCTAGTGTGTTGATGGTTTTAGTTTGGGTTTGTCCTGCTCGACTATTATGTAGCTTTATTGTTTATCTATTTTGTGGATCCTTTTTGGTTTGCTATGTTGATCTCTATATTCCTTGTATCCAACTAGTTGGTTGATCCACCTTTGTAAAAGGTTTGGGGCACCTTTCAAAACCCTTTCATCCATATTATAAAAAAATATATTATATTAATTATATTATATTAATAATATTATAATAATATATAATATAATATAATATATTATATTATTAATATTATAATATTATAATATTGAGCCACCTTCATGACTCATAAAGGTAGATAATTGGCATAATTAGCTTAACTTATTAATGATGTTTAGCATTAATAAGAGGGTTTAATTAATTATCATAAGGGATTGTGCTATGACAAAGACCCTAACCATACCTATTAAATCCCTATTTTTAATTCAAGGGTAGAGAATTGACATATTTCCTTAGGAATTAAATAATGCTTTTCAAAATAGACCCCCTTTCCAAACCAAGGGTGGAGAAAGGGCATCTTAATTAAATCATTATTAAAATAGGAGGTATAAACCCTTTTGATGGCAACCTTCTCCAAATTAAGGGAGGAGAGTAAAAGGGGGCCATAATGGAGGATATTTCTATCATTTAATAATAACTCACCTTTATGACTCATAAAGGGAGAAATTAATAGTTTAATAAATGCATATTTCAAGAAGGCCTTTATATAAGCCTAAGAGGGCTTAGTTAGAGTTAGGCTAGAATGGAGCACAAGGAGAAAACTAGGCTGAGCATGAGGAGGACTTGGAGGCTAGTAGGAGAGGGTAAGCATGAAGAGGTAATATTGGAAGGTAACATTGGGAGTATTATAAGGAGGCCTATTGTAGGAGAAGGATAATTCATGATTTTAATTTCCTCCTAATTGCTTTCATATCTAAAGGATTGTATTTCCTTCTATGCTTTGAATGTTTCCCATTAATACATGCTTTGTCTTTGAGTAACTAGGTGATATAGAATATCTTCTCCTTTAATACATGCTTTGTATGTGATTACTTTCAAAATATTAGTAAAGAATGATTTCTTTAGAGGATGGATAGACTCCATTAATGGCAGATTTTATGCTCTGTTTATGCAATATAGGGTTTAATTGGTTTAACTTGTGGTGTTAATAGTTGATGTTATGGCCAAAATTGGCCGAATATTTTGAAAGGCTATGATTAAACCATTTGATTACCAACACCCTTTTGATTCTAGATTTACCTTTTGGAATAAATATAGATTAAATGGACTAATCTCTTCTTTTGGAATAATTTGAGATTAAATGGATTAATCTCCCTTTTTGGAATAATTAGAGATTAAATGGATTAATATCTTCTTTTACAATAATATCGATGGATTTACTAACCTCCTCTTGGATTTACTAAGAGACTAAGTGGATTAATCTCCCTTTTGATTTAATGAATGCATATTTTTTTGAAAGACAAGTTTTATTGTATTTTGGAAAATGAAACTTGGTTTTCCTTACAAATAAGGTCTTGTTTTGTAATGAAAATAGTTAATGAAGATGGATGACTTAGATGAATGTATTTATGTTTCCAAATGATACAATTAAGTGCTTGAATCTATGCTTAACTTTTGGTTAAGGAAATATAGATTGTCTAAGAAAAGTATGGGTTTCTCTTAGAGTATCCCTTAGAAATTAAATTAATTTCTAAGAGAAGTAGGGAATTCTCTTAGTATGCCATTTAATTATGGTTTTCTTATTGAATGGATGTAACCATTCATAGATAGGAACTGGGGAAGTTCTAAGTTATGATAGAACTATGGAAGTTCTAAACTAATGATAGAACTATGGAAGTTCTAAGATGATGATAGAACTATGGAAGTTCTAGGTTTTTGATAAAACAATATTTGGGAAAGAATGAACGTGGAGTTCATTCTTGAAGGGATTATAGGGTCCCTTATTGAAATTTATTTTATACAATATGATATGAATGTGGAGTTCATTATTGAAGGGATTATAGGGATGATTGTTGAAAACATGATACCTTATTTGATGAAAAACATGTCGTTACTAAATATATTTGGAAAGAATGGTGTTCTTTCATAACATAAAGAATTATGGAAATTATTATGTAATATATGGATGCTTTTGGAAAATGGAATTGTGGAAATTCCTTAAATTGATTGTATTGGAGAAAATTATGATTATATAATGAAAATATATCTTTGAGGTTGGGTTTTTCCCTTAGGGGTTTTCCTAGGATAAATGTGGTGTTATCTTTGATACTTGCATCTACTATTTTAGTTTATTGTATGCTCTTTAATGAAAGGTTATTAATATGAAATATGCATAGTATTTTGCTAATATGGAATATGAATGAATTCATGTCTTGTTTATATGATGTAAATATTATTGCTCCTTAAAGATGAATATGGATATCTAATGTAAGGATTTGGAATTATGAAATATTTACTTTGAGATATTTTTAAAAGTGTAGTTATGTAATGGAATCGATATATTATTTATATTGCTTAGATGGAGAGTCTTTTGGGCTTGTGTATATCTATATGATGCAATATTAGTATTACATGCATTGATTAATAATTTAAGAAATTGATAGACTTCTCATAAGTTATGTAATTTCCTTGTTCATAATTAGAGATGTTCCTTGAAGGTTCTTATTTAAGAATAGAGATTGTGGGTAGATCTCTTAGAGGTTAATAATGAGAGTAGAGACTCTTAATACATTATAAAACCTAAAACATGATGTTTCCAATACTTGAGGGGAGTTGCGGTAGGCAACACTCAAGTCTCCTTGCATTTGATTACTTTGGGTGGCGTAGCCCAAAGGGTTTCTAAAAGTGGGTTAGCTTTGGGAAGGTCCTAAGTAGGAAATCTTGGACAAGATATCCTACCATGGAGGTATGGAGTAACATCACAAGTTTGGTGTTGGCACCTTGAACAAGGAGGATCAGGTGGCCAAGCTATTTATCATGAGGAGTTATACATACCTTAATTATATAGTTCAATAATTAAGAACTAAGCACTAGATAGCTCACCGTGGAGGTGTTGGTATATAGGTTTCAAGGTATTATGCTTATATCCATAAGTTAATATAGGATGTGACCACATCCTGAACACTTAAGTGTCATCTATAGTGACTAGTCTCAGTTGTGGTATACCTAGGAATGAAAAAGAAATTTGGAATACATCTAATAGTACTCTGGGTGGTGTAGCCTAGGGTGGGTATTTTATACATCTATGTGAACTTTATCTATTGAACTTAACATGTGTTGTTAAAAAAAATTATTAGTCTATCAATGGGGTTTAGTTAACATTGGGGTTGTTACAATAGACATCAACTTTTTATGACAATGATTTTAATGGCAACATGTTTTGCAAGTGATAACCATTTTGTTATAGTAAAATTATTGGAAATAATAGTTTTGTGATTAATCAGTTGATGAGTGTGGACCTGTTATCATATTATGCAGCTTTTATCTATTTTTTCATATGCAAATATGGCAAATATGGATGTGTTTTGATGACTGTTATGTCTTATTTACGTGATTTGTGATGAATTTGGTTCGTAATACAATAAAAGACATATGCCTATTATTTTACATAAAATTGTGCAAGATTGTTGTATTTTTAGGGAGTGTATGTTGCAAGATTATTCAAGGAGATGTTATAGTCAAATACATGCCAGATATAGATGAATCAGATGGTGAGAAAGCACGTTGAATTTAGGTCTATGGATGCCACCTAGGAAAAGAAGTTACAAAAAGGCATTAAAAAAAGGTATTGCAGAAAGGCGTTACAAAAAATGTTTGACCATGCGAACCTGTTTGACGTGCTGGAGTTCCACGTATATTGACAAGTTCATCTAGCACCACGTGGGTTACACAGTCAGCACGATTTATGTTGGAATTAATACTTGGCATGTGATCAAAATTATTGTTATATATGATCTGTTATCAAATCTATATTATGTTAATTTGTTAAGTTGTCTAGATTTAAACATAATATTAATTTGTCTCTTCTTGTAGGAAGAGGACAAAAAGTTTTATGGTCTTGTTAGTATATTGTTTAAATTTAGGTCTTTGTTACATTTGTTAGTATTATACCACTTGGATAAATCCCTTTTGCAATAAGTCCAAAACAATTAGCATAATGTATTAGTTTTAAATTATTGTTGTTAAGTAAAATTGACATTCAAATCTCCAACTGTTCGAGATGAAAGAGAAAGGCGAAGAATTCAATTGAAATTTTCCAAGGGTAGATTATACAATACAATGTAAATATATTTGAAAAGGTCTACTACCATATATTATCTGTTAGTCTACGATCTGCTATCTATTATCTGCCATTTGAGCATAGTTTGTCATTTACATTGCACAAATGGAGCATTGGAGTCAAGAAATAAAATAGCAGTATTTTTCTCCATGGATTTGGTAACTGTATCTTGTACTTCTACATGATTTATTTGTTCCTATAACTTTCAACTATTTTCTTGCAAATATGAATTGAATAGTATTAAGTTAGTTTAATGAAATATTAATTACTAAAATAAAATAGAGTAGAAAGGAGAAGAGAATTACACTAACCTGTAAGAGGCAAGGCCCACTATGGACAGTCAATCCCTTGCTCTCTTCCTCCTAAATTACAGGTAGGATTAGTTAGAATATAGAATAAGTCTTAGAGCATAGAATTAATTAAATTTACATAAGATAGAATTATAAAATCTATTAAATAATTGTTGCATTATTAGATCATATGTGGATCCACACACATACATAGAATTAGTCATAAATTGGATCTTTAAATTAAGCATAAATTTCATTCCGATTTTATTTATTGCAAACCTTTATTTATTGCAAAAGAAGCTAAGACAACAAAATAAAGTCAATGATTAAGAATTGGGGAATAAGGTATACGAGATTTTTGTTCTTTAAATCTAACCTGAATTGATAAATTAAATGTGAGAACTACAACTCGACATCAATCTTGGTAATCAACAATAATTTTCTATACAACAAGTTCTATAAGCACACAAATTTATGGACAACCCACCTTGGGAACAATAACAATTTTGAGTTTACAAGTTATTGGAAGCACCACAATTCTTGCAAATAACCAATCCGATAAGCATAATTTATGACAAAAAAAATAATGGAAAATCAATTATGAAAGGAACAAATTCATGACAACCAAATAAATTTACAAATATATTTAGTAAGAGATAATTCATACCAAAAAATTAGTGAACAACATGTATTTAATGAATAATAACTCCATGACAACAATTTTAATAGAAAACTATTATAAGTAACTATTCATAACAATACAAATGAGTGGGAAGTGAGCTTTAGTAAAGCATCAATCATAACAACAAATCAATTGGCAACATGCTTTGATGAGAATGATTTATGATAGTAATTTTGAATGAATAACAAATTTTGATAAAAAATAAATCATGATAGTGAAGTCAATATATAGTGAATTATGGTAGGCACTCATTCATTACAAGAATTTTAAGGCATAATATGATTAAATAAGCAACCATTCATGATAGTAACTTCAATGGTAAACAAATAATGGCAATCAAGTCAATGGATAGTTAACTTTGATAAGCAATCATTTATGGCAACAAATCAATGAACAACATACTTTGATAAGCAATTGTTTCATGATAGTAATTTTTAGAATAAACAACAAGCTCCATTAATTCATGAAAATAAATTTAGTGGATAAAAAATATATAATAATAATAATAATAATAAGTTATATGTGGCTTCTATTGGGACCACTCCCATAAAAATACCAATATATATTTTTTGAATTTACATGGTGGAATCGATAGACACCAAAAATTTGGGTAAGTTGTCTGGATTTTATGGCCACCACATTATTATGTGATGTCCACCCTAGAAGTCGTCATACAGTTCTTCCGTAGTCCACCCATATAACAACCATGCCACAATAATTTAAAACATTTTACGTCTCTGAAAGCACCAGGAAAAGGGAGAAGCGTTCAGTCCAACAAGACCTAAGATTTGAACCTTGGACCTCTGCCTCCCTTATGGGGTTTGGTCGAACCAATTGGTCTACACCTCGAACCTAAAATACCAAAATATTACATTTGCTACAACTTGCCTTTTTATCGCATAAATATATTCTTCAACTTCCTCGAAGTGCTATGTTTCCACAATCCACTCCTTGACATCATTTTGATTAAAGACATAAAATATCACTTAGCTAGTTACCTTCTAAAATTTGAATTTCATTGGGATGAAGATCGCCACCACAATTCACTGGTTTATTTGCTACTCGATTTACTTCTCTATAAATATGCTCACACTACCAAGAGATTACCTCTAGTAATATATGATGAACATCAAAAATAATATTTTTTTTATCTAGTCTCCACATCCATTTTTGTTAATAGCATTGATAATAATTTGTGAGTGCCCCTCAATTGAAATATATTTCCATCCTTTTTATACTACAATTTTAATCCTCATAAGAAATGCCCTAGCCTTTACATAGTTGTTAGTTGAAGTTATGATTCTGAATAATTGAGGAGAATTTTGCCTTCACTATTTCTAAAAACACCACCTCCACCATATTTTCCTGGATTTCCTTTAGAAGCACAATTAGAATTAATTTTGATAAACCCAATTTATGGACATTTCCATTTTACCATAGATTAAATAAGATCCTTTGTTTTAATTCTATTTTTCGAGATGACACTTCCATGTATGTTCAAATCCTGCAGTCAAGTTATTACCACACCTTTTTCTATAATTGAGACTTCTCATGATGAGAACAATATTTGTAGACATTCTGCAAGAGAGGCAATAATACGGTTCCAAACTTGGGCATGATTTTGAGATTTATTTTTAAATATTTGGTTATTCCTTTCAAGCCATAAATACCAAAAAATAATTGCAGGTCCAATCCTCCAAAGAGTGCATAATGCTTTAATTTTGAGATAATTAATCCAAAATTTTATCAACTTTTTCCATGTTGATGGAGCTATCTAATATAATTTCATATTAAAAAAAATAACCCCAAATGGTGTGAGAAAATGGATAATGAAGAAGTAAATGGTCTAATGGTTCTAAATACTTTGCACACAAGGAACATCTGAAGGGTCCATAATATTCTCTTCTTTGTAGACTCTTTCCTGTAAGAATCTTACTTTGAACTCCTAACCAAAGAAATGTTGAGGCCTTAGGAAGAGCCTCTAATGATCAAACATTTTTCCAAGGAAAATATTTGAGAGAAGGAAATTTTGATTATTCTAAATCCTCATATCCCAAATTGATGAGTATCCACCATCCTTTGATAAATTCCAAACCAACTCATCATTTCGTATAAAAATCGGTAAATAAAACTCTCAAAGCATCTTTTGAAGTTCATTTGCAATTTGTTTGAGTTCCTCTCCTTCAACCAGGTTACTAAAAGAAATCCATGATATAGAGTTTTTGCTCATAATAATATAGTATTTGACCTTTGGACCTTTACATGCTAGGCATGCTTGAGCCAATGGTTTCCATTTTGAGTCAAAGATAAGAGGATAAGGCTTCAACCAAGCATCAGACCAAAAATTTGCATAACTCCCCTCATTGACTAACCATCTAATATATTTCTTTATCAATTGTAAACTCTTTGATATGAAGTTCCATGTTGACGATCCTTTGGATAGAGTTATTTTCCTAAATAATTTCATTTTTTTAATGGGTTATATGGGATTAAAACGGGCCCCACCCGTATTACATTATCACTACATAGTGGTATTATAACAAATATTGGATATTATACATGTATCATTTGGAAATATTTGAACCTAGGTATCCTCATTGAAATCTTGAGGAATCTAACCAGTTAAGCTAAAGCCACTTGATCCTAAATAATTAAACTGCATCAAGAGAACCTATATATTTTTGAAGTAATATTTTTACCCAATTATTTCCTTGATCTCTAATAATCTCCATCCAAGTTTTGCTCCTAATGCCAAATTCATAAGTCTACAATTCTGCAAGCCTACTCCTCCAATATTCTTTCCTTTGAAAATGCTATCCTACTTACAAATAGGAAACACAAATTTTTCCTCAAAACCTCTCCATAGAAATTATGTTTGAATTTTATCAATTGCTAATGCAATACCTATTGGCAGTCTTGAAAGTGACATCATATAAACATGAATTGATTGCAATTTAGTCTTTATGAGTTGTAGCCTTCCTACCATGGTTAGGAACTTACCTTTCCAACCTGCTAAGCAATATTTCATTCTATCCAAAAAATATAGACAAAGAAATACCCAAGTAGGTTGATGGATTTTTTTCAATTTTAAACCGTAAAATATTAACAATAATTTGTTGTAAATGTAGGACAATATTAATGAAAAATCTTGGATTTTGTAGTATTTACCAACTGTCTAGAAGCCTTCACATAGCATGATAATATTTATTTAAACTCCATGACCTCACTAAGATTCAATGGGACCATTTTTTTTAACTTGAATACTCTTAATTTTTCCTTCCATTTTTGCCTTTGAAAATGCTCTCCCTAATGCTTTTGCTAGAATAATGAATAGATAAGGAGATAGTGGATCACCTTGACTAAGTCCACAAGATGACTTGAAGTAACCAAAATGAGAACCATTGATGAAAATAGAAAATTTTATAGTGCTATACTAACATTTAATCCACTCACACAAACTATAATCAAGGCCAAAATTTTGAAGAATAGCATGTATAAAATTCTAGGAAACCCTATCATATGCTTTGTTCATATCTAATTTCAAAAGCGTACCTGGATTTTTCATGGAATTAAGAGAATGTATGACCTTTTGTGCAAAAATTATACCATCAAGAATTTTTTTACCATGAACAAAGCCACCTTGTTGCTTTGAGATAAGACACCCTAGAATGCCCTTCAACCTATTTGTTATAATTTTTGAAATAATATTATTATTCATATTACAAAGGCTTATTAGATGAAAATGATCAAAATATTTTGTCTCCTTTCCTAGAAACCAAGGTAATAAAAGTAGCATTTATCTCAAATACTATAGTTGATATGGAACTCAAACATGAAGTTCATTATTCATTAGGAATAGTATAATATATAAGCTTATAAAGAATCTCACATAGGTTAAGTGGTTGTAACAATTTTCCAAACATGGCCAACCACTTAACTAACAAATAACAATATGCTAATCTAGGATGACAACTAACTACTAGAAGATAAATGACCACTATAAAAACTAACTAAACATCCAACTTAAAAAATTATTTCCAACATAGGCATACTATGCCTCACGTGAATACAAAGTGGAAGAAATATGAAATAATAAAATAATAACTTAGGCTTATAATTAACCCTAAGGTACAAAAATCATATCCTCAACATTCCTTCCAACCATAGAAACATTGGAAACCAATGCTCTCAAAAAATGTGGAAAGTCATGGGTCATCTCATGGTGAGGAATCCAATGAGCCATGTGTGGAAAGTGACTGCGACGGGTGACAAGGTATGAAGTGGAAGAACCCTATCGAGTGTGATGAGTATTCATCTCAAAAACTCTATCTGTAATGAGAAGAATTTGATGATTAGATGCCACTGCTACTATAGGGCTAATGGTAGGTTCAGGTACCAAAATAGAATCCTGATATGGTATCTTTGGAAAGCATTTCTTATCCAAAGGAAACCAAACTTTGTCTCCAACCTAAGATGAGTGAAGACTGTGATGCTTATGCACCATGCTATGTTGCTCTTGCGGAGTGTCGTGCAAGTATTGTGTTATCTTGCACTGAAGGCTCTACCTATGATGAATGAAGAAAGTGACCTTAGCTTGCTCCTTCATGTGTATAATGGTGTAAGAGGGAAAATACAAAGGTAAATTCTATAAAGCAAGTGGTTGTGGGTCCATAGGTGTACCCAAAATGATTCTAATAGAATGGTTGGTATATTTCTCATGATGAGAGTGATGGGTTCCTTAACCACGAGCTCTTGTGATTGCTCATTTTGTGGAAGTGAAGCTTATTCATGAGCCTTTTATGGTACTTTTTATTCATCATGTGTGGAACTTATGCAAGTAGGAGCCAAAATAAGTGCTTGACTTAATGGTTTACAAACTTGCCTATAACTTAACATCAAATTTGATGTGGGTGTAGTGCTTTATATCAAGTAGGTTTTATCATTGAAATATAATGTGTAGCTATTATTTTTAGCATGATATACAACATTCCTATCAAATTGATAGGGTTTACCAAGCAATAGTCCACAACAATCCATATCTGTGACATCACATATTACTTTATCTACAAAATTATCATTGAAAGTAAAAATCAAGGTGCAAGTTGTGTGTGATATTAGATGTGGAGTCTACATCCTTCCACCCAAGTGCATAGGGTTGGTGATGTGGCTTTATGGGAAGCTTCAACTTCTCTACAATAGACTTCACAATGAGGTTCTTTTGCGAGCTGTTATCTATGATACAATCCACATAAAAATCATGTGTAAGGTGGGATCTAGTGACAAAAAAATGGTCAAGACTCCCTTGTACCAAAATATTCATCATAAGGGTAACTTTGTTTAGTTTACCCTTTAAAGCTGGATATTATTCTTCTGTCCCTGTAGTCACAATGGGACCATCACATGGTTCCTTATTTGTAGGTTGTACAATTAGGGACTTCTTCTTCTTCATTATTTGAAAGTAAAGCATTTGGATTTTACAAGACCATACTTTTTACAAAATCACAATACATTGAAGAATAAGGATCTTTAGAGTGATAAGAAGAAGAATGTGCTTTAGAGAAGTGGGATGAGAAGAAGAATGAGTGGAAGAATGGGAAGTGTTCTTCACATTTTATTTATGCTAATTTATTCCTTTGGAACTAATGTCCTATCGATATATTTGAGAAGCACCTAATTTCTCCTTTGCGAGAATGGTATGCTTGAATGCCACATCCAAAATGAGGAAATCAATGAACTTGATTTCCCTAAAAAATTGATCTTGCAATCCACATGTGAACTTGTTAATCAAATCCCATCATAAATCTTTCACACCAAGTAGCATTGAATTGGAAAATATAGTCAACAACTGACATACTATAGACTTACCTCAATCTATACCACTTGGTTGTAAGGTCATTTTTGTAATTTGGTGGAAAAAAAATATTTTTCAGAATCTAGATCAGTTCTTTCCAAGTCATGGCAACATTATGACTTTGTATTTCTACAATTAAAAATTTTGCTAAGCTTGTGAGTTTGACTGTAGTAAAGGCAACTTGGTCATCTTCAATAATTTCAGCATAAGCGAACCAAGTTTGCATATCTAAAATCCATGTAGAGAAGACATTAGGATCCCTTAATCCGTCATACAATTTGACATCACATTTAGCTTTGTTGCTATGATTGTGATGAATTTTGATATCACAAAGAGTCAATTGCACAACAATATCTTTTACCTTATCTACCAAAATGTCTACTGCAACATTAAGGTTTTCCATGTTTTTTTTTTATCATCTTGAGTCATGTGATTGTGTATATATGCTAGACTAGAAGGATTACAAAATGTTTTGCAAGAACTATCTAGGCTTTAGGAATAATTTTATGGTTTTACTAATGCATAATTTGCCTATATTTTACAAAACTTTTGCCTTCCAAATTTACAAAAATATGAATGTTTATTTACTTTACCACCAAAATTTGTATCACCATGGTAGATCTAGTGGTAAAAATCTTGAGAAAAAAACTAGTCTGTGTTAAAATGGGATAATAAAAATGCCTCTGAAGTAAAGCCATAAAGTCTTATTATTGTGTCTTTTGGTACGAAGTACCAATCTCTAAAGGCATGCATAGGTGAGATTTAGATTATTTTTTCATTTAGGGAATTTATCCCTTAATGCACGACAATGTGGGGCCAAGAAGAAACCTATTAAAATTATAAAAGAAATTAGATGTCCAAAGGATTGGTATCCAGTCCACTATAGATAGGGCTTATCCATCCTTAGCACACATTTTAATTTCAAGGTTCGGGAATATGTCTACCTTAAAATAAATAAAAATCTAGGCAAGACAATTTGGATATTAGAAAACTACCCCTTGAATGAACCCTACTAGTTTTTCATACATTTTGTTGCTAAGGAATTTGACCTTCTCAAAATAAATGAGATTTTGGGGTCTAGTGTTGGCATAGGCAATGACTATATAATAGTCATGTACTAATTTGTCTAATTATAGATAAAAAATGACAACCAATATAGCAAAAATGTCTAAAATATAACGTCAACAAATATTTATTCAAGTTGGAATTTTAGGAAGTCTACTTACATTCTTATTTAGTTGTTTATTTAACTAGGATTCTATTTTATTATTATAATAAGCGACTTGACCTTCCTTGTCAAATGCTTTCCAACAAAGGCTTTTGTAATTTTTTTTATAAAAAATAAGGAAGAGTATCTAGCAATGAGCATCTCCTACAATCCTTGACCCTATGCTATAATGATCAATAATTACTTCCACTAGTTCTAGGTAAGGATGCACTCTTTTGGGTATGAGTTGTCCTAAGAAAGAGTACCAGGTAGTTGAGTTCCTATGGATCTCTAAAAATATTGTAGCCTTATAATTTATTGTATCTCTAAGATGTTTCACCTTGATAGTAAGGACTATATCAAAAATATTTCCTAGATAGTCGACCAATTTAGAGAACTCCATGATTACTTTTGGAAAGCTTTCTTGGTTATAGAAAACTTTCACTTGTTCTTTGCTCCTACTCAAAACAACTAAGTGTTGCAATGCTTATTGTACATTATAAAAAGTGGGCTAGTGCTTTTATATATGTTTGCTAGTGGTTATAACTCAAAATGCATTAATGCACACATGCATTATGCTTTAACTTGAGTGATTTTCCCATGGTTGTGGTGGTGCAAGTGCTTAGATTCACTTATCACTAATTGTCATTGCCTATTTCAACCAATAGTTTTTTTCAAATTTTAATTTTATTCAAATGCATATTTAAATTTAAACACTACAATTTATAATATTTTACATGGATTCACATAATTTTTAATGCCTTGGAAGAGATTGATACCTTGGAAGAGCCAATTGATCAGGAGCAGGTTTCACAAATTATAATTGATCTAACCAGACTATGAGACCTAATGGAAGACTTGGCAAATAAAGGAAGTGATGCAAATTATAAGGACACTCTTGAGTTGGAGTACATTCACAAGAAAATTAAAGAGACTTCCAACCCTTTTGAAGTAGTATGGAAGCAAGCCTTGCAGACTCTGAAGCTAATGGTACAGTTGTTTGGTGATGATGCTGGGGAAAAAGATATAGAGTAGGATTCACCTGTTGAAGAAGCTGAGAAAGACCAAGAGGATAATGCTACAGAAGAAGTTCAGTAGGAAGGAGAAGAACCAAATAGGGTTACTGCAAACCCTCAAGAGGCACAAGCATAAAGTGTTTTTTGTGTTGTAAATTTTTGTAGTCATTTAGAAGTATTGTATTTTATTCTGTTTTGACCCTAAAACTGTCAGAAGGCATAAAAGCATGAGGAAAGAGATGTAGAGAATGAAATTTTTGTGAAGGTATTCATATCATTTTTGAAGAAGCTTTAAAAGGAGAGCAAAGCTTTATTTTTCTTAAGCATTTGAGCAGTTTTGAAGGAGCGACATATATATTTTATTTCCAGTATGATATCGATATGAATCATTACCCTCTAGGTGAATTCACAGGGTTTTTAGAGGGTAATTATTATATAGAAATTATTCTAGTAAGAATTGCTTGAATATTTGTGTTTTTAATTCATGATACCCAATGGATAAGACTCCGAGTTCGATGGATTTGTGAGAAAATCCACCCGAGAGGCATGAGAAAGCTCCAATCCACTGAGAATATTTGAAAATTTGAAAATTTTATTATAAGGCATGAGAAAGCTCCAATCCACTGAGAATATAGAGTATTTTAGAGCGGATCAGTGCAAGAGGTTCCAATCCGCTCAATACTTAGTGTTTTTGCAAAAAATAAGTGAAGTGTTCTATTCCGCTCGATACTTAGTGTATCTTGCAGTGGCTTGGTGAGACAAGATGGATATTAGAAAACTACCCCTTGACTAAACCCTACTAGTTGTTCATGCATTTTGTCGCTAAAGAATTTGGCCTATTCAAAATAAATAAGATTTTGGGGTCTAGTGATGGCATTGGAAATGACTATATAATAGTCATGTACTCTTTTATCTAATTCTAAATAAAAAATGACAACCAATATAGTAAAAATGTCTAAAATATAGCCCTAATTTTTTTTTAAATTATTGGGATCCAAATTTTCATCGAGTTTTACTCAATATTGCAACTATCCATGTTCTATTTTTTTGGCCAGGCTTGCACTCGATAGTCATAACTCAAAACTCAACATTGGATGGACCAAAGACTACTTCAGCCCAACCTCCAAAGTAGACTGGTTCCTTGTCAAATGAATAGAATGTTGAATCAAATAAGTTCAATAAGGGGTTTTTGGAAATAGGGTTAGAAAAGGTTTAGGGTTAAGAAATTATGCATTAACAGTGGCCAAATGGGGCTAACAACATAGGAATCTATAGGAAAAACCTCTAGCAAACTACTTCTAGTGTCCCACACTTAGGATTAGCAGCACCCAAAACCATAAAATCTTCATACAATAAATAAAAATAGAGATATGTTCCAAGAAGAAATTTTAATGTCTAATATATAGACAATCCAATTTAGAAGAATAGATCAATAATCAGACTTTGCATAAATAAACTTCTTGCCAACATAGATCTAACTATGAAAAAAATTCAATTACCTTAACAACTAGTAATCCAATACAAATGGAATGACCTAACCATTACAACATCGATGGAAATGCAATTCACAACTTGAACCTCTTAGTGAAAGATATCAAAGATAGCAAATCTTGAGTCAAAAATTTGAGTAATGCTCCTTCCATTAGTTTGCAGAAAATGTTACACAATAGGGCAAGCAAATGTACTAGAGCCGACCCTAAAAATAGGGGGTTCAACCTCTATTTATAGTTTACAATGAAATAAATTAGAGGAGACATTACAAGAATTTAGTATATGATATATTAGTAGAGAGCAATGCTGGCATTATTTCATTCACTTGTAGAGTGAGAAATCTACTGCAAGTCATTCACATGGCAACTTGACTCTGCAACTTGTTGGTCTGATAATGGCAGTTGAGACTCAAGCCATTAGAAAATAGATTTGACTGCTATTCCTTCTTGAAAACTTCTAACTGTCATAGATCTGCAACCTCTCTGGTTCTTGGTACCCTTGGACACTTCATATACCGTCTCAAACTGACTGGGCTTCATCCATCAAGAATCCACCTTTGTATGCTCATGAAAATATCAATAAAATATCCATCGTTGATGCACTTAGTGGATGGTTGTGATTAAACCTCAACAATGATCTATAGATCAACAAAATGGAACAAATTGCCAATCCTCTAAAAAAATTTAATGTCAGATAGGATGGCTTCGGCCAATGGATTTGAACTTACATGAAAATACACAGAGTTTCAAGTGGAATAAAACTCATCATCAATCCAATCACTTAGCCTTTAAAACAAATTATTTCCTTCTTGCATTCATGACATAAGACATTAGTTGCAATCTGCTCCTTGATTTTTGCTCTATTAGATTTGACTTGGTTTGACTACAAAAATGCCAATCCACTCAAAAAGTAACAAAAAATGATCCTTGTGCTATTCTACTACTTTTACTTCTTTCTGAGCACTTTAGACCTTATTACTGAGCAGTGCAAGGCTCGTCACCATTCTGATAAAAAATAGCCTTGGAACTTAGTGGAATGGACATATTTAACACTTAGTCATTTAAGCACGCGGGATAAAGAAATATCTCTAATCCACACTTTGAAACATGCTGACATCATTAAGACTCGGTCGGATTACAAATTGGAACCCTCATGCTAAGCCACTGCAAGATACACTAAGTATCAGGTGGAATAGAACACTTCACTCATTTTTTGCAAAAACACTAAGTATTGAGTGGATTGGGACCTCTTGCACTGATCCACTCCTAAATACTCTATATTATCAATGGTTTAGAGATTTCTAATGCCTTAGAATAAAATTTTCAAAGTTTTCTGATGATGTGGCCATTTTGGGCCTACATTCTGGCACCTCTTGGGTGGATTTTCTTGCAAAGCCATCAAAATCAGAGTCTTATCCATTGGGCATCAAGAGTAAAAATGATAAAATTCAAACAATGCTCACTAGAATGATTTCCATATGATAATTACCCTTTGAAAAACTTTTGAATTCACCTAGAGGATAACAGTTCATATTGAGATCATACTAGAAATAAAAGATATATGTCTCTCCTTCAAAAATGCTCTGATGCTTAAGAAAAATAAAGCTATGCTCTCATTTTAAAGCTTCTTCAAAAATGATATGAATACCTTCATAAAACTTTCATTCTCTACATCTCTTTCCTCATGCTTTTATTATTGCCTTCTGATAGTGTCAGGGTCAAAATTGAACAAAATACAATACTTCTACATGATTACAAAAATATACAACACAAAAAACACTTTATGCTTGTACCTCTTGAGGGTTTGCAGTAACCCTATTTGGTTCTTCTCCTTCCTGTTGAACTTCTTCTGTATCATTATCCTCTTGGTCTTACTCAACTTCTTCTTTAATAGGTGAATCCTGCTCTTTATCTCTTTCCTCAACATCGTCACCAAACAACTGTACCATCAACTTTAGAGTCTACAAGGCTTGCTTCTAGACTACTTCAGAAGGGTTGGAAGTGTTTTTAAGTTTCTTGTGAATGTACTTCAACTCAACAGTTTCCTCATTTGCAAAAAATTATTTATTTACCAAGTCTTCCATCATGTCTCAGATCTTGGTTAGATCAATTATAATTTGTGAAACCTGCTCCTAATAAATTGGTTCTTCCAAGGCAGCGATCTATTCTGTTAAAGTGGATTGTTGATATATTAGACATTGAAATTACTTCTTGGAACATATATTTGTTTTGCTTTATTGTATGAATATTTCATGGTTTTGGGTGTTGCTATTCTGAGTGTGGGATACTAGAAGTAGTTTTCTAGAGGTTTTTCCTGTAGATGCCTATGCTGTTAGCCCTATCCATCCACTGTTAATGCATAATTTAGTAACCCTAAATATTTTCCAACACTATTCCTAAAAATCCCTTATTTAATTTAATTGAGTCAACATTCTATTCAATTGACAAGGAACCAACCTACTTTGGAGGTTGGGTTGAAGTAGTCTTTAGTCCATCTAATATTGAGTTCTGAGCTGTGACTATTGGATGCAAGCCTGGAAAAAAAATTGGAAGATAGACAGTTGCAATATTGAGTAAAACTCTATGATAATTTGGATCCCAATAGTTTTGGCATGCCCGATGGGACGTGTTTGCAATAAATACTAAATCCCATCATATTATTTATTGTTTTTATATTTTATTTAAGGAATTAAGATTTGGCGAATTGTGTTGACCTTTCTAGGCTATGATCAATAGATTCACCTGACAACTCCCTGGTTTGCAAATCCAAAAAAAATTATCCCTGTAGTTTGTAATTTTCTCATGAATACTAGGTCATCCGCAAGGAATAACCCAAACTCTTTTTTATACTGTGAGCTACCTTATAGAGGGTATACTATCATAAGGTATTTGAATCAATATTTTCATTCAGACATAACTCCTCTTGAGGAGAATCCTATAGTACACCCAAGGCCACCTCAAACAGGAGCTACACCTATCAACATGGTCCAACATTAAAATGTAGTTCCAAATCAGCCCTTACAAAAGTATCCTAGCTAGAATACAATTGCCCCCCTTAGATTAGCTCATATGCATGACATTATACAAGATATGTCTAAGGCCATCCCCACCTATGATGGATCTGGTAAAACTACATATGAGCACTACCAAGATATTTTGAATCTGGCAGAAATCCACATTATAAAAAATGAAGATGTTATCATCGAAATCCTAGCCTTGTCATTTGGAGTAAATATTCTACATTGGTTTAGGACCCTTGAAGATAATACTATTAACTCATAGGTAGAATTGGATGAGCCATTTGTAGAAAAATTTAATGAATCTATTGATCCTTATTCCCTCCTTAATCAATTCACATCTATGCAAAAACATCAGTAAGAAAATGTTTCAAATTTCAACTTGAGGTACAATAGAACCTGGAAGAGGATTCCTCCTGTAGCTAGACTAGATTCAATAATAGCTTACATGTATTATATTAGGGCCCTTGGATCAGATTTAGACTTGAAAAGTGAAAAATCTAGGGTAGAGACATTTCCATAGGTTTACAATGTAGCTATTCATACTGAGAATATCCTAATTAATGTGGGAAGGTTACCCCCAAAAGTTGCATTGCCCTACAATTTGGAAACCTGTAATGTCCAAGGTCAGACAACTACATAATATTATATGGACCATCCTCCATTGTCATATTCATTCCCATAGATGAATCCCATTCCTCACTCAAAAGAACCACCAGTTGCAATTCCTTTCCATCCTCTTCCTTCTTAGATTCCCCAAGAATCCTCTGTCCTCCTTGATATTCTGAATACCTTGAAAAATATTAGAAACAAGATGAATTCAATGGAGAAGAGAGAAATGGAAAGATCCCAACAAAGGATATTTCCTTATGTTAACAAATATCAAATACTTGGTCTTAGCAACAACACAAGGGTTAGAGTAAATGCAGTACAAGAAGAGCCTAAGTGTTCTTCAAAAACAAGTCTGGTGAATATATGGTGTTTGGTGTGTAATGATCCTCATGATTTATAATCTTGTGTTATGTACCAACACCATGCACAAAATATTATGGAGAAAGCAAAAATAAATCAGAAAGGAAGAGTGAACATGCTCTGGAGATCAGATCAAATCATGGTTGGAAAAGATCTTGATGAGGATAGGACTATTTCTATCATGACAAGTTTAGAAAAAAAACACTGCAGGTTGATCCACAAAATATGGGTTAATTTTAGGTCCCCTATCAAAAGAAAAATGATCCATATTCCTAGAGCAATGATACTTTCCCTATCCCCCAGGCAAAAGAAAAATATGTTAGTATTCCCAAGAGATTTGAGAAAGAAACTGAAGGAGATAGAATGATATCCAAGACTGAGGTTCAAGAGAGGCTTAGGTTCCCTTATATTACCAAGAGAAAGAGAATCGAGGCCACACAATAGTATAAAAGGAAGTATGGTGAGCCATAGAGAAGGTCTGAGAGACCCACCTCTACCAAGTTTGAATACAACATTATGGAAGAAATGAAGAAGACACCATCTAAAGCTAGACTATATGATACTCTCTTAATTCCTGGTCAAATAGACCTGCTAAAATGTTCTCTGAATAAATATCCGTAGGAAAAGCAAGCCACCACAATCCTTAGCATACCCTCTGACAAGAAAGAAATGTCCCCTACCACTTTAAAGAACAAACCTCCTACTTTTTATATTTATCTAACAATGGAGGGGTGGGTTGCCATAATTGTATGATTGACTTAGGGCATCCACCACAGTCATTCCTAAAGAAGTATGTGAAGATATGGGAACGGAATATACCATATCTTACTCCATAGTTCTATAGTTAGATGAGACACATATGAAGACAGTGAGAGTGATAAAATATGTCTTGATGAGGCTACATAGAGAACCTGAAGTAACCATAGTGTAAGAGATAGTGGTGGTGTATCTAGAGCCTTATTTTGTCTTATGCCTTTCAAGAATATTTATGACAAAGTTGGGTGGATGCATGTATATGGAATATTCTAGCATGGTGATTCCTTTCAAATGAAAGAGGATAAGAATAACACCCGAGAATCTTGTGTCTTATCACATTGAAAATATTGAAGAGGACATGTGCAATCTCACTCCTCTAGAAGAATTTGAATTTGTGGATAACTTTGAAGAGCTAGAGATTGAAGATGAATTGCCCTTCAAAGAGGATTATAGTCAATTTGGCATAGGTATAGACACATACAGTATTTATACAAATATAGATAAAAGAGTTCCTACTATATCTAACCAATCCTTGAGAGAAATAGAAATGTGGACCATGCACTTTGATGGTGTTAGATGAAAAAATAGTGTTGGTGCCGATGTAGTATTATAGTCCCAATAATAAGGGACAAAGAGATTCGCATAGAAGCTAACATGGTCATGGCTAATAATTCTACAGAATATGAGGCTTTATACCTTGGGCTAATGTAAGCTAAAAACATGGGAATTAAAATCTTGAATATATATGGCGACTCTAAATTGATTGTAAATTAGGTAAGGAAAATGTACAATAGTAAGCACCATTACCTGAAAGAATATAGAAATAGGGTATGGGATTTGATGTAATATGATGCCCTAAACATTAATTTTATTCCTAGGATAAATAATACCTTAATTTAAACCCTTCTGTAGACATAGGAGTTAATAAGGACAAAGGGATCAAAATTATTTTCAGTGCTAAATTCTAGATAAGCAGATTTTCTAGCAGGTCTTTGAAAGTGATGAACAAATCATTTATTTTCTGGTGAGAGAGGTCTGTTTATCCATTGTTCAAGAGGAAAATCCTAAGGAAATTGATCAACAAGATGTAATTCAACTCAAGAAAAATCACATACCTAGAGGGTTGGTTATTCTAGAGAGCCTGTTTGACAATGAGGACAGGAAAAATATCAGATCCATGGAAATCAATGAAAATATCTATAAAGAAATTGAAATTGAAAAGGAAAATAAGCTCAAGGTTGGAGTCCGATGTTCTCTAGAAGAAGAGGAGGATATCAAAGATTTATGCCTGAAGTACCAAGATATTGTGGCTTGGTCATACGAGGACCTTAAAGTATATGACAAGAAGATCATCCAACATACATTTGAGCTAGAGCCTAATGCAAAACCATTCAGGTAGAAACAAAGGCCTGTGAATCCTAGGATCGAATCCATAATGAGAGGAACTATTAAAGTTTCTAAATGCTAAGATCATTTATCCAATCAAAAATTCAACCTGGGTAGCCAACTTGATACCTGTAAGGAATAAGAATGGTGATATCTTATTGTGTGTAGATTTTAGAAACATCAATCAAGTGTCACTAAAGGATCACTACCCCCTCCCATAGATTGATCAAATCTTGTAGATGGTGGCTGAAGCAGAAAGGTTCTCACTACTAGATGGATTATTTGGCTATAACCAAATCTGGGTGAAGGATGAAGATTAGTTAAAAATAGCATTCACCACCAAATGGGGCACTTTTACCTATCAAATATTTCCTTTTGGGCTATCTAATGCAGGAGCCACATTCCAGAGAACAATTGACTATGCCTTTGGGGAGTTGATCAAAAAGGTCATTCTAATATATTTAGATGATATGATTATTTTCTCCCATGAAAATCAAGACCACATGATACATCTAGAACAAGTATTTTAGAAGTGCAAAGAATTTGGAATCTCTCTTAATCCCAAGAAGTTATTTTTTGTAGTTCATGAAGGAAAGTTGCTAGGCCATGTGGTCTCCAAATAAGGTATGGCCATTGATCCAGATAGAATCAAATCCATTCTTGCTCTTCCACTGCCTATGAATAAGAAATATCTACAGTATTTCTTTGGTCATATAAACTTTGTTAGGAAATTCATCTCTAACTTTTCTCAAAATGTGAAGCCTATATTTGAACTACTAAAGAAGAATGTAGATTTTAAATGGACTGAGATAAGAAATCAAGCCTTTGAAATAATCAAGAAATCCATTGCTATAGTTCCAATATTAGTCAATCCAGACTTTAGCAAGGACTTCATTCTTTATGCTTATGGAGCCGAGAAAAGCTATGCATCAGTGCTCACCCAAAAGAATGAGGAAGAAGAAGAGCACCACATATTATTTTGGAGCCAAACTCTTCATGAATATTAGGTTAAGTATAATTTTATTGAGAAACAAATGTTTGCAATAATGAAATCATTGAATAAATTTAGGTAATACTTGGTTCAAAGCAAGATCTTGGTTTATGTGGTTCATCCAGATGTATGAGGCTTTATTTAACAAGGTGAACTAGGAGATAAGAGAGTTGGTTGGATTACTAAGATCCAAGAATATGATGTAGAAATCCATCCTACCAAGCTTGTTAGAGGTAGAGCCCTATGCCAAGGCTTGATAGAAGCAATGGTTTTAGTAGAAGCGATAACATATCAATCAACAATAGATGACTAGGCTGAAGAATTATAGTCAGGTAAATCAGACTAGGTAGATAAAATGACTAATTAATTTAAAGCTAGGGCATGCCCTCTTGATCTTAATCCATCATAGAGAAGAAGATATAGGCTTCAGGCTTTGAAGTATGTCTTATTGCCAGAAGGTCTATACAAAAGAAACCTTGATAGAATCCTCTTAATATGCTTAAAGGATGATCAACAATAAAAGGTCATAGAGGAGTTCCATGGGGGACTATCTGGAAGACACTTCTCAGGAAGAGTTACAACATTGAAGATTATTAGGCTAGCCTACCATATTTTTTGACACATTCAAAGTCACTAGAGCCTGTGACAAATGCTAGTGGTATGTAGGAAGAACAAGGAATGCATAATTCCCCCTTAAGCCAATTCAAGTTGAGGAAACTTTATGGTAATGGGGATTGGGCTTCATAGGGGTTATCAATACAAATTCCTCAATCGACCACAAGTACATTTTGACTACTATAGACTACCTCACTAGATGGGTAGAAGCCATTCCTACAAAGAAGTCAAACCAAGAGGTGGTGATAGATTTTATAGAAATATTGATTACCAGGTTTTGTGTTCCAGAAGCTTTAGTGAGCGACAATGGACCAGAATTCATAGGAACCAAATATATTGAGTTTTCTAGCAAGTATGGCATTACCATAAAGAAAAATTCAAACTACTACCCCTAAGCAAATGGATTGGCAGAATTAGGTAACAAGAATCTATTGAGAATTTTGAGATCATTAGAGGGTAATAAGAGAAGTTGGCATATACTACTGGAAAAATATCTATGGGTAGACAAAATCACTATTAAAAAGTCCATAAAGACCTCCCCTTATACCTTAGTATATGGCAAGGAGATAGTGTTACCTATTCGTTGGATATTCCAACACTCAAGCTGATAAACACAGAAGACGAACCTGAGAAAATTCTAGTGGAAATAGGGTTGATACACTTGCTACAGTTAGAGGAGAAAAGAACTCAAGCATATGAAGATTTTTAAAAATAATTAGTTGACATCAAGGTATGGTTTGATAAGAAAGCTAGGTTCAAAAAATTCCAAGTTGAATATTTTGTACTCAGGTGGAATGTCAAAAAAGCTAAACCTGGGCACCATCAGAAGTTTGACTCCTTCTGGGATGGCCCTTTCAAAATATCATAAGTTAAGGAGACCAATGTTTTCCAGCTTGAATATTTTGAGTGAAATATATAGTCAATTCTGGTCAACGGGTTTCCACCTCAAACTCTATTTTGATTAATATAAGATCATTGTAATATATGTACATATTTTGTATCATATCCTTTTTTCATTTTATTTCAAAGTTTTCATTTTGATAAAATGCTAAAAAAAAAGAAAAAAGAATATTTTGCTTAAAAATAAAAACAAAGTGATAAGCTATAAAATAGGCTAAGTATCAGCAAAAAAGTAGCATGGTCCAATCTGCTCTCAAATAAGTTGAATCGGTAGTAGAATTTCGCATGCATTTTAATACACTCCTAAAAAGACTAAGTCAGTAATGAATCTCGATCTGTTGTCTAATTTGCCAGAGTTCTTGACTATTTTTAAGCGAAAAGCAAAATCTTGTGCCATGCCATTTCCAAAGAAAGAAATATTTGCAAATATCCTTATGAGTTTCCTATGCCACTCTAGAAGAAAGAAAGACGATGAGCGATGATGAAAGTGCAAAAAAGTGTTTTGTGCTTTAGCCAATCAGTGAGTGACAACGTCTCCAAGCCACCATGATGCATAAGTTTAATTTGAAAATTGTTCAAATATACAGTTCTTGTAGTGGCCGTATTAATGAAAAAAGGTATACATGTAGTGGAAATTAAAAGTGCAAAAAAGGCGTAGATTTTTTTATTTTTCAAAAGCAAAGCCTACCAAGTGGAAAGAGCCAAATATTAACAAAGCATTATTTGCAATCGTCAAAGAAAGAATACCCTAAATATTTATCATCAAAATGGCCTTTGAAGATACTCAAGAAACAAAACCCTAGGTAAAAGAAGAGCTAGGAAATTACATTGACAAAGCAAAAGCTATGGCCGATACCATACTGGTTCTCACAGAGAGAACTAGGCTCAAAAAAAGCATCAACGATAGATACAAGAAAGGTGTAGCCTTGTCAGTCCAAGGTACTTGTGCTGTTCACTCCTATTTGTCTTTTATATCTGTAATTTAGTTCATTCTTGTCCAAAGTTGATAGAGGCCATTGTAAAATTCTATGACCCAAGGGCAAATGTGGTAAAGACAACTAAGGGAAAAATCTTGTTTAAAATTACTGTCGAGGCTTGTCATGACATCTTTACTCTAGGTGTAGAGACACCCGTAAGGCTGAAAGAGTTTAACACATTCGAGCAAGCTAGGTATTACTTTTCTTAGCAACATGCTCATGAGGGTGAACCTTTCAAAAAATGGATTTATAATCAATTCAAAACCATTAAATCCAAGAGAGGATTTCCCAAAACCCCAATTCCCATTGAGCAGTTTGTCCACCCAGAGCTCTATTCCATGCTAGCTTGTTTGGAGGGTTTGGATTTAGATCAACTCATGAGAGATTGGAAGGTAGTCAATGCTTACTACATTTTGAATGAGAAAATTTATGAACATGATACAGAGAAAAGAGGTGTTAAGATCATTTACTTTGATTGGCCAACTTTCCTTGCCAAAAGAATACATGAGCAACTGGTAAGGATGAAAAGGGATTTAGATACTATTCAATTTTGGTTTGGATGTTCTTTGCTACTGTAAGGAAGATGATGCCCTGAATTTTGGTAAAGGAAAAGAATGACCAGGGAGACCCTATCCTCGTATACTATTGGACTGCTCATTTGAGGAGCACTAAGCCTTTTTATAGATTTAACCTAGAATTTATAGGGCTAGCACTAAAGATAATGTATGGTAAATACCCTAGGTTACCATCGCTGGCCAAAGAATTGTTGAGAATAGAGGGTGCCAAAGGAGACTGGTACATCCTTAAAAAACGCATAGTCATTAGACTATACGACTTCATGGGTAAGCCTTTTCTACTTTCTCATTTTGTTACAGATAGATTATTAGCCCTAGAATATTTGAGGTAAGAAAAATTTATCAATATGAATTATGGATTTAGAAAGAAAAGGAAGTGTTTGTTGACCAAATGTAGTGTGGATGATATAACTATCACCAAAAAGGACCAGGGTGAACAAATCACCCAATATTTGTATATGTTGGGCCTGTTCTACATCCCCCAGAGGTGGAGATACGACCCAAATGACAAATTATGAAAGAGGAAAATTGACCTTAATGGAGATAAGGCCCAAAAATTTGAGAAAACCTCAAGGCCTCATTTTGAACAAGGTAGGAATAATAAGGAAAATTCTCCTTTAGATTGGAATGTTTCCAAGATGGAACAACTTCCCCCATGGTTAGACTTCTATGAGCAGATAGTTGATTTTGATTCATATAAGAATGAAAGCCATCAGTTATAGGATTCTATGATCAGAGAATTTGAGAGTAAGAAGAAATGGAATTAAGCTAAGATAATGGACTGGTGGAGAATGAGAATTGAAACCAGAATAGAGAAATATAAGTTTGGACAAGTAATCGACAATGATTTTTTTGATAGATATGATAAGAACATTACAACTTGGATGACAAAGGAACCAAAGAATTTAGTGCTGATTTATAATAAGCCACAACCAGGGTTAGATTCTCCATCCCCACATTCACAAGAAGAATCTCAAGGAGAAGGAGCTGATACTCAATTGACTGCTACTAAAGCTCTTAAGAAATTTGAACCCTCAACATAACAATTGGATAATTTTCCTAAAGGGATACAATTAATGAGTAGAATGCATTATTCTTATGAGAGAGCCATTAGCATAGAAATCATCAATACAGTTAGTAGGCCTAAGCACCTAGCTCTAAGTGGAGATCCCCTTGCAATAGAAATTTATTGGAATGAAAAGGATAAGAAATTTGTGTTTACATCGATGAATTTCACCACTGCAGCTACAGTGGAGTTGAATCCTATTTCTGAAGAGCTATTGTAGGAAGGACTTTATGGGGAGGATACAGAGAATGATAAGCTGACGGTATTTCAAGTGTTTAAAAGAAAAGCCAAAAATACATCGAAAAGAACTCAGAAGGAGGTATGTAAGAAATAAAATATGGATAAGGGGAAGAATGTTTAGGAGACCTCTATTTCAGCTACATAAGAATTAGTACAACAAGCACAACAACAAAATACAGAGGTAGCTTCAAAACACCCTATATTTGTAGGTGAAGGTATGATTTCTATCCCCTCTTCTCCTTCTCCTCCTCTTTCCCCAAAGAAAACTCCTTCCCCTTCTAAGGAAAAAGTTGTAACAAAAGCACCCTCCCCCCTCACAATTCACCACTTATTTCATCAGTAAATACAAAAGGCCAAGTCAATCCATCTCCTCCATAATAATTTGAGACCCCCCTTTATCATCCACTGTAATCCCACCTTTGCCATCTCAACCACCCACATCATATGAAATTCAAGCTGCTTCATCCACACCCACTCACCATTCTGTGAGTTGTACTTTAGTTCCCATGGCTTTTCCCATTGTAACAACAATATTAGTTATAGACTCAACTGTAGTCACTACCACCCTTTCACAATTAGCTATCGAGTATTCTCTACCCTATATTATAGCCTCTCATCCTCATATAAGTTATCCTACACCGATAAATTTATAAAAGGAGAAGGAAATTTCATAAAAATTCAAGAGTTCTGGGCAGAGAAGTTGTCCAAACCTTCAAAGAGGATGACTACAAAAAGGAGTACTATGTCTGTTGACCTGGTTTCAAGACAAAGAGCATCTAAATCCATTATTCCTTTAGTGAGTAAGCCTAAAAATGAAATGACTGCTCATCATCTGGAATAGTATTCAAAGGACATTGAGTAGTTACCTACTGAAGAAAAGTTGATTATATCTAAGGCCCACTTGGACACTTTCTATATAAAGGTTGATATATACAAAGAGAAGGTGGACAAGCTAGAGCAAACAATACAAAATCTTGAGAAGACAATCAATAACCAAAAATAGATACAGAAAGCTACCAAGAGTGAAGCAAAGAACTAGAAAAGAAAATTCCAAGAGGTCAATTAGCACAAAAAACAAGTAGAGGAGAAAAAGAAGAAAAATGAAGAACAAGCCAAAGAGATACAGATCTTGAAGTACCAGCTTCAAATAAAAAAGTCCAAATCTTCAGGCTTCTCAAAAGTAGGGCTAAATAAAGTAAGTAAAGAACTATTGTCTAAGGTTTTGAAGAAATTCTTAGAGCTATAACCCATAATTGACTACATGGATGATGCTAGTCACCTACTTCAGAATACCCAAGAAGATCTGGATAGCTTCACTCAAGAACTACAATCCATGGTGGTTCCAACCGAGTAGATTTATAAGTTGGCAAATAGTAGGGTCAATGAGACTGCTAAACCTATTCCTAACAAAGAATGGAATACTACTAGATTGGTTGCCAGAGTCGTAATAAAGAAGAACATATTACTACAAAAGGCTTGGATGTTGTTTGATAAGGTGGAAAACACAATTCAAGATGTAGTAGACATCAATAAAGTGATGGTTTAGAATGACTTTAGAGGGTTATGGCTAGAGAATAACACTTTGTTATCAGAGGAGAAAGAAATAAAAAAGAGTGTAGCCTCAAGCCTCCAAGATGAATATGAGATTTATACCTTGGAAGAGCCAATTGATCAAGAGTAGGTTTCATAAATAATAATTGATCTAACCAGGTTCCAAGACCTGATGGAAGACTTGGTAAATAAAGTAAGTGCTACAAATTATGAGGACACTGATGATTTGGAGTTCATTCACAAGTAGCTTAAAGAGACTTACAGACCTTTTGAAGTAGTCTGGAATCAAGCCTTGCAGATTCTAAAGCTGATGGTATAGTTATTTGATGATGATGTTGAGGAAAAATATAAAGAGCAGGATTCACCTGTTGAAGAAGAAGAAGTCGAGCAAGACCAAGAGGATTATACAACAAAATAAGTTCAGTAGGAAGGAGAAGAACCAAATAGAGTTACTGCAAATCCTCAAGAGGCACAAGCGTAAAGTGTTTTCTATGTTGTACATTTTTTTAGCTATGTAAAAGTATTGTATTTTGTTCTGTTTTGACCCTAACACTATAAGAAGGCAATAATAAAAGCATGAGGAAAGAGATACAGAGAACAAAATTTTTGTGAAGATATTCATATCATTTTTGAAGAAGCTTTAAAAGGAGAGCATAGCATTATTTTACTTAAGCATTTGAGCAGTTTTGAAGGAGCAATAGATATATTTTGTTTTTAGTATGATCTTAATATGAATCGTTACCCTCTGGGTGAATTCACAATTTTTTTAGAGGGTAATGATCATATGGAAATTATTCTAGTAAGTATTGTTTGAAGATTAACATTCCTAACACCCAATGGATAAGACTCTAATTTCAATGGCTTTGTGAGAAAATCCACTCATGAGGCACCAAAATGTAGGCCCAATATGGCCACATCCTTAGAAATCTTTGAAAATTTTATTCTAAGACATGTGAAAGCTCCAATCCACTAAGAATATAAAGTATTTCAAAGTAGATAAGCGCAAGAGGTTCTAATCCACTCAATACTTAGTGTTTTTGCAAAAAATGAGCGAAGTGTTCTATTCCACCTGATACTTAGTGTATCTTGCAGTGGATTAGTGCGAGGGTTCCAATTCGCAATTTGATCAATTCTTATTGACGTCAACACGTTTCAAAGTGTGGACTAGTGATATTGCTTTATCCTACACACTCAAATGACTAAGTGCCAAGAATTTCCATTCAGCTGAGTTCCAAGGCTATTTTTGAGCGAGCGATGAGCTTCACGTCGCTCGGTAAGAAGGTCTAAAGTTCTTAGAAAGAAGTAAAAGTAGTGAAATAGTGCAAGGATCATTTTTTATTACTTTTTGAGTGGATTGGCTTTTTCGTAGTCAAACCAAGTCAAAGCTGATGAAGCAAAAATCAAGGAGTGGATTGCAACTAATGTCTTATGTCGTGGATGCAAGAAGAAAATAATCTGTTTTAAAGGCTAAGTGAATGGATTGATGACAAGCTATATTTCGATTGAAACTCAGTTTATTTTCAAGTAAAATCAAATCCATTGGCCGAAGCCATCCTATATAAAATCAACATTTTTTTTGAGTGGAATGGTGATTTGTTCCATTTCGTTGATCTGTAGAGTATTGTTGAGGTTTAATCACAACCGTCCACTGAGTGCATCAACGGTGGATGTTTTGCTAATATTTTCATAAGCATACAAAGGTAGATTCTTGGTGGATGAAGGCCAGTCGGTTCAAGTGGGTAGGTGAAGTGTCCAAGGGTACCAAGAACTAGAGAAGTTGCAGATCTATGATGATTAAAAGTTTTCAAGAAGAAAAAGTGGTCCAATTTCATTTCTAACATCTTGAGTCTCAACTGCCATTATCGTACCAACAAGTTGTAGAGTCAAGCTACCATGGCAGATGACTTCCAACAGATATCCTAGACTCTACAAGCGAATGAAATAATGCCAACATGGCTCTCCGATGATCAGTTGTATGCTAAATTATTGTAATGTATACTCTAATTTATTTCATTGTAAACTATAAATAGAGGTCGAACCCTCAATTTTTGGGGTTGGCTCTAGTGCGTTTGCTTTCCCTACTATGTAATATTTTATACAAATTAATGGAAGGAGCATTACTCAAATTTTTGACTAAATATTTGCTATCTTTGATATCTTTCACTAAGAGGTTGGAGCTATGAATTGCATTTCTATCAATGTTGTAACAGTTAGTTCATTCCATTTGTATTGGATTACTAGTTGTTAAGGTAATTGAAATTTGTTCATAGTTAGATCTGTGTTGGCAAGAATTTTATTTCTACAAAGTCTAATTATTGATCTATTCTACTAAACTGGATTGTTGATATATTATACATTGAAATTTCTTCTTGGAACATATCTTTGTTTTGCTTTATTGTATGAAGATTTCATGGTTTTGGGTGTTTCTAATCTTGAGTGTGGGACATTGGAAGTAGTTTGCTAGAGGTTTTTCCTGTAGATGCCTATGCTGTTAGCCTTATCCGACCACTGTTAATGCATAATTTACTAACCCTAAACCTTTTCTAACCATATTCCCAAAAACCCCTTATTAAACTTAATTGAGTCAAAATTCTATTCAGTTGACAAGGAACCAACCTACTCTGGAGGTTGGGCTGAAGTAGTCTTTGGTCCATCCAATGTTGAGTTCTGAGTTGCAACTATTGGGTTCAAGCCTGGCCAAAAAATTGGAAGGTAGACAGTTGTAGTATTGAGTAAAACTCGATGAAAATTTGGATTCCAATAGTACCTAGAAATGCAAGCCCATTATATTTTATGATTATCTAGGGAATCCTAAACCTGGTAATCAACTTCACCATAAATTTCACCACAACCTCTTGATCTAATTTATTTATAGCTAGTACTTTAGACCACCTTATAAAATAATATATTATAGTAAGAATAAATTTGTGTCTAGCATAGGAGTTTGGAGTGATGACCCAATGAAATCAAACACCCATTTCCAAAAGGGATCATCTTCTATTATCTTTTTTTTTGGTAAGTAGTAGTTTGATTATCAGGGTTTTAATTGGGTCCCAGTCCCAAATATACAAAAACCCTTGCCAGGGTGGTGGAAATTGATATTGCAGAAACCTTGTAGTGGTGAATAGAAGTCGAAATCCTAGTAGAATCCCACTCAGGGGATAAGCAAGACAACAGTCCCACACAGGGAATTAGGACCTGAACATCTACAACCGAATAGCCCACGTAGGGGCATTCCTTTCTAACAGAAAACCCTACCCAAAAATGGTGATAGAGCCCCAAGGGATTTCTAGAAACCCAAAACATTAAGAAAACAACAATGACCAGTATAACAAAAACAAAACAGGGAAACCGAAAGGGAATCCCTAAGGATCGACCTTCGCGGGGTTCTCCTTTGTGTCTGGATTAAGCTCCTCCAAGCAATGCTTCATAGCCTCGATGATGCTTTCAAATGTAGAAATGAAACATTTAGTAAACATTCTGGTCATGCGCTTTGATGTTTCAGGGGTAGGGTCCGAGTCCTCGCTGTTATCATCAGGTACATTAACAGGGGAGTTCTGGCTTGAATCCGTCTTGAGCTTCTTGGTTCTTGAAGATTTGTGGATCACAAAAACATCTTCAATTGTAGTTCTGTGCTTTACCACCATCGCCTTCTTGGAGGATGCGGTGGCCTTATGCGGGGAAGGCTGTTTGGGAGAGGTCTTCTTAGATTCAGGAGTTTGATACTTGAGTTCCGTCTCACTGGCCAAGGGTTCGTTAGAGAAAGAGTGTGTTGGTGAAGATGCAGGGGGGAACATGACTGTTGTATTGGAGGGGTGTGGCTACAAGGGGGGAATTTATTGTATCCTGGTGGAAGAGAACAATGAAAAGGCCCTGGTGGGTGGGAGGGGAGTGTTTCTTTTGAGCGATAAAAATTGATAAACTAACAGAGCGATGGAGGAAGGCGGGAATGTTCATGGGCCTGTAACCACGTAAGTGGTTGACAAGAGCCAGATGGAAGCTGGACATCAGCTTTGTGGGATCATTAGAGGCCAAATACTAGATCAAGGGAATGGCAACAACGGACGAAGGGGAAGGATGGAAGGTGCGTTCAAGGGAAACACCTGACCACTTGAACTCTTGGTAGTTGGGGAACCCCTCCAGATCGGGTTCCCAACTGTGCTTGTCTCAGCGGATGTGGTAACCAGATAGGGTAAGGCCAAACACTTCAGCTATCAACTTGGAGGAAACCTTGAAATGAACACTACGGATTACGACAAAATCATTCTTCCATGTCCTGACAAAGTTAGCATAAATATCAGCTTCGAGGCCCTAGAATTTGCTCAGGAAGGGCGATAGGTTAAAGGTGTCGATGAAGGGTTTTTCCAGAGGGTCAAGCTAGAGGGAGCTAGGTTTGATGTAGGCCATAGTGCCAGGAGGACAGGACAAGGGAAGAGAAAGCGACCAAGGCAAAGGGTGACGATCGATGAAAGGAAGGACAAGGGAAATGCTTAAAAAAGCCAACAAGGGATGATTGGGCATGCTGATGGGATCAGGGAGGGGATAGGTGGGCAAAGGCCAAGGAAGGTGGGGATTGGTGATGGTTCAAGGGCCTGAGTCAGCATGGGGAAACAGGGATATCTAGAGCCGCTTGGATTCAGTGAGGGTGGGTAAGGAAGCTGATTGGATAGGAGCACCGATGGTGGCGTTGGGACATCGCAACCCATATTAGGAAGCGTAATTGAGGATACCAATCATACCCATGGGGAAATGATGACTGGCAATGCCAGCAGGGATGCCACTCATGAGCCAGCGATGATAGAGGAGCTTGTTGGATAAGATACTCCTAGGACCAGCTACAAACCTGAATAGAAAACACATTGGTTAGAGAGGAGGGGGTGACACAAACCTACCTTGCCTGTCAGCATCTACTATGTGGGAGACACTTGGCAGATTGGAATTATGCCACACCGTCAGTGGGGATTGACTGAGACCCATGTTGGCAAGCTAGTCAACGAGCTTATTTGCTTCCCAAAAAATATGGAAAACTGCCACCTGGCGTTGCTGACCAATGAGGACTTTGCTTTCATGGATGAGTGAGCTAATTTTCCAAGGGGGATTTTTGTTAGTTTTGATGTAACAGATGATGTTCATATAATCCCCTTCGATGTGAAGACAGATATGAAAATATTTGATCAGATTCAAATTACACCAGAGAGCCCAGGCTTTCACAAAGTTATTTGTTTGATGATCGAGGTTCTTAGCAAAGGCAAGAATGATCATCCCTTTGTGGTCTCAGATGACCCCACTAGCTCCAGAGACTCCCGGGTTCCCTTTGGACACCACATAAAAATTTAACTTTAAAAAACCTATGGGAGGGGGATGCCAAAAGGCTAACCATCTGGGATGGGGATAGGGGGAGGGCGGTCGGAGATAGGGATGTTGAGGGAATGGAAAATGTCCCCTTCTACCTTGCCCATCAAGGAATTTGACCAAGGGAGTAATTGGAGGTTCTCAGATGCATAGGCAATGGCTTTGGTGGTCATAGATATGGCATCGTTAGAAGGGGTGGAAAACACTCTACGATTGCGCTCTAACCAAATCTGCCAAATAAGGTGGTGGAGGCAGATCCTCCACAGGAAAGCAACATTGGGATTCTAAAAAGGGGTGGGCCATTGGATAAAGAGATCCCAGAGAGTGCGGGGTTGGGCCCACTATATTTGGAACATGGACAACACGTGGTTAAGACTCCCTTGGGTGAACTCACAATGTAAAAAGATGTGGTTGACCGATTCCCCATTAGACAGGCAAAGATGACATCTATTAGGGATAAGGATGCCTCTTTTCATCAAGTTATCGATGGTGAGCACTTTGTCATGAATGGTAGTCCAAGAGAAGAACCCAACCTTAGGGACTAGGTGCTTGATCCAGATCGACCCAAATGGAAAGGCAAAAACATGGTGGTTCACCAGGAGGGAGTGAGCTGACTTGACTGAGAAAACCCCATTGTCTGTCCCTAACCAAACAGGAGAATCTAGAATGGTTGTAGTAGGAATGATGGTGGTTCTGAGAATTTGAGACAAAGAAGCACCCACTTGGGTTATCTGGGCACTGGCACTACCAGTGGGGATTTTCTTCCATTCCCGTTGATCATTGAAATAATCCCTTACCCTGTTATCCCATCTACACTCAAGAAAGGATTTGAGAGTAGCCATACCTGGGGTAACTACAAGGGGCTAGTTGTTCAACCAAACGTCATCCCAAAAATTGATCTCAGAGCCATTGCCAAGTTACCAACGGGACCCTTTGGTGATAAGAGGTCTGTATTGACTTATCGCCCTCCAAAAAGAAGATCCAGAAGAAGGGAGCTTTTGATTCATGAAGGAAAATCGTGGGAAATATTTGCTCTTGACAATCGTCACCCATTATGATTTGTCATTGATGTAAAGTTTCCATGCTTGCTTAGCAAGGAGGGAAAGGTTTAGATTAGAGGATCTCCTTAACCCCAGGCCACCTTGGGATTTGGGTTGACAAACTCTATCCCAGTTGACAAGGTGGATTCTACTTTTTTCTTTAGGACCTGACCACAGGAAATTTTTCTAGATTTGCTCAATCTTGGCATGAATAGACGTTGGGGCTCTGAAAATAGACATGAAGTAGACTGGAATGCTTTGGAGGACCGCTATCGTGAGGGTAGCCTTAGCTGCCTGGGATAGGAGGGCACCCTTCCAGCCTACGAGTTTGCGTTTGAACCTTTCAATGACATTATCCCACATGGAATCTTTCAAGATCTTGATAAAAAGAGGAAGGCCTAGGTAAGAAGTGGGTAAACTCAAGATTTTGCACTACAGGATATAGGTAATCTTGCGTTGTCTATTATCCAGAGTGTTAAGGAAGAAACACTCGCTTTTGGTGTAATTGATTTCTTGGCCTGCTGCTTTGGCATAGGTGTCAAGGATTGATTTGATAGACTTAGCTTGGATGTTGGATGTAGAGGAAGTGGTAATGGTGTCATCGACAAACTGCTGGTGAGAAAGGGGGGGCGTGGTGGATGAGGCTTTGATCCCTTTCACATGTATAGAAGCATAGGTAGTATTGAAAGCTCTTCCCAGGGATTCTGTAAGGATGATGAAAAGGAAAGGGGATAGGGGGTCACCCTGCCTTATGCCTTAATGAGATGGGAAATAACCTGTAGCTAAACCATTAACAAGCACAAAGAACCATGGCATCGAAATACAACCTTTGATGAGCTTGATCCATTCCCTATGAAACCCGAACTTGGCAAGGACTTTCAGAAGGAACTCTCTGTTGACTCTGTCAAAATATTTGCTAATATCCAACTTAAAAAACATGGCTACCTTGCGGTTGTAGTGAGAAGAGTGTAGAGTTTCATGAAGGGATATGATGTTGTCTATGATAGATCTGCCTTCCACAGAGCTGCCTTGATAAGGATCGATGATAGATGGGAGAATCTTCTTTAGTATCAGGGCTAGGGATTTGGTTAAGATCTTGTAGATGATGTTGCAGAGACTAATGGGTCTAAAATCTGCCATAGTTTTGTAGGGGTGGGTTTTGGGGATCATAGCAATGAAATTTGAGTTAGTCCCTTTCAGAATGGACTTAGTTGTTTGTAGCTCGATTATGGCTTTGCAAATGTCTTCCTTCAAGATGTCCCAAAAAGTGTGAAAAAACCAAGGGGGAAAGCCATCTGGACCAGGGGCCTTGTCAGCTTGCATGGAGAATATAGCAGTCTCTATTTATTTTAGAGAGAGGGTCTGAATCAAGGTAGCATTCATCTCTGGAGTGACCAAGGGGGGAATTTTTTGCAGAAGGGATTCCTGGGCAGCCAAGTGGGAGGGAGAGGAATTTCCCATCATATTGCTGAAATAAGCAGATGCTTCTGATCTGATCTCGAGAATGTCTTGGGAGACAAAGCCATCAGGTAGGGTGAGTTCTCTGATTTTACTGGAGCTATGGTTCTGCATTGTGGAGGCATGAAAGAATCTGGTATTGGCATCCCCATATTTGAGCCAAAGGGCTCGGGATTTTTGATGCCAGAAGGTTTCTTCTCTAGCCAAAATGTTGTGATACTCAGACAACAGCTGACTCTTCTCATTCCTCAGTTGAGGGGTCCATTTATCATGATGGGTTTGCTCCTCCAAAGTCTTAAGTTTATCAATGATGAGCTACTTATTCTCAAAGATGTTTCCAAAGACTTCCTTGTTCCAAATTTTGATGTTTTCTTTCACTGATTTGAGTTTGCGGGAAACTTGGTCGATAGCAGATCCTAAACATGGAAGATTCCACCACTCAAAAATACGTTGTTTGAGGTCTAGGTGGTGAATCCACATGTTTTAAAATCTAAAAGGGGTTTTAAAGTACGAGGCCTTATTGGATTCTAGGAGGAGTGGTGAATGGTCAGACCCAATTCTGGGGAGGGAAGTGAGGAGAGTATCCCCAAAGAGAGAGATTGCTTGTTGGGATAAGAAAAACCGATCCAGCTTGACTTGGATGTGATCTTGCCATGCTCTTTTGTTGCTCCAAGTGAACTGACAACCTCTGATTTGAATGTCTATAAGCTCATTACTCGACATAAAATCTTGGAAGTCAGTTATGCTTTTGGATGGAGTGGATAGGCTGCCTCGTTTGTTGAAAGAAAATAGAGGAGAGTTAAAATCCCTAGCTAACATCCACGGGAGGGAAAAAAAAGCAGTCTTGAGAAGGGACAACGACACCCATAGTTGGAACCTTTCAAGAGGATTGTTGGGGGCATAGATATTGGAGAGGACCCATGTAAACTAGTTGGTATTGCAATGGAAAACCATGTTAAGGGTTCTGTTGGTGAAGGAAACCACCCTTCCTTCAACTAGGAGAGGATCCCAAAGGCAAAGAAGGCCCCCAGCCGATCCCTCTATGGGGGAGGAAGCCCACTGGCATTCTTTCCAAACTGATTTGATGATGTTCAAGGTTCTTGCTACATCTACTTTGGTTTCTTGTAGTATGATGATGGTGGGTTTGAAATCCTTTCTGATGGTTCTGACCAGTCTCTGCTTGCTCGAGCTGTTAAGCCCTCTGATTTTCCAAGAGAGTATCTTCATTTGGAAACTTTGGAGGGTTTCTTATCGCCCTTGGTGGGTACAGGAGGGGGTTTGGTATTCTTGGGATCGTCCAAAGGCTGGTCAAACAGATCAAGGAAGAGGTTTGTTTGGACCCATTTTGTGACTTGATTTTCAGTGTCTTTCTTAAGCTAGTTACATATAGACGGTCTTCCTCTCTTCTTGTCACATCTAGTATCCACTGGTCCTTTCTTGCTTCTGGTAATTATGGAACTGGAGTCTGAGCTATTATGGAAAGGGCTAGAAGCCTCCTCAATGGAGTCAAAAATTTGTTTGGTTGGAGACACAGGTCTATCTAAAGAAGATGTGGGAAAGCCCTCCTCGAGGGGAAGGGGGAAAAGGATTTAGGAGAGGTGGGGGGAGCAGGGAGGTGGGAGGGGTTTGGGAGGGATGTGCGGCCAAAGGGGGGTCAAGGAGGGAAATGAAAGGGAGGGGAGGTAGTGGAGGCAAGGGGGAAGGAGAAGGGAGGGAACCAGACTCAGGAAAGAGCACATCGTCATTAACACCAGAGAGAGGACCAAACTTGTTGGGAGGGCAAAAAGTGAACATACCTGGTTGGAACTTGACGGAGCTTGCTGGGGGAGGGATCTGTGGAAGGGGACTTGTTTCCCTTTGTTGGTTTTCCCTTGAAAAGGGCCACCAATAGCCTTTGGTCCTGGGTGGGTAGTCGAACACTGAGCAAAGGAGAGTTGTGGTCGAGGAACCTCTTTGGCAGCTTTCAAAGAAGGGCATTGGGATCTGAGGTGTCCCTGAGCCTGAAATTTGATGCAAAATACTGATTTATTCTCGTACTCAATGGATTGACACCACTAGAAGTCCCCATGGATGAGATTGATGTGAGTGGGAATCTGGAATGCTAGGTTCGCAGACACGTAGATTCTAGCAAAGGCCATTCTAGAACGGGCTTTAGTTGTCGAATCAAAGGTAAATAGGTCTTCGATGTATCCTCCGATCCCTCGAAGGATGTCTTCATGAAAAAACTGGATTGGTAGGTCCGAAAGACGAACCCAAATGGGGGTGACATTGATGTCCTAAGTTTGGGGGTTGAAACCCTGCTCCCATTTCTTGAGAAATAGACTTTTCCTGCCAAAGAACCATGGTCCTCCAATGAGGATTCTTGCAAAATCATTCTGGTTGTTCAGCTGAATTAGGAAGAAGCCCCTGGAAAGAGCCACTAGCTATAAACTTCCCTCTATTCGCCATTTGAAACTGGCCCATCTTCTGATAGACTCCATGTTAGGTCGGCCTCCAATGAATTTCCCAACTAGGGACAGGGATTTGAGGGAAAGTTTTGGAGCCATGCAAGAAATCGAGATGACCAAATTATCCTTGAAGGTGACTAGGGGGGAAGAGAAACCATATCAGATGGTTTGGGAGAGGGGATCCTGACACCATCGCGCTAAAGGACAGACGGATCAAGGTAGGGTTTTTGGAAAGGGGAAAGTGGGGAATGAAACCTTCTGCCCAAGGTTGCACACCACCTAGATCTGGATCGAGGGCATCGGGATCATCCATGAGATCGGTAGGGATATCGCCTGGTTCAAGATCCCCGGGGAGGGTTTGGGAGACCCTGCTAGGGAAAGCCAGGGTAGCTGCGGTGGAAGCAAAAGCTGCGGGAGCCGATGTAGAGGGAGTTGTCATTGTCGAAGCCATCATTGCCTTTCAAATATTTATTATTCACACTACATGAAGTCTTGCCAATGCCCGGATCATCTTCTATTATCGATTAGAGGGGTAGTGCTACATTTATTCTTCTTCCAAAAAACCTTTGGAAATATTCATAGGATTTTGTAACTTTAAAAGCATCCTTAAAGAGAGTAGGCCAATAATATCTAGCCCATATGATATTTTCTACTCTTGTTTAACTAGAATAAGATCTTTGCTACTTGTTGAGATATAATTTTGCCCAGTTGTGAAATCACACTTACAGTTAGGATTTTGGTTAGAAAACCCTCTCTTGCAAAGAAATATAGATTTCTCCAAGGTTCATTTTACTTAATGTGTTTATATGTCATGAAAATGCATCAAAATAAGTGCTTAGAATACCTTAGTTATTTAATAAGGGGCCTATTTGGTAATATTTAATTGCATTATGCTATTGATTGTTCATGAAATTAATTCACTACATGTACGATTAAAAATCAAATATTGCCAATAAACTTTATGAAATGAAAATTTTTGAATTAAATCTTAGGAAAATGATTTAAATTAAATTATTCAAATAATTACTATTGGAACTTTATAATTATTTAAAAATTTTAATTAATTAAACTCTAATGTTTATTTCAGAATATTATTTTTAGGGAGTGTATGTTGCAAGATTATTCACGGAGATGTTACAATCGAATACATGCCAGATATAGATGAATCAGATGGCAAGAAAGCACGTTGAATTTAGGTCTATGGATGCCACCTATGGAAAAAAGTTGCAAAAAGGCATTACAAAAAGGTATTGTAGAAAGGCGTTACAAAAAATGTTTGACCATGCGGACCTATTTGACGTGCTGGAGTTCCACGTATATTGATAAGTTCATCTAGCACCACATGGGTTACACAGTCATCATGATTTACGTTGGAATTAATACTTGGCATGTGATCAAAATTATTGTTATATATGATCTGTTATCAAATCTATATTATGTTAATTTGTTAAGTTGTCTAGATTTAAACATAATCTTAATTTATCTCTTCTTGTAGGAAGAGGACAAAAAGTTGTATGGTCTTGTTAGTAGATTATTTAAATTTAGGCCTTTGTTACGTTTGTTAGCATTATACCACTTGGATAAATCCCTGTTGCGATAAGTCTAAAGTAGTTAGTAGAATGTATTAGTTTTAGATTATTGTTGTTAAGTAAAATTGACATTCAAATCTCCAACTGTTCGAGATGAAATAGAAAGGCGAAGACTTCTATTGAAAATTTCCAAGGGGACATTATAAAATACAATGTAAAGACCTTTGAAAAGGTCTACTACCATCTATTATCTGTTACTCTACGATCTGCTATCTATTATATGCCATTTGAGCATAGTCTGTCATTTACCTTGCACAATGGAGCATTGGAGTCAAGAAATAAAATAGCAGTATTTTTCTCCATGGATTTGGTAACTGTATCTTGTACTTCTACATGATTTATTTGTTCCTATAACTTTCAACTATTTTCTTGCAAATATGAATTGAATAGTATTAAGTTAGTTTAATGAAATATTAATTACTAAAATAAAATAGAGTAGAAAGGAGAAGAGAATTACACTAACCTGTAAGAGGCAAGGCCCACTCTGAACAGTCAATCCCTTGCTCTCTTCCTCCTAAATTACAGTAGGATTAGTTAGAATATAGAATAAGTCTTAGAGCATAGAATTAATTAAATTTACATAAGATAGAATTATAAAATCTATTAAATAATTGTTGCATTATTAGATCATATGTGGATCCACACACATACATAGAATAGGTCATAAATTGGATCTTTAAATTAAGCATCAATTTCATTCCAATTTTCTTTTTTGCAAACCTTTATTTCCTGCAAATGAAACTAAGAAAACATAATAAAGTCAATGATTAAGAATTGGGGAATAAGGTATACGAGATTTTTGTTCTTTAAATCTAACATGAATTGATAAATTAAATGTGAGAACTACAACTCGACATCAATCTTGGTAATCAACAATAATTTTCTATACAACAAGTTCTATAAGCACACAAATTTATTGACAACCCACCTTGGGAGCAATAACAATTTTGGGTTTACAAGTTATTGGAAGCACCACAATTCTTGCAAATAACCAATCCGATAAGCAATAATTTATGACAAAAAAATAATGGACAATCAATTATGAAAGGAACAAATTCATGAAAACAAAATAAATTTACAAAGATATTTAGTAAGAGATAATTCATACCAACAAATTAGTGAACAATATGTATTTAATGAATAATAACTCCATGACAAAAATTTTAATGGACAACTATTATAAGTAACTATTCATAACAATACAAATGAGTGGGGAGTGAGCTTTAGTAAAGCATAAATCATAACAAAAAATATATTGGCAACATGCTTTGATGATAATGATTTATGAGAGTAATTTCGAATGAATAACACATTTTGATAAAAAATAAATCATGATAGTGAAGTCAATGTATAGTTAATCATGGTAGGCACTCATTCATTACAAGAATTTTAAGGCATAATATGATTAAATAAACAACCATTCATGATAGTAACTTCAATGGTAAAAAAATAGTGGAAATCAAGTCAATGGATAGTTAACTTTGATAAGCACCCATTTATGGCAACAAATCAATGAACAACATACTTTGATAAGCAATTATTTCATGATAGTAATTTTTAGAATAAACAACAAGCTCCATTAATTCATGAAAATAAATTTAGTGGATAAAAAATATATAATAATAATAATAATAATAAGTTATATGTGGCTTCCATTGGGGCCACTACCATCAAAATACCAATATATATTTTTTGAATTTACATGGTGGAATCGGTAGACACCACAAATTTGGGTAGGTTGTCTGGATTTTATGGCCACCACAGTATTATGTGATGTCCACCCCAGAAGCCGTCATACATTTCTTCGCGTAGTCCACCCCTATAACAACCATGCCACAATCATTTTAAACATTTTACATCTCTAAAAGCACTAGGAAAGGGAGAAGCATTCAGTCCAACAAGGCCCAAGATTTGAACCTTGGACCTTTGCCCCCCTTATGGGGTTTGGTTAAACCAATTGGTCTACACCTCGAACCTAAAATACAAAAATATTACATTTGCTACAACATGCCTTTTTATCACAGTTTTTTCATTCTTTTTCACTTAAATATATTCTTCAACTTCCTCAAAGTGCTATGTTTCCACAATCCACTCCTTGACATAATTTTGATTAAGACATAAAATCTCGCTTGGCTAGTTACCTTCTAAAATTTGAATTTCATTGAGATGAAGATCACCACCACAATTCACTAGTTTATCTGCTACTCGATTTACTTATCTATAAATATGCTCACACTACCAAGATATTACCTCTAGTAATATATGATGAACATAAAAAATAATATTTTTTTTATCTAGTTTCCACATCCATTTTTTTTAATAGCATTGATAATAATTTGTGAGTCCCCCTCAATTGAAATATATTTCCATCCTTTTTCTACTACAATTTTAATCCTCGTAAGAAGTGCCCTAGCCTTTACATAATTGTTAGTTGAAGTTATGACTCTGAATAATTGAGGAGAATTTTGCCTTCACTATTTCTAAAAACACCACCTCCACCATCTTTTCCTGGATTTCCTTTAGAAACACAATTAGAATTAATTTTGATAAACCAAATTTATGGACATTTCCATTTTACCATAGATCAAAGAAGATCCTTTGTTTTAATTCTATTGTCCGAGATGACTCTTCCATGTATGTTCAAATCCTGTAGTCAAGTTATTACCACACCTTTTTCTATAATTGAGACTTCTCATGATGAGCAAAATATTTGTAGACATTCTGCAAGAGAGGCAATAATACGGTTCCAAACTTGGGTATGATTTTAAGATTTATTTTTAAATATTTGGTTATTCCTTTCAAGCCATAAATTCCAACAAATAATGGCAGGTCCAATCCTCCAAAGAGTGCATAATGTTTTAATTTTGAGATAATTAATCCAATATTTTATCAACTCTTTCCATGTTGATGGAGCTATCTAATATAATTTCATATTTAAAAAAATAACCCCAAATGGTGTGAGAAAATGGATAATGAAGAAGTAAATGGTATAATGTTTCTAAATCCTTTGCACACAAGGAACATCTCAAGGGTCTATAATATTATCTTCTTTGTAGACTCTTTCCTGTAAGAATCTTACTTTGAACTGCTAACCAAAGAAATGTTGAGGCCTTAGGAAGAGCCTCTAATGATCAAACATTCTTCCAAGGAAAATATTTGGGAGAAGGAAATTTTGATTATTCTAAATCCTCATATCCCAACTTGATCGAGTATCCACCATCCTTTGATAAATTCCAAACCAACTCATCCTTTCGTATAAAAATAGGTAAATAAAACTCTCAAAGCATATTTTGAAGTTCATTTGCAATTTATTTGAGTTCCTCTCATTCAAACCAGGTTACTAAAAGAAATCCATTATATAGAGTTTTTGCTCATAATAATATAGTCTTTGATCTTTGGACCTTTACATGCTAGGCATGCTTGAGCCAATGGTTTCCATTTTGAGTCAAAGATAAGAGGATAAGGCTTCAACCAAGCATCAAACCAAAAATTTGCATAACTCCACTCATTGACTAACCATATAATTGTTGAGCATTTGAGGTGTTGTCATTGTTGTCAACACTTCTACTTTTTCTCCTAGTTGGCATCCTATTCATCATGGTGATTATGCTGTAGTTTGGGCAATGTTGCAAAATGTTGTGTGTATTTGAACACACCTTTTACGGAGACTTTGGAGGTATAATTTGTGGTTATTGCATATATTATTTCTCTTGGTTCTATGTTTATGGCACATTTATTTATGTAAAGGTGATATAAGGTTGCATTTGTATTTTCTATGTGCCTTGGTGCTATATTGTAACATTCAACATTTATTTATTTCCACTATGTCATCTCCAAGTTCCTTGGAATGTGTTCCAAGACTTAGGAATGGAGGGAAAATTGATTTTAATTATTTAATAATGCATCATAAGGGTTAGGAATTATTTCCAATATTTATTGGAATTTATTTTGTGGTGCAAAAATGGAAATATGCTAATTGGGGTGTTCAACTTGGTGTGGGACTCACTTTATGACATCCGTCATAGTGGTGTAAGGAAAGAATATTTTGCTGCCCTATTTTTGTGGGATTTTGGAGATATGGGACGTGATAATTGCCAAATTAGTGTTTAGACACTTTGGAATATTATTTTTGTTGTGTAAGAGCATCTCCACTTTGATTGGCAGCTGGTGAGTGTGTGTAGTGGTGATGGCAACAATTTCTTTTTTGGAAAATTAGAAATTTCCTCAACTTGGGCATGATTTTTTGAGTGATTTTCTACTCATGGTTTTGGAAACCATTTATGGTTTCTCTCCATATCATTTATCTATAAATTCAGTGTTTGAGATGGTGGAATTATGGAGTTTTTGTTGAGAGTAACAGGGTGCTGCCGGAATGCTGCCAAAATTTCTGTAGAAGACATAAGTGTATAGATTTTAGCATGCAGGTTTGGGAACCTATTGTGGATGGAGAGAGAATCATTTTGATATGTTTATTGCAGGTGTTGGATCATATTTGACAGAAAAATCATTTTGCAGTGGTTGGGTGCACAGTTGGTTTGCAGCAGTGTTGTTGGTTTTGAGCTTGCAGGCTTGTTAGAGCTTGCTTTTACTGGAAGCATTTTTATGCTTTATTTTTCATCATATTATTATTATTTTGATCTGATATAGGTGGGTTGCAGCCCTCCTTCTGTTGTGGCAGAGAAACTTTAGTGTATTTCATTTTGAGGCTTGTTCTATGCAGTGAGTCATAGCAAGCAATTCTCTTTGGGAGGTTTTTTACCCTTGTGGTTTTCCTCCGGCATATCATGTGTTGTGGGTTGTTTCTCTTGCATATATGTTGCTGCTATACATGAGTTTATTTCTGTTTTAAATAAGATTTCAAATTGGAAATTAAAGTTTTAAATTGCACAGATTCACCCCCCCTCTCTGTGCCATTGTTATACTAACAATTGGTATCAGAGCCTGGTTGTCCTTTTAGCAGCTTAATCAGCTCGGATTGATTCCTGGTTCACAATGGCTAATAGGGATGTCAACACTGGCAAGGTGCCATACTTTGATGGGAGTGATTATGCATTTTGGAGTTACAAGATGATGGACTATTTGGGTTCTCTTGGTATTGGTGTGTATCTTTCAGTTAAGAATGGTTATGCTTTTCCTGCTACAATTCCTACAGATCCTGATGCAATCAAAGAATATGAAAACAATATGAAGGCCAAATATACTATCACAAATGCTCTTGCACCAAGTGAATTGGTGAAGGTTATGGGTTTGCAAACAACAAAAGAAGTATGGGATAAGTTGCAAGCTATTCATGAAGGTAATGACAAAGTTAAGGAAGCTAAACTTCAAATTTTTAGAGCTCAATTTGAGAGTCTCCGAATGGATGAGAATGAGGATATTTTTGCCTACATGCTTCGTGTGAGTGAGGTGATCACTTCTCTTAGAGGTTTAGGAGAGACTATCACAGATAGTATTGTTGTGAAGAAGGTTCTTCGTTCTTTGACTTCAAAGTTTGATTCAAAGGTTTCTGCAATTGAAGAAGCAAAGGACTTAAACAATCTCCCACTAGATGAACTACATGGCTCTCTTATTGCATATGAGATGAGAGTTGGTTGCAGCAAGTCTACTAAAAAGGAAAGTGCTTTCAAAGCATTCAAAAACATGAAATTGAATCCACAATCCGATGAAGAGAGATTCTCAGATGAAGAGCAAGCAAACTTTGTTCGAAAATTGAAAAGAGGAAAAGGGAAATACAATGGAAAGTTGCCATTGAAATGTTTTGAGTGTGGGCGCATTGGGCATTTTGCTTCAAAATGTCCTTACAAGGAGCACTTAGATGATGATGGTGAGAGTCACAAGAACAAGAAGGAGTACAAAAAGAAAGCTTCAAGATTTAGCAAGAGATTCTCAAGGAGAAAGGTTTTGATGACACATGAAGATAGTGATTCTTCAGATGAGAGCATAGATGATTCAGATGAAGAGGCTACTGAAGTCCTCTTTATGGCTATTGAAGACAAATCCAATATAAATGCAAACAAAGAGGATGATGAATCTGAAATTGATTTTGAGGAAGAGCTTGCAATAGCATTGGAACAATATGAAATTGAGAGAAAGAGAAACAAAAGGATGAATGAAAAGATCAAGGAGCTAAACAAACTCAATGAAGACTTGTTGATGCAACATGAAGAGTCAAAAAGATTTGCTGACCAAAATATTTCAGATTTAGAGGAGTCCAATAATGTGGCTACAAAAATGATACAAGACTTAAAAGTTCAAGTTGAAGAGTCCAAGAAAATAATAGATGATCTTAAGAATCAGGTATGTGAAAAATCTGATTTGTGTTGCAAACTAAAAGAGGAGATTGTTACTTTGAGAAAGCAACTTGAAAAGGCTAATTTGGATTTGAGCACTAATTTTAAATTTCAGAAAAGTTCTAATCAGCTTGATGAGCTTATTGGTAGTCAAAGATACACCAAAATCAAGTTTGGTTTGGGGTTTGATGAAGGTGAAAGTTCATATGTTGCCAAAGATGCAAAATCAGTTGGTGAAAGCTTGAAGAATGAGAAACCCATTGTAGAGAAACCCCAAGGAGATAAAAAGAAAGAAGAAAAGGTCTCAAATCAGACCAACAACAGAAATATGCCTTATCATACCATAAATGTTAGCAATGATGAGTTTCAAAAGGTAAAACATCAAATGGGAAGAGCACCTAGAAGGAGTTTCAATTCATGGCATCAAGTTCAATACAAGTATACTCCTTCCTTTTCTGGTTATTGTTTTAAGTGCAATACTTATGGTCACAAGATGATGGATTGTAGGCTTAATGTTAGGCCTAAGAGCTTTGTTAGTCACAACTCATTTGCTCCTCTCATTGATTTTCATGTTGAGTGTTACAAGTGTAATAACTTTGGTCACATTGCTAGAGATTGCAGAACTATTTTTGTGACTAATCAAATGCAGGATAGAAGTAGCAACAAGCCTCCAAAGGTGCAAAACAAGAAATCCATGATGCATAAAGACCATTTTCCCAAGAAGGCCATGAGGTATGAGGAAGATAAGAAATCAGAAAACAAGCCCAAGATGACATGGGTTGAGAAGGGAAAGTCAAAACAGGAAGACATTACTAAGCATGATTCATTGATTGTTCAAACCGCTTTCAAGGCACAAAGAAAGGCTACATCTTGGATCATTGATAGTGGATGCTCTAGTCACATGACTGGAGATAGAAGGCAACTTACAAGATTGCAAGATTATGATGGTGGTTCGGTAAAGTTTGGCAACAATAACAATGCAAAGATTGTGGGTAAAGGTATGGTCAACATCAACAATGGTAAAATCACTTCTCATGATGTTCTTTTTGTTGATGGCCTCAAGCATAATCTTTTAAGTGTTAGCCAAATGTGTGATAGTGGCAAAGATGTGATTTTTAAATCATATGGTTGTGAGATTAGATGTGCTATGAGTGGTAAAATATTGGCAAAGGCTACAAGAACTTCAGGAAATTTGTACAATCTTTGTAGTGCAAATGAGAAAACATGCTTCATTGGACAAGTTGATGATAGTTGGTTATGGCACAAGAGGCTTGGCCATATTAACTTTGATAGCTTGGTTAAGATCAGCTCCAAGAATTCAATAAGACATCTTCCAAAGTTGACTAAGCCAAACAATAGCATATGCGCATCATGTCAACAAGGCAAGCAAACCAAATCACACTTCAAAACTAAGGAATATTCTACAACAAGGCCTTTGGAGCTTGTGCATACCGATGTGTGTGGTCCTATGAGGACTAAAGGAACTAATGGTGAGAGGTATTTCATTTTGTTTATTGATGATTATTCTAGACTAACATGGGTATCTTTCATGAAGGAGAAATCAGAGGCTTTTATTTGTTTCAAAGTGTTTAAGGCTATGGTTGAGAATGATACAAGAAAGAGGATCAAATGCTTGAGATCCGATAGAGGTGGTGAGTTCACTTCTAGTGAGTTTGATAATTTTTGTCATGAGCATGGTATTAGAAGACAACTTTCAGCAGCAAGAACACCTCAACAAAATGGGGTGGTTGAGAGAAAGAACAGAACAGTACAAGAAATGGCTAGAACAATGCTTAATGATTCACAGGTTGCAACTAGATTTTGGAAGGAAGCAGTGCATACAACAGTATACATACAAAATAGGTGCATGCTTAGAGTTCATAGCCATATGACACCCTATGAACTATGGACAGGAAAGAAAGCTTCAGTTAAGCATTTCAGAGTATTTGGGTCCAAGTGCTACATAAGGAGAGATAAGTACAATCTTGGCAAGTTTGAAGATAGAGCAGATGAGGGGATTTTCCTTGGCTACTCCACCAAAAGCAAGGCTTATAGATGCTTCAACAAGAAGCTTGGAAAAGTGGTAGAAAGTGCAAATGTGAGGGTTGATGAAGGACATGTTCCCAAAGTTGATCTTGAGGAGTCTTCACCATCACAGTTTGAACCATATGAGGAAGAAGAAGTGCAAGATGAAAACAAGCAAGTTTCAGAAGGAGAAGAACAAAGTGAAGCTACCAAGTCACCTCCAAAATACATCAAGAAGAATCATCCAATGGATCAAATCATAGGTGATCCAACACAAGGTGTGCAAACAAGGAGAAAATTGGTAAGACCAAATGAGCAAAGTCACTTTTCATTGTTATCACAAGTTGAGCCTAAATCTTTTATTGAAGCTTCTAAGGATAATAGTTGGACTCATGCTATGGAAGAGGAGATTAATCAAATTGAAAAGAACAACACTTGGGAATTGGTTCCAAGACCAATGAACAAAAATGTAATTGGAGCCAAGTGGGTGTTTAGAAACAAGCTCAATGAGGATGGCAAAGTTGTTCGAAATAAGGCAAGATTAGTGTGCAAGGGGTATGCTCAAGTTGAAGGTATTGATTTTGATGAAACTTTTGCTCCTGTTGCTAGATTAGAAGCCATCCGAATGTTTCTTTCTTTTGCTGTTCATAAGAACTTTAAGGTTTATCAAATGGATGTGAAATCTGCTTTTCTTAATGGCAATTTGGAAGAGGAAGTTTATATGGAGCAACCTGAAGGATTTCAGCTTGGGGATGAGAACTATGTTTGCAGGTTAAAGAAGGCTTTGTATGGGCTCAAGCAAGCCCCAAGAGCATGGTATGCAAGGTTGGATAAGTATCTTTTGCAGCAAGGCTTCCAAAAGGGTAAGGTTGATAGCAACTTGTACTTCAAAGTTGTTGATTCCCATCAGCTAGTGATTGTTGTTTATGTTGATGATATTATTTTTGGTGGAAGCAAAGATAGTATGTGTCATAATTTTTCTGCTGCTATGCAAAGTGAGTTTGAGATGTCCATGATTGGAGAGTTGTCTTATTTTCTTGGTCTACAAATTGCTCAACTTGATAGAGGCATTTTCATTTCACAATCAAAATATGTCAAGGAAATATTGAAAAAGTTTAACATGGAGGATTCTCAACCTGTGAGTACACCTATGGTAACCGGATGTAAGCTAAGTAAGGATGATGAGTCTCCTCTTGTTGATCAAACACTCTATAGGTCTATGATTGGAAGTTTATTATATCTAACTGCTTCTAGGCCTGATATTTTGCAAGTTGTTTGTATGGTTGCTAGATTTCAGAGTGCACCCAAAGAAACACATGTGAAAGCTGTTAAGAGGATTTTCAGATATCTCAAGGGGACTATGGAATTTGGATTATGGTATCCAAGAGGAAAATACTTCACACTTAGAGCCTACATAGATGCAGATTGGGCAGGATGTGTTGATGATCGAAAAAGCACTAATGGTGGTGCTTTCTATCTTGGTGACATGCTTGTTTCTTGGCATAGCAAGAAGCAAGACTCAGTATCACTCTCTACTGCTGAAGCTGAGTATATTGCTGCTGCCTCATGTTGTACTCAAGTGCTTTGGATGAAACAAATGCTTGTAGACTTGGGTATTCAGATTGGTGAGCCTATCTCTCTTCTTTGTGACAATACTAGTGCTATTAATATTTCCAAGAACCCAGTTTTGCATTCAAAGACTAAGCACATAGATATAAAGTATCATTTATTGAAGGAGAAGGTTTCTAATGGTCTGGTTGCTTTGGATTTTGTGCCTACAAAGCAACAAGTTGCTGATATATTCACTAAGCCATTGCCTATGGAGACATTTGAGCATTTGAGACAACTCTTGGGAGTTGTTTCTTCTCCATCTCACTAGATATTTTTGTTGGTGCACATCCTCAGGGGGAGCTTCTTATGGTCTGATTTTATGCTCCTATTTCTGATATTTCATGTTCATATTTTCTGATGTATGCTTGAGGATGATGGTTGCAGAGTTTGGTGTTGTTCGGGTTGTTCGGTTGTTGCCTAGTTGCTTGGCAACTTCTTGCAGTTTGGTGAGATTTTGTTGGGTATCTCTTTGCTGTTGTAGCTACTATACTTTCATGTTGAATATCAGTTCATATCAGATATATATATCAGTTCTTTTCACAACAGCAAGGTTTAGTATTGTTTGATGCATTCTATGGTACCTGGTTGTAGTGTTGTGCGAGCTAGTGGCACTGTATCTTGTGTAGAACTTCTTTGGGGTATCTTGTAATCTTTCCCATTGATGTTTTCATCACTACACTCTGTTATTTCATATTCAAATCAGTTTAAAGTGTCTTGGTGCTTTGGTTCAGGGAGAGTTGTAATGTTTATCATGTTTTCAGATGCACTGGTTGCCCTTTGTCATTGATTGTCAAAGGGGGAGAGAGTTGGATAATCTGCTTCTTGTGCTCTTTGATTTCAGATCTGTATGGTTGGTGTTAGGGGGAGAAATTTGATGTTGTTTCAGGTGTGAGATATGTTGAAGAATGTTGCACTTCTTGGTTTGTGCTTTACAGGCTTTACAGGACCTTCTTGTTGCCTATTTCATGGTCTTGGTTGTTGTAGTTTATCTGCAGATTATTTGGTGTTGCCAACAATGCCAAAGGGGGAGATTGTTGAGCATTTGAGGTGTTGTCATTGTTGTCAACACTTCTACTTTTTCTCCTAGTTGGCATCCTATTCATCATGGTGATTATGCTGCAGTTTGGGCAATGTTGCAAAATGTTGTGTGTATTTGAACACACCTTTTACGGAGACTTTGGAGGTATAATTTGTGGTTATTGCATATATTATTTCTCTTGGTTCTATGTTTATGGCACATTTATTTATGTAAAGGTGATATAAGGTTGCATTTGTATTTTCTATGTGCCTTGGTGCTATATTGTAACATTCAACATTTATTTATTTCCACTATGTCATCTCCAAGTTCCTTGGAATGTGTTCCAAGACTTAGGAATGGAGGGAAAATTGATTTTAATTATTTAATAATGCATCATAAGGGTTAGGAATTATTTCCAATATTTATTGGAATTTATTTTGTGGTGCAAAAATGGAAATATGCTAATTGGGGTGTTCAACTTGGTGTGGGACTCACTTTATGACATCCGTCATAGTGGTGTAAGGAAAGAATATTTTGCTGCCCTATTTTTGTGGGATTTTGGAGATATGGGACGTGATAATTGCAAAATTAGTGTTTAGACACTTTGGAATATTATTTTTGTTGTGTAAGAGCATCTCCACTTTGATTGGCAGCTGGTGAGTGTGTGTAGTGGTGATGGCAACAATTTCTTTTTTGGAAAATTAGAAATTTCCTCAACTTGGGCGTGATTTTTTGAGTGATTTTCTACTCATGGTTTTGGAAACCATTTATGGTTTCTCTCCATATCATTTATCTATAAATTCAGTGTTTGAGATGGTGGAATTATGGAGTTTTTGTTGAGAGTAACAGAGTGCTGCCGGAATGCTGCCAAAATTTCTGTAGAAGACATAAGTGTATAGATTTTAGCATGCAGGTTTGGGAACCTATTGTGGATGGAGAGAGAATAATTTTGATATGTTTATTGCAGGTGTTGGATCATATTTGACAGAAAAATCATTTTGCAGTGGTTGGGTGCACAGTTGGTTTGCAGCAGTGTTGTTGGTTTTGAGCTTGCAGGCTTGTTAGAGCTTGCTTTTACTGGAAGCATTTTTATGCTTTATTTTTCATCATATTATTATTATTTTGATCTGATATAGGTGGGTTGCAGCCCTCCTTCTGTTGTGGCAGAGAAACTTTAGTGTATTTCATTTTGAGGCTTGTTCTATGCAGTGAGTCATAGCAAGCAATTCTCTTTGGGAGGTTTTTTACCCTTGTGGTTTTCCTCCGGCATATCATGTGTTGTGGGTTGTTTCTCTTGCATATATGTTGCTGCTATACATGAGTTTATTTCTGTTTTAAATAAGATTTCAAATTGGAAATTAAAGTTTTAAATTGCACAGATTCACCCCCCCCTCTGTGCCATTGTTATACTAACACTAATATATTTCTATATCAATTGTAAACTCTTTGATATGAAGTCCCATGTTTACGATCCTTTGGATAGAGTTATTTTGCTAAATAATTTCATTTTTCTAATGGGTTATATGGGATTAAAATGGGCCCCACCCATATTACATTATCACTACATAGTGGTATTACAACAAATATTAGATATTATCCATGTATCGTTTGGAAAGATTCAAACCTAGGTATCCTCCTTGAAATCTTGAAGAATCTAACCAGTTAAGCTAATTCCACTTGATCCTAAATAATTAAACTGCATCAAGAGAACATATATATTTTTGAAAATATTTTTACCCAATTCTTTCCTTGATCTCTAATAATCTCCATCCAAGTTTTGCTCCTAATGCCAAATTCATAAGTCTATAATTCTGCAAGCCTACTCCTCCAATATTATTTTCTTTGAAAATACTATCCTACTTACAAAGGTAAAACCTAATTTTTTCCTCACAAACTTTCCATAGAAAGTCTCTTTGAATTTTATCAATTGCTAATGCAATACCTATTGGTAGTCTTAAAAGTGACATCATATAAATAGGAATGATTGCAATGTAGTCTTTATGAGTTGTAGCCTTCCTACCATGGTTAGGAACTTACCTTTCCAACCTACTAAGCAAGATTTCATTATATCCAAAAAATATAGAAAAAGAAATACCCAAGTAGGTTGATGGATTTTTTTTCAATTTTAAACTGTAAAATATTCACAATAATTTGTTGTAAATCTAGGACAATATTAATGAAAAAATATTTGATTTTATAGTATTTACCAACTGTCCAGAAGCCTTCACATAGCATGATAATATTGATTTAAACTCCATGACCTCACTGAGATTCAAAGGGACCATTTTTTGCAACTTAAATACTCATGATTTTTCCTTCTATTTTTGCATTTGAAAATGCTCTCGCTAATGCTTTTGCTAGAATAATGAATAGATAAGGAGAAAGTGGATCACCTTGCCTAAGTCCACAAGATGACTTGAAGTAACCAAAATGAGAACCAATGATCAAATTAGAAAATTTTACAGTGCTATACTAACATTTAATCGACTCACACTAACTATAATCAAGGCCAAACTTTCAAAGAATAGCATGTAGAAAATTCTAGGAAACCCTATCATATGCTTTGTTCATATCTAATTTCAAAAGCATACCTAGATTTTTCATGGAATTAAGAGAATGTATGGCCTCCTGTGCAAAAAATATACCATCAAGAATTTGTTTACCATGAACAAAGCCACCTTGTTCCTTTGAGATAGACACCCTAGAATGCCCTTCAACCTATTTGTTATAATTTTTGAAATAATATTATTATTCATATTACAAAGGCTTATTAGATGAAAATGATCAAAATATTTTGTCTCCTTTCCTAGGAACCAAGGTAATAAAAGTAGAATTTATCTCATTTAATATAGTTGATATGGAACTCAAACATGAATCTCATTATTCATTAGGAATAGTAGAATATATAAGCTTACAAATCATCTCACATAGGTTAAGTGGTTGTAACAATTTTCCAAACATGGCCAACCACTTAACTAACAAATAACAATATGCTAATCTAGGATGACAACTAACTACTAGAAGACAAATGACCACTCTAACAACTAACTAAACATCCAACTTAACAACTTATTTCCAACATAGGTATACTATGCCTCACGAGAATACAAAGTGCAAGAAATAGGAAATATTAAAATAATAACTTAGGCTTATAATTAACCCTAAGGTACAAAAATCATATCCTCAACACTCGTTCCAACCATAGAAACATTGGACCCAAATTATCTCAAAAAATGTGGAATGTCATGGGTCATATCATGGTGAGGAATCCAATGAGCCATGTGTGGAAAGTGACCGTGACGGGTGACAAGGTAAGAAGTGGAAGAACCCTATCGAGTGTGATGAGTATTCATCTTGAAAACTCTATCTGTAATGAGAAGAAGTTTATTATTAGATGCCATTGCTACTATAGGGCTGATGATAGATTTAGGTACCAAAATAGAATCCTGATATGGTGTCTCTGGAAAGCATTGCTTATCCAAAGGAAATCAAAATTTGTCTCCAACCTGAAATGAGTGAGGACAGTGATGCTTATACCCCATGATATGTTGCTCTTGTGGAGTGTCTTGCAAGTCTTGTGTTATCTTGCACTGAAGGCTCTACCTATTATGAATGAAGAAAGTGACCTTAGCTTGCTCCTTCATGTGTATAATGGTGTAAGAGGGAAAATCCAAAGGTAAATTCTATAAAGCAAGTGGTTGTGTATCCATAGGTGTACCCAAAATGATTCTAATAGAATGGTTGGTATCTTTCTCATGATGAGAGTGATGGGTTCCTTAACCACAATCTCTTGTGATTGCTCATTTTGTGGAAGTGAAGCTTATTCATGAACCTTTTATGGTACTTTTTCTTCATCATGTGTGGAACTTATGCAAGTAGGAGCCAAAATAAGTGCTTAAATTAATGGTTTACAAACTTGCCTATAACTTAACATCAAATTTTATGTGGGTGTAGTGCTTTCTATCAAGTAGCTTTTATCATGCAAATCTAATGTGTAGCTATTATTTTTTGCATGATATACAACATTCCTATCAAATTGATAGGGTTTACCAAGCAATAGTCCACAACAATCCATATCTGTGACATCACATATTACTTTATCTACAAAATTATCATTGAAAGCAAAATTCAAGGTGCAAGTTGTGTGTGATATTAGATGTGGAGTCTACATCCTTCCACCCAAGTGCATAGGGTTGGTGATGTGGCTTTATGGGAAGCTTCAACTTCTCTACAATAGACTTCACAATGAGGTTCTTTTGCGAGCCGTTATCTATGATACAATCCATATAAAAATCATGTGTAAGGTGGGATCTAGTGACAAACAAATGGTCAAGACTCCCTTGTACCAAAATATTCATAATAAGGGTAACTTTGTTTAGTTTACCCTTTAAAGTTGGATATTCTTCTTCTGTCCCTGTAGTCACAATGGGACCATCACATGGTTCCTAATTTGTAGGTTGTACAATTAGGGACTTATTCTTCTTCATTCTTTCAAAGTAAAGAATTTGGATTTTACATGACCATACTTTTTACAAAATCACAATACATTGAAGAAGAAGGATCTTTAGAGTGAGAAGAAGAAGAATGTGCTTTAGAGAAGTGGGAGGAGAAGAAGAATTAGTGGAAGAATGAGAAGTGTTCTTCACCTTTTATTGATGCTAATTTTCTCCTTTGGAACTGATGTCCTGTCTATATCTTTGAGAAGCACCTAATTTCTCCTTTGCGAGAATGGTATGCTTGAATGCCACATCCAAAATGAGGAAATCAATGAACTTGATTTCCCTAAAAATTTGATCTTGCAATCCACATATGAACTTGTTAATCAAATCCTATTCTAAATATTTCACACCAAGTAGCACCCTTAGCCTATTGAATTGGAAAATATAGTAAAAAACTGACATACTATAGGCTTACCTCAATCTATACGACTTGGTTGTGAGGTCATTTTTGTAATTTGGTGGAAAAAAATATTTTTCAGAATCTAGATCAATTATTTCCAAGTCATGGCAGCATTATGACTTTATATTTCTATAATTAAATTTTTTGCTAAGCTTGTGAATTTGACTGTAGTAAATGCAACTTGGTCATCTTCAAGAATTTCAGCATAAGCGAACCAAGTTTCTATATCTAAAATCCATGTAGATAAGAAATTAGGATCCCTTAATCCGTCATACAATTTGACCTCACATTTAGCTTTGTTGCTATGATTGTGATGAATTTTGATATCACAAAGAGTTAATTGCACAAAAATATATTTTACCTTAACTGCCAAAATGTCTACTGCAATAGTGAGGTTTTCCATATTTTTTTTATCATCTTGAGTCATGTGATTGTGTGTATATGCTAGACTAGAAGGATTACAAAATGTTTTGCAAGAACTATCTAGGCTTTAGGAACAATTTTATGGTTTTACTAATGCACAATTTGCCTAGATTTTACAAAACTTTTGCCTTCCAAATTTACAAAATAGGCATGTTTATTTACTTTACCACCAAAATTTTTATCACCATGGTAGATCTAGTGGTAAAAATCTTGAGAAAAAACCAGTTTGTGTTAAAATGGGATAATAAAAATGGCTCTGAAGTAAAGCCATAGAGTCTTATTATTGTGTATTTTGGTACGAAGTACCAATCTCTAAGTTCCACACTAGGCATGCATAGGTGAGCTTTAGATTATTTTTTCATTTAGGGAATTTATCCCTTGATGCATGACAATGTGGGGCCAAGAAGAAACCTATTAAAATTATAAAATAAATTGGATGTCCAAAGGATTGGCATCCAGTCCATTATAGATAGGGCTTTTCCATCCTTAGCACACATTTTAATTTCAAGGTTCCGGAATATGTCTACCTTAAAATAAATAAAAATCTAGGCAAGACAATATGGATATTAGAAAACTACCCCTTGACTAAACCCTACTAGTTTTTCATGCATTTGGTCGCTAAGGAATTTGGCCTACTCAAAATAAATGAGATTTTTGGGTCTAGTGTTGGCATAGGCAATGACTATATAATAGTCATGTACTATTTTTCTAATTCTAGATAAAATATGACAACCAATATAGCAAAAATGTCTAAAATATAGCCCCAAAAAATATTTATTCAAGTTGGAATTTTAGGAAGTCTACTTACATTCTTATTTAGTTGTTTATTTAACTAGGATTCTATTTCCTTATTATAATAAGCGACTTGACCTTCCTTGTCAAATGCTTTCCAACAAAGTCTTTTGTAATTTTTTTATAAAAAATAAGGAAGAGTATCTAGCAATGAGTATCTCCTACAGTCCTTGACCCTATGCTATAATTATAAACAATTACTTCCACTAGTTCTAGGTAAGGATGCACTCTTTTGGGTATGAGTTGTCCTAAGAAAGAGTACAAGGTAGTTGAGTTCCTATGGATCTCTAAAAATATTGTAGCCTTCTACTTTCTTGTATCTCTAAGATGTTTCACCTTGATAGTAAGGAATATATCAAAAATATTTCCTAGATAGTCAGCCAATTTAGAGAACTCCATGATTACTCTTGGAACTATTTCTTGGTTATAGAAAACTTGCACTTGTTCTTTTCTCCTACTCAAAACAACTAAGTGTTGCAATGCTTATTGTACATTATAAAAAGTGGGCTAGTGCTTTTATATATGTTTGCTAGTGGTTAGAACTCAAAATGCATTAATGCACACATGCATTATGCTTTAACTTGAGTGATTTTCCCATGGTTGTGGTGGTGCAAGTGCTTAGGTTCATTTATCACTAATTGTCATTGCCTATTTCAACCAATAGTTTTTTTCAACTTTTGATTTTATTCAAATGCATATTTAAATTTAAACACTACAATTTATAATATTTTTCAACTAATAGTCATGTACTATTTTATCTAATTCTCGATCAAAAATTACAACCAATATAGTAAAAATGTCTAAAATATATACCCAAAATTTTCTAAAATTATTGGGATCCAAATTGTCATCGAGTTTTGCTCAATACTGCAACTATCCATGTTCCATTTTTTTTGCCAGGCTTGCACTCGATAGTCACAACTTAGAACTCAACATTGGATGGACCAAAGACTACTTCAGCACAACCTCCATAGTAGACTTGTTCCTTGTCAAATGAATAGAATGTTGACTCAATTAAGTTCAATAAGGGGTTTTGGGAAATAGGGTTAGAAAAGGTTTAGGGTTAAGAAATTATGCATTAACAATGGCTGAAAGGGGCTAACAACATAGGCATCTATAGGAAAAATCTCTAGAAAACTACTTCCAGTGTCCCACACTCAGGATTAGCAGCACCCAAAACCATAAAATCTTCATACAATAAAGAAAAATAGAGATATGTTTCAAGAAGCAATTTCAATGTCTAATATATCAACAATCCAATTTAGAAGAATAGATCAATAATCAAACTTTGTAGAAATAAACTTCTTGCCAACATAGATCTAACTATGAAAAGATTTCAATTACCTTAACAACTAGTAATCCAATACAAATGGAATGAACTAACCATTACAACATTGATAGAAATGCAATTCACAACTTGAACCTCTTAATAAAAGATATCAAAGATAGCAAATCTTGAGTCAAAAATTTGAGTAATGCTCCTTCCATTAGTTTGCAAAAAATGTTACACAATAGGGCAAGCAAATGCACTAGAGCCGACCTTGAAAATTGGGGGTTCAACCTCTATTTATAGTTTACAATAAAATAAATTATAGGAGACATTACATGATAGTATATGATAGATCAGTAGAGAGCCATGCTGGAATTATTTCATTCACTTGTAGAGTCTGAGAAATCTACTACAAGTCATTCACATTGCAACTTGACTCTGCAATTTGTTGGTCTGATAATGGCAGTTGAGACTCAAGCCATTAGAAACTAGATCTAACTACTTTTCCTTCTTGAAAACTTCTAAATTTCATAGATCTGCAACCTCTCTAGTTCTTGGTACCCTTGGACGCTTCACCTACCATCTCGAACTGACTGGGCTTCATCCATCAAGAATCCACCTTTGTATGCTCATGAAAATATCAGTAAAATATCCGTCGTTGATGCACTTAGTGGATGGTTGTGATTAAACCTCAACAATGCTCTATAGATCAACAAAATGAAACAAATTTCCAATCCACTAAAAAAATATTAATGTTAGATAGGATGGCTTCGGCCAGTGGATTTGAACTTACATGAAAATACATTGAGTTTCGAGTGGAATACAACTCATCATCAATCCGTTCACTTAGCCTTTAAAACAACTTATTTCCTTCTTGCATTTGTGACGTAAGACATTAGTTGTAATCCGCTCCTTGATTTTTGCTCTATTAGATTTGACTTGGTTTGACTGCAAAAATGCCAATCCACTCAAAAAGTAACAAAAAATGATCCTTGCACTATTCTACTACTTTTACTTCTTTTTGAGTGCTTTAGACCTTATTACTGAGTGGTGCAAAGCTCGTCACCATTCTAATCAAAAATAGCCTTGGAACTTAGTGGAATGGACATTCTTGACACTTATTCATTTAAGCAAGTGGGATAAAGTAATATCTCTAATCCACACTTTGAAACGTGCTGACATCATTAAGACTCAGATTACAGATTGTACCCCTCAAGCTAAGCCATTGCAAGATACACTAAGTATCAGGTGGAATAGAACACTTTGCTCATTTTTTGCAAAAACATTAAGTATTGAGTGGATTGGGACCTCTTGCATTGATCCGATCTGAAATACTCTATATTCTCAATGGTTTGGAGATTTCTAATGCCTTAGAATATAATTTTCAAAGTTTTCTAATGATGTGGCCATTTTGGGCCTACATTCTAGCACCTCTTGGGTGGATTTTCTTGCAAAGTCATCAAACTCAAAGTCTTATCCATTGGGCATCAAGAGTCAAAAAAGCTAATCTTCAAACAATGCTTACTAGAATGATTTCCATATGATAATTACCCTTTGAAAAACCTGTGAATTCACCCAGAGGGTAACAGTTCATATTGAGATCATACTAGAAATAAAATATATTTTTCGCTCCTTAAAAAATGCTCAATTACTTAAGAAAAATAAAGCTATGCTCTCCTTTTAAAGCTTCTTCAAAAATGATATGAATGCCTTCATAAAACTTTCGTTCTCTGAATCTCTTTCCTCATGCTTTTATTATTGCCTTCTGATAGTGTCAAGGTCAAAATTGAACAAAATACAATACTTCTACATGATTACAAATATGTACAACACAAAAACACTTTATGCTTGTACCTCTTGAGGGTTTGCAATAACCCTATTTGGTTCTTCTCCTTCCTACTAAAATTCTTCTGTAGCATTATCCTCTTGGTCTTACTAAGATTCTTCTTTAATAGGTGAATCCTGCTCTTTATCTCTTTTCTCAACATCATTACCAAACAACTGTACTATCAGCTTTAGAGTCTACAAGGCTTGCTTCCAGACTACTTTAGAAGGGTTGGAAGTGTTTTTAAGTTGCTTGTGAATGTACTCCAACTCAGCAGTTTCCTCATTTGCAACACTGTATTTATTTACCAAATCTTCCATCATGTCTCAGATCTTGGTTAGATCAATTATAATTTGTGAAACCTGCTCCTGATCAATTGGCTCTCCTAAGGTAGTGATCTATTCTGCTAAATTGGATTGTTAATATATTAGATATTGAAATTGCTTCTTGGAACATATCTCTGTTTCTGCTTTATTGTATGAAGATTTCATGGTTTTGGGTGTTGCTAATCCTGAGTGTGGGACACTAGAAGTAGTTTTCTAGAGGTTTTTCCTATGGATGCCTATGTTGTTAGCCCTATCCAGCCACTGTTAATGCATAATTTCTTAACCCTAAACCTTTTTCTAACCCTATTCCTCAAAACCCTTATTGAGCTTAATTGAGTCAACATTCTATTCAGTTGACAAGGAACCAACCTACTCTGGAGGTTGGGCTGAAGCAATATTTGGTCCATCCAATGTTGAGTTTTGAGTTGTGACTATCGGGTGCAAGCCTGGCCAGAAAATTGGAAGATAGACAGTTGCAGTATCAAGTAAAACTTGATGACAATTCGGATCCCAATAGTTTTGGCATGCCCGGTGGGACCTGTTTGCAAGAAACACTAAAACCCATCATATTATTTATTGTTTTTATCTTTCCTCGAAGGAATCAAGATTTGGTGAATTGTCTTGACCTTGCTAAGCGGTGATCAACAAATTCACCTGGCGACTCCCTGGTCTGTGAATCCAAAAAAGTTATCCCTGTAGCTTGCAATTTTTTCATGAATACTAGGTCATCCACGAGGAATAACCCAGACTCCTTTTTCTACTATGAGCTACCTTATAGAGGGTCTACTATCATAAGGGATTTGAATCAAGATTTCCATTCAGACCAAACTCCTCTTGAGGAGAATCCTACAGTACACCCAAGGCCACCTCCAATAGGAGCTACACCTAGGAACATGGCCCAACATCAAAATGCAGTTCCAAATCAGCCCTTGCAAAAGTATCCTAGCTGGAATACAGCTGGCCCCCTTAGACTAGCCCAAATGCATGACATTCCCCAAGTTGTGTCTAAGGCCATTCCCACCTATGATGGATCTGGTAAAACTGCATATGAGCACTGCCAAGATATTCTGAATCTGGCAATAATCCACAATATAAAAAATGAAGATGTTATTGTCAGGATCCTAGCCCTATCCTTTAGAGGAAATATTCTGCATTGGTTTAGGACCCTTGAAGACAATACTATTACCTCATGGGCAGCATTGGATGAGCCCTTTGTGGAAGAATTTAATGAATCTGTTGATCCTTTTTTCCTCCTTAATCAATTCACATCTATGCAAAAGCATCAGCAAGAAACTATTTCAGATTTCAACTTGAGGTTCAGTAGGACCTGGAAGAGAATTCCCCCTATAGCTAGACCAGCTGCAAGCCTTGCTTACATGTATTATATCAGAGCCCTTGGATCAGAGTTAGGCCTACAAACCCAACAATATGGGGTGGAGACCTTTCCACAGGTTTACAATGCAGTTGTTCATGCTGAGAATGTCCTTATTAATGTGGGAAGATTACCCCCAAAAGTTGTGTTGCCCTACAATTTGGAAACCTCTAATGTCCAAGGTCAAACAACTACATCATCTTATATGGACCCTCCTCCTTTGTCATCTCCATTCCCATAGATGACTCCCATTCCTCATTCAAAAGCACCACCTATTGCAGTTCCTTTCCCTCCCCTTCCTTCTCAGATTCCCCAAGAATCCTCTATCCTCCTTGATATCCAGAATACCTTGAAAACTCTTAGCAACAAGATGAATTCAATGGAGAAGAGAGATATGGAGAGGTCTCAACAAAGGATATTTCCTTATGTGAATAAGGATCAAAGACCTGGTCCTAGCAATAGTACTAGGGTTAGAGTAAATGCAATGCAAGAAGAGCCTGAGTGTTCTTCAGAAACAAGTCTGGTGAATGTATGGTGTTTGGTGTGCAATGATCCTCATGATTCACAATCTTGTGTTATGTACCAACACCATGTACAATAGGCTATGGAGAAAGTAGAGAGAAATCAGAAAGGAAGAGTGAACATGCTCTAGCAACCAGATCAAATCATGGTTGGAAAATATCTTGATGAGGATGGACCTATTTCTATCATGACAAGGTCAGGCAAGAAAACATTGCAAGTTGATCCACAAAATATGGGTCAATTTTAGGTCCCCTCTCAAAAGAAGAAGGATCCACCTTCCCAAAGCAGTGATACTTTCCCTATCCCCTAGGCCAAAGAAAAAGAGGTCAATCTTCCCAAGAGATTTGAGAAAGAAACTGAAGGAGATAGAATGAGATCCAAGAATGAGGCTCAAGAGAGGCTTAGGTTCCCTTCTATTACCAAGAGATAGAGAATTGAGGCCACACAATAGTATAAAATAAAGTATGGTGAGCCAGAGAGAAGGCCTGAGAGACCTACCTCTACCAAGTCTGAATATAACATTATGGAAGAAATGAAGAAGATACCATCTAAAGCTAGCCTATATGATACTCTCTTCATTCCTAGCCAAATAGACCTACTAAAAGCTTCTCTGAACAAATATCCATAGGAAAAGTAGGCCACCACAATCCTCAACATACCCTCTGAAAAGAAGGAAATGTCCCCTACCACTTTAAAGAACAAACCCCCTCCTTTTTACATTTCTCTAAGGATGGAGGGGTGGGTTGTCCACAATTGTATGATTGACTCAGGGGCATCCACCACAGTTATGCCTAAAGTAGTTTGTGAGGAGATGGGTATGGAATATACCAGATCCTACCCTAGAGTTCTGTAGTTAGATGGGACACCTATGAAGATAGTGGGAGTGATAAAATATGTCTTGATGAGGCTACATAGAGCACCTGAGGTAACCATAGTGCAAGAGATAGTGGTGGTGGATCTAGAGCCTTATTTTAGCTTATGCCTTTCAAGAGAATTCACTACAAATTTGGGTGGATGCATGTATATGGACTATTCTAGCATGGTGATTCCTTTCAAAGGAAAGAGGATAAGAATAACACCTGAGAAGCATGTGTCTTACCACATTGAAAAAATTGAAGAGGACATGTGCAATCTCACTCCTCTAGAGGAATTTGAATTTGTGGATAACTTTGAAGAGTTGGAGATTGAAGATGAATTGCCTTTCAGAGAGGATTATAGTCAATTTGGGATAGGTATGGGCACATACAATATTTCTACAGAGATAGAGAAAAGAGTTCCTACTATATCTAACCAGTCCTTGAGAGAAATAGAAATATGGACCATGCACTTTGATGGTGCAAGATGCAGAAATGGTGTTGGTGTTAGTGTAGTATTACAGTCCCAATCAGAAGGGACAAAGAGTTTCGCATATAGGCTAACATGGTCATGCACTAATAATGTTATAGAATATGAGGCTCTATACCTTGGGCTAATGCAAGCTGAAAGCATGGGCATCAAGATCTTGAACATATATGGTGACTCTAAATTGATTGTAAATCAGGTAAGGGAAAGGTGCAATAGTAAGCACCATTACCTGAAAGCATATAGAAATAGGGTATGGGATTTGATGGAATCCTTTGATGCCCTAAACATTAATTTTATTCCTAGAAGAAAGAATACCTTGGTAGATTCCTTAGAAGTAAGGGGAGCTAATTTCAACCCTTCTATAGACATAGGAGTTAAGAAGGACAAAGGGATCAAAATGATTTTTAGGCCTACAGTGCCAGATAAGCAGATTTTTTAGTAGGTCTTTGAAAGTGATGAACAAATCATTGATTTTATAGTGAGAGAAGCCTATTTATCCACTATTCAAGAGGAAAATCCTAAGGATATTGATCAACAAGATGTCATTCAACTCAAGAACAATCATATACCTAGAGGGTTGGTTACTCTAGAGAGCCTATTTGACAATGAAGATAGGAAAAATATCAGATCCATGGAAATCAATGAGAAAATCTATAAAGAAATTGAAATTGAAAAGGAAAAGAAGCTCAAGGTTGGAGTCTGATGTTCTCTAGAAGAAGAGGAGGATATCAAAGCTTTATGCCTGAAGTACCAAGACATTGTAGCTTGGTCATATGAAGATCTTAAAGTATATGACAAGAAGGTCATCCAACACACAATTGAGCTAGAGCCTAATGCAAAACCATTCAAGCAGAAACAAAGGCCTATGAATCCTAGGATCGAAGCCATAATGAGAGAAGAACTATTGAAGTTTCTAAAGGCTAAGATCATTTATCCAATCAAACATTCAACCTGGGTAGCCAACTTGGTACCTGTAAGGAAGAAGAATGGTGACATCCGCTTGTGTGTAGATTTCAGAAACCTCAATCAAGTGTCACTAAAGGACCACTACCCCCTCCCATAGATTGATCAAATCTTGTAGATTGTGGTAGGAGTAGAAAGGTTCTCACTACTAGATGGCTTCTCTAGATATAACCAAATTTGGGTGAAGGATGAAGATCAATTTAAAATAACATTCACCACCAAATGGGGCACTTTTGCCTATCAGAGAATGCCTTTTGGGCTATCTAATGTAGGAGCCACATTCTAGAGAGCAATGGACTATGCCTTTGGGGAGTTGATCAACAAGGTCATTCTAATCTATTTAGATGATATGACTATATTCTCCCATAACAAGCAAGACCACTTGGCACACCTAGAACAAGTCTTCCAGAAGTGCAGAGAATTTGGCATCTCCCTCAATCCTAAGAAGTCATTTTTTGTAGTTCATGAGGGAAATTTTCTAGGCCATGTGGTCTCCAAAGAAGGTATGGCCATTGATCCAGATAGAATCAAATCCATTCTTGCTCTTCCACTTCCTGTGAACAAGAAAGCTCTGCAGTCTTTCTTTGGTCAGATAAACTTTGTCAAGAAATTCATCTCTGACTTTTCTCAGAAGGTGAAGCCTATATCTGAACTACTGAAGAAGAATGTAGATTTCAAATGGACTGAGGTAAGAAAGCAAGCCTTTGAAATCATCAAGCAATCCATTGCTACAGCTCTAATACTAGTCAATCCAGACTTCAGCAAAGACTTCATTCTTTATGCTTATGGAGCCGAGGAAAGCTATGCATCAGTGCTCACCCAGAAGAATGATGAAGGAGAGGAGCACCCCATATTATTTTGGAGCTAGAATCTTCATGAATATCAGGTTAAGTATAATTTCATTGAGAAACAAGTATTTGCAGTAATGAAATCATTGAAAAAATTTAGGTAATACTTGGTTCAAAGCAAGACCCTGGTTTATGTGGTTCATCCGGATGTGAGAAGTTTTATTTTACAAGGTGAACTAGGAGATAAGAGAGTTGGTTGGATTACTAAGATCCAAGAATATGATGTAGAAATCCATCCTACCAAGCTGGTTAGAGGTAGAGCCCTATGCCAAGGCTTGATAGAAGCAATAGTTTTAGTAGAAGTGATAGCTTGTCAATCAACAATAGATGATCAAGCTGAAGAATTACAGTCAGGTGAATCAGACTGGGTAGATCAGATGACTAAGTACTTTCAAACTAGGGTATGCCCTCCTAATATTAATCCATCATAGAGAAGAAGATATAGGCTTCAGGATTTGAAGTATATCTTATTTCCAGAAGGTCTATACAAAATAAACCTTGATGGAGTCCTCCTAAGATGCTTAAAGGATGATCAACAACAAAAGGTCATAGAGGAGTTCCATGGAGGACTATCTAGAGGACACTTCTCAGGAAGAGTAACAACTTTGAATATTATCAAGGTAGGCTATTACTAGCCTACCATATTTTTTGACACCTTCAAAGTCACTAGAGCCTATGATGAATGCCAGCGGTATGTGGGAAGAACAAGGAATGCATCATTTCCCCTTAAGCCAATTCAAGTGGAAGAACCTTTCCAACAATGGGGGTTGGACTTCATAGGGGTTATCAATCCAAATTCCTCAATTTGACCACAAGTACATTCTGAATGCTATAGACTACCTCACCATATGGGTAGAAGCTATTCCTACAAAGAAATCAGACCAAGAGGTGGTGATAGATTTCATGGAAATCTTGATTACAAGGTTTGGTGTTCCAGAAGCTTTAGTGAGTGACAATGGACCAACATTCATAGGAGCCAAATATATTGAGTTTTCTAGCAAGTATGGCATTACCATAAAGAATACTTCAAACTACTACCCCCAAGGAAATGGATTGGTAGAATCAACTAACAAGAATCTGTTGAGAATTTTGAGAAGATCATTAGAGGGTAATAAGAGAAGTTGGCATCTACTACTGGAACAAGCTCTATGGGTAGACATAATCACTATCAAAAAGTCCATCAAGACCTCCCCTTATGCCTTAGTATATGGCAAGGAGGTAGTGTTACCTATTCATTTGGATATTCCAACACTCAAGTTGATAAACACAGAAGATGAATCTGAGAAAAATCTAGTGGAAACAAGGTTGACACACTTGCTGCAGTTAGAGGAGAAAAGAACTCAGGCATATGAGGATTTTCAAAAGCATTCAGTTGACATCAAGGTATGGTTTGATAAGAAAGCTAGGTTCAAAAAATTCCAAGTAGGAGATTCTATACTCAGGTGGAATGTTGAAAGAGCTAAACCGGGACACCATCAGAAGTTTGACTCCTTCTAGGATGGCCCTTTCAAAATAGCAAAAGTTAAGGAGACCAATGTTTTCTAGCTTGAAGATCTTGAGGGAAACATACAACCGATTTCGGTCAATGGTTTCCACCTTAAACTCTATTTTGATTAAGCTAAGCTCATTGTAACATATGTACATACTTTGTATCATATCATTTTTCAAAGTTTTTCATTTTTGATAAAATGCTAAAAAAAAGAAAAAATTTTGCTTCAAAAAAATAAAGTGATGAGTTGCAAAATAAGCTAAGTGTCAGTGAAAAGTAGCATGGTCCAATCCACTCTCAAATAAGCTAACTGGTAGCGAAATACCACATGTTCCAATCCACTCTTAAAAGGACTAAGGTGGCAGTGGATCACGGTATGTGTTCCAATCCGCTAGAGTTCATGACTATTTTTGAGCGAAAAGTAAATCTTGCGCCACGTCATTTCCAAAGAAAGAAATATTTACAAATCGACTCATGAGCTTCCACCACTATAAAAGAAAGAAAAAGATGAGAGCATAAGTGCAGAAAAGTGTTTCATGCTTTAGCCAATCAATGAGCGATGTAACATCTCCAAGCCACCAAGATGCATAATTTTAATTTGAAAAGTGTGCAAATAGATAGTTCTCACAATGGTTGCATTAATGGTGGAAGGTGTACATGCAGTGGCAATTAAAAGTGCTAAAAATAGCTCATTCAATTATCGAAAGGAACACCTACCAAGAGAAAAGAGTGGAGAATAACAAAGCATTATCTACAAACACCAGAGAAAGAAAACTCTAAATATTTCTCATAAAAATGGCCTTAGACAGCTCAAGAAACAAACTAGAAAAGAAGAGTAGGAATTACATTGACAAAGTAGATACTATGGTAATACAGTTCTCAGAGAGAACTTAGCTTAGAAAAAATCTATGAGTTTAGATACTAAGAAAGGTGTAGCCTATTCGACCTCAAGGTACTTATGATATTAAATCCTTCTTATTCTTTTATATCTATGATTCCAGTTCATCATTGTCCAGAGTTAATATTTACAATCATAAAATTTTATGACCCAAGGAAAAGTGGTAAAGATAACTAATGGTAAAAACTTATTTAACATTACTAAAGAGCTTGTCATGACCTTTTTTCTCTAGGGGTAGAGCCCACCCCTTATAACCTAAAGAATTTAACACATCACCAAGTTAGGTATTACTCCTTCAATAATGATGCTCATGAGGGTAAACTTTAAAAAATGGCTTTATAATCAATTCTAAACCAATAAATCAGGAAGATGAGGATTTCCCAAAACCCAATTCCCATTGACCAATTTTCTAACCCAGAGCTCTATTCCATGCTAGCTTGTTTGGAGGGTTTGGATTCAGACCAACTCATGAGAGATTGGAAAATAGCCACTACTTACTATATTTCTAATGAGAAAATGTATGAACCAAATGAAGAAAAGGGGTATTAAGGTCATTTACTTTGATTGGCCAACTTTCCTTGCCAAAAGAATACATGAACAATTAGTAAGAATGAAAAGGGATTCTGATACACCCCCTCTTTCCAAAATTGTTCGATCTTGGTTTGGATGTTCTTTACTACTATAAGGAAGATGATGCCCTAGATTCCGGTAAAAGAAAAGAATGACAAGGGAGACCCTATCCCCGTATACTATTAGACTACTCATTTGAGGAGCACTGAGTCTATTTATAGATTTAACTTAGAATTTCTAGGGCCAGCATTGAAGATAATGTATGGGAAATACCCTAGGTTACCACCGCTAGCCAGAGAATTGTTGAGAATAGAGGGTGTGAAGAAGGAGATTGGTACATCCTTACAGAAGGCACAATCATTAGACTATATGGCTTCACTGGTAAGCCTTTTATACTTCCTCATTTTATTACAAATAGATTATTAGCTCTAGAATATTTGAGGCAAGCAGATTTTATCAATATGAATTATGGCTCTAGAAAGAAAAAAAATATTTGTTGACCTACCATAGTGTTGATGATATAACTATCACCAAAAAGGGCCAGGGTGAACAAATCACCCAATATTTGGATAGGTTGGGCCTGTTCTACATCCCCCGAGAGGTGGAGATACGACCCAGATGACAAATTCCAAAAGAGGAACATTGACCTTAATGGAGAGAAGGCCCACAAATTTGAGAAAACCTCAAGGCCTCATTTTGAATAGGGTAGGAATAATAAGGAAAATGCTCCTTTAGATTGGAATGTTGCCAAGATGGAACAACTTCCCCCATGGTTAGACTTCTATGAGCAGATAGTTGATTTTGATTCAGATAAGAATGAAAGCCATCAATTGTAGGAGTCTACAATTAGAGAAGTTGAGAGTAAAAAGAAATGGAATGAAGCTAAGATAGTAGACTGGTGGAGAATGAGAGTGGAAACCGGCATAGAGAAATCTAAGTTTGGATGAGTAATTGATAATGATTTTTTTGATAGATATGATAAGAACATCACAACTTGGAAGGCAAAGGACCCAAAGAATTTAGTGTTGATTTATAAGAAGCCACAACCAGGGTCAGATTCTCCATCCCCACCTTCACAAGAAGAAACTCAAGGAGAAGGAGTTGATACTCCATTAACTACTACTGAAGCTCTTAAAACATTTGAGCCCTCAATAGAACAACTAGAGAATTTTCCTAAAGGGGCATAATTAATGAGTAGAATGCATTATTCTGATGAGAGGGCCATTAGCACAGAAGTCATCAAGATAGTAAGTAGGCCCAAGCACCTAGCTCTAGGTGGAGAGCCCCCTAAAATAGAAATATATTGGAATGAGAAGGATAAGAACTTTGTGTTTACACCGGTGAGTTTCACCACTACAGCTATAGTGGAGCTCAATCCTATTTTTGAAGAAACATTGTAGGAAGGACTTTTCGAGGAAGATACAGAGAATGATAAGACAATATTTCAAGTTTTTAAAATAAAAGCCAAAAATGCATCGAAAAGAGCTCAGAAGGAGGTCTATAAGAAATAGAATATGGATAAGGGGAATATTATTGAGAAGACCCCTATTTCAGTTATAGAAGAATCAGTACAACAAACACAACAACAAAGTATAGAGGTAGCTCCAGAACACCCTACATCTGTAGGTGAAGGTATGATTTCTATCCCCTCTTCTCCTTCTCCTCCTCTTTCCCCAAAGAAAACTCCTTCCCCTTCTAAAGAAAAAGTTGTAACAAAAGTGCCCTCTCCCCCTCATAATTCACCACCTATTTCACCAATAAATACTAAGGGCCAAGTCAATCCATCTCCTCCACAATCATCTAAAATTCCTCCTTCATCATCCACTGTAATCCCATCTTTGCCATCTCAACCACCCACATCATCTAAAATTCAAGTTACTTCATCCACACCCACTCACCCTTCTATGAGTTTTACTTCAGTTCCCATGACTTTTCCCATTGTAACAACAATAGTAGTTACAAACTCAACTATAGTCACTACCACCCTTTCACAGTCAGCTATTGAGTCTGCTCTCTCCTATCTTATAGCCTCTCCTCCTCCTGTAAGTTATCCTACACTAGAAAATTTACAAAAGGAGAAGGAAATTTCATAAAAAATTCAAGATTTTTGGGTAGAAAAGTTATCCAAACCTTCAAAGAGGATGGCTACAAAGAGAAGTACTATGTCTGTTGACCCAATTTCAAGGCAAAGAGCATCCAGATCCATTATTCCTCTAGTGAGTAAGCCTGAAACTAAAATGACTGCTCAAGACTATCATCTGGAAGAGTATACAAAAGACATTGAGTAGTTACCTATTGAAGATGAGTTGGTTATAGCTAAAGCCCACTTGGACACTTTCTATGTCAAAGTTGATATATACAAAGAGAAAGTTGACAAGTTGGAGCGAACAATAGAAAATCTTGAGAAGACAATCAATAACCAAAAATAGATAGAGAAAGCTATCAGAAGTGAAGCAAAGAACTAGTAAAACAAATTCCAAGAGGCCAATAAGCTCAAAGAGCAAGTAGAGGAGCAAAAGAAGAAAAATGAAGAACAAGCCAAAGAGATACAGAGCTTGAAGCACCAACTTCAAATTGAAAAGGCTAAGTCTTCAGGCTTCTCAAAAGTAGGGCTAAAGAAAGTAAGGAAAGAACTATTGTCTAAGGTTTTGGAGAAATGCTCAGAGTTACAACCCATCATTGACTACATGGATGATGCCAATCACCTACTTTAGAATACCCAAGAAGATCTGGATAGCTTCACTCAAGAACTACAACCCATGGTGATTCCAGTAGAGCAGATTTATAAGTTGGCAGATAGTAGGCTCAATGAGACTGCTAAACCTATTCCTAACAAAGAATGGAATACTACTAGATTGGCTACCAGAGTCATAGTAAAGAAGAATAGATTATTGCAAAAGGCTTGGTTGTTGTATGATAAAGTGGAAAATACAATTCGAGATGTAGTAGACATCAATAAAGAGATGGTTCAGAATGGCTTTAGAGGGTTATGGCTGGAGAATAACACTTTGTTATCAGAGGAAGAGATTAAAAAGAGTGTAGCTGAGAGCCTCCAAGATGAATCTGAGATTGATGCCTTGGAAGAGCCAATTGATCAGGAGCAGGTTTCACAAATGATAATTGATTTAACCAGGCTCCAAGACCTGATGGAAGACTTGGTAAATAAAGGAAGTGCTACAAATTATGAAGACACTGCTGAGTTGGAGTACATTCACAAGAAGCTTAAGGAGACTTCCAACCCTCTAAAGTAGTCTAGAAATAAGCCTTGCAAACTCTAAAGTTGATGGTACAGTTGTTTGGAAATGATGCTGAGGAAAAAGATAAAGAGCAAGATTCACCTATTGAAGAAGAAGAAGTTGAGCAAGACCAAGAAGATAATGTTATAGAAGAAGCTCAACAAGAAGGTGAAGAACCAAATAGGGTTACTACAAACCCTCAAGAGGCACAAGCATAAAGTGTTTTCTATGTTGTACAATTTTGTAGTCATGTAGAAGTATTGTATTTTTGTTTTATTTTTACTCTAACACTATCAGAAGACAATAATAAAAGCATGAAGCTAAAAGATAGAGAATGAAATTTTTGTGAAGGTATTCATATCATTTTTGAAGAAGCATAAAAAGGAGAGCATAGCTCTATTTTTGCTTAAGCATTTGAGCAATTTTGAAGGAGTGATGGAGATATTTGTGTTTCCAGTATGATCTCGATATGAACCATTACCCTCTAGGTGAATTCACAAAGTTTTTAGAGGGTAATGATCATATAGAAATTATTCTATGAAGCATTGTTTGAAGATTAGCATTTTTGACTCCTAATACCCAATGGATAAGACTCTGAGTTCGATGGCTTTGTGAGAAAATCCACCCAGGAGGCGCCAGAATGTAGGCCCAAAATGGCCACATCCTTAGAAAACTTTGAAAATTTATTCTAAGGCATGAAAAAGCTCCAATCCATTGAGGATATAGAGTATTTCAGAGTGGATCCATGCAAGAGGTTCCAATCCACTCGATACTTAGTGTTTTTGCAAACATGAGTGAAGTGTTCCATTCCACTCGATACTTAGTGTATTTACAGGTTATGAAGTTCCCAATCCATAATTATATTGAGTTTTAATGATGTCAACACATTTCAAAGTGTGGATTGGTGATATTACTTCATCCATGCACTCAAATGACTAAGTGTCAAGAATACCCATTCTACTGAGTTCCAAGGCTATTTTTGAGTGGAATGGTGACAAGCTTCGTAGATAATCATTTTTCATTACTTTTTGAGTGGATTGGTGTTTCCACAATCAAACCAAGTCAAAGTTGATGGAGCAAAAATCAAGGAGTGGATTGCAACTAATGTCTTATGCCATGGATGCAAGAAGGAAATTAAATATTTTAAAGGCTAAGTGAGCGGATTGATGACAAGCTATATTCCACTCAACACTTAGTGTATTTCTCCAAGAACTCAAATCCACTGGCTAAAGCCATCCAAGATGACGTCAACATTTTTTTTGAGTGGATTGGTGATTTGTTCCCTCTTGTCTATAGAGCATTGTTGAGGTTTAATCATAGCCATTCACTGAGTGCATCAATGGTGGATATTTTGCTGATATTTTCATGAGCATACAAAGGTGGATTCTTGGTGGATGAAGGCCAGTCAGTTTGAGTGGGTAGGTGAAGTGTCCAAGGGTACCAAGAACCAAGAACCAGAGTGGTTGTAGATCTATGATGGAATGGAGTTCTCAAGAAAGATGAATGGTTCAGATCTAGTTTCTAATGGCTTGAGGCTCAACTGCCATTATCAGACCAACAAGTTGTAGAGTCGAGCTGCCATGGTGGATGACTTCCAATGGATTTCCTAGACTCTACAGGTGAATGAAATGATGCCAGCATGGCTCTCTACTGATCTATCATATGTTGAATCCTTGTAATGTCTCCTCTAATTTCTTTCATTGTAAACTATAAATAGAGGTTGAACCCTCAATTTTTAGGGTCGGCTCTAGTGTGTTTGCTTGCCCTACTATGTAATATTTTTTGCAAACTAATGGAAGGAGCATTACTCAGATTTTTGACTCAAGATTTGTTATCTTTGATATCTTTCATTAAGAGGTTCGAGTTGTGAATTGCATTTCTATCAATGTTGTAATGGTTAGTTCATTCCATTTGTATTGGATTACTAGTTGTTAAGGTAATTGAAATCTGTTCATAGTTAGATCTGTGTTGGCAAGAAGTTTATTTCTGCAAAGTCTGATTATTGATCTATTCTGCTAAATTGGATTGTTAATATATTAGATATTGAAATTGCTTCTTGGAACATATCTTTGTTTTGCTTTATTGTATGAAGATTTCATGGTTTTGGGTGTTGCTAATCCTGAGTGTGGGACACTGGAAGTAGTTTTCTAGAGGTTTTTCCTATGGATGCCTATGTTGTTAGCCCTATCCAACCATTGTTAATGCATAATTTCTTAACCCTAAACCTTTTCTAACCCTATTCCTCAAAACCCTTATTGAGCTTAATTGAGTCAACATTCTATTTAGTTGACAAGGAACCAACCTACTCTGGAGGTTGGGCTGAAGCAATATTTGGTCCATCCAATGTTGAGTTCTGAGTTGTGACTATCGGGTGCAAGCCTGGCCAAAAAATTGGAAGATAGACAGTTGTAGTATCAAGTAAAACTTGATGACAATTCGGATCCCAATAGTACCTAGAAATGCAAGCCCATTATATTTTATGATTATCTTAGGAATCCCAAACCTGGTAATCAACTTCACCATAAATTTCACCACAACCTCTTGATGTACTTTATTTATAGCTACTACTTTAGACCACCTTATAAAATAATCTATTATAGTAAGGATAAATTTGTGTCTAGCATAGGAGTTTGGAGTGATGACCCAATGAAATAAAGCACCATTTCCAAAAGGGATCATATTCTATTATCGATTAGAGGGGTAGTGCTACATTTATTATTCTTCCAAAAAACCTTTAGCAATCTTCATAGGATTTTGTAACTTTAAAAGCATCCTTAAAGAGAGTATGCCAATAATATCCAACCCATAAGATCTTTGCTACTCTTGTTTAACTAGAATAAGATCTTTGCTACTTGTTGAGATATAATTTTGCCCAGTTGTGAAATCACACTTACAGTTAGGATTTTGGTTAGAAAACCCTCTCTTGCAAATAAATATAAATTTCTCCAAGGTTCATTTTACTTAATGTGTTTATATGTCATGAAAATGCATCAAAATAAGTGCTTAGAATACCTTAGTGATTTGCAAACAACTGTTAACAAGGGGCCTATTTGGTAATATTTTATTGCATTATGCTATTGATTTTTCATGAAATTAATTCACTACATGTAAGATTAAAAATCAAATATTGCCAATAAATTTTATGAAATGCAAATACTTGAATTAAACTTTAGGAAAATGATTTAAATTAAATTATTCAAATAATTACTGTTGGAACTTTATAATTATTTAAAATTTTTAATTAATTAAACTCTAATGTTTATTTCAGAATATGAAATTTCGAGAGTTTAATAAGTGAAATAACATTTACCCTAATATCAAATTGAAACTTTGTATGAAATTAGGGTTTTGATTTTCCATTTAATTAATTAAACTCTAATGTTGAATTTAGAATATGAAATATTGAGAGTTTAATAAATGAAATAACATTTACCCTAATATCAAATTGAAACTTTGCATGAACTTAGGGTTTTTATTTTTACGTGAAATGAAATTAACTAAAATGAAAAATATTAGGGTTAGGAAAATAAAAATGAAATGTGCAGAAAATTGGAACAGATAGACAAATTACTAAAATGAAATTTCTCAACCTTGCATTTATAGAAAATAATTTCCTAAAAATCTTAACCTACTCTAATGTGATATGCATTTGCACAATCAATAGTAAAATAGATGCAATCTTCTAGGGTAATGAAATGAATGACATATTAAATTATTTAATAAAATCACCATCCACATGCGCAATTTTTATTAAATAAAATAATAAGATCAAATGTGATTGATATTTCAATTAAAACATTAGACTTTAGAAAACCTGAACTCTGTAACAATGGATGACGTCCTTCCATGCAACAAATATGTTCTTCAATTCTCCAATATATCTTCTCTCCCGATCTTATCTTTCCAATCTGTCCGACCCTTTTTCTTGGTTTCCAATGGCCTATTTATAATTTAACATTCTATTCGTTCATTCTGTTCTACAATTTAAAATGGATTATATCATTCTCTTTGCTTCTCGCTCCTTTGTTCGTTCATTCCGTTCTACATTATATTAAAAACCTGCAAAACCAACACAAAACTTTTTATAATAATGTACTTTAAATATTTTAATTAAAACATTAACAATCACTTTGAAATAAAAATATTCAAAATGAACTTTAAATATTTAAATCAAAATTTAAAATGAATGATTTAAAACATTTAAATTATGTACTTTAAATATTTTAATTAAAACATTTACAATACACTTTGAAATAAAAATTTTCAAAATGAACTTTAAATATTTTAATTAAACTTTAAAATGAATGTTTTAAAACATTAAAAGTATATACTATAAATATTTTAATTAAAACATTTACAATGCACTTTGAAATAAAAACATTCAAAATGAACTTTAAATATTTTAATTAAAATTTTAAAATAAATGATTTAAAACATTAAAATTATACATAAAAGTATTTTATTTAATGATTTTAAATGATTTATTTTAAACATTAAAATTAAAACATTTAAAATCACAATTATCAAATCTTGAGATTTTCAAAAGAAGATCAACAAAATAAAATAACAACCAATTGAATGATGTCAATACTTCAAAAACAAGCATCAAAAGCTTCAAAAATTTAGTGGGTCCCAAATCTTGGGGTCATTGTGAAGTGGTCACAACAAATGGTGACTGTAATGATCTAAAAAGCATACACCTAACTAGTGCATCAATTGAAATCGAGTATTAAAGCAATAAAGAATAGACAACAATGAATTTAACAAGAAAGTAGGGTTTTATTTTATTAAAACTTTGTCAAATCTAGATTACAAATACGTCCCTCTTAGGGATACTCAATTTTTGATACAATTGATACAATTTTGAAGACCCTCTAAACGAGGGGGTGGTGTAATCCGTAGACTTTTTAGAAGGTACATGAACTGCTTAAGGCCAAAGATAGCCTTCTTCTCCTTTGGTTGGAGGTATATGCTGCCTTGAATACCTTGAAAATGATTAGGTCCTGTAAACCCTATGTTCAAGAAACAACATGAAAGGGGTTAATAACAAAGGAGGCCTCTCTTGATGAGGCTTTTGAGAGAATTGCATAAATTGATGATAAAGAAAGCAAGAAAGCATGTAAATCTATGAAGATATGCAAGAAATCACCAAATTACTATAAAGCATGTAAAGAAAGCATGAAATCTAGCAATTAGGAAGCCTAATTAACCATTAAAACTTGAAAAGCATGAAACTAGTCTAAATTGATAATTGCAAGGAAATGGAAGCAAATCTACCTCTAAATCCTAAATTAACCGGTCAAATATCTGCTACAATGTTAATCTATGCTAGATTAAGCTAATTGCATAACTGGAAATGGAAATCTACTACTAAAACAAAGGAAATTAAAGATCAAACCCTCACCATGGGTCTGAGGTGCAGTTGGCACTATTAGTCGACTGAGGTGCAAAAGTATCCTTGCTCTTGTAATCAGGGCTTAGATCTTTGATTCCCTCCATGGAATTGATGATCAAGGGTCACCTCTGTGTCCCAAGATGGATTGGTGGTTGAATTTGATAAGATTCGTGTTCGATTGGCTTGATTTTGTGATTGATGCTTCTTAGTCCTTTGGAAGCTCCATTGATGGATTCATGCTTGTCACTCCATAATTGGGTAGCATTTCGACTCTCCTCAAGGGGTTGTCACTTCACTATCCATTTTGGTAGAGCTTCATTGCATTTCAACTCAAGATCATTCCAGACTTCTCCCCAATTTGAAGGGGGGTCTTATAGCCCTCCTAATCCCTAATCTTGGCTTGCTTGGGAAGCCAAGATCAAGATCTAGGAGGTTGGATCAGTTGGGAGGAAAAATCTCGAAGCTTCCCCACCCAAAACCATTTGAATCTTCATTGCCTAGACCGTTGTAACCGAATTTGGCTTGGCTCGAGATTCAAAATAGTTTCAGTGCTAGCCACGGACTCTGAGGTGCAGCTAGCTCTATTAGCCGTGGGTGTCAGCTATGGCTAAGGCTGAGTATGCCAACTCTACCCAAATTGAGTGGTTAAAACCACTACTTCACCTTGGAGTTGTCCAAGATCCTTCATATGGTCTATTAGCATGCCCATATGAGTAGTCCCCTACACATGACACATTTTAGGTGTCTACAGATACCCCTTTTGGGATGCATTGTGAGAACGAACAACGTTGAGCAAAAATAGACCTCCTAAAACCATGTTGTAGGTTGAATGATGATCATTGATCTGATCAACATTAGATGCCCAGTCCTACAAAAGGATGCACATCTTAGAATCATTGCTTCCAACTGAGGGAAGGCTTAATTTGCAAAGCGTTTGCAAGCTCCATGGTGATCGGGTAGCGTTAGTGCTACAATCATACCGATAGGTGGAGAGCTACTAGCTTAACTATCATATTTGCTTTTTGCCCCAAAAAGGGTAAGCTTATGATAGTTGTTGGCAATGATTCATAAGACGAACATAATTTGACAAGATCGAGTGATCTCCTATTGAATTTGATTATGATTATTGATATTATGACTACCCCCTCAAGCGACGAGTCGATGAGGGTAGGGCATTTAATGAAGTGACGAGTTGCTTGACCAACATGATTGATTTGAACAATTGAAGACTTTTGCACTTTGATATTACTTGGCAAGGCCTAATTCAACCATGATTTCAACTATTAATAGTAATTGTACATCTCTATCCCATGGAGCAGTCCAACCGTAATGGCCTTCTTAGGGAATCAAGATGATAGCAATTCCAATTAGGCTTGTGTTGAATCACTATGTTCGATGATCTCTGAAACATGTCATAGAAGAATTGAGATAAATCCTCGTTCCCATGGGGTAGTCCAACCATTATGGCCTTCTTTGGGAGTGAAGTTTTAATGCTAGGAATTGTGGTGTTAAAGAGAGAGTTGGCTCTCCACCGTGGCATGTGACATCCTTTAAATGTCATTGCACATGCATGCAGAATGATGTACCACCCTGAAGCATCTCAATTCGATCAATGACTGATTATTTTACCCCAAATGTCCTTATGGTGATTTATTCATCTTGTCAGATTGCATGGATCGCAAGTCGTTGCAACCACCAAGTGTATAGAATAAATGACTGAATACGAGGCACATTTGAATTTTGAATTATATGAATGTTTTTGTTATTTTTTAAAATTTTTTAAGGTTTTGAACCATTAGATATTTTTTATTTTGCATTTTGAAGCCCCTCATGGTTGGATTTTGAGGGTATTTATTGTCTGGATGCTAACCGCGCTTGTCAACCATAGCCAGTTTTTGCAAATTCCTTAGCCACAGCTCTGACCCATGGTCGACAAACCCTAATTCTATGCCCATGGTTTCCAAGCATGATCGAGGGCAAAATTGGAAATATAAAATAAAAATATATCATTTTCAATTCATTATTTTCCAATTTGCTACAACTACCAAGAGAGCTCTAAGAGGTGAGATTAAAAATTTGACCCGAAACGCTATTGAACCGAACACTCACACCCATGGCTGACCAACCAGAGGCATCCTCCAGTGGTGGAGCCGATGCCACGAAGGTAGCATCACAAACCTCACTCATTTTATTACCAACTTAAAATGAACCTCATTAAGAAATGGGTTAAATGAACCAAATTAAACTATTGGTAAAGAACCTCACCCTAGTTAGGATTAGTCTAGGTTAGCTTAGATGGGAGGGAATTTAATTTTTGGGGTTGCTCGAGATGGGAAGTGACCTCGAAAGGGGTGCTTCTCTTAGCCATGGGTGGTAGACATGGCTCCCAATTGGTAAATTGGGGGCCATGACTATCAACCATAGCAGGATTCAAATCCCAATGGTCAAAAAATTAACCATTGCCATCAACCATGGGTCCCAACCATAATTAAGCAACTTTAGAAAAATTTTTCCAATTTTTTTATTTTTGACTTATTTAATTGATTTTTTTGAAATTTTCTTGTGCATTTATGAATGTTTTTATCTTTTGAAGATTTTTTGAATTTGTTTGACTTTTGAAGTACATTTTTTGATGTTTTTGATTGATTTTATGTATTATTATTATTTTCCTTTTAGCTGACTACCAGAGCGAGGGAGTCTGAGCTCTTTCGTGACCTCCTCCATTAGATTAGCGATGTTGACCGGGATTGGTTCACCACTATAGGCCTTGGTTATGTCATCCACTTGCCTACCATTAGGGTCGACTAGGCCTACATGACTACTTTGGCCCATCGTTGGGATGCACGGACCAACACATTTCATCTATCGATCGGAGAGATCACAATCACCTTGGAGGATGTCTACCGCATCTTCCACATCCCTATCGATGGCGAGGCCATCACCTCTTCACCTACCATAGTGAAGGTTGCAGTCTTCTAGTGGATATTTGGTGCTCAAAGTGATGAGGCACTAGAGGATATTGACCATGGGGGTGTGCCCATTGAGCACTGGTACAGGATGCATGTCTTCACAGAGCGACAAACCATCTTGATGTACCTGTGCATACATGTCCTACTCCCAGATACATCTGGAGTGAGGTTCCCTTGGAACCTCCTAGCCAGGATGTAGGACCTTCTAGGGAGTACTAGAGAGTAGCCACTGATTCTATCATGGGGTAGTGCCCTCCTTGCATAGCTCTACGATGAGTTGTATCAGATCACGCAGCGAGGCCACATGGGAGTTGCCTATAGTTTGCTGCTTCAGATATGGGTATGGTAGCACATCACCATTGATCACCTAGAGGACTTCCACATTAGATCAGAGATATTGTAGAGGCTTCTTAGTGCTATGTTGCTTGCTAGCCTAGAGAGGACGAGGGTTTCAGGAGTAGGTCCTAGGTAGGGGATTTCCAATACTACTTAGATCGATTGACTACACTACGACCAGGGTAGGTTCTATGGTGACCCTACATGGACTATCCTGCATGGGGGGAGGTAGATAGTTATTTGAGGTGGATAAGATGAGATAGGTGGCTCCTCGAGTGCAAGCTCGACATGCATGAGTTCTTCTATTTCTCATATGTCACTAGGTAGTTTGGGATCTACCAGGATATTCCACCAGTGCCCACTATCTACCATCACCTTAAGGTGGAGAGAGATTTGACTTGGCCTTAGGTGACTCCACTAGGGGATGAGGATGATGACTAGTAGGATTCAGGACTAGCAGACACTAGGACCACTACTGATTATGATGCTTGGTGGACTACCAAGATATGGTGGGGTGGTAGCCCACTAGGCAGAGCTAGGGATAGAGTAGCAAGAGCAGAGGTAGCTGTGATAGATCCTCATGGGCGATGAGTTTACCAATAGATAGAGGGTGGATGGGGTGAGGGTACAACCATAGAGGAGGAGCCCTAGGATGAGGAGGAGGGCGAGGAGGAGCTAGATGATGAGGCCTCATAGCTCAAAGCCTAGGTGGTTAGCTTGCAGTCATAGTTGGGGACCACTCAGATGCAAATTTTAGGGAGGGACACCTCCATTGCCACTCTATAGGCACAACTAAGAGTAGCTCAGGATCAACTTATAGAGGGATAGGCTTAGTGGTGGGGATACCAGGAGGAGAGGACTCTTCACCTAGCATAGATTGATAGTGCCACTCTAGCTCTAGAGAAGATGATGCTTGAGCGGGATCTTCTACAGTCTCAGCTAGACTTGAGGACTCAAGAGAGGGATCTAGAGATCGTGTGAGGTGAGACCTCGACTCCATAGGCTACTCCTATGGCTCTAGTTGTACAAGGACCCATAGGTTTGGACCCATCTATAGAGATCAAGAGACTATAGGCTCTAGTTCAGACTCATATCAGGCAACATGCTTCAGATGCTGCCCACATCACTCTCCTGGAGGGAGAGGTCACACTCTATGGTGGTGAGATTCTAGAGAGATCCATAGATCCAGGGACTCAAGAGGACTTAAACATGGGAGACAGGGAAGTCCTCAGCTCGACCCAACCATAGGACTCACAGGTCTGAGAGGTCCATCGGTACTAGCTCCAAGCGGACTCACCAAGATGCTAGATTAGATGGAGGAGCCTCATAGATAGGGGGTGCAGGCCAATCATGATTATGCATTGGGTATATTGTATCATTTTTTAGTGTAAGGTCTGAGGACCTACACATTTGTAGCCTACGAGTATTTTGGGCACACCTATGTACTCTTTGAGACACACATATTTATATGATATGACATTGGATTTATGACTCATTACATGTGTACATTTATTTATTTTATGTTTATGAGATGCATATGGATGCAATGCTTATATGTTATGTTGATTTGATGCTATATGATGTGATGTATGGATGACATGCACTAGCTAGATGATGGATGTATGACTAGATATTGTGATCTAGATGTGTAGATGGACTACTATGATGTATGCATATGGATGCAATGTTAGATGTTAAATGCATGTTTAATTTGATTTACTTGTATGCATTTAATTTATGATGTTATGATATGATGAATGCAATGTATGTAATGCATTATTTACATGATGATGATCTAATGTAAATGAACCTGTATGCTTTAATCACTTAAAACATAAGGAATGAATGCAATATGAGTTAACAATCTAATGGATGACACCACAAAATGTATAACAATCATGAATGTAATTGATATATCTTATCATAAGAATTAATCAATTAGACACCCATATGTGAGATGAGATGATGTATTGTTTCTATTCATAAGCTTTTGTAAGTTAAAATATATGCACAACATAGTCAGTGGTCGTCTAAATATCATTGTTGATATCCATCCGGTATCTAACCTATGTTATGAACACCCCTTAATAAACAAAATCTTATAAAAAGAAGTTGATGATTGATTGATTGAAATGATTTGTTGCTATTTGGGAATTTTTGAGGTTTTCCATGAGACTCAAACACCCTAGTTGACTTATCAAAAGTTGTATAATGACTATACTAGACTTTTGAAAGATAAATTTTTTGCTATGAAATACCAAGCTATTCATTACCCCTATGTGTGCAAATGAATATATTAGATGAGACATAAGACTACCTCATTGCTAGGTGGGATTCATTCAGCCCATTGTTGTAATGAGGATCACCACATGTCCACCCGATCCTAGGTTTGGACTTAGTTGGACTAGACCACTAGGCAATACAAGCCACCTAAAGCTAGCTCATTTGTGAATTGCTAGACCTACCCCAATGTCAGGCGGGATTCATTCAGCCCATTGTTGTATTGGGGATCACTCCATGATTTTTGAGTATTGACCATTCCAGGGATTCAAGTTCACCCCCTTATTTTCTTCAATTTATTGGGATACTTGCTCATATATAGTGATAAAAATCACTGTTTATTTTGTATTTTATTTTTTTATTTTTTTTGAGCAAGGGATTTGATTTGATTTTGGGATTTTTCTCCTTTTTGTAAGCAAGGGATTTCTTTGGGTAGGGGGGAACTTGTCCTTTTTCCAATGACCACTACTCTAGACCATTGCGCCTCACAAATGAGCAAGTAACAAAACCTTTCACTTAAGGTGACTTGGACCACTTTGTAGTGTTCATCCTTCATTACCCTAATTAGGATTGTTAATGTGTTTGATTAGTGATGGGATTCTGATATGCTAAGTGCTATCAAAACTAGACCTCATCTACAAAAGCAAAGCAAGCTTTCTACTAAATTTGAGAAGACCACTAGGTATGGCTGAATGACCGAAAAACCCTAGTATATTCTTCATAGCAATAGGAGGGGTTGTGTTGAGAAACACAATTACTCACAAGGGTGATGGATGATGATGATGCATAGATGCATGATTGAAATACAAATGTGGTGTCATTTGTAATATTGCAAACACAACCTATCCTAATGCAAGTGCGATGGATGGAAATACCTAATGCAATGCAATTAAATGAATGCACGTGCAAAATGAAATGCATGATGCAAATGTTTTTGAAGTTTTGAATATTTTGCAATATTTTTAGCTTTTATTGCTTTTTTATTTTTATGGATTTTAAAATTTTCCATATTTTTGAATTTTTGAATTATTATGTGTGGAACGCCTTAAGATGAAGGATGTTGAGAGGTTCAGGCTCTTCAACACCTTCAAGCGATGTCAGGCGATACGTTCCAGGTCCAATCTACTCTGAGATGATATATGGACCTAACCAGTTAGCCATAAATTTATCTCGCAAGTGCGGCGATAGGTTTGAGTTCTGTTGGTTCTCTTTCAGCACAAGATCACCAACTTTAAAGTCTCTCAGATGGACTTTATTATTGTAAGCTCATTTTAAGCGCTCTTGATAAACATGGAGATGCTCAAGGGCATTCATGCAATGTTCATCAAGAAGCATCAATTGATCAAGGTGAGCTTATTGTGTAGTGTCATCATCGATGAACTCTTTCAATGTGACGTGCAACATTGGAATTTCCAACTCTAAGGGCATAATGGCCTCAATGCCATATACTAGCAAAAATGGTGTTGCCCTAGTGGGCGTCCGAATGCTAGTCCTGTAAGCCCATAATGCAAGGGGCAACTGGATGTGCCAATCTTTGTGGTTTTCTTGTACCATATTTTTCAAGATGGCTACCACTATCTTGTTTGAAGCCTCAACTTACCCGTTTTCCTACGGATAGTATGGAGTCACAAAACTATGTTGTATATTGTACTTGGATGTCAAAGCCCTTACAATTTTATTCTTGAATGATGTTCCATTATCCAAGATTATCTTGGATGGTATCCCAAAATGACTAATGATATTGTGAAGTATAAACTCCATAATATATGCTCTAGTTGTCGTTGTTAAAGGGATTGCTTCCACCCACTTTGTAAAATACTCAGTAGCCATTATAATAAATGTATGTCGACCTGATGATGAGGGAGAGATCTTATCGATTAGATCTAAACCCCACTGAGCAAATGGCCAAGCTGCTTGAATGGGATGTAAGGCCTACGATGGCAAGTGCATAATATTAGCATGATGTTGATATTTAATGCATTTCTTGACATACATGGTGCAATCCTTCTCCATAGTGGGACAATAATAACCCATTCGAAGGATGCGCTTGATAATGGCCATGCCACTAAAATGGCCACCACATGTACCATCATGAGCTTGCAAAATTTCCCAAGCTAATTCTTGGGGCTCAAGACAATGAAGGAGAACTCCATCATAGCTTTGATGGTACAAGATGTCTCCTAGAAAGATATACTTTGTCACTTTCTATCTGAATGTGTGTTTCACGACATGCAAAAATCCTTGAGGGATTAAACCAAGCTTAAGGAAGTCATGTAATTGTGACATCCAATCCTGATAAGATTTTGCCTTGACTAACAAGATGACTTGTTCCCCTAGTGTTTCGCTATGCGTGAATGCAGACTAGGATATAACCTTGTGGTGAATGGTGGTGCCATTCCCCATAGGACCCTACGAGATCAAAGACCCCTAGGGTGCCTTCTTGAGAAAGTCTCTGGCTTTATAGAACCACTCATGGTTTGGTTCTATATGAATCATGTTGACTGATTCCTTATTATTGAAAGCCTCATGCTACATCATGACATGCGATAGCATCTTTACATGAATGGTAGTAAAATCGGTAGATGGATTCTAAGGGATTAAAGATCCCAAAGATGCCATAGTGTCTATGAATCTATTCAATGTATGAGGGATTACCTCAATGTCGTACCACTCTAGCTGGGCTAGATAAGTGTCAACAAGATCCTTATAATATTTTAGGATAGGACACCTACATTGAAAAAGTCCCTTCACTTGATTGACTATGAGAAGGGAATCACCAAAGATGTTTAACCTTTTAATCTTCATGGTGATGGCTGTTTGGAGGCCCAATATTAGGGCTTCGTATTCAGCATTGTTATTGGTACAAGGAAATTCTAGCTTAAATGACAAGGGCATTGGAGCACCTTGTGGCATGAAGAAGATAATTCCTGCACCACCCCCTTGCTCACACTTCGAACTATTGAAGAACAAAGTCATGTCAACTTTGTTATCTGGTTCTTCGAGTTCGAGAGATTCTGATAATGCAAATACTGCATCATCAAGAAGCTCTATGGTAAGGGGTCTACTATTTTGAAGAGGTGCCTCTTCCATCTGATCAACTATGACTTATCCCTTGATGGAATTTTGGATAATAAATTCCAAATCAAATTCTATCAATAGCATGATCCACTTTGCAATATGTGTATTATGATATGTCTTGCTCATCATATACTACAAAGGATTTTGTTTGGATATCACATACATCATATGACTTAGCATGTAATGATGCAACTTCTTCATTGCAAACACCACTGCTAAACACAACTTCTCCATGTATGCATATCCCAACTCATAACTCACCAAGGTGTGATTGATGTAATATATCGCTTGCTCTTTGTCTTACATGTTCTTTTGGGCTAACATGGTTCCCAATGCAAAGTTAGTAGCTGATATATACAATAAGAAAGACATATTTGGTCTTGGTGGAGCTAGCACTGGCGATATTTCTAGGTATTTCTTAATTTCAATGAAGGTTTCTTGATAGTCCTCATCCCAATTGAATGGGACCCCCTTGTGTAGCAATCGATTCATGGGTCAGCATTTGTCCGATAATTGTGTGATAAATCACTTTATGGATGCTACTTTGCCCTATAGGATTCTTAACTCTTTGATATTTATGGGAGGATGCATTTCTAATATGGCCTTGAACTTCTTTGGGTCAACTTTGATCCCTCATTTTGAAATGATGAATCCCAAGAGTATTTCTTGAAGTTACTCTAAATATATACTTCTTGGGATTCAACCTAACATTATGCTCTATCAAGCAATTGAAGACCTTCCTTAGGACCTCTGGATTCTAAAAATGCAAAAATGACTTTACCAATAAGTCATCAATATAATCCTAAAGGATTTTGTGCATATAGTCATGAAAAATGTATGTCATGGCTCACTGATATGTGGCACCAACATTTTTAAGGCTGAATGGCATAAATTTGTAAAAAAATATTCCCCATGGCATTGTGAATGTGGTTTTGTGTTGGTATTCAACTTTAATATGAATCTGATTGTAACCAAAAAAATCATCCATAAGGGAGAGCATCTCATGACCTATAGTTGTATCTACAAGAGCATCTATGTTGGGCAACGGGAATGAATCCTTTGGTGTTGCCTTGTTGAGGTCTCTAAAATCCATACAAATACGGATCCTTCCATCAAGTTTTCCTATAGGTACTATGTTTGATACCCATTCCGGATAGTTGATGGAGATAATGAAATCTACATCCAACAACTTTTGCAACTCATATTTAACCATTAAAGCGATTGTTGGATGCATCTTCCTAAGCTTATTCTTGACATGCCTTTTGGAGGGATCTACTAAAATGTTATGAGTAACCATTTTTTGATCTAGTCCCGACATATCCTTGTATGTCCAAGAAAAGAGATCAGGTCTCTCTTTCAGTAGAGGGATGAGGTTGGCATGCTCATCAGGAGATAGACTCTCTCCAAACTTAACCTTCTTAGGATTAGTGGGATCATCACTGATATCCACATTGAAGGTTTCCTCTACTAACATATGTGATCCCTCCTCAAGCTGGTGAGGCATAGGAATCAAGTGGATATCATCAACTGGGTTTAAAGGTCCTACATCGGAATTTTCCTCAGTGTGATAAACATCATGTGCACAACCTGGTGCAAAATGAAAAGGTTGCAACATTTCTTCATTAGGGAAGAAATATTTAGGCTCTAGTGGTGAATCAACATGATCCCAATCAATAGCATCTACATTAAGATACAATGGTTTGGAAGGATTGGCTGGATTGCGAAGTGGAGTGGTCAAATCAATGGAGATCATATTGATGGAATGGATTAGATCTCTAGGACCATATGTGTGAAATTCTACCTTATCTATGCTATTCTCATACCCAAGATGTGGCTCTAGGGGTATGGGGATCTCTGGATCTGATCTATGAATAGACTAGAAAGCGGGATCACTTGGCTCAAGGAGCTGCATGTATATCGACGGATCAGGGAAGACTATATGATAAATCATATCTAAATTAGGTGGTCTCCCTCTGAATGCAGGGGCCATGATAGACTCATTGATACATCTCATCGATGTCAACTAGTTCATGATGATGGCATAAGTAGTGAGGCCCAAGATAGGCTCTCTCGGTATCATCCTCATAATTGCTATCGTATATGAGTCCTTCAACACGACCAAATAGAATCAGGTGATTAGCAATATGAGGCCTAAGGTAGGCCCGCTCTTCATATCCACTATCATCCTTGAGGGCTCCCTCATTATTTCTCACTGTCTCCATGGGTAAAATATATCTTAAATATAGAGGACCTAAGTAAGACAACTTAGTTTTGTCCTCACATCATTTATTGCTTGAGGATTGCTCATTATCATCTATTCCAAAATTGCAATCTGGTCCATTACTTTCGATAATGGACTCTACTTGCACTTCCTTAGAAGCAACTTCTGATTCAATATTTACTACTGTACCCAGATTCTGGATCTGCATACCAGTGTTGTTAGTAGCTTCATGGCTTTCCATATCCAAGTCTACTCTTGGATTATCTCTTGTATTGACCTCTACCACAATGTTATCATGATAGATCTTAGGTGGTTCAATAGAGATGTAGGTTACCAGCCTATTACCCCTTCATATGCAAGAAGGGTTAGGGTGATAAGGATTCCAATCCACATCATCCCCCAAACTGAGGTTCAGATGATCTAAAGATGCTGCTAAGAGCTTGTCCTATCCTCTTATGTGGTAGCCTAATCCAAACCTATCAGTTGGTAGCTGATATTGTGGTTCGATAGGTATTCAATGCCCTTACTAAAATAAGCATAAACCATGCCAATGGTAACATTCAAAATAGCATAAGGTAAATTCAAGGTTAGAAAAATAATGAACATTCATCATGAATAGTTCATCACTCTCATATATGGGCGTGCGATTGGAATATTGGTCAAGCCCTCCATAAAATAAGTGTGTTTGGTTAGGTGGCACCCCCAGTGGTACTACCATTCCCATGAGAAAGCGATGGAATTGAGGACAACCCATGTCCTATGAAATTTTGATAAATGGTGTGAATATCATATTTTGTACGATATATTCTGCTAGCTCAGGATTAACCAAATGTATGATCACCTACGATGCTAAATGACCCTATTGAAGAAGCAGGCGAGGTAGACTGATGTGCCTTCTCAACATGATTTTGAACATCCCCTTCGTCCATGGGACTAGGAACCTAGATAGTTGCTACCTTGGGCACTTGCTTTATCTCTTTTTTATCCATAATTACCTTAAGATTCTTGTAATTCCTAATCATTTTGGATTTCGTAGGCTTTGTTGAAGCTGCTATTGTGTGCTCTAATAGTTGTGGTGCTAACATGGAAGGTCCTAAACACACTCCTTTTAATTTACCTTCTGGATGTTTGATTGATGACGTCGACCGTATATCCAGGTGTGTTGAGGGGAGAATGAAATCTCCTAGAAAATCAGCTAAGTTCATATATTTGAATGGCTCCTCATCAAAAGAAACCATGTGAACTTGTCCCTAATGTATATATTTAATACATTTATGTAAAATCAAGTAAATGCAATGCATTTATCTAATACAAGGCCTCCCTAGGAGGATGTTATAATGCATGGCACATTCTATCACATGACACATCATAGGGATGGTCTTCAGTCCAACCTAAATTGGAAGAACTATAGTACCTACTATTGAGCATAATGCATCATTAAATGCTCTCAAGGTGAAGGTAGAAGACACAATATGTGATTTTGGCAACTTTAGACGTGTCAATGCCTTGGTGGTGATAATGTTGATTGATGATCTTGTGTCAATCAAAACCCATTTGAATGGTGTGTGATTTACACATGCAATTATATGTAGCAGTGGGTCCACTATAAAAATGGAGACCATCTTAATCTCGTGATAATTGAATTGAATCACTGGTTCACTGCACTATTGCACATGTACCATGATATTCATAAATGATTTAGGGTCATGGGATTGAAATTCAATGGACCATAGGATATCCATGAGTATCTCCCTATGATTAGGAGACTACTGATTCAATTCATAGATCGACAACTTTGCTAGAGTTGTCTGTAGGCTTTTAACTAGCCTACTCCTAATGGTCACCACCGGTCTAGTTGGTGGGCCTGGAATATTTTGTGCTAGCCTTTGAGGGGGTGCAGCTTGAACCCTATTTGGAGTTGGAGGTGAATTTGGTTGCTCATTCCTCCCTTGTCTTATGATAACATTGACCATGCCGACGAATAATTGAATAGGCAGTTCCACCCGCACTTGATTCACATGACCAACATTGTTCCTTGGCAACTCATGATTCGGTAAGGGGTTCTTGAAGATCCCCATATTTTGGTTGTCTGGGGCCTGAGGGTTGTTCAAAATTAGCTCACCCTTTTCGATCATGTTCTACACTATTTATTTGAAACTATAACATCCTTTGATGTCATGTCCTTTCATCCTATGGAAAGCGCAATATAGATCATCCCTATACCCATTTAGTTTGGTTGATTAGGGTATATTAACTTGATCTTCGATAAGTTAAGGGTCTTGGCCTCACACAATTGATGGAATATTGATGTCATCAACTTCAAAAAATATGTGAACTGGTGAGGCAAGCATTGTTCTTTATTCTTATCCTTCTTGTTATTATTGCACTGATCATACCACGTAGGAGGAGGTTTGGCCTGATAATTTAGTTGTTGCCCCTTATCTCCTTTCTAGAGGTTTAACACCACTTGGTTAACATGGTTCGGCTTTACCAGTTTATTTTGATGTTGGGTATTATTCTTGTTCCATTCCTTCTTGTTCCAAAACTTCAAGTTACCCTCCTATAAATTGATGTCCTCTATTACCTTGGCTTGCACCAAGGCCTCCTTGAATGTTTGATAATATTGTAGCTTCAACAGTAATGAGATGTATTTTGTACAACTCTTTATAAAAATCTGAGTTAGTTCTATGGTCGAAATGGAAAATGGCAACTTTACCATTATATTTCTCCATATTTTCCCATAATTCATGATTGGATCATCATAATGTTGCATTAAAGAAACTAGATCGGATAGGTTTACCTTCTTCTTGATTTCGAAGGAGAAGCGTTCAAGAAATGCATTAGCCAACTATTCAAAGATGGTTATGATGTGCCTCTTAAGTTGATTGAACCACTCTCGGGCAGGGCCTAAAAGAGTTTTGATGAAGGTTATTAGCAATAGAGCATCCTTTCTTTCTATATGAAAGCACATGTCCATAAATCTCATAACATATTCCTAAGCATCCTCCTCTCCTTGAAATTTATCTAGCTTTGGCATCTCGAAGTGATTGGGATATGCTGGAATGGGCACTGAAGGGCACAAAGAATCATTGTGTATTTTGTTCAAGGTTGACTTTTGATAAGACATCCCTTGTTTCTCTATAGCTCGAACATTGTCTACCAAGGCTTGATAGACCTTCAAATATAGAATTTCCTCTTCCCTAAGAGGTCTTTGAGGAGCCTTTGGAGGTAAACTCTTCTTCGGTCAAGGTGGAGGACTAGGCTCATCCTCCACGTCCACTAAGGAGATCTCAGGATATTCCTATTCTTGTTCATCTCCTACTACTTCTTCGTACTACGTACGCCCATGATGTTCTAGTGCTTGGCACTGCATTGTGTTTTGGATTATGTGGCATGTACGAGTTTCAATGTATTCAGGGTGCAAATCGGGTTGCAAATCAGCTTTTCTATGAGTTTGCTCCCTGTATTCACTTTGAGGGGGTAAATTAGCATGAGCCAATCGATCCTCTCGCTTAGCACACTCATTTTGGTCAAGGATGCATTGCTCAAAAAGATGTTGCATTAGCAACCTTTGTCTTTGAGTATTCTTATTTTTGAGGTGCTCATGATCTGTGCAAACGTATTCCAATTAATGTTGGAATATCTATTGACGTTGTTCTGACACCAGTTTCTATGATTGATCTATAATATCAATCGTATGTGGTCTCTGGTGGATTTTTTCTATTCAAGCAACTTTGTTAGTATGACCTCCAATAGACTTGTTTGCCACACTCTTGCATTTGTTTGTATAGATGATATTCATGTTCTGGGGTTGTCTGTTCTCTATGCCTACATGGGTCGACGGGGCAAGTATACTATGAGAATGCTTAGAGAATTCTCCTAATTCTCATATGGTCCTACATGTTCTCTCACTATGAGAACTCATAGAATGAGAGTGTACAACCAAGGGTTTATACCCTAGCTATCCTAGGACTCTATCAAGACCATCCAATTTTCTAGCGTGACATGGCTCATGTGGTGGCGTACCATTGACTCCAACCTTATACATATCAAATGTGAACTTACTAAGTTCATTGTTGTTTAGAGTCTGTGTGGGCCTATGGTTTGAAGCAACCCTTGAATAACATAATCTTATACTGAGAGGGGAGGTGTGAACAGTATAGCACCCACTTTTTACTTTCTTTCCAAACCAATATCAATTAATATCCTTAATTGCAATAACCAAATATAGCAGTGTGCATTAATAACTCAGATAGCAATAATAAGCAAGAGCACAAGTCATCACACACAATTGAGACACAATATTTAACGTGGTTCCCCCAATGTGGGGTACTCCACCGATAATATCCTTATAATATTTCACATAGAAATAAGTATCCTTATCCAATATAATGATTACTTTGATCTACTCAAAGATAGGCAATACACTAATCTGCTCAGGTAGGCAATCCACTTATCTACTCAGCTAGGTAATACATCGATCTACTTAGGTAGGAAATCCAATGATCTGCTCAGCTAGGCAACACACTGATCTGCTTAGGTAGGCAATCCACTGATCTACTCAACTAGGCAACATAATGATCTACTTAGGTAGGAAATCCACTGATCTACTTAGCTAGGAAACACACTGATCTACTCAGGTAGGCAATCCATTGATCTACTCAGCTAGGCAACACACTGATCTACTCAGCTAGGCACTCCACATATCTGCTCAACAAGATCACACATAACTTGTCCAAATCTGCTTAACAAGCTCACACAGAACTTGTCCAAATATGCTCAACAAGCTCACATAGAACTTGTCCAAATTTGCTCAACAAGCTCACACAGAACTTGTCAAAATATGCTCAACAAGATCACATAGAACTTGTCCAAATCTACTCAATAAGATCACACAGAACTTGTCAAAATTTGCTCAACAAGCTCACATAGAACTTGTCCAAATCTGCTCAACAAGCTCACACATAACTTGTCCAAATATGCTCAACAAGCTCACACAGAACTTGTCCAAATATGCTTAACAAGCTCACACAGAACTTGTCCAAATCTTCTCAACAAGCTCACACAGAACTTGTCCAAATCTGCTCACATAGGACAAAGAGCAAAAATGCCCCCTATATTTTGCTGCCCTTGATCATGCCAAAAGCATGCACCAAATATTCAAAAATTGAACCCAGTGGGAATCGAATGTATACCCTGTAATAACCAAAAACTCCATGCTTTCCAAGCTCACCGTTGGACCACATTATCACATCGAAGGATTTTGGGGCTTTCGATTTTTATTCTCTTCATTCGATACTTATAATTTTGAATTGAAAGCCTTTGCATATATATATGCAGCCTTCCTTTAATTTCACATACATCGGCACCTTTAATTATTAATTTCATTTTGATGGCACATGGTTTTTATGACATCAGCGATGACTTTAATTTTAATTTTAAAATAAAAATTTTAATTTTAAATAATTAAAATTTAAACTAAATATTTAAAATTAAATATCTCCATCACCGAGGCACATTTTTCATTGAAACGAAAGGCCAATATGGTTTTAAGAAAAACCCATTTCAAATCTGCCATCCATGGTTTTAAATAAAACTTTTTATTTTGCCTACCTTAGTTTTCATAAAAACCTTGTATATATTAAGGCTTTCCAAAACATCATAAATGCTTATTTATGAAATACTTTGGTATTAAAACTCAATGTGATCCATGTGACATCAATGACAACATAAAATACCTCAAATTTCCAACAAATATCCCCCTTTGTCATTGATGGCAACACCTCTAATGCAAATCACCACGATCACTTGTAAAAACCATTTATGAGAATCAGAGCTGCTCCCCCTGACTCAATACTCTCTTTGGAGACTGCTCCCCCTAACTCAATGCTATATTTGGAGGCTGCTCCCCCTAACTCAAATCTCTCTTTGGAGGCTGCTCCCCCTAACTAAAATCTCTCCCCCTTTGACATCAATGGCAAAAGGGACACCTATGGGGCTAAAATATATGACTCTTAAGCTTAGCCCCCTTACCACCTTCTCTCTTGAGGTGATTAATTTTAGGGTGGGATTAATTTTATTCCCATATTACATTGTTTCTTTCCTCTATCAAATTCCTTTCATGTTTTCTTGATATCCTTCTCTTGATGAATTACTTGATCTTCTTGTCTAGAACCTGTTTTACCTTCTTGCCTTGAACCTATTTGGAATTGAGTCCTGCACCATTTTGCAATATGTCCAAAGTTATTGCAAGTAAAACACTTGATATTGTAGCCTTTGGATGGTTCCCAAATCTTGAATTATTTCTTGAAATAATTTTCGTATCCATTACTTTCTTTAACCCTATATTGTGAAGATCTATTTTCATGACCATTATGACCATGACCTCTGAATTGTGTAGCTCTAAAAACAAAACCATGTTGCTCATTATATTTGCACTGAGAAGCTCTATGACCAATCCTGTTGCATAAGAAGCAATGTCCCTAAAAACCATACCTTCTTCCTTTGAAGTTTCTTCTAGAAAAATCAAATTTCTTTGATCTATAAACCCTACAGTGTATAGCCCTGTGTCCAAATCCATTACAAGAAAAAAAATATCCTTGAAAATCCCTTTGTTCATGCCTTGGTTCCTCATATATTTCTTGACCATTATCCTTATGATCATTTTCAACTTGTGCATTGCATCCTTGAACCTTATTTGTGGTATCCAAATCTTCTTCCTTAACTTCTTCCTTGCTTTCTTCTTCAAGAATTTCTTTGCCTTTTGAACTTGATTCACCTATCTCAAAACAAGATCCAAATTGGATATTTGGAGCCATAGGAACTTTGGAACTTTATTTATAAAACTTAGGTGCTTCCTTGCTTTCATATTTAAGAACTTCCTTTCCTTTTGAGTGTTATTCTTTTTGGAAGTGAGATACGACCTTAAAATAAATTTCCACTCCATAATGCTCAAATAGTTTAGGGGTTTTCACCTATATGTTCATAGCTCGACAACAGAAAATGAAAGTTACGGTCACATAAACCCCCTAAAATGTGGAGATGAAATCCACACCTAGGTAGGGAGCACAAGTCCTGTCAATCCTCACCCAACACCCCATGCACAATGATACACCCCTTCGAAGAGGAATGCATGCTATTTTACATGGTTAGGATAGATCTTGGAGTCGATATTTGCCAATAGTACAAGGTTTGAGGGAGTTGGGCCAATGAATGGAAATCACTACCACCATAATTGAATCCTACTAGTGGTTGGATATGACTTCCAACTCACTATAATTTAAGTGTTACTTGGTGTGTGTGTGTTCATTTTATACTTTGCAAAAAAGGGAAAATGCATCACCAAGCATACAATGCTCTTTCCTATATGCCTAATGATAAAAGCATTTTAATATTCAGAAAGATGCATCTAATTTATTTGAATGATCTTTAGAGAATGTAGGTAAAATGCTCTAATCAGCCTCTGATCAGGCCACCATAGGTAAACTCTACAAACATATATTATCTGTTAGCCATAAGACAGAACCACAGGTAATAGTGCTGACCACGGGATAAAGCTGTAGGCTAAGAATTTAGCCGTATTTGATAGGTGTAGCTAATAGAGCTAACCATGACTATTAGGTGCGACTGATAGATATTATGTAAATTGAATGAAAATTCCTTCACTTTACTATTTCTCTAGGTTTTCTAATTACCTACAACAGTGAAAACAACAAGATAAAAAAATAGAGGATCAGGGTTACCTGGATTCCTCATTTGATGGAGAGACAAGTTGATTATTGTCTGATTTTTTAATCTACTTCTAGTCATGGTTGTCAAGTGTGGTGGAGACTATGTGCCATGGATGTCAAGTGCGACTGAAACCTACAATAAGAAACATTAAAAAATGTATTAGTTCTTATAGAATTTGTAGGGTTTTTGTCGTGATTTCCATCTGTAACGATCTAAAAAGCATACACCTAACTAGTGCATAAATTGAAATCGAGTATTAAAGCAATAAATAATAGAAAAAAATGAATTTAACAAGAAATTATGGTTTTATTTTATTAAAACTTTGTCCAATCCAGATTAAAAATATGCCCCTCTTAGGGATACTCAATTTTTGATATAATTGATATAATTTTGAAGACCCTATAAATGAGGGGGTGGTGTAATCCACAAAATTTTTAGAAGGTGCACGAACTACTTAAGGCCAAAGATAGCCTTATTATCCTTTGGTTGGAGGTATATGCTATATTGAATGCCTTGAAAATTATTAGGTCCTGTAAACCCTGCATTCAAGAAACAACATGAAAGGGGTTAATAACAAAGGAGGCATCTCTTGATGAGGCTTTTGAGAGAATTGCATAATTTGATGATAAAGAAAGCAATAAAGCATGTAAATATTTGAATATATGCAAGAAATCACCAAATTACTATAAAGAATGTATAGAAATCATGAAATCTAGCAATTAGAAAGCCTAATTAACCATCAAAACTTGAAAAGCATAAAACTAGTCTACATTGATGATTGCAAGGAAATGGAAATAAATCTATCTCTAAATCCTAAATTGATCGGTAAAATATCTGCTTCAATGTTAATATATACTATATTAAGCTATTTGCATAACTGGAAATGAAAATATATCGCTAAAACAAAGAAAATTAAAGATCAACCTTTGCCATGGATCTGAGGTATAGTTGGCACTGTTAGTCATGGTTGATAGTCGTGGCTGAGGTGTAATATCTTTGATATTGTAATTAGGGATTAGATATTTGATTACGTTCATGGAATTGATGATCAAGGGTCACCTTTGTATCCCAAGATGAATTGGAAGTTGAATTTTATAAGATTTGCGTTCGATTGGCTTGATTTTGTGATTGATGCTTCTTAGTCTTTTGGAAGCTTCATTGATGGATTCATGCTTGTCACTCCATAATTGGGCAGCATTTTGACTCTCCTCAAGGGGTTGTCACTTCACTGTCCATTTCAACAGAGCTTTATTGCATTCCAACTAAATATCATTCCAAACTTCTTCCCAATTTGAAGGGGGGTCTTATAACCCTCCTAATCCCTAATATTGGCTTGCTTGGGAAGCCAATATCAATATCTAGGAGGTTTTATCAGTTGGGAGGAAAACTCTCGAAGCTTCCTCACCTAAAATTATTTGAATATTAATTTCCCATACCGTTGTAACCAAATTTGGTTCGACCTAGGATTTAAAATAGTTTCAATGCTAGCTGTGGCTCTGAGGTGTAGCTAGCTCTGTTAGCTGTGGGTGTCAGTTGTGGCTAAGGCTAAGTATGCCAACTCTGCCCAAATTGAGTGTTTAAAACCACTACTTCACCTTGGAGTTGTCCAATATCCTTCATATGATCTATTAGCATGCCCATATGAGTATTTCCCTACACATGATGCGTTTTATGTGTCTACAACAACTCTACTAAGAAATGTTCCTGAACATTTCGGACTTAAGAACCCAATTTTGAAATCAAAAAAATCCAAACATTAGACAAATGAGCATCAATAATATCCAAAGAATGTGAATAGATAAGTTCAAACTAAAACAACTAAAATATTTGCTTATGCTCGGTGTGTGCTCTATGATTCATTTATTTTCTTGATACTATCCAGATTTCCATTATCAGTTTTGTAGTTAGGCTATAAAAATTTTCTCTTTTAAGTGTACCTATGCATTTCTCTCTTTAAGACATTGCTCTACTACTATCTAGGCATTTATAGCCCCGGTAGAGATTATTTGAATCTCCCAAATATTAGGTGAATTTTGCATTCTGTATATTTCTTTATTTCAGTCTAGACCTAGCTCCACTACCAGTCAGGCATCTATAGCCCCGGTGAAGGTTATCTAGATTGTGGTGACTAATTTGGCTTTACTTTCCATTGCATTTGCTTTGCTTGTGTTTTATTCAATATTTATATTGCATTTACAAAATTCACCTGCCACTTGGGTTAGAGATCAAGTAAGGCTAAAAATTGAGTTCATTGGATTTTCACCTTAATTTGCAAAACTGAATAATTTCATCTTTCAAGAATTCAAAGAATATTCTTTTAATGTGTTGTAGTATTTGTGGAGCTTTTGCAAAATATTTTCAGTGTTCCAAGTTTGACTATCTTGTTCCAAATTCATAAGGATATATACTAATCATCTCACTTTCCTTTTTCTTCAAGTTTTGTATGCTTTCAAAATAAGTAATTTTATCTTAATGACTTAGGAACAAATACAAAATGAAATCATCAAATTTTTAGTGTCCATATAACAACTATCTCAATCAAGAGAACAAAACCAAAAATTTCTCAAAGCTAAGTGAAAAAACTAGTAAAATGAATTGAAATTCAAAATTTGGCCTAAGCCAATTTATTTACAAAACAAACATAAGACACACATCCAAAATTTCACAAAAAACAGAACACCAAAAAACAAGAGATGACTAACAACACAAAAACGTCAAAACTATATACCAATAAATTTGTAAAACTAAAATTTACAAATTTGATTAAGCAAGTAAGCACCTGATCTCTAAACTTGACAACATTGACCAAAACAACAAATAACATCATGAAAACCACCTACGTACAAAAAGCAAAATAAAACACAAAATCCAACAAGCTATTTACAAAAATATACACTATGTACAAGATGCTGCAAAAAAATTATGCCCTCATTTCCCTGGATCCCAAACATGATTAACACACTTTAAAAGACATAGATCCTAATATGCATGCCAAAATTTACATAGAACCAACCAAAACAACCTTAAGACTAACAATGCAATCTTCATTTTACCTTTTTTACCCCACCAATTTGATTCAAGGTTTTTAGAAATTCCATGTTTAGTATTTGATTCATTAAACTCACAAGTGAATACAAGATCTTCAATTATATTTTGCTTATTTAATGAAGTGTATACTTCAAAACCTAATTTATCATTCTAACTTGAATTATCATTTTCATAAGCACATAGGATATCTTTCAAATAAGAAGCTACTTCTGAAACTTTTAAAATCAAGTCATCATTTATATCTCTAGGCCAATCATACTCATGCAACAATTTACAAGAATATAGGATATCTACTAAATAATGATCATTAAAAGTTTGTATCCTAAATTCATTTGTTAATTGTTGGTGAACTTGATTCAATAATTCAAGCACATCTACTTTTGTTTCATTTAACAAAGCAATCTTATTCATGGTGTAATTAGGAATCCACTTTAGTTCTTTATCAACCTTCAATGGCATTTCATTGTGAATAACATCCAAATCCAATAAATAATTATGCAAACTTTTACCTGATTTTTGAATGTTTGGACACAAAGGATAAGATTCTACCTTTTGTACACTTTCATTTACCACTACTTGATGAGCCATTGTAAACTTTTCTTTTTCTTCATGAGCTCTATCACCATCATCTTCTCGTATCCCTTTATCTTCATCAATGATCTATTTTTCAAAATCATCAAAATTAGGCATCCAATCAAGAACATGTCCATACTTTTCAAACCATAGATCTCATTGATCAAACAAAACAACATTTTCATTTGAATGAATAGAAATTTCTAATTCTTTGTTAACCACCAATGGTATTTCTACATTTGAATGAATAGAAAGTTCTAATTTTTTATTAACCGCCAATGATATTTCTACATTTGAATCTTCAATATAATCATGGGAATTTGTACTCAAATCTTCAATATTCTAGAATGAAAGAGAAGATTTTACCTCTTCCTCATCTAAAATAGATGAATCAAAAAAAATGTTTACCATTCTTTCCTTTTCTATTTCAAGAAGGTGTTCCACAAACTTATGTTCAAAATGATCGAATTTTGGAACCTTTTTTATGTCTACAAATGGCTTGCCATCTCTTGATTGAACTGGAATTGTAAGATCTTCATATGAAGTAGAACTTTCAGCATCCTGCATATCAAATGAAATAGAAACTTCATCAGTAGGAGTATGAGAAAATAATGATTCACCATACATACCCCAACCATTATAATAATTATCTTCTAAAATCGAAGGGTGATATCCTATCATGTCTTCAAACAACATATGATCTTTTGACTATACAGGAGTTAGAGAATCTTCATGTAATATCTCAACTTTAGTGTCCTACATATCAGAGGAAGAACACAAATTATCAGAAGGCATAAAAAAAAAATTAATCATATCTTCCCCAACCATTATAAAAACTATCTTCTATAACAAAAGGGTGAGTTTCAACCATATTTTTGTGTCATTTTTAGATATATCTAGAGATTCCTTTTCAAATTCTCCTTCATCAATCACTTGAGGTGAAGACCTATTGACTTCTTGCTATATAGGTATTGTAGAATCTTTAAATAATACAAGACTTTCATTTTCCTGCACATCCATTGAGATAGAATCTTCTTTGGCAATTGTGAAAGAAGTGAATGATTTTTCTTCATTGTCTTGAATAAGAAACTCATTATATTTTTGAAACCACTTGGTGAAATTCCATATTTCCTTTCATACCATCTTTGGATTCATTTTCAAATTCATTCCTTAATAAAGAATTCATCTTCAATTTCAAACAATTTATCTTCCTCAAGCAATAAACTTTTATGATCAGTCATTTGAACTATCACCATTGAGGTATTATCTTCTTGTAATCCATTGTAGTCTTCAACGAAATCACATCTAGGATCATTCAATTTTATAGCTTTACCTTTTTGAAAATCATACTCATTATCCTCCTAAAAAAATGATGAAAATCTATCATTTCTTCTATGTATTCTTTAGATTCATTTTCAAATTCATTTTCTCAATTTCAAAAATTCATATTTCTCAGATTCATCCCCCTCAATTTCAAAAAATTCATCTTCCTCAGATTCATCCTTTGGTGGGACAAGGGTTTCTTCAATGGGATAAATTTTTGTATTTTGTTTTATAAGATTATCCCAATCCTCCTTTGTGAATAATGGCTCTAAGCCAATTTCTACATTTTGGTTAACTTGATCATCACAATGTTCATTGATGAGTATTGACTCTAAAACCTGCACCTCATTCTCAACATCTAAGGTAGTTGTGACATCTAAACTATCAATTTTATCCTGTGTCTCAACCTGACTCATTTGTGATCTTTGATTATGAGTTTTAGGTCTAAGTCTATATAGTTGATCCATATTAACACCTTGAGAGATCAATTGTTGTTCAAATGTCACTACCTCATTGTAAGCTCTAGGCAATGATGTGATTTTAAGATATTTTTCCAAAAACATAGAAGTAATGTGATCTAAGGCTCCCATGTATATTTGAGTAGCTCTTTCTTCTGAAATGATATAATGTATCCCCACCTCAGTATACAACCTATGGAATTTATCATTAAATGATCTCATGGGTTCGTTAAATTTTTTACGAATAGAGAAAAATTGATTTAACATCATAACTGGGTCATCCAACTTTCCAAAATGTTTGAGAAATGCTTCTTCTAGTTTAGCCCAAGAAGTGGTAGAACTTACAGGTAAATGTAGGTACCACTCAAACGCAACTTCATCCAATGGGTATGAAAACAACCTACAAGGAACATCTCCCTACATAAGTTGCAAATGAATTAACATGCTCTTGTATCTCTAAATATGTTCCCTAGATTGATCCACATCATGCCTAAACCTGGGTAAACAAACTTCTACACCTTCAAGAATTTGATGAATAGGCATGTTTAAATTGCTATAATAATCACCTATCCAAGATGCAACTCTTTTCTTTGCTGAAGTAAACAATGCCATTAGTGAACTTTAAAGAACACAACTTTAATGCCAATATTATTAGTCAAAGAAATATATCTTGCAAATAAGCATGAAATGACTAACAATTAATTGAAATATATGCATTAATTAAACCTTGGCATTAAATAACATCCTTCAATTTTTTTTTTTTTAAACTCGAACAAAATTTGAACAATTTTAAATTTTGAAAATTAAAAATATTACCTTTTAGGCCCTCCTTCTAGCACCAATTCTATTGAGGTATAATTTCACCCAATTGTGAAATCACACTCACAATTAGGATTTTGGTTAGAAAACCCTCTCTTGCAAAGAAATATAAATTTCTCCAAGGTTCCTTTCACTTAATGTGTTTATATGTCATGAAAATGCATCAAAATAAGTGCTTAGAATACCTTAGTGATTTGCAAGCAACTGTTAACAAGGGGCCTATTTGGTAATATTTTATTACGTTATGCTATTGATCGTTCATGACATTAATTCCCCACATGTAAGATTAAAATCAAATATTTCCAATAAACTTTATGAAATGCAAATACTTGAATTAAACCTTAGGAAAATGATTTAAATTAAATATTTCAAATAATTAATGTTGGAACTTTATAATTATTTGAAAATTTTAATTAATTAAACTCTAATGTTTATTTTAGAATATGAAATTTCGAGAGTTTAATAAGTGAAATAACATTTACCCTAATATCAAATTAAAACTTTGCATGAACTTAGGGTTTTTATTTTTCCATTTAATTAATTAAACTCTAATGTTTATTTTAGAATATGAAATACCGAGAGTTTAATAAATGAAATAACATTTACCCTAATATCAAATTGAAAACTTTGTATGAAATTAGGGTTTTGATTTTTATGTGAAATGAAATTAAATAAAAAAAAATATTACGGTTAGGAAAATAAAAATAAAATGTGTAGAAAATTGGAACAGATAGACAAATTACTAAAATGAAATTTGTCAACCTTGCATTTACAGAAAATAATTTCTTAAAAATTTTAACCTACTCTACTATGATTTGCATTCACACTATCAATAGTAAAATAGATGCAATCTTCTAGGGTAATGAAATGAATGACATATTAAATTATTTAATAAAATCACCATCCGCATGCACAATTTTTATTAAATAAAACAATAAGGTCAAATGTGATTGATATTTCAATTAAAACATTAGACTTCAGAAAACCTAAACTCTGTAACAATGGATGACGTCCTTCCATGCAACAAATTTGTTCTTCAATTCTCCAATATATCTTCTCTCCTGATCTTATCATTCTAATCTGTTCGATCCTTTTTCTTGGTTTTGATCTTATCATTCTAATCTGTTCGAACCTTTTTCTTGGTTTCCAATGGCCTATTCATAACTTAACATTCTGTTCGTTCATTCCGTTCTACAATTTAAAACGGATTTTATAACCATATCATTATCTTTGCTTCTCGCTCCTTTGTTCATTCATTCTATTCTACATTATATTAAAAACTTGCAAAACCAACACAATTTTTTTTATAATAATGTACTTTAAATATTTTAATTAAAACATTTACAATACACTTTGAAATAAAAATATTCAAAATGAACTTTAAATATTTTAATTAAAATTTAAAATGAATGATTTAAAACATTTAAATTATGTACTTTAAATATTTTGATTAAAACATTTACAATACACTTTGAAATAAAAACATTCAAAATGAACTTTACATATTTTAATTAAACTTTAAAATGAATGTTTTAAAACATTAAAATTATATACTTTAAATATTTTAATTAAAACATTTACAATACACTTTGAAATAAAAACATTCAAAATGAACTTTAAATATTTTAATTAAACTTTTAAAATGAAAGATTTTTAACATTAAAATTATACTCTAAAGTATTTTATTAAATATTTTAAATGATTTATTTTAAAAATTAAAATTAAATTTTTAAAATAATTAAAACATTTAAAATCACAATTATCAAATCTTGAGATTTTCAAAAGAAGATCAACAAAAAAAAAAACAACCAATTGAATGATGTCAACACTTCAAAAACAAGCATCAAAAGCTTCAAAGATTCAGTGGGTCCCCAAACTTGGGGTCTTTGTGAAGTGGTCACAACACTACTATTCTTTACTTCCTTTGGATGGATGCAGTGAAGAAGAACTCCATCAAAGTTATTTCAATATAGACTACTATTAATCATGACAAAAATTAGAACCTAAAGCCTATATCTCCTTCTTTGTGAATAAGTAATATTCTTTGGACACTTACCTATCTAGAAATATTTGATCAAATATAAGATCTATTCACTCCTCCCTTTTGGATCCTCCTCCCACTTCAAATCATGGAAATCTTCCAAAAGAAGGATTTTCTTAGATGTTGTAGAATTGGCAAGTTGTTCACATACAACTCTCTCTCTAATCATCTTGGTTGTCTTAATATTTATATCATATTCTTGGATATAAGTGATCCATCCTACTCTCTTTTCCTAAAACTCCCCTTACAAAATAAAGTTTCAAATATCCAAATGCATAAAATATACTATGGTTTTGCTTTGTGAGATATAATATCTTAATTTTTCAAGGCCTTCATGAGAGCAAACACTTGTTTTAGAATAAATTTGTATCACTCCTCATACATTTGGCTAAGGAAAGTAATGAGATGCTCATTTTATATTTATCCTTCTATGTAAGCACCATGAATAACTCTTTTCATCCCCATATACATATAGAATGAAATCTTTTTGATAGTCTATATTTGCTAATACTACAACTTCACTTATAGCTTGCTTATTTAAAAAAAAAAGCTTATTTCCTTTCTTTTGTCTAGGTGAAAGTCACCTTATTTTTTATAAGAATAGTTATAGGCTTTACAATCTAAGAAAAGTTCGATATGGACTTTTGAATAAAATTAATTTACCCAAAGAAAGTGTAGTGAAGAATATCTACATCGGGTAAATCCTATTAATAAGGTAATTTTGGTTAAGATAAAAGTTAAAGACAACTAAGGAAATACAAGATGAGGGGTTGTAAACCCTACAACCTATGAAGCAACCAATGCTATAAGTCTATAAAAAATGTGGCCAAGGAAAAAAATTCATCAAAAACTAATGCTAAATCTAAAGCTCCCCATGGCATGAAGCCAAGTTGACCAACCAAACTATAAGAACCATGTTTCAAAAGCCTTTTTGATGATAGATAAGGTAAATTATGCCATTATTTAGAGTATTAGAGACCTTCTGGTGATAGCTAAAGGGGATCCACCCTTGGTAGGATTTCATCCCCTCCAATAAAAATAAACTCTTCTTCTCCCTAGAAGTTAAGGGTTTTATACCTTCCTCTCTTCAATGTATAATGGTGTTTATAGATCCTTATTGTGGTTGCATGTCGTCATCAATTAGAAACCCCAAGGAATAGAACCCATCAACCATAGAAGAAAGAGGGAGGTTCAACATGACCAAGCTCCTATTCCTCCCTCAAGAGGAGCTTAAAACTTAGGGAGCTACAAAAGGTGGAGAATCTTGAAGATTTCAAGTTGTGAAACCTTTGTAAGCTCCCCAATCTTGCCAAACCCTATGAATATTTCTCTAGATATCTATAGTAGAGAAGCACCAAAACTCAAAAGAGGAAATACTAGAAGGGAAGGGTGCCTTAGACATACCTTCTAGAGTAAAGCATCTAGTATTCCTAGTCACTAAAATATTATAAATGAAAAAATAAATGGGTCAATGGTAAGGGAAATCCCTTCAGACTAGAAGAAATACAAAAAATTATAAATTAGAATCTCAAATGATGCATAGAGAAGGACTTCATAAAAGTAGTCAGTCAAGACATAAAGGGAGTAGGTAACTAGCTATTACTAGATAATTACACCAACCCAAAGCAACTAGACATAAGGAGATGGAAAATAATATAGTATTAGTCTTACCACTCCCAACAACTAGATATGGCACCCTTGAAAACAATTGGTGCATTTAAAAATATAACACGAAGCCAACCCAAAGGGCAACACCAAGATCAAGAATATTAATGAAGGAGGATATTAGGGGTCTAATTATAATGTATCTTCAACATGGGTAATTAGAAAGAATGGAAAGGATTACATCCTATCAAACCAAACTACCTATGGCATTTATGGCTATGGATCCAAAGACCTTATGATCATCCAAAATTGATGGTAAAAATCCTAGGAAATTTTAAACTAAACAATTTTGAATCCCTGCACAAGTTTTGGATGGAAAGTTTCCCTCTCTTCTTCTTATAAATACCACCCTTCTTCTTCATGGTAAGGCATAAATTTTTTTTTTGTATTCATATCTAGTATATGGCCATGTAACAATATTTCTCTTACCCCTCTTATGTATTATGGCTTAACTGCAACCTTGAGTCATTTTTTTTGATATTATTTGATCCTCTTTTAGAAGCATAAATATAATTTGGTTATCGTATAGATAAGAATCTATGACTACTCCCTCTTTCTATCCTAGTTATTATGTATGCCTAACTATGGTGATTCATGTCTAATGATATTATGTTCCTTGTGCACTATCAATGACTATGCATGTGTTAATTTAATCCCATTGTAATGTAGATATATTTAGGATATTGGTGCATCACCCCCTTTAGAATATACTTTTTCTTTCAAGTTGTTTCACTTTCATTTTATTAGTTTCACTTTAAATCTTTTCCTAGATAGAACCTAATAGAATAGGCTAGCTTGGGTAAGGAGAGCATCAAAATCACATCCAAACAAGGTGCCAACCTTGATAAAAAAACCTTGGAGGTCATCCTTAGGGCCATGTCCCATGCTCTATGGAATTCCCAACCAAACCGTTTACATGCGGCATGGGCAATGAATGCATCTGACAACTATAATGGGTGATCACGATGTTCAAATTCCACAACTAGAACCTATCCCTAGGTAGTTTTGATCATATAATAGTTAAATGGCATGCCCAATGGGACCCAAACACATGAAGAAAGATTAATCCAAGACTCTAGTGAAGGTGTTGATTTTGTGCTTATCGAATCATTATAAATATTCACCTACTGACTACAATGGCTGAAGAAATTGAAAGTTTAACAACTCCTCTAAAAATGATCCTAGAATCAACTATTTATGTAGTTCAAAAGTTGTAATTTTGGTGAAGGTCCAATAATATATGCTCTATTGGAGTAGCTTTAGCATTCATCCAATGACTCCTATCAAGTCCAAAGGACCATGAGCTTCATGAGCACAACAATGGTGGTAAAATTCTTACCTAGAACATGGTCACTCATCAGAACCAACTGATCAGAAGGTTCCTAGCATGGAATAACAAAATTCCCCTAATACCTACTATCCCACCTATTATTTTGGAGTCCATACCAACACCAGATCTAAATTTATCAATGAATTTTGCTAGGGAAGATGCAATAACACCATTGAAACATATATATCACGTGGTGAGCCTATGAATGGTACATAGCATTGATAAGTAGGATGTGGTACTAATACTACTTGTGGTATCTTTCAAATGGAAAGCATAGGAATGGTAAATAACTCTTACCTCACGCTCAATCTAAAACTATGACTAGTTGGATGATTAGTTGATAGATAGGTTTTGGAAAAATGTAGAAGGAACATCCTTACTAGAGCAGTTAATGAATATCAAACAAGCTCCCATGAAGATGATGGATGATTTCAATACTTAATTTCATAAAACTTGGTATAGAATTATTGATGACATCCAACCCCCAAGGTATGGCACTCATGTATTATTTCAAGTCTTTTCACTCAAATATTGTCATGATGATAGCATCCTACCAAATAGCCATCCAAGTAGAGAATGACCTCATCTAGATAGTAAGGCTTCTACCCAAGCCCTAAATACCACTAATATTTCACATCTAGTCCACCACTTTCCATCCTACCCCAATCATAGTCCTAGTTCTAATTATCATTCCCTTTCATCTAGCCTCAAATTACCAACCTATGAATAAGATAGAAGAAATGAAGAGAAGGCTCTAGGTCCTCTCAAAGGATGTCCTAGTTTTGAGGAGACAACATAATAAATAAAGACCACAAAACACTTTATTGATGAACAGTAAATACATATATAGGCTAAAATCTAGTGTGAGATTATGACAAGTGTCATGATATCCATAACCTCACATGGATCAATCCATGTGACATGCATAAGACAAAATATGCATGACACAATGGATAAAAGTGCACATAAGACAAAAAATAAAGTGCACATGAGACAAAAGGTAAAGTGCACATTAAAATATTCTAACATCCCCCTTAATGTGCACTAACCTAAATATATACAAAGAGAAGTCAACATTAGATAACATTTCCCCTTAATGCTGATTTGAATTACAACACACATAGGGAATTTTACTAAACTTGGAAATTTTGTCCAACCCAAGGGACTTAGTGAAGATGTCTGCTGCTTGATCTTGAGTTGGTACATACTCCATGTGTATAATATCTTCTTGGACCATTTATCTGAAAGTGATGACGTATATCAAAATTCTTGGTGCAAGCATGAAAGAATGGATTTTTGGTCATCTTAATGGCACTTTGATTGTCATAATATATTGGTGTGAGACCAAATATGAATAGCTCAATATCTTGAAGAAGTTGCCTCAACAAAATAGCTTTATTAGTTGGCTTATACTCTACTCTTGCTGAAGACAAGGAAAATGTAAGTTGTTTCTTAGTACTCCATGTAATGGTATCTTGACCTAACTGAAAGCAATAACCAGAAGTGGACCTTCTAGTTTCAAGACAACTAGCCCAATCTGAATCTATGTACCCAATAAAAGAAAAGTCATCACATGCTGTATACATGAAACCATGATGAGGGGTCCCTTTGAGGAATCTCAAAATACTCTTAGCTGCTATCCAATGGCTCTTCTTAGGATCCTACATGAATCTAGAAATAAGACCAACTGAATAGGTAATATCTAGTCTAGTAGAAGTTAATTAGATCAAAATTCCAACTAGTTACCTATAAAGGGTACCATCAACCCTTTCTTCATCATCACTATTGATCAATTTCAATCTAGTTTCCATGGGAGTGGGGGATGGTTTGCACTCCTCCATGTGAAACCTCTCCAAGATGGACTGAATATATTTAGATTGTGAGATAAATATCTTGCTAGGATGTTGCCATAACTCTATGCCTAAGAAATAGTGGAGGAGACCCAATTCAATCATTTCAAAATTTTTGCAAAAGTCCTCCTTGAGAAACCTTATTCCATCTGTGTCATCACCTATAATGAGAAGATCATCCACATACAATGTAACCAATATGATGCAATTTCTCCAATGTTTAACATAGATAGTAGATTCTCCTACAGATCTAGTGAAACCACGGTTGATGAAATAGAAGTCAATTTTGGTATACCAAGCTCAGGGTGCTTGCTTCAACCCATATAGAGCTTTCTTGATATTTAATATGAGGACTTTGTTTCTTAGCCTTTGATTGTGTACCCTGGTGGTTGGTTCACATGCACTTCCTCCTTCAATGTACCATTAAGAAAGGCACTTTACATTCATATGATATATAAGCCACTATTTTTAAGTAGCTAAAGCAATAACTGTGTGGATTATAGTCATATTTGCCATAGGAGCAAAAATCTCCTCATAATCAATTCCATCTTGTTTCTTATAGCCTTGAGCTACTAGGCAAGCGTTGTAGCGATCTAATGAGCCATATGCTTTATACTTTTTCTTATACACCTATTTTCTACCAATGGTGGATTTTCCTTGGGGTAAATCACCTAATTTCCATGTGTGATTCCTTTCAATGGAATCCAATTCTTGATCCATAGCAAGAATCCATTTAGGATCACCAAGTGCTTCTTTGAAATTAGAAGGTTCAGGCTAGCTAAGGACTTTGGCCATGAGGGTATAATTCACTTTGTGTCTTAGGGTGAAAGATCATTTACCTGTATAAGTGGACAAGTGATAGAAATAAATAACTCAGAAGAAAATAACAACTCACAATACATACACATAGAACACAAGAGATTTATCCTGGTTCATCCAATATGGGCTACGTCCAACAAACAAGAGCCACACCTCCTTTTCTATTATTATTCACCTTACCCATAATGGGACATTACAATCAATATAAAGGAAAATCTTACAACCCTAAACCACAATGTGGTATTAGAATACCATGGGCACAATACCATGGGCTAAAACCACCCATATCCACCAATCACAATAATCCCACCAACACCTCCAAAAATAGCTTCGATATTATCTCTAAAAAAAGAGGAGCTCAATTTTTTTTTTGGGACCATCGAAGCAGGGGCCTGCTATACAATACTTCCTCTGCAAAGGAGGAGACACGTCCAACAATTAGAAGGTTCAAGCTGGCTAAGGATTTTGGCCATGAGGGTATAATTCACTTGGTGTCTTAGGGCAAAAGATTGTTTACCTGTATAAGTGGGCAAGTGAATTTGGAATTCATCTATGGTAGCTTGGACCCACTTCGATAAAGGATTGGATGATGTGGCATTATCATTATATGGAGGAGTTGGAAGGGAATAAGGGTATGGATAATTTATTGGAAGGTCCTAATTTTGAGGAACATTTTGATGTGCAAGGGAAGAAGAAGGACTAGATGAGATAGTTGGTTCCAAAGGAGCAACTGTTTCATAAATTAGTTTAAAAGTGGGTGCCATAGGATGAGTATTAGAAGGGGATACTCATTGAAAGTAACATCCCTACAGAGAAATATTATCTTGGAAACAAGCTCAAATAACTTATAAGCTTTGGCAGCATCACCATAGCCAACAAAAATGCATTTTTGTCTCTTATCATCAAGTTTCCTTCTTTCTTGATGAGGAATGTGGACATAGACAACACATCCAAAAAATTTGAGATGACCCACATAAGGTATTATTCCACTGCATGATTCCTTAGGTGTTATGTCTTGCAAATCCCTAGTGGAGGACCTATTCGTCAAGTAGGTAGCAGTAAGAATAACTTCCCTCCAAAATGTGTTTGGTAACTTAGCAACAAGTAGCACTGATTTGACCCTATTTGTGATTGTTTGATTCATCCTCTCAACTAATACATTTTTTTGAGTTGTATAAGGAGTTGTGAACTACCTCATTATGCCATGATGCTTACAAAATCTAAAAAAAACTTTAGAATTATATTCTCCACCATTATCTAAACTCATTGTTTTAATTTGATAGCCACTTTCCCTTTCTACAAGTGCCATGAAGTCTTTGAATGTATCTAGGGCTTGGAATTTGTATTGAATGAGATAGATCTAGACTTTTATACTATAATCATAAATGAAGGTGATGTAATATCTAGCCCCAATATGAGAGTTAATAGACATTGGCCCACAAATATCAGAATGTACCAATTGTAATGGTTTGTTAGATCTCCAAGCCTTTCCTTACTTAGAAGGTTTTTTATGGTGTTTGGCTATAACACATGGCTCACAAAATCATTTTGACTCCCTAAGGTGAGGAATACCTTTTACCAAATATTTTCTTGCCATCATTTGAAGATTATGAAAATTCAGGTGATCCATTCTTTCATGCCACATATACTCCAAAGAAAAATAATATTTGTATGCAAATAGTGTTTGGTTATAGATTAGGTAACAAGATAGTACACACCATTTTTCTTGACACCCATGGATTTGACATAGCCATTTGGTTCCTTAATGTAGCACTTATCTTTATCAAATAAGACAATGTAACTCTTATCTATAAGTTTCCTAATAGAAAGGAGACTCCCCTTAAGGCCAGGTACATACAATACATTTATGGCAAGAAAATTCCTCCCATTGTGTAAAGCAAGTGGTGCTTCTCCTACACCTTCAATGGGAAGAGCACTTTCATCTCCAATGGTAATGGATTGGTTATAGGTAGGTTGAAGCTTGGTCAACCAATCCTTTATCCCTGTCATGTGTTTGGCTATCCTTGAGTCAATATACCAACAATATTTATCTTCAACACTGATTTGATTTGCTGCATACAATGTGTTGAGATTATGATCTTGGTGACCCCTTTGATCTCTTTGTCTATGATAACAATTAGTGGCATTATGATTGAGTTTGCCACAATAATCACACCCTTGTTGGTTATTGGTATGATTATGTTGTTGTGGAGGCCTATGATTTTGAGGTCTTCTATTAGATGTATTTCCTTGAGGAGGTCTTATTTACAATATTGGTTACTGATGTGGCTATTGATGTGGTTGGTGTTGGGACTGTTGTGGCTAACAAGGTTGCTGCGAACATGGCTAAGTGTATCTCTATCTCCCTCTATAATTCTAATATTGCTGATGTGGTCCCCTATTGAGTCTATGCTATAGGGATGCCTTAGTGGTAAAGACTATTGATGTGGAATCAATATCTTCATATTTGATAAGGGCTTGTTCATGTTGCTTAAGGAAAACTTCAATATCCTCAAGTGATGAATTCATTGTTTTACCACTTAGATTTAACATGGTAGCATAGGCATGAAATTTGGAAGGGAGGCCTCTCAACATGATTGGAATTAACTCATTATTAGGAAGAGTTAAACCAACAACTAAAAAATCATTCCTAATAGACTTCACTTTCATAAGATAATTAGTAAGTGAGCCTTTCATACAAATATTATGCAATTTATGCTTCAAATACAAAACTTTATCCTCATTAGGCCTATCAAAGAGCCTATTTAGTGCATCCCATGCTTCTTTTGGTGTAGTGGCAACCCTTATAGATTCTCTACATTGAATGCTAGTAGAGAGTTTGATTAAACTTAGTGTTATGTTAGAGTTCTTTTCAAATAATGCCTTAGGTATAGCATCTATCGATGGAGTTAGTGGTAATTCATTTTTTGCATAGTCCCACATACCATGCATCATTAATATGGATTCCATCTCAAATTTTCAATTTGCATATGTGTCAGCTCCATCAATATTTTGTGTGAGACCACTTAGGAGAATTATGGATATCATGATTAGAAAAGGAATAAGAGAGGAGGGAGCTCAAAAAAGGAAAGAATGAGGAACACAAGTGTCAAAACCTCAAAATAATCTAAGGTACACCACTTAAAACCTACAAGGTGTGGAGGATTCGCCTAGTTATTTCACTCTATTAAAATAAGTGTTTGCAACAGTGGGAGTAAGACTTGAAAACATGTGACCTATCACAACCAAGAAGAGTGAGAAGTGAAATGGGGGTGAGCATTTTCTTATTACAATAATTTGCTTGCTTGTGTGCTTGAGAATGGTGTTCACAATGGATGTGCTAAAGAGTCAAGTGCTTTAGGTGTTGTGACAAGGGTGCTTGAATTTTTATGCAAAGGAAACTACACTTGATTACAATAAACATGCAAGGGTTATAACAGACATTAAAATTAAGGACAATGCCACAAGTGAGGAGAGGAAATCACCAAACACAATGTGGCCAAGACACTGCCACAAGAGCTCCACAAGCAAGGGACAAGGGGCCCTAAATCACCCCTTTGATGATGATTGTATTAAAGAGATGGCTAAAAGATAGACTCTAATGATACCTCCAATTGTGATACAATTTCAAACCTCCAATGAGATAAGTGCCTCCAAATTTGGCCAAATACAATGAAGAAATTGGCCTAATAATCCCCCAATGACAAAAAAAGAACTACCCTCAAGTTTGCCAAATTTTCTACCCAAGAGTGTCGGATACAAAAAAATGCACTCTTTTTACAAGGTCAAATTTGAGCTATAATTTAGCATAGCAAATTATCTCAAAACTAAAAAAGTACTACACTAGTGGATTCAGCTCAAAAAAACCATTCCAACAAGTATATATAAGGATATACTTTTGAAAATATAGGTGCTCAAACAATGCAAAACATAATGTCCCTCTAAATGTGTGCAGCTCTGGGACTTTCCAATTGGTCACCTATCCGAGTGCTATTCTTAGCCCAAAATGCTTAACTTGGGAGTTCTTATGTGATTTGATGTCAATGAAACCAGCCTTCAACTTGGAAGGTAGAAGTTGACGTGCCTTTATTTGAATGCCTTATAACACGGGAAATAGCCACAAGTAAAAAAAAACACATGTATTATTTTTGCAAAGCAGATACGTATTGTAGGTAGGTTTACGGTAAAATTTAAAATTTTTGGTGGTAGTACAAAATTTAAAATTGGGAATCAAACTACGCACTAAAAATTGAGCATGTGGTATGTTAGGTGGCACCTCCATTAGTAGGTACTATGCTGTGCATGGTAGCATTTGAATAAAAAACAACACGGGTTGAGAAATCTTCTCAGTAGTGATCCACAAAATACATCCATAATAGGCCAATAGCAGAAAAAAGTGATGGGACCAACGACACTGTGTTATATGTAGAACAATTTCCCATACCCAAATCTTACCATATGCATAAAAAAATAGATAAAAAATTATAGTGCTGAAGTTGGCCTTGATAAAAAATAACTTCTGATATAATATTGTATTAAATTCAAAAATAGTTGATTCAATGGCAAGAAAAATACAAATGCACTTCAATTTAGGTCTTCATTCATCACCTTCAACCAAAATACATGAGTTCCTCCTTGCTGAATTAGAATGGTTCTTGGAATGAACACAAGGAACAGAGGCAACATATTGTGACACTTAAACTTGGAATATTTCGGAAGCAACTCCTCATAACCCCCTCACACTAGTAGAAACATCTTTAGAAAAAATGCTTGCATCACTAGGCCTCTACATCCTTGTCACTCTTTGGATATCGTCACACACTATCTTCAACACCACCAAAATACCGCATCATCCATGAAACAGGCTCCCAGTGAATCCTCGATTCACTACTATATTTACGTAATCCTCGAATAGGCATTGGAATTCATTAGTGTTATTCGCACCTCACTATGACATAGGCTCTATTATGGCTACAATGGTTTTGAGATCACGCATAATCTTACGACGACAAAAAGGGAGTTATTTTTTCAACATCACCACTAGAATATCTTTTTTGGAGTCTATTCGATAAAGAAAATTTTGAAACTATGGGTGTGGTTATATTTATAGATTTGGAAGCTATATGCGACAGGTGAGCTATGAATGTAGGGAGCCATAGTGGGTCTGCAATCTAGTTGAGTAGGGAGTTGAAGCTTATTTTATCAATATCGAGAGGACCGTGTTTGTTAGAACTTAGCATAGAATTGTGCAACAAAAAATAGACACCTCTCGTGTAGTAGCAATGGAAGTATGTGTAGAATAGGATCTGGGAGTACTGCTAGACACATTGGGCATGCAACAAGAGCACAGATCAGAGATATTTTTAATCATGAAAAAAAAAACACTGATAACGGGAGGGAGGCTATAAAAAAATAACACGTATGTTTAGTGCACACTTGGCTATGGAGGGGGGTCTGCTATAGGTTAACAATGGTGTTGCAGAACCTAAAAAAAAAAGCAAGGGTAGATATTTATAGTTTCTAATCCACTCAATGACTGGAGATCATACTCCCTCAGTCCACAACTCAAGACCCTAATGGCTCTGATACCAAATGAAGGCCACACCACACTTTGTTGATGAACAATCAATACATATATAAGCAACGAGCTAATTTGAGATTATGACAAGTGTCATGATCTCCATAACCTCACGTGGATCAATCCATGTGACATGCATAAGACAAAATATGTATGATACAATGGATAAAAGTACACATAAGACAAAAAAAAGTGCACATAAGACAAAAAAAAGTGCACATGAGACAAAAGGTAAAGTGCACATTAAAATATTCTAACAATAAATAGAGGTTTCAATATCAGATTCAAATGAAACCTTAGTATTAGTAGAATGGCCGTCTATGGGCCCTTTCCTAGTGGGTACTAATGATATAAATGCTTTATGTGAGAGAACACCTGGCAGATGGATCCCACCTAATTGCAACAAACCCATCCTAACAATGTCATGGGAATTACCCCTATATAGAACAATTGCTCAAGGAAGTTAAATGCATGGTCATTAAAATATTTAAATAAAAATACCAATCTTAAAAGAATTTTTTATTGTCTATAGCAATGCTAGAGAATGAGATACCCATTTGGGAATCTTTCCACTTTTTTGAGATAGACACCAGCTTGATGCTACTAGAACACAAGCTTGCAAGAGATTTTTTGTAGTGGGATAGAGCACATTGTAATCCTATGGGGTTACAAGAGGTATCAAATGTATGTTTCCCTAAGATGTTATAGTAATTGGTCTTCTAGCACCATTCAACACCTACCTCTTAGGTGACTTTATTGTTAGCCCAAGAGGCTACTTGCAAGCAGATTAGACATAGGTGGACCAAAAGATGGAAACTATGACAAGTATTGATATATCAACTAAACCTCTATAGCTACTAGAAAACACACCAATAATCAAATAGGGTTCTAAAAAAATATAATTGGCTAGGATTAAAGGATCCCTTGAACAAAACACAATTGATCAAGAGGAGAAAATAACAAATCACTGAAGTCTAGGATTATAATCTTGATAAAACCTTTAAGCAAATCAATATGGGATAGAATTTATGATAAGGGTGAACCATTGGCCCTTCTAAATCCTTTGTATTTATTTATATATAAAAGGATTTATTTTCTAGAAATTCCAGACTCATAGCTAGATTATTATCACACTTGAAGGATAGCTCGCAAGAATTATTATGATTAGAAAACTTCTTAGTATTATCACCTAAGCCATATGGTTAGAGGAAAAATAACTACCATAAGTAGGGACAAGATGAAATTAAGGATGACATCCTCACCATTTAAACACAAAGGAAAAAGTCCTCCCATATATCCTTATAAGAAGAAGATAAATAAAAATATAGGTAGAAGGGGATAAGCTTTGAGAGTTATACCTAAGGAGGAGGTCTATAAAAGGAGGTATTTACCTCAATTTTTCATGAAGTACCAAGTAACATTTCTCTCATTATAATATTCTTCTCCAACTCATCCAACTTATATAAAGCCTTAGTATTTTCTCTCTTATGACTCCATGCCTAATGGATAAGGCCCTCATTTTTAAGTTTCTTATCTCCTGCTAGTAGGAGATCCTCTATGACTCACCAAATCTATAGTAAATAATAACTACATTAGGAAAATATTGTTGAGAAGGGAATTTTGGTAAATATGTCATTCAAATACAACTAATAAAAGATAATATGAGAATGTCTAAGACCCCTACAACCTATGAAGTAGCCAATGCTATAAGTTTGCTAAAAAAGTAGTCAAGGAAGAACCTCCATCACAAAATAATGTTGAATCTAAATATCTCACCACCACAAAGCTAAGTTGACTAATGATATTAGAAAAACCATATTTCATAAGTCTTTTTAGTTGTAGCTAAGTAAAATTGTACCATTATTTGGTGTCTTAAATCTCTTTTAGTGATAGCTAATAGGGATCCACCCTTGGCAGGATTTTCCCCTGTCTAGTGCATGTGGACTCTTCTTCTCCATAGAAGGGAAGGGATGCATGTGTATCTCTCTTCCATATCTTATGGTGTTTGTGTCTCCTCAATGTGGCTATAAGTCATCATTAATTAGATACCCCAAGGAATAGAACCCATAAACCATGGAAGAAAGCGGGAGATTCAAGGTGACCAGACAAGAAAGCAGTAAGGAAATATCCTATTCCTCATTTAAGAGGATATTAACACTTAAGCAACTATATAAGGGAGATAATATATAAGAATTTAAGTTGTGAAACCTTCATAAAATCCCCAAGCTTGCCAACCCTTATGAAGGTCACCCCAAATATATATAGAATAGAAGCACCAAAAATTAGAAGAGGAAAGACCAAAAGAGAAGGGTGCCTTAGACATACCTACCAAAGCAAAGTGTACAATAGTATTGATCAATATTAAAACACTAAAATTTAATTAATAAATATGTCAATGGAAAAGAATGTCCCTCTAGACTAGAATAAATGTGAAAAGAAAAAAATAAGAATCTCAAAGGGTGTGTAGAGGACTTCATAAAAGGAATCAAATGAGACATAAAGGGAGAAAACCACCAACTATTATTGGACAATCATGATAACACAAAGTGACCATACACAACGGGAGGGGAGGTGATATAGTCTTGGTCTTACCACTTCTAGCAATTGGATATGGTGCCCTAGGTGATAGGTGGCACATTTAAAATGGAAATATAGAGGTGGCCCAAGGGGCAATACCAAGATCAATAACAATAATGGAGGAGGATCTCATGGGTCTAATCATTATGGATCTCTAGCATGGTTGATTAGGTAGAATAATATACAAATAAATTATCCTATCAAACCAATATGCCTATGGTATTTATGGCTACAAATCTAGAGACCTCGAGATTACCTAAAATTAATGGTGAAAAGCTTAGGCAAATAGTGATCTTTCAATGAATATCTATTAGAGATGTCACCATTTTTCTTCTAGACCAGAAATAAGATAGCTATCCAAGTCAAATGCTTAATGGGATATATTATCCTAGCCTCCAATAATTTTAATAACTTTTACTTCATTGTATATTCAATCTTAGGATTTACTCTTTGCTTCTGACAAAAAGGTTTTGTGTTCAAAGTAGCTCAATTATGTGTTGTATGATATTCTTATCATAAACATTTATATCCTCATAAATCCATGCTATCACATATCCAAAATCCTTGTAGAGTGTAATAAGGTCATCTATTTCCTTTTGAGAGCATTTTGTTCCAACCTTAATTACTTTTCCTTGCTCCATTTGGACCTCCTTAAATTCCTTTTCATCAACATGTATTTTTTGGCTTTTCAATTGATCATTATTATCAAAAAGACTTTCTAAAGTGATTATACCTTTTGGAATATGATTATTATTTAGCTAAATGATATCCTTCATGTCGACATGACCTTGCATTTATTCTACATGATTCATAGCACATATAGCTTCTTGTGTAAGGAATGTTATTATTTGCTCATCATTATCAAATACCTGCTAGAAGTTGTCCTTGTCTAGGAATAATGGCCTAAAAACCATCTTGACCTCCTTTTTTATTTTCTTATATCTAGACATGGTTGAAATATACTCCTTGTGAAGCTAGATCATATGCTAGTGCATTTTTATTTCTAGGAATATCTTTTATATTAATAGCATCAAATCTCTCTAAAAAATACCAGACTCGGTTCCAATATGCTTTGAGGTAATGATACTTACTGCTATATTATTTAGTAAATTGGTTCACTATCAATTCAAAGTCACCATATATTAATTTACATTTTATTTCCACATTCTCTACATTCATCAAACTTAAGCATAATGCTTCATACTCTACAACATTATTTGAACAACTCCAAGTTACCTTGTATGGGAAATTTTTTATTTCTTTGAAAGAGGATTGGAGGACTACTCCTAATTTGTATCCATTTATATGTCTCGCCCCATCAAAGAATAAATTCGATATTTCTATTTTTTGGAGCATTTAATTTGTGATGGTCAAAATTTGATATTTATTTGGTAAGTTCCCAATCTAGTTTTAATTATTGCATTAAAATTACTTAAAGAGAACTCATATTTTAACTATGATTCTTCTATCGGTCCATCAAGAATTTTTGGATCATCTTGGTTCTATCTTCTTGGATCTTTTATATGTCATAGGGGCTTGGATTTTCTACATAGATCCTCACCTTTATCCCCTTTTAAGAATTACCATATGTATGTAATTCAAGGATAGGTACCCTTCGAGCTTGATTGTGAATTCCCTTGATAAGTATAGTCCAAATAGAGGATACAAATCAACCACTATCACTTATTTAATTATAGTTACTTATGGGATATTATGTAGCATCATTGGTATGTATTTTACCACTATCTAAACTAGAGTTCCATCCAATTGAAGCATGTTGGAACTGGTCTAGGTGTATTCCATACCCATGACATCACAAACATCCTTTGGCATGACTATTGTTGTTACTCTAGAATCAACCATACAATTATGCACTATCCATACTTACATGGGTAGGGACATATAAAATGGGGAAGGCTTATTCTTATCCATCTTGGGAGTTTGCTAATCCTAAGCCATATTTATGTATGGAGTGCCAAACCTACTTTTGCAAGTAGTTTTTAGTGCTACTATAAGTAGATCAATTTTTCTATGAATAATTAAGGCATCATACATGTTGACCCTTGTAGGTATCCTTTTAATCACTTCAACAATGTTATATATAACAAATTTTAACAACTTTTATTCCTTCTAGATTGTCTCATATAAATTTTAATATTGTTGCATGGTGTTTTGCCTTTGTTTCTAGTGATAGAGGGGTACCACAACTTTCTCTTGAATTTCTCCTTGGATCCTTCATGATTGGTCTTAGGTTATTTTAGCTTGATCTGATTCTTGGGTAGGTTTTTTATTTGTTCCTTTTGAGGTTAAGAAGAAACTTCTAGACCATCATCTCTCTAGGGATCTAAGATAAGGGGTATTTTTATGGATATGGCTAGTTTATGAAAAATGTTAAAACATGAAATTTCTTCTACCATAAGATCTTGATCTAGATTTGTAAGCATTCCAACTAGCCCTTTTGATTTCATTTCAGTATTTTGAGCTATAGCTACCTAGAATTGATATTGATAAACCATACAAGTATCAACATTATGTGGGTCATTGTAATCCAAACACCTATAGTCCTCTAGGGCCATGGATACTTCTTATTGGATTTTGGTCATAACAATATGATTTTTGACTACATAAGAGGACATACCTTGATATTTTGAAACATAAGGAAATTTTTTTTGTTGATATACATCATACCTCCTTTTAGCATTTTGTCATTATATTACCATAAAATATTTATCATATTTTTGACTACTACTTTAAGATCTTGCATATCCATAGATTCTTTTGATTCTATAGTGGATAGAGATGGTATAGGGATGGCCGAGATAATATTTTGAGGATATATCTTGGGTGTAGGCAAGGAAGTTAGTGTAGGGGTTGCAACAACTAGAGATAAGGATTGTTGAGGTTATTGAGAAATTTTTGGAAAGTACAATAACAAATTTGAAAGATAATTTTCCAATAAATATAAGGGCATTTTCTACTGCTATAATAGTTTGAAATATTTGAGGAAACCTCATCTCATTTTATTGTTGGATTTACAAGCTAAGATATGGGAAAAAGGCATAGAGGTAATAGATGTAGGTATGAGCTTGAGAAGCTCTTATATATTGAGGAATTATTCTCAAAGTCTTGTTGATCCAAATGTTGAAATTCATGATGTTTTTTTAAGGATGCCTTTGTATAGAGGTAAATTGAGAGAAGAGAAAACCAATCCCCTATATCATTTAATTCTAGGATATAATATTCGGTAAGTTTTTCCCATGTGTTAATGCTACCTTTATCTAATGAATGATACTAAGTTAATACCCTGCCTTATAAAGACAAGGCTAGTAATCTCACAATTATATCCTCATGCATAATATTGTGTATAGTAGCCAAGGTAGCTATGTCTTGATAGTGCTCATATGTGGTTTTCTCACTACCATCAAATGAAGGCAAAATTTTAAGTGTGGCTTATGGGATATCATGGAGGCCTTGAAGATTGAGGGGTCCAACACTATTCTAACAAGGGAATTTTTTTTAATCCATGGTTATAGGTGATACTCAAGGTATGGCTTTAGGTGGACTTAGACTCTGAATAAAGAAAACATGGAAAGGTGAGAGTGACTTACCATTTGTATATGTCTTTATGGATGATAGCTCGATGAATTGCATTGGTTGCTTTAGATTCTTGGATTTTGACCTCATGATCATAAGACTCTAGAGTACATCCTTCCAACAAATTTATCTATTCTCATATTCTTGAAATACAGTCATTAGGAGAAGGAATATTTATCTACTTAAGAGATCAAGATATTCACCCTAATCTTGACCATTGGGGATGTGAGCATGCCAAAAAATTTTTAAGCACATGGTGGCTTTAATATTGTTTTGAATATCTAACTTCTAATCAGGTGATTATGATTCATATCCCATAAGACATGCCAAAAAATATTAAATCTCACACAATGGATGATTTTCTAATGTGGTCATGAAATATTCTTGTTTATGGGATGAATTGATACATTTTTTTCCAACTAGGCATGCCAAAGCATTTTATGCTTCAATATGCTTAAGTATGAAATGTGTAACCTAGACCAAAATCAAGATTGGATGACCTAGAAATACCCCTAGATCAACCTTTGGAGAAGGATAAATTCTTGATGTTGTTTAGAAATTTAAAAATAGAATAAGGAAACAAATGAAAAGAGAAACATGAATAGAAATAGTATCTATGGCATACAAGATTTAGATAATAGCATAGATCTTTAGATATATGATCATTGACTAGTAATTGCAAGCAAAGCCTAACCTAATATATATTCATTCAACCAAACCATATACAAAAAACATAATAAAATAAAAATCATAGCATTCAGTATTCCACGCATTCCAACTAAAATAAGTAAAACAACCTTTGGCTTAATAGAATTTACTTCAACTAAAACATAAACAAAAATATTAGATTTGTACTACATATATTTACATACACTTTAAATTAAAGAAAACAAATATCTTTGGGTTTCCTTCAAGCAGCTTAGAAAACTTAGCTTACAAAAAGGAAAATTCTAAATTAGCCAACATTTTACAATGAGGAGCCATACTCCTTTTATAACTTTCGTTGAACTCAAATGAAACCAACTACTACAATCATTGGCTAAAATTGTTTAGTCATGATCTTAGGCTAAGTTGGTGCCATTAGGCATTTTCTTGTCAAAACCTAGTCAATTATGATCATAGGATCCTCAATTATGCTTCATAGAGATGGTTCTAACATATACCACATGATCTAACTAGTCATTTTTAGAGTGATTGGTGTCTTTTATGATACTCTAGTCTAGGATGCTATACTATGTTTGCTTTACTTTTTGGGATCTCTTTTGTACCTCTTGCATTCTTTTAATTATGCTAAAACTCTTAGAAGCTTGGGTGACATAACTTTTTTTTTGCATTCCTGGATGACATCACTTGTCAAAATGTTTTAGCTCACCATTTTCTAGAATAGATATCATCCACATTACAAAATTTGCACTATGTTGGAGATTTGAAATATTATTTCTAACATCAGTAGGGTAAAATTTCTAGCACAATTTATTTCTTTAGCTTAGTTTATAGACTTGTAAAGGCAAAAGGTTGTTTACTAGATCTTGGATTTTGACTTCACTTGGTTAAAACTTTTGGAATCTAAGTTGATGTCACCATAAATAGGGTCTGACTATCTATCTTTTAAAGCATGTGTTAAATAATATTACATTATTTGGTACATGCTAATGTACACCCATGGTACCTTATGGTATAATGTAAATATTAGAATAAGGTTTGAGTCTATAGTTTAGGAGTGTGATTTATATTTCCCCTTTATGTAAGTGTCTATGTGCAGGATGTGCACAAGTGTCATATAATTATGTGTGCAAGTGTGTAGAATGAGAAAGTGTACAAGTGATATGTATTAGAGTGTGCATGCATAAGTGTGAAAATGTCAAGTATGCATGTATGGGTATGAAAGTTTCATAGAGTAGAGTATGCAAGTAAATAGAGAGTCAAGAGTCATATAAAAGTGGTAGGATGAGAAGCCAAAGGACATGTGAGGTTTATCTTATGTATATAATAGGAAAGGTTACAACTCCCAGATATGTGAGGAGTGCAATAGTCAAGTATTGAAGAGTCACCTTTATAAGGTTATATAATGGAGACAAAGCTCCATGAAATGTATGCAAAATTGAATATTATATTCAAGCATTAATATTAAAGCTTGTATGTATATTTTGAGCAATTCTATTGTAAGTTTTATTCATGTTATTGCATGAATAAAACTAGCCATTTATATTCATATTGTTGTAATTTTAATGAATATTATTTTTAATTATTTTATCCATTTAATATATTTATTGCTATTATATTTGAGTCTACTCAAGATGCAAAATATCGGGACCTGAGATAATATAGCTTAAATACCAATAAAGATATCAGATCTACTTTAAGTAAACTCTTTTTCTAGCATTGAAGAAAGTATTTGGTGTGAATTTAAATAAAGATTCATGTGAAGGAAATGCATAATCATATTGCTACAAATATTGAATTTATAGATTGATATATGAAAGGGAGCTATTGCAAAGCTTCCAATATTTGAATATGTCTAAGAGATATTTCATTATATGTTGGAGTCTATCCACTCGGTTATAAAATGAATGAAGACTAGGAATTTATTCAAAGGTATTTTTGGAGAATAATATTTGTTGTCACAAGATTAGACATTTGAATATTGATTGAGGGGAAAATATAAGTCATACTGATAATAGTTGGATTCTCTCTAAAGAAAGAGAACCACATAATGAGTGGCTTAAGCCACCAAGAAGAAAAAATTATTGAGTGGTCCAAACTGCTAGAAAAAAATGCTATAAAAGAATAGGAAGTAACCCAAAGAAAAAAGGGAGCTATTTAAGCTTCCCAAGATAATTTATAGTCAAAAAATAAGCTAAATACAATGAACAAAGAATATGTTGATTAAAAAAGAGATAAATACTTGTGCAAAAATTGAAGAGCACAAAATCATCCAATAGCACATCCCTAGCTAGTTAGTTTGAAGGGAATCAAAGAATTGAAGCACTAAACTAGTACAAATTAGTGCCTGGTTTTGGACTATATAAAAAGGAGATAACCAAAGGAGAGTTGCCCTAATATAGTGATATGTTAAGCCATCCAAGCCAAATAATTCCACTCTCTATAATATTTTTAGGTCTTTGTTATTGAAGACAGTGAGAAAGCATTTACAAATCCTATGAGCTAAAAGAAGGTGGAGTGTATAGTTTGAAAGTTACATTCACGTAAGAAAAGTGTTAGCTTTTGATGGGATGGTATTATTGTAAGTGCAACCATAAGATGCAAGATAACTAATTGAGATAACTATAAACTAATGGCACAATAATGTGTAGGAAAATAATGAGATGAACATCTGCAAATGACTTAGAAATATGTCATTGATGAAAGTAACAAAAATAATACAATGCTATATAATGGAGGACATGAACACTCCATGGACAGATATGAAAGGACTACATTGTACCTTACTACTAAACTATACCATACAAACTCTATGTTTTATACTCTCTAAAACACTCACTATGAGCCCTTTATATAGGAATATAGATTCCTTGGCCCTTTCTCTACCTATCTACATAATGTGCAAGTGGACTCCTTGTACATTTACATATTGCACATTGATACTCGTGCATTTATTATAATACTTGAAGTAACTAACTAAATTTACTCTAAAGTAAACTCCTACTCTAGTTATGTATCAAAGGTGGTACATTTACATGATCCAAATGATGTAATATACTCTAACATCCCCTTGTATTACATTATTTGGGTATTAAAGACTTTAGTCTTCAATATGGATCTTCTATCTGGTATTGGAGTTTGAATTATCCTTCTCTATTGTCTATGTCTTGTTCAAGTAGGTAGTTAGTATATTCATAAAATGCTATTTTCACTAAGAGAGCTTTGAATTAAGATTTAGCTATAGGTTCTATAAGTTCTTTGAATTGATCATGCTCATTCAGTTCAATCTTTGTGTTTTCTTCATTATAATCTTTGTTTGTATTCATATGAGTACTTTTATTTTGCTTTTTTTTGTCAAGTTTTCTCTTCCTCATTCTTTGTTTCTGCACTGGTGTTAGAGGAATATATACTTCATGATGAATTAGTGCATCATCACAATAGTATTGACTAGAATTGCTAGTTTTCTTTATATTTTTAAAAAGTTTAAAAACAATTAATAATAGATATACCATTAAATATTATTCTACTATGAATATAACTATTTTTTGTATATTCCACCATGCTCTAAAGAGTACTTCATGAAGATAACTAATTAATTTGGTAAAGTTTCCTTATTTTGGCTCTTTAAGGAATAATGAATTTTTTTTCTTTTCATTAGAAGATAAAATATTGAATCCTTCAAAGGTATCTATTAGTTTTGGGAGTAAAATTTCACCACATGAAATAGTTCCTCACTATTAAATGCATTCCTCACTACTTCATTCATATAACAAGCACAAATGGGATGCTAAACTGGTGTTTTTTGAGAAGAATTCAGAGGTTCACAAAAACCACAAAAAAGGTTTGTATCACAACCACCTTTCATCTCCCTGGCAAGAAATTTTAGTTCCCATCATGCAGTATCTAACATGTGACAACCCTGAGTCCCAACTATGTTGTTTCCACTTAGCATTCATAAATCATTTTCGTGATGCTAAGACAATGAATATCCCTGCCACCATCTTCTGGTCCATTGACTATAATATCCTTACTCGATCTAATAAAGAAAATGGGTTACCTTACCACCAAGGGCTTTTCAATGTCATTTACAGGTATCTCCTCCTTAAGTTCCCTGTAGGCAATATTCCAGCCTCTAACCCTAAGTAATAGGATTCCTCCTCTTCGCCCAGCCCCAAAGTTTCAAAATCCAAAAGGAAGGCTAAAAATGATAAACCCCATTCTGCATATGCATCCCATATTAGGAAGAAGGTCAAAGTTCATACCACTCCTGTCAGAAGTTCCCAAAGGCTTAAACATAAAGAGTTGGCTGAAACCCCTCCTTCCTCTTTGGAAAAACCCTCAAAGCCTCATTCTAGCTCACCTAAACTTGTCAAAAAGTACCTTCACAAGTTGGCCATCCACGCTACTTCTGCAACCATTGATCACCTAGAAACAACCCATGCAGCTATCGACAAAGCAATTATGTGTCTCAAGGAACAGAGGCATTCTCTGAGCCTGCTATTTTTTTGTGATAATTTCAATGATACATCAATGATTTCTGCTTTTGAAGTTTCGTATAAAGCAAAAGGAGGGGCCAAGGATGATGATGTGGTTGAAATCGCCAAGAATGCTAGCTTTGAAGCCCTGAAGGACATTCCAAAAGACACTTCAAAGGACGATGTCAAGGACACCACCATGGAGAAAGGTGTCAATTCTCCTTTGCAAATTGACGTTCCTCTCTGAGCTTGTTTGCGGTCTTCTATAGCTGAGGGCGTCCTTTCTCTGGGTCTTTTCCTTTGATCTGAAGGACTGCAGGTTTTTTGGTTGACTAGTTCCTATTTTGTTCCTTTACGGTCCTTTGTCCTTGAGGAAGGCTCTTTCTGGGTTGTGCTTGCCTCTGTTTCTTAGTGTTGTTTTGTCAGTTGTTATCTTGAATCCTTCTATTTCTTCTTGTTTCAATTTTGTACAAGGCGTTAGGGTACCTTTCAAATGCCCTATTTTGAATAAAATTAACTTACCAAAAAAAATGTTTCCTTTTATTAACCTTTGGAGTAGAATTCCTTATAGCTCCTACTTGATTTGAGAATACCTTGAGGATTTTAAAGTTCACTTAATGATTTTACTCTTCTCATATTTCTTGATAAAAGCCTTTTAATTCTCAAGCAATTAGAGTATCCTTGATGGTTGTTTCGAAGGACTTTAAAGTAGATGACCTTATGACTCCCTAGTTTAGAGTATGCTATAAGCTTGATAAAGTGCTTAGTAAGTAATAGTTCATATTGTGGGTTGATTTTGTAATGTTTTCTAAATAACAATAATCAACTTCCTATTTCACCTTATCTCTCCTAATGAACTATGCACTTATCAATTTGAAGTTCTCTATGGTTGGATTTATTTTGTCCCTTTAATGTGACTATGAGACAAGAATGAGTAAATAATTCCAACTCCTTTAAGTAAATAATGAACTTACTTTAATACTTCTTAACATAAAATGGTTTAATATTTCTAAATTCCAATAATTTATGTTTGATGTAGTATACCTTATATCTCCCTAATTTTGGAATTTTAGAAAATAATGATATTTGCAATAATAGTTTATTTCCAAGTAGAAAATATTATATATCCTATGATATTAATTATAAATATTGTATTTCAACTAGAATGATAATATTATTTAAGGATAAGAATATTAACTCCTTTATTTGCTTTCAAATATATTAAGATTGACTCTGCAAATAACTTTAAATGCAAATATAATGATAATTTCAACCTTATACTATCCCTTATTACTCCTTATGAAAGAAAATTAATCAACCTATATAAAATAATACCTTAGTAAGGTTGATGAGTGCTATAACTCCTTGAAATTGGTTGTATCCTCTTGTTGGATTATGACAGGCTAGTAGAATTCCTCTTATGATAGTTTTAAATGCACCTCTAACTCCTTGAATTTTAAATATGCTCACTTAATGCAGGCTTAGAATGCACTTTGACTCCCTCCAAGAGTGCTCCTTTTTATGGTAGCTACATATGTGCTACCATCTTCTTTATGTGTGTGCCATGTGGCATGAGATGTTACCAGAATTCTTTTATCTCCTTCTTGAGTAGTGCTCGTCTTCGAGGAAAATTAGACCACGTGGCGCAAGATGAATTCCTTCTTGTTGACCATTGAAAGATCTTAGATGTTCGGGAAATGATGGAAGACATTACTTAGATGGGTACATTTATTTCTAATGTTGGATATAATATGATAGAATTACTTGGTTGAGTGCTCTTCCTCATTGAGTGTGGGCACTAGGGTTTGAATATTTTCTTACACCTTTGTGCCAAGTGGCACAATATTACCTCCTTGTTGAGATAAGTTTTTGAGTCTTCTTTGTATGCAATATCTCCTTCAATGTACCACTTCCATAAGGTTTCTTAACATATTCTTGCCAACTATTGCAAGCTCCTTTGTGATAGTAGTTTATGATATGGCTCCTTCCTTTTCCCATCGAAGGTGGATGATGAATTCTCTAGCTATGAATATTCTAAAGCATTGTAATGGAGCTCTTATGGTGCTACCTATCAAATGGTGGTTCATCCACATTGGATCTTGGTAAAATACTCCTTGTACTACATAGGATATGTTGTGTTGTCCTTGTATTATCCACCTTGTAATGAGCACTGGTTTTCTTGTGTAGGATTTATGTTGTTGCTTATTGTGTAGATGTTGATTTGGAAAACCTTGGTGATGTGGATATTGAGCTCTCTAGGATCAAGTATATTCTCAAGAACCTTGAGTGTGCTTTCACCCTACTGGTGGCTGATGTTGAACTCATTTGGAATGGCTATCTACCCTGCTCAAAGTTTGCTCCTCAAACTTCAGTGATGTGGCTACTTAGAGACCATGTCTTGCTATTTGTAATAGTATTTAAGACACTCTTTTCGATGCCAATTTAATACAAAATCCTTTTGCAAATATTATATTTTTGCATCGAAGCTCTACATCTCCTATTGAAGCTTCCCTTGCTTCTTAAATATGGTGGCACTCTGCTCTATTCCTTGAGAGAAAGATGTAATGTATTGTTCCCTCTTTGCTAGACAACACTAACCTCTAACTCTTTACTTGGATAACTTTAGAACCAATGAATCCAAGCTCTTAACCATACATCTAATTTTAGAGGTTTAACTTTACACCAATGCTCATTGTAACTTAAAAAACCTTAGTGAAATTTGAATAACTAATATAGTGCAATAATAGTTTCTACTTATTACTCCTGTAGATGCACCCTCAAAATAAATTGAAATATGCATTGATTTTCATTGTAACTTAAAATACTTAGTGCACCTTAAAAATATTTAAGAACAATTAAAATATTGCAATATTGATCTTACCGTATTACTCCTTCAAATGAACCTTAAATCATGCACTAGTAATTGCTCCTAAATGCACTATAATCTCTGTAAATTAATGTAGTCTTCTTTGTTGCAACTAGATAATAGGAAGATGATATTTTTATTTCTATCAAAATATATCTAACTCCTATTTTAATGTGTAGGTATAAACCTTTAAAATAAACTTCTTTATGCACTCTTTTGAAGACTATAATATGTAACCTTCTCTTTGTAACTTCTTAAAACTCTAATATGGTGCTTAATGGAACTTGATAAAAAATTAATTTAAAGTTCAATTAATGAACCTATTTGCACCCAAGTTTCTTACATTAATAATCTTTGTAGATGAAGGATTTCTAGGTGATTAGATTCACATTATTTTTGCCTTTAACTATATGAACTTGCAGCTCTACTTGGTTGTTCGAAATAGCTCTTTAACTCACCTTTTTGTAGCTCCAAAAATCCTCTATCTTGATACCTTTTAAATGTAGTAGGTGACTTTGATTTGTTGGAAATTTGAGTTATTTTATGTTGTCATTGATGTGACATGAATCATTGATGTCATATGGATCACATTGAGTTTTGGTGAGCAAATGATATTTTTGAAAGCATGGATAAAATCAGGGATTTTTGTGAAAACCAAGGCAGGAAAAATAAAAGGTTTTATTTAAAACCATGGATGGCAGATTTGAAATGGGTTTTTCTTAAAACCCAGGTTGACCTTTTGTTTCATCAAAAAAGGTTCCCCGATGATGGAGATATTTAATTTTAAATATTTAGTTTAAATTTTAATTATTTAATATTTAAATTTAAATTTTAAAATTAAAATTAAAGTTAGCATCGATGTCTAAAGAAAGAGGATACGCCGATGTCATCGAAAATGAGGAGAAGAATATATAAAAGGGGATCCTAAGGTTCATTTGAAATAAATCCTTGCTCGTGTTAATAGTTGGCTAGCATCCGAAGAGAGCTCATGCGAAAATCATTTTGAAAAGGGATACAACGAATAAATCCAAGGTTGGTCGAAAGCCCAAGATATTATGGGCAGAGTGGCGCATTGGCAATTGGATTTTTGTTAAGGTGTGTGGCAGCACTTTACATCAAGGTTCGAATCTCCTTGACTACATTCGAAGGCATTGGAAGGAAAGCGCTCGAAGCACTTTTGGTTTGCATGGAAGGGAGGAAGGACTTAAGGCACATCGTGCCTTTTCCTTTCGAACGAGCAACTAGCTCATGTGGAAACCTTAGCCGTGGCTAAGGCATTCGCGGTGTGGGCAAGTTGGGGGTTTGAATCCCCTTGAGGAGGTAATTACGTTTTGCTCTAATTTAATTTGGTTGATGCCCTAGGATAGGAGTTATAAGGTGGTTAAGGAATAATTAAATTTTTTAATTAAAATTTATTTTTATAAGGGTTGTGATTATTATTCCAGATGTCGATGAGTTGTTGATTTATTTTGATATTCATGAAATTGAAAATTAAGATTTAGGAGAAATAAGGAGTTGTTATAAAATATTTTTGAGAGCCTTATTGATTATTATTTTTGATAAGGGTTTTTATTAAAAAGGACTTTGGTGGATGTGTTTATTAAGTTGGAGTAAAAGGGTGTAAATTGAGTTATGCTTTATCTTGTGTCTATTATTTGAAGTCCACTAACCCTTATTGAGGTTGGAAAGGAAAGTTGTGTTTAGTGTGGAAGTTTTTGTGGATAACTTATTGGCATCAAAAAGGTATGGGCACATTCTCTTATTGATTGTTTATGGTGGTTGATTTCTGAAATATCATTGGAGTTAAAAGGATTGATTGTGATTTCCTTTTCAAAAGTGGTTGGTTGAATGCTTCAAGGTTTTCTGGTTTGAGAGTTATGTTTAAACCTTGTTTTATAAGCATAGTCGTTGAAGACCATTGGTTGTGAAAGAACTTGAAAAGAACATGAGTATCATTGTTATGTGAGATTTGTGGTTGAGCATTGTTGGAAACATTTAAGTTGGTTGATACATTCTTGGACTAGGATTTTTGTGAGAAAGAGTAGTCCCTTGTGGTGATTGGTTGAGTTGAGTTTATTGAGCCTATTCAAGTGATTGTATGAGGTGATTGGTCAAGTTCCATGAAACAAACTATTCCATAATTCTGATTTGAGTTGAGAGTGATATTAGAACATATTGAGTCTCTAACAATTTTCTTTATGCTTCTATGAGTTGACTTGAGTTGAGTTGAGATTGATTTGAGTTGAGTTGAGTTGAGAGTGAGATTATAACATATTGAGTCTATAAAAATTCTCTTTATGCTTCTATGAGTTGATTTGAGTTGAGTTGAGTTGAGATCATTGTGGATCATTGTTGTCATCCATTGAAGAGTACACTACCATTCATTGTTGAGTTCATATTTGAGCTTTGCCTTGATAGATTTATGGATGATATTTGAGTGCTACTTGAGCATGATTGATTAAGCCTTTGAGAAGGACTTTATGGACAGTTTTGGGACAACCTTTGTGGACAGTTTTGGGGCAACTTTTGGGATAGTTTTGGGATAACTTTGTGGAGAACTTTGTGGGTAGTTTTGGGACAGATTTGTGGACAGATTTGAGCAAGTTCTTGGTGAGCTTGCTAGAGCATATTTGGGAAAGTTATTGGTGAGCTTGCTAGAGCATATTTGAACAAGTTCTTGGTGAGCTTGTTGGAGTCATATCTTTTAGCCCCATAGGTGTCCCTTTTGCCATTGATGTAAAATGGGGAGAGATTTGAGTAAGGGGGAGAGCATTGAGTTAGGGGAGTAGCCTCCAAAGAGAGCATTGAGTTAGGGGGAGCAGCCTCCAAAGAGAGCATTAAGTTAGGGGGAGTAGCCTCCATAGAGATTATTGAGTCAGGGGGAGCAACTTTGATTCTCAGAGATGGTTTTTGCTTCAGAGGTGTTGCCATAAATGATAAAGGAGGAGATTGTTGGAAATTTGAGTTATTTTATGTTGTCATTTATGTCACATGAATCATTGATGTCATATGGATCACATTGAGTTTTGGTGAGAAAATGATATTTTGGAAAGCATGGATAAAATCAGGGTTTTTTGTGAAAACCAAGGCAAGCAAAATAAAAGGTTTTATTTAAAACCATGGATGGCAGATTTGAAATGGATTTTTCTTAAAACCTAGGTTGGCCTTTCGTTTCATCAAAAAAGGTGCCCCGATGATGGAGATATTTAATTTTAAATATTTAGTTTAAATTTTAATTATTTAAAATTTAAATTTAAATTTTAAAATTAAAATTAAAGTTAGCGCTGATGTCTAAAGAAAGAGGGAAAATCAATAATACGTCGACATCATTAAAAATGAGGAGAAGACTATATAAAGGGGGATACTAAGGTTCATTTGAAATAAATCCTTACTCATGTTAATCGTTGGCTAGCATCCGAAGAGAGCTCGTGCGAAAATCATTTTGAAAAGGGAGACAACGAATAAATCCAAGGTTGGTCAAAATCCCAAGACATTGTGGGTAGAGTGGTGCATTGGCAATTGGATTTTTGTTAAGGTGTGTGGCAGCGCTTTACATCAAGGTTCAAATATCCTTGACTACATTCTAAGGCATTGGAAGGAAAGCACTCGAAGTGCTTTTGGTTTGTGTGGAAGGGAGGAAGGACTTAAGGCATGTCGTGTCTTTTATTTTTGAATGAGCGGCTAGCTCGTGTGGCAACCTTAGCCGTGGCTAAGACGTTCGCAGTGTGGGCAAGTTGGAGGTTTGAATATCCTTGAGGAGGTAATTACGTTTTGCTCTAATTTAATCTAGTTGATGCCTTAGGATAGAAGTTATAATGTGGTTAAGGAATAATTAAATATTTTTAATTAAACTTTATTTTTATAAGTGTTGTGATTATTATTCTAGAGGTGGATGAGTTGTTGATTTATTTTGATATTCATGAAATTGAAAATTAATATTTAGGAGAAATAAGGAGTTGTTATAAAATATTTTTGAGAGCCTTATTGATTATTATTTTTGATAAGGGTTTTTATTAAAAAGGACTTTGGTGGATGTGTTTATTAAGTTGGAGTAAAAAGGTGTAAATTGAGTTATGCTTTATCTTGTGATTATTATTTGAAGTCCACTAACCCTTATTGATATTGGAAAGGAAAGTTGTGTTTAATGTGGCAGTTTTTGTGGACAACTTCTTGGCATCAAAAAGGTATGGGCACATTCTCCTATTGATTGTTTAAGGTGGTTGATTTCTGAAATATCATTGGAGTGAAAAGGATTGATTGTGGTTTCCTTTTCGAAAGTGGTTGGTTGAATGCTTCAAGGTTTTCTGGTTTGAGAGTTGTGTTTAAACCTTGTTTTATAAGCATAGTTGTTGAAGCCCATTGGTTGTGAAAGAACTTGAAAAGAACATGAGTATCATTGTTATGTGAGATTTGTGGTTGAGCATTGTTGGAAATATTTGAGTTGGTTGATACATGCTTGGACTAGGTTTTTTGTGAGAAAGAGTAGTCCCTTGTGGTGATTGGTTGAGTTGAGTTGATTGAGCCTAGTCAAGTGATTGTGTGAGGTGATTGGTCAAGTTCCATGAAACAAAGTATTCCATAATTTTGATTTGAGTTGAGAGTGATATTAGAACATATTGAGTCTCTAAAAATTCTCTTTATGCTTATATGAGTTGATTTGAGTTGAGTTGAGTTGAGATCATTATGGATCATTGTTGTCATCCATTGAAGAGTACATTGCTATTAATTGTTGAGTTCATATTTGAGCTTTGCCTTGATATATTTGTGGATGAGATTTGAGTGCTACTTGAGTATGATTGATTGAGCCTTTGAGAAGGCCTTTGTGGACAGTTTTGGGACAACCTTTGTGGATAGTTTTGGGATAGCTTTGTGGATAGTTTTGGGATAGCTTTGTGGATAGCTTTATGGGCAATTTTGGGATAGATTTGTGGACATATTTGAGCAAGTTCTTGGTGAGCTTGCTAGAGCATATTTGGGCAAGTTCTTGGTGAGCTTGCTAGAGCATATTTGAACAAGTTCTTGGTGAGCTTGTTGGAGAAAATTTTGGGCAAGTTCTTGGTGAGCTTGCTAGAGCAGATTTGGACAAGTTCTTGGTGAGATTGTTGGAGCAAATTTGTACAAGTTTTGTGTGAGCTTGTTATTCAGTTTTGGACAAGTTCTGTGTGAGCTTGTTATTCAATTTTGGACAAGTTCTATGTGAGATTGTTATTCAGATTTGGAAAAGTTCTGTGTGAGCTTGTTATTCAGTTTTGGACAAGTTTTGTGTGAGCTTGTTATTTATATTTGGACAAGTTTTATGTGAACTTGTTATTGCCTAGCTTTGTGCAGATCAAAGAAATCATTGTATTGGATAAGGATCCTTATTTCTATGTGAAATATTATAAGGAGATTATCTGGTGGAGTACCCCACATTAGGGGAACCACGTTAAATAGTGTGTCTCAATTGTGTGTGGTGACTTGTGCCTTGATTACTACTACTATCTGAGTTATTAATGCACACTGCTATATTTGGTTATTGCAATTAAGGACATTAATTGATATTAATTTGGAAAGAAAGTAAAAAGTGGTCTTATACTATTCACCCCTCCCCTCTCAGTATAAGCTTGTGTTCTTCATGATTCTCCTTCAGGCTAAAAGCAATGAGTATAGGTCCCATCCTAAGAATGAAATATGCAAAAAATAACCTCAATCAACCTCCAAATCTATCAATGAATGGCTTTAGGAAACCTGATTAGAAAAACCAATAGAATTTGAGTAGCAAGCAAAGCATAAGGTCCCCATCAAGGCCATGAAAGATACGTTGAGAAACAACCAAGTAGACCAAATCCAAGTAGTCTGAGGAGAATATTCACTAGAAAAAGGCACATGGTCCCCCCAGACCAAAAGGATGCAGTGAAAACCTCTCGATATGTAGAAGGATGAAGACAAGCCCCCTCCTGAAGCCACAATGCACCATAATCGAGGAAACGCTAGAGTCCGACACCAAGTTGAAAACTTGCAATAGACCTGGGAAATACCTGAGAGAAGTAGGGAAAAAAGATACTAAAATCTCAATAGGAATCCCAAGAGAAATCCTAGGGACATCACACACAGAGCAAGAAGTCTCCTGCATATTTTTGAAAATTTGAAAAATATTAATGGTGGGAGTTAAAAGGACTTCAACCTCAATATTTTTGAAAATTTAAAAAATATTGATATTTTATATTTGCAATTAGATTTTTTATAGATTAATTATATTTTGAAGATATAAGTATTTCTAGCCCAAAAAGTTTTTTAAAAATTGAAAATTTAATTTTTTTGACTAATTAGAGAATTTGCAAATTTGATAAATTATTAGGGAGACAAAATGATTCCTAATTTAAATAATTTGAAAACTTTAAATTATTGAATTTGCAAATTAAAAATTGGTTAATTGAAAAGGATTTAATTTTTTAAGTCGAAAGCTTTAAAGAATTTTATTATCATGGAAGAAAAGAATCTGAAAGATAAAATAAGAAAGGAAAGATTAGAAGTTATGAAGTTTTGGCATACACCAATTGATTGAAATTTCTGATGAAAAACAAGACATAGCAATTATATTTATCTACAAAGAACCTATGAATGAAGATTTTAAAACATTTGAATATTATTTGCACTCAAAAATTGCTGAATCAATTGACAAATTGAAAGATGATACTACAATACCTATTGATATAGGCAGTATAATGTATATGTCATTGTTTTCACTTGAAATACATAAATATAAGTTAAAATCAAGATGAGTTGATTAAAACTCTAAAAAAATTATGATAAAAGATATCAGTCATAATACAAGTGAGTTATGTCATACATCTCAAGAAGCAGATAACAAATGTAATGAAATATTACTACATTTAGCATATGATAGTAAGAATGACAACAAAAGCCCATTAAATAATCAAGTATTGAAGAGTCACCTTTATAAGGTTATATAATGAAGACAAAGCTCCATGAAATGTATGCAAAAATAAATATTATATTCAAGCATTAATATTGAATCTTGTATGCATATTTTGAGAAATTCTACTATAAGTTTTCTTCATGTTATTGCATGAATGATTTTGGTCATTTATATTCATATTATTATAATTTTAAGAATAGTATTGTTAGTTATTTTAGCCATTTACTATATTTTATTGCTATTATATTGAGTCTACTCAAGATATTGAATATTGGCACCTAAGATAATATGGCTAAAAAGGCAACAACATGTAGTCTTATCCTTGCAAATTTTGAATTGTGTCAGAGTTTTTTATAGCACTTCATTGAACTTCCATAAAAAAAGGTTTCAACATTATTCCTTTCTAGTTTTAGACACAATTTTGCCTTATGATCCCCTCACTTTGTTGTAAACTTGAAGGACAATTACTAGAGCCCCTCATTTTCATTGGAGCCCCTCATTTTTGCCTTTCTAGTTAACATACAAATATTTTGGTTTACCAAATTTTATAAGCCTTACTCTAAAGGATAATTACTGACCAAAGGTTAGAGCCTATAAGTACTCCTTTAGGCTCTACAATAAAGAATCTTCAGGCATTATCAGTATAAAAATACAAAATTGCAAGAACGATGAGTCTACAAGGCTCTTCAAGCTTTAGAAGCAAGGAATTCAACAAGTCCAACCCATATTTTTAAACTTGTGAATGTATTCAAAGGACATTTACTACACTTAGACTTGCATATTTCCTTGAGTCACTATCTTTCTCCCTAGATCATCTTGGACTATAAACTCCATTTCATGCTCTTAATACATTTGAAATGTTCATGATGTGCCCAAACCATACACGAGCTAAAATTTGGCTAATGTGATTTCTTTCCACCATAATCCTCAACTATTTCAATCAAACTAATATGACCCCATTTGAATAGAAAAATCAATCAAACATATTGGATTCCTTGAGTACTTGTAAATTTTCCTAACCTTAGACAATTGTTGTCCTATGTTATTTTAGAATAAATAAGATCTGAAAATAATTTATTCAAACATGCAATAGTCACATACAAGGATGGAAAAATAAATAGCCTGAACAATGGAAGTTAAATATATTTTTGAACTTGAAATATTACAAAATAAAGTAGGCTACAACTACAATAGGACATCCGACTCTCTTGCTACCTTTTTGGCCAACAATTTCATTGTTCTTCTCCTCTTAACTTACATTTTTTTCTTTAGTAATTTGTTCTCCGACCGTGATTTTGCAATAGGTCACGATATCGTGACACTTTTTCCCTTCGGCCGAGATTTTACAACATGTCACGATATCACGACACCTTTCATTTTTGGCCTCGATGATGCATCATGTTGTGATTTTGTGACACTTCTTTTCTTCTGGCACCAACCTTGCAATTTGTCACGATATCACGACACTTCTTCTCTTCTGGTAGCAACCTTGCAACATGTCACGATATCGTGACACTTTCTCTCCTTTGGCTGCGATGCTGCTTATTGTCATGATTTCGCAACATCTTTTCCTCCTTTGGCTGCATCGGTGCAACATGGCACGATATCGTGACATCTTTTCATCCTTGCTTTTTCCCTATGCTGTGGGCCGTGAAAACGTAACTGGTCACGATATCACATCTTCCCTCATGTGGTGTTTTGCTTTCTCTTTGATCTTTAGCTCTTAGGCCTTCTCGGTCGGCTTGGAAAACATGTAAAATCCTCTTGTACAAGGTTCAGGGACCTTTCAACACCCTTTCAACCAATCAAAAAAAAAATTGTTCTCCTTCTGTTCTTTGTATGTGTAAAACACTTTTGACTTTCTCATTTTATATTTGAAAAGGTAACCCTTATATCTCTAACCCTAATATTAGATATCATATCATCTTGAGATGTATCATTAAAAATAGAAAATCATTTAAGTGAATTACAAAAGAGAATCACTTAAGTGAATTTAAAAATAGAAAATCACTTAAGTGAATTACAAAATAGAATCACTTAAGTGAATTATAAAATAGAAAATCACTTAAATGAATTACAAAATAGAATCATATAAGTAAATTTAAAATTAGAAAATCACTTAAGTGAATTACAAAATAGAATTCAAAATGTCTCAAACCACTTCTAGCACATTCATACTGAAGCCTGTGCAAGAAGTTCCTTTTCAAGCTACATTTCTCAACACTCCCTCTTAGTCAGGAAGGAATTCTACACCAATCCAAGTTTATCTCTAAATGCTTCAAAATTACCTTTCACTAAGAGCTTGGTCATAATATCAGCTACGTACTGATTTGTGGGAATAAATTGGAGATTTACGACTCCTTTTAGAATCATGTCTCGTATGAAGTGATATTTGATGTCTGTGTTTGGACTTATCATGAAATATTGAATTCTTAGAGAGTTTGATACAACTTTGATTATCACATTATATCATCATGGGATCCAAATATTGATCAATCAATAATGTAAGCAACTTGTGAAGCTATATGGCCTCACAACTAGCAATATTGGTTGCCATGTATTTGACCTCTATTGAGCTAAGTGCCACCATTTTTTTTCTTGTTGAACCAGGATATCATGCCTGATCCTAAGTTAAAGTAACACCCTACGGTGCTCTTCCTATCTGCTACATTACCTATACAATCTAAGTGTGTATACCCTTTCAACCTCACCTAACCATCTCTAATATATCTTACACCATACTCCATTGTGTCCCTAAAGTATCTAAGCAGATGTTTTGCTACTACCCAATGCTATTTCCTTGGCTCCACCATGAAATGACTCAAGGTGTTCACTGCACGATATATATTTGGTCTATTATTGACCAAATACATCAAAAATCCTCTCAGCTGCCTATACAATATAGGGTCCACCAATTCTAAATTTGAAGTTATCACCTTCTTTAAATTAGTGATCATGGGTGTGACCATAGGTTTGCAGTCCTCCATCCAAAACCTATTTAGGATCTCAACTGTATATTTATCCTACCCAATGAATATCTCCCATGGTCTCTGCCAAACCTCTAAACCCAAGAAGTAATGCATCATGTCGATGTACTTCATCTCAAACTTAGCTATCATATATGCTTTACACCCTGCAATGAGCTTCTCTACACCTGTAAGAAACAAATCATCTACATATAGCACAAAAATGAGTATATTAGTCCCAATAAATATGTAATATAGATTAGAATTTGCATCACTTTTGGTAAATCCCACACTCTGCAAGTATCCATCTATCCTAGAATACCATGCTTTCGATACCTGTTTGAGTCCATTTAAGGTTTTATTCAACCTAAAAATATGGGAATCTCTACCATTTACCTTAAAGTCATAAGGCTACTCTATGTACACTTCTTCCTCAATGATCCTATTAAGGAAATTTATCTTTACATATATTTGATGAATCTTCCATCCCATAGATGAAGCTAAAGGTATAACTGCTCTAATTGAAGTGCATTTGGTAACTAAAGAAAAAGTCTCCTCATAGTCCACTCCCTCTTTCTAAGAGAACCCTCTTGCCACAAAAATTAACTTGAACTTCTCGATGTTTCCATATGCAACATGCTTAATTTTGTAGAGCCACATAGAACTTACAACTAACTTCCCCTCCAATCTTGGCACTATATACCAAACATCATTCTTCATGATGGAGGTGTACTCCACCATGGTATCCTACCAAACCTATTGGTCTGTTGCATCCTAAAAATTGGAAGGCTCTAAATTTATGATGTTACTCATCAATTCCATGTATCTTGAAAACTTCCTTGGAGGTCTTGTCTCCCTAATCATGCTACTAGGAGCCTCAACATACTCCTGAGCATCCCTCAATGTCTATGTAAGACTTTGAGGTCTCTTGATAGAAATAGAAGGGACTAATATCTCCACCTCCTCAGCTAAAGGTTGTTGTCCCAAAATAGAAACCACTGGTGTATTTGGTAGCCCTGGTTCAACCTTTAGATCTTCATGCTCCTCATTATCTATCACTAGAATAGGCTCATGGGACTTCCTGGATGAAACGTCCTCCTCAAAATTTATATACCTTATCAATATTGTCTTCCTCTTCTCTAGAATATAAAATCTGTAAGATTTTGAAGTCTCACTATAACATACAAATAAAACATTCCTACTGTAGGGATCTAACTTGGTCATATTCTCTACCAAAACATGGATATAAACTAGAAATCCAAATATGTAAAAATTATTCACCTTTGTTTCACACCAGTGAATGCTTCCTCTGGTGTCTTGTCCTCAAAGATCCTATGAGGACACATATTCTAGATGTAGACTACTATGTTGCATTCTTCTACCCAAAGAAATATCTACAAACCCTAGTCATGTAGCCCCTATGATGGATCTATTATTTCACTTTGAAATCCCATTCTGTTGTGGATTGTGTTAGCTTTTAATACAATGTGCAATAGGAGATAGTAATCACAAGATGTAGAATATGCTCTGAGCTTCTATATTCTACTTGTTACAATGAGGCCCTTTTTATATAGGAAGATAGGTTCCTTGGCCAACACTCTACCTAGTTGTGCAAGGGACACCTTGCACATATACAACTTGCACATTGACACTTGTGCATTTATTACATTGCATGAAGTAACTAGATAACTTCCCCCTAAAGTAATCTAATGTCCTAAGTATGTACCTAGGAAGGTACATTTACATGACCCAAATGATGTAATATAATCTATTTCTAACACCCCCTGTATTACATTATTTGGGTATTGAAGACTTTAGTCTTCAATGTGGATCTTCTTCCATTGGATAGTGGAATTTGTATTCTCCTTCATTGCTTACTGTGATCAGGTTCAACAGGTAATCTGTGTCTTCATATGATGCAAAGTAAGTTGTAGTTGAAGGTTCTTCTACCTTTTGTATGTGTTCAATTGGTTCAGTCTTCATGATGCCATGTTTCTTTCTAGCATGTATTTTCTTCCTTTTCCTCCTTCTCTTATGATTCTGCATTGGTGCTGGTGGAATTTTTGCTTCATGACAAGTTAGTCTATCATCACAATAATATTGTTCTTTATTGCTAGCTTGTTTCTTGTGTTGAGTAAGTACAAACACAATTAATGATAGATAAACCATCAGACACTCTTCTAGTGAAAATATAACCAATCTTTGTGAGTTCCACCATGTTGTGAAGAGGATTTCATGAAGATAACCAATCAATGTTGTAAAGTTACCTTCTTTGGCTTCTTTAAGAAACAAGGAGAATTTCTCTTTGTCGCTAGTGGATAGATACTCGTATCCTTCTAGAGTATCTATTAAGTTTTGAGAGTAGAATTCTACTTCATGGAATAGTTCTTCATTATTGAAAGCTTTTCTCAAGATTTCATCCATGATAGATCTTTGAAATAGTGATTCTTGCTATTTCTTAGAATTGAATTTGATAGAATCTTAGTAGTCTACCTTATAACTCCCTATATTAGGATATATGATCCCTAATTGAAGTATATAAGCTTGATTTGATAAAACCTTTATTAATCCTTAGGTTTGTAGGCTTCCTTATGTCTCCCTAGTAATGAGAGTATATACACCTAATGGAATTTTAGGTTTTGTAGAAAGCTTATATCTTCCCAATGGATTTAGAACTTGATAATATTTGGTAGATGCTATTATTATCAAGTTTTGTAGAATGCCTTATGACTCCCTAGTGATTTTGGAATATGATATAGTGCTCTTGTAAAATGTAGTTCAATTTTTGGTTGATTTTGTAAAGTTTTGTAAATATCAAAAATCAACTTTTCTAACACCTTATTACTCCTATTGAACTAAGCACTTTTCCAATTTTGAAGAGGTTTTAATGTTGGATTTCTTTTGTCCCTTTTTGTGAAATTTTGAGACAAGTAAATTGCTAAATTCCAACCTTTGAAATGCTTTGATAAACCTCTTTTAATATCCCTTTAGGATTTAATTTTAGTGTATCTAATTTCCAATAAATTAATTTGATGTAGTAACCCTTATAACTCCCAAATTTTGGAAAATTAGACCACAATAATATTTGCAAATATTTTAAAATCAATTTCCAGTAGAAACCCTTATTACTCCTAAGTTTAATATTGCAAATATTATATTGATTTGATAAATTATTCCCTTTGAGATATGGCTTTCAATATGGTTAAATTCTTCTAAGTTTAACCTTGATTTATCAACCTTATAACTCCCAAGAAATGAAAGCACATTTAAAATAGGGAATAAATCTTACCTTGCAATATACAAATACCATAATAATCGATGCTAATTTTGGATGTGAGAGGGCTGCAATATTAATGTCTTTACTTTGATCATTCCCTCCAATAGAATTCTTGGAATCCTCCTTGGATTTAATGCTCCAAATATGGTACCTTTAATATCTATGCCTTTGACCTCCCTTGACCAGAGCATTAAAGGCTCTTCCACCTTGCTTCCACACTGCAAATTCAACCCTATGTGCATAAAATACAGAGTGTTGAATGAGGATGAGTGAATGCTTCTAAATGCTTGGTCTTTGATACCCTTAAAATGGAGGAGAATATTGTATTAAGTGCCAAGTGGCACATCCATTTTCTTCTTGAGCGCTTGAGGAGTAGAAGGTGCTAGAAGACACTTGTATCTTCCTTTGAGTAACGTATGAATGTTACATTCTTTAGTGGAGTGCTTGGTCTCTTTGTGGACAAGTGTCTCATATATTCTCAATGTACCAACATGTTGTTAGTAACTCCTTTCTTTGTCAAGATGAGCGCTCATGTGAGGAGTGTTAGGGTTTTGCCTCAAGTGACAAGTGTCACTCCCTCCTTGTGCATGGATGTCTTCTCTAACGCTTCTTCAACGTACCCTTTGGAGGTTCTTTAAACCCTGTAAAATTTCTAGCTCCTCCTTCATTCAATGGCACTTGCTTGTGAGTTGTTTCCAGCTGGAATGAGGAGCAATGATTTGGAGGCTTGAGCACCGATTTTGAGCAATGCAAATGTGGAGTTTGAAACACTCCAATGGTGCCTTATTCTTCTTCTTTTCACACCTATTATATGTCCTCATTTTGTAGACAATGTTGCTCTTGAATATAATGTTGTTTCTCCCTTTGTTTTGTGCCTTGTCTTTTGTAGGTTCGATTATCCAAGATATGAGGAGTATGAGCCCTTTGAGTGGCTCCTTTTGCTATGCTTGGAGAGTGCTAGTATTCGACTACCTTTGGCTGGTTTACCCTATAGATATTGTGCCTTTGAGGCACCTTCAAATCTGCCCTCTTTCCTGTATAAACTATATTAGGATAGTGCAATACAATGTAACAAATTTATGTATAAAATAACCTTTATTGCACCCTCTTTTGCACTCCTTTTTTCAGGTCTGAATTTCTGGTTTTGTGGCAGAATTTTTGAATGCAATGTAGGGGTTTTGAGGTTGTCTCTTTGATTAGACACCTTCCCATTTTTTCTTGGATACTTTGATGACAAATCCAAGCTTAGATAGAAGTAGATAGAAGCTCCTTATTTGATGCAATTTTCTGCACTTTTCTCCTTGCAACTAACCCTGTAATGCTTTGGATTTGAGACTCACCAAGTCTCAATATTTGAAGCTTCTATTTCTGATTTTGGTTAGTTGTCTTCTTCTCCAAGTTTTGGAGGATTCTAACCTATTTTGGTGGCTTCACTTGGCCACTATGTGTTGCAGATTTTTGTGCACTAATAGTGTCTTTAGACACTTTGTCAAATTCTGATTTTGTGCCCTTCTCAAGAACACAAACAATAATATTTTTGAGAGCAATAGAATAGTGCAAATGAATCTAATAATATTTCACTTTTAATGCACTAAAAATTTCACCTTATCACTCCAATAAACTCTCAAAATAATGCACTTAATCAATTTACTACAACTAATCAAGAATAATCTGAAATGAATCTTCAAGAATTATTCTACAATTTCACTACAATTAATATTGTAGGACTTAGTATTATTTTTATTTTTCCAAAGTAGATGATAGGTAGTTGATAGATGTAGTTCTGAAATCTAATAAACTCCTAACTAATGTGAAAATGAACCTTAAAAGGAACTTTTCTCTTTTTGCACTTTTGAAGACTGTAATCCAATTTTCCTTCTTGCAACTTTAATCCAAATTAAGGTGCTTTAACAAATCTGATAAGTAATCCAATTAATGAATCTACTTGCACCAATAGTTGCTTACCTTTTTGAAAGTCTTTTAGCTTTTGTAGAGGATGTAGATCTTGGTGTCTAAGATCACCAAGTTGTTGCTTTGAGTAGGATCTTGCTTTGTAGGTTTAACACTTCTTCACCAAAATATGGTCTCAAACTTTCTTTCACGAGCCTAGGATTTGGTGATTTGTTCTCCTCTTGTGATCTCCTCTTTTTTATGTAGATTTTGAGAAGTCTTTATCTCTAAAATGATACCTTCTTGTTGTGAGAGGTAATCTTCAAATCTCTTGGATTTGGTAGGCTTCTCCTATCTTCAAGTCTTCTTGTCAAATTTTGACTTCAAGCAGGATCTTCTTCTCAAGATTCTGAATGTCTTGAGGTCTTATAAGATTTGGCACTCCTTGCCAAATTCTTCTTCTTATTTTGGGCTTGTTGTTGGATGGTGATAATTGTCCCAAATATTTCACTATCTTCTATAGTGAATTTCTCCAATGAGTTCTCCTTTGATGATTTCTTCAGTAAGGCTCTCCAAGCCTTTTACTGGATGCTCATTGAGACCTCCCCAAGGTCTTTGATCTTGCAGCTTCTTCTGGTCTTCCTTGAGACATTTTCTTCAACCTTCTACTCCTGGAAGTGTTGGTGGTGAGATCTTCTTCTGGATCTCTGATTCTGCTTCTGGATTCAAGTAGGACTCTCCTAGTCCTTCTTCTTCCAAGACTAGAAGTTCTTCAATGAGATCTTCTCCTGATATCTTTACCTTCAATTTTGCTTTAGGTTTTGGATTGATTCTGAAGAAGATACTCTTCCTAACTTTCTTGTAGGAAGTTTCCCAACTCACTAAATCTCCTTTCCCTACAACAAAGTATTAGTACTAAAATCTTAATCTGCTTCTGAATTAGATACTCTCTTCTAGAGTCTTCTTCAGGATCAAGGCTTTTGGCCTTTTTTAATTTTTATTTATGGCCTTTTCTTCAAGTATCAAGGCTTATGTGGCATTTTCTATATAAGGCTTTTGTCTTTTCTTTAATATCAAGGCTTCTATGGCCTTTTCTTCAATATCAAGGCTTCTATGGCCTTTTCTTCAATAACTATAATTATGCTTTTCTTCTAGATCAAGGCTTCTATGGCCTTTTCTTATAGATCAAGGCTTCTATGGCCTTTTCTTCTTCTGTGAAGTTCTCAATCTAGAAATGGAGATCTCTAGTCTCCTAACTTCACCATGACTCTTCTCTAGAAGTCTTCTTCCATAGTATTCTTTTCTTGCACAAGGAACTAATCTCTGCACTATGAAGGCACACCGACCTTTGGGCAATGAAGTTGAAGTCTCCTAGATTTCTATTGTAGGAGGTGTCCCAATCATCTAAGAATTAATTTTTTGCAACAAAAGAAACTTTGGGCAATAGTTAACAAATTCTAGATATCCTGAATGATCTTCACTAGTTGATTTGTCAATCTAGTGGATTGAATGTTGAGTCCTAGTCTTCATGAATTTTTCCTATAACTCTATGGAAAGACTCTAGCCAAATGTAATCTCAGTATTTCTGGAACTGAGATTTCTTTTAGTCCTCACTTGTGGCTCTCCCTAATTCTACCACCTAGACTCTTCTAAGAGTTTTTGATAGTGGTTGGTCTAGCAATGCATCAGGTTGACAAAAAACTTAGGCTCAATGATAATGGTGGTTTTCCTATTGATCTATTATGGCTAGATCTACCATGGCTATGATACCATTATTAGCTTTTGATATAGTGTGCAATGGGAGATAGCAATCACAAGATGTAGAATAATATGAAAGAAAGTAAATCTATGAGATGACTAAAATATGCTATAAATAGAAATGATAAAAATGAATACAATGTAGCTATGGAGGAAATGGACACTCCATGAACAAAGCTACTGGACTACATTGCACCCATCACCAATATATGGTGATCTACACAACACTATGCTACTACCTACGAATATGCTCTGAGCTTCTATATTCTACTTGTTACAATGAGGCCCTTTTTATATAGGAAGATAGGTTCCTTGGCCAACACTCTACCTAGTTGTGCAAGGGACACCTTGCACATATACAACTTGCACATTGACACTTGTGCATTTATTACATTGCATGAAGTAACTAGATAAATTCCCCCTAAAGTAATCTAATGTCCTAAGTATGTACCTAGGAAGGTACATTTACATGACCCAAATGATGTAATATAATCTATTTCTAACATATTGTATGGATCAGTTAGCTCCCTCTTGATTCATGCTTGCTTGTATAATCCATCGAACTCCTTGGAGGTATATTCACCCCTATTGTATGATCTCAAGATCTTGATCTTCTTATTTGTCTAGTTCTTAAATAGAGCTTTGAACTTATGAAACCTACTAAATACTTCATCCTTGGTCTTTAAGAAGTAGATCCATGTATTGTGAGAGAAATTATCAATAAATAAAACATAGTACATGCTACCTAAAATTTATGCTACTAACATCGGTCCATAAACATTTGAATGTAATAGATCCAGTATCTCCTTAGACCTATGCTCACTATTTAGGAAAACAACCTTGGCATGCTTTCCAAGCGTTCATCCTCTACATACTCCCCATTTCTCAATGCTAAAATCTAGAAGACATGTGACTATCTCCCTTAGAATAGTAAATGCTCTATAATGTAGGTACCCCATCCTCTTGTGCCACAACTCACATAAGTTGTTACTACCATGAACTAGGCCTCAATTAGGTTCACCCTACAACTTGTATAGATTGCCTTCTCTAATCCCTATCACTTCTGCTATTTTTGAGCTAGATTATTTTTGTCTAATAAGGACATGTTGGTTCTTGAAATCCATTACATAACCCTTATACTCCCTAATAAAAACCGAAATCAATTTCTTCCTTATACTTGAAATAAAAAAAATATCATCAAAGTCTAAAGAGTTTCCTAAATGGAGTAGAAAAGAAATGGTACCAATTCCTTCAACTGGATATTTGGTATCATCACCAAGATCAACTTGAACCCCTCAGTCCTACTCTTATAGATTGGTAAAACACTATTGTTCTAATGTCATTTGATGAGATGCCCCACTATCTACATATCAGGCATATATTAGAACCATACTAGTAGAAATGAAAGAGATCAATGAGAAATCCTTCTCAAATTTGGTAGCAAACTTGCTCATATAGGTTTTAGCAGAGGTTACTACCTGCGTCTGCTAACGCTTCCCTTTGCCCTTATTTTTTGGACACTGTGATGAATAATGGTCTTGCTTATAACAAATGAAACACTTCATCTTGCTCAAGTTCTTCTTCCCTAACTATGAGGTTGACTCCTCACTCTTTACCTTACCCTTGTTGGGTCATTTACCTTTGCCCTTCTTTGTTTACCCAAAGAGATTTAGGTTATCATCAACATCTTTCTTGCTGGTATTTGAATCCATATGAGTCTCCTCTTGGATGAAATCATACCATAATTTTTCAAATATGGGAAGGTTCTTACAAGCACAAATACCTTTGATAAATGGTTTCCATGAAGCTGAGAAACCATTCAATGCCACATTCACAAACTCTATATCTTCAACCTTCTCCCAAACTGCTGCCAGTTGATCACAAATTTGCATGATATTCATCAAGTAACTGGTAACAGTGTCAAATTTGGTCATCTGCATAGATATAAGTTTGTTTTGCAATATCATCTTCATGTGTATGTTATCACTCTAGTAGAGGCTAACCAGGGCATCAAATGTATCTTTTGCCTTAGTCTTCTTGGATATGCGAGGAATTAGGTTATCCTTCATTGCATCCAAGATCATTCACTTGGCCTTCACTTTATTCTTTCTATAAGCTACCAATTATTGTAGATCCATATACTGAGTCACATCATCCTTGATAATATCCCAGAGATAATTATCTTCCAATAAGAACATTAACCTAACTTTCTAGGGTAATAAATTGAAGGCACCTTCCAATATATCCTTAAATATGAGGCTAGCTGCTACCATATCTGAGATATATTGTACAAAATTTAAAATATGATATGAATGACTATAAAAAATTATCCTTCAAATAAGCTTATTATTTCAAGAAAAAAAATATGAAACCCTCTAACTGTTGATTTTTTTAAATATCTAGCAATGATATACTATTGTACACCTTTGAGGATATCAATCACAGAACCTAGCTCTGATACCATGTAAATTTTCCTAACCCTAGATAACTATTGTCCTATATTATTTTAGAATAAATAAGATCTGAAAAGAATTTATTCAAACATGCAACAGTCACATAGATGGCTAGAAAAATAAACAACATGAACAATGAAAGTTAAATATATTTTTGAGCCTAAAATATTACAAAATAAAGGAGGCTACAACTATAGCAGGACACCTTGCTCTCTTGTTGCCTTTCTAACCAACAATTTCGCTGTTCTTCTCCTCCTAAGCTTACAGTTTTTCCTTCAAAATTTTTTCTCCTTCTCTGATTTTTGTGTGTAAAATACTCTTGAACTTCTCCTTTTATCCTTGAAAAGTTAACCCTAATTTGTCTAACCCTAAGATTAGATCTTATCTCATCTTGAGATGTATGGTTAAAAATAGAAAATCACTTAAGTGAATTACAAAATAGAATCATTTAAGTGAATTTAAAAATAGAAAATCTCTTAAGTGAATTTAAAAATAGAAAATATCTTAAGTGAATTACAAAATAGAAAATCACTTAAGTGAATTACAAAATAGAATCATTTAAGTGAATTTAAAATAGAAAATTGCTTAAGTGAATTACAAAATAGAATCACTTAAGTGAATTACAAAATAGAAAATCACTTAAGTGAATTACAAAATAGAATCATTTAAGTGAATTTAAAAATATAAAATCACTTAAGTGAATTACAAAATAGAATTTGAAATATCTCGAACCACTTCTAGCACATTCATACTAAAGCTTGTGCAAAAAGTTCTTGTCCAAGCTACATTTATCAATAGTACCCTACCTTATCACTGATATTATATCCATCCTTTTTAACTGAAAATGGAGGAAATTGATTACCCTAAGTACAATCCTTTACATTTCCTCTCCATCCATAAAAAATACAAAAATATTGCAAGAGAAAAATAGCTTTGGCCAAGAATGGGGAAGGATTTGTAGAAAAAATATCTTATGATATAATATCTACTTCTTCACTACAACTTAAAATTCTTCAATACATATTTATCTTTTCACAATGAAACTTCCTTCTCCTTTAGGGAAATCTAATTCTCTATATCTTCTCAAACTTATATATATTTTTAAAAACTTCAAATATAGGTCTATCCCAAACATAAATTTATCCCAACCACAGGTCTCTTCTAAATACATATTTGTATAGCTTCAACCATATTAATTTTATCTATATTTCTTCCCCTTATAGATCTATAAATATAGATTTACCCCAAACATAGAACTATACAACTTCAACCACCCTTTCAACATAATATTTTCTTATTCACTGCAACTTTGAATTCTTCAACACATTTTTTCTTCTCATTGAAGGTAACTTGAATTCCTATCTATTTGGTTAGCAATGGGGAGGGATTTGTATAAAAAACCTCTTTTGACACAATATTTTTAAGAGAAAAATAGCTTTGGCTAGAAATGGGGAGGGATTTGGAGAAAAAATCCCTTTTGGCACAATATCTACTTCTTCACTATAACTTCAAAATTTTCAACACATCCTTGTCTTCTCACAATGCAACTTCCTTCTCCTTGAAGGCAATCTCATTCTTCGTTTCTTCTCAAATTTATATACATTTTTAAAAACTTCAAACATAAGTCTATCCCAAACACAAATCTGCCCCAACCATAAATCTATCCTAGACACAAATCTTTTTAAAAGTTAAATTTAAGCTTTAGTTAATTGGTTAGTTAATTTTCAAAATTTAATCATTAAAGTAATTAAATATTCAAATTTTTAAGTTTATTTCATTATATATATATCAGGTTTTGGGATCCTTGATAAAAACACACTTTTAATATTTAACCTACCAAAAAAATATTTGTATCAAGAGTACATATTTTTAGCTATTGTTAACTTGTTAGCAAAAGTGGCTTTTAATTTTTTCTTAATTTTATATGTATTATGAGTTTGCATTCTTTAATTTATATCTAAATAATTTAGTTATTTAATTTTTTAAATTATAATTTAATATTATTTTTATTTTAAAATTTAATAATTACCTTCATGATAGATTTTTTAGCTATTATTTTAATTTTCTATAGTTAAGAATTAATCTTTTAATTTAAAGTTTAGTTGTTTTTTTAAAAGGTTGAAAATTTGGGGGCATATTGAGGCCACTCTTCTTGTGAATTAAACCTAGGACTCTGTTAGGAAATCCTAATACCTTTTGCCATTGTGGTGTCCTTGTCGGGACTTAAAGTTTAGTTGTTAGTTTACAAGATTTATTTTATAATTTTTATTTTATTTTATTGGTTATATGGGATTATATGGATTGAAACTAGCTTCATCCATATTACATCATGATGACATAGCACTATTAAAATAGCTTATCAATTATGCATGTCTTGTTTGATAGTATTTGAAACTGGTTCTACTCCAAGTTGATAAATTTAAAAAATAAATAATATTTTATATTTTAAAATCATAGTTCAATATTTATTGAGTTGTTTAATTAAATAGGTAAAAACTATCTTTGATTGAATTGAAAGGTGTTGGCTATTTTTAATTAGGATAAGTATTTCAACATGGATGTTTTTCATTTTAATTGGTTATATCCTAATAAAATAGTTCCCTCATGTATTACATCATCACCATATAGTTGTATTATAATAGCTTGGCTCTTATGCCTATATTGATGTCAAATATGCCTAATTATATCATAGGTAAATATTTCTAGGATCAAATAATAACACATAAAATCACATTCAACATTAGCACCAGTATTGCACAATATAGGACTTCTATATTGCATTCATAAATCAGAATCTATCACAATACAATAATTATTCAACTTGTTCTCCTTTGATTCTCATTCAGTAACATAACATGGAGCTTTGTATCTAATATATAACCTTACAAAATACTCTTAAATATTCCTAAATTTTTCTCTTCTCAAACTCATGGGATATGCAACCTTTTGCATGTCATTCTTACATTATAATAAAGCTTCTCATTATTACATAACCTCCTACTAATATTGTCACATCTCACATGACTCTTCACTTCCACACTTGACACCTATCACTTATGACTCTTCACTTTCACACTTGACACCTTTCACACATAAACACTCTTCACAACTTGACACTTTTCACACATAAATACTCTTCACAAATTGAAATCTACTATTGACACAAATATTAAACACACTCTTAATCTAAATATTTACATTGGTACTTCATGGTACCAAACATTGTAATACCTCCAAAACTTGGTGTCAAGGCTTTTAGCCTTCAATCTCTATATTTTATCTTCATCCTTTGATCCTATTGTTGATGTTGTTCTTGTTTCACTATATTGCTCTTCATTTCTTTGCAATAAGAGATTTATACTCAATCAATTCCATTGATCCATATATTTTTCAAATGAAACAACTTCTAATGATTTTTGGAAGATTTATCTTTTTCTTCATATTAGATATTTGTTTTTCCTTGCTTCCTAACCATGATGTAACTTGTTAATTTTTTTAAAAAAATCTTCTTTTCACTCAATTTTTTAAATTCTCAATTTCAAACAGTAACTAGTTCATTTTCTTCTAATTATCAATTAATTTTTCCTATTCTTATAACTCTTAATTTTAAATTCTTCCCTCTTTTTCAAATTCAAATATCAAATTTTTGTTTTCTTATTCATTCAATTTTATTCAAACAAATTTAAGTTTCTTCTTATGTCTCCCTAAGTTTCAATTTCACAAATTATCCTTTTAAATTTTAATCCCAATTTTCAATATTTAAAAACTCACTTTCATTTCATTTCATTAATATATTTCCTTTTTCAATCAAATATTAAATAAATGATTTTATTTCCTTATTCCTCCTAATTAATGTATTTCATTTTTTTATTATTAGATAAAATAAGGGGTTTTGAAAGGATCCCCAAACCTTATTACAAAAAGCAAAATAGAAAGAGCTCAAGGCAAAGCCCAAGAGACTCTAACGAGAAGGACTACCCAACCAAAATAGAAAATTGCCTTTAAAAATAGTCGGCTAGATAAACTACCACCAAACTGGATCACCCAATCCCATAAAGGAAAAGCACAATAGGACCATAATCCAAAACAACCAAGACTTAGAGAACTACCATTGAATATCTGAATATGCCTTAGGAGGTGATTTTCCTATATTCCTCGTGTTATTTTTAGGGGTTCTTGGATCATCACGTTATTTTTGGATCATACCTTGGAGCTCCTCAATAAAAGAGATAGCCATCTAAAGATATTCAATTAAATCTTGGTGTTTTTCCTCCAGCTTGCTGAGGAAGGGCATTAAACTAGAATATTCAGGTGCTGATGAGGGGGAATTTTATTTGACTTTAGTTGAATCCTCTAATATTTTACTTTTCTTCATCACTGGAGAGTGCTCCTCTAAAACTGACACTTCCATTATGATGAGGGGGATTCAACCTTCACAAATTTCATGGAGATATGCTTAGAGCAACTTGCGTGCCCACCCTTGATACCATTGGGTGATATCACAACACCTCCTAAATTTTATAATTTCTCTATGACTGAGATTATGGGACTTTTGAGATCTTTCAACTCAAACTTTGAGGAGTCATTGGCGGAAGAGTTGGAAGAGGCAGAGGGTAAGTCAAAAGTAGGAGGAATTTTTTGGTACTCAATTTATGCTAGAGTCTCCTCCACCACCACTCCTTTGTTCTTGGCCATGTGCTCAAAAATCAATAAGATTAGCCTTGGTGGATAGGGTCCAACCCCTTCCCTCTCCTAACATGAGTCAATTTTTTTCCAAGGAGTAATAGAGAAATTATAGAATATTCATGAGGTGTTTATGTCTTAGCTAGTTTAGAAATATTATATGGAAACTATGCAACACCTCCTTGTTAGAAATAGAGTGAAAAAGTCCATGACCAAGAAGATGATGTGGTTCCAAGGAGCTTTGAGGGTCATTGCATTGTATCTATTTTACAATTTTGGGAAATACTCATCCTCATTATGAAATAATCCCAATTCCCTAATGAGGGAGTGCTTCTTCCCACTATGACAAGCACCATCAACTAGGAGCCACGTCACATTTACCACCAAAGCTATAGAAATTTGAAACTCCAAACCACCAACTTGGACCCATCCTTTCCTCTATGAATGTGTCATCTACCTAGCCAATCCTCTATGGTATTTGTGGAAGGATTGAATGCAATCTAGTAGATCACCTTTATGAAGGATATTTCTAACCTCATTATCCACCTTTAGAGAATTTGGCTCCAACGATAACCTCTAACCCTTATGAAGTGAATGCTAACCCATTTTCCATAATCAAAACCAAAAAATTTAGAGTTGGAACCTCCACACCATCAATAAACCATGCTAAGAACTGAATCCTTGAGTGAATTTAATAAGCAAAGATATATATTTGGTCCTTGATAGGTAGTTTTAATGAGGATTTGAAACTAATTTCAAAAAGTGTGATGCGACTGATATAAAGGATAACCACAAAGGGGGGCATGCTTCTAAATATACCATGTTGACAAAGCCCACAATAGATCCAACCATTCATATTGAAAATCTTGAGGTTACCATCTCCTCCCACTTTCCAAAAATTATTGAATCATCTTGTCAAACATAAGTGTAATGAGTTAAAGAGATAGTTTTTTTTCCAAGTGAAGAAATCGGAGCTATCACTAAGCAAAATTGAAAAAATCACCTTTGAAATATGGGGATAAAACAACCAAATCCATGCATAGATATTATGAATAGTAGTAGCCCAGTTTCTCAAGAAACATGTAGAAGTATAGTTGTTGATGTGGTATGTCACCTTGCAAAGGAGCTTTCCAAGAAATATCCTCCTACTTCATCTATTACCATACCAATCCTCATAATTGGTAGAGTTTCTCTAGTTCTAACAAAAATCGATGATGTGGACAACCTCCTTGTTGCTACGTAATCTACCAGACCTCCTATTTTAAAATTGATCAACCAGACCAATCCTTGATAATAGGGTAGATCCTCTAGCATTAGAAATTACTAGATATGTGGCCAATCATCTGTGTGCTACCATGATGCCAAATTCTCCACATGGTCCTATCAAATCCAACTGCTTCCTTATGAATATTTTATATAGTGTAGTTTTTATTGGAGAAAGTGGCATTAAATATCTAGCACATAAGATCATATTTGAATTTGAGTTTTTTGAGGGGTTGTCTAATACTCACCTTATTACGACCATAAAATCTAAACCACCAACCATCATTGCTCAATAATACATCTAGGAGATCAGTGGTTTACTCCATCAACCAACCTCAAAAGGCTTTGAGGATAATTTTTATGCCAAAAAAGTAGCCCTTGAAGAGTTGACCAATATTTACCATTAAGTTCATCAGCTTATTCCCTTCTCTGAATATGCACTGGATCAAGTATTCCTCTCTAGACTATAGAATTATTGTGGCTTAAAAAATTAAGTTTAAGATGTTCTAACTTAGGGTTTTAGAAAGTCTAATTAAATTCATAATATTCAAAGAATCACCTTATACAATTATATTCTTGAGTCCCATAGATTCAATTAAAAGTAATCCTTGGAATAATGCTTTGGCCTTTGTGAAGTGGGAGGTTTGGGAAGAGAGGAACTCATCATATGCCCAAATCAATTCCCCTCTAAACTTTCTAACCACTCCATAAGATCTAGCTAAACCTAGGTTTCCTTTTGAGTCTCCATCAAAGTTTAGCTTAACCTAGCCAATCGTGAGTAAAAACCACTGTATAAAGTTTCTCTGATTTAGGGAAGGAGGTACAGTAGGACTTGATTTCTAAGGAAATATTAGGATACATTCTAAATTTACTTTAAAAAGTACCTTCTCATAGGTCAGGTAGACAAGAGGACACATTTTTAGTAGCACTTCACAGAACCCTAGAACAAATTATCTCAAAGTCTCTCTTGATATTCTTGAAAGCCCTTTGGTTTCTCTCCCACTAGATACCCCAAAATATATGAGTAAGAAGGAATATCCATAACCAAATGAGTCTCTAATATTTAAAATGGGGTATCCACCATGTGTAAAAATTTATTAGAGAATTAGGGGAGACCTAACAAACCCCTAAAAAGTGTAAAACTCTTCCCTAGATATCAGTAGCGAAATGATACTAGAAGAAGATATTCTTTGAAGTTTCATCATAGGATTCACATAGATAACATCTATTAGGAAGGATCATCCCTCTTTTTTGTAGATTCTTAATAGTTAGGAATTTATTTTTAATGGCCAACCAAAATAATATGTTGATATTTGGAGTTAGATTCTTAAAACAAACCTTACAAGGGAGAGTCGAGGGGGAGAGCTTGAGTCAATAAGGGAATATACCGACTTAATTGAGAAAGCTCCATCACTCTCTCCTTTCCAAACAACAACATCCTCTATATATTGATTCTTTATTACCTAGACATTAATAATCTTAGAAATATATCCCCAGGCCAACTCTACTTCTCTATTGTAGTTGGTAGTTGGGGGGTCTTCCAAAATTTCCTACCATTTATAACATTGATGAAATTTGTCAACTCAACCTATCCTAGTCTCTTGGATATAATTTTAGCCATAACAAAATTGAAATCTTGAGAAAGGGGGTCTTTTAAAAACCATGCATTCTTCCAAAATTCAACTAAATTTCTATTTTCCAGCATCCACCTAGAGCCTTTAACTAAGGCTAGTTTGGATTTCACCAAATTCTTCCAAAAGAGAGAACTCATAATCTTAAGTGGTTCTGATAGGTAATTACCATTCTGGTTCAGGTATTTGGTAGCAATAATATGGGTCCACTCCATCCCTTCCTTTTTAATGAGTTTCCAAACCTATTTCATTACCAGAGCTTCATTCATCAGGTTTAGATATCTAATTTCCAATTCTCTATAAGATTTCCTACTACAAATATGATTCCAAGAGATGAGGTGGAATTTCTTATGATCTTTAGACCCATCCTATAGGAAGGTTTTCTAAATGCATTCCAGTTTAGATAAAACCTTTGCAGGGAGCCTAAATAGTAACACAAAATAAATAGGGATGCTCTATAATGTGGTATTTACTAGGACCTTCCCTGATTGGATCAGAGAGTTCCTTTCCAACTAGAAAGCTTATTTTGTAGTCTCTCCACAATCGGATCCTAGTAACTCTCCAACATTCTTCTATTGAATAGGGTTAAGCCTAGGTAAACAGTTGGAAACTTAGCAATGCCACAACCAAGTATATTAGCAATATTTCTTTGCTTGACCAAGGGAGTGTTCAAGAAGTACATTTTACTTTTTAAAAAGTTTATTCTTTGTCCCACTGCTTCTCAAATAAAATCATATTCTTCTTTATTGCTCTAACCTACACCACCAAAGCCAATAAGGAAAGAAGGGTATCATAAACAAATTGGTGATGGGAGATTGGATTAGTCATGAGGACTATATTTATTCCTACAACCATAGGATATAAAATAATAGATATCCTAAGGGCTTCAACCATGAGGATGAAAATATAAGGTGATATGGTGTCTCCTTTTTGTAGACCTCTAAAACTCTAGAAATAACTAGCTGGAGAATAATTAACCATAACTAAGAGTTTGGCTATGGAGAAATAGGCCCTTATCAAATTGATTCAATTTTGATTGAATCTAAATTTAACAAGCATATCCACCAAAAAATCCTAGGACACTCTATCATAGGCCTTATTCATCTCTAGTTTGAGGAAGAGACCCAATATTCCACTCTTCTAAACTGAATGAATGATTTCATGAACCACAATAACACCATCCAAGATTTTATTTCCAATCATGAAACCACTTTGCACCTTATCAATAAGAAGAGGAATTATAGTTTTTAGCCTGTTAGACATTGTTTGTGTATTTTGTAAATAGTATTGGACAGGCTAATCATATGGAAATCATTGAACTTGTTGTCTCTTATCAATTTTTGGATAAGCATTAGGAAGGTGGAATTAACCCTAGAGAGGACCATATTTGAGGATTGAAAAGATCTCACAGCTTCATAGACCTCATTCCAAATAATATACCAAAAAATTTGAAAGAATAAATGGGGAAAACCATTCAAGACAAGGGCTTTCAAAGCTTCTATTTCAAACACTACAAATTTGATCTCATCTTCTCTAAAAGGAGTTTCAAGATTCTAATTTATAACCCCTAAAACTAGATTGGGAATGGAGTATAAAAGTTTATATTTTGCTTATCTATCCCTAAAGTTTCTTGAACCTACCAAGTTTCTAAAATAGGAAACTACCTCTACTTTGATTTCACAAATATCCACCATTTTGGTCCTATCATATTTGCAACTTTATCTGATCCTATTGGAACTTTGGTGCCTTAGAGTAGTAGTATAGAAAATTTGGTATTTTGATCTCCTTCTTTAAGCCATAGTGACCTTGATTTTTTCTTCCAGATAAGTCCCTCCTTAGATAATGTATTGTGAAGATCAAATAACAAATCCTTATCCTTACACATGGTATCAACAAAAAATCCCTTAGAATACACCACTATTTCTAGATATTTAATTTGACCTTTAATAGTCTCTTTATTTTTGAAAATATCTCCAAAAATTTCCTTATTCTAAGATTTTAGCCTATCTTTGATCAACTTGAGTTTATTAATAATTTTTGAAATACCTTCATGTGACACCAAAACTAACCACCATTCCTTAATTCTCATTTCCAACTTAGGGTGGGTGCACCACATGGCCTCGAAATAAAAGGGTATGGGAAAAAAATCTGAGTGTAGAGGATATTCTAGCCAAAACGGATTATGGTCTGACAAAAATTTAGAAACATAAACCATAGATTCATCACGAAAGAAGGGAAATCATTATTTTGAAACCAACACCCTATCAAGTATAATAAGGATAAATTGGTCTCCAACATGCATGTTACTCTAGGTGAATTTGGAGCCTTTAAAATCTAAGTCCATTAGCTCACATTGGTTGACAAAGACTATAAAGTCCTCCATACTCCTGGCACATGGATATTTACCACATTTCATATCTATTGAATAAAGTGGGGAATTAAAATCTCCAGGTAGCACCTAGGCTTCCTACTTGAAAATCTCCCTCATTTCCAATAAATATCTCCAAAAATATTTCTACTAGGACTAGATTTCGAGGCACAAATGTTGGACATGACCCACCTTCGATTAGAAATTTTACAGTAGAATTTTTTTTTAATGAATATTTTAGAGGAATATATGACACATCCATCCACATTTGAGACATACCAAAAACAAAAAATTCCCCCAGAGGATCCATTTGTAGGGCTAGCTGAAAATCTAGCCTCCTTCCAAATAGTATTCCTAACAATGTCAATATTACCAACATCAATCTTAAATTCCTAAATAAAAATGATATCTGGAGTCATCTTTCCTATAGGAATAAATTATATGTCATTTGGAGTATCCTTTCCTCTAATATTCCAAGAGAGAAATTTCATTTGTGGTACTCAAAATTGAGTTCCTTTTCATCAGCCATAGACTGGGGAGCTTGTCTAAAGAATTCAAGTTTCATTTTTTTGTTGCCTCTTTCCTTACTATTTTCTAATTTTAGCAAAGTTTGAGAGCCATTCACAATATTAAATTCTGATTTTTTTTTACTTAGATATTTGTTAGTGGGTTTTCCAACTTTTCTATCTATTCCAATATCAATCCACCCCTTTTAGTAACTTCTATTTTTAGGATGAGGAGATCCTTTTTTCATAACTAGCTTGGTAGGGAGAACTAGTTCCACTTCTATTTGCAATATTTGCTGAAAAATAAGTTCTTGTAGTGTGAAGCATTCAAAGAAATTATGGAGTATAAGGTCTTCCAGGATTATCTCGCTAAATATGGTCTAGATTTACTCTCAATTTTTGGATCTGGTGTTCTTAAGTTCTCTTCCTGAATAGATTTTGATGCATTTAGGTCCTAGATAATTTAAACATCATCATTGTCACCATCATCAGGAAACATTGAAGAGAGGGTTGGATTTCCCCCAACCTTAGTGAAGGATCCATATCATCCTCTTCATAGTGAAAATCTAATTTTTAGGCAAGGGTTGCTTAAGGATCCACATATTTTTCTTTTCCATCAACTTTGCCTCTATAGCTAAGAGTTGAGCAGGACAAAGTTCCAAAATATGACCATGTTTTCCACACCCTGACACCACATTGGTTTATTCTTATATTATATAGTTTTCACCTATGTACCCAAGTCTGAGATGAGCTCAATAGAGTTTGGAAGGTCTACCTCAACATATTCCATGACACACATTCTAGAAAAAACCATATAAACTTTTGCTCTTGTCACCACATCAATAGAGATGAGATCATCGATATATTTTGCTATGCCTTTGTGTATTTCATGATACTATAAATGTAGAGGTAGGTAAAGAAACCTAACCCAAAAGGGGGTAAGGTTGACCTTCTAAGTAATTGGATTAAAATCCATTTCCCACTTACAGAGGAATAAGCCTTACTTCCCAAAAAGCCATGATCCCCCTTCTAGAATGTGCCTAGAGTCCTCTTCATAGTTGAGTTTGATTAGGAAGAACTTAGGGATAGCAAAAATTTCAAGTGAATCCAAAAGACTCCACTTAGACATAGCCCATATTTGGATAGAGTCTATATCAGGTCTACTTCCCTATAATTTACCTACTAAGTTCCAAGAGCCTTCCTCTCTGGCCATTTTGAGAAATTTTTTTGGGATCCATAATTAGTGCGATACCAGGGAGAGATCAAATTGAATATGTTTCCCACAAATACTTCCTGAGTTTACTACCACTTTGGCCTAGTAAATTGAAGCATTCATGTGGTTCTCAATAGGTCTATTCACATGATCATAGGCCTAAGTCGGGATCCCAAAAATCCTAATGGACCTCTCTGAATGAGTATGTGTCCCACCCTTAAATTTTACTAGATCCCAATCCTAACATTCCTAAGGACCAAGGGTCCTTTAAGTTCAAAATGGACCCCATATTCAAAATATTTCTTCTCCACAATAGGATAACCACCCTCAACCCAAGCATCCACCACCTTGCACATCCAACAATCCTGCTTCACCACACTCCCACGCTCGCTCATTTAAAAAATTATCCTAATTTTACATAAATTATCTATAATGAATTCCTTTTTTTCAAATTCCTTTTAACTCCTAAATTTAACCTTTAATTAATAATAATTTATAATTTCCAAATTTATCCTAAAATACTTATAACTCCTAAATTTTATAAAAATTAGATATTTCCCTCCAAATAATGTGCCTAAGAAAATAAATAAAGTGTACCCTTTGTAGGTCCAAGGTAAGTCCAAAATTAATAAAATGAACATTAACATTAACATATGATTGACAAGATTATTTATAATAATTAAACTAACTTAATCTCGTCTATCTCGCTAACCAACACGGTAGGAGAGACGTGTAGCTAACCAACAACCTAGGTAGGATAGATAACCTGCTAACCTAGTTTACCATAAGATATTTCCAACAGTGAAATATCTTCATGGTAAATGGTAAAATATGAATGTAAATATTCTTTTACCTTGTGGAGTAAATGGTAAGTATCCCAAGTAATGGAATATTACTCTAACATCCCCCCTTATTACATTATTTGGGTAATACATACATATCCATCTATATAACAATATTTGGGTAAAGTATATAACTGCCCCAATACAGTGAAGAAGATGTTGATCTGTTGGTTCTTTGCTCTGTCACAGTACTCTGGCTGCTTCTAAGCAAAAAGTGGGTCATTCCTCACTTTGTCTTCATGCCAACAAATGTCCTTATGGTAATCACATCATCCAACCAAATTGCATGGGTAACCAGCCACTACAATCGCTAGGTGTAGTAGAATAGATCACTTCATACAAGGTTCATTAATTTACAATATGAATTTTGCAAAAGATAAGGTAGCTAAGGTGTCGGTTGCTGCCGAAAATGCACCCTTATAAGTTCCCCCCTTCTCGTTGCAAAACATAGTGTAATTAATTTCTGAAGGAAGTGTGACTAAGGTGTCGGTCATTGCCAAAAATGCACCCTTATAAGCCTGCTTCCCTTTTTACAAAAAAATTGTGAAGAAAAGAAATTTATGTCCCCCCTCAATTGCAAAAAATGTGCAACTAAAGAGTGTTGTAAAGGATTTTACAAATATTTCCTCCTAGATAATTTTAAATCACAAAAAGTTGCTCCTCTTGTTACAAGTACTTCAAACACCTAGAATTTGCTATTTATGAAGCCTAAAAGAGGTACAAGCACCCCTTATTTGTAAGGTCTTCAAACAAAATACTTATGCTATTTATGAAGCCAAAAAGAGAAGAGAGAGAAAATGGTGCTTTTGCCCAAGGGACACATGTGTTTTCCTTCTACAAAATCATTCTAGCAATTAGCACTCTATGTGCTTTCTCTGAACCAGAATCAGAATCTGTATTAGACATCTCATTTGCAACATTGCCTTGGTTTTTCTTTTGACATTTCTCTTTGGGAGGCTTGTTCTTAAACCAACATCTCTTGGTTTGATGAGTGTCTTTGTCATAGATTTTACAATACTACTTCTTCTTCTTAGTGTCTTGGCCTTGACCTTTGTTTTTGTTAGAAGAAGAGCCTTGTTGTTGATTCCACTTTTTCTTTCCTTGTTGTTTTGTGAGAAATGTGCATTGTTGGATGCATCATCTCTTTGGAATTGATTAGCTTCTTCAGTTTGAAGCATGTTCACCAACTCTACAAAAGTCACTGTCCTACCAGAGACTTGAAGGGATGTAATCAACATTCGATAGGAGTCTGGAAGAGCTCTCAAAATAATTGAGATTAAGACTTTGTCTTCCACAGTTTCTCCTAGGGCTTGCAGTTTTGTTTTCAAATCACCCACTCTGTAGAGGAATAGCTCTATTGTTTCTCCAGATTTCATGTGAAGTGTATGAAGCTGTGTTTGAAGGTTAAGAATCATTGATTGATTCTTTCCCTCAAATATGGTAGTTAAGGCATCCCATGCCTCCTTTCTAGTTTTAGCTACACTTATATGAGGTTGGATATCATCAGTAATAGCTAGAAAGATCATTAAGGATAGCTTTTTATCCTTTTTATCAAAGTCTCTTTGATCTTGTCCTGGTGATTGAGGTCTAGTGACACTTCCATCCACTATTGACCACAATTCCTCTACAGTTAAGATAGCTTTCATCTTAGTCTTCCAAGCTGAATAATTTGAACCTTTGAGCAGTTGGCTCTCAGTGAGATACTTGTGTATCATGGCCATGGTTTAGGTTTCAAATTTGATATGACTAAGATGTTGATATCTTGCACTATACCCTTAAAAGAGTATATGTAAATTATTTCAATTTGCTTCTAGAAGATATTTAATGGCACCTGCCTTAACACCCTTTCCAAGGGATGAAAAGTTTGAGGAATTTTAAGCCAAACAAAATAGAGCAAATGAAACAGGGGTAGGTTTGTAAAACTTTTGATTTTGCCCTCTAAGATATTTAATGGCACCTGCTTTAACACCCTTGAAAGAAGGATGAAAAATTTGAGGTAATTAAGCCAAACAAAGAGAGAGTATCAAGGTGATTTGAAGTTTTGACCTTTTGATTGGGGAGTAATTACTTGTTTGAACCTATGCAAAGTTTTAGCATGGTTTTTGAGTGAAGTTTGGGTTTTGTGAAATGCTTCTTTTAATGTTTATATTTGACTTTTTAATTGCACACAAAAAACATGAGTGTTTAGTGCAATAATAAAAACATAAGAGCAACCCAAATTTGTATCACTCTAGGTGTCGGATGCAACCAAAAATGCACCTAGTACAAGCAATTTTGAAGAGAAGGTGTCGAGTAAAATCGAAAATGCACCTTTATTATACTGAAATATCCCCCCTTTTTCTTTACAATTTTGCAAACTATAGAATAAAAAAAATGAATTCTATCCCCCCTTAATATTTACAAAATGTAGAATTTTAGAGCACTCCTTTCAAGACAAGTTGACACATGACCCGCTTTTGAAAGGCTTCCAGAACTAGTCGACACACGACTTAGTTTTGATGAACCCAAGGTTACAAAGTCTTCTCAATTTTGCAAAAAAAAAATAGAAGTGCAATTTTATGTATTATGTCTCCGTGGAGAAAACAAATGCACTCTAAGTACTTTTGATCTTTACAAAAAAAATTCCTTGTTTTCTAAATTTGCAAAAGAAAAATCATTGTGATCCTTTCTTTGTATGCTAAATGAACAAGGGTGGAGAAGATTTTGTCTAATTTTGCAACAAAAAAAATGTGCTTTCTATATGTCTTATATCTCCAATTTGTGAGAAAACATTAGCACTTTTAAATATATTAAAGTTGCAAAAAAAATATTTCTTTAATTTTTTTTAATTTGCAATAGTTTAAAAAAAAATTTAATAAATCATTTTAATTAATAATGAAAAAAACTAAAAATATCTCTCTCAAATAAATCAATTTAAAGAATTAAACAAAATATTGATTATTTAAAAAAAATAGTTTGAAGTTTTTAAAATATTAAAAAAATAATTTAATAATAAAAAACTTTAATTAAAAAAATTGCATAAGAAAAAAAAAAAAAAATACTCTGAGTGCCGAAGGCCAAAAGAATGGCCTTTTGTTCCCGATGGGAGTCAAACCCTGGACTCCCCGTCATGCGCCTTAGCTCGACCCGATCAACCGGTCGGGCTACGGCGCCTGATGGAACGAAGGCATCGACGGTGCCTCTTGAAGACTGTGACGGCGAAAATTTAAAAAAAAAATTCCGGGGACTTTTATCCCACATGCATCCCGTAGTGGGATGTTGTGGGATTGAAAAGGGGAAAGTCCCCCCTTATTAGTCGATTTCCTGTAGGCAATCGACTGTGTCATCTGCCCTTTTGATCGTCACCACATGGCGCTAGGGGTAGGCAAAGTCCGTTGAGTCTGTCCTGTGGTTGTCTGCCTCGCGTTGAGTCGCGTCTAGTGGCTATCCACCACATGTCCGTTAGTGGCTGTCCACCATGTGTTTGATCGAGTTTGCACCTCAAGGTGCATGCCTTGGTCCACATGTCCCTCGAGATGCATGCCTAGGCCAATCGATGTCAGTCCATATGTACCTCGAGATGCGTGCCAGGGCCTATCGATGTTAGTCCATGTTTAGGTGTCGATCAGGGATTGGAGGACCGCCTGCCCTCTCAAATCCTGATGTCAGTCAGGGATTCTCAAATCTTTATGTCGGTAAATATATGGGAAGAGGGAGGGCGCTCCTGCCCTCTCGGCTCTCCCGGGAGTGAGCCACGTGGCCTGCGGGGCCTACATGGCACTACGGGCCCATGCAGGGGCCGAGGTTGCAAAATATTGGTTCAAAAGAACTATGCTCGGCCTATGTGCCAAGTCGGTTGGCATGTCCATGGGCCTTGTGGCCATGTTGACAGGTTTGCGGGCCGACTACAACGACCTGTCTATGGGTCAGTTTGCGACTACGTCAGCAAATCCTGCTCCTCTAGATCTGTGCACCTATGGGCCTCTTGAGCTCGGATCTCAAGCTACGGGCCATGACATCAGTAGATCCTACTCCTCAGGATCCGAGCCTTTGTGGGCCCTCGAACTCCTATGCTAGCCTTAGTGCATCGAGAAGCATGCCATATCGAAAAATGCTTTGAGAACCGTGCCTACACCAGCTCCTACGGGATGTAGCAGGTAGAGCCCAGCGAATGATACCAATGTAGGTCCAAGGTAAGTCCAAAATTAATAAAATGAACATTAACATTAACATATGATTGACAAGATTATTTATAATAATTAAACTAACTTAATCTCGTCTATCTCGCTAACCAACATAGTAGGAGAGACGTGTTGCTAACCAACAACCTAGGTAGGATAGATAACCTGCTAACCTAGTTTACCATAAGATATTTCCAACAGTGAAATATCTTCATGGTAAATGGTAAAATATGAATGTAAATATTCTTTTACCTTGTGGAGTAAATGGTAAGTATCCCAAGTAATGGAATATTACTCTAACACCCTCCTTACTAATCTTAGAAAATTAAATTTTACCTTTGTTATGAGGTGTCATGTCTTAACCCCAATTAATTTTAAGCATCATGAAAGAAAATGTTACATTGAATAACATTTTAGGTGTTATGCACAATCTAATTCATATGCTGACCTTGCACTTGAATTCCAAATGTTTAGCAGCTGCTATGGTCAAGTTTCTAAAGTTTGACTCGAATCTCCTTAGGTCTCCTCGACTTCAAGTTGCTACAATTTCAAACTTCAATATGATCCAATCATTGTAGACACTCCTCATATTTCTAGATTGTTCCTTAATATCTCTTCATTACTATCTTCCTTCTTTTGTGCTCCAAGGTCTATCCTTCTACATATTCTCTCTATTGCATGTCTACCCTTTTGCATCTTCTCTTTTTTGTATCTCCACTCACCTGTAGTATTCCTTATCTTCTTAACTTAGTAATTTAAAATATTCTTTGAGCTTACATGCTTACCAATTTCTATCATCTTTAATCTCTCTCTAATGCATTTTACCTTCAATCTCTGCCTTATGCTATATTATCCAATATCATCTAGAAAATTCTCTGATTTCTTTCTTCTAACATTTTGCTTCTAGCAATATCCTCTCTAGCAATCCTTCTAGCAAACTCATATTCTTCTCCTTCAATCTTCTCCTCTTCTCCAATTTTCTCCTTTCTTCTTCAATATTTTCTTCTTATCTAATCTTCTCTTTTATCCTTAAATATTCTTCTCCACTCATCTCTTCTTCTCCAAATATCTTCATCCTTTCACTCCTTCAATGTTCCACCAGTCAAATTCTTTTAAAATCCTCTACTTTCTTCCTTCAAATTTTTCTCTAATCCACTATTTTTCCTTTCTTCCAGATAACATTTTCTCTCAAAAATATCTCCTTTTTCCATCTTCTTAAAAATATCTCTTAGTCTGTCTTTAGCAATTACATCTCCTTTATCCAACATTCCTCCAACAAGTCTAATATATCTCTCAAATCTTCATGTTCTCTATCTATCTTGGAATACTCAATGAATCTTGAACCAAGGTGGCTCTCACCAAGATGGATCTGATACCACTAATGGAAAATATGCCTAATTATATCATAGTTAAATATTTATAGGATCAAATAATCACACATAAAATCACATTCAATAATAACACCAATATTGCATAGTACAAGACTTCTCTATTACATTCATAAATTAGAATATCTCACATTGCAATCATATTCAACTTGTTCTCATTTGATTCTCCTTCAGTTACATAGCTTGCATCTTTATCTCCAATATGTAATCTTACAAAATACTTTTCAATACTCCTAGTTTTTGCTCTCCTAAAACTCCTAGGAGATGCAACCTTTCACATGCCTTTCTTATATTATGATAAAGCTTCTCATGATTACATAACCTTCTACTTCTAATCTTGACACATCTCACATGACTCTTCACTTCCACACTTGACACCTATCATTTATGACTCTTCACTTGCACACATGACACTTATACACTTACAACTCACACTTGCACTTGACATATTTTACACATAAACACTCTTCACAACTTGACACATACTATTAAAACAAATATTAAACACACTCCTAATCTAAATATTCACATTGATACTTCATGGTACCAAATAATATAATACTTCCAACAAATATTGCTTGGAAAAATTCAAACTTAGGTCTTCTTGAAAATAAAAGAATTTAATCGGTTGAGCTAATGCCATTTGATTTTTCAACATGGATGTTACTTGAATAACTTTAAAGAATTTTATAATACATTACTATGTGAATTTATTAGCTCTAGAAGAGTATATAATAAGAATATGATCAGGTTATCAAATATATCTATAAGATAAGGCTCTAACTAGCATTTCAATGTGGCGTTATAATAAAATAGAGATATTACAAATTGAAATTATAAAATTACTTATTTACCATATTATTATTGGATATTTTGGGTACCTTGGGTACATTGCCTTTGCTCAAGTGCAGATGTTGTCATTGATGTCAAGAAGCTTTTGAAGGAATTTGATTTGATGTCAAAAGGATCCAAGTTCAAGGAAGGGTTTTTGTGAAAACCAAGGCAGACAAAATAAAAGGTTTTATTTAAAACCATGGACAACAAATTTGAAATGGGTTTTTCTTAAAACCCAAGTTGGCTTTTCATTTCGTTGAAAAAGGTGCCTCGGTGATGGAGATATTTAATTTTAAATATTTAGTTTAAATTTTATTTATTTAAAATTTAAATTAAAATTTTAAAATTAAATTAAAATATTTTCCGACGTGTTTGGAAATGCCGACGTGTTAAAAAATGCATCATAGTGCATATAAAATGAGGCAATGGAACTCATTAATAGGGGAGCGAAGAATTTGATATTAATCCTTGTGCATTTTCGATTTCGTCATCGAAGCCCCTGTGCCAGCGAAGGAGGAAGACAATCGTTGCGTGGTCAAAGGTGTGGATGCGATTAAAAAGAGGTGATGTTCATTCGATCAAAGAAAATATATTGAACATCATGGCTACGACGCATTAGCAAAGGAGACATGAAGAATATGCAAAAAATTAAAGGGATGTTCGTTTGATGAGATAAAACATTTTGATAAACACAACGAAAGGTGCAATCAAAGGGAGATCTTTGAAAGTTTAAGGATATAAGAAAAGTATATATCTCATCAGCGCAGTATAAACGAACAGTGAGATGCCCTATAAAAATTTTGAATGAAAGAGTGTGACTCGTCTACAAAGGGACAGTGAAAGAGTAAAACAGAGATACATATACCGAATGCATATGAGCGACAGAGGGAGTTTGAGTTAGATGAGACAATCTTGAAAAATATGACGCAAGCCAGAGTGGTAGAGTGAGTTTCAGGAGGCAAAACTTCTTTTCATATTCAGCGAAGAAGGGTATCAAAATTGGAGCGGTGGTTGTTAAGTCTCATATGAGCATATAGCTCAAGTGGTTAGGCTAAAGATTGTGGAGGCCTAAGTCGTGTGTTCGAAACTCCTTGGCAGAAAATGTGGTAAGGGCACAATTCTTTTGCATAGAATTTTTTCCATGGAAGTCATAAGGTTAAAGTTAATTATTTTAAAGGGTTGAATATTGCATTGAAAAAGTAGTCGGGGTTGCAAAATGATAATATAATGATTATGGGAAAAAGAGTTTGAAAAATTGTGAAGACTATATATTTTGAGTAATAAGGTATAGTTTTGGGAGTTATAAGGGATTACTTAAGGTTTGCCCTTCAAATAACTATATTGTGGTATTAGGGAATACAGGGATTTATTGTTCAAAGGAACTTAAACTTTATTGTATGATATTATATTAATGTTGGAGGAATAAGGTGATGATGGCTGGTTGATTTTTAATGGAAGGCAAGTTTAAATGCAATTTTAGAAAAAGAGATATTTTTGGTATTGTCTTTTTATAAAAGTATATCATATTATATATCGATAGAAAGCTTATTTCGAGGGCTATTTGACTAAATCATTTAGAAGTAGAAATAAGGTGTATATAGATAGAGATACTTCTTTTAGTAAAAGAGTTAAAGTGAAGGTTGTTTTGCTCTTTTTCAAAGTGTGTTGAGTGTGGCAGATTTCCAAAGGGGTTTCCTCACTTCAAAAGGTATGGGCACATTCTCCTATTAATTTTTTATGGTGGTTGATTTTTGAAATATCATTGGAGGGAAAAGGATTGTTTGTGGTTTCCTTTTCGAAAGTGGTTGAGTTGAATGAAGTTGGTTGACTAAACCTTGTTTGATGAGCATTGTTGTTGAAGCCCAATTGGTTGAGAAAAGATATTGGTTGTGGAAAGAACATGAGTATCATTGTTATATGAGATATTGCATGGTTGGAAATTGTTGGGTTGTGTTTCATGTTCTTGAGAAAAGCATACTACATCTATCTTATTCTTTTGAGATTTGAGATTGAGTTGAGATTGATATTGAGAGTTAGTTATAGAACATATTGAGTCTCTAACAATTCTCTTTATGTTTCTATGAGATTTGAGATTGAGATTGGGAGTTAAGTATAGAACATATTGAGTCTCTAACAATTCTCTTTATGCTTCTATGAGGTTGATGAATCACATTGGGTCTCTAACAATTCTCTTTGTGGGTTCATGCCAAGCAAGTTTTTCTTGATGAACTTGTGAGCAAGTTTTGGACAGGTTCCGTTGGGGACTTGTGAGCATGTTTTGGACAGGTTCCTTTGGGGACTTGTGAGAAGATTTGGACAGGTCCTAGCAGAGGACTTGTGAAGCTAAGTTTGATAGTTCTATCAGAGAACTTGAGGACAGAGGTGCATTGGTTCTATGAGAAGAACCCGAGGACATTTGTGCTAGACCGAAGGACTGTGTTTAGTGCAAATTCGAGGACCAGCTTTGGAGGTGATAGAGTTGAGGACAGAGGTCTCCAACCAGAGTAGGGAAGACAGGTGTCTTCTGTGGATAGAGTTCCATTTGCTAAGGGCAACGGAGGCAGAGGTCTTCTAGAGGATCACCAGCCAGAGCAGAGGTAGGGGAAGGTATCTCCTTTGAGCAAAGGCTCATAAATTTAGATTGGGGGAAGGTATCTCCTTTGGGCCGAGGCTCATAAACATTGTAATTGGGAAGGTTTCCCAAAGAACTTTGAGATAACTTTTAGAGGAAAGTTTTATCCGTGGAGTAGCCCACCTTGGGTGAACCACGTAAATTGTTGTGTCACTTTGTGGATGATCTTGTGCATTGTTTTGATATTGCTTTGGATATATTGCTTTATTGTTTTGAAGTATAAAGGAAAAGTAAAAAGTGGTCTTATACTGTTCACCCCCCCTCTCAGTATAAGCTTGTGTTCTTCAATTGGTATCAGAGCGGGTTCCTTTAGAAAGGTTTAACAGCTTGAAGGAAAAGCTAGTAAAGAACACAATGGATTATTCCAAAGGTAATCAGCTTCAAGATAGTGATGAGTCTTCTAGTGATGAAGAGGCATATTACAGCAAGAAAGGCAAGTTCTCTAGAAAGCACAAAAGTATGAAAAATGTAAGATGTTTCAATTGTGGAAAGTTTGGTCATTATGCTACTGACTGTACTGTTGCCAAGGATGAAAGTGATGAAGATAAACAAGATTGTAAGAGCAAATATTCTGAAAGGCATAGGCATCAAAGGAAGAACAAAGATGAGCAAAGCAATCAAGGAAAGAGGTACTCTCACAAGCACAAGAAGAGTTTCTACCTAGACAAAGCAAGTAAGTGTTCTAGTAGTGATAGTGAAAGTTCTTCAAGTGATAATGAAAATGACATGTTGTTCATATCAGAAAAAGAGGAAGAACCGAAACCTAGATTCATTATCATGAAATGTCTTAGATGTGGAAATTTTGGTCACCTTGAGGATGATTGCACAAATAATGATTTGGTTGCTAGTATGTATGAGGATGCTTCAGAAAATGATAAGGAAGATGCATGTATGGTTTTTGAAAAGGATAGCACCTCTAGTGATAAGAAATCTGAAAAAGGCCTTGATAATTCAAAATGCAATCAAATAGAGGATCTTGAAAGTGATCTTACTAATGCTCTTAGTGTTTTGAAAAAGGAAAGAAAGAAGAATGCTAGACTCAAGGATAAGTTAGATGAATGTTGTATGGAGAGAGATGAACTTATAGAAAGGCTTGACGTCTCTATGGCTAAGGCACAAGAACTCAAGAATGAGTTAGAATCTAAGGTGCTTGAGTATAGTGAATTAGAACAAAAAATGGCTTCTTTGAAAGAGGAAAATAAAGAGTACAAGGATAAGTCTGTACGAGTTTCAAGAAAGCTCCAAAAAGGTTAAATCTCTTATCAAAGGTCAAAGAAAGACAACAGATAAAACAGGTCTTGGTTTTGTTAAGCCACACAAGAAACAAGTTGGAGAGTCTAGTAAGAGACTCCAAAAGGAAGAGAGTTCTGATGAGGAAAGTATTTCAGATCATGAGTCCTTGAATGATAGATGCACAAAAACAAAAAATAGAATTCAGAATGAGAAAAAGAAGTTTTTAGGACCCAAGAGGTCAAATAAAGGAAAGTTTCAAGGCAGATGTTTTGCTTGTCACAGGTTTGGTCACATAGCTTCACATTGCATGGCTCAAGTGAAGAAGGTAAATGACAGTTTCAGAAGTGCTAGTTACTTTCAAGGGTATTGCTACTCTTGTCAACAATTTGGGCACAAGGCAGTTTATTGCAAGGCAAATAATAGGAATAGATTTGGCCAAAACAAGTTTGATCAAAATTGGTGGATTCAAAGATCAGGTTTACCTAGAGAAATAACATTGTTACTTGTTATAAGTGCAACAATAAAGGTCACATAGCTAGACAGTGTAGAGCTAAAATTCCAGGATACAGGAACATGAATAGTGGCATGATCAGGTCCAAGGATCAAGGCATGGACAAGAACAGGGATGAGAACAAGAACAAGAATAGTGACAAGAATAGGAATATGGACAAAGAGTTCAAGAGAAGGCCCGACAAGGAAGTTATAGACACTGATGATGATCAGTGCCTAATGGGAGTTTTACTCCCACCCCAGAATTAATCACCTCATCAGGAGGTGGGGGAGGGACTAAGCTAAGAGGCTCTTTCTTAGTCCCGAGCCCCAAAGGTGGCCCTTTGCCATTGATGACAAAGGGGGAGAGATATGAGTAAGGGGGAGAGCTTCAAGTGAAGAGGAAAGCTTCAAGTCAGGGGGAGCAAAACTTCAAAGGAAGATTCTCAGTTGTGGGCACAGTTGGTTTCAATTTTGGCTCTTGAGAAGTGTTTTTCGTAAAGGTTTGCCATCAATGACAAAGGGGGAGATTGTTGGCAATTTTGGGTACCTTGGGTACATTGCCTTTGCTCAAGTGTAGATGTTGTCATTGATGTCAAGAAGCTTTTGAAGGAATTTTATTTGATGTCAAAAGGATCCAAGTTCAAGGAAGGGTTTTTGTGAAAACCAAGGCAGACAAAATAAAAGGTTTTATTTAAAACCATGGACAACAGATTTGAAATGGGTTTTTCTTAAAACCCAAGTTGGCTTTTCGTTTCGTTGAAAAAGGTGCCCAAGTGATGGAGATATTTAATTTTAAATATTTAGTTTAAATTTTATTTATTTAAAATTTAAATTAAAATATTTTTCGACGTGTTTGGAAAGGCCGACGTGTTTGGAAATGCATCAAAGTGCATATAAAATGAGGCAAATAAATTCATTAATGTTGAGCGAAGAATTTGATATTAATCCTTGTGCATTTTCGATTTCGTCATCGAAGCCCCTGTGCCAGCGAAGGAGGAAGACAATCGTTGCGTGGTCAAAGGTGTGGATGCGATTAAAAAGAGGTGATGTTCATTCGATCAAAGAAAAGATATTGAACATCATGGCTACGATGCATTAGCAAAGGAGACATGAAGAATATGCAAAAAATTAAAGGGATGTTCGTTTGATGAGATAAAACATTTTGATAAACGCGACGAAAGGTGCAATCAAAGGGAGATCTTTGAAAGTTTAAGGATATAAGAAAAGTATATATCTCATCAGTGTAGTATAAACGAACAGTGAGATGCCCTATAAAAATTTTGAATGAAAGAGTGTGACTCGTCTACAAAGGGACAGTGAAAGAGTAAAACAAAGACACATATACCGAATTCTTATGAGCAACAGAGGGAGTTTGAGTTAGATGAGACAATCTTGAAAAACATGACGCAAGCCAGAGCGATAGAGTGAGTTTTAGGAGGCAAAACTTCTTTTCATATTCAGCGAAGAAGGGTATCAAAATTGGAGCGGTGGTTGTTAAGTCTCATATGAGCATATAGCTCAAGTGGTTAGGCTAAAGATTGTGGAGGCCTAAGTCGTGTGTTCAAAACTCCTTGGCAGCAAATGTGGTAAGGGCACAATTCTTTTGCATAGAATTTTTGCCATGGGAGTCATAAGGTTAAAGTTCATTATTTTAAAGGGTTGAATATTGCATTGAAAAAGTAGTCGAGGTTGCAAAATGATAATATAATGATTATGGGAAAAAGAGTTTGAAAAATTGTGAAGACTATATATTTTGAGTAATAAGGTATAGTTTTGGGAGTTATAAGGGATTTCTTAAGGTTTGCCCTTCAAATAACTATATTGTGGTATTAGGGGATACAAGGATTTATTGTTCAAAGGAACTTAAACTTTATTGTATGATATTATATTAATGTTGGAGGAATAAGGTGATGATGGCTGGTTGATTTTTATTGGAAGGCAAGTTTAAATGCACTTTTAGAAAAGAAGATATTTCTGGTATTTTCTTTTTATAAAAGTATATCATATTATATATTGTTGGAAAGCTTATTTCGAGGGCTATTTGACTAACTCATTTAGAAGGAGAAATAAGGTGTATATAGAGAGAGATACTTCTTTTAGTAAAAGAGTTAAAGTGAAGGTTGTTTTGCTCTTTTTCAAAGTGTGTTGAGTGTGGCAGATTTCCAAAGGGGTTTCTTCACTTCAAAAAGGTATGGGCACATTCTCCTATTAATTGTTTATGGTGGTTGATTTCTGAAATATCATTGGAGGGAAAAGGATTGTTTGTGGTTTCCTTTTCGAAAGTGGTTGGGTGAATGCTTCAAGGTTGATGTTGAGTTGAATGTTGGTTGACTAAACCTTGTTTGATGAGCATTGTTGTTGAAACCCAAATTGTTTGGTGAAAAGAACATGAGTATCATTGTTATATGAGATATTGCATGGTTGGCAATTGTTGGGTTGTGTTTCATGTTCTTGAGAAAAGCATACTACATCTATCTTATTCTTTTGAGATTTGAGATTGAGTTGAGATTGATATTGAGAGTTAAGTATAGAACATATTGAGTCTCTAACAATTCTCTTTATGTTTCTATGAGATTTGAGATTGAGATTGGGAGTTAAGTATAGAACATATTGAGTCTCTAACAATTCTCTTTATGCTTCTATGAGGTTGATGAATCACATTGGGTCTCTAACAATTCTCTTTGTGGGTTCATGCCAAGCAAGTTTTTCTTGATGAACTTGTGAGCGAGGTTTTGGACAAGTTCCGTTGGGGACTTGTGAGCAGGTTTTGGACAGGTTCCTTTGGGGACTTGTGAGCAGATTTGGACAGGTCCTAGCAGAGGACTTGTGAAGCTAAGTTTGATAGTTCTATCAGAGAACTTGAGGACAGAGGTGCATTGGTTCTATGAGAAGAACCCGAGGACATTTGTGCTAGATCGAAGGACTGTGTTTAGTGCAAATTCGAGGACCAACTTTGGAGGTGATAGAGTTGAGGACAGAGGTCTCCAACCAGAGCAGGGAAGACAGGTGTCTTCTATGGATAGAGTTCCATTTGCTAAGGGCAGCGGAGGCAGAGGTCTTCTAGAGGATCACCAGCCAGAGCAGAGGTAGGGGAAGGTATCTCCTTTGAGCAGAGGCTCATAAATTCAGATTGGGGGAAGGTATCTCCTTTGGGCTGAGGCTCATAAACATTGTAATTGGGAAGGTTTCCCAAAGAACTTTGAGATAACTTTTAGAGAAAAGTTTTGTGGACGTAGCCCAGGCTTTCTGGGTGAACCACGTTAAAATTGGTGTCACTTTGTGGATGATCTTGTGCATTGTTTTGATATTGCTTTGGATATATTGCTTTATTGTTTTGAAGTATAAAGGAAAAGTAAAAAGAGGTCTTATACTGTTCACCCCCCTCTCAAGTATAAGCTTGTGTTCTTCAATTGGTATCAGAGCGGGTTCCTTCGGAAAGGTCTAACAACTTGAAGGAAAAGCTAGTAAAGAACACAATGGATTATTCCAAAGGTAAACAGTTTCAAGAGAGTGATGAGTCTTCTAGTGATGAAGAGGCATATTTCAGCAAGAAAGGCAAGTTCTCTAGAAAGCACAAAAGTATGAAAAACGTAAGATGTTTCAATTGTGGAAAGATTGGTCATTATGCTACTAATTGTTCTGTTGCCAAGGATGAAAGTGATGAAGATAAACAAGATTGTAAGAGCAAAGATTCTGAAAGGCATAGGCATCAAAGGAAGAACAAAGATGAGCAAAGCAATCAAGGAAAGAGGTACTCTCACAAGCACAAGAAGAGTTTCTACCTAGACAAAGCAAGTAAGTGTTCTAGTAGTGATAGTGAAAGTTCTTCAAGTGATAATGAAAATGAGATGTTGTTCATATCAGAAAAAGAGGAAGAACCGAAACATAGATTCATTATCATGAAATGTCTTAGATGTGGAAATTTTGGTCACCTTGAGGATGATTGCACAAATAATGATTTGGTTGCTAGTATGTATGAGGATGCTTCAGAAAATGATAAGGAAGATGCATGTATGGTTTTTGAAAAGGGTAGCACCTCTAGTGATAAGAAATCTGAAAAAGGCCTTGATAATTCAAAATGCAATCAAATAGAGGATCTTGAAAGTGAACTTACTAATGCTCTTAGTGTTTTGAAAAAGGAAAGAAAGAAGAATGCTAGACTCAAGGATAAGTTAGATGAATGTTGTATGGAGAGAGATGAACTTATAGAAAGTCTTGACGTCTCTATGGCTAAGGCACAAGAACTCAAGAATGAGTTAGAATCTAAGGTGCTTGAGTATAGTGAATTAGAACAGAAAATGGCTTCTTTGAAAGAGGAAAATAAAGAGTACAAGGATAAGTCGTACGAGGTTTCAAGAAAGCTCCAAAAAGGTTAAATCTCTTATCAAAGGTCAAAGAAAGACAACAAATAAAACAGGTCTTGGTTTTGTTAAGCCACACAAGAAACAAGTTGGAGAGTCTAGTAAGAGACTCCAAAAGGAAGAGAGTTCTGATGAGGAAAGTATTTCAGATCATGAGTCCTTGAATGATAGATGCACAGAAACAGAAAATAGAATTCAGAATGAGAAGAAGTTTTCAGGACCCAAGAGGTCAAATAAAGGAAAGTTTCAAGGTAGATGTTTTGCTTGTCACAGGTTTGGTCACATAGCTTCACATTGCATGGCTCAAGTGAAGAAGGTAAATGACAGTTTCAGAAGTGCTAGTTACTTTCAAGGGTATTGCTACTCTTGTCAACAGTTTGGGCACAAGGCAGTTTATTGCAAGGCAAATATCGAGAATAGGTTTGATCAGAACAAGTTTGGCCAGAACAGGTTTGGTCAGAACTGGTGGATTCAAAGATCAGGTTTACCATAGAGAAATAACATTGTTACTTGTTATAAGTGCAACAATAAAGGTCACATAGCTAGACAGTGTAGAGCTGAAATTCCAGGATACAAGAATAGGAACAGTGGCATGATCAGGTCCAAGGATCAAGGCATGGACAAGAACAGGGATGAGAACAAGAACAAGAATAGTGACAGGAACAAGAATATGGACAAAGAGTTCAAGAGAAGGCCCGATAAGGAAGTTATAGACACTGATGATGATCAGTGCCTAATGGGAGTTTTACTCCCACCCCAGAATTAATCACCTCATCAGGAGGTGGGGGGAGGGACTAAGCTAAGAGGCTCTTTCTTAGTCTCGAGCCCCAAAGGTGGCCCTTTGCCATTGATGACAAAGGGGGAGAGATATGAGTAAGGGGGAGAGCTTCAAGTGAAGAGGAAAGCTTCAAGTCAGGGGGAGCAAAACTTCAAAGGAAGATTCTCAGTTGTGGGCATAGTTGGTTTCAGTTTTGGCTCTTGAGAAGTGTTTTTTAGTAAAGGTTTGCCATCAATGACAAAGGGGGAGATTGTTGGCAATTTTGGGTACCTTGGGTACATTGCCTTTGCTCAAGTGTAGATGTTGTCATTGATGTCAAGAAGCTTTTGAAGGAATTTGATTTGATGTCAAAAGGATCCAAGTTCAAGGAAGGGTTTTTGTGAAAACCAAGGCAGACAAAATAAAAGGTTTTATTTAAAACCATGGACAACAGATTTGAAATGGGTTTTTCTTAAAACCCAAGTTGGCTTTTCGTTTCATTGAAAAAGGTGCCCCGGTGAATATTTAATTTTAAATATTTAGTTTAAATTTTATTTATTTAAAATTTAAATTAAAATTTTAAAATTAAATTAAAATATTTTTCGACATGTTTGGAAATGCCGACGTGTTAAAAAATGCATCATAGTGCATATAAAATGAGGCAATGGAATTCATTAATGTGGAGCGAAGAATTTGATATTAATCCTTGTGCATTTTCGATTTCGTCATCGAAGCCCCTGTGCCAGCGAAGGAGGAAGACAATCGTTGCGTGGTCAAAGGTGTGGATGCGATTAAAAAGAGGTGATGTTCATTCGATCAAAGAAAAGATATTGAACATCATGGCTACGACGCATTAGCAAAGGAGACATGAAGAATATGCAAAAAATTAAAGGGATGTTTGTTTGATGAGATAAAACATTTTGATAAATGCGACGAAAGGTGCAATCAAAGGGAGATCTTTGAAAGTTTAAATAAATAAGAAAAGTATATATCTCATCAGTGCAGTACAAACGAATAGTGAGATGCCCTATAAAAATGTTGAATGAAAGAGTGTGACTCGTCTACAAAGGGACAGTGAAAGAGTAAAACAGAGACACATATATCGAATGCATATGAGCGATAGAGGGAGTTTGAGTTAGATGAGACAATCTTGAAAAACATGATGCAAGACAAAGCGGTAGAGTGAGTTTCAGGAGGCAAAACTTCTTTTCATATTCAGCGAAGAAGGGTATCAAAATTGGAGTGATGGTTGTTAAGTCTCATATGAGCATATAGCTCAAGTGGTTAGGCTAAATATTGTGGAGGCCTAAGTCGTGTGTTCGAAACTCCTTGGTAGCAAATGTGGTAAGGGCACAATTATTTTGCATAGAATTTTTGCCATGGAATTCATAAGGTTAAAGTTAATTATTTTAAAGGGTTGAATATTGCATTGAAAAAGTAGTCAAGGTTGCAAAATGATAATATAATGATTATGGGAAAAAGAGTTTGAAAAATTGTGAAGACTATATATTTTGAGTAATAAGGTATAGTTTTGGGAGTTATAAGGGATTACTTAAGGTTTGCCCTTCAAATAACTATATTGTGGTATTAGGGAATACAGGGATTTATTGTTCAAAGGAACTTAAACTTTATTGTATGATATTATATTAATGTTGGAGGAATAAGGTGATGATGGCTGGTTGATTTTTAATGGAAGGCAAGTTTAAATGCAATTTTAGAAAAAGAGATATTTTTGGTATTTTCTTTTTATAAAAGTATATCATATTATATATCGTTGGAAAGCTTATTTCGAGGGCTATTTGACTAACTCATTTAGAAGGAGAAATAAGGTGTATATAGAGAGAGATACTTCTTTTAGTAAAAGAGTTAAAGTGAAGGTTGTTTTGCTCTTTTTCAAAGTGTGTTGAGTGTGGCAGATTTCCAAAGGGGTTTCCTCACTTCAAAAGGTATGGGCACATTCTCCTATTAATTTTTTATGGTGGTTGATTTCTGAAATATCATTGGAGGGAAAAGGATTGTTTGTGGTTTCCTTTTCGAAAGTGGTTGAGTTGAATGATGTTGGTTGACTAAACCTTGTTTGATGAGCATTGTTGTTGAAACCCAAATTGTTTGGTGAAAAGAACATGAGTATCATTGTTATATGAGATATTGCATGGTTGGAAATTGTTGGGTTGTGTTTCATGTTCTTGAGAAAAGCATACTACATCTATCTTATTCTTTTGAGATTTGAGATTGAGTTGAGATTGATATTGAGAGTTAAGTATAGAACATATTGAGTCTCTAACAATTCTCTTTATGTTTCTATGAGATTTGAGATTGAGATTGGGAGTTAAGTATAGAACATATTGAGTCTCTAACAATTCTCTTTATGCTTCTATGAGGTTGATGAATCACATTGGGTCTCTAACAATTCTCTTTGTGGGTTCATGCCAAGCAAGTTTTTCTTGATGAACTTGTGAGCAGGTTTTGGACAGGTTTCGTTGGGGACTTGTGAGCAGGTTTTGGACAGGTTCCTTTGGGGACTTGTGAGAAGATTTGGACAGGTCCTAGAAGAGGACTTGTGAAGCTAAGTTTGATAGTTCTATTAGAGAACTTGAGGACAGAGGTGCATTGGTTCTATGAGAAGAACCCAAGGACATTTGTGCTAGACCGAAGGACTGTGTTTAGTGCAAATTCGAGGACCAGCTTTGGAGGTGATAGAGTTGAGGATAGAGGTCTCCAGCCATAGTAGGGAAGACAGGTGTCTTCTATGGATAGAGTTCCATTTGCTAAGGGCAGCGGAGGCAGAGGTCTTCTAGAGGATCACCGAGCCAGAGCAGAGCTAGGGGAAGGTATCTCCTTTGAGCAAAGGCTCATAAATTTAGATTGGGGGAAGGTATCTCCTTTGGGCCGAGGCTCATAAACATTGTAATTGGGAAGGTTTCCCAAAGAACTTTGAGATAACTTTTAGAGAAAAATTTTGTGGACGTAGCCCAGACTTTGGGTGAACCACGTTAAAATTGGTGTCACTTTGTGGATGATCTTGTGCATTGTTTTGATATTGCTTTGGATATATTGCTTTACTGTTTTGAAGTATAAAGGAAAAGTAAAAAGAGGTCTTATACTGTTCACCCCCCCTCTCAGTATAAGCTTGTGTTCTTCAATTATAATTGCCAAAAAATATATGAGTTATTCATTATCCTTTTCCTATTCCTCATCTTGTAACATCTATTGGAATGCTTGTAGAAAATTTCACTAGTCTTGGTATGAAATGAACAAAAATAATAAGATATACAAATGAAAAGACTCTTTGAGATATTATATAAAATGTCAATTTAGACATGAAGGTATTTTTTTCTAGTTAGAATAGTGGTGGTAATTATTCGGGGTCCACTCAATTAAAGTTGTATCAAGATATTGATGAACATATAATCTGTATAAGGCAAATTTTGAGAAAATATGAGTTGAAATGCCAACATATTCAAGTAGTTATAACATCACTCGACCTATTACAATGTTCTTAACAAGATAATACTATTATAAGATATTTAAAATTGAATTGATGCAAATATTATGGTGGAAAAAATCATATTTATATTCATTGTTGGCATTGTCAGAAATGCCCTAAGTGATTGTTGGTTTCAAAATCTATCTAAGAAAAGGTTTGTTTTCCCACAGACCTTGACCAAATTTGAATGGCCTAATTTTTGAGAGGATTTCAGATCAATATCTGGAGAAGGTTGGTTCCTTGTAAAGTCCTAGCTAACTACCTTCTAAAGGTGTGGGAAAAGGGTGCTGAAAGAAAATAAATGAAGTCGAAGCTAGAACTGGAAAGGGGTAAAAATTTAGCAGCATCAAATTACATGCATTAAACTCAAATTATTATGAGCAACTTAGTTAAATCACTTAAAAAACCAACCTATTTTTTTCCATTTAAAATTAATCACATGCGTTTGTTAGAAAATTCCAAAATCAGAGAATAAATAGCATAGAATCTAGAATACAAAATTAAAGCTGAATAATTCTATATATTTTAATAGAATTAAAAAACAATCATCCATACATACATGAGACAATATGGAGACCAAACAGTGATCCACTCGTATTTCTTGTAATATTAGAATTTTTACTTGCAATTGTAATATCCAAAGATCTGACCATTTTCATTGCTTACAATCTCATATATAGTTTCTACAAGAAATTCTGTTACAAGTGATCATGATGTTGTAGTATGCAAAAACCGTATACCGAAACAATTATATGAAATCAATTTGATAATATAATCATGTAACCATCAAAGATCAAAAAAATAAATATAGAAAATGGTGTCCTCATTAATATTGAAATATTCCTTCATAAGGTAGTTACAAAGATATCCCTCTTAGATATTTATACCAATTTGATACAATTTACAATAAATAACCCAAAATTAGGTGTATCCCACAAAGTCTTTGCACTCTCAAAACTGATTTTGGGAAGGGTTTATTGTGACCTCCACACGGTGAGATAAATATTGATGAATATTTATGTTGAATAGCTTCTATTAAGATATAAAACCTACACACAATAACACTCCCAAGATGTTAATATAAAATGAGAAACCTTTCATGATGAGGTCCATTTCCCTATAAGAAACTAAAAGGAAAATTTTGAAAACGATAAAAGGATGCATGAAAATTGAATAAAACCATGCTAGAAGACAAATGAAATGTTGTTAAATCTACTATAAGTATGAAAAATAGGAAAAATAAATGTCACTGAGAGGCAATCATGGGGTAGAGTGATATGGCTTGCTAACCATCCTAGGGTAGGGCAACGACGCCTGTGGACCATCTCAGGGTGAGATGGCCGCTAAACAGTAGACTATTTCTTCGTGACCGATGTGGAAAATACCTAGATTAATCTATCAAATTGATGTTCAAGGGTTGTGATATTTAAAGCATAGTTAAAACATATAAATTGGCTCAAAATAATGATGTTTGATGGTGAAAGAGTGTTGCATTTGGTTTTCAACCTCCAAGAGACTCCATTGTTGCATTTGATATCTCCATGATGAGATTTGAGTAGCACTTCATCGCTTATAAGAGAATGTTCTCTCTAGTAAACAAACTGGTAGCACTTTTTTGTGGAGAATTGGGATCCTTTTGAATGAAGGTAAGGCACGTTCTTATAGCTTTCCCAAATGGGCATCTTGGCTTCCTTGAGAAGCCAAGAAAATGTTAGGATCAATAAGGGTAACAGACCATTCTAGAAGCTTTCCACAACCGATTGTGAATGTTGCTGGGCTTGGTTGGCCATTGAAACTATTTTTTCCCATGGTTCTGGTTTTGATTTTGTTACAAGCATGACCATACTAGGGTAGAGTGGCCATGACTGCTGGTTGTCCCATACCATCCCTGGGTATGATGGTCCAAGTTGTAAAGGAGAAATCCTTCTTGTTGAAGTGATAAAAATTAATGTTAAGCCCTGAGGATGCCCCATATGGGTCATATGGCCTAAAAAGGTGTCCATATAAGTAGTCTTCTCAAAATTATGTGTTTTAGGTATCTACATATACCCCCTTTTGGAATGTGTTGTGTGAAAGCACCATGTTGAGCAAAAATAGATACCCTAAAACTGAGTTGAAGGTTGATTTATGATCATGTTAAATACCATGATCATGAAAAGAGCATGCATATTTGAGTCATTGCTTCAAACAAAATTAAAGAGCTTAATTCAAGTAAACCTTTTGATGAGGCATACTTGATCTTGGTACATTGTTCAGTCATGAAGAGGTAGGGCCTATGAAAAATTTATGCTTCAATAATGCCAAGAATTTTTTTAATTTGTTGTCTACCCCAATCAAGGGCATGATTGTATTTGGTAATGATTTGCATACAAACACAATTAGCATGATTGAGTGCTTGATTATTGACTTTGATTATGAATGTTGTGATTATGACTACCCCCTCAAGTGACGCATCGATGAGGAGATGGAAAATAATGAAAGTGGTGAGTCGCTTGACCAAGATGACTTGATTGAATTGACCAAAGGGATAGGCTTATTTGGATATTTTGGAAATGTGACCAAAGGAATTGGGTATCTTTGGAGTCTTCTGCAATGTAACCAAAGAAATTGGGCATATTTGGAGCCTTTTGAGATTTGACCAAAGGAATTGAGCATCTTTGGAGCCTTCTACAATGTGACAAAAGGAATTTAAGTATCTTTGGAGTCTTTTGAAATTGACCAAATGAAATAGTCATCTTTGGAGCCTTCTATAATGTGACCAAAGGAATTTAGGCATCTTTGGAGCCTTTTGAAATTGACCAAAGGAAATAGGCATCTTCGGGGCCTTCTACAATGTGACCAAAGGAATCTAGGCATCTTTCGAACCTTTTGAAATTGACCAAAGGAAATAGGCATATTTGGGATCTTTTGAAATTGATCAAAGGAATTTAAGCATCTTTGGAGCCTTTTGAAATTTGACCGAAGGAAACTAGGAATATTTGGGGCCTTTTGAAATTAAGATAGCGAGGCAAAGGGTGTAACATTTTGAAACCTATAAATTAATTTATTAAAGGATTAAATATGAGGTAAAGGGTGCAAGCTATTAAACCTAGCAACTAAAATGTTTGGATTGATTGAATGTAAGGCAAAGGGCACAACCTTTTGAAACTTTTCAACTGATTGGGTGATTGGTGATTAAATTGAATTAAACCCTTGATTGGTAAGGTACACCATCTTGATTTATCATGTGTTGCTTGATTATTGATTGTTGATTGGGGGAAGTATGATACTGATAATGCCCTAGTTGATGTGTGCAAATGTTTATGTGATGTGCAATTTTGAGATTTTTGACCATTAGATGTGGTTAAATGTAAAATTTGATGTTAATGATGCTTAAAAATGATTGCAACTTGTGCCATTTTGATACCATATTGGGGTACAATGATGATATTTTGCAAATTATAGGACCATACCAGAGTAGAACGGTCACACTAAAATATGATTGCTCCACCCCAGGGCGATCAAGAAATTTAAAAAATATAAAAGTAAATTTGTAAATTTTTAATGTCACTTTTACAACTAGTAGTGAGAAAAAGGAGAAGTGAGGTGGAAGAGAGATTATTTGACATGAAACACTGTCAAAAACTTGATACATTATTGCGATGGATCATCGAGAGGCCTCTACGAGTGGAGGAGATGGAGCTAGGAAGGTAGAAATCTCATGGACTTGTTATTTTTGCAAATTAATATGAACCTCATTAAGCAATGGGAAAATGAATCTCACTAGACTACTAGTAACGAACCTCACACTAGATTAGGAATGTCTAGATTAGGCTAGTTTTGGGGTACATTAAAATTATTTAAGAAATTTTGCATGGGATTGTACACCTATTTAGGTGCCACTATGGGACAATCCTAAGTAGGAGTGGCTCCCCTTTGGTGGGTTGGGGGTCATCCTGGGGTAGGATGGCCACATTTGAAACACAACGGTCAAATTTTTTGCCATTGTGGTGGCTGTCCCAGGGTGCAGCAATCGTGCCTACAGACCGTTTGGGCCTAAAGGGATGCTAAAATTGTGGTTTTTTGTGTTTTTTTAATTTTTTTATTGATTTTTTTATTTTTTTGTGATTTTTATTGATTTTTGTGATTATTGGATGTCAGATGTTGAAATCCCAATATAGGGAACCCACCTTGCTTGGTGAGTTGCGATATAAGCTCTCGAATGATGACTAGGTATGGTTTGAGGTGATTAGCCTCAAATAAGTGGTGTGCATTCCCACAGTTATGTTAGATCAGGCATATTTGATGAACCTGGCTCACCGATGGGATAAAAAGACCAAAACTTTTCATATCCCTACTAGAGAGATGACTATGACTCTAGAGGATGTCTATCAAATTTTTTATATTTTGATCGAGGGGCATCCTATCACCTCCACTCCCCTTCTGCAGTGGGGGAGAGTCCTTAAAATATTTTTTTGAGGGTAGGCAAATGTTGCCTTAGCATGAATTGAGCATAGTGGAGTTCTCATAAGAGCATGGTATGATATCTATGTATTCTCTTAGTGTTAGGCAATAGTGATGTACATCATCTCAAACATCCTACTATTGGACTCTTCAGGAGTGAGGTTCCCTTAGAACCTCCTTGACATGGTGTAGGATCTGATAGAGTGTGATATACAAAACCTAATCATTATGGCATGGGGGAGCACCCTATTGGATCACCTATATGATGAGCTCTATGATATTCAACACTAAATTCAAATGGTATTGGGCTATAGTCTTCTCCTCTAGATATAGGGATAGGAGAACATTTCAGTGGATTGACCAGTAGGACTGCCAATACCATGAGCTGAGTTGGGTGACACAAATATTAGCTATGTGACTTAGTGATGATAGGATTGAGAGATTGGATAGAGTTTTCCAGAGGAACATAGATTGACACACTATGTAGAATATTTGGATAGATTGCAGTGGAAGCAAGTAGTTTGGAGGCCTTACTTGGATTACCCTAATTGGCCAAAGGCTACGAAGTATCTAGGGTGTGTGAGGCACATACAGTGGCTCATTAGATGCCATGGTAGTGAGTGGGAGTACTTCCACTATTCTCATGTTTTAAAATAATTAAAGATACAATAGTATGTTCCAAAGGAGTCCATTGTATATAGTAGGCATGAAGATAACACATAGTTGGTGTGGCCTCAAGTAGAAGCACTTGTAGAGGATGAGGATCCAATAGTGGTTGATATTAGATTGGTAGATGTAGGAACTAGTGCTGAGTACGATACCTAGTAGGTCACTCGATTATGAAAGGGAGGTGGATCGATCGACAGGTCTACAAAAGTGATAGAGGATGAGGGTGGAGATGAGGTTGGGTGATAAGTGCATCACAAGATAGAGGAGGAGTGGGGCCATGTTGTAGAGGAGGTAGAGGAGCCATAAGCTAAGGATGAGGACAATAAGGATGACCCCATGGATGATATGGCCTAGTTAAGAGCTTGATTGTAGACCATACAAGGGTGGTTGGTAGAGTAGAAGACTACTATTTCCATAGTCCAGAGTTAGCTTAGTAGTGGGTAGTAGTAATGGAGGGGATTTTATGAGGAGAGAGATATCCTCAAGGTCTAGGTGGGCATAGCCTAGACAAATATTGATAGGGTTACTACAGAGAGGGAAACTCAACAGACATAGATGGCTACCAAGATAGCATAGAGGGATTCCAGGTTAGCAAAGTGAGATGCTCTACAAGTTTAGTTAACCATCGCAACTACAGGTTAGGTTACATCCTCCACTCTAGCGATTCAGAAGTAGGCAACATCTGGTGGATATGCAAAGATTAGTAGACTACAAAGCCTTCTAGAGGAGTACATGGCCCAACATAGATCTAATGCAACTTATATAGTTGATCTATAGAGTCGAGTCAGGCTACATGGCAATATATTACTTGAGATATCTATAGTAGGGGGATCTCAGCAAAGCTAGCATAGTGAGTCTGGGTAGTCATCAGTGTAGCCCAGTCATAGATCATCAACTCATCTAGAGAGATCAATGGTTAGTGGCTCCAGTTAGTCTCATCAATATGAGGTCGAGGATGGATATGAATCTGGGGGTGCAGGCCCTGCTTGATGTATTGCTATGTATTTATTATTTTTGGGTGTAAGGTCTAAGGACCTACATAGTTTTAGCCTATAGGAAATTTTTGTACCACTATGTACTTTGACATTACCATATATATGATCTCATTTATGGCTCATAATGTGGTTATGATTTTGATTTATGTGTTATGAGTTATGGATGCATTGATGGATGTGATGATGTATTGATTTATACATGCGATGTATGTTACACACCAAACCTAGCCGTCGGCTAGGCATTCCAAGAGTTAACAATTCATATATATATTAGATAGTTTCATTAAATTAGATCATCGTGTTTTTTATTTTCTTATTACAATTCGCATTAGCCTTCACGGCGGGACCTGCCCTCCTAGTGGCATTATACTCTTACTAAGATTTGATTCATTATTTCAATTCATTCTTCGAACTGTTGAGAGTCACTGTGAATCGTTCGGGTATTATTTATTTGAATAAATTTATATTTTTGATTAATCCAGAGAGACCCTGTACTTGTCTCTCTGCAAGTGGTATCAGTTTGTCACATTTCGATTCTGAAGCACCAGCCGCAGGCATCTTTGGTAGAGCGCTACAGCCACTCGCAGCTGCGTTTCCACTGCAGCCAATGCCCATCGCCCTCACGCGCATTCCGTAGTCTTCCTCAGGTAGCACTCAGCCGCAGGCGGCTACTGTAACAATTACCAGTCGCCAAGCTTTCAAAAAATCGGCGAACATACCTGCCATTCCTCTCGTAGCCGTTAGCCAATCAGAATTAGCGATTTTGTTCATTTTGCTCGAAAACCTTAAGGTTTTTACTTTATCTTTGGCGCTGACGTCAGTTACAAATTTTTTCCTCCTTCGTGGGTATTGTTAATTGTCCCACATTGGCAGTGTTTAGTTTGTGGAAGGATTTAAAACTTCGGTATCACTCCCTATACGTCGTGACTGCGGTCACACGTCCGGCGCTCCTATGCGCGTAGCAAGTCTGTTCATGTTCGTTCGTCTTTCTTTCATCCATTCGTCGCATCTGTCCGTTCGTTGTTTCTTCACGTCTCGCATCGTGTCATCTCGCTTTTGTCCGTTGTGTCAGCTTCGCATCGTGTCATCTCGCGTTTCATGTTCATCACTTTTGTCCGTCATGTCCGCTTCACGTCGTGTCGTCTCGCTCCTATCCGTCATGTCCGCTTCACGTCGTGTCGTCTCGCGTTTCGTGTCCAACGTCTCTTCTGTCCGCGTGTCTTATCGTGTCCTTGCTATCGGCACTTGTGTCCTCATTGTCCGTTGACTTCGGGTGGTCCGTGGTTAGTATCGTGTCCTTGTTGTCTACACTTGTGTCCTCATTGTCCGTTGACTTCGGGTGGTCCGTGGTTAGTCCCGTGTCGTGTCTTCGGGTGGTCCGTGGTTAGTCCCGTGTCGTGTCTTAAATTGTAGTCAAGAAAAGTTGTCAAAAATTGTCAAAAGTTGTCAAAAAAATTGCAGTCAAGAAGGAGCCCAAATCCAAATTCAAATCCGCGTCGCAGTTGGAGTGACAGTTGAAGCGAAAACCAAATTTTTGGCTAAAATTCCATCACATTCTGCAGCAGTCAAAGTTCAAAAGTTCCTAAGCAGGTTATGTTAACAAGTGCATGAGCAAAAGGTGGACCAAAGGATCTGACGGTCGATTATCAAGCTCGAAAATGACCAATAACAACGCAAGAAGACCTAATCGAAGCCCAGGTACAAAAAATTCTCCTTCTCCTTTCAAAATTGGCAGTTATAATCCACATCATCCACTGGTAGACACTATGGCTGCTAACCCTCCCCCAACTCACGAAAACATCACACAAGGAAACTCAAGTAACTCAGCCGTTTCCAACGATGAATCTCTTCGACTCTTATTAGAGGGTATGAACGAAATTAGTCTCAACCTAAAAACCCTAGTGCGAGCACAAAACCAGCTTAATCCCAATACTAATCCCCAAAATCACTCCCATGCCCAAAGGAATGAAGAAAATGTCGATCAAGATAACGATTGGGAACAACAAGGAGGCAATTCGGATAATTACAGGGATCGCTATCATAGACAACGGTATAACCAAGATCAAGAAAGGGATACGGGTTATCACCAACCGAGAGGCCCTAATAATTTTCCACGCATTGATATGCCCACTTTTGAGGGTCATGATCCTCGTGGTTGGATAGCCAAAATGGAAGGCATTCTCGACTTATACCAAATTAAGGAATTTGATAAAGTCCCTTTCGCTGCATCAAAATTAGGCACTGAGGCCTACCAATGGTTCGTATGGCTTAAGCGAGAGAAAGGAGCTACTATTAACTGGAGAAAATTCACTACCTCTTTTTTAGAAAGATTTGATGAAGGAGCTACATCGTCATACACAGTAAGACTGTTATCTCTTAAACAAGAAGGATCGGTTAGCGAATTCGTTTCGGAGTTCACCAGTTTACTACCATATACTTTAGACCTCAGTCCCGACACAGTGGTAGGAGCTTTTCGCAATGGATTGAAAGAAAATATTAGAGTGGAGGTAGACATGCACAATCCAACCTCGTTGAACGATTGTATAAGAATAGCTAAGCTAGCTGAGAAGAGAAATCAGTTGTATGCACGGCGTGAAACTTATAGTCGTCCTTCGTATCGCAACAATTCCTTTCGTAGAAATGATCAACCATCAAGATACTTTTGCTATAAATGTCGCACTCATCACCCCAGGGAACAAGCATGTGCCCAAAAACAAAACTTTCATATTGAAGGCGATCAATATGAAGGAGAAGAGGAAGAAACTTACCACCCAGAAGAACCTATGCAAGAAGAACTACCAAGTACTTTAGAAGAAAAGGAAGAGGATACAATGGCGATCTCCGTGCATGCCCTCATGGGGTTAACCGCCCACCATACCATCAAGGTACCAGGATTTCTCCGCCAGAAAAAGGTGAATGTGCTAATTGATTCCGGCAGTACCCACAATTTTATAGACATCAAAACAGCAAAAGCTTTGAATTTATTCATTAACTCTTCCAACAAAGACAAATTCCAGGTTCTAGTGGCCAACGGGGTGAACGCGCAATGTGTTGGTCGAACATCTCAAGTTTCCATAAAAATGGGTACTTATACCTGGTTTGGATCCCTTTTCGTCATGAATTTGGGGAACTCCGATGTCATTTTGGGAGTTGAATGGTTGGAAACATTAGACACGGTTAGCTTCAATTTCAAAAAATTATTTGTGGAATGGAAGGAAAACGGACGAGTCATTCGCTTACAAGGCATTACTACTCCTCCATCACAAATGGTGAGCTCTCATAGTATGGAGAAGATGTTAAAAAAGGGTGGATATGGTTTTATAGCTCAAATTAATTGTTTGGAAAAACAATCTCGAGCAACTTCGGATATTACTGCTCCAGAGTTACGAGACATCATAACACATTACGAAGAGGTTTTCCAAGAACCTAAAGGATTACCACCTAAACGATCTCATGACCATGCCATCCATTTGATTCCAGGGAGTGTCCCACCTAACAATCGTCCTTACCGCTATCCTCAACCACAAAAGATAGAAATCGAACAGATCGTTCAGGATCTGCTAGATCATGGAGTCATTCGTCACAACACTAGCCCTTATTCTTCACCTGTAGTTCTGGCTAGACGAAAAGATAACTCTTGGCGTATGTGTCCTGATTTTCGTTCTCTCAATAAACTCACTATCAAGGACAAATTTCCTATCCCTGTCATAGATGACCTACTAGATGAGTTGCATGGTGCAAAATTTTTCACAAAATTAGACCTTCGCTCAGGATTTCACCAAATCCGTGTCAGAGAAGAAGATATTCCCAAAATTGCTTTTCGTACTCATGAAGGTCATTACGAATTTTTGGTCATGCCTTTTGGTCTCACCAATGCACCCTCCACATTCCAAAGTCTCATGAACCAAGTGTTTCGTCCACTCCTCCGTAAGTTTGTGTTAGTTTTTTTTGATGATATTCTCATATACAACAAAACATGGACGGACCATTTACATCATGTGGATAAAGCCCTTCACATTTTACACAGAGAAAAGCTATTTGTCAAACGTTCCAAATGTTCATTTGGTGTCCAAGAAGTCGAGTATCTTGGTCATATAGTTTCACACGAGGGTGTCAAAGTCGACCCCAATAAGATTAAGGCAATTCAAGAGTGGCCTTTACCTAAAACCATCAAGAAACTTCATGGTTTTTTGGGTCTCACGGGCTACTATCGCAAGTTTGTACGGAATTATGGTAAGATTGTAGCACCTCTCACAGCACTCACAAAGAAGGATGCTTTTCGTTGGTCGGAAGAAGCCACTCAAGCCTTCGAAGCTCTTAAGAAGGTCATGTGTACAACTCCAGTATTAGCAACTCCCAATTTTCACAAACCATTTATTATCGAATGTGATGCCTCCGAAACAGGAATTGGGGCTATATTAATGCAAGAAGGTCATCCGTTGGCATTTGAAAGTAAACAGCTCTCCGGGAAAAATTTGGGAAGATCAACATATGAAAAAGAAATGTTGGCTATTCTTCACGCAGTAGAAAAATGGAGACACTACCTAATCAGTAGCCGTTTCATTATAAAAACAGATCATAGTAGTCTCAAACATTTTCTTGAGCAAAGGTTTTCATATCCGAAACAAAATAAGTGGTTAACCAAACTATTGGGCTATGATTTTGTCATCGAATACAAGAAAGGGAAGGAAAATGTCATCGTCGATGCGCTATCCAGGAAATATGAAGACGAAGTAGCCATTAACGCTATCTCAGGACCTTGCTCCCAATGGGTGCATCAATTACAAGAGGAATGGTTGTCCGATAGCGAAACTGCTCAGATACTTCAAGAATTATCCATAGGGTCCTCTAAACACCCTTTGTTCTCTTATGAAGATAAAATCCTCCGGAAGAAGAACCGCATTTACATTCCACATAATTCAGAACTCAAATCAAAGATCCTCGACGAATCACACGCTTCTCCATCGACAGGACATTCAAGATTTTTGAAGACATATTTAAGGGTCAAACAATCATTTTGTTGGAAAGGATTAAAAGCAGAGGTCAAACAATGGGTAGCAGAATGTGAAGTTTTCCAGCGCAATAAAGGAGAAACAGTCAAATCACCAGGGTTGTTACAACCACTACCCATCCCTGAACGAGCAGTGGGAACATATATCCATGGATTTTATTGAAGGTCTTCCAAAGTCAGAAGGCAGGACAATAATCTTCGTAGTCGTAGACCGGTTATCCAAATACGCTCACTTTCAGGCTTTACAACATCCATTTTCCGCAAGCAAGGTGGCCAAGGTATTTATGGATTCAATTTTCAAATTACATGGTATGCCAAAAAATATAGTAAGTGATAGAGACCCCATCTTCACTAGTAACTTTTGGCGGGAATTATTTCGACTTAGTGGTACCAAATTGAACATGTCCTCAGCCTACCATCCACAAACAGATGGTCAAACAGAAGTGGTTAACAAATGTTTGGGTACATACTTAAGATGTTTCGCTCAAGATAAACAATACCAATGGAGCCAGTGGTTAGCATTGGCAGAATGGTGGTACAACACTTCTTACCATTACTCAATTAAGATGTCTCCATTTGAAGCATTGTATGGCACCAAGCCTCCAACCGTCGCAGATTACGTACAAGGATCATCCAAAGTAGCCAAAGTGGATGATTGGTTCCAACAAAGGCAGTCTACACTCACCATCCTCAAAGAAAATTTAGTCCAAGCACAAAATCGTATGAAACAACAACAAGACTTGCACCGATCAGAGAGAACTTTTAATATAGGTGATTGGGTTTTCCTAAGGTTGCAACCTTACAAACAATCATCGTTAAGGATAAAGTCCAGCCAAAAGTTGGCTCCACGATTCTATGGTCCTTACAAAATTGTGCGCCGCATTGGAGAAGTCGCCTATCAGTTAGAGCTACCTTCATCATCACGAATACACCCGGTATTTCATGTTTCATGTCTCAAAAAAGTAATTGGTCAGAAAGTGCAAGGTCAATCAGAATTACCAGTGCTCGATGAGGAAGGACGCATACATCTCCAACCTGAAGATATACTACAACATAGAATACGAAGACTGAGATCACGTCAGATTCAAGAATTTCTCATCAAATGGCAAGATTTACCAGAGGAGGATGCCACATGGGAACCTGAAAGTATTTTCCAGACATTTCCGACTTTGAGGACAAAGCTTTCCGAGGAGGGGAGTCATGTTACACACCAAACCTAGCCGTCGGCTAGGCATTCCAAGAGTTAACAATTCATATATATATTAGATAGTTTCATTAAATTAGATCATCGTGTTTTTTATTTTCTTATTACAATTCGCATTAGCCTTCACGGCGGGACCTGCCCTCCTAGTGGCATTATACTCTTACTAAGATTTGATTCATTATTTCAATTCATTCTTCGAACTGTTGAGAGTCACTGTGAATCGTTCGGGTATTATTTATTTGAATAAATTTATATTTTTGATTAACCAGAGAGACCCTGTACGACCCTGTACTTGTCTCTCTGCAATGTACTAATGATATGCAATGATTAGGTGATGGATGTATGACTAGATTTTGTAATCTAGATGTATGGATGCACTATTATGTATGTGTATATGGATGCAATGTTTAATGTTAAATGCATATTTTTAAATTTATTTAATTGATTATGCATTTAATTCTTGTTATTGATATGACAAATGTAATGTGTATGTAATGCATTAATTTTATATGGATGTTCTAATGCAAATTGTACATGTATGCTTTAATTATTTAAAACATAATGAATGAATCTAATTTGTGTTTAACAAACTAATGGCAGACACCACATAATGTATAAAAATCATGAATTAAAATGTTAACCTTATCATAAGAGTTATACATTTGTATATGCATATGTGAGATGAAATATGTGAAATGTAGGGGCTTTCCCCATAAGCTTTTGCAAACTAAAAGGTGTGCATAAAATAGTCAGTGGTCATCTAAATATCATTGTTGATATTCATCCAGTATCTATCCTATCTTATGAGGACCCCTTAATAAACAAAATCTCATAAGGAAAATTGTGATTATTGATGAGATGATTTGGTGCTATGAGGGGATTTTTGAGGTTTTTCATGAGACTCAAACACCCTAGTTGATTGATCAAAAGTTGTATACTGACTACACAAGACTCTTGAAAGATACAAGCCTGTTAAGAAGACCTAGATATTCAATATCCCTATGTGTGCAAAGTGAATGTATTAGATGAGGCATTAAGACTACCTCATTGCCAGACGGGTTTCATGCAACCCATTGTTGTAATGAGGATCACCCTATGGTCATCCTAATCCTGAGTTTGGATGTAGTTAGACTAGACTACTAGGCAATACAAGCCACCAAAAGCTAGCTCAACCATAAGCTAACATTGGTCTATACAAAAGAAGGTCGCTAATGTGATAGACATATCACCATGCATAAGGCTACTCCATTGCCAGGTGGGTTTCATTCAACCCATTGTTGTAATGGAGATTACCCCATGGCATTTGAATACTGAATATTCTAGGGATTCAAGCTTGTTACCCCCTTATTTTCTTTTAATTACTTGGGATACTTGCTCATGCTTAGTGGTGAAAACCACTATTTTTTTTTTTGAGCAAGGGATTTGCTTAGTGATGAAAATCACTGTTTCTTTTGTTTATTGGGATTTTCTCATTTTGTGGAAGAGCAAGGGGATTGTTTGGGTAGGGGGGAGCTTGTCCTTTTGTCAATTCTTAGCATCCTAGACCATGCACATAATAATATGAGAAAGGAAAACCTTTCGCTTAAGGTGACAAGGACCACTTTGTAGTGTCATCTTTCCTTGTTCAGACTCGGATTGTTAATGTGTAAAATTGTGTTGGGATTTTGACATATGCAAGGTACTATCAAAGCTAGACCTTACCTTCTAAAAGCCAAGATAGCTTTCTACAAAATCTGAAAAGATAACTAGGGATGGCTGAATGATCGAAAACCCTAGTATACACCCTATAGCAACTCATTAGTTGTGTTGAAAAACATAGTTACTCACAAGGGAAATGTGAATGATAATGATATGTGGAATGTAAGGGTTTTCCCTACAAGTTTTTACAAACTAAAATGTGCATAAAATAGTCAATGGCCATCTAAATATCATTACTGATATTCATCCAGTATCTATCCTATTCTTATGAGGACCTCTTAATAAGCAAAAGCTCATAAAGAAAAATGAGTGTTGATGATTGATAAGGTTGATTTGAGGTTCATGATTGGCATACAAACATGGTGTCATTCGTAAGAATGTAAACACGACTTGTCCTAATGCAAGTGCAATGGATGAATATACCTAATGCAATGCAACTAATCAATGCATACAATGAAATGCATGATAACATAATGTAAATGTTTTTGTATTTTGATGTTTTGTATTATTTTTGTGTTTTTATGTTTTCTGATTTGTTTGGTATTTTTGATAATTTTTGTTGTTTTTGTAATTTTGATTGTTTTATGATTTTAGGGGGAAGGTGTGATACCTTATGCACCCCCAGCATGTGTGGTGATCGATGAAAGTGGGGAAGGTGTGATACCTTCAGAATCCCCAATTTGCTTCATCAATTGTGATGTGGATGGTGGGGAAGGTGTGACACCTTGAAGACCCCTAATGTGCATTTTGTTTGATGTAATGTGATTGGATTGGCTAGGAGGAGTGATAGAAACTGATCCCCCTATTGTGGCATGGAATTTTATGCAATGCCAATGTCTTGATGGGGTAAAACGAGTGAACCATCTATGCGGAGCTCATTTTGTTCTATCATCTCTTTGACTAGATTCTTGAATGAGTAGCAATTGTGGATGTCATGCCCATTCATATGGTGATAGGTACAATAGAGGCTTTCATTATTTGACCTAGGTTTAGGTTTTCTCGATTTTATTTTTGGTAATGTGATTGCATGTGCCTCATACAGTTTTTGAAATAGGGCCGAAGTAGTCATCGAAAATTTGACATACTGGTGAGGTAGCTTGTTAGGCTTACGAGGTTATGGTTGATCTTGGGGTTGCAGATGGGATGATGTGGCCTGAATTATGGTAGGCTGAGGTGAAGTGGGTGAACCATCTATGGGTGAAGCCTCCTTATCAATAAGGTCTTGGACTACATTTTTAAAAGCATAACAATTGTTAATGTCATGGCCCTCTATTCGATGATAAAGGTAGAAGTGATCCTCCCTATAACCCTTAGGCTTAGTCATGTTTGGGTCTAGGGGGTGTACGTCAGGTAAGATGATTACCTTTGCTTCTTATAGATTTTGGAAAATGGTTGACATGGGCTCAGATAATGGAGTCCAGGTACGAAGTTGATATTTTAAGTGAGGTGGACGTGGTAGATTAGTTTGATGAGGTGGTTGGGTTGTATGTATCTCAGTCACCTACTTAGGTTGCTCTACTTATTTTTCTAGTGTAGGTAATGATTCATCCCCTATGCCTACTTGTTGATCCTCAATAGTGAGAGGATTGTTTATTTGAAGTTGATTCTTATCAAGCATGTCTTGTACTATATTCTTGAAAGTGTAGCATGCTTGTATATCATGATCATTTTGTCTATGATATAAATAGTATAAATCCTCTTTATACCCCTTGGGTTTGGGTGGTTTGGATCTGAGGGATGAATCTTAGGTAAAGTAATGGTCTTTGCCTCACATAATCGATTGAATATTGATGCCAAAGATTCGGATAATGGCATGTAAATGTGAGGTGGATGGTGTTGTTGATTTAGCATCTAATTTTTTAGGGGTCCATTTTGTGTTTGTGGAGGAGGTGGTTTAGCCATGGATGTGATTTGTTGTTGGAGCTCCATGTTTGTGAGATGATGCATGATTTGTTGCAAAGCATCATTTTGGTGACCCATTTGTGTCTCAAATTTGGCTAGATGATCTAGAATGTGTTGTAAGACTAATGGGGATGATGATTGAATAGTTGTTGATGAAGTTGGATGGCAATTCTAGGATGATGGAAGTGAATTAGGTGTAGGTGCCAGAAGATCCTTAGGTAGATGTGAATCAAATGTCTCCATTATCTGAGGAGATGTGGATGTGTCACAATGATCCTATTTAGTGGGTATGTCCACATGCTCTTATTTTTTACTTAATTCATGCTCTTGTTCTACCTTGGAGTGCTCAACTATGATAGCTTGATTTCCCCTATTTTGGTGTAAAGGATACACATGTTCTTGCTCTTGTGAAGATGTTGGGTGAAATGAGCTAGGTGTGACTAGTTTTGATGGTGGTAGCACTTTTGATGTAGAGGCAATGTTTAATGGAGCTACCAGTTGTGTGGATTGATTTAGAGAAACCTGGTTCCCTATCATAACATTGACCATTCCCACAAACTCATGAGAAGATGTATTGGCATTTGGACAAGTCATGGATGCCTCATCAACTTGTCTAGGATGATCTACTGTCCCCCATGTTTAGGTGAAGATAGGATGGAAACCAAAATCCTTTGATATCTCAAAAAAAAAAATTTTTATATTTCGAGTTGGTTGAACTTATGTGGTGGATGAAGATGGTATAGATAATAAAAAAAAAAAATTTTTTATTTTGGTAGGGGGGATATTAAAATGTTTGAGTGTGGGTTGGCTTTGTCGACTTATCCTTGCTTGGAGAAATCAAAGATGAAGGAGGAGTAGTAGGAGAAATCGATGGTAATGGTGGTGGTGGAGGTAGTTCCACGACTAACCGCAGGGTTGAATCTAGACTCTAGATAAAATCATTGGGTTTAGTGTCTAGGTGCATGGGTGACAGAGTAGGCTCCTATGGATGATCCATATTATTGTAATACTTGAAGGGGTCTGGGTCAGCATGAACCACATGGACCTTACCTTCATGTATGTATTTGAGGTATTGATGAACTATGGATGGGATGCACTCCATGGCTCTCATCCAAGGTCATCCAAGTAGTATGTTGTACTATCTTGAACCCTCTAAGATGTAGCACAATGTAGGTATAGTCTTCTATCCAACCTGAATGGGGAGGACTATCATGCCAACCGTGGGAGATACAACATCGTTAAATGCTTGCAAGGTGAATGTGGATGCTGCAATGTGTGAAGGTGGGATGTTGAGATGCTTCAATGTGGTTGTGGTAATAATATTTATTATGGAGCCTATGTCAATCAATACCCATTTATAGGGGATCCTATTGATGCATGCGATGATGTGCAAAGGAGGGTCAGGTATATTGATGGGCATGGGTTTGATCTCATGATCCTAAAAAGTTATAATAGGATCTTTGTACATTTGTATATGTCCCACAAATTTGGTGAAAGCATCAAGATCATGGGGTTGTAATTTGATTGAACTCAAAATATTCATGAGAGTTTCTCGATATTTGGGGGATTATTGTATTAACTCGCTCATGGTCATGTTGGTTGATGGCGTATGTGGACTTTGCATCGACCTACTTTTGATTGTGACCACCGATTGAGGTGGTGGGCTTTGGATGGGAGTTCAGGGTGATGAAGGCCATGACATAGAAGGAATGTGGACTTCCCTACTAGGCCCCTCGATAGACCAGTTATGTCTGGTGGTGGTCTGGGATCGACATTGGCTAACAAAATCATCCACTTGATCATGTGGATAACCCATTGGTGTTCTCCTAGTAGAGGTATTTTGGTGGTTTGATCCTCTATGTGAGGAGTTAGCTTCATGATGACTATCAGGGCATCATGCGAGAATGAGGAGATCCTCAGGACTATAGTGGAGGTGTTCAGGACCTCTTCGTAAGTTTTTTACTTTACCAGCTCATGGTTGAGCTCGGCTATGCATAGTTATCATTATGTGTTGATTAAGCATACAATAAAGGAAAAAAATAAAGTATACAAAATGATTATCTCATTTAAATATTTCTTTGTGAGTCCTAAACTATTTGGTGTGTTTTGATTTGTTGTTATTATTGCTTTCTTGTTCGAGTTTTTGCTTTTGTTGATGAAATTCTCAGTTTAAGGGATTTCACCTATATCCTCTCACACACAGACCTGGTGATGAAGTCCAGGTTGTGAAACCCACCAAGATTTGGTGATGAAGTCCAAATATGATGAGGGAGTCCAGGTCCTACCAGTCCTCACCCAATTCACCTCGATGATATACCTCTCCAAAAAGAGATACCTACTATATTCCTGCTATGATAGTTCTTGGACTAGCCTTGGCCAAAATAGGGTGTGAAATAACCACAAACAAGCCAACAAGGTGGTGATGAAGGCCACCATCATTAGTCTTGATCAATGGTTGGGTGTGAATTCCAACTCGTTGATGTTTAATATGATACGTGGTGTGTGTGGGTTCATTTTATTTTATGCAAAAAGAAAAATGCAAACATAGAGCAATCAATGACTTTTTGCTAATGCATAAAATAACGTTTTAAATTTTCAAATTCCTAGATAAGAACATTTTAGTTTCAGAAAATTTAAAATTATAGAACCCTAATATGATGTCAGCCTTTGCACAAGCAACAAGCACACAATCCACACAATCAGCAAACAGAGGTCATCTCTATGTAAGATGGTCTACAGTAGAGGTCATCTGACATAGAAGTGATCAGAAATAGGGGCCGCTTGACCCAACAGTGGCCAGCAATAGAGGCCATCGGACCTAGGAGCGATCACAAGTAGAATATTTCAAATTTAAAAATTCTTCTATATTTTCCAATTAAACATGAAATTCTAACTTTTTCTATGAAAAGCAAGAAAATTAAGTATAGAAAAACTCATAGGTGAAGCCTACATCCGATGAAGGTGTTGCTTCTTTGATTTTTGTGATTCTACTCTGAGGCCATCATGGGGCAGAGCGATGGGGTCTACTAGTCATCACAGGGTAGGACGATGGACTCCTATGAGCCATTCCATCCCAGAGTGATGGTACCTACAATTCAAGAAAATCAAGAAAATAGGTAATTAGCGATAGATTTGTGAAAATTTAGTCGAGGTCCCATCATGATCGCCACTGTAGTATGCAAAAATCGTACACCTAAACAATTATATGAAATCAAATTGATAATATAATCATGTAACCATCAAAGATCAAAACAAGAAATATAGAAAATGGTGTCCTTCTCATTAATATTGAAATATTCCTTCACAAGGTGGTTACAAAGATATCCCTCTTAGGTATTTATACCAATTTGATACAATTTACAATAAAGAACCAATGGTAGGTGTATCCCATAGAATCTTTGCACCCTCAAAACTGATTTGGGGAGGGTTTCTTGTGACCTCCACATGATGAGATAAATATTGATGAATCTTTGTGTTGAATAGCTCCTGCTAAGATCTAAAATCTGCACACAAGAACACTCACAAGATATTAATAGCAAATGAGGAACCTCTCATGATGAGGTCCATATCCATGATAAGAAAATAAAAGAAAATGCTGAAAATGATAAAAAGATGCATGAAAACTGAATAAAACTATGCTAGAAAATAAATGAAATGCTGCTAAATCTACTATAACTAAGAAAAATAGTAAAAATAGATGTCACCGAGAGGTCATTCTGGGGTAGAGCGATCTGGCCTACTGACCATCCTAGGGTAGGATGATGGTGCCTATGGGTCTCTTAGGGTGAAGTGACCACTGAATAGTGGACTATTTCTTCATGATCGATGTGGGAAATGCCTGGATTAGTCTATCAAATTGATGTTCAAGGGTTGTGCTCTTTGAAGCACAATTAAATCATAGAAATTGGCTCAAAATCAAGATGTTTGATGGTGAAAGAGTGTTGAATTTGGTCTTCAAACTCCAAGGGACTCCATTGTTGCATTTGATAGCTCCATGACGAGATTTGAGTAGCACTTCATTGCTTATGAGAGGATGTTCTCTCTAGTAAACAAACTGGTAGCACTTCATTGTGGAGAATTGGGATATTTTTAATGAAGGCAAGGCACCTTCTTATAGATTTTCCAAATGGGAATCTTGGCTTCCTTGAGAAGCCAAGAAATGGTTAGGATCAAGAAGGGCAACAGACCATTCTAGAAGCTTCCCATAATTGATTGCAAATGTCGTTGGGCTTGGTTGGCCATTGAAACCATTTTTTCCCGTGGCACTAGTTTTGAGTTTGTTACAAGCGTGATCATCCTAGGGTAGAGTGGTCATGACTGCTAGCCATCATAGGGTATGGCAGCCTTTGGAGGCCATCCTTGGGTATGATGGTCCAGGTTGTAAAGGAGGAATCCTTCTTGTTGAAGTGATAAAAATCATTGTTAAGCCTTGAGGCTGCCCTAGGTGGGTCATATGGCCTAAAAAGGTGTCCATATAGGCAGTCTTCTCAAAATGACATGTTTTAGGTGTCTACAGATGTGCAGTAGAAAAATGTGACTATGTCAAATAGTCGTCATACTGTATATCCTGTATCCCTGTAACCTTAACTAAATTCTCACATGACATGAGAGTGGGCTTTACTAGTTGCACCTAGTTCATCCATCCTTCTTATTGTTTTTTTATATGCCTATGCATGCCTGAAGATAGTGGGTTGTTGTTATCACTTATGCAACCTACATAAATCCATTGATTCTCTCTAACATATTAGAAGATCATCTACCATTTTTTAGACACATTTAAGGTTCTATTTTATTGCATTTATGCACTACATTCATATTTTATCTTAGTGTTTCCCTCCATTTATGGGATTTGCATGTATTGGCAAAGGAATACGTTTCAAATGCTTTTGGGATTTTGGGAATCCCTATTGAATACTAAGTCTCTTTTTATACTATGCCAGAATTTTGGGGTCTACATGGATGTTGATCATTACCCATATCTTTGTTGGACCTCATCCTTCTACCCCTATGGTGGGGTTTTGGGATATTCCTAGGCCCTAACCTCATCTCACTTTTTTACCAACTTTAGTACTTAGTCACCTTTTACTTCTATCATGATAGGGTTTTGGGACCCGTTTGACATTCAACAAAAGCCCATTTTCTCACCCACCTCAATACTTAGCCAATATCTTTGCAGTGGGCTTTTAAAATATACTTCAGCCTCCTATTTCCCTACTAGGTTGTGGTGGGCTTTCAAGAATTTTCTTGGGGTGAAAGCTACCCATTATTTTTCTTGGTGTTTTTCCTACCTTTTCTATGGTGGCACTTTAAGACTTTCTTGAGGCTTGATAGGAGCCCATTTTCTTGTTTGCTTCAACACTTAGTCAATTTTGAGGTTCTTACTTATCACTTTTGAGGTGGGGAGAAAATGGGTGTGAGAAAATTTACCCAGATTCTTTGTGACTTGCACGATTTTTCACTTGATGAAAAGTATCAAACCTAGACAAACAAAGGGATCTTCACCCTATGCTAGCCAAGGGGTAAAAGTAGTTTTTGGCCTTTGTTCATTGGACCACATAGTCATATCAAAATTGGGGCTATAGAACCTTACTGTATAATATTATTTACAATTTTAGCTACCTTAAAAGCCTCATGTTGCCTCTCCTAACTCCTTTCATTACTACTCTTGAGCTCTCAAGGACTTGGCTTGGGAATCGACTATCAGGGAGGATGTACCTAAAGCTTATGGTATATTTGCTCCCATTTTTGGTAGCAGGGATAGGGGTGTTTCTGATGTGATCAATGACAAACCATAATTTGCAAGCATCCTTGTAGAGGGATCACTATATGTTTCTACCACCTCTTCTATCTTGGCGAGGAGACAAAAAAGCTTGAATACCATGCTAAGCACCTGATCCACTATTGGTTCTTGTAATGTAGCAACATCACTTTCATCCTTATATAAGGCCTCAAACAACTTCTTGAGGTCCTCTTCTACATAGATGTGCCTATTACTATCCCAAAACCCTAGGGAACCAAGTTCTTTAAGCTTTGCATTAGCTTTACCTATATTTTCTATCTCTTTTATAAGCATGGCATTTAGTTCCTCCCCTTCATAGTACAAGTTTGTGATATAAAAAACCTATTGTATAAGGGAATTGCATTGTTTGATATCCCATGTTGAGCACTTTGACAACATAGGATCCATTTTTCTAAACATTTCTATTATCACCAGTACTTGTGTGCTGATGCTTCACACAATATTCTTTTTCTTGGCTAGTTTGGTCCCTACTTCCTTGGATATTGTTCGGGCCTCTTCTAACTTTTGAGCAAAGGGAGGGACAACCTTCAGAGCCGCCTCTTCTATTTTCTTCCAATATATGGCCCTGATTTGCTTCACCCAATCCCTTGATATTTCCAATCCATGAGGCTTATTATTTTCCTTTTGTAGCTCGACCAATGCAGTAGTTAAAGACTCCCCCTGCTGATGTAGCTTGGCCTTAAATTCAACATCTTGTTTCTCTAGTGTACCCTATCCTATTAGTAGCTCATTTTATAAACCAACAATCCTTTCATCCCTTTACTTTAGTTTCCTTTTATATGTGGCCTTATCAAGTGAGTTCAATGATTTTACCTCATTTTCCAAGGCCTGCTGGTCTAGCTTTACTCTTTGTAGCTAGGCCTCCAAGGTTGTAATTATCTTTTGTGCAACCTTCAACTAATTTTCTATAGTTTTTCTCTTCAAGAATAACATGCCATATTTGATATGAAGTTGCCAATGGATCTTAGCATAGGAAATATAAAAAATGTTCTTGGTTTGTATATCCAATTGCTAGTCCTTAGGCCCCATTTCTGTGATGGCTTTCTTTACCTTCTACCAAGAAATTACCTTGTACCTTTTTTCCATTATGGGATCGAGCTCATGATGAGTAATGAAAATTGCATCCTCCTTGTCATCATATAACTATTGCAACTCCTCCTTGGCCCATTTTTATTATCTTGTGTGGTTCTCACCACTTCAAATCCTTTCAACAAGTCCTCTTTTGCAACCTGGTATATGATGGACACAATCAAGAAAGTTTGTAGTGAAGTCAAGGAGTATGATACCATTGTTTGAGCTAGGGTTGCACTAGCCACTTCATCATGGTGCCTTGAATCTAATGGTGCTGATGGTGGAGGAGTTTGTTAAAGCGGGGGCTATGTTGGTGGTGGTAGGATCAACAACACCTTAGATAAAATGGGAAGCTAAAGTGAAGGGGGTGGAGTGACACATGGACTGGAATTAGGTGGAGGTGGTGGAATTTTAGATGAATCTTGAGGTAGACTGAATTAATGAATGGAGTGCAATGGAGAGATGATAGGAGACTTGGGGCATTATTTCTTAACAAAGGCAATCATTATTGGAATCACCCATGCAACTTGGGCTGAAGGAGAAGGAAAATACTCCAATATTTCAAGGGATGGGGTTCAATCAAGAGATAGGGAACATATATGAATTATCGAAGGATTGGATTTAGAGATCATACCTTGATCTTGCATCTTCTTTGAGGTTGTTTCAACTATGTGCTTCCCTTTCTTTATCTAAGCGATTGCTCCTACTTCTCCAAACTCCAGTGCTCCCTACTATATTTGTTAATTTTTGTGTTCTTCTACATGTATCCAAAAGATATAAGTATTGGAGCATTCCTTTCCATTTCCACTTGAGTCTAGCTTCTATGACGGAGGGTCAAGTAAATTTTCTAGTTGTGTTGCAAAAGGTTTGGTCATTCTTGGATTTCTAGTAAAGTGTATGAGTAATAGGCTTTCTATGGTGGATTCTCATACATTTCAAGGTATGTAAAATGTGCCACTTGATCCTATGGTAGATTTCTATATTTTACAATCCTATCATTGTAAAGACTTTTCTAGTGTTGAAAAACCCACAACCTTTCATTGTTTACTTTGAGCTTATTCTTAACCATGCCATCTGGGTCATAGTTCCACCTAAGATGCACCACTGGGAGGTCCAAGAGGGATAATTTTCTCTCCAATGCTTGATATGTGGTGTTTTCTCTCTTGGGCATATTGATCAGACCAAACTTTACTAGGATTGTGAAAATCACCTTCTTTTTTTCTCCAATACCTAGTTTATTCTAAATGGCATAAATTTGCCCGCATATCTCCATACCAAATATGCATTTTGTAATGTAGAAGAGGATTATGTAGGGAAAAACTAAAAATACATACAGTGGATGATGGTACCTTACTTCAAAAAGTACCAATCTCTTACTTCCCGTAGATTACCTCTTAGGAATTCATGTGCCTCATCAAACAGACATGGGAAAACCTAAAAAATAAATGTGAGAGTAGATCCTAAGAATGTATTGTTGAACTCTAGAAAATAATTTCTCCTTTTGAGCATATGCATCTATTCCACCACTAGACATAGCTGGTCCTGTTCATCCTTCTCTTGAAATGGCACACCATGCCTTGTGTCAGGCATGTAGTAGAAAAATAACCATGCCATATAAGAGTACCAGAATTTGGTACTCTACCCTATCTAGTATATCCTCATCTATCTTCTAATATTTCCATCTAGGAACTCTGCCCAATCTAGTCTCATAGCATTGTATGCCCTTATTACTGCATGCACCATCACCATATAGCATGGGAGAATTGTGGCATATGTCATGAGGTTGAGAAGAATTGCCAACATAGAAAGGACTGGGTGTACTTCCTCCTTGAAATTCACCAATAGCCATGGTTTCTCCATGTAATTCTTTGTTAATTTTCCTAGCACCTAATTTAGCCATTTCTTAGGGCCTTTATTGTTGTTCCAAGTCGATGGTTTTTAGATGCCCTCCCATAATATATTGTGTGAGGATATACTTAGTTGTGAATTCATGTCTGATGGTCTATGCATCTATGTAGAACAACCACTATAATCTCTCATTTTTTACTACATATAAATTATCATCATAAAATTTTGAAATTGCATCAACTAGCTTAGGGTAAGGATGCACTAGAATCAACATGAAAAGACTAAGCTAGATATTCCATGTAGCAACTCCTGAATTACTAGGGAAAAATTTTACCACCTTGGTCATCAAACCCTTATGAAAGCCTCTGCCTCTAGACTTAGTTGTGAGTTTAGTGTCAGAAATATCTATGAATGTGTTTGATATCCACTTTGGGGGCTTTGGATTTGTCATTCTAGGCTCTCAACTATTTTGGCTTCTTAGTTCACCTTCACCAAAGTACTATAGTCATGCTACTTAAGGAGTCATATGTATTCCTTGACCCTGACCCTGATAATACTACTATCAACTTAGCACTTTGGAACATAAAAAGAGTAAGAGGGGTGGAAGTATTGTTTACTCCTATTTATAATTCTTGTTGATGGAAGCTAGAAAGACATATGACATGACCATTATAGAGAATTTGTGTAAAGCAAGGAGATTTTATTAGGGTAATATTGCTTCTGATAGGTGGATCTTATTAGTTTCTCTTGGGATGTGAATCATTGGCCAATGAAATCAATGAGAAAGGAGTTTACGTCAGTTGGACACACCAATTTCAAAATGCACTCTTTTATCTTAAGCACTCCAAACCATTATGCCTTTATTAGTTATTATAGTGTGATTGGCCTTGGGTAGATCACATTTGGGATCTAACCTAATTATTAATTTTTGATATACCTTAACTTTTCTTTGAAAAGTGTTCCCCCATCGTTGCTATCATGGAAGAATCATCAACATGTCTAATAAAGGTGCTACCACCTAGACTACTCTATCATTCTCACCATTATCTTTCATGATGTTCTTGGCATGTGGGCCCTTTCAAGCTAGTTTGGCTAGCTCATGTGAATCCCATTGGACCAAGGGTTAGCTCCTCATATGTGACATATTGATGATGTGCACTTCAGTTGGTTTACAAAATGGTAGCATCGAGGTGGAAAAAAAACTATCAAACATAGTCAAATATTGACACTTGGTTGATTCTGCATGTTGCCGATGCTAGTTGGTAGTGATGGGGTTCCTTCAAATTTTTCTTGTGGCAGGGTTTTGGGACAACCCTACAACTTGGTGATATCCCATTTTTTGCCATTCAAAATTGCCCACTTGTTGGTGGTATATTTTTAAGACACATTAGGGGTCATCTAGTTTCCCATTTTCCCACCTAACTATGGTGGATTTTCAGGATCTATCTAGGGTTGAAGGCTACTCGTTTCTCTATCATATATCATTACTTGCTTGGTGGTAGCCTTTTGGGGCTTGCTTGAGGCTTGGTGTTGACCCCATTTTTTTCTAGGCTGAATGCTTAGATTTTTAACTGATCTGGGGAACTTGGTATGTGCATGTGGTGAGCTAGCCCTGATATCCATCACATCATTTGGTTCTACTATTCTTGAATTTGAATATTTACAACCTAAGACTAAAAGAAAGGCAAAAGGAAATATATTATGTACATATATACAACTTCACCATTAAAATAGCTAGGCATAGTGCTTCATGTACTGGCCATTCATTAAAATTAGGAGCAACCATCCATCAAGGTCACACAACTTATATGTATTTGTGTCCATGCAACTTTTAATGAGGTATGGCCCTGACCACATGGAGTCAAATTTATCATGATCTTCTTGTTTTGCTTGGTCTACATCCTACTTTAGGACAAGATCACGTTCACTAAAAATTATCGATGCTACCTTCTTTTCAAACCAACATTTCATAGAAACTTGGTGTTGGCATAAATTATTATATGCCTACTCACATTTCTTTCTAGGTGTGCTAGTTCTACCAATATTCTTTCCATTGTCGATAAGCCTTCCATATCCTTTTCACTTATACATCTTAATATCGAAAGTTCTAGATTGATTATGAGGATTTCCTCCTTTATGTACACCAAAGCATAGGGTTATGTCTTTAAGGATTTATTTGGATTTATTCTATCTATTCAAAGAGCTCGATATAGAAGGAGGTGCCAGATTTTGGGGTTGTGCTCAATGTTTCACTTTATTATTTATAGTAGATTTTTATTTGTGGACTCAACTAGACCATTCCCTGTGGGTAATAGTTTGAGAAATTACTCTAGTATATGTTGTATATTTTGATGAAATCCATTGTTTTGGCACCCATGAAGGACATACCATTGTCTAAAATAATAGTGGTAAGGATTCCAAACCTGGTCTCTAGAAAATCAATGACTATTTGTTGGTCAACGTGCTTGGTAGCTTTAGCCTCCATAAACTTCATAAAATAATATATTTTTGTGAGAATATACTTGTGTTTGGCTGATGAATTTTTATTTATTACGTAAATAAATTCTAACCCCCACTGCTAAAATAGTTCTTCTATAGTTACTAGCTTAAGTGACATAGCAGGATGCTTGCTCTTTCCAATGAATTTTTAGTATTTTTCACATGTTCTAACCAATTTGAATGCATGTGCAAAGATGGATGGCCAATAAAATCCTACTATTAAGACCTTGGTTGTTGTAGTTTATCTTGAATAGTGTCCTCCTGATAAATTGGTATGGAATTCCTCTAAGATATTCTTAGCCTTTTTTGGAGATACACATCTCAATAGTACCCCATAAAAATTCTTCCTATAGAGAACATCATTGACCAATACATATTTTGTGGTTTATAGTCTATATCTTCACCTTTGAGATGTCATCAATCCTTTTGGAAACTTTCTACCATTGAAGTAGTGTACTAATTGGGTGATCCAGGCATCGGATGACACTTTTACTTCCTTCGATTGTGTTGGGATTGCTTCCTCCATGAATAAATTAGAATCTAGTGCTATAGATTTTGTTAGCTATTGGTAAATTTATCGTCTCCTTACTAAATTGGTTGGCCTAATCTCAATGTTATATTATTGTATTTTCATCATCCATCCTACTCTTCTATCATCCAATTCATCTTGAATCATAAAATTCCTAACATCCAAGTGTACTAGGTATATAATTGTCTTGCTTTGAGAGACAAAATACCTAAATTTCTTCAAGGATACCATGACTACATATACCTATTTTTCAATGAAATTGTATCTTTCCTCATGATCTTGCAATGTTTTGCTAAGGAAGGTGATGGGTCTCTCACTATTGTCTTCCCCCTTTTGGGTGAGGACTATCATGTAGCTTTATTCTACTCCAAAAGCATATAGAATGAAGTCCTTGGAGTAGTCTGGGTTGACGAGCACTAGATATTTTGTAATAGCTTCCTTAATATATCTAAAGGTATTCTTTTGAACATCTATCCACCTAAATTCCACATCTTTCTTGAGCATCTCCATCATGGGCTTGACTATTTGGCAAAGTCTTATACAAAATTCTCAATAAAATTTATCTACCCAAAAAATGATTGCAGCCCCTTTTTATTTAATGGTAAAGGAAGGTCAAGGATTAATTTTACCCTATTTGGGTCAAAAAATAGTTCATATTTAGATACAACATGCCCCAGGAGTTTTCCTTCCTCTACAAAAAATATGGATTTTTTGGGTTTAGGGAGATTCCAAACTCCCTATATTTTTCAAAAACCATCCTGAGGTGTTCTACATGATCCTCTATTTTGTGGGAAAAATAGTCATATCATCCAAATAAATGATAATTACCCTATTCACAAGCTCACCAAAATCCAAGTCCATAGCCCTCTGAAAAGTAGCTCGGCATTGGACAACCCAAATGGCATTTGTTGGTAAGAAAAGGTTCCCCACTTGGTGGTGAATGTTATTTTATGTTGATATTCATCTCAGACCCACACCTGATTGAATCCAAAGAATTCATCCAGCAATGAAAAGCATTTTGCTCCAACCATCATGTGTAATATTTAATCAATTTGGGAAAGAGGGTAATGATATTTTAATGAGGCTTTTTTTAGATTTCAAAAATCAACACAAAGTCGAATATCTCCATTATTTTTTCTCACTGGTACCAGGTTGGCCACCCAAGTAGAGTGCTTAATAGGGTAGATAATTTTGGCACTTAGAAACTTTAGAAGCTCCTATTTCATCAAGGCTTCTATTTTTGGGTTAATTGGCCTCTACTTCTGCTTGAAAGGCTTTGTATCTGGTTCTAACTCAATAGTGTGTTGAATGGTGTCCTTGTTGTACACCTTGAGGTCATCATAAGTCTAGGCTATGATATCATTATATTTTCTATAGAGTTCCTAAATTTGACCAACTTCTTCCTTTGAACACTTCACCCCTATTTTTAGGCTCTTTTTTATGCATAATTTGCACCTCCTTGTATCCTTTAGTATCAAATTTCATCATACAACCTATTGATCTATCCTTGTTATCAAATAATATTCCAAGAGTTATCAGTCCTTTCGTAATATGGTTGTTTTTTAACTAGATGAACTCTCCTTATTCCTCTTCATATTCATCTTCTAGTGATTTATTAGTTGAGCAATTCATCTCATTGATTAAGAAATCTACTATCTGCTCATCACTCTCAAATACTTTCCAAAATATGTCCTTGTCTAGAATAGAGGGTCTATACACTAGTCTTACTATATTTACCTTGTATATGGCATTTTACATTGGGCAATAATAGGCTCTTATGGATGTTAGTATGTTAGCATGAGTCTTTTTTTCTCTTAAAATTATCCTGATGTTTAGAGCTTCAAATGTATCTAGCAGATCTCATATTCTATTCCTATAAGCTTTGAGATACTGTTGCTTACTTACACATTTCTCAATGATCTTATGTATCACTAGCTTTAAGTCCTTGAATATTTTTAGCTTCTTAAAACTAAGTTTCTCAACCTTTTTTAAGCCTAGACATAGTGCTTCATATTCTACTACATTATTTGTGCAAATCCATGTCAATCTATATGAGAAAACTTTCTTAGCTCTTGTGGGTGAGATCAGGACTATACCAACTCCAGCACCATTTTTGCATCTTGCTCCATCAAAATAGAGCTTCCAAATCTAATTAGGAACAGGGGTTGGTTCCTCTTGAATAGATAGTTTCTTTGTCTCTAGATTTTCAATGGTATAGGTACCCATTCTCATCTCGATCATGATATTAAAATCCTTTAGTGAGAATTGGTCCTCCATTTGTAACCCCTCTATTACATCTTCCATAAAATCAGCCTTTTTGATCATTATACTCACTATATTGGCCTATTGGTTTCCTTCCTCCAATTTCTCTATATGAAATGATGAAGGCTTTTTTGAATATATTTTGACTCTTCTTCCTTTATGGGGTATTTCCATATGAGAATAGTCAAGGGAAAGATAGCCACCCAACTTGGTAGTGAACTCTCTAGATAAAAGCATCTCAAAATATGGTTCCAAGTCCACTACTATGATTTCTTGGATGATGGTAACCTAAGGCAATTTGTGTAGCACCATAGGGATGTCCTTGATCACTCTAACCATTTTTATTTGGGTGTCATATAATTACAAAATGCTGGGGTAGTTTCTTGTGTATTCCATACCCATAAAATCACATATTACTTTGGGAATGATTATAGTGGTAGCCCCTAAATCAATCATGTAGTTATGAACTATCCACCCCTCCATTTCTAGGGATAGATAGAATGGGGATGGCTTATTATTTCCTGCTCCTAATATGAGGCTACCTTGAGATAGACTCAGCTCCATTTGGATTTTTCTTTGAATCTTGGTTATCTTGAGGGAGGCTTGAATCAAATCAATTTGTCCAAGAATGAGCAGAGCATCATACATGCTAGATTTTGAAGGTGTTCTCTTCAATTCTTCAACAATATTGAAAGTAGGATATTAGCTAGCTTCTCCTTATCTCTTGGAGGTTGCTCAAACCTACTCCTATATTCTTGAGTGGCCTTAATCCATTGGTGCTTGGTGAGAGAAGGGTATCTTAGCTTATCTTTGGCTTCTTATTGTATCTCAACCCTCTTTGACTAGGTTTCATCTGGTTTAGCTTCCTTATTTTGCTATGGGAATGGATTACGAATAGGGGCCTTTTGAGAGACCTCAATTTTTACTTCTCTTTTATATTTAGAATCCATGGGAACTCTTAAGGGGTTCAATTCTTCATGGATTACTTGCAAAGGTTTCTTTCCTAATCTTTTTAAGACAAAAAAATGCTCAATGAATGGCATCATGAAGTTATGACCAACTTCTCTAATAATATTGATGTGTCCCTTTAGGATCCTTTATGCCTTCTCAATAGCTATTTTATGTACATAATATTGGTGCATCATGCAAGTAATTTCTCCATGAGGATCATTGCATGTGGAACACCAATAGTTTGATTCAAGTGTAGATGTTGAGACTTCTCAAGAGGCTTGCTATTAGAGATAGCTTGGTCCTTGGCTACATAGGGGAATATTTGAGGTTGGAAATTTCTTTTTGTTTCCCTCCTCTTCATTAAGGTGATATCATTGGTTAGATTTTCATTATGGTTTACATTTATTGTATAAGGGTAACTTGTGGGTTGGGGGTTGGCAATGCAAGTACTACATGGGATGCAGGTAATGTTGTAAGAATGATGGGAGCTAGTAAATCTTGCAATGCATGAGGACTACACCATGGAGGAAAATTTATGGGGGGGATGCCAATTTGGTAAGTGGTTCTATTAATAGATGACTGTGATTGATATTGAGGAAATTCAAGGAATATGGGCATTACAGGTTTGGGAGGAAATCTGCCTATGGCTATAAGATCCCTCTCAGCCTTTACAACTTCATCAAATATTTGTAAAAAGGCCCAAAAATGTGGTTATCTTATTGAAAACCCAAATATAAGCTAAAGGCTCTCAAGTAATAATATACAACTTGCTCATTAGTTAGTTGAAGATCTTGAAGAACTATTTCCTAGGTGCAACTAAATATGATGTTGAAGTCCACTATTTCTTCTTGAGTATGCCTTTGCATTATTGTGAACTAGGTGAGTAAGGAGAAATTATCTGCTTGCTAATTGAATTCTTCTATCAACTTTCTAGCCGCATCAGCCCAAGAAGAATGGTCCCATTGGGTAGAGTTTTGTACAAATATAGCATTTTCCCTCTTAGGGAGATAACCAATAATTTGATCATCACATCTTATTCCTGAATGTTATGAGTAGTAGCCAATGAAGAAACATATTGATAGTTCTCAAATGGTATTCCCAATGCCATCATACGTTGGTAAATCTTTCAAAGCATCTTGAGGAATTGTATTTTGATTTGCAAATTTGAGGGGCCAATATTATTCTAGTGGGGAAAGTTTTGATTATGATTTTGTGTCATTGGTGCTTGGATAATAAAAAGCACTTTAGGTGTAACATTGATATTATTTGGCTCTTCTATGAGAGATGAATATGGGGTTGATTCAAATGAAGGGGAAGGTTGTTTTCTTCTAAAGAGTAACTCTAGGAAATTGACTGGTTCTTTAGTCTGGCTAACCTTATGCCTTGTAATCATGAAAATGATACAAGGTTAATGTGACTCTTTGAGTCACTATTTCAATGGAGTCACTAAGTGATTGAATAAAACTTGGTAAAATAGAGCCTCACCAAACTCTGATTTATCTAAAATGTGGGACTGGTCCCATCGAGCATGCCAAAAACTGTTGGTCTCAAAATCTATCTAAGGAAAGGTTTGTGCACCCATAGACCTTGACCAACTTTGAATGGCTTGATTGTCGAGAGGCTTTCAGGTCAATCTATAGAGAAGGTCGATTCCTTATGAAGTCCTAGCTAACTACCTCCTAAATGTGTGGGAAAAGGGTGTTGAAAGGAAATAAATGAAGTCAAAGCTAGAACTTGAAGGGGTACAAATTTAGCCACATCAAAGTACATGCATTGAACTTAAATTATTACAAGAAGCTTAGACAAATCACCTAACAGACCATCCAATTCATTCTCACTTAACATTAATTACATGTGTTTGTTAGAAAATTCTAAAATCAGAGAATGAAGAGCATAGAATCCATAATACAGAATTAAAGTTGAATCATTCAACATATTTTAGTATAAATAAATAAACAAACATTCATTCATACATACATGAGATAATATGGAGGCCAAATAGTGATCCACTTGTATTCCTTGCAATATCAAAAGTTTTACATGCAATTGTAATAGCTAAAGAGCTAACCATTTTCATGCCTTACAATCTAACATATATAGTCTCTACAAGGAATTTTGTTACAAGTGATCATGATGTACAAAAAAAAAAATACGACTATATTAGATAGTGGCCAAACTGTATCTCTTGTATTCCTGCAACCTTAACCAAATACTCATGTGGTATGAGAGTGGTCTTTGTTGGCTATGCCTATTTCATCCATCCTTCCAATGCCTTTGACAATCCTACTATTTTTTATGCCTGTGCATGCTTGAAGATAGTAGGTTGTTATCACTTGTGCAAAATGCCTAAAGCCATCAATTCTCTCTAACATATCAAAAGATCATCTACCATTTGTTAGACACATATTGGGTTCTATTTTACTGTATTTATGCATTGCCTTCCTATTTGGTCTTAGTGTTTACCTCCATTAGTGGGCTCTGCATATCTTGATAAAGGAAGATATTTTCAATGCTAGTGAGATTTTGGGAACCCCTAATGAACCCTAAGTCTCTTTTTCTACTGTGGTAGATTGTTAAAATCTACATGGATGTTGGTCATCACCCATATCTTCACTAGACCTCATCCTTCTGCTCTTGTGGTGGGGTTTCAAGACATTCCTAAAAATTGATCTCATCATGATTTTCTACCAACTTTAGTACTTAGTCACCTTTGAATTCTATCATGGTAGAGTTTTAGGACCCATTCGATATTCAACGAAAGCTTGTTTTCCTAACTGCCTCAATACTTAGCTAATTTCTCTACGGTGGGCTTTTGAGATATACTCAAAGTTCATCAGCCTCTCATTTCCTTGCTAGTTTATGGTGGGTTTTTGAGAATTTTCTTGGGACAAAGGCTACCCATTCTTCTGATCAACTTTTTTCCTCCATTTTTTGTGGTGGCACTTTGGGACTTTCCTGAGGCTCGAAAAGAGCCCGTTTTCCCACCTACTTCAACACTTAGTTGATTTCGAGGTTCTTTCCCATCACTTCTAGGGTGGGGAGAAAGTGGGTGTGAGAAAACTTACTCAATAATTTCCTTATGAAAATGAGTATAAGGTAACTTGAATTCTTAAATTACCTTCAAATTCTACTATTTAATATACTGAGAGTTATCCTATTTAAAATAATTTTATTTTAGATTATTATATAATTTTATTTAATAGTAATTTTTTAAACCTTTGTGTATTTATTTGGTATTCTATAAATCACTCATTTTTTTTGTGAGTTATAATTTGAATTAGCATAATTATTCTTATATTACCATTATCATGCTTATGAGTCTTTCCTATATTTATCAATATGAAACACAACTTATAAAATCAATTTTATTTCAATATTGTGTGTTCATCTAAACCAAATACTAGACTACACTATTTGTATCTAATTGACAACTTCTTATCTTATTAATTTCTAATCTATTATTTTCATCTATTTTTAAGGTTTATTCCTTCATACTTAAGATATAAATTTCCATTCATTATATTTGACATGTAATATTTCTTTTTAATTGAAGATACTTTACCAACCAAAGCATACATTTAGGGGCATAACGGGGGCCACCCTCCCAATGATTTGAACTTGCATATCGACAATGTAAGCCCAAAGTCATACCAATACACCATCCTAATAAGTACAACATTCAATATTTTGAATACTTCTATATTAAATCATAAATTATCTTATTATTATTATATATATAAGATTTTTTTAGTCCATTTATTCTTATTTACCATATTTTGTTCTTTGAGTTACAAATTTCAATCCAATCTACATGCTAGAATTCAAATATAGTGATAGTGAATATTTATTCAATCAATCACTTCATTTATTATTTTTTATATTCATCACTTTATTCAATTTATTCTTTAATTTTAAATGATATTGATATTGAAATATATATGTACCAATATTCATACTTAATATTTTGAATTTTGATATGTTAATTATTAAATGGTATTACTTTACTAACATTGGTTTTTTAGAGTAAACGCTAATATTTTATTATGTCATCAACCAAAAAATTACTATAATATGGTGTTAGCACCATCCACTAGAAAAGAAACAAAATGAGGTGGATAAGAAGTAAACCATCCATAATTGAGTATACATGAGAATAGAAGCTAATAGAAATAAAGAGACTATAGTTATATTTTGCTAGAAAATGCTAGATATCATCACTCATCCATGGGAGATTCTATCATATGCTAAAGTTTTGATCATGGCCTCCATAATATCTTCTAAAGTTTTGAAGGAAGAAATATAAGTAATGAGTTCCTAAACTAGAGAATGGTGCTTATTGTGTGGGACAATAATTTGAGTCTCTTTTCAAAGGGGACCTGGATACTTTTACACAACTTGGAATGACTCCGTTTATATGTATATGTTTATGTTCATGTAGTGTTTGGTGATTTTATTGGCAAAAACAAAGTTATTTTTCTCTAACAATATTGAAATATAAAAGCAAACCTAAGAAAAATCACTAATGAGTTTGAAAGATAGATGCAATAATACAAGATGCAACAAACAAGGTTCCTAAACTAGTATGCTTTTCAATATTCGATGATTTGCAATAATGTAAAAGGAGATTTTATTTTAAAGGTAAAACAAGAGAGAGATGTAACATACAAAAATTTCCCTAAAATGCAACTATATGCTCTTTTGATTGCTTGCTTAGGTACTTTAAAATGAAAGGTTCAAACTATAATAAAGATTCCTTGATTTATCCCAAAATAAATGTGTTTTAGCCTAATTTCAATAAACAAGGAAGCTAAAAATAGAAAATAATAAAATAGAAATAGAAAAAATATTTTAGAGACTAAAATACCTATTTTTTGAAGCTTTAATAGAAGCATTGGAGGTTACAAAAGCACTACCAACCTTTTTGCTCCACTTTGACACTTTTGCTAAACTTGCAAAACTAGGGGGTAAAAATTAAATGTAGTTTGTTTTAGGGGGTCTATATAATCATAGGGAGGTGGTAGAATATCTAGTCAGGTTGATCAGAACCCACTTTGGTAAATTTTTTTTGGAAAATTCCTAAAAATTATAGAATAAAAGTGATTTTGCAAGTCAACACTTTTGCAACAGTAGCATTTTTGCAAACTGCAATGCTATTACACCTGGAATAATTTTGCAAACTGTGATATTTTTTCTTTAGTACAAAAAAAAGAAGTAGAAGCACTAGATTTTTAGAAATGTCAATTTTTATCTTCCTACAACTGTCAAACAAGGAGTTTTGGGAAGAAAGATTTTGTGAAATCAACCTAGTTTTGAGATTAAGTTGCCAAAAGGGAAGAGAATCCTAATTTTTGGTGTCTAGTAATAAGGGAATTTATAAAATCATACCCATTGGATTCCGTATCTAAAAAAACTTACATGGAAGCTGACATAATTTAAAAAATTTTGAGAAATGGAAGATGAGGTTCCCAAAGACCTTCAAATAGTTCCTAAAGAGGTCCTAAATACAATATTGAATGTCCAAAACACCTATAAATGACTAAGTAATGACTATAAAATTTGATTAATGAAAATATATGATAAATTTTGGCTTTTAAGCCTTGCTATCTCAAAATATCATAGGTCCCAATATAAAGAAGACACAATATTATAGGTCAAATATTAATAATAAAGAGTAGAATTATATGTGTGACCAATCAAATATAAATCTAGGACAATATATTAATGAAATGACATTCAATTATAATATAAAATATGAATGTAAAATGGCCAAAAATAGTTCATGTACATGCATGAATAATACTTACAAAAATAATTGCTAAAAATCTGCATACAAGCTTTATTATCAATGCTTGATATGTAGTGATAACTACATACCATTTTTTATTTTTCTTGTGTTATATTGTATGGATATTTGTCTCCATAATATACCCATAGTAATGTGACTCTTCAATACTTATATATTGCACTCCTCACATATCTAGGAGATGTGACCTTTCCTATTCTTGACCTTTGGCTTCTCATCTTGCCACTTATTTACTAGACTATTCACTCTCTTACATGCATACTTGACTCTATTCACTCTCTTACATGCATACAAGACACTTGTGCATATCATCACTTTACATATTTGCACACTTAAATGCAAGACACTTGTGCACATCCTCACTTTACATATTTGCACACTTACATACAAGACACTTGTGCATATTCTCTCAATACACACTTACATGACACTTGTGCATATCTTGCATATTACACTCTTACATGACACTTGTGCATATCCTACACATAGACACTTATATGAAAGGGAAAATATAAATCACTCATCTAAACTATAAACTCAACCCTAATCTATTACATATTTACATTTGTACCATGAAGGTACCATCAGGGTACATTTGCATGTACAGAATAATGTAATATTTTCCAACAATAAAAAGAATTCAATGTAATAGTGATTCTTAGAAAATAAAATAATGTCTATGAAATGCTTAAATGGAGACCTATAACAATGATCAAGTAATAATTAAACCATAAAAATTAGCTACAAATTGGAAAATGTGAGATTTAAGAGTTTAACAAAATGGATTAGGAGAACTAGGGGAGCTAATATGCATGCAATGAAATGAAAGTAATTATATAGTGACTATAAATGCCTACAATATTAAGTAAATAAATTACAAAAGTATAAATAAGAGATGCAAGAAGATATTAGACTTATTTAAAAGCTATTATGCCTACAAATAAGATGATAAATAAGTATGAAATGACTATAAGTAGCTACAAATAAAGATATGATGAGCATAAAAAAAAGTTAAATGGCTACCACAAGAGCTACAAATACAAGAAATAAAAAGGAAATAAAACATATTAGATAATTTTAGTACATGTAAATAGCATAAAATAAATTCTTAGCAAGGCAAATAAGGAAAAATGCATGAAGTAAGAATCAAAATGGAGAGAAAAAAAGTGTGGGAATGGAATATTACAACCAGATCCTAGCAGAGTCTACTCCTCCTAGCCAAGAATTCCTCCTTGGTGGTAGTAACAATATGAATATGGCCTTGAGGGACAACTTAGTAATAATATCCTTGTAATGTTATGAAGCTACAAAAAAAAACGAAGGATGGTTGGTGGTTGCATGCATTGTTTAAGCGGGAGCTTTGAAATTCAAAATCTGGAGGGCAAGAAGGAATTTTTTCAAATTTTCAAAATGTGCAAGGATGGTCATGAGGATGACCAGGAAGTGATTCCTATAGATGTTCCTGAGGATGGTCAGTCTTCTATTAAGGCTATTGAAAATGTTGCTGCCTTTTGGGGTGACGATCCACCCGACAAAGGAGTTTTGTCTGGACCCCCCTTGGTTGAGGGACCCACTGTCTCAAAGCCTTATTTTTCTAAAATTGTCAGAGGAAATTCTTCTAGTTCTAAATCTTCTCTGTTCCCCTTGGAAATAGTTGGGAACAAAGTTAAGATTCTTGCAAGCCTAGCTTCCAATTATCTATCCTTGGAAACCTTTTCCCTTGTCAAAAAAATTATGGGTGGAAGGCCTGATTTAGATACAATCAGAAGATGGGACTTTTCTAAATGGAAAGCCAAAGGGTGTTTGGAAATATTTGGGCTCTCCAATGGCTTCTTTGGAATTAGACTCAATAACTAGGATGACGCGAACCGAATCCTCACTGGTGGTCCCTGGTTCCTAGGTAGGAAAAGTGTTTTTCTTAGGCAATGGTCTCCTGAATTTGATCCTGATTCCCAAAGCATCAATTATGCTCCGATTTGGGTTCGACTTCCAAATCTCCCTTGGCACCTTTGGCATGAAGACATCCTTAGTGCTATTGCTAAAACCATTGGGGATTTAGTGGCCATTGACCATGCTACTTTGGCTCGAACAAGGATGATTGTTGCTCGTATTTGTGTCAATGCAAATTTGGACTCTGCTCTTCCTACTTTTGTGGAATTGGAATATGAGTCCTTCTACAAGAAGCAGGCCATTGAATATGAAAATAAGCCTCCTTTCTGCATTGAATTTCGGACACAGGGACATCTTAGAGCCCAATGCCCTTCTTTAAAGGCTCAGGAGGAAATTGGCATTGAGAAGCAAAAGGACAATGCTCCCTTTTCCAAAGTTGAGAAGAGGAAATATCCTTCTTCTAAAGGGTCTTTTTTCATCCGACCAAGAACTAGAAGCCTCACAATAATAGAAATAGTCTTCTTTAGGGAGGCACCTCACATGAGCTACAACTTCCCATTCATGTTGATGATAAGGCAAGATGGTCTCCACATCTGGTCATGATAAGAACAAGGAAGAGGTAAGTTACTTATTTTCTCTCCCAAATAAGTTTCAAATTCTATCTGATTTACCAGTTGGGGATGTTGAGAATGAATTGATTGCTTAGAACCCTGGCCCCATCCCTAATCCATCTTCATCCCCTATTCAAGAAAATAGGTGGGAACATTCTCTTGTTCCCTACATTCTTAATGGAACTCCTATCAAGTCACCTATGTAGGGGGTTGTAGGTTTAGGTTCCCTTCTTCCTTCTATCGAGCCTTTTCCTAAAAGCTTTGCTAATATTTGTGCCCAGATCCACATCGAGGATTTTTCTATCCCCACCTCTATCTTTTATTCCTCAAGTCTTATGATTCAAAGAATTAACCCTCACAAATTTATCTCAAAGCAAACAAGAAGTCATAAAAATATCTAATTGATTATGGAGGTGAGAAAAATAAGGGCAGAACCTCTAATTATGACCATTGGAAATAGGGATTAGAAGATGAAATTGCTAATGGTATTCAAAAAACCCTATTTTCCATAGGGATAAACTAGAGCAAGGATGACACAAAATGCATCAAACCTCCCCAACCTCAGGGAAAGGGAGGCAAAAGAGCTTTCAAATATTCCAAATGAAAATCCTCTCATGGAATGTGAGAGGTCTTAATGGCATGGCTAAACAGAGGCTAGCCAAATCATTGAGAAAAGAAATCAATCCTTCTATCTTCCTAATGCAAGAAACCAAAGTTGGAGATACTATTGCCAAGTTTGTCTGCAATAAAATTTGGAAGAATAGTGAATCCATTTTCTGTAATGCAAGGGGGGCTTCAGGAGGTCTTATCTATCTTTGGAATCCTGCATTCCTTGAGGGCAGATTGATCCATTCTAATGAGGAATCTGCTAGTATTCTATTTTTTGATAAATATTCCAACTCCCCTTGGGTCCTTACCAATGTTTATGCCCCAAATTCCATCCCTGGTAGATCCAAACTTTGGGAAATCTTATCTTCAATTAGGGAAGCCTTCTCAAACCTTCCCTGGGTCCTTGTTGGGGATTTCAATACTCCCTTGTTTCCTTCTGATAAAATAGGAGGGGTGGGTTCCTTTACAAAAAGCATGGATGATTTTCAAGATTTTATTAACCATAATAACTTGATGGATGTGAACCTAAAAGGAAATCAGTTTACCTGGTCTAATAGAAGAAGTGGTAGTCAGCTTATTCAGGTGAAACTTGATAGAGTTATTTTTTCTTAGGAAGCTACTACTATTTGGGGGATGCCATTCTTCAATATCTTCTCAAAATTGGGTCTGACCACAGTCCTATCCTCCTAGATACCAATAATCCTAAAATATTCAGAATCCCTTTCATATTCGAAGCAATGTGGATGCAACATCCTGACTTTAGAGATAAAATTATCCAGTGGTGGCAAATAGATTTTCAAGGATCACCTTCATATAGACTTGGGCAAAAGCTCAAATTGATTAAAGAAAATCTCAAAATTTGGAACAGGGATATTTTTGGAAATATTTTTTAGAACAAACAAGAAATTAAAAATCGTCTTGCTACCATTGAGAAAGACATCCAGGAAGGCCAAAGTTGTAGTGTTGAGCAAAGAAGAGAAGAAAAATATCTTCTATCCCAGTTTCACAACATCCTCCAGTGTGAAGAAACCTTTTGGAGGTAGAAATCCCGAGCCATTTGGCTAAAGGAAGGTGATTCTAACACTAATTTTTTTCATGTTTCTACCATGAGGAATAGAAGCAACAACAGAATCAAAGAAATTCATTGCCAGGATGGATGAATTACTTCTGATATAAAGGAGATTAGATCTGAAGGTATCTCTCATTTCATGCAACTACTTGAAAACCCTCTTCCTTTTAGCTCAGGTGAGGCCAAGGATTTCCTACTCCAATTCATTCCTCATTCTATTTTTGAAGACATTAACTCTAAGTTAATTGCTGGCCTTTCTGATGAGGAAATCAAGCACGCTCTATTTTCCATGAAACCAGACAAAGCTCCTAGCCCTAATGGTTTCTCTCCTAGATTCTTCCAGGACTTTTGGGATTTCATAGGTCCTGATGTGTGTGAAGCAATCAAGGAGATTCAGAATTCTAAAGTCATTCCTCGAAGTTTCAATTCTACCTTTATTGCCCTCATTCCAAAAAGTCCTAATGCAAAATATTTCAATGATTTCAGGCCCATTAGTCTCTGTAATGTAGTTTATAAAATTCTAACCAAGGCCTTAGCTAATCGAATGAGAGATGTCATGCCCCTCATTATTGACCATTGCCAAGGAAGTTTAGTTCGAGGTAGATCCATCCTGGATGGAATTATTTCTGTTCATGAAGCCCTCCATTCAACTTCTTTCACCAAGAAAGTTGCTTTCCTTTTAAAATTGGATATGAATAAAGCCTATGATAGGTTGAATTGGGACTTCCTCCTGGTAGTTCTTTCTAAATTTGGCTTTCATCAGGATTGGATCAACTTGATTAGGGGATGTATATCTTCTGCTTGGTTTTCTATTTTAATTAATGGTTCACCAATCGGTTATTTTCCTAGCAGCAGAGGATTAAGGCAAGGATACAATCAGGTCTAATTACTGGTATTAAGGTGACATCCCAAACCACTCCTGTCACCCATCAACAATTTTTTGATGATACTCTTTTATCCACATTTGCATCAGTGGTTGAAGCTAAAGTCATAAAGCATATCCTCCTTCTTTATGAGGAGGTAGCAGGTCAAAAGGTTAACTTCCAAAAAAGCAAACTATATTTTCTCAACACTCCTTTGAGAAGACAAATCAAAATTGCCAACATTCTTGGGTGTGCCATCTCCTCCTTGCCTGCTACTTATCTGGGGATGCCTCTATTCGTGGGTAATGCTACTGAACATCTATGGGACAATGTCATTGAAATATTCCAAAAAAAACTTTCTAGATGGAGAGGTAATATTTTATCCCAGGTAGGAAAAGCTATCCTGACCATGGCCTACTTACAGAGTATACCCATCTACTTCCTCTCAATCTTCAAAGCACCTATCAAAGTTTATCAAAAAATTGAACAAATCCAAAAGCATTTCCTATGGACAGGAGCTGAAAATAAAAATAGATTCCATCTGGTTGCTTGGGAAAAAGTTTGTAAGCCTAAATATCAAGGGGGAATAGGGCTTAGAAGAATCAATTTGTTAAATTATGCTCTCCTTGCAAAACAAGCATGGCGTTTGATTTCAGGAGACCATGCAGAGTGGGTCAAAATTGTAAGAAGGAAATACCTCCAAAATTCTGATTTTTTATATGGAGAGGTCCCCTCTACTGGTTCCACCTTATGGAAATCCATTTGCTCTATGAAACCACTCCTAAAAAAAGGATTAAGGTGGCAGGTCGGTAATGGGAAATCTGTGAATTTTTGGGAAGATAGGTGGTTAGGCGATCATCCACTCTCACAATACCCAGGATTCAGATTGCTAAAATATTTCACTGATCCTCTTTTTGGTCCCAAAGTGGCAGACTTCCTTACTACTTTCAATGGAATCAGATCTTGGAAAAGGATCCATCATCCCAATTTAGCAGTTGAAATCTCATCCCTTGAAGCTAGCCTATCTTCCTTTCCTATCCCTCCTGAGGCCTCTTGTGACCATCCTATTTGGGAGCCCACTGATTTAGGAGAATTCTCTATTAAGTCTGCTTATCAATTATCCTTGACCTCCATGGATGTTCTCATTCCTTTTAATCTTGTATGGCTAAAACACTTGACTCCAAAGGTTGCCTTTTTTCCTGGTTAGCCATTCAAGATAGAATTATTTTCATTGAAAATCTTATCAAGCGTGGTATTCCCCTCCCTAACAGATGTTTCCTTTGTCTTTCTGATTGGGAATCCACTAGCCATATTTTTCTTTTTTGCTCCTACTCCAGGTCCATCCTTAATAATCTTTTCCTCAAGTTCAAAATCAGTTGGGCGTCTCCTCCATATCTAGTTGATCTTTTCTCCCAATGGCCTAATCCCTTCAAAAATCCTTGTCTCAAAGGCCTCTGGAGTTTTTGCCTTCATCACTATTTATGGTAGATTTGGCTTGAGTGCAATAGGTGCATTTTTTCTAAGGAAGCTAGGGATATTGATTTTATTTCCAATAGAATCATATTTTTTGCAAAAGAAAATGCTATGATTGCACCTTTTGATCCTTCACCTATTCCCTATTTTGAAGCTTCTTTACTCCAATATTTTCACATTTCCTTGGAAAATCCTCATCCTTCCAATCCCCAAACTTCTAGAAACAACATCAAATGGAATCCTCCTCCTCTGGGGTGGGTTAAGCTCAATTTTTATGGAGCTACCAAAGGAAATCCAGGAAGAGCTGGTGTCGATGGTATTCTTAGAGATCATCAAGGAAATTCCATATTTGCCTTTGTAGAACCCTTAGGGGATCAATCTAACCACTTTGCAGAAGCAAGAGCTCTATGGAGAGGATTACAATTCATGAAACAAGTCCCAAGAAAAGTCATCATTGAAGGAGATTCATTGAATATCATCAACTACCTCAAAAATTCCAAAACACTAGGATGGAAAATCAGAAATCTCATTGAGGATGCCAAAAACTTACTGCTGCTCCAACAGGAAGTCATAGTTCAACATGCCTTCAGGGAAGCTAATGTTATCGCTGACAAGTTGGCCAACATTGGCACCTTTACCCCTGGGATGCTGACCTGGACAGATACTCTTCCATGTGATGTTAGTGAACTTTCTAGGTTGGATTTAATTCATACTCAACAAAATGAATCCTCATCATTTCACACGTGATCTTCACCTTTTTTGGTCCTCGATTTTGAGAAGAGGTAATACCATAGGCCCTGATGGTTCTTGCTTTGTGGCTATTATTATAATCATTTTTATTACTAAAGTCCTTTCCATAATGCAAATTGTTTTCCCTAGGCACTCCCATTTTTGGAGCTTCATCTTGGAAATAATACCTTGGCACATTTCCCTTGAGTGGTACTTAATCCCCATGCAAAACATTCATGTCACCACCTTTTTCCCACTACCTTTTACCTGGGATTTAAATTTTATCATGTTAAAGGTTTTTTCCTCCATAATTTTCCATGATTACGAGCTTTTCTTCCACGTGTGGGCCTCTTCTTCTTGCTTGCGACCTTTTCTTATTTCTCATTCCAGTTGCATGGTTCCAAGATCCATTTTCATCCCTGTTCTTTTTCGCATCCCAATTTCTTGGGCTTCTAAATTAATCTTTGCTCTTTCCATGTTCAGATCCCCATGTTTCCCAATTAGTCAACCTTTCCATATCTGGGCACACCTTTCTATTATCATTACTGATCCTTTCTATCAAAAATTCTTCTTGTGTAAAGTTTGGAGCCCATTGGTCCATCCTTTCTGGCATGTTAGCTTTCCCAGATGATGGCTTTTTGCGAGAGGATTTGTGAAGGGTCTTTCAAAACATTCAGAGTCACCTTGGCTCTATATAAGCCTTGCTCAGAAACTGTTCTGTTCATCCCTTGTTTATCCTCTTCTCTTCTATGCCATATCTGAAAGCTCTTTTCCCCTTCCTCTGAGAGTTTCCAAGATGTCTTACATTGAGCCTGACACTTATTCCATTGAGCCCATTGCTGAAGCAATCCTCAATGATAGAGGATTTATTCCTTTTCTCAAGCTATTTTTAGGAACTGATTGGGACATCAACATGGCATTTGCTTCAACATGGGAGAAGGGAGTGGTCATCATCCATAGTGTGGATTTCCTGGTGGATGTGGACCTCTTGGCAGAGCTGACTGGACAACCTGTTGCTGGTCGCATGGTGAGAAGAAACAAACACAATTGGGAAGTGGAGGTTAATTAGTTCGAACCTACATCACCAATCAGGAAGCTCATCAAGAAAGGGTTATACCGTAAGGGTATTCCTACACCATGGAAGGAGGTAATAAAACCTATTATGGAATACACAATAGTTGATGGCCCCAATTCCCAGCTTTGTAGCTTTCACCTTTCCTTTGTGAATCATTTTAGAGAGTCAAAATTACTCAATATTCCTAAATTTCTATTTTTGTCTATGGATTACACTATAACCTCAACCCATGCCAAGAAGGAAGAAGCTTGGCCTTCTCACCAAGGCCTGTTCAAGGTCCTTTATGCATTTCTATTACAGAAGTTTCCCAAGGGTAATATCACCATTCAAGACAACATAGAAGATGACACTTCTTCCACACCTGCTCCTAAGGTGAGAGGTGCCAAAAGAAAGGGAAAGGAAGAAAAATGTCAAGGCCCTCACAGTGCTAGGAAGAAGGTAAAAGTGGAGGTTACTCCCACAAGGAGTTCCCAATGTATCAGGAATAAATAAATTCAAACCCCTGAGAAGGTTAAGGAAGAGGATGAGGATGACCTCAATGACCCTATTGAAAAGTATCTGTAGAAATTTGTCATCAAAACTACGTCTACTACTATTGCCCATTTGGATACCACCTGGGCTGCTATAGGGAGTGCTATCTCACAATTGAAAGATCAAAGGAATACGCTCAATTTGTTGTTCTTCTATGACACCTTCGATGAGGAGGCCCCTACAAATTCCACTGCTGCTAGTAAATCCGAGGTGAAAGAGGATGACGTCATTGAGATCACCAAGGAAGTTTTCAAGGACGTCCCTAAGGATGAGACCAAGGATGTCCCTAAGGAAGAGACCAAGGAAGGTGAAAAGGAAACTATTGAGGTGCCTGTCATTGATTGAACGACTTCCTAGCTACTATTGTTGGCCTGTTGGGGTTTCTCCATATTTTGGTTTCAATTTTGTTAGTCCTTTTGTGTTCCTTTCTGTTCCTCTAGGATGCAATTTTGGTAATCCTTGCATCCTTGTCTCTTTTGTTTGTTCCTCTAGGATGCATTTTTGGTAATCCCTGCATCCCTTTATTTTCTGTTGTACTAAGGCATTGGGGCACCTTTCAAATGCCCCCTTAATGAAAATCCTTAACTTACCAAAAAAAATATGGATATGGCCTTGCCACAATGCCTTATGTATTGATTCACTTTTTCCAAATTTTATTGAAGATAATCACAATGCAAGAAAATGAAAAAGAGAAAGATATTGGAAAGACAAATTGAATTTTTTTTGATAACTTTAGAATGATTGATTAATATCCATCCTGTAAGATTAATTTATAGATTTTGGAAATGGGAATTTCTTGGAGGGAAGGAGGATTTAAAGATTTCATTAGGGCAAAGAGGAATTAAAATTTTGAAGGATTGATATGGGATGGAGCATTCATGATCATACTAGGGAGTGAGAGGAAGGAATCCACATGCTACTAGCTTGTGTCACAAGGATTCCACTCATGTTGGCAAAAGCAATGGACTTTGTAGAAGCATTGGTATAGTGATTTTTTTCCCAAGTAGAACTTTTGTTCATAAATCATTTTGATTGGTCAACTTATTGTGAAAATAATGTTTAGAAAAAGCATTTGAAGAACACAAGCTTATAATAAGAGGGGGGGTGAACAGTATAAGACCGCTTTTTACTTTTTCCTTTATACTTCAAAATAGTAAAGCAATATACCCAAAGCAATATCAAAGCAATGCACAAAACCATCCACAAAGTGACACAACAATTTACGTGGTTCACCCAAAGTGGGCTACTCCACGGATAAAACTTTTCTCTAAAAGTTATATCACAGTTCTTTGGGAAACCTTCCCAATTACAATGTTTATGAGCCACTGCTCAAAGGAGATACCTTCCCCTAACTCTGCTCTGGTTGGTGATCCTCTAGAAGACCTCTGCCTCCGCTGCCCTTAGCAAATGGATCTCTATCCACAGAAGACACCTGTCTTCCCTGCTCTGGCTGGAGACCTCTGTCCTCAACTCTATCACCTCAAAGCTGGCCCTCTAATTTGCACCAAACACAGTCCTTCGGTCTGGCACAAATGTCTTCTTCCTCTTTCTTTGATCTGCATCAAACACAGTCCTTCGATCTGGCACAAATCTGACCTCAACTCTGCATCAATATTTGTCCTCAACTGGTCCTCAAATCTGGTTTACAAAAATGGTTCACCAGCTTGTACTAATGCTGGTTTGATCTTCACCCAAGTCTTCAAGACTTGTTTCAGATCTGCTTTGCAAGTTCTTACTTAGAACCTGCCCAAAACCTCAGCAAGCTCACAAAGAAGACTTGCTTAGCATGAACTCACAAAGAGAATTGTTAGAGACCCAATGTGATTCATCAACCTCATAGAAGCATAAAGAGAATTGTTAGAGACTCAATATGTTCTATACTTAATTCCTAATCTCAATATCAAATCTCAAAAGAATAAGATAGATGTAATATGCTTTTCTTAAGAACATGAAACACAAATCTGTTCTACGCAAACACAACCGCAATCACAGCCGCCCTTGATCGAATTCCAACTTTTGCACTTTCTTCGCAAATACAACAGCACTTCAACACTCTACGATCGAACTCCTCATCCTGTGCATCAACTCGCCACTTCTGCGCTATCTGCGCTGTTATGGCTGCATCTCGCACACTTCGCTCGAATCGACTTGACTCGCTCTCTGCGCACCGTGGACTTCCCTTGCGCAAGTTCGATGCACACATTCGATATATGAAACTCAAAAAATAGTCCTCCTTTTATAGCATTAATTCATGATCAAAAACTTAATCTTTAGTCGGTTGTTGCCCTTCAACCACGTCGGCTACAAACCCTACGTTGCATCGGCCCAGATTTAACTTTGTCGGCTCAAAGTTAACTCTGTCCTTCAACCGCCTCTGGTTCTGTAGCTATCCCTGTGAAACTACAACATGTCATGATATCGCGACACCTTTGCGTGTCGTACGCCTTCTTTTGCCTGCTATCGTGAAATCGTGACACTTTTGGCCTTTGTCTGCTTTGACAACGTTCTTGTCACGAAATCGTGACACTTCAGACTTTTGCTGACGTCATCTTCACTCTGTCATGAAATCGTGACACTTTAGACTCCATTGCCTTCTTCTCTGCTTTTGTCATGAAATCATGACACTCCAGACTTTTGCTGACGTCATCTTCACTCTATCACAAAATCATGACACTTTAGACTTCATTGCCTTCTCCTCTACTTTTGTCATGAAATCATGACATATTTGCTTCTGCTGACGTCATCTCCAACTTTGTCATGAAATCATGACCCTTCTATCTTCAAAGCCTTCTTCTCTGCTTCTGTCATGAAATCGTGACACTTCTCCTATAGAAGACCTTCTTCCAGTTTTTGTCATGAAATCGTGACACTTTCTCCAACTGAAAGCTGCCAACTCTACCTATCGCAAAATCATGACACTTTCTGCATTCGCAAGCTTTCTCTTCATCCTGTCATGAAATCGTGACACTTCTTGCAACTTAATGCTGCCATCTCAACCTGTCACGAAATCGTGACACTTTCTTCATCCGTACAACTTCTTTGTAGCCTGTCACGAAATCGTGACGCTTCTAGCTTCGAAAGCTTTCTCCTACACTGTCAAAATCGTGACCTTTGGCTTCCATACGATTTCTTTTGCAGCTTGTCACGAAATCGTGACGCTTCTCCTTTCAGGCTCTTCCCTTTGCTGCATGTCATGAAATCATGACACTTTTTCTTTACTCTCTCTTTTGCATTATGTCACGAAATCGTGACACTTTTCCTTTCGGACTCTCTCTCTCAACATGTCACGAAATCGCGACACTTGTTCGTCCGAACAACTTTCCTGGCAATGTGTCACGAAATCGTGACACTTTTCTTTCTCTGCCTTCCTGCGCTTTTCGAGTCGCGAAAATGCGACATGTCACGAAATCGTGACACTTTCCATCTTGCTCTGCTTCTCTGCCAACATGTCGCGAAATCGTGACAGTTTTGCCAGCTTCTTCTCTTTCTTCCAGCATGTCGCGAAATCGTGACAGTTTTGCCAAAACTTTCTCTCTCCTCAAACATGTCGCGAAATCGTGACAGTTTTGCCAACATTTTCTCTCTCCTCAAACATGTCGCGAAATCATGATAGTTTTGCTAGCACTTTCTCTCTCCTCAAACATGTCGCGAAATCGTGACAGTTTTTCCAGCCGCCTGCATACTTTTTCTTACTTGTCTTTTTCTTGATCTTTTGCAACTGGGCTACTCTGATCTTCTTGGAAACTCACTGTCCAAACTGAAACCTTCATCAAAACACATTCTTTGACATCAAATCAAATTGCTTCAAGAACTCCTTGACATCAATGACAACATCTACACTTAGAGCAAAGGCAATGTACCCAAGGTACCCAAAATTGCCAACAATCTCCCCCTTTGTCATTGATGGCAAACCTTTACTAAAAGCACATCTTCAAGAGCCAAAACTGAAATCAATCTGAGCTGACAACTGAGAATATTTCTTTGAAGTTTTGCTCCCCATGACTTGAAGCTTTCCTCTTCACTTGAAGCTCTCCCCCTTACTCATATCTCTCCCCCTTTGTCATCAATGGCAAAGGGTCACCTTTGGGGCTCGGGACTAAGAATGAGCCTCTTAGCTTAGTCCCTCCCCCACCTCCTGATGAGGTGATTAAAATAGGGTTGGGAGTAAATCTCCCATGAGGCACTGATCATCATCAGTGTCTATGACTTCCTTGCTGGGCCTTCTCTTGAACTCTTTGTCCATATTCTTGTTACTGTTCTTGCTCTTGTTCTCATCCCTGTTCTTGTCCATGCCTTGATCCACGGACCTGTTCATACTACTATTTCTGTTCCTGTATCTCGGAAGATCAGCTCTACACTGTCTAGCTGTGTGACCTGCATTGTTGCACTTATAACAAATAACACTGTAATTTCTTTTAGACATATCTGTTCTTTGAATCCACCTGTTCTGACTAACCGTGAACCTGTTATTAGCCTTGCAGACAATTGCCTTATGCCCAAACTGATTACAAGAGTAGCAATACCCATGAAAGAAATTACCACTTCTAAAACTGTCATTTACCTTCTTCACTTGAGCCATGCAATGTACAGCCATGTGACCAAACCTGTGACACGCAAAACATCTGTCGTGAAATTTTCTTTTATTCAACCTCTTGGGTCCCGAAAACTTCTTCTTCTCAATCTGAATTTTGTTTTCTATTTCTGAGCATCTATCACTCATGGACTCATGATCTGAAGTACTTTCTTCATCATAACTTTCTTCCTTTTGAAATCTCTTGCTAGATTCACCAACCTGTTCCTTGTGCGGCTCAACAAAACCGAGGCCTGTTTTATCTGTTGTCTTTCTTTGACCTTTGATGAGAGACTTAACCTTTTTGGAGCTATCTTGAAACCTGTACAGCTTATCCTTGTACTCTTTAGTTTCCATTTCCAAAGAAGCCATTTTTTGTTCCAACTCATTATACTGAAGAATCTTAGACTCTAACTTGTCCTTGAGTTCTTGTGTCTTAGTCATAGAGAAGCCAAGACTTTCTGTAAGATCATTTTTGATTTTAAGATTTGTATTGGCCTCCTCTAGTTGTTTCTTCAAAGAAACAATCTCTTTTTCTTGTTTGCAGCAAACAGTCTCTTTCTCATTGATCTGAGACCTGAGAGTTTCTTCACTCCTTTTGGACTCTTCTATTTGCAGCTTCAGATTGCTAACAACTTTGTTAGATTCCTCTTCATGTTTGCTGCATATATCGACTTTATTACTCATTTCTTCTGTCTGCATTCTTAAACCGTCAATTTCTTTTTCTAGCTTGCTGCAATACTCTGTTTTCCTGGATGATTGCATTTCGAGATCTTCAAAAATTTTCTTGTAATCTTCTGCTTGTACTTTCAAACTGGTGATTATATCTTCTGCATCCTCAACCTTTTTACTCAGGTCTGAAATCAGTTTCTGTTTCCAATTTGCTTCTGCATCACTTCCTTCTTCATCACACTCTTGTTTTGAATCTGTTTCTTCACCAATTTTGAATGGATCATCTTCATCTTCACTGCTACTAAACCCATGGCACTGACGTTCATTATGACCGAGTTGACCACAAACAAAACATTCTCTACCTTGTGAGCAATCAGCTGCAAAGTGACCGGTCTTCCCACATCTGGTGCAAAACTTTATTAATCTGGCTTGTTCTCCACTGTTTGATTCATCTCTTGAATCTATTTCCATTCTTCCTCCCAAAATAGCAACATTGAGTTCATCTTCATTTTCTTTCATGACCATGTGTGTTTTCTTCTTCTTGTGTCTCATGGTTTTGCTTTTGCCTTTCCTTGCCATTTGTGTTCTTGTAAGATTTTCCTTCAAGCTATTAAACTTTTCGAAGGCACCTGCTCTGATACCAATTGAAGAACACAAGCTTATACTGAGAGGGGGGTGAACAGTATAAGACCGCTTTTTACTTTTTCCTTTATACTTCAAAACAGTAAAGCAATATACCCAAAGCAATATCAAAGCAATGCACAAAACCATCCACAAAGTGACACAACAATTTACGTGGTTCACCCAAAGTGGGCTACTCCATGGATAAAACTTTTCTCTAAAAGTTATATCACAGTTCTTTGGGAAACCTTCCCAATTACAATGTTTATGAGCCACTGCTCAAAGGAGATACCTTCCCCTAACTCTGCTCTGGCTGGTGATCCTCTAGAAGACCTCTGCCTCCGCTGCCCTTAGCAAATGGATCTCTATCCATAGAAGACACCTGTCTTCCCTGCTCTGGCTGGAGACCTCTGTCCTCAACTCTATCACCTCAAAGCTGGCCCTCTAATTTGCACCAAACATAGTCCTTCGGTCTGGCACAAATGTCTTCTTCCTCTTTCTTTGATCTGCATCAAACACAGTCCTTCGGTCTGGCACAAATCTGACCTCAACTCTGCATCAATATTTGTCCTCAACTGGTCCTCAAATCTGGTTTACAAAAATGGTTCACCAGCTTGCACTAATGCTGGCTTGATCTTCACCCAAGTCTTCAAGACTTGTTTCAGATCTGCTTTGCAAGTTCTTACTTAGAACTCTGCCCAAAACCTCAGCAAGCTCACAAAGAAGACTTGCTTAGCATGAACTCACAAAGAGAATTGTTAGAGACCCAATGTGATTCATCAACCTCATAGAAGCATAAAGAGAATTGTTAGAGACTCAATATGTTCTATACTTAATTCCTAATCTCAATATCAAATCTCAAAAGAATAAGATAGATGTAATATGCTTTTCTTAAGAACATGAAACACAAATCTGTTCTACGCAAACACAACCGCAATCACAGTCGCCCTTGATCGAATTCCAACTTTTGCACTTTCTTCACAAATACAGCAGCACTTCAACACTCTGCGATCGAACTCCTCATCCTGTGCATCAACTCGCCACTTCTACGCTATCTACGCTGTTATGGCTGCATCTCGCACACTTCGCTCGAATCGACTTGACTCGCTCTCTATGCACCATGGACTTCCCTTGCGCAAGTTTGATGCACACATTCGATATATGAAACTCAAAAAATAGTCCTCCTTTTATAGCATTAATTCATGATCAAAAACTTAATCTTTAGTCGGTTGTTGCCCTTCAACCACGTCGGCTGCAAACCCTACGCTGCGTCGGCCCAGATTTAACTTTGTCGGCTCAAAGTTAACTCTGTCCTTCAACCGCCTCTGGTTCTGTAGCTATCCCTGTGAAACTACAACATGTCATGATATCGTGACACCTTTGCATGTCGTACGCCTTCTTTTGCCTGTTGTCACGAAATCGTGACACTTTTGGCCTTTGTCTGCTTTGACAACGTTCTTGTCACGAAATCGTGACACTTCAGACTTTTGCTGATGTCATCTTCACTCTGTCGTGAAATCATGACACTTTAGACTCCATTGCCTTCTTCTCTACTTTTGTCACGAAATCGTGACACTCCAGACTTTTGCTGACGTCATCTTCACTCTGTCGTGAAATCATGACACTTTAGACTTCATTGCCTTCTCCTCTACTTTTGTCATGAAATCATGACATATTTGCTTCTACTGACGTCATCTCCAACTTTGTCACGAAATCATGACCCTTCTGTCTTCAAAGCCTTCTTCTCTACTTCTGTCGTGAAATCATGACACTTCTCCTATAGAAGACCTTCTTCTAGTTTTGTCATGAAATCGTGACACTTTCTCCAACTAAAAGCTGCCAACTCTACCTATCATGAAATCGTGACACTTTCTGCATTCGCAAGCTTTCTCTTCAACCTATCATGAAATCGTGACACTTCTTGCAACTTAATGCTGCCATCTCAACCTATCACAAAATCGTGACACTTTCTTCATCCGTACAACTTCTTTGTAGCCTGTCACAAATCGTGACGCTTCTAGTTTCTAAAAGCTTTTCCTCCTGTCATGAAATCGTGACACTTTTGCTTTCTACGCTTTCTTTTCACTTGTCATGAAATCGTGACGCTTCTCCTTTCGGCTCTTCCTTTTGCATGTCATAAAATCGTGACACTTTTCTTTCTCTCTCTTCGATTATGTCATGAAATCGTGACACTTTTCCTTTCAGACTCTCTCTCCTGCATCATGTCGCGAAATCGTGACACTTGCTCGTCCGAACAACTTTCCTGGCAATGTGTCACGAAATCGTGACACTTTTCTTTCTCTGCCTTCCTGCGCTTTCTGAGTCGCGAAAATGCGACATGTCACGAAATCGTGACACTTTCCATCTTGCTCTGCTTCTCTGCCAACATGTCACGAAATCGTGATAGTTTTGCCAGCTTCTTCTCTTTCTTCCAACATGTCGCGAAATCGTGACAGTTTTGCCCAAACTTTCTCTCTCCTCAAACATCGAAATCACGATAGTTTGCCATTTCTCTCTCCTCAAACATGTCACGAAATCATGATAGTTTTGCCAGCACTTTCTCTCTCCTAAAACATGTCGCGAAATCGTGATAGTTTTTCCAACCGCCTGCATACTTTTTCTTACTTGTCTTTTTCTTGATCTTTTGCAACTGGGCTACTCTGATCTTCTTGGAAACTCACTGTCCAAACTGAAACCTTCATCAAAACACATTCTTTGACATCAAATCAAATTGCTTCAAGAACTCTTTGACATCAATGACAACATCTACACTTAGAGCAAAGGCAATGTACCCAAGGTACCCAAAATTGCCAACAACATTTGTAATGAGCAAAAGCACTAGTAGCACTTTTGCAAAATATGGTGCTTTTGCTTGTCCTGCCTAGGTGTTGTTTTCTTGCAGTTTGAGGCATTGATCGTTGTACAAGTATAGGCATATTTATACTCATTGGAAATATATTTTTGAGATTGATATAATGGTGTTGAATATTTTCTAGGGAAAATGATGCCCCAAATATGATGTTACTTATTAGGGTGACAAACATCCTAAATTTAGGTATGAATAATATTGATTCAATTTTATTCAATAAAGGACTTGTGAATAAGGGTTAATTGATAAAATTTAGTAGATTTAAAGGTTGGTAAAGTGTGCTAAAATTGGATGTATGTTTTTTTACCCTTTTAAAGTGTTTCTTATATAATGAACACATTAAAATTGACATAGATGATCCAATTTTGTGTTGGCATCTAAGGCTGATGAGGATTGTGAAGATTTTTTTTTTTCCTGAAATGATATTAAGGATTATATATTTAGGAAAAATTAAATGGTATCCTATCCCATGTGTGCCTCCTTGGGATTCATATAGGAGGCCATATTGATCCAAGTAATGCAATTCACATGGGGATGATGAGAACATATTGGCTAAGATGGGTTGAATAGGGGGTGAGTTGATTAGGATGATGATTGATTGTAAAATAATATATGATTAGATAGGTCTATTTAAAGTTTTTATATTAGATGTATCCATGAATGGAGAGTAGGAATTTTAAAATATGTAAGAGATATATACAAGGTTTGATATCAATTCACACTTAAGTGGTGGTATTGGATCTTGATTATTGGATGAGTGCTTAAAGGGTGTTTCAAATGATGATGCATCCAAGAAAAAAATATGTACAAACAATGCTTGGATAGTGTTAAGAGTTTCCTAGAGGACTTTGTTTGCTTTTACTAGAGGAATTAGCATTACCCGTAGGACTTAGTTAATATTTCCTAGACGACTTAGTTAGAATTATCTGGAGGACTTAGCATTATTTGGAGGACTTAGTTAGCATTACCTAGATGACTTAGTTAGCATGTTCCCATAGGACTTAGTTAGAATTGACTAAAGGACTTAGCATGTTCTTGGAGGACTTAGCATTACATAAAGGACTTAGTTAGCATGTTACCAAAGGACTTAACATATTCCCAAAGTGCTTAGTTAGCCTGTGCCTAAAGGATTCAGTTATCATTGCCACGAGGACTTAATTAGCATGTGATATGATATAAAAAATATTGTAATCATGCATAAAAGTAGAAAAATATGTGAAAACTAATTTACAATGCTTGTAAAATATTTTGGGATTAAATATGTACAATGATTAGCCCTTAAGGAAGTTCATAAGGAGTATCTAATATGATACTTTGCTATGATACAAAATATATATACAACATGTGATCATTGAGTGATTACACAAATGGGGTTCTCATTTTTTACTACTCCAAGAGGTGAATTTCATGTGAGTGTTCCCAAGAGGGACTTTTAAGTCTATTCCATAAGGGGAATACAATATCCCTATTTCTAAGTGAAGAACACAAGCTTATACTGAGAGGGGGGGTGAACAGTATAAGACCACTTTTTACTTTTTCCTTCAAATCAACTTTCAATTCAATATTATGCAGAGTATAGAAAGCAATATCAACAACAGTAATCAAAGCAATGCACAAAACACCATCCACAAAAGAGACACAACAATTTACGTGGTTCACCCAATGCGGGCTACTCCACGGATAAAATCTTTCACTAATTTTATCAACTCAAATTCTGGGAAAACCTTTCCCGATTACAATGTTTATGGGCACCAACCCAAAGGAGATACCTTCCCCTAGCTCTGCTCTGGCTGGTGATCCTCTAGAAGACCTCTGCCTCCGCTGCCCTTAGCAAATGGAACTCTATCCATAGAAGACACCTGTCTTCCCTGCTCTGGCTGGAGACCTCTGTCCTCAACTCTATCACCGCAAAGCTGGTCCTCGAATTTGCACCAAACACAGTCCTTCGGTCTGGCACAAATGTCCTCTTTCACTTTCTTTGATCTGCACCAAACACAGTCCTTCGGTCTGGCACAAATGTCCTCTTCCTCTGTTCTGCACAAAACACAGTCCTTCGCTCTTTTTGCGCAATCACAACTGCACTTGATCGAGCATCGACCTTTACACCTCTGCGCAATCATAGCAGTAGCGTCTTCGCACACTCTGCTTCCTTGCAATTCCTCTCACTTAGAAGATTCGATGAAATGCACTCAGTACACTACAGTCAAATTTTGCACTTAGCTTCTCGATGATCGAACTTCACCCCCGCACTCTATCTGCGAACGTCGCTCTTCGAACGCACACTTCGATCGATCATAAACTCTCCAAGCAGCCCTCCTTTTATACTAAACCTTTCAAGATTAAAACCTTGATCTTAGTCGGCTGCACATCCTCAAACTACGTCGGCTGCAAACCCTAATCTTTGTCGGCCCAAATTTAACTTTGTCGGCTTCATTGCCTCTGCAACTCTCCTGTAGCTTCTACCGTGAAACTACAACATGTCACGATATCGTGACACCTTTGCAACCGAACACTATCTTATGGCTTTTGTCATGATATCGTGACACTTTCTGCTTCTACTGACGTCATCTTCACTTCTATCATGAAATCGTGACCCTTCTGACTTCATGGCCTTCTTCTCTACTTTTGTCATGAAATCGTGACACTACTGCCTTTGCTGACGTCATCTTCACTCCTATCGTGAAATCGTGACCCTTCTCGCTTTCTCAACCTTTTCTCGGCTTGCACTAGCGAAAATGGAACATGTCACGAAATCGTGACACTTTCGTTGCCTTGAGCTTCTCTCTGCCTTACTCCCATGAAACTGGAACATGTCGCGAAATCGTGACGCTTTTGTCTTCATAGTCTTCCTTTCTGCTTCTGTCGTGAAATCATGACACTTCTCCTATAGAAGACCTGCTTCCAATTTTTGTCATGAAATCGTGACACTTTCTCCATCCGTACGCTTTTCTTTCATCCTGTCGTGAAATCGCTACATCTTCATCCGCTAGCTTCTTCACTTCGCCTTGTCATGAAATCGTGACACTTTTTGCATCCGTACGCTTTTCTTTCATCCTGTCATGAAATCGTGACGCTTTCAACTTTCGAAAGCTTTCTTTGCAACCTGTCACGAAATCGTGATGCTTCTCATTTCAAACTCTTCCCTTTGCTGCATGTCACGAAATCGTGACAGTTCTCACTTTGAGCTTTTCAGCATGTCACGAAATCGTGACAGTCCTCACCTCGACCTCTGCAGCATGTCGCGAAATCGTGACATTTCTCATGTTACTTTCTCTCTCTTCGAACTTGTCACGAAATCATGACAGTTCACACTGTGGACTCTCTTTTCTGCATTATGTCACGAAATCGTGACACTTTTCCTTTTGGACTCTCTTTCCTGTAGTATGTCGCGAAATCGTGACACTTTTTCGTCCGTACAACTTTCTTGGCAATGTGTCGCGAAATCGTGACACTTTTCCTTTTCTGCCTTCCTGCACTTTTCGAGTCGCGAAAATGTGACATGTCACGAAATCGTGACACTTTCCATCTAGCTCTCCTTCTCTACCAACATGTCACGAAATCGTGATAGTTTTTCCACTTGCCTTTTTCTCTGCCAACATGTCACGAAATCGTGACAGTTTTGCTAGCTTCTTCTCTTTCTTCCAACATGTCACGAAATCGTGACAGTTTTGCCAAAACTTTCTCTCTCCTCAAACATGTCACAAAATCGTGATAGTTTTGCCAAAACTTTCTCTCTCCTCAAACATGTCACGAAATCGTGACAGTTTTGCCAGCACTTTCTCTCTCCTCTAACATGTCGCGAAATCGTGACAGTTTTTCCAGCCAGCTGCATACTTTTTCTTACTTGTCTTTTTCTTGATCTTTTGCAAATGGGCCACTAAGGACTTCTTGGAAACTCACTGATCATGCTCTGAATAACCTTCAACAAAACAAATTCCTTGACATCAAATCAAATTGCTTCAAGAACTTCTTGACATCAATGACAACATCTACACTTGAGCAAAGGCAATGTACCCAAGGTACCCAAAATTGCCAACAATCTCCCCCTTTGTCATTGATGGCAAACCTTTACTGAAAACACATCTCAAGAGCCAAAACTGAAACCAACTGTGCTAACAACTTGAGAATCTGCCTTTGAAGTTTTGCTCCCCCTGACTTGAAGCTCTTCTCTTCACTTGAAGCTCTCCCCCTTACTCATATCTCTCCCCCTTTGTCATCAATGGCAAAGGGTCACCTTTGGGGCTCGGGACTAAGAATGAGCCTCTTAGCTTAGTCCCTCCCCCACCTCCCGATGAGGTGATTAAAATAGGGTTGGGAGTAAACCTCCCATTAGGCACTGATCATCATCAGCATCTAAAACTTCCTTGTTGGGCCTTCTCTTGAACTCTTTGTCAATATTCCTGTTCTTATCACTGTTCTTGTTCTGATCCTTGGACCTGTTCATACCACTATTCCTGTTCCTGTACCTTGGAAGATCAGCTCTACACTGTCTAGCTGTGTGACCGTCATTGTTGCACTTATAACAAGTAATAATGTTATTTCTTTTAGGCATACCTGTTCTTTGAATCCGCCTGTTCTGACTAACCGAGTTCCTGTTATTAGCCTTGCAAAAAAATGCCTTATGCCCAAACTGATTACAAGAGTAGCAATACCCTTGAAAGAAATTGCTACCTCTGAAACTGTCATTTACCTTCCTTACTTGAGTCATGCAATGCACAGCCATGTGACCAAACCTGTGACACGCAAAACATCTGCCATGAAATTTTCTTTTATTCGACCTCTTGGGTCCCGAAAACTTCTTCTTCGCAATCTGAATTTCGTTTTCTATTTCTGCGCATCTATCACTCATGGACTCATGATCTGAAGTACTTTCTTCATCAGAACTCTCTTCCTTTTGAAATCTCTTGCTAGATTCCCCAACCTGTTTCTTGTGCGGCTCAACAAAATCGAGACCTATTTTATCTGTTGGTTTTCTTTGACCTTTGATGAGAGACTTAACCCTTTTGGAGCTATCTTGAAACCTGTATAGCTTATCCTTGTACTCTTTAGTTTCCATCTCCAAAGAAGCCATTTTCTGTTCCAACTCATTATACTGAAGAATCTTAGACTCTAACTCGTCCTTGAGTTCTTGTGTCTTAGCCATAGAGAAGTCAAGACTTTCTGTAAGATCATCTCTCTCCATACAACATTCATCTAACTTATCCTTGAGTCTGGCATTCTTCTTTCTTTCCTTTTTCAAAGCACTAAGAGCATTAGTAAGTTCACTTTCAAGATCCTTTATTTGTTTGCTTTCTGAAACATCAGAGTCTTTTACAGATTTCTTATCACTAGAGGTGCTACCCTTTTCAAAAACCATACATGCATCTTCCTTATAGTTTTTTGAAGCATCCTCATACATACTAGTAACCAATTCATTATTTGTGCAATCATCCTCAAGGTGACCAAAATTTCCACATCTAAAACATTTCATGATAATGAATCTGTGTTTCGGTTCTTCCTCCTTTTCTGAAATGAACAACATCTCATTTTCAACATCACTTGAAGAACTTTCACTATCACTACTAGACCACTTACTTGCTTTGTCTAGGTAGAAACTCTTCTTGTGCTTGTTAGAGTACCTCTTTCCATGATTGTTGTGCTCATCTTTGTTCTTTCTGTGATGCTTGTACTTTTTAGAATCCTTGCTCTTAGAATCCTGTTTCTCTTCATCACTTTCATTCTTGGAAACAGTACAGTCAGTAGCATAATGACCAAACTTTCCACAATTGAAACATCTTATATTCTTCATGCTTTTGTGCTTTCTAGAGAACTTGCCTTTCTTGCTGTAATATGCCTCTTCATCACTAGAAGACTCATCACTCTCTTGAATCTGTTTACCCTTGGATTTCTTGGTAGCCTTGAAAGTTGCATCTTTCTTGACATCAACCTTCACTTGAGTTCTCAACTCAAATGCTGCAAGTATACTATGGAGCTCATCCTTTTTCAACTTATCCAAATCTTTAGCTTCCTCAATAGCAAAAATATTTTCACTAAATCTATTAGGAAGAGATCTTAAAATCTTATCACAAACATCATTTTCAGCAAGCTCAAGACCTAAGTCTTTCATGGAGTTAACAACCTCATCCATACGAAGCATGTAGTCACTAATATTTTCATCATCATTCATCTTGAGTTGTTCAAACATACCTTTGAAGTGTCTCAACTTGGCCTTTCGGACATTTACATCACCTGTGTGAACCACCTGCAGCTGTTTCCACATTTCACTAGTTGTCTTGCAGTGAATCACCTTGGTAAGATCTGCCTTCTGTAAACCCTTCAAGATTGCATTCATTGCTTTTGAATTGCTGTGATGTAGGAGCCTATCTTCTTTAGTATAAGGACCATTTTTAGGAATAGTGTACCCATCTTCAATCACTTCCCAAACCTCATTCCCAAGTGCCATTAGATGAACCTTCATCCTTGCACTCCAAAGACCAAAATCTGATCCATCAAGAATAGGTGTTGCATTGCCACTTGAATAATCCATTGTGTTCTTTGCTAGCTTTTCCTTCAAGTTGTTAAACTTTTCGAAGGCACCGGCTCTGATACCAATTGAAGAACACAAGCTTATACTGAGAGGGGGGGTGAACAGTATAAGACCACTTTTTACCTTTTTCCTTCAAATCAACTTTCAATTCAATATTATGCAGAGTATAGAAAGCAATATCAACAACAGTAATCAAAGCAATGCACAAAACACCATCCACAAAAGAGACACAACAATTTACGTGGTTCACCCAATGTGGGCTACTCCACGGATAAAATATTTCACTAAATTTTATCAACTCAAAATCTGGGAAAACCTTTCCCGATTACAATGTTTATGGGCACCAACCCAAAGGAGATACCATTCCCCTAGCTCTGCTCTAGCTTGTGATCCTCTAGAAGACCTCTGCCTCCGCTGCCCTTAGCAAATGGAACTCTATCCATAGAAGACACCTGTCTTCCCTGCTCTGGCTGGAGACCTTTGTCCTCAACTCTATCATCGCAAAGCTGGTCCTCGAATTTGCACCAAACATAGTCCTTCGGTCTGGCACAAATGTCCTCTTTCACTTTCTTTGATCTGCACCAAACATAGTCCTTCGATCTGGCACAAATGTCCTCTTCCTCTGTTCTGCACAAAACATAGTCCTTCGCTCTTTTTGTGCAATCACAGCTGCACTTGATCGAGCATCGACCTTTACACCTCTGCGCAATCACAGCAGCAACGTCTTCATGCACTCTGCTTCCTTGCAATTCCTCTCACTTAGAAGATTCGATGAAATGCACTCAGTACACTACAATCAAATTTTGCACTTAGCTTCTCGACGATCGAACTTCACCCCCGCACTCTATCTACGAACGTCGCTCTTCGAACGCACACTTCGATCGATCATAAACTCTCCAAGCAGCCCTCCTTTTATACTAAACCTTTCAAGATTAAAACCTTGATCTTAGTCGGCTGCACATCCTCAAACTACGTCGGCTGCAAACCCTAATCTTCGTCGGCCCAAATTTAACTTTGTCGGCTTCACTACCTCTGCAACTCTCCTGTAGCTTCTGTCGTGAAACTACAACATGTCATGATATCGTGACACCTTTGCAACCGAACACTATCTTATGGCTTTTGTCATGATATCGCGACACTTTCTGCTTCGCTGTTGTCATCTTCTCTTCTATCGTGAAATCGTGACCCTTCTGACTTCATGGCCTTCTTCTCTACTTTTGTCATGAAATCATGACACTACTGCCTTTGCTGACGTCATCTTCACTCCTGTCGTGAAATCGTGACCCTTCTCGCTTTCTCAACCTTTTCTCGGCTTGCACTAGCGAAAACGGAACATGTCACGAAATCGTGACACTTTCGCTGCCTTGAGCTTCTCTCTGCCTTACTCCCGTGAAACTGGAACATGTCACGAAATCGTGACGCTTTTGCCTTCATAGCTCTTCCTTCTTGACTTCTGTCACGAAATCATGACACTTCTCCTATAGAAGACTTGCTTCTAGTTTCTGTCGTGAAATCATGACACTTTCTCCATCCGTACGCTTTTCTTTCATCCTATCGAAATCGCTACATCTTCATCCACTAGCTTCTTCACTTCTATCGTGAAATCATGACACTTTCTCCATCCGTACGCTTTTCTTTCATCCTGTCACGAAATTGCGACACTTTCAGCTTCCGAAAGCTTTCTTTGCAACCTGTCGCGAAATCATGACGCTTCTCATTTCAAACTCTTCCCTTTGTTGCATGTCACGAAATCATGACAGTTCTCACTTCGAGCTTTTTAGCATGTCACGAAATCATGACAGTCCTCACCTCGACCTCTGCAGCATGTCGCGAAATCGTGACATTTCTCATGTTACTTTCTCTCTCTTCGAACTTGTCACGAAATCATGACAGTTCACACTACGGACTCTCTTTTCTGCATTATGTCGTGAAATCATGACACTTTTCCTTTTGGACTCTCTTTCCTGCAGTATGTCGCGAAATCGTGACACTTTTTTGTCCGTACAACTTTCTTGGCAATGTGTCGCGAAATCGTGACACTTTTCCTTTTCTGCCTTCCTGCACTTTTCGAGTCGCGAAAATGCGACATGTCACGAAATCGTGACACTTTCCATCTTGCTCTCCTTCTCTGCCAACATGTCATGAAATCGAGAGTTTTGCTACTTCTTCTCTTTCTTCCAGCATGTCACGAAATCGTGACAGTTTTGCCAAAACTTTCTCTCTCCTCAAACATGTCGCGAAATCATGACAGTTTTTCCAAAACTTTCTCTCTCCTCAAACATGTCACGAAATCGTGACAGTTTTGCCAGCACTTTCTCTCTCCTCTAACATGTCGCGAAATCGTGACAGTTTTTCCAGCCGACTGCATACTTTTTCTTACTTGTCTTTTTCTTGATCTTTTGCAAATGGGCCACTAAGGACTTCTTGGAAACTCACTGATCATGCTCTGAATAACCTTCAACAAAACAAATTCCTTGACATCAAATCAAATTGCTTCAAGAACTTCTTGACATCAATGACAACATCTACACTTGAGCAAAGGCAATGTACCCAAGGTACCCAAAATTGCCAACACTAAGAGTGTATTTAAGTGTCTATGCCACAAGGGGATTTAAATATCTCAATTTCCAAGAGGAGATTTAAGTGTCTATGCCCAAGGAGAACTTCAAAATATCTATGCCCAAGGGGTATTTCAAAATTTTATGCCCAAGAGGGGATTTAAGTGTTTATTCCCAAGAGGGGATTTAAATATCTATTCCAAGTAGGGTTTTCATTGATTTACCCATTAAGTAAAAGGGTGTTGCAATTCATGATAAATTATTTTTAGAGATTCCAATCAAGTTATCCTTTCTTGAATGGCTAAGTGATGATTTAATATATTTGTTTTTCCCCTAGGATGAAGGCCAAGAGACATAATGTGTAGAAATAATAGATGTGAGATATGCATGTTTTATGTATCCATAAAAAGTGTGATTTGTATAATTACAATATGTTTTATTTCATGTACCTATGTGTAAAGGGGAGGTAGAGGTATGATAGGGTGATCATTGTGATGATATTCATGTAGATGCATTCTCCTTATGGGTTAAAATAATTTATAAGCATAATTTTAAAACAAATAAATTTGATATAGAGGTAATAGAGATCAATGGGTTAAATGCAAATGATCAAATTTAAAAAAAGATTAAATCTGGAGAAGTGGATGAATATTCATAGATAAAATTTATAGGAATATTAAGATAGATTGATGAAGGGATAGTTGGGTGAAGTCCAATTTATTTTGCAAGTATGGGACAAGGAGAATACACTAGTATCAATCACCTAGTGGAATTGAAATCATCATTGCATCCATATCTCCTAACTCATTAAGCAAATCATGATAGTAGGCAACCATGCAGATAAGAAGTAGATTTAAACAATCATATGAGTAGGGACTTAATGCAAAATTATTTGTAGATCTAAATGTAATATTTATTAAGATGCATTATGGGGAGCTAAAGTCAAGAAGTTCCTTAGGATATGTGGATCAAAAGTGGAAATTACCTAGAGGTAGAAGCAAAGTATTATTAGCTATTTATACTCAATTCAATCTATTTATATGAATGATATGTCTATGGGACCCCCAAAAATAAATAAATTGGCTTCATTATCATGGCTAGATAAAAGTGATATGGAAAAAACATTATACTATTGGGGACACACCTTATCCCACATCCCTATCCTATCGATATAACTAAGAGTAATTAAGGTTAAAGGAACTTAATGCATCCTAGGTTTGTAAAGGATCTAATAAGCTAGAAATAAAAATTCTCATGGTAAAGATTAATTAAAAGGGTAATAGTATCATCATACCTTAATATAAAGGTGGGACATTTTTGTAATATATGTGTTTGTTACCATTTGGCTATGGGTAGGCAATGGATCCTAAAATATTATAATATTTTGATCTAGAAAATGTTGGGAACTAGAAATACTAAGGACAAGGTGGCCATTATCTATCAAGTCTTGATTATATTCCTAAGGCTTCTATAGTTGTCGATTACATGACCACTAATACGATGAAAAGCATGTTATTTATTAGGATGGAACAAATGAGATCTTACTTTTGCAAGGGTAACAATATTTATAGGTAGAAGTTCTATCATATTAGTGCTAAGAAGTGCTAGGATAGCAGTAGGAAACTGATCTAACTTGGTGAAATTTAATGGTGGTTTTAGTTGTATAATAATAATTTAAGGATTTGTAGTAGCATTGACATTGTTTATTTTGTGAAAATTTGTGGCTCCATTTTCCATAATATGCTTGTGATCACTTTACCCCTTTGGGTAAGTGGAATATTTCTCTACTTCCTTAGGAGTTTTGGTTCTTATTTGCCCCGCTCTACGGAGGGTAGTTTCTACCTTTTTTGTCATTTCTATGGCATCTTACAAGGAAGATACATTGGATATTTCTGAAGGGAAATATAGTTGTTCACTAATATTTCTAATAAATATTATTAAAAGGTCTTTTGTAGGGGTACATATTGGAGACTCCCCAACCAAATATTTCCATGTTGCTATGAAGTCAACAAGGTTCTTGTCTTGCACTTGTTTGAGTTCAAGAAGATCATTAATTATGGGATTCATTTAAATGTAAATGGAGAATTGTTTGATGAATAATTCAATAATATCTTTGAAACGTTTAAGGGAGTACCTTGGTGTTAGACATATTGAGTTGTCATTGATGTCAAAGGAAGATATTGTGAGTTGTCAATATTATCAAAAGGAGTTTGAGCAAATAAAATGGTGATGATGATGTATACTTTAATATTTAAATTAATATTTAAATATTAGAGTAATGATTTAAAAAGTGGGATATATTTAAATCAAAGGATTTAAATATATGTTTAAAAGGTGGGATGTATTTAAGTCAAAGGATTTAAATTAATATTTTAAGAGTGGGATGTATTTAAATCAAAGGATTTAAATATATTGAAATATTGAAAGGGCCGACCCTAATGTTGAGATTAAATATTATTCTTCATATATATATGGTTCTAACATTATGGTTGAGGTGATTTTTAGGTGTGCCTTCGTGTTGCTTCGGAGAAAGTGTGAGAACAGATGTTCGCATTCGAAGTGTGTGCCTTCAGTTGAGAGAGAGCTTTCGTTCGTCTTCGTCTGCGTTTGGAGAATGAGAGAATTCAGAGAATGTGCCTTTTCTTGAGAGAGCTTTCATTCATCTTCATCTACATTTGGAGAATGAGAGAGTTCAGAGAAGTGTGCTTTCACTTGAGAGAGAACTTTCATTCATCTTCATCTGCATTTGGAGAATGAGAGAATTTGGAGAATGTGCTTTCACTTGAGAGAGCTTTCATTCATCTTCATCTACGTTTGGAGAATAAGAGAGTTCGAAGAAGTGTGATTTCGTTTGAGAGAGAGCTTTCATTCACAGTGAGCATCTTCACTTGCATTGAAAGGATAAGAGTATTCATTTACGTTCAAAGGAGAAACCATGTCCAATAGAGGTGATTGAAGATCTACCAAATTAAATCAAACAAGAGCATCATAATACATGACATTGAAGTGGTAGTGTACATTTTTCATGGTAGAGTGTTGTCATCAGAATCAAAAAGATGAGTTCAGCTGGTACTATGTGACTAAGGTAGGAAGATGTCAAGCTTGAGAATAAAGAACCACAACAATATTTTGATCGTAGAAAGGAGGGAGAGCCACCCAGGAAGTAAAGAATTGAAATGTTTCATGCAGTGTGATTGAGCTTCCCTATGAAAGCGTAAGAGTGTAGTGTGCTAGGGTTTCTCACATATATGGCATAAGGAGTGCAATGTGTTTGGGCTTCCACATGGAAAGAGTAAGAGTGCAGTGTGCTAGGGTTTCCACACAAATGGTGCAAAGAGTGTAGTGTGTTTGGGCTTCCACATAGAAAGCGTAAGAGTGTAGTGTGCTAGGGTTTCACACAGATGGTGCAAAGAGTGCAGTGTGCTCGGGATTGCACATGGACAACATAAGAGAGCAGTGTGGTCTCCTCATGGAAAGTGTAGAAGTGGACTCAGATATTTTTGTGTGTGCTACCCCAACAAGACAGGAGTACATGTGGCAAAGAGTTAGCACCAGGGCAGCAAGCGAGTGATCTATAGCTGCGTGGAGTTGGAAAGCCTTCAACTTCAATAGGAAGACAATCAAACAAAGAGCAAATGAATAAAAATGTAAGAAATCATTTTTGCCTTCATAAGTAAATCTTATATTTTTTGTCTCAAAAGGAGAAATAAGGGTTTGAAATGTTTTGATTTAATATTTAAATCAAAAAGGAAAATATAGAGTTGAGATGCATTATCTTTGTTGAGATAAATTTGAAATGCATTATCTTGTTTGAGATAAATTGGGAATACATTGAGGCACATCATTATCATTGAAGATAGATTTTGAGATGCATTATTATTGAAGATAGATTTTGAGATGCATGAATATTGTTGAAGATAGAGATGCATCATCATTGTTGAAAATAGATTTGGAGTGCATTATATTGAGGTAGATTTGGAAGTTTTATTTAATAAAGGGATTAATGCATGTAAAATAAAAAGGGGGAAAAGTGCATTGGATAGTAAAAGAATAGCAAGGTATTAATGTCTCAAATTCTATATGCAAGTGAGTGCTAGACCTGGGCTACCTTTAAAATGTAATAAGTGTGATATATGTGGAAGGAACCAATGTATTGAATGTAAAAGGTAGCATGTTTATTTGAAGTTTTCAACACAAATATATCATCATCTAGATGTGCAAGAGTTGAATGAATTTTGGGTAGAATATGTCTGAATTGTTTTAGTTGAAGAAAGCACATTGAAAAATTGGTAAAGAATTTGATGACATCATTATGCAAGATTTGGGAAAGGTATGAGCATTGGTTGTATGCAATATTTGGGAAATATTTGAGCAGGTTTGTATGAATTTGGAAAGATTGAGATGTTGTTCTTTGAGATATGAGATGTTTGTAGAGTTGAGTAGAACAAGTTAGAGGTATGAGTAGTGGTTGTGAGTAGGTTTGAGTAAAGTTTTGAGTAGGTTTGAGATAGAGTTATTGATCGAGATAGTTTGAGTAGAGTTGTGAGTAGGTTTGAGCAGAGTTATGAGCAGATTTGAGTAGAGTTATGAGAAGGTTTAAGAAGTGGTTTTGAATAGAATTGAGGAGGCTTTGGAGCAAACCAAAGTAGAGGGGATTGGTGTCTCCTATGGATAGAGGTCCATGAACTAGAGTAGAGGGGATTGGTGTCTCCTATGGATAGAGGTCCACAAACTAGAGCAGAGGGGATTGGTGTCTCCTATGGATAGAGGTCCATGAACCAGAGTAGAGGGGATTGGTGTCTCTTATGGATAGAGGTCCACAAAATAGAATAGAGGGGATTGGTGTCTCCTATGGATAGAGGTCCATGAACTAGAGTAGAGGGGATTGGTATCTCCTATGGATAGAGGTCCACAAACTAGAGCAGAGGGGATTGGTATCTCCTATGGATAGAGGTCCACGAACATTGTAATAGGGAATTGGTTCCCATGAAATTGTTGAGAAAATTTATAAGAAATATTTCTCCATGGATGTAGCCCACATTGGGTGAACCATATTAAATCTGTGTCTCTCATATGTGTGATGATTTATGCATTGTTTCATTATTGCAATTGATAATATTGGATGATTATCATTTGGAAAGAAAAGTAAAAGTTTTATCTTATACTATTCACCCCCCTCTCAGTATAAGCTTGTGTTCTTCAATTGGTATTAGAGCGAGTTCCTTCGTGAAGGCCTAACATCTTGAAGGAAGATCTTACAGGAACACACATGGCTCATAAGGAAGGGTTTTCATCAAATAAGACTCCATTTTTTGATGGGACTAACTATGCTTTCTAGAGTGTGAGGATGAAGACTTATTTGATGGCACATGGATATGATACATGGCAATCCATTGAGAATGGATTCACACCATCTACAACTCCTCCTACAGATGCAAGTGGTAAGAAACCATATGAAGATAATGCCAAGGCAATGAATACAATTTTGAGTGGGTTATGTGAATCAGAATTTGTGAAAGTCATGCAATGCACTTCAACAAAAGAAATGTGGGATAAGTTACAAAGAACATATGAAGGAGATGACAAGGTCAAAATGGCAAAACTTCAAACACACAGAAGGAATTTTGAAGACTTGAAGATGAAATATGATGAAGATATTGCTATGTATCTACTTCATGTTGATGAGGTTGTCAACACTATTCGTGGACTTGGAGAAAATATTGAGGAATCTACTATTGTTCAAAAAATATTGAGGTCACTCCCTATGAGGTATGATGCAAAGGTTTCAACAATAGAAGAGATGAAGGATCTCAAAACTTTAAGCATGGATGAGCTACATGGAATTCTCATAACCTATGAGATGAGGATATAAAAAGAACAAACATCAAAAAGAGAGGCAACATTCAAAGCTTCAAAGAAGGAAAAGAATAAAGAACAAGAATCAAGTGATGAATCAAGTAGTGAAGAAGAGGCTAACTTTGTGAGAAGAAATAAGAAGGGTCCAAGAAAACACAAAAATATGCAAATTGTGAAATGTTTTAATTATGGTAACATTGGTCACTATGCATCTAATTATCCATAAGATGGAGGTAGTAGCAGTGAAGAAGAAAAGGATTACAAGAAAAAGAAGGAAAGAAAATTTTATTATGAAAATAAAAATAGGCATGGTCAAGGCAAGCATGAGAAGAAGATCTTTCAAAGATACAAGAAGATTTTTTATGTTGAAGAAGCAAGCAATGCTTCAAGTAATAGTGATGAAAGCCTCTCAGATAGTGAAAAAGAAGAAATTCTATTTTTGGCCATAGAAGAGAATGAAGATGCTCCTGTTGTTGAAGATCAAGAAGAAGAGAAAGAAGATGATCTTGTAGTTGAAGACCAAGAAGAAGAAGAAGATTATAAAAGTGAAGAGGAAGCCATAGTTGACATAGAAGAGGAACTTATTGTTGCTCTTAAATAATTGAAAAGAGTTAAAAAGGAAGAACTCAAGATTGAAGGCTCAAGTACAAGAGGATGAGAAAACAAAGGCAAAACTTCTACAAGATCTCACTGATTTAAAAGTTAAGGTTGAAGAGGCAAAGAAAGTTGAAGAAGGTATGGTTGAACAGTTAAAGGCAAAAGAGCTAGAATGTGAAAGACTAGAAGATGAAGTTATCTCTCTAAATAAGGGACTTGGAAAATATCTTGATAAGTTATCATCAATTTAAGAAAAGCTCAAAATACTTGGATGATATTATCAAAATATAGAGATCTCCATTTATCAAGACTGGACTTGGTTTTGAAGAAGGTCAAGAGGAACAAAAAGGGGAGTCAAGCTCAAAAGAAATAGAAGCATCAAAGGAAGTGATTGAAGAAGAGCCTAAGACCTATGTTGATGTGTTGAGAAGTGGAAGCATCAAAGAGGAAGAAAACAATGCACCATCAAGGAATAGGGACCATCACAGAAAAAGCAAAGAAAGAACCATGAGACCATATCCTCCAAGGCAAGATGAATATTTCTTCCAAGGTTATTGCTACTCATGTAATAATTTTGGTCATAAAGCTATACATTGCAGGGTTCATGGTAAGAATGATTATGGCTTCACCAAGAGAAATTTCAAGTCATTTGCACTTTCCAAGGACTACAATATCATGTGTTTCAATTGCAATAATTTTGGGCATAAAGAAAAATGGTGTAGAACAATGTTTCCTAAATTTCCAAAGACAAGCAAGAAGAAGGAAAGTCAAAATGTTCAAAGAGGTATGACTTCAAAAGTTTGGAGAAAGAAAATGAAACAAGAAGAGGAGCATAGTAATTTGGGAGTTTCACTCCCATCCCATAATTAATCACCTCAAGAAAAGGAGGTGGTGAGGGGGTTGTGCTAAGTGTCTTATCTTTAGCCCCAAGGAGCCCTTTGCCATTGATGTCAAAGGGAGAGAATTCAGTGAGGGGGAGCAGCTTGTCAAGGGGAGCAGATTGGGAATCCAATTGCAGTCAAAGAAAATTTTTAGTAGGGTTGCCATCAATGACAAAGGGGGAGATTGTTAGACATATTGAGTTGTCATTGATGTCAAAGGAAGATATTGTGAGTTGTCAATATTATCAAAAGGAGTTTGAGCAAATAAAATGGTGATGATGATGTATACTTTAATATTTAAATATTAGAGTAATGATTTAAAAAGTGGGATATATTTAAATCAAAGGATTTAAATATATGTTTAAAAGGTGGGATGTATTTAAGTCAAAGGATTTAAATTAATATTTTAAGAGTGGGATGTATTTAAATCAAAGGATTTAAATATATTGAAATATTGAAAGGGCCAACCCTAATGTTGAGATTAAATATTATTCTTCATATATATATGGTTCTAACATTATGGTTGAGGTGATTTTTAGGTGTGCCTTCGTGTTGCTTCGAAGAAAGTGTGAGAATAGATGTTTGCATTCGAAGTGTGTGCCTTCGGTTGAGAGAGAGCTTTCGTTCATCTTCATCTACGTTTGGAGAATGAGAGAATTCAGAGAATGTGCCTTCGCTTGAGAGAGTTTCATTCATTTTGGATAATTTTTCTTGAGAGAGATTTCGTTCATCTTCATCTATGTTTGGAGAATAAGAGAATTCAGAGAAGTGTGATTTCATTTGAGAGAGAACTTTCATTCATAGTGAGCGTCTTCACTTTCATTTGAGAGAGAGAGCTTTCGTTCACAATGAGTGCCTTCGCTTTCATTTGAGAGAGAGAGCTTTCATTCATAGTGAGTGTCTTCACTTGCATTGAAAGGATAAGAGTATTCATTTACATTCGAAGGAGAAACCATGTCCAATAGAGGTGATTGAAGATCTACCAAATTAAATCAAACAAGAGCATCATAATACATGGCATTGAAGTGGTAGTGTACGTTTTTCATGGTAGAGTGCTATCATCAGAATCAAAAAGATGAGTTCAACTGGTACTATGTGACTAAGGCAGGAAGACGTCAAGCTTGAGAATAAAGAACCACAACAATGTTTTGATCGTAGAAAGGAGGGAGAGCCACCCAAGAAGTAAATAATTGAAACGTTTCATGTAGTGTGATTGAGCTTCCCTACGAAAGCGTAAGAGTGCAGTGTGCTAGGGTTTCCACATAGAAAGCACAAAGAGTGCAGTGTGTTTGGGCTTCCACATAGAAAGTGTAAGAGTGCAATGTGCTAGGGTTTCCACATAGATGGTGCAAAGAGTGTAGTGTGTTTGGGCTTCCACACAGAAAGTGTAAGAGTGCAATGTGCTTGGGATTGCATGTGGATAGCATAAGAGAGCAGTGTGGTCTCCTCATAGAAAGCGTAGAAGTGGACTCAAATATTTTTGTGTGTGCTACCCTAGCAAGATAGGAGTACATGTGGCAAAGAGTTAGCGCCAGGGCAACAAGCGAGTGATCTATAGCTGCATGGAGTTGGAAAGCCTTCAAATTCAATAGGAAGATAGTCAAACAAAGAGCAAATGAATAAAAATGTAAGAAATCATTTTTTCCTTCATAAGTATTATTACGTTTGTCTCAAAAGGAGAAATAAGGGTTTGAAATGTTTTGATTTAATATTTAAATCAAAAAGAAAAATATAGAGTTGAGATGCATTATCTTTGTTGAGATAAATTTGAAATGCATTATCTTGTTTGAGATAGATTGGGAATACATTGAGGCACATCATTATCATTGAAGATAGATTTTGAGATGCATTATTATTGAAGATAGATTTTGAGATGCATGAATATTGTTGAAGATAGAGATGCATCATCATTGTTGAAAATAGATTTGGAGTGCATTATATTGAGGCAGATTTGGAAGTTTTATTTAATAAAGGGATTAATGCACGCAAAATAAAAAGGGGAAAAAGTGCATTGGATAGTAAAAGAATAGCAAGGTATTAATGTCTCAAATTCTATATGCAAGTGAGTGCTAGACCTGGGCTACCTTTAAAATGTAATAAGTGTGATATATGTGGAAGGAACCAATGTATTGAATGTAAAAGGTAGCATGTTTATTTGAAGTTTTCAACACAAATATATCATCATCTAGATGTGCAAGAGTTGAATGAATTCTGGGTAGAATATGTCTGAATTGTTTTAGTTGAAGAAAGCACATTGAAAATTTGGTAAAGAATTTGATGACATCATTATGCAATATTTGGGAAAGATATGAGCATTGTTTGTATGCAATATTTGGGAAAGATATGAGCATTGTTTATATGTAATATTTTGAAAGATATGAGCATTGTTTGTATGAGTGGATGAGCAGTGGTTGTGAGAAGGTTTGAGTAGAGTTGTGAGAAGGTTTGAGCAAATTTGTGAGCAGTTTGAGTAGAGTTGTGAGCAGGTTTGAGTAGATTTGTGAGCATGTTTGAGTAGAGTTGTGAGCAAGTTTGAGCAGAGTTGTGAGCAGGTTTGAGCAGAGTTATGAGCAGGTTTGAGTAGTGGTTGTGAACAAGATTGAGTAGGTTTTGGAACTAGAGTATAAAGGATTGGTGTCTCCTATGGATAGAGGTCCATAAACTAGAGCAGAGGGGATTGGTGTCTCCTGTGGATAGAGGTCCATGAACCAGAGTAGAGGGGATTGGTGTCTCCTATGGATAGAGGTCCACAAACCAGAGCAGAGGGGATTGGTGTCTCCTATGGATAGAGGTCCATGAACCAGAGAAGAGGGGATTGGTGTCTCCTGTGGATAGAGGTCCATGAACCAGAGCAGAGGGGATTGGTGTCTCCTATGGATAGAGGTCCATGAACTAGAGCAGAGGGGATAGGTGTCTCCTATGGATAGAGGTCCATAAACCAGAGCAGAGGGGATTGATGTCTCCTATGGATAGAGGTCCATGAACTAGATAAGAGGGGATAGATATCTCCTATGGATAGAGGTCCACAAACCAGAGCTAAGGGGATTGGTATCTCCTGTGGATAGAGGTCCATGAACATTGTAATAGGGAATTGGTTCCCAAGAAATTATTGAGAAAATTTATAAGAAATATTTCTCTTCGTGGATGTAGCCCACATTGGGTGAACCACGTTAAATCTATGTCTCTTATGTGTGTGATGATTTGTGCATTATTTCATTATTGCAATTGATAATATTGGATGATATTGCTTTGGAAAGAAAAGTAAAAGTTTTATCTTATACTGTTCATCCCCCTCTTAGTATAAGCTTGTGTTCTTCATTTGGTAATCAGTAATACCACTCCAAGGTGGGGCCACTATGGATTTTAAGGAAGGTTTTGAGAAACAACATTTCATCATGTTCAATGTTAATAGAGGAAATTTGGAAGAGCCTAGGATGATTAATATGTTCTATATTCCCTTAATACATTTGAAGCTCAGGTGTTAAAGTTAGGAAAAAAGGACAACTAACTATGATAAGATAGAGTGGTTGATTGAAAAATTATTCATAGGAATACTTATGGTTGAAAGAGTATCATTGTATGGAGGCCACATGTTTCTCTAGTTTCTCCAATTTAGAGTCTTGTATTTCCAATTGTTCTAGTCTAGAAATTATATTTTGGTATTCAAGAAGAAGTGGATTTGAAGAAGGTTGAGGTAATACTAGAGGAGATTTTAAATTAACACAAGGATAATATTGAGATATTATAAGGTATGGTCATGTCCTATGGTTTATCCCCAACTTATTTAGATTAATATGTCTAATGAATGAAGAAATAGATATTTTGGTATTCAAGAAGAAGTGGATTCGAAGAAGCTTGAGGTAATACTAGATGAGATTTTGAATTAATACAAGGATAAGATTGAGATATTATAAGGTATGGTTATGTCCTATGGTTTATCCCCAACTTATTTGGATTAATATGTCTAATGAATGAAGAAATAGAGATTTGAGCAAAATTCACATTCACACTAATAGAATTATATGAAGTGTTAATGAAAAGATCAAGGATCAAAGCACTAGAAGGTACACTCAAATTAGGATGAAAATCCATGTTAGCTTATTGGGACAAGGGGTAAATTATGTCATTTTTAGGAGTTCATAATAAGATAATAAATGATGATGCATTGATGGTTGAGTATCTTGGGTTTCAATACCTTAAAAAATATTACTAATAAAATCATGGTTATGTTTAAAAGAATTAAGGTCTAATAACTCATGTGTGATTGGTATTCGGGGAGAAAGGGCAATCCCTAGGGGAATATTTCCTTAAGGTCATTTTTTGTTTATTGTTATCATTTTTTATGGTGATGAGAGTAGAATGGTAGGGTAGTTGAAAAAAAATTAGATTCTAAAGGACAATGCTCAAAGGAGTCTTCCATTAGTAGAATATCTTATTCATTGTTAATATTATTAAGAAATTTATTGATGATATATTAATTTTCTTGTGAAAGGGTTGTCATATAATTAAGGTAACTAGGAGTAATTTTATTTTCATTTTTATTAAGGAATTTTTGGATGATAACTTCATGTTCTTATGAATAAGTCATTATATGATTAGGAGATTCAAAGGTTATACCATTTGATCATGGTTAGGTAATTGATTAAGGAATTAATTTATGATGTTTTCATGTTTTTATGAAAATATATTATATGACTAATATATTTGGGGGTTATTCTCTCTTGGTCAACACTACGAAGGTTATTGAGAAATTTATTGATGATGTCTTCATGCTCTTACAAAGAGGTTATAATATTATTAAGGTCATCATGTGATTGAATTAGAGGGACCAAATGGGTAGAATCCTTATTTTATTTATTGAAATTAGGATTTTTGTGGGTGGGAGGTTCTTCACAAACTTTCACTAATTGTTTTGGATGAGTAGCTACCTTATGAGTTGTATAACATATTTTGAAATCTAGGAAATTTTGAAAAGGAAAGAGACTTAATTTTAATTAATTCTTAAATTTTATCAAGAAGGCCATTGGATGAGGTTCGAAAGAGAGAAATGATTAATTATTTAGATCTTGATTAAGAAAGGTAGAAAATGCTATGAATATCAATCAACTTGTTGATATAACTTAGGAGGATCTCTTGATATACCTAGACTTGCCAAATATACTTATCCTTTTGATATACCATTTTGTACTGGAAGTGACTTGGTTACCTTGATATATAGTCATACATAAGGGAAAATCTTGAGGTACTAAACTAGGAATAATATGAGGATCATTCACACCTAGACTTGTGACTCGGTATCGATACTTTCATGATGGTAGAGGAACCAATTTTTAATCTTGATTTAATGTGATCTAACTAAGCAAACAAATTTAAATGATCTTGCTTAAGGTGGAATTAGATTATATATTTCAAGGAAATGTGTATTTATATAAAGTTTTCCAAAATGTAGAATGTTGTTTGTCGCCTAATATAATAACCTGAGTTTCTTTCCAAAGGAGACCTAAATACTTTCACGTTGGTTGGTCTACCTCCATGTACATGTATATGTTTATGTTCATGTGGTGTTTGGTGAGGTTATTGGAAAACACCTAAATATTTTATCTCTAAAAATATTGAAATATAAAATCAAACTTGAGAAAAATCACTACTAAATTTGAAAGATATATGCAATAATATAATATGCAATAAACAAGGTTCCTAAACTTGTGTGATTTTCAATATTCAATGATTTGCAATAAAGTAGAAGGAGCTTTTCTTTTCAAGGAAAAAAATAGAGAGATGCAACATACAATATTACCCTAAAATGTAACTATATAATCTTTTGATACCTTTTTTTTTGGATTCGATGCTCTTTTGATACCTTCCCTAGGTACTTTAAAGTGATATATTTAAACTATCATAAATATTAATTGATTTATATTAAAATAGATGTGTTTTAGCCTAATTTATAGCAAATAAGGAATCTAAAAAAAGAAAAAAAAAAAAAAAAAAATATATATATATATATATATATATATATATATATATATATATATATATATATATATATATATATATATATATATATATATATATATTTTAGATATCTAAATTCCTTGTTTTTGAAGGTTGAATAGAAGTGTTGTAGGTTGCAAAAGCACTGCCAACATTTTTGCTCGAATTTGACACTTTTTCTAAACATACAAAACTAGGGGGAAATTAGATGTAGTCTATTTTAGGGGGTCTATATAATCACAAATAAGTGATAGACTATATAGTTAGGTTGATTAGACCCCCTTTGGTAACACAAATTTGAAAAATTCCTAAAATTTGAAAAAATGCCTAAAAATTGTAGAATATCATCACTTTTGCAACTGTAGTGATTTTACAAATTTTTGCACTTTTGCAAACTATAACAATTTTGTAAACCATGGGATTTTTGCTTCTATGCAAAACAGAGAAGTAGAAGCATTGGTTTTTTAGAAATTTTGGCACTTTTGTTCTTATAACTATCAAACTAGGGGTTTGAGAAAAAAATTGATGTGAACTTGACCTAATTTTGAGATTAAGTTGCTAAAAGGGAAGAGAACCCTAATTGTTGATATCTAGTTTCAAGGGGAGTTAAAAAATCATACCAATTAGATTTCAAATCTTACAAAAATTACATGGAAGGTGACATAAGTTACAAAAGGCTAAGAAATGGAATATGAGGTTCCCAAAGGACTACAAACATTACCTGAAGAGGTCCTAAAAACAAGATTGAATGCCTAAAACAACTATAAATGATTGAGTAATGAATACAAAATTTAATTAATACAAATATATGATAAAAACAATCAATAGAATAGTGATTCTCAGAAAATGAAGTAAAACGTCTATGAAATGATTAAATAAAGACCTAGTACAACTATCAAGTAAAAATTAAACTCAAAAAATTAGCAAATATAAGATTTAAGAGTTTAACAAAAGGGATTAGGAAGACTTTAGGGGCTACTATGCTTGATATAAAATGAAAGTAATCATATAGTGATTGTACATGAATACAATATTAAATAAAATGAGCACAAATAGAAATTACAAAAGTATAAATAAGAGATGCAAGAAGATATTAGACTGATTTAAAAGCAATTATACCTACAAATAAGATGATAAATAAGTATGAAATGACTATAAGTAGCTACAAATAAATATGTGATGAGCTTAAAACAAGTTAAATGGCTACCACAAGATTTATAAATGTAGGAAATGAAGTAATACAAGGAAATAAAACATAGTAGACAAGATTCAGTAGATTTAAATTACACAAAATAAAGTGTCAACAAGGCAAATAAGGAGAAATAAATGAAGTAAGAGAAAAAAAGTTTGGGAATGGAATATAACAACAAAATCGTAATAAAGTCTCCTCCTTCTAGTCAAGAACTCCTACTTGATGGTACCATAAAGATAGATATGGCCTTTCCCCAATGCCTTATTCCTTGCTTCACTTTCCCCAAATATTATTAAAGATATTTGCAATGCAAGAGAATGATAAAGAGAGAAAGATATTTTGGGAAGACAAATTAATAAATTTTTCATAGCTTCAAAATGCTTGATTAATACCCATACCATGCACTCAATTTATAAATTTTGGAGAGCAAGATTCATTGGAGGGAAGGAGGATTCAAAGATGTCATTAGGGCAAAGAAGAATTTAAATTTCAAAGGCTTTAGAGGGGATGGAGCATGCATGATCAAACTAGGGAGTGAGAGGAAGGAATCCATGTGCTTTTGGATTGTGTCACAAATATTCCACTCATGTTGGAAAAAACAATGGATAAGACAAATTAGTAGAGTTTTGATAGCTTGAGAATGCTTGATTAATGCCATCCTATTATCTCCATTTATATATTTTGGAGAGGAGGATTTCTTGAAGGGAAGGAGGATTCCTTGAAGGGAATGATGATTCAATATGCCATTAGACCAAAGAGGAATTCAAATTTATAGGCTTAAGAGGGGATGGAGCATGCTTGATTAGACTAGGAAGTGGGAGGAAGGAATCCACATGCTTTTAGCTCATATCATAGAGATTCCACTCATGTTGGAAAAAGCACTAGACTTTATAGAAGTGCTGGTGTAACACTTTTATGCCTAGGTAGCACTTTTGTTCAACAATCATGTTGATTGGTCAATTTTTTGGGAAAATCATGTTTTACAAAAGCACTAATAATGAGAAAAATGCTAGTAGCACTTTTGCAAAATGTAGCATTTTTGGTTTTGTCCTACCTAGGTGTTTTTTCTTACAATTTGAGGTATTGATCATTGTAAAAGTATAGGCATATTTATATTCATTGGAAAACTATTTTCAAGCTCAATATAACATTTCAATTTTTGTGACATTTTAGGGTGACAAACATCCTAAATTTGGGTATGAATAAGGTTGCTTCAATTTTTTTGATCAAAAGAATTGTGAATGGGGGTTAATTGATGAATTTTAGTAGATTTGAAGGTTGGTGAAGTGTGCCAAAATTGGGTGTCTACATGAACTAGTTCATAACTATTTACTGCCTTCTTTTTTGTTTCTTACTAAACCTTTTAAATATCTTGGATCATGTGGAAAATCTTATGAATCCTATTGCTAACATCTCCTAGTGTGTTGAAATATCCATGAGAATGGGAATGAATGCATCCCAAATGTAACAAAATATTAATGGTCAAGTCTATTAAAATTTTACCCCATGGAGGAGTGGAACCAATAAACACCTTTCTACATCTAAACTTCTAAATATGCTTGAGAAAATGAGTCTATAAACATCCTAGAGATTAGTGCAATGATCCTATTGGGAAAAACAAGTAGAGAAAATTTCCAAGATCTAGAGAAGGAAGGGAATTAAAAAGTGTAAAAGACATCCCAAAAGTATTTTTCCATGTCACTGTTGGCATTTTTGCCACATTGTGTCTGTTGTTACTGTTAATGTAAAAGAATGCACAAATTGTAGAGATATTAATGCTTCTGTTTGTCCCTCCATGTAAAAATCTCTGCAAGTTTTGTGTTAGAGCAAATCCAATACAAAAATCAGCTAAGTATGGAAAATGTCGCGATATCGCGACATGTCGCATTTTCACGGTCAAAACAGTCAAAGGCAGCACTAAAATGAAAACTATCACGATATCGTGACATGTCACATTTTCATGGTCAACGCAGTCAACAGGAGCACCAAAGTGAAAATTGTCACGATATCGCGACATAAAGCAGCAAGGAAGAATGCCAAAAAAAATTGTCATGATATCGCGACAGAAAAGCAAGAAAGGAGCAAATGGTACGGACTGGCGTGATATCGTGACATGTCGCGTTATCGCGGAAAGGGTTGAAAGAAAAACATAAGGCATGAAAGATGTCGCGATTTCATGACATTTTTAGAAATGAAGCTAAGTAAGAGAAACTTGTCGTGATATCGTGACAGGAAGCGGCAACAATAGAGAAAGCAAGAAAATGTCACGATTTCATGACATATTGGACAGGAAGGGCAAAGTGCGGAGAATTGTCATGATTTCATGACATGTCACGTTTTCACGAGGCGAAAGCAAGGAGGTAATGCGATTTCTGACATGTTTTCGGTAAAAGCATCAAAGTGCAAGAAGACAGAAAATGTCACGATTTCGTGACATGTTGAAGATGAAAGAGCCAAATGGAAAAAACGTCGCGATATCGCGACATGTCACATTTTCGTGACCTGTCACATTTTCACGGGTAAGAAGGGAAAAGACAACGCAAGAGAAAGATGTCACGATTTTGTGACATGTTTCATTTTCCGATTTGGAGTAGCAAACGAAGGCAGATAGAGGAGAATGTCACGATTTCATGACATATCATAGAGATAAAGCCAAAGAGAAGAAGATGTCACGATTTCGTGACATGTCATATTTTCATGACTGGTGGCAGAAAGAGAAGGCAGCAAGGTAAAAGTGTCACGATATCGCGACATGTCGCATTTTCGTGACCTGTCACATTTTCGTGACCAAAGCAACAACAAAGGCCCGATACAGTTTAGTTTGCATTTTTCTTCAGGATTGCATAGGAGAACGTGCGGAGGAGATAAGGATCAAGTAAAAGCTCTCCAACTATTTTTGAGATCGTGGTCAAAGAAGCGGTTCCAAGATTAAATGTTGCTGATTACCGATGTGTGCAAGATGGAAGAACCTGAGGCAGTTTTTGATGCCGCCAGAATTAAAGATGCCTCCAATATTCAAAGCTCCTGTTCGTGATCTCTTAACAACTTTCAGCTTCCCTTGATAATGGTCATTTGATGAAGAGATATGGGCCCTTGTTTTTGTTTCATTTTTGGTTGTAATCCATTAAAATAGGGACTGTCATTTCTCCAAGGCAGATTAAGGGGATTGTTTCTTCAAAATCTGTTTCATGTATTAAATGTTGTAATATGAAAGGAAGAGGACGGACCTCTATAAATACCAATGTAAAACTCAAGCAAAAGGAGGAGGATCTTGTTGCAAAAATTGAAATAGAAATCCTAGATGCAATTGCTTCCATTCTTAGTGTCTTCCGGAGTTGGTGATCTAATTTGTTGTGTATGTTTGGCTTTCTGTGTGATTTACTTCTGTGTAGTCCAGTGTAATATCAGTTGAATTCTGTTGTGTTGAATTTGGCTGTATTGGCATTTGAATGTTTGAAGTTTATTTGGAAGTGAACTCATGGCTAATGCGTGATCCAATTTTTGTATACGTATTCTAAGAGTCAGTTGTTGCTTAGCTTTAGGATCTAGTTGAAGTTATTGTTGTTCGAGGTTGTTCTCCCCATTAACGATCGGCTTCGGCCATATTTACATCCCTTTCAGTTATTTCCCATTTCTTTCCGCATTATTTCCCATTTCTTTCCGCATTTTCCCATTTCTTTCCTGCATCTCTAGTCTTGAAACCAGTTTAGATTAGTGTGGGAGCCAGCCCTCTCTGGAGATTGGCCCGGGAGACATCTCTTTCTCTCGGCCTTTCAATGTTGGCCAAGTCTAGGGTGCATATAGTGATAAAATCCTTTTCTGTGGCAGATTTGTGACCAACAGTTTTGGCACGCCCGATGGGACAGACTATTTCTGTCTCTGAAAGATCCACAATCGGTGGGATAAGCATTATTCTCAAATTGACACCCGGAGGAATCAAGATTTTGATGAACTGTCTTGACCTCAAAGCGGAGATTGTAAGTTCATCTGGTGACTCTGCTGAAGGTGATTGTATAGTACCTGGAAATTTCTAATTGTGAAGCTGGTGAAAATATTTGCTTCATGATCACGAGATCAAGTGCCAAAGAATCGAAAGATCCAGTCGAATTCTTCGAGATTGATGTTCAGAACTGGAGGGAGCGCTCAAGATTGGTAAGTCCTATGAATCCATCATTTGTTATCTCATCGCAGGCTGTAGGTCAGTTTGTGCCATCCCCGACTCCTCCCAGTACTGCTACGAGCTTGCTACATCCAGATCCATCAGTCCAAATGGCCCAGCATCCTCCACCAAGGAAGTTCTCGACATGGAATGGTTCGGGAGCTTTGAATTTATTGGCACAAAATCTAGTTCCTCAAGCTGCTTTGAAAGCTTTGCCGACCTATGATGGTACTGGTAAGACTGCTTATGAGCATATTAATGATGTAGCCTCTTTGGCAGCCATCCATGACATAATAGATGAAGATGTAATGATTAAATTGTTGGTGTTATCACTAAGAGGTAAATTGTTATATTGGTACCGATCATTGCAACCAGGCACTATTACATCATGGGATCAATTAGGAGAATTGTTAGTCAAAAATTTTCATGAACAAGCTGATCCATACTCCTTATTGCATCAATTTAATGTAATTCAAAGGCACCCGTAGGAGGAGATAGGTGACTTCAATGTCAGATTTACCAGAAGCTGGCAGAGAATTCCTGATGGTCTTCGGCCCACTCATGAGCTAGCTGCATTTTATTACCTCAGAGCTTTTAACACAGACATCGGCTGGGTTGTCCGATAGTCCAACGTGACTACATTTCCAAAACTGTTTGAACAAGCGCAAAAGGTGGAAGCTGACTTGATTGCCATAGGTAGGCTTCCTCCAAAGGTAACAATGCCCATCTTACCTGATCTTCCTAAGCATTTGTATTCTGGTTCATTTTCATAGCCTATGCCTCCCATGTATCCTATTCCATCATGGAGCTCAAGTGCGCCTCAGATCGCACCCATTCCAGTTCCCTAGCTCCCTGCTCCAACTATTCCACAATTGCCTGCACCGAGCATTCCGTGATTACCAACTCCCACTTCATTCCCAGCATTGCCTGCACCGCTAGCACCTCTACCTCTACCAGCACCTCCTGCGCCCTCAAATCCTGATCCTTTTGCAATCCTATTACAAGAGGTACAATCTGCTAATTCAGCTATAAGAGCGATGGGAAATAAGATTACAATCATTGAAAGAAAGCAGGCCGAGAGAGATTTCCAACCCAAGAGATTTCAACCTCCGTCGATCACTAGAGAACAAGCGGCTTCAACAAGCAAGGTGCCAGAAAAGAACCTAACTGTGCTGACAAATGAGGAAGCTGGCCCTACAGAAAGAACATATTGGTGCTCTACATGTAATGATCCACACGGAGAAGACACTTGTATGGTTCATCTGAACTATGTGCAAACATTGGCTGCAAGCTCTTCTGGAGGACAAGTTAATATGATTACTGAGGTGGATCATAATTTTATGGTTCCATCTGAAGAACAAGTCTCAGTTCTCACGAGAACTGGGAAGAAGCCAGTCACTGTAGATCCAATAGAAATGGAACCATTAAGGGTACCAGCTGATCCGAAGATGCAGAATGAAAGGAAACAAGTACAAGTGAAAGCTCCTATTTTAGTATCGAAGCCAGATCCACCTGTTCTATTAAAAGATCTTTTGCCACCACGAGCAAAGGAAAAGTTGCAAGAAAAAGCATCAGCTTCAAAGGCAAGAGCTGAAACAGAGGAACGAGCCAAAGAAAAGCTCAAGTACCCATCTTTGACTAAGAGACTGAGGGTAGAAGCTACCCAGCAATATCAGAGCAAATATGAGGACACTAGTGAAAAGAGGGAGTCTGGTGCATCTGCATACAACATTGTTGAAGAATTGAAGAAGGTTCCGGCCAAGGTTAGTCTCTATGATGCATTACAATTACCTGGGCAAGTTGATCTATTACAAGAATCATTGAAGTCTGTGAAAGATAATGAGAAGAATCCTACCCAGATGATTTTTGCTCAAACGTTAACTTCTTCAGCCACTAGGAAAAATAGACCACCCCCATTTTACTTGTCACTCAGAATGGAGGGTTGGATTGTGCACAACTGCATGATTGATTCTGGTGCTGCGACAACTGTCATGCCAAAGGCAGTTTGTGAAGTCATGGGTATGGAGTATACAAGAAGTAGCCCTGGTGTCTTGCAGTTGGATGGGACTCCCATAAAAATAGTGGGTGTAATTAAGGATGTTCCTATTGCTCTGCATAGTATGCCTCAGATTACAGTAATTCAGGAGATAGTTGTGGTTGATTTGGAACCATATTTCAGTATGTGTTTGTCGAGAGAATTCACTGCCAAGCTGGGAGGCTACCTTTCTCTGGATTATTCTCACTTGGAGATTCCTTTCAAAGGAAGAAGAGTCCGGATCTATAATCAGAAGCCTTCTACTTTTCATATAGAGAAGATGGAAGAGGAAGAGAAGCCCACACATTCTGTTCACATGATCACTGAAGAATTGAAGGATCCTGATTTGATGGATGAAGTCCTGGATGAGCTTCACTTAGAGGATGAGTTTTCAATGCTCGATTTTAATGCCATGGTGGAAACTGAGATTGGTTGCTACTCCATTACAAAGCCTGCAGAGGGTGCAGTAAAACTGCCTCTTGATCAAGTTGGTCAAGACTCCGTGCCCGATCAATTATGGAAGTTGTATTTTGATGGAGCACGATGCAAAAATGGTGCGGGAGCAGGAATTGTCCTTATTTCTCCCTCTGGCCTACAGAAAACATATTCATATCGGCTGACCTAGAGTTGTACTAACAATGCTGCTGAATACGAAGCATTGTGCCTAGGGTTGAAGAAGGCAAAAAAATTGGGGATTGAACAATTGCAGATTTTTGGTGACTCTGAATTGATTGTGAATCAAGTAACAAACAAATGCATCTCCAAGCAGCATTATTTAAAGGCGTATCGCAACAAAGTTTGGGACCTGTTTGAGGCTTTCACAGCATTGAATATTCAATCTATTTCATGAGAGCTGAATAAGCATGCTGATATTCTAGCTTCCTTGGGAGCAAATTTTTCACCAACTGAGCAGGTAGTCCGAAGGCCAAAAATAGTGAGAATGGTGTATAGGCCCTCTGTCCCAGATAAGGACACCTTTTGGCAAGTCTTTGATAGCGATGAACAAATTGTCAATTTTTTGGTTCAAGAAGCTGCCACCATCAAGGGAAGGACCTTGGAGCATGAAGAAGCCGAAGGCCTGATTCAGTTGCGGAATAACCATATTCCTAAAGGCCTCATCACTCTAGAGAGTTTGTTTGATCAGAATGATCGGTCCAAGAAGCACCGGATTGAGGTCGATGAGAAAGAATACATGGAGCTTCAGTTGGAGGATGATAAGGTCATCAAAGTTGGAACTGATTCTACTCCTGTTGAATTGCAAGAAATCAGACAATTGTGTCAAGAGTTTTCTAACATCGTGGCCTGGAGCTATGACGATCTGAGGGGATATGATAAAGAGATTATTCAGCACACCATTGAGCTGGAAGAAGGAGTCAAACCCTTCAGGCAGAAGCAGAGACCGGTGAACCCAAATATTGAAGTCCTCATGAAGGCCGAACTTGCAAAAATGTTGCAGGCTCAGATTATATATCCAATTAAGCACTCGACTTGGGTTGCCAATTTGGTTTCGGTCCGTAAGAAAAATGGAGATATACGACTGTGTGTGGATTTTCGAAACTTGAACCGAGCATCCTTGAAGGACCACTACCCATTGCCTCGCATTGATCAGATCCTGCACGTTGTTGCTGGGGCTCAGCGCTTTTCACTGCTAGATGGATTCTCTGGATACAATCAAATTTGGGTTAGGGATGAGGATCAGTACAAAACCGCATTCACAACCAAGTGGGGCACCTTTGCCTATCAGCGCATGCCTTTTGGATTGTCCAATGTTGGGGCTACGTTTCAAAGGGCCATGGACATCGCATTTGGGGAGCTTTTAAATAAGATCATTGTCATATATCTGGATGATATGACTGTCTTTTCGCACAAACGAGAAGAACATTGTTCTCACTTAAGACAGATATTTGAGAAATGTCGGGAGTTTGGCATCTCCATCAACCCAAAGAAGTCCATTTTTGTAGTAAAGGAAGGAAAGCTATTGGGACATATCATCTCAGAGAATGGTTTGGCAATTGATCCATCGAGAGCTGAAGCTTTGAAGAAACTATTACTCCCGACCAATAAGAAAGAGTTGCAATCTTTCTTCGGGCAGATCAATTTTGTCAAAAAATTTATTTTTGACTTTGCTCGAGTAGTCAAGCCCATGACTGAGCTATTAAAGAAAGATGCAGAGTTCAAGTGGACAACTCAGAGGAAAGATGCGTTTCAGGAGATTAAAGATAAAATTGCCCAAGCCCCTGTATTGATCAATCCAGATTATTCTAAAGACTTCATTCTGTACGCAGTTGGAGAGGATGAAAGCTATGCTGCAGTGCTTACCCAAAAGGGAGATGATGGGGATGAAAGACCTATTGCTTTCCTTAGCCAGGGTATCTTACCCCACGAGGAGAGATACAATTTCATTGAGAAGCAGGTTTATGCCATTATGAAGTCTCTAAAAAAATTCAGGCACTTCGTATCCCAGAGCAAGACGATCATCTATGTCATCCACCCCGATGTAAGGAATTTCATCATTCAGGGCGAGATGGGTGATAAGCGTGCTGGTTGGATCACCAAGATTCAAGAGTTTGATGTTGAGATTCATCCAACCAAGTTGGTGCGGGGTAAGGCCTTATGTCAGCAATTAGCAAAAACTGTGGCCTCTCAGATAGTTGATCATCAAGTGAACAATCCTGCTAACGAAAGGAATTTAGTGAATGTCTTTGCACAGGGCCAAGATTGGGCAGACGACCTTATTGACTATTTCTCTATGGGTAGATGTCCCCCACAATCAAATGCTTCGCAAAGGAGAAGGTTTCGCCTACAAGCTCTTAGGTATGTATTGTTGCCCGAGGGGTTGTTCTTCAAAAACATTGATGGAGTTCTCCTAAGGTGTGTTAAGGAACCTGAGAAGGCTAGACTCTTGGAGGAGTTTCATTCTGGCATGTCGGGAGGACATCACGCTGGTAGGCCTATGGCCTTAAGGATTATTTGGGCTGGTTACTATTGGCCAACTTTGTTTGCAGATACTTTCAAGATTGCTCAAGCATGCGACAAATGCCAAAGGTATACGGGACGGATCAGAAATGCACCATTACCCCTACATCCAATTCAAGTAGAAGCACCTTTTCAGCAGTGGGGGCTGGACTTTATTGGGATCATTGATCCAAATTCCTCAGATGGACACAGGTACATCTTGACGGCTACTGATTACTTCACAAGGTGGTCTGAGGCTATTCCAACCAGGGCTGCAAATCAGGATGTGGTAATCACTTTCATTGAAGGACTGATCACGCGTTTTGGCATTCCTGACGCCATTATCACAGACAATGGAACTCCATTCATTGGAGCCAAGCTAGGTGAATTTGCAAACAAGTACGGTATTGTTCTGAAGACATCCTCCAATTATTACCCTCAGGGTAATGGCTTGGCAGAGTCCACAAACAAGAACTTGTTGAGGATTTTAAAGAGATCCTTGGGGGAGAATAAGAGATCTTGGCACCTTCTGCTGAATCAGGCATTATGGGCAGATAGAATTTCAATCAAGAAGTCTATCAAGACTTCACCATACGCCCTGGTATATGGGAAAGAGGCAAGATTGCCTATTCATCTAGAACTGCCTACCTTGCAGCAATTGAAAGAATTCCCAGATGATGAGGAAAATATGGATCCCATGAACATACGATTGGCTCAGTTGTTGCAGCTGGAAGAGCAACGTTCCTTGGCCTATGATGAGTTTGCTAAGCATTCACAGGCGGTATCCAAATGGTTTCACAAAGGTTCTACGGATCGCATACTCAAAGTGGGTGACTTAGTCTTAAAGTGGAACGAAAAGAAGGCCAAGCCAGGGATGCACCAAAAATTTGACGCTCTGTGGGAGGGTCCATTCCAGATTGTCAGTGCAGGTTCGACCAATTCATTTTACCTTGAAGACTTGGAGGGTAATCCACTTCCTATTTCAGTGAACGACTTTCATTTGAAAGCCTACATTTCTTGATGGAAAACTCAGGGTTACCTTGTACATAAAAAAAAAAAAAAAAAAAAAAAAAAAAAAAAAAAAAAAAATATATATTCGTGAACTTCGGCTCTTTTTGCATGCGAGCCCGTAGGTACGTTTATTTCTTTTCCTTTTTCTTTCCCTTCCCAGTAGATAGTGGCTTTCTTCTACTTCTTTCTTCCACTTCCCTCTACTTCATTCCCTTCTTCTCCTACTCCTTCTGCAAATATTCAAGCCACTACTGTTGTTTCTACTCCCCTCTCTGATGTTCCCTTTTCTTCACTTCCCCTTTCTTCTAATTCTTTGTCTTTTAAGCATTTCTCCACAGTTCATACCACCTTCTCCATTCCATCCACTTCTATTTCATTCTCTATTTTCATAGAATCCCCACAGCTGGTAGCACAGTAGCACCCCGTTGCTGTATCTACCGCTTCCATTCCTCCATATTTCTCCATTCACCATTCCCATTCCATGGCCTGCGCATCCGTGGGTCATCCCTCCATTCATTTCCATTTTTGTAACTCAGGTGCTTTTCACTACTGCCATGGAGATCCTTTCACAGCACCTAGTGATTACCCAGCTCATCCGAGCTAGGCAAAGTGCAGTAGTTCTAAAGAAATAAAGGAAGTTATGTTTTGTTGAAGGTCCTATTTTTAGAGCCGAGAACCAGCAAGAGCTTGTTGCAGCAACCCGCAGACACGTCCAGCATCAACCAACACTCACTTTTCCTGCCCCTCCAGCTTCTTGACTCTGTTGCCCAATGGATAAAGGCCTGAGATTCATGCATACAGCAGAACTGTATACCCCGCGAGCCGCCAAGAATGTTGGCATTTTTGCCACATTGTTTTTGTTGTTACTGTTAATGTAAAGAATGCATAAGTTGTAGAGATATTAACTCCTCTATTTGTCCCTCCATGTAAAAATCTCTGCAAGTTTTGTGTTAGAGCAAATCTACAAAAATCTAAGATGAAAATGTCGCGATATCGCGACATGTCACGTTTTCATGGTCAACAATAGTCAAGCACTAAAATGAAATTGTCGCGATATCGCGACATGTCACATTTTCACGTCAATGCAATCAACAAAGCACCAAAGTGAAAATTGTCGCGATATCGCGACATAAAGCAGCAAGGAAGGCGCCAAAAAAAACTTGTCATGATATCGCGACAGAAAAGCAAGAAGGAGCAAATGGTACGGAATGTCGCGATATCGCGACATGTCGCGTTATCGCGACAAGGTTGAAAGAAAAACATAAGGCATGAAAGACGTCGCGATATCGCGACATTTTTAGAAATGAAGCTAAGTAAGAGAAACTTGTCGCGATATCGCGACAGGAAGCGGCAACAATAGAGAAAGCAAGAAAATGTCACGATTTCATGACATATTGGACAAGAAGGGCAAAGTGCAAAGAATTGTCACGATTTCATGACATGTCATGTTTTCGAGGCAAAAGCAAGGAGGCGCAAGAATGTCACGATTTCACGACATGTCAAATTTTTGGCCTAAAAGCATCAAAGTGCAAGAAGACAAAAAATGTCACGATTTCGTGACATGTTGAAGATGAAAGAGCCAAATGGAAAAACGTCGCGATATCACGACATGTCACGTTTTCATGACATGTCACATTTTCACGGGTAAGAAGGCAGAAAAGACAGCGCAAGGAGAAAGATGTCACGATTTCATGACATGTTTCATTTTCATGATTTAGGAGTAGCAAACGAAGGCAGATAGAGGAGAATGTCACGATTTCATGACATGTCATAGAGAGAGCGAAGAGAAGAAGATGTCACGATTTCGTGACATGTCGCATTTTCGTGACTGGTGGCAGAGAGAGAAGGCAGCAAGGTAAAAGTGTCGCGATATCGCGACATGTCGCATTTTCGTGACCTGTCACATTTTTGCGACCGAAGCAACAACAAAGGCCCGATATAGTTCAGTTTGCATTTTTCTTCAGGATTGCATAGGAGAACGTGCGGAGCAGATAAGGATCAAGTAAAAGCTCTCCAACTATTTTTGAGATCGTGGTCAAAGAAGCGGTTCCAAGATTAAATGTTGCTGATTACCGATGTGCGCAAGATGGAAGAACCTGAGGCAGTTTTCGATGCCACCAGAATTAAAGACGCCTCCAATATTCAAAGCTCCTGTTCGTGATCTCTTAACAACTTTCAGCTTCCCTTGATAATGGTCATTTGATGAAGAGATATGGGCCCTTGTTTCTGTTTCATTTTCGGTTGTAATCCATTAAAATAGGGACTATCATTTCTCCGAGGCAGATTAAGGGGATTGTTTCTTCGAAATCTGTTTCATGTATTAAATGTTGTAATATGAAAGGAAGAGGATGGACCTCTATAAATACCAATGTAAAACTCAAGCAAAAGGAGGAGGATCTTGTTGCAGAAATTGAAATAGAAATCCTAGATGCAATTGCTTCCATTCTTAGTGTCTTTCGGAGTTGGTGATCTAATTTGTTGTGTATGTTTTGCTTTCTGTGTGATTTACTTCTGTGTAGTCCAGGGTAATATCAGTTAAATTCTGCTGTGTTGAATTTGGTTGTATTGGCATTTGAATGTTTGAAGTTTATTTGGAAGCGAACTCATGGCTAATGCGTGATCCAATTTCTGTATACGTATTCTAAGAGTCAGTTGTTGCTTAGCTTTAGGATCTAGTTGAAGTTATTGTTGTTCGAGGTTGTTCTCCCCATTAACGATCGGCTTCGGCCATATTTACATCCCTTTCAGTTATTTCCCATTTCTTTCCGCATTATTTCCTATTTCTTTCCGCATTTTCCCATTTCTTTCCTGCATCTCTAGTCTTGAAACCAGTTTAGATTAGTGTGGGAGCCAACCCTCTCTGGAGATTGGCCCGAGAGACATCTCTTTCTCTCGGCCTTTCAATGTTGGCCAAGTCTAGGGCGCACAAGTGATTAAATCTTGTACTTAGGCAGATTTGTGACCAACAATCACATTGTTAAATATTTATTTAATTTGTTTATGCTTCTTCACTATTCTTAATTTTGAATTAAGTGTTAAACTCTATTACAATTGTGGGTATTCACATGATGTTATATAATGATTTGAATTTGATACTTTCATGACCATATAATGTACTTCATTTAAGGTTTAAATGTTATATATTGATGTGGATGCAATTTATATTATTATTAATGGATGTATAATTATTTAGAATATTTTATGCATTATAGAAATATTAAATCCTATAACAAATATTATACCTTATTGAAACCTATGATCATATAAAGCTCTACAAAAATTAATTAAATTGTATTTTTTAAATCATTTTTACTTTGATTTAGTTAAATTGAGCTCTCTTGGTAATACTATTATGCAACTTTAATTTTGAAAGAATTTCATGATATTGATGGAAAATAAATCAATTTTTTTACATCGTTGATGGAGGTTTGATGAAAAGCTCAATTAAAAATATATTTACTCTTTATATATATTATTGTATGTCATTGAGTTGTTTACTTTTTATATAAAAATAATGATTTTATAATAATTCATTATAGATATTGTTATACATCACTTGTTTATCTTTAAAGTTCAAAGATAACCTATGTGAGTATTATTTAATGGAAAAATTCTTAAGCGTACTTATGGATAAAATTTACTCTTTATAATACCTAAAAAGTATTGCAATTATTTATTACATGCCTTTTTATTGATGAGGTTCACATGAGATCTCTTTTATTCTCCAATGAAAGATTATTTATTACATATGTTTATTTAAAATCCCATCAAAGTATTTGATTTTGCTTAGATATTTATGAACTAAGCTCATTTTGTAGTGGACTTAAGAGTGGGAACAATTATTTTATCCTACCTTTATATTAGCATACATTAATGTTGATTCATATGGTGTGGATTTGTAGATATTTGTCTTTATCTTCTATTTACACTATTTTGATTTTCATCCATGAATTATTTATTTGCAAATTCCTTGGCATAAAAACTATTTTGTGAGTTGTTTTTAAGGGGCAATTTGAAGTAATGATCATATATATCTATTTTTTATGTGCATCTATATTTCTAGTCTCTATCCCAAAGGTATATTAAGGGGGGTTGCTATTGTAATATAACATGATCATATATAATTTTGAGTGTACTCATGTCAATGTTTAGTATAACTCCCAAATAACGATTTAAGAGAGAGTATTAGTGATGTTAATATTTATTTATATATATTATCTATATTTATTTATCTAGCATTTTGGTCCTCAAAAACCTCATTTATGCTTTGTTGGGATGAAAAATTTTTGATTTTATAACCCATTCCCATTTCAGGATATCCTGGAAATTATTCACTTGTGATTCTTATCCTGTTGAGTCTGCATCCCTGGCTTCTCTCCTCAATTCTATGGTCATCCCTTCTAGTAATTATTTAGATCATATTATTTGGGAGCATTCTAAAAGCGAGGTTTTTTTGTCAAGTCTACCTATCATCTCCAAGTGCAACCCTCTAAAGCTTCTTTCCCCTATCACCTTGTTTGGCCCAAACATCTTATTCCCAAAATATCTTTCTTTTCCTGGTTGGTCATTCAAGATAGAATTCTCACCTTCGATAATCTGATCAAAATAGGCCTCTTGATTCCCAATGACTGAAACTTATATCTATCTAATTGGGAATCTAATTCATCATATTTTCTTGGGTTGCTTATTTTATTCTTCCATATTTGAAAATTTATTTTAGTTATTTCATATTATTTGGGCCAAACCACAATCCATTTTAGATATTTTCACCCAATGGCCTTCACCCTTTTTCAATTCCTACCTTAGGTCCATTTGGAAATTTTGCCTCCATCATTTCTTGTGGTAAGTTTGGCTTGAAAGAAATAATAGGGTGTTTTCCAATGTTTGCAAGGATCCTACCTCTTTAACAAAAAAAATTATTTCTTATGCCAAAGAAAATGCCTAACTTTCTCCTTCCACCAAACCCACCATCTCTAGTTTTGAAGCTTCCTTATTGACTTCCTTAAACGTTCCCATTTAGGATGCCTTATCTACCACCCCTTCCAAGGTCAAGATCAATACCAAGTGGATCCCTCCATCGGTGGTATGGTTGAAATTAAACTTTGATGGTGTAGCCAAAGAAAATTCAGGTTTGGCAAGAGCTGGTGGAATTCTCAGAGATAACAATGGGGACACTATTATGGCCTTTACTTAATATCTTGGTTTTCAATCCAATCATCTTGTTGAAGCTAGAGCTCTTTGGAGAGGGTTGTCCTTACTCCCACAAAATTCCAATAGGGTGATCATTGAAGGGGATTCTCTCAACATCATAAATTATTTGAGGAATAACAAAAACCCCTCTTTGGAGGTAAGGAATTATATTGAAGAAGCCAAAAAAATCATAGAGCATATGCAGGATCCTATCATTCAATATGCTTTCAGGGAAGCGAACAACGTGGCAGATATCTTGGCCAATCATGGTACTAACATCGATGGCATTGTCATGTGGTATGACTCTCTTCCCAAAGAAATATCCAATGTGGTTAATATGGACAAAGTCTCTATCCTTCATAACTGACGAATCCAATCTTCGTATTCCAATAAAATTTGTAATAGGCAATTGTAACATGCCAAGTTTGGTTCCCAAGTTTTTGTCTATTATTCCTTGGTCTGAGCGCAAGCTTATCAGTACCTTATCCTATGTGTCATGACCCTCCCTTGAATTTTTTTTTATATGATCGAATAATGAATTTTTAAATATAGATTAAATGACATTATGATTGATTATGTGCAATATATGATTGGTTTATTTGATAATATGGTACTACTAATTGTTTGCATTAGTTTGCATGGTTGCAAGAGTAGGTATCATTTAGATAGAGTGGATTAGGGAGTCACAAATAAGGATGAGGAAGAAGGAAAAATGGATGAATATCCATAATGACATTAATTATTATTTAATATTAATTACAAGTTTGAGTAATTAATTGTGATTAGCTTTAAATTAGATGATTTGATTATTTAGCCTATTTTGTAAAATAGGAAATTGAGTTGGAAATTGGGTGACAAAGACCCCTTCCAAACCAAGGGAGGAGAAAGAGCATCTTCTCCCTTGGAATAAAATAATAGTTTTCTAAATTGACCCCTCATACAAATGAAGGGAGGAGGATTGACATATTTTCTAATGGCAATTTAAAATTTATTAAATTAAGGCATCTTACTATTTCAATAGTAGCCCTTTTAAATTTAGCAAAGAGGCCAAATTAGGATTGACTAGTAGATTTGGACACCTCCAAATGGAAGGAGGAGAATGAAGGGATTAAAGTGGCACCTTATTAATATTAAAATAGAGCCACTTGATGGTTCGTAAAGGAGGAGAAAAAACCTTTTAAAAGAGGATTAGGTTTTAGAAAATACTAGCATGAGGAGTTAGGCAACTTTGGGAGTAGGAGGAGGTCTTGGAGATAAGCAATGAGAAGCTTAAGGAGATTATATATTTAGGAGAATCAGGTTGGAGTGTCAAGTTTTTTATCTTGCTTTGTTTAGAAGCTCTAATTGTTTACAAATCCTACTTACATATACTAGTTTGTAGGCTCTATTTGGTTGTAAATACAATATAATTATACTTGGTTTGAGGCTCAATTTAATTACAATTTATATGATAGAGAACTATTGGTTTAGACTCCCATTAGTGCTTTGATTCAACATTCTTTGTGGTTGAATTGGATCATGAGAAGGTATGTGATTATGCTAGTTATTGAGACTAATATTTTATAAATCCTATGGTGTTAGAATTTTAAGGATTAACCAATCCCTTTTTATATTGGTTCATTGGAGAGACAACATATTTAATCTTTATTTTAAGCAAGACCTCTAAGACCACTTCTATGTTTTACTAAAATTTATATGGTCTGATTTGACCTTGTGTTTTGACCTACCATTGATGCTTGTAAATAGCCTTCATGATGAGTATATTAAGCCTTTAAAACTACTCTTTCTTGGATACGATTCAGTGGTTTAGGTCTTCCTAAATTGATGGAGGGTGGTTTGACACTGTTAAACACCTATGAGTCTCCCCTATGAAATCTCTTAAGCCTTTTAAAACTACCATGTTGTGATGATTTGAATGGTTGAAATCTTCTTGATAAGATACTTAACCTAAAATCTATCTATAAAAATGTGTATATGCCTATATAGAGATAGCTCTAACATAGTTGATTATTTTAGTTCTATGTATTATCATTGTGAATATTCATGTCAATAGAAGAATACTCTATGTCAAACTAGTATACCATAAATCTACCTAGGGTGGTGTTTAGATGCTTGTAAAGGATATTTGAGAGCCCTTCAATGAATTTTTAGATGCTTGTGTGCTAGCCCCTAAGTGACCAAGGCACCTTGTATTACACTCGACCATCCAGGTGGAAGCTATTTTAAAGGCCTCCAAAAGAAATATTCCACATTGGATATTCTTAGGGTATGAAGGCTTTTAAAGGGAGCAAAGCTCCCATGTGTCTTCAACCACCAAATGATGGTCAAGGACCCAACCACCTGTTGGTCGGGCTAGCGTCAGTTGGTGATGTGCTTACCTTGATATTCAAACTATTGTAGACCACTTTGCTAATCTTATGATGACATGTAGAACTTGAATGGTTTCATATTTTTTGGAACTGCATGGATGGAGCACTCCTTTTATTATCCATGTTAATATTTGTCCCACATTGATGGTGTGGGCTATTGTGAATATTTTATAAGGAATAAGACTACCCTACTAAGGTGACCACATGGTGGTGGTTATCCTAGATGAGGAGTCTAGGGCACTAGTTCCTAGGTGTAGAGGTTTGTCTTGATCAATAGAATATTAACTTGACTTGATAAATTTTGACTTGACTTGCTCAAGTTTGACTTGCTAAAGTTTGACTTGTTGAGGTTTAACTTGCTGAAGTTTGACTTGTTGAGGTGTGACTTGTTGAGGCTTGACTGGTGGGGGTTGATTGGTTAGAAACCAATTGGACCTTCAAAAACATTTGTTTGGCAAAATATACCTTAATCCTTTGGATAAATTATTAACTCCCTATGTATTTATGGATTAAAATATTTTTGGATAATTTGATATTAAATAGATTAATCTCCCCTTTATGGAGTAACCCTTTTTGGAGTAACACGTTTTGGAGTAATTAGATATTAAAAGGAGTAATTAGATATTAAAAGGACTAATCTCTTCTTTGAAAATTAATTTGAGATTAAATGGATTAATCTCCTCCTTTTGGAATAATTAGATATTAAATAGACTAATCTCCTCTTTTAGAACAATTTGATATTAAATGAATTAATATCCCCTCATTTATTTTCTAAGAGATTAAGTGGATTAAATCTCCATTTTGATGTATTTGAGTGCATATTTAAAGTCAAATTTTAGGGGAAAATTTGATAGCATTATAGTAGAGTTTTTTGGATAATATGTAGATGAACTATAGTACAATTTTGTGGAGAAATTGTAGGGAACTATAGTACAATTTTGTGGAAAATAATTGTAGATGAACTATATTACAATTTTGTGGAGAAATTGTAGGGACTATAGTACAATTTTGTGGAAAAATTATAGATGAAATATAGTACAATTTTGTGGAGAAATTGTAGAGAACTATAGTATAATTTTGTGAAAAAATTGTAGATGAACTATACTACAATTTTGTGGAGAAATTGTAGGTTAAATATAGTAAAATTTTATGGAGAAATTGTGTGTTAGTTAGGACAATTATGTGGAAAAAATGAATTCATCTATAGGTCAAATTTTAGAAAATTTGATAGGATTTGTAAAACAATGGCTTGATTGTAAAAATAATTTAGAGAAAATAATTTGTTTATTGAATGGTTGTATCCATTCATGGATAAAAATGCAAAAGTTCTATGATGATGATATGAACATGGAGTTCATTCTAGAAAGTTCTAAGATGATAATATGAATGTGGGATTCATACTAGAATTGTGGAAGTTCTAGGTTTTTGATAAAACATTCTTTGGAAAAGAATGAATGTGAAGTTCATTCTTGAAGAGAATAGGATCCCTTATTGAAATTATTTTATACAATACGATATGAACATAGAGGAATTATAGGGTCCCTTCTTGATATTTATTTTATACAATATGATTTTTGAAAGCATGATACCTTGTTTGGTGGAAACAAGTTATTACTAAATATATTTGGAAAGAATGGTGTTGTCTTTCATAATATAAAAAACTATGGAAATTCTTATGTATTATTTTGGAAAGAATGGTGTTTTCTTTCATAAAGAATTGTGGAAATTCTTGTGCATTATATTGATGCTTTGGAAAATGAAATTGTGGAAATTCCATAAATTGATTGTATTGGAGAATATTTATGATAATATAATGAATGGATATATTTGAGGTTGGGTTTTTACCTTCAGGTTTTCCTAGGATATATGTGGTGTTATCTTTGCATCTACTATTTCAGTTTATTATATGCTCTTTAATGAAATGGTTATTGCATAGTCTTTTGCTAATATGGAATATGAATGGATTCATGTCTTGTTTATATGATGTAAATATTAATGCTTCTTAAAATGATGATGGATATCTAATGTATGGATTTGGAATATTTACTTTGAGATATTTTTAAAAGTGTAGTTATGTAATGGAATCAGTATATTCTTTATATTGCTTAGATGGAGAGCCTTTTGGGCTTGTGTATATCTACATGATGCAATATTCTTATTACATGCATTGATTTATGAAATTGATAGACTTCTCATAAGTTATGTAATTTCCTTGTTCATAATTAAATATGTTTCTTGAAGATTATTATCTAAGAATAGAGATTGTGTAGATCTTTTAGAGATTAATAATAAGAGCAGACGCTCTTAATTCATTATAAAAACCTAAAAATACTTGAGGGGAGTTTTGGTAGGTAACACTCAAGTCTTCTTGCATACTCTAGGTGGTGTAGCCTAGAGGGTTCCCAAAAGTGGGTTAGATTTTGGAAGGTTCTAAGAAGGAAATATTGGACAAGTTATCCTACTGTGGAGGTATGGAGTAACATCGCAAGATTGGTGTTGGCACCTTGAACAGGGAGGCATAGGTGGCCAAGCTATTTATCACAAGGAGTTATAATGCATTAATTAGCTAGTTTAGTAATTAAGCACTAAGCACTAGATAGCTCACCATGGAGGTGTAGGTATCTAGGCTTCCAGACATTATGCTTAGATTCATATGTCAATACAGGATGTTACCACATCCTAACCACTTGAGTGTCATTTACAATGACTTGTCTCAGTTGTGGTATGCCTAGGAATGAATTATAAATTTGAATACTTCTAATATTACTCTGGGTGGTGTAGCCTAGGGTAGATATTTTATACATCTATGTGAAATGTATCTAATAAATCTAATATATGTTGTAGAAAATAGTAGTCTATTAGTGGGTTTTAGTTAACATTGAGGTTGTTATAGTTGGTATCAGAGCGGGGCTAGAAAATGAACTTTAGTATTATGTTCAGGCTAGTAGAAAGATGATGGTAAAAGAACCAAAGGTTGGTTCAAGATAAAAGGTTGCTTAGATAGAGTTTAACTATTGATAACAATGTTTCAGTTGTTAAAACTCTAGTCATAGGATTAGAAGATTCCATGAATAAGCTAATGATTTATTAAATTGATCCTAGGAAAGGTAGATTAACTTTGGCTTGGCATCTTGCATGGGGGAAATAATAATCGTAATCATTATAGAATCAATGATTAAGAGCAAAAATGTTGAGATGGCACCTTGTAGATAGGCAAGTGTGACCTAAATCATTGTTAATGATGATGAAAATTAAAATGGCACCAAAGGATAAAGAGTATAAATAGATTTATACGAGATGAATTGATGGATGAGACATAAAATGGGTTAAAATACCATAAATGAGGGACATATGTGAAGAAATAATAGAATTTCAATCATGTTGGGAAACATTGTAGCCATGAGCAGCTTAGAGAAATGAGGTATCCCTAGTTTAATTAATACAAGAAAAACAATGGGTGGCATAAGAGTAATAAGGCAATCCAATATCATTGAGATATGATACATGGAGGGTGCTCTAGATGATCGAGATGTGATTAGCTAGTTAGCTGAGTAGGATCAGTGTGTTGTAAATTAGTGATTGGTTAGATACTTGGAAATAATCGAAGTAATAATTCAAATTGTTAATTCTATAGCTTCAAAGGTTGAGATGAAAACTTGGATTTTTATTTATTCAACTTCAAAGGGAGAAAATAATTAACCTATTGATTTCCATGAAGTATAATGTAGTTATACTTATATTAGGGTTGTCATTATTGATTTTGAGTGTATTTGGAGCAAGCCCCATAGTATGCTTCGTGATCATATTACTACTGATTGTTGACCTACTGGTGCATACACTTTGAGAAGAAAATATGACTTCTAGTGGCATTGGATCAAGTCAAGGAGGTAATGTAGAGACAAAGGAAATAATGCCATTAAAATTTGTAATACCATGTCACACATTTAGAGCAAACTTTTTAAATGTGAGGGATATGTTGAATGATGATGACTGGCGATGGTTGAGAGCAATAATATTGGAAGGAGCTATGCATCTAGAGTCGATGCATGTAGATAGATGTTATCTATTGACCTTGATCAAAATATGGGATCTTGATAGATAAATTCTAGTTACCCACTAGAGATATGACCATCACTTTGGAAGATGTATACTGAATATATTAGTTACCAGTAGAGGGATGTACGATAATCACTGCTAATGAAGTAGAGAAGGGGTGGTTATTGGAAAGAGTGTTTGGATCAAAGTGGAGAGATGTGAACACTAAGAAGGGTAGTATAATATATGATATATATTATGTGTTGAGTAGACTAACACATAGATAGGCTATGGTGATGGTGCTTATACCAAGAATTATTTTACTTGATTCATCTGGTGCATGATTTCCCTAGAATATGCTAGAAGTAGTGCAGTACCTACTAGAGATTTTAATAGTGTTTGCATGGGCACTAGCTTTGTTAGCTTAGACTTATAGAGAGTTATTCGAGGTTCAAATTATAAAATTATTAAGGATGAGCTAGAGTATTTTATTACAAGTATGGACCTGGGAACATATGGCTATGAAAAGACCCCAAGGATTGCCTTATGATGCACATAGTTTTGTGGGGCTAAATATAACTTATGCATTAATATGGAAAAGGGGAAAAGATATGAAGGTTTACAAACCACATGAATTAAATAGAGAGTGGTATCACTCTATATGTAAAAATTTGAGACCTCAAGATGTGACCTGACATCCATGGAGGAAAGGCCCAATGTGGATAGAGGATGGAATACAACTAGCTTGAGTGTGATGAGCAAGGTGGTTGATTGGATGATAGAGTATACTTTATGATTATTTTCAATATACTCAAGTATTTTGACAATTTGGTATTATAAAAATACTATTGGATCCACCTATGATCTATACAAGGAAGGGGAGGAATATAGTAGTACCACCATGGATGGAACCATTGACCATAGAATCAGATGAGGATATATGGGTTCCAGATGATGATGATGTTGGTACAACCCTAGAGTATGATAGATGGTCGGCCACTCAAGTATGGTAACAAGAGGAAGATATAGAGGAAGACATAGATATAGAGGAAACTGATGAATTAGATAAAGAAACAATAGATGTTGGTAGTGATGAGGAGCTTCCTAGATGACATGTACATCATTGAGTGGATATGGAAGTAGGTCCATAAAATTATCAAGAAGAATATGATTGGAATTTGTTGATGGATGGAATGTGTGAGGTAAAATATTTGAGGAAGCAAGTCCAACAACTAGAATCACAAAAGCTATAACAATAAGGCTTATGGGTACAAGAAAAGATGAGGCTTGAGGCTGGCAAATATGTCATCGTAGTAGAGTGAGATAGGCTCCATCTAGAGACAGCACAAAGGAATAGTTGGAGAGCAAAAATAGTGGAAGCCATACAAGCAAAGAATACACAACTACAAAAAGTAAGGAAAGAATATAGGACTGCATTCTTGGTCTCATGTTTTGATGCATTGGCGAGCCATGGTTTGATCATTCCATCACAACCAGTTGTTAGAGCATAGTGAGAGCATAGAAGGAAAACAAGAGCAAGTTGAGTAATGTCACAAGGTAGATATCAGGCAATTTCTTAAATAACTTCTCAGATAACTTCTCAGATAGCTTCTCAAACAACTTCACAAGCAACCTCCTAGGTAGGAGAATTAGGTCCAACACAGAGTGGTGAAGGACCGAGAGGAAAATACTATGAATTTTATTTATTTTTGGTGTGTATGCTAGTGGATTTTGTAAAAATTTCAGCAATAGGCATGAATTAATACATATATATTTATATATATGTAGATTAATTCTTGGCTAAGATCATGCTTAATGAGAAAGAATAGAAATGAAAAATTATATTCTTAGTTAAGTTTTAACTGTACTTAAATGGGATCCTCTCTTTAAGTTGATAAAGTATGTGAGGTTTAATAACAATAGAAGTTACATAAGTCTATCTTAGGAACGGATCCTAATACTAAAATGAGATAAACTTATTCAAGTTTAAGTCTCTGAAAAATGCTTATAACTATTTTGACTCGTAGTCATATTGACTTAATGGACTAATTCAAGAGAATTAAATCTCATGAGGAATATTACAATAAAATTTGATCCAAAATGGAAGAAATCCTAGAGAGGACAATGATATCGACATAAGGTATGGACTCTTATATATTAAAAATTGGGTATTTATACCAAAAATTGGGAATTTGAGGAGATGGATTTTGTGGGAAGCACATAGTTCTCCTTATTTTACTCATCTTAGAGGGTTTAAGATGAGTGATAGCATCTAAAATATCTTCAACAAAGAATTTGGAAAGAATAATGTCATAGATTTTGTTGCTCAATGTTTGGAATGACACCTTACATGGATTAATTGTAGTCATAGATATTATCAGTGGATGATATTTTTTGAAATGGCACCTTACGTGGTGTAAGTGTGACCTTTGATACTTTTCATGGAAAAATAAAGTACTTGGAGACTACTTATGATCAAGTGTTTTCCTCCCACTATTGAATCCATTGGTGAATCAAGTGGAAGAGCTAAGCGAACCCTCCACATTTTGTGGGTCTTAAGCGGTGTACCTTAGACTCTTTTGAGGACCTCACTTGGCATTTGTGTCTCTTGAAGTATGAACCTAACATAATTCTAGTAATAGTCAATAAGTTGACTAAGGATGTATACCAGGGGACATCAAGGATGATGCACTAGTAGTGGCAAATATGTTTTCCAAAGAGAATTTTAGGATATATGGATATCCTGAAGTGATATTTATGACATTATATTTTTGTCTTTGATGACACCTATTTTCTATGAGGTTAACTCATGATAAGGGCCATCAAGTCATAGGTTGGAACTCCTTTGTGAGAGATTTTGATAAACCTAGTTGCATTTAGACTTGTTGTGTCTAAAATATTATGGAAATATGATTTTATATCATCTCTATGAAAATAAAACAAAAAAATGTTGAACAATGTGCCACTTGTGGAAAGAGGAGGTTATGTAAACCTATGTTCATTTATGCTTTGTTTTGCAGGAAAACACAAAGGACTGTGTTTATTTTAAGGGGGGTAGTATGTCATGACCCTCCCTTGGAAATATTTTTCATATGATGGACTAATGAATTGTTATGTTGTTTTGAAGATAGATTAAATAACATTATGATTGATTATGTGCAATATATGATTGGTTTATTTGAGAATAAAGTATTGTTGAATGTTTACATTAGTTTTCATGGTTGCAGGAGTAGGTATCCTTTAGATAGAGTGGATGAGAGAGTCACACCTAAGGATGAGGAAGAAGTAAAAATAGATGAAGATCCATAATGACCTTAATTATGATTTAATATTAGTTACAAGTTTGAGTAATTAATTATGATTAACTTTAAATTAGATGATTTGATTTATTAGTCTATTTTATAAAATAGAAAATTAAGTTGGAAATTGGGTGACTAAGACCCCTTCCAAACCAAGGGAGGAGAAAGAGCATATTTTCCCTTGGAATAAAATAATAGTTTACTAAATTGACTCCTCCTCCAAATGAAGGAAATATTATTGGCATATTTGCTAATGGAAATTTAAAATTGATTAAATTAAGGCATCTTACTATTTCAATAGTAGCCCTTTTAAATTTAGCAAAGAGGCCAAATTAGGATTGACTAGTAGATTTGGACACCTCCAAATGGAAGGAGGAGAATGAAGGGCTTAAAGTGGCATCTTATTAATATTAAAATAGAGCCACTTGATGGCTCGTAAAGGAGGAGGAAAAACCTTTTAAAAAGGCTTAGGTTTTAGAAAAAAATAGCATGAGGAGGTAGGCAAATTTGGGAGTAGGATGAGGTCTTGGAGATAAGCAAGAAGGAGCTTAAGGAGCCTAGCCATTCAAGAGAACCAAGTTGGAGTGTCAAGCTTTTATCTTGTTTTATTTAGAATCTCTAATTGCTTACAAATCCTACTTGCATATGCTAGTTTGTAGGCTCTATTTGGTCGTAAATCCAATATAATTATTCTTGTTTTGAGGATAAATTTTATTGTAAGTTTAGATGATAGAGAACTATTGGTTTAGACTCCCTTAGTGATTTTATTCAACATCCTTTGTGGTTGAATTGGATCCTGAGAAGGTATGTGATTATGTTGGTTATTGAGACTCTAATATTTTGTAAATCCTATGGTGTTAGAATTTTAAGGATTAACCGTTCCCCATTTTGGATTGTTTGATTGGAGAGACAACATATTTAATTTCTATTTTAAACAAGGTCTTTGAGACCACTTCTATGTCTTCCTAAAATTGATATGGTCTGATTCAACCCTATTTTTTGACCTACCATTGATGCCTACAAACCACCTTCATGATGAGTATATTAAACCTTTAAAAATACTCTTTCTTAGACATGATTCAATGGTTTAGGTCTTCCTAAATCTATGGAGGGTGGTTTGACATTGATAAACACTTGTGATTCTCCTCTATGATGCACTGGAGGTAGAAACCCTTGTAAAATATCTTAAGCCTTTTAAAACTGTCATGTTGTGATGATTTGAATGGTTGAAATCTTCTTGCTAAGCTACTTAACCTGAAAACTTGCTATAAAAATATGTATATATCTATATAGAAGTGGCTCTCTTGCAATCAATTATTTTAGATCTCTGTGTTGCATCATTGTGAACATTCATAATGGTAGAAGAATATTCTATACCAAACCAGTATACTGTCAATCTTCCTAGGGTGGTGTTTAGATGCTTGGAAAGGATCTTTGAGAGCCCTTCAATGAGTTTTCGTATGCCTATGTACTAGCCTCTAAGCAGTTAGGGTGCCTTGCCTTATGCTTGATCACCTATGTAGAAGCTATACTAAAGGCCTCCCCAAGCAATATCCCACATGGGATATTTTCAAGGTCTTAAGATCTTTAAATGGAGAAAATATCCCATGTGTCTTGGACCACAAAATGGTGGTCGGGCTAGCGCAAGTTGGTGGCGCACTTACCTTGAAATTTAGTTTGTTGTAGACTACTTTGCAAATCTAATAATGATATATGGGATTTGGATGGTTTTGTGTTGTTTGAACCCACACATATGGGGCACTCTTTTTATTCTCCATGTTAATATTTGTCCCACATTGATGGTGTGGGAAATTGTGAATGGTTTATAAGGAATAATCCTCCCCTACTAACGTGACCACACCATTATGGTTATCCTAGCCAAGGAAGCTAAGGAATTTATTTCTAGGCATGAAGGTTTGTCTTGACCGACAAAAGTTTGACTTGACTTGCTAAAGATTGAGTTGCTAAGGTTTGACTTGTTGAAGTTTGTATTATTGAGGTTTGACTTATTGAGGCTTGAATGGAAGGGATTGATTGGTTGGAAACCAATTGGACCTTTAAAATAATTTGTTTGGAAAAATATACATTAATTCTTTGGAGAAATTATTAACTCTCTATGTCCTTATGGATTAATCTCTTTTTGAATAATTTGAGATTAAATATATTAATCTCCCCTTTTTGGAGTAACCCTTTTTGGATTAACCCATTTTGGAGAAACCCTTTTGGAGTAATTAGAGATTAAAAGGACTAATCTCTTATTTGAAATTAATTTGAGATTAAATGGATTAATCTCCCCCTTTTGGAATAATTAGAGATTAAATGGACTGATCTCCTCTTTTAGAACAATTTGATATTAAATGAATTAATCTCCCCTCCTTGATTTACTAAGAGATTAAGTGGATTAATATTCCTTTTTATGTAATTGAATGCATATTTAAAGTCAAATTTTAGGGTAAAATTTGATAGCATTATAGAATAATTTTGTGGAAAAATGGTAGATGAACTATAGTACAAATTTATGGAGAAATTGTAGGGAACTATAGTACAATTTTGTGGGAAAAAATTGTAGATGAACTATAGTACAATTTTGTGGGAAAAAATTGTAGATGAACTATAGTACAATTTTGTGAAGAGGGTTTAGGGAACTATAGTACAAATTTGTGGAAATTTTTTAGATGAACTATAGAACAATTTTATGGAGAAATTGTAGAGAACTATAGTATAGTTTTGTGGAAAATTTATAGATGAACTATAGTACAATTTTGTGGAGAAATTGTAGGTTAACTATAGTAAAATTTTGTGGAGAAATTGTGTGCTAGTTAGGACAATTTTGTACAAAAATTGAATGCATATATAGGTCAAATTTTGGGAAAATTTGATAGGATTTGTAAATATTAGTCTATAAATAGCATTTAGTTAACATTGGGGTTGTTACACCATTTTTTGATGATTTGGACATACATAAATTGAGCACTTTGGAAGACATATGGATCAGAGTCGTATTCATTTACATTATGCACACTATGCTTTTGAAACTGCTTGATCTCATGTGTGGTAGTTCAACAATCAATGACATAGTGCCCTTTTCTATTACAATATTTGCACAAGACATTTAAGTTGCTAGTTACTTGAGAGGTACTAGGTTGTTTTATTTATCCTTGATTATGTTGTCCTTGACTAGTTTGATGTTGTGAGTGTTCATGTTGACCATTGTTATAACCTTGTCCTTTACCTTTGCCTTGACCATGGACTCAACCATGACTTTTTTTACCTTGATTGTTTAAAAATTTTACATCTTCATCCACCTGAAAGGCTAAGTTCCTAGGGTCAAAAATGGTGAAGTTTGTGTCAAAGGTTTTGTTAAGTTCAAAAAACTTTTCTATGAAAGCTTCAAATTTGAGATATTTTAAAGTTCCACTAGTTGATAAACTAGCAAGCAAGTTCTTGTAGTATGGAATGTAAAGACATGATTGAATGAGGAAATCACATGTGATACATTAGTTTTTGAAGTCTTTATCAATGACCTATTTAATAGGGCAAAGGAGGTTGATGGTGTAACTTGAGTGTCCTTTTTACATATCTATTTGATTCATCTTGAGGACAAGATGAACAAATTCTAGGTCAGATTTGGTGTCAAATTTTTTTCTTGAAGACTTCAATAACTGGCCATGTTGTGTCATGCTTGGTTTCATCAATCAAATTATGAAGGTGATATTTTATGGCAAGTAGGATGCCAACATGAATTTGATCATCATCTATCTACCATTTTTATAGGGTAGTAGCATCTATGGGTGGTGTGAGATTTGTTTCCAGATGGTTGTTCCATAGGTTCTCAAATTTTGTAGTTGTCCTAAGGCCTATGAATCATTGATTCCAATTATCCTTACCTTTGAGGGTACATCCAATATTTTTTTGAAGTTAGAAGTCATTATGACCTGTGACACTGAAAATACCTAAAAGAGGTGTGTCAAGGTGTGAACAAGGAACAAATGACTAAGGGAGGTAAAACGTACCAATAAATAATGATCTAAGTGATGACAATAAATGAACATGATCCACTAGATCTTGCTCACCATCCAAGTGGAATCTCTTTTATAAATGATGAATTGTACAAGTGGCTATAAATATTGATGCAATAGGATTATGATATGGCTAAATTTAAAGTACTATAAAAATATGTGTAGCCCAAAATGAAATGCTACAGATGAATATAAAAGGTAATATCTCCAACAAATGAATATGCAGGCCAATATATCCAATACTAGATTACACAACTAAATACCAAAGTGTGGGATGTGTGAAACTAGTAACCTCAATCTTATGACTGCAAGTAGATGAGGTGCTAAAAGTTAGAGAGTTATAATGATCTTATATCAAATTAAGGCCTTCACCTAGATGCCCACATACATATGCTTTATTATGAAATTGAAGCCATGATAAATCCCAAGTCCTACCAGTCGTCAAACAGTTTATTGTGGTCAACGATATACTTTCTAAAGAGAAGTATATGCTCTATTACATAGCATTGATAGATATTGGACCAGATCAATTTTAATCTTGATTAAGAGTTTTTATTTTTCCATGTATAGGTGAAAGGATGATCCCTTTCCAAATATTTATGGGTATGGCTAACCCCCTTCATTATGTATTCTCATTAATTCCAATATAGCTTTGACTCATAGGGCCTTTAATGTAGATTTTCCACCACCAAGGAAGTGGTGCCCTACCATGAGGCTAGGTTGTGGAATGAGTCATTAGATGTATTTTTTTTAGGTATGATTCAAATATGTGAATTGATTTGCAATGAAAGAAAGCAAATGAAAATTGAAAATAGACTTGGAGTGCAAATGGAGTGTTATTATAGTGCTAATGTGATAGTATATATGTTAGGTGTGATCCACTAGACCTTGCTCACCATCCAAGTGGAATAACTTTTACAAATGTGGGTTATAAGTTAGCCAAAAGCAATGTGGAAAATTTTGTAGCCACTTATAAAAGTACAATGGAGATATTAGAAGCATGTTGTGTTGTAAAAAAAAATTGTGGTTAGTTTACATGGAGGTTTATCTGACTGTATGGATGTGAAAAACAAACACAGTTAGTTTACACAGAGGTCACTAAACTCCATTAGATCCAAATTTTGGATACTGTATGGGTGTAAATAAAATGAACAAGATCAGTTTACATAGAGGCCATCGAACTCGATCAGATCTAGATTTTGGATACTGTATGGTTGTGTAAAAATGAACACGATCAGAGTACACGAAGGTCATTGAACTCGGTTAGATATATATGTTATATATTATATGGTTGTGTAAAAATAAACATGGTTAGTTTAACAGAGAGATCACCAAACTTGGTCAGATCCAAATTTTGAATACCTGCAAATAGAGATACAAGCTAATAGCTATAATACAAATAAAATCTATGGAGGTTTTATGAAACCTCGTGCAACATCCTCATGCTATTGTTCAACTCAATACATAAATTTATGGAGGAGGAGAGGAGGGGAATGAAATGGTTCTCCAATCTTGGTTGTGGTAAGGGTAACCATCCAAGCTTGAATACCACTTATAGCAAGGATCAATGCTATGTGCCCAAGATCAACCACATGAAATAAACAAAAGGAGAATATTTCTAAAAATAGAGAGAAAGAAAAATCACATCTCTTCCTTTGCATTATGGAATTATGTATTGAGAAAAATGATATTAGGGTTAGGGTTCCCAAATTCATATTACATGAAATTCAAATGAACATGAAATGACGTTACACATTAAAATAACCTATTCTAATAAGGTCTTATTAAAGCCTCCTAACAATTAATTAGAAACCTAACATGACCTTGTAGCATTAACATGTCTTCACATAATTAAAAATCTTTCTATCAATTTTGGCGTAGTATACAAGGATGTATAATAAGTTGGAATGACCCAAAAGAATGATTTAATTAGTTGCACTCTTCCTGCTAATGATAACCATCTACCATTCCATCTTGATAGGTTTTTTTTCAACTTTATGTATAACTAGACTTCATAATTCTATCCTCATTCTCCCATAAAATAAGGGCATCCTTAGATAATTTTCTGGCAAATTTACCTCCTCCATTTTAAGTAACCTACATATCCTTTCTTTAATTCTAGTTGGGGTGTTTAGGAAGTAAATTTTATATTTTTTCCTATTAATGTTTTTCCATAATGCTCTTTTGTATTCCTTTTATAAGTTATTCAAAGCTCTAGATTTTTTTATCCTTACCCTTCCAAAAAGGCTGTATCAACTACAAATTGTTGATGGGTGATGTTGTTGATGTTATTACTAGCCTTAAGACCACTTATCAGCCCTTATTTATTAGCCTTCTTCAAATTCCTGCCCAAAACCTTGGCCATAATAATGAAAAATATGGTGATAGAGGATCTCCATATCTAAGACCTCTCTTGTATATAAAATATTTTGTTACTAACCCATTGACTAGCATTGAATATGAAAATATAGAGACATAAGCTTTAATCCATTTGACCCATTTATTACAAATCCAAACTTTTCTAATACTATAAAAAGAAAATATTGAATGTTTATAGGTTGTACCTCACTCTTGGAGGTATTTAGATACATATAATCACACGATTTTATAAGTTATTTTATCTAATGTTAGTATCTCTATCCTATTTTTCCATCAAGACAGAAAATAATATATGCTGGAATATAATGGATCATATATCATACTGTCATTTTAAGTGAGAGAAATTAATCTTCTTGGAAGATGAAGATAGAATCTCTCTTTCAAAGAAAAGGTATCTTAAGATTTTTTTTCTAAATTAATAACTATAGGCCCAAAATGGCCACATCCTTAGAAAGCATTGAAAATTTTATTCTAAGGTATGAAGTTTCCATTCCGCACATTTCCTAGTGTATTTTCAAGCGGATCCGCAACAAGAGCATCCCGATCCGCTAAACACTTAGTTTATTTTTTTCCTTGAGAAATTTAATTCCATTTTGCTTATTTTATAGTGTATTTGGAAGTGGATTCTAGATGAGTCCCTATTTTGTAAAATTTTTGGGTGATGATGACGTCAATGCAAGAAGAAGTGTGGAATGACAATCATGTGTGGTTTTTGCATGCTCCGATCGACTAAGTTTTGGTAAGATCAATTTTGTCGATTCTCAAGAGTATTTTGGTGTGGATTGGTGACATAAAGGTAGAAAACACTACATTAAGTGTTGAATGGCAACAAAGAGTATTTTATACCAATTTTGGAGTGAAATGGTGATAAAGTCAATTTTACACTGCAAAGGGTGCGGATTGGCGAAAAAGTATTATTTATACTAGCTTCAGTACGGATTGGTGATTTCGCATTTTGACCAAGGCAATGATGATTTTAGCATACTCTTTTGTGCATATTGCATTTTTTTTTTATCCGAAGGAAAGAAAATGAAAGATAATAAGCAGATTGGTAGCGAAATGCATCTCGCTAGCTCTCTAATGCATATTATGCTAAAATTTAATTTTACAAAATTGAAGCCACAAAATATGACATCAGTAATTAAAAGTGTGGAATGGTGCTTTGATATTTTCCCACCAATTTTTAGAGTTTTAATCATAGCTATTCACGATGAAGATTGACAATCGAGAGTTTGCTAACACTATAGCAGTATTTAAAAGCAATTTCTTGTCAGATCAGAATTCAGTCAGTTGGAGGGTATGAATACAAAGGAAAGAAAAGGAGAGATAATAAGTGGATTGATAGCAAAATGATCCCACTAGCTCTTTAACACATTTTATGCCAAAATTCGATTCTGTAGAATTAAAGCCACAAAATATGATGTCAACAATTAAAAGTGTGAAATGGTGCTTTGATCTTTTCCTACCAATTTTTAGAGTTTTAATCATAGTTGTTCATGATGAATATCAAAATTTGAGAGTTTGCTAACATTGTAGAAGTATTTAAAAGAAATTTCTCATCGGATCAGAATTCAATAAGTTGGATAGCAGGAAGACGAAGCATTGAAAGGATTTCAAGAACAATAACAAAGGCAGTTGTATATCAGTAGTAGAGCGAGCTTCCAAGAATGGTCTAGGGATCAGATGTGGTCTTTAAAGGCCTAGATACCAGTTGCCATCAATGAAACAACAAGTTTTAGAGCACCAAGCTACCATGGTCGATTACTCACAACAAATTTTCTAGAGGCCATCAACCAGTAAGATAATGCTAGCAACTCTATTGATATGTAAATATGTAATCTTTGCAATTTCTCCTCAATAATATTTCATTTACAAACTATAAATAGAGGTTGCACCCTCATTTTCTAGGGTTGGCTCTAGTGCATTTGCTTAGTCTACTGTAAAAATTCTTGTGAGCTAATGGAAGGAGCATTACTATGATTTTGACTCAAATTTGTCATATTCATCATCTTGTGCCAGAGGTTTGAAGCTTTGAGTTGCATTTCTGGTAATACTTTAATGGTTAGTGCATTCTAGTTTATTGGATTACTAGTGGTGAGAGTAGTTGAAATTTGTTCTTGGTTAGATCTGTGTTGTTAGAAAGTTTATTTCTATTAAATCAAACTATTGGTCTATTATTGTAATAACCAAAATTTACCCATTAAAAAACCAACCATTTTTTTATTTCATTGAGAGAATCATGCTAGTAACTACTATAGTTGAGTAACCATTGAGTGTTTCAAGCAAGCACCACACTGAAATCAACTTTATCAGAGTCTATCCTAGTGTATGGGAGTGGCCAAATACCCATAATGATCATGGGAGTTTACCAGTCTATTTCAATCGGAATGCTCTTTTCCCAACAAGTTCAACCCATGTTAAAATCTTTGTTATAGCTTTAGGAATTACACAACCTAATCAGTGAGTGTGTGCCTTGTTAACTACAATGCATATTGGACAATGTAATTAACTTTAAGGTACAATGATTAACATCTCTAACCATATCAACAATGTTTTTTTAAGGGAATCAACCATGGATTCACATAGGTGTGCTAGCACCTACCATTTTAACATAAGGTTTACTTCATGTTGCTAGATTCACTTATCCATGTTTATTTTATTATTATTTTTCATATTTCCTTGTCATTAGCTTGCACATTAATCCTTTCAAATTCATAAATATAACATTTTAAATACAACATAGAGAATGAATTGTAGCATTACATTTCAACTTAACTCTATTATACACATGAACAATTGGCACACTGTACAATGAAATCCTTTTAGTATTTACAAAGCCACAATGAACTCATTACAACATTTTTCGAACAACTATTAAATAAAAAAATATTCTACTTATAATCAATCCTTGTTGTTACAAAGTAATTACAGTATACTTGAGGTAAAATTATAGTAACAACAACACTTCAACTCACTTTCAAGTTGAACAAGAGCACCGGGTTCGTTTGTCTCAAGTTGTCAGTACTAAAATATTGGCTACTTGGGAGCAGGAAAATCCACCACATGATATAAATCTCTTTATCATAATGCACTTACACTATTATATCAAAGATATACAGGCAAATCATGTAGATAACAATATCATTTCAGAAAACAATCATTCATTTCATCCAAGAGTAGGGAAACCCCATAAATTTCCCTAAGAATAAATCTCTCCTATTCCATTCATTCCATGTTCTTTATCCACAATGAAACATGACCTTGTCTATGCAAAATGTAAACATAAACTTGGCAATGAGGAACCTCCATAAGTTCCTGAGAAATTGTAACCCTGTTACCAATTTCCCCCATCCAAAAATCATTACAACACAACCATATTGCCAAAAGAAATCAAGCAAGATTATTTCATAGTACCTAATAATCCACAAGCAACATCTCCTCAGGTAATTAGACATAATATTATGTTTTACCAAAGTCACAATGTCGTAGACAATTCCTTTTTAGAAGCATTATGTATATACATCCATATTTAATCTCTCATTTTTTTTCAGGATCCTTTTTAAGCTTGATAATCAATTTACAACTACAAACTACTTAAGTATCAAGATCCCCATTATCCTAACTATTTATACAAATTTAAACTCCCTTTTTTACTTCACTTAGACATAATAAGTCTGGTAAAATTGGGGCCATAAATGGGCCATAATAATATTTTCTTCCTAAAACCTTTTAAATTCATATTACTATATCTTTACCATAGTTATTTAGGTAACTATTTTCATCTTTAGATTTTAGAGACTTTTCTTTTAAACACACACACAAGTACTATTTTTATCTCTTCTTATGATTTTCTAAACTTTAGCTGAGTTCCTAAAGACCTAGGGTAACATTTCCCCTAACACTTTTCCAACCCATAGTTTAGTCTCAAGAATCAACAATACTTAAATACATAAACTTGTTCCCAAAATACATAATATTTCAAAACCCTCATTATAACCATTAAACCACATAGTCCACTGTTATTATTATTTTTATTTAACTATAACATCCAACATAATAACAAGACATGACAAATATTTCAATGGAGGGAATCATTTGAACATAAATCCATAGTGAGTAATGGAGGTAACATAACCTACGACAACCATTTCTCTAAGGAGTATACATTATTTTCTTTAACTAACAAACCCGAGTGGAAACCGAAGACAATACATCTCACAAAGACTCATAATGAAACCTAGCTTATCTCCTAAGTTCTTGAAGATGTTTGCTATCAAATACAGGGCAGATTTTGAAATTTTAACAGCCAGTTTACACAACCCTAAAGGCTTCTCCATGAATTCTCGAGTGCACAATCTACGTTGCAATTATTCTTGCTGATCGTGCATATTATTATGGCTTCAAGGGTATGATCTTGGAGACCCTACGCAGATCAAGCAAAGACAACCTCTTCTATGGCAAAATTGTAATAGGGTTTCATAAGGAAATTTAATCATTTTTTTAAAACAATCAAATACAACTCTTTTGCTTTACCCAAACCCTACAACCACCATTACTTTAGCATTTACATAAGTATTATTTCATTAGAGACTCACAAAGCTATTATAACCAGACATGAACAACATATGTTTTCTTCTCAAAGAATGAAATCGTTTATACTCAAACAACACACATAACAAAATAAACTTGCCTTTGCCCATTTTCATTTTCTTTAGTACATACTATGACAGCATCTCACAAATCAATAATTTTCAAATTCAACATAAACCTTAAAACATCATAATTTCATAAAAAAAATTCAAACCTTGACTCATTTAACTCAACACAATAATAGATCATCAACCAAAAAGGCTCTAACCTAACTCGCTGTAAGGAAATCTTCTAAATATAAGCCTTAGTTAAAAATTTGAGCTTGCTTCCATGAGATTCCCTTATTTCAAACCACAAGATAAATGAGAGGAGGATTAAGCAAGATATTCGGAACTCCATCTAGTTTATGTTTCGATAGAGTCGGAGAGCATACTCCCTAGGAGATGTCGAATTCTTAGTGTCGAATCAATAGAAAATGCAAGTGTTTGGTTTCTGATCCGAAGTTCTCAGAGAGCATATTCCTTAACTTGCTTTCATTGATTTTGTTAAGCTTCCAAATACCCCGGAGAGCTCTATTAATAACCTTTTTGACCCCTACCCTATGATCTATTTTTTTATTATAATATTGGGTGGGATAAAACTCTCATTAATGTTTTCTTTGAACTCGGTGCTACTTTGACCATTGCACCCAAGGTGGTCCAATCAAAACTTCACACCTATCCTTTCTAGAAACTAACCTCGTTACTTTTGTTTAAACCCAACTAAAACATATTTTCATCAACACAAAACTTGGGATAAATTACCATATAATTAAATATTCATTAAATACAATCCACCCACAAAATTGGACTCACTTAAATCCTAGGTTTAACTTGCTAAGTTAATAAGATAAATTAACTGCTAATTAAAACAATAGAACATCTTATATTTAAATTGCCTTTTTGCTACATTTAATTATTATTAAAATCATTAACTAATTCCTAGCTAAATATTTTAGTTCATCACTATATTTAGAAAACAATCATAAAATAGGGGGTCAAATTGGGATGTTACATACTCCCCCCCATAGACTAAACACGGTCCTCTGTGTTTCATTCTAGAGTTAGTATAAATCAAAACTTAAAATTCATACAAAGAGAAATCAAATAAGTCAAACATTTCTATATGCAACCTGTCTGATCCAAAAAAGGCTCACACCTATCGGTTCCTATTGCAAGAATTGAAAGATACACAAAATGCATACAAGAACAAGAAATTGACAACAAATTGACAATAAGAAATACGCTTTATTCCATTATATTTGAAGCCAAAGTCAAATTACAAGTACATCCCTCTTAGGGATAATCACTTTGATACAATTGTTACAATAGGATGTAATGTTTCCCTCTCAAGGGTAGGTGTGATTTCCAAGTGCCTTTCAGGATGACACAAACTGCTCTAGGGTGTCGATGACCCTCTTCTCCATGATTAGAGGCATTTGTTGCCTTGCATCCCAAAACCCTGTTAGTCCTGCGTGCAATAAACAACAAGAAACATTAAAAGCAAAGGAGGCCTCTCTTGATGAGGCTTTTAAAGGGTACTTGCACAAAAGATAACATGATAATCAAGAAATCAAGAAAGTGATTCAATGCATGTAAATTGATCTAAATCATGATGATCTACCATTAGAAACATGAAAGAAACTAAGATGAATCTATCTAAGCTCCTAATTACTCAATTGAAGACATGAAAGCATGAAAAATATTCGTTATACCTACACTACAATAATGAAGGAAAATTGCAATTAACTCCTAATCTGTCGGTCAAAAGTCTCTAGAATACTGAATTAAACCTACAACATGATTAATCTAACCTAGTTAAACAGATTGCAAAATAGAGAACAAGGAAATCAGGGATTACCCTCTGACCGTGGGTCCTTCAAGCGGTGGGCACTGTTCACCATGGTTGACAGTCGTGGTTGAGCTTGAAGTAAGTTTACCCTCCAAATCAGGGCCAATTTCTCTGATTCTCCTTGCCAAATTGATGGTCAAGGGTCGCCTCTATGTCCTCTGATATATTTGGTGGTTGAATTGCTCAGTGAGTGCATGGATTGCATGGATTAGCATTTCTTGGCTCTCCTATCCTCCTAGGACCTCCATGGCAATGTGATCTCCAATTGGGTAGCAAAAGTATTCCTATCAATGCATGTGAATGAGTATGCAATTCGATAGGGCTTCGCTGCTCAATTGATTATGCTTCTCTCTCTCTTTTCCCCAATTTGGAGGGGGATTATATAGCAATTGCTAAGGGCTAGGGGTGGCTTCATGAGGAAGCCTAGATCAATATTGGGTGGTTGAGCTTGTTGGATGGAAGGATCCAGAACCTTCCTCACTCAAACCACTCCAATCCACAACCAATTGGCCATTGCAACCGATTTTGGGTCGGATGAAGGCCAACTGACTCTGAGTCCTGACCATGGTTGACAGGCATGGTCAGCTCTGCTAACCATGGGTGTCAGCAGTGGCTAGCACTGACTAGGCAAAGGTGCCCAAATGAGTGGTAAAAACCACTGCTATACCTTGGTATCTATCCAAGGTCTTCCATATGGTCTTCTAGCATGTCCCATATGAGTAGTCACCTCGGCATGATGCATTTTAGGTGTCTACAGATGCCCCTTTTGAGATGCGTTGTGAGATCGAACAATGCTGAGAAAAAATAGACCTCCTAAAATGATGTCATAGGTTGGATGATGATCATTAGTCTGATCAACATTAGATGCCCCAAGTCCTACAAAGAGGATGTGCATCCTAGAATCATTGCTTCCAACTAGATGGAAGGCTTAAATTTGAAAGGGTTTGCACTCGTCATCAGACATTTGGGTAGCTTTGGTGCTACAATAGGAGTTAGGCCTATATAACCGAAAGGAGGAGAGCTACAAATAAACTATCATATATGCTTTTTTCCCCAATAGAAGGGTAAGCTTATGATAGTCTTTGGCAATGATTCGTAAGATGAACGCAATTTTGACAAGATCTAGGGATCTACGATCAAGGGATCTTCTATTGAATTTGATTATGATTTGATATTATGACTACCCCCTCAAGCGATGAGTCGATGAGGGTAATGACAATTAAATGAAGTGACGAGGTCGCTTGACCACTATGAATGATCTTGAACAAATTAAGATTTAGCATTTGAATTCTTGGCAAGGCCTAATCAACTATGATTGCAACTATTAATAGTAATTGTACATTTCTATCCCATGGAGCGGTCCAGCCACGAAGGCCTTCTTAGGGAATCAAAATGAAGACAATTCTAATTAGGCATATGTTGAATCATATTGTTCGATGATATGCTAAAAATATCATAGGAGAATTGTGATGAATATCTCATTCCCTTGGAGCAGTCTAGTCATCAAGGCCTTCTTGGGGATTGAAATGAAGCATAGTAATTCCATGATGATGGATTTGCCCCAAATTTCCTTATGGTAATTTACTCATCTTGCTAGATTGCATGGAGTGCAAGTCATTGCAACCACCAAGTGTATAGGGTAAATGATTGAATACGAGGCACATTTGGCTTTTGATTTATTTGATTTTTTGTTAATTTTGAATTTTTTGTTTTATTGGCTGGGAGGTGCGGTGCTCAAAGAAAGGATTTCCATAGCGATGACCTCGGTTGAATGTACTTTATAATCTTAGCCAATTATTCTATTTTGCCTTATGATGACATTTTCCAATGTCGTTGTGCTTTGTTTGGCTCATTCTGATGATTTTGCATCACCAAATATGCTTATTTTATGTTTCCTATGGCAATTTTGGTCTGGTGAAAATTTTTAATTTGACCTTTTAAGGCTCTCCATGGTGGGAATTAAGAGCATTTATTATAGTTTGTTGACCACATCTATCAGAAGCGGTGGAAAAGTCCAATTTCCTTGACCATGGCTCTAAGCCATGGTCGCAAAACCCTAATTCGGGGACCATGGTTGTCAGGCACGGTCCAAACCAAATTCAAAAAATATATAAGGTTTTGACATTTGAAATATTTCATTATTTACCTGATACTGATAGTAAAAACTGAGAGCTTTGAGAGGTAAATAGTGAAATCTGACATGGAATGCTACCACAAACTTGACTTGCTCACTCTACACCCATCCAGATGGTTGACCAACCGGAGGCTTCGACCAGTGGAGGAGTCGGTGCCGCTAAGGTAACTCAAAAACCGAGACCATGCAATCCAATTACTAGATTAAAATTAACCACACTAAAAAAATGGGTTAACGAACCACACTAAACTATCGATAATGAACCTCACCCTAGTTAGGTTTAGCATAGGTTAGGTTAGAGGGGAGGGTTTTAATTTTGAGGTTTATTTTGGGAGGGAAATGACCCTGAAAAGGTCATGTTCCCTAGCCGTGGGTGGCAGATGTGGTTCCCAATTGGTAGATTGGGGACCGTGGTTGTCAACCATGGTGGGATTTAAATCCCAATGGTCACATTTTTTACCATTGCATCGACCGCGGTTCCGACAAAGTGCGCAAACTTTAGAAAAATTTTCAAAAATTTTATTTGAATTTTCTTGGCAATTAATGCCATTTAATGCATTTTTGAAGTGCTTTTTTGATTTTTTTTGAAATTTTTGATCATGTGTGTGCATGTTTTTGCTTTTTCATGAGATTTTCTAATTTGTTTGTCATTTTTAAGTCATTTTTAATTGTTTTCTTCTTGTTTTTATTTGATTGCTTTCACTCAGGCCTTGACCAATAGAGTGAGGGAGACTGATATCCTTCACAACCTATGCCACACTCTCACTAACATGGAGTGGGAGTGGTTTGCTACGATGGGGTTTGGTTACATCTTGGATCTCCCCACCATCAGAGTTGATCAGTCCTACATGACTGCCTTGGCCCATCATTGGGATGCATGGACCAACACATTTCACCTATCGATGGGTGAAATGATAATGACTCTAGAGGATGTCTACCACATATTTCACCTACCTATTGATGGTGAGGCCATCACCTCCTCTCCTACCATGGTGAGGAAGGACATTTTTGATTCTATATTTGATGGATGGAGCAGTGAGGCATAGGGCCGCATCGACCATGGAGGCATCCACATTCAAGGAGTGGTTCCAGATTATTTTCATAGGAGAGAGGTTGTGTTCATGCATTTGATCATCCAGATAGTCCTCCTAGACTCATCAGGCATGAGGTTCCCCTAGAACCTCCTAGCTAGGACCAGGGAGGTTATGGTTAGCTTGACTGAGTGACCTCTCATTATAGCATGGGGGAGCACTCTCTTAGCATAGCTCTACCATGAGCTATATCAGATCACACACCATAGTAGAGTGGGCATCAACTATAGTCTACTCCTACAGATTTGGGGTTGGAAACACATTTTGATAGAGCACCCCATCGACTTACCATTAGAGATCACTACTATCCCTGAGGATCATCAGTGCTATGTAACTTGCTAGCCCTAGGAGTAGGAGGGCTTTAAGAGTAGGTCTCATGCAGGAGACCTAGACCACTACATTGGTCGATTTGCATAGCTCCACCCTAGAAAATGGTGACCATACATGGACTACCCAACCTAGATAGAGGTAGATAGATACCTATGTTGGGTGCACAGAGATAGGTGGGTTATCGATCGAAGGCCAACATACGTGAGTACCAGTACTACTCTCACATCCTGAGGTAGTTTGGGATTCGATAGGATGTCCCAGAGGTACCTACGATCTATAGATGCCTGGTCCTAGAGAGGGACCTAACTTGGCCCTAGGTGACTCCACTAGGGGATGCTGATGATGACTTCCAAGAGTCGGGCCTAGTGGACGCATGCACTACTACTGATTATGATGGGTGGTGGACTAACTTCCAGTGGCATGGAGAGGGACCTCTAGGTCATCCAATAGATGAGTTTGCAGCAGAGGGTGTAGAGGGTAGAGGTGGACCCTCATGGATGTAGGACCCATTAGAGGACTGAGGGTGCATGGGGTAGGGGCCACTACAGAGGAGGGCCCATAGGTAGAGGTAGGAGTAGGAGGAGGGTGAGGTACATCTAGAAAGTGAGGTAGGGTAGTTGAGGGCACATATTGCTAACCTCTAGAGCCAGGTTGGGAGACTCCACACTCAGCTCCTACATAGGGACACTTCTATCACCACTCTAGAGGTGAAGCTATCTCATAGCCAGAGCTAGTGGCATGACTACGAGGGGGAGAGGTCCACTCTATAGGTGAGGATTACCATGGTAGAGGTAGAGATACAGAAGCTCATAGGGTAGCACACTCTTTTGTAGTCCCAGGTTGACACTTCTATAGTTTTACTTACCACTTACCAGGTTGGGGGATCAGCTCCCCCATCTTCATAGGTTGCTTTAGCACCCCTAGCTATTCTAGTAGTACCAGTTAGAGAGGTTAGATCAAGGGTCGATATCAGGAGGCTTTAGGCTCTGGTTGAGCAGCATATTGAGGAGGCCTCACTCAGATCTACTTATATTACCACCTTGAGAGGGTGGATTGGACTACTTGGGGTGAGATTCTAGAGATGCCCATAGCTATAGGGTCTCAGAGGACTCACACTCGAGAGATAGGATAGTCTTTAGCTAGCTCGAGTCATAGGACTCATAGGTCTGATAGATCTTCTGGTTCTAGCTCACGGAGGACCCACCGAGAGGGTGGAGGTGATGGCGGTGCCTCATAGACTGGGGGTGTAGGCCCTAGCTAGTACATATTTTATAGATATCATTGTACCATTTTTGAGTGTAAGGTCGAGGACCTACACATATGTAGCCTACGAGTATTTTTGACCATGTTGATGTACTGCACATTATTTATTTTTGGTACACACACACACACACACATATATATATGATCTGACATTTGAGACTCATTATATGTGTAGATTTTATTATTTTTTATTGTTTATGTTTTATGAGATGCACATGGATGCAATGCTTATATTGATTTAATGCTATATGATGTGATGTATGGATGACATGCACTAGCTAGATATGAGATAGATGATTAGATGCTATGAGATATATGTGTAGATGGACTACTTATGATGGATGCATATGGATGCCATATTTGATTTTAAATGCATGTATAATTTTCTTTACTTGTATGCATTTAATTTATGTTGTTATGACATAATTTATGCCATGTATGTATTGCATATTTTTCTATGATGAATGCTATGTAAATGAACATGTATGCTTTAATCACTTAAAACATAATGTATGAATGTAATATGAATTTTAACAATCTAATGGATGACACCACAGAATGTATAACAATCATGCATTGTAATTGCTATATCTTTATGAATGTTTGATAAATTGTACACCCGTATGTGAGATGCAATGGTATATGGTTTCTATTTATAAGTTTTTGTAAATTAAAATAATATGGATAATATAATCAGTGGCCATCTAAATATCATTTCTGACATCCATCCGATATCTAATTATATAGTACAAATAATTCTAATAAACAAACTCCTATAAAAGAAATTGATTTTTGATGATTGCAATTTGAATGATTGTTGCTATTTGGGAATTGTTGAGGTTTTCCATGAGACTCAAACACCCTAGTTGTCTAATCAAAAGTTGTATACTGACCATACAAGACTTCTGAAACATAAGGCTTTCGCTAGGATAGGCCCTAACTATTCATTACCCCTATGTGTGCAAGTGAGTATATTTGATAAGGCATAAGCATACCCCGATGTCAGGCGGGATTCTTTCAGCCCATTGCTAATATTGGGGGTCCGCAAATGTCTTACCCAATCCTAGGTTTAGATTTCAGTTGGACTAGACCACTAGGTGATACAGGACACCTGAAGCTAGCTCTTCCACATTCAAACATTGGTCTGCACAAAAGAAAAATGCTAATGCATCAGACATATCATCATGCGTAAGGTACAGTAGTGCAGACAATTCCAGGGATTCAAGTTCACCCCCTTCTTTTCTTCAATTTTTTGGGATACTTGCTCATATAAAGTGATAAAAATCACTGTTTATTTTGTACTATAGTGATAAGAATCACTATTTATTTTGTACTTTTATTTTTTTCTTGAGCAAGGGATTTGATACTGATTTGAATCTAAACTTGATTTTGATCTTCATTTGATCTTGATTTGAACTTTGATTTGAATACTAGGGATTTTGACTTTGAGATATCAATTTGGGATATCGATCTAGGATATCGATAGGGGATATCAATATTTGATATTGATCTGGGATATCACTCTGGGATATTGCTCCTTCATTTGTAAGCAAGGGATTTATATGGGTAGGGAGTAAACTTGTCCTTTTTCCAATTTCCCACATGTCCCATACCATCCACACAGGGGGATAAGCAAGAATAAAATTTTCACCTCAGGATACCTAGTCCTACTTCATAGCTTTCATATTCCCCTAGTCCTTATTAGGATTGTTTAATTTGTTGATTAGTGATAGGATTCTGATATGCTAAGGGCTATACTAACTAGACCTCAACCACAAAAGCAAAGCAAGCTTTCTTACCAACTCTTGAGAAGACCACTAGGTATGGTTGAATGACCGAAAAACCCTAGTATATTCTTCATAGCAACAAGATGGGTTGTGTTGAAAAACACAATTACTCACAAGGGTGAATGATAGATGGTAATGTAATGCATAGATGCATGATTGAAACACAAACATGGTGTCATTTGTAAGATTGTAAACACAATCTATCCTAATGCAAGGGCGACGGATGGAAATGCCTAATGCAATGCAATGAAATGAAATACAATGATGCAAAATGAAATGCAACATATAATTGAAAATGCAATGATGCACAATATTTTTTGATTTTTGATATTTCTATATATATATATTTATATTTTATTACTTTTTTAATTTTTATGGATTTTGAAAATTTAATTTGACCAAAGGGCTTACAGACACCTTTGGAGCCTTTAATGGGATGACCAAGGGGCTTACAGATGCCCTTGGAGCCTTTTTGATTGACCAAAGGGCTTATAGATGCCTTTGGAGCCTTTTATGGGATGACCAAGGGGCTTACAGATGCCCTTGGAGCCTTTTTGAATTGACCAAAGGGCTTATAGATGCCTTTGGAGCCTTTTTTGGTTCTAGGCATAGAACACTTTAAGATGAAGGATATTGAGAGGCTCAGGCTCTTCAATTCCTCCGAGTGATGTCAAGTGATATGTCCTAGGTCCAATCTTCTCAAAGATCATATAAGGACCTAACCAGTTAGCCATAAATTTGTCTCACATTTTTAGCGGTAAATTTGAATTCTATTGGTTCTCTTTCAGCACAAGATCACCAACCTCAAAGTCTCTCAGATGGAATTTGCTATTGTAAGCTCATTTTAAACATTCTTGATAAACATGGAGGTGCTCAAGGGCATTCACGTGATGTTCATCAAGTAGCATCAATTGATCTAGGTGAGCTTGTCATGTGGTGTCATCATCAATGAACTCTTTCAATGTGATGCACAGCATTGGAATCTCCAACTCTAAGGGCATAATGGCCTCAGTGCCATATACTAGTGAAAATGGAGTTGCCCCAATGGGTGTCCGAATACTAGTCCTATAAGCCCATAATGCAAGGGGCAGCTGGATGTGCCAATATTTGTGGTGTTCTTGTACCATATTTTTCAATATGGAGACCACTATCTTATTTGAAGCTTCAACTTGTCCATTTGCTTGCGGATAATATGGAGTCACAAAACTATGTTTGATTCTATACTTAGACGTCAAAGCTCTCACAGTTTTGTTCTTAAATGATGTTCCATTATCCAAAACTATCTTGGATGGTATCCCAAAATGACTTATGATATTGGTGAGTATAAACTCAGCAATACGTGCTCCAGTTGTCATTGTTAAGGGAATGGCTTCCACCCATTTAGTAAAATACTCAGTAGCCATAATAATAAAAGTATGTCAGCCCGATGATGGAGGAGAGATCTTACCAATGAGATCAAATCCCCACTGAGCAAATGGCCAAGCCGCTTGAATGGGTTGTAAGGCCTGTGATGGCAGGTGCATAAGATTAGCATGATGCTGGCATTTAACGCATTTCTTGACATACACATTGAATCCTTCTCCATAGTGGGCCAATAATAACCCATGCGAAGGATGCGCTTGATGATAGCCATGCCGCTAAAATGGCCACCGCACGTACCATCATGAGCTTGCAAAATTGCCCAAGATGACTCTTGGGGCTCAAGACAATGAAGGAGAACTCCATCATAGCTTCTACGGTACAGGATGTCTGCTAACAAGACATACTTTGTCACTTTCTATTTAAATGTGCATTTTGTGGCATGTGATAATCCCTGAGGGATTACACCAAGTCTAAGGAAGTCATGTATCTATGATGTCCAGTTATGATAAGCTTCGACCTTGACTGACAAGACAACATGTTCCCCCTATGGTTCTACATTTGCAAATGCAGACTGGGAAACAACCTTGTGGTGAATGGTAGTACCACTCCCCGTCGGATCCTATGAGATCAAAGACCCCCAGGATGCTCTCTTGAGAAAGTCTCTGGCTCTGTAGAACCATTCATGGTTTGGTTCTACATGAATCATGTTGATTGAATCTTTGTTATCCAATGCTTCATGCTGCACAATAGAATGTGACAATATTTTTACATGGATGGTAGTAAAATTAGTAGATGGATTCTGAGGGATTAGAGATCCCAAAGATGCCATTGTGTCTACAAATCTATTGGATGAATGAGGGATTGCCTCAATGTCATACCATTCTAGTTGAGCTAGATAAATGTCAACAAGATCCTTGTAAGCTTTCAATATCGGACATCGACATTGAAATAATCCCTTAACTTGGTTAACAATGAGAAGGGAATCACCAAAGATATTTAACCTTTTTATCTTCATGGTGATAGCTATTTGGAGACCCAAAATTAGGGCTTCATATTCAGCATTATTGTTAGTGCAAGGAAAGTCCAACTTGAATGACAAGGGCATTGGAGCTCCTTGTGGCATGAACAACACTATTCCTGCACCACCCCCTTGCTCACACTTTGAACCATCGAAGAACAAGGTCATATCGGCTTTGTTATCTGGTTCCTTAGGTTTGGGTGCTTTTGATAAGGCAAATATTGCATCATCAGGAAGCTCTATGGTGAGGGGCCTACTATTTTTGAGAGGTACCTCAACCAGTTGATCAGCTATGACTTGTCCCTTAATGGACTTTTGGCTTATGAATTCCAGATCAAATTCTATCAATAGCATGATCCACTTTGTAGTACGTGTATTATGATATGTCTTGCTCATCATATACTACAAAGGATTTTGTTTTGATATGACATACATCGTATGACTCAACATATAGTGTCACAATTTCTTTGTAGCAAACACTACTGCTAAACACAACTTTTCAACATATGCATATCCTAGCTCATAACTCACCAAGGTTCGGCTAATATAATATATGGCTTGTTCTTTGTCTTGCACATTCTTTTGGGCTAACATGGTTCCCAATGCAAAGTTGGTTGTCGATATATATAGCAAAAATGGCACATCTGGCCTTGGTGGAGCTAGCACTGGCGGCATCACCAGGTATTGCTTAATCTCAGCAAAGGCTACTTGATAGTCCTCATCCCAATTGAATGGGACCCCCTTGTGTAGCAGTCGATTCATGGGTCGACATTTATCCGATAATTGTGTGATAAATCACTTTATGGATGCTACTTTGCCCTATAGGCTTCTTAATTCTTTGATATTTATGGGGGGATGCATTTCTAAAATAGCCTTGACCTTTGTTGGGTCAACTTCGATGCCTCATTTTGAAATGATGAATCCTAAGAGCTTTCCTGAAGTTACACCAAATACGCACTTCTTAGGATTCAACCTGACATTATGCTCTATCAGGTGATCGAAGACCTTCCTCAGGACCTCAGCATGCTCTAAACGCAATAATGACTTTGCCAATAAGTCATCGATATAATCTTCTAAGATCTTATGCATATAGTCATGAAAGATATATGTCATAGCCTATTGATATGTGGCACCAACATTCTTAAGGCCGAATGGCATAACTTTGTAACAAAATGTCCCCCATGGCATTATAAACATGGTTTTATGCTGGTCTTCGAGCTTAATCCGAATTTGATTGTAACCAGAAAAACCATCCATTAAGGAGAGCATCTCATGACCCGTAGTTGCATCTACAAGAGCATCGATATTCGGAAATGGAAATGAATCCTTTGGTGTTGCCTTATTTAGGTCTCTAAAATCCATATAGATATGGATCCTTCCATCAGGTTTTCCTACAGGCACCATATTTGATACCCATTCTGGATAGTCGATGGAAATGACAAACTCTACATCCAACAGCTTTTGCAATTCATCCTTAACCATTAAGGCTACTGTTGGATGCATCTTCCTGAGTTTCTGCTTGACTGGCTTCTTTGATAGATCTAGCGAAAGGTTATGAGTAACCAATTTTGGATCTAGACCCGACATATCCTTATAAGTCCAAGAAAAGAGAGCAGGTCTCTCTCTCAGTAGAGGGATGAGGTTGGCATGCTCATCAGGAGTCAAACTTTCTCCAAATTTAACCTTCCTTGGATTGGTGGGATCATTACTGATATCCACTTCGAAGGTTTCCTCTATTGACATATGGGATCCCTCCTCAAGATGATGAGGCGTAGGGATCAAGTGGATGTCATCTGCTGGGTTTATAGGTTCCTCATTGGAAGCATCCTCAGCATGATAGACATCATGTGCACAGCCTAGCACAAAATGGAAAGGTTGCAACATTTCTTCATTAGGGAAGAAATATTTAGGCTCTAGAGGTGAATCAGCATGATCCCAATCAATAGCATCTACATTAAGACACAATGGTTTGGAAGGATCGGCTGGATTATGGAGTGGAGTGGTCAAATCAATGGAGATCATATTGATGGAATGGATCATGTCTCCAGGACCACATGCAAGTGACTCAACATTAGCAAAACTTCCATCCTCGAGATGTGGTTCTAGGGGTATGGGGATCTCTGGATCTAGTCCATGAATAGACTATCGGATGGGATCATTGGGCTCAAGGAGCTCCATATACATTGGTGGATCAGGAAACACCATGTGATAAATCACATTAAGATTCGGTGGTCTTCCCCTAAGGCGAGGATGGAGATTGATCTCTCTGTACATCTCCTCAGTAGTATAAGGTGCATTACGATGGCGTAAGTAGGGAGGTCCTAAATAGGCTCTCTCTATCTCATCCTCATCATCACTATCATAATAAAGACCCTCACCTCTACCTAATGGAATTGGGTGATGCTCTACATGAGGTCCCATGTAGGCTATCTCTTGATAGCCATCATCATTATCGAAGGGCTCTTCGCTCATATTCATTGATTCCAAAGGTAATAGATGATGCAAGAGTGTAGGGCCCAAGTAGGCCAACTCAGTTTCATCCTCATATTGCTCATTATTTGAGGATAACTCATTATCATTCATTTTAGAATCATAGTTTGGTCCATCCTTTTGATTATGGATACTGCATGTAACGTCATCAGAAGCAACTTCTGATTCGATATCTATAACTATATCTAGATTATAGAAATGCATACCAATATCATCGATAGCTCCATAACTTTGATTGTCCAAGTTGTCTCTTGGAATATGTTATAGGTTAGTCTCCACCAATATATTCGCATGATATCTCTCGGGTGGCTCTATAGTGATATAAGTCACTAGCCGATTATCCCTCTAAAATGTAGAAGGATTAGGGTGATAAGGATTGAAGTCAACTTCACCCCCATACTGAGGTACAGGTGGTCTAAAGATGCCATGAGAAGTTCATCCTAACCTCGAATATAGTATCCTAACCCGAACCTATCAGTTGGCAAATGATACTATGGTTCATATGGCCTTCTACGCCCTTACTCGAATAGTATGAGACCGTAACCATGCCAATGGTAACGCTCAAAGTATCACATGGCATATTCTAGGTTGGATAGATAATGAATATTCATGATGAATGGTTCATTATCATCCTCATCCATGGGCATGGGAGATGCAATCTGGTCTAGCCCTCCATAGATGAAGTTGGTTTGGTTAGGTGGTACCCCTAATGGTTCCACCATCCCTATGGGAAGGTGATGGGCTCACGGTCGGCCCATGTCCTATGTAGTCTTGATAATAGGTGTGAACATCACATTCTACATAATATATTCCCCTAATCTAGGATTAACCAAATGGATGGTCACCTACGGTGCAGATGACCCTACTGAAGATGCAGGTGAAGCAGGCTGAGGTACCTCTTCGACTTCTCCTTGAATTTCCTCTACTTCCATGGGAGTAGGGGCTTCAATGATAATTGGCTTGGGCATTTGCTTTATCTTATTTTTTCCCACATTTTCTTTCAACTTCCTATCATCCCATTGTATCATAGATGCAGACGGTCTAATAGAAGTAGTTATCGTGTGCTCCGATCATTGAGATACGGATATTGTAGGTCTAGCACACACTTCTTTGATTTTACCTCCTAGATATTTGATTGGTGATATTAGACGCACATCTAGGTGCATTGAGGGGAGCACAAATTCCCTCGAAAAATCTGCTAGATTCACATATTTAAAGGGTTCTTCATTCGAAGGCACCACGTGAACCTATCCCTCATGAATGTATTTGATACATTGATGTAGAATAGAAGGGATGCAATGCATTTATCTGATCCAAGGTCTCCCTAGAAGTATGTTATATTGCATAGCACCTTCGATTACGTGACACATCACTGAGATGGTCTTCAGTCCTACCTGAATAGGTAAAACTATAGTACCGACCATTGAGCATAATGCATCATTGAAAGCTCTCAACGTGAAGGTAGAAGGGATGATATGCATCTTGGGTAACTTCAAGTGAGTTAATGCCTTGGTAGTTATGATATTGATTGATGACCTCATGTCAATAAAAACCCGCTTGAATGGTTTGTGATTCACACATGCAATAATATGCAGTGATGGGTCTGCTATAACAGTGGAAACCGTCTTGACTTCATGGTCATGAAATTGAATGACCGGTTCTTGACACTATTGCACGTGCCCCACGAAGTGTGTAAATGCTTTGGGATCCTGAGGCTGCACTTCTATGGACCTTAAAATGTCCATAAGCATCTCCCTATGCTTGGGAGACTATTGGATTAGCTCATAAATTGACAACTTTGTTGGAGTTATCTGTAGGTTTTGGACCAACCTACTTTGATGGTCACCACCGGTCTAGTTGGTGGGCCAGGCACATACTAGGCTGGCCTTGGAGGAGGCACAGCTTGGACTCTAATAGGTATTGGAGGTTGATTTGGTCATTCATACCTCATGTTTCTTGTGACAATGTTGACCATACTGATGAACCCCTGGGTTGGTGGTTCGATGCGTACTTGGTTGACTTGGCCAACATTATTCTTTGGTACCTCATGATTTGGTAGAGGATTTTTGTAAATCCCCATATTTTGATTGTCAAGCGCTTGTGGGTTGTCGACAAGAAGCGTACCTCTTTCGATCATATTTTGCACAAGATGTTTGAAAGACCAACATACTTCAATGTCATGGCCTTTCGATCAATGAAAGATGCAATAATGATCATCTTTATAGCCTTTAGGCTTAGGTTGGTTAGGATCCAACATCTTGACTTCGAGTAAGTTTATGGCCTTAGCCTCGCATAACTGATGAAAAATCGAAGCCAACGACTCTGATAACTAAGTGAAAATGTGAGGTGGGTATTGTTCCTTATCTTTACCCCTCTAATTTTTGTTGCACTGATCATACTACATAGGAGGAGGTTGGGCTTGATAGTTTTGCTTTTGCTACCCTTTTTCTCCTTTTTGAAGGTTCAACACCACCTGATTAACATGGGTCAGCTTGGCCTATTATCTCTCAATGCTTCTCTTGTTCCAATCCTTCTTATTCTTGAGCTTCAAGTTACCCTCCTATAACTTGATGTCCTCAATCACCTTGGCCTATGCCAAAGCCTCTTCGAATGTCTAGTATTGCTACAACTGTAGCAACAATGAAATGTGCTTGGCACAACTCTTTATGAACATTCATATCAATTTAGAGGATGGGATGGAGAATGGTAGCTTCACCATCATATTCCTCCATCATTTTCCATAATCCATCACTGGCTCATCGTCATGTTGCATTAAAGTGGCCAGGTCGGATAAGTTTACCTTCTTCTTGATGTCGAAGGAGAAGCATTCAAGAAATGCATCAACTAGTTGTTTGAAACTAGTGATGTTGTGCCTCTTTAATTGGTTGAACCACTCTTGAGCTGGGCCTGAGAGGGTCATGATGAAGGTGCGTAGGAGTAAAGCATCATTGCTCTCAATATGAAAGCACATATCTAGAAAACTAGTCACATGCTCCTATGCATCTTCCTCTCCTTGGAAATTTTCTAGCCTAGGCATCTTGAAATGCTCTAGATAGGCTAGAATAGGCACTGACGTGCATAGAGGTTCATTATGAATTTTGTTCAAGGTAGGCTTTTGATAAGCCATTCCTTGCTTCTCTATGGCTTGAACCTTCTCTGCTAAGGTCTTATAGGCCTACGAGGAAAGAAAATCCTCTTCTCGAGATTGCCTTGGAGGTACCTTCGAAGGCATATTCTTCCTCTGGTGTAGGGGGGAGTTCCTCCTCGAATTGGGATATTTTTGGATATTCTTGTTCTAATTCCTCTCCCACTTCTTCCTCATACTACCTATGCTCATATTGTTTGGATGTTGGATATCGATCTCTATGTTGAGCTGCATGGTGAGTATGTGTGTCTATGTGCTCAGGGTGTAACTCGGGATGTGAAGCCACTCATCTATCGACACACTCCCTAATCTCACTATGAGGAGGTAAACTAATGCTAGCCAATCGATCCTCTCTCTCTACATGCTCCTTATGATCGAGGATGCATTGTTCATGCATGCACTGTTCATATAATTTTTGTCTTATGAACCTCTACCTCTGAGAATTCTCATTTTTAAGGTGCTCTTTCTCTATACGAACATCCTCCAATTGGTCTTGGAGAATCTATCATCTCTACTCTGACATCAGTCTATGAGCTCTATCAACATGATCGGCCATATGAGGCCTCTAGTGAGTGCACTCTATTCGAGCAACTTTATGGGTATGTCCTCCAATGGACTAATTTACCACACTCTTACCTCTATCTATAAAGATGACATTCATGTTAGGCTATCTCCTATACTCTATCCCTACATGGGATGTAGGAGCACATATGTTGCAAGAATGCTTGGAGCACTCTCCAGGTTCTTAGGTGGTCCTAATGGTGCTTCTACTACACTCACTCGTAGGTCGAGAGGGTGCAAGTGTAGGCTTATATCCTAGATGCCCTAGGACTCTATCTAGACCATCTAACTATTTGCTACACCATGGCTCATGAGGTGGTGTACCATTAGCTCCCACTTTGGATATATCTATGGTGAACTTAGTAGGTTCACCCCTATAGGGAGTCTGCATGGGCCTATGCTCGAAAGTGATCCCATATACTTACCCCTAAATGGGTGGATCTCGAGCCTATCTATACTCGGATGGTGGAGGTCATGAGCCTCCCTTAGATACAGGTCGAAGGGGTACCAATCTGGATCCCTCAATGACATATTCTTTGGTAGAACCCATGGATCCATATGGAATGTGGTCATGGTAAATGCTACCATATGTGGAACCCCCATGTTGGGAAGTCCCATGCTCTGATATATGTCTAGAGGGATGTCTAGTACTTCCTCTAATCGAGGTATTCTCAATGGAATCCCCTCATGTAGAATTATCCCCTCTAATACTCGTTGAATGACATCCAAGAGGATTCTATAATTGAGGGTATTCTACATCATGTTGTGCATTAGGTGGAGCTTGGGCTTCGATCTCAGGTCTATGCCCGGATCGACCACTCTGTGTTTGCACCATTATGTATCCTATGTCTAGATTTAACTTTTATTAACACGCAAAGAATACAATGATGATTATCTCTTTTTAAAATTTTAAAATGAGCCCTAAACTATTTGATGTGTTTTTCAAATTTGTTGTATCAGTAAAGTAACTCTTGTCATGTTTTGCAATATGTTGATGATTTTCTCAATTTTTTAATGGCTTTCACCTATATGCTCATAGCTCGACAACCTGGCTATGAACTCCAGGTCACATAATCCCCCAAAGTGTGGAAATGAAAGTCCACACCCAAGCAAGGAGCACAGGTCCTCCCAGATCCTCACCCATTTTCACCCAGTCAATGTCATACCCTCCGAAGAGGAGTATATGCAAATTTTCTAGGCTACGAAAGGTTCTTGGATCCAGTATTGGTCTAGAACATAAGGTACATGGGAGTTGGGCCAATGGATGGAAATCACCTCCACCATCATTGAAACCCTACTAGTGGTTGGATGTGACTCCCAACTCACTAGAGTTTACTATGAAACATGGTGTGTGTGGTTCCTTTTAATTTGCATGAAAATAAAGATGCATAATACAACATTCAAATGATTCTACATGCTATGAAAAAGGAATATTTGATTTTAGAAGTATGCATGATTAATCTACATGATATTCTGACAATGCATACTAACGATGGTATGGCCACTAATCGGGCCTCATGCAAGCAAAACTAACATACAAGAGGGGCCTAGACCATTGGATACTAGGGTGGACTACACTCAGAGGTCCATTGTTCCTAGAAGTGACTAGTAGATCCTAATAAAAAGACCTAAGGACTCAATGCATTTAACATATTTCCATTGCCTTCCCTAATTATGCTAATATTTTGCACTTTCTAGAAAAACATAGACAGAGAACAGAAAAAAATAGAATGATAGTGGGACCTACCTCAGATCCTCATTTGATCAAGCTTTTTCTCCCTACTATCTGATTTATCAGATTTTGACCATGGCTCTATGGCACGGTGACCACTGTTGCCCATGGATGTCAACCATGATGACAAATTTTGACCATGGCTATCAACCACGGTGAGCACCTATCATAAAAAAATGATAGAAGTCAGAAATTTGTGGCATGAAATGTGGAGTTCCATCATGATCGCCTTCTATCTGATCCAAAAAAGGCTCACACCTATCGGTTCCTATTGCAAGAATTGAAAGATACACAAAATGCATACAAGAACAAGAAATTGACAACAAATTGACAATAAGAAATACGCTTTATTCCATTATATTTGAAGCCAAAGTCAAATTACAAGTACATCCCTCTTAGGGATAATCACTTTGATACAATTGTTACAATAGGATGTAATGTTTCCCTCTCAAGGGTAGGTGTGATTTCCAAGTGCCTTTCAGGATGACACAAACTGCTCTAGGGTGTCGATGACCCTCTTCTCCATGATTAGAGGCATTTTTTGCCTTGCATCCCAAAACCCTGTTAGTCCTACATGCAATAAACAACAAGAAACATTAAAAGCAAAGGAGACCTCTCTTGATGAGGCTTTTAAAGGGTACTTGCACAAAAGATAACATGATAATCAAGAAATCAAGAAAGTGATTCAATGCATGTAAATTGATCTAAATCATGATGATATACCATTAGAAACATGAAAGAAACTAAGATGAATCTATCTAAGCTCCTAATTACTCAATTGAAGACATGAAAGCATGAAAAATATTCGTTATACCTACACTACAATAATGAAGGAAAATTGCAATTAACTCCTAATATGTCGGTCAAAAGTCTCTAGAATACTGAATTAAACCTACAACATGATTAATCTAACCTAGTTAAATAGATTACAAAATAGAGAACAAGGAAATCAGGGATTACCCTCTGACCGTGGGTCCTTCAAGCGGTGGGCACTGTTCACTGTGGCTGATAGCCGTGGCTGAGCCTAAAGTAAGTTTACCCTCCAAATCAGGGCCAATTTCTCTGATTCTCCTTGCCAAATTGATGGTCAAGGGTCACCTCTATGTCCTCTGATAGATTTGGTGGTTGAATTGCTCAATGAGTGCATGGATTGCATGGATTAGCATTTCTTGGCTCTCCTATCCTCCTAGGACCTCCATGGCAATGTGATCTCCAATTGGGTAGCAAAAGTATTCCTATCAATGCATGTGAATGAGTATGCAATTCGATAGGGCTTCACTGCTCAATTGATTATGCTTCTCTCTCTTTTCCCCAATTTGGAGGGGGATTATATAGCAATTGCCAAGGGCTAGGGGTGGCTTCATGAGGAAGCCTAGATCAAGATTGGGTGGTTGAGCTTGTTGGATGGAAGGATCCAGAACCTTCCTCACTCAAACCACTCCAATCCACAACCAATTGGCCGTTGCAACTGATTTTGGGTCGGATGAAGGCCAACTGACTCTGAGTCCTGACCATGGCTGACAGGCGCGGTCAACTCTGCTAACCATGGGTGTCAACAACGGCTAGCACTGACTAGGCAAAGGTGCCCAAATGAGTGGTAAAAACCATTGCTATACCTTGGTATCTATCCAAGGTCTTCCATATGGTCTTCTAGCATGTCCCATATGAGTAGTCACCTCGACATGATGTGTTTTAGGTGTCTACAACAACCTATATGATGAAAACTACTCATGCAATGCTTCATCTCTACACTATTTTTTTCCCAAGGCTATGATTTTTTAAGATATTCAACTATCACCAACCTTCTAGGAGACTATTCTAGGACATCATAGTCCAATAGTGTAGCGATGAAAGGTGAGGGTAAATTTTTCCTACCAACCACTTTTTTTTTACCCTCTGGATTGTCTTTGTCATCCTTTCCCTTTTGCCAATTCTCATTCCTGGTGGTTGAGCAACTCCTTCTTCCAACTGAGAAGAACAACCTCTTCCACCTGATGAGAATATTCTAGTCCTAAAATGCAGCAAAAAAATTTCAGCAGTACCATATTCTAAGAAATAAAGTATCTATACTGCATACTAAATATAAAGTGCCATTTATAGTTTGATAAATCCATATTCCAAATATCATCAAAAATAAACATCACCAATCCATAACATACTAACATCCATCATCATACTATATGTAAGTACCAATCCTATCATCAAAATATATTGTTTTTTGCATCTAATCATCAATCAGTGTCATTAAACAAATATGGAAAATATTTCTTCATATCTTCCACCTTTTCCCAGGTGGCATTTTTCTCTGAATATAGATCCCATTGGACCTTGCACTGCTCTAGGTTCCGCTTCCACATATGCTTAGTGCAAAATTCTAGGATCTTCATGGGCTTGAACTTGATGTATGTTGGGTCTACCATATACAACTTAGAAACATCCAAAATGTGAGATGGATCATGTAAATATTTCCTAAGCAAAGACACGTGAAAATAATCATGAATCTTTGCTAGGTTAGGTGGCAAGTCGAGACGGTATGCAACAGGACTGATCTTTGCCATTATGGTGAAGGGTCCCACATATCTAGGATCCAATTTGGTGGATTTGATTGCACTCTTCATAGGTTTGACCCTTAAGAACACCTTGTCTCCTACCAAAAACTCTAGAGGTGTCCTCCTCAAGTCTGCGTATTTCTTCTAGTGATCTGAAGCTTCCTTAAGCCTTTGCTGAATTACTTTCAACTGCTCTTCCATCTCTTTCAAAGTTTCAGTTCCAAGAGTGACCCGATCTTCAGGATTATCCCAAGACAATGGGGTTCTGCACCTTTGGCCATACAATGCCTCAAAAGGAGCCATTTTTAGAGAGGCATGGTACCCATTATTATATGCAAACTCAACTAGATGCAAGAAATCTTCCCAACGAGATTTTTGGTCCATGCAGTACATGTGAAGCATGTCCTCTAATACCTGATTAACCCTTTCAGTCTGACCATCTATCTCAGGATGATATGCTAAACTAATATTCAAGGAAGTCCCAATTTCTCGATGGAGAGCCTACCAGAAATCTGATGTGAACTTTGAATCCCTATCAAAAATAATCATTTCAGGAAACCCATGTAACCTGAATATTTCCTTAGAAAACCTATTAGCCATAGTAAAGGCATCATCCGTAGTACTACTAGGAATGAAATGAGCAACTTTAGTTAGTTTATCCACTACCACCAAGATGGCATTATGTTGATACCAAGTTTTAGGTAACCCTACAATAAAATCCATTGATATTACTTGCCACTTTGTTGTTGGCACATCATGAGGGTATAACAGACCCGCTGGGTGCTTGTGTTCTGCTTTCACCTTTTGACATTCAAGACATTTCACCACAAAGTTAGTAATATCACCTTTCATCCCTGGCTAGTAGAATGTCTTCTTCATGTTTTCCCTCATCTTAGATCCTCCTGGATGAGCAGAATAGGGAGATCTATGAGCTTCTCTCATAATGAGTCTACATAGGTTACCTACTTTTGGAACCACAACCCGCTCCTTAAAACACAAAAACCCATATTTGAACCCAAATTTTTGAGCCACTTTTGGATCCCTGATTATTTTCTCTTGCACTTTCAAGCAGTATGGGTCCTATGATTGAGCTTTCCTAACCTGATCCATAAGGTCAACATGACTTCTAGTCAAGGTGGTAATATGTCTTCTTCTACTCAGTGCATCAGCTACCTTGTTTTCTTTGCCCTTGATGTACTCTATCCCAAAGTCATACTCCGCTAAGAATTCAATCCATCTTCTTTGTCGAGCATTAAGTAGCGGTTGAGTGAAAATGTATTTCAGACTTTGATGATCAGTTCTAAGTTCAAAAGGTCTTCCTATTAGGTAGTGACGCTAAATTTTCAATGCATGCACAACTGCCACCAATTCTAAGTCATGGGTGGCATAGTTACCTTCATGTTTCTTCAACTTCCTAGATTTGTAAGCTACCACAGACTTATCTTGCGATAAAACACCACCCAAACCCTCCAAAGATGCATCTGTATAGACAAAGAAGTCACCTAAAGGATCTAGAATTTTTAAGATAGGAGTGGTGGTCAGTACCTTCTTTAGTGCTTGAAAATCTGACTCACACTTATCTATCCATTCAAATATCTTTCCTTTCCTTTGAAGGTTGGTAATAGGGCAAGCAATTTTAGCATAGTCTTTCACAAACCTTCGGTAATATCCAGATAGTCCCATAAAACTTTGGACTTCTATCACATTGGTAGGAGGTGGCCAATCCATTATCACCTCAATTTTCTTAGGATCGACCGCAATACCATCTACTGAGATAACATGCCCCAAATAGTGTACTTGAGAAACATAGAATTCACATTTGGACAAATTCCCATATAGCTGGTTTTCTCTTAATATTCTTAGTACAATCCTTAAGTGCTTTTCATGTTCTTCTCTATTACGAGAATAAACCAGTATATCATCTAAAAATACTAGAACAAACTTATCCAATTATCTTTTGAATACATTGTTCATTAAGTTCATAAAGGCAACGGGTGCATTTGTCAAACCAAATGGTAAAACTGTAAACTCATAGTGACCATAGCGAGTCTTGAAGGTTGTCTTATGTGTATCTTCTTCTTTAATCCTTAGCTGATGATAGCTGAATTTCAAGTCTATTTTAGAGAAGATAGTCACACCCTTAAGCTGATCAAACAAATCCTCTATACATGGTAAGGGATATCTATTTTTAATTGTTTTTTATTTAGCATTATGTAATCAATGCATAACCTTAAATATCCATCCTTCTTATTAACAAATAAAATTGGTGCACCCCAAGGCGACACACTAGGTTTGATTAATCCCTTATCCAATAATTCCTGCAATTGCACCTTTAATTCTTGCATCTCAATTGGATTCATTCTATACGGTGCCCTATGTATCGGTTCTATTCCTAGAAATAAGTCAATTGTGAAGTCAAATTCTCTCTTCGATGGTAATCTTGGTAGATCATATGTAAAAACATCCTCAAATTCCTTTAGAATAGGAAATTTTTCCAATATTTCCACCATTTTTTCCTTTGTTTTCTCCTTAATTTTGACTATGTACATCATTCCACCTTTCCTAATCACTTTCTTAAGTTGCATAGCGGAGATTAACAAAGGTCTGAACTCTTGTTGTTCACTATGCAACTTAGTTCTTTGTCCATTAGTGTCAGTAAACTCGACCCATATTTTAGAGAAATTGATCACGGCTTTGTGGTCCTTCAACCAATCAATGCCTAAAACTATATCAAAGGCATGTAGCGGAGCAACATAGAATTTCCAAGTGATAGAGTTTGTGGGTAGGGATATTTCTATCATGGGGTAGTACTGGTTTACTGAGTAGGTCTATCCAGAACCGTACTCGACTTTCCACCCATCTGTCAAAGATCTAGGATTCTCTGGCATGTCCCTGACTAAGCTACTAGAAATGAAACTATCTGTAGCACCACTATCTATCAAAACTCTAACACTTTTTCCAAAGATCTTACCCTGTAAGAGCATAGGGGTTGCCTGACCATCAAGGTTCTGGTTTCCTATAGCCGCATAGATTCTGTGTCCTTTCTCTGTACTTCTTGGGTTAGTTCCAGTTTGACGAGGACAATTCCTAGCATAATGAGGGCCTCCACATTCATAACATCCAGTATTGGAACTTTGAGTTGAGCCTTGTACTGAATTCTCTTTATTCTCTATAGGAGTAGGTTCTACCTGGTTTACGGGTTTAACTTTCTCAGCATTGGTAGAGTTTCGATCCTTTGGTTGGAATTTCTTTTTGAACCTTTTTGTTGTACCAACATTGACTTTACCAGTTTTATACCCTTCTCTATTCTTAGAAGTTGGCTCATTGCTCCATTTTATTTTATGTGGGTTGGGTTGACTCTTCTTAGGTCCTAGAGTGGGATTGCTACCTTTTCCATGATTATATTCTACCTGACAGGCCAGATCATATGCTACTTCCAGATTAGTAGGTTTAAACATGTTAACCGAAATCCTGAGTTGGTGGTCTAACCCAACTAAGAACTGATGCACCTTCATCTTATCATCCTTCTCATAAGCTAGAATGTACTTAAGGAGTCTAGTGAAATGTCTGTAATAGGCATCCACTGACTATTCCCTTTGTCTGAGTTGAGTGAATTCATCTAACTTCTTGGCATAATACTATTCTATGAGGTATCTTTTCCTAAAAGCTTTCTCAAAATTTTCCCACTCACAGTGTATGATGTTAATTTGTTTGTCTTTACAATAGGTTTCCCACCATTCCAGTCCAGCTTCAGCCAACATCCTAGTAACAAAGACTATTTTTGTAGTGGATGAGTAATTTCTCATGGAGAAATAAATAGCCAACTCGTTCAACCATGACTCAGCTGACTCTCTACTTTCTTTTCCCGAGAACTTTCTTACCCTGACATGTTTCAAATCCTTTTCCAACTCAGCATTAATTTGGATCTTAGCTACCTGGTCGGGGTCAACTGGTTCTTCCATAGCTACCTCAGTTGGAGCTTTAGGGGCTCTATCATTTCTCCTAATTTCATTCCTAATGGCTTCCAACAGGTTGTTTTGGTGGTTCATCTACTCACGATAGTTGGCCATTTCACCTTGCATATCTTGCACCATGTTGGCAAGGTTCTCAATTCCATCAGGGTTCCTAGAGCTTTCACCGATATGCCCTTCTACAATATTGTCCATATGGTTTAGTCGAGGTCTTCGAGGAGGCATCTTTGATCCACTCCCAAGCTTAGGTGGCATATTTCTTGGTAGTTTAAGGAATGCATTAGTTCATAGTCTTATACCAAAATTATTTTAATATGCACTTTCATATACCTAGCTATGAAACCTTTGTTATTCTCTAGGGTTTTAACTATGTTTTGTTAATAGTTCTACCCACCATATATTTATTGTTTGAAGATAACTCAAGTTGGAGATGCACAAAAATAGAATAAGGTGGAGTTTTGGCTTGGAGCATCAATTGGCAAGTACGATCCCCAAAAGAGCATCAAGTACACCACTTAAAACCTAAATTAATGGAGGGTTCATCTAGCTCTTCCAATATGATTCACCAGGGGTTCACATGGGGGGCAAGACTTGCACAATTTTCCACATTCGTACCTCCATTCACACCTTACTTGTTGTGCTTGTTTTAGAGTTATCTAGTTCAGAATTTTGTGCCTATCTCAACCTGGCTCTGATACCAACTGTAATAACCAAAATTTACCCATTACAAAACCAACCATTTTTTTTTATTTCATTGAGAGAATCATGCTAGCAACTACTATAGTTGAGTAACCATTGAGTGTTTCAAGCAAGCACCACACTAGAATCGACTTGATCAGAGTCTATCCTAGTGTATGGGAGTGGCCAAATCCCCCATAATGATCACGAGAGTTTACTAGTCTATTTCAACTGGAACGCTCTTTTCCCAACAAGTTCAACCCATGTTAAACTCTTTGTTATAGCTTTAGGTATTACACAACCTAATCAGTGAGCGTGTGCCTTGTTAACTACACTGCACATTGGACAATGTAATTAACTTTAAGGTGCAATGCTTAACATCTCTAACCATATCAACAATGGTTTGTTAAGGGAATCAACCACGGATTCACATAGGTGTGCTAGCACCTACCATTTTAACTCAAGGTTTACTTCATGTTGCTAGATTCACTTATCCATGTTTATTTCATTATTAGTTTCCATATTTCCTTGTCATTAACTTGCACATTCATCCTTTCAAAGTCATAAACATAACATTTCAAATATAGCATAGAGAATGAATTGTAGCATTACATTTCAATTTAACTCTATTATACACATCAACAATTGGCACATTGTACAATGAAATCCTTTCAGTATTTACAAAGCCACAATGAACTCATTACAACATTTTCCCAACACCTATTAACTAAACAAAATATTCTACTCATAATCAATCCTTGTTATTACAAAGTAATTACAGTATACTTGAGGTAAAATTACAGCAACAACAACACTTCAACTCACTTTCAGGTTCAGCAAGAGCATCTGGTTCATTTGTCTCAAGTTGCCAGTACTAGAAGATTGGCTACTCGAGATCAAGACAATCCACCACATGATATATGCCTAATTATCATAATGCACTTGCACTATTGTATCAAAGATATGTAGGCAAATCATGTAGATAACAATATCATTTCAGAAAACAATCATTCATTTCATCCAAGAGTAGGGAAACCCCATAAATTTCCCTAAGAATGAATCTTTCCTATTCCATTCATTCCATGTTCTTTATCCACAAAGCAACATGCCCTTGTCTATGCAAAATGTAAACATCAACTTGGCAACGAGGAACCTCCATAAGTTCCCAAGAAATTGTAACCCTGTTACCAATTTCCCCCATCCAAAAATCATTACAACACAACCATATTGCCAAAATAAATCAAGCAAGATTATTTCATAGTACCTAATAATCCACAAGAAACATCTCCTCAGGTAATTAAACATAATATGATGTTTTACCAAAGTCACAATGTAGTAGACAATTCCTTTTTAGAAGCATTATCTATATACATCCATATTTAATCTCTAATTTTTTTTAGGATCCTTTTTAAGCTTGATAATCAATTTACAACTACCAACTATTTAAGTCTCAAGATCCCCATTATCCTAGCCCTTTATACAAATTTAAACCCCCTTGTTTACTTCACTTAGACATAACAAGTTTGGTAAACTTGGGGCCATCAATGGGCCATAATAATATTTCCTTCCTAATACCTTTTAAATTCATATTACTATATCTTTACCATAGTTCTTTAGGTAACTATTGTCATCTTTAGCTTTTAGAGACTTTTCTTTTAAACACACACACAAGTACTATTTTTATCTCTTCTTACTATTTTCTAAACTTTAGCTGAGTTCCTAAAGACCTAGGGTAATGTATAATTTAACATTTCCCCTAACACTTTTCCAACCCATAGTTTAGTCTCAAGAATCAACAATACTTAAATACATAAACTTGTTCCCAAAATACATAATATTTCAAAACCCTCATTATAACCATTAAACCACATAGTCCACTATTATTATTATTTTTCTTTAACTATAACCTCCAGCATAATAACAAGACATGACACAAGGTTTCAATGGAGGGCATCATTTGAACATAAAGCCACAGTGAGTAATGGAGGTAACAAAACCTACGACAACCATTTCTCTAAGGAGTATACATTATTTTATTTAACCAACAAACCCGAGTGGAAACCAAGACAATACATCTCACAGAGACTCATAATGAAACCTAGCTTGTGTTATCTCCTAAGTTCTTGAAGATGTCTGCTATCAAATACAGGGCAGAGTTTGACATTTTAACAACCAGTTTACACAACCCTAAAGGCAGCTCCATGAATTCTCGAGTGCACCATCTACGTTGCCATTATTCGTGCTGATCGTGCACGTTATCGTGGCTTCAAGGGCACGGCCATGGAGACCCTACGCAGATCAAGCAAAGACAACCTCTTCTATGGCAAAATCGTAATAGGGTTTCACAAGGAAATTTAATCATTTTTTTAAAACAATCAAACACAACTCTTCTGCTTTACCCAAACCCTACAACCACCATTACTTTAGCATTTACATAAGTATTCTTTCATTAGAGACTCACAAAGCTATTATAACTAGACATGAACAACATATGTTTTCTTCTCAAAGAAGGAAATCATTTATACTCAAACAACATGCATAACAAAATAACCTTACCTTTGCCATTTTTGTTTCCTTTAGTACATACTATGACAACATCTCACAAATCAATAATTTTCAAATTCAACATAAACCTTTAAACATCATAATTTCATAAACATTTTTCAACCCTTGACTCATTTAACTCAACACAACAATAGATCATCAACCAGAAAGGCTCTAACATAACTCACTACAAGAAAATATTCTAAATCTAAGCCTTAGTTAAAACTTCGAGCTTGTTTCCACGAGATTCCCTTGTTTTAGACCACAAGATAAATGAGAGGAGGATTAAGCGAGAGATTCAAAACTCCGTCTAGTTTCTGTTTCGATAGAGTCGGAGAGCATACTCCCTAGGAGATGTCGAATTCTCAGTGTCGAATCAACAGAAAATGCAAGTGTTTGGTTTTTGATCCAAAGTTCTCAGAGAGCATATTCCCTAACTTGCTTCCATTGATTTTGTTATCCTTCTGAATACCCCGGAGAGCTCTATTTATAACCTTTCTGACCCCTACCCCATGATCTATTTTTTTATTATAAAATTGGGTGGGATAAACCTCTCATTAATGTTTTCTTTGAACTCGGTGCTACTTTGACCATTGCACCCAAGGTGGTCCAATCAAAACTTCACACCTATCCTTTCTAGAAACTAACCTCATTACTTTGGTTTAAACCCAACTAAAACATGTTTTCATTAACACAAAACTTGGGATAAATTACCGTCTAATTAAATATTCATTAAATACAGTCCACCCACCAAGTTGGACTCACTTAAATCCCAGGTTTAACTTGCTAATCCAAAGTTAATAAGACAAATTAACCACTAATTAAAACAACAAAACATCTTATCTTTAAATTTCCCATTTTCTAAATTTAATTATTCTTAAAATCATTAACTAACTCCTAGCTAAATATTTTAGTTCATCACTATATTTAGCAAACAATCATAAAATAGGGGGTCAAATTGGGATGTTACAATTACTGCTAATTTGGATTATCAATATTAGATGTTGGAATTATTTTATGCAATATATCTCTATTTATGCTTTAATGTGTGAAGATTTCATGGGTTTGGGTGTTGTTAATATTGAGTGTCTATTTCTTTTTTGTAATTATGATGCACGTGTGTTTTCTTAGGGTATACCCAAAATGTTGTATGGGAAGTTTCTTTTTGATAACAGGCTATGTGCCTTACCGGATGTAATGGCTTTGGCGGCATGTAGATTTTACATATATAGGATCCTTAGTAAGGATATGTTCATCAACAACCCTGGGCTGATTTTTGTAAAAGGTTTTGGGTCAACCTGTAAAACTCGGTATTAATGCTATAGTATCTTATCTAACAAAAAAAATATTGAGTGATGGGACACTGGAAATAGCTTGTGGGAGCTTTTGGATGTAGTTTCATATGTTGTTAGCCTATCCGGCCACTATTTTTCATAATATCTCTAACCCTAAACCTTTTCTAACCCTTATCTCAAAACCCTATTTGAGCTTTAATTGTGTCAACACCATTTAAGTTGACAACGAACCATCCTACTCTGGAGGTCGAATTGAAGTTGTCTTTGGTCCATCCAATGCTTAAGTGCTAAGCTATGACTATCATGTGCATGCCTAGATAGAAAATTGAAAGATAAATAGTGACATTATTGAGTAAAACTTGATGTCAATTCAGTGCCCAATAGTTTTTGGCACACCCGATGGGACCAGTTCACAAGGAACACAAAAACCCATCATATGAGTTATTGTTTTATCTCTACCTAGAGGAATCAAGATTTGGTGAATTTTCTTAACCTTGCTAAGCGAAGAATAGAAAATTCACCTGGTGACTCTCTGGTATTAAAACCTAAAAAATAATTACCCCTATAGATTAGTGTCCTTTCATGTATACCAAGTCTTTCAAAAGGAATAAACCTTACTCATATTTTTATTGTGAGCTACCTTATAGAGGATTTGTTGTCATCAAAAATTTGAATCAATATTTCCATTCAGGAGAAGAGTTGCTTAAGAAAAATCCTACAGTTAATCCAATATCTCCTTCATTAGGACCTACACCTGGAAACATGGTAGGAAATGCAGTCCCAAATCAGGGAAATGTACCCCCAAATCGGCCTTTACAGAAATACCCCAGTTGGAACACAACTAGTTCCCTTAGATTAGCCCATATGAATACCATTCCCCAGGTTGTGTCCAAGGCTATGCCCACTTATGATGGATCTAGGAATATGACATATGAGCAATGTTAGGATATTTTGAATCTGGCAGTGATCCACAACATAAAATATGAGGATGTTATTGTGAGGATCCTGGACCTGTCCTTCAGAGGAAATAGTTTACATTGGTTTAGGACTCTTAAGGATAACACCATCACTTCATGGGCAGCATTGGTTAAGCCTTTTGTGGAATATTTTAATGAATCTTATGACCCTTTCTCCTTGCTTAATCAGTTTACATCCATGCAAAAACATTAGCAAGAGATTGTCTCATATTTTAATTTGAGGTTTAGCAAAACATGGAAGATAATTCCACCTACAGCTAGACCAGCTACATGTCTTGCTTATATGCATTATATCAGAGCTCTTGGATCAGATCTAGGCTTGCAAATCCAACAATATAGGGTGGAAACCTTTCCACAAGTTTATAATGTAGTAGTTCATGCAAAAAATGTGCTAATCAATGTGGGGAGATTACCTCCCAAAGTTGTACTACCTTATAATATAGAAACTATAAATATCCAAAGCCAAGATACTACTTCATCTTATATGTACCCCATTTTATTATCATCCCCATCCTCGCAAATGAATCCTATTCCTCAGCCAAAAGCACCATCTGCTATAGTTCCTTTCCCTCCCCTTCCTTCTCAGACCTCTCAAGAGTTTTTTGTCATTCTTGATATACAAAATACTTTGAAAACTCTTATAAACAGAATGAATTCAATGGAGAAGAGAGATATGGAGAGGTTTCAATAGAGGATATTCCCATATGTGAACAAATATCAAAGACCTAGTCCTAGTAATAGTATTGGGGTCAGAGTAAATGCAACATATGAAGAGCCTAAGTGTTCTTCAAAAATAAATCTACTGAATATCTAGTGTTTGGTATGTAATGATCCTCATGATTCACAGTCTTGTGTCATGTGCCAACACCATGTTCAAAAAGCTATGGATCAAGCACAAAGGAATCAAAATGAAATATTAAATATGCTATGGCAATATGACCAGATCATGGTTGGAAAAGAGCTAGATGAAGATGGACCAATTGTTGTTATGACGATGTCAAGGAAGAAAACCTTGCAAGTAGATCCACAGAATATGGGACAATTCTAGGTTTCTTCTCAAAAAAATAATGACCCACTTTCCCAAAGTAGTGATACTTTTCCTATTCCCCAGGATAAAGGGAAAGATAAGACAAACAGTCTCCTCAAGATATATGAGAGAGAAACTAAGGGAGACCGGATGAAGTCTAAGGATGAGGCTCAAGAGAGGCTTAGATTCCCTTCTATTGCCAAAATATAAAGAATATAAGCCACTCAGCAATATAAGAGAAAATATGGTGAGCCAAAAAGGAGGCCTGAGAGGACCACTTTGACTAAGTTTGAATATAACATTATGGAAGATATGAAGAGGATACCATCAAAATCTAGTTTATATGATACCCTTTTCATTCCTGGCCAGATAGACTTGCTTAAATATTCTCTCAAAAAGTATCCACAGGATAGGTAGGCCACCTCAATTCTTAGTATACCCTTAGAAAATAAATGATGTCCCCTATTGTTTTAAATAATAAACCCCCTCCTTTCTATATCTCTTTGAGGATGGAAGGTTGGGTAGTCCAAAATTGTATGATAGATTCAGGAGCATCAACTACAATTATGCCTAAAGCAGTCTATGAAGAGATGGGTATGGAGTATACATGATCCTTCCATGGAGTACTACAATTGGATGGAACACCTGTGAAAATAGTAGGAGTTATAAAGGATGTTTTAATGAGGTTACATAGAACCCCTGATAAGACAATTCTCTTCCATATCTCTTCATCTAAAGGGAGTTCACTGCAAAATTAGGTGGATGTTAAGAGAATCTTGTCTCTCCACTTTCCAAGAAGAAAATATAGAGGAAATTGATCAACATGATGTTATCCATCTTAGGAATAATCACATACCTATAGGGTTGGTCACTCTAGAGATCCTATTTGACAATGAAGATAGGAGAAGGATCAAATCCATGGAAGTCAATGAAAAAATATATAAATAATTTGAAATAGAAAAATAAAATAAGATCAAGGTTGGAATCTGATGTTCACCAAAGGAAGAAGAGGGTATTAAAGCTTTATGTATAAAGTACCAAGATATTGTGGCTTGGTCATATGAAGACTTCAAGGTATATGACAAAAGGGTTATCCAACACACCATTGAGCTAGAGCCTGATGCAACACCTTTTAGACAAAAGCAAAGACCTATAAATCCAAGGATTGAAGCCATAATAAGGGAAGAGCTCTTAAAGTTATTAAAGGCTAAGATCATATATCCAATTAAACATTCCACCTAGGTAGCCAACTTGGTACCTATGAGAAAAAAATGGGGATATTCGCCTGTGTGTGGATTTCAGAAATCTTAATCAAGAATCATTAAAATATCACTACCCCATGTAGCACCCTAAAATTGGTGTAGGAAAACTTAGCAATAATCAAAATTACATTAGTAATAATTCAAATTAAAATTTTAACCCCAAAACTGCTCCTAAACCGCCTGTTGCTCGTTTCTTCATTTTTTGTGCCATTTTTAGAGTTTGTTTTGTCCGTTTGACGATATCGTCGTCGATCAGACGATATCGCCTCAGATCGGATGATTTCGTCTAGAGAAGAACGTCCAGACGATCTCGTCCCAAACTTATTTGTGCATAGTTAGCTTATGTTTCAACGATGTCTCTAATTTTGGCAGAAGCGTGTTTGCACTGTTAGAGACCTCCCCCGTTGGAGATCTTCCAAATTAGGATGATCTCCAACCTCATAACCTCCCTCCTAAGCCTATTTAACCTTAGGACCCCCTCTTGGCATTCCCCCTGGCTGAAATTTCCTGTAACACAAGTTCTACATACATTAGATTGTCCTAAATTACTATTTGCCTCCATATTTGTCCAAGTTTATTTGCAAGAACCTTAGTATTTTTTAGCCAGAGCAAGCTCAGATCGTCATGGACGATCCTATTCAATTCGAGACGATTTCGCACCAATTCGAGATGATTTCAACTGCAGTCTGCATTGGGGGCAATCAGTGCCTAGAGTTTGTGTTTCTTCATTCTTTTCTACTGCATTATTCTGCATTTAGTAACATTTATGATTATTCTTTATTATTTTGCATCTTGGAGTTCACCCATATAGTCTTAATGCTTAATAAAATCATAAATTGTCATTAGATTATTGTAATGCATTCGTATTTTGTTTATTATCATCATTTTAAGATTGTTACTGTCATTCTATATCCTTGCCCTATGTTGTCATAGCTGTATTTTTGGTATTTTACCTCTACTTTTATGTTTGCAGGTCTCTGACGAATTCGTCTGATGAATTCGTTAGATCTTAGACGATCTTTTCAAATTCCAGACGATCCTGACTGCTTCAAGAATCAGAACCTCCATTAGACATCCGGATCAGGTATGGCTCTTTAATTTAGTTTTTTCTCTCTGTTTTCTATTCAAATCTATTTTTTGCATTTCATTTAATTTGCATTTTCACAATAGAATACTTAGATTCATCTGGCCAAACCTAGGACTTGGATGTTTAAAGATAAAACTAAACACATTAAACACATTCCCAACCTAGGCGTGGAAACTGCCACTAAACATTTCCTGGTGAACCCCACCATCCGTCAAAAAATCACCTTAATACCCCTCCCCCAAGAGGCGAGACCTTCAAAGGGCCTCTCAGTCCGAGGTACCGTCCCATCCTTTTCCCATCCCCCTTTCGGGCACGGATCCTTTAGCCTAAAGGTAAGGGTGCGAAAATTTTGGAACGATACATTTTGGTGAACCCAATGTGAAACTAAAACCTTTTGAAAACAAAAAAAAAAAAAACAAAAACATAGATGCATTTAAAATCATTAGAAAATACTAAGTTGCATATTATGTCTAGATGGTAGCTCCTAAGAAAATATTAGCAGTTACTATAAATGTTGAAAACCAATTAGCGACCATAGAAGTTAATTTTGTGCTTAGTGTGCCTGAAACAGATAGAAACCAACTTCTGTGGAAAGAATTTGATAGGAAGCTAGGTGTCATTTCATCTAGATCAACCGAACTTAGACAAATCAAGAGGTTTGCCCTAGATAGGATCCTGGATCCTCATCAACTCATTTTTTATCATGAACTTCGGAGAGCCTGCCATAGGTGGTTAGCTTATAGGAGAGCTCTTGTGTCTTCAGAGTTGTTCACCTTCGAGGAATACCTCGAGAACGCAGTTGTTATACACCAATTCCTAGGTCATGTAGAAGATCAAGAGGTCATTCTTACGGATAAGGAAATATGGAGGAGAACTCCTAGAGTTGTGTTATATCGAGAGTATTGCCACAAACTCTATTTCTACCAACCAGAGTCTGAGACATATAATATCACTATAGCACTTTTTGTTAAATTCTTGAAAGAAAATTTCCAATTTGAAGGAGAACACTTCATGACTCCTGAAGAACTCGATCCCATTAATGACATTTATAAATTATTTATAGAAAACTAGATCATTGCTTTCATTATCATTTCTTGCATTTATTGTGTTGTTTGTTATCTTTATAATATTGTTACAAAAACAAAAAAATAGAAAAAAACAAGAAAAATAGAAAACATAACAAAAACCCAAAACATTTTATTTTAAATACTATAGTAGGTATATAATTAAAATATATACCTTGTTGCATATATATATATATATATATACAAGTATATATATATATTTGCTGAAATTTAAAATTAAGCACAATGCCTAAACTTAGAAATGGTAAACAAACTGAACAAGAAGAAGAAGATTGGTTGGGAGGCAAAAATACAAACCCAGATGTCCTTCCTAAGGATCCAATTCCGGAAGGAGAAACTCCAGAATAGCCAGAATATGACCTGGGTGAAGACAATGAACAAGAAGACAATCTTAAAGAGGAAGGATCCTCGTCCCCTAGAATAGCTCCGGATGGAACTATTGCTTTTGATAACTTAGATCATTTCTGGAAATTTTTCAATAATAACATTGGTGCTCTTAATATGGCAGTTCGTATTGATAAAGGACAAATTAGTGACACTCAAGTAGCTATGGAAGATATGTTTAACATACACACTAATCCCTTGTCCTTTGTTGATCAAGAAAGTGATAAAGCTGGACCATCCAATAGAGATATGGTCACTATGATTCAGAACATGCCAAAACAACAAGTTACCCAACCCCCTAAGGAACCTGTTATTGAGCCTAAAATCATTCCCACACAAAATAAAAATTCCTTCACTGCTTTACTTCGCCAAAATATTGATCAATATGCTTCAAATCAACAAAAACCTAAAATGAAGCCAAACACCAATTTTCAACAATCTGGGATACAACATAATATAACTTCAAAATTTCTTCATAACACCCTTCCTACCAACAATTTACGCAATAGCAATATAGCATCTAATTTCCATGTCCCTCCATCATATGCTCACAAATCCCATATTAATGCCCTACCAAACCAATATGGTGGGCAAACCAGTAATTTGGAAGCCATGGTGAAACAGTTAGCTTCGTGCATGGACCAAATAGATCCCTACCGTCCCTCGTACAATTATCGAGAGATATGTAGTCAACCTCTGGATCCCATAGTTGTAGCACAACCATACCCTAAACACTTTCCCATGCCCGTCCTGCCTATATATAAAGGAACTGAAGATCCCATAGAACATCTTCGTATGTTTAGGATAGCATGTCATGATATATCACACGATGACTTGCTATTACTAAAAATGTTCCCAAAAAGTTTAGGAGGAATGGCATTAGAGTGGTACTATCAATTGCCCACTCATTCTTTGAGAAATTTTGAAGAGAAAGCTAAATCGTTTGTCCATCAATTTAGTGCCTACATCGAGAGGCATGTCACCATTAAAGATTTGTACAACTTAAAACAAGACAAAGATGAATATTTTGCTGATTTCTTAGCTAGATGGAGGCAGTTGACAAGAAAACTGCACTTTGTGCTACCTTATAGGGAAATGTTGGACATTTTTATTAATAATTTACAAGAATAAATATCTTATGAGTTATCAACAGCCACCTTAACTACATTTGATCAAGCTATAGACTTAGCTCGAAGGGTAGAAGATGCTCTCATTAGGAGAGGTCACCTCAAAAAGAAAGATGATGAGAAAACATCCAGAAATCAGTATAAAAACAAACAAATCAGTATAAAATCAGTAATTGAAATCGAGAATTTACTAGATTAAATCAACCTTTATCAACCATTCTACCTCAATTATTAGCATGAGGCTTGATTCAATTACCAGCTATTTGGGAACCTGATCCAACTATACCCGGATACAGAGCCGATCTACACTGTGACTTTCATAGAGGACCTGGACATGCTACAAATTCTTGCAAAATATTGAAACATAAAATACAAGACTTGATTGATAATAATGAAATGGAGGTGCAAGCTTTTCAACCTAAACAAAATGCTCCTAATAATGCTCAAAAGACCATTCCCCAAAATTAGAATCAAAATGCTAATCAATCATTGGATATATTTCAACATCCTTTACCAAACCATGGTAAAGAAGTGGCCAATCAAATCGGACATCATAATGTTCCCCCTCCTACCCGATATGTAGGGACTATTAGCAGACAATTACCTATTCAGGATCCTCAAATATTTGACACAAATTTATCCTTGGTCACGACCAGGCCCCTACATAATTTTCAAACTCCCAATCCTAGTGATGTAGAATCAGATACTGAAAGTGAAGTAGACATCACCTCAAACCAATCGAATAGCTCTGAAAATGAATCAGATCCTATTCAACCTATCATAGATGCTATGGTTCTAGAAGAACCATTTCCTAGAAGAGTTACTAATCGACCCTCTTCTAATCAATTCCTTCCTAATGAAAAATCCATAAACGCTCAACCGAGACCAGTTCAGCGTCTTCAATATAACATTGTAGGTACCATCGGAGCCGTTACTGGACAAAAGGCTCAAAACTCTCAACAAGATCAAACTCAGAATGATGGATCAGCTCCATTTATTTTGAAAAATCCCAATAAAGGGAATCATATGTCTAATGTTCAACTTAAGCCTCCTTACAATATTAATGAACAATTATCCAACACTACAACCAGAATTTCCTGTTGGATTTGTTAAGATATTCTCCCACCCATAGGGATGAGTTAATGCTTACATTAAGCCAAATGATGGTACCTCAAAATATTCAACCTGAAGCCATGTCCAATACTATCATCACTCGAGAAGTCGATTGTATTGACTTCCGGGATAAAGACATCCCACAACACAGTTTACATAAGGATAATCCCTTATATATTATTGCTCTAATTGGAGATGTAGCTGTTAAAAGAGTCCTAATTGATAATGATTCATCTCTAAACATTTGCACTTTTGACTTCTACCAACGGTTTGGCTTTAGAAGTGATGAAATGAAGAAAACTGACATGATTATCAAAGCTTTCAATGACGAGACACAAGAAACATGTGGAGTCATTACTATACCCTTGCAAGTTGGTCCTCGAACCCTAGATACAACCGTGTTTATTGTACATTGCCCTGCATTGTACAATATACTTTTGGGTCGCCCTTGGATCAATGTGATGTGAGCGGTTCCCTCCACTTTACACCAATGTGTTAAATTTGAATTTAAAAATCAGTTGGTCACTATCCATGGTGACCCTAGACCCTTTGATATGTGTGCTTTGGCAGAACCTGTTGGAGTGCAATTTTGCCCCGCTCTGTCATCCACACATCATAATTCTTATTTTTCATCTAAATGTGTTAAAAACACACACATAACATCATCTACTCCATCAACTACACCTATACATTTAACTCAACCATCTTCTGAACAAACCACACTAGAACCTCAAAAAAATCTCCAATCCACAACCAATCCTTCATGTTCCATCCCTATCATTTCAAAACCTATAGACCCATTCATTAACACTTCCACATTATCAACATCTATCATACCTTCCACATCTAAAGATATAGGGAATGATCCTTCTACATCTTATGCTCTTTCTGATGAACTTTTATCGGATTTATCCACAATCTTAATATCAGAAAAAACAAACGCTTTTATGCAAGATTCAATTTTTTTAAATAACTTGCCACCATATCCTCGTACTTTCGGCCTCCCACAACCTATGGGAAGTACTTACCAAGTTGGGAGTTGTGCTTTTATTTATAAAGGATATGATTGGGGAAGAATACCCAGGAATATCAAAACTCATCATGAGGGATATGCACGATGTTATTTTACTAATGAATATATTAAAGCTAAACCCATAATGCTTAAAATGGGATATAAAGGGAAAGGCTTGGGACCTTTCCAAAATGGCATGAAAGAACCTATCGAGGTAGAGCCATGGCCTGCCCGATGTGGTGTGGGCCTATTTCCTAGTAAGGGTCAACCCTTCCCTTTTGAAGATGATGATCAACTCATATGTTATCAAGATTATCTAGATAAACAAGATTCTTTGTGTCCAACGAATCAGCCATTTACATGTAATATGCTATCCATAGCTTACCATGAATTAAGTGCTGAATCCGATGAGGAGTTGGAAGGAGATATTTTCCATGATGTCTCCGTTGAAGAGTTGTTACACAATGGTTTTTATTTTGATGGTTCTATACCAACTATAGCCCAACTTGAGGCCACCACTCATCAATTTAAAATAATTACAAGAATTGGGCATTTCACCTGCCCCACCTAATTTTGAAAGAGATCTACACATGGAAGTAGAAAACATCATTAAAGTTAACATTGGAACTAAGGATAATCCTCACATAATCAATATTGGATCAGCATTAAGTCAAGAAAAACAAGATGAATACATTGCATTCCTTAAAGAATATGAAGATTTCTTCGCTTGGACAAATGAAGATATGCCAGGTCTGGACCCTTCTATAGTCATGCATCATCTAGTAGTCCATCCGGATGCTAAACCTGTTAAATAGAAAATTATAAAAATGCATCCCAAAGTGGCCCTGCTAGTCAAAGGGGAGTTAGAAAAACTCCTAAATGTTATTTTCATACAAGCTATTGATTACGCTGAATGGATCTCAGATGTAGTTCCAGTCACCAAGAAAAAAGCTACCAAAGTTAGGGTTTGCACAGACTTTAGAGATATTAATGTTGCATGCCCTAAAGATGATTTTACTCTTCCAAACATGGATCAAATCATTGACTTTACTTCTGGGAGTGGAATGATGTCCCTAATGGACGGATTATCCGGCTACAATCAGATCAGGATAGCTCCTAAAGATCAGGCTAAAATAGCCTTTATTACCCCTTGGGGTACCTTTTGTTGGAAAGTGATGCCATTTGGTTTAAATAATGTCGGCGCAACATATCAACGAGCTATGAATTATATCTTTCATGATATGATGCATGATATCCTACATGATTGTGTAGATGATATTATAGCTCGTTCTATTAAAGAAGATGATCATTTAGATGATTTGAGAAAAGTATTTAATTGGTTAAGAGAATACCTTATTCGATTAAATCCAACCAAATGCATATTCGGAGTTAAGTCCGATAAACTATTAGGGGTTTTAGTTTCTTTACGTGGTATCAAAATCAACCCTCTCAAAATTGTGGCTATCACTGACATGCCCGCACCTACCAATATATTGAAATTATGAAGTTTACAAGGTAAGCTTCAAGCCATCGGTCGCTTCATTGATAAGTTGGCAGACAAAACCACTCCATTTCTTAATCTCCTTAAGAAGGATGTCCCTTTTAACTGGGATGATGAATGTACAGAAGCTTTTGAACTTCTCAAACAATACCTCCTTAACCCACCTGTGCTTTCACCACCTAGACCTAATCGCCCATTTCTCCTATATATTTCAGCTTCAGATTTCACTTTAGGAGCTATGTTAGCTCGACTTGATGATGAGAAGAAAGAATGTGCTAATTATTACATTAGCCGAACCCTCATCAGTTATGAAACCCGTTATACAGCATTAGAAAAATTATGTCTAGCAGTCGTATTTTCTATGCAAAAATTACATCATTAAATGCTCAGTCAAAAAACTTATGTCATTGCTAAATATGATCCCTTGCGGTATCTCAGGAGTCGACCTTATTTATCGGGTCGCACAACAAAGTGGGTTCTTGATCTAAGCAAGTTTGAACTCACGTTCATAGGACAAAAGTTTGTTAAGGGTCAAATCATAGCAGATCAATTAGTTGCTGCACCCTTAGAGTCTACCCATCCCCTCATCATTGAGTTTCCTGATGAATGCCTTCAATTAGAGGCAGACCATATTGAACAATGGTCCTTATACTTTGATGGAGCCCGATGCATGAGTGGGGCTGGTGCGGGTATTATTTTAATATCCCCACAAAAAACATCTTATACCTTTGTCCTTTAAATTAACATTTGCTTGCACTAATAATACTGTCGAATATGAGGCTCTAATCCTTGGATTATGAGCTGCATTGGCATTAAAAATCAAACATCTGCTAGTTTTTGGTGATTCTCAGCTTGTCATAAACCAAATTAATGAAGTTTATCAGACCAAAGATGATAAATTGCGCCCATATAAAGCATATGTTTTGCAATTGTTATCCTTGTTTGATAAAGTTACTTTGGAAGCTATTCCATGAACTAGCAATCGTGCAGCTGATGCTATGACCGCAGCTGCATCTCTTCTACCCTTGGAGTTAGATGACGAATATGCCACCATCACAAGAGCCTTTTTCTCAGGCATTATGGTGCATATTTTCACCCTAGCACCCAAAGCATCAACTTTGCCCCGATCTGGGTTCACCTCTCGGACCTCCCCTTCCATTTGTGGTGCAAAGATGTTCTAAAGCTCATCACCCAGTCGGTTGGAGACTTGGTGGCCTTTGATCCCATGACCAAGGCTGGCTCTCGCATGGTGCATGCCAGGTTCTGTGCCAATGCCAATCTCGAATTTGAGCTCCCCTCCTTGGTTACCATCTCTTCTGGGTCCTTATTATGGCACCAAACCCTTATTTATGAAAACAAACCTGCTTTCTATACCTCTTTCAGCTCTCAAGTCCACCTCCCTCACCAATGCCCAGAATCCAGGAAGGCGAAAGGCCCTAATCCCAAACCCCCACCTAGCTCTGGTCAGGCCTCACCCCAGGATCCCTCTCATACCAACCCTAGCACTCCCCTCAAGGAGTTTTCCCTTCGGGCCCCCAGGCCCCCCTAGTCGAGCCTAGTTAAGAGGGTGACCCTTCCCAGATTCCCAGTCTCAGCGACCCCTTCGAGGACCCGATCCTAGATCCCCCCCGCATCCCATTCTGGCTCCTTCCCCTCAAGCCCCGGCTGCTATCGGGACCCGATCCTCCCCCCCACCCCCTTCTGGCCTTGGCCTCCCAGGCATCCTTACCATAACCTACCACCTTGGTGTGTGGTTCTGAGTGATCTAATGATGAGATCGAAGGCAGCTCTCCATCCGAGTCTGATGAAGTCAGCCCCAAAATGACCCAAAGCAGGTCCTTTGCCATAGATTTTGGCAGCAAATTTAAATGAGGGTGGCCCACCCTGTGTGAACAACGATCAAGGATCATGGAGGATGACATTGCTAATGGCTCCCAGACTATGCTATCTGATGTTGGCACGAGCTTTCGCAAGGCGGACGATGCCCGATCCAAACCCCCCGCCCAGGCTAGAAATGGGGGTAGGCGACCCCACAAGGGTGCCAAATGAAGCTCATCTCTTGGAACATCAGGGGACTCAATGGGGTCCCCAAGAAAAGGATCCTCGGTCAACTCCGTAGGGACCACCACCCGTCCTTCATCCTCCTCCAGGAGACCAAGATAGATGACACTACTGCCCGAAGAATAGCCCATGCTACCTGGCGCAACTATGAACTCCTCTCCACCCCCATGGTTGGCTCATTTAGGGGCCTCATGTGCATGTGGGACCCTTGATCTTACGAGGGAAGGCTCATTTCTTCGTCGCCTAGGATTATGAACATTCTGTTCCACTGCCTCAACTCAAAGTGATCATGGATCCTGTCCAATGTCTACACTCCCAACAGTCCCATTGAGAAAGCAAGGCTTTGGCAGGAAATTAGCTCGATGAGGGAAGCTTTTGTTCCCCTGCCCTGGATCCTGTCTGGGGATTTCAACAACCCCCTATTTTCCTCTGACAAATGTGAGGGCTCGGAGGTCAAAACCAAAAGCATGGATGACTTTGGGGCCTTTATCGCCCATAATGAGCTCATGGATGTCAACTTGAAGGGAGCCCAGTTCATGTGGTCCAAAAAGAGAGCGGGACCCAACCACATACATGTAAGGTTGGATAGAGTTTTCTTGTCTAAGTAAGCCCTCCCTATTTTTGCCAATGCCACCCTATTGGCCCTCCCCAAAATTGGGTCCGATCACATCCCCCTCCTCCTTGAGACTGATCATCACCCCCCCAAGGAGACCCTTCCGGTTTGAGTCCATGTGGCTTCACCACCCAAACCTTCGGGCCCAGGTCAGCTGCTGGTGGGCTCCCCCTGTCCCTGGTTGCCCTGTCGAGTAAGTCTTCCACAAGCTGAGATGCCTCAAGGAGCACCTCAAGACTTGGAACAAAGAAGTGTTCAGTAACATCTTCAAAATCAATGAGGCTATCAAAAAAAAACTCGAAGAGATTGAGTCCAGATTCCAAGCAGGCTCTCATGAGCCCAGAATCAGGGAAGAGGAACGCACTGCCCTCAGCGAGTACCACAATATCCTAGCCAGGGAAGAAAAATTTTGGATGCAGAAGTTGTGCACTCTATGGATCCAAGATGGCGATGCAAACACCAAGTTCTTTCATGCATCGACCCTTCGAAATAGGGGTTCTAATAGAATTGCCGAGCTGGTTGATAGCAATGGAAGTATCATCAACAAGGAAGAGGACATCCAAGCCAAGGCAGTCCACTTCTTCCAAGAGCTCCTGGGCGACGGACCTCCTATGTTCTTGAAGGTGACCGATTCCCTTCTAGATCACATCTCGACGTCCATCCTGGCCATAGCTAATGCAAAGCTGGTGTAGGCCCTGTCTGACTCAGAAATCCATGCTACCACCTTTTCCATGAATGCTGAGGCGGCCCTGGGCCTGGACGAGTTTCCTCCCCGCTTCTTCTAGTATTTTTGGGACATCGTGGGCCATGATGTGTGTGCTACCATTCGAGACCTACAGTTTTCCAGATCCATCCCCAGAGGCATCAACACCACCTTCATAGCCCTGATCCCGAAGACTCAGGCTGCCAGATCCCTGTCAGACTTTTGCCCCATCAGTTTGTGCAATGTCCTCTATAAAATTTTGACTAAAACCATGACCACCCACCTCAAAGACATCCTTCCCTTGATCATTTTCCCCTACCAGGGAAGCTCAGTCAAAGGTAGGCTGATTACATACGGGTCATAATCATGCATGAGGCCATTCACTTAGCTGTCCTATCCAGAAAGGCCCATTTCCTGCTCAAGATTGATATGAACAAGGCTTTTGATAGGGTCGATTGGAGCTTCCTGTCCAAGGTCCTCCTCAAATTTGTGTTTCACCCCTCCTGGGTCCATCTCATCAACAAGTGCGTGTCCTCCCCATGGTTCTCAATCCTTGTCAATGGATCCCCGACCGGGTTCTTCCCCAGTTCCAGAGTTCTCCGTCAAGGTGATTCCCTATCCTCGATTCTATTCATTATCCTGGCCGAGGCCCTGGGTCAAACCATTTCAAATGCTGTAACTCATGGTCTCATTTCGGGCATCAGGCCGACGCAGGACCTCCCCCCCGTGTCCCATCAGCAGTTTGTGGATGAAACCATTCTTGCTTCCTTAGCCTCGATCCCTCAAGACAAGGACCTCAATAACATCCTTACCCTATATGAGGAGGCGGCTGGGTAGAAAATCAACCTACAGAAAAGCAAGATTTACTTCATCAACACCCCCATGGCTAGGCAAATCAAAATCGAGTGAATCCTGGGCTGCTCCCCTGGCTCCCTCCCTTCCTCCTACCTTGGGCTTCCTCTATTCACAGGTGCGTCTTCTAAGGTGCTATGGAATGGGGTGATTGAGCGAATTCAAAGGAAACTCACCCCCTAGAAATGCCACCTTCTCTCTCAGGCTGGCAGAGCCACTCTCTTGGTGTCTGTCCTCCAAAGCATTCTTATATACTTCATGTCGATCTTCAGAATTCTGGCCTCCATCGCTACTCTCATTGAGCAAATTCAGAAATATTTTCTCTGGTCGGGCTACGAAGACAAGAAAAGGATTCCCCTGGTATCCTGGCCCCTGGTCTGTCACCCCAAAGAAGAGGGAGGGATTGGTCTTAGACGGGTGGTTCCCATGAATAAGGCCCTTCTGTCCAAACATGCCTGGAAGGTTCATACCAATACCCCTGATGAATGGGTTTGCATTGTGCATAGGAAGTACTGCCACAATCACCCCTTCCTCGGGGATACCCAGCCCCATGATGGATCTACCTTCTGGAAGGCCCTGCTTTCCACCAAATATATTGTTCAGCAAGGGACCAGATGGATTCTTGGAGATGATGCCAAGATTGACTTCTGGGAGGACAGATGGATTCTTGACGAGGCCCTGAGCTCGGATAGAGAACTCCTTCTCAAACCTGGGCTTGCGGACCGTGGTCCCAGAGCGTCTGACTACATGACTCAGCATCAGGGGCGGACCATCTGGAAACCCATCCTGAACCCCAGGTTCCCGCTTCAAGCTGCCAGACTTCAGCGCATCCTCAGTGTGATAGTCATCCCTTCTTTTGGAGATAGTGACAGATGCGTGTGGCATGGCTCTCCCAGTGGCATTTTTTCAGTCAAGTCTGCTTACCATATTCAGAGAACCTCGAGAGTGACCACCTTCCCGACCCAGCTGGTCTGGGCCAAGAATTTGATCCCCAAAATTAGCCATTTTGTTTGGGCGGCCGTCCAAAACAAAATCCTCATGATCAAAAATCTAATCAAGCGAGGCTTCCAAATCCCCAACAGATGTTTCCTCTGCCGTGCTTCCTGGGAGTCAACCAACCACCTTTTCTTAAACTGTGCCTTCTCTTCCAAAGTTTTGGGCCTCATCCTCTCCCATTTCTTCGTTTAGTGGGTGGCCCCCAATTCCATTTCTGACCTCCTATCTTAGTGGCCCACCCCCTTTGCCCATCCCTTTCTTCGCTTCCTCTGGAAGGCCTACCTTCCTCACATGCTCTGGAAAATTTGGCTCGAGCGTAACAGGTAAGCCTTTTCCTCCCTGGCCTTCTCCCCCTAGTGGTTAGTGACCAAAGCAGTATCCTTTGCCATCGATAATTCCTATTTTATTCCCCTTTTTGTGGACCCCATGCGTTCGAGTGAAGCCTCCCTTATCTCCTCCATCAACTTTCAGATCTCCCCCCCTGCTTCCCCTCCCGCCCCCTCCCGACGCTCCCTGATCAGGTGGACTCCCCCCGGGTGGCTCAAGCTCAATTTTGATGGTGCCTCCAAAGGCAACCCCGGGCCCTCTGGGGCTGGCGGGGTTATCAGAGATTGTTTCAGGAATCTGGTCACTAACTTCGCAGTCCCGCTGGGCAGGCAAACCAACAACTTTGTCGAAGCTGCCGGCCTGCTTAGTGGTCTATCGGCTCTCAAGGACTCCTCCTCGAAAATCATCATTGAAGGTGATTCCCAAGTCATAATCAGAGGCGCCAGCAAGCCCGAGTCCTGCTCCTAGCGATTCCAAAATTCCATCAGGGAGGCCCTATTCATTCTTTAGGGCATCCCCGAACACACCTTTCAGCATGTTTTTAGAGAAGGCAATAGGGCTACTGACTTCATGGCAAATCTAGCCATTACCGCTGGAGAATTCACCACTTGGACCTCGCACTTCCCTGCAGGCCTAGTCCAAATTGTGCTGCAGGACCATCCCGACCATGATGTTTTCTCGGGTGTCTAGACTTCCCCGTGGTAGGGCAACAAAGTCCCCCCGGTGTGTGCTTCTGCTAACTGGTGCTTCTCGCCCCCGTGTCGACCCGTCGGCTCGCCACCCTGTCCATGAGGGGATCACCTAGGTCCTCCTCGCGGTAGCCCGTGCCCCTTGCCTTGTCAGCTGCCTGCGTTGGCCAGCTGGCAGCCCTGGTAGCCCCATTTTTTTGTGCATGGTAGACCTCCTCGTCCTTCCCGCTTTGATCTCTGTGTTGCCTGATTCCCGTGCCATGCCAACCCGATCGTGGTCCAGTTTGGCACGGCTCTCTGTCGATTTTCCCCCGCTCAGAGTTAGCCAACTAGTGCTTTGGCAATGGGCCTTTCCCATCCTTGCATGTCAGTAGTCTGGTGTGCCCCCTCAACCCCCTCCCCGTCGTGTCACTTCTAGCCGCGTGTGCTACTTTCCAAATCTGGTGGTGCTCCCCCTTCTAAAGCCCCCGCACGACCTTTATATTCCCCTTGTTGTCCCATCCCGCTGTCGCATTGTCTTTCCCCTGCTCCTTCTTCCCCGATATGGCACTCTTTGCCCCTTTTGTCCCCACCTTGCCAGCTCGGCCCCCATGGCTTCCAAAGCTATCTTTCTGGAGCCCCATGTCCTTGAGTTGAGTGGTCCAGCCCGCTTATTCTTCGATGCTAAGAAATTCACCCCATTTTTTAGCAAATTCATAGGCCATGAGGACGAGATCACCCAGGGGTTCCTGGAGACGTGGAACGACGGGGAAGTTACAGTCAAGGGTTTACACTTCAAAGTATCCAAGGATTTCCTCACGGAGGTCACCGACCTCCACCATGAAGAGAAAGGCCGTGTTGTTAGGTGGGACAAAGCTAACCTACTTTGCTCTCCCGCTTCCTAGACCACCAATGGGACAAAGCTAACCTACTTTGCTCTCACCTCCCGATGTCGTTCGATGAAGCCATCATCTCGGTAATGCAATATATTACCTATGACGATCCAAAGCAGTGGCTGTATAGCTTTCATTTAAGCTATTTTAATCACCTTCGAGGAGCAACCCTCATCAGCACCCCGCGCTTCCTCTTCTACTCCTTGGGTTTGACCATTGAGCGTGCTCATAAGAACCATTCCCGGCCCATGCACCAAGGGCTCATGGTTGTCCTCTATAGGCATGCCATGGCCAACCAACCCCAACTGCACAGCATTCCCCCTCTATCTTCTGTCCCACCCCCTGAAGCAGGCATTTCTCCCCCTGGTTCCCCTATCGCCAAAGGCTCCCCCACTCCAGATGATTCCTCTTCCCTGAAGCATCGCAGGTCTATGCGCAAGTGCAGGGCATCGAGCAAAGGCCCAGATGAGGCCCTGCCTCCAAGTTTTGGCCGCAAAAGGGCTTCCCTCGGGCCTAGCTGGGCTGAAAAAAGCTCCAAGAATGCTAAACTAGAGAACCCAGAGCCCACTATGATCAGCTCCGAGTCAGATGATACATTGCAGAAGCTGGCGCTCAAAGGCCTCTTGGATACAGTGATCGGTTCTCTCAACATCGTTGCCCAAGCCGCGTCTCATGCCGCCAAGGCGTTGTTCGAGCTCCATCGCAAGCTGGAGGAAAGCTCTGCCAAGGTTCAACGACAGTCTGAGCGGGCCGAGGATGGCTCAGGGCCCAGTTAGCTAGGCCCCTTGGCATTTGCCGTTTCAAAGAGTCTTGTTTTTTGGGGTTGATATTTTTTGGAGAATCTCGATTGTGAAGGTTTTTTGTGGCTTTTTGCTTTCTGTAGTTTCCAGGGCCCTGAGGCGGGGACATTATTTCTATTTTCTTTTTCATTGCTTCGGCTACTACTGTAATTAAGGTTTTGGGATCCTATTCAAAAAACCCGCTGTAAATATACTGTTACCTATCAAAAAAAAAACATCGCTGGTCCACTCCCTATTATCCTTAGGGTAATGGTCAAGCAGAAGCATCTAACAAAACCTTAATCAAAATTCTCAAAATATTGGTCAATAAAACTGGCCGTGACTGGCATATTCAATTATATCCAGCTTTTTGGGCCTATCGAACTAGTGTTCGAACTCCCACTAGAACTTCACCTTTTGTCTTGGTTTATGGTGCTAAAGCCATTTTTCCTTTTGAATTAGAAGTTCCTTCTTTGGCTCTACTACTTCAAGATACCAAAGTAGGAGATGAATATCGAGCTGGCAGACTCAGTCAGCTGGAACTTCTATATGAAAAGCGCATCAATGCTTTGGAGCACCTTCATGCCTACCAAAACAAGCTTAAAAGATCATATGCCAAGAAAGTTCGTCATCGATCCTTTGAGGTCGATGACCTTGTTTTAAAAGAAAATAAAAAAAATACTAATGCAACTAAAGACCTTAAAGGTAAATTTGAGCCCAACTAGCTTGGACCATATATTATCACTGCTAAATTTGAATCAGGAGCATACAAATTAGCTACCTTAGATGGTAAATATTTAAAAGAACCTATGAATATTATGCATCTTAAGTGATATTACGCATAAAATTTGGTCATTTCATCATTTGTACATATTTTGCATGTTGTTTCATTTTAATATATATATATATATATATCAAACTGTTTAAACAAAAATAAATGAAAAAATAATAATAATAATAATAAAAAGTCAAAACAGCAATATTACTGACTCTTTTGAAACCCAAAAAAAAAAAATAATAAAGAAGAAAGAGAGAGTCAAAATTATCAAACTCTTCATAAATATTTGTTGTATATATTTCTTCTTCAAGTATTGCAGTTATATTTTCAAGTTATTTTGGATAAATTAGCATTTATTTGGAATCCCCCACTATCACAAACACAAAAAAATATCTTGATTTTATCTGGCATGATTACTAATCTCTCTTATATCAAAGTACACAAAATTCAATTAAATAAAGTTTGAGCATAGAGAATTGATGTTGTTATTTACTTAAACCAAGCATATCTTTTCACAATAAAATGATTACATTTGTAATTTCCATGCTATGTTACATAGTAGAAGTGGTTCTTGAGCAAAAAGTTTCCCCTGCTATCCTATCATGCATATGGTCTAGAATCTTTGAGAATTGGCAAAAGGACAAGCTCACCCCTACCCGGAATAAAAATCCCTTGCTCTACAGTTAATCCGAGAAAGTATCCCTAGTATAGGAAGAAAAGAAAAGTTCAAGAAAAAGAGAAAAAGAATCAAGTTATTTCAGCATGATCTCAAATATCAAGTCACAATACAAAAATAAAAAAAAATAAAAATAAAAGCAAAAGCAAAGAAAAAGAAAAAAGCAAAAGCAAAAGCAATAAAATCCCTTTCCCTACCCCTTGAAAAGAAAAGAAGGGTTGATGAGCTTGAATCCCTGGAATTCTCAATTATTCAAAAACTATGAGGTAAGCCCCATAACAGGTGGTTTGTGCCCAACCCGCTTGGCCTTGGGTAACTCCTAGTGTGGTGATATGTCTGTCACATTAGCGACCTTATTTTGTACAGACCTATGTCTGCTTATGGATTAGCTATATCTTGATAACCCAACCTACATAGTAGTCTGGTATGGTTATATGCATCTAAATCATGGTTAATGAACACTTATTTGGTTCATTCAAATCACTTGTATCAAATTATCTTGCTCAAAACTTGGTAAATGAACAATGCAATTGCACACACATTTGTATTTGAGAGATTTTGTGTATCATTATGATAAATCAAGATTGGTAATGAACTCACATACGCACATGGGATTCCTTATAAATCTAACTTTTGTCTTTAAGATACTTTGAAATATTTTTGCAAATTGTTTGGAATAAATTCATTTTCTTCTTTACAGAACATTTGTTTAGTATAAAGACAACTACATGCATTCTCAAAAAAATCAAAATCATTTTCACAACATACAATCAAGTTACATTTATATATAACTTTTGACTTTCGCGACGATGGTATAGTTCCAAAACTAAAATTGGAATTTTATGCCTAGTGCAAGTCCTCGTCTTCATATTTTATGAAGACCAAAATTACAAATCAACCATGCAATAAAACTATTATTTTCTTCTTTGGATTTCGCGATGATGGTATAAGTTTATACCTAAATATTCTATGCCTAGCGCAAACCATTGTACCAATTTTATTCTCCATTTATTTAAAATCATAAAAAAATATGACTTAAATCATTATGTTACACAATTATGCTTTAAAACAAACAAACACCTATTCTATTTCATGTCATTATGTCAAAATTCAATTTTGCAATGATGGTATAATTCCTAGGGAATTATCCAAAAAATTTATCACACTTAGGAATTTATGCCTAGCAAAAGTCATTTTAAAATATTTCATGCATAATATTTTCATGGAAATATGAAAAACAAATCATCATCATCATCATCATTTGCATCATCACAACAAAGCCTTAAGATAGTCTCTTAAGCACCCTTTTACTTTTAGCAATATTTCTATACTAGGATTAGCTTGACGACCGAGTGAGCGGTGACTCCATGAAATGGTCTATAATAGTGACAATGTCCTTTGAAATTATTGTTAAAAGTCCCTTTTATTTTTATCAAATTATCACATCACAAACAACCAAATTGTTTACATCAGATTATTTCATTTAAAATCTTACAGCATGACATCAAAATTATAATGTTTCCAAATGGCATAATTACATGAATCATCAAATCAATCAAATCAAAACATTAAAGCATCATACAAATACATAAGACAAGTCATATGATCAAAAATATCTCATCTATATATATCTCAACAGTATATGTACATCATATCAAAACTAGATTGGTATGCCACAATCTGTACCTAGGCATACTCAATCCCTTATCAAAAATAATAATAAGCACTATAATCAATCTATGCAGTGCAATCTATAGTAGCTAGCCTTAAGAACCCCTCAAACTCTCAGCCTCATCTCCTCCCCTGCCTTGAGGTGGACGAGGTGGCCCCATCATAGTCCGTGTGGTGCTATGAGTCCTGGACTCTGATCATGATGATGTCCTCGATGACCTCATCTCGATAGGCTTCACAATATGGGCCAACAGTAGTAACCTCTGCCCCTATGGCACCATATGGTGGTATAGTGTCTGATAGAATGTGACCTGGGCAATAGCCCATGCTAGATCCCAAGTTCTCGCCCCTCTGCTCTGTGCTCTAAGGCATGCTACCTCATCTCTGAGCTGTGTGGCATCCTCTCAGTGTCATGCAACCTCATCCTATAGAGTCTGCACCTCTGCCTGGAGACAGACAGTCTTCACCCAGAGAGTAGCCATCTTACTACTCTCTCCTGTGTCCACACCCTTGCCCTTATCGGGCGATGGTGGTCTCTCTCTCTCCATGGAGAAGGGGGTATCTCCTCCATCCTCTCCTATTTTCATGGCCTCTGCTGAGCCTGTGGTATCCTCTGCTCTATCCTATCATGACCCTGTGCTGCCTCAATGGTCGCCTGACACCACCTCTCCATCCGATGCACAACTGTGTGAATCAGACCTTGAGCCCTCATCATCAGAGGAGGGTGGATGCCTATGTACAAGGCATCATAGCCATCAGCTACCCCTGCGTCATCCACATCCACTAGATGAATTGGGGCATCATCTGTGTTCAGACCCTAGAAGCACTACATAGCTGGAGCCTCGCTAACTATAGTGTTATCCTAGACAGTCCGAGAAAAACTCGTAGTCTCTGAGAGATGGGATCCCCTGCTGTAGACCGAACTACCTCAAAACTCGGTCATAGCGATGGAGCTCCACCTCTCCCCTCTCCATCCTCAGCCAACAAACTCACCTGACATGAGCTAGATCCTATCCATCCTCGACCCACCCTAGATGATCTCTCCAAGGCCTCCAGGTGATCTGGTTGAAGACAAGGTTGTCAAGTAGTCTTCGGGACATTGGCAGATCTATCCACCGTTGTGACCCTCTTCGAAGCCACCAGTAGAAATCTCGAGGCATCTCCCTATCAATACCTATCAGTGGGAGCCCTACCAGCCTCCACACTGTGATGTGCTCTCAACACCAAACCTGCAGTAGAGATGTCATAACCAGACATCGACCACCCTTGTATACGACCCCATACAGGATCCTATACAATTGGCATAGTACAAAGCTCCCCCAAGCAAACCTATATCCATGGTCTCTCATGTCATAGACCACATCTATCAATAGCCATGGTACTCTGCATCCACTCTGTGGCATAGCAGCAGACCACCCACAACCCCAGCCAAAACCTATGTTAGTCTAGATGCCCCAAGCATCTGTCGTAGAGATTTGATGTTCACTCTGCTCTTCTCCAGGGTGAAGCTCAGATCTCCACATAGTCGCATCATCGCGTGGCATTGATTGGCCATGGGAGTGATTAGCTGTCCTTGTATGGGGATCCTCAAAATCCTCCATACTTTCCTCTAGTGTGGGAGTCATCTCCCCTGTCAGTAATCGAAAACAAGAACCCGGATACCACATTTCTGCTAGGGCTGTCAATAGACCCATATCTGTATAAACATGTGGAATCTCTACCACATGCTGCAAGCCAACCTGAGCTAGATGATCTCACTCTACCTGAGATAGAGTGGCCAAGTCATCCCTCAACCCATCGTATTTCCATTCTCTACTCTTTAGTAATCCTCTCTGCAACATAAACAACAAAACAATAAAAATCATTAATCATTAATAATGCAAGTAAAGCAAGTTCAATTTAATAAATGATGATATCGTCCACTATTGGATGATATCGTCCCAAATTTGAGCAAATTCATCTCCGATTTTGCCAGCCGAAATCGTCCCCATTTCGTCGATTTCGCCTTTGGACGAAATCGACGATATCGAGATGATTTCGATGAAATCGAGATGATTTCGTCTTGACGACGTCGATGGACCAAAAATGGCCGTGATGCTAAAAAATTATCAAAATTTAATCTAAAAAACATGCAATTCAAAATGCAAGCCTTCTAAACTAAGTTTAGACCCTTACCCGTAGCCCGCACTGGACCTTTGTCAATCTATGTGCTATCTTGACCATCTTGTCTGCAGAGCTCCAGAAACCAAAAAATGAAAATGAACAGTAAAAATGAATTAGGGTTTTTCCCTATTTTTCTTAATTTTATTCAAAAACAATTAGCAACAAATTTAATTTTGGCTTTTCCATGTTTTTACCTCAAACGTTCGATTTGGGTAAAAACATAGAGGGGGCATCATAGTAAGCTGTCATACGATTCGACCAAGAATCGTCGCCTAAAAATGGGAATAAATTTTTGCTTTCTCGTAGATCGAGAAGAACTCATCTTTAACGCATTTTCCTCAAAAAATTCACTAAAGAGGGGGCAAAATGTAGCACCCTAAAATTGGCATAGTAAAACTTAGCAATAATCAAAATTACATTAGTAATAATTCAAATTCAAATTTTAACCCCAAAACCGCTCCCAAACTGCCTGCTGCCCGTTTCCTCATTTTCTGTGCCATTTTTAGAGTTTGTTTTGTCCATTTGATGATATCATCACCGATCAGATGATATCGCCTCAGATCGGACAATTTTGTCTAGAGAAGAACGTCCAAACGATCTCATCCCAAACTAATTTGTGCATAGTTAGCTTTTGTTTCAACAACGTCTCTAATCCGGGCAAAAGTGTGTTTGCACAGTTAGAGACCTCCCCCATTGTAGATCTTCCAAATTAGGATGATCTCCAACCTCCTAACCTCCCTCCTAAGCCTATTTAACCTTAGGACCCCCTCTTGGCATTCCCCCTGGCTGAAATTTCTTGTAACACAAGTTCTACGTGCATTAGACCATCCTAAATTACTATTTGCCTCGTCCAAGTTTATTTGCAGGAACCCTAGTATTTTTTAGTCGAAGCAAGCTTAGATCGTCGCGGATGATCCTGTTCAATTCAAGATGATTTCGCACCAATTCGAGATGATTTCGACTGCAGTCTACATTGGGGGCAATCAGTGCCCAGAGTTTGTGTTTCTTCATTCTTTTCTGCTGCATTATTCTGCATTTAGTTACATTTATGATTATTCTTTATTATTTTGCATCTTGGAGTTCACCCATATAGTCTTAATGCTTAATAAAATCATAAATTGTCATTAGATTATTGTAATGCATTCATATTTTGTTTATTATCATCATTTTAAGATTGTTACTATCATTCTATATCCTTGCCCTCTGTTGTCATAGCTGTATTTCTGGTATTTTGCCTCTACTTTTATGTTTGTAGGTCTCTGATGAATTCATCTAACGAATTCGTCAGATCTTAGATGATCTTGTCAAATTCTAGACAATCCTGACTGCTTCAAGAATCAGAACCTCCATCAGACATCCGAATCAGGTATGGCTCTTTAATTTAGCTTTTTCTCTCTATTTTTTGTTCAAATCTGTGTTTTGCATTTCATTTAATTTGCATTTTCACAATAAAACACTTAGATTCATCTGGCCAAACCTAGTACTTGGATGTTTAAAGATAAAACTGAACACATTAAACACATTCCCAACCTAGGCATGGAAACTGCCACTAAACGTTTCTTGGTGAACCCCACCATCCATTGAAAAATCACCTTAATACCCCTCCCTCGAGAGGCGGGACCTTCAAAGGGCCTCTCAGTCTGAGGTACCATCCCATCCTTTTTCCATCCCCCTTCTGGGCGCGGATCCTTTAGCCTGAAGGTAAGGGTGCAAAAATTTTGGAACGATACACCCCCTTTCCAAAGATCTATTAAATCTTATAGATAATGGTAGGGGCAAAAATTTTATCACTATTAGATGGCTTCTCTGGATATAACTATATTTGGGTGAAGAATGAATATCAGTATAAAATAGCATTCACCACAAAATGGGGCACATTTGCCTACTAGAGAATGCCTTTTGGGTTGTCCAATGCGGGAGCTATATTTTAGAGAACCATGGATTATGCCTTTGGGGAACTTATCAATAAAGTCATTCTGATATATTTAGATGGTATGACTATGTTTTCCCACAACAAGCATGACCACTTAGCGCACCTTGAGTAAGTTTTTTAAAAGTGCAGAGAATTTGGCATTTCTCTTAATCCTAAGAAGTCATTTTTTGTAGTACATGAGGGAAAGTTGCTAGGTCATGTGGTCTCAAAATAAGGTATGGCTATAGATCCGGATAGAATCTAGTCCATTATTTCTCTTCCACTACCTGTAAATAAGAAAGCCTTGTAGTCCTTCTTTGGTCAAATAAAATTTGTTAGGAAGTTCATTTTTGACTTTGCACAGAAGATCATGCCTATATCTGAACTATTGAAGAAATATATAGAGTTCAAATGGAATGAAGTGAGGAAATAAGCCTTTGATATTATTAAATAGTCCATTGCAATAGCTTTAGTTCTAGTAAATCCAAAATTTAGTTAAGATTTTATTCTTTACGCTTATGGATCTGAAATAAGTTATGCCTCAGTGCTCACCCAAAATAATAATAAACATGAGGAGCACCCCATATTCTTCTAGAGTCAGACTCTCCATGATTACCAGGTTAAGTATAATTTTATTGAGAAATAAGTATTTGCTGTGATGAAGTCATTGAAGAATTTTAGGCAGTATTTAGTTCAAAGCAAGACCCTAGTATATTTTGCTCACCTAGATGTAAGAATCTATATTTTACAAGGTGAATTAGGGGATAAGAGATCTATATGGATAACCAAGATACAGGAATATTATTTGGATATACACCCCACCAAGTTGGTAAGAGGTAGGGCCCTATGCGAAGTTCTAACATAGATAGAAGTATCAGCTAAAATAATAGCCTATCAAACAAAAAAAGATATTCAGATTGAAGGAATACAGCTAGGTGACTCTAACTGGGTAGACCAGATGATCAAATACTTTCAAACTGGGGTATTCCCTCTTGATCTTAATGCATCTTAAATAATAAGATATAGAATTCAATATTTGAAGTATGTCTCATTTTTTAGAAGGGTTATACAAAAGGAACCTTGATGGAGTCCTCATTAAGTGCTTAAAAGATGATCAACAACAAAATGTTATTGAGGAGTTCCATGGAGGGCCATCTGGAGGACATTTCTTAGGTAGAGTTACAACTTTGAAAATCATAAGGGTAGGCTATTACTAGCCTACTATATTTTTTGACACCTTCAAAGTCACTAGAGCCTGTGAAAAATGCCAATAACATGTGGGGAGGACAAGAAATGCTTCATTTACCCTCAAGTCAATTCAAGTTGAAGAGCCATTTCAACAATGGGGGCTAGAATTTATAGGGGTCATCAACCCTAATTATTCAATAGAGTACAAGTATATTCTAACTAGCACAAACTACCTCACCAGATGGGGATAAGCTATTCCTACCAAGAAATAAGACCAGGAAGTTGTAATTGATTTTATGGAAAGTTTGATTTCAAGGTTTGGAGTTCTGGAAGCCTTGGTGAGTGGCAATGGGCCAAACTTTATAGGAGACAAATATATTGAGTTTACCAGCAATTATGGCATCACCATTAAAAATACTTCAAATTATTACCCTCAAGGGAATGGACTTGCAGAGGATACCGACAAAAACCTATTTAGTATTTAGAGGAGATCACTAGATGGGAATAAGAGAAGTTGGCACCTAATGTTGGAGTAATCTTTGTGGGTAGACAAAATTACTATTAATAAGTCCATCAAGACTTCTCCTTATGCTATATGGAAAGGAGGCAGTGTTACCTATCCATTTGGAAATTCCAGCACTCAAACTGATAAATACAAAAGAGGAATCAAAGGAAAGTATAGTGGAAACAAGGCTGACATACCTGCTATAGTTGGAAGAGAAATTATCTCAGCCTATGAGAATTTTTAGAAGCATTCCGTGGACATCAAGGCATGGTTCAATAAAAAGATAAGGTTTAGAAAATTCCAGGTTGGAGACTTAGTTCTCAAGTGGAATGTCAAAAGATCAAAACCAGGACATCATCAGAAGTTTGACTCTTTTGGGATGGCCCTTTCAATATAGTAGAGGTTAAAGAGACCAATGTTTTTCAGCTTGAATATTAGCCAATTCTAGTTAATGTTTTTCATCTCAAACTGTATTTTTAATGAAATATAAGCTCATTGTAATATATGTACATACATTGTATCATATTACCTTTCTTTTTGCACTTTGTATCAAGTTTTTGTTTTTGATAACATGTATAAAAAAAAGAGAAAAAAGAGAAAAATTTACAAAATTGACCAAGTGTTCCCAAATGATGTAGGAAGTTCCTATTCCACACTCAAATACACTAAAAGCAAAGCGAAACAATGAGTGATGTTGATCCGCATTCAAATGAACCACAATGCTAGTGAAATGCAACATGTGTTATTTTCCACACTCAAGAATACTAAGTGGCAGTGGAATAATGTGGAATGATAATCCATTGGATTTCAAGACTATTGTTGTACAAAATGAAGAAGGTTCTAATCTACCCTAATTCAGAGTTATTTTGAGCGAAATAAAAGAAGTTTGCAATCCACTGATTTTAAACCTACCGTTGAGCAGAGCAGCAATTCCGTATCGTACCACTTGGAAAAAGGTAAAATGTCCACAATAAATGCTAAAATTTCTTGTGCTTGAAAGGAAGAAAAGATAAAGCAACACTGCAAGGGTATGAAGCACGTTTGAATTTTAGCCAATAAAAATTAGAACGCCACCGCCAAGCCACCAAAGAGAATGAATGCAATTTGAGAAGTGTGCCAGTGTGCAAGTCATGCAATAACTACATTAATGGTGATGGACGTGCATGCACTAAAAATTAAAATTGCCAAAGCACATAATTCTACTCATTTGACAAAGAGTAGTGTTCACTGAGCGAAGAAGAGCAGAACAATAGCTGAAAATATTACCTATGAATTCTAGAGAAAATTTAAATTATTGTTGATGAAAAAATGGCTCCAAAGAAATCACTTACAAAAGTATAGATAATAGGAGCAGAGCTGGATGGCCATGTAGAGCAGACCAGGAAGTTAGCAGACATAGTAATGACCCAAGTAAGGAGAACCTTCTTGAGAAGGAATTTTGAATTCAAATACTTTGAAGGAAGACCGATTCGACCACAAGGTATGGTAGCTATTAATTTTTTTTTTCTTACATCTGTGATTCTATTCACCATTGCCCTAAGTTGGTTTCTACAATGATTAAAATCTATGAACCTAAGGAGAGAATGGTGAAAATACCATATGGTATCCCACTATTCACTATTACCAAAGAGTTTTGTCATGATTTATTTGCCATAAGGGTAGGCCCACCTTTAGAACCTAAACCATTTGATATAGTGGAACAAGAAAGGGTTTATACCTCATTAATGGCTTCAGAAGAAAAGAAAACCGTAGAAAGATGGCTCTATTTCCAATTTATAAGGATAAGAGAGGAGTACTACCTGAAGTTCCAATACCTATCAATGAATTTTCTAATCCAAAGCTATTTTCTATGTTAGCCTGTATGGATGGTTTGGACTCTGATAAAATGGTGCATGGTTGGAAAATAGCCATTGCATATTTCATTTCGAATGAAAGGATGTATGAGGAAGGCATAGATAAGAAGGGTATTAGGGTTATCTATTTTTATTGGTCGACTTTCCTTGCTTAGAGAATGCATGAGTAATTAGTTAGAATGAAAAGAAGCTCTGATGCACATTATTTTAGGCATTTCTCAAGCCTGGTCTAGATATTTTTCATTGTTGTAAGAGATATGATGCCTTGGATTCCAGTAAGGGATAAGACTAGTGAAGGAGACTCCATTCCAATTTATTGTTGGACTAATCATCTAAGAAGCATGGAGTCCTTTTACAAATTCAACTTGGAATTCTTAGGGCCAACATTGAAAATAATGTATGGGGAATGCCCTAGGTTGCCACCTCTGGCCAAGAAAATATTGAGAATAGAAGGTGCAGAGGAATGAGATTGATACCTCATAATAGAAGGCACAGTCATTAGACTGTATGGCTTTATGGGTAAGCTTTTTATGCTGCCCCATTTTGTCATAGATAGGTTATTTTCCTTAGAATACTTGAGGCAGGCAAAATTCATAGATTTGAACTATGGATCTGGGAGAAAGACGATATCTATGTTGATCTACCATAGTGTTGATGATATAACTATTACTAAGAAGTGACAGGGTGAACAAATTGACCAATACTTGGATAGGTTGCGTCTATTTTACATTCCCCAAAGATGGAGTTATGTCTAGATGATATATTTTATAAAAGGAACATAGCCCTAAATGGAGAAAAGGCTTACAAATTTGAAAAGATATCTAGGCCTCATTTTGAATAGGGCATAAATAACAAATATATTGCTCTTTTGGAGTGGAGTGTTTCTAATATGGATTAACTTCCTCCATGGTTAGAATTTTATGAACAATTTGTTGATTTTGACCTAGACAACAATGTAAAACATCAGTTGAAGGAGTCTACCATCAAATATATTGAGGAAAAAATAGAAAAGAAAGAGGACCCTCAATATCAAGAATCTACTGGTGAGGAAGTAGAGAAAAAGGAGAAGTGGAACAAAGGTAAGATATTAGACTGGTGGAGGATTATAATTGATATTGGTAAATAAAAATCCAGGTTTGGGTTAAAAATTGATGGTGAATTTTCTAAAAGGTGCAACGATAATATCAAAACTTGGAAACCCAAAGACCCAAGGAATATAGTGCTAATCTACAAAAATTCACAACATGGGTTTGATTCCCCATCCCCACCTTTAGAATAAGAAGTTCAAAAAGAAGAACCTGATACTCCATTGAATTCTACCTAAATTCTAAAGACTTTTCAGCCTTCAACTAAGAAAATAGAGTAATATCCAAAAGGAACGTAGTTGATGATTAAGATGTACTATTCTAATGAGAGGACTGTCAGTGCACCAGTCATAGATCTAGTAAAGAGGCCTAAGTGCCTAGCCCTGGGTGGATAGCCTCTAGATATAGATATAGAATGGAATGAAAATGATGAGAACTTTAGGTATACACCTTTGAGATTCATCACTACAATAATAGTGGAATTAAATCCTATTTTTAAAAAGATATTACTGGAGGAAATAGTACAAGAGGGGTTATCTAAAGAAGATACAAAAAGTGAGAAATTCACCTGGAATTTTTTTTAGATAAAAGCCAAAAGGGCCCTAGAAAGAATTGAGAAATATATTTCAAAGAAATAGAGGTTGGATAAAGAGGACATAGTTGAGAAAACAACTATTTTAGATGTGGAAGAATTGATACAATAAGTACAATAGTAGATTATAGAGACAACCCCACAACACCCTACATTAGTAGGTTAAGGTATGTTATCTAATCCCTCTTCTTCTCTTCCTCCTCCAAATTCCCCAAGGAAATATCCCTTTATTTATGAGTAAGAAGTTGTAATAAAGGTGCCTCCTCCACCTCATAGCTCTCCCCCTGTTTCATCAGTTACGACTGAGGTATAAACCAATCCATATCCTCCAATGTCACCTTAAATTCCACCTTCCTCATATGAGATTCCCCTTTCATCATCTCCCATAGTTCCATCCTCACCATTACAACCACCACCCTCATATGAGAAGCAAACTATTTCAAGTACACCCACTCACCCATCTATGAGTCTCACTTTAGTTTCCATGAGTTTGCCAATTGCAATAATAGCAGTGATCATAGATTCTACTATGGTTATAGAATCTAGTATAACTACTTCTGTATAGTTGTTGTCAATTGATGATTCTACTCTTTCATTCCTTGTGGCCTCTTATCCTCTTACTGTAAGTTACCCTACTCAAGTAACTTTGTATAAGGAACAGGTAGCTACATAGAAAATTCAAGATTTTTGGGCAAAAAAGTTGGTCAAGCCTTCTAATAGGATGGCCATGAAGAGGAGAAGCATGTTTGTTGATCCAGTTTCAAGGAAAAGGACAACTAGATCCATGATTCCCCTTGTGAACAAGCCTAAATCTAAGACGACTACCTAATATTATTGTATTGAATAATATACAAAATATATTTGAGAAGCTGCCTAAAGAAGATGAATTGGTCATATCCAAAGCCCACTTAGAAAAGCTTTATAAAACTATTAAAAATGTGGGTAAGTTGTAAAAGCAAATAGAAAAGCTTTAGAAAACTATTAAAAATAAGGAAGAAGTGGAGAAAGCTCTAATAAAAGAAGCTAAGAGCTGGCAAGAGAAGTTTCAGGAAGCTAATAAGATCAAGGAGCGGATTGAAGAGCACCAAAAAAAGAATGAGGAATAGGCTAAGGAAATACAATTTTGAAGCAACAACTCTATATTGAAAAGGCTAAATCTTCTGGTTATTCCAAGGCTGGGCTAAAGAAAGTGAGAAATGAATTGCTCTCTGAAGTTCTAGAGAAATGCTCAGGACTGGAGCTTATTGTTGATTATTTAGATGATGTCATTTTCCTACTCCAAAGAATTTAGAAGGATCTGGATAATTTCACTGGAGAGCTACAACCTATGGTAATTCTAGTTGAGCAAATTCATAAGCTAGTGGATAGTAGAATCAGTGATTCAACTAAGCCAATTCCTAAGGAGTGGAACATTGCTAGATTTGATGCTCAAATTGTAGTGAAGAAGCACAAAGCACTCCAAAAGGCTTGGCTATTATTTGAAAAAATTGGAGTGATCAAATATGTAGTGGATATTAATAAAGAAATAATTCAGATTGGTTTCAGAGGGTTATGCATGAAAGATCACAACTTGTTGTCAGTTGAAGAAATTAAGAAAAGTACTAGTGAAAGCTTACAAGATGAGTCTATTATTGAATCTCTAGAAGAACCAATTGATCAAGAGCAAGCTTCACAAATAATTATTGATTTTACCAGACTCAGAGACCTAATGGAGGACTTGGTAAACAAAGGAAGTGTTGTAAACTATGAAGATGTTGGTAAACTTCGATACAATTATAAGCAACTGAAGGAAACTTCTAACCCCTCTGAAGAAACATAGAAACTATCAAGAGTAACATTTGAATGAGTAAGATGAGATCTTTTATTGATACAAATGGGTTACAATATATAGGCATAAGCCTATATGAAATGCATGACACTTGTCAAGTAAAACTGACAAGTGTCAAGGAAGGCATAGTGCAAATTACATTAATTCTAACATTCCCCCTTAATGTGCACTATCCTAACTAAAGAAAAAAACAAGTCAACATTAGGTAACATTCCCCCTTAATGTTGACTTTTGTAAAAAAAATTATCCTCCTTTATTGTTGATTTGGTCTAGGCTCATGCTCCTTGCGCTTGGCTCTCCAACTGTGAATAATGCTATATTCACTATGTATACATCTCGGTCTGTTGCCTCAGGGTCAACCACTTCCATAGGTCTGTTGCCATTGGGTCAGCCATCTAAGTGCCCTAGGGTCATCATGGGTAAGGTCAGCCACTTCTAGGTTTGTTGCCTCTGCAGGTCATCCTCAGAGGATGTTGCCTCTCGTAGGTCACTGACTAGCTCCACCATGAATATCAAATCCCTCCTCATGGTGAACTCAATCTAGAAGGTGTCGGTCTCTGCCAAAAATGCACCTTAATACAAAGGAAAAACGAGCCATATAAGAGTGTCGGTCTTTGTCGAAAATGCACTCAATACAATAAAATGAGCCATAGATCCAAATATGGAGGAGAAGAAGAAAGAATAGAAGAGAATATTCTAAAGTGTCTTCGTCTGTAGTCTTTAGAAGTAGATCCAAAAAAACCTCGAATAGAGTCTAGGGTGTCTATGTCTATAGTCCCTAGAATAAGTGTCCTTATGGTAGTCACCTCATCTTACTAGAATGCATGGGTAACCAGCCACTGCATCCGCCAAGTAGAAAGAGGATAATACTAGATACTAGGTTCACTTACAAGTACCTTGGGAGTGTCGGGTACAACCGAAAGTGCACTCCAAGGTAGAAAAACTTTGAGGCTTAAAAAACTCAAATGAAACAGCCTCAAAATTAAAAATGGACACCACCTATGTGTCCATTTCGAAAAATCTTTCCAACGACTATAAACATGGCTATAGTCAAATCTCTATAAGTCCTTCATCCATGAGAAAAACAACAGTTACTTCACTAAGCAGCAATTACCTTTTCCACCTTATAGCAGAAATAACATGGGCCATGAGGGCCTTCAGTTTCCACTTCCATGTGGAAAAAACATAAAAAAATTGGCCAAAGAGGCCATACTGTCGGCCATAGTGTCACAAGCACTTCAAGTTTCCCACAATACATAACTTTCTAGAATGTCCCCACCATTTTCAAAAAAAATTTAAGTTTGGCCCTCCCACTTAAAAAAAATGCCCCCATGCATGAAAGGCATTATAGGCTAAGTGGGCCCTCTACATTCAATTTTGAATAAATGTTCCCCATGATTTAATAAAATGCCCCACAATCATTTTAAAAAAAAAATATTTAATTTTAAATAAATATCCCCTTTCCCATTTACAATAGGGAAAAAAAATGCATCTGTTTGGCCGTTGCAGATGAGGATTCTCTGCATGTCATGCTCCACTGCATGCAAACCTCTGGAAAATACTCTGATGCCTGCAACAGGTGGCATGACCTCTTCCTCGTCGGTGATAGCTTCGGTGGAAACATCACTGACCATGTCGCTTGGTACACTGGAGAGAACGGGATACATCTTCAATGATCTTTCAAAAATCTCATCCATTGTGCTCATCATGACAATATCGGCTGGTCCTCCGACCCACGCTACATCTGAGCAGGACGAGATCCTTTCCGCCACTACTACCACCATGAGATAGAAGCATGGATGGAGTCATTTTTGACAATATGTATTCTACAGTTTTGGCCAGGCAAAATAGCCAGATGAGCCACAAAGTGGGCCTGTAGCTCACCGAAAAAAACTATTATGGACACATTTCCAAAACATCCCTCTGATCATCATCCAGAGATCCATCTTTTAGTAATTTTGCACAGTTAAAAAATTTAGCCTTGCTATGTGAAAAAAAATGGGAGATGAAATCCTTTACTACACGTGCCAACTCAAAAAACATGATCACGATCCTTCGAGCGTCACAAACTATCGCGTAGTGACTGGTTCTCTAGTGCCCACAAATGGTAAACTGAGAAGGGGCCATCTCCAACAAATAAAAATAACATGCCATGAATATCATTTAACATTTTACGGATATCTACAAATCTCAGGATATTTTTCGAAGGTTGGATATTCTGTTAGTTAGAGGATTTGCCAGCTCTCACCATGATCTTCAATCACAAATCATAGGGAATATTTGCACGACACCCATTCTGGTGTTGGGTACCGTGGGTTCATAGAGCTAATGGCGCTGGCAGTAGCATTCAGGGTCATGGCTGCATTGCTACTACTGGCATTGTTGGCGGCCATCGTTAACTTCCTCACACATTTCTTAATAGAACTCCACACATCTCCTCCACCACCGTCACCACATCAAGCTACAATACACTCAGCCATAGATAACACAACTGCCCACACTTCATAAACATGACCTGGATCGAAAGAAACCATAGATCCACAAATTTGGTCGTACCCCTCACAGGTCGCTGCCTCTAGATTTCACAGAACCAGGTCACTCCCAAAACTGCTCCTTTTGGTTCCAGATCTGATCGACGCAGACACGATTGAAACTTCTTTTTCAAAACACAAAATTCTATAGGCCAAATGATTCAAAGCTACAGATCTCAACCATATCAGATCCTCTCATTTTTTTTTTTATAGTTTGCTACCGACCTCTTCAATGCCACAAATATTTCCCTCTGAGCCACCAATAGCATCAAATAAGCTGTCTACACCGTAAATATTTTTCTCTGAGCCTCAAACAGTGCCAAATCAGGTGTCTACACTACAAATATTTTGGCGAGGCCTAATTCTCAAGCATTCAACATACAATTGGAATAAATGTTAGAAATTCATTGATAGAAATATAGTTTGTGAGCAGCTAGATGATTTGTTGTTTTAATCATAATTTCATGCTAGTGATAGGAGAAGTAGATGGATCCATAATTATCTAGAGCACCATAATATTGACAAAGAATCAGTCTCCAAAATGGCTGCTACTGCAACTTCAAACTTTACACCATGTTAGTCTCATGTCCATCATTCTTCTGGAAGTAAATCCTCACGAGTTGTCTTTGTCTCAAAGAATAGTGGATTCAGCGGTATTATTTGCTCTCAAGGTTACCTTCAATATTACCAGGGCCTGTGGTCCACAAGGAGCAAAGACTTGGGACAGCTTCGAATACATGCAGAAGAGAGAAAATATTACTAAAATTCCATGCCAGAATCTCACTTTGTCATTGTCGGCATCCGCATCGATCAAACTATGTCAACAGATCATGGGTGCTAACTAGATGATAATGAACCGGGTAACTCAAGTTTAAAAAAAATACGTATCCAGCAAGGAAGAAAATCTCTCGCCATAGCCATAGAAGAGCTAAAAAACTATTGTTGGGATCAAAAAAATACCGTCATCACGTAAGCATACCGCCATATCACCGGAGGAGTCTGAAATCTCCACATGTTATCCCCTAATTTCAGCCATTAATTTCTTCAACGTCAGGTTTCTGATCCATCCATTAAGGATGGAGAGCATACTCCCTCAGTATCGAAAAAAATGTTGAAAAATAAGGAAAAAATGGGAGCAGGAAAAGGATGAGGGGGAATTTCCCGAGGGAAATCCCCCCTCAAGCTCACAAGGCCAGAGAAAGCCTGGAGCTCTGATACCAAATGTCAAGAGTGAAATTGGAATGAGAAAGATGAGATCTTTTATTAATACAAATGGGTTACAATATATAGGCATAAGCCTATATGAAATGCATGACACTTGTCAAGTGAAACTGAAAAGTGTCAAGGAAGGCATAGTGCACATTACATTAATTCTAACAGAAACAAGCCCTACAAATTTTGAAAATGATGGTGCAATTGTTTGGTGATGATGCAGAAGAGGAAAACAAAGAACAAAATTCACCTAAGGAAGAAGCTGAGTAAAAACTAGATAATAATGTTGAAGAAGAGTCCCAGCAAGAGGAAGAGCCAAATAGAGTTGCAGACCTTAAAGGGGCACAAGATCAACAATTTTTGTTTCGTACATATGTAGTCATAATTTTTGTATTTTTGTTTGATTCATTTTTGCTCTAACATTGTCAGAAAGAGAAAATAAAAGCATGAGTCTAGAGAGACACAAAAAACAATAAGTTTTGTGTGAAGGCATTCATACCATGTATTGTAAGAAGGCTTTATAAGGAGAACATATTTGTGTTTTTCTGGAGCATTGGAGTATTTTTAAAAGAAACAATAGATATTTTTATGTTTCTAACATGATATTCATAAGAACAAGTTATCCTCTAGGTTGTTCATGAAGTTTTTAGAGGATAATGTTCTTATGAAAATTATTCTTTGAAGCATTTTTTGAAAAGAGTGGCATAAAGATAATTTTTTATGGCATAGTCTCCATGTGAGCAGTTATCCTCTTGGATGTATGAAGCGTGGTCTCGATATGCATTTTTATCCTCTAGGGTGTTCATTTTTAGAGGGTAGTTTTCATATGGAAATTATTCTTTAAAAGCATTCTCCTTGAAGATAAGCATTTTGACTCCTGATGCCCAATGGATAAGACTGAGTTCTATGGCTTTGTGAGAAAATCCACCTGGGAGGTGCTATAATGTAGACCCAAAATGGCCACATCCTTAGAAAGCATTGAAAATTTTATTCTAAGGTATGAAGTTTTCATTCCGCACATTTCCTAGTGTATTTTGGAGCGGATCCTCAACAAGAGTGTTCCAATCCGCTCAACACTTAGTGTATTTTTTTCTTTGAGCAAGTTAATTCTATTCCACTCAGTTTAGAGTGTATTTGGAAGTGGATTCTAGATGAGTCCTAATTTTGCAAAAGTTTTGGATAATGATGACGTCAGTGCAAGAAGTGTGGAATGGTGATCGTGTGTGGTTTTTGCATGCACCGAGTGATTAATTATTGGTAAGATCAATTCCTCTGAGTCTCAAGAGTATTTTGGTGTGGATTGGTGACATAAAGGCAAAAAATACTACATTAAGTATGAAATGATGACAAAGAGTATTTTATACCAATTTCAGAGTAGAATGGTGATAAATTCGGTTTTATACTACATAGGGTGCAGATTGGCGATAAAGTATTGTTTATACTAGCTTCGGTACAAATTGGTGATTTCACATTTTGACCAAGGTAATTATTATGTCAGCATACTCTTTTGTGTGGATTGCATTTTTTTGGATCCGAAGGAAAGAAAAGGAAATATAATAAGCGGATTGATAGCAAAATGCGTCCTACTAGCTCTCTAATGCATTTTATGTCGAAATTCGATTCTACATAATTGAAGGCACAAAAGATGACATCAGTAATTAAAAGTGTCGAATTGTGCTTTGATATTTTCCTACCAATTTGTAGAGTTTTAATCATAGCCATTCATGATGAATATCGACGGTCGAGATTTTGCTAACACTATAGCAATATTTAAAAGCAATTTCTCGTCGGATCAGAATTTAGTTAGTTGGAGGGTAGGAAGATGAAGCGTCGAAAGGGTTTCAAGAATAAGAACCAGAGGTAGTTGCAGATTGAAAATAGAGTGATCTTAGAATAAATGTCCATGGATCAGATGTGGTATCTAACAACCTAGATACCAACTATCATCAACAAACTAGCAATTTGTAGAGTGCCAAGATGCCATGGCAGATTACTCATAATGAATTTCTTGGAGGTCATCAACCAATAAGATAATGCCAGCAAAAACCCTCTGTTGAGTTTTAAATATGTAATATTTGTAATTTCTCCTCAATATTCTTTCATGTACAAACTATAAGTAGAGGTCAAACCCTCATTTTCTAGGGTCGGATCTAGTACGTTTGCTTTCCCTACTATAAATATTCTTGTGATTTAATGGAAGGAGCATTACTCTAATTTTGACTCAAATTTGTCATCTTCATCATCTTGTGCTAGAGGTTCAAAGTTTTGAGCTGCATTTCTATTAATAATTTAATGGTTAGTTCATTCTAATTTATTGGATTACTAGTTGTGAGAGTAGTTGAAATCTGTTCTTGGTTAGATCTATGTTGTTAGAAAGTTTATTTCTATTAAATAAAACTATTGGTTTATTCTGCTAAATTGGATTATCAATATTAGATGTTGGAATTGCTTTCTACAATATATCGTTGTTTATGCTTTAATGTGTGAATATTTCATGGGTTTGGGTGTTGTTAATATTGAGTGATGAGATACTGGAAATAGCTTGTGGGAGCTTTTTGTTGTAGTTGCCTATGTTGTTAGCCTATCCGGCCACTATTTTTCATAATATCTCTAACCCTAAATATTTTCTAACCCTTATCTCAAAACCTTATTTGAGCTTTAATTGTGTCAACACCATTTTAAGTTGACAAGGAACTAGCCTACTCTGGAGGTTGGATTGAAGTTGTCTTTGGTCCATCCAATGCTTGAGTGTTGAGCTGCGACTATCGGGTGCATGCTTGGACAGAAAATTAGAAGATAGACAGTTGCAGTGTTGAGTAAAACTTGATGTCAATTCGGTGCCCAAAAATAACTAACACATATATATAATAAAATCAAAATCTCATATGATCAAAGAAAGATAATTTTCTTGAAGTCATTGCCTTATGTGTGACTAAGAATTTGGATAAACATGTAACGTAAAATCTAGACCTTGTAGTATTATTAGAAGCTTCCAAGACGATGTTTGATAAATTTAATGCCACATGAGTAAGTTTTTTAGAGATCAGGATTGCTATTTTGAACATTTAAGAGTACATCAATAAGTTTAAGAAGCTACAAGGGGATATTCACACTATAGTAGAGAGCCAAAGGATCCCAAAGACCACCTCAATATGGCCTTCAATAATTTTTTAAAATAAGATGATCAAATTTCCACATTGTTTAATATGATTTGATTATTTTATATCATATTTCATTTATTCACTTGTTACTATTTTAAACCTATCTTCTACATGATTAATAATATTTGAGGAATCAAAATAAGAATACACCATTTATCTAAGCTCATTTAGATGAATTTCCAAAGCAAGGTTGAGAAGAAAGAGAAGAAGAATTATATGCATGACGGTAGAAGTTCTCCAAGAAACCTACCTATAGTTTTTATAAGGATGAATATCATAAAATTTAGTATTATTAGGTTTGCATAAAAAATATTATGGAGGGTCATTATAAATATGGAGTTGATGCATCTCCCTTCATTGATCAAGGTTGTGACCATAAAAATAGTGAGAGTTATCATGCTCATATATAATTCCATTCAACTTGTTGGACTTATATATAGAGTTATATTTTATGATTTAGTTCTTGGTTTGATTTATAAGATATATCATATGCAATTAAGGTTTTATTATGTGTAATGCTTTTGTGATTGATTGATATTAGAAATAAATTTATTGTGTACCTTGGTCATGATTAATTACATTTGGATAAATTTTAATAGAGCATTTATAAGATCTCATCTAACTATTGAGAATAAAAATACCCTTGTCATAAAAAAATAGAAATGAAAGAATGTCATGAAAAAAAGGTAACTAGGATACATGGTGAAAATGGTCACCACACATCCTAGTTAATTGTTTTTCATGATATTCTTAGGGTAATATGGTGAGTAACTATTTTGGAGGACCAATATTATCATTCATTCTAAATAATTATTGGGTATGGTTCTTTAGGGTCTAAGGCAAGGGGAACCACTATCACCTTACCCCTTTATCATTATGGTAGAATATCTAGGTAGATGTATAGTTGCAACACAAAATTTAATAGCATTAAGTGGGTCTAAACCATCTATAACCATAAGGGGTATCACTCATCAACAATTTGTAGATGACATAATTTTACTTGGAAAACCTTCGATGGTAGAATCTAGGGAGTTCAAGAGGATTCTTAATCTATATGTAAAGGCATCCCACCATTAAATCAACATGGAAAAGAATAAAGTGTTCTTCATTAATATTTGGATGCAATATCTCAACACTTCCATCTATATATTTGGGGATGTTGATGTTAATTGGATTATACAAAGATCAAGTTTAGGACATATTGATAGATAAGTATTAATGCAAGTTAGCAATATGAAAAGAAAATTTATTAAGATACTAAAGATAACTCTTCATACTATACAATTATTTCTCTTATCTAAGTTTAATATTCTATCTAAAGTTGAAAACATGGTAGAAAGTATACAAAACAAATTATGGTTAGGATCTGAGGCGAAGATTAGAATTCATCTTGTTGCATGGGAGAAAGTGTGTGGACAAAAATAAAAATGAGGATTGGAATTAAGGAGGGTTAGAAACATAAATAAGTTCCTAGCTACAAAAGTAGGATGGAGGATAATGAAGGAAGGTCAATCATTATGGGCTAGAATTCTAAAGAATAAGTACCTAGATAGCCAAGAAGAAATAAGATTCATAACCACATTAGATCCTTGTAATGGCTCTTCTATATGGAACCATACATTAAAGTGAATATAGGTGCTCTGGAAAGATGTCTAAAAAATAATAAGTAATGGTAGTTTGGTCCACTTTTGGGAGGACACATGGATGGAGAACCACCCACTAATTAAGGATGACAACATAGTCCAAGTCCAAGCAGATCTAGACCAAAGGTATAGGATTTTTGTGTGCAATTACATGGACTAGGAAGATGGAGAGGTAAGGTGGAAGGAACTTATGAGCAATAAACAAAATTTAGAAGCATTAAGTAAATGCAAAACTAAACTAAGGGTCTACCATGTAAGTGTTAATATGGGGGAAGATACCATAGTAGGGGGAGAAAATCAAGAAGGCTCATTTAATGTTAAATATGGCCTATGAGTTACTAACATCACAAATTAAAGAGGGAATTCAATTGAGGAGACTATGGGGAAGGAAGGCTACACCTAATATAGCAATATTTTTATGATTGGAAATACAAAATAATATGCTTACAATAGATAACTTGCATAAGGGCAGGTTTCAAATTTTCAAATAGGTGTTACCTATGTGAAGCAAAAGAAGAGACAACGAAACACATAATATTAGAATGTTACTCCCTCAAGATACTTTAAGAATTAATGAAGGATATGGGGATTATATGGATAATGGAAAACAATATGGTAGAGTGGATTGAGTAGTGGAAAAATCCCTTTACGAGTATTAGATTGTATTAGATATGAGACTTGATTCCTTTACACTATGCATGGGATGTATGGTTGGAGTAAAATAGAAGAATATATAAGGAAGAAAAGAGAGATAAAAATAAAAATAATCATAATATCTGAGTTGCTATAGTGGAAAACTTGAAAACCTTAAGGATAAAAAAAAAACTAAAGTCATTAGAGAAAGCAAGGATAAATTAATGATGGGATCTAATCCCAATAAGGGTGGAGAATAATCTCCAAGTAGATCCAAGAAGAAGTGTAAAATGGTAGCCACCTAGGGAGGGATGGCTAAAGCTCAATTTTAATGGGGCATCTAAAGGAAATATTGGTAAGGCTAGGGGTGGATTAGTGATAAGAGATAGTAAGATAATCCTTATTAGAGTTGTTAGTGAGTATTTAGGCACTATGAAAAGTCATCAAGCAGAAGTTAGAGTGGCATTGGATAGATCAAAAATTTCAAGATAGTTGGGAGTAAGAAATCTAATAGTAGTGGGAGATTCACTTAAAATTATTAATTGTCTTAATTAGAGGGCTATGATGAGTTGGAAGGTGTCAGGTACAATAGAAAATATTTAATTCATTGGAGAATTTTGAAGTGGCTCATGTATTCAAAGAAGGAAATAGAGTAGTGGATTGGTTAGCTAACTAAGAGCTCTTCATGAAGAGGAGAAAATATGAATTCTCTTAGATACTATTCATTCAAATATAAATCATCTAGTAGAAAGGGAAAGATTTGATATCAGGGTGTAATATATGATAATATAAAAAAAGTTGTTTAGAGTAATTTTGCTAGTAGGAGTGCACTAAAATATCTATAGTAGGAGTGCACTACAATATCTATAATAGGAATGAAACATAATACATATAGTATATCACGCTATAATATTTATAATAGATATGTGTTGGAGTATGTTGCAGTGTTTATGTGCTAGAATAAACTAACAATATGATGTGCCAACAAGAATTAAAATTTTGGTAGTTTTTATGTAGCTGAAATGAAAGGAATATTAGTTGTGGGTTGTTATTATAAGAATGCATATGAATATTTTGGTATATTTAGAGCTCATATAATGTTTTCCCTCCTAAGTTTTGTTACGGAATTTTATTAAAAGCTCACCCAATTTGTTCCCTCCTACATTTTTCTATGGGATTTTATTGCAAATCTTGTCCAATCTGGTCCCTCTTAGATTTTACTAAGGGATTTTGTTGTAGAGCATGTCTGATATGGACCTTTGTAGGTTAAGATATGGTATTTTATTATAAATATCATCAAATTTTATCCCTCCTAGGTTTTCTATGGGATTTTGTTGTAGAGATCATATGATTTGATCCGTCTTAGGTTTTACTATGGGATTTTGTTTTAGAGCTCATCCAATCTAGTCCTTCTTAATTTTAGCTATGGGATTTTATTGCAAAGCTCATCTAAACTAGACCCTCCTATATTATGCTATGGGATTTTATTACAAAGCTCATTCGATCTGGTCCCTCCTATGTTTTTCTATATTGTTTTTTTATAGAGAATTTCTGATCTAGTCCATCCTAGATTTTTCTATGGGTTTTTATTTTAGAACTCATCCAATATAGGCCCTCCTAGGTTATGCTATGGGATTTTATTATAGATCTCATATGATATGGTCCTTCTAGGTTTTACTATGGGATTTTGTTATAGAGCTTGTCCAATCTAGTTCCACCTAGATTTTGGTATGGGTTTTTGTTGTACATATTATATGATCTGGTCCCAAATGGATTTTGTCATGGATTTTTGTTATTGTGCTAAAGTATGTTGTAGTGTTTATGTTCCCGAATAAACTAAATATCAAATGCAATGGAATGTATTATGGTTTTGTTAGTTTTAATGTGGTTGAAATAAAAGGAATATTAGTTGTGGGTTTTTGTTAGAATGTATATGAATATTTCAGTATGTACTAAATTTTTGGTAAGAGAAAAATAGAATGTAAGATTGGATAGACCAATCTAGGCTTGTAAAAGGATTTGGTCCCTTTCAAAAATCTTATTTTACCAATATAAAAAAAAGGGAAGGAGTATTAATTTAAAATATATTGGATTAGTATTAATAATATAATAATGGAGGGTAGAAATGAAATTTAGAGTACTCTTTAATGCCCTATAAATGCACTTGCTATGCTATAGTCTTATTGAGTTGATCCCTTATGGTTCTACTTCATTAATTTTTAAACATTATTTTAAATTTCAATATGGTATCAAAGTGGGTGTGAATATACATTACTTGAATAAAATTATATTTTAAACTCTTGAAACAAGAGATTCTAAAATCAAATGGCATTAGAATAACTTGTTAGATTCTACCAACTTAGAGAAATTTATACTAAGGAAAGTAAACAAAAAATAAAAATTCACCAATAGGCTCCATTTTTTGTCTCATTTTGTTGAAATTATAATCTAATTCATGGCCAAGTGCCAATATTGGGTGATGTATTGGATAGTCATAAGGGCATTTCATTTTACACTGTATTAATTATTTGTAATATTTTATTAGGTAAGCCCTATAGACCATGGTTAACCTTTTTTATGGTTAAACCCTATTTATTATTTGTAATTAACCTAAATGCCTCTTGTTATGTTACATTAGGTTAAATTTTATGATGTAATTGGTATTTTGGTATTACTATAAATATCCTTTTCACACTCATTTGATTACTAGAGTGTTGTGTAAAATTCTCTCTATATATAGTTATTATTTATGGTGCCTATGGGTGCCAACCAGATCCTCTTATTTTCATAATTATATTACATTCTTTATATAATATTTACGTGTATGGTTTGCTTCTATTCATTTCTAGAAAATATTGTGAATTTTGACATGGAATCAAAATAGGTATGGAGCTACCTCACTTGGTCATATAAGAACATTGTTCGATGCCTATAATTTTTCTTCCAAACCAAAGGGAAAATTACTTTTTATGTTTCTTTTATATTTTTTTCTTTAGAGACAAAAAGAGATTCTTTCAAATTTTATCTAATTTTTTAAATATCTTGGAGTACCTTTATTTCACTTTGAAATTCTATTTTAAATATTAAAATTCAGATTCTTTTCTATTGAGCACATCAAAAAACCCTCGATCAAAGATTCCTCCCTAATCCAAGAATTTGGTATGCATTTTTTAAATTTGAAACATAGCCCCTTCACATGCCAATACTTTGGATTGGCATCCACATGTCAAGGTACATATTCAACCTCTCCCTATAGGGAGATAATGCATCTTCATTTAATGCATAAGGGTACCATTACAATCAGGATAGCACTTTATAGCATGTTAATCCTTGGAGGACCCATGTTTACATAATTTTTTTATGCTAGAAGGTTTGGTGTCATTTTCAAGGGTATAATATCAAGCTTAACCTCTCCAAATCAAGTGATCCATGTTTGGGTGATGCCATGGCATTGTGGTTTGGAGATTCCTCTAGAAAGTATTAGGTGTGGTTTTGAACCCCACCCATCATCTCTTTTTCTAAAGATCACTAAGCATGTACCCCTATAGAGGGATCGACTCTTCCTTTCCTATAGTGCTCACTACTTAGACAAACAACAAGGATATTTTAGGATGCAAATGTTGCATGATAAAATCATACACCAATCATTTTTACCAAAGGATGTGGTACATATGGTATTCAAATTGTGTGTGCAAGTCTTTTTATCCCATATATCACTTTGCTAGGATAGCTAGCACATAGTGTTTAGCTTAAGGAAGACCTTATTTTGATCTCCTTTAAGTTAATTTGGGTTTTGTTTGGTAAATGCATGGATAATATGGTGGCCAATATGTCCCTCTATTATGCCACATCATCCTTTTTAACAATTAGATATACAATTACATATATTGGTTCAACCAATGAATCAGATATAAGTGATAGCGATCAAGCAAGGAAAAGGATCTGAAGTGGTGAATCTAGATTAGACATTAGTAGCAAATCAAATATTTCCATGTGGTAGGTTGGGATTGGCACTTAAACCCCTAAGGTTTGAGCACTTAAATTTTAATTTTTGGGGGTCTATTAAAGAAAACCTTTTGAAGGCCATACCAATTGCATACAAAAGCATTTTGAGACCCTTTTTTTTTTAAATTACATAGATTTTTGAACTCTATGCACTGGTGGCATTAGTTCATAGACCTATTGTAGTGTTTGGAGTAAAATTATGTAATATGGACCACAAATCCCTAGTTACCCAACTTAATGGGTAAAACTATAGTGTTTGGTCAACTCAAATGATTGGCCTACTATGAAGTTAAAACCTATGGTGCATTTTTAAGAGAATAAAGCAATTTTTCTTGATGAAGAAACTCAACATCAAAAGGTAGAAGAGGCTATAGGTTTGTTTTCCTTGTTAATTGAACTAGATTTGATTTTTATATCAAATAGGAGAGTGTCCCTATCAAGGTATGGTCAAAGATGCATGAAATTCTACTAAAGTAAGTCACTTGGAATTGGAACTTTCTTCTCTTAAGCTATTTGAGTCTGATAATGTTGAGAACTATATTGCAAGATCCAAGACTTTAAGGAAATATATTGCATTTGTTGGAGGTAAAAATAATATTCAAAATACATTAAGATTATTCTTTCTAATCTCTCCCCCTCCTTTTAGATTTTGAACCTAATGGTCCATATGATTTCAATGTTCTTGGAATTTTATAAGACTCTTACTCTTGACCAGTTGTTTTCTATCCTAGTTCACTTTTAGGTTGTAATGTATAATTATGGTGGAACTCCATAAATATAGGCTCATGAAAAGGAATTTAAATCTAAAGTGGTTAAGACCTAGGATCCTAAGGGCTAGGATAAGTCTTCAAAGAAAATAAAGATAACTCATGGATATTATAAAACAAAGGGACATCCAAAAAAGAATTGCTTGGTGAAGCTACAAAGGATTGAAGTTGATTTCCTAAAATTAGGTGGAAATCCCCTATATGATGAGGTATATTCAAAAGGATATACCTCAATTGTAGAGGCCCACTAGAGCATCCATTATGGGTGGAATATAATATTGTTACTAATGTCTTCTCTCCTTGGCCCCTTAGTTTAGATTATAGGGGTGTTAAAATTATAATCTGGCTCATCGTCAAATGCTAACATTATGTGATGTGTTGGATAGGCCTAAGGGCATTTCATTGTACAATGTATTAATTATTTTATGATATTTTATTATGTAATTCCTATGGTTCATGGTTAACCTTGTTATGGTTAAACCCTATTTATTACTTGTAATTAACCTAAAGCCCTCTTGTTATGTCAGCTTAGGTTAAACTTTGTGATATAATTAGGGTTTAGGTATTGCTATAAATACCCCCTCACACTCATTTTATTATCAAATTGTTATGTAATATTATCTATGATTATAGTGATTATTTATGATACTTATCAAATCCTCTTCTTTTCATTCTTTGTATAAGATTTGAGTATATGTTTTGAGAATTATGAATTCAAACACATTTGATATTAGATTAATCATATTTTCTTGAGATGGTAGACTTTAATAAATATGTATTTTATAAGGGTAGATACAAAGCAATATTATGAATTGGATATTTGGGATTTTTTCAATACTCTAACTTGTCTTTTAGGATTTTTGTAAAAACACCATATCCTTCATCTCATAGAATTCATTTTCATGGAATTTCATGGGAATTTAATCCTTGTACAATAGTTATTTTTTATATAAATCCAATGCATTATGTATATATTCAAGTTACAATATGAACATGCAAACCATTCATTCCTACAAATTTCAAGAAACTTTAATGAAATATTTTTTTTTTTAGATATTTTTTTCTAGAAAAATAGTTTTGTAGGATTAGTCATCATTAATTAATAGATTTATTTAGCATATTTGAAATTTATGTAGAAAATTATAGGTGATATCACTACATTCCTTTATTAAAAATTTCAATCAAATTAACCTTTTATAGGATTAAATTTTATCCATATTTCTTGAAATGATTAGAAATTAAAATTTCAAATTGAATTTACTTTGGACCAATCATTTTTGTAGGTTAAATATTTTACATTATAATCTTTTGAAGAGAAAATTTATGGTGAAATAGATACACATTCTTCCCATATCAACTGGTATTTATGGTTTATTTAATAAGGACACTTGGATTTTATATTAGATGATGCAATTTTAAACCTAGTTGGATTTTGTATGCAAGGAGGGCATGGAATCTTCATTTTATCTTGATATATTCATTAATGACTTATTTTGGATCAATAATTATACACTTGTTAATGTATTTTATATAGGAAGGTTCAAGTTTTAAACTTTTTTTTCTCTTATGTATCATCATTCCCATCTATACCAACATGGTTGGGTTTTTTCATTTAGGAAGCATTACATTATTGATTATGGCACTTGATCTAGGTGTAGAAGATATGAGGGTCAAGTCCCTTGAATTTATATTTTACAAAGGATGTGAAATGGTTCAATGTTGTAATGTTTTATTCATAAGTGGGAGGCATTTTTAGTTAACAAGTGGTATGAAGGTCTTAGTTACTATAATGGTACTTCACATGGATGGTCATACATTCAACATCCCTTATTTCATGTGAGTGGTCACTTAGAGGCTTACATGTTGCTAGAGTTATTGACATGGCATTAGGACCCCTCATAATCCCAATTTTTGGTTATATAAATATGCATACTCACTTCCCTAGTTAGGAGTATCATACATCTATTAGGGTCCAACTAGAAAATTTGGATTGATATATAGGAAAATATATAGATCATAATTGGGTGAACCACATGGTAGTATAAGTACTTTTACATGGATTTTTATTTTTTAAAATTAGAATTTTGTTGAAAATTTTAGCTCTAGAAAGGGTAAACTTCCACAAGTTATATCTCACTCTTGGAGGTATTTAGAGTCATTTTTTAAATCACATAATTTTTTAAGGTCTTTGCATGGATGTTTGTATTTCTATCCTATTTTTCCATTAAGAGGAAAAAACGTTATGTAGAAACATAATGGATCATATTCATATTCCCATGTTGAATGAGAGAAATTAATATTCATGGAAGATGAATATAAAAGATCTCTTTTGAATCGAAAGGATATTGGAATTTTTTCCAAGACACTAATCGACTTAGATATAGAACAAAGAAAGGACTTAATATAATAAAAAAAATGTGAAGCTCTCAAATTCATTACCCTACATGTGAAGAAGAATTTGGATAACCTTATAATGTGAAATCTAGATCCTACAACATTAATAGAAGTTTTCAAGAAGTTGTTAGATAAAATTGATGTCTCACAAGTTAATTATTTATAGGTTGAGCTTGATATCATAAAGACTGTAGATTTTAGAACCATTGATGAGTATACAAATAACTTTAAGAAACTAAAGGGGGCATTCATACTATAGTGGAGAACCTAAGGATCCCAAATACTAACTCAACATGGTCCTCAATAATTTTTCAAAATAAGATGATCAAAATCCCTCTTTATTTAATAGGATTTAAATATTTTTTCTAACAACTATTTCCTTTACTTGATACTAATTTAACCTACATCATCCATTACAAAGAATAATTTATATAGGGATACACCATTTATCCAAGCTCATCCAAGGGAATATACAAAGCAAGAAGTTGAGAACCAAGTGAAGAAGAATATAATGCATGGGATAGAATCTACCTAGAAAATTATCCATTAAACCTTATTATAGTTTATGTAAAGAGGAATATAATGAAGTAGATTATTGTTAGCTTCACATCAAAAATATTAATAAGTATTATAAGAAATATATATTTGATGCTTCTTATTCATTGATCATGGTGATGATAATAGTGTAGTGAGTTCTCACTACATTTTCAATAGAGAAAGCAGAAGCAAAAGGAACAGACAAGCACATAAGAAACCTTCAATAAAAAGGTTAGAGGGTCTATCATCACCCTCCCATGGCAAGACTTTTATTTGGATGGTTCTATGTTTTGTTATCACTTATTTTCATGGGATGATGGAAAATTTATTATTTTACCTTGCCAAACCTATGTTTTGGTGGAATTATGTATAGTGAAATGATTGACCATTTCATGTGAAAGTTTTTGTTAAGTCTAAATTTTATGAAATAATAAGATGCTGCTAATGGACCTTTACTTTTGCAGGAATGAGTTGCGGGTGTTGGCAAAAATAATTGGTCACCAAGAAAGAGTATGTCCAAGGGAAATGATGTGATGAGTTATTTGAAAAAGTATTCAAAAGCAACACAAATGAGTGCTTCTTTCAGGAAGATGCATAACATGATTTACATAAAAAGAAAAATCAATCATATTTATATTTAGTTAATAATTGCTTATTTTGTTTTATATAGAAGCTTGTTTGTGGTTGTAATTATGGAAATTGTGGAAATGCTTATTTGTTGATGATACTTTAGGAAGAAGGAAGCATGATTTTAAGAAAAACATCTCTAGAGTAGGATCTAGAAAGGAATGATTTTCTAGGAACATGAAGACAATAATGTCTAGTATGAATTTCTTGTTTCTAGCTTTTAAAAAAAGGGTTTGAACTTGGCATAATTATTATTGTAATTATTTCATTCCATAGTTGTTTTGATGCCAAATATCTTGATAAAAACATTAGTTTTTCTTAGCTATATTTTGGCCTAGTTAATAGTGCAAGCCATCATTAGAATGTGTGAAGAGTTGTCTCCACCACCTTCATGTTAAAAAGAACTTAACCAATGATCCTAACTATCAATAAAGGAACCGGGCCATGTTGTTCCAGTGAAGTAATGATTCTAGTAGTGGGACATGTGGAGAAGGTGGAAGGGATCGTTATGCAAAGGAAAAATGGCTTTGTGGAGTTCATTGTGTATGTGTGCACAAGGAAGAAAGAGGAGGAGCGTGTTGGAAGAGAGTAATCATGGTGAAGAAGTAAATGAAGTCACATTGGGAAGAAATATTGGATAAACCTATGACAAGCAACAAGTAGTACTCTTAAAGAAAACAAGATAGAAGTTTTTTGCTAAGTGAATTTTACTTTGAAGAAGTAATTTTATCATTAGTCATTCAGTGTAAACCTTGGGAAAAATAACATAGACCATCGACCAAGAAGAAAATGAATAAGATAAATGTTTTTTTAATTATATCTTTAGTTGTAGTAGATAGTTCGTGCTCTGACCATATTTCTAGGAGTCTTAGTGACTGTAACTAAGAACTTACCATGCATGGTATGACTATTTAACTAGATTGTGTTCATACTGTATGTCGTGTATAATAGAATTTTTGGGATGCTTTTCTTGAAGGAAGGTTTTGTATCTGAGTTGTTTGAGAGATGGAGTTCCCTACTCCTTATGAGCTTTTAATTCCAGTCTAAAACTTATTTTCTAGAAGAGTGGATGGTTTGGATAAAAATTTGTCATCAAGTTTATTTTAGAGAACATGTCTTGTGATAGAATCGTGTGCTATTGGTAAATGATTTAGAGCTTCATCCCAACTATAGATAGGAGGCAGTGAGAGTTGGGTTGTGGAAAGAAAATAGGTAGGATGTTATTTTTAAGAAAAGAGCAACTCTGATGTTCTTTTGAAGAAATAAATTTTTTATGTTTTAGTTCGTGTATGTTGAAGCTCACGTATTTAGTTCTTCTAGATGTTTGTTGAAGGAATATAGTATTTTGAAGGAAAATGTTTTACGTATTTTAGTATTATAATTACTGTGATGAAGTAAATTCCATGTGTTGTTATTAATAAATGCTTCAATAGAATAGAGTAGAGAATGTGAAATGAGACATGTTTCACGTATGTTTGTTGCATACATAGCTTTACTTTTGTGTAATTGCAAATCTTTGAGTGTCTTGAGTGTCGTATCTGATATTGATGAGTGGATATTCTCTTTCTGGTGATCGAGAGAGTTCTTGTGCAAGAGATGTACTACAACAGGTATGGTTTTTAGAGAACATGGTAAAGGAAAATTGATCGACACTGTAATATGAGACTCAACCAAACAAATGGGTTCTTTTCATCGATGGGAAAAAATCTTTATATCTTCATGCAAAATTTAGGCCAGATAGTCTTCTTGACACTAGCAGATCCTCTATGTAAACATACTATTGAGAACTATATTATTTAGATGTGATCAAGCTCTATATAGAAATATATTTTATGTAAGGAATAGATGTTGTTATAGAACCTTCCAGCTTATAAGATGTGAATGCAAACTTATGGTTAAGCCAAATCCAAGCTATTTTTGATATTCTATGATCAATATTTTGTATTTTTTGCTTATATGGGTTTACTTTTAGAAGAGTTTGGTTTATTTTATTGGCATGAAGTATTTATGATCTTTCATTCCATAGTTTGAGTTGTCCTTATGTTTAAGAGAGTGAATGAGTTTTCGGGAAAGATTTCCTTTATACTTATAAAGTTCATAATGAAAAGATAACGTTCATTCTAAAGGAAAAGGGGTGGTTTTTGATCTACGTTATACGTCCAATGTATTGTATCTAGATGTACGCATGATTTAGAATTTTGGAAGCACATCACCACTATTTTGTAATCTGAGTTAAAGGTCTAATGTGGTCAAACTCTTAGTGTCATGACCAAAACCAGAACATAGCTTTTTTAGATGGGTGATTACTTTAAGCTTCAAAATATGGAATGTAGATTTGTTGAGTGATAGCTTTGCCCAATTGCAAAATCACTATCATAGTCAGGGTATCATTAGAAAACCCTCTCTTGCAAATAAATTCAAAATTTCTCCAATGTTCTTATTTACTTTATGTGTGTTTGAATGCTTGTGAAAATATACAAAATATGTTGAAGTACCTTAGAGGTGCAAGTAACTATTAACAAGGGGTATGTGGTTTGGTATTACTTTGATTTGTTATGCTCTTCATTGTTCATGAAATCTGAAAGAAAATAAAATATAATGTTATTGGTCCTCTATGACCATCTTGGAAAGGTGATTTAATTCATTTTATCTCAAAGTGTTTTAAGTAGATTTTACCTTCTTTTGTTTAGAAAAAAATTAACAAAATTTATCTTTATTTGTTAATATTTTCTTTGAGCATAAAAGAGAAGACTAAAATACAACTTTGAAATGTGAATTCTATTATTTTTTATCTTGCTTTGTGAACGGATTTTATTTTTCTTTGTTAACAAGTTTTATCTTCTTTTGTTAAGCTTTGCTTGACCATGAAATAAAATGACTAAATCTAAGAAATGTGAATCTCGGAATGGTGATTTAATTCATTTTATATTGCTTTGTGAAATAAATTTTATCTTACTTTGTTAACAAATTTTATCTTTCTTTGTTAAACAAATTTTAAAATAATAAAACTTGTGGAGTGCAAGAATCTATTTTGGAACCTTAAGAAATGCCTTAATTAAATGTGTCCAAATAATTTAACAAGTTAGTCTTAAGAAATAAAATTATTTGGATGCTCTAATTACTTCAAAACATAGATAAAAATATAAACCTCCTACGGTTTTGAGTGTTTGATGGATCTTAAAGAAAATAAAATGAAAGATAAAAAATGACAAAAGCTAAGGTTAGATAAAATAAATAAAAAATCTGAAATAATATGGAACACAGTGTGGAAAAGTTATCAAAGAGAGCTACTATAAATTAATTCCTCCTATTCTATAGAAAAAAAATATCATGAATACCAAACAAAACCAGGTTAGACCTACATCCATACAATCTAAATCTGGTTAAGTGTAAGAGTCTAAGGAATAAAAACATGCATCAAAAATATTAAATGATGCTACCATATCCATGCATAAAACACCATTAAATAAACTTAATGCATGTGAGATAAATATATGCAATAAAGAATGAATTGTATTCAAAACCTTTTGTTTGCATACAAGGTGGGAAAAAACCAGTTTTACAATAGCTTTGAAACCTTCCAATCCTCTTCCTGTACTTCTATTCCAAAAATTCCAACCTTTTCTCCTACACTTGCATGGCTATTTAAAATTTTCAATATTTGGCTATTCATTTCTTTTTCCAACTCTTGGCTTTTCAACGTTTTCTTTTCTTCATTTTGTAACACTTATGCCAACAATAAATTAAATAGTGCTTGCACTCCTTCCACAACGCTTTCCTTTCATTAGCATTATTCTTAACGTTTTCTTTTCTTGAGTACCGCCACTGTTTTTTCTTTTTTTAAATAGTAGCCTATAATAAAGAACACATAAATTAAAATTTCTAAAACAAGAGCATTAAAAAAAATAAATTAAAAAAAAACTATAGATAAAATTAAATTAAACTTTCCCAAAACAAAACCATTAATAAAATTAAATTACTTTCCAAAAACACACATTGATGGCTTTATTTTGATCTATATATATATATATATATAATTTTCTTTTTTTTTAAATCATTAAGGAGACAATCAACATTTAAAATCATTTATATGAATTAAATCAATATTAAAATGTTTTGAAATAAATTCAATATTAATTGATCCATATTATTTAAAAGGCTAAATTCAAGATTAATTAAACCATATTATTTAAATAAAAATAAATTCAAGATTAATTAATCCATATTATATCAAACCATGAGAGATACATTTAAAATTTTCATACCAGCATGTAATAAAAGTATAACACTTTTTCGGATTTGTCAAAAATTTCAAAGTTTGAACATTGGCTTCTTTTTTTTGTGAAAGGCTTTTCTACAAGACCTTGAACTTAGACACACTTTAACACTTGAACCTTAATAATAAATCATTGGATGTAAACAAAACTTCAAATAAACCATAAAATTTTAAAGTGGATCCCTAAATTGGGGTGTGTTGTGCAACAATCATAACAAATGGTGACTTTGATAGGAAATGCTCCTAAGAATTTCGAATAAAGTACCCGATCTGAAACCAAGAAAACCAAATATTATAAAAATATACATCATCTAGAAATATCCAGAGAAAGTGGGATAAATAACTTCAAATATAAACAGATGAACCATTTTCTTTTGCTCAATGTGTGAATTGTGATTCATTTTGCATTCTTGAAACAATTCAGATTCCATCATTTGTTTTGCATTTAGGCTATAGAATGTTACTCATTAAAAATGTGCCTCTGCATTTCTCCACTACCATCCAAGCATCTATAGCCTCGGTGGATATGACCTAGATATCTTCTATAGCTTGCTCTACTACTAGCTAGGCATCTATAGCCATGGTAGAGATTATATAAATCACCCAGACATAAGATTGATTTTGCATTATTTTTTTTTATTAAGCATTTAATTGCTTTGCAAAATTTGTATGCCAACTGGGTTAGAGACCACTTAAGGCTAAAAATAGAGTGTATTAGATTTTTGCCTTAATCTGCAAACCATAATGACTTCATCCTTCAATATTTCAAAAAATACCCTTTAATGTAGTGAGTTACATGTGGAGCTTCAGCAAAATATCTCAGTGTTCCAAAATCCACCATCTTAATCCAAAATCTAAGAATGATTACTAAAGAATTTTATTTCATTTTTCTCAATTTCACCTGATTCCAAACTGGGCCATCCATCCTAAATGACAAGGGAACATTTATTAACAAAGAGACCAGAAATTAGTAGCTATCACAAAACATTACCTCAATCAAAGGGACAAACCCAAAAGCACATGAAATGCAAAACACAAAAATAAACCCAAAACCTAACCTAATGTGAATTGACATAGATGCAAAGCACACAAACAAAACAAAGAAAAAAAATTGAAATCAAAGATCACAAAACAAGCAAATAAATGAAAACTATATCTAAACACTATAAAAGAAAACACATGAAAATGGAAGACTATATACAAGCCTAATTATCAAACAAGACTTGGGATTTTCCATATATGAAATTTTCTAATATTCCAAAGATAATTACCACAATTTAAAAGATATCTGTCATGATAGGCATGCCAGGATTTATAGGTATCCGACCATAATAAGATTAGACCAAGAAATACAAAGGTCCTATTGGTCACGAATCTGCCACAGGAAAGGATTTTATGCGAAATGCGCCCTAGACCCGGCCAACATTGAAAGGCTAGGAGAAAGAAATGTCTCCCAGACCAATCTCCAGAGAGGGCTGGTTCCCTTACTAAATCTAAGCTTGATGAAGACTAGAGTTACTGGAAAGGAATTATAAATGTGCAGAAAGAAACGGGAAATATAGCCACAGGCCGAATTTATCAGATCGGGAAAGATTAGCAGCAGATAACCTCAAGCACACTAACAACATATAACAGAAGATAGCGACGTAATTAACTTACAACCTTGCGCAGAAAACCTCCAAGATCACATTCCAGAACTCACTTCCTCACTAGCAATATTTAAACTCAGATGCAGAATTCAAATTAAGCAGCAGATAAGAAATACGAGCGTAAATTAGGAATGCATAAGATAGAAGGAAAAAACCACATAGACAGTTGCTTGCAAAACTAGAGGCCAAATATCTTTCATTCATGCAAAGAACTTCAAAGCTTTCAGCAAAAGTCTCTCTCTCGATCCCTCTTTCTGAGATCTACATTGATATTTATAGAAGTCTTGCTTCTTTACAACATTTAAAATATGCAACGGACCTCCTCGAGATCTACAAAATGTGCAACAGAAACAAGGAAATGATCCCCTTAAACCAGCCTCGGAGAAACCAAAAATTAAATGAAACAAGGAACCGGTCGTCTTCATTAAATGGTCATTCTCGAAACATGCTTGAACCGTTAGAAAAATCATGAACAGAAGCTTTGAATAATGGGCGTCTTCAATTCTGGTGGCTTGGACACGTTCTTCTACCTTGCTCACATTGGAAAGCAGCAAAACATTTAATTCTGGAGTGCTTTTAATCCTTGAAAATCGTAATGCAAATACTATTTTTTGGCGCAAAACTGTAACGGGTCGCGAAAACGCGACATGTCACGAAATCGTGACATTTTTTTGCTCCGTACACTTTGTCACTTTGGGATCACAAAAATCAACCATGTCGCAAAATCGTGACTTCTTCTACCTTCTGTGCCCTTCTCTTCTGTATACCCATGAAATTGCAACATGTTGCGATTTCGCGACAGTTTTCTCTTGCCTTGTACGGTCCAGCTCTCAACCTGCGAAAACATGACACTCTTGCCTCAAGTGGTTCTTTAATCTCCAGCATGTCACGAAATCATGACAAGTTCTATCTCCTTGGACTTTACTGCTTTTTGACCACGAAAATTCGTCATGTCATGAAATCGTGACATTTCGTACAATCTAGCTGCCTCCTTGCTTCCTCCTCACAAAAACGTGACATGTCATGAAATCGTGACAATTCTCTGCACTTGGTCCTTCCGCCCCAATATGTCATGAAATCATGACGTTTCATTGTTGCTGGACTTCATCTCCACAAATGTCATGAAATCGCGACGCCTTTCATGCCTTATGCTTTTTGTTTCAACTTTACCGTGACCACGCAACACGTCGCGATTTCGTGACGTCTTTCACATTTTGCGCCTTGTTCATTATTCTATCGTGAAATCGCTACGAGATTCATTGTCATCATCCTTTGCTTAGTTATGTCATGATTTCATGACCTTTTCTCTTACTCTGCTCCATGGCCATTGTAAGTCACGAAAACGCGACATGTCGCGATTTCATGACAATTTTTCGCTACCTCCGTTGACCATTTTGACCGCGATTTTGGAACACGTCACGAAATCGTGACAACTTTTAGCCTTTTACATTTGGCACCGTGACAGGTCACGATTTCGCTGCACCTTTGCTTTTGACTTCTCTCTCCTCAATAGACCCGCGATATGTCGCGATATCATGACGATTTTGAAACTGTGCTCTCCATGCTGCTTTTTGTCGTGATATCGTGATAGTCTTCGGACTTAGCTTTTTTTGCATCAAAACTCGTAAAGGAGTGAGAACTTCAACATCTTATGCATGAATAATCAACAATCAAAATAATGTGGCAAAAATGCCAACATTCTTGGTGGCTCGCGGGGTATACAGTTCTGCTGTATGCACGAATCCTAGGCCTGAATCCATTGGGCAACAGAGTCAAGAAAAACTGAGAACAAAAAGCTGGTTGATGGGGTACATCTCGGTAGACTGCTGCAACAACTCTTGCTGAATTACTGAAAACTCAAGGAATCTATATTTGGCTTAGCTTACCAGGTGCTGTAAAAGAATCTCCATGAAAGCACCAGGGGTTGCAAAATGGAAATGAATGAAATAAGTGGAGTGAGGACTATGGAATGGAAATAGTAAATGATGGAATGGTGGAGATGGAGTGATGCGGTAGATACAAAAGAGTGCTTATGTCACTGATGGAAGGAAATGGAATGAATGGAATGGAAGTGGAAGGAATGGGTAGAACTGATAAATGCTAAAATGACAATGAATTTAGAAGAAAAGGAAAAGAAGAAATGGGAATATCAGAAAGGGAAAAAGAAACAATAGTAGTGGCTTGATTACTTGCAGAAGAAAAAGGAGTAGGAGAAGAAGGGAATGAAGAGGGGAAGGAAGAAATAAAGAGGAAGCCACTAACTGCTGGGAAGGAAGAAGAAAAAAGAAAGAAATACGTACCTACGGGCTCGCATGCAAAAAGAGCCGAAGTTGACAGAGGAAAACAATACTTTTTTTTTATTTTCTTTTTTTTTTTTTTTTTTTTTTTTTTAAAAGCAAAATAACTATACAAGGTAATACTGGACTCACACTTCATGGAGTGTAGGCTTTCAGATGAAATCCGTTCACCGAAATAGGAAGTGGGCTGCCATCCAAATCTTCCAGATGAAACGAATTTGCTGCACCAGCACTGACAATGCGGAACGGACCCTCCCACAGAGCATCAAACTTCTTGTGCATCCCTGGCTTGGCTTTCTTTTCATTCCATTTCAGGACCAAATCACCCACCTTAAGCGGACGATCAGCGGAATTTTTATGGAACCACTTTGAAATAACCTGTGTATGCTTAGCAAACTCCTCATAGGCCAAAGAACGTTGCTCTTCCAACTGTAACAACTGAGCCAACCGCATATCCATGGAATCTACATCTGCTTCATCATCCTGAAATCCCTGCAACTGCTGCAATACTGGCAATTCTAGATGAACAGGCAACCTTGCCTCTTTTCCATATACCAGGGCATATGGTGAAGTCTTGATAGACTTCTTGATTGAAATCCTATCTGCCCATAAAGCTTGATTCAACAGAAGGTGCCATGATCTCTTGTTATCCCCCAAAGATCTCTTTAAAATCCGTAGCAAATTCTTGTTTGTGGACTCTGCCAAGCCATTTCCCTGAGGGTAATAGTTAGAGGATGTCTTCAGAAAAACACCATACTTATTTGCAAATTCAGCTAGCTCAGCTCCAATAAATGGAGTTCCGTTATCTGTAATAATAGCATCAGGAATGCCAAAACGTGTGATCAGCCCTTCAATGAAAGAAATCACCACCTCTTGATTTGCAACCCTGGTTGGAATAGCTTCAGACCATCTCGTAAAATAATCTGTAGCGGTCAAGATATACTTGTGTCCAGTGAAGAATTCGGATCAATAATCCCAATAAAGTCCAATCCCCACTGCTGAAAAGGTGCTTCAACCTGAATTGGATGCGGGGGCAATGATGCATTTCTAACCCTTCCTGTATACCTCTGACATTTGTCACATGCTTGGGCAATCCTGAAAGCATCTGTGAACAAGGTTGGCCAATAGTAACCAGACCCGAATAATTTTTAAAGCCATTGGTCTACCTGCATAGTGTCCTCCTGATATGCCAGAATGAAACTCCTCCAGGAGTCTAGCCTTCTCTGATTCCTTGACACACCTTAAAAGAATGCCATCAATGTTCTTGAAAAACAATCCTTCGGGCAGCAACACATACCTGAGAGCTTGCAGACGAAACCTTCTCCGTTGTGAGGCATTTAACTGTGAAGGGCATCTACCAGTTGTGAAATAGTTAATAAGGTCATCTGCCCAATCTTGTTCTTGAACTAAGAGGTTCATCAGATTGTTATCTCTAGCAAGATCATCTGCTTGATAATCAACTATTCCAGATGCTGCAGTCTTTGCTAAGTGTTGGCATAAGGCCTTACCCCGCACTAGCTTGGTCGGATGAATCTCAACATCAAATTCTTGAATTTTGGTGACCCAACCAACGCGTTTATCACCCATCTCACCCTGAATGATGAAATTCCTTACATCGGGATGTATAACATAGACGATTGTCCTACTCTGAGATATGAAGTGCTTGAATTTTTTAAGAGACTTCATGACAGCATACACCTATTTTTCAATGAAATTATATTTTGCCTCATGAGGTAAGATAACTTGACTAAGGAAAGCAATGGGCCTTTCATTCCCATCATCTCCTTTCTGTGTGAGTACTGTGGCATAGCTTTCATCTTCCCCCACTGCATACAGAATGAAATCTTTTGAATAATCTGGATTAATTAATACAGGAGCCTGCGCTATTCTGTCCTTAATTTCCTGGAATGCCTCCTTCCTCTGAGTTGTCCATTTAAATTCTGCATCCTTCTTCAACAACTCAGTCATGGGCTTGACAACCTGGGCAAAATCAGAAATGAACTTCCTGATAAAATTAATCTGCCCAAAGAAAGACTGCAGCTCTTTCTTATTGGCAAGGAGCGATAGTTTCTTCAATGCTTCGACTCGAGATGGATCAATTGCCAAACCATCTTCTGAAATGACATGCCCCAAGAGTTTACCTTCCTTCACTGCAAAAACTGACTTCTTTGGATTAATGGAAATACCAAACTCTCTACATTTTCCAAATATTTGCCTCAGATGAGAACCGTGATCTTCCCGTTTATGTGAAAATACAGTCATATCATCAAGATAAATAACAATAATCTTGTTCAAAAGCTCCTCAAATGCAATGTCCATGGCTCTCTGGAATGTGGCCCCAACATTTGATAATCCGAAAGGCATTCATTGATAAGCAAAAGTGCCCCACTTAGTTGTAAATGTTGTCTTGTACTGGTCCTCATCCCTAACCCAAATCTGGTTATATCCAGAGAAACCGTCTAGCAGTGAAAAATGCTGAGCCCCAGCAACAACATGCAGTATCTGATCAATGCGAGGCAAGGGATAGTGATCTTTCAGAGATGCACGGTTCAGATTTCAAAAATCTACACACAATCGTATGTCTCCATTTTTCTTTCGAACCGAAACCAGATTAGCAACCCAAGTCGAGTGCTTAACCGGGTATATAATCTTGGCCTGCAACATTTTCACAAGTTCGGCCCTCATGAGAGTCTCAATATTTGGATTCATTGGTCATTGCTTTTGCCTGAAGGGTCTGACTCCTTCTTCCAACTCAATAGTATGTTGAACAATCTGTTTATCATATCCCTTCAGATCCTCATAACTCCAGGCCACAATATCAAAAAATTCTTGACACAGTTGCCTGATTTCTTGCAGTTCATCAGGAGTAGAATCAGTCCCAATCTTAATGACCTTATTGGGTTCTAATTGCAGCTCCATATACTCTTTCTTGTCGATCTCAATCCGATGTTTCTTGGACCGATCATGCTGATCAAACAAACTTTCTAGAGTGATAAGACCTTTCGGAATATGATTATTCCGCAACTGAATTAGACCTTCGGTTTCTTCATGCTCCAAGGTTCTTCCTTTGATGGTGGCAGCTTCTTGAATCAAAAAGTTAACAATTTGCTCATCACTCTCGAAGACTTGCCAGAAAGTATCTTTATCTGGGACACTAGGCCTGTACACCATCCTTACTGTCTTTGGTTTCTTCACTACCTGCTCAATGGGAGAAAAATTTGCTCCAAGAGATGCTAGAAGATCTGCATGCTTATTCAGCTCTCGAGAAATGGCTTGAATATTCAGAGTTGTGAAAGACTCAAACAGGTCCCAAACTTGGTTGCGGTATGCTTTGAGATAATGTTGCTTGGAAATACACCTGTTTGTTACTTGGTTTACAATCAGCTCAGAATCACCAAAAATCTGCAACTGTTCGATTCCCAACTTTCTTGCCTTTTTCAAGCCTAGGCATAATGCTTCGTACTCGACAACATTGTTAGTACAATTCCAAGTGAGACGGTATGAATATGTTCTTTGTAAACCAGAGGGAGAAATCAGAACAATACCTGCTCCTGCACCGTTTTTGCATCTTGCCCCATCAAAATATAACTTCCATAGTTGATCCGTGATAGAGCTCTGATCATCTTGGTTAAGGGGTACCTGCCTTGTGCCATCCTCGGGTTTTGTGATAGAATAACAACCGATTTCGGTCTCCAGCATAGCATTGAAATCAAGCATGGAAAACCCGTCTTCCAACTGAAGCTCATCTAAAACCTCATTCATCAAATCAGAACCCTCTAACTCTTCGGTTAGCATGTTGACAAACTGCATGGTCTTTCCTGCTTCATCCAACCTTTCAATATGAAAAGAGGAAGGTTTTTCATTATGAATCCGGAGTCTCTTTCCTTTGAAAGGGATCTCCAAGTGGGAATAATCCAGTGCAAGGTAACCTCCCAACTTTGCAGTAAACTCTCTGGATAAGCACATACTGAAATACGGTTCTAGATCGACCACAACTATCTCCTGAATGACTGTAATCTGAGGCATAGTGTGTAAAACAATCGGGACATCCTTGATTACACCCACCATTTTCATAGGAGTACCATCTAACTGCAAGACTCCAGGGCTACTTCATGTATATTCCATACCCATAACTTCACAAACTGCCTTTGGCATGACAGTTGTAGCGGCTCCAGAGTCGATCATGCAGTTATGCACGATCCAACCCTCTATTTGCAGTGATAGATAAAACGGGGGTGGTCTATTTTTACCAGTGATAGAAGTGGTTAAAGCTTGAGCATAAATTGTCTGGGTAGGACCCTTCTCACTATCCTTCATAGATTTTAAAGATTCTTGCAATAAATCTACCTGCCTAGGCAATTGCAATGCATCATAAAGACTAACCTTAGTTGGGGTCTTCTTCAGTTCTTCGACAATGTTGTATGCAACCACAGTAGATTCCTTCTTTTCAATGGGGTGATCATATCTGCTCTGATACTGCTGAGTGGCTTCTACTCTCAGCCTCTTCGTCAATGAAGGGTACTTCAGCTTTTCTCTAGCTTGCTCCTCTGCTTCTGATCTTGCCTGTGCAGTTGCGGCCTTTTCTTGTACTCTGTGTGGAACAGGATCTTTCGGTAAAATAGGCGCATCTAGCTTTGAAACTGACACAGGAGTTTTCACTGGTTTCTTCAAATCAGCTGGCACTTTTAATGGCTCTAGCTCAGCGGGATCTACTGTAACAGGCTTCTTTCCAGTCCTTGTGAGAACCGAAACTTGCTCTTTCGATGGAACCATTAAGCTATGGCCTGCCTCAGAGATCATATTGACTTGCCCTCCCGAAGAACTAGCAGCCAATGTCTGCACATAATTCAAATGAACCATGCAAGTGTCTTCTCCATGTGGATCATTGCATGTCGAACACCAATATGTTCTTTCCGTAGGGACTACATCTTCATTTGCCAAAACAGTCAGGTTTTTCTCGGGTGCTTTGCTTGTTGAAGCAACTTGTTCTCTAGTAATCGGTGGGGGTTGAAATCTCCTAGGCTGGAAATCTCGCTCAGCTTGCTTCCTTTCAATAAGCGTGATCTTATTACCCATTGCTCTTATTGCAGAATTGGCAGATTTTACCTCTTGCAAGAGTGTCGTATAAGGATCGGGATTTACAAGCGCAGGAGGTGCTGGTAAGGGCAAAGGTGCTGGTGGTGCCGGTAATGCTGGGAATGAAGTGGAAGCAGGGAATGGCAGAATGCTGGGTGCAGGAAACTGGGGATTTGCTGAAGTAGAGAGCTGAGGAACTAGGATAGGTGCAATTTGAGGTGCACTGGAGCTCCATGATGGAACAGGGTACATAGAAGACATAGATTGCAAAAAAGAACTAGGATATAATTGTTGTGGAATATCAGGTAAAATGGGCATTGCTACCTTTGGGGGAAGCCTACCGATTGCAATCAAGTCTGCCTCCACCTTTTGTGCTTGCTCGAACAGTTTTGGGAAGGTCATCACATTGGACTGCCTGATCGCCAAGCCAATGTCTGTATTGAACGCTCGAAGGTAGTAGAACGTAGCTTGCTCAGGGGTAGGGCGAAGTCCTTCAGGCACTCGTTGCCAGCTTCTGGTGAAACGAACATTGAAATATGCTATTGCCTCCTATGGGTGCCTCTGGATTGCGTTAAACTGATGCAACAATGAAAATGGGTCAGCCTGTTCATGAAAATTCTTAACTAACAATTCTCCTAGCTGATCCCATGACGCAATAGTGCCTGGTTGCAGAGATCGATACCAGTACAACAATTTTCCTCTCAAGGATAACACTAATAACTTCACCATCACATCTTCATCTGTTATATCGTGAATGGCTGCCAGAGAAGCTACATCATGAATATGTTCGTATGCAGTCTTACCCGTACCATCATAGGTTGGCAAGGCTTTCAAAGCAGCCTAGGGAACTGGATTTTGAGCCTGCAAATTCAAGGCTCCTGAGCTATTCCATGCTGAAAACTGTCGGGGTGGAGGATACTGGGCCATTGGGACTAGTGTATGTGACTGAGAAGATGGAAAACTAGTAACAATACCAGGGATTTGTGTGGATATGGTAGATGATGCAAGCGATGGGGAAACCAACCTAGAGTGTTCACCTCTTTTTGTGTTGTCAAGTTCAAAAAACTCAACAAGATCTTCAACTTTTTTGGACTTTGATCTCGTGATCATGAAGTACAACTTTCACTGCATCCACGTTCAGAGATTTCTGGGTACTGCAGAGTCACCAAATGTTCTAACTATACGGCATGAAGGCGAACATTAAACCCTCAATACTATGGGATCTTTCTGAGACAGAAACAGTCTGTCCCCCCGGGCGTGCCAAAAACTGTTGGTCACGAATCTGCCACAGGAAAGGATTTTATGTGAAATGCGCCCTAGACCCGGCCAACATTGAAAGGCTGGGAGAAAGAAATGTCTCCCAGACCAATCTCTAGAGAGGGCTGGTTCCCTTACTAAATCTAAGCTTGATGAAGACTAGAGTTATTGGAAAGGAATTATAAATGTGCAGAAAGAAACGGGAAATATAGCCACAGGCCAAATTTATCAGATCGAGAAATATTAGCAGCAGATAACCTCAAGCACACTAACAACATATAACAGAAGATATCGACGTAATTAACTTACAACCTTGCACAGAAAACCTCCAAGATCACATTCCAGAACTCACTTCCTCACTAGCAATATTTAAACTCAGATGCAGAATTCAAATTAAGCAGCAGATAAGAAATACGAGCGTAAATTAGGAATGCATAAGATAGAAGGAAAAACCACATAGACAGTTGCTTGCAAAACCAGAGGCCAAATATCTTTCATTCATGCAAAGAACTTGAAAAGCTTTCAGCAAAAGTCTCTCTCTCGATCCCTCTTTCTGAGATCTACATTGATATTTATAGAAGTCTTGCTTCTTTACAACATTTAAAATATGCAACGGACCTCCTCGAGATCTACAAAATGTGCAACAGAAACAAGGAAATGATCCCCTTAAACCAGCCTCGGAGAAACCAAAAATTAAATGAAATAAGGAACCGGTCGTCTTCATTAAATGGTCGTTCTCGAAACATGCTTGAACCGTTAGAAAAATCATGAACAGAAGCTTTGAATAATGGAGGCGTCTTCAATTCTGGTGGCTTGGACACGTTCTTCTACCTTGCTCACATTGGAAAGCAGCAAAACATTTAATTCTGGAGTGCTTTTAATTCTTGAAAATCGCAATGCAAAAACTATTTTTTTGCGCAAAACTATAACGGGTCGCGAAAACGCGACATGTCATGAAATCATGACATTTTTCTGCTCCGTACACTTTTGTCACTTTGGGACCGCAAAAATCAACCATGTCACAAAATCATGACTTCTTCTACCTTTTGTGCCCTTCTCTTCTATATACCCATGAAACTGCAACATGTTGCGATTTCACGACAATTTTCTCTTGCCTTGTACGGTCCAGCTCTCAACCTGCGAAAACATGACACTCTTGCCTCAAGTGGTTCTTTAATCTCCAGCATGTCATGAAATCATGACAAGTTCTATCTCCTTGGACTTCACTACTTTTCGACCATGAAAATTCATCATGTCGCGAAATCATGACATTCCGTACAATCTGGCTGCCTCCTTGCTTCCTCCTCACGAAAACGTGACATGTCACGAAATCGTGACAATTCTCTGCACTTGGTCCTTCCGCCCCAATATGTCATGAAATCATGACGTTTCCTTGTTGCTAGACTTCATCTCCACAAATGTCATGAAATCATGACGCCTTTCATGCCTTATGCTTTTTGTTTCAACTTTGCCGCGACCACGCAACACGTCGCGATTTCGTGACGTCTTTCACATTTTGCTCCTTGTTCATTATTCTGTCGTGAAATCGCTACGAGATTCATTGTCATCATCCTTTGCTTAGTTATGTCATGATTTCATGACCTTTTCTCTTACTCTGCTCCATGGCCATTGTAAGTCACGAAAACGTGACATGTCGCGATTTCGCGACAATTTTACTGTGCTACCCCCGTTGACCATTTTGACCATGATTTTGGAACACGTCGCGAAATCGTGACAACTTTGCTTCTTAGCCCTTTTCTGCATTTGCACGAAACTATGACAGGTCACGATTTCGTGACACCTTTGCTTTTGACTTCTCTCTCCTCAATAGACCCGCGATAACGCGACATGTCGCGATATCGTGATGGTTTTGAAACTGTGCTCTCCATGCTACTTTTTGTCGTGATATCGTGACAGTCTTCGGACTTAGCTTTTTTTGCATCAAAACTTGTAAAGGAGTGAGAACTTCAACATCTTATGCATGAATAATCAACAATCAAAATAATGTGGCAAAAATGCCAACAGGTCCTTATTTTACCTCTCTCACCCCAGCAATTTGATTCAATCCCATCAATACCATATTTTAAATTTTATCCATTAAACTTATGAGTCCACATCTGGTTTTGAATTATTTTGTATTTACTATATGGTATGTTTATCACAGTTTCTATCGAAATTGTGTGAGTTCCCATTGTTAATACCTTGCTCCAAATACTATCCTCATTGTTATGATTAAACATGATCCTTTCTAGTCCTCAAATATAGAGATGTTTTTATTCCTTTTTTCAAGATGTTATCTAGGATAGATTGGGATGCCAGCATGGCTTTTACCTCATCCTGGGAATATGGCATTGTCATTATACATGGGGTGGACTTCTAGGTTTTGGTTGAACTTCTTGCTTAACTGACTAGGCAGATTGCTGACGGGCATATGGTGCAGAGGAACAAGAACAACTGGGAGGCAGAGATTTCCCACTTTGAACCTTCTTCACCATCGTGGAAACTTCATAAAAAGGTTTATTTTGCAAAGACTTAGCCACTCCTTGGAAGGAAATTTTAAAACCCATAATGCAATATCTGACTGTTGATGACCCTGAGTCACAATTATGCAATTTTCATCTCTCTTTTGTAAACCATTTTAGAGATGTCAAATCTCTAAACATCCCTAATTTTTTATACCTATCTATGGATTATTCTATTACTTCCACCCATGCCAATAAAGAGGAAGGTTGGCCTTCCCATCAAGGTCTGTTTAAAATATTGTATGTTTATTTTCTTGAAAATTTTCGAAAAGGAAATATAACTATTTAGGAGAACACTGAGGACGAGTCCTCTCCCACACCTATCTCCAATACGAGAGGATCCAAAAGGAAAATCAAGACTGATAAACCTTAGGCATCCATTAATACAAAAAATAAATTCAAAGTTGAATTTACCCCTACTAGGAGCTCTTAAAGGCTCAAGAGTAAAGAAACCCCAAGTTCTGAGAAGGCCAAAAACGTTCGTGAGGATGACTCTGCTAATATTGTTGAGAAATACTTGCAGAAATTGGTTATTCAGTCCTCCTCTTCTACCATTGATCACCTAGAAACTACCTATGATTCTCTCAAGAAGGCCATTTCTCAGCTGAAGGATTAGAGGAATGCCCTGAACCTGTTGTTTTTCTGCAATAATTTCTATAAAGAGATTCCTGCTAACTCTGCTACTACTATAATCTCTAATGCTAAGGAGGATGAAGTTGTTTAAATTGCTAAGGAATTTTTGAAGGAATTTTCCAAGGATAATCCCAAGGAAGAAGTTCAAGAAAATGTTGATGCACCTCCCATGCAGTAATCTTCTTCCTTTTGGCTATTTCTGGCCATGTGTGGCTTCTTTTCTTTTGGCTTTTCTTTTTTTGGTATTTTGTTCCTTCCTATCCTGCTAAGGATACATTTTGTTCCTTCCAAGCATCCTTTCCTCTTTCTTCTCTAGGATGCTCTTTTTTCTTCCTACATCATGTATTTCTCTATTGTATTAAGGAGTTGGGGCACCTTTCAAATGCCCCCTTAAAAAAAAAAAAAAACTTACAAAAAAAACATGATCCTTTCTAAGCTTGTCCGTATTTATAAAAATTTGAATGTCAAACCATCATTCATAGCTTCATACCAATCATAACGACATAGCATTTTACAAGCATCTAGGATATCTAACATATGAGGATCATTATAACTTTGTATCCTAGATTCAATTATCAATTGTTGATGAACTTGATCTAGTAACTTGAAAACATCTACCTCTATTTTGTTCAACATAGCAACCTTATCACTGATGTGAGTAGGAATCAACTAAAATTCTTGGTTCACCATAAATGGTATTTCATTATTAACAACATTTGAATCCAACAGATAATTATGCAAACTTTTACCTGGAACTTGAATGGTTGAATAGAAAGGTTGAGATTCTACCTCTTGTGCATTCCCATTTACCAAGACTTGATGAGCATTTGTAATTTCTTCTTTTTCCTCATGATCTTCATCATCATCATCTTGTAGCCCTTCATCTTCATTGATCACCTATTTTTCAAAAATAGTAAAATTAGTCACAAAATTAAAAATATGCCCATCCTTTTCAAACCATAAATCTTGTTGGTCAAGGGATGTGTTAAATAACAAATCTCCCTGATCAACTACTTGAGTCATCTTGAATAAAGTAATATGTTTCTTTGGATCATCAACGATATAAAATCCAAACCATTCATATTTTGAATTTCTCTCTATCTGAGGTAACATAGGCATTATAGCATTATTAGGTGGGACAAGGCTTTAAATTTTTTGCACATAAAGTGAGGAAAAGGTGAGTGATTTCTCTTCTTTATTTTGAATAATATGATCATTATCACTTTGAAAAATTTGGTGATATTCCATCCCTTCTTTCATCTCATCTTCGGATACATCTATATATTCCTTTTCAAATTTACCTTCATCCACTTTTGATGGTTCTAGTGTTTCCAAAATTGAATCAATTCCTACATTTAGATTGACTTGATTATCACAATCCTCATTTACATCTAATGACTCTAATATTATCATTTCTATCTGGTCATTATTTGGAACATGTTGAATTTCTTGATCATCTACTTTAACAATTTCATCTAATTCTATGGAAGGTCCTGACCTATCATATGTTTCAATGCTAGTTAGATCTAGGACTCCTCCATTGTCTGAGAGAGTATCACTTTGAGTGTCTTTGAAATTCGTCTCATGAACATGATTTGAATGATGGTCAAGATGTGTATGTTGCTTTTATTTTCGTAATTGAACTATATTTTCTAAGTTGTAAAACTAACTGGTGCATATTGTCTGCATGAGAATTGGTATCATTAACATTAGCCATAGTAGTTTGATTCACCAAATTATCCAAAGGCTTTGGGGTATTTTAAAATTGATTTGAATTTGAGAATGATTTTTGATTTTGAATGGTAGATTGAGGTGAATAAATTGTTGGGTGGGTAAGAGAGGTATCAAATTATTAAGGATTATATGATCCAAGACCCACACCAAAACCTTGAAAACTTAATTGTTGTTCAAATGTGATTGTTTTCGTATAGGCTTTGGAAAACGATGTGATTTGAGGACCCCTTCAAAAATACATGGAAGTTAATGGGTCAAGATCATTGAAATATAATTGGACAACATCTCCTTTTGTATGCATAAAAGGTACCATCAATTTAGTATATAACCTATGAAACCTCTTAATGAATAGTTGTAAGGATTCATTAGGTTCTTTATGAGCAATGATGAACTGATGGTATATGAGCATTGGGTCAACTGGATTTTGATTAAAATGACTAAGAAATGTTACCTCTAGTTGAACCCAAGAGGTGATTGAACCTAAAGGTAGGTTGGTAAACTAGTCATATGCAAACCTATCCAAAGTGCAAAGGAACATCTTACAAGCAACATCTTCATGCATTATTTGCAAACGAATCATACTATCTTTGAATGCATGAATGTGTGCTTCAGCTGACCTTGTTCCATCATGCCTAAACTAGGGTAGATAACACATAAAATCTATAGGTACATCATGTGAAGGCCCAAGTATGTTTAAAGGGCTATTGCAAATCATCTAAGGAGCAAAAACTACCATTAGTGGATCTTAAAGAATATAAATTTTAGTACCAATTTTTCTAGTCAAAGAAATATATCTTGCAAAGATGCATGAAATGACTAACAATTTTTAAAGGTTTTAACATATAAATCATCATGTTGAACACGTACATCAAATTAAAGCATAACCATTAGTGAAAGTAGATGAAACTCATGCATTAATATCAAATTTGAACAACTTAAATGAATAAATCAAAGCAAATACCACAAATCAGGCCCTCCTTCTAGTGCTAATTTTATTGAGTGATAATTTTATCCAATTGCAAAATCACCATCACAATCAGGGTATCATTAGAAAACCCTCTCTTGCAAAGAAATTCAGAATTTCTCCAAGGTTCTTATTTACTTTATGTGTGTTTGAATGCTTGTGAAAATATGCAAAATATGTTGAAGTACCTTAGAGGTGCAAGTAACTGTTAACAAGGGGCCTGTGATTTGGTATTACTTTGATTTGCTATTCTCTTCATTGTTCATGAAATTTGAAAGAAAATAAAGTGTAATGTTATTGGTCGTCTATGACCATCCTATAATGGTGATTCTAAAATCATTTTATTTCAAAGTGTTTTAAGTAGATTTTATCTTATTTTGTTAAGTAGACTTTTTAAAAAATTATATTTCTTTGTTAAGCATTTCTTTGAGCATAAAAGAGAAGACTAAAATTCAACTTTGAAATGTGAATCTTTAACGGTGATTTAATTCATTTTTTATCTTATTTTGTCAACATATTTTATCTTGATTTTTTAACAAGATTTATCTTCTTTTAAGATTTTTTTGACCATGAAATAAATGACTAAATCTAAGAAATGTAAATCTCAGAATGATGATTTAATTCATTTTATCTTGTTTTGTGAGACAGATTTTATTTTACTTTGTTAAACAAATTTTAAAATAATAAAATTTGTGGAGTGCAAGAATCTATTTTGAAACCTTAAGAAATACCTTAATTAATGTGTCCAAATAACTTAACAAGTTAGCCTTAAGAAAAAAATTTATTTGGATGCTCTAATTACTTCAAAACCCAGATTTTTAATGCAAAAAAAATATAAACCTCCTAGGGTTTTGAGTGTTTGATGGAGCTTAAAGAAAATAAAATGAAAGATAAAAAATAACAAAAGCTAGGGTTAGAGAAAAAAATGAAAAATATAAAATAATATGGAACAAAGTGCGTAAAAGCAATCAAAGAGAGCTACTGTAAATTAATTCCTCCTATTCTGCAGAAAAAAAAAATCATGAATGTCAAACAAAACCAGGTTAGACCTACATCCACACAATATAAATTTGGTTAAGTGCAAGAGTCTGAGGGATAATAACATGCATCAAAAATATTAAATGATGCTACCATATCCATGCATAAAACACCATTAAATAAACTTAATACATGTGAGATAAAGATATGCAATAAAGAACAAATTGTATTAAAAAACTTTTGTTTGCATACAAGGTGGAAAAAAATAGTTTTACAGTAGCTTTGAAACCTTCTAATCCTCTTCTTATGCTTCTGTTCAAAAAATTCTAGCTCTTTCTCCTGTGCTTGCATGGCTATTTAAAATTTCTAACATTTGGCTATTTGTTTCTTTTTCCAACTCTTAGCTTTCCAACATTTTCTTTTCTTCATTTTGTAATGCTTCTACCAGTAATAAATTAAATAATGCTTGTGCTCCTTCCATAACGCTTTCCTTTCATTGGCATGATTCGTAACATTTTCTTTTCTTGAGTGCTGCCGCTTGTTTTTATTTTTTATTTTTTTAATAGTAGCTTGCAATAAAGAACACATAAATTACACTTTCTAAAACAAAACCATTAATAAAATTAAACTAAAACAAAACTATAGATAAAATTAAATTAAACTTTCCCAAAACAAAACCATTAATTTAAACTTTCCAAAAAAAACACATTGATGGCTTTATTTTGATATATATATATATATATATATATATATATATAATTTTCTTTTCTTTTTTAAATTATTAAGGAGACAATTAACATTTAAAATCATTTATATGAATTAAATCAATATTAAAATGTTTTGAAATAAATTCAATATTAATTGATCCATATTATTTAAATGAAAATAAATTCAAGATTAATTAATCCATATTATAACAAACCAATATCAAACCATGAGAGATAAATTTAAAAGTTTCATACCAGCATGTAATAAAAGTATAACACTATGCCGAATTTGTCAAAAAATTCAAAGTTTGAACATTGGCTTCTTTTCTTTTTTGTGAAAGGATTTTCTACAAGACCTTGAACTTAGGTACACTTTAACACTTGACCCTTAACGATAAATCATTGGATTCAAACAAAACTTCTATTAAACCATACAATTTTAAAGTGGGTCCCCAAATTGGGGTGTGTTGTGTGATAGTCACAACAGGATTCCTTATGAATTGAATGCTCCTAAATACTGTGTAGATCCATGATCGGGTTGTCCTATTAGACCATCTTGTAATTTTAGGAGTTAGACCGATTATTTTTAAAAAAATTTATCTTCTGTATACTTGATTCTTGAGTCGATGATACCTTTCATTGAGGAAGAGGAATATTAGACATGGAAGCACCTAGGACCCTCAGGTCGTTTGTAATTAAAGAATTTTATTCCCATTTCCTATAAAAGATATGTAAGGAATGATTGCTGCCAAGTAGACAAGATCCACATCAGGTAAAGGAAGAATCTTCCATCATGTGCATAGTGCATATTCATAGACTTGCCTATGAAGCTAGCAAGGATGTGCATAGATCCTTTCAAGAAAAATAAAGGGGATTTTGCTACACTAAAAGGCTTATGCAGTATGATGAGTTGGGTGTTTCTTTTCAAGGGACAAAAAAGAATAGAATGCCTACATAGAAAGACTTATGTAGGGAAATGGTTCTTCTGCCATACCTTTCAAATGAGTGAAAGGGGAGGAGGGTGGTAAACCGAATATCTTTAAAAAAGAAATGGTTGACATGTTAAGTGATTTAACCATGCAATTGCTTTTCTATTCTCTGATGTACGATTTGGATAATGATGGTTTAGAGTTGGTTCTTAAATGGTGCTTGACTCTAGGTTTTAAAAAAATGAGGTTGGATTTTTGGGTTGTTACATTTGGTATCAGAGCATGGTTCAAAGAGGAATAACTCATTATGTAAACTTAATTGGGAGTGATTGGAAATAATAATACCTTGTGAGGATTTTACCTAGTTTATTTTAGGGCAAACTCAATTGTCTAGCATACGAGTTATATGGTAGGAGAAACTTCCCAAAGATAAAATGGAAACTAACTTCTATTATCTCTTTGTATGTGGTCAAGGGACAATGCCACCAAAATGAAGGAGAGGAGGTACTACCTCGAAAAAAAGGCATACCCAAGGAACCAATGCAGAGAATAGAACACCTAATGTTGGTTTAGAAAATTCCAATGAAAGAGAGAATCTTACTGAGAAAATGGCTCTCCTACGTGAATATGTGGAGACCCAAAAATAGTTGTTGGATGTTGTGTTAAATCGATAAATACAATATGGTAACCCGAGAGGGGAACATGCAAATGAACCTCTTACAAAGGCACAATTGAAAAGAGTTCGACTAGAGGCTGAACTGGGCAAGAAAATGAAATATCTGAAATATTCTAAGTTTAATGGAGATGAATATGGGGATAAGGTCGAGGCTTGGTTGAAGGAGCTAGAGACATATTGTAATATGAAGAAATTTTTGTTAGGAACTCAAAAATCTTATGCTACATTACATTTGCAAGAATATGGTTTAGCTTGGTGGGAAAACCTTAGTGAGGAGTGAAAGCTAGCAGTTGTAGTTGATCTAAAATGGGAAGAATTTGTAAAAGCTTTCAAAGAAATATTTCTCACAGAATACTTTTATTCTTAAAAATTTGATGAATTTACTAAACTTCAACATGGAATTAGACCAGTGGAGAAATATTACCAAAAATTTGTTAATTTGGTGAATTATGTGCTCGCCTACATTGAGAAAATGAAGGTCCAAACATTCATACATGGAGTAGATCCTAGGATAGGACATGAAGTGGGCATGTGAGAACCTGAAACTTTACAAAAGGCTGATGAGTTAGCAAGGAAAGCTGAAACATATCTTAAACCTTTATTTGATTATTAAGGGTTAGATGATCAAGGTAAAGAGGCACTAAGGAAGAGAAGCAGTTCAAGTTTCATGAAATGGGAATGTATTCCTAGATAGGATGGAAAAGAATATAGAAAGCAAGAAAAATTCAAAAGGTTCCAAGGAAGGAATCATAGATACTATAATCATGGTAACAATGGCAATATATCACCACAAAGATAGATTAACCTACCAAAATAAGGAGTAGTAAGAGAATTAAAACAAAAAGAGCATCCTAGAACAACAAAAATATGTTATATATGTAAAGGATCTCATTATACCACTAACTATCCACAAAGAGCAAGGATGGGTTCAAAAGGAAATGAACTGATGAACAAATAAACTGCACCAAAGAAACCAACACACAAAATTTATGCAGCTATAGGAAACCAGAATCTAGATGGATAGGTTACTCCGTTGGTGATAAAAGGTAAAATATTTGGTAGAAGTGTTAAAATTTTATTTGATAGTGGAGCTACTGACAACTTTATTTCCACTAGTTTAGTTAAAGATATAACAGAGAGACCAGGAATCTTGGCATATGGGTGGAAGGTTGATTATGATTCAAGATAAACCTACTCTATAAACCAATGTTATCCTATGGCAAAAATTGTCTTACCTAGTGGAATGCTTATAGGGTGCCTATATGTTGCACCATTACATGCCTTTGACATAGTTATGGGGATGGATTGGCTTCAAGCACTTAAAGTAGTGATTAATTTTCAAGATAGATGGATCAAATATACAGATTTTGATGGGCTTGCTTGAAGAGTGAATAGCCATCAAGGGGCTTTCCAACCCCAAATAATTTTGGCTATGCAACTCAAGAAAGCCATAAAAATAAAAATAATGCTTTTTATTGTTAAGATAAATGAGTTGGGGGAAGAAAAGAAGGAAGAGGTGTTTGGTAAACACCCTGCTCTTCAAAATTTTAGAGATGTTTTTTTGGAATATTTACCCGAAATACCTCATAGAAGATAATTTGACTTCACTAGTGAACTTCAACTTGGAATAGATCCTATCCATAGGGCTCCTTATAGAATGAATCCTATAAAAATGCAAGAATTGAAAGTGCAACTTCAAGGATTATTTGAGAAAGGACTAATTAGACAAAGTGTGTCACCGTGGGATGCTCCAATTTTTTGTCAAAAATAAATATGGGTCCTTAATATTATGCATTGACTATCAGATGTTGAATAAGGCATCTGTTAAAAACATATATTCTTTACCTAGAATTGAAGATCTCTTTGATTCACTCAAAGATACCTCAATATTTTAAAAAATAGATCTGAAATCGAGTTATCATAAACTAAAAATCTGTGAGAAGGATACTCACAAGACATATTTTAAAACCTGATATGGGCATTATGAATTTACTTTTTTGCCTTTTGGTCTAATGAATGCCCTGAAAATATTCCAAATTGATGAATAGCATTTTTAGGAAGCATTTGGACAAGTTTTCTCTTGTGTTCTTGGATGATATTTTGATATACTCTTGGTAAAAGGTAAATCATGACAAACATTTGGGAATTGCATTGGGTCTATTAAGGAAAATTTAGTTGTTTGGGAATTTGTACAAGTGTGAATTCTATGTGACAAAAGTGTAATATTTGGGTCATATTGTGTCTATAGAAGGGATCACGGTAGATCCTAAGAAAATAGAGGCTATTATGAATTGGCCTCCACCTACCAATGTGATAGAAGTCAAAAGTTTCATGGGCTTAACTAGATACTATAGATGGTATTTTAAGGATTATACCAAAATTATTACACCAATAACTAACCTACAAAGGAAATAAAGGGAGTTCATATGGACTGATAGTAGTGAAGTAGCTTTTGAACTTCTTAAGCAAAAACTCACTACACCCCCTATATTAAAGATACTTGACCCTCAAGGAAGTTTCTATGTATGCATTGATGCATCAATGGAAGGCTTGGAAGGAATACTTTCACAAGAAGGAGCAGTAGTTGCATATGGATCCAGGAAATTGAAAATATATGAGGTTAACTATGTGACCCATGATTTGGATTTGGTAGCTATTGTGTTTGCTCTCAAGATTTGGTGACACTATCTCATAGGTAGAGATTTTGAACTAAGGATGGATCATCAGAGTTTGTAGTATATCTTTACTCAATGCTAAACAGAGAATATGGATGGATTTCCTCATAGAATAAAAATTTGGTATTGAGTATATAAAGGGAAAAGAGAATAGGATTGTAGATGCCTTGAGTAGAAGAGGACATATTTTTGTCTTAACTCCTATTCATTTTGACTTGAAGGAAAAATTCAAAGAGCTATAAAATTAGGATGCTTACTGCAAGAAAATTTGGGAAGGAATGGATGGGAAACCATATGAAAACAAATATTTTCATATCAAGGATGGTTTCCTATGTTTTAAGGATAGAGTGGTTATTTCTAAAGTTGGAAATTTAAGGAATATGATTTTAAATGAAACCCATATATTCCCATATATTGCTCACCCTAGTGGAGTAAATATGAGGGAGAACATGAATAAAAATTTATTTTGGTCAGAAATGAAGAGAGACATAAATGAATTTATCACTTAGTATCTTGAATTTTAGAAAGTAAAAGCGGAACACAGACATCCCATGAGATTATTAAATCTGCATGTCATACCTATGCAAAAGTGGTAAGTAATTTCAATGGATTTCATTGTAGGGCTACATAAAAATAGGTTTCAATATGATGCAATCCTATTAGTGGTCGATATACTAGCCAAGGTTGCACATTTATACCTAGAAACACCAAGGATGATGTTGAGGTTATGGCCAACAGATTTACCAAAGAAATATTTTGGCTTCATGGTTTTCCAGTAGTTATCATATCATATACAGACTCAATATTTACCTTTTATTTTTGGTAATATTTACATCATTCCATTGGAACTAAGTTGAACATTAGTTCTACCTATCATTATTGTATCCTCAAAAGCTAACTTGAGTTTTCCCCCCTTAAAAAATATACTATTTTTGAGCAATTTGTTATTTTTGGCCACCCTATTTTTAGTAAGTCCCAAAAAATCCCGGATAGCCCCCTAAATTAACACAAATTATTGTATTTATCATATTAGGCCTCCTAGAAAATATCAACACCTATCCATGTCTAAAAAGTCATTAAATTCCATTTTTCTTTTTCTTTTTGGTTTTTTTTTTTAAAACACTAAATCCCATTTTCGAGGCATTAGATGAAGGAATTAGGACCCGATAATGCATTTAAAAATATTAAAGTTTTGTATATAATCCTTTTCATGACATTGTCCTCCTATTTATATAGCTCCACAAAAAAATTCAAGCTGATCCAACAATCGGATAAAAAGTTATGCCCTCTTGAATATAGGCTATTATGGGCCATATTCGAGATCCAATTAAGAGATAGTGAGAGGCCATCATTCAACTCTGGTAATTGCAATTATAAAAAATTATTGTTACAAAAATTTATGTAATAGGTATTTTTGACCAACTAAGACCACTATCACACTACAAATAAAAACCACTACAAGGACAATTAATAATATGGGTCATCATGAAGATTGTTGTAGTTATGGGTCATCATAAAAATAGTTGCAATTTTCATAATTATAGACCATCATCAAGATTTGAATGATAACCAAATTGCAGGTTATATGAGAGAGTTTCTGTAATAGAAAATATCATCAAGCTTTTACACAATAATTTTGCAAGAGGTATACCAGTGTGTCCATCCTTGTCAATTGTAATTTCCTTTGTGTCTTATCTAGTCACCCATATTTCTTCCTTATTATTGTATAGGTTTTGTTGAGGAGGTGCCCAATTTACTGAGATCATTTCTAGTGGTTGAGGTTGGAATCTAGGAGGCTCTTTGTTACATCATTTGAACAAAGAGTTGTAGTTCTTTATTGCATAATTTGAATAGAGAATTTGTTTGTACCGGTTCAGTAAGATCTCAATATTTTGATCAGACTCCCATTGTAATAATTTGTTATTTAATACAATATTGTTTATTCCTTTAGAATTTCTATGTACAATTTTATGTGTTCTCCCATTTATATTTTACATCATTGTAGATGGCGTCTTCTTTCATTGGCATGTTGAATCATTTCTATTACATTCTTTGAATGGATGTGATTGGCTTAGTTTTATCTTATTCCCATTCTATATTCATCATCTTTGAAGTCTGGCTACAATTTCCCAATGGATAAGGCACCGTTATATAACTTGAAGCACTAGATAGGAGTTACTTTTGAACTTGGTCAAATTTTATATTGCAGCTTTATTTTATTTTTGAAAATCTAGATGAGCATTAGAATATAAGAAATATTGTAGGATCACCTCCAATTTTTCCTTACCCTACTCGGTTTGTATAGATTATTAGGATAATATTTTCATGAGTTAAAGAGGTGGATCCACCAGAGTCCACAGTGCTAATTGGATTAGGGAAGAATTTTCTCCAATAGTTTTTGGCATCGTTGTCGGAGAAGACTCATTATAATTTTGAGTTTGTTTTTCTCATAGTCTTTCCTAGAATGAAATTTGTGATATTTGAGTGAATATCAGGTTGAGCAATCTTGTTCTAAGTATTGTTGAATATCTTGTTCCTTATTTGCACATTCATGTTGGCGACTCTGAATGAACTCAAAAATTTAAAAATAAAAAAAGGAGGAGCTAGATATAGTGTCTACAAGAAGTGGTAAAGAAGTGCTTGCTAGAGTTCCAAATCCTAAGGTATTCTTTAAGTATCATAGAAAATATTCAATTCCAATTCACACTATTTATATTTCTAGCCTGAATCTTGGTTTCAATATTCTCCTACTGCAAACCAAGTACCTATATTGAATCAACCTATAGTGAGTATGGTAGCTCCTAATGCAAATCAAAATGTCAATGTAAATCAAAATATCAATCAAAATATCAATCAAAATGCCAATGCTGATGTTAATTAGTGGATGACCAATATATATAGAGCCTTTTTTTAACCTGCAAATATAAATCCTCTCCCTGGTAAAGCTCATAAATACTTACCTAAATTTCAAGGGAACAATTTTGTCACTGGCGAAGATCATGTTAGGGATTTTTTGTATGCCATGGATAGTCTTGAGGTGGATGATGAAAATATTTTCCTTATATTGTTCTTTCAAAATTTAGATAAGGATGCTCGAGAATGGTTCAATAGCCTTGGAGCTGGTACTATCAATAATTTTCAAGAGCTAGAGCACACTTTCCTTAGAAAATATGAAGATAGGAAGAATGAAAAGTCCTTGCTTATAGAATTGGCTACCATGAAAAATAAAAAAAATGAATTAGTGGAAGATTTCAATAGAAGATTCTTTAAGACCAAAAATAAGAATCCCAATAGCATTATGACCAAATTATGATAAGTCCATTTGTTTCTACAAAAAATCCTTCCCTAGAGATTTTAATTATGAGTTGAGATAGCAAGTAGTAGCTACCATTGATATATGTATGGAAAGATCTATTGAAATAGCGAGACATATGATTTACAGTGGTAAGATGAAAGTATACTCTTTAGAGCCCAATCAACCTGAAAGGAAGCCCAAGAAGGTTGAGTTATCTATCCCTAAGAAAATAGATCAGGATCCTATGAATAAAATAGCTAATCAATTGAGTGAGATGTTTACTACTTTGAATAACAGGTTGGCTAGAATTGAAAAATGCAAGGACAGTAGTGCAAAAACTTTACAAGGTAATAATAGATAGTAGGAAGATAACAAGCCTCCTTTCAGAAGGAATTTTAATAGAAACTGGAATAACAATGGAAATGATAAGGGAAATAGGAATCAAAATGGAATTGGAAAAATAAAGAAGTAGAGAGAGATCTAGATTCTATTCCAAATCCCATGCCATCAAATAATATAGCATTAGATCATCCCTTTCATTGCTCTACTTATGATGCACCACATAACCCTGCTGATTGTGGTATTTATGTAAGTATACATTCTAATGTTGATTTAAATTTTGAATATGAAGATGAAGATATTAGAATTAATGTATGATGGACTTAGGAGGATGAAACCAAAGAGTAGGAATTTGAAAGGGACATGGAAATATGTGTCGATAATCTTGAGCAAATATCATTGTTCTTTGGAGAGGCATAAACCTCAAGTGAGCCTGCTAATACTAGATTTGATAGAATGAAGTAAGGAAAGCTTGTACCTACAACAGAAGAGGTTGAGTATTTAGAAATAATACATGCTATCAATATCAAGAACAAAATAGTGGAGGATAAAGTTGATGAAGTACTTGCACAAAATGAGAAATCTATAGAAGTGATTTCATGAAAAAAGGTAAATCAAATGAAGTTGCAAATGATTCCTAAAGAGCCTGATGTAGAGGAGATTATCCAAAAGCAACAAAATGACTTGGCTAATTAGAAAAATATAAAAGGAATTGATGATAAGAAATATCAGTTTGACCTAGTTTTAGAGGTTTCCAAACAAAAGGAAACATCACTTTTGGAGAATTAATGAATATTCCAAAGTACCAATATTAGGTATGTAGAGCCTTCAAATTAACTGATCAATCAGGACAACCTCAAAATCCTATAGACCTTGTGAATAATGTAGTTAGAGCCCCATATTTAGTTAAGCCATTTTACATCTCACTAGGTTATACATCAAGCTATGGGGACCAATATGTTCTTCATAATTGCATACTTGATAGTGGTGCTTCCATGAATATAATGTCAAAATAGGTGGTTGATCAATTAGACTTGATTTATCAAAGAGCACCCTCCTATTTCTATCATGGATAATAGGAGAGTACCTTGTGTAGGTATTATCACTGGACTTCTTTTCCATCTTGAACAATATTCTAAGAAAGGAGTGATTATGGATGTTGCAGTTGTATATGTGGACCCTTTCTTTTCTATCTTACTTTCTAGGCATTGGGAAAAGCATCTAGGTGGTACTATTTAGTTGGATTGATCATATGCCACTATTCTAATGCAGGATAAGGAGAAAGTGATATTGAAGAGAGAGCTCTTAAATAGGTTTTCAGTTGAATTTATAGATCCTAATGATAATATGTTTAATGTCATGAATTCTATTGAGGAAAAATACATGGGGGTTTACTCTATCTAGCATTATTTTTTCTTGTTGGAAGTACCTGATGCTGAGAATATGGATCCAAAACTAAAGGCTGAAGTAGATGCAAAAACTAATAGAATTCTAACTTCTAAGTTATGGACTATGACCTTTGATGGAGTAAAATCTAAATTAGGAGCAGGAGCTAGAGTACAATTGACAAACATCAATGGCAGCTATCTTGGCATACCATACAAGTTAGAATTTTCTTGTACAAATAATGTTGCAGAGTATGAAGATTTATTGTTAGGGCTAAGAAAAGCCAAGAAATTGGGTATTAATTACCTCAAGGTTAGTGGGGATGTTGAGTTGATAATTTAACAAATGAAAGGGAGATATTAAACAAAGCACCCTGGATTAAAGCAATATAAACAAGCAGTGTTGGATGAAATAGATAGATTCTTGGATTTTGATCTGCAATTTATTCCTAAAGTAAAAAATCATAATGCTAATATTTTAGCCATCAATGCTTCTAGAGAAAAAAAACTTGAATAGACACTTGGTTTATGAAAAGGTTCCCAACCATATATGTTTATAAGCCATATGTCCCTAATAATGTAATATATTTACAATTTTTTCATGATGATATACACATTAACGATTTCATGACTATGCAAAATGAATTTTTTGATGTTATTTATGATGAAAGTGATGAAGAAAAATTGACGGATGTTATTGGCGAATCCACAGAATTCATACAACTGAAGACCAATAGGATCCCCAAGGGATTGGTATCTTTAGAGAGCTTATTTGATGATTTTTATAGAACATATAAACCTCTAGTTTAGGAATCTAAGATAGATGAACTTAATATTGGAACAGAGAAAGAGCCCAAGATTGTTAGGATCAATAAAGCTCTGTCAGGAAAAAAGAAGCAACAATATATCAAATTATTGAAAAAGAGCATGGATTATTTTTCTTGGAGTTATGAAGATATAAATACCTTTAATAAAAATGTAATGACTCACATAATATCCCTTCAAAAGGATACCAAATATTTTAGGCAAAAAAAAAAAAATTTCAATACCACTTTGCATCTGATTATGCAGAAAGAAGTACATAAGTTAATAGATACCAAGATAATCAAGAAGGTGAGATTTTCTTCTTGGTTGGAAAATTTTGTTCTATTTAGAAATAATATTGGAGAGATCAGGATTTGTGTAGATTTCAAGAATTTAAAATAAAATATCTCTTAAAGATAACTATCCACTGCCAAATATGGAATAGTTGCTTCAAGCAGTGGTTGGTTCATCAAGAATATCTTTATTGGATGTCTTTTCAGGTTACAATCATATTGCAGTGAATCCAGAAGATAGACAAAAAATAAGATTCCATTTGTATTGATGAATGCAGGGGCAACATTTCAGAGAGCAATGGATGTTGTATTTAAAGGATTTATGTTCAAGATAGTGGTAGTATATCTTGATGATATTACATTTTTTCAAAAACTCTTGAAGATAATTTTGCACATCTAACTCAAGTGTTTGATAGGTTTAAGGAGTTTGGCATATATTTGAATCCTAGAAAATATGTGTTTGGGGCCACACAAAGTAAACTACTTGGGCATATTATTTTAAAATATGGGATTATCATTGATCAACAAAGAGTAGAAGCCATTGCTAAAATTCCCCCTCCTAAGAATCTTAAGGGAGTTAGATCATTCTTTGGAAATATTAACTTTATTAGGAGGTTTATCCCTAATTTTTCTCATATTGCCAAACCAATAAATGACATGATAAAAAAAATGGGGAAATAAGGTGGATAGAGGAAAATATTACAGCTTTTCAGAAGATCAAAGATGCAATCACTTAAGCTCTAGTATTCAATTGCCCTAATTACTCCAAAGATTTAAATATATACTCATTTGATTCTAAAAACATTATTGCTATAGTTCTAGCTCAAAAGGATGAAGAGAAAAATGAAGGACCTATAGCCTTTATGAGTACAGGATTGAAGGGTGTAAACTGAAATACTCTATGCTAAAAAATTAAGCTTATGCTTCTATCAGAGCATTAGATCATTTCAAATGCATCTTTGGATCTAACAAGGTAATAGCCTGTATTCCCTACATTGTTGTTAAAGATGTTTACACTCAGCCTAAACCTTTAGGCAATCCTACAATATGGATGGCTAAGTTATTATAGTATGATATAGAATTTAAAGTAGTGCAGATTGTTAGAGGACAGGGACTGGTAAAGTATCTGGCTAAAGGGGAGGCTATGAATAACACTATTGTAGTGGATGAGTAGCAAGAAGCTAGAGAAGTTAATAATTTTTATTTCTAATGGTATGATGGCATTATGTTTTCCAAAAATAAAAGGATATCTATCAATAAATTGGCCCAAAGGTATTACATTCAAGAAGGTATACTATATTAGAGGCATCCAGATGGTGTGTTGCTTCTTTGTTCGTTTGAGAAAGAGGTCCCTCAAGTACTAAAATAATATCATTATGGATTTTGTAGGGGTCACTTTGCTCCAAATGCTACTGCTCACAAGATCATGATATTTGGTTATTATTGGTCCTTCCTGTTTAAATATGTTTATCTATTTGTTAGAAGTCGTCATAACTATTAGATTTTTGTTGGAAAGAAGAATTTTCCAGCCATGCCCCTAAAGCTAGTTATTGTGGAATCTCCTTTTACTCAATGGGGAATATATCTCATAGGTGATATTAATCCTAATTATTCTGGAGGTCATAGGTGGATCATTATAGCAATAGACTATTTTACCAAGTGGGTAGAAGTAGCACCTCTCAAGAAATACACTACAAAAATGGTCATCAGGTTTTTAGAAGAGCACATATTAAAAATATTTGGGGTTCCCAAGAAGGTAGTCACAGATGTAACTACTTCACTTATTTTGAGATGATTGAATTTTTTGCTAGGTACAACATAGAGCTTTCTCATTCTATAAATTACTATCCTCGAGGGAATTATTTAGAAGAATCCTCAAATAAGAATTTAATCACAAGAATCAGAAGAGAATTAGGTAGAAACAAAATAAGTTAGGACAGTGAGCTGAAGTATGCTTTATGAGATGATAGGATTTCTATCAAAATAAGCACAAGAAAGTCTCCCTATGAACTAGTATATGGTGAGAGTGCTCTACTACCCCCTCAAGTGGAAAGTCATGCTTTATTTTTACTTCTTCAAGACCATGAAAATCCAAATGTCTTGTAGAGAATACTTGATCAAATTGCAAAGTTACTAGAAAACAAAAAGGATGCATTAATGAAGATGACTGAGCAAGCTCACAAAATAGTGCAGTTGTTCAATAAGAAATCCAGTCAAGTTTTTCAATAAGAAATCCAAAGGTAAACCTTTTTAGGGAGGGTATATAGTGTTGTATTAGGACCCCAAAATTGAAAAACATGGTGAAAAAGGTAAATGGGAGCCTAAACGGCTTGGCCCTTATCAAATCCTCCAAAATATAGGCCAACTTACTTACAAATTGTAAACTCTAGATGGTACAAAATTTTCAATTCCTATCAATGGCCAATATTTCAAATTGTATCATTTAGAACTGAGGGCTTGAGAAGCCACAAAAAAATGTGTTTCAGTCTTGTCCTTTCTAGGTGATTAATGTTTCAGTTTTAGGTGATTAAGGAGTCCTTTTTAGGTGATTAGGCAATTTTTTGAGTATTTGTGGTCTACTGGAGATTCTAGAATCTCAGGTGATTCAAAAAAAGTGTGTTTCAATCTTGTTTTTTTAGGTGATTAAGGTTTCAATTTTTAGGTGATTAAGGTTTTAATTTTTAGGTGATTAAGAGGTCCTTTTTATGTGATTAGGTAAGTTTTTGATTTTTTGTGGTCTACTGGAGATTCTGGAATTCTTAGGTGATTTATTATAAAAATCATTTTTCATCACTTGTCCCATTCAGAGCCTGTGTTGGATCCTCAAAATCCAACTTGAGTTTGCCCTCCTTTGAAAAAAAAATACTATTTTTGGGCAATTTGTTATTTTTGGCCACCCTATTTTTAGTAAGTCCAAAAAAATCCTAGATAATCCCCTAAATTAACACAAATTATTTATTTCTCATATTAGACCTCCTAGAAAATCTTAAAACCTATCCATGTCTAAAAAGTCATTAAATTCCATTTTTCTTTTTTTTTGGTTTTTTTAAAAATACAGTAAATCCTATTTTTTAGGCACTAGATGAAGGAATTGAGGCCTGATAATGCACTAAAAATATTCAAGGCTTGTAAAAAAACCTTACCATGACATTGTCCTCCTCTTTATCTAGCTCCACCCCTATTTCTTCCCCATTATTGTGTAGTGTAGACACCTAAAAGTCGCACATAGCTACCTCTACGTACTTGTAGATCCTTTTGGACACTTGTAGGTTTACATAGGCCATCCTAGACACCTCTAGGCTATTGTAGACTAGCGTAGACTATTGTAGATCCATGCGTAGACTATTGTAGACATGTGTAGACTATCGTAGACATGCGTAGACTAGCGTAGATCGCTCTAGATTAGCGTAGCATATCGTAGACTTACATAGACCATTTCACTAGTTTATAGGTACAAAACCCTATTAAACTACTCAATCCACATCATAACCACCTTGCATCCATCAAAGGACCACTCATCAATCACCTAAGGCCACTTAAGCCCTTCCTAGACTTAATTAGGACCCCACGGGACTATTAGTTCCCAAAAAGTCTTAATTAAAGTTAATTCAAATTCTAATTTTAAAGTGACTTCACTTAAAGTGCACTTTTTGGATTAAAAAGGTTAATTAGGTTCCTAAACCCTAATTAGTCCTAATTATTCCCTCCCACATGTGTGTGCACAAAGTTGGTTAGGATATTTCTTAGGAAACCCTAACCTAACCCTAATCTAACCTTAGAGTTGACTAATCCTAGTTAACCCTAATCTCTCCTCACACATGTGTGAGGATGAGATATTTCCTTAGGGAATGTGGGGATGACACCTCACAAACCCTAACCTAACCACCATAGAACCTGACCTTAGGGTTTAGTTCTCCTAACCACACCCCCTACACCTTAGGTTTATCTATAAATAGTGGACCTAATCCCTCATTCTACCTCTCTCTCCTTTTAGCCAAAGTACAGAAACTCTATCAAAATGCAACCAGAAATGCAAGAAAGGACATCTGATCCATACCAACAACATTACAGCACCTGAGGAGCCCATCCATGCAAGGATTTCCATCAGAAAGTGCTTACAGCTGAATTCACCCCCGACCTGTGAATCTGACACCAATTCACCCCTCGACCTGCGAGTTGGGTCTACAGGCCTCAAATCACCCCAAATTTGTTAGGTAAGCATCCTTTCATGTTTTTATGATGTTTCCCATAGTTTTTAATGCATTTTAGTACAATTTTATTTCCTATTTTCATCATCTTTCATCAATATGGGGCCTGACCAAGGCAAGCCCCCAAACACTCTAACCCTATTTTTTAGGTCATAAAATAGGTGACAAAGCATCCACATCAACAACAGTGGTGGCCCACATACGTAGGAAGCCCACCTACATCGAGGGACCCAAGAGAATCTATCAGTCTATTTGATGTTCATTATGAAAAGGATTCCTTATAATCCTTATTGTAACCTATGAATTCCATTTCAAATGAATAAAGAATAATTTTTTGGACATGTGCATTTACTTTGTACTTATGTTTGAGAAAATAGTAGCTTTTGTACATTTCATTCTGGCATGCCCGATGGGACCCCCACAAAGGATTGTGTTAGAATAGTTTTATCATAAATCTAACTCAATATATTATTTTTATGTTGTTGTAGGTACCAATCTAGACATCTCAGAGACCCTTGAAGCCCTGAAAACCCCCTCAAACCTTCAAAATAGGGATTTTAGGCCTCTAGATCTGATTCACCCCTCGACCTATGAATCCAGATCCAATTCACCCCTCAGCCTATGAATTGGTCCTACAAGCCTCAAAAACCCTCAAACTTGTAGGGGTGAGCAACAAAGAAGCAAAGAAGACCACCTGTAGCATCAGAAACTAGGTATTCCCCAAAAATTTCTCTATTCTAACATTTATGTGCGAAGAAATATTTACTAGTAAATGCATCGATACATTTGGTAAATTTTCTTTTTCTTACGCATCCATCATGCTAGAAATGTTTACTTTAGTTGCAGAAACCTGCACAAAACCAGAAAGTTTGATTTCATTTATTTTTGAGAAATTGTTAATTTCTTTTTGCAAATCGCATGTTGCATAAGTTTTGCATTTCTTTCTTGTTCCATTACATCAATTTCCTTCCAAAAGCATTTCAGATTTTAGTTCTAATAGTCAGATTTAGAATTAGAGTTTTGCAAATCCCTTTTGCACATTTCTCTTGAAGCAATTTTGAATTTCTTTGTTGTACAAAAATCAAAGTCAAATTTCTTTCATGCATTTAAGAATTAGGGATTTTCAAATTTCTTTTTGCATATTTCATTAAAGCAAGTTTTAGATTCCTTTTTGTAAATACAAATTTTAGAATCCTTCTATTGTCATTAAATTAGGATTTCCCCATTTCTTTCACAAATCCCCTAGGTAAATCATAATTGTTACATTTCTTTCTACATCTTTAGTTTAAGATTGCCTATTTATCTTTGTATAAATCCTTCTTACATTTCTTTCATGTTCCAAAATTAGGGTTCCATAAACCCCTTTTCTCACATGTGTTACATTGCTTGTTTACACGCTTTTATAGAATAGATCCTAGTTTCCTTTCCAAAAGGCACATAAGACTAGATTTCTTTTACAAAATGCATCTTACTTTAGCCTTTTGCTTCCAAAAAGTGCATCTAGGGCTAGAATTTTATTTCAAAAGAGCATTTAGTTAGATTTCTTGCTTTATACATCATCATTAGAAAACTCAAACCCACACACACACGTGGTTCAAAACAAGTGGTGAGATTGGACTTCATCCCCAATCCATCACTCGAGACTGGTGTGGCAGGAGTAGTACCCTCCACCATCTCACCTCCTTAGACACCTAGTAGCCATACGAGTGGTTTTCTAGACTTCATCACTGAAAAACCCCCCACTTTTGAGACTGGACTCCTGGATTTCATCACCAGAAGTTACCTTCAGAGTGGGATAGGATTAGACACCTTCATCCACAAGGCTCACATAATTTGTGGACACGATAACTATCATTCTTGACTAAGCCCACTCGAGGGTGAAGTGAAAGCATGGGGTTGTTGACCATGCCTAGAAGGTCTTAGACAGTGCCACCTCTTCTCGTGAGAGGATATAGTGAGCTCATTCTAGCATATTGAGTTCTCCCCTTTTAGGTTATCATTTTACCATGCCTTCCATACAGGTCACCATTCGCACATCATGATATTGTTCTATTCTATGCATCTTTGGGTGTTGTAGGAGGTTCGATACTGATGACACTCCTGATATTCTAGAGTATTCACTCCACTACCTATGATTCTACCTAGGAAGTATCAACATCAAAACACACTAAAATGAACAAAACACTTTATTTCTTGCATTTAGAACTGATTCTAGTTTCACGTTGTTTGCATGATCACAAACTAGTTTTAGCACATCACACCATACAACACTTTTTTTTTCAGCTCCACATAACTTGTCACCTTAGTTTGAGTCCACACATCATAGGGTTGCTTCCAACCCCCTTCACACATCAAATACAGAACCATAGACTCTAGTTCTTGTGTGATTCTAAAACTTCAATCATCATGCTAATTGTTACCCATAGTCATGCATGCAAGTAAGTGCACCCTATAGAGGAGGCACCTAGCACCCCTTCTAGTCAGGCCATCCCTCCTCCTTCGATCATGAAGGGGAAGTCCACATACACACATGATCCACTCACAGAGTTTGATCCATGCTATACACACATGATGGCTCACGGTGAGACATCCACTTCGAGTGAAGCCCTCGCCACTTCACTCATAGAATATTATCCACTCATTTTCCTTATATCATCACCTAATCCACCCACCACATTCTATGATCATGTGATCTACACTACTCTAGGACAACCTAACCCATTATTTACCATAGATGAGGAGACTCCACCTACATCCCCCACCTTTGCACACCCTTTCTTCTAGAGTTTATCTCAATCCCTCTTTGAGAATGACTCCTCCCTATTGAACCGCACTCACCCCGAGGTTGCATCATTCACCCCTACTGTAGGGATGATCTCAGACCCTTCCTCCTCTACCATAGGTACCCAGATGCCATCATTCCAAACCCAACAACAACAACCCCCTTTGCAGGAGCAACAAGCACCACCCCAAACACCACATCCATACTCTTCTCAAGAGTCCCAACCATCATCATCCCAACAACCATTTTTCACAATTTTTGAGGACCTATCACAGCCACCTCTCCAAACCCAAACCATGCAATACCAACAACAACAACCAACTACTCACACCCAATCGGGAGTGGACACATTCCTCACTCCAGCTTCCCAAGCTCCTACCCTAGAAGCTTACCCTCCTTCCTCCTCATCATTCCCACCTCCATCTCAGGTGTCTAGAATGTACCCTACCCAATCCTTTGCTCAACCTTCATCTACATCGACATTTAGGTTACCTCCTCCTCCTTTTTAGGCCCCAACTACTAGTCTTCTTCCCACCTACGGATCAAGACCCACAACCTACACTCCTACCTCTCCAGGCTACTCTACACAGTTTAGTTTTACCACCTCCCATCCTTTGAGATAGAGATAGGTTCCATCCTTTGACACCTTATCTCGACCACCCCTAGCATCGGTAGCCTCGATACCTCCACCATTACCTACTAGATCTACATTCTTTATGCCTCCCCCTTTATGGTCATCACCACCTATAGCCCAACCATTACAGTAGGCTCCTACCCAATAGGTACCCATGCCACAACAACACATCCCATAATCACAATACTACTATCCCCAACAAACACCCATTCCACAACCTAGTGTCCCACTAGCCGCGACATCATACATCACTCAACACCCATCCTACTAGGACCAGTTGCAACAATTCCCTCCTCAATACTAGGAAGAACAGCAACTCCAATACCCACCACATTCCCAAGCTCAACCCACCTTAGCATAGTCCTCCATACCCTTAACACCTGAGCTTCAGCTCCTATGAGATGAAGTCAAGATGTTAAACCTACGCACGACCAGTTATGGACCACAAAAACCAACATATGATGAACTCTACAGTGAGCCAGTTCATCCATCAGTTCCTATCCCACCTTACCCCTATCACTTTGAGATCCCAAATTTTGATAAGTACAAAGGTAAGGAAGATCCTAGAGAACACGTCAGTAACTATCACTCAACTTGCTACCAACTTCATAGTAGCAACCCCCTTATGTTACGTACCTTCTCCCTCTCACTTGTAGGACAAGCCTTAGACTAGTATAACATGCTTCCATGCCATAGCCTGTATACCTTTGAACAATTGGCCAACTCCTTCCTAGAACACTTTTCCATAAACATTAAGAAGAAGACTAACTTCTTAGACATCTATGCCTTACGACAGGCTGACGATGAACCCATCACCAAATTTGTGTTGAGATGGAGATCGATCATCCATGACCTCACCCATAGCCTCCCTACCACTGAGCTAGTGACACTCTTCTCCAAGAGTTGCCACAAACACATTTCCACCTCCCTACAACTTCACCAAAGTCATACCTTTGAAGAAGCTATTGCCCAAGCCAAAGTAATTGAGGACATCAAGGTCCAGTCAGGCAAAATCAAGTTAAGATAGAAGCCCAACTACAATTCTAACTTCTATTTTAATAGAAATACGCCCAACCAACCTTTCCCTCGACCACCACAAGCCAATCAAGTGGCAGCTACTACCTTAGCACCCACATTGATTCCACAACCCCCTCTTCCTCAATGACAAATCTTTCAAACTAATGTGCCTCCCCCTCCTAGGCCTTAGTAGCCTCATGGCATGCACCCACAGGCCCAACAATGCAATCTCACCCCACTTTTTAAACCATTACCAGCCCTCTTCTAGAGGTTATATGAGGGAGGTCACATCATCCTACCTAAGATCTGACCATTGGATCCAAACCTACCTAGAAGCCTTCTACCAATACCATCGATAATGCAGCCATGATATCGATTCTTGTCACTCTTTCCATGGTCAAGTCCAAGACCTAATTGATAGGGGTACCATCCAGGTTTCAAACCCTCTTGCCCCACAAAATCAAAACCTAGGGATCTTCCAAAACCCCTTACATGACCATAGGGGAACTAACCCCCAAAGACCACCATTCAATCCTCCAGGGCCACCTAGGCAAGTAAACAATGTCCAACATGATCCCCCATCACATGATGTAGTGGGTATGATCAACCTTACTACGCGCAACCAACGATACCCATCATACCAAACAACACCTATTATTTCTCTATCAGTCCAATTCACATCACCGTAGTCCTCCATGACTCCTAGAACCATACCACCTCTACCACAAAATGTCATTACAATCCATGGTAGCCTTACCCACCAATTATATAATGCCCCCACTTGACTATCCATTTTTGACCTCCTACAACAATCTCAACCCCATCATGAGGCATTGAATGACATCCTACACTCCATCGATCTAGAGACACATGACATGAATACCTTCATAAACTTTGTAGGGAACATCCCATGATGCCTTCAACCCTCCATTAGTTTCCATGATCATGAGATTACAGAATTGGTAGGAGAAGGAGCAGATCCTCCCCTCCATATCCAAGCAACCATCAATGACATCACCTACAAGTGTGTCCTCATTGATACTAGTTCCTCCATTAGTATTATCTCCATAATGACATTGCATCACTTGCATATCCCACCAACCCATTTTGCCACTCCATCTCTTGACCTTCATGCATTTGATGGTTCCATGAGACCCATGGTAGGATCCATCATCTTACCCATTCGAGTAGGTATTCGTACCATCTCCATCCTTTTTCACATCATCCAAGGTGAGATGCAATATAACATCCTCCTTGGTCACCCATGGATTAGGGACATGCAATGTGTCCCTTCCACACTACATCATTACATTAAATATGTCCATGATGGACTTGTCCATTGCATTCCTACCGATGGGGATCCCTTCAAATTTTGCAACATCATAGATCTTCCACCTACACCTTCCTTTTCTTCCATGCAACTCTTTCTCATCTCTTCCCATCAATCTATTGGAGCATCGACATCATCCCCAACATCCACTTCACTACCACAATCCTCATCAAGGACACACACCTCGATGTCAGCACCATTAGCACCACCTTCTGTAGCACCTAACCCTACTACCATACCTTTCTCACCACCATCCTTGTGGCCACCACCACCATCATAGCCATCATCATCCATAACTCCACCCATGATACCACAACCATCATCACCTTCTTCCTCATGCCCTATCGCTCCACCTAACCCATATTCCCCTATGAAAACCCCTATCCTCCCTACACCACAAAAACCTCCACTTCCCTTTCACCCATGACCTAGGTCATTCACCTCCTAGTGTAGTCCAACACTAGTGCCCTCTCCTCCTCCTTCACAATTCCCATAGGTAAACCACCCTATCCCAACTACCGTAGCTGAATGCCATGAGTGGGAGCAATGAGCTTCTCACCTTGATGACCAATTGCTACACCCCTCATTCACCACTATAAGAGAATCTCAGATTGCACCATCATATTTTGATTTAGATTCACCACCTCATTCACCATCATGTACATCACCATGTATTTCCATCTTCATGATAAATTTAGGCCCAAGGGATTACAATGTGCATGATGCCCACGTACGTCCACCTATCATCCAGTCCATGCGAGACTTTAGCCATCCCTCAGCCTTAGTTTTGACCATCAAAACCATTATACAATTAGGATCCCTCGACAATCATACCAACTTTGTCTATGCAGGAGTTGATTCCTCACTCCCACCTGTAGTACCTCCACCACCACAATCTAGCTTTTGTGGTACACTTGATCACCTGGCTAATCCCTATTTTACCTTACGCTACCTTCGACATTTCCATTGGCATGGATTTGGATTAGGCCACTATGAACAAGGGTTGCGTACACCCATTAACCCTCATGTCCAATTACCTACGGATAAATCTAGATTAGGTTACCATCCCACTACCGTCCACACACTTGAGGATGAGTTACAGGATCTCTCCCTACATCCTTCCCCTCTTCCAACACACACCTTGGAAGAATACATTGACATGGACATCCTAGAGGACAACCCATCACCTCACTCTACCATCATAGTTCCATGTGATTTCTTCCAAGAATCCCCTTTCTTTGACACCACATCATCATGTTGTGTCGATGAATTGATAAGCCAATTTGTGGCCCTATCCTTAAATTCTCATCACCTAGAGCAAGACATGACATCTCCACTACCATCACCAACATATTTAGCCCCATTCCCACCTATACATTGGCAACTCCACCGATCTTCTACTCGACCATATTCTCCACCGGTTATCTTGCGCCCTCCATTGAGCCTCTTAGGATGCTCACAGATTATTGAGTCATCATCATCAGACTCTTCACCACCCACATCCCCCATAACATCAGTTAATATGGTCAAGGTGGATCTCTTCTCCCCACTTTGATACACACACTAGCCAACCCATGATGACACACCAAACCCCAATTTCATTGATCTCATGCACATATCACCCATACCGATACCCCGAGATTTCCTACTTTCACCTCATGTCTTGTGTGCTACAAACACTCCTTCATCCTCTACACCACCTCACATACCGTAGGTGCACCACACAAACATCTATCTAGATGATGAGTATGACATTATCGAGGCCATCGATGACCTCCACCTCATTCCAATTCTAGAACAATTGCATGATGGTTCTCACATGCTCATAGAGGAAACCATCGATGTAGATATCGATGATGACCCCAAAAATCCCCACATCATTAAACTAGTCATAAGACTTTCATCCAAAGAGCACATTTTATTCACTACTTTCCTTCGAAAGTATATTAGAGTCTTTGCGTGGTCCTACAAAGATATGCTAGGCCTCGATCCCACCCTTGTAGTCCACAACCTCATGCTAGACAAAGATGCCAAACCTGTAAGACAAAAACTATGATGCATGCACCCAACAATTGCATTACTCATCAAAACTGAGCTACAAAAGCTCCTCGACGTAGATTTTATAGTACCCATAGATTACCCTGAATGGGTCTCCAACATGGTTCTAGTACCAAAACTATTCGGTAAAGTTCGTGTTTGCATTGACTTTCATGATTTGAACAAAGCTTATCCCAAAGAAAACTTCCCACTACCTAACATCGACTCACTCATCGATTCTATCATAGGCCATGAGATGATCTCCCTCATGGATGGATTCTCTGGTTACAACCAAATCAAGATCAACCCCACTGATCAACACAAGACATCATTCACAACCCCTGGGGGACCTTTTGCTATAAGGTCATGCCTTTTGGTCTTAAAAATGTTGGGGCAACCTACCAGCATGCCATGACTTATATCTTTCATGATTACATGCACAAAAGCATGGAATATTATGTAGATGACCTCATCACGAAGTCTAAGAAATGCTCGCAACACCTAGATGATCTCTACCAGATATTTGATCATTTATTAGAACATAATGTTTACCTTAACCCAAAGAAGTGTGTCTTTGGAGTTACCTCAGGTAAAATATTAGGGTTCATTATCACTCAATGCAACATTGAGGTAGACCCTAACAAAGTAAATGCCATCATCGAGATGCCCCCACCTACTACCTTAAAACAACTATGCAGCCTCCAGGGCAAGATAACCTCCATTCATCACTTCATTGCACAACTGTCAGACAAGTGCAAACCGTTCAACCATCTCTTACAAAAGGGAGTCAATTTTAAATGGGATGATAACTGCCAACAGGCCTTTGATGCTATCAAAACTTACCTCACTTCCCCACTAGTTATGTCTCCTCCACACCCACAACTATCGCTAATTTTGTACATCTCAACCATAGATTTTGTGCTAGGTACATTGCTAGCTCAAAAGAATGTGCTCAACAAAGAGCAAGCCATATATTACATAAGTCGTATGCTAGTCAACTATGAAGTTAGATACGGGTACATGGAAAAGCTATGCCTAGATGTAGTCTTTGCCACCCAGAAACTTTGCCATTATATGTTAAACCACACAACATTTGTCATCACCCAAGACAATCCCCTTCAGTACATGATGAACAAAAGCTATCACAACTCTTGAACAACAAAATGGATCATGCTCCTAACTGAATTTGACCTAGAATTTGTTTCACAAAAATCCATTAAAGGACAGGTCATCGCAGACCAACTTGTAGAAGCTCCCTTGCTTGATGACCAACCTCTCCTCATTCAACTTCTTGATGATTCCATATTCCACATCATAGAAGCCAAAGAGTATGTCGAGTCCAAATCATCGGCTGACTTAATCCTATACTTTGATGGCTCTTGATGTACTCATACTGGGGGTGCAGGTATTGTTTTCTTCACACCCGAAGGGGAACCACTCCCCTTCTCATTTAAATTGGACTTCCCTTGTACAAACAACAATGTAGAATATGAAGCCTTAATCCTCAGATTAAAATAGGCTCACGCCATGCATATCAAATGCCTCCACATCATAGGTGATTCCCTCCTAATAGTGAACCAAGTGAAAGAGATCTAGAAATATCATTGTCCAGTTCTCCAACAATACAAATAGATTGCACAACTTCTTACATAGTTTGAGTGGTACGACCTTGAATCCGCTCCACGATCATCAAACTATTTTTCTTATACAATGGTCTCCTTAGGATCATTAATATCATAAAACCCATCCTCATACATTACATCTATATCCATTCACACACTCATCCAATTTTCCATATTGCCTATATCTCTTATAGATTATGGTGGCATTCACATGGTCGATACCGAACATGACGGGGCGCAGGGAATGGATCACTTCAAATATCTTGCATTTTCATTAAAATTTTAAAAAAATAATAATTACCTGCTTGAAAGCAACAGCTCGCAGGCTTTACAAAGGCCGAGTTCGGCTCTCTTCTTTCTCTGCTCTTACTTCTCTGTTCTCCGGTCCGCCGCCCCCTCCAAAAAAAAAAAATTCCGTCTTTTTTTTTTTTTTTTTTAACGAGGTCCCCTGGTCCCCCCAGGCCATCAATGCCTCCACCAAATATAATTTCAAATTCCAATTTCCCTCCTCCGAGATTTTTGAAATATCAGTCTTAAACAGCCATCTGCCTGATCTACCAAGGTACCGGCATTAATGGTCTTCCTGCACTGGCCGCGTCGTTCTGACCATCCTTGCACTGTCAGCTCCTCCATTAAACCATCACCTGTAAATGCCTTGATGCCAGTAAAGCTAATATGGAAAGAGTGTGGTCGACACCTTCCTTAACAGCTTAAGAGACCCCCAAATTAATTTGCATACACGTGGTCGGATGCGTGTACATCCATCCAATCTTTCTCCTTGCCGCAACATACTCGACCCACGTGTCCTTCACAACTTCCATGTGTTCGGTTTGGTCTAGCCCGACCGTTCGCTAATCACCCCTAGTCTCGTTCTCTATCTCTTTTTAACTTTCACCACTATTGGAATACCGGCCACGTGTCGGCCTTTAACTGGCCGTGATATCGCGACAGGTCACGATATCGCGACCCGTCGTGATATCGCGACGTCTGAAGCCCTTCCTCTTTTCTTTGCATTACCGTCGCGATATCGCGATGTCGCGATATCGCGACGTCGCGATATCATGACGTCTGAAGCCCTTCCTCTCTTTCTTTTCATTACCGTCGCGATATCGTGATGTCGCAATATCATGACGTTTGAAGACTTCTCGCCTCCTCCTCATTACGTCGCGATATCGTGACATTGCGATATCGTGACGTCGCGATATCGCGACAAAACTTCGGGCAACGCTGCGTTGGGATCGCGATTTCGTGACATGTCGCGATTTCGTGACCCCTCCCTTCCTTGCATCTCAAAACCTTCCAAACCAAAACTTGCTTCACAAACCTTTCACAGTACTTGAAAATAATAGATCTAAGTGCAAAGATCTTAGAAAGGAAACTAAAAATATTTGGAAGATGCAAGATTGCTTTTCCCTCACCGGATGCTCCTGCATCAGAGATTTGAAGTGATCCATTCCCGGTGCCCTGTCAGTGGTATCAGAGCGGGAGTTCCTGAGTGCATAAACAGACCGTCGACCATGAGGCAGTTTGCACCAGGACATGTGGGAGGGTTTGAGTTTGGGTGAAGATGCCTCCAAGAAGAAACCTGATGGGCGGAAGAGGCATGGCAGCGGAAGATTTTCGGGATTTGCAGCGGCAAGTCCAGGCCCCAAGAAGAGCTACGTAGAGGACGTGAGCCGAGAAGGGATGCAGACAGTGAGGATGAAGTGGAAGAGGAGAATGAGTTTGAAGAAGAGGAAGATGTAGACCCAGCACAGGCTCGGCTATACAAGGCCATATCCCAGATCGGGAAGAGGCCGAAGTTAGAGGTTCCCACGTATTCCGGGAACTTGAACCCAGAGGAATTGATAGGCGGGTGAATGAATTAGAAGAATACTTCAAATATGAAGAAGTTGAAGATCCTAACCGGGTCAGATTTGCTAAGACCCGATCGAAGGGTCATGCTAGCATTTTGTGGAAGGGGGGTACAGTGGAGAGAAACCGAAGAGGAAAAGAACGGATTACCGGGTGGGACGGAATGGTGGAGAAATTAAAAATACGAGTTCATCCCTATTGACTATGAGCTGGATCCATTACGTAAAATGCAAAGCTTGAGGCGGATGAACAGACGTTCAAGAATATACGAAGGATTTTTATAAAATTTCCATCAGAACCGGACACTTAGAAGCCAGCAAAGAAAAGGTGGCCCGTTACATTAATGGGTTGAGACCGAATGTGTAGGAGGAGTTGAGCTTGGTTCGGGTAAACACCATTGAAGATGCTTACCAGTTTGCTTTAAAGGTTGAAGGAAAATTGAACCGAAGGTTTGAAAGCAAGCAGAAAGTGAAAGAACCGGGAGGAAAGAATGGTGGAAAGAAAGAAGGAAAGGAAGATAAGAAAGAAGAGGAGAGCAACAGCCGGGATCAGAAAGAAGAAGATGAAGACCCAAAACCGCAAGTTCAGAATGATAACTACCCGAGAGGAAGGGGTAGATCTGGGACCGGGAATGAAAGGGGAGTATTCCGTGGAACATGTTTCCACTGTGGTGAAGAAGGGCATCGTGCATTCGAGTGTCCACAACACCGAGAAAAGACGAACAAGAAATCGGTGGGTCCCGCCAGAGCAGTTATGGCAGTTGAAGATGCTGATTCAGAACATTCTGAAGAAGCTGAAAAGGGGGAAGCCATGATTGTGATAAGGACCATGCTGGTGGATGAAGACCAGTCTGAGCAGAGGAGAAGTTTGTTTCACACCCGGTGCAAGAGTGCAGGAAAATTTTGTAATGTCATTATTGACAATGGAAGTAAAGACAACTTAGTTTCTGAGGAGATGGTTTCTAAGTTGCAGCTGGAGAGAAGGAGACACCTGCACCCATACCGAATTGCGTGGTTGCGGAAGGACCACAGAGCTTGGGTCCGAGAACAGTGTTTAGTCACATTCCAGATTGGGAGATACCAGGATGAAGTCCTGTGTGATGTATTCCCTATGGATGCATGCCATTTGCTATTGGGCAGGCCATGGCAGTTTGATCGGAGTGCAGTGCATGATGGCCATGCAAATACTTATTCCTTGGTGAAATATGGAATGCGGCACAAGTTGAAGCCATTGCAGACCGAAGATGAGAAGGTGTGTAGTAATGCCAGAATTTGCCTGGTAGAGGGCAGAAAACTTTGCCAAGAAGCAGGATTTGAGCCGGATATAAAGGTTGATGAATGTTCGGAGATATTGCAAGGGACGCAGCCCGAACAGCGTAGAAGTGAAGGTCACTTCTCCTTCTTACCCGGGGTTTCTGATGCAGGAGCATCCGGTGAGGGAAAAGCAATCTTGCATCTTCCAAATATTTTTAGTTTCCTTTCTAAGATCTTTGCACTTAGATCTATTATTTTTAAGTACTGTGAAAGGTTTGTGAAGCAAGTTTTGGTTTGGAAGGTTTTGAGAGGCAAGGAAGGGAGGGGTCGCGAAATCGCGACCCCAACTCAATGTTGCACCTTTGGTGAAGTTTTGTCGTAATATCGCAACGTCGTGATATCGCGACGTTGCGATATTACGACAAAACTTCACCAAAGGTGCAACACTGGCGACGTCACGATATCGCGACAGTAATGAGGAGGAGGCGAGAAGTCTTCAAACGTCGCGATATCGCGACGGTAATGAAAAGAAAGAGAGGAAGGGCTTCAGACGTCGTGATATCACGACGTCATGATATCGCGACGTCGCGATATCACGACGGTAATGCAAAGAAAATAGGAAGGGCTTCAGACGTCGCGATATCGCGACGGGTCACGATATCGCGACGGGTCGCGATATCGTGGCCAGTTAAAGGCCGACACATGGTCGGTATTCCAATAGTGGTGAAAGTTAAAAAGAGATAGAGAACGAGACCAGGGGTGATTAGCGAACGGTCGGGCTAGACCAAACCGAACACGTGGCAGTTGTGAAGGACACGTGGGTCAAGTATGTTGCGGCAAGGAGAAATATTGGATGGATGTACACGCAGTCGACCATGTGTATGCAAATTAATTTGGGGGTCTCTTAAGCTGTTAAGGAAGGTGTCGACCACGCTCTTTCCGTCTTAGCTTTACTGGCATCGAAGCATTTACAGGTGATGGTTTAATGGAGGAGCTGACAGTGCAAGGACGGTCAGAACGACGCGACCAGTGCAGGAAGACCATTAATGCCGGTACCTTGGTAGATCGAGCAGATGGCCGTTTAAGACTGATATTTCAAAAATCCCAGAGGAGGGAAATTGGAATTTGAAATTATATTTGGTGGAGGCATTGATGGCCTGGGGGGACCGAGGGACATCATTAAAAAAAAAAAAAAAAAAAAAAAAAAAAAAAGACGAAAATTGTTTTTTTGGGAGGGGGCGGCGGACCGGAGAACAAAGAAGTAAGAGCAGAGAAAGAAGAGAGCCGAACTCGGCCTTTGTAAAGCCTACGGGCTATTGCTTTCAAGCAGGTAATTATTATTTTTTTTTAATTTTAATGAAAAGGCAAGATATTTGAAGTGATCCGTTCCCGGTGCCCCGTCAGAACCACATGACCCTTGGTTTGCATAGATAAAATATTATATCAAGTTAGGATTCCTACCATGTGACTTACCACATGCTCATCATCAAGCATTCAAACAACAAGTGATTCACTATACATTTTTGGGGGACATCCTTTATTGCCATAGCTATGATGGCATCCTCTTGCGTTGCCTAGAACCCCATGAATCTCAATGGGTTGTACAAGAAACCCATGATGGTACTTGTGGTGGCCACTTTAGTGGCATGGAAATCACAAAATGCATCCTTCACATGGGATATTACTGGCCAAATATGGAGTATGATTGCTGTGAATACGTGAGGTACTGTATCAAGTGCCAACAACATGCAAACCTCACACATCTTCCATATCAAGTGCTCCAACCGATCCAGTCCATGTGGCCTTTTTCACAATGGGGCCTCGACCTTATTGGACAAATCACACCCGCTTCATCGAGCAATCACAAATTCATCATTACAACCACAGAATATTTTACAAAGTGGGTCGAAGCCATCCCACTTGTCCAAACCATAGGAGCCAAGATCATGGTATTCATTACAGACCATATCATATGCCACTTCGGAATCCCTTTCCAAATCATCTCTGATAATAGGAAATCCTTCAAGAACAAAACTATCTGTGCCCTCTATACCAAATTCAATATCCATCATAGCTTCTCTACCCCATACTACCCACAGGGTAATGGCCAGGAAGAAGCTACAAACAAAACAATCTATTCCATACTTCACAAAATAGTAGCAGAATCTCATCATGACTAGCATAACCAAATACCCTTAGCTTTGTGGGCTTACTGTATGAGCATACATACTCCCACTAGGGCAACCCCTTTCTCACTGTTCTATGGCATCGAAGCCATCATGCCCCTTGAACTCGAGATACCTTCCTTGCGGGTATCTATGAAGGAATTTATTGATGATGACATCGCTCATCAAGCCCACCTTGATCAGCTTACACTCCTCGATGAGCATCGTATCCATGCCATCGAACACACATGTGTCTACCAAGATCACCTTCACCATACCTACAATAGTAAGGTGCATCAATGCAAATTCCAAATTGGTGATCTAGTTCTCAAAGAGAACCAGCAAATCACAAGTCAACCTCACCAACAATGAGACAAGTTTACCCCAAACTGGTTGGGCCCCTTCATAATCACACATAAATTTGGTTTAGGTGCCTACCATTTGGCTAATCTCGAGGGTCTCACTAAACCTAAACCTATTAATATCCTTCACCTTCATGCATTCAATGCCTAGCCCACATAGGCATTCACTATCACAAATAGTACACATTGCTATTCACACACACATCACCCACTATGCACATCACGATACATGCATACCTTTTATTTTACAACTACATTATACATGTACTTTTGCTTTTTATGCCATTTATATGTTGTTGGTATCTATTTCTTTTTGTAGGATTCACATCATCTACCGCTACACCATCAACAGAGATACATGATCGTACACACTTGCTACCAGCATCACAACATCCCACCATGCAGGACCATCCAACACCACCCCTAGTACCGATTACACCGGCTGAACTTGGCCAGACCACTAGCTACTCTTAAGACCATATAGGTATCACCTTCCTCCCATTCAGACCATCACACTCCACCCTGACACCTCTCACCTCATCGTAGAGGGTCATCCTACTCACCTCATTCAGGATACAGTTAGGTCTCCCTATCCTCCTTTGATGAAAAGGAGGAAAGCTCCCATATCCGTACCCAAGGGTCTCCTCCACCTCCACCTGAGGATGCGAGGAACCCCTACTCACCATCCTCTTCCCCTCACCATATTTTAGGAACCTACCGCCCTCCCAATCGATGATACACACCTCATCCTGCATGTCCTTCATGCCTACCTCCCCCACTTCTGAGTGGGATGTCTCCCTATGCTCAAGCCCTTTAGTCACATGCTTCCCAAGCCGCTTCTATGCGCATACCTCCATCCCATACATGCCATTATCCATAGCCTTCTCCTGTGCCACCCATCCTCCAGATGCCACCCTCACCACTTTGTGGCCTACCATTCTAGCCAACCTCACACTCTATGAATGTATTCCACTCACCCCCATTATCACCTCATGCAAACTCTTCTTCACGCCTGTACTCCACCCCTTATATAGTGGATTCTCTCTCCTCCTCCAATCCTATCACCTCCACATCCTGATATCCAACACATCCTAGCTTGACTCGATGCCCTCAAGTTACATTTGAGCCATTATCATTGCCTCACATCTACTCACCAATCCACCATACCCCATACATCTTCACCTCCACCTAGGTCCATTCCTCATCCTAGGGTTCACCCCACATCCGAATCACGACCCACTCCTCCACCATTCGACCTCACTCCATCTACTTCCCGCACACCTCCCATGGATCCCTACATCTACCCCATGCCTATCCCATCCTCACCATTATCCAAAATGTTTCACCATCTCCTTCACCAAGGCCTCCTAGTATTACCTAAAATCAGGCCTATTGACCCATCGCATCCCAAACCATGAAATTACCATGAACACCAGTTTTGTATATACCATCGACAGCCAGGTCATGACATTGATGCTTATCATACATTTGAAACCCTGGTAGACAACATGTTGATTGGTGATCACATCCCATCATCTGAGAATTCCTGTTCATCCACCCAACTTCAGAGTCCCCCATGTCGCATTATCCCTCAAAATTTACCATCACGTGAATCCTTGACAATACCATCCCACTACATTCACCATATGTCCAACTACACAAACCATCAAAGCCCAAGCAGCATCATCGCTTCACCTCCTCACTCATGACCTAACCCACGTCACTTCACCTATCAGTAGTTTCTCTTCATCTTCCTCCTTACCTCTTCTTCTACTTCTTCTTCTTACTTCCTCACATAGTTGTATGGTCACGCTTCGAGTGGCTACATACCTATGTTGATCTATTTTCTTTCTTCTATCTTCATTGGTCTTTGGTAATCCCCTCATCTTGTTGGTTACCAATACCTATTTCTTCTCATTTATTCCATTTGTAAATCCCACCTTCTCATCCTTCCTCTTTTTGTGATTACTACATGCATTCCCACAGGTCATAGTTTACTCACCTATTACACACACACCCCACATGTTGGGGCAACCATTATCACAGCATCTCACTTTTGTCATGATGATACACCATACTCATATGTAGATAAGTTTTCCAAACTTCTCCCTCTACACTTCATGAGCTTCCTCTTGTAGATATTGCATTCCTCCACTTGCATCATTTACATTACACCCATTGCATATATCCATATGTTTTTCATTATAATTTCATTTCAAGTTTGTATATTCTTCCCCCAAAAATGTGCCTTCAACAGGAGTAACATATGCACTTGTTAGCATCACCACCTGGATGTCCATTCCCCCTTTTTAGGATTAGGGTATACATAGGTGTCATGTTAAGCTTTGACCACTCACTAGTTCAATCAATCAAATGTCACCTCTAGCTGATAGGTTTTACACACTCCTTATAGTTCTTTAGGTTGGTTCAACTTCTCTCATAGACCATTCACACAGGTTACACATTAAACAAGTTTTGAGTCTAGGGAAGATAACACCTTGCGTAGATATCACCATCTAGAAAATAGTTTCCCCTACTCATCCTATCACTTGCATGGTCAACATACGACCTAGGGATAAACAAAGGGATAAGCATAAGCAAGAATAAGAAAAATGGGTAGAAAACAAAAGACAATGCCCATACAAAAAAAAGAGAGAAAAGAAAGAAAAAGAGCACCACAAAACATACACAAACAATAAATGAGGGGTAGAAAACAAAAGGAAAAGCCTCCAGATATCACCATTGTTATGCTTCATCACCTTTGGTCCTTAGGTTCAACATAACATCATGGGATGATTTCCATCACTAGCAATAGGCTCCAAGAGCCTACCTACCAATGGAATAGTCTTACAAGTGGTGACATATCTATCACATTAGCGACCTTCTTTTGTACAGATCATTATTCACTTATGGATGAGCTAGCTAGTTCAGCCATGTCTACAATGGGTTAATCCTACCTCCCTCAAAATGGATAAATGAACCTCACTCATTTACACACACAGGTCCATGATAGACTTTGAACCAGTCAGATTAGTTATGAGTTGTCACAAATACTTGCACAGTTTTGGGTCTGAGATTTGATTACCAAAACTACATTGGTCAAAGTCATTACATATACCTTATACCATCCTACATCCCTGATATTATGGAATGGATCACATTCACATAGGTACATGCAATGATACAAGTGCTTCCTTTGTGCATTTCAGTCCTCTCATACATGCATCATCGCATCTATGTTACATGCATTTACTAAAAAAATTGCATCACATCACATCACATTGCATTACATTTAACATACAATCCTTCACATCATTCTACAGTATATCTACACTACAGTATGATCATACATCTACACCCTACCACATATGTATATCCATGCATTATACATTTACTCAAACATTATACTATGCTATCTATGCAAACACAATTCAAACACATGACAATCAACATAAAAAACACATGTATATAAAATCTAAAACCAAAAGGTATATATATATATATATTTTTGTTTTCCATCAAAAATGCTCGTAGGCTACAACCTAGGACCATGCCCATCATACAAAATATAAAACTACTCATAGGCTACAATGGTAATCAACCTAACTACCACCAAGAGCCTCTCCACTCCCCTCGTAGCTCGCCCTCCCTAGTGCTATCCCACATGTTATTATAGCTCTACTAGACTCTACCCTCTCTCCTGATCTCTGAGCCCCTATAGGAGATAACACCACTCTCGAACTAGCAGCCACATCTCTACCTACTGCCACATCCTATGTCTCAACTCTCGTGCCTCTCTGACCAACTAAAGATGCACTCTGATGGCTCCACTAAGACTATGTCCATACATGTGTCTGTGTCCTAGAATATGACACCACCTAGTCATAATCAGGGAGTGGGATCCCATTAATCCCTAAAGAATACTCACAAGCTACCCACCTTGCTACCTCCATAGCCAACATCCCTCTCCCAAACTCAATACCCCTTCATAGTCGATCTAACTCCCCTCTCAGAGCAACCACATTAGCTAGAACCTCCCCTACCACTTGGGCTCCCTCACCCCCATCTCATGACTACTACTACCTCACCATCTCAGCTCATAGCTCCATAATCTCTACATCTCGAGTAGCCAATGTAGATTGATCCCTCTCCACACCTACCCTTAGCTGCTCCATCTCTGCTACCATCCTAGCACACCTATCCTCAAGGGCCTTCTAAGAAATATCACTAGCAGTCTCTAGGGATATCAACCTCTCCTCCAAATCTATCACCTCTGCTAGCCTATGCATCTCACTCTCATGGAGCTCTCCCTCTAGCTATCATACATGATCATGTAACAACAATACCTCCTCCTCAACCTCCTGCCTCTCCTACTGCTCGATGGGAATCTCCTCCATCCCATCAGAGAAACCCATCTCTAGGGTGTCATCAAAACCACCCATAGCCATACCTCTACCTAACTCCTCCATGGCCACTCTCTCCTCCATGACTACTCTCTCCTCCATAGGTTATGCTCCACCACTCATAGGAACCTCCTCCACTCTCTCTATAGATGAGCTCGAGGTGCCACCCAATCATCACCTCGATCATCATAGAGGTACCTCCATCTCACTACTAGGTCTATCCTATGACCTCACTCGAGTACCTCTCATTGCCCTACCCCCTACTGTAGGTACCCCACCACCAAGTGGTACCCATCGATCAACCACACCAACACCTAGCTCCTAGCTCTACATCGCCCACCAGGCATCAAACTCTAGTGTCGTCCCTACATTACTCACATCTAGGATCACCATTGGTGGGTCCCTCTCACCAGTCCAGGGAAAAACTATAGGTGGCTACCCCCTATCACCCCATCACCTATAGTATACAATAGGCACCTCTGGAATATCCTATCGTAAGCCAAACTATCACATGACTCGATCAAACTAAAAGAACTCAGCCTACCGAGTATATCATCCCACCAACCACCTCCCTCGATGAATGGCTCCCAACTGCTCACCATCCTTCTCCCATGTCACCCCACCCATCCAAGGCCTCCACTCAATGGCACTCAGCACCAACCTACCAAACTTGACCCTCCAAAATAGAGGATCACCCTCATGTGGCCTCTTAACGCCCTTCTCCTCATCAGTCCTCCATCTCAGAGCATAAGGTAAATGTGTCTATCCCTCAACATGAGCATTATAAGGCAACAATGATGGCCTCTCAATAGATATATGCTCCCATACCCATACTTGCAACAAAGGAGTCCAACTCAACCCCTTTCACCCAACACGCACCACATCGTGCAACTCCCTATACACCTGGGCCAACAATGCAGGTGCCCATGCAAACACAACACTGTGCTCTACCATATCACTCACCATGTCCAACATATTCTAGGTAAACAATACCCTAGAAGTGTCAGGCAAAGCATATGTGGAGATCATCATCATCGCCACACACTGGCACTTAGATATCTTCTCATTGTTCCATAACAGCTCATAATCCATATTCTTGATATCTACCTCCTCCCACTTCTCACCAAATAATCACTCCATCATAGCCTCCTTAGTATCATCTGGTGCTACCCTCACTGGCACACCCTCGATCGACAATTTATATATTCTATATACATCTTCCAAGGTGATAGTCATCTCACCCATCGGAAAATGGAAAGTGTTGCGATCTGCATCCCATCGCTCACACAAAGTAGATATATACGCCCTATTGGCATGAATGCTCTTGCATTCCCACACACCTCTAAACCATACTACATCCAACCACTTCTCATCATCCTCATTGTCCATAAGCTTATCCAATTCGCCTTTCATCATACGAACACGATGACGTGGCTCGATCATTTTCACCTATTCATACACAAACAACAACAACAAAATTCACATCAATTTAATACACAATCATCCAATTAAATAAAATTCAAATTTTATTTAAACACATTTCACACACAAATTAATTTATTTTAATTTATCATGCAAATCGAGATATAAAACATACACAATCCACATATCACAACAAATCAAAAACATAATCACATATTTGGATACCCATTTTGCCATTTCATGGTAAAATTTCAAACAGATGTGAAAAATAGTACATATTTGGCTCCCAATAACCAAATTTACAATTATCCACATACTCACTATGGCACAAAATTCAAAATCACGTCAATCCATCAGACATACAAAAACAAAATACATTTTTGGACACCCATTTGCCCACTTCACGATGAAAGTGTCGACAAGTTTCAAAAATAGTATACAAATACACACAAAGTTTGAGGTTAAAGTCACCACAACCCCACCAAAATAGTGCACATGCCAAATCACACAACATCAAAAACATAGTCACATTTTTGAACACCCATTTGGCCACTTCACGGTGAAAGTTCAAACAGAAATAAAAAATAGTACATATCGGGCTCCCAACAACCAATTTTAAATTCAACCCTATCTACATCATGGCACGTAAATCAAACATACGCCAAATGCAATCATATACCAAAACAAATCACATTTTTGGATACCCATTTCACCCTTCTATGATGAAAGTGTCAATGGTTTCCAAAAATAGTATACCTACAGTGGAAAACTTAACAGTCAAAGTTTTCTAATTTACATCCTAATGGCTCACATTCAGATAACATGCCAAACGAGGATAAAACAAAAATACAGTCACACAATCAAATACCCATTTCCTACTTTTACAGATGAAATTCAACCACATTTCAAAAATAGTGCACCATCGCTCCAAAAATGGAAAGTCAAACTGCAAGACTACCCTACCCATCACCCAATCAAACTATAGCAAAAACTAGTCAAACCTAAAAAGTGATCACACTTTTGGGTACCCATTAAGCCTATTTAACACTTTGTGTTCCAATTTTAATTAAAATTTATCTAAATTTTTAAAATAACATGAAAACCTCCCCCCTATTTCATGCTTTTTGAGAAATAAAATTGAAAAATAAAAAGAATAAAGAGCACTTACCGATGGATCGCCACATTGAGCTCCAGTGCCAGTACATCCTCTCACCATCCTGCTACTCGATCTGGTCAACTACAAGCACTCCACATCACCAATCATCACTCGCTCCTCACTCTCCAAGTTTACCACCATCAAAATGACCCCCCACGCTTCCAAAAAGTTTAAATACACCTAAAAACCCTAATTAGGTCAAATTCACCCCTCGACCTATGAATTTGACCCAATTCACCCCTCGACCTATGAATTAGACCAATTCACCCCTTGACCTATGAATCCAGATCCAATTCACCCCCGACCTACGAATTGAGCCTAGAAGCCCCAAATTGACCCAATTTTGATTCCAAACCCTAGGAAATCATCCCCCTTTCCTACCCATATGATTTTTCATCAATTTCATCATGCATTTTTCTTCTATCAACCGATTCATCACCACATCACCACATTCCATTCACCTCATTGTTGATTCCTCATTTGAGGGGGTATTCATATCCAAAATCTAGCTTTGCATGCAACCAAACAACCAAACATCCAAATCATGGATATCACATCTATCTACAAATATTTTTGTTAAATATTATCTTATGATTATAATCTCAATCCCAACCAGATATTTGTTAGATCATGAGAGTTGTGCATAACAATGGAGAGGTCACTCTGGCATTCATGATACACAATGAATGACATGTTTGACTAACTCAATGCAACATTTGGAGATGTCACTCTGGCATTCATGATACATAATGAATGACACGTTTGAATAATCCATATGTTAACTAGCTCAAATGGTTTGACACTTGTCACCATGCACTCATCAATCAATCAACAACAAAAATTTGAATAGGCATTTGTTCTATTCATACTTTGGACCATCCTACATTGGTCGCAAAAGCAAAGTAGTCAAAATTTGCCACCCCAAGCAACTAGTATGACATTGAGAAATGTCATACAGACTCAACAAAACCATCATGTTGCATCCGCAATCATCCATTTCCATTCACTGATATTGTTTTTCATTTTCTTTTCTTTCTTTCTCTCTTCTCCCCCTGGATCCCTGATCAATGTTGTATGGTCACGCTTCGAGTGGCTACATACCTTTGGTTGGATTCCATTCTCTTCTTCTCTTGGCTATCGATCAATGTTGTATGGTCACGCTTCGAGTGGCTACATACCTTTGATTGGATCCCATTATTTTCCCTCCTTCATCTTCTACACATCCCTTCATATTTTTGTATTAAATTATGCTTCACACAGTATAGTACAAAAAGGGGTAAAATATAGACACCTAAAAGTCGCAAATAGCTACCTCTACGTACTTGTAGATCCTTTTGGACACTTGTAGGTTTACATAGGCCATCCTAGACACCTCTAGGCTATTGTAGACTGGCATAGACTATTGTAGATCCCTCTAGACCTACGTAGACTATTGTAGACATGCGTAGACTACTGTAGACATGCGTAGACTAGCGTAGATCGCTCTAGATTAGCGTAGCATATCGTAGACTTACATAGACCATTTCACTAGTTTATAGGTACAAAACCCTATTAAACTACTCAATCCACGTCATAACCACCTTGCATCCATCAAAGGACCACTCATCAATCACCTAAGGCCACTTAAGCCCTTCCTAGACTTAATTAGGACCCCACGGGACTATTAGTTCCCAAAAAGTCTTAATTAAAGTTAATTCAAATTCTAATTTTAAAGTGACTTCACTTAAAGTGCACTTTTTGGATTAAAAAGGTTAATTAGGTTCCTAAACCCTAATTAGTCCTAATTATTCCCTCCCACATGTGTGTGCACAAAGTTGGTTAGGATATTTCTTAGGAAACCCTAACCTAACCCTAATCTAACCTTAGAGTTGACTAATCCTAGTTAACCCTAATCTCTCCTCACACATGTGTGAGGATGAGATATTTCCTTAGGGAATGTGGGGATGACACCTCACAAACCCTAACCTAACCACCATAGAACCTGACCTTAGGGTTTAGTTCTCCTAACCACACCCCCTACACCTTAGGTTTATCTATAAATAGTGGACCTAATCCCTCATTCTACCTCTCTCTCTCCTTTTAGCCAAAGTATAGAAAATCTATCAAAATGCAACCAAACATGCAAGCAAGGACATATGATCCATACCAGCAACATTACAACACCTGAGGAGCCCATCCATGCAAGGATTTCCATCAAAAAGTGCTTACAACTGAATTCCCCCCGACCTACGAATCCGGCACCAATTCACCCCTCGACCTACGAATTGGGTCTATAGGTCTCAAATCACCCCAAATTTGTTAGGTAAGCATCCTTTCATGTTTTTATGATGTTTCCCATAGTTTTTAATGCATTTTAGTACAATTTTATTTCCTATTTTCATCATCTTTCATCAATATGGGGCCTGACCAAGGCAAGCCCCCAAACACTCTAACCCTATTTTTTAGGTCATAAAATAGGTGACAAAGCATCCACATCAACAACAGTGGTGGCCCACATACGCAGGAAGCCCACCTACATCGAGGGACCCAAGAGCAACTATCAGTCTATTTGATGTTCATTATGAAAGGATTCCTTATAATCCTTATTGTAACCTATGAATTCCATTTCAAATGAATAAAGAACAATTTTTTGGACATGTGCATTTACTTTGTACTTATGTTTGAGCAAATAGTAACTTTTGTACGTTTCATGTAGGTTTTGATGACGAGGTTCCCAATTTACTAATATCATTTCTAGTGGCTGAGGTTGGAAGCTAGAAGGCTCTTTTTTATATCATTTGAATAAAGATTTGTAGTTCTCTATTGCATCATTTGAATGGAGAATTTATTTGTATTGGTTCAGTGAGATCTGGTTATTCTGATCAGACTCCCATTGTAATGATTTATTGTTTAATGTAATCATGTTTTCTCCTTTAGTAGTTCTATGTGCAATTTTGTGTGTTCTCCCATTTATATTTTACATCATTTGAATGTGTAGATGGCATATTATTTCACTGGCATGTTGAATTATTTCTATTACATTATTTAAATAGATGTGATTGGCTTAGTTTTATCTTCTTCCCCTTCTATCTTCATCATATTTTAATTCTAGCTACAATTTCCCAATGGATAAGATATAGATCTACAGCTTGAAGCACTAACTAGGAGTTACTTTCGAACTTGGTCAAATTTTATATTGTAGTTTTATTTTATTTTTACAAATCTGTATGAGCATGAGCATATAAGAAATATTGTAGGCTCACCTTCAGGGTTTCCTTACCCTACTCGGTCTATCTATAGTCTTAGGATAATATTTTATTGAGTTAAAGAGGTGGATCCACCAAAGCCCACAGTGGTGATTGGATCAAGGAAGTCTTGCAGTGTGATAAATATATTAAGGGTGTAGGAATTTCCCCCAATAATCACCCAAAAATTGATGGGAAAATAGAAAAAGTAAACTAGGTATTAGAAGACATGCTTCACTTGTATTGTATGGATCAAAAAACCTATTGGGAAGATTACCTACACTTGGTGGAATTTGCATACAATAACGAACATCATTCAACCATAGGAATGGCACCATTTGAAGCATTGTATGGAAGGAAGTGCAAAAATCTATTATCATGGAATAATCTAAAGGATTGGATTGTGTTAGAACTTGATATGGTTAGAGAAATGCAGCAGTAATTAATATTAATCAAGGAATTATTGAAAGAATTTGTAGATTGATAAAAGAGTTTTGTCGATCTAAAGATATCACCATGAGAGTTTGCAGTGGGTGATAAGGTGTTTCTAATGGTAAATCCAAGAAAGAGTGCAATCAAATCTACAAACCTTGATCCTCGCTACATTGGACCCTTTGAAATCATGGAGAAGATCAGTCATGTGGCTTATCGACTTGCCTTACCACCCAATCTGTATAATATTCATAAAATCTTTCACATTTCATTGCTTAGAAAATACATTGCTAATCCTAAGCATGTGTGGGACTTATCTAATTTGTAGATGGTAAACCCTGAGGTTATAGAGATTCAACCAGTAAAAATCCTTGAATTTCGATCCAAATCAAAGAGGAAGGAAATTTTTGAGCAGTGTAAAGTTCAGTGGGATCGATATTCTGAGAAGAATGCTACTTGGGAGAAAGTAGATGACATGCAGAACCAATTTCTATATTTGTTTGAAATGATATGTAGATATTATATTTTTGTTTAAACATGGAAAACACACAGAGGATTGTGTTAATCTTAAGGGGGAGGAGTATGTCATGATCCTCCCATGGCAAGACTTTTATTTGGATGGTTCTATATTTTTGTATTGCTTCTTTTCATGGGATGATGGATAATTTATTATTTTACCTTGCAAAACCTATATTTTGGTGGAATTATGTATAGTGAAATGAATGACCATTTCATGTGAAAGTTTTTGTTAAGTCTAAATTTTATGAAATAATAAGATGTTGTTAATGGACCTTTACTTTTTTAGGAATTAATTGCAGGTGTTGGCAAAAAGAATTGGTCACCAAGAAAGAGAATGTCCAAGGGAAATGATGTGATGGGTTATTTGACAAAGTATTCAAAAGCAACACAAATGAGTGCTTCTTTCATGAATATGCATAACATGATTTGCATAAAAATAAAAACCAATCATATTGATCTTTAGCTAAATATTGCTTATTTTGTTTTATATAGAAGCTTGTTTGTGGTTGCAATTATGGAAATTGTGGAAATGTTTGTTTGTTGATGATCCTTTAGGAATAAGGAAGCATGAGTTTAAGAACAACATCTCTAGAGTAGGATCTAGAAAGGAATAATTTTTTAGGAACATGAAGACAATAATGTCTAGTATGAATTTCTTGTTTCTAGCCTTAAAAAAAGGGTTTGAACTTGGCATAATTGTTATTGTAATTATTTCATTCCATAGTTGTTTTGATGCTAAATATATTAATAAAACGTTAGTTTTTCTCAGCTATATTTTGGCCCGGTTGATAGATCAAGCATTCATTAGAATGTGTGAAAAGTTATCTCCACTGCCTTCATGTTAAATTGAACTTAACCAAGATCATAACTACCGATAAAGGAATCGGGTCATGTTGTTCCAGTGAAGTAATGATTCTAGTAGTGGGAAACATGGAGAAGGCAGAAGGGATCGATATGCGAAGGAAAAAGGGCTTTGTGGAATTCATTGTGTATGCATGCACAAGTAAGAAAGAGGAGTGTATGGAAAGAGAGTCCTCATGGTAAATAAGCAAATAAAGTAGATTTAGGAAGAAGGATTGGATAAACCTACGACGAGCAACATGTAGTACTCTTAAAGGAAACATGATAGAATGTTTTTTATGTGTGAATATTGCTTTGAAAAGTAAGTTTATTGTTAGTCAGTCAATGTAAACCTTGGGAAAAATAACCTAGAGTGTTTGCAAAGAAGAAAATGAATATCTTTAGTTGCAGTAGATAGTCCATTATATAACCATATTTCTAGGGGTCTTAGTGACTGTAACTTTGAACTTACCATGTATGACATAACTATTTAACTGGACTGTGTTCATCCTGTAGGTCATGTATAATGGAATTTTTGGGATGCTTTTCTTGTGGGAAGATTTTGTATCCTAGTTTTTTGAGATATGTAGTTCCCTACTCCACATGAGATTTTAATTCCAGTCTAAAACTTATTTTCTAGAAGAGTGAATAGTTTGGGTAAAACTTTACCATCAAGTTTATTTTAGAGAACATGTCTTGCAACAAAACTGTGTGCTATTAATAAATGGTTTAGAGCTTTACCCCAACTATAGATCTATCAGTGAGAGTTGGTTTGTGGAAATAAAATAGGTAGGATATTATTTTTAAGAAAATATCAACTCCGATGTTCTTGTAAAGAAACAAAATTTTTATGTTTGAGTTCTCGTATATTGAGCTCGCGTATTTAATTCTTCTAGATATTTGTTGAATAAAAATAGTATTTTGAAGGAAATTTTTTTACGTATGAATGGGCTTGTGCTTTTTGTTAAAAGATAAACAATATTCAGTTGTGACAAAGAATGAATTTTTTTAATGTTATAAATATATGCTTGCCATTCGTATGAGTGAAATGGATAATGACCATGATAAAGGAAATTCCATGTGTTATTAATAAATGCTTCAATAGAATGGAGTAGAGAATGTAAAATGAGGTATATTTCACGTATTTTTGGTGTATGTATAGCTTTACTTTTGTGTAATTGTAAATATTTGAGTGTCTTGGGTGTCATCTTTGGTCCCAATGAGTGGATATCCTATTTCAGGCAATCGGGAGAGTTCTTGTGCAAGAGATGTACCGTAACAAGCATGGCTACCAAAGAATGTGGTAAAGTAAAATTGATCAGCACTATAATATGAGACTCAATCAGAGAAGCAAATGGGTGCTTTTTGTTAGTGGAAAGAAAGCTTTATATCTTCATACAACATTTAGGCCAGATAGTCTTCTTAAAACTAGCAGATCCTCGAATGTAAACATGTTGTTGAGAACTGTATTATTTATATGTGCTCAATATTTAGATGGAATTATCTTTTATGTAATAATAAAGGTTGTTTTAGAAACTCCTAGCTTATAATATATAAATGCAAACTTATGGTTAAGTCGAATCCGAACTATTTTTTATATTCTAAGATCAATATTTTGTATTGTTTGCTTATGTGGGTTTACTTTTAGTAGGGTTTGATTTATTTTTTTGATGTGGAGTATTTATGATCTTTTATTCCATAGTTTAAGCTATCCTTATGTTTAATAGAGTGAATGATTTTCTTGTAAATATTTCCTTTATACTTATAAATTTCATAACGAAAAGATGGCGTTCATTCTAAAGGAAAAGGGATGACTTTTGATCTACGTTAGACATCCGATGTATTGTATCTGGATGTACATATGAATTAGAATTTCAGAAGCACATCACCACTATTTTGTAAGTAGAGTTAAAGGTCTAATGTGGTCAAACTCTTAGTGTCTTGACCAAAACCAGAACAGAGCTTTGTTTATATGGGTGATTACTTTGAGCTCTAAAATATAGAATGTGGATTCCTTGTGAATTGAATGCTCCTAAATACTATGTAGATCCGTGATTAGGTTTTCTTATTAGACCACATGGTACTTTTGTGAGTTATAATGATTATTTAAGAAAAAAATTAACTTTTGTATACTCGATTCTTGATTCGAGGATACCCTTTCATTGAGGAAGAGGAATATTAGACATAGAAGCACCTAGAACCCCTGGGTCAGTTGTAGGTAAAAAAATTTAGTCCCATTTCCTATAAAATATATGTAATGAATGGTTTCTACCAAGTAGAAAAAACCCACGTTATGTAAAGGAAGAATATTCCATCATGTGCATAGTGCATCTTCATAGACTGGCCTATGAAGCTAGCAGGGATGTGCACAGACCATTTCAAGATAAAGAAAATGGATTCTGCTACACTAAAAGGCTTGTGTAGTATGATGATTTGGGTGTTTCTTTTTGAGGGACAAAAAATAATAGAATTCCTACATAGAAATACTTATGTAGGGAACTGGTTCTTTTGCCATACCTTTCAAATGAGTGAAAGGGGAGCAGGGTGGTAAACCAAATATAATTAATAAAAATAAATGGTCGATATGCTATGTGAGTTAACCATGCAAATGATTTAATATTATTTGATGTATGATTTGGATAATGATGGTTCAGATTTGGTTCTTAAATGGTGCTTGACTCTAGGTTTAAAAAAAATAGGTTGGATTTTTGGGTTATTATAGGATCAAAGGGTAAGTCTCATATATAAAGGTTAAAAGTTTATTAGTCCCAGTCAGAGATGAGAAGCAAAGGCTTTGATGTAGGGAGTCCCATGGCCAAAAATTCTTGAGGTAAAATGTCTCAAGGTTTTGATATCAAGTGGTGAGGAAAATCCTAAAGAAAAAACACCTATGCCCCAAAAGTCAAAATTATTGAGGTGTGCAATCTTCTAGAAGTATTGTCCATTCCTACAAAATAATATTACTTCTCTTTGAAAGGATAGTAGTATCATGAGAAGTGTATCATGGATCTAGAGCATTTAATGAAGAAATATTTTACACCCAGATTATGGGAATTCCCAAAATAGGTAGATAATAATAATGGTGATGGTTTCTTATCCAAAGGATCATAACCATTTGATATTCATAACTCTAGATCCAAATACCTTGAGGAGACCAACAACTTAAATGAAGATATTATTGGATGTCAGAAAGCATCAATCATATTGAAGTCTCTACATGAGTTTTGGAGGGAAACCCTCTTCTTTGTGATCTATAAATAGGAGTAGTTTTAGTTTTGTAAAGGATTGAAAAATTTGCATTTATAATATCTTGTAAGCTTTCACTTCTTTCTATAGAGTTGTTGGCTCCTAGGCAGCTTGTGGGAAAATAAAACCCCAACTCCTAGCATAATCCTTGTAAAAATTATTTATATATATATGGAAGCTTGTGTTAATTTTTTGACAAGCCATATATGGATCTCATGCTGACCCATTTATGTATATGTTTATGTGTTTGTAGTTTTTACCTGAATATTGGATTTTATGTGCATGTGTGTGGGAGGCTTACATCAATTTTCTAGCTAACCATATATGGTTTCCATCCTTTGGACCATTTATTTATGTACGTATATGTTGGTAACTCTCATTTGGGCTTACTTGTATTGAGGAGAGGAAGTGTTCATCGTTGGCACATAACATTCAAGCTTGTTGTGCGAAGAGATCTTAGTGGATATTTTGGTGCATCACCACCTTTGTTAGCTTAGGTTTTTCTTTTCTTTGAGTTGTTTTACTTTTATATCTCCCACCCATTTTCCCTTGATTTCAAGTGTACCTAAAATATCATATCATAACAATGATTCAACCTTGTAAAAACTCTCAAAGGCTCCTAATTGAGCCAAATATCATGCTCTTAGTTAAGGCCCTACTATGTCACTCCACATGAGCTACAATTATACCATCCAAGATAATAAGGGAGAACACCAATTTTTTTGCATGCCTAGTTGGATGCGAGAGATATTTAATTGGTTCCATAATCATGGCATTGATTTAGGCTTAGAATTGGTGAGATTCTATGTCTATCCTTGCTTGTTGAAGAGTTTCTTTGCCCACTTGCCAACTTTACTCTAGAATAACATTAGAAGAAGTTGCTATTTTGAAGACATCATATTGAGGTTTCAACAAAGGCCTCAATATATATTCTCTTAGGAGCACATACTTAATTCACTTGGTGACTCCACTACAAACCAAAAGACCCATAATTCTAAGTATGGCTACTTTAACAACAATATTTCTCCCTAACAAGGAAAACAAGATCTCACTTTCACCTCTAAAGCCATTGGTTATTTGGGAAATTTTTCTAAAATAACTATTGGAGATCTTTCTAAAATACATCAACAAAGACCCAACATCTCCATTAAAACACTTGTAGGATATGGTCTTCTTGTACCAAATATACAATTTTACAGAGCAAGATGTGGCCCTCAGCCTACTGGTGGCTTCACTAAAAGGTAAGGTTTATCAATAATATGACTTCCTAGTTCCACACTCAATTAATAACTAGTACCAAGTTGTTGCCTTGATCATGGATAGATTCAAAGTGAAGATAAACAAATCCAACCGTAATCCAAAACCTTCCTCCACAAACATGTCATAATGGGAAATGTAACATCCCTATGGAGGTCAAAAAGGACATCTTTGAGACCCTTAGGAAACAAGAGTGGATTTCAAAGGAGCCTCTCCACATGTATCAAGAGGGGCATGGGCCTATAGCTTAGTCAAGAGCTAATCAAACCCATGAAGAAGAGGAAAATTTTAGGTTAGATCTCTTCTACCCTTCTGATGACCAGGCAGTCCAATAGGCAGCTAATATCCTGGATAAATAACCCTATGAAGAGGTTGAGTCAATCAAAATGTACATCAATTAGATCCTAGAAAAGAGCCTCTTCATCCATAAGGATGGAAATATAGTAAAATGTTCAATAAAAAAATGGGGATCACACTCTAGTAGTGCCAATAGCACAGAAATGGCTATTATTGGAATCTACCTATTTTTGCTAAAAGGGTTGCTCTAAAGTCTTCTTTCGATATGGGTAAACATTTTTTACCCTAAAATATGGAAAAAGAAAAATAAGAAAGAACTTGAGCAACTAATGGAGGGCATATTTTGACTCTGCACCTAATATATAAGTCCATCCACTTAACCTTGTACATATGTACTATATATAGTAGTCCTAACTTCAAGGGATAATGAAATATTTAACATTTGTAGAGATGTGAGGATGTAGACTAACTACTAAAATTTCCACCTTCACTTCTATTCCAAAAGGTGGGTTCTCTTCTTGAATTTGTTCCTAATGGACTAAGGCATCCACTTCTATAGGTTCCTTATCTTTAGCAAGCTAAATATCCTCTATGAGTCACTAGAACTATAGTGAGTTATAGCTATATTTTTGTCAATAGAAAGTGGAAGCAAAAGAAATGGTCAAGCATACAAGAAACCTTCAATAAAAAGTCTGAGGGTCATAGGGCAAGTATCATATATGAAGGTTGTTTAAAGGTCAAATATTTATCGGTACTCAGTAGAGATGAGAACCAATAGCTTCGACAAGAGGTTCCCATGGTCAAAAAGATCCAAGGTAAAATTTTCTCAATTAAACAATGTCTAAGTGGTGAGGAATCTTTCAAAGAGAATCACCTTTACCCCAAAAGTCAAAATTCTTGAAGTGTACAATCTTGTGATAGTATCATCCTTTCTTGCAAAATAATGTCACATCTCTTTGAAAGGACAATAGCAACATGGGAGCCACAACAAAAGCAACTCACGAATCTAAAGCATTAAATGAAAAAATATTCTATACCTAGATTATGGGAATTCCCAAAAATGGGTAGATGGTAATAATGGTGGTAGTTGTTCATCTAATGACTCAGGATAATTTGACATTCATGACTCCAGATCTAGAGACCTTGAGAAAACCAACAACTTAAATGAAGATGTGACCATATGTTAGACAACATTAGTCACCTACATGAGCTTTTGAAGGGAAACCCTCCTCTTGGTAATCTATAAGTAGGACTAGTTTTAGCATTGTAAAGGATCAACAAGTTTGTATTTGCAATATCTTGTAAGATTTCCTTTCATTTCTTTCTATAGAGCAATCAACTTTTGAGTGGCTTGTGGGAAAATAAAACCCCTGCTCCTAGCACAATCCTTTTAAAAACTATTTGCATATATATATGGAGCCTTGGATCAATTTTTGACTAGCAATTTATGGTTCTCATACTAATCATCTTCTATATGCGTGTATGTATTTATAGTTGTTACCTAAATCTTGGATTTTATTTGCAAGCATGTGCAGGAGGCCTGCATCAATTTTCTAGCTAGCCATTTTTTTTTTTTGGTAGATAATATACTATAGCATTAATACCAAGTTTTATAGGTTGACCCAAAACCTTTTACAAAAATCAGCCCAGGGCTATTGATGAACATATCCTTACTAAGGATCCTATATATGTAAAATCTACATACCGCCAAAGCCATTACATCCAATAAGGTACATAGCCTATTATCAAAAAGAAACTTCCCATACAAAATTTTGGGTATACCCCGAGAAAACACACATGCATCATAATTACAAAAAAGAAACAAACACGGATCCCTTCCTTGAGACAATGGAGAAACAAAAAGCTGTAGACACACATAGCAGAGTACTGAAAAAAACTCCCACAAGCTCTGTATTGACAGTTACTCTTAATAATTCTTTGGTAATTGCTTTCTTCCATATATGACATGCTTTAGTACCACATACTATCTTGGCCAATCAGCCTTGGAGAAGTGAACCTGCTGGCTAGATTTATGGTGGTGGCTATCTGGTGGTCCACGTGGCTTTGGTTTGAAGTCTTATATTGTAATTTCTTTCCTTCCCTATGATTATCAACCAACCTCAAATTACTAAGATGACTAGGAGCTATGTTATCTGACATGTGACTGTCTCCATTAGTCTTTATGGTATTTCCAAGCAACATCCACGAAGACTGACAGCTCAAATAATTTTTATTGTGAGTCTAATTCATAAAAGAGATGGGAATAATCCTAGCCTTCGAACTTACAGTGCCTTCCCTGTTGGTAAATTTGACTATCATTCTTGGCATTCTTGTTGAATAATCTCCTCTACTTCACTCGGGACACCATGTTCCCATTTGAAAAGTTTGTCACCATCGACACCCAAATTGGCCAACTTATCAGCAATTTTGTTAGCTTCCCAAAATACATGTTGGGTTTTTCTATCCTGTCTTCCCTAAAAAAGGATCCCAGCCTATTCAAAAATTGTTTTAATCCTCCAAGGATGTGTTTTCCAATTATTAATGAGATTTATAACATTAATAGAGTCTCCTTATATGATAAAATTGCCTTCTAAGTCTTGAGTCATTTGAAGGCCTCTCCACATAGCTCTAGCTTCAGCTTCATTGTTTGTCCTTGTTCCCAAATATTTAGAAAATGCAAGCATCATATTCCCATTATGATCTCACACAATGCCACCAGTGCCTAATCTACCAGGATTTTCCTTAGCTGCTCCATCAAAATTAAGCTTAAACCAACTCATAGGAGGTGGAGACCACTTAACATTGGCTCTAGGATTGACTACCCTAGGCACAGACTCATCTAACAAGGTTAAGCTTAAATATTGAGCAATAGTGGTCTCTTGTAGATGAGGTTTACAACTATTAAAAGGGATAAGGTTCACATTCTCGTTGGCAAAGGATAGGATCCTAGTAATGATAGTTTTATGATCATGGATAGACTCATTAAAGACTCTATGGTTCCTTTCTAACCACACCTACCAAAGATAGTGATTGAGACAAATTTTCCACATGTATCTAAGTCTTTGGATTGAAAAGGGGTAAGGCCACTAGACAAACAAATCAAGTACGATGGCTGGTTTAACCCATGAAATATTGAAGGCCTGAAAAACCCCACTTAGGATAGTCAAGGAAAAAGGGCACTCAAGGAAAATGTGATAAATGGTCTCCCAATTAGCCCTACACAGATAACAATGATTAGTGATACAAATACCTTTACACATCATATAATCAATGGTTAGAATTCTTCCTTGGATAACCAACCATGAAAAGACTACAATTTTTGGAATTAAATTTTTTATCCAAACTAAGTCCTTTTGGAGGAAAAAATCCTCGTCATCAAGCAGAAGCTTGTAAGCTGATTTAACAATGAACTGCCCATTTTTCGTAGGAGCCCAGGTCACTTGATCTTCCTTGGGTCTCATGGGGATAAATTGTTTCCCGAGAATGTTACAAAGATCATTTGATTTCACTTGAAATCCCTGAATTATTATTTATTTCCACTTCATTCTACCTTTGTTCTCAACCATATAATCGGAGACTTTTTTGCCAATGAGTTCTTCTATGATATCTCTGATTCGGGCTAAGTTAGGATATTGTGTCAGTGGTTCGTCCTTAGCCCACCTATCATTCCAGTAATTTATCCTCTCACCATTGCCTAAAACCCATCTTAAACCTTTTTTGATGATTTTCTTACAATTAAGAATTGCTTTCCAAAAATAAGAACCTCTGATTGGAACTGAGTCACTTAGAAATTCCATATTTTGAAGATACTTTCATTTGATGATAGTTGTCCATTCATTTTCTTCACCAGAAATGAGACACCACGTCTGATTAGCTAGTAAAGCTAAATTTATATGAGCAATTCTCCTCAGACCTAAGCCCCCATTTTCCTTGGGTCTGCACACTTTGGTCCATCCTACAAGGTGTATCATTTTTTCTCCTTTGATCCAATCCATAAAAATTCTTTTGAGTTTCTCAATTTTCTAGAAAACCTTCATAAGGGATTTGAAAACATAGAGGAAATAGACTGGAATGCTTTGAAGAGAGGCCTTAGTGAGGGTCACCTTTCCTACTTGAGATAGAAGATGATCTTTCCATCCAGGAAGTTTTTTTTTAATTCTTTCAATAACCCTATCCCATATTGACTCTCTCGGAGAACCAATAAAAAGAGGGAGACGAAAATACGAAGTGGGGAGGTTTCCTATATCACACCCTAAAATTTTTGCAATCCTTCTTTGACTCTAAATGGGGGTGTTCAAGAAATATAACTTACTTATACTAAAATTAACTTTATGACCAGCAACATCCTCGTAGAGTTGCAAGATGTATTTAATTATTTTGGCCTCAACCACCGATGCCTTAGTCAATATAAAGGTATCATCGATGAATTGTTGGTGAGAAACAACCCTAGTGAGAGATGTTTCCTTGATTCTCGATATTATCCTTGAATTGCAAGTATTTTTTATGGTTCTGCCTAAAGCTTCTGCCACAATGATGAATAACATGTGGCTGATAGGGTCCCCCTACCGAATTCCTCTGACTTTGAAAGTAACCAACAGTTGTTCCATTAACTAGAATCGATAACCATGCTTTAGAAATACATTATTTGATCAAATTAACCCATTGGTGGTGAAAACCAAACTTAAGGAGGACAACAATCAAAAAGTACCAATTTAGCCTATCAAATGCTTTGTTCATATCAAGCTTGAGGGTAAAAATAGACCTATTAGTCTTATGAGCAGAGTGCAGAGCTTCATGAACTGTGATAACTCCATCCAAGATTGACCTACCCTAGACAGAGCTTCCCTAGCATGAATCTATGATGCGAGGTAGAAGATATCTCATTCTATTTGCAATGGCTTTAGTTAGGATATTGTAAGAAACATTGCATAGACTGATTGGCCTGAAGTCAGCCATAGATTCAGGGGTTTGCTTCTTAGGAATTAGAGAAATAAAAGTAGAGTTGATACCTTTTGGGATATGATAATTTTCTTGGAATTCTTTTACAGCAAAAATTACATCATCACTTATGATGTCCTAAAAAGCTTTATAGAAATGAGGGGGAAATTCATTGGGTCCCGAGGCTTTGTCTGGCTCCATGCTAAACAAGGCTTCCTTAATTTCCTCATCAGAAAATGGAGCTAGAACCTTAAGGTTTATATCCTCATTTATTATTCTAGGAATGGATTGCAAGAGAATATATTTGGCCTCCTCATTGCAATACGATTCCTGACCAAGGATATAATTGAAATAAGTTAATGCCTCCTTTCTGATTTCTGTTAAGTCTTGAGTAATAGAACCATCTGTTTTTTTTTTTTTTAAATTATCTTGTTATTGCTTCTGTTTCTAAGCATGGTGACATGAAAAAAATTGGAATTTGAATCTCCATATTTCAACCAAAGAGCCCTTGATTTTTACCTCCAATAGATTTCCTCATAGGCCAAAATGTTATGAAACTCTGCTAGTTTTGTTTGTTCCTCCTGCCTAGTAGTTTCATCAGCATCACCATGTTGGATCCTCTGATCAATTATCTTCAAACTTTCAAAAACCTATTTTTATTTTCAAATAGGTTCCCAAAGACCTATTTGTTCCAATTTTGAAGCTTTTCCTTAAAAAACTTTAATTTTCTAGCAATTTTAAAAGCTGCACTACCCCTGACAGGTTGCTACCACCACTGACTTAAATTATATTTGAAACTAGAATGTTTGATAATTTAGAAGGTTTCTTGAAGGACATAGAGTTAGGGATCTCCAACAAAATGGGATTATGATCAAAGGCAATTTTAGGAAGGACTTGTAGGATAGAATCACCAAATAAAGTTGCAGTATCCTTTGATAGAAAAAACCTATCAAGCCTTTCTTGAATGAGATGACACCCTATCTGCCGATTGCTCCAGGTATAATTCGCTCCTCTAAGTTTTACATCCATCAACATGTTGGAGTTCACAAAGTCATTGAACTCATACATGCTCCTAATAGGTGGTCCATTTCCACCCATTTTGTTTGAAGGGTAAAGAGGAGTGTTAAAATCCCTAGCCAGAATCTAGGGGACATTATGGAAGATTTCACTTAGATTGCCTAAGTACTCCCATAGTAGAGCTCTCCCTTGAATTGAAGTTGGGGCATAAATATTTGAAATGATCCACGACTTGTTGTTGTTTATTTCCTTAAATAAAACACTAAGAACCCTACCATATTTCTAAATAATGGTGCCTTCCACTATCCAGGGATCCCAAAAATTCATAAGGCCTCCAGATGCTCCTCTGGCTTATTTGCAAACCATCTCCCCTTGATTCCAAATTTTTTTTGCTATTTTTTTTTACTGAATCTCATCAGTTTTTGTTTCTTGCAACATGATAATAGTTGGATTCACTTGATTTCTAATTGCACTGACTTCCCTATGTTTGGGCAGGCCATTGAGGCCTCTCACATTCCATGAGAGGAAATTCATTTAGATTTTTTGGGATTTCTTCCTCTCCCCCTCCCTTGAGGGGGTTTTCCTAATTTGTTGTCTTCAGAACCTGAAATAACCTGTTGAAACAATGTTATCTATTTTCCATTGGCAATGTCATTATCAGTTTTAATTTTTTGATTCTCAGCATTTGATATTCTCCCTCTTCTTTTTTCACTACAAAAATCTATAGGAGACTTCATAGTGCTCCTGGTTTGTTTAGGACTAAACTGAGGGGAGGTAATTTGCTGAACTGAAGAGTTTCACATATCTCCACCCCTACATCCAAATATTCTCCTTTTTTCCTATATTCCCCTGGTCTGTAGGACGGTCCCTCAGTAGGATTCACTTGGCTTCTAGTGATGATGTTATGGAGATGAGATTTTTTATTTTCCAATGCCTCAAATTTCTTCCTAAGTTCTTCAGCATTAGGGTTTGGCTTTGGGATGCCCACCAGGCTTGAAGTATTTCTAGCATTGGGGTTTAAGGATCTTGACTTGGATGTGGATTCTAGAGATCGTGCATCAGGGTTTAGATTTGTGATGCCCATAGGGCTTACAGTAATTTCAGAATTAGAGTTTGAGGATCCTTACTTGGGTGGGGATTCGAGAGAGTCAGAAAGGTTAGCCTGAAGGTGTTGGGCTTCCATGTCTTCCGATAATCCTCCTACTCCCATATTGGATAGAATTGAAAATTTATTTGAAACTAGAGGATTGGAACTTACTTGAGTATTTTGGTTGCCAACAACCTATTGTTTTTCTTTGTCTTGTTGGGACCCTGCACCCTCTCTTTTATTTTTTTGGTAGACATAGTTTGCCTGATTGAAATCACCTCTGGTAGGGAAACTCATCAAATTTCCTCTGTCTAGCATTCCTTGCTTTTACTTTTCTCTATTCATTGCCAAGTTAGGGCACTAATTGCATAGATGTCCTTGATTTTTACATTCTGCACAGAATTTTGGTCTATTATCGTATTCTACCAATTGTTTTCTATAGTATTCTCCATACTCTAGCTCCACAAACCTTGGCAATTCATTATTCAAATTAGCATTTACACAGATTCATGCATGTTTCATCCTTTTCCTGGCCAAGGTCACATGGTCAATGGATATCAGGTCCCCTATAGTTCTGGATATGCCCTGTAGCCAATATTCATTGAATAACTGGGCGGGTAGACTCAGGAGATGAATCCAAATAATTGCAATGTTAATATTTTGCTTTTCAGGGTTGAAATATTCACCCCATCATCTGAGAAAAAGGCTCCTCTTTCCTAGAAACCAAGGACCTCCTATTAAAATGTGGTTAGCATCCTCCATATTGTTAAAACGGATAATGAAGAACCCTCGAGTTAGAGCTACCAAATCCAAGTTGCCTACCAATCACCATTTACCCATCGCCCAAGCCTTGATAGTCTCCATGTCCAGCTTACCTCCCAAAAACTTGCCTACCAGGGAGAATTCTTCCATTAAAAGAAAAGGGCTCATGGAACTTGTTGGGGCTGAAATTTTATTATTTACTAGAACTAGGGGCGGAAGAGAGAGAACCTCCTTTCTTTTTCCTTTAAGAGTCTCAGCAAAAGACAGCCACTTCTTAGGCCCCACATTGTCCTTCGTATTTTTTTTTTTGGGGTCTTTCTGAGGAGGGTCGGGCCCCCGTGTGATGCCCACCTCTAAATCTGCCACAACCTGATCGCCTTCCTTTGGATCCTCGCTTGATCCATGCTCGAGGTTCCCACCTGCCCCTTCCATACCTGCTCTACCTCTACCGTGTTGGTTGAGATTCTTGCCCAAAAAATTCAAACCCTCACTCCCACCGCATCCGCTAAACCTCAACTCACTCATTCCTCTTCTAGCTAGCCATTTATGGTTCCCATGATCTAACCCATTTCTTTATGTACATATATGTTGTAACTCTCATTTGGGCTTACTTTTTTTTAGGAGAGGCAGTGTTTGATGTTAGCACATAGATTTTAGGCTTGTTGTGTAGAGAGATCTTAGTAGACCTTTTGGCACATCACCACATTTGTTAGCTAAGTTTTTTTAGTTGATATACTTTTATGTCTCACATCCATTTTCCCTTGAGTTCAAGTATGCCTAAAATATCACATTATAATAAGGAGTGGGCCTTGTTGGCTAAGTCCCTAATGTGTCACTCCATATGAGATGTAATTATTTTTACCGAGACAATTGGAGAGGACAACATATATCAATGGTGAAAATTCTCATGCTTATTTATAACTTTAGTCATTAGGGAATGGATTATTGATTTAAGGGACCTTAACACATGATTAAGCATTGTCATATTTTGAATGACTATACTAGATAGCAACATGGTCATAAAGTTATCATTGATGATGGTTTTTCTTATAGGATTTTAGATGTGACGATATGACCATTAGTTCATTATCATTGAGGATTTTATTCATGTTCTAGGTATTTGACCTAATATTATCTCTATTTATCATATTACTCATACAAATAGAATATAGAGTTTTAGCTAGATATATGGGTGATCAAGGATATTGATGATGAATTTAAGATAGTTTCTTTATGATATCATGATGATTTTTATCAAATGTATAAATATAGTGAACCTCCCTTCAACCTCTTCCTAGTCTAATCGATTTGCTATTATGTTTGCTAAAGCATATGACATTAGTAGGTAACTAAACATGTAGCTAAGTCATAAAATTTTTCTATTTAAGGTATAGAGGTTGGTATTGTATAGTTGATGGGAATTCATTCATTCATCCACCTAATGGAGTTTGTAAGGGATGTATTTTTTGAAAACACCATCATGAGTCCTTTTTAAAAAGAAAACCTTGTTTCACTTATAAGCCATTAGAGTCATAGTGATATGTATGAGCTTATAGAGGATTGTTATATTTTAGGGAATAAGGAATTCCCAAACTTTATTAATTATTTTTTAGAGATTTATCGATTTACACTATTAAACCTAAATATTAGGCCTTTGAGAAGTTTAAGATTTTTAAAGAATTAAAAAATAGTTAGACTAGAAAGAAATAAAATTCCTAGAAGGACAAATGTTGGTACTAATGCCTCTAAATAGTTTCAAGAAACTCATGGAATCACCTTACAATTAATTATTCACTACACTCCATAAAAGAATATTGTTTCTAAATGAAAAATAGAATTATTCTAGATATGGATCATTGTGTTGTGCATGTCAAAGATGGAGCTTAAGTTTTGAGACCAAGTAGCGACATGTATAGGACACATTATCAATAGGATGCCAACTCATGTAGTCATAGGTGTGACTCCTCTTGAGAGGTGTACAAGGGAGAGGCCATATATATTTCATATTTTTGTATGTTTACATTATTTACATGGACTCATATTCCTAATAAGAAGAGAAATAAACTTCAAACCAAGAGTCATCAACACATTCATGTGGGTTAATATATAAAAGACTTATCACCATTATGATCCTATTTGTAGGAAGATTATTTTTCAATGTGATATGAATTTTGAAAGGATTTTTTTATTTTGGTTTTTGAGTATGCTTATACTCTTCTTGAAAATAATTTTACCAATCCGTATTTTTTTTAATCTTCAATATTTTTATAAGAAAAGGTCTCCTTCTTATGTGGATATTGGTGGATGTTCTCCCAATCCAATGGTTCTTCCATATATGTTGTCACCTTCTCCTACTTTAGATTTATTTTAGATGAGTATGATCCTCTTGTGCCATGTAACACCATTTTGTATGGCCTATCAAATCCATAGGTTGTGGAAGTGTCCTAATTTATTATGTCTCATGATGTTCCTCTAACTATTGAGTAGATAGATTTCCCTAAATGCAAATGTGCCTAAACTCTTCCTCAAGATGTAGATCCTATTTTATAGCATGAACATCATTGGAATCCTCTACATTATTTATCATTGCTACCTAAAGTGGATGAATATAGATATTATCTCACTTATTCCTAGGGCAAGCGATGTTCTATATGGGAAGATGTGATGCAAGAAAAATATAATTCTCTCATGAATAATTAGACATAGATTTTAGTTCCTTTACCTAGGGAGAATAATGTGATTAGTTATAAATGGGATTATTTTTTAAAATGAGGGATCCAACTATTCAAATACTTGTATTCCTATGGCATGTATGGATTTACTTAGGGTGATCCTTTCTATTATTTATTGACAAAGGTAAGAAGTTAATCATATGAATTTCAATATTTCATTTATTCATGAGTATTTGTATTATAATATTTAGATGCAAAAACCACCTATATTTATTTTGGATGGCCTACACGATTGGTTATAAGCTCGAGAAGTCCTTGTATGGACTAAATTAGGTGACTCATGCTTGGTATGAAAATATCCATATACTATTTCTCAATTATAATTTTTTTAAATGCAATAAGAGCATGATATGTGCATCAAACATCATTACAACTAGATTATTATCATTGTATTATATGTTGATGACCTTCTCATCACTGAGATCTCAACATCCATGATATAGGAGATGAAGCTCAAGCTTCAAGATACACTTGATATGATAGACTTGAGTCTTCTTCACTATTTTTTGTGGATGGATATAACCATTAGATATTACTTTATAACAATCTATCTAAATTCCTTTACACAATGAAATGCCTTTAGGCCTATCTAATACATCACACAATATCATCTCTTGGTCATGAATCAAATTACAAATTCAATATCCCCCATAATCTAAACTGAGGGGCCAAGGAGAGAAGATATTAGTGACAATAATATATTTTCCCTATAATGGATGATCTAGTGGGCCTCTATAGTTGATGTATATCCATATGAATCTCCATCATAAATTGAAATACATACAAATTGCTTCAATAACATAGCTTTAATATTCTATAATTTTAGAAAGCAATTATTCATTGGATGTCCCTCTTTTTTTTTTGGTAAGTTAATTGTATTAAGATAGGGGGCATTTGAAAGGTGCCCCAATGCCTTGTACAAAAATAAATAGAAGTGAAACAGAAGAAAAGCAGAGAAATAACTAAAAGATGTGACAAACCCTTATCAGGACAAAAGGGAGGAAGGAATCCTCCAGCATAAAGGAACAACACAGAAATCCTCTGGAAAAGAGGAGCAAAAAAAGGAAGGAACACCAAAGGAACCCAGAGTAGAGCAAAAACCCCTAACAACAAGAATTTAAAACAAAATACTGCAACAGTGAAGACCTTTATCAGAGAGGATTTTCAATCTACATGGGCAAAGCAGTACTCATGGTTAGAGCAGTGTCCAATGCAGTTTCTTTAGTAGCATCCTTCAAAATATCATTTGGGTCTTCCTTAAGAGCATCAATACAAGCTTATTTGGAAATTTTAACCACCTCCTCATCTTTGGCAACTCCTTTAGCATCCAGAGGAACATCAGCATTGTTAATAGGATTATTATCAAAGGTGTCACAGAAGAACAGTAGGCTAAGAGCATGTCTCTGTTCCTTTAAGCTCATAATAGCCTTCCTAATAGCCACATGAGAAACCTCCAATTGATAAATGGAAGTTGAAGTAGCATGGACCGACAACTTGTGAAGATATTTTTCAACTAGGTTGGGTGAATTGGACAGATCCTTTGGAGTTTTGATAGAGGAGGAATAAGGGGTTTCAATCAGCTCTTTGATTTTGAGACGTAGGGAGCATCTGATAGGGGTACTCTCGACTTTGACCTTTTTTATGGTATTAAAAGTAGGATGAGGTTTATATTTTTTATCCTTTCTTTTATGTTTAGAAACTTGGGGACTTGGTGTAGAGGAAGAGGTCTCCTCATTGGAATCAGGGGAAAAAATGTTGCCTTTGGGGAACTTGAGCAGGAGGTATCTATATATAACATTAAAGAGCCCTTGATGGCAGGGTAGACCTTCCTCTCTTTTGGTTCAGGTGGAAACAATGGTATAATCGATGGACCAAAAAATAGCAGCAGGTATATTCATCATCTTAGCATCACAAAAATTATTAATATAGGCAAGATGAAAAAAAGTCAATTGGAACTCAAGATTATCACAAGAAAGATATTGCATTATGGGTTTCAATAATTCTTTTTGAGGAGAGGAGAAGTGACTGTGATACAAACCTTTGTGGTACATTTTGTGAACCATTGAATTCTTTTTGAAGAAAACTAGCTTAGCATCCCAATTTTGTTTATTCCTCCAAATTACTTTGCCTTCCATAGGTTGCCCCGTCAAGTCTACTAGCATCTCAATGGAGATTTGGAATTCAACCCCATGAATGGTAACCATACCTCTTACCTAGGTCTCCACAAAAGCATTCATGACAGCCTCATCCGTGCCAGCAAACAGCTTAAAAAAATCAATAAGGGCGATCTTGTCATTCCAGACATCTCTAACCAGAGGATCAAGTTCAAGACTTACTGGATCGATAAATATGTCCCTCTCTTTTGCAATACTTACAAGTCGTATTGATTTCTTTGAATACTTAGCCTTACCTATGTTTCCTTGGATATTATCCTCAAATTAGAATTCCTTTGTGTGATCTTGTATTTGACAAGTTTTACCACCATAATTATGCATTGCAACCTAAAAATGAATTAGGAGATAAAATAATGATCAAGAGTAAGAGTATTTTGGGATTCCAAGAACATAGGAATCATATGAACCATTAGGTTCAAAATATGAAAGGATGGGGAGAGATTAGAAAGGCAAATATTAACACATTTTGTATCATATTTCTTTTTACCTCTAGAAGATACAATATTTTTCATCAAAGCCTTAAATCCCATAATTTAGTCCTCAATGTTATCAAACTTGACTAGCTCAAGAGAAGAAAACTCTAAATCCAAGTGAATAACTTTAGTAGTATTAACCTTTCCAAAAATTTCATGTAGTTTTGACCATACCTTGATAGGGTCACTCTCTTCTTTTATATGGAAAAGCAACACGGGTGCAATTAGCATGGAAAATAATCCTAAAGCCTCTTTTATCTGTTGGTTTTGAGCTTCATCATTAGGAATAGTTACTTTATCCTTTTGAAAGAAACACCATAGGTTGTAACTTCATAGCAATCCAATCATTTGAGCTAACCAAATACTATAATTTTACTCATTAAGATGAATAACTAGAGATTTGTGGTCCATATTACACAATCTGACCCCTAACAACATAACACGTCTATGAACTAATGCCATCAATGTGTAGAGCTTGATAAATCATACATTTAAAAAAAAAGGCTCAAAACACTTATATATGCCAAAGTTATGGCCTCTAGAAGATTTGCGCTAATGAACACCAAAAATTAAAAATTAAAGCCTCTAACATTACAAAAGCAATAGCTAATATTGATTGGCCACTTGGTGAGCCCTTATTTGCTAGAGTGTTCTAATCCACTCTTTCCACCTTAGCTCTTCAAGTCATCAAATCACTATCACTTATCTAATTTTAACTAGTTAAATCTCACAATGGATAATATTTTCACGTTTAGATCATTTAGAAATTCTAGTCAATGTGGCATTTTTCTATCACATATGGCAATATTATATATTGTCATATGTTATAATAAAATTCCACATTGACTAGAATTTCTAAATGATATAAAAGTGCAAATATTATCCACTTTGAGATTCAAACCCAAGAACCATCTAGCCAAGGCACCTCTTTGGGATATAAATAGGATTCCAGTCATCCTTATTCATAATTGATACAATAATGGTAAAATATGATGGCCACAAGCCTTAAACCTATGACCTGCCCACTCCATGTGACTTATGGGTTTTTATATAACCAACTAACCATGCACAATTGTTGGAATAATGGTGGACACTATCCCATATAAGTAGTGTGTCATATCATGACAAAAGAGCAAAGGAGATTACCACAAAGGTTTAAATACAAAACCTCTAGCCATGCAAGCTCTAAAGTAGTCTACATTGGTTGAAAAACCATACAAATAACTAGAGATTAAAGGTTGCAAAAAACCTTTTTATTGTCACCTTCTCAAAAAGTTACCTAAAAACATGTCACATGGCTACAAAGGGAAAGAAATGGATACAAAGTATGCAAGCCTACAAGTGCACACAAAAATTAGGCACCAAAATTCAAATTCAAATCAGATTTGGTGCCATTTTCTTGTTTTAAAATTATAGCAAGCTTGTGAAGGAAAAATTGAGTGATAATCTAGAACTGAATAAAAAAAATTGAAGGAGAATAATATAGGCTTAAATGATAGTGAAGGAGAATAATATAGGCTTTAATGAAAATGAAGCAAAATAAAAAATTGGTAGAAAACTTGCAGTTTTTTTAATCCAATAGAAAAGAGATTTCCTTTAGGATTCTTGTGCAATCAATGCTTATGGTGCTTTGAGGATTAATTTTTCCTTGCGTTTAGAAATATAATTATATGTTTTAAATAATGTATTTACATGACCAAGGGACATTGCTCCATATCGGCTCTAATATCATGATGGAATTCACAATGCTCTCCAAAAATGAACAGAAGCAAGACATACACTCAAATCCCATACAAATGAAAAAAGAGGTAAAAAATAATTGGTGTTCCTATAGGTATCATAAATAATCACTATCTATATATTATATTATAAAACACTCTAATAATAAATGATAAGTGTGAGGGGGTCTTTATAACAATACAAAAACCCCTAATGAAATCATAAAGTTTAACCTAATATGACATAACAAGTGGGTTTTAGGTTAAATACAAATGATAAATGATGTTTAACCATAACAAGGTTATCCATGGCCCATTGGGCTTACATAATAAAATATTATAGAATTATAAATACATTACATAATGAAATGCCCTTGTGCCTATCCAACACATCACACAATGCCATATCTTAGCAATGAATCAAATTACAAATTCAACATACAATACAAATTTGGCCATAGCCTCTTTTGAAGCTTAACCACCACATATTTCAACATGCTAATGGTCTTTTAAAAAAAAAACTTGAAATTCTAAAATTTTCAATTTTTGATGTGTTTAAATTGTAAAAAAAAAAACTAATTTGAAATCTTTAATTAAAATCCAATAAAGTTGAGAATGCCTACAAACATCATTGATATTAGATATGATAAACACAAAATTAATAAAATCTTCAACTACAATCCACACTTCTAAAGAAGTTAATTTCTAGGTTGGCCTAAATCACCTCATACTTTAATTGTTTTTCTTAAAGAGCAAAATTATTGCTAATTTAAAAGTTTATAAACTCAATGTTATAAGTCATGTATTTATAGACCTAGCATTCTATCACTTTTAGAAATAAAATTCGAATAAAATTCAAGTATAATTATAATATGAACTTCATAACTTAGGTTTTCCCTATTCACTCTTCATATCTAAAGTTTGCATACGAAATCCCATTAATCAAGTGAAAAAATTATTGAAACCTAATAAAATTGAAATAAAAACATAAAAGGAGGTAGTGGTATGTCTTATTCCTTATTCAATTTAAATAATGCTTTGTCACAAGACAAAAAAGTGAATTAAGTAGCCTAATTTCCCTACGATTCTTTTGACATATCCCTTACTATCACTTTTGAAAACTCCATCTTGTCTTGGAATTAATATTGAGATTCTAACAATGTATCTCGTCAACACCTATAAGTTCTTTGATTATATATAATTATACATGCTCTTAATCTATTTGTTTTATACTTGTAACTATTATTGATATTATACTTAGAGCATTGTGTATTATTGTATTATTACATTTAATTCATCTTGACCACCAGACCTAAACTTGCATATATTTTTAAATCATAATGAATATATTAAGGATTGACATGTTTTATAGTTGAGCTTATATCCTTAAGTGATTCTTGTCTCTTTGATACATTCCTATAGAGTTAAGGATTAACATGTTTTTATAGTTGAATCTATATCTTATGTGATTCTTATCTATTTCACACATTCCTATAAAGGAAATGTTCTTTAAGAACTTATTTGTTTTTACACACTCATACATACGCCATCATGGTTTAAACCTGGATCTCCTAGATAAGAGGCCAAAGCCAAACCACTACGGTATCCCATAGGAACAGTTCTTAAAAAACTTGATAAAAATATATGTAAGCATTTTAATGTTTGTAACACATGTATTTATAAATGCATGTATATATGTGTCTTATATATGCTACACTAATGTATGTCCTACATATGTACTCCAAAATGTGCCACAAATTTTAGTAATTAAGAAAATTAAACAAACATAAATCTAAGATGCTTGAAATAAATAATAATATTAAAGCCTTTTGATTGTGAACTACTTCTATTTAAAAAAGGTAGTCATACAATAATCAACAACACCGGTTTGTTTTATAATGATATAAAATTGTACAAATTTCTATAAGTTGAAAAAAAAATTATTGACTAAGGAGGTTTCAAAGGAGTAACATTATTTTTTGATTAGATGGAAGAAGACGAAAAATTTTGAATTGGGGGCTCAGGTAGGAAAATCTGCTACAGCGATTTTGCAGGGTTTGACCATCAAAAATAGTAAATAATTTGGTATACAAACCATACCATTAAATCCAAGAGATTCATGGATTTATGTGATGAGGGGTAAATAAAAAACCCCAATTAGTAATTTTATTCTCTTTCCAAAGGGAGATAGACTTGCGGTGTCAAACTAGTTGGCATGGATAGTTGTTGCTGAGGGAAAATACTATTTGGTTGGAAAATTTATGGGTGTCTACCTCAAGCTAGACACAATACAAATATGAGAAATGGAAAAATGGTGTCCTATGGACCATATGGATATAGTTTCTATATCGATGAAATTTTTCTTGGTCCATTTGAACTGTGAGGAGGATTTAGAATGGATTCTCTAGCGAGGACCCTAGTTTTTTGGGCACTAAGGATTGTTTCTCAAAATATGGACAATAAATTTTAACCTATTTACATAGAGTATTAACCAAACCCCATTCTAGATTAGACTACCAAGGCTTCCATTACATTTTTGGTATGAAGACATCTTGGCATGGATTAGGCATCGATTGGGGCACTTAGTGGTGATTGACTCTACAATAGTATCTAGATCATGACTTCTTCATGCAAGGATCTATGTAAACTAGGATATGGATAAACTACCTATGAAGTCAATCAAATTGGTCTCTATTTTTGGGATAAGAACCAAGGTTATTGAGTACAAAAACCTTACAATCAAATTTAGTTCATGCTAGATGGTGGGGTACCTCAATAGGGATTTCCCTCAGAAGAAATATCAAAGCCAATACTAGCAACAAAAAGGGATGATGGCAATAAGGGAGGAGCATCAGGGACACTAGTGGGGGACATTAAGGATCTTGGATTAGAGAATATACCTTCACCCAATCTGAAAGGTCAGGATGAAGGAGAAATCATAGAGGAACCCCCTTAGGTAAGCAATACCATTAAAACCCTTCCAATTACCTCAATTGATTTAGTTGTTCAAAATAAATTTTATTTTCTACAAAACACTTCAGATGTCTTAGCCCAAGATGCTTCTACTTTTAAACTCAAACAAGAGTGAATCACCCTTGAAATTGAGATACAATTCAAAAACATTTCCCCTATACCCCTAGAGGAAAACATTGAAACCTGTGATAGATCACCAAGGTCCCAATAACCTAGAAATAATAAGGAAGTCCAAATAAAACTAATAAAAGCCCTAGAAAAGGTGGGGTAAATGTAGGGTATGAAGGAAAACATGGCAGACCATCTTAGTCTAAAATCAGGGAAAAATAAACAACAAAAGAGATGGCCAATGGAACATATATGACCCTAAAATTAGGTGGAATGAAGCAACCGTCCAATCCTAAGAAACGAGAACCATATCCTAGAATATAAGGGCCTTAATGCCCCTTCCAAAAATTGGTTTGTGTTATCTCTTAGGAAATACCTTATACCTCAAATTTTGTTGTTATAGGAAACTAAGTTGGATAGTCAAATTTTGGATAGAATTAGGAAGAGTATCTGGAAAAGAAGCCAATTTTGTTTCTAGTGCAACAAATGGTGCCTCAAGAGGGTTTTTATGTATATGGGATGATAATTTTTTTAAGGAAGATTTATATCAACTATGGATAGATTAAACAATGTGCTCTTTCATTTCAAGGAAACTAAAATTAAATGGATTCTAACTAATGTATATTTCCCAAACATATACTTTGGGTTTAAATAATTATGGAAGGACTTAACCTCAATGAGGAAGGCTTTCCATAATCTGGTATGGATTTTGGCTTGGGACTTTAACACCCCTTTGTACCCATCTGACAAAAAGAGTGGAAAGCTCAACTCTTCTGATGGTATGGAAGACTTTGAACAGTTTTTCACTAAGATTATATTGATGGATATTGACCTGAGAGGGGTCAAGTTTACATGGAGAAACAAAATACTATAAAGTCCGTTGATCCAGATAAGACTTGACAGGTTTCTAGTCTCTCAAGAAATGCTAATTAATTTTGAATATGCCACCTTAACTACCCTTTCCAAAGTTGGATTTGATCACAATCCTCTAGTTTTTTATTCCTAAACTGATATAAGGAGATTCTATTTGTTTTTAAACCTAAACAAGAGTGAAACACCCTTGAATTTAAGATACAATTCTAAAATATTTCCCCTATGTCACTAGAGGAAAACATTAAAACTTAGGACAAATTACCAAGGTCCTAGGAACCCAAAAAGGAACAAGGAAGCCCAAATCAAACTACTAGAAGCTCTATAAAGGATGGTGCGGATGTGGGTACAAAGGAAAACATGGCAGACCATCTCAATATAAAATTAGGAAAAGAGAAAATAGCAAAAGAGGTGGCCAATGGAACATAGATGACCCTAAAATTGGGAAGAAGGAAGCAACTATCTAAACCTAAATAATAACCATCTCTTAGAAACATTGGTTGGTGTTATCTCCTAGGAAAGACCTTAAACCTCAAATTTTTTTGTTATAGGAAACCAAGTTGGATAGTCAAAATTTGGATAGAATTAGGAAGAGCATCTAGAATGAAGTTGATTTTGTTGCTAGTGTAGTGAATGGTACCTCAGGAGGGCTTTTATGTATGTGGGATGATAATTCTATTGAAGGAATATTCATATCAATTAAATATAGATTAACAAATGTGCTATTTCATTGCAAAGAAACTAAAATTAGTTGGATTTTGAATAATGTATATGCCCCAAACACATACTTTGGGTGCAAATAATTATGGAAGGACTTAACCTCAATGAGGAAGGTTTTACACAATCTAGATGGGGACTTTAATACCCCTCTATACCCATATAAATAAAAATGTTAGAGACCCCAACTCTTCTGATGGTATGCAAGACTTTGAACAGTTTGTCACTGAGAATGGATTGATGGATGTTGACCTCAAAGAGGTTAAAAATACATGGAGCAATAGAAGACTTGGAAATTAGTTGATCCAGATAATACTTGATAGGTTTCTAGTTGCTCAAGAAGGACTAATTAATTTTGGAGATGCCACTTAACTACCTTTCATAGATTTTGATTTGATCACAATTCTCTAATGTTTGATTTCCAAACTGATAGAAGGAGATTCTATGTCCCTTTCAGGTTTGAGATGGTGTGGTTGAGAAATGAAGGCCTTGAATAGTGCATTATGAACTTGTGGAAGATGAAATTATCTAGATCATTGATGGCCCAAATTGCTAAAAATCTGAGGTTTATTAAACAAAAACTCAAAGACTAGAATAAGAATGTGTTTGGACACCTATTTCATAGGAAATACGCTCTAAAACAATAGCTAATGGATTTTAAAACTATGAAAAATTAGGGTAACTTCTCATAAGAAATTAGATATTAAGAGATACAACTCCTCTATGATTATCATAACACTTTGTCCTATGAGGAATCCTTATGGAAGTAGAAATCCAAAGCCCTATGGATCAAATAAGGTGATCAAAATACTAAGTTCTTTTGCATTCCTACTCTTAGGCACCATGATCACAATAGGATCAAAGAAATTATTGAGGAGATAAGAGAGGAAGCAATTAAGTTCTTTAGGGAGAGATTGGATGAAACTACTATGATTTATCTCCTTCTCAAAATCCTCAATATTGTCATTGAAGAGCACAACTCTTACCTAGTTAGCCTATTCAAGGAAGATGTGAAGAGTGTGATGTTTGCAATAGTTGAGGAGAAAGCTCTATTTCCTGATGGCTTTTCAACCATCTTCTTCCAGATATTTTGGCATATAGTTGGCATTGAGGTGTATGCAACAATTTGTGAAGTTCAAAGGACTCACCACATCCCCCAGGATGTCAAATCTACCTTTTTGGTACTCATTCCCAAAATGGCTAGAGCTAAGAATTTCAAGGATTTTAGACCCATTAGCCTATGCAACACTCTGTACAAAATTCTAACCAAGGTCATGGCTAATAGGATCAAAATCATCCTTACTTTCATCATTGATCCCGATCATAGATATTTTTTTATGAGAAGGTAAATCCTTGATGGTATTATCACAATCCATGAGGTTATACATTCAATTGACAAAAGTTGCAAGGTTGGTATTTTGTTGAAACTTGATATGAATAAGGCTTATGATAGGGTGTCATGGGATTTTTTCATCCAAGTCATGATCAAATTTGGATTCATCAAGATTGGATTAACCTAATCAATTGCTGCATCCCATCTACTATGTTTTTGGTCTTATTGAATGGGGTAGTTGCAGAATATTTTAAGAGCCATAGGGGTTTACATCAAGGGGATCCCCTATCCTCCTACCTTTTCATAATAATGGTTGAGGCCTTGGAAAGGGTGATTACTGCTACCATCTCATCTAGTTATATTGATGGTATTTGGCTAGCTACCACTCTTATACCTGTGTCCCATCAACATTTCATTGATAACACCATTTTGGTCACTTCTTCTTTGGTTCCACAAGTCAAGGAGATTAAATATTTGTTGATATGTTATGAAAAGGTTATGGAACAAAAAGTAAACTACTCCAAAAGTAAAGGGTTCTTTCTTAATACCCCCTTAGGAGGTAAGGTAGAATAGCAAGAATTTTTGGCTATGAAATAGGGGATTTGCCTTATACCTGTAGACACCTAAAACACATAATATGATGAGAATACCTATATGGACTCCTTTTAAGGCCATATGACACACCTTGGGCACCCCTAGGGCCTAACAGTGGTTTTTTCACTCAAATAGGGAGGAATTTCCCTTTTTAGCCAAGGATGCCCCACCAAGAGATGGTCTCTAGAGGTCATCCTACCACAATATGGTTAGCAATCATGGTCGTCCCACCCCAAGACAGCCACGCCTGTAACAATTTTTGACTCTCGAGGTCAGGGAAAAATAGTTACATAGGATAGCTGAGCAGGCACAATAAGTTGTGAGAAGGTTTTAGAACAAGCGTTTTCCTTTATTGAATCTAACTACTTCTTAATTCTTGGCTTCCCTTACAAGCTTGGATTCCTAGTTGGGAAATCTATAAAAATGCACCTAGTCTTCATGAATAATACAACAATTTTGAGATAACAAAGTGTTTTGGGATTGGAGAAAAAAGAGACCTATTCCAAAAGCAATGAAGTGCTATCAAAATTCAACCATGGATATTTCAAGCATGTCAATGGACCATATCAAAGGTTTAAGATCAAATTTGTGCTTCTTGTGTCATTCAATATCTCTTATTTGATGTTAATTTCTACCCTTGAGTCGTTCTTCACAAGTGCACCAAGAATATCAATTAATTCATGGATCAAACCCAACATCACCTTGCATTGGCCACAAGTATTTCACTCATAGTACAGTGGTTGTCTCACCCTTAGAATACCCATAGGCACAACCATCTCATCCCAAGATGACCCACTGGCGAGATCGTCCCCCATAAATATGACCTCCTTACAGAGATTTGTTTTTCCTATTTTCTTACTTTCATTAGATTTAGCAGCATTTCAATTACTTCTTAGCATAGTTATATTACATTTTCATGCAATTATTCATCATATTTCAACTTCTTTATCATTTTATTTATCATGGAAACGGGCCTTATCTTGGAAGGCTCTTCATATGCTTTTGATGCTCTTTATATTTTCTTGTGTGTAGATTACAAGTCTTTATAATGGAATAAAGATTCAATATTCATCATGCATCATGGAGATCATGAGAAACACTCCCCAAATTAGTTTGTGAGATGCAAAGGAGATCCTATGAGACACACCTTGGATTAATTTCATTATTATAAATATTTATATCAAATTGGTAGCAAATCTCTCAACGAGATCCCATTGTAACCTCTCTTGATGGATAAAATTAATATTAATAAAAGGACACCATTATCTCATTTCTTTTTTTTGTCATCATAGTTACATAATTTGCTATCTAGTTTGTTCTTTATTTCATTGTATAGGTGTACGATCTCTTTTCCAGTATTTTTAGTGGTGATCACGACTGGACTTTGTCCACATTTCATAATTTTATTGCTAATTGTTTCTTTTCTTGGTGTTTTTTTATCTGCAGGTACCACTATCCTTAACAAAGATGGTCAACAGGTGCAACCGTCTCACCCTAAGATGGCCAAAAGGCACCATCGTCCCTCCCAAATATGATCTTAGAGTAGAAGTATAAAAAGGTTAGAAATAGCATCTACAACAGACTTGGGTTACACCTGTGAGTTATTTTGTCCTTCCTTTCCTACTTTCAGTAAAGAAAATTAACATTTTCATGCTTAAGTAGAGGAATTATAGAAGATCTTTTAGTTTTAAAATATGTAAATTGTAAGTATAGTAAAATAAACAATACCTCCTTTGTTTATGAGGTTTAATATATAAGTCCAAGATACCTTATCAAATTTTTAAAGCTAAAACAAAGTAAAAAAAAACCTCTCTTTGTGGCCATCCCTACCCCATATAGCCCCTATTTTTTACTGTCCCTATATCCCTATGTTAGACGATCTCTTCTATAGACCATCCCTCACAAAGATGGCCTTTGTTTGATTATTATTGTGATTTGATTGATTATAGACTTCTTAAAGGCTGATTTCATGTAGGGTTCTATATCTGATAGGTTTCTAAAATTAAAATGTTCATTATTTAAAAATTAGAACTTGAAACATTATTTTATGCATTAGTAAAAGATCATGGAAATGCTTCTTTCTTTTACTTTCTTTTACATAAATTAGAAAAATAACCCCACACATCATGTACTACTTTAACATTAACGATTTGGACTTCATCCCCAACCACTAATCGAGACCAGTGATGGTGGGATTCATCTCCATTTGTTGGCTTGCACCATAGACACCTAGTTTCCCAAAGTGAGTGGTATTCTGGACTTCATCACTAGAAGGTCCCCTACTCTTGGGTACACCCGGAGTAGGAAGGATTATTAGTGCCCTTTTACCATGGAATAAAATAATCGGTGGAACATAATTATCATTTTTGTCTAAGACATGCCCGAGTGTTGAAGTGAACTCCTTTTTGGGCTAGTAGCAGGACTCAGATAGTGCGGCCCCCCTAGTGGGGTGATTTTAATTCCTTAGGTTACCTTGAGCCTAAATCCAATAGGAAACCACTCTTTTTTATTTGGGTTACATTCTCCATCGGGGGGGTGTGCTCAAATTACCTTCTAGTATTTTCTATTTTATTTTCCCTTAGTTTTATAGAAATATGGTTTATCGACATAAAAATGCACAAAATAGTATAGATATTCACAAAGAATAATTAAATGAGATTGATGAGTGTTAAAATAGCACGTATTTTGTGCAAGTTTAATCCATTTTGTGTCTATAAATTTATGAAAACAAATGTATTAGTATGATTAGTTTGTCTTGATTGTAATATTTATGAATGAATTTGATTTATAGCAATGAAAATGATCTGTGCTTGTGTTTTATGCAGAAGTGTGCAAGTTCTAGGTGCTTTCAGTAGGAGAACATCGTAGGAGATTCATAGGAAATGATGTGGTAAGGCACAGACCAGATGAAAATCATGGATAGACTAGCCATGAGGATGATGTGCTAAGGAGATTCATAGACAAACACTATAGAATATACCTACAAAAATTTGTTACAAAAAATATCTACTAAAAGGTGTTACAAAAAGAATATTGACCAAGTCAAACCATCCAATGCATTGTTATGCCACGTCCAGTGATAATGTAGCATTATTATGAGGTATATACAGTTAGCATAGCTGACTGACATGTTGGAATTGTGTATGAGATTTTGTATTTATTAAAGTTTTTATAAAGTTGTTATTAGAAAGTTGTAAGATTATTACATTGTTAAGATGTTTAGATTCATATGCAAGCCTATTTTATCTCTTTCTGGAATGAAGGATAAATAGTTGTATTTGCTACATCATTAGATTATTCAAATTAAGAAATTTTGTTATGTTAGTTAGTCAGTTTACTACTTGGATCATCATGATTGTGAAAAAGTCCAAGGAGGTTATGGAATAGTATTAGTTTAGATTATTTTTGTTAGAAGGTTAGTAGTCACATCATCAAGCCGATAAGACACATGGCAAAATACATGGAGGAATTTCATTAACAATGTCCAAGCGATATTATAAAATATAGGAGAGACCTTTGAAAAGGTCTAATATTCATATGTATAATGTTAAAATATTTTGTATATAATTTTTGCTATTTTGAAGGCTTGATGTTCGAGATCCTATACATTTGAATTTTCATCAATAAAGCAGCAACACTTTTCGCAATGAATTTGGTAACTGTGTTTTTTTGGTAGGTGGTAGAAATTATATTATATGGGTTTTAAATGGTGCCCAAAACTAGAAACATAAGCATATGATGAAAAGTACGTAGAGAAGCACAAAACAGGGTGTCTACACCCTAGCCGCTCCATGAACCAGACCAGAGAAAAATAGACCCACGTAGGGGTTGTTTAACAGAAAAATAAAGATTGAAAGAGAGAGCCCACACAGGGGCTAAGGAGAACATAAAGCAAAATCAAACCAGTGCCCACGCAGGGGTCAAAATATTAGTACCAAAATTCCCATGCAGGGGAACAGAGCTCGAAAGACAAAACAAACCAACTCTAATCATCGACAATATTTTCAGCTACAGAGCTCTTTTGGCCATGTTTCTTGACCAGCAGTTTTAGGGAGGCGCTGATGCTATCCATGCCACTGATGATGCTACTGAGGATGGTGTTGTGGACCAAGTTGAATATGGCCATCGGAGAAGCAGTTCTGTCACTCCCATCATCAGACTTTTTGAGGTGAGCATACCTCTCAGGGTCGGTTGTGCATTTCCAAGTCGACAACAACAACATTAAGAACATTTTGAGGGAAATTTTGGTGCCATATGGATAGATTCCTATGACTAACCCCAACATTGGTGAGCAAATCAGTAGACTTGTTAGCTTCCCGATACACATGGTAGGTTGTAGTGTTGCAAAAATTCTACATCAAGACCTTAGCTTCCTGAATAATAGTGTGCACGTTCCATGAAGGAATTCTATCGTTGATGATAGAGTTTGTAACATTCATGGAATCACCTTCAATTTGTAAATTTCTCATGTAATCTCTGAGAACTTCTAGCCCTCTCCACAATGCATGAGCTTCAACATAGTGGTTAGTTTGGATGCCCAAAAACTCAGCATAGGCCACTATGAGTCATCCATTGTGATCCCTGACCAGACCTCTAGCACCCGTTGCACCTAGATTTCCTTTAGAAGCACCATCATAGTTAAGTTTAAGCCATCCTACAGGAGGAGGAGTCCAATGAGCACCAATTCTGGGATGGGGATTAGAAGGAGTAGAGCTGGGACTATGGGGAATACTGAGGGAATGAAAAAGAGTGGACTCAAGGGCAGACTCAGGTGGTTTGGTGCAAGGGAAAAGCTTAGAATTTTCAACAGCAAAGGTGATGGCTTTGTTGGCAATAGAGATAGAGTCCCTGAGGGTGTTTGAAAATATTCTACTATTTCTTTCGAGCCAGATCTACCACAGGAGATGATGGAGATAAAATTTCCACAAAGAAGACAACCTAGAATTTTTGAAAGGCATGGGCCACTGGGAGAAAAAAGAGCCAGGGAGTTGGGTTGGGCCTAGGAGATGTGAAAGGTGGACATGAGATGATCCATGGTAGAGTGGAAGAAAGAACATTTTATAAATATGTGGTTGACAGATTCCTAGGCTGCCAAGCAAAGATGGCATCTATTAGGAACAACCATCCCTCTCTTCATGAGATTATCAGTAGTGAGGATCTTGTTTTGGATGGCCAACCAAGAAAAGACAACAAATTTAGGTATGAGGTGTTTAAGCCAAACTAGATTGAAAGGAATGAGAGAAGTTTGGGGAGTGAAAGTCAATAGATGAGCAGATTTGATAGAAAAAATACCAGAGTTAGTTTCTTTCCAGAAAGGGGTATCATGAGATATACCATATGGAATTATAGTTACCCTCAATAATGTTGATAATTCTATGATAGCATTTGAAATTTGGGCATCAAAATTTACAATGTGGAGCTCTTTCCATATTTTGGGTTGGACTGAAGAGTCTATGAAATCAGCCACCTTTCTACCTATGAGAGTATCCAGCAAAGGTTGCACCATTGAGACTCCATTGTTCTCACTAAGCATTTGATTGGAGATCCACCTATATGACAAAAAATTTATCCTATTTCCTATTCCAAGCTGCCATATGGTTCCCCTTTGAATAAGAGGTCTAGTCTGGAGGATTGATTTCTAGAAGGTGGACCCAACTTTAGGAATATTTTCATCCATAAAATTCTAGATGTGAGTGTATTTTTTATTGATGATGGAAACCCATTCAATATTGCAATTGGTAAACACCTTCCAAGCCTGCTTGGCCAACAATGCCATGTTCATATTACTAATTCTTCTAAGACCCAGCCCTCCCTAACTTTTGGGTAAGCAAACCTTTTCCCAACTGACCAGATGAAACTTTTTTATCCTCTGAACCTGCCCAAAGGAATCTCTTCTGAATCTATTCAATTTTGTTATAGATAGAAATTGGGGCTTTGAAGACTGACATAAAATAAATAGGAATACTTTGAAGATAGGCCATAGTGAGAGTGGCTTTGGTTGCTTGGGATAGGAGGGCCCCTTTCCAACCTGCAAGATTTTTATTGATTCTTTCAATAACATTGCTCCACATAGACTCTTTGGGGCAACTGGTGAATAGGGGAAGCCCTAAATAGATAGTGGGAAGCTCAGATATGACACACTAAAGAATACAAGTAATATTGACCTATCTAGATAGGGGGGTATTGAGAAAGAAAACTTTACTCTTGGCATAGTTTATATTTTGCCCTACAACCTCTTCATAGAGATCTAAAATACCTTTAATTGAATTTGCTTCCCAAACTGAAGCATGGGTGGCTAAGATAGTGTCATCTACAAACTATTGATGAGAAAGGGGTCTCATGTTGGAAGCAACTTGAATACCAGAGATCGTGCCATCCGAGCAAGTAGCTTTGAGAGCTCTTCCAAGGGATTCAACAAGAATAATGAAGAGAATAGGTGATAGGGGATCCCCCTACCTAAGCCCTCTATTTCTTGGGAAGTAACCTACTATAGACCCATTGACTAACACTGAGAACCAGGGGCTAGAAATGCAGCCTTGAATAAGTTTGACCCACTCTCTATGGAAACTAAACTTGAGAAGGACAACAAGTAGGAACTCTCGATTGACCCTATCAAAAGCTTTATTCATATCAATTTTAAGGACCAGGGTAGATTTTTTTTGTTGGAGATAGAATGGAGGACTTCATGCAAAGTTATGATACCATCAGTTATAGATCTTCCTTTTATCAAACTACCTTGGTAGGGATCTATGATTTGGGGAAGAAATTATTTCACTCTGGATGCCATAGATTTGGTTAGGATTTTATAAATCACATTACACAAACTGATGGGTCTAAAATCTGCCATAGATTTGCACATAGGCCCTTTAGGAACAAGAGCTATGAAGGTAGAATTAATACCTCTAGGGATGGATTTTGCATGTTGGAGTTTAGTGATTGCCTTGCACACATCTTGCCCAATAATGTCCCAAAAGGTTTGAAAAAACTAGGGGAGAAACCATCAGGTCCAAGGGCTTTATCAGGGTGCATAGTGAATAAATATTGCTTGATCTCATCTGAAGAAAGAGGCTTGATGAGTGAGGAATTCATTTCTAGAGTGACCAGGGTAGGAATGTGATTGAGTAACTAATTCTTGGCTTGATCAAAATTTTGGGGTTGGGTACCCAAGAGATCTTCAAAAAAATAAGAGGCTTCATCTCGAATTTCAAAAATATCCTTGGTAATGGAGCCATCACCTCTAGTCAATTCCTTAATTTTGTTTGAACTTCTATGCCTGAGGGTGGAAGCGTGAAAATTTTTTGTATTGGAATCACCCTCCTTGAGCCAAAGGGCTCTAGATTTTTGCCTCTAGAACATCTCTTCTTTGCCCAAAATGTTATGATACTCTGCTAAAAGTTGTTTCTCCTCAACTCTGATTTGGTCACTCAGTTGGCCATTATGTATTTGTTGTTCAATGCTTTTTAGTTTATCCATAATCTACTTTTTGCTTTCAAAAATATTGCCAAAAATATCCCTATTCCAGATTTTGAGGTTTTCCTTGACAACCTTGAGTTTATGGGAAACTTGAGTAATGAAAGACCCAAAAAAATCTTGCTACCACCAATCAGAGATTCGGTTATGAAGATCAGGGTGTTGCATCCACATGGCTTCAAATATGAAAGGAATCTTGAAATTGGGGCCTTTGTCAACTTCAAACAAAAGGGGACAATGATTAGAGCCAACTCTCGAGAGACAAATGAGATTAGCATCACCCATAACAGGAATAGCCTCTTGAGAAAGAAAAAATTATCAAGCTTAACTTGGATATGTTGATCCCCAACTCTCCTGTTGCTCCATGTGTATTTTGCTCCTTTAATTTGAATGTCCATTAATTCACTATCAGTTACAAAATTATGAAAATATTCAATGCTTCTGGATGGAGTGATATTTCCCCCTTGCTTATCTGATGGGAAAAGAGGGGAGTTAAAATCTCCAACAAGGATCCATGAAATATTTTTGAAAGCATTCCTCATGTGTCTCAAGGTATCCCATAAGGTATTTCTACTGGTTGGATTGTTGGGGGCGTAAACATTGGATAAAACCCATGAATAATTATTGTCTTTGTAGTGGAACAGAATGTTCAGAACTCTATCTAACAAAAATATTATTCTACCTTCAAATTTACTAGAATCCCATAGACAAATTAATCCCCCTGAAGTGCCTTGAGTAGGGCTAAAATTGAAATCACTATTCTTCCAAATAGATTTAGCAATTTTTTGGATTTTGTTTTGGTCAATATTTATTTCTTGCATAATCATGATAGTGGGCCTGTATTCCTTCCTCAAAGTGCATGCAAGTCTCTACTTGACAACACTATTGAGGCCTCTCACATTCCATGAGAGGATCCTCATTTAGAAATTTTGGAAAAAAATTTGCCTCCCTTTGACTATTGTAAGGGAGGTTTGGATATTTTTTATTCATCTTTCTCCTGACTGAAAAGGTCCTGGAAAAGAGTCTTTTGAATGCCATTGGCAATTTTGTTAACCGTTTCTTTCTTGTTTTGATCATTTATGGAGGTCTTCCCTTTTTTTCTCACTGTCGATATCCACAGAGGCTTTCTTGTAACTTCTGGTGTTGATAGGGCTGAACTCAGGTTTGGCTGAGTTAGGGTTACAACTTTTAGAGTCAGTATTGATAGGAGTAGGACTACAAATTTCAATATGCCCTTCGAGGGTAGGTAGAGGTTTAGAAGGAATATGGGAAGGTCCAGATCTAGATGGGGAGTGGGTTTCCCCTTGGATAGTAGTGATGGGTCCAAGGGGTACAGACTCATGCAATAGGGTTTCATCAAAGGGAGTAGACTCAGAAATAAAAATTTTAGCTAATACACCAAATTTGTTAGGGTAAGCAAAGGGAGAGCTAACCTTAGCTTGGTCATCCACCAGATCTAAAACTGCAACTTGCCTCCCTTTAAGCGTAGCCAAACTCGAATTATTTTTTTGGTAAGGCCCAGCGTGGTTCTGCTTTCCTTGGAACCTATCACCTGGATGCCCAACATGGGACCTAGAGCTAGCCATTTCTTTAGAGGGTTTGAGAGATGGGCACTGAGCTTTGAGGTGACCTTGAGTCTGGCACTCAATACAAAAAGTGGGCTTATTCTCATATTCAATAGCCTGGCATCTATGATATGAGTCGTAGACCAGGTTAATATGGGTCAGTAGTTGAGAATCCAAATTTGCATTAACGCATATTCTTGCATGAATCATGCGAGTTCGAGCTTTAGTGATAGGATCGATAGCTACTAATTCTCCAATGGATTTAGCAATGCCATGCAAGATGTCTTCATGCCAGAACTAGATAGGCAGATCTGGAAGATGAACCCATATAGGAGCGTAGTTAATACTTTGAGTTTTTGGGTTGAAATATTCACCCCACTTTCATAGAAAAAGACTTTTTCAACCATAAAACTAGGGCCCACCTATGAGAATTTGGGAGACATCATCCTGGTTATTAAGGTGGATAAAAAAAAACCTCGAGATAGGGCAACCAACTCCATGTTACCTAGGGTTCTCCACTTAGAAAAATCCCACCATCGTATGGACTCCATGTCAGGTCTACCTCCAATAAATTTCCCAACCAGAGTGTGGGACTCAAGAAAAATATATTCAATCATGGTCTCATCAGGGATAACCAGATCTTCACCATTGGGAAGTAAGGTGTTGATATTGCTTTTTTTGGAAATAGATTTCTCCCACCCTTTCACTTTTTTAGCAAAGGTGAGCAAGGGGGAAACAATATCTTTGGGGGCCCCACTCTATTTTTCTAGAGGGTATTTTCCCTGAAAAGGTTTCACATTCCCTAAAAACCTCATGCCATCTGGTTCTGAATCGGGGCCTGCTTTCTCATCGTCGCATGCATTGCCTCTCTCTGATGAGTTTTGAGGGGTAGATCCACCTATAGAGATTTGAAAATTCATATTCCCACCTTCCCCTCACTCCCTTGAAGTTATTCGATCACCTAAAACCACTTGTTCACTCGCCATCACCTCCGCTATTGCTCAACCCAGATGAAACCCTCACACAGTCGCTTGCCAAAAATCTTGTTCACACATAGGGATGTGCTAGGATTTGTGTTGCTCCAAATGATCTAAAAATTGGTGGAGATGTTCTAGGGTTTTTCAGGCATCTACCCTCAAAATTTTAGCTCAATCCGAGTCTGGATGAGTGAAATATGGCCAAAACAAGTTTGATATTTTGGGTAGTCCTACAAAAAACATCCTCTCATCGATAGATGTAAAGCTCTTAATTTGGTAACTGTGTTGATTTCATTATGATATATTCATTTATGTAATATTTATTGTATTTTCCTAAATTCATGAATAAATATAATGTTAGTAGTATTAATGTACATTAGTTAGTGAAGTAAAACAGTTTAGGGGAGAAATATTTACATTATCTTCTAGGAGGCAGGGCCCACTCCTATAGCCAGTCCTTATTTTATCACCCCTGAAATAGGTTAGAAAAAGTTAGTACATAGAATTAATTTTAAATTATCAATTAAATTAAACTACATCATTTTAGAATATAAGGTAAAAACATATAGTTAAATCAATAGGTTGCATGTGGATCCACATCAATAAATATACACATAATTAAATTAGCATAAATCATAAAATTACATTTTATTTTAATTCAGCACAATTTCTATTCTGTAACTTTTATTATTTTCTACAAACCTAAAACTAAGAAAAATAGAAGTCTGAGATTAATTATTGTGGTATAATCTATATTAGATTATTTCTCTTTAAATCGTTCACACTAGATTGATAAATAAGTGTAGATTTTACAACTACACATTTTGGCACCATTGTCGAGGAGAATAATGTCATAAATTTTAATCAAAGACTATTGGTTGGGCAATAAGAGAGGCTTACATGTATGTGGTAAGAGATATGAGTCTTTGTGTGCATACGGGTCAGAGTGGCACAAGAAGTCCCAAGCCCCTTTGTTCAACATTGCCAAGCTCTTTTTTTTAGGATCATTTTATTGCCTTCATAGTTAATATTTGATTTCAACAAATTTCAAAGCATTGGGTGGTTGTTGTTGCTTACTTCGGTATGGGTTCTTTGACATGTGAAAATAGGAAGCATGTGTGATTGAGTGACACAATAATAGTGAAATACTCCTTAAAATCAAGAAGTAACAACAATTTAACCTTTTATTTTAGTAATTTTATTTCCAGTAAAATTTACTTTTCAAGCAATATTTCATTTTATTTTATTGTGCTAAAAATTAGTTGTATAAATTCATTGACTATGAATTGCACCTAGTTTTAACGATAGTAAAGTTGTTTTAGAAACATAAATTTTATTTTCTCCTGTTGTGCTAAAATTGGTTGTATAAATTCATTGGTTGTGAATTGCACCTAATTTTAGTAATAGTAGGATTGCTTTAGAAATAGAAACTTTACTTTTCTCTTACTATACTAAGATTGGTTGTATAAATTCATTGGTTGTGAATTGCACCTAATTTTAGTAACAGTAGGATTGCTTTAGAAATAGAAACTTTAATTTTCTCTTACTACACTAATATTGGTTGTGAATTGCACCTAATTTTAGTAACATTATGATTGTTTTAGAAATAGAAATTTTATTTTCCTCCTATTATACTAAGATTGGTTGTATAAATTCATTGGTTGTGAATTGCACCTAGTTTTTGTAACAATAGGATTATTTTAAAAATAAGAAAATTTTATTCTCTCTTGTAGATGGTAGAAAATTGCATCAAAAAGTTTGCATTCATTGACCTCAAAAAATTACTGCTAGAACAAGAAATTAACCTTATTTTTAAGCAAAGACACAAAACATATGGGAAAGAGTGAGATCAGTATTTTGAGGACTCCATCACCATTCATAGTTTCCTAGCAAAAATAGAAGATAGGGAGGTGAGCCTAGAATATAACAAGAGATATCATAGGGCACCTAGAGTTGTATGCTTTAGAGAATTGTGTCAAGACTTACGTTGTGAATTATAGTTCGAGAGCCCTAACCCAATCCCAAAACAGGTTTTTATTGTCCAATTGATTACTCTAGCAATAAAAGACTTTGAATTTGAGGAGGAGAATTATATAACTCATGAACAACTCGATCCAATTAATGATATCTATAGGTTGTTCAAGGAATATTAGAAAGGTAGAGATCTATTGCAAGAACCAAAGAACTTGGAAATTTCATGAACAGACCTAAAGATTCAAAGGATAGATTTATTAAGATTAGTTAACTAGAAGTAAATTACCAAATAAACCTTGGTAAGGAATCTAAGACTTTTGGATTAAAATAGACTGAAACAAAAATCCAAACATCTATGGATTTTACATCATCAGCAAAGTAGATTGAATTCCTAGAACAAGATCCTAAAACATATCTATTACCTAAACCAGAGTTTGATGACCATATTGATCCCTCATCTATATTTTTTGAATCTATACCTGGTCCAATTCTTGAAATCTTATATTCAATCATGGCTGATCAGGCTAGTGAACATGGGGAAGTAAATGGAAGGGAACATAGGCAAAGGACTAATGATCAAGGAGAAGTAGAAAATCAAATGGGGGGTGGATAGAGAAAGACTTTTGCCTTCCCAATTTCTTCTTCCAAAGATAGGCTAACAAGAGAACCAAATCCGGTCTCTATTTTTGTTTTGCCTACCTTCCATGGGAAACCACATGAGGACCCTGATGTATTTCTCTTTGAATTTGAAGTGGTGTGCCAAGCCTATTTTTACACTACTAATGAGCAAAAATAAATACTATTCCCTTCTACAATTTAGGATGCAGCCTTAATATGGTTTATAGATCTAGGAAAAAGTGTTTGTAATCGATGGGATGGAGAACATGGATTAAAATACATATTCCTTGAAATATATAAGGATTATTGTAGAGTTCAGGATAAGAAAGCTGAATTGTTTCACATGAATAAAAAAGATGATGAATCCCTTGAATATTATCTTGAGAGATTCTAGTTTGTGGGATCAAGAGTAAACATTGAGTTGGATGAAGAAATTCAAAAAGAATTTTTTCTTAAAGGGCTAAAGGAAGATGTCCTTGACGTACTAAACCTTATAGAAAAGGGGGATATTCATCAGATGAGATTGGGAGAAATTGTAAATATTTGTAAAAATTATTCAAGAAATAATTCATAAGAAGTAATAAATACCCATCATCAGGATGGGGAGTAACACGAGCTGAAATTAGCAATAGGCTAGAGAATCTCAAAACTGATTTATTGAGTACATTAACAACATCTCTTAACCTCATGGATAAGAAACCAAAGGAGCAAAACATTGAAGAAATATATTATCATAGATGTAGAAAGAAACACAACTTGAGGGAATATCCTCTCAACATTACAAATATTTCCAACATCTCTACCTGTTGTAAAATTTGTGATAAGAACCACAATACTAAAAATTATAAATATATTTCAGCTATCAAAACTACTATAAAATAACCTGAGGTCGAAGAAGCAGAAGATGTTTATTTTATATCTCAAAAAAGGAATGGTCCACCTAATTGGTCAAAATTCAACTATTCCAACCAACAAATACCTTATGGACGACTTCACAGTCTACAATAACACTTTTAAAAAGACTCTATCAAGTTTACAAAAATTTCTAGTAATATGCCAAGAACAAAACCTCTCCTTGAGTCATGAGAAGTGTTTCATGGTGATGAGAGAGGGTATCATCTTAGGACACTACATATTAGAGGAAGGTATTAAAGTAGATCCTATAAAAATTCAAGTTATCCAATCCCTCCAACCTCCAAAAGCACAAACAAAGGTAAGGAGTTTCTTAGGACTTGTAGGACACTATCATAGATTCATTAAATACTTTAGTAAAGTTTTTGCTCCTATGCTTAAGCTCTTAACCAAAGAAATCAAATTTAATTGTACTGAAGCATGTCAAGAAACCTTTGAAGTTAAAAAGAACAAATTGAATACTGCTCCAATCCTGAGGGGGCCAAATTGGAAATTACATTTTCATATACATTGTGATGCTTCAAGATATATGATAGGGGTAGTACTACAATATACAGAGAACAAAATATCTTATTCTATCTATTATGTGAGTAAAAATTTGCATGGGGCTGAACTTAATTATACAGTTATTGAAAAAGAGTTCTTAGTTGTAGTCCATGCTATTAAATAAAAAAACATTACATAATAGGGTATGGAGTATTTGTTCACACTGATCACTCTGCCATGATATAATGAATAAAGCTACAGTAGGAGGTAGAGTGGTTAGGTGGATTTTCTTACTGCAATAATTTAATGTCATAATTATAGACAAAGTAGGCAAGGAAAATTTCATTGCATATCATTTATCTTGTATGCAAATATTTGATAATGATGAGTTAATTCTTGATAATTTCCTAGATGAACATTTTTTTGCTCTCTCTTTTTTTTTTTTTTTGTGGAAAACATCCCAAAAGGGATGCCACTTTCGGGTGAGACCCAAGGAGGCAGGGATATCCGCTCTCTCTATTTTTACTCCTTGGTATGTTGATATTGTAAACTATTTAGTAACAGGAAAAATACCTCAAAATTTTACATCGCATGAGCATAGAAAACTAATACATTAGAGTGTCCCTTATATGTGGATTAATGGAGTCTTGTTTAAATCTTGCCCTAACCAAGTAATTAGGATATGTGTGCAAGAAGAAGATGTATATTACATCTTTTAGGTAGCACATGAAGAACCTTATGGAGGCCATTATGTCACCCAAAGAACTGTCAATAAAATACTTCAAACCGGTTACTTTTGTCCTACTATGAATAAATATGTTTATAAGTTTTTTGATAGATGTGATGCTTGTCAAAGGGCTAGTTGTTGAGCAAGGTGTAGTAACAATATTGTCATTGTTGTCAACACAGTTAGGTTGATCAGTTAATGCAATAGATAGGAGTTCATTGATAAGCAAGGTGTAGCCAAAGTACAATGGCTAGGAGTTCATTAATGAGCAAGGTGCAGCCAAAGTATTGTCATTGTTGTCAACACAGACAGAGGATCGGTTGATGCAATGGACATGAGTGCAGAGGTCATTAGATAGATCGAATGATGAAGTAAACAAGATTTCAGAGCAATCAGAGCATGTACAGTGAATTTCCAAGAAGACAGAAGTGGCCCAAATTCAAAGGATCAAAGAAAAAGACAAGTAAGAAAACTGTCGTGATATCGCGACATGTTTTCTGTCATGATTTTGCGACATATCGAAGGAGAGAGAAAATGATGGCAAAAATGTCATGATATCGCGACATATCGGAGGAGAGAGAAAATGCTGGCAAAACTGTCGTGATTTCGCGACATGTTGGACAAAAGATAAAGTGCAAGGAAAACTGTCGCGATTTCGTGACATGTTAGAAGAGAGAAGAAGAAAGAAAAACTATCGCGATTTTGTGACATGTTGGAAGCAAAGAAGACAAATAGAAAAACTGTCATGATTTCATGACATGTTCGATGAGAAGGCACAGACAGAAAACTATCACGATTTCGTGACATGTTTGAAAAGAAGGCGCAAGCAAAGAAAACTGTCATGATTTCATGATATGTTCGGGGAGAAGGCGCAAGAAAAGAAAACTGTTGCGATTTCATGACAATCTGCAAGAGAGGTAGTACAGATGAAAATGTGTCACGATTTCATGAGATGTTTGAAATAAAGAGCTTACAAGGGAAAGTGTCACGATTTCATGACAATTTGCAAGAGGAAGCGCTAAGGAGAAAAAGTGTCACGATTTTGCAACATGTCGGGTTTTTGTGACCCAAAGGCAAGAGAAAGCGTACGGATGAAAAAGCATCGCGATTGCATGACATGTTTCTTTTTCGTGGTTCAAAGCGAAGAGAATGAGGAGAGAGAAAAAGGTGTCGTGATTTCGTGACATGTTGCAGATAGAAGAGTTTGAAGTGAGAACTATCGCGATTTTGTGACATGTTGCAAATAGAAGAGTTCGAAGTAAGAACTGTCATGATTTCATGACAGGTTGAAGAGAAAGCATACGGATGTAGAAAGTGTCATGATTTCATGACAGATTGAGATGGCAGCATACAGTTGGAGAAAGTGTCACGATTTTGTGACAAAAATAGAAAGCAGGTCTTCAATAGGAGAAGAGTCACGATTTCGTGACAGAAGCAAAACAAAAGAGCATGGAAGAAGAAGCATCATGATTTCATGATAAATTCAAGGAGGAAGAGCTCAAAGGTGAAAGCGTCATGATTTTTCGACATGTTCTACTTTCGCAGATGCAAGCCGAGAAGATGTTAAGAAAGCGAAAAGTGTCGCAATATCGCGACATGTGTTTTTGTGGCTACAACAACAAAGGAAGCTTCAGAGACAAAAATGTCATGATTTCATGATAGGTCATTTTAGCGCACAACAAGAAGAAGAACCCGACTGCAGCAAGAAGCATAACAATGAACTGACTTCACCACAGCATTTACAGAGGTAGATACAGAGTGAATTCATGCAGCCAAATAAGAAGAGTGATCAAAAGGTAGTATGGCGGTTATAGGGACTGTCCAGAATGAATTCATTGAGCAATGGGTAGAAGCCAACAAATATCAATGACAACCGACTCAGATTAGGGTTTAACAACCGACTGAGTTTAGGGTTTGCATCTGCATTATCAGTCGACTATAATTAGGGTTTTCATCTTGAAATTTCTAATATAAAAGGAGGGTTGTTTGGAGAGTTTAGTGAGGTTGAACTATGCGAGGATTGAAATGTGTGATACATGGCCGTAAGAGCACAGATAGCGTAGAAGCGACGAGATGATGGTGAAGTGCACAAATTGAGCAAGTCTTGTCGAATCAAGCTAAGTGCAAAGTAAGAGCTCACAAAGAGTAGAGAGCATAGAAGGCAGAGACAATCATTCGGCTATAATAGTGCAGACTATGTGAAGTGTGTATAAAGAGAAAGAAGAAGGTGCAGTGCGGTTGTAGATCATAGAAGTGTGCGAAGTGTCTGTTCTATGAACAGTGAGAGAGATCTAGTATGCTTTAGACCAATCAAGGTCTTGTGAAAAGGAAGGTATTTTCCTATCAAATATTTACATTCAAATTTTAAGTTCAGGTTACAGCCTGACATTAGGGGTTGGTGCTCCTTTCTGTTGGTGTAGATAAAATAAGGGGTTGGTGCTCTTTCCAGTGGGTGCTAGTAAATCAGGGGTTGGTGCTCCTTCCAGTTGGTGCTGGTAAATAATTATAAATTTGGTGCTTTGCAAGAGGCTGGATTTGGATGGTAGTCTAAGCAACCGTTCTTTTTGAGGAGTAGCCATATTTGTGAACCTCGTTAAAATCCTATGTTGTGTGATACTCTTTTGTTATCTTGAGGTTCTTGCTATATCTATTTATAAGTTTTAATTGTTGCTATTTTTAGAGTTGTTAATTCATGATCAAAGTGCTACACTGATTCACCCCCCCCTCTTAGTGTCGTACTAAGTACAACAATTGGTATCAGAGCCAAGTTCCCAGTTTAGGCTTAATCAGTTTGGGTTGATCTTGGATTAGTACTCTAATGGCAAAGAAGGGCAAGAATGGAACCATGAGACACAAGAAGAAAAGAACACATAGGGTCATAAAAGAAAATAAAGATGAATTCAATGTTGCTGTAGATTCAAGAGATGAATCAAACAATGGAGAAAATGCCAAAAGGCAACTTGGTCATGATGCAGGTTCATAATGTACAGAATGTTTTTTTTGTGGACAACTCGATCATAATGAACATCAGTGCCATGGGTTTAGTAGCAGTGAATATGAAGATGATCCGTTCAAGATTGGTAAAGAAATAGATTCAGAACAGGAATGTGATGAAGGAGAAAGTGATGCAGAAGCAAATTAGGAACAAAAACTAATTTCAGCTTTGGGTAAAAAGCTTGAGGATGCAGAAGATATGATTACCAGTTTGAAAGTACAAACAGAAGAATACATAAAAAAAATGAAGATCTCAAAATGCAATTAACCAAAAAAATAGAATATTGCAGTAAGCTAGAAAAAGAAATTGATGGTTTAAGAATGCAGATAGAAGAAATGAGTAATAAAGTCGATATATGCAGCAAACATGAAGAGAAATCTAACAAAGTTGTTAGTAATCTGAAGCTGCAAGTAGAAGAGTCCAAAAGGATTGAAGAAACTCTCAGGTTGCAGATTAGTGAGAAAGAGATTGTTTGCTGCAAACAAGAAGAAGAGATTGTTTTATTGAAGAAACAACTACAAGAGGCCAATACAAATCTCAAATTCGAGAAGAGCACAAAATTGCTAGATAAAATGATAAGCCAATAGAGAAGCTCCACAGATAAGCATGGTCTTGGATATGAAGCTGAACAGCCCTCATCTTCCAAATATGCAGAAAAGGAGAAGTTCACTGTTGAAGGATCAAAGCAAGAAAAGGTTGAAGCTGAATCTTCAAAAGGAAGAAAATTTCAAAGGAGGTCTATAGCAAAGCAACCACAACAAAAGAGGTTCTATCACTCTCACTCTATTCATACTAATATTTTTAATGGCTATTGTTTCAGATGCAACCAGTATGGTCACAAGGCAACTTATTATGGATTGAATAGTAAATCAAAGAGTTATGCTAGTAGAAATACATTTGTGTATCTGAGTGAACACTATTTACAATGTTTTCAATGCAATGGTCATGGTCACATAGCAAGGTTCTGTCCAAGCACTTATGTATCTAATCTTAGGCAAGACTACAGATTTCATCAGACGCAAAGAATGCAATATAGACAGAGAATAAATCATGTGCATGAAAGAAAGGAAAATAATCATTCTTCAAGGATGCATAAGAGACAACCACACAAGAGAAATGTTGGAGTTCATGAAAAGGTGCAAAATAGGGATGTAGTTGAGAAATACAAGCCCATGTTCAAGAAAGTTTGGAGAAAGAAAGAAGAGAGGAAATCATGTCTCCTTGGACTGAAGGAGACTACTCCTCCATTGCACTAAGCAACTCCAGGAAGCACATCCTCAGGGGGAGCAATCTTAAAAGGTTTTATTTTAATGCTCCTTTGTGTTTGTTTAGTTATCTGAGGATGAAAGGCTAGTAGTCAGGGAAGTTGTTGTACAGTTGTCAAAGTGTGTTTTTCAGTTCATGTAGTTGTTCGTGGAAGTGTCGTAAAGGATCAAGATTAAATTGAGAGTTGTCACCATTGGTAGTATGAATATATGTCATTGTTGTTCTGTTGTTGGTTCTTACTACCACTGTTAAAAATTACGGATCATAACAGTTAAGATTTCTTGGTTTAATAAGAGAATGCATGCATGCCCTAGCTGTGTACTTGTGCTTCGATAAAAGCAGCATGTATTTGTTCTACGCTTTGTTGTGAAGAGTGTTAGATCTTTCATGATGCCTTGGTGAATATAGTTAATTCACAGACAGCTTCATTTTAACTATTGATAAAATGCCAATCCAAGGTTAAGAAGTATGAGGCTGAGTAAGGTGCACTATGGTTGGTCATAAAGTGTTTGACAAAATGTCTTCTCTTGATTTGCACAGTTGAAAGTTAGGTGTGACCTGCAGTAACTATAGAAAACTCAGACCAGGTTGTCAATATAAAAAAAAAAGGAATTTGGTTGTACTGCAGTACAGTGTTTGATGTTTGCACAGAGTTGGTAGTAAATTTATAGTATTGGTACAGTGTTGGACAAAAGTTGGTACAAGTGAGAGTCACTTGTCAATTTTGTTGTCAGATGTGAAATTAGCGTGCTGAATGGAAAGATTGAATAAGAGGTTTATAATGAGCAGCCAGATGATTTTAGCCTGGTGATGAATGGTTGAGTTGCTTTCATAGAGGTTGATGAATCACATTGGGTCTCTAACAATTCTCTTTGTGGGTTCATGCTAAGCAATTTTTTTTGATGAACTTGTGAGCTGAATTGAGGTAGTCTAATGGATTCTCACTACAGAGAAAGACAAATAGCTATCAGTAGGTTCAAGCTTATTGAGAATATCCAAGATGTATATGCAGATGCTGCTTGCATTACATAACAAAAAAAATTGGATATATATACAATCAGTGTATGCCTTCACTAACAGTAGACAAGTTTGAGATTGCAGAGTGACGGGGCACCGGGAACAGAACACTTCAACATGCTTGCCTTTTCATTAAAATTTGAAAAAAAATAATAATTACAAGCATGAAAGCAACAGCCCGCAGGCTTTACAAAGGCCGAGTTCGGCTCTCTTCTTTCTCTCGTTCTACTTCTCTCGTTCTCCGGTCCGCCGTCCTCTGAAAACAAAAATTCTGTCTTTTAACGAGGTCCCGGTCCTCCCCGGCAATCAATGCCTCCACCTAATAAAAATTTCAAATTCAAATTTCCCCCTTCCTGTGTTTTTGAAATTCCAATATTAAATGTCGACCTGCCCAATCTATCAAGATACCGGCATTGATGGCCTCTCTGCATCGGCCGCATCATTCTGACCGTCCTTTGTACTGTTGTCCCTTCCATTAAACCATCACCTGTAAATGCTTCGATGCCAGTAAAGCCAAGACGGAAAGAGCGCGGTCGACACCTTCCTTAACAGCTTAAGAGACCCCCAAATTATCTTGCATACATGTGGTCGGCTACGTGTACATCCATCCAATATTTCTCCTTGTCGCAACATACTCGACCCACGTGTCCTTCACAACTACCACGTGTTTGGTTTGGTCTAGCCCGGTCGTTCGCTAATCACCCCTGGTCTCGTTCTCTATCTTTCTTTAACTTTCAACACTATCGAAATACCGGCCACGTGTCGGCCTTCACGACCGCCACGTGTCGCCCCTTTACTGGTCGTGATATCGTGACCAACTGCCTCCATGCCTTCGTCTTTACCTTGCCGAAGTCCTTTGCTATGCCTTCTGCTTGCTTTTCCCCTTCGGGTCTTGCCCAGCCTTCTAAATTCATTAACTTTCATGGCTAACCAAAGTGTGCCACGTGTCGGCGTTTGACTGGTCGTGACATCGCGACAGGCCGTGATATCGTGACTGTCGCGATATCGTGATAGTAACATCTCCTTTGCCTTTGCATTGTACCATCGTCACGATATCGTGACGTCGCAATATCGTGACGTCAACATCCTCTCTGCCCTTATGCTAAACCAACGTCGCGATATCGCGACAGGACTCCTTCCTCCGCTTTGCCTTCGAATACCGTCGTGATATCGCGACATCGTGATATCATGACGTTGCGATATCGCGACGTCTAAGGTTCCCCCCTCTAATGCCAAATGATAACGTCGCGATATCGCGACGCCTAAAGCTCTCCTCCTCTGCTTCGCACAACTTCCCCTCCCGGGAATGAATTAATGTAATTCAAAATACAAGTACTTGAAGAAAATTTTGAAGGATGCGAGGTTGCCCACACTGTCACCGGATGCTCCTGCATCAGATTCCCGAGGTAACAAGAGAAGTGACCTTCACTTCTAAGTCGTTCGGTCTGCATCCCTTCTAATATCTCCGAACACTCAACAACCTTTACAACTTGCTCAAATCTTGCTTCCTGGCAAAATTTTATGCCTTCTACCAGACAAATTCTGGCATTGCTGCACATCTTCTCGTCTTCTATCTGCAACGGCTTCAACTTGTGCCGCACTCCATCCTTCACCAAGGAATAAGTATTTGCACGGCCATCATGCACTGCACTCCGATCAAACTGCCATGGCCTGCCCAATAGCAAATGGCATGCATCCATAGGGAATACATCACACAGGACTTCATCCTGGTATCTCCCAATCTGGAACGTGACTAAACACTGTTCCCGGACCCAAGCTCTGTGGTCCTTCCGCAACCACGCAATCCGATACGGGTGCGGGTGTCTCCTTCTCTCCAACTGCAACTTAGTAACCATCTCCTCGGAAACTAAGTTGTCTGTACTTCCATTGTCGATGATGACATTACAAACTTTGCCCGCACTCTTGCACCAGGTGCGAAACAGGCTTCTTCTCTGCTCAGATTTGTCTTCATCCACCAGCATGGTCCTTCTCACAATCATGGCTTCTCCCTTTTTAGCTTCTTCAGAATGCTCTGAATCAGCATCCTCAACTGCCACAACTGCTCTGGCAGGACCCACCTGCTTCTTGTTTACTCTTTCTCGGTGTTGGGGGCACTCATATGCCCGATGTCCTTCTTCTCCACAGTGGAAACATGTTCCACGAAATACCCCTCTTTCATTCCCGCGACCAGATCTACCCCTTCCTCTCGGGTAGTTATCATTCTGAACTTGCGGTTTTGGGTCTTCATCTTCTCTCTGATCCCGGATCTTTGCTCTCTTCTTCCTTCTTCTCTTCCTTTCCTTCTTTCTTTCCACCGTTCTTTCCTCCCGGTCCTTTCACTTTTTGCTTGCTGTCAAACTTTCGGTTCAGCTTTTCTTCCACCTTCAAAGCAAATTGGTAAGCATCTTCAATGGTGCTTACCCGAACCAAGCTCAACTCCTCCTGCACACTCGGTCTCAACCCATTAATGTAACGGGCCACCTTTTCTTTGCTGGCTTCTAAGTGTCCGATTCTGATGGAAATTTTATAAAAATCCTTTGTATATTCTTGAACTGTTCTGTTCATCTGCCTCAAGCTTTGCATTTTACGTAACAGATCCAGCTCATAGTCAACGGGGATGAACTGTCTTTTTAATTTCTCCACCATTCTGTCCCACCTGGTAATCCGTTCTTTTCCTCTTCGGTTTCTCTCCAGCTGCACCCCCTTCCACCAGATGCTAGCATGACCCTTCAGTCGGGTCTTAGCAAATCTGACCCGGTTAGGGTCTTCAACTTCTTCGTATTCGAAGTATTCTTCTAATTCATTCACCCAGTCTATCAATTCCTCTGGGTTCAAGTTCCCGGAATACGTAGGAACTTCTAACTTCGGCCTCTTCCCGATCTGGGATATGGCCTTGTACAATCTGGCCTGGGCCGGATCTACATCTTCCTCCTCTTCTTCAAACTGATTCTCCTCTTCCACCTCATCCTCACTGTCTGCATCCCTTCTCGGCTCACGTCCTCTACGTAGCTCTTCTTGCAGGGCCTGGACTTGCCGCTGCAAAGCCCGGAAATCTTCCGTTGCCATGCCTCTGCCACCCATCGGGTTTCTTCTCGGAGGCATCTTCTCTGAACTCAAGCCCTCCCACACGTCCTGGTACAACTGCCTCTCTCTTTCGGCGGTCTGTTGTACGCTCAGGAGCTACGGGCTCTGATACCACTGACGGGGCACCGGGAACGGAACACTTCAACAAACTTGCCTTTTCATTAAAATTTGAAAAAAAATAATAATTACAAGCTTGAAAGCAACAGCCCGCAGGCTTTACAAAGGCCGAGTTCGGCTCTCTTCTTTCTCTGTTCTACTTCTCTGTTCTCCGGTCCGCCGTCCTCTGAAAACAAAAATTTCGTCTTTTTAACGAGGTCCCGGTCCTCCCCGGCAATCAATGCCTCCACCTAATAAAAATTTCAAATTCAAATTTCCCCCTTCCTGTGTTTTTGAAATTCCAATATTAAATGTCGACCTGCCCAATCTATCAAGATACCGGCATTGATGGCCTCTCTGCATCGGCCGCATCATTCTGACCGTCCTTTGTACTATTGTCCCTTCCATTAAACCATCACCTGTAAATGCTTCGATGCCAGTAAAGCCAAGACGGAAAGAGCGCGGTCGACACCTTCCTTAACAGCTTAAGAGACCCCCAAATTAACTTGCATACACGTGGTCGGCTGCGTGTACATCCATCCAATCTTTCTCCTTGTTGCAACATACTCGACCCACATGTCCTTCATAACTGCCACGTGTTCAATTTGGTCTAGCCCGACCGTTCGCTAATCACCCCTGGTCTCGTTCTCTATCTTTCTTTAACTTTCAACACTATCGGAATACCGGCCACGTGTCGGCCTTCACGACCGCCACGTGTCGCCCCTTTACTGGCCATGATATCACGACCAACTGCCTCCACGCCTTCGTCTTTACCTTGTCGAAGTCCTTTGCTATGCCTTCTGCTTGCTTTTCCCCTTTGGGTCTTGCCCAGCCTTCTAAATTCATTAACTTTCGTGGCTAACCAAAGTGTGCCACGTGTCGACGTTTGACTGGCCGCGACATCGCGACAGGCCACGATATCGCGACCTGTCGCGATATCGTGACAGTAACATCTCCTTTGCCTTTGCATTGTACCATCATCACGATATCACGACGTCGTGATATCGTGACGTCGCGATATCGCGACGTCAACATCCTCTCTGCCCTTATGCTGAACCAACGTCACGATATCACGACAGGTCGTGATATCGCGACCCGTCGCGATATCGTGACAGGACTCCTTCCTCCACTTTGCCTTCGAAGACCGTCACGATATCGCGACGTCTAAGGTTCCCCCTCTAATGCCAAATGATAACGTCATGATATCGCGACGCCTGAAGCTCTCCTCCTCTGCTTCGCACAACTTCCCCTCCCGAGAATGAATTAATGTAATTCAAAATACAAGTACTTGAAGAAAATTTTGAAGGATGCGAGGTTGCCCACACTGTCACTGGATGCTCCTGCATCACAGAGCAACAAAAGGTTGAGGTTCAGAAGATAGCGTGAACTGAAGTGGTCACATATTCCCAAGAATAAGTCTAAGAATTGACCAGCTATCGAGATCAAATTCTCAGGGGGAGCATTTATGCATCTGTTTTTCATATTGCTCATGTTTTAGCTTTTGGCTAACTGTAATAATTTTTGCCTAAGAATGTTGTGCATGGACTCAGGGGGAGTCTACAGTAGCCCTTTGGTATTATTGTCAAATAGGGAGAAGAGTTATAGGTAATTGCATGTGTTGACAACAATTCCAAAGGGGGGGGAGATTGTTGAGCAAGGTGCAATAACAGTATTGTCATTGTTGTCAACACAGTCAGGTTGATCAGTTAATACAATGGATAGGAGTTCATTGATAAGCAAGGTGCAGCCAAAGTACAATGGACAGGAGTTCATTAATGAGCAAGGTGCAGCCAAAGTATTTTCATTGTTGTCAACATAGACAGAGGATCAGTTGATGCTATGGACAAGAGTGTAGAGATCACTAGATAGATCAGATGATGAAGTAAACAAGAGTTCAGAGCAATTAGAGCATGTACAATGAATTTCCAAGAAGACAGAAGTGGCCCAGATTCAAAGGATCAAAGAAAAATACAAGTAAGAAAACTGTCGTGATATCATGACATGTTTTCTGTCACAATTTCACGACATATCAGAGGAGAGAGAAAATGCTGACAAAAATTTCGCGATATCGTGACATATCGAAGGAGAGAGAAAATGTTGGCAAAACTGTCACGATTTCACAACATGTTGGACGAAAGAGAAAGCGCAAGGAAAACTGTCACAATTTCGCGACATGTTAGAAGAGAGAGAAGAAGAAAGAAAAACTATCACAATTTTGCGACATGTTGGAAGCAAAGAAGACAAATAGAAAAAATGTCGCGATTTCGCGACATGTTTGATGAGAAGGCACAGGCAAAAAAAATTGTCACGATTTCATGACATGTTTGAAAAGAATGCGCAAGCAAAGAAAACTGTCACGATTTCGTGACATGTTTAGGGAGAAGGTGCAAGCAAAGAAAACTGTCACGATTTCATGACAATCTGCAAGAGAGGCAGTACGGACGAAAATGTGTTGCGATTTTGTGACATGTTTGAAAGAAAGAGCTTGCAAGGGAAAGTGTCGTGATTTCATGACAATTTGCAAGAGGAAGCGCTAAGGAGAAAAAGTGTCACGATTTTGCGACATGTTGGGTTTTCGCGACCCGAAGGCAAGAGAAAGCGTATGGACAAAAAAGCGTCACGATTTTGTGACATGTTTCTTTTTTGTGGTTCAAAGCAAAGAGAATGATGAGAGAGAAAAAGGTGTCGTGATTTTATGATATGCTACAGATAGAAGAGTTTGAAGTGAGAAATGTCACGATTTTGTGACATGCTACAGATAGAAGAGTTTGAAGTAATAATTGTCATGATTTCATGACAGGTTGAAGAGAAAGCATACGAATGTAGAAAGTGTCACAATTTCACAACAGATTGAGATGGCAACATACGGTTGGAGAAAGTGTCGTGATTTCATGATAGAAATAGAAAGCAGGTCTTCAACAGGAGAAGAGTCATGATTTCATGACAGAAGCAAAATGAAAGAGCATGGAAGAAGAAGCGTCATGATTTTGTTACAAATTCAAGGAGGAAGAGCTCAAAGGCAAAAGCGTCGTGATTTCATGACATGTTCTGCTTTCACGGGTGCAAGCCGATAAGAGGTTAAGAAAGCAAAAACTATCACAATATCGCGACATGTGTTTTCATAGCTATAGCAACAAAGGAAGCTTCAGAGACAAAAATGTCATGATTTTGTGATAGGTCATTTTAGTGCACAACAAGAAGAAGAACCCAACTGCAGTAAGAAGCATAATAGTGGACTGACTTCACCACAACATTTACAGAGGTAGATACAGAGTGAATTCATGTAGCCAAATAAGAAGAGTGATCAAAAGGCAGTATGGCAATTACAGGGACTATACAGAATGAATTCATTGAGCGATGGGTAGAAGTCGACAAAGATCAATGACAACCGACTCAGTTTAGGGTTTAACAATCGACTAAGTTTAGGGTTTGCATCTACATTATCAGTCGACTACAATTAGGGTTTTCATATTGAAATTTCTAATATAAAAGGAGGGCTGTTTGGAGATTTGAGTGAGGTCAAACTATGCAAGGATCGAAATGTGTGATACGCGACTGTAAGAGTGCAGATAGCGCAAAAGTGGCGAGATGATGGTGAAGTGCACAAATTGAGCAAGTATTGTCGAATCAAGCTAAGTGCGAAGTAAGAGCTCATAGAGAGCAGAGAGCATAGAAGGAAGAGACGATCGTTTGGCTGTAACGACACAGACTATGCGAAGTGTGTATACAAAGAAAGCAGAAGGTGCAGTGTGGCTATAGATCACAAAAGTGTGTGAAGTGTTTGTTCTATGAACAGTGAGAGAGATCTGGTATGCTTTAGACCAATCAAGGTCTTGTGAAAAGGAAGGTATTTTCTTGTCAAACATTTACATTCAAATTTAAAGTCTAGGTTGCAGCCTGGCATTAGGGGTTGGTGCTCCTTTTTGTTGGTGCAGATAAAACAAGGGGTTGGTGCTCTTTCCAGTGGGTGCTGGTAAATCATGGGTTGGTGCTCCTTTCAGTTGGTGCTGGTAAATAATTGTAAAGTTGGTGCTTTGCAAGAGGCTAGATTTGGATGGTAGTCTAAGCAGTCGTTCTTTTTGAGAAGTAGCCATATTGGTGAACCTCGTTAAAATCTTGTGTTGTGTGATGCTCTTTTGTTCTCTTGATGTTCTTGCTATATTTGTTTATAAGTTTTAACTGTTTTTGTTTTTAGAGCTGTTAATTCATGATCAAAGTGCTACACTGATTCACCCCCCCCCCTCTTAGTGTCGTACTAAGTACAACACTAGTAAACCTACACCTTCAATGAATATGCCTTTGGTACCACAAATAATGTTTGAACCATTCGAGAAATGGGGAATTGATTTTGTTGGACCAATAGACCCTCCAAGTGTAGGTAATAAACACATACTTGTGTGTACATATTATGTCACCAAGTGGGCTGAAGTAAAAGCCTTACCATGAGCACAAGTTGAACCTGTAGCTGATTTTCTTTATGAAAACATCATGCAACACTTTGGAGCACCTAGAGAACTAGTTTCGGATCATGGATCCCAATTTATCTCCAAAGTAATCAAATATTTTATTGAAGTATATCAAATAAAACACAAGAAGACTTCACCATATCACCCTCAAGCTAATGGACAAGTAGAAGTTACAAATAGAGAACTTGAAAAGATCATTACAAAAACTGTAGTTGTTAATAGGGTTGATTGGGTAGAAATATTAAAAGAAGTTGTATGGGCATATAATACAACTTGGAAAACTACCACAGGATTGTCACCTTATGAAATGGTCTATGGCAAGCAAGCTATTATACCTATTTAATTTGAGATAGAAACTCTTCGCACAATGGTACAACTTGACATGAACTTGGATCAAGCACAAAGAGCTAGATTGGAAAAGTTAAATATTCTAGATGAAATAAGACTAGAGGCATTACACAGGACTGAATTAACTCAACAACAAAGAAATAAATGGCATGATAAACACATTGTACCACAAACATTTCAATCAGGATATTGGGCCTTGTTATTTGACTCCCGCTACCAAGATTTTCAAGGTAAGTTAAGGACAAGATGGCTAGGACCCTATGAGATTGAAGAAATGTTTGGGAATGGTATAGTTAAACTTAAGCCTATAGATGATTCAACAAGAAGATTACTAGTAAATGGGCATAGGCTTAAACTCTACAAGAAGCCATTATCTAAAGAAGAATTCATACACCATCTTAAGCAATAGGTTGATTTGTAGTGCATTTCTGAATTGCAATCAACCATTATTGAATAATAACTTCTCTTTCCTTTGTAAAAATAAAAGTATATATATATAAATATAAATATATATATATATATATAATAAGAAGAATAATAAGAATAAATAAATAGATATATTATTGCTATATACCACTTGGTAAATGAAAGAAGATTATCATGAAAAATCACTCTCTAAATATACTTCCTTTGTTTCATGATGGAGTTCCAATATCTACAATGTTTTCATCTTATTTTTCATCAATCTTTAGTCTCAATATTATTTCAAAAAGTTCCAAAGGAGACACCTCTTCTAGTTAAATCAGTTTGAAAACTTGTAGGGAAATTATTGCCACATCTTGCATAACACTTTGTTTGCTAAATAAAATCTAGGTGTTTTCAACCACTCAGCCACCACTAGTGTTTTAAGAAAATCTCCATTGAAAATCGAACAATCCTTAGGTGCCATAAGTTTCTTCTGGTCAATCAAGTTTCCTCTTGGACTACGCACATTATAACAAATAAAAATATTGTGAAGTTTGGGAAATAATAACTCATGAAGTTACTATTGCCATAAAGTGAACGGTTTCCCTTGCTTATCCAATTATGTGCATGGTCTAGAAAGCTAAAGAATTGGCAAAAGGACAAGCTCCCCCTTCACCCTTGAAAAAAAAATTCCCTTGCTCTCTCTCAAAATGAGCAAGTATCCCAAAAAGCAATAAAAATTTCCTTGCTCTTCCTCAAAATGAGCAAGTACCCCAAAAAGCAATAAAAATCCCCTTGCTCTTCCTCAAAATGAGCAAGTATCCCAAATAAAATCCAATAAAATAAGGGAAAGGAGCTTGAATCCTTGGAATTCTTAGTGTTTCAAAAACCATGGGGTGATCCTCATTACAACAATGGGTTGAATGAAACCCGCTTGGCAATAAGGTATCCTTACACATGGTGCCAAGTTTGTCATATTAGCGACCTTCTTTTGTACAGATCTATGGATGCTCACGGATAAGCTAGCTTGTTGGCATAAGTGACCAATGGATTAGTTGATCCTTACTCATAATGAGAAATGAACATTCATTGCACACACAATTGGTCCTTAAGATGCTTGAAACCACTAGGACAACCTTAGCATCATATCGATTTGTGAGATGAATAGATGAATTTGTTTAAGATCACTAGGATGTTTGAGTCTTTGTAAAACAACTCTAGATCATTTATACCTAAGGCAAACAAAGTCATAAGCAAGCTTCCATTCCATACCACCATCACATTGCCATACATATATCATAGTCCATTTCATCCTACAAAAATGTGGCTCGAATTCCCAAAGCCTTAATATTCACTTGTAGGGACAAAGTAGTAAGGATAGGGTTACAATTCCCATCAGGACTTTGATAGAGTGGTTGGGAATCCAATTCCCCAAAGCTTTGCACCCCTATAAGAGTAGAAAATAGATGCATATTTCTATAGAAAAAGGCCATCAAGATGATACCAGAATCACTATCCTATTTGTTCTCTTCCAAAACAAGTTTTGAAAGCACCTAAGCCTTTGATGAAGATCTATTTTGCAAATATTGATGACTGATATCAAGTTTAAATCCATTATTTTTCTCTCACATGGAACTCCTTAATGAAACTAAAAGAAGAACAACAAGAAAATAACATCCCTAGGGCATTGGAAGGAATTGTTAACAAGACCATGGGATCATTTATTTAGAAGCCAAGAAGGTAAGTACATTTTGCAAAAAGGTTTATTATTCTACAAGCCTATTTAATGGCTTGACATGCATAAATAATACATAAGTAAATCCCCCATATCCTTAATTAAATAAATAAAACAAATTATTATATATATAATATTTGCCATAATATAAACTTTTACAGAATAAAACCCTCTCTATCATATTTTGGCTATATAGCCAAAAATACAGTTTGGGGGAGGTAAGTAAAAGATTCATTCAAAATTCATGATACAGTTTGGGGGAAAGAAAAAAAGGAATGAAGAATCAGGTAAAGTATTCTTTCAACTCTACAATTAAGTTTTTGTAGACATTTTTGTAGACATTTTCTATAGACAATTTTTGTAGATAGTTTTTGTAGACATTTTCTGTAGATAGTTTTTGTAGACAGATTCTATAAATAGTTTTTGTAGAGAATTTCTATAGGTGGTTTTTGTAGAAATTTTCCGTAGACACTTTCCATAGAAATTTTCTATAGCATATTTCTGAAAATGCACATTTCATAAAAAATTTCTAAGTGTCAACAATCTCATATTTACGCAAAATAAGATGACACGTGTCAAAGCATAATCATACAAGGTAATTATTAAAAATTATTTATACAAGGGATTTTGAAGAAAAAAGGTAAATTCGTATGAATATTTAAAAATTTACCATGAACACCATGGCACGGATGTTTTTCAAACCTATGAATCATGACACGAAAATCAAAATATAGAAATTATGTATAGAAGAATGGGATGATCAAGACTCGACTTTGGGAATCGTGCACGAAAGGTTCGGATTAATAAGCCAAGATCTCTAACCTTTGCACGAAGACAAGTTGGAAGTTACACCCGGAGCATAAAATGATGATGTGCACACTTACGATTGGCCAAAATTACATGTTACAATTAAATCACCTTGGGGAGAAAGGTAAAACATGGATCAAATACCACCAATTTATGGGAAGAATCACATGAAAACCTAAACAAGGGCACAAATGGATTACGTGGATTTTTATGACCAAGAGGTTGATTGTAAATGGGATAATATATGGTGATTATAAAATTTAAATTTAAAGTATGGTGAAAATATTAGGAAGAAGTCGACATCGGAGGTAAATAATACATGTGTTAGCCATGGTAATAGATGTCAAATGAAGAAATTACACATGTACGAACCAAAAGAAAATCCAAGCTAGGGGTATAAGTTTTATTAATAAAATATAATTTCCTCTTGTAGTCGAGAAATACAACGCAAACATTGGACTTATTAATTTCATTATTTTACTCCCATGCAAGGTGGTGGGAAAGCATCATGCCAAAATATGAAATATGCAAGAGAAGTCGACCACCTCACGGCCCTAGCATCGATCATCGACACTTGGCCATATGGACCAATTAGGAAATATGCCATGGATCATGATTCTCAACCATCGATTAGGAGGAAATGGAGGGCCACAATCTAGTTTGATTAAATTCACATGACACTGATGAAAACTTCCTCTGCAAGCTAGCAACTGACCACCATGCATGAAGGGTGATCATCGACACTTGGCCACATGGAGCAATGAAAAGGAGCATCATGGATCAAAATCATGAGCCATTGATTAAGGAAGGATGAAGGGCTAGGATTTACCCATTCTTTTTTCCATATAAGAAAACCTAAAAAATAAAAATTAACCCTAATTATCTTTTTGTAGCTCTGCAACTTCGATGAAAACATTTTGCACGACTGAGAAACAGAAATTATTGAAGTGGTAGATGAAATTACTGAGTAGCAAATGAAAATTACCAAGTAGTGGATGAAGATCAAAGGAGGATTGTAGAAAAAATATGATGAAGGAATAAACAAAGTTGATGATGATATAAAAATAAGCGAAGAAGGGTAAGTAAGGTGGCAAACCCATTTTGAAATAAGATATATTTTTTTTTATAGAAGAAATTTTACAAAAACAAAAATTGTAGAATACATTATTATATCTTCTTCTTTAATCATTTTGCTATAAATAAAGGAAACCCTCTGATTAATCATGAAGAAAAAAATACATACATAATAATGCATTCAAAAATTTGATGTTACGTTTTTTTGCATGGGTTAAAAGATATGAATATACACAAGAATTTATTTTTGTCTTATATGCATGTAAACATTTTATCGAATTCATTTACAGGTTTTCCTCTCATCTAAGTAACTTCATGATAAAATTCTAAGCAAAGGTTGAAGCATATTCCAAACTACCTTACCTATCTTCCACTAAAACCCTACCCTATCCATTAAACCGATCATTATGCCTAGAACTACCTTCCATAAATGAAGTGAACCCTCATCTATCCATACCTAGAACCCTAGTGATGTCGTGAAGAAGTTATTCCAAGAGGCGCGCTGGTGGGATGCCATAACAAAATTCCAAGGGCATGACCAAGGTGTGGCAAAGTAGTTCATCATGAACTACAATCCCATGACCATGGTGACCCATGTAGGTGAAATCAAAATTAAAATCACCACCAACCTAATATCCGAAGTTCTAAGCCTTTCTGAAGTCGGTCAACACTATTATAAATCTACCTACAAAGGGGTAAATCAGATGGTCAAAAGGTTTGGGGAAATATGCACTGTAACCCGAGACAGATATGGGTGGATAAAAGGTGTAGCTACTTCCTCGCTCCCTATAAAATGGTAGGAGGCAGCTACAATCCTAATGAATTTTTTACATTGGAAGGGAGATTGTCCAATTATGGGGGTTACCACCTCAAGATGATGCTAAACTTAAAATACCCTAGGCATGAGGATTGTATAATAAACCTCTCATACTTCCTCTACCACTCAGTTAAAGCCATAGTCACTCGAGTCCAACCTAAAAATTCCAAAGACAATCCCAAGTTTCACTTAATCACCCATCATGGGTTGATAAAATTGATAGTCTTACATAAAGCATTTGAAACTAGGATTCCATGGGATACTGTAGTAGAAGAAGCTAACCTCTCCATTCATTCTGAGCCGAGTGAGTCAAAATCCACTAGGGATAGTGTGTCTGAGGGAAATTTTAAGTCTAAGAGTCAGGAGGAGGAAGAATCCCCTATGCACAAATGCCCTACCCATTCCAAGCCATCCAAACCCTCTTGGCCTACAAGGAAGACCAGACACGAGAAATACATTCCAAAAAATCAAGAAACGAGAGAGACATCCAGCCCAAAAACAAACCCACTTACATCAGGTCCTTCTGCATAAATTCTTGGACAAAGCCAAACGTAGTAAACTCTATTGCACATCAAGCTAGATAGACTCAGGAATGAGTTTACCAAGCATGCTGCCCTAATGAGACGTGCCCTTACTCTCTAGCTTGACATCCTCAAGCATTTTTTTCTAGATAGGATGGTGAAATCATTTGATCCAGTAACCCAACCAGTATTTGTCAGTACATTTCCCAATAAAAGCTCCACGTCCAGTAAAAAACCAAAGAAATTGGTGAATTTTAGCATGGTTATTGATTTCACCAAAGTACTTGAAGAAGATAACTTGATTCCATTTGCTGAATTGCTTCAACAGAACCATCCTCAAAGACCGGAACCATCCATAAAAATAGGGATACCTCAAACAAGATTATCCCTTAATGTTGGGATGCCCCATGATATAGATGCAATAATCAATCATATCGTTGAAGTAGCTGAACCTCCTCCTCCTCTAGAAAAATAGGATGCACAATATGAGTCATAGGATGGAGGATCTGCAAAAGTTGAGCATGTGAAGACAATATTTGTTGAATTACCACTTGATCCCAAGGAGGCCAAAGAACAGGTGTAGAAGGTGAAGCGAGAGAAGAATTTTCCAATAAAGAGACCAAAACCTACACGGGTTTCATCCTAGCTTAAATCTAAAGTCAAACATGGACATTCAAAAAGTTATAACAGACCTTCGATGAACTTGCATAATTTATTTACAAACTTTATTTGATTTTAATGATGATGTTGATTTTAATTATTTGTAGAAGTTTTTAATTATTTTATCTTTATATCTGCAATATTTTCCTTCTTGCATATCTAAAAATAATTATTATCTTCACTTTGCAGTATGTTATTTCATATTTTAGCAGACTTATTTTCGTAAATGAATGCAAATAATTCATGTATATTATTTTAGTATTTCATTTGAAGGAATTTACAGTTCCTTGTTTGATAAGAATTATCAAAATATTTATGAAAACAATTGTAGTGTCTTACTTATACTTGAAAAATTATTTACGTAACATTGCAATGATTTATTTACTATGTCTGAAAAAATAGTAATGTTATTAAAAATTTTCTGCAAAATTTTTATTGGACATACTGTAATTTTATTGTATGCATGAGGACATGCATCTCCTTCAGTTTGGGGGAATGATGAGTGTTAAAACAACATGTATTTTATGCAAGTTTAATCTATTTTCTATTTGTAAATTTATGAAAATAAATGTATTTTGATGATCATTTTGTCTTGATTGTATGATTTATGAATGAATTTGATCCATAACAATAAAAATTATTTATGCTTGTGTTTTATGCAAAAGTGTGCAAGTTTTGTGTGTTTTGGTAGGAGAACGTTGCAGGAGCTTCATAGGAAATGATGCGGCAAGGCACGGACTAGATGACAAGCATGGATAGACCAACTGAAAGGATGATGTGCTAAGGAGACTCATGGATGAACACTACAGAAAGGCACTATAGAATATAGCTACGAAAATTTGTTATAGAAAACATCTACTAAAAAGCATTACATAAATAATATTGACCAAGTCAAACCATCCAATGCATTGTTATGCCACATCCAGTGACAACGTAGCATTATTACGAGGCATATACAGTCAACACAGTTGATTGACATGTTGGCATTATGCATGAGATTTTATATTTATTAAATTTGTTATAAAGTTATTATTAGAAAGTTGTAAGATTATTACATTGTTAAGATGTTTAGATTTAGACGTAAGCCTATTTTGTCTCTTCCTAAAATAAAGGATGAATAGTTGTATTTGTTGCATCATTAGATTATTTAAATTAAGAACTTTTGTTATGTTAGTTCATCAATTTACCACTTGGACCATCATGATTGTGACAAAGTCCAAGGAGGTTATGAAATAGTATTAGTTTAGATTATTATTGTTAAAAGGTTAGTAGTCGCATCATCAAGCTGATAAGACACATGGCAAAATATGTGGAGGAATTTCATTAAGAATGTCCAAGCGACATTATAAAATACAAGAGAGACCTTTGAAAAGGTCTAATAGTTAGATGTATAATGTTCAAATATTTTGTATACAATTTCTTTTATTCTAAAGGCTTGATGTTCGAAGATCCTATACATTTGAATTTTCATCAATAAAGTAGCAACACTTTTCACAATGAATTTGGTAACTGTGTTGATTTCATTATGATGTATTTGCTTATGTAATCTTTACTATATTTTCTTGCATCCATGAATTAAAATAATGTTAGTAGTATTAATGCACATTAGTTACTGAAGTAAAATAGTTTAGGGGAGAAAGATTTACATTGTCCTCTAGGAGGCAGGGCCCACTCCTATAGCCAGTCCCTATTCTCTCACCCCTGAAATAGGTTAGGAATAGTTAGTACATAGAATTAACTTTAAATTATCAATTAAATTAAATTGCATCATTTTAGACTATAAGGTAAAAATAGATAGTTAAATCAATAGGTTGCACGTGGATCCACATCAATAAATATACACAGCATTTAATTAGTATAAATCATAAAATTGCATTTTATTTTAATTCAACATAATTTATTTTCTATAACTTTTATTATTTTTTGCAAACCTGAAACTAAGAAAAACATAATTAAGTCTAAGATTAATCATTGTGGTATAATCTATATTGGATTACTGCTCTTTAAATCGTTCACCCTAGATTGATAAATAAGTGTAGAGTTTATAGCTAGATAGAGATAAACACATTGTATACTTTGTTTATTTCTTTTCTATTTATGTAATCAAAGATCATGGTAACTACACGTAGCCGAGCTCAATCAAGAGTCGATGATGCAAAAAAATTACAAGGAGGCCCAGAACACCTTCGATTTAGTCTTGAGGACTTGGTCATTCCCAGATGGCATCCTTAGTATCCATCAAAATGTTAACACCACCTATAGGGAATCAGACCTTCAAGATATCCCAATCCAAGAGGCACCTTTAGATCCTCGAGATGATCGAGAAGATGAACTTCTTGGTCGAAGTCGATCTCATACCACTACTAGACATAACCTACCCATCGAGGGGCCTAGTAGGGTAGTGTCATGGATTCGCATCCCGACCCGATCCATACACCATGCTGAGTATGAGCGAGATTATACACCAGCACCTAGCCTAGACGAGTGGGACACTCCACTTGATAGACCATGGATGAGCCAAAAATTTGCTCACCTAGATAGATACGACCCTCATCATCAAGATAGGAACATAGCCTCATCCTCTCACCTTTATCTTGAATATGAGGAAGAGGAAGGCACAAGCCATCATAATTTTCACCATGGAGATTGTTCCATGCAGGCACATTGTGCCTCTACACCATCTCAATATGAAGACTTGACCTTCAAACCTAAACACCAAGTTAACATGGCTTCCCTTGATCGGGGAAAATAGGTAGCCAACCCTGTTGGACCCGTAGAACAAGTAAAGTCCCTTTGCATTGATGCAAGGGCTTGCAGGCCTCACATGGTTGATCCACTACCTAGGCCAAACACAAACCAACTATGGTTGGATAGGTTGCAAAAGAATCAAGAGCACCTAGATCATGCCAAATTAGAACAACATAGGGTGCATCAACAACGGTTGCATCAACAACATTTACACCAAGAAAGATCACAAAGAAGCTCATGAGGAAATTCTCATGCCTAGCACCTATAGGTAGGAAACCTACCAAAGGTGCATTGTGCAACATCATGACCTACCTCCTAGGCCTAATCACCCTCCTCGTGTGCCCACACAAACTCATAGGTCTCAACAATGTCAAGATCATCAACCCAGAACATGAGGCCTATGAAGACCTAGAACCAGAATATCAAGACCCAAGGTATCCCAAGACACTCTATGAGGACATAGATGATGATTATGTTCATTCTCCTACCCTAATAGAAACCTTCTACCTCCCCCTCCTCGAGGGCACAAAGAAAATGAGATAATATCATCTCAAGCCTACAAGGTGCTCATAGAGCACATAAAATCATTGGAAAAAACAAGAGGGATGGGTCACAAAAACCCACCATTACATCAATTGTGCAACCAACCACTCCATCCTTTAGTCCCATGTCCTCCATATCTTGAGCATTTTGAAATGCCAAGATTAGATAAATTCAAAGGGGATGAGGATGCACAAGAGCACATGACTAGCTTCATGAACCTTTGTTTCCAACTTCAAGAGGATGATGCCTTGTTACTAAGGACTTTCCTGATAACACTCTTTGGCCTAGCCTTAGAGTGGTACAATCATTTACCAAGGCATAACATCCATAGCTTTGAGCAGCTCGCAAATGCCTTCCTAGAAAATTTTTCATTCAATGTTAAGAAGAAGGCCAATCTAACTGACTTGTCTAACCTTAGACAATTTGATGATGAGCCAATCACAGACTATGGCAACAGATGGAGAAAGGTGATGTCCAAATTACCTTTCACTCTACCTATAATAGAATTAACTTGAATGTTCACGAGAAGTTTTTCAAAGTAAATTTCTCTTCTCCTATAATTACAATAATATCAAACATTCAAGGAGGCTTTGGTGCAAGACAAAGTCATAGAAGACATCAAAGTCCAAGAGGGGGATATTAAACTCTAAAAGGAGTGGAACAAAAACCCTAGAGGCAACCAAACACAACAAAGATCAGCTTTGGTCAACCAAGTTGTCCTAAGTGTTCCTAGGCCTGAAAAGCAAGCAATACCACAACAACCTAATTATCAGGCTCAACCCCTCTCGTGAAATACAAAATCAACCACATCTCCTACCTCACACTTATACACCATTGCTTGAGTCTTTGGCATCGCTCTTTAATCGATTGTGCAAAGCAAAGGCTATCACATTACCAGAGATTCACCCCCTAGATCCTAATCACCCAAAATCTAAGGGGTATAGAGAGGACTTGTACTACGTATATCATCGATAGAATGGCCATGATATCCAGGCCTATTATACATTCAAAAATATAGTACAAGACATGCTAGATAAAAATAAATTACAAATTGATAATCCTCTTGCCCCAAATAACCAACAAATGGGTATCTTCAAAGATCCCTTGCCTACTCATGAGGTCAAGGAGGATCAAATAAGGTAGGTAAATGAAGTCCATATGACCCCACCCGATCAGGGGTTCATTGGAATGATTAACATTGTGATGAGGAACTAAAGATATGATCAAGTTGCACCACCTACAACTCTCATTAACATTCCTTCTACATCACAACCCTTGCCATCTCAAAATCCTATCCAAGGTCCACCACCTCAACCGATGGTGACAATCAGAAGTAGGCTTACTCAAAGCCTACGTACGACATCGGCCAAAATGTCCATCTACGAGCTAATACAACAATCGCCAAGACATAGAGAAGCTCTGATGGAGATTTTGAGATCAATTGAATTACAACCCCAAGATCCTAATGCTTTTACCAATTTTATGGGGCATATTCAAACATGTAGGGATCCTATTATAACCTTCCAAGATCATGAGATCAAACCAGTACCTACCAACATAGTTGATCCTCCATTGCACATCATTACATGCATAAATAGGATTCCTTATAAGTGGGTGTTGATTGACATGGGTTCCTCCATAAACATCATCACCACAACTACACTAAACCATATCAATCTTCCATCATCACATATTGTGGCATCCACCTTCACTCTGTGAGCATTCAATGATACTCTTTGCTCTATAATTGGCACAATAGTCCTTCCTATCCAGGTTGGACTAAAGATAATTCTAGTATTATGCCATATTATAGAAGGTGTGATGCAATACAACATATTGCTTGGATGACCCTGGATTAGAAACATGAAGTGCATCCCATCCATACTACACCAGTGCATCAAATATATCCATGAGGGATAAGTTCATGTAGTCCCTTCAAACTTCGAACCCTTTAAATATATCAACCTAGTCAGTAATATACAAGAATTAATCTTACCATCCACACATCTAGACATTCAACCTAATGGCCCTATTAAACATCTAAAACCCTCATCAAAACCATCATCCCCATACATCGATCCATCCACATCATCACCTCCATATCAACCCTCATCATTGGCCTCACTTGACATCCCTTCCTCATCATCGGGTCCTCCAAGTGAGAAGGAGTTGAAGGTACCAATCAAGGAAACCCAATCATTCATCCCAACTATCTCCATAGTAGAGATTCCAATTCCCATGGAGGAAGAAGAATTATCTGCTACAATAGATGAACCACCTCATGCCACACCTCCTTCACCTCCATCCTCCCCACCATCTTCACCACAAGTCATGGTCCACTTGGCTAACCCTAGTCTCACTGAGTACTTGGTACAAAATGTCACATTCACACCACTCATCAAGTCCATTCAAGACATGGGTAGACCTCATGTGCCATATTTACCCATTGGTACCATTGTACCCTTGGGGGTCCCCTCAAATCAAATGAACTTCATTTATGGGGGCTTTGATGACTCTACGGATCAGTTTCCCATGATAAGACATGATGATGAACCTTTCTCAAGAAACATTGGGTATATGTCAAACCCAAAGTTTACCTTGTGATACTTCTACCATTGCCATTGGCATGAAAATGGCTTAGGCTGATATGAGCAAGGTCTCCAGACACCCTATCAACCACAATACCAACTTCCGATAGATAAGTTTGGCTTAGGGTATTCCATACGTATGCCAGATGAACTCCTCGTAGATTCCCTCCAATGCCTAACCATAGGCTTTGGGGAGGAAATTGATGAGAATGATTATGCCAACTCAGGCTATTTTCATCTATTGAGAGATCATCTCCTCATTACGATGGTTTCTATTGAACCTTCTAACTCCCTCAATGAGACATCAAAAGAGTATGAGGATGAGATAGAACTCGCTTACCTTGATCCTCACCATATACAATAACCTCCTAACCTAGTCAATGAGGCACCCAAAGAATATGAGGATGAAACCGAACTGGCATATCTAGGTCCTCACCACCTTTAGTGAAATAACAATGAGAGAATAGAATTTGACCTCATAAACCTAGATGAGCTCTATCATAGGGATTTTCCTCCATGATAGCCCACCTAGAGGGACCTTATACCTCTAGAAGACCCAATCATCTTAGCTCCTCATAGGCCTGATCCATTCATCCCATTACCACCTGAGCCACATCCGACATATCTAGGGCCTCACATCATTGACATCCTCTCCACCCACAAATGGAAATTATCCATCCATCAATATGGTCTCCATTGATTTAACCACACCACTCCACAATCCTAGTGACCCTTCAAAACCTTTGCACCTCAACCATGAGGCCATCAATTTTGATCATCACATCATCACCATCATCGAAAGAGTTCTTCCCTTATGAGGAAATGCTACAACCATTTCACTTCTCTCAAGGGCCATCCGAGGATGTTTGTCAAGTTGAGGTCAAACCAGATATGATCGATTCTCCAAACCCAGCTGATGACATCCACTTGATCCCTATACCTCATCAACTTGAGGAGGGATCTCACATGTCAATAGAGGAAACCATTGATGTTAACATTGGCAATGATCCTGAGGCTCCCAAAAATATAAAATTGGGAGAAAGTTTATCCCTAGAAGAGCGAGCCATTTACACATCTCTATTGATAGAGAAGATAGAAATTTTTGCTTGGTCATACAAAGACATGTCGGGTCTTGACCCAAAATTGGTCACGCACAACCTTACACTAGATCCAAACATAAAATCGGTCAAGCAAAAACTTTGTAAAATGCATCCAACAATCACCTTAATGGTAAAATATGAATTACAAAAATTGTTGGATGTAGAATTCATCCAACCCATAGATTATCCTAAATGGGTGTCCAACATGGTACCCATAGGAAAACCTGATGGGAGGATTCACATATGTATAGACTTTCGAGATCTTAACAAAGTGACTCCAAAGGATGAATTCCCCCTTCCAAGCATTGATGCACTAGTTGACGCCATCATAGGTCATGAGATGTTGTCCCTCATGGATGGTTTTTTAGGCTATAATCAAATCTAGGTCAAACTCGAGGATCAACCAAAGATAACCTTTACCACCCCTTGGGGAACATTCTACTACAAGGTAATGCCATTTGGCCTTAAAAATATTGGTGCAACATATCAATGGGCCATGACATATATATTCCATGACTACATGCATAAAATCCTTGAGGATTACATAGATGATTTGCTAGCCAAATCTCTATTGCATCATGAGCATGTTGATGTTCTAAGGAAGGTCTTCGATCGCCTCATTGAGCATAATGTCAGACTTAATCCCAAAAAGTGTGTCTTTGGAGTCACATCTGGAAAAATTTTGGGCTTTATAGTCTCCAAGCGAGGGATCAAAGTTGATCCCACCAAGGTCAAAGCAATACTTGAAATGCTCCCTCCTACCAACCTTAAGCAGCTTCACAACTTACAAGGAAAAGTAGCATCTATCTGATGCTTCATAGCACAACTCTTGGATAAATATCGACCCATGAATCGACTACTACAAAAGGGGGTCCCATTCCATTGGGATGAGGAGTGCCAAAAGGCCTTCGATGAGATAAAGTAATACCTAGCATCATCACTAGTTTTAGCTCCACCCCGACCAGGTGTGTCATTCTTGCTATACATTTCAGCCACCGACTTTGCCTTAGGGACCATGTTGGCCCAAAAGAATGAGGTAAATAAGGAACAAGCTATATATTACATTAGTCACACCTTGGTGAGCTATGAGCTCAAATATGCATACATTGAGAAGCTTTGCCTAGCAGTGGTATTCACCACCAAGAAGCTTTGACATTACATGTTGAATCATACGATGTATGTCATTTCCAAAGAGAATCCTTTGTGGTACATGATGAGTCACACGTACCATAATAGTCGTACCATAAAATGGATTATGTTACTGATCGAATTTGACCTTGAGTTTATAAGTCAAAAATCTATTAAAGGTCAAGTTATTATAGATCAACTAGCAGAGGCTCCTCTCTAGGATGATAAGCCTCTCACTATCGAGTTGCTTGATGATGCAGTATTTGCATTATCCAACTCACTAGAACCCGAAGAACCTAAAAATAAAGCTGACATGACTTTGTTCTTCGATGGTTCTAAATATGAGCAAGGGGGTGGTGCAAGAGTCATGTTTTTCACACCACAAGGGGCTCCTATACCCCTATCATTTAAACTTGACTTCCCATGCACCAATAATAATATTGAATACGAGGCTCTCCTTTTGGGTCTCCAAATAGCTATCACCATGAAGATCAAGAAGCTTAATATCTTTGGTGACTCCTTGCTCATAGTCAACCAAGTAAAGGAAATCTATCAATATCGATGTCCAATCTTGAAATCATACAAAGATCTTGTGGATAAGCTATTAGCCAAATTAGAATGGTACAACATCGAGGTAATCCCTCGATCATCTAATCATTTTATGGATACAATGGCCTCTTTGGGGTCTTTAATTCCATAGAACCCTTCTGACGATATCACAACCATCCATGTCAAAATACTTTTACAATCAATAATTTCGCATGAAGCTTCAAACGATGAAGAAGTTATCCACATGATCCAGATTGAACCAAACCAAGATCGATTCTCTCAAGTACATGACTTTCTGAAACAAGCATCCTAGGGGTCCTTAATCCCATAGGGTCCTTCTGATAATGGCATGACCATTCATATTAAGGTTATCTCCCAATCCACATTCATGCATGATGAATCACAATGGGAGCAAGTTGTTCACTCAATCAAAACCCAAGCTTATCAAGATTGGCTCACTCAACTAAAATATTTCCTAAAACTTGGTAGTATCCCTTCAAGATTATCACATGCCGCAAAATGAACATTCAAGCAAAAAGTGACCAAATATGTCTTGTTAGGAGACATCCTTTATCATCGAAGCTACGATGGTCTTCTCCTTCATTGTCTAGAGCCCCAAGAATCTGCTTGGGCAATCTCACAAGCTCACGATGGTACTTGCGATGGCCATTTTAATGGCATGGCCATCACTAAGTGCATCCTTCGAATGGGTTATTATTGGCCCACTATGGAGAAATATTATTGTGCTTACATTAGGAAGTGCATCAAATGCCAACATCATGCTAATATTTCACACTTACCTTCTCAGGCCTTACAATCGATTCAATCGGTATGGCCTTTTTCGTAATGGGGCTTTGATTTAATTGGGAAAATCTCACCCCCATATTTAGGCCATCACATGTTTATCTTAATGACCATAGAGTACTTCACCAAATGGGTGGAAGCTATCCCTCTTACCACTATGACTGGATCTCGCATTATGGAGTTCATACTCCATAATATCATATGTCATTTTGGTATTCCATCCAAAATTATCTTAGATAATGGGACTCCATTCAAAAATAAATATGTGCATGCTTTAACTTCAAAGTACAATATTCAACATAATTTTTCCACACCCTATTATCCATAAGCAAATGGACAAGCAGAGGTATCCAATAAAATTGTAGTTGCCATCCTTAAGAAAACCATCAAGGAAAACCACAAATATTGGCATCTTCAACTACCTCTAGCATTATGGGCTTATCGCACTAGCATTCGGACACCCACTAGGGCAACCCCATTTTTGCTAGTCTATGGTGTTGAGGCCATTATGCCCTTAGAGTTGGAAATCCCTTCATTGTGCATATCATTGCAAGAGTTCATCGATGATGACACCACGTGACAAGCTCACCTTGACCAATTGACCCTTCTTGATGAACGATGAGTTAATGCTCTCGAGCACCTTCACATTTATCAAGATCACCTTAAACGAGCTTACAATATGAAAGTCCACCTAAGGGAGTTCAAAGTTGGAGACCTTGTGCTCAAAGAAAATCAACAAAACTCCAACTTACCACCGCACTTGCGAGACAAATTCATGGTAAACTAGTTAGGCCCTTTTATCATCACACAGAAGATAGGGCCAGGGACTTACCATCTTACTTCTCTTGAGGGTGTTGAGGAACCTGAACCTCTTAACATTCTCCATTTATGGGTATTTCATGCATAACACATAATGCATCAAAAAAATCAAAATTACAAAAACAAAAAAATCATCAAAATTTCAAAAAAATCAGAAAACATAAAAACACAAAAATAATACAAAACATCAAAAATACAAAAATATTTGCATTACATCATCATGCATTTTATTGCATTCATTGATTAGTTGCATTAGGCATATTCATCCATTGCACTTGCACTAGGACAAGTTGTGTTTGCATTCTTACGAATGACACCATGTTTGTATGCTAGTCATGAGTCTTAAATCAACCTTATCCATCATCATCATTTATAGTTTTCCTTATGAGATTTTGCTTATTAAGGGGTCCTCATAAGATAGGTTAGATACCAGATGAATATCAACAATGATATTTAGATGGCCACTGACTATTTTATGCACACCTTTTAGTTTGCAAAAGAGCATAGGGAAAACCCCCACATAACACATATCACTACCATCCACATTCCCCTTTGTGAGTAACTATGTTTTTCAACACAACCAATAAGTTGCTATAGGGTGTTCACTAGGGTTTTTGATCATTCAACCATCCCTAGTTATCTTTTCAGATTTTGTAGAAAGTTATCTTGGCTTTTAGAAGGTAAGGTCTTGCTTTGATAGTACCTTGCATATCTCAAAATCCCAACACAATTTTACACATTTAAAATCCTAATTTTGAACAAGGAAGGATGATACTACAACGTAGTCCTTGCCACCTTAAGTGAAAGGTTTCCCTTGCTCATCCTATTATGCACATGGTCTAGGATGCTGAGAATTGACAAAAGGACAAGCTCCTCCCTACCCAAGCAATCCCCTTGCTCTTCCACAAAATGAGCAAGTTCCCTCCAAAAAAAAAAATAGTGGTTTTCACCACTAATAAAATCCCTTGCTCCAAAAAGAGTGGTTTTCACCACTAAAAAAAAAGTGGTTTTCACCACTAAAAATGAGCAAGTATCCCAAGAAATCAAAATAAAAGAAGGGGGTAATGAGCTTGAATCCCTAGAATCCTCAGTTATTCAAAAGCCATGGGGCAATCTCCATTACAATAATGGGTTGAATGAAACCCACCTGGCAATGGAGTAGCCTTACGCATGGTGATATGTCTATCACATTAGAGACCTTATTTTGTACAGACCAATGTCAGCTTATGGTTGAGCTAGCTTTTGGTGGCTTGTATTGCCTAGTAGTCTAGTCCAACTACATCCAAACTCAGGATAAGATGACCATAGGGTGATCCTCATTACAACAATGGGTTGCATGAAACCCGTCTAGCAATGAGGTAGTCTTATGCATCATCTAATACATTCACTTTGCACACACAGGGATATTGAATATCTGGGTCTTCATAATAGACTTATATCTTTCAGAGTCTTGTGTAGCCAGTATACAACTTTTGATCAATCAACTAGGGTGTTTGAGTCCCATGGAAAACCTTAAAATTCCCTCATAGCACCTAACTATCTCATCATCATTTGTAGTTTTCCTTATGAGATTTTGCTTATTAAGGGGTCCTCATAAGATAGGATAGATACCGGATGAATATCAAAAATGATATTTAGATGGCCACTGACTATTTTATGCACACCTTTTAGTTTGCAAAATATTATAGGGAAAACCCCCACATCTCACATATCTCATCTCACACATTCACATCCAAATGTATAACTTTTGTGATAAGGTTAACATTTTAATTCATGATTTTTATACATTCTGTGGTGTCTACCATTAGTTTGTTAAACACAATTAGATTCATTCATTATGTTTTAAGTAATTAAAACATACATCCATAATTTGCATTAGAACATCCATATAAAAATTAATGCATCTCATACACACTAGATTTGTCATAACAACAACATGAATTCACATTCATAATCAAATAAACAAATCTAAAACATGCATCTAACATTAGATATTGCATCCATACATACATACATCTAGGCATACATCTATGCATCTATACTACAATGTCTAGGTATACATCCATCATCCATAATTGCATCCATCATTGCATCCATACATAAAATAAAATCATAACATAAACACATGATGGGCCATAATAAAAGATATATCATATATATATATATATATATATATTATAATACATCATGATACAAAAATTTCTCGTAGGCTACAATAGAGTGGGTCCTCGGACCTCACACTCTCAAAAATAGGAGCATACATAGATAAGTCATGTTGGTCCTGCACCACTGCTCTCACCACAACCCTCAACCCCACATTAATGAGGCTGAGAAGACCCACTAGCCTATGACCTCTGAGGAAGATCTTGAAAAAGTGGGACACGCTGACTCACTGATGGCTACCCTAACTCTGTGCATTGATTCTGATGTGAGGCCCTTGATGATGATCATATTGGTATCATACCTCCACATCACTCCACATCATCCTCTAAGCTCATAATGTATGCTCAATATGACCACCAAAGAGTGAAATATCAAGTCACCTATACCTACAATGTGACCACATCATCTATGGCATGTCCACCTATACCTACCTACCCTAAAGTCTCAGTTAAGACCACCACCTGAGCCTATAGAGCATCTCGCTCTACTATCCTGGCTGCCACCTGAGCCTGTAAAGCATCCTACTCTGTTGTCCTGCTAGCCACATATATCTGCAAAGCATCTCGCTCTGTTAACACTCTATCAATCACTTCTTGGGATCTATCTACCTAGGCCTTAAGTAGATCACTCTTCTTATAAAATCCTCTCCACTATTGTTTGCCACTATCCAACTGAATCTAAACTAATGATAATGAAGTATCATGAGAAAGCAGTTGTATATGAAGACTCAAAATCTTAGATCTCAAATTGACCTCCTACTCTTGAATATCCTCATCACCACCCATGTCCTCACAATCATATGGGTCAGTAACCCCCTCGGTGGCCTAGCCCCACTCGCCCTTTGTTCGACGATGCACTCATCACCCTCAATCGTCTACCTCATCTCTTGAGGTCTCCTCTACCATAGCCTCCCCTGTTGTACCCCCTCCATCATAGCCTTACTTGACCTATCCATTGGTCCACCATCCTACCATAATTGAGTATCCCATAGGTATCATATTTTGTGGTGGTACTAGGATCCTCTACATTTGGATCTATATCTGGTGGATCTACCTCATCACCCACAGGCACAACGTGTGGCCACTCTAGCTACCCCTCATCTCCTCAATGATGGTAAATGATAGGCTCACTAGGTACATCTTGTCAAACCTTGAACTATCAAGTAACATGATAATACTAGATATATTCTCGCTTTGTGCCATGTTGACCAACCACCCACCACTTCTATCTCACCTGCCTTAGATGGACTACTACATCTGCCTAGATCAAACAATCTATATATAGCCATCATACAACTTGCACAGGCCTCAATCTAGAAAATTTCTCAACATAATGCTCTAGTTGACTTGAATGAGAGTAACTTCGACCCCTCTCTTGAGCTTGATCCCACCAATCCGCATAACTAATCTCATGGTTCTCCATTCAACCTCACTCCAACCAAGGGAGCCCTACCGAGCTGTCTACCCGAATGTGCTCCTACTCCAGATGTGAAGAAGGAAACTACAAACAATCCCTACTCACCCCCTATGTTATATCTCATACAACTCATAGAGATGAGCTAGCAGTGTTGTACCCTAGCCCATGATCACAGGATCATCTATAGTACACTCCACTAAATCTTGTACAATCTCAAGAAGGTTCTATAGGAACCTCACTCCTGAAGAGTCAGGCAAGAGAATATTTGATATGAGTGACATAAGAAGTGCATGTTTTCTTGTAAACACCTTTGTCTCATACCACAGCTCGACTAATACACCACCACTTGACAAGCTATGTCGAGCTACCTCCCAATAATCATGGAAGACTCTCTAAAGAACTCTCTCCTGGTAGCCAATGTGGGTTGAAATGATGGGATACCCCTCAATAAGAATCCTCAAAATTCTATGCACATCCTCCAATGTGACTATCATCTCGCCAGTTGAAATATGGAAGGTTTTTGTCTGGCTATCCCAAAAATATGCTAAGGTGGTCAAGTAAACCCGATCTTCCATCACTGCATCTAATCTCACTAGCTTCTTAAGGCTAGTGGCCTCAAGCCAGTCCCAATCAACCATAATAAGCACACCACACATTATATTATAGATAGTAGGAAATCTATGTCTAGCCCTCAAGACCTGAATACAAAGTTGTAAAATTGAATAGTCAAAAATCCAAAAAAAAACATAGCAATGTAGTTGTCTCGGGCCAAGACAGTCTACAGGTGAAGTCGTCTCGGGGTGATACAGTCAATGTGATGGTAAAAATTTGATCATTGTATTTAAAACGTAGTCATACCACCCTAGGACGGTCCCCAAACACTCAAAGAGGCACTGTATCTACCAGAGATGGCCCCAAAACAGAGGTACGTACACCCCAAAAACCAAGAAAATTTTCAAAAAGAACAGAAAACAAAAACAATCCTAACTAACCTACACTACATTTCCTAGTCTAAGGTGTGTTCCTTACTTTAAATTTTAGGTGAAGCTCAATATCCCACATTAATTAGTGAGGTTCATTTTATTTTTCCAAATAACTAAGGAGGGAAAAAAGTAACTACCTTTCTCGCTCCGGCTCCTCCACTTGTCGAGGTCCCAGGTTGATCCATGTTTGCAATAGGTAGAATTTCAGCAGCACTTTGCTTTAAAATTTGCTCTCCTCCTCCTCACCTCTCCTTTTCTCCAATTGACAATAATGAAAATGACATCAAAAATCTAAAAAAATTGCTTTTATATTTTTATAAATTTCGTGACTATCTCGGGGTCAGACGATCACATTTAATGAGACTGTCCTACCAAGGGATGACCCCAAAATTACAAAAATTACAAAAAAGCACACAAAAAATAAAATAATTCCAAAAATAATTGAAACCTGTCTGGTCCAAAAATCCCCAAGTAATCCTTGTACCTAGTGATTTACCCTATACACCTAGTGGTTGCAGCGACTAATTATCCATGCAATCCGATCGAATGGGTAGGTTACCATAAGGCCACTTGAACCAAAAATAGCTCCAACTAGAATCGAAATGGTATTATCTCAATTCCCTAAGAAATCCATGTGGTTGGATTTCTCCATGGGATAGAGATATACATTTCCTTCGTCCACTCAGCCTCAAGAAATCCTCGTATATAGTGATTTACCTCTGAGACAACTCGAATTACTATCACCTTAATTCCCTGATAAAGCCATGCGATTGGACTGCTCCAAGATATAGAGATTTACAATTACCAATAATGGTCAAATCATAATTATAATGGTATTTTCCCCCTTCCACATTTGTAAAAGTCCTAAAAAACCCAAAACAAGTCATATTGGTCAAGCGACTCATCACTTTCATCATTTTCCATCTTCTCATCGACTCGTCACTTGAGGGGGTAGTCATACATCACAGAATTCATAATAAAAGTCAATAATCAAACACTCAATCATGCATATTGTGTTCGTTCAAGAATCATTTCCAAATACAATCATGCCCTTGCTTGGGGAAGACAACAAGCAAACATTTCAACTAAACACATAACAGGACAACCAAAATTGCCTGTTTGGTATACCTCAAAAGGTTACCAAAAGTACTTGGTATTCTCCAAAGCCTAGGGTTGTAAGTCCCCTGAGCCTACCTGGAAGCTAAAGAGAAACCAAGACCAATTTATTTAATGAGTTGGAAGCAATGATTCAAGGATGCATGCTCTTTCCATGATTGGGGCATCTAACATTGATCAAATCAATGATCATCATCAACCCTCAATTTGACTTAGGTCATCTATTTTTGCTCTACATTGTGCTTTCACACAACACATCCCAAAAAGGGGTATCTATAGACACCTAAAATACATCATATTGAGGAGACTACCTATATGGACTCCTTTTCAAGCCATATGATCCGCCTTGGGCATCCCCATGGTCTAACAGTAGTTTTTACCACTCAAACAAGGAGGAATTTCTCTTTTTAGCTTGGGTCATCCCACCAAGAGACGATCTCCAGAGATCATCCTACCCCGAGATGGTCAGCAGTCATGGTCGTCCCACCTCAAGACAATAGCGCTTGTAACAAGTTTTAACTCTTGAGCTAAGAGAAAAATGGTTACATGGGATAGCTGAGCACTCACAATAAATTGTGAGAAGGTTATAAAATGGGTGGTTTCCTTTATTGAATCTAACTGCTTCTTGATTCTTGGCTTCCCTTACAAGCTTGGATTCCCATTTGGAAAATCTATAAAAAGGCACCCAGCCTTCATGAATAATATAGCAATTTTGAGATAATGAAGTGTTATTGGATTGGAGAGAAAAGAGCCCTTATTTCCAAAGCAACGAAGTGCTATCAAAATTCAACCATGGAGCTTTTAAGCATGTCAATGTACCATCTTAAATGTTGAAGATCGAATTTGTGCTTCTTGTGTCATTCAATATCTCTGATTCGATGTCAATTTATGCCCCTAATTTGTTCTCAGGAGGGCACTAAGAACATCAATTAATCCATGGATCAAATCCAATGTTACCTCGCATCAACCACAAGGATTTTTCTCATAGTTCAACGATCATCTTGCTCTGAGATAGCCCGCAGGAATGATTGTCTCACCCCGAGATGACTCGTAGGAGAGATTGTCCCCTATAGAGATGACCTCTTTGAAAAGGTCTATTTTCCCTATTTTCTTGCTTTTATTAGATTTAGCAACATTTCAATTAATTCTTAGCATAGTTAGATTTCATTTTCTTGTATTTATTTGTCGTATTTCAACTTCTTTATCATTTTCTTTATCATGGATATGGACCTTATCTTGGAAGGCTCTTCATATGCTTTTGATGCTCTTTAGATTTTCTTGTGTGTAGATTACAAGTCTTTACAATGGAGCAAATGGCATAAATATTCAATACTCATCATCATACATCATGGGGGTCACGAGAAACCCTCCCTAAATCAATTTGTGAGATGCAAAGGAGATCCTATGAGATTAACCTTGGATTACTTTAATTATTGTAAATCTTTGTATCAAATTGATAGCAAATTCCTCAACGGGATTCCATTGTAACCTCTCTTGAAGGAAAAAATTGATATTAATAAAAGGGCACCATTATCTCATTTCTTGTTTTTGTCATCATGGTTACATAATTTTCTATCTAGTTTGTTCTTTATTTCATTGCATAGATGTACGATCTCTTTTCTAGCATTTTCACTACCCACTTGGGAATGTCTCTCTTCAAAGGAAGCATGAAGATCAAATTTTGGAACCTAGTGATTGAACGAATAAGGAAGAAATTAGCAGGATGAAAGGGTTCCCTCCTTAATCAAGCTAGGAAAACCCAAGTAGTCAATTCAGTGCTCCAAACCATCTTGATTTATTTCATGTCTCTATTCAAGATGCCTACCAAAATATATATAAAAAAAATTGAATAAATCCAAAAATCCTTTTTATGGTCTAGCATAGAAGAGAGAAGAAGGTTAACCCTGGTGGCTTGGGACCAAGTTTGCACACAGAAAGAAGTGGGGGGCCTTGGATTCAAAAAGTTTCATAGGATGAATAAATCCCTTATGGCTAAGATATGGTCCCATCTTAAAGCAAAGTTGGGTGGATTCTAATCCTTAAAGCAAAGTACCTTAGGAATGGAGGAAACCTAGTGAAGGATCATAACCCTCCTAAGGGGTCCCATCTTTGAAACCGTCTACATAAAACCAAGTCTCTTATGTTGAAAGGGTCTATATGGAAGTTTGGGTATGGGAGGAAGATAAATTCTTGGAAGGACTATTGGCTCCAGCAAACTCCTTTGATTGAAGATCAAAACTTGGCTCCCCTTGAGCCCCTACTATCTCAACATTTTGGTAGTTTGGATTTTTATTTCATCATAGAGGATGAAGGTGCAAGGAGGTGGAAGTTCATCCATCTTCATGGTCTACACATGCAAAGAATTCAAGCCCTCATAAAATTCAATAAGATTCTAAGACTCAAGATCCTAGACATGCAAAGAGAAGAAGAATTCTTATTTTGGAAAATGCACAAGGGAGGGCGATATACTGTGAAATCAGCTTATTACCTAATGGAATATGAAGGATGGGGGTGGCTCTCGATTGCAAAAATATGGCTCAAACATTTAACCCCCAAGATTAACTTATTCTACTAGCTGGTAGTCCAAAACAAGGTTCTCACCATTGACAACCTCCATAAAAGAGGGTTGGCAATTCCCAACATATGTTATCTTTGTGAGAAAAATTGGGAGAGTGTGAAGCATTTATTTTTGGATTACCCATTTTCATTGGAAGTACTCAATATGATCCTAATCAAGTTTAATATTTTTTGGGTTTCATCAAGCAATTTGGCTGAACTATGTATCCAATGGGATCCCCCATTTCATAGCAAAATGTTGAATTCTCTATGGACCTTTAGCCTACCCCACACCCTTTAGAGTCTATGGAAAGAGAGGAACTACGGAGCCTTCAAATACCAAAAAAGTGTGTAAATCCATTGAGGCAAGAATATGTGCAACTATAGTGGAAAATATTTAGAGTATTAACTTCAAGGATAATTGGGAGAGCAATGTGGAAGAAGCAAATATTGCAGCTCAATGGGGTCTTGATAGTGCTTAGTTCCCCCCCTCCTAGTTTGACCCACTGCTTTGCTCTCAAATAGTATGAAAAGTTCCTCCAAGGGACTTGGCCAAGCTAAACTTCAATGAGATTGTGAAGGGCAACCCAAGAAGGGCAGGTGTAAGGGGTGTTATCAAAAATCATGAAGGAAATATCATACTTGCTTATGCAGAAGGCTTAGAAACTCAAACTAGTCACTTCACAGAGGCCAGAGCCTTGCTCCAAGGGGTCCTCTTACTAAATAGATTATACATCAAAAGGGTGGTGATCGAAGGTGACTCACTCAATATAATCATTCGTTCTAAAGGCTTGCAGGTGGAAAGTTGGAGTATTGAATATTTGATCTCAATAGTTTGAAGAAATATCAAGTCTTGACAGTTTGTATATTATCCATGTTTTTAGGAAGGGAACCAAGCAATTGATATCATGGCCAATATGGGAGTCAATGAGGAACTCAAAGTCTGGGAGATTAACTTCCCAATGAAGCCATTAGAGGTGGTGAACAAGAAGATCAAGCAATGAGGAAATGTCATAAGTACTGTGTAGTTCGAAGAATAGTTGGTTTCTTCCCATCAAGGCCTCAAGTGGGTGGGTGCTTTAGAATTGCTATTTCCTATCTCATCTGCATCCAAACCATTCTAGTTTTGAAACCAATTACATATCCCATATAATGACAAAATATTTCCGAGTGATACGGGAATCATTTCGAAGAACCTGGCAATGGAATCTTCATTTAGGACGAAATGTATAACTTGGATCGGGTCCATGGTAGGCTAGCTAGCATGACCTTTTGGGAAAATGTAGGAATAACAAAAACAATAGGAGAATTAATCGGACTTGTCTTCCCATTTTTACTATGCATGCTATTATTTCTAATCCTTATGCTTTGAGATTTGATTTCAACTCTCAACAAATTTATTGAGGAGAATTGACTACTTGCACATCTTTGAGTCCCAAGAGAACTCAAAATGTGTCTGATCGTACTATCCTCAATCTAGATGGAAGGAGTGATCAATCCCAACACATGTAAAGTAATGAGCCAATCTCAAGGTGGTGCAAATTCAACTGTCACATGCAAACCATAAAACCCAACTTCACTATAAGGAGACTTCCAGCCAAGAGTGTTGCCTCAATGCTTGAATAATAAGAGAGTCTTGTTAAAACAACTGTTTACCTTGCCGAATTAGTTATAGGGGTGACATTGTCAAATTCGAACCAACTTTAATTAACTTTGATAAGGAGGTGTTGGAGATTCTTGATAGAGACATCCTATTGCACTTCCTGAAGAAGTATGATGTCTATGATGAAGGGTTTTGTCAACATATTTTCCACTCATCAATATGACTCCCGATTGTCTTTGATCCTGCTATGTCATTTTAGTCTGATGTTTTAGGATATATTTTTAGCTAGCTAAGGTGCTTTCCTTGAAGGGTTACATGCTTGTTTTTTATGTAACCTATGTTGTTCCTTTTTGTTAGTCTCAACTGATGACTTCCTAATAAATCTTTCTAGATATAGAAGGGTTGGGACCCTTTCAAAAACCTCTTCACCAACTAATTTAAAAAAAATGTTTTATTGAAAATATGTATTTGTTTGTTGACTTAAGCTTAAATACTCAAAACAAGTTATCTGCCCTAGGAAAAATAAATTCAAAATTTTGTCAAACATAAAAACTTTACTTTTAAATAATGAATAAAATGTTTTAACTTTATTATGAAAGTAAACAACATCAACCAAATCATATATATAAAACTTACATCAACCTAATCCAATATATATAACTTATTATATACCACAACCTTAAAAAACATGACTGAAAAAAACTACTCAACTCTAAACTGTTCACACTAACCTAATATATTATATATATATATAAAAGACATGATGTACCATTGTCTTGTGCTCATAAAAACATTAATTTATTTACAAAGCTTCTTTCAGATTCACTCGCACCATCAAATAAGACAAAGTCGTCTTTTAAAGAAATGGAGGGTATATATCTATTCCGTCGTCAAGCAAGGACTCCTCCAAAATAGTAATGATGATAATAATGATGAGTAATGAACTTTTATTACACAAATGTTTTGGGGACTTTTTACTGCACAGTATTTTAATTATCTACCATGTCCAGATGACTCTTTCAAGCCTTTGAAAAAGTCAATCAACCACCATTGCTGCGAAAGTCCAACACACCTCCATCGTTTTCCATTACTTTCCTAATTTCGGATAAGTTTATAGGTAACCTGAAGACTTTTGTTGGGGTGGAATTCTCTTACCACAACCATGGATAGCTGTAGTTAAACTCTTATCAGTTCTGGTGTCTACTTCTTCTTAAAGAAGAGAAGGCACTCTTTAAAGTTTAAATATAAATACAAACCTGTTTATTTCTGTCGATATCATCATGTCTTAGTCCATGAAAAGCATGATAAAATTTGTAGCATGCAGAAACAATGTCTTATCACTAACTGTATTTTATTCTCTGAAATATTTCAAGTCTGTTTGTTTGGTAGATTATTAAAGAGCCACCACATCAAGTTGTATGGTGCTGGCTGGAGGTTGTAATTATAATAACAATAATGCCTGTCTTTGCCTCAACCGAAACCCAAACCCACAGTACACATGGAAGTTGTGCAGGTCTCCACAACAACCGGTTGGTGCAACGCATATAACTTTACAAACGTATTATTTTAATAAGTTTAGAAGATTATGGCATCCCAATCATTTGGCACGGAGTGACATCATGTCTACAGATGAAAAATTTATTCACAAAAAGTTAAAGAAAAGTATAGGAAGAAACTAAGTTGGATGAAATATCAAACCAAATCCTCTGGAGCCCATTATTGTCAAGTTCACATATAAAACCTTGATGGAAAAGCCTACTTTCCTCTTCAACAACGACCTCTTACTTAAAATGTAATGTGATTAGAGTTTAGGTTATTTTGGAAATTGGTAACAGTATTCGTTATATTATTATGGATGTATTCTTTATATTAATATGGTTGGGGAGTATAGTGCAAATTCGGAAAGTTCGTTACCATGATAACTCCTATCTTCGTTGATTAGAGCAGTTCAAATTTGGAAAGCTAGCTACCACTAGAACCCTCACTCCACTAGTCTGTGTCATATTATCTTCGCTCGCGAGCACAGTTCAAATCTAGAAAGCTAGCTAGGGTTCAAAATTGGGAACACCAACCTCAAACTAGCAAACACTCAACTACTCAACTGAAACCAATTTATCTATCACCTTTATTTTTTATATTTTGATTAAGAATATGTTAGTCATAGAAAATGCATATACGAGCACAGTTCAAATCTAGAAAGTTAGCTAAGGTTCAAAATTGGAGCGTCAACCTCAAACTAACAAACATTCAACTAAAACCGATTTATCTACCACCTTTATTTTTTTTATTTTGATTAAGAATATATTAGTCATAGAAAATGCATGCATGCCAAATGTAATGTGTCGGCAACTGTGAGAAGTTCAGATGCCATATTTTGTCTGGTTTAAACCAAAAAAAATGGGTAAGGTACTATGTATCTACACAGTATCCTATATTTTTCTGTTTTCTAATGGTAAAAATAGTTGGCAGAATATACAGGGAATCGGAATCAGAATAGGAATAGGGTGGTATAGACAGCTTACCCTGCACGCCCTCTCGCCGCCGCCTCTTCTACAGCAATTTTTTCCTCAACGAAGATTGCACGTTTTTTCTCCAGCGTGCCGTCGCTGTCAAGCAACTAAATCTTTGCGGAGTTTGACATTATTTTACAGCGCGTGTGGGACGTGTCTTACTTTAATCAGCAGCCGAAGCTTCGACAGCTAACTGTAATCTCTCACCACCGTCACACGTGGACGCGGTGAAACCAAAGGAGTAGGCAATTGTTTAATCTATATAGATATTGACAACGCAGCGCAATCTGATTCACGAGGAGTTTTAGGCGTTTGGGAAATTTTCCTAGGGTATTTGGATTATTCTTTTTAATGGAAATATATGGAGTGACCCACACCCACGTTTGATATTTAAACTTGGAATTTCTTTATAACAATTACTGGTTAATGAATTGGTAATTGCTTGTTTGAGTAGGGTTAGGAGATTGGTAATTGTTTACTTATTGTTTGTTTGAGTAGGGTTAGGAAATTGGTAATTGTTTACGTAGAAGAGATCTAGGTTCAAACCTTAGGGGTATGTTTATTGTAAAGGTAGTAGTTTGTTTGAATTTTGTGAATATCAAGTGATATAAACTTGTTGGAGGCAGCCCCTGCTCCTGATCATTGTGGTCCCTAATTTCATCCTATAAAATAAAAATAAAAATAAAAATAAAAAAACAAACAACCTAAGAACACATTAATTAGATGTTTTAACAAGGACCACCTACCTTATGGTTTGAACTTAGTTCTCTTTGATAACAACCTAAAAAAATTTCAATTAGATATCTCAACAAAGACCTAATTAAACTATTATTATTTTAATTTTTAAACTACATATCTTTTAGATAGAGTAAATACAAAATTGCTAAGATATAATAATAAGAAATTATTATTTTTTAATAGTTCAACCCCACTTAAAATGATAGGACCAAAACCTTTATAAAAAGTACATATCTTTTAGATAGAGTTAAATACAGAATTATAAATATAATAAGAAAAAATTATTATTTTTTTAATAGTTCAAACCCCATTTAATATAATGGGACCAAAACCTATTTTATGTAAACTCATTGTATATATATATATATATATATATATATATATATATATATATATATATATATATATATATATAATTTTTTATAATTTTTAAAAATAATAATAATAAAATAAATGAATAAAGTAAATATTTATTTATTTTTTTTCAAAAAAATATTTTTTTAGTAAAAGTTGAATAAAATATTAATAAAATATAATGATAAAAAATTATTTATAATCAAAAAAATAATTAAAAAAAACGTATAATTTTTTAATATTAGATATCTTAAGATTTTATCACTTTGATAATGTTTTAAAACTTAAATTTTCGTGCTGCTCCACACGTCCACGTCCACATTGTTTAATATACATAGCTATTGACAACGCAGCGCATCCGATCAAGTTTTAATCGTGCGGTTGATTGAAACGAGGCATTTGGGAATTTTTCTTAGTTTTGGATTAAAGAAATAGGAGTTACTCACATTTACTATGGTTTAAATTGGGGTTTTATTGATGACAACTTAATGACGTAAAAATTAGATGTCACCACAGAGAACTATTTAAATTTTTATTTTTATTTTTAATTTATTTGTTTTCAACTTAATGAGGTCATTTAATAATGGGATATATGGATGATGTAATCTACATCAAGGTTTAAATCTTTACAACATCAAATTGATTCAAATTGACTATATAGGTTAATGTGACTAGATTGATGTTAAAAGAAAAGAACCCTTGTTTATTAAAAGAATTAGTTGTTTATTAAAAACATTAGTTTTTCTCAAACATTGACCTATCTTTTAGATAGAGATTTGGATACAAAATTGAAATTGGTGGATACAATAATAAGAAATTATTATTTTTTGGTTAGATTTAAAAAAAAAATAATAGTAAATATTATTAAGTGACATTAGTTCAACTGGTTAGATTCTTCAACATTTAAGGAGGAGACCAAGGTTCGAATCTTGCCAAAATAATATCCAAGCTTTGTAGCACTATGTGGTAATAATGTAATTTTCAATCTCATATAACTAGTGTTACATGGGGATGCATCCCCTTTGAGGGACGCAACCTGCATCCCCTAGCACGGGTGACAGGGGACGACATTGGGGATGTTTCCTCCTGTCCCCCTTTTGGGATATGATTGAGAAATGCCCATGGGGACGTTTGAGGCCTACAACCTCTCGTCCCTAGGACGTCCCCTGTTTTGGGGTGTCCTTTATTTTGGGACGTCCTTGGGGATGGCCAGTCATCCCTGAGGATAGATGGGTCCCTTTGGGGGGACATCCAACCGTCTTTAATGATGGCCTGAGCATCCCCAAAGGGACCTAGCCGTCTCCCATGGCTAGGTGTCCTCAATCAAAAGAAAATCTAAAAAAAATAAAAAATGAAAATTTAATTAAATAAAAAGTATTGAACATTTGTGTCTCCCATAGCTGGATGTCCTCAGCCAAAAGAAAAACTAAAAAAAAATTAAAAATGAAAATTTAATAAAATAAAAAGCATTGAACATTTGTGTTCTTCAATCTGTTCTTTAGTACATTGTTGATATGCAGTGGTTTCTTATTTCAAATGTTCACGCTTAAAAATAAACTTTAAAAATAATAATGATAATAATTATTGTTTTCACTCCAACTCAAAGACGACTTCTTGGAGACAGAAGAAATCCATCTTTGAGGAGCACTTGGGGCTGTTAACAGAAGGCAATAAATTGAAGAATTAGCCAAGTTTTGCTTACTGAAGTAGTAACCATATAACCATGTTTGGCTTACAGACTTGTATTAGCAGAAACTATTTGGAAACCCCTATCACCCCATTTCAATGCCATGAAAAGTTAGATGCAAGCATCCTATATCTACCTGACAAATATCTGCCACAACTTCCAGATGGAAGTTTCTATCCCAGACAGTTCCAATAAAATCTTCTCTTTCTTCAGACTGATCAACCCTTTCCCCTTTACAGGTACCCTTACCACGCAAAAGAATTTAAATACATGCTCCCCTTTTGTCCACCAAGCTGAAATTTCTCCACGGCCGTCAATGGATGAAACAGCCAGCCTACAAATGATAAAATGGCTCAAAGGAGAATGTACTGGGATGGGTTTTTAGGTTTGTGTTAGTGATTGGGTAGGGCACCAACCTGCCTTTTAGTTTTCATTTGACTTTTAGTTTTGAGGTTTGTGAAGGGCTTTCTGCGCTAAATGATATGGTGAATAAGGTGGAAACAATGCTTAGGTTCAAAGGTCATGGTTTGCAAGTTGGTTCTATTATCATTTACTTCTTTGCATTTGCACAGCTGTTTAAAATCTTGTGTGTTAAATTAAAATGGCTGGGGCTACTTATAACATCCATAAACCCGAAGGCTTCGCTCGATTTACTATGTAGAAGCCTAATAACATCGAATCAATATAAAATATGTACTGACATTATGAAATGTTGATTATTATCCCTTGATTTCTGATGCAGTAAGATGCGCAATATTATTTCTCTAGGAATGAAAACCCTACTATAGGTACGCAATTGTAAATACAGCTTGACTGGTATAATAATAAAGGTTAAAATATTTTAGATATAAAATTTAAGGTTCAAATGTTCAATGTTCAATGCTTTTTATAGTAGCTGACCATTTATGCTGATTGCTGTCATATTTGAACAGTTAGTGACTGAAAAAAATTAAAAAATGACAGTCTTTGCTTGAACATTGGTGGCTGAAAAAATGATGACTGTTATAAACTTATAAGTTATAACTTATACTTATTGTTTGAATGTTAAAACTTAAAAGTTAAAAGCTGAATAATGTGGCATTCATTACTTGAGCAATAGCAACTAATTTGGTTAACTGTTAGAGATTGGCAGATTGCACTTGATATCCTTGGCTGAACCTTCAAGTTATATTTGTTGAAACAATTAAATGGCTGCACTTAGTAACTAATATCAATATGAATATCCTAATATCATTTTTGTTGTGTGTAGAATTCTGAATGTGTAGATTATTCTAAATTTCTAAAAAAAATCAATTTTCATAGTATTATACCAGCCGTCTCCAAACCTTCCCCTAAAATTGACCTGCTTTCTCCCACTGTCACCCGAAACTCATTTCCCTATCCCCATCCCCCGGGCTCGTGGAACCTTGCATATAACCCATTGAAAATAATATTAAATGTATAAAAATTATATATAATTTTTAGGATTTTACAACTTTGGTGTTGTTTGTGTAATTAAATTTTTGAGACTGCTCACTTTGTCTCATCCAACTCTTATATCACTCACTTCTCTTCAGCCTTAAATGTTGGGAGTAATCCTTGATTCAGAAATCTTGTATATCATATGTCATTTTGTTTACTATTTTTCTTACTTTATTTTATTTGGAGTTGCATTAGGCACTCTCGTTGCTTTGTATATGTCTTGCTTTATAGTTCTATTGACCTCTTTTGGTCACCCATGGATATTAATACAAATACAAATTCAAATTCAAATTCATCTTTAAGTTTTCAAGAATGAAAAAAGTATATACTTAATATCATCTAAAGTCATAAGCTTTTGTCCAGGTTAACTTATTTATTTTTATCATCAATTTTAATATAAAATAACATTTAAAAGTAATTATACATCTTTAAAGTTGATCTACCAATTTAAGAAAATGTTTTTTTACGAAATGAAAAAAAAAATTAATAAATGCAAATATTGTACTTAAATTTATTAAAATTAAAGTAAGCATTTATAATTTGTTTTATATTTAAGATTTTTAAAATAAATAAAGTAAAATTTTAAAAAAATATTTGTTAATAATTTATTTTATATTTTATATTTTTTTAATAAATTATATGTGGTTTTGCAATTCCCATGGTGGATGTGTATAAGAAATATTTCTCAAAAAATAAAAAATAAAAATAAATAATATATGGTTTTTATGATGGATCATGTCTATTAAATAATATAATATTATATTTGTTATTAAGTTAATTAATGTATATTGAATTTGATTTTTTATCAAAGGTAATCTTCATTTCTTTGTCTATCAAATATATTCTTCATCTTTTTCAAACTCTTATGTATCCGTAATTAGCTCCTTGACATCATTTTTATTAAGAGATAAACTCTCACTCATTTAAATTTCATCAAGACAAGGATCAACATTGTATCAACATCATCATTGGCTAAATTATCTATTATCTAATTTACTTTTCTATATACATGCCCACATTTCAAAGAGATTACTTCCAACAACAAGTTGACAAACATCAACAATAAAATTAGTTCTAATCCAATACGCACATCCACTTTTATTGATAGCATTAATGATCATTGTGAATATCCTCAATTTGAGATATATTATTTTGATCCTTGTAAGAATTTTGCCTTCATTATTTGAAAATTACCATCTCCACCAATTTCTCCCAAATTTCTTTTTAGAGCTCCATCAAAATTAATTTTGATAAACTCAAGTTTTGGATATTTTCATGTTAATATAGATCAAAGCAAATAATTTAATTAACTCCATTGTTGTAGGTAGCCCTTCCATGTATATTCAAATCCTATAATCAAGAGGCTAGCACCTCTTCTTCTATACTTGAGACTTCCCCTAAGGAGCATTGTGTCTACAAAATTATGCAAGAAAAGCAATAATAAGATTCCAAACTTGGACATGATTTTGAGGTTTTTTTTTTAATTCTAGTATTCCTTTCAAGTCATAAATTTTAATAAGTAATGGAAGGACCAATCCTTCATAGAATACACAAAGATTTAGGTTTGAAATAATTACTCCACCATTTCATCAACTATTTCAATGTTAATGGAGCTACCTAATATATTATAATATTTAAAAGAATGAAGACCCAATGGTGTAAGCAAAGGGACAATGAAGAAATAAATGGTTTGATGTTTCTATATCCTTCTCACACAATGCATGCTTGAAAGGTCCATGATATCCTCTTCTCTATAGATTCTCTCTTGTAAAATCATGGCTTTGTACTACTAACCAAAGGAATGTTGAGGCCTTATAGAGGGCCTCCAATGACAAAAAATTCTTCCAAGGGAAGTCATTGGCAATAGGAAAATTTTATTGCTCTAAATCCTTATATCCCAACTTAACCAAGTATCCAATATCTTTTGATAGATTCCAAACCAACTCATCCTTTCATGTAAAAATAGGTAAATCGAACTCTTGAAGAAAATTTTGAAGCTCATCCACTTTTTATTTGAGTTATTGTTGTTCAACAAGGTTACTAGTAAAAGTCTAGGATCTCAATTTATTCCTCACATTTATATAATATTTGACCTCTATATATTTACAAGCTAGACATGCTTAAACCAATGGTTGTCTTTTAGGATTAGAAACAAGAGGATAAAGCTTTAACCAAGCATCATACCAAAAATTTGTGGAATCCCCCTCATTCACTAACCATTTAGTATGTTTCTTGATCCATTGCAAACTATCTCATATAAAGTTCCATGTTGCCAATCATCGAGGTAGTGTTCCATTCCTAAACAATTTATTTGCATCAAGAGAATCTATATAGTTTTGAAATAACATTTTTGTCCAACTCTTTCCTTGATCTTTGAATAGTCTCTAACCAAGTTTTAGCCCTAATGCCAATCTTATAAGTCTACGATTCTACAAGCCTACCTCTCAAATATTTTTCCTTTACAAACCTTATCCCACTTACAAAGAGGAGACCTAAATGTTTTCTCACATATTTTTAAATAAAATATCTTTGAATTTTATCAAATTTGGATACTACACGTAGTGGAAATATTGAAAGTGACATCATATATATAGGGATGGATTGCAATGTAGTCTTATGAGTTGTAGCTTTCCATGCATGGTAAAAATATTACTTTCTCAACCTTCTAAACAAGATTTTATTCTATACAAAATGAGTCCTAAGGCTCCTTATTTCTTTTATTAGATAAAGGAATACTCAAATATCTTGATTGAAATTTTCTAGTTGTAGACCCTAAAATGTCCATAATAATCCATTGTAAATCTAGGGCAATGTTAATGAAAAGACCCTATATTTTATAATATTAACTAATTTTCCAACAAATTTCTCATAATATAATAATAATGATTCAAACTCCATGGCCTCAATTACCTGAAATTAAAAGTATCATCAACAAACTAGAGATAAGATTCGAAGAGACCATTTGTGGAAACCTGAATACCTTTGATTTTTTCTTCCATTTTTGTCTTTGACAAAACTTACCCTAATGTCTTCACAAGATATTTCAACTCTAGACGGTTTGCAAAGATCATGAGTATCAATTATAGAGACAACCAATTAGAGAGAGCAAAGGATTAGACATTTTTTGCAGGACTGCCCAAACTGCCAAACTCGTTTCGGCCATATCTCACTCATCCAGACTTAGATTGAGCTAAAATTTTGAGGGTAGATGCCTGAAAAACCCTAGAACGTCTCCACAAATTTTCATATCATTTGGAGCAACACAAATCCTAGCACATCCCTATGTGTGAACGACATATTTGGTAAGCGGCTATGTGAGGGTTTCATATGGGTTGAGTGCAAGCAGCTCCAGAGGTTGGTTTTTAGGGCCTTCGGGCCCTAGCGACAAATATTTTTGTGGTTTATGCTCAATATTTTAGCAGGAAATGTTACAGGGGATACAATATGGGTTAGAAATTTGTCTTTCAACATATCATACTGTGAACTTGAGTGACAACGACTTCCAATTTGCTGCACAAAAGAAAAGTGAAAACCATACCTTTCCACGGTGTCTAGGGTAAGGATTAAAGATATCACGAAACAAGTTTCAAGCAGTTGATCAAAAAATAGCTCATATATCAAGTGAATCTGGTGCTAAGGTGCACCCACAAAATAATTCTACTATGAAAACCCCTATCAAGGGTAAGAATTTCGAAGACTCGGTCCCAAAAATGAATTTTAGGGATGCCCTTCGTGGTGGACAGCCTCATCCCAATGCTAATATCAATATTAGGGCTTCCCATAAACCTTTAAGAATGCCTAAGATTGATCCCAAGAAAACGAAATCAGGATGTCTTAAAGCAGTTGATGGAACTCCTATTGTTAAGCTTGATATGGGTAACATTCAGACTGGCATTGAAGATTTGGAAAAAAGAGGACTAATTTGTCGGTTCATGGGTTTTCATCCGAGTCTATCTGCTTTCAAATTATAGGCTGTAAAAATTTGGAAAATTAAAGGTGAGTTACAAATCTCTATTTATCCAAATGGTTATTTTCTTATTTTATTTTCTAATAATGAAGATAGAGAGAAAACTTTTCAAGGGGGTCCTTGGTTTTTGGAAGGGCAGGGCTTTTCATGAAGCCCTGGCATACTAAATTTAAAGCCGAAGAAGAGATGCCTTCTATAGCTCCCGTGTGGGTTAGACTCTTTGGCCTCCCTATTGAATTTTGGAATCCTACTATTTTTTCTTCAATTGGAAACTCTTTAGGAACTTTTATGATGATTGTTGATTGTACTCAAAATTTTGAACATATTATTTATGCTCGGATTTGTGTTTTAATGGATTTTGACAAACCCCTACCTAAAAATATCACATTACAATTTGGGGAAGACACTTGGGAGAAAGTAGTGGACTATGAGAACATTCCTTTTTGTTGTAGAATTTGCCATGAATATGGTCATTTGGCCAGTGCTTGCCCAAATAAAATTCCTGATCAAAAGAAAGAAGATATAAACTCAGCAGGTTTCCAAATACCTAAGAAGAAGAACACTCGAAAAAAACCGGTTATGAAGGATCAATCAAAGTCATCTGCTAATATGTTTGAAATCCTTTCCACAAATGATGTCCCAAGTGAGGAAGAGGAAATAATGGAAACTGAAATCTTAGAAACACAATTTAAATATGAAGGGAAGAACTCAGAGATAAACCAACAAATCAAAGGTTTTCAACAGAAAAAAGGAGAAAATTTACACAAGAAAAACAATATTTCAAATGTCAAAACTTCAAATAATGTAGGTCCCAATATAGACTCCATTGAACCATCTAGTAAAATTTTGGTTGTGTACGAGCATTCTTCAAGGTTAGAAGCCATCTTAGATTCAATTGGAATAAGTCAAGAAACAGGGAAAAAAAATTGAAGATGGATTCTAATCAAAATGTAGGTCGCAAGACCAATCAATATCATATGGTAAAAGAAGGTGAAAAGCTTGTAGAGGAAGGTAAGATTAATGCCCTTCCCAACTTTTTTAGCCCTGGTATTAATGAAGATCATCACTTGGAATATTAGAGGACTCAAAGGGAGTCTTTCAAAACAAAATGAAATTAGAAGAATGATTTAGATAAATCATCCACATCTTGTTTTCCTTCAAGAAACAAAGATGTCAATGGAGGATATGGAATTAATTGCCAGTAAAATTTGGCCAGCTGGAAAAGTGGTTTCCCTTAGTTCCCAAGGGACTTCGGGTGGCATTGCTTGTCTTTGGGATCCAAAAGAGGTATTTATTCACCATATGGTTGGCAGTTGGGGTTTGTTGGCTATAGCTATTCAAAGTAGACATTCCAACCATATTATGTTCTACATTACTGTTTATGCTCTGACTTCTTTGGAGGAAAAAAGAAGAAGTGGAAGGATATTACTCATATTATCTCTCATTTTCCTAAAGCTTGGATCTTGATCGGAGGAGATTTCAATACCATCCTCTCTTTGGATGAGAAAATGGGGGGAAATAGAAATTTGGACAAAAGCACTGACCTCATGAGAAAATATATTGCAAACCTCCATCTTGTGGATATCCAACCAGATAATGGCCTTATGACTTGGTCTAACAGAATGCAAGGCTTAGCTTGTATAATGGAGATATTGGATAGGTTTTTGCTCTCTAAAAATTTCTTAATCCATGGTCACATTCCTAAAGTGAAGACTCTTAATAATGTTGGTTCGGATCATTGGCCAGTCATGGTGGAAATGTGGAAAACCAATGTGAGTTTATCTCCTTTTTGTTTTCAATTAATGTGGCTTAGAGACATTTCCTTCAGACCTCATGTGCAACAATGGTGGAAGGAAGGTAAACCTAGGCATGGGACTAAGATGTTATGTTTTGCCAAAAATCTGCAATACATTAAATCCAAAATCAAGACTTGGAACTGGAAAGAGTTTGGGGATGTTCATAAAAAAAACATGAAGTTATTGCTCATCTTGAAAATTTGAATAAGAAAATCCGTTTAGATGGCCTCACAGAGAAGAGAAGTGCAAATGAAACTAAAATCACAACTCAGTTAGAGGAATGGGAAAAAAGAGAAGAAATCTTATGGAAGCAAAAATCTAGAATTCAATGGCTCAAAGAAGGAGATTGAAACACAAATTTCTTCCACAAATTTCTTCTAGCTCGAAGATCTCACAACTTTATTTCTTCCTTAAAATCATATTTTGGAGATGTTGTTTATACTTGGGATGGCATGAACTCTATTGTTGTTGATTACTTTTTCAATCTTTTTGCTGCTACTCCCCTTGACTTAGCTTAACAATAAAATGTTCTTCAAGCAATCCCTTCTCTTATCACTTCTGAGGAGAACTCTATTTTGACTACTTTTGTTACTATCAATGAGCTTCAACAAGTAGTTTTTAAAATGCAAAAATGGAAAACCCCATGTCCTGATGGTTTTCCTATTGAGTTCTACCAAGAGTTCTGGGATATCCTTCATGTTGATTTATTATAGGTGGTGGAAGAAGCCAGGAAAGCCAAAGAAATTTTAAAGGTTATAAATAAAACTTATATTACTCTTGTTCCAAAAGCTCAAGAGGTTGATCATATCTCAGCTTTTATACCTATTGCTTTATGTAATGTTCTTCTCAAAATCATTACTAAAATCATGGCAGAAAGGTTGAAGCCTCTTTTGCATAAGATTATTTCCCTAGAGCAATGGGGTTATGTGGAAGGACGTGATGGCAAGCCGAGATTCACACAAACAACACTTCAAATTAATTTCTATAAATTACTTGACACAGTCTTACAGTCCTTTCCAGGCATAGTTCTTCCCCCCTCAATCTCAAACTCACCATCCCTCACTTACAATTTTTTTGAGTTTTTATCGAGGTCTTGACCCTCTAGGCAATTAATGCCCCACCTGAGAGAATTTTCGAAACAAAGAAAATTTTCTTCCTTCCCGCCAAGTTTTTGAATTTCTTCCATTAATGTCGCCACCACCCCGATCCACTATGAAGCTCGCATTAAAGACCCCCCCTTGTCCTGCAATCGTCGTTTCACCCATACTGTCCATGGCCTGCAACTGTCGCCTTGTCAGAATACTTCCTTGCGATGGTTATTCCCGCTGAATACACGTGGTCGTCCTCTCTAATTTAAAATACGTGGCCTTCATCTTTGTCTAATACACGTGGCAGCCCCGAGTCCTTCATCTTTGTTAAATATACGTGGCAGCCCCGTGTCTACTTCGGCCTGTCTTCTTATGGGCCGTGAAATTTTAATCCACATGGCAACTTTCAATTGGCCATGATATCACGACATGTCATGATATCGTGACCCCCCATGCCCTTGAGCCTCAGCAGCCTTCAACTAGCCACGATATCACGACATGTCGCGGTATCGCGACCCCCCACGCCCTTGTGCCTCAGCAACCTTCAAACGGTCGCGATATCGCAACATGTCGTGGTATCGCGACCCCCGTGCCTCAACTGGCTGCGATATCGCGACATGTCGTGGTATCGCGACCCCCGTGCCCTGTGCCTTAGCTTTGTAGAAATTCATCACGATATCGCGACCATTTTTGCTCTCGCCTTTTGCCTCACCTTCGGAGTCACGATTTCGTGACTCCCCAACTTGCCTTACAAAACTCGCTTTACAGAACTTCCAGCCTTGGGAAAAAAAATTGAAATGAATCAAATTACAAAGTACTTGGAAAAAAATTTGGAGGATGCAAGATTGCTCTACTATCACCGGATGCTCCTGCATCAGGACGTCAAATAGTAGATGAGATAGTTCTTGCTCAGGAAGCCATCCATCCCATGGATATGCAAAATTCTCCTTCGATGTTCATTCGGTTAGACTTATCCAAAGCTTATGACAGAGTGGATTGGCACTTCCTTATCAAAGTTTTGAGGCAATTTGGTTTCTCTAAGGATTGGATGGATTGTATTATGGGATGTATATCTTCAATTTCTTACTTAGTTATTATCAATGGCGGGCCTTCTCAGTCTTTCCCGACTTCGAGAGGTATTAGGCAAGGTGACCCGCTATCCCCTTATTTATTCATCATTCTTGTTGAATGCTTGGGTAGGACTATAACCAAAAAGAGGAAAACAAAACCCTTGAGGGAGTTACCATTGCTCATGGAGCTAGACCTATCTCTCATCTTCAATTTGTGGATGACTCTACTCTTTTAGGTAAAGCTACAGTTAAGGAAGCTTCTAATATTAAGCAAATCATTAGATGTTTTTCTAAGGCTACTGGGCAGTTGATCAATGAAGACAAATCTAAAGTTATTTTCTTTCATCTGCTCTGCTAGACGAGGAATCCATGGTCTTGGATAAATTAAGATATAAGAAGACCTCTCTTCCAATCACTTATTTAGGTATTCCCATAAATATTCAAAGGCAGAAAAATAAAGATTGGAATTGGTTGTTGGACAAAGTCAAGAAGAAAATTGGAAAGTGGACCAACAAGTGGCTTTCTTCTAGGGGTAGAATCACCTTGGTAAAATCAGTCCTTCAAGCTATTCCTATTTATGTTTCTTCCATTTTGAATATCCCAAAGGTTGTTCTTCAAGAATTGGATCAAATCAGTCATCGTTTCCTTTGGAGTGGTACTAAGGAGAAAAGAAAATGGGCCTTGGTGAAATGGGATACTTTATGTCTTCCTAAGAGTGAAGGGGGGTTAGGATTATGGTCTTCAATTAATAACAACAAAGCTTTAGCTACTAAATTATATTGGAGGATGTTGCATAACCCCAATGCTCTTTGGGCCAATAATCTCCGTGCTAAATATCTTGAGAACAAAAGTCCTGAAGACCTTGTTCGCTATCAACTTCCTACCAAAGGTTCTCCCATTTTAGCAGTTCTTAAGACTGGTGAGGATTTGATAAAGAAAAAATTATTTTGGATCATTCATAATGGTCAACATGCAAATTTTTGGATAGATTCTTGGGATGGTCACAAGCCTTTGATAACTCAGTTTCCCGATTGGAGGCCTTGGATGGAGGAGCTTCATCGAGCTAATTGGATAAAGGTGGCTAATTACTATCGGTACCATACTGGTAATTCAAAGGTTGGTAGATATTGGATCCCTATTGAGGACTGGCCTATTCAAATCCCAGAAAGGCAAAGACAAGATATCCAAGGCATCCTTCATATGAGATCCCTCTCTTGGTCCCATGAAAAAGATTGTTTTGGATGGAACAACACTACTAAGGGTGAGTATTCAGTTGCTCAAGGTTATTTGACCTTATGCCATAATAATCCCAACCATTCTTCTGACATCTTTTCTCGATTGTGGGCTCAAAATATCTGGCCTAAGGTGAGGTTCTTTAATTGGCTTTTATTGCATCGTAGGGTGCTTATTGGTGAGCAACTTATGAAGCGTGGTTTTCATGGCCCTTTTAGATGTGAAATGTGTGAAGAGAATGTAGAAAATATCAACCATATTTTTATTGAGTGTACTTTAGCCTCTGAGCTATGGAGGAGAATGGCCACTTTACTTGGCTTACAGTGGTCCAATTTTTTTACTTTTGAACAACTTTGGAGGGATTGGCCTAATCAAGAGGGTGTTGATCATTTTATTAGGCAGTTAGTTTGGATGGGTTCTACCATTCTTCTTTGGAATATTTGGAATGAAAGGAACAACCGAATTTTTAATCAAGATAGGAAGGATATTCACTATATTTGGCAAAAGACCATAGCCAACTTAGTTGAATCAGTCCATCATCTCCTTAATCACCCCCAAAACTCCCACCAAATATGGGATCAAGTGATGCAAATATTGAAGATTAAACCTTCTAAGGGCAACCAAATTAAAGGGAATGTGAGTATTAGTAAGATGGATAGGAATAGAAATTGGCAACCTCCTCCTAAGGATTTTGGAAAAGTCAATACTGATGGAGCCTCTAGAGGGAACCCTGGAAAAGCCAGTGTGGGAGGAATTGGTAGACTTTCGAGATGGCTCCCTGGTTTTTACTTTTCTTTGAGAATTTGGGTATTCTTTCCAATAACCTTGCTGAGGGGTATGGTATCCTCAGAGGCCTTGAGGAGGCTACTAAGGTTGGATGGGAAAAGGTGTTAGTTGAGTATGACTCTCAACTTATGATTAATCTCTTGAAGAATCCTTCTAAGAATCATAAGGTGGATTGGAGAATAAAAAGAATTATTGAGAAGATTCAGTTAATCCAGGATGGGATTTTTGAAAGTTGATTACAATCATGTGGTTAGAGATCAAAACAAGAGTGTTGATGCTTTAGCTAATTGGGCTTTGGACAAAGGTGATCTTACTTGTTATGGCCACCCTCCTATATGGTGGGCTTCTCAAATTAGGGAAGCTCTTCTTTCTATCATTTCTTTGGATGGCTCCAGTTATGAAGGTACCTAGTTTCTTCTTGTTTTTTTTTTTGCTTCTCTTTGGTTCATTCAGTTTTTTTTAGTTCCCTAGCTCATTCTATTCTTTATTTTGTTTCCTCTGTTGATTCTTGCCTTAATAGTCTTCTGGTCTAGATAGGTCATTGTTTTGTTCATTTTTTATTTCTTTTTTGTTTTTTGTTTTTTTTGTTTAGTTTTTTAAGGTGGGTGGGTTCTTTTATTTTGTTTTGTTTTTGTGTTCTTTGTGTTGTTTTTTGTTGTTCTTGTGTTTTTGTTGTTTTGTTTTTTTTTTATGTTTTTTGTTATTGTTCTTGTGTTTTTTTCGTTCTTGTTCTTGGGTTTCTCTTTGTTTGTGTTATTTCGTGTTTTTATGTGTGAGTGTTTTCTATGTTTTTTGTTTTTGTTTATTGTCTATTGTTGGTTGTTTTTTATTTTTTATTTTTATTTAATTTTTTAATTTTTTAGGTTTTGGTTGTGTTTATTTTTCATGTTTTTTTTGGGTTATGTCTTTGTAGTGTTTTGTTGTTTTTGTCTTGTTTGTGTTTTGTTATGTGGTTCTTGTGTTTTTCTATGTGGTTTGTGTTGTGGTTTCTTTTATCTTATTGTGCGTGTTTGGTTGTGCTTTTGTTTTTGACACACTCAAGGAGCATGTTTTTTATTTTATTTTATTATTTTTGTTGTTATTTACTTATTTTTAAATTGGTTTTGTGTGTTTGTTTGCTCCTTGAGTATGTCAAAGGTGGTAGGCCAGGTCCGAGTCCTGGGCATTTTTGGTGGAATGGATACCCCTACCTCCTTGGGTCTTACCCGAAAGTGGCATCCCTTTTGGGATGTTTTCCACAAATAAAAAATGTCTTCACAATATTAATAAACAGATAAGGAGATAGTGGATCATCTTAGCAGACTCCATGGAATAACTCAAAGTATACAACAGGTTATCCATTGATCAAGATATAATATTGTGGAGTGATATAAAATCTAATTCATTCAAAGCAACCTTGATTAAAACTAAACTTTTTAATAATATTATGTAGAATATTCTAGCAAACCTTATCATATGCTTTGTTCATATATAACTTTATAAGTATACCTATATTTTTTTGTAGAATGGATAGAATATATGGCTTCTTGTGCAATTATTACACCATCAAAAAATTGTTTACGATGAAAAAAACCACCTTGTTCCTATGAGATAACACAATATAGAAACTATTAGCCTATTTGCCATGATTTTTTAAATGATCTTATAGATTATACTTTTTAAAATGGTTATATGGGATAAAATGGGCCCCACTAATATTGCATTATGACCACATAGTGGTATTATAACAACTTGATAAAATTTAAACATGGGTTTCCTCCTTGAAAGTCAAGGAATTTGACTGGTTTAGCTCATGATATTTGATGATCTTATAAATCATATTACAAAGGATTATTTGACAAAGTTATCATAGTATGTATTTCCTTTCTTGGGAACCAATGTGATAAAGGTGGGATTGATTCACATATTTTAGCCTTCATTTTTTGGACCTCTTCAACTACAACCAACATAACACACTTCAATAAATCCCAAAATGTTCAAAATAAAATTACAAGAAGTCCATTAGAGGTAGGTGCCTTGTTATGATGGAAGGATAAAATTGATTTATATAGCTACTCCATGGAAAACGTATTCATCAATATTTCATTTGTCCATATTGAATTTTGAAAATTTCCAGCCTCTTAGGTGCCCACAATTCCAATTTTAATGAAGTTGAATGGAAGGGTTTAGGGACTCTTCCAACCCCTAAATTTAAACTGGATCTCCACTTTTCTTGATAAATTATAAATTAATCTAATCTAAATGCATAAAACTGTAGAGCATGTAAAGTAAATGCAAAAATTGGAATGCATGAAAGTAAATCATAATGTTTAGAGTGAAAGAGCAAAATTAAATATGGTTGAAACAATAGAAATAAGGGTGTGTGATCAATCAACATATGATAAATGTGAATTATAACAATGCATTACCATTCAAGTGAGTTTAAATTATAATAGGAAGGATAATATGGAAAAAAGGACTATGAAGACTATGCCACAATCATCACACATTCTATAATCTAGAAGGGCAATGCCACTGATGGAGAGTAGAAGGATTATCAAATTTTCATCATTCTCATGAATTACAAGAGCATACTGTAGATCTCACAAAGTGTAGCCTATGAATTTATCAAGAAAAAAAGATGTTTATGATGGATTCCATAGATATTATTTATGAGAAAATTTTATCCCTGAGTTACATGGGTTGAGAAAGTCTTACTTCTAGTAAAAGTGTAGATTTGGGGGCTTCTCTAACAAAATTATACACCTCCAAATGTTACATGTCTCTAATTATACACCTAAAGAGATTAGAAGACTTTAAATATGAGTTATGGTGCCACTATATACCAAAATATCACTTTTTAAATATTTTTCCTAGAATTCATGCTTATGTTTTTACCCATGTACTAGTCCATGAGCATTTCACTCTAGGAGGTGAGCGAATCACTCCAACTTTTCCAGTATTTGCTTAAAGCTTTGCTTCTATAATCCAACCAATTCATCTTGTTAGTGGATCACTCTTGGAGTAAATTGACCTTTGTCCTTGACTTAAAAAAATATGAGGAGTTTTGAAAGGTTTATTTTATTGATTTCAACTATTTTGTAAACTTCCAAAATTATAAAATTCCTAAGTTAAGGTGGTGACTTGTCACTATTACTTCATAAGGTATGAAGCTTGATTCAAAATATATCCCAAATCCTACCTTCATCCATAGACACTAAGTCTCTAAAATTGGGACCTCTCCTACAAAACTATAAAATTGTGGTTCTTCCTATCTTACATTTATGGTAGTAGCCCCAACAACTTCTACCACACTTCCTTATCTAGCAAGTGAATTATGGAAATATCCTCTACATATATTACCGAGTCCTTATATGTGTTGTTTGACAATCCATCTTGTTTTCCCACTAGTTCTTTAAACTTGGAAAACATCAATTTTAACCTCTTGACTTATTTGTTGCATCTCGAACTTTAGCCTTGGCCTTTTCCAATTCATTCATTGAATCTATAATATCACCACTAAGGTTTTTTCTCTAGGGATAAATAATGTTAAACAATTTAGTAGTGATGATGTTAGGATTCTATCCTAACACAACCATAGCTATGTACTTGTCTAGAATTGGTGTATATTTGCAGTTTGGCCATCTAGTGTGTATGGGCCCATTATGAATATAATATAACCTTTAATTTTATTATAAATAGGAATTAGTATCTCGAACCCTCTCTTTCATGTGGTTTTATCCTTGAGCATTAGGGTTATGCTAAAAAAGATTCTATATAAGGACATGTGTTTGGAGTAGAATGTAATTAATATTTTTCTCATGTATTGGATCTTTGCTTCGAAAGGAGTTGACCCCTTGAAGAGGCTTGTGATATCTGTTCCACTTGATTAATAAGATTTTGTTGTATTTTCAATCAGTTATTTTCTTAAGGACTCTATTATTTCATTTTCATGGTTATTTAGTTTATAAGTATTTCTAGTAATTCCTACATTGCTATTGTGGTTATACTTATTTTTATCTGAAGGTTTCTAATAAGTGACATTAGAGCTCTTTCTAGGGCCATGTTTCATAGTAGCAACAATATCTCTTGTCCTTCCATCCATTTTTCTATTTTTCATTATATTCATTTTCCAATAAAGTATCTTTCTATTTTTCATTCTACTCATTTTTCTTGTATCTTTCTGTGCTAGGGGTTTTAATATATCATGAAGGAGCTATCATTTTTTGGTTTAGATATATTTCCCATAAAATATCTTATGAAGTGAGGTATGCTCAAACTCTAATACCTATGCCTTAGAAAACACCCATGTATGACTAGGAGCTCCCACATACCCCTAGGTATATAGGGATACATTCTAAGAATAAGAGAAGCCTTCACTCATAGGAAGATATCAATAATTTCAGTCTTGTGGTACATCATTAAGTGTTTAGCCCTATGAAGTTACTCTCATAGTATCCTCATAAATGGATAGTGTAGCTACAGGTATGATGGACCCATTTGTAGTTAGAGCTCTAAAATATTTGGTCAACTACTAGTCACAAATGAGATTGTACATCAAAAATCCCATGAAATTATACACATCTTGACTTAAGTTATCCATATTGAAACCTTGTTTGAAGTCCTTTTCGAATCAAAACCAAAATCATATTTGAGCATACTATAGAAGAGACTACTCTAGTCATTGTCTAATAACATAGAGAATATTTAGTGTGATAGTACAAATAATATACAATTTGACAATTCAAAAAAATGTATAGTATAAGAGTACAAAGAATATACAATTAAATAATCAACAATCAATTATCAGTTGTTAGAGTAGTTAGTTATTATTTGTTAGTCTAACAATGTAGAGAAGAACTACTTTGATAGTCAAAGCAATTGGTTAGAAATGGTCTACTAGTGAAGCAGTCAATTGTTCGTAGTTAGAGTAAAAGTTCATCATTTTATGGTATAGTTCATTCTAATCCTCTCCTAAAACCAATCATTTTGATATAACTTTGATATATTTTTTAAAGACCCTAAAGTGACAAAATGACTAGTAGAACTGATCTACCCAAGAGCTAGAGTGGTTAGGTGACTAGGTGAAATAAATTGAAAGTCATCGGCCACAAATCCTTCTAGCATTATTAAAACTAGACAAATTGGATAAAATTTATGATATCAAGAGCTATTTAATAGGACTAAATACAAAATACAACATTATGGCAAGATGAACACTAGGGAGTCAAGATGGTAGTTCCTAGAGTAGAGCACAAAATACCTTACCTCTAAATATAATTCAAAGAATGTTGAAGCTAGATACTCTAAAATTTAATGGATGGACCCAACAAGTTGGTTATATCAAGTTGAACAATAATTTTCTCTTCATGCCACTTCCCATAATCAAAGTCTCATAATTGCATCTTTCAACCTAGAACAAGAAGTAGTTCATTGGTACCAATGGCTAGAGATTATGCATCCATGGCTAACTTAGGTTAAATTTGGGATAGAATTACTCACCTATTTTGGACCTAGTGAGTATGAAGATTTCACTTGAACCCTCACCAAGTTATTACAAATTACATCAACCTGTGATTATTAGACATGGTTCGAAAAGTTGACAATTCACACTTTAGGATTAAGTGTCGAGTTTTTTCAAAGTTGTTTTATTAGTGGATTATAGGAAGATATCCATGTTAAAGTGAAAATGTTCAAGTTAGATAACATATAGGTAGTTATAGGATTGTCTAAGTTTGTTAAAGATAAATTCATAGCCTAAAGGTATGCTTTTAACCTCCATAAGATCGAATCTTGTTTCCATCCTTGACATCATCAAACTTAGGAAACAAATCACTTTAGATAAAATGTCTCACTCAAGAAGAAATGAAGGTACATAGGGCACATGGACTATATTATAACTATGAGGATAAGTATTCTCTAGGCCACAAGTGTGTACCATATAATCTATATTTACTCTATGTGTGAAAACCTTCCACCAAGGAACCGCATGATGAACGGGAGGACCATAGAGAAGAAGATCAACCTAAAAATTTTGAATCGATAGAGGACAAACCACCTAAAATTTTAGTAAATGCATTAGGTAGGATTTCTATTCCCCAAACCATGAAAGTGATAGGGTATTTCAAGGGCCAAAACTCATAATTATGAATTATTTAGGTAGTACCCATAATTCTAATGATCCTTAGGTAGCTAAAAACAACTTTTTAAATCTACTCTTGCAATTCATTTGAAGTCATGGGTTTTTGATTGGGGTACTCCACTATGTAAAGGAAAATGTAAAAATGTAAAAGTGATGATGGGAAACTACAAATTTAGGAGAAACATGGTTTACATTCCTTTGGGGGATTATGACATTGTGTTGGGAACTCAATAGCTTTATACCTTGGGCCTAATAGTTTAGAATTTTTTAAGATATGGATACAACTCATCAAACATGGGAAGTAATATACTCTCTATAGTTAGTCTCATCAAGTTAGAACTTGAGATCCTCAACTTGTCTCTATAGCTACTCCTTTGTGATATATTTCTTCAAGGCTTCATTGTCATGTTGAAGATATTATTTCTCGGTCTTTAACTAGGCCATTGCTACATCTAGCTCTAAATTATTTCTCTTTAGTGTGTCATATTCCATTGCTAGTTGTCCAAATTACATAGTCACATCAATTAATAGCTAATTTGCAAGCTAGATCATTTCATATGGATCTATTCTATTCACATCTAGAAAAATTTTTTTGTACTATGGTAATAATAACTTTGCTATCTCTAGATGCTAATTGTGACCACATTATAATTGGATCATGATAGTATTTTCTTTTAAATATTTGTGTTCTTTCTTAACTCTCTTCTTCTCATCTTGGAGGTAGTCAAATATCTTTTATACATCTTAGTGGTATTCAAGTATCTTTTATACAATAAAAGGATATTTGCATTGGAGTCAAATATACTAAACCATATGTCTACAATGGCCATCTAAATTAGCTAAACAATGGATTTTTCACCAACCTACCTAATACTCTCATCCTCAATAGCCATGCCATTGTGCCACTGAACCCCTACCTCCTTCTTGGTACCCATCTTAGCCAAGAAGTCTACCACTTTATTCAAAGCTCTACCCACATAAATCAGAATCACATCATCTAATTCCCTCCATAATTCCTTAATTTGGGTGATAAGAATCCTCAACCTCCATGTCTTCAAAGTAAAGTTTCTCATGCAATATAGAGCTCCTACCAATATTTGAGAATCTAATTCTATGATTATCCTTCTATAACCTTGTCTTATCGCCCAGATAGAATCATATTTGATAGCTAAGGCTTTTGCTTCATTGTTCATGGCCCTATCTAGGCCTTATAGTTCCCAATATAGCATTGTCCTAACATGATTCCTATAGACCACTCCAATTCCAACTCTACTCGGATTGCCTTTTACAACTCCATAAATATTAATTTTATTCCAACCATTTGATGGTGGTTTTCAACTAGCTCTGTCTTACCCCTCTTGCACTTTGGCTTCCTTCTCCATCGTACCTATATTAGCTTGAGTTTCCTCTTTAGCACACAATGCCACATTTTTTGTGGCTTTGCTCCAAATGAATTGCTAGACGCCATCCAAGAATGAAAAGGTTTCTCTAAAATTTTTGCTATTTCTCTCCAACCACACTTGCCACCAAATAAAGTTTAATCCAAGCTTCCACTTGATATGAAGAGTTTTATATTTAAATCTACCCCTCTTCCATATTTCCCAAATATTAATTTGATTCAAATTACCATTGTCTTATATTTTATAAGCTAAAAGCCATCGCTCCCAGATTTGACATGTGAACAAACACTCAAACATCAAGTGCTTAGATGTTTCCTCATTTTTGTAGCATAAAACACATTGGGATGGACCAACGATTCCCCTACATATCAGAATATTAAAATCAAGAATTCCATTGTGCATGAACAACCATGCAAAGAAGTTTACTTTCGGCCAACCGTTTGAATATTAAATCTTTCTCCAATCCTCAACTTGATATGCATGAGGAAGAGGTTCTAGAAGGATCTTATAATATCCATCCTTCATTGTGTATACTCCAAGGCTCCCATAGCCCCAAGCTAATTCATCATGCTCATATCTACCTGTGAGATATCTCTTTGCCAAGATTTTAGTCATGATGGGTGTCAATTCCGAAGGGATTGGAATTGGTCACTCATCCAACTTCTTAAACTTCTTAAAAATATAATCCCCTAGTTGACTAGTGTTGAAATAACTTTCAATCTAGATCCAACCCCTACTTTCCATGGCTATTTTTACTAGTTGTAGTTTTGGGAATTTAGCAATGATAGGTGGATATTGATCCCATGAATCTATCTAAAATTGTGCCTTTTCCCCTTTCCCCCTTTCCAATATAATCCATATTTCACTACCTAAGATCTTAACTTTAGATCCTGGCACACTATGGACCCATTACCATCCAAAGGAAAACAACTCACTTCATTTGGTTCACCTGTCCCAAATATTTACTAATTAAAACTCTATTGAATAGAGAAGTTGGCGAGGAGATCCACCTCTAGTAAAGCTTTTTAGCCAAAATTTTATTTTTTTAACTTTGATATCCTCTGTCCCAAACCTCCCTTTACCTTGGTCTGGCTTACTTTCTCCCAACCTACTACGGTCCATTTCCTCTCTCCTTTTACTCTTCCCCATACAAATTTTCTAGTCATCTTGTCCAACTCTTTCCATATGGTATGTGAGGCAACAAGGATATAAAATTTATATATTGGCATGATCTGAATATATGATTGCAAAAAAGTTAATCTATCCCCAAAGGTTAGCTATTTGTGAGACCAATAGTTAATTCTTTCTTTGTTACGATCCAAAAGAATCCTCCAAATATCTATCTTCAGTTTTTTAAAATACAAAAAAACCCCATATATACTATTGGAAGAGAAGTCCTCTAGATCCCAAAATCTCTAAAATTATGACTTAAAACCTTATATCAAAAATTAAAAAAAACCACTTTATATTTATTATACTTAAATTTATTAAAAACAAAATTCATTGAAATTAAAATAAATATTTATAATTTAATTTAACTTTAAAATATTTATTAATAATTTATTCTATATTTTAATTTTTTTATAAATTATTTATGGTTTTTATTATAATCACTTTTATCAAACACTATTATATTTAATTTATAATCTTCAATCCTTTTCTATCAAATATATTTAATTTGACTTTTGTCAAAGGAAATCTTTATATTCGACAGATGAGTGTGATCTCACACCATCACACGTGAACGTCAAGGAGTAGGCAACTGTTTAATCTACATAATTATTGACAATCCAGCGCAATCCGATTCCCAAGAGTTTTAAGTGTGCGGTTGATTTTTTATAATTAATGATTGAAAGGATATTATTTGTGTTTCATTATCATCACATAGTGATATTATAATAAAATTTAGATATTAAAACAAAGTTCAGATATTATCCATGTATATTTAGCAGATTTGAACTTTGATCTCTTTTTTAAACATTGAGGAATTTTGTCTCATGGGACAGCCTAACCGTATGGGCCTTGGCTGGGAGGTTCAAGGTTCAAACTGCAGTGCGGGCGAGTGTGTGGGGGTATGTGTATGGTGATTGTGTGTTAATTCTTTATTGATAAGCATAGTTTTTGGCTTTACGAAAAATCATGATTAGAAGGAGATTGCTCAGCCCTCATTTATATATATATATATATATATATATATATATATATATATATATATTTTAAGAATAATAAAGGTTAAACTAATACCATTTGATTTAAGTGTGAGGTTGATTAAAACGAAGCATTTGGAAAAATTTCTTAAGCTATTTGGATTATTCTTTTAAATGGAAATATAAGGAGTTAGTTACATTTATTGCGGTTTAAATTTGAGTTTATTTGATGATAATTTAAAGACGTCACAACATAGACCTATTTAAATTTTTATTTTTATTTTTAATTTACTTATTTTCAAGTTAATAGGTCTTCATTCAATAATGAGACATCTAGACATATAGATGATGTAGTCTACATCAAGGCTCAAATCTTGGTGACATCAAATTGATCCAAATTGACTATGTAACTTAATTTGATTAAATTAATGTTAAATAAAAGACAACCCTTTTTTATAAAAAGAATTAGTTGTTCTCAAACATTACATTGACATATCTTTCAGATAGAGTTGGATTCAATAATAATATACAAAATTGAAATGGATAGGATACAATAATAATAAATTATTATTTTTATAACCTTAAAAAATAGTAATGTTTTTAATATTAAATATAGATTTTTAATAGGATTATGGTTTAATGGTTGAGATTCATGGGCACATTAACTTATAACAAGGTTCAAATCCTACCGGCACCAAATAAATTATTTAGCTTGATATGATTAAGTTGTTGTAAAAAGGAAAGAAAATCCTTTCAAAATCTTACTGTTATAATAAATTAAATATAAATAGATAAAGTGAATATATCTTTTAGTTAAAGTTGAATAAAAATTGTCGAGGGCACAACACAACACTTAGGGCTTTGGCTCTTTTTCGAAGGTCCAAAGTTCAAACCACAACATGTGTGTGGGGTTGTTTATTAATTTCCTATTGATAAACTCAACCCTCCCCCTTATGAGAGGTCATGGTGGGATGGGATGTTCAACGCTGAGCATTGTCGCACTAACCAAACTTAAAAAATTGAATAAAATAAAAAATATTAAAAAATAAATAATAAATAATAAATGAATATAAAATTAATAAAATATAATGATAAAAAAATTATCTATAATCAAAATAAATAAATAAATATTTTTTTAATATTAGATATCATAGGGTCCAGAGCAATGATTCAGGGGTTTGGCTCTTCTTCAAGAGGTCCAAGGTTCAAACCGTGGCATGGGCGAGTGTGTGAGGGGGTGGGTGTATGGTGGCTGTGTTAAATTTTCTATTGATAAGTATAGCTCTCAACTTTAGGAGGGGCCGTGGTTGGGAGGAGACTGCTCAGCTTGTAGTCGGTCATAAGGGAATAAAAAAACATATATTTTTAATATTAGATATCATAGGGTCCCAAAGCAACGGTTCAGGGTTTGGCTCCTCTTCGGGAGGTTTAAGGTTCAAGAGGTCATGGTAGGGAGAGGACTCCTCAGGCCTATGCGTTCATCGTTGTAAGGATTTATCACAATACTTAATATCACTTAAGGTAGGAGTTTATCACAATATTTCATATCATTAATGTCTTATAAGTTTTTGTATAGAAAGTTTAACTTATTTTTTTATCATCATTTTTAATATAAAATGATATTTAAAATAATTATACTTCTCTAAAGTTGATCTCTCAATTTAAGAATATACTTTTCGAAGAAAGAAAAAAAAAATTAATAAGTAGAAGAGGTATTAAAGTGGAATGAAATTCCAACATAGGAATAAAATACAAAGATATTGTACTTAAGTTTTAAAATATAAAATTTATTGAGATTAAAGTAAGTATTTATAATTTTTTTTATATTTAATATTTTTAAAATAAATAAATTAAAATAATTGTTAATCATTTATTTTATATTTTATCTATTTTTTAATAAATTATATGTAGTTTTTATTGTGGGCCATCTCTATCAAATAATAAAAGATTATATTTATTGTTAGGTTAATTAAATTATATTGAACTTTTTCGATTCAGTTGATTTTTGGATCAACTTGTGTAGAATTTGAATAGCTTTAAAATGAGTGGTCATATGCAAAAATTTAAGCAATATTGAGGGAGATATGACCCTGTGAAGTCAACCATTCGGAACAAGGGTAGTGACGATTTTTCAAGTCATGAAAAATAAAATTGCAAAGTGCGAAGGATTAGGGTTTTTTCTTGAAAAATATCTCATCTTTTAGAAGCCATATCTTCACGAAGAGTTATCCGATTCAATTGATTCTTGGACCAACTTGTGTAGAATTTGAATAACATTAAAATGAGTGGTCATATGCAAAAATATAAGTAATATTGATGCACTATTGAGGGAGATATGATCCTGTGAAAACCATTCGAAACAAAGGCAGTGGCAATTTTTCAAGTCGTAAAAAATGAAATTGCAAATATTTGCCAACTAGGGTTCAAACGATGGGAAGAGCAATGAAGGGCTAGGACTTTAGCAAGGCAATATATTCTATCTAGACAAAGAATTTTTTAGCTAAGTTTTTTTCCCTTTCTTTATCTTAGAAATTATGCATGAAAATTTATAATTTTTTTATCAAATATTATATTTGCTATAAGACTTTCAGATAAATTTCATTAGATTTTGAGTTTTATTTTCCTATCTATGGACCGATTTATAGTTAAATCCTTAGAATCATCTCTAGTGGTAGAGGTTAGTGAGCTCACCTTAGAGAGATCCTCATTGCTCCAAGATAGGGCGGTTTTTGGTAAATTTAATGGGTATTGACTAGGGGCTTGACCTTGAGAAAATGGATTGATAGGAGTTGGAAGTCTCCAAGAGTGATTCTATATTTTCTTCTCAAAGGTTTCTTCCTAGCCATTTTTGTTCTAGGGAAGAAAGAGAAAGAATCCTAAAAGGGGGTCCTTGGTTTATGGGAAGAGAATGACTCTTCCTTACCCGCTGGTATGAAGGCTTTTCACTAAAAATGTAAATCTATCCCTAGTACCAGTCTGGGTTAGGATGTTTGGGTTACCCATTAAATTTTAGGAAATAGATACCTTCAAGGAAATAGGCAAAACTCTAGGAGAATTTCTTGAGATTTCAAATACAACAAAAGATGGATTTTTGGCTATTTATGCTTGAATATTGGTCATGATTGATATAAGTAAAGCTTTACTAGAATCAATCATTCTTAAGTATGGGGATAAGATGTGAAACCAAACTATAGGTTATGAAAATATATCTTTTATATGTAGAATATGTCATGAGGTGGGGCATTTTAAGAGATCATGCCCTAAGAAGAGCCCATCAGAATCATTTGTAGAAAAATGCAAGAGAAATTTACAAATGGTTATGGATGAAGATGGTTTTCAACTTCCAAAAAATAGATCTAGAAAAATAATAGAAAATAAATAGTGGAGACCAATAAGGAATTATTTTGGAAGAAATACCAACTCTTTTGAGGATTTAGCCTATGAAGAAAAAGTAGATCAAAACTTAGAGGACATAGTTCAACAATTTCAACATATTAACAAGGAACCGTCTATTCAAAATGATTTGAATTTGAGGAAGAACATTCTCGATGAACCTAAGCAATGTTTCTCATCAGATTTTGAAGACTCCTTTGAAGTACCATGCATCGTTCTGAAGAAAATAATTGGTAAATAAAATGCAGTTTTAGAAGTTAATACCTCTGCCATTAATAAGGAAATACCAGAAAATGAGCAGGACAAGTCAAAATATTCTATAATAGAGCCAAGAGAGGATAAATATGTTGAAAAAAAAAATTGTGAAATAATATTGAGGAATCGAATAATAAGACCTACTCCTGATATATGCAAGGCAAAAAGAGGAAAACCCTCAAATTATCAAGAAATATCTAGAGAAGCAAGAGCTAACATAGAGGAAGGAACACCAACTAAGTTGGTTGAAATTATCTTTACCAAGCAACAAAATGATATTGGTAATATGTAGGAGGGGCCAAAATCCCCTAATGAGACATGATTATCATATCATGGAATATAAGGGGTGCTAATGCCCCCTCAAAACATAGGTGTATTAGGGACCTATGTTTAAGTAATAAACTTGACATTCTCTGTATCCAGGAAACTAAAATGACAAAAGAAGAAGTTTCAAAAATTATGAAAGCAATTTGAGCAAGATGTGAATGGGATGCTATGGATTCTGAAGGAGTGGTAGGGGGAATCCTAACTTGTTGGAATCCTTCTAGAACCTCTTGTGTAATGATTCATAAAACTAGGTATTGGATAGTCTCTTTAGTCACTTACTACTTTGCAGATATTCACTTCATCCTTATCAATGTCTATGGACCTACAACTTAGTCAAGTAGATTAGAAGTTTGGAGTGGGATTGAAGCCTTTATGAGAAGTAAAGACCAAGAAACCTGATTCATGATCATTGGATATTTTAATGCCATAACCAAGTTGAATGAAAAAATTGGGGGAATTAGGAAATTGACCCAAAGTATGAAATATTTCTCAGCTTTTATTCAAAAAAATAATCTATGGGAATTTGAGTTTGAAGAAGACAACTATACTTGGACCAATAATAGGAGAGGCCAGAACCTAATAGCAAAAAAAATAGATATATGTATTCTTTGAGATCATTGGCTAGATGAAGGAACTTGTGCTAAAATTAATGCCTTAACAAGGATTGGTTTAGATCACTGGCCAATAAGAGTTAAAATGGTGGTAAGTGAATTAAAAAAAAAACATATTTTAAATATGAACAAATGTGGGAAGACCATCCTCAATTTGTTGATATGATAGCTCAAATGTAGAATTATTTAGGTAATGGTGGGTTGTATGCTCGTCCAAACCAAATTAAAGCTATGACATCTATATTAAAATAATGGAACAATAATACCTTTGGAAACATTTTTTAGAAGAAAGAATAACTAAAAGATAAACTTTCAAAATTCTAAAAAGGTGATGATAATAATACAAGCTCATAGGAAAGGGAGTTTTTTAGTGAATATCATAATATTTTGAGTAAGGAAGATAATTTTTGGAGATTAAAATCAAGACATACTTGGTTAAAATAAGGAGATAAAAATACAAAGTTTTTTCATAGGATGGCTATAGTATAGAGATATTCTAGAATTAGTAGAATTAAATCAATAGAAGGGGTTTGGATTGAAGATCAGAGTAAAATTAGACAAGAGGTAAAGTCATTTTATTAGAATATTCTAGGTTTAGAGGAGACTGAAGCTCTTAATGATAAACTTCTTCAAGATGTACCTTCAATCATAACGAATGAAGACAATAAGAAACTGATGGAGCCTATTACTCTAGAAGAAGTTCATTTAGCTTTTTCTCTTTTAATAAGGAAAAATTCCTAGGTCCATATGATCTCTCTACAACTTTTTACCAACATAATTGGGATAAAGTGAAGGATTATTTATTGGTGGCAGTGGAACAATCTAGGGTAAAACAATATATTCCTTATAAAATAAATGAAACTTACCCTAATTCCAGAAAAGAAGGATGCTGAATTGTTTGATTATTTTAGACCCATAAGCCTATGTAATATGATATATAAGATTATTTCCAAAGTGATGGCGAATAGATTAAGACCATTGTTAGATAAAATCATTTTAGAAGAGCAAGGAGGATTTGTGAAAGGGAGACAAATTCTGGATGGGATCATAGTAGCTCATGAAGTTATACATTCAGCAAGAAAAGAGAAAGCTATGATCTTAAAACTTGATATGAGTAAAGCCTATGATAGGGTTAATTGGGATTTTATTTTTGCAGTTTTAGATAAGTTTGGTTATGGGAAGAAATGGGTTAGATGGATTAAAGCTTGTGTCTCTAGAGTTTCTTGTTCAATTTTGGTCAATGGGTTAGTGATAGAATCTTCTAAAGCCAAGAGAGGCCTTAGACAAGGAGATCCTCTCTCTCCTTATTTGTTCATTATTATGGCATAAGTTTTGAGTAAGAACTTAAAGAAGGCTTACAAATATGGGCTTATAAGTGGACTTAGTAATAATATCGATAACATCACCCATAAACAGTTTGTAGATGATACAACCCTTTTTGGAAGGGTAAGGATAAATGAAGCCAAAGCTTTGAATAAATTTTTAAAAGAGTACAAAAGATCTTCAGGGCAAAAAGTTAATAGGACTAAATTCAAATTTTACTTCCTTAACACTCTTGCTAATATAAAAGCAAGAATTTACATGTTGCTTCAAATGGAGGAGGTAAATTTAGCAACAAATTATCTAGGGATACATTTATTTGAGGGAAGAATGAGGATAGATTTATGGAATCCAATTATTAGTAAAATTCATAATAAACTTCCATCTTGGAAAGGTAGATGGTTATCGTTAGCAGGAAGAGTTTAGTTAATTAAGTTAGTCTTACAAGCCATTCCAACATATTATATATCATTGTATTCTATGCCAAAATTAGTTGAAAAAAGTTTAATCTATATTATGTGATCCTTTTTATGGTCAGGTTTACATGATAAAAGGAATTTTCCTTTGGTGAAATGGAGCAAGCTGTGTGATGATAAAACTAGGGGAGACCTTTGTTTAAGAGTTCTTATAGATGAAAACTTAGCTCTTAGGGGAAAATTTATTTGGAGATTGTAGAAAGAGAGTCAAAGACAATGGGTAAAAATTCTTCTGAGTATGTTGATCCCAATGACCCAAGTTTAATATTTATTGCATTCTCTCTTTTAAATGGTTCTGCTCTTTAGAATGGTTTAAAAAAATATTTTAATCTTATGATTATGGGTTTAATATCGGCGGTGGAAACTGGAGCAAAAATTCTATTTGGATGGATACTTGGTGTGATAAGAAACCACTCAATTTAGATTCAATTTTGAAACCTTGGATGAGATTTCTTCAAGACAAATACGGAGATAGGATTTCAAACATTTTGTACAAGAATTGAGAAGGAAGATACAAATGGAAAGAAGATTTTTTACAAGTATACAAGACGTTGATGCTAGGAGGCAATTGAGTAGAAATATAACAACTGTGATTATTCGAGGGGTGCCAAGGATAAATTGATTTGGGAGTTGAATAGCTCAGGAGAATACACAACAAGAAGTGGATATAATGTTCAAGACCAACATAATAATAATGTCACTAGAATATGGAGAGACATTTGGGATAGCCCAAGCATTCCTAAAGTCAAAATGTTTGTTTGGATAGTAGGTCATAGAAGAATTTTATCCTAGGATAACATTATGAAAAGGGGTTTTAATGGACCCTCTCAATGTGTTTTCTGTAATAAGGATGAGGAGAGTATAGACCATCTCTTGGGACATTGCTCAATAGTCTAGAATATATGGCAATGGATTCTTAATATGTTTGGTAAATGGATGCTGACGAATAGCAGAATTGAAGATTGGTTAAAGCAATGGCAGAGCACTTATAAAAGTGAGGCTTTACAGACAATATGGGATATATCAAAAGATACAATACTTTGGACTGTATGGCTAGAAATAAATAGAACAATATTTAAAGGAAAGGAAAGCAGTTTAGAGGTAACAAAAAATATATATATGTTTAGCCACAGAGGAGTCTAAACCAACCCTATCAACTCACCCAGTTCCTAATTTTGAAGCAAAGAGTCTTGATAGATAGAGTCAAGTCATTAAATGGAATTATGATGTTCGGTACAAGAGAAGTAAAAAGAAGGCAAAGAATATAAATTGGAATCCACCAGATGTGGAGTGGTTTAAATTGAATTTTGATGGAGAATCTAAAGGAAATCCAGGACCAACGGGAGGAATAATTAGAAATAATAGAGGAGAGATTTTTTCTCATTATGCTTTCAATAGTGGATTTAAGACAAATAATGAAGCTAAAGCTTGGGCAGCTTTAAAAGGGTTAAAAATATGTAAACAAATGAAATGGAATAGAGTATGGATGGAAGGTGATTCTCTCATAGTAATAAATGCAATTTTGAGGAAAGAAAAGGCTCCATGGAACATACAGGAGATAATTGTGAAAATTCAAGATCTTGCTAAAGAGTTTGAAGAAATCAGGTTTACACATATATTAAGAGAAGGAAACAAATATGTAGATAACCTAGCCAATAGATGGGTTTTTATTGAGAATCATGCAGTTAAATTCTCCTTTCCATGGTTAGAGGAAGTAGAAAGTTTAGTTGAAGTTGACAAAAAATGTTGATTGTCTAAATCAATTAATGATTAATATTTACTTTAATGTTTTCCATTGGTAATATCTACTTTATTTTGTAACAATAATGTGTTTTCATTTAGACTATTTATTATAATTTTTGTGGTTGCACTTGTGTTTCAGGAAGGAAACTAGCAATCCAGATTTGGTAAATGGGACTATGATAGTGTGATGTTTTTGGATATATTACTCTACTAAGATGCAAGGCATAGATTTTATAGGTGAATTTTTGGCATTGTGAAGGCTTCTATAGGAAAATTTCAAGAAATATGCTAAATTCTAGAGTAATTGTATTGATACAAAAATTTGAAAAGATCCATAAAATGAAAATCAAGAATTCATATATTTTATGTAAAATGATGTAGGTTTCTAGCTATAGCATCTCAATTGAGATGATAAGTATATCTATTTGTAAAATCTCAAGCTCTAAATAAGAGAGATGTAAATTTTCAAGGGTGGGGGACTTGATTACAACTCCTTATTATCAAGCAAAAAAAAAAAACTATATTGAACTTGATTTTTTTATCAAAGGTAATATTCATTTCCTTTTCTATCAAATATATTCTTCATCTTCCTCAAAATCCTATGTGTCCATAATTAGCTATTTGACATCATTTTCATTAAGAAATAAACTCTCACTCATTTAATTTTCATCAAGACGAAGATCAAGTATCAAAATCAAGTTTGGCTAAATTATCTACTATCTAATTTCCTTTTCTATAGATTAGCCCACATTTCAAAGAGATTACATCCAACAATAGTTGACAAACATAAACAATAAAATTAGTTCTAATCCAATACACACATCCACTTTTATTGATAACATTAATGATAATTGTGAATCCCCTCAATTTGAGATATATTATTTTGATCCTTGTAAGAAGTGACCTAACCTCTGCATTGTTGTTAGTTGAAGATCCATATGCTTGTGAGTAGGTGATGATAATTTTGCCTTAATTATTTAAAAAATTACCATCTCCACCACTTTCTCCGAAATTTTCTTTTAGAGCACCATCAAAATCAATTTTGATAAACTCAATTTTTGAACATTTTCATGTTATGATAGATCAAAACAAATCCTTTGATTTAACTCCATCATCGTAGGTAGCCCTTCCATGTATATTCAAATCCTATAATCAAGAGGCTAGTACCTCTTCTTCTATACTTGAGACTTCCTCTAAAGAGCATCGTGTCTATAAACTTATGCAAGAAAAACAATGATAAGATTCCAAACTTGGACATGAATTTGAGTTTTTTTTTAAATTCTAGTATTCCTTTCAAGTCATAAATTTTAATAAGTAATGGAAGGACCAATACTTCATAGAATACACAAATATTTAGGTTTGAAATAATTAATCCAACATTTCATCAACTATTTCAATGTTAATGGAGCTACCTAATATATTCTAATATTTAAAAGAATGAAGGCCCAATGGTGCAAGCAAAGGTACAGTGAAGAAGTAAACGGTTTGATGTCTCTATATCCTTCTCACACAATGCATGCTTGAAAGGTCCATGATATCCTCTTATTTATAGATTCTCTCCAGTAAAATTGTGGCTTTGTACTACTAACCAAAGGAATGTTGAGGCCTTATAGAGGGCCTCCAATGACCAAAAATTATTCCAAGGGAATTCATTGGCATTAGGAAACTTTCATTGCTCTAAATCCTTATATCCCAACTTAACCAATTATCCAATATTTTTTTTATAGATTCTAAACCAACTCATCCTTCCATGTAAAAATAGGCAAATAGAACTCTTGAAGCATCTTTTGAATCTCATCCACTATTTGTTTGAGTTATTGTTATTCAACAAGGTTACTAATAAAAGTCTAGGATCTCAAGTTATTGCTCACATTTATATAATATTTGAACTCTATATGTTTACAATATAGATATGCTTAAACCAATGGTTGTCTTTTAGGATTAGAAACAAGAGGATAAAGCTTTAACCAAGCATCATACCAAAAATTTATGGAATCCCCCTCATTCTCTAACCATTTAGTACGTTTCTTATTCCATTGCAAACTATCTCATATGAAGTTCCATGTTGCCAATCCTTTAGGTAGTGTTCCATTCCTAAACAATTTATTTGCATCAAGATAATCTATATATTTTTGAAATAACTTTTTTGTCCAACTCTTTCCTTGATCTTTGAATAGTCTCTAACCAAGTTTTAGCCCTAATGCCAATCTTATAAGTCTACAATTCTACAAGCCTACCTCTCAAATGTTTTTTCCTTTACAAAACCTATCCCATTTATAAAGAGGAGACCTAAATGTTTCCTCACATATTTTTAAAGAAAATCTCTTTGAATTATATCAAATTTGGATAACACACCTAGTGACAATATTGAAAGTGACATCATATATATAGGGATGTATTACAATGTAGTATTATGAGTTGTAGCTTTCCATACATGGTAAAATAGTTACTTTTCCAAACTTCTAAACAAGATTTTATTCTATACAAAATGAGTCCTAAGGATCCTTATTTCCTTTATTAGATAAAGGAATACTCAAATATGTTGATTGAAATTTTCTAGTTGTAGACCCTAAAATGTCCATAATAATCCATTGTAAATCTAGGGCAATGTTAATGAAAAGACCCTGGATTTTATAATATTAACTAATTGTCCAACAACCTTCTCATAATATAATAATAATGATTCAAAATTCATGGCCTCAATTACCTAAAAGCAAAGTATCATCAACAAACTAGAGATGAGATTCGAAGAGACCATTCGTGGAAAACTGAATACCTTTGAGTTTTTCTTCTATTTTTACCTTTGATAAAGCTTGCCCTAATGTCTTCACACGAATAATAAATAGATAAGGAGATAGTGGGTCATCTTAGCAGACTCCATGGGATAACTCAAAGTATACAATAGGTGATCAATTTATCAAGATATAATATTTTTGAGTATTATAGGATCTAATTTATTCAAAGCAACCGTGACTAAAACTATACTTTTTAATAATATTATGTAGAATATTATAGCAAACCTTATCATATTATTTTTTCATATTAGGTATACCTAGATTTTTTTGTAATGGATAGAATGTATGGCCTCTTATGCAATGATTACACCATCAAAAAATTGTTTACCATGAACAAAACCACCTTGTTCCTATGAGATAACACAATAGAGAAAATTTTAGCCTATTTGCTATTATTTTTGAAATGATATTATAAATTATACTTTTTAAAATGGTTATATGGGATTAAAATCGGCGACGGGCCCCACTGATATTGCATCATGACCACATAGTGGTATTATAACAAATTGATAAAATTTAAACTTGGGTGTCCTCCTTGAAAGTCAAGGAATTTTATTGGTTTAGCTCATGACATTTGATGATCTTATAAATAATATTACAAAGGATTATTGGATAAAGTTATCATAGTATGTCCTTCCTTTCTTGGGAACCAATGTGATAAAGGTGAGATTGATTCACTTATTGTAGCCTTCATTTTTTGGATCTCTTCAACTACAATCAACATATCACACTTCAATATATCCCAAAATATTTAAAATAAAATTACAAGTCCATTAGGGTCAGGTGCCTTTTTAGGATGGAAGGAGAAAATTGATTTATATAGTTACTCCATGGAAAAATTCATCAATCTTTAATTTTTCCATGTTGAATTTTGAAAATGTCCAACTTCTTAGGTGCCTACAATTCCAATTTTAACAAAGTTGGATGGAAGGGTTTAGGGAGTCTTCCAACCCCTAAATTTAAATTGGATCCCCACTGTCCTTGAAAAATTATAAACTAATATAATATAAGTGCATTAAATTATAGAGTATGGAAAGTAAATAAAAAAAATTGGAATGCATGAAAGTAAATCATAATGTTTAGTGTGCAAAAGAATAGATTTATTTATTTTTGAAACAATAGAAATAAGAGTGTGTGATCAATCAACATATGAGAAATATGAATTACAATAATGCATTACCATTCAAGTGAGTTTAAATTATAAGAGGAAAGATAATATGGAACAAAGGACTATGCAAATTATGTCACGATCATCACACATTCTATAATCTAGAAGGACAATGCCACTGATGGTGAGCAAAAGGATTATCAAATTTTTACCATTCTCATGAATTACGAGAGCATAATGTAGGTCTAAAAAAGTGTAGCCTATGAATTTATCAAGACCAAAAGACGTTTATGATGGATCCCATAGATATTATTTATGGGAAAATTTTATCCCTAAGTTACATGGACTGAGAAACTCTTACTTCTAGTAAAAGTACATATTTGGGGTCTTCTCTAACAAAATGATACACATCCAAATGTTACGTGTCTCTAATTATACACATAAATATATTAGAAGACTTTAAATATGAGTTATGGTGCCACTATATACCAAAATATCACTTTTTAAATATTTTTCTTAGAATTCATGCTTATGTTTTTACCCATGTACTAGTCTATGAGCAATTTACTTTGGGAAGTGAGCGAATCACTCTAGATTTTATAGTATTTGCTTAATATTTTGCTCCTACAATCCAATCACTTCATCTTTTTGATGGATCGCTCTTGGAGTAAATTGATATTTGTCCTTGACTTAACAAAATTTGGAGGGTTTTGAAAGGTTTAGTTTATTGATTTCAACTATTTTGTAAACTTCTAAAATTATAAAATTCCCAAGTTAAGGTGGTGACTTGTCACTAAATTTATGGTTACTTCATAAGGTATGAAGTTTGATTCAAAAGATATCCCAAATCATACCTTCATCCATAGGCACTAAGCCTCTAAAATTGGGATCTCTCCTAAAAAACTACAAAATTATGGTTCTTCCTATCTTACATTTATGGTAGTAGCCCCAACAACTTCTACTACACTTAATTATCTAGTAAGTGAATGATGGAAACATCCTCTACATATCTTAACAAGTCCTTATATGGGTTCTTTGAAAATCCATCTTGCTTGTCCACTAGTTCTTAGAACTTGGCAAACATCAATTTCAACCTCTCGACTTGTTTTGTTGCATCTTGAAATTTAGAGTTGGCCTTTTTCAATTGAGTCATTGAATCTTTAATATCACCATTGAGGTTTTTTCTCTAGGGATAAACAATGTTAAAAAATTTAATAGTGATGATGTTAGGACCCTATCCTAACGCAACCATAGTTATGTACTTGTCTAGAATTGGTATATATTTGCAGCTTGGTCATCTAGTGTGTATGGGCCCATTATGATATTCACTCTAGGAGGTGAGCGAATCACTCCAACTTTTCTAGTATTTTCTTAATGCTTTGCTTCTATAATCCAACCAATTCATCTTGTTAGTGGATCACTCTTGGAGTAAATTGACCTTTGTCCTTGACTTAAAAAATATGATGGGTTTTGAAAGATTTAGTTTATTGATTTCAACTATTTTGTAAACTTCCAAGATTATAAAATTCCCAAGTTAAGGTGGTGATTTGTCACTATTACTTCATAAGGTATGAATATTGATTTGAAAGATATCCCAAATCCTACCTTCATCCATAGGCACTAAGTCTCTAAAATTGGGACCTCTCCTACAAAACTATATAATTATGGTTCTTTCTATCTTACATTTATGGTAGTAGCCCCCAAAACTTCTACCACACTTACTTATCTAGCAAGTGAATTATGGAAACATCCTCTACATATCTTACCAAGTCCTTATATGGGTTGTTTGAAAATCCATCTTGTTTGCCCACTAGTTATTTAAACTTGGCAAACATTAATTTTAGCCTCTTGACTTGTTTGTTGCATCTCGAACTTTAGCCTTGGCCTTTTCCAATTCATTCATTGAATCTATAATTTCACCATTGAGGTTTTTTCTCTAGGGATAAATAATGTTAAACAATTTAGTAGTGATGATGTTAGGATTCTATCCTAACACAATTTTAGTTATGTACTTGTCTAGAATTGGTGTATATTTGCAGTTTGGCCATCTAGTGTGTATGGGCCCATTATGAATATAATATAACCTTTAATTTTATTATAAATAGGAATTAGTATCTCAAACCCTCTCTTTCATGTGGTTTTCTCCTTGAGAAGTAGGGTTATGGTAAAAAAGAGTCTATATAAGGACATGTGTTTGGAGTAGAATGTAATTAATATTTTTCTTATGTATTGGATATCTGCTTTGAAAGAGGTTGCCCCCTTGAAGAGGCTTGTGATATCTATTCCACATTATTAACATAAGTTTGTTGTATTTCGAATTAGTTATTTTCTTAAGGACTCTATTATTTCATTTTCATGGTTATTTAGTTTATAAGTATTTCTAATAATTCCTACATTGCTATTATGGTTATACTTATTTTTATCTGAAGGTTCATAATAAGTGACATAAGAGCTCTTTCTAGGGCCATGTTTCATAGTAGCAACAATATCTCTTGTCCTTCCATAAATTTTTCTATTGTGTAATTTTTTCTTTCTACTCATTTTCCATTAAAGTATCTTTGTATTTTATTTTATTTTATTTTTTTTAATGTATAAGTTTAGAAATCCAGTGCTAGGGATTTTAAAATATCATGAATAAGCTATCATGTTTTGGTTAAGATATATTTCCCATAAAGTATCTTATGAAGTGAGGGGTTCTCAAACTCTAATACCTATGCCTTAGACAACACCCATATATGACTATGAGTTCCCACATACCCCTAAGTATATAGGGATACATCCTAGGAATAGGATAAGCCTTCACTCATAGAGAGATATCAATCATTTGAGTCTTGTGGTACATCAATAAGTGGTTAGTCCTAGGAATTTACTCTCATAGTATCCTCATAAATGGATAGTATGGCTACAGGTATGGTGGAACCATTTATAGTTAGAGCTCTAAAATATTGGGCCAACTACTAATCACAAGCCCATGAAATTATACACATCTTGAATTGAATTTTCCCTATTGAAACCTTGTTTTAAGTCCTTTTCCAATCAAAACCAAAATCATATTTGATCATACTATAGAAGAGACTACTCGAGTCATAGTATGATAATGTAGAGAATATTTAGTGTAATAGTACAAATAATATACACTTTGATAGTACAAAAATAATAAAGTATAAGAGTACAGAGAATATAAAATTAAATAGTCAACAATCAATTATCAATTGTTAAAGTAGTTAGTTATTAGTTGTTAGTCTAATATTATAGAGAAGAACTACCTTGATAGTCAAATAAATTAGTTAGCAATAGTCTACTAGTGAAGCAGACAAAGTAAAAGTTCATTTTATGGTATAGTTCATTCTAATCCTCTCTTCAAACCAATCATTTTGATATAGCTTTGATATATTTTTTAAAGATCCTAAAATGATAAAATGGCTAGTAGAACTGATCTATCCAAGAGCTAGAGTGGTTAGGTGACTAGGTGAAACAAATTGAAAACCATCAATCACAAATCCTTCTAGCATTATGAAAACTAGACAAATTGGATAAAATTGAAGATCTTAAGAGTCATTTAATAGGACTGAATACAAAATACAACATTATGGAAAGATAAACACCAAGGAGTCAAGATGGTAGTTCCTAGAGTAGAGAACAAAATACCTTACCTCTAAATATAATTCAAATAATGTTGAAGCTAAATACTCCAAAATTTAATGGATGGACCCAATAAGTTGGTTATATAAGGTTGAACAATAATTTTCTCTTCATGCCACTTCCCATGATCAAAGTCTCATAATTGCATCTTTCAACCTAGATCAAGAAGTAGTTCATTGGTATCAAAGGTTAGAGATTATGCATCCATTGACTCATTTGGGTTAAATTTGGGATAGAATTACTCACCTATTTTGGACCTAGTGATATGAATATTTCACTTGAGCCCTCACCAAGTTAAGACAAATTACATCTATTTGTGATTACTAGACTGTTGGCAATTTTGACATTATGCCACATTGGGATTTTTGATGAAATTTTATTGATTGTAAAAGTGGAAAAATATATTAATACTATGATTGCAGTATTTTGACCGATATAATGTGTTGCAGTTATTTTTTGTGTGTTAACCTCCTTTATTTTTCATGCATTTTTTGCTTGAAAATAATGGGTGTTATAAGGTAAAATGGTTGGGAAAATTGGTTGATGAGATCAGTTAAAATCGCCCAAATATGTCTACAACAAATAGCACCCAAAGACTAAGAGTAATAAAAGATAACAGCCTTTTCGCTCGAATGAAGAATGAAGAATCCTTATCACCTTCATAAATCATGTTGTTAAGCAGTGGAAAGAATAGAAGTACATTCACCCTAAAAATGGGGCTATAGGCGTATTCGCTCCACTTCGGGGTGAATGAGGTTTGTAAGAAGGAAGAAAACGTGCTAAGTTGGGTTAATGCTCTTTCACCCCAAGTGAGGGGTGAAAGTCCCTTTCACCCCTCCTAGGGGTAAAAATATATTTTAATGGTTAAGTCGAGTGGGCCCAAAGTCAAAGCATGATGACAATGCAAATAAGTGCATTCACCCCAAAGATGGGGTGAAAGCAATGTTCGCCCCACTTTGGGGCGAACATCTTTAAGTTTTTAAGATAATGCGCCAAGGTAGTTCGTTGACTAGTCAACAGGACTTTCACCTCAGGAGAGGGGTGAAACTCCCTGTCGCCCCTCCTTGGGGTGAAAGCACAACAAAATGATGAGTTTGGGCAAACACAAGGGAAATAGCAAGGCACCCGGGTAGCGTTGAATAGTCAACTAAGCATTCACCCCAAGAGAGGGGTGAAAACACCTTTCGCCCTTCCTGTAGGTGAACGTATATATAAGATATAATGTGTGGACCCCACTTCGATGTGCATTAAGATAACTAAATATGGAAGCGCTTTCACCCTAGGTGAGGGATGAAAGTCCCATTCGCCCCTCCTTGGGGCGAAGCACCAGGGAGAATGGCCCGACGAATGCATCCAAAGTTTTATTTTTTGATTGGGCATTGAAAAATCAAAATGATGTTCACCCAAAATGAGAGGCGATAGTGCTTTTCACCCATTCTAGGGGTGAACGTATATTTTAAGAAGAAGAAGACGCCTTATGTAAGGCACTTTCACTTCGAAAGAAAGTAAAAACTCTCAATCATCCCTTCCAGGGGTGAAACAATACAAAGATGGTTCCAAGTATTGTAATAAGACATTTTCACTCATTTTTCTTCCAGATTGATTGTTGCTATAACAAGGAAATGAATGCAATATGCCAAGTTTCAATTTGAGTGAAGTAAGGGGTTGTATGTGTAATGCAATAACATGAGAACTAAAAGAGGTGGAACAAAACTATGGATGTTATCTCTTTCTGGGTGCCCTCTTCACCAGGAAGCATAAATGAGGAAGAAATGATGTAGGTTGAAGGAGACACGTTCGCTCATTGCTTGGTTTTGAGTGAATTCTATTTTCGGCATCAATAGAGGTTTTCAAAGGTGCTCAGTTCAGGTGAATGAAACAAATTAAATGATTGGGGAAAGGAGTAACTGAAGTTGTTGATTTCAAGCAAAAGGAGCTATAGCATTAAAATCATCGGGTGATTTTCATGAATTCCAAGATATTCTGAACAGGGGTAAATTTTCGAGGCATAGCGAATGTACCAAGTCATCGACCAGATTTGCAGTTTTTCGTGCATCGATGCCCAAATGTGCTGATTTCTTGGAGGTTTTTCCTTAGAAACTGGATCACTATCTCAAGAGGAATATTTTCAAGGATTTTGAGGAGGAATTTCTTCACAGAGGTTCTTGATCTGTAAACATTTTGTCTTATGTGCATTAAATGATAGAGGTGAAATTCCTCTATAAATACTACACAATTTCCATTGTAAAAAGGGAGGATAGACATTCTGTAGAAAAACTATTCAAGTTCTCTGCGTAAATAGAAGAAGTTGTGGCTTCTGATTTTGCAAGTAGTCTCTTTGTGTGATTTCTTTCTATTCAAGCATTTCTATTTTATATTCATGTTTGCTATCTGTTGTTAAGTTCAAATTCTGCACCTGGATTTGGGCATTGTTGGTGTAAGTGTGAGTATTGGAATGCGATTCTGGAAGTTGTCTCCGAGGAACTATAAGTGGATTCTCTTGCCTCCTTTTCTATTTTATGTTGCTATAACACTTGGTTGGAATTCCTACTGCTAGTCTGTCCCCAATCCTACATCTTTGGCCTGTGGCTATATTTCCCATTTCTTTCTGTTATTTCCATTTCTTTCTTGCAACTCTAGTCTTAAACCAATGTAGGATTAGTAAGGGAGCCAACCCTCTCTAGATATTGGCACGGAGGACATTTCTTTCCTTTGGCCTTTCAATGTTGGTCGTGTCTAGGGTGCACAAATGTATGTTTGTATTTTAGGCAGATATTTGACCAACAGTTTTTGGCACGCCCGATGGGACCTCAAAAGTTCCACTTTCAATAGTATTGAGGTTTGATGTTCACCTTCATGTTGTACGGTTAGAACATCTGGCGACTCAGCTATACCCAGAAGCCTCCGAACGTGAAGGTAATGAAAGTTGTGCTTCATGATCACAAGATCGAAGGCCAAAAATCTTGAAGATCCCATTGAGTTCTACGAACTTGACATCAAAAGATTAGGAGAACACCCCAGATTAGTCACTCCACCTCATACATCATCCATAACATCCTCATAGATAGCCAATGTGTTCTCCATTCCTTCAAGTCCAACTAGTACTACTACTAGCATCCCACCTCCTCAACCTCATACACCAGTTCAAATGGCTCAGAACCCACCACCACAATAGCCACAACCACCAAGGTAGTTTCCAACATGGAATAGCTTAGGAGCTTTGAATTTACAAGCACAAAATCTAGTTCCTCAAGCAGCTTTGAAGGCTTTGCCTACCTATGATGGTACTGGTAAGACCACTTATGAGCATATCCAAGATGTGGCTTCTTTGGCGATGATCCATGGCATTACTAATGAAGATATTATGGTAAGGTTATTGGTATTGTCGCTCAGAGGGAAATTATTGTATTGGTACCGATCTTTGCCACCCACCACTATTACGACATGGGACCAGTTGGTGGAATTGCTAATCAAGAACTTTCATGAGCAAGCTGATCCTTTCTCCTTATTGCATCAATTCATGAATATCCAAAGACATCCGTAGGAGGAGATAGTGGACTTCAATGTCAGATTCGCTCGAAGTTGGTAGAGAGTTCCTGATGGTCTTTAGCCCACGCATGAGCAAGTTATATTTTACTATCTTCGGGCCTTCAACTCAGACATTGGTATGGTGGTTCGATAAGCCAATGTAAATACTTTTCTAGAGTTGTACACATAGGCACAGAAGGCTAAAGCAGATTTGATCACCATAGGTAAGCTTCCCTCGAAGGTAACCATGCCCATCCTTCCTGATCTTCCACAACATTTGTATTCAAGTGCATTTTTGTAGCCTATGCCTTCTATGTACCCGGTTCCCTCATGGAGCTCGGGTCCACCTCAAATTGCTCCAATCCTTCCACAACTCCTCGCTCCAAGTATTCCATAATCACCTTCCATAGTTATCCCTATAATTACCAACACCACCTGTTCCACTACCATTGCTTGCTCCATCAGTACCTCTACCTTTACCAACACCTCCTATGCCCTCAAATCATGATCCTTACATGAAATTATTACAAGAAATACAATCTATTAATTTGATCATAAGGACAATGTCGAATGAAATCATGATAGTTAAGAAGAAATAAGCTGAAGCTGATTTTTGATCAAGGAGGTTTCAAACACCACCAATTACTAGGGAGCAACCAACCACTAGCAAAGGCCCTGAGAGGAACACAACTATGTTGGCAAATGAAGAAACTAGTACATCGAAGAGAGCATACTGGTGCTCCACCTGTAATGATCCCCATGGAGAAGACACATGCATGGTTCACTTGAACTATGTACAGACATTAGCAAAAAGTTCTACCGATGGACAAGTTAATATGATAATGGAAGCTGATCATAACTTGATGGTCCCATATTTGGAGCAAGTTTCAGTTCTCACAAGGGCTGGAAAGAAGCCAGTGACTATTGATCCAGTAGAAATGGAGCCTCTGAAAGTTCCTACTGAGAAAAAGGTACAAAATGAAAAGGTACAACCACAAGCGAAAGCACCTAATGTGAAAGCACCTAGAATGACAACAAAGCAACAAGATTCTATCTTATTGAAGGATCTATTGCCCAAGCAAGCTCAAGAGAAGTTGCAGATAAAGGTATCAACTTCACAACCCATAGCCGCTCAAGTGCAAACAGAGGCGAAAGAGCAAGCTAAAGAATACCTCAAATACCCATCATTGACTAAGCGACAAAGGGTGGAAGCTACTCAACAGTATCGGAACAAGTATGAGCAAGTTGTAGAAGAAAAGGCTCCTGGTGTTTTTGATTACAATATTATGGAGGAAATGAAGAAGATTCCTACAAAGGTGAGTTTATATGATGCATTACAGTTACCTGGACAAGTTGACTTATTGCAAGAATCTCTCAAATCAACAAAATATCAAAAGAAAAGTCATTCCCAAATAGTGTTAGCACAAACACTGCCTACTTCTACCACTGGTAAGAATAGACCACCTCCATTCTATTTGTCTCTCAGAATGGAAGGGTGGATCATGCATAATTGTATGATTGACTCCGGTGCTATGACTACTATCATGCCAAAGGCAGTATGTGAAGTAATGGGAATGGAATACACAAGAAGTAGTCTAGGCATATTGTAGTTGGATGGGACCCCTATCAAAATGGTGGGAGTAATCAAGGATATTCCTATCATTCTACATAACATACCTCAAATCACTGTCATTCAAGAAGTAGTGGTGGTTGACTTGGAACCATACTTTAGCATGTGCCTCTCGAGGGAGTTCACAATGAAACTAGGAGGATACCTTTCCTTAGATTATTCACATTTGGAGATCCCATTCAAGGGAAGAAGAATCCACATCTATAATGAAAAGCCATCCACTTTTCATATAGAAAAATTGGAAGAGGAAGAAAAGCCCATTGGTGTAGTCAACATGATGATAGAGGAATTACAAGAAGTGGACTTGATGGAAGAAGCACTTGGTGAGCTCCACCTAGAGGATGAATTCTCATTGATGGATTTCAATGTGATGGTTGAAACTGACATCGGTTGTTATACCATAACTAAACCTGAGCAGACTGAAGAAGAAATCTCTGATTCCCCAGACCCTATCTTTGATCAGCTATGGAAGTTGTATTTTGATGGTGCAAGGTGTAAGAATGGTGTAGGGGCTGGTATTGTTCTTGTTTCTCCTATAGGGTTGTAGAAAACCTATTCATATCAGATTAACTTGGAGCTGCATAAATAATGCCATCGAATATGAAGCGTTGTGCCTTGGTTTGAAGAAAGCTGAAAAGTTGGGCATAAAATAGCTGCAAATATTTGGAGATTTTGAGCTCATCATTAACCAGACTACAAACAAATGTGTGTCAAAGCAGCACTACTTGAAGGCCTACCGTAACAAGGTATGGGATTTGTTTGAGTCCTTTACAACATTAAACATTCAGGCGATTTTGTGAGAGCAGAACAAACATGCAGATATTTTAGCTTCTCTTGGTGCTAATTTCTCTCCTATAGAACAAGTAGTCAGGAAACCCAAGATGGTGAGAGTAATTTATAGACCTTCGATCCCTGATAAAAACCTTTATTGGCAAGTGTTCGATAATGATGAACAAATAATCAATTTTTTGATTAAGGAAGTTGCAAGTGCAGAAGATAGAACATTGGCCGAGGAGGAAATGGAAGGAATGATTCAATTGAAGAACAATCACATTCCTAGGGGACTGATTTCGCTTGAAAGTTTGTTTGATCAAAATGATAGGGTGGAGAAACATAAGATCAAGGTTGATGCGAAGGAATACAAGGAAATGCAATTAGAGCCTGAGAAGATTATCAAAGTTGAAATAGATTGTATGGTAGAAGAACTTGAAGATATCAAAAATTTGTGTTATGAGTTCCCCGACATCGTTGCATGGAGCTACCATGATTTAAAAGGATATGATAAAAATGTAATCCAACATACTATTGAATTGTAGGAGGGAGTCAAGCCTTTTCGATAGAAACAATGACCTGTCAATCCCAAAATTGAAGTGCTCATGAAAGCAGAGCTATTAAAAATGTTGGAGGTAAAAATAATTTATCCAATCAAGCACTCAACATGGGTGGCAAACTTGGTGTCAGTCCGAAAGAAGAATGGAGATATCCATCTATGCATGGATTTTTGGAATCTGAACCAGGCATCATTAAAATATCACTACCCCCTATCATAGATTGATCAAATTCTCCATGTGGTTGCTGGAGCATAGAGGTTTTCATTACTGGATGGTTTCTCTGGTTATAACCAGATCTGGGTGAAGGACGAAGACCAACACAAGATGATGTTTACTACAAAATGGGGCACTTTCACCTATCAGAGGATGCCATTTGGTCTTTCCAATGCCGGTGCTACATTTCAGAGAGCTATGGACATTGCTTTCGGTGAGTTGTTGAATAGAGTTATTGTTATTTACCTTGATGACATGACTGTTTTCTCACACCGCAGGGAAGAGCACGTCTCTCATTTGAGGCAAGTGTTCAAAAAATATCAGGAATTTGGAATTTCCATTAACCCAAAGAAGTCCATTTTCATTGTCAAAGAGGGAAAACTCTTAGGACATGTGATTTCACAAGAAGGACTAGCGATTGATCCTGCAAGAGCTGAGGCACTCTTGAAATTATCGCTACCAGTTAACAAGAAGGATCTACAATCATTCTTTGGCTAGATCAACTTCATTCAGAAGTTCATTGCTGATTTTGCTCAAGTTGTAAAACCAATGATCGAGCTTCTAAAGAAGAATGCAGACTTCAAATGGATGGAAGTGAGAAGACAAGATTTTTAGGAAATCAAGGAGAGAATCACTCAAGCGCTAGTGTTGATTAACCTAGATTATTCAAAATACTTCATCCTCTATGCAGTAGGCGAGCAGGAGAGTTACGTCATTGTTCTCACATAGAAGCAAGAAGATGGAGATGAAAAGTTGATTGCTTTCTTGAGCCAAGTCATATCACCACACCAAGAGAAGTATAATTTTATTGAAAAATAGGTGTATGCGGTTATGAAATCCTTAAATAAATTTTGACATTTCATTTCACAGAGCAAGATGGTCATCTATGTCATACATCCAGATGTCAGAAATTTCATTCTTCAAGGAGAATTAGGTGACAAGAGAGAAGGTTGGGTCTCAAAGATTCAGGAATATGATGTGGAGATCCGACCAACTAAGTTGGTTCGTGGATGAGCTCTCTTCCAAGAACTAGCCAAAAGCGTAGCTTTAGGATCACTGGCTCTAGTATAAAATGAGGATATCAGCGAAAGCAATTGTGCAAATCGAGCTACAGGTGATCATGATTGGACAGAGGACCTTGTCAAATTATTTACCTCTGGGAAATGTCCATCACATCTTGATGCTTCATAATGTCGAAGATTCAGATTACAAGTGCTTAAGTATGTCCTGTTTCCAAGTGGGTTATTCCATAAGAATATAGATGGAGTACTCCTCAGATGTGTAAAGGAGTTAGAGAAGCAAAAAATATTGGAGGAATTCCACTCTGGCTTATCCAGTGGGCATTATGCAGGAAGGCCTATGGCCTTGAAGATCATCCGAGCTGGGTATTTTTGGCCTACTCTTTTTGTAGATGCACACAAGGTGAGCCAAAGTTGTGATAATTATCAATGGTATGTTGGTAGGAATAAGAAAGCATCTTTGCCCTTGCACCCGATTCAAGTGGAAGCACCATTTCAGCAGTGGGGACTAGACTTCATTGGAGTTATTGATCCTCATTCCTCTATCGAACACAAATATATCTTGATAGTGACTGATTATTTTACCAGGTGGGCAGAGGCCATCCCAACCAAAAAAGTAGATCAAGCTACAGTTATCTCTTTCCTGGAGGGACTGATTACCCATTTTGGTGTTCTAGATGCCATTGTAATAGATAATGGGACTCCATTCATTGGGGCCAAGATCACCAAATTTGCAAGCAAGTATGGGATTTATCTCAAGACATCCTCCAATTATTACCCACAAGGAAACGACTTGGCCGAATCCACAAACAAAAACTTGCTACGGATTTTAAAAAGGACATTGGGAAACAATAAAAGAAGCTGGCACTTATTGTTAAATCAGGCTCTATGGGTAGATCAGATATCAGTGAAGAAGTCTATTAAAGCCTCTCCTTACTCTTTGGTGTATGGGAAAGAAGCAGTTCTACCCACTCACATCGAGCTACCTGTCCTCCAAACATTGTAGTTGTTCAAAGATGAAGATGATGAGTTTGATCCAATGAGCGCAAGGTTGGCTCAATTGCTACAACTAGAGGAGGAGAGAGAAAAGGCATATGAAGTTGTACCGATCTAAAAAGCATACACCTAACTAATACATTAATTGAAATCAATCATTAAAGCAAGAAATGAAAGACAAGATTGCATATGACAAGAAAGTGAATGTTTCTTTTATTAATCTTGAATCAAATCTCGGTTACAATCATGCCCCTCTTAGGGTCACCCAAATGTTGATACAATTAACACAATTTGAAAGCCCCAATGGGGTAGGTGCAATACGCAGACTTTCTAAATGGACATGAACTGCTCCAAGGTGTCGATGACCTTCTTCTCCATGATTAGAGGTATTTGTTGCCTTGCATCTCAAAACCCTGTTAGTCCTACGTGCAATAAACAACAAGAAGCAATTAGCAACAAAGGAGGCCTCTCTTGATGAGGCTTTTAGGAGGTATTTGCATAAAAGGTAGCATAACTAGCATGAAATCAAGAAAGTGCAAGAAACATACTAAACTTATATTAAACCTAAAAATATTGCTACAAACATATAAGCAAAAGCAGATCTAGCTATCTATTGAATTAATTACGAAATTGAAAGCATGGAAGCATGAAAAGAACCATTAGTGCCATAATTGCAAAAGTGAAGGAAAATGACTAAAAACTCTAATTGCACCGGTCAAAGTCTCTACTAAAGCAAATTAACATGATATATGTCTAATCTAATGCAATTAAACAAATCCTACAACTAGAAAACAAGGAAATTGAAGATGACAACCTGACCATGGGTCTGATGCATGGTGAGCACTATCCACCATGGCTGATAGCCATGGCTGAGCTTGAAATGTTCTTGCCCTCCTAATTTGGTGTCCAATCTTCAATTCTCCTTGAGGAATTGATGATCAAGGGTCGCCACTATGTCCTCTGATAGATTTGGTGGTTGAATTGCTCAGTTGGTGCATGGATTGCATGAATTAACATTTCTTGAATCTCCTAGCCTCCTAGGACCTCCATGGCATGTGATCTCCAATTGGGCAGCAAAAGTATTCCTCTCAATGCATGTAAGTGAGTATGCAATTCGATAGGGCTTCACTGCATTTCAACTCGAGATTCATCTATATATTTTCTCCCATTTGGAGGGGGGTTTTATAGCATTTGCCAAGGGCTAGGGGTGGCTTCATGAGGAAGCCAAGAACAAGATTGGGTAGTTGAGCTTGTTGGATGGAAGGATCTGAAACCTTCCTCACTCAAACCGCTCCAATCCACAACCAATTGGCCATTTGAACCAACTTTGAATCGGTCAAAGGCCAACTGACTTTGAGGCCTGATCATGGCTGACAAGCGCGGTCAGCTCTGCTAACCATGGGTGTCAGAAATGGCTAGCACTGACTAGGCAAAGGTGCCCAAATTGAGTGGTAAAAACCACTGCTATACCTTGGTATCTATCCAAGGTCTTCCATATGGTCTTCTAGCATGTCCCATATGAGTAGTCACCTCGACATGACATATTTTAGGTGTCTACAGATGCCCCTTTTGAGATGCGTTGTGAGATCGAACAACGCTGAGCAAAAATAAACCTCCTAAAATGATGTCATAGGTTGGATGATGATCATTGGTCTGATCAACATTAGATGCCCGAGTCCTGCAAAGAAGATGCGCATCCTAGAATCATTGCTTCCAACTAGATGGAAGGCTTAAATTTGAAAGAGCTTTGGCAAGCTCATCATTAGACATTCGGGTAGCTTTGGTGCTACAATAGGAGTTAGGCCTATATAGATTGAAAGGAGGAGAGCTACTAACTAACTATCATATTTGCTTTTTGCCCCAGTAGAGGGTAAGCTTATGATAGTCATTGGCAATGATTCGTAAGACGAACACAATTTTGACAAGATCTAGGGATCTACGATCAAGGGATCTTCTATTGACTTTGATTATGATTTGATATTATGACTACCCCCTCAAGCGATGAGTCGATGAGGGTAATGACAATTAAATGAAGCGACGAGGTCGCTTGACCACTATGAATGATCTTGAACAAATTTAAATATTTAGCATTTGAATTATTGGCAAGGCCTAATCAACTATGATTGCAACTGTTAATAATACTTGTCTATTTCTATCCCATGGAGCGGTCCAACCATGAAGGCCTTCTTAGGGAATCGAAATGAGGACAATTCTAATTAGGCTTATGTTGAATCATATTATCGATGATTTACTAAAAATATCATAGGAGAATTGAGATGAATATCTCATTCCCTTGGAGCAGTCTGGCTGCCAGGCCTTCTTAGGGATTGAAATGAAGCATACAATTCAATGATGACTAATTTACCCCAAATGTCCTTATGGTAATTTACTCATCTTGCCGGATTGCATGGAGCGCAAGTCGCTGCAACCGCCAAGTGTATAGGGTAAATAACTAAATACGAGGTGCATTTGGATTTTAATGTTATCTGATTTTTTTGTATTTTTGTATTTTTTTGAATTATCTGGTCTGGTGGGTATTTTTAATTTATTATTTTATAGCTCTCCATGGTGGGAATTGAGAGCATTTATTATAGTTTGTTGACCGCATCTATCAGAAGTGGTTAAGAAGTTCAAATTCCTTGACCGTGGCTTAGACCCATGGGTGAAAAACCCTAATTCGGGGACCACGGTTGTCAGATGCGGTCCGAACCAAATTCAAAAAATATATAAGGCTTTTCCTATTTGAAAATTTTCATTATTTACCTAAAACTACAAGTAAAACTGAGAGCTCTGAGAGGTAAAAAGTGAATTCTGACATGGAACGCTACCACAAACCTCACTGATTCCCTTCTATCCACACCGATGGCCGACCAACCGAAAGCTTCGACCAGCGAGAGAGCCGGTGCTTCCAAGGTAACACACAAACCGAGACCACGCTTGCAAATTACCAGATTAAAAATTAACCACACTAAGCAATGGGTTAAATGAACCACATTAAACTATCGGTAATGAACCTCACCCTAGTTAGGTTTAGCATAGGTTAGATTAGAGGGGAGGGTTTTAATTTTGGGGTTATTTTGGGAGGGAAATGACCCTGAAAAGGTCATGTTCCCTAGCCGTGGGTGGCAGACGCGGTTCCCAATTGGCAAATTGGGGACCGTAGCTGTCAGCTATGGCAAGATTTAAATCCCAATGGTCACATTTTTGACCGCCTCGTCGACCATGGTTTCGACCCACGGCACGATGCCCTTAGGAAAATTTTTTTCCATTTTTCTTTGAATTTTTGGGAATTAATGTATTTTATTGCAATTTTGAAGTGCTTTTATTTGATTTTTTGAAATTTTTGATCATGTTTTTGCATTTTCATGAGATTTTCTGATTTGTTTGTCATTTTTTGAGTCATTTTTAATTATTTTTCTTATTTATTTGATTGCTTTCACTCAGACCTTGACGAACAGAGTGAGGGAGACTGATCTCCTTCGTAACTTACGCCGCACTCTCACTGACATGGAGTGGGATTGGTTTGCTACCATGGGGTTTCGGTACATCTTGGACCTCCCCACCATCAGATCTGACCAGGCATACATGACTGCATTGGCCCATCATTGGGATGCATGGACCAATACATTTCACCTTTCGATGGGTGAAATGACTATTACTCTAGAGGATGTCTACCACATCTTTCACCTACCTATTGATGGTGAGGCCATCACCTCCTCTCCTACCATGGTGAGGAAGGTCATGTTTGATGCGATATTTGGTAGACGGAGCATCGAGGCTTAGGGCCGCATTGATCATGGGGGCATCCACATCGAGGAGTGGTACCAGGCTAGATTCTTTTCACAATGGGAGGTTATATTTATGCATTTGATTATCTAGATAGTCCTCCCAGATTCATCAGGCATGAGGTTCCCTTAGAACCTCCTAGCTAGGACCAAGGAGGTTATGATTAGCTCGATCGAGTGACCTCTTATTCTAGCATGGGGGAGTACCCTTCTAGCATAGCTCTATCATGAGTTGTACCAGATTACATGTCGTAGTAGAGTGGGCATCGACTGTAGTCTACTTATTTAGATTTGGGGCTGGCAACATATTCTAATAGAGCACCCCATATATTTACCTCTAGAGATCATTGATATCGATGAGGATCATCAGTGTTATGCAGCCTACTAGCCTCGAGAGTAGGAGGGGTTTAGGAGTAGGTCTCATGCAGGAGACCTAGACCATTATATTACTAGATTCTCATAGCTTCACCCTAAGTAGATAGAGTGGTGACCATACATGGGCTGCCTTGCCTAGCCAGAGGTGGATAGATACCTATGCTAGGCATGCAGAGATAGGTGGGTTATCGATCGCAAGGTCGATATACGTGAGTATCAACACTTCTCTCATATCCTAAGGTAGTTTGGGATTCAATAGGATGTCCCAGAGGTGCCGACTATTTATAGATGCTTAGTCCTAGAGAGGGACCTGACCTAGCCCTAGGTGGCTCCACTAGGGGATGATGATGATGACTTTCAGGAGTCAGGCCTAGTGGACGTAGGCACTACTACTGATTACCATGCATGGTGGACTAGCCTATAGTGGCATGGAGAGGGACCTCTAGGCCGACCAATGGATGACTTTGTAGTAGAGGGTGCAGAGGGCTCAGAGGTGGACCCTCATGGATGTAGGGTCCATTAGAGGACCGAGGGTGCATGGGGTGTAGGGGCCACTATAGAGGAGGGCCCACAGGTAGAGGTAGAGGAGGAGGCATCCAAGGAGGGTGAGGCACCTCCTAACAGTGAGGTTGGATAGTTGAGGGCATAGGTTGTCGACCTCCAGACTCAGATTGGGACACTTTACACCCGACTCCTACATAGGGACACCACTATCACCACTCTAGAGGTGAAGCTATCTCATGGCCAGAGCTAGTGGAGTAGTTACGAGGAGGAGAGGGTAGCTCTCTAGGCACAGGTGGCTACAATAGACATCGAGATTGAGAAGATCACTAGCCAATGTGATCTTCTACAGGTGACACTAGATGTAGTGACTATTGAGTGAGACCTACTCAGGGCGATGAGGGTAGCTCCCTCACCTACACAGGCTATCATGGCACCTCCCATGGTACCATCTACTCTAGGGCTTATAGGTTTTGACCCGATGGTAGAGATTAGGAGGCTACATACCCTCATGGAGGAGGGTAATGATCAACATACAATGGATGTAGCTCGCAATGCCCAATTGGAGGGTATTATCAAGCTGCTAGGTGGGTAGGTTCTAGAAGAGGACCACTACTATAGGGTCACATCGGAGTAGGACCAGGACCAGGGAGATAGGGTAGTCTAGTGCATGATCTAGCCATAGGACTGCCTCGCATGCATCGAGTATAGTTGGTCTAGGTCGAGCGTAGGATCCATAGTAGGACCCATAATAGGTTCCAGAGTAGGCCCCTAGGGATGCAACTGAGGGAGGTGGAGAGAGCTCTGATATAGGGGGATCAGGGGGTGCAGGCCAGAGCTAGCACATTGGCATGGCACAGATTTTACTACTTGTTGTACCATTTTGGTGTAAGGTCTGAGGACCTACATAGTTGTAGCCTATGAGTATTTTGATGTACCCTACTATGATGTACATTTGACACATACACACACACACATATATATATGATATGATAGTTCATCTCATTACATGTGTACTTTATTTTTGGTATTTTATGTTTATGTTATGCACATGGATGCAATGCTTATATTGATTTAATGCTATATGATGTGATGTATGGATGACATGCACTAGATAGCTATGTGATAGATGATTAGATGCTATGAGTTATGTATGTAGATGGACTACTTATGATGGATGCATATGAATGCCATATTTTGATGTTAAATGCATGTATACTTTGCTTCACTTGTATGCATTTAATTTATGTTGTTATGACATAGTTTATGCCATGTATGTATTGCATAATTTTTCTATGATGATATATGGAAATGAACATGTATGCTTTAATCATTAAAACATAATGTATGAATGTAATATGGATTTAACAATCTAATGGATGACACCACCGAATGTATAACAATCATGGATTGTAATTGCTATATCTTATTATAAGAATTAATCAATTGGACACCCATATGTGAGATGCAATGATGTATTGTTTCTATTCATAAGCTCTTGCAAGTTAAAATAATATGCATAACATAGTCAGTGGCCATTTAAATATCATTTCTGACATCCATCCGATATCTAACCTATATTATGAATAGTCTTTAATAAACAAAATCTTATAAAGAGAAATTTGATATTTGATGATTGCATTGAAAATTGGTTGTTGCTATTTGGGAATTTTTGAGGTTTTCCATGAAACTCAAACACCCTAGTTGACTTATCAAAAGTTGTATACTAACCATACTAGACTTCTGAAACATAAGGCTTTCGCTAGGATAGGCCCTAACTATTCATTATCCCTGTGTGTGCAAATGAGTATATTAGATAAGGCATAAGCATACCCCGATGTCAGGCGGGATTCTTTCAGCCCATTGCTAATATTGGGGATCCTCAAATGTCTATCCAATCCTAGGTTTAGATTTCAGTTGGACTAGACCACTAGGCGATACAGGACACCTGAAGCTAGCTCTTCCACATTCAAACATTGGTCTACACACAAGAAAAATGCTAATGTATCAGACATATCATCATGCATAAGGTACAATAGTGCTGATAATTCTAGGGATTCAAGCTCACCCCCTTATTTTCTTCAATTTTATTGGGATACTTGCTCATATATAGTGATAAAAATCACTATTTATTTTTGTACTATAGTGATAAAAATCACTATTTATTTTGTACTTTTATTTGAGCAAGGGATTTGATACTGATTTGATTTTGATTTGACTTTTGAGGACTTAACTTTGGGAATTTCACTTTGGGATATCTTTCAGGGATATCATTCTGGGATATTGCTTCTTCATTTGTAAGCAAGGGATTTATTTGGGTAAAGGGTAAGCTTGTCCTTTTGCCAACTATCAACATTTCCTGAACCGTTCGTACAAGGGGATAAGCAAGAATAAAATTTTCACCTCAGGATACCTGGTCCTACTTTGTAGCTTTCATCTTCCCCTAGTCCTTATTAGGATTGTTTAATTTGTTGATTAGTGATAGGATTATGATATGCTAAGGGCTATACAAACTAGACCTCATCTACAAAAGCAAAGCAAGCTTTCTATCAACTCTTGAGAAGACCTCTAGGTATGGTTGAATGACCAAAAAACCCTAGTATATTCTTCATAGCAACAAGATGGGTTGTGTTGAAAAACATAATTACTCACAAGGGTGATAAATGGATGAAAATGCAATGATGCATGATTGAAACACAAACGTGGTGTCATTTGTAAGATTGTAAACACAATGTATTCTAATGCAAGTGCGGTGGATGGATATGCCTAATGCAATGCAAAAATGAAATGCATGATGCAAATGAAATGCAATGATGCAAATATTTTTGGATTTTGATATTTTTCCAAATTTTTATGGATTTTATTACTTTTTTATTTGACCAAAGGGCTTACAGATGCCTTTGGAGCCTTTTTGGAATTGACCAAAGGGCTTACAGATGCCTTTGGAGCCTTTTGATGGTTTTAGGCATAAAACACTTTAAGATGAAGGATATTGAGAGGTTTAGGCTCTTCAACTCCTTCGAGCGATGTCAAGTGATATGTCCCAGGTCCAATATTCTCAGAGATCATATAAGGACCTAACTAGTTAGCCATAAATTTGTCTCATAGTTTTAGTAGTAAATTTGAGTTCTATTGGTTCTCTTTCAACACAAGATCACCAACCTCAAAGTCTCTCAGATGGACTTTGTTATTGTAAGCTCATTTTAAGTGCTCTTGATAAACATGGAGGTGCTCAAGGGTATTCATGCGATGTTCATCAAGTAGCATCAATTGATCTAGGTGAGCTTGCCATGTAGTGTCATCATCGATGAACTCTTTCAATATGATGTGCAACATTGGAATCTCCAACTCTAAGGGCATAATGGCCTCAGTGCCATATACTAGTGAAAATGGAGTTGCCCCAATGGGTGTCCGAATACTAGTCCTATAATCCCATAATGCAAGGGGTAGTTGGATGTGCCAATATTTGTGGTGCTCTTGTACCATATTTTTCAATATGGAGACCACTATCTTATTTGAAGCTTCAGCTTGCCCATTTTCCTATGGATAATATGGAGTCACAAAACTATGTTTGATTCTATACTTAGACGTCAAAGCTCTCACAATTTTATTTTTGAATGACGTTCCATTATCCAAAATTATCTTGGATGGTATCCCAAAATGACTTATGATATTAGTGAGTATGAACTCAGCAATACATGCTCCAGTTGTCATTGTTAAGGGAATGGCTTCCACCCATTTAGTAAAATACTCAGTAGCCATAATAATGAATGTATGTCGGCCCGATGATGGAGGAGAGATCTTACCGATGAGATCCAAACCCCACTGAGCAAATGGCCAAGCCGCTTGAATGGGTTGTAAGGCCTGTGATGGCAGGTGCGTAAGATTAGCATGATGCTGGCATTTAATGCATTTCTTGACATACACATTGCAATCCTTCTCCATAGTGGGCCAATAATAACCCATGCGAAGGATGCGCTTGATGATAGCCATGCCACTGAAATGGCCACCGCACGTACCATCGTGAGCTTGCAAAATTGCCCAAGATGACTCTTGGGGCTCAAGACAATGAAGGAGAACTCCATCATAGCTTCTACGGTATAGGATGTCTGCTAACAAGACATACTTTATCACTTTCTATTTAAATGTGTGCTTTGTAGCACGTGATAATCCCTGAGGGATTACACCAAGTCTAAGGAAGTCATGTATCTATGACGTCCAATTATGATAAGCTTCAGCTTCGACTGACAAGACAACATGTTCCCCCTATGGTTCCACATTTGCAAATGCAGACTGGGAAACAACCTTGTGGTGAATGGTAGTACCACTCCCCATCGGATCCTGTGAGATCAAAGACCCCTAGGATGCTCTCTTGAGAAAGTCTCTGGCTCTGTAAAACCATTCATGGTTTGGTTCTACATGAATCATGTTGATTGACTCTTTGTTATCCAATGCTTCACGTTGCACAGCAGAATGTGACAATGTTTTTACATGGATGGTAGTGAAATCGGTAGACAGATTCTAAGGGATTAAAGATCCCAAAGATGCCATTGTGTCTACAAATCTATTGGATGAATGAGGGATTGCCTTGATGTCATACCATTCCAATTGAGCTAGATAAATGTCAACAAGATCCTTGTAAGCTTTCAATACCAGACATCGACATTGAAATAATCCCTTAACTTGGTTAACAATGAGAAGGGAATCACCAAAGATATTTAGCCTTTTGATCTTCATGGTGATAGCTATTTGGAGACCCAAAATTAGGGCTTCGTATTCAAAATTATTGTTAGTGCAAGGAAAGTCCAACTTGAACGACAAGGGCATTGGAGCTCCTTGTGGCGTGAACAACACTATTCCTGCACCACCCCCTTGCTCACACTTTGAACCATCAAAGAACAAGGTCATATCGGCTTTGTTATCCAGTTCCTCAAGTTCAGGTGCTTCTGATAAGGCAAATACTGCATCATCAAGAAGCTCTATGGTGAGGGGCCTACTATTCTCGAGAGGTACCTCAACCAGTTGATCAGCTATGACTTGTCCCTTAATGGACTTTTGGCTTATAAATTCCAAATCAAATTCTATCAATAGCATGATCCACTTCACAATACGTGTATTATGATATGTCTTGCTCATCATATACTACAAAGGATTTTGTTTTGATATGACATACGTCGTATGACTTAACATATAGTGCCACAATTTCTTTGTAGCGAACACTACTGCTAAACACAACTTTTCCATGTATGCATATCCTAGCTCATAACTCACCAAGGTTCAGCTAATATAATATATGGCTTGTTCTTTATCTTGCACATTCTTTTGGGCTAACATAGTTCCCAATGCAAAGTCAATCACCGATATATACAACAAGAATGGTACATCTAGCCTTGGTGGAGCTAGCACTGGCGGTATCACCATGTATTGCTTAATCTCAGCAAAGGCTACTTGATAATCCTCATCCCAGTTGAATGGGACCCCCTTGTGTAGCATTCGATTCATGGGTCGACATTTATCCAATAATTATGTGATAAATCACTTTATGGATGCTACTTTGCCCTGAAGGCTTCTTAATTCCTTGATATTTATGGGGGATGCATTTCTAAAATATCCTTGACCTTTTTTGGGTCAAATTCGATGCCTCATTTTGAAACGATGAATAAATGAACCTAAGGCTTTCTAAAGTTACACCAAACAAAATCTTAGAATTAACACTTATGCTCTATCAATCAAATTTTCTAGACTCACATGCTAAGAAGAATGACTTTGCAAAAGTCATCATATAATCTTCTAAGATATTATGCATGTAGTCATGAAGTATTGTCATAGCCTACTAATATGCACCAATATTATTAGAATGGCATACCTTAAAATCCCCACTATGAACGGGTTTATCTTCTTGGCTTAATCCAAATTGATTGTAACAAAAACTATCCATTAAGAGCATCTCATGCCCAAATTTATCTAAGAGCATATAGTTTGGAAACAAAATGAATCCTTTGGTGTTGCCCTATTTAGGTATTAAAATCATAGAGGATCCTTCCATAGGTTTTCCTAAGTACCATGTTTGTACCATCAATAGTCATGGAAATGAAAATCTACATACAACAACTTTGCAACTCATCCTTAACCATTAAGCTACTTTGGATCATCTTCCAAGTTTCTACTTGATGCTTCTTGATAGTCTAGGGAAAGGTTATGAGTAACCAATTTGATCAGACCACATGTCCATAAGTCCAAGCAAAGAGTCAGTCTCTCTCTCAAAAGGGATGAGGTTAGCAGCTCATCAAGAGTCAAAATTTTCCAAATTTAACCTTCTTAGGATTAGTAGGATCATATAATATCCACTTCAAAGTTTCCTATACTAACATAGGGATCCCTCCTTAAGCTAATGAGGTATAGATCAAGTGGATTCATCTGGTTTATAGGTTCCTCATTGGAAGCATCCTCAACATGATAGACATCATGTGCATAGCCTACACAAAATGAAAGGTTGAGAATTTCTCATTAGGGAAGAAATATTTAGGCTCTATAGGTGAATCAGCATGTCAATCAATAGCATCTACATTAAGACACAATGGCTAGGAAGGATAAGTTGGATTGTAGAGGGGAGTGGTCAAATCAATGGAGATCATATTGATGGATGATCAATCTCCAGGACCACATGCATGTGACTCAAAATTAGCAAAACTTCCATACCCGAGATGTGGTTCTAGGGGTATGGGGATCTCTAGATTTGGTCATGAACAAACTATTAGATGGGATCATTGGGCTCAAGGAGATCCATGTATGTTGGTAGATCAGGAAACACCATGCAATAAATCACATTAAGATTCGGTGGTCTTCCCCTAAGGTGAGGATGGAGATTGATCTCTCTGTACATCTCCTCAGTAGTATATGACACATTATGATGATGCAAGTAAGGAGGTCCTAAATAGGCTCTCTCTATTTCATCTTCATCATCACTATCATAATAGAGACCTTCACTACTATCGACTAGAATCGGGTGATACTCCAACTGGAGCCCCATGTAAGCAATCTCTTGATAGCCATCATCATCATCGAAGGGATCTTTGCTCATAATAATTGATTCCAAAGGTAAAATATGATGCAAGAGTATAGGACCCAAGTAGGCCCACTCAGTTTCATCCTCATATTGCTTGTTGTTTAAGGATAACTCAGTATCATCTATTCCAGAATCTTAGTCAGGTCCATCATTTTCGATAATATACACACAGTACTAACAACTATATTGAAAAAAAAAAAAGAAACGGAGAACCCTAATCAGGATTAACCAAACGGACGGTCACTACGGTGTAGATGACCTGTTGAAGAAAGAAGAGGTGAGGTTCCTCTTCGACTTCTCCTTGAATTTACTCTACTTCCATGGGAGTAGGGGTTTCAATGATAACTAGCTTGGGCATTTGATTTATCTCTTTTTTGCCCATATTTACTTTCAACTTCCTATCATCTCGATGCATCATAGATGCAGATGGTCTAGTAGAAGCAATTGTCATGTGCTCTGATCATTGAGATGTGAATGTTGTAGGTTTAGCACACACTTATTTGATTTTACCTCCTGGCTCTTTGATTGGCAATGTTGGCTACACATCCAGGTGGATTGAAGGGAGCACGAATTCCCTCGAAAAATCTTCTAGATTCACGTATTTAAAGGGTTCTTCATCCAAAGGCACCACGTGAACCTGTCCCTCATGAATGTATTTGATACATTGATGTAGAATAGAAGGGATGCAATGCATTTCTCTAATCCAAGGCCTCCCTAGAAGTATGTTATATTGCATAGCACCTTTGATTACATGACACATCACCAGGATGGTCTTCAGTCCTACCTGGATAGGTAAAACTATAGTACCGACCATTGAGCATAATGCATCATTGAAAGCTCTCAACGTGAAGGTAGAAGGGATGATATGCATCTTGGGCAACTTCAAGTGAGTTAATGCCTTGGTAGTTATGATATTTATTGATGACCCCATGTTAATCAAAACCTGCTTGAATGGTTTGTGATTCACACATGCAATAATATGTAGTGGTGGGTCTGCTATAATAGTGGAAACCATCTTGACTTCATGATCATGAAATTGTATGATCGGTTCTTGACACTATTGCACGTGCCCCACAAAGTGTGTAAATGCTTTGAGATCTTGAGGCTGCACTTCTATGGACCTTAGGATGTCCATAAGCATCTCCCTATGCTTGGGAGACTATTGAATTAGCTCATAAATTAACAACTTCGTTGGAGTCATCTGTAGGTTTTGGACCAACCTACTCCTGATGGTCACCATCGGTCTAGTTGGTGGGCCTAGCACATGCTGGGCTAGCCTTGGAGGAGGTGCAACTTGGACTCTAATGGGCATTGGAGGTTGATTTGGTCATTCATACCTCACATTTCTTGTGACAATGTTGACCATTTCGATGAACCCCTGGGTTGGTGGTTCGATGCGTACTTGGTTGACTTGGCCAACATTATTCTTTGGCACCTCATGATTTGGTAGAGGATTTTTGTAAATCCCCATATTTTGATTGTCAAGTGCTTGTGGGTTGTCGACAAGAAGTGTACCTCTTTCAATCATATTTTGCACAAGATGTTTGAAAGACCAACATACCTCAATGTCATGGCCTTTCGATCGATGAAAGATGCAATATTGATCATCCTTGTAGCCCTTAGGCTTAGGCTGATTAGGGTCCATTAACTTGACCTTGGGTAAGTGTATAGCCTTTGCCTCACATAGCTGATGAAAAATTGAAGCCAACGACTTCGATAACTGAGTGAATACATGAGGTGGGTGTTGTTCCTTATTTTTACCCCTTTGATTATTGTTGCACTACTCATATTGTGCAGGAGGAGGTTGGGCTTGATAGTTTCATTGTTGTTGCCCCTTATCCCCTTTCTGAAGGTTCAACACCACCTGATTAACATGGGCCGGCTTGGCCTATTGTTTCTTAGTGCTTTTCTTATGCCACTCCTTCTTATTTCTGAGCTTCAAGTTACCCTCCTGTAACTTGATGTCCTCTATCACCTTGGCTTGCACCAAAGCCTCTTCGAATGTCTGGTACTACTACAATTGTAGCAATAACGAAATGTGCTTGGTGCAACTCTTCATGAACATTCGAGTTAATTTAGAGGATGGGATGGAGAATGGCAGCTTTGCCATAATTTTCCTCCATAATTTTCCATAATCCATCATTGGATCATCATTGTGTTGCATTAAAGTAGCCAAGTTAGATAAGTTTACCTTTTTCTTGATGCCAAAGGAGAAGCGTTCAAGAAATGCATCGGCTAGTTGTTTGAAACTAGTGATGTTGTGCCTCTTTAATTGGTTGAACCACTCTTGAGCTAGGCTTGAGAGGGTCATAATGAAGGTGCGTAGGAGCAAAGCATCATTGCTCTCAATCTGAAAGCACATATCTAGGAAACTCGTTACATGCTCTTGTGCATCTTCCTCTCCTTGAAACTTTTCCAGTCTAGGCATCTTGAAATGCTCAGGATAGGTCAAAATAGGCACTAACGTGCATAGAGGTTCATTATGGATTTTGTTCAAGGTAGGCTTTTGATAAGTCATTCCTTGCTTCTCTATGGCTTGGACCTTCTCTGCTAAGGCCTTATAGGCCTACGAGGAAAGGAACTCCTCTTCTCGAGATTGCCTTGGAGGCACCTTCAGAGGCAGATTCTTCCTCTATCGAGGTGGTGGACTAGGCTCGTCCTCCTCCTCAAATTGGGATATTTTTGGATATTCTTGTTCTAATTCCTCTCCCACTTCTTCCTCATACTGCCTATGCTCACATTGTTCGGATGTTGGATGCCGATCTTTGTGTTGAGCCGTACGATGAGTATGTGTGTCTATGTACTCAGGGTATAACTCAAGTTGTGAAGCCACTCGTCTATCGACATGCTCCCTGGTCTCACTACGAGGAGGTAAACCGGTGCTAGCCAATCGATCCTCTCTCTCAACATGCTCCTTCTGATCAAGGATGCATTGTTCACGCATGTGCTGTTCATATAATTTTTATCTTATGAACCTCTACCTCTGAGAGTTCTCATTTTTGAGGTGCTCTTTCTCTACATGAACATCCTCCAATTGGTCTTGGAGAATCTATCGTCTCTATTCTGACACCAGTATATGATATCTATCAACATGATCGACCGTCTGAGGCCTCTAGTGTGTGTGCTCTGTTTGAGCAACTTTATGGGTATGTCCTCCAATGGACTGATTTTCCACACTCTTGCCTTTTTATGTAAATATGGCATTCGTGTTAGGCTATCTCCTATACTTTATGCCTACATGAGATGCAGGAGCACGTATGTCATGAGAACGCTTGGAGCACTCTCCAGGTTCTTGGGTGGTCCTAATGGTGCTTCCGCTACACTCACTCGTAGGTCGAGAGGGTGCAGGTGTAGGCTTATATCCTAGCTACCCTAGGACTCTGTCTAGACCATCTAACTATCTACTACGCCAAGGCTCATGAGGTGGCATACCATTAGCTCCCACTTTTGACATATCTATGGTGAACTTACAAGGTTCACCCCTATAGGGAGTCTGCATGGGCCTATGCTCGGAAGTGGTCCCATCTACTTACCCTTGAATGGGTAGATCTCGAGCCTGTCTATACTCGGATGGTGGAGGTCATGAGCCTCCCTTAGCTACAGGTCGAAGGGGTACCAATATAGATCCCTCAATGACATATTCTTTAGCAGAACCCATGGATGCACGAGGAATGTGGTCACGGTAAATGCTACCATGTGCGGAACCCCCATGCTGGGAAGTCCCATGCTCTGATCTATGTCTAGAGGAGTGTCTAGTACTTCCTCTAATCGGGGTATTCTCAATAGAATCCCCTCATGTAGAATTATCCCCTCTAATACTCATTGAACAACGTCCAGGAGGATTCTATGATTGAGGGTGTTCTACATCATGTTGTGCATTAGGTGGAGCTTGGGCTTCGATCTCGGGTCTATGCCCGGATCGGCCCCTCCATGTTTGCACCATTGTGTATCCTATGTCTAGATTTAACTTTTATTAACATGCAAAGAATACAATGATGATTATCTCTTTTTAAAGTTTTAAAATGAGCCCTAAACTATTTGATGTGTTTTGCAATTTGTTGTATCAGTAAAGTAACTCTTGTCATGTTTGCAATATGTTGATGATTTTCTCAATTGTTAAAGGGCTTTCACCTATATGCTCATAGCTCGACAACCTGGTAATGAACTCCAAGTCGCGTAATCCCCCCAAAATGTGGTGATGAGGTCCACACTCGAGCAGGGAGCACAGGTCCTGCTAGACCCTCACCCAATCTCACCCAGTCAATGTTATACCCTCTGAAGAGAAGTACATGCAAATTTTCTGGGCTACGGATGGTTCTTGGGTCCGGTATTGGTCTAGAACATAAGGTATGTGGGATTTGGGCCAACGGATGGAAATCACTGCCACCATCGTTGAAACCCTACTAGTGGTTGGATGTGACTTCCAACTCACTAGCGTTTACAATGTGAATCATGGTGTGTGTGGTTCCTTTTAATTTGCATGAAATAAAGATGCATAATACAACATTCAAATGATTCTTTTCTATATGCAATGTAGAAAAAGGAATGTTTCAAATTAAGAAAGCATGCATGATTAGTTTTACATGATATTTTGACAATGCATACTAATGATGGTATGGCCACTGATCGGGCCTCAAGAAAGCAAACAGAGCATAAAAGAGGTTCTAGAACGCTGGAGACTAGGGTAGACTACACTCAGAGGTTCGTTGTTCCTAGAAGCACCTAGTAAAGACCTAAAAAGAGAAAGACCTAAGGACTCATATGCATATTGCTAATTTCGTTGTCTTCCCTAATTAGTCTAACATTTTTGCATTCTAGAAATTTACAGAGAGTAAAAATAGAAATAGAAGGTGACAGTGGCACCTACCTCAAGTCCACATCTGATTAAGCTTTACTCCTCTGTTATCTTGTTTGTCAGAGTCTTATTGAGGCTCTGTGGTGCAGTGACCACTGTTGCCCGAGGGTGTCAACCACGATGACAACTTTTGACCATGACTTTCAACCACGGTGAGCACCTATCATCAAAAAACCAATAAAATTAGTTTTCAGTGGCATAAAATGCAGAGGTTCCATCGTGATCGCCTTTTGTACCGATCTAAAAAGCATACACCTAACTAATGCATTAATTGAAATCAATAATTAAAGCAATAAATGAAATACAAGATTGCATATGACAAGAAAATGAATGTTTCTTTTATTAATCTTGAATAAAATCTTGATTACAATCATACCCCTCTTAGGGTCACCCAAATGTTGATACAATTAACATAATTTGAAAGCCCCAATGGGGTAGGTGCAATACGCAGACTTTATAAATGGACACGAACTGCTCCAAGGTGTCGATGACCTTCTTCTCCATGATTAGAGGTATTTGTTGCCTTGCATCTCAAAACCCTGTTAGTCCTGCATGCAATAAACAACAAGAAGCAATTAGCAACAAAGGAGGCCTCTCTTGATGAGGCTTTTAGGAGGTATTTGCATAAAAGGTAGTATAACTAGCATGAAATAAAGAAAGCGCAAGAAACATACTAAACTTATATTAAACCTAAAAATATTGCTACAAACATATAAGCAAAAGCATATCTAGCTATCTATTGAATTAATTACGAAATTGAAAGCATGGAAGCATGAAAAGAACCATTAGTGCCATAATTTCAAAAGTGAAGGAAAATGACTAAAAACTCTAATTGCACCGGTCAAAGTCTCTACTAAAGAAAATTAACATGATATATGTCTAATCTAATGCAATTAAACAAATCCTACAACTAGAAAACAAGGAAACTGAATATGACAACCTGACCATGGGTCTGATTCACAGTGAGCACTATCCACCATGGTTGATAGCTACGACTAAGCTTGAAATATTCTTGCCCTCCTAATTTGGTGTCCAATCTTCAATTCTCCTTGAGGAATTGATGATCAAGGGTCACCACTGTGTCCTCTGATAGATTTGGTGGTTGAATTGCTCATTTGGTGCATGGATTGCATGAATTAATGTTTCTTGAATCTCCTAGCCTCCTAGGACCTCCATGGCATGTGATCTCCAATTGGGCAACAAAAGTGTTCCTCTCAATGCATGTAAGTGAGTATGCAATTCGATAGATCTTCGTTGCATTTCAACTCGAGATTCATCTATATTTTATTTCTAATTGGAGGGGGGTTTTATAGCATTTTCCAAGGGCTAGGGGTGGCTTCATGAGGAAGCCAAGAACAATATTGGGTGGTTGAGCTTGTTGGATGGAAGGATCCGGAACCTTCCTCACTCAAACCGCTCCAATCCACAACCAATTGGCTATTTGAACCAAATTTGAATCGGTTAAAGGCCAACTGACTTTGAGGCCTGACCACGGCTGACAAGCACGGTCAACTCTGCTAACCACGGGTGTCAGCAATGGCTAGCACTGACTAGGCAAAGGTGCCCAAATTGAGTGGTAAAAACTACTCCTATACCTTGGAATCTATCCAAGGTCTTCCATATGGTCTTCTAGCATGTCCCATATGAGTAGTCGCCTCGACATGACATGTTTTAGGTGTCTACAGAAGATTTCACCGAACACATTAAAATTGTGTAAAAGTGGTCTGGAAAAAGGGAAACAAAATATAAGTTTCAGGTGGGAGATTTAGTCCTCAAATGGAATGAGAACAAAGCCAAGCCAGGGAAGCACCACAAATTTGATGCGATCTGGGAAGGTCCATTTCAAGTTTCTATAGTGAATTCGATGAATGCATATTATCTTCGAGATATGGATGGTTGGGATCTTTCGATTCCAGTTAACGGTCTTCATCTGAAGGCCTATTTTCAATGAGGCAATCAAGAGGTACAACTGTGTAAATATGTACATATTTCTATTTGCAAGTATTTTTATTGTTCTCTAATATTGCTTTATAAAAAAAAAAATGGAAAAAAGAAAGAGAGGGAAGTACAAAGTTGACTCTATAGGAAGACGCCAAACTTTCCTTAAAGAAAAATTTACTTAAAAACTACTCACTTGGAGAAAATCAATTTTACCCTGAGGACATGTTATGATTTTGGGTAGATGGTTGTGCTTGAAAGTTTTAGCAGGTATAAAAGCTCCAAAGTTTAAAAGGTTGCTTTTATTTACAAATATTCAAGTTTAAAAAGGAAAATGTTCTAGAGAAGGCATTCGGAGACACCTGGCGAAAGTATTGGCACTAACAAGCAAAGTGCCTTAGTTGAAAAATCAAAACATGGGGCTTAATTTCATAATTATAAAATGCAACAAACTGAAAGTGCTTTCGCCCCTTCGCCCCATGGAAAGGGTGAAAGCTCAATTTTCCTCCCAGTGGGGTGAACGTATTCGAATACAAGAGAAATTATATGAAAAGCACCAAAGTTCATAATTAAAAAAATCAAAAGTACTTTTACCGAAAAAGGAGGGTGAAAGCCCCCATTCGCCTCCCAGTGAGGCAAACGCATGTACGTACCAAAGTCGATCAGGGTCCCGAATGCAGTCATAAAGTCAAAGTCGGTCAATGGCACTTTCACCCCGTGCGAGGGGTGAAACTCCTATTCGCCTCTCATAGGGGTGAAACAATATATAAGGTTTTTTAAATACGAATGGGGGCGCGCTTCAACTTTTTAGATGAATGCATTAAAAAGTGAAATGAAGAAAAAAAGAGAAAAAGCAAGATTTTTATTTAAAGCTTTTGGTTAAAAAACAAGGATTAAATTTTAAAAATTTGATTTTCTTTTCTTAGTATGGTGAAAATAAAGAGAAAAATCAAAAAGAGAAAAGCCCTAAAATTAGGGGAGTTTTTTAAGAAAATCCATGCTTTTCCTAAATAAGGGGCGAAAGAGAAAAGCTTGAAATTGTTTTAAAAGGAAGGACGTTCGCCATGAAATTAAACCAAGCAGGTTGAAGACATTTTTAGAGTGAAAGGAGAAGAGATCCAAGTGCACCTCCAAAGTGTTTTCGCCCCTCCATTGCTTTTTTGGAAGAATGATGATTTTTCAAGGCACTAATCCAATTTTTTGAGAGCACCCTCTCAAAGCGATTTCACCCTCCGACATGTGGTGGATTTTGAAAATTGTGCATGCACGTTGAGATGCATTTTTGGGGCATTTAATTTAAAACGTGTGCCCAAATTTGCATTGGGAGGTGATTTGGCATTCCCAAGGAACAAAATCTCACACCGACGAAAGCAGAAGTGCTCATTGGTCCCTAGGTGGCAAATTTATTTTTCCAAGGTAGTTTTAGTAGCCAGGGCACGTCGTTCAAAGTTTTACATGATAGAAGGGCACATTTTTTAAGAAGGATTTCATGGCAAATTTAAAAATTAGTTGCTATCATAGTATTGGGAATAGTGCCCACCAATGGAAGCAAAGCGCAACTCCTCCCGAATCCACCAGGAAAATTTATTGCATTTACTGTGGTAGTTGGAGCGCATTCTATAAATAGAGCACAAGTAAATTCGCTCAAATATTATAATTTTAAAAAATTTTGCTGGTGCATTTTCAAGTTTTTTATTGCAGAAGTTGCAGAGCGCTTTCAGAATTGTCAGGGTTTGCACAATGGGTAAGAAAAGCAAAGAGGTGAAAGAAACTGTAGAGCCCAAATAGTCTAAAAAGAAAGTAGAAGGTGGGTCAAAATCCAAGAAGGCCCATAGAAATGAGAATGTAGATTTGGACCCGTACTCTGACACTATGGCAGAGGTCGGAGACTACGTGATTACCAACAAGGGTGTGGTAAAGCTTCAAATAAGATGTAGAATTCATAGTAAATCAAGGATTGATGATGGAGAGCCCTCTGACTGTGTCATTTCATGCACAATTATTTTGGTATTTGTGTACGCCCGTACACCCTTGCTCGAAGCTGGTAAAATTAATTGCCAAATTTTATAATCTAGTTACCAGGGTTGTTCGAAAGGCCAATGGGGAGGTGCTTTTCTCTATCTCTATCGATGAAGTGAGGGAAGCATTTTCCTATGGGTTAAAACCCCCATCTGATATGATTTTCAAGAAGTTGCACATCAATGAGCAAGAAGAAAGATATGTTTCTACGGTGACAATGCACCAGTTTATGGAGACACAGCTGATCAAAGAACCACAGCTAGGGCAATTGCCGAATCTACCAAAATATTTGTTAGAATTCAAGAGCCTCAATTTATTTTCGATGTTGGCATGGGTTGCTGGTCTTTTGGTAGATTCTACAGTTCACAAGTGGCAAGCGACGCTGGTGCAATGTATATCTCAAGTGGAGTTTTACGCTCCAAGGGCCATGAGAAGGGACACGAATCCAATTTATTTTGATTGGGCCGATTTCATTTATCAGAAGATGCATGTCCAATTGGAGAAACTACATACAGGAGAAGAGACTTCATTCAAGCATACATCCTTCCTCATTTGGTATTTCTTCTTTCACTTACACCAACATTTTTCATTCATTGCAGTAAAACAAGTTGATGAAAAGGATGAATTGTTGCTTGTTTATATGTGGACTCCTACTCTGTCAAGGAGGGAGTCATACTATAGTTTTAACCACCTATTTTTGGGGCCCACAATTGAGTTGATTTATGACAAAAGTGAAAGAGTGTCATGGGCAATGAAGGAGGCGGTTGTCATAGCTAAGAAGGGTGACATATTTTTGTTGACTCAAGGCATGGTTGTAAGAATTTATGGCTTCATGGGTAAGCCATTCCTGCTCCCATACTTCACCACCGAGCATGTTTTCGCCATGGAGGTGGTGCACCAGATAGATTACACCAATGATGTGTATGGAGTAGGGCACGGTAAGAGAACGACTTGCACCATGTCGTTCAAGTTTGGTAGCATAGAGGTGAACCAGGTCGGGAAAAATAGGCTACTCATGGAGGCACTTCAAGACCTGGGTTTGATAGAACTACCGCAATGGTGGAGGTATGATCCATTGGGAAAATTCTTAGAAATAATCAAAGCCAAGACTTTTCATTGTTGTCCATGGCCCGACATCCAGGAAAGGCAAAATAATTTTTATGGGCGCGATTTAGAGTGGCACATTGAAGACATGATGTCGCTTCCATCGTGGCATGAATTTTATGAGTAGGAGGCTGAGTATAATCTGATAGTGCACAGAGATCACATTCCTCCATCGAGGCTATTTGGCCAAATGAAGGAACAGTTGCCCATGTGGACCGAAGAGAAAATTATGAATTGGTGGATAATGCGGGTCCACCGAGGAAAAATTGCATCACCCTATGGGTTGAAGATGGATGGGGCATTTTCGAAGGTGTATGATGAATTTGTAAACATCTATCAACCCATCACTTTCACCAAGGTCGTGCCCCAAAGTTTTCAAAATTTTGATAGTGGAGAAAGCATGGTGAAAGCAGAGCGCCCAATAGTTGAGGAAGAGACACCTGAGGAAGAAGAGTAATAATATGTGTTTCAATGAAGGTCGCAGTGGGAAAAGTGAAAAATAGATGAGGCACATTTGTTGGAGAAGCAAACTATTTGAGAAGTGCTTCCATTCCCGAAGGCTGTGAAGAAGCCAAGGACTAGTGCTACTTCTTCATCTACTATTGCAATTTTGGCTGTTGCAGTTTCTATAGTTATAGTTGATGCAACAACTGCTAATTCTCCTCTATTGGTGTTGGTTGCTCCAGATAGTGTTGCCCAAATATTTCCATTAATTCATGAGCAACCGAAGGACCAACAGGTTGAAATTTTTAACCTTGAAGTGGAAGTGGAGGAGCAACAGGAAGAAATTATTGTGCAGTCGCTTCCATCACCAAGACACATGATGCCCATACTCGAAGGTACATTTTTCTTTCCCTTTTCTTCTACTTTGGAGCAAGTAGTGACTATTAGTTCATTTCCATCAGTCCCTACTTCTTTCACCCCTCCATTTGGTATGCCTTCCATATCTATTTCGCTCCCTTCCTCTCACCCACAAGTCACTATTGCTCCTTCTTCTCTTCCCCTCTCTTCAACCTCCCTTTCTTTTAGTTTATTTGTGTTAAGGCCGAATCTATTTTTGCATTCTTCCCCTTCCATTACTACCACCACTTCCACTATCATTGTAAGTACGCAAGCTCCTCCAAGAGTGAGCGTAACTACAGCTGAGCCTAGGTTCTTCCATTCACTCTACTATTTTGGTCCCCCTCTTATAACTATTTCCTCTTCTTCCTTTGAGCCAGATCGTTCACAAATTCTAGTTCCTTTCACGCCATTTTTGGAGATGCAAGCACTGCCCGAAACCGAGGTGATGCCCAAGAAACCCGATGTGGAAAATATTAATCGAGCACATCTTAGTTCATCATAGTGGCTGAAGAGCCACAAGAGAAAAGAGGCACTCACTCCAGCTAGGCCGCTCAAGAAAGTCACCTTCGATCCAGTTGCTATGGAGGTTCACACTACTAAGATAATTCCCCTGGTCCAAAATCCATGAGGAGAGATGATGTCGAGCGATTACGCTTATGAGACCGTGATGGAGGACCTAACGAGGATTGATCCAATTGAGAAAATGGGGAATATATAGGTTGATATGAGTTTAGTTTATCTACACGACGAGTATTATAAGCAAAGATATTATGATGTCGAAACAAAAATTATCGAGCTTGAAGATGCCTTGGAAGTGAGCAGAGCACAGCAGGAGAAGATGGTGATAGAAATTGAACACTTGCATCAGTAGGTAGGGGTGCATCAAAAGGAAAAGGATGCAGTAGAGTAGCAGGTGCAAGCACTGAAGGCATAGCTTGAATCCATACAGAATCAACTGGTGGAGAAGGCCACACAAGCTACAGGTTTCTCTCAAAAAATAATTAAAGAGGCCCACCTTCGGTTGGCTCAAAGCTATGAGAAGTTGGTAGCTAGAGCAGTCTAGGTTCTGCAGTATCTCTACGAGGCTCGAATTCAAATTCAGTTGAGCCAAAAGAAGATAGAAAATATTGAGGAGATGTTGGAGCCTCACCTGGAGATGGTTGTGAAAATTCAAGCCTTGGCTCAGTCCAATATGCGCATTCACCCCATGAGTGAGATGGACCGAGCCTGGTCAACCACCAAATTCATATTGTGTAGTTATTTTCAGAGGTTGGATCTGGTAAGAGAAGGCAGAAAGCTTCTCAACACGATGGAGCGGGAGCATACTATTTCAATGTTTCATTTTGATGCTCTCATCGATATGGGATTTCCAGATTTTACCAATGAATGGGGTGAGCCTCTACCAAAGGAATAGTTAGAAGTGGCATGGAAGAATTTTGTGGAGGACACATCCAAAATTGACAAGTGGGAGGAGCCGATTACAGAAGAATAGGTGCTGCCACTCATGAAGAAGTTCACCCATATGGAGTTGTCCTTGTTCGAGTTGGCCCAACGAGCTAAACGCCTTAGCCTGGAGGATGTTGAACACTTGCGGTTTATCTATGAATCACTTAGTGTTCCCTCCATGTTTACCACGCATGCTTGGGTAGATGTAGTTATAGTTTATGAGATCACCTACGAAATTTTGAAGGAGCAAGAAGAATAGGCCATAGAAAAGTGAGCAGTAGTGAAGCAAGCAGTAGCAGTAGTAGAAAAAGTAGAAGTAATGCAGATAGTAGTAGAGGTAGAGGCGGATAAAAAGGCAGCAGTTGAGCAGGTGCAGAAAAAGGAGTCCAAATCAGAAGTGCCAACTAAGGGAGACGATAAGAAGACCCAATAAGGAGCCCAATGGATAAAGGCATGGGATCGCTTGCATCCATGCGAGCTGGATACCCCTTGAGTCACCAGAAATATTGGTAATTTTGATATTATGCCACATTGGAATTTTTGATGAAATTTTATTGATTGTAAAAGCGGCAAAATATATTAATACTATGATTGCAGTATTTTGGCCGATATAATATGTTGCAGTTTATTTTTTGTGTGTTAACCTCCTTCTTTGTTTTTCATGCATTTCTTGCTTGAAAATAATGGGTGTTATAAGGTAAAATGGTTGGGACAATTAGCTGAGGAAATCAGTTAAAATTACCCAAAGACGTTTGCAACAAATAGTGCCCAAAGACGTTTGCAACAAATAGTGCCCAAAGACTAAGAGTAATAAAAGATAACAACCTTTTCACTCAAATGAAGAATGAAGAATCCTTATCGCCTTCAGAAATCGTGTTGTTAAGCAGTGGAAAGAACATAAGTACATTCACCCTAAAAATGGGGCTACAGGCGTATTCGCTCCACTTCAGGGTGAATGAGGTTTGTAAGAAGGAAGAAAATGTGCTAAGTTGGGTTAATACTCTTTCATCCCAAGTGAGGGGTGAAAGTCCCTTTCACCCCTCCTAGGGGTGAAAATACATTTTAATGGTTAAGTCAAGTGGGCCCAAATTCAAAGTGCGATGAAAATGCAAATAAGTGCATTCACTCCAAAGATAATGTGCCAAGATAGTCTATTGACTAATCAACAAGACTTTCACCTCGAAAACTCCCTATCACCCCTCCTCAAGGTGAAAGCACAACACAATTATTATTTTTGGTGAACACAAGGGAAATAGCAAGGTGCCTGGGTAGTGTTGAATAGTCAACTAAGCATTCACCCCAAGAGAGGGGTGAAAATACCTTTCACCCTTCCTGTGGGTGAACGTATATATAAGATATAATGTGTGGACCCCACTTCGGTGTGCATTAAGACAACTAAATATGGAAGCACTTTTGCCCTAGGTGAGGGATGAAAGTCCCATTCACCCCTCCTTGGGGTGAAGCTCCAAGAAGAATGGCCCGACGAATGCATCCAAAGTTTTATTTTTTTTATTGGGCGTTGAAAAGTCAAAATGACGTTCACCCAAAATGAGAGGTGATAGTGCCTTTCACCCATTCTAGGGGCGAACATATATTTTAAGAAGAAGAAGACGCCTTATGCAAGGCACTTTCGCTTTGAAAGAAAGTAAAAACTCTCAATCGTCCCTTCCAGGGGTGAAACAATACAAATATGGTTCCAAGTATTGTAATAAGCCATTTTCACTCATTTTTCTTCCAGATTGATTGCTGTTGTAACAAGGAAATGAATGCAATACACCAAGTTTCAATTTGAGTGAAGTAAGGGGTTGTATGTGTAATGCAATAACATGAGAACTACAAGAGGTGGAATGAAATTGTGGATATTATCTCTTTTTGGGCACCCTCTTCACGAGGAAGCATAAATGAGGAAGAAATGATGCAGGTTGAAGGAGACACATTCGCTCATTGCTTGGTTTTGGGTGAATTCTATTTTTAGCATCAACAAAGGTTTTCAAAGGCGCTCAGTTCAGGTGAATGAAATAAATTAAATGATTGGGGTGAGGAGTAACTAAAGTTGTTGATTTCAAGCAAAAGGAGCTGCAACATTAAAATCATCGGGTGATTTTCATGAATTCCAAGGTATTCCTAATAGGAGTGAATTTCTGAGGCACAACGAATGTACCAAGTCATCAACCATATTTGTAGTTTTTCGTGCACCGACACTCGAATGTGCTAATTTCTTGGAGGTTTTTCCTTAGAAACTGGATCGTTGTTTCAAAAGGTAGATTTTCAAGATTTTCGAGGAGGAATTTCCTCACAAAGGTTCCTGATCTATAAACATTTTTTCATATGTGCATTAAATGATAGAGGTGAAATTCCTCTATAAATACTACACAATTTCCATTGTAAAAGGAGGATAGACATTCTACAAAAAAACTATTCAAGTTCTCTACGTAAATAGAAGAAGTTGTGGCTTCTGATTTTGCAAGTAGTCTCTTTGTGTGATTTCTTTCTATTCAAGCATTTCTATTTTATATTCATGTTTGCTATCTGTTGTTAAGTTCAAATTCTGCACCTGGATTTGGGCATTGTTGGTGTAAGTGTGAGTATTGGAATGCGATTCTGGAAGTTATCTCCGAGGAACTGTAAGTGGATTATCTTACCTTCTTTCTATTCTATGTTGCTATAACACTTGGTTGGAATTCCTATTGCTAGTCTATCCCCAATCCTACATCTTTGGCCTGTGGCTATATTTCCCATTTCTTTCTGTTATTTCCAATTTTTTTCCTACAACTCTAGTCTTAAACCGGTGTAGGATTAGTAAGGGAGCCAACCCTCTTTGGAGATTGGCACGGAGGACATTTCTTTCCTTTGGCCTTTCAATGTTGGTCGTGTCTAGGGTGCACAAATGCATGTTTGTATTTTAGGTAGATATTTGACCAACATAGACATGGTTTGAAAAGTTGATAAATCACACTAGGGGATTGAGTGTCGATTTTTTTCAAAGTTGTTTCATTAGTGGATTATAGGAATATATCCATGTTGAAGTGAAAATGTTCAAGGTAGATAAAATAATGGTAGTTATAGGATTGTCTAATTTTGTTAAAGATAAATTCATAATATAAAGGTATGCTTTTAACCTCCATAAGCTCGAACCTTATTTCCATCCTTGACATCATCAAAATTAGGACACAAACCACTATAGATCAAATGTCTCACTCAAGAAGAAATGGAGGCACATAGGGCACATGGACTATATTATAACTATGAGGATAAATATTCTCTAGGCTACAAGTGTGTACAATATAATCTATATTTACTCTATGTGTGAAAACCTTCCACTAGGGAACTACATGATGAAATGGAGGACCATAGAGAAGAAGATCAACCTAAAGAGTTTGAACTAATAGAGGACCAATCACCTAAAATTTAGTACATACATTAGCTAGGATTTCTATTCTCCAAACCATGAAAGTGGTAGGGTATTTTAAGGGCCAAAACTCATAATCCTAAATTATTTAGGTAGTACCCATAATTTTAATGATCGTTAGGCAACTAAAAAATAACTTGTTAAATCTACTCTTGCAATTCATTTGAAGTCATGGGTTGTCGATGGGGGTACTCTACCATGTAAAGGAAAATGTAAAAATGTAAAGGTGATGATGGGAAACTACAAATTTAGCGAAAACATGTTTTCCATTCCTTTGGGGGGTTGTGACATTGTGTTGGGAACTCAATGATTTTATACCTTGGGCCTGATAGTTCGGAAAGTTTTAAGATATGGATACATTTCATCAAACATGGAAAGTGATATACTCTCTATAGTTAGTCTCATCAAGTTAAAACTTGAGGTCCTCAACTTGTCTCTATATCTACTCCTTTATGACATATTTCTTCAAGGCTTCATTATCATGTTGAAGATATTATTTCTCGGTCTTTAACTAGGTCATTGCTACATCTAGCTCTACATTATTTCTCTTTAGTGTGTCATCCTCCATTTCTAGTTGTACATATTACATGGTCACATCAATTAACAACTAATTTGCAAGCTAGATCATATCATATGGATCTATTCTATTCACATCTAGGTTCGATAGTCTAGTGGTGAAATCAATAGGTGATATGGTAGTTCTAGAAGGGCCTTTTTTTTTACTATGATAATAAGAACTTTTCTACATCTAGATGCTAATTGTGACCACATTATAATTGGATCATGATAGGTTTTTTATTTTAAATATTTGTATTCTTTCTTGACTCTTTTCTTCTCATCTTGAGGTAGTCAGATGTCTTTTATACATCTTGAAGGTAGTCAAATGTCTTTTGTACAATAAAGGGATATTTGAATTGTAGCCAAATATCCTAAACCATATGTCTACAATGACCATCCAAATTAGCTAAACAATGGATTTGTTCACCAACCTACCTAATCCTGCATCCTCAATAGCCATGCCATTATTGCACTAAACCCCTACCTCCTTCTTGATACTCATCTTAGCCAAGAAGTTTACCACTTTATTCAAAGCTCTACCCACATAAATAGGAATCACATCATCTAATTTCCTCCACAATTCCTTAATTTAGGTGACAAGAATCCTCAAGTTCCATGTCTCTTAAGTAAAGTTCCTCATGCAATCTAGAGCTCCTACCAATATTTGAGAATCTAATTTTATGATTATCTTTCTATAATTTTGTCTTACCATCTAAAGAGAAGCATATTTGATAGCTAAGGATTTTGTTTCATTTTTCATGGCTTTATCTAGGCTCTGTAGTTCCCAATAGAGCATTGTCCCAACATGATTCCTATAGATAACTCCAATTCTAGCTCTACTCGGATTACCTTTTACAACTCCATCAATATTGATTTTAATCCAACCTTTTGGAGGTGGTTTTCAACTAGCTTTGTCTTGCTCCTATTGCTCTCTGGCTTCCTTCTCCATCGTACCTATATCATCCCAAGTTTCCTCTTTAGCATACAATGCCATAATTTTCATGACTTTGCTCCAAATGACCTACTAGACGCCATCCAAGGATGAAAAGGTTTCTCTAAATTTTTTGCCATTTCTCTCCAACCACACTTGCTACCAAATAAAGTTTAATCCAAAGCTTCCACTCTATATGAAGAGCTTTAGATTAAAATCTACCCCTCTTCCATCTTTCCCAAAAAAATAATTTGATTTAATTCACCATTGTCTTGGATTTTATAAGCTAAAAACCATTTCTCCCAGATCTGGCATGTGAACGAGAACTCAAACATCAAGTGGTTAGATGCTCCCATGTTTTTTTAGCATAAAACACATTGGAATGGACCAATGATTCCCCTACATCTCAAATTATCAAAAGTAAGAATTTCATTGTGCATGAACTGCCATGCAAAGAAGTTTACTTTCAACAAACCCTTTGATTTCTAAATCTTTCTCCAATTCTCAACCTGATATGCATAAGGAGGAGGTTCCAGAAGGATCTTATAATATCCATCCTTCACTGTGTAGACTCCAAGGCTCCCATAACCCCAAGCTAATTCATCCTCCTCATCTCTACCTATGAGAAATATTTCTGTCAATATTTTAGTCATGATAGGTGTTAATTCCGGAGGGATTGGAATTGGCCAATCATCCAACTTCTTAAACTTCTTAAATATATAATCCCTTAGTTGACTATTGTTGAAATAACTTTCAATCTAGATCCAACCTCAGCTTTCAATGACTATTTTTACTAGTTGCAGTTTTGAAAATTTAGCAATGATAGGTGGGTATTGATCCCATGAATCTGTCCAAAATCGTGTCGTTTTCCCTCTCCCCACTTTCCAAAATAATCCATCTTTCACTACCTGAGATCTTAACTTTACAGCCTAGCACACTAAGGACCCATTACCATCCAAAGGGAAATGACTCACCTCATTTGGGTTCCTGTCCCAAATATTTACTAGTTAAAACTCTACAAATAAAGAAGTTGGCGGGGAGATCCACCTCTAGCAAAGCTTTCTAACCAAAGCTTTATTATTTAACTTTGATCTCCTTAGTTGCAAACCTCCCTTTACCTTGGTTTGACTTACTTTCTCCCAACCTACTAAGGCCTATTTCCTCTCTCCTTTTACTCTTCCCCATAAAAATTTTCTAGCCATCTTGTCCAACTCTTTCAATATGGTATGTGGGGTAGCAAGGATATAAAATTTATAAATTGACATGGCCAGAATAAGCAAAAAAGTTAATCTACCCCCAAAGGTTAACTATTTGTGAAACCAATAATTAATTTCTTTCTTCGATACGATCCAAAAGATTCCTCCAAATATCTATCTTCAATTTTTTAAAATGCAAAAGAACTCCAAATATACCATTGGAAGAAAAGTCCTCCTGAATCCCAAGATCTCTAAAATGTTGTCTTGAAACCTTTAATCAAGATTTATATTTATTATATTAAATTTATTAAAAATAAAATTTATTAAAATTAAAATAAATATTTTTAATTTATTTTAACTTTAAAATAATTACTAATAATTTATTTTTTATTTTATGATTTTTTTATTTTATATTTTTTATTCTAACCACTTTTATCAAATACCATTATATTTAATTTATAATCTTCAATCCTTTTCTATCAAATGTATTTAATTTGACTTTTAGCAAAGGTAATCTTTATATTCGACAGGCAAGTGTAATCTCACACCATCACACGTGGATGTAAAGGAGTAGGCAATTGTTTAATCTACATAAATACTGACAACGCAGCGCAATCTGATTCCCAAGGAGTTATAAGAGTTTGTGCGGTTGATTGAAACGAGGCATAAATTTTTTTAGGCTATTTGGATTATTCTTTTAAATGGAAATATTAGGAGTTACTTGCATTTATTCTGGTTTAAATTTGAGTTTATTTGATGATAATTTAAGACGTCACAACATACCCTATTTAAATCTTTATTTTTTTTGAAATATTTATTTTCAAAAACAAAAAAATAAATGATGTACATCCAGTTAATAGGTCCTTCAATAATGAGACATATAAATGATGTACATCAAGGTTTAAATTTTGGCCACACCAAATTGATCCAAATTGACTATATAGCTAAATGTGGCTAAATTAATATTATAAGAAAATAATAACCCTTTTTTATTAAAAGAATTGGTTGTTCTTAAACTTTGACCTATCTTTTAGATAAAGAGTTGATACAAAATTGAAATTGATAGGATACAATAATGATAAATTATTATTTTTATAACCTTAAAAAAAAATAGTAATGGTTTTAATATTAAATATAGTTTTTAAATAAGATTATGGTTCAATGGTTGAGATTAATGGTTAACTTAACTTGTACTAAGGTTCAAATCCTACTAGTACCAAATAAATTATATAACTTGATGTGACTAAGTTGATGTGAAAAAGGAAAAAAAACCCTTTCAAAATCTCACTTTTAAAAAATTTAAATATAAATAGATAAACTGAATATATATTTTTTGGATGAAAAAAACATTATATTAAATGGCTTAATCATACAAAAAAAAAAAAAGTGGGTGGAATTAGCACACCCCGAGCACACAACCAACACATTAATTGTGTGCTAAACAGCTAGCAGAGCTACCAAAATAACTTACAGAAGTTCACAAGAAAACCAAACAGAGAACTGCCTAAAAAAACAACTAATAGACTATGTATCATTGTTGTGTAGAGGCTGGAAGAACAAGATTCACTGCACAAGGAGCATTACCCAAATGATCAATAAGATCCCGTAAGAAATCTGCAACCAACAATCATAGAAAACCTGATACTTGTCAGCAAGAGAAAAAGTAGAAGAAAGCTCCTGCTGGCTAAAAATCACCCAGTTGCAAAAAATTGTCCACAACACAAAGAACAATTTAAACTTTGGATCTTATTCGAGAGGTTCAAAGTTCAAACTAGGATGTGTGTGTGGGCTGTGTGCTAAATTCCTTATTGATAAACTCAACTCTCCCCTTTATGAGAGGTCATGGTGAGATGGAGATGCCCAACGCTGAGTGTAGTAGTAGGGGTTTCTCACACTAACCAAATTTAAAAAATATATATATATATATATATATATATATATATATATATTTTTTTTTAATAAAATATAAAATTGATAAAAAAATGATCTATAATCAAAATAAATAAAAAACATAATTTTTTAACGTTCATAAATTCAGTGGTTAAGGGTTTGGCTCTTCTTTAGAAGGTCTAAGATTCAAGGGATCATGATTCAAAGAGGATTGAGAGAGGACAATGTGTTCTTCTAGGGGTTTGCCACAATACTTAATATTAACGTAGAGGTTTATCACAATACTTCATATCATTTAACATCATACAAGCTTTTCTCTAGAAAGTTTTAACATCAATTTTAATGTAAAATAACATTTAAAATAATTATAAGTCTCTAAAAGTTGATCTATCAATTTAAGAATATATTTTTTAAGAAATGAAAAAAAATAATAATAAGTGCAAATATTGTACAAAGATATTGTGCTTAAATTTATTAAAAATAGAATTTATTGAAATTAAAGTAAGTGTTTATGACTTGTTTTATATTTAATATTTTTAAAACAAATAAATAAAAATAATTGTTAATAATTTATTTTATATATTTTTAATAAATTGTATATGGTTTTTTTTTATTATGGGTCATCTTTATCAAATAAAAAAATATTATGTTTGTTGTTAGGTCAATTAAATTATATTGAACTTGATTTTTTATCAAAGATTTTCATTTCCCTTTCTATCAAATATATTCTTCATCTTCCTCAAACTTCTGTGTCTATAATTAGTTCTTTGACATCATTTTTTTGGATTTGAGCTCTTTGACATCATTTTCATTTTTATTAAGAGATAAAATCTCACTCATTTAAATTTCGTCATAACAAGGATCAACTATCAACATCAAGATTGGCTAAATTATCTACTAGTTAATTTTCTTTTCTATAGACATGCCCACATTTTAAAGAGATTACCTCCAACAATATCTAACAAACATCAGCTATAAAATTAATTTTTATCCAATACCCACATCCACTTTTATTGATAGCATTAATGATAATTGTGAATGGCCTGGAAGGGCTAGGTGGAGTGGTAATTGTCTATCTGGCGAGGCACTTACCAAGAAGAGACCTAGGTACAAACATCGAGGGCATACCTATTGCAAAGGTAATAGTCTAATTTGAATTCTTGAAGTACGTGCCAGAGCAATGATAATGGTACAAATCCCAAGCGACAGATGGTCCCCCTCACATCGGGTCAACAACAACGAAGTGGTATAGGCTTGTTGGGAGTAGCCCCTGTGGTTTGAACCCTACACTTGGGAGTTACTAAAAATAACATGGATGTAACCAACTCCTCTATGTATCCCAAAAAAAATTATGAATCCTCCTTAGTTTGAGATAGATTATTTTGATCCTTGTAAGAAGTGCCCTAACTTGTGCATTGCATTGTTGTTAGCTGAAGTTCCATATGCTTGTGAGGTGACAAAAATTTTGCTTTCATTATTTTGAAAATTTCCATGTCCATCACTTTCTCCCAAATTTTCTTTTAGAGCACCATCAAAATTAATTCTAATAAACCCAAATTTTTAACATTTTCATGTTACGACAGATTCCATTGTTGTAGGTAATCCTTCCATGTATATTCAAATCTTAGCACCTCTTCTTTTACACTCGAGACCTCCCCTAATGAACATCATGTCTATATCTATAATCATAATAGTAAATATATGTTTTTAATATTAAATATAGGTGGTTAATAAGGTTATGGTTCAATGGTTGAGATTTATGGGTAACCTAACTTATACCAAGGTCCAAATCTTACCAACACCAAATATATTATATAGCTTGATGTGCCAAAGTTGATGTAAAAAGAATTACTTAAAAAAATTAAATATAAATAAATAAAATGAATATATCTTTTAGTTAAATTTAAATAAAAAATTAGTAGAATATAATGATAAAAAATCATCTATAACTAAAGTAAATAAAAAACATAATTTTTTAATATTAGATATTAAAAAATTATATATAATTTTTAGGATTTTATAATTTTGGTGTTGTTTGTATAATTATATTTTCTTGACTTCTCCACATTCTCTCATCTTTACAAGATTAAAAAAAGCATATAATTACTGAGATGGGCTAGGTGGAAAAAACCCTTGTATATAAAAAAAATCATTTAATGTCATATAAGGTTTTGTTCAGAAAGTTTAAATTATTTATTTTTATCATCAATTTTAATGTAAAATAACATTTAAAATAATTATACATCTCTAAAAAATAAAAATTATTTGATACATGGTAAGTGTGGCAGTGAGTGCAAGCGTGAGTTGAGAGTAAGTGCAGTAGCTAGTGTGAGCGTGAGCTAGGAGTAAGTGCAACAACAAGTGCGAGCGAGCCGGGAGTAAGTGCACACAACAAGTACAAGCGCGATGCAAGAGTAAGGGCAGTAGTGAGTACAAGTATTAGTTGAGAGTGAGTGCAACTAAAAGCAAGTGTAAGTGCAACCGAAAGTGAGTGCAGCCAAAAATGAGTGCGAACATGAGTCGAAGTAAGTGCAGTAGTGGTTGCGAGTGTGAGATGGGAGTGAGTGTGCAAACTGAGAGCAAATGAGATTAGAGAGGGAGTGTGAACCAAGAGGGAGTGCAATCTGAGATTCAGTCATGGCAGAAGAGCGACGGGTTCATCCACAGTGCATAAATGCTTCAAATCATTACCATGAATGTGTGGAACATTATTTTCAAAAAAAATTGAAGCCAAGGAATACCAACAAAAAATAAAATACAAGGACAATTGTGAGTCAAGAGGGAGTGCAAGCTGGGAGTGAGTGTGAGGTAGGAGAGAGTGTAAGGTAAGAGTAAGTGTGAGACAAAAGGAATTGTAAACTAAGAGGGACTGCGAGCCATGATTTAGTCATGGCAAAAGAGCGATAGATTTATCCGTAGTGCATCAATGCTTCAAAATCTTACCACGAATGTATGAAACAATGTTTCCAAAACATTGCTAAAGCGAAGGAACACCGAGAAAAAGAAGAGAAATGAGAAATTATGATCTAGGAGGGAGTGCAAGCTGAGAGAAAGTGTGAGGCAAGTGAGAGTGCAAGCTAGGAGTAGCAGCGAGTGCAAGCAGAGAGGGAGTGAAAACCAAGAGGGAGTGCAAGCCAAGGGCCAACCCCATTAGCTATTATTGGTCACGAATCTGCCTAAGTACAAAATATTATTTGTGCACCCTAGACCCGACCAACATTGAAAGGTCGAAGGAGAGAGATGTCCTTCGGGCCAATCTCCAGAGAGGGTTGGTTCCCGTACTAAAACTAATGATCGGTTTAAAGCTTAGGGTAACAGGAAAGAAATGGGAAATAATAGAAAGAAATGGGAAATATGGCTATAAGCTAGATATATAAGGTGGGGATAAACTAACAACAAAAATTCACAACAAGCATGGATTAGCATATAACAGAAATCCAGGCATAGAAACCACTCACAGTTTTGCAGAGATAACTTCCAAGAAGCATTCCAGTATTCACTCCCTCACAAGCAGTAATTAAATCCAGATGCAGAATTTAAAATCAGCAAATAAAGGACATGAACTTAATCAGAAATGACAAGCAGAAAGAAATCAAACACAATATTGCTCAAGGAACCAGAAGCCGAATGTCTTTCTATTTATGCAGAAAACTTAAAGTGTTTTTCTACAGAGTGTCTATCCTCCTTCATTACATTGAAATGCTTAGTATTTATAGAGGATTTCACCTCTTTCATTAAATGCACAACACAACAAAATATTGGCTGGTCAAAAATCAGCAACAACAATTCTCTTCCTTGGTAATGGTGATGCTCGAATCAGATTATTCTTCAAGGGACAATGATCCGGTTTTCATGGAGTGCGCTTGGAAAATCGACAAAAATGGATGATGGAAAGAACATCCCAAGCGTCGGTGCATCGAGACTCAGCAATGTCACATGGCAATCAAGAGCTTGAATATTAAATTATGGGTGCCATTACATTCTCTCCTGCCTTGGAATCTTACCCTTGCTAGTTGAAATCAACGAAATTTAATTCTGCTTCGAAAAGGAATGAAATCCATAGAGGGCGCCTTGAAAATCATTGGGATCGCATCGGATTTGAGGACGTAGCATTTAATTCTGACAACTTTTTAGCAAAAATTTTGGATCATCGCTCTTGCTGCCCCAAGCATTAAATTTTATCAATCTTCGTCCTTTCCCAAAAAGATCTATAGTTATAGCACTTATAGATAGTAACCTCTGGTTGATGATTGCCTTCACAGCTAGAATTTTACCTTTCATTTTAATTGATTTCACCCCTGACGTCTTCTTGTTCGAATGATAGGCAAAAAATGGGAGTTTCGCCCCTCAACGTGCTTTCACCCCTTTCCTGGGTGATTTCACCCCAAAAATGATAAAAACATCTTCTGCAAGGAAGGAGGCAAAAATAATTGATTTCACCCCTGAGAGGGGCGACAATGACTTTCACCCCACCCCAGGGGCGACGTTGACTTTGACTAGCAGGGAAAACTGCTTTTTTAGGGACTTTCGCCTCAAGACGTTTCCTCTTGGAATTTCACCCCGAAGGAGGGCGAAAATGATTTTCACCCCTCTGAGGGGTGACTTTGACTTTGAATTTCCTATCATTGCCTGGATGATGTCATATTCCCATTTGCGCTCCGAAAACTACTTTTTTTAGGATTTCACCCCTAAGAGGGGTAAAAATGATTTTCCCCCTATTGAGGGGTGACTTTGACTTTGACCACGCCAAGCAAGCTCTTTACTTGATTTTCACCCCGAAGATGCTTTTAAATGGATTTTCACCCCTAAGAGGGGTAAAATGATTTTCACCCCTTCCAGGGGTGCTTTTGACTTTGACCCATCTACATCACTTGCAAATTTTTTTCTTCTCTTTTCTTTGGATAAAATCATTCATGAAGGTAATTTCACCCCAAAGGAGGGGCGCAAAGGATTTTCGCCCCTCCATGGGGTGAAAACATCTTTAATTTTTTACTTAAACAAAAACTACCAAAGCCTCGGTCGATATTCCATCAACTTGTAATCCCGAAACGTCCTTGGTTATAGAATTCTCCCTTCATGATTTTCATGAATTTTTACTAGAAAAATTACTGTGCATCTCTAGAAATAAAATCAACCTTTTATTTAATGGAATTGCTTACAAGGAAGGAAAATATTAAAACAATAAAAATAACACAACTGCATCATTTATTTTTCATTCTTTTCTTTTCAAAAATTTTACAACAAAATTTAGTGTGGCAAAATTGCCAACACTTTTGGTGGCTCTCGGGGTATTCAGTTCTTCTGAATGCAATCGACCCCAGGCCTTCATCCATTGGGCTCAGCTATTAGTACCATCAGCTACATCAGATCTACTAGTTGTATTAGATGGTGCATTTGATCCTGCAACATCCTTCTTCTCTCTTTCCTCCTACGCCTGCTTCTCCTATTCTTCTACTGCTTGTTGCTCTACTTTCGCCCATGCTTGGGCTTCATGCTTGGTGAGGCTCTCACTTGTAGTTTCATACACGACAACTACCTCAACCTAAGCATCATATATGAATGCTGAGAATGTGCTCAATGAATCTATGACAAAGCGTAGCATCTCAACTTGATCCATGTTGATGCGGTTAGCTCTCTACTGAAGTTCCAGTAAGGAAGATTCGATGTGGGTGAGCCTCTCCATGCAAGGGAATGCTTGTTCCTCCATTATTGGTTCCTCCTAACTATCAATTTCTAAAGTATCTTCTACAAAATCTTTCCAGGTCATCTTCAACTCTTTTGTTGGCAACAACTCACCCTGCTCATCAACGAAGCTCAAAAACCCAACATCAGCTAGAACCTCAAAATATACGAGTGAAATACAACGCTCCTATTCAAACATAGTTATCATCTTCTAAGCTTCTCTTGCTAGCTCCAACCGAGAAAAATAGTCATGCAATATCATTCTAGCCTTGGACCAACTATGATCCATCCCACTCATCGACTTAACCTAAAAATCAGAGTTCACCAATGCCTAAATCTTTAGTACCATTTCTAGTTTTGGTTCTAGCCTCTCTTCAACATATTCCAAAGTTTATTCTCCAAGAAAAATCACTATCCAAGCCTCATGAATGTACAATAGAACCTTGAGTGCATCCATCACCAAAGTCACACAATATTTCAATAAATGGTGGTGAGTCTCTTTGATTTTTCCTTGGAGAAGCCTACTGATTGCATGGCTTTCTCAGCCAACTATTTTTGTACAACCTCAAGTTGGGTTGTTAATGCTTGCACTTATTTCTCTGCTCCTACCCAAGCTGTCTGGTAGCCCTTGGCTTCTTTCTCCCATTCCTCTGCCTTCTTCTACTAGTGCTCTACCTCTGATTTTGTTGTTTCTAGTTGATCTCTACTTTTGGCCAGAGCATCATTCAACTCAATAATATTTGCCTCAACCTCGAAGAAGCTTTTCTTGTAATGCTCATCATGCAAGTAAAGAGAGCTCATGTCCACCTGCATATTCCCCAACTTCTCCATGGTGTCAATATTTGTCAGGTCCTCTGTAATGACTTCATAAGTGTAATCACTTGGAGTCATTTCTCCTTGAGGCTTCTGGACCTGGGGAATCATTTTTACAGTATGAGACTCCATAGTTTTAAGGTCAAAAGTGACCTTCTTCAATACCTTTGCTAGAGCCTGAGCTTCTTTTCTCTTACGAATCTTCAGCCATTATGATGCACTTAATCAGGCTCGGCTCATCTTCACCACAATAGGATGCTCTAGTACAATCTCTATCTCTAGCTCTAGTAACACCTACAACTCAAGAAAAGGAGTAGGGGGAAAGTGAGCCTATTAAAGTTTTGGCTTGGGAAGGGAAGTGGAAATGGGAATGGTTGATGTAACGAAAGTGGTTAAGGGGATAGAAGTGAGGGTTTCGACTATAGTTACACTCACTCGAGGAGGAGCTTGCGTACTTATAGCCATGGTGGAAATTACTAGAATGGAGGATGAAGGGAGCAAAAATGGGTTGGGACCAGATGCAAAAGAACTGAAAGAAAGGGAAATAGTAGAAGTGGGAATAGAAGAAGAGGGAGCATCGATGACTGGGAATTGGGAAACAGGAAGTGAAATGGAGGTGGTAGGTATACCGAATGGAGGGGATACGGAAGCAACAACTACAGAAATGGGTGCAATAATCACCGAATGCTCAAGAGAAAGGGAAGAAGGTATAGAAAATGTACCTTCAGGCTCAGACACCTTCTGAGCCAGTGATGAGGGTGACTGTGGCACTGGCCTACCCTTGTTTTGCTCCTCCTCTACCTCCTTCTCTAGATCTATGACTTCCATGTGCTGGACAAGCTATTCTACCTAAACCAAAGGAGGATCTTCTAAAATGTTAGCCTGTGTGGCTTCATCTGTAGGAGGAGGGTTCACCCTAGATGAAGGAACTATGCCTATTCTAGGATTTTTGGATATTTTTAAGAAAGGGAGCACCTCATGCTTATTCTTCTTCTTTCACTAGAGTTGAACTTCTAGTGATGACTATCTTTCTTCTTCCACAAGTGGTGCTTCTTCAACCACATGTTGCTCATGTTCAACCATGATCTCTTCACTATCAGATCTTTGAAAAGTTTGAGGTACAATCTTGGTGAAAGAGATTGGTTGATAGCCATCATAGTACTCATCATAGACATCCAAAAATACCTCATCCATTACCAGACCATAAGCTGACCTAGTTTTCCCTCTATGGGCCCTCATAACCCACCAATTGGTAATTTTTTCATCAAACCAAGCTGATAATTGTTCTTTCATCCTTCCAAACAAACCCGAGGGAGGAATTTGATGCTTGTAAACTATGAGGTTGTACTCAACCTCCATCTCATAAAAATCATGCCATGGTGGAAGTGGTATCATCTGCTCAACATGCCATTCGAGATCATGCCCTTCTAGATTATTTTTATGTCACTGAATATCAGGTCTAGGACAACAATGAAATTTTTTGGCATTAATAAAATCTGTGAACCGACCCAAAGGGTCATACTTCCACCATTGAGGTAACTCCACCATACCCATATCCGAGAGTGCTTCATTAAGCAATTTATTCTAGCCGACTTGGTCAACTTCGATGCCATCGAAGTGAAATGGCATGGTGCACGTAGTCTTCTTGCCTCATCCTACCCCATAGATTTCATTGATGAAGTCGGTCTACCAGATGACTTCCATTGCAAAGAGGCGCTCGGTAGTAAAATAAGGAAGGAGAAACGACTTGCCAGTGAAGCCAAAAATTTGCACCATGATGCCCTACGTCAACAAGAAAATATCTCCTTTCTCCTTAGTGATAACTTCTTCCTGCATTGCCCTCGACACTCTCTCACTTGTGCAGAAAATAAGTTCGAGGGTGGGACCCAAGAACATGCGGTTAAAATTATAGAATGACTCTCCCCTTGACAAGCTTGAAGTCCATAAATATACTGGCAACTTATTATCTACCTCATCAACTTGCTTTACTGCAATAAAAGAAAATCGCTGGTGCATATGGAAGAAAAAGTACCAGGCCAAAAATGAAGCATGCCTAAACAAAACTGCTTCTTCACTCTGTATTCTCTCCAACTAGGTGTGCATTGCTCGAGCCACATAATCTACCCAATCAAAGAAGATGGGATTTATGCTTGCTTGCAAAGTTGTAGGGGCATAAAATTCTACTTATGAAATGCACTACACCAATATTGCTTGCCATTTATACACTATAGTATCAATAGGAAGACCAGACACCCAAGCCAACATAGAATACATATCTAGGCTTTTAAAATCTATCAAGGGTTTTAGCAGAGCTAGCAACTCTCCAAACTAGGGTACCTTTATCAATTGGTTCTCCATGAATTGGTGCAATATTATAATTGATTGGTACCTTTCCTCTTGCTCCTTTAGATTCATCTTCTTGAACATGACATCCGAGGAAGGCTTCAACCCACAAGCAAATGCCTCTTTGATTGTACTAGGTGAAATGGTGAACAATTTATCTCCCTTCGCATTTTGGATGGCCCTAGTTGTAGGTTGATAAAACTTTGCAATTGCCATTACTAGCTCAGGGTAAGGATGCATAGGTGTACACAAGTACCAGGAAATTTATGCATGATAAGCAACTATTAATGGGATTTCCAATGTCAATCCTTGCCTGACTATAGTCTCCACATCCAGGCACAATTTTTCTATGCCTTTGTTCGAAATAGAACAATCTCCAATACTAGCTAGCTTATCCGAATATGGGTCGAGCTCAGTATTTTCATGCCGCCTAGATTTTACTTTTTTACCACCCTATGCTTTTTTTGGCTTTAAAGCTTTCTCCAGATCAACTGTCTTCTTTCCCATATTTACACCATAGCTCCCACTAGAATAGTCTAGAAAACCTGCAACAAAGCAACAACTCGAGTAAACTCAAAAAAATAAAAAGCTTTAACTTTCTTATTCCACAAGCTTCTGACTTGCTCCTTTTATAACTTTCACCCTCCAACTACCAGATTAAATGCAGGTGTTGCACCTAAGGAATTCAAGTAAACGTGCTCCTCGATTCTCTCACCCAACACATTTTTTAATAAAAACTTAACTACCCTTTAACTACCAATAACGCCCTTGCATTATGAATCTTCCTTGGACATCGAACTCAACCACTTTTTTACCTTGAAGGATGCAATATAGATATTTAATAGCTCACCTCAAGAAAAGCAAGCACCACATGTGAGAGAAGAGGGTAAAATAATTAATTTCACCTTATTAAAATGTCGAAACATCTTCTAGAATATTTGTGGGTGAAATCAATCTCATTGCATAAAATATTTCTTGAAATTAGCATTGTGGAGCAAAAAACATTGAGGGAGCACGCTTGCCTAGCCAAAAATGTATCAAGGCAAAAATATTCACATCACCTACACTCCAAAATTACTTCTTCTACCTACCTTATGAAATTACATGCCTCTCAATCCTTTTTAAAATAATTCTTCTCTAATTTCACCCAAAAAAGCAAGCTTTAACTGAAAGTGCTTTGCATGAAAAAGTAGGGCAAAATTAATTTCACCTTCTTCCTTGCCGAACTTAGCACCATCAACTGGAGTTTGAGAAAAACATGCATTTATTTTTAATTCTTTCTCTAGCAGTTTCACTCCAAAAACATCTTTGAGGAAATAAATGAGGATTTCACCCCAAAAATAGAAAAAGCAAGGTAAATCCTCCTTGTGGGGCGAAAATAAAATTTTAAAATCTTCTCTTGCTTTCATCTTGGCAACTTTAAAACAAGTGGGGCAAAATTAATAAAAATGAGGCACTCCCTTTTTTAAACTTTTACTTTTGCTTTTCTTTTCTTTCTTTTGGCAAAATAGGAGCGCTTTTTAATGAAAAAGCTAAATCCATAGCACTTTCATAATTTCAAAAAATAAATCTGCTTTCTTTTTCCCCCTTTTCACCCAAAAATAATATAAAAGCCTTTTAAAACATTTTCAAGTGAAAATGATTTTTTATCAGTGGCAAGGTGCTTTCAAGGTGAAATCACCTACCTTAGGGGCAAAAATGATTTCTTGGAAAAATCAACTTTCTTTCTTTTTTTATTTTTATATTTTTTTATATCATATCACTTAAAATAAAACAACATAACATAATAATTTATGTACATATATACATACTTGATCAAACTTCCTTCATTGATGGTAGGCCTTCAAATGAAGACCATTTATAGGAATTGGTAGCTCATGGCCATCCATATCCTACAAATAAAATGAATTGATTTGATTAACACCCAAAATCTAGAATGGGCCCTCCCATATTGCTTCAAACTTGTGGTGCTTGCTAGGCTTAGCCTTGTTTTCATTCCATTTCAGCACTAGATCACCTATCTCAAATGACTTCTCAAATGTTTTCTTGCCAAACCATTTTTGCATCATCCGAGCATGTTCCATGAAGACATTGTAAGATTTCTCCCTCTCCTCTTCCAACTATAAAAGTTGTGCCAACCTCATGCTCATGGGATCAGATTCATCATCATCTTCACCATACAACAAGTGCCAAGACTAAAGAGCCGATAATTCAATATGAATGGGCAACACTACTTCTTTACCATATACCAAGGAGTAAGGAGATATTTTAATGGATTTCTTCATGGAGATACGATCTACCCATAATGCTTGGTTTAGAAGCAAGTGCCAACTACGCTTATTGTCACCTAAGGTCCTCTTCAGAATTCTCAGCAAATTCTTATTTGTGGACTCAACCAAGTCATTTCCCTACGGATAATAGTTAGATGATATCTTCAAATAAATTCTATACTTACCCATGAATTCATTGATCCTAGCACCGATGAAGGGAGTCCCATTGTCTATTATGATTGCATCGAGTATGCCAAAACGAGTGATTAAACCCTCAAGGAAAGCAATCATTATTGCTTGATCCACCTTCTTGGTTGGAATTACCTCTGACCATCGGGTAAAATAGTCGATTGTAATCAAGATATATTTGTGTTCAGAAGAGGAATTGGGATCAATGACCCCAATAAAGTCTAGACCCCATTGCTAAAATGGTGCTTCTACTTGAATCAGATGAAGGGGCAATGATGGATTCTTGCTTCTACCGATATATCTCTGGCACTTATCATAATTCTGACTGAATTTGAAAGTATCTACAAAGAGAGTAGGCCAAAAATATCCTACTTTGATGATATTTAATGCCATTGGCCTCCCTACATAATGGCCTCTTGATAGACCAGAGTGAAACTCCTCTAGGATTCTTTGTTTTTATGATTCTCGAACACACCTGAGAAGTACTCCATCAATATTTTTATGGAACAACCCATTTGGCAGCATCACATACCTAAGGGCTTGGAGTCTGAATCTCCTTCTCTATGAGGCATTAAAGTGTGAAGGACATCTTCCTGATTGGAAATATTTGACAAGGTCCTCTATCCAATCATGATCACCTATAGAGCGGTTAGCGAAATTGCTTGTTGAATTTTCAAGTTGGCAAACCATGGATTCAGATGCAACACTTTTTGCAAGCTCTTGACATAGTGCTCGACCTCGAACTAACTTAGTTGGATGGATTTCAATGTCATATTCCTAGATTTTGGAGACCCATCCAACTCTCTTATCTCCAAGCTCTCCTTGAATGATGAAACTTTGAACATCTGGGTGGACCACATAAACTATTGTCTTGCTTTGAGAAACAAAATATCAAAACTTCTTCAAGGATTTCATCATCGCATATACTTGCTTTTCAATGAAGTTATATTTCTCTTCATGTGGTTGGATGACTTGGCTCAAGAAAGCAATTGGTCGCTCATCTCCATCATCTCCTTTTTGCATGAGCACCACTGCATAGCTCTCTTGTTCACCAACGACATATAGGATAAAATCCTTTGAGTAATCTGGGTTCACCAGGACTAGAGCTTGAGAAATTCTCTCTTTTATCTCCTTGAATGTCTACCTCCTCAGCTTGGTCCATTTGAATTCCATATTCTTCTTTAGAAGCTCTATCATTGGCTTCACCACTTGGGCAAAATCTGCAACAAACTTTCGAACAAAGTTTATTTACCCAAAGAATGATTGTAAATCCTTCTTGCTGGTTGGTAATGGAAGCTTCAGGAGGGCTTCAGCTCTAGATGGATCAATTACCAAACCTTCTTCTAAGATAACATGTCCTAGGAGCTTTCCTTATTTTACCATGAAGATGGACTTCTTCGAGTTGATTGATATTCTAAACTCTCAACACTTTTCGAACACTTATCTTAGATGTAGACTATGTTCCTCCCTATTGTGAGAAAAAATGGTCATGTCATCTAGATAAATAATAATAATACGATTCAACAACTCACCGAAGGCTACGTCCATTGCTCTCTAAAAAGTTGCACCAACATTTGAAAGACCAAATGACATCCGTTGATAAGCAAAAGTTCCCCATTTTATGGTGAACGTCATTTTGTGTTGGTCTTCATCCTTGACCCAGATTTGATTATAGCCAGAAAATCCATCTAATAAAGAGAATATTTGAGCGCCAACTACCACATGAAGAATCTAATCAATTTGTGGTAGTGGATAGTGATCCTTCAGAGATGCCTGGTTTAAATTTTAAAAATCCATGCACAGGCGGATATCTCCATTCTTCTTTCTCACGGGAACCAGATTTGCTACCCAGGTAGAGTGCTTAATTGGGTAGATGATTTTAGCTTCAAGCATCTTTAGCAATTCTACTTTCATCAAAGTCTCAATCTTGGGATTGATCGGTCTCTACTTTTTCTTAAAGGGTTTCACTCCTTCCTACAACTCGATGGTATGCTGGATTACATCTTTGTTGTAGCCTTTCAAATCTTGGTAGCTCCAAGCAACAATGTCTAGGTACTCATGACATAATTCTTTAATCTGCTCTAGCTCTTCTTGAGTGCAATCAGTGCCAACTTTAATCAACTTCTTAGGTCCCAGATGTAGTTCAGTATACTCCTTTTCATCCACCTTGATCCTATGCTTTTTGCTCTATCATTTTGATCAAAGAGGCTCTCAAGTGTAATCAACCCCTTTGGGATATGATTATTCTACAATTGGATCAAACCCTCGACTTCTTCCTCATCAAGTGTTCTCTCTTCCACATCACTAGCTTCTCTTAACAAGAAATTAACAATATGCTCATCACTTTCGAACACTTGCTAGTGGATATTTTTGTCAAGGACTGAAGGTCTATAAATTAACCTCACAGTCTTGGGCTTTCTCACCACATGCTCCACTAGGGAAAAATTAGCACCAAGGGATGCCAAGAGATCGGCATGCTTATTTTGCTCCCATGAGATTGCTTGGATATTCAATGTTGTATAAGCTTCAAAAAAATCCCATACCTTATTTTGGTATACCTTCAAGTAGTGTTGCTTGGAAACACACTTACTAGTTACCTGGTTGATGATTAGCTCAGAATCTCCAAAGATCTGTAGTTGCTTGATCCCGAGATTCTCTACCTTTTTTAGACCCAAATAGAGTGCTTCATATTTGATGGCATTATTCATGCAGCTCCAAGTCAATTGGTAAGAGTACATATTTTGTATACCAGAAGGAGAAATGAGAATAATTCTAGCTCCTGCACCATTCTTACACCTTGCACCATCAAAGTACAACTTCCATAATTGATCAGGAATAGGATCTTCATCATTAGACACTTTTGCTTCAACTTTTTTAGGCTTAGTAATGGTGTAGCAGCCGATTTCGGTCTCCATCATGGCATTAAAATCGAGCATTGAAAACTCATCTTCTATTCGAAGCTCATCCAAAACTTCTTCCATCAAGTCTAACTCCTCCAATTCTTCGATCATCAAATTGATAGAATTCATGGGTTTATCCTCCTCTTCAATCTTCTCTATGTGATAAGTTGAAGGCTTCTCATTATAAATTTGGATTCTCCTCCCTTTGATAGGAATTTCCAAATGAGAATAGTCAAGAGAAAGGTAGCCTCCCAACTTGGCAGTAAACTCCCGTGATAGGCACATGCTAAAGTAAGGCTCCAGATCAACCACGACCACCTCTTGGATCACAGTTATCTAAGGCATTTTGTGCAATACGATGGGGATGTCTTTGATGACTCCCACTATCCTGACAGGGGTTCCATCTAACTACAAGATGCTAGGGCTACTCCTTGTATACTCCATACCCATAACATCGCACACTACCTTTGGCATGATAGTCATTGCAGCACCTGAGTCGATCATGCAATTGTGCACAATCCAACCTTCCATCCTGAGGGACAGGTAGAAAGGGGGTGGTCTATTCTTTCCAGTGGTAGAAGTTGTCAGTGTTTGAGCTAACACTATCTGAGTCAGATTCTTCCCCTTATCTTTCACAAATTTTAGTGATTCTTGCAACAAGTCCACTTGTCCAGGCAATTGCAGTGCATCATAGAGACTCACCTTGGATGGAATCCTCTTCAATTCTTCAACGATGTTATACATGGATGCATAGGACCCCTTGGCTTCATTGGTAGTCTCATATCTACTCTGATATTATTGTGTGGCTTCCACCCTCTAACGTTTTGTCAAAGATGGGTACTTAAGCTTTTCCCTGGCCTGCTCCTCCATTTTAGCTCTTGCCTGTGAAGTCGAAGCCTTTTCTTGCACTTTCTCTTTCGCTCATGGAGGCAAAATATCTTTCAATAGGATAGGTGCATCGGGCTTGGGTGCTAGAATAACTACCTTTGCTTGCACTTGTTTCTTCTCATTTTATATCTTTGAGTTGGTAGGTACCTTCAGGGGTTCCAACTCAGTTAGGTCCATAGTAATGGGCTTTCTTCCAATTCTCATGAGAACTGAAACTTGCTCTTCAGAAGGGACCATGAAATTATGATCAACTTCTATGATCATGTTGATTTGACCAATGGAGGAACTTTCTACCAATGTCTGCATGTAGTTCAGATGAACCATGCAAGTTTCCTCACCATGCGGATCATTGCACATAGAGCACCAGTATGCTTTATCTGATGTGCCAACTTCTTCATTTATCAACACCATCGGATTTCTCTCAGGAACCTTGTTGGTCGAAGCTCCTTGCTCCCTAGTGATCGACGGTGGTTGAAATCTCCTAGGTTAGAAATATTTTTTAGCCTACTTCCTTTTGATCACCGTAATTTCATTACCCATCGCTCTTATGGCCGAGTTCATGGACTACAACTCTTTCAACACTTTTTCTTGTGGATCAGGATTTGAGGGTGCTAGAGGAGTTGGTAATGGTAATGGGATAGGCAAATATGGTAGTGTTGGGAATGGAACTAGAGTGGGTAACTATGGAATGGTTGGAGTAGGGAGTTGAGGGATAGAAACTATCATCATGGTCTGAGATGTACTCGGATTCCATGAAGGGATTGGATACATGGGTGACATGGGCAAAGGTTGAGAAGATGCATTAGCATACAAATACTATGAAAGATCAAGGAAAATAGGCATGGCCATTTTTGGTGGAAGCTTACCAATAGCAATCAGATCAACTTTGACATTTTGTGCAGTAGAGTACAAATCAGGAAATGTATTAACATTAGATTGTCAGATGGCCATACTGATATCAGAGTTGAAAGCTTAGAGGTAGTAAAATATTGCTTGCTCAGGAGTCGATCAAGAGACCATCAAGAACTCTATGCCAAGTTTGGGTGAACCTGACATTGAAGTCCATGATTTCCTCTTATGGATGCCTCTGAATGGTAGTAAACTGATGCAATAGAGAGAATGGGTCCACTTGTTCATTGAAACCTTTGATCAATAATTCAACCAACTGGTCCCAGGTAGTAATGGTGGCAGGTTGTAACGATTGGTACCAGTAAAGCAACTTACCTCAGAGAGAGAACAAGTAATCTTACCATTATATCCTCATATATGATGTTATGGATCATTGCCAAGGTAGCTACATCTTGGACATGCTCATAAGTCATCTTCCCCGTACCATCATAGGTAGGAAAAGCCTTCATTGTTGCTTGTAGAATTGAGTTCTGAGCTTGTAGATTTAGAGGTCCGGAGTGGTTCCATGTTGGAAACTACCTTGGTGGATATGGTGGTGGATTTTGAGCCATGTGGACTGGTGTGTGTGGTTGGGGAGGTGGAAAACTAGTGGTTGTGCTAGCAGGACTCGAAGGAATAGAGAACACACCAGCTAACTATGAAGATGTAACACTTGATGGGACAACTAGGGTAACTAACCTAGGATGTTCTCCTAGCACTTGGGTGTCAAGCTCATAAAACTCAATGGGGTCTTCTAGATTTTTGGCCTTCGATCTTGTGATCATGAAGAAAGCTTTCGCTCACTTCACATTCGAAGGCTTCTGGGTAGAGTTGAGTCACCAGATGTTCTAATCATACAGTACAAAGGTGAACATCAAACCTCAATACTATTGAAAGTGGAACTTTTTAGAGTCCCACCGAGTGTGCCAAAAACTATTGGTCATGAATTTGCCTAAGTACAAAATATTATTTGTGTGCCCTAGACCCGACCAACATTGAAAGGTCGAAGGAGAGAGATGTCCTTCGGGCCAATCTCCAGAGAGGGTTGGCTCCCATACTAAAACTAATGATCGGTTTAAAGATTAGGGTAACAGGAAAGAGATGGGAAATAATAGAAAGAAATGGGAAATATGGCTATAAGTCAGATATAAAAGGTGGGGATAAACTAACAAAAAAAATTCACAAGCATTGATTAGCATATAATAGAAAGCCAGGAACATAAACCACTCATAGTTTTGCAGAGATAACTTCCAAGAAGCATTCCAGTATTCACTCCCTCACAAGTAGTAATTAAATCTAGATGCAAAATTTAAAATCAGAAAATAAAGGACATGAACTTGATTAGAAATGACAAGCATAAAGAAATCAAACACAATACTACTCAAGGAACCAGAAGTCGAATGTCTTTCTATTTATGTAGAAACTTAAAGTGTTTTCTACAGAGTGTCTATCCTCTCTTCATTACATTGAAATGCTTAGTATTTATAGAGGATTTCACCTCTTTCATTAAATGCACAATACAACAAAATATCGACTAGTCAAAAATCAGCAACAACAATTTCTTCCTTGGTAATGATGATGCTCGAATCAGATTATTCTTCAAAGGACAGTGATCCAGTTTTCATGGAGTGCACTTGGAAAATCGACAAAAATGGATGATGGAAAGAACATCCCAAGCATCGGTGCATCGAGACTCAACAATGTCATACGAAAATCAAGAGCTTAGATATTAAATTTTGGGTGCCATTACATTCTCTCATGCCTTGGAATCTTACCCTTGCCAGTTGAAATCAACGAAATTTAATTCTGCTTTGAAAAGGAATGAAATCCATAGAGGGCGCCTTGAAAATCATCGGGATCGCATCGAATTTGAGGATGTAGCATTTAATCCTGACAAATTTTTAGCAAAAATTTTGGATCATCGCTCTTACTACCCCAAGCATTAAATTTTATCAATCTTCATCCTTTCCCAAAAATATTTGTAGTTATGGCACTTCAGATAGTAACCCTGGTTGATGATTGCCTTCACAACTAGAATTTCACCTTTCATTTTAGTTGATTTCATCCCTAATGTCTTCTTGTTCGAATGACAGGCAAAGAAATGGGAGTTTCACCCCTCAACGTGCTTTCACCCCTTTCCTGGGTGATTTTGCATCAAAAATGGTAAAGAACATCTTCTGGAATTAAAGGAGGCAAAAATAATTGATTTCTCCCTTAGAAGGGGTGACAATGATTTTCGCCCCACCCCAAGGGCGACGTTGACTTTGACCAGCAGGCAAAAGACTTTTTTTTAGGGACTTTCACCTCAAGATGTTTCCTCTTGGAATTTCACCCCAAAGAGGGGCAAAAAGGATTTTTGCCCCCTCTGAGGGGTGACATTGACTTTGACTTTCCTATCTTTGCCTGGATGACATCATCTTCATGTTTGTGCTCTGAAACTATCTTTTACTAGGATTTCACCCTTGAGAGGGGTGAAAATGATTTTCGCCCCTGTTGAGGGGCGACTTTGACTTTGACCGTGCCAAACAAGCTCTTTACTTCTATTTTCGCCCCGAAGATGCTTTTATCTGGATTTTCACCCTTGAGAGGGGTGAAAATGATTTTCGCCCCCTTCCAGGGGCGCTTTTGACTTTGACCCATCTACGTCACTTGCAAATTTTTTGTCTTCTCTTTTCTTCGGGTAAAATCATTCATGAAGGTAGTTTCACCCCAAAGGAGGGGCGCAAAGGATTTTGTCCCCTCCTTGGGGTGAAAACTTCTTTCTTTTTTTAATTAAATAAAAACTGCCAAAGCCTCGATCGATCTTCCATCAATCTTTCAATCCCGAAACGTCCATTGTTATAGAATTCTCCCTTCTACAATTTTTCATTAATTTCTTACCAGAAAAACTATTGTGCATCTCCAGAAACAAAATCAGCCTTTTATTTAATGGAATTGCTTACAAGGAAGGAAAATATTAAAACAGTAAAAATAACACAACTTCATCATTTTCAGTTCAAAATTTTAATTCTTTTTCTTTTCAAAATTTTTACAACAAAATTTAGTGTGGCAAAATTGCCAACACTATTATGGAAGAAAATACATTTTTGAATTCCCTAATGGGAAGTCAGGATACCCTAGCTAGAAATCAAAATGCCCTAGTTGGAAGTATGGAGGCCCAAGTTGGAGATAAGCAGAAGGGCGAATACATGACAAGTTCGATCAAGGTAGCAGATGTTACACAAGAAATTTCAAGGATGCAATGATTGAGCATGATATAATGGTTATTAAAAGTAGAGGGTTAATATATAAGCTCCATAGATCATGGCCAGGGTTTTTAGAGATTCATAATTGGATTAAGTGGAAGTGGGGATTGAATTTAAATTATTTTGTGACTTTTCTTCCTAAAGGTTTTTTCCTCATCATCTTTTCTAGTTTAGAAATTAGGGATAAAATAATGGTTGGTGGTCCATGGTTTAGGGGAAGAGATGCACTTTATTTGACACCATGGAATGAAATTTTTTTCTATCGAGATATAAAATTTTAAGAAGTTTCTAGTGTGGATTAGAATTTTTGGACTTCCATATTAGCTTATAAATAAGGATGTTCTAAAAAATATTGGAAATACCCTAGGGGATTTTATCAAGGAAGGACCAACAACTAAGGAGTGAAAGCATGCTATATATACTTGAATATATATTGCTATGTATATTTCACCTCCTTTGTCACAATCCATTAAGATTTAATATGTGTTGCTATGGATATTTCAAATCCTTTGCCACAATCCATTACTATTAAACTTGAATCAAGAGAATGGGATCAACAAGTAGATTATGAAAATATTGTATTTCATTGTCACAATTATTTTGAGATTGGACATATGAATAGAGTTTGTAAAGTAAAAACTATGTAGAGAGAGAAAAAAAATCTAGCTATGAGATAAACTTCAAGACGAAGCAAGGAAATCATACAATAATAGATGCTAGATCAGATCAAGGATATTCCACTCCAAAATAAGAGTTAAATAAAGCATTTCTACAATATCACTTGGTAAGTTTAGAAGGAAATAAATATGCAAAAGAAGACATGGATATAAAACCCAAAACAAATACAAGAGGTCAAATTTATTCTAGGTAAATCATCTTCATTTTCCTCAAGTGGTATAGAATAATCTTCAAGTAATAAAATTGAAAGTAGTGAAGATGTTATTCCTTGCACTTCAAGTAATAAAATTCAAAGTCATGAAAATGTTATCCCTTGCACTTTAAGGTTTCAAGAGAAAAATAATATATAAATGAGGTTGGAGGAAACCCATAACAATTTAGGGTTTTAGGGAAGAATAAGAAGGTAATTGATACAAAAGAGCATCCTTGCACTTTAGGGTTTCCATGAAAACATAAAGAAGATTATGCTTTTGAGGTTATTCCTTGCAATTTAGATCCTTCAGAACAAGGTAAATATAAAGATGATAAGTCTTACTATGAGCAGTGTGAGAAGATTGAAGAGATTGATAAAGATGAAAGTATTGTTGATAATGAAAAAAATAGAGGAAGAACCAAGAAGAAAAAAAAAAGAGAAAAAGAAACACAAAGGGATATTGATATGGGAAAAAAAAAGCACATATCACAAGTGTTAAAAATAAGTGGGGCTAAAGCCACAAATAAAAAAAATAAAATAACAATGAAAATAATATCTTGGAATATTAGGGGAATGAATAAGAACCCTGAAAAAAGGTTTTAAAAAATTGTGAGGTTGTTATTTGGAAGATATTTTTGGATATAGAAGTTGGGCAAAAAATATTTTAGCCATTTGTAGTGTTGAATTTCATCTTGACAAAATTTAAATTTTTGAAGGTATTTGATATATAAGGAGTTGATTGTGGAAAATTATTAGTTTGAGGAATATGAAGAATATATTTGATAGAAGGGTAAGCAAAGAATATGTCTTACAAAAATATAAAGTAAAATATTTTTTAATTAACTTGTTATAAATGTAATGAGAGTAATGTAATGTTTTGTTTTCGTAATGGGAGTGACCCCCAACAAAAGCCACACATAGCTTATTAAAAAAACTTATACGTATCTACAGCTGATCTACCAATTTGAGAAACTACTTTTTAAGAAATGAAAAAAATAACAAGTGTAAATATTGTATAAATATATTGTACTTAAATTTATTAAAATCAAGGGCCCTGCAAGGGACTTCCCTAGGAAGTCCTTCTCCTCTTCCCTACAACCCATCCTTGGGCCTGTTCTAGATCCTTGGCATTGTCCAAGATCCCTGGCACATCCTTTGCCCTTCCTCCTTGGTTGGTAGGTGTTGCATATGATCTCCTTGGGGTGGGAGATCACTGTTCCATTTTTTTACCCCTTTCCTTGTTGTTTGGTGGGGTTTTCTTCTGGTTCCTGTGATCTAGGATATCCCTGGATTTTTTTGGGATGTCCTTGGGTCCTATTCTGGTTTCCTAGTACCCCTTTGCCCCCCCCATTGGTTGGATGGTGTTGCAGATGATATCCTTGGGTTGGGATGTCCCTTATTATCTTGTCTGCCCCATTCCATACCTTCAGGTAGGGTTTTCCTTTTGGTGCCTGTGAACTGGGATGTCCCTAGGATTTTTTGGGATGTCCCTAGTTTTTCTTGGGTCGTCCTTTGGGTTTTTTGAGTTCCTTTAGAAACCCTTTTCTTTTTTCTTGTAGGGTCCTATTTGGTGCTAAGGATCAGAGGTTCTTCTGGTGCAGTGTGTTGTGGCTGGGGTTTTTGGCTTCATGAGCAACTCTTCACAGTATCTTTTGGCTTGGAAGGGGCCTTGTGCTTATTCCTATGGTGTTGCTCTTTGGGTTTTTGATTGCAGGTTTGATGGTGGGTCTCAACTTTTCATGGCTTTTGAGGGGCCTCTATGTTGATTGCTACTATGTTCCTGTGGGTCATCCTCTTTTGGTTCCCTAAAGCTACTTGGTAGTGGCATTGGATGTTGTTGTGGAGCTCTTACTACTTTTTTTTGGCCTATGGTGGGACCTTGTACTTTTAGGTGGTAGCTCATGCTTCATAGTTCCTCTTTTGAGGTCTCCTGGGACCTCCCCACCATTTTCCTTGGCTCACATTTCTACATTACTATTTCCTCTGTCTCCCTTGGCCTTTGAGTAGTTTCCCTGCTGCAACGAGATTTCATGGCCTCTGGAGTCCCATGGTTGTTGTTCCTCTTGCAGGCCTGTTCGGGATGTTGGTCCCTATTGTTGCATCCTCCTGCTGCATCCCTATGCATCCTCAGGTGGGAATTTTTTGTGTTTCCCACTTTAAGTTCAAATTTGAAATTTTTAAATCATTGTAATGGGCGGGATAGCCCTGTTTCAATTTTTTTAGGTGGGATTACCTTTTTTAAATTTCCTTACCATGTGCTTCTTGGGTGGTCCTTTTGCATGTGCATTTTTTGGGTTGTTTTGGGTGGGATGGTGTTATCCTAGACTTCAATGTAAAGATTCAAAAAAAATTAATTAATTAATTTTGTCCTTTAAGGCTATCCTCTAGCCTTTCCTATAAGGTTGTCCTTAGCCTGTCCTGAAAGGTATTCTTTATGTCTTTCCTCTATATTTTGGTGTCCTTTTATTTGGCCTTGGGGCCTTGATTTTAGTATTATGAATTATTGTAATCAGGTTTTGGGATCCTTGATAAAAACCCATTTTTAATTTAATTTAACTGATCAATTTTTTTTATTAAAATCAAAGTATCTATAATTTGTTTTATATTTAGGATTTTTAAAATAAATAAATAAAAATAATTGATAATAATTTATTTTATATTTTATATTGTTTTGATAAATTATATATTGTTTTTATGATGGGTCATCTTTATTGAATAATAAATATCATATTTATTGTTAGGTCAATTAAACTATATTAAACATCATTGATTATCTCAAAAGTGACAAGGTCCCAACTTGAAGAGTTGCCACCCTCATTTAGGAATCCAAACGGTTCATCTGCATCCATGATAACATCATTATTCAACATATTTATAAGGAAGGCAACCGTGCTACTGATATGATGGCCAATATCGACCTTCGTTTGGAGTCTCTCCAAGTTTGGAGAATATATTTTCCCTAGTCTCTCATAAATGTGTCTTCTAATGATTAGCCCCTATCAATTTGAATTGCTTATATGGCCACCTTTGACCATCAACCACCATGTTTCTAGTAGCATCATCCCCATAATCCTTGACTTCTTTCATATTGTTACCACATTTCATCCCCATCCTTGGTCTTTGACCTACCCTAACCCTCCCACCTATCACCTCCATATCCACTCCTTTACCTTACCTAGTCCCATCACCTTGGTTTCCCTTGTCAACCCCATCAACCCCATAAACCCCTAAGCCCACCCCTACCCCTCTGCCATCTATCTACCCTTTTCTATGGCATAATTTTTAATTAAATATTGTAACAAACCCATCCACGCTAGGATGGACATTACCACCAACTTTGGCACCTCGTAAGTTAATAATTTCCAAAGCATTCAGTTTACAAACTCGAGGATTATTCATTTCCAAGATGATTGCTCCACCAGTGGTAATTCTAATCTAAATCAACTTTGGTATACATTTTCCACACTGAGAGCCCCTTTTGAGGTAGATCAAATCATTTTTAAGACGCTTTCTTCTTAGAAGGTAATCTTGATTTTAACCAGCTATAGGTGTACTGTTGGTTGTGGAGCCTGATTCTGTCTTTAATTCAAAAGTCTTATTTTCAACCGCATTCGGACCCACTCCATTAAGGGGGGATGTAGGGGGAAACACCCCCTACTTGTGTCATCGAGGGGGTCCAAGGGAGGTGGGGGTTCAGGGGTAGTGCCCTCAAAGCCAAAATAATATGTTTTTTTCTCTTTGTAGATATGGACCATTTATTATTAGGTCATAGATCGAACAACAAATTTTAGGTGGGAATTTTTTGCCCTAATTGTAACTCTCTTTTTAAGAGGATGATGTATGGTGGTGAATGCAAAATGTAGCACATGAATAGATGGTGATAGAAAGAAGAGGAAGTTACAATAGATTTGTTATAGGTTGTATCCCTTTGGTTTTTTTGGATGAAATAAAAGGCCTGGTTATTTTCTCTATGGACGTAGCCCATATTCGGTGAACCATGTATATGTGTCTCTCTTGTTTTGTGTTTTTTTATTGCGTTATATTTTTACATTTATTATTACTCATGTGTTTTTATTTCTAACATGTACCTTTCCTATACCATGATTTTATTACATGGCAGGGCTCACACTTTCAATATCATCAACATCGATAATTATCAACGAATCTCAAAGCAATTCACCTCCAAAAGCTTCAACATGCATCCCATACAAGATTCTTAAGGCATATTCATCTCGTAACATTATATAGATGCTTCTAGGGATGCTTGTCACCATCATTTCCTTAGTTCCCCACTCTCCCAGAACTTTAGAAGCAATTTTAGTCTTAAATATTTTCTTTTCTAGTTGAGAATGACTATCCTAGAGCTCAAAACTCTGCAACTCAACCCAATTGTCAAGGATATTCTCAGCAGTTATGGGTTTATCCCTTTCTTGAGAAAGTTCAATGGGAGCAATGCTAAGGTTTCATATGATTTCACATGGGAGCGACACTGAGGTTTCATATAAGTTCATGAAATACTAGAATTATGGATGAGTCACTATACAAGGTCTACAGTTCAAGGTTAGCATCTAGCTTCTTGCAGATATTACAAAATCAAAATTTGTAAATGATGATCAAGTCATCCATTAGTATAGACATTCTATGGTTAAGGAGACTAACCACTTCATTGATAAGGGCAAAAATATTTTCTAGGAGAATGGTGGTATTGTTAGGAAGTCCCTCTTGTACGATCCTAAAAAGCATACACCTAAACTATTTGCAACATAATATACAACATAAAACCATGAAAGCATGAAATAAAACGAATTAAAAAATCATGAGATATCTTTTTATTAATTCATTTTGAACTTCGGTTATAGATAGGTCCCTCTTAGGGATACCAAATACTTGATACAATGATTACAAATGGAATAGCCTCTGAATGGGGATGGTGTATTCCATAGGCTTCTTAGATTCAACATGAATTTGTTCAAGGGCTTATGGATGCCTTCTTCTCACTTGTTGGGAGGGATCTAATACCAAAGATACTTTGAATTAGTCTAGGACCTATGATGTGTGAACAAGAAATAACATAGAATGATCTATAGCATATGTGATCTCTCATGATGAGGCTCCTTTTGAAGATCTACGTGAAATGACATAGAAGCATGATGAAAGCACAAAAATACAAAGATAAGCAATAATGCATCAATAACTTGGAAATCACCATACAAATACAATGGGAAAGATAAATCTATGCTAATATAATTTGATAAAGAAAAAACAATAGGAAATCTATGCTAAAAACTCAAGAAATAATGCTTCAAACCCTAGCTATTGTCACTCAAGGTGGTTGTGACTGCAAGCCACTATCAAAGATAATGGTTGCGAACCTATGAATTTATGCCTCATGAACTAGGGGATGGGACACTCGATCCTTCATCTGAATTGATGTTCAAGGGTTGCCTTCGTATCCAAAGACTGATTGGTGATGAATATCATGTTGAACTAAATGCTTGGATGATGTGTTATCGTTACTTAATTAGACAATACTTCATTACTCCTTAAGGGGATGTGAAACTACTCTCCAATTCACTAGGGCTTCATTGCATATAAAAATCCGATCCTTTCTTGTTTTTGGGAGGATGCATATGTAGGCCTCCCAAATTCTAGATCTTGGTTTCTTGGAGAAGCCAAGATCTAGATCTTCATGTAATTGGACATTGGAGGGAAAGGCTCGGTTAAAAATTTGTATGGAAGTGGCAGTCAGGAGGAACTCTAGGAGTTACACACCAAAAACTGTTTGAATCTAATACAAGTGAAATCATCCTACATGATTTGGGCCCGCATTCATGACCAGTTTGTGTTTTAGGGTTAGCCATTGTCCAGAGCAGTGACTAGAAGTGGCCACTCTGAGCTTCAATGGCCTGTGTTGGTGACTACTCTGGTCGATAGCGACCGTGTCTGAATGGGATAGAACTGCCCCTTATGAGTGGTTAGGACCACTTCTAGCTCTTGGAAAGGTCCAAGATTAGTCATATGGTCCGTGGATGTGCCCATATGAGTAGTCTCCTAAACATGATGCATTTTAGGTCTCTACACTCTATAGCTACTCCTTTGTGACATATTTCTTCAAGGCTTCATTTTCATGTTGAAGATAATGTTTCTTAGTCTTTAACTAGGCCATTGCTACCTCTAGCTCTACAATATTTATCTTTATATGTCATACTCCATTTCTAGTTGTCCAAATTACATGGTCACATTAATTAATATCTGATTTGCAAGCTAGATCATTTCATATGGATCTAGGCCATTGCTACCTCTAGCTCTACAATATTTCTCTTTATGTGTTATCCTCCATTGCTAGTTGTCCAAATTACATGGTCACATCAATTAATAGCTGATTTGCAAGCTAGATCATTTCATATGGATCTATTCTATTCACATATAGATTTGATAGCCTAGTGGTGAAATAAATAAGTGATGTGATAGTTCTAGAAGGGCATTTTCATACCATGATAATAATAACTTGTCTACCTATGGATGCTAATTGTGACCACATTATAATTGGATCATGATAGGATTTTTCTTTTAAATATTTGTGTTCTTTATTGATTCTATTCTTCTCATCTTGGAGGTAGTCAAATGTCTTTTGTACATCTGTATCCTTAGGTTTACTTATAAAATCCTAAATAAAGGATTGGCTAAGCCCTATAGATACATTAGTATCTAAATTTTATTTTTTAGGATCCATTTTAGAATTGGTTTTGGTGGCATCATTGACTATTATAGAAGTTTTCTAGATTATGAGATGGGATGACATGAATGGGATGACTTTGTAGGTCAAATAAGTTGTGTGAAGATGGAAGTGAATGACAATATAAATGTAGATGTCCTTGATTTTAATTGTTCTAGCATTTTGATTAATGAGGTGATTGACAATGTGGTTGATGAATATAATACTAATGGATATGAAGTGGATACATGGATGGTTGGGGATGGAAATGAGGTGATTGATGTCATGTTAGTAATGAAGGTTGTAGATCATAAAAAAAGAATCCATTGGAAACTTGGAAATGGCTAGAAGATAAGTTTTTAGGAGGACAAGTGGTTGTGTAACAACCCTCTTCAGAATCACCTTTATCTGATATGCCTCAAATGCATGACTGATATGTTTTTTGGTACATAGGTTTGTAATTTTATTGACTTTGATAGGAAGTGCTGGAAAACCTTTCCTCATGGTGATCTGAATGCGGACCAAAAAAGAGCTAATCTTGTTTTATCTAATATTTTACGTCTTTGTGTTATTCCCAGTTGTTTTCTTGAAGATAAGCTCCTATTGGCACCTAATGAGAATAATATTTTCTCTATCAAATTTGCCTACTTTTTTTCTTAAAACCTAGGATAACTATGGTTTCCTTCATAGATCATTTGGAACAAACACCTTAATTCCAAAGTTTATATTTTCTTTTGGATTATTGTTTAGGACAAAATTCTCTCCATTCCAAATCTCTAGGTTCGAGGGCTCCCCATTCCTAACTATTGTTACCTTTAAAAACAAGATTATGAATCCACCCAACATATTTTCCTATCCTGTTAGTTCTCCTTCAAAGCTCTTTTCTCATTATTTTCCACTATGGGTATTTCCTGGGCTCCTCCCTCCTCTCTGAATGACCTTTGTTTATAGTGGCCAAATCTCTTCAAGAGATTTCATGTCAAAACCTTTTGGACCTTCTATCTTCCCCATTTACTATGGGAAGTTTGACGTGAATGAAATTCTCAAGATTTCAATAATTCTATCCACGGTTCCAACTATGTTCTTTCCAGAGTTATCCATGCTACAATTGAAAACCTCTATATTGCTTAAGAATATGGGTGGTAAGAGTCCTGTTGACCCCCAAAAATGTAGTCCCCATTTTGGGATCTTAAGTCACATTTCCCTTAAGGGTGCACAAGGTAGTGCACCCTTATTTGGCCTTGTGCACCTGAATACCAGTGGAGCACACCAAAAGGTCATCGAGCACACAAGCCATGCGCCCCAAGCCAAAGCATGTGTGCTCCATTAGTAGAGCATGCCAGAACCCCCGTTGAGCACAAAAGTTATGCACTCACCTCTATCCTATGTGCCCCATTGGGAAATGGGTCAAGGGCATATAAGTCATGAATCCCATAAGAAGTCCATGCACTCCATGAGGAGGTGTAGTGCACAAGAGTTCATTGGTGCACAAAGTTATGCGCCCCCCCTACATCGAGTTTGCACATCCCAAAGAAGTATATCACACATAAACCAAGAATGGCACACAACCTTGTGCACCTCAAAGAAGCCCCATACGCTCCATTCCAATGGAATGCATGAAGTCTCTATGAGCACATGCCCTTGTGCACTCACCCCTGCCTTATGCGATCTACTTTGATGAAGTGCATCAAGTTTCCTAAGGGTCACATGTCTTCATGCACACCCAAAAACCCACCATGCACTCTGAAACCTTGGAGCACACATGAAGCCTTGGAGTGCACAAGTTCTACGCTCCCTTCTTGGTCAGTGCACTCTGCTCCCAATCCGAGTGCACAACTTACACCAGGGTGCATAGGCTCGTGCACCCCAAATAGAGTTCGTGCACTCCATTATAATGGAACACACAAAATTCTAGCCAAGCATGAAAGCTATACGCCTGCCTTTGAGTAATGTGATCCAAAACCTAGCACACAAAAATTTTGAGTACTCACAGCCTGTGTGCCCCATTGGTTCCTGCATGTTTGACTCCCTTGGGGCATGCAAAAATTAAGCGAGTGCACTAATCCATGCACTCACCTCAAGGACCATGCACTCCACCCCCCAATGGAGCACATAAGCATTTAATTGAGCATAGCCCATGCACACACTCTACCCGAACATACCCCACCCTGGCGAACCTAAAACTACCATATGTCCCGCTTGCTACCCACCCAATCACAATTTACCTTAGGAGGTGCTTCATTCTGCTAAAACACGAGTGATGTGGCACTCCCAACCAATAAGAATGGGAAAGCGCATAAGGCACACCTAATGGATTTAATCCATGCACTCTATCAAGGAGGTGGTAGACCTGTTCTGCATTGTTGTTGTATGAAAAATTTCATTCTCGATGAGATCGAGCATAGAGAGAGGGGGAGAGAAAATTTTCTTCGCCATGGCTTCCACGAGCATAGCTACACTAGAGGTCTCAATTAATGGCAAAAATTACTATGGCATGGACGATAATGAAAGGATAGGGAGGGCTCAGGACCCTAAGGCTCTAGAAAATTTTCTAGATAGTAATAAGGACATCACTACTGAGCAGCAAAAATAATTTGAAGGGGTTACTATCTATGTGTTTGAACCCACTAAGGAGGACATCCAATTACACTGCTCAAGAGCTTATATACGAGAGCGCATAGAGATAGTACAATGCCTCCTCCATTTTGTAACAAATAGACCATAAATCTAGGCTGATTGAATTACCCAAGGGTTTACCACTCCTTTGATTTATTGGTTTGGCTTGCAGTAGCCTACGACTCCAAGAGCCAAAAAATTCAAGACTATAAGAACCAGGCAGTGGCTCGAGTGTCAACCGATAGAATTAGGTGGGTTTTTGGGCTAGCCACTGTATCTAGGGTGGTGGATTTTAAAACATTGGCCTTCCAAGCCAATTATATGCTTAATACCACATTCCATCAAGCTCTGTTGAAGAAGGGAAGAAACAAGCCCTCTAGTTTTCCAATCAAACAATTCTCGCTTTGGCCCTGGGTGCAAGACTATTCTGACATGATTAATTTGGTGCTGGGGGTCAAGGACCTGGAGTGGGTTACCAAGGAGGTAATGTTTCTAATCATCCAATGTAATAGAACTGATAAGACTCCTCTCTACCAGTGGGAGGATATAATTAGTGACAAAATCCATAAAGAGCTATAAGAATTGCAAGAGGCCATATTGGCCGATAAGGAGGAGATGCCTCCTTTCTCATATTATTCTTTCTTTATTCATTTGGTTGTGGCACAATTAGACAAATATTTGGTGGCTTGGATGGGAGGAGTAACTATGCCCACCCTAAAAGATCAATTGTTGTGCATCCAAGAGGGATGCTCCAACTACAAAGCCTTATTTGAGAAGGTCCTCCCAGTGGTCCACATTCGGTTGTGTGGAGAAAAATCGGATAGAATTATATCTAGGGTAATAAATTTCTTGCAATTGGTGAAAGTAGGAGATTACTTCTATGTAGAATATTATCCTACATCGTAATATATGGGTCAAAACTACATCCCAAGGCACTCCCAATACACTACCCAATGTCAATTGCCATATTGGAGATCACTCGACAAATAGCTAAGGAGATTAAAATTAGATATCTGAGAAAGAAAGGGAAGATACCTTGGTTGTATATCCCTTGATCAATGGGCCCCTACACATATTTGGGCCACTTTGTCATGCCATGGGCCATCTGGAACATGGATACATATTGTTTCATAGAAGTTACATGAAGGGCCTATGACCTAGATGACCATCATAGGAAAAATGTTGCTGGTAAGCTTGTTCTCCTGCAAGTTACTCACATCTAGGATGATTTTGAGGATGAGATGCAGAAGGATTTCAAGAATAACCAAATGTTGGACTTAGTGTGGAAGATAGACAAGAAGCCTTATAGCAAGATAGAGGTCATTGGTGATTATAGCTCCTATTTAAGGTTGCATCGAGTATTATTAGTAGATAAGATGGTCTCGTTGGTCCTGGTTGCTCCTACAAAATAATTTGAGGACCCTACCTTTCGAATTGTCCAATAGGATACTAAAATTTTTTAGGTTATGATGTAGATTGCTGATGAGGCACAACAGTAGTAGGTAAAGCTCCCTTATTCTTCAGGCCCTCCCACTATCACATAAAAAGGGAATAAGTTGACCATTGGTCTATCTCAAAAAAGTGCCACATCATCAACTTTGGTGTTGATATACCCTAAAGAATAGTCCCATCTAGTAGAAGGTCAACGTTCCTTGTATTCTACGACCCTGGTAATCAACCAGGAGGAACACCAAGTCCCCCCAAAGTGATGAAGAAAATAAATGAAGCTGGGGGTTGGAAAATATACTCAAGGACTATGAGGTGCAAGAAGGTAGTCCCACATAGTCACCTACTCAGAAGAAGGCCTGAACTAAGCCTTCAAGCCATGGTGTTGAAAGTATCACAGTGATAAGAGTTAGATATGCTTTCCATTTCATTGCTAATGGGGAAGACCAAATACAGGATATGGAAGAGCAAATATCTCCTAGTAAAGGGATAGTTAGGCCCCAAATAACAACTAGGTAGGAGACAACTGATTTATCTCTAGCCATATTTGAAATCCCATTGCCACCTAGAATGATAGAAGCCACTATCAACGTAAACAAAGGTGTCATAAGGGCGTCAGCCAAACGCGTCGAGATGATGAAGTCCTAGGTGGCTTCCTAGGCATAGGTGGTAGAAGCAATAGAGAGGGAATTAGAAGAATGGAAGGCCAAGGCTACCGAAGTAGGAAAATTGTAGCTTAAGGTAAAACAACTCCAAAGTGAAGTTGACATATTAAGGATGCCCGCTCCTACTACACAGGCCAACGTCCAAATCAGGTCGGTCGACGAGCTTAAGCAGGAAATGAAGGAAAATATACAAGAAATAATGGGAGAACTGGAGTCCATCCTTGTGGATATTTATTCCACCTGACATACTATTGGAATATTATAGAATCACTTTTAGTAAGGAGATCAAAGGATAAATGCAATACTTCCCATATACCGAAGGTTCCAGGTGGACTAGGTGCTAATTACTGGGATGACGACCACCCTATCGGATGACTCTTTTTTCTTATTTTCTAAGGAGTATATCAATATCTCTATATTCGTACAAATAAGCAAGGTTGGCTCAAGTGTGATCAAGAGGTGGTGAATTATGGGGAGGCCAATGAGGAGCTGGCAGACTACAACCTCATATTGGAGGATTTTGGGTAGGCCCCTAATATTAAAGATTTTGTATACCAAAATATTCAAGAGTTTGATTTAAACTCTGGTGATAAATTTTCAAATTTCTTCATGGCCTTGGTATAGATGGTGGATCACTTGTGTTTCTTCATTGAGAACAATGTACAATGAGAAAGGAATCGGGTGAATAAGGCCATGTAGGATTTGAATCTATTATTGTTCTTGCTATCATTCCACGATGAGGCATGGAAATTAATTGAATAGACCATTTAGAAATTGAGAATGGGAGTGGGGCCATTTCATCTAAAACACATGCACTAGGATATTCATATCCGCTAGCCCAAGGAAGTACAAGAGGAGATACACAACCACCACATATGTAAGAAGAGAGTATGGGCTGTGTGCCCATTTTTTATTACATATCATTTTTGAGTACAACAGGATTGATCCAGTTGGAGTAGGTGGTTACAACATTTAGGTGATCCTACACTATAAGAAGAAGACCATTGTAGTCAAATATTTTCCATCAAAATTCTGAGAGAGAAAAAGTCTAGGTATAGTCTTGTCCAAGTGCTAGTCGTATTTTCTTGAGTGTTCCTATTTTTCTTATATCACCTTTCTTTTTGCCATTTCTAAGGATTACCAAGGAGTGTTTCTCACTGTGATTATTTCCTAGGAACATGCTAAAGTTGGAGACTCTTACGTCATTGTAATCAAGATGGAGAGGAATAGCCCCTTGTTTCGTTATTTGAACAGGGGTTAATTGTAAATCATTGACATACAGACCTAAGCACTCGGTTGGGCCTATTTTATGTAATTTAATTATATTAATAAAAATCCAACTCGATTCCTGGTGTATATTCTATGAATTATGGTATGTTTTATGCTCATATGTATGTTATTGCAATCAAAACCTATGGATAACACTTTCTTTTCACTAGTTTAATTATTTTATTGCATTAAGTTATTCAAATGAATTAAAATGAACTAGTTCTCTCCTCTCCTTCTACTCTGGGTCATTAATATAAATATACTAGGACTGCTCAATGGATAAGGCACCGTATTGGTCTTAATAAGATTTGTTATTGATAGGTTTGGTCATTAAAATTATCAAATCAATATAAAAACATTTTGTCTGGCATAGTGGGTATTTGCACCATAAAGGTCTAAAAGATGAACCCACCAGTTGGGGGTTTCCTAACCCAACCTAGTCTATCTAGAGCTTTCCAAGTAATCTATTCCTAGGTTAAAGAGGTGGATCAACCAAAATACATAGTGTTGGTTGTGATATTTAGAGTATCCTGTGATGTGACAAATTATCAAGGGGTAAGCAGGAAAACTCCACAATAGTTTTTGGTGCCATTGTCAGGGAATTTATTTTTTTCATGTTACTCCCCCTTGCAAAACTTATTTTCATTTTTATTATCCTGTGATGTTTTTAGGCTGATCAATCTTAGCAAGAGAGAGCGTTCCTACTTTTTGCACACTATGCTTGTGACTCTGAATACATTCAAAACAAGGAGTTGATCTGGTGGCCACGAGATAAAGTGATGAGGAGCTCTACCCTAAAATGCTTGACCCATAGGAACTTTTTAGAATAAGTAAAAGTAAAAAGTGCACTTTGATTTTTGTTCCTTATAGTAATCATAGTAGTAGAATTTCTATGTATATTTCTCAAAGTCCTCAAATTAGTACTTCTTTGCCTATTACATATGTTGTCCCGAGGGGCCCAGTCACACCAATGGCCAATATGTCTTTAAATAACTGGAACCTAAATAGGTATAGGCCTTTCATATTACCTCAAGTTTTGAACCCTCTACCTCCAAAGGCTCATAAGTACCTACCTAAGTTCTTAGGGGACAATACCATGACTGGGGAGGACCATGTTAAATATTTCTTGTATGCTATGGACAACTTGGAGGTAGAGTATGAGGATATTGTCCTCCAAATATTCTTAAAAATCCTGGAAAAAGATGTCAGGGAATGGTTAAACAGCCTAATAGCTGTCTCCATTGGAACTTTCCATGATTTAGAAGCTACCTTCCTCAGGAAATATGAGGAGAAAAAAAAATGAACAGTCCCTGTTGACTAAATTGGCCACCATGAAAAATAAAGAGAATGAAATAGTTGATGACTTTAATCGACGGTTCACCAAAATGAGAAACCAAATCCCTACTACTTTAAGGCCCAATGATCACCAATCCATCTGCTTTTACAAAAATGCCTTCCTTGGTGATTTTAACTATGAGCTAAGACAACAACCCACACTCACCATCGATGCCTGTATGGAGAGGGCTATTTTATTAGAAATGGACATGATAGACAATGGGAATATGAAGGTTACCTCAATAGAACCCAGTCCTAGACAAATTGAAAGGAAAGCTAAAAATGTGGGGTTTAGAATTTAAAAAAATCAGATCTAGATCCTATTGAGAAATTATCATCACAGGCCACAAAGATGTTCTTGTCCATGAACAATAGACTGTCTAAAATTGAGAGAGACAAGAATGATAATGGAGAACTCTCTAAGCACTAGAATGATAGTAGACCTCCTTTTATAAGGAATTTTAATAGGAACTAGAACAATGAGGAGGTAGAAATTCAAACAATAATTGGAAGAGGAAAGAGACCTAGAAAGACCAGGATGCCATCCTAAATCCCATGACCTCTATTAATGTCACCTTTGATTTTACCTTCTTTTGCCCAACTTGTGATGCTCGTCATAATACTACTGATTATGGTGTATACCATGGCCTCCATTCAGGTGTTAACCTTGAAGAAGAATCTGAGGATGAAATTAGAATCAATGCCTATTGGACATGGGAAGAAACTACTAACGCCCCACCAATTCTGGAAGAAGCCAATCAGTCTATAAAAACTGATAACCGACCCATCGCCTTCACCAATGATGATGTGAAAATCCTAAAAAGGTCCCAAAATAGCCACTTTGAGTAGATAAGATAGGGTAAATTTACCCCTATAGCTGAAGAAGTTGAGACCTTAGAAAGAGTCCATGCCACCAGGTTACATAGTAGGACCATTCCCAATAAACCAGATAAGAGGGTTGATAAGGAACCTATTAGTGAAAAAAGGAATACTGAAGTCCACCAATCCCCCCCTCCTAAAATAATAGAACCTATTAACAGTGGAACAGAGGTCATAAGGATAGAATTTGATATAAATATGGAGCTAGCTAAGCAGAAAATTAACATAACCTTTGGAAAAATGATGACCATTTCTAAATACAAAGAACAAATTTGTAAAGAATTTGGGTTAACTGATCAGGGAGAGAATCATATTTTAGTAGCCTCAAGTTCCAATAATTCAAGCAGAACCCCTACCTTAGTAAATTATATATCTCTTAGATATACATCTGGGTATGACGACCACTATGTGATACACAATTGCATGCTCGATAACGGGGCATCTCATAATGTTATGCCAAAACAAGTGGTCGGCTAGTTGGGACTGATATGCACCAAAGACTCTCCTCCAATTTCTATCATGGATAACATGTAGGTGCCTTGTGTGGTCATTATCATGGGCATTTTAGTCTTCTTAGACCAATATCCAAAGAAAGGGATTGTTATGGATGTGGCAGTAGTCGATGTGAACCCATTGTTTTCCTTATGATTATCTAGAAATTGGGTCAAACAACTAGGTGGATCAATCCAGCTAGACTGGTCATATACCACCATTCCCCTTTCATCCAAAGAATAAAAAACTTTAAGGAGGTATCCCTTCAACAAAATATTAGTAGAACTCATGAAAATTGACAACACCACAGTGAATTTGGTTAGATCTGTAGAAGATAAAGGGTTAGGAGTTTATTCCATTTGGCAAACTCCCTTTCTTAAAGAAGTACCCAATGCTGAAGGGTTAGATATCGAAGTTAAAGCAGCAGTAGATGCCAAATTAGATAGGGTCCTTACCATCAAAATTGGGACCATGCCATTTGATTGATCCAAGTCACAAATAGGGGTAGGAGCTAGGATTAATCTAACTGACATAAAAGACAATTACCTAGGGGTGCCTTACCAACTAGAATTCCCATGTACTAATAATGTGGTAGAATATGAGGCTCTACTGTTGGGAATTAGGAAAGATAAAGAGCTAGATATTAAATATCTTACTATCTATGAGGATGCTAAGTTAATAATACAACAGATTAATGGTGGATACTAGACTAAACATCCCGGGCTAAAACAATACAAGCAAGCTATGTTAGATGAAATCAATAGAATATTGGATTTTAATATTTCACACATACCCAGGGAGAAAAACCATGTGGCCAATTTACTACCTGTGAATGCTTCAGGGGCAGACAACCTTGAGATTGATATAGAGTATAGGGATAGATTTCCTACCATCTCAGTCTATCACCCCTCTGTCCTAGACAACATAGTCTACTTGCAAGTTTTTTAGGATGATGCTGACATCAAGGATTTCATGATAGTACAACATCAAATTTTTGGGTTTAATTGTGATGAAAAGGATGAAGAAAAACTACAACATGTAATAGGGACACCCGCTGAAGTAATACAACTTAAAACAAATAAAATTCCTAGAGGATTTGTAGCCTTGGAGTGTCTATTTGATGATTTTTATAAAGCCCACAGGACTGCACCCAGTGAATCAAAGGGAAAAGAGGTAAATGTGGGGGTAGCTAGAGATCCTAAAATGGTTAGAATAGATAAGTCACTGCCTACCAAAGAAAAGAAATAGTACATACAATACTTGAGAAAAAATAAATATAGATTTGCATGGAGTTATGAAGATTTAAGGATATTAAACACTGAAGTCATGACCCATATCATTCCTTTAAAAGAAGGTACTAAACCCTTGAGGTAGAAGAAAAGGAATTTTAACCCCATATTGTACCCTATTATTCAGTAAGAAGTTCAAAAACTGCTCAATGCAAAGATAATTCAGAAGTTGAGGTTTTCTTCCTAGATAGCAAATTTGGTGCCTGTTAGAAAAAAGAATGGAGAAATCAGACTATGCGTGAATTTTAAAAATTTAAATAAGAGCTCCCTCAAGGATAATTATCACCTCCCCAATATGGAAAAACTATTGCAGGTGGTAGTAGGGTCATCCCAAATATCTCTCTTGGATGGTTTTTTAGGATATAACCAAATTTTAGTCAATCTCGAAGACCATTTTAAAACTGCCTTTACTACACCTTGGGGAACTTTCAAATATCAGAGGACGCCATTTGGGTTGATGAGTGCTCGGGCCACTTTATAGAGGGCTATGAATTTTTATTTCAAAGGGCTTATGTTTAGAATAGTGGTAGTTTACCTGGATGACATTACTATTTTTTCCAAGAATCTTTCAAATCATTTTCCCATTTGTCTCAAATATTTCAAAGGTGTAAGGAATATGGAATTTCATTAAATCCAAAGAAGTGTATTTTTGGAGCCACTCATGGTAAATTATTGGGACATGTAGTTTTAAAATATGGGATCAGTATTGACCCAGATAGAACCAAGGCCATTGCTCAAATACCTCCCCCAATAGCCTCAAAGGTGTCAGGTATTTCTTTGGCAGGATAAACTTTGTAAGAAGATTTATCCCAATTTTTTTTGAGATTGCAAAACCTATAAATGACATGATTAAAAAGGAGGCAAAGATCAAACGAGATGAGTATAATATCAAAGCATTCTAGTAGATTAAGGAAGCCATTACTACTGCACCTATTTTAACCTGCCCAGACCATTCAAAGGATTTTAACCTATACTCTTTTACCTCAGAGCACACCATAGTAGCAGTATTGTCTTAGAAGGACGAAGACAAAAATGATAGGCCAATAGCATTCATGAGTTCAAGAATGAAGGGAGCCCCACTGAGATATAAACCAATTTAAAAATTGCCCTATGCCCTCATTGAAGCTTTGGAGCATTTCAAAAGTATTTTTTGTGCTTGTAATGTTATTGCCTACATCCCCTTCATTGCCATCAAGGATGTCCTCACCCAGCCCGATCCCATAGGTAGTTCAACAATATGGATGGTGAAATTGTTGTAGCATGATGTGGAGTTTAAAGAAATAAAATTATTAAGGGCCAGGGGCTGGCAAGGTACATGGCCTGCAAAGAAGAATAGGAAATGAATAATACTATCCTGGTACAGGGAGAACAGTAGGGTGAATACCCTGGACATGAAGCATCTAAATGGTATAATAATATGTTATTTTACCTAAAAAATTTATCTTTCCTACTTGGCCAGACTTCTAACAGAGTAAGAAGTATCAAGCAACAATCCTAAAAATACCACCTCTAAGGGAATCAGTTGTACTGGAGACACCCAAGTGGAGTATTACTACTGTGTGTAACTAAAGATGAAGTTCTTGGGATCATTAAAATTTTTCATAAGGGGTTCTATGGTGGCCATTTTGGTGGCCATTTTGCCCCCAAGTCAATAACTAATCAGATCATGAGGGTAGGATATTATTGGCCATCCTTGTTCAAGGATGTTTATCAATCAGTTAGGGGTTGCTATAGTTGTCAAGACTTCATTGGCAAGAAGAACCTGCTTGTAATGCCACTCTAGCCCATAATTATTGAAACTCCCTTTTCCCAGTGGGGGGTAGACTTAATTAGGGATATCAATCCAAATTCTTCAGGGGGACATAAGTGGATTGTCACCGCCACATACTATCTAACTAAATTAATGGAAGTAGCCCTTCTCAGGAGATCCACAACAACAACAATTATTAAGTTCATAAAGGAAAATATATTAACTAGATTTTGGGTACCCCAAAAGCTAGTAATGGATAACGCCAAGTACTTCACTTCTTATGATATGGTTGACTTCAATGCTAAGTACAGTATTGAGCTTGCTCACTCTGCCAATTATTATCCTTAGGGCAATGGGCTTGCCAGATCCTCAAATAAAAATATTATTACTAGGATTAAGAGGTCATTGGGGAAGAACAAGAGAGGAAGGGATAACAAACTTAAATATGCCTTATGGGAAGATAGACTATCAATAAAAAGAGCTACTAAAAAATCACCGTATGAGCTAGTTTATGAAGAAAATACACTACTAGCACCATAGCTGGAAAGAGCAGCTCTCTCCTTATTACTACAAGATCATGAATAGCTAGATGGGTTTCAAAGGAGAATGAATCAACTGGTGTAATTTGAGGAAGAAAAATAGGAAGCTATTGCAAGGATGATCAATTAGACAAATAGGACAATAGAATTATTCAACAAAATATCCAAGGATCAAACTTTTGCTATATGTGAAGTGGTGTTGTATTGGGACCCAAAGAATGAAAAACCTATGGAGAAGAACAAGTTTAAACCTAAGTGTTTGTGTCCTTATCAGATTTCTAAAATAATTGGTTAGCACACCTATAGGTTGAAGGACATGAAAGGAGAGAAAATTCCCATACCAATCAATGGGTAACATTTGAAGCCCTTTGGTCCCATGGACTGAGATAATTAAAAAAAAATAGAGTGTGTGTGTGTCATTTGGTTCTTGGTCTACCCAGAGAGTCTGGAGTTCTTAGTTCAGTGACTTCCATCCACCCCCTATCCCAATCAGAGCCAATGCTGACCCCCCAAAAATGTAGTCCCTCTTTTGGGAGCCTAAGTCACATTTCTATTAAGGGAACACAAGGTGGTGCACCATTATTTGGCCTTGTGTGTCCCAATCCCAGTGGAGCACACTAAAAGGCCCTCAAGCACACAAGCCATGCACCCCAAGCTAAATCATATGCGCTTCATTAGTAGAGTCCACCAAAACCCCCGTCGAGTGCACAAGCTATGTGCTTGCCTCTAGCATGTCCACCCCATTAGGTAATGGGTCACACAAAGTTCCCAAGGGGTGCATAAGCTGTGTGACCTGTAAGAAGTCCATGCACTCCATAGGGAGGTGGAGCATGCAAGAGTTTGTTTGGGTGCACAAATTTATGCGCCCCCCCACACCGAGTCCACATGCCCCAAAGAAGTGGAGTGTACATAAACCCAGAAGGGTGCACAACCTTGTGCACCCCAAAGAAGCCCCGTGCACTCCATTCCAATGGAGCACACAAAGTCTCTACAAATTTGCATCCTTGTGCACCCACCCTCGCCTTGTGCGACCTACTTCAGTAGAGCACACCAAGTTGGCTAAGGGGTGCACACCTTCATGCACACCCCAAAACCCGTTGTGCCTCTAAAACCTTGGAGTGCACACGAAGCCTTGGAGCGCACAAGTCATGCACTCCCCTCCTGTTCAGTGTGCTCCACTCCCAAGCCGAGTGCACAACTTCCATCGGGACACATAGGTTTGTGCACCCTAAAAAAAGTCTATGCACTCCATTATAATGAAGCACACAATAGTCTAGTCGGGTATGCAAGCTATGCTCCTGCCTCTGGGTAGTGCGCTCCATAGCTAAGCATACACAAATTTTGAGGATGCATAACCTATGTGCCCCATTGGTTCCCATGTGCCCCATTGGTTCCCATGTGCCCCATTTCCTTGGGGCATGTAAAAAGTAAGCGGGTGCACTAATCCATGTGCTCACCTCGAGGGTCATACGCTCCACCCCCCTAATGGAGTATGCAAGCATTTAATTGAGCACAACCCATACACACACTCTTCCCAAACATACCCCACCCCGACCAACCCAAAACCACCATGTGTCTCGCTTGCTGCCCCCCAGCCGCAATTTCCCTCCACAGGTACTTCATTCCACTAAAAAACGAGTGATGTGGTGCACCCAACCAATCCAAATGGGAAAGCGTAAAATATCCACCTAATAGATTTAATGCATGCACTTTATCAAGGAGGTGGCAGACCTATTCTACATCGTTGTTGCATGAAAAATTTAATTCTCGATGAGCTCAAGCACAGAGAAATGCGGAGAGAAAATTTTCTTTGCCATGGATTCCATTAGAACAGCTGCACTAGAGGTCTCAATTATCAAGGGGAGAATGGCTAAAATTACTGAGGCATGGCCGGTAACAAAAATGATAGGGAGATCTCAGGATCCTAAGGATCTGGCAAGTTTTCTAGACAGTAATCAGGACATCACTACTGAGCAATAGAAAAAAATTGAAGGGGTGACTATCTATGCATTCAACCCCATTGAGGAGGACAACCAAAGACATCCTATGCTGCTCAAGAGCTTATATATAAGAGTGCATAGAGATAGTACAACACCTCCCCTAGTCTACAATAAATGGACCTTAAATTTGGGCCGGTTGACTTTCCCAAGGGTTTACCACTCCTCTAATTTATTGGCTTGGCTTGCAGTAGCCTATGAATCCAAGAGCCAAACAATTCAAGACTATAAGAACTAGGCAGTGGCTCAAGTGTCAGCCAATAGAATTATGCAAGTTTTTGGGCTGGCCACTGCATCTAGGGTGGTGGATTTTAAAACACTATATCTCTAGTCCAATTATATGCTTAATACCACATTACCTCAAGATCTTTTGAAGAAGGGAAGAAACAGGCCCTCCATATTCCCAATAAAAAAATTCTCGCTTCAGCCCTAGATGCAAGACTATGCTAACGTGACTAATTTGGTGCTGGGGGTGAAGGACTTGGAGTGGGTTACCAAGGAGGTAATATTTCTAATCATACAATGCAATAAACTGATAAGACTCCTCTCTACCATTGGGAGGATATAATTAGTGACAACATCAAAAAAGAGCTACAAGAATTGTAGGAGGCCATATTGGCCACTAAGGAGGATATGCCTATTTTCTCATATTATTCTTTTTTTATTCATTTGGTTGTGGTGCAATTAAAAAAATCTTTGGTGGCCCGGATTGGAGGAGTAACTATGCCCACCCTACAAGATTAATTACTATGCATCCAGGAGGGATGCTCCAGCTACAAAGCCTTCTTCGAGAAGGTCCTCCTAGTGGTCCACCTCCGGTTGTGTGGAGAAGAACCGAATAGAATTGGAGCTAGGGTAAGAAATTTCTTGCATCTGGTAAAAGTAGGAGATTACTTCTATGTAGAATAATTCTTCTACATAATAATATACGATTCAAAACTACCTCCCAAGGCACTCCCAATACACTGCCCAATGTCAATTTCCATATTGAAGATCACTCAAAAAATAGCTAAGGAGATTAAAATTAGATATTTAAGAAAGAAATGGCAGGTACCTTGGTTGCCCATCCCTTTATCAATGGTCCCCTACACATATCTAGGCCACTTTGCCGTACTACAGGCCATATGGAACATGGATACATATTGTTTCCCAGAAGTTACTTGGAGGTCCTATGACCTAGATGACCATCACAAGAATATTGTTGCTGGTAATCTTCCCCTCTTACAAGTTACTCACAACCAGGATGATTTTGAGGATGAGATGCATCAGGCTTTCAAGAATAACCAAATGTTGGACTAATTGTGGAAGATGGACAAGAGGCCTTACAACAAGATAGAGGTTGTTGGTGATTATAGCTCCCATTTAAGGTTACACCAAGGATTATTAGTAGATAATATGGTCTCGTTGGTCTTGAATGATCCTCTAGAAGAATTTGAAGACCTTACCTTTCAAATTGTCCAATAGGATACTGACCTTTTTTAGGTCATGATGCAGATTGTTGACAAGGCATAATAGGAGCAGGTAAAACTTCCTTATTATTCGGGACCTCCCATTGTCACATAAAAAGGAAAGGAGTTGACCATTGGTCCATCTCAAAAAATTTCCACGTCATAATATTTGGCATTGATATGCCCAGAAGAATAGTCCCAGCTAGCAGAAGGCCAATGTTCCTTGTATTCTACCACCCTGGTAATCAATTAGGAGTAATTCCAAGTCCCCCTAAGGTGATGAAGTAAATAAATAAATTTGGGGGGTTGGAAAATATACTTAGGTACTACAAGGTGTAAGAAGAGAGGCCCACATAGTCACCTCTTAGAAGAAGGCCCGAACTGAGCCTTCAATCCATGGCATTGAAAGTATCACAATGACAAGAGTTAGAGATGCTTTCCAGTTTACTATTGATGAGGAAGACCAAATATAGGATATGGAAGAGCAGAGATATCCTAGTAAAGGGATAGTTAGGCCTTGAAGAATAGATGAGTAGGAGGTAACTGATGTATCCAAAACCACATTTGAAATACCATTACCACCTAGCATGACATAAGCCACTATCAACGTAAGCAAAGGTACCATAAGGGCATCAACCAAACCTGTCAAGATGATGAAGTCCCAAGTGGCTTCCCAAGCATAGGTGGTAGAAGTAGTAGAGAGGGAATTAGAATAATGGAAGGTCAAGGCTGCCAAAGTAGGAAAATTTTAGCTTAAGGTAAAACAAACTCAGAGCAAAGTTGATAGATTAAGGATGCCTGCTCCTTCTACTACGCAGGCTAGCATCCAACATGGGTTGGTCGATGAGCTTAAGCAAGAAATGAAGGACAAGATACAAGAAAGAATGGGAGAGATGGAATCCACCCTTGTGGATATTTATGCCACCCAACATACTGTTGGATTATTACAGAATCACCTGCAACAAGGATAGCAAAGGATAAATGCAATAATTCCCATATATCAAATGTTCTAGGTGGACTACGTGCCAATTGCTAGGATGATAGCCACCCTATCGGATGATTCATTTTGCTTTGCTAAGGAGTATATCAAGGTCTCTATCTTCCTATAGATTAAGCAAGGTTGTATCAAGTGGGGTCAAGAGGTGGTGAATGCTGAGAAGGAGGCCAATGAGGAGCTAGTAGACTGCAACCTCACGTTGGAGGATTTTGGATAGGCCCCTAATATTAAAGATTTTGTATTCCAAAAGATTCAAGAGTTTGATTTAAACTTTGGTGATAAATTTTCAAAGTGCTTCATGGCCTTGGTATAGATGGTGGACTGCTTGTGTGTCTTCATCAAGAACAATTTACAATGGGTAAGGGATCAGGTGAACAAGGCCACGCAGGATTTGAATCTATTATTGTTCTCGCTATCATTCCATGATGAGGCATGGGAATTCATTGACCAGGCCATTAAGAACCTAAGAACGAGAATGGGGCCCTGTTCATTTGAAACACACACACTAGGAGATTCACATCTGCTAGCCTAGGGCAGTACAAGAGGAGATACACAAGCACCACCTACATAAGAAGAGAGCGTGGGCTACATGCCCGTTCTTGATTACATCTCATTTTTTAGTACAATATAATTGATCTAGTTGGAGCAGGTGGTTACAACATTCAGACGAGCTTGCACTATAAGAAGAAGACTACTGTAGCAAAATATTTTCCATCAAACCTCTAAGAGAGAAAAATTCTAGGTATAGTCTTATCCAAGTGCTAGTCGTATTTTCTTGAGTGTTCTTACTATTTTCTTATACCGCATTTCTTTCTACAATATCCAAGGATTACCAAGGAGCATTGTTCACTATGATCATTTCTTGTGGAACATTCCAAAGTTGGAGACTCTTACATCATTGTAATTAAGACGACGAGGAATAGCCCCTTTTTACATTATTCAAATGGGGGTTTATTGTAAATCATTGACATACAAGATCCAAGCACTCTACTGGACCTGTTGTATGTAATTTCACTATATTAATACAAATCCAACTTGATTCCTGGTGTGTCTTATGTGACTTATGGTTTGTGTTATGCTCATATGTATGTTATTGCAATAAAAACCTATGAATGATGCTTTATTTTCACTAGTTTAATTGTTTTCCTACATTACGTTATTCGAATGAATTAAAATGAACTAGTTCTCTCCTCTCCTTATACTATGGGTCATTAATATAAATATGCTATGATTATCCAATGGATAAGGTACCGAATTGGTCTTAATAAGCTTTGTTATTGATAGGTTTGGTCATTAAAATTATCAAAGCAATATAAAAATATTTTGTTTGGCACAATGGGTATTTGCACCATAAAGGTCTAACAGATGAACTCATAATTTTGGGGTTTCCTTACCCAACTTAGTCTGTCTAGAGCTTTCCAGGTAATCTATTCCTAGGTTAAAGAGGTGGATCAAAAAGAATCCATAGTGTTGGTTGTGATATTTAGAGTATCCCGTGACGTGACAAATTCTCAAGGGGTAAGTGGAAAAAATCCACAATAAGTCCCCGAGTGAAGCTCGGTTAGCTAAGTCCCTCCAGCTCCCTTCATGTAATATTTCCTCTCCCAATTTTGTGGTTGATCAATAACTTGTCAAGTGGTCTGCTCCACCTTTGGGTTGAATCAAGTACAATTTTTATGGTGCAAAAAAAGGCAACCCAAGACCGGTTGGTGCAGGTGGTATCTTTAAAGATCACTCAGGTAAGATCTTGTTGGCCTTTGTAGAAAATATCAGAGTCCAAACCAATAATTTTGCTAAATCTCAAACCCTCTTCCAAGGTTTGTCTCTTCTATCCAGCCTAAACTACCCTAATATTATTATTGAAGGTGACTCCATGAACATTGTTAGAATCCTTCTAAGCACCAATTCAACATCTTACAATATCTCTAGCTTAATATTCGAGGAAAAGTTTTTTTGGACTCTTCCTCTAATGTCACCATTCAACGTGTCTTTAGGGAAGGAAACCAAGTTGCTGATGCTCTAGCTAATTTGGGTGTTGCTTTACCTAACTTTACCATTTTTGATGAAGGTTCTCCCCCACCCCTGGTTGATGGAGATCCCATACCAATTTCCTTTTTGTGAGCTCTCTCAGAGTTTAAGTTTCTTGGTTAGATGCATCTCCTTCATGTTGTGGGTCACTTTATTGCCCAATTTATTTCCTTCAAACAAATGGTGTAATTTTGTTCCCATGCCAAAATATTCTCCAATTAAGACTTCACATGTGTCTCAATCCAAGGATTCCACATCTAATTGGACAGTGATTCCAGAAGTTATGTTCAGAGGTTTCATTGGTCTATGGATTTTTTCTAAGTTAAGACATTCTATTTCTACCATATATTCTCATGAGTGGTTTCACCTTGATAGAATAAATACTTAAGGCACATGGAGCTTGTGGTGCAACATGGATATTGTCTTTGCAAGCCATATGTGGAGATATTGTAATCACATCACATTTACTAATTACCACATATGGGAGTTTTGTCACTTGGAAGATGTCACACTAGAGCTAATTGTTGCCTCCCCCATACACGTGAGTAGATGCCCTTATGGAGGAGTATAAATACTGGCTATAATATCTTGTGTTTTCTTTTCCATTTCATGTTGCCCCTATGAGGGCTTCTTTTATTATTTTTGAGGCTTCCTCTTTTACCCCTGCGAGGGCTTCTCTATCTATTTTTGTCTCTTCTTGTTTTCGAAGAAGGTGCCTCCTTTTTATTTTTGATTGTTGGGAGAACTGTTCCTAACTAGAATTTTTTATAAAATGTTACGAGAACCTTTCAAAACCCCTCTTATTAATAAAAAAAATTAATGAAGGTTGTAGTAGGAGATGATATGCCTCTAGGAGAACCATGGGACTTATTTGTGGATGTTAAGGTAAGTTTAATAAAATAAGGGGTGGAGGAAGAGAAAAAAATGGAAATAAAATAAGTAGAAGCAGAAGTAGTAGAAAGTAGTAGAAAAGTGGAGGTAAGAGTGGTAGGGGAGACTATCCTAGCTGCCCCTAACTTGGTATGAGTTTTCCCTGAGGGATCTCTTCCTCATCAAGTTAGGATATTTATTGTTATTATTAGAATACTACTACCTTATCAAACATTGACCCATTAGAGATACCTTCTTATTTCTATAGCCTCTTCTTAGCTTTCTTGTAAACTATGATGCTTAGTATGACCAATATGGTTGTTGCTAGAGATAGTATGATTTAAGGCATAGTATTTGGAGGTGCACTTGGGGGACTCTCTAGTGATTCTATTGTTATCCTTTATATTTTGTATTCCCTAGGTGTTGCCTATCCTATATGTATAAGAATTTTTCATCAAAGGGACCATATTGCACTAACCTTATTGTTTTCATGGTTTTATACCATATTTATTGGCAAGTGAGGATATTATTTCTAATTAATCTAGCTTTTCTAGGGATTCCAATGAACTATGGTTAGGCTAGAAATCTAGGTCAAAGTCATCATTCACCTTAGCATTAGCATAAAATAAATACCACTTTAGGGGATTGATGTAACGACATTATGATTCATCTTTATACCCTATGGTATTTTGTAGAGTGGTTGAGGCCAACTCTTCTATTAGGTTCATATCCTTCTTGATCCTATGTCTTTACTCATGTGAAAATAATGTATGCAAATTATTATTTCTTAGATTTTTCCTATAGTAAATACTAAGGTCATAAGACCACATCCCAAAGTTACTCCATTCCCATGTCCCTAAGATTATTATCTACCACCATGTGAAAACCTCCAAAATTTAGTATTATCTTGATGATTGGATGCTTGAATGGATAGAAGGTGATCTTCTTCTAGCCTCCTAAAGTACCTTAGATCCATATTGTTAAGTTGTTATGGCACACTTGAGGTTGAAAAGGTAATCTAACATATATATTTATAATTTTAAGGGTATGGATGAAAAACCAACAAACTAGATAAAGGATATTGATATCCTTAGGTATTAGTTTCCATTGGGTCATTCCTCTTACCTCGACAATTCCCTTGCCTCTTATAATAGTCTAGGGAATAGTCCCTTAATTTTATCCATTATAATATTATACACTTAATCAAATAAGTAGTATGATGCCTTACCCACTTCTTGAAAAGGTATGTTTCTATATTTGAACAGTAACAGTGGTTGCTCATTTCGTCCCATTTGATATTTCTAGAGAGTAGAGAACTAGTCCTTTTGGTAGAGAATAGTAATACAAAATCTAAATTAGGTAGGAGGTATCTCTAGAATTATTTTCCTACTTGAATTCCTTAATTTTATTTCTTATTTGTTCAACTATATACCTTGTACAATCTATCATCTATGAATTCCTAGGATAGTTCTTGACTACATGAATAAGGAAAACATGTTCTTCATACACCTTCACATATGATATTTCACCTAGTATGACTATAATACGAGATAAGACCATTTGGATGTCATATTTGAATCAATTTAAATCTAACAATAAAGTTTAATACCTTTTTTGGGTTATTTGGATATGGGATTAATAAATCCTACCAATAGTTTTGGTCAAATCTATAATAGTAGTATTTTTGGATCTTTGGATTGCAAGTGAACCATATGGCTAGATCATCTGCTATGATTAACATATTATTTATGTCTCCCTCTCAAATATATAATGATTCTTCTATCTACTAAAGTGGTCCAATGGTTCTTCCTATGAAATCACATATTTATACATATGCTTCCATAAACTTCAAACAAATCCATACTTATGGGACCATTAATTGCTAAGTTTGAGCTCCAAATATAGATTATGATCCATCAGTTAGTCTTTAGGTCCAAGTTGAATATCCTAAGGGATTTCTTCCTTATATTTCTATGGGAGTATTTATATTTTCCCTCCTTGACCCTTTCGTATGGTTCATTAAAAAATACTTTGGTCTTGAAGGAGGAGGGTAGTAATTATTCCTTTTCAACTTATCTTTACCCTTCTCCTTTGAGGTCCCTACCTATTGTGTTATTATTGGAACTAATTCTAGTGGATTAGGTATTGTATGGTAGTAGTTATATAAGGTAGGGAAACTAGGTTGATATTAGGCATGAAAATACTTGCAGAGGTGGAAGTGGTATCCACGGTGACTAGGAAGGAAAATTTACAACTTCTAGAAAAAAGGAAATATTTTTTCCAATTATTAGGCTAAGGAGAAATTTGATCAACTTAGTGAGAAATTTCCTTAAGGGATATAATAATTCACTTTTTTATATGGGATTTTGAAATTTTTTACAATTAGGGATGATTCACTTGCTATAACTAGTAAATTGCTAGACAAACCAGACTTAGACAAACATTTTATTAAGAGTGAAATAAGGTGGAGATAGGAAAAAAATAGCAATTCATTTGGAAAGGTGGGTGAATTGATCAATGCAAACCCCTGGTAAAATTTGGTTTAGAGATTTTTATGTAAGCAGGATCAAAGAATTATAGTCTTATCTTAGCATATTTTTATTGATTTTTTTGCTTGTTAGTGAGTGAATTGGTCTTAACAAGGAGCCCTCATGTGCTTCAACATAGATAGGTGGAATACTTCAAGTTATAATGAATTAAAAAGCAGTGTTTAGTGAATAATGCAATTTTTTATTTTCTTGATCCATTTGGTTTGGCGAGGCATGAACAACATGGGCCAAATTGACTCAACAATGACAACACTCAAGGGTTGATTGGAGGTTGTGATTGCTAATGGAATGTTTGGAAAGTGGGTTGCAAGATTCACTTTATAGGAAGAGCACTTGGTTTTTAGGATATAAGTGTGATAATTGGAGGGAAAGTACCTTAAGCAAGGTATCTGTAGCCCCCACCCTACTTATGCTCGATAAAAAATACCTAGGCAGCAAGTCAATCCGAAAGGGATCGATTTATTCACTTTGGTGATTTTTTTATTAGGTGGGCCTTTGAGGGAAGTTCACTCACCTGAGCAAGAAATTTTCTCATAGGGATTAACAAAATGCTTTCCATTATTTTTTTTTGTTTTGAATAAAAAATCTGGAAAAACATGACTACTCTAGAGGAAAAATAGGGAAGAAATGAAAGACATAAATGATATTCATTATAGAGGAAGAGGGAATATGGGGAGGGAAAATAATAGCTAAAAAATATAAATCAATGAGGTTATATACATATATTATAATTCTTTTGGCTTTGAGTTGCTCATCAAATGGATCAGAGATGCCAATTTATAAAAATTGGCAGTATCCTTTTGTCCATTATGATGCATTTGTAGGTGTTTAAACCTATGATCTAAAGGATTTGATATGGTCCAATCCAAAGGGAATTAATTTTTTTATGGAATTTTTTTTACCTATATCCTCATGTCACTTGAATACCTCATCTTCCTTGTAATCCATATTTTTTTCTTGCTTATCAAACCATATTTTAACCATATCCTAATGTTGGACCATCCTCTTGAATGTTTTTTCTCTTTCTTATTCTAGGGCTAGTAGGAAATTTAATCATGCTTACATAAGTTTGACATCAATGTATTCAAAATATAATTTCTATGACATTTAGAGAGAAGGATGTACCAAATTGGATGGTAGCATGACCTCCTTTCTAAAGACTAGTTTGTAGGGGGTGATTATATTGAATCTTTAAGTGTTACTTGGTTTGACCAAAGAAATTTTCATAGTTTAATAGGCTAATCCCTTTATAACTTGATGATGATCTTCTTCAAGATCATCACGATGCTTTTATTGGTAGACTCTACTAGTCCATTGCCTTGGGTTTAATAATTGGAGGATTTTTGTTATGAACCTTATAGTAATATAAAAGCACATCTATAGAATATTGCAACAATAATAGAAAATGAGATTGAAATGAATAATTTTACAATATGAAATGGAAATGAAGCATATGATATTCAAAAAAATAAGAATTTGCTTGTTGTGGTAAATGCCCTAGGTTCTGGTAGAGGCCGACCCAGGTTCCATTCCCCTTGTCTCCATCCTGCAGATATATGGTATAGTTAGGAATGTCCTATGTGCTGGTAGAGGTCAACAAGGCTCCATTCCTCCTATGCCCAACTTTTTGAAAGTGGCACCTCGAAAGGGGTGTTTTCCACTATAAATTAGTTTTTAACCCAGGTGTTGTAGGTGAGTTGGAGAGAAGAAGGAAATCCTCCAAGAGAGGTCCCAGGTTCAACTCTCCACCCTACTAAAAAAGCTGAATTGGGTATCAAAAATCTAATTGATAATTTTGGTGCGTGCAGGGTCGGGTGTGACTCTCGGGTGACTTTGATGGTGTAGAACCCCATGTTCATGGTCTCTCAGACCAAGGCGACACTGCAAGGGGATTTTTGCTTAAAAAAAAAAGAACACATTACAAAATCATAGGCCTCTTAAGGGAGCAACCTCCTTGAAAGTAGAGCTTTTATACAAAAAAATATGATATACCTTTAGCCTTAGTTATCAAGTTTGAGTTCGTGTTCGAGTTCGTCGCTTTTAAATTTCAAAATAAATTCGACATGTGAAAAAGTTCGAAATAAAATTCGACATAAAATTCGATATATTATAAATGTACATATATGTTTTTTTTTTTACATATATCCTTTTTCAATATTATCTATCATATGTATTTTTTAAATATTATGTATCTTATAGCTTATCTCACCATTAAAAAAAATTGTTCCTTCCAATTCAAAATAGCAGGAAATAGTAGGATTGTGGTCTTCTTTGATATTTTAAAATTAATTAAACATATAATAAATTTCATTTATAATTAAATAAGTTTTTAATAATTATTAAAATAATAAAAATATAAAATTATTATTTTTAATTTTAATAATTTAATTTATAATTTTAACTTTCATATTTAAATATTTTTAAAATTTTATTAAAAATTTTAACCTAAAAATCATGCTATAGTTTTTGGTAGCCCTAAAAATTCTAGGCAGCAATGGTGCTTGCTAATCCCACCGCACCCACCGCCGGCACCATTTGTGTCCACCATCCACCCGCTTACTCATCCCACCGTAGCCATCGTCGGCACCATCAGTGTCCACCATCCACCATTCCTACACATCCATCATTCCTGCACTGGATTAGCCACCCATGGGTTTATTCAACATCATAGAATGAATTACGTAGCCAAGGTGGTCACTGAGTGCCTCACAGAAATACTAATATTTAATCATTTTTTTTTCATACTTTTTTTCCCTCCCCACTTTTTCTGCCAATTTTTTTTCCATGTCGAATTTAAGATTTGTTCATCAAATTTATCTGGCAAGGTTTTAAATTCGACAAATTTTGAATTTTATCTTAAAATTTCGATGAATTTTATAACTAAGACTTTAGCTCTACCCCCTTTCCTTTTAAAGAATCTTTATAACCTTAACTATAATTCTCAAGGGTCAATTTCACATGCAAGTGGTAATCCAAAGCTAGAATCTTCTACCAAACAAACAATTACATTCTTTATAATAGTTACATTAAATGACTCCACTTGTCTAGGCACCTCAAGTGCCACATACATAATATAAAATATTACATAATATTATTAATATGGGGTCCCCACATTAGAAAGGGGATCATTACATAGTAATGTTAGGATGGGGTCCTAACATGCCCTTACCCTTCAAAAAAGCTTTGTCCTCAAAGCTAGAGATGATGAAACTACTATTGTAGCTTCTAGAGAGGCTCCCACATGGCATATTCTACCTATAAACCATACCATTGGACCAAGAATTTAGTGATGGTGTAGTTATATAGAGTGTGGGTTCTTTGGTCCAAAATGTTATCTGACTCCAAGATGACAAAGCCTTTAGTTGGACTTGAATGCGATTGCCAAGTACCTTCTTGAGACAAGAGACATGAAAGAATGGATGGATCTTGAAAGGAGGTGGTAATGCAAGCTTCTAGGGCACTTGTCAAATCCACTGTAATACATGGTAGGATTCATAAAATCATGCTATCAACTTTTGATGAGCATGAAGTTGCACTAAAGATTACTTATAGGGTTATATTCAAAGAAATACCATAAAACCTATATTTAAGCTATTCTCATAATGATATTGGTCGTCCTACTATCACATCTGATTTTGAGTCATCACCAAGTTCTCCTTCAACTATTGTAAAATTTGGGTATGCTCCTAAAGAGTGGCATCCACCACCTGAACCTTGGAGTTTTCAAGAACCTATGAGGAGGTTGATGGGGGTAGGTACCCATGAACTACCTCAAAAGGAGTCATCTTGGAATCTATATGAAATGAAGTGTTGTACAACCATTTAACTAATGACATCCACTTAGCCCACTATGTTGGATGCTTAGAGATAAAATAGTGAAGGTAGGAATTCAAGCATTTATTGATAACACTAATGAAAAGCCATGATTGTAGAAAGAAATTAAATGAAGGATTTTGTGTTAAAGATTCTTGTTTGTGAAATGAATTGTTGTTGTTGTGGTTAAGTATGGAATATAAATAGATGAATATTTGTTTGATAGTGAAAATGAATTTGTTGATTATATGTTTCTCAAAGTGGTTTTGTTGTTCTATTTTTGTACACCTGTGAAAAGGAATGAATTTAGGATTAGAACTAAGATTACGGAAATAGAGATTACAATTGATTAAATAATTATAGTTATTTTTGTCACAAGTTAAAACGGTGTGATTGGAAATAATGTGGTTGATTTATTGAAAAATATCATGTTAAGGGAAACAATGCTATGATTTTGTTGTTTCTATAAATAGATGGAATGATAATTGATATGCTTATGCTAAAAATTTATCCAAAAATGAATATTGTGAAAAGGGTAGTTGAAAATATACTATTGGTAAAATGATTTGCTAAATTTATGTTGGAGCCATATTTGATCCCCGTGGAAGGGCATTCCTACTCTATGGTTATTGAAGATGCATTGGAGGAGGAATGATGTCTTTTGGATAGCCTAAAAATGGAGTGATTACCGATAGTGCAACTTCAATTCATGTAGTTAAAGGTGGATGGGAAATTCTTACAAGGAACCAAGGAATCTTGGTGCTGGATTTAAGTGTTATTCATAAAATAACGTCAAACTTGAAAGGATAACAATTGAAGAGCACTATGAGATTATGTCTTTGTTGTAACTAAAAAATAGACACTTACCCTGTGGCATGCAGCTCATATGAGGGAGTTATCTATGAAATAATGTTGACTAGCTGATTCAACTTTTAAGGAAGGGATTGTATCCTTCACTCGTGGAGTGATAGTTATCATAGCCAGTGGCTGAATATTTAAATTATATTTAATGGAATAAATACTTTATGATAACCATTCAATTCTAATTTTATGTCATGGATATTAATGGTTGGAATAATTAATGGATAAGTGTAGTGGGTAGGATTATCACAGACTAGAACTCTCACACATGTAAATATTGGAAGAACCTCTTGTGTATTGGTTAATGAAGAACACAAGCTTATACTAAGAGGGGGGTGAATAATATAAGGTAAACTTTTACTTTTCTTTCCCAAACAATATTATCCAATGTTATCAATTGTAATATCAATAGTAGTAACAAAGCAATGCACAAATCATCACACACATGAGAGAAATAAATTTAACATGGTTCACCCAATATGGGTTACATCCATGGATAAAATATTTCTTATAAATTTTCTCAATAGATCTCTTGGGAACCAAATCCCTATTATAATGTTTATGGACCTCTGTCCAAAGGAGACACAAATCCCCTATGCTCAAATTCATGGACCTCTATCCACAAGAGACCTCTGTCCAAAGGAGACACCAATCCCCTATGCTCAAGTTCATGGACATCTATCCACAGAAGACCTCTGTCCCCACTGCTTTGATTTGTGGATCTCTATCCATAGGAGAACTCTATCCCTTTGTGTTGGTTCATGGAAATCTATCCATAGGAGACACCTCTTCTCTCTGCTCTAGTTTGTGGAACTCTATCCACAAGAGACACCTCTCCTCTATGCTTTGGTTTATGGAAATCTATCCATAGGATAAGTCTATCCCCTTGTTGGTCTAGTTTGTGGAACTCTATACACATGAGACTCCTCTCCTTTGCTCTGGTTCATGGAACTCTATTCATAGGAGAAATCTATTCCCTTGCTGGTTTAGTTTGTGGAACTCTATCCATAGGAGACTCCTCTCCTTTTCTCTAGTTCATGGAACTCTATCCATAGGAGAACTATATCACCTTGCTAGTCTTCTTAAAAATATGCTTTCAAAACTATCCCAAATTTGCACACATTACATACACAAATCTGTCTCAAATCTGTCCTAAATATTCTTACATGACTTTCTCAAATATACCTCAAACCTACTTCAAGTCTTCTCACAAGACTTGCTCAAATCTGCCTCAAACCTACTTCAATCAATCCCAAATATTGCACACAAATGATGTTCAAAACAATGCTTATATCTCTTTCAAAAATGCTTTCTTTAGCTAGGTAGTTTAAACATATTCCATCTAGAATTCGTTTAACCTCTTGAACATATAGATAATGATATGTACTATCAAATACCCAATATGTTCTTCAAGTTCACATATCTTGCATTCATCAAATAAGATATCTACTTCTTACAAATATCTTTCAAATCAATTCAAACTACTATATAACTTTACTTCACAAAATTGGTTTATATTCCTTGCAAATTTGTTCTCAAATATCAAACACAATAATGCACAAATTGCTTCACAAAACTGGTCTCTAACACTTGCCCATTCTCAATAAATATCACTCACATCAATGCTTAAATGCTTCACAAATTCTTTCAACAAGAATGTACAATTTGTTCTCAAAAACCCTAGCACAAGTGTTTCTAATCTCACTAATCAGTGATGCAATTTTTTTTTCACAAATCCTAACACAAGTATTTCCAATTTCTTTCAACAATGAATCTCACTTTTGTTCTCAAACCCTAGCATATGTGTTTCCAATATCATCCATCAATGGAGTTCAAACAATGAAGCATAACTTATTTCACAAATCCTAGCTCAAATAATTCCAACAATGCACATATACAATCCTTATTTCTCCACCTTATTATTCAGAAATATTTGCTCAACCAAACACCTTAAAGAAGGAAAAATATCACCATACCTCAAATTTACCTCAATGATCTTCTATTTGTATAAGCCTCTCTTAAACCTATCTTAACAAAATATTTCCTTTCCTTTTATACTTCAAAACAGGTTAGCAAGTTTCTCTTATAAAACACTCAAAATAAGGCCTTATCAAACTTTACAACCTCTTTACAATATTCCAAAATACACAATATCAAAAATCACAATTTACACCTTATTACTCCTTATTGCTTACAAAATAATATTTTGAAAACACAACAATATTTCCTCAATTCTCTTTCACTAAAATAAATACTTTCTGCCCTTTTAATTTCCAAAAATATTACCTTATGTTCCAACCTTATAATTTCCAGAAATATCAATCCACACAACAAACCTTATGACTCCCTATCTTAATTTAAATTTAAAAATAAAATTTATTTTACCCTTACCAATTTCTACCATCACTGGGAATCGAACACAAGACCTCATACAACCCATGCTCTAGTGCGAGCTAGAGTGCCAGCTGGGTTGGCCCACCCGATGGAAATAAAGGTGCACCAAAAGGGTTTTATCCCTTTATCTTCTGCCCAATGTGCTAACCAAAAATTACCACTATGAATCAAACCCGAAACCTCTTGTCTACCCATGTCTAAGCATCACTATGACTACCAACTAAGCTATCTATCTGCAAGGGTAGTAAGGCATGTAAAACACATTTTATTTCTTTTCTTTTTTCCCAGTCTCCAATGAAAAAGGGTCACCACCATGAATCAACCTCAGAACCTCTTGTCTGCCCATGCCCTAGTGCAGGCTAGGTTGCCACTTGGGCTAGCCGTCCAACTAAGAACAATATTCGCAACCAATTATATTTTAAATATTCTAACGCTAACTTTTCGAAGTTGTCTTCTTCCCTTATCCCTATTTCTCACACTTGTGCACAAGGTAAATCATTTTTTGTATTTATTGAAAAACTACTTTAAGTGATTGATTTTTAATCCATATTTATATGGATTCCTTCTTCTTCCAAGACATCGGCGTATATGAAATTTAAATATATTTTCTCCATGTGCATTTTGGTGCCTAGGGTTTATAACCTTATATTATAATATTAATAAATATTATAATATTTCCTTTTGAACCTTTACCTTCAAACTATTTTCCCAAGAGACTTTTATAACTTTGCCTTCTAAACCCACTCTTAAACCTTTTGTCCTCGTAATAATATTTAAAAAATAAATATTATAAACCCTTTTATTTTAATAATTTCCTTTCTTGGGAGATATACCTTACCTTGAAATTTATCCATAGCTTGCTATCAAACCCATGTAGAATATGCTTGACTACCATGTTATTTCTACCTCATGTATCCTTTGACATCACATTATTTCTGCCTCATGAATCCTTTGTCATCACATTATTTCTGTCTTATGAATCCTTTGACATCAATGAAAACCAATATATTCAATATTTCCAATAGTTAAGTGGTAAGCTCTTTTGCATGTGGAGGTGAACCATTGTTATGTACGTTGAAGTTTAAGAAATTATCCTTACTTTGGTTAGTCCTCAATTAGAACTTATGGATGGATGTAATAATGTATTATTATTATTATTTGGGATGTTGGGTGCTCCTATGGATCAGTGGAACTTCTTGATAAGAGAACTTAAGGAAAAGTAATACTTGTTAATAAATGGGAATCAATAGAGGGATTCTCTAGTGGTTATTAATTAAATGGGAATCATTAGAGGGATTCTCTAGTAGGTACTCAAGGAATGGATACCACCATGAGTTAAAAATGAGCTCAAGATTAAAGACTAACTCTCCAATGGATGTGAGTAGTAGTCAACACCCATCATGCTAAGTGCACTCATGCAGAGGGACTTGTGTGAGGAGCAAAGATTAGTTCAATTCTTTCGATTGACTGAAAGAAAGAAATTAAGCTAGCTCATCTGGCCAATGAGACTAATAGTTTAATAGGGTGTGTCACCTAATACTCTTACATAGAAAGGAATTGCGTAAGAAGTAGAGATAGGTGAAATGAGTAGGGATCCTTGTCTTTAAAGAATTAGATTAATGGATAAAAGTATATATTTAAAAAAACTAGGGGTTGGAATTGAGAAGATCGGGTCTTGACATTTGGTATCAGAGCATGGTTCATAGTGGGATAGGTTCACTACATAAAAATTAGTTTTGTATGTAATAGAAAATATACTTATAAAGGAATTGAACCTTGCCAATAGAATACCCATTAGAAGTAAAATCTGCTTGAAGTTACTTGAGATGATTGGGTAAATATTTAGTAAGAGGAGCAATTTGAAGGACTAATTGCTAATGAATTCTTACTACCTCTTTTGTGTATGGCTAGGGATAATGCCACCAAAGAGAAGAAGAGGAAGTGTTGCCCCATCGACAAGGTAGACACGATAGACTAATATGGAGGATAGGAATCCAGAAGTGGGTTCAGGGAACCCTAGTGAGGAAAGGGAAAATCCTAGTAATGAGAATCTTACTAAGATAGTGGCTCTACTCTAGGAATAGGTAGAAACCCAAAAATAATTGTTGGATGTCGTGTTGAGTCGAGAAACATAGGTGGGTAACCCTAGAGTGAGTCAGCCAAATGAACCTCTTACCGAGGCACAACAAGCTAGGGTTAGATTAGAGGTCGAGTTGGGCAAGGAAATGAAACATTTGAAATCTTCCAAATTTAATGGAGAGGAAGATGGGGACAAGGTTGAGGCATGGTTGAAAGAGATAGAAATATATTGCAACATGAAGAACTTTTCCTCAAGCACTCGAACATCTTATGCCACACTGCATCTGCAAGGTGATGGTTTAGCTTGGTGGGAAGCATATAGTGATGAACTAGATCTTGAGGCAATAGTTGACCTAAAATGGGTAGAGTTTGTAAAAGCCTTCAAAGATAGATTTCTCACGAAACATTTCTATTCCCAAAAATTTGAAGAATTCTCTAGACTTCAATAGGGAACTAGGATAGTGGAAAAGTATTATCAAATATTTGTCAAATTAATGAAGTATGTACCTACTTATAATGAGAAAATGAAGATCCATAAGTTCATATTGGGAGCAGATCCTAGAATAGGATAGGAAGTGGATATGAGGGAACCTAGAACTTTGCAGAAGGCCTATGATTTAGCTAGGAAAGTTGAAACATATCTCAAACCCTACTTTGATTATGAAATATTAGATGAAGAGGGTAAAGAGGCACTAAGAAAGAGAAATAGTGCAGGTTTTATAAAATGGGAAGAGAAATAGGCAAGCAAGAACTTCTCTCAATAGGACCAAGGAAATGATAAGAAGAAAGGGAAGTTTAGGAAAAGGTTCCAGGGGAAGAACCAAAATAACAACAAGGGTAACAATAGACAATTATAGGGACATGCTAATTCTCCATCTATAGAAAGAGTAGAAGAGGGATAGAAGTGGAAAGAACATCTAGGGCCAAAAGAAGGATGTTATCTTTGTAGAGGACCACATTATGCTTCTAATTGTCCATGAAGAATAGAAATGAATTCCAAAGGAAAGGAACCAATGTACAAAGAAACTGCACCTAGAGAGCCCATGCACAAGATTTATGCAACTACAAGAAACCAGAATCTTGATGGTCAAGCCATGCCACTAGTGATCAAAGGTAATATTTTTGGTAGAAATGTTAAAATCTTGATTGATAGTGGTGCTACAAATAGTTTTATTTCCACTAGTTTAGCTAAATATATTTTAGAAAGACCAAGAATCTTGGCTCATGGGTGGAAGGTTGAGTATGGTTCAGGATAAACCTACTCCATTAATCAATGTTACCCTATGGCAGAAATCACCTTACCTAGTGGAATAACAATAGGATGTTTGTATGTAGCACCTCTGCATGCTTTTGACATAATCCTAGGAATGGATTGGTTGCAAGTGCATAAGGTAGTACTCAACTTTCAGGATAGATGGATTGAGTACACAGATGATAGGGGTGTTGTGCGTAGGATGTATAGTCTACAAGGGGATTTTCAACCTCAAATCCTATCGACAATGCAACTCAAGAAGACCATAAAGAAAGGAGGAATGGTCTATATAGTTAAGATAAATGAAATGGATAAAGAGAAGAAGGAAGAGGTGTTTGAGAAACACCCAATTCTTCAAGAATTTAGGGATGTTTTTCTAGAGGATTTACTTGGATTACCTCCTAAATGGGAATTTGAATTTACTATTGAGCTTCAACCTAGAATAGAACCCATACATAGAGCTCCTTATAGAATGAATCCCATAGAAATGCAAGAGTTGAAGGTGCAATTGCAAGGGTTACTAGAGAAAGGGTTGATCAAACCAAGTGTATCACCTTGGGGTGCACCAGTACTATTTGTAAAGAAGAAGGATGGTTCCTTGAGATTATGCATAGATTATAGAATGTTAAACAAGGCAACTATCAAGAACAGATATCCTCTACCTAGAATCGAAGATCTCTTCGATCAACTCAAATATGCCATAATATTTACAAAGATTGATTTGAAGTTAGGATACCACCAATTGAGGATCCGTGAGGAGGATACACATAAGACAACCTTTAAAACTTGTTATGGATATTATGAGTTTGTTGTCTTACCTTTTGGTTTAACAAATGCTCCAGTAGCATTTATGAATTTGATGAATAGTATCTTCAAGAAGTACTTGGATAGATTTGTACTAGTATTTTTGGATGATATTTTGATATATTCCAAAAATAAGATAGAGCATGATGAGCATCTTCAGATTGTGCTAGAACTATTAAGGAAGAATTAGTTGTATGGGAACCTATCCAAGTGTGAATTTTATGTGTCAGAAGTGCAATACTTAGGACACATTATTTCAGCTGAAGGGATCATAGTGGATCCTAAGAAAATAGAAGCCATTTTGAATTGGCCACCACCTACAAATGTGATAGAAGTTCGAAGTTTCATGGGCTTAACTAGATACTATAGGCGATATGTGAGGGACTATGCCAAGATCACCTCACCAATAACCAACCTTCAGAGAAAAGGAAAAGAATTCAAGTGGATAGAGAAATGTGAGGAAGCCTTTGGTTTGCTAAAGCAAAAGCTTACCATACCTCCTATACTAAAGGTACCTGATCCTCAAGGAAGTTTCTCAGTTTGTACAGATGCATCATTAGAAGGTTTGGGAGGAGTGCTCTCACAAGAAGAAGTAGTGGTAGCCTATGGATCTAGGAAACTAAAAATACATGAGGTTAATTATGCAACCCATGATTTAGAGTTGGCAGTTGTAGTGTTTGCTCTCAAGAGTTGGTGATATTATCTAGTTGGGAGACCCTTTGAGCTAAGGATAGATCATCAGAGTCTACAATACATATTCACTCAACCTTTGCTCAATGCTAGGCAGAGAAGGTGGATGGAATTCCTTTCTAGAATATGATTTTGGTATTGAGTATATAAAGGGAAAAGAGAATAAAGTTATTGATGCATTGAGTAGGAGGAGACACATAGCAGTTTTGTCTCGCATCCATGTCGACTTGATGGAACAAGTCAAGGAAATGCAAAATCAAGATGCATACTACAACCAAATTTGGGAAAGGATGAAAGAGAAACCTGATGAAAACAAGGACTTTGACATCAAGGATGGTTTCTTATGTTTTAAGAATAGGGTAGTAATTCCTGAGACTAAGAATTTGAGAAGGATGATTATGAATGAAGCACATAGATCTCCATATTTTGCTCATCCAAGAGGAGAAAATATGAGGGAGAATATGAAAAAGATATATTCTTTTGGATAGGAATGAAGAGAGACATAACTGAATTTATTGCTCAATGCCTTGAGTGCCAAAAGGTAAAAGTAGAACATAGACATCTTGTTGGATTGTTGTATCCACATGATGTGCCTATGCAAAAATGGTAAGTGATTTCGATGGATTTCATCATAGGGTTACCTAAGAATAGGTTTCAACATGATGTAATCCTAGTAGTGGTCGAAAGACTGACCAAGGTTGCACACTTTATACCTAGGAACACCAAGGATGATGTCATGGCTATGGCTAATAGATTTTCCAAAGAAATATTTTGGCTTCATGGTTTTCTAGAGGTAATCATATCAGATAGGGACCCAAAATTCACATCTAAGTTTTGGCAATCCTTGCATCATGCCATTGGTACTAGATTGAACATTAGTTTTACTTACCATCCAGATACTGATGGAAAAACTGAAAGAGTGAACCAAGTGCTAGAAGATATGCTTCGCATGTACTGTATGGATCAGAAAACTCATTGGGAGGATTACTTGCATCTGGTAGAATTTACCTACAATAATGGTCATCATTCGACCATAGGCATGGCTCCATTTGAAGATTTGTATGGTAGAAAGTGTAGGACACCATTGTCATGGGATAATCTAGAGGATCGGATTGTGCTTGGACTAGACATGGTCAAAGAAATGGAGCAACAACTGAAAGTGATCAGAGAGAGGTTGAAGGAAGTTGTAGATCATAAAAAAAGTTATGCCGATCTTAAGAGATCACCAAGAGAGTTTGTTGTGGGTGAAAAAGTGTTTTTGAGGGTGAAACCAAGGAAGAGTGCAATTAAGTCCACAAAGCTAGATCCTCGCTTTGTAGGACCCTTTGAAATCATAGAGAAGATTAGTCCTATGGCATATCGACTTGCCTTACCACCCAATCTATCCAAGATTCATAGCACCTTTCATATTTCTTTGCTTAAAAAGTATGTTGCTAACCCTAGAGCATGTGTGGGATTTTTCTAATTTGTAGATGGTGAACCCAGAGGCTATAGAGGTTCAACCAGTAAGAATCCTTGAGTTTTGATCTAAATCGATGAGGAAAGGAACTTTGGAGTAGTGCAAAGTCCAGTGGGACCGTTACTATGAAAGGAATGCTACTTGGGAGAAAGTAGCGGATATGCAAAAATATTTTCCATTTCTATTTGAAAATGTTGAATAGATACTATTTTTATGCTTATTTTAAAACATAGAGGATTGTGTTAAGCCTAAGGGGGGATGATGTCATGACCCACCCCTTGGCAAACTTTTATTTTGTTTGGACATATGGTTTGAATAGTTGTCTTATGGATGAGATACTTGACTATATGTTTATTGCTATGAAAACATATGTATGTTATGGAAGATGCAAATATATCCTTAATGAAATGATAGATTATTTCATGTTTGGTTTGTAACTATATAGATTTTATGAAAGGATAAGATGCTGCTAATGGACTTCACTTTTGTAGGAATAGGTTTCTTAAGGTGGCAGAAAGAAATAACCACCGAGAAAGGAATACCTAAGGGAAATGATGTGATGGGATATTTGTCAGAATAATTGGAGAGGCAACATGGATGAATGCCCTCTTTCATGGAGATGCATATAATAAATTGCTATATCAAGTTTCATTTCATCTTGCATCATATTTTCCTTATGAAAGAGTTTTTATGGCTTTATTGCATGAAAATAATGCTAATATCTTTAAGTATCTCTATTTTCAAATAGTTAAAAAAGAGTTCATCATAGTTGATTCAGTTGCAATGAATAGGTGTTTGTGACTTTACAAGATAAAAGAAATGGATTTCTTTTATTATTATTACTATTATGTAAAAGGAAACATAATGTAATTAGTAGGATTCAAAAATTACTTTGAAAAGGAATCCAAAGAACATCAGTGTAGAGTTTCATTTTAAAGTATGAGTTGTAAAATTTATAACTAAGAGGAAAAATCTAGTCTTAAATGAGGAACTATGTATGGAGTGATTGTTGTCAGATCGTGTCACGAATAGTTAGATGTCTTCCTTTATGGCAAATGAGTGGTAAAGTAAATACTCTATGAGTAAGCAAGTGGACACTGAGAGAACATGATGGATGAGTGGTTTATGGAAGAAAAAGCCAAAATGGAAAGGAGAAAAAAAGGAGTTTTTGGGAGGATCAGTGAAGAATGACATAGCAAGGGAGAGAAGAACGAATATGGATTGGCATCGTAGAAGAGCTTGGAAAATTGCAGAAGAAAATAGGTTCTTCTGGTTATACCTTATTTGTTAATGTTGTTGATTATGATGTTTTGCTATAATGATATTAGTAAAGAGAAAAATGAATGGATATCAGACTTTCACATAATGGATAGATTGTGTTTTCTTACTATTTCCATTGTTTTAATTCTAGAAGTAACAGTTTGGGGTAGAAGCAATTGTTTGGAATAAAACATTTTAGTGATATGGAATTAGACGTCAAATGAAAAATGGGTGGGTTGATTAATGTTCCACCATGTCAGTTGCTATAGAGATGATGATTGATTTATACCAAATGTGCAATTCGTATGATTAGTGGAAACAACCCTATGTAAGACTTCCTTTAAACGGAGGAACACTGCCAGTATTTGGATGGTTAAAGGATTAAATTTAGTAGATATGCACAAGCATTGGAAAATAGATTGTCCATTCTAAATTAGTGATAATTGGTGACCTGAGAACGTATAGAAATGTGCTTAGTAGGAAAAAAATGAACTTGCATGGTTGATGTAGAGTTGTCTTAATGGTTGCCTCTCATTGTGTTTGCTATCATGTTAAAAGTAATGACAAGCCATGATTGTAGAAAGAAATTAAATGAAGGATTTTGTGTTAAATATTCTTGTTTGTGAAATGAATCTTTGTTGTTGTGGTTAAGTATTAAATAGGGATAGATGAATATCTGTTTGATAGTGAAAATGAATTCATTGATTATATGTTGTTGAAAGTGGTTTTGCTGTTTTGTTTTTGCACACCTATGAAAAGGAATGAATTTAGGATTAGAACTGAGATGATGGAAATAGAGATTAAAATTGATTAAAGCATTATAGTTATTTTTATCACAAGTTAAAATGGTGTGATTGGAAACAATGTGGTTGATTGACTAGAAAATATCACGTTAAGGGAAACAATGCTATGATTTTGTTGTTTCTAGAAATAGATGGAATGATAATTGATATGCTTCTATTAAAAATTTATCCAGGAATGGATACTGTGAAAAGGTTAGTTGAAAATATACTATCGGTAAAATGATTTGCTAAATTTATGTTGGATTTATCTCTGATCCACGTGGAAGGGCATTCCTACTTGGTGGTTATTGAAGATGCATCGAAGGAGGAACGATGTCCTCTGGCTAGCCTAACAACAGAGTGATTACCGGTAGTGTAATTTTGATTTATGTAGTTCAAGGTGGATGTGGAGTTCACCTGGAAAATTCTTCCATGGAACCAAGGACTCTTGGTGCTATATTTAAGTATTCTTCATAAAAGAATGTCAGCCTTGAAAGGATAATAGTTGAAGACCACTATGACATTATGTATTTGTTGTAACTGAGAAATAGACACTTACCCTGTGGCATGTATCTCAGATGAGGGAGTTATCTATAAAATGTTGTTGACTAGTTGACTCAACTTTTAAGGTATTGTATCCTTCACTCGTGGAGTGACGATTACCATAGTCAGTGGCTAAATGTTTAAATTATATTTAATGGAACAAATACTTTATGATAACCATTCGATTTTAATTTTGTATCATGGATATTAATGGCTGGATTAATTATTGGATAAGTGTAGTGGGCAGGATTCTCACAGACTAGAACTCCCACACATCCGAATAATGGAAGAACCTCTTGTGTATTGGTTAAGTGGTAAGCTCTTTTGCATGCATAGGTGAACCATTGTTATGTATGATGGATTTTAAGAAATTCTCCTTACTTTGGTTAGTCATTGATTAGAACTTATGGATGGATGTAATAATGTATTATTATTATTATTATTATTACTATTTGGGATGTTGGGTGCTCCTATGGATCGGTGGAACTCCCTGATAAGAGAACTTATGGAAAAGTAATACTTGTTAACAAATGGGAATCAATAGAGGGATTCTCTAGTGGTTATTAATTAAATGAGAATCAATAGAGGGATTCTCTAGTGGGTATTTAAGGAACATATACCACCATGAGTTAAAAATGAGCTCAAGTTTAAAGACTAACTCTCCAATGAATGAGAGTAGTAGTCAACCCCTATCATGCTAAGTGCACTCACATAGAAAGACTTGTGTGAGGAGAAAAGATTAGTCCAATTCTTTTGATTGACTAAAGGAAAAATTAAACTATCTCATCTGGCCAATGAGACTAATAGTTTAATAGGGTGTGTCACCTAATGCTCTTGCGTATGAAAGAAATTGCATAAGAAGTAGAGATAGGTGAAATAAGTAGGGATCCTTATATTTAAAAAAATAGATTAATGGATAGAAGTATATATATTTTAAAAAAACTAGGGATTGGAATTGAGAAGACATGGTCTTGACATTTTAGGAACTACAATATGAGCTTTTCATCTCAACAACGATCCATCCCATGAGTACCCTATGTGAAAATTATGATCCCTTTAAAGTTGTTCATTCATGGTTTGTAATGGTGGATCCTTGGTTACTTTGTTGGATGTAGAAGATATCCAAAAGAAGATATTTTTACTGGATGTAGAAGAGTCATTAATTAGTGAATAAATTGATGATGAAGTAGAACCATCAAAAGAACCACTTCAAGATAAGGGTGAAACACAAGGAGAACCACAACCAATTTTTTTTATCCATGCTCTTGTAGGAATTACTACCCCTTAGATGATGAAAGTAGTAGGTTTATTCAAAGGACAATATCTTACATTTCACATTGATTCAGGAAGTACATACAACTTTATTGATCCTTGAGTCACCAAGCAAACCAATTGTTACATACATGCATGCAAATCCTTTGAGGTTATGGTGGAAAATGATAGAACATTTCCTTGTTAAGGCAAATACCATATTTTTAAGTTGAGGATTGAGTATTATGAACTCAAAACATATATGTTTTCTCTTCAACTAGGAGGATGTGATATTGTGCAAGGATCTCAATTATTAGGTACTTTGGAAACCATGGCCTAGAAATTTGCAGAGTTATGAATACAATTTTCATATAATGGTAGGTCCTACAGTCTTCATGGTTTGCAAGTAGGATCTCCCTAGACTATTTATTCAAATCATATGGAGAAGTAATTAAAAAAATCTTATGGAGTAGTCACTCAGATATTTGTATTTCAACCACCAACTTCAATAGAGAACAAACTCCCCAAAGATTTGTAACTCATTTTAACTAAGCATGATGTAGTTTTTATGAAACTAATAGAATTATTGGTGTATATTACTATAGATGCAAAAATGAAACACCAAAAAATAGATATAAAGACAAGATAAATTGAAATAAATATTCAATATTGCACAAGAATAAATGATTTTTATTATTAATGGGAGGAGCCTCAAATCTCCAATGTTACAATGAAAGAATTGATTTATTTGATACAAATGTTTACAATAGCTAGGGTTCTATGAAACCTCATCAAAAAACACTAGTGGTATCTTCAATATCACTTCTAATCCCAACATATGTGAGTGGCCTTGATGCTATCCAATACTAGGCCACTCCAGATTAAACAGCTACACAACACTTCCAAATTTGCACACAAGAAAATAGCAAATAGGTCAATAGCAACTGTGAGGGCTCCACAATGTGAGACCCTCTATAATAAATACAAAAACCCTAACTATATGATGTAAACAGAGTAAACATAACTAAAAATGTATGGAATGAAATAAAATAAAGAAAAGTTTACCTTGTTAAATTTATTGTTTTTTTATCTAATGTAACTATTGTAGGAAATTGGTGTGATGATACCCTAGCATCACCTGAGGGCTAGTAGGGTTGTAGGGTTATGGTCTAAGATACCCTTGGGTGCTCAACGATAGCAAAAAACACCCATGGGTGCTCAATAATGGTGAAAAAAATCCAGAGGCACTTGGTAGTGTAGAGGAAGCACCCGAAGATGCTCAGTGGTGACAAGAAGCACCCGAAGGTGTTCATGAGCTGAGATGAATATCTGGTGAAGTGAGATGGGAGACAATAGATGCGAGGGCTATGGAAAGTGAGGATGGATGGAGAACATAGGGATACTTGGATTGCTTAGGATAGCAAACACTTAGCAAAATTACTTAGGGAAAACTTTAGGGTTGAGCCATCAAAATGGCTCCTATTAATAATCCACATTAGGGCATGTTAAGGTTTGAGCGACATGAATTGTGTGGATCAGATTAAAACACATCAAAGGGTGGATATTAATTTTGGGTGTGTGGCATGGATTGATGTAAATGGATGGCTAGGATTGGGTTAAATTGGATGGTTGGGATTTATTCACATATATAATATTTATATTTATTAAATATATATAAAATATAATATTAAAATATTAATATTAAACATATATTTAATAAATATACCTAAATATATATAAATAAATGGGTAAAATGGTAGGAATACTTGGATGGATGACAAGTGGCTAGGTTTTGGTGTCTAAAGATGCCCCTTTTTGTACTGCATTGCATAAAACACAATGTAGTGTAAAAACACAAGACATCTATTTGGGCAAGGTGCAGATGCATCTTTCTCTTGGGACAAAAAATGAACTTGAAGATAAAATAATTAAAGCATTTGGATTTGCGTAGCTTACAATACACTATTTTCAACTGTATCTCCTTGTTTCATGCTTAGACTGTGTAATTGAGACTAAAGGAATAGAATGGTGGAGTCATTCTTCCCTTCATATATATTTTTAAGGGCATCCCATGCCACTTTACTATTTGGACAGTCATCAATATGAGGTTGAACTTCATAAGAAACAAGAAAAATGAGCACTTTTGCTTTGCTATATTTCTTGTCAAAGTCTGATCAATAGTTAGAGTTGCTACTCCAACTGTAGAAGAAGGGGTTACTGTTGTTCCAAAAATAATTTCCCAAAGATCATACATCTCTAGGATTGCCTTCATTTTATTTTTCCATGGTGTATAATTTGGACCTTTCAATAATTGATGAGCATCAGTCATTCGTTTTGCAGAAATTGTGAAGGTTCCTTATAACACCAAATGGTCGCCCCTTCGATATACCTTAATGCCAGGCTATTATACCATACAAAATACCCGCCCTTACGTGAGGGAGACTATAGGTATTTTGAAAAACCAAAAAAATTACCCGCCTTATGTGAGGGAGACTATAGGTAATTTTAATGATTATACGATACATGGTACTTAGGTGGTATTGAGAGGGAATCACCTCGTTGATGGCATCGACATTAGAAAGCCTTCAATCCGCATGCGTGGGGCGTAACTTCCCCTAAAAACTTTGGATATCCAAAATTTCATCTGGATTTAAGCATAAACATGATAGTGATTGGGGTAGTGGATGGAGTGAAACAATAGCAAAAGAAACTGGCACTTTCTATATCTCTCTGCTGAATGTGAATTTGCAAAAAAAATGGGTTTATTTTTTATTTTTTATGCTTTATGCTTTAGAAGTAAATGATGAAAAATGAAAGCATCCATACAATATTAAAGCATAAAAAATGATCCTAGGTGTCGGTTACCACCGAGAATGCACCTATTACAAGTTTTGCCAAGTTTCTTGTAGAAATGCTTGAAAACAAATTGCTCACTATTTTCCCTTCAATCGTTTGAGAAAAAATCACTCCCAATACCCACTTGATTTGTCAAAAAAAAAACACTCCCCCCTTTAAAATTTTCTTTTATAAAGAATTTTTCAAATATTATTTTATAATTAATAGTTAAAAAAAATAACTTTTAATTTTCATAGTAAAAAAAAGATTACTCAAAAAAATAACCTTTAAAAAACTATTTAAAGAAAATTAAAGTTGCATTTAATTTAACTAAAAATTAAAGAATTACGAAAAAAAATTTAAAAAATAATTTTTTTTATACCTTTGTGCAGGGGGGTCGATAGGACTCGAACCCGCGAACTAAGGGCTCCCGGAGCCCTTACCACTCGGTTCACAACCGGTGAGCCAGTGGGCTAATCTGGGAGTAATCCTCGGTGCCCTCCACCTTAAACTACGTTTGAAGGCGTAAAGCCTTCCGTGGTGGCGCTCCCTCATCCACCACCGCTCGGGTGGAGCGTAGGTGGTACTGCTCAGGCGGATCCACCCACAACTCGGGGGTGGCATAGAGGAGGCGTTGTGGTGGCGCGTGGGTGGCTGAGAGGTGGCGGGCTCACAGTGAGCCAAAAAACCCAGCTAAATCACTCAACTCAAAGCTCTCTGAGCTCCTTTCTCCTATGCAATAGTATTTATACCAATCAAAATCTTAAAAAAAATGCAGAACAAGGGAGAACAAACCAGCTCAATGTTTGCCTTTGACGGCCGATGTGTGAATAAAATCAGTATTGGACAGTTTTGGAGGACTTGGATCAAATTATGATCCAGCCAATGTTCTCTGATTGGCCTCTACCTTCCAAAAGAAGACTCCTCCTTCAAAGGCACTGTGACCACAGTTAACGAAAAATAGGAGCTGCAATACCAGTTTGATGCTATTCGTAGGCGACAGAGAAGAAAATGATGTGCTGTGTTGGTTTGATTTCATTTTTTTGGAGGCTTCAATGTCTTTTATCCCACATGGATGGGAAGGGCAATATTAGAAGGGTTTATTAGACCCTTTACTCCACAATGGAGTATCTCTTCTCGAGGAGAGGCTCTCACCCGAGAGGGTCATGGGGTAGCCACGATGTTGGCTCCCATGACATGTAGGCCCTTTTGATTGTCAACCGTGCGATCGATATTTGCCCTATCGATCTCATATTTCGACATTCAATCCTCTTTCGACTTTAGTCGAACGCTTCACCTCTTCGACCGAATGGTCAAAAAATATTTTCAATGAAAAAATGAGAATTTAAAAAAAAATTCTCAACCTCCCTAGCCTATCAAATTATGAGAAAAAAATTTCTCAAACTCCCAAGCTGTGCCTCTAGAACGACGATTCTCAATGCTACTATGAGATCATTTAAAAAAATTAGAGTGGTGGAGAGAGTTGAATTTGATCTGATACCATGTGAGAAGTGAAACACATTTGATTAATTTGATGAAGTATAAATACAAACAATAGGGCCAGGATTAGCCCGGAGGTTGTGGAACCACCTAAGACAAATATAGGCGAAGTTGTAACAAATAACAACTAGCCCAATATTAATCAATATAACAATATAAGATTGTTATGATCAAATTAATTAACAAATGAAATATTGAAATATATTCTAACATAGGTATGTGAGAAGCGAAACAAGTGTATTGGAGATTTTGATGGAAGACCCATACTTGTCAAGATGTGACACAACCATATCACTTAGTACATAGCTTCACATGTGGTACGGTATTCTGCCTCTATTGATGAGATAGCAACCACTTGTTTCTTCTTACTGTGCCAAGAGACAGGACCAGATCCAAGATGAAACAAATATCCTAAAGTTGATTTATTATCATCAAATGATCCAACATAGTCAGAGTTCGTGTATCCCTATCAAAAGAATTTGTTGTTCTTCTTATATTCTAGGCCATATTCCATTGTGCCATTGACATAGTGAAGAAATCACTTTGCTTCTTTCCAGTGTGTAGTCTTAGGTTCTTGCATGAACCTCAAAAGATAATTGATAGCAAATATGATATCTGTCCTAGTGTTGGTCAGATATATGAGACTCCCAATCAGCTGACGATAGAGAGTAGCATCTACTTGAGGTGATTTGTCATATCGCGATAACTAAAGACCTGTTTCCATTGGTGTTGCCATCGGCTTGCAGTTAGTCATGCGATATTTTTCTAGTAGTGTCTTGGCATATTTTTTCTAGGAAACTTTGATGTAGTGCTCCCTCTGGTTCAATTCCAGGCCAAGACAATAATGGAGAAGTTCGAGATCTGTCATTTCAAAAGATTCACTCAAATCCTATTTGACAGAAGAGATCATTGTTTCTGAACTCCCTTCTATGAGTAGATCATCAACATAGAGTACAAGCAACACTATTTCAGAGCCTTGCTTCTTGAAATAGAGGTTTGCATCCGATGGATATCTCTTAAATCCATGTTGTAGTAGGTGATTATCCATTTTTATGTACCAAGCCCGAGGGGCCTGTTTCAAACCATATAAGGATTTGACCAATTTGTAAAATTTTTGCTATTGGCCTTCCACTTCAAATCCTTTTGGTTGAGTCATGTAGACTTCCTCTTGGAGATCACCATTTAGAAAAGCACTCTTGACATCCATTTGGTGCACTTTCCACCCATACTATGCTACCATAGCACAAAGAACTCGAATGGTTATCATCCGAGCAGTAGGTGCAAAAGTTTCCTCATAGTCAATACCTTCTCTTTGAGCATAGCCCTTTGTAAAAATCCAGGCCTTATGCTTATCTATTGTACCATATGCCTTATACTTGACTTTATACACCCATTTGCAGCCTATGGTCTTCTTTTCGTATGGCAGATTGACAAGCTTCCAAGTTTTGTTTTTCATAAGAGACTTATACTCAACATCCATAGCGGCCTTCCACTAAGGCTCACCAAGAGCATCTTGTACTGATGTAGGTTCAAGTTCATCTATTGAGGACATAAAAACCCTATCATCATTAATATCCATATCTTCTGTATCTCTCTCTGGATCTACAAAAAGTTCCTCAAAAGACTGACACAGATCATCAACCCTAGTAATCTCTATTGCAACTTTCTCCTATCGAGCCATGCTATGAGTATGAGGCCTATCCAATGTCAAATATGGTGGAGTGGATAGCTTAGATTCTCTAATCGTAATTGTATACCACTTTGGATTCTTCTTCTGTGGATATGAAGAAGATGAAGAAGGACCTCCAACCTTGGATGAAGGAGACTTCTCAACCTTAGTTTCCACAAGGTCTAGGCATACATCTGATGTGTTTTCTGATATGAAAGCCTCATAAAAACTACATCTCTACTGATGTGTATCTTCTTGTTTAAGGGATAAATCAATAAATAACTCTTGGAGTGCTCATCATACCCAAGAAGAATGCACTTTAGTGTCTTCTCATCTAGCTTCTTCCTCTTTTCTTTTGGTATGTGCATGAATGCTTTACAACCAAAAATGCGTAGATGAGAGATGGAGGGTTTTCTGCCACTCCATGCTTCCTGTGGAGTCATTCCTTGTAGGGCCTTAGTGGGTGCCCTATTCAATAGATATATTGTTGTGGTGACTGCTTCTGCCCAATATTGTTACCCAATTCTAGTTCTTATGAGCATGCAACGAACCATTTCCATGATGGAACGGTTCCTCCTTTCAACAAAACCATTTTTCTGAGGAGTATAAGTATTATTCAACTTTCATGTGATCCCATTTTTAGTCAAGAACTCAAAAAATTATTTAGAGGTGAACTCCCCCCTCGATATGAGCGAAGGGTCTTGATAGAAGTCCCTAACTCCTTTTCAACAGATTTCTTGAATTGCTGAAAAAAGCCAAATGCTTTAGATTTCAGTTGAAGAAAGAATACCCACATACTTCATGAGTAATCATCCATGAATAACTAAAAAAACCTCTTACCCCCACAACTGTTGGGACTTAAAGGACCGCATAGATTAGTGTGAACCAACTCCAAAGGTTTCTTTACTCATGTAGATCTCCTTTCAAAAGGCACTCTATGCTGCTTTCCTGCCAAGCATTCAAAGCAAACTGGCAATGTGGTAGAAAGGTAAGGAAGACCCTTTACCATTTCATACTTACTTAACTCAAGTAAGTAACCAGAACTCATATGTCCATATCTCTTGTGCCATAGGGAAGTTGCTTCCTTTGTAGAGACAATCATGGCTACATCTGGAGAAGAGATAGTATCTAGGGCAAATAAGCCATGCTTATATGAAGCGGTTGCAATGTTCTTACCCCTCCTAGTGATATAACAACACTTCTTAACCCCATAAAAACTAAAGTTTACAACCATATTTTTATCCAGAATTTGTGTGACTGACAATAAGTTGTTCGCCAATCCTGGAACATAAAGAACCTTCTCAATATGGCACTTGCCATCAGGAAGAGTAACATATACTATTCCTTCTCCCTGAACCTTGTAGGTTTTATCATCTAAAATAGTAATAGGTTTACCCTCTTTGGCCTCAAAATACTCAAACCATGATTTCTTGCCAGTCATGTGCTTACTGGCTCCAAAATTGACATACCAAATAGGATCCGTCTGCTTGGATATTGTGGTAGTCATGAGCACTTTGTGTGCTCTCTCAGAATCCATGTCAGATTATTCAACAACAACATTCACTTGCTATTGTTTGTTATTTTGTGGTTTGTTCTAGCCTTTATGTTTTGATTGTTTATTCTTATGCCAACATTTGTTTGTATCATGACCTTCTTTGTCACAGATCTTGCAATATCTCTTTTTCTGTTGAGGTTGAGTTTGTTTCCATTTTGAATCCTTTTGAGAACTACCTCCCTTTTGAAAATTACCCTTCTTGTTTTACCCCTTCCTGTTGGTGTATAAGGCAGTGTTAGAAGAATCATCTCATTGTAGTTGGCATGCCTCCTCTTCTTTAAGCATATTTACCAACTCAACATAGGTAACTTGTCTCTGTGACAATATGGGTGTTTTTAACCTTGTTAAGAATCCAGTGCATTATGAACGAACCAAGCACATTGATACACAATGTCACTTTATTCGAGATAAAGTACCAAGGCACCACATTCATCTTCAACACATCTCCACCAATGCTCAAGTTGCATACATATTCACTAAGGCACTTGCACGTGTCAAATTTGAATTGTTTCGCAATTCTCTATGTATTTAAAAATAATGGGGCGATGCTAGTATAGCTAGTAGTTACATGTTTCCTGAAATATTGTAATAAGGGGGGATGTTAGAATATATTTCAATATTTCATTTGTTAATTAATTCAATCATAAAAATCTTATATTGTTAGATTGATTAATATTAGGCTAGTTGTTATTTATTACAACTCTGCCTATATTTGTCTCAGGTGGTTCCATAACCTTTGGGCTAATCCTAGACCTATTGTTTGTATTTATACTTCGTCAAATTAATCAAATGCATTCCGCTTCTCACAGTTTGCGAATAAATTTCACGAGCCAATTGAAAAATTTGTGAAAATAATTATGGATGATATGAATGATGTAAATGTGGTACCATTTTTTCCCCAACAAGAAAGGGGATTGGTGAAAAATGTGAAATGATTGCATCTATTTTTTCCCCAATAGATGAAGGGTTTTGTGAAAATTGTGATGAAAAATGTGTTTGTTTTTACTCCAATAGATGAAGGGAGTTTTGCTAAGTATAGATGTCATGATTATTTAAGATGTATCCCATTGTGGAAAAGTAAAAAATAAATGTGATTATCCCAATTTTTTGGTGATTCCATGCTATTGAAGAATGTGCCTTCCGACATCATTGAAATGCAAGTGTAGAAAGAAAAGAAAAATAGTCTATCCTCAGGGCCACTCATGATTGCAACAATTTATACATGAAATCCCTAAATGGTTACTCAATCACTTTACCTAAACTACATCCTCAGAGACTGGTGTAATTGCAAAGGAGATGATAAAAAGTTATGATTTTTTCCACGTTTCAATCCACACAAACAAGGCCATCAATGATAGCTTTTTAGCAAATTGGTCTTGGCATAGTCTCCCCTAAAAGGTGAAGTACCAAAAGTGATTTTATTTTTGAACAAGGAGATAGTGGATGATGAAATGGCCAAGTATCCTTATGGTGGTTTACTCATCTTACCAAATTGCATGGATACATATCACTGCAATCACCAAGTATATAGAATAAACCACTAGATACAAGGTTCACTGGAAATTGTATATGAACTTGGTAAATGTTGAATGTAAATGCAATTGTTGATGGATTTGATGGTGACATGAATATGTGATGATGAGAAATATATTGATGGATGCAATGTGGAGTGATTTTGTGGAGGTAAGCTACATTTTTTAATATATGGATTCAAGTGACTGAGTCTATTTTTGCCCCAACAGATGAAAGGGGTTTTTGACATGTGTATGATGCAATAACTGTGAAAAAATGCAATGATTGTGTCTATTATTTACCCCAACAAATGAAGATATTTTGACGTGGGAAAATGTAATGCAATGATTGTGTCTATTTTTTACCCCCAAAAATGAAGGGTTTTTGATAATGCGAGTTTCCTTATGGTGATCTAATCATCCTACCAGATTGCATGGATAACCAGTTGCTGGAACCGCCAAGTGACTAGGATAAACTGTTAAATACGAGGTTCAATTGTACTTGTGTATGTTCTTTGCCCTAATATATGAAGGGTTTTTGAAATGGAGAAAATATGATGAAATGATTGTGCCTATTCTTTGCCCCAATAGATGAAGATATTTTTGAAATGGGGAAAAATGAGATGAAATGATTGTGTCTGTTCTTTGCCCTAATAGATGAAGGGGTTTTTTAAATGGGGAAAATGTTATAAATAATTGTGTCTGTTCTTTGCCCAAAAAATGAAGGTATTTTTGAAATGGATAAAAATGCGATGAAATTATTGTGTCTATTATTTGCCCCAAAAGATGAAGGGATTTTTGAAAATGGGAAATGCGATGATTGTGTCTATTCTTTGCCCTAATATATGAAGGGGTTTATGAAATGGAGAAAATGTGATGAATGTGTTTGTTCTTTGCCCTAATAGATGAAGGGGTTTATGAAATGGGGAAAATACGATGAATGTGTCTGTTATTTACCCTAATAGATGAAGGGGTTTTTGAAATGAGGAAAATACGATGAATGTTTTTGTTCTTTGCCCTAACAGATGAAGGGGTTTATGAAATGGTAAAAAATATGATGACTGTGTCTATTTTTTCCCTAATAGATGAAGGAATTTATGAAATGGGAAAAAATGTGATGACTGTGTTTGTTTTTTCCCTAACAGATGAAGGGGTTTTTGAAATGGAAAAAAATGTGATGATTGTGTCTATTTTTGCCCTAATAGATGAAGGGGTTTATGAAATGAGAAAAATGTGATGATTGTATCTATTTTTGCCCTAAAAAATGAAGGGATTTTTGAAATGGGAAAAATATGATGAATGTGTCTATTATTTGCCCTAACAGATGAAGGGGTTTTTGAAATGGAGAAAATATGATGAATGTGTCTATTATTTGCCCTAAAAGATGAAGGGTTTTTAAAATGGAAAAATGTGATGATTGTGTCTATTTTTGCCCTAACAGATGAAGGGATTTTTGATAATGCAAGTGTCCTTATGGTGATCTATCCATCCTATTGGATTGCATGGATAACCAGTCGTTGCAACCACCAGGTTAATAGGATAAACCACTAAATACAAGGTTCACTTATACTTGTGAATGAATGAGGGTGTAGTAATGAATGAAATGGATGATGGTGAATGGAAATGAATGATTCTATTGTTGCCTCAATAGATGAGGGAGGTTTTTAAAATGTTAAAATTCAATGAATATGTCTATTCTTGCCTTAACAGATGAAGGGATTTTTAAAAAGGAATGAATGCAAGGTAAAGGGTACAACCTTTGACAAAAGAACACAATATCTTAAACCTAGAAATTGATGTGTTGATGATGTAATGTGTATGCATGATTGAATTATTTATTGAATTGGTAGGGAAAGGTGTGAGACCTTGAGCACCCCAAAGTTGTGTGCTTGTTTGCTTGATTGAGGGGTAGGTGCGATACCTTGAACACCCCCAAGTTGTGATGTTGTTTTATTTATTGGGGGGAAGGTGTGGTACCTTGAACACCCCCTAAGTTTTGATGTTGTTTAAAATTTCTAGCAATCTTTGCATATGCAAGTTATATATATATATATACATGGCTTTTACTTTTGTGTTATGCTTATGTGTGAGTGCTTTTGTGGAATGCAAGTGTATATGGATGATTAATGCAAGTTATGGGATGCAAATGTTCTAATGATCATTCATAGTTTAGAATTTTCTTGGCCAATGTTTTAGCATTGTTGTTTAATCAGGGGCACCAAACTAGGTGGTATGTGGGGTGAAAGACTCATGAAATGACATGGATGTTGACATGGAAGACAATATGGATGTTGATATGGAAGAATATATGGATGTTTATATGGAGAAAAAATTGTTTTGCAGAGACTTAGACATACTAGTGATATCAAACAAACTCACTAAAATTGCCTAATCCACCTAGGACCAAATATGTGTGTAGTGAATTCATTTACCGAATCAAGAGTATGGTAATGACTCGAGGCAATCAAGAACCAATGTGTGTGCAAGTGAGTTCATTAAATCATCTTGAGTAAATTGGGTGTGACCTTTTATGGAGAAGACCAAAAAGCTAGCTTGTCCTTATGTGTGATCAGAGGTCTCTTTAAAAGAGATGTGTCACCATGCATGAGCATACTCCACTACCAGTCAAGCATCTATAGCTTCGATGGAGGCTAACTCCATAGTCCAAGGATTTTATCTCTTAGGTTTTTAGGATGACTACTTAACCGTCTGACTAGAAATGTAGCATGATCCTTACAACCCCATGATCAATGGTGTGTGATGAAAGATTTAGAGCTTTGGGGAATAATATTATCAACCTAAGTGTGATGAGAATTGTACCCTATAATTACTATTCTATCTTTTAAATTTAGAAGCAACTGTGATAGTGGTGAAAACCACTATTTTTGCGGACTATGTTGCATGATGGGACAAGCAAGGAATGCCCTTTTTACTTCAAGGTACAACCCAAGTATGGTATTATCCCTCTTTGACACAAGATGGTTTTAATATGTGAAATTGTGTTTGGTTCAAGAATATTTTGGAGTCAATTCCCAAATTTCAAGATTTTATTAGTGAGGATGTGAAATGGTCCTAAAGATAACTTCAACATGTATTTGAAGGTTGCTTAAAACACTAGGAGTGGCTGAGTGACTGAAAAAACCTAGGAATTATGAATGCAAATGATTATTTGTCTTGGTGGAATTGTGTGGATGATGTTGTGAAGGTGTCCCTGATTAAGGGAACATGACTTTATTGGACCAATTAAGAACTTAAACCTAATAAATGATCCCTAATATGAAATGTGGATGAGATGTATGATGTGCAATTTGTGAAATGGAATGTGTATAATGCAATGTGAAATGTAAGGTGTAAAATACAATATGTAAAATGAAATGCAATGTTTTTGTGTATTAGCCATGTATATATATATATATATATATATATATATATATATAAGGAATTATGCATAGAATACTCTCAAGTGTATGTTGTGCATGGAATGTGTGAACATGGAATATGTGAACATGGAATGTGGAATATGGAATGTGTGAACATGGAATGTTGAACATGGAATGTGGAATATGGAATATTGAATGTGGAATGTTAAACATGGAATGGTGAATGTGGAATGTGTGAACATGGAATATTAAACATGGAATGTGTGAACATGGAATGTTAAACATGGAATGGTGAATGTGGAATGTGTGAACATGGAATATTGAATGTGGAATGTGGTGTTTTGGTTTAATGTTTTATGTTGATTTCTTGTTAATACTATAAGCAATTAAATCAAAATATAGATTATGTAGTAAAATGAAACACAAAATTGAAATTTTACAAGAAAAATAAACAATCAATGCTAAGTTTGTTCAACAAATGTGTCTTACCTCATTCATTGATTATCTCATTTTAATGTGAATTCATTTTCTTAGATTTTGATTTCGTGTGTTTCAATGTGCTAATATAAATTAAATAGGTTAATCCTATGGCTTGTATGGGGCAACAAGATTCTTACTAGTGATAAAATCTAGCAAGTTTGCTCAGGGGTAATCTAATGCATCCAGGGGCAGAGATTGGTGTATGGAGATGAAAGTCACCGTAACCAAATCTCAAGCAATGGATGGTGATGAAATCCAACCACTAATATTTAATGTGAATCATGAAGTGTGTGATTATTTTTAGAAGTTTCCAATATTCTATTGTGTATATACAATGTTAGAAAAATAACTACTCTCAATAGTCTAAATTAGAATCCACTACCCAAAATACCAATTTTTCCAACGGATGTAAATTACACCGCTTAAAACCCACTCTAGATAGTTGGGAAGTTCATCTACTCCTCCGTATGAAATCACCAAACTACGGGGATACTTTTTGTATCTGAACAATATTCCTATTTATACCTACAAAAATAGAAATCTCTGACCCTAGGATGCAAACTAATGTATGCACTTGACATTTCAAATGCAAACAATCATGCAACACACAAAAAATTGATAAATATTTAAGCAGAAAATGTGTGAATGAATGCAATTATTAATATAATGTCTAAAATGCAACTAAAATATTTTGTTTTTTACCAGATTTATTAATGTTCATTTTAATCCCAAATCTGAAAAAACGTAAAAGTGCCAGAAAATGTAAAAACAAGGAGTTAGGGTTTGATAGTAAACTTACCCAGAAGCCTACGTTTTTTTATCTAACTCTTTGTAAAATACCCCTAGGTGATTCTAAAATGCACTTGGTTGTTTTTGGATGTCCCTCGAGCACCGTTGGGCATTCGTGCACCTTCTGCAAATTTATAGAAACCCTAATCTAGCAAAAACTATGAATTCTATGCTTCTAGAAACCTTGCAAGATGATACAAAAAACATCATATTAGTAAACAAGGTAAATCAAAGTAATAAAACCTTAGGGGGTCCCACCATGATCACCATTTGTAGATGCAAAAGTGAAATACCATAAAATAGATATAAAGACAAGATAAATTGAAATCAAAACCCAATATTGCACAAGAAGAAATAATTTTTATTATTAATGGGGGGGAGCCTCAAATCTCCAATGTTACAATGAAAGAATTGATTTCTTTGATACAAATGTTTACAATAGCTAGATTTCTCTGAAACCATAGCAAACAACACTGGTGGTATCTTCAATCTTGCTTCTGATCTCAACATATGTAAATGGGCTTTGTGTTATCTAATACTAGGTCATTCTAGCTTAAATAGATACACAATGCTTATGTAACACTTCTAGATATGCACACAAGAAAATAGCAAATAGGTCAGTAGCAACTATGAGGGCTCCAAAATGTGAGGCCCTCTATAATAAATATAAAACCTTAGCTATTTAATGTAAATAACATGAACAAAAATTGAAAATGCATGGAATGATAAACATATTTACCTTATTATATTTTCTATTTTATGATCTGATGTAACTATTGTAGGAAGTTGGTGTGATGATGCCCTAGCATCACCCAAGGGCTAGTATGGCTATAGGGCTCTAGTCTAAGACACTAGTGGGTGCTTGACGATAGAAAAAAATACCCATGGGCTCTTAGGAATGGTGAAAAGCACCCATAGGATCTTGGCGATGGAGAGAAAGAACTCCAAGGTGCTCAGTGGTGATAAGGAGTGCCCAAAGGTGTTTGGGAGCTAAGGTGAAGATCTGTAGAAGCAGATCTAGTGAAGTGAGAGGGGAGGTGATGGATACGAGGGCTATGGTGAGCGAGGATAGATGGAGAACGTAGGGATACTTGGATTTCTTAGGATAGAAAAAACTTAGCAAAATTACTTAGGGAAAAATTCAGGGTTGAGCCATCAAAATGGCTCCTATTAATAATCCACATTAGGGCATGTTAGGGTTTGAGCGACATAGATTGTGTGGCTCAGATTAAAACACATTGGAGGGTGGATATTAATTTTGGGTGTGTGGCATGGATTGATGTAAATGGATGGTTGGGATTGGGTTAAATTGGATGGCTGGGATTTATTCACATATATAATATTTATATTTATTAAATATATAAAAAATATAATATTAATATATTAATATTAAACATATATTTAATAAATATGCCTAAATATATATAAATAAGTGGGTAAAATGGTGGGAAAACCTGTATGGATGAAAAGTGGCTAAGTTTTGGTGTCTACAATTACATTATTTGGTACATGCTAATGTACCACATTGGGTACATCATTATATTAAGATGTGTGTCCTATTGAGTAAATATTTTATGTAATGTAATAATGTGTAGGAAATGCACAAGTGTCATGTAGTTAATTTGGCAAGTGTGATGAGTGTAAATGTGCACAAGTGTCCAACATGTAAGTGTGCACATGTATCCTTAGATTAGGTAGAGTCAAGTGAAGAGTCAAGTTACAAGTGTACATCAAAGATAGCTTCATATGTGTGCAAGTGATAGCCAAGAGTCATAAGGAAAAGAAGAGTCATGGTCATCCAAGAGTCCTTATAGAAAGGCTATATATACATGTTATAGCCAAGAGATATGTGATATAATATTAGATTAGTTAGTTACTATTGTGACTATTGAGTTCTATTTTATTCTTCTTGAGATATTTTGTAATAGAAGATAGTGCAATACAAGTTGCATACATTTGAGCAATTAATGTGTGAATTCATCTATATTCAACATATTGATTTGCTTTATTATTTCTATAATTAAAACCTATGGCAATTTTATTAAGTATTAAGCTTCAAAAGCTAACAAGAATTACCCCGCAAAATTCTCATGATCATGCAATACCATTGGTACCTGATAGTGTGCCATTTAACATCAGACCTTACTAGTACCCTTATGCACTTAAGTTAAAAATCAAGAAATTATTACAAGAATTGTTATAAGCAAGAGTCATTCGACCTAGTAACAATCCTTATTCTTCTCTAGTCCTATTGGTTTGAAATAAATATGGGTCTTGGTGGTTATGTATAGATTTTTGTGAGCTTAATAAGCTCACCATTAAGGATAAATTTCCTATACCAATGGTAGATGAATTTTTGAATTATTTGCATGGTGCTATGTTTTCTTGAAGTTAGATCTTATCTCAAGTTACCATAAGATATGACTAAAGGAGGAGGATATTCCCAAAACAACACTCCACACTCATGAGGGCCATTATGAATTCTTGGTTATGTCATTTGGATTAACAAATGCACCTTTCATATTTTAGAGCCTCATGAACAACATCTTTCACCCATTAATTCATAAATTCATTTTAGTTTTCTTTGATGATATTTTGTTTTATAGTTTCTCATGGGAGGAGCACTTCGTCCATGTGGATGAGACTCTATAGCTTTTGGCTTAGTCTAAGTGTTCTTTTGGATTGACCAAAATAGAGTATTTGGGACACATTATCATCAAATATGGAGTTAAAGTTGATCCTAAGAAGATTCAAGCCATTCAAGATTGGTTGAAGTGTCACACTCTTAAGGGAATTCACATTTTTTTGGGACTCATAGGGTATTACCACAAATTTATCTAAAACTATGGAGAAATTATTGCTTCTTTAATGACCATGTTGAAAATTAATTCTTTTACTTGGACATGTCCAACCGAGAAGACATTATTTGACCTAAATCATGCTATGACAACCACTCCAATTTTAACCATGCCTAATTTCTCTAAATATTTTGTAATTGAAAGTGATGCTTCAGGCAAAGGTATTGGAGCTATGTTTATGTAGGATTGAAGACCATTGGCCTTCACTAGTAAAGCGTTTTTAGGTTAAAATATGGGTAAATCAAATTATGAAAAGGAGATGCTCATCATTCTACATGTGATTAATCATTGGTGAACCTATATTAATGGGCATCATTTTTTAGACCATCAAAGTCTTACGTACTTCCTGGAGAAATGGGTTGCCAAGCACAAATAACAAAAGTGGATCTCTAAATTAATGGGCTATGATTATGATATTACATAAAAAAAGGTAAGGAGAACATTATGGCCAATGATTTATCATCAATTTGAGGCTCAAAGTATGCTATGTACCTGTTGGCAATTTTGGGTACCTTGGGTACATTGCCCTTGCTCAAGTGTTGATGTTGTCATTGATGTCAAAGAGCAAAAGGGTTTTTGTGAAAACCAAGGCAGACTAAATTATAGGTTTTGTTTAAATCCATGGTCAACAGTTTTGAAATGGGTTTTTATTAAAACCCAAGTTAGCTCTTCGTTTTGTTGAAAAAGGTGCTTCGATGATGAAGATATTTAATTTTAAATATCCAGTTTAAATTTTATTTATTTATTTAAAATTTAAATTAATATTTTAAAATTAAATTAAAGTTGTTCACCGACTTGTTTTCAAAGCCGACGTTGCTAGGGTTTTGCAACGGATCAATTAGGGTTTCCTGCTGACAAAGCAAGGTTAAGCAACCGAAAAATTCTAGGGTTTCATGTTGACCTAATTAGGGTTGCAATCGACATGTTTGAGAATGTTTTGATGGGATATTCTCTTCTATAAAAATGCGGGACTGTTGCAAGGTTGAAGTGGGGGCGTGATGTGATATATGCGAATGAAGTTCGTGTGCAGCAGAGTGTAAGTCGATGATAGTTATTTGGAGTTAAAGAAAAGAGATCGCAGCGATGAGATAGTGAGTGAGTGCGTATCGACTGATCGAGAACAAAGAGAGCGATATGCAAACGACATGTTTAAAGTCTGAGGCAAAAATACGCAGATGGTAGAAGTGATATTTCATGGAAGGTGCAGCAGAGTGAGTGGTGCAAAGAGAAGATAAGAACGCGGTATGCAGAAGTCGTGTTCCGAGTGTGAAATGACAAGTAGTCTTGGTTGTAGAAGTAATATTTCTGTGAAGTTGCAGCAGAGAACGCGGAGAGATATAGAGGAGTGGTTGAAAAAGTGCGAATCATTTTTCACAGCAGCAACCGAATTCCGACAAGTAGCAGAACGCAAGAAAAACAACAGATCATGCAAATTGAGGTGACAGTTTAATTCTGCAATTTTTATTACTATATCCAAGTTGTAGCTTGGTAAAAGGGGTTGGTGCCTCTTTCCAGTTGGAGCTGGAAAAATTGGAGTTGGTGCTCCATTCACGTTGTATGCAGATAAAATTTAGAGGTTGGTGCCTCTTACCGGTTAGTCTTGGTGAATGATTATGTAAAGTTGTAGCTTTGCATTTGACTGGATTTGGATGGTAGTCCAAGCAGTATTTTTGAGGAGTAGCCACATCGGTGAACCTCGTTAAAATGCCGTGTTATGTGTGATGCTTTCTTGATGCATTTAGTATCACTTTTATCTGCTTTAAACTGCTGTTGGTTTTAAAATCATATGTTTTAGAAATTATAAAGAACACACTGATTCACCCCCCCTCTCAGTGTCATTGTGATTACAACAATTGGTATCAAAGCAAGGTTCCCAATTTTGGCTAAATCAGTCAGGGTTGATCTTGGATTAGTACACAATGGCTAAGAAGAATAGATCCTCATCCAAAAAGGCATCCCAGCCAGTTTTAGTTCCTATGGTTGAGAAAATTGAACCAGAAATGGCAGAAGGAATGAACTCTGAAGTTGAAGAAGTTGAGGCTGAAGTTGATTTAGAGGGTGAGCTAGTGTCTGCCCTTACGGAATGGGAATCGGAGAAAAAGAAGAATGAAAAATTGTCAAGGAAACTTAAGGATGCAAACAACATTATTTCCAGTTTAAAAATACAGACTGAAGAATACAAGAAAATGTCTGAAGATCTGGAAATACAGGTATCCATGAAGATAGACCACTGCAGAAAATTGGAAGAAGAAAATGTGAGTCTTCGAATACAGATACAAGAGTTGGATCGAAAAATCAACTGTCATGTAAAACGTGAAGAAAGCTCGATGAAATTGGACAAAATTTTGAGCGATCAAAGATCCACAGGTATCAAATTTGGTCTCGACTTTTCTGAAGGATAATCATCAACTGGACCAAAAGCAAGCAATGTTGAAAGTGAAAAGAACAAATACAAGAATCAGGCAAAAGAAAGATATAATGCCAGACCTAAAATAGCAGCTAACAATGATGGCTTTACTAAGGTCACACATCAAAAGAATAGAAGATCCAAGGCTCCAAAAACAACCTGGCCAAGACCATATTTCAGGTTTAATCATTATTTCTATTGTTTTTATTTCAAGTGTAATTTTTATGGGCATAAAATTGTTGACTACAAATACAACGTAGGTCCAAGAAGTTTCACTAGTAGAAATGTGTTTGCTCCTTTAATGAGTTATGCAGTAGAGTGTTTTAAGTATCACAACTTTGGTCATATTGCCAGAAATTGTCGTAGTATGTCTGTTTCATATCAACCTCATGAAAGCAGATTTCAACCGTATAGAGCAAAACAAAATAGAATTTATACTGAAGGATATGTGCAAAATTCTAAAAAGGGGAAGTCACGGCTAGAACCCAATACCACAGTTAAAACATAATGGAAACAAAAAGAACATTTCGGGAAAGAACATGATTCTTTAATAGTGCGAGATAACTTTTAGAGCTCGGAATAAACATGTTCCTTGGATTCTTGATAGTGGTTGCTCAAGTCATATGACGGGTGACAAACAGAAATTTGAAAATCTACAAAATTATGAGGGTGGTTCTATAAAATTTGGCAACAATGACGGAGCCAAAATAATAGGTAAAGGAACGGTCAAAATTAGTGAAGGAAAGATCAAGTCAGAGGAAGTTTTATATGTGGATGGTTTGAAACATAATCTATTGAGTGTGAGTCAAATCTGTGACAAAGGACATGAAGTAGTTTTCAAGAAGCATGGTTGTGAAGTCGGGAAAAATAAACGAGCAAGAAATTAATAGCAACCGGCTCAAGGACGTCCGGCAATCTGTACACACTCTCGAGTTTTCGGAAGGTATGTGCTTCATGGGACAAGAAGAAGAGAAGCTGGTTGTGGCATAAGAGGCTTGGACACATAAGTTTTGATAATCTGGTAAGAATTAGCGCTAAACAAGCAGTGAGAGATATTCCAATCATTAAAAAACTTGCAAATAGTATGTGTGCTTCATGTCAGAAGGGTAAACAGACCAGAGTTTCATTTAAAACAAAAGAACATCACACTAACAGGCTTGGTCAAAACAGGTTTAGTCAGAAGCGGCTTAGTCAGAACATGTGGATTCAAATAACAGGTATGCCTAAAAGAAATAACACTATTACTTGTTATAAGTGCAACAATAAAAGTCACACTCTGTCGGACGAGTGCGAGTTGAAATTCCAGGATATAGGAACAGGAACAGTGGCATGATCGGGTCCAAGGATCGAACAATGACGAGGAACAAGAATATGGTCAAAGAGTTCAAGAGAAGACCCGACAAGGAAGTTATAGACGTTGATGTTGATCGGTGCCTAATGGGAGTTTTACTCCCACCCCGGAATTAATCACCTCATCGGGGAGGTGGGGGAGGGACTAAGCTAAGAGGCTCATTCTTAGTTTCGAGCCCCAAAGGTGGCCCTTTGCCATTGATGACAAAGGGTGAGAGATATGAGTAAGGGGGAGAGATTCAAGTGAAGAGGAAAGCTTCAAGTCAGGGGGAGCAAAACTTCAAAGAGATTGATTTCAGTTTTGGCTCTTGAAGATGTGTTTTTAGTAAAGGGTTGCCATCAATGACAAAGGGGGAGATTGTTGGCAATTTTGGGTACCTTGGGTACATTGCCCTTGCTCAAGTGTTGATGTTGTCATTGATGTCAAAGAGCGGAAGGGTTTTTGTGAAAACCAAGGTAGACTAAATTATAGGTTTTGTTTAAATATATGGTCAGCAGTTTTGAAATGGGTTTTTCTTAAAACCCAAGTTAGCTCTTCGTTTTGTTGAAAAAGGTGCTCCGATGATGAAGATATTTAATTTTAAATATCCAGTTTAAATTTTATTTATTTATTTAAAATTTAAATTAATATTTTAAAATTAATTTAAAGCTGTTCACCGGCTTGTTTTCAAAGCCGACGTTGCTAGGGTTTTGCAACGGATCAATTAGGGTTTCCTACTGACAAAGCAAGGTTAAGCAATCGAAAAATTCTAGGGTTTCATGTTGACCTAATTAGGGTTGCAGCCGACGTGTTTGAGAATGTTTTGATGGGATATTCTCTTCTATAAAAATGCGGGACTGTTGCAAGGTTGAAGTGGGGGCGTGATGCGATATATGCGAATGAAGTTCATGTGCAATAGAGTGTAAGTCGGTGATAGTTCTTTGGAGTTAAAGAAAAGAGATCGCAGCGATGAGATAGTGAGTGAGTGCGTATCGACTGATCGAGAACAAAGAGAGCGATATGCAGATGGCGTGTTTAAAGTCCGAGGCAAAAATACGTAGATGGTAGAAGTGAGATTTCATGGAAGGTGCAGCAGAGTGAGTGGTGCAAAGAGAAGATAAGAACGCGGTATGTAGAAGTCGTGTTTCGAGTGTGAAATGACAGTGTGCTGGCTATAGAAGTAATATTTTTGTGAAGTTGCAGCAAAGAATGCGGAGAGATATAGAGGAGTGGTTGAAAAAGTGTGAATCATTTTTCATAGCAGCAGCCGAATGCCGACAAGCAACAGAACGCAAGAAAAACAGCAGATCGTGCAAATTGAGGTGACAGTTTAATTATGCAATTTTTATTACTATCTCCAAGTTGTAGCTTGGTAAAAGGGGTTGGTGCCTCTTTCCAGTTGGAGTTGGAAAAATTGGAGTTGGTGCTCCATTCTGTTGTAGCAAATAAAATTTAGAGGTTGGTGCCTCTTACCAGTTGGTGCTGGTGAATGATTATGTAAAGTTGTAGCTTTGCATTTGACTGGATTTGGATGGTAGTCCAAGTAGTATTTTTGAGGAGTAGCCACATTGGTGAACCTCGTTAAAATGCCGTGTTATGTGTGATGCTCTTAGTACTTTTATTATTTCTATTTTAATCTGCTGCAGTTTATTTAAAAGTCTAAATTGCTTTTAAGTTTTTAAAGAACACACTGATTCACCCCCCCTCTCAGTGTCATTGTGATTATAACAGTACCATCTCTTCACCCATACCTCAATGGATTAATTCTCTTAGAGAGGATGTGCTCAAGGTCTCCATATTGCAAAATTTGATTACTAAACTTAAAAAAAAACCTACCTTATGCCTATGATACACTTGGTATGGAAAATATTTGACATACCTTCAATGCCTTATTATTCCCCACACTTATCAAATATGGGAACTCATATTAAAGTAAATGCATGCTTTACCAATTTTAGGCCATTTTGGGTTCCTCAAGACTTATGAAATGATTAAGCATACTTTCTTCTAGAATGGAATTGAGAAGGACATTCAAAATTTTGTGTCAAAGTGTGACACATTCCAATAGATGAAAGCATAAATGGTGCATTCTCCTATAACTCTTCAGTCATTACCCATTCCAAAAAAAGTATGGATACATATTTCCATGGACTTTAGTGAAGGGTTACCTAAGTCAAGAGGTAAAATAATTGTTTTAGTGGTATTGGATAGTATCACAAAGTATGCTCATTTTTGTTCTCTCTTCCATCACAACCTTAGTAGTAGCCTAAATATTTACTTGCATCCATTGTGTTCAATCAAAACCCTACCTTCACTAGTCATTTTTGGAAAGAATTGTTTAAGTTACAAGGAAATTAGCCCAAAATGAGTTCAACCTACACATACTTCATTGATTTACCTCTAATCATCCTACAACAAATTTAAAGGGATAAAACCTCAAATCCATAACTCAAAGAAAACCAAAATCCCAAAAACCAAAATCGTAAGGTGGGTCCCAAAGTTTTGAGGTTAATTGTGCAATGGATACAACAAATGGTGACTCTGCTGGAAAAATATCTTGAGTATTTCGGCTGAAGAACCCAATTTCGCAAAAAAAAACCAAATATCATAAATATATACATCATCTAGAAAATTCCAAGAAGGTAGGGTAGATAGCTGCAAATGAAACACATGAACCCCTTGCTTTAGCATAGTGTGTGTACGTGATTTCATTTTGCATGTTTAAAAACTATATTTTTTTTGGTAGATAAGATACTATAGCATTAATACCGGGTTTTACAGGTTGACCCAAAACCTTTTACAAAAATCAGCCCAGGGTTGTTGATGAACATGTCCTTACTAAGGATCCTATATATGTAAAATCTACATGCCGCCAAAGCCATTACATCCGGTAAGGCACATAGCCTGTTATCAAAAAGAAACTTCCCATACAACATTTTGGGTATACCCCAAGAAAACACACATGCATCATAATTACAAAAAAAGAAACAGACACGGATCCCTTCCTTGAAATAGTGGAGAAACAAAAAGTTATAGACACACATAGCAGAATACTAAAAAAAACTCCCACAAGCTCTGTATTGATAGTTACTCTTAATAATTCTTTGGTAATTGCTTTCTTCCATATATGACATGCTTTGGGACCACATCCCGTCTTGGCCAATCAGCCTTGGAGAAGTGAACCTACTGGCTAGATTTATGGTGGTGGCTATCTGGTGGTCCACGTGGCTCTGGTTCGAAGTCTTATATTATCATTTCTTTCCTACCCTATGATTATCAACCAACCTCAAATTACTAAGATGACTAGGAGCCATGTTATATGACATGTGACTATCCCCATTAGTCTTTGTGGTATTTCCAAGCAGCATCCATCAAGACTGACAGCTCGGATAATTTTTATTGTGAGTCCATTTCAAAAAAGAGGTGGGAATACTCATAGCCTTCGAACTTACAGTGCCTTCCCTATTGGTAAATTTGACTATCATTCTTGGCATTCTTGTTGAATAAGCTCCTCTACTTCACTCGGGACACCGTGTTCCCATTTGAAAAGTTCATCACCATCGACACCCAAATTGGCCAGCTTATCAGCAACTTTGTTAGCTTCCCGAAAGACATGTTGGGCTTTTATATCCTATCTTCCCTGGAAAAGGATCCTAGCCTCTTCAACAATTGTTTTAATCCTCCAAGGAGGTGTTTTCCAATTATTGAGGAGATTTATAACATGCATAGAGTCTCCTTCTATGATCAAATTGCCTTCTAAGTCTTGAGTCATTTGAAGGCCTCTCCACATAGCTCTAGCTTCAGCTTCATTGTTCATCCTTGTTCCCAAATATTTAGAAAATGCAAGCATCATATTCCCATTATGATCTCGCACAATACCACCAGTGCCTACTCTGCCAAGATTGTCCTTAGCTGCTCCATAAAAATTAAGCTTAAACCAACCCGTAGGAGGTGGGGACCACTTAACATTGGCTCTGGGGTTGACTACCCTAGGCACAGACTCATCTAACAAGGTTAAGCTTAAATATTGAGCAATCATGGTCTCCTAGAGATGAGGTTTACGACTATCAAAAGGGATAAGGTTCACATTCTCATTGGCAAAGGATAGGATCCTGGCAATGATAGTTTGATGATCATGGATAGACTCATTAAAGACTCTATGGTTCCTTTCTAACCACACCTACCAAAGATAGTGATTGAGACAAATTTTCCACATGTATCTAAGTCTTTGGCTTGAAAAGGGGCAAGGCCATTAGATGAACAAATCAAGTACGATGGCTGGTTTAACCCAAGAAATATTGAAGGCCTAAAAAACCCCACTTAGGATAGTCAAGGAAAAAGGGCACTCAAGGAAAATGTGATAAATGGTCTCCCAATTAGCCCTACATAGATAACAATGATTAGTGATACAAATACCTTTACGCATCATATTATCAATGGTTAGAATTCTTCCTTGGATAACCAGCCATGAAAAGACTACAATTTTTGGAATTAAATTTTTTATCCAAACTAAGTCCTTTTGGAGGACAAAATCCTCATCATCAAGCAGAAGCTTGTAAGCTGATTTAATAGTGAACTGCCCATTTTTCGTAGGAGCCCAGGTCACTTGATCTTCCTTGGGTCTCATGGGGATAAACTATTGCTTGAGAATGTTACAAAGATCATTTGATTCCGCTTGAAATCCTTGAATCCTTATTTGTTTCCACTTCATTCTGCCTCTGTCCTCAACCATATAATCGGAGACTTTTTTGCCAATGAGTTCTTTCGTGATATCTCTGATTCGGGCTAAGTTAGGATATTGTGTCAGTGGTTCATCCTTAGCCCACCTATCATTCCAGCAATTTATCCTCTCACCATTGCCTAAAACCCATCTTAAACCTTTTTTGATGATTTCCTTACAATTGAGAATTGCTTTCCAAAAAGCAGAACCTCTGATTGGAACTGAGTCACTTAGAAATTCCATATTTTGAAGATACTTTCATTTGATGATAGTTGTCCATTCATTTTCTTCACCAGAAATGAGGTGCCATGCCTACTTAGCTAGTAAAGCTAAATTCATATGAGCAATTCTCCTCAGACCTAAGCCCCCATTTTCCATGGGTCTGCACACTTTGGTCCATCCTACAAGGTGTATCCTTTTTTTCTCCTCTGATCCAGTCCATAAAAATTCTTTTTGGAGTTTCTCAATTTTCTGGAAAACCTTCACAGGGGCTTTGAAAATGGAGAGGAAATAGACTGGAATGCTCTGAAGAGAGGCCTTAGTGAGGGTCAGCTTTCCTGCTTGAGATAGAAGATGACCTTTCCATCCAACAAGTTTTTTTTGAATTCTTTCAATAACCCTATCCCACATTGACTCTCTCGGAGAACCAATGAAAAGAGGGAGACCAAGATACGAAGTGGGGAGGTTTGCTATATCACACCCTAAAATTTTTGCAATCCTTCCTTACCTCTGAATGGGGGTGTTCAAGAAATATAACTTGCTTTTACTGAAATTAACTTTATGACCAACAACGTCCTCATAGAGTTGTAGGATGTATTTAATTCTTTTGGCCTCAACCACCGATGCCTTAGTCAATAGAAGGGTATCATCGATGAATTGTTGGTGAGAAACAACCCTAGTGAGAGATGTTGCCTTGATTCCTAATATTAGCCTTGAACTACAAGCATTTTTTATGGTTCTACCTAAAGCTTCTACCACAATGATGAATAACATGGGGCTGATAGGGTCCCCCTACCGAATTCCTCTATGACTTTGAAAGTAACCAATAGTTGTTCCATTAACCAGAATCGAGAACCATGCTTTAGAAATGCATTCTTTGATCAAATTAACCCATTGGTGGTGAAAACCAAACTTAAGGAGGACAACAATCAGAAAGTCCCAATTTAGCTTATCAAATGCTTTGTTCATATCAAGCTTGAGGGCAAAAATAGACATGTTAGTCTTATGAGCAGAGTGTAGAGCTTCATGAACTATGATAACTCCATCCAAGATTGACCTACCCTGGATAGAGCTTCCCTAGCATGGATCTATGATGTGGGGTAGAACATCTCTCATTCTATTTGCAATGGCTTTAGTTAGGATCTTGTAAGAAACATTGCACAGACTGATTGGCTTGAAGTCAGCCATAGATTCAGGGGTTTGCTTCTTAGGAATTAGAGAAATAAAAGTAGAGTTGAGACATTTTGGGATATGATTGCTTGCTTGGAATTCTATGATAGCAGAAATTACATCCTCACTTACGATGTCCCAAAAATCTTGATAGAAATGAGGGGGAAAGCCATCGGGTCCCGGGGCTTTGTATGGCTCCATGCTAAACAAGGCTTCCTTAATTTCCTCATCAGAAAAGGGAGCTAGAAGCTTAAGGTTTATATCCTCATTTATTATGCTAGGAATGGATTGCAAGAGAATATCTTTGGCCTCCTCATTGCACTACGATTCTTGACCAAGGATAGAATTGAAATAAGTTACTGCCTCCTTTATGATTTCTGTTAAGTCTTGAGTAATAGAACCATCTGCTTTTTTTTTAAATTTATCTTGTTATTGCTTCTATTTCTAAGCGTGGTGACGTGAAAAAAATTGGAATTTGAATCTCCATATTTCAACCAAAGAGCCCTTGATTTTTGCCTCCAATAGATTTCCTCACAGGCCAAAATGTTATGAAACTCTGCTAGTTTTATCCATTCCTCCTGCCTAGTAGTTTCATCAACATCACCATGTTGAATCCTCTGATCAATTATCTTCAAAATTTCAACAACCTATTTTTTATTTTCAAAGAGGTTCCCAAAGACCTCTTTGTTCCAAGTTCAAAGCTTTTCCTTAACAAACTTTAATTTGCCAGCAAGTTTAAAAGTTGCACTACCCCTGACAGGCTGCTGCCACCATTGAATTAAGTTATCTCTAAAACTAGAATGTTTGATCCACATAGATTGAAATATGAAAGGTTTCTTGAAGGATAGAGAGTTAGGGATCTCCAACAAAATGGGATTATGATCAGAGGTAATTTTAGGAAGGGCTTGTAGGGTAGAATCACCGAACAGAGTTGTAGCCTCCTTTGATAGAAAAAACTTGTCAAGCCTTTCTTGAATGAGATGACACCCTATCCATCGATTGCTCCAGGTATAATTTGCTCCTCTAAGTTTTACATCCATCAACATGTTGGAGTTCACAAAGTCATTGAACTCATCCATGCTCCTGATAGGTGGTCCATTTCCACCCATTTTGTCTGAAGGGTAAAGAGGAGTGTTAAAATCCTCAACCAGAATCCAGGGGACATTATGGAAGATTTCACTCAGATTGCCTAAGTACTCCCATAGTAGAGCTCTCCCTTGAATTGAAGTTGGGGCATAAATATTTGAAAGGATCCATGACCTATTGTTATTTATTTCCTTAAATAAAACACTAAGAACCCTATCATATTTATGAATAATGGTGCCTTCTACTATCCGGGGATCCCACAAAGTCATAAGGCCTCTAGACGCTCCTCTGGATGATTTGCAAACCATCTCCCCTTGATTCCAGATTTTTTTGCTACTTTTTTTGATTGAATCTCATCAATTTTTGTTTCTTGCAACATGATAATAGTTGGATTCACTTGATTTCTTATTGCACTGACTTCCTTATGTTTGGGTAGGCCATTGAGGCCTCTCACATTCCATGAGAGGAACTTCATTTAGATTGTTTGGGATTTCTTCCTCTCCCCCTCCCTTGAGGGGGTTTTCCTAATTTGTTGTCTTCAGAACCCGAAATAACTTGTTGAAACAAGGTTCTCTATTTTCCATTGGCAATGTCATTATCAGTTTTAATTTTTTGATGCTCAACATTTGATATTCTCCCTCTTCTTTTTTCACTACCAAAATCTATAGGAGACTTCACAGTGCTCCTGGTTTGTTTAGGACTAAACTAGGGGAGGCAATTTGTTGCAGAACCGGACTGCCATATTCCTCAATCTGAAGAGTTTCACATATCTCCACCCCTACATCCAAATCTTCTCCTTTTTTCCTATATTCCCCTGGTCTGTGGGATGGCCCCTCAGTAGGATTCACCTGGCTCCTAGTGATGATGTTAGGGAGATGAGATTTTTTATTTTCCAATGCCTCAACTTTCTTCCTAAGTTCTTCAACATTAGGGTTTGGCTTTGGGATGCCCATTGGGCTTGAAGTATTTTCAGCATTGGGGTTTAAGGATCCCGACTTGGATGGGGATTCTAGAGATCGGGCATTAGGGTTTGGCTTTGTGATGCCCACGGGGCTTACAGTAATTTTAGCATTAGGGTTTGAGGATCCTGACTTGGATGGGGATTCTAGAGAGTCAGAAAGGTTAGCTTGAAGGTTCTGGGCTTCCATGTCTTTCGATAATCCTCCTACTCCCATATTGGATAGAATTGAAAATTTATTTGAAACTAGAGGATTGGAACTTACCTGAGTATTTTGGTTGCCAACAACCTATTGTTTTCCTTTGTCTTGTTGGGACCCTGCACCCTCTCTTTTCTTTTTTTGGTAGACATAGTTTGCCTGATTGAAATCACCTCTGCCAGGGAAACTCCTCAAATTTCCTCTGTCTAGCATTCCCTACTTCTGCTTTTCTCTATTCATTGCCAGGTTAGGGCATTGATTGCATAGATGTCCTTGATTTTTGCATTCTGCATAGAATATCGATCTATTCTCGTATTCTACCAGCTATTTTTGATAGTATTCTCCATACTCTAGCTCCACAAACCTTGGCAATTCATTATCCAAATTAGCATTTACGTAGATTCATGCATGAGTCATCCTTGTCCTGGCCAAGGTCGCATGGTCAATGGAGATCAGGTCCCCTATAGTTATGGCTATGCCCTACAGCCAATATTCATTGAAGAACTGGGCAGGTAGACTCGGGAGATGAACCCAAATAGGGGCAATGTTAATATTTTGCTTTTTAGGGTCAAAATATTCACCCCATCATCTGAGAAAAAGGCTCCTTTTGCCCAAAAACCAAGGACCTCCTGTTAAAATATGGTTAGCATCCTCCATATTGTTAAAACGGATAATGAAGAACCCTCGAGTTAGAGCTACCAACTCCAAGCTGCCTATCGGTCGCCATTTACCCATCGCCCAAGCCCTGATAGTCTCCATGTCCGGCCTACCTCCCAAAAACTTGCCTACCGGGGAGAATTCTTCCATTGAAAGAAAAGGGCTCATGGAACTTGTCGGGGCCAAAATTTTATTATTTATTGGAACTAGGGGTGGAAGAGAGAGAACCTCCTTTCTTTTTCCTCTAAGAGTCTCAGCAAAAGACAACCACTTCTTGGGCCCCGCATTGTCCTTCGTATATTTTTTTCGGGGTCTTTTTGAGGAGGGTCGGGCCCCCGCGTGATGCCCGCCTCCAAATCTGTCGTAGCCTGACCGCCTTCCTCTGGATCCTCGCTTGATCCATGCTCGAGGTTCCCACCCACCCCTTCCATACCTGCTCTACCTCTGTCGCCTTGGCTGAGATTCCTGCCCAAAAAATTCAAACCCTCACTCCCGCCGCACCCGCTAAACCTCAGCTCACTCATGGTGATATGGATCCTCCTAGAGCTCATTGGCTGTAATCATAATTGGCCAAGAGAGGAATAGATATTTTTTCCCTTATGAAATTATAAATCAAACCCAGAATAGGTGAATATGTTTGAAAACTATCTTGATTCCATCACTTGACTAGCATTTAGGCTATAGAAATACTGCTCTTTAGAGTGAATTTCTTTAGACAAAGCTCCACTGCTAGTCAGGCGTCTATAGCCCCAGTAGGGTTTTATCTAAATTATCAATGGTTTAATTGATATTTTGCAATGTCTTTTCTATTTTTTTGAAAAAGCTTTATCTAGACAGAGCCCTACTATTGTTCAGGTGTCCATAGGCTCGGTAAAGTTTATCTAGACTTAGTGACTTATTTTAGAGTGTTTTTCATTGTTTGCTTTTTTTTACAAGGCCTTGCAAAAATTTATGCACCACATGGGTTAGAGAGTATTTGAAGTGGAGTGTATTAGATTTTCACCTTAATTTGCAAACCAATATGAATTCATCCTTCATTATTTCAAAGCATACCCCTTAATATGATGTGTTGATGTGTAGGTTTAGAAAAATGCTTTAGTATTCCAAATTTTACTATCTTAGTCCCACAATCTAGGAGAGATTACTAAACAAATTCATCCTCTTTTCCTTGATCAACATGATAGGCAGTTCACCATTCATGATAATTGAGCACAAAAAATGGTCAAGAGGCCATTAGTAGTGACCAAGAAACATCATCCCAAATGAGCACAAAAAATGGTCAAGAGGCCATTAGTAGTGACCAAAAAACATCATCCCAAATGAAGAGACCAACCCCAAACACAAAAGTCACAAAAATGAAAAACAAAACTTGAAAAAAAATTAAGGACATCACACCAAAATAGAAAACTAAGAACGAAAGCATGAAAATATAAAACTATATACAATAATATACAATAATATACAAGATAGTGCAAAGATTTATACTATCATTTTCTTAGATCCCAAACTTGATTTACATCACAAATTAAAAGATATATACCATGATATGCATGCCAAGCTTTATAGAAATCCAACCAACATAATATTAGGCCAACCAATATAGCAACCCTCATTTTTCCTCTCTCACCCCACCAATTTGATTCAGTTCTATTAGTAATCCCATAGTGGAACTTCAAATCATCAAATTAATAAGACAATAATTGATCTTCAATTATTTCTTGTATATTTATGAAAACATAAATTTCACAATTCAAATCATGATGTAGAAATAGAATTTCATTTTACAAAATGAGGTCTTGCAAGTAGGAGCCTATTTCTATAAATTTCAAAGCCAATTCATTTTCCATGTCTTTAGGCCAATCATGCTTATGTAACAATTTGCAAGCATCTAGGATATTTACTAAATGAGAATCATTATAATATTTTATCCTAGATTCGATTGTTAATTGTTGATGAACTTGATTCAACAATTCAAGCACATCAAATTTTATTTCATTCACCAAAGCAATATTATTAGAGGTGTGAGTAGAAATAAATTCTAGTTCTTTATTAACCTCCAATGGTATTTCATCATAAATAACATTTGAATCCAATGAATGATTATACAAATTTTCACCTGAAGCTTGGATGCTTGAACACAAAAGGTTAGATTCTACCTTTTGTATATTTTTATTTACCAAAACTTGGTGATCCATTATAATATTTTCTTCTTCTTCATGGGCTTCATCATCATCATATTGTATCCCTTTGTCTTCATCCATGACCTGTTTATCAAAAACACCAAGATTACACACACAATTAAATATATTTCCATATTTTTCAAACCACAAGTCTTGTATATCTATGGATGTGTCAAATAACACATCTTCCTGATCAATCACTTGAGTTGTTTCAAATAAAACAACATTTGTATCATTTGGAGGAATAGAAGTCAATTCTAATTCCTTTCTAACCACCGATGGTATTTATTCATTTGAATATTCAAATCAATCATGTGAATTTGTACCCAAGTTTTCAGTATTCCATAACAAAAGAGTAGATTTCACCTCTTCCTCATCCATAATAGATGAATCATAGGAAACATTTACCATTTCTTCCTTTTCTACTTCAACAAGTTGTTCCATAAATTCATATTCAAAATGGTCAAATTTAGGAACCTTCTCTATTTTTGCAAGTGACATGCCATTTTATGATTGTATAGGAATTATAGGATCTTCATGTGAGATAGCATTTTCAGCATCCTGCATGTCAATAGAAATCTCATCAATAGGGGTGTGAAAAGCCAATGATTCTTCATATCTTCCCCAACCATTATAAAAATTGTCATCTAAATTTATGGGATGAAACTCTATTGTATCTTTGGCATGTTGAATATTTTTCTTCTTTATCTATGGTAGTAGAATCATGATAATTTTCCAACACTTGATGAGATTCCAACTCTTCTTCCAAAACATTCTCAGATTGTATAAGACATGTAATATCCTCATGCGAGAAAGTAATTATATGATCCTGCATATCAATTGACACAAAAAGTTCATTAGAATGTTTAGAGTGAGCATATTCTTCCCATTTCTCCCAAGAATCATAGTAATCATCTTCCAAAATCAAGTTGTGATGCTCAACTACTTCTTCACCATGTTCCAATTCATCATGTTTCTTATCAAATTTACCTTCACCTTCCTTAGATGGTTCAATTATTTTCAAAATTGGGCTACTCTTTGTATTAAATATTGCAAGATCACAATCCATATTTGTAACCCATGATTCAATTTTATCATAATTTGGAAGGTGTGGGTTTTATTGACAATAATTTCAACAATCTCATCCAAAGTGTCTTCTGAGAACAAGTGGTGAAATTCTGTTATATCTTCGAATGCATTTATTGATTCTCTTTCAACCTCACTTTCAACCAATTTTGATGGCTTAGGGGTTTCTATAATGGGATCAATTTTTACATTCTTCTTTCTATTATCATCCCAATCCCTCTTTGTAATAATGATTCTAAACCCTTTCTTTCTAAAGGTTCATATTTTTCCAAATTTGAGTCAATATCTACATCTTGATGGGCTTGTTCACCATAATATTCATTGGTGGATGTTGGTTTTGCAACTTGCACCTGCTCTTAGATGATACCTAAAGTGGTTGTAAAATTTGGACATTCAACTCCATCCCATTGATGGTTCACCTTAGACATCATTTGATTCAAGGGTGATAGATTATATGGTTGGTATTAGTTGGAATCCATAACTTATGAAGAACAATATCTCATAAGAAAATGTTGTACCTCAACTTGACTCAGAGGTGACTTTTGATTTTTAGCCTTAGGGTTATGCAATGATAGCTTACCCCCATTAACATTTCTCAAATTCCACCATTGTTCTACCATAATTGCCTCATTGTAGGCCTTAGAAAATGGTGAATCTTTAAGAAGCTTCCTTAGAAATTTAGATATTGAGGGGTCTAAGGATCCCATGTAAATTTGAAAGGCTTATTCTTCTAAAATGGTATAATGCATATCTATTTTGGTATACAACCTATGGAACCTATCATTAAATTGACTCATGGATTCATTAGGCTCTTTATAGATAGAGGTAAACTGATTTGCTATCATATCTGGGTCAACTTGATTTCTAAAATGGTCAAGAAATATTGTTTCTAGTTGGACCCAAGAAGTGATAACATCTATAGGTAATTGGATATACCAACCCAATGCTATGTCATCCAATGTGTATGAGAATAACCTACAAGCAACATCCTCATGGAAAATTTGTAAGTGAATTAACATGCTCTTGTAGACAAACAATCTCTGTATGTGACCTAATACCACATCTTACCTAAACTACAGTGCATACTCCAATACACTTTCAAGAATTTGATGAGGTATTCTAGTAATGCTTAAATGACTATAATGTTCACCTAACAAAGATGCCATTCTTGCTCTTATTTTATCAAATGTTGCCATTAGTGAAACTCAAAAAATAACTTTAGAACCAATTTTGTTATTCAAATAAAGATATCTTGAAAAGAAGCATAAAATGATTAAAAAATATCAAATGTTTAGCATATGAATCATGTTAGCATCAACCAAGATATATGCATCAATTAAACCATGATGTTAGAGAACATTATCCAATTTGCAAAAGGTTAGCATTAATGCATCATCAATTAGAGAAATTTTCAAATCAATGAATGTGATCAACAAAACCTTATTAGCCAAGACCAATGTCTTTAAATAAACCTTTCAAGTAAACATGAACAATTTAGCATCTAAATAGCAATAAAGTAAACCAATTCAAACCCTCCTTCTAGCACTAATTCTGTTGAGTGGAATTTTTCTCAATTACAAAATCCCCATCACAATTAGGATTTTGATTAGAAAACCCTCTCTTGCAAAGAAATAGAAATTTCTCCAAGGTTCCTTTTACTTAATGTGTGCTTGTAATCTTGTGAAGATGTGTCAAATAAGTGCTAGGAATACCTTAGTTATTTGCAAGTAACTGTTAACAAGGGGCCTATGTTGGTATTATTTTATTGCTATACTAGTGATTGTTCATGAAACTTAAAAGAAAAAGGAAATATGATTGGCCCTCATATGACCACAATGTAAAGCCTTAGTTCATTTTATCTTGAAGTATTTTAGGTAGATTTTATCTTCTTTTGATTAAGTAGATTTTAAACAAAATTTATTCTTGCATTATTAAATCCTACTTTGAGCATGAAATAAAGATTAAAATCTATCCCCAAATGTGAATATTAAATTATGATTGGATTCATTCAATGTTGCTTTGAGCATGACAATAAATATGGTCTCTGATATAATATATAAATTACATCTCTTTAATAAAATTAGAATTTTCATAAAGAGAGTCAATTTATTGCTTTAAAATAATGGCCTTTTGAAATGCTATATAAATCACTCCCCTTTAATGAAATTGTGATTTTCATAAAGGAAAGTTAATTTATTGCTTGCAAAACAAACATGCAAAGCTTGAAATCTGATTTACCTTCAAAATGCGAAATTATGTAAAATCCAAAATTATAAAATGCTTGTAAAAATAGTAACTTTGAATAATTTTTATAATTTTGAAATGGCTTCAAAATGAAATCAAAATTGCATAAAATGGAGCATTAAAGCTTGTTCTTCACACCCGTGCATTTTTTTTTGGAATTTTAAAATTTTTTTCGATTTTTATTTTAATTGCCAAAGTTTAAAAAAATCTGCAAAAGGGAAGGGTTAGAAAAATAAAAGTAAAATATAGAAATGGACCAAAATGCTGAAAATGTTAAAAAAAACTACCACCAGTATGATGCCACCCTATTTATGCAAAAATGAAGATGTGAGAAACTTCTGCATGTAACCTAGTTTATCCGAATTTGCATTTGCACAACTCGCAATAACCTAGGTGTGAGCTTCTAAGGAAATAAAAAAAATTTCATGTTTTAAAAATTCAATTATGCAACCACTATTATGCATTAAACATCATCTATAAGCCTAAAACATGAAAGGGAAAAATAAACATTAATCCAAACATGCAGAAATAATCTCCTCCTATCTTGCTAACAAGATGCAAATTTATGGAATCATTTGTATTAAAAAAAAAAAAATACAGTCTTGCAACATATTTCTAGCCTTGGCCTCCAAAAAGGTCTAGCCTTTGGCCTGCAAAAAATTCAACCCCTGCTACGACATTTCCATGAAGATTTAAAGCTTCGACAAAAACTTTCATTTCCTTTCTTTGGACCTAGGTATCTCCTTCCTTCAAAGTATTTAGACAATCTTTTGATTAATCATGTGAAGCTTTAAACCAAATCTCTTGGGCTTAAAATATAAATATTTTAACCCTCCTTTTGTCAATTCCTTGCACTGACTTTTGACATCACTGACACTGACTCTTGACACCAATGACAACATAACTACTCAAAATTTCCAATAGAGAACATCATCAAGGTGATTTAATGTCCAACCATAGAATTCTTGTGAGGAATTTCTTCAATTCTTTTTCCTACCTAAGATGAATGACCCTTGTACTAGGAACATATATTATAGGTATCAAAATAACAAAAGATAAAATCATGGAGTGTAACTATGCCTACATGAAGTCAAATATAAATCATGTAATGTTCAATTAGTTACACATGCAAGAAATAATTAATCTCCATGAAGTCCATAATAAATTATGCAGATGATCACACTACCATCTATTATTCCTTTTTATATGAAGTCACAATAAATCATGTAGCATATGAATAAACTATTTTTTAAATCATAGCTTGGCCATATTTTTTCCAATATAGTCTACTCCATTTGTACCTCGAGGTATAATTTATTTAAAATACAAAGGCACATGCCAATAATAACTATCATGCCTATCCCCTATTCATTCCACTTTAAGACCTAGATTATAAGTCCTTTAACAACCCATCTATATACTTTCTTATTGCTAAAGTCAACCCTTACAAGATGGAATAGATGCATTAATATTGTATTCATTCAACATAAACTAGGCATGCAAGCATTATATATGCAATCCTCCTAACATTTGCAATAAGAAGACTCATGTAATTATAATAGTAAGTGATCCCTTATTGCAAGTTACAACTAGTGTAGGACAAATAGGACTATAACATAATGCAACCCAAGAAATTATATAAAAAACATATGAAATCCTTCTAACTTTTACATCAAGTAGACTCATAATATTAAGTGATCCCTTATTGCAAGTTACAACTATTATATGAGAAGTAAGACTTCAACATAATGAACCTAAGTAGTTATGCAAGTGACATATGAAATCCTTCTATCTTATACAATGATCAGACTCATAATAGTACTTTATCCCTTAACCCAAGCAATTATAAAAGCAATATATAAAACTCTTCTAACTTTTATGGTATGTAGACTCATAATAGTAAATGTTTCCTTATTACAAATTACAACTAGTATATGAAAAGTAGTAATCTAAGCAAGGTAGAGGTTGTTTTGTGTCTGCATGGTCCATTATATTAGAATGATGTCAAATGATATGTTTCAATTCCTATTATGACTTTGTAGCATATGAGCTAGTGCCATGACCACCTATGGTGACACATTTGTGCATGGCACTAACACTTGCTTTAGTGTTAGTGTCATCTTCAATGTTGGAACTAGAACTAATTCCTTACATTAGCATCATATCTAACATCAATACTAGTTTTTATAGACTAGACATTTTTAAAATCTTAGCACTAGCCTAATAGCCTTAGTGTGAACCTATCTACCAAATTACTATGGATCCAATCCATGTAGTGCTAGTGTTAGTCTTGGGCACCAATGCATACAACACATTATGAGTAATTAGATACTTGATAGAGGATAACATCATGACAACACACACTTTTATATACCAAGCTCAAATATGAAAAAACTTATCATAAGAAAATAACCAAAATTATTGTATGGGATTTCCAATGAAATAAACTTTTTTTCTACAATTATGTTCATAATTCACTTTTAAAAATTTAGAGCTTCAAATTTTTCTAACTGAACCCAAATAATATGACATAGGATATAAAATTTCTAATATTAAAAAATCATTACAAAATGGGGCATTCATATTTATACTACATCATAGGGTTTTAAGTGTCCAAAACATGCATGTAAAGAGAACCCACTAACATCTTATACCCCATCCTTAATTTTAGGGTTTCACATGTTCAACCAAACTTAAATAGATAATAGAGAATTCATTACATTTAACCAATTCAAGTATGAATAAAATTATCACAAAATATACCTTGACAATCACCTTCAGCAAACACCGTTATTTCCCAGTTTTTAAACCAACCCATTTATCTTTTCTCTCATTAAATGAAACCTTAAAAAAAATGTATGTTTAAGTTTATAGCTCAAGAATTTACAAAGTTTTCTTTTTGAAATAATTATGGTTAATAATTTAAATATGAATACAAAAACTTTGCACACTCACACAATGAGTTAATACAAGTATAAAAAAAATGTACTTGGTTGGGCCAAAATACCTAGCTCAAGATCGAATTTACTATTGTTATCTTGAGAAAATTGCACATTTATCCATCTTCAAAATATGAAGAATGCATGTATTATTGTTGGACAAGAAAATTACCCATATTTTAAATAGGGTAGGGTTTATATAAGGGTTCTATAAGTGTTCCACCTCCTCCAAAACCCTCTCCCAACCTAGAATAACTCTTCTACAAAAATAGGCCATTTTCAATCAAAATGACTCAATGGTGTTTATCTAATGGTTTTATCTCTATGTGCTTATATATTCCCATTGGATATTGCAATATAAATCCCCCTTAACTTCCAGCCTTTCTTCTTCTCTCAAAAACATAACAAAAGGAGGTGCCTAGAAAAGAAAAGGGCTTATATAATAGTTATTAACTTTGGTGGAGGTATTTGTGGCTCTTCTCTCTAAACATCTTCCCTTGAAAATTGGTGGATTTAGTGGTATTTCAATGCAATATCCATGTTGTTGGTTACTATTTCAGATTTTAAGGATGTGTTTTTTGACAGTAAAAGTTCTTATGGTCTTGGGATGTATGCCCAACAGTTGATGGAGCTCTCTTAGTGAGCTAGAATTTTTTCTAGGTTTTGTGTTCAGTAAGTCCCTTGGCTCGATTGGTCCCCATTTATTGTAGGCGGGAATGTGCCTTTAGACTTCTTTGAATTTTCTTGAAACAAATTTGTGTTCCTGGCCTTGGTAGGATTTGTATTTTTTTAAATTTTAAATTGTTGTTGGATGGTGTCCCTTTTCAATTTGAGAAAAATTGGATACACAAAATTCAGTTTTCGTCGGTTGTGGCAGTGTTATTGTTGGGTTGGGAGCCTATGTGGCCTGGATGGCCTGTTCCTCTTATGTTCTCTGTAGTTGTGGTCATCAGTTGAAGTGTGGTAAATGGTCCTTTTGAGGAAGGATTGTTGGTTAGTTTTTTTGGGTTGTGAGGTGAGGCTTGTTAGTTTTATGGAGAACCTCTAGCGTCTTGGGCTGCCCAATGCTCCATATTTTATAAATTAAGTTTTTTGGATTCCTTTAAAAAAAAAAAACCTTTATTAATATCATACAAAAAAAAAAGTCAAGCTATATAACCCTCTTGATGGTGTTGCTAAGATTTAAATCTTGGTACAGGCTATATTATCTATATATCTCAACTATTAAACCAACACAAATATATGATGATAATTATATGACTATAAATAATTTTTGATACCATTTTAAAAATAGGTAGGTAGTGCACTCTCTTCGGTTATTGCATACTAATTTAATATTTCTATCAACTACAATCTTGTTATGTTCAAAGTTTTTAGTTTTCTATTTCTCTGTAATTTACAACGAGATTCTACCTTAATAAACAATTAGCAAGGGAATAAAATAAACATCTCATGACCATTGATTATCAATTGATGCGCTAACGGATGTCTTAGCGGTTAGAGGCCCACAGGAATGTCCTAGCTAATTTCGGTTCTTCAAATCTCTATTATGGAACAAAATAGTCTATAAATATAAATAAAATGCTTAATTAATAATTGAAGGTAGGTTGTCAAATATATGTGAGGGTTAGGGCCACCCTCCCTTACCTTACTAAGGCTCAATAATTGGTGCAGGGTGTAACAAGATGCATAATAATGCCAAGGGGACATCTCCATCGACCCAACCTTCTGGTTTGCCACCTTCAACAAACTACCCTTTTTTTCCTCATCATGACAATCCCCTCGACCTCACCTCACCTTACTGAAGATGAATGCGATAATACTGCTAATCTTTGTCATCATGTCGGTGTTAGTGCCAAAGTCAACCCCAAAAGGAAGGATCAATTTCCATATTAAAATTATCAGAGGGAGGTTTGGAGGTTAGTGGGAGAGACATGATAAAAACTGGTGCCAGTATTTTAAGATGTGCAGCACGTTGAAATGATGGAGTTATGGGTGTGGTGATGAGTATTTAAATACGTTTGCTTGCTTTGTTTGCATTGGTATCGGTACTTGTGAGCCATTCTCGAACAAGTTTGATAATCAAAGCACATGCCTGCTGCTCTCCCACCTCCAGAAGCGCCGTTGCCTCATGCTTTCGTTCATTTCATGTGAATAAGAAGAAAAAGACGTCCGTTCGTCCGTCTCAAGAGGAGGAGGAGAAGGAGGAGAAGATTGATATCATAGTTGGAAATTTATATTGTTTATCCTACCAGCCTGTGGTGTGGTGTGTGGTGTGGGCTGTAGTGCGTGGTGTGGCGTGTGGTGTGGTGTGGGCTGTAGTGCATGGTGTGGCGTGTGGTGTGGTGTGGGCTGTAGTGCGTGGTGTGGCGTGTGGTGTGGTGTGGGATTCAGAGTCGTCTTGTTTTAGCGTCTATTGTATTCTATTTCTGTCTTTCCCGAGGACAGCCAGGTCCAAATCAGCTGTGTGTTGGCAGAGACGCGGAAGGACGACTTCACACCAGGCTTGTGTACGCGTTTTTTTAGCAAAAGGGAGCAGAGAATAAAACTGCCCCCACTCTCCATATTCCCATCTCTTCCCATAGCATTGCAAGTTCAAAGCTGTTGAGGCACGCGCTGTATCATTGACTTGTTCTGCCCAGGAAGAAGTTTCTTCGATTCCTGTTGGCTGCTTCAGTGGTCCTTCTAGCTTGAAGATCCTTCCTTTCGACTTGGGTGACTTTTTATATTATTTTTTATAGAGTCGGTTGATCCGTTTATAGAGAGAGATCTTCAAAGTTGAGCATGGTGTAATCATTCCGACCTTCCCAAAGTCAAAACTCCAAAACCTTCCGGTCGCAAGGGAACTAAAATTCTGGGCTCTTCACCGACTGTGGGAGGGATTCGGATACTTATTTGGGGTGTTTAAAGCCGTTTTTAAGGCCTGTAAATCATCTGATCGCTTTCAAAGCTGTGCAGAGTTCAAGCTGGGAGAGAAGTTTCGTGTCAATCGAACCAGAATTTCTTCCTGCCGACCCACTGATTGAAGGTTCGTTTGTTATTAGCCCCACTTCAAAAAAAAAAAAAACTGTAGATAGATACACACACAAACTATGTCATCCCCTTTCCACATCATCAATCTCTGGTTTCATCTGCATAAAATGTTCATTGCGTGACACGACTTTAGTATCAAAAGCGTCTTGGATACGACTGCATCAATTCTTAAAAGCTGCCACGTCCAATCTTCTTTTGCCCACAGACTCACCTCTACCTCTTGGAGAAATCGAAATCCCCACGATTAATTTTTGTTAACCTATCTATCTATCTATACCCTACTCGAGTTTTCATCTTAGACGGTAAGAAGAATATTGCCCCAACCCCCCCATTCTTTCGTCGTTTTTAACAAATTTGGTATAGTCGGATTGCCTTCTGGCACTCATTATTTCTGGTACGATCTCCGGTCATTACATTCCGCCCTCCTGATATTAAAACCAACCTCTCCAAAGTTTAGATTTTAACGTTTTTGTTTGCTTGTGGGTATTTATTTAACACCCCCAAGGTTTGATTTTTTATTTTTTATTTTTGATTTTACCTATAACAGCTATATGTTCTATGATAGCAATTTATCCATATTTTTGTCCTGATTTTTCAATTTCCAGCAGATGGTATCTTCCATTCTAGGCATTTCAGATGAATTGAATTGCTGCAAGAATTCAAGGCTAAGGGGTTCTGTTTTTTTTTTTTTTTGTGTGTGCAGAGATGACTTTGTCAGTAAATGGGCAATCCCGAGTGCCTCCTGGTTTTCGCTTCCATCCCACGGAGGAGGAGCTCCTGTATTACTACCTGAAGAAGAAAGTCTCGTTCGAGAAGATTGATCTCGACGTTATTCGTGATGTTGATCTTAACAAGCTTGAACCATGGGATCTTCAAGGTACAAAAATTCATTTTCGGCATAGTGGGTAGCACCTAATAGTGCAATAATCGTTTACTGAAGATAGTTAAGATGGAAAAATTTGCAGAGAGATGCAAAATCGGGTCGACGCCGCAGAGCGACTGGTACTTCTTCAGCCACAAAGATAAAAAGTACCCAACGGGCACTCGCACAAATAGGGCGACGGCAGCGGGCTTCTGGAAAGCCACAGGGCGTGACAAAGCCATCCACATGAATTTCAAGAGAATTGGGATGAGAAAAACGCTCGTCTTCTACAAAGGCCGAGCCCCTCACGGCCAGAAAACCGACTGGATCATGCACGAGTATCGTCTAGAGGACAGCAACGAAACTTCCCATTCCCAACCAGACGTAATATTCAATTCAAAACAGTATCAAAATTTCATACTTGCCCTCAAAATTTTTCAATACTAATTTTATGAAGCGTTGTTGATTTGATTGACAGGCGTTCAACGAGTTACAGGAGGACGGGTGGGTCGTATGCCGGGTTTTCAAGAAGCGAAACCACTTCAAGGGCGACGAATTGGCAAAATCACCCCCACCCAATATGACCAAAAAAAAAATGCTCTCAGATTTCGAATTTTCCGGCGCCGACATCACCACTGTGGATCAGATGCAGTACTCTTCTCCTCAACAGCAACATCAACTCAACCTGTGCAAGCAAGAGCTAGACGTGGCATACGGTTTCCCCACTCACGACCAATTCATGCAGCTTCCTCAGCTGGAGAGCCCCAAATTCCCCGGCCATCCTTCTCCGGCTCCTGCCCCTCCTCATCTCCCACCCTCCTTCTCTGGCATGAAGCGCCTATTTCACGACAGAGTTCCAGAAAACGTCTCCAAACGTTCCTGTTATCCACCGCCCATGTCTCTGGATCTCTCAGAATGGGAAGGCTCAACCGTCACAACGACGACTGCGGCTCATGATCAGGCCAAAGCCGAAGTCGAAGCCGACGCCCAAGCCGCTGAATTAAGGTCGGAAGCCCAGAATTTGAATTTGCAGGACTGGACGGTGCTGGATAGGTTGGTGGCATCTCACCTCAATCAAGAGGAGGAGGCCTCCTGCAAGGAACAAATCAGGTATGGTGCTGCCTCAACCCCTGCCCCTACCCCACAGCTTGTTGATGTCCAGGAGGTCTCAGCTCTACCCCAGCTTCGGATGAACAGACTCAACCCTCATGATTTCGCTTGTGAAATCGATCTATGGAACTTCGGCAAGTGAAATTCATCTGAATCTCTCTTTACTCTTAGGGAAAAAAAAAAAAAAAAAAAACAGGAATTAAGAGAGAAATATCTACCTAAACATCTGTGATGGTGGGTGGTGGGATTTAATGGTATGGCATGTACTGAAAATGAAGAAGATTGAAGAAGTTGTTGGCTGTGTAAATATTTATAATTTTTTTTTTTTTGTTTACAGTGCTGAATTAGGTGATATAGACTGAAAGTTAGTTTTAGGGATGCCATCATCACCCCTCTGTGGAAAGGAGGGAGGAGGCATGATGCCTACTAAACTGCTCAACTGATTGTAATACTCTTAATTTTTAGATGTATTTTTCCGTTCGTCTAAGGCTTCAGATTAACAGATGCAGATTATATCAGTTCTTCTTATTATCTCTCTGATGATGTTGTTCATCGGAGAATAACGTCGGAAAAGATGTTCATAGCGAGCCGGAAAAGATCTTGATACTGTTGCTGTTGAATGTTATGTTAAATGGTATTGAATTATATTAGTTGTACGTTCATCGAATTTGACCTTAAATTGTAGGGTATTGACGTGGCAGAAGCCTAAATGTTTCTCTGATATTTATATTTGTTTCCACAGGAATTTGATATGGAAATTAAAATGGGGATTGCATAGAAATACAGAAGGTGGAACATTTAAACTTAATCAAAGATCAGTGGAAATTATTACAGTTTAATTTTTTTTGCAGTGATGATTAAGTGATTATAAGCTAATATGAATAAGATGGTGTGATAGACCATATCAAAATGAATTAATAATTAAATTATGTTGTTGTTTTATTGCCTAAAAATAAAAAGTAGAATAAAATTTATTTAAATTAATATAAATAATATTGCTATTGAATAGTAAAGTAAAAAGATTGAGTTGTAATATCTATGAGTATGGTTTATGGTAAGGATGACGATATAACCAGAATTTAATTGTGTATAAAAAGTATATATGAAGTTCTATCTTCATAGAATATGGTGATGTTTTAATTTATATTAAAACTTTCGTATCTTAGTACTCTCGTGCATCCTCGTGCATGAATATTGAGTTGTATCTTCATAGAATATGGTGATGTTTTAGTTTATATTAAAATTTCCGTACCTTATTACTCTCGTGCATCCTCGTTCATGAATATTGAGTTCTATCTTCATAGAATACGGTGATGTTTTAATTTATATTAAAACTTTCATATCTTATTTCCTCGTGCATGTTATTTTATTTTAGATCATGGAATATCTAAAACGAATAAAAATCCTTATAGAGGATAAGAGAGTATAGCGTTGTTTGACAAATTGAAAATTGAATTTTAGTAGCATTTCCTTTGCCATGTCCACCTCATAATGTTGAATAAAATTTATCAACTCTGATGACAATTATATGGGCTTAACGATGGAATTTGGTGTAATGGTGGGTCATGCGCAGCTGATTGAAGAAGGTTTTATCACCACTAAATAAGGTTTTATGCGGCTTCTCCCAGGGACTACTAGGTTTGGGAATATCATTAATTCAATTAAAAGATAATAGAATCGGTGGCTTCTTGATATTTCTAAATTGAGATTTCATACTCTATAAAACTTTCATTCCCTGCTTTTCTCGATTTCATGTTTTTATCGATTTATATTTCGGTTCTTGAGATTTCATACTGTATAAAACTTTCATCATGTTTTTAGATTTCGGTTGAAGGTTTTGGCATTCCAACTAGGAGGTTTAATATTCGAATTCAGAGTAAAGATTTTATGCCTTATATGCAGAAATAATAAGATTGTTTTCTTCCATGTATGGTGGAACCAGAAGAGGATAAGTAGTCTAATATGACCAATGTTTATAAAATTTAAAATATTTTATTTTATTTTAATAAATAGTTAAATTGATGATATATATTTAAAGAAATAAAATTAACAAATAAATAATTAAATTGATGATATATATTTAAAAAATATTGTGTAAAACTAAAAAGAATGATAATGTGAAAATAAAATTTGTAAATAAGTAGATTTGAAAAAAATAATAGTATAATATCATTTATAATTAAAAAGTTTAAAATTAATTAAAGTAATAAAAATAAAAATATTATTTTGTATTATTATAATATAAATATAATGACACAACATGAATAATAAAGAATAATAAGTGAAGTACAATCATATAAAAAATATAATATATTATTATTTTTATTTGTTTATTGATTTCATCAAATGTTAATATAGAAGATGATAGGATGTATCACTAGGTCAACCTAATCATTATGTCAATGAAAGTGTTGGCAAATTTTATTTTACATAATTGTAATCTAAAATATCAAAGTTCTTGGCTACTAGAGACATTCTCCTTGTAGGTGACTTCAATGCACAAATTGGTTGCATGTAGTGTATAGGGTATGTCCTCTACTTGAATCCATTAATGATTCAAGAAGTAGATTTTTAGGATGGTGTTTTACATTGATTGAAGGAGTGATTATTATATTTGATAAATTTCAATGTATGGTCATCCTTAATGGCTTAAGTTATTTCCACATTCATGTGGTCCTACTTGCTTTCCTTTTGCTAATGACTCTTTTGTCACAAATATGTTCTTGTTAACAAATTATTATTAGAAACACATGGTATTTAAAGACACCTAAAAATATCACATTGTCCTTTGTGTAGTGCTAATGGATGGTTAATCTACAAAGATCTTCAAAATTTGCTTAATTTGCTAAAAATCACTATTCATCCCCTTTAGCCCATTTTTCCTCCTAATCCCCCTCCTATGCTTAGCCCTTGGTCACCATGTGACCACCCCTTTAGCCTAACCTAGGGCCACCTCACCCTAGTCTACCCTTTGACTAGCCTAGCCTCCACCTCACCCTAGCCTACTCTACACCCTACTTTCCACATCCCCATACCCATTAAATGCCATGAAGACTTTGCACCATCAATGCATTTATGACATGGATGGTTTTGCATCCACATCACATAATGAAGGTGACGATATTCTTCATCCCATGCATTTATGAGGTATGGTGCACCCATGTCCATTTAATGCATATGGGTGGATGATGAATTTCCTCCATCCAAGGGAATTGATGAGGTATGGTGCACACTACCTCATAAGACACCTCAACCACCATAACCTTGTACAAATTCTTTAAATAGCAGGTCATTTTCTTCATAACCAGGGACCACATATTTGCTTACCCAAAATATACCAAAATCACCCTAGCCTCCATTGCATTCAAGCCCTCTTTGGTGCCATCCTCTATGGATGATTTCATGTGCCTATGTTTATCCTATTTTGTGTTGTAAACTACTTGTAGGTGGGGATTTAAATAACTATCAAACTTGGGTAGGAGCCTCTAGAGAACCAAAAGAACCTCCCCTCCAAAATAAGTTTTTATCTGATCAACACAGTGTTGACCACAAGGATAGATATGGTCATAGTCAAGACCATACCCCTATGTATGGTTCCCTTTAGGAACCTATTCCAGCAACTTGCAGATCAACAAATCAAAAATGTAGATGACGATGACTATTTTTCCCTATTTTTAACTTATTTCAAATCTATTATCATGCAATAGATTATTTTTTCATTTGTTTTATCTTTCATCGATCAAGGTCTAATCGAGATAGGCCCATGGTTGCTACTAACTCCATATTTTGGATTGTTTATATTATGAGGATCTTTTCAACTAGTAGTGGTGCATGTGCATTAAAACCACCCTTCTTAGGTGCTTAGAGAAATCTTTGGTGCCATAAAATTCACTAAAAGTCACTACAAGATATTTATTGTAGCCCATGGGGTAAAATTTGTAAAGAGATTCACTTTGTAACACCTCTTTTGTTATCAATGAAATGGTATACTTTTTATGAACACATTTTGGTGATCATGGTGGGAATTCTAAACCCTCTTGTTACGCTTTTGTAGATTTTTAGATATCTTGCTTACTTTTTGCTATCATTTTTTGTGTTTTAGGCACAAAACTAGCATAAACCCTCAAAAACTAGGACCAATCTAGTAGGGTCCAAGGTAAGAGCCTTTTTTGGTCTATAGGTTAGGATTGTACAGAGGGGTATGATCAAATCCAATATTGTACAATGATTGAACAAATCCAAAAACTAGACCCAAACGAGTCAGGTTTAGTTTCTACATAGATATCATGGCAACCATAGAAGTTTCAAGTAGGTATAAGGTTGCATCCTTTGCATCACCATCCTAATAAATTGATAGGTATAAGGTTGCATCATTTACCTCATCATCATAATCAATTGCTAGGTATAAGGTTGCTTCCTATACCTCACCATCATAATCAATTTCTAGGTATAAGTTTGCATCCTAAACAAGGTTATGCATAAGGGGTTGGACTCGAAATGCACTTGTAAAAAAATGATGAATCCTAATTGAAATCAAGGCAAATCCTAAGAAATCAAATAAATCATCTTCACACCAAAATTTGAGGTATTTGAAGCCCTAAAAAGTACGTTCATCTTTAGAAAAACAAATTTACCTATTAAATCACCTTATAACTTCATAAAAATACCATCATTAGATCAGGCTAAAAAAAAACTTTCCAATGAGTACAAATATACCTATGTTTGGATATATATTATGGCGAATTGAACCTAAGAAAAAATTAATCCTAAAAATTTTAGGCGAATGGGCCGATATTGAGGGTCCTCATATTCACCAATTTCTAATTTTGGAAATCCTAATATTCACCAAATTTGTGAATATTCATCGCTGTGCATAACCCTGATCCTATACCTCGTCATCATAATCAATTTCTAGGTATAAGGTTGCACCCTTTACCTTCTCATCATCAAATTGCCTTCTTAGGCCAAACCGCCTTACAAAACGATGACCTAAGGTGTAATCACTCACCTTTCAACTTCTCAAACTCAACATTTTTGGTTTATTTCTATTTTGCATCTCTAATTCAATAGTTTAGTCTTAGTTTCTTTCGACACTCATTTTGAATTTAACTTTTTGTCCTCTTTTTTATAGGAAATTTCATAAAAGTAGTATTTTGTACCAAACAAGTCAATAGCAATAGAGAGCCTCCAAAAACTTCTCCTACGATGAACTATACCTATAGGTACAGTGACCACTATGGACCGTACAAACCCATATGGTTGATTCCAGATAACACAAATCAAACAACCAAATCTTTTGAAACACTTTTAGGCAGCATCCAAACAACATAGGAACTTAGGTAAGCACTTTTGTTACCCCTTTGAGTTAAAATTTTATATTTCTTATTTCAAAAATCCAAATTTCCTTTTTGTTTAGATTCAAAGGCATTAGATCTAATCTATTTTGTTTCAAAAATCAAATTTCCTTTTTTTCTAGCTTCAAAAGTGTTAACTTTAAAGGGAAAATTCCCTTTCAAATTATTTGCTTTCATGCTTGCACCATTGTCTTTCAGTAGCATAGGATAATCATATGCATAAGGATTGAAGAATCCCTAAATTTATTTATCTCCATGAGCTAAGCCAAATATTGATCTAACTCATACATAAATCCCTAGGTAGACAACTAGTCATAACATTAACAGACATGTCTTGACCAATGTAGATAGATTTACAACTAAGTAAATCTTAGCATAGATTTTGCTTCCAATAGCAAATTTTCTTTCATGCCTTAGCATAGCTTTATTTCAAAAGCAATTTCATTTCTTTGCTTAGCATAGATTTCATTTCCAAAGTAATTTCATTTTTTTTCTTAGCATAGCTTCACTTCAAAAACAATTTCATTTATTTCCTTAGCATAGCTTTATTTCAAAAGCAATTTCATTTTTTTTCTTAGCATAGCTTCATTTCAAAAGCAATTTAATTTCTTTACTTAGCATAGGCTTTATTTCAAAAGAAATTTCATTACTTTGCTTAGCATAGATATGATTTTCAAAAGCAATTTCATTTCTTTGCTTAGCATAGCTTTATTTCACAAGTAGTTTCATTTCTTTACTTAGCATAGACTCCATTTCAAAAATAATTTCATTTCTTTGCTTAGCATAGACTTCATTTCAAAAGTAATTTCATTTCTTTGCTTAGCATAGCTTTATTTCAAAAGAAATTTTATTTCTTTGCTTAGCATAGATTAATTTCAAAAGCAATTTCATTTCTTTGCTTAACATAGCTTCATTTAAATAGCACTTTCATTTCTTTACTTAGAATAGACTTCATTTCAAAAGCAATTTCATTTCATTGCTTAGCATAACTTCATTTCAAAAGTAATTTCATTTATTTCCTTAGCATAACTTCATTTAAAAAACAATCTCGTTTCTTTACCTTTAGCATAAATTTATTTCAAAATAATTTTTCTTACTTATCCTTAGCATAAATTTCACTTCAAAGGCAATTTACTTTCACAAAAATCAAAAGTTTGCATTTGCATTCATAGGATAATTTTTGTTTATACATCTATAAAAAAAGCAAATCCTCACACACGTGCATGTATCTCTAGAGATATTGATAATGTTGGATTTCATCATCATCAATTAAGATCGACAACATTGGGTTTCATATCCAACCATCGACATACACCCTAGACACCATAGTAACCTTTCACATAGTTTCATGGACTTCATCACTAGAAATATCACTACCCTTGGTATTATCTTGCGGTAATTTAGGATAGAAGCCCCTTCTCATAGGGCTAAATAATTCATGAGTGTGTAGTTGTTGTTATTGGCCAAGCCTGCATAAGGGTCAAGTGAAAGCCAACTGGGCTATCGTAGGTTTTAGACAATGTTACCTCTTGTATAAGAGGTTTCTTTTTCCTCTTTTGGATACCCCAAGCCATATCCAATTTAGGAAGCCTTTGTCTATTTGTGTGTTTTGTCTCTCTTTATGTACCTTTGGGTATATTGGTAAGCATACACTAACATAAAAGGGTCAATTTATTTATGTACCCAAATTGAAATTGCAGCAGTTACTTATCCTCTCTTTATAATGTTTAATGGTCTAAAATTTATTTGGAAATGTTAGTTGTAAAATATTTATCAATGATTTTTTATAAATATCATCGGTTAAATAAAACTTATGGTTTAATCATAAAACATACATAACCCTATTTAACTGAAAATCTTACTACACATATTAAAATTTAGAAGGAAAATTTTTGATAACACATGAAATCATTGTTCAAAGGTAGAAAGAACATATGAATACGACAAAATCTAGAAACTCTAGTGTGAATGGTACTTTTCTAAGATTGTAGGCAGGACAATTTACTCAATTTTTAAATATGTTTGTGGGTAGAAAAATATCTAAACCCAAGAATAAATAGACTCTTGAAGATGAGGTCAGGATGAGAGGTAAAAGAGGAAGAAATAGGCATTGCTCTTAGGTTATTGCCCGATATTATGGAGAGGTGTTTCTTGAGATTGAAACAATTGAGGGTTATTCAATGACATGATGGAATGGGACATCATGTCATCAATCAGATCAAGCCAAACAACACCAGGTCCTTTACAAGGATTATGGTGGATCCTAGATGAACTCTAGGGTAGGTGGATGTTCATCTAGCTTAGGCATGTACATGATATTTCTTACATGGAAAGTAGTCATATTAAGAACTGGGGAAATTATGCATCCAATCTCTAGGTGAAATGGGCCCTAGAGGAGAAACCCCTGCTTGAACTTGATATTTGGGGATGAGAGTGAAGTTATCCTATGGCAAAAAATAGTAGGACCTAGCCAGTATCGATCTCTCGGGCCTTTGACTACAATGAAATAGATGTCCAAGAAGAATTTGCATGCATCATATTGAAATAAATATTAAGAATGATTGAAATTTTTTATTTTGTGAGTTTGTTAAGGGATAACCAAGTAGGTAGGACTTGGGTTGTTATAGTTGGTATTAGAGCTCTAGGTTGTGAGCCCCTAGGCAAAGAAATTGTAGAAAAAATTTATGTTAAATATAGTTTTAGGAAAAAATTATGCTAAAATATTGAAAATATAAACCAAAACAAAAATGTAGCAAATTAGGTGAAACAATATTGAGATTAATCAAAACTATTCATTACTAAAATTAGCATTAGTACTAATGTTATATAATACATAAAATAGAAATGTCAACTAATTCTCCCTTAACCACGCTAACAAATGCGCCTGGTCAGGTATAGAGTTAGGTTTAGGATTGACTACCTAGGATATTTAGGATTTAACCTACTTACCATTAGATATTTGAAACAATAGTTATCTACATGGTAATAGTACAAAGTAAATGTAATAATCTATGTAGTATAATGCAATATACTACCTATTTTACCCTAACATCCCCCCTTTATTACATTACTTTGATATACAAAGTTTACTTCGAAACAATTCAAATTTGACACGTCCAAGTACCTTTGTGAAGATGTTAGCAACATGTTCATCGGTGGGAATGTATTGGAGCTTGATTTTGTGTTTAGGAAATTCATCAAGAATGAAATGACAATCTGTGTCAATATGCTTTATACTTTCATGATATACTGGATTCTTTACCAAGTTCAAAACACCTGAGTTGTCGCAAAATATGTGAATAGGAAGTTTCTTTGGTAGGCCCATGGTAGCCAAGATGTAACTTAACCATATAACTTCACACATAACTCCATGTACAATGCGATACTATTATTCTATTGAAGATAAAGCAACCACCTGTTGCTTTTTACTATGCCATGAGACAAGACCGGATCCAAGATGAAATACATATCCTGATGTTTATTTTCTGTCATCTAGGGATCCAACGTAGTCAGAGTCATTGTAACTTTGTAAGAAGAATGAGTTATTCTTCTTATACTCTAGACCATAATCTACACTACCCTGAATGTAGTGAAAAACCCTTTTAGTTGCTTTCCAGTGAGAGACCTTTGGTTCCTGCATGAATCGAGAAAGATAGTTTACAGCATAAGTAATGTCTGGTATAGTATTTATCAAATAGATGAGGCTTCCAATCATCTATCTATATAGCATGCCATCTACCTATGGTGATTCATCATATCATGAGAACTGAAGCCCTGAGTCCATCGGTGTTGCTTTGGGCTTCCAATTAGTCATACAATATTTTTCTACTAAATTCTTGGCATACTTTTTTTGAGTCACCCTAAGATGATTCTTCTTCTGTTCTATCTCAAGGCCAAGATAGTAGTGGAGAAGTCCAATATCTATCATATCAAATGACTCTTTCAAGTCATCCTTCACGACGTTAATCAATTTATCTAAATTATTGGTAATGATCAGATTGATGAGTGTCATCAACTCTTCATCATTTAATCATTATGTGTCAATCCAGGGCGGTGTCCAAGGCTATATACGAAAGCAGGGGTTAACAGACTGATTTTTAGTTCATCTAGATCATGGCCTTATTCATGGAACAGTTAGTGTTTGGGGGTGTCAGGTGTCCCTTTTAATCTCCTAGAAACTAAAACTGAGTGCCTACTTATCCTTGCATAATTGAAATTCACACAGTTGCAGAAAAGGAAACCTGGACTATTGCAAAAATTGAAGGTAACAAAATTTAAATGACAGGAAATACTCAAATTGAAATTGCAGCATTTACTATAAAAACAATGGAAAATTTCTGAATTGAAATATCACACCTGTAGAAATAAAACCTAAGACAATGATGAAATTCAAAGGTTGGTAAGTAAATGTTGCAAAATCTGTAACCAACTGTATTGACAAGAAATTATGGAAATGCTGATTAAGAATGCAGAATGTGAAATAGGAAATACTGTGTTTAAATTCTATCCTAGATGATTCAACTATCATGCATTCATGTGCCACATGTTCTATGGAGTCTAAATTAATATTAACCATGCAAAAGCTGACAGATTTCTGTTGATTTGCTGCAGCAAGAAATTAGCAGAACTCTAGCAGGAATAATCCCTCTTTTGGGCCTGGAAGTGGCCCTTGCTTCCTGAACCAAAAGAGGGAAAAAGTACTTGCTCTACACTATCAAATCCTCACACTGAACTCAGAAGCAAACATGAATGACAAATATTGCACCTTTATTTCATTCTCAACATATCAGTAGTGTAGGGGAAGTTCTGCAGACTACTGATCTATTGTAGTACACAATTACAACACTTAGACTGCTCTATCTCCTAGCACCTATATCCTCTATCCTATATGCTCAACCAAATGGGAGCACTTTATTTATACTAGCAAGGTACAATAATGATAAGGTTTGGTGCTTCAATATAGGACTATTACAACTATTGCAGGACTGTGTTTCCCAAAAATGCAGGGATATGATCCATTAAACCTTATCCATTCCAGCTGCTGGCTTTATCTAGTGAGGGACAAGTGTTGGAAAGGATAGGGAGGTCCCTAGAATAGTTGTAACCATCATTTACCTCCCTTTTATTGCAATTAAAGATGCATTTGACCAAATTTATGTCTTCTACGCTCATTCTAGAGCTGCTCTAGAATATCAGGCAACAGAATAGAGTTGGTATTAATTCATGCAACAGAAGCATGTGTGACCAGTTGTGATGGTAGAAATAATCTCCATAGGTACCCAGATGATTGATTCCACCTTTTGTATGAGTTGGAGTGGACAAATTCCAAGCCATGTTGTATATGTACAGTTGGCTGGAATTTGTATGGAAAAATTCTTATTTTCTACATAATCAACTGTTGACAAAGTATTTGGCGCCTTTAGATTATTCAAAATGGGTGAATGGTGGGAAAACTTTGTAAAAGAAGCACAAAACTAAATAGATATCAGTACCTTCATATTAAAATATACTAAAACAAGATTATAAAACATAGATAAATTAGTCAAAATAGGTCATATGCACTTTATCATTCCAATATGCAAACATCATCATATAATGCATAGTATCACTAAAATTAGTACAAAAACATATCATAAGTAGTTCCAAATAGTTTAATAAGTTATCAAAAGCAGTCTTTGTATGAGGTAATGTTCTGCCTCATCATTTCCCCCCAACCTATTGCAATGCATGTCCTCATGCATTCTGTTCTGCTATAGCAACACAAAGATCTATGTCAAGATAGCGCTCAACATATTTCCATAGTCTACTTCCAACCTTGTAATATCCTTTGTGCTCTTTAATCTCCCTGAGCCACTCCTGGAATTGATCATCTGATTGAGGGTCATTATCAAAGAAATATGGAACAGGGGTGATGATTGTTGGATTCCTGTACCTGAGACCTATCCATTGCTCCTTTACCTCAAATATGGTCTGGATTATACATTCTGCCCTTCTTCTAGACCACATCAGGTTATTTGGAGAGATGGGTTCTCTCTTCTATAGTGATATAGGTAACTCTCCCCATCTATTTTTGCAAGCTGATAAAGCATCAACAAAAGATGTTGCACAGAAGGTTTGAAAACCATCTATGCATTTCTGCAAGTTCCCTAGATACATTTTTCTTACTCTATCATCCCTCATTAGAGTATAGTGCTCACTGGTGGAGGTCCTATGGTTCAGGTGAACAGGCCTAATGAGCAAAACTGCCTGTAATTCCATGGCTTTGCTGGTTTTCTTTTCCTGCTCCCAATATATTTGATTCTGGAGTGTAGACTGAAAAGCCCTAAGCTGAAGATCACCAGTGAAGACATGGGGAAGGAAGATAACTTCTGTTGGCAAAAAGAAATTGTGTAGGAATAACTCACATAGCAGATTCTGGTGTTCTACAGAACTTTTCCAAAAAGCTTCCAAAAACTCACCAGGTGTTTCCAATTTGTGAGAGAGACCAGAAGTGACCCTCATCATTTGCCAATGGAGGTATCTCTCCTTTAACATTAAGCTATAGAATATGGCTAGCCTCCGACACTGAACCATACATTCTACAATCTGGCATACGTCCTGCACTTGTTCCTTCAATTTTTCAATTTTTGAATTTTTTTGTTCTAACTCTTTTGTTAAGGTCTGTAATGATGAGACCTTTCCTTCTAATTGATGACATTTTGCCATCCAATATGCCACATCTTCATTATATTTTGCAAGTGTGATTGTGTCTGGTGATCTAACAATTGGTTGCATTTGAGGAATGATATTAACCTGGATGCCTATATCCACCTTTCCAATTGTAGGAGGTTCTGTTTGTGTTCCAATTTCTACCAATTCAATCTCAGGTGCATTCAAATTATCAAGGTCTTGAGGAGACTGTGGTCTTACCTCTTCCTGTACTACTATTGTTGTCTTTGTATGTGCTATTGGTTCACTCAACCATTGTGGATCTTCAAAAACCTGCACAAGTACTTCTGGATGTCCATCCCCTGTTTGATCTTGAGCCTATTGTACTTCTTGCATTGTTTCTTCTTCTTCTATTGCAGCTCTGACAGGTGAGTTTCTTTCAGGATTGCCAGCTAAGTTCAGTAATAGATTAGCTAATTCATCCCCTGAGTCAGACTGAGGAGGCTACTGCTCCAGAAGTGTTAACCTAGCCTTTACAGTCTCTATCTCTTGCCATAACTTAGCGATAGTATCATATTTCTCTTTCAGGGAAGCTTCACTCTTTTCAATCCATCATGTCTGAGTTTTTATGACACTCCTAGCTGCATGCAACTGAGTCTTTATGTCTATTTCTTCTTCCTCTTCAGTGCTCAAATCATCTTTCCCTTCCTCAATTGCCTCAGATTCTTCCTCAGAATCTGAATAATCCACAAGTGGTGCAGACATTTCTGCAATAGTGGTGTGTCCCTCTGCTTCTTCTGTTATGGTTCTATCTTCTGAATCTGGTGGGTAATTGAGGGACATTGTAGGCATAGCCATATCTATTGCACTATCTATACCCTTGGTACTTATATCTTCAACTTTCTCCATAGTTTCTTTCACCTGCAGGGTATCAACATGTGCAGTTCCTTCTTCCTTTTCCACATCACCTATGTTGGTGGATTTTTGAAGTCTTGAAGACCTTCTCAATCCCGAAGCTGATTGCTTTTGTTTCTTTTTAGATTGTGAAATAGGGCTTGTCAATCCTAGGGCAGGGTCTGCTTCAGGTGTTCCCTTCTCCATCTACCCTTCCCTGCTTGAACTTCCAAATTGCTGAGTGGGAAAAATAGTTACATTTTCAGAAAATGTAACCTTCCTCCTCTTTCCTACAGGATCAATCTTAGACTGTTTCTCTCTTTGCTTCCTTGTCCTGGAGGATGGAGGTCCCTGTGGTGAGGAGGGAATTTCTTTTTTAGAGGATTCAGTTTCAATTTCATGTTCAGAACTTTCAATTTCTATTTTTGCTTCAGATTCAGGTCCTTCAACCTCTAACTCTTCTTCAGATCTAGGGCTTTCAACTGCCTCTTCCTCAATCAACTCATTCCATGCATGAAAAAACCTATCAAAGCTTCTAGGGTTTCCCTTGAAGTGATGTCTGCATATAATCTTGATTAGGCCATGGTGTTTGGGAGACCCTCTTCCTGCTTGGTACTTTTTGGCCATATTTACCAGCTCCTGATATAAATACAGAGGAAGGTTTACCCTAAGCTCAGGGTTTGAGTTGCCATGGTGAAGATGGGTCAGAATTCTCATGTGATGTCCAGACAGGAAAGGGAATTGCCCATCGTAGGTCAAAAACCTAATGACCCATACTGCAACTTCATCCCAAGGAGGCTATAAACTTGTTCTTTTGACCCCCTTGCAGATATTATTACTCAATACAAACTCAATGGGCCTATCCTCATTTCCCCTGAACTGATTTACAAGTTCAACTAAAGTATTTTTCCTTGATTTTCCAATTTGAACCCCATGTAATGGCAATTCAGTAACTTGACTGAGAATTTTGGGGCTTACCTGGATTGTCATGCCGCTAATGTGGATTTGATTGTTGTGAAAGGTGCATGCAAACTCAGTAGCCAATCCTTCTGAATACCCATCGAATTTGTGCAATAAGGGCAGAAATCCTCCTTCTATAAAAATTTGCATGGACTCCTCATATTTCTGCAAAAATTCTATGTTATCCGGTTCAATTTTGTTCTTCTGTCCACCCATTGTTAATTTCCTGTGTGCAGAGTATCTCAGGCTTACAAATTTTGAACAACAGGTTTTTTTTTTTAGTTTTTGAAATGCTTAAGTTTGTCAATGGTAATGCTCGAGGGTGAGGAGTAAATAGATGCAGTGCCAGAATGACTTCAAAATATGCTAGGAACGTGAAATTGGAATGTGATGACAAGTTATTGCACATAGAAGTCGTCATTAATTTTTACTGCATGTTATAGCTATCGGGAGTGGCATGGCATATTTTATGAAAGTTCTTCTTTTAAATAGATTTTGAATCATGTGCCAAGTGGTCACGTGCTATAGTATTTGAAACTCCATGCCCTCCTCAAAATTTTGCCTTGGAACTCATACTTGAAACCTGCGTCCCAAGTGCTATTTCCAACCCAATTGGTGCAAAACCTTAGGAACTCACAAAAAAATTGATTTATTTGACTTTTTACCATTGGATGATTTCGGAGTAAAATGAATTAACCTTTTTTTAATTCATTCCAATAGGTTTTATCGTAAAGTTCATTCTAGAGCAAATACCCTTATTCATTCCAAAGCTAATTCTAAAGTTTTATTCAAAGTTATATGCAAGGGTTCATTCTAGAGATACCACTCAAAATCATTTGAAGAGGCTTTTATGTCTTAAACTTATCTTGATAACTTTTTTGGAACCAGACCTTATGTATGCTTTATACTAACTAGGGATATCATACACTACATAATAAATATTTACAATATTAAAATAGAAAAGGCACATACCTGAAGAAACCATTCTATCTACATTTTGTACAAATGTTGTTTTCTGATTTTAAGTTGACTCCTCAACGAGTGTAACAGGTGCAATCTGAAAAATAGTGAAACAGAGGTGAGAATGAATGGAATGGTAAATAGTGAAACAATGGTGAGAATGAATGGAATGGTGGTGGGTCCATGAGGCAAACATGCCAAAAAAACTGGTTTTCATGTAAGCCCAATTCAGATGCGCCTCAAAGAGGTTTTCACATTCTGAATTATTATTATTTTTATATATATATTTTTTCATTTTTTATTTTTATATATTTTGGTTCATGTCACTTGATTGAGTCCATATTGGAAGAAGTGGTTTCTTCCAATACTGATACATCCAAGTTTCCTACTTGCTTGAGAAACTCCTCCTTGGTTAACGGTTGGTGATATATCCGAAGACGATGACCGTTAACCACCATCTTCCTTCTTGAATCATCTATTGGTGAAAGACGTACAACTCCATTTGCAAATACCTCCTCAACTTGATAAGGTCCGAGCCATCGAGTCTACAACTTGCCAGGATAGTCTTCATATCGTGAGTCAAACAACAAAGCCCAATCACCTTGTTGAAATTTCCATTGTTGGATATGACTATCATGCCACAATTTTCATTGTGCTTGGATCATCTCGGTCTAGTGCAATGCATCCCTCCTTAGCTCATCCAATGCATTGAGCTGTAGAATTTGGTCTGTTTGTGCCTATGACAAATCAATACCAACTTCCAAAGCAGTTCGAAGAGTTAGTAATTCAAATTCAATAGGCAAAAGAGGCTTTTTACCATAAACCAATTCATAGGGAGTAAATCCAGTAGTGGATTTCCAAGTGGTGTTATAAGCCCAAATTGCTTCAGGTAACTTCTCCACCCAATTCCTCCTATGGGATGCTATAGTTTTGGTTAAGATCCTCTCTAATTCCCTATTTGTCACTTCAACTTGGCCATTGGCTTGTGGATGATAAGGTGAGGATTTTCGGTGTTTGATTTCATACAACTTTGTAAAGGCTTCAACAAATTTTGAGGTAAACTGAGGTCCCTGATCAGTGGTGATGGATTGTGGGGCCCCAAAATGTAGGAAAATCTATGAATATAGGAAATCAACAACTTTTTCTTCTCGAGCATGCTTAAAAGCATGAGCTTCTACCCATTTGGTTACATAGTCAGTACATACCAAGATATGCACTTTCCCTTGGGAAGGAGGGTCAATGGGTCCTACAAAATCTAACCCCCACCTCTCAAATGGTTCTGTTCCTACTTGAGGTTGTAATGGCATTTCACTAGTGAAGGTAGGTTTTCCCATCCTTTGGCATGCATCACAATGTCTAACATAATTTTTCACATCTTTATGCAAAGATGGCCAGTAATAACCAGTACCCAAGATCTTTCGAATTGTACTCTTGATTGAATAGTGTCCTCCTGAAGGTTCATCATGACATGCCCGTAGGATATCATATACCTCATCCTTGCGGATGCACCTGCGCAAAACATGGTCAGGACTGCATTTGAAAAGTAAACCTCCTATCCATTTAAAAGAAGAACTTTGCTTGATTAACTATTTCCTTTGTTTAGGAGTAAAGTGAAGAGGAATTTTTCCTGTAGCCAAATAATTAGCTATATCTGCAAACCATGGAGACTGCACAGAAATAGCAAACAGTTTCTCATCAAGAAATGCATCTTCAACCAACTCTCATGTATCTTCATTTGGCAATCTTGATAGAAAATCTACAACTACATTAGCTTTCCCTGGTTTATTAACTATAGTGATATCAAATTCTTGCAATAGTATTAACCAATGAATAATTCTTGCACTAACCAGAGGTTTATTCATCAGGTATTTAATGGCAGCATGATCTGTATGAATGAATACCTGATATCCTGTGATATAGTGTCGAAACTTATTAATAGCATATACTACAACTAAGAATTCCTTCTCAGTAGTAGTGTAGTTCTTTTCAGCTCCTGTCAAGTTTTTACTGATGTAATAAATGGCATAATGCTCCCCATTGTCAATTTTCCCTAATGCAGCTCCAATAGCAGTATTGGAAGCATCAGTTTGAATATGGAAGGGCAATTCCCAATTAGGTCCTCTCAATACAAGGGGAGTTGTTAACTTTTCTTTTAATTCCTCAAAAGACTTTTGACACTCAGTAGACCAAGAAAATTCAGAATTTTTCATTAGTAATGCAAACATTGGATTGGCTATGGTACTGAAATTGGCAATAAATCTGTGGTAGAAACCAATGTGTCCCAAGAAACTCCTCACATCAGTTTGAGTTTTTGGAGGAGGAAGGTTTTTGATGACTTCCACCTTTTTAGGATCAACCTTGATCCCATAAGAGGAGATATGATGACCAAGGACAATCCCTTCCTCCATCATTAAGAAGCATTTCTCAGGATTAAGAGACAAATGGTATGTTTCACAATGTATTAAAACTTTTTCAAGTTGTTCCAAAGTATATTCAAAACTATCCCCAAATACTTGTGAAATCATCCATGTAAATTTCTACACTCTCATTTGTCAAATCAGAGAATATGGCCAAAACAGCTCTTTGAAATGTTGTTGGAGCATTACATAAACCAAAAGGTAGAACCCTATAAGCAAAGGTTCCCCAAGGACATGTGAAAGTAGTTTTCTCTTGGTCTTCAGGTGCAACTTGTATCTGATTATAACCATTGAATCCATCAAGAAAACAGAAAAATTTCTTGCCAGCAAGGGTGTCTAATACTTGGTCTATGAAAGGTAATGGGAAATGGTCCTTATGTGTTACCTTATTTAACTCTCTGTAATCCACACACACTCTCATTTTCCCATTTTTCTTTGGAACAATGACTAATGGAGAAACCCATCTACTGTCTGATATTGGATAGATGAATCCTACATCTAAAAGCTTTTCAATTTCTTCCTTGACAATATCTTTCAAAGCAGGGTTCAAACGTCTTTGAGGTTGTCTCACAGGTTTAACATCTTCAGTGTATATTCTATGTGTACACACATCAGGGTGAATGCCAGTCATGTCCTTATAACTCCAAGAAAAATCTTGAACATGTCTCTACAAAACAACAAATAATTTGGCTTCTTGCTTATTAGTCAACCAACTATTAATGTTCAAAAACTTTCCTGGTTGTATCTCAATCTGCTTAATCCCTGGATAAACAGAGTTGACAGCCTCATATTTACTGATTAAAGCATTTAAGGGACAATGATGTGGCTGCAGAGTATGAAATACTCTTGATTCGGGTGTAAATGTGATACCTGATGGGATCATTTGCATAGGACAGGTGAAAGAAGTCAGAAGATGATGATGCCATCCATGTGGCAATGTGAAGGAGCTTTCTTGTAGTGGAATAGATGACAGATGTTCAGCAGTTTGTTCTTCATATTTCCATAACAAATGATGGACAAGAATTTGATCATCCCTAAGGCCTTCTTCTTGCAATGTTTTCACCAAAACTATTTCATGTTCAAAGATTTCTCTTTCTGGTGAATTAAGTTCTTCAATATGTTCCTTTACTACAATGGTGGCCAAGGTGACAATAGTTTCCTGTTCTTCATCAGACTCAGGATACCATATCTGTCCAAAAAATTTGGCTGAAGGTTGGGCTAGTGGATACAAGGAAATATTTTTTAGGTCTACACCATTTGAAATAGTCATCTCACCTGACCTGCAGTCTATAAATGCAGTTGCAGTGGCAAGCCAAGGTCATCCTAGAATAATAGGATAGCCATTAGCTGAGTTTCTAGGCTGCAATACTAAGAAATCTATAGGATATTCCCAAGAAGACACTTCAATGGCAACATCCTCCAGAATTCCTTCTGGTTTGGCCACTGACCTATCTACCATTTCCAAAATTGTGGTAGTAGGACTAAGATTATTGAGCTACAATTTTTGCATGGTTTCCTTAGTCATCACATTGATTGCAGCTCCTAAATCAATAAGTACATTTGGAATTTGAACTAACCCAATAGTAATTGTAACTACTGGACTCCCTGGATCACCATATTTTGGGGGTACTAGTTTTCCAGAGAGCAAGTCAGCCAACTTACCTTCTACTTGCACAGTCTTAGGAAAGGCTTTCTTCTTCCTACCAGGTTTCCTAATGCACAACTCCTGAATGGTTTTCTTAATCATAGGTACATCCTTTATTGCCTACAACAAAGGGAGTGAGATAGACATTTTCCTCAATTCTATGATTAATTCTGATTTAGGAGGAGTGATAGTGTGGTCAAACCTTTCAGGATACGGAAGGTCTGCTGAGGTAGGTTCAATTTTTCCTTGTAAACTTTCTATTTTTCCTTCTTTTTGCTCTATTTGTGGTTTTTTTGGACTTGAAAATTCTTGCTTTCCATCAATTTCTTCAATAGTGGGTGGTGCAAGGTCAGGTAAAACCTTCCCTGAATGTAACTGGATGTTACTACAGTCAAGGACATGGACTGCAGTAGTCTCTTTAGACTCAACTCCATAAATAGGGGTTGCTTGTCTATTGTTATTGGGGTTAGCCATAGGTTGAGTTGGAAGTGGAGGTTGCTTAACTGGTTGTGATTGTTGTGGTGGCATTCTTCCTTGAAAGTTTTGATTAGGAGCTGGCAGCAGGTTTTGAGTCTATCCTTGATACCTCTGTTGCCCTTGATATGATGGGTATTGTGGCCCCCATATCTGCCTAGATTGTTGATTATGTGTCCAAGGTGGATTAACAAGATTCCATGGTTGATTCCAACCAGAATGTGACCAGTCTTGAGGGGCTGACCAAGATTGATTCCATGGTTGTGAAGGTGGTTCTGAATATCCCCAAGGCATATTCCAAGGATTTTATCCCCAACTTGTAGGAAAATGAGGGGCATTATAGTATTGTGAAAAGTTGCCTCCTAGCCTCTGCCCAATAACATTAAGTTCTTCAGTTTGGGTTTGCAAAACATTTTTAAGGTGAGGCAGGAGATGGCACTTATCAATGTTATGCTCTTTTGAAAAAATGCCACAAATAGTTGAGATAGAGGTTCTATCCAAAGGACAATCATGTAGGGCATGCTTATTCCTGCATCTAGGACAATAGATAGCTAGGGGTGGTGAAGAATTGGATTTTGCATTCCTTTCCCCTAATGCAGTATTTAATTGAACAAGAATATCAGTTTTCATGTTAGCCATTTCCTCCATCAAATATTTTATATCAGTATTACCAGGATTCCTTTTCCTTCTTCTTTGCCTAGTGTGGGAATAATTTCTGCACAACTCTACAATATCATTAATATCAAGCTGGTTTATATCTCCTTTTCCCATTAAGTCCAATACTTCTCTGGAATCATCCTGCAAACCTCTCAGAAATATAGTTTTTAATAAGTCAGTTTCCACAGGACCACATCTCTTTTGGATAAAGGTAAATCTATCAAGATAATCCTCTAAGTTTTCATCCTCTTCTTGTCTAATCCGAAATAACTCATCCTTCCTATTTCTCACTCTACAATACTCCTGATACTTATCCAAAAATGCAGTTTCCATTTGATCCCAAGTGCGGATTGAATCTGGTTCAAGGCTCATAAACCATCGTAAGGCTGCATCTTTAAGTGTAGAGGGAAATAACTTCAATTTCTGGTTGTCATTGACATAGTCATAAGTCTGACACAGAACTTTGAATTCAAATAAAAATTGATCAGGATCTTCAGAAACAACTCCCCTAAATATTGGCAATACTGAGGGTGAAATTGTTTTCATAGGAGCATTTTGAGTAGGATTCAGATGAATAGGGTATTCAAAAGTTCTAACAGGAGGATTGTCAGCATCATGACCAACAATGTCCCTATCACGTTCTCCTTGTTCTGCCATAGGTGCTTCTTCAGTTTTAATTTGTTCAACTGGTTCAGATGGATCAGCCCTATGGGTATGTCTAGAAGCAAGTGCCTCTAAGAGCTCTTCTTGCAAAGATCCTACAATTTTAGTTGATGAAGAAGATGATTCTCTTTTAAGTCTTTCAGGAAGTTCATACACAGGCAGATCTTCACCTGATCATGAAGAATGCCTTGGTGGAAAAGAGCCAGTTCTGATAAACCTTCCTCTTTCGTCTCTTGGCCTATGCATTCATGCCTATTTACTAAATGAACTAAACCTCAGGTTTCCAAAAATTGTTTCCTGAAATAGGACAGTTTTTGGACTGCTAGACCTCTCCTAACAACACCTAAGTTTCCTCGAAAATGGTGCCAAAAATGATGAGTGTCATCAACTCTTCATCATTTAATCATTATGTGTCAATCCAGGGCGGTGTCCAAGGCTATATACGAAAGCAGGGGTTAACAGACTGATTTTTAGTTCATCTAGATCATGGCCTTATTCATGGAATAGTTAGTGTTTGGGGGTGTCAGGTGTCCCTTTTAATCTCCTAGAAACTAAAACTGAGTGCCTACTTATCCTTGCATAATTGAAATTCACACAGTTGTAGAAAAGGAAACCTAGACTATTGCAAAAATTGAAGGTAACAAAATTTAAATGACAGGAAATACCCAAATTGAAATTGCAGCATTTACTATAAAAACAATGAAAATTTTTTGAATTGAAATATCACACCTGCAAAAATAAAACAAACTGATGAAATTCAAGAACTGACAAATAAATGTTGCAAAATCTGTAACCAACTGTATTGACAAGAAATTTTGGAAATGTTGATTAAGAATGCAGAATGTGAAATAGGAAATACTATGTTTAAATTCTATCCTAGATGATTCAACTATCATGCATTCATGTGCCACATGTTCTATGGAGTCTAAATTAATATTAACCATGCAAAAGTTGATAGATTTCTATTGATTTGTTGCAACAAGAAATTAGCAGAATTCTGGCAAGAATAATCCCTCTTCTGGGCCTGGAAGTGGCCCTTGCTTCCTGAACCAAAAGAGGGAAAAAGTACTTGCTCTACACTATCAAATCCTCACACTGAACTCAGAAGCAAACATGAATGACAAATATTGCACCTTTATTTCATTCTCAACATATCAATAATGCAGGGGAAGTTCTGCAGACTACTGATCTGCTGTAGTACACAATTACAACACTTAGACTGCTCTATCTCCTAGCACCTATATCCTCTATCCTATATGCTCAACCAAATGGGAGCACTTTATTTATACTAGCAAGGTACAATAATGATAAGGTTTGGTGCTTCAATACAGGACTGTTACAACTATTGCAGGATTGTGTTTCCCAAAAATGTAGGGATCTGATCCATTAAACCTTATCCATTCCAGCTGCTGGCTTTATCTGGTGAGGGACAGGTGTTGGAAAGGATAGGGAGGTCCCTAGAATAGTTGCAACCACCATTTACCTCCATTTTACTGCAATTAAAGATGCATTTGACCAAATTTATGTCTTCTACGCTCATTTTGGAGCTGCTCCAGAATATCAGGTAGCAGAACAGAGTTGGCATTAATTCATGCAACAGAAGCATGTGTGACCAGTTGTGATGGTAGAAATAACCTCCATAGGTACCCAGATGACTGATTCCACCTTTTGTATGAGTTGGAGTGGACAAATTCCAAGCCATGTTGTATATGTACAGCTGGCTGGAATTTGTATGGAAAAATTCTTGTTTTCTACACAGTCAACTGCTGACAAAGTATTTGGCGCCTTTAGATTATTCAAAATGGGTGAATGGTGGGGAAAATTTGTAAAATAAGCACAAAACTAAATAGATATCAGTACCTTCATATTACAATTCTAATTTAATGCAAAATATACTAAAACATACAATTGAAACAGATTATAAAACATAGATAAATTAGTCAAAACAGGTCATACGCACTTTATCATTCCAATATGCAAACATCATCATATAATGCATAGTATCACTAAAATTAGTACAAAAACATATCATAAGTAGTTCCAAATAGTTTAATAAGTTATCAAAAGCAGTCTTTGTATGAGGCAATGTTCTGCCTCATCACAGATCATCTACATATAATACAAGAATTACTATTTCAGAACCTCTATTCTTGATATAGAGATTTGCATCAGATGGACTTCTCTTGAAACCGTTATGCAAGAAGTGACTATCCATTTTGATGTATCATGCTCTTGGGGCTTGTTTCAACCCGTATAATAATTTGACCAATTTGAAAACTTGTTGCTCATGGCCTTCCTCAGAAAATACTAGAGGTTGAGTCATGTATACCTCTTCTTTTAAGTCACCATTTAGAAAGGCACTTTTTACATACATCTAATTTATTTTCCATCCGAAATGTGTTGCCATAGTAGAAAGAACTCGAATGGTGGTCATCCTTGTAGTGGGTGCAAAGGTTTCCTCATAATCAAGGCCTTCCTTTTGAGCATAGCCCTTCACCACAAGACAAGCCTTATGCTTATCTATGGTACCATATGCATTATATTTGATTTTGTAAATCCATTTGTAGCCTATAGGCTTCTTTCCTTTAGGCAAATCGACCAACTTCCAAGTTTTGTTTTTAATAATGGATTTATGTTTAGCATCCATAGCTACCTTCTACTGAGGTTGACTAAGTGCTTCATCAACTGTAGAAGGTTCATTTTCATCATATGATGACATATAAACCCTCTCCTGATCAACTTCCATATCTTCTCCACTTTCTAACTCTTTATTAACAGAAAGCTCTTGAAAATCTTTACAAAGATCATCAACTAAAGTAGATGCTTTTGCATTTTTTTGTCGAGGCATGCTTCATGTCTTTGGATGATTGAGAGTGAAATATGGTGGTGAAGTGCTTTTGGAATCTTTCATAGTACTAGTATACCAGTTTGGAGGCATTTTATATTGTTGGAGTCTATGGCTATTGTTCCTCATATTCCAAGTATATTTATGTAGTGTTAGATGTGAAAGCTTCATCAAACACTACATCTCTACTAACATGTATTTTCTTGGTGAATGGATCTATCAACCGATAGCCTTTTGATAATTCATCATATCCAAGAAAAACATACTGCAAAGTCTTCTCATATAACTTCTTTCTTTTCTCCTTAGGTATATGCATAAAAGCCTTACATCCAAATACTCATAGATGAGATATGGGGGGTTTCCTTCCACTCCATGCTTCCTGAGGAGTCATACCTTCAAGAGCCCATGTGGGTGCTCTATTTAGAAGATATACTATAGTTGTTATAGCTTCAACCCAGTAACTGTGCTCAATATTGGCTCCCTTAAGCATACATAGAACCATTTCCATAATGGAACAATTTCTTCTCTCAACAACTCCATTTGACTAAGGAGAATAGGCTTTTGTCAGCTATATTTTTATCCCATGTTTCTGTAAAAATGATGAAAATTCTTTTGATGTGTATTCCCCCCCTCGATCTGAATGAATGGTCTTTATGAAACATCCTGATTCTTTCTCAACTAGCTTCTTGAAATTCTGAAAATAGTCAAATGCTTCAGACTTCAACTGCAAGAAGAAGACCCACATTTTTTGTGAGTGATCATCTACAAACAATTGAAAATACCTTTTTCCTCCGCAACTAGTAGACATAGGACCACATAAATCTATGTGAACTAACTCCAAAGGTACTTTATCTTGAAAAGAGCTAGGTTCAAAAGGTACTCGATGTTGCTTTCCTGACAAGCAATCTGAGTACACTGGCAAAGTAGATGAAAGAGTAGGCAGTCCTTTCACCATTTGATACTTACTGAGTTCAAGTAAATACCCTGAGCTTAGATTCCCAAATATCTTATGCCATAGAGAAGTGGCCTCTTTTGTGGTTACTCCCATTGCAGTATGTGGTGAGTTAATTACATCTAAGGTGAACAAACCATGTTTGTATGAACCTGTTGCTATATATTTTCCTTTCTGAGTGATAAAGCAACATTTATTTTCTTTGTCCACTTTGAAATTGATATTCATGTTATTGTCCAAGATTTTTGGAACTAACAAGAGATTATTTTTCAATCATGGTACATAAAGAACTTTTTGAATACCACATGCTCCATCTGGAGGGGAGACAAAAACACTTCCTTCTCCCTAAACTCGATAGGTATGATCATCAGCAATGGTTATCGGTATACCTTCTTAAGCCTCAAATATCTCAAACTATGACTTATTGCCAGTCATATTTTTACTAGCGCCTGAATCTATGTACCAAACAGTATCCTTGTGAGGGGAGTTTGTATGTGTCATGAGCACTTTGTGTGCTTGTTCAGAGTCTGAACTAGAATCTTCAGTGACAACAACATGTCCTTGTTGCTATTTTTTCTTGTTCTTGGGTTTTCCTTTGCCCTTCTTTTGTCTTTGTTCATTGGACAGTTTGTTATTAAACCAACATATTTTGATTTCATGAGTGTCTTTATCACAAATATTACAATACTACTTCTTCTAAATCTCTTTGCCTTTACCCTTGTCTTTGTTAGAAGAAGATCCTTTCTGTTGATTCCACTTTTTCTTTCCACCTTGTCTATTTGAGAAAAGGGCATTTTTGGATGCCTCATCTCTTTGGAGTTGATTAGCTTCCTCAGTTTGATGTATATTTACCAACTCTAAAAAATTCATTGTCCTTCCAAAGATTTGTAGTGAAGTGATAAAAATTTTATAGGAGTCGAGAAGATCCCTCAAAATGATAGATGTCAGGACTTGGTCTTCTAATTTTTCTCCTAAAGATTACAGTTGTATTTTCAATTCTGCCACTCTACAAAGGAATAGCTCTACTGTTTCTCTAGATTTCATATGAAGAGTATGAAGCTGAGTTTGAAGGTTATGAATCGTTGATTGATTATTTCCCTCAAATATGGTAGCTAAGGCATCCCATGTCTCCTTACCATTTTTAGTTTCACTGATATGAGGTTGGATATCATCAGTAATAACTAGCAATATCAATAAGGAAAGTCTTTTAGCCTTTTTATCATAGGCTATTTGATCTGCTCCAGGTGATGTGGGTCTAGTCTCATTGCCAACCACTATTTCCCACATATCCTCTATAGTTAAAATGGCTTTCATCTTAGTTTTCCCGGCAGAATAATTTGAACATTTGAGCAGTTGGCTCTGAGTGAGATACTTGTTGATCATGGCCATGATGAATGTTTCAAATTTGATATGACTAAGATGACTTTATCTTGTAGTATACCCTTAAAATAGTATATGGAAGGTTTTAATTTTCTCTTTAAGATATTTAATGACACCTGTCTTAACACCCCTAACAAGGGATGAAAATTTTGATGAAATTAGGCGAAACAAATAGAGAAAATTAAAAGGGTAGGTTTTGAAAGACTTCTGATTTTTCTCTCTAGGATATTTAATGGCACCTACCTTAACATCCTTCATGAAGGATGGAAAGTTTGAAGAAATTAAGCCAAACAAAGAGAGTGAATCAAGGTGTTTGGATTTTGACCTTTTTGATGGGGTGTAAAAATTGACTTGTTTAACCTGTGCAAGGTGTAGCACAATTTTAGTGAAGTTTGGGTTTATGAAATGATATTCATTTTTCTTTCTGATTGTTTAATTACACAAAAAAATATGAGTGTTAGTGCAATAATCAAAACAAGAGAGCAACCCAAATTATTAATACTATAGGTGTCAGATGCAACCGAGAATGCACCTAGTATAGTCAATTTTTAAGAAAAGGTGTCGAGTACAATCGAGAATGCACCTTTTTTACTTTGAAATATCCCCCATTTCTCTTTACAATTTTGCAAAAAAGAGAATTACCAAATATGACTTCTATCCCCCATTAATTTGTACAAAATTTTTAAAAATTCGAGCACTCCTTTCAAGACAAGCCGAAACATGACCTACATTTGAAAGGCTTCTAGACCAGTGGACACACGAATTTGGTTTTTGTCTTCAACACTCAAGCATGAGGATCAAAAAATAGGTTCAAAATATTTCTCAAATTTACAACAAAAAAATTGCTATTTTATGTCTTATATCTCCTTTGTGAAGGAGAAAACAAAAGCAAATTTTTGATTTTGTTGCAAAGAAAATGACCTATGTTCTTCCTCAATGTTTTAAATCTATTTTTTTTGCAATAGAAGTTTGAGTTGCTATGTCTTTTTATCTCCAAAAATGTGTGAAGAAAATTATAGAACTTTGAGGATTTATTACAAAAAATGTTGAAGAAATCCTTTGTTTTTGAAGAATAATTTGGTTTAATTTAAAAGATCTATAAGTTTTAAAAAACTAATAAAATACTTTTAAAGACTAAATTCTTTATAATTAAGAAAAATTGGGAAAAAAAATCAATTGTAAAGGCTTAAAATTGACATTTTGACCAATTTATACTATATTATAAAAAAATATAAAAAAAAATATTAAAAAGCTTTAAAAACTATAGAAAAATAAAAAATTTAATTAAAAAAAACCAAATTATGGTAAAAACCTTGCAAAATGGTTGCACATGGGCTCGAACACGCGATCCGCTTGGTCCAAGGCATCCGCCTTGGTCAACCAAGCTGTCGGATGGCTTGGAACTAAAGCCCCGACTCTTGGTATTGAAGAAGCCAAAGGGCTTCTTCAAGGGATCTGTGGGATTTATCCCACATGCATCCCATAGGGGGATGCAAGAGGCTTGAAAAACCTCAACACTCCTTTGTGAAGTGATTACCTGCATGCAATCTGAGTCGGTCCCCCACCATTTTGGACATTGCTACGTGGAACCAAAAGGTTGTTCGTCGAGTCTGAGTCATCCTGTGGCTATCCGCCATGTGTCAAGTCTGAGTCAGGTCATCTATCTAGTCAGCATCCAGGTGGCACATGGCCAATATGCCACATATCACCTAGTCAACAGTCCTAGTTAGCTCTCCAAGTTAGCAGTCCAAGTCAGCACCTCAGGGTGCATGCAGTCTAGAGGTCTTCAAATATTGCCATGTGTTAGGTCTGCTAGGATTGAAGGACATCCTACCCTCATGGATCCTGAGGTGGTCGATGATCAAAGGGCCTCCTGCCCTCTCAGATACTGATTATGGGGCCCGAATAATGAGGATAAAAGGGCCTCCTACCCTTTGGGATATTGGGCAGTGCCTGGTGTGCATCTAGCTAGGAGGGGAGGGTGCTCCTGCCCTCTTGGCTCTCCCAGTATATGGAGTACATGTGGGAGCGTAAGGGCACTTCTGCCCTTGATGCACTTCCACTGGTGGCTCTGTGGGGGCTCGAGCCCTATGAGCAAGATCTGAGGCAGGGCTCCTACTTTCCATAGGCATCAAGGTGGTTGGTCGATCGCTGAGTCTGGTCGACAGCAAAATGCTATCGATTTGCTAGCTCAGTGAGGGCGATCGATCGTTACTCTCGATGCCCTTCTTGCCTTGGGTCACAGTCGATCAACCCCAAGGTTTCATAGGCCTTAGTAGGTCGAGTTGACTTGGGCAAAATGGGCCTCGCTCTGCCAATGAGATTGCCTATTGAGGTGGGTTTGGTGGTGTCCAAATATCACCAGCTCGTCCTCTGGGTGAGCCAAAAAAAGTTGGCTCTAATGCCAATGTAGAAAATTAGGTGAAACAATATTGAGATTAATCAAAATTATTCATTACTAACATTAGCATTAGGACTAATGTTATATAATACATAAAATAGCAATGCCAACTAATTCTCCCTTAACCACACTAACAAATGCACCTGGTCAGGTATAGAGTTAGGTTTAGGATTGACTACCTAGGATATTTAGATTTAACCTACTTACCATTAGATATTTGAAACAGTAAATATCTACATGGTAATAGTACAAATTAAATGTAATAATCTATGTAGTATAAAGAAATATACTACCTATTTTACCCTAACAAAAAAATGATTAACGTAGTCCTTTTTCGACAGGTAATGGTATCGACATCTGGATTAAAATCTAGTTCTTTAAAGAGACCTACGATAATTCAACGGGAAGGGATGACTAAAAATCCTAAGAGGGTCCTCCAAAATATTGTGAGGATGGGAACTTTAGATGAGGCCACAAAATCTCCTCGAATAGTTAGAAAAGAGAAATAACCTGCTCAAAAAAAGGATAATATGGTCCGAATGATATAGTTAAATACAAGAGCAGATGATTCAACAAAAAGAGCATATGGATCAACAAAGAGCTTAGATGGTTGAGCATATGACACAACAAAAGGCTATTTTATTAGAACATATGGAACAACAAAAGTCTTAGTTGACTCAACAAAAAGAGATAATTTATCAACAACATAAAATTATATAAAACCTATCTAAAGGGAAGGAACCAATAATAGTTGAAGAAGATACCTCTATCAATCTCGAGAGAAAATAAGTAGGCACTAAATCAAATAGGGATATGGAAAGAATTGACATAGCCAAATTTGACGATAAAGGAGATAGAGAAGAAACTGAAATATGGCTAAACAACATAGAGGTATATTTTATCATCATAACCCTTACTTCTAAATCTAAAACTTTGTAGGTGATTTTTCGTTTGACTGGAGTAGCTGCTGACTAGTGGGACACATATAGAAAAACAAATAATGTAGAGGGTGTTGATATCCACTAGGAAACATTTGTAAAATATTTTAAATATAGGTTCCTGACACTACAATTTATCTTGAGAAATATGTGGAATTTTCAAGATTAACTTAGGGTAGCATGATCGTGATCGAGTACTATCAACGGGTTGTGAAACTACTCAAGTATATGCCTGAATATGAGCAGCAAAATGAAAATTTAGTTCATAAATTTCTCCTAGGATTACACCCAAATATTGGACATCTGATTCTCTTGTTGAAACCTACGAACCTTACTACTACTTGTGATTTGGATCATCAAGAAGAAGCCAACCAGAAGGTCAAGAAGGCCTATTATAAAAAAAAACCCCTAAAAAAGAAGAGCCACAGAAAAATAAGAATGTTGGCTCAAAAAAATGGGATAAGAATTGAAATAAAAGAATTAGAGATGGATATAAAAATAAATTTGATAAGAATAAAAATAGGTTTCAAGGAAACAAAGGTAATCAGAACAATCGAGGTATCCAAGATAGAAGGATTTTTAGAGATCAGAATTATCAAAGAGCTAATGCACCAGGAGCTAGCACTTAGGGGGGCAACGATGGAAATAAAAGAGAAAGGGCATCTCGAACTAGATGTTATATCTATCAAGAAGCACATTACGCTGATAAGTTTCCTCTAAGAGCTGATAGAAGGAAATAACTTGTTGAGCTTACCCATAAAATTTATGTAGTAACAAATAATCCTAAACCACATGGACAGACAATACATTTTTTGATAAATGGAAAATTTTACAATAAAAATGTATGCATTTTTGTTGATTCTGGAGCAACTGATAGTTTTATTTCTTCTAGTATTCTAAGGGACTAGTATTCTGAGAATAGTGCCACATGGGAGATGTGGCTATTACAAAATGCAGTTTCTATTTTTTTTTTAACAATGATATAATAATAATTTTGGTTTGATATATGTAATTATTGCTATGTTACAAGCATATTATTTATTCTTGCTCTTGGTAAAATATATGGATATGTAATATTCTATTGTGCATTATATTAGAGGGGGAGTATGTAATAATCCTCAATTGAATAAATATTTAATTGTCTACTTTATTTGCAAGAATGTGGTACTGATGATCTTCTTATGATTGCAGGTGCAGGTGTCACCGGTAAAAAGTGTAGCAAAAGTATACCTTCTTCATAAGGCAGACAAAGAGTTCTGACAGAAGGTAAGTTGGTGAAATGATGAGTGGTGGAGTATTTGAGATTGTTAGGGATGCAAAGCCCTACTTATAGCACATCCGCCAGTGGTCCATGTAGTTGCATCCATGTAAACGCATTATAAGGTTTTGTGTTGTGTTCTGATATTCTTAAAATATAGAATAAAAATAAAATATAAATAAATATATATATATAACAATATATATAAATTTAATATAGGTTTATAAAATAATAAATATATAAAAACAATAAAAATTAATATGAAAAGAAAATGAAATATTTTAAATAAAATATCTAACTTCATCCACCCGTATGGAGTTTGAATCCATTTGGATCATAATGGGACTGCATGGAATGCTATAGATGTCACATTACCTAATATGTTTATTATCTATATAGCACGAGATTAAGACGAGGAAAATTATCTTATTTTCTTGGATCTATGACCATATTTTGAAAGCTAATTTTAAAGCGATGACATTCTATCAAGTTAGTACCTGATAAAAAACCCGTATAAGCCTAAATGTTGAAAGATTTATCTTTCTGGTTTAATTTGTTATTCATAAAAAGTATTTGCGTTGAAAGAATTGTTATTTTGGTTGAGAATATTTTTTGTGGTGTTTATGCATAAAGAGTTAGTAAAGAATATAGATAGGCATTTATTAAGTTTAGTATATTAAATTTTCTCCGATGAAATTTTCTGTTGAAATCTTCTGAAACTTTCAAGTCTTGAATGAACGAAAAAGAACTTTTTTATAACAAAGTAGAACTGCATAAAATTGTTTGCATTTCTAAGGTAGGTTGCATGCATAGTAGTTTAGACAACTATGAATCCCCTTCCTGATCGATAAATATATAGTCAGTTTGGGCATACCAGCAGTAGACATCTTGGAAAACACAGGAGTAACAGACGTTAGTAAAAACAAGCTCGTGAAATCAGTGGTTTGCAGAAAAAATATCATTTAAAAGGAACTTTATATTATACATTTATTTTATAGTAATTGACTAGATGTTAATAGGTGAACACACATAGAGAGAGAGAAATATGGTTTTATGTCATCTTACCTTTCGAGACTTTTACATTTGTATATAAAAAATGTTGGTTGAATATGCTATCAAACCATTTTAGATCATATTTTTTTTATGAGAACCAATGGAGCCTTGGTTTGATAGGTGGTGTAAATGATTGTAAAACATAAAGGAATTGGACCGGTCATGTCAAATACTATAGGCATCTTGGAGTTTAGTTATACCTCGCTTGAATAATATTAATTCATGTTTATGAAAACATGTTGTGGCTTTGAATTTAGAATTTATGTATTATTTTATAATCAAATAATAATAGTCTTTGGGGATGTCTTAACTTCATGGTTTGCCTATCAAATTTTTGGAATATTTTATATAAAGACTAATTATTAAATGTGAATGTAGTTCAGCAGGGAAGGACTTTTGGTAAAAAATAAGGATTGGTGATTTCATATTAACTACGCTTGACATCTAAAAGCACAACTCGCCCTTCCTGATTGTAAACCATAGGAAAAATTTCTACGCAAGGAGAAATTTTATATGCCAATAGCTAGAAAAATAGTAAACACCATTGTATTTTTAAAATGTTCCATTGCTTGAGCCTTGACCACGTGATTTCACATGAAATCTTGTTGCTATCCGAGTGCTGCATTGCATGTTTAAAATATTATTAGCTAATAGTTTGTGATGGATAAAAAAAACACGAGTCTAACATAGAGCTGCTCTTACAAAATTATCTTATCAAAACCTCTATAAGGCCAAATTATGTCATTTTTATAGCATAAAAATTGATGAGTATCGTTATCATTAAAAGGTTTGTTAGATGAATCATGATTTATTTTTTGTGTTGTGAGTATAACCTTATAATTTTATTAGGTAAAATTTGTGTTGGTTTATCTTTAATTTTAAAATGTATTCCTTATACTCAGCAAATGAATGAGTTATTGTTTGTTATATTCGTCAACTGTTGTTTAGATAAATTCTAGAAATAAGGGTTATTTCATCTAGTAGGAACAAAATATGTTGTTAAAATATGATAGTAGTAGACAATGGACTTCTTACTTTTATAAAATATATTTTTATTTCTTTAGATATGCTTGTCATCTGAGTATGATCTAGGTGTTTGTAGCATAGAGGTCAAACGATAAAGGTTAAGTTATAGTGATGTAAAGCCGTGAGTTTATTTTTTTTAAGTCAACCCTAATAACGTCGTAAGGACAAAATGAACTTATTATGAAATATGAAGTTATATAATTTGTGAAATATATGTATGTATCATAGTGAAACGTGTCTGGAGGATATGAGAAAATACTTATCTGAAGAGGAACTCATGTGTATAACCAATCCAACCCATTTTACAAGTCTCTAAGTATTGAAACATAAGACTCAGAGCGTTGTCTGTGAGTCTAGAAACTGTCATCCTCGCAACAGTGTTGAATAATAAATTTACATGTTTCTCTAAATTGAAGGTACTGTAACACTTGATAATGTAGTATGAAAGATTATTAACAATAATGAGTGCTCATTAAATTTTTGTTGTGAGTTCCTCACACCAAAAGTAGGTTACTTAGTATAATACCAAGGTTTAATTAGAAATATGAAGATATTCCTCTAACCACATTCTAGCATGACATATTGAAAAATATTGTTAACTAGAAGGACGTGAAATGCTAATAGGGATCATCGTGTCTTTGTATAGTTGAGATATAAAGACTGAATTGGCTTATAAAACATAGTTTTTTCTAGCAAGAGTCCATGTTTTAGAAAATGGTTGGATAGTATGTGAGTTTTTTATAAAAGGTAACTTAAAATTATAATTATTTTTTAATAATTTAGATGTTTTAAGTAATTCACTCTAGGACAAAACAAATTATTTATTTATATGAATGCATATTATGTTTAATATCATTATGTGAAATTACTTTTTTTTTTAAATAAAGGGATAAAATTTATTGATAAAAGTTTGGATTATAGAGTACAACTGAGATTCCAACCAAGACTCAAATAAATAGCCAAATAGGATAAAACCACTAGACTATATTGACACCTGAAGAAGACAACAAGAACAAACCACATTAAGTTTGTAAATCCTTGTGGATCAACTCCCATAGGCGTTGAGATTAACCAGATGGGATACTCTCCCAGTTATCGATAATCCAAGGATCCAACAACTCAAAAGCCATTTTGGCCAGGTAATCAGCAACCACATTCCATTCCATTGGAATGTGCACAAAGGATATAAATTCAAACTCTTCACCCATTCTGAGAATATGAATGGCTACAAAGGCCAACTGCCAATTAATTTCCTCCACCCTTTTACTGTTTAAAATGTTAACCACAATTTGAGATTCAGACTTGTAGATAATCCTACACCAACCAAGAGAAAATCCCCTCTACAAGGCCTCAAGAATTACAAGATATTCCATAAAATTATTGGAGTGAACACCTTTATAAATGGAAAAGAAAAAAATAACACCACCAACATAATCTCTCCCAACACCACCAATTCTAGCATGTCCAGGATTTCCCTTGGATGATCCATCAATATTAATTTTAAAAACTTCTCTAGGGGGTGGCCTCCACTTACCATATCTCCTAACCTTCTTGCTGAGCTGAGGAACCCTGATAGGGCTAGGATAGTTCACACAATCCCCAAAGAGATCAAGGGATTACTGTACCTTCTCCTCCATAGAATCCAAAAGAGGTTCCACATCACATTTTCTATGGATGGTTTCCTGAACCATACACAAGATCCATTTCCAGATATGTTGAACAACCAAATGACTGCCCTGAAATATGCAATAGCTTCATTCAATCCAAATATTCCAAATGATGCAAGAAGGGCCCAAATTCCAAGACACCCTAAGGAAGGGGGCCTTAGTCGGAGGTCTTCATAGAATACTCCAAAAATCCACCAAGTACTACACATGAAAACATGGATGGTTCCAGGTGCTATACCAATGGTGACAAATATCTTTGGTAAATGAGCATTGGAAAAATAAATGAGAAGAGTCATCCTCATTCTTATCGCAAAGGACACAAAAATAAGGACCCTAAAATCTCCTCTTCCTCACATTATCCCAAGTGAGGCATTTATTACTAGCTACCAACAAAAGAAAGAAGTTACATTTTGGCCAAGCAAATTTGTTCAACACCTTTTTCCACCAAGTGACAGGAAGACTCTCGTAATTTTGGTTATCAAGAACCTTATAAGCATAGGATACTGAGTAGGTTCCCTTGGTATCAGGGTTCCAAGTTAGAATATCTTTACCCCTAAATGAATAACAAGGTCTCCCCATAAGTATAAGAATAAGCACCTCTCTATCCTTGGCTAGTCCCCCCTGGGGCCATTCATATGGATCTTTCCACCTATACATCTCCATATTAGGAAGAAGAAACATAGCTCATCACCCATCTAATCCATTACTCCTCAAATACAAAAGGAGAAAAAAATTCTAAATAAAGGACCATATGACCCGATCATAGGCTTTGGCCATGTCCAACTTAATGAACATAGTTTTCTCCTTAGAATTTTTCATCGAGTGAATATATTTTATAGCAATAACAACCCCATCTAGGATTATTTGGCCAACAACAAACCCTCCTTGCTCCTCATAGATGATTTTTCTCAACCATATCTTTAGCCTCTTAGCAATAATTTTTGTGATGATCTTATACATAACATTGCAGAGAGAAATAGGCCTAAACATATCCAAGGAATTTACTCCATATTTTTTGGGAATAAGTGCCACAAAGGTAGAATTTAGGGCCCTTAGCATCTATTTGTTCTTTTGGGATTCATGGACCATAAAAATTCATAAAAAGATCAGGTTACCATAATCAGGTTACCATTATGACAAGCCTTAACTGAGTTATAAAAGAAGGTTGTGTTACTATCCCCTTCCTAAAGCCAATCTACTTGAGATTTTTATTTCCAAAAAAATTCTTCCCTCAGTTCCCATTCAGCAAGGTCTTTCGTAGCCTCAAATTCCTCAACGAGAAGATCCGCCACGAGTCCCTGATCTCTAATATTCCTTGAAGCTTCTTCCACCATAATAAGATCTTCTATCTTATCCAAGGAAAGGTTCCCAAAATTCAATCTATTCCATCTCTTCAATTTATGCTTTACAAATTGTAGTCGCTTCATAAAGGAATACATAGTGGTGCCATGAGGAGGTTTTCCAATGGTCCACCAGCCTCACATGAAATCATGAAGCTTAGGATCACGAAGCCACATAAGTTAAAACTTAAAGGAAGGATTCTTATTTAGCCCTAACTCTAGAGCAGAGAGTTTTATAGGCCAATAATCAGATCCCCTACCCTCCAGAATCCCAAAACTAGCACTTTTGTTATTACCCATCCAATAACTGGATATCAAAAACCTATCCAGTCTCTCTAAGAAGGAAGCTTACCCACACCTTCTATTGTGCTAAGTAAAAATTACATTATCTGGCTTGATTTCAACCAAGTTTAAGGCCTGGATATGAGAACTGAAGACAAAATAAAAAGGCTTGAGATGGTCAACCCCACCACGTTTCTCCTCTAGACAAGTGATAGATTTGAAGTCTCCATCCAAAATACATGGGTACGTGGAATACAAACTTCTCATAAAGAAAATGTGCTCCCAAAAATTCACTTTACCATTGTAATCAATAGTTGCATACACATTTGTAAGTAGGATGGTTTCACCAGATTCATTATCATGCCCGATCATAAAAATAGACCATCTGTTGGAAATCCAAGTAAGAGGGGATATCTTAACCGGATCCCATAAACAAGCGACACCACCAGCATATCAACATGTAAAAATACATTGGCATTGCCCCATTATCCACAACTTGGGAGTAATATTGAACATATTATTAGTAGCCAATTTAGTCTCCTGAATAAACACTACATTTGGAGAATGTACACAAACCAAATCATGAATAAATTTTTGCCTGGGGATGTTGTTCAACCCCCTTACATCCATGAAAGGATAATATTTTTTGGGGGTTAGAAAAATGGGAGTCCAATGTTCTCACCAAGCCTGACTCCACCAAAGTCTCCCCCATTAACTTAATTTTATCCTAGTCCTTATTTTGACCCACCTTCATATTCTTATCCAATAAATATTTTTTAATTATTTTCTACTGCAATCCCAACACCATAGGATTTTTGCAGTCCAAGGATGACTGCATCAGTGCCTGAGTAGGAGAGGACATAACTAAATCTATACCACTTTCTAAAATATTTTCCTATCTAGGTCTAGATCCAACCATGTCACCTATACTCAGATCCAAAGCCCTTTGTTCTTCATTTAAACCCCCTAGATCTAATTCCTTAAGTTCCACCTCAAGAAGAGACATCTGATTCGACCCTATTATATTTGAATTAGGTAGCGATGTTTCAGGTATCTTCATGAACTGATCAAGATAATATAATATTTCAAAATGGTTGAGTAGAGCATCTGACTGGCTATCCTTAAGGTCTCTTTTTGCCCTTCATCCTCTATTTCAAGTTTTTACCAGAATAAAACCTTCCTTATCTCGTTCACCTTCCTTTATTGGGGCTTTTCCTTTATCCAAAATTTGTCTCGATCGAGAGGACCCATTATTTGAAGCCACACACAGGATAAACTTAGGGCATTTTCTTTGCAGGTGGCCATATTCATGGTAAATATGGCAACAAAATGGAAGAGCTTCATAGTCAAGTTTTTGAACCCATGTAGTCGATCCAAACTATATTTCAATAGAATATAGAATAGGATTATTTAAATCAATTTCAACATATATACGAGTAACAGATATTACCTTTTTATCCATTGTCTATTGTGACGGTCCAACTGGATTTCCAAGAAGAAGGGCAATCTTATGCAAGATATTAGTTCTCCAATATTCCAATGGGAGCTGAAACCCATGATGACCTCTCCTCTAATGGGTTCAAACCCACATTCTAGGGTTTAAGAAAGAGTTCCACTTGGTTATATAAACAAGGACACCCTTCAAATGCTTTGTTATAATCTATAATACAAGAGAAAACCACCATAAAATAGTTGTTCACACTTAGCATGACCTCAACATCACCTTCAGGATTCCAAGTCTTCCTGACCCAAGCCTCCACAAAGGGGAGAGAAATTTGGATGCCCAAAAATTTGCCAATAAGTGCATTTTTGGTTAGATACTCCACATATTTTGCCATCGAGTCTGGTTGAACCACTAGAACCGGCATGGTTTCACATCGTTCCAAACATCCATCGTTATTTAACAAGCGGTTCTTGAAATGCACTAGAAAATCATGTTCCTTCCAGTCATTTTCATATGAAAAAACATCACGAGCATACATTCTCTGTGTGGACTCGATGCCATAACGACATTCCTCCATTTTTTTAGACCTCATCCACAAGTTGTTGCCATCCCCGCAGAACATTTTTTCCTCATCAAATCCTAGCAGAGTAGTTTTTCCTCATAAAACCCTCCACTATGACCATTATATGGAATTACTTTAAGGAAAGTGGTGGAAAACATATATTTCGAATAATGTTAAATATTATTAGTATTTAATTTATATTATATAATGCTTAATTATGTGATTTTTCAATATTCATTTTATAATGTTTAATGGTCTAAAATTTATTTAGAAATTTTAGTTTTAAAATATTTATCAATAATTTTTTAGAAATATCCTTGGTTAAATAAAACTTATGGTCTAATCATAAAACATACTAATCCTATTTAACGGAAAATCTTACTACACATCTTAAAATATAGAAGGATAATTTTTGATAACACATGACTAGTGGGAAACATATGGAAAATAAATAATGTAGAGGCTATTGATGTCCACTAGGAAACATTTGTGAAATAATTTATAGACATGTTTCTAACACCATAGTTTATCTTGATAAATCTATAGGATTTTCAAGATTAACTCAGGGTAGCATGACCGTGATTGAGTACTATAAATGTTTGTGCAACTGGTCAAGTATAATGAAATTAAAGTTCATAAATTGCTCCTAGGATTACACCCAAATTTTGGACATCTGATTCTCTTGTTGAAAGCTGCAAACCTTACTACTACTTATGATTTGGCTCATCAAGAAGAAGACAACCAAAAGGTCAAGAAGGTCTATTATAAAAAAACCTCTAAAAAATAAGATCCATAGAAAAAGAAGAATGTTGGCTCAACAAAATGGGATAAGAATTGGAATAAAAGAAGTAGGGATGGAGATAGAAATAGATTTGATAAAAATAAAAATAGGTTTCAAGGAAACAAAGATAATCAGAATAATCGAGGTGGCCAAGACAAAAGGAGTTTCAGGGATCAAAATGATCAAAGAGCTAATGCACCAGGAGCTACCACCCAGAGGGGCAACAATGGAAATAAAATAGAAAGGGAACCTCTAACTAGATACTATATTTGTCAAGAAGCACATTACGATGATAAGTGTCCTCTAAGATCTGATAGAAGGAAAGAACTTACGGAGCCTGCCCATAAAATTTATGCAGCAATAGGTAATCCTAAACTAGATGGACAAATAATACATTTTTTTATAAATGAAAAAAATTACAATAAAAATGTATACATTTTGGTTTATTCTGGAGCAACTGATAGTTTTATTTCTTCTAGTATTCTAAGGGTACCAAAAAAACCTAGATTTATGGCAAATGGGTGGAAGGTTGAGTATGGGTCTATGCAAACCTATACTATTAATCAATGTTTATTTGACCCTCAGATAATATTACCTTAAGGAAAAACTAGTTGGAATTTGTATGTGGCACCATTACATACCTTTGACATTATCTTAGGTATTGATTGGCTTAAAACACATAAAGCATTGATGAATTTTGAAGAAAGATGGCTTGATTTCACTGATGATACTAAGAAAAGAATTCAATTATATTATGGATGTGAATTAGTGGAACCCCATATCCTAATGGCCATGCAAGTCAAAAGATCCTTAAGGAAGGGTAGTAGAGTTTATGTAGTCAAGCTTAATAAAAAGGAGGAAACTGAGTCTGGTGCAAGTCTTTTCCAAACCTATCCGATATTGAATGATTTTCGGGATGTCTTTCCTAAAGACTTTTTGGGTCTTCTACCCCAAAGAGAATTTGATTTCTCTATTGAAATTTTACCTGGAGTAACTCCCACAACTTGAGCACCTTATAGGATGATTATAATAGAATTGCAGGAGCTCAAGACTCAACTCCAATATCTACTAGGAAAATGATATATTAAGCCTAGTGTCTCACCATAGAGAGCACTAGTTATATTTGTTAAGAATAAGGACAGAACACTAAGGCTATGTATTGACTAAAAAATTCTCAATAATATGATAGTAAAAAATAAGTACTCTTTACCTAGAATAGATGATTTATTTGATCAACTAAAAGGATCTTCAATGTTCTCAAAAATTGATCTTAGATATAGCTATCATCAATTAAGGATTTACGAAGAAGATACCCACAAAAATGCTTTTCGAAATAGGTATGGCCATTATGAGTTTACAGTTCTACCTTTTGGATTAACTAATGTCCTCACAGATTTTATGAACCTAATGAATAGTGTATTTTAAGAATAGCTAGATCAGTTTATACTCATATTTTTAGATGATATATTGATCTATTACGAAAATAAAGAGGAGCATGATCATCATATGAGGATCGTTCTCAAAATACTCTGAAAGAATCTGTAGTGAACGCAATAGAGAAAGATTGTATTGTATGGGGAACCCAAAAATTAATTAATAATTATATTCTTCGATGCCTCAACTATACCAAATGAAATGCCTATTTCTACGAGTGTGAAGGTGTGATCAAAGGTCACAACCTTTGTGAAAGAGAGAGTGATTAAATAATTAACTAATAATGTGATTAGTATGGAGGTTAGGAGTAGAATCCTAACATGCCACCTTCCTTAAAAAGAGCTTTGTCCTCAAAGATCAAAGTAAGGAGCTTCATTGCTTGCTTTCCCAGTTGAATTTTTGCAAGTTCTTGTACTATTTTAATGTCACTTTTTCGAAGGTAAGGATATATTGAAGGTCAAAGCATTAGTGGGGGGTTGCTAGAAAGAATAGTAGAATCTTCCTTAGGAGAATTGTGATGATAGTAGGCTTCCGCTTTAGCTTATTCTTCCTATGTAGAATGAAGGGAAAATAAAGGTGCACTCACTCTTTTGCCTCCTTTCTGAATTAGGTTGCCTATACGATGAGAACTCACTATTGGCGATGAAATTGTGTGTAGTTCTTTGAGAGTGTATGTCTTACCTTTATTTTTTACTGCATGGATGTCTACCTCATATTTTTATGGTGCATCGAGCACCTCTTGCACATCGACCTCATTTCCTTCATTGTTATGATCAGGTGCTTTGGTCATGTCGTGCACATCTTCCTCACCTTCTTCCTCTATGGAGTGACAGGGATCAACTATATTCAATAAATACAAGGTTTGTGTAGCACAATAATGAAGGGGCCCAAATTGCTCATCACAAGTATAGCAAAGGTTGTTCGCTCATCACTCTTCCATTTCTTGTAGGCTAAGGTACTTAACTAGCAAGGGTTTGTGTTTTGGAATAGTGTGCGTGAATGTTTATTTATCAATAGGTTGCTCCCCATGTTGACGTTGAACATTGAATGTATCGTCGACTAACAAGGCTAATCCAATGGCTTCCTGTAGGGTGAGAGGAGTGTACATCATGATATTTACTCTAATTTCTTCTTTCAATCCATTGATGAACCCACTTATAAGGACTGATTTGTCCAACCCTGTGATGCGATTGGCGATATCTTGGAACTAAATTTTATATACACTCACTGATGTGATTTGACGTAGGTGGGAAAGATTAAGTAGCAAAATTAGGTTGGGGTCGTGATATATTCTTCCATCGGCCATTTGCATAGTCGTTTGGTGAAAAGGTATCGCAAAAAGTGTTGAAATTTTTCACAAAAAATTGTTGAAAATTATCATTAAAAATTGCATAAAAGTCATCCTTCGACCATTGCGGTTAGGTTTTGGAGATTTTATAACCTTCGTAAGTGTCATAATTAGCGAGAATTTTCAATGCCTTGACAACTTTTAGCAAGAATTTGCAATAGTAACAAGCCTTAGCAAAATTTATATTAGGGGCAAATTTTGGTAATGTTTAGTAAAAATTGTGCAATATTTTAGCAAAAATTTCAAGATTAGCAGTTGTTCACAACTATGCAAAATTTGGTGTCAAATTTTTTGTTGCGAAACTCTATGGTAGGGTCGAGTGGAGACAAATGACACAAGGCACAAGGTCAGGTGGAGGTGCAGGCGGGTGACAAGGTGAACGAGTTGCGGGCAGAGAGGAGAAGCAACGGTGGGTAGCGAACGATGGGCGGAGTAGAGGAGCGGTACGGGAAGTTGAGCGACACAAGGAGGCACAAAGGGCAAGGGCACGTGGAGCTAAGTGGCATGAGGAGGTGCAAAGGGTTCGTGGTATGAGCGCAGAGTGCAAATTGAAGAGCGTGAGGGGGGTCAAATGAGTGGCTTCGATCACACGAGGGAAGGCTAGAGCATGACCGAAGTCACAACTAACTACTCGCCCTGAATATTTTTTAAACCCTGCTTTGTCCCTCTTCCTATTGAATGTGGGATATGTGTTATATCCACTTTTTTAAATTTTCTCTTGCCGACATCGAAATACGAAGATGTATCAAAATTTTAGTTTTTCGATGATGAAAAATGATTTAAAAATTTATGTTATAAGTTTTATTTTATAAAATATGGCCGGTTTTCTCCAAGATGTCGTCGGAAGTTGCAGATCTCACTGCAGAACATAATTTTTTTTGCATGGATTGTTTCTATTTTTTATCTAGGCGTTGACTACAAGAGATTGGAGGATTTCTAGGATAGTTTGAGGGTATTTTTGGATTTGTTCCCTTCATATTATACCTTCCCAATGCTCTGAGTTCACCGATGGTTGGTGAGTGTATTTCGTTCTATGAGCTAATTAGATTCTTTGATGCTCGATCTATGAACTTATACGATTTGTCGCTCGGTCTCCCAATGACTCTTGAGAATGAATCTATGGTGTTTGATGATATATGGACGTCTTAGGAATGATGTGGTGGATGATAAGATAAACGTAGGTGCAGGATCTGAATGGCAGACGACTGGTGATGACAAACAGGGTGAAAAAAATTATGTTTTGAAGCTGGATCTGATACCAGTTGTAGTGAAACCAATAGAGAAATATTGATTATAATGCTAGAATAATAAAAAGAAATCACTTTTATTAAGTAATCGTTGTCGTATTATATGGGGAACCCAACAATTAATTAATAATTATATTCTTCGATGCCTCAACTATACCAAATGAAATGCCTATTTCTACAAGTGTGAAGGTGTGACAAAGGTCACAACCTTTGTGAAAGAGAGAGTGATTAAATAATTAACTAATAATGTGATTAGTATGGAGGCTAGGAGTAGAATCCTAACAGAATCAGTTGTACAAAAAATTATCCAAGTGTGAGTTTTACACATCCCAAGTATAGTATTCTAGTCATGTTATTTTTGCTAAGGGAGTATCAGTTGACCCAAATAAAATAGAATCCATTATTTATTGACCTACTCCAACAAATATCACTGATATATGAAGCTTTATGGGTATGGTTGGGTATTATCGTCACTTTGTTGAGGATTTTTCTAAATTGGCCTATCCAATAACAAATATTCAAAAGAAAGGAAAGACCTTTAAATAGAAAATGCAGTGCAAGGAAGCTTTCAAAATGCTTAAATAAAAATTAACAACTTATCTTATCCTTAGAATACCTAACCCTAAACTTCCATTTATTGTTTGTATTGATGCCTCCATTGAAGGGCTTGGTGGAGTCCTTATGTAAGAGGAAGGTGTCATAGCTTACGAGTCATGAAAGCTCAAGAAACATGAATTGAACTATACCACACATGATTTGGAGTTGGTTGTAGTTGTGCATGCTCTTAAAATGTGGCATCATTACTTGCTTGGAAAACCTTTTGAGCTTAGGACTGATCATCATAGTCTAAGGTATATCTTCACATAGCCAATGCTCAATGCAAGGCAAAGATGTTGGATGGAATTTCTAGCATAATATGACTTTGGAATCAAATACATTAATGGTAAAGAAAACAAATTAGCAGAAACCTTGAGTAGAAGAAGGCATATAACTGCTATGTCACAATACCAATTTGGTATAACTAAACAAATAAGAAATCTTCAGTTTCAATATGAATATTCACAAAAGTATCATGACCTAATTCGACAAGGCTTGAAGAAAGCAAAGGAATTTGAGATTTGGGAAAATACATTATTCTTTAGAAATAGAATGGTAGTGCCAAATGATCAAAATTTAAGAAATATGTTACTTTAAGAGGTACATTGTGCTCCTTACTCCACCCATCCAGCCTATGTAAAGATGCATGAAAATATGAGAAAATAATATTATTGGTCAGGGATGAAAAATTATATTGTTGAATTTATGGAAAAATATTTAAAATGTTAGAAGGTGAAGGCAGAATATTTACCCCCATTTGGACACTTGTATTCACATGAAATTCCAATATATAAATGGTAGGTTGTTTCTATGGACTTTATAGTTGGCTTGCCTAAAAACTAATTTTAACATGATGTCATCCTAGTAGTGGTAGATAAGCTGACTAAATTGGCACATTTTCTACATAGAAATATTAAATATGGTGCTTCTGTTGTAGCCCATAAATTTTCCAAGGAAGCGGTACAGCTACATGATTTTCTTGAAATAATTATATCAGATATGGATTCTCGTTTCACCTCTAAATTTTGGTAAGCTTTGCATCAAGCATGGGGAACAAAACTCACATTAGCACTGCCTATCACCCTGAAATAGATGGTCAAACTAAGAGAGTAAACCAAGTTTTAGAGAATATCTTACGAATGTATTGTATGGATCATCAAAAAAAGTGGGAAGACTACCTCTTCTTGGTAGAATTTTCCTACAATAATGGTTACCATGCTTCATTAGGTATGGCTCCATTTGAGGCTCTATATGGGAGAAGGTGTAGAATGCCATTATCATGGAGCAATATGGAGTATTGGATGATTATCAGACCAGATATGGTTAAATAAAATGGAAAACCAACTTGATAAAATTTGTCGAAGGCTCAAATAATATTCACACCAACAAAAGAGCTACGCAAACCTTAAAATAATGTCAAGGGAATTTTTTGTAGGAGATAGAGTATTCTTGATGGTTAAACCTACCAAAAGCTCTATTAAATCCTCTAAAATCAGTCTAAGATTTGTAGGACCTTATGCTATTGTTGATAAATTAAACCTAATCACCTACAAGCTAACCTTGCCACCCAGATTATCAAAAATCCATGACACATTCCATGTGTCCCTCCTCAAGAAATATAAACATGATCCCACTCATATTTGGAATGTCGATCTTTTGCATATGGTCTATCCCCTCCACATTGAAGTACGACCAATCAAGAACCTTAGCTTTAGAACAAAACATCTAATAAAATGTAATGTTGAACAATGTAAGGTCCAATGGGACCAGTATTTTGAGAATAGTGCCACATGGGAGGATGTGGGTATCATAAAAATACAGTTTCCATTTTTTTTTAACAATGATATAATAATAATTTTGGTTTGATATATGTAACTACTGCTATGTTACAAGCATATTATTTATTCTTGCTCTTGGTAAAATATATGGATATGTAATATTATATTGCACATTGTAAATACAGGGAATATATTTAATATTAGAGGGGGAGTATGTAACAATACTTAGTTGAATATCTATTAAGTTATCTACTTTATTTGCAATAATATGGTACTATTGATATTCTTGTGATTACAGGTGTAGGTGTCACCGATAAAAAGTGTAGCAAAAGTATACCTTCTTCTAAGGGAAAACAAAGAGTTTCGACGGAAGGTAAGTTGGGTAAGTGATGAGTGGTGGAGTATTTGTGATTGTTAGAGATGCAAATCTCTTTTGATAGTACATTCGCTAGTGGTCCATGTAGACGCATTATAGGGTTTTGTGTTGTGTTCTAATATTCTTAAAATATAGAGTAAAAATAAAATATAATAAAATATAAAAATAAATATATATATAAAAATATATATATAAATATAATATAGGTTTATAAAATAATAAATATATAAAAACAATAAAAATTAATATGAAAAGAAAATTAAATATTTAAAAGAAAATATCCGACTTCATCCACTCGTAAGGAGTTTGAATCCATTTGGCTCATTATGGGACTAAAAGACTGCATGGAATGCTACAGATGTCACATTACCTAATATTTTTATTATTTATAGAGCATAAGATTAAGACGAGGAAAATTATCTTATTTTCTTGGATCTATGACTATATTTGGAAAGCTAATTTTAAGTGTTTAGCGATGACATTCTATCAGGTTAGTACTTGATTAAAAACCCATATAAGCTTAAATGTTGAAAGATTTATTTTTACGGTTAAATTTATTATTCATAAAAAGTATTTGTGTTGAAAGAATTGCTATTTTAGTTGAGAATATTATTCGTGGTGTTTATGGATAAAAGTTAGTAAAGAATACAAATAGGTATTTATTAAGTGTAGTATATTAAATTTTTTCTGATAAATTTTTTTGTTCAAATCTTCTGAAACTTTCAAGTCTTGAATGAAAGGGAAATAACTTTTTTATAACAAAGTATAACTGCATAAAACTGTTTGCATTTGTAAAGTAGGTTGCATGCATAGTAGTTTAGATTGCTATGAATCCCATTCCTAGTCGATAAATATCCAGTTGGTTTGGGCATACCAACAATAGACATCTTGGAAAACACAGGAGTAGCAAGCATTACTAAAAACAAGCTCATGAAATTAGTGGTCTGTATAAAAAATGCCATTTGAAAGGAACTTTATATTATATATTTATTTTATAGCAATTTACTGGATGTTAATAGGTGAAAACACATAAGGAGAGATAAAGATGGTTTTATGTCATCTGACCTTTAGAGACTTTTACATTTGTATATAAAAAACAGATTGGCCTAATTTGATGTTAAACTATTTTAGATCATAGTTTATTTACGAGAATCAATGGAGCCTTGATTTGATAGGTGGTGTAAATGATTGGAAAACATAAAGGAATTGGACCAGTCATGTCAAATATTGTAGGCATCTTGGAGTTCAGTTATACCTGGCTTGAATAATATTTATTCATGTTTATGAAAACATGTTATGACTTTGAATTTATAATTTATGTATTACTTTATAATCAAATAATAATCGTCTTTGGGGATGTATTAGCTTCATGGTTTGCCTATCAAATTTTTGGAATATTTTATATAAAATTAAAGACTTTTGATTCAATGTTAATGTAGTTCAATAGGGAAGGACTTTTGGTAAAAAATAAGGATTGGTGGTTTTGTATTAACTACGCTTGACATCTAAAAGCACAACTCACCCTTCCTGATTGTAAACCATAGGAAACCTTTTTGCGCAAGAAGAAATTTTATACATTAATAGCTAGAAAAATAGTAAACACCATTTTGTTTTAAAAACATTCGATAGCTTGAGCCTTGACTAGGTGAGTTTGCATAAAATCTGTTTGCTATCTGAACGCTTATTGGTATGTTTAAAAGATTATTAGCTAATATTTTGTGATGGATAAAAAATATGAGTCTAACATAGAGCTATTCTTACAAACTTATCTTATCAAAACCTCTATAATGCTAAATTATATCATTTTTATAGCACAAAATTTGATGAGTATGGTTACCATAAAAAGGTTTGTTAGACAAATCATGATTTATGTTTCGTGTCGTGAGTATAACCTTCTAATTTTGTTAGGTAAAATTTATGTTGGTTTATTTTTAGTTTTAAAATGTAATCCTTATACTCAGCAGATGAATGAGCTATTGTTTTTTAGAGCCATCAACTGCTATTTAGATACGTTCTAAAAAAAAAGGGTTATTTCATCTAGTAGGAATGAAATTTATTGTTAAAATACGGTAGTAGTAGACAATGGACTTCTTACTTTTCTAAAATATATTTTTCTTTCTTTAGATATGCCTATCATCTAAGTATGATCTAGGTGTTCGTAGCGTAGAGTTCAAACGATAAAGGTTAAGTTATAGTGATGTAAATCCTTGAGTTTTTTTTTAGTCAACCCTAGTAATGTCGTAAGGATAAAATAAAATTATTATGAAAGACGAAGTTATATAATTTTTGAAATATATGTATGTATCATAGTGCAACCTTTCCTAAGGACATGATAAAATACTTATCTAAAGAGGAACTCGTGCATATGACCAACCCAATCCATTTTCCAAATCTCTAAGTATTGAAACATAAGCCTCGGAGCATTGTCTGTGAGTCTAGAAACTGTCATCCTTGTGATGGCATTGAACAATAAATTTACATGTTTCTCTAAATTGAAAGTACTGAACACTTGATAATGTAGTATGATAGATTATTAAATATAAGGAGTGCTCATTAAATTTCTGCTATGATTTCCTCACACCAAAAGTAGGTTACTGAGTATAAGACCAAGGTTTAATTAGAAACATGAATATATTCCTCTAACCAGATGCCAACACGGAATATTGACAAATACCGCTAACTAGAAGGATGTGAATTGCTAATAGGAATCATCGCATCTTTGTATAGTTGAGATCTAAAGACTGAATTGGCTTATAAAACATAGTTTTTTATAGCAAGAGTCCATGTTTTAGAAAATGGTTGGATAGTATGTGAGTTTTTTTTTTTAATTATAATTACTCTTCAGTGATTTAGATGTTTTAAGTAATTCACTCTAAGATAGAACAAATTATTTATTTATATGAATGTGTATTATGTTTAATATCATTATGTAGAATTACTTTAAGGAAAGTGGTGGAAAACATATATTTTGAATAATGTTGAATATTATTAGTATTTAAATTATATTATATAATGCTTAATTATGTGATTTTTCAATATTCATTTATAATTTTTAATGGTCTAAAATTTATTTAGAAATGTTATTTGTAAAATATTTATCAATGATGTTTTAGAAATATCCTCGGTTAAATTAAAAATACATAACCCTATTTTATTGGATATCTTACTACACATCTTAAAATGTAGAAGGATAATTTTTGATAATACATGACATCATTGTTCAAAGGTAGAAAGAACATCTAAATACGACAAAATATGGGAACTCTAGTGTGAATGGTACTTTTCTAATATTGTGGGTAGGATAATCTACTCAACTTTTAAAGATGTTTGTGGGTAGACAGATATCTAAATCCAAGAATAACTAGACTCTTGACAGTGAGGTCGAAAGGGGAGGTAAAAGAGGATGAAATGGACATTGCTCTTAGGTTATTACCTAATAGTACAGAGAGGTGCTTCTTGAGCTTGAAATTATTGATGGTTATCCAATGGCATGATGGAATGGGATATCATATCATCAATCGAATTAAGCCAAGCAACACCAGGTCCTTTTCCAGGGTTATGGTGGACCCTAGAAAAAATCTAGGGTAGGTGGATTTTTATCTAGCTCAAGCATGCACACACTATTTATTACATGGAAAGTCTTCATGTTAAGAACTAAGGAAAGTATGTGTTCAATATCTATGTGAAATGGGCCCTAGAGAAGAAACCCCTACTTAAACTTAGGATCTCGGGATGAGATTGAAGTTCTCCTAAGGTAAAAAATAGTGGGACCTGGCCAGTCTCGATCTCTTGGGCCTTCGACTGTAGAAAAATATATGTCCAAGAAGAATTTGCATGCCTCGTATTAAAATAAATATTAAGAATGGTTGAAATTTTTTATTTTGTAAGCTTATTAAGGTATAACCAAGTAGGTAGGACTTGGGTTATTACATTTATAGAAAGCTACATAAAAAAAAAGCTCTGAATATCTTAAGAAATATGGATGATCCTTCCTTGATACTCATATTTTAATCATTGATGCAAGGTATATGGTAATGCTTTCATGGCATGTATCCAAGGTCTTTCAAGCAACATGTGTTACATTGCATGATTTAACATAGAAGAGAGTGTTAAGAACACTCGACCCTACTTTCAAGGGTAAATTTATGGTGCCTATGACTTCACTTTTTTTATTACCAAATGCCCTAATAAGTTCTAATTTTTTCAAGTCTTTTATGCTTAAATTAAAATTTTATAAACATTTGATATTGGAAATGTTTAAGGATAATCCATTCTCTACTAGGACCCTCTTTATATGTTTACCACCTATTTGGGCTATAATATAAATAGGTGAATCTCCTATTATGGTTTCAAGGGGTATGTTTTTCTTGTGAAAAGCTAATATGACACTATTGATCCCAACTAATTATACTATATTGATAATATCATTAGGAGATATATCTTGAGGGACTTCTGGCTATCTTAAGAGTTTCAAAATTATTTCTCTATGAGTGGGTGATGTTTTTAGTAATTATATAAGGGAAATTATAGTGGGCATGTTTTCTAATTATTACCAAATATCAAAAGAATGTAAGTTTTTTTTAGGTTTGTTAGTACTAAATAAGATTTATTAGGAATATTTACTTTAGTATTGCAAGGGATGACTAAAGGTGGTCATTCAATGAATTGATTTTTGGCTTGTTGTCTAGTTATTGTTGTAGCCACAAAATTTTGACACACTTCAAAATTCCTAAGTTTATTAAAATATCCTAATCATCCCACAACGTGAAAATTACCCTCAAATACCCTTGCCTTGATATTCATGCCAAGAAAATTAAAAAATAGCTTAATTGTCATATTTTCGATAAAATTGAACAATCTCGATGAAATCATATGTATCTAATAAAACCAAACACGTTTGATTTTATCTAAATCCCATGTGCACCTAATTTTGGTATCTAGTTGGGATTTTGAACCTAATGTGGGTGTCTTCATATTCTCGATAAAATCAAGTGATCCGCTAAAATCAGATGTAACCAATTTCATCTAAACTGAGCAAAAACCTTCTTTGGCCTAACAATTTTGCCTAATTCTACCACCTATCTAATTCCTCTAACTGAAGAAACCATTTTAACTCCTTAGCCTCACATCAAATAGTTGGTTGGTGATATTTACAAGAAGGTTTGGAGTGAAGAAGGAAACTTTTGGAGCTTTTTTTGCAGGTTGTGGTGAAGAACTTTTTTGTTTGATCATCCTCAAAGTAACACACAGACATGGAGCCATTTTCAACACATGTGGATCTAGTTTATATTTGATAATTACTTGAGTTTTTCATCAATCGTACAAATTTGATTGCATTAGAATTTACCACTTTGCATCCGATTTAATTTTCTATTTTGTAGAACTAGTTGTTGGATTATTTTGACTACGTACAAATTCATACACTGCATATGAATTCTTGCACAACATATGAAATCAAATATTTGCATCTGAATACGTACTAGTGACACATTGGGGGTAAAATTATGACTATTATATTTTTGACTACTTTATATTTGTATGGCATTTTCTTTGATATTTCATTATTTATTGCATCTCACTATTATTATTAGATAAACTGCATTTAGAACCACATGTTTCATATTACAATAATAAATCATTCATTTTCTTTATAGTTGGCTAAAATAACCAAGGATATTTGACTATTATAGACCATGATATACTATAGCCTATGCATATCCTTCATCCCTGATTTCAAAATTTAGTGTTCTGTTATGCAATTGCAAGTTTCTAATCGATTCGTATGCGTTTGAATTCATCTGACGAATTTGTATGACCAAATTCATCATGTCTATGTTTAAATTCATCCTGCACATTTAAATTTATCACAAATCAAACATCCAAGCTAGGTAAGAACTTTAAAACTATTTTCTCATACTCAAATTTATATTTTATGTCTTGTATGCATCTGTGTCTAATCAAAAAATAGAAAACTCCCAAAACATAGACTTTATTATACTTTTTATAAAACACAAAAATACAAAAAGAAAACATGTTAGCATAGAAAAAACCTCTGCATCTTAGTTAAAATTTACAACGCTTTCTAGATAGATTTGTATACCTTATCTTCATTTCAAATTGAATTGCATATAGCTAGTTAGAAATTGCATTTTGGCCAAACCCTAGGTGTATGATTTAAAAATAAAACTACTACCTCACTTAGGCATGGAAACCACCATAAAAAGTATTTCCTAGTGAACCCACTCCATTCATCGACAAACACCAAAGAGAGTGCAACAGAAGCACTTCTCGTCTGAGATGCAGATTCATCATTTTACCTCTTTTAGATATGAATCCATTAGCCTAGGAGAAAGGAGTGCAAAAATTTTGGGTCTATATTATTTGGTGAACCTGATGTGAACTACACAATTATTATTAAACTTTATTTTCTTTACAAAACAAAAAACAAAACAAAATTAAATTAAAAAAAAAATCTCATTAAATGGTAGAAAATAGACTTAACAAATCCTTCTTCATAGATCTTAGGAGAACACTCATTGAACAAGAGGTTAATATTTTTTTATGAATGTGATGGCATAGAACGTCAAGTAGATTTATGGTAAAAATTTGGCATCATTGAAAACAAATCACAAGAAATTAGATAAATTAAGAGAATTGATGTTTCTAGAGCCTTAGGACCTAGTTTCCACTCTCCTTAATTTGAAATAAAAAGAGGGTGTGAGCATTGGCTTGTAGATAAATTAGCTAGTGTCCACATAAATATTTATCCTTGGGATAATTACTTGGAAGAAGCCTTAAATATCCATAGATTCTTAGCATACTTAGAAATCAATGACTTGACCCTAGAACATAGAAAAAAAATTCATAAAGCATCTAGGGTAATCTTATTTCGAGAGTATTGTTACAAATTACAATTCCAACCTTTTAACTCAGAGACTAAGAAATTTACCTTTGTTCACTTCATTCAACTCTTAGTAGAATATTTCTATTTTTAAGAACACTAAATGAGTCCAGAAGATTTAGAGCCCATCAATGACATCCATAGGATATTTAGGGAATATTGAAACCACTTAACATCAATTTCAAAATTCTTGTAAATATTTGGGTTAAAGCATAGTAAATCATTTGCTTAAAAAAAAATCAAAAAACAACAAAAAAGTAAAAAATCAAAACAAACAAAAAAAACTTTTAATTAGCATTGCTAGGAAAGATGCCTAAACATCTAATAAGTGGTAAACAAGTGGTAACTAGTTATAGATGAGTTAGATATTAAACCTAATGTAGAATTTGAAATAGAAGAAGGCTTAGAAGAACTAGAACACCAAGCAGGACACAGTGAAGAAGATGAAACCATCAACGATGTTGACCTGAAACTAGGGCCTCAAGGAGGTGTTCATTTTAAGTCCATGAAACATTTCTATGACTTCTTAAATCAAAATTGAATTGCCATCACTAATGTGTTGGAAATAGAATATCAGCTCACAAAGGGTTATTTTTTGATGGAAGCAACTTTAGAGGTGGCTTTTCAACTTCGCCCACACCTGAAACATATATAAACACTTCATTGCAACATGCCACTGACAATGACCTCTCTTTCGATAATATCAAAAATATGCCTCCTCCAGAAGATAATTCTCAAGAACAAGAACCTGAACCACCACAACAACAAAAAGTTGGTGCAACTACTACAACTACTTCTAATAAAAAACAACCATCTTCATCTAATAATCCTACCTTACTTTCTCAATATTTTCAACATGTATTTGCCCTAAATTTTGCTTCCCAAAAAAATAAAAATACACAAGTTCCAAATTTGCATTGACCAAATGTCAAAAAAAATACAACTCCCTATAAACTTCAATATCCTCCTCCTACTTCAAACCCTATGCATAATAGTGTTTCCATTTCAACCCCTTATATGGTAGCACAACAAACTTATTATCCTCCACATGGCAACATAGTAAACCAAAATAAAAATAGTGAACCATCACATCATCTTGAAGTTGTAGTGAAGCAATTAGCTTCACGCTTAGATAAAATTGACCCATATCATCCTAAATATAGCTATAAGGATATGTGCAACCAACCATTAGATCCTATGGTCACTACTAGACCATATCCTAAATGGTTCCCTATGCCAATTCTTTCGATTTATAAGGGAACAAAAGATCCCATAGAACATCTTCACATGTTTAGGATAGCATGTCATGACATCACTCATGATGATATGTTATTGCTAAAAATGTTCACAAAACGTTTATTGGAAATTTGAGTTATTTTATGTTGTCATTTATGTCACATGAATCATTGATATCATATGGATCACATTGAGTTTTGATGGGTAGATGATATTTTGGAAAGCATGGATAAATTCAAGGTTTTTGTGAAAACCAAGGTAGGTAAAATAAAAGGTTTTATTTAAAATTATGGATGGCATATTTGAAATGGGTTTTTCTTAAAACCTAGGTTGGCCTTTGGTTTCATCGAAAAAGGTGCCCCGGTGATGGAGATATTTAATTTTAAATATTTAGTTTAAATTTTAATTATTTAAAATTTTAAAATTAAAATTAAAGTTAGCGCTGATGTCTAAAGAAAGAGGGAAAATAAATAATGCACCGACATCATCAAAAATGAGGAGAAGACTATATAAAGGGGGATCCTAAGGTTCATTTGAAATTCATCCTTTCTTGTGTTAATCGTTGGCTAAGCATCCAAAGAGAGCTCGTGCGAAAATCGTTTTGAAAAGGGTGACAGTGAATAAATACAAGGTTGGTCGAAAGCCCAAGACATTGTGGGCAGAGTGGCATATTGGCAATTGGATTTTTTTGTTAAGGTGTGTGGCAGCGCTTTATGTCAAGGTTCAAATCTCCTTGACTGCATTCGAAGGCATTGGAAGGAAAGCGCTCGAAGTGCTTTTGGTTTGCATGGAAGGGAGGAAGGACTTAAGGCATGTCATGCCTTTTCTTTTCAAAAGAGCAACTAGCTCGTGTGAAAACCTTAGCCACGACTAAGGCATTCATGGTGTGGGCAAGTTGGGGGTTCGAATCCCCTTGAGGAGGTAATTACGTTTTGCTACAATTAATTTCGTTGATGCCCTAGGATAGGAGTTATAAGGTGGTTAAGGAATAATTAAAGTTTTTAATTAAACTTTATTTTTATAAGGGATGTGATTATTATTTCAGAGGTGGATGAGTTGTTGATTTATTTTGATATTCATGAAATTGAAAATTAATATTTAGGAGAAATAAGGAGTTGTTATAAAATATTTTTGAGAGCCTTATTGATTATTATTTTTGATAAGGGTTTTTATTAAAAAGGACTTTGATGGATGTGTTTATTAAGTTGGAGTGAAAATGTGTAAATTGATTCATGCTTATCTTGTGATTATTATTTGAAGTCCACTAACCCTTATTGAGATTGGAAAGGAAAGTTGTGTTTAGTGTGGTAGATTTTGTGGATAACTTCTTGGCATCAAAAGGTATGGGCACATTCTCCTATTGATTGTTTATGGTGGTTGATTTTTGAAATATCATTGGAGTGAAAAGGATTGATTGTGGTTTCCTTTTCGAAAGTTGTTGGTTAAATGCTTCAAGGTTTTCTGGTTTGATAGTTGTATTTAAACCTTATTTTATAAGCATAGTTTTTGAAGCCCATTGGTTGTGAAAGAACTTGAAAATAACATGAGTATCATTCTTATGTGAGATTTGTGGTTGATCATTGTTGGAAATATTTGAGTTGGTTGATACATGCTTGGACTAGGTTTTTTGTGAGAAATAATAGTCCCTTGTGGTGATTAGTTGAGTTGATTTGATTGAGCCTAGTCAAGTGATTGTGTGAGGTGATTGGTAAAGTTCCATGAAACAAACTATTCCATAATTATGATTTGAGTTGAGTTGAGTTGAAATTGATTTTAGAACATATTGAGTCTCTAAAAATTCTCTTTACGATTCTATGAGTTGATTTGAGTTGAGTTGAGTTAAGATCATTGTGGGTCATTGTTGTCATCCATTGAAGAGTACATTGCCATTCATTGTTGAGTTCATCTTTGAGCTTTGCATTGATAGATTTGTGTACAAGATTTGAGTGCTACATGAGCATGATTGATTGAGTATTTGAGAAGGCCTTTGTGGATAGTTTTGGGACAGCCTTTGTGGATAGTTTTGGGACAATATTGTGGACAGTTTTGGGACAGCTTTGTGAATAGTTTTGGGATAGCTTTGTGAATAGTTTTAGGACAACTTTGTGAATAATTTTGGGACAGCTTTGTGGATAGTTTTGGAATAGCTTTGTGGATAGTTTTGAGGTGAGTCTTTGAGAAGGCTTGTGGACTGATTTTGTGTAAGCTTTTGTGAAAGCTTGGTATGCAGATTTGAGCAAGTTCTTGGTGAGCCTGTTAGAGCAAATTGGGGCAAGTTCTTGGTGAGCTTGTTATAGCAGATTTGGGCAAGTTCTTGGTGAGATTTCAATAGAATATTTGGGCAAGTTCTTGGTGAGCTTGCTAGAGCAGTTTTGGACAAGTTCTATGTGAGATTGTTATTTAGTTTTGGACAAGTTTTTTTTGAGCTTGTTATTCAATTTTGGACAAGTTCTGTGTGAGTGTGTTATTCAAATTTGGACAAGTTTTGTGTGAACTTGTTATTCAATTTTGGAAAAGTTCTATGTGAGCTTGTTATTCATATTTGGACAAGTTATGTGTGAACTTGTTATTGCCTAGCTTTGAGAAGATAAAATAAATCATTGTATTGGATAAGGATCATTATTTTTGTGTGAAATATTATAAGGATATTATTTGGTGGAGTACCCCACATTAGGAAAACCATGTTAAATCTTGTGTCTCAATTGGGTGTGGTGACTTGTGCTCTTGGTTACTATTGCTATCTAAGTTATTAATGCACACTGTTATATTTTTTTATTGCAATTAAGGACATTAATTGATATTGGTTTGGAAATAAAGTAAAAAGTGGTCTTATACTATTCACCCCCCTCTCAGTATAAGCTTGTGTTCTTCGATTGGTATCAGAGTGGGTTTCTTCAAAAAGCTAATAGCTTGATGGCAAATTCTACATGAACATAGATGGTTTCATAGAATGGATCATCTACAAATAAGGCTCCATTTTTTTATGGTAATAATTATACTTTCTAGAGCATGAGGATCAAGAACTACTTGATATCACAAGGATATGAGGTATGGAAAATGGTTGAAAAATATTATAGGGTTGAAGGTGATCCCAAGGTAGATAATATTATCAATAAATTGGTTGAGATCAATGCAAGAGCAATGAATTATATTTTGAGTGGGCTTCATGAGATAGATTTTGCAAAGGTCATGGTATGTAATTCAGCTAATGAGATGTGGACCAAGTTGTGGAATACTTATGAAGGAGATTCCAAGGTAAAGTTGGCAAAATTACAAACTCATAGAAAAATATTTGAGGAATTAAAAATGGAAGATTCTAAAGATATTACAAAGTTTTTATTTTGTGTTGATGAGATTTCTAACACCATGAGAGGCTTAGGTTTTGAGATGAAAGAATCAAAAGTTACTCAAAAGGTTTTGAGATCACTTCCCATGAAATATGATTCTAAGGTTTCAACAATAGAAGATACAATGGATATCAACAAGCTAACAATGGAAGAATTGTAAGGAAATATTTCAGCTTATGAGATGAGGGTAAGTAAGCATCAGGTTCCAATAAAAGAGATTGCATTCAAGGCTTCAAAAAAAGATAAAGGGAAAGTTTCAGATATAGATAGAGTTCCAGATAATTATGAGGAAGCTAACGTCATCAAAAGGAATAAGGACTCAAGGAATTTTAGGGATATAAGGAAAGTCAGATGCTACAATTGTGGTGATCTTGGTCATTAAGCATACAAGTTTACACATGAATAAAATAGTGATGATGAAAAATAGGGTCATAGAAGAAAAGATGAGGGAAAGCATAAGCATGACAAAGATGACAGGTACAAGAAAAATAGGTATGAGAAAAAGAAATTTTTTTGTAAGGCAAAGAAATCTTACTGCATTGTAGAATCAAAGTGACAGCTCAGATCATAGTGATAGAGACAAATCAGATGATGAAAAGGAAGAACATCTATTCCTAGGAATAGAAGGTGAAATAGAACAGTTCTTTGTGTGTGGTCAAAGAGATCATAGATCAAGATATTACAATGGTTTCAGTGATAGTGAAGATGAGATGACACATCAAGGAAATAGGTATAGTCAAAGAAATATTGAGATATTGTTTGCTATAGAATATTATAATGATCTTAGTGACAGTGAATATGAATAAGGTTTTTTCTATGGAATAAGAGAAGTAGAAGAAGAACGTTCACTCCAAACAGAAGAATTTAAGAAAGAGGATAATATCTTAGTTGATCTAAAGGAAGACTTCAATGTTATCCATCAGCAACTACAATAGGTTAAAGAGAATCTGAAAGAATTAAAATATTCCTTACTTGAGAAATTTGATCCATCATATGACTCAAAAGGTCAAGATATTTTCACTAATAAGGAAACATGTGTTTCAAAGGCTATAGAGATGGATGCCAAGTTGCTACTTGACACAAATAAATAAAAAGAAGAGGAAGATTCTAAAGCACCAAAGGTCTCATATTTCAAGTTTGGGGAATCACACTCAAAAGGAAAGGAAGTTCTAAAAGATGAAAGCAAGGAAGCACCTAATATTTGTGAGGAAAGTTCCAAAGTTCCTATGGCTCCAAATATTTAGTTTGGATCTTGTTTTGAGATAGGTGAATCAAGTTCAAAAGAAAAATAAATTCTTGAAGAGGAAAGCAAGGAAGAAACTAAGGAAGAGGTTTTAGATGCTACAAATAAGGTTCAAGGATGCAATGCACAAGTTGAAAATGATCATAAGGATAATGGTAAAGAAAGATATGAGGAACCAAGGCATGAACAAAGGGCTTTTCAAGGACATTGTTTTTATTGTAATGGATTTGGATACATGGCTATACATTGCAAGATCCATGGATCAAAGAAGTTTGATTTTGCTAGAAAAAACCTCAAAGGAAGAAGATATGGTTTTCAGGGACATTGCTTATTATGTAATAGGATTCGTCATAGATATTTTCAGTGCAAAGGAAATGAGCAACATGGTTTTGGTTTTAGAGCCACATAATTCAAAATTCATGGTCATAATGGTCATGAAAACATAGCTTCAAAATATAAGGTTCAGGAAAGGATTGTATATGGAAATTATTTTAAGAATGAATTCAGGACATGGGCACCATCCAAAGGCTAAAATATCAAGTGTTTTAATTGTAATGACTTTTGGCATATTGCAAAATTATGTAGGACTCAATTCCAAATAGTTTCAAGGCAAGAAGGTCAAACAGGTTCAAGGCAAGAAGGTCAAATAGGTTCAAGGCAAGAAGTTCAAACAAGTTCTAGATAAGAAGATCAAGTAATTCATCAAGAGAAGGATATCATAAAAACATGTAAGGAAGTTGATAGAGGAAAGAAACTGTTGGTCATCAAATCCGCACAAGAAAGGACTTTCGGTGGGTTTGCGCGCCCTGGACCTACGACCAACATTGAAAGGCCGAAGGGAAGAGATGCCCCTCGTGCCAATATTCGGAGAAGGCCGGCTCCTATACTAATCTACTTTTGGGGTTTAAGATAAGAGTGCAAGAAAGAAATAAAAGAAGTTTGGGTTAGAGAAAGAAATAAAAAGGGGTAAGGGTTAGAGATTGATGATTCAAGGTGGGGAAGAACAGGAAGCATGATCACTTACTAATAACTCGAATAGCAGTAGGAAATACCAAGAATGAAATGAAATAAACGCAGTGCCGACCTTCCTATGTATCCTCTGGATGGGTTCGCAGGGTTCTCCTCTCTCTCTCACTAGAATTCAGGGTTTAGAGTAACAGTGATTAAGTCGAGGGAATAACAGAAACCTCGATCCACCAGGCAGCATAAAAGAAAGCAACAGGGACATTTTTCCTCTCCTATGTATCCTTCAGGGCAAATTTTAGGGGTTCAGTCCCCGATGGCACACCGGATTCAGGATTTAGAGTCTTGGTACGCGAATGAGAAAAGAAAAAATAATTAAGCATAGAAGGCAGCATAAAAGAGAGAAATGGAGCACAAAAGATCTTTAGTATTAAACGCAGAACATCAAGTTATAGCAGCTTTCTAGCAGAAAGTTCCCCCATTTTTTACATTGCAAATCCTGGGTTTTTATAGAGGACCCGACCCTCTGAATAATTATTACAAAAATGGCAGAGTACATCCTAGGGCTCTGAGAAATCGGCTCCTCGTGACTGTTGCGACTGAGTTTTCAAATCGATTGTCGAAACTGGCAACTGTGACCAGGTCAACTATGGAAATATTCATTTAATGCACTGCCCGAGTGTCCCTAGCTTCTGGATGCTATGCTCGAGTGATCGTTATGCCCGTCATTTTTTACTCTGAGGACTGTTACGTCCCTTTTGTTTGCCAAGAATGGTCAACGGACTTATCGGGCAAGAAAGGGGTACTTACAAGGGACTTTTGATGGGCCTGGAAAGTGCTTTGCTACATATCTGCCTCGCCAAAGCCTTGGGCCGAAGTAGTTTCTCCTTGATTTGTTCTTCGCAAAATAATGCTTTGTAAAAACTACTTCGAGGACGTTGAGTGCCAAGTGGATACTGTGAAATGGGGCTCTTTGTCCTTTGCTGGCATAACTACTTCGGTTGGAAAATGTTTCGGCCTGAATATTTATCAAAACTACGGTTCAGGGAATATCCTCTCGAGGTATTTCTCTGTTTCTGACACCTTGTCATTTCGCTTTGGGCACCACTGCTTCGGGTGAAAACTGGCCGAAGTAGGTGTCGGAAATGCTTCAGGCCCAAAGTAGTTTTCTCACCTTGGCTGATTTAGATTATGTTCTCCTCCTTCGACGAAGTCGTTTGGATACTGCTTCGCAAAACTTTCGCTCGAAGCGGCTGCCAAAAACGTCTCGGGTGCGAAGCATCACCTTTGTATTTTCTTTGGTGAAATTACTTCACAAGTTTTTTTCCCGAAGTAGTGATTTGAAGTGCTTCAGGCCCGAAGCTCTTTTCACATTCTCCTTCTTTTCTTTCGATGAAGCTATTTTCCTCGGCTTGTTTGGTAGTGAAGCTCTTTCTTCTTCATTCTATGATAGGGAGAGTCAAAATTTCTGTAACTTAAAAGAAAAACTTTCAATCATAAAGAAATAATATTATACAAAAATTCTACTATTCTTCTACCCATTTTATAATGTGACAAAAAGTGTCAACATTCTTGGCGGCTCGCGGGGTGACGAGCTTGTCTTGGCAAAAGAACCCTTTAGTTATGATTCATTGGGCTATGAAGTCACTAGTCTTCCCCAGACCTTGCTTCTGCAGTCTGTTCCTCTTCTTGTTCTTCTCCTTCTTCTTCTTTGGGTGTGGCCTCTGGCTGTGGAGATGGTTCGAGGCACTCATAGATGCATTTCATCATTTTTTGGACATGAGTCCAGGCACTCTTTTGAAATGGTTCTTGATCCTGTAATGCCTTTACTAAAATACAAAATCGATCAATTTGCCCGATGTCAGCATGTTTGGCCCTGGTGAACAGATTGTCTAGGCAAGCCTTGATCTTATAGTATCTCAAGATGAAATCTGTCACCTGCCCTTTTGTGATTGGTTCTTCCTAGCCATCGATCTTCGAGACATCATTCTCAAACTGCAGCCAGACTGGTTTGAGGTCATCCTTGCTGAGAATATTTTTGTCATCGTTCGTGAAACTCAGGAAACCCAAGGAAGAAAGGTCCTAAAAATAATTCATTGAGGCACGCTGCTCATTGTCAAAAATGTCCTAGAGGCTCCTGGCTTTCTGAGCCTTTCGCACCTTAGAGAAAAATGTGTGAACCGTGGCCTGGGCTGTGGACCAGTCCCTAGCTGTCTGAGTCATTGCAGTGACCTACAGGTCTTGATATCTAGCATTTTGAACATCAAACGCTAGCTTGAGTCAGCTTCGGGCTTTCTGTGTGACCTCGTCAATGATTGGACCTCATTTGACAATAGCGCACTGGGCTTCGGTGATGAAGATCAATATCGTGAGAGCGTTGGAACATCGAGACCTAAAATTTTTTAGCAAATGGGTGTGAATCTCCTTAATTTTGCTCCTGTCAAACAACGTCAGATCCTCTTTTGCATACATTGGAGCTTGCATCTGCAAGATTTCGTCCTCAAGCTTCCTAGCCTTCAGATCACTCTCGGTCTGCTTTTGCACTTGGATTTCGACTGTAGACTGGAGCTGTTGAACCTGCTATTTTAGGTCAAACGTCTCCTTCTTCATGGCCTTGCACTGCTCCTCGGCCTCTGCCAACTTGGAGCAGACCCTTGCCAAATCTTCCTCTAGCTTAACATTGGCGGCCTTGGCCTCAATCCTGTATTGGTTGGCGATAACTGCATGTGCCCTAAAGGTCTCAATTCGGACATGCATGGATGCCGATTCATTATCAACATTCAGGTGTTCCAGGTCCTTGGGTGTCTCTTGGTAATCGTAGTCTACTGGAGTCATTTCATCCAGAGGCTTTTGTACCTTGGGGACCTTCTTGACTTTATGCACATTTTCGGCCACTAAATCAAAAATGACGCATTTTTCCACTGATGTCGTCGAGTGCCCTCATCTTTTCCTTGCCTCCTTTAGTATTTGCTCAGTGTTTTGCCATGCTTGGAATAGCTTCTCAGCAAGGGGGCAGTCCTTAATTAAGGACATCTCTGATTAAAAAAAGGCTAGATCTCTAGCCGAGGGAGTAAATAAATATAAAGAATGTGCAGGGGATGCCTCACCAGAAGGCTCAACGATAGATGTGGTGGGAAGTTTAGCAGTTGGGGATTCCTCAAGGAATTGGGGGGTGGGACTCAGTGTTGAAATGGTCTTACCCTCATCACGATCATGAGGTGAGGCTAGACCAATGGTAGGTGACGTGTGATGGAGCGATGGGCTAGGCAGGGGAGACTAGTGAGAACTCTCAACTGTGGTTATGGAAAAAAAGTGTGAGGCTAAGGCAAGGGGTGGAGAATGTGTACCTATGTGCCCTCATGGCATTATGGTAGTGGTGACTTCTGGTGCATCCACATCTTGTTCTTTCTTGGTTTCGACACTTGGTAGGGTTGTGACCTCGACACTTGCTTTGGATGGGTCTAATATCAGTTGCCTGGTGGAGGGACTTACAAGTCCTATGTGAGGTCGCTTTGGGTGCTTTGGGGGTGCCAAGGTCTATTCTTACTTCTTCCTTTTCCTCCTTACCAATGGTTGTTTCGACCCTTCAGTGCCCGAGTTGTGGCCTCCTACAGGCCCCTGAGGTGATCTTGGAGGTGAAGCTTGGGCCCTTTCCTATTTTTCCTTCCTCGAAGTAGTATCATATCTTTTTGGGCTTTCACCTGAACCTGGGATAGCTGGAGGGATGAGGGTGGCAAAGGACGAAGGCTTCCATTTTCCAACGTTGGCTTCATAAATTTCTGTGAAGTCCTTGTCCGTTGCCAAGAATCCATAAGAGCTTGTTTTCTACCGATGGACCCTCATTATCCACCATTATCTCAATTGAGTCACGTCCCAATCCTTTACTCCCTCCTTCAAGTCATCTTCCGCTTTCCTCCAGAAGGTGGATTTGGGGCTCGGGAGTGAATGCCGATCTGGGTCATATGCGACCTCCATTGGGTAGAATTCGTGCCAGGGAGGTAAGGCTCCCATCCTCTCCAGATGCCATTCCAGATCCTTTCCCCGAGGATTATTCCTTTGTTTCACAATTTCTGGATAGGGGCAAACATGGAAGCTCTTGACCCGTATATGGTCCCTCATTACTCCCAAAGGATCATAAAGCCATTGTTGGGGAATTTGGAGAAGGCCAAACTTGGCAAGCTTCTCTTCCAAGAAGACGTTCTGATTCAAGGTGAACTCTTCGATAACTCCTATCCTGAGAGGAAAGTCACAAGTGTGAGCCCATTTTCGACCCTTACCATAGATGACATTAGTCGCATCGCTCTGTCTAGCAACTTCCAACATGAATTGATATTCAAAGGAGAAAAATGGCAGTAAAAAGGGCTTCCCTATGAAGTCGAAGATGCGAATCACCAGCCCCTGCGTTAGTCGGAAAATATCTCCCCTTTTCTCCTAGACCACTTTGTTTCTCAAGCCAAGGGGAACTCACAGGGAGGATCCTGTCAACATGTGCATGGCGGGTCCCAAGAATTGTTGATTAAAGGAATAGTAGGACTCCAATATCAACAGTAGGGGAGTCCACTGATATACGGGCAAAGGAATTCCATCCTTGCCATTTGTTGCAATGGCAACATGAGGAAAACTATTATGTACATGAAAGAAAAGTAACCAAACAAGAAAGGAGCAGGGCGTGAAGCGCTGGCTGGTCCCAGCATGCTTCATGCTGGTGAGTTGTGCATGCAAGCTCCTAGCCACCCATTCTACCCAGTCAACAAAGACTGGGTTGGAACTGGGTCTCGAATTATCGAGGGCATTGAACTCCCCTATGGAAATGCATTCGGCCAAGGACACCTACCATGGGTATATCGAAGCGTCGGTAGATAGTCCTACCACCCATGCAATGATGGAGAAGAGGTCGACATTTTTAAAAGCTTCCAAGGGAAGGGGCATTTGGGGCAGTTTGCCCAAAGGAAGCCCATTTTTGAGGCTTTTCTACAAAAAATTGATCATGTAGCCAGCAGATGTGAACCTCCCTGTTTGTTCACTCAAAACGATGTTGTAAACCATACATCCTTTGGGTGCGCCCTACTGTGGCGCAAAAGCTGCCTATACATCTTCTTTCAAAATTGAAAATAACTTTTGGCCAGATGCGTCTAACACTTGTCTAGTGGTGGGCTAGTAATTTTGCACGATGGCATGGATCAATGGTGCATGGGGGGCGCTAGATACTAGTAGATCTGGGAATAGTATGTGGCAACTTTTGTGCTTTCTACCGGGAGCCTACTTCTCATGAGCTCGATGGTGCTCCTGAGTTCGGCTACGCTCCTGGACAGCTCTGTATCCCTGATTCTTTCCCACCTGTCGACTGGTGGTTCTAGAGGCTGCTCCTCCTCAGGATCACCCCTTTCTTCCAAGATGCACTTATCTGGGCGAAGACCCGAATCAACAGGCTTTGGCTTTGGCCTCTTCTCATGGCCTTTTACCCTTAGCTTCTCGGGGGCCACTACTTTCGACTCTTTTCCCTTTTCCTTGGAACTTTCCTTGCCCATTGTTGATGCTTAGGGCGACGGGATTTGTAGTATGGAGAAAACTTGGCGCTGAAACTTCAGAGTGCGAAGTGGAAAAAATTTGAGTTGTTGAGTGGGTAATCCTCTCGGCTACTTGGAGTCTGCATTATATAGCTGCCAAAGACAACTACCCACATTTATGGCCTATGCCACAATTAATCCTGCACTTCTCACTTGAGAGATCATCGGTTCGTCATATTGGCCCCATGATGGCATAGTACATAGGGCCATGCATCATGATGATTATGACTGCTTTGGGAACGCAGCCGACCGCCACCTGGTACCTGAGGGCAAACTTTTCTCTCAGTCAAATCCCTTGAGGATGTACCTGACACCTTTTCATTTACTTCACCTATTTTGGATGCCTTTTGCGGGCGACTGTCGGCACCCTCCTCTAGACACGCAATAAATGCTTCTGCCTTGTGCATCTTTGGGTCAACAAAGCCAAAATCGAAACTGACATACTTCACAGTGAACCCTTTTATGCTTTGGGCCTGAATCTTGTTTCCCTTTTAAAAAAGCAGCTCTCTCATATTTCCCTTAGGCGAGCGTCTTTCATACCTTAGTCGGGACCCTACTCAACTAATTGTACTTCGTTGCGAACCACTTTGCATCCACTACTTCATGAGCCAAGTTCCCGAAGGAGTTTTTTTTTTTTTTTTGGATATAGTTGCCGAGGTAAAACTCGACCTGAGTCCCTAGGCAGCACCTTATTCATCAGCCGAACTATTTACACTATTCACAAGCTTGCGGCATAATTGGCATGCCGCTACTATAGATTCACTTCAGGTGATTATCCGGTAAACCTGCAGTGACCCGACCAGATCAGGTTAAACTTTAGCTGACCCTCGAAGCTCGGATCATTTCTGCTTGAAGTTGCCCATGCTGCGAACAGGAAGCAACATAGTCGATTTTCATTTCTGCCAGTGCCCAGATTATTAGCGAAGAAGTTTGCCACTTGAAAGCCTTCTTAGGGCATTAGTCTTAGGGATAGCCGAAACCAATACCAGACCCAATGCCAAAATTCTTTGGATTCTTCAAAATGAAGGTCGGGTACAGGTTCTTCCACCCCACTGATATGCTAACAAGGTTCCTTCATCGAAGAGTAGTCCTCTAGAGTCCCTTCAGGCTCATCCTATGAATCAGATAGGCTTGATGAGATTTGGATGAAATCTTGCATGCCATCTCTTAGGACACAAAAAGGGTGCAAAAATGTGCCCTCTTTGTTCTGAGGTTCAACCACTCGAGTCTGCTTCTCTCCCTAATTTACCTTTTTATGGAGATCACGAGCAGCCATGTTGTTCATTAGGTGGGTCGTGCTTGCGTACTCCCATTGTTGGGCTAGTATGAGGTCTACCTCCTGAGCTCCAAATGACTGCATCTCGGGCCTCGGCTCAGAGTGAGGAATGCCCCAAGATGAATACTGCGTCGACTGGACAGGAGCAGTAATTATCGAAAGAAGCGACAAAGTTTCTCTCCACTGCCACTTTCTCGATAGGAGTAGAAGTTGTTTCGCTCGTATTGCCTCTTCAAATATTTGAGGGAACCTTCATTCCCATGATTACAGTAGAATGAGGCTTACATCTGGATGGAAGGCCTGAACATAGAAGAGATGGGCTTGGGTGGGCATCGGTTGGATCTCCAGTAGGATTCTCTTCCAACTTTTGTAGAATCGGACATTGAAGTCTGTGATACCCTCTGAAGGTGCTTTCTTGATGGTGGAGAGGTATGCAAAGAGATGGAAGGGGTCTTGAGAGCCATCGAATGTTTCGATTAATGCCCTCACTAAGTCATCCCATAAGGAGATGCTTTTGGGCCTGAGAAATCTGTACCACCATAGCGCCCCTCCTTCCAGAGATAGAACAAGAAGTTTGATCATGACATCTTCATGGATAATGTCATGGAGGATCGCTAAATTGGAAACATCTTCAAGGTGCTCTCAAGCCATTCCCATGATGCCGCTGTATTTCGTCAATGACTTCAAGGCGCTTTTGGGAATCTTGTGGTAGCTTTGGATATTCAGGGGGCCTGGATCGTTCCAGCTAGGAAATCTTCTCCCAGCCATCATGACAGCAGCCTATGGAAATTGTGGTTGTCACCGCTGAGTCGAAGTCATTAGGTGAACATTATTTCTCCACAAATGAGGTCAAGGCTGCTCACTGAACCTTGATTCCTCTGGGATATCTTCTTTTGGATTTGAAAGGCACCTACAACCAGGAAATTTGGATCTTCAGTTCAACTGAGTCACCAGGTGATTTTATCATATGAAGATAGGTCAAATATTCACCGAACTCAGACCTTCTCAAAACATGGGGGCTCTTGGTTACGAAAACCATGTTTAGGTACTGGTCTCCACGACTTCAGAGATTCTTGAGTAAAACAAAATCGCTAGATGCTAAGAGTATTTCGGTAATGAGGGCATCGATTCTCACAACTACTCAGAAGATGAGACTGACCAGATTTCACTGGGAACTTGTTAGAGCTACTAGCTCCGGTGAAGATGGGCTAGAAATTTTCTCAAATATGGGACCTAATGTCCCACCGGGCATGCCAGAAACTGTTGGTCATCAAATCCACACAGGAAAGGACTTTCGGTGGGTTTGCATACCCTAGACCTGTGACCAATATTAAAAGGCCGAAGGGAAGAGATGCCCCTCGTGCCAATCTTCAGAGAAGGCCGGCTCCTATACTAATCTACTTTTGGGGTTTAAGATAAGAGTGTAGGAAAGAAATAAAATGATTTTGGGTTAGAGAAAGAAATAAAAAGGGGTAAGGGTTAGAGATTGATGATTCAAGGTGGGGAAGAATAGGAAGCATGATCACTCACTAATAACTCGAATAGCAATAGGAAATACCAAGAATGAAACAAAAGAAACACAGTGTCGACCTTCCTATGTATCCTCTGGATGGGTTCGCAGGGTTCTCCTCTCTCTCTCACTGGAATTCAGGGTTCATAGTAACAACGATTAAGTCGATGGAATAACAAAAACCTCGATCCACTAGGCAGCATAAAAGAAAGCAACAGGGACGTTTTTCCTCTCCTATGTATCCTTCAGGGCAAATTTTAGGGGTTCAGTCCCTGATCGCACACCGGATTCAGGATTCAGAGTCTCTGTACGCGAACGAGAAAAGACAAAAGAATTAAGCACAGAAGGCAGCATAAAAGAGAGAAATGAAGCACAAAAGATCTTTAGTATTAAACACAGGACATCAAGTTACAGCAGCTTTCTAGCAGAAAGTCCCCCCCCTTTTTTGCATTGCAAAGCCTGCATTTTTATAGAGGACCCGACCCTCTGAATCATTATTACAAAAACGATGGAGTACATCCTAGGGCTCTAAGAAATCGTCTCCTTGTGGCTGCTGCAACTGAGTTTTCAAATCGGTTGTTGAAACTGGCAACCGTGACTGGGTCAACTGTGGAAATATTCATTTAATGCACTGCCCAAGTGTCCCTAGATTCTGGATGCTGTGCTCGAGTGATCATTACGCCCGTCGGTTTTTACTCCGAGGACTGTTACATCCCTTTTGTTTGCCAAGAATGGTCAGCAGACTTATCGGGCAAGAAAGGGGTACTTACAAGGGGCTTTTGATCACCTTGGGAAGCTACCCGCCTTGGAATGTGGGCCTGAAAAGTTCTTTGCTACATATCCGCCTCGCCAAAGCCTTGGGCCGAAGTAGTTTCTCCTTGATTTGTTCTTCACAAAATGATGCTTTGCAGAAACTACTTCGGGGACGTTGAGTGCTGAGTGGATTCCGTCTTTGAAATGGGGCTCTTTGTCCTTTGCTGGCGAAACTGCTTCGGTTGGAAAATGTTTCGGCCTGAATCTTTCTCAAAACTGTGGTTCGGGGAATATCCTCCCGAGGCATTTCTTTGTTTTCCACACCTTGTCATTTCGCTTCGGGCACCACTAATTTGGGTGAAAACTGGCTAAAGTAGGTGTCGAAAATACTTCAGGCCAGAAGTAGTTTCCTCACCTTGGTTTATTTAGATTATGTTCTCCTCCTTCGATGAAGTCGTTTGGATACTGCTTTGCTTCACAAAACTTTCGCTCGAAGCGGCTATCGAAAACGTCTCGGGTGCGAAGCATCACCTTTGTATTTTCTTCGATGAAATTACTTCACAAGTTTTTCACCCGAAGTAGTGATTTGAAGTGCTTCGGGCCCGAAGCTCTTTTCACATTCTCCTTCTTTTATTTCGGTGAAGCTATTTTCCTCGGCCTTTTTTTTAGCGAAGATCTTTCTTCTTCATTCTATGATAGGGAGAGTCAAAATTGTTGTAACTTAAAATAAAAACTTTCAATCAAAAAGAAAGAATATTATATGAAAATTCTACTATTCTTCTACCCCTTGTATAATGTGACAAAAAGTGTCAACAGAAACAATGTGAGATGGGAGTAAAAGTACTCCCACCCCAAAATTAATCACCTCAAAAGAGAAGGTGGTGAGGAGGCTAAGTTTAAGAGTCATATCTTTTAGCCCCATAGGTGTCCCTTTTGCCATTGATGTCAAATTGGGAGAGATTTGAGTAAGTGGGAGAGCATTAAGTTAGGTGGAGCAGCCTCCAAATAGAGCATTGATTTAGGGGGAGTAGCATCTGTAGAGATTATTGAGTCAGGGGGAGCAACTTTGATTCTCAGAGATGGTTTTTGTAGTGATTGTGGTTTTTTATTTAGAGGTGTTGCCATCAATGACAAAGGGGGATATTTTTGGTAATTTGAGTTATTTTATGTTGTCATTGATGTCACATGAATCATTGATGTCATATGGATCACATTGAGTTTTGATGGGCAGATGATATTTTGGAAAGCATGGATAAATTTAGGGTTTTTGTGAAAACCAAGGTAGGTAAAATAAAAGATTTTATTTAAAACCATGGATGACAGATTTGAAATGGGTTTTTATTAAAACCTAGGTTGGCATTTTGTTTCATCGAAAAATGTGCCCGGTGATGGAGATATTTAATTTTAAATATTTAGTTTAAATTTTAATTATTTAAAATTTTAATTTTAATTTTAAAATTAAAATTAAAGTTAGCACCGACATCTAAAGAAAGAGGGAAAATCAATAATGCATTGACATCATCGAAAATGAGGATAAGACTATATAAAGGGGTATCCTAAGGTTCATTTGAGTTTCATCCTTGCTCGTGTTAATCATTGGCTAAGCATCCGAAGAGAGTTCATACAAAAATTGTTTTCAAAAGGAAAACAACAAATAAATCCAAGGTTGGTTGAAAGCCCAAGACATTGTGGGCAAAGTGGTGCATTGGCAATTGGATTTTTTGTTAAGGTGTGTGGTAGTGCTTTACATCAAGGTTCGAATCTCCTTGACTACATTTGAAGGCATTGGAAGGAAAGCACTTGAAGCACTTTTGGTTTACGTGGAAGGGAGGAAGGACTTAAGGCACATCGTACCTTTTCTTTTTGAACGAGCGGCTAGCTCGTATGGCAACCTTGGTCATAGCTAAGGCATTCATGGTGTGGGCAAGTTGGGGGTTTTAATCCCCTTGAGGAGGTAATTATGTTTTGGTCCAATTAATTTCGTTGATGCCCTAGGATAGGAGTTATAAGGTGGTTAAGGAATAACTAAAGTTTTTAATTAAACTTTATTTTTATAAGGGTTGTGATTATTATTTCAGAGGTGGATGAGTTGTTGATTTATTTTGATATTCATGAAATTGAAAATTAAAATTTAGGAGAAATAAGGAGTTGTTATAAAATATTTTTGAGAGCCTTATTGATTATTATTTTTTATAAGGATTTTTATTAAAAAGGACTTTGGTGGATGTGTTTATTAAGTTGGAGTGAAAAGGTGTAAATTGAGTCATGCTTATCTTGTGATTATTATTTGAAGTCCACTAACCCTTATTGAGATTGGAAAGGAAAGTTGTGTTTAGTGTGGAAGATTTTATGGACAACATCTTGGCATCAAAAGGTATGGGCACATTCTCCTATTGATTTTTTATGGTGGTTAATTTTTGAAATATCATTGGAGTGAAAAGGATTGATTATGGTTTCCTTTTTGAAAGTGGTTGGTTAAATGCTTCAAGGTTTTTTGGTTTGAGAGTTGCACTTAAATCTTATTTTATAAGCAGAGTTGTTGAATCCCATTGGTTTTGAAAGAACTTGAGTATCATTGTTATGTGAGATTTGTGGTTGAGCATTGTTGGAAACATTTGAGTTGGTTGATATATGCTTGGACTAGGGTTTTTGTGAGAAATAATAGTCCCTTGTGGTGATTGGTTGAGTTGAGTTTATTAAGCCTAGTCAAGTGATTGTGTGAGGTGATTGGTCAAGTTCCATGAAACAAACTATTCCATAATTATGATTTGAGTTGAGATTGATTTGAGTTGAATTGAGTTGAGATTGAGATTAGAACATATTGAGTCTCTAACAATTATATTTATGCTTCTATGAGTTGATTTGATTTGAGTTGAGTTAAAATCATTGTGGATCATTGTTGTCATCCATTGAAGAGTACATTGCCATTCATTATTGAGTTCATCTTTGAGCTTTGCCTTGATAGATTTGTGGATGAGATTTGAGTGCTACTTGAGCATGATTGATTGAGCCTTTGATAAGGCCTTTGTGGACATTTTTGGGACAGCCTTTGTGGATAGACAGTTTTTGGACAGCTTTGTGGACAGATTTGGGACAACTTTGTGGATAGTTTTGGGACAGATTTGTGGACAGTTTTGGGACAGCCTTTTGAACAGTTTTGGAATAGCTTTGTGAACAGTTTTGGGACAACTTTGTGGATAGTTTTGGGACTGCTTTATGGATATTTTTGAGGTAAGTATTTGAGAAGGCTTGTGGACTAATTTTTTGTAAGATTTTGTGAAAACTTGTTATGCAAATTTGAGCAAGTTCTTGGTGAGCCTATTAGAGCATATTTAGGCAAGTTCTTGGTGAGATTGTTAGAGCATATTTGAGCAAGTTCTTGGTGAGATTGCTAGAGCATATTTGGGAAAGTTCTTGGTGAGATTTCTAGAGCAGAAGAAGAACATTCACTCCAAATAGAATAATTTAAGCAAGAGGATAATTCCTCAATTGATCTAAAGGAAGACTTCAATGTTATCCATGAGCAACTACAAGAGGTTAAAGAGAATTTGAAATAATTGAAATGTTCCTTACTTGAGAAATTTGATCCATAACATGACTCAAAAGGTCAAGATATTTTCACTAAGAATGAAACATATGTTTCAAAGGCTATAGTTATGGATGCTAAGTTGCTACTTGACACAAATAAAGAAAAAGAAGAGGAATATTCCAAATCACCAAAGGTCTCATATTTCAGGTTTGGGAAATCACACTCAAAAGGAAAGGAAGTTTTAAAAGATGAAAGCAAGGAAGCACCTAATATTTGTGATGAAAGTTCCAAAGTTCCTATGGATCCAAATATTCAGTTTGTATCTTGTTTTGAGATAGGTGAATCAAGTTCAAAAGAAAAAGAAATTCTTGAAGAGTAAAGCAAGGAAGAAACTAAGGAAGAGGTTTTAGATGCTACAAAGAAGGTTCAAGGATGTAATTCACAAGTTGAAAATTATCATAAGGATAATGGTCAAGAAAGATATGAGGAACCAAGGCATGAACAAATGGCTTTTCAAGGATATTGTTTTTCTTGTAATGGATTTGGACACAGGGCTATACATTGTAGGATCCATGGATCAAAGAATTTAGATTTTTCTAGAATAAACCTCAAAGGAAGAAGGTATGGTTTTTAGGGACATTGCTTCTTATGTAACAGGATTGGTCATAGATATTTTTAGTGTAAAGTAAATGAGCAACATGGTTTTGGTTTTAGAGCTACACAATTCAGAATTCATGGTCATAATGGTTATGAAAATAGAGCTTCATAATACAAAAATTAAGGAAAGGAATAGATATAGAAATTATTTTAAGAATGAATTCAGGACATGGGCGCCATACAAAGGCTACAACATCAAGTTTTTTAATTGCAATGACTTTGGGCATATTGCAAAATGGTGTAGGACTCAATTACAAAAAGGTTCAAGGCAAGAAGGTCAAATAGGTTCAAGGCAAGAATGTCAATCAGGTTCAAGGCAAGAAGGTTAAACAGGTTCTAGACAAGAAGATCAAGTAATTCAAGATAAGGATATGAAAAAAACATGGAAGGAAGTTGATAGAGGAAATAAACAATGTGATATGGGAGTAAAAGTACTCCCACACCAAAATTAATCACCTCAAAAGAGAAGTTGGTTGGGAGGCTAAGTTTAAGAGTCTTATGTTTTAGCCCCATAGGTGTCCCTTTTTCCATTGATGTCAAAGGGAGAGATATTTGAGTAAGGGTGAAAGCATTGAGTTAGGGGTAGCAGCCTCCAAAGAGAGCATTGAGTTTGGAGGAGCAGCCTCCATAGAGATTATTGAGTCAGGGGGAGCAGCTTTGATTCTCAGATATTTATTTTGCAGTGATTATGGTTTTTGCTTTAGAGGTGTTGCCATAAATGACAAAGGGGGATATTGTTGGCAATTTGAATTATTTTATATTTTCATTGATGTCACATGAATCATTGATGTCATATGGATCACATTGAGTTTTGATGGGCAGATGATATTTTGGAAAGCATGGATAAATTCAAGGTTTTTGTGAAAACCAAGGTAGGTAAAATAAAAGGTTTTATTTAAAACCATGGATAGCATATTTGAAATGGGTTTTTATTAAAACCTAGGTTGGCATTTCGTTTCATCGAAAAAGGTGCCCCGATGATGGAGATATTTAATTTTAAATATTTAGTTTAAATTTTAATTATTTAAAATTTTAATTTTAATTTTAAAATTAAAATTAAAGTTAGTGCCAATTTCTAAAGAAAGAGGGAAAATAAATAATGCAATGACATCATCGAAAATGAGGAGAAGACTATATAAATGGGGATCCTAAGGTTCATTTGAAATTCATCCTTGCTCGTGTTAATCGTTGGCTAAGCATACGAAGAGAGCTCGTATGAAAATTGTTTTGAAAGGGAGACAACAAATAAATCCAAGGTTGGTCGAAAGCCAAAGACATTGTGGGCAGAGTGGCGCATTAGCAATTGGATTTTTTTTGTTAAGGTGTGTGGCAGCACTTTACGTCAAGGTTCAAATATCCTTGACTGCATTCGAAGGCATTGGAAGGAAAGTGCTCGAAGCACTTTTGGTTTGCATGGAAGGGAGGAAGGAATTAAGGCACGTCATGCCTTTTATTTTTGAACGAGAGGCTAGATCATGTGGAAACCTTAGTCGTGGATAAGGTGTTTGTGGTGTGGGCAAGTTGGGGGTTCGAATACCCTTGAGGAGGTAATTACGTTTTGCTCCAATTAATTTTTTTGATGCCCCAGGATAGGAGATATAAGGTGGTTAAATAATAATTAAAGTTTTTAATTGAAATTTATTTTCATAAGGGCCATGATGATTATTATAGAGGTGGTTGATTTATTTTGATATTCATGAAATTGAAAATTAAGATTTAGGAGAAATAAGGAGTTATAAAATATTTTTGAGAGCCTTATTGATTATTATTTTTGATAAGGGTTTTTATTAAAAAGGAATTTGGTGGATGTGTTTATTAAGTTGGAGTAAAAAGGTGTAAATTGAGTTATTCTTATCTTGTGATTATTATTTGAAGTCCACTAACCCTTATTGAGATTGAAAATAAAAGTAGTTTTTAGTGTGGCAGATTTTATGGACAACTTCTTGGCATCAAAAGGTATGGGCACATTCTCCTATTGATTTTTTATGGTGGTTTATTTCTGAAATATCATTGTAGTGAAAATGATTGATTGTGGTTTCCTTTTCGAAAGTGGTTGGTTAAATGCTTAAAGGTTTTCTGGTTTGAGAGTTGTGTTTAAACCTTGTTTTATAAGCATAGTTGTTGAAGCCCATTGGTTGTGAAAGAACTTGAAAAGAACATGAGTATCATTGTTATGTGAGATTTGTTGTTGAGCATTGTTGGAAAAATTTGAGTTGGTTGATACATGCTTGGACTAGGGTTTTAGTGATAAATAATAGTCCCTTGTGGTGATTGGTTGAGTTGAGTTGATTGAGCCTAGTCAAGTGATTGTGTGAGGTGATTGGTCAAGTTCCATGAAATAAACTATTCCATAATTCTGATTTGAGTTGAGATTGATTTGAGTTGAGTTGAGTTGAGATTGAGCTTAGAACATATTGAGTCTCTAACAATTCTCTTTATGCTTCTATGAGTTGATTTGAGTTGAGTTGAGTTAAGATCATTGTGGATAATTTTTGTCATCCATTGAAGAGTACATTACCATTCATTGTTTGAGTTCATATTTTAGCTTTGCATTGATAGATTTGTGGATGAGATTTGAGTGCTACTTGAGCATGATTGATTGAGCCTTTGAGAAGGCCTTTGTGGATAGTTTTGGGATAGCCTTTGTGGATATTTTTGGGACAGCTTTGTGGACATTTTTGGGACAACTTTGTGGACAGTTTTGGGATAGCTTTGTGGACAAATTTAGGACAACTTTGTGGACAGTTTTGGGACAGCTTTGTGGACAGTTTTGGGATAGCTTTGTGAATATCTTTGGGAAAAATTTGTGAACAGTTTTGGGACAGTTTTTTGAATGGTTTTGGGACAGCTTTGTGGACAGTTTTGGGATAGCTTTGTGGATAGTTTTGAGATAAGTCTTTGAGAAGGCTTGTGGACTAATTTTGTGTAAGCTTTTGTGAAAGGTTGCTATGCAGATTTGAGCAAATTCTTGAAGATCATGTTAGAGCAGATTTGGGCAAGTTCTTGGTGAGCTTGTTAGAGCAGATTTGGGCAAGTTCTTGGTGAGCTTGCTAGAGCATATTTGGGCAAGTTCTTGGTGAGCTTGCTAGAGCATTTTTGGATAAGTTCTGTGTGAGCTTGTTATTCAGTTTTGGACAAGTTCTATGTGAGATTGTTATTCAATTTTGGACAAGTTCTATGTGAGATTATTATTCATATTTGGACAAGTTTTATGTGAACTTGTTATTCAATTTTGGAAAAGTTCTATGTGATCTTGTTATTCAAAATTTGGACAAGTTTTGTGTGAAATTGTTATTGCCTAGCTATGAGCATATCAAATAAATCATTGTATTAGATAAGGATCCTTATTTCTATATGAAATATTGTAAGGATATTATCTGGTGGATTACCCCAAATTGGGGGAACCATATTAAATCTTGTGTCTTAATTGTGTGTGGTGACTTTTGCTCTTGGTTACTACTACTATCTGAGTAATTAATTCACACTATTATATTTGGTTATTGTAATTAAGGACATTAATTGATATTAGTTTGGAAATAAAGTAAAAATTGGTCTTATACTGTTCACCCCCTCTCAGTATAAGCTTGTGTTATTCAAATTTTAGGAGTAATGACATTGGAGTGGTATTATCATTTTCCAACACACACCTTGAGAAATTTTGAAGAAACCACAGAAATTATTGTACATCAATTTGGTGCCTACATAGAGAGGCATGTTATAATAAAAAAAATTGTACAACCTTAAGCAAGGAAAAGAAGATATTTTTGGAGAATTCCTAGATCGATGGAGGAAATGTTTAGGAAAATTACATTTTTCTTTACATCCAAGAGAAATGCTAGATATTTTTATTAGGAATTTGCAATAATAATTGTCTTACAAGTTAGCTATAGCTAGCATGACATACTTTGATCAAGATATAGATTTAGCAAGAAGAGTAGAGGAAGCCCTAATAAGGAGGGGATCATTTAAAAAGAAATATGAAGACAAGTCATCTAAAAATCAATACAAAAACAAACATGTGGTAGGAGATGAGGTCACAGATAGTAGACCCCCTTAGAATGTCAATACCATTGATACTATGAAAAATTTTGTGTTGAAAGCACCCCAAAAACCTCCACTACAAAATTTTACAAGATTAAATCAACCCTTGACAATGGTCTTACCACAACTAGTAGAAAGAGGTTTAATAAAAATTATTGAAGATATGACAACTTGATCTCTCTCAACCTTGGTATAGAACCTATCAACATTGCGATTACCACCAAGATGATGGACATCCAAAAAACACTTGTAGAAAATTAAAACATTTAGTACAAGACTTAATTGATGATGGAAAACTAGAAGTGGAAAGTCCTCCACCTAATAAAAATCCTCCAACAATGAATACACAACAACAACAGGCACAAAATGTAAACCAAAACTTGGATATTTTTCAAAACCCATTGCCAAATCATGGCAAGGAAGCTGTAAATCTGCTAGACTATAAAAATACCCCTCATCCAACATGGAAAAATTAACAATTATTTACCATCTCAAGTTCTGCAAAAATTTTTATGCCTATTCAATCCAACATGACAATTAAGCAACTCCAAGGAAGGAAACCACTATTGTCATCCTTGGATGAAATAAAAAGTGAATCAGAATCTAAAATAGATATTAGCTCACATCATGCTAATAGTTCATAATATGAGTCAGGGCCAATCTTGCCCATTACAAATTCACTAACTCTAGAAGAACCATTTACAATAATGAGTACTACTCATTCCTTGTCACAACAAATTCTTCCTATTGAATAAATTTCAACTACAAGACCACAAGTTGTTCGATCAAATAACATCATTGGTACAATTGGAGTTGTCACTCAATAGCAAGCTCAAAAACAAAACTCATAACCTCAAACTCAATCAAATGATGTGGATCAACCGCCTTGAAGAACACAAGCTTATACTGAGAGGGGGGTGAACAGTATAAGACCTCTTTTTACTTTCTCTATTTAACTTCAACTTCGCAAAGCAATGAACCAATAGCAATATCAAAGCAATGCATAAAGCAACACACAATGAGACACCAATTTTAACGTGGTTCACCCAACATGGGCTACCTCCACAAAACTTTTCTCTAAAAAGCTTTCTCAAAGTTCTTTGGGAATCCTTCCCAATTACAATGTTTATGAGCCTCAGCCCAAAGGAGAAACCTTCCCCTACTCAAGTATTTATGAGCCTCTGCCCAAAGGAGAATCCTTCCCCTCCTCACGAATTTATGAGCCTCCTGCCCAAAGGAGAATCCTTCCCCTCCTCATGAATTTATGAGCCTCCTGCCCAAAGGAGAATCCTTCCCCTCAACTCTAGAAATGATACTTCAGAAGATCACCTACCTCTTATTCCGCTAGCACATGGAACTCCTTTCCACAGAAGACCTCCTGTCCTCAATGCTCAGCCTCAAGAGACCTCTGTCCTCACTGATCACCTCCACAACAACTCATCAACCTGTACTAAACATAGTCAGTCGGTCCAACACAAGTCTTCCTCACTCTGTCAGATCTGTCCCAAGCTCAACTCATAAAGCTTGAACAAATCAATCTCTACTGCACACAAGCCTTCTCAAAGACTTGTCAAAACTATCCTCAGGTTCTTCTCAAAGAACCACTTCAACTCTGTCCTCAAGTCCTCTGCTAGGACCTATCCAAATCAGCTCACAAGTCCTCCCTAGAACTTGTCCAAATCAGCTCACAAGTCCTCACTAGAACCTGTCCAAATCAGCTCACAAGTCCTCACTAGAACCTGTCCAAATCAGCTCACAAGTCCTCACTAGAACCTATCCAAATCAGCTCACAAGTCCTCACTAGAACCTGTCCAAATCAGCTCACAAGTCCTCACTAGAACCTATCCAAATCAGCTCACAAGTCTTCACTAGAACCTGTCCAAATCAGCTCACAAGTTCATCAAGAAAAACTTGCTTAGCATGAACCCACAAAGAGAATTGTTAGAGACCCAATGTGATTCATCAACCTCATAGAAGCATAAAGAGAATTGTTAGAGACTCAATATGTTCTATACTTAACTCCCAATCTCAATCTCAACTCAATCTCAATCTCAAAAGAATAAGATAGATGTAGTATGCTTTTCTCAAGAACATGAAACACAACCCAACAATTGCCAACCATGCAATATCTCATATAACAATGATACTCATGTTCTTTCCACAACCAATATCTTTTCTCAACCAATTAGGGCTTTAACAACAATGCTTATAGACAAGGTTTAACCAACATCATTCAACTCAACATTAACCTTGAAGCATTCAACCAATCACTACATGAAAAGGAAACTAGTAGACATCCTTTTCCCTCCAAAGGTATTTGAACAAAACAACCACCAACATAAATCACCAATGCAAAGAATAACTTGCTCAAATCAATCTCAATGGAGTAAGCCCAAATCATGTATCAAGTAAAGCATTAACTTGATCAAAACAACCTCTATGGAAGCAACTCAACCATCAATCTCAAAACAGCCAACTAAGGGTTTCACCATCTCAATGCAAGTAGCAAGACTTACTAACATAAACCCTAGTGCAAAAATGCTTCCTCTTCCTCAACCAGAATTATGCATTCACCCAAAAAACTCATCAATGATTTTAATGCATAAACAATCTTCAATATCCAGAAAATGGGATTTACACCAACAAGAATACCTAGTAGACAACCTTTTCACTCCAAACTCAATTTCAGAAAATACACCATCAACAATATACATGGAAGAAGTTGCCCATACCTTTGTTTGAGGAAGAAGAGAATAGTTCTTCAACCTATTACCAACACCACCCTCAACTTTGCCACCAAGTTAGGGTTAGATCATAAAAGTAACCACAAAAATATTTATTCCATAAAACACCTTATGACTCCAATCCTTAGAAGTCAACTACCAAAAAATATAAAGCATACAAACAATATATCCTTTTACACCTTATTTCTCCAAATTAATTAAACCATGCTCAAGGAATAATAGCTTCTAAGCAAATCTCACTCAACAATCAAGCCAAAAATCTCAACCACACACTATCAACCTTATATCTCCAAAGAAGCATTTAACCTCAAAAATAATTTTAAATAAATCTGCCCAACCACTTCTTCTTTAACAAAATGCAGATTTTATTTAAAAAACCTTACCAAAAAAAATGCTTTCGAAAATCGCGGGTCAACAGTGCCTCCCAAAAAAAATCGGAGCGCAAAAACTCTTCTCACACTCCACGGCGGGAGTCGAACGCTTGACCTCCCTTCAAGCGCCTTCGTAGAACAGTCATTGCCACTAGGCCAACGGTGCTAGCTTGAAGGCTAGCAAGAGTCTCCTTCTCCTTAACCCTTTGGCGGCGGATAAACGTGGCAAAAAAATGATAGCCGTAGCTTTTACTTCCCAACCTTTGCGCAATTCGAATTTCTTTCACACCATTGCTTTGGACTATAGGTTATGGCTTATATAGCCAAACTTCCATGCTATGCACGACGTCGACGGGAGGATAATTCAAACTTTTTGAATTAATATTACTTTGGCACCTTCGAAACAACTTTAGGGTTTATGAAACCCTTTTGATTATTTAAAAAATAATCAAAGGTCTTTTAGACCTTAGACCTTAGGTGGAGAACCCATTAAATTATTAAAATAATTTAATCACTAAATCAAATAAATAATTAATTAAAAAACCTTAAAAAGGTTTTATTAATTAAGTTATTTAATTAATAAGTGTCTCCAGCCTTTGCATTAAGCTGAGAGTGGTTTTGAGAAAAACCCTTAATGCATCCACCTGGTTTTAATAAAAACCCTTAAACCTGCCATGGTTTTGATAAAAACCTTTTCATCTGCCACATGGAATCTCTTCGAAATCTTCTAGAAAAGATTCTTTGGAATCTTCAACCTTTGAAGCCAATAAATCCTCTTGACATTAATGCCAGTTCCTTTTGACATCAATGACAACTCATAGACAAGAAGCTAGGATCTCAAACCCAAAATTGCCAACAATCTCCCCCTTTGTCATTGATGGCAAACCATGCTTCTCAACAACACTGAAACTCAAAACTGTTGTATAGAAATCAGCTCCCCATGACTTGAGGCTCTCCCCCTTACTCATATCTCTCCCCCTTTGTCATCAATGGCAAAGGGTCACCTTTGGGGCTTGGGACTAAGAATGAGCCTCTTAGCTTAGTCCCTCCCCCACCTCCTGTTGAGGTGATTAATTTTGGGGTGGGAGTAAAACTCCCATTAGGCACTGATCTTCATCAGTGTCTATAGCTGCCTTACCATGTCTTCTCTTGTTCTCCTTGTCCATATTCCTGTTCCTGTTCATGTCACTATTGTTGTTCTTGTTATCATTCCTGTTCTTATCCATGTCTTGATTCTTGTGCCTGTTCATACCCATGTTCCTATTCCTGTACCTTGGAATTTCAGCTCTACATTGTCTAGCTATGTGACCTTCATTGTTGCACTTATAACAACTAACAATGTTATTTCTTTGAGGCATACCTGATCTTTGACTCCATCTGTTCTGACCAACCCTGTTCCTGTTATTAGCCTTGCAATAAACAACCTTGTGCCCAAACTATTTACAAGAGTAGCAATACCCTTGAAAGAAATTACCACCTCTGAATCTGTCATTTACCTTCCTCACTTGAGTCATGCAATGTGAAGCCATGTGACCAAACTTGTGACAAGCAAAACATCTCGCCATTAAACTTTCCTTGATTTGACCTCTTAGGTCCTGTAAACTTTCTCCCCTTTTTTTGATTCTTGTTTTCTGATTCTGTGCATCTATCACTCAAGGACTCTTTTTCTGAAGTACTTTCCTCATCAGAACTCTCTTCCTTTCGGAATCTCTTACTAGATTCCCCAGTAGAGTCGCCAACCTGTTCCATGTGTTTCTTACCAAAACCAAGACCTATTTTATCTGTTGTCCTTCTTTGATCTTTGATGATTGAATTTACCTTTTTGGTGCTATCTTCAAACCTGTAAAGCTTCTCCTTGTACTCTTTAGTTTCCTCTTTCAAGGAAGCCACTTTCTGTTCCAACTCTCTACACTCAAGAACCTTAGACTCTAACTTATCCTTAAGTTTTTGTGTCTTAGCTATAGAGAAGTCAAGACTTTCTATAAGCTCATCTCTCTCAATACAACATTCATCCAATTTATCATTGAGTCTAGCATTCTTCTTTCTTTCCTTTTTCAAAGCACTAAGAGCACTAACAAGTTCAGCTTCAAGATCTACTTCACCATCCTCTATAACTTCCTCTATTTGTTTGCCTTTTGAAACATCAATGACTTTTTCAGATTTCTTATCACTAGAGGTGCTACCCTTTTCTAAAGCCATACAAAGATCTTCCTTACAATTTTTTGAAGCATCCTCATACATAGTATAACTAGAAATCAATCCATCATTTGTGCAATCATCCTCAAGATGTCCAAAATTTCCACATCTAAAACATTTCATAAGGACAAATCTATGTTTCTTTTCTTCTTCTTTTTCTGTTAGGAACAACATCTCATTTCCAACATCACTTGAAGAACTTTCACTATCACTACTAGAACACTTACTTGCCTTGTCTAGGTAGAAACATTTTTTGTGTTTGTGAGAGTACCTCTTTCCTTGATTGCTTTGCTCATATTTATTCTTCCTTTGATGCCTGTGCCTTTCAGAATCCTTGCTCTTATAATCCTGTTTATCTTCATCACTTTCATCCTTGGAAGCGGTACGAGTTAGTAGCATAATGACCAAACTTTCCACAATTGAAACACTTGACATATTTCATACCTTTGTGCTTTCTTGAGAACTTGCCCTTCTTGCTGTAATATGCCTCTTCATCACTAGAAGACTCATCACTATCTTGAAGCTCTTTACCCTTGGATTTCTTGGTAGCCTTGAAAGCTGCCTCCTTCTTAACATCAACCTTCACTTGAGTTCTCAACTCAAATGCTGCAAGTATACTATGAAGCTCATCCTTTTTCAACTTATCCAAATCCTTAGCTTCCTCAATAGCAGAAATATTTTCACTAAATCTATTTGGAAGAGACCTCAAAATCTTATCACAAATATCATTTTCAGCAAGCTCAAGACCTAGTTCCTTCATAGAGTTAACAATCTCATCCATACGAAGCATATAGTCACTAATATTTTCTTCATCATTCATCTTGAGTTGTTCAAACATACCTTTGAAGTGTCTCAACTTGGCCTTTCGGACATTTGCATCACCTGTATGAACCACCTTCAACTGTTTCCACATTTCACTAGTTGTCTTGCAGTGAATCACCTTGGTAAGATCTGCCTTCTGTAAACCCTTCAGGATTGCATTCATTGCCTTTGAATTGCTATGATGTAGGAGCCTCTCTTCCTTAGTAGAAGGACCATGCTCAAGAATGGTATACTCATCCTCAATCACTTCCCAAACTTCATTTCCAAGAGCCATAAGATGAACCTTCATCCTAGCACTCCAAAGCCCAAAATCTGCCCCATCAAGAATAGGTGTTGCATTACCACTTGTAGATTCCATTGTGTTCTTTACAATCTTTTCCTTCAAGCTGTTAAACTTTTCGAAGGAACCCGCTCTGATACCAATTGAAGAACACAAGCTTATACTGAGAGGGGGGGTGAACAGTATAAGACCTCTTTTTACTTTCTCTATTTAACTTCAACTTCGCAAAGCAATGAACCAATAGCAATATCAAAGCAATGCATAAAGCAACACACAATGAGACACCAATTTTAACGTGGTTCACCCAACATGGGCTACCTCCACAAAAATTTTCTCTAAAAAGCTTTCTCAAAGTTCTTTGGGAATCCTTCCCAATTACAATGTTTATGAGCCTCAGCCCAAAGGAGAAACCTTCCCCTACTCAAGTATTTATGAGCCTCTGCCCAAAGGAGAATCCTTCCCCTCCTCACAAATTTATGAGCCTCCTACCCAAAGGAGAATCCTTCCCCTCCTCACGAATTTATGAGCCTCCTACCCAAAGGAGAATCCTTCCCCTCAACTCTAGAAATGATACTTCAGAAGATCACCTGCCTCTTATTCCGCTAGCACGTGGAACTCCTTTCCACAGAAGACCTCCTATCCTCAATGCTCAGCCTCAAGAGACCTCTGTCCTCACTGATCACCTCCACAACAACTCATCAACCTATACTAAACATAGTCAGTCGGTCCAGCACAAGTCTTCCTCACTCTATCAGATCTGTCCCAAGCTCAACTCATAAAGCTTGAACAAATCAATCTCTACTGCACACAAGCCTTCTCAAAGACTTGTCAAAACTATCCTCAGGTTCTTCTCAAAGAACCACTTCAACTCTGTCCTCAAGTCCTCTGCTAGGACCTATCCAAATCAGCTCACAAGTCCTCCCTAGAACTTGTCCAAATCAGCTCACAAGTCCTCACTAGAACCTGTCCAAATCAGCTCACAAGTCCTCACTAGAACCTGTCCAAATCAGCTCACAAGTCCTCACTAGAACCTGTCCAAATCAGCTCACAAGTCCTCACTAGAACCTATCCAAATCAGCTCACAAGTCCTCACTAGAACCTTCCAAAAAAAGAGATCACAAGTCTTCACTAGAACCTGTCCAAATCAGCTCACAAGTTCATCAAGAAAAACTTGCTTAGCATGAACCCACAAAGAGAATTGTTAGAGACCCAATGTGATTCATCAACCTCATAGAAGCATAAAGAGAATTGTTAGAGACTCAATATGTTCTATACTTAACTCCCAATCTCAATCTCAACTCAATCTCAATCTCAAAAGAATAAGATAGATGTAGTATGCTTTTCTCAAGAACATGAAACACAACCCAACAATTGCCAACCATGCAATATCTCATATAACAATGATACTCATGTTCTTTCCACAACCAATATCTTTTCTCAACCAATTAGGGCTTTAACAACAATGCTTATAGACAAGGTTTAACCAACATCATTCAACTCAACATTAACCTTGAAGCATTCAACCAATCACTACATGAAAAGGAAACTAGTAGACATCCTTTTCCCTCCAAAGGTATTTGAACAAAACAACCACCAACATAAATCACCAATGCAAAGAATAACTTGCTCAAATCAATCTCAATGGAGTAAGCCCAAATCATGTATCAAGTAAAGCATTAACTTGATCAAAACAACCTCTATGGAAGCAACTCAACCATCAATCTCAAAACAACCAACTAAGGGTTTCACCATCTCAATGCAAGTAGCAAGACTTACTAACATAAACCCTAGTGCAAAAATGCTTCCTCTTCCTCAACCAGAATTATGCATTCACCCAAAAAACTCATCAATGATTTTAATGCATAAACAATCTTCAATATCCAGAAAATGGGATTTACACCAACAAGAATACCTAGTAGACAACCTTTTCACTCCAAACTCAATTTCAGAAAATACACCATCAACAATATACATGGAAGAAGTTGCCCATACCTTTGTTTGAGGAAGAAGAGAATAGTTCTTCAACCTTTTACCAACACCACCCTCAACTTTGCCACCAAGTTAGGGTTAGATCATAAAAGTAACCACAAAAATATTTATTCCATAAAACACCTTATGACTCCAATCCTTAGAAGTCAACTACCAAAAAATATAAAGCATACAAACAATATATCCTTTTACACCTTATTTCTCCAAATTAATTAAACCATGCTCAAGGAATAATAGCTTCTAAGCAAATCTCACTCAACAATCAAGCCAAAAATCTCAACCACACACTATCAACCTTATATCTCCAAAGAAGCATTTAACCTCAAAAATAATTTTAAATAAATCTGCCCAACCACTTCTTCTTTAACAAAATGCAGATTTTATTTAAAAAACCTTACCAAAAAAAATGCTTTCGAAAATCGTGGGTCAACAGTGCCTCCGAAAAAAATCGGAGCGCAAAAACTCTTCTCACACTCCACGGCGGGAGTCGAACGCTTGACCTCCCTTCAAGCGCCTTCGCAGAATAGTCGTTGCCACTAGGCCAACGATGCTAGCTTGAAGGCTAGCAAGAGTCTCCTTCTCCTTAACCCTTTGGCGGTGGATAAACGTGGCAAAAAAATGATAGCCGTAGCTTTTACTTCCCAACCTTTGCGCAATTCGAATTTCTTTCACACCATTGCTTTGGACTATAGGTTATGGCTTATATAGCCAAACTTCCATGCTATGCACGACGTCGACGGGAGGATAATTCAAATTTTTGAATTAATATTACTTTGGCGCCTTCGAAACAACTTTAGGGTTTATGAAACCCTTTTGATTATTTAAAAAATAATCAAAGGTCTTTTAGACCTTAGACCTTAGGTGGAGAACCCATTAAATTATTAAAATAATTTAATCACTAAATCAAATAAATAATTAATTAAAAAACCTTAAAAAGGTTTTATTAATTAAGTTATTTAATTAATAAGTGTCTCCAGACTTTTGCATTAAGCTGAGAGTGGTTTTGAGAAAAACCCTTAATGCATCCACCTGGTTTTAATAAAAACCCTTAAACCTGCCATGGTTTTGATAAAAACCTTTTCATCTGCCACATGGAATCTCTTCGAAATCTTCTAGAAAATATTCTTTGGAATCTTCAACCTTTGAAGCCAATAAATCCTCTTGACATTAATGCCAGTTCCTTTTGACATCAATGACAACTCATAGACAAGAAGCTAGGATCTCAAACCCAAAATTGCCAACATGCTCGTTGTTCTAAAATTACCTAATGAAGAAAATAACATAATTTGACCTCAAAAAAGACTCCATTTGATATCAACAAACAACTAGCTAATATAATAGCTAGGATTTCCTTTCTATACCTTCTTAGAACTTCAACTATCCATAGATAATATCTAATAAACACTTTAATCCAAATTATGGTACCTCAGGACATAGAGCCAACTGTTGTAGTCTCTCATGAAATAGACTACATTGATTTTCATGATAAAGACATCCCTCCCCAAAGTATGTATAGAGATAATCCTCTTTATATATCAAATTTAATTGGGGATGTTTGTGTTAAAAGAGTATTAATCGATAATGGCTCATCCCTATATATATGTATTTATGATTTTTCAAAATATTTGTATTTAGGAAAGAATATTTAAGACAAACTAAAATGATTATTAAAGTTTTTAACTATGAAACACAAGAAGCTTATGGTGTAATATCTATTCTGATACAAGTTGATCCCAGGATTTTAGACACATCCATATTTATTGTACCTTACCCAACATCGTAAAATATTCTTTTGGGACATCCTTGGATCAATGCAATGAGGGTAGTTCCTTCCACTTTGCATCAATATGTTAAATTTGAATTTAAGAACCAGTTGGTTACTATCCATGGTGATCCCAGACCATTTGAAATGTGTGCGGTAGCAAAACCTATTAACATTCCCTTTTATCTTACTTTGTCATCATTGGAACTTAAATCTTCTAAGACCTCTTTAACTAAATTAAAATCATCACCTTCTTCTGAATTACTGAAATTTTCTAATTATAATAATCCCTCTACATCATATCCTTTGATAGATGAAGTCTTACAAGATTTATCCATCGTATTGGAGCCCAAAAAATAGGATGATTATAATATACAAGATTCCCTTGTCTTGTCTTGATTATCACCATATCCACGTACAGTGGGGTTATCGTAGAAATAGAGCAACATCTATCATATTGGAAATAATACTATTATTTTTGTTGGATGTAATCTTGATAAAATTAATATTAGGTAAATGAGATTTACATATGATGAGAATAGTTTTGCTCAATGTTTTTTTTCTAACAAGTACATAAAATCTAAACAAATGATGTGTGATATGGGATACAAGGGTAAAGATTTAGACCCTCTTGAAAATGGAATATGTGAACCTTTTGAGGTAGAGGAAAGGTCTGCCAAATGTGGTATAGGCTATATTCCTACAAAAAATTAATATTTCCTCTTTGATAACCTTATCACATATGGATAATATTTAGAAAAACAAGAACAACTAAAGAAACGTAAGAAATCTCACGAGTTCTCTTGCAACATGTTATCAGTAGTACATCCAGAAATAATGGCTAATCTAGATAAATGTGTAGAAGGAGACATCTTTTATGATATTTCCCATGAAGAAATTATGAGGAATAGGTTCTTCTTAGATGGATCTATCCCATGTGTAACCTAAATTCAAACAACTACATAAGAAGAGTTAGCCAACTTATCCTTAGAAGAACTTTAGGAAATAGGTGTTTTACCTACTCCTCCCAACTTTGAAAGAGATCTAAGTATCAAAATAGAAGTCATTCTAAAAATTAATATTGGAACAAAAACTAATCCTCTCATGGTTAAAATTGGGATTGATTTAAATAAAGAAGAATAAATTAAATATATAGAACTTCTCACAGAATATCTTGATATCTTTGCTTGGACATACACAGATATGACAGGCCTAGACCCTTCTGTGGTTATGCACCAATTAGTGGTTCATCTTGATGCTAAACCTGTCAAACAAAAACTTAGGAAAATTCATCCTAAAGTAGCCTTATTGGTTAAAAATGAATTACAAAAACTCTTGGATGTAAAATTAATTCAAGCTATAGATTATTCCAACTAGATATCCAATATTGTTCCAGTAACCAAAAAAGAGGCTACTAAAACTAGATTTTGCACTAATTTTGGGGACATCAATGTTGCATGTCCCAAATATGACTTTCCCATTCCTATTATGGATCAAATTTTTGATTTCATGGTAGGATGTGGAATGTTATCACTTATGGATGGATTTTTGGGATACAATTAAATTTGTATAGCACCTGAAGATCAACCTAACAGCCTTCATTTGACCTTGGGGTACTTTCTATTGGAAAGTAATGCCCTTTGATATAAAGAATGCAAGGGAAACTTACCAATGAGCCATGACGTTTATATTTCATGATATGATGTATGACATCCTGCATGATTATGTGGATGACATCATAGCTCGATATTTAAAACAATATTATATCCCTAACTTACGAAGAGTCTTTGATAGACTTTGAGAATATAAAATCTGATTGAATCCAAATAAACATGTGTTTGGAGTAAAATTTGGTAAGTTACTAGGGTTTATAGTTTCTATGTGTGGCATAGAAATAGACCCTACCAAAATTAAGGCTATCATTGATATGCCACCACCCAAAAATGTAATAAAACTTAGGAGTCTACAGGGTAAGCTCTAGTCTATCTACCATTTTATTGATAAACTGGTGGATAAATGTAAACCCTTTCTTAGGCTACTTAAGAAAGATACTCCTTTCTTATGGGATAAATAATGTCAAGAAGCTTTTAAAACTCTTAATAATATATGCTTACCCCACCAATTATCATTCTACCTAGGCCAGAGCACCATTTTATCTTATAAATTTATGCCTAAGAACTTGCGTTAGGAGTAATGCTAGCACAACATGATGAGGATAAGAAATAATGAGCCATTTACTATATAAGAAAAACATTTATAAGCTATAAAACTCATTACACACCTTAAATTTATTTTTCTCAAATAAATAGATCAATACAATGAAAAGATCCTATTCAAATAATGTAATGGGTCTCTCCTACTCTCATTTTTCCAATTTGGTAACAACAGAGTCTCTAAATATTAGGCTCAATAGGATAGGAAATAATCTCAGCTTCTTGAGCACTTTCCTATTAAAATCCTACACAACAAAGAGAAGAAAAATGAATGAATGAGAAAAATAGACACAAAAGGGAGATACAATAGCACAACTCTAAAGGGCACTCAAGTATACCTCTTATAAAAAATGCTATTCTCTAATTGTTTGATGCAAAATATGACTGCAGTTGCTTCCTTTTATAACTATTGGTTCTTGATTCTATTATTTTTGGTTTATTTTTGACCTTACACTTGTCAACATCTGATTGAACTTCAAAAATTGGTACAACTGGCTTCCACTACCCTTGTTGTTCTGGATGTAAACTCCTCTTTGTCTTTTTCAAATAGTAATTCAATTTGACCAGTGATGGTGGTGTTGGGTGAACCTATTTCTTCTATAATTGTTTTCCTTTCAATTGTTTCTCTTCAAACTGCCTTCTGTTGAACTGCCTCCTTTACTATTTCGAAGACTTTCTATTGGTGTAGGTCTTTGCTATGTTGAAATTATTTTCTGTTTTTGACCGTAAGTCTCAACCCTTTCCCTTTTTAACCTTGTTATAGCCACTTTATTTGTTCATTGATTAATCTCCAAAATTTTATGTCAAAGGTGGCAGCAAACCTTAGCATGTTCATCTCCTGCAAAATTCTATTTTTCTGTGTGGTAATAATGGACCTATTTATTTCATATTGGAAGAGCAACATCTCAACAATATTTACCAAAGAAGTATTTTATTTAGTCATTTTTGCTTCATCATGTGATTCACACTCAAATATTTCTATGGTTTTCTTGAGTAACTCTTCTACATTGGAGGCTTCCAAGCATTGGTATAAGGATAGACCAATGTCTGCCATTTTTTCTGTTGCTGCTTCTGTTAGATTATCCATTTTATTCACAACATTGATCCACATTTCCCGGTTTACCCTGAACAAGATTGCTTTCAAAAACTCAAAATTGAGCTAGATTTTATTGCCATTATCTGTGGTTATCTCCTGACCCTGCAACTCTTCAAAATTATCTCCTATGAAATCAAAGGTAGGATGAATGAATTCAAAGTCTTTTGCTCTCTCTTGTATTAATGTTATAATTTCTCGAACAGTTACTTGGATCACCCCTATATGTATAAAATTTTTAGTGAACCCTCTAGCATGAGCTTGTATTTTCATTGACATTTTCTTCTTCATTGCATTTAGATAATAGGCATGATATTGAATCTTTACCACTAAAGGGGGCTATGCATTTGAAGTATCCTTACATGCCAATTATTCCTTCTATTCATTTATCAGTGCTTTCATTTTAGCTTTTTCCTTTTCTTCCTTTTTCAATTGACTCCTTAATTCTGCAATTTTCTCTACCAGTTGGTCCATGGTTTGATTTGACATTGCTTTAATAACTTTGACCATATCACCTTCTTTTCCTAGCACTGATGAGTCTCTTGTATCTTGATCAATTCTGAATACAAGTGGGTCTTGCAGAGTAGAAATATTTATCTCTACTATATATGATATAGGTGCTTCTAATTGTGATTCTTCTATAAATTGTTCTCCTATATTTCCCATCCCTACTACTAACTATAATTGTTGTTCATTTTTAGTAGTATAAGTAGCCTGCTCATCTTTCCTTTCCAACATAACCTTAGTAGAGGGCAAATACAATTTGGGTTTCTTTTCTAAGGTGGTAATCTCTATTTTATTCTTCACTAGGTGACTTCGAAACAGACCTCCAAATCCACCAGCTCTCCTACTATTCATCTATATTGCTAATGTAACCTTAATATCCTATCCTTTTATGTTTAAAGAGGTAGGGACGACCATGGGTTCCAATTTCTTCACACTAGTCACAACTAGTACTCTGTCAGAAGTGGGAACTACAGCTTGCTCTGGGAGTGAAGCTTTTTGAGTAGGTACAGTTACAATTTCCTTTCCTTTACCTGCACTAGGGTTTTGGGAAACTTCCTGGGGAGTGCTTGGTGTTGCTTCTATCCTGATATGAGCACTTCCAGGAGGCCTGACCTATTGCTCTACTATATATGCAATTTTTATAGTGACCTCCATTTGATCAATACCCTACTCTTCTATTAACTCCAATAAGGGGTCTTCTTTGATTGCTTGAGTTGCACCTAGCAAAATAGGTGCTACAACTTCTACTAAAATTTCTCGAAGCCTTCTTAATTCGTAGGGTAATCATAGGCTTCATGAACCTGTGTGTTGCTCCTATATTTAGGAGGAAAATCATCCCATACCCCTTGCAAATCTAATCCTTTTTCCATAGCTTCTAATAATATTTCTTCAAAAGCGTTTGTACAATGCAGTATTTGAGCATATTCTTTTTTTTCCATCATTCTACTATATATTCCTTTTGGGTCATAAAATCTCCAAGTTATCTCATCGAATCATAGGTTGTCCAATTCAAACATTCCCTTGAGTAGGGTAAGGTAGCCAACAAATATATAATCTCCAAAGTGACAGGGAACACTGAGCTAGGGAACTTTACCATGTTTCTTTACCAACCTCATATTAGCTTCTTCGGCCACCTGCCTGCATAATTTCAAAGCTGCTAGGGATAATGGGCAATACATTGGTAACATATTTGGAGGAATTTTAGCCCCATATAGCCTGATATAGGTGTAACCTTTTGTGAAGAAGAAATCCCCAATCTCTTTTTCTTTGATAAAAGCCCTTACTCTTGGCCCTAGCCTCTCAAGAACCATGCCAATTAAAATCCAATGGATTTCTACCATGAAATGATCATAGAACTAGCCAAAGTGAGTTCGTCCATGTATTCTCTAGAGACTACTTTGGACATAGTGGATGTCAATGAATTTAACTCTTTTCCAGGATTCTTCTCCCAATTGACCTGCTATCAGGTGGATAAAAATTGAATATTGAGAAAAACAAGGCATCTCTTGCCTTTGTTCAAAAAATGCCTTTTTTAATTCTACCATTTCTTCATGCATCTGGGTACTTAATTCTAATTCACATGCATAAATTGGGGTATTATGAACTTGATTGCATTGTGTAGCTAAATACAAAACCCTTTTGGTCACTCTATTGAGATCCTATACCCCTAAGACTATATTTATCATATCACAGAAATCTTGGACCCATGGTTTAAAAGCAATCTTCCTAATCGGAAATTTATCATCTATTTTCTCATAAGTATCAAATAAAGACTTAAAAACTTCAATTTTTGTGAACATTCAAGATTGGTTTTCGATTACCTTAGTCACCAAAAAGATGGTATATTCTGTCAAATTAAATACTTTCTGGATGTGTTTGATTTTGATGCTGAATACTGGTCAATCCTTATTGTCTTGAAATGTCCTCATTATTTCATCATACACCACCACCAACCACACCATTAAATCCAAGGAGAAATAAACCTTCATACATATCAGATTCTTGAGGTTACTATCCCATCTATTGCTTCTGGGAAAATCCTTGTGTTGTAACCTCCGAGCTTTATGAAATAAATCAGCCATTATCCATGGGGTTTTGCTATCGCTCTCCATCACATGAGAAAAACTCTTGATACATGCATTATCGATCTCGTACTACTGTGCTGGGGTAGGTTTCTTATCAGCTCCACATTTTTGAGCAAAATCATACATTGTGCTACCGAGTATAGGCGGTCCAAAGATTTTAGTGTATGGTGACCGGTCTATGATGAATTTTACTACTTCCCTAGTGTCTTTTGGTACAAAAACATCTCCCCATGATGCCATTTTTCTCAAGGTAGTGGGTATATTTCTCTTCAAACAGGTAAACCCAACACTCTCCTCTTATCTATATTGCTTGCATACCAGTCTCTAATTTTAGCTCACCAAGGTGGTAGACTCAACTAATTTTGTAAGCTCGTATACTGGATGGTGAAATGGGTTCAATAATTCACATATTTTCATTAATACAATGACACTAACTTCCTTTTAAAATCATCCAAAGAAATTTTGCCAACACATTTTTTCTTGGAGTTGGGCCGTAATGGTGGATAAGGTCTTTTATCCTACTTGCCCTCTAGGTGTTTTGGTTTGTGTACCTATAATCATTGACAGTTTTGCTATTGGCCATTGGAACCTCTTTTCATCTGACATGGAACTATGATGTGTTATAGGGGTGGCTTCCATTTTGAATCTCGTGCCACCTTGGCCTTGAATGATAACTAAATCTTTAGGATCGATTAAATTTTTAATTAAGCAACAATATTCCTAGGGATATTTGTAAGATTTAGTTCTTGATGTGAGTGCCATCTCAGATATCTTTTATCTTTCCCTGAGTCAATCGTGATCAAGCGTAACCGTTGGATCTACCTTTGTTTCATCGCAACCTTGGATTTTTTATAACCTGTGGGTTAGTTAACCTAAAATAAAACACTCTTTGAACCATTTGGTTTACCTTTAAAGTGTGCACCATCATTGGATTACCTTGAGATGAAGCACATCCGTTAGATTCGTCAGTAGATTCCCATCATTTAAGTCATGCTTATTTTTAACTTTTACTTACTTGCTACCATTTGATTCCTTAATATTAATTGAGCACTACCATCAGATTCATGTGGTTGATTCCTTAAATTTAAAATTCACCTACTACCATTGGATCTCCTAAGGAGGATTAGCGCAACTCTCTATGTCCTGGGACCTCCGATCACTTTTAACCATGCACACTATTGGATCTGAGCAGAGATAAGCATTGCTATAAGATCTTCATGTTATTTAATCCTTTTTTCTAACTTTGACTCCTTTGCCACCATTGATCTTTGAGCGGATTCTAGCACCACCGTTAGATCCCCTAGAAGCTGCATATTTGTTAGTCAAAAGGGGCGTATCATTAGATTTGACTAGTCCTGGTTTAAGCCTAACTAGGGGAATTAGCGACATATTATACCCTTTTTAAATCTTGACTAGTTAAGGTTTATAAACTTTAAAATTAGTATTAACCATAAACCTTTACCTTCGTGCATTTAGCAACAATAATTACCATCGGATCTCCTTGAGGAAGAACGCAACCATTGATCTAATTATACAAAATAGAAGCACAGTCATTGGATCTTCTTTGGATAAAATGCTTCTATCAGGTCTACTTTTGTTTGTCTCTTTGCTTACCCTTGGGACTTGATCACTACCATAGAATCCAGTGGAGATTTCTTCATTACCATTGATCTATAGCCTACGGGGTTAGTATTTTAAAACCAGCGTATTCATTGATTATAAATCGTAGATGTCTCAAGTACTTTAATTATAAAGGTAATAACATAATACTTAGTCTTTTGGATTTGAGCAAAGTGTATCCCTTAGATCTTGTCATCAGTAAGGCACTACTATTGATTTATTTTCAACCTACGGGGTTAGTTACCAAAGGGGTATGCTTCTGACCTTGATTAAGCTGAATGGGGAATTATTATCCAATTTATTATACCCTCACTAATTCTATTTAACAAGTTTAATTAATATCATGGGGCATTTTACCTTTTTGATGCACCTTTTATGGGAGCACCACCGTTGGATTGGATCTAAATCGAGCGCTACCATTCGATTTGTCCAATTAGCTCAATGGTTATTTTAAAGGGGGTGCATACCCTTAATACTTTTTTGACCATAGTATTTTAATGTGTGGTTTCATTTAATCAAGCACTACCATTGATATTTGAGTTCATTTGAGCGCTATCGTTCGATCTGGCAGACTAGTCCAATATTTAATCAATATTTTGACCCTTGTTTGACTCGTTAATGTTTTGACTTTTTGAAGAACGTACACCTATTGGATCAGGCTTAACTCAAGTGCATCCATCCATATTAGCGAAGTTGCATGGACTTTATTAAATTTAATCGCTTCTGATCTAGGTTATAATCATTTAGATTTTTGACTTGTTTGACATAACATCTAATCGACATATCAAAATGTCATCGTCCAATTAAACTAGATTCAAGCGTGGCCTTTGGATTTGATCTAAGGTGCTCAATTTTTAACTAGATGGGGTGCATGCCCTCAATATTTTAATTAATATCTTTGTTTCAGACTTTAGACCACGGTTTTTAATTAAATTTCTTCATTACTTGTGGATACTTTAGGACTTAAAGGTTTATCATTTGATTTAGGCCCAACTGTGACTTTATTTTTAGGAAGGTCGTAATTAGGATTTATTAAAAATCTGATTGATAAAATATTGCTACACCCCCTATTGAGCATTATTAAAAAGGGGCACACATTATTAACAACCAAGGTTAAACTCATCTCATTAGACCATGGAAAAATCAAATTACTCACATTGATTGAAGCAGTGACCAGCATTATTAAGCATTTTGATTGAAACCAAAAATTTAAATTTGGGGGTTTCAAAGTTTGAGTCAAATTTGGCTCCAACAGGATTCTTGCATGGTCTCTAGATTTGGTATTCCATCTATACTTGTTTCAAATAATGGAACGTGTTTCAAAAATAAAGACATAAAAAAGCTTTGTGCAAAATCTAAAATCTAGCACAAATGTTCTACTCTGTACTATCTGAAAGAAAATGATCAAGCTGAAGCATCAAATAAAACTTTAATTAAAATATTTAAAATATTGGTTAACAAATTATGACAGGATTAGCATACCCAATTATATCCAACATTATGGGCTTATCGAACTAGTGTTCAAACCCCTATCGGTGCTTCACCTTTTCTCTTAGTATATGGCACTGAAGTTGTATTTCCTTTTGAGCTTGAAGTCCCTTATTTAGATCTTTTACTTCAAAATATCAAAGTAGGAGATGAATATCATGCTGGACGATTAAGCCAATTGGAATTACTATATGAGAAATATATAAATGCTTTATATCACATTCACTCATATCAATATAAACTCAAAAGATAATATTCTAATAAATTTCATACTCGATATTTTGAAATTGACGATCTAGTTCTTAAAGAAAACCAAAAAAACAAATGCTCAAACTAATTTAAAAGGAAAATTCCAACCAAATTAGTTAGGATCATTTATCATCACTGCTAAATTTGGATCTAATGCATATCGATTGGCAAATTTAGACGATAAATATATTAAGAAACCCATGAACATAATGCACCTAAAATGATACTACACATAAAATCAAGAAATATCACATTGTACATAACTGTAAATACCTTGTACATATACTTCTTGCATCTACTTTAAATCATCATATTTAAATCATATATCATTTAGTTGCATTTATCCACCAAAATAAAATTGTGATTCAATTACATATGCCATATGGTCCCATCCAATTATTATCTTACTTATATATAATTTGACCCATGTTAAAATTCATAGCCAATTTTGGTTTCTTTCAATGGAATTCAAAAATTATCTTCAACCACTCACCAAATATACATTTTAATAAAATATTGATTCTCAATATTGATTATAAATATCTCTTGAACCAAAAACACTATTGCTTCACTAAATAAATTTTAAAGTTTTGGGAACTAATCTGGCCACTTTTTAAACCAGGAATCACTTACACATATTTAAGATGATTTTGCACAAGGAAATATAATGCTACATAGTAGTCCTAGATCCTTAAATGAAAGGTTTCCCTTGCTATCCTATTACACACATGGTTTAGAATGTTGAGAATTGGATAAAGGACAATATCCCCCTACCTAAATAAAATCCCTTGCTCTTTGTCTAATTTAAGCAAGTATCCTTTAAAAAAAAAAAAAGCAAAAAAAGAAGAGTAAAAGAAAAATGTTTTTTACTACAAAGCAATAACATCCCCTTGTTCAAAAAAAAAATGAAAAATAATCCCTACTAAAAGAAATCAAAAGAAAAGAAGGGGGTAATGATCTTTAATCCTTGGAACTCCTCAGTTATTTGAACACTATGAGGTGATCCTCATTACAGGTTATGTGGCATCAAGCCTGCTTGACAATGGTCGTATCCTTACACATGGCGACATGTATGTCACATTAGCAACCTTCTTTTGTATAGATCAATGTCATCTTATGGATTAACTAGCTTTTGGTATCTCGTATTACATAGTAGATATGTTTAACTGAATGTATACAATCATGGTAAATGAATACATATTTTTCACACACGTTGGTTCTTAAAATATGGCTTGCATCAATACCTTACTCAAAATAGGGAAATGAATTTCATAAGCACACACATTTGATCCTTGAGATATTTTGTATCATAATTAAGGTCAAGATGGAAAATGAATACACAAATCACACATTGGTTCTTAATAAATTTGAAATCATATTAGAGATGACAAAAATTATCCTTGAAGTTTGATTAGAAAAATATCATTATGGATTTTTATAACTATTAGCATATACAATTAATCCTAAAAAATAGTCAATCTTGCATTTTCATACTTATCACTTAGCATAAATATGTCAATTTTATTGCACGATTGCTTATCATTTATCAAAAAATCACATTTTGATCATACATAATCACTCTCTCATATCAAAAACATATTGAATTTGTGATGATGGCATGAGATAACCCTAATATAATTTCTTTAGGAATCTTATGCCTAGTGCAAGTCCTTTATCCAAATTTATCATGCTTGATTACTATCATTGCACAATACCATTATTTTAATATTAAAACAAAATTAATCTTAAAAATACACACATTACTTATCATCAACTATATTGCTTTCAATCAATAAATTCAAAATACTTTTGGATCACAACCCTTTGCTATCACTATAACATCAAAACCTCACATAAGATATGCTTTATGACTAAAGTGAGCAAACAACCTCCATTAATAGTCATATACAAGCACACATATTTGAGTTATTATTGTTGATTGATCAAGATCGTAACGGTATATTTCCCAAACCAAAATATTTCTTCTACAAACAATCCAATCACACTACATTGTATACATAAATTACATCAAATCACACTTTAATTTCCTACAATGATATCTTGATTAAAGCATGAGAAAAAGTACATAAAAAACAAGAAATAAAAAACATGATTATGTAGATCATCAAAAAACAAATTATATTACACATTCACACATCAACATCATTGACACATCTGATAAGCAATAGATATGTGTGTATATATATATATATTTTAAATACAATAGAATACAAAACCAGTCAATTGGTATACCACAATCATAAAATTAGTGATTGTGGTACACCATAAAATCTAGCTCAGTGTATCATCCCCTAAAACCCCTAGAACTCTAGGTGTCATCACCTAGAGGTGGTCTAGGCTCACTAAATTGAGGAACCCCAGATACCAAAACTGATATAGAGCAACTCAGAGCAACTAACTTTGAGAGCAATGAAGCTCTTTGACCCTCAGGTACTACCTCAAAATACATCTGATAAAAATTCATCCATTGTGTCACTAAGGTAACCTCTACCTATGTTGCCATCAAGGCACTTTGTAACACACTACTCCCTAAGGACTATCCAAAAGTTGTTCTCCTCGTATGACATGATTGTGATACTATCTATCATGATGATCCATATCCCTGCATCCTAGCCATTTGATCCTAAGCTTGGCTCACAAGAGTATGTACTTGTATGAGTTGTCCCTCCAACTACTCGATACGACTCACCTGAATGGCAATATGAATACTCATACCATCATTCTCTACCTATAGAGCATCCACCTCTCATACACTACTTAACTCTCCTACATTTGTAGTAACACCCTTTCCAAGCGAATCTAGTCTCAGGGTAGTGTGGGTATCTCATTATGGATAGGGCACTATATACTCTAGTAGAGGAACATCCTATTATGAGTCTCCCTCCTGCTAGAAATGTCCCCTCTCCCTCGATACTAGGAGTATGTTGAGTAGACCCCTATGGCCATAATCCTCCCCACATCTAAGGTCCCTATGGTCATAATCCTCCTTGCATCTGAGGTCCCTCTCTCTATGGTGGCCTCTATCTCTACCCTCCCCCATCCAATCTAGTTGATCACCACCTAGCTACCTCTCGAAATGCCTCCTATACTTGACTAGCTATGCCTCTCTCTCGAGATATCCTCACAAGACCATTATCCATTTAATCCTAAAAAATAGTCAATCTTGCATTTTCATACTTATCACTTAGCATAAATATGTCAATTTTATTGCACGATTGCTTATCATTTATCAAAAAATCACATTTTGATCATACATAATCACTCTCTCATATCAAAAACATATTGAATTTGTGATGATGGCATGAGATAACCCTAATATAATTTCTTTAGGAATCTTATGCCTAGTGCAAGTCCTTTATCCAAAATTATCATGCTTGATTACTATCATTGCACAATACCATTATTTTAATATTAAAACAAAATTAATCTTAAAAATACACACATTACTTATCATCAACTATATTGCTTTCAATCAATAAATTCAAAATACTTTTGGATCACAACCCTTTGCTATCACTATAACATCAAAACCTCACATAAGATATGCTTTATGACTAAAGTGAGCAAACAACCTCCATAAATAGTCATATACAAGCACACATATTTGAGTTATTATTGTTGATTGATCAAGATCGTAACGGTATATTTCCCAAACCAAAATATTTCTTCTACAAACAATCCAATCACACTACATTGTATACATAAATTACATCAAATCACACTTTAATTTCCTACAATGATATCTTGATTAAAGCATGAGAAAAAGTACATAAAAAACAAGAAATAAAAAACATGATTATGTAGATCATCAAAAAACAAATTATATTACACATTCACACATCAACATCATTGACACATCTGATAAGCAATAGATATGTGTGTATATATATATATATTTTAAATACAATAGAATACAAAACCAGTCAATTGGTATACCACAATCATAAAATTAGTGATTGTGGTACACCATAAAATCTAGCTCAGTGTATCATCCCCTAAAACCCCTAGAACTCTAGGTGTCATCACCTAGAGGTGGTCTAGGCTCACTAAATTGAGGAACCCCAGATACTAAAACTGATATAGAGCAACTCAGAGCAACTAACTTTGAGAGAAATGAAGCTCTTTGACCCTCAGGTACTACCTCAAAATACATCTGATAAAAATTCATCCATTGTGTCACTAAGGTAACCTCTACCTATGTTGCCATCAAGGCACTTTGTAACACACTACTCCCTAAGGACTATCCAAAAGTTGTGCTCCTCGTATGACATGATTGTGATACTATCTATCATGATGATCCATATCCCTGCATCCTAGCCATTTGATCCTAAGCTTGGCTCACAATAGTATGTACTTGTATGAGTTGTCCCTCCAACTACTCGATACGACTCACCTGAATGGCAATATGAATACTCATACCATCATTCTCTACCTATAGAGCATCCACCTCTCATACACTACTTAACTCTCCTACATTTTTAGTAACACCCTTTCCAAGCGAATCTAGTCTCAGGGTAGTGTGGGTCTCTCATTATGGATAGGGCACTATATACTCTAGTAGAGGAACATCCTATTATGAGTCTCCCTCCTGCTATAAATTTCCCCTCTCCCTCGATACTAAGAGTATGTTGAGTAGACCCCTATGGCCATAATCCTCCCCACATCTAAGGTCCCTATGGTCATAATCCTCCTTGCATCTGAGGTCCCTCTCTCTATGGTGGCCTCTATCTCTACCCTCCCCCATCCAATCTAGCTGATCACCACCTAGCTACCTCTCGAAATGCCTCCTATACTTGACTAGCTATGCCTCTCTCTCGAGATATCCTCACAAGAAAAATGCTAGCATACCAAGCGAATTACCCATTTGCAACCCCTGCATCATCTCCCTCTGCCAAGGCAACCTCTGCATCATCCTCATCCACCTCAATAAATTTGGTGATATTGGGTATCCAACTAGTGGTCATCGAGTCTTATACAACCCAGGAGTAAGAAAAATCTCAAACCTTAGGAATCCCCTACACCAAGCCAAACTGGTGAAGCACCCTATCAATGTGATGAAGCTCTATCTCTTCGCACTCCATGTAGAGCCATCGTACTCACCTCATGTGATCTAAATATGCTCTATCATCCTCCCATATACAGATCCCTCTCTAAGGTCTCCAACAAATTTGTGCCATGGTCAACTCATCAATAATCCATCTAGCCTCCTCTAGGCCACCCCTCCTCCTCAATCGACCAACCAATGGACCTCAAAAAAATATTGTAGATTTTCCATCCTCCACATCCTGAATAGGAAACCCTATTAGTCTCCTCACTATGATGTGCTTCTAGCACCATACCTAAATAAATGACGTAAGCATCAAGTGCCTTTCTTGTACATGATCCTAAACAAGGTGTGATACAAGCAACATATAATATAAGGACACCAAGAAAACCATATGCCAGTATCTCACATATCCACTAAAACCTCATACAATCCCCATGGCAAGTGTTGACCACTCTAGTGATACACTAAAAGCCCTCCCACTATCTCTGATAATACTACTGTCATGGCAGATATCCCATCTACTACATTGAGTCACTCTATGCCAACTTTGCTTTTCTCAATGAGAAAATATATATCTCCTATAATCTTTGCATGGCCTAACCCTAGACCAAGGACTCATACACAAACTATCCTCTAATAGGCACTCTTTGGATACTCCACATATCCTCCAAAGTAGAGGCCATCTCCCTTGTCAACAATTGGAAATTCGATGAACCTGGATACCATCACTCGGTTAAGGTAGTGAGTAGACTATAGTCTACCTCTATGCATGGCATTTCAGGCATGTGGTTAAGCCCTACCATAATCTAAATATCCCTCTCATCCATACTGAGAATTTTAACTTGATTCTCAAAATTGGTATGTTGCCACTCATGACCCTTAAGCGATCCTTCCTGCAAAATCAAAAATAAAAACATATTACTTATAAAAAACTACAAAAAAATAAAAATTTAAAATTTTTTAACAACTTTAGTCCTAAATTATAAATCCAAACTACAAGCACAAATTCAGATGCATGAGGATGAATTTTTATGTCTGAATTTGCAAAATTGAACATCCTATGAACAAAATAAGAATTTGCAAAAAACATCTTAATTTATCAATTCAAACATACTTTTTGATGAATTTAGATGTTCAAATTTTTCATGATGATCTAAATTCGTCTTTGTGGCCATGTGATGATAGGACACATCCAAAAATCTAAAAAAATCCTAATTTTAGACCAAAAAAATTCAAACAAGAAAGGATAAAATCACTTACCCTGATGTTCCTACCACTGCCATCATTCCTGGCTCAAACTTTATTTGCCCGATGTACTGTGGTAGCCATTTACCCATTTTTCTCTAGAGCCACATTTTCTAACTCTAAAAATAAAAATAAATTAGGGTTTTTGCCCTAATTTCTATTTTATGCCTTTTTTACCCCTTTTTCTTTAAATTTTGAGTTTTGCAATAAATTATAAATTTATTACAAAACTCGAAGGGGGTATCCATGATAATAAGCATAAATTGAAAAATAAAAAAAAAATTAATTTTTCGTAACATAACATCCCTTTTCACTACATCTTTCTTTAATGCATTTATTGCTCATCAATGTGCCAAAGAGGGGGAAAAATGTAGCCACCAAATTTTGACACACTTTAAAATTCCTAATTTTATTAAAATATCCTAATCATCTAACAACATAAAAATTACCCTAAAATACCCTTGCCTTGATATTCATACCAAGAAAATAAAAAAATATATTAATTGTCCTCATTCTGATAAAATTGAACAATCCCAATGAAATCAGATGTATCTGATAAAACTAGACATGTTCGATTTTGTCCAAATACCATGTGCACCTAATTTAGGTGCTCAGTTGGGATTTTTAATATAATCTAGGCATCACCGAATTCTCAATAAAATTGGGCAATCCGCTAAAATTGGATGTAGTTAGTTTCATCTAAATTAAGCCAAAACCTAATTTAGCCTAATAACCTAGCCTAATTATGCCACCTACCTTATTCCTCAAATTGAAGCAACCATTTAAATACCCAACTGAAGAACACAAGATTATACTGAGAGGGGGGTGAACAGTATAAGACCACTTTTTACTTTTCTTTCCAAAACAATATTATGCAATGTATAGATAGCAATATCAACAACAGTAATCAAAGCAATGCACAAATCACCACACAAAATAGAGACACCACAATTTACGTGGTTCACCCAATGTGGGCTACTCCACGGAGAAAATATTTCACTAAAATTTTCTCAATCAATCTCTTGGGAATCCTTTCCCTATTACAATGTTTATGGACCTCTGTCCAAAGGAGACACCAATCCCCTAAATCAAGTTCATGGATCTCTATCCATAGGAGAACTCCTTCTCCTATGCTATGGCTGGTGATCCTCTAGAAGACTACTGCCTCCACTACACTGGCTTGTGGATCTCTCTCCACTGAAGACTCTTGTCCCCACTCAGAAGACCTATCCTCACTACCCTAGCTAATGGATCTCTATCCACTAGAGACTACTATCCTCTCTGCTCTATCACCTCCAAAGCTCTGTCTCAAATCTGTACTAAACACAATCCTTCGGTCTAGCACAAATCTACTCTATCTCTATCTCTGGTCTGGCACAAACTTGTCCTCAAATCTGCACCAAAATTTGCTCTCAAATATGCACTAAACACAGTCCTTCGGTCTAGCACAAATCTGCTCAACAAGTCCACACAGAACTTGTCCAAATCTGCTCTACAAGTCCTCTCTAGAACTTGCTCAAATCTGCTCAACAAGTCCACATAGAACTTGCTCAAATTTTCTCTACAAGTCCTCTCTAGAACTTGCTCAAATCTGCTCAACAAGTCCATACAGAACTTGCTCAAATCTGCTCAACAAGTCCACACAGAACTTGTCCAAATCTGCTCTACAAGTCCTCTCTAGAACTTGCTCAAATATGCTCAACAAGTCCACACAGAACTTGTCCAAATCTGCTCAATAAGTCCACACAGAACTTGTCCAAATCTGCTCAATATCTGTATTGTAAGCTTCCACAAAAGCTCACACCAAATCTGTCCACAAGTCTTCTCAAAGACTTACCTCAAATCAGCTCAACAAGTCCACACAGAACTTGTCCAATCTCATAGAAACATAAAGAGAATTTTTAGAGACTCAATATGCTCTATACTAATCACAATGCTCAATTTATTTCAATCACTCTCTTAGAAACATAAGGAGAATTGTTAGAGACTCAATATGCTTCAAATTCAACTCAATGCTCAATCACTTTCTCAACTCAATTCATAAATATAGAATAGTTTGTTTTATGGAACTTGAAAAATCACTTCACATACCCACTTGACTAGGTTCAACCAAATTTACTCAACCAAACACTCAATGAAACAACCCTTGCTCACAAACCCTAGTCCAAGCATATGATCACTCAACTCAAAATATTTCCAACAATGCTCAACATCAAATCTCACATAACAATGATACTCATGTTCTTTTCAAACTCTAGTTCAAGTTCTTTGCTCAACAACTCACTTCAACAACAATGCTTATAAAACAATCTTCACATAGCAATGATACTCAATCCTTAGTTCAAGTTCTTCACACAACCAATGGCTTCAACAACAATGCTTATAAAACAAGGTTTTAACAACAACTCTTTATTCCAGAAAACCTTGAAGCATTAACTCAACTCATTCAATAGGAAACCCTAATCAAGTCCTTTTCACTCCAAACTTATTTTCTAGAAAACCAACCAATCAATTTAACTATGGAATAATGTGCTCATACCTTTTTCTTGATGATGAAGGAATCTCATAAATCTGCCACAACCATAAACACTCTTTTGCCAAGCTCAAAGAAATTATTAGATAATAATCTTCCTCAAAATACAATGTAAATATCAAGACAAATATACACCTTATCACTCCACCTTTAAGAAATCATTCATCAACATTTACAAAAATTAATATACCACTTACACCTTATGATCTCCCCAACTAAAATAATATTCAATGCACTCTTCTTTAAAAATAACTCAATGCTTAGAAGTTCCCTCTATCCTCTTGAAACTTAAAACAATTTGATGTGACACAACCACTTTATTAAAATAAACTAACACCTTATTCCTCCAACTTATCAAAAATTAATTTCCAACTAACAATCCTTTAAGCAACCCTTTTAACTCCAAACTTTAGGCAACTCACAAAATATTAAACAAAAATTTATTACCTTGCCTTGGATGGGATTCAAACTCACAACGCAGCCTCAACCAACACCCTAGCCATGGCTCCAACCATCACGCAAGCTAGGCACTCGCTTGGGGACTAACGAGCACCGCATGCTCCAAAAGTCTCCCCACTTGCCTAGCACAACAAAAACATGTGCCTTCCTTTGGCGCTTTCAATTACCAATGCAACCACCAAAACATTGTCGTCGAGTTTCGAACGCAGGTCTCCTAGCGCCCAACACTTTAATCGTCGTCCTCTTGCCACTAGGCCACGTTGCCTAGTTGGCGCTTGGTCTTGTTCACTGCTCCTCTTTAAACCCTATTTGCTGGCACTAATCACAAAAATCACTTTCTATTTTTCGCACGAGTATCAACACAATTGCACGCTTATTTTTTCTGAGCAAAAGGATAAATTAAAATACCTCTAAGGCATTGGTATATATATCGATTTCCCTCCTCCATGCATGACATCAACACTCGAATTTCCTTCAACAAATTTAGACGTCCACGCTCTAATTTCCTTTGGAGCTTATTAATTTATAAAATATTTAAATTCATTTGAATTTAAATTTTATAAATTAATTCTTTAAAACCCTTTGGTTTTATTAAGACCATCTTCCATTGTACACCTTGGTATAAATAATATTTATTAATAAATTTTAAATTCACTTTGAATTTAAATATTTTATTAAATAAATATTAAACCTTCCTTTAGCTTTGCAATAGTCTTCCTTGGGTTTTTATGAAAAACCTTTTAACTTATGCTTCCATATAATATTAAAAATATTATGGAGCCCTTTTTCCTTTAACCTTTGCTTTATTCCTCTTGACATTTGACATCATCAGTGGCTTATTTTTGGATATCAATAACAACTCTTGACAACTTTGTTTCTTGAAAATTTCCTTGACATTAATGATGACTTCATTTCTTGACATCAATGACAACTTGACTTAATGACTCAAAATGTCCAACAATCTCCCCCTTTGTCATTGATGGCAACCCAAATTCTTTTTACTAAAAACTTGGCTTTTTCTTTGTTCTGCTCCCCTGGGATATTGCTCCCCCTGGCTCAATGCTCTCTCAAATACCAAATCTCTCCCCCTTACTCAAATCTCTCCCTCTTTGACATCAATGGAAAAGGGTCACCTTTGGGGCTCGGGGCTAAGAATGAGCCTCTTAGCTTAGCCCCTCCCCCACCTTCTCTTGAGGTGGTTAATTCTAGGGTGGGAGTATTTCTACTCCCAGAAAGCATTGTTCTTTACCTTTATCCTCTTTCCTTCTTATTTGATCCTTCTGATTCCTCTGACTGTTTCTTTCCATGTCCATGTTTCTATCCATGTCTATATTCCTATCCATGTTCCTATTCATATCCAAGTTCCTGTTCCTATTTCTGTTCATATCCATGTTTATGTTCCTATTCCTGTTCATATCCATGTCACTATTCTTGTTCATGTTTTTGTTCCTATTCATGTTCATATCCATGTTCCTATTCCTGTTCCTGTTCATATCCATGTTTCTATTCTTGTTCCTGTTCCTGTTCATGCTTGATTCTAGAATGTCTACTCTACACCACTTTGTTGTGTGACCATCATTATTGCACTTGTAACACTTAATGTTATTATTCCTTGGAGGTGCAAATGTCTTAGGATTTCTCCTAGTGAAGCCATACCTTCTTCTTGTCATGAAACCGTGCAATTCATTGCCTTGTGACCAAACTGATTACATGAGTAGCAATACCCATGGAAAAGTTGTATGTTCCCATATTCCTATATTTTCTGTGTCCTGCACTGTGAAGCCATGTGCCCAAACCTGTGACATGAAAAACATCTTCCATTGAAGCCTCCTTGCCTTGACCTCATTGGTCTCCTAGTCTCTCTTGACCTATTCTGATTGTTTCATCTGTATCTTCTTTGTGCATTGTTCTTGTTCTTGTTGAACTCTCTATTGTCCAACTCATCCTCAGATGTCTCACTTTCTTTTACACTTTCTTCTTTTGAAGTATCTTCATCTGAAGTTTCTTCTCCTCCAAAACTTGAGGTTGACTCTCCTTCCCATTCCTTTTGATCTTGTCCAAATCCAAGACCTATTTTTCTTGATGTAGGATTTTGTATCTTGATGAACTTATCTAAGTTCTTTGAGCTATTTTTGAACCCTTTTAGCTTGAATTTGGAGTCTTCTAAATCTTCTCTTAGTAGTGCCACTTCTTGTGTTAACTTTTCACATTCTAAGATCTTTGCTTCTAACTTATCCTTGAACCTTTTTGCCTTAGCCTTTGATTTTTCTAAATCCTCTATAAGCAATCTTCTCTCTTCATCACATTCTTGAAACTGAATTTCAAGTTTAGAGTGTTGCTTTCTTACCTTATTTATCATGTCAAGGGCATAAATAAGTTCTCCTTTGAGATCATATCCATCCTTTTCTGAATATTCCTCTATTTGTTTACCTTTGTCCACATCTTTATTTTCTATTGGCTTGTCTTCTATAGGATCACCTACTTCTTCTTCTAATGCCATTAGAAGGTTTTCATCTGGTCCTTCAAGTGCATCCTCATATTCATCATCACTAAAACTATAGCCATCCCTTGTACAATCATCTTCAAGATGTCCAAAGTTACCACATCTAAAACACTTGAGAATTATTGGAGTCCTTTTCTTAACTTGTTCTTTTTCTTCAATCATAAATAGGACTTCATCTCTATCATTATCTGAAAAACTAGCATCACTGTCACTTGAGTACTTACTTGCATTATCCGCATAGTAGCTCCTCTTTTGCCTTTGGAAGAACTTCTTTCCTTGTCTATTTTGTCCATCCTTGCTTTTCTTTTGGTGCCTATGTCTTTCTGATTCCTTGTTCTTGTGATCCTGTTTCTCTTCATCATTGTTATTCTTAGATTCTTGAAAGTTAGTTGCATAATGACCATACCTTCCACAATTGAAATATTTAACAGATCTTGTATCTCTAGATCTTCTTGAATCCTTATTCCTTCTACCATAATTTGCTTCTTCATCACTGGATGACTCATTGCTTGATTCTGACTTCTTACCCTTAGTCTTCTTGATTGCTTTGAATGTTGCTTCCTTCTGGGAATAGGATCTTTTGTTCTTATCTCATGTGTTGTAATAATACCAAGCAACATATCTCTTGTCAAAGTATCACCATCCATTGACACTTCTATAGCAGAAACCTTTTCACTGAATCTATTTGGAAGAGTTCTCAAAACTTTATCACAAACATCTGATTCATCAATCTTCATTCCAAGTCCTTGCATAGCATTAACAACCTCATCAATTCGAAGTAGATAAGTACTAATGTTTTCCTCATCCTTCATTCTTAACTCTTCAAATTATCCTTTGATATTTTGCATCTTTGCTTTCTTGACACATTTATCTCCTTCATATATATTTTGCAATTTATCCCACATGTCTTTAGCAGTTTGACAATGCATAACTTTCATAGACTCTGTTCTATGCAAACCTCTCAAAAGTGCATTCATTGCTTTTGAATTGTAATGTTGTAGGAGCTTACCTTCCTTATATGTAGGAGGATTAATTAAGGGATCATATCCAAATTCAATTGCTTCCCAAATTTCATTGCCAAGTGCCATCAGGTAGATCTTCATTCTCATACTCCAATACATATAGTCACTTCCATCAAATACTGGTGTTGAATTATCTGAGGACACATTCTTAGAATCCATTGTGTTCTTGTTAGTTTTTCCTTCAAGATTTTAAACTCTTCTGAAGGAACCCACTCTAATACCAATTGAAGAACACAAGCTGATACTGAGAGGGGGGTGAATAGTATAAGACCACTTTTTACTTTTTCTTTCCCAAATCAATATTATGCAATGTATAGATAGCAATATCAATAGCAATAATCAAAGCAATGCACAAATCACCACACAAAATAGAGACACCATAATTTACGTGGTTCACCCAATGTGGGCTACTCCACGGAGAAAATTTTTCACTAAAATTTCCTCAATCAATCTCTTGGGAATCCTTTCCCTATTATAATGTTTATGGACCTCTGTCCAAAGGAGACACCAATCCCCTAAATCAAGTTCATGGATCTCTATCCACAGGAGAACTCCTTCTCCTCTACTCTGGCTGGTGATCCTCTAGAAGACTACTACCTCCACTACACTAGCTTGTGGATCTCTCTCCACTGAAGACTCTTGTCCCCACTCAGAAGACCTATCCTCACTACCCTAGCTAATGGATATCTATCCACTAGAGACTACTATCCTCTCTACTCTATCACCTCCAAAGATCTGTCTCAAATCTGCACTAAACATAGTCCTTCGGTCTAGCACAAATCTGCTCTATCTCTGTCTCTGGTCTGGCATAAACCTATCCTCAAATATGCACCAAAATTTACTCTCAAATATGCACTAAACACAGTCCTTTGATCTAGCACAAATCTTCTCAACAAGTCCACAAAGAACTTATCCAAATCTGCTCTACAAGTCCTCTCTAGAACTTGCTCAAATATGCTCAACAAGTCCACACAGAACTTGCTCAAATCTACTCTACAAGTCCTCTCTAGAACTTTCTCAAATATGCTCAACAAGTCCACACAAAACTTGCTCAAATATGCTCAACAAGTCCACATAGAACTTGTCCAAATATACTCTACAAGTCCTCTCTAGAACTTGCTCAAATTTTCTCAAAAAATCCACACAGAACTTGTCCAAATCTACTCAATAAGTCCACATAGAACTTATCCAAATCTACTCAATATCTGTATTGTAAGCTTCCACAAAATCTCACACCAAATCTGTCCACAAGTCTTCTCAAATACTTGCCTCAAATCAGCTCAACAAGTCCACACAGAACTTGTCCAATCTCATAGAAACATAAAGAGAATTGTTAGAGACTCAATATAATCTATACTAATCACAATGCTCAATTTATTTCAATCACTCTCTTAGAAACATAAGGAGAATTGTTAGAGACTCAATATACTTCAAATTCAACTCAATGCTCAATCACTTTCTCAAATCAATTCAGAATATAGAATATTTTGTTTTATGGAACTTGAACAATCACTTCACATACCCACTTGACTAGGTTCAACCAACTCTACTCAACAAAACACTCAATGAAACAACCCTTGCTTCACAAACCCTAGTCCAAGCATATGATCACTCAACTCAAAATGTTTCCAACAATGCTCAACATCAAATCTCACATAACAATGATACTCATGTTCTTTTCAAACTCTAGTTCAAGTTCTTTGCTCAACAACTCACTTCAACAACAATGCTTATAAAATAATCTTCACATAGCAATGATACTCAATCCTTAGTTCAAGTTCTTCACACAACCAATGGCTTCAACAACAATGCTTATAAAAAAAGGTTTTAACAACTCTTTATTCCAGAAAACCTTGAAGCATTAACTCAACTCATTCAATAGGAAACCCTAATCAAGTCCTTTTCACTCCAAACTTATTTTCCTGGAAAACCAACCAATCAATTTAACTATGGAAGAATGTGCTCATACCTTTTTCTTGATGATGAAGGAATCTCATAAATCTGCCACAACCATAAACACTCTTTTGCCAAGCTCAAAGAAATTATTAGATAATAATCTTCCTCAAAATACAATGTAAATATCAAGACAAATATACACCTTATCACTCCACCTTTAAGAAATCATTCATCAACATTTACAAAAATTAATATACCACTTACACCTTATGATCTCCCCAACTAAAATAATATTCAATGCACTCTTCTTTAAAAATAACTCAATGCTTAGAAGTTCCCTCTATCCTCTTGAAACTTAAAACAATTTGATGTGACACAACCACTTTATTAAAATAAACTAACACCTTATTCCTCCAACTTATCAAAAATTAATTTCCAACTAACAATCCTTTAAGCAACCCTTTTAACTCCAAACTTTAGGCAACTCACAAAATATTAAACAAAAATTTATTACCTTGCCTTGGATGGGATTCAAACTCACAATGCAGCCTCAACCAACACCCTAGCCATGGCTCCAACCGCCACGTGAGCTAGGTGCTCGCTTGGGGACTAACGAGCACCGCGTGCTCCAAAAGTCTCCCCACTTGCCTAGCACAACAAAAATGTGTGCCTTCCTTTGGCACTTTCAATTACCAATGCAACCACCAAAATGTTGCCATCGAGTTTCGAACGTAGGTCTCCTAGCACCCAACACTTTAACTATCGTCCTCTTGCCACTAGGCCACGCTGCCCAATTGGCGCTTGGTCTTGTTCGCTGCTCCTCTTTAAACCCTATTCGCTGGCACTAATCACAAAAATCACTTTCTCTTTTTCGCACGAGTATCAACACAATTGCACGCTTTATTTTTTTGAGCAAAAGGATAATTTAAAATACCTCTAAGGCATTGGTATATATATCGATTTCCCTCCTTCATGCATGACGTCAATGCTCGAATTTCCTTCAACGAATTTAGACATCGGCGCTCGAATTTCCTTTGGAGCTTATTAATTTATAAAATATTTAAATTCATTTGAATTTAAATTTTATAAATTAATTCTTTAAAACCCTTTGGTTTTATTAAGACCATCTTCCATTGTACACCTTGGTATAAATAATATTTATTAATAAAATTTAAATTCACTTTGAATTTAAATATTTTATTAAATAAATATTAAACCTTCCTTTAGCTTTTCAATAGTCTTCCTTGGGTTTTTATGAAAAACCTTTTAACTTATGCTTCCACATAATATTAAAAATATTATGGAGCCCTTTTGCCTTTAACCTCTGCTTTATTCCTCTTGACCTTTGAAATCATCAATGGCTTATTTTTGGAGATCAATAACAACTCTTGACAACTTTGTTTCTTGACAATTTCCTTGACATTAATGATGACTTCATTTCTTGACATCAATGACAACTTGACTTAATGACTCAAAATGTCTAGCACCAACCTCACATCAAATAGTTGGTTAGTGATATTTGCAAAGAAGGTTTGGAGTGAAGAAGAAGACTTTTGGAGTTTTTTTGCAGGTTGTAGTGAAGAAATTTGTTGTTTGATCATCATCCAAGGAACACATAGACATGGAGCTATTTTCAACACACATGGATCTGGTTTATATTTGATCATTACTTGAGTTTTTCATCATTTGTACAAATTTGGTTGCATCCAAATTTTTCACTTTGCATCCGATTTAATTTTCTATTTTGTAGAACTAGCCGTTGGATTATTTTGGTTGCATACAAATTCATGCACTACGTAGAAATTCTTACATAGCGTACGAAATCAAATATATGCATTCGAATACATACTAGTGATACATTGGGGAAAAATTATAACTATTATATTGTTGACTACTTTATTTTGTATTGCATTTCCTTTGATATTTTAGTCTTTACTACATCTTATTGTTATCATTAGATAAACTACATCTAGAACCACAAGTTTTATATTAAAATAATCAATCATTCATTTTCTTTACGGTTGGCTAAAAAAATAAGAATATTTGACTGTCACAGACCACAATATACTATGGCCTATGTAGATCCCCCATCCTTGATTTTAAAACTTAGTTTTTTTTGGAGAAAATGTAGGTTTCTGACAGATTCATATGCGTCCAAATTCATCTGATGAATTCGTATTGATGAATTCATCATGTCTGCATCTGAATTTATCCTGCACATATGAATTCATCACAAATTAGACATTTGAGCTAGTTAATAACTTTAAAACTATTTTTTCATACTTAGATTTATATTTTATGTCCTGTATGCATATGTGTCTAATCAAAAAACAAAAAACTCCCAAAACATAGACTTTATTATACTTTTTATAAAACACAAAAATACAAAAATAAAATATGTTAGCATAGACAAAACCTTTGTATCTTAGTTAAACTTTAAAATGCTTTCTAGATATATTTGTATACCTTGTCTTAATTTGGAATTGAATTGCATATAGCTAGTTAAAAATTGCATTTTGGCCAAACCCTAGGTGTATGCTTTCAAAACAAAGAAAAGAAAAACACATCAAACTACTACCTCACCTAGGCATGGAAACCACCACAACAAGTGTTTCCTGGTGAACCCACCCCATTCATCAACAAACACCAAAGAGAGTGCAACATAAGCACTTCTTATATGAGATGCAGATTCATCATTTTCCCTCCCCCTTTCAGGTGCGGATCCATTAGCCTAGGAGAAAGGGATGCAAAATTTTTGGGTCTGCAATTGCATAAGATGATTTTGATAAATGTATGGTACCTACAGGATTATCAGACTTTTAAACACATGTTGGCAAGGGATTTTGAAATATTCCTAAATTTTTATTAATAGTATCTTGTTGGTTGAAGACTATCTTTCCTTCTTCTATAAGATCTTGATGAGATTTTTCAAAGTGATGTACTTGTTTATTGCTTTCCCTTCTATGTGATGATAAATACTAGTTTGGAAACTTTTTGGTAGTATCCCAAGGTTGGATAGGTTGGAGGTCTATTATTTTTTAATCAAGATGCATCTTTAACATGGTATTTTAGCTTTGTCTAGTATTCATATATTTTCATTTGGATATGTCCTCTCTTGATACAACTAAATTTTGAGAAGTCACCTGAGTTGTATTTACATTATTTTTTTGATAAGAATCTATTACAACATCTCCTATGACATGTTTTTTTATTGACTTTTGTTGGAAGGTTTTTCTTCCTCTTTATTATAGCTAAGTTGTCATTGTTTTATGGTAATAACTTCTACTATTTTAGCCATGTCCATAGCTTCTTTGAAAGAGGTAATGTTTTTTATTTCTAAAGGATAAGATAATTTCTCATGAATGTTTCTTATGAAGATGTTCAAGATATATTTAGAGGAATGTGTTGAAATATTTCCACCAAGGTCCTCCATTTGACCAAGAAATATGAGAAATATTCATTTCTATATTATTTGAGGTGGTATAGATCATCTATAGTGACCTTTTCTTCTATGTAAACTTGTGACAACCCCAATTGTTACTTAATTTTTTTGTACATATTTTTATCTTTGACCACCTTCCAATGAGTTAATATTATAATAATGATCTAAGAAAAGGATATCCCAAATGCTCAGTAAGTGATCTGAGCCATAAAAGATTAATCCAAAGTCACATTTAAATCCATTCATAGCCATTCATAAATAGGAGTACCATCTCATTTAATTCCTCTATACCATCACCATTTTATATGAAGATAATACAATGGCTAAGTCCTTCATGAGGATATCTCAATGGTTTTACCATTAATTGGGAGTTTTACCCAAAGGGAATCATTCCCTCCTCTCCATACTATCCATGAAGAATAGTATTAAGGAGATAGTCATTAATCCTATTATTTCTCATGAAAAGTTACACGTGACTTGGGATATTATCTTAAGCACCATTATAGAATTTACTCATTTACTAGGTGTGATGGTGTTGGTGGTTGTCTGAATTATCCGATTGCATGAAGTGATTGGTTTACTTCTATCTATCTTAGGTGGATGATGTAGATATTATTTTATCTCATATTATTGTGGAGGTTATCATGAATTTCCTTCTACACTATTATAGTCCTTGAGGGAGAATTTAAATACATCCATATAATCTACTAGAGCAACATAAATCTCAATGCCATACATTTGACAATGTGTAATCTCAAAGTAATTCCATTACTTGCTCATATTCCAAAACATATATCACCTAACATTTATTAGATGTGAATACTACAATATGAAAACTTTATCTCTAATTTACAAAGTTTGTGATCAAATACATAAAATATTACAAACCATAGCTAATTTTACATAAATTAAATCAGCCCTACATAATTACATTGGAACTATATCAATACAAGCTTTACATGATGAGCATTGCAATAGTCTTAAAAATGTGTTTTCTGGTCCTTCTTTAAAATACCTCAAGTTCTTCATGGTTGGAAGATATGATAGTGTAGGGATCAGGACAACTCGAATGCAAAGCATTCCAAATGCATTAAAAGTAAGCCATGCTTACCAATTTTGAATGCAATCATGCAACACATATTTGCCAAAAGTATAACATATCTTAAGAAATTACCAAGCATGAATAAAAAATTCATCCATCATTAATATTTTCATAATAGGGATTAATTCTTAATCCATTCATCATTTGTTTGGATTACCACCAAACAAAAGGAAGAGTCCCATACCTCTTCCAAGGAATGGACACCAGTCCAATCCTTACAACACTAGAAGATCTTCCAATCTTCTAGATTATTATATTCACAAATAAATGTCATTATAACCCAGGTGTTGTAGGTGAGTTGGAGAGGAGAGGGCAATCCTCCAAGGGAGGTCCCAGGTTCAAATCTCCACCCTACCAAAAAGCTGAATTGGGTACCTAAAATCCAATTGATAATGTTGGTGTGGGCAGGGCTGGGTGCGACTCTCAGATGACTTTGATGGTATAGAACCCCCTGTTCATGGTATCTCATACCAAGGCGGCCCCACATGGGGTTTTTCGCTAAAAAAAAAAAAATGTCATTATAGCACACACATAAGAATATAAATGTAAAATACATATTTTATTTGATCCTAAAGCTTAACAATCAAGTAATATAAAATCACTAAACAAAGTATCTAATGTTAATTGGCTTCTATATTATACAAAATCATTCCAACATATTCAAATTCTTTACCTAAATTAATTCAATCTATTATGCAATAGTCCTATATTCAAAATAGAGAAGTTCCCTACTCCATGAAACTATTGAACTTGTTTTGGTCATATATCACTCATCCAGACTTGTATTGAGCTAAAATTTTAAGGGTAGATGTCTGAAAAACCCTAGAACATCTCCACCAATTTTTAGATCATTTGGAGAAACAAAAATCCTAGTACATCCCTATGTGTGAATGAGTTTTTTGCAAGCAGTTGTACAAGGGTTTCATCTAGGTTGAGTGCAAGCAGCTCCAGAGGTTGGTTTTTAGGGCCTTCGAGCCCTAGAAGCCAAAATTTTTGTGGTTTATACTCAATATTTTAGCAAGATATGTTTCAGGGGATCCAATATGGGTTCAAAATCTACATTTCAACAAATCATGCTATGAACTTGAGTGACAACGGCTTCCAATTTGCTGCACAAAAGAAAAGTGAAAACCATACCTTTCCACAGTGTCTAGGGCAAGGATTAAAGAGATCACGAAAAAAGTTTCAAGTAATTTATCAAAAAATAGCTCAAATCTCAAGTCAATCTGGTGCTAAGGTGCACCCATAAAATAATTCTACTATGAAAACCCCTTTCAAGGGTAATAATTTTGAAGACTTAGCCCCAAAAATGAATTTTAGGGTTGCCCTCCATGGTGGATAGTCTCAACCCAATGCTAATATTAATATTAGGGCTTCCCATAAACCTCTAAGAATAACTAATATTAATCCTAGGAAAATGAAGTCAAGATGTCTGAAAGCAGCTGATGGAACTCCTATTGTTAAGATTGATATGGGTAACATTCAGACTAGCATTGAATATTTGGAAAAAAGAGAACTAGTTTATTGATTCATGGGTTTTCGTTCGAGCCTATCTACTTTCAAATTCTAGGCTACAAAAATCTAGAAAAATAAAGGTGAGTTACAAACATTTATTTATCCAAATGGTTATTTTCTTTTTTTATTTGCTAATAATGAAGATAGAGAGAAAACTTTTCAAGGGGGTCCCTGGTTTTTTGGAAGGGCGGGGATTTTCATGAAGCCCTGGCATACTAAATTTAAATCTGAAAAAGAGATGCCTTCTATAGCTCCCATGTGGGTTAGACTCTTTGGCCTCCCTATTGAATTTTGGAATTCTACTATTTTTTCTTCAATTGGAAACTCTTTAGGAACTTTTATGATGACTTCTGACTATACTCAAAATTTTGAACATATTATTTATGCTCGAATTTATGTTTTAATGGATTTTGACAAACCCCTACCTAAAAATATCATATTACAATTTTGGAAAGACACTTGGAAGCAAGTAGTGGACTATGATAACATTCCTTTTCGTTGTAGAATTTGCCATGAATATGGTCATTTGGCTAGTGCTTGCCCAAATAAAATTCCTGATCAAAATAAAGAAGATATAAACTCAATAGGTTTCCAAATGCCTAAGAAGAAGAACACTCAGAAAATACCAATTATGAAGGATCAATCAAAGTCATTTGCTAATATGTTTGAAATCCTTTCTACAAATGATGTCCCAAGTTAGGAATAGAAAATAATGGAAACAAAAATATTAGAAACACAATTTAAATATGAAGGGAAGAATTTAGAGACAAACCATCAAATCAAAGGTTTTCAACAAAAAAAAGAGAAAAATTACACAATAAAAACAGTCTTTTAAATGTCAAAACTTTAAATAATACAAGTACCAATATAGACTCTGTTTAACCCTCTAGTAAAATTTTAGCTATGTACGAGCATTCTTCAAGGTTAGAAGCCATCTCAAATTCAATTGTAGTAAGTCAAGAAACAGGGAAAAAATTAAATATGGATTCTAATCAAAAAGTAGGTCGCAAGACCAACCAATATCATATGGTAAAAGAAGGTGAAAATATTGTAGAGGAAGGTAAGATTAATGCCCTTCTCAATTTTTTTAGCCCTGGTATTAATGAAGATCATCACTTGGAATATTAGAGGACTCAAAGATATTCTTTCAAAACAAAATTAAATTAGAATCATGATTCAGATAAATCATCCACATATTGTTTTCCTTCAAGAAACGAAGATGCAAATGGAGGATATGGACTCAATTGCTAGTAATTTTTTTCTAGTTGGAAAACTGGTTTCCTTCAGTTCCCAAGGGACTTCTAGTGGCATTGCTTGTCTTTGGGACCCAAAAGAGGTAGTTATTCACCATATGGTTGGCATTTGGGGTCTGTTGGCTATAGCTATTCAAATTAGACATTCCAACCAAATTATGCTTTGCATTACTTTTTATGCTCTGACTACTTTGGAGGAAAAAAGTAGATAGTGGAAGGATATAACTCATATTATATCTCATTTTCCTGAAGCTTGGATCTTGATCAGAGGATATTTTAGTACCATCCTCTCTATGGATGAGAAAATGGGAGGAAATAGCAATTTGGATAAAAGCACTGACCTCATGAGCAAATTTATTGCAAACCTCCATCTTATGGACATCAAACCAGATAATGGCCTTATGACTTGGTATAATAGAAGGCAGGGCTTAGCTTGTATAATGGAGATATTTGATAGGTTTTTTCTCTTTGAAAATATCTTAATCCATGGTCACATTCCTAAATTGAAGACTCTTAACAATGCTAGTTTGGATCACTGACCAGTCATGGTGGAGATGTGGAAAACCAATGTGAGTTTATCTCCTTTTCATTTTCAATTAATGTGTCTCATAGATAGTTCCTTTAGACCTCATGTGCAACAATGGTGGAAGGAAGATAAGACTAGGCATGGGGCTAAGATGTTCTATTTTTCTAAAATACTACAATACATTAAATCCAAAATCAAGACTTGAAACTAGAAGGAGTTTGGGGATGTTCATAAAAAACATGAAGTTATTGCTCAACTTGAAAATTTGAATAAGAAAATCCGTTTAGATGGCTTCACAGAGAATAGAAGTGCAGATGAAATTAAACTCACAACTCAATTAGAGGAATGGGAAAAAATAGAACTCTTATGGAAGCAAAAATCTAGAATTCAATGGCTCAAAGAAGGAGATCGAAACACAAATTTCTTCCACAAATATCTTCTAGCTCAAAGATCTCACAACTTTATTTCTTCCCTGAAATCAGATTCTAGAGATGTTGTTTATACTTGGGATGGAATGAACTCTATTATTATCTATTACATTTCCAATATCTTTGCTGCTACTCCTCAACTCAGCTTCTCAACAAAATTTTCTTCAAGCAATCCCTTCTCTTATCACTTCTAAGGAGAAATTTATTTTGATTGCTATGTTACTATCAATGAGATTCAATGGGTAGTTTTTAAAATACAAAAAGGGAAAACCCCAGGTCCTGATGGTTTTTCCATTGAGTTCTACCAAGATTTTGAAGAACACAAGCTTATACTGAAAGGGGGGTGAATAGTATAAGGGTACTTTTTAATTTTCTTTATAAATCAATATTATGCAGTTTATAGATAGCAGTATCAATAGAAGTAATCAAAGCAATGCACAAAACACCATACACAATAGAGACACCATAATTTATGTGGTTCACCCAATGTGGCTACTCCATGGAGAAATTTTTTCACTAAAATTTTCTCAATCAATCTCTTGGGAATCTTTCCCAATTACAATATTTATGGACCTCTATCCAAAGGATATGTTGATCCCCTAAATCTGGTTTGTGGATCTCTATCCATAGGAGAAATCCTTCTCCTTTGCTTTGGATGGTGATCCTTTAGAAGACTACTATCTCCACTATGCTGGCTTGTGTATCTCTCTCCACTGAAGACTCTTATCCCCACTAAGAAGACTTATCCTTAATACCCTGGCTGATGGATCTCTATCCACTAGAGACTATTGTACTCTCTGCTCTGTCACCTCCAAAGCTCTATCTCAAATCTACACTAAACATAGTCCATTCGATGCAGCACAAATATGCTCAAATCTGCACTCTGCACTAAACATAGTCCAGTCAATCTAGCACAAGTATGCTCAACAATCTCACTCAAATCTACACTAAACACAGTCCAATCGGTCTAGCACAAATTTGCTCAACAAGTTCACTCAGAATCCGCTCAAATCTGCTCAATAGGTCCACTCAAAACCTGCTCAAATATTCTCAATAGGTCCACTCAAAAACTTCTCGAATATTCTTAATAAGTCCTCTCTAGAACTTAACCAAATCTATATTGTAAGCTTCCATAAAATCTCACACAAAATCAGTCCACAAGTCTCCTCAAAGACTTGCCTCAAATCTGCTTAACAAGTCCACACATAGAACTTGTCCAATATCATAGAAGCATAAAGAGAATTGTTAGAGACTCAATATGTTCTACTCTCAATGCACAATCACTTTCACAATTTTCTCAATCTCATAGAAGCATAAAGATAATTTTTAGAGACTCAATATGTTCTACTCTCAATGCACAATCACTTTCACAACTCAAATCAGAATATAGAATAGTTTGTTCTATGGAACTTGAACAATCACTTTATACAACCACTTGACTAGGCTCAAGCAACTCAACTCAACCAATTACTTAATTAAACTCCCTTTTCTCATAAACCCTAGTCCAAGCATATATCAATCAACTCAAAATGTTTCCAATAATTGCTCAGCAACAAATCTCACATAACAATGATGCTCATGTTCTTTTCAAAACCCTAACTCAAGTTATTCACAAAATCCAATGGTTTCAATGACAATGCTTATTAAACAAGGTTTTAATAACAACTCTTAATTCCATAAAACCTTGAAGCATTAAGTCAAACACTTTCAAAAAGGAAAGCCTAATCAAATCCTTTTCACTCCAAAATTTATTTTCTAGTAAGCCAATCAATAAACTCAACCAGGAAAGAATTTGCCCATACCTTTTTGCATGACAAGGATTTGATCTCACAAATCAGCCACACTCACAATTACTTCTTTGCCAATCTCAATAAGGGTTAGAAGATAATAATTTCCTCAAAAAAACACAATGCAAAATGATATCAAAATTACACCTTATCAACTCCACAATCTCTAAAATAATTTTAACACCCAAAATTAATTTTGACCTTCTAGATTTTAAGGAAAATTAATTTTCACCTTATTACTCCAAAAAATAATATCTTCCCCTTTTAAAATTTCAATCCAACATATAGTAATTTTCTAACACTCCTTATTCATCCTTATCACTTATTTCATTTTCCTAACAAAACTTATTAATACTCCTTATAACTCCTAACAAATAATAAATTTGAACTTTAGGCAATTGAAAAATAATAATAAAATTATTACCTTGCACTCTGTGGGTTTCGAACCCCTCACCAATACCTCTACAAAGGCCCTAGTCATGGGATCCTCAACCACGTGCACCTAATGCACGTTTAGAACCAAAAGGGCCTTTGTACCCTTTATACCTTCCTTTGGAACCTTTTGAATTACGAAGAACTTGAAAACTTCTTCCTTCGCACATGCCTCAATGGGATTCGAATGTGGTTTTGTCTCCCCACAAGCGCCTTAAAAATAATGTGCATTGCCACTAGACCACCGTTTCCACCTTTGATTGGGGCTCCCAATTTACTTGCTTTTCTTCTTATGCATGAGATTAAAAATACTTGTTTCATCTTCTTCCTCACAAACCTTTTGAATTCGCAATTAATGTTTTTTATGGCACTTTCAATAATTCGATCAAGAAATAATCTTGTAAAGGTCTTTGAGGCCTCCTTTTATATATGAAGTCACTATTGACTTCAAACGTCAGTGCTTCGATTATTTCAACGACGTCGACACCTTTATAAACACTTTATAATTTATACAAGGTGCCTTATTAAATTGGATGATGTCAGCATTATAAGATTTAATTTTTAAACCCTTCCTTTACATTGCATTCCATGGTGTAAATAATATTTATTTATAAAATTTAAATTCTTATTGAATTTAAATAATTTATAAAAAATATTATATCTCCTTTTTAAATTTTCACTGAATCCTTGGGCTTCTTCCTGAATATCAAATAACAACTTTGACAACTTTGTTCCTTGATGAAAAAACCTTGATATTAATGTTGACTTCATACATCAATGACAATTTTAACTCTTAGGACTGAAAATGTCCAACAATCTCTCCCTTTTTCAGTGATGAAAACCCAAAAAAAAATTACCAAAAACTTGACTTCTTCTTTTATGCTACTCCCCCTGGGACACTGCTCCCCCTGTCTCAATGCTCTCTCAAATATCAAATCTTTCTCCAATACTCAAATATCTCTCCCCCTTTGAAATCAATGGCAAAGGGTAACCTTTGTGTCTCAGGGCTAATAATGAGCCTCTTAGCTTAGCCCCTCTCACACATTTTTTTAATTTGGTTAATTTTGGGGTGGGAGTATTTCTACTCCCAAAAATCATTGTTCCTTACCTTTATCCTCTTCTCTTCTTTTCTAATTTTTTTGAATCCTTTGACTGTTTCTATCTGTGTCTATGTTCATGTCCATGTCATAATTCCTATTCTTGTTCACATCCATGTTCTTGTTCCTGTTCCTATTCACATTTATCTTCATATTCCTATTCCTATCCATGTTCTTATTCTTTTTCTTGTTCCTATTCATATCCATATTCCTATTCTTGTTCATGTTCTTGTTTATGTTGAATTTTCTATTCATGCTTATATCTGGAATGTATGCTCTACACCATTTTTTTGTATGACCATAATTATTGCACTTATAACACTTAATGTTATTATTCCTTGGAGGTGCAAATGTCTTAGGATTTCTCCTAGTGAAGCCATATCCTCTTCTCGTCATGAACCCTGCAATTCATTGCCTTGTGACCAAATTGATTACATGAGTAGCAATACCCATGGAAAGGTTGTCCATTCCCATATTCCTATATTTTATGTGTCCTGCACTGTGAAGCCATGTGCCAAAACTTGTGACATGAAAAACATCTTCCATTGAATCTTCCTTGTCTTGACCTTATTGGTCTCCTATTCTGATTGTTGTGCCATCTGTATCTTATTTGTGCATTGTTCCTATTTTTTTTAATTCACTATTTTCCAACCCATTCTATGATGTCTCAATATCTTTTACACTATCTTCTTCTTAAGTATCTTCATCTGAAGTATCTTCTCTAGAACTTGAAGTTGACTCTCCTTCCCGTTTCTTTTGAACCTATTCAAAACCAAGATCTATTTTACTTGATGTAGGTTTTTTGTCTTTATGAACTTATCCAAGTTATTTGAGCTATTTTTAAATCCCTTCATCTTGATTTTGGAGTCCTCTAAATCTTCTTTTAGTAGTGCCACTTCTTGTGCTAACTTCTCACATTCTAAGATCTTTTATTCTAAATTATCCTTGAACCTCTTTGACTTAGCCTTTGATTTTTTTAAATCCTCTATGAGCAATCTTATCTCTTCATCACATTCTTGAAACTTAATTTCAAGTTTAGAGTGTTGCTTTATTACTTTATTTACCATGTCAAGGGCATAGATGAGTTCTCCCTTAAGATCATGAGCATTCTCTTTTGAATAATTTTCTAGTTTTTTGCCTTTTTCCACATCATTACTCTCTTTAGGCTTGTCTTCTATACGATCACTTTCATCTTCTAATAATGCCATTAGAAGATTTTCATCCGGTCCTTCAAGTGCATTCTCTTGTACAATCATATTCAAGATGTCCAAAATTACCACATCTAAAACACTTGAGAATAACTAGAGTTTTCTTAACTGGTTCTTTTTCTTTAATCATAAATAGAACTTCATATCTATCATTGTCTAAAATACTAACGTGACTATCACTTGAGTACTTACTTGCATTATCCTCATAGTAGCTCCTCTTTTGTATTTGAAAGAACTTATTTCCTTGTCTTATTTGTCCATCCTTGCTTTTCTTTTGGTGTTTATATCTTTCTGATTCCTTGTACCTGTGATCCTATTTTTCTTCACCATTGTTGTTCTTCTTTACAATATGTTACAAAATATCCAAAGTTTCCACAATTGAAACACATAACATATATTAGATCTATGGGTCTTCTGGAACCTTTATTTCTTCTACCATAATTAGCTTCTTCATCATTGGATGACTCACTACTTGATTTTGACTTCTTACCCTTTTTTTTCTTGATTTCTTTGAATGTTGCTTCCTTTTGGGGAGTAGGATATTTTATTCTTATCTCAAAAGTTGTTAGCATACCAAGAAACTTATCTCTTGTCAAAGTATCACCATACAATGATATTTCTATAGCAAAAATCTATTCACTGAATCTATTTGGAAGAGATCTTAAGACTTTATCACAAACATATGATTCATCAATATTCATTCCAAGTCCTTGCATATCATTAAAAACCTCATCAATTTTAATTAGATAAGAACTGATATTTTCTTCTTCATTCATTCTCAATGTTTCAAATTGTCCTTTGATATTTTGTATCTTTGATTTCTTGATACTTTTATCTCCTTCATATATACCTTGTAACTTATCCCACATTTCTTTTGCAATTCTACAATGCATAACTTTTATAGACTTTGTTTTGTGCAAACCTTTCACAAGTGCATTCATTTATTTTTAATTATAATGTTGTAGAAGCTTACCTTCCTTATCTATAGCAGGATTGACTACTAGATCATATCCAAATTCCACTACATCCGAAACCTCATTGCCAAGTGCCAATAGGTAGATCCTCATCATCATACTCCAATACATGTAGTTATTTCCATCAAATATTGGTGTTGAGTTAGTCGAGGACACATCCTTAGGATCCATTTTGTTGTTGTTATCTTTTCCTTCAAGCTGTTAAAATCTTATGAAGGTACCCGCTCTGATACCAATTGAAGAACACAAGCTTAAAATAAGAGGGGGGGTGAACAACATAAGGGTAATTTTTACTTTTCTTTCCAAATCAATATTATGTAGTGTATAGATAGCAATATCAATATAAGTAATCAAATTAATGTATAAAACACCATACACAATAGAGACACCATAATTTATGTGGTTCACCCAATGTGGGCTACTCCACGAAGAAAATATTTCACTAAATTTTTCTTAATAAATCTCTTGGGAATCCTTCCCAATTATAATTTTTATGGACCTTTGTTCGAATGATATGTTGATCCCCTAAATCTACTTTGTGGATCTCTATCCATAGGAGAACTCCTTATCCTTTGCTTTGGATGGTGATCCTTTAGAATACTACTGCCTCCACTTCATTGGCTTGTGGATCTCTCTCCACTGAAGACTCTTGTCCCCACTCAGAATACCTATCCTCACTACCCTGGTTGATGGATCTCTATTCACTAGAGACTATTATACTCTCTACTCTATCACCTCCAAAGATCTGTCTCAAATTTACACTAAACATAGTCCATTCGATTTAGCATAAATTTTCTCAACTTTGCACTATGCACTAAACACATTTCAGTCGGTCTAGCACAAGTCTACTCAACAATCTCACTCAAATCTACACTAAACATAGTCCAGTCGATCTAGCACAAATATGCTCAACAGGTCTACTCAGAACCTGATCAAATATTCTCAACAAGTCCACTAATAACCTGCTCAAATATGCTCAACAAGTCCACTCAAAACCTTCTCAAATATTCTAAATAATTCCTCTCTAGAACTTAACCAAATATGTATTGTAAGCTTCCATAAAAGCTCACATAAAATCAGTCCACAAGTCTCCTAAAAGACTTACCTCAAATCTACTTAACAAATCCACACATAGAATTTATCCAATCTCATAGAAGCATAAAGAGAATTGTTAGAGACTCAATATGTTCTACTCTCAATGCACAATCACTTTCACAAATTTCTCAATCTCATATAAGCATAAAGAGAATTGTTAGAGACTCAATATGTTCTACTCTCAATGCACAATCACTTTCACAATTCAAATCAGAATATAGAATAGTTTATTTTATGGAACTTGAATAATCAATTTATACAACCCCTTGACTAGGCTCAACCAACTCAACTCAACCAATTACTTAATGAAACTCCATTTTCTCATAAACCCTAGTCCAAGTATATATCAATCAACTCAAAATGTTTCCAACATTTCCTCAACAACAAATCTCACATAACAATGATGATCATGTTCTTTTCAAAACCCTAACTCAAGTTCTTCACACAATCCAATGGTTTCAACAACAATGCTTATAAAACAAGGTTTTAATCACAACTCTTAATTCCAAAAGACCTTGAAGCATTAATTCAAACACGTTTGAAAAGAAATCCTAATAAAATCCTTTTCACTCCAAAATTTATTTTCTAGTAAGCCAATTAATCAACTTAACCAAGAAATAATTTGCCCATACCTTTTTGCTTGATAAAAATTTGATCTCACAAATTTACCACACTCACAATTACTTCTTTGCCAATCTCAATAAGGGTTAGAAGATAGTAATTTCATCAACAAAACACAATGCAAAATGATATCAAAATTACACCTTATCAACTCCACAATCTCTAAAATAATTTTAACACTCGCAATTAATTTTTACCTTCTATATTTGAAGGCACATTATTTTTCACCTTATTACTCCACAAAATAATATCTTCCCCTTTTAAAATTTCAATCCAACATATAGTAATTTTCTAACACTCATTATTCCTCCTTATCACTTATTTCATTTGCCTAACAAAACTTATTAATACTCCTTATAAATCCTAACAAATATTAAATTTTAACTTTAGGCAATTGAAAAATAATAATAAAATTATTACCTTGCACTTCGTGGGTTTTGAACCCCTCACCAACACCTCTGTGAACACCTTAGCCACAGGCTCCTCAACCATGTGCACCCAATGCATGTTTAGAACCAAAATGACCTTTGTGCCCTTTATACCTTCCTTTTACGTCTTTTGAATTACGAAGAACTCAAAAACTTCTTCCTCCGCACATGCCTCAATGAGATTCGAATGTGGGTTCTTCTCCCCACAAGCACCTTAAAAATAATATGCGTTGTTACTAGACCACTGTGTCCACCTTTGATTGGGACTCCCACTTTAGTCACTTTTATTCTTCTACATGAGATGAAAAACACTTGTTTCATCTTCTTCCTCACAAACCTTTCGAATTCGTAATTAATATTTAAAATGGCACTTTCAATAATTCGATTGAGGATTAATCTTGCAAAGGTATTTGTGGCCTTCTTTTATATAAGAAGTCACTATTGACTTCAAATGTCGGCGCTTCGATTATTTCAATGGCGTCATTGTCTTTATAAATACTTTATAATTTGTATAAGGTGCCTTATTAAATTGGATGACATCAACATTATAAGATTTAATTTTTAAACCCTTCCTTTACATTGCATTCCATGGTGTAAATAATATTTATTTATAAAATTTAAATTCTTATTGAATTTAAATAATTTATAAAAAATATTATATCTTCTTTTTAACTTTGCACTGAATACTTTGGGATTCTTCTTGGATATCAAATAACAACTTTGACAACTTTTTCCTTGACGAAAAACCTTTATATTAATGTTGACTTCATTTCTTGACATCAATGATAATTTTAACTTTTAGGACTCAAAATGTCCAATAGAGTTATGGGATATCCTTCATGCTGATTTATTAGAGGTGGTGGATGAATCCAGGAAAGCCAAAGAAACTTTGAAGGTTATCAATAAAACTTATATTACTCTTGTTACAAAAGCTTAAGAGGTTGATCATATCTCAGCTTTCAGACCTATTACTTTATGTAATGTTCTTCTAAAAAACATTACTAAGATCATGGTAGAAAGGTTGAAGCCTCTTTTACATAAGATTACTTTCCCTAAGCAAGGGGATTATGTGGAAGGGCATAAAATAGTAGATGAGATAGTTCTTGCTCAAGAATCCATCCATTCCATGAATATGCAAATATCTCCTTCCATGTTCATTCAGTTAGACTTATCCAAAGCTTATGACAAAGTGGATTGGCACTTCCTTATCAAAGTTTTGAGGCAATTTATTTTCTCTAATGATTGGATGGATTGGATTATGGGATGTATCTCTTCATTTTCCTACTTAGTTCTTATCAATGGTAGGCCTTCTCCCAGCTTCCAAAGGCATTATGCAAGGTGACCCGCTATCCCCTTATATATTCATCATTATTATTGAATGCTTGGGTAGGACTATAACCAAAAAGAGGGAAAAAAACCCTTGAGGTAGTTACCATTGCTCATGGAGCTATACCTATATCTCATATTCAATTTTTGGATGACTCTACTCTTTTAGGTAAAGCTACAGTTAAGGAAGCTTCAATATTAAGCAAAACATTAGCTATTTTTCTAAGGCTACTAGGCAGTTGATCAATGAAGACAAATATAAAGTTATTTTCTTTCACTGCTCTGCCAGATAGGAATCCATGGTCTTGGATAAATTAATATATAATAAGACCTCCCTTTCAATAACTTATTTAGGTATTCCCATCAATATTCAAAGGCAAAAATATAAATATTAGAATTGGTTGTTGGATAAAGTCAAGAAGAAAATTGGAAAGTGGACCAATAGGTGGATTTCTTCTGGGGGTAGAATCACCTTGGTAAAATAAGTCCTTCAAGCTATTCCTATTTATGTATCTTTCATTTTAAATATGCCAAAGGTTGTTCTTCAAGAACTGGATCAAATCAGTCATCGATTCCTTTGGAGTGGTACTAAGGATAAAATAAAATGGGCCTTGGTGAAATGGGACACTTTATGTCTTCCTAATAATGAAGGGGGGTTAGGATTCCATCCTTCTATTAATAACAAAAAATATTTAGCTTCTAAATTATATTGGATGATGTTGCATAACCCCAATGCTCTTTTCATCAATAATATTCATGCTAAATATGCTGAGAACAAAAATCCTGAAGACCTTGTTTGCTATCAACTTCCTACCAAAGGTTCTCCTATTTTAGCAGTTCTTAATACTGGTGAGGATTTGATAAAGAAAATTTTATTTTGGATCATTCATAATGATCAACAAGTAATTTTTTGGATAGATTCTTGGGATGGTCACAAGCCTTTGATAACTCAATTTCCCGATTGGAGGCCTTGGATGGAGGAGCTTCACCGAGCTAACTGGATAAATATGGCTAATTATTGTCGGTACCATACTGGTAATTCAAAGGTTGGTATATATTGGATCCCTATTGAGGACTGACCTATTCAAATCCCAAAAATGCAAAGACAATATATCCAAGGCATCCTTCATATGAGATCTCTCTCTTGGTCACATAAAAAATATTGTTTTGGTTGGAACAACACTACTAAGGGTGATTATTCAGTTTCTCAAGATTATTTGACCTTATGCCATAATAATCCCAACCAATATTCTAACATATTTTCTCAGTTGTGGGCTCAAAAGTTCTGGCCTAAGGTGAGGTTATTTACTTGGCTTTTATTGTATTGTAGGGTGCTTACTTGTGAGCAACTTATGAAGTGTGGTTTTCATAGACCTTTTAGATGTGAAAAGTGTGAAGAGAATGTAGAAACTCTCATCTATCTTTTTATTGAGTGTACTTTAGCCTCTGAGCTATGTAGGATAATGGCCACTTTTTTTTTTTATTTGTGGAAAACATCCCAAAAGGGATGCCACTTTCGGGTAAGACCCAAGGAGGCAGGGGTATCCATTCCGCCAAAAATGCCCAGGACTCGGACTCGGCCTATCACCTTTGACATACTCAAGGAGCAAACAAACACACAAAACCAATTTAAAAATAAGTAAATAACAACAAAAATAATAAAATAAAATAAAAAACATGCTCCTTGAGTGTGTCAAAAACAAAAGCACAACCAAACACGCACAATAAGATAAAAGAAACCACAACACAAACCACATAGAAAAACACAAGAACCACATAACAAAACACAAACAAGACAAAAACAAAAGAACACTACAAAGACATAACCCAAAAAAACCATGAAAAATAAACACAACCAAAACCTAAAAAATTAAAAAATAAAATAAAAATAAAAATAAAAAACAACCAACAACAGACAATAAACAAAAACAAAAAACATAGAAAACACTCACACATAAAAACACGAAATAACACAAACAAAGAGAAACCCAAGAACAAGAATGAAAAAAACACAAGAACAATAACAAAAAACATAAAAAAAACAAAACAACAAAAACACAAGAACAACAAAAAACAACACAAAGAACACAAAAACAAAACAAAAAAAAAAAACCCACCCACCTTAAAAAACTAAACAAAAAAGAAAAAAGAAATAAAAAATGAACAAAACAATGACCTATCTAGACCAGAAGACTATTAAGGCAAGAATCAATAGAGGAAACAAAATAAAGAATAGAATGAGCTAGGGAACTAAAAAAAAACTGAATGAACCAAAGAGAAGCAAAAAAAAAAACAAGAAGAAACTAGGTACCTTCAGAACTGGAGCCATCCAAAGAAATGATAGAAAGAAGAGCTTCCCTAATTTGAGAAGCCCACCATATAGGAGGGTGGCCATAACAAGTAAGATCACCTTTGTCCAAAGCCCAATTAGCTAAAGCATCAACACTCTTGTTTTGATCTCTCGACCACATGATTGTAATCAACTTTCAAAAATCCCATCCGGATTAACTGAATCTTCTCAATAATTCTTTTTATTCTCCAATCCACCTTATGATTCTTAGAAGGATTCTTCAAGAGATTAATCATAAGTTGAGAGTCGGACTCAACTAACACCTTTTCCCATCCAACCTTAGTAGCCTCCTGAAGGCCTCTCGAGGATACCATACCCCTCAACAAGGTTATTGGAAAGAATACCCAAATTCTCAGCAAAAGTAAAAACCAGGGAGCCATCTGAAAGTCTACCAATTCCTCCCACACTGGCTTTTCTAGGGTTCCCTCTAGAGGCTCCATCAGTATTGAATTTTCCAAAATCCTTAGGAGGAGGTTGCCAATTTCTATTCCTATCCATCTTACTAATACTCACATTCCCTTTAAGTTGGTTGCCCTTAGAAGGTTTAATCTTCAATATTTGCATCACTTGATCCCATATTTGGTGGGAGTTTTGGGGGTGATTAAGGAGATGATGGACTCGATTCAACTAAGTTGGCTATGGTCTTTTGCCAAATATAGTGAATATCCTTCCTATCTTGATTAAAAATTTGGTTGTTCCTTTCATTCCAAATATTCCAAAGAAGAATGGTAGAACCCATCCAAACTAATCGCCTAATAAAATGATCAACACCCTCTTGATTAGGCCAATCCCTCCAAAGCTGTTCAAAAGTAAAAAAATTGGACCACTGTAAGCCAAGTAAAGTGGCCATTCTCCTCCATAGCTCAGAGGCTAAAGTACACTCAATAAAAATATGGTTGATATTTTCTACATTCTCTTCACACATTTCACATCTAAAAGGGCCATGAAAACCACGCTTCATAAGTTGCTCACCAGTAAGCACCCTACGATGCAATAAAAGCCAATTAAAGAACCTCACCTTAGGCCAGAGATTTTGAGCCCACAATCGAGAAAATATGTCAGAAGAATGGTTGGGATTATTATGGCATAAGGTCAAATAACCTTGAGCAACTGAATACTCACCCTTAGTAGTGTTGTTCCATCCAAAACAATCTTTTTCATGGGACCAAGAGAGGGATCTCATATGAAGGATGCCTTGGATATCTTGTCTTTGCATTTCTAGGATTTGAATAGGCCAGTCCTCAATAGGGATCCAATATCTACCAACCTTTGAATTACCAGTATGGTACCGACAGTAATTAGCCACCTTTATCCAATTAGCTCGGTGAAGCTCCTCCATCCAAGGCCTCCAATCAGGAAACTGAGTTATCAAAGGCTTGTGACCATCCCAAGAATCTGTCCAAAAATTTGCATGTTGACCATTATGAATGATCCAAAATAATTTTTTCTTTATCAAATCCTCACCAGTCTTAAGAACTGCTAAAATGGGAGAACCTTTGGTAGGAAGTTGATAGCGAACAAGGTCTTCAGGACTTTTGTTCTCAACATATTTAGCATGGAGATTATTGGCCCAAAGAGCATTGGGGTTATGCAACATCCTCCAATATAATTTAGCAGCTAAAGATTTGTTGTTATTAATTGAAGACCATAATCCTAACCCCCCTTCACTCTTAGGAAGACATAAAGTATCCCATTTCACCAAGGCCCATTTTCTTTTCTCCTTAGTACCACTCCAAAGGAAACGATGACTGATTTGATCCAATTCTCGAAGAACAACCTTTGGGATATTCAAAATGGAAGAAACATAAATAGGAATAGCTTGAAGGACTGATTTTACCAAGGTGATTCTACCCCTAGAAGAAAGCCACTTGTTGGTCCACTTTCCAATTTTCTTCTTGACTTTGTCCAACAACCAATTCCAATATTTATTTTTCTGCCTTTGAATATTTATGGGAATACCTAAATAAGTGATTGGAAGAGAGGTCTTCTTATATCTTAGTTTATCCAAGACCATGGATTCCTGTCTAGCAGAGCAGTGAAAGAAAATAACTTTAGATTTGTCTTCATTGATCAACCGCCCAGTAGAACAGTAGCCTTAGAAAAATAGCTAATAATTTGCTTAATATTAGAAGCTTCCTTAACCGTAGCTTTACCTAAAAGAGTAGAGTCATCCACAAATTGAAGATGAGAGATAGGTCTAGCTCCATGAGCAATGGTAACTCCCTCAAGGGTTTTGTTTTCCCTCTTTTTGGTTATAGTCCTACCCAAGCATTCAACAAGAATGATGAATAAATAAGGGGATAGCGGGTCACCTTGCCTAATACCTCTGGAAGCTGGGAAAGACTCGAGAAGGCCTGCCATTGATAAGAACTAAGTAGGAAACTGAAGAGATACATCCCATAATCCAATCCATCCAATCCTTAGAGAAACCAAATTGCCTCAAAACTTTGATAAGGAAGTGCCAATCCACTCTGTCATAAGCTTTGGATAAGTCTAACCGAATGAACATGGAAGGAGAATTTTGCATATCCATGGAATGGATGGCTTCCTGAGCAAGAACTATCTCATCTACTATTTGACGTCCTTCCACATAACCCCCTTGCTCTGGGGAAATAATCTTATGCAAAAGAGGCTTCAACCTTTCTCGCCATGATTTTAGTAATGATTTTGAGAAGAACATTACATAAAGCAATAGGTCTAAAAGCTGAGATATGATCAACCTCTTGAGCTTTTGGAACAAGAGTAATATAAGTTTTATTGATAACCTTCAAAATTTCTTTGGCTTTCCTGGCTTCTTCCACCACCTCTAATAAATCAACATGAAGGATATCCCAGAACTCTTGGTAGAACTCAATAGGAAAACCATCAAGACCTGGGGTTTTCCTTTTTGCATTTTAAAAACTACTTGTTGAAGCTCATTGATAGTAACAGGAGCAGTCAAAATAGAGTTCTCCTCAGAAGTGATAAGAGAAGGGATTGCTTGAAGAACATTATATTGTGAAGCTGAGTCAAGGGGAGTAGCAACAAAAATATTGGAAAAGTAATCAACAACAATAGAGTTCATGCCATCCCAAGTATAAACAACATCTCCAGAATCTGATTTTAAGGAAGAAATAAAGTTGTGAGATCTTCGAGCTAGAAGAGATTTGTGGAAGAAATTTGTGTTTCGATCTCCTTCTTTGAGCCATTGAATTCTAGATTTTTGCTTCCATAAGATTTCTTCTCTTTTTTCCCATTCCTCTAACCGAGTTGTGAGTTTAATTTCATCTGCACTTCTCCTCTCTGTGAGGCCATCTAAATGGATTTTCTTATTCAAATTTTCAAGATGAGCAATAACTTCATGTTTTTTTTTATGAACATCCCCAAACTCTTTCCAGTTCCAAGTCTTGATTTTGGATTTAATGTATTGCAGTATTTTGGCAAAATAGAACATCTTAGTCCCATGCCTAGGTTTACCTTCCTTCCACCATTGTTGCACATGAGGTCTGAAGGAAATGTCTCTAAGCCACATTAATTGAAAACGAAAAGGAGAGAAACTCACATTGGTTTTCCACATTTCCACCATGACTGGCCAATGATCCGAACCAACATTATTAAGAGTCTTCACTTTAGGAATGTGACCATGGATTAAGAAATTTTCAGAGAGCAAAAACCTATCCAATCTCTCCATTATACAAGCTAAGCCTTGCCTTCTGTTAGACCAAGTCATAAGGCCATTATCTCGGTTGGATATCCACAAGATGGAGGTTTGCAATATATTCGCTCATGAGGTCAGTTCTTTTGTCCAAATTTCTATTTCCCCCCTTTTCTCATCCAGAGAGAGGATGGTATTGAAATCTCCTCCGATCAAGATCCAAGCTTTAGGAAAATGAGAGATAATATGAGTAATATCCTTCCACTGTCTTCTTTTTTCCTCCAAAGAAGTCGGAGCATAAAAAGTAATGTAGAGCATAATCTGGTTGGAATGTCTACTTTGAATAGCTATAGCCAACAAACCCCAACTGCCAACCATATGGTGAATAACTACCTCTTTTGGATCCCAAAGACAAGCAATGCCACCCGAAGTCCCTTGGGAACTGAGGGAAACCACTTTTCCAGCTGGCCAAATTTTACTGGCAATTAAGTCCATATCCTCCATTGACATCTTTGTTTCTTGAAGGAAAACAAGATGTGGATGATTTACCTGAATCATTCTTCTAATTTCATTTTGTTTTGAAAGACTCCCTTTGAGTCCTCTAATATTCCAAGTGATGATCTTCATTAATACCAGGGCTAAAAAAGTTGGGAAGGGCATTAATCTTACCTTCCTCTACAAGCTTTTCACCTTCTTTTACCATATGATATTGATTGGTCTTGCGACCTACTTTTTGATTAGAATCCATCTTCAAATTTTTTTCCCTATTTCTTGACTTATTCCAATTGAATCTGAGATGGCTTCTAACCTTGAAGAATGCTCATACACAGCCAAAATTTTACTAGATGGTTCAACGGAGTCTATATTGGGACCTGCATTATTTGAAGTTTTGACATTTGAAATATTGTTTTTCTTGTGTAAATTTTCTCCTTTTTTTTTGTTGAAAACCTTTGATTTGTTGGTTTGTCTCTCGAGTTCTTCCCTTCATATTTAAATTGTGTTTCTAAGATTTCAGTTTCCATTATTTCCTCTTCCTCACTTGGGACATCATTTGTGGAAAGGATTTCAAACATATTAGCAGATGACTTTGATTGATCCTTCATAACTGGTTTTTTCTGAGTGTTCTTCTTCTTAGGTATTTGGAAACCTGTTGAGTTTATATCTTCTTTCTTTTGATCAGGAATTTTATTTGGGCAAGCACTGGCCAAATGACCATATTCATGGCAAATTCTACAATGAAAAGGAATGTTCTCATAGTCCACTACTTGCTCCCAAGTGTCTTCCCCAAATTGTAATGTGATCTTTTTAGGTAGGGGTTTGTCAAAATCCATTAAAACACAAATCCGAGCATAAATAATATGTTCAAAATTTTGAGTACAATCAGCAATCATCATAAAAGTTCCTAAAGAGTTTCCAATTGAAGAAAAAATAGTAGGATTCCAAAATTCAATAGGGAGGCCAAAGAGTCTAACCCACATGGGAGCTATAGAAGGCATCTCTTCTTTAGCTTTAAATTTAGTATGCCAGGGCTTCATGAAAAGCCCTTCCCTTCCAAAAAACCAAGGACCCCCTTGAAAAGTTTTCTCTCTATCTTCATTATTAGCAAATAAAACAAGAAAATAACCATTTGGATAAATAGAGATTTGTAACTCACCTTTAGTTTTCCAGCTTTTTGCAGCCCAGAATTTGAAAGCAGATAGACTCGGACGAAAACCCACGAACCGACAAATTAGTCCTCTTTTTTCCAAATCTTCAATGCCAATCTGAATGTTACCCATATCAAGCTTAACAATAGGAGTTCCATCAGCTGCTTTAAGACATCCTGACTCTATTTTCCTAGGATCAATATTAGGCATTCTTAGAGGTTTATGGGAAGCCCTAATATTGATATTAGCATTGGGCTGAGGCTGTCCACCATGAAGGGCATCCCTAAAATTCATTTTTGGGACTGAGTCTTCGAAATTCTTACCCTTGATAGGGGTTTTCATAGTAGAATTATTTTGTGGGTGCACCTTAGCACCAGATTCACTTGAGATATGAGCCATTTTTTGATCAACTGCTTGAAACTTGTTTCGTGATCTCTTTAATCCTTGCCCTAGACGCCGTGGAAAGGTATGGTTTTCACTTTTCTTTTGTGCAGCAAATTGGAAGCCGTTGTCACTCAAGTTCATAGTATGATCTATTGAAAGACAAATTTCTAACCCATATTGTATCCCCTGCAACATTTCCTGCTAAAATATTGAGCATAAACCACAAAAATATTGGCCGCTAGGGCCCGAAGGCCCTAAAAACCAACCTCTGGAGCTGCTTGCACTCAACCCAGATGAAACCCTCGCATAGCCGCTTGCCAAATATGTCATTCACACATAGGGATGTGCTAGGATCTGTGTTGCTCCAAATGATATGAAAATTTGTGGAGACATTCTAGGGTTTTTTAGGCATCTACCCTCAAAATTTTAGCTCAATCCGAGTCCGGATGAGTGAGATATGGCCGAAACGAGTTCGGAAGTTTGGGCAGTCCTACGAAAAACCTTATCTTGTCCAATATTTGATAAAATATTTTTCAAGAGAATGGCCACTTTACTTGGCTTACAGTGGTCCAATTTTTTTACTTTTGAACAACTTTAGAGGGATTGGCCTAAGCAAGAGGGTGTTGATCATTTTATTAGGTAATTAGTTTGGATGGGTTCTACCATTCTTCTTGGGAATATCTGGAATGAAAAGAATAGTCAAATTTTTAATCAATATAGGAAGGATATTCACTATATTTGGAAAATACCATAACCAACTTAGTTGAATCAGTCCATCAACTCCTTAATCACCCCCAAAACTCCCACCAAATATGGGATCAAGTGATGCAAAGATTGAATATTAAATATTCTAAAGGCAGCCAACTTAAAGAAAATGTGAGTATTTGTAAGATGGATAGAACAAGAAATTGCAACCTCCTCCTAAGAATTTTTGAAAAGTCAATACTAATGGTGCCTCTAGAGGGAACCTTGGAAAAGCCAATGTAGGAGGAATTGATAGACTTTCAGATGGCCCCCTAGTTTTTACTTTTTTTGATAATTTGGGTATTCTTCCTAATAACCTTTCTGAGGGGTATGGTATCCTTAGAGGCATTCAAGATGTTACTAAGGTTGGATGGGAAAAGGTGTTAGTTGAGTTTGACTCTCAAGTCATGATTAATATTTTGAAGACTCCTAAGAATAATAAGGTTGATTGGAGAATAAAAAGAATTATTGATAAGATTAAATTAATCCATATGGGATTTTTTAAAGTTGATTACAATCATGTGGTCAAATATCAAAACAAGAGTGTTGATGTTTTAGCTAATTGGGCTTTGGAAAAAAGAGATCTTACTTGTTATGGCCACCCTCCTATATGGTGGGCTTTGCAAACTATGGAAGCTCTTCTTTCTATCATTTATTTGGATGTCTCCAGTTTTGAAGTTACTTAATTTCTTCTTGCTTTATTTTTGCTTCTCTTTGGTTCACTCAAGTTATTTTAGTTCCCTAGCTCAAACTATTCTTTCTTTTGTTTCATCTATTGATTCTTGCCTTAAAAGTTTTCTGGTCTAGAAAGGTCATTGTTATGTTCATTTTTTTATATTTTCCTTTTTGCTTTTTTGTTTAGTTTTTTAAGGTGTGTGTGTTATTTTGTTTTTTTTTGTGTTCTTTATGTTGTTTTTTGTTGTTCTTGTGTTTTTGTTGTTTTGTGTTTTTTTGTTATTGTTCTTGTGTTTTTGTCGTCCCTGTTCTTGTGTTTCTATTTGATTGTGTTAATTAGTGTTTTTATGTGTGAGTGTTTTCCATGTTTTTTTTTTTTATTGTATGTTGTTGGTTGAGCGATCACTTAGATTATACACATAGCCAACCTACGTTTGAGTTTCGGATGATATCTGGTCACGCTACTACCAAAGTCCCTATCGTTACCACTAGATAATCAGGTTGTCTTTTCTATGATCATATCTTTCACAAAGCAGTGGATAAATTATAGGGTGTATAGGGTGATAGTGGAGTTCATTATTACAATACCCAAATTACCATCACTACTATAACCATTATACAAGGCACTAGATAATCCTTTACAAAAGAAAAACATAGACCCTCATTATGAGATGAGAGATGGAGATACGATTACAGAGGTGATTAGAAATAAGTCCTAAGGTATACACAAATTCCAATAATTGGGTCATTTGTAGACATAAGTAGAGCTTCAATTTTATCCTGGAAGATATCTCCTGATTCAAGGCCAGAATACTTGCTACTTTTTCGAAGTATGTTGGTCTACTTGAACCTATAGGTTCAGCCATAGAGTGATCTCTTTGACAATTGTAATAGAGTATATGTCTTGAACGAAAGTACTTACGCACTATGCAATTTTAAAGCAAATCCACTATAGCCGCAACTATATTATACTACCCTAACATTTTTAAAAAATATTTAAAATGAATTATACAACCAAAATAGTCTTACTTCATTTCAAATTAAACAAACACCCCATAATTCATAAGAGAAATAGAGTGGAAAGCTCCAACATGGAACTCCAACAAATTGAACGCTTCCCAAATCTTGAATATTCCTTCTCCTACATTCTTCAGTTTGGTATAACATAGTATAATAACCGGATCCTCCTTTTTTTTCAACCACAATGGCAATTTATAGCTTTCTTTCTTCTAGACAAGAAATATGTTCCTAAATATATATATATATATATATATATGTATATATATATATATATATATGTATGTATGTATGTATGTATGTATGTATGTATTATTTATTATTACTAGTTTTTATCTTATTTTTCTTATATTATGTTCAGGATTCCTTTTATATATATTATTTTAATGGAAAGAGAATACCTAGAGATAAGAGAAGAATCTTATCCACCCTTTCAAAGCGTTAGGTTTCATCCCTCATAAAAGCGAAATCAACCTTAACCATATTGTCCACCAGGACCATTATATAGGTGAATACCTTGAATATGGAAACCCATCATAATGAAATAACCTCAACAATGGTTATTCATAGATCTTAGATCCAACCCACATCTTCCCAATGGGGTCACTAAGATAACAAAATCACTATACGTTATCAACTCATATAATCTTTGGAATGTCATATTTAAGCATGATTATATAACCTTGTACCTCTTAAGGCTTATTTTTCCACCATTTTATTTAGGCATCCCTTTTGTTATATACATGAATTAATTAAGTTAATTATAAAAGGGCATTATTTAACCATCATGGGAGTACCTAATTCCCATGTACATTCATTTATCATCATTTGTAGTACATCCTAGTATGGAATGTGCAACCTTAGTGATTTTATCTAATATAACAAGGATTACATCATGATGATATTTTGTCTTTGGCAAACTGAAAATAAAATCTATTGATATTAATTGCCATTTGTGAGTGGGTATAGCATGTGAAAATAATTTTCCTATTGGACGCTGATGTTCAGATTTCACCTTCTGACATTGTAAACATCGTGCAACAAAATCAGTGATATCTTTCATCATGCCTGTCCAGTAAAAGATCTTTTTCATATTTTTTCTCATATTGGCTCCTCTAGGATGAGTGGAATAAGGAGAATTATGAGCTTCATGCATGATCAATCTCCTCAAATCACCCAATTTAGGTATGACTACTCGATCTCTAAAGCACAAAAGTCAATATTTCATGATATAATATTGATTTTCATTCAAGTTTTGCTCTATATTAACCCAAATTTTACTACATTTAGGATCTTAACACTACATCTTTTTGACTTGCCCCATTAAATCCACATGACTACAAGTCAATGCAGCTATGTGCTTCATCCTACTCAAGGCATAAACGACTTTATTTTCTTTTCTTTTGATATACTCAATACCAAAATCATATTCTGCTAAGAACTCTATCCACCTTATTTTTCTAGTATTTAGTAATGGTTGAGTGAAGATATACTTCAAAATCTGGTGATCGGTTCTTAACTCAAAAGGTCTACCAACCAAATAATGTCACCAAATTTTCAAGGCATGCACAACTGCAGCAAGTTCTAAATCATGAGTAGCATAGTTAACTTCATGCTTTTTGATTTTTCTAGACTCATATGCTACTACAGATTCATCTTGGGATATGACTCCTCCTAACCTTCCAAAGAAGCATCGGGTCAAACTAAAAAATTTCCTGTGGGATCTAAAATATTTAGAATAGGAGCTGAGGTTAGTTTATGTTTAAGCAAATTAAATGATTCTTCACACTTTTCTATCTATTTAAACTCCTTTCATTTCTTTTGAAGTTTGGTTATTGAACAAGCAATCTTAGAGTAGTCTTTAACAAATCTCCTATAATATCCTAACAAACCCATGAAGCTTCTTACTTTTGTCACATTTTTTGGAGGTGGCCAATTCAAAATGGCTTCTATTTTCTTTGTATCATCAATGATCCCATCTGTTGATATAATATACCCCAAGTAATCTATTAGTGGAACACAAAATTCACATTTAGATAAATTCCCGTAGAGTTTGTTCTTCCTTAAAATTTCCAGCACTATCCTTAAGTTCTTTATCATGTTCCTCTTTATTTTGAGAATAAATCAAAATGTCATCCAAGAATATCAACACAAACCGATCCAACTATTTTATAAACACACTATTCATCAAATTCATGAAATTTTTTGGTGCATTAGTCAATCCAAATGGTAGGATTGTAAATTCATAGTGATCATATCTAGTCTTGAACATGGTTTTATGTGTGTCTTCTTCTTGGATTCTTAGTTGATGATATCCAAAATTTAGATCAATATTTATGAAAATGGCGGCATATTTTAGTTGATAAAATAAATCTTATATCCTTGGCAATGGATGTATGTTCTTGATAGTTGCCTTGTTTAGCATTCTATAATCTATGCATAGCCTTAATGAACCATCTTTCTTCTTCACAAATAAAACAGGTGCTCCCCAAGGTGATACACTTGGTTTTATCAACCCTTTTTCTAGAAACTCTTGAAGTTGCACTTTCAATTCTTGCATCTCTATGGGGTTCATTCTATAAGGAGCTCTATGGATAGGCTCAATACCTGGTATTAATTCTATGGTGAAATTAAATTCATGTTTAGGCAATAATCTAGGTATCTCATCAACAAAAATATCATGAAATTCTTGCAATAGTGGAAATTTTATAATAATTTCTTCCTTTGTAATTTCCTCTTTTTCCTTGAGTTAACTACATAAACCATTCATCCTTTTCTAATAGTTTTCTTCAGTTGCATTGCTGAAATTAGCATTGGTTGAAATTCTCTTGGTTCATTATACATCCTTTACCTTTCTTTGTCCTCGTTGGTAAACTCAATCCATCTCTCCTGGAAATTTACCAAGGCTTCATAAGCCTTCAACCAATCTATTCCCAATATGATATCAAAAACATATAGGGGTGCTACATACAAATGCCACCTAGTGAAGCCATTGGTTAGGGTAAATTGAGTTGAGGATAAACATTGATTAACATGATAAGTTTACCCTGATCCATACTCAACCTTCCACCATTGTGCCAAAGATCCTAGATTTTTTGGCATATCCCTTACTAGATTACTAGAAAAAAAACTATCGATAGTCCCACTATTAATTAAAATGCTTACTTGTTTATCAAAAAATTTACTATTTAGTAGCAGAGGTGTAGCTTGTCCATCCAAGTTTTGTGTTGTTGTTGCTGCATAGATCTTGTGATTTGGCCTATTAGAGCTAGTGCTTGCACGTTGTGGGTAGTTAATGGTAAAATGTGAACCTCCACACTTGAATCACTTTATAATTAAGTTTGAATCTCCTTATTGAACCTATTTTCCTGTATCCGCTACTTGTAGCGAAACTTGCTGCTTAGGAGCCTGGAAATCCCTATTGTTATTGTTGGAGTAGTTTTTATTCTTGTGGTGAAATTCTTCTTACCACCATTGCTATGCTTCTCAAATTTTATATTTACTTTGTTCCTTTGATTTTATCCATTATCCCACTTTCTCTTTTTTTGAAACTTATGTCCCTTGTTTGACTATTTTGTGGAACTATTGTGATTTTTATTAGTAGTCTGAGTAGACTTTGTCCTTTGAGCCATATCATAAGCTTCTTGCATAGTGTTATGAACATGTACGCTTACCCTATCTCTGATCCAATTCTTCATTCCTAGGAAAAATTTATGTATTTTTATCTCATTATTCTAATTATAGGATGACACATATTTAAGGAGTCTCACAAACTATTCATAGTATTCCTCCATAGATCTTGATCCTGATTGAAATGCAAATAATTCCTTAAATTTATTCAAATAAAATTCCTTTGTAAGGAATCTATCCTTGAAAGCTTCCACAAAAACTTCCCACTTCAATTTGTTAGGTGATATCTTATGTTCATCATTATAAGCATTCCACCAGTCAATTCCTATTCCTCCCATATGAGAAAGAGCAAATACTATTTTAGTTTTAGAGGATTAGTTTCTTATGGAGAAATGAAGTTCCAGTTCATCTAACCATGACTCAGCTACATCTTCTCCTCCTCTTCCCATGAACTTAGTCACTTTAATATGCTTTATGTCATTTCCCATTTCTTTCTTCATGTGGTACTTGTTTTCATGCTCTTCGGGATATTCATCCTCTATGATATCAACCTCTTACTTCTCAAGCTTGTCACCATGTTTACTGGAGTAAAAAGTTGTATTAATTCTCATTCATTATTGTAGTTGAAATTATAGACAACTATATTTCATCATAATTTCTTAATTAATATATTACTACTAGGTTCATTCCCTAGTTTATTCCACTAAATCTGGTTTTTGTTCATACACACTTGAGAATAAGGAGTAAGTCAAAATACATAGATGTCGAGTAATTTTCCCAAAAGAGTCTAATGTACATTGCTTAAAACCCATAGAAGGAGGGTTCATTTAGATCTTCCATTTCAAATGATTATGGGTCTATTCATGGGGATAGGAACTCAAACATCGATAATCTCAAGTACTGACCTTGTCCTTACCAAGTGTACATCATTTAGAGTTATGGAACTTATGTTTGAGTTATTTTGTTTCATGCCCAAATCTTTTGCTAATCTAGATCTAGCTAGAATCTACTAGTTATCCCGGGCTCTGATACAAACTGTAACAACCCCAATTGTTACTTGGTTATTTTTTGTACATATTTTCATCTTTGACCACATTTCAATGAGTTAATAATATAATAATGATCTAAGACAAGGATATCCCAAATACTCAATAAGTGATTCAAGCCATAAAATATTAATCCAAAGTCGTATTTAAATTCATTCAGAACCATTCATAAATAGGAGTGTCATCTCCTTTAATTCCTCCATACCATAACCATTTAATGTGAGGATAATACAATGGCTAAGTCCTTCATGAGGACATCTCAATGGGTTTACCATTAATTGGGAGTTTTAACAAAATAGAATCATCCCCTACTCTCCATACTATCAATGAAGAATAGTATTATGGATATACTCATTAATCCTATTATTTCTCATGAAAACTTACACGTGACTTGGGATATTGTCTTAAGCACCATTATAGAATTTACTCATTTACTAGGTGTGATGGTGTTGGTGGTTTTTTGAATTATTTGATTGCATGAAGTGATTGGTTTACTTCTAGCTATCTTAGGTGGATGGTGTAGATATTATTTTATCTCATATTATTGTGGAGGTTATCATGAATTTCCTTCTACACTATTATATTTCTTAAGGGAGAATCTAAATACATCCATCTAATCTACTAGAGCAACACAAATCTCAATACCATAAATTTGACAATGTGTAATCTCAAAGTAATTTCATTACTTGCTCATATTCCAAAACATATATCACATAACATTTATTTGAGGTGAATACTAAAATATGAAAAAATTATCTCTAATTTACAAATCTTGTGATCAAATACATAAAAAATTACAAATCATAGCTGATTTTACATAAATTACATCATCCCTGCATAATTACATTAGAACTATATCAATACAAGCTTTACATAATGAACATTGCAATAGTATTCAAAATGTGTTATCCGGTCCTTCTCTGAAATACCTCAAGTTCTTCATGGTTGGAAGAGATGATAATGGAGGGATCAGGACAACTCGGATGCAAAGTATGCCAAATGCATTACAAGCAAGCCATGCTTATCAATTTTGAATGCAATCATGCATCACACATTTTCCAAATGTATAACATATCTCAAGAAATCACCAAGCATGAATAAAAAATTCATCCATCATTAATATTTTCATAACAAGGATTAATTCTTAATCCATTCATCATTTATTTGGATTACCACCAAATAAAAGGAAGATTCCCATACCTCTTCCAAGGAATGGACACCAGTCCAATCCTTCCAAAACTAGAAGATCTTCCAATCTTCTAGATGATTATATTCACAAATAAATGTCATTATAGCACACACATAAGAATATAAATGCAAAATACATATTTCATTTGATCCTAAAGCTTAACAATCAATTAATATAAAATCACTAAACAAAGTATCTAATGTTAATTGGCTTCTATATTATACAAAATATTTTCCAATATATTCAAATTCTTTACCCAAATTAATTCAATATATTATGCAATAGTCCTATATTCAATATAGAGAAGTTCCCTACTCCATATTCATATGTCAACAACATACATGGACTTTTCTTTAAATTTGAACTTTAGGAATATACTCAACAATCAACATATAGAATTGCTTTTCATATTTTAATACATCACTCCACATATTTATAATCCAAACTATACTATAGACCATCCAAGGAAGATGATCTTAAGGTATGTTGGTTCTCAAATAAAGGGCTAATACCAATCAACCCATCCTCGATAGCCCAAATATAAGTAATTTCTGACATCACCAGTTTAAGAGATCGTATACAAATATATACTGAATTATTATAAAGTACCCATATATGTGTCAAAAGCCCTTCTTGCCAAGTATTAGGCTACATTCTTGTTATAAAACTCATCAACAAAAGAGAAGATGATGAATTGGAAAAATATCTGAAATATATATATATATATATATATATATACATTATGATGGTCAAAATTATGTTTATCGTAGTCCAGGGAAATATTATGATTTCTCAGATTTTGTATTATACTACCACTGTGGGATATTTTTTATCATATTGGCATTGTCTACCGAGAGCACAAAAAAGCTCGGTGTTTGACTCAATGACCATAGGAGAAAGAGCCATTTGTACTAAAAAGGTTTGGATTTAAACATAAATACTTTCGATGACATCGCTTAACATGCAACCATATTGATTTTGATAAAGAGTATAGATATAGATAATCAATCAGAGTACCCGTCTACACACGAGATGATTTTGGATAATGCTACACATACTTGGTTAAGATCTATCACGATTTTGGGGAATAGCGATCTTAATGACCTCTAATTTCCAAAATATCTTGATTTAATACAAAACAAAACTTGGAGATGTGTGAAGATAATATATTTACTCAAAGAAGGTATACTCAATCTGTATCAGTGACATATATAGAAATATAGGTACCAAATTCAACATTGTGCCAATGATAAAATTACCAGCAACACAGTCTAGGGAAATAAAATAGTTTCCTAGATTTTTTATTATACTACCATTGTGGGATATTTTTTATCAGACCGACATCATCTATCGAAAGCACAACAAAGCTCAGTGTATAACTCAATGACCTCAGGAGGAAGAGCCATATGTACTAAAAATATTTGGATTTAAACATAAATACTTTCGGTGACATCGCTTAACATGTAACCATACTAATTTTGATAAAGAGTACATGTATATATAAGCAATTAGAGTGATCATCTACACATGAGATGAGTTTGTATAATGCTACACATACTTGGTTAAGGTATATCACGATTTGGGGGAACAACGATCTTAATGACCTCTAATTTCCAAAACATCTTGATTTCATAATACATAATAGAACTTGGAGATGTGTGGAGATAAGACAGTCACTCAAAAAAGGTATACTTGATCTATATCAGTGACATCTACAAAAAGATAGCCACCAAATTCAACATTGTGCCAATGATGAAATTACCCCTCATTATTTTTTGCATCAAAGTTTGAGCAATCACTTAGATTATACACATAGCCAACCTAATTTTGAGTTTCAGATGCTATTCGGTCACGCTACTACCAAAGTCCCTATCTTTACCACTAGATAGTCAGGTTTCCTTTTCGATGGACAAATTATAGGGTTTACATGGTCATAATGGATTTCATGATTACAATACCTAAATTACCATTGCTACTATAACCATTATACAAGGCACTGAAGAATGCTTTACAAAAGAAAAATATAGGCCTTCATTATGATATGAGGGATAAAAATATTATTAAAGAGGTGAGTAGAAATAATTCTTAAGGTTTACATGAATTCCCCATAATTGGGTCAGTTGTAGACATAAGTAGAGCTTCAGTTTTATCCTGGAAGAGGTCTCGCAATTCAAGGCTAGAATACTTGCTACTTTCTTGAAGTAAGTTGGTCTACTTGAACCCGTAGGTTCGGCCATAGAGTGACCTCTTCAAAAAATGTAATAGATTTTATGTCTTGAATGACAACACTTACACACTATGCAATTTTAAAGCAAATCCACTATAGCCACAACTATATTATACTACCCGAACCTTTTTAAACTTTATTAAAAATGAATTATACAACCAAAATAGTCTTACTTCATTTCAAATTAAACAAACACCCAATAATTCATAAGATAAATAGAGTGGAAAGCTCCAACCTGTAACTCCAACAATTTGAATGCTTCCCAAAGCTTGTAAATCCCTTCTCCTACCTTCTCCAGTTCGGCATAACATAGTATAATAATCATATCCTTCTTTTTTCAACCACAATGGCAATTTATAGCTTTCTTTCTTCCAGACAAGAAAGATGTTCCTAAATATATATATATATATATATATATATATATATATATATATATAAAAAAAAAATATATATATATATATATATATATATATATATATATATATATATATATATATATATATATATATATATATATATATATATAGATTGCTTTCTTTCTTTCATAAAATATGCTTCTAATTATATATTTTTTTATCTTTTTTTTCTTATCCCATGTCTAGGATTCCTTTTATATATATTATTTTAATGGAAATGGAATCCATAGAGATAAGATAAGAATCTTATCCACCATTTCAACCTTCCCAAAGTAGCCATGTGTAGGAAAGATTGATTATTTAATTCTACAAGGTAGTTTTTTTCATGTTTTGGTCCAATCAAAATTGAGCAAGTTCATAAAAAAATAAACTACCTAATTTCCTTCTAAAATAGGATCAACTAGATCAAATAAGCATGTTCAACAAAATAAATCATTTACTTTAGAAATTTCTCAAATTAAGATTTCACTAAATCATAATAAATTGCATGATATTCTTTTCAATATTTTCTAGAATAATTTATAAAATGCAAAACATTATTAATGTGCATTTTCAAATTAAAATTCAATTAAACTAATCTCATGAAAATTAATCATAAAATCAAATATAAATCACACAAATGGAATACAAGCACTCGATGCATGTGTTCAATATCCCCCATCACTGTTTTTCCTTTGATTTTGTGGGACTTTTTAGAGTAATACTCAAGCAACACTGCCATGAGGGAGGTAGCTAGTGATGACAGGAATATGAGCTTTACCTGTCGAGTTATCATAGTAATCATTTCCCTTCTCATATATTGGTGGTTAGTCTTCCACCTACAAGAATAAATATTCCTACAATCAAGAAACGCAACATCATTTTCTTTTGACAAATACAATACAAATATTTTAAGCATTAAAACCAGCTATCATTACACAAATGGCGTCTTAAAATAGTCCTCCAAGGTGGGATGTGAAAAATTAATAAATATTTAACAAAGTCTTCTATAAAATCCCTTATATTTTTAATGGAATGATGTGGTTTTTGAAAATACTATTCCAAAGCTAATACACTAAGGCTTTTAGAAAAAAACATAAGAAGCAATTTTGCATCATGGTTGATGTCACTACATGCTATTTGGAATAGTCTTAAGTGGTTTATGGGATCTTGTTTTCCACTATACATTTGAAACTTAGGAGTTTCAAAGTTCTTTGTAAAAGGATGTTTGACTATCATGGGGTCTAATGGTTCATTATAGAACTCATCAAAGGAATATTTTTGTTTTGATGACCCTTGAAGAGAAGTAATTTGATATTCAAGATCTTCAAACTTAGATTTTCTCTTTTTAAGATGTTTGAGTTTGGCATTAATGTTCTAAAAATAATCATTTAGAGGATTTGGTGGAGTAAGATAGGTCAAAGGAGGTTGCAAGAGAGCCTGAGATATAAAAGGTAAGGTTATAAGAGGTAAACTAGTTTGATTGGATGTTATAGTTGACCCTAAGTCACGAGATAATAAAGGATTTGTAGAATTGGGGTTTGGAATAGGTATTGTGATATTAGAGGATGATGTGAACATTGGTATACCCATTATGGGTACACCTATAAATAGGGTTGGAGGAGTTGTATAATCAGTTGGATGTGCCATAACCATATTAAGACTAGCAAAGTTGTTTTGGTTTTCATTCATTTGTGTGATAGTAGATTGACCATTATAATATTTAATATTACCATGAGGTGTAGAAGGTTTTTTCCTATTTTTTTATTCAAGTTATTTACTAAGGACATATAGGGAAATATCTTTAGTCCTTTTAATATAATCTCTAGTATGATCTAGAGAGTTAAATTTAATTCTCTCAATAAGGTGTTTTTCTTCCATAGGTTCATGGTGTGGCCAAGGGTTTTCCACTTGGTCTTCATGTTCATGTGTAGATAATTCATAACATGAAGATGCTAAACCCTTGGTTCAAGTATTGTAAGGATGTTGAGCCATAGTTTGAAGGTTTTGAAGAAGGAGGAGTTTGCACATGAAGCCTCCATCATGAAGCATGAAGCCTCCAAACCTTCGGATTCCAGATCCTACTCTTCAGGAAGAGATGGACAAGAAATTTTTTGAGCTCACCTTGAATATACAGAAAGAATGTTAGTATATATTTCGACAAAAATAAATTACTTGAGAGCTTGAAGGTTCAAAAGGATGTCATTTTCACATAGGTCGATGCACAAGTATAGCAAATCTTTAGCAAAATGAGTTTCATTTTAGATTTTGAGATTGCATCCTATTGGAAATCACAAATCATGGAAGATTTTATTGTGAAGGCCAACGCTCTCGAAATGGAACTGTGTGTGGATCATTAGGTCCAACAAGGTGCAACCAACACTTGAAAATCTGCTGAGAAACAACAACAAGATATTGTCATGGATGAAGCCAACACCTCGATGGCATCCCTCATAAAAAAGGAGTGCACTCCACTCTTTTATGAGATCCAAGAGCTCAAAAAACTTGTCACAGATCTTATCATTTCCTCTTGACCCAACTCCCGTAATCCCTCACCCCAAAATAAAAGGAGAAGGAATAGGATTCGGATTCATTCATGTAGCGGACAATAGTAACAACAACAACCTCAACAGTCAGGTTGACAACAACATCAATGAAATCGCCTTGATAGATAGAACCATCGATCTTAGTCAAAAAATGGGTCATGAGACTAGTCCCAAAGTAGAGTTCACTGGAAACAACCAGATAAATAATTCATACCTCCTATGTAGCAGTAGTCACGATGGGGTTTTGGTGAAAATTTCCAAGGATCTAGTTCCCGAATGAATCAAAAATTTGCTAGATTTTTTCCCAGGCAGTCAGGTCTGGCATTGTAGTAGACCCAAGGTCATCCTCACGATGGTGGCATAAACCTCTACTGAATCATTGTAGTGCCATATTCAGCCATGTCGATAGATGTCTACTCTTCTTCAGCAAGAGTAATGTAGGTGTTGTTGATGGCATGATCACAAATATCATTGTTCATAATTTCTCTGATAGACCTCTCATAGTGGCAGAAAAAGAGCTTCTTGGGCTAGGATTGAAATATATCCCTGTCCCACCTCCCATGGTCCATGATGATGTCCGTACAGAGTATGTTCTATTTTCTAGGCTTCTCAAGCTTTGATGGTTTTACGATCTAAAATGAGGGAACATCACCAACTGGGAAGAACCTGCCTACTCTCCATTTCATATTTCAAATTTTGCATGGGAACCTGATGTGAAATACCAGCCCCTTTTGGATCTTCTTAATGACGAAAAGCATCGAGTTGAACAACTTACTGCCACCGAGAGTATATTCCAACCTCCCCTACACAGGCATCTGGCAAGAGCCTTGCACTCTCTTAGATCTAATTATTCCATTGTCATCAAACCTATTGACAAAAATCTCGGCCTCAATATTCTTAGTAAGGCATGGTACCTGGAAGAAGGGATAAGACAACTTTCAGATTTGGAAGTTTAACAAGAGGTTATTTTTATTCCCTATAACTCTCTTTTTTCTAGCTTGGAGTCCATTGTTAAAAATGCACAAATAAGTCTTCTCCTCGATCAAAAATAGTGGATTATCTTCTACAAAAGTACGCCATCATTGCTCGAGTCTATAATTTCTACCTCATTCTAAACAACCTATGAAGGGTAGACCCATCTGCTCCTATTGCGATTATATGTTGGAGCCTATTTTCAAATGGCTTCAATACTAGCTTCTCCCCATTCTCCTAGAGTAGCTAAATCATCTACAAGACTCTCTAAGCCTAATGAAAATCCTTCATGAAAGATATTTCCTACAAGCTATGTTTTTTTCACCTTTGATTTTGAGAGCCTGTACCCAAGCATTCCTATAGCATCAGGATTGGTCGCTCTTCAACACTTCATCTCGGGGAGGTTCAATCCAGGTTTGGTCTAGTTAATCCTCGAACTTGCAAAACTGGTCCTGAACAAACATTATTTGGAATTTGATGGTAATATCTATAGGCAGAAAAGAGGTACAACAATGGGAAGCAATTTTGCAGTTGTCTATGCCTGTCTATTTCTTTGTTACTTGGAATTGCAATTTTTTAGTCTTTTCCATCTATTTCAAAAAATATTTGCTTGTATAAATGATATATTGATGATGCTTTTGGAGTTTGTAATGGTACTAATGAGAGTCTTCAATCTCTCCTTGATGCTTATGGTTCTTTTTATCCTAATATCAACATCACTACTGCCATTTCCACTTCTGAAGTTAACATCCTGGATATTTTGGTGGTCAAACCACCCTCCATGATTGTTCTAGGTCATCTGGGTATTAAATTGTACTAGAAACCAATGAATGTGTATCAATATATCCCTTTCTATTCATTCTATCCACCCCACCAAAAAAAATCCTTTATAGTCAGCGAACTCAACAAGTTTCTAGTCAGAGAGGTGGATGATGAAGGATTCAAAAATATGAAGCATTAGTTTTTTCACAGGTTGAGAGCCCGGGGCTACCCGTCCCATTTATTATTTCCACTATTTTCCCAGGTAGAGGTTCATCACCAACCTGCACTGCTCCATAAAATATTCTAGAAGATCTCTTTAAGACAGTCAGGTCTAAAGAAATCTCCCCTAGTTTTGGTGAAGTTGTACAACTGCCAGTTTTCCCATGATCTTCGTATAAACAAAAACATGTTGGATCTCTCTACAAAAAATGGAGCAAAGATCCTCATCTCTCCCATATCGGTCGTGGCATCATCTATTGAAAAACAACAAAAATATGAAGAAATTTCTATGTCACAGTCGGGTCGTGAGAACCTAGCCCAACTTCAATCAGCCATAACTTTTGTTACAGGGCTCCGATTCTTGAACCGTCTAAAGCATTGGAAAGCTTATACAATTTTCTAGATCCCTCAAAAATGAGTTTTAAAGTTTAGAATTTTTTGTAACATCTATTTTCAGAAATCAATGCCCTATATTCATGGGTGCACATCCTGAGGAGCATTTTATAATGTTTTAAGGCTCTTTCGACCATTATCCTTGGCAATCACTACCTTTTTTGGCATATCCCAAGGTAACGATCTGTTTTTCTTGATTCTCACCATGTGGCATGTCATCTAGGGAACCCACTGGCTTGAGAAATCTATATAAATAATATGGATTGTAATGTTTGGTCATCAACTGAACTAATGAGAACTTAATGTGCGAAATGCATTTTTGGAGTTTTCCCTTTTATTTCATTCTCTCTTGTTCTTATGTCGTGAAGTGTCATTTTTACATTGATCACTTATGCTTCTACTTCCTCTTCATTATTTTATTTCTATTGCGCTAAGGTGATGCTGCAAATTTTTTATTTCTTTTCGAAAATAAAAGTTATCTTTTCAATCTGATGTCGCACGTTGCGCTAGTTATCCAAAATTTGAAAGAGGATCCCCATTTCTTTTGGAACGCTCTCCTATTCTGGAATCCACCAGATCCACTCAAAAGAGGCCTAGGATGTTGCTTATGGAGATTGAAGCTTGCACTTCATGCATAGAATGCACTCAAACAAAGTCTTGCTCTTCTTATCCTAAAGAGTTGCAACCCTCGAGGCATATTCCAGAATTGTCGTAGAATCTTAAAGATCTCAGCTTGAAATTTTGGGAAACCTTTAGATCTGCATTCATCAAGGTACACAAAACAGAGACCTTCATCATGAAAATCCAGAAAGGCATCGACGAGGGCACCATGCCAAACAATTTGTTCATGAAGCATCCAAGCCTTCAGATTCTAGATCCTACTCTTCAGGAAGAGATGGACAAGAAATTTTTTGAGCTCACCTTGAATTTCTAGAAAGCATGTTTGAAAGTATATATTTCGATAGAAAAGAAATTACTTGAGATATTGAATGTTCAAAAGGATACCGTTGTCACACATCTTGATGCACAAGTAGAGCAAATGTTTAGCAAAATGACTTTCATTTTATATTTTGAGATTGCATCCTATTCGAAACCGCAAATCATGGAATATTTTACTGTGAAGGCCAACACTCTCAAAATTGAATTGTGTGTGGATATTTAGGTCCAAAAAGGTGTAACCGACACTCGAAAATCTACTAAGAAACAACAACAAGATACTATCATGGATGAAGCCAACACCTCGATGGCATCCCTCATCAAAAAGGAGTGCGCTCCACTCTTTTCTAAGATCCAAGATCTCAGAAAACTTGTCACAGATCTGGTCATTTGCTCTTGACCCAACTCCCACAATCCCTTGCCCTAAAATAAAAGGAGAAGGAATAGGATTCGGATTCATTCTTGTAGCAGATAGCAGCAACAACAACAACCTCAATAGTCAGGTTGACAACAACATCAACGAAATCGTCCTGACAGACAGAACCAGCAATCTCAGTCAAAAATGGGTCACGAGATCGATCCCAAACCAGAGTTCACTGGCAACAACCATAGAAATAATTCATACCTCCTTCATAGCAGCATTCATTTGGTTCCCAAATGAATCAGAACTCTGCAAGATTTTTTCCAGGTAGTTAGGTTTGGCATTGCAGCAGACCCAAGGTCATCCTCGTAGTAGTATCGTAAACCACTACTGAATCGTTGGAGTGTCATCTTCAGCCCTGTTGATAGATGATTGCTCTTCTTCAAAAATAGTAACATAGGTGTTGATGGTATGATCACAAATGCCATTGTTCATAATTTCTCTAATAGACCTCTCACAGTGGCAAAAAAAGAGCTTCTTGGGCTAGGATTGAAATATATCCCTGTCCCACCTCCCATGGTCCATGATGTCCGTGCGAAGTATGTTCTATTTTCTAGGCTTCTCAAGATTTGGTGGTTTTTTGGTCCAAAAGGAAGGAACATCACCAACTTGGAAGAACCTGCCTACTATCCATTTTGTATTTCAAATTATGCATGGGAACCTAATGTGAAATACCAGCCCCTGCTAGATCTTCTTAATGATGGAAAGAATCGAGTTGAACAATAACTTGCTACCATGGAGAGTATATTCCAGCCTCCCCTACCCAGGAATCTGGCAAGAGCCTTACACTCTCTTAGATATGATGATTCCATTGTCATCAGACCTGCTAATAAAAATCCTAACCTCACTGTTCTTAGTAAGGCATGTTACATGGAAGAAGAGACCAGATAACTTTTAGATCTAGAAGTTTACCAAGAGGTTAATTTTGTTCCCTAGAAAGCTCTCTTTTCTAGCTTGGAGTCCATTGTTAAAAATGCACAAATAAGTCTTCTCCTCGATCAAAAAATAGTGGATTATCTTCTGCAAAATAACCCCATCATTGCTCGAGTTTGTACTTTCTACCTCATTCCAAATATCCACAAACAACCTAAAAATGGTAGACCCATATGCTCCTATTGCGGTTATATTTTGGAGCCTATTTCCAAATGGCTTCACCACCAGCTTCTTCCCATTCTCCTAGAGTAGCCAAATCATCTACAAGACTCTATGAGCCTAATGAAAATCCTTCATGAAAGAGATTTTCCTCCAAGATACATTTTGTTCACCTTTGATGTTGAGATCCTACACCCAAGGATTCCTACAGTAGTAGGATTGGTCGCTCTTCAACACTTCATCTCAGGGAGGTTCAATCCAGGTTTGGTCTAGTTGATCCTCAAACTTGCAAAACTGGTCCTGAACAAACATTATCTTGAATTTTATGGTAAGATCTATATACAGAAAAGAGGTACAACAATGGGGAGCAATTTTGCAGTTGTCTATGCCTGTCTGTTTCTTTGTTACTTGGAATTGCAAGTTTTTAGTAATTTTCCATCTATTTCAAAAAATATTTACTTATATAAATGATATATTGATGATGCTTTTGGATTTTGTAATGATACTAATGAGAGTCTTCAATATCTCCTTGATGCTTATGGTTTTGTTTATCCCAGCATCAACATCACTACTGCCATTTCCACTTTTGAAGTTAACATTTTGGATATTCTGGTGGTCAAACCACCCTCCATGATTTTTCTAGGTCATCTGGGTACTAAACTATACTAGAAACCAATGAATTTGTATCAATATATCCCTTTCTATTCATTCCATCCACCCCACCAAAAAAAAGCCTTTATAGTTAGCAAACTCAACAGGTTTCTAGTCAAAGAGACAGATGATGAAGGATTCAGAAAGATGAAGCATTAGTTTTTTCATAGGTTGAGATCCTGGGGCTACCCATCCTGTTTCTTATTTCCACTCTTTCCCCAAGTAGAGTTTTGACACCAGCCTGCATTGCTCCAGAAAATATTCCAGAAGATCTCTTTAAGACAGCCAGGTCTAAAGAAATCTCCCCCAGTTCTGATGAATCTTTACAACTGCCAGTTTGCTCGTGATCTTCGTCTAAAAAAAAACGTGTTTGGACCTCTCTATGAAAATGGAGCAAAGACTCTCAACTCTCCCATATCGATCGTGGCATCATCTATTGGAAAAATAGCAAAAATATGAAGAAATTTCTATGTCGCAATCGGGTCGTGAGAACCCAACCCAAATTCAATCAGCCATAACTTTTGCTACAGGGCTTCGATTCTCGAACCGTCTAAAGCATTGGAAATCTTATAAAATTTTCTATGGTGTTCGAAGCAACAAGCCCTTTTTGAGGCCTATAGACCCCTCAAAAATGATTTTTAAATTTTAGAATTGTTTGTAATGTCTCTTTTCGGCAATCAATGCTTCGTATTCATGGGTGCACATATCGAGGAGTATTTTTAATGTTTTAAGGTACTTTCAACTATTATCCATGGTAATCACTACATTTTTTGGCATATCCCAAGGTAAAAATTCATTTTTCTTGATTATCACCACATGGCATGTCGGCTAGGGCACCTACTGGCTTGATAAATCTATATAAACAAGATGGATTGTAATTTTTGGTCATCAGCTAAACTGATGACCACTTAAGGTGCAAAACACATTTTTGAAGTTTCCTCTTTCATTTTAGTCTCTCTTGTTCTTATGTCTTGAAATACCCTTTTTGCATTGATCACTTGTGCTTCTACTTCCTCTTCATTATTTGCTTTTTGTTGTGCTAAGGTACTGCTGCAAAGTTTTTATTTCCTTTTGAATATTAATATTAGGGCTTCCTATAAAAATCTAATAATACCTAAGATTAATCCTAGGAAAATGAATTCAGGATGTCTGAAAGCAGCTGATGGAACTCCTATTGTTAATCTTGATATGGGTAATATTCAGACTAGCATTGAAGATTTGAAAAAAAGAGGACTAATTTATCGGTTCAAGGGTTTTTGTTCGAGCCTATCTGCTTTCAAAGTCTAGGCTACAAAAATCTGGAAAAATAAAGGTGAGTTACAAATATCTATTTATCCAAATGGTTATTTTCTTATTTTATTTTCTAATAATGAATATAGAGAGAAAAATTTTCAAGGGGGTCCCTGGTTTTTTGGAAGGGCAGGGATTTTCATGAAGCCCTAGCATACTAAATTTAATTCCAAAAAAGATATGCCTTCTATAGCTCCCATGTGGGTTAGACTCTTTGGCCTCCCTATTGAATTTTGGAATTCTACTATTTTTTCTTCAATTGGAAACTCTTTAGGAACTTTTATGATGACTTCTGACTATACTCAAAATTTTGAACATATTATTTATGCTCGAATTTATGTTTTAATGGATTTTAACAAACCCCTACCTAAAAATATCACATTCCAATTTGGAAAAAACACTTGGGAGCAAGTAGTAGACTATGAGAACACTCCTTTTAGTTGTAGAATTTGCCATGAATATGGTAATTTGGCTAGTGCTTACCCAAATAAAATTCCTGATCAAAATAAAGAAGATATAAACTCAACATGTTTTCAAATTCCTAAGAAGAAGAACACTCATAAAATACCAATTATGAAGTATCAATCAAAGTCATCTGCTAATATGTTTGAAATCCTTTCTACAAATGATGTCCCAAGTGAGGAAGAGAAAATAATGAAAACAAAAATATTAGAAACACAATTTAAATATGAAGGGAAGAACATAGAGATAAACCATCAAATCAAAGGTTTTCAACACAAAAAGGGAGACAATTTACACAAGAAAAACAATCTTTTAAATGTCAAAACTTCAAATAATACAGGTCCCAATATATACTCTATTGAACCCTCTAGTAAAATTTTAGTTGTGTACAAGAATTCTTCAAGGTTATAATCCATCTCAAATTCAATTGGAGTAAGTCAAGAAACAGGGAAATAATTGAATATGGATTCTAATCAAAAAGTAGGTCGTAAGACCAACCAATATCATATTGTAAAAGAAGGTGAAAATCTTGTAGAGGAAGGTAAGATTAATGACCTTCTCAATTTTTTTAGCCCTGGTATTAATGAATATAATCACTTGGAATATTAGAGGACTCAAAGGGATTCTTTCAAAACAAAATTAAATTAGAAGAATGATTCAAATAAATCATCCACATCTTGTTTTCCTTCAAAAAACAAAGATGCCAATGGAGGATATGGACTCAATTGCTAGTAAAATTTGGCCACTTGGAAAACTGGTTTCCTTCAGTTCCCAGGGGACTTCTGGTGTCATTGCTTGTCTTTGGGACCCAAAAGAGGTAGTTATTCACCATATGGTTGGCAGTTGGGGTCTTTTGGCTATAACTATTCAAATTAGACATTCCAACCAAATTATGCTTTGCATTATTTTTTATGCTCTAACTACTTTGGAGGAAAAAAGAAGATAGTGGAAGGATATAACTCATATTATATCTCATTTTCTTGAATCTTGGATCTTGATCAGAGGATATTTCAATACCATCCTCTGTGAATGAGAAAATGGGAGGAAATAAAAATTTGGATAAAAGCACTGACCTCATGAGCGAATTTATTGCAAACCTCCATCTTGTGGACATCCAACCAGATAAAGGCCTTATGACTTGGTCTAATAGAAAGCAAGGCTTATCTTGTATAATGGAGATATTCGATAGGTTTTTTCTCTTTGAAAATATTTTAATCCATGGTCACATTCCTAAAGTGAAGACTCTTAACAATGCTGGTTCGGATCACTGGCCAGTCATGGTGGAAATGCGGAAAACCAATGTGATTTTCTCTCATTTTCATTTTCAATTAATGTGTCTCAGAGATAGTTCCTTTAGACCTCATGTGCAACAATGGTGGAAGGAAGATAAGACTAGGCATGGGGCTAAGATGTTCTATTTTTCCAAAATACTACAATACATTAAATCCAAAATCAAGACTTGAAACTAGAAGGAGTTTGGGGATGTTCATAAAAAAAACATGAAGTTATTGCTCAACTTGAAAATTTGAATAAGAAAATCTATTTAGATGGCCTCACATAGAATAGAAGTGTAGATGAAATTAAACTCACAACTCAGTTAGAGGAATGGGAAAAAAGAGAACTCCTATGGAAGAAAAAATTTAGAATTCAATGGCTCAAATAAGGAGATCAAAACACAAATTTCTTCCACAAATATCTTCTAGCTCGAAGATCTCACAAATTTATTTCTTCCCTGAAATCAGATTCTAGAGATGTTGTTTATACTTGGTATGGCATGAAATCTATTATTATCTATTACTTTTTCAATATTTTTACTGCTACTCCTCTTGACTCAGCTTCTGAACAAAATTTTCTTCAAGCAATCCCTTCTCTTATCACTTCTAAGGAGAACTCTATTTTGACTACTTCTGTTACTATCAATGAGATTCAATACATAGCTTTTAAAATGTAAAAAGGAAAAACCCCAGATCCTGATGGTTTTCCCATTGAGTTCTACCAAGAGTTTGAAGAACACAAGCTTATACTGAGAGGGGGGTGAATAGTATAAAGGTACTTTTTACTTTTCTTTATAAACCAATATTATGCAGTGTATAGATAGAAGTATCAATAGAAGTAATCAAAGCAATACACAAAACACCATACACAATAGAGACACCACAATTTACGTGGTTCACCCAATGTGGGCTACTCCACGGAGAAAATTTTTCACTAAAATTTTCTCAATAAATATCTTGGGAAAACTTCCCAATTACAATGTTTATGGACCTCTGTCCAAAGGATATGTTGATCCCCTAAATCTAGTTTGTGGATCTCTATCCACAGGAGAACTCCTCCTTTGCTCTGGCTAGTGATCCTTTAGAAGACTACTGTCTCCATTACACTGGCTTATGGATCTCTCTCCACTGAATACTCTTATCCCCACTCAGAAGACTTATCCTCAATACCCTGCTTGATGGATCTCTACCACTAGAGACTATTGTACTCTCTGCTCTGTCACCTCCAAAGCTCTATGTCAAATCTACACTAAACATAGTCCATTTGATCTAGCACAAATTTGCTCAAATCTGCACTCTACACTATACACATTCTAGTTAGTCTAGCATAAGTATGCTCAACAAGCTCACTCAAATCTACACTAAACACAGTCCAGTTGGTCTAGCACAAATCTTCTCAACAAGTTCACTCAGAACCTACTCAAATCTGCTCAACAGGTCCATTTAGAACCTGCTCAAATCTTCTCAACAGGTCCACTTAGAACCTTCTCAAATCTTCTCAATAAGTCCTCTCTATAACTTAACCAAATTTTTATTGTAAGCTTCCACAAAAGCTCACAAAAAATCAGTCCACAAGTCTCCTAAAAGACTTGCATCAAATCTGCTTAACAAGTCCACACATAGAACTTGTCCAATCTCATAGAAGCATAAAGAAAATTTTTAGAGACTCAATATGTTCTACTCTCAATGCACAATCACTTTCACATTTTTCTCAATCTCATAGAAGCATACATAGAATTGTTAGAGACTCAATATGTTCTACTCTCAATGCACAATCACTTTCACAACTCAAATCAGAATATAGAATAGTTTGTTCTATGGAACTTGAACAATCACTTTATACAACCAATTGAATAGGCTCAACCAACTCAACTCAACCAATTACTTAATTAAACTCCCTTTTCTCATAAACCCTAGTTGAACCATATATCAATCAACTCAAAAAGTTTCCAACAATTGCTCAACAACAAATCTCACATAACAATGATTCTTATGTTCTTTTCAAAACCCTAACTCAAGTTCTTCACACAATCAAATTGTTTCAACAACAATACTTATTAAAAAAGGTTTTAATCACAACTCTTAATTCCATTCAACATTGAAGCATTAAGTCAAACATTTTCAAAAAGGAAAGCCTAATCAAATCCTTTTCACTCCAAAATTTATTTTCTAGTAATCCAATCAATCAACTCAACCAAGAAATAATTTGCCCATACCTTTTTTCTTGACAAGGAGTTGATCTCACAAATCTGCCACACTCATAAATACTTCTTTGCCAATCTCAATAAGGGTTAGAAGATAATAATTTCCTCAAAAAAACATAATGCAAAGTGATATCAAAATTACACCTTATCAACTCCACAATATCTAAAATAATTTTAACACCCAAAATTAATTTTGACCTTCTAGATTTTATAACAAATTAATTTTCACCTTATTACTCCACAAAATAATATCTTCCCCTTTTAAAATTTCAATCCAACATATAGTAATTTTCTAACACTCCTTATTCCTTCTTATCACTTATTTCATTTGCCTAAAAAAACTTCTTAATACTCCTTATAACTCCTAACAAATAATAAATTTGAAATTTAGGCAATTGAAAAATAATAATAAAATTATTACCTTGCACTCTGTGGGTTTTGAACCCCTCACCAACACATTTGTGAATGCCCTAGTCACGGGCTCCTCAACCACGTGCACCCAACGTACATTTAGAACCAAAATGGCCTTTGTAACCTTTATACCTTCCTTTGGCACCTTTTGAATTACGAAGAACTTGAAAACTTCTTCCTCCGCACATGCCTCAATGGGATTCGAACGTGGGTTTGTCTCCCTACAAGTGCCTTAAAAGGAATGTGCATTGCCACTAGACCACTATGTCCACCTTTGAGTGGGGCTCCCAATTTACTTGCTTTTCTTCTTCTGCATGAGACGAAAAAAACTTGTTTCATATTCTTCCTCACAAACCTTTTGAATTTGCAATTAATGTTTTTTATGGTTCTTTCAATAATTCGATCAAGAATTAATCTTGGAAAGGTATTTGTGGACTCATTTTATATACGAAGTCACTATTGACTTCAAACATCAGTGCTTCGATTCTTTTAACAATGTTGGCACCTGTTGAGCAAGGTGCAGCAACAGTATTGTCATTGTTGTCAACACAGTCAGACAGATCGGTTGATGTAGTGGACAGGAGTTAAGAGGTTCTTTAGAGTATGTACAATGATTATCCAAAAGATCGAAGTGGCCCATATGCTAAAAATAAAAAGAAAATCACAAGGAAGAAAATTGTCGCGATATCGCAACATGTTGAGCAAGGAAGAAAAAATTGTCGCGATATCGCGACATGTTGAGAAGAAAGAAAAACTATCATGATTTCATGACATGTTCGAAGAGAAAGCGCAAGCAAGAAAAACTGTCGCAATTTCGTGACATGTTCGAAGAGAAAGCGCAAGCAAAAAAAACTGTCATGATTTCGTGACATGTTCAAAGAGAAAGCGCAAGCAAGAAAAACTGTCATGATTTCATAACATATTGCAAGAGAGATAGTACGAAAGAAAAAGTTTCATGATTTCATGACATATTGTAAGAGAGATAGTACGGAAGAAAAAGTGTCGTGATTTCGTGACATGTTGGAAGAGAAAAAGGCAAGTAGAAAAAGTATCACGATTTTGCGACATATTGCAAGAGAGATAGTATGAAAGAAAAAGTGTCGCGATTTCGTGACATGTTGGAAGAGAAAAAGGCAAGTAGAAAAAGTGTCACGATTTCGTGACATATTGCAAGAGAGATTGTACAGAAGAAAAAGTGTCACGATTTTGTGACATATTGCAAGAGAGATAGTACTGAAGAAAAAGTGTCGCGATTTTGAGACAGGTTGGAAGAGAAAAAAGCAAGTAGAAAAAGTGTCACGATTTTGCGACATATTGCAAGAGAGATAGTACGAAAGAAAAAGTGTCACGATTTCACATGTTGGAAGAGAAAAAGGCAAGTAGAAAAAGTGTCGCGATTTCACGACATATTGCAAGAGAGATTGTACGGAAGAAAAAGTGTCACGATTTCACGACATGTTGGAAGAGAAAAAGGCAAGTAGAAAAAGTGTCGTGATTTCATGACATATTGCAAGAGAGATTGTACGGAAGAAAAAGTGTCACAATTTCATGACATATTGCAAGAGAGAGATTCCAAAAGAAAAAGTGTCACGATTTCGTGACATGTTGCATTTTCACGGTCCGAAGCGAAGAGAAAATGCAAGGAAGAAAAAGTGTCGTGATATCGCGACATGTTGCATTTTCACGGTCCGAAGCGAAGAGAAAATGCAAGGAGGAAAAAGTGTCGTGATATCGCGACATGTCGCATTTTTGTGACTTGAAAAGAGCAGGAAGGCTGAGAAGGAAAAGTGTTGCAATATCGCGACATGTCGCATTTTCACAACTTGAAAAGAGCAAGAATGCTGAGAAGGAAAAGTGTTGCGATATCGTGACATCGCATTTTTGCGACTAAATAAGGAGAGAGAAAGTAAGAAGGCAGAAGTGTCACGATATCACGACAAAATTAAATAGGAAGAGTACAGAGGCGAAAGTGTCGTGATATCACGACATGTGTTTTTGCAGGTACAAACCAAGTAAAGTAGCAAGGAGGCAAACGTGTCGCGATATCGTGACATGTTGTGTTTTCATAGGTACAAGCCAAGAAAAGAAGCAAGGAGGCGAAAGTGTCGCGATATCGCAACATGTGTTTTCACGGGCGATATGCGAGAAGAGGACAAAGAGGTAGAAGTGTCATGATTTCATGACAGGTCGCTTTGGCATGAGCTAAGAAGAGAACCCAGCCAAAATAAGATATGTGATAGTTAACTGAAGTTATACGGCAGTTACAGGGGCCATTACAGAATAAAATCATGCAGCTAAAATAAGAAGAGTTAACGGAAGTCAGTACGACAGTTACAGGTGCAGTTACAAAGAAATATCATGCAGCTAAAATAAGAACAATGAACTAAAGTCAGTACAATAGTTACAGGGGCAGTTATGGGTTGCATGCAAAAATATGGAAGTTAAAAATAGAGTCAGAACTTTGTTATAAAAGGAGGTCTGCATGGAGAATTAAAATGTTGCTGAAAAAGAGAGAAAGCACTCAGGATTAAAGCGAGGTAGATTTAATCTTGCAAAGAGAGCAAGAGGAGAGCGAGAGGCGTGCAAGAGGTGAGCGAGAGAGGTGTGTGATATGTGAAGCATGAGGAGAGTGCATAGGAGGCGAGAAAGCAGGGTGTGTGTTGTGTGAAGATTAGGCAATGTTGAGAAAGCAATAGACCAGTCAGGGTCTTGTAAAAGTGAAGGCATATTTATGTCAATCTTCTAGTTTCAAAATAGAAGTCCAATTTGGTGCTTGGCATTAGGGGTTGGTGCTCCTTCCAGTTGGTGCTGATAAATCATGGGTTGGTTCTCCTTTCTATTGGTGCATATAAATCAAGGGTTGGTGCTCCTTTCTGTTGTTGCAGATAAATCAAGGGTTGGTGCTCCTTCCAGTGGGTGCTGGTAAATTGATTGTAAAATTGGTATTTTGCAAAGGCTGGATTTGGATGGGAGTCCAAACAATCAATTTTGAGGAGTAGCTAAAACTGGTGAACCTCAGTACATCTTGTATTGTGTGATGCTCTTTTGGTATATTTTCTTTATTGAGTTTTAATCTTTCATTGTTTTGACATTAAGAATTAAAGATTTAAGTTTTTAAGAGCTACATTGATTCACCCCCCCTCTTAGTGTCATTGTGAGACTAACAATTGGTATCAGAGCCAGTTTCTCTGTCAAGCTAAATCAGCTAGGGTTGATCTTTGAAGTGACACAATGGCAGGTGGTGAAGGTTTCTTATCAAACAAAGCACCTTTGTTGGATGAAACTAATTACACATTTTGGAGACTCAGGATGCAGACATATCTTTGTGCTTTGGGATATGACATTTGGAATTCGGTAGATAGTGGATACACAATACCCACCACTTCTCTAATCGATGTTGTCGATAAGAAATTGTTTGAGAATAACTCAAAAGCAAAGAATGCTATCATGTGTGGATTAATGGACAGTGAACTAGTAAAAATTATGGGTTGTAAAACGACAAAAGAAATATGGGACAAACTGAGGAGCATTCATGAAGGAGATGATAAGATCAAGGAGGCCAAGTTACAAACACATCGAGCTCAGTTCAAAGCATTAAATATGAATGACGATGAGAACATAGAGGCATACATGCTGAGAGTTAATGGAATCATTAATGCGATTAGAGGACTCGACGAGAAAATGGAAGATGTTGTCGTCATGAAAAAGGTACTAAGATCTCTTCCCAAAAGATTTGATTCTAAAGTTTCAGCAATAGAAGAAGCTAAAGATCTAAATACTTTTAGTATGGATGAGATGCATGGTTCTTTGACTTCATATGAGATGAGAATAGGAAAAACCAAACCCACAGAAAGAGAAGCTACTTTTAAAGCACATAAAAATATAAAAGCAAAACAAGAATCTGAGGAAGAAGAGACATCAAATGAAATGAAAGCAAACTTTGTTCAAAAACTAATAAGGGGAAAATGAAAATACAAAGAAAATCTACCATTTAAGTGTTTCAATTGTGGAGGAATTGGGCATGTTGCAGCTAAATGTCCACTTAATGAGAAGGACGAAAGTGATGAAGGATCGCACAAAGAAAGAAATGACTGGAAGAAAAAACCAAATTTCAGAAACAACTTTAGGAAGAAAAGTTTCATCTCCAAGAATATCAATTCATCATAAGACAACTCCAGTGAGGATTCTGAAGAAGAAACATATGAAGCTCTTTTCATGGCATTCGAAGAAGAAAAAACAAAGGAAAAATAGGAATGTAATAAAAAACTTGAGGCTGAGGTTGAAGTATATCTAGAAGGTGAGTTGATCGCTGCACTTGAAGAGTTGGGTATAGAAAGGAAAAAGAACAAAATACTGTCCAAGAAGTTGGAAGAATATGGGGATAATATTGAAGATCTCTTCTTGCAAATTCATAAAGCCAAGAAAATAGAAGAATCTTTGAAGTCACACCTGGATGATAAAAGTGATGTTTGCGGCAAACAAGAAGAGGAGATTTTTTTATTGAGGAAACAACTAGAAGAGGCCAATACAAATCTCAAATTTGAGAAGAGCACAGAGTTGCTAGATAAAATGATAAGGCAACAAATAATCCCCATGTCTAAGCTTGGTCTTGGATATGAAGTTGAACAACCTTCATCTTCTAAATCTGTAGAGAAGAAGAAGTCCACTGCTAAAGGATCAAAGCAAGAAAATTTTGAAGCTGAAACTTCAAAAGGAAGAAAATCTCAAAGGAGATCTACAACAAAGGAACCACAACAAAAGAGGTTCTATCAATCTCACTTTATTCATAATAATGCTTGTAATGGCTATTTTTTTAGATGCAATCTTTATTGTCACAAGGCAATGTATTGTGGATTAAATAATAGATCAAAGAGTTATTCAGGTAGAAATACATTTGTTGAACACCATGTGCAATGTTTTAAATGTAATGGTCATGGGCACATAGCAAGGTCTTGTCCAAGAACTTTTGTATCTAATCTATGGCAAGACAGTAGATTTCATCAGATGCAAAGAATGCAACACAGATAGGGAAGAAATCATGTGCCTCAAAGAAAGGAAAATAATCATCCATCAAGGATGTACAAGAGACAACCACCCAAGAGAAATGTTCAAGTTCATGAAAAATTTCAAAATAGGGATGCAATTGAAAACCTTCAGCCTAATTTCAAGAAATATTGGAGAAAGAAAGAAGAGAGAAAATTGTGTCTCCTTGGACTGAAGGAGATTACTCCACTATTGCACTAAGCAACTCTAGGTAGCACATCCTCAAGGGGAGAAATCTTGAAGTTTCATTTTAATGCTCCTATGTATTTGTTTGATTACCTAAGGATGAAATGCAAGTAGTCAGGGAAGTTGTCGTATAGTTGTCAAAGTATGAGTTTGATTAAGGTGCACTATAGTTGGCAATGAAGCGTTTAACAAAATATTGTCTACTGATTCAAACAGTTGAAAGTAAGGTGTGACCAGCGGTGATTGTAGAAAACATAGACCAAGTTGAAAATGTAAAAAGGGATTTGGTTGGTGTTGTGGTACTATGTTTGATGCTTGCACAAAGTTGGCAGTAAAATTGCAGTGTTGGTACAGTGTTGGACAAAAGTTGGTACAAGTGTGAGTCACTTGTCAATTTTGTTGACATATGTGAAATCAGCATTTTTGAATGGGAAGCTTGAAGAAGATGTTTATATTGAGCAGCCATATGGTTTCCAACTTGGTGATGATTGGTTGAGTTGATTTGATTGAGCCTAGTCAAGTTATGTGTGAAGTGATTTTTAAAGTTCTATGAAATAAATTATTTCTTCATTCTATGTTGAGTTGAGATTGAGGTTAGAAGATATTAAGTCTCTAACAATTCTCTTTATGCTTCTATGAAGTGGATTTGATTTGATATTGTCATTCATTGTTGAGTTCATTTTGAGTACTACTTGAGCATGATTGATTGATCCTTTGAAGAAGGCCTTTGGGAAATATTTGAGGACAATGCTAGGACAGATTTGAGGACAGTGTTGGGATAGATTTCCAGATGCAGATTGGGTAGGATGTGTAGATGATAGAAAGAGTACCAGTGGAGGTGCATTCTATCTTGGAGACAGGTTGGTCGCATGGAACAGTAAGAAACAAGAGTCAGTTTCCTTATCCACAATAGAGGCAGAATATATTGTAGCAATAGTGTGTTGTACATAGGAGAAAGTTGCGAAAGGTGAGGTTAAGTTGGATTTTGCTCCAACAACAGAGCAAGTAGCGAATATCTTCACAAAACCATTGCCCAAGGAAGTCTTTGAGTTTGTAATTTTTGCTAACTATAATAATTTGTGCCTGAGAATGTTGTGCATGGACTCAAGGGGAGTCTGTAGCAGCCCTTTGGTATTATTGTCAAAGGGGGAGAATAATTATAGGAAATTGCACGTGTGTTGCCAACAATTCCAAAGGGGGAGATTGTTGAGCAAGGTGCAGCAACAGTATTGTCATTGTTGTCAACACAGTCAGACAGATCGGTTGATGCAGTGGAAAGGAGTTAAGAGGTTCTTCAGAGTATGTACAGTGATTATCCAAAAGATCAAAGTTTCCCATATGCTAAAAATCAAAAGAAAATCACAAGGAAGAAAACTATCACGATATCGTGACATGTTGAGCAAGGAAGAAAAAACTGTGGCGATATCATGACATGTTGAGAAGAAAGAAAAATTGTCACGATTTTGTGACATGTTCGAAGAGAAAGTGCAAGCAAGAAAAACTGTCGCGATTTTGTGACATGTTTGAAGAGAAAGCGCAAGCAAGAAAAACTATCACGATTTCGTGACATGTTCAAAGAGAAATTGCAAGCAAGAAAAACTGTGGCGATTTCACGACATATTGCAAGAGAGATAGTATGGAAGAAAAAGTGTCACAATTTTGTGACATGTTGGAAGAGAAAAAGGCAAGTAGAAAAAGTGTCACAATTTTGCGACATATTGCAAGAGAGATAGTACGAAAGAAAAAGTGTCACGATTTCACGACATGTTGGAAGAGAAAAAGGCAAGTAGAAAAAGTGTCGTGATTTAGTGACATATTGCAAGAGAGATTGTACGTAAGAAAAAGTGTCGCGATTTTGTGACATATTGCAAGAGAGATAGTACGGAAGAAAAAGTGTCACGATTTCGCGACATGTTGGAAGAGAAAAAGGCAAGTAGAAAAAGTGTCACGATTTCACGACATATTGCAAGAGAGATAGTACAGAAGAAAAAGTGTCATGATTTCACGACATGTTGGAAGAGAAAAAGGCAAGTAGAAAAAGTGTCACGATTTCGTGACATATTGCAAGAGAGATTGTATGGAAGAAAAAGTGTCACGATTTTGCGACATGTTGGAAGAGAAAAAGGCAAGTAGAAAAAGTGTCATGATTTCGCAACATATTGCAAGAGAGATTGTACAGAAGAAAAAGTGTCACGATTTCGTGACATATTGCAAGAGAGAGAGTCCGAAATAAAAAGTGTCATGATTTCGTGACATGTTGCATTTTCGCGGTCTAAAGCGAAGAGAAAATGCAAGGAAGAAAAAGTGTCGCGATATCGTGACATGTTGCATTTTTGCGGTCCAAAGCAAAGAGAAAATTCAAGGAGGAAAAAGTGTCGTGATATCGCGACATGTCATATTTTCGTGACTTGAAAAGAGCAAGAAGGCCGAGAAGGAAAAGTTTCGTGATATCGTGACATGTCACATTTTCACGACTTGAAAAGAGCAGGAAGGCCGAGAAGGAAAAGTGTCATGATATCGTGACATGTCACATTTTCGTGACTAAAGAAGGAGAGAGAAAGTAAGAAGGCAGAAGTGTCATGATATCGTGACAAAAGTAAAGAGGAAGAGTACGGAGGCGAAAGTGTCACGATATCGTGACATGTTGTGTTTTCATGGGTACAAACCAAGTAAAGTAGCAAGGAGGCAAAAGTGTTGCAATATCACGACATGTTGTGTTTTCACGGGTACAAGCCAAGAAAAGAAGCAAGGAGGTGAAAGTGTCACGATATCACGACATGTGTTTTCACGAGCGATATGTGAGAAGAGGACAAAGAGGCAGAAGTGTCACGATTTCATGACAGGTCGCTTTGGCATGAGCTAAGAAGAGAACCCAGCTGAAATAAGATATGTGATAGTTAACTGAAGTTATACGACAGTTACAGTGGCCGTTATAGAAGAAAATGATGTAGCTAAAATAAGAAGAGTTAACGAAAGTCAGTACGAAAGTTACAGGTGCAGTTACAGAGAAATATCATGCAACTAAAATAAGAACAGTGAACTAAAGTCAGTACGACAATTACAGGGGCAGTTATGGGTTGCATGCAAAAATATGGAAGTTAAAAATAGAGTCGGAACTTTGTTATAAAAGGAGGTCTGCATGGAGAATTAAAGTGTTGCTGAAAAAGAGAGAAAGCACTCAAGATTAAAGCAAGGCAGATTTAATCTTGTGAAGAGAGAAAGAGGAGAGCGAGAGGCATGCGAGAGGTGAGCGAGAGAGGTGTGCGATATGCGAAGCACGAGGAGAGTTCACAGGAGGCGAGTGAGCAGGGTGTGTGTTGTGTGAAGAGTAGGCGATGTTGAGAAAGCAATAGACCAGTCAGGATCTTGTAAAAGTGAAGGCATCTTTATGTCAATCTTCTAGTTTCAAAATAGAAGTCCAAGTTGGTCCTTGGCAACAGGGGTTGGTGCTCCTTCCATTTGGTGCTGGTAAATCAGGGGTTGGTGCTCCTTTCTATTGGTGCAGATAAATCAAGGGTTGGTTCTCCTTTCTGTTGTTGCAAATAAATCAGGGGTTGGTACTCCTTCCAGTGGATGCTGGTAAATTGATTGTAAAATTGGTATTTTGCAAAGGCTGGATTTGGATGGGAGTCCATAATAGTAAATTTTGAGGAGTAGCCAAAACTGGTGAACCTTGGTACATCTTGTGTTGTGTGATGCTCTTTTGGTATATTTGCTTTATTGAGTTTTAAGCTTTCATTAATTTGAAATTAAGAATTGAAGATTTAAGTTTTTAAGAGCTACAATGATTCACCCCCCCTCTCAATGTCATTATGAGACTAACAGCACCTTTATAAACACTTTATAATTTATACAAGGTGCCTTATTAAATTGGATGATGTCAGCATTATAAGATTTAATTTTTAAACCCTTCCTTTACATTGCATTCCATGGTGTAAATAATATTTATTTATAAAATTTAAATTCTTATTGAATTTAAATAATTTATAAAAATTATTATATCTCATTTTTAACTTTGCGCTGAATCCTTTGGGATTCTTCCTGGATATCAAATAACAACTTTGATAACTTTGTTCTTTGATGAAAAAACCTTGATATTAATGTTGAATTCATACATCAATGATAATTTTAACTTTTGGGACTCAAAATTTCCAACAATCTCTTCCTTTTTCATTGATATAAACCCAAAAAAAAATTACCTAAAACTTGACTTCTTCTTTTATGCTGCCCTCCTTGGGAAACTGCTCCCCCTTGCTCAATGCTCTCTCAAATATCAAATCTTTCCCCAATACTCAAATCTCTCTACCCTTTTGACATTAATGGCAAAGGATCACCTTTGGGTCTCGGGGCTAAGAATGAGCCTCTTAGCTTAGCCCCTCACAAACATTTTGTTAAGGTGGTTAATTATAGGGTGGGAGTATTTCTACTCCCAGAAATCATTGTTCTTTACCTTTATCCTCTTCTCTTATTTTCTAATTTTTTTGAATCCTTTGACTATTTTTATTCATTTCTATGTTCATGTACATGTCATAATTCTTATTCCTATTCCTGTTCACATCCATGTTCTTGTTCCTGTTCACATTCATCTTCCTATTCTTATTCCTATTCCTATCCATGTTCTTGTTCATGTTCTTGTTCCTATTCATATCCATATTCCTATTTATGTTCATGTTCTTGTTTATGTTCAAGTTTCTATTCATAATTATATCTGGAATGTTTGCTCTACACCATTTTGTTGTATGACCATCATTATTACATTTATAAGACTTCAAGTTATTATTCCTTGGAGGTGCAAATATCTTAGGATTTTTCCTAGTGAAGCCATATCCTCTTCTATCATGAACCCTACAATTCATTGCCTTGTGACCAAATTGGTTATATGAGTAGCAATACCCATGGAAAGGCTGTCCATTCCCATATTCCTATATTTTATGTGTCCTGCACTGTGAAGCCATGTGCCCAAACTTGTGACATGACAAACATCTTCCATTAAAGCTTCCTTGTCTTGACCTTATTGATCTCCTATTCTGATTTTTGTGCCATCTGTATCTTCTTTGTGCATTGTTCCTATTTTTTTTAATTCACTATTGTCCAACCCATCCTATGATGTCTCAACATATTTTACACTATCTTCTTCTAAAGTATCTTCATCTGAATTATCTTCTCCAAAACTTGAAGTTGACTCTCCTTCCTATTTCTTTTGAACCTATTCAAAACCAAGACCTATTTTACTTGATGTAGGATTTTTGTCTTTATTAACTTATCCAAGTTATTTGAGCTATTTTTAAATCCCTTCATATTGATTTTTGAGTCCTCTAAATATTCTTTTAGTAGTGCCACTTCTTGTGCTAACTTCTCACATTCTAAGATCTTTTCTTCTAACTTATCCTTGAACTTCTTTGACTTAGCCTTTGATTTTTCTAAATCCTCTATGAGCAATATTATCTCTTCATCACATTATTGAAACTTAATTTCAAGTTTAGAGTGTTTCTTTCTTACCTTCTTTACCATGTCAAGGGCATATATGAGTTCTCCCTTGAGATCATAACCATTCTCTTTTAAATAATCTTCTAGTTGTTTGCCTTTGTCCACATCATTACTATCTTTAGGCTTGTCTTCTATAGAATCACTTTCATCTTCTTCTAATAATTCCATTAGAAGATTTTCATCTGGTCCTTCAAGTGCATTCTCTTGTAAAATAATATTCAATATGTCCAAAGTTACCACATCTAAAACATTTGAGAATAACTAGAGTTTTCTTAACTGGTTCTTTTTCTTTAATCATAAATAGAACTTCATCTCTATCATTGTCTAAAATACTACCATCACTATCACTTGAGTAATTACTTGCATTATCCGCATAGTAGCTCATCTTTTGTCTTTGAAAGAACTTATTTCCTTGTCTGCTTTGTCCATCCTTGCTTTTCTTTTGATGTTTATATCTTTCTGATTCCTTGTACCTGTGATCCTATTTTTCTTCACCATTGTTGTTATTTGGTTCTTTACAATATGTTGTAAAATATCCAAACTTTCCACAATTGAAACACTTAACATATATTAGATCTATGGGTCTTCTGGAACCTTTATTTCTTCTACCATAATTAGCTTCTTCATCATTGGATGACTCACTACTTGATTTTGACTTCTTACCCTTTGTTTTCTTGATTTCTTTGAATTTTGCTTCCTTTTGGGGAGTAGGATATTTTATTCTTATCTCAAAAGCTATTAGCATACCAAGCAAATTATATCTTGTGAAAGTATCACCATACAATGATATTTCTATAGCAAAAACCTGTTCATTGAATCTATTTGGAAGAGATCTTAAGACTTTATCACAAACATCTGATTCATCAATATTCATTCCAAGTCCTTGCATATCATTAACAACCTCATCAATTCGAATTAGATAAGAACTGATATTTTCTTCTTCATTCATTCTCAATGTTTCAAATTTTCCTTTGATATTTCGTATCTTTGCTTTCTTGACACTTTTATCTCCTTCATATATACCTTGCAATTTATCCCACATTTCTTTTGTAGTTCTACAATGCATAACTTTTATAGACTCTGTTCTATGTAAACCTCTCATAAGTGCATTCATTTATTTTGAATTATAATGTTGTAGAAGCTTACCTTCCTTATCTGTAGGAGGATTGACTGCTAGATCATATCCAAATTCCACTACATCCCAAACTTCATTTCCAAGTGCCATTAGGTAGATCCTCATCATCATACTCCAATACATGTAGTCATTTCCATCAAAGACTGGTGTTGAGTTAGTCGAGGAGACCTCCTTAGGATACATTGTGTTGTTGTTAGCTTTTAATTCAAGCTATTAAACTCTTATGAAGGCACACACTCTGATACCAATTGAAGAACATGAGCTTATACCGAGAGGGGGGGTGAACAACATAAGGGTAATTTTTACTTTTCTTTCCAAATCAATATTATGCAGTGTATAGATAGCAATATCAATAGCAGTAATCAAAGTAATGCATAAAACACCATACACAATAGAGAAACCATAATTTACGTGGCTCACCCAATGTGGGCTACTCCACGAAGAAAATCTTTCACTAAAATTTTCTTAATAAATCTCTTGGGAATCCTTCCCAATTATAACATTTATGGACATCTTTTCGAAGGAGATGTTGATCCCCTAAATCTAGTTTGTGGATCTCTATCCATAGGAAAACTTCTTCTCCTTTGCTCTGGATGGTGATCCTTTAGAAGACTATTGCCTCCACTTCATTGGTTTATGGATGTCTCTCCACTGAAGACTCTTGTCCCCACTCAGAATACCTGTCCTCACTACCCTGACTGATGGATATCTATCCACTAGAGACTATTGTCCTCTCTACTCTATCACCTCCAAATATTTATCTCAAATTTACACTAAACACAGTACATTCTATTTACCATAAATTTTCTCAACTCTATACTATGCACTAAATACAGTCTAGTCGATCTACCACAAGTCTGCTCAACAAGCTCACTCAAATCTACACTAATCATAGTCCAATCGGTATAGCACAAATATGCTAAATAGGTCCACTCAGAACCTACTCAAATATGTTCAACATGTCCACTCATAACCTACTTAAATCTGCTCAACAGGTCCACTCAAAACCTGCTCAAATATTCTCAATAATTTCTCTCTAGAACTTAACCAAATCTGTATTGTAAGCTTCCACAAAAGCTCACAAAAAATCAGTCCACAAGTCTCCTCAAAGACTTATATCAAATATACTTAACAAGTCCACACATAGAACTTATCCAATCTCATAGAAGCATAAAGAGAATTGTTAGAGACTCAATATGTTCTACTCTCAATGCACAATCATTTTCACAAATTTCTCAATCTCATAGAAGCATAAAGAGAATTGTTAGAGACTCAATATGTTCTACTCTCAATGCACAATCACTTTCACAATTCAAATTAGAATATAGAATAATTTATTTTATGGAACTTGAATAATCAATTTATACAACCACTTGACTAGGCTCAACCAACTCAACTCAACCAATTACTTAATGAAACACCATTTTTCTCATAAACCCTAGTCTAAGCATATATCAATCAACTCAAAATGTTTCCAAAATTTTCTCGGCAAAAAATATCACATAACAATGATGATCATATTCTTTTCAAAACCCTAACTCAAGTTCTTCACACAATCCAATGGTTTCAACAATGCTTATAAAACAAGGTTTTAATCACAACTCTTAATTCCAAAAAACCTTGAAGCATTAAGTCAAACAGTTTCGAAAAGGAAATCCTAATCAAATCCTTTTCACTCCAAACTTTATTTTCTAGTAAGCCAATCAATCAACTCAACCAAGAAATAATTTTCCCATACCTTTTTGCTTGACAAAAATTTGATCTCACAAATTTACCACACTCACAATTACTTCTTTTCCAATATCAATAAGGGTTAGAAGATAATAATTTCATCAACAAAACACAATGCAAAATGATATCAAAATTACACCTTATCAACTCCACAATCTCTAAAATAATTTTAACACCCACAATTAATTTTGACCTTCTAGATTTTAAGGCAAATTAATTTTCACCTTATTACTCCATAAAATAATATCTTCCCCTTTTAAAATGTCAATCCAACATATAGTAATTTTCTAACACTCCTTATTCCTCCTTATCACTTATTTCATTTTCCTAAAAAAACTTCTTAATACTTCTTATAACTCCTAACAAATATTAATTTTTAACTTTAGGTAATTGAAAAATAATAATAAAATTATTGCCTTGCACTTTGTGGGTTTTGAACCCCTCACCAACACCTCCGCGAACACCTTAGCCGTGGGCTCCTCAACCATGTGTGCCCAATGCATGTTTAGAACCAAAAGGACCTTTGCGCACTTTATACCTTCCTTTGGAACCTTTTGAATTACGAAGAACTCGAAAACTTCTTCCTCCGCACATGCCTCAATGGGATTCGAACGTGGGTTCGTCTCCCCACAAGCACCTTAAAAATAATATGCGTTGTTACTGGACCACTGCGTCCACCTTTGATTAGGGCTCCCACTTTACTCACTTTTATTCTTCTGCATGAGATGAAAAACACTTGTTTCATCTTCTTCCTCACAAACCTTTCGAATTCATAATTAATATTTAAAATGGCACTTTCAATAATTCGATCGAGGATTAATCTTAGAAAGGTCTTTGTGGCCTCCTTTTATATATGAAGTCACTATTGACTTCAAATTTCAGCACTTCGATTCTTTCAAGGATGTCGGTGCATTTATAAACACTTTATAATTTATACAAGGTGCCGTATTAAATTGGATGACGTCAGCATTATAAGATTTTATTTTTAAACCCTTCCTTTACATTACATTCCATGGTGTAAATAATATTTATTTATAAAATTTATATTCTTATTGAATTTAAATAATTTATAAAAAATATTATATCTCCTTTTTAACTTTGCACTGAATACTTTGGGCTTCTTCCTATATATCAAATAACAACTCTGACAACTTTTTTCCTTGATGAAAAACCTTGATATTAATGTTGACTTCATTTCTTGACATCAATGATAATTTTAACTTTTAGGACTCAAAATGTCCAAAAGAGTTCTGGGATATCCTTCATGCTGATTTATTAGAGATGGTGGATGAAGCCAGGAAAGCCAAAGAAATTTTGAAGGGTATCAATAAAACTTATATTACTCTTGTTCTAAAAGCTCAAGAGGTTGATCATATCTCAACTTTTAGACATATTTCTTTATGTAATGTTCTTCTCAAAATCATTACTAAGATCATGGTAGAAAGGTTGAAGCCTCTTTTACATAAGATTATTTTCCCTAAACAAGGGGGTTATGTGGAAGGGCATCAAATAGTATATGAGATAGTTCTTGCTCAGGAAGCCATCCATTCCATGGATATGTAAAAATCTCCTTCCATGTTCATTCGGTTAAACTTATCCAAAGCTTATGACAGAGTGGATTGGCACTTCATTATCAAAGTTTTGAAGCAATTTTTTTCCTCTAATGATTGGATGGATTGGATTATGGGATGTATCTCTTCATTTTCCTACTTAGTTCTTATCAATGGTAGGCCTTCTCAGTATTTCCCAGCTTTCAAAGGTATTAGGCAAGGTGACCCGCTATCCCCTTATTTATTCATCATTATTGTTGAATGCTTTGGTAGGACTATAACCAAAAAGAGGGAAAGAAACCCTTGAGGGAGTTACCATTGCTCATGGAGCTATACCTATATCTCATATTCAATTTTTGGATGACTCTACTCTTTTAGGTAAAGTTGCAGTTAAGGAAGCTTATAATATTAAGAAAATCATTAGCTGTTTTTCTAGGGCTACTGAGCAGTTGATCAATGAAGACAAATCTAAAGTTATTTTATTTCAATGCTTTGTTAGATAGGAATCCATGGTCTCGGATAAATAAATATATAATAAGACCTCCATTTCAATCACTTATTTAGGTATTCTCATCAATATTCAAAGGAAAAAAAAATAAAGATTAGAATTGGTTGTTGGATAAAGTCAAGAAGAAAATTGGAGAGTGGACCAATAGGTGGATTTCTTCTGGGGGTAGAATCACCTTGGTAAAATAAGTCCTTCAAGATATTCCTATTTATGTATCTTTCATTTTAAATATCCCAAAGGATGTTCTTCGAGAACTGGATCAAATCAGTCATTGATTCCTTTGGAGTGGTACTAAGGATAAAATAAAATAGGCCTTGGTGAAATGGGACACTTTGTCTTTCTAATAATGAAGGGGGATTAGGATTTTGGAATTATATTAATAAAAACAAAGCTTTAGCTTCTAAATTATATTGGAGGATGTTGCATAACCCTAATGCTCTTTGGATCAATAATATTCGTGCTAAATATACTGAGAATAAAATTCCTGAAGACCTTGTTCGCTATCAACATCCTACCAAAGGTTCTCCCATTTTAGCAGTTCTTAATACTGATGAGGATTTAATAAAGAAAAAATTATTTTGGATCATTCATAATGGTCAACAGGTAATTTTTGGATAGATTCTTGGGATGGTCACAAGCCTTTGATAACTTAGTTTCCCGATTGGAGGCCTTGGATGGAGGAGCTTCACCGAGCTAACTGGATAAAGGTGGCTAATTACTGTCGGTACCATACTGGTAATTCAAAGGTTGGTATATATTGGATCCCTATTGAGGACTGGCCTATTCAAATCCTAGAAATGCAAAGACAATATATCCAAGGCATCCTTCATATGAGATCTCTCTCTTGGTCACATAAAAAATATTGTTTTGGTTGGAACAACACTACTAAGGGTGATTATTCAGTTGCTCAAGGTTATTTTACCTTATGCCATAATAATCCCAACCAATATTCTGACATATTTTCTTAGTTTTGGGCTCAAAATCTCTGGTCTAAGGTGAGGTTCTTTACTTGGCTTTTATTGCATTGTAGGGTGCTTACTGGTGAGCAACTTATGAAGCGTGGTTTTCATGGCCCTTTTAGATGTGAAAAGTGTGAAGAGAATGTAGAAACTCTCAGCCATATTTTTATTGAGTGTACTTTAGCCTCTAAGCTATGGAGGAGAATGGCCTCTTTACTTGGCTTACAATGGTCCAAATTTTTTACTTTTGAATAGCTTTAGAGGGATTGGCCTAAGCAAGAGGGTGTTGAACATTTTATTAGTCAATTAGTTTGGATGTGTTCTACCATTCTTCTTTGGAATATCTGGAATGAAAGGAACAGCCAAATTTTTATTCAATATAGAAAGGATATTCACTATATTTTGCAAAATACCATAGCCAACTTAGTTGAATCAGTCCATCAACTCCTTAATCACCCCCAAAACTCCCACCAAATATGGGATCACGTGATGCAAATATTGAAGATTAAATATTCTAAGGGCAACCAACTTAAAGGAAATGTGAGTATTTATAAGATGGATAGAACAAGAAATTGGCAACCTCCTCCTAAGAATTTTTGAAAAGTCAATACTAATGGTGCCTCTAGAGGGAACCTTGGAAAAGCCAGTGCAGGAGAAATTGGTAGAATTTCAGATGGCCCCCTGGTTTTTACTTTTGTTGAGAATTTGGGTATTCTTTCTGATAACATTTCTGAGGGGTATGGTATCCTTAGAGGCCTTCAATATGCTACTAAGTTTGGATGGGAAAAGGTGTTAGTTGAGTCTGACTCTCAACTCATGATTAATATTTTGAAGACTCCTAAGAATCATAAGGTTGATTGAAGAATAAAAAGAATGATTGATAAGATTCAATTAATCTAGATGGGATTTTTGAAAGTTGATTCAATAATGTGGTCAAATATCAAATTAAGAGTGATGATGTTTTAGCTAATTGGGCTTTGGACAAAGGTGATGTTACTTGTTATGGCCACCCTCCTAGATGGTGGGCTTTGCAAACTATGGAAGCTCTTCTTTCTATCATTTATTTGGATGTCTCTAGTTTTGAAGGTACCTAGTTTCTTCTTGCTTTATTTTTGCTTCTCTTTGGTTCGCTCAAGTTATTTTAGTTCCCTAGCTCAAACTATTCTTTCTTTTGTTTCCTCTATTGATTTTTGCCTTAAAAGTTTTCTGGTCTAGAAAGGTCATTGTTATGTTCATTTTTTTATTTTCTATTTTTTATTTTTTTGTTTAGTTTTTTAAGGTGTGTGTTCTTTTGTTTTGTTTTTTGTGTTCTTTGTGTTGTTTTTTGTTGTTCTTGTGTTTTTGTTGTTTTGTGTTTTTTTATGTTTTTTTGTTATTGTTCTTGTGTTTTTGTCATTCTTGTTCTTGTGTTTCTGTTTGATTGTGTTAATTAGTGTTTTTATGTGTGAGTGTTTTCCATGTTTTTTTTTTTGTTTATTGTCTGTTGTTGGTTGTTTTTTATTTTAATTTTATTTTTTTACTTTTTTAGGTTTTGGTTGTGTTTATTTTTCATATTTTTTTGGTTATGTCTTTGTAGTGTTCTATTGTTTTTGTCTTGTTTGTGTTTTGTTATGTTGTTCTTGTGTTTTTCTATGTGGTTCATGTTGTGGTTTTTTTTATCTTATTGTGTGTGTGTTTGGTTGTGCTTTTATTTTTGACACACTCAAGGAGCATGTTTTTTATTTTATTTTATTATTTTTATTGTTATTTATTTTTTATTTTTTTAAATTATGTGTGTTTGTTTGCTCCTTGAGTATGTCAAAGTTGGTATTCCAGGTTTGAGTCCTGGGCATTTTTGGTAGAATGGATACCCCTTCCTTCTTGGTCTTACCCAAAATTGGCATCCCTTCTGGTATTTTTTCCACAAATAAAAAAAAAATTCATATTCATATGTCAACAACATACAAGAAATTTTCTTTAAATTTGAATTTTAGGAATATATTCAACAATCAACATATAGAATTTCTTTTCATATTTTAATACATCACTCCACATATTTATAATCCAAACTATACTATAGATCATGCAAGGATGGCGATATTAAGGTATGTTAATTCTCAAATAAAGGGCTAAGACCAATCAACCCGTCCTCGATAGCCCAAATATAAGTAAGTTTTGAAATCAATAGTTCAAGAGATCATCTACAAATATATACTGAATGTTTATAAAATACCCATATATGTGTCAAAAGCTCTTCTTATCAAGTATTAGGCTACAGTCTTGTTATAAAACTCGTCATCAAAAGAGAAGATGGTGAATTGGACTATGGTTTGAACAATATATATATATATATATATATATATATATATTATGGTCAAAGTTATGTTTATCAGTAGCATAGTCCAAGGAAATATTATGGTTTCTTGGATTTTGTATTATACTACCACTGTGGGATATTTTTCATCAGATTGACGTCGTCTACCAGGAGCACAACAAAGCTCAACGTATAACTCAATGACCTCAGGAGGAAGAGCCATATGTACTGAAAAGGTTTGGATTTAAACAAAAATACTTCCAGTGACATCGGTTAACATGTAACCATAATGATTTTGATAAAGAGTACATGTATAGATAAGCAATTAGAGTGCTCGTCTACACATGATATGAGTTTGGATAATGCTACACATACTTGGTTAAGGTCTATCACGATTTGGGGGAACAACAATCTTAATGAACTCTAATTTCTAAAACATCATAATTTCATAATACATAATAGAACTTGGGGATGTGTGGAGATAAGACAATTACTCAAAGAAGGTATACTTGATCTATATCAGTGACATCTACAGGAAGATAGCCACCAAATTCAACATTGTTCCAATGATGAAATTACCCCTCATTATTTCTTGCATCAAATTTTGAGCGATCACTTAGATTCTACACATAGCCAACCTACGTTTGAGTTTCAGATGTTATCTGATCACGCTACTACCAAAGTCCCTATTGTTACCACTAGATAGTCAGGTTGTCTTTTCTATGATCATATCTTTCACAAAGCAGTGGAAAAATTATAGGGTGTACAGGGTGACAGTGGAGTTCATTATTACAATACCCAAATTACCATCACTACTATAACCATTATACAAGGCACTAGATAATCCTTTACAAAAGAAAAACATAGACCCTCATTATGAGATGAGAGATGGAGATACGATTACAGAGGTGATTAGAAATAAGTCCTAAGGTATACACAAATTCCAATAATTGGGTCAGTTGTAGACATAAGTAGAGCTTCAATTTTATCATGGAAGAGATCTCATAATTCAAGGCCAAAATACTTGTTACTTTGTCAAATTAATTTTGTCTACTTGAACCTATAGGTTCAGCCATAGAGTGATCTCTCTAACAACTGTAATAGATTCTATGTCTTGAATGACAGTACTTACAAACTATGCAATTTTAAAGCAAATCAACTATAGCCACGACTATATTATACTACCCTAACATTTTTAAAATTTATTTAAAATGAATTATACAACCAAAATAGTCTTACTTCATTTCAAATTAAACAAACACCCCATAATTCATAAGAGAAATAGAGTGGAAAGCTCCACCTTGGAACTCCAACAAATTGAACGCTTTCCAAATATTATAAATTCCTTCTCCTACCTTCTTCAGTTTGGTATAACATAATATAATAACCGGATCCTCCTTTTTTTTTCAACCACATTGGCAATTTATGTCTTTCTTTCTTGTAGAGAAGAAAGATGTTCCTAAATATAATATATATATATATATATATATATATATATATATATATATATATATATATATATTATTTATTTATTTATTTTGTTTTCTTTCTTTTAGAAAAGATGCTTCTATATATATATATATATATATATATATATATATATATATATATATATATATATATATATATTATATTTATTATTATGATTATTATTTATCTTCTTTTTCTTATCCCATGTTTAGGCTTCCTTTTATATATATTATTTTAATGGAAAGGGAGTACCTAGAGATAAGAGAAGAATATTATCCACCCTTTCAACATTCTCAAAGTAGCCATGTGTAGGAAAGATTGATTCTTTAATTCTACAAGGTAGTTTTTTTTCATGTTTTGGTCCAATCAAAATTGAGCAAGTTCATAAAAAAATAAACTACCTAATTTTCTTCTAAAATAGGATCAACTAGATCAAATAAGCATGCTCAACAAAATAAATCTTTTACTTTAGAAATTTCTCAAATTAAGATTTCACTAAATCATAATAAATTGCATGATATTCTTTTCAATATTTTCTAGAATAATTTGTAAAATGTAAAACATTATTAATGTGCATTTTCAAGGTAAATTTCAATTAAACCAATGTCATGCAAATTAATCATGAAATCAAATATAAATCACGCACAAATGACATACAAGCACTCGATGCATGTGCTCGGTACCCCCCATCACCATTTTTCCTATGATTGGGTGGGACTTTTTAGACTAATACTCAAGCAACACCGACATCAGGGAGGTAACTAGTGATGATAGGAATATGAGCTTTACCTTTTAATTTGTCATAGTCATAATTTTTCTTCTCATATATTGGTGGTCAGTCTTCCACCTACGAGAATAAATGTTCTTACAATCAAGCAACGCAACATTATTTTCTTTTTATAAATACAATGTAAATATTTTAAGCATCAAAACCAACTATCATTACACAAATAGCATCTTAAAATTAGTCCTCCAATGTGGGATGTGACGTACTCCTCCTTAGATTAAACACAACACTCTATGTTTTCCTGCATTATTACATAACAATCAATAAAACATAGTTTTTGACATAGTTCCACTTTGCATAAGTGGTCCATAGTTCAACCTGTATTATTACATAGCATCATTAAATGAATAAGGAAAGTTTCTTTTCATATCTTCCACTTTTTCACAAGTGGAATTTGTTTTTCAAAATACTAGTCCCACTCGCCCTTACACTGATCAATATTACGTTTCTTCATAGTGTTGGAATATAATCATTGATCTAAGATAGAATCATTCCAACTGGATTGTGAGTTATCAAGGAAAATATTATCAATAGATATTGAGACTTGATTAGAGTCACTCTTGAGTAGAAGTGATCAGCTTCTACTCAACCCTCATACCACTCAGATATGAGAATGCTCAAAGCATTAGGTTTCATCTCTCATAAAAGGGAAATCAGCCTTAACCATACTATCCACCAAGACCATTATATAGATGAATACCTTGAAGATGGAAACCCATCATAATGAAATAACATCAACAATGGTTATTCATAGATCTTAGATCCAACCCACATCTTCTCGATGGGGTCACTAAGATAACAAAATCACTATACGTGATCAACTCATAGAATCCTTGGAATGTCATATTTAAGCATTATTATATAACCTTGTACCTCTTAAGGATTATTTTTCCATCCTTTTATTTAGGCATCCCTTTTGTTATATACATGAATTAATTAAGTTCATTATAAAAGGGCATTATTTAACCATCATGGGAGTACCTACTTCCCATGTACATTCATTTATCATCATTTGTAGTACATCCTGGTATGAAATGTGCAACCTTAGTGAGTTTATCTACTATAACAAGGATTACATCATGATGATATTTTATCTTTGGCAACCCAAAAATAAAATCTATTGATATTAATTGCCATTTGTGAGTGGATATAGCATGTGAAAACAATTTTCCTATTGGACACTGATGTTCATCTTTCACCTTCTGACATTGTAAACATTGTGCCACAAAATCAGTGATATCTTTCATCATGCCTGAATAGTAAAAGGTATTTTTCATCCCTCATCTTGGCTCCTCTAGGACAAGTGTAATAAGGATAATTATGAGCTTAATTCATGATCAATCTCCTCAAATCACACATTTTAGGTATGACTACTCGATCTCTAAAGAATAAAATTCCATATTTCATTATATAATCTTGGTTTTTATTCAAGTTTTGCTCTATCTTAATCCAATTTTTACTACATTCAGGATACTAACACTACATATTTTTTACTTACCCCATTAAATCCACATGACTACAAGTCAATGCAGCTATGTGCTTCCTCCTACTCAAGGCATCAATGACTTTATTTTATTTTCCTTTCATATACTTAATACCAAAATCATATTCTGCTAAGAACTTTATCCACCTTATTCTTTTAGTATTTAGTAATAGTTGAGTGAGTATATAATTCAAACTCTGGTGATCAGTTCTTAACTCAAATGGTCTACCAACCGGATAATGTCACCAAATTTTCAAGGCATGCACAACTCCATCAAGTTCTAAATCATTAGTAGCATAGTTAACTTCATGCTTTTTGAGTTTTCTAGACTCATATGCTACTATAGATTCATCTTGGGATAGGACTCCTCCTAACCTTCCAAAGAAGCATCGGTGCAAACTAAAAAAAAAATTGTGGGATCTAAAATCTTTAGAATAGGAGCTGAGGTTAGTTTATGTTTAAGCAAATTAAATGCTTCTTCACACTTTTCTATCATTTAAACTCCTTCCATTTTTTTTGAAGTTTGGTTATTGAATAAGCAATCTTAGAGTAGTCTTTAACAAATCTCCTATAATATCCTGACAAACCCATGAAGCTTCTTACTTTTGTGACATTTGTTGGAGGTGGCAAATTCAAAATGGCTTCTATTTTCTTTGGATCAACAATGATCCCATATGCTGATATAATATGCCCCAAGTAATGTATTTGTGGAACACTAAATTTACATTTAGACATATTCCCGTAGAGTTGGTTCTTCCTTAAAATTTCTAGCACTATCCTTAAGTGCTTTATCATGTTCCTCTTTATTTTGAGAATAAATCAAAATTTCATCCAAGGATATCAACACAAACCAATCCAACTATTTTATAAACACACTATTCATCAAATTCATGAAAGTTGTTGTTGCATTAGTCAATCCAAATGGTAGGATTGTAAATTCATAGTGATCATATCTATTCTTGAACACGGTTTTATGTGTTTCTTCTTCTTGGATTATTAGTTGATGATATCTGAATTTTAGATCAATATTTGTGAAAATGGCGAAACCTTTTAGTTGATAAAATAAATCTTTTATCCTTGGTAATGGATATCTATTCTTGATAGTTGCCTTGTTTAGCATTCCATAATCTATGCATAGTTTTAATGAACCATCTTTCTTCTTCAAGAATAAAATAGGTGCTCCCCAAGGTGATACACTTGGTTTTATTAACCCTTTTTCTAGGAACTCTTGAAATTGCACTTTCAATTCTTGCATCTCGATTGGGTTCATTCTATAAGGAGCTCTATGGATAGGCTTAGTACTTGGCATCAATTCTATGGTGAAATTAAATTCACGTTTAGGCAATAATCCAGGTATCTCATCAACAAAAATATCATCAAATTCTTGCAATAGTGGAAATTTTATAATAATTTCTTCCTTTGTAATTTCCTCTTTTTTCTTGAGTTAACTACATAAACCATTCCTCCTTTTCTAATAGTTTTCTTCAGTTGCATTGCTGAAATTAGCATTGGTTGAAATTATCTTGGTTCACTATACATCCTTTGCCTTTCTTTGTCCTCGTTGGTAAACTCAATACATCTCTCCCGAAAATTTACCAAGGCTTCATGAGCCTTCAACTAGTCTATTCCCAAGATGATATCAAAAGCATGTAGGGGTGCTACATACAAATACCCCCTAGTGAAGCCATTGGGTAGGGTAATTTGAATTGAGGAAAAACATGGATTAACATGATAAGTTTACCCTGATCCATACTCAACCTTCCACAATTGTGCCAAATATCCTAGATTTTTTGGCATATCCCTTACTAGATTACTAGAAATAAAACTATCGATAGTCCCACTATTAATTAAAATGCTTACTTCTTTATCAAAATTTTTACCATTTAGTAGTAGAGGTGTAGCTTTTCCATCCAAGTTTTGTGTTGTTTTTGCTACATAGATCTTGTGATTTGGCCTATTAGAGCTAGTGCTTACACGTTGTGGGTAGTTAATGGTAAAATATGAACCTCCACACTTGAATCACTTTATCCTTAAGTTTGAATCTCCTTATTGAACCTATTTTCGTATATCCACTACTTGTAGTGAAATTGGTTGCTTAGGAGCCTATAAATCCCTATTGTTGTTGTTGGAGTAGTTGTTATTCTTGTGGTGAAATTCTTTCTTGAAATTCTTCTTACCACCATTGTTGTGCTTCTCAAATTTTAGATTTCCTTTGTTCTTCTGATTTTATCCATTATCCCACTTTCTCTTTTTTTGAAACTTATGTCCCTTGTTCGACCATTTTGTGGAACTATGTGAGTTTTATTAGTAGTATGAGTATACTTTATCCTTTGATCCATATCATAAGCTTCTTGCATAGTGTTATGAACATGTATGCTTATCCTATCTCTGATCCAATTCTTCATTCCTAGGACAAATTTATGTATTTTTATCTCATTATTCTAATTATAGGACGACACATATTTAAGGAGTCTTACAAACTATTCATAGTATTCCTCCACAAATCTTGATCCTTACTGAAATGCAAATAATTCCTTAAATTTATTCAAATGAAATTGCTTTGTAAGGAATCTATCCTTAAAATCTTCCACAAAAACTTCCCACTTCAATTTTTTAGGTGAGATCTTATGTTCATCTTTATAAGCATTCCACCAGTCAATTCCTATTCCTCCCAGATGAGAAAGATAAAATACTATTTTAGTTTTAGAGGAGTAGTTTATTATGGAGAAATGAAGTTCCAGTTCATCTAACCATGACTCAGCTACATCTTCTCCTCCTTTTCCCATGAAATTAGTCACTTTAATGTGCTTTATGTCATTTCCCATTTATTTCTTCATGTGGTCCTTGTTTTCATGCTCTTCAGGATATTCATCCTCTTTTATTTCAACCTCTTACTTCTCAAGCTTGTCACCATGTTTACTGGAGTAAAAAGTTGTGTTAATTCTCATTGATTTTTGTAGTTGAAATTCTAGACAACTAGATTTCATCATAATTTCTTAATTAATCTATTACTACTAGGTGCATTCCCTATTTTATTCCACTAACTCTGGTTTTTGTTCATACACACTTGATAATAAGGAGTAAGTAAGTCAAAATACATAGATGTCAAGTAATTTTTCCAAAATAGTCTAATGTATATTGCTTAAAACCCATAGAATGAGGGTTCATTTAGATCTTCCATTTCAAACAATTATGGGTCTATTCATGGGGATAGGAACTCAAACATTGATAATGTCAAGTATTGACCTTGTCCTTACCAAGTTTACATCATTTAGAGTTATGGAACTTATGTTTGAGTTATTTTGTTTCATGCACAAATCTTTTGCTAACCTAGATCTAGCTAGAATCCACTAGTTAGCTTGGGCTCTGATACCAACTGTAACAACCCCAATTGTTACTTAATTTTTTTTTGTACATATTTTCATCTTTGACCACATTTCAATGAGTTAAGAATATAATAATGATCTAAGACAAGGATATCCCAAATGCTCAGTAAGTGATTTGAGCCATAAAATATTAATCCAAAGTCACATTTAAATTCATTCACAACCATTCATAAATAGGAGTACCATCTCCTTTAATTCCTCCATACCATAACCATTTAATGTGAGGATAATACAATTTCTAAGTCCTTCATGAGGATATCTCAATGGTTTTACCATTAATTGTGAGTTTTAACCGAAGAGAATCATCCCCTACTCTCCATACTATCCATGAATAATAGTATTAAGGATATATTCATTAATCCTATTATTTCTTGTGAAAACTTACACATGACTTGGGATATTGTCTTAAGGACCATTATAGAATTTACTCATTTACTAGGTGTGATGGTGTTGGTGGTTGTTTGAATTATTCGATTGCATGAAGTGATTGGTTTACTTCTAGCTATCTTAGGTGGATGGTGTAGATATTATTTTATCTCATATTATTGTGGAGGTTATCATGAATTTCCTTCTACACTATTATATTCCTTGAGGGAGAATTTAAATACATCCATCTAACCTACTAGAGTAACATAAATCTCAATACCATACATTTGACAATGTGTAATCTCAAAGTAATTTCATTACTTGCTCATATTACAAAACATATATCACATAACATTTATTAGATGTGAATACTAAAATATGAAAACTTTATCTCTAATTTACAAAGCTTGTGATAAAATACATAAAACATTACAAATCATAGCTGATTTTACATAAATTACATCAGCCTTGCATAATTACATTAGAACTATATCAATACAAACTTTACATAATGAACATTGTAATAGTATTCAAAATGTGTTATCTGGTCCTTCTCTGAAATGCCTCAAGTTCTTCATGGTTGAAAGAGATGATAATGGAGGGATCAATACAACTCAGATGCAAAGTATGCCAAATGCATTACAAGAAAGCCATGCTTATCAGTTTTTAATGTAATCATGCATCACACATCAAATGTATAACATATCTCAAGATATCACCAAGCATGAATAAAAAATTCATCCATCATTAATATTTTCATAACATGGAGTAATTCTTAATCCATTCATCATTTGTTTGGATTACCACCAAATAAAAGGAAGAGTCCCATACCTCTTCCAAGGAATGGACACCAGTCCAATCCTTCTAAAATTAGAAGATCTTCCAATATTCTAGATGATTATATTCACAGATAAATAGCATTATAGCACACACATGAGAATATAAATGCAAAATACATATTTCATTTGATCCTAAAGATTAACAATCAATTAATATAAAATCACTAAACAAAGTATCTAATGTTAATTGGATTCTATATTATACAAAATCATTTCCAATATATTCAAAATATTTATCGAGATTAACTCAATATATTATGCAATAGTCCTATATTCAATATAGAGAAGTTCCCTACTCCATATTCATATTTCAACAACATACATGAACTTTTATTTAAATTTGAACTTTAGGAATATACTCAACAATCAACATATAGAATTGCTTTTCATATTTTAATACATCACTCCACATATTTATAATCAAAACTATACTATAGACCATCCAAGGAAGATGATATTAAGGTATGTTGATTCTCAAATAGGGCTAATACCAATCAACCCATCCTCGATAGCCCAAATATAAGTAATTTTTGACATCACCAGTTCAAGAGATCATATACAAATATATACTGAATGATTATAAAGTACCCATATATGTGTCAAAAGCCCTTCTTGCCAAGTATTAGGCTATAGTCTTGTTATAAAACTCGTCAACAAAAGAGAAGATGACGAATTGGACTAAGGTCTAAAATAAATATATATATATATATATATAATATATATATATATATATATATATATATATATATATATATATATATATATTATGATGGTCAAAATTATGTTTATCGTAGTCCAGGGAAATATTATGATATCTCGGATTTTGTATTATACTGCCATTGTGGGATATTTTTTATCAGATCGACGTCATCTACCAAGAGCACAACAGAGCTCGGTGTATGACTCAATGACCATGGGAGGAAGAGCCATATGTACTGAAAAGGTTTGGATTTAAACATAAATACTTTTGATGACATCGCTTAACATGCAACCATACTGATTTTGATAAAGAGTATAGGTATAGATAATCAATCAGAGTACCCATATGCACACGAGATGAGTTTGGATAATTATACACATACTTGGTTAAGGTCTATCACAATTTTGGGGAATAGCGATCTTAATGACCTCTAATTTCCAAAATATCTTGATTTCATAATACATAACAAAACTTGGAGATCTGTGGAGATAAGATAGTTACTCAAAGAAGATATACTCAATCTATATCAATGACATCTATAGAAAGATAGCTACAAAATTCAACACTATGCCAACGATGAAATTACTAGCAGCACAGTCCAAGGAAATATTATAGTTTCCTATATTTTGTATTATACTACCACTATGGGATATTTTTTATCAGACCGACACCGTCTATCAGGAGCACAACAAAGCTCAACATATAACTCAATGACCTCAGGAGATAAGATAGTTACTCAAAGAAGATATACTCAATCTGTATCAGTGACATCTCTAGAAAGATAGCTACCAAATTCAACACTATGTCAATGATGAAATTACTAGTAGCACAGTCCAGGGAAATATTATAGTTTCTTATATTTTGTATTATACTACCACTGTGGGATATTTTTTATCAGATCGACATCATCTATCGGGAGCACAACAAAGCTTAATGTATAACTCAATGACCTCGGGAGGAAGAACCATATGTACTAAAAATATTTGTATTTAAACATAAATACTTCTGGTGACATCTCTTAACATGTAACCATACTTATTTTGATAGAGAGTACATGTATAGATAAGCAATTAGAGTACTCGTATGCACATGAGATGAGTTTGAATAATGCTACATATACTTGGTTAAGGTCTATCACGATTTGGGGGAACAACAATCTTAATGACCTCTAATTTCCAAGACATCATAATTTCATAATATAGAATAGAACTTGAAGATGTGTGGAGATGAGATAGTTACTAAAAAAAGGTATACTTGATCTATATCAGTGATATATACAAAAATATAGCCATCAAATTCAACACTGTGCCAATGATGAAATTACCCCTCATTATTTGTTGCATCAAATTTTGAGCGATCACTTAGATTCTACACATAGCCAACCTATGTTTGAGTTTCAAATGCTATCTGGTCACGCTACTGCAAAAGTCCCTATCATTACCACTAGATAGTCAGGTTTCCTTTTCGATGATCATATCTTTCACAAAATAGTGGACAAATTATAGGGTTTATAGGGTCACAGTGGATTTCATGATTACAATACCTAAATTACCATCACTACTATAACAATTATACAAGGCACTAAAGAATGCTTTACAAAAGAAAAATATAGGCCTTCGTTATAATATGAGGGATAAAAATATGATTACAGAGGTGAGTAGAAATAAGTCCTAAGGTTTACATGAATTCCAATAATTGGGTCAGTTGTAGACACAAGTAGAGCTTCAATTTTATCCTAGAAGAGGTCTCATGATTCAAGGCTAGAATACTTGCTACTTTCTCAAAGTAAGTTGGTCTACTTGAACCCGTAGGTTCGACCATAGAGTGACCTCTTCAAAAATTGTAATAGATTCTATGTCTTGAATTGCAACACTTACACACTATGCAATTTTAAAGCAAATCCACTATAGCCACACCTATATTATACTACCCGAACCTTTTTAAACTTTATTAAAAATGAATTATACAACAAAAATAGCCTTACTTCATTTCAAATTAAACAAACACCCAATAATTCATAAGAGAAATAGAGTGGAAAGCTCCAACCTGGAACTCCAACAAATTGAATACTTCCCAAAGCTTGTAAATCCCTTCTCCTACCTTCTTCAGTTTGGCATAACATAGTATAATAATCAGATCATCTTTTTTTTCAACCACAATGGCAATTTATAGCTTTATTTCTTTCAGACAAGAAAGATATTTATTTATATATATATATATATATATATATATATATATATATATATATATATATATATTGCTTTCTTTCTTTCAGAAAATATGCTTCTAAATATATATTTTTTATTTTTTATTTTTTTTATCTTCTTTTTCTTATCCCATGTCTAGGATTCCTTTTATATATATTATTTTAATGGAAAGGTAATCCCTATATATAAGAGAAGAATCTTATCCACCCTTTAAACCTTCCCAAAGTAGCCATGTGTAGGAAAGATTGATTATTAATTCTACAAGGTATGTTTTTTCATGTTTTGGTCCAATCAAAATTGAGCAAGTTTATAAAAAAATAAACTACCTAATTTTCTTCTAAAATAGGATCAACTAGATCAAATAAGCATGCTCAACAAAATAAGTCTTTTACTTTAGAAATTTCTCAAATTAAGATTTCACTAAATCATAATAAATTGCATGATATTCTTTTCAATATTTTCTAGAATAATTTGTAAAATGCAAAACATTATTAATGTGCATTTTCAACTTAAAATTCAATTAAAATAATCTCATGAAAATTAATCATAAAATCAAATATAAATCACACAAATGGAATACAAGCACTCGATGCATGTGTTCAATATCCCCCATCACCATTTTTCCTTTGATTTGGTGGGACTTTTTAGAGTAATACTCAAGCAACACCGCCATGAGGGAGGTAGCTAGTGATGATAGGAATATGAGCTTTACCTGTTGAGTTATCATAGTAATCATTTCCCTTCTCATATATTGGTGGTTAGTCTTCCACATACAAGAATAAATATTCCTACAATCAAGAAATGCAACATCATTTTCTTTTGACAAATACAATACAAATATTTTAAGCATTAAAACCAGCTATCATTACACAAATAGCGTCTTAAAATAGTCCTCCAAGGTGGGATGTGACAAAACTAACAAATATTTAACAAAGGCTTCCATAAAATCCCTTAAATTTTTAATGGAATGATGTGGTTTTTGAAAATACCATTCCAAAGCTAATACACTAAGGCTTTTAGAAAAAAACATAAGAAGCAATTTTGCATCATGGTTGATGTCACTACATGCTATTTGGAATAGTCTTAAGTGGTTTATGGGATCCTGTTTTCCACTATACATTTGAAACTTAGGAGTTTCAAAGTTCTTTGTAAAAGGATGTTTGACTATCATGGGATCTAATGGTTCATTATAGAACTCATCAAAGGAATATTTTTGTTTTGATGACCCTTGAAGAGAAGCAATTTGATATTCAAGCTCTTCGAACTTAGATTTTCTCTTTTTAAGATGTTTGAGTTTGGCATTAATGTTCTAAAAATAATCATTTAGAGGATTTTGTGGAGTAAGAGAGGTCAAAGGAGGTTGCAAGAGAGCCTGAGATATAAAAGGTAAGGTTATAAGAGGTAAACTAGTTTGATTGGATGTTATAGTTGACCCTAAGTCACGAGATAATAAAGGATTTGTAGAATTGGGGTTTGGAATAGGTATTGTGATATTAGAGGATGATGTGAACATTGGTATACCCATTATGGGTAAACCTATAGATAGGGTTGGAGGAGTTTTATAATCATTTGGATGTGCCATAACCACATTAATTCTAGCAAAGTTGTTTTTATTTTCATTCATTTGTGTGATAGTAGATTGACCATTAGAATGTTTAATATTATCATGAGGTGTAAAAGGTTTTTTCCTATTTTTTTATTCAAGTTATTTACTAAGGACATATAGGGAAATATCTTTAGTCCTTTTAATATAATCTCTAGTATGATCGAGAGAGTTAAATTTAACTCTCTCAATAAGGTGTTTTTCTTCCCTAGGTTCATGGTGTGGCAAAGGGTTTTCCACTTGGTCTTCATGTTCATGTGTAGATAATTCATAAGGTGAAGATGCTAAACCCTTGATTCAAGTATTGTAAGGATGTTGAGCTATAGTTTGAAGGTTTTGAAGGAGGAGTTTACACATGAAGCCTCCATCATGAAGCATGAAGCCTCCAAGCCTTTGAATTCTAGATCCTACTCTTCAGGAATAGATGGACAAGAAATTTTCCAAGCTCACCTTGAATTTGCAAAAAGCATGTTCAGAAGTATATATTTTGACAAAAAAGAAATTACTTGAGATATTGAAGGTTCAAAAGGATGTTGTCGTCACACAACTCGATGCACAAGTAGAGAAAATATTTAGCGAAATGACTTTAATTTTATATTTTGAGATTGCATCTTATTGGAAATCGTAAATCATGGAATATTTTACTATGAAGGCCAACACTCTCAAAATGGAACTGTGTGTGGATCGTCAGATCCAACAAGGTGCAACCGACACTCAAAAAGCTGCTAAGAAACAACAACAAGATACTGTCATGGATGAAGCCAACACCTTGGTGGTACCCTCATCAAAAATGAGTGCACTCCACTCTTTTCTGAGATCCAAGAGCTTAGAAAACTTGTCACAGATCTTGTCGTTTCCTCTCTACCCAACTCCTGTAATCCCTCACCCCAAAATAAAAGGAGAAGGAATAGGAGTTGGAGTCATTCCCATAGCATACAGTAGAAACAACAACAACCTCAATAGTCAGGCTAACAACAACATCAGTGACATCGTCTCGACAGACAAAACCAATGATCTCAATAAAAAATGGGTCATGAGACTGATCCCAAAGTAGATTTCACTGGCAATAACCAGAGAAATAATTCATACCTCTTGTGTAGAAGCAGTCACGACGGGGCTCTAGAAAAACTTTCCAAGGATCTGATTCCCAAATGAATTAGAAATCTATGATATTTGTTCCCAAGCAGTCAGGTCTGACATTGTAGTAGACCCAAGGCCATCCTCGTAGTAGCGGCATAAACCACTACTGAATCGTTGGAGTGCCATATTCAACCCTATCGATAGATGTCTGCTCTTCTACAGCAAGAGTAACATAGGTTTTGTTGATGGCATGATCACAAATATTTTTGTTCATAATTTCTCTGATAGACCTCTCACAGTGGTAGAAAAAGAGCTTCTTGGGCTAGGATTGAAATATATCCCTGTCCCAACTCCCATGGTCCATGATGATGTCCACGCGGAGTATGTTCTATTTTCTAGGATTCTCAAGCTTCAGTGGTTTTTTTGTCCAAAAGGAAGGAACATCGCCAATTGGGAAGAACCTGCCTACTCTCCCTTTTGTATTTCAAATTTTACATGGGAACCTGATGTGAAATACCAGCCCCTGCTAGATCTTCTCAATGACGAACAACATCAATTTGAACAACAACTTGTTGCCACTGAGATTATCTTCTAGCCCCTCTTGCCCAAGCATTTGGCAAGAGCTTTGCACTCTCTTAGATTTGACGATTCCATTGTCATCAGACCTATTGATAAAAATCTAGGCCTCACTGTTCTCTACAAGGCATGGTACATGGAAGAAGGGATCAGACAACTTTCAGATCTAGAAGGTTATCAAGAGATTATTTATGTTCCCTGTAACTCTCTTTTTTCTAGCTTGGATTCCTTTGTTAAAAATACACAAAGAAGTCTTCTCCTCGATCAAAAAATAGTGGATTATCTTCTATAAAAGAACCCAATCATTGCTTGAGTCTGTACTTTATACCTAATTCCAAAGGTCCATAAACAACCTATGAAGGGTAGACCCATCTGTTCCTATTGTAGTTATATGTTGGAGCATGTTTCCAAATGCCTTCACCACCAGCTTCTCCCCATTCTCCTGGAGCAGCCAAATCATCTACAAGACTCTCTGAGCCTAATGAAAATCCTTCATGAAAGAGATTTTCCTCCAAGTTGTGTTTTGTTCACCTTTGATATTGAGAGCCTATACCCAATCATTCCTATAGCAATAGGATTGACCACTCTTCAACACTTCATCTTGGGGAGGTTCAAGTCAGGTTTGGTCCAGTTGATCCTCGAACTTGCAGAACTAGTACTGAATAGACATTATCTAGAATTTGATGGTAAGATCTACAAGTAGAAAAGAGGAACAACAATGGGGAGCTATTTTGCAGTTGTCTATGCCTGTCTGTTTCTTTGTTACTTGGAATTGCAAGTTTTCGGTCTTTTTCCATCTATTTCAGAAAATATTTGCTTGTGTAAATGATATATTGATGATGCTTTTGGAGTTTAGAATGGTACTAATGAGAGTCTTCAAGCTCTCCTTGATTCTTATGGTTCTGTTTATCCCAGCATCAACATCACTACTGCCATTTCCACTTCTAAAGTTAACATCCTGGATATTATGGTGGTCAAACCACCCTCCATGACTGTTCCAGGTCATCTAGGTACTAAAATATACTAGAAACCAATGAATGTGTATCAATATATACCTTTCTATTCATTCTATCCACCCCACCAAAAAAAATCCTTTATAGTCAGTGAACTCAATAGGTTTCTGGTCAGAGAGGTGGATGATGAAGGATTCAAAAAGATGAAGCATCGGTTTTTCATAGGTTGAGAGCCTGGGGCTACCCGTCCTATTTCTTATTTCCACTCTTTTCCCAGGTAGAGTTTCGACACTAGCTTGCACTACTCCAAAAAATATTCTAGAAGATCTCTTTAACACAGTCAGGTCTAAAGAAATCTCCCTCAGTTCTGATGAAGTTGTACAACTACCATTTTGCCCATGATCTTCGTATAAATAAAAATGTTCTTGGAACTCTACAAAAAATGGAGCAAACACACTCATCTCCCATATCGATCGTGGCATCATCTATTGGAAAACAACAAAAATATGAAGAAATTTCTATGTCTCAATCAGGTCATGAGAACCCAGCCCAACTTCAATCAACCATAACTTTTGCTGCAGGGCTCCGATTCTCAAACCATCTGAAGTGTTGGAAATCTTATAAAATTTTCTATGTCAATGAATGAAATCCATAGGGTTTTGAAGCAACAGGCCCTTTTTGGGGCCTCTAGAACCCTCAAAAATGAGTTTTAAAGTTTAGAATTGTTTGTAACATCTCTTTTTGGAAATCAATGCCTCATATTCATGGGTGCACATATCGAGGAGAATTTTTAATGTTTTAAGGCACTTTCGATCGTTATCCTTGGCAATCACTATCTTTTTTGGCATATCCCAAGGTAACAGTCCATTTTCTTGATTCTCGCCACGTGGCATGTCGACTAGGGCACCCACTGGCTAGAGAAATCTATATAAACAAGATGGATTGTCATGTTTGGTCATCAGCCAAACTAATGAGCACTTAAGGTGCAAAACATGTTTTTGGAGTTTTCCATTTCATTTCAGTCTCTCTTGTTCTTATGTCATGAAGTGCCCTTTTTGCATTGATCGCTTGTGCTTCTACTTCCTCTTCGTTATTTGATTTATGTTGTGCTAATGTACTACTACAAATTTTTTATCTCTTTTTGAATATAAAAGTTATCTTTTCAATATGATTTCACACACTGCCATAGTTATCCAAAATATGTAAGAGGATCCCCATTTAATTTGTGAAGGCTCTCCTATTTTGGAATCCACCAAATCTGCTCAAAAGAGGTCCAGGATGTTGCTTCTGGATATTGAAGCTTCCACTTCACGTGTAGAAGATTCTTCTCAACCCAACTCCCGCAATCCCTCACCCCAAAATAAAAGGAGAACGAATAGGATTCAGAGACTTTCTTGTAGTGAACAGTAGCAACAACAATAACCTCAATAGTCAGGCTGATAGCAACATCAGCGAAATCATTCGAACAGATAGAACCAACGATCTTAGTAAAAAAATGGGTCACAAGATTGATCACAAAGTAGAGTTCACTGGAAACAACCAGAGAAATAATTCATACCTCATGCGTAGTAGCAGTCATGATGGGGCTCTGGAGGAACTTTACAAGGATCTGGTTCTCGAACGAATCATAACTCTACAAGATTTTTTCCCAGGCAGTTAGGTCTGGCATTATAGCAGACCCAAGGTCGTCCTCATGATGGCGTTGTAAACCACTATTGAATCATTGGAGTTCCATATTTAGCCTCATAGATATATGCCTACTCTTCTTCAGTAAGAGTAATGTACGTTCTATTAATGGCATGATCATAAATGCCACTGTTCATAATTTCTTTGATAAACCTCTCACATTGGCAGAAAAAGAGCTTCTTGGGCTAGGATTGAAATATATTTCTATCCAACCTTCCATGGTCCATGATGATGTCCATGCAGAGTATGTTATGTTTTCTAGGCTTCTCAAGATCTAGTGGTTTTTCGATCCAAAAGGAAGGAACATCACCAATTGGGAAGAACCTACCTACTCTCCCTTTCGTATTTCAAATTATGCATGGGAACCTAATGTGAAATACTAGCCCTGTTGGATCTTCTTAATGACAAAAAGCATCAAGTTGAACAACAACTTGTTTCCATGGAGAGTATCTTCCAATCTCCCTTGCCCAGGCATCTAGCAAGAGCCTTGCACTCTCTTAGATCTGATGATTCCATTGTCATCAAACCTTCTGACAAAAATCTTGACCTCACTGTTCTCAGCAAGGCATGGTACCTGGAAGAATGGATCAAACAACTTTCAAATTTGGAAGTTTACCAAGAAGTTATTTCTGTTCCCTGGAACTCTCTATTTTCTAGCTTGGAGTCCATTGTTAAAAATGCACAAATAAGTCCTCCTCGATCAAAAAATAGTGGATTATATTCTCCAAAATAACCCCATCATTTCTCGAGTCTGTAATTTCTACCTCATTCCAAAGGTCCAAAAACAACTTATGAAGGGTAGATCCATCTGCTCCTATTGTGGTTATATGTTGGAGCCTGTTTCCAAATGGCTTCACCACAAAATTCTCCCCATTCTCCTGGAGCATCAAAATCATCTACAAGACTCTCTGATCCTAATGAAAATTCTTCATGAAAGATATTTTCCTCTAAGCTGCATTATGTTCACCTTTGATGTTGAGATCTTGTACCCAAGCATTCCTACAATAGCAGGATTGGCCACTCTTCAACACTTCATCTCAGGGAGGTTCAAGCCAGGTTTGGTCTAGTTCATCCTTGAAATTGTAGAACTTGTCATAAATAGACATTATCTGGAATTTGATGGTAATATCTATAGGTAGAAAAGAGGTACAACAATGGGGAGAAATTTTGTAATTGTCTGTGTCTGTCTGATTCTTTGTTACTTGGAATTACAAGTTTTCGGTCTTGTTCCATCTATTTCAAAAAATATTTGCTTTTATAAACGATATATTGATGATGTTTTTGGAGTTTGGAATGGTACTAATGAGAATCTTCAATCTCTCCTTGATGCTTATGGTTTTGTTTATCCCAGCATCAACATCACTATTGCCATTTCCACATATGAAGTTAACATCCTGGATATTTTGGTGGTCAAACCACCCTCCATGATTGTTCTAGGTTGTCCAGGTACTAAACTGTACCAAAAACCAATGAATGTGTATCAATATATCCATTTCTATTCATTCCATCCACCCCACTAGAAAAAATCCTTTATAGTCAGCGAACTCAACATGTTTTTGGTCAGAGAGGCAAATGATGAAGGATTCAGAAAGATGAAGCATCATTTTTTTCATAGGTTGAGAGCCCAGGGCTACCCGTATCATTTATTATTTCCACTCCTTTCCCAGGTAGAGTTTTGACACTGGCCTACACTACTCCAAAAAATATTCTAGAAGATCTCTTTAAGACATCCAGGTCTAAATAAATCTCCCCCAGTTCTGATAAAGATGTACAACTGCCAGTTTACCCATGATATTCATCTAAAAAAAAATGTGCTTGGATCTCTCTAAAAAAAATGGAGCAAAGACCCTCAGCTCTTCCATATCGGTCGTGGCATCATCTATTGGAAAAACAACAAAAATATGAAGAAATTTCTATGTCACAGTCGGGTCGTGAGAACCCAACCCAACTTCAATCAGCCATAACATTTGCTACAGGGCTCTGATTCTCGAACCATCTAAAGCGTTGGAAATCTTATAAAACCTTCTATGTCGATGAATGAAACCCAACAGGTTTTGAAGCAACAAGCCCTTTTCAGGGCCTCTAGACCTCTCAAAAATGAGTTTTATAGTTTATAATTATTTGTAACATCTCTTTTTGGAAATCAATGCCCCGTATTCATGAGTGCACATCTTGAGGAGCATTTTTTAATGTTTGAAGGCACTTTTGACCGTTATCCTTGGCAATAACTACCTTTTTTGGCATATCCCAAGGTAATGGTCCATTTTTCTTGATTCTCGCCACGTGGCATGTCGGCTAGGGCACCCACTGGCTTGAGAAATCTATATAAACAAGATGGATTGTAATGTTTGGTCATCAGCAGAACTGATGAGCACTTAAGGTGTGAAATGCATTTTCAAAGTTTTCCCTTTCATTTCAGTATCTCTTGTTCTTATGTCATGAAGTGCCATTTTTGCATTGATTGCTTGTGCTTCTACTTCCTCTTCACTATTTGATTTCTATTGCGCTAAGGTACTGCTACAGATTTTTTATTTCTTTTTCAATATTAATATTAAGGCTTCCCATAAACCTCTAAGAATTCCTAAGATTAATCCTAGGAAAATAAAGTTAGGATGTCTGAAAGCAGCAGATGGAACTCCTATTGTTAAGCTTGATATGCATAACATTCAGACTAGCATTGAAGATTTGTAAAAAATAGGACTAATTTATCGGTTCATGGGTCTTCGTTCGAGCCTATCTGCTTTCAAAGTCTAGGCTACAAAAATCTAAAAAAATAAAGGTGAGTTACAAATCTCTATTTATCCAAATGGTTATTTTCTTGTTTTATTTTCTAATAATGAAGATAGAGAGAAAACTTTTCAAGGGGGTCCCTGGTTTTTTGGAAGGGCAGGATTTTCATGAAGCCCTGGCATACTAAATTTAAATCCAAAAAAGAGATGCCTTCTGTAGCTCCCATGTGGGTTAGAATCTTTGGCCTCCCTATTGAATTTTGGAATTCTACTATTTTTTCTTCAATTGGAAACTCTTTAGGAACTTTTATGATGACTTTTGTCTATACTCAAAATTTTGAACATATTATTTATGCTCGAATTTGTGTTTTAATATATTTTGACAAATCCCTACCTAAAAATATCACATTGCAATTTGGGGAAGACACTTGGGAGCAAGTAGTGGACTATGAGAACATTCATTTTTTTTGTAGAATTTGCCATGAATATGGTCATTTGGCTAGTGCTTGCCCAAATAAAATTCCTAATCAAAATAAAGAAGATATAAACTCAATAGGTTTCCAAATGCCTAAGAAGAAGAAGACTCAAAAAATACCAATTACGAAGGATCAATCAAAGTCATCTACTAATATGTTTGAAATCCTTTCTACAAATGATGTCCCAAGTGAGGAAGAGAAAATAATGGAAACAAAAATATTAGAAACACAATTTAAAGATGAAGGGAATAACTTAGAGACAAACCATCAAATAAAAGGTTTTCAACAAAAAAAGGCAGAAAATTTACACAAGAAAAACAATCTTTTAAATGTCAAAACTTCAAATAATACAGGTCCCAATATATACTCTATTGAACCCTCTAGTAAAATTTTAGTTGTGTACGAGCATTCTTCAAGGTTATAAGTCATCTCAAATTCAATTGGAGTAAGTCAAGAAACATGGAAAAAATTGAAGATGGATTCTAATCAAAAAGTATCTCGTAAGACCAACCAATATCATATGGTAAAAGAAGGTGAAAATATTGTAGAGGAAGGTAATATTAATTCCCTTCTCAATTTTTTTAGCCTTGGTATTAATGAAGATCATCACTTGGAATATTGGAGGACTCAAAGGGATTCTTTCAAAACAAAATTAAATTAGAAGAATGATTCAAATAAATCATCCACATCTTGTTTTCCTTCAAGAAATGAAGATGCAAATGGATGATATGGACTCAATTGTTAGTAAAATTTGGCCAGTTGGAAAAGTGGTTTCCTTCAGTTCCTAGGGGACTTTTGGTGGCATTGCTTGTTTGGACCCAAAAGAGGTATTTATTCACCATATGGTTGGTAGTTGGGATATGTTGGCTATAGCTATTCAAATTAGACATTACAACCAAATTATGCTTTGCATTACTTTTTATGCTCTAACTACTTTGAAGGAAAAAAGAAGATAGTGGAAGGATATAACTCATATTATATCTCATTTTATTGAAGCTTGGATCTTTATTAAAGGATATTTCAATACCATCCTCTCTATGGATGAGAAAATGGGAGGAAATAGAAATTTGGATAAAAGCACTGATCTCATGAGTGAATTTATTGCAAACCTCCATCTTGTGGACATCCAACCAGATAATGGCCTTATGACTTGGTCTAATAGAATGGAAGGCTTATCTTGTATACTGGAGATATTTGATAGGTTTTTTCTCTCTAAAAATATCTTAATCCATGGTCACATTCCTAAAGTGAAGACTCTTAACAATGCTGGTTTGGATCACTGGCCAGTCATGGTGGAAATGTAGAAAACCAATGTGAGTTTCTCTCCTTTTTATTTTCAATTAATGTGTCTCAGAGATAGTTCCTTTAGACCTCAGCTGCAACAATGGTGTCATGAAGGTAAGCCTAGGCATGGGACTAAGATGTTCTATTTTTCCAAAAGACTATAATACATTAAATCCAAAATCAAGACTTGAAACTGGAAGGAGTTTGGGGATGTTCATAAAAAAACATGAATTTATTGCTCAACTTGAAAATTTGAATAAGAAAATCCATTTATATGGCCTCACAGAGAATAGAAGTGCATATGAAATTAAACTCACAACTCAGTTAGAGAAATGGGAAAAAAGAGAACTCTTATGGAAGCAAAAATCTAGAATTCAATGGCTCAAAGAAGGAGATCGAAACACAAATTTCTTCCACAAATATCTTCTAGCTCGAATATCTCACAACTTTATTTCTTCCCTGAAATCATATTCTAGAGATGTTTTTTATACTTGGGATGGCATGAACTCTATTATTATCTATTACTTTTCCAATATTTTTGCTACTACTCCTCTTGACTCAGCTTCTCAACAAAATTTTCTTCAAGAAATTACTTCTCTTATCAATTCTAAGGAGAAATCTATTTTGACTGCTTTTGTTACTATTAATGAGCTTCAACAGGTAATTTTTAAAATGCAAAATGGAAAACCTCGGGTCTTGATGGCTTTCCCATTGAGTTCTACTAAGAGTTTGAAGAACACAAGCTTATACTGAGAGGGGGGTGAATAGTATAAGAGTACTTTTTATTTTTCTTTATAAATCAATATTATGTAGTGTATATATAACATTATCAATAGAATTAATCAAAGCAATGCACAAAACACCATACACAATAGAGACACCAAAATTTACATGGTTCACCCAATGTGGGCTACTCCATGGAGAAAAATTTTCACTAAAATTTTCTCAATCAATATCTTGAGAATCCTTCCCAATTACAATGTTTATGGACCTCTGTCCAAATGATATGTTGATCCCCTAAATCTAGTTTGTGGATATCTATCCATAGGATAACTCCTTCTCCTTTGCTCTGGCTGGTGATCCTTTAGAAGACTATTGTCTCCACTACGCTGGTTTTTGGATCTCTCTCCACTGAATACTCTTATCCCCACTTAGAAGACTTATCCTCAATACCCTGGTTGATGCATCTCTATCAACTAGAGACTACTATCCTCTCTGCTCTATCACCTCCAAAGCTCTATCTCAAATCTACACTAAACATAGTCCATTCAATCTAGCACAAATTTCCTCAACTTTGCACTCTACACTAAACACAGTCCATTTAGTCTAGCATAAGTATGTTCAACAAGCTCACTCAAATCTATACTAAACATAGTCCAGTCGGTCTAGCACAAATCTTCTCAAGAGGTTCACACAAAACCTGCTCAAACATGCTCAACAGGTCTACTCATAACCTGCTCAAATATTCACAACAGATCCACTCAGAACCTTCTCAAATCTTCTCAATAAGTCCTCTCTAGAACTTAACCAAATTTGTATTGTAAGCTTCCACAAAAGCTCACACAAAATCAGTCCACGTCTCCTCAAAGACTTACCTCAAATCTACCTAACAAGTCCACACATAGAACTTGTCCAATCTCATAGAAGCATAAATATAATTGTTAGAGACTCAATATGTTCTACTATCAATGCACAATCACTTTCACAATTTTCTCAATCTCATAGAAGCATATAGAGAATTGTTAGAGACTCAATATGTTCTACTCTCAATGCACAATCACTTTCACAACTCAAATCAGAATATAGAATAGTTTGTTCTATGGAACTTGAACAATCACTTTATACATCCAATTGAATAGGTTCAACCAACTCAACTCAACCAATTACTTAATTAAACTCCCTTTTCTCATAAACCCTAGTCCAAGCATATATCAATCAACTCAAAATGTTTCCAATAATTTCTCAACAAAAAATCTCACATAATAATGATGCTCATGTTCTTTTCAAAACCCTAACTTAAGTTCTTCACACAATCCAATGGTTTCAACAAAAATGCTTATTAAACAAGGTTTTAATCACAACTCTTAATTCCATAAAACCTTGAAGCATTAATTCAAACACTTTAAAAAGGAAAGCCTAATCAAATCCTTTTCACTCCAAAATTTATTTTCTAGTAAGCCAATCAATCAACTCAACTAAGAAATAATTTGCCCATACCTTTTTTCTTGACAAGGATTTGATCTCACAAATCTGCCACACTCACAATTACTTCTTTGCCAATATCAATAAGGACTAGAATATAATAATTTCCTCAACAAAACACAATGTAAAATGATATCAAAATTACACCTTATCAACTCCACAATCTCTAAAATAATTTTAACACCCAAAATTAATTTTGACCTTCTAGATTTTAAGGCAAATTAATTTTCGCCTTATTACTCCACAAAATAATATCTTCCCCTTTTAAAATTTCAATCCAACATATAGTAATTTTCTAAAACTCCTTATTCCTCCTTATCACATATTTCATTTTCCTAACAAAACTTCTTAGTACTCCTTATAACTCCTAACAAATAATAAATTTGAACTTTAGGCAATTGAATAATAATAATAAAATTATTACCTTGCACTATGTGGGTTTCGAACCCCTCACCAATGCCTCTGCAAATTCCCTAGTCATGGGATCCTCAACCACGTGCACCCAATGCATGTTTAGAACCAAAAGGGCCTTTGTACCCTTTATACCTTCCTTTGGCACCTTTTGAATTATGAAGAACTTGAAAACTTCTTCCTCTGCACATGCCTCAATGGGATTCAAATGTGATTTTGTCTCCCCATAAGTGCCTTAAAAGGAATGTGCCTTTCCACTGGACCACCGTGTCCACCTTTGATTGGGGCTCCTACTTTAATTGCTTTTCTTCTTATGCATGAGATGAAAAATACTTGTTTCATCTTCTTCCTCACAAACCTTTTGAATTCACAATTAATATTTTTTATGGTGCTTTCAATAATTCAATCGAGAATTAATCTTGGAAAGGTCTTTGTGGCCTCCTTTTATATACGAAGTCACTATTGACTTCAAACATCGGTGCTTTGATTCTTTCAATGAAGTTGGCACCTTTATAAACACTTTATAATTTATACAAGGTGCCTTATTAAATTGGATGATGTCAACATTATAAGATTTAATTTTTAAACCCTTCCTTTACATTGCATTCCATGGTGTAAATAATATTTATTTATAAAATATAAATTCTTATTTAATTTAAATAATTTATAAAAATATTATATCTCCTTTTTAACTTTGCACTGGATCCTTTGGGCTTCTTCCTGGATATCAAATAACAACTTTGACAACTTTATTTCTTGACGAAAAAACCTTGATATTAATGTTGAATTTATACATCAATGATAATTTTAACTTTTAGGACTCAAAATTTCCAAAAATACCTCCCTTTGTCATTGATAGAAACCCAAAAACTTTTTACCGAAAACTTGACTTCTTATTTTATGCTGCTCCCCCTGGCTCAATGCTCTCTCAAATATCAAGTATTTCCCCAATACTCAAATCTCTCTCCCCCTTTGACATCAATGGCAAAGGGTCACCTTTGGGTTTCGAGGCTAATAATGAGACTCTTAGATTAGCCCCTCCCACACATTTTTTTAAGGTGGTTAATTCTGGGGTGGGAGTATTTCTACTCCCAAAAATCATTGTTCTTTACCTTTATCCTCTTCTCTTCTTTTCTAAATTTTTTGAATCTTTTGGTTGTTTATATCCATGTCTATGTTCATGTCCATGTCATAATTCCTATTCCTATTCTTTTTCACATCCATGTTCCTGTTCATGTTCCTATTCACATTCATCTTCCTATTCTTGTTCCTATTCATATCCATGTTCTTGTTCCTTGGTCCTGTTCCTATTCATATCCGTATTCCTATTCATGTTCATGTTCTTGTTTATGTTCAAGTTTCTATTCATACTTATCTTTGGAATGTTTTCTCTACACCATTTTGTTGTATGACCATTATTATTGCACTTATAACACTTAATGTTATTATTCCTTGGAGGTGCAAATGTCTTAGGATTTCTCCTAGTGAAGCCATATCCTCTTTTGTCATGAACCCTGCAATTCATTGCCTTGTGACCAAATTGATTACATGAGTAGCAATACCCATGGAAAGGTTTTCCATTCCCATATTCCTATATTTTATGTGTCCTGCACTATGAAGCCATGTGCCCAAACTTGTGACATGAAAAACATCTTCCATTAAAGATTCCTTGTCTTGACCTTATTGATCTCCTATTCTGATTGTTGTGCCATATGTATCTTCTTTGTGCATTGTTCCTATTTTTTTTAATTCACTATTGTCCAACCCATCCTATGATGTCTCAATATATTTTTCACTATCTTCTTCTAAAGTATCTTCATTTGAAGTATCTTCTCCAGAACTTAAAGTTGACTCTCCTTCCTATTTCTTTTGAACCTGTTCAAAACCAATATCTTTGTCTTTATGAACTTATCCAAGTTATTTGAGCTATTTTTAAATCCCTTCATCTTGATTTTTGAGTCCTCTAAATCTTCTTTTAGTAGTGTCACTTCTTGTGCTAACTTATCATATTCTAAGATTTTTTCTTCTAACTTATCCTCGAACCTCTTTGACTTAGCCTTTGATTTTTCTAAATCCTCTATGAGAAATATTATCTCTTCATCATATTATTGAAACTTAATTTCAAGTTTAGAGTGTTGTTTTCTTACCTTCTTTAGCATGTCAATGGCATATATGAGTTCTCCCTTGAGATCATAACCATTCTCTTTTGAATAATCTTCTAGTTTTTTGCCTTTGTCCACATCATTACTCTCTTTAGGCTTGTATTCTATAGTATCACTTTCATCTTCTTCTAATAATACCATTATACTATTTAAATCTGGTCCTTCAAGTGCATTCTCTTGTACAATCATCTTCAAGATGTCCAAAGTTACCACATCTAAAACACTTAAGAATAACTAGAGTTTTCTTAACTGGTTATTTTTATTTAATCATAAATATAACTTCATATCTATCATTGTCTAAAATACTAGCATAACTATCACTTGAGTACTTACTTGCATTATCCACATAGTATCTCCTATTTATTCTTTGAAAGAACTTATTTCCTTGTCTGATTTGTCCATCCTTGCTTTTATTTTGGTGTTTATATATTTATAATTCCCTGTACCTGTGATCCTATTTTTCTTCACCATTGTTGTTTTTTGGTTCTTTACAATATGTTGCAAAATATCCACACTTTCCAAAATTGAAACACTTAACAGATCTTAGATCTATGGGTCTTCTAGAACATTTATTTCTTCTACCATAATTAGCTTCTTCATCATTGTATGACTCATAGCTTGATTCTGACTTCTTACCCTTTGTTTTCTTGATTGCTTTGAATGTTTCTTTCTTTTGGGGAGTAGGATCTTTTATTCTTATCTCAAAAGATGTTAGCATACCAAGCAAATTATCTCTTGTCAAAGTATCACCATCCAATGATATTTCTATAGCAAAAATATGTTCACTGAATCTACTTGGAAGATATGTTAAGGCTTTATCACAAACATTTGATTCATCAATATTCATTCCAAGTCCTTGCATATCATTAACAACCTCATCAATTCGAATTAGATAAGAACTGATATTTTCTTCTTCATTCATTATCAATGTTTCAAATTGTCCTTTGATATTTTGTATATTTTCTTTCTTGACACTTTTATCTCCTTCATATATACCTTGCAATTTATCCCACATTTCTTTTGCAGTTCTACAATGCATAACTTTTATAGACTCTATTCTATTCAAACCTCTCACAAGTGCATTCATTTATTTTGAATTATAATGCTATAGAATCTTACCTTCCTTATCTATAGGAGGATTGACGGCTAGATCATATTCAAATTCCACTACATCCCAAACTTTATTACCAAGTGCCAATAGGTAGATCCTCATCATCATACTCCAATACATGTAGTAATTTCCATCAAATACTGGTGTTGAGTTAGTTGAGGATACCTCATTAGGATCAATTGTGTTTTTTTTAGCTTTTCCTTCAAGTTGTTAAACTCTTATGAAGGCACTCGCTCTGATACCAATTGAAGAACACAAGCTTACACTGAGAGGGGGGGTGAACAACATAAGGGTAATTTTTAATTTTATTTCCAAATAAATATTATGTAGTGTATAGATAAAAATATTAATAGTAGTAATCAAATTAATACATAAAACACCATACACAATAGAGACACCATAATTTACGTGGTTCACCCAATGTGGGCTACTCCACGAAGAAAATATTTCACTAAAATTTTCTCAATCAATCTCTTGGGAATCCTTCTCAATTATAATGCTTATGGACCTCTGTTCGAAGGAGATGTTGATCCCATAAATCTAGTTTGTGGATCTCTATCCATAGGAGAACTCCTTCTCCTTTACTCTGGATGGTGATCCTTTAGAATACTACTACCTCCACTTTGTTGGCTTGTGGATCCCTTTCCACTTAAGACTCTTGTCCCCACTCAGAATACCTATCCTTACTGCCCTGGCTGATGGATCTCTATCCACTAGAGACTATTGTCCTCTCTAATCTATCACCTCCAAATATTTGTCTCAAATTTATACTAAACACAATCCATTTGGTTTAGCATAAATTTTCTCAACTTCCCACTATGCACTAAACATAGTCTAGTCGGTCTATCACAAGTCTACTCAATAAGCTCACTCAAATATGCACTAAACATAGTCCTGTCAGTCTAGCACAAATATTATCAATAGGTCCACTCAGAACCTGCTCAAATATTCTCAACAGGTCCACTTATAACCTACTCAAATCTTCTCAACAGGTCCACTCAAAACCTGCTCAAATCTTCTCAATAATTCATCTCTAGAACTTAACCAAATCTGTATTGTAAGCTTCCATAAAATCTCACATAAAATCAGTCCACAAGTCTCCTCAAAGAGTTACCTCAAATCTACTTAACAAGTCCACACATAGAACTTGTCCAATCTCATAGAAGCATAAAGATAATTGTTACAGACTCAATATGTTCTACTCTCAATGCACAATCACTTTCACAAATTTCTCAATCTCATAGAAGCATAAATAGAATTGTTAGAGACTCAATATGTTCTACTCTCAATGCACAATCACTTTCACAATTCAAATCAGAATGTAGAATAATTTATATTATGGAACTTGAACAATCAATTTATACAACCACTTGACTAGGCTCAACCAACTGAACTCAACCAATTACTTAATGAAACTCCCTTTTCTCATAAACCCTAGTCCAAGCATATATCAATCAACTCAAAATGTTTCCAACATTTCCTCAACAAAAAATCTCACATAACAATGATGATCATGTTATTTTCAAAACCCTAACTCAAGTTCTTCACACAATCCAATGGTTTCAAAAACAATGCTTATAAAATAAGGTTTTAATCACAACTCTTAATTCTAAAAAACCTTGAAGCACATATGAGATCTCTCTTGGTCACATAAAAAATATTGTTTTGGTTGTAACAACACTACTAAGGGTGATTATTCAGTTGCTCAAGGTTATTTGACATTATGCCATAATAATCCCAACCAATATTCTGACATATTTTATCAGTTGTGGGCTCAAAAGCTCTAGCCTAAGGTGAGGTTCTTTACTTGGATTTTATTGCATTGTAGGGTGCTTACTGGTGAGCAACTTATGAAACGTGGTTTTCATGGCCTTTTTATATGTGAAAAGTGTGAAGAAAATGTAGAAACTCTCATCCATATTTTTATTTAGTGTACTTTAGCCTCTGAGCTATGGAGGATAATGGACACTTTACTTGGCTTACAGAGGTCCAATTTTTTTACTTTTGAACAACTTTAGAGGGATTGGCCTAAGCAAGAGGGTGTTGATCATTTTATTAGGCAATTAGTTTGGATGGGTTCTACCATTCTTCTTTGGAATATCTAGAATGAAAGGAACAACCAAATTTTTAATCAATATAGGAAGGATATTCACTATATTTGGCAAAAGACCATAGCCAAATTAGTTGAATTAGTCCATAAACTCCTTAATCACCCCCAAAACTCCCACCAAATATGGGATCAAGTGATGCAAAGATTGAAGATTAAATCTTCTAAGGGCAACCAAATTAAAGTAAATGTGAGTATTTGTAATATGGATAGAACAAGAAATTGGCAACCTCCTCCTAAGAATTTTTGAAAAGTCAATACTAATGGTGCCTCTAGAGGGAACCTTGTAAAATCCAGTGTAGGAGGAATTGGTAGAATTTCAGATGGCCCCCTGGTTTTTACTTTTGTTGAGAAATTGGTTATTCTTTCTAATAACCTTTCTGTGGGATATGGTATCTTTATAGGCCTTCAAGATGCTACTAAGGTTGGATGGGAAAAGGTGTTAGTTTATTCTGACTCTCAACTCATGATTAATATTTTGAAGACTCCTAAGAATCATAAGGTTGATTGAATAATAAAAAGAATTATTGATAACATTCAATTAATTCAGATGGGATTTTTGAAAGTTGATTACAATCATGTGGTCAAATATCAAAACAAGAGTGTTGATGTTTTAGCTAATTGGGCTTTGGACAAAGGTGATCTTACTTTTTATGGCCACCCTCCTAGATGGTGGGATTTGCAAACTATGGAAGCTCTTCTTTCTATAATTTATTTGGATGTCTCTAGTTCTGAAGGTACCTAGTTTCTTCTTGCTTTATTTTTTATTCTCTTTGGTTCGCTCAAGTTATTTTAGTTCCCTAGCTCAAACTATTCTTTATTTTTTTCCTCTATTGATTCTTGCCTTAAAATTTTTCTGGTCTAGAAAGGTCATTGTTATGTTCATTTTTTCTTTTTTTGTTTAGTTGTTTAGTTTTTTAAGGTGTGTGTGTTCTTTTGTTTTTTTTTTTGTGTTCTTTGTGTTTTTTTTTGTTGTTCTTGTGTTTTTGTTGTTTTGTATTTTTTTATGTTTTGTTTTTATTGTTCTTATATTTTTGTCGTTCTTGTTATTGTGTTTCTGTTTGATTGTGTTAATTAGTGTTTTTATGTGTGTGTTTTCAATGTTTTTTTTTTGTTTATTGGCTGTTGTTGGTTGTTTTTTATTTTAATTTTATTTTTTTTACTTTTTTAGGTTTTGGTTGTGTTTATTTTTCATATTTTTTTGGTTATGTCTTTGTAGTGTTTTGTTTTTTTTGTCTTGTTTGTGTTTTGTTATGTTGTTCTTGTGTTTTTCTATGTGGTTCATGTTGTGGTTTTTTTAATCTTATTGTGTGTGTGTTTGGTTGTGCTTTTATTTTTGACACACTCAAGGAGCATGTTTTTTATTTTATTTTATTATTTTTATTGTTATTTATTTATTATTTTTTATATTATTTTTGTGTGTTTGTTTGCTCCTTGAGTATGTCAAAGGTGGTAGGCCAGGTTCGAGTCCTGGGCATTTTTTGCATAATGGATACCCTTTCCTTCTTGGTCTTACCCAAAAGTGGCATCCCTTCTGGGATGTTTTCCACAAATTAAAAAAAAAGTTTTGTACTCCATATTCATATGTCAACAACATACAATAAATTTTCTTTAAATTTGAACTTTAGGAATATACTCAACAATCAGCATATAGAATTGCTTTTCATATTTTAATACATCACTCCACATATTTATAATCCAAACTATACTATAGACTGTCCAAGGAAGACGATCTTAAGGTATGTTAATTCTCAAATAAAGGGCTAAGACCAATCAACCCATCCTCAATAGCCCAAATATAAGTAAGTTTTGACATCACCAGTTCAAGAGATCATATACAAATATATACTAAATGATTATAAAATACCCATATATGTGTCAGAAGCCCTTATTGTCAAGTATTAGGCTACAGTCTTGTTATAAAACTCATCATCAAAAGAGAAGATGGTGAATTGGACTAAGGTCTGAACTTATATATATATATATATATATATATATATATATATTATGGTCAAAGTTATGTTTATCAGTAGCACAATCTAGGGAAATATTATGGTTTCCTGGATTTTGTATTATACTACCACTGTGGGATATTTTTCATCAGACCGATGTCGTCTACCTAGAGCACAGTAAAACTCAGCGTATAATTCAATGAGCTCTGGAAGAAGAGCCATATGTACTAAAAAGGTTTGGATTTAAACATAAATACTTTCGGTGACATTGCTTAACATGTAACCATATTGATTTTGATAAAGAGTACATGTATATATAAACAATTAGAGTACTCGTCTACACATGAGATGAGTTTGGATAATGCTACACATACTTGGTTAAGGTCTATCATGATTTGGGGGAACAACGATCTTAATGACCTCTAATTTCCAAAACATCTTGATTTCATAATACAGAATAGAACTTGGAGATGTGTGGAGATAAGACAGTCACTCAAAGAAGGTATACTTGATCTATATCAGTGACATCTATAGAAATATAGCCACCAAAGTCAACACTATGCCAATGATGAAATTACCCCTCATTATTTTTTGCATCAAAGTTTGAGCAATCACTTAGATTCTACACATAGCCAACCTACGTTTGAGTTTCAGAAGCTATTCGATCATGCTACTACCAAAGTCCCTATCATTACCACTAGATAGTCAGGTTTTCTTTTCGACGATCATCTCTTTCATAAAATAGTGGATAAATTATAGGGTTTACAGGGTCATAGTGGATTTCATGATTACAATATGCAAATTACCATCACTACTATAACCATTATACAAGACACTGTAGAATGCTTTACAAAAGAAAAACACAGGCCCTCATTATGAGATGAGAGATGGAGATATGATTACAGAGGTGATTAGAAATAAGTCCTAAGATATACACAAATTCCAATAATTGGGTCAGTTGTAGACATAAGTAGAGCTTCAATTTTATCCTAGAAGATATCTCATGATTCAAGGCTAGAATACTTGCTACTTTGTTGAAGTAATATGGTATACTTGAACTTGTAGGTTCAGCCATAGAGTGATCTCTTTGACAACTGTAATAGAGTCTATGTCTTGAACGATAGTACTTACACACTATGCAATTTTAAAGCAAATCCACTATAGCCACAACTATATTATACTACCCTAACCTTTTTTTAAATTAATTTAAAATGAATTATACAACCAAAATAGTCTTACTTCATTTCAAATTAAACAAACACCCCATAATTCATAAGAGAATTAGAGTGGAAATCTCCAACCTGGAACTCCAACAAATTGAACGCTTCCCAAATATTGTAAATTTCTTCTCCTACCTTCTTCAATTTGGTATAACATAGTATAATAACCGAATCCTCTCTTTTTTTTCAACCATAATGGCAATTTATAGCTTTCTTTCTTCTAGAGAAGAAATATGTTCATATATATATATTTGAACATGGGATAAGAATAATAATATAAAAAATAATAATAAATATTATATATATACATATACATATACATATACATATACATATACATATACATATACATATACATATATATATATATATATATATATATATATGTATGTATATATGTATATGTATATGTATATGTATATGTATATATATAATATTTATTATTATTTTTTATATTATTATTCTTATCCCATGTTCAAATTTCCTTTTATATATATTATTTTAATGGAAAGGGAATACCTAGAGATAAGAGAAGAATCTTATCCACCCTTTTAACGTTCCCAAAGTAGCCATGTGTAGGAAAGATCGATTATTTAATTCTATGATTTTTTTTTCATGTTTTGGTTCAATCAAAATTGAGCAAGTTCATAAAAAAATAAACTACCTAATTTCCTTCTAAAATATAATCAACTAGATCAAATAAGCATGTTCAAAAAAATAAATCTTTTAATTTAGAAACCTCCATCTTGTGGACATCCAACCAGATAATGGCCTTATGACTTGGTCTAATAGAAGGCAAGGCTTAGCTTGTATAATGGAGATATTCGATAGGTTTTTTATCTCTGAAAATATCTTAATCCATGGTCACATTCCTAAAGTGAAGACTCTTAACAATGCTGGTTCGGATTACTGGCCAGTCATGGTGAAAATGTGGAAAAGCAATGTGAGTTTCTCTTCTTTTTGTTTTCAATTAATGTGTCTTAGAGATAGTTCCTTTAGACCTCATGTGCAACAATGGTGGAAGGAAGGTAAGCCTAGGCATGGGACTAATATGTTCTATTTTACCAAAATACTACAATACATTAAATTCAAAATCAAGACTTGAAACTGGAAGGAGTTTGGGGATGTTCATAAAAAAACATGAAGTTATTGCTCAACTTGAAAATTTGAATAAGAAAATCCGTTTAGATGGCCTCACAGAGAATAGAAGTGCAGATGAAATTAAACTCACAACTCAATTAGAGGAATGGGAAAAAAGAGAACTCTTATGGAAGCAAAAATCTAGAATTCAATGGCTCAAAGAAGGAGATCGAAACACAAATTTCTTCCACAAATATCTTCTAGCTCAAAGATCTCACAACTTTATTTATTCCCTGAAATCAGATTCTAGAGATGCTTTTTATACTTGGGATGGCATGAACTCTATTATTATCTATTACTTTTCTAATATTTTTGCTGCTACTCCTCTTGACTCTGTTTCTCAACAAAATTTTCTTCAAGAAATCCCTTCTCTTATCACTTCTAAGGAGAACTCTATTTTTACTACTTATGTTACTATCAATGAGCTTCAACAGGTAGTTTTTAAAATGCAAAAAGAGAAAACCCCAGGTCCTGATGGTTTTTCCATTGAGTTCTACCAAGAGTTTGAAGAACATAATCTTATACTAAGAGGAGGGTGAATAGTATAATGGTATTTTTTATTTTTTTTATAAATCAATATTATGCAGTGTATAGATAGCAGTATCAATAGAATTAATCAAAGCAATGCACAAAACACCATACACAATAGAGACACCACAATTTACGTAGTTCACCCAATGTGGGCTACTCCACGGAGAAAAATTTTAACTAAAATTTTCTCAATAAATGTCTTGGGAATACTTCCTAATTACAATGTTTATGGACCTCTGTCCAAAGGATATTATGATCCCCTAAATCTGGTTTGTGGATCTCTATCCATAGGAGAACTCCTCCTTTTTGTTGGTTGGTGATCCTTTAGAAGACTAATGTCTCCACTATGTTGTCTTATGGATCTCTCTCCACTGAAGACTCTTATCCCCACTAAGAAGACTTATCCTCAATACCCTGGCTTATGGATCTCTATCCAATAGAGACTATTGTCCTCTCTGCTCTATCACCTCCATTTGATCGAGCACAAATTTGCTCAACTCTGCACTCTGCACTAAACATAGTCCAGTTAGTCTAGCACAAGTATGCTCAACAAGCTCACTCAAATATGCACTAAACATAGTCCAGTCGGTATAGCAAAAAATTGCTCAACAGGTTCACTCAGAACCTGCTCAAATATGCTCAACAGGTCCACTCAAAACCTGCTCAAATCTTCTCAATAGGTCCACTTAGAACCTTCTCAAATCTTCTCAATAAGTCCTCTCTAGAACTTAACCAAATTTGTATTGTAAGCTTCCATAAAATCTCACACAAAATCAGTCCACAAGTCTCCTCAAAGACTTACCTCTTAACAAGTCCACACATAGAACTTGTACAATCTCATAGAAGCATAAAGGAAATTGTTAGAGACTCAATATGTTCTACTCTCAATGCACAATCACTTTCACAATTTTCTCAATCTCATAGAAGCATAAAGAGAATTGTTAGAGACTCAATATGTTCTACTCTCAATGCACAATCACTTTCACAACTCAAATCAGACTATAGAATAGTTTGTTCTATGGAAATTTAACAATCACTTTATACAACCACTTGACTAGGCTCAACCAACTCAACTCAACCAATTTCTTAATTAAACTCCTTTTTCTCATAAACCCTAGTCCAAGCATATATCAATCAACTCAAAATATTTCCAACAATTGCTCAGCAACAAATCTCACATAAAAATGATGCTCATGTTCTTTTCAAAACCCTAACTCAAGTTCTTCACACAATCCAATGGTTTTAACAAAAATTCATATTAAACAAGGTTTTAATCACAACTCTTAATTCCATAAAACCTTGAAGCATTAATTCAAACACTCTCAAAAAGGAAAGCCTAATCAAATCATTTTCACTCCAAAATTTATTTTCTAGTAAGCCAATCAATCAACTCAACCAAGAAATAATTTGCCCATACTTTTTTTCTTGACAAGGAGTTGATCTCACAAATCTGCCACACTCACAATTACTTCTTTGCCAATCTCAATAATGGTTAGAAGATAATAATTTCCTCAACAAAAAATAATGCAAAATGATATCAAAATTACACCTTATCAACTCCACAATCTCTAAAATAATTTTAACACCTAAAATTATTTTTGACCTTCTATATTTTAATGCAAATTAATTTTCACCTTATTACTCCACAAAATAATATCTTCCCATTTTAGAATTTCAATCCAACATATAGTAATTTTCTAACAATCCTTATTCCTCCTTATTACTTATTTCATTTTCCTAACAAAACTTCTTAATACTCCTTATAACTCCTAACAAATAATAAATTTGAACTTTAGGCAATTGAAAAATAATAATAAAATTATTACCTTGCACTCTGTGGGTTTTGAACCCCTCACCAATGCCTCTGTAAATGCCCTAGTCACGGGCTCCTCAACCACGTGCAACCAATGCACATTTAGAACCAAAAGGGCCTTTGTACCCTTTATACCTTCCTTTGGCACATTTTGAATTACGAAGAACATGAAAACTTCTTCCTCCGCACATGCCTCAATGGGTTTCGAATGCGGGTTTGTCTCCCCACAAGTACCTTAAAAAGAATGTGCATTGCCATTGGACTACCGTGTCCACCTTTTATTGGGGCTCCCACTTTACTTGCTTTTATTCTTCTGCATGAGATGAAAAACACTTGTTTCATCTTCTTCTTAACAAACCTTTCGAATTCGCAATTATTTTTTTATGGCGCTTTCAATAATTCGATCGAGAATTAATCTTGGAAAGGTCTTTGTGGCCTCCTTTTATATACGAAGTCACTATTGAATTCAAATGTCAGTGCTTCAATTCTTTCAACGATGTTGGCACCTTTATAAACACTTTATAATTTATGTAAGGTGCCTGATTGAATTGGATGATGTTAGCATTATAAGATTTAATTTTTAAACCCTTCCTTTACATTGCATTCCATGGTGTAAATAATATTTATTTATAAAATTTAAATTCTGATTGAATTTAAATAATTTATAAAAAATGTTATATCTCCTTTTTAACTTTGCACCAAATCCTTTGGGCTTCTTCCTGGATATCAAATAACAACTTTGACAACTTTGTTCCTTGACGAAAAAACCTTGATATTAATGTTGACTTGATACATCAATGACAATTTTAACTTTTAGGACTCAAAATGTCCAAAAATATCTCCCTTTGTCATTGATGGAAACCCAAAAACATTTTACCAAAAACTTGACTTCTTCTTTTATGCTGCTCCCCCTGGGACACTACTCCCCCTAGCTCAATGCTCTCTCAAATATCAAATCTCTCCCCAATACTCAAATATCTCTCCCCCTTTGACATCAATGGCAAAGGTTCACCTTTGGGTCTTGGGGCTAATAATGAGCCTCTTAGCTTAACCCCTCCCACACATTTTGTTCAGGTGGTTAATTCTGGGGTGGGAGTATTTCTACTCCTAGAAATCATTGTTCTTTACCTTTATCCTCTTCTCTTCTTTTCTAAATTTTTTGAATCCTTTGACTATTTCTATCTGTGTCTATGTTTATGTCCATGTCATAATTCCTATTCCTATTCTTGTTCACATCCATGTTCCTGTTCCTGTTCCTATTCACATTCATCTTCCTATTCCTTTTCCTATTCCTATCCATGTTCTTGTTCTTGTTCCTATTCATATTTATATTCCTATTCCTATTCACGTTCTTGTTCTTTTTTATGTTCAATTTTCTATTCATACTTATCTCTGTAATGTCTACTCAACACCATTTTGAGATATGACCATCATTATTGCACTTATAGCATTAATGTTATTATTCCTTGGAGGTGCAAATGTCTTAGGATTTCTCCTAGTGAAGCCATATCCTCTTCTGTCATGAACCCTACAATTCATTGCCTTGTGACCAAATTTATTACATGAGTATCAATACCCATGGAAAGGTTTTGCATTCCCATATTCCTATATTTTATGTGTCCTGCACTGTGAAGGCATGTGCCCAAACTTGTGACATGAAAAACATCTTCCATTGAAGCTTCCTTGTCTTGACCTTATTGGTCTCCTATTTTGATTGTTGTGCCATCTGTATCTTCTTTGTGCATTGTTCCTATTTTTTTAATTCACTATTGTCCAACCCATCCTATGATGTCTCAATATCTTTTACACTATCTTCTTCTAAAGTATCTTCATCTGAAGTATCTTATACAGAACTTGAAGTTGACTCTCCTTCCTGTATCTTTTGAACCTATTCAAAACCAAGATCTATTTTAATTGATGTAGGATTTTTGTCTTTATGAACTTATCCAAGTTATTTGAGCTATTTTTAAATCCCTTCATCTTGATTTTGGAGTCCTCTAAATCTTCTTTTAGTAGTGCCACTTCTTGTGCTAACTTCTCACATTCTAAGATCTTTTCTTCTAACTTATCCTTGAACCTCTTTGACTTAGCCTTTGATTTTTCTAAATCCTCTATGAGCAATCTTATCTCTTCATAATATTTTTGAAACTTAATTACAAGTTTAGAGTGTTGCTTTCTTACCTTCTTTACCATGTCAAGGGCATATATGAGTTCTCCCTTGAGATCATAACCATTCTCTTTTGAATAATCTTCTAGTTTTTTGCCTTTGTCCACATCATTACTCTCTTTAGCTTGTCTTCTATAGGATCACTTTCATCTTCTTCTAATAATGCCATTAGAAGATTTTCATATCGTCCTTCAAGTGCATTCTCTTGTACAATCATCTTCAAGATGACCAAATTTACCACATCTAAAACACTTGAGAATAACTAGAGTTTTCTTAACTGGTTATTTTTCTTTAATCATAAATAGAACTTCATATCTATCATTGTCTAAAATACTAGCATAACTATCACTTGAGTACTTACTTGCATTATCCGCATAGTAACTCCTCTTTTTTCTTTGAAAGAACTTATTTCCTTGTCTGATTTGTCCATCCTTGCTTTTCTTTTGGTGTTTATATCTTTATAATTCCTTGTACCTATGATCCTATTTTTCTTCATCATTGTTGTTTTTTGGTTCTTTACAATATGTTGCAAAATATCCAACCTTTCCACAATTGAAACACTTAACAGATATTAAATCTATGGGTCTTCTAAAACCTTTATTTCTTCTACCATAATTAGCTTCATCATCATTGGATGACTCACAGCTTGATTCTGACTTCTTACCCTTTGTTTTCTTGATTTCTTTGAATGTTGTTTCCTTTTGGGGAGTAGGATCTTTTATTCTTATCTCAAAAGTTGTTAGCATACCAAGAAACTTATCTCTTGTCAAAGTATCACCATTCAATGATATTTCTATAGAAAAAACCTATTCACTGAATCTATTTGGAAGAGATCTTAAGGCTTTATCACAAAAATCTGATTCATCAATCTTCATTCCAAGTTCTTGCATATCATTAACAACCTCATCAATTCGAATTAGATAAGAACTGATATTTTCTTCTTCATTCATTCTCAATGTTTCAAATTGTCCTTTGATATTTTGTATCTTTGCTTTCTTGACACTTTTTATCTCCTTCATATATACCTGGTAATTTATCCCATATTTCTTTTGCAGTTCTACAATGCATAACTTTTATACACACTATTCTATGCAAGCCTCTCACAAGTGCATTAATTTATTTTGAATTATAATGTTGTAGAAGCTTACCTTCCTTATCTGTAGGAGGATTGACTGCTAGATCATATCCAAATTCCACTACATCCCAAACTTCATTGCCAAGTGCCAATAGGTAGATCATCATCATCATACTCCAATACATGTAGTCGTTTCCATCAAATACTAGTGTTGATTTATTCGAGGACACCTCCTTAGGATCCATTGTGTTGTTAGATTTTCTTTCAAGCTGTTAAACTCTTATGAAAGCACCCGCTCTTATATCTATTGAAGAACACAAGCTTATATTGAGAGGGGGGGTGAACAACATAAGGGTAATTTTTACTTTTCTTTCCAAATCAATATTATGCAGTGTATAGATAGCAGTATCAATAGCAGTAATCAAAGTAATGCATAAAACACCATACACAATAGATACATAATTTACATGGTTCACCCAATGTGGGCTACTCCACTAAGAAAATATTTCACTAAAATTTTCTCAATCAATCTCTTGGGAATCCTTCCCAATTATAATGTTTATGGACCTTTGTCCAAAGGATATGTTGATCCCATAAATCTAGTTTGTGGATCTCTATCCATAGGAGAACTCCTTCTCATTTGCTCTGGATGGTGATCCTTTAGAAGACTAATGCCTCCACTTCGTTGGCTTGTGGATCACTCTACACTGAAGACTCTTGTCCTCACTCAGAATACCTATCCTCACTGCCCTGGTTGATGGATCTCTATCCACTAGAGACTATTGTCCTCTCTACTCTATCACCTCCAAAGCTCTATCTCAAATTTACACTAAACATAGTCCATTCAATTTAGCATAAATTTTCTCAACTCTGCACTATGCACTAAATACAGTCCAGTTAGTCTAGCACAAGTCTGCTCTACAAAAAAACTTAAATCTACACTAAACATAGTCTAGTCAGTCTAGCACAAATGTTCTCAATAGGTCTACTGAGAGCCTACTCAAATATACTCAACAAGTCCACTCATAACCTGCTCAAATATTCTCAACAGGTCCACTCAAAACCTGTGCAAATATTCTCAATAATTCCTCTCTAGAACTTAACCAAATCTGTATTTTAAGCTTCCACAAAATCTCACATAAAATCAGTCCACAAGTCTCCTCAAAGACTTACCTCAAATCTACCTAACAAGTCTACACATAGAACTTGTCCAATCTCATAGAAGCATAAAGATAATTGTTACAGACTCAATATGTTCTACTCTCAATGCACAATCACTTTCACAAATTTCTCAATCCAATAGAAGCATAAAGAGAATTGTTAGAGACTCAATATGTTTTACTCTCGATGCACAATCAATTTCACAATTCAAATGAGAATATAGAATAGTTTATTTTATGGAACTTGAACAATCAATTTATACAACCACTTGACTAGGCTCAACCAACTGAACTCAACCAATTACTTAATGAAAATCCCTTTTTCTCATAAACCCTAGCCCAAGCATATATCAATCAACTCAAAATGTTTCCAACATTTTCTCAGAAAAAAATCTCACATAACAATGATGATCATGTTCTTTTCAAAACCCTAACTCAAGTTCTTCACACAATCCAATGGTTTCAACAACAATGCTTATAAAACAAGGTTTTAATCACAACTCTTAATTCCAAAAAACCTTGAAGCATTAACTCAAACACTTTCGAAAAGGAAATCCTAATCAAATACTTTTCACTCCAAACTTTATTTTCTAGTAAGCCAATCAACCAACTCAACCAAGAAAGAATTTTCCCATACCTTTTTTCTTGACAAGGAGTTGATCTCACAAATTTACCACACTCACAATTAATTCTTTGCAAATATCAATAAGGGTTAGAAGATAAAAATTTCATCAACAAAACACAATGCAAAATGATATCAAAATTACACCTTATCAACTCCACAATCTCTAAAATAATTTTAACACCCACAATTAATTTTGACCTTCTAGATTTTAAGGCAAATTAATTTTCACCTTATTACTCCACAAAATAATATCTTCCCCTTTAAAATTTTAATCCAACATATAGTAATTTTCTAACACCCCTTATTCCTCCTTATCACTTATTTCATTTGCCTAACAAAACTTCTTAATACTCCTTATAACTCCTAAAAAAATATTAAATTTGAACTTTAGGCAATTGAAAAATAATTATAAAATTATTACCTTGCACTTCATGGGTTTTGAACCCCTCACCAACACCTTTGCGAACACCCTAGCCGCAGGCTCCTCAACGATGTGTGCCCAATGCATTTCTAGAACCAAAAGGACCTTTGCATCCTTTATACCTTCCTTTGGCACATTTTGAATTATGAAGAACTCGAAAACTTCTTCCTCTGCACATGCCTCAACGAGATTCTAACATGGGTTCGTCTCCCCACAAGCACCTTAAAAAGAATATGAATTTTTACTAGACCACCGTGTCCACCTTTGATTGGGGCTCCCACTTTACTCACTTTTCCTCTTCTGAATGAGATGAAAAACACTTGTTTCATCTTCTTCCTCACAAACCTTTCGAATTCACAATTAATATTTAAAATGGCACTTTCAATAATTCGATCGAGGATTAATCTTACAAACTTTTTTGTGGCCTTCTTTTATATACGAATTCACTATTGACTTCAAATGTCGATGCTTCAATTATTTCAATGACGTTGCCGCCTTTATAAACACTTTATGATTTATACAAGGCGACTTATTAAATTGGATGATGTCAGAATTATAAGATTTAATTTTTAAACCCTTCCTTTACATTTCATTCCATGGTGTAAATAATATTTATTTATAAAATTTAAATTCTTATTAAATTTAAATAATTTATAAAAAATATTATATCTCCTTTTTAACTTTGCACTGAATACTTTGGACTTCTTCCTGTATATCAAATAACAACTTTGACAACTTTTTTCCTTGATGAAAAACCTTGATATTAATGTTGACTTCATTTCTTGACATCAATGATAATTTTAACTTTTAGGACTCAAAATGTCCAACAGAGTTCTGGGATATCCTTCATGCTAATTTATTAGAGGTGGTGGATGAAGCCAGGAAAGCCAAAGAAATTTTGAAGGTTATCAATAAAACTTATATTACTCTTGTTCCAAAAGCTCAAGAGGTTGATCATATCTCAGCTTTTAGACCTATTGCTTTATGTAATGTTCTTCTCAAAGTCATTACTAAGATCATGGTAGAAAGGTTGAAGCCTCTTTTACATAATATTATTTTCCCTGAGCAAGGGGGTTATGTGGAAGGGCATCAAATAGTAGATGGGATAGTTCTTGCTTAGGAAGCTGTCCATTCCATGGATATGCAAATATCTCCTTGCATGTTCATTCGGTTAGACTTATCCAAAGCTTATGGTAGAGTGTATTGGCACTTCCTTATCAAAGTTTTAAGGCAATTTATTTTCTCTAACGATTGGATGGATTGGATTATGGGATGTATCTCTTCATTATGCTACTTAGTTCTTATCAATGGTAGGCCTTCTCAGTCTTTCCCAGCTTCCAGAGGTATTAGGCAAGGTGACCCGCTATCCCCTTATTTATTCATCATTATTGTTGAATGTTTGGGTAGGACTATAACCAAAAAGAGGGAAAAAAATCCTTGAGGGAGTTACCATTGCTCATGGAGCTATACCTATCTCTCATATTCAATTTTTGGATGACTCTACTCTTTTATGTAAAGCTACAGTTAAGGAAGCTTCTAATATTAGGCAAATCATTAGCTGTTTTTCTAAGGCTACTGGGTAGTTGATCAATGAAGACAAATCTAAAGTTATTTTCTTTCACTGCTCTACCAGATAGGAATCCATGGTATTGGATAAATTAATATATAATAATACCTCCATTTCAATCACTTATTTAGGTATTCCCATCAATATTCAAAGGCAGAAAAATAAATATTAGAATTGGTTGTTGGATAAAGTCAATAAGAAAATTAGAAAGTGGACCAACAGGTGGCTTTCTTCTGGGGGTAGAATCACCTTGGTAAAATAAGTCCTTCAAGCTATTCCTATTTATGTATCTTTCATTTTAAATATCCCAAAGGATGTTCTTTGAGAACTGGATCAAATTAGTCATCGATTCCTTTGGAGTGGTACTAAGGATAAAATAAAATGGGCCTTGGTGAAATGGGACACTTTATGTCTTCATAATAATGAAGGGGGGTTAGGATTCTGGAATTCTATTAATAACAACAAAGCTTTAGCTTCTAAATTATATTGGAGGATGTTGCATAACCCCAATGCTCTTTGGGTCAATAATCTCCGTGCTAAATATGCTGAGAATAAAAATCCTGAAGACCTTATTCGCTATCAACTTCCTACCAAAGGTTCTCCCAATTTAACAGTTCTTAATACTGATGAGGATTTGATAAAGAAAATTCATTTTGGATCATTCATAATGGTCAATAGGTAATTTTTTGAATATATTCTTGGGATGGTCACAAGCCTTTGATAACGCAATTTCCCAATTAGAGGCCTTGGATGGAGGAGCTTCACCAAGCTAACTGGATAAAGGTGGCTAATTACTGTCAGTACCATACTGGTAATTCAAAGGTTGGTATATATTGAATCCCTATTGAGGACTGACCTATTCAAATCCTAGAAATGCAAAGACAATATATCCAAGGCATCCTTCATATGAGATCTCTCTCTTGGTCACATAAAAAATATTGTTTTGGTTGGAACAACACTACTAAGGGTGATTATTCAGTTTCTCAAGGTTCTTTGACAGTATGCCATAATAATCCCAACAAATATTTTGACATATTTTCTTAGTTGTGGGCTTAAAAGCTCTGGACTAAGGTGAGGTTCTTTACTTGGCTTTTATTGCATTTTAGGGTGCTCACTGGTGAGAAACTTATGAAGCATGGTTTTCATGGCCCTTTTAGATGTGAAAAGTGTGAAGAGAATGTAGAAAATATCAGCCATCTTTTTATTGAGTGTACTTTAGCCTCTAAGATATGGAGGAGAATGGCCACTTTACTTGGCTTACAGTGGTCCAATTTTTTTACTTTTGAACAGCTTTAGAGGGATTGGCCTAAGCAATAGGGTGTTGATCATTTTATTAGGCAATTAGTTTGCATAAGTTCTACCATTCTTCTTTGGAATATCTGGAATGAAAGGAACAACCAAATTTTTAATCAATATAGGAAGGATATTCACTATATTTTGCAAAATACCATAACCAACTTAGTTGAATCAGTCCATCAACTCCTTAATCACCCCCAAAACTCACACCAAATGTGGGATCAAGTGATGCAAATATTGAAGATTAAATCTTCTAAGGGTAACCAAATTAAAGGAAATGTGAGTATTTATAAGATGGATAGAACAAGAAATTGGCAACCTCCTCCTAAGAATTTTTGAAAAGTCCATACTAATGGTGCCTTTAGAGGGAACCTTGGAAAATCTAGTGTAGGAGGAATTGGTAGACTTTCAGATGGCCCCCTAGTTTTTACTTTTGTTGAGAATTTGGGTATTCTTCCTAATAACATTTCTGAGGGGTATGGTATCCTTAGAGGCCTTCAAGATGCTACTAAGGTTGGATGATAAAAGGTGTTAGTTGAGTCTGACTCTCAACTCATGATTAATATTTTGAAGACTCCTAAGAATAATAAGGTTGATTGGAGAATAAAAAGAATTATTGATAAGATTAAATTAATCCATATGGGATTTTTTAAAGTTGATTACAATCATGTGGTCAAATATCAAAACAAGAGTGTTGATGTTTTAGCTAATTGGGCTTTGGACAAAGTGATCTTACTTGTTATGGTCACCCTCCTATATGGTGGGCTTTGCAAACTATGGAAGCTCTTCTTTCTATCATTTATTTGGATGTCTCTTGTTCTGAAGGTACCTAGTTTCTTCTTGCTTTATTTTTTATTCTCTTTGGTTTGCTCAAGTTATTTTAGTTCCCTAGCTCAAACTATTCTTTATTTTTTTCCTCTATTGATTCTTGCCTTAAAATTTTCTGGTCTATAAAGGTCATTGTTATGTTCATTTTTTTCTTTTTTCTTTTTTCGTTTTTTGTTTAGTTTTTTAAGGTGTGTGTGTTCTTTTGTTTTTGTTTTTTTTGTTCTTTGTGTTGTTTTTTTTTGTTCTTGTGTTTTTGTTGTTTTGTGTTTTTTTATATTTTTTTGTTATAGTTCTTGTGTTTTTGTCGTTATTGTTCTTGTGTTTCTGTTTGATTGTGTTAATAAGTGTTTTTATGTGTGAGTGTTTTCCATGTTTTTTTTTTTTTTTTTCTGTTGTTGGTTGTTTTTTGTTTTAATTTTATTTTTTTACTTTTTTAGGTTTTGGTTGTGTTTAGTTTTCATATTTTTTTTGTTATGTCTTTGTAGTGTTCTGTTGTTTTTGTCTTGTTTGTGTTTTTTTATGTTGTTCTTGTGTTTTTCTATGTGGTTTGTGTTGTGGTTTTTTTTTATCTTATTGTGTGTGTGTTTGGTTGTGCTTTTATTTTTGACACACTCAAGGAGCATGTTTTTTATTTTATTTTATTATTTTTATTGATATTTAGTTTCTATTTTTTTAATTATTTTTGTGTGTTTGTTTGCTCCTTGAGTATGTCAAAGGTGGTAGGTAAGGTTCGAGTCCTAGGTATTTTTTGCAGAATGGATACCCCTTCCTTCTTGGTATTACCCAAAAGTGGCATCCCTTCTGGTATGTTTTCCACAAATTAAAAAAAAAAAATCATGAACTTTTCTTTAAATTTGAACTATAGGAATATACTCAACAATCAACATATAGAATTGCTTTTCATATTTTAATACATCACTCCACATATTTATAATCTAAACTATACTATAGATCGTCCAAGGAAGATGATATTAAGGTATGTTAATTCTCAAATAAAGGGCTAAGACCAATCAACCAGTCCTTGATATCCCAAATATAAGAAGTTTTGACATCACCAGTTAAAGAGATCATATACAAATATATAATAAATGATTATAAAATACCCATATATGTGTCAAAATCCCTTCTTGTCAAGTATTAAGCTACGGTCTTGTTATAAAACTCATCATCAAAAGAGAAGATGGTGAATTGGACTAAGGTCTGAATAATATATATATATATATATATATATATATATATATATAATGGTAAAAGGTATGTTTATCAGCAGCATAGTCTAGGGAAATATTATAGTTTCCTGGATTTTGTATTATACTACCACTGTGGGATATTTTTCATCAGACCGACGTCGTCTATTGGGAGCACAAAAAAGATCAGTGTATAACTCAATGACCTCAGGAGGAAGAGCCATATGTACTAAAAATATTTGGATTTAAACATAAATACTTTCGGTGACATCGCTTAACATGTAACCATACTAATTTTGATAAAGAGTACATGTATATATAAGCAATTAGAGTACTCATCTACACATGAGATGAGTTTGTATAATGCTACACATGCTTGGTTAAGGTCTATCATGATTTGGTGGAAAAACGATCTTAATGACCTCTAATTTCCAAAACATCATAATTTCATAATACATAATAGAACTTGGAGATGTGTGGAGATAAGACAGTTACTCAAAGAAGCTATACTTTATCTATATCAGTGACATCTACAGAAAGATAGCCACCAAATTCAACACTGTGCCAATGATGAAATTACCCCTCATTGTTTCTTGCATCAAATTTTGAATGATCACTTAGATTCTACACATAGCCAACCTACGTTTGAGTTTTAGATGCTATTTGGTCACACTACTACCAAAATCTCTATCGTTATCACTAGATAGTCAGGTTGTCTTTTATATGATCATATATTTCACAAAGCAATGGATAAATTATAGGGTGTATAGGGTGATAGTGGAGTTCATTATTACGATACCCAAATTACCATCACTACTATAACCATTATACAAGGCACTGGAGAATGCTTTACAAAATAAAAACACAAGCCCTCATTATGATATGAGATATGGAGATACGATTACAGAGGTGATTAGAAATAAGCCCTAAGGTATACACAAATTCCAATAATTGGGTCAGTTGTAGACATAAGTAGAGCTTCAATTTTATCCTGGAAGAGACCTCCTTATTCAAGGCCATAATACTTGCTACTTTATCGAAGTAAGTTGGTCTACTTGAACCCGTAGGTTCAGCCATAGAGTGATCTCTTTGAAAACTATAATAGAGTCTATGTCTTGAATGACAGTACTTACACACTATGCAATAGCAAATCCACTATAGCCACAACTATATTATACTACCCTAACCTTTTTAAAATTTATTTAAAATGAATTATACAACTAAAATAGTCTTACTTCATTTCAAATTAAACAAACACCCCATAATTCACAAGAGAAATAGAGTGGAAAGCTCCAACCTAGAACTCCAACAAATTGAATGCTTCCAAAATATTATAAATTTCTTCTCGTACCTTCTTTAGTTTGGTATAACATAGTATAATAATCTGATCCTCCTTTTTTTTAACCACAATTGCAATTTGTAGTTTTCTTTCTTCTAGAGAAGAAAGATGTTCCTAAATATATATATATATATATATATATATATATATATATATTATATTTATTATTATTATTTTTTATCTTCTTTTTCTTATCCCATGTTAAGACTTCCTTTTATATATATTATTTTAATGGAAAGGGAATACCTAGAGTTAATAGAATAATCTTATCCACCCTTTCAACATTCCCAAAGTAGCCATGTGTAGGAAAGATCGATTTTTTAATTCTATGATTTTTTTTTCATGTTTTGGTCCAATCAAAATTGAGCAAGTTCATAAAAAAACAAACTACCTAATTTCCTTCTAAAATAGGATCAACTAGATCAAATAAGCATGTTCAAAAAAATAAATCTTTTACTTTAGAAATTGCTCAAATTAAGATTTCACTAAATCATAATAAATTGCATGATATTCTTTTCAATATTTTCTAGAATAATTTGTAAAATGTAAAACATTATTAATGTGCATTTTCAAGATAAAATTCAATTAAACCAATATCATGCAAATTAATCATGAAATAAAATATAAATCACACACAAATGATATACAAGCACCCGATGCATGTGCTCGGTATCCCCCATCATCGTTTTTCCTTTTATTGGGTGGGAATTTTTAGAGTAATACTCAAGCAACACTGAAATCATGGAGGTAACTAGTGATTATAGGAATATGAGCTTTACCTTTTAATTTGTCATAGTCATCATTTCTCTTCTCATATATTGGTGGTCAGTATTCCACCTACGAGAATCAATTTTCTTACAATCAAGCAACACAACATTATTTTATTTTTATAAATACAATGTAAATATTTTAAGCATTAAAACCAGCTATCATTACACAAATAGCATCTTAAAATAGTCCTCCAAGGTTGGATGTGACGCACTCCCCCCCTTATATTAAACACAGTCCTCTATGTTTTCCCGTATTATTACAAAATAATCAATAAAACATAGTTTTTGGCATAATTCCACTTTGCGTAAGTGGTCCATAGTTCAACCTGTATTATTACATAGCATCATTAAATGAATAAGGAAAGTTTCTTTTCATATCTTCCACTTTTTCCCAAGTGGAATTTGTTTTTCAAAATATTGGTCCCACTAGACCTTACACTAATGAATATTATGTTTCCTCATAGTCTTGGAATATAATCATTGATCTAAGATAGAATCATTCCAACTGCATTATGAGTTATCAAGGCAAATATTATCAATAGATATTGAGACTTGATTAGAGTCACTCTTGAGTAGAAGTTATCAGCTTCTACTCAACCGTCATACCACTCAGATATGAGAATGCTCAAAGTGTTAGGTTTCATCCCTCATAAAAGGGAAATCACCCTTAACCATATTGTCCACCAGGACCATTATATAGGTGAATACCTTGAATATGGAAACCCATCATAATGAAATAATCTCAACAATGGTTATTCATAGATATTAGATCCAACCCACATCTTCCCGATGGGGTCACTAAGATAACAAAATCACTATACGTGATCAACTCATAGAATCCTTGTAATGTCATATTTAAGCATGATTATATAACATTGTACCTCTTAAGGCTTATTTTTCCACCATTTTATTTAGGCACCCCTTTTGTTATATATATGAATTAAATAAGTTCATTATAAAAGGGCATTATTTAACAATCATGGGAGTACCTCCTTCCCATGTACATTCATTTATCATCATCTATAATACATCCTGGTATGAAATGTGTAACCTTAGTGAGTTTATCTACTATAACAAGGATTACATAATGATGATATTTTGTCTTTGGCAACCTAAAAATAAAATCTATTGATATTAATTGCCATTTGTGAGTGGGTATAGCATGTGAAAACAATTTTCCTATTGGACGTTGATGTTCAGCTTTCACCTTCTGACATTGTAAACATCGTGCCACAAAATTAGTGATATCTTTCATCATGCCTGACCAATAAAAGGTATTTTTTATATTTTCCCTCATTTTGGCTCCTCTAGGATAAGTGGAATAAGGAGAATTATGAGCTTCATGCATGATCAATCTCCTCAAATCACCCATTTTAGGTATGACTACTCAATCTCTAAAGCATAAAAGTCCATATTTCATGATATAATCTTGGTTTTCATTCAATTTTTGCTCTATCTTAACCCAAATTTTACTACATTTAGGATCCTAACACTGCATATTTTTGACTTGCCCCATTAAATCCACATTACTACGAGTCAATGCAGCTATGTGCTTCCTCCTACTCAAGGCATCAATGATTTTATTTTCTTTTCCTTTGATATACTCAATACCAAAATCATATTCTGTTAAGAACTTTATCCACCTTATTTTTTTAGTATTTAGTAATGGTTGAGTGAAGATATACTTCAAAATCTGGTGATCGGTTTTTAACTCAAATGATCTACCAACCTTATAATGTCACCAAATTTTCAAGGCACGCACAACTGCAACAAGTTCTAAATCATGAGTAGCATAGTTAACTTCATGCTTTTTGAGTTTTCTAGACTCATATGCTACTACATATTCATATTGGAATAGGACTCCTCCTAACCTTCCAAGGAATCATTTCCTGTGGGATCTAAAATCTTTGGAATAGGAGTTGAGGTTAGTTTATGTTTAAGCAAATTAAATGCTTCTTCACACTTTTCTATCTATTTAAACTCCTTCCCTTTCTTCTGAAGGTTGGTTATTGAATAAGCAATCTTAGAGTAGTCTTTAACAAATCTCCTATAATATCCTGACAAACCCATGAAGCTTCTTACTTTTATCACATATGTTGGAGGTGGCCAATTCAAAATGGCTTCTATTTTCTTTGGATCAACAATGATCCTATCCACTGATATAATATGCCCCAAGTAATGTATTTGTGGAACACAAAATTCACATTTAGATAAATTCCTATAGAGTTGGTTCTTCCTTAAAATTTTCAGCACTATCCTTAAGTGCTTTATCATGTTCCTCTTTATTTTGAGAATAAATCAAAATGTCATCCAAGGATATCAACACAAACTGATCCAACTATTTTCTAAACACACTATTCATAAAATTCATGAATTTTGTTGGTGCATTAGTCAATCCAAATGGTAGGATTGTAAATTCATAGTGATCATATCTAGTCTTGAACACGGTTTTATGTGTGTCTTCTTTTTGGATTCTTAATTTATGATATCTAAATTTTAGATCAATATTTGTGAAAATGGTGGCATCTTTTAGTTGATAAAATAAATCTTCTATCCTTGGAAATGGATATATGTTCTTGATAGTTGCATTTTTTAGCATTCTATAATCTATGCATAGCCTTAATGAACCATCTTTCTTCTTCACAAATAAAACAGGTGCTCCCAAAGGTGATGCACTTGGTTTTATCACCCTTTTTCTAGCAACTCTTAAAGTTGCACTTTCAATTCTTACATCTCAATGGGGTTCATTCTATAAGGAGCTCTATGGATAGGCTCAGTACCTGTCATCAATTCTATGGTGAAATTAAATTCACATTTAGGCAATAATCCAGGTATCTCATCAACAAAAATATCATGAAATTCTTGCAATAGTGGAAATTTTATAATAATTTCTTCCTTTGTAATTTCCTCTTTTTCCTTGAGTTAACTACATAAACCATTCCTCCTTTTCTAATAGTTTTCTTCAATTCCATTGCTGAAATTAGCATTGGTTGAATTTCTCTTGGTTCACTATACATCCTTTGCCTTTCTTTGTCCTCATTGGTAAACTCAATCCATCTCTCCTGTAAATTTACCAAGGCTTCATGACTAGTCTATTACCAATATGATATCAAAAGCATGTAGGGGTGCTACATACAAATGCCACCTAGTGAAGCCATTGGGTAGGGTAATTTGAGTTGAAGAAAAACATTGATTAACATGATAAGTTTACGTTAATCCATACTCAACCTTCCACCATTGTGCCAAAGATCCTAGATTTTTTGGCATATCCCTTACTAGATTACTAGAAATAAAACTATCGATAGTCCCACTATTAATTAAAATGCTTACTTCTTTATCAATTTTTTTACCATTTAGTGGCAGAGGTGTAGCTTGTCCATCCAAGTTTTGTGTTGTTGTTGTTGCATAGATCTTGTGATTTGGCCTATTAGAGCTAGTTCTTGCACGTTGTGGGTAGTTAATGGTAAAATGTGAACCTCCACACTTGAAGCACTTTATCCTTGAGTTTGAATCTCCTTATTGAACTTGTTTTCCTATATCCACTACTTGTAGCGGAACTAGTCGCTTAGGAGCCTATAAATCCCTATTGTTGTTGTTGGAGTAGTTGTTATTCTTGTGGTGAATTATTTCTTGAAATTCTTCTTACCACCATTGTTGTGCTTCTCAAATTTTGTATTTCCTTTGTTCTTTTGATTTTATCCATTATCCCACTTTCTCTTTTTTTTAAACTTATGTCCCTTTTTTGACCATTCTCTGGAACTATTGTGAGTTTTATTAGTAGTCTAAGTAGACTTTGTCCTTCGAGCCATATCATAAGCTTCTTACATAGTGTTATGGACATGTACGCTTACCCTATCTCTAATCCAATTCTTCATTCCTAGGACAAATTTATGTATTTTTATCTCATTATTCTAATTATAGGACGACACATATTTAAGGAGTCTCACAAACTATTCATAGTATTCCTCCATAGATCTTGATCCTTATTGAAATGCAAATAATTCCTTAAATTTATTCAAATAAAATTGATTTGTAAGGAATCTATCCTTAAAAGCTTCCACAAAAACTTCCCACTTCAATTTGTTAGGTGAGATATTATGTTCATCTTTATAAGCATTCCACCAGTCAATTCCTATTCCTCATAGATGAGAAAGATTAAATACTATTTTAGTTTTAGAGGAGTAGTTTCTTATGGAGAAATGAAGTTCCAGTTCATCTAACCATGACTCAGCTACATATTCTCCTCCTTTTCCCGTGAAATTAGTCACTTTAATGTACTTTATGTCATTTCCCATTTCTTTCTTCATGTGGTCCTTGTTTTCATGCTCTTCGGGATATTCATCCTCTTTGATTCAACCTCTTACTTCTCAAGCTTGTCACCATGTTTACTGGAGTAAAAAGTTGTGTTAATTATCATTGATTTTTGTAGTTAAAATTCTAGACAACTAGATTTCATCATAATTTCTTAATTAATCTATTACTACTAGGTGCATTCCCTATTTTATTCCACTAACTCTGGTTTTTGTTCATACACACTTGATAATAAGGAGTAAGTAAGTCAAAATACATATATGTCAAGTAATTTTCCCAAAATAGTCTAATGTATATTTCTTAAAACCCATAGGAGGGTTCATTTAGATCTTCCATTTCAAATGATTGTGGGTATATTCATGGGGATAGGAACTCAAACATTGACAATATCAAGTATTGACCTTGTCCTTACCAATTTTACATCATTTAGAGTTATGGAACTTATGTTTGAGTTATTTTGTTTCATGCCCAAATCTTTTGCTAACCTAGATCTAGCTAGAATCCACTAGTTAGCCTGGGCTTTGATACCAACTGTAACAACCCCAATTGTTACTTTATTTTTTTTTTGTACATATTTTCATCTTTGACCACATTTCAATGAGTTAATAATATAATAATGATCTAAGACAAGGATATCCCAAATACTCAGTAAGTGATTCGAGTCATAAAATATTAATCCAAAGTCACATTTAAATTCATTCACAACCATTCATAAATATGAGTACCATATCCTTTAATTCCTCCATACCATAACCATTTAATGTGAGGATAATACAATGGCTAAGTCCTTCATGAGGACATATCAATGGTTTTACCATTAATTGGGAGCTTTAACAGAAGAGAATAATCCCCTCCTCTCCATACTATCCATGAATAATAGTATTAAGGAGATAGTCATTAATCCTATTATTTCTCGTGAAAACTTACATGTGACTTGGGATATTGTCTTAAGCACCATTATAGAATTTACTCATTTACTAGGTGTGATGGTGTTGGTGGTTGTTTGAATTATTTGATTGCATGAAGTGATTGGTTTACTTCTAGCTATCTTGGGTGGATGGTGTAGATATTATTTTATCTCATATTATTGTGGAGGTTATCATGAATTTCCTTCTACACTATTATATTCCTTAAGGGAGAATCTAAATACATCCATCTAATCTACTAGAGCAACATACATCTCAATACCATACATTTGACAATGTGTAATCTCAAAGTAATTTCATTACTTGCTCATATTATAAAACATATATCACATAACATTTATTAGATGTGAATATTACAATATGAAAAATTTATCTCTAATTTACAAATATTGTGATAAAATACATAAAAATTACAAATCATACCTTATTTTACAAAAATTACATCATCCCTGCATAATTACATTGGAACTATATCAATACAAACTTTACATATTGAACATTGCAATAGTATTCAAAATGTGTTATCCGGTCCTTCTTTGAAATGCCTCAAGTTCCTCATGGTTGAAAGATATGATAATGGAGGGATTAGGACAACTCAAACGCAAAGTATGCCAAATGCATTACAAGCAAGCCATGCTTATCAATTTTTAATGTAATCATGCATCACACATTTTCCAAATGTATAACATATCTCAAGAAATCACAAAGAATGAATAAAAAATTCATCCATCATTAATATTTTCATAACAGGGATTAATTATTAATCCATTCATCATTTGTTTGGATTACCACCAAACAAAAGGAAGAGTCCCATACCTCTTCCAAGGAATGGACACCAATCCAATCCTTCCAAAACTAGAAGATCTTCCAATCTTCTAGATTATTATATTCACAGATAAATAGCATTATAGCACACACATGAGAATATAAATGTAAAATACATATTTCATTTGATCCTAAAGCTTAACAATCAGTTTTCCCTTGTTGCCTGGGACAAATTTTGTTCCAAGAAAAAGGATGGAGGACTCGGCTTCAGGGACATCAAGCGGATGAACATGGACCTCATTTACAAGCAGTCCTGGAGACTTACCATCAATGAAAAAGTCACTTGGATTGACATTATCAAAGCTAAGTACCTCCATCAGGTTCCCTTTCTTGGAGAGCACAACCTTCCTAGCGGATCTCATTTCTGGAATGGTGTCACCAAAACAAGGAAGATCATCATGGAAGGCTTAAGGTGGTGTCTTGGAAATGGAACGACCATTCATTTTTGGGATGACCCGTGGATCCGTGACAAACCTCTCAGCCAATATCCTCATATTGCAGTGCTCAAGACGACTATCGAAGCCACCTTTGGAGATAAGGTGTGTCATTTCATTAACCCAGGTATTACAAGACCCGAATGGAAACACCTGGCTCTTAATGGGCCTAGGCATATCATCGAGGCACTCAGGCGGTTACAAAACTTGCTGAGGACTTGCATCATCCCCAGCTCTCACAAAGATGACTCCATGGTTTGGAACCTTGAAGATTCAGGGAATTTCACTGTTAAATCTGCCTACTATAGCCAAGAAGCTCCCAATGATGGCCGAGACTTATCTAATCAGTTCTGAGTCCCCAAGATCATTCCCAAGGTCAAATTCTTCTGCTGGTTGGCCATCCAAAATAGAATCCTCACCACTGACAACTTGATAATCAGAGGGTTACTCATCCCCAATTGGTGCATCCTGTGTAAAAACACTTGTGATTCAACTTCGCATGTTTTTTCTGGAATGTCCCTTCTCTCTTACAGTGCTCAACCAGGTTCTCAACACCTTCGTCATATTCATAGCCCTCCCTCATTCCATTCCCCTCCTTTTTCAACAATGGCCCCGGCCTTTCAAGAGCAGTCAAATTAAATTCATGTGGCAAGCTTGCCTTCACATTTTCCTATGGCAGATTTGGCTTGAGAGAAATGCCAAAATTTTCAAAAACCATGCCACTGATAAGAAGATTATTGTGGCCAAAATCTTGGCCCTTGCTGCGGAGAATGCCTCTCTTGTCTCGTCTTCCAAACCCCCCCTCCTGGCCTTGAATCGGACCTAACAAAACTTTTCAATCTTTCCAATTTCTCTGCTACACCCCGTACTTCTGTTGACAGGTCTATAATCAAGTGGGTCTTACCTCCTACTAGGTGGCACAAGCTTAACTTCGATGGCGTGGCCAAAGGCAACCCAGGAGCGGCTGGCGGAGGAGGAATTCTCAGAAATCACAGAGGAGAAATAATTTTGGCCTTTGCTCAGAACCTGGGAATTCAATCTAACAATATGGCAAAGGCTCGGGCCTTGCTCCAAAGCTTGATTCTCTTGGAAGGCTTGACCATCAATAAACTTATCATAGAAGGAGACTCATTGCACTGCATCAACTGGCTCAATAGGACCTTTGTGCCTCCCTGGGCCCTAGTTTCGATCTTCCAATAATGCAAGGATCTAATTGGCATTTACCTAGAATTAATCATTAAGCATCAGTACCGGGAAGGAAACAAAGTTGCGGACTGGCTTGCTAACAAGGGAGTTGACGAAATGGACATTCATGTTTGGAGAGACTCCTTCCCCATTGGCCTAAGGGATGCTTCTACAAGTTCCAATGTCTGCACAATGTGAGTGGTTAACTAGGCACCGAGTTTGTTTGCTCTTGGAACTGGTCGAGTATTCGCATCCTTTCTTCCTTCCTCTCCCCCTTCGACTGCATTTTGGCAACTTGTCACGTTTTCACGACACTTTTCACCGTTGGCAATGAAATTTCAGCTTATCACGATATCGCAACATCCCTTTTTTCTCTAGCCGCGAGGTTGCTACTTGTCGCGATATCGTGACACTTTTTTCTCCTTCGGACGCAGTCTTCCAACTTGTCATGATATCGCGACACTTTTTCTCTCTGGGTGCTTTTTTGCAACTTGTCGCGATATCGCGACACTTTTTCTCTTCAGGCACTTTCTTGCATCATGTCGCGATTTTGCAACATTTTTTCTCTTCGACGGCGGTCTTCCATTTTGTCATGATATCGTGACACTTTTTCTCCTCGACGGCGGTCTTCCATTTTTTCATGATATCGCAACACTTTTTCTCCTCGACGGTGGTCTTCCATTTTGTCATGATATCATGACACTTTTTCTCTTCGGCTGTAGTCTTCCAGATTGTCATGATATCGCGACACTTTTTCTCTTCGGCTACGGTCTTCCATATTGTCGCGATATCGTGACACTTTTTCTCTTCGACTGTGGTCTTCCAGATTGTCGTGATATCATGAAACTTTTTCTCTTCGACAGTGGTTTTCCATCTTGTCGCGATATCGTGACACTTTTTCTCTTCGGCTGCGGTCTTCCATAATGTCGTGATATCGTGACACTTTTTCTCTTCGACTACGGTCTTCTAGATTGTCGTGATATCGTGACACTTTTTCTCTTTGGCTGCGGTCTTCCAGATTGTTGCGATATCGTGACACTTTTTCTCCTTGGCAGTGGTCTTCCATCTTGTCGCGATATTGCGACACTTTTTATCTTCGGCTACGGTCTTCCATAATGTCGCGATATCGTGACACTTTTTCTCTTCGATAGCGGTCTTCCATCTTGTCGTGATTTCGTGACACCTTTTCTCTTTGGCAGTGGGCTTCCACAATTGTCGCGATATCATGAAAATTTTTCTCTTTGACTGCGGTCTTCCTTCTTGTTGCGATTTCGTGACACCTTTTCTCTTTGGCAGCAGTCTTACTTCTTGTCATGATTTTGCGACTCCTTTTTTGTCCAGGCACGGTCTTCCTTCATGTCGTGATTTCACGACTCTTCTTCTCTTTCGGCTCCAACCTAGCAACTTGTCGCGATATCGCGACACTTCCTCTCTTCTAGCAGCAACCTTGCAACATGTCACGATTTCATGACTTCTTCCCTCCTTCGACTCCGATGGCACTTCTTGTCGTGATTTCGTGACATCCTTTCTTCTCTTGGCAGCAATGGTGCAACTTGTCGTGATTTCACGACATCACCAATTTGGTCGCGATTTCACAACACCTTTCCTAGTGTGGAGGTTTGCTCGCTCTTTAATATTTTTTTCTTGGACCACCTCGGTTGATCTGGAATTCATGTAATTCCTCTTGTACAAGGTTCAGGGACCTTTCAACACCCTTTCAACCAAACAAAAAAAAACAATCAATTAATATAAAATCACTAAACAAAGCATCTAATGTTAATTGGCTTCTATATTATACAAAACCATTTCCAATATATTCAAATTCTTTACCAATATTAACTCAATCTATTATGCAATAGCCTTATATTCAATATAGAGAAGTTCCCTACTCCATAGTCATATGTCAACAACATACATGAACTTTTATTTAAATTTGAACTTTATGAATATACTCAACAATCAACATATAGAATTGCTTTTCATATTTTAATACATCACTCCACATATTTATAATCCAAACTATACTATAGACCATCCAAGGAAGATGATCTTAAGGTATGTTGATTCTCAAATAAAGGGCTAAGACCAATCAACCCATCCTCGATAGCCCAAATATAAGTAAGTTTTGACATCACCAGTTCAAGAGATCGTATACAAATATATACTGAATTATTACAAAATACCCATATATGTGTCAAAAGCCCTTCTTACCAAGTATTAGGCTACAGTATTGTTATAAAACTCATCAATAAAAGAGAAGATGATGAATTGGACTAAGGTCTAATATATATATATATATATATATATATATATAATATATATATATATATATATATATATATATATATATATATATATATATATATATATATATATTATGATGGTCAAAATTATGTTTATCGCGGTCCAGGGAAATATTATGGTTTCCAGGATTTTGTATTATACTACCACTGTGGGACATTTTTTATCAGATCGGCGTTGTCTACCAGAAGCACAACAAAGCTCGGTGTTTGACTCAATGACCACGATAGAAAGAACCATCTGTACTAAAAAGGTTTGGATTTAAACATAAATACTTTCGGTGACATCGTTTAACATGCAACCATACTAATTTTGATAAATATTATAGGTATAGATAATCAATCAGAGTACCCATCTACACACGATATGAGTTTGGATAATGCTACACATATTTGGTTAAGGTCTATCACAATTTATGAGAATAACGATCTTAATGACCTCTAATTTCTAAATATCTTGATTTCATAATACAGAACAAAACTTGGATATGTGTAGAGATAAGATAGTTACTCAAAGAAGGTATACTCAATTTGTATCAGTGACATCTATAGAAATATAGGTACCAAATTCAACATTGTTCCAACGATGAAATTACCAGTAGCACAGTCCAGGGAAATATTATAGTTTCATAGATTTTGTATTATACTACCACTATGGGATATTTTTTATCAAACTGATGTCGTCTATCGAGAGCACAACAAAGCTCAGTGTATAACTCAATGACCTCAAGAGGAAGAGCCATATGTACTAAAAATATTTGTATTTAAACATAAATAATTTTGGTGACATTGATTAACATGTAACCATACTAATTTTTATAGAGAGTACATGTATAGATAAGCAATCAGAGTACTCGTCTACACATGATATGAGTTTGGATAATGCTACATATACTTGGTTAAGGTCTATCATGATTTGGGGGAACAATGATCTTAATGACATCTAATTTCCAAAACATCATAATTTCATAATACATAATAGAACTTGGAGATATGTGGAGGTAAGATAGTTACTCAAAAAAGGTATACTTGATCTATATTAGTGACATCTACAGAAATATAACCACCAAATTCAACATTGTGCCAATGATGAAATTACCCCTCATTATTTTTTGCATCAAATTTTGAGCAATCACTTAGATTCTACACATAGCCAACCTACATTTGAGTTTCATATGATATCCGATAACGCTACTGCCAAAGTCCCTATCATTACTACTAGATAGTCAAGTTTCCTTTTCGATGATCATCTCTTTTACAAAATAGTGGACAAATTATAGGGTTTACAGGGTCATAGTGGATTTCATGATTACAATACCTAAATTACCATCGCTACTATAACCGTTATACAAGGCACTGAAGAATGCTTTACAAAAGAAAAACATAGACCTTTGTTATGAGATGAGGGATAAAAATATGATTACATAGGTGAGTAGAAATAATTCCTAAGGTTTACATGAATTCCAATAATTGGGTCATTTGTAGACACGATTAGAGCTTCAATTTTATCCTGGAAGAGATCTCGTGATTCAAGGCTAGAATACTTTCTACTTTCTTGAAGTAAGTTGGTCTACTTAAACCCATAGGTTAATCCATAGAGTGATGTCTTCAAAAACTTTAATAGATTCTATTTCTTGAACGACAACACTTACACACTATGCAATTTTAAAGAAAATCCACTATAGCCATGACTATATTATACTACCCGAACCTTTTTAAACTTTATTAAAAATGAATTATACAACCAAAATAGTCTTACTTAATTTCAAATTAAACAAACACCCAATAATTCATAAGATAAATAGAGTGGAAAGCCCCAACCTATAACTCCAACAAATTGAATGCTTCCCAAAGCTTGTAATCCCTTCTCCTACCTTCTTCAGTTTGGCATAACATAGTATAATAATTAGATCCTCTTTTTTTTTCAACCACAATGGAAATTTATAGCTTTCTTTCTTTAAGACAAGAAAGATATTCCTATATATATATGTATTGCTTTATTTCTTTTAGAAAATATGCTTCTAAATATATATTTTTATTTATTATTTTTTTTATCTTCTTTTTCTTATCCCATGTCCAGGCTTCCTTTTATATATATTATTTTAATGGAAAGGTGATCCCTAGAGATAAGAGAAGAATCTTATCCACCCTTTCAACCTTCCCAAAGTAGCCATGTGTAGGAAATATTGATTATTTAAATCTACAAGGTAGTTTTTTCATGTTTTGGTCCAATCAAAATTGAGCAAGTTCCTAAAAAATAAAATACCTAATTTCCTTCTAAAATATGATCAACTAGATCAAATAAGCATGCTTAAAAAAATAAGTCTTTTACTTTACAAATTTCTCAAATTAAGATTTCACTAAATCATAATAAATTGCTTGATATTCTTTTCAATATTTTCTAGAATAATTTTTAAAATGCAAAACATTATTAATGTACATTTTCAATTTAAAATTCAATTAAACCAATATCATGAAAATTAATCATAAAATCAAATATATATCACACAAATGGCTTACAAGCACTCGATGCATGTGCTCAATATCCCCCATCACTGGTTTTCCTTTGATTTGGTGGGACTTTTTAGAGTAATACTCAAGTAACACCGCCATGAGGGAGGTAGCTAGTGATGATAGGAATATGAGATTTACCTGTTGAGTTGTCATAGTAATAATTTCCCTTCTCATCTCTTGGTGGTCAGTATTCCACCTACAATAATAAATGTTCCTACAATCAAGCAATGCAACATCATTTTCTTTTGACAAATACAATACAAATATTTTAAGCATTAAAACCAACTATCATTACACAAATGGCATCTTAAAAATAGTCCTCCAATGTGGGATGTGACAAAACTAGGAAATATTTAACAAAGGTTTCCATAAAATCCCTTAAATTTTTAATGGAATGATGTGGTTTTTGAAAATACCATTCCAAAGCTAATCCACTAAGGCTTTTAGAAATAAACCTAAAAAGCAATTTTGCATCATGGTTGATGTTACTACATGCTATTTGGAATAGTCTTAAGTGGTTTATGGGATCTTATTTTCCACTATATATTTGAAACTTAGGAGTTTAAAATTTCTTTGTAAAAGGATGTTTGACTATCATGGGGTCTAATGGTTCATTATAGAAATCACCAAAGGAATATTTTTGTTTTGATGACCCTTGAAGAGAAGCAATTTGATATTCAAGCTCTTCGAACTTAGATTTTCTCTTTTTAAGGTGTTTGATTTTGGCAATAATGTTCTAAAAATCATCATTTAGAGGATTTTGTGGAGTAGGAGATGTCAAATGAGGTTGCAAGAGAGCCCAAGATATAAAAGGTAAGGTTATAAGAGGTAAACTCATTTGATTAGATGTTATAGTTGACCCTAAGTCATGAGATAAGAAAGGATTTGTAGAATTGGGGTTTGGAATAGGTATTGTGATATTAGAGGATGATGTGAACATTGGTATACCCATTATGGGTACACCTATAGATAGGGTTGGAGGAGTTGTATAATCAGTTGGATGTGCCATAACCACATTAAGACTAGAAAAGTTGTTTTGTTTTTCATTCATTTGTGTGATAGTAGATTGACCATTAGAATTTTTAATATTATCATGAGGTGTAGAAGGTTTTTTCCTATTTTTTTATTCAAGTTATTTACTAAGGACATATAGGGAAATATCTTTAGTCCTTTTAATATAATATCTAGTATGATCTAGAGAGTTAAATTTAACTCTCTCAATAAGTTATTTTTCTTCCCTAGGTTCATGGTGCGGCAAAGGGTTTTCCACTTGGTATTCATGTTCATGTGTAGATAATTCATAAGGTGAAGATGCTAAACCCTTAATTCAAGTATTGTAAGGATGTTGAGCCATAGTTTGAAGGTTTTGAAGGAGGAGTTAATTTATTAGAGTTTTTTTTTTGGAATACTTATAGCAAAGAAGAGAAATCCTTATGTCACCTTTGAAAACAACCCTCCTTATGACTATCACTAGCCCATAAAAATATACTAGGTAAAAGAGATTTATCCCCCAAGGTTCATACATTGGTTTACTCAAGGGGTAATTATCCTCAACCCAATATGACTAATAATTTGTTTATGTTCTTATTATCTTTATTTAATGTGATTTATACTTATGCAAAGAATATTAGATGATCTTGTTTAAATTTGAATCTTTTTTATTTTATTTAAGCCAAAGGGAGTGTTCATGTTGGGTTAACCAAAATGTAGATCTGAAACCTCATACACACATGGGGGGATCCACTAGGACCCTTGCATCCTTGCTTGAGGACCTCTTTCCAAAGTAAGCCCTAAAGATATGGGAATTCTCAACACAAGTGGGCTCTACCTCATGTATTAAAAAATGTAGCTATGTGTTATGTTGATGTTAGGCTTATATGGTGTTTAATGAGTTAATTCAATAAAAACCTAAGGTTTTGGATCACTAATCTGACTCTTTATCGAGCCTTGATAAGATAAAATTTATTCAAACCTAAAGTGAAGGTCACCTAAAGTGTATACTAAATGCAATCACACAAAATTTAAGAAAACAAGTGTTATCCTGATATGTTCATTTGATTAAAATGATTCCAATGCTAAAGGAGTTTTTATTTCAAGAGCAACAAAAGGACTATGTAACAAAAAAACTAGCTTAAGATGCAAGCTAATATGATTTTTATTTTTTCCTAAGTGTGTTTTGAAAAAGAACCCATGCTAAGGTTCCTTTATTTTTCAAAAACAAATGTGGTTTAAAACAAATAATTTATCAAGAAATAGAGGTTTGTAAACTAAAAATGATGAAATTACTGTAGGAAAATGGGTGTCAAGTGGTAGGATTACTTGAATTGATGCCTGGTCAAATTTTCCATAGACTATCAAGTTTTCCACTAGTGTTTTTGCAATTGGGTGGCATTTTTGAAACCTACAAAAATAGATTAAATAATTAGGTTTATCTGATTTTTGGGGTTTGTCTAAGTGTAGAGAGGTTATAGGTCATCTTCTTAGATGATCAAACCCCTTGTTAGAATAATTTTGAATGTGAATTTGAACCATTTGAAATGGAAGAAGTCCTTATCAAATTCACCATAGAGTGGAAAATTTGCCAATGGAATTTTTGAGTCTGTCCACATATCCTTGGAGTCTAATGGTCAACCCCACCTTGTTGTTGACTAATCCTTAGTGTCCTAGATTCCTCTACCCCCTCATTGGATTAAAATAAATTTTGATGGTGTATCCAAATGTAACCTAGGAAGAGCCAACTACAGGGGACTTATTAGGGATGAAAATGCCAGAGTCATCCTCACTTTCACTAAAAATTTAGATTGTGCAATCAAACAACTTTGTTGAAGCTAGAGTCATCTTTCAAGGATTCCAGACTATGGTGGACCTCAATATCCAAAGCCTAATAATTGAGGGTGACTCTCTAAATATGATTAACTACATCAAAGGTATGGCTAATCCACCTTGGAATGTTGCCCCGCTAATCTAGAAAACTCTCCTTTATCTTAAATTGTTCAACAACCTCTCTATTCACCATGTGTACAAGGAAGGCAACAAATCTATTTATGTAATGGCTAACTTCAGGTTAATGGTGGATTCCTATAAGACCTAGAGTTTTGAATTTCCCTAATTCCTATTAAACATCTATCATGGAAATGATGTCTCCATATTCATGTGGTTTTTATTCTATGAAGACTGGGTTGTGCCACCGATGCCTGAGGAAAGGACCCGATGATCATTTTTTGATTATTGTACCTCACAAATATTGTTGGATGAAAGCTCATTTTCACCATGATGACAAGGTATCACTCCACCAACAAGAGATACATGAGCACAAATTCCAAGATTTTTCTTCCAAGGAGAACAATATAAAATTTTCAAGGCTAGGATGTGCTAAATTTTCTATGTTGTGGTGATTGGCACAAGCCCAAGGTCCAATAGAACATAAAATTCTATATCCAAATTAATATACAACAAATAAAATGGGTAGTGGATATCAACTCAATGTCTATGTCAGCCATGGTGATCATCGTTGGAAAATTGGAAATCGTGAAGCGGATGGGAAGGTGCGTCGATCAAGAAATTAGGACATGTGTGGTGATGCCTACATTGGTCATGTGTATCTCGCATCAAAAAAGCAAAATATTACACCCAATCATGATATGTTAAGTGATTTGTGCTAGAATCATAATTTTACCATATTTTTCAATAGGATTAGCCAACTTGTCTTTCATATGGATGTTAACATTGGTTGGTCTTGGCATGGTGGCACCATGTGGAGGAAGGTTGAGTATGTGGCTTGTCCTCATTCACCCACACCTGATGTTACCCACCAGTAATTCAAACATATAAATTCTAATATAGTTCTAATCCTAAATATAGGTGCCATATCTTCACCCCGCATTCAATGCCTCCTTTTTTGGTTAATGCTTGACTAGTGAACCCAATAATCATTGGGTGTGGCAAGGCTCGTGTGGAAATATAGTTTAGGGTGGACATTACCCATAAATATCTCAGGTCGAGCACTTAGCCCAAGGGTGGTGGCATGAACCCATCCTGGCATGATGGGGAATTTTTTTAAGTGAGTCAATGCTTAGGTGCTTAAAGATGAAGAACCAGTGCAATCAGTGGTGTAAGTTGGTGTATGCTCGCTCTATGAACATCCTTGTGTATTGTGATAATAGCAATATGGTGCTTATAGAACCTAAAATATTGTAACTCGACCCCAATATTGAAGAAATTCTAGCATTCCATGGACTTTTGAACTTTCTCAAAAAGTTTTAGGGGCATAACCCAGAGCTTTTGAAGGAATTTGTTTAGACCTAGGATAGTGGAATGATGTATTTGAGGAGTTTGAAATTTGTAATTATAATTGAATTACTGGCTGATATTACAGAGCTACCCAACAATAGGGAGATCATCCATCGATACAAGTATTCTATGGTAGGGGAACTTGTTTATTTCTATGACAAAGGGAAGTTTCTATCCAATAAGGATAATGGTTTCATCCGAGAAGACCTTCCCTTTCCATGGAATCAGACGCTCATACCAATACCTCATGATTGATGAACTATCATATCCTTTATGAAGCTTCCACATGGAATTCCTAAACTATATGAAGGATGTGAAGTTGATCAACATATTGGAATATATCTTCCAGTTGATAAAGATTTATGTCGACAACATTCAAAAAGGAAAATCCAACTATCATAAGCATTAGGGTCTTCGCCTGATTATTTACAACTACATCAGCCAAAACCTGAATCAATGTATCTTTGATGCTAGTGGCCCATCAACTATTCTCGAGCCCATCCTAGGCTTACCTTTGGTGCTCCTAGAAAATACCCTAGAAAACCTGATAATTGACATTGATTCTAGTACCCCTAGCAGAGATGACAAGTAGAAAATGGTGGGGGGTCCATCTTATACTTCGAGTAGATGCTCTACTCATGTCAATTTTTTGTCCAATAAAAATGGTAAGAACGTTATGTCTGTAATTTTTTTTGAAATAGAGTACACCTTCCCTACTCACAAGATACAAAATACCCTAGAAGGACCATCCCTTAGTATGATTTTTGCTCAGCTAATAGACGATGTTGACCAGATGTCAGACCTAGATGACATGATTTTTCTAGATACCTCAATGCTCTTAAGGGTTGGCAAGATTATCAACTAGTTGAAGGCCTAGAAAGCAGCCCAAAATGGGGATAATTCTCCCAAATACATTGAAATTAAGACTACATCTCAAAGTAATGTGTTACGTTTGGATTTTTTGGTTTGTCCCTTACGTCAAGTGATTGTTTCGTTTTGGTCCTTGTGTAGCCTACAAGCCTTTCCTTCCTCTATATTTATTTTTATTCTATGGCTACTTAGTGTGGGCCTCTTTTTGGCTTATCCTATTTTGGGTTGATCCCACCTAGGATCCCCTCTACGGCTTGTAAAATATTTTGGATCCCTTTCAAAACCTATTATCAATAAAAAAAAAAAGAGGAGCAAGCTAAGAAACAACAAATACATTAATTAATACTTTATATTTCTATAGTATATAACAAATGCAATTACCTCTAATATATGGGAGGAAAATTAATTAAAATCATAGAAAATAAATTGAAAAAAAAAATCTATTAATTTCCTCTATAAAAAATATATATTTTGATATACAAATATAACAATTTAAAGAAAATGAATATGAAAAAATATATTTAATAAAGTAAAACTAAATTTAAATTCTAGTAAAATAATATAAAATTTTAGTGAAATAACATAAAATCTAATAAAAATACAAAATTAATGTTTTATTTTTAGGATGATAGGATGACTTTTGGAATAATTAATTCATATTTCCTCCACCTAGAAGGAAGGAAGAAATTTCCTTGCCTTGCAAATTTGTTGAAGCTAATGATCTACCACCTTCAAAAAACTTATAGTTTTTAATCAAAACATTTTTTTCTTTTCTTTTTAGAATTATTAGTTTCCTTAATATGATGGCTATGTGAAAATTCTATCCCTTCTACTTGATAAAACATAAATTTTAAAGCAAAACTTGCATAGATTTTTCATATCTCAGAATAATTACATAGCAACAACATTTTAATTTTTTACACACGCATTAACAAACTAATTCCAACCTATAGTTACAAGCACACCTTGTAAAATGCATAGCCATAGTTATAAACTCAACTAGGAATATGCATAGATATAGTTATAAATTTGACTAGAATATGCACAACTACAATTACAAACTTAGTTGGAAAATGTACAATTATAGTTACAAGCTTAGCTAGGAATGTACATAGGTTTAGTTACAAACTTAGATTATAATCTGCACAACTTTAGTTTCAAGCTCAACTGAGAATCTACAGAGCTATGGTGAAAATCTCAGCTACAAATCTATACAATTGCAGTTACAAGCTCAACATCATATTTTTAGTATTTTTACAACTATGGGATTTTCTTAGAATTATATTTTTAATATTTTATGCCTTGATGCTAAGAGGTCTCACAATATCATCTCTAAGTTTTAATAACTAATATTTGACAACTCCTTATGTGAACACATCAACAAGTTGCTCTTGTGTGCCTTTTCTTTTGTACTAGAGCCCTAATAAAATGATCTTTTAAACCAAAGTGTTTAGACCTACTTTGATGGATAATATTCTTTTTCAATTGCATTGTACCCATAATATTATAAAAAGTGACCATAGGATGACATTACTTCTCACAAGTATCATTTAATACCTTCCTAAGCCACAATGTGTATGCACTAGCTGAAGTGACTACAATATACTTAGGTTCTTTGGTGAAAAAAGAAATTTATCATTGCTTATTTGATCTCCATGTGATCAATCCAAAACCAAGAGAAAATAAATTCCTATAAGTAGACTTCTAGTCATCCAAGTTGTTTCCCTTGTCAAAATCACTGAAAAAAACAAGCTCTATCTTCTTAGTTGCATAATAAAGAATTTAAAAATCAAGAGTACCTTTCACATACCTCAATATTATCTTGGTAATATTCAAATGAATTTGAGATGGTTCATTCATGTAACTTAAAAAAATAGAAACAACACAAGCAATGTTTGATCTAGTGTTAGTGAGAAACATCAAACTTCCCATAATGATCCTATAACCTATCACATTTATATTATCAAATGTGTCATCCTTACACAAAACTACCCAATGATTAATCAAAGTGGAAACTAGTTTACATTTGTCCATACAAAACTTATTCAACATATATTTAGCATACTTTGGTAAACAAAAATTTCATCTTCATGTTGATGAACCTCCATTCCAAAGGAAGTTGTAGACACCAAATCCCATCCACATGTTACCCACGTATCATCCTATCACAATCATCCATTGTTTATTTATATAAGTGTGTATATTTATTTATATTTATATATAAATATAAATATTTTATATATTTATATTTATATTTATATATTTAATATATATAAGAATAAATCATAGCCACTCATCACGAATTAATCTCAACCATCCATGTAACTTGAAACATGTCACTCATCAATGCACAATCTTAGCCCTTCATCATGATTTAATCTCGGTCACCCGTTGGTGTCGTCAAAACCCTAGCATATTGAAGGTAAGTTATAAAAAATCATTCACTTTTTTGAATGAGGGTTAAACTGATAGTTGATTTGAAATATGATAGTAGATTCCTAATATTATTATAGTTCTTCATCCATCATTATCCAAACCCTAGCATTTCACTAACATCCTTCCTCCTCTCCACCATTGCATCCCCCATTTATATTGATAAAACCCAAATGAACCAAATTTGGTTTTGTTGTACACCTCCTTGAAATCCTTGAATGCTCCAGGGTATTTCGAGAATGCTACTAAGCATTCTAGGAATACTGCAGGGCATTCACAACCTTCCTTGAACGCTCCAAGGTGTTTTCTATTAGCTAGTTTGTCATTGGCAAACCCTTGAATGCTTGCGGGCGTTCATGCACCATGAAATCATAGAAGAAAAAACATAGATTAGATTAATAAGGTATTTTTTGACAAGTTACAAGGTATTATTGCTTTTCAACTTATGTTTTCTATACTTGAATTACATTTTATCATCGTTGCACCTAGGTTTTTATAGATATATTTCTCATAGGGTCTCACATAGTGGATCCCTCGCATATGCTACTAACTTCTTTGTGTTGTAATCTACTTTTAGGTATAGGCGGCATCTTCGTTAATGATTTGTGTAGCTTGAGTGATCCCATAGGGATACACAATCCCATTCATAATTTTTTTGGATTGAAAATGATTTTAGAAGACACCAACATTCTTTTGAATGAGGTTTTTTACTACCCTCACATTATAATAATTGTATCGAAGCATACAGTATATTTTAACCCCAGATTTGGGACAAATCTATTATACAAATTGGAGATCCATGATCCTTGAGTTATAATAAATTAGATCTATCAACTTTTTGCATATTTTGGTGTTGCTTTGATCTATTTCTTTATTGGTGTTGTTCATTTTTACTTTATAAAATGGAGATCACAGTGGGACCCCCAAAGGGTTTCTTATGTTAACTTACCTTGTCAACATTTCTGATCTATGTTTTTTATTTTTGTTGTAGGTTTTAAAAATTTGTTAGCACAAAAATTGTGGGATCTAGGGCTAGGATTTTTGGAAGTAGCAATATTCTATATATGGTCGTGCAAACGCCATTTAGCATTTGAGGGATGTCAATTCGCATCCATGTGGACACTATAGAGTATCTACAGCTTTCGATAGAGAAAACTACAGGTTTCAATAGAGAAGATTATGGGTTTTGCTAGAGAAAACTGTGAGATTTTGTACTACGTTTGTAGATTTAAATATAAATATGTAGGACTTATGGTAAGTTTTGTTTAAACTAAGCTCACATTGTTTATTTAAAAAAAAATAAGGAAAATAAAAGAAATATATATGTTCTATTTAAAAAGCAATATTGATAGGAATCTTAGATGTTCATCAGTATTTTTAAAATCATATAGAATTACACATAGAGATAGATTTGCATATGTGCATTCATATTAGTTGCATTAGAAATTCATTACACTAGATTTAATTTTTTGTTGTCTTTCGTGGTATTTTTATTTTTTTCCCTGAGTGTTGTTTGCAATAAATAAAAAAAGTATAGTAGTTGCACTATAGGCTAAATTTTTCCACTTTCCACTTTTCTAAGTTGGAACAAGTCATCGATACTCAAGTCTCTCCCACTGTTGGAAATATATTGCTAATTCAAAGTGAAATAACTAGGCAAACCCTCCACTATTGGAATCACTTGTTGATTCAGGGTGGATCTTAAGAGGTGTACTTTAGGTTCTTTTGAGGGGCTTAGTATTGGTGTTCTTAGTCATCCACTTGGTTGAGTGTAAATAGGGTTTCTTTACATTTTTAACACCATATACAATGCAAATTTACAAATAATCACACACAATTGCATGTTTCATTTTTCAATATTAGTGATTTGGACTTCATCATCAATCACTGATCAAGACTAGCGATGGTGGACTTCATCTCCATCTGATGGCTCGCCCCATAGTCACCTTAGTAGCCCATGAGTGATGTTTTGGATTTCATCACCAAAATAATCCCCACTTTCCATCCACCTTGGAAACCCATCCTACATAGCATTCAAGGGTTAGGGTCTAACATCAAAACACACAAACCACACAAAAAAGTTAAAATCCAAAATATTTTTGCAAGACATATGATTATATTATTTGTTTGATTCCATGTGGTGTTCATTGTTATTGCACCTTTTCACACAAATTCTTCACATCCACAACCTTTCCCTTGCTTATAGCTTATGGACTTTACTAGAAATCAATCCAGAGCCATGAGCCAAGCACCAACCTCATCCATGGAGTGTTCCACTTCTTATCCAGCCACTTTTGTGGCTAACCCAACCAGCCCAACATAGACAAGATATTTTGTGGCTAACCCAACCAGCCACACATAGTACTCACTTCAAAAGTTGATGTGATGCACAAATTCATTCACACCTCCATACAAAAAATAGAGTCTTCCACACTAACTGATTCTTGCATCACCTATATAGACATGGAAAAAGTTGGAGCTTACTTAAGACCAACCAAACTAGTCTTAGAATAACTTAACATCCCACACAGCTAAGTTCCTTATTCTTAGTTGTAACTTTCTCACTCACATCCCACCAAATTCAACCAATTCTACACAAACCCTCTTTTTGAGGCAACATATACCATTTCATATAAACTTTCTCCACCACCATACAACCAAATCACCTCCATCCAATCTACCTATACCAATCCACTCTATGAAGCACAAGTCAATGTTGATTTATAGATTCTATCAACCACTCCATCAACCACCTCTCATTCAATTATGATTTTTTTTGCAACTTACCCTCCATCGAACTCAACCAACATGGTAAACATTCACACCTCACCTAATTCCACTTCCACCACAACCACACCATCTACTTCAAAAATTTCCATACAACAAGCATGGGAGCACATCAATCAATTACTCATGGAATAGCAAGATGTTCTTTCTTATTCCCAATAGCAAATAGAGATAGTATATTTCAAACCCCACACCTACTTCACATTTGTATTATCTTGGGTATTGCCATATTCTCAGGTTACTATACCCACACCCTCATTCACCCATATCAATTCCACTTCCATAATATAGCACATTCACATTCCCTAAACTTCATCCTCACTCCATCAACAATAATTATTTTATCATTGAGATAAATAAAATGTCCAACATCATCAAGTATCCTTCAATCCATCCGACCATCAAATTCAAATTCCATATCAACAATTCACCACACCACATACCTCACCTCAGCACAATCATCAAATAATTCAGGTCTTATACACACATGTGGAAGACCTTAAAATCTAAGTTATGCAAAAATAGATTGATAAATTGATAATGCATACTCATGGTATGATGTTGTAGACACCTAAAATACATCATAATTAGGATAGTACTCATATGGGCATCTTTGTAAACCATATTAATGATATTTGACCTTTCCAAGGCAAATCAATGGTTTTAACCACTCAATTTAGGCATCCTAGGCCTATTCAACCCTAGCCATGGATGGCATTTGTAGCTAAGATCACAGCCACGGTTGACACTTGTAGTTTGGTTTTTAGTCGCGTGTAAGAGTTGCGGCTAGCTTTGTAACTATCTTGGCCTCTTGAGCCGAGCCAAATTGGTTGTTACAATTACATTTGCAACCAATATGGGCAGTTTTAAAAAAGGAAGCTTCTAGATTATTCCTCCCAACTGCTTTGACCTGTTATTTCTTGATCTTGGCTTCTCAAGGAAGCTAGGATGAGGAGTTGGATAGTCTATAAGACCCCCCTCAAAATTGGAGATAGGTCTAGAGGGGATTCCAATTTTAATGTAGCAAATCCCTGTCAAATTGGAGAGCCAATTACACCTTGTGAAGAGTAACAAGATACTGCTAAAATCCAATTTGATCATCAACCTTGCAACAATGGAGATCTCAAGAGCTTGAGGAACAAGCTTGATAATTGACACACTTCCATTGTAAAATCTGATGAATTACATATTCAATCTATTCCAAAATACTGAGGTGACCCTTGATCATCAATTCCTTGGAGGAATTAAGATTTTATGGCCTTGGTTGCAAGAGGAAGAGGAGTTTTCTCTCAACCGCGGCTAATAGAGCCAGTTGCATTTATCACCCATAGCTAGGGTTTGATACTCTTTTCCCTCAATTTTTGCAATATATTTCTATTTCCAGTTATGCAAATAGGTTAATCTAGCTTATATTAGTCTTCATTTACACATTTGCTTGGTTAATTAGCAATCTTAGAGGTAACTTTACCTTCATTAGGTCATATTTTCTAGTTTTCAATAATCTTCTTAGATTAGCTTCATTTTATGTTTTTACTGCAAATAACATGTTAGATTAGCTAGATCTATACATTTTAAGGTATGTTTTACACTGATTTAGGAATTTTGTAAATATCTTTGCACATCTTTATGTTTTCTTTCAAGTTTAGCCATATTTCTTGAATTTTCTTGATAAAGGCCTCATCATGAGAGGATCTCTATGCATTTGATTGTGCTTTGTTGTTTCTTGTATGCAAGTTACAGGATATTTCAAGTTGCAAGGCACTCTCAACATCAAGTTCCTCTTGACAAGTAGAGAAGGAGACATCCTTATAAGCCCTCAAGAAGAGTTGGAGAAGATATGAAGACCATTTGAAACACATCTTCCCCCATTTTGGTATTATTTGCTAATTGTAACAATTGTATTAAGATTTGGTATCCCTAAGAGGGAAAAATTTGTAACTAGATTCATTTTATTAATAAAATAGCGCTTACCTTTGTTATTTCCTTCTTTTTTTTCAAATTTATGCTTATATTACATGCTTTTCCTTCTTCATGTTGCAATATTAATAGATGTGTGGTATCCATACCATTCTACAGTGGCAATCACGGTGGAAATCGGTAAAATTCATTGTCATTTACTGATTTTCCTCTATTTTTATGTTGCAAGTATTAGCTTCACTTGACAATCATGGCACACAGTGGAAACTATGTTTAACACCTACGACTAGTATCTTAGCCACGTTTAATAGCCATGACTAGCAAAAGATAGAGAAAATATAGTAGACAACCTATCTCTTCATTGAATGAGGAATTCTAGGTAATTATCCCTTCTTTATGATTTCTTGTTTTTATTTTTTCCCTATCAGTAGGCTAATTAAATCATCTAGCAAAAATTAAGAGGAAAAATCATGAAAAAATGCTTATCAACTGATAGTTGTGGCTGACAACAACAACTAGCACTATTAGCTAAGATTGTCACCCACGGCTAGGAATATAGTTGTGTTTCTATCCCACAATTGAGTCAATTTCCTATGTTATAGAATAAAAACTAACATTTAGACAGTGTTTTAGGATTTTCATGCTTGGAGCCTATCTAAAGGCCAGTTACTCAGGTGATTTTGCATTCTTATCTTCTAGAAATAGCATATAATTTTGCATCCTCTCTGAAATTAAAATGTCAATTTCCTAAGCATGTAGGAATAATCATGGATGCTCTATGATGCATTTTATTTTTATGTAAAATTAAAATAAACCCCACACACCATGTCATATTTAAATATTAGTGAGTTGGAATTCATACCCAACCACTAATAGAGACCAACGATGGTGGGTTTCATCTCCATCTATTGGCTCAAATTCTATGAACCCTATTTTTAGCCAAGGTCATCCAAGAATCAATGTATCTTGGAAAATTTGCATGCACTTATCTTTAGAGGGTATAACGTTGACCAAGTGAGACTGGGTGAGGATCGGTAGGACCTGTGCTCACTAATTGGGTATGGGTTTCATCTCCATACTTTGGTGGGTTTATGTGATCAAAATTTCATTGTCGATTATCGAACTACGAGCATACAAGTGAAATACCTTAAACTATACAAGTATATCATCAACCAAATTGTAAACATGATGAGAGATAGTTTATGATTCAAAAAATAGAAACTTATGAAACAATTTTAGGGCTCACAAAAATATTTAAAAGAGATAAACACCCTTGTATGCTTTGTATTCCCTAAAATTTACAAAAGAGATAATTCACATTATGGTCAACACATGAAGAGGTCGACCTTGAAATACAACCAAGGTGGAGGTTGAATCTCCATGACACACACAAGATAACACGTTGGAATATCTACCATAAGATTCTCCCAAATGATGATCGATAAGTATAAGAGGTGACAATTCAATGCATGGAGATTCTATTTAGAATACCCTAGTCAGAGTTGTAACATACACTCCTCATGGGATAGATATGAGGGCAGCTCAAGGCCCCCATATGGTAGACAAAGAGAAAATCTACCCAATAAAGTGTAGGAAGATAGGGATACATTAGAGAGTAGATCCCTAAAAAATTCAAACCCTAATAAACCTAGAAATTTCACGATAGATCTTGCCACAATTGGATTTAATGGTACACCACCAAAAAAACCATAGATAACTAGGAATCTTGATGAACTAGAACAAGTTCTAGGGCAAATAGGGTACAAAGCCTCTTCTGTACATTCTCACTCTATGATTTCACACAATGAGAGCACACATAGGTATACCATTAAGCCTAGAGAGTGCTCAAAGTACTCATGTAGTGTATGTGCCCCATCCACATAGGTAAACATAGAGAATAAACTATAGCACAACACGAATACCATATACACGGATAATAGCAAGAGTGTGGCAAATAAGTCTATTGGGGCTCACACAAAAAAAGTCCCTTGAATAGAGTTGCACAACCAAAGGCCTCACACTGTCGATATTATAGATAGATCTCATAGGATGGCTTTAGAGAACATGTAGTGTATATTCCAATGCCAATTTTAAGATGTGCACGTAGATCATGAGTGCCTCAAGAATGAGGATATTCAATATCAAAGGTTGCTTAGGCACTGCTTTTATGAGAAATGAATGCAAGAGTTATGCATCCTGGATCAAAAGGAGTATGAGGAGAGAGAATATAGGTTAGCTTGGGCTAACCTACCCCATCAAAGTGAATATAGGGAGCACAACCAAATATGTGTTGCATCACAACCTAAACTATGCCTTAAGCAAGTTGAAAATTGTACTCATCGTATAGCCTAGAATGCACAATAGTACCAAGAGCTAGAACAACCTGGGTGTACCCAGTCTGCAGAGTTAGGAGTTAAGTAAGATTAGTAGTATATTGAGATATCCTTAGTATATGTGTATTATGAGCCTAATCCTCCACCTTGGCCTAAAAATAATCTACTTCCAGTAGCTCTACAAAGACCTCTCAGGGAATAGGAAATCTTATTCTTGTGAGCATACAAAGCCTTGGTGGAAAATGTGAGAGCTATTGAGAAACAAGGGATGACTTATCAAAATCCTACCTTGAATAGAATTCATAATGCACCTTTGTGCCCTTTAGTTCCTAGCCCAACGTATCCCAATCATTTTGAGATGCCCAAGCTAGATATATTTCAAGGTGATGAAGATGTGCAGGAGCATGTCACAAGCTTTATGATCATGTGCTTACAAATCCATAGTAACAATGCATTGTTACTAAGAACCTTTATAATGACCCTTTTAGGCCCCACCTTGAAATGGTTTAATCAATTGAAGAGGCACAACATTACAAGCTTTGAACAGTTAGAAATGTATTTCTTGAACACTTTTCTATTAGCATCAAGAAGAAAACCAATTTAACTGACTTGGTAGCTCTAAAGTAGTATGACGACAACCCAGTCATGGATTTTGGTAATATATGGAGAAATTTGATGGCTAAGCTCCTATTTTCCATTCCTACTATTGAACTGACCTGAACTTTCACCAAGAGTTGTGCAAAACACATCTTGTTGTTATTGCAATTGTAACAATATCAGACATTCAAAGAAGCCTTGGATCAAGCCAATGTTATAGAGGATATCAATTTACAAGAAGGTGACTTGAAGCTCCAGATAAAAAAGGAGTGGAATAATAAAAACACAAATAATAAACCTCAATAGGCTAAACCTGCATATTTAAATCAGGTTGTGTTGAATCAATAAAAGGGGAATTAGGGCAAAAAACAACAAAACTATCAAGCTCAACCCCCCATGTGTAGTAAAATTAGCGCAACAATAAGAAGTAGGGTAAGAACAGAGAGCAATGCCCTCCTCACCAATTTATGCCACTACTTGAGACTATGGCATCAATATTCAATCAGTTGTATGAGGCTAATACCATAACTTTACCCAAAGTCAAATTAATCGATCCTAATCAACCTAAATTGAAATAATTTAGGGAAGATCAATTATTTTCATACCACAGACAAAATGGGTATGATATCAAAGCATACCACAACTTCAAGCATTTGGTACAAAATATGATCAATAGGAACACATTGATTTTTGATAATACTTTGGCTCTAGATAATCAAAATATGATGATATTCAAAAACCCCCTACCAAACCATGAGCCTCTGAGGAATAATGTCGAACAAGTAAATCAGGTGCAGATTGATCCACCTACATAAGTATTTGTCGACATGGTGAATGTAGTCACCAATAATAGGAGGTATAATTAACTAGATCCTCCTCCTTCTCTAGTCAGAATTCAATTTGTGCCTCCTCAAAGGCCAGCATAAAATAACTTGCCAAGCCCACCAACTAGATCGGTGGTGACCATAAGAAATAGGATTATTCAAAGCCTACAGACAACCTCAAAAAAATTGTCAATTTATGAGATAATACAATAGTATCCTAGGTACATGGAGATGCTAATGTATATTATGAGTTCCATAGAAGTATATTCCCAAGATCCAAAAGCATTCACTAATTTTTTTGGACATGTGCAACAGTGTCATGAGCCTATCTTTAAATTTTATGATCATGAAATCAAGATAGTCTCTACTACTATAGTGGATCCATGCTTCACATTATTGCACGTGTAAACCACACCCTTCAAGAAGGTTTTGATCGACACAAGATCTTCGATCAACATTATTACCACAAAGGCCTTCGCACATTTAAAATTGCCTAAATCGCATATTGTGCCCTTGAACTTCACACTATGAGAATTTAACAATGCATTATGCTCAATAGTGGATACAATAATTCTACCTATTTAGGTGGGATTGAAGACCATCCCTATGATGTATCATGTTCTGGAAGGTGTGATGTAATATAACATTCTCTTAGGTAGATCATGGATAAGATATATGCAATGTGTACCCTCGATATTACATCAATGTATCAAATATGTACATGAGGGGAAAGTGCATGTGGTTCCTTCAAATGAGGATCCATTCAAGCATGTTAATCAAGTGGATTTATTGAGATATTTTATTCTCCTATCAACGCATCTAAATGTAAGAACTACATTGCCTATACAACATCTAGCAGGTAAATCAAAGTAAGTGTACACTAGTCCTTCAACATCGACACCATGACCATCTACACATACAACAACCACTTTTTTAAAGCCTAAAATATCGATAATTCTTAGGAATGATCAGAAGCGAAAGGTAATATTGGGTAAAAAAGAGTCAAAAGAAATCCCTAATGTAGCAACTACCAAGGTCTCAAATCCCATGGAGGAGGGAAACTCACAAAAAAAAGTCAAGGAGGTACCTCAGCCTACCTCACCTATGTCTTCAACTAGGTCATTTGCACCGCAAGTGATAATTCATTTAGTCAATATCGGGTTAGTAGAGTACCTGGTGTAGAATGTGACTTTCACAAAAATCATTGAATATGTAGAGAAAATGGGTAGATCTCAAGACCATAAATTTCCTATTGGTATGGTGGTACCACTGGGGTACCACCCAATCAAACTAAATTCATCTATGGAGGCCTAGATCAACTTGCAGATTGCACACCTATAGAAGAAGATGATGATGAACCATTCAAAGTCAACGTTCATTATATTTCTAACCCAGAGTTCATCCTTTGATATTTTGAGCATTATCATTGGTATGGTTATGATCTAGATCTATTTTAATAATGATTTTGAACCTCATATCAACCACACTATTAGTTGCCATTTGATAGGTTCAAATTGGGTTATGACATAAGAGGTCAGGATTAGCTTCTAGCTATAACTTTAGATTACCTGAACCTAAGCATGGGGGTAGATTATGTTGATTCGAACCCCTACCATCCTAACCCTTCATATTCTTGAAGGGGTGACTGGTAGATGACTATGGTTGCCATAGAACTACCTTTGATCTATCATGACAACATCTTGGTGGAGGCTAGTCTGAATGATATACTAGAAATATATTGGCTTGTCAGGAACCATATACATATTGATAATGCTGGCATCGAACCCCAGAATCATGGTATAATAATAGAGCCTAAATCAGAAGCCACTTTTGAGGAAGGAGATTTAGAATCCATCCCTAAAAGCAGTGGACTAGAATATAATTCTAGTGAAGATGATGATGAAAATTTCTCATAAGATGAGAAATACAAATATGAGATCGATTTGGTGTGAGACAAGAAAAGTCTCCCCAAGATCAAAGAATGCTCCACAAGATCAATCACACATAAAATAGGTAAACCCACAATACAAATATTGAGTGGTAAAACCCTACTTCAAATGAAGAAGGAAAACATCCACTATGAAGCTCACTATATTACTCAATGATTCAACAGTACAAGAATGCTTCAATGTTATGCAACAATATGCATCAACATAAACTATAACACAATTCAATATGATAAGATATGATAAGATATATTACATATGTAGTAGAAAACACCCCTATTTAAAGAGAAGCTTTTCTACTACAACCCTAAATATTATCACAATCTAATCTTATAACAATCTATCAAATATTAGAAAGTGCTTTAGTTACTTTCTAATTTTATCACAATCTAATCTTTGAGATATGTGAGAAGTGGCATCTATCAAATATTAGAAATTATTGGTTACTTTCTAATATTTGCTAGAAAAGGGAAATAAAATTTTCCCAAGAAATTAAATATTCCTAGCACCCTTAATTTATTTATTAATTGGGTGAGAATATTTTACATAAGATATAATTATATTCTAATTCAAATATTATTCTTTAGACTTTATATTTTAGTCTAAAAATAATTTACACAATGTTACATTACATATTCCAACACTCCCCCTTAATGCAATATTTGGGAAAGGAATTATGAGACAAAGAAACATTCTCCCCCTTAAGATACAAACAGGGATGAGAATCAAATGAGTAATATAGTTACAATGAGCTTCTATGACCAAGAATGGTCTATAATAAGGCACCAATATAAAATGGGCCAAAATGAGACTGCAAGCCCTCAACGGAGTAGCTTTAAATACAAGCAGCTTACAAAGCCCTCCATAAACTACAAGTGGTTTCAAATGAGAAGAAGAAAAAATCACAAGGGTGTCTTCAGTAATCCTGCAAAACCCCAAACAGAAGTACCTACAAGCTACAAGTAGCTCAACATAAGATTAGTTAAATACATCATCATAAATATATTCACCACACCATATATGAACATCCAAATATGATAAAAAAATTGATCTAACAAATAGTGAACTATAAGTCATCACAAAAATATGCCAAGCCATACTTATAGTCATGTGTTATATAGTTGATCAAAAAATATCATGTACAAAGTTGCATAAAGCAAACAAGGAGTACCATGATAATGCAAACTCTAAAGTACCATGTACAAAAGTAGCACAAGGCTAACAAAAAAGTACCATGTACAAGAGTTGCATAAGGTATATGAAAATAATAAAGTGTGCACACCGGTTGCATAAATCCAACCATAAAATATCATGTACAAAAGTAGCATAAATGCTAACAAGAAAGTACCATGATAAACCAATTGCATAATGCCAACTACATAAAAAAACATGTACAAATTTGCACAAGGCAACAAGAAAGTACCATGTAAAAGAGTTGCATAAAGCAATTGCATCATATACCATAATTGCACAATGCCATCTACAAAGTAACATGTACAAAAGTTGCACAAGGCAAACAAGAAAGTACCATGTTCAAAAGAGATGCAAAAAGTAATTATACCACCAAATATCAACTCATATATATAGCACAAAACACCTCATAAGGATGAAGTTGTCATCACACAAGTGTAACTACACTTCATTACCCCTTGAGGACAACTTCACCAAACCAAGTGAGTCCCTTAGCTTACAAAATTGCTCCTTGGGAAGAGGTTTGGTGAACAAATCAATAGAATTAGAAGATGATGGGCAATACTCCAACTGAATAGTCCCATCCAATACCTTCTCTTTGATAAAATGGGCTTGGATTTCAACATGCTTTGTCCATACACTCCTCAACAAAATGGTGTTGCAATATTAAGTAATTTTTAATCAAATACTAAATTTGTGGTTAGGAAGTTGATTCATTTTTAACCTTCTTGATTAATATGAAAATTAGTAAATTGCAATGTAGTTGGTTACTAGATTATTTAGTAGCAAGTTAGTAGTTAGATTAGTTGAGATACAAAATTTAAGAAAGATGAACAAAAGATAGTGGAGACACAAAGCAAAAAACAAATACTCTCTCTCTCTCTCTCTCTCTCTCTCTCTCTCTCTCTTTCATTCTCTTTTACTTTCATAATGAGAGATACAAGTTACATTAATTTACAGTATGCTTTAAGCAAATATTGGAGAGAGATTAGAAGAAATTAATAAAAATAGGGGAAGAGAGTGAAAAAGTTGATCCGAAATTGCCTTGTATACTCCAAAACATACTTGGATAACCTTGCAAAACAAGCAAACTCACAAACAACCATTGTTAATGTGAGACAAAAAAAATATTGCATTTTAAGGAGAATAATAATAATTTTTAATACAAAAAATTGCTTAAAAAAATGCAATTAAATTAATAAAATTTTGAGGTTCGAGGTGTAGACCAATTGGTTCATCCAAACCCCATAAGGGTGGCGGAGGTCCAAGGTTCAAATCTCGGGCCTCGCTGAACTGAACGCTTGTCCCTTTCCTGGTGCTTTCAGCGGTGTAAAAGGTTTAAAATGATTGTGGCATGGTGGTTATAGGGGCGGACTGTGCGAAGATCTGTGTGGCGGCTTACGGGGCAAACAACACAAAATATTGTGGCAACCATAAAAAGTTGGGCAGCTTGCCCGGATTCGTGGCGGCTACCAATTCCACCATGTAAATTCAAAAAAAAAAAACAAAAAAAAAAAAAAATTAATAAAATTTATTTTATTAATAAAAAAAATGGCATGAAAAAGTTTAATGATTTTTATAAAGCAAAACTTTTTCAAAAAAAACAAAACTGTTTTTTTTTATTTTATAAAGCAAAACTATTATATATATATATATATATATATATATATATATATATATATATATATATATATATATATATATATATACCGTTTTTTTTTTAAATAAAAAAAAAATGACTATATATGGAAATAGGGGTTTTTGGGTCTTCCGAACGCAACCATGGGGTCCGTTTGGCTTCAAAAACCTTTCCATCAAAAGCTTAATGCCAAAAAAAAATTATAGATTTAAAATGAAAATACTATTTGCAAAAGATCTAACAACTAGATCTAAAAACATAATAAATCTATAAACCCTAATGGTAGATTTGCAAAATAAGTTTACATAAAATACCCAAATATCAAATGCATGCAATATATATATATATATATATATATATACCTTAATGGGTTTTTCACCTCAAAGGATTGAAGACACTTGATGGAGATCCCAACCGCTCTGATACCAAATGTGAGACAAACAAATTCTCCCCAAGATCGAAGAATATTCCACAAGATCAATCACACATAAAAGAGGTAAACCCACAACACAAATATTGAGTGGTAAAACCTTACTTCAAATGAAGAAGGAAAACATCCACTCTGAAGCTCACTATATTACTCAATGATTCAACAATACAAGAATGCTTCAATGTTATGCAACAATATGCATCAACATAAACTACAACACAAGTCAATATGACAAGATATGATAAGATATATTACATATGTAGTAGAAAACACACCTATTTAAAGAGAATATTTTCTACTACAACCCTAAATCTTATCACAATCTAATCTTATCACAATCTATCAAATATTAGAAAGTGCTTTAGTTACTTTCTAATTTTATCACAATCTAATATTTGAGATATGTGATAAGTGGCATCTATCAAATATTAGAAAGTGATTAGTTACTTTCTAATATTTGCTAGAAAAGAGAAATATTTTTTTCTCAAGAAATTAAATATTCCTAGCACCCTTAATTTATTTATTAATTGGGTGGGAATATTTTACATAAGATAGAATTATATTCTAATTCAAATATTATTCTTTAGACTTTATATTTTAGCCTAAGAATAATTTACACAATGTTGCATTACATATTCCAATAGTTGGCTTACTTAGGACCTTGATATTTACATCATCTATTACCCCAAGTAGATATGGAATAAGTGTACCACACAGTCTTCCCAGGACCTCGAATCCCAATTTGACCAGTGAAATTGAATGAAATCTATCACATGGTCTTTCTCGAGCCTTCAACTAAAATGTAAGAGTTTCCACTGGATTATCCAATCATCCCATCTATTCCTAGAGAGAATCCAGCTATCCTCATACCCCTTTAGCTGCATCTAGAGTGTGGGGATCAATATGGAGATATAGAGTTTATGTCATGTGGTCTTGGATATTTTATTCATTCCATCAACATGATATCCATTGATCTAACCACCCCACTCAAAAATCCATCTAACCCTTCAAAATATTTGTTCCTCAATCTTGAGGCCATTGATTTCGATCGTGCCAATTTGCCTTTGGAGCCTAAAGATTTTCTTCCCTATCGAATAAATATTACAACAATTTTAATTTGATTCAGGATGTACGTATAATGTTTATCATGCTAAGGGTAATTCTGATTCAGTGGAACCTATAAACCTAGTGAATGACATCCATTTGATCCCTATGCCTCACCAACTTGAGGAGGGGTCACACATGGCAATAGAGTAAACCTTCAAAGTGGATATCAACGAAGATCCCATGAATCTAAGGAAGATTAAATTTAGCGAGAGCTTATCTCCTGAGGAGTGTGCCACCCTCATTCCTCTATTGAAAGAGAAATCTAATCTCTTTGCTTGGACATACAAGGACATGTCAGGAATAGATCCAAAATTGGTTACTCATAACCTTTCTTTGGACCCCAGCAAGAAACCTATGAAGCAAGAAATCAGTAAGATGCATTCAACAATCACTTTGATGGTTAAACATGAATTGAAAAAATTATTGGATGTAGAATTCATCATTTCCATCGACTATCCAGAATGGGTATCAAACATGGTACCTATAGGAAAACTAGATGGAAGAATTCATATTTGCACGAATTTTAGAGACCTCAAAAAATCAACACCAAAGATTCATTCCCATTGCTTAACATAGATGCTCTAGTTGATACAACTGCAAGTCATGAAATGCTTTCCCTTATGGATGGTTTTTTATGTTACAATCAAATTCATATTAAACCCGAAGACTAGCATAAAACCACTTTCACAATGCCATGGGGAACATTTTGCTACAAATTTATTTCATTTAGTCTTAAAAATGCTGGTGCTACATATCAGCGAGCCATGACATATATCTTTCGTGACTACATGCATAAGATCCTAGAGGATTATATTTATGACTTATTGGTGAAGTCATTTTTGTGTTTAGAGCATGTTGAGGTTCTCAGGAAAGTCTTCGATCACCTGATAAAACACAATGTTAGGTTGAATTCCAAGAAATGCATCTTTGGTGTAACATCAAAAAAACTCCTGGGATTCATCATTTCTAAACAAGGGATTGAAGTTGACCCAGAAAAGGTCAAGGCCATTTTAGAAATGTGTCCTTCCACTAATATCAAATAATTGAGAAGCCTACATGTCAAAGTAGTGTCCATAAAGTGATTCATCGCACAATTATCAAATAAATATTGACCCATTAATCAACTACTACACAAGGGAGTCCCATTTAATTAGGACAAGGACTATCAAAATGTCTTTGCTGAGATCAAGCATTACCTAGAAACGCCACAATTTTTAGCTCCACCTCGACCAAAGGTGCCATTCTTGTTATAAATATTCCATCGAATTTGCATTGGGAACTATGTTATCCCAAAAGAACTTGTAAGGCAAAGAAAAAGCAATATATTACATCAACCAAACTCTAGTCAGATACGAGCTATGATACGCATATGTCAAAAAATTATGCTTAGTAGTAGTCTTCATGATGAAGAAGTTGCACCACTACATGTTAATTCATATGACATATGTAGTATCAAAACAAAATCCTTTGCAGTATATGATGAGTAAAATATATCATAATACATGTACTATAAATTGGATCATGCTATTGACAGAATTCAACCTAGAATTCATAAGTCAAAAGTCTATCAAGGGATAAGTCATAGAAGATCAACTAGTATAGGCTCCTCTTCAGGATCATAGACCTCTTGTCATAGAGCTTCTTGATGATGCAGTATTTGCATTATCGAAGTCATTGAAACCTTAATAACCTGATAATCAAGAAAATATATCTTTTTTTTTTATGGCTCTAAGTGTGAGCAAGGGGATGGTGTAGGAATTGTGTTCTTCACACTATAAGGTGCTCCAATTTCCTTTTCATTTAATCTCAATTGTCCTTTTACCAACAACAATGATGAATACGAGGCCCTAATATTAGGTCTCTAAACAACGATTGTCATGAAGATTAAAATCAAGTTAAGGGGATCTATAAATGTAGATGTTCTAATTTAAAGGTATACAAAAATATTGTGAACATATATCTATCCTAGATAGGATGGTATGACATCGAGGTAATCCCTTGAATGTCCAAAATATTTGCAGACACCATGGCATATTTGGGATCTTTAATCCCTCAAATATTTTTTGCTAACTTCACTACCATTCAAGTGAAAATGCTATCACAATCCATGATACAATGTGTGGCACAAAACAATCAAGAATCATTCCACATGATTCAAATAGTACCAAATCATGAATGGTTCTACAAGGCTAAAGACTTTCTAAAAAATGTGCCTTAGGGATCTCTACTTTTGCAAGGTCCTACAAAGAATGGTACTACTATTCTCCATAAGGTAGTTTTCCAATCAGCTTTTGTACAAGTCAAAATGTAGTCGAAACATGTCATTTAGTTAGTTTATGTTGTTTCCTATAAAAATTGGATGTTGCAAATACATGATTTCTTTAAGCTTGGTGTAGTACCACAAGGATTGTTATGTGCTACAAAATGAGCATTCACATAGAAAGTGACTAAGTGTATCTTTCTAGGAGACATCTTGTATCGTCGAAGCTATGATGAAATTCTCCTTCATTTCCTTGAGCTCCAAGAATCAACTTGGGAAATTTCACAATCTCATGATGATACATGTGATGGTTATTTTAATGGCATGGCCATCATCAAGCGCATCCTTTGAATGGTCTATTATTGGCCCACTATGGAGAAGGATTGCACAATGTATGTCAAGAAATGTGTCAAATGCCATCATCATGCTAATCTTACACACTTGCCATCACAGGCCTTACAGTCCATCCAAGAAGCTTGGTCATTTTCTTAGTGGGATTTTGATCTAATTAGAAAAATATATCTCCCCCATAATTGAGTTGATATATATTCATTATAACGACCACTGATTACTTTACAAAATGTGTGGAAGAAATCCCTTTAACAATGACAATAGGAGCACGTATTGCGGAATTCATACTCCATAATATCATATATCATTTTGGAATACCATCCAAGATCATCGGATAATGGAACATCATTCAAAAATAAAACTATAAGGGCTTTGAAATCCAAGTATAATATACAACACAATTTTGTGACTCCATACTATCCATAAGCAAATGGGAAAGTGGAAGCTTCTAATAAGATAGTGGTAGCAATCTTGAAAAATATTGTTCAAGAGAACCACAAATATTGGCATATCCATCTACCCCTTGCATTATGGGCTTACAGGACTAGTATACATATGCCCACTAGGACAACCCTATTTTCACTAGTATATGGCACGGAGGCCATTATACCCTTAGAGCTGGAAATTCCAACCCTATGTGTCACATTGAAAGATTTCATCGATGAAGACACTGTGCGACAAGCTCACCTTGATCAATTTATGCTTTTTGATGAACATCATGTGAATGTCCTTGAGAATCTCTGAGTTTATCAAGAATTCCTAAAATGAGCTTACAATAATAAAGTCCATCTAAGAGACTTTAAATTTGGAGATCTTGTGCTGAAGGAAAACCAATAGATTCAAACCTGCCACTGCACTTACGAGATAACTTTGTGGCTAACTGGTTAGGTCCATATATCATCTCATATAAGATAGGACCTATAATATATTGCCTAACATCACTTTAAGGTGTTGAAGATCTTGAGCCTCTCAACATTCTTCATCTCAAGGCATTCCACACATAAAAAATCAAAAATTCAAAAACATTCAAATAAATCACAAAATTTCAAAAACAATTGAAAAATTCATAAAATTTCAAAAACAATTGAAAACATCAAAACATAAAAAAAATTAACATTTTGCATATGCATTCATTTAATTGCATTACATTAGGCATGTTCATCCATTGTACTTGCATTAGGATAGGTTGTATTTACAATCTTACAAACGACACCATGTTTGTATCTTAATCATACATCTAGTCATCATAATCCATCATCCTTGTGAGTAATTATATTTTTGAACACAACCCCTCCTGTTACTATGAGGATTATACTAGGGTTTTTAGGTAATTAAACCATACCTAGTTATATTCTTAGATTTGGTAGAAAGCTATCTTTGCTTTTGGAGATGAGGTCTAGTTTTATAGCACCCAGCATATATAAAAATTCCATCACTAATTAAATAAATTAACAATCCTAGTCTAGACAAGGAAATATGAACACTACAAAATGGTCGTAGTCACCTTAAGCAAAAGGTTTTTACTTGCTTATCTTGTAATGCACATGGTCTAGAGTGTTAATCATTGAAAAAAGGACAATATCCCCCCTACCCAAATAAATCCTCTACTTTCATACAAAATAAGCAAAATTCCACAATCAAAGTAAAATCCCTTGCTCAAAAAAATGCAAAAAAAAATAGTGATTTTCATAACTATACATGAGCAAGTATCCTAATAAATGTGAATAAAATAAAGGGGTGAAAATCTTGAATCCCTGGAATGGTAACCACTTGAAACCATATAGTGATCCCCAATACAAAAATGGGTTGAATGAATCCTGCCTGAAATTGGGGTAGTTCTAAGCAATTTACAAATGAGCTATCTTTAGGTGGCCTATATTACCTAGTGGTCTAGTCTAACTACATCCAAAATTAGGATCATGGTGAACATTTGGTGATCCTCATTATAGAAATGGGCTGAATGAATCCCACCTAGAAATGAGGTAGTCTTATATCTCATCTAATATATTCATTTGCACACATAGGGATAATGAATATCTTGGTCATCATAACAACTTAGTATTTTAGGAGTCTTGTATGGTCATTATACAACTTTTGATTAATCAACTAGGGTTTTTGAGTCTCATGGAAAACCTCAAAAATATCTTATAGAAAAAATTCATCTCATCAATCAATCATCAATTTTCCTTACAAGGTTTTATTTATTAAGGGATATTCATGAGATAGGATAGATACCAGATGAATATCAACAATGATATTTAGCTGGCCACTGACTATTTTGTGCATATATTTTCATTTACAAAAGGTTATAGAGAAAACACATACATCTCACACCATCTCATCTTAGATATGAATGCTTAAATGATTAATTCTTATGATAAGAGTTACCATTTATATTCATGATTTTTATACATTCAATGGTGTCACCCATTAGTTTTTAAGCACATATTACATTCATTCCTTATGTTTTAAGTGATTAAAGCATACAGGTTCATTTGCATTAAATTATCATCACATAATTAGTGCATTGCATTCCACATAGTATACATCATATCATATCACATAAATTAAATGCATAAACAATTGAATCAAATTAAACATGCATTTAAACACAAGCAGTGCATCCATATATGTACTCATAATCATAAGTGCATCCATACATGTACATCATAGTATCTACGCATACATAAATCATCTAGCTAGTGCATGTCATCAGTACATCACATCCATATAGCATAATCAATAAATATCAACATTGCATCCATGTGCATCTCATAAACATAAAAATAATAAAATGATACACATAGTGAAGCATAATCAAATGTCATATCATATACATAATGTGTGTCAAAATTTATACATGGAGGTACATCAAAATGCCCACATGCTAAAATAGTGTAGGTCATCTGACCTTACACTCAAAAATTATATAATATCATTAAGTCATGATCATACACGACCTGTTCCACCTATATCACCTCCACCCTTTGTGCCCTCTCTATGAGGTTTCCTAGAGTTAGTGCCTATTAATTTCTCTGATATTGCCCCTGATCTATGGCTCAGATGCACTGAAGAATTTTTGGACTCACTATGACTCTTGGATACACCTACCATAGACTACTCCGATAAGGTACCCTCTAGGATAGCCACCTACCCCTCCAGATGCATATTATATATACTATCATAATGGCATTGCACCTCATACTATATAAATAAACCTTACAACATAGCTATCCATACCTATAAGGTGGTTGTATCCTCTATAGTTATCGGTCCTTGAGTAGCTAGATCCATAGGTGTAGCTTGATAATTCAAGGGGTCTTCCTTCGTAATCCTGAGCATATATCACTCTGCAATTCTGAATTCTAGCTGAGACTATATCAAATCATGTTGTGTAGTGATCTTCTCTATATCTATAGTAGTAGATTTGATCTATGTCTGGTGGGTAGTCCACTCCTCCTCAAATACCCACCATCGAGTTTTTCCTACAACAATCTAAGTATGGAGTGCACTCACCTGAGCCTGTAGGATGGAAATGGAGGTATCTCTCTCAAAAATCTATCTCTAAGCCATCTGCAACAATTTTTGTAGACTATATACCTAGTCTTGGAATTGTGACACCTCATTATCAGGCTCTTCCTTGCCCTCCTTCTCATCTTGGGCTCCCTCCTCTGGTGCAACGACTTTACCCCACTCTCCCTCTATCCTTTGGTGAACTTGTCACCCATTTGGATCATCACCCACTACCTTGATAGCCTCCCCATATCTAGTTATCCCTAGGGTACCACCATCCTATCATAGCCTAGTCATCCATCGAGTGTCATAATTAGGAGTGGTGCCAGCATCTTCCAATCCTGAATCCTAAAATGCATCATCCTACTCTCCTAAGGGGGTCACCTATGGCCATGTCAACTGAGTCTCCACCTTAAGATAGTGGTAGAGTATTGGCTCCTCCAAAATATATTAGCACATCCCAAACTACCTGGTGATGTAGGAGAAGTGAAATAACTCCCGTACACCGGGCTTGCACCCGATGACCTAGTGATCGCATCTAGCCTGCCTCAAATAGTAGTTTTTCTCCTCCCATATTGGAAAATATAGATAAGGATACAAGATAATTTGGCCTACCTGTAATCCTATCACTCTCTCCATATAGTGTTGCAAATCTCATGTATGAGACTTTCTCTTGTATGTCTCTACCTCTCATGACCAATAAGCTCCATAGCACTGAGATGCGATTCCTATAATAGTAATCTATAGAGGCAACCCTCTAGGATGCCCTATTCTAATGTGCTCCTAGGACCAGATATGTAGTAAGAGGCTAAAACCCACTCCTACTCATCCCCACTATGTAATGTTATAGAGCTCATCGTATAGTTGTGCAAGGAGAGCACTCCCCCATGATAGGATCAATGGTTACATTGTGGTGCTAGCAAGCAGGTCTTGCACTATGACCAGGAGGTTCCAAGGGAACCTCACTCTTGAAGTATTTGAAATAACAACATTGCATATGATGTGCATGAGGATAACTTGTCATCGTATGAAGATGCATGCCCTATACCAGTGCTCTATGGGCACCCTTCCATGCTCTATATTTGCTAGTGCCTCATCATTCTAAGCATCAATGATCCTTTAAAGACAATGTTATTCACCCTAGTAGGTGAAGAATTGATGGCCTCTTCATTGATGGGAATGTAGAATATGTGGTACATATCCTCTAGTGTGACTATCATCTCCCTAGTCAAAATATGGAAGGTGTTAGTCTGTGCATCCCAATGATGGGCTAGAGAAGCCATATAGGCCTGGTCGGCCCAAATAGCAGTTAATCGTAGAATATAGCCAAGGCCCATGACCCTGAACCAATCTAAGTTTATCTAGATAAGATTGGGTAGGATCTCACAGAGCAAATCTAACTCTTGTGCTCATGTTGTCAAGTTCTAAGAGAAGCAATAACAAAATGATCAAAATTGCAAAAACAATAAAAGAAATGTACTTCAAAAGTACAAAAAAAATCTAAAAACACTTAACAATATCAAAAACAATAAAAAAATGCATGCAAAATATCCAAAAAAAATTCAAATATGCACTTAAAAAATAAAAAAATCAATTAAATTGAGTCAAACAGGAAAAGAAATTAAAAAATTTGGCTAAAGTTTCTTAGCCACGGTTGTCACCCGTGGCTAGCACCAATGATCAATTTTCTGATCTTTAATGTTTGAACTCAGCTGCGGCTAACAACCGTGACCCCCAATTGGTAAATTAAGAGTCGCGGATACCACCTATAGCTACAAGAATGACCTTTTTTGAGGTCAATTCCCATTCCAAGCAACCCTAAAAATTAAACACCCATCCCTCTAAGCTAACCTAGGCTAATCCTAACTAGGGTGAGGTTATTTACCAACAGTTTAGTGAGGTTCATCAATCTCATTATTTAATGTGGTTTATTTTAAACTGGGTAAATTATATGAGATATGGAGGTGCTACCTTTGAATAATTGGCTCCACCACTAGTGGATGCCTTCGATTGGTCCACCATCAGGGTAGGTAATGGTTCTAGTAGCGTTTTGTATCAGAAGTCTTCTCTCACCTCTCAGAGCTCTCACTATAAAACATGAAAACTAGAAATAATGAAAATGAAAAATCCTAAAATTCTTTTATATTTTTAGCTTGGCTCTTAGCTGCGGGTGTTATATGCAGGTGCAAATTAGGTTTTTTTTAGCCGTGGGTGTCAAATGCAGCTAATAAAATTACCAAAACTAGCTATAGCTAACAACCGCAACTAGTAGGCAGCAATAAATGCTCTCAAAATTTCATCATGAAGAGCTTTCAAATGTAAAATAAAAAATATTCAACGGTCCAAAAACCTCAAAAATTGCAAAAATAACATAAACATCACATAAAATCAAAATTCAAATGTGCCTCGTATTCATTATTTTACCCTATATACTTAGTGGTTGCATCGAATTGTGATCCATGTGATCCAAAAAGATGAGTAAACTACCATAAGTCCATTTGGGGTAAATTAGTCATCACTGAATTGAAATGATTCACTTCAATCCTAAAGAAGGCTATGGTGGCCAGATTGCTCCACAGGAATGAGGTATTCATTTCCTTTCCTCTATGACATTTCATAAAATCATGGAACATAGTGATTCACCACAAACTTAAATAGAATTGTTATCATATTGATTTCCTAAGAAGGCCATTATGATCGGATTGCTCTATGGGATAGAGATGTACAATTACTATTAATGGTTAAAATCATGACTATAATAGGCTTGGCCACATAACAAAATACATAATCTTAAATCATCCAAATTATTCATCTTGGTCAAGCAACTCGTCGCTTTATTAATTGTCCTACCCTCATCGACTCCTCGCTTGAGGGGGTAGTCATAATAGCAAAATCATAATCAAAATCAACAAATGATCACTTGATCAATGATAAATTGCATTCGTCTTAAAAATTATTGCTAAAAACTATCATAATATTACCCTTCTACTGGGGCAAAAGTAAATATGCCAGTTTAAATCTTGAAGCTCTCCACCTACCGAAAAAATAGTAGCACTAATGCTACCCGATCGTAGCTAGACATGTGAAAGCTTTGCAAAATTAAGCCTTTCATTCTATTGGAAGTAATGATTCTAATATGTGTGTCTTTTTGCAATACTGGGCATCTAATATTTATAAGCTCAGTGATCATAATTCAACCTATAACATGGCTTTAGGTGGTCTATTTTTTCTCAGTGTCATGTTTTCCCATAATGCATCCCAAAAGGGGTATCTGTAGACACCTAAAACATGTTATGTTTAGGAGACTACTCATATGGGCATCTTTGTAGACCATAGAAATGATCTTGGACCTCTCAAAGGTAAAACAGTGGTTTTAACCACTCAATTTAGGCATCTTGGGCCTATTCAACCTTAGCTACGGATGGCATCCGTAGCTAAGATCTCAACCATAGTTGACACATGTGGCTAGGGTTTTAGCCACGTGTAAGAGTTGTGGCTAGCTCTATAACTATCTTGGCCTTTCGATATGAGCCAAATTGGTTGTTACAACTATATTTGCAACTAATTCGAGCATTTTTGAGCAAGGAAGATTTTAGATTCTTCATCCCAACTGCTCCAACATGTTAGTTCTTGATATTGGCTTCTCAATAAAGCTAGGATGAGAAGTTGGATAGGCTATAAGACCCCCATACAAATTGGAGAGAGGTCTAGAGGGGATTCCAATTTTAATGTAGTGAAGCCCTATCGAGCCAGTTACACCTTGTGAAGAGTAAAAATATGCTACCAAAATCCAATTTGATCATCAACCTTGCAACAATGGAGATCTTAAGAGCTTGAGGAGAAAGCTTGACAATTGACACACTTACATTGAAAAATCTAATGAATTACATCACCAATCTATTCCAAAATATTGAGGTGATCCTTTATTATAAATTCCTTGGAGAAGTTAAGATTTTTTGGTCCTAGTTGCAAGAGGAAGAGGAGTTTTCCCTCAATCGCGGCTAATAGATCCAACTATGTTTATCACTCGTAGATAGGGTTTGATACTATTTTCCCTCAATTTTAGCAGTATATTTCCATTTCCAATTATGAAAATAGGTTAATCTAGCTTATATTAGTCTTCATTTACATATTTGCACGATTAATTAGCAATATTAGAGGTAACTTTACCTTCATTAGGTCATATTTTCTAGTTTTCAATAATCTTCTTAGATTAGCTTCATTTTATGCTTTTACTGCAAATAAAAAGTTAGCTAGATCTATATGTTTAAAGGTATGCTTTACATTGATTTAGGCATTTTGTAAATATCTTTGCATATCTTTTTGTTTTCTTTAAATTTTATCCATATTTCTTGCAATTTCTTGATAAAGGCCTCATCATGAGAGGCTCTCTATGCATTTTATTGTGCTTTGTTGTTTCTTGTTTGTATGTTATAAGATATTTCAAGCTAGAAGACACTCTCAACATCAAATTCCTCTTCCTCCTTTGGTCGCGATGATGCAACATGTCCTGATTTCGTGACACTTCTTCCTCCTTGCTTTCTCCCTTTGCTTTGGACTGCGAAAATGCAACATGTCGCGATATCGTGACACTTTCCTCCTTGTGGTGGTTTGCTTTTTCTTTGATCTTTAGCAATTGGTCTTCTTAGGACTTCTTGAAAAACATGCAAAAAGGTGGGCTCCAATTTTGGGGTACGTTGTGGAGCAACAACAACACTTCCAAATGGTGAATTTTTTGTTTAAGTTTCGCTTCCCCTTTTCTGATCAACCTCTGGTCAGGGTTTCCTTTAGTTAGTTCTTCTTGTTGGTTCCTCTGGGTGCCTTTACCTTAGGTGGCCCTTGCTATTTTCAAGCTGTCTCATTCTGCTGCCGCATGTCTTTCCATTTGCCTCCCTCTTCGGAGGCCCGTGGCTATCTTGTACAAGGTTTAGGGACCTTTCAACACCCTTTCAACCAATCAAAAAAAAAACATCAAGTTCCTCTTGACAAGTAGAGAAGGAGGCATCCTTATAAGCCCTCAAGCAGAGTTGGAGAAGCTATGAAGACCAATTAAAACATATCCTCCCCCATTTTGGGGTTATTTTCTAATTGTAACAATTGTATCAAGCTTTGGTATCCCTAAGAGGTACACATTTGTAACAAGACTCATTTGATTAATAAAAGAGAGCTTCCCTTTGTTATTTCCTTATTTTTTTCAAATTTATGCTTAGATTACATGCTTTTCCTTCTTCATGTCACAATATCAATAGATGTGTAGTCTCCATACCATTCTACAGATGTACCAAAATCCTACACTCAGATAGTTGATCAATCAACCTATTTATTTTTTGGTACCATTACTGCCTTATTCGGTAGACTTCACAATACCAAAATTTAATAGACTTAAAGGGACTGGGGGCCCTAAAGAGCACATCAATACATTCATTCACTCATGCTTTTGAATTCAAGATCAAGATGCTTTGATCCTCATAAATTGTCCTCAAATATTGGGGGGAGATGCTTTAGACTAGTATAATAATTTGCCACACCACAACATTTACACATTCGAATAATTGGCTAATAAATGTTTTGAAAGGTTCTCCCTTAATATCCACAAGAAAACTATATTGACCAACTTGTACTACTTGAAACAATTTGATGGAGATTCGATCTATGATTTTGGAAACTATTGGAGGGTAGTTATCACTAAGTTTTCATTCTCTCTACCAATGGAAGAATTGAACTAAATTTTCACAAGGATTTTTATAAAACCCATCTCTTTTTTATTGCAACTACAACAATACAAAACATTTGATGAAGCTCTCACCCAAGCTCATGTGATTGAAGAGATAAAAATCCAAGAGGGTGAGATAACACCAAGAAAAAATAATGGTATAACATGGGCCAATCAAAAGGAAGTTATTATAGCCAACCAAAATAAGGACAAGTAAATCAAGTGGTTTTGAGTCAAACCCAAATGACTTAACAAACCCACAGTAAACCACATCAATCATTGCAACAACCACAACAAGTATCTTATCAAGTGGTTCCCCCACTACAACAACTTCATAATATAGTTCCAACTATGGATAACCATCAATGTTGATAATTTTTCTGATAATACCACACCTACACACCCTTTCTTGAATCATACGCCTCCCTATTTAATAGTTTATATGACACTAATGCTATTACCTTACCCAAAATTATACCAGAAGATCAATTCAAATGTGGCAAGAATTATAAGGAGTACTTGTTTTGTCCTTTCCATCATCATAAAGGGCATGACATTAACACCTACTTTAAATTTAAAAATATGGTGCAATATTTCATAGACCTAGGTGTTATTAAGTTTGATAGTCCCTTGGCTCAACAAAACCAAAACCTTGGTATATACCAAATGTCACTTCCTCATCATGAGGAACGATAACAAAATACAGGGGGACCAAATGCTATGACTCCTCCCAACCAATTTAATCATGTACACTAGTGCCAAGGTTTTATGGGGGCTATTCATGTATTCACTAGAGGTCAAAGAAGCACCAATAGACAAAATGAACAACAACAGGAAATTCAACCTCCTATAGCACCTCAAGAAAGTGTGTCTCAATAACCTACCAATTCATCATCATTCATCCATTTTTTACCAATTCATCCCAACCCATCAACCTTCCAAGTCATCCATCACATCCAATTCATCTCCTAAATTGTTCACAAAGACCCATCATCTCCCTAAGTAGTTGGCTAACAACTAGCCTTAAAATAGCTTCAACCAAACTATCCATATATGAGCTCCTACAACAATCTCCCCTACATCGTGAGGCATTAATGTAAATTTTGAAGTCCATTGAACTTCAATCCTAAGACACTAATACCGTTAACAATTTCTTAGGGAGTATTCAAACATGTATGGAACCTTCTACCACATTCTATGATTTTGAAATTAAATTAATTTCATTAGAATCATTGGACCCTCCATTACACATTATGGCTCAAGTTTAAATGAGGCCCTTTAAATGAGTGTTGATTAACACTAGCTCATCCATCAATATCATCACCACCTCTACCCTTCAACATCTCAATATTCCACCCTCACACATAACCAAATCCATATTTACCTTGAAAGCATTCAATGATTCTCTTTGTTCCATAGTTGGCACTCTCGTCTTACCTATAGAAGTGGTGGTTAAGACATTGTATACCATGTTCTATATCATATAGGAGTCCATGGCTTGCAATGTACTCCTTGGACATCCCTATATAAGGGATATTAAATGTGTTCCTTCAATATTACATCAATTCTTAAAATATGTACATGAGATACATGTTCAATGCATACTAGCAGATTTCAATTTTTTTAAGTACTGCAACTTCATTTTCAATCCATAAAAATCCACACTTCCATCCATTCACCTATTCTTAATCCCATAAACCACATCATACACCTCACAACACACCACTTCTTCATCAAAAGCTCTTGTCCTCGAAGAGCTCCCTATCACTACCCCACATCAAGCCTCCACTTACACACCCTCATATTTTTTTTTGGTAAGTTAAAAATTTCATTAAAATAGGGAATTTGAAAGGCACCCTAATGCCTTAGTAAATTTGGAGATAAAAGTATGTGTAAACCACAAAAATAGAATCCTTGAGGACCATATTGAATAGAGGATAACAAAAATAGTCAAAAAATAGATAAGGAAGAAATCCCAAAGGGACAAAAACAACAATACACCCTCATCTTCATCACAATTGGCTACATGTACATGTGGTCGAACCCAATCCACACCATCCATATCATCAACATCAACAAAATCCATCACCACTCATTCATCATCACCCACCCAACCAACTCCACAAACATCCACCATAATTTCATCCACATCAACATCATCACCCATACATCAAGCCCCCACTTACACACCCTCATATTCATCATAATTTTCTACATGTACATGTGGTAGAACCCAATACACACCATCCATATCATAAACATCAAAAAAATCCATCACCACTCATTCATCATCACCCACCCAACCAAGTCCACAAACATCCACCATCATTTCATCCACATCAACATCATCACCCATTCATCAAACCCTTTAGCTAAATCCATCTTCATCTCAACTAGTTGATATCTCATAGGTTGATTTAATAAACTATGATATGCCATTTCAGTATTCATACCTTCCCTCATTAGAGCCACAAGCCACCCATGAGCTCCACATCTCAACATCCACTCCATCCACACACACAAGTTGTAGTCCACCTTGTTAATCCTAGTATTGGTGAATAAACAATTCAATATGTCACAGTTACACTGCTAAGCATACAAATTTTTAGGGATTACGGTCACCCATGTGATCAACCATTATCCATAGGAGTGGTGTACACTATGGGTTCAACACCTAATCAAATTAATTTTGTATATGGGGGATCGATTCATCATTTGATCCACTTCCCCTAGACGAACCCAAGCAATCATTCTTTTCTAACCTTGAAAGGATGACCATTTTTTATTTTCTATAACAATAATTTCATTGATTTAATTATCAAGGATATGTCCTAGGATGATATGAACAGGGTATGCACAAAATCATCAAGCTTCAATATCAATAAATGCATGACTTTTCAGGACTAGGATACCATTTACAATCTGTTGATTCTTCTTTCGAGCAAGCCTTTCAATGAATCCATATAGATCACGAAGAGGATAAAAATCACAACAATGAATTTAAGGAGTATTTTTATGAAGAATATGATGTTATATTGATAACTTATAATGAATATAAATAGGAATCAACCCCAGTCACCCCATTCACTAAACATGATGAACATTATCTCAGCATGTTTCCTATTCATCAACTTATCTTTCATTTGCTCCTCCCAAGAGAGCGATTTGAACCAATTGGTGAACCACCACCACCACATCATCCTTTTTAGTGAATTTTTTTTTGTAACATATGTACATAATAAAAAAAATAAACAATAAAAATTAAAACACAAAAAAAACAAACAAACAACAAAAATATTTGCATTTGCATGGCTTTGTCATTTGTGTTTACATGTGTTGCTTGTTGTTGTTCATATTTCCAAGGTTTCTTCACCGATTATAGGAGACATGACCAAACAACCATTCACATTGCCAAACACCATCCCCACTAAATCAACATGAATTTGGTTAACTTATTCACCCTTCTGTAATCCATATGATTCGGTGAAACTAATTCCAATTGATATTAGTCTCATTGCTATGGAATAGATTTCATCACCACTATCCTTTGTCAAGTTTATCATTTTTGAGTAATTATTAAGAGATTCTACTGCTTACATTCCTCCACCACCTTCACCTTCACCTTTGCCCTCACCTTCACCTTCACCCTTGAATCCTACGATGTTCCAAGCAGAAATGTAGGAGACTATGCCAAAAGAGTTTGACAATAATATTGATGATATTCATTTTATTCCAATACCCCATCAACTTGATGAAGGTTCACACATGGCCATTAAAGATACTATAGATGTGAACCTTAGTACATATTTGAACAATACACAAATCATTAAACTCAAATAAATTTTATCTATTGATGAACAAGAGAAATTGATAGCTCTCCTCAAGAGGATGAAGGGCATATTTGCATGGTCCTATAAAGACATGCCTAGTCTTAACCCTAACTTGGTTATCCACAACTTAACCTTGCATCCTGATGCTAATCCAATCAAATAAAATATGAGAAATTTACATCCTACCATTTCCCTCATTGTCAAATAAGAGCTTCAAAAGCTATTAAACATGGGTTTCATCCAACCCATTGACTTTCCTAAGTGGCTTTCAAATATGATACCCGTTCAAGCCTGATGGGCTGATACACATTTGCACTGACTTTTGAGACCTTAAAAAAGTGTTTTCTAAGGATGAATTTCCTTTATCGAACATTGATACTCTTGTCAACGCATGCACTGGACATGAAATGCTTTCTCTAATGGATGGTTTTTCAGGATATAACCAGATTCGAATCAATCCTAATGACCAACACAAAACAACATTCACTACACCTTTGAGGACTTTTTGTTACAAAGTGATACTCTTTGGCCTTAAAAATGTAGGTGATACTAATCAACGTGTCATGAAATACATTTTCCATGATTACATGCACAAGATCATCGAATATTATGTGGATGATCTCTTGGCAAAATCTAAAACCCGATAAAAGCACATTGGTGTCTTGGAGAAATTTTTTGATTGACTTCTAGAGTATAATGTAAATTTGAACCCCAAGAAGTACATATTTGGTGTTACCTCAGGAAAACTACTAGAATTCATCCCCAAAAGAGGTATTAAAGTGGACCCAAAAAAGGTCAAGGCCATTATGGAGATGCCTCCCCCAAAAAATTTGAAAGAGTTACATAGTTTACAAGAAAATATCCAATCGATCTATCATTTCATCATGCAACTCTCTAAAAAATGCATGCCATTCAATCACCTGCTACAAAAGGGAGTGACATTTTCATGGGCATATGAATGCCAAAAATATTTTGATGACATCAAGCGATACTTGGCCTCTCCACTAGTCTTAAATCCTTCTCACCTGAGGGTCCCCTTCCATATTTATGTCTTAGCAATGTATTTTACATTAGGGACAATGCTTGCACAAAAGAATGAAAATAATCATGAGTAAGTTGTCTACTATATTAGTCAAACACTAGTAAGCTATAAAATCAATTACTTTTATATGGAAAAATTATGCTTAGCGACGGTTTTTGCCACTAAGAAACTCAAACATTACATGCTAAGTCACACTACTTATGTCATAGCTCATAAAAATACTCTACGTTACATGATATCTTGTACTTACAATAACACCTACACCACAAAATGGATAATTCTTCTAATAGAATTTGATCTTAATTTCATTAGCCAAAAATACATTAAAGGTTAGGTAATAGTCGATCAACTTACGGAAGCTCCACTTCCTAGTGATCAACTCTTGATCATTGAGATCCCAAATGATTTGGTATTTACTGTAACTAAACAAGAAGAAGATGTCATTCTAGAGGAATATGTCGATACTACACTATTATTTTATGGTTCTAAGTGCAAAAATGGACAAGGTGCAGGAGTTGTATTCCATACACCACAAGGAATATATATTCCTTTATCATTCAAACTCAATTTTCCATGCACAAACAATAATGCAGAGTATGAAGCCTTAATATTAGGACTTCAAGTAGCCATAGCTATGATCATAAATCATATTAGAATATTTGGTGATTCCCAACTTGTCATTTCCAAGTAAACAAAGAATAACAATGTAAAGAACCAGTCTTAAAACTTTATTATGAAGTAGAAATAAAATTGCTTGTAAAATTTGAATGGTATGAGATCGATAGCTTGCCTAGATAAACTAATAGGTTTATAAATATGATGGCCTCTCTAGGATCATTAATTCTAAATAACTTCAAAGGAGAGGTACAACCATTAATTATCATAACAATCTCTAAATCGACAATTTCCTGAGAAGATTCTAAAGACGAGAAGGACATTTGCTTTATCCATGCAGATTCATATGAGCCTTGGTCTAGCCAAATAAAATACTTCCTCAATTTTGGAACACTCCCATAAGATATGTCACGATCTTCTAAACAAAATTTCAAATAAAAGGTAACTCGTTTCACTCTTTTGGGGACCGTATTGTATAGATGTGATTATGATGGAGTCCTCCTTCGTTGTCTTGATCCTGTAGAGGCCCAAAGAGCAATATCTGAAGCTCATTATGGTACTTGTGATGGTCACTTTAGTGGAATGGCCATTGTAAAGTATATTTTATTCATGGGTTATTATTGGCACACCATGGAATGCGATGGTTGCACCTATTTCAAGAAATGTTAACAAAGTGAACAACATGCTAATTTAACTCTTGTACCATCACAAGAATTGCAACCTATTCAGATTCTTTGGTCCTTTTCACAATGGGGTTTGAAATTTATTGGTAAAATATCACCTTCTTTCTTAGTACAATACACATTCATCATCAGTACCACTAAGTACTTCACAAAGTGGGTTGAGGTAATTCCTCTAACCAGTATGACAAGACTTTGAATTGTGGAGTTTATACTTCAACGTATCATCTATCGCTTTGGTATCCCCTCAAAAATAAGCATTGATAATAGTAGGTCTTTCAAAAACAAGGATGTTCAAGCACTTTATGAGAAATATAATATCCAACACATTTTCTTGACTCCTTATTACCCATAAACAAATGGATAAGTTGAGGTAATAAATAAGACCTTGATCACTATTCTCAAGAAATTAGTCAAATAAAATCATAGATATTGGCATACTCAGATCCCCTTGGCATTATGATCTTGTTAAACAAGCATCTGCATACCTATTGGAGTAACACCATTCTCATTGGTCTATATTTTGAAGACATCATGCCTCTTGAGCTTGAGATCCCCTCACTGTGTATTTCATTATAAGAATTCATAGATGATGACACCGCTAGACAAGCACGTCTGGACCAACTCACGCTCCTTGATGAAAGGTGAATCAATAACTTGGAGCACTTATGAGTATATCATAATCGTTTAAAGTGTGATTACAACACCAAATTCCATATACAAGAAGTATATCTTGTCCTTAAAGAGAACCATAAAAACACCAATGCATTTCTACATCTTTGTGATAAATTCATGGCTAATTGGTTGGGTCCATACATTTTCAAACAAAAGGTGGGTTAAGGAACTTATAGTCTTACTAGTCTAGAGGGAGTAGAATAGCCCAAACCACTAAACATCATCCACTTGAGTATTTTATGCTTAATACATTTTATATATGTATATATATACATGGCTAATGCACAAAAACATCATTCATACATATTATATTTTACACATTGCATTTCACAATCACATTCATTGTCATTTTTATGAATTCCATCCACCATATTAGGGGGTCATTTTTTAAGTTTAGAAAACTATTGATCAAATAAATCTTGTTGCCTTAATCATGGGAACCCTCAAATCTTTATTCATTTCATTACACCATTTCATAAAGTCAAGTCATCATTTACAAACCACACTTCCACCATCCCTAGGTATTTTTGGTCACTCAGCCACTCCTAGTGTTTAAAGCAACCTCTAGTACATGTCAAGTTTTCTTTAGGACCAAGGCACATTGTCACTAAAAAAATATTAAGTTTTGGGAATTGACTCTAACATTCTTGAACCAAACATATTTCACCCATATTAAAACATCTTGTGTCAATGAGGGATAATACCATGATTGGGTTGAACCTCGAAGTAAAAAATTCATCTTTGTATGTCCCATAATACACATAGTCCAAACTTAAAAACATTGGTCTTCACCACTATCAACACTTTCAAACAAAAGAATGAGTAGTAAGGATAGGGTAAAATTCTCATCATACATCTTGTTAAGAATTTGATTCCCCAAAGCTCTAATTCTTTTACCAACCACACAACACAGGTCCTCAAATTATAAGGATAGAACTACATTTCCATATATATAGTTAGGTAGTCTGAATCCTCAAATCTTAGAGATCAAATTATTGGATTATGGAGCTAATATTCATTGGGGCTATAGATGCTTGATTGGTAGTGGAGTACGCTTATGCGTGGTGACACATCTCTCTTGAAGAGACCTCTGGATGCATATAAGGATAAGCTAGATTTTTATTCTCCTCAATGATAGGTTTTATCTCACTTTACTCAAGATGGGTAATGAACTCACTTGCACATACATTGGTTCTTGATTACCTTGAGTCATTACCATGCTCATGATTTGGTAAATGAACATTTATGACACACATTTGGTCTTGGAGAAATTAGATAGACCTTAGTGAGTTTGTTGGATATTACTAGGATGTTTGAGTCTCTATAAAACAATTCCAAATCAGTTATCCATAAGCCAACACAACCCATTGTCATTATCACATAATTACATGAGTCTTCCATTTCACATACCATCATTTTGGTGCCCTTGATTAAGAAACAATGATAAATAATGGTCAAGCAAAAATTATAAACTATAAATGATCATTAGAGCATAAATTCATTTGCATAAACCATAAAATATAATTATTACATTATCATTTATTGCATCACATACATATGCATTCACACAAACATCCACACAAAAGTCATAACATAAAAATCATGTATATATAAATATCATATGTACAAATAATGCTCAATGGCTATATAATAGATCATCAATACTCATATACAAAACATGCCACATAGAACTAGCTAATGCCCATAGGTAGACCCCTGTGACCCTGAAGGAACCCTAGACCTAGAGTCACTATAGAAGATGAGGATCAATTTGGCAGCCCAATGTGGTGCTACATAAGCAGATCCTCCAAATCTTGGATATATCCATCCTAGGATCAAAGGTATAGTACATCATGTATCTGATGAGATTTCATCCATGACAAATCTACCTGGAGCCTCACTATCATATTGTCACCTCCATATATCACCACCCATGCATCCAACTATGCCTACAGTTGAGCAATATTTGCATATTGCTCCACCACCATCCCTCTCAGTGTCAATATTAGCCCACTCATCCTCATTCTGACAAAGAGGTCTTTCTGGAACCTCCTCCATGTTATACCTACCATCTTCATCACCTCAAATTTTTGTAGGTTTCTCTACTGTGTCCCTCATATACCTCCTTTAATTTCTAGATATATGACATCTCTAACATTGATGAGTCTCCTCAGCCTCTACTACTACCTCCTCATTATCCCCATTGCCATCCTCAACCATCTAACTCGGTATCCATGAAGGTTGTGGAGCGAACCAAACCTCATACTCGATCATGGTCTTGACATCATCCACATCAGGGAGATCCATATCCTCATCATCCCTATACTCCACCCACCACTCTTTCACACAAGGTAGGCTTGACTCATTGACATGATGTCTATACAACACTAGAGCCTCAGGTATACCTTATCATATTCTAAACTATTGTAGCACCCACAAGAACTGGATAAGCTCCACCTCACTCCCATATCACCCAACCATCCATCTAGCCCACCAGATCCTCTACAACTACTCTCCATCACTAGGCTATCTAGAATATCGTTATGACCTCCAATATACTTGATCAGACATCAACCCTACCCATAAATCTGTGACTAGGATGAATTGATTAAACCTCCTTAGACACCCACCATATCAACACATAGGGTTGATCCCTATCCCACTCCTCACATGGTAGGCCCATTGTAATGTCCCAAAAATAAGCAAACATAAAACACACAAAGGAAAATAATTTTTTTTTATCTAAGGAGAGAGATTCATGACCCATTCATAAACCCCTAACCAATCTAATATTTACCTAATATCTAAATCCCCTAAGTTCCCTGAAAGATATACACCACACAAGATACCCTAACACAAGTTCCATTTGTGTAGGTGTATCATGTAATAACACAGATAAGCCTATCTATCTCATCATCCTTGATGAGCTATACTTACCATCTTCAATAATTAGAAGTTGCACATGCATATCCATACTCTACGTAAACCATTATGCGTAGGTATGCTACATGTCCTGCAAGTTAAGCTATAAATATTGTCTTTCAATAATTTATCTTAACTCGAATGTAGTCCTTTCCTAACTTAGTCATTACTATCCCCAAGGGGGTCTCAATTCCCTTAGGTCACCTATGTTCACCCTAAGGGATCTTAATTCCCTTAGGTCACCTCTAAGTTCATCCTAGAACTCATAATTAAGTTTTGTTGTTTAGCAAACAAACAAACATACAACAAGATACTAAATCTAACAAAAGCATAATTATTAAACATGCACGAGAATACAAGGAAGAAGTATTACTAGAAGAGAATATCATCATCAAAAATAGAATTAGTTACAATAATTATACCATGTGTAGCAATAAGGTAAAAGTACCTTCTCTAAACCATTAATCAGTTATTACATATAATCATGTATGGCAAATCCTCCATACTTTAAAGAATATTACATCAATTGCATCAGGGATATCTCCCCACAACTCTAATCTATTTGAGCATAAGTAAATCATCATAAACAAAGTTACCTATACATTAATTCCATCGACCGCCTTGCTCCTTATTTGCTTTCCATCGATATTTGAGGATAGTAGGGGATCAGGGTACTCATGGTTCAGGATAGGCATGCCTCTAAATGCATCTAACATTTACTTTATCAAATTGCAACTATAAATTTTCAATTGAGTTTCTAACCATATAATGCATAGTTGATATCATAAAAGAATCGTCACTTTTACCCTCACCTCTCAAGTACCTTCGGATAGTCATTCAACATGCACAACTTAGATCAGATTTAACTTCAATGAAATCTTATATTGGTTCAATAAATTAATATCCCATATTATTAATTTTTAAAACACTCATTCTATTTATTCACTAAATTAAAGCTTCACTACTTCAATTCTAGTAATAAATCATTCCCTTTCATTTTATAAAGTAAAGCCCCATAACCTTTAATCTATAAAACAATTATAATTTCATTAATCAAAAGTTCCCAACTTTAATTAAATGAACAATTATAATTTAATTCAAGTTTGAATTTAATAAACAATTATAACATAATCCTTCTATTAAATTTCCATTTATTTTATAAAGTTAAAGTCCCATAACCCTTAACCTATAAAAAAATCCTTCCAATATTTAATAATTTAAAGCATAACAACTTTAATTCATAAATCATTCCCTTATACTTTCATTATAAGGTTTATTTTAATAACCCACCGAGTTCCTTTATTTTGGGGTTTAATCCACCACTCATATTTTATAACCAAATAACAAATAAAATAAAAAGATAAAAAAGGTTAAATAAATTATAATTTCATCCTTAATTAATTTAAAAAGGTGGACATCAATTTCATAATCCATCGGTTAATTCCAACCAACTTTTACTAATAATTACAAGCTCGATCAACTAACTCAGTTGGATCAACAGACTAATCCAAGGCATGAATATGCCTCCCTCATGCCACTACTGGTACAAAATGGCCATCACTCAGTGGCCACATTGACCATCGAGTGATGGTAAGGGAACGAGGTTCTTTTCAACCTCCAACTTTCTCCTATACAAACCATATAGGATTAAACATCTGGACACTCAAATGAATGGGTGACTTCCACAAACGTTGGTGTCACCAAAATTGGGGTTTTCGATATCAAGCACAGGCACAATCATGGTTTGACACATAGCAATGAATAAAACCAACAAGCGGCAAAATTTGAGCATTCGCAGTGTCTACAACCGACACTAGAGTGACTACCAAGCGTATGGTCACCTGACCACTGCTTGGTGATCGAATGGTTAAGAGAGTCAAGCTCCCTTTAAACCATCCAGTCGCCCAAGCATATCCCAAGTGCGATTATGCCCATGGATGGCTTCTACAAAGCCATCTACATGAGCGACTGGAGCACATTATGACACTCATAGTTTACTCAGGTGCAACTCATAGGGGAGTGAAACCCCTTTAGAAACTCCTCTAACCCCTAACATGTAAAGTATAAAATCATAGGTGGACATAGGGGTCTTTAATATTAGGTACAGAGGTTTATAATAGATCAAAATCTAATCTAATGCAACATAGCCAACGTCCACTGTAATAGCGACGATCATGCGATTAGTATTCCCTTAGGTTTATGCATATTAACAAGGCTTAATCTCGGGTTTCAATAATTGGTTTGCAAATAAGTTTTGGTACTCAAATTGCAACAGTACAACACAACCATATCATTTTCATTTTTAAGGAGTGAAACGCCCATTAGTTCATAGCATAAATCAGAGGAAGTCTCTTAAATCGATCACAAATTGATTGAGAAAAGCCATCCTAGTTGAAGCAAAACTACATTATGAAAAGGACTATTTGTAGGGGTTTATCATAGGCTGGTTTCATGTCTATGGCCGCCATTTAAAACTTTAAATCCAACCATGAGAAATTTTCTATGTTTATATATTAAAAAGTGTATGGTTGGTCTACAAACTTCTTCTCAGGGATTTATTAAAACCCAATCTGCCTACCATTTAGAGGTTAAATTCACATAATAATACCAACCATATTTTTGCAAAGGTTTAGCTCCTAAAATTCTTGAAACCTCTTGCGTCTCTTCACAAGGTGACTAGCAAAACATGGCTCCCCTCCATTACCTTGCTTCATGCTCCCCAAGTCCTTCACCGTCCTCTCCTCTCATGTGCTCTCCCAAACTGCCCGTCCTCCATCTCACATGCTCCTTTCCAAAATAGGTCATCCCCTCTGTTAGATCGCTCGTCCGCTTCCAATAGGAGTCATGTTCCTCCCTTTTTCATATCGTCCACCACCCTTCTCTCACGAAGAGTGTTGGACTCAAGATCTGTCTGCCATCCTTCTCTCACAAAGAGTGCTAGCCTCGAGATCCATCCACAACCCTGCCTTGCACTCATACCTTCAAATTCTATCGGTAAGGTATGCTTGCCATTAATAATCATTTCTTTCTTACTTTGGAAACCCAAAAGTCTTATTCTCAATAAAGTGATCTCCCACTTGCTATAAAATGAATATTTAAAATATTTAATATGATTAAAATATCCTTTTTAAAATATCTTTCAAATGATATTTTATCTTCATTTAAACATATTTATTTTATATATAAAACAAACTCTCTTATCATTTTATAATAATACTTCAATAATTAATTTAAATGAATTTTTATTTATCACTTAAATTAAAAGTTTATTAATTAATTTAAATGAATTTACATTATAATTAAAATAAAACTTCATTAATCAATTTAAATGAATCTTTATTTATCATTTAAATTTAATCAACCATTATTTATAAAATGACGCTCTCTTTTCATTTTACAATAACAATTTATTTTACGCATGCACATACATAGAGTAAAAGGTTCTCCTATTGCATTTCAACATTTTGTTGTTCAAACCATGATGCAACAAGAGATGCAGTAAAGAGAAATCAAACATACTCCATAGACAAAGAGGGAATATTTCCATCAACCCAATCACCTGTCTCAACCAGAGGATTTACAATAGCTACCAGGCTGTCAACTAAGGCTCAAGGTGACCAATTATTTATGATTACCCTTCTATATGCATACCTATATGAAGGTATCTATCCATGTTACCTTCAAGTTACCGTAATCATCATTTCCTATGATCTTAAGTACCCTCATTTTTGGTGGATGATTTTACCTTCGCCACCTATGAGTGTACCTAATCTTGCACACTTGGAAATATGTTAACAATAACATTCTCTTCTAAATCAACTAAATATTATATAGTTGGTTCAATTGCTCAAACTAGGTATTATCACACCACAGGTTAATACATTGTTTCTTGTGCCAAAAAGCCCTCTAGGGAGGGTCATGATAGCCATAGGATGAGCCACACTGAAGTGCTCCTAGACTTAGACCTACAGTAGTACACTGCAACCTAACCCCTTTCACACCCACCTATTCACCTCATATATCTCCATATACACATGAGCCAACAGTTTCGATGCCCATGCATACACCTAAGGTTCATTGATAATATCATACACCAACCAAATCATGTTCCATGGAGACTGGTAGCTAGTGTTGTTAGGTACCAATACATTAGCCAAAAATAACATGACCAACGTGGATAAGTCCTCCAATTGCTTCTTTGCATACATTTCCAAGTATATGATCCCACCACCCTTGAGGCTCACATCCCTCCATCCATTTCTAAAAATCTATCTCAACTCATACTCCTTATTGTGGTCAACTTGGATACACAATCCCTCCACTAGTACTCATAAGATGTAGTATACATATTTGAGTATCATTTTCACCCCCCCAATTGATAACTAGAAGGTCCTCCTATCTAGATTACATCTCTCTGCTAAGGTAGAAAGGTACCCCTCATCAACTCTCACCACCTCTATTTGTGCAATCCCATCCAATCCCACCTGCTCTAGCCAATCCTAGTGTTCCTTTTGTAGCACCTTTTCACCCCTAGTATGAGGAGCGATAATCGATGTCGAGCCTCCAAAATCCTCAACTACAGTACAACACAACATGCAAATGCACATTACCATCACATTCATTACAAAAAAATGCAAAATATAAACAAGAGTTCTAAGGGCACTTACCTCAGCCACTAGTGCCTCCACTCTTGCTACCACATCCACTCCCTCCATTACCATCACCACACTCCTTCACTCACTCACTCAATCACTCTCCTTCATATGTTGCTTCGTGAACTCGTGAACACATAAATGAAATTAAATTTATCCCTACATTCATTTTATAGTTTACCTGGTGCTCCCAAACACTCACCAACATTTGTAGACTAGCAGATGCCACCCACATTTATCCAGATACGAATTTTCGTCAGCGTTTGTCATCAAAAATTTTAAAAGGGGTAAAAATATTTTAAAAATATAGCGTACCTCCATAAAATCATCACAAAATTAATCCACTCATCCATTTCATCACCACATTATGTTTTGTGAAAACGTAGATTAATTTGGGCAATTTATTTTTGATTGCGATCAAAAATCACAAGCTTGAAAACACATCAAAATGATCCGAAACTTCACAAAAAAAAATTCATTCATCATAACATTTCATAATATTTTGTGATAACATGGATTGATTTGGGTGGCTAAATCTTGTTTACAGTCAAAAATCATGAAATTGTCCCAAATTGCTTCAAAAACATCCCAAAACAATTCCAAATTTCACAAAATCATCTAATTCACTCATAAATATATTTTTCTTCATGCATTTGCATTCAAAATCATCAAAATCACTCATCACTACACTTCAATTCAACATTTTCCAATTTCACTCACATTTTCAAGTGAACCTCGTATCTAATGGCTTACTCTATTCCCATTGCGATTGCAGTGATTGGTTATTCATGCGATTCGGTAGGATGGGTAGATAGCCATAAGGATGCTTACCCATAACATCATCCAATATCCTCTTTTTCAAAGTAATATATTTTTGGTCCTCCATTTTTTGAGTGAGACTATGCTCAAATTAATTTGCTCAAAAATTATCATTGATAACTTTCATTACATCATCTCTTCTACAGTAACAATCATTACAGATATAGGTCCACTAGGATGATTGGTTCTGATTTAAGGAATTGACTATAGTCACTAGTTGGCACTCCTAGGATGACTCTTTTATCATCTTGCATTTCCATCATGTTGCATATCAATGACACCAAAAGTTATATTTTTTAACAGTACAAAATCACCCCAAACTTAGGGCAACCCAATTTAATTTTGATTTTCCACATCGGAATACACTCATTCACATCATTCATATCACCCACAATTGCAAAAAACCCTTTTCTATTAGGGAAAGAGCAAAATCAATCATTGCATCATCATCTAGTCACTCACCTTCATTTACATCATTCATATCACTCACATCATCAAAAATATTTTTATTTGTTGGGGCACAAAAGAATACATCATCTACATCACTCCATAATCACTTACATCATCATATCATCCACATCATGAAAAATCCTTTCATCTATTGAGGTAAAAATAGAATACATTTTCGACCTTCATTTACATCATTCATGTCATCCACATCATCAAAAACCCTTTCATCTATTGGGGCAAAAATAGAATACAACATCCACCTACATTTACATCATTCATATCATCCCCAATTTTGTCAATTGGCTCATGAGATTCATTATTCACTCATTCACCAATTGAGGGGGTAAGCTACACCTACAATTTTTATCTCCAAGATCTTCTTGTGCTCCAAGGAAAAGAAGTTGCTTCACCAAACTAGGTATCTCTTGTTTTTGCACTGCATTGTGTTTCATGCAATGCGATACAAAAAGGGGCATCTGTAGACACCAAATCCTAGCCACTTGTTACCCATGCATCATCCAATCACAACCATTCATTATTTATTTTTATTTATGTGTATATTTATTTATATATATATATATAATTTTATATATATATATATATAAATATTTTATATATTTATATTTAATATATATATATGAATAAAGCTCATCCACTCATCACAAATTAATCTCAGTCATCCATCTAACTTGATCCATGTCACTCATCAATGGAAAATCTTAGCCCTTCATCATGATTTAATCTCGGCCACCCGTTGGTGTCGTCGACACCCTAATATGTTGAAGGTAAGTTATAAAATATTATTTACTTTTGTGAGTGAGGGTTAAACAGTTATTTGATTCAAAATATGAGTGTAGATTCCTAAAATTGTTATAGCCCTTCATACATCATCATCCAAACCCTAGGATTTTACTAACACCCTTCCTCCTCACCGCCATTGCATCCCCCATTTTTGTTGCTAAAACTAGGGTTATGCATAAAGGGTTGGTCCTAAAATCTATTTATAAAATCAAGGCAAATTGTCTCGAAATATCGACGAATTATGTCCAAGGATACATGGCGAATTGCATTCATTTTTTACCAAAAAATTTCAAACCATGGCGAATCAATTGAAAAATATTTCTAGAGGTGTCGATCGGTTGTAGATAGTTTCAGTTGGTCAGTTGTAAAGAGTTTTTTGAGTCTTTTACTCTGCATCTGATCGGCTTAGGTATATTGACACGTCTCTACAGTCGATCAACTTGTGTCGATTGGTTGCAGAGGTGCTCTTTTGTAGAGAATATTCTAGGAGGTATAACTTTTGATCCAGAGCTCCATTTTATTTTATTTTTTAAAACCACCTAGCTCAACAAGATATACACAAAAAATTTAGTAAAATCCTCAAAAAACCATCTGAAACCAATTGACATGTTTGCAACCAACCAACACCTCTGCAACCAATCAGTTGCAGCCATGTTGATTAGTTTTAGATTGTTTTTGAGGATTTTACTAAGTTTTTTGTGTAGATCTCGTTGAGCTAGGTGGTTTTAAAAAAATTGAAAATGGAGCTCTAGATCAAAAGTTATGCCTCCTAGAAGGTTCTCGCAAAAGCGCACCTCTGCAACCAATTAGCATAATTTGATCGGTTGCATAGGTGCGCTTTTGCAGAGAACCTTCTAGGAGGCATAACTTTTGATCCAAATCTTCGTTTTCAATTTTTTTTAAAACAATCTAGCTCAACAAGATCTACACAAAAAACTTAGTAAAATCCTCAAAGAAAATCTAAAATTGATCGACATGGCTGCAACCGATCGACACCTCTGCAAATCCTCAAAGAAAATCTAAAATTGATCGACATGGCTGCAACCAATCGACACCTCTGCAATCGGTCGGTTGCAACCATGTCGGTTGATTTTAGATTATTTTTTGAGGATTTTACTAAGTTTTTTGTGTAGATCTCATCGAGCTAGGTGGTTTTAAAAATAAATGAAAATGGAGCTCTGGATCAAAAGTTATGCCTCCTAGAAGGTTCTCTACAAAAGTGCACCTCTGCAACCAATCAAAATAAGTCAATTGGTTGTAGAGGTGTGTCAATCGACCTAAGTCATTCATTTGTAGAATGCAACCGATTGACATAAGTCGATCAGTTGCAGAGGTGCACTTTTACAAAAAACTTTCTAGGAGGTATAAATTTTGATCTAGAGCTTCGTTTTCATTTTTTTTAAAACCACCTAGTTCAATGAGACCTACACACAAAACTTAGTAAAATCCTCAAAAACCATCTAAAATCGATCGACACCTCTATAATCGATTGGTTGCAGAGGTGTCGGTCAGTTGCATAGGTGTTTTAGATGTATGTTTATTAGTATTCCCCTTAGTATTTATACAGGTAGTATATGTGGCTATTGGGCAGGAAAAACAAAATTGTTTATAATTTGAAGGTAAATTGTCTATTGAATTGGGTAAAAGTGGTTAGCGAATTAAAATACAAATAGGATAATTATTATCAAAGTTGAGCGAATTGACCCCAAAAAAACTTCCACCCTATAAATTTTGGGTGAATGGGTCCCAGTGAAAGGTTCTAAAATGAGCAAATTTTAAATTTTAAAAATATTAAATATAGTCAATTTACGATGTTTTGCGCTTATGCATAACCCTAGCTAAAACCCTTGTGAACCAGATTTGGTTCTACAATACACCTCCCCAAAATCCCTGAATGCTCCAAGGCATTTCCAAAATTTTATTGAATGTTCCATGAATGTTGTAGGGTGTTCACAGCCTTCCCTAAATGCTCCAAGGTGTTACCCAACAACTAGTTTGTCATCGACAAACCCTCAAACACTCGTGGATGTTCATGTGTCATTAGATTGCAAAAGTAGAAAGATAGATCAAACAAATTAGGTAATTTTTGACAAGGTACAAGGTATTATTGTTTTTCAACTTATATTTTCCATACTTGACTTACATTTTATCATTGCTTCACCTAGGGTTTTGTAGATCTATCACTCAGAGGGTCTCACATAGTGGAACCCTCGCATATGCTACTAACTTATTTGTGTTGTGATCTGTTTGCAAGTACAAGAGACATATTTATTAACAGTTGTTACAGTTTGAGTGGTCTTATAGGGATACACAAGCCCACTCACAAATATTTTGGAGTGAAGATGATTTTAGAAGACATCAACATTCTTTTTAACAAGGGTTTTTATAACCCTCGCATTGTAATAATTGTATCGAAGCATACACTGCATTGTAACCCTAGATTTAGGGTAAATTTGTTGTACAAATTAGAGATCCAGGCTCCTTGAATTATAAAAAATAAGATCTATAAATTTCATGCATATATTATCATTTGCTTTGATCTATTGCTTTATTGGTGTTGTTCATTTTTACTTTACAAACGTAATGCATCAACCCTAAATATTTCATTCCAAACTCATTCATCATAGCATTTTTGAATTTATATTTAATTTTTGAGATTCTACCTATATAAATTAGATCATATACATATAAACATACAAATAGAATATCATTACATTCTCTCTTGAAATAAATGGTTGACTCACTCTTACTCATTTTAAATCCACTTTGATGCAAGTATCCATATCTCTGGGCATACCAAGCCCTTGGTGCTTTCTTGAGGTCATACAAGGTCTTCTTCAAGTTGTATGTAGTCTTCTTGTCCTTTAACTTCAAAACTTTACAGTTGTTGTACATAGGCTTCTTATTCTGAGTACCCATTCAACAAGGCACTTTTCACATCCAAGTGATGCATACTTCATCTTCTTTAAGCTACTAGAGCAATAACCATTTTGATTGTTTCTTGCCTTGCTACATGTAAAAATATTTATTTATAATCAATTATGTACATGTGTGTGAATATTTTAGTAACAAGTCTAGCCTTATGTCTTTCAATATTGTCATCATTTTTATACTTTTTCTTGTAGACCCACTTGAAACCCATGCATTTATTTTTAGGATGATAGGATGACTTTTGGGATATACATTTAAGGATGCATTTACAAACTAGATGGACATGTTTTAGCCACTTAGAAGAAAGAAATTCAGATTTCCTCCACCTAGTAGGAAGGAAGAAATTCCCTTGCCTTGCAAATTGGTTGAAACCGATGATCTATCACCTTCAAAAAACATAATTTTTAATTAAAATATTTTTACCTTCTCTTTTTAAAATTATTAGTTTCCTTAATTTGATGACTATGTGAAAATTACAACTCTTTTACTTGATAAAAGGTTAAAAAATTAAAGCAAAAATTACACAAAAATTTTCACATCATAGAAAAATCACATAGCAAGAGCATTCAGATTTATTTTTTTACATAGACAATGCACACATCAACAAAATATTTCTAACCTATAATTACAAGCACACCTAGGAAAATACAGAGCTATAGTTACAAACTCAACTAGAAATCTGCATAACTATGGGTTTTGCTTAACATCATATTTCCAACATTCTCCACCTTGATGTTGAGAGGTCTCACAAGATTGTTGTTGGGCAAAAAATTGGTTAGTTTTCTACAATTCAATTAATTACCTCCATTTAATTGTCAACTTAGGGTAGCTCATAGACTTGTGAGCATCACGCGCACAGTATATGCCTATAGTGCAAGGAATGAGTCCCTCTATGCCTATTGGTTTGGGGGGTGTTTGGTATTCGTTGAAGTTTTGATTCAAACCAATAATATATCCTATGTCTAAGAAAAATAGGACTAAAATGTACACAAAAATAAAAATAGTACTTTACTAGAAATCATAGAAAATATTTTTGGAGATATTATCGGAGCTATTTTCAGGTCCTATTTTTCTAAAGATATTATCGAAGCTATTTTCGAAGGCATTGGTGGGATTCCCGTGATTTGTGGGTATGGGTGGTTTTAGCCCATGGTATTGTACCCACGGTATTCTAATACCACATTGTGGTTTAGGGTTGTAAGATTTTCCTTTATATTGATTGTAATGTCCCATTAGGAGCAAGGAGTGAATAATAATATCAAAGGAGGTGTGGCTCTTATTTGTTGGAGTAGCCCATATTGGGTGAACCAGGATAAATCTCATGTGTTCTATGTGCATGATTTATTGTGAGTTATTGTTTTAATCTGAGTTATTTATTTTTTTATTAATTATTCTGGAATGAGTTTGGATAAAACTCCTCAGTTTGATGATGACCATGTGTACTGGAAAAAAGAATAGTATACTTACTTCTCATGTGGAAATTAATTTCTCCATATGATTGGTTCTTGATTATTGCAGTTTATTCATTTGAGGTTTCCTGCACAAAAACGTGTCTTCGTAGGATGATACACGTCCCCTTATCGAAAGTTGTTCATTGATGACCTTGGAATGTGCATAAATCTCTAATGGAAAAATTAAGATAATTTTATCCATGAGATATTTTGACTTTATGCTCATGGATGAGTTGTTGATGTGGCACAGGCGATTTCCTAAATGACAAATATTATTTACACGAGGTAAAAACACATGTCAGAATAGAAAGCAAGCACCTTCATATGGGAATCATGCACCTTCTTTTAATTCATAAAACATAGGTGCTTACTAAACAAAAATTAAACTTTATACAAACTCTTTTTTTTTTTACATGTTTGGAAGGCTTGCATCAATTCTTTCTCGTAAAAATTGAAGTCGGGCGCCCTCCTAGAGAGGCCAGGAATCAGGCGTTGGTCTAGCGAAAGTCAAGAGATGGGCATCGTCTTCTTAACATGATTGGAGTCAAGCACCATTTACCGTATAATGGGAATCAGGTGCCTCCTACTGTAAAATAGGAATTAGGCACCTTTCGTCATAAAATAGGAATCAGGCACCTTTCGTCATAACATGGGAGTTAGGCACCTTTCCCATTTGAAAATAGAAAATAGGCACTTCTCTTTATTCAATGGGTGTTGGCTTTTCCTCGGATGTGCACTGTAAGGTTGATCAGGCCTGAAGCACTTTGGTTGAAGAATAGGGACAAAAAATCTGCATCCACCCTTGAATCAGCAGTTAAGTGTTTTACTATCCATAAAGACCAGTCCAAACATTCTTGTGCAGATTCAGGTTTAGTATTCCCCTTAAATGGGGACTAACTTACTCCTACTGAAAGCAAAAATCTCCTAGAAATCTGGGAAGGTTCATGTTGCCTATGCTTGTTAAGCCTAGGTTTCCCAAGCTACCTAACAATTGCACCAAGGTCATGTTCCTGCAAAATAAAAACACAAATAAAAGAAAATTTATGTTAAGCAAAACATTTCCATGTCATATTTCCTTTTTTTATATGATGAATACGTGAAAATTCGTCAAATGGATGGTATGAATTTATAAATATGGAGTCTCCCCCATGCTTGCATTTGATTCAATATCACAAATATGAGGTGCATGACAAGACTATAAATGGAGTCGAATGACTGTTACTTATATTGTTTCATCGTGTGTTGTTACAGACTCCCCATAAAAATCCCTCACTTTGTGAAATCTTCATAGCCATTTTTTCTATGAGCAAATATGTGCTTCTCAAAATAGTACTATGAACCATTTGAGCTCATATTTTGTCCGCCATAACTGGTGTTACCATTGTTGAATGTTGCACATCTACCTATGGTGCTAACCTGTATGCAACATATGTGTTTTATTGAGCGCTTGGTAGCAGATCCCATAAAAACTCTAAAGTTAAGCATTATGGCATGGAGTAGAACTGGGATGGGTGACCACCTGGGAAGTCCCATGGAATTGCGCCCTTTTTTTTAATTCCAGATTCTGGAATTTTTCAGAATTTTCCAAAATTTTTCATAATTGTCCAGATTTTGTAATTTTCCAAAAAAAAATTCATAATTTCCTAAATTCTGGAATTTTCCAGATTTTTTTCAGTTTTTGGAATTTTCTAGAATCTTTTCATAAGTTTTCATATTATGGAATTTTCCAAAAAAAATTAAGTTTCTAGAATTTTCCAGAATTTTTTCAGATTCTGGAATTTTCCAAAAATTTTCAGATTCTAGAATTTTCCAAAAAAATTTAGATTCTAGATTTTTTTTTTTTAGAAAAATAGAATGGAACAACACATGTTGGTAGGTTGGATTGCCTTGGATTCCTACAATCTGCACTGAGCCTGTTGTTGTCTGTAAAACATAACAAAATAAAAAGAAAAAACTAAACTAATAATGTTAAAGAAAATTCTAATTAATTTTTTTTAATTGAATGTTGTAATAGCATTCATCATGTTGTGAGCGATAATATTGAAGTTGGGGTCTCCACCATGCCTGCAATCAAGTAAGCCTCTGGAATTTGGGGCCTGTGATAAGATCTTAATTTGTGTCTAAAATTTGATACAATTAAGACTTCATTTGCCCCATATCCTTCTTTATCCAGTTTTATGATATATTGCAACATGGGAAGAGAATATTCTGGTATGACCTCAAAACCATATTCGTCCAACTTATTGGTAGATTGTGCAGGCAAGTGGATGACAATTGTTTTTATAGTTTTTTCATTAACTATCATTTTTCTTACTCTGCAACTAATATCAACATTAAAATTTACCAAAGTGTTGGGAAATATTAAGCCTAAAATTTTTATCATTAAAGCTGGGCTTTTGAGACAAGTTTTGTCTAATATTAGATCAACATGTTGACCTATCATCTTCATTGTTTTTTACTGTGGTTCCCATCTCAGTTTTCCGAGGAAAAAATCCCTAATGGATTTAGTGTAAATAAGCACAACCTTGATAGTTTGAGGAATGATATCAGTAAGATTTCTCAACTGTTTCATAATATCAAACTTAGGTGGTGTCATTTCTCTAGTTTTCCATAACCTTTCAAGATATGGTGGAAGTCCTTCATTACTTGATTGTTCAACAACATGATTTATTTCTACACTATTATGGCACATTGGGTTTATTCTTGTAACTCCCTGATAAGCTAGTGAATTTAAACAATTGTTGTTGGGATTCAGCTCTAGTGGTGCCAACAACTGTTTTGGCCTGGTAGAAGGTGAAACTGGTAAGCTAGAATTTTTTGATGGTTGTGTCTGTGGAGATTGATCCACGAAGTAAGTTTCTACTTCTTCTGGATTTTCTTTTATTATTTTTGGACACAACCTGGTCTGATGATCCTGGTAACAATTTTCAAAAACTTCTACTATATTCTCTAGATATTTATTTTTTTCATGATTTTCTCTACACCTTAAATAGAAAAAGGCAGACATTGCTTCAGATTCTTGCTTCTTCTTCAATAATGTGTTTGATTGTAAAGTAAGAGATAAAATTTCACTCTTCACACCATTAAACAATGTTTCTATTTCTATTTTAATTGTGGAGGCTATTCCTTGGATTGGGAGTTTTTATTTTTTTTGGAATACTTCTAAAATAATTGTTGAATTTTTTCCATTGATGTCAACCTAGTCACTAATATATTTTGTATAATAAGTTTTCATGATAAGATGACTCAAATGGATGGGATTTTCTCTTTAATAACTATTTTTAGAATATTCTAAGCTTGAGGTGTTTTCTATTTTTTTTCAATAAATGATCCGTTGGATTTTTTAGGCTCTTGGTGGACTCATGCTTCGTAGGTAGATGATCTACAAGCAAGGAAATTTGAAATTAATTTTTAAAATAACTAACCTATGGATCATACACTACAGTTGTGACACTCCTCGGCAATAGTGCCAAAATATTGGGCAAAATATTGGTTAATTTTCTACAGTTCAATTAATTGCCTCCATTTAATTGTCAACCCGGGGTAGCTTATAGACTTGTGAGTATCACGCGCACAGTATATGCCTATAGTGTGAGGAATGAGTTCCTCTATGCCTATTGGTTTGGGGGGTGTTTGGTATTTGTTGAAGTTTTAATTCAAATAAATAATCTATCCTATGTCTAAGAAAAATAGGACTAAAATGTACATAGAAATAAAAATAGTACTTTACTGGAAATCACAAAAAATAAGGGAAATTGCAAAAATTAAATAATCTAAAAAAATAGTAGGGGTAGAAGTACTATTTAGAGTGAGCCCAAGCTCTAGGAGTCTTCCACCCGATCATTTCATTCACCGGATGCTAGATTGAGATTAATAAAAACACTCAAATGAATATATTACAGCTTCAAAAAATTACACAGCAAATCTCATGCCTAGGATTATCTTTATCAGAGGTGGCCTGCATATTTAAAAGATATGTAGTCATACCCTTTTACAATTGAGAGCAAATAAATTCTTTATTTTCTAGTTACAACAATACGCAGGAATAATGGAGATAAAGCAAATACATTTAATTTTAAAATGATTTAACGTATTTTCTTTTTATCAGAATAGGATACGTTAAATATTATGCTTTATTTATTTACACTTTTGTTTATGTATTTGTTGAAAAATAGATAACACATGGTCTTTGATATTATCATTTGTCTTCATCTTTGCTAAAATATCATCTGCATCCATCGCTGAAATATATTTTTTGTTCTACCGTCCACAGGAGTCACGCTATCATTTTACATCAATGAAAGTCGAGTGTCTTATTTTATATGGGAAGCAGACACCTTATTTTATATGGGATGCAGGCACCTTATTTTATATGGGATGCATGTGCCTAACAGGAAGTAGGCACCTATGGGAAGCAGATTCCTAACAAGAAGCAGATGCCTGTCAGTTAAGTGCAAAACGGAAGTCCAACACTTCAAATGGAATCGAGCACTTGAATTAGCACTTTTCATCGATGTACTACGGATGTTTTACCTTCATCAAATTTATAGTGCCAGGTCTGAGTGGGACCTTGACGTACACACGCTAAAATACTGTAAAAACCACTAAATCTACCTATAATTCACTTAAAAACAAATATTAGATAATATCCATAATTTACTATTAAATATATATAAAACTTTCATAAAACATACATTCTATAATAATAATGTTGCATAATATTTTAGAAATCCATGTATAAAAATGAACTTTTTTGGTGCTCATCAATTGTCTCTTAAGAACTGAGCTTTGACAAATCCTTTTGTGAACACATCAACAAGTTGCTCGAGTGCTACAACACTTCAACTCTATTCTTTTTGTGTACCATATCCCTAATAAAATAATATTTTAAATCAAAGTGTTTAGACCTACTGTCAAGGTTATGCATAACAATGAATTATCATTAATTAAAGAAATTTGGATTCCCAAAATTTGGAATTGGCAAATATGGGGACCCTTGACTAGGGCCCATTAGCCCAAAAATATTTAGTGAATTTTTTGGGGTTAGATCGCCGTGATTTTATAATAATTTGATTGTTTTAAGTTTAAATCACCAACATCACCCCTAACAATAGTGGACCTTTTCACCTTGAAATTACAAATAATTTTATGTACATCAACAAAATTATCTATTATACCCCGAGTTAATATACTTAATGCAATAGTGATACTCCTACATATTAAACATTGATTCTCCTCGAGACAACTAGTAGTAGGGATAGATGACTGGTAGTAGGAATAGATGCCCAGTAGCAGAATAAATGACCGGTAGTAAGAATAAACAACAAATGAGTGGTAGTAGAAATAGATGACTGATGATCGATAGCAGGAATAGATGACTAACAACTAGTAGTAGCCCTTGAATTCTTGTGTAGCAGTTGTAGAATTATCACAATTTTATTTAAAATCATGTTCAAATTCTGATATGAAATACTTTCTTCTATACAAATACAATGGCACCTAGTTGTAATGGAAATAAGGGAGATCAATTTTCTAGAAAAAAGAGTATCCTAAAATATTTAGCCATGCATCAAAATCGAACGAGGCATCAACATTTGCATAAATTTAAGGTACATACCCATTTTACCTACTCAATAGTTAATTTTAGTAAGTGATTCTAAAAATGATATAGAACACCTTTGTATACAAAAAACTCTGTTGACCCTAATATGTCTCCACTTGAATATATTCTTGAGGATGATATGCCTCCACATGAAAATATTCTTAAAAATGACATGCAACAACCACTTGAAAATATTACTGAAATTGACACGTCAACTGAAAAAGAAAATGTTGATTCTAATAAAATACCGACTTCTAGGGAAACTTGTACTCATATATATAAACATAGAAAGATAAGTAGGTGGACTATTGGAAGGATATTTTAGCTTGAATGGTTATCAAAATATCTATTTATTGAGCTAGTCCAGTTAAAGAATAGTAATGATACGCCAATGGAATGTATATGCATGATTTTAGTTGGAAACTAGGGTAGGACCATAAGGTGCAACTTAAGTTGGATACAATAGAAAAACATTATGGGAAAGTATATATGACACTAAAATAAAGTGATGGAATGACTAAGAAAACAATTAGGTGGAAGGATGCATCAAAATGAGTAATGTGAGATATGCATAAGGCTATGAAAAAGAGATGAAATGAAAAAAATCGCTTATTGAGAATGGTGGAATGATTACAACTCAATTTCAAAAAGCTCATAAAACCACTTTAGTTTCAAAAATTTTGTAGTTTGTTGTATATACTATTCTTAAAAAGTATAGACCTATGTCTGGTTTTATTGATTTTAAGCATCTATTGTTGGACATTTTGAGTAGTTGAGTTGTCATTAATGTTAAGAGTCAGTTTCAATGAGCAGTGCAAGAGGAAGCAATTTCAGATAGCAGTGCAAGATGAATATTGTATTAAGGCCAAAGGAAAAATATTATAATATTTTATTATAATATTCCAGTTAAAGGTTGATTTGAAGAAAATTGAAGACCATGAAGTGATCATTCTCCAAGTTCTCTAAAAAACCTAGGTGGCAGATTTGAAAGGATAAGGTTTAAATTATTTAAATTTAAATATTTTAACTAAGGTTAAAATTTAAATTTAAATAATCCTTTTGGCACCAAAGTTAAAGGATATATTTTAAATAAAATTTAAAAATTTGATATCTTCATCGATGTTGGAAGCACATGTGCCAAAGTGTATAAAAAGGGGGTTAAATTTTTATTTAACCTATCCATGCGATTGATTGCCCACGATAGCTAAGAGTTCGAGCGCCAAATTCTAGAGGATTTTGCATGTGCTAAAATTGACATTGGGTAGTGAGAAGAGACAAGACAAAGGGAGCATCGAGTTGAGTGCCAAAGGTGTTGGTAGTGTAGTTGGTGATAGTGGGTGGCACTAAGAAGTTTGACAGGTGAGGAGAGCAAGGTTTGAAACCTGTCGAGTTGGTTTTGCAAGGGAGAAGAGTGTTTTTTGTTTTGCATTGCGTCGATCATAAAAATAGAAAGGAAATGCTTGATCCTTCCCCTTCGTGTGGAGGCTCATAGCCCACATGGTGGGCTAGCATCTCAATAAGGTGCTCGATTGGGAGTGGTCTCATGTTTAAAACTCGACGAGGCCTTTTGCTTGAGATAAAAGGTATGCACTAATATTTGCCAAGGTTGCATGAAACATTTCAGATTTGCTAAGGTTGGATGAAAATAAATATTTTTGGAGGTTTATAAAGTTTTTTTTAATTTGGTTATTGAGTATTCGAGGGAGATAAAAGGGTAGGCAATATTATCTTTGAGGGTTTAATTTTTGGAGGTTGTTAATTAAATATTGGAGATTATAAAGGTATAATTGAGTAATTTTTTTTTTGATGATTACTAATTTCAAAGGAGTAATAAGGTGTATTTGAGTTTGATTATATTAGTATTTGAGAAATATTTTTGAGAGTGTTAGTATGATATTTTGTCATCTAACCTTTGAAATTGGCAAAGAAGAAAATTGTGTTTACGACAGGTTTTGAGGTCATATCTTCATCAAACAAAAGGTATGGGCACATCTTCCTTGTGAGTGATTGTTGGATATTGTGAATGCTAAGTTGGAGTGAAAAGGGTTTTTTGATAAGCATTGTTGATTTTGGTTTTTCTAAAATGAAAGTTGATTCTAGAAACCTTGTTTGATAAGCATTGTTGGAAATATTGAGTAAGCATTCATATTCTTGAACTAGGGTTTATGAAAGAACATGAGTATCATTTTTATGTGAAGTTGAGAACTATCTTGAACTAGAGTGTGTGTAAGATCATGAGTATCATTGTTATGTGAGATTGTTTGATAAGCATTGTTGGAAATAATTGAGTGAGTTATTCATATACTTGGACTAGGGTTTATAAGCAATGAAGTATTTCATTGAGTAATTGATTGAGTGGAGTTGATTGAGCCTATTCAAGTGGAAGTGTTGAAGTGATAGTTATAAATTCTATGAAAAAAATTGTTCTATATTTTGAATTGATTTGAGAAAGAGGTTGGAAGTGATTGAGTTTTTGTGAGTGTGAAACATATTGAGTCTCTAACAATTCTCTATATGTTTATGTGGTAAAAAGAGAGATTGAAAGTTATTAATAATTGTTGTGAATGTGAAGCATGTTGAATCTCTAACAATTATGTATATGTTTATGTGAGATTTGACAAGTTCTAGTGAGGACTTGAGCAAATTTGAGGTAAGTCTTGGTGAAGACTTGTTGAGCAGATTGGACAAGTTCTAGTGATGACTTATTGAGAATATTTGAGGTAAGCCTTGGTGAAGAATTTTTTAGCAGATTGGACAAGTTCTAGATAGGACTTGTGGGCAGATTAGTGTGAGCTTTTGTGGAAGCTTACAAGGCAGATTTGAGATAAATATTTGAGAAGACTTGAGAGTATAGTTGATAGATTTGTTCAAACCTTGGATTAAGGTTTGGGGCAAATCTAGTAGAGTTGATTTGTGATAGATTCAAGCTTTGTTTTAATGTTTGAGGACATATTTGTGCTAGACATAAGGACTGTGTTTAGCATAGATTTAAGGACAGAGATTGAGGATAAATTTGTGCTAGACCGAAGGATTATCCTTAGTGCAGATTTGAGGATAGATTTTGGTGTAAATTTGAGGATAGCTTTATGCCAAACGAGAGACAAAGATTGAGTATATTTGTGCTAGATTGAAGGACCATGTTTAGTGCAAATTTGAGACATAGTTGAGAGCAAGCTTTGGAGATGACAGAGTATAGAGGATGACGGTCTCTAGTGGATAGAGGTCCATTAGACAAAGTAATGAGGATAGGTCTTCTGATTGAGGACATGAGTCTTCAATGGATAGAGATCCATTAGCTAGTGTAGTGGAGGCAATAGTTCTTCTAGAATATCACCAGCTAGAGCAAAGGGAATTGGTGTCTCCTATGGATAGAGATCCATGAACTTGATTAGGGAATTGGTGTCTCCTTTGGACAGAGGTCCATAAACATTGTAATAGGGAAAGGTTTCCCAAGAAATTTGTTGAGAAAATTTTAGTGAAATATTTTCTCCGTGGAGTAGCCCACATTGGGTGAAACATGTTAAATTGGTGTCTCTATTGTGTGTGGTGATTTATGCATTGCTTTGATTGCTGTTGTTGATATTGCTATTGATACATTGCATAATATTTATTAGGAAATAAAAGAGAAAAAATGGTCTTATACTGTTCACCCCCCTCTCAATATAAGCTTGTGTTCTTCATCTATTTCAACTATCTGATATGTAGAATCTTCTCAGTGCCCATTGGTCAGATCGAAGTGGTTGGAAAATGATAAAATTCCTTTCATTGATTGAGAAGGAAGACCTAAAAGAGAAAGTAAAACATGTCAATTTCATTTTACTTTAAATTGATGAGGTAACTATTTTTGACAATGCATCTTGGATATACATTCATTTTTACATATTTCAAGATCATTTAAGATAACCTTATTTACTAGCACTACATAATATGGTGGAAAAGTGTAATGTGAAAAACCTTTACAATGTTGTAACCAGTTTAAATGATATCATGGGAATGGATGATGCAACAATAGTCAATAAGGTAATGTGTTGGATTTTATGGTGCTATTGTAATGCAAGTACACATGAATGGTCTTTATGTTCAACTTCAAACATCAATTACCCAAAATTTGATACCAATTCATTGTAGGGCTCATAGAATTAATATTGCATATAAAATTATGAGCACATTAAAAATGTGGCGAGAGTGGAAGAACTCGTCCGTGAAATACATGCTTATTTTTTATGCAATCCAAAAAGCTTTATAGATTTTCAATAGTTTGCACTAGAAGTTACTGAAGGTATTTTTTTTAAAAAAGATGTAGATACTAGGTGAATTTCATTGTTTCAACCTACATCTAAAGTTTTTAAAGAATATCAATCCTTAGCGAGGTTTATCTATAAAAATTGTAGGGCTATTGATAAGGCAAAATATTTTCTATACCCTATGACTAAATTGGAAACACTACTCACATTATGTGGTATTATTCCAATGTTCGAAGAAATAAATACATTAATAAAACTTACACAAGAAAGATCCATTTATATTGTCAATTTCATCAAGATAAGAAAACAAATATGTATGTATGTTTATAGGTTATACTTGTCTGGAGGAAACTTTACGGATCCTTTATTTGATAGTTGGAGAACTTTAATAAATATCAATGATACAAAAACCTTTTTGAAGTTCAACATTAACGATCATATTTATATTAATATTCATGAAAAGGAGATACTTTTGTATTATTTTGAAAAGTGATTGGATATAGTTATAGATGATGTTAAACAATTGCACATAACTTATAGTAGATTTGGTGTAGTTTTACACAATACAAAGATTACATTGAGAAAAATAGCAAAAACCTTAACAAGAGAAATAAGAGACCATTTTCAAAGAGATGAGTTGCTTGAGACCATGGGTGTGGTTAACCCCATGTTCTAGGATCCTAGCACTAACTACAATAGTACAAGTGATTTGTTAGTAAAATATATGGGTACTCTTATTAACCATTTCACTAAACATATGGAAGACAATGGTATTGAAAACAATGGTATTCTAAATAAAAAAAAATTGAAAAATCAAGCAAGCCATGGTGGCATGAAAATGGTTGATCAAATTTTACATTTGAATAACCCTCATGAACTAAGTTCTATTATAAATTTGTGGAAAAAAGGGTATCCTAGTAGTGTCTTACAACATACGATGAGTGAATATTTTTTTATATGAATTGTGTCATTCAATGATTTTGGAATATGTGGAAAATGAAAGGGTTTTTTAGTGCATTATATTTTGTGAAATCTAAATTTCATAATAGGTTGGATAAAAATTTAGAAAACTATTTGAGAATATATGTCTCATCTTATGAGGTGGAAAGGTTTCCTTATGACAAAAATTTGACATATTATAAATCTCTAATAGAAAAAAAAGTATCACTAATACTCATGATAATGAGGATAATGATACCTGCAGTGATCATATTATGGGGACACAAATATTAGCTACATGTACAAGTGATTTTGGACAAGCTGAGAAGTGTTTGTTTCAACTTCCTCCAATGTGATTTTTGCAACATTTAAAAAGTTTGATATTTTTGAAAGTATTTGTTCTCAGTTGATGTAAACATTTGTCTATTAGATTATGAGGCTAATCATAATGTTTATTCTCTCATTAGCTTTATTTTTTTTATAGATTTATCAATATTAATACTTTTTTTGGCTTTGTTAATAAATAAATAAGAATTATAAATTATGAAAATTATACACAAATATAAAATGAAACAATAATTAAAAAATATAAGACAAAATTTTAGAAATTAGTTTTTATTAATCCAAAAAATAGATTACATTTTACAAAAATGTTGACTTCCATACAACAAAATCTACAGTCAACTAGTGAATTGTGTGTTCATTATTTTTCAACAGCTATTGGAGGGTCTAAATCAAATGTTGGCTATAGTAGAGGTTGAGGTTGACTATCTAATATTGTAACTTGTTCATGCCTTTCATCATTAGTATTCTCTTGCATTGCACCAGCTCTCGTCAAGCCTTCTTGAGCTGAGTCCAAACTTGCCAACTATGCCCTTTCTTCTTTGGTAGGATCTTTAGTTAACATTAAATTCATTTATTTTTCTTTTTGCTTCACTAAAATATCAAGATAAAATTGTGCTCCTTTATAATTCTCTTGAAAGCGTTGTTCTCTTTCAATGCTACCATGGATTTTAATTCTATTTAATTTAGTACATTTTTAATTTTTACAATTTTTTCAAATAATATTATAAATTTGTCATATTTTTATATTTTTTGGTGGAAAAAAATGTAATTTGCCATGTCTTCAACATGATTTTGGACACTATTTTCTTAAATTTTGAAACTAATTTATCCCATTTTTATAAATACATTTCAGGACTGACCCCTTACGCATAACCCTACCTGCTATGATGGATGGGATTCTTTATCAATTTAACGCACCTGTAATATCACACAAAATAACTAGAGGATGACATTACTTCTCACAAATCTCTTCCAATATCTTACTAAGCCAAAAGGCTCATATACTAGCTAAAGTGTTTACAATATACTCAGCTTCTTTGGAGAAAAGAGCAATTGATCCTTGCTTCTTTGAGCTCCATGTGATCAGTCCAAAACCAAAGGAAAAATAATTGCTAGAAGTAGACTTCTAGTCATCCAATCTACTACCCTAGTCAAAATCACTAAAACCAACATTCTTCATCTTGTTACTTGCATAATAATGAATACAAAAATCAAGAGTGTCTTTCACATACCTGAAGCTTCCCTTGGGAATATTCAAATGAATTTGAGATGGTTCATTCATGTACCTTAAAACAATAGAAACAACACAAGCAATGTTTGATCTAGTGTTAGTGATAAACATCAAAATTCTCATAATGTTCCTTTAACCTATCATATTACTTTCTCAACTCCATCATCCTTACACAATACTACCTCATGAGCAATTAGAGTGGGAATCGATTTACATTTGTCCATATAAAACTTCTTTATCTTTCGCATACTTTGCTTGGCAACTAAAAGTTTCATCTTCATGTTGATGAACGCCCATTCCAAAGGAAGTAATGCATCAACCCCAAATATTGCATTGCAAACTCATTCATCATGGCATTTTCAAATTCATTTTTTATTTTTTATTTTCTATATACATTATATCATCTACATACAAACATACAAGAAGAATATCATTACCTTATTTCTTGTACTATAGGGTAGGCTCACTCTTGCTCCTTTTAGAGCCACTTTGATGTAAGTATCCATCTATCCAAGCATACTAAGCCCTTGTTGCTTGCTTGAGGTCATACAAGGCCTTCTTCAACTTGTATGCAATCTTCTTGTCCTTTAGCCTCAAAACTGTGCAGTTGTTGTACATATGCTTCTTCTTCTTAGCACCCATTCAATAAGGCACTTTTCACATCAATTGATGCACACTTCATCTTCTTTAGGCTTCCAAAGCAATAACCATTCTGACTATTTCTTGCCTTGCTATAAGTGCAAACATTTCTTCATTATCAAATCCATACCTTTGTGTGAATCCTTTAGCAATAAGTCTAGCATTATGTCTTTCAATACTTCCATCATTGTTATACTTGGTCTTGTAGACCGACTCACCTTTAGGAACCTCTTCATCATCTCTATATATGTGTAGCCTTTCTAATTTTGAAACAACTTGATCAACTTCTTGAACTTAACCTCTTGTAAGCATCCTTTCAAAATTATTATAAACCATTTAACTTAGTGGGAAATCTTGAAGAGTTATCTTCCCTTCTTATAATTCATAAGATCAATAATGGGTGATGAATTACTTGAAACTTGATGAACTCTCCTTAGGATTGTTTGAAGAACTACTTAAAGGTCTTAACGAAGGAGTAACCACACTAATGGATTTTTCACCACCAAAACCACCATTACCAACATCATGGACTTACCAACTTGACCTTTTTGATGGCCACATACTTCCCCTTCATCAAAAATCACATCTCTAGAAACCACCACTTTATTAGTCTTTAGATTGTAAATTCTATAAGCTTCATTATTTTCACAATATTCAACAAAAATGTAATGCTCACTTTTTCGATCAAGCTTCTTTATTTTCTCATCAACAACATGAACATAGTCTAAACAACCAAAAACTTTATAATGATTAACATTGGGTTTCTTCTCATACCATGCTTCATAAGGAGTCATATTTTCAAGAGCACCTATGAAACTCCTATTAATAATGTATATTGTTGTAACACCTACATTATGCCACAAATAATTACTCAACCCTCTGGTTTGAAGCATACTTCTTTCCATGTCAACCATAGTCCAAATTTTTCTTTCAACCACCTCATTTTGTTGAGGTGAGTAGGCAATTGTAAGCTGCCTCTTGATCCATTCTTATCACAAAACTCTATAAACTGCCCTGAACAATACTCACCACCATAGTCAATCCTTAAAAATTTAATTTTATATCCACTTTCATTTTCTACAAGGGCTTTAAACCTCTTGAAAACATTCAAAGCCTCATCTTTACCCAACACTTTAAAATCATAAATAAAAGTAATAGAATAAGATGACTCATCCAAGATTTTGGTTTGTATTGGCCACAAGTATTAGAATTAACTCCCCCTGATTTTACTCTTGGAAACCTTTCTCTAACATGCTGGCCTTTGGCACAACCTCCACAAACTTCTTTGTGATCTTCAACTTTGGGTAAACAAAAAACTACTTCCTATGAAGTCAACAACTTCAAACTTTGAAGGTTTATGTAGACATACCTCAAATACCACGACCAACTCTTTTCTTCAATAATAACATTTGACAAGTTTTTTCCATTACCTCTACACTTGAAAGGAAAAAATTGATTGTTTGATATGGGAACAATAGTGACGACTTTGTTCCCATGGTTCTTGTCATATATGATACATTGTTTATCATCAAAAACAATTTTGTAATTCTTTTCAAAGAGGTGCCCAACATTGAATAATTTATGCTTTAGATTAGGAGTGTGATAAATATCATGAATTTGTTTTTACCTTCCTTATTATTTAAGCCCATTACACCTATTGTAATCACCTCCAAAAACATGTTATCAACAAGCTTGGTCTTGTCATATATGATACATTGTTTATCATCAAAAACAATTTTGTAATTCTTTTCAAAGAGGTGCCCAACATTGAATAATTTATGCTTTAGATCAGGAGTGTGATAAATATCATGAATTTTTTTTTACCTTCCTTATTATTTAAGCCCATTACATCTTTTGTAATCACCTCCAAAAACATGTTATCAACAAGCTTGGTCTTGATCTTGAATATATCATCCATAGTAGCAAACAACTCTTTGTTTCCCGTCACAATCAAGATACCAAGACTCTTGAAGAGTCTTTCCAACCTTTTCATTGGATAAGAACAAGTTGCTTAAAGCATCCTCATTCTCATTTACATAATTTAATCTTTCTTATTTTATTTATAGCTTTCACTCTACATACTTTTTAAAAATGTCTATACCTTTTATAGTAGTAGCATTGGACATTTCTCTTGTTAAGTCTTCCTCTTTATTTTCCTCTAACAAAAGGTCACCTCTTCTTCCTTTTCCTCTAGAAAAGTTTTAATTTTTTCCTCAACCTTGTCTTTGGTTTCTTGTACTAGAACCATCACTCTTTGAGATTCAAGTCTTCCTCTTTATTTTCCTCCAACAACAAGTCACTTCTTCTTCCTCTTCCTCTAGAAAATATTTGACTTTGTGCTCTGCCTTGTCTTTGGTTGCTTGTACTAGTACCATCACTCTTTTAGACTCTTACTTTTAAGGCAAAATCCTTCTCTTTGCCTTCACCAAAGGTGTCTCTTAGTCTTTCTTCATGCGACATTAAACTCCAATGTTGTCAACTCTTTACTATCTTCAATAATGATGACAACATGGTTCCATATTGATGTTAAAGTTCTTAACACTTCCTTCACAACAATTTTCATTTCCATTGTTTCTCCAAAAGTGATCATTTTATTAAACCAAATATTTTACACTAACATAATATTCAATTACATTTTTTAGATTCTTACATCCTCAATTTCTCAAAATCTCTTCAAGGTCTACAACTTGACCACTTTCACTTACTCACTGCCTTGGTAAGCTTGCCATAAATATTTCCAAGCAAATGACACTTTTACAAATTTCTCAAACTGTCTTTAAGGTCTACAACTTGACCACTTTCACTTACTTACTCATTACCTTTGTAAACCTCTTATAAAGCTTTCCAAACAAATGATATTTTCACTTGCTCACTACCTTGATAAGCCTCTTTAACACTTTCTTACATCCTCAAATTCTCAAAATCTCTTCAAGGTATACAACTTGACCACTTTCACTTGCTCACAACCTTGGTAAGCCTCTTATAGAGCCTTTCAAGCATCACTTGCTAATTTTGCATTTGTAATACTTTAAAAACAAGCTTTTATCTAAAACTAACATTTTATTAACCAAATATTTTACACTAACATAATATTCACTTACAATTTTAGATTCTTACATCCTTAATTTCTCAAACTCTCTTCAAGGTCTACAACTTGACCACTTTCACTTACTTGTTGCCTTGGTCAGCCTCTTATAAAGCTTTCCAAGAAAATGATAATTTCACAAATTGAGACTTAAAAAAAAAACTCCTATCTAAAACAAACATTTTATTAATCAAATATTTTACACAAAGATAATATTCGATTAAAATTTTAGATTCTTATATCCTTAATTTCTCAAACTCTCTTCAAGGTCTATAACTTGACCACTTTCACTTACTCGTTGCCTTGGTAAACCTCTTATAAAGCTTTCCAAGCAAATGACACTTTCACAAATTTCTCAAACTCTCTTCAAGGACAACAACTTGACCACTTTCACTTACTCACTACCTCGGTAAGCCTCTTATAAAGTTTTCCAAACAAATAACACTTTTACGAATTTCTCAAACTCTCTTGAAGATCTACAACTTGATAAATTTTACTTCCACGTTGCCTCGGTAAACCTTTTATAAAGTTTTCCAAGCAAATGACATTTCACTTGCTCACTGCCTAGATACAACTTGACCACTTTCACATGTTCATTGCCTTGGTAAGCCTCTTATAAAGCTTTCCAAACAAGTGACACTTTCACGTGTTCATTGCCTTGATAAGCCTCTTATAAAGCTTTCCAAACAAATGACACTTTCACGAATTTCTCAAACTTTCTTCAAGGTCAACAACTTGATCACTTTCACTTCCTCATTGCCTTGGTAAGCCTCTTATAAATATTTCTCAAACTCTCTTCAAGATCTACAACATGATCATTTTCACTTCCTCATTACCTTGGTAAGCCTCTTATAAATCTTTCCAAGCAAACCTATTATAAATCTTTCCAAGCAAATGGTATTTCACTTGCTCACTTCCTCATTACCTTGGTAAGCCTCTTATAAATCTTTCCAAGCAAACCTATTATAAATCTTTCCAAGCAAATGATATTTCACTTGCTCACTGCCTAAACTTTTTTCAAGGTTAACAACTTGATCACTTTCACTTCCTCATTGCCTTGCTAAACTCTTATAAATCTTTCTCAAACTCTCTTCACGATCTACAACTTGATCATTTTCACTTCCTCATTACCTTGGTCAGCCTCTTATAAATCTTTCCAAGCAAATGATATTTCCCTTGCTCAATGCCTAGATCACCTCTTTTGCACATTCTTATATTTCACTTGCTCACTACCTAGATAACCTCTTTTACACATTCTTATATCCTCAAGTTCTCAAACTTTCTTCAAGGTCTACAACTTGACTATTTTCAAGTGTTCACTGCCTTTGTAAGACTCAAACTCTCTTCAAGGTCTACAAGTTCACTGCCTTGGTAAGGCTCTTATAAATTCTTAAAGCAAATGACACTTTCACTTACTACCTTAGTAAGCCTCTTATAAAAGCTTTAAGCATCATTTACTAAGCATCATTTACTTACTCACTTACTCACTACGTAGTAAGCATCTTATAAAAGCTTTAAGCATCATTTACTTACTCACTACCTTAGTAAGCCTCTTATAAAAGCGTACTTCCTCTTATAAGAGCGTACTTACTACCTTAGTAAGCCTCTTATAAAAGCTTTAAACATCATTTACTGATTTTGCATTTGTAATCCTAAAAAACAAGCTCTTGCTGAAACTAATTGAATGTAAAAATAAAAATAAAAAATCTTCGCTAATATAACTACGCTCTTTGCTTTTATATCCTCCAATGGTTGCCCACTAAAACTAATTGAATGTAAAAATAAAAATAAAAAATCTTCGCTAATATAACTACGCTCTTTGCTTTTATATCCTCCAATGGTTGCCCACTAAACTGTTATAATCTTGCCCACTTGACTATAATCAATATTTTAAGATATCATAAACAAATCGCTTCATCTCATAACCAATTACGAACATGAAAATTAAACTATAATCTTTTTAGGTTTTAAAAAATAAAGACCACACCAACAAACGAATTCTATCTTATCTGATTCGTTGGGACACACCTTAATTATAAATTAAAAAAAAAAAAATTTACAGTTTCAATCAGCTGTACAACTCAATTAATAACTCACAAAGCTGTACAATTTTAATCTATATAACTGCAATTACAAACTTAAAATCACATTTTTAATATTTTCACACCTACCTCAACTGAATCAACCTACAAATTATTAATATGCCTTTTTATTTCAAAGAAAATGATACCAGTGGGGGAGAGGAACAGCTTAAAGCGCCTCCGCCTCTCATTGAATTATTAATAATTTAAAAACACTCATTAAAATTCAAGTTTGTGCTTATCCCTGAACCTGGGATTTAACTTTTAATTTTTTTATTTATTTTTTAATCACCAACACATTTACATAATCATTTTTATTCTTAGTTTAAAGCTTAAATAACACAAACTATTCTTAGTGTAAAGCTTAAATAACACAAACTACTTTATAATGATATTAACATATTCCCGAATTATTGTTAAACTCGAACACAATAAAAAAGAACATATTTTTTTTTATAGCCGTAGCCTACCCATTTTTCCTACCAGACTCGTACGAAATTTCAGACCCCCTTCCAGTGTGACAAAACACATTGCAAGCAAATATAACAAAAAGCGAATATTCTTGTTATTACAATATTTTTTTAAAAAGCCTTGAAAACAAAGATTTTTACGCTCTGTATTCTGTCTACGCCTATCACTTCACGTTAATCTACAGTAAAGTATGAGAAGCAACTCTGTAGTCTGTCTACGCCTATCACTTTCCGTTAATCTACAGTAAAGTATGAGAAGCAACTCAGACAAAACCTTGTCAAACCCCTGCTCCTATCTCGTCCACCTCCATTGGATCACTCAACGTTAATATTGACAGCTTTCGACTCCACTCTTGTTTTCGGAACGGTGATATTTAGCACGCCATTTTTCAGTTCAGCCTTGATTTTATCGGTCTCGCAGCCGTCAGGGAGAACGAGTCTTGTACTGTAATTGCTGTAGCTTCTTGTCGACCAGGAATCGTTGTTCCCCTTCTCTTCCTTTTTGCTCTCACCTTTGATGACCAGGACATCATCTTCAATGGACACCTTCACATCCTCTTTGGACAATCCCGGCATATCGAATCTCATTTTGACTTCTGTGTCACTCTCCATCATGTCCCAGGGGGTTCGAAACCCCGACTGACCCTCTCTCATGGAATGCGACGACGGGAAGGCGTTCTCAAACAGCCGGTCCATCGTGCCCAGCATCTGCCTCATCGTTCTCATAGGAGATAAAGGATCTATAAGATCTACACTTAAAAACATGCATATCAGAAATAACGAATGAGAAACAAGGAGTCAAAAACCACAAAAATTCCCGTCAAGAAGATCTTACCGATAGGGGTAAACATGCATATCAGAAATAACGAACGAGAAACAAGGAGTAAAATACCACAAAAATTCCCGTCAAGAAGATCTTACCGAAAGGGGAAATATCCGTTCTCCTCGTCCTGTCGACGTCTTCGCTTGATCTTTTGACATCTAAGGCTTTGTCTTCGCTCTGTGCTCTTACTAGCGGAAGATTTGCAGGGTGCCGCTTAACGGAAGACTTCAAGCCAACTTTCGACCGTAAAAGTTTGCTATTCGAGATTAAACCGACGGCAACACTGTCGCTTCTTGATTTTGGAAAAGTGCTTCCACTTTTGAAATGTGCAGACGGAGAACTGGATGCGGTTGCTGGAATACAAAGGGTGGACAAAGCGCACGCCATTTTCAGAGAACCTACTTGCAATACTGTAAAATACAACGAAATTTATTAGGAATGACATCATTGACATCAGCGCGAGACAGGAGAGAGCAATGAATAAAAAGAAGCAAAGCAGAAGGACATGAAACCTCAATAACAAATCGTTCATTTACCTTAGTGCAAAGTTGCAGACAATCCAAAAATTCGAAAGCCTCACTAACGCAAGAATCAATCGGCAGCTACTGTAAAATACTTCTCAACCATGATGAGGAGAGCGGTTGGAAGTGTGTTCTTATAAGGGTTAGATTGACGATAACAGAAGAAGTGGGAAGAAAATTCAAGCGGCAAGAATTGTAATTGTAGGGGGTTCCAGAAAGGTGAGGAGAGTTCGCACGCCAATGGTAGAGTGGAAAGTGGCAGACACTCGCGAGGCTTCTCGATGTTTCTTTACACGTGGCTGAGTAATTGAAATTTTACTATACAGTAAAAGCCTCGGTTGTTCTCTTTACACGATTTGCATTTACTCTTTTCATTTAAAGAAAATACACTTACACACCCCTAAGGGCCGCTTACTATTTTTTTTTAAATACATTTGTTTTTGTTGTTTGAGCTTAGATTTTTTTATGAGAGTTCAAAAATCATATCATTGTTATATTTTATGAGGATAGTTTAACAATTTTGTTTACAATTTAACGCGAATTTTGTGCTTTTTTAATAAAGGCTAGCTTATTAGCTTTCTTTTTTAAATACACTTAAACATCTTTGTTGTGGTTTGAACTTGGATTTTTCGGTTCAAAGTCATACCACTGCATGTTTCATAAAGACAACTTACTAGCTTTTAATGAGATATTTTAAATTTGTATGTACTGAGTGTAATATGATTTTTTTTTTTTTTAGTTTCATAGAGGGGTCGGTTACATCCACAGTCCTTTTTTACTACTAAGCAAGGTTCAAATCTTGGGGCTACCTTTAACAACACCTATTCCACCTTGTTGTTATTTAACCTGGCATGAGGAGGATCATCAATCACTCGAGATTGCATCGTCATCATCGGGCTAGTGCGCACTCAGTAAATTCAAGTCAGACTACTACCTTTGCAAACAAGCATGCCCCCATGTTTTGAATCTAGGTCTCTTCTTGGTAAGTGTCAGAACTTACCAATCCACCTATTGTAGTCAATCTAACATATTATCCAATAAGACCCAACTTATTTCCATTTCTAGAATTAAATCATTAAGAACAAGTATTTACATTCTAACATTATGTGTTTTATAGATTATTCATTAGCCTTACATAAGAAACTTCTATTAGAGAAGTAGAAACCTCCCCTTTTTAGATTGTCCACAGACAAAATTATATTTTGAGATGCTAACCAAAGGAAAATAACCATCTATGGAATAGCTTTCTTATCCCATAATTTCTTCCATGGAAATCCTCCACTCGGTTTTACCAAGAGTAAATCATAGGTTGATTTGACACTAAAAACACCCTTAGGGGTATGATCCTAGACAATAGAATCTTCCTCCGAGGATGAGCACACATGATATGCTCTCAATTTATCATTGAGTTTATCAAGAGCCTATGCATTTTGTAAATGTTCTACTAATTTCTTCTATAATACACCTCCTTTATTTCTTTTTGTGTAATCACAAATCAAACTACCATATTCATTTTTTATTTCGAGCATTTCACTATCCTTACAAAGTGGATTTTTTTCTAGCCAAGCATCCTCCCAAAAGTGAACTTTTATTCCTTTACCTATTTCCATATGACACTCTTCCAAAGCACATCTCTATCTCTTACATAGTGAATCCATAAATATGAGCCTCTATAAGGTAGTCAAAAACCTTCCTGCATCTTGATCTTTCAAATATTTGTCCTTCAAAATTCTTATCCATAATGAATCCCCTTCCTTAATGACCCTCCATCCTATTTTGCATCTAGGACCTTATTCAAATTTTAGGTGTTCCTTAGACCTAATCCCCCACTTGATTTAGGCCAATAGACACTGTCCAATGCCAGAAGAGGTAGTCTGTTATTTCTTCTAAACCCTTTAGCTTTCGCTATAAAGGATTTACCAAGGAGAATCATGTCATATACAAATTATTGGTGGGCAATGGCTCTGATAGATGCAAAAGATTTCAATCCACTTGTCTCTCTTGAATTTTGGGTTGCTTCAATTCATCTTCCCAAAGCTTTTGCTATAAGAATAAAGAGGTAAGGTGATAAGGGATCCCTCTTGCCTCAATCCTTTGCTTCTCCCAAATAATACCACTAGAGTACTATTAAGGATAACTAAAAATATTGACAAAGAGTAATAATTACCAACCCACCTTCTCTATCTTCTATTAAAGTAAAATTATTTGAGCACTCTATCTAGGAAGCTCCAAGAAACCCTATCATAAGCCTTATTCATATCTAACTTGAGAACCATACCTTCTCTTTCACATTTATCCATAGAATGTAATGTTTTGTGCAAAGTTATAACCCCATCTAAAATTTATCTCCCCTTTACAAAACCTCCTTGTTGCCTCGCTATTAATTTTGGAAGGATAATTTTCAATCGTAATGTAATTACCTTTGAAACGATTTTGGAAATGGTATTATAGTGGTTGATTGTCCTAAAGTTCTTAAAGCTTTTAAACATTGTTTCTTAGGAATTAAGACTGGAAAGGTGTTATTGTACTCAAGAATATTTCCTAAAAGGTGAGACTCTTGAACTACAACCACCACATCATCTCTGACTATATGCCAGAAAGCTTGAAAAAATCCTACTTGGAATCCATATGGCACTAGTGCCTTTTATTTTCCCAAAGAGAAAATATCTTTGACTTCTCCCTCTCTAACTTCCCTCATAAGACTTTCATTCTTATTCCTAGTCATTAATTTTGATATGTGTTGCAATATACTATTGGTCTAAAAATCCGCCTACGTATAAATTGTGTGTCCTAAGTATTTAACCAAAATTGAAATACCTTGAATATGTGAAGCTTTAGAGGTCAATATCTAGAGTAGGTTGGTTCCTATTGGATCCTAACTAGCTAATCCTAAAATTTTTGAGGAAAAGGGTGCTGAAAGAAATAAAGGAAGTTGAAGCTAGAACTTATAATGGTGCAGGTTAAGCCACATCAAGATACATAATATATGAAAACTTATGCAGATGAGATATCCATTGAACTACCTAACATACCAACTCATTTTTCAATCACAAAACATTACATTTATCTAATTAATGAGTTGTTTGATCGTAAATTCCAGAATTAGAAAAAGAACGTAAGAAAAAATCCAAATAACATAATTAATATTATGCTCATTCAACTAGCTAATAATAGAAATAAACAACCATTCATAGATACATGTTCTACAAATATTTGAACTAGAGGTTAAACAACAATCCAATTGTATTTCTTAGAGTATAATGTGCTTTCATACATGCAAATTGTAAAATCTTAAGAGCCAACCTTTTGAACTTCTTACATTCTAGTATATATAACCTTTTACAATGAATTATGTTATTAGTGAATCATTTCCTCAATCATGGATTATTGTTTTGTCAGGTGATCTTCCAGCTTATACACACATTCAACAACAAGTTTGTTATAACCGACTGGTTATGGCCTGTTGATGTGACTTTATTAGGCATCATTCGAAGGCATAGTGGCCATATTGTTTGCATCTTGTTCATTGGATTCTCTGACACTTCTGTTAGGCCGCAACCTCCATCATGATCACACACCCACAATGAGAAAGCAGCTAGTGGTTTGATCATTGACATTATCTGACATATGATTGTATCATATTGACGGTCGCCTTTCCTCTAGATTATGCTAGGAAACTAGAACTTGGTGGCAGATTTGTTGTTAGGCATCGAGCTTTGATTTACCTCAGTTTGATTTCCAAGTGATGGAAATATGTCGATGGATGACATTTTTTTTATCTATCTATTGCATGACTAGGTATATGATTTTTTGCATTTGGGTGATGGGTGATAGGTGATGGACAACGAGTTTTCTATATCCCTTCCTCAAGCTAGCCGAGTACATACTCTCCAGCAGCTCCAACACTTGGTTATTTCCTTTTTGCTTCATGTTGTTAGGTGGCATATTTATAGTACCCATTTCTTTCATGGTCGAGTAAATTATTTTCAATAGTCAGGGCAATTTGACAAATGTGGCCTTTTACAATTCGCATACCATCAAGCGACGAGTTTTATGTACCCATCCATCTAAATTGAGGGGGAAATTTTTTTACAAAGTACTCGACCACTATTAGGACCCTCCTAACATATTGTAATTGTAATTATCAGGGGTGCGTCTTTCCAATCGCACCCCATACTTCATATTTATGGCACATCACCATATGCATTTTAGACATCAATCAAATCAAAACAATATATTTTATACATATCAATATTGCAGGTTAACTCAAAATTTCAAACTGCGATTCCATAGTTAAACAACAATTCTCTGCATTCCACTCTTAATTATTGTTGCAGGTACATTACATCTGGTACAGAGCTAAATTTTTTTGGGACACCAACTACAATCACTGCATTCCATTGTCATACAACCTATAGCTGCCCTCCACTTCCCATCCACTCCACTAAACCCTGTGATTCCACCATCATATCATTGTTTTCACCTGTCGAACGTTCAGCCGATATAAAATCCTAGAGATTCACGATCAACTCACTACAAGTACTTGCTATATTGGTGAAACACAAAGACGAAAAATAAACAGAATAAACATACCTAGCGTATAACCATAAATCAAAATAATTCCAATCAGTCACAGACCAAATTACGTCGACAGCGCCACGAGTCTGGTTTTTTCGGCTAAATAAAAGAATTTTGACAAATAAATCGTAACATACGATCGGACAAATAAAAGAATTTCGACAAATAAATCGTAACACGGCAGAATTTTTATAAAGTAAAGGTGATAATATAAAGTTTTAAAATCGATCGAATTTTTTTTTTTTCTGTCACCGTGAACGCGCAGGGTGAAATTTTTTTTATCTCGCAGCAAGTTTTATCCCACATAGCGGGTACGGGAGTAGTCGCATTCTTCATAAGGTGAGTAGCACGCTGATTAAAGCGTGACTGCGGTCACGCCCTCCCATCGATCAATCCTCACGCGTCCTTCCAACCGCCTGTCACTGTCGGGTTGTGCCTGTGTCGTCTTTCCAGCCGCCTGTCGCCTTTGTCACTTACCGCCTGTCGCTGTCGGGCTGTGCCTGTGTCGTCCTTCCAGTCGCTGACTACCTCTGTCTGCCGTCCGCTGACTATTCTAGCCGTCTACCGTCTGTCCCTGTCGGGCTGTGCCTGTGTCGTCCTTCTAGCCGTTGTTGACTGCCCCTGTCTATCGTCCGCTGACTGCCTCTGTCTGCCGTGTCGTCCTTCCAGGCCGCAAACAGTTGTGCGCTCTCGGGGGGAGGGCCAAAATAAAAAATTGATAGGGCATTGCCCACAAATTTTTTATAAAAAAAATATATATATATATATATATATATATATATATATATATATTTATATTTATATTTATATTTAATTTTAAATTTTTTGCTCACTTTGATCGTTACCTACACCAACCGCAATGGCCGACGGACGACGATCACTGGATTCCATCCACGAGAAACACGAAAGGCTCGTTGAAGAAGTTAAACAGGAAAGAGAAGAGAATTCCCGTAACACAAGAGAACTCTTCGAAAAAATATATGCAATGGATGTGAAACTGGATGCCATAAGTCAAAAACAAGCAACAACACATGCAAACTCAACCAACAACGGGTCATCAAACCGAGCAATGTTAGGAGGTCCACAAACTTCCATTCTACCACGGACGACCAAATTAGACTTCCCAAAATTTGAAGGCGGAGACCCTACAAACTGGATCTACCGAACAGAGCAATATTTCTCACTAAACCAAATTCGAAAATACAAAAAGTGCATATCGCCTCCTTCCATTTGGAAAACGACGCCATCCAATGGTACCAATGGTTCGAGAAAACTAATGGCACTCCGATGTGGTCAACCTTTACACAGAACCTATTAGTCCGATTCGGTCCTAGCAAGTTTCAAAGCTTTACAGGGGCCCTCACTAAATTATGCCAAACCACTTCAGTAAGCGAGTACCAAGCAGAATTTGAAAGGTTAGCTAATCGAACATCCGGATTAGACGCTGCCTTCTTTCAAGAATGTTTCGTTAGCGGATTAAAAGAAGAAATTCGAATTGAGGTACAAATGTACAACCCTACAAACATGTTAGAGACCATCGGCTTAGCGAAATTAGCGGAAGACAAAATCAAGGCATGAAATCGGTTCACAAAACCAACTTGGGGGAAACCATCAAGTACTTATACCAACCCCAAACCAATGCAAAATGGACGAACCCAAAACTCCTACACAACCCCCAAAATTAACCCCGCTCTACCAATTAAACGTCTGAGTTTCGAGGAAATGAAGGAAAGACAAGCTAAGGGTCTTTGCTACCATTGCGATGAGAAATTTGATAGAAATCATAAATGTGCCTCACGGAAATTATATATTCTAGATGCCACAGAGGAAGGAAATTCTATTGAAGAGGAACCTGAACTCGAAGTAGAGGTATTATCCAACACACTTGAAAGTGACGAAGAAAATACACCAAAGGTTTCCTTCAACGCTCTAGCCGGATTTTCTGCCCCTCAAACAATGCGAGTAAAAGGGTATTTTAAGAAACAAAACCTTACCGTGCTCCTAGATTCTGGCAGCACGCACAATTTTATCGATCCAAAGGTGGCTAAACAAGCAAATTGTTTTATATACCCTTGCAATAACTTGAAGTGATGATTGGAAACGAGCGGAAAAATTGCATGCAAAGGAAAATGCAAAAATATAAAACTAACTATGGGGGTTTATACCATGCAAAGCGACATGTATGTTCTACCCCTAGGGGGGTGCGACATTGTACTAGGCGTACAATGGTTAAGAACCTTGGGCGTAGTCCAATGGGAATTTGATGAACTATGGATGAAATTCACGACAAATAACCAAACCTATATTATCCAAGGCCCGAAATCAGGACCTTCTCAAATCGTCAGCTCGCATAGAATGGAGAAAATTATCCGAAAAGGAAACAAAGGAATGGTCGCCCAATTATTTTCAATTCAACCTAGTCACAAAGAAGACGAGACACCAGAGTTACAAAATATTCTAGACCACCATAAGGCGGTATTCAATGAACCAAAAGGACTACCTCCACAACGAAGTCACGATCACACTATTCCACTATTCCCAGGGCATCAACCTCCTAATATTAGGCCTTATCGTTATCCATACCTCCAAAAGACCGAAATAGAGAAATTAGTACAAGAACTTCTTACGGCAGGAGTCATTAGACCTAGCGAAAGCCCTTACTCCTCTCCAATTATTTTAGTTAGAAAAAAGGATGGTTCGTGGCGTTTATGTGTCGATTTTCGAGCACTTAATAAAATGACTATCAAAGATAAATTTCCTATTCCGGTCATAGACGAGCTATTAGATGAACTCCATGGGGCAGCTTATTTTTCCAAATTGGACTTACGGTCAGGTTACCACCAAATACGAGTCAATGAAAAGGATATTCCTAAGACGGCTTTTCGCACTCACGAAGGGCACTACGAATTCTTGGTGATGCCATTCGGCCTTACCAACGCTCCTTCTACCTTTCAAAGTCTAATGAATAAGGTATTTCACCCTTTCCTTCGTAAATTTATATTAGTTTTCTTTGATGACATTTTAATTTATAGCAAAACATGGGAAGAACATTTGGACCATGTTAGACAGGCGTTACAAATCTTGAAGGAAAATCAACTTTATGCAAAAAGATCAAAGTGTTCCTTTGGAAAACAAGAAATTGAATACTTAGGGCATATTGTCTCAAAGAACGGCGTGATGGTAGATCCTTCCAAAATCGAGGAAGTGAAAAATTGGCCTATTCCAAAAACCTTAAAAGCTCTACGTGGGTTTCTTGGACTAACGGGATATTATAGAAAATTTGTCCAAAATTATGGTAAAATCGCTGCTCCTCTAACAACATTACTTAAGAAAAATGCTTTCAAATGGTCGCCTAAAGTAGACGAGGCCTTTATCACCTTGAAAACTGCAATGTGTACCACCCCTGTTCTAGCCATGCCCAACTTTTCTAAACCGTTCGTCATTGAAAGTGACGCTTCAGGAATAGGAATGGGAGCCGTACTCATGCAAGATGAAAGACCTCTAGCTTTTATAAGCAAAGCATTTTCTCCTAAGAATTTAGCTCGCTCTACGTATGAAAAAGAGATGTTAGCGATCGTCCATGCTATTCAACATTGGAGGCCTTATCTTATTGGCCAACATTTCATTATACGCACCGACCATCATAGCTTGAAGTATTTCTTGGAACAAAGGACTAATACCCGGAACAACAAAAATGGGTTACTAAACTTCTTGGCTATGATTATGAAATTACATATAAAAAGGGCAAGGACAACATGGCAGCCGATGCACTTTCTAGAAAATTTGAAGATATGCCTCAAGTCCATGCTCTTTCCTCTCTTATTCCTAAATGGGTAGATGAGGTGCATGAAGAATGGATAAATGATCCTGCTACCCACGCCTTAATTCAACAACTTCAACATAATCCTAGTAGCAAACCTCCATACACTTGGAAGGACAATATATTAAGATACAAAGGGAGAATGGTCCTCATCCCCAATTCAACTTATCAAAAAAAACTCCTTCACGAGTTACATACCTCACCCACTGCAGGCCACTCAGGGTTCTTAAAAACCTATAAAAGAGCCACTACCTCCTTCTATTGGGTAGGGATGAAAAATTACATCAAAAACTTTGTAAAAGAATGTGAAGTTTGCCAAAGACAAAAGGGGGAGACCCTTGCTACTCCAGGATTACTTCAACCTCTTCCTATACCCACCAAAACATGGGCAGATATTTCTATGGACTTTATTGAAGGATTACCAAAATCAGGCGGAAAAACAACCATTTTCGTAGTCGTTGATCGTTTATCTAAATATGCCCATTTTTGTCCAGTGGCTCATCCTTATACCACTAGCACTATAGCCCACCTCTTCCTCGATAACATCTTTAAATTACATGGTATGCCCTCCACAATTATTAGTGACCGTGACCCAACTTTCACTAGCACCTTTTGGAAGGAATTATTCAAATTACAAGGTACTCAACTTCGTATGAGCTCCGCTTACCATCCTCAAACCGATGGCCAAACAGAAGTTGTAAATAAATGCTTGGAAACATACCTTCGATGTTTTGTTTCTACTCAACCACTCCATTGGGTTAAGTGGCTTTCACTAGCAGAATGGTGGTATAACACTTCATACCATACGTCCATCAAAATGACTCCTTATGAAGCACTATATGGTCAAAAACCACCATCCCTCACTTCCTATATTCCAGGGACTACAAAAGTCCATGCGGTGGAAACAAAACTTGCTACTCGAGATGACATACTACGGATCCTAAAAGAGAACCTACACACCGCCCAACATCGCATGAAGCAACAAGCCGATCAACATAGAAGCGAACGTAGTTTCCACGAGGGTGATATGGTTTTCTTACGTCTCCAACCTTACCGGCAATCCTCTCTTAAACAAAAAGGTTCTCAGAAGTTAGCACCCAAATTTTACGGGCCGTATAAAATTCTCCAACGTATTGGGGCCGTTGCTTACAAACTTGAGCTTCCTCCCTCTTCCAAAATTCACCCCGTATTTCATGTATCTTGCCTTAAGCTCGTAGTCGGAACACATATCACGACACAAACCACTCTTCCAGAATTCTTCGAGGATGGAGTACTTCTAGTCGAGCCAGAAGCTATCTTGGATCGCCGCTCTCGTCACCTTCGTACTTGCGATATCACGGAAGTTTTAATCCATTGGAAAGGTCTACCTTTAGAAGACGCGACGTGGGAAACTCTTCAAGATATCCAACAACAATTTCCAAATTTCCAACTTTGAGGACAAAGCTCCTTTAAGGGGGGTGGCATGTTAGGACCCTCCTAACATATTGTAATTGTAATTATCAGGGGTGCGTCTTTCCAATCGCACCCCATACTTCATATTTATGGCACATCACCATATGCATTTTAGACATCAATCAAATCAATATATTTTATATACATATCAATATTGCAGGTTAACTCAATATTTCCAACTGCGATTCCATAGTTAAACAACGATTCTCTGCATTCCACTCTTAATTATTGTTGTAGGTACATTACATTCATGTTGTTAGGTGGCATATTTATAGTACCCATTTCTTTCATGGTCGAGTACATTATTTTCAATAGTCAGGGCAATTTGACAATAGTGGCCTTTTACAATTCGCATACCATCAAGCGACGAGTTTTATGTACCCATCCATCTAAATTGAGGGGGAAAATTTTTTGGCAGTTTGAATACTTACCATTTCTTGAATTTTGCTTTCTACTAGGGGACAAGTTTTGTGTACCCATCTATTGCTTATTCAAAAGCATATTTTTTGACAGTCCCAACACTTAGCAATTTTTCTCCTTTTTCTCTTTCACTGCTAGGTGACGGGTTTTGTGTACCCATCCATCTCCACTAAGGGAGAATTTTTTTTATGAACTCCACCCTCAGCCAATTTACTTTGGTGTTTGTTGTTGGGATATGGGTTTTATGTACCCATTCCCTTCTTAGTGAGATACAAAATCTCTAGCAACCTTCACACTTAGCTAATTTTTATGAGCTTGCTATCGAGCGATGGATTTCTAGTACCCCTCCCTTTCATGGTTAGGTACATAATCTTCAACAACCTTCACACTTAACCAATCTATGGTACCCCTTTGATGACCTTGTTGTTGGGTGATAGGATTTTTGTAACATTTTTCTTCTTATCTAGGTACAAAAGTTTTTATAGCCTTCACACTTGCTAATTTTGTATTGCTTGGTAGTTGTTGGAATCTTGGTACTAACCTGCCATTGTTTGATGTATAAAAGCTCTGGCACACCTTATAGTTAGTCAAATTGTTGTCTTATTGAAAATTCACGGATTACGAGTGATCGGTATCCATCCACATCTACTAAGGGGACAAAATTTTTAGTAGCTTCCATAGCTTCTGGACGATGGGTTCTTGGTACCCACTTGCAACTTGGCTAGGTACAAAATTTTTGTTGCCTTTGAGACTTGGCTAAAATTGACCCTTTTCTACTTCCATATGAGGGATAATTTTTTAGGATTTGTCCCCCTCTACTTGAGGTGCAAATGTTCAAACGATCATGAGACTTGGAAAAAATTACCAGTCTCGCCTCCCACCAAGCGTCAGACTTTTAAGGACCTGTTCGTTGCAATTCTGAATACAAAACATCTGACATTTACCATACTCGATTGTTTTGGCTTTTGCTACAACCTTTTCCAATTTTAACCAAATGTGTGGGTGGGTGATAACCAATTTATCCATATTCTTGGTGACCCACAGGGGCTTTTCCTTAGTGGAAAATAAGAACTCAGACTAGTCTTTTCTTACTAATGACATAAAAAAAATGACTATATGCCATAGAAAAAGAGACATAGGAGACTTACGTAGATACATGCAGACCGATAAAAATAATGCACAAAATGGAGGGAAAAAAGTGCATAGGATATGATTGATGATGAGGATAGGGACATCATATTATGAAAAAAACCTTGAGAGAAAAATACCTGTAGCTGCTTATAGACCGACATAAACCTCATGCAAAAATAGGGTAAACTAACAATATAAAAGTATGCCCAGGGAAAGAGATAGGGATAACATTATATGAAATACATTTTGAGATAAAAAAGAAAAAAAAACACTAACAATGATGTGGATGATGAAGTATGTGGTAAATTTTATGGGCAATGGCATAGGAAGAAACAAAAAGAATAAAGCAAGAATAGTGCATGGGGATACCTGGGACATGGGACACCCCTAGAAAACCCTAATAGACATGCAAAATATGGAGTTTGTGACAAAGCTTACAAGTGTATATCTATCGCAAAGGAAGAAAAGAGGGAGATATAGTGCATGAGAATACCTAGAACATGGGATACCCCCACAAAAATAAAACTCCATGAGCATACTTTAACACAACTTGCAGTTATTTTAGGTCTAGGCAAGGTGCCTTATGAAATCACCATTCTTTCACTTTTTGCTCTTCTCATGCTCGCTTCTCTTTCTCACATAGTTGAGCAAGAACTCCTCCTCTCTATTGCCTAAATACATGTAGATCTTTATATTTCTCAATAGATTCATTCTCAGCATTGAAGATAACTCTTTGTAATTCAACAATGGACATGGCCTTATATAGGAGTAAGCCCTAGATCTCACTTGTACCTCTTGACAATTATATCATTAATTTCAATTCCGGCATTGTGTGAATTTACTTCTTCCATGACCTACTTGATTTTTCCTACCAAACCAAATCTTTGACAACTCCACCATTCTTTACTCTACTTATGTTTTCAGAAAGATAGTGTTGTGATGACCTTATAGTCAGTTTTGCTTATGTCACCTTCAATCCTGCCTTTTTTATAATATCAATTAGGCTATAAAGTCATAATTTCTAGAACAACTATAGTACAATCGTATAAGATCAAAATTACTAGAGTACAAATATTTATTATCTACACATGCCTACTATACATCATCCTGCTCTAAAGGGTGTGTTGGCTCCTCCTACTATTGGGATTACACTTTCGAAGCCACTTATAATGACTCATCCTGATGAGTAGTTGATTGAGCCATTGGATTTATGGGGACCTAAGTTTTTTCAACATCTCGAAAAGTCTTTTTTGCCCTATTTTTGGGTGAAATTAATCCTTTGCATTTATTCTCATAAGCATTGATTCCCAAGACACCATTTTTGCAGATTCTCTCGGGAGGAGTCAATGGATGACAAAATTTAATTCTAGGAGCAATGAAAGCACATTTATAGAATTTTTACTTTGAATCTGCAAGATCATATGCCATTCTTGTTCATTTCCAAAGCACCACCCACCAACCTTACTGCTTTTCAAGATAAACATTAATAATTAGTGGACTTTCTTGGTGAAGGTGGAGTCCCAAGGCGCAAGGGTGAAGCAAATTCAACGACCAAGCTCTCGATTTTTAGGCAGCTTCACTTCATCCCAATACACCGATGCTCGAAGTTGTTTTCCATAATTTAATCATGTTGATTTCTCATGTGATTCTCCCACCAAATCAGGATCATTGTTTTCATGAAGAATATTTTAACCAGAACATCACTGATGCTGAGGATGAAATTATTCATACTGGTTTTTTATCTACCAACACTTTATTTTTATCTGCATTAAATAAAAGAGGTGTAATCCTCTATAAATACTAATCATTTTTCATGTACAAAGGAGGATGGACACTCTGTAGAAAAATACTTCAATTTTTTTGCGTCAATAGAAAGACTTCAGCTTCTGGTTCTCTGAATGGTTGCATTTGATGATTTTTTGTATGTCATTTTTTAATACATTCATCTCCATTATTTGTTGCATTTAAATTCTGCATCTAAATTTAATCTTTGCTGGTGAGGGAGTGAATACTGAGATGCTCTTTGGAGGTTGTTTTTTCAAAACTGTAAGTGGTTCTTGTGCTTTCATCTCTATTGTATGTTAATTGATGCTTGATTTGAATTTCAACTGTTAGTCTATCCCCATCCTACATTTTTGACTTATAGCCATATTTATCCATTTCTTTCCTGTTACCCTAAACCAAAGTAGATTAGAAAGGGAGCTAGTCCTCTCTAGATATTGGCTCGAAGGACATTTATTTCCTTTGACCTTTCAATATTTTCTGGGTCTAGGGCACACAAAACATAGATTTTGTAACTATGTGGATTCGTGACCAACACTAGAGTACACATATTTATTATCTACACATGCCTAATATACATCATCCTGCTTTGAAGGGTGTGTTGGCTCCTCCTACTATTGGGATTGCACTTTCGAAGCCACTTCTAATGACTCACCCTGATGAGTAGTTGATTGAGCCATTGGATTTATGAGTACCTAAAATATCTAGCACATCCTATTCTAGATCTCGATAGGAGGTATTGGAATCTCCTTAAGCTCTAAAAAAATGTTTTGCAATACAAAATGATCCCCATAAGGGGGGTCGCTATATCTTCTATTCATTTATCCTGATGTGGCTAGGAGGTGGGAGAGTCTATGGAAGATTGTGAAAATTGAATCTACTACTAGTGGTTTTGATAGTGACTCAATCTCACTTTCATCATGGAACTAGTGATTCAGTAGCTGGGTGATCTCCTCATCTGAATAAATGTGCTTGTTGCTATCCCAAAATCCTAGAAATCCAAGAGCATTAATTTCTATAGCAACTTTGCTCATCTCCTCATATTCCCTTCTAAGAGCAACAAATAATTATTCTTCCTCATATACTAACTCAACTACATGATAAACCTAATGAGCTACAAGTTTGCATTCCTCTATATATTTTTTGGATTGTTGTTCAATATGAGGATGCTTCTCTCTATTTCTTAACATTTTTTTGATTTTTTGTACTTCCATGACTTTACTCATTAGGAACCTCTTGATTTTATTAAATTATTTTGTAGCCTATATGGATATCTTGGCAGTTTTATGTAATTTTTCTATGAAAGGAGGGAAGGCTTGTAGAGTCACTTCTTTAATATTTTCCTAGTAATGGCCCTTGATCTACTTAAGCCAATATTTTGAGATCTCTATGCCATGGGGCTTTTCTCTCTTCTATTATAACTGAGTTAGAGCAGATGCTAAGGCTTCCTCTTGTTGTTGCAACTTGGTTTTAAGGTCCAAAAAATCTGATTAATAGTGCTACTGCATTATACCCTGGGCCACTTGCAGCTATGTTTTCAAGCTCTTTATTTTTATGTCCTACTACAATTCTTCTTAAGAGGGGCATTATCGAGGATCCTTTTCAACTCTCAAATCTAGTTTTTAAGAGCAACATACTCTATTTTTTCCTTGTTCAACTTCAACTCTAGGGCTTCAATATTTTTCTTGGTACTGTTGAGTTGTCTATGTGTTCTATTACATTGAATAAATAGAGTATCTTCCTCAATATGGAGATCCCGAAGTGTCTCTATATTTTAGAGATGTCCTGATTGTGCATCTCTAATTGATAATCCTTCAACCTCATTTATGAAGCTGCTTTCTAGAATTTAGGATAGGTAGTCACTTTTATCCTTTTCCCCTCAATAGGTTCTAGTGTGTCATAGGTCATGGTGACTACTTCCTCTTTTTTTTGTAGTTGTTGTTGCTGCTCATCTTCAATCCTATTGTGGAGTTTCCACAACCACCCCAAAATTCTTGGGGACCCACTTGTCATATTTTGATATGAAAGGTTTTTGATTTTCTTTGGTTTGTAAGAATAGAGATGTTTGACCGTTTTGTTTTAATGATTTTAATTGCTTTGGTTATTTGATATTTAATGATTAATTAATCTAGGCATTAATGCTTAGATTAATTAAAATCCATTTTGATGAATAGGAGTTTAATGTTCTTCATACTATCTAAGGTGATGGAATATGTTTAACAAAGCAAGGCCTGACCTAAAACAAAAGGAGGATAGAAAAGGTACAAAGAAATTGAGATAGAAGCCAATATGCTATTATCTACCTAATATAATTGCATTAACTATATTATGTACATAATAGTAATATTTTTAAGATTATGTTATAAGGTTCTAAAATGTTATCATTATAATAATATTATTATGATTATATTATAATGTTATTATTATAATAATATTATTATATTGTATGTAATAATATTATTATAATGTACTTTATAAAATACATGATAATAATATTTACGATAAGGTTAAGTTTAACGCCATTTTGTTTGATTGCATATAAGGCAATGGCTATTCAAAAACATTCGAAGACATGAGTGGCTAGTCCAAGAACGTTCAACGCTATGGCAGCGAAGCTTCGCGGAGCAACACCGATAAATAAGAGGTGGTCCAAGATGATGTTAGGGTTTCATAAGAACAAAATGAAAGGCATCGAAGTTGTCAATGAAACGACTAAGAGGCAGATGTATGCCATCGAACAAGGAAGAAAGAAGTGTTATTAGGGCAACCTGTGACACCAATTGACGAAGTTAAAGGCTAGCCTCAAAGAGCATGGAAGGTTTTAGTGTTGCATATGTTTCATTATGCTATGGCAGCGTGAGTGTGAGAGTAGGGAGTTGAATAGCGCCATGGCTACATAGGTTTAGCAGCACCACGACGTTGATGGTAGCATCGATGACTGCGTAGGTTTGGAAACACCATGGCAACGATGGTAGTGCTATGGTTGCGTAGTCTTGGTAGCACTATGACTATGTAGTCTTGGCAGTGCCATGGCTGTGTAGGTTTGGTAGCACCATGATGTTGATGGTAGCACTATGGCTGCGTAGTCTTTGTAGCACCATGGCTATGTCATTGGCAACGCTATGGCTATGTAAGTTGGACAGTGCCATGGATGCTTAGGTAGTGTGATGGTTTTGTTTGGTTACGTGGAAACCAAAGTGCTGAGGATGGGGGAATACCATCCCAATCCTTGGGTACATTGGTATAGCTTAGGAGAAATACCATCGGGTTTTGGCCTCAAAAAGTGACAACAAAAGTTTCGCTGAATAAGATTGGCCTGTATTATTTTAGTTAATGTGAATGTGGTTTGATCACGTTCAATGTTTTAAAGGAGGTCTAAAATCGTAGGGGTTATAAGGTATAGTTAATACTTTTATCATTTGTTTGATGGATGTAAAGGGGTATTCTTGGGTAGAATTCTTATAAGAGAAAGGGGAGATATAAGGAGTCATGCAGGGTTATGTTTTTGTTGTTAGTTTTTTAAAAATAAATAATGTTTAGAAGTGTTATGTTTATTAAATCATAGAAAATGATGATGGATTATTTTCTTATATCCATTCATTATTTTGGTTGTGAGAGAAGATGAAGTGAAAGGACTTATAAGCATTATTTATACCTTGCTATCCTACCTTTTTCAAGGGGGCTGGAAATGATGTAACATTTCGAGAAAGCAATAAAGAAAGAGCATTTTGCAGATTTTGAGAGGGTAGCAAACTTCTGTGAGCAAAATCAAGAGGAGGGTTTTTATCATAAAACTAACATTTTTAGTGTCTTATCATTTATATATTTTAGTGACTTCTAGACATTGTATTATGCCATGAAGTGGGTTGCAATAGGCGAAGGTCAAGATTATGCAGTTTCTTTATGTTTCCTTTGAGTCTCGCACTTGATTTAATGGTATTGTGCTTATGTTGTAGGTCCATTGATTCAGGTTGTTTTATGATTACCTCATAACTTGGGATTTTGCGGGGAGGAGCTTGCTAAACTAATTCAGAATTTGACTTTTTTAGCTAACCAAATTTACATGTTTATTTCATTTACTGTTCTCAAAATTTATTTTATTTCAAGCATTCAAAAATTCCATTATGGTCCATCCAGAATTTTAGTTTATTTCATTTCCATTATGGTCCTTTTCCAAAATTTTTGCTAATTTCCTGTTAGTTTCATTTTTTCTGGTCCATTTCCAGAATTGTTAAGCTTTCAAGTTATTTCCATTCTGGTTGTTTTCCAGAATTTCTGCACCTTCAAGTTTCATTAATCTAAAGCTTTCAGATAAAACACATGGTTTAGGAGGGATACTAACCTACTATTTCACATTAAACTAAGATAAGAAATGATAGCTAACTTTGCTAACTTTGCTAACATTGCTAACATGCTAACTTATACTAACCACTATTAGGGTAGTAAAATCAACATAAGGAAGATAAAATGAACCCAACTATCTAAAATTTACTTCATCTTAAAGGCACGAGCATTAAAATGAGGTGGAAAATTCCACATTTTTTCATTTGAAACCTTTTAAATGAAGATAAAATACTCTACTAACAGGGATTCAGGTAGCACCAATTTAAAAAACCCTAAAAAAAACTACTTTTATTTTTAGTTAGATCTTTCAAATCACTAAGCATTGTTTAGAATCAGTAAAGGCCCCTTGTTTATGGTCACATCCATTATTGAATTATTTCTAGCACTATTGTAATCTTTTAGATATTTACCAGAACTTTGGAGAAGTTGAATGTTTGTCATTTGGTTTCTTTTCAAGAGAGAGTTTTCTATTCAATACTCTGCATGTGGTGGTATTTTGCAATTGGGAAAAATATAAACTCAACATATTTGGCACTAGAAGGAGGGTCTTCTTTTATGCTTTGTGATTTAGTTTTTTGCTAATGCTAACGTGGTCATTTTTGGTTCAACAGTATTGTATTTGCAGGTGCAACATTTTACTCTTGACTAGTTTGTGAGAAGCCTTAATAGAATAGATTTGAGTTTTCCCAAGATGGACCCACCTAGATGCATTGCTACTAGGTCTAAAACCACTGAGGAAACCATTTTTCAAAGTCTTTCTCCCAAAAATAGGAAACTAAGGTACAAAATCTAGGAGATTAAAATCCCGTCCGAGATTTTTGATACGTTAGGTTTAGAGACGCTTTGCCAAGATTTGGAAAGGCTAGCTCTTAGACCTCTAAATCTGAATACCTTCAGTGGATGTGCACCCATTAGTTCCATCGCAAGAGCTACATCAAGTGTACCCATCTCCGTCATCCCGAGTGTATCAACTACTTTAGTAGGGTCATTACCTTTGGTTAATATGGCCCAACAACAACAACAACAACAACTAGTTCCCTGGTTTGGTACCCAAAGTTCTCCGTTAAGTATACTTGGGGATGTCCATGACATACCTAGGCACCTTGAGAGGTCAATACCTAAGTTTTTCCATGATGGTCCCATTTCAGCTGAAGAGCACATTCAAATTTACAAGGACCATATGATTAGGCAAAGATTCAGTCATGAAGACGTTGCTTGTCGACTCTTCCCTAATATATTTGACCAAATGGCTCATGAATGGTGCAAGAATCTTCCTACAGGGTCCATTACATCTTGGGCCCAGTTGGAAGCTGCCTTTGTTAATCAATTTAGGTCATTGTTAGATCCTACCATCATGTATAACCAATTCATGTCATGCAAGAGGTATTCTAATGAACCTATCATAACATTTAATGCTAGATTCCAAAAGCTTTATACAAATATGACTCGTCACTTTGCAATAGATGTTGCCGTGGCATTGCAATTATACCTCGTAGCCTTAGATCCAATGACATCCATGATAACCAGGAGAAATACTCAAGTTAAAATGTTGGCCTTAGCCTATGCTGAAGCCATGACTATTGAGCAACAAATGACACTGTAAGGTGGCACTATGCGTCAATTTCCCATGTTAGGGAAATATGGCCTTTACAATCAATTTGCCATGATGAATCAAGTTGTGACACCTCTGATGCCCATGATGAATGCTTTGCCATATCATCAGTCATACCCATTCGCTCCCACGATTCCATATTTTTTGACATACCTTAGTGCTGCCATTCCATCCACTCCAAAAAGGATGGCTGATAATCAGATAACCTTGCCAGGATTTGAGGTGAGTAGTACTCAAGACTCAAATTCCTATCCCATGGTTGCGCATCTTCAGGCCAAGGGTCCATGGTGGACCCAAAACACCCAGATTCAAACCTTAGTGCCTAATCTAGAGGTTGCTAATGTAGGAAATATCAGTGGATCCGGGGATGTCATGCCCCAACCACAAGGACCCAATTTTGAGCTAGAAGAGCTCAAGATAATGACCATAAAATAGGGCAATGACACCATTTTATTATAGAAACAAGTTGCCCAAAATCACATGCCCAATAAAAACCATAGCCATAGGAGAATAGGACCATACAATACACAACCTAATAATGGAAATGTACCTAATCTGGTAGCCAATCAAGATGATGCGTTAGGAGATTGTGATGAGTCAGAGTCATGTGATGAGGAAATGCATCATTTTTGCCATATAAATTTAGACTCTTTGGTGTCTGAAGTCATTAATTATTTAGAAAACGATGAGATGGAGGAATATTTGAATGTTTTAGGAGAGGAAGAGGATGAATATTTGGAAACCCAGACCACTAAACATTTTAGAAAAGCTAATCACAAGTATTTTACTAGGAGTTATAAGGATCCCAAAACCTCCTTTACTCCCCCAAACAACCCTTTAGTTCCTCCTGATACAAAATATGATGTGAATCCACCACCTCCATTTTTGGAAGCACCTAGGACAATGCCAAAAGTGTCAAATCCTAGAACATCCACTTATGACTTGGAAGAAGATATGAAAAGGACCAAGGCCAATATATCAATGTATGAGGTCTCTCTATTGTTGGGGTAGGATAAAATCATGGGGAAGAGATTAAATTCCCCGAGTCAAATTCATGAGGTTAAATCTGTAGAACCCCAACTTGCTATGATGAAATAGAAACCAGAGGTACCTCTTTTTCTCATAACTGTTAGGATCGTAGGCAAGAATTTACACAACTATTTGATTTATTCTAGTGCCTCGGCCAACATAATGCCTCTTGAGATAAGCCAAAAGCTAAGATTTAAGCATGTTTATTTGAATAGAAAAGTGGTCCAATTAGATAGATCTATGGTGGATGTAATAGGTGTTGTAAAAGATGTCCTAGTTCAGATCAACTCAGAGCCTAAGGTCAAACATTACACAGATATCTTTGTGCTAAATATTGTTGCCAAGTATGGCATGGTGTTGGGCAAGGATTGGAGCAGAAATATCAATGGTTATGTGGTGACTGATTCCTCCCATAAGTGGTTGCCATGGAGAGGAGTTGCAAACCAAATCTGGGTAGACATAGAGACCAGACTTAGGGAAATGATTACAGAATATAATAAACCCAATGAGATTCAGTTTACTAAAATAGAATTAGGGGTTTACAATTTTGACATATAGGACATAGCCAAAGGGTCCCAAAATGATAATCTTTACCACTGTACTTTGAAAGAAAACAAGAGGGTGTGAACCCTAAAGTTTGATGGGTCTAAATCAAAACAAGGTGCATGATCTGGGGTAGAGCTCACATGTACTGGTAGCAAGCCTTTGCTTGCTGCCTACAAATTACAGTTCTTGACCACCAATAATATGGCAGAGTATGAAGCCCTAATTTTTGGACTTTAGTTGGCCCTAAGAGAAAAGGTAAAATGCCTTAAGGCATCGGGAGACTCAAAGTTAGTAGTAAAATAGGTCAAGGAGCAATATACCTATAGAGACAAGAGGTTGAACCTCTATAAAACCAGAGTGAGGGAATTAATTAATGAGTTTGATGCTTTCAATATTTCCATCTCAAGAAAAAGTAATAAAATGGATGTTTCGTTAGCCGTAGTGGCCAACATGCTTTCGCCTATCGACCATAAAAAATGTAAAAAATTGTCCATTGAGTTAGTGCCTTGCCCCTTCATACCAAAAAATATCGTGAACTTATAGGTCTTTGATAGTGATAGACACATTTTTAGTTTTGTCATTAATTTTGGTATATTTGAAAATCAGGTTATAGACGAAGAAGAGAGGAGGCAAGTAGACGTAGGAACAACCGAAGTATGGAATGAGATGCCAAGAGATAGGTCCTCTCTAAAAAAGTTGTTTGATATTGGATATCAAAAGAAAAAATAAAGAAAAATACCATCCCCCAAGAAATCATGCAATTTAGTCAATTTGGGGAGTGCAGTAGATCCACGTGAAGTGTTCATTGCAAAGGCATGCACACAATGAGATAAGGAATCAATAGCTTAGATTTTAAGAGATAAAATTGATTACATAGCTTGGAGCTATGAAGAGCTCAAAACTTATGACCCGAATGTAATCATGCATACTATTCCTTTGAAGCTTTATTCCAAACCTTTTAGACAGAGGTAAATAACGGTCAACCCAATCCTAGAGCCCCTGATAGAGAAGGAAGTGAAGAGGTTTCTGGAAGCCAAAATAATCTTCCCTGTTAGGCATTCCACATGGGTGGCTAATCTTGTCCCTGTTAGGAAGAAGAGTGAAGAAATTCAATTGTGCATAGATTTTAGAAATCTGAACAAAGCTTGCCAAAAAGATGATTACCCATTACCCACCATTGACGAGATAATCCAAAAGGTAAATGGGTCTAAAATGATGTCATTATTGGATGGATACTCGGGATATAATCAAATTCTCATACATCCAAATGATAGGATGAAGACGACATTCACCACTAAGTGGGGAACATTTGCCTATCGGAGGATGTCGTTTGGTTAGTTGAACGTTGGAGCTACTTTTCAAAGAGCCAAAGATTTTGCATTCAAGGGGCTCAGTGGTAAGTGCATTATTGTCTATGTGGATGATATTCCTGTCTTCTCCAAGAAGAGGGAAGATCATGTTAGAGACTTGAGGAAAGTGCTCCAAAGGTGTAGGGAACATGGAATTTCCCTAAATCCAAAAAAGTGCATCTTTGGGGTAATAGAGGGTAAGCTATTAGGACATGTCATTTCAAAATATGGGATTGCTATAGACCCAAAGCGGATAGCCGCTATCCAAGATATTCCTCATCCTAATAGCAAAAAGGAGCTTAGGTCCTTTTTCGGTAAGATTAACTTTGTGAGAAAATTCATTTCAGGTTTTGCTAAAATTGCCAAGCCCCTAAATGATATGCTGAAAAAATATGTTCAGATAAAGTGGACCAGTGAGAATAGGGATGCCTTCACAAGCATCAAGGATGCTATTTCCAAAGCCCCTGTTTTCACTATTCCAGACTATGCTAAACCATTTTATATTTACACATTTGCTTCAAATCATTATTTTGCAAGTGTGTTAACTCAGAAAAGTGAAGACAACATTGAAAATCCTATAGCATTTTTGAGTTCTCCTTTGAAGGACACAAAATCGAGGTATTCTATCCTAGACAAGCAAATGTATGCCTTGTTTAAAACTGTAAAAAAATTCAGGCATTACATAGTGCATAGTGAAGTTTTTGCTATAGTTCCTGACCCGACAGTAAAGTCCATGTTCTTACAGAGTGAGATAGATGAAAGAAGGGGGAAATGTCTGTCCACCCTTCAAGAATTTGACTTAGAGATAAATCCCATGAAGATAGTGCATGGAAAAGTCAAGGCTATCACAGAAATTGACCCTTTAATAACGTGCCAAAACTACGAGGTTAATGATATCACTACAGAGGAATGGTACGTAGATATTGTATATTTTTTGTTGCATGGTAAGTGTCCTTATCATTTGAATTCCACTCAGCACAGGGCATTGCATTTAAAATCAACTATATTTCTGATTAAATCTAGTGTGTTGTACAAGAAGAATCACGAAGGAATTTTCCTTCGTTGTATTACTCAAGAGGAAGCAACCCAAGTACTCAAAGACTTCCATGGTAAGTATGGAACTGGACATGGATCAGCAAACACGATAGCACACCAAATTATTAGAGTTGGGTATTATTGGTCCCACTTGTTTAAAGATGCACATGCACATGTAAGAACATGTCACATATACCAAGTGGCAACCAACAGAGAGTGGAATGCAGCAATGTCATTGCAGTCAGTGGTAGAGACGAGACCATTTGCACAATGGGGATTATACTTTGTTGGGGTGATAAATCCTAACTCATTTGATTTCCATAAGTTCATACTCACCGCTACTGATTACTGCACAAGGTGGGTAGAGGCTATACCTACTAAGAATGCCACCTCCGAGGTTGTGATTAGATTTATAGAGGAAAACATAGTCACTCATTTCAGAATGCCTAACTCCATAATAAGTGATAAAAATTTTGCATTTTCCTCTTTAGAATTTGCAAATTGAGCATTCAAAAATAAGGTGAGTCTAAAATTATCTTCCAATTATTACCCCCAAGGCAATGGTTTGGCAGAATCATAAAATAAAAATTTACTATGCATAATCAAAAAATTACTTGAAAATAACCCTAGAGATTGGCAAAGTAAGTTAAAATTTGCCCTTTGGGCAGATAGGACTAGAAGCAAGGAGTCAATTGGGACATATCCTTACCACTTAGTCTATAGGCAAGACCCTATTTTTCCTACTAATATGAAATTGTAAACTTTACATTTTATAAAAGACTATGTTGGGACTGATGATAAACTTGAAACCAAATTAACCCAATTAATGCATCTTGATGAGAAAACAGAGGAAGCCATGCTTCATTTCAGCAAAAATCAAGACATAATTAAAAGGTGGTTTGATAAACGGTCCAAAATTAAGGTCTTTAAAGTTTCAGATTTAGTTTTATTGTGGGATAAAAGACATGAAAAAAAGAACATGAAAATTTCGATTGCTTGTGGCTGGGACCCTATCTAATATCCGAAGTCCTAGGTGAAAATAGTTTCAGATTAAAAACCTTGGATGGAAAATATTTGGCAATGGCCTTCATTTAAAGCATTATTTTCAGCCCTAAGGGTAGAGTCATTATATTATATGTACACTAATCAGCTTGCTTAATTGTTTGTATTATTAGTTTTATTTCCTATTTATTTGATCTTGTTTCTTTGATTTCAGAAGTCTTTAGTATGTCAAAGTGGTCCAGTTTTGGATTTGATTGTAGGAGTAAGAGGTCAGCCTATGTGTATACGAATGTCAACCAAGAATAAAAGGATGTAAAAAATTGGAATCATATGGCAAAAGTCTTGAACATGTGAAATATTGTTTGCAGCTCATGAAGCATGAAGTCGTTGATCTTGTATATCATCCACCCATGTCTCAAAGGCACATTCTTATTACATAAACATCATATGCTAAACCCAAACACTGAAAGTGATGTCCAATTATCTTGGGATCAAAGGCACAAAGAACACTAAGAAGATCTTAGGTTTGGAAGCTATTGTTGAAGTTGTCGTAGGTCTATCACATTTCTGTCCATGTCCAACATCTTGGGTAAAATAATATGAAACCATACTTGGATGGGGATGTGAGGCAAAAAGATAGTTTTTGTCTATCTCGCCCTGTACATAGTCCATAAAATAGTTATTTTTACCACTTTTGTAATACTTAAAAGCCCAAAATCAGAGTAGTAAGGATAGGGATAATAAATCATCATGCTTAGGTTCAGAATCTGATTCCCTAAAGCTTTGATTTTACCTCCATCACACCATGGATCATTGGATTGTAAGGATCATATTACGTGTCCCTTAGAAGGATGGGTAGTCATCCCAAGATTCAAGAAATTCAAAATAAAATGTTCACCACTCCATTTCCATCACACCATTGACTATTGGGTTGTAAGGATCATACTATGTGTCCCTCAGAAGGATGGGTAGTCATCCCAAGATTCAAGAAGTCAAGAGCAAAATCATGGACTATGGATTTAACCTCCATCGGGGCTATAGACACTTTACTGGCAATGGAGTACACTCATGCATGGTGACATGACTCTCGTAAGGTTGAGATTTATGGCCGCCATGAGGATAGATTAGTCTGATGACCTCATCCATAACCGATTTAATTATTTTTGTCAAAGATGAGAGCAGTAAATGATAGGACTATATTCTCATCACACCTTGGTTGAGAATCCGATTCCCCAAAGCTATAAGGAACACTTGCACACACTGGTCCTTGATGATGATGACTCATAACCAAGCCCTAGATCTAGTCAATGAATTCATCGCACACACAGTTGATCCTAATATGGTTAGACATTTTTGAGGTGTTTGCTCAAGCCACCATAGAATGTGTTGCTCATGCTATAAAAATTTCACCCTCAAAGCTCTCCATATCCATTGCCATAATTCTAGTCAGGTAAAATTGATGATGCAATATGAAAAAGATACAAAAAAAAAAGGTGTGGAGTGCTACACACACCCAAAGCTAATATTGCATGATTCTAATATTTTACGGTTCTTAGAAGTCTATTGACATTATTCATACATTTGTTGATGCTTGCTGCTTTCTGGTTTGGAGTGTTTTTCAGATTTTCTTTTTGGGTTCTCACCGAAATGCTCAAGAACATTTCCTAGCAGAGTTGCCATTTGTTGTGGAGTTTCCACAACCACCCCAAAATTCTTGGGGACCCACTTGTCATATTTTGATATGAAAGGTTTTTTATTTTCTTTGGTTTGTAAGAATAGGGATGTTTTACCGTTTTGTTTTAATGATTTTAATTGCTTTCATTATTTCATATTTAATGATTAATTAATCTAGACATTAATGCTTAGATTAATTAAAATCCATTTTGATGAATAGGAGTTTAATGTTCTTCATACTATCTAAGGTGATGGAATGTGTTTAACAAAGCAAGACCTGACCTAAAACAAAAAGAGGATACAAAAGGTACAAAGAAATTGAGATAGAAGCCAATATGCTATTATCTACCTAATATAATTGCATTAACTATATTATGTACATAATAGTAATATTTTTAAGATTATGTTATAAGGTTCTAAAATGTTATCATTATAATAATATTATTATGATTATATTATATTGTTATTATTATAATAATATTTTTGTGATTATATTCTTCTAAAATGTTATTATTATAATAATATTATTATATTTTATATAATATTATTATTATAATGTACTTAATAAAAGACACGATAATAATATTTACGATAAGGTTTCGTTTGATTGCAGATAAGGTGATGGTGGCTATTCGAAAACATTCGAAGACATGAGTGGTTAGTCCAAGAACGTTCAGCACTATGGCATCGAAGCTTCACGAAGCAATGCCGAAAAAGAAGAGGTGGTCTAACATGGCGTTAGGGTTTTAGAAGAACAACATGAAAGGTGCCGAAGTTGTTAGTGAAACAATCGAGAGGCAGAGGTACACCATCGAACAAGGAATGAAGAAGCATTATTAGGGCAACCTGTGATGCCAATTTATAGAGTTAAAAGCCAGCCTCAAAGAGCATGGAAGGTTTTAGTGTTGCATCTATTTTATTACACTATGGCAATGTGAGTGTGAGAGTAGGGAGTTGAACAATGCCATGGCTGCATAGGTTTGGCAGCACCATGATGTCGATGGTAGCATCAATGGATGCATAGGTTTGGAAGCACCACGACGATGATGGTAGCACTATGGCTATGTAGTCTTGGCAACGCCATGGCTACGTAGGTTTGGCAGTGCCACGACGTCGATGGTAGCGCTATGGCTACATAGTCTTGGCAGCACCATGGCTGCATTGTTGGCAGTGCTATGGCCGCATAAGTTGGACAATGCCATGGATGCATAGGCAGTGTGATGGTTTCATTTGGTTATGTGGAAACCAAAGTGTCCAGGATGGGGGAATGCCATCCCAGTCCTTGGGCACATTGGTATGGCTTAGGAGAAATGCCATCAGGTCTCGGCCTCAAAAAGTGACAATGAAAGTTTCGCTAAATAAGATTGGTCTGTATTATTTTAGTTAATGTGAATATGGTTTGATCACGTTCAATGTTTTAAAAGAGGTCTAAAATCATAGGGGTTATAAGGTATAGTTAATTATTTTATCATTCGTTTGATGGATGTAAAGGGGTATTCTTGGGTAGAATGCTTATAAGAGAAATGAGAGATATAAGGAGTCATGCAGGGTTATGTTTTTGTTATTAGTTTTTAAAAAATAAATAACGTTTAGAAGTGTTATGTTTATTAAATCATATAAAATGATGATGGATTATTTTCTTATATCCATTCATTATTTTGGTTGTCAGAGAAGATGAATTGAAAGGAATTCTAAGCATTATTTATATCTTGCTATCCTACATTTCGAGAAAGCAATAAAGAAAGAGCATTTTTTAGATTTTGAGAGGGTAGCAAACTTTTGTGAGCAAAATCAAGAGGAGGATTTTTATCATAAAACTAATATTTTTCGTGTCTTATCATTTCTACATTTTAGTGACTTCTAGCCATTGTCTTATGCCATGAAATAGGTTGCAATAGGTGAAGGTCAAGATTATGCAGTTTCTTTATGTTTCCTTTGAGTCTCGCACTTGATTTACTGATATTGTGCTTATGTTACAGGTCCATAAATTAAGGTTGTTTTATGATTACCTCATAACTTGGGATTTTACAGGGAGGAGCTTGCTAAACTAATTCATAATTTGACTTTTTAGCTAACCAAATTTACATGTTTATTTCAATTTATGTTCTCAAAATTTATTTTATTTCAAGAATTTCATTCTGGTCCATCTAGAATTTGAGTTTATTTCATTTCCATTATGGTCATTTTCTAGAATTTCTGCTAATTTCCTGTTAGTTTCATTTTTTCTCGTCCATTTACAAAATTTTTAAGCTTTCAAGTTATTTCCATTTTGGTCATTTTCCAGAATTTCTGCACCTTCAAGTTTCATTAATCTGAAGCTTTCAGATAAAACACTTGGTTTAGGAGGGATACTAACCTACTATTTCACATTAAAATAAGATAAGAAATGAAAGCTAACTTTGCTAACATTGCTAACATGCTAACTTCTACTAACCACTATTAGGGTAGTGACATCAACATAAGGAATATAAAATGAACCCAACTATCTAAAATTTACTTCATCTTAAAGGCACGGGAATTAAAATGAGGTGGACAATTCCACATTTTGTCATTTGAAACCTTTTAAATGAAGATAAAATACTCTACTAACAGGGATTTAGGGTAGCACCAATTTAAAAAACCCTAAAAATAATTGCTTTTATTTTTAGTTAGATCTTTCAAATCACTAAGCATTGTTTAGAACCAATAAAGGCCCCTTGTTTATGGTCACATCCATTATTGAATTATTTCTAGCACTATTGTAATATTTTAGATATTTTACCAGAACCTTGGAGAAGTTGAATGTTTGTCATTTGGTTTCTTTTCAAGAGAGAGTTTTCTATTCAATACTCTACATGTGGTGGTATTTTGCAATTGGGAAAAATATACACTCAACACATCCATTTTTTCTTGTTGTCTTTCGTATTTTGGATAATGGAGAAAACTTTTGGAAATGGCTCTTCAAAGGCCAAGGGTAAAATGAGGGTGGTTAGAAATGCAAGCAAGGAAATTGATGGTGAAGAAAACAAGTAAAGGAAAGCGACTCCTACATTCCTTGGTGCTTATGACCTAAAGATGAGCAACAAAAATATCATTAGAAATGCAGACAAGGAAAGGGAAGTGGCTCTTGCATTCCTTAGAACTTATGACTTTATGATGAAGGATTGATATGTAGGGGGTGTGATGGTGATGGAGGAGTGAGTGGTGGTGCTTGTGGAGTGAATGGTGGTGCTTGTGAAGTGAGTGATGGTGATGGAGGAGTGAATGATGGAGGGTATGTTTTTTAAGGAGGCTAAGACATAGCTAGGATAATTTTTTGCAAAGAAGAAGATTCTAGGGATTAAGAAGTGATATTATTAGGCATACCTTGTCCTTATGTTTCCTACTTTGACTCCTCCATTTAGATTGTTTTAACTATGGTTACCTTAGGATTTGTCCCTTTTGCTTTCTTAGCCTCTGCCAGTGCGACTTCTACTTCAATATTTTGTACCTCTTGTTGCACTTATTATATTTTGAGTGCAAATTTTTTTACCTCCAATTACAATTGCTACCCCCAAGCCATAAATTTCTCTATATCTAAACTCCTAGGACTAGGATGGTCCTTTCGCTTCTTTCTTGGCTTAGGCAATTGCTTAGGTGATCTAGTTTGTGCCATTGCATGTGTTCTAACTAGTTTAGGGTTGCTTGATCTCTTAGTATATAGTTGGTTGCACCTCCTCAACATCTACGACATATTATTATACTAAAAGTTACTAAGGTTGTGGTAAGGATTCCTCTTTGACTTCAACATCACCTATAATAGGAGGAGCTTATGATTGTGGCCTAAATTTTATCTCCAATTCCTCTTCTTCTTCTTCTTCATAATATTCTAGCAACCTTTTCACCTCTAAGAAGATCTCCCTTTTATGGTCATTTTTCTAGGTAATGTATTTATTATCAAATTTTGAAATGAATTTCCTATCAGACTTATCTAAGAAGGCTTTCTTGATTTGGTTGCACTCACATCATGAGATCCACCATTTTTCTATTTTGTGTTCTTCCCACTTTATCTTCTCTATAAGCTTTGGGCTAATCCATTGATATTTATTTCTCTCCAGGTCAAAAACCTGCTTATAAGGATGCCACATTCTCCATGGTGACATCTATTGTAATGTCATGTAGTTAAACAACACCACCTGGTCATCCGCTAGATTTCTAAATATTTTAATATTTACATTTAGCATATGCTTAAACGAAGGTGCATTACTATTTATATTAGACAACTTCTCCTTGAAAATACCATTCAATTCATAGTGTCATCTGTGGGGTACTATTGGCAGTTGCGGGGTGACAAGCTTACCCTCCAAGTCATGATATTACTTCATCTCCATTTTCATCATAGTTATGCTTTCAAATTTTATAGGAAGACAAAAAATCATGGTCTTCTTGACTCCAGGGCCAAAATGATGCTCTATCACACATATCTATCTACACATTTCTAACCCAAAAAGATAATTAGTGATATAATACAACAACCAATATGGATTTCCCAGGAATCCATAAAGCCTGATAATTGGTCCTTACTTTAGGAAGAACCAATCTCCTAGTTCTTGCATGTTTCCTCTTAATGTTTCTCCTAGATTTGTGCAAGTGAAGGAACCATAAACTACTTGTTAAAATTCATGTATGAGGAGATTTCTATCATGACACTCCCTGACAAACTTTTTTATCACAAAAAATAATGTATTAATATATGATGCTTTAATACCTAATTTGAGTAATTTAGTTGAATTGGAAGAGCATGGTACTGCTGACATAATACCCAATGCGCAGGATAATGTACACTTGTAGGTGGGAGAAGTAGAATCCTCCACCATAAGTAGGGGTACCTGACGTTGGGGAAATTATGATTAAGGTAGCTCAGGGGTAACATTGATATATACCTTCATATAGGTATGCATTATTAGTTTAGGGATAATCATCAACAAGCTAACCACCTTGAGCCTTAGTTAATAGCTTAGTAGCTATTGTAAATCCTCAGGCCGAGACATGTGATTAGGTTGATGGAAAGATTACCTCTTTGTCTAATGCATATTATGGGTTGTCTTTTACTTCATCACTTGCTACATCAATGGTTTGGAAAGCATGCATAATTTGGTTGTTCTTGAAACTCCTTATGTAGCTTAAATCTATTTGGCATGATGATGATGTTCAAAAGAAGAACCCTGTTTATGTTTGAATATATATGTAGATGTTTAATTTTTTAATTGATAGAAGAATTTCATTTGAAAATAAATAGATGTTTTATTTTTAATTGATAAAAGAATTTCATTTGAAAATAAATAGAAGTTTTATTTTCAATTGATAAAAGAATTTCATTTGAAAATAAATAGATATATAATTTTTAATTGATAAAATAATTTCATTTGAAAATAAGTAGATGTTTTATTTTTAATTGACAAAAAAAATTCATTTGAAAATAAATAGAAGTTTTATTTTTAATTGATAAAATAATTTCATTTAAAAATAAATAAATGTTTTATTTTTATTGATAAAAGAATTTCATTTGAAAATAAATAGAAGTTTTATTTTTAATTGACAAAACAATTTCATTTGAAAATAAATAGATGTATTATTTTTAATTGATGGAAGAATTTCATTTAAAAATAATAGAGGTTTAGTATGTTTAATTGATAAAATAATTTCTTTTAAAATTAATAAATGTTATATTTTAAATGGTGATAAAAGATCATTTAAAACCTTTGTTTAAATGATAGTAGGATTTCTTTAAGAAATAGAAATATTTTTAAAATATTGAGATCAGAAGCTCTAACCGACCTCAAAAAGAGAGGGTAAAAGACTTCATTTATGATGAAGTTTTGAAGTCGTGTAATAATGATTATTTTAATAAAATCCTTGCTTGATTGGTTGAGGGGATGACGGTGGCTTGATGCTGAGCAGGTAAGGAAGACGAGCTAACTAATGGAGCACAGATAAAGAGATACTCTCCTTCATACGAGGGGGAATTAGGGGAAGTAGAAGGGCATTGTTGTGTGGACGAACATGCAAGTCGAGAGAAGGGGATTCGAGAGCTACCTGAATGCTAGAAAAATATGATCTCTAGAGAACACAGTTGTAGGAAGAATCAAGATCTACCTCAATGTTTGAGAAAACCATTATGAGGAGATAGAAATTTAGTTTATGAATTCGTCACCTTTATTTAACTCCTTATGATCAAGTGTGGTTTTACATCCATAGCCTTGTGTTCCTTGCTGATTTCATTTGTAGTTTGGATGTTATGTGTGGTTGTGTGAGATACCAGTCCCTTGCATTTTATTCTAGCTTTACTGCCAATCAACGATGAAAGCATCGTCTAACTCTTTAGCTAGTCATCCTATATATGTTATCACATCTCGGGGCTTACCTCTTTCTCCCTGCGTAGCTAGCACTGTGTTTGGTGTGTCTTACTTGCTAGTTTCTTACTTGAAACCTTCTAGAGCCTCCTATATCCAGGTTGGTTGAATCCTTTACCTTCATCTTTGCTTGTGGTGGCCAGTAGTTTAAACCCTATGTGCTAGTCCCTTGTTTGGTAATTGTTGTTGGTTTATCCCTTCTCCTTTTTGCCCTCTAGTCGTGTGAGTGCCTGGTTCATAGATTTTCTCTCAGAAACATCTCTCGTGATCTATTAGGTTAGGGTTGATAGACCCTCAGGATGTATTTCACCTCCTGTGTTACGTCTTGCTATAGTTATGTCTTGTGGGGCTTCAGTAGCCGACAATGTCGGGCGAATCCAGTAGACTTGTATTCCTATCTTGGTCAAACCTTCCTCCCTTTGGTCCACCATTTGGATAGCTTCGAGTGGGGGTTTTTTGACTGTGTGGTGGTACAATCAGGTTTAGAAGGACCATTGTAGGTATTCTAATTTAGTGGGATAGCCACAACATGATTTTTACCTTAAATAATTCTTGTGGTTTATAAAAAGAGAACAAATACATATTAAATTAATGAAGATCGTGAACGATAGTTAATTTAATATAAGGATGGAAGATTATTTAATCATTTCTCTAAAAGTATAAAACCCTTGGTTAACTTGATTCGGGTATTAGATTATTTATTTGGGAAAATGATTATGATTTATTTTTGTTAATTAAAGATATGGGGCTTTAATTAGTGAAAGTAAAAGGATTATGATTTATTTTTGTTAATTAAAGATATGGGGCTTTAATTAGTGAAAGTAAAAGGATTATGATTTATTTTTGTTAATTAAAGATATGGGACTTTAATTAGTGAAAGTAAAAGGATAATGATTTATTTTTGCTAATTAAAGATATTGGGCTTTAATTAGTGAAAGTAAATGGATTATGATTTATTTTTGCCAATTAAATATATGGGGCTTTAATTAGTGAAAGTAAAATGATTATGATTTATTTTTGTTAACTGAAGATATGGGGCTTTAATTAGTGAAAATAAAAGGATTATGATTTATTTTTTTTAATTAAAGATATGGGGCTTTAATTAGTGAAAGTAAAAGGATTATGATTTATTTTTGTTAATTAAAGATATGCGGCTTTAATTAGTGAAAGCAAAAGGATTATGATTTATTTTTGTAAATTAAATATATGGGGTTTTAATTAGTGAAATTAAGAGGATTATGATTTATTTTTTTTAATTAAAGATATGGGGCTTTAATTAGTGAAATTAAAAATATTATGAGTTATTTTTGTTAATTAAAGATATGGGGCTTTAATTAGTAAAAGTTAAGGATTATGATTTATTTTTGCTAGTTAAAGACATGGTTATGCGTAAGGTTTCGAACCCAAAATATATTTATAAAAATTTGACGAATTGGTTTCAAAATCCAGGTGAATAGTTTTGAAACACATGTAGAAGGTTCACTATTATTAGGGGTAATGTTGAAAATTTAAACTTAAAATGGTCAAATTATTATAAAATTGGGGCGAATCGACCCCCAAAAAATTTTGCACCCAAAACTTTTCAGCTAATGGACCCTGGTCAAGGGTCCCAAATATTAGCCAATTCTAAATTTTAAAAATCCTAATTTTAGCCAATTTTGCGAAAATAGCCACTATGCATAACCCTGGTTAAAGAGATGGGCTTTAACTAGTGAAAGTAAAGGAACCTAAATATTTGAGGATTAAATTTATGGGACTTTAATTTATTGAAAAAAGGTTAAAAGGAATCAATTAAAGTAGAACCTAGAATATAGCTACATTTGTTGAAAGTATTTCCATGGGTAATGAGAGGTGAAAATAAAAATGGGAATTTTTATGATATCAACTATGCAGTAGATGGTTAGATACTTTGATTACATTTGTATAGTTGTAATTTGGTAAAGTAAATAGTAGATGAATTTAGAGGTATGTCTATCCTGAACCATGAGTGCCCTGATCCCCTACTATCCTCAAATGATCGATGGAAGAGAAGGAGTACCGAAGAGCCATATGGAACCATTGCACCAGTTTGTTCTCTACTTGCTATTATTTACTTATGCTCAATTAAATTATTTGTGGAGATATTTCCCTGATGAAATTGATGTAATATATTCTTTAAGAGTATGGAGGATTTATTATACTTGCTTCATGTAATAATTGTTTATTTAATTGATTGATGTACCTTTAAATTACTATTTTGGATTATCTATGATTTGTATTTAAACTCCTTTCATTTAATGTTTATCTTATTTAAATGTTGCTTCCTTTTTAGTATCCTTTGCATGTTTTGTGAATTATGTTTTTGTTAGATTTAGTATCTAGAATTATTCTTGTTTTCTTGTTAAACAATACAACTTAAGTAATGAGTTCTAGGGTGAACTTAGAAGGTGACCTAAGGGATTGAGACCTCCTTGGGGTGAACATAGTGGACCTAAGGGATTAAGACCCCTTAGGGAGAATTATAACTAAGTTCGATGAAAGACTACATTTGAGTTAAGATAGCTCATTATGGAGATGAGATACATAGCTTAACTCATAATACATATAGCATACCTACACCGATTGACTTGTGTATGGTATGGTGATGGACGTATACCTTTGATGGACTAAAGGTGATAATTTTAGCTCATCAAGAGTGATGAGAGGGATAAACTTATTTACGATAACACATAATAGACCTACACATATGGACTTGTGTTAGGGTATCTAGTGAGATGTAGTCTTCATGAAATATAGGGGATTTAAGCAATAGTTTATCTAAAATTTGGTTAGGGGTTTATGAATCCCTCGCATTAGTAAAACAAAAATATTTATTTTTGTGTGTTTTCTTATAGTTGAATTTTGGGGTCATTACATTTGGTATCAGAGCTCTAGGTACAAGGGTATAGAGCTTCTTGTGTACTAAAAGGGGTTCAAATATCTTCAATGAAGGCTTGCTTAAAGTATAAGCTAAAGCTAGGATGACATTGAATGCCCTACTTGCTAGAATCTAATGGGAACTAACACCAAGGGTGAATGAATGTTATGATACCTTAATATGGTATTTGGTATTAATGTTACATCATAAATTTGGAATAACATCCTAATTAGATCATTGATGTTTCTAGCAAGAGAACTCTTCATTGCAGTTGATATAACAGTTTAGTTCTAGGTAGAACTACAATTTAACCCTATCTTATTGGTTGTCATTAGGATAGAGACACCTAATATGAGAGGAGGAAAGACTGCTTATCCTAGCAAGCAGTACCATAAATATTATGATGAAGGAAGGATCTAAGTAAAGGGTTCGAGATACTTAAGCAAGGAGGTTGAAAACCTCATCACCATCGCTACAATGTTACAAGGGAAAATAGAACAAGGGGAAATAATATATCAACAACGAGATCAAATGGTGCAAAAAAAATAGTTGAATGGATCTTACTTTGTAGAGCTAAAAAAGGATCGTCAACCTTGAAAAAAAAGTCTTGATTGATTAGAGCGTAGAGATCAGTAGAGAGGGTGGATAAACCAACTTAAACCCACTCAACTAAATAAAAGCATAGCAAAACCAAGCTATGAAAAAAATCAAATGCAACTAAAGGTATACCAAGTGTAACGAATTAAAAAATAGATTCAGGAAGACCTTGAAGGTCCTGAAGAAGGTTGTCATATATGTGGAGAGCCACACCATGCAATCAAATGTCTTGATAAAATAAATTTTATTAATTTGATGAATGGACCAACCCTAAAGGGCCACTCAACCTAAAGGAGAGGGAGATGGATAGAGTAACCCCAAATAAGGTGATTGGAAAAGGGATTTGGGGGAAAATAACACCCCAAGAGAGGGTGCTACTAGTGTGAAAGTTCTCATTACACAATTTATTTCCAAAGCAAAGCAGGACCAAGTAGTTAGGTCAATTAGAAAAACTCTAGAGTGCAGGTAGTAGCATGAAAGTGAGACTAGAAATGAGCCCCCATGCCATCGACCTAGAAATGTAAAGATTCTTCTCCCCTCTAAGAGATGTTTTAACTTTAGTTAGAATCATTTTTTTTCTCTCAGCTTTATTTCTTCTAGTTTAGCAAGGAGTATGTTGGAAAGGCTAGGATATTTGGCCCATGGATGGAAGGTAGAGTATGGTTCTAGAAAAACCTACTCAGTAAACCAATGTTACCCAATGGTAGAAATTACTTTATCTAGTGGTGCCACCAAAGGTTGTTTTTATGTAGCTCCACTTCATTACTTTGATGTGATCCTAGGGATGGATTGGTTACAGGGCCATAAAGCCTTGATCAATTTCTAAGATAGATGGATCAAGTATTCAAAGAAAGGTAAGAAAGGATTGATAATTCATAATGAGTAGGGAGTATTCAAACCCCAAATGCTATCAACTATGCAACTAAAGAAGGCCCTCAAGAAGGAAGGGATAGTGTATGTTGTAAAACTCAATGAAGTAGAAGATGATCAAAAGAGAGAGATGCTAGAGAAGCACCCAATTTTATAGGATTTTAAGGATGTGTTCCTAGCTAATTTATCTGGATTCCCTCCTATTGTAGGAATTTGATTTTATAATTGATCTTGTGTCAGGAGCAAAACGTATTCATAGGTCTCCATATAGGATGAATCCTATAGAGATGTAGGAACTAAAGGTTCAACTACAAGGGTTGTTATAAAAGGGATTTATAAAACCAAGTGTGTCACATTGGGGTGCATCGATTTTATTTATGAAAAATAATGATGGCTCACTAAGATTGTGTATTGACTACAAGATGCTAAATAAGGCTACAATCAAGAACTGATATACCCTACCTAGGATAAAATATTTATTCGATCAACTTAGAGATCCCATGGTATTCACCAATATTGACCTAAAATCAGGGTATCATCAATTAATAATACGCAAGGAGGATACTCACAAAATAACATTTAAAACTAGGTGTAGGTATTGTCAGTTTATAGTTATACCCTTTGGACTGACTAACCTCCCAGATGCATTCATGAATATAATTAATAGTGTGTTTAGGAGGCATTTAGACCAATTTATCCTTGTATTTCTAGATGATATCTTAATATACTCCTAGAACAAATAAGAGCATGATAAACATCTTAGGATCATGTTAGAGTTTCTAAGAGAGAACCAACTCTATGGAAATCTAGCCAAGAGTGATTTCTACATTTTGAAGGTATGATATCTTGGACATATCATATCCGTAGAGGGAATTTCTATGGATCCAAATAAAATTGAGGCTATTCTGAATTGGCCACCCCCTACTAATATGATTAAAGTATGGAGTTTCATGGGGTTAACGTGATACTATAGATATTACATTAAGGACTACTCCAAGATTTCTGTAACAATAACTAACCTTCAAAAGAAGGGAAGGGAATTCAAGTGGTCAAAAAAATGTGAAGCTGCCTTCATATTGCTAAAACATAAACTCACCACCGTACTAATATTGAAGATTTTTGATGCTCAAGAGGATTTTTTAGTATGCACGGATGCATCATTGGAAGGGTTAGGAGGAGTACTCTCTCAAGAAGAGTTAGTAGTAGCATATACTTCAAGGAAGCTCAAGAAGCATGAAGTTAATTATGCTACACATGATTTAGAGCTGGTAGTGGTGGTGCACGCTCTAAAGGTCTGACACCACTACTTGGTGGGAAGACCCTTTGAATTAAAATCTAACCATCAAAGTATGAGGTACATATTTACCCAAACGATACTCAATGAGAGATAGAGAAGATGGGCCAATTTTCTCATTGAGTATGACTTTGAAATCAAATACATAAAGGGAAAATAGAATAATATTGTTGATGCTTTGAGTATAAGGAGACATATAACAACCATAACTAGAAGTCACATGAATCTCATGGATCAAGTGAGATAGGAGCAATATCGGGATGAGTATTGCCAAGAAATTTGAGTTAGAATGGATAGAGACCCTAAGAGTAATAAGGAATTTGGCATAATAGATGACCTTTTGTGCTAAAAAGGTAGGATCATCATACCAAAAATGGGTGATTTAAGAAATATAATAATGCAAGAAGCCCATAGATCTCCTTATTCTGCTCATATTAGAGGGGCTAAAATGAGGGAAAACATAAAAATAACCTTATTTTGAGTAGGAATGAAGAAGGATATCACTGATTTTATCACTTGGTACCTAGAATATTAGAAATTTAAGGTTGTACGTAAGCATATTGCAAGACAATTGTATCTAGATAATGTACCTACACAAAAATTGTAGGTTATATCTATGGATTTTATGGTAGGTTTACCCAAAATTTGATATCAACATGATGTAATCCTGGTAATAGTCGATAGATTGACTAAGGTTGCACATTTCATACCTAGAAATATCAAGGATAATGCTTAGGTAGTGGCTAACATATTTTCTAGAGAGGTATTTAGAATACATGGATTTCCTAAGATGATCATTTCAAATAGGGATTCCATGTTCACTTTTGAGTTTTGGAAATCCCTACATTGTGTAGTGGTTACAAAACTGAATATGAGCTCATCATACCACCTTGAAATCGATGGTCAAACTGAATAGGTAAACCAAGTACTATAGGATATGCTTCACATGTACTGCATTGATCACAAGTATCATTGGGAAGAATACCTACATCTTGTGGATATCACCTACAATAATGGACATCACTCCTCTCTAGGAATGGCTCCTTTCGATGCCTTGTATGGGTGAAATTTTAGAATACCATTGTCTTGGGACAACCTAGAAGATAGATTTGTGATTGGTCTAGATATGGGTAGAGAAATGGAATATTAGTTAAAGGTAATCAAGCAAATGCTTAAAGAAGTTATTGATAGGCTAGAAAATTTATGTTGATCTAAATAGAACTCCAAGAGAGTACTCAGTTAGAGACAAGGTTTTAAGGGTTAAATCAAATAAGAGTGCTATTAAATCCATGAATTTGGATCCTCAGTTTGTGGGACCCTTTATCACTAAAAGGATCAATTTGGTTGCATACATAATTGCCTTACCACCTAATCTGTCAAATATCCATGACACCTTCCACATATCCTTGCTTAGGAAGTATGTTGTTGATCCTGAACATGTGTGGGATGTTTCTAAATTGTAATTGGTAAATCCAGAGGCTATTGAAGTGATGCCAATGAATATTCTTGATTTATTTTATAATTCTATGTGGAATCAGACTCTTGAGCAATGTAAGGTTTAGTGGGACCAGTTTTTTGAAAGAAATACCACTTGGGAAAAGTGGAGGATATGCAAAAATATTTTTACTTCTTGTTTAAAAATATATGATGTAATAATTTTTATTTTTGTAAAAGTGGAAACACCTAGGATGATTTTTAGTCCTAGGGGGTAGGATTTCATGATCCTCCTTGGTAGACTTTGTGGCACAAAGAAACAATGGATTAATATATGATGTTTTAATACCTAATTTGATCAATTTAACCAACTATACAATGTTTAGTTAATTTAGAAGAGCATGGTACTGCTAATATATTTCCAAATATGCAGGATCAGGTACACTCATAGGTGGGAGAATTAGAATCCTCCACCAGAAGTGGTGGTACTCGAGGTTGGGGAAATTATGGTTAAGGTAGCTCGAGGGTAACATGGATAGATACCTTCATATGGGTATGCATTATCGGTTTAGGGATAATAATCAACAAGCTAACCACATTGAGCCTTGGTTGATAGCCTAGTAGTTGTTGTAATTCCTCAGGCCGAGACAGGTGATTAGGTTGATGGAAAGATTCCCTCTTTGTATAATGCATATTATGGATTATCTTTTACTTCATCACTTGCTACATCAATGGTTTGGAAAGCATGCATAATTTGGTTGTTCTTGATAATCCTTGTGTAGCTTAAATCTGTTTGCCATGACGATAGTGTTCAAAAGAACTCATTTTTATGTTTGAATATATAAGTTGATGTTTTTTTTATTGAAAAAAGAATTTCATTTGAAAATAAATAGATGTTTTATTTTTAATTGATAAAAGAATTTCATTTGAAAATAAATAGATGTTTTATTTTTAATTGATAAAAGAATTTCATTTGAAAATAAATAGATGTTTTATTTTTAATTGATAAAAGAATTTCATTTGAAAATAAATATATGTTTTATTTTTAATTGACAAAAGAATTTCATTTGAAAAAATAGAAGTTTTATTTTTAATTGATAAAATAATTTCATCTGAAAATAAATAGATGTTTTATTTTTAGTTGAAAAAATAATTTCATTTGAAAATAAATAGAAGTTTTATTTTTTATTGACAAAAGAATTTCATTTGAAAATAAACAGATGTATTATTTTTAATTGATGGAAGGATTTTATTTGAAAATAATAGAGGTTTATTATTTTTAATTGATAAAAGAATTTTTTTTAAATTAATAAATGTTATATTTTAAAAGGTGATAAAACTTCATTTAAAAATCTTTGTTTAAACGATAGTAGGATTTATTTAAGTAATATAAATATTTTGAAAAGATTGAGATCAAAAGTTCTGACCGACCTCATAAAGAGAGGGCAAAAGACTTCATATATGATGAAGTTTTGAAGTCGTGTAAGAAAAATTATTTTAATAAAATCCTTGCTCGATCGGTTGGGGGATAAGTGTGAATTGATAGCGAGCAGGTAAGGAAGGTGGATGAACTAATAGAGCACAGAAAAAGAGATACTATCTTTCCTATGAGGGGGAATTGGGGGAAGAAGAAGGGCATTGTTGTGTGGATGAACATGTAAGTCAAGAGAAGGGGATTCGAGAGCTACATGAATGCTAAAAAAATATGATCGCCAGAGAACATAGTTGGAGGAAGAATCAAGATCTACATCAACGTTTGAGAAAACCATCATGAGGAGATAGCAGGCTGGTTTATGAATTCACCATATTTATTTAACTCCTTATGAGCAAGTGTGGTTTTACATCCATAACCTTGTGTTCCTTACTATTTTTGTTTGTAGTTTTGATGCTTTGTGTGGTTGTGTGAGATACTAGTCCCTTGCTTTTTATTCTATATTAGCCAATGATGAAAGTGTTGTTTAGCTCTTTAGCTAGTCACCCTTTAGATGTTGTCATATCTCAAGGCGTACCTATTTTCCCCTGCACGGCTAGTGCTATATTTGGTGTATCTTAGTTGTTGGTTTCTTACTCAAAACATTCTAGAGCCTCCCACATCCAAGTTGGTTGAATCCTTTGCATTCATCTTTGCCTATCATGGCAACTAGTTTAAACCCTATGTGTTGGTCCATTTTTTGATAACTATTACTGGTTTATCCCTTCTCCTCATCACCCTCTAGTCGTGTGAGTGTTCGATTCATAGAGGTTATCTTAATGATATCTCTCATGGTTTTTTAGGTTAGGTTTGAGAGATCCTCAGGATGTCTTTCACCTCTTGTGTTACGTATTGTCGTGGTGATGTCTTGTAGGGCTTCCACAGTCGACAACATCGGGCGAACCTATTATATTTGTATTCCTCTCAAGGTCAAACCTTCCTCCCTTTGGTCTACCATTTGGATAGCTTCGAGTGGGGGTTTTTTGACTGTGTGGTGGTACAATCGGGTTTATAAGGGCCTTCGTGGGTATTCTAGTTTAGTAGGATAGCCAAAACATGATTGTTGCCTTAAATAATTCTTGTGGTTTATGAAAAGAGAACAAATGCATATTAAATTAATGAAGGTTGTGAAATGATAGTTAATTTAATATAAGGATGGAAGATTATTTAATCATTTAAATTATAAAACCCTTGGTTAACTTGATTAGAGCAATTGATTATTTATTTGGAAAAAGGATTATGATTTATTTTTGTTAATTAAAGATATGGGGCTTTAATTAGTGAAAGTAAAAGGATTATGATTTATTTTTGTTAATTAAATATATGGGGCTTTAATTAGTGAAAGTAAAAGGATTATTATTTATTTTTGTTAATTAAAGATATGGCACTTTAATTAGTGAAAGTAAAAGGATTATGATTTACTTTTTTTAATTAAAGATATGGGGCTTTAATTAGTGAAAGTAAAAGGATTATAATTTATTTATGTTAATTAAATATATGGGACTTTAATTAGTGAAAGTAAAAGGATTATGATTTATTTTTGTTAATTAAAGATATGGGGCTTTAATTAGTGAAATTAAATGGATTATGATTTATTTTTGTTAATAAAATAGACGAGGCTTTAATTAGTGAAAGTAAAAGGATTAGTGTTTATTTTTGTTAATTAGATATATGGGGCTTTAATTAGTAAAATTAAAAGGATTATGATTTATTTTTGTTAATTAAAGATATGGGGCTTTAATTAATGAAAGTAAAAGGATTATGAGTTATTTTGTTAATTAAAGATATGGGGCTTTAATTAGTAAAAGTATAGGATTATGATTTATTTTTGCTAGTTAAAGATATGGTCTTTAATTAGTGAAAGTAAAGGAACCTAAATATTTGAGGATTAAAGGTATGAGACTTTAATTTATTGAATAAAGGTTGAAAGGAATCAATTAAAGTAGAACCTAGAATCTAGCTGAATTTGTTGAAAGACTTTCCATGGGTAATGGGAGGTGAAAATAAAAATGGGGATTTTTATGATATCAACTATGCAGTAGATGGTTAGATACTTTGATTGCATTTGTATAGTTGCAATTTGACAAAGTAACTAATGATACTTTGATTGCATGGGAGAATGATAACTAGGTTCAGGGAAAGACTACATCTGAGTTAAGATAGCTCATCGTGGAGATGATATAGATAGATTAACTCACAATACACATAGCATACCTACACATATTGACTTGTGTATGGTATGGTGATGGGTGTATACCTTTGATGGATTAAAGGTGATAAGTTTAGATCATCAAGAGAGATTATAGGGATACACTTATTTACGGTAATATATAATACACCTACATAGATGTTAGGGTATCTAGTGAGATGTAGCCCTTCAAGAAACTTAGGGGATTTAAGCAATAGTTTATCTAAAATTTGGTTAGGGGTTTATGAATACCTCACCTTAGTAAAAAAGAAAAAAATTCTTTCTTTGTGTGTGTTTTCTTGTAGTTGAATTTTGGGGTCATTACACTTTCTCTCAAAACAAGGGTCTAGTCCACTATGGGATACACCAAAACTTTTTCATCCTTCATTTGCACATATATGCTATGCTTTCTTGGGGTCATGAAGAAAAATCAAGCTAGGTTAGATATGAAGAATATTTAAATAACTTGTTGTGCCATTTCTTCATGGAAACAAGTTGCTAATGTAGGCTCTTTGCTAAAAATTTTGCACAGTAAAAAATAATAGGCATATGTGTCACTTGTCCTCCGTAGTTATAAGTCTACATGACAACATTGGAAAAATCCAACTAGTAGGGGTATACCAGAGTATTTGTCCTGAAACCCACCATAACTACTAACATAGATAATATCGGATGTGCATGTTCCTCAAATTCTTCCAATTTTATTGGATTTGTCATATAATCATCTGAGAGTTTTCTCAATAAGCTGGTGAGACATTCCTTCATAGAATCCCAATTCATATACCTCCTTTGCTCCTCCAAAACTATTATCTCTAGTTGAATCCTAGAATATCACCTACTGCAAAAGCTTCAATGACTAATTCCCTCAATAACATGAATAATGGTTCAATTTTTGAGTTGCAAACTGTGGTAGTATCTGGGTTATATATTCTGATACTACCTTGACTAATTTTGGATATAGATGCATTGGTTTGGGCATGAATTTAGATAGTCCAAAACTCCAAGCTACGCTGCTTGGGTGGTTTGGTGAGAATTTCATCCCTTTTTTATTTGACATATCCCAAAATCCCTTATACTTTGACTTAACCATAACCACGGTGTCATGTATACCTGCCATTCTATCCTACAATTTATTTAAATTATTTTTCATTACCACACATTTCTTTGCTCGAGCTATTTTTGAAAAATTTATGTTTATTATCTATGATTGCTCTCTTCAGCTTATAGAGGCCTTTGTCTCTCCTTACAATAAAAACACAACAAATTAATGTAGCCCAAGATCAAGCTCTATTTATAATTTTTAACTACAAGCTTGGTCGATGCAACACCCTTTTTTTATTTGTATGCAAGAGATCGTATGTGCTTAGGGAGATTTGCTTAGGGTTGGCAAACTTAATTAGCTTTCTGACACGCACCACTTTAGGAGGTGTGTCGTTATCCAATAAAATCTCATCATGTTAAAAACTTGATGGCTCATGATAATTTGGTTTGTTGGTCTATGTGATTTCTTCATTAGTGGTCGTTGACAATCCTAATTATTCCCATGTCAATTTTCTAGCTTGAGAGGTCATGCTAACATAGGAAAATATTATTAGAGATCACCCACCATTGCAACATTAATGATGCATACTTGATTTAGCTACATAACTAGCTAGTAGCAATTTAAATAATGTTGGAGTTAGATGGCCTGCACGAGTCGGGCCCTACAACCTAGACAATATTTTCTAAAACGCAACTAGTTGGTTCAATAATTAACCAATTTTATGATTGGCTAGCTAGTGGAACTACAAAAAAATGGGGTATAGACTGTTAACCCAAAATCAATAGTTGATTCATAATATTGTGAGCCAATAATGGCAATTGTAATTATGATAGTTTAGCTTTTATTTACAAGCATATGTATACATGTCCTATTTATATATGTACAAGTAGGGTACCACTTCGTTTAGGTGCAATGCTTCAATTACTGGACATTTACTAAAATATGTAGCACTTGATCATCCAAATCATGTAATTTGAATGTATTTAAATATTTCTTTTGTTCAATAAGGTATGGCCTTGCATAGATTCAAATTTATCATGCACTTCTGTCTTAGCTCAATCCACATCCCATTTAAGAACTAGATCACCCTCATTAAAAGATTTGAATGTTACCTTTTTGTCAAACCAATGTTTCATCATTGTTTGGTGGTGACATAGGTTATTGTACGTTTGCTCATGCTTTTCCTCTAGCTACATTAATTCCTCCATCCTTCTCTCCATTGGCTAAATTTTTTTGGGTCCATATCATTAATGAATTTTAGCATCGAAAGCTCTAAGTTGATGGGTAGAATGGCTTCCATTCCATACACCAAAGCATATAGAGATGTCTTCAATTATTTTTGAACTATGATTTTGTCAACCCATAATGTTTAATATAATAACAAGTTCTAGTTTATGGTATTATCCTCAATGTTGCACTTAATCAGTTTTAATAATTTTTTATTATAGATTTTGCTATTCCATTTTCCTAAGGATAATAATTTGAAGATGCATTCCAATAAATGCCATATTTTCTTGCAAAATCGATGGTTTTAGCATTGATGAATGATCTAACATTGTCTAAAACGATTGTAGATGAGATCTTGAACTTTGTGAACAAGCTTTGTAAAAACTCAATAATTGTATCTTGATCAACATGTTTGGTGGCTTTGGCCTCCATCCATTTTGTGAAATAATCCATCACCATAAAGATGTATTTATGTCCTACAAATGAATTAGGGTTGATGACCCCAATAAAATAAAACCCCCACTATTGGAAGGGTTATTTAGTAGTTATTGGCTGTAGAGGCATAGCTAGGTGTTTGCTTTTCCCCATGAACCTCTAACATTTGTCATAGCCTCTGGCTAGTCTAAATTCATCTAAAAATATTGATGAACACTAATATCTAGCTCTTAGGATCTTTGTAGTCATGGTTTTTTTGGAGTAATGTCCATATAAAAATCCACTATGAAATTCTTTGAGGATTTCTTCCATCTTGTCTAGATATAAGCATCTTAGCAATACCCCATAAATTTTTTTTGATATAAAAATGCCATAAATTAGTGTATTTGTTGAAGCAGTTAGACCATCTAAATATTTGTTGAATTCAAAATAATGTATTAACTACATGATCCAAGTATTTGGTTGTGCTTTTACTCCTTTTAGTTGGCTAGATTGCTCTCCTTCCACCAGTAGATTTGCATTTTGTATAATAGATTTAGCTAATTGATGGCATAGTACTATACCTATTATTAGCTTTGTTGGCTTGATATCAACATCATATTCCTAAATATTGGTCACCCAACCAACTCTCTTATCACCTAATTCTTCTTTAATTATGAAGTTTTAGACATCCGGGTGCACTACATATGTCAATGTTTTGCTTTGATATACAAAGTGTTTGAACTTATTTAATGATTTCATCACTACATAGACTTTTTTCTATAAAATTATACCTTTTTTTATGGTCATGTAGTGGATTGAAAAGCATAGGGGCTTGAGCTATTGCTTCTTTAATAATATTGAAAGTACTTTTTTATACATCCATCCACTTGGAGTCCACTTTATTTTTAAGCATTTTAGTCATGATCCTAACTATTTGAGCAAAATATAAGATGAATTTCTGCACAAATTTTATTTTCCCAAGAAAGGGTTGAAGCCCCTTCTTGTTTAATGGTAGAGGAGGTGATAGAATGGATTTTACCCTATCCAGTTCAATGGCTAGCCCTATTTTAGACATAACATATCCTAACAACTTCCCTTGCACAAAAAAAATATTTCTTTGGGTTTAACAAAACCCTAAACTCCTTGCATTTCTCAAACACCAATCACAGATGTTCAACATGCTTCTCCTTCTGATGAGAGAACACTGTCATGTCATCTAAATAAATCACTATTATATTGTTCACTAAATCCCAAAATAATAGATCCATTGCTCTTTTAAAAGTAGCACCAACATTAGACAAACCAAAGGGCATTTTTTGATGTGCAAAAGTTCCCCACTTAGTGGTAATGTTATCTTGTACTAGTCTTCATCACGTACCTATACTTGGTTGAAACTAGATAATATGTTCAACAAAGAGAATTGCTTTGCTCCAGCTACAATATGTAAGATCTAATCAATTATGGGAGAGGTAGTGATATTTTATTGATGCTTTATTTAGGTTTCAAAAGTCCACATAGAGGAAGATATCACTATTTTATTTCTTATCAAACACCAAGTTAGAAACCCATGTAGAATTCTTGATGGGTTAGATTATATTAGCATTTAGCAACTTTAGCAGTTCCTACTTCAACAACACTTTTATCTTTGGGTTGACGGGTCTTTGCTTTTATAAAAAAGGTTTTGCATTCAACTTTAGTTCAATTGTGTGTTGGATAGTCTCTTGTTGTACGCCTTGAGGTCATCATAGGTCCATGCTATAATATCATTTAACTCTTTACATAATTTTAGAATTTGATTAACTTCCTATTTTGAGCAGTGTAGACCCACTTTGAGATGCTTCCTAGGCTCAATATACACCTCTCTATATCCTTGGATATCAATATCCATCTTATGACCAATTGACCAATCACTGTTATAAAAAAATATTTCTAAGATTATCAATCCTTTTAGGATATAATTATTCTTAAGTTGGATCAACTTGCCTTCCTCTTCATCCTATAGTAGCTAGTCACTTGCACAATTCATATTATGTATCAAGAAGTCAACTACTTGCTCATAATTTTTAAATACTTTCCAAAAGGTATCCTTATTAGGTACATATGGCCTATATACCAGCCTCACCATTTTTACCTTGTGTATCACATTAGACACTAGGTAATAATTGGCTCCCATAAATGCTAACATGTCAGCATGAGTGTTGTGCTCTCTAGGGATAGCCTTAATATTCAATACCTCAAAAGCCTCTAATAAATCCTATACTCTGTTTCTATAAGCCTTGAGGTAGTGTTGCTTGCTGGTGCACCGCATTGTGACCTTATTGATTATTAACTCTGAATCACCATAGATCAAAAGTTGTTTAATTCCTATATTTTTAGTCTTCTTTAACCCTAAACATAATAACTCATATTTTATTGCATTGTTTGTGCAAATTCATGTTAGTATATATCATAATACCTTTTTTTCTATGGATGGTAAAATCAACACTATGCCTACTTCGATGCCATTTTTGCATCTTGCCCCATCAAATAAAAACTTCCACATTTCATTTGGTTAATGGATTTGTCTGGTCGAGGTTGTAGTTTTTCTTCTAGCTTTGTGATTTAATAGGTGCCAATTCCTATCTTAACCATGGAATTGAATTCCTACAAGGAGAACTGATCCTATGTTTGGAGCTCATCCAATATTTCATCCATCAGGTCAACTTCTTCAGTCATCATGTTGACTATGTCAACTTGCTGATTTTTATCTTAAATCCTTTCTATATGAAAATAATATGGTTTTCTAGAGAATGCCTTGACTCTCCTACATTTATATGGAATATCCATGTGTGAGTAGTCAAGATATAGGTAACTACCCAATTTGGTGGTGAATTCCCTTTATAGACACATCCTAAAGTAAGGTTCTAGATTTACTACCACCTTGTAGATAACATTGATTTGAGGCATCTTGTGTAGCACCATGGGCACATCCTTGATTATCCCTACTATTTTAACTAGTGTTCCATCTACTTGTAGTACTCCAGAGCTACTCATTGTATATTCTATATCCAATATATCACACACTACTTTGGGCATTACTATGGTAGCTGCTTCAGAGTTAATCATACAATTGTGCACCACCTATCCTTCCATCCTAAGAGACAAATAAAATGGTGATGGCCTATTTTTTTGTAGGAGTAGCTTGAGGTAAATTAAGCTTAGGATGGTGCTTTACTTTATTCTTTACATAATTTAGTGAAGTCTATAGTAGATAAATTTACCCTAGAATAAGCAAAGCATCATACATGTTGAATTTGGAAGATGTCTTCTTCAATTCCTCAACTATATTGAAGCTAGGCATTTATGACTATCTACTCTAATATTTTGTAGGTTCCCTAAATTTTATCTGGTACTCTTGGATTTATTAAATCCTTTGACACTTAGTAAGGGAGGTATATATGAGTTTATCTCTTGCTTGCTCTTGGGTTTCACCTTCTTTTGTTTGGGTTTCATCTTCCTTTGTTACCTTTTGATGTTGCTAAGCTATCTTTTGGACTTAGGTAGTTTGAGGCATATCCCCTACAAGCTGATCCTTAGCCTCAAAAGGTACTTTAAAGGGATTCATTTTCTTGGGATCAACTACCAAGTATTTCTTCCCATATCTTGTTAAGATCAATACCTGCTCCACTAAGGGAATCATGAAGTTATGATCCATTTTCCTTAGCATATTTACCTGTCCCTTATAAGTCTTCATTGATTTCTCAATGGTAAAATTTTGGATGTGATATTGGTGCATAATACAATATATCTCACCATGTGGGTCATTGCATGTTGAACACCAATAGCGTGATTGAGAGCTTGAAGTGGATGGTTGATCCTCCTAGTTGTTATATATTGTATTAGATTTTTTAGCAACTTTGGTAGTATAAGTTAATTGATCCTTCATCACATGAGGAAACCTTATGGGCTGGAATTTTCTATAAAATTCTCTTCTTTTCATGGTAGTCACCTCATTTGCCAAGTTTTTCATAGCATTAGTCATCTCTTGCAAGGCAATTTTTGAGCATATAGGGATGGTAATGCGGGTATAACATGGGGTGTTGATAATGTTGGAATAGTAGGATATGATGGTAATGCTTGATAAATTAGTGGTACAGGCCATGTTGGGAAATTAATGGCCAAAGTCACAACTAGGTAGGAAGTGCTTACAATAGGAGCTTATGTCTGTTGTTGGGGAAACTATGAAAATATTGGCATTATAGTCTTTGGAGGTAATCTACCTATTGCAATTAGGTAGCTTTTTTGCCTTTAATGCCTCTTAAATTTTTTTTGGGAATTTAAAGACGTTATATTTAATTATGACCATGCATAAGTTTGAGTTGAATACCCTTAAATAATAGTATATTGCTTGTTCATTGGTTGGCTTAAGACCTTGAGGTACTATGTTCCATGTTCAGCTAAATCTAATGTTGAAATCCATTATTTATTTTTGTAGATGCCTTTGTATCACTCTAAACTATGTTAGTAGAGAGAATGGATCTACGTGTTCATTAAATTTATCCACTAATTTACCATCTAGTTGTATTCATGAAGTTATACTAAGATCCGATAAGGTTTTGTACTAGTATAACATTTTTCCTTTCAATGATATTACTAATAGCCTTATCATAACATCCTCATCCTGAATGTTATGTATAGAAACTAATGATACATCCTGATAATTCTCATAATTAGTTCTCATAGTACTATCATATGTTGTTAATGCTTTTAATATGGCTTGAGTAATTGGATTCTAGATAGGTAGATTGAGAGGTCTTGTATGGTTTTAGTTGGGGTAGTTCTGTAGATTATGATTTTGATTCAGATTTTGAGCCATTGATGCTTGTGTACTCAGAGGTACTATAGGTGTAGGGTTGGTATTGGTTTGATCTTCAGTGAGTATTGAATACAAAAATTTGATAGAATGATGTCCTATGATCCCACTAAAATATAATTTCAAAATTTCTATTAGTTCTTTTGATATTTTAGCTACCTGTTGTGCTATCATATAACTTTGGACTCAACAAAGTAGCTAAATTTTTAGAGTACTTCCTTAAAAATGGATATATAAAAAATTGGGTTTCTTCACTAGGTAAAGAAAATATATTAGAATAGAGTATTACCAAGTCTTTGCTCTACTAGGGTAGTGGGATTTGGGTCCCATTGGGCATGCCAAAAATTTTTGGTCTAAAAATTTTCCTAGGTATAAATTGTGCACCCTAAGACTTTGACCAACATTGAAATACCTTGAATATGTGAAGCTTCAGAGGTTAATCTCTAGAGTAGGTTAATTCCTATTGGATCCTAACTAGCTAATCCTAAAATTTTAGGGGAAAAGGGTGCTGAAATAAATAAAGGAATTTGAAGCTAGAAATTATAATAGTGTAGGTTAAGCCAAATCAAAATACATAATAAAAGGGGATGTCATCCCCCCAACGGCCTGTGCCAGTATCCCCACTCGTCATCCCCCCAACGGCCTGGCCCTGGGACTGACTCCACCGACATTCTCCAAACCTCCAGCCTGCTGAAATCTCCCATTCCTGCACCCAAAGCAGACATCAACAAAGAACAAAGAAGGGGACGATTGAAAAATGCAAAAAAGCTTGTCAAAGTAGCTGAGAATGAAATGGCTGATGGCTTAGTGCCTACCACCTTAGGCCCCATGTCTGAACACCCCATCACAACCCACCAAGATGAGGATGAAGTTAGACCCAAACTCACTCCGTCTCAAGGGAGAGGCAGAGGCCGCAAAGCAAACTCCAAATCGTCTCGATGAAGTTCATCTCTTGGAATGTCAAAGGCCTCAACGGAACTGCAAAATAGAGAACTTTTAAATCAGTAAGAAAAAATCTAGAACCAAATATCATGTTCCTTAAAGAATCCAAACTAGACGAGAATAGCAGCACTCAAGTTTGCAAGCTAATATGGGAAAATATCAATTTTGCCTTTTGTCCCTCCATAGGGGAATCTGGGGGTCTTCTTTGTTTGTGGGACCTGACAACCATTGAAGGGAGGGTTCTTTCAGTCTCTGACAGAACCATCAACATTCTATTTACCAATAAAGTCACTAACCTCTAATGGATCGCCACCAATGTTTATGGACCTAACAGTCCTGTCAACAGAAGACTGTTGTGGGATAACATTTCTGCAATGCGCAACAACTTTGTAGACTTTCCATGGATGCTTTGTGGCGATTTCAATGCTCCCCTTCACCTGTTTGATAAGCAATGAGGCAATCTAATCACCAAAAATTGCATAGAAGACTTCAGTGATTTTGTCAACCACAATGAGCTAATGGACATGCCGCTCCAAGGGTCCAACTATACATGGAGCAAAAGACGAGTGGGTATCCATCACACCCAAATCTGTCTTGATAGATTTATCTTATCCAAAGAACTCGTTCCTATTTTTGGTGATGCCAGGATTCATAACCACCCAAAAATTGGCTCCAATCACAATCCCTTAATTCTGGATTGTTCTTGTCCCCAGCAAATATTCAAAACCCCTTTTAGGTTTGAAAATATGTGGCTCACTCATCTAGATTTAGGTCGGTGTATTCGACAATGGTGGCAGCAAGACCTTTGTCCAAACCCTCTCATGAATCTGTTCCTCAAACTGAAAATGGTCAAACTCAAGCTAAAATGCTGGAATAGGGATGTTTTCGGCAACCTCTTCTCAGAGAAAAAGTAGCTGATGGATGAGCTAAAAAGGGTGGAAAATATGATTCAGGGAGGAGATCTAAGGGTCAAAAATTTCCTTGAAGAAAAAAGCCTCCTTTCAAATTTTCACAATGCCTTGGCTAAGGAAGAAACCTATTGGAGGCAAAAATCCAGAAACCTCTGGCTCAAAGAAGGAGACACCAACACGAAGTTTTTCCATGCCTCCACCATGCGTCACAGAGGCTCTAATAAAATCTCTAAGCTGACCAAGGTTGATGGATCCATTGTCTCTGACATCCAAGCAATCAGACAGGAAGATGTGTGCCACTTCCAAGAAATCTTAGGACCAAGCTTTGACTACCATCCCCACACCGCAAGTTATCTGCTCCAGAACATCCCAAAGTTGGTGTCTAGCAGTGATAATGGGAAATTTCTTCAATGCTTCACTAAAGAGGAGATCAAAGAAGCTCTGTTCGCAATGGAACCTGATAAGGCCCCGGGACCTGATGGCTTCCCACCCCAATTTTTTCAACACTTTTGGGATATTGTGAGCCAAGATGTCTTTGCTGCGATTAAGTTCTTCCAGAGAGCCAAAAAGATGTCGAGAGAAGCCAATTCCACTTTCATTGTTTTAATACCCAAGTCCAATGATCGTGCTTCCTGATTTCAGACCGATTAGTCTCTATAGTGTCATCTACAAACTTATCACCAAAGTTATGGCAAATAGGTTGAAAGACATCCTTCCTTCCATCATCGATCAGTGCCAAGGGATCTCGGTAAAAGGTCGATTCATTTTTTATGGAGTGATAACCGTCCACGAATTAGCCCACTCGGCATCTAAAAATAAAAAACCCAGCATGTTCCTTAAGCTTGTCATGAACAAGGCTTTCAATCGGGTTTCCTACAAATTCCTGTTTGAGGTCCTAGAGAAGTTTGGGTTCCACAAAGAATGGATCAAGATGGTGCATGAATGTATCTCGACTTCTTGGTTCTCTGTTCTTATCAATGGCTCACCCACAGGTTTCTTTCAAAGTTTCAAAGGCATCCGTCAAGGGGACCCTCTGTCCCCCTTTCTCTTCATAATTTTGGCTAAAACCCTTGGAAGAACCCTTACCGCTGCCTGAAACAGTGGTCTTGTCTCCAAGATCAAACTAGCCTCAACAACCAATGCCATATCCCATCAATAGTTTGTGGATGATACTATCCTATCCTCTCAGGCTTCTGTTCCTGAAGCAAAAATCATTAAGACCATTCTTGATGCTTATGAAGAGGCGGCTGGCCAGAAAGTCAACTACCACAAAAGCAAGCTATACTTTCTCAATACTCCCACTCACAAGAAAAATAGGATTGTTGAGATCCTTGGGTGCAACATTGGGAGAATTCCAACTACTTATCTTGGATTACCACTTTTCCACGATAGATCTGTCTCGGCTATGTGGAACCCTGTTTTAGATCGCCTCAACAAGAAACTTACAGGCTGGAAAAGCTCAATGCTCGACCAGCGACCAAAGCCACTCTGGTCCAAGCTTGCCTGCAAAGTATTCCAATTTTTTTCTTATCTATCTTCAAAGCTCCAGCTTCCATCTGCCAAATAATTGAACAAATTCAACGTAGATTCCTTTGGGTAGGAAACGAAAACAAGAATAAATTTTCTCTTGTTGCTTGGGATAGGGTCTATTCCAAGAAAAAGGATGGAGGACTCGGATTCAGAGACATCAAGCGGATGAACATGGCCCTCATTGCCAAGCAGTCCTGGAGACTTACCATCAATGAAAAATTCACTTGGATTGACATCATCAAAGCTAAGTACCTCCATCAGGTTTCCTTTCTTGGAGAGCACAACCTTCCTATCGGATCCCATTTCTGGAATGGCATCACCAAAACAAGGAAGATCATCATGGAAGGATTAAGGTGGTGTCTAGGAACTGGAATGACCATTCATTTTTGGGATGACCCATGGATCCATGATAAACCTCTCAGCCAAGATCAGCATCTTGCAATGCTTAAGATGACTACCAAAGCCACCTTTGGAGATAAGGTGTGTCACTTCATTAACCCAGGTATCACAAGACCTGAATGGAAACACCTGGATCTTAACGAGCCAAGGCATATCACCGAGGTGCTCAGGCGGTTACAAAACTTATTGAGGACTTGCATCATCCCCAGCTCACACAAATATGATTCCATGGTCTGGAACCTTGAAGATTTTGGGAATTTCATTGTTAAATCAGCTTACTACAGTCAAGAAACTCCCAATGATGGTCGAGACTTATCTAATCAGGTCTGGGTTCCCAAGATCATTCCCAAGGTCAAATTATTTTGCTGGTTGGCCATCCAAAATAGAATCCTCACCACTAACAACTTGATAATCAGAGGGTTACTCATCCCCAATTGGTGCATCTTGTGCAAAAATGCCTATGAGTCAACTTCGCATGTTTTTTTGGAATGTCCCTTCTCTCTAGCGGTTCTCAACCAGGTTCTTAACACCTTCGACATATCCACAACCCTCCATCATTCCATTCCCCTCATTTTTTAGCAATGGCCCCGACCTTTCAAGAGCAACCAAATTAAATTCATGTGGAAAGCTTGCCTCCACATTTTCCTGTGGCAGATTTGGCTCGAGAGAAATGCCAAAATTTTCAAAAATCAAGCCACTATTAAGAAGATTATTGTTGCCAAAATCTTGGCTCTTGCTGCGGAGAATGCCTCTCTTGTTTCCTCTTCCAAACCCCCTCCTCCTGGCCTTGAATCGGACCTAACCAGACTTTTCAATCTTTCTAACTTCTCTCGCCATGCCCCGCATCGTCTGTTGACAGTGTCCGTCATCAAGTGGGTCTTACCACCTACTGGGTGGCACAAGCTCAATTTTGATGGTGCGGCCAAAGGCAACCTAGGAGCGGCTGGCGGAGGAGGAATTCTCAAAAATCACAAAGGAGAAATAATTTTGGCCTTCGCCCAGAACCTGGGAATTTAATCCAACAATATGGCAGAGGCACGGGCTCTGCTCCAAAGTTTGATCCTCTTGGAAGGTTTGACCATCAACAAACTTATCATCAAAGGAGACTCGCTACACTGTATCAACTGGCTCAATGGGAATGCTGTGCCTCCCTGGGCCTTGTTTCGATTTTCCAAGAATGCAAGGCACTAATTGGCAATTACCCAGATTTAGTCATTAAGCATCAGTACCGAGAAGGAAAAAAATCTATGGATTGGATTGTTAACAAGGGAGTCGACGAATCTGACATTCAAGTTTGGAGAGACTCCTTCCCCATTGGCCTAAGGAACGATTCTATAAGTGTCAATGTTTGCACAATGTGAGATGTTGGCAGGGGACTGGTTTGGTTTGCTCATGAAACTGGTTGAGTTTTCGTGTCATTTCTTCCTTCTCCTTCGGTAGCAGAATTACACCATGTCACGATATCACAACACTTTTCACCTTCGGTCGCGAAAATGCAACATGTCACGATATCGCAACATTTATTTCTCCTTCGATCGTGATTTTGCAACTTGTCACGATATCGCGACATTTATTTCTCCTTCGGCCACAATTTTGCAACATGTTGTGATATCGCGACACTTTTTCTCTTTGGCCACGATTTTGCAACATGTCGCGATATTGTGACACTTTTTCTCTTAGACCGCAATTTTGCAACATGTCGCGATATCGCGACACATTTTCTCTTCGGACGCGATTTTGCAACTTGTCGCGATATCGCGACACTTTTTCTCTTCGGCCGCAATTTTGCAACTTGTCACAATATCACGACACTTTTTCTCTTCGACCACGGTCTTGCAACTTGTCGCGATTTTGCGACACTTTTTCTCTTTGGTCACGGTCTTGCAACTTGTCGCGATTTTGCGACACCTTTTATCTTCGGTTACGAGGATGCAACTTGTCGCGATATCGCGACACTTTTTCTCTTCAGCCATGATTTTGCATCATGTCGCGATATCGCGACACTTTTTCTCTTTGATCGCGATTTTGCATCATGTCGCGATATCGCGACACCTTTTCTCTCCAATCGCGATTTTGCAACATGTCGCGATATCATGACACCTTTTCTCTTCGGCCACGATTTTGCAACATGTCACGATATCACGACACTTTTCCTCTTTGGCCTCGATGATGCAGCTTGTCGTGATATCGTGACACTTTTTCTCTTCGGCTGCGATTTTGCATCATGTCGCGATGTCGCGACATCTTTTCTCTTCGACCGCGATTTTGCAACATGTCTTGATATCGCGACATTTCTTCTCTTCGGCCATGATTTTGCAACATGTTGCGATATCGTGACACTTTTTCCCTTCGGCCATGTTTTTTCTTCATGTCGCGATGTCGTGACACTTTTTCTTCTTCGACCGTGATGACGTTGCTTGTCGCGATTTCGCGACACTTCTTCTCTTTTGGCACCAACCTTGCAACATGTCACGATATCGTGACACTCCTTATTTTCTGGCAGCAACCTTGCAACATGTCGTGATATCACGACACTTTCTCTCCTTCGGCTACGATGCTGCTCCTTGTCGCGATTTCATGACATCTCTTCCTCATTTGGATGCAATGGTGCATCTTGTCACAATTTCACGACATCTTTTCCAAACTGGTCGCAATATCGTCACACCTTTCCTCGTGTGGTGTTTTGCTTTTTCTTTGATCTTTAGCTCTTGGGCCTCCTCAGTTAGTTTGGATTACATGTAAAAACCTCTTGTACAAGGTTCAGGGACCTTTCAACACCCTTTCAACCAATAAAAAAAAAATACATAATATATGAAAGCTTATGCAGATAAGATATCCACTGAACTACCTAACAGACCAACTAGTTTTTTCAATCATAGAACATGACATCTATCTAATGAATGAGCTATTTGATTGTAAATTCTAGAACTAGAGAAAGAACATAAGTAAAAATCCAGAGAACAAAATTAATATTATGCTCATTCAACTAGCTAATAATAGAAATAAAAAACCATTCATACATACATGTTCTACAAAGATTTGAACCAAAGGCCAAACAACAATCCAATTGTATTTCTTAGAGTATAATGTGCTTTCATACATGCAAATTGTAAAAGCTTAAGAGCCGACCTTTTGAAATTATTACATTCTAGTATATATAGCCTTTTACAATGAATTATGTTATTAGGGCATCATTGCCTCAATCATGTATTGTTGTATCATGAGGTGATTTGCTAGCTTATACATGCATTCAATAGTAAGTTTGTTATAAGTGACTGGTTATGGCCTGCTAACGTGGCTTGATTAAGCATCATTCAAAGGTATAGTGGCCATGTTTTTTGCATATAGTTCATTGGATTCTATTGAGATTATCTAGTCTATCTTCATTGAGGAGGTAAAATTTTTTATGGTCCCAGTATTTAGCCATTTCTTGAACTTTGCTTTCTTGTAGGTGATAGGTTTTGTGTACCCATCAACTGCTTAGTCAGGGGTATATTCTTCAATAGTCCCAACACAACCATTTTGCTCATTTTGCTTTTTCATTTCTAAGTGATGGATTTTGTGTACCCATCTATCTCCACTAAGGGAGAAAATTTTTTGATGACCTCCACCCTTAGCCATTTTCCTCTCTTGTTTACTGTCGAGCGATGTATTTTTGCACCCATCCCCTTCTTAGCGAGGTACAAAATCTCCAACAACCTTCACACTTAGCCAATTTTTATGAGTTGATGAGATTAATGGCGGGCGATGGATTTTTTGTACCCCTTCCTTTCATGGTCGGGTACACAATCTTCGATAGACTTCACACTTAACCAATATTTGGCACCCTTTTGATGAGCTTGTTGTTGAGTGATGGATTTTTTATACCCATCTACTTCTTGTCTAGGTAAAAAAGTTTTGATAGGCTTTACACTTTCTAATTTTTTATTGCTTGCTAGTTGTTGGGATCTTGGTACTGGCCTACCACTGCTTGAGGTACAAAAGATTTGATGCACCTTATACTTTGTCAAATTGTTGTCTTCTTGGACATCTGTGGGTGATGGGTTTTAGGTATCTATCCATCTCTACTAAGAGGATAATTTTTTTTGTAGCTTCCACTACTACTGGGTGACGAGTTCTTGGTAGCCACTTGTGACTTGGCCAGGTATAAAATTTTTGGCATCTTTGAGAATTGGCTAAAATTGGCCCTTTTTTGCTTCCATACAAGGGACAGGTTTTTGGGATCTATCCCCCTCTACCTGAGGTGCAAATGTTTCGATGGTCATGAGACATGGCCAAAATTATCCACATTTCCTCCCACCAAGCATAAAATTTTTAAGGACCCATCCATTGCAAGTTTGAATATGAAACATCCCTCATTTGTCATACTCAATTGTTTTAGCTTCTACTACAACCTTTTACACTTTCAACCAAAAGTGCATGTGGGTGATGATAAGAATTACCCACATATACTACACATAGCTTCATCACCATCTTCTCAATATTTAAATAATAGATACTTGATATAATTAACTATTGATTGCTTAATTTGTAATTCTTCCTTAGTTATATCCCCATTATTCTATAAGATTTTGATTACTTTAGCTACACTCCTATTCTTGTATCCCATTATGCAAGCCATTTATTTATGGATTTTCACTTCAAATTTTTTTCTTCCCTTTTTATCACACTATGTAATTCAAATTGAAGTTTTTGTTCTTTCTTAAAAAGTTGAACATCCATTCCATTCATGTTGATTTTCTCCTCTAAATGGATAAGTTCTTGCCTCAAGATTTCCTTTTGTCTAGAAATATTTCCAAATATAATATTATTCCAAAATTTGATATCATTTTTCACATGCTTACGCTTGCTTGTCATAATTAACATATTGGATCATTGAATAGGTTGACTCCACCAGTTTTCCATTTCCTTATAGATATTAGGATGCTGCAACCAAATGAATTTAAATTTGAAAGGACAACTTTTTTTTTGACCTCTAGGTTAGAACAATAAAGGATTATGGTCTAAACCTATCCTTGGCAAAGAAACTAATGAATTCTTATAATTTCCATCAAACCATTCCAATGATAGAAGAACTCTATCCAAGCTCACTCGTATCAAACTATCCACTAATATTCTATTAGTACAGATAAATTTTGCTCCATTAGGCTCCACATAAAAAATACAAGATCTTGAAATAAAACTACTAAGGTATTCCATACTATTTGAAAAGCCTTGATAACCTCCTTTATTTTCTCTTAACATTAGGGGTTTGTTAAAATTTCCAACCACTAATCATCTAGACCCTTTAGCATATTGACCAGTCTATTAAAAATATTTTCACAGTTCCTTCCTCCCTTTACTTGAATTTGGAGCATAGATATTTGAAATTAGACAAGAAAATTTTGAGGATTTAGAAGTTATTATGGTAGCTAACTAATTTTCTCCTTTGGATATTTATTCACCATTAAATAAGTCTAAGTCTCATTAGGTTAAAATTCTTCCTGAAGCCTCTCTATCTTCTACCTGATAGTATAGACCCTTTTTACAAGTTTTTATTTTAACATCTTCTTAATTTGATAAAATTCATTTTATTTCTTGAAGAAGTACATCTAGTTGGTTATATTTTATAAAATATCCAACCAACCTTTATTTGTTAGGTGTGTTCATTCCCCTAATATTCCAAGATAATAACTTTATTTACAATTTCTCGTGGTGGACTTGTGCCCACCAACATCTAAGATATTTTATTTCTATGAGATGATACCCTTTTCTATTTTTTCATCCATTTATCTATATAAGAAAACCTACCTACCTTCTTCTCAAAATTTCTCCCAAGTTAGGATTTTTTTTAGCACTCCAAGTTAATCACACATTAGATCCCTCATCTTTCTCTAGAATAACCTCATTGAGGGGAGAACTCTCTACCTCCATATTCTCCAATCTTGGAGTAAAATTGAAGGTACATGGTACAACCTCTAGCTCTACACCATCTTGGATATCAACTCCCTTACACAATGCTTCATTATTCTCTAAATCTATGAGAGTATTTTTCTACAACTTGCTTCTAACACCCTTGTTGGTTCTACATCCAAATACTTTCCTTAATTTCTTTTTTTTAAACACTCCCTTTCAGAATGCTCCCTTGTAAGGCTCTACATTTCACAAATTTCTCCTCTATCATTTCATTCTATGTTTTCCTAACTTCCATATGCTTTAATCATCGACATGAGTAAATTTCTTTTCTTTATCAACATAATCTACCTCTAGTTCACACACTTCATATTTTCTACTCTTGATAATATTTACACGGATATTTGCTTCAAGGTAATCAAAGTTTTCAACCTTCCTCTTCCACACCTTGCCACTAATACCCTCTTTAGATTTGGAATTAACTTTATTTCTTCCCTTTGGATTTCTCTTTGCTTTATTTGGGTACTTCCTTGCTATATGGCTCATTCTAGCACAAATTTTACAACTAAAGGGATCATTAAAAAATATGTTTGAGACCAAGTTTCCCACTTGGAAAATAATTTTATATGAGAGCTCCCTCCTTGATTCAACCAATACACATATTCTATAAAAAAAACTCTTTCTTTCCTTTGTAACATAATCAATATCTAGGAATATTTTGAAAGTGTTGGCTATACTTTCAAATGCACCCTCTTCCTAAAATTAAAGGGGTAGACCAAGAAGGTTGACCCATAAAAAGGTTACATCTATTTTCTTTGTTATGGGGTTGAATCTTGGGACCCATTTCTTTAGAAGCAACTTCGCTTGACCTAGGAACCAAGGACCTCGTAGTAAAACCTTTTGACAATGCTCTCCTACTATGAAAGAAGTTAAGAAAAATTCTTTTGGCATAAAAGGAGAAATCAACATGTCATTTAATTTTCCAATGGGTAGATGTCCATTTTTTTATTTGTTCTAGATTTGGACAGAAGCCTATAATTTTTCTTATCAAGCTATTATGAAGCTTTTGTTGTGTCCTTTTAAATATTTTATTTGCAGTAAAAAAAAAGTCCCTCGAAGATGGACTTAGATGGTATAACTAGGTGTTGATATTTCTCTTCTACCACTTTCTTCTTACCATGAGTGCAATATTCCTAGCTTATGTTCTCTTTTCCTCTTGCTCTTATCAAGTTCTTACTATCGAAAAAATTATTTGCCTCTATCTCTTCCTTGCCCACACCTCTCACACCCCCTGATTGATCTCACCACTAGGAGTAGGATCTTTTGCTCCAAATTTGTCTACCTTTCCATATGCATTGATCTAAAACTCAATCATGGTAGGAATTTTGATAAAATATTTAATAATTATCAAAAATCAATTTATAGTGTTTAAAACCAACATGACATCAATAAATCAAACTTTTATTTTGCACAAACCCTTGCTCTGCTAACCATGCAATAACAAACCCTCACTCTACCAATAATGCAAGAATAAACCTTTCTCTATCAATTGTACAAGAACAAACCCTAGCTCTCTACAAACCCTCACTCTTTACAAATCCTTGCTATGTCAATTGTGTAAGAACAAAACCTTGCTTTGCACAAACCCTCACTTTTCCAACCTTGCAAGAACAAACTCTCGCTCTGCCAACCTTGTAAGAACAAACCCTCACTCTACCAATCGAGCAAGAACAAACCCTCACTCTACACAATCCCTTTCTTTTGCCTGTTATTTTCTTTTCTTTTTATTTTTATTTTTATGATGGGAAAATTAAAAAAAAAAAACTATTCCACCCACAAAAAGTAGAAACACAACACATCTTTAACCAAGCTTCAGAGATATCACACCTCTAATAATTAGCATAAATCAATATACAATATCTAAAAATAACATGATGTCAACCGAATGAACCTTTGCTTTACACAAACCCTTGTTGTACACTCTTCCTAGAAAAGAAAATCCTAAGTAATGATTAATCATTTTTATGTTATAATTTAAAATAATAATAATAATTTAATAATAAATTACAGAGACCATTGTCGTTTCCCTTGTGTAACAAAAAAATAATAATAATAACAATTTAATAATAAATTAATATGGAGTATAAATTTATTAAAAACTATTAAGCTAAGAAATAATTCAATTTTATCTAATTAATGATTAATATTTTTTTATATTATAAATAGACAATTAAATATTAAGCTAAAAAATAATTTAAAAAATATCAAATGGCATTAGTTTAATAGTTAAATTCTTCAACTCTCATGGAGAAGACCTTAAGTTCAAATATTGCTTAGCAGTATATGCATAATTATCTAGGTCGAGATGGTAATACTATTATGTGGTCATTGATGTAATATGGGTGGAACTATCTAATCCCATGATAAATAAACAGTTCAAAAATTCACACAAACTAAGAAATCTATAAATTATATATAAAAATAAATTATAAAAAACTACCCAATATAAAACAAATAATAAAATATATAATTAAGAAGCAAATAGTCAATGTTTTTAGATACTTCTTCAAATATTCATGATATATTTTTCTTTGTAGACTCTCTCACTTGTAAGACATTCTCTTTAGACTACAAACCAAATGACTATTGAGGGCCTCAAGTGACCATTATTCTAAGGGAAATTATTAGGAATAGAAATTTTTGAATACTCGAAAGGCTTATATCCTAACTTGATCAATTATCTATCATCATTTGATAGATTCCAATCCAACTTATGCTTTCACATAAAAAATAGTTAAATGGATCTCTTGAGACATAATTTGAATCTTATCTAATATTTGCTTCAATTCCTCTTTATCAACTAAGTTGCTAATAGAAATCCATGATTGAAAATAATTACTTACATTAATTTAATATTTTTTTACCTTTGAACTTCTATGTGCTAAAAATTCTTCAAGTAGTAGATTTCCTTTAGACAAAAAATAAGAGGATAAGGCTTCAACCAAGCATTAAACCAAAAATATTCAAAATTTCCCTCATTGACAAAACACCTAGTATGTTTCTTGATCAATTACAAAATCTCTAATGTGAAGAGGTAGGGTTCATTTCTTAATTTTATTTCATCAATAAAACCTATATATTTTAAAGTAATGTTTTTACCCCAACTCTTTCCTTGATCCATGAATGATCTCCAACCAAATTTTGCCTCTAATTCTTAATTTATAAGTGTATAATTTTGCAAGATTGTCCTTCTAATATTACTTCTTTTACAAACCTATCTCAATTACAAAGGGAATTTCTAAATTTTTTCTCACATCCTTTCCAAATAAAATCTCTTTAGGTTTTATCAATTTTGGATGCTATACATGATGGCAATCTTGAAAATGACATCACATATATTTTTTTTTTTTTGGTAAGTAAGAGAATATTATAATTAACACCGGGTTTTAACTGGTTGACCCAAAACCATTTTACAAAATAGGGTCCACTGACCAACTGGACAAAGGCCAAGCCCTAAAAGTTTAAACTGACAACAAAAATGGCCAAGACCTACTCTTCCATTAGAATACAGCCAAACTAAACTATGGAAGCCTAATATTATGGCCATCAAAAAAGAAAGACGCAAAAAAGAACTAACAAAGACAAAAACTAATCATGCAAGCACCATGCAGAGTAGCTTGTGCCCATATAAAAATAATAGAATATGGTCAAAAAAAAAAAAAAAAAAACATCCCATAGAATGGACAGCCAAGAGGCCAAGCAGTCTTCCTTGTAGTCCTCATCTAACTTCTTATCATCGTTCTTGCCATCATATTTAGATTTTGCCTTTGACTCCTTGTGCCCCTGGAACTCGCCGGCTATAAAACGTAAGATTTAAGGAATCACACAAATCAACAACTGCACCGATGAGGCCGCATGGACTCTTCAATCGGTTGATACCGTTGGAGGCCGATGAAATTGTCATCTTCTCCAAGACTATTATGGTGGGGTCTCGGTGCCTCATTGTCGTGGATCTCCAACACTTTGTTATTTCTTGCTAGGGCCTTTTTGCGACATCGAATCCAAACACACCTTGGGAAATACTTGAGGCCAAAGCAGATTTTTCCCATGCATGAATTTGTAGATAAAAAACCTATATCAGTGCCCCACCAGCTGCAAAAAACACTAGTCACATGAACAAAAAAAACAAATATGACAAAATCCATTATAAGGTTCAAATTTTTTTTTTTTTAAAATGCCCCCATTTTCTGTCATTGATCCACTTTGAGCCTTCCAATCTAAAGTTTTTCATTATCTATCACCATTGAGACCGCATGAGGAAGATTTTCAGTCCACGTGATCAAATTTGTCTGCTACAATGCCTTCATTTGCCAACCTATCAGCCGCCATGTTTACTTCCCGAAAGGTATGCAAAATTATGGCCTCAGGTCGGTCATGAATTAGAGCCCTTGCTTCATGGATGTAGTCATCAAATCTCCAAGGAGCTCTCTTAGTGTTCTTTAGAAGATTTATAATAATAAGAGAATCACCTTCCACCAACAGTTTCCCCGGATAATTCTCTGCCACCTTGAGGCTCCTCCAAACCGCCCTTGCTTCACCCACATTGTTAGTTTGAGCTCCAAGATGTTCTCGCAAAAGCTACAAGCACCTCACCCTTGTGGTCTCTAAGTAAGCCACCAGCCCCAGCTTCACCTGGGTTGCCCCTAGATGCCCCATCAAAATTTAACTTAATCCACCCTAGGGGGGTGGGGTCCATGTGATCATGGTTCTAGGACAGACTTGAGGATGATTGAGACCATCAATTATAGGTAAGTTTATTGACCGGCCTAATGAAGCTTCAAAAGGATTTGGAGGTCTAGATGTCGCAGCACTAAACAAGTATTCTCATTAGCATATGCTAAAATTTTTGACAGACAGAGGATGACCGAGAAACCTTATCCAAGAAGGCCCGACGATTCCTTTCCAACCATATCTCCCACAAGTAGTGATGAAGGCAGATCTTCCACATATACCTAAGACGCCTATTCAAAAATGGGGAAGGCCACCGGACAAATAAGTCAAAAATGGACCGAGGATGGACCCAATAAATATGAAACACTTGTAACAGACCTAACAAGATTGAGACAGAAAAATTACAATACGAAAACAAATGATCAATAGACTCCCACTCGGACATACAAAGATAACACCTATTAACAACAATCACACCTCTTTTTATTAAGTTATCCATGGTGAGGATCTTATTTTGGATGGCCACCATGCAAAAAACCCAACCTTCGGAACAATGCTTTTGGGCCAAACTTCCAAGTGAGGGAAAGTAGGTTCATCATTATCAATAAGCATCGGATAAGCGACCTTGACGGAAAATTCCCCATTGTCCGAAGCTTCCCGGATAAGCCGGTCCTCAAGAATGCCGAAGGGAGTAAAGACTGTTTTAATTCATTCTCCAATATTATTGATGCCCCTGGTAGATCATTATTCATTATTGGCTTCCATACCCTTCTATTGTTTGACAAAGTAATAAAATCTGCAACTTTGGTACCAAAAACTTCAATTGTCCAAGCTCTAAGGGTTGAAATGATGGGGTCTGCAGAGAGGGGATATTGCAGACATCACATATATTGAGATAAATAGCAATGTAGTATTTATTAGTTATTGCATTCCATCCATGGATAAGAACTTACCTTTCCAACCTACTAATAAAGGTTTCATTATATACAAAATTGTGTCCCAAAGATTTTTCCTTTAAGAGACAAAGGAATAACAAGATATATTTATGGAAATTTTCTAACTTTGAACCCTAAAATATCCATAATAATCCATTGTAAATGTAGGGAAGTGTTAATGAATAAGATCATGGATTTTATAGTATTAGCCAATTGTATAGTAGTATTATTATAACATGATAATACCACTTTAAACTCCATTTCGTCACTAAGGGATGACCCAAAATAAAATTAGCATCAACAAATTAGATATGAGATTTGCAAGGACCAATTTTTAGAACCTAAATTCCTCTAATTTATTCTTTTATATTTGCATTTGAGAAAGCTCTCTTGATGCATTACCAAGAATAATGAAGAGAAAATAAAATAATGGTTCACCCTCCCAGACAATATCATATAATTTCTTCATATATAATTCTATAAAAACGCCTTCTTCTACCATAATAAAAAAAATCATATGCTTTATTCATATATAATTTTATAAACTCATACTTGGATTTTTCATGGAATAAAGACAATGCATGACCTCTTGTTCATCCTAAATAACAAAATTTAGAATGTTTTTCAATCTATTTACCATAATTTTTGATATTATCTTATAAATCATGTTGCAAAGGCTTATTCAAAAAAAGCTATCAAAATATATTTTGCATTGCCTTTATTGGGAACCAATGCAATAAATAAGGCATGTATATTACTTATTATGACATATTTCTAGTATTTTCATTTGAAAACAACATATTGTTCTTCAACATATCCCAAAAAAATTGAAATAAACTTATGGAATACCTATTAGGGTTAAGTGCCTTATCAAGGTGGAAATAAGAAGTTGTTTTTTGAAGCTCCTCTATATAGATATTACTCATCAAGTGTTCATTCCAAATTTTTGTGATCATTGACAAATTGTTTTACAAAAACCTATCATAATTCTTCTTCTATTACCCAAATTTTAATAGAATGTCCTTCAATTAATGAATTTGTTCCTTCTTGATATCTTCTTCTTCATTAATACTTGTTCCATATAGACTTAAAATATTTTTGTTTTGAAAAAAATAAAAATGTTTTTGGGTTATAGCATGAAAAATTGCTATTTGTATTCCATTCCTTAAGCCATATATTCTTTAGTTTATGGTCCCAATATGAATCTTATTTTAGGAATACATTATGATAATTAAAAAGGTAATTATTTTTTATACACAAGTATCATAGTTCATTTTGTTGATTTCTATTATATCTTGTAAATTATTAAGCTTTGATTTAATTTCCTATTTTATTTTAAATATATTACCAAATTATACAACATTTCAAATCTTCATCTCAGCCTTTAGATATTTTATATTTTGAACAAACTTGTATGCACATAATCCTTCAATCCTTGCTTCATCCCAACGTAACATAACCATTTGAAAAATATTAAGGTCTTTTATTCATATAGACTAGAATCCAAATGACTTTGAATGATCATTATTGAATAAATCATATCTCCATAGAATAGGTTTATGATCTAATCTTGTTTGCAATAAAATCCCAAAGAGATTGTATAGTCTCTCTGTAACTATGTATTAGATGATAAATATTTATCCAATTTTTCTATTGTATGATTTTTTCTAAAAGTATATTACCCCATGCATATTTAAATCCTAAAGGAATAACATCCCAAAGCCATTTAAATTGACAAAGGAAGCAAAATACTACATTAATTTAGGACATCCAGGAGTATCACCCTTATTTTCCAAATAATTAAAAACTATGTTGAAGTCCCATGAGAATCCTTAGGTTATGATTATGAATCATTATTTTCTTTGATATAAATAAAAAAATTTCCTTCCAACACATATAATGAATAATAGTTATAGTTGGAGCATATACATATATAACTCAAATTTTAATATTTTTCTTTCCTTTGAAAACATACCAAAAAACTAATTACTTCTTGATTCTAGAAAATATCCATCACATTTATTTGTCCTATATTGTTACAATAACTATTGAAGCTCCTATAATAGATACTTCTAGATAATCCTCCATCCTTACTTTTCTCACTACTTGCTTTTGTTTTTTGTATTAAAATAAAATAAAGGCTATAAAAACTTATTAATTCACTAATAACTCTTTTTTAGGGGTATTATGCATACTCATAATATTCCAAGATATGAATTTCATCATCTCTCTTTACTCATTTATGTGGTCTTAGTCCCACTTCTTATTAACACTTATGATATTTGTTTATAATTTCCTAAATCAATATCCCTTTGAGTTTCCTTTTCACTTTTTTCTTGCTTTGAGGGTTTCTCTCAAAAATTTTATTGCAACAAACACTTTCATCCTCATCAATATCTTCTATTTTTCTATGATGTTCATAATTAGAATTGTCATATATACGTTTGTGCTACCATGGAGAAACTAAAGTGCATTGAATATCTTAGAAAATAGCTCTTCTTCATGCTTCCAAGTAAACCCTAAATTCCAAGGACCATATTCTATAGTGCCTACTTTATTATGCTACCAGATATACCTTTGAGCCCTTTGACCACAAGAAAATTTCTTTGCCACCCTAAAAGAAACCCACCAACTAGTTGAAATAGAGGCAACAAGATCCAATATGGAGAAATCCAACTAACATGTATAATAGCCAACATATAATCAAAGCAACTAGGTTAGTGATGCAACATGCTAACCAACCAATAAGTAGGGGTTTTCCATACTATATTTTTATTTTTTCAATGTTGCATGAATTTTCCCATAGGTTTTAAATATTTTTTACAATACTTTATGGATTTGACCCAAAAAAATTTGGTCTAAGATTTTTAGATACTAAAAATTAGGGCTTAGGGTTGACGATTGAGATTTATTTATTAGTGCTTCAATTGGGTTTTATTTTGGGCTCCCTTACAAAGTGAAATTGATGTACAAATCAAATAAAATGTTATTTTTTGACTAAGGTAACACATTCTTCATATAAACAAGGAAGAAAACCATACTAAAACAATAGTCATATCAATTTAATATACATGTACATTAGAAAAGGAAACCTATATTTGTTAAGATGAACTATCATTTATGGTCATGGAATACCAAAGAAAATTTGCATTTGTAAATAAACCTATAGAAAGGAAAGATAAGATCTTCACGTGAATTATGATAGTATATTTATAAATAGTCATGTAAAAACCATAAAAATACACCTTAGAATAGTGAAGATATTATGACAATATCCCATAATCACATAGACAGGGTATTATAAATCAATCTATGGCCATCTATCAAGTGTTCTCAAGGATAACTATGTCTCTAAAAAAATATCTTCTATTGAAAATTATTGGATGTTCAACTTATTGAGGCACTTGGTTGAATGGTAACAAGGGAAAGAGAATTATTAATGTATGCATGTCCCAAATTTTGTTCCACTCAATAATACATCATTCGCCTTGTTTTATGATATAACTATTTTTATAAGGAAATCCTTTTCTAATATGACAATATTATAGTTGTTCATTTGAACATGAGGCTATGTGAAAATATGTTATATGTATATGGTCACCTTATTGGAATTATTTCTAGATTAAGGGTAGTCCATTGGAAATTTTTTGGTTTCTTAATTAAACCTTGTTTTATGATATAACTATTTTTATAAGGAAATCCTTTTCTAATATGACAATATTATAGTTGTTCATTTGAACATGAGGTTATATAAAAATATGTTTATGTATGTGGTCACCTTATTGGAATTCTTTCTAGATTAAGGGTAGTCCATTGAAAATGTTGTGGCTACTTAATTGAACATTTGACTATAATACAATGCATTATTTGCCTATGGTTGGTTACTAGTATTCTTTTTATAAGAAGGGTGGTTTTAATTTTAAATGGACCTCAAATCATTTTTAATACATAGGGGAATTGATAACACCATTTGGTATTGCTACTATAAACCCTAGCCCACTGGGTTAGATGAAGTTAATGAGACCTCCGACCCTCTAGGGCATCAAAATAGGGTAGCTAACTGACAAACACTTGACCACTACCATCCAACCTATCCATTTCTAGGTACGTCATGGTTTGAACCTTGGACCTCCCCAAAGAAAGGCCAAAGCCGTAACCACTATGTTGTCCTTGTCGAATGACCTCAAGTCATTTAAATTGGTCATTTTACTTTTGTCATAATGGTCAACTAATGTTTAAAATCTTAAGAAGAATTGACAACATCATTCCTTTTAGTCCACATTGAAATATTAGCGACAAATTTTTGGCATAGATTTAAATATATTGAAGTTTTTGAAAATGAGATTTAACTATTATGAATAGGTTACTGAAAGGATGAAATAATAAAAGAAAACAAAAAATAAGAATATAAAATACCTCTCTATAGACACATTATATTTGTACCTTGACGAATTTAGTCTTTATTTTCTATGTAAATTAGGAATAAAATTCATTATTTATTTTACATCTATATTTTTTACAATTTCATTTTATTTAGTTGTAGTTAGGAATTTTATTTGTAACTTTAGAAACTTTGCATCTCTTTTACTTTTGATATATTATGATTTATTAGATTATCCACTTCTATATTTTATTTAAATGTATAAATTTGTATATATTGCCCACATTATGTCAACTAGATAGTGTGTTAGAAGAGGAAATAGAATACATATCATGGATATTTATTATATGGTATAGGAACTAGATCATGGATTGAATACAAGTCATTCAAGATTGATAAATGTATTAAATTATGTTCCATTTCTTTAAATCCTTCATTAATTACATTTTTATTTATTTATTTAAGTAAGTTGATTTAATTCATGTGGTTTGTATTTAAATTAATTAATATGCATATAGAAGTTTAGTTTACAAAAAATAAAATCCTAAGTATTATATAAATTACTTTTTATATTTATACGAAGTGGATGACATAATTTTTTTTGAAAGATTAGATGTATTGAAAGAGTTTGATGAAGGATTGCAAACCAATCCTAACAATCCCTTTTGTAGAAAAATACCTTCCCTTGGATATAGATTGTGTATGGTAAACCATAAATAATTTTAATACCTTCATGCCTAATTAACTAGACCATCTTAGAACTATTTTGAGGTAGGATGTGACTAGCAATGTCAGTTATGACATCATCAACCATCATGTATCAAAGTATGAGTAGTTTAATTCATTTATTAGGAAGACAACATTAAAGGTGTTTCTATATCATTGATTTAAAGTCATAAAATATAGATGAATTTATTCGACCTCTAATCTACCAATATTTTATTTCAAACCATGGTGTGTGTCCTAGCAAGGATGGATTGCCACTAAATTATGTTAGATAATTAACTACATAGGTAAACCATGGAATACATGTAAACTATGCATCCATCCATAGTACCATTGGCCCTAGTAAAGATTAGTTATGTGAGAGAGATGACCTTGTTAGACATCAAGTTTTGGATTAGGATAAAATTCCTCATCTTGATAAGATGATATTATTGGGGAGTTTGTTAGGGGTTATTTTTTCTAGTAGATTTGAGCGGTATAAAAATACTTTTATTGAGGGTATATCTAGAGGAATTTTAATGTAGCAATGTAAATCATAAAGGATTTACATGGAATTCTCAAATCAGGTTACCTTTTTCTTAAATATTCATTGATATACAAAGACATAAGGATATTTTTCATCTAAATGTGATGGTGTCGATGAGAGGATATTATATGTGTCAAATTTTGCTATGATGGTCCTTCCTCAATACGCTAATATCATTTATGAGATGTAAAGGCTTTGCATTCTTATGAAGGACATCATTTTTTATCATCTTAGGGCATGTCATAACATTACCATATATTTTGGTGTCCCTATAAAACTTTTAGAGACTTGGGTTGTGGATGTACTTTCAAAGCAATAGTCTAATTATTATATCTTAGATTAGGGTGTGTGACTAGTACCATATTCCTCATGGGATGCAACTATATTGCATGATGTTGGACTACAATCATCAAGTTAGAGTGTGCAACCTAAGAGCATAGTATATTATGTTTAATCTTATAGAATAATTTCTAAATCATTTGAATTTAGTAACATCTTATAAATTTTTTAATTTAACTAAACACACAACATGTATAGGGTAATGTGATGACTCTACAACCCATAGATATTGAAACATATAACTTATGTTAGGTGATATAACTTATGTTAGGTGATATACCACCTATGATAGATGAGGGGGTTAATTTGAATGTCACTACCATCATGTCTTTTTACATAAATGATGACATTTGACTATTTTTCTTTATTTGTGTTCTCTTTATTGTGGGAATATATGATGATGTACTAGGATTGGATGTTATTAGATAATTAAGAGATATGGAGCAAGTTATAAATGTGGAATCTTAGCAATATAACAAATAACATGATCATATGGATCATTAATCTACTAGTGGTGTGACTCTTAGGGCTAATGTGAGTATCTATAGACTATAATTAAATGTTAGATACTATAATTTTATAATTTGTAAATATATATACATTTTAAATACTAAATTTAATATAATTTACATGTGTAGGTATGTATAGTCATGCATACTCATGATAGGTACAACATTGGTTCAAGAGGTAGTGCTAATGGACCAAGGCAAACATTCTTTAAATTACTTCCTATTAACATATTATTGTAGATAAATTATTAATTATGGAAATGAAACATATTCCTATTGTTTAAGCATGTGAAAAGAAAAGACAAAAAAAAAAAAATTATATTAATTTTCAACCAAGCACTAAATATACTCAATTTTTAGCCTTTTCAAAGGTAACAACATGAAGACAAAGTACATTGAAAACTTTTATATCCTTATAGTTGTTGCCTAAGTGAAATAAACCTATCACACACCAAAATATACATAGTCATTATTGTTGACTAGATTGAATCTAACTAATTAGAAAGACATTATACTTGTTCCTAGTTAATACATATAAGAGGTTGAATGAATAACTGTCCACCATCTATTGGACGGAATCCTAAAATATTTGCAATGGAAACTAGAGAAGATATTTTATTAATATTTGAATGTTTTCACATAGTTTTCATAAATTCTAAGCTTCATATTTTAAGGTTTATCTTCCCATTTTGAAGAAACATAAAATCACCACCTATACTAAAGGCTTTAAATAGTAAAGATACAACCATTGAAAATACAATTACCATTTAAGATGTTATAGATATGATTAAGAAATATGGTTATTAAATAATGATTTTAGAGAGAAAATAAATTATAATGACCTAATATTAAAGTATAAATTAATTATTTTTGTTGAAAAGCTATCCCTAGCTAACTAAATTTAAAAGGATTTAAACCTTAACATTAATTAGGATATAAACTAAGATTAGTAGGGACTATATTTTAGGATAAATTTTCATAATTATGCACACATTGATTTTATTTGGGCAACTCTCCCAATACCTAAACAATTACAAGATACATGGTACCTCTCCTAATACCTCTATAGAGTCATGCATATGATAAAAGTATAATTTAAAATATAGGAAATCTTATTCTAATTAACAAAAAAAAAAACTTTATAGTTTATATATGATGCATCTATAAATGAGGTTAGTAAATAATTAACACATACATAAGAATAAATTATTAAATGAATATCTTTTAATTAGTTTTCAAATAAATAAATATTTATATTGAATTGAGTATTTATCAAAATTTTAGATGGTCTAAACAATAGGAGATTTAATAATTAAACCTCCAAATAAACACAATCTATTTTATTGAATATACATGAATCCAACATAATTTATTTATAATTGTTGGCAATTTTGGGTTTGAGATCCTAGCTTCTTGTCTATGAGTTGTCATTGATGTCAAAAAAAACTGGCATTAATGTCAAGAGGATTTATTGGCTTCAAAGGTTGAAGATTCCAAAGAATATTTTCTAGAAGATTTCGAAGAAATTCCATGTGGCAGATGAAAAGGTTTTTATCAAAACCATGGCAGGTCTAAGGGTTTTTATAAAAACCGGTGGATGCATTAAGGGTTTTTCTCAAAACCACTCTCAGCTTAATGCAAAGGATGGAGACACTTATTAATTAAATAACTTAATTAATAAAACCTTTTTAAGGTTTTTTAATTAATTATTTATTTGATTTAGTGATTAAATTATTTTAATAATTTAATGGGTTCTCCACCTAAGGTCTAAGGTCTAAAATACCTTTGATTATTTTTTAAAATAATCAAAAGGGTTTCATAAACCCTAAAGTTGTTTCGAAGGCGCCAAAGTAATATTAATTCGAAAAGTTTGAATTATCCTCCCGTCGACGTCGTGCATAGCATGGAAGTTTGGCTATATAAGCCATAAACCATAGTCCAAAGCAAATGTGTGAAAGAAATTGGAATTGCGAAAAGGTTGGGAAGTAAAAGCTACGACTATCATTTTTTCGCCATGTTTATCCGCCGCCAAAGGGTTAAGGAGAAGGAGACTCTTGCTAGCCTTCAAGCTAGCACCGTTGGCCTAGTGGCAATGACTGTTCTGCGAAGGCGCTTGAAGGGAGGTCAAGTGTTCGACTCCCACCGTGGAGTGCAAGAAGAGTTTTTGTAACCCGCACTGTTAACCCGGAGTTTTTGTAATTCGATTTTTTCGGAGGCACTGTTAACCCGCGATTTTCGGAAGCATTTTTTTCGTAAGGTTTTTTAAATAAAATCTGCATTTTTTTAAAGAAGAAGTGGTTGGGAAGATTTATTTAAAATTATTTTTAAGGTTAAATGCTTCTTTGGAGATATAAGGTTGATAGTGTGTGGTTGAGATTTTTGGCTTGATTGTTGAGTGAGATTTTCTTAGAAGCTATTATTCCTTGAGCATGGTTTAATTAATTTGGAGAAATAAGGTGTAAAAGAATATATTGTTTGTATGCTTTATATTTTTGGTAGTTGACTTCTAAGGATTGGAGTCATAAGGTGTTTTATGGAATAAATATTTTTGTGGTTACTTTTATGATCTAACCCTAACTTGGTGGCAAAGTTGAGGGTGGTGTTGGTAACAAAGTTGAAGAACTATTCTCTTCTTCTTCAAACAAAGGTATGGGCAACTTCTTCCATGTATATTTTTGATCGTGTATTTTCTGAAATTGAGTTTGGAGTGAAAAGGTTGTCTACTAGGTATTCTTGTTGGTGTAAATCCCATTTTGGATATTGAAGATTGTTTATGCATTAAAATCATTGATGAGTTTTTGGGTGAATGCATAATTCTAGTTGAGGAAGAGGAAGCATTTTTGCACTAAGGTTTATGTTAGTAAGTCTTGCTACTTGCTTTGAGTTGGTGAAACCCTTAGTTGGCTATTTTGAGATTGATGGTTGAGTTGCTTCCATAGAGGTTGTTTTGATCAAGTTAATGCTTTACTTGATACATGATTTGGGCTTACTCCATTGAGATTGATTTGATCAAGTTATTCTTTGCATTGGTGATTTATGTTGGTGGTTGTTTTGTTCAAATATCTTTGGAGGGAAAAGGATGTCTACTAGTTTCCTTTTCATGTAGTGATTGGTTGAATGCTTCAAGGTTAATTTTGAGTTGAATGATGTTGGTTAAACCTTGTTTATAAGCATTGTTGTTAAAGCCCTAATTGGTTGAGAAAAGATATTGGTTGTGGAAAGAACATGAGTATCATTGTTATATGAGATATTGCATGGTTGGCAATTGTTGGGTTGTGTTACATGTTCTTGAGAAAAGCATACTACATCTATCTTATTCTTTTGAGATTGAGATTGAGTTGAGATTGAGATTGGGAGTTAAGTATAGAACATATTGAGTCTCTAACAATTCTCTTTATGTTTCTATGAGATTTGAAATTGAGATTGGGAGTTAAGTATAGAACATATTAAGTCTCTAACAATTCTCTTTATGCTTCTATGAGGTTGATGAATCACATTGGGTCTCTAACAATTCTCTTTGTGGGTTCATGCTAAGAAAGTTTTTCTTGGTGAGCTTGCTGATTTGGACAGGTTCTAGTGAGGACTTGTGAGCTGATTTGGACAGGTTCTAGTGAGGACTTGTGAGCTGATTTGTACAGGTTCTAGTGAGGACTTGTGAGCTGATTTGGATAGGTTATAGTGAGGACTTGTGAGCTGATTTGGATAGGTCCTAGAAGAGGACTTGAGGAAAGAGTTGAATTGGTTCTTTGAGAAGAACCTGAGGATAGTTTTGACAAGTCTTTGAGAAGGCTTGTGTGGAGCAAAGATTGATTTGTTCAAGCTTTATGAGTTGAGCTTGGTACAGATCTGACAGAGTGAGGAAGACTTGTGCTGGACCGACTGACTGTGTTTAGTATAGGTTGATGAGTTGCTATGGAGATGATCAGTGAGGACAGAGATCTCTTGAGGCTGAGCATTGAGGACAAGAGGTCTTATGTGGAAAGGATTTCCACGTGCTAGCGGAATAAGAGGCAGGTGATCTTCTGAAGTATCATTTCCAGAGCTGAGGGGAAGGATTCTCCTTTGGGAAGGAGGCTCATAAATTCATGAGGAGGGGAAGGATTCTCCTTTGGGAAGGAGGCTCATAAATTTGTGAGGAGGGGAAGGATTATCCTTTAGGCAGGATGCTCATGAATTCATGAGGAGGGGAAGGATTCTCCTTTGGGTAGGAGGCTCATAAATTGGTGAGGAGGGGAAGGATTCTCCTTTGGGTAGAGGCTCATAAATACTTGAGTAGGGGAAGGTTTCTCCTTTGGGCTGAGGCTCATAAACATTATAATTGGGAAGGATTCCCAAAGAACTTTGAGAATATTTTTAGATAAAAGTTTTGCGGAGGTAGCCCATGTTGGGTGAACCACGTTAAAATTGGTGTCTCATTGTGTGTTGCTTTATGCATTGCTTTGATATTGTTATTGGTTCATTTCTTTGTGAAGTTGAAGTTAAATAGAGAAAGTAAAAAGAGGTCTTATACTGTTCACCCCCCCTCTCAGTATAATCTTGTGTTCTTCAATTGGTATCGGAGCAGGTTCCTTCAGAAAGTTTAAAAGCTTGAAGGAAAATATTGTAAAGAACACAATGGAATCTACAAGTGGTAATGCAACACCTATTCTTGATGGGGCAGACTTTGGGCTTTGGAGTGCTAGGATGAAGGTTCATATTATGGCTCTTGGAAATGAAGTTTGGGAAGTGATTGAGGATGAGTATACCATTCCCGAGCATGGTCATTCTACTAAGGAAGAGAGGCTCCTACATCATAGCAATTCAAAGGCAATGAATGTAATATTGAAGGTTTTACAGAAGGCAGATATTACCAAGGTGATTCACTGCAAGATAACTAGTGAAATGTGGAAATAGTTGAAGGTGGTTCATATAGGTGATGCAAATGTCTAAAAGTCCAAGTTGAGACACTTCAAAGGTATGTTTGAACAACTCAATATGAATGATGAAAATATTAGTGACTATATTCTTCGTATGGATAAGATTGTTAACTCTATGAAGGAACTAGGTCTTGAACTTATTGAAAATGATATTTGTGATAAGATTTTGAGGTCTCTTCCAAATAGATTTAGTGAAAATATTTTTGCTATTGAGGAAGCTAAGGATTTGGATAAGTTGAAAAAGGATGAGCTTCATAGTATACTTGCAAGCATTTGAGTTGAGAACTCAAGTGAAGGTTGATGTTAAGAAGGAGGCAACTTTCAACGCTACCAAGAAATCCAAGGGTAAAGAGCTTCAAGATAGTGATGAGTCTTCTAGTGATGAAGAGGCATATTACAACAAGAAGGGCAAGTTCTCAAGAAAGCACAAAGGTATGAAATATGTCAAGTGTTTCAATTGTGGAAAGTTTGGTCATTATGCTACTAATCTGATCGCTGCCAAGGATGAAAGTGATGAAGATAAATAGGATTATAAGAGCAAGGATTCTGAAAGGCACAGGCATCAAAGGAAGAATAAAGATGAGCAAAGCAATCAAGGAAAGAAGTACTCTCACAAACATAAGAAAAGTTTCTACCTAGACAAGGCAAGTAAGTTTTCTAGTAGTGATAGTGAAAGTTCTTCAAGTGATGTTGGAAATGAGATGTTGTTCCTAACAGAAAAAGAAAAAGAAAAGAAACATAGATTTGTCCTTATGAAATGTTTTAGATGTGGAAATTTTGGACATCTAGGATGATTGCACAAATGATGGATTGATTTCTAGTTATACTATGTATAAGGATGCTTCGAAAAATTGTGAGGAAGATCTTTGTATGGATTTAGAAAAGGGTAGCACCTCTAGTGATAAGAAATCTGAAAAAGTCATTGATGTTTCAAAAGGCAAACAAATAGAGGAAGTTATAGAGGATGGTGAAGTAGATCTTGAAGCTGAACTTGTTAGTGCTCTTAGTGCTTTGAAAAGGGAAATAAAGAAGAATGCTAGACTCAATGATAAATTGGATGAATGTTGTATTGAGAGAGATGAGCTTATAGAAAGTCTTGACTTCTCTATAGCTAAGACACAGAAACTTAAGGATAAGTTAGAGTCTAAGGTTATTGAGTGTAGAGAGTTGGAACAAAAAGTGGCTTCCTTGAAATAGGAAACTAAAGAGTACAAGGAGAAGCTTTACAGGTTTGAAGATAGCACCAAAAAGGTAAAGTCAATCATCAAAGATCAAAGAAGGACAACAGATAAAATAGGTCTTGGTTTTGGTAAGAAACACATGGAACAAGGTTGGCAACTCTACTGGGGAATCTAGTAAGATATTATGAAAGGAAGAGAGTTCTAATGAGGAAAGTACTTCAGTAAAAGAGTCCTTGAGTGATAGATGCACAAAATCAGAAAATAGGAATCGAAAAAAGGGGAGAAAGTTTATAGGACCTAAGAGGTCAAATCAAGGAAAGTTTAATGGCAAATGTTTTTCTTGTCACAAGTTTGGTCACATGGATTCACATTGCATGACTCAAGTGAGGAAGGTAAATGACAGATTCAGAGGTGGTAATTTCTTTCAAGGGTATTGCTACTCTTGTAAATAGTTTGGGCACAAGGCTGTTTATTGCAAGGCTAATAACAGGAATAGGGTTGGTCAGAACAGATGGAGTCAAAGATCAGGTATGCCTCAAAAAAATAACATTGTTAGTTGTTATAAGTGCAACAATGAAGGTCACATAGCTAGATAGTGTAGAGATGAAATTCCAAGGTACAGGAATAGGAACATGGGTATGAACAGGCATAAGAATCAAGACATGGATAAGAACATGAATGATAACAAGAACAACAACAGTGACATGAACAAGAATAGGAATATGGACAAGGAGAACAAGAGAAGACATGGTAAGGCAACTATAGACACTGATGAAGATTAGTGCCTAATGGGAGTTTTACTCCCACCTCGAAATTAATCACCTCAACAGGAGGTGTGGGAGGGACTAAGCTAAGAGGCTCATTCTTAGTCCCAAGCCCCAAAGGTGACCCTTTGCCATTGATGATAAAGGGGGAGAGCCTCAAGTCAGGGGGAGTTGATTTCTATATAGCAGTTTTGAGTTTCAGTGTTGTTGAGAAGCATGGTTTGCCATCAATGACAAAGGGGGAGATTGTTGGTAATTTTGGGTTTGAGATCCTAGCTTCTTGTCTATGAGTTGTCATTGATGTCAAAAGGAACTGGCATTAATGTCAAGAGGATTTATTGGCTTCAAAGGTTGAAGATTCCAAAGAATATTTTCTAGAAGATTATGGATAAATTCCATGTGGCAGATGAAAAGGTTTTTATCAAAACCATGGCAGGTTTAAGGGTTTTTATTAAAACCAGGTGGATGCATTAAGGGTTTTTCTCAAAACCACTCTCAGCTTAATGCAAAGGCTGGAGACACTTATTAATTAAAGAACTTAATAAAACCTTTTTAAGGTTTTTTAATTAATTATTTATTTGATTTAGTGATTAAATTATTTTAATAATTTAATGGGTTCTCCACCTAAGGTCTAAGGTCTAAAAGACCTTTGATTATTTTTTAAAATAATCAAAAGGGTTTCATAAACCCTAAAGTTGTTTTGAAGGCACCAAAGTAATATTAATTCAAAAATTTTGAATTATCCTCCCGTCGACATCATGCATAGCATGGAAGTTTGGCTATATAAGCCATAAACCATAGTCCAAAGCAAATGTGTGAAAGAAATTGGAATTGTGAAAAGGTTGGGAAGTAAAAGCTACGGCTATTGTTTTTTTGCCATGTTTATCCACCGCCAAAGGGTTAAGGAGAAGGAGACTCTTGCTAGCCTTCAAGCTAGCACCATTGGCCTAGTGGCAACGACTGTTCTGCAAAGGCGCTTGAAGGGAGGTCAAGCGTTCGACTCCCACCGTGGAGTGTGAGAAGAGTTTTTGCGCTCCGATTTTTTTGGAGGCAGTATTGACCCGTGATTTTTGGAAGCATTTTTTTGGTAAGGTTTTTTAAATAAAATCTGCATTTTGTTAAAGAAGAAATGGTTGGGTAGATTTATTTAAAATTATTTTTAAGGTTAAATGCTTCTTTGGAGATATAAGGTTGATAGTGTATGGTTGAAATTTTTGGCTTGATTATTGAGTGAGATTTGCTTAGAAGCTATTATTCCTTGAGCATGGTTTAATTAATTTGGAGAAATAAGGTGTAAAAGAATATATTGTTTGTATGCTTTATATTTTTGGTAGTTGACTTCTAAGGATTGGAGTCATAAGGTGTTTTATGGAATAAATATTTTTGTGGTTACTTTTATGATCTAACCCTAACTTGGTGGCAAAGTTGAGGGTGGTGTTGGTAACAGGTTGAAGAACTATTCTCTTCTTCTTCAAAAAAAGGTATGGGCAACTTCTTCCATGTATATTGTTGATCGTGTATTTTCGGAAATTGAGTTTGGAGTGAAAAGGTTGTCTACTAGGTATTCTTGTTGGTGTAAATCCCATTTTCTGGATATTGAAGATTATTTATGCATTAAAATCATTGATGAGTTTTTGGGTGAATGCATAATTCTAGTTGAGGAAGAGGAAACATTTTTGCACTAAGGTTTATGTTAGTAAGTCTTGCTACTTGATTTGAGTTGGTGAAACCCTTAGTTGGCTGTTTTGATATTGATGGTTGAGTTGCTTCCATAGAGGTTGTTTTGATCAAGTTAATGCTTTACTTGATACATGATTTGGGCTTACTCCATTGAGATTGATTTGAGCAAGTTATTCTTTGCATTGGTGATTTATGTTGGTGGTCGTTTTGTTCAAATATCTTTGGAGGGAAAAGGATGTCTACTAGTTTCCTTTTCATGTAGTGATTGGTTGAATGCTTCAAGGTTAATGTTGAGTTGAATGATGTTGGTTAAACCTTGTCTATAAGCATTGTTTTTAAAGCCCTAATTGGTTGAGAAAAGATATTGGTTGTGGAAATAACATGAGTATCATTGTTATATGAGATATTGCATGGTTGGCAATTGTTGGGTTGTGTTTCATGTTCTTGAGAAAAGCATACTACATCTATCTTATTCTTTTGAGATTGAGATTGAGTTGAGATTGAGATTGAGAGTTAAGTATAGAACATATTGAGTCTCTAACAATTCTCTTTATGTTTCTATGAGATTTGATATTGAGATTGGAAGTTAAGTATAGAACATATTGAGTCTCTAACAATTCTCTTGATGCTTCTATGAGGTTGATGAATCACATTGGGTCTCTAACAATTCTCTTTGTGGGTTCATGCTAAGCAAGTTTTTCTTGGTGAGCTTGCTGATTTGGACAGGTTCTAGTGAGGACTTGTGAGCTGATTTGGATAGGTTCTAGTGAGGACTTATGAGCTGATTTGGACAGGTCCTAGTAGAGGACTTGAGGACAGAGTTGAAGTGGTTCTTTGAGAAGAACCTGAGGATAGTTTTGACAAGTCTTTGAGAAGGCTTGTGTGGAGCAGAGATTGATTTGTTCAAGCTTTATGAGTTGACCTTGGGACAGATCTGATAGAGTGAGGAAGACTTGTGCTGGACCGATTGACTGTGTTTAGTATAGGTTGATGAGTTGCTATGGAGGTGATCAGTGAGGACAGAGGTCTCTTGAGGCTGAGCATTGAGGACAAGAGGTCTTCTATGGAAAGGAGTTCCACGTACTAGCAAAATAAGAGGTAGGTGATCTTCTGAAGTATCATTTCCAGAGCTAAGGGGAAGGATTCTCCTTTGGGTAGGAGGCTCATAAATTCATGAGGAGGGGAAGGATTCTCCTTTGGGTAGGAGGCTCATAAATTCGTGAGGAGGGGAAGGATTCTCCTTTGGGCAGGAGGCTCATAAATTCATGAGGAGGGGAAGGATTCTCCTTTGGGCAGGAGGCTCATAAATTCATGAGGAGGGGAAGGATTCTCCTTTGGGCAGAGGCTCATAAATACTTGAGTAGGGGAAGGTTTCTCCTTTGGGCTGAGGCTCATAAACATTGTAATTGGGAAGGATTCCCAAAGAACTTTGAGAAAGCTTTTTAGAGAAAAGTTTTGTGGAGGTAGCCCATGTTGGGTGAACCATGTTAAAATTGGTGTCTCATTGTGTGTTGCTTTATGCATTGCTTTGATATTGCTATTAGTTCATTGCTTTGCAAAGTTGAAGTTAAATAGAGAAAGTAAAAAGAGGTCTTATACTATTCACCCCCCCCTCTCAGTATAAGCTTGTGTTCTTCAATAATGACGATACAAAACATAAGAATGGAGTTTGACTCACTTCCTAGAGGAAACCAAACACCTAAGTGGATAATATAATTTTAATATTGAATCATATTTTAGAGATAAAAGTAAAACCATAAAAAATATAAGAAACAAATCAATTCAAATATAGGTGATTCCATTTAAAGAGAATAAATATAAAACTGAAGGCTATGTATTATTGCTTTGAAAATATTAAAAAATAAAATTAAATGGGTTAGGAATGTTGTAATATGTGGTGGTTAAGCTTCTCTTGAGGCCATGACCAACTATTTATACTTGTATTTGTTATATTTACCCTTTGGGCCTATGTAAACCTTGAAAAGGTGCTTTTGTAAATTTTTCATAATATTTTATTCCTAAGGGTTGGTTTCACAACCTTGACCTAAAGGCATCATGTATTTGGGTATAAACACCCCTTCATATTAATATTTTTTGCTATTTGTTGTAATATAATTTCATTTCCCTTTAATAAGGATCATTTGGTGTCCATGGACACCCCATTATATGTTTTGTTCTTTTTTGTGCATGCTTTTTACCAAGTAGTATTGGGTAATGTTTTATTCCATTTATTTCTAGAAACTATTATGAAATCTGACATGGTATTAGTACTTGACTGCTTTTTATTGGTAGTCATTTTTCTTCTAGATTCTATTGAGGTATTTTTTGTTAGAGTTAACTAAGAATATTTGTTAAAGGTTGGCAAAGTAATCAAAATAAATACTATGTGGACTTGGATTGTGAGGGTATCACTAAAATCAATAGATTTGCTCTAAGAGAAATATTCATTGGTAGTTTCTTCTTTTATCCAACTGACACTCAATATTTATTTATTTTTATTTTTTTTACTATATGGATGTAGTTTTAGGATTAGATTTGTCGATATTCTTTGAAAAACTCATTTATCTCAAAAAATTCATTTCCTTTTCTCTTCCAACATGTTTAGTCTAATAATAGTACATATGAGAGGGTAGAGTACTTGGTTTCTATAAAAGAAGAAAAGAAGAGGCTAAATTTATTCAGATAGGTCCTTGGTGCTAGAAAAGTTATGAGCAATATTCCATGCTTAGCAATGACCTTTGATCCACTTGATAAAGTTGTAAATAAGGTCCAACAACTTTTTTATTGCATAGGCATAAGAGGATGTTTTGATTGGTTATTTTTGATAAAATGACCGTGTAGGTAAAACTATAATAGATATGGGTAAACTATCAATATTTTTGAATTCTTTGCAAAATTTTAGTAGGGATCATAGTTTAGCACTTTTCTAGTTTCACCTCTAGGTACCCTAACTTTTTGTTTTAAAAAAACTACTATTTATTTTTATTTTTCAAAATTTTTATTTTTCAAAATTTTTATTTTTAAAAATAAAATTTCTCGAGAATATTCAAGGGAATATTTCCCAAAGCGGAAATTTATTTGGGTGTGCATGCACTTGCATCATGTGTTAGTACAAGGTGCCAAAAAAGGGACATTTAACTTTCATGTTTTGTTTAAGTTTTAATTTGTGCCTTTCCCTCCCAAGCTTGGTGCTTGGAGGGTTGGTTAGCCAAGGCCCTTGAAGTCATTGGAACATGGGAGTTCCTAAGTTCAAATTCTTCACATGCCATACCCATTTATTTGATGATAATATGAAAAACCTCAACATGTAACTCTATGATGGTGTGATAATTTGCATTTGTGTAGCGCACTTAGATGATGTAACACTTGATGATGATATGAAACCACGTTTGCATAGCTATGATGATGTGGAAAGACCATTTGGATGCCACATGCTAGTCTGTATGACTAAATTGGTAGTCCATATAGCTAAGGTAGTAACTAACACAAATCCTAAGTGACACATGCTAGTATGTACAACTAATGTGGTGGTCCATACAACTAATTTGGTAGTAGGTGCATTAATATTAAGGTGACATGTGGCAATACATACATGTGATATGGTAGTCCATAAAGGTGATATGGAAGGACATATGCCAACTAATGGATGCACTACTTAGCTAGTGACATGGCATGAATATTAAGGTGACACATGGTAGGTGGTGTAGGGGATGACATAGAAATTGGCATGATGGGCTCTAGTTGGGCCAATGTGGCAGGCCATACAATGATCAACATAGAAGTCCATATGTTACTTGGTATGTATAAATAGAAGTTTGGCTAATATAATTATACTAACTCATGGAACTTGATAAGTAGCTCATGTAGTCAACAATAGACTTAGCAATGCACACATTTTAGAGCAAATTAGAAAGTGATAAGTGGTGCATATGGTTTGTAAATTAGAAAAAATATCAAATTATGAAGTGGAATTATGCAATTTGTTAGCACACTACATATTGCATGCTTGGTACCCCTTTAGCCACTCAATTAGCGATATGTGGTGACCTCTCATTTATTATAGGTGTTATTTTTATTATTTTTCAAAGGTTTTGTAGGACATTTTTGTGATGTTAGGGAAAATTTTTTAGGGACCATATATTTTGTATAGGGAATCAATTTGAGATTGCTTTTTTTTTAATAATAAGGTTTTTCAAGATCTATCCATTTTTAGTGTTTTTGGTCACAATTGCACATTGATTTTTGAATTTTGGTACAATAGTCATGGATCATCTTGTGCCCTTGTTGAGTGGTCCTAACTAAGGTACCAAGAAGATCAATATTGAAGCTCTACTTCAAAGTAAGGGTAAATAAAATACATGAATGAGGAGCCTTGTGATACTAATACTAAAGAGGTGAAGAATCTCTATAGAGATAATATGTACAAGGCTCACAATGTCATTGCTCTTCATATTGATAATATATATGACACTCATGTTAGCAACACCATAGATCCTAAAGTGTTACTTGAGAAATTTTAGGGGTTGTGTGATCAAATTGATTCCATAAAAATCAAGATATTGGAAGCTAAGCTAGAAATCTTATCCATGGATTCATTTGATATAGTTAAGGAGTATGTAAATCAATTTAAAAAACCATAATATAAGATCTAAATCATAAGAGGACTACCCAAAGAGAGAAGAGAAGTATAGGAATAATGATAAAATTAAAGGAACGCTAGATTACTTAATATTATTTTCATTAGTATGTCTACAATATATGAGATAGTTGTTATACTTGAGATTCTTTGTATGTACTATTTATATTTTCTTGACCATCTATTGATGGGGTATTTAAGGGTTTTTGCACCACTAGGGTAGGAGAAATAGGAATAAGGAATTTCTATTTTTAATCAATATCATCCAAAATAAGTTGCTAAAACTTAGAATGATAAAAAGGCAACACATAATGAGAAGAATCCCACGAAGTATTTCAAGAAGCCTCATTGTGAGTTTTATAAAAAATAAGGGCACAAGAAATAATTTGGTAGGATTTAAATCAATAAGCTTGAGGAAGTAGTAAGAAAGTGGGGTGATAATGCTACTCTCTCCTATGCACAAGGTGAGGACAATATTGATGGATAAACCTTATAATATCATGTAGTAATTTATTACACACATTTAGCATCTGCTTCTTTAAATGAATGGATAGCAGATTCAAATTCAACTAAACAAATGATGAATTACAAGCATCTACTTCAAGGCTATAACAAAAAACATGTAGGAGATTATATTATTATTGGAGAGACATAATTATTTCATATTTATCATTTGATGATGTACTTAATGTTCCTAATGTTGGCCCTAACATTTTATCTATTTATCACATTAATCATATAAATAAGAAGGTATATTTTTGGTCTAATAGGTAATTAAGTATAAGACAATGAGTTCAAAACTATTACTTCTAGTTATTGTTATGAGATTGACCACATGTTAAAGTCAGGAAAAAGAGCTACGTCTTCTCTCCTAAAATTTTTTTCGCTATGGTTGATCATGTTGATAATGAGAGTTAGAAGTGGTATCATAGGCTTGGGCTTATCATTTATGTTTCTTTGATATACACAAGTCAACATTATATAGCTATTAGGATTCCATGAATATTACCTCCAAGTGGTACATGTGAGGGATGTATTTGGGAAAGCAACATAGGGAGACCTTTCCAAAATGGGTTGCAAGGTGAGCATATTATCCCTTGGATATCATATGTAGTGACATTTGTGAACCTATGGGTATTGTAGTGACATCACACTACTAATGTGTTCTTAAGGTAAATTCTCGACCATAGGCAATAATAACTTTATAAAAACTATCAACCAAGGAGAAAACCTTTTCTTGAGATGTGGCAAGATGATTTTTGATAGTAAAAGGTTATATGAAACTAATTAAGTTTTGATAGATTCAACAACGAAGAATTTTTTTTGAAAGAGTCTTTCCTATTAAGGTAACTCTGATATTAGAAGTTTTATGATTCTAGATTAAGTGCTAGCAAAAAAATTCTTGATTCTATGGGAAGGTTTTAGGTTTCAAAAGAACCAAGGGGCACACCAATATTATGAGCTACCACTAACATCTTGGTCAAGTCAAAGTGTGTGGAAATATGGTAGAAGTAGGTAAGCTGAGTTAATGTATTCATGCCTAGGATGATGAAGACCACCTACCAAATGACATATAAACTAAATAGTTTAGATATTAAATTAATATAAGCATGGTGTTGGTAGTCCCAAATATGACATATGTTTTGACCTAGGGGTACCTCATTTAATGTTCAATATCCTTAGAAGAGATAGCTTGTCAAGTCCACCTATAGATAATTTTAGAGGGACTTCTATAATCTATAAATAGCAGTAGCCTAGATTGTAAAAAATATCAACAAGTTTACAATTATTTTATTTTATAGGATTTCCCTTCATTTATGTTTGTATAGTAGTCAACTTATGAGCAACTTGTGGATAAATTGAACCCCCACTCCTAGAACAATCTCTATAATTTAACTATTTGTACACACAAATACATATGTATGTATGTATGTATGTATGGAGGCTTGTATCAATTTTTGGATCAACCATATGTCTTCCTATAGATCCATTTCTAGATGTGTGTATGTGTTTATAGTCTTTACCTGCTTTGGGTTTTATTGATGTATGTGTGTGTGAGGGGTCTGCATCAATTTTTGGACTAGCCATCTATGACTCTCCTATGGACCCACCTCTTTATGTATGCTTATGTTGATGACTCTCATATATGCTTAACTATGTTGGGAAGAGGAAGCATTCACCATTGGAACATAGTGTTTAAGCCTATTGTGTAAAAATATCTTAGCATATCTTTTAGCACATTGCCACCCTTTTTTCTTTTGTTGAGTTGTTTAATTTTTATCTCTTGCATTCCTTTTTTTCATTCACTTTCAAGTGTACCTTAAATATCACATCTTAATGAGGATCCAACCTTGTAAAAAATTCCTAGAGGCTTCCAATTGAGCCAAAATCCATGCTCTCAATTATGGCCCCATTGTGTCACTCCTTACAATATATGATTATTTTGATTTTGACAATAAAAGACAATAATTGTTTAATAAAATACCCAATGGTACCCTAGTGACATGTCATTGGTCCCATAATCACAACAACAAGTTAGGCTAGACTTGGTAAGGGTCCCATCCTAACCCTTCTTGTTGAAGTGCCTCTCACTCACCTCATGAATTTTTTTTATTGGAAATATTATATCAATATTTCGGCGAAGTCCTCAATATATATGATTTTAAGAAGCACAAATCCAAATTCACATGGTGATTCCACTCAAATAAAGAATATGAGAATAACCAGATGAAGAACCTTTGATCAGGTTTTGTGCTAATAAAATTAGATAAAATTTGTTACCCCATCTGTAATAATTCCATGAAAAAGAGTTGCATGTCATAGTATGGTTGCTCCACCACCACCCCCTAGATCATTCCTTGCCTATAATGATAGAGGTATTTTGGCACCACTAGCACCACTTGAATCATGGGATGAGATATCCCAATCTACTTTGAAGTATCTCACCTATTTTATAAAATATATTACTACACCCATTGAGCATTTGAAACATGTGGTAAGTCTATGTACAATTCATAATATTTTAGAGCAAAACATGGCTCTAATATTATTGGAAAATTATTTCAAGGGAAAGACCCTGGAATGGTATCTCAAACTTTAGTCTATATCGATAGCCAATTGGGACTAGCTTGACGATGCTTTGGTTGAGATATTCAAAGAAAAGGAATATGGTATATCACTCTTGGAACACTTGACAACCATAAAGAGAGCTTCCATGGATTTGATGAAATATTTCAACCTTAGGTTTCATAAATACTGGCATAGAATACCCAAAAATATTTGTCCTCCACTAGGTTTGGCAGTCATTTTTTTATTTTAAAGCTTTAAATCCTAAATATCTATGATGATAAAAGCGAAGGGAGAAGAATCCTTACCAAAAGTATACAAACTAGCCATCACAATAAAAAATGACTTGATACAAATACGAAAATTTACATTTGGGTCACTATATCCCTATCCCCTTTGACATTATCATCTAAATTTCCAAATCACACACCCACAACTAGTAAAACCTATGCTCATAACTTCTAGTATACCTACCAAAATAGCTAATAATACAATAGAAGATCAATTTAAATCATTAAAATAATACCAAAATGAGACTGATGGTCTTGATAAGTGTCTCAAAAAAGACTTAGAGTCATTAACAACACATTTATGGGACCCTTATGAAAAAATCTTGATATCTAAAGAAGAGACAATGATTCCAAGGATACCTGTTAGAAGGAAACTAATAGAAGCATGATATAGCTAATGAGAAGGGAGAACTAATTTAAAAAAGAGAGGCTATACTATGCAAGCACATACCATAGTCTTTACACAAGTTCCTAAATTCATGAATGAGCCTATGCTAAAATATTATCAATTATCAACATCAAGGGAAGATAAAATTTTGGGGATCCAAAGTTTTGATGTGTATAACAATGATATAAAACCTTTAACATAGTAGAATACCTCAAGAAAACTACCATAGTTGTGCCAATTTGGGAAATAATGACCACGAGAGAGCAAAAACATATAGAAGATGAATTTAAGAGGGAACAAAGGGATCAATAGGCTGGTATACAAGAATATGAATCTCATTACAGGCAGATGAACATATGGACATATATAATTTAGGAGGAAAGCATCACTATCCCAATAATATACAAATAGGAGAAAAAATAAGCTAGGTTATCGAAGCTATACTTTGATGGTGCTTGGAGAAAAATAGGGGCAGTCACAGGAGTATGTCTTATTTCCCTGGAAGGGTCAAATTTATTTTAGACATCTTGGCTATAATTTTCTTGTTCCAACAATAGAATAAAATATGAATCCCTGGCCTTGCGACTCCAAATGGCTAAGAAAATAGAAATAAAAATGCTTTAGATTTTTGGTGATACTAAACTAATTATTAAGTAGGTGAGATCCCAATGTCAAGCAAATAACGCGTTAATGAAATATTACTAAAATATAACTTAGGATTTAATGGAATATTTTAATGCTATCAACATAAAATTCATTCCAAGATAATATAAGGTAGATGTAGATAGGATGGTTGTCATTAGTTCATAATTCGACTTAGCCACTGATATATGGAGAAACCATCAATTGGTAAAAATGATAATAATACTGACAATACCTAATAATGAAGAAAATTGGTAAGTATTTTAAAGTGATGAGTAGATTATTTGATTTCTACAATAGGAAAATAAGTACATTGAAGAAATCTCCCTAGAAATAGAAGAAGGATATGAGGATCAAATTATCCAACTAAGTTCAAACAAAATGCCAAAAGGCTTGATTACCTTGGAATCCCTTTTCAACCCAAATGATGGATTCAAAGGAAAGAAAGGATTTACTACAAAAAAGGAAGATTATCATGAAATAGAGGTATCCCATAAAAACATTAAAAATAGAGAAACTGACCACAAAGGAAGAAAATGAGTTACTTATCAAATTGTGCCAAAAATAAAAAAATGTATTGGTATGGACCTATGAAGACTGAAGGGATATGATAAGAACATTATCTAGCAAAAAATTGAATTATATCCCAAGGCCAAATTAATAAAATAAAAATAGAGACCAATCAATCCAAAAATTGAGCCTCATGTAAAATAAGCTAAATAAGTTGATTGAATAAAAATCATATACCCAATCAAGCACACCACATGGGTCTCTAATCTAGTGCCTGTAATATAATGGAAAAAATAGACTATATGTGGGTTTCAAGTATATAAAAAAAACATCTTTAAAATATTATTATCCCCTAGCTTCCATAGAGAAAATTCTTCAAATAGTAGCCAAATCTAAAAAAAAAATAATTATTATATGGTTTATTTGGTTTTAATTAGGTATGGGTAAAATATGAAGATCAACATAAAATAGCATTCACCATAATATGGAGGACATTCACATATCAATGGATGCCTTTTGGATTATCCAATGTTGGAGCAACATTTGAAAGGGCCATGGATATATATTTCCATGATTTGATAAACAAAATGATACTAATATACTTGGATGATCTCATAGTGTTCTAAAAAAAGAGGATCACTTGGGGCATTTGGAAATAATATTTCAACGATACCAGGAATTTGGAATATACCTCAACCCCAAAAAAATATCTTCTATGTACCACAGGGAAAATTACTAGGGCATGTTGTATCTAAATATGGTATTGCTATAGACCTTGATAGGGTGGAAGCCATTATGAATATTACATCACCAAGGCACAAAAAAGGGCTACAATTTTTTTTGAGGTAAATAAATTTTGTCAAAAAAGTCATCCTAGATTTTGCAACAATAGTTAGACCCTGAAAATTATGTTAAAAGAGAACCAACCCTTTTTATGGATAGAATAAGAAAAAGAAGTTTTTGAAAAAATAAAAGAACCTATCTTAGATGCTCTAGTGCTTATCAATCTATATTTCAATAAATATTTTATCATTTATGCATACGGAGAGGAACTCTGAAGAACACAAGCTTATACTGAGAGGGGGGTTGAACAATATAAGATAAAACTTTTATTTCCAAATTATAACAATAATAATATGAATGCAATAATAAATCAATGCACAATTTCCATACACATAAGAGACAATAATTTTATGTGGAAAAACCCTCTCAAGAGAAAACCACAAAAAAAAATTGCATATATTTTTCTTCAATAAGTTTTATAGGCACCAACCCATAGGAGACACCAATCCCCTATACAAGTTCATGGACACCAATCCACAGGAGACACTAATCTCCTATACAAGTTCATGGACACCAACCCACAAGAGACACCAATCCCCTATACAAGTTTGTGGACATCAATCCCCTATACAATTTCGTGGACACCAATCAACAAGAGACACCAATATCCTATACAAGTTCTTGGGCACCAACCCACAAGAGACACCAATCCCCTATACAAATTCATGGACACCAATCCATAGGAGACACCAATCCCTTTGCTCAAGTTTATGGGCACCAAACCATAGGAGACACCAATCCCCTTGCTCAAGTTCGTGGTAACCAACCCCTAGGAGACACCAATCCCCTTGCTCAAGTTCATAGGCACCAACCCAAAGGATGAAGAGAAATAAAGAGCCTCAATAAACTAAAACTAGAAAAGTAGTAATTGCAAAACCAAAAGAAGAAGATCGTAGATGCATACATTACACAATATTTATCCTAGAAACCCTCAACCAAGAAAAAACTAGCACAATATTATCTTATTATTGCATTAACTTGACCATCTGTAATATGATAATATTCTCCTTCATTCTCATTGTATCAAACCCTCATGCAAGTGCGATATAAATAACAAATGCACATGCACAAATTTTACAATTTAGGGCAAAACCACCAACCTAAATTCTACCACCCAATATGTGACCTAATAATAAATGGTCTAGATTAAAAGTAGGCAAAATACATCTATTTTTGGATTTTGGGATGTTGTCCTTGATCCCCCGCTAGGGGGGCTCCATAACATGTCGTCGCCTCGTTGACCCTCCATGGTGATAGTAGTAGGGGTGGCAAGCCCCCCTTCTCAAAGTGGGTCCTAGTGCAGCTGAGAAACAATGTAACAACCCTCCAAAACTCTATTTTCTTATACACCTAATTTGTTTACAAGGATGAGATATTGCTAATGTATTTGTGGTTGTAGGAGACAGGTAAATGTTTTTTATAGGGCGATGCAAAAGAAAGAGGTCTCCTCAATAGGCAAAAAAGAATTATTTTAGTGTAAGGTAAGTCAAGGGAGATGATAAGTGGTGGTGTAATTGCCAGTTCATAGGGAAAAAGAACCCTATAGGCAATGCATTCACCATCGGTTCATGTAGAATGCATATCATGTAGTTGTATTCGTAGGGGTGTTTAATATTTGTTAAATTGTAAATTGAGTTGTTTGTATGGCAATGAAAGTGTTTAATGCATGGGAGCCATGGTTTAAATTATTGGTGGATAATAAAAATGCTTAATGCATAGGAATCATGGTTTAAAATTAATAAAATAATCTGGAAAAAAAAATATATAAGTGGTAGTATGCAGAGTTTAAAAAGAAAAGAATATGTGTGTTTTGCTTTGGAAATTGACTTATTTAAAAATTAACTTATATATATAAATATATACATACATTTATATACAACTATACTAATTGCATATATATATATATATATATATATATAATTGTAGAAGAAAATAATACCTTGGAGGCAAGGTAAATAAAGAAAATTAAATAAGTGTCATATTAAAATTATATAGCAAACTAGTACATAGAATATAGAGGTGTTATTGAGGCACTTTTTGAAGACAAAAAATAGGGAATTGTTGAAATTATTTTTTATGGAGGTTGTTGAAGTGGAGAAGTGGTACCACTTGGCATTTGGTTAAGATGAACAGACTTTAAAACTAATGCGGGATTTGTGTGCGAAGAGAAGTGGAAAAAAACAATCTCTAGATGGTGGAATCGGGTAAGAAGGAGGATACAGATTGGTATGCATGGTGTCCTTTCGACGAGGAGAAAATAAAGCATTGGATATGGAGAAACATAGTGGGTGAGCTAGGAATTAGTGGAGGAAAGAAACAAATATGGAAGAGGAAGATCAAGATTTGGTTGCATGTAAAAACCAGTAAGCCATTCTGATTTTAAAATCTCAAGGTAAATGCCAATAGTTATTACAAATATGTTTGTATGGTTTTTCTTTAAAAACAAATATGATGGTGCTCTATGTGTTTTCCTAGAACAACAAACGTATTATAGAAATTAAAAAAAAAAACTTATGAGAATTGGATATTCTTTTAATACATGAATTCGTTGAAGTGTTAAATGGAGTGAACTAGATATTATTAAATACATGCATTTGTTGAAGCGATGCGTTGTGTGAACTGGATATGTTCATATTGCATGTGTTAGTTGAGGCAATGGGATGTGTGAATTGAATATGCTTATATTGCAAGAATTTTCCAAGTATTGTGTGAATGGTTGGCTATGAACCTATACTCTCATTTGAATTGATTATTGTTGCATGCTATGATAATATTAAACACAAATGTTTATCAGGATTATGTTGGAAGTGAACCAAGATTGATTTTGGTGTGGTATACTATGTCAAGATATGCTTGATATTGTGCTTGTGTTAGAAATTTTTTGAAGTTCTACATGTTGATTTAAATGAGTAAACAATGTATGCATTTTAGGGATTAGTTGCATTTCATCGTAGACGATTGCTATGACCCTTGGAAAACACCAGTTAATTGGATTAATGGGAAGGACTACTGATGAGCACGACAAAATACAATGCATATTGTTTTTTTAGTGATATTGACAACATTCAGGTTCTAAATTGCATATAGAAATGAAATGTTATGTTGTGTATACTTAGTAACTCCACTCAGGAGTAATAAGTCCTAAGTCATACGAGAGAAGATATAGCCCAATTTTATCATGCCATAGTAAAGGAGTATATAATTACTTGGTTATATGCAAAGCAAAGTTGTAAACCTTTCACTGAATTTTGAAACATAACTTTGAAAAAATATGAATTGGTCGAAGACTAAATGCTAGATGTAAATTATGTAAATTGTGATTTTAAAAGGATATGTTGCTACTTTCATTTATAAATATTTGATTGAAATAGAATGCATTTTGAGTTTTATTTTTAGAAGAGCTATTGCTTGTTTATACTCTATGGTAATCAATGAACATTAATTGGTTTTAAGGTCAACTTGAGACTGTATATATTAGCACCGTGTATAGCTATTTCAGATTATGAATTTTATTAATTTTATTGTGTACACTAGTTTACGTAAGCCTTGAAGTATTGAAGCGTAGAAGTGAATTATAAGATAGTCAATATTAAAGAATGTTCACTTTAAACCAATAGAGAGGTTAGAGAAAACATAGCTTATGTCATTGTCATACAATATTGAAGGGTCAATGGGCTAAAATTTTTGTAAGAAATTATAAGCCATATTTATTTTAGAGTATTCATTGTACAATGTTATCTGAAATGTGGATAATATTTATCTTCTTATTATATCAGAAAGAATTATGTTTCTTTAAGCCTAAACATGGTGTATTTTTGACCCTAATACTTATTTTGATTAAAGAAGACTGTTCATCCCTATGTTTATGTAATTTATTCTTTGTGGAAGTTTTTAATTAGTAGAAAATGCCTTTCTTTTACTTAACTAGGAGATAGTTTCTATTTGTAAAAAAAAAATATTTATATATAGTATGGCAAAAGCATAGATATTTTAAAATGATTACAATGGTTCCTTTTTTTAGTGATTTCTATTTAATTTTAGTGGTAAACTTGTAATATGGAAAGGTGGAAACTTGATAACTTGAGTTACTTTTCTAAACCTCGAAATCATTTGGAAATGGTGTTTGATTAACCATAGATTAGTCAAAAATAGCGATAGACCCTTCAAACCATAGCTAATTTCATGAAAAAAAATAATTATAATTATTAATATTGTGAGATTAGGCAATCTTAAAATGCAACCTAAGGTTGTGGGTATGACAACCTTGTTTGAAATTCAGGATTGTGGGTAGATAATCTGATGGAACAAATAATGATGATGTTGCGGTTAGACAAACATCATGGAACAGGGATCTAACTGTACTTCTGATAGAAAAAGGTCAGAATGGGAGGTAACTAAGAGTTGTATGGGAATATCTTCTAGGTTAACCCTGCTAGTGATGAGTGGTGACTTGTGTTAGACTAGATGAAACCGACAACATGATGGTATGGGACATCATGTTGGTTAATCTGTTTAAGTTGTTGGGTGGTTAACAGGATATTGGTAAGACCCTAGTCGATGCTTCGTAAAGAATGGCTGATCATCTAACTCGAGCATGTATGTGCTAAGTCTTACATGAATTTAATATAAGATACGAGTTCATGTATTCATGTAAAGACACAAGAAAATTATGTGTCACACCTCTAGGTGTTATGGGCCCTAGAGGAAAAGAAACCCACTACCTGAACTTGGAATCTCGGAAGGAGAGTGAATTTCAAAATAGGCAACAATACGAGATTTGGCCAATCTTGATCTCATGAGTATTTTTATTGTAGCGGAATGGCACTCATGAAGATGAAATTAACATGCTCATACTAGAAAATGAAAAAAATAGATAAAAAAAATATTTTTCTCATAATGAGATCTCTGATATTAGACAACCAAGTGGAAGACTTGGTGTGAATTGACAACCAAGTGGGCTGACTTGGGGTGTTACATTTGGTATCAAAGCCAAGGTTGTGAATATTTCAAGTGATAAAATTTTAGAAAATATATGAAAAATCTAATTTAGAGTTACCAATGTGTTCACCTAAAACTTAAAAACTTGACAAGGCTCTTGTGTTGCTGGGCAAGAAATGGCATCTAGAAAAAAACCTAGTTCCTCAAAAATAACTATGACGGTTCAATGGGAAGGGCTGATCGAGAACCCTATAAGGGCCATTCAAAAATTCATGCATATTGGGGCATCTAAGGAAGCTGCAGAACATCCTCAATAAAAGAGGAAGGAAAAAGAACCTGTGAATAAAGAGTATAAAATGGTTTGGATGGTGAAATTATTATGGAAGCAGGTGAACCAACAGAAAGAAAAAATGGAGCAGCAAAGTGCTCAAATAGCTGAACATATGCCACAACAAACTGCTCAAATGATAGAGCATATGGAACAAAAAAAAGCTCAGTTGGCTCAACATCAAGAAATAATTTTCCATCAACAGAAAACAATAGAAAATTTATCCAAAGGAAAAGAAATGGTAATAGTTGAGGATGAGATAACTATTGATCCAGGAAGGAAACAAGTAGGTTTAGAGTTGGACAAGGATATGAGAAAAATTGATATAGCCAAATTTTATGGCAAAGGAGATGGGGAGGAAGCTGAAAGATGGTTGAATAGTATAGAAGCATACTTTGCAGTTAGGATACTTTCGTCTAAATTTAAAACCTCATGTGCAGTCTTTTGACTGGCTGGAGCTAGCGCTGACTGGTGGGATACATGTAGAAAAACTCATAATGTGGAGGCTACCAATGTTGATTGGGATAAATTTGTTCTGGCATTTAAGGATAGGTTCCTAACACCACAATTATACCTTTAAATGACTATAGAGCTTTCAAGGTTGTCATAGGGCAATATGTCTGTAATTGATTACGACCAATTATTTATGCAATTTCTCAAATATATGCTCGAATATGAGCAGTGAAATGAAATTAAAATCCAAAAATTTCTCCTAAGGTTACATCCAAAAATTGGGCACCTAATTCTTATGTTAAAACCGCCTACTTTAACTGCTGCTTGTGACTTGGCTCGACACGAAGAGGATAATTTTAAAGCTAAGAAAGATTATTATTATCAACAATTTTTAGAAAAGGAAGAGCTATAGAAGAAGAAAAATGTGGGTCCAACCAAAGGAGATAGGGGTTGGAACAAGAATTTTGGAAACAAAAAAAAAATAGGTTTTACAAGAATAAGAATAGGTACCAAGGAAATTGAGGAAATCAAAACTACCAAGGAGGCCAGAGAAATTTTAGGGATAGGTATGAACAAGGAACCAATGTACTGAAAGCTAGTACACATGAAGATAATGAGAGAAATGTGAAAGAGAGGGCACCACACACTAGTTTCTAGATTTGTAAAGAACCTCATTATGCTGATAAATGTCCTTTACAGGCAGAAAAGATAAAAGAACCTAAGGAACCTTCTCATAAGATATATGCAGCAACAAGTAACTCTAAAATCAATGGTTAAGCAACACCTTTTTTTTTGAAAGGAAAAAATTATAATAGAAATGTTTGTATTTTGATTGATTCTAGAGCAACTAATAGTTTTGTTTCACCAAATATTTTGAGGGACATACCAGAAACACTTGGATTTATGGATAATGGATGGAAAGTTGAGTATGGGTCTAGGCAAACCTATACCATTAACCAATGTTTATTTTATCCTAAAATAAAGTTACCTCAAGGGCAAACCCAGTGGCATTTATATGTAGCTCCTTTACATGCCTTCAATATAATCTTAGGTATGGACTGGCTCAAGTAACATAAAGTATTGTTAAATTTTGAAGAAATATGGATGGAATTCACTAATGACACCAAGAAAAGGATACGGGTTCATTCCAGACATGAAACAGTGGAACCATATCTTTTGACTACAATGCAAGTTAAAAGAGCCCTAAGGAAGGGTAGTAGATTTTTTTTGGTTAAACTCAATAAAAAAGAAGAAAATGAATCCGGAGCGAGTCTTTTCCAAACATATCCAGTGTTAAATGACTTTCGAGATGTTTTTCTTGAAGAATTACCTGGTCTTCCACCCCAAAGAGAGTTTGATTTTACTATAGAACTTTTACCAGGAGCAACACCAATAGCTCGAGTACCTTATAGGATGACCATAATATAATTGCAAGAACTTAAGACTAAAATTTAGGAACTTTTAGAAAAATGATATATTAAACCTAGTGTTTCACTGTGGGGTGCACCAGTGTTTTTTGTGAAAAAGAAATATGGGAAACTAAGGTTATGCATTGATTATAGAATGTTAAAAAAGATGACTGTTAAGAATCAATACTCTCTATCCAGAATAGATGATTTGTTTGATAAACTAAAGGGAGCCACCATTTTCTCCAAAATTTATCTTAGATCTGGATATCATCAATTGAGAATTTGAGAAGAAGATACTCACAAAACTTCTTTTTGATCCAGATATGGACACTATGAATTCACAGTGTTTCCTTTTGGGTTGACCAATGCCCCAACAAATTTTATGAAGTTTATGAACAGTGTGTTTCGATAACAACTAGATCGATTTGTGTTAATATTCCTGGATGACATATTGATCTATTCCAAGAGAAAATAAGAACATGACCTACACATGAGGGCTGTTCTTGAGATACTTAGAAATAATTAATTATATGGAAAATGTTCAAATATGAATTTTATGCAACCCAGGTACAATATTTGGGACATGTAACTTTAGCTAAAGGGATATTTGTTGATCCAAGGAAGATTGAGGCTATAATTGATTGGCCTACTCCTACAAATATTTTTGAGGTGAGAATTTTTATGGGGATGGCTAGATATTATCGTCGTTTTATTCAAATTTTTTCTAAGATATCTTATCCAATAACCAATCTCCAAAAGAAAAGGAAAATCATTTAAATGGATATACCGATGTGAAGAAGCTTTAAAAATTCTTAAAGAAAATCTAACAACAACACCTGTTCTCAAAATAATAGATTCTAAGCAACCATTTATTGTATGTACTAATTATTCTATGGAAGGATTAGGTGGGGTTCTCATGCAAGAGGACGATATTATTGCTTATGAGTCTCAAAAAATTAAGAAACACAAACTAAAATATGCCACACATGACTTGGATTTAGCTACGGTTGTGCATGCTTTAAAAATGTGGCATCATTATCTACTCGATAAATATTTTGAGCTTAGAATAGACCATCAAAGTCTAAGATATATATTTACTCAGCCAATGCTCAATGCTAGACAAAGGTGTTGGATGAATTTTATGGTGGAATATGACTTTGGCATAGAGTATATTAAGGGAAAAGAAAATAAAATTACAAATTCAAGTAGGAGACGACATATCTATGCTATGTCACATTGTCAATATGCTATAATTGATCAAATAAGAAAATTACAAATTCAATATGAATATTCTCAAAAGTATCAAGAATTAGATAAACAAGAGTCTGATAAAGCAAAGGAATTTAGAATCTGAAATGATACATTGTTCTTCAAAAATAGAATAGTGGTACCTGATGATCAAGACATGAGAAATGTGATCCTGCAAGAGGCACATAGTACTCCATATTATGCACATCTAGGCTATGTGAATATGTATAAATTTTTTTAAAAATAATATTACTGGTAGAGAATGAAAAAGGACATTGCTGAATTTATGGCTAAATGTGTAGAATGTCAATATATGAAAGTGGAACATCTACATCTAGCTGGACGCTTATTTTTGCATGACATTCCACAATACAAATGACAAGTTGTAACTATGGATTTTATTTTTGGGCTGCCTAAGAATATTTTTCAGCATGATGCTATTCTGGTAGTAGTGGATAAATTAACTAAGGTGGCATATTTTTTTCCTATAAATATAAAATATGGAGCTCCCGCTCTAGCCCAAAATTTTTTGAGGGAAGTGATAAGGCTACATGGATTTCTTGAAACCATTATATCAGACAGGGAATCTTGATTCATATCTGAGTTTTGGCAGGTTTTGCATCAAGCATGGGGATTGAAACTTAATATTTGTATTGCCTATCACCCAAAAATAGATAGACAAAATAAAATTGCAAATCAAGTCTTAGAGGATATTCTCTACATGTATTGTATGGACCATCATATGAAATAGGAATATTATCTTTTCCTAGTTGAGTTTGTTTATAATAATAGCTATCATACTTCTTTAGGTATGACTCCATTTAAGGCTCTGTACAGGAGGAGGTGTAGAACACCATTGTCATGGAGTAATCCAGAGGATCAGGTGATGATCGAGTTAGATATGGTCATGGAAATGGAAGATCAACTCAATCATAGAAGACTCAAGGAAACCTTGAATCGAAAAAAGAGTTATGCGGACTTAAAAAGAACACTAAGGGAATTTACTATGGAAGACATAGTATTCCTAAGAGTTAAACCTACTAAAATTTCTATCAAATCCTCTAAGCTTAGTCCACGATTTGTAGGATATTTTGAAATTATTGAAAAATTGAACCCAGTTGCCTATAAATTAGACTTACCACCAAATTTGTCAAAAATTCATGATACATTCCATGTGTCCCTTATCAAAAAATATGTTCCTGACCCTTCACATGTTTGGAATGTTGATCAATTGCATATGGACGATCCCCTATGCATTGAAGTGAGGCCAGTTAGGATCCTTGGATATCGTACAAAATAGTTAAGAAAAAGGAACATTGAACAGTGCAAGGTCCAATGGGACCTGTTCTTAGAAAATAGTGCCACATGGGAAGATGTGACCATAATGAAAAGATAGTTTTAGTTATGTTTGAATAGTATTTGGACATTATTATCATCATGACATAGTTTTATTTTGATTGAATAGTAACAATATCATATCTTGGTTTGAGAAGTATGATACATATACTTGATATTTGTGCATATTTCATGTCATAGTTTTATTTTGAACATTATCATATCTTGGTCTATGAAGAATGATAAATGTATTTAATATTTATGCATGTTTTGGATGATGAATCAGATTAGAAAGTATGTCAATTTGTTGATGTGTTGATATGATTTTCTATTATCATGGTATTATTTTTTATTTTATGCTTAAAATGGTGAATGCAAACACAGGGACTATGTTTAATATTAGGGGGGAAGTATGTAACAACCCTCCAAAACTCTATTTTCTTATACGCCTAATTTTTTTACAAGGATGAGATACTGCTAATGTATTTGTGGTTGTAGGAGACAGGTAAATGTTGTTGGTAGGGCGATGCAAAGGAAAGAGGTCTCCTCAATAGGCAAAAAGGATTATTTCAATGTAAGGTAAGTCAAGGGAGATGATGAGCGCTGGTGTAATTGTCAATTCATAGGGAAAAATAACCCTATAGGAAATGCATTCGCCATCGGTTCATGTAGAATGCATATCATGTAGTTGCATTCGTAGGGGTGTTTAATATTTGTTAAATTGTGAATTGAGTTGTTTGTATGGCAATGAAAGTGCTTAATGCATGGGAGCCATGGTTTAAATTATTGGTGGATAATAAAAATGTTTAATGCATAGGAATCATGGTTTAAAATTTATAAAATAATCTGAAATAGATATATATATATATGTATATATATATACATATATATATATATATATATATACATATATATGTATATATATATATATACATATATATGTATATATATATATATATACATATATATGTATATATATATATATACATATATATGTATATATATATATATATATATATATATATGTGTGTGTGTGTGTGTGTGTGTGTGTGTGTGTGTGTGTGTGGTTTTGCAAACTAGAGGTTTTGCAAAACTGAGAAGCAAGCTATTTGTGGTAAAATTTCATGAAGGGTATGAGAACTCTATTTCTTGTATACCTCTATTGGGTATTGATTTATGGCATTAAAAAAGTAGTGGGCTATTGCTTCCCTCATATGGTTTTGGTGTGACTTCTTCATAAAAAATTGATTGCACCACATGTTGCTTTGCTTGAGCGATTATCCCATATGCATCCGATTTTTGTATTTGGAGGGGTTTATAAAGCTCAATATGTGCTTAGAGCTTTGAAAATTGAGAAGCATGCTATCTTTGGTGAAATTTCCACAAGGGTATGAGAACTCGTTGTCTCTCATGTGAGCATGCTTGACAACATTGAAAATGTAGTAAGCCCATGTTTGATTCATACAACTTGGGTGTAGGTTCAATAAAAACTTGTCTAATAAAAACGGTTCCACCACACCTTGCTTTGCTTGAGCAATTATCCCACATGCATCGCATATTTAAGGTTGGAGGGGTTTATAAAGTCCAATAGATGCCTAGGGCTTTGCAAATAAGAATGAAAATATCATTTTTGAAGTGTCCACAAGGGTCTGAGAACTATCTTTCCCACACTCCTTCATGTGAGCATCTCTTAATGTAATTGAGCATGTAGTAGACTTGTGCTCGTCTAGCATGGCTTTGGAGTAGTTTCTTGATAAAAACTATCTAGTAAAATATTAATTCCAATACAAATTGCTTTGCTTGATCAATTATCCCATATGCATCCCATCATAGGTGTGGAGTCTATAAAGTTTGATAGATGCATGGAGCTTTGCAAATCAAGAATCAAACTATATATGGTGAAATGCCCACAAGGGTGTAATGAATTTCTTTCCTGTAATCCTCTCATATTTGAGCATTGATTGAAGGCATTGAGAACTTAGGAGGTCCATGCTTACTTTGAACTGCTTTGGAGTAGCTTATTTATTAAAAAATTATCAAAAAAAAAATTAATTCTGTTGTGCATGTTGTTTGCCTTGAACAAATTTCCCATATGCATCCCACAATTGGCCATGGAGGGGTATATAAAGTTAAATATATGCCTAGATATAGTAAGTTAAATTATCGGTATTATTTTTTATTGAGGTTGTTGAAGGGGAGAAGTGGATACCACTTGGCGCTTGGTTAATATGAACAAAATTTAAAAATAACGTGGGATTTACATGCAAAAAAAGTGGGAAAAAAAACCATCTCTAGATGGTGGACTTGGGTGAGAAGGGGGATGCAGATTGGTATGCATGGTGTCCTTTCGATGAGGAGAAAATCAAGCATTGGAGGTGGAGAAATAGAGTGGGTGAGCTAGGTGTTAGTGGAGGAAAGAAGAAAATGTAGCAGAGGAAGATCAAGATTTGGTTGAGTGTAAAAAAAATTGTAAGCCATTCTGATTTTAAAATCTTAGGGAAAAATCCAATATTTATTACAAATATGTTTGTATGGTTTTTATTTTAAAAAAAATATGATGGTGCTCTGTGTGTTTTCCCAGAACAACAAACATATTATAGAAATTAAAAAAAAATACCTTGTGTGAATTGGATATGCTTTTAATACATGCATTCGTTGAAGTGTAAAATGGAGTGAACTTGATATGCTTAAATACATGTGTACGTTGAAGCGATACATTGTGTGAACTGGAGATGTTCATATTGCATGTGTTAGTTGAGGCATTCGGATGTGTGAATTGAACATTCTTATACTACAAGTATTTTCCAAGTATTGTGTGAATGGTTGGTTGTGAACCTAGAATCTTCTTTGAATTGATTATTGTTGCATGCTATGATAATATTAGACATCAATGTTTACCAGGAGTCTGGTTGGAAGCGAACCAAGATCGAGTTTGGTGTGGTATACTATGTCAATATATGCTTGATATTGTGTTTGTGTTAGAAAATATTTGGAGTTCTGCATGTTGATTTAAATGAGGAAATGATGTATGCATTCTAGGGATTAGATGCATTTCATCGTATATGACCACTCTGACCCTTGAAAAACATTGGTTACTCAGATTAATGGGAAGGACTGCTACTGAGCACGACAAAATACAATGAATGCTATATTTTTTAGTGATATTGACAGTGTTTGGGTTCTACTTTGCACATAGAAATGAAATGTTATGTTGTGTATACTTTGTAACTCCACTCAAGAGTAATGAGTCCTGAGTCATAAGAGAGAAGATATATCCAAACTGTATCATGTTGTAGTAAAGGATTATATAATTCCTTGGTTATACGTAAAGCAAATTTGTAAACCTTTCACTGACTGCTGAAACATAGCTCTAGAAAAATATGAATTGGTCGAAGACTGAATGCTAGATGTAAATTATGTAAATTATAATTTTAAAAGGATATGTTGCTACTTTCATTTATTTGAAATAGAATGCATTTTGAGTCTTTATTTTTAGAAGAGCTATTGTTTGTTTATACTCTACGGAAATCAATGAATATTTATTGCTTTTAAGGTCAACTTGAGACTATATATATTAGCGTTGAGTATAGCTATTTTAGATTATGAATTTTATTAAGTTTATTGTATACACTGGTTTACGTAAGGCATGAAGTCTTGAAGCGTAGAATCAAGTTATAATATAGTCAAGATTAAATAATGTTCACTTTAAACCAATAGAGAGGTTAGGGAAAACGTAGCTTATGTCATTGTCATACAATATTAAAGGGTTAATGGGCTAAGAAATTATAAGCCATATTTATTTTAGAGTATTTGTTGTACATTGTCATCTGAAATGTGGATGGTATTTATGTTCTTATTATATCAAAAAGAATTATGTTTCTTTAAGCCTAAACATTGTGGAGTCTTGACCCCAATACTTATTCTGATTAAAGTAGACCGTTCATCCCTATGTTTATGTAATTTATTCTTTGTGGAAGTTTTTAATTAGTAGAAAATGACTTTCTTTTACTTAACTGGGAGATAGTTTCTATTTAAAAAAATAAAATTATATATATAGTATGGAAAAAGCATAGATATTTTAAAATTATTATAATGGTTCTTTTGTTTAGTGATTTCTATTTAATTTTAGTGGTAAACTTGTAATACAGAAATGTGGAAACTTGATAACTTGAGTTACTTTTCTAAACATTGAAATCATTCAGAAATGGTGTTTGATTAACCATAGATTAGTCAAAAATAATGATAGACCCTTCAAACCATAGCTAAGTTTACAAAAAAAAATAATTATCATTATTAATATTGTGGGATTAGGCAATCTTAAAACACAACCTAAGGTTGTGGGTAGGACAACCTTGATTGAAATTCAGGATTATGGGTAGACAATCTGATGGAACAAATAATGATGATGTTGTGGGTAGGCAAACATCATGGAACAAGGCTCTAACTATACATGATGGAAAAATGTTAGAACATGATGTAAAAAAGAGTTGTATGGGCATTTCTTCTAAGTTAACCCTACTAGTGATGAGTGGTGACTTGTGTTAGACTAGGTGAAACTGACATCATGATTGTATGGGACATCATGTTGGTTAATTTACATAAGTCATTGGGTGGTTACCAGGGTATTGATAAGACCCTAGTTGATGCTTCGTAAAGAATGGTTGATAATATAGCTCGAGCATGTATGCGCTAAGTATTACATGAATTTAATATAATATACAAGTTCAAGTATTCATGTAAAGACACGAGAAATTTATGTGTCACACCTTTAGGTGTTATGGTCCTTAGAGGAAAATAAACCCACTGCCTAAACTTGGAATCTCAGAAGGATAGTGAAGTTCGAAATAGGCAACAATATGGGATTTGGCCAATCTTGATATTATGAGCATTTTTACTGTAGAAGAATGGCACTCATGAAGATGAACTTAACATGCTCATACTAGAAAATGAAACAAAAAAAATAGATAGAATTTTTTTCTCATAATGAGATCTCTGATATTAGACAACCAAGTGGAAGACTTGGTGTGAATTGAAAACCAAGTGGGCTGACTTGGGGTGTTACAAACAAGACCTCTGAATTACCAGTACCTTTCAGAGTTAACATCTAGTACCTTTCAGAGTTAACCCCTCTTGAATAACATGGAAAATATTCAACATAATTCCAACATTCTCCCACTTGTTGAATAATTTCCATAGGGGCTAATAACCACCATTGCCAATTGTCAAGGGCAACCATACCCATAGATATCCTACACCAAGAAAATTTTTGAGTTGGTACAACCTTTGTTAATGAATAAAAAATATTCTTTTTTGTATCTACTTTCTCCAATATCACCTGGTTCTCTTCAACTATATCTCTCACAAAATGGTACTTAATATCAATATTTTTTGACCAATCATGGAAACCAGGATTATTGGAAAATAATATTGCAGTTTGACTATCACTGTTAATTCTCATAGCCTTCTATTTAAGATAAACTATTGAACACAATATTTGTAGTCACATTGCTTCTTTACAGGTATGAGTTGCTACAATGTACTATTATTCTGTAGTGGATAAAGCAACAATTGATTGCTTTTTACTCATCCAAATTACTGCCTCTCCAAACAACCTAAATACATAAGCACTCATAATAGATAGCATAATCTATAGTTCCACGCAAGTATCTAATGATCCTCTTCATAGGCTAACTACTCCCACTGCATGTGCAATATCATGTCTATTATAGACCATTGCATACATTAGACTGCCTACAACACTAGCATAAGGAACATGATACATTTCTTCAATTTCCTCATTTGTTTTAGGACACTATTCAACAGATAAATTTTGACCAACTGGATATGGAGTACATACTGGTTTACAATCATGCATTCTAAACTTTTGTAGTATCAAATCAACATATTTCCTTTCATTTAACCATAAATTTCTATTTGCACAATCCCTTATTATTTCCATACCCAAAATAATTTTTGTAGTACCCAAATCCTTCATGTCAAATTTAGAAGACAACTAAGATTTGAGTAACTTTATCATCTCCTTATTGTTACCAATTAACAACATGTCATCCACATACAATACAATGATAACAAAATTTTCACCTTCTTTTTTAAAATATACACATGGATCTACTTTACTTTTTCCAAGCCCAAGTGTCAAAACAAACCTATCAAATTTTTGATTCCACATCCTTGGAGACTGCTTCAACCCATAAAGATACTTCTTCAACTTGCATACTAGGTCCTCCTTACCTTTTACCTTAAAGCATTATGGTTGTGACATTATATATATATATATATATATATATATATATATATATATATATATATATATATATATATATATATATATATATATATATCTTCATCAAGTTCACCATGTAGAAAAGCAATCTTTACATCCATCTGTTCTATTTCAAAATCAAAAGCAACAAAAATAGCCAATAAAAATCTAATTGAAATTAGTTTAGCCACAGGAGAAAAAATCTCACCAAAATCAATTCCCTCAACCTGAGAGAATCCTTTTGCTACCAAGCGAGCCTTGTACTTCTCCAACTTTCCTTCTACATTGTACTTCTTCTTGAATAACCACTTACAACCAATAGGTTTTCTGCTAGGAGGTAATTTCACCAAGTCCCATGTCTTATTTTTATCCAAGGACTCCATTTCTTCTTCCATAGAACTTTTCCAGTTATGCTCACTTGACTAAAGTGCCTCCTTTATAGTCTTGGGTTCTTCATTAGTAACTGATAAATTAAATGCAGAATAAAAATTTTAAGGACTGTATCTGTCTGGAATTCTTCTCTCTCGATCTGATCTCCTCAAAATTGGATTTCTAGGTTCTGAATCTTCAACTTCTTCCTCACCTTCTTCCTATGAATATTCCTCTTCAGACTCTCTCTGTAATTTAGGTTATACCATAGGTTCTTCCTCTTATTCCAATTTTACCTGCACTATTTCTGGTTCTTTGCTTGGTTGCATTTCCTATTTTAAAACCCCTTTTGTTTCTCTAAATATCACATTACAAATATAAACAACCTTCTATGTTTTTGGGTTCCACATTTTATATCCTTTAACACTATTACTTTAACCCACAAATATGCAATTTTCAGATTTATAGTCTAGCTTAGTTCTTTTCTCTTTTGGGACATACATATAAGAATCACAACAAAAAACCCTTATATGTCTAATAGAGGGTTTCTTAATAGTCCATACTTCTTGTGGAGTCTTGTCCACCAAAGCTGAGGTAGGAGATCTATTGATAAGATAACTAAAGAACACAAGCTTATATTGAGGGGGGGTGAATAGTATAATACCACTTTTTACTTTTATTTCCTAAACAATATTATTCAATATATCAACGACAATATAAAAAATAGTACTAAAATAAATGCATAAATAACTATACACAATAGAGACACCAATTTAACGTGGTTCACCCAATGTGGGCTACTCCAAGAAGAAAATATTTCACTAAAATTTTCTCAAAAAATCTTTTGGGAATCCTTCCCTATTACAATATTTATGAACCTCTATCCAAAGGAGAAACCAATTTCCTAATCAAGTTCATGGATATCTATCCATAGGGGACACCAATACCCTCAGTTGGTTCATGGATCTCTATCCACAGGAGAAATCCTTCTCCTCTGCTCTGGTTGGTGATCTTCTAGAAGAATACTACCTCCACTACACTGGCTTGTGGATCTCTCTCCACTAAAGACCTCTATTCTCACTCAAAAGACCTATTTCCTCACTTACTTTATCCTCACTACCCTGTATAATGGATATCTATCCACTAGGGACTACTATACTCTAATATATCACCTCCAAAGCTTGCTCTCAGCTCTGTTCAGTCTCTATATCAAATCTGCACTAAAAACTATCCTTTGGTCTAGCACAAATCTGCTCATAGGTCTATCTCTGATCTAGCATAAATATACCCTCAAATCTACACAAAATTCTATCCTTAAATCTATCCTCAGGCCTTAACACAAAGCTTGGTCCAATCACAAATCAACTCTGTTATATCTACGATTTAACTCAAATATTGAATAAATAAATAAATCAAATATGCTCTCAAGTCTTCTCAAATACTTACCTCAAATCTATCCATAGTCCTCTCAAGTATTCTCTAAGACTTGTCTTAAATCTTCTCAACAAGTCCTCCATGGAACTTGTCCAATCTGATCAACAAGTCTTCACCAAGACTTACCTCAAATATGCTCAAAAATTCCTCCCTAGAACTTGTTAAATCTGCTCAACAAGTCTTCACCAAGACTTACCTTAAATCTGCTCAAGTACTCCCTAGAACTTGTCCAATCTGCTCAACAAGTCTTTACCAAGACTTTCCTCAAATCTGCTCAACAAGTCTTCACCAAGACTTACCTCAAATATGATTGTAATCTTCCATAAAATCTCACAAAATATATCCTTAAAATTTCACCAAAGCTTACTCAACTCAGTCCTTAAGTCCCCTCTAGGACTTACTCAAATATGCTCACAAGATTTCACAAAAACTTATTCAAATCAATTGTAAACTTGCATACAAAACTCAACTTAATCTCTTATAGAAAATCTCTTCAATATCACAAACAAGTTTCACTCAGAATATTGTTTAACCTCAAAAACATATAGAGAATGGTTAGAGACTCAATATGTTTTACACTCACAAAAAACTCAATCACTTTCAAACTCTTTTCAAATCAATTCAGAATAAAGAAAAATTAGTTTCACAGAACTTGAACTATCACTCCAATACTTTTAATCAATAATGAACATCCAACTTCACTCAATCATTCACTCAATGAAACACAACTTGATTTCAAACCTTAACCATGTTTTTCACTATACTTCCAACACTTCACACTATGGATCTCAAAACTTGACTCAAGATGATTCTAAATTCACATAATAATGATACTCATGATCTTTCATAAACCCTAGTTCAAGATGTTTCTCAATTTCATATAACAGTGATACTCATGGTATTTCAACATCCACAAATCATGAAGATTAAAACTCACTCAACATTTCCAACAATGCTTACCAAAAAATCCTTTTTGACTTCAACTTTGCATTTCACAACATTCAATCCAACAATATTTTACTCACAAGGAATATGTACCCATACCTTTTGTTTTTATGGAGATTTGACCTCAAAACTTGTCTCAATCACAATCAACTCTTCTTTGCCAATTTCAAGGTTAGATAGAAACAACCTATCTCGAAATCTCCACAAATATCCTCCTCAAAAATTAATTCACCATTACAAACAATAACAAGACTCAAGCACACCTTATTATCTCCAAACTTATCAAAATATCTCTCAACACATAAAAATCAATTTCCTTTATCAACTCCAAATTAATCAATGTATAGAAGACCAAGTTCCTTTATAATCTCTCAAAAATAATATTCAACCTATAAAAATTAAATCCTTTTTCAACTCTTATTACTCCAACCTTTATTTATTTTTCAAAGCACAAAATAATATTAAATATCAAATACCCTTATAACTCCCTACTTTCCCAAGGCACTATCAAAAACTCACATGGCCTTAATGCATATGCGCTTCCCAACCTTGGTGCAATTAAAATTTAAATAAAAAATTAATGCTTACCTTATACACCTTGTCTCACATGTAAAATTGATAGTGCACACATTGGCTGCACTTTGAACCCATGACCTCGTTGCCACCATTGTGCTCTAGTCGAAGCTAGGCAGCCATTGGGCCACATGCCCTCACAAGCACTAACACGTGAGTGCTCCTTGTTATCTCAAATAAAAATAAAACACTCTGCCCTCTCAAAACGACTGTGTAGAGATTTGAAACCCCAACCTTTGCCCTGCAAACATCTTAACTCTACCTTGGTCACCAACTACGGTAACCAATGTTATGGATACACTTGGGTTGTGCCATATGCATTTAACCAGTTGTTTGCCCTCCAAAGATTTTTTAAAAGCGCAAAGGTCTCTTCTTTATCACAACAAAGTAGTGCACGATGTCTTGCAAAGACTTTTGAATTTCGAATAAATGCATGGATAAGTTAATTAAAAATTAACTCCCCTTTTATATATGTTTTGCCTTATGCGCTCGATGTCGGCTTTAATTTGAATTAATAAATTAATTTATAACCTTTAACTTTGGTGCCCAAATTTATTTAAATTAAAATTTTAACCTTTAGGTTAAAATATTTTAATTTAAATAAATTAAATTAAATATTTTGCAAACTTCTCAATGGGTCTTTCGAGGAATAAATTATTTTTAATTACTCCTTGGACCTATTCTCTTCATCTCATCCTTTTGCCTGAAATATTATAATATTATTATTGCCTTTTAAACTTGCTTCGCCTTCCTTGGGACTTCAATATTTTAGGCCACTTTAGGCATATAATATTAAAAATAAATATTATATCCTATTCCTTTAAACCTCTTCCTTGCCTTTTGGAAAAACCACTTGATGACATTAATGATGACGAAACTAAAACAACAACCTCTTGACAACTCTTGACATCAATGACAAAAAATCTTGCTCAAATTTTCAACAATAACAAGTTTTTAACACAGCTTCTACCCAGAATTTATTTTCTAACCCTACACCAATTAGCATGCTTATAGCCTTATCCATTAATGTCTTGTTCATCCGTTTTGCAATTCCATTCTATTGTGGAGTATAAAAAATTTTTCTCTACATTTCTATTCCATAGTTCTTGCAAAAATGCTCAAATTCATTAGAGCAATACTCACCACCATTATCACTTCTCAAAACATTTATTATTTTCTCTATCTGATTTTCTACAATAGCCTTAAACTCTTTAAATTTATAAAAAACCTCAAATTTATTCCATAGAAAATATACCCAAGTATTTTTTGAGAAGTCATCTATAAATGTAACAAAATAAATAGATTTACCTAATGATGGTACTTTTGCAGGTTCATACACATCACTGTGAACTAGATGTAGAATTCCTTCAGACCTTGTAGCACTACTTGGAAACTTGAGTCAAGTTTATTTCCCAAAAATACAGTGCTCACAAAATCAAAATTTAATGGGCAATCGGAAATTTCTTCAACCATACCTTTCATTTTCAATGTTCAAAGTCCTTTCTCACCAATGTGCCCCATGCATTGATGCCACAACATTATCTTCTTTTTAGGAATACTCAAAGCCATTTCAGCCGTATTATTTTCCTATACCACTGAAGATTTATTGAATTTAATACTTATAGTGCTAGACTCAAGTCTGAATAAAGTTCCTATGCGAACTCCCCTTGCCAACACCAAATATACATGAACCATATTACAACGATCCTTATTGAATACCACATTTACACTTGCATCATTCATCTTACTCATAGATATCATATTCCTTGCCTAACCCAGAATATGCAATACACCAGGAAGGGTTTTAATTCTAATATCTTTTAACCTTAGCTTGACTCTTCCTCTACCTATTATTTTATATGTCAAATTGTCTTCCAAGAAGACTTTACCTCCATCTATATTTTCATATTCACTGAACCCCTATCTATGAGGAGTCATATCAAAAGAAGCACCTGAGTTAATCAATCATGAGTCATGGCATTCACTTGAGCAAGTTGCAACCAATAATAAGTCCCTTGAATTTTTATTTGTGGTCTTCTTTTCTGTAGAAGTTCCTTCATTAGATGATTGATTATTATTAGCCATTTTAGATTTTTAGTCTCTTTTATAATGCCCTTAGGGCAACAAATTTACCCCTAGATTTTAATTTATTTTCTCTTGATTTCTTTTTACTTCTTTCTTGAGAACGTCCTCTTACAACAAAGGCATCATTTTGATGATAATTCTCAGAATATTTTTGTCTCATCTCCTCAGATAGCAAAGTTCCTACTATATCCTCTACTTTCAATGTAGATGTAGTATTGGTGATAGCCATAACTAGGTTATCCCATGAATCAGGTACTAAACAAAGTAAAGTAATACATTTTTTCTCTTCATCCATTTTTACTTCTACAAATGTTAGTTGACTTACCACAATGTTAAAAGCATTGAAATGTTTAGCCATAGAGTCACCATCATTCATACAAAATGAATACAACTTCTTTTGAAGAAAAAAATTATTTACCAGTGACTTTGTCTGATACAATATTCCTAGCTTCTTCTATAACAAATTTTCCATGGTCTATGTAGATACATTCAACAATACCAAGTCAGATAAGCACAATCTGATAGAGCCCCTTGCCTTCCTATCAATTTTTAGCTAATCCTCATCTGTCATCAATGTTGGTTTTGTTCTTGAGACCGCAATCCACTGATCTCTATCAACCAATAGATCCTCCATCTTGAGTTTCCACAACTCAAAATTCTATCCATTAAATTTCTCAATATCTATCTATGTGCTTCCCATATTTCTTCTTTTCTTGGATCCTTTCGCATACTGCTCCCACTCAAGAATAATTTATCATAGGGTTGAAACCCTTACTCCTCGAACAAAGCTAAAACCTAGCTCCCAAATGAAGAGAAATAAAGATCCCCAATAAACTAAAACTAGAAAAGTAGTAATTGCAAAATCAAAATAAGATCACAGATTTACACATTACACAATATTTATCCTAGAAACCCTCAATCGGGTAAAAACTAGCACAATATTATCTTATTATTGCATTAACTTGACCATCTCCAAAACAATAATATTATCCTTCATTCTCACTATATTAAACCCTCACGCAAGTGCGATATATATAACAAATGTACATGCATGAATTTTACAATTTAGGGCAAAACTGCCAAGCTAAATTTTATCGCCCAATCTGTGACCTAATAATAAATGGTTAAGATTAACAATAGGAAAAATACATGTATTTTTGGCTTCCCCCTCTGGACCCCCATGGCGATAGTAGTAGGGTGGGCAAGCCCCCTTACACCTCCCCTTCTCGGAGTGGGTCCTAGTGCAACTGAGAAACAAGACCTTCGAATTACTAGTACCTTTCAGAGTTAACATCCAATACCTTTCAGAGTTAACCCCTCTTGAATAACATGGAAAATATTCAACATAATTCCAACACAAGAGACACCAATCCCATTGCTGAAGTTCATGGGCACCAACCCACTCTACTCTACTCCAAAAATTATCACAACCACTACTCTAATCTACTCAAAAACCCACTCACAAACACTGCTTAAATCTACTCCAAAACCTACTCACAAATACTGCTCAAATCTGCTCCAAAATTTGATAAATAATGGCATATAATTCTTCACCTTTTCTTGAGTTTGCTATCTTCAACTAAAAACAATTCATACATATTCTACCCAGAATTCGTTTAACCTCCTGAAAATATAGAGAATGATATACTAGTGTTGGAAGCATCAAATGGCCAATGTATCATTCACACTTATTAATTCTATTGCTTCCACATGTTTCACATTTATTACATTTTAAAGGTAGCCCAAGTCTAGCACTTGATAACTAACCTTGTAAATGTTGATTTGTAATTATCTTATGCACCTTTCCTTCTTCTTGTAGATAGCTGAAATGTCCTTCCTTTTCAATTGAATGCTTGGGTGAAGATGTGCCTTAATCCTTTTACTCTTTCCTTGCACTATGTGACATCTTGAATTGTTTTAAAACAATACTTCTACTTGTGTGAGACTATACTATTTTCTTATTCCCATGTGTACTTCAAAACAACAAACTCTTTTCTAACTCAATTCAATATTATGTATCTTAATAATTCCTTATACCTCCCTCTTTATTAAAAAAAAAATATTTTTCTCAAGTAATTAAAACCACCTTGAGAAAGGAATTAATTCACTATACCTCGAAATCTACTTCAAAAAAATGATCTTACTTTTGTATGGTCGTCAATGTCCTCCAAATCTACCTCAACAAAATTCCCTGCGTGTGCGGTCAAATTATAGTAGGTCAATAATTAACTCACAATAGGTCATTGGTGAATTGTGAAGGATAACTTCTAATCAACGATCACAACAACAAGTCTTTCAAATTCTACCACGTGGCATCCAAGACATCAACACCCTCCAACTGGGCTTACCTATGTATGACACACAAAGCACTAGCACCCTCCAATTGGGTGTCATGGATACCGTGAGGCTCTCACCATAAACCACTTGTGCTAAGGTGTTTTTATTATGTCTCATGCCTTTTGTAGGGTAGATGTGGTATTAAATTCCCAAGTGAAAAGCAATAAAAACTTGAATCCATTTGCTAGAAATTATTTTGTTGAAAACTTAAACCTTTACAAAAATAATTATGTTTCTTACATGTTGTATCTCCTTGCATTTGTAGGTGGTCTATTGTATTTCATTGCACTCGCTGGTATTCTATTTTTTCTCCTTGTGCTCATCGATAGACTTTGTCTCCTTACGTATTCTTGAAATATTCAGAAAAGAAAAACAAACAGTGTCTCTTTGGCTTCTCAATACCTTTAGATAATGTTAGCACAATTGCCTTAAATTTTCCCTTGATGACTGCCTTGTTCTGACCACAATCAAACTATCATCAAGTTGTGTTTCCTCCTAACGTCTCTTTTGATGCTGCTATCTCTCCATGTGCATGCCTCTCTCTCCAATAATTTCCTCCTTCAATGTTTGTGCAAGGGAGATGGTCTTCTGCTATATGTGAAATCTCACTGAAAGCTTTAATATTCTATCTAGAAACTCACCTTAAAATTTTTACATTTTCTTCTCAATGCTTGGCTTCACAGCATACTTTCTCCTTTTTAGTTTGTTGCTACTACGTCAACAGTGCATTGTGAGTAATGTTTGTTTCCATTGGTGACTCTGCTTTCTATTGGCTAGACACTGCCACTAATGAACCTTTGCTACCACTGTCTCTACACCATAGCCTCTGGTGATATTCTCTACATCATCTCCAAACTCATCGTGTTCTCCAACTTGTAAAGGCTCTTCAACAATTAGGTTTGATGAACGACATCACATATTTTTTGAAGATTTTTCATCGAAGTGCATTTCCCTTCTTGAAATAAACTTGGACTTAGTTTATATACCAATTCTTTCACTTATTTTTAATATTTGGCACGTTGGCTCAAATTATTTGAATTCAAAACTTTAAATTTATAATATTTAAATTTAATATTTAAATATTATAAGGTTTAACTTTATAATATATTTGTTATATTACTTTAATATTTAAATATTTAATTTAAATGTTAAAGCATATACTTGTAATTCAAATCATTCCTGGAGATATTTCTACCTTGAATAATTTACCCAAAAAATGATATTACCCAAAATCATGAGCATACTTATAATTAAATCATCCTAAATGATTCATGAAATTTTATCAATTACCTTAAAAATTCTAGACCACCAGCATGGAAAGTTAGAAATCTCATTGAGGATGCTAGAAGCCTAATACTGCTCCAACATGAAGTCATAATTCAACACATTTTAGGGAAGCTAATGGTGTCGCAGACAAGTTGGCCAACATTGGCACGTTTTCCCCTAGAATGTTGACCTGGATTGATACTCTTCCATGTGAAGTTAATAAAATTGCTAGGTTGGATAAACTACAAACTCAGCAAAATGTGCAATCGTCAACATTCAATGCTTGATCTTCATCATTGTATGCCTACGAAATAAAAAATATGAATATCTCTAAGCCTTAATAATTCATGTGAATTGGTCTTCCCTAGGAATTTATATTTTTGAAGTAATATCTTGGAAATGGTTTTTTTGCACACTCTCCTTGTGCTTTACTTAATCCTTGTGCCAATTTTTCATGTCACCACCTTATTCCCTTCTATTATTGTTAGGGATTTGTTTCAAACTGTGGTTTGGATTTTTTCTTCCACCTTTTTCCATGATAACGGGAATTACATGTTCCCTTTGCCTTTTAATCTATGGCCATACTTACATCTTTGTCCCTTTCGTATGTTTTCCAAGTCTGTTTCCATACCTATCCATTCTCACATCCTAATACATTGGGTTTTTGGTTGGGTCTATGTTCTTTCTTTGTTCGACTTCCTTTACTTTTTGATTGGTCAACCATTCCAAGATTGGGTGTGCCTATCTATTTTTTTTTAGACCATATCCATTGGAAACTCACATGGTGTAAATAATATCATACTTTGGCCAATTTTTATGGCATGTGGGTTTCCATAGATCTGGGCTTCTTGTGAATGGAAAGGCAAAAGGTTTCTAGAAATGTCCAAGCTTACCTTGGATCTACATAAGCATTAATCTAAGCATTCTTTGCATATCTCTCACTTTTCCTCTTCTTCCCTGTACCATTTTAGAAAGACTTTGTTCCTTGGCTTCGAGTGCTAACAGGATGAGCTTCATTGAGCCTGATACTCTCTCCATCGAACCTATTGCAGAAGCCATTCTTAGAGATAGGGGATTTATGCCCTTCCTTAAGATGTTTTCTAGAATTGATTAGGATATTAATATCTAGGAGAAGGGGATTGTTATCATCCATGGCATAAAATTTTTGGTGGATGTAGGTATTTTGGCATAAATGACTGGGCAATCGACTATTGAATGTACAATAAGAAAGGATAAGCATAACTAGGAAACCGAATTGAGCCAATTTGAACCAAATTTACATCTAAGGATAATCATAAATAAAGGGATGTCTCGTAGTGATCTTCCTACTCCTTGGAAGGAAGTCATGAAACCCATTATGGAGTACATAATGGTGGATGATCCTAACTCTCAGCTCTGTAGTTTTCATATTTCATTTGTCAATCATTTTAGAGAATCTAAGGTGCTCAATATTCCTGAGTTCCTCTATCTGTCAATGGACTATACCATTACCTCAACTCGGTCCAAGAAGGAAGCTGCTTGGCCTTCTCATCAAGGCCTCTTCAAGGTGGTGTACACATTCCTGTTAGAAAAGTTTCCAAAGGGTAACATTGTGACTCAGGATACACAAGTAGACAACACAGAGGATGATATTTCTTCCACCCTAGCTTCCAGAGTGAGAGGATCCAAAAGAAAGAAGTCAGAGGATAAGAAGTAAGGTCCTGATTTCACAAGGAAGAGGGTCAAAGTGGAGGTTACTCCTACAAGGAGATCTCAACACCTTAGAAACAAAGATCTTCATAGTCTAGGGAAGGCAAAATAAGCTAGCGAGGATGATCCTAATGAACCTGTGGAGAAAATCCTATAGAAGTACATTATCAAGACTACGTCAACTACTATTGCTCACTTAGAAACCACATAGGTTGCTCTTGGAGGAGTCATTTTACAAATGAAAGAGCATAGGAATTCTCTTAGTCCCCTTTTATTTTATGACAACTTCGAAGAAGATACCCCTACAAAATCTACTATTGCTGCTAATTTTGAAGCAAAGGAGGACGAGTTAGTGGAGATCGCTCAAGAAATATTCAAGGATTTCCTTAAGAGGCCAAGGAATCCAAAAAGAAATATGTTTATGAGGTCATTATCACCTAAGAGGTATCCTTGCTATTTTTGTTGAACCTTTGGGATTTCTACTTTTTGTCTTTGGACTGTTTTTGTTATTCTCTATTTTTTCTGCCCCTCAAGGATGTTCTTTTTGTGGATGATGCATCCTTTTTATGTTTTGTTGTACTAAGGATTTAGGGCACCTTTCAAATGCCATCTTTAATAAAAAAATTTAACTTACCAAAAAAAATTAAATCATCCTTCCAATTCTTCCTTTGACATCAATAACAACTCAAAATTTCTAACAATATTCTCCTTTGTCATTGATGGTAACCCTACTAAGAAATTATCCTTTACTGCTATAGGATCACAAGCTACTCCCCCTAACAAGATGCCCCCCTTACTGAAACTCTCCCCTTTTGACATCAATGGAAAAGGCTACTTGGGGATGAAAGATAAGACACTTGAAAACACCCCCTTCTACCTGGTTTTCTTGAGACTTCAATTATGATATGGGAGTGAAACTCCCAAATTACTATGATCCTATTCTTGTTTTATTTTATTTCTCCAAAATTTAGAGGGCATACCCTTTTGAATATTTTGAACATCCTATTTTTTGCTTGACTTCAGAATTTCAGGGGACACTATTCTACACCATCTATTTGTATTCTAAAATTGATTACATTTGTAGCATATGGTGTTGTAGTCCATGAAAGGTGCAAATAAATTTAAATTCCTCTTGGTGAAAACAAAATCATTTTTAGCACAAACCCTATAATGTGCAGCTTTATGACCAAATTTGTGACATGAAAAACAATAACCATGAAAGAAATATTGAAACCTATCTAATTGCCTTAGGAGGATATGATTGTATGGTTCTCTCATTGCTATTTTTATGATGGACCTTGGTCCATGATGATGATTTGTTTTCTTCCTTCTTTATGCTTCCACTTCTCAACACATTAGACTAGGTCTTAGGCTCTTCTTTAATTATTTTCTTTGGTTCCTCTATACCTTTAGAGCTTGACTCCTTTTGTTTTTTGACCTTCTTTAAAACCAAGTCTAGTCTTCATAGTTGAATATCTTTGTGCTTTGACAACGTTATCCATGATTTTTGTGTTTTTCATAGACCTATGTAGCTTATCATTTTTTTTTTCACTTCCTTCCTTAGAGAGACAACCTCATGTTTTAGTTTTTCACATTCCAACTCTTTTTCCTTTAATTGCTCAGCCATACCTTCTTCAATTTTCTTTACCTCTTCAATTTTCACTTTTAAGTCGATGAGATCTTGCAAAAGCTTTGCCTTTATCTCCTCATCCTCTTGTACTTGAATATTCAATCTTGAGTTTTTATTTCTAAGACTTTTCAACTCTTTAAGAGCATCAAAATATCCTCTTCTATGTCAAATATAGCTTCCTCTTCATTTTTTGAATCTCTCTATTTTTCTTGATATTTGTCAACAAGAGCATATTCTTTCTCCTCTATGGCCAAAAATAGGATTTCTTCTCTTTCACTATCGGATATGTTTTCATCACTATTGGAAGAACTACTGGATGCATCAACATAAAGACTCTTCTTGTGCCTTTGAAAGATATTCTTATCATGCTTGCTTTGACCATGTCTATTATTCTTTTCATGATAAAATTTTCTTTCTTTCTTTTTCTTGTATTCCTTTTCTTCTTCACTACTACTATTTTCATCTTGTGGGCAATTAGATGCATAGTGACCAATGTTACCATAGTTAAAACATGTCATAAAATGCATACCTTTGTGTTTTCTTGGACCCTTCTTATTTCTTTGCACAAAGTTAGCTTCTTCTTCGTTGCTTGATTATTCACCTAACTCTGGTTCTATATTCTTTGTCTTCTTTTAAGATTTAAATGCAACCTCCTATTTGGATGTTTGATCTTTCTTAATCCTCATCTCATAGGCTATGATAATTCTGTGTGGGTCATCCATTATTAAGGTTTTAAGATCCTTCATTTTTTCAATCACCGAAAACTTTGCCTCAAATCTCATAGGAAGTGACCTTAAGATTTTTTGAACTATCTTAGAGTCTTCAATATTTTCTCCAATTCCATGAATGGTGTTGACAAATTCATCAATGCAGAGTAGATATTTGGTAATATCTTCCTCATATTTCATATTTAAATCTTCAAAATTCCTCCTATGGGTTTGAAGTTTTACCATTTTAACCTTGTTGTCTCCTTCATATGTTCTTTGTAACTTGTCCCAAATTTCTTTTGATGAGGTGTATTGCATGACTTTCATAAACTCTGTTTTACATAACCCACTTAAAATTGCATTCATTACCCTGACATTATTTTCAAATGGTTTCTTGTCATATTGATATATGGGAGGAGTTGTAGATGGTGTTAACCCATCCTCAATGGATTTCCATATATCATAGTCATGTGCCATCAAATAGGTTTGCACCCTTATGCTCTAGAAAGCATAGTTAGTCCCATTAAAAAATGAAGCCTTATTTGAAAAAAAAGCTTCTTGGCAAGCCATGTGTATTCTTGTAAGATCTTCCTTCAAGCTGTTTGGATTTCAGGAAGGAACCCGTTCCGATACCAATTGAATAACACAAGCTTATACTGAGAGGGGGAGTGAATAGTATAAGACAAAACTTTTTTCCAAATGATAACAACAATAATATGAATGCAATAATAAATCAATGCACAATTTCCATATACATAATGGACAATGATTTTACATGGAAACACCCTCTCAAGATAAAACCATGGTAAAATATTACATATTTTTTCTTCAATAAATTTTGTGGGCACCAAGCCATAGGAGACACCAATATCCTATACAAGTTCATGGAAACTAATCCACAAGAGACACCAATATCCTATACAATTTTATGGACACAAACCCATAGGAGAAACCAACCCCCTATACACTTTTGTGGACACCAATCCACATGAGACACCAATCCCTTATACAAGTTCATGGACACCAATCCAAAGGAGACACCAATCCCCTATACAAGTTCATGGGCACCAATCCACAAGAGACACCAATACCCTATACAAGTTCATGGACACCATTCCATAGGAGACACCAATTCCCTTGCTCAAGTTCATGGGCACCAACCCACAAGAGACGCCAATACCCTTTATCAAGTTCATGGGCACCAACCCACAGGAGACACCAATCCCCTTGCTCAAGTTTGTGGGTACCAACCCACAGGAGACACCAATCCCATTGCTCAAGTTCATGGGAACCAAACCACTCAGCTCTACTCCAAAACTGATCACAGCCACTGCTCTAATATGCTTGAAAACCTTCTCTCAAACACTGATCAAATTTACTTCAAAATATGCTCATAAAATATGCTCAAATCTACTCCAAAATCTTATCAATAATGGCATAAAATTCTTCACCTTTTATTGAGTTTGTTTTCTTCAACTAAAATCAATTCATACATATTCTACCTAAAATTTTCTTAACCTCTTGAACATATAGAGAATGATATACTGGTGTTGGAAGCATCAAATGGACAATATATACTTCACACTTATTAAGTCTATTGCTTCCACATGTCTCACATTTATTACATTTTAAAGGTAGCCCAAGTCTAGCACTTGATAACTGACCTTGTAAATGCTGATTTGTAATTATCTTGTGCACCTTTCCTTATTATAGATAGATAAAATGTCCTTCCTTTTCAATTGAATTCTTGGGTGAAGATGTGCCTTAATCCTTTTACTCTTTCCTTGCACTATATGACATCTTGACTTGTTTTAAAACAATCCTTCTAATTGTGTGAGACTATACTCTTTTACTTATTCCCATGTGTACTTCAAAATAACAAACTCTATTCTAACACAATTCAATATTATGTATCTTAATAATTCCTTATACCTACCTCTTTATAAAAACAAAATCCTGAAATAATTAAAACCACCTCGATAAAGGAATTAATTCACTATACATCCAAATTTGATTCAACAAAAATGATGATCTTCCTTTTGTATGGTTCTCCAAACCTACCTCAATGTCCTCCAAATCTGCCTCAACAAAATTCCCTGTGTGTGCAGTTAACTTATAGTAGGTCAATAGTGAACTCACAATAGGTCATCAATGAACTACATAGGATGACTTCCAATAAATGGTCACAACAACAAGTCACTCAGATTTTGCCACATGGAATCTAAGATGTCAACAACCTCCAATTGGGCTTGCCTATGAAGAACACAAGCTTATACTGAGAGGGGGGTGAACAGTATAAGACCATTTTTTAACTTTTTCCTTTTACTTCAAAAAGCAATTTAATGAACCAATAGAAAAATCAAAGTAGTAATCAAACCAGTGTAAAAGTCATCACACAATTGATACACCAATATAACGTGGTTCATCCAAGGTGGGCTAATCCACAAAGAAAATATTTTACTAAATTTTCTCAATCAAATACTTTGGGAATCCTTCCCAATTACAATGTTTATGGAATTCTTGTCCAAAGGAGAATCCTTCCCCTAATCAAATATTTATGAGCCTCTTGCCCAAAGGATATGTCCTATCCCTAAAATAAGTATTTATGAGCCTCCTACCCAAAGGATATGTCCTATCCCCTAAAGCTCTGGAAATGATACTTTAGAATATCACTGCCTCTTCTTCCACTAGCAGGTGGAACTTCTTTCCATAGAAGATGTCCTATACTCCTTGCTATGGCTCTAGAGACTTATGTTCTCACTAATCACCTCCATAGTTGGTCATCAACACCTGTACTAAACATAGTTAGTCGGTCTAGCACAAATCCTCTTAAAATCTATCACAAATCTGCACCAAACTTAGTCCTCTAGTCCAGCATAAATTTGCTCTCAAATTTCTGTCATATCTATCCCAAGATTAATATAAAAGCTTGAACAAATCAATCACAACTTCTCACAAGTCTTCACCAAGACTTCATCAAATCTATCCACATGTTCTTCAACAAGAACCTGTCCAAATCAGTCCACAAGTTCTCCACAAGAACCTGTCCAAATCAGTCCACAAGTTCTCCACATGAAATTGTCCAAATCGGTCCACAAGTTCTCCACAAGAACTTGTCCAAATCAATCCTAGGAAGCTCACCAATAACTTTCCCAAATAAGCTCAAGCAATTTTACCAAGAAACTTATCCAATGTAAACACACAGAGAATTGTTAGAGACCCAATGTGTTTCATCCAATCATATCAAATCAATCTCATAGAAGCATAAATAGAATTGTTAGAGACTCAATATGTTCTATCCTTCAAATTTCAATCTCAACTCAAATCAATCTCATAGAAGCATAAAGAGAATTTTTAGAGACTCAATATGTTCTATCCTTAAACTCTCAATCTCAACTCAAATCAATCTCATAGAAGCATAAAGAGAATTGTTAGAGACTCAATATGTTCTATCCTTCAACTTTCAATCTCATAGGAGCATAAAGAGAATTGTTAGAGACTCAATATGTTCTATCCTTCAACTCAAAAACAAACTCTTTCTCAAATCAGAATAAATATAGAAGTAGTATACTTTCAAAAGATCTTGAACCACAACCCAACAATTACCAATAATGTAATATCAAGGAATCAACTCCTCCAACATAGAACCATAACTTACTATCAAACCCTACCCAAGTTTGTTTTCAAGAACTCAAATAATATCTCTCTAAGCATCAAAAAGGGGTTCAAGATATTTCCAACTTCTCTCAAATGGGAATGCTCAACTTAACCACACAACAAAGTTTATCAAGCAAAGTACAACTTGATAAAATCAAATCTCAAAGGAGCAAGCTCAACTCATGTATCAAGTAAAGCATAACTTGATCAACTCAATATCAATGGAAGCAATCTCAAAACCAAAATCTCAATAACCAAACAACTCAATTAGGGTTTCAACAACTTATAGAAATGGCATAAGCTTCTCACTCAAAAACCCTAAAGCAAACTTCAAATGCTTCCACTCTCATAAACTAGAATTATGCAATAACTCATAAAATTATCATGATATCATAATGCATAATAAATACTTCCACTTTCATAAAATAAGATCCACTCAAAATATGGAAACTTAATTTAATCCTTTTCACTCCAAAATTATTTTCATAAAACCATCAATCAATAATAACCATGGAAGAATGTGGCCATACATTTACTTTTATGAAGAAGGAGAACTCAAAATATGTCACAACACTAACTCTCAATTTGCCACAAATTAGAGTTAGAAACAATGGAATAATGCACAATGATAAGAGTCCTAATAACACCTTATCACTCCAACTCATCAATAATCAAAACTCACAAATATACATATCAACAATATTCCTTTACACCTTATAACTCCTACTTAATATATCACAAAATAACTTCAACCTCAAAAATAATTACAAGAGAATATCCACTCAATAACTCCAAAGGATTTCTAACCCCAATATGAAATTAAGCACAATTATTCCTTAAACCCTTATAACTCCTAAAATACATTTACTTCTAAATGCATTTACCACATAAACATTAAGCATCAATAATAACAATGTCAAAGCAATATTTCTATTTAACCTTATACCTCCATTCAATTACCAACAATAATTTTCCTAGTCAAATCAAATATTCCACTTTATCAACAAAAGATCTACCTTGGCCAAAAATCAATTCTCCAAACTTAGGAGAAGTGTGGAGACACCAACATAAGTTCGAAAGTGCTTCCTACTCCAAACTCATGGCCCAAGGCAACTGTTGTACCACGTGCACAATAATCCGTGACCAAAAATGAAAGATGCCCAATGTGAATCGATCTTGACACCTCTACCTAGCGAGTGCCTTCACTCCACTGCCTCCACTGTTGGAGCACAAGTGCCCAATGAAACTCTCAAGCACCACTCATAGTTTTACCTTCCTTTTGCTCACAAAAATTAAAGACAAACAGATTTGTCTCCCTCACAGGCATACGAAATCAAAACTTAAACACAGAGGAATACGAAACTCAAAAATCATAGAGCAATCCAAAATCGAAGGTCACAAAGCAATACGAATTCGAAGGTAATTGCGCAAATCGAAGGTGTATTGAACCTTAGGAATTAATGCCCTTTAATAGTCTTTTGCATCCTATGCAAGTTGATTTCGGTGCTCCTTCCAAACAAATGATGTCGACGAGGTAAGTATTTTACATTGGCGTTGCTAAGGGTTTAGCAACCCTTTCAATAATAATTATTAAATTAATAATTATTATTTTATTAATAATAAACTTAACTTAAAACCTTTTCAAAGGTTTAAGTTAATTTATTTATTAATAATCAAAATGGACTTTTAAGGTTTTTTCAAGGAGCAAAAACCTTTTCATTAAGCCAAGATGGTTTTAATAAAAATCCTTAATGAGTCCAGATGGTTTTAAGAAAAACCTTTAACCTTGTCACCATGGTTTTAATTAAAAACCCTTAAACAAACATCATGGAAATTTCAAGATCTTTTTGGCATCAAACTCTTTTTGACATCAGTACAAATTCCTTTTGATATCAACACAAACTCATTTTGACATCAATTACAACTCACAAACATGAAGCTCAACAACATACCCAAAATTACCAACAATCTCCCTCTTTGTCATTGATGGCAAACCACTACTGAAACCACTGTTGAAAAAAAATTTCAAGCAACTGCCAACTATCAAAACTGAAACCAAATGAAAACCATCCTCTGAAGATTTGCTCCCCTAACTCAAGGCTCCCCCCCTTAATCAAATCTCTCCCACTTTGTCATAAATGGCAAAGGGTCACCTTTGGGGCTCAGGGCTAAGAATGAGCCTCTTAGCTTAGCCCCTCCCCCACCTCCTATTGAGGTGATTAATTATAGGGTGGGAGTAAAACTCCCTTTAGGCACTGATCATCATCAGTGTCCATAGGTGCATTTCCATGATTTTTCTTGATATCCTTGTCCATGTTCCTGTTCCTATTCTTGTTCATATCCTTGTTCTTGTTCCTATTCAAAACCCTGTTCCTGTTCATGTTCTCATCCCTATTTTTATCCAAGCCATTATTCCTAATCCTGTCATTATTCTTGTTCCTACCATTATTCCTATTCCTGTTCATAGCCTTGAACCTATACCTTGGAACTTTTGGTCTACACCATCTAGTTGTATGTACTTAATTATTGCACTTATAATATTTGACAATGTTATTCCTTTGAGATGTACCTATTTTTTGAATCCTCTTTGTTGGACCAGACTTGTTCCTATTTTTAACCCTGCAATTAACTGCCTTGTGCCCAAACTGATTACAAGAGTAGTAATACCCTTGAAAGAAATTACCATTTCTAAAATTTCCATTAACCTGTCTTCCTTGACCCTTGCACTGGGAAGCCATGTGTCCAAACCTGTGACATGCAAAACATCTTCCATTGAACTTTCCTTGCCTTGACATCATAGGTCCTTTAGTATTTCTCCCCTTATGCTAATTCCTATTTTCTAATTTTGTGCTATCTGAATTACCATATGAAAACTTACTCTTTGAAGTACTCTCTTCATCTGAACCATATTCTTCTTGGGAGCTCATACTAGATTCCTCAACCTGTTCCTTTTGTTTCTTTCCAAAACCAAGACCTGTTTTATCTATTGTCCTTCTTTGATCCTTGATGATTGATTTTACCTTCTTGGAAATTTCTTCAAACCGATAAATCTTCTCATTGTACTCTTTAGTTTCATTTTTCAAGGAAGCTACTTCATGTTTTAACTCTTTACACTCAAGAGACCTAGCTTCCAACTCTTCTTTGAGTTCCTATGTCTTTGCTATAGAGATATCAAGATTCCCTATAAGCTCATCTCTTTCATAACGACATTCATCAAACCTATCAATGAGTCTAGCATGTTTCTTTCTTTCTTTCTTTAACACATCAAGAGCATTAACAAGTTCATCGTCAAGATCTACTTCTCCATTTTTTGAAACATCCTCTATTCGTTTGCATTTTGAAACATCAATATCATTTTCTAATTTCTTACCACTAGAGGTGCTAACTTCATCTAAAGCCATAAGAATATCTTCCCCATAATTTTTTAAAGCATCCTCATACATAGTATTACCAGAATTCAAACCATCATTTATACAATCATCCTTAAGGTGACCAAAAATTCCACATCTAAAGCACTTAAGCACAACAAATCTATTCCTCTTTTCTTTTCCTTCCTTTTCTGTTAGAAACAACATCTCATTTCTATCATCACTTGAAGAACTTCCATCATCACCATTAGAACACTTTATCTGTGTAGAAACTTTTATTGTGTTTTTGGAAGTACCTCTTCCCTTGACTGTTTTGTTCATTTTTGTTCTTCCTTTGATACATGTGCTTCTTAGATTCCCTATGCTTACAATCCTATTTTTCTTCATAATAATCATTCTTGGGTTCTGGACAGTTAGTAGCATAGTGACCAAAATTTCCACAATTGAAACATTTAACATATTTCATACCTTTGTGCTTTCTTGAGAACTTGCCTTTCCTATTGTAGTTTGCTTCTTCATCACTAGAAGACTCATCATTGTATTCTTGTTGTTTACCCTTGGACTTCTTGGTAGCTTTGAAAGTTGCCTCCTTCTTAGTATTAGGTACCACTTTAGTTCTTAACTCAAAAGCTACAAGTATACTATGAAGCTCATCCTTTTTCAATTTATCCAAATCCTTGGCTTCCTCAATAGCTGAAATATTTTCACTAAATCTATTTGGAAGAGACCTCAAAATTTTATCACAAACATCATTTTCAGTAAGCTCAAGACCTAGTTCCTTCATGGAATTAATAATATCATCCATATGAAGCATATAGTCACTAATATTTTCTTCATCATTCATCTTGAGTTGTTCAAACATACCTTTGTAATATCTCAATTTTTCTTTTCTGACATTTGCATCACCTGTATGAACCACTTGCAATTGATCCCATATTTCCTTTGTTTTATTACAATGGATCACCTTTGTAAAATTTGCCTTTTGTAGACCTTTCAAAATTGCATTCATTACCCTTGAATTGTTGTGATGTAGAAGTTTCTCATATTTAGTAGTAGGAGTAAGCTTTGGAATAGTGTACCCAAAATCAACTACTTTCCAAACTTCATTTCCAAGAGCCATTATATGAACCTTCATATTTATGCTCCATAGACCAAAATCTGTCCCATCAAGAATAGGTGCTGAATTACCACTTGTAAAATACATTGTGTTTTTTCAAGCTTTTCCTTCAAGCTATGAAACTATTTTGAAGGAACCTGCTCTGATACCAATTGAAGAACACAATCTTATACTGAGAGGTGGTGAACATTATAAGACCACTTTTTAACTTTTTCCTTTTACTTCAGAAAGCAATGTAATGAACCAATAGCAAAATAAAAGCAGTATTAAAACTAGTGTACAAGTCATCACACAATTGAGACACCAATATAACATGGTTCACCCAAGGTGGGCTACTCCACAGAGAAAATATTTCACTAAAGTTTCTCAATCAAATCCTTTGGGAATCCTTCCCAATTATAATTTTTATGGACTTCCTATCTAAAGGAGAATCCTTCCCCTAATCAAATATTTATGAGCCTCCTACCCAAAGGAGATGTCCTATCCCCAAAGAAGTATTTATGAGCCTCTTGACCAAAGGAGATGTCCTATCCCCAAAGCTCTAGAAATGATACTTCAAAATATCATTGGCTCTTCTGCCGCTAGCAGGTGGAACTCCTTTCCACAGAAGACCTCATGTCCTCCTTGCTTTGGATATAGAGACTTCTGTCCTTATTGATCACCTCCATAGCTACTCATCAATACCTGTACTAAAAATAGTCAGTCGGTCCAACACAAGTCCTATCAAACTCTATCACAAATCTGCACCAAACTCAGTCCTCTAGTCTAGTACAAATTTGCTCTCAAATATCTATCAGATCTATCCCAAGATTACACCAAAATATTGAACAAATCAATCACAATTGCTCACAAACCTTCACCAAGACTTCATCAAATATGTCCATAAGTTATAAAACAAGAACTTGTCCAAATAAGTCCACAAGTTCTCCACAAGAACCTATCCAAATAAGTCCACAAGTTCTCCACAAGAACCTATCCAAATTAGTCCACAAGTTCTCCACAAGAACCTGTCCAAGTCAGTCCTAGCAAACTCACCAAGAACTTGCCCAAATCATCTCAAGCAAGTTTACCAAGAAACTTATCCAATGTGAACATACAAAGATAATTTTTAGAGACCCAATGTGTTTCATCCAATCATATCAAATCAATCTCATAGAAGCATAAAGAGAATTGTTAGAGACTCAATATGTTCTATCCTTCAACTTTTAATCTCAACTCAAATCAATATCATAGAAGCATAAAGAGAATTGTTAGAGACTCAATATGTTCTATCCTTCAAATCTCAATCTCAACGCAAATAAATCTTATAGAAGCATAAAGAGAATTGTTAGTGACTCAATATGTTCTATCCTTCAACTTTCAATCTCAACTCAAATCAATCTCATAGGATCATAAAGAGAATTGTTAGAGACTCAATATGTTCTATCCTTCAACTCAAAAACAAACTCTTTCTCAAATCAGAATAAAGATAGAAGTAGTATACTTTCACAAGATATTTAACCATGATCCAACAATTGTCAATAATGTAATATCAAGGAATCAACTCCAACATAGAACCATAACTTGCTATCAAACCCTACCCAAGTTTGTTTTCAAGAAATCAAAGCAATATCTCTCTAAGCATCAAAAATGGGTTCAAGATATTTCCAACTTCTCTCAAATGGGAATGCTCAACTTAACCACACAACCAAGTTTATCAAGCAAAGTATAACTTGATAAAATCAAATCTCAAAGGAGAAATCCCAAATCATGTATCAAGTAAAGCATAACTTGATCAACTCAATCTCAATGGAAGCAATCTCAAAACAAAAATATCAACAACCAAACAACTCAATTAGGGTTTCAACAACTTATAGCAATGACATAAGCTTCTCACTCAAAAAACCTAAAGCAAACTTAAAATTCTTCCACTCTCATAAACCAGAATTATGCAATAACTCATAAACTCATCATGATCTCATAATGTATAATCAATACTTCCACTTTCAGAAAATAAGATCCACTCCAAATAAAGAAAATTAATTTAATCCTTTTCACTCCAAACTTATTTTTAGAAAACCATCAATCAATAATAACCATGGAAGAATGTGCCCATACCTTTACTTTGATGAAGAAGGAGAACTCAAAATCTGTCACAACACTAACTCTCAATTTACCACAAATTAGAGTTAGCAACAATGGAATAATGCACAATGATAAGAGTACTAATAACACATTATCACTCCAAATCATCAATAATCAAAACTCACAAATATACATATCAACAATATTACTTTACACCTTATAACTCCTACTTAATATATCACCAAATAACTTCAACCTCAAAAATAATTACAAGAGAATATCCACTCAATAACGCCAAAGGCTTTCTAACCCCAATATGACATTAAGCACAATTATTCCTTAAACCCTTATAACTCCTAAAATACATTTACTTCTAAATGCATTTACGACATAAACATTAAGCATCAATAATAACAATGTCAAAGCAATATTTCTATTTAACCTTATACCTCCATCCAATTACCAACAATAATTTGCCAAGTCAAATCAAATATTCCACATTATCAACAAAAGATCTACCTTGAAAAAAAATCAATTCTCCAACCTTAGGAGAAGTGTGGAGACACCAACATAAGCACAAAAGCGCTTCCTCCTCCAAAATTGTGGCCCAATGCAACTGATATACCACGTGCACAATAATTTATGACCAAAAATGAAACACACCTGACACAAATCGATCTTGACACCTATGCCTAGAAAGCGCCTTCACTCCACTGCCTCCGTCGTTGTAGCACAAGTGCCCAATGAAACTCTCAAGCACCACTCATCGTTTTACCTTCCCTTTGCTCATAGAAATTAAAGATAAATATATTTGTCTTCCTCAAAAGCGTACGAAATCAAATCTTAAACATAGAGCAATACAAAACTTGAAAATCACAAAGCAATCCAAAATTGAAGGTCACAAAGCAATACTAATTCGAAGGTAATCATGCAAATTGGAGATGTATTGAACCTTAGGAATTAATGCCCTTTAATAGTCTTTTGCATCCTATGCAATTTGACGTCGGTGCTCCTTCCAAACAAATGACGTTGATGAGGTAAGTCTTCTACATTGGTGTCGCTAAGGGTTTAGAAACCCTTTCAAAAATAGTTATTATTTTATTAATAATAAACTTACCTTAAAACCTTTTCAAAGGTTTGATTTAATTAATTTATTAATAATAAAAATGGACTTTTAAGGTTTTTTAAATGAGCAAAAACCTTTTCATTAAGACAAGATGATTTTAATAAAAACCCTTAATGAGTCCATATGGTTTTAAGAAAAACCTTTAACCTTGTCACCATGGTTTTAATTAAAAACCCTTAATAAACATCATGGAGCTTTCAAGATCTTTTTAGCACCAAACTCTTTTTGACATCAGCGCAAATTCCTTTTGATATCAACACAAACTCCTTTTGACATCAATGACAACTCACAAACATGAAGCTAGGCAACATACCCAAAATTGCAAACAACTTGCATATGGTGCGTAAAGTGCCAACGCCCTCCAAATGGGCATCATGGGCACCATGAGGTGCTCACCATTAACCACTTGTGCTAAGGTGTTTTTATTATATCCCATGCCTTTTGTAGGGTAGATGTAGGGTTAAATTCCCAAGTGAAAAGCAATATAAACTTAATCCGTTCACCAAAAATTATTTCATTGTTGAAAACTTAAACCTTAGAAAAAATAATTATATTTCTTGCATGTTGTATCTCCTTGCATTTTTAGGTAGTATTTTGTATTTCCTTGTGCATGTTGGTATTCTATTTTGTCTCCTTGCACTCACCGATAGACTTTATCTCCTTGCGTGTTCTTGAATTCTTCGAAAAAGAAAAAAAAACAAAAAACATCTCTTTGGCTCCTCAATACCTTTAGATAATGGTAGTACAAATACCTTAAATTTTCCCTTGATGACTACCTTGTCCTAACCACAATCAAAAAAAATTTAAGTCGTATTTCCTCCCAACATCTCTTTTGATGCTGCTAGCTCTCCACGTGTGTGCCTGTTTCTTCGATGGTTTCCTCCTTTAATATTTGTGCAATGGATACGATATTTTGTTGTTTGTGAACTCTCACTGAAAGATTTAATATTTTCTCTAGAAACTCACCTTAAAATTCCTACGTTCACTTACCAATGCTTGGCTTCATAGTGTGCTTTCTCCTTTCGAGTTTGTTGCTACTACATCAATAGTGCACTATGAGTAATATCTATTTCCACTTTTGACTCCTCTACTTTTCATTGGTTGAAACCCGCCACCAATGAACCTTTTTTTCACTGTCTCTACATCGTAGCCTCTGGTACTCTTGTCTACGTCATCTCCAAAATCATCATGCTCTCCAACTTGCAAAGGCTCTTCAACAATTAGGTTTGGCAAATGACATCACATATTTTTTGAATATTTTCCATCGAAGCACATTTCCCTTCTTGAAGTAAACTTGGGCCTAGTTTATATACCAATTATTTCACTTCTTTTTAATATTTGGTGCATCAGATCAAATTATTTGAATTCAAAACTTTATATTTATAATATTTAAATTTAATATTTAAATATTATAAGGTTTAACTTTATAATATATTTTTTATATAAATTTAATATTTGAATATTTAATTTAAATATTAAAGCATATACTTGTAATTCAAATCATCCTTGAAGATATTTTTACTTTGAATAATTTGCCCAAAACATGATATTGCCTAAACTCATGAGCATACTTATAATTAAATCACCCTTCAAATTCTGCCTTTGACATCAATGATAAGTCAACATTTCTAACAAACTCAATATAACTTCCTTAATGAAACAAAAGGATGAAAACAAGCAAGATTGCCCAATAGAAGATTTATTCAGACCTTGAAGAAATATGAGGAAAAATATAATTTTGTTGAAAAATAGGTACATTCTCTAGTAAGATAAAGGAAGCATTTTAAACACATGATTTCAAAAAATAAAATTGTTTCTTGTCATACATCCTAGTGTGAGGGAATACATAATGAGGAGATACATAAGTAAAAAAAATCCATATGGATTACTAGTATTTTGGATTATAATGTAGAAATAAAGCCCACTAAGCTAGTCAAAGGTAGAGAATACACTAGAAGAATGTTTAATAAATGAGGAAAGAGAAATATATTGGATATAGCAAAGGATTGAATACATATAAATGGGAGAATAACCTCCTAATCTAGGTAAAACCCAACGAAGATATTTTTGCTTGCAAAATTTTCATTATGCAATAATTGATGGGATCCTATTCTAAAGAAATTTTGATGGTATACTACTTATATTTGTAAAAATGGGATAAGCACAATATATATTATAATAATTCCATCAAGGATTAGTTGGGGACACTTCTCAGCTTAAACAACTATTAATAAATCATGAAGGTCAGATATTACTAGCCCAACATGTTCATAGATGCTCACCAATGGGTTAGAAATTGTGAAAAATACAAATTCTTCATAGGAATAAAAAGTAACACCCCTATGCCTTTAAGACCCATAGCAGCAATGGAACCTTTTGCACAATGGGGACTAGATTTTATTGGAATGATCAATCCACCATCCAATGAAGGGTACAAATGGATTCTAATAGCTACATATTACTTTACTAGATGGGTTGAAGTAGTCCCTCTAAAATAAGCTATGAAGAATGTGATCATAGACATTTTAGAATATGTCAGAAGAAAACTTGGTGTTCCAAATACAATAATAAAAAACAATGCCAAGGTGTTTATGGGTTCAAAAATCACTTAATTTATATTCCAACATGACATATATTTAAAATCCTCTTCAAAATATTATCCCCAAGGTAATGGTTTGGCTAAATTGAAAAACAAGAACTTACTAAGAATTCTAAAAAGAATAAAATTAGGAGATCAATGGTAGTGATATCTTCATCAAAAAATAGCTTTTTTGCTAGACTGTATCACTTCAAAAAGAGCACTAGGATGTTCTCCATATAACTTGGTCTATGGTAAGGAGGCTAAGTTACCCATCTCCATAGAACTTTTGGTGCTCCAATTGTTGCATCAGTTGGAGTTACAAGAAAATGACCCAATGACAATAAGATTGGGAGAATTGTTGAAGCTTGAGGAATAGAGAAGAGGGGTTGGAAAAAAATTGTTGAGACATCAAGGAATAGTCGAGAAATAGTTTGATAAAAATCCTACTTCACAATATTTTGAGATTTGAAATATGGTCCTTATATGGGATGAACACAAAATTAGTATTGAAAACCATACTAAATTTGATACATTTTGGAGTGGAATAGAAATCATGGCCAATTGTAGTAAGGGCAATTTATTTGAGTTGGAAACCCTAGAATGAGATACCCTCCCTATACTTGTAAATGGAATTCATCTAAATAAGTACCCTTAAGTATATGGGATTCTAATACCATAATGACCTGAGTAGAGAAGATAGTCACAATACCTATAAAGCAAGGGCACTGTTAGAACTTGATAAACTCAAGAAGAGATGTTTGGTTTGAAAGGTTTCTCATTGTTTTGTTTTCTTTATTATATCATTTATAGGTTGGATGAGGATTTGAATCTGAGTCCAAGGATAAAGGAAACCTTGAGTTCTCCTTCAAGTAGACTAAAATACCCCCATGAGTTGCCAAAAATATAATGACTTCGCACTACTAATTTGCACTTAAGGCAAAATACCAACCATAGGCAATCAAAAATTTATAAAAACTATCAACCAAGGAGTCATCCATTTTCCAAGATGTACCAATATGAGTTTCTATAGTCAAAGGTTATATGAAATTCATCAAGTCCCAATAAACACAATAATGAGGCAAAAAGGCTAAAGGACTCTTTCCTATTAAGGCAACTATAAATATCAGTGGTTTTATGATTTCCATTTAAGTGCCAATAGCAAAATTCGTAAATAGTCTATGGGAAGACTTTAGGTTTTGAAAGAATCAAAGGGAATGCTAATATTTTAAGTTGCCATCAACATCATGGTCAAGTCAAATTGCATGGAAATATGGTAGAAGTAGGTAACTTGAGTTAAAGTATTCTCTCCTAGAAATATGAATACCACATACCAAGTGGCATTTGAATTAAATGGTTTAGACATTCAATTAAGATAAGCATGGTGTTGGCAACCCCAATTCTAACATTTTTTTTTATCCAAGGTTACCTCATTTAATGTTCAAGATCCTTAGAAGAGGTAGATAAAATTGTTAGGTCCACCTATAGATAAATTTGGATGGGAATATTCTCTATTGTAATCTATAAATAGCCATAGCATAGACTATGAAAAGGATTGGTAAGTTTACAATTGTATTCATTTATAGACTTTATCTTCATTTCTTTCAGTATAGTAGTTGACTCCTAAGTAGTTTATGGGAAAATTGAACCCTTGCTCCGACATAATATCTGTAATTGAACTATTTTCATACACATATGTATGGATGCCTACATCAATTTTTGGATCATCCATATATGGTTTCTTGTAGACCTATTTCTATATGTGTGTATTTATTTTTAGTCTTTACCTACTTTGGGTTTTATTGATGCATGTGTGTGTGAGGTTCCTATATCAATTTTTAGACTAGTTGTCTATGGCTCTATTATAGACCCACCTCTTTGTTCATGCTTATGTTTATTACTCTCATATATGCATAACTATCTTGGGAATAGGAAGTGTTCACCACTACCACATAGAATTCAAGATTTTTATGTAGAGAAATATTAGCAAATATTTTAGCACATTGCCACTCTTTTTTTATTTTGTTGAGTTGTTTAATTTTTATCTCTCGCATCTCTTTTCCACCTTTGAGTACAAGTGCACCTTAAATATCATATATTAACAAGGATTTGACTTTGTTGAAAAATCCCAAAGACCCCCAATTGAGTCAAACCCTATGCACTCAGCTACGACCCTACTATGTTGCTCCTCATGAGGTGTAATTTTTTTAACCAAGACAATCAAAGATGAAAATAGGTACACCATATATCTCAAGAAATGGGTACTTATTTTTATTAATTATTTCTTTAGATATGTGTTGTTGTGCACAATTCACACTAAGGATGAGGTCTTTGAGAGGTTTAATATTTTCAAGGAGCTTATTGAAAATCAACTAGATAGAAAAATCAAATATCTAAGGAGAAAAGTGGATTGTGGTTATGTTAGCTACACTTTTGATATTTTTTGGCTTCTCATGGGATTGCATGCCTAAGGACTATTCAATATACTCTTGAACATAATGGTGTGGCTAAAATAAATAATAGGTTAAGGATGGGGATGGAAAAATGCATGATTCACGCTAAGGATATGGATCATAGTTCTTGGGGTGAGGCTGTAACTTGTATGCCACACATCATCAATAGAGTTTCCACTAGGGTAGTCCATGGAATGACATATCTTGAGAGATTTATAGGGGATAAGGTAGATTTATCCTAATTTTGTATCTATCAATCTTTAACATGGTCTCATATACTCAAGTATCTTTGAAAGGAGGTACTAGAGGTCCATAAGTATCTTTTTATGGGGTATTCTAAAACATCAAAGACATATCATCTTTATGATCCTTAGAGGCATGAGGATTTGATCTAGAGAGATGCCATATTTTATAAGGTTCTTTTAGTTACTTCTTCCACCCCTTCACTCAAGCTTTTGGATACTAATTATTTTCACACTTTATCACTTTGAGATTCAATAAGTTCTAATATTTTGGTTGGATTTTTACTATTAGAGCATATTTTTCATCTTCTTCATCATCCTTGAATGTTTTTCTTTTCCTATCAATTTAACCCCTCCATGGGAAGCACCATAGAAAACTTTGTCTTCTCCAAGAGCAATGTAGGATGAGTAAAATAAATCCATTTAGAATGCTTTAGTATTGCATGGTGAAGTGAGTGGTGATGATTTGGATTCTTCAGATTCAGTTTTTAATGTTGAGTTATCACAAGATACACATGATTCTTTAGTTTTTACAACCCCTAAGTGGTTTAAGATGATTCTTAAGGATGCTCACTCTATTCTATCTCTTGAGTAACATCAAAAGGTTCCTTCATGATCATTTCTTTAAAATTCATTTTTAAGCTCAACCCTCATTCTCAAGATCCTCTTACATATTCTTAGTCTAAGGGAAAGCTAGAATGGAAAGATGCTATGTTGGTAGAGTATGAGGCATTGATGAAGAATAAAACTGATATGGATAAAAAAGAAGCTAAGATTTACATTGAGAAATATGCTTAAATAAGCATTTGTACAACCATAATCTTCCAAATTTGGAATATGCTTAACCATAAGCTAGACTTAAGCTAAGATGCTAACAAAATAATCTATGACTAAGCTAATCAAATCCAAATTGCTAACATTCTCCTTACCATACAAATATTTTGATATTACAATATTGAATAACCTTTTTTGAATTTATTTCTTAGACTTCAGACTTTTAGAAAATAATTAAAACTAATAAACTAAGAAAAACCTAGTCTATTACAACTTTCAAAAGTGGTCCTCATCAAAAACTTAAGATTTGTTCCCTCTTCGAGAGGGGTATACTGTTGTTAGATGGAAATGGATCTATAGGACCAAATACAGATCATATGGATAAGTAGATAAGCACAAGGTATGACTTGTTCCTAAGGGATTCTCTCAATAGGAGGGAGTGGACTATTCTAAGAATTTTATAACAATGGTTATGATGGAATCAATCAATAATATTCTCTCCATTTTTCCCTCTTAAATATGGAAGGTACATCAAATGTATGTGAAGAGTGCTTCTATATTTTGAGCTTTAGGAGGTTATCTACATGTAGTAGCCATCTAATTTTAAGCTCACGAGACATGCTTCATTGGTTTATTGTCTAACTACGTCCTTGTATAGACTTAAGCAAGCTCTTCATGCATGGTATGAGAAGATCCATTATTTTTTCTTTGTTGTGGGTTTCATTGATTTAAGGCTAAATATGATATTTATATCAAACATCATGATGGGGATGCTTTGGTGATTGTGTTGTATGTTCACGATCTTCTCATCAAAGGCAACTCCTCTACTATGATCCAGGACATAAAGTCACAACTTTATTCCACCTTTGAGATGTAGATGTGAGGATTTTGTATTGTTTTTTGGGGATTCAAATTCATCACATATACTTTATCATCATCATTTAAAATTTAATGTATTATTTAGATATATTTCAACATATTAGGATGGAGTGTAAGCCCATTTGGACTCCTTTAACCTTAGGCCTAAAAATTTGAGCTAATTGAACCATACCTTTAATTGATGAAATTGTTTCAATATATTATGGAATTACTTATTTATCTTACTCATACTATACTATATATATCCTTTTCTATCAACTATTATTCTAGAAACACGTAGGCACCCTAAGAAAGTCATTAGACAATAGCTAAGAGGATTCTCATATACATAAGAGGGACCTATTAGATGGGTTTTCACTACTCCATTGGATTCCCTCTAATTTTGATAGTGTTTTTATATTTTTATTAGTAAAGTGACTTGGATGAGTGGTGGTCCACAATAGGCTTTGTGTTCTATTTGGAATCCAACCTAGTTTCAAGGTGTTCTAGATGCTAGTCCACTATTTATCAACCCTTCATGGAGCCTGAATATTATGCTTCCAATAAGTTTTCTAAGCATATCAAGTGGATGATCGTGATTTAGGAGGACATTGGTATTTAGAGCTTTCCAATTACCCTTTGATGTGAAAAATTGAGCACTATCTAGCATGTTTGCAATCTAGTGTTCCATTAGCAAATAAATCACATTGAGTTATGGATGCATTTTATGAGATGAAAACCACGGGATACTAGATCTAATATTTGTACCCTAATTAAACTATGCAATAGATATTTTGACAAATATCATGCTTGAGGTCACTTTTATGCACATACGAGAGCTTCTTATGATTGAATACTGTCCATTAAGAAATGTAAATTAAGGGTCTCCCTACATGTCCCATATTTAGCATAAGAGTAAATGTTAGAATATGTGGTGGTTAAGCTTGTCTTAAGTATGAAACCAAATATTTTGATTTTAATTTGTTATATTTGACCTTTGGACACGTGTAATACTTGAAAAAGATGCCCTTGTAATATTTTTGTAATATTTTATTCCTAAGTGTCAGTATCACAACCTTAAACTAAAGGGTTCATGCATTTGGGTGTAAATCCTCTTTCATACCAACCTTTTTGGGTATTGGTTGTATTTTAATTAATTTTATTTTAGTGAATATTATTTTGTGTCCATATATACCCCATCATATTTTATGTTCTCTTTCATGCATTCCTTTTGTTAAGAAATATTGTTTAATGTTTTATTTGATGCATTTCTAGAAACTATTGTGAACATTTATAAGGAGATCCTCTATTTCATTCTTATTCTTCATATGCCATCATGATACTTTATTTTTTTAAAACATGTAATATATTATCATGGTCCTCGATGATCAAGAAGTAGGTAGTATCTCTAGTGCTACCACTACATGTAAGCTTAAGACTAGTTGTCACTACATGGTGGTTGTAGTGAATAACCTTCAAGTTTGTTTTTACATTATTGAAATCATATCCCTATATCTAGAATTATATTTTTTACTTATCAAAATTATATGCACTAAAGCATAACTAAAACTAATCCATAACTCAAAATTTTGATTGATTTGAAACTTAGATATTTGAATCAATAAAGATAAAGAAAGAGTGTAGTATAAAAATAACATAGTATAACAAATCAAAACAAGAAAATATATAAGTAAAATAACATAATAATTTTATTTAGTATAAAATAGAGTATAATGCAAGAAATATACTAGAAGATATGTAAGACTATAAAATTGCATCCATTACTCATATTGTTATAGTTAGGGGTGCATCTCTCTATAAATAATATTTTTTGTATAGTGTAAGTCCATATTATTGAATATTGAATGCCACCCACATGGAAATATGGTGATCATTGTTCCATGAATTAGAAGGTCACCCATATGATAATATGGTTATTCACCTTCCATAAGTTGTAAAGTGCATATTAATAAAAAAATACATACATATTATCTACGTGTTTCCCTTTAGTGATGTTCTCAGTAATAGTAAATGGTTCAACAGTGGGGTACTTCAAAAGAAAGAAGGGCCTTTGGTAATAGGACCCTTTATTACCCTATATTTTTATTATTCTAGTAGAAGCTCTAGGGAGGTCTATCACAAGAGTTATTGAGGAAAGAAAAGTTGATGGCATTAGGCCTACTTCAACCTTAAATCCTATCTTCCATCAACAATTCGTTGATGACACCATCATTACCTCAAGGTCTTAAATTCCATAAACTAAAGCCATTATAGAAAATAATGAATTAGAATTAAGACAACAAATATTTTTTTTCAAAAGTAAAATCTACTTCCTAAGCACCTTGGCCATAAGAAAACAATAAATAGCAAGAATATTTTGCTGTGGAATTGGATATATTCCTTCCACTTACCTTGGGATGCCACTCTTTAAAGGTAAAATAATAGAGGAGATGTGGAACCTAGTAGTAGAGTAGTTTAAAAGGAAATTAATGGGTTGGAAAGGAACCATTATAAGTTAGGAAATGAAAGCACTGCTAGTTAAGTCATCCCTTAAGAGTATCCTGATATACTTTATGTCCCTTTTTAAGATGCCAACAAAAGTATGTGATAGAATCAAGCAAGTTCTGAGAAATGTTTTATTATTCGGTTCAAAGGGCAAGAGAAGACTCTCTTTGGTATCTTGGAATAATATTTTCCAAAAAAAAAGGTTTGAGACCTTGGCCTTGGAAATCTAAGGAAAATGAAAAAAGCCTTAATGGGAAATATAGGTTGGATTTGATGATTTTTTAAGCCTTAATATCAATATGAAACTCATAGGATAAATTTTACATGATCAAATATATGATAGCTACAATATAGTAAGATCAATATAATTATGTAAATAAGAATAGTATGAGCCAACTAATATGTAAATAAAGGCTAATAATATATCAACTAACATTCATTAATATAAAAAAATATATGAATGTAATAGCCTAAAAAATACATGTACAAAGTATGTTGTACAACTTACAATATTAGTTGTTCAAATGTATGCAAACTTTATTACTCCTCTTCCTCTTAAAAATGTATCATAAAACTCTATTACAATGATTATAACAATGCTTTCTAAACTCACTATGCTCACTATTATTGCTATGCTCATCCATGGAGTAATATATAGCCATTGTAGAGTTACTCTTTGGATACTTGACTCTTCCTTTTCTTATGCCAAGTATCATGACTCTTGGATTCTCTATTTGACACTTGAATACACATGATTCTATCTTGTATGCACACATATACATGACTCTTCAATTATCACTCCCATATAAGGGAACTTGTGTGCACTTACATATAAGACACTTGCGCACATCTACACACATTACACTTGCAAACTCATTTAGATGAAACTTGTGCATTTCCTTCACATAATTAAATTACATAAAATATTTATTCACACTATAATATAGGACTTGAACCTAGTATATTATTTACAAGGTGTACCATGAGGGTACATTAGCTTGTGCCAATTAATGTAATATTAGCCAACATGAAATTAGCAAATATGGAAGAGGTGGGATGGGTGAGAATCCTACAAGCTAAGTACCTAAGAGATAATGGTAACTTCTTAGAGGAAAGGAAGCTACCAAAGGGATAAAATTTATGGAATAACCTCCAAGAGGTCAAATCCCCTTTATGAAAATGAATTTGGTGGAAAATCGGGAATGGCATGAATGTGCATTTCTAGAATGATCCTTGGCTGAAGAGCATCCCTCTCAAGGAGGGATAATCTTCAACCAAGAAGAAGAAACATCTTAACGGATGGGGCACATAGTCCAATATTATATAATAATTATGGTAGATAGAACTGTGTGGAAACTTATCCCTGTGGAAGGTATGGCTCAAAGAAAAGGCCAAACACTCAAAAAACTAAACAAAATGATGAAGGCATATACCTTGGTTATTCAAGATGCTCAGGACATAATGTGGTAGAATTCCTCTAAATAGGGGATAGATAATATCAATATAGGATACTACTTGCTTGAATAAGAAGGATTAGGTTGGCTATCGATCTCTAAGGTTTAAATAAAGGAACTTACTCTAAAAAATTCCTTCTAGTTTTTATCCAAAAAAAAATCTTAACTTTGAATAAATTGGAAAAAACAAGTTTTCAATTTCCTAATTGATGTAGTCTATGTGAAAATATGTTGGAGGATTTAAACCATGTGTGCCTCAATTGTCCCTTTGCTTAGGAAGTTCTTTGGATTGTCATAAAAAATTTCAACTTTCATGGGTATTCTGAAGCTATGTTTTGGACCTATACCTTAAGTGGAACTCCCCATTCAAAAGTAAAATGTTGAACACTTTATGGAATTTTAATCTCTCTCATTCCATATGGGGGATATAGAAAGAATCAAAAAATAATGTCTTTAAAGGTAAGAAGAAAGATAGTGTCTCAGTGGACAACATAGTTATATTCCTTATTCTACAAAATGCTAATTTGGTTAACTAAAAAGGGGATAAGGAATCTGAACAGGAGAGTATGATTTTTGTAAAATGGGATCTTAAACCTATGATAGTTATGATTAGGTACTCCTCCAGTAGTTTATGATAACAAACCAAATTGAAACCCCCTCCAGTTGAATGGCTTAAGCTAAAATTTTATGGAACAATGAAAGGAAATCCAGGGTTAACTAGAGGTGAGGGTATAATCAAAGATGAGAAGGGGGATATAGTGAGAGATTATGTAGAAGACTTAGAGATCCAATGCAACAATTTTGTGGAGTCCCAATATATATTTCTAGGTATACATTAGTTGATTTCTATTTAGGCTAAAAATGTTATCCTCAATGGAGATTCCTTAAATCTCATCAAAATTATGAAGGAGAAACTGGAAGTAAGCTAGAGCATATCCACAATGATGGAAGGAGTTCTATAGAAGCTAAGTCTTTTGGAAGCAATGGAGTTTTGCCACATATATAGAGAAGGAAAAAATAGAGTATATTGTATGGAAAATTTGAGAGTATTGTAGGAGGGGCTCAATGTTTGGGATAGAGATTTACCCCAATAAATCCTATCTATCATTGGTAATGAGAAACAAAAATGAGATTTAGTTTAAAAATGGACTTAGGGGTAACAATTACATTTACCTAGACAATATATCAAGAGATATTCAAGGGGGTTGAAAGGACATATAAGGAGGAGTATTTTAGGAAGACATTTCCAGAAGAAAAGAAGTAATCGCTTGCAAATATAGGGTATATTGTACAAATGGAAAAGATATGGAAGTCTTTATATTACAATGAAATCTAGGAATACAAATTCAAGAAATACAAGTTGTCATCTAGTCCATTCTTCTCACAAGTATATTTTAAGGCATGTAGGAGAAGCTATGATGACAATGCCAAAATGAATTATGATAAAGAAAATTCCTAGAATATGGGATAATATTAGGCCCAATATTCCCCTCTTAGTCATTTCTATAATGTTATTTTTATTTCTAATCATCGTTGCTTGAGTTATAGGTCAACAATGAGAGGCTTTTCTCAGGACAAATTTGAATTTGTAGGTTTATCCAAGTCCCAAGAGGATGGTGATGGTTTGGACAAGATCTTTCATATCCCAGAATTACATCCAAGTGGGGTGCATGTGGGATGGCATGGTAATTATGAAGAATCATGAGAGTCTTCTATTCCATTTTGCCCAATATATTCTCAACACTCAAGAGTGGAAAGTGATAAACCTAGTTTGGGAATAAGAAAGGAAAATAATTGAGTACAAAGTTTTGAATATGGAAGTAAAGAACCTAATATTGGAACCTCTACTTTTATACGTAGACAAGGAGTTTCAAGAGATCTTATAGAATAGGGATTTCATGTAGTTCCTAAGAAAATTTGAGGGATTCGAACTGGAACTTTCTAAAAAAAAAATTCATTCTTGGTTTGTGGAGAATGTTAGAGCTTTTGGATTTGACTTCATAATCAACACAACTTTAATGGTAAAATTCATGTATTTTTCTGCTAATGGAGAGTACATTTGTAGGTAAATACAATATTTAGCTGGGGAAATGGAGAGGTTTTTCAATATCAATAAGCATCCTCATCGAGAAGGGAATGGGGTGGCATGAGATTCATTTCCACAACCTTTATGCTAAGTAGTCTAGCTAATTATTAACTATATTATGTTGAAATCAAAGAACACAATTGTTAGAAGTTTCCACTTTGCTTTTCTAAAATATCTTCAGAGAGGATGAAAGACGAATATATCAGCCCTCCTCTTCAAATTTGTGCAGAAAACTATCAACAATTTCCAATGTGGGAAATCATTAACCTTCATACACCAAGTTCTTTTAATCATTTTTAAGCATGTTATGGTAAAGTAGGGCCATATTGGAAAAGTTCTATGGGAGCCTAAGGACAAGAAGCTTCAAGAGGTGGAGAAGAAACCAAACATTTTGGATGAGAAGGGGTAAATATTGCTTGGCACACAAGATACGATGAAAATATCATTGAAAGAGGATTCAAAGGATACCCAGATGAGATATATCTCCCCAGATCCTAGTAAATTTAGTTTTAATAAAAGGGGACATGCATCTAGGGAGGGGAGCTAGAAAATGTCTAAAATTAAATAATATTATCCAATGGTTTTCCATAAGAGACCTAAAAAAATGATATCTTGTTAAAAGGCTAAGTATGAAGGATGAGGAGGCCAACCAACAACTCTCAATCATGAATATTCGGTGTTGTAGGTTTCACCCAAGCACAAGAATATCTCCAAGGAAGACTACAAAGTGGAAAAGGAGGAAGTAAAGAGCGATATAACCTAATAACCCCCAATGAAACATGTTCTAGATGCTTTCAAGAAAAATTACATAATATTAAAGTATATCAATAAATAAGGGAGAAAAGTGAGCCAAATATTGATCAAACATATCGAGGAGTAAAAAATCCATCTAGAGGATTTAAACAATGTAATTATATCTATAAGTACTCTTTAGGAGATGGTGAAAAGTGGCTAGGATGGCAAGGATTATAGCTTATTCTCCTTCATGGCTAATGTTTCACTATGTTATGTTATGTTTCTATGATATAATTTGACTAGCAGTTGTTTGTAGTAAGGGAAAACTTTAGGCATTGTTTGTTTTGTTTCAAACTCTTAGTGCTTTGATTCTCATTGATGTTTAGATTTTTGAGGGGCAAAATTGGAACTTTAATGTTTATCTTTTGATATAAGCTTGTATAAGGTTTGGGGACCCCTTCAAAACCCCTTCTTCTACCCAAATAAAAAAAAATTACATACATGACTTGTCCTTTTGTCTTGTATTTTCTAATAATGTGTCAACACATGTGGAGATTAATTCTTTCATTCTCTTTGGTGACCAAGTTGTCCTACATTGAACAATTTGTACATCTAAATGGAGTGTCTTTTGGTGGTCTTAGTCCATGTTTCAATAATTTGATCCTCTTCCACTAGTACTAAACTATATGATTTGATTTCTTCAATGTTGAACTATTTTTATACTATGGATATATCAAACATAGGTGGATGAAAATACCTGAAAAGTTTAAAATTGAAGAGTAGATGCAAATCAAAGGTGGAAGATTCAATTCAAAGGCATTTTATTCCACCTTATCGGTTATGTTGTATGGTCCATAGTGAAGAGGTTTAATATTATTATAGGATCCTCTAAGTCTCTATTTTTGAATATGTAACCATATCTTACCTCCAACCTTGAATTGATCTAGAACGTGATGATGGTCATGATATTTCTTGTATTTATTATTTATCATTTCCAAGATGTTATGAACTTAGTGTTGGATATGTTAAATCTATTTTATAAATTGTGCTACCTTTTTTTATTTTTTTGTCCATGAGGTGAGTTCTCCAAGGGTTGTATATGGAGATATAAATTAGTGGGTGCCAAGGGTTGGAACCCAAAATATACATGAAATGGGTTGTGTTTAGTAGAGTTGTGTAAAGCTTGATTGTACACATATTGAATGTAAATAAGGCTCTCATACCAATGGATGATTAGAATTATACATTTAAAGAAAATGTACAATCAATTGATTGAGAACTTCTATTTGACTATAAATCTAAGGATGAAAGGGTATCACATGGTCAACATGGTGTTCATAATTCTCCATAGGGTGGACCAAAAAATGCTTAGAAATATACTAATCCTCTTAGATATAATGGAATTTGGCAATCCAAAGTTGATCCACACTTGACTAAAAAATAGCTTAGTAGTCTCCTCATTTGAAATGGATTGCCAAAGTGACCTGTTACTTTGCTAAAATATGCTTCCTAAACCATATTTTAGTGCTCACTAGATGGTACAAAAATATGTCCCATGTGACAAATGAAGTTATCATATAAATAAAAATTAGAAACATGTGTATATAGATGAAAATATTGGTATGCATATGCAAAGTTAGAATCTACTTCATACAAGGTGGACCAAATAAAAGTATCATACCCACATGAATCAAGAATGGTGGTGAGTATTATGATTGGATATCAACTCAAATAATTTGCTACTGAATTGGCACTAAAATTATTATGCATAATGATCAAACGAAATTACAACAAATATGTGTCCCAATTTTGATGTCTTCATTCCTTAGTTTACTTAACATCTAAATGAATTCCAAAGATCTATGTTTTGTATGAATTATGGTTTATTTTCCCAATATGTAATAGTTTCTTTTTACATGCTTGAACAATGGCATTAAACTCTTATCATATGTGGAGTATTGTCAACCTACTTCATTGAATGTTTCTTTATGATAGGCAATTTGATACCCATTAATGTGAGGATAGATCCCAATGAACACTCTGATGCATTAGTCATTATATCAAAGTTTTGATGTAGATAAAGCAATAAAACTATATTTTATGAACACAATTGGTCCTTCAACATATCAAATACCTTCTATTGTGTATCTCCCTAATGGAACTTATCATTGGAACCTCCTTTGATAATGTGGTGTAATGGTTAAGTACTGCGTTAGAAACCCAATATAAATATTTGATATAAATTGTTAAGAACCAAAAAATAAAATGCCTTCTTAGAGTCTTTGGTGTAAGCCAATCTTTGATTACCTAAAGTTTCTTAGGATCATAATGGATTTCCTCTTTGTCAACAATATACTTGAGGTATTGAATCTTCATTATGCCAAATTAAAAATTCTTAAAATTATCATATAAATTGAGCCTTTGAATATTCAAAAGTACCTATTGAACATGTTGCATATGCTCTTTCCATGTATTAATATAGATGAAAATGTCATTCTAAGTAGAATGCCATAAATGAGCTAGTGTAGAGACACATGATGTCATCCATCATCCTTGTGAATGTGGAAGGTATATTGGTCAATCCAAAAGGTATAACTAGTCACTAAAATAAATCCTCATTGGATTTGAATGTAGTCTTTCATATGTTAGTGGGATTTATAGGTAGTTAATGATATCCAAATTTAAGATAATTTTGATAAAAACTTTACACCAGGAAGATATTCTAGCAATTCATCTATCCAAGGGAATGGATAGTGGTTCTTCATAGTGATTTTATTTAAAGCTCTATAGTCAATACAAAGTCTCCATGTTCCAATTTTATTTGGATATAACACAATCACATGGTGAAAAACTTGGTCTGATGTACCCTTTTTGAATCAACTATTGGATATGACTCTTGATTTTATCATTTTTAAGGATTGATTTATGATAAATAGGTGCATTAGAAAAATATGAACCAAGAACTAAATTAATGGAATGCTTTGCATCACAATTAAGTGTAACCCAAATTGGTGCATTTATAAAGTCATTATATTAATCTATAATCTAGATTATCTTCTTCTATAATGCATAGCCTATGATAGATAACAATACTCCTGTTTTATGGCTTAATCATAAATATAATAATTTTTCCTATTTTTAATATCATATTATTCATTTTTTTTATCATTTATGAAGGAAATATAGGTAGGATGAGATACCTTTGGTATCCTAAACCACTCATCTTTGATAATGATAATGGCAATTTTGGGACTAGACCTATAAACACCATGTGTCTTCCACATAAATAGCTGGCTCAAAATCATATCATAGACATCAAAGGGTATAAAATCAAACAAAATTTTATATTTGAATGGCTTTATGAAATAAGAGAGGAGATATTAGTGAGTAATATGAATGAATCTCCCCTATTGTAACCATTCAATGTTATATGGTTGTGGGTGTGGTGTGATATGTAGATTCCTTCACCATTTGAACAAAAATCATATTTTTTGGCTCCTACTATCAACAATGATATGTAATGGCTTACTCTTAAGCCACATTTTTGAGTTAAATAGGTGTCCCTCCTCTTTTGAATCTTCTTATGACTCCTTTTATGTAAGATATGTTGTGGCAATGGTAATATTTGATTTTGTTTCCATGATTTTATTCCCTTTGTCCTCAACCTTTGGATGTAGAGGTAGTGGTAAAGTGGATGTAGAGGGTTGTGACTTAGAAAATAGTTATTTAATTGATCAATAATTATACCTTGAATATAAATTTATCTTATGATAGTTATACCATTTTCCAATCTTGGCCTTCATGGGTTCTTTTCTTAGGATTACTTTTTTGCTTCTAATTTTTATTTGGGTATTGACCTCCTTTGTCTTTATTATTTGGGGGGTCACTCTTTCCTCTCGTTGATTGGTACTTAGTTTTTGGATTTTGTTATTTTTTTCTACTATTTTTTATTTTTTTCTGTGCTTTTGCTCAAATTTTACAATAATTTTGTATCCTTATCTCAATGTCTTAAATTCAAAGATGTTCATGTTATCTCAAATGTACCATTGCATCCCATTATAGTAATTGAAAATTCAATATATTTTGGTATATTTAATACATAGTTTTATTTCCATTGAATGAGAATCATCAATATATTCTCAAATACATTGGTATTTACCTTGATGCATGAAGGTTTTAGCACTATTCTATCTATTCAAGAAACATCATTACTAAGAATGAATAAGAAACCAAACAAGTTCCATGAATAAGAACAAGTAAAACTTCATATTATATGAATAAAAATTGTACAATTAAGTATGGGACTTAGAGCCCATTATATAGATTTTACAAAATGACCCTTGGTCTTCCTTAAGTGACACTTGGTATATTTCACATGTCAATTGGCATGATTAACACATAATGTAATATATTATAACACCCTCCTATATTACATTATTTGGTATGAAATTTTCGTGAATTGCATAGATAATATCTAAATGTTTGAAACTTGTATCTTCCAAGAGATTTTGTAAAAACCTCTATCATCTATTCTACTATAGAAATATGCTTCAAAAATATATGACGATTCTGAAAGTGATATCTGATGAAATGGCATTGTGCTTCAATATGCTTAGTTCATTCATGTACAATTGGATTATTGATCATATTGAGTACTCCTTGATTGCCACAAAATATCAAGGTTGAAGTTTGTATGATCCCCATGTTAGATAAAATATACTGTAACCACAAAGTTTCACAAGTTGTATCTCTTGCTACATGATATTTTGCTTTAGTAGATAATTGTGTCATTTTATGTTGTTTCATGTTGTGCCGAGATATTGGTCTTGATCCAAGATAAAACACGTACTCTAAAGTAGATTTTCTATCATTAATAGAACCAAAATTATCTAAATCTGAGTAGCCTTGTAGACAAAAATATTTAACATTATTTATATAAGTTAGTCCATAATCAATCATTTTCTTAATATTTTTAGAATTATGTTGAATATTTTCCATGTTATTTAGGAGGGGTTAACTTTGAAAGGACTTTACACTATGTAAAAATTTCCTCATTAGAGTTTGAGGAAATATTTTAGGGGGTTTAATCTATTTTTAGACCCATATGGGTATTTTTGGGTTAATGTAATATTGGCCCGTGGTTTTGTGCCCATGGTATTGTAAAACCCCTTCTTGTGTTGTTGGTATATAAAGCAACACTTGCATGAGGGTTTGGTAATGAATTTGCAAGAAATGTAATCGCAAGTGAAAAGCGAGCAAAAGGATATTATTGTATTGAAGACAGTAAAGTTTATACAATAAGAAAAAATTCTTGTTGGAAATTTTCTTGAAAGGGTTTCCCAGGATAAATTCTTGTGTAATATGTTCTTCTTATCTATTTTTCCTTTGATTCTGCAATTACTAAATTTCTACAATTTGTTTCTTAGGGTATTATATCTCTTCATTTGGTATCAAAGCTAGGTTTTATCTTTTTTAGAGGAATAAGGTTTTCAACCCTGGGATAAATTGATTCTTGAGTGGGAGTAGTGCACAAAAAAATCTAGGTGAAGGAAAAATTATGGGAAGCACACGAGTAGAGATCAAAAAATTTAATGGATATAATTTTAAGTTATGGAAACTCAAGATGGAGGATTTGTTAATGGGTAAATATTAGTGGGTCATAGTCTCAGGAGTAAAACCAATAGGAACGATAGATGAGGAATGGATCAATATTAATAGGAAGGCAAGGAGCTCTATCATATTATGCTTATCTAATTCAATATTGTTAAATATATTGATGGAGGCCATGCCAAAGTTGTTATGGAAAAATTTGGGAGTAGAGTATTGAACAAAGTCACTGGTAACTAGACCCTTTCTTCAAAAGAAGTATTCTATTTGGATGAATTATGGTGACTCTATGACTAAATATTTGAATGCTTTTAACACTATGGTAAGTCAATTAACTCTATACATATAAAAATGGATAAAGAGAAAAAGTGTATTACTTTACTTTATTCATTACTAGACTCCTGGGATAACCTAGTTATGGCTATCTCCAATACTACTTCTACATTGAAAGTAGAGGATATAGGAGGAACATTGCTATCTGAGGAAATGAGATGAAAATATTCTAAGGATTATCATCAGAAGTATGCCTTGATTGTGAGAGGTATTTCTCAATAAAGAAGCAAAAATAAATCAAGAGGAAGAAAATCAAAATCTAGGGGAAAATATATTGTTCTTGACAAAAGGAAATGTTGAAAGTGTGGTAAAACAAGACATTATAAAATATATTGTAGATCTAAAAAGGATTATGAAGGAATATCTACATAAATGAATATGTATACACCTAAAATACGTCATGTTGAGGTGACTAATTATATGGGACATGCTAAAAAACCATATGAAATATATTGGATAGATTCCAAGGTGAGGCAGTGGTTCTAACCACTCAATTTAGGCATTTTGGCATAGACAGTGTTGGCCATGACTGAAACCCATGATTAACAGGTCTGATCATGCATTAGAGCCATGGTTAACCTTCAAATTAAGTTTGATATCAACTTACCCAAAATCGGTTATAATGGTCAAGTTGTTCGAGTTTCAAACGGTTTGGGTGTGGAATATTCTAGAAGTTTCTATTCAACTGCCCTAACCAAAGGTTCTTGATCTTGGATTATCCATTAAGCCAAGACAAGGCCTTCCTAAGAGCTATAAGACCCCCCTCCAAATTTGGGAATGATGAGCAAGGTGCAACCAAAGTATTGTCATTGTTGTCAACACAGTCAGGTTGATCAGTTAATGCAATGGATAGGAGTTGATTGATGAGCAAGGTGATGGACAGGAGTTGATTGATGAGCAAGGTGCAGCCAAAGTATTGTCATTTTTGTCAACACAGACAGAGGATCGGTTGATGCAATGGACAGGAGCACAAAAGTCATTAGATATATTGGTTGATGAAGTGAACAAGAGTTCAGATATCATACAGAGAGTTCAGAGATCATACAGAGCATGTACAATGATTCTCCAAGAAGACAGAAGTGGCCCATAGGCAAAATCTCAAAGAAAAAGGCAAGTAAGAAAATTGTTGCGATATCGCGACAAGAAAACTGTCATGATTTTGCGACATGTAGGAGGAAAAGAAGCCAAATAGAAAAACTGTCGTGATTTTGCGACATATCGGAGGAGAAATAAAATGCTTGAAAAATTGTCACAATTTTGCGACATGTTGGAAGCAAATAATGCAAGAGGAAAAACTATCGCGATTTCGTGACATGTTGGAAGCAAAGAAGCGCATGCAGGGAAAACTGTCACGATTTCACGACATGATTGGAGAGAAGGCGCAGGTAAAAGAAACTATCATGAATTCGTGACATGATTGGAGAGAAGGTGCAGGCAAAATAAACTGTCATGATTTCACGACATGTTTGGAGAGAAGGCACAGGAAAAGGAAACTGTCACGATTTTGTGACATGTTTGAAAAGAAGGCGCAAGAAAAGAAAACTATCACGATTTCGTGACATGTTTAGGGAGAAGGAGCTCACAAAGAAAAGTGTCACGATTTCACGACAATTTGCAAGAAGGATGGTATGGATGAAAAAGTGTCACGATTTCACAATAGGTTCGAGAGAAAGAGCTCACAAGGAAAAGTGTCATGATTTCACGACAGGTTCGAGAGAAAGAGCTCGTAAGGAAAAGTGTCACGATTTCATGACAATTTGCAAGAGGAAGCGCTAAGGAGAAAAAGTGTCACGATTTCATGACATATTGCAGGAGAGAGAAAGCAAGATAAAAAGTGTCACGATTTCGTGACATATTGCAAGAGGAAGAGCTCGAGAGAAAAAGTGTCGCGATATTGCGACATGTCATGTTTTCATGACCTAAAGAGAAGAGAAGATCTAAGGAGAAAAGATGTCACAATTTCGTGAAAACAATAGTGAGGAAGACTCTGAAGGATGAAGTGTCATGATTTCATGACAGAAGCATGGAAGCAGAAGTAGAAGCAGAAGCGTCGCGATTTTGCAACAACAACAGTGAGGAAGACTCCGAAGGATGAAGTGTCATGATTTCATGATAGAAGCATGGAAGCAGAAGCAGAAGCAGAAGCATTGCGATTTTGCGACAACAGTAGTGAGGAAGACTCTGAAGGATGAAGTGTTGCGATTTCATGATAGAAGCATGGAAGCAGAAGTAGAAGCAGAAGCATCACGATTTCGTGACAAATTCAAGGAGGAAGACCTCAAATGCAAAAGCGTCACGATTTCATGACATGTTCCATTTTCATGGGCGTAAGGCAGAGAAAAGTATAGGGCAGCGAAAGTGTCACAATTTCGCCACATGTTCCATTTTTGTTGGTGCATGCAAAGAAGAATGTACAGAAGCGAAAGGTGTCACGATTTTACGACATGTCATGGTTTCGCTAGTGCATGCAAAGAAGAATGTATGAAAGTGAAAGGTGTCATGATTTTGTGACATGTCATGGTTTCACTAGTGCTTGCTGAGAAGAGTGTACGGAAGCGAAAGGTGTCACGATTTCGCGACATGTCATGTTTTTGCTAGTGCAAGCAAAGAAGAGCTCAAGGCAGCGAAAGTGTCATGATATTGTGACATGTAGTGTTTTTACGGGTGCAAGCCAAAGTAAAGTTAACTGAAGGAAAACGATAGTTACAGATGCAGTTGTAGAAGAAAATCATGCAGCTAGAACATGAAAAGTTAACCGAATTCAGAACTGCAGTTGCAGGGGGTGTTGCAAAAACAATCATGCAGTTAAATAAGAATAGTGAACTAAAGTAATTACGGTAGTTACAGGGGCAGTTACAGTGACAGTAAACAGAAGTCATTACTGCAGTTACAAGAGCCGTTACAAAGAAATATCATGCAGCAGTGGTTACTAAAAGTCATTAGACGAAGACCACGAGTTGGACAGAGAAACGTCTTGAAGCCCAAACAAAGAACCATTCAATTAATAAGTCTGCATGTGAGAATAAATAAGTCATTACTATTAATAGGCTGCATGCATGAATATGGAAGTTAAGAATAGAAACAGAACACTGTTATAAAAGTAGATTTGCATGAAGTAGTAAGGTTGAGCTCCATGCGAGAAGAAAGAGTAGCGTGTTGCAGAATAGAGGGAAAGTGCTACGAAAAGGAGAATAGAGAGCATGGCTGAGACAATGCGTCTGTGTAAGAGAGCTGTAAGTGAGAAGAGAGAGCCGAACATAGGGGCTGAAAGAAAGCAGCAAGAGTGAGCCATAAAATAGTTGAGCTTTGTGCGGTAAGAGAGTGTTGTGCTCTGAATGGGGTGATAGAGCAGTGTGTTGCTGTATAGAGGGATAGTGTTGTGGGCTGTTAAAAAGCTGGAAGAATGCTATAAGAAGTATAGAGCTGTGAGAGCTGCAAGAGTAAGCTATAAGAAAGGGTTGTAAGTGTGCAGTAAGTAGAGCTGTAAAAGAGTGTATGCTTCCATGAGATTGATTTGAGTTAAGATAGACCAGTGAGGGTCTTGTAACACAGAAGGCATTTTTATGTCAATCAAGATTTAAAATAGAAATCCAAGTTGGTGCTTGGAATCAGGGGTTGGTGCTCCTTCCAGTTGGTGCTTGGCAAATTAGGGGTTGGTGCTCCTTCCAGTGGGTGCTGGTAAATTGATTGTAAAGTTGGTGCTTTGCAATGGATGGATTTGGATGGGAGTCCAAGTAGTCTATTTTGAGGAGTAGCCAAAACTGGTGAACCTCGTTACATCTTGTGTTATGTGATGCTCTCTTGTGGTACTTGCTGTTTCTGGTTTTAAGCTTTCATTATTTTGGCTTTAAGAGTTAAAGTTTTAAGTTTTAAATAGCTGCACTGATTCACCCCCCCTCTCAGTGCCATTGTAGACTATAACAGGGAAGAGAGAGAGATAATTTGTTAATTGTGAGCAGAAAAGCCCTGTTGAAGTGCATACTCACTTGCATCCATTGATAGGAACACTTTTGCTACCCAATTGGAGATAAAAATGGAATTTGAAGCCATGAAGGTCCTAGGAACCTAGGAGAATCAAGAAACCCAATTAAGGGCCTTCAAGCACAAATTCGAGCAATTCAACCACCAAATCTATCGAAGGACATTGATGCAACCCTTGATCATCAATTTATCCAAGGGAATTAGAGATCTAATCCCAGCATTGGAGAGCAAACATATTTTTAGCTCAATCATGGATGTTAGCCATGGTTTAATAGTACTCGTTGCATCACAGACTCACGGTCAGGTTTAATCTTCATTTTTCCTTGTTTTAGCGGTAGGTTTATTTTCTATTGTATTAGATTATATGAATCTAACTTAGAGAAGTTTCTTTAGAGATAATTATATGGTTGAATAAGTGATTTATAACATTCTTCCTTTGTTTATTTTCATTGGGAAATTATATTAGTTATGGCCATACTTCATGTATTTTAGGCTCCTAAATGCTTCATTATGATGTTATATGACTAGATCTAGATTTCATTTACATGCTTTATGGTAAATTTATCATGTTTAGCATAGATTTACATATTTATATACTTTATTGATTTCATGTTACCTTTTGCATCATTTCAACAAAGTTTCATTCAAAGCATCATCAAGAGAGGCTACCTTTGATTCTAATGTGTTTCTTGTTGTTTCTTGATCACAAGGTTTTCAGGACTCCTTCGTTAATGCAATCAAGGCAACAAATGAATCTTCACAAGAGAGAATAAGGTCATACTTGACCTGGAGTAGTTTGTGTCATTCTGAAAGGCCTACGGATTACACCTACATTTACGAGGGATTTATTATGATTGTAACATTGTATCACATTGGGTATCCCTAAGAGGGATGAATTTTTAACCATGAGTTGATTCAATTTTAATAAAAAACACCTTTCTTTTGGTTATCTTAATTTGGTCAATTTATGCATGTGCTTTATGTGATTTTCAATTGTTACTATATTAGGTGTATGCTTTTTAGGATCGTATAGAAGGCGATCATGATGGAACCCCATAATTTAAGTGATCTAAAGTTTAAATTGCTATGTTTTTTTATGGTAAGTCTCAACCACAACTGAAAACCACGATCAATAGTTGTAACCGCAACTAACAACCATGGGAAATAGTTGCAGTCATGTCTGACAGACATGATCAGAAGAAAATAGAACAACAGTAGATTGTAGACAACATCATCAGAATTGGATCTAAGGTAGGTCCCATTTCCTTGTATTTTTTTTTTCTTTCTATGTTTTATCTGTTAGAATGCAATAGATGAATAGGTTAAGTTGGATATATAGCAAAAGGTAGAATGGAAAACTTGTAAATGCTTTTTAGTTTTCTACTAGCCGTTGCTAGGAACAATGGATCTCTGATTGTATTCTATCCTAGTCTCCAGTGGTCTAGGCCATTTTTTATTTTGCTTTTGCATGCATGAGGTCCAATTAGTGGCCATTCCTTCATAGGTAGAATTGCATTCTTTGAAAAATCATCTAGCATAGTCATGCATTCTCTTAAAATCAAATGTTATTTTTCAAAGCATGTAGGGAAAATCATGTGAATGTTGTTTGATGCATTTTATTTTTCATGCAAAGTAAAAATAACCACACACACCATGACACACTTTAAACACTAGTGAGTTGAAAATAATATCCAACCACTAGTAGGGTTCAACGATAATGGCAATGATTTCCATGTGTTGGTCCAACTACCCCGATCCTTGTTACTAGACCAATACCAACTCCAAGAACCATCATAGCCCATGCAAAATAGCATGCATTCCTCTTCTAAGGGATGTATCATTGTGCATGGGTGAATTGGGTGAGGACTGGAAGGACCTGTGCTCCCTTCCTGAGTGTGGGTTTCATCTCCACATTTTAGGGGGTTTACGTGACCATGACTTTCATTTTCGGTTGTTGAGCTGCAAGTATATAGGTTAAAGCCCTTAAACAATTGAGTATATCATAAATATTATGAAAACATGATGAGAGTTACTTTTTGATACAACAAACTTGAAAAATCATCAAACAGTTTAGGGCACATTAAAAATTTAAAAGAGATAATCATCATTGTATTCTTTATGTGTTAATAAAATTTAAATCTAGACATAGGATACACATTATGGTGGTTACACGGAGGGGATGATCTCGGTATAGATCCGAGGTCAATGCCCAAGCTCCACCCGATACACAACAGCATGCGTCGGACCCTCAACCATAGAATCCTCTCGAACATTATTCGATGAGTATTAGAGGTGACAATTCTACGTGTAGGGATATTTTTGAGAATACCCCAGTTAGAGGAGGTACTAGACACTCCTTGAGATACATATTAGAGCATGGGGATTCCCATCATGGGGGTCCTAAACATGGTAGCATTTATCATGATCGCACTCTGTGTGCATCCACGAGATCTACTGAGGAGTATGTCATAGAGAGATCCAAGTTGGTACCCCTTCGACCTGTATCTAAGGGAGGTTCAAGGCCCCCACAATATGAGTATAGATATGATCAATATCAACCTATTTAGGGGCAATTAGAGAGGGTCACTTCCAAGCATAAGCCCATACAAACTTCCAACAAAAGTGAACCTTGTAGAATCACCATAGACATGTCTAAAGTGGGAGAAAATGGTATGCCACCATATGAACCATGGTATAGTAAACAAATAGATGGTTTGGATAGAGTATTAGGATAGCTAGGTTATAAGCCTTCACCTGAACCCTCTCATTTTATGAGTGTGCATGGCGGAAGCACAATTAGGACCATCAAGGAACATAGAGAATGGTCCAAGTGTTCTCATGATATGCATACCCCTGCATCCCATGCGGGCATAGAGTATAGGCGATAGATGAATGCAAATTCCATCTTCATAGAAAAGGGCAAGAGAGTAGTAAATTAGTATGTTTGGGGGCACACCCACAAATATTCTTGAAAATAGTGCACACACCATAGGCCTCATATGACTGATCACATAGATAGATCTCACAAGCTAGTGTTAGAACAGAGATGGAAAATATTCCAAGACCAATTGGAATAGGTTCATACAGAGCTTGAAAAACTTAAAAATGAGGACACTCAGAGTCAAAGTTTCATAAGACAACACTTATATGAACAACGCATTTGTGATCAATGCATCCTTGATAAAAAGGAGTGTGCTAAGAGGGAGGACCGATTTGCCAATGCTAGTTTACCTCCCCGTAGTGAGTACAGTGAGTGCATTGATAGATGAGCTGCTTCACAACTTGAGTTGCACCTTGAGCATATAGACACACATACTTAGCATATGACCAAACACATGGATCAACATCCAACACTCGAACATAGTGGGCATAGGAAGTATGAGGAAGAAGTGGAAGATGAATTAGATAAAGAATATCCTAAAATATCCCTAGTCAAAGTGGATGATGAGCCTAGTCCTCCACCTCAACCGAAGAAGAATCTACCTCCAAAGGTGCCTCAAAGTTAATCTAGAGAAGAGGAGATCCTATCTTCGTAGGCCTATAAGGCCTTGGCATAAAAGGTTAAAGCTATAAAGAAGAAAGGAACAACTTATCAAAATCCCACCTTAAATAAGATTCATAACGAAACTTTATGCCCATCAGTGCCTATTCCAGCATATCCTAAATATTTTGAAATGCCTAGGCTAGGAAAGTTTCAAGGAGAGGAGGGCACTCAGGAGCATGTCATGAGTTTTCTAGACATGTGATTTTATATCAATAGAAATGATTCCTTGCTCTTGTGGACCTTCATTACAACCCTCTCAGGCCCAGCCTAGGAGTGGTTTAATCAAATCAAAAGGCACAACATCACCAGCTTTGAGAAATTAGTTGATGCTTTTCTTGAATGCTTCTCCTTTGACATCAAGAAAAAGGTAAATTTATCCGATCTGGCTGCTTTAATGCAACATGATGATGAGCCAGTTATGGATTATGGGAAATAATGGATAAAATTTATGGTAAAGCTACCATTCTCCATCCTTGATAGAATTAACTTGAATGTTTAAGAAAAGTTGCACAAATCACATTCTATTATTGTTGCAGTTGCAACAATATCAAACATTTGAAGAGGATTTGGTGCAAGACAAAGTGATAGAGGATATCAAGTTATAGGAGGGTAACTTGAAACTCAAAAGTAATAAAGAATGGAACAAGAAGAGCATTGAGAAACAATAGACCAAGCTAGCCCATGTTAAGCAAGTGGTTTTAAACCTTCAAAAAGGGGATAAGGGGCAACAACAACAAAATTATCAAGCCCAACCTCATCCTGTGCAATATGAACAATGCAACAACAACCAGAAGGGTAAGGACAAAGAAATATGCCCTCCTCATATATTAACTCAATTATAGGAATTTTTGACATTGATTTCCCATCAATTATGCGAGGCAAAGGCGGTAATAAACTTATCAAAAATCAAATTAGTGGACCCTAATAAAACCAATCATGAGGGATATAAAGATGATAAATATTGCATATTTCATCGAATGAAAGGTCATGATATAAAGGTATGTTGGTATTTCAAACATCTAGTGCAAAATATAATTTAAAAAGGTATGCTTCTTGTAGACAATCCACAAGATCTAAATAATAAAAATGTGGGGATTTACAAAATTCCTCTACCCAACCATGAGGCACCAAGGAATAATGTTGGCCAAGTCAATAAAGTATGCATCAAACCACCAACCCACAGGTTCATCGAAATGGTCAACATCATCACAATACATGTGAGCTATGAAAGACCAAACCAACCTCCAACACCTATTATATTTCAAGCTATGCCTCCTCCAAGGCCAGCCCAAAATGTGCCAAGCCCACAAACTAGACTGGTGGTATAAATTAGGAGTAGGTTAGTTAAAAACCTACAGATGACTCTAGCAAATTTGTCAATTTATGAGCTGATTTAGTAGTCTCCCAAGCATAGGGAAACACTATAGACATTCTAAGGTCCATATAAGTGCAATCCCAAGATCCAAAAGCATTCACACACTTTGTAGGACACGTGAAATAGTGTTAGGAACTGATCATACAATTTTATGATCATGAAATCAAGATGGTTTCCACTATCATAGCAAACCTGTCGTTCCACATCATTGCATGTGTAAATCACATACCTTTCGAGTGGGTTTTGATTGATACAAGATAATCAATCAATATAATCATTACCAAGACACTGACATACATAAAGTTGCCAAAGACACATCATACCTTCTACCTTCACGTTAAGAGCTTCTAACAATGCATTATGCTCAACTATAAGCACGATAGTATTACCTATTCAGGTGGAATTTTAGACCATTCCAATGATGTGTCATGTGATTAAAGGTGCTATGCAATACACCATCCTTCTAGGGAGGCCTTGGATAAGATAAATGCATTATGCCCCTTCCATTCTCCATCAATGTATTAAATACGTTCATGAGGGATAGGTTCACATGGTACCTTCATATGAAGAACCATTCAAATACATGAATTTAGCAGATCTACCAAGGGACTTTGTGCTTCCCAAAATGCACCTGGACATACAGCCAGTGTCACTGATCAAAGATCTAGGAGGAAAAATTAAGGAAATGTGTGCCAAACCTATAATGTTTGCATCTCAACGATTAGGGTACACGACAACTACTTCCACCAGACCGATGGCATCCACAATGCCTTGTAATTATAGGAATCTAAAAGTAAATGTGGGTGAAAAAGATATAAAATGAGCACCCTAACTAGTTTCTATTGAGGTCCCTAATCCCATGGAAGTAGAGTATGCTCAAGAAGTTAAAGGGGCACCTCATTATGATTCAAATGCATCTTCAGTAGGGTCATCTGCACCGTAGGTGACCATTCATTTGGTTAATCCTAGATTATGGGAGTATATCATGTAGAATATGATATTTATGCCAATAATCGAGATTTCACAAGATATGGGCTGACCACAAGCCCATCGCATTCCTATAGGGATAGTGGTACCACTGGGGATACCTCCTAACTAAACCAATTTCATCTATGGAAGGCTCAATCAGCTTAAATCTTACACTCCCGTTTATGAGGATGATGATGAACCATTCTTTGTGAATGTTAATTATCTCTCTAACCTAGAATATGCCTTATGATATTTTGAGCATTATCATTTTTTTTGTAGATAAGATACTATAGCATTAACACTGGGTTTTACAGGTTGACCCAAAACCTTTTACAAAAATCAGCCCAGGGCTATTGATGAACATGTCCTTACTAAGGATCCTATATATGTAAAATCTACATGCTACCAAAGCCATTATATTCGGTAAGGCACATAGCCTATTATCAAAAATAAACTTCCCATACAAAATTTTGGGTATACCTTGAGAAAACACACCTACATCATAATTACAAAAAAAGAAACAGACACAGATCCCTTCCTTGAAATAGTGGAGAAACAAAAAGCTGCAGACACACATAGCAGAGTACTGAAAAAAACTCCCATAAGCTTTGTGTTGATAGCTACTCTTAATAATTATTTGGTAATTGATTTCTTCAGTATATGACATGCTTTGGTACCACATCCCGTCTTGGCCAATCAACCTTGGAGAAGTGAACATGCTGGCTAGATTTATGGCGGTGGCTATCTGGTGGTCCATGTGGCTCTAGTTCGAAGTCTTATATTGTCATTTCTTTCCTACCCTGTGATTATCAACTAACCTCAAATTACTAAGATGACTAGGAGCCATGTTATATGACATGTGACTGTCCCTATTAGTCTTTGTGGTATTTCCAAGTAGCATCCACCAAGACTGATAGATTGAATAATTTTTATTATGAGTCCATTTCAAAAAAGAGAAGGGAATACTCATAGCCTTCGGACTTACAATGCCTTCCCTGTTGGAAAATTCGACTATCATTCTTGGAATTCTTATTGAATAAGCTCCTCTACTTCGCTTGGGACATCATTTTCCCATTTGAAAATTTCATCACCATCGACACCCAAATTGGCTAGCTTATCAACAACTTTGTTAGCTTCTCGAAAGACATGTTGGGTTTTTCTATCATGTCTTCCCTGGAAAAGGATCCTAGCCTCTTCAACAATTGTTTTAATCCTCCAAGGAGGTGTTTTCCAATTATTGAGGAGATTTATAACATGCATAGAGTCTCCTTCTATGATCAATTTCCTTCTAGGTCTTGAGTCATTTGAAGGCCTCTCCACATAGCTCTAGCTTTAGCTTTGTTGTTCGTCCTTGTTCCCAAATATTCAAAAATGCAAACATCATATTCCCATTGTGATCTCACATAATGCCACCAGTGCCTGCTCTACCAGGATTGTCCTTAGCTACTCCATAAAAATTAATCTTAAACCAACCCGTAGGATGTGGGGACCACTTAACATTGGCTTTGGGGTTGACTAACCTAGGCACATACTCATCTAACAAGGTTAAGCTTAAATATTGAGCAATCGTGGTCTCCTGCAGATGAGGTTTATGGCTATAAAAAGGGATAAAGTTCACATTTTCATTGGCAAAGGATAGGATCCTGGTAATGATAGTTTGATGCTCATGGATAGACTCATTAAAGACTATGATTCCTTTCTAACCACACCTGCCAAAGATAGTGATTGAGATAAATTTTCCACATGTATCTAAGTCTTTGGCTTGAAAAGGGGTAAGGCCACTGGATGAACAAATCAAGTATGATGGATGGTTTAACCCAAGAAATATTTAAGGTCTGAAAAACCCCACTTAGGACAGCCAAGGAAAAAGGGCACTCAAGGAAAATGTGATAAATGGTATCCCAATTAGCCTTACATAGATAATAGTGATTAGTGATAAAAATACCTTTACGCATCATATTATCAATGGTTAGAATTATTCCTTGGATAACCAACCATGAAAAGACTACAATTTTTGGAATTAAATTTTTTATCCAGACTAAGTCCTTTTGGAGGGCAAAATCCTTGCCATCAGCGTAAGCTTGTAAGCCGATTTAACAGATGAACTGCCCATTTTCCGTAGGAGCCCAGGTCACTTGATCTTCCTTGGGTCTCATGGGGATAAACTGTTTCCTGAGAATGTTACAAATATCATTTGATTCTGCTTGAAATTCCTGAATCCTTATTTATTTCCACTTGATTTTGCCTCTGTCCTCAACCATATAATCAGAGACTTTTCTGCCAATGATTTCTTTCATGATATATATGATTCGGGCTAAGTTAGGATATTGTGTCAATGGTTTGTCCTTAGCCCACCTATCATTCCAACAATTTATCTTCTCACCATTTCCTAAAACCCATCTTAAACCTTTTTTTATGATTTCCTTACAATTGAGAATTGCTTTCCAAAAAGTAGAACCTCTGATTGGAATTGAGTCACTTAGAAATTCCATATTTTGAAGATACTTTCATTTGATGATAGTTGTCCATTCATTTTATTCACTATAAATGAGGCACCATGCCTGCTTAGCTAGTAAAGCTAAATTCATATGAGCAATTCTCCTCAGACCCAAGCCTCCATTTTCCTTGGTTCTGTACACTTTGGTCCATCCTACAAGGTGTATCCTTTTTTTCTCCTCTAATCCAGTCCATAAAAATTCTTTTTGGAGTTTCTCAATTTTTTGGAAAAACTTCATAGGGGCTTTGAAAATGGAGAGGAAATAGATTGGAATGCTTTGAAGAGAGGCCTTAGTGAGGGTCAACTTTCCTACTTGAGATAGAAGATGGCCTTAGTAATTGTTTTTTGAATTCTTTCAATAACCTTGTCCCACATTGACTCTCTCGAAGAACCAATGAAAAGAGGGAGACCAAGATATGAAGTGGGGAGGTTTGCTATATCACACCCTAAAATGTTTGCAATCCTTCCTTGCCTCTGAATGGGGGTATTCAAGAAATATAAATTGCTTTTACTAAAATTAACTTTCTGACCAGCAACGTCCTCGTAGAGTTGTAGGATGTATTTAATTATTTTGGCATCAACCACCAATGCCTTAGTCAATAGAAGGGTATCATTAATGAATTTTTAGTGAGAAATAGCCCTAGTGAGAGATGTTGCCTTGATTCCTGATATTAGCCTTGAACTGCAAGTATTTTTTATGGTTCTGCCTAAAGCTTCTACCATAATGATGAATAACATGGGGCTAATAAGGTCCCCCTACCGAATTCCTTTTTGACTTTAAAAGTAACCAGGAGTTGTTCCATTAACCAGAATCAAGAACCATGCTTTAGAAATACATTCTTTGATAAAATTAACCCATTGGTGGTGAAAACCAAACTTAAGGAGGACAACAATCAGAAAGCCCCAATTTAGCCTGTCAAATGCTTTGTTCAAATCAAGATTGAGGGTAAAAATAGACCTATTAGTCTTATGAGTAGAGTGTAGAGCTTCATGAACTATGATAACTCCATCCAATATTGACCTGCCCTAGACAAAACTTCCCTAACATAGATCTATGATGCGGGGTATAACATCTCTCATTCTATTTGCAATGGCTTTAGTTAGGATCTTGTAAGAAATATTGCACAGACTGATTGGCCTAAAGTCAACCATAGATTCAGGGGTTTGCTTCTTAGGAATTAGAAAAATAAAAGTAGAGTTGAGACCTTTTGGAATATGATTGCTTGCTTGGAGTTATCTGATAGAAAAAATTACATCCTCACTTATGATGTCATAAAAATCTTGATAGAAATGAGGGGGAAAGCCATCGGGTCCTGGGGCTTTGTCTGGCTCCATGCTAAATAAGGCTTCCTTAATTTCCTCATAAGAAAAGGGAGCTAGAATCTTAAGGTTTATATCCTCATTTATTATGCTAGGAATGTATTACAAGAGAATATATTTGGCCTCCTCATTGCACTATGATTCCTGACCAAGGATAGAATTGAAATAAGTTACTGCCTCCTTTCTAATTTTTGTTAAGTCCTAAGTAATAGAACCATATACTTTTTTTAAAATTTTTATCTTGTTATTGCTTCTGTTTCTAAGTGTGGTGACGTGAAAAAACTTGGAATTTGAATCTCCATATTTCAACCAAAGAGCCCTTGATTTTGCCTCCAATAGATTTCCTCACAGGCCAAAATGTTATCAAACTTTGCTAGTTTTATTCATTCCTCCTGCCTAGTAGTTTCATCAGCATCACCATGTTGACTCCTCTGATCAATTATCTTCAAAATTTCAACAACCTATTTTTTATTTTCAAAGAGGTTCCCAAAGACCTCTTTGTTCCAAGTTCAAAGCTTTTACTTAAAAAACTTTAATTTTCTAGCAAGTTTAAAAGTTGCACTACCCCTGACAGGTTGTTGCTACCACTGAATTAAGTTATCTCTGAAACTAGAATGTTTGATCCACATAGATTGAAATATAAAAGGTTTTCTTGAAGGATAGAGAGTTAGGGATCTCCAAAAAAATGGGATTATGATCAGAGGAAATTTTAGGAAGGACTTGCAGGGTAGAATCACCAAACAAAGTTGTAGCCTCCTTTGATAGAAAAAACTTGTCAAACCTTTCTTGAATGATATGACACCCTATCCATCGATTGCTCCAGGTATAATTTGTTCCTCTAAGTTTTACATCCATCAACATGTTGGAGTTCACAAAGTCATTGAACTCATCCATGCTTCTGATAGGTGGTCCATTTCCACCCATTTTGTATGAAGGGTAAAAAGGAGTGTTAAAATTTCCAACCAGAATCCATGGGACATTATAGAAGATTTCACTCAGATTGCCTAAGTACTCCCACAATAGAGTTCTTCCTTGAATTGAAGTCGGGGCATAAATATTTGAAAGGATCCATGACCTGTTGCTATTTATTTCCTTAAATAAAATACTAAGAACCCTATCATATTTCTGAATAATGGTGCCTTCTACTATCCAAGGATCCCACAAAGTCATAAGGCCTCTAGACGCTCCTTTGGATGATTTGCAAACCATCTCCCCTTGATTCCAAATTTTTTTGCTACTTTTTTTGACTGAATCTCATCAGTTTTTGTTTCTTGCAACATGATAATAGTTGGATTCACTTTATTTCTTATTGCACTGACTTCCTTGTGTTTGGGGAAGCCATTGAGGCCTTTCACGTTCCATGAGAGGAACTTCATTTATATTTTTTGGGATTTCTTCCTCTCCCCCTCCCTTGAGGGGGTTTTCCTAATTTGTTGTCTTTAGAACCCAAAATAGCCTGTTGAAACAAGGTTCTCAATTTTCCATTGGCAATATCATTATCAGTTTTAATTTTTTGATGCTCAATATTTAATATTTTCCCTCTTCTTTTTTCACTTCCAAAATCTATAGGAGACTTCACAATGCTCCTGGTTTGTTTAGGACTAAACTAGGGGAGGCCATTTGTTGCAGAATTAGACTTTCATATTCCTCAGTCTAAAGAGTTTCACATATCTCTACCCCTACATCCAAATCTTCTACTTTTTTATTATATTCCCCTGGTCTGCGAGATGGCCCCTCAATAGGATTCACCTAGATCCTAGTGATGATGTTAGGGAGATGAGATTTTTTATTTTCCAATGCCTCAAATTTCCTCTTAAGTTCTTCGGCATTAGGGTTTGGCTTTGGGATACCCACTAGGCTTGAAGTATTTTTAGCATTGGGGTTTAAGGATTCTGAATTGGATGGGGATTATAGAGATTGAGCATTAGGGTTTAGCTTTGTGATGTCCATGGGGCTTACAATAATTTTAGCATTAGGGTTTGAGGATCCTGACTTGGATGGGGATTCTAGAGAGTGAGAAATGTTAGCCTGAAGGTTTTGGGCTTCCATGTCTTTCGATAATACTCCTACTCCCATATTGGATAGAATTGAAAATTTATTTGAAACTAGAGGATTGGAACTTACCTGAGTATTTTGGTTGCCAACAACCTGTTGTTTTCCTTTGTCTTATTGGGACCCTGCACCCTCTCTTTTATTTTTTTGGTAGACATAGTTTGCCTAATTGAAATCACCTCTACCAGGGAAACTCCTCAAATTTCCTCTGTCTAGCATTCCCTGCTTCTACTTTTCTCTATTCATTATTAGGTTAGGGAATTGATTACATAGATGTACTTGATTTTTGCATTATGCATAGAATGTCGATCTATTCTCGTATTCTATCAATTTTTTTCGATAGTATTCTCCATACTCTAGCTCCACAAACCTTGGAAATTCATTATCCAAATTAGCATTTACATAGATTCATGCATGAGTCATCCGTCTTTGTAGTGTAAGTGGTGAGGAGAATGCGAGCTTGGCCCTATTGAATAGGAGTTCCATGGTTCAAACCTCGATGATATAAAGGGGGATATACAGTTGGATTAAAACCCAACATTACCCTAACATTTTGAGCATTATCATTGGTATGGTTACAGTCTTGGATTATTCGAGCAAGGGAGTAGGAGGTCATACAAACCGTAATATCAGTTGCCAAATGATAGGTTTGGGTTAGGGTATTATATTGGAAGACATGATGAACTCCTCATGGCATCTTTAGATCACCTATACCTCAGTCTAGGGGGTTAAGTATATTTCAATCCTTATCACTCCAATACCTCCTCCTTTCGAAGGGATAATCGTTTAGTGTCTTACATCACTATAGAACTGCTGAGATATGTCATGAGAACATCTTGGTGGAGACTGGTTTAGAGTACATACCAAGAGACAGCTTGGATAAACAAATGCATGGGGCAGTCGATGACACAGACTTGTAGGTTTATAACACTAGCATAGCAGAATATTTTGAGTCAAAATATCATTCTGACGAGGATAAAGCAAAGTCCATATTTGAGAGAGAAGGACTGAGTTGTGTGTATGATAGTGATGACGATGGTGAGTCCTCAAAAAATGAGCAATATGAAGATAAAATTGAGGTGGCTTACCTAGGACCTCTAAATTTACGTTAGCTATTGCCCTTGGAGATAGTTGTAGAGGATGATAAATCCTCTATTGATGATGGTAGCTATCAAGAGTGGGCTTACATGGGGCCCCATATTCCTAATATTCCAGTTCTAATAGGTAGTAGTGAGGGTTTTTATTATGATAGTGATGACGAAGATGAAATAAAGAGAGCCTATTTAGGGCCTCCCTACTTGCATCATTGTAATGTGCCATACACTGCAGAGGATATGTATAGAGATATCAATCTCCACCCTCACCTTATGGGAAGACCACCAAATCTTGAAGTGATTTATCATATAGTCTTCCCTGATCTGCTAACATACATGAAGATCCTTGAGCCCAACAATCATGTTTTTGAGTCTATCCATAGATCAAATCCAGATATCCCCATACCCCTAGAACCACATCTCGAGGATGGAAGTTATATCAATATAGAGTCACACGCACGTGGTCCTAGAGATATAATCCATTCCATTAATATGATCTCCATTTATTTTACCACTCCACTTCACAATATAGATGACCCCTCCAAACCATTATATCTTAATGTAGATGTTATTGATTGGGATCATGCTAACTCACCACTAGAGCTTGAATATTTCTTCCCCAAAGAAGTAATATTGCAATATTTTCATTTTGCATCAAGCTATGCACATGATGTTTATCATGCTAAGGATGCTTCCAATGTGAAACCCATAAACCTAATATATGACATCCACTTTATCCTTTCGCCTCACCAGCTTGAGGAGGGATCTCACATGTCAATAGAGGAAACCTTTGAGGTGGATATCAATAATGATCCCACAATTCCTAAGAAGGTTAAATTTGGAAAAATTTTATCTCCTGATGAGCATGCCAACCTCATCCCTCTACTGAAAGAGAGAACTTATCTCTTTGCTTGGAATTATAAAGACATGTTGGGTCTAGATTCAAAATTGGTTACTCATAAAATTTTTCTAGATCTCTAAAAAAATCCAATCAAGAAAAAACTTAGGATAATACATCCAACAGTATCTTTAATGGTTAAATACGAATTGCAAAAACTGCTGGATGTAGAGTTTTTCAATTCCATCGACTATTCGAAATGGATATCAAATATGGTGCCTGTATGAAAACCTAATGGAAGGATCCATATCTATATGAAATTCAGATATCTCAATAGGGAAACACCAAAGGATTCATTTTCATTGCTAAACATAGATTCTCTCATAGATGCAACTATGGGCCATGAGATGCTCTCCCTAATGGATGGTTTTTCTAGTTACAATAAAATTTAGATTAAGACCGAAGACCAGTATAAAATTGTGTTCACAATGTCATGGGGAATATTTTACTATAAATTTATGCTATTTGGCCTTAAAAATGTTGGTGCCACATATCAACAAGCCATGAAATACGTCTTTCATGACTACATGCACAAGATCTTGGAAGATTATATCGATGTCTTGTTGGTGAAGTCATTACTGTGTGAAGAGCATGTAGAGGTATTGAGAAAGGTCTTAGATTGCTTGATAGAGCATAATTTTAGGTTGAATCCTAAGAAGTGCATGTTTGGTGTAACTTTAGGAAAGTTTTTAGTATTCATAATTTCAAAATGAGGCATCGAAGTAGACCCAACAAAGGTCAAGGTCATTTTAGAAATGCATCCTCCCATAAACATCAAGGAATTAAGGAACCTATAGGGCAAAGTAGCATCCATAGAGTGATTTATCACACAATTATCAGACGAATGTTGACCCATGAATCAACTACTACATAAGGGGGTCCCATTCAGTTGGGACAAGGACTGTCAAGCTGCCTTTGCTGAGATTAAGCACTACCTGGCGATGTTGCCAGTACTAGCTCCACCAAGACCAGAGGTGTCTTTTCTACTATATATATCAGCAATCAACTTTGCATTGAGAACCATGTTAGCTCAAAATAATATGCAATAAAAAGAGCAAGCCATATATTACATTAGCCAAACCTTGGTGAGCTACAAGCTAGGATATGCCTATGTGGAAAAGCTATGTTTAGTAGTAGGGTTTGCAACAAAGAAATTGTGGAATTATATGTTAAGCCACACGATGTATGTCATATCAAAACAAATTCCTTTACAATATATGATGAGCAAGATATATCATAATACACATGCTACAAAGTGGATCATGCTATTGAAAGAATTTGACTTGGAATTAATTAGTCAAAAGTCCATTAAGGGACATGTCATAGCTGATCAACCGGTAGAGGCACCACTAGAAAATAGTATACCTCTCATCATTGAGCTTCTTAATGATGTAGTTTTTGCATTATCAGAGTCTCCCAAAATTGAAGAATTGGATAAAAATCTGATATGACCTTGTTCTTTGATGGTTCAAAGTGTGAGCAAGGGGGTGGTGCAGGAATAGTGTCGTTCATACCGCAAGGTGCTTCCATGCCCTTATCACTTAAGATAGAATTTACTTGCACTAATAATAACATTGAATAGAAAGCCTTAATCTTGGGCATCTAAACAGCTATCGCCATGAAGATCAAAAGGTTAAATATCTTTGGTGATTCCCTTCTCGTTATCAACCAAGTGAAGGGAATTTTTCAATGTAGGTATCCCATTTTGAAGGTCTAAAAATATCTTGTTGACTCTTATCTAACTTATTTGGAGTGGTACGACATCAAGGCAATCCCTCATTCATAAAATATATTTGTAGATACTATGGCATATTTGGGATCCTTAATTGTTCAAAATTCATCTGTCGATTTTACTACCATCCACGTAAAAATATTGTTGCACTCTACTGTATAGTTTGAGGATTTGGCTAATAAAGAATCAATCAACATGATTCATATAGAACCAAATAATGAATGGTTCTACATAGCCAAATAATTTCTCAAGAGGGCACCCTAGGGGTCATTGATCTCACAAGGTCCTACGGGGAATGGTACTACCATTCACCATAAGATTATTTCCTAGTTGGAAGTTGAAAATGTTAAACCATAGGGGGAACATGTTATCTTGTCAGTTGAGGTTGAGGTCTATCATAAATAGATGTCACAAATACATGAATTCCTAAATATTGGTGTAATCCCCCACATATTATTGTGTGCCACAAAATGCATCTTTAAATAGAAAGTGACAAAGTATGTCTTGTTAGGAGACATTTTGTATCATCGAAGCTATGATGGAGTGCTCCTTCATTTTCTTGAGCCCCAAGAATTAGCTTGGACGATTTTGCAAGCTCACGATGGTAAATGTGGTGGCCATTTCAATGGTATGGATATCATCAAATGCAACCTTCACATGGGCTATTATTGGCCTACTATGGAGAAGGATTACAATGTGTATGTCAGGAAATGTGTTAAATGTTAGCATCATATTAATCTTGCACACTTGCTATCATAGTACTTATAACCCATTCAAGTGGCTTGGCCATTTTCTCAGTGGGACTTGGATCTCATTGGAAAGATATCTCCTCCATCATCGGGTTGACATACATTCATTATTATGGCTATTGAGTATTTTACTAAGTGGATGGAAGCAATCCCATTAACAACCTCAACTGGAGCATGTATTGTGGAGTTCATACTCACCAATATCATAAGTCATTTTGGGATACCATCCAAAATAATTTTGGATAATGGAACGTCATTCAAGAACAAAACTATGAGGGCTTTGACATCCAAGTACAGGATTAAACATAGTTTTGTGACTCCATATTATTCGTAGGAAAATAGGTAAGTTGAGGCTTCAAATAAGATAGTGGTATCCATATTAAAAAATATGGTAGAAAAACACCACAAATATTGGCACACCTAGCTATCCCTTGCATTATGGGCTTATAGGACTAGCATTCGGACACCCTCTGGGACAACACCATTTTCAGTGGTATATGGTGCTAAGGCCATTATGCCCTTAGAGTTGGAGATTCCAACGTTGCACAGTGCATTGAAATATTTCATTGATGATGACACCGCATGGTAAGCTCACCTAGATCAATTTACGCTACTCGATGAACGTCATGTGAACACCCTTGAGCATCTTCACGTTTATCATGAGCACTTAAAATGAGCTTACAAATGGAATTTAAGATTGGTGATATTGTGCTAAAAGAGAACTAACACAACTCAAATATATTGTTGGAACTGTGAGAAAAATTTGTGGCTACTGGTTAGGTCCTTATATCATCTCTGAGAAGATTGGACCTGGGACATATCGCTTAACATCGCTTGAAGGTGTTTAAGAGATTAAACCTTCAACATCCTTCATATTAAAGTGTTCTAAGCCTAAAACCATAAAAATGCCTCAAAGACATTTGTAAGCCCTTTGGTTACCCCATAAAAGGCTCCAAAGGAATCTAAACCCTTTGGTAAAATCAAAATTTAAAAAATCCATAAAAATTAAAAAATCAATAAAATCTAAAAATATTGCATTTCATTTTGCATTACTACATCTCATTTGCATCATGCATTTTCATTTTGCACATGCATTCATTTAATTGCATTGCATTTAGGTATTTCCATCTGTCGTATTTGCATTAGGATAGATTGTGTTATAAATCCTACAAATGACACCACGTTTGTATTTCAAACATGCATCTATCCATTATCATCATCACCCATCACCCTTGTGAGTAATTATGTTTCTCAACACAACCCCTCTTATTTCTATGAAGAATATACTAGGGTTTTCAGATCATTAAACCATACCTAGTGGTCTTCTCAAGAGTTTGGTATAAAGCTTGCTTTGATTTCGTAGATGAGGTCTAGTTTTGATAGCACTTAGCATATCATAATCCTATCACTAATAAAGACATTAAATAATCCTACTTAGGGTAAGGAAGGATGAGAACTACCAAAGTGGTATGGGTCACCTTATGCGAAAGGTTCTATTACTTGCTTATTTTTTGAGGTGCCATGGTCTAGAGTAGTGGTCATTGGAAAAAGAACAAATTTACCCCCTACCCAAATAAATCCCTTGCTTACAAATGAAGGAGTAAAATCCTAGAAATCAAATCAAATCCCTTGCTAAAAAAAGAAGAAGAGAAAATAGTATATACAAAAATAAACAGTTATTTTTATCACTATCCATGAGCAAGTATCCCAATAAATTGAAGAAAAAAAGGGGGTGAGTTTGAATCCTTGGAATGGTTAATACTTAAAGCCATGGAGTGATCCCCAATACAGAAATGGGTTGAATGAATCCCACCTAACATTGGGGTAGGTCTAAGCAATTTATAAATGAGCTAGCTTTAGGTGGCCGGTATTTCCTAATGGTCTAATCTAATTACATCCAAACCTAGGATCGGATAGACATTTGAGGATCCCCAGTACAACAATGGGTTGAATGAATCTTGCCTAGAACTGGGGTATGCTTATGCCTTATCTAATATATTCATTTGCACACACAAGGGTAATGAATAGCTTGGTATTTTAGAGCGAAAACTTTATTTTTCAAAAGTCTAGTATAGTCATTATACAATTTTTGATAAGTCAACTAGGGTGTTTGAGTTTCATGGAAAAAATCAAAAATATCCAAATAACAATCAAATCACAATAATGAATGACCAATTTCTTTTTATAATATTTTGTTTATTAAAGATTGTTTATAATATAGGTTAGATACTGGATGGATATTAGAAATGATATTTAAATAGCCACTAACTATGTTATACATATTATTTTAAAATAAAAAAACTTATGAATAGAAACAATACATCAATTCATAGCACACATGGGGTTTAATTGATTAATTCTTATGATAAGATATATCAATTATAGTTTATGATTGTTATATATTTTGTGGTGTCATCCATTAGATTTTTAAACTCATAATTACATTCATACATTATATTTTAAGTGATTAAAGCATACACGTCCATTTATAGTAAATCATCATCATGAAAATTATGTAGTACTTATATGGCATGAACCATATCATAACATCATAAATTAAATGTAAACAAGTACAGTAAATTAAACATGCATTTACAAATCAAAAACTACATTCATATACATCCATCATAAGTAGACCATCTACACATATATCACTGCATCTAATCATACATCACATCATATAGCATAAAATAAACATAACATATCAACATTGCATCCATATGCATCTCATAAACATAAATAAAATAAAGTACACATATAATGAGTCTCAAATTCCATATCATATATATATATATATATATATATATATATATATATGTGTGTGTGTGTGTGTGTGTGTGTGTGTGTGTGTGTGTGTGTGTGTGTGTCCAAAATGAAGTACATTGGCATATGTTCAAAGTGCCCATAGGCTAAAAATACACCCCCAATAAGTGAGGCTCCATTGTCATCTCCACATCCCCTATGGGTCCGCCTAGATATGGTCCTAGTTGACCTTTCTGATCTATGTATCTAGTGGCTAGGTCTGGCTAAATACAACCCTGTCTCTTGAGTATGAGTCCTTTGAGACCTTGGATCTATGATCCTCTTAGGAACCTCACCCCTAAGTAGCTCAATCTCTCCCACTAAGGAAGATATGTAAGTGTCATCTGATGATCACTCACTAATATGTCATTGAACCAGATCCCACAATCTCTTGATCTCTACCATCAGATCCATCCTTGCTAGTCCTTGTACTTCTGGAGAAGCTAGAGCTACTAGAGTAGCCTATGAAGATGAGGGATATACTCTCATAGACCTAATAAATTCATGCTCTATGGTCACAATATCTAGCTGAGCCTATATGAGACTATGTTGCCTTGTGATCCTCTGGATCTCTGTATCTACCATGGTGAGTTGTGCCCAGAGAGTTGTCCTCTCCTCCTCATAGTTGCACCACTGAGCCTGCCATACTATGATATGTGACTATAGGGCACTGACCTGTGCCTGTAGGGTAGCTATAGAGGTATCTCTCCCTAGAATATGTATATGGAGTGTGCCTACCTAGGTATGTAAGCTATCAACCTAAGAATTGAGCTATCTAATCTTGCTATTAGATACTACCTCACTCTCTGCTAGTGCCTCACTCTCCTCCTCAACTTGGGGGGTCTCCTATATAGCTCATCCCTCACCCCATCCACCCTAAATCCTTTGATGAGATCAATGCCCATGAGAATCAACCTCTGCTCCCTCTACACCCTCTATTATTGTGCCATCTACTGGTCTACCTAGTGGGCTAGCCAAGCCTTGCCATAGCCTGGTCGTCCAATAGACATCATAGTCAGCTATAATCCCTACGTTTGTTAGGCCTGAATCTTGTAAGTCATCATCCTCATCATCCAAAGGAGTCACTTGGGGTCATGTGAGATATCTCTCCAAAGTGATACAGTGGTAGATGATAGACAACTCAGGGACATCCTATCAAATCCTAAACTACCTAGTGACATGGGAGATGTAGAAGAACTCTCATACCTTGGACTTACTCCTGAGGAGCCATATATCTCTGTATGTCCATTGCAAGTAGTCATTAGCTTTTGACCATGTAGGGAAGTCTAGGTATGATCACCACTCAACTTGGATCAACTGCAATCATGCAAACTACTTCATATAGTAGCTACAATTCCCTGCACGAGACCTGATATTGAAGCCCTCCTACTCTCATGGCTAGCATGCTGCATAGCACTACCACTATACAAAAATATCTACAATATTTAGAGGTAGTCATATGGGGCACTCTATGGTGATGTTCTACCAACCCTAGATCTGTAGTAGAAGGTTGTAGCCAATGCCCACTCTACTTTTCTAGGTAATATGATAGATCTCATTATGGAGATATGCAAGTAAGGCACTCACCTAGGACAAGATGAGTGGTTGACTAGTAGTGTTGGCAAGGACATCACATGTCCTAGCTAGGAGCTTCTAATGGAACCTCACTCCTGAAGTGTCAGGGAGCATGATATAGATGATTAGGTGCACAAACATGGTAGCTCGTCAAGAGAAGACCTGTTTGTCGTACCAATGCTCTATGTGGACCCCTCCATGGTCTGAGTGCAACTATGTCTCATCGCTATGGGAACCAAAGACCCTAGAAAATACTACATCCTTCACCTTCATCGGTGAAGATGTTATGGCCTCACCATCTAGAGGAAGTCTAAATATGCGGTACACATCCTCAAGGGTCATTGTCATCTCACCTATCATCAGGTGAAAAGTGTTGTTACACGCATCCCAACATCAGTCCAATGCAGTAATGTAGGCCTGGTCAGCCCAAATAGTGGGTAACCTCAATATATAGCTGAAGCCCACCGCTATAAACTAGTCTCACTCTACTTGTATGAGGGCACCATGCAGGTTGTGAATGATCTCATATTCCCTCGCCCGCACAGTTAAAGTCTGGTCGAAAGCATACAAAAATAATAAAAAAAATAAAAATGACCTAAAAAAGTCAAACAAATTCACAAAATATTTAAATAACAAAAAAATTGAAAAATATCCTCAAAAATTGCAAACAAAATGAAAAAGCACTTTAAAAGATCAAAAAAATCAATTAAATTTGGGAAAAAAATTCAAAAAAATTGAAAAAATATTTTTTTTCCTAAAGTTGCCTAAATGTGGATGGGACCCAAGGCCAGTGCCAACGGTCAATTTTATGATCATTGAAATTTGATTCTAGCCATAGTTGATAGCCATGGTCCCCAATTTGCTAATTAGAAGTTGTATTTACCACCCGCGACTAAGTGTAGTGATATTTTTAGGATCACGTGCTATCCCAAAAATCCCCCAAAATTAAACCCACCCATCTAATCTACGTACGCTAAATCCTAGACTACGGTGAGGTTCATTATCGGTGGTTTAATGTGATTCATTTAGCTCATTAATTAATGAGTTCCTTTTAACCCGATAAGTGTAATAATGGTCATGGTTTTGCATGTTACCTTCATATCACTGATGCCTTCACTGGTGGATGCCTAAGGTTGGTCGACCATCGATCAGGTTGGTAGAGAAATTGAGTTTGCGATAGTGTTTCGTATAAAATTTTATCACTCACCTCTTATACCTCTCAGGTTTGCAAGCCGACAATTGGAAATAATGACAAAAAATTATAGATTTTTCTTAAATATTTTCCATTTTGCCTTTGACTGTGCCTGGCACCCACGGGTGTAGAATTAGGGTTTGGTGACCTCGTGTCAGAGCTACAATTAAGAAAATTTGCAAATACAATTGCATCGGACAAACATGGCTAGAAACCTATAATAAATGCTCCAAAATCTCATTGTGAGGAGTTCCAAAATACCAAATTAAAATATCCACCTGACCAAGATTTTCAAAAATATAAAAAATAACAAAAAATCACATAATTCACAAGCCAAATGCGCCTTGTATCTATTTATTTACCCTATAGACTTGGTGGTTGCAGTGACTAGTGCTCCATGCAATCCAGGTAGATGAGTAAATTACCATAAGGATATTTGGGGTAAATTCATCATCGTTGAATTGATATGCTTCATTTCAATCCTGAAGAAGGCCTTGGAGGCTGGACCGCCCCATGGGAACAAAGAAATAATATCAATTCTCCCATGATAGTTTTAGCAGATCATAGAAAAATATGATTCAACACATGTCTAATTGGAATTTTTATCATATTGATTCCCTAAGAAGGCCTTCGTGGTTGGACCACTCCGTGGTATAGATATATACAATTACTATTAATAGTTGTAATCATAGCTGATTAGGCCTAGCCAAGTATAAAGTGCTAAACCTTAAATAATTCAGAGTAATCATTTTAGTCAAGTGACTCGTCACTTTACTAATTGTCATTACCCACATCGACTCATCGCTTGAAGGGGTTGACATAATATCATAATCATAATAAAAGTCAACAAAAGATCCCTTGATCTTGTCAAAATTACGTTTGTCTTACGAATCATTTCCAACGACTATCATAAGCTTACCGTTTGTTGGAGCAAAAAGTAAATATGACAGTTGAGTTTGTGTTCTCTACCTTTCGGATCTATAGGTTCAGACAACCTGTAGTAGCGATAAAAGCTACCTGATTGAGATAGGAATATTTAAGTCTTCCATCTAGTTGGAAGCAATGATTCTAGGATGCGTGTCCTTTTTCAAGACCTTGAGCATCTAATGTTGATCAAACTAATGATCATCATGCAACCTACATCATCATTTTAGGAGGTCTATTTTTTCTTAGCATTGTTTGATCTCACAACGCATATCAAAAGGGACATCTATAGACACCTAAAATGCATCATGTCAAGGCGACTACTTATATGGGACATGCTAACAGACCATATGAAAGATCTTGGATAGATTCTAAGGTGAGGTAGTGGTTCTAACCAATAAATTTAGGTATTTTGGCCTAGTCAGTGTTGGTCGTGGTTGAAACCCATGGTTTACAGGTTTGATCACACCTCAGAGTCATAGTAAGCCTTCAAATTAATTTTGATCTCAACCGACCTAAAATTGGTTACAATGGCCAAGTTGTTCAAGTTTCAAATGGTTTGGGCGTGGAATATTCTAGAAGTTTCCATTCAACTGCCCTAACCAAATTTTCTTGATCTTGTCTTCTCCATGAAGTCAAGACAAGGCCTTCATAAGAGCTATAAGACCCCCTCCAAATTGGGTAAGAGAGAGAGATCATTTGCTAATTATGAGTGGCAAAGCCTTGTTGAAGTGCATACTCACTTGAATCCATTAAGAGGAACACTTTTTCTACCCAATTGGAGATCAAAATGGCATTTGAAGCCATGAAGGTCCTAGGAACCTAGGATAATCAAGAAACCTAATTGAGGGCCTTCAAGCACAAACCTAAGCAATTCAACCATTAAATGTTGGAAATAAAGCTAGTAAAAAGACCAAAAATGAGTAAAAAAGGTGTAAAAATTTGTTTCAACTATAAGCTTTGGATCTTACCCCTTTTACCTCCTTGGACGACAGTTGACTAGACAGGTAAGTTTGGCTTGGATGGTAGCTGACTGGGCAGGATTGGATGGCAAGGGCATCAAGGTGAACCAACTCAATTTCCTTTTTCCCTTTCCTCCCTATTTCTTCTATTTCCCTAAATTCCCTATATTCCCTAAGTTCAATTTATACTACGAGTATATATTCCAATGTAACTGAGGTTTTCAAAGGTTGAATATAATATTGATTATCTAATTTTTGCTCCTCATTTCTCTCAAATCACATCTGGTATCAGAGTCGAAGGTGATGGAGGCCCGAGGATCGAGATTTGAAGCCAAGGATAGCACGAGAATCGAGGTGAAGGAAGCCCTAGGATCAAAGCAAGAGAAACTTGTAGAGCACAGCTTGTAGCTAGACCAAGGTGGGGTCCGTAGCTCAAAGCTCAAGGTCAGAGAAGTTTGAAGGCACATGGATCAAGGTGAACATGAGAGCAAGCCAGCATAGTAGCCAGTGAAGACAAGAGCGACGTAGAAGGACCGGTCACAAAGCAACACGTGGCGACAGGAGGACAAGTCAAGAGTTGATGCAGATAGACAATGAGGCATAATGAGCTGATGTGGATAGGCACATGGCACACGAAGGGAGGAGTAGCATGGTGGATAAAGGTGTGCAGATAGAAGGCAAAAGGGGTGATCAAGTGATTTCTCGAAGGAAATCGAGAAGCATATTGCTTCCCTATGTTTTTAAAGCACAAAATCCCCTCCACATAGTGGATGTGGGATTATTATTATTTTTTAAATTTGTTTGTGTGACCAACGAGATAAAGCAGGCAAGACTCCTTTGGATTCCCATCGGGCCACGCAGCTCGACTGGCTCAAGGAGCCAGCCATAATTTGACCGATCCCCTGCAGGTCACAGGTTCAAAACCCAACGACAATGAAATTATTTTTTGTTTGAAATTTCCACAAAACTTCATAATAAATATATGACCTTCCTCCTCCATACCCAACCATGGGTGGAGCTCGATCGATGAAGGCGGATTGTTTGTGAATCGCATGTCCCGGGTTCGAATCCTGCGAGGACAAGTTTTATTAGTTTTTTTTTTTAAAAGCTAAAAAGGGTTCAAATTAGGCTTTATAAGGAAGTTGGACTTCCTTAGCTCACGACAGGTGAGCTACTGTCGTGGCAAACACACATGCTGTAAGGCCCAAGGCCATCATATGTCAAGGGTTAGAAACCCTTTGCCCTCATTTCTATAGTTGAACTTTTTTAAAATTGTTATATTAAAAATATTTATATTATATTTAATAAATTAAAACTTAATTGTTTTTTTTTAAATTTAAAAGCAATTATTTTATTTTTATTAAATAAGAAATATATTTTTTTTTTATTATAAAAAAAATGGGGACATTGCCTAGGAGGCAATTCATTGTAAAAGCAAAGTTTTTTTATTCAGGGAATCATAAAGAGTGTGTAATAAGCCTAAGAGGCTTAGGTTTTTTTTGTAAAAGAGACAAAGGATCAAATTGTAAAATTGTAACAAGGCATTTATGATAAGACCAAATGGTTTTTATCATGCCTTATGTGCACTTTTAGCACGAGAAGGTGCAGAGAGTTTTGATAACAAAGTTAGAGGCTATGGACTCAAAATTGTGTTTAGTCAACTTCAAAATGCAATGATAGCACATCAAAGGCATCCTGACTCAGGGTACAAGGCAGAATTTGAAGATAACTCATTCAGGAGTGAATTTGAACAATCAGAATCAGTACAAGTTGAAGCACAAGAATAAAAGTATACACACTATAGTAATTCAGTATAAATCCTTGAACTAGAATAATCAAAAATCATATAGATAAGTGACAATGAAGAATAAGTGGTAGACAACTTTGTAACTCAAGAGATCGCATCCCCACATCAAGAGGACCAAACAGTCCATGATAGATTAGAACAAGTCAAATTTGACTCAAATTTATAATATTTTCCTTCTTCCTTCTTATTTCCTCCTTTCAGCAAAAATACTTTATTGTAACTATGAAATAAGGAGAGTTTTTTGGTAACTATGGCCTCACACAATAGCTTACCTATACCAGAATTTAACGGTTATGACTATGAGTATTGGTATATAAATATGAAGACCTTGCTCATAGGTAAATTTTTGTGGGACATCATAGAAGAGGGCTACACAAAACCTTCAAACTAGACAACACTAAGTTCCACAGACAAGAAAACATGAGAAGAACAAAAGATCAACTCTTCTACTCTTTCTCATCTCCAAGTTGCATTGGAGAAAAGCATATTTCCCATAATTGCTTCCTGTACGACTGCATAAGCTGCATGGAAAGAATTAAGTGATGGATTCCAAGGTAGTAATCAAATGAAGAAGGTAAGGCTTCAAACCTTGAAGCGAGATTTTGAAAATCTCCAAATGAAAGATAATGAAAAATTCGATGATTATTGTGTTAGAGTAAAAGCAATTGTAGATAAAATGGTTACACTAGGCAAATAAATCAAGCCTGAGATAATTGTAACAAAAGTGTTGAGAACACTTACACAAAAATGGAACCATATTGCCATAATAATAGAAGAGTCCAAATATCTTTCCCTTTTAAAATTTTATGCTTTGATCGGATCATTAATGTCACATGAAGAGAGTTTTCCTGAAACTCCTTCAACCAGCTACGGAGGTGATGACAAGGCTTTCACTTCCAATGAAAATAATGGAAGATGATGGGGAAGAGGTCAAGGTAGAGGTAGAGGTACCTGCAAAGGAGGCAATTCAAATAGAGAAGGCAACCAGAATAGAGGAGGCAATTCCAATAGAGGAGGCAACTCATACAAAGAAGGCAACCAACAAAGAGGTGGAAATCAGAATCAAGGTGCAAATCAAGGACAAAGTGGCAGTCAAGGGTTAGGAAGTGACAAGCCCAAATCATCTTGTTTCAACTGTAGCAATCCAGGTCACTTCGCTCATGACTGCTGGTCAAAGTCTTCACATAATAGTAGCAATAAATATGGAAATTATGGAGAAGAAGATGATGCTTCTAATATTTTTCTATCATATGGACAATTAGATCAGAATTTAAATGACACATGGATTCTAGATACTGGTTGCTCAAACCATATGAGTGGCAAAGAAAAACTATTTTCTACTCTAGATTCCATTTATAAATCCCAAATCAAATTAGGGGATAACAAAGCATTGCAAGTAGAGGGCATTGGAGCCATGGAGGTTCAAACCAAAGAAAGACTAAAGAAAGTGAGTGACATCTATTACACTCCAAAGCTCCAACACAATTTTCTCAGCATTGGAAAAATTATGAAGAACAATTACAAGCTTGTCTTTGATGAAGGACAATGTATTATTTTTGATAAAAATAATTGTAATCATGTCATCACCCAAGTCCCCATGACCAATAACAGGTTATTCCCTCTCAAAATTTGTGAGCTAGAGGGAGATCAAATTGCAAATGTAGCAATAACAAATCCAAGTGTGTTGTGGCACTTGCGATATGGTCACCTTAATTCCGCTAGCTTGAAATTGCTCACTTCTCAAGCTATGGTGACAGGACTTCCCAAATAAGTTGCAATTTTCCATGGAGCAGTGCAAGACCAAGTACAATGATGACTTCCCAAGCTTGAAATTTTCCATGGAGCAGTGCATATCAGTTGCAATTCCAACTGGACATGGGATCCAATTGAGCAAGGACGATGGAGCATCAAAGGTTGACATGACCACTTATATAAGAATGGTTGGGAGTCTGATGTTTCTCACCAACACAAGGCCTGATATTCAATATGTTGTTTCTCTAGTCTCAAGGTTTATAGATAGTCCTTCTGAGCTGCATCTACAAGCAACTAAAAGAATATTGAGATATGTAAAAGGTACATTGGATTTTGTAATCCATTACCAAAAATGTAAGTCTATAAAATTAGTTGGCTTCAGTGACAGTGATTGGGGCAGCAGTATAGATGATAGGAAATCTACATCAGGGAATTGTTTTAGTCTAGTATTAGGACTAATTACATGGAGTTCCAAGAAACAAATTGTTGTAGCATTGTCATCAACTGAGGCTGAGTATATAGCCATCACACATGCTAGTACTCAAGCCCTATGGTTGAGAAAAGTTCTTGAAGAGATTGAAGAAAGTCAAAGTGGTCCAACTCGACTGTATTGTGATAATATAAGTGACATTCAGTTGGCATACAATCTAGTCCACCATAGCAGATCAAAGCATTTCGATATGAAGTATCACTTCATTCGAGATATGGTGGAACAAAAAATAGTTGAGCTTCAACATTGTAACACTTTGGATAATATTGCAGACATCTTCACCAAAGGTATAGCTAAAGCTCAATATATAAAGCTGAGAGACTGTATAGTCAGACCTCTCAAATTTAAGGGGGGGAATGTTGGAAATAAAGCTAGTAAAAATACCAAAAAGGAGTAAAAAAGGTGTAAAATTTTGTTTCAACTATAAGCTTTGGATCTTACCCCTTTTACCTCCTTGTACGATAGTTGACTAGACAGGTAAGTTTGGTTTGGATGACAACTGATTGGGTGGGATTGGACAACAAGGGCATCAAGGCAAACCAACTCAATTTCCTTTTTCCCTTTCTTCCCTATTTCTTCTATTTCCCTAACTTCCCTATATTCCCTAAGTTTTGTTAATACTATGAGTATATATTCCAATGTAACTGAGGTTTTCAAATTTTGAATATAATACTGATTATCTAATTTTCCCTCCTAAATTCTCTCAAGTCACATTAAATCCGTTGGAGGACATCGAGGTGACCCTTGATCATCAATTTATCCAAGGGAATTAGAGATGTAAGCCTGACATTGGAGAGTAAACACATTTTCAACTCAATCACGGTTAATAGTACTCACTGCGTCATAGACCCATGGTCAGGTTTAATCTTTATTTTTCCTTGTTTTAGCATTAGGTTTGTTTTCTATTGTATTAGATTAGATGAATCTAACTTGGAGTAGTTTCCTTAGAGATAATTATATGGTTGAATCAGTGATTTAGGATATTCTTCTTTTGTATCTTGTCAGTGGGCAATTATATTAGTTATGGCCATACTTCATGCATTTTAGGCTCCTAAATGCTTCATTATGATGTTATATGACTATATCTAGATTCCATTTACATACTTTATGGTATATTTATCATGTTTAGCATAGATTTACATATTTATACACTTTCTTGGTTTCATGTTACCTTTAGCATCATTTTGACAAAGTTTCATTCAAGGCCTCATAATGAGAGGCTACCTTTGCTTCTAATATGTTTCTTGATGTTTTTTGATCATAGGGTTTTCAAGACTCCTTCGTCAACACAATCAAGGCAAAAAAAGCCTCTTCACAAGAGATAAGAAGGTCATACTTGACCTGGAGCAGTTCGTATCATTCTGAAAGGCCTGCAGATTACACCTACCCTTGCGAGGGATTTCTTATGATTGTAACATTGTATCACATTGGGTATCCCTAAGAGGGATGAATTTGTAACCATGAATTGATTCAATTTTAATAAAAGATACATTTATTTTTGTTATCTTAATTTGATCAATTTATGTATGTGCTTTATGTGATTTTCAATTGTTACTGGATTAGGTGTATGCTTTTTAGGATCATACATAAGACCACAAATGAATATTTAGGGGATTTTTTTGTAGCTGCAACATGCTTAAGTAAACACCATGACTCATGGTTGATTAACTTAGGTGCTTCTTTTCATATTACTCCACATAGGGAGGGGTTTTTTGAATATGAAAAGATAAATGGAGGTGAAGTCTTCTTGGGAGAAAATTTGACATAGAAAATAATAGGTTGAGGAAGAGTCAAATTGAGGTTAAAATATGGAAGAGTTAAAACCCTTCCTGGTGTGTTGCATATTCCAAGTTTGGCAAGGAATCTGATATCTGTTAGTAAGATGAATGATGCGGATGTGACTATGGAATTCAATAAGGATAGTTGCAAGATGGTTTGTGGATGCTTAGTATTAGCAAGGGGAGTTCGTATAGGAACTTTGTTCAAAATTGAGGCTAGAACTATAAGTATTGATTGCAATAACTCTTTAGTTTTAGAGGAAATTAATATAGTAGAAGAATCTCCAAGTATTCTTGTAGCAAATACAATATTGTGGAATCATTGCATGGGGTACATTGGTGAGAAAGACCTTCTACCATTGAAAATGAAAGGTAAGGTTAAAGGAATTTTTTATTTTCCATTAAATTTTGATTTTTGTGAGCACTGTATTTTTTGAAAGAAAACTAGAGTTTAGTTTTTGAGTAATGCTACAAGATCTAAGGAATTCTACATCTAGTTCACAGTGATGTGTTCGGACTTGCAAAAGTACCAGTATTAGGTAAATCCATCTATTTTGTTACATTTATAGATGACTTCTCAAGAAATACCTAGGTATAATTTTTATGATACAAATATAATATTTTCAATAAACTTAAAGATTTCAATGCTCTTGTAGAAAATTAGACAGAGAAAAATATGAAGGTTTTGAGAAGTGATAATGATGGTCAGTATTGCTCTAATAAATCTAAGCAGTTTTACAAGGATTGTGGAATAGAAAGGCATAGAACAACTCTGTATACTCCACAACAGAATGGGTTGTAGAATGTATGAACAAAACATTGATGGATAAGGCCAAAAGCATGCTAAGTGATGCAGGGTTAGAAAAGAAATTTTAGGCAGAAGCTATGTTAACTACTTGCTACCTCATCAATATATCTCCTACCTTAGCTTTGGTTGTGAAGCTTATATATGTATGTACCAAAAGAGAAAAGGACTAAGCTAGATTATAAATATAAGAAATGCATATTTCTAGATTATAAACCTAGAAGTTCAATTTTGAGGAGATCATATTGGGTGAGAAGATTCCTAGAAAGGTATAGCCCTTAAATTTTTTTTCTGCATTTAATTTATGAGTTACTGATGAAGAACCCAAGACTATAAAGGAGGCACTTCAATCAAGTGAGAATAAGTATTGGAAAAAGGGCTATGTAATAATAAATAGAGTTCCTAGGTAAAAATAAGACATGGGACTTGGTGAAATTACCCCTTGGTAGAAAACCTATTGGTTGTAAGGGGTTATTCAAGAAAAATTACAATGTAGACGAAAAGTTGGAGAAGTACAAAGCTCGTCTAGTAGCAAAAGAATTTTCTCAAGTTGAGAGAATTGACTTTTGTGAGATTTTTCTCCTATGGCTAAACTAACATCAATTAGAGTTTTGTTGGCTATTTCTACTGATTTTTATTTTGAAATAGAATAGATGGATGTAAAGACAAATTTTCTACATGGTGAACTTGATGAAGACATATGTATGTCACAAACAGAATGCTTCAAGATAAAATATAAAGATGACTTGGTATGCAAGCTGAAGAAGTCTCTTTACGAGTTGAAGCAGTCTCCAAGGATGTGGAACCAAAAATTTGATAGGTTTGTTTTGACACTTGGGATTGGAAAAAACAAAGAAAATCCATGTGTATATTTCAAAACTGAAGGTAAAATTTTATTTATCATTTTATTGTATGTGGATGACATATTGTGAATTAGTAACAATAAGGAGATGATAAAGTTACTAAATATTAGTTATCTTCTGAATTTGACATGAAGGATTTGGGTGCTACAAAATTTATTTTGGGTATGGAAATAATAAGGGATCGTGCAAATAGAAAGTTGTGGTTAAATCAAAGGAAATATGTTGATTTGATACTATAGAGGTTTAGGATGCATGATTGTAAACTAGTATGTACTCCATATCCAGTTGGTCAAAAGTTATCTACTAAACAATGTCCTAAAATAGATGAGGAAATTGAAGAAATGCATCATGTTCCTTATGCTAGTGTTGTTGGTAGTCTGATGTATGCAATAGTTTGTAATAGAACTGATATTGCACATGCAGTGGGAGTAGTTAGCAGATATATATCAAATCTAGAAAATAAACATTAGACTGTTGTGAAGAGGATCTTCAAATACTTGCATAGAACTACAAATTATGCTATCTATTATAAAGGAAAATTAGGAGATAATAATGTTGTAAATCTATAAGGGTTTTTGGATGCTGATTGGGCTGGAGATCTTGACAAGAGAAGATCCACGAGTGCTTATGTGTTCATGTTGTTTGGAAGGGCAATAAGTTGGACAAGTAAAAAGCAATTAGTTTTTGCTTTATCCATTGCAAAAGCACCATACATTGCAGCAACTCATACCTATAAATAATCAGTGTGGCTACAAAGGTTGTGTTCAATAATTAGCAATAAGTAGAAGGCTATGAGAATTGATAGTGGCAATTAGAGTAATATTTTTACAAACAATCCTAGTTTTCATGATTAGTCAAAACATATTGATATCAAATACCATTTTGTGAGAGATATGGTTGAAGAGAACCAAGTGATATTGGAGAAAGTTGATACAAAGAAGAATATTGTTGATTCATTAACAAAGGTTATACCTACTCAAAAAATTTCTTGGTGTAGAAGAATTATGGGTATGGTTGCCCTTGATAGTTGATAATGGTAATTTAGTAGCCCCTATGGAAAGTATTCAACAAGTGGAAGAATGTTGGAATTATGTTGAATATTTTCCATGTTATTTAGGAGGGGTTAACTTTGAAATGAATTTACACTCTGTAAAAATTTCCTCACCAAGGTTTGGGGCCAGTAGCCCCTATTTGGAGGTTCGAGGGCATTATCCCCTGAGGAATTTTTTTTGGGAGTTTAATCTATTTTTACACCCATATGGGTGTTTTTGGGTTAAAGTAATATTGGCCCATGGTATTGTAAAACCCCTTATTTTTTTGTTGGTATATAAAGCAATACTTGCATGAGGGTTTGGTAACAAATTTGCAAGAAATGTAATCGCAAGCAAAAAGTGAGCGAAAGGATATTATTGTATTAAAGACAGTCAAGTTTATATAATAAGGAAATATTCTTGTTGGGTATTTTCTCGAAAGGGTTTCCCAGGATAAATTTTTGTGTAATGTATTCTTCTTCTCTATTTTTCCTTTGATTTTGCAATTACTATTTTTCTAGAAGTTGTTTATCGAGGTATTATTTCTCTTTAAATATATTGGAGTATTCTCTTTGTAGCTTTCCAATGAATTTCTCTTGGTTCTTGCATGAATCATGAAATTTAATTTAGATCAAAGACTAAGTCAGGTCGACTATATGTTAAGTACATCAGACTTCCAATTAATTGATGATACATGGTAGCTAAAACCAAAGGTGTTTCATCATTTTTGGATAATTGAATTCCTTGTTCCATAGGTGTATCTTTTGGCTTACAATTCTTCATTTTATATTTTTCAAGTAATGTTTCTGCATATTTTGATTGAGTAATTGTAATGTTATCTTCGTTTTGATGAATTTCCAGACCAAGACAATAACTCATTAGTCCCAAATCTATCATTTCAAATGCCTTCTCTAAATTCTTTTTGATGTCACTTATTAGTTTTCAAGAACTCCTAGTAATCACTATATCATCAACATATACTATAAGAAATAATATATCATTTCCAATTTTCTTTGTATACAAGCTAGGATTTGATGTACTCCATTTATAGTTATGCTGTAATAAGTGATTATTAATTTTTATATTCCATGCTCTGGGAACTTGGTTTAGACCATATAGGGATTTGTTTAATTTGTAAACCTTATATTATTTTAATTTAATAATAAATCCTTCTCGTTGTGACATGTAAACTTCCTCCTCTAAGTCCCCATCAAGAAAAGCACTCTTTACATCCATTTGATGAAGTTTCCAACCCTTATGAGCTGCTAGGGCACAAACTGTGTTGATAGTAGTTATTCTAGTTGTTGGTGCAAATGTTTATTAATAGTAAATTCCTTTAGTTTGTGTATATAATTTGTCTACTAATAAGTCTTTGTACTTGTCAAGTGTTCAATCCAATTTATACTTAATATTGTAAATCCATTTTCAACCCACAACTTCATTTCTTGGAGGTGATTCCACTATATTCCATGTTTTATTCTTTTGTAGTGATGCATATTTAAATTATATTGCTGCCTCCCAGTGCGGGTGATTTAGAGCTTGAAGTGTTGATGTTGGCTAAATTTTAGTAATTAGTAATCCTCTATTTATTCTAATTTGACTACAATTTTGAGGTCTAGTAGTAGTAAGATTTGGCATTCATTCTAAGTTTGATTCCCTGAGTGTGTCTCTAAGCCATATTGGTTTTTTCTTTGAGGGATTATGGATGTTTTTATGTATTCATTTTATTCTTCTTGAGATTTTGACTCTGTCTCTTCATTTTTCTTATCTTCTTTTAAAAAAATTAGAAATACTTCTACATCATTACTTTGTTTTTCAGTGTTAATATTGATTTTTCATCAAAAACTACATATATGCTTATATACCTTCTTTGTATGTGGATCTATTATTCTGTATCCTGTAGATTCATCATCATATCTAACAATTATTTTTGCAATAGTTTTATCATCTAATTTATCCTTTTTTGTTTTGAATTATGAATATAAGCTTTACTTCCAAAAATTCTAAGTTTTTCTATATTTGGTTTTTGTCCTGACCATGCTTCTTCTGGTGTAACATGCCCGAGTATTCTTGTAGGTAATCTGTTTTATAAGTATACTACTATTTTAATTTTCTCTACCCAATATTGATGATAAATATGAGCTTCTTTTAACATACACCTTACCATTTCCATTATAGACCTATTTCTTCTTTCTGCAATATTGTTTGATTGTGGTGAGTATGTTGTAGTGAGTTGTCTATTAATTCCATGTTCTTCTAAAAATGAATCAAATTATTTTGATACAAATTCACCTCCTATATCTAAAAAAAGAGTTTTAATAGTCTTTATTGATTCTTTATCAACTTGAAATTTGAATTGTTTAAATTGACTAAATGCTTTTGATTTATATTTCATGAAGTACACCCATATTTTTCTGGTGTGATCATCAAAAAATAATTAAAAATGCTTGTCCACCAATACTAGTGATTTTCATTGGACCACATAGATCTATATACATTAATTCTAATGGTTGTTGAGTTCTATGTTGATGAATTTCAAAAGGAATTCTATGTTGTTTTCTTGCTAAGAATTTTGGAAAAATAGTAGGTTCTAAGGATAGATTTGGTATTCCTTCAACCATTTTATATTTGACCATTTTATTTAAAGAAGATATATTGGTATGTCCTAGCTACTTGTGCCATAGATCTAAAGCCTTAATTAACAAAGCTAAATGTGTAGTAGTTTCCAGAACAAACATACCACTTTTATATGAGCCTGATGCTATCTTTTTACCTTGTTTAAGAATATAACATTGTTTTCTTCCATTGGAAATTTTGAATTCTACAGACATATTTTGATCCATGAGTTGAGAAATTGAAAGGAGATTAGTAGTCAATCTTGGAACATACAGTACATTATTAATTATACCTTTTTCATTAATTATATTTATCAGAATATTTTCTATCCCCTTTACTTCATAAGTTTTACTGTCTTCTATAGCAACTAGTTTCTCGTTTTTCATTTGTAAAGATTCAAACAAATGTTTATTTCTAGTCATATGTTTGCTTGCTCCTGAATCTATATACCAATGGTCCATGGTTATGAAGTTTTCAATTTTCTAATATGAATATGTCTACCTTATGACTCCATAGTTTTGAGTATATGATCAATCTTGACAAAACCTTTTCAAAACTTAAGTTTTGTAGAATCCCTTATATCTCCCAAGTAATTAGAGTATGCTATGGTCTTGATAAAGTGGTTAGCATCTATTATATGTTCTTTTGAGTTGATCCCTAATGTTTGTTAATATAATAATCAACTCTTATTTCATGTTATTTCTTCCTATTTACATATGCACTTTTCAATTTGATGAAGTTCTCTATAGTTGGATTTTCTTTGTACCTTTAATTTGTATATGAGACAAGTATAAGAAATAATTTCCAACTCTTTAAGCAATTCAATGATTTTACTTCCTTTATCCTTAATTTTAAATGGTTTAATTTTCTAAATTCTAATAATCTAAGGTTTGATGTAGTACTCCTTATATCTCCCTAATTTGGAAATTTAGAAAATGATAATATTTGCAAAAGAATAATGCTTTAATTTTTCTAAGGTAGAAAACCTTATATCTCCTATTATTTGCTAATATTATGATATTTGTATTTCAACTAATGCACTTATGAAATATCACTTAAAGATATAAAATTCTTGTTTTGATTTGCTTTCTAACTTATTAGAGTATATCCTAAGTTGTTACTAGGATATTAAGATGAGTTTGTGTTGCCGAGATCAAATCGGTTAGTAATGATCCAATGGATATTATTGTATGCACTTCCTATTTAAGCAAGGTTCGTTTCATTGAATAATAAGAAGTTTTATTTCTCAAAATGGTATCAGAAGGGGCTTTCCCTGTCCTATGAACTTGAGGGAGAATTTCCTTCATGGGGGATTTCCATCATGAAAATTTTCCCTCATTTTTTTCTTTTTTCTAAATACCGAGGGAGTATGCTCTCCATATTTTTGATGGATCAAAAACCAGATGGTTTATAAAAAATAGAAAAAAAATCGATCTAGTTGGTTGGATATGATTCTAGGCCACTCTAGTGTCATTGGCGGTAATCTATTTTTTTTTAGGTTTTCATGGTGTGGGAACTGCATCTCAACATTGTGATGAAGTCCGCCGATTTAGAGAACGAATTTGAAGAGGAGTGGGACACCGTACAGAATACCATAAAAAATGGTATCATAGACCTCCCAAGTGTACTGCTCATTCTAGCAAAAGCTGAAGCTATCGATGATGGTCTGAGTGTGCACCCATTTTGGCTATACTTGGCTATACTAGGATATTAGGATGATTTTGTGTGGCTAAGATCAACTCAGTTAGTTATGATCCAATGGATCATATTGTATGCACTTGCTATTTAAGCAAGGTCCTTTTCATTGAATAATAAGAAGTTTTATTTCTCAACATGGTATCAGAGTGGGCTTTCCCTGCCCTATGAACTTGAGGGAGAATTTCCCTCATGGGGGGATTTCCCTCATGGAAATTTCCCCTCATTTTTTTTCCTTTTTTTCTAAATACTGAGGGAGTATGCTCTCCATATTTTTTGATGGATCAAAAACCAGATGGTTTAATTTTTTTTTTTTTAAATCAATCTAGTTGGTTGGAGATGATTCTAGGGCACTCTAGTGTCATTGGCGGTAATCTATTTTTTTTTCATGTTTTTGAGGTGTAGGCACTGCATCTCAGCATTGTGATGAAGTCTGCTGATTTAGAGAATGGATTTGAAGAGAAGTGGGACACCATGTAGAATACGATCAAAAATGGAATCATAGAACTCCCAAGTGTTAGTCTCATAATGACACTAAGAGGGGGGTGAATCAGTGTAGCTCTTTTAAAACTTAAATCTTCAACTCTTAAATCCGAAACAATGAAAACTTGAAACCAAATAAAGCAAGTATAACAAGATAACATCACACAACACAAGATGTACCGAGGTTCACCGATTTGGCTACATCCTCAAAATGACTATTTGGACTCCCATCCAAATCCAGCCTTTGCAAAGCACCAACTTTACAATCAATTTACCAACACCCACCTGGAAGGAGCACCACCCCATGATTTATCTACACCAACAGAAAGGAGCATCAACCCCTAATTTATCTGCACCAACAGAAAGGAGCACCAACTCCTTATGGTCTCTTTGAATGGCGTATTTAAAACCTCTAAAAAAAATTTGTTTCTCCTTCCATGACTGTTCGTTTTCTCCTTCCCTTGTGCATGCATATGTTTTGGTTTCCAAAAAGGATTTTTGTTTCTATTTTGTGGCCCTTCATTTCCTTTTCTCCACATGGGCATGCGTCCGCTTCTTTCCATGTGTAACGACCATCTTAGATGATTTCAAATCATTAAAGATTCTTTATGTAACGTTTTGTCTTATTCATTGAATTTTGTCCTTATGTGACAAATTACCTTATTCAATCTTTCCTTATAGGTCCATGTCACTATGCAGTCTTCAGTTTCACTATCCTGGTGTTCATCACTAATATCAGATGCACTGTCAACTACTCTGTTCCTTTGGAAAAAATGTAACATGTCACGATATAGCGACACTTTTGTTTCTCTGCTTGCCTACACTTTTTGAGTCACAAAAATGCAACATGTCGCGATATCGCAACACTTTTGTTTCTCTGCCTGCCTACCCTTTTTGAGTCACAAAAATGCAACATGTTGTGATATTACGACACTTTTGTTTCTCTACCTGCCTGCCTTTTTTGAGTCATGCAAATACTACATGTCGCAATATCACGACACTTTTTCCTTCTTGCTCTTTCTCCTTGCTTTGGACCGCAAAAATGCAACATGTTGTGATATCGCGACACTTTTTTCTCTCTTGTTCTTTCTCTTCTCTTTTGGCCTCAAAAATGTAACATGTCGCGATATCGTGATACTTTTTCTTTCTTGTTCTTTCTCTTCTCTTTTGGCTATGAAAATGCAACATGTCACAATATCGCGACACTTTTTTCTCTGTTGTTATTTCTCTTCTCTTTTGGCCACGAAAATGCAACATGTCGCGATATCGCGACACATTTTCTTTCTTGTTATTTCTCTTCTCTTTTGGCCGCAAAAATGCAACATGTTGCGATATCACGACATTTTTTTCTCCTTGTTTTTTCTCTTTGCTTTGGACCGTGAAAATGCAACATGTCGCGATATCGCGACACTTTTTTTCTTTGCGGTGTTTTGCTTTTTCTTTGATCTTTAGCATATGGGCCACTTCGGTCTTCTTGGAAAATATGCAAAAAGGTGAGTCCCCAATTTTGGGGTACGTTGTGGAGTAGCCACAACATGATTATTTTTTCAACTTTGCACAAACAACCTGTAACAACTTCACCCAAACATCAAAAACATCCTCATAAGCATTTAACATCATTGTACATACTCTGAATAACCGCTGAACTCCTATCCACTGCATCAACCGATCTATCTGACTGTGTTGACAACAATGACAATAGTGTCACTACACCTTACTCAAAAATCTCTCCCTTTGAAATTGTTGGCAACACACATATAATTTCCTATAACTCTTCTCTCCCTTTGACAACAATACCAAAGGGTTGCTACAAACTCCCCTTGAGTCCATGCACAACATTCTCAGGAAAAAATTATTACACTTAGCAAAAATCACAAACATGAGCAAAAAGATAAACAAATACACAAATGCTTCCCCTGAGAATGTGGTCCCGATAGCTAGTCAATTCTTGGGAAGCGTGACCACTCCCAATTTATTGCGAAGGTACTCAAAGACTTCCTTGGGCATTGATTTTGTGAAGATATCCGCTACTTGCTTTGTTGTTGGAACAAAATCCAACTTAACCTCACCTTCCGCAACTTTCTCCTTCAAAAAGTGATACCGGATAGCAATATGTTTTGTACGAGAATGCATAACCGGATTCTTTGAGATGTTAATGGCACTAGTGTTATCACACTTAACTAAAATTAGCTCATTGAAGTTAATACTAAGATATTTCAGGGTTTTTTTCATCCATAATACCTATGTACAACACGTTGTCACTGCAATATATTATGCCTCTACTGTGGATAAGGAGACTGACTCTTGTTTCTTACTGTGTCACACGACCAACCTGTCTCCAAGATAGAATGCACCTCCACTGGTATTCTTTCTATCATCTACACACCCTGCCCAATCTACATCTGAATACGTAATAAGGGTGAAGTCCTTACCTTTCAGATACCATAACCCTTACTCCATAATACCCTTGAGGTACTGAATAATCCTCTTCACTGCTATCACATGAGTCTCCTTTAGACTAGCTTGAAATCGTTCTACCATGCATACTGCCTACAAAATATCTGGTCTGGTAGCTATCAAGTATAGTAAGCTCCCAATCATAGATCTGTACATGGTTTGATCAACATGAGGAGATTTGCCATCCTTGCTCAACTTGCAACCTATCATCATGGGAGTGCTAACTGGCTTACAATCCTCCATTGTGAACTTTTTTAGCATCTCTTTCACATATTTAATTTGAGAAATAAATATGCCCTTCTCATTTTGATTAACTTGCAACCTAAGAAAATACAAAATTTCACCAATCATTGACATTTCAAATTCTTTTTGCATCTTATTTGCTAAATATTTACATGACTCATCTTTGTTGCTGCCAAATATGATATCATCTACGTATACAAAAAGAATGATAAGATGGTCATTTTCTGTTTTGACATACAAATTACTATCCACCATACCTTTCTTGAACCCTTGTTGAGTAAGATAGTTGTCTAGCCTTGCATACCATGCTCGAGGTGCCTGTTTTAAGCCATATAATGCTTTCTTCAACTTGCAAACCAAGTTGGGATCATCACCAAGTTGTAAACCATCTGGCTGCTCAATATAAACCTCTTCTTCAAGTTTCCCATTAAAAAATGTTGATTTCACATCCATTTGATAAACTTTGAAATTCTTGTAAATTGCTAAAGCTAGAAACATTCTAATTACCTCTAGTCTAGCCACAGGTGCAAAGGTTTCCTCAAAGTCAATACCTTCAACTTGTGCATAGCCTTTACATACCAATATTGATTTATTCCTGACTACTTGTCCGTCTTCATTCAATTTGTTTCGAAAGACCCATTTAGTACCGATTATATTTTTATTTGTAGGTCTTGGTACTAACTCCCAAGTTTTGTTTTTCTCGATCTGATCTAATTCTTCATTTATTGCCTTCATCCAACTTTCATCTTTGCTTGCGTCAACAACATTTTTGGGCTCAATTCTGGATAATAGAGAGTAGTTACTTACTACTCTTCTTCTTTTCTAAACACCAACTGTGGGGTCTCCAATTATTTGCTCTCTAGGATGATCTTTCTACCAGTTGCCTGTTTTGAATTTCTTATTTTATTCCACTTCTGAATCACTATTTGAATCATCCGAGTCAATTTTTTTTTTCTTTTTCGTTTCCTTTTCCTCATCTCCTTCAATAACCTCTTCATTGGGTAGTTCTCTTCATATCTAATTACTCGTTCCCTACCTTCATCAACTTTAATATCGGCACTATCCACAATTTTCCTTAGCCTCTTGTTGTAGCATTTGTAAGCTTTGCTTTTTGACGAATAGCCAAGAAAAATACCTTCATTCGCTCTATCTTCAAACTTACCAAGGTTTTCTTCGGTTCTTTTGATGTAACATTTGCTGCCAAAAACTTTAAAGTATCTTACTGTTGCCTTTTTACCGAACCACAACTCAAGGATTTTTGTTTTCATGCATACTCAACATGCACCTATTTTGGATGTATATCGTAGTATGGACCGCCTCTTTCCAAAATATGTCTGCTACTTTGTTCTCAGTCAACATAGTTCGTGCCATTTCCTACACTATCCTGTTCTTTATTTCTTCCACACCATTCTGTTGAGGTGTCCTAGCTACTGAAAATTGTCTCCTAATACCATATTTTTTATAGTACTCTGTAAAATCCTTTGAAATGAACTCTCCTCCTCTATCCGATCTTAAAAATTTAATCATTTTTCTTGTTTGATTCTCAACTTGGTTTTTGAAAACCTTGAACATATCAAAAGATTCTAATTTATGCTTCAAAAATAGTACCCATGTCATCCTGGAATAGTCATCTATACACAACATAAAATATTTGTCACCATTTATGCTTTGCGTTCTCATGGGTCCACATAAATCGGATGTATTAGTTCCAAAGGTTTGCTTATGTAGTACTCTTTTGTTTTAAATGAGACTCTAGTTTGCTTCCCATTTTGGCATGAAGCACAAATGTTATTTGATGGTTTTCCAATGGTGGCAATATCTCTCACTGCCCTTTTTGAGCTAATTTTTACTAGATTGTCAAAACTGATATGACCGAGCCTCTTGTGCCACAACCAATTTTCTTCTTCCTATCCAATCAAGCAAGCTCCTTCCAAGTCTCCGAGAGATTGTATAGGTTTCCGGATGTCCTCGATCCAGTTGCTATCAACTTTCCACTGTTTGCTTTTCTGACTTCACAACCCTACTTCTTAAAAATCACTTCATGACCTCTATCACAAATCTGACTTATGCTCAACAAGTTATGCTTCAGACCAACCACAAAAAAGACTTCTTTTGACTTGATTTTTTTGTCACTGATCTTAACTAAACCTTTGCCAACTATCTTAGCTCCATCATTATTTCCAAATTTTACTGAACCACCTTCATATTGCTGTAACTTCTCAAATTTTTGTTTGTCACCTATCATATGACTCGGAGCATCCACTATCAAGTATCCATGGTGCAGATTTATTCTATGCTTTAAAAGTTGTTTGTACGATCAGGGATTCCTTTTCTTCCTTAGATCACTCTTTTTCTTTCCACTCTGGTTTGATTACAATTTTGGGCTCTTGTTTTGACTTTTCTTTTCAGTAGCTTGTGCATGTTTTTCAGGAAATTTTCTATTTTGTCTCATTCCATTTGGTTGAAATTTTCTTCCTTGAAATTGATTTGATGCAAATGTACTTTGACAATTTCTTCCAATGTGCCCAAAATTATGATAGTTATAACATTCTACTGCATAATCCATCAAAGGTGAAAAAACATTTCTACTGATAAAATTCCTTGGTCCTACATTATACTTGCAATCTAAAATATTATGTCCATAACCAATGCATTTAAAATAGTAACCAAAAAATAGATGATTGAACCTGGGTGATGGTCTTTGCCATGTTGTCGTAGGAGCCATAAATCTTCTTCTTCTTTGATGTGTGACATTGGTGAATCCATCATTATCAATTCTCCTTTCATGCCTTGCATTATTGCTTTCTTTTGCATTAGTCAATTTTTCTTGATCAATATGTTTCTTATCTTCATTCTTTATGGATTCTTCATTTGTGGCCTTTGATCCATTTGATGATTCTCCTTCGTCAAAGCCCAAACCAAATTTTATGCCTGTAGTCTATTGGTTATTTATGATCTTATCCAGCTTCATAGAAATTTCTTCACGTTTGTGATAACAACTAATTTTACAATTCATCTCTTGTATCTGCATCCTTAAACCAACAGTCTCTTCTTCTAGCTTGCTGCAATAATCTATTTTCATGGTTATTTGCACTTCGATATCTTCAGATATTTTCTTGGATTCTTCTATCTATACTTTCAAACTGGTTATGATTTCATTTACATCCTCAAGCTTTCTTGAAATTTTTATTTTTTTTCTTTCTATATTCAATTCATCTAGAGCTGCAATTAGTTCCTCTTCCAAATTTACTTCTGCATCAATTTCTTCTTCATCACATTCCTGTTCTTTTTCTGTTTTTTCTTCTTTGAGTGCCATGAAAAGAGCTTCACCTGTTTTCTTTTCAGAATCGTCACCGTAGTTGTCTTCTGATGAACTGACATTCTTGGAGATGAAACTTTTGTTCTTGAAGTTGCCTTTTCTGAAATTTGTTTTTTTCTTCTAGTCACTTCTTTCTTGGTGTGATCCTTCATCACTTTTGTTCTTCTCATTAAGTGGACATTTAGCTGCAAAATTCCCAAACATCCATAATTAAAACATTTAAACGGTAACTTTCCTCTGTATTTTTCTTTTCCCCTTTTTAGTTTTTGAACAAAGTTTGCTTCCATTTCATCTGATGTCTCTTCTTCCTTAGATTCTTGTTTTACTTTCTTATTTTTATGGGATTTAAAAGCAGCTTCTCTGTCTGTGGGTTTAGATTTTCTTATTCTCATCTCATATGCAGTCAAAGAACCATGCATCTCATCCATACTAAAAGAATTTAGATATTTAGCTTCTTCTATAGCTAAAACTTTAGAATCAAATCTTTGGGGAAGAGATCTTAATACCTTTTTCACGATGACAGAATATTTGATTTCCTCGTCGAGTCCTCTAATCGCATTAATGACTTCATTAAATCTTAGCATATATACCTCTATGTTCTCATCGTCATTCATCTTTAATACTTCAAACTGAGCTCGATGTGTTTGTAACTTGGCCTCCTTGATCTTAACGTCTCCTTCATGAATGCTCCTTAGTTTGTCCCATATTTCTTTTGCCATTTTTATAACTCATAATCTTTACCAGTTCATTGTCCACTAATCCGCACATGATAGCATTCTTTGTTTTTGAGTCATTCTCAAACAATTTCTTACCGACAGCATCGGTTGGAGAAGTGGTGGATATTGTGTATCCACTATCTACTGAATCCCAAATGTCGTATCCCAAAGCATAAAGATATGTCTACATCCTGAGTCTCCAAAATGCGTAATAAGTTTCGTCAAACAATGGTGCTTTGTTTGATGAAAAGCCTTCACCACCTGCCATTGTGTCACTTCCAAGATCACCCTAGCTGGTTAATCTTGTTCAGGAACCTCGCTATGATTCTAATTTTTTGTCTCACAGTGACACTAAGAGGGGGGTGAATCAGTTTAGCTCTTTTAAAACTTAAATTTTCAACTCTTAAAGTCAAAACAATGAAAACTTGAAACCAAATAAAGCAAGTATAACAAGAGAACATCACACAACACAAGATGTACCGAGGTTCACCGATTTGGATACATCCTCAAAATGACTGTTTGGACTCCCATCCAAATCTAGCCTTTGCAAAGCACCAACTTTACAATCAATTTACCAACACCCACTGGAAGGAGCACCAACCCCTGATTTATCTACACCAACAGAAAGGAGCACCAACCCCTAATTTATTTGCACCAACAAAAAGGAGCACCAACTCCTTATGGCCTCTTTGAATGGCGTATTTAAAACCTCTAAAAAAAATTTGTTTCTCCTTCCATGACTATTCGTTTTCTCCTTCCATGACTGTTCATTTTCTCCTTCCATGACTATTTTTTTTCTCCTTCCCTTGTGCATGCATGTGTTTTGGTTTCCAAAAATGCTTTTCGTTTCTATTTTGTGGCCCTTCGTTTCCTTTTCTCCACATGGGCATACGTACGCTTCTTTCCATGTGTAACGACCATCTTAGATGATTTCAAATCATTAAATATTCCTTATGTAACGTTTTGTCTTATTCATTGAATTTTGTCCTTATGTGACAAATTACCTTATTCAATCTTTGATTTATTTCTTATAAGTCCACGTCACTATGCAGTCTTCAGTTTCACTATCCCGGTGTTCATCACTAATATCAGACGCACTATCAACTACTCTGTTCCTTTGGCAAAAATGCAACATGTCACGATATCGCGACACTTTTGTTTCTCTCGCCTGCCTTCCTGCCCTTTTTGAGTCGTGAAAATGCAACATGTGATATTGTGACACTTTTGTTTCTCTGCCTGCCTACCCTTTTTGAGTCACGAAAATACTACATGTCGCGATATCGCGACACTTTTTCTTTCTTGCTCTTTCTCTTTGCTTTGGACCATGAAAATGCAACATGTCGCGATATCACGACACTTTTTTCTCTCTTGTTCTTTCTCTTCTCTTTTGTCCGCAAAAATGTAACATGTCGCGATATCGTGACACTTTTTCTTTATTGTTCTTTCTCTTCTCTTTTGGCCGCAAAAATGCAACATGTCGAGATATCGTGACATTTTTTTCTCTCTTGTTCTTTCTCTTCTCTTTTGGTTGCAAAAATGCAACATGTCGTGATATCGCGACACTTTTTATTTCTTGTTATTTCTCTTCTCTTTTGGCCGTGAAAATGCAACATGTCGCGATATCGCGACACTTTTTTCTTTCTTGCTTTGGACCACGAAAATACATGTCACGACACTTTTTTTCTTTGCGGTGTTTTGATTTTTCTTTGATATTTAGCATATGGGCCACTCCAGTCTTCTTGGAAAATATGCAAAAAGGTGAGTCCCCAATTTTGGGGTACGTTGTGGAGCAGCCACAACATGACAATTTTTTCAACTTTGCACAAACAACCTGTAACAACTTCACCCAAACATCAAAAACATCCTCATAAGCATTTAACATCATTGTACATACTTTGAATAATCTCTGAACTCCTTTCCACTACATCAACCGATTTATCTGACTGTGTTGACAACAATGACAATACTGTCGCTGCACCTTGCTCAACACCAAGTGTACTGCTCATTCCAGCGGGGGCTGAAGCTATCGATGATGGTCTAAGTGTGCACCCCTTTTGGCTATACTTGGCCATATAGTAGGCCACATATGTTTTGCAGTCGACCTCAAGTCACTGTTGTAGTAGGTAGACTCATCTAAGACATGATAACCCTCATCGAGGTAGATGCAGAGGTGTTGATGGTACGATTGGCAGTGATATTGGTCTTGAGCATCTGGTTGCCCAATGGGACCTTGCATCTCACCTTCGAGTACCAGCCCTTGTTCGAGGGTAGAAAATCTTGGGCCTCGATGATGTTCACCTAGATGTACCAGAGCTTTGGGTAGATGTAGACCTTAGAACGAATGTTGGAGATGTCGTTTGAGTGGAGGGTGTTTGTTAGTGATGCAGAGAAGTCTGACAGAGGATGTTCTGGTAGGCGTTGATGCTCACGACCATGACCAAGAGATCCATGAGGGTAAGGGTGGCGTGCCCTGCGTAATAACTGCATGACACCATCATGAACCCCGTGGCCATGTGGTGGGCTGTGAAAAATGATTTTTCCTTAGAGACGAGGAGGTAATGGAGATCATGATTTTTTTAGCATGTTTTATGGTTCATCCTCTACATCAATGGTATTTTTAATGCTTACATGTATCAAGGATTCTTATAAGAAATATTGTCCACTAAGAATTTTTGTCCTGATAGTAAAAGGTTTGAACATCTATAATTTTTTAACTTCATGCAGAATATTGTTTGCTTAGCTTGGTCATATATAATGATAAACCTTTGGTCCACAAAGAGTAGTAGCAGAGCTCATTTTTGAAATATTGGAGTCCTAGCATCACTAACACTGTTGGACCTGCACTGGATCTTCAAGCATTGAAGTACATCAGCTACCTTGCTCAGGTTCTGACCAAATCCTCAAAAATAATTCCAGTAATGTTGGTGGGAGCACATTTTTATGGTATCAAGTACACTTTACCTGAATACATTTGCACTTTCCTCATTGCCAGTGGTGTATCTCTATTTGCATTGTCCAAGACAAGTTCAAAGGTTGCGAGTAAGATTGCTCATCCAACATAATGCTAGGGATGAATCTTTGGGGTTCTATCTATTCCTTCATAAATATGTTTCTATTTCCAAGTGGTGGTGGTGTTGAAGCAATATAGTTTTGCAAAAAACATCCTGAAGCCGCATGGGATATTTTATTTTATGTGTTCACCTGTTGATGCTGCCATTGATGATGCAAGACATTTGCGATGTTCCAGTATTTCTGCTATGTTGCTAGTTTGTGCCAATTGCTTGTGATTTTTTGTGCTATGTTGCTATTTTGTGCCAGTTGCTTGTGATTTTTTGAGTTCTCAATAGTTGCATAAATTGTGTAGGCCATGAACGTCTTAAATTGTCATCGGATAGCTTGTCGCATTGAGCGTCGTTATAAACAAAGTCACCAAGATTTGATGGGGGTATTAATGTTCATTGTTCAGTTGTGTTTTAATCATTTTTTTGCCATGGTGCAAAGTTCCATGAATTAAGTGGGATTGTGGGTGGTAGTGGAGGATAATGAGCATGCAATCTTTGTTCTACCCGAGATTGTGTACAGTTAAATTTTATTTTGACCTTGTCATAAACGACTAGGAAAATGAAGCTACAATTGAAGATCACTCGGCACATGGTAGAGATGTTTTTTTCATTCTCTATGTCATGTGGTTTTTTTGAGATCGTCATTTGCACCAAACAATGCCATATTCTGTAGATCCACCCACTGTTGTGCTCAATCAGATTTGCTGCCATTATTGTTGTGGAGTTGCTTCGGTGAAGGGAAATTTTTTTTTAGAGACTAAATTACCACATAATTTTGGTTGTGAGGGTAGGTGAGGCAATCCCTATTGACGGTGTTATTGTATCAGGAAGAAGCTCTGTGGATGTGATGAGGATTTATTTTTTTGTGACAACGACTGTATCGGGCTGAACTCCTAACTGGCATGACCTCCTTTTTACAGAAGGGTGCACTTGGTGAACAATCAAACAATTTTTGTCATTCTTGCATATAGTTTTTTTCGTAGGACATGGCTGAATATAGAGAAACTGATTTCAGCTCTGACCGCCATTCTCTGCGATGACCTCACTTCCAGCAAAACCAGATATAATAGATGGTGAATCCGTTTGACGATGGATTTATTGATGTACGAGATCCTATGTTTTTTTTTTTGTGGCACACAATATGGTGATGAGAGCCACCATTGATCCAAAGGAGGAGGAGGCACCATGGCCTAAATACTATCTCAAGGTCAGAGTTCCTGCACGAGGAGGATCAAAATAATCTAACATAGCAAGGAGGATGATGCAAGGAGAGTGAGTTGATGTGGCACTTGATTTATCCTTGAAATATTATTTGTGTTTTAAACGCCTTGAAGAAGATATGTTTTTGATCATGGTCATCGATTTATTCCCACAGCCTGCAATACCGTTGTAACAAGTGCATATAGGAGCATACGCAAGCACCACAACAGTACCATGAGGTTTATAGAGCAAAGACACCCGATTGACCAGTGATCAGTTTCAAATTTTTTAATTAATGCATCGATAAATATCCATTGCACTAATTTTCCTAATGCCATTGTGATGAGAAGGTTCTATGTTTTTATGAGCACACTGTGACTGTGTTTTTATTGACCACTCGTGGTGGTCATGGAGCCTGCTAGAGGCATGGGCTCACAAACTCGTTGAATTGTGGGTACTGTTATGCGATGAGTGTTGACTTTTAAGATACAAATCTTGTTGAATTTGTAGCATTGACTTTTAAGATGCAAATATTGTTGAATTTGTAGCGTTGACTGCGAGGGCGGCACGCTGGGGAGCCACTTGGCATGGAGGCGGGTGTAGGTGGGCATTCGTGACGTCTTCTCGGTACAACACACCCATTAAATAAAAAGTTTGGTAAGCTCTTCAATTTTATTCCAGATCCTATGTCTGTTTATGTATGCTACTCGATAGAAGGGAAGTATTGTTTTTTCAGTATTTTTTTGCATCTTCATATTGTTGTGGGATTCATTGATGTTGCCCTTCGAAGACTATTTCTCCATATCTTATCATTTTATATGTTCTTGATTGCTAGATCATGTAGTAATGTGGCTATCTATGGCATACGAAAGATTTTATATGTTCTTGATTGCTAGATCATGTAGTAATGTGGCTATCTATGGCATACGAAAGATGTAGAGGATGCTGATCACTGCTAATGAGCCTTGTGGAAAAGCAGACCCAGCCGTGGGTCATTTAAATCAGTTAAGCCTTTGTTGGGGATGGGAGCCTCAGTATAAATTTTTTTGGGATGTTTTATTAAAGTGGAGAGGACCACTTTACGATTTGTATGCGCATAATTAGTTTCATATGTTTGTAAAAGTCTTTTTGCAGCTAATCTAGTAAAAACTCCCAAGTTAAACATTTTCTCCCAGAGTACCACTTGGATGGGTGACCACTTATGGGTGACCACTTGGGAAGTCCTGGAGCTTCATCTACTTAGAGGGACATTATTTTTTGAGCACCTATATTTTTAGGAGTATACTTTATATATACTCGTTGGAAAAAAATTTCGAGCTGGACACAATGGTGATGTCCATTTTCAGTTTTGAAATTGTTTTCTATACTTTTTTATGGCTCAAAGATTGTTGTATCCCAAAGTGCTCTCTCTGAAAAAAGGTTTTGTATGGTTGCTATGGACTGAATTTATAAAGCTCCTTTGACCCTTGTTGGCTTATTGCTCAACAGCTAACTTGGTGCCCTTTCTTTTTTATCCCTTTGTTTTGATGTTTGTCCACAAGTTTTGGACCTTGTTATCAGTCCATTGTGTTCTTATAGGTGGACACCAAATATTTGTGCTTGTGGAGTCATTTTGGACTACCCTTGCAATTGTGGTGCTTCTTTCTCCATCCTATCTTCACACTTTTTGTGAGACACTTTGGTTTAATGAGATTTCCTTTGGTGACTTTTTCATGGTTTATAGTCTTGTTCATAGTCACAAGCACCAAATTTCATATTGTTCCTCATATATTCTTGAAGTGGGAAGACATTCAGTTCAACGACGAGGCATGTATACTTTTTGGGACATCACATGGATCCTTTGCAAACCCTTCTTAATGGAAGTTATCCTAGGGGGGTTGAAGAGGATATCTTCCTCTCCATCCTCCTTGCACATCTTTCTTTTTCTTACCTTATGGATACATTGTGGTTTTTCATCATCTCTCCAGCAGAGTTTCTTATGGATATATTATACATGAGTACCTTATCAGGCCTTGTTTCCAGGACTCATATCTGTGGATATACCACTTGTTTGGTTTTATTATTTTCACTACCTCCTAGTACCACTTAAGGGGGGTGTTAGAGTATATCCTAAGTTGTTACTAGGATATTAGGATAATTTTGTGTGGCTGAGATCAACTCAATTAGTTATGATCCAATGGATCATATTGTATGCACTTGCTATTTAAGCAAGGTCCTTTTCATTGAATAATAAGTTTTATTTCTCAACATAACTCACTAAGGTTGTTAAATGCAATAATAAATAAACTCAACCTTATATAATGCACCTTATATCTCCTTGTATTTAATAGAAGGTAGATATTAAATTCATGTAAAAATATAACTTCCTTGTAATGTTGTAGGCTGCTAGATGATTGGCTCCTATTTTGACTAATCTATCCAAGATTTAGGTGTTGTATTTGCTTATCTTCAACATAAGACAATGAGCATTGAATTCTATTACATTGAATGGATGCCTTATGGTAGTATTCTCCTCCTTCAATGCACTTTGACCACCGTGTAAGCTATATGGGCGTGACCTTCTTTAGATTGGGATATTAATACACCATTCTTGCTTGAAATGCATGAAACATGGTGCTTTACATTGCACTAGAATATATGATCACTTGCTAGGTGGTATTTGGATGTTACAATATTTTACAAGCATTATTTTAGGTGGTGTAGGCCTTTGAGCATTGAATTAATGATTAATAACCCTTATTGAATTTAAATGGAGCATTACTCAAAACCTGGGCGCTCCTTACCTTTGTGCAAGATTTATATAGATTGGGCACTCTTCTTCCTTTGTGCCAAGTGGTTCAAGATTTCTTTGATTGGTGTGGCAAGTGAAGCCTCATTCCATTGTATGCAACCAACCTCTTCAATGTTCCTTATTATTAGTTATTGCCAACTTTTGCTAGTTGTTTCGCTCATCAAGATTTTTCTAATGTATGGTGTCTCCTATCCAACAAAGGTAGCTCTACTTCAATGAAGGTGGCTTTAAGGTGCTTCTACGCTATCTTCTTTGTGGCTATTCATCCAAGCTTTTATACTTATCTACTTGGATAATGCACCATGCTACTTACACCTTGATTTTGCTACTCAAGTTATTTTTTTATGTTGTTCTTCTTGCAACTTGCATTATTGTTGCATTATACTGTCCTTGCTAATGTCGTTATGTTACCCTTAATTTAACTCTTTTTAGTTGCAATTTTCTTTTGCATAATGAGTGTTGCTTCTAAGAGGCCTATGGCGCTAAATTTAGTGTTTTTATACACCTTATACAATATGATTTTGAGTCCTTGGTTGGCTCTCTTCTCTTTTGTTCAAATTTTGTACTTCAATATTGATTATATGGCCACTGGATGACTGTAATATACTTTTTTTAATACCTTAACATCCTCTAAATTTTGTCCTCATTTTGCTACATTGGACAAGACAAGTATGGTGCAATTATGTAATGTAAATAATTCTGCAATAATTAAGATAAAATACCTTAATTTGCACCAAATTTTTTTAGACCTTTTAGTCTCCTTTTTGTAACTTTATTCCTGCCTTGATATGGAGGCTTATTTCTCTATCACTTGATGGTTATAATGCTCCTTTTTGGTGGCTTCTCTTCACCAAAATTTGCTACTATTAACATGTGCTTACTGGTATATTTTGATACTCTAATTCAAACCTTTTTGACCTTCTCATAGCAATCTTGCTTGGTGATTTGGTTCACCTATTTGCTACCCTAGTAATTGGCAAAGTTGTAGCTCTTCCTTACTGATAAAATTAGCTCTTAAAATATTATAATCCATATATTTAATTGATATGCTTTGCTGCCTTGAAATTGTAGTTTCGATCTTGATATCCTTGTAAAGAATCCTCTTCCTTTTTTTTGGGGGGGGAGGGCTTGTTGTCGGATGGCAACAATTATCCCAAATTCTTCTTTCAGGAGTTGTTCCTCCTTACAATCTTCTCCCTTTAGCTTTCTTCAACCTTTCATCAGGTCCCCTCGTAGCTTTGATACCAATGATGGTTTTAGCACTATTCTATCTATTTAAGAAGCATCATTACTAAGAAGGAATAAGAAACCAAACAAGCTGCATGAAGAAGAATAAGTAAAACTTCATATTATATGAATAAAACTTGTACAATTAAGTATGGGACTAAGAGCTCATTATATAGATTTTAAAAAATGATCCTTGGTCTTCCGCAAGTGACACTTGGTCTATTTCACATGATACTTGGCATGAGTAGAAAATAATGTAATATATTCTAACAATGCAATTGAGGCCATTGTATGTATTGGTCTTTATAGGATCCCACATGATAATATTCTTCCTTAATAGCCTCCATGAAATAATCCTATGTGAATACTACTTCATCTTGATTGTCATCATTGATTCTATTATAATATGCTTCTCATAAATTTTGAATAGATAATTAAGCTTTGAAAAGTAGAAAAGTAATTTTCTCAATGTCAATGATTCTAGTCACAAAAATCCAACCATTTTTCTAGGGTATCAACATTAACTTGTTCTTCAAAAGTAAGAATATAAAAATTTAACTACACTTTAAAAGGTGTGGGAGCATTGAATGGTCCTAGAGAAATGAGAGGTTGTGTAGTGAAGGTTGTAAAATTTGCAATAAGGTTCTATTAAATAATTTTAGCAAATTTATCCATCATATCATCCCTTTGTTTCACAAGGGCTTTATTCAACATCTCCTTAAAAGCATTGATTGTATCAATGTTGTCCATTATAATTTAAACATGAGATCATTTGGAATGGAAAGAGAGGTAATCAAAGGAATATTACATCCGATACCCAAAAATTTTATATCTTAATCTTGTGTTTATGGACATAAACTCAAAAGGAATACTATTATTGTACCAATGATTCATAACTCTATGTTTCAAATTAGTTGAAATTTAAAGTTTCAAATCAAAACTAGTTTGAAAATATTTTCCTTCTTCATATTTATGTTCTTCAAGTGGTTTTCAATCCTCTATTGAAAATTTCAACAAATAGTAGTCTACACTTTATTTGTTTCCTTTTTTTCTATGATTGTAAAAACATCACCTACACAATTATGATTTAATAATGTTAATAGAAATCATATTTAAATAACTTGCAAATTACCCAAGTAAAATTAATAGACGAATATTTTAGCATGTGTAATGTCCATTTAAATTTACCTTTCTTAACTAAACCTAAAATCCATTCATAATCAAGTGAAATAAGCTCTTCGTCTATAACTTCCTATTCTATTGTACCATTCTAACAAGATTTATGTTAAGGATGCCATCTCTCCAAGCATCATCATACTTACGATGCATGTTGTTTCAATCAATTGGATCAACAATGAGAGGATCTCTAATATAATAATAATAATAACAAGAAGTATTTATTACTTGAATAATCCATTCTAAATGGTTGGTGCTTCTAATAGACCCCTTGTTCCAAATATAGTTTTATAAACAGGCATATGATCATGACTAACATATTCAGATTATTTTTAAAAAATGTAAAACTTATTGAAATAAATGATAAATTAAACTTGAATAAAAATATCTAAATCGGTTTTTGAATTTAATAAAAAAATTAAATTAATATTTCAGTTTCATATAACATACCTTTGATCAACCAAAACTATATTTTATAGTCCTATCAATCAAGATGCTCTCTATAAATTTGTGCAAACGATTCAATATATTTCAAAAATTTGGACCTAGGATTTAGGTGATATTTTCTAAGAGTGATCTTGATGATAGCACCAACACCATTATGTTGTCCTTTTCCAAGTCTAGTATAAGAAAATCCATAATTTTCTAATGTTGAGTTATTTACATAGCCTATACAACTAAAGAATTTTTTTTGAGAAAAAAATAAATTTTCCTACAAATCCATTAGGCCATATCTAATGCTCATTACAATTGCTATCTCAATTACATATTGGCATGAAAAATTTTCAAAGCAATATTGAACAAATATAGTGTCATGAATGAGTTCATCATTTGTATGAAATTGTATCTCTTTCTTGATGACATGATTATCATTCATGCTAGACTCACACCTATCAACTAAAGCTTTTACATGTCTAAACCTAACATGCACCATGATAGAGACTTGGTCAAAGTGATAAAACTAACTTTGGATCTCTTTTTGATGCAAACATATAATTTTACAAAGTCAAAATTGGGTAAAGTTGTTCTAGGTGGGAAGATCATCTTGTACAATTGAAACCCATTGGGTTGCTCATGGAAACCATGTACATTATTCATGAAAGAATACGTTAAATTATAAAATTTATCCGTGAATTCCTTAGCACTATCTTTAGACTCTATGAGCTCTATATTCTTTGGTTCACCCCTTGACTATTTTTATAAGTCATATATTTAAACCTATTATAGAATACATATATAAATAAATGAAATCAAATAAATTCATCATTCAAATCTTTCTAAACATAAAATATCATAGCTGAAGAATGTATATTTTTAATTCAACTTTTAAATTTTTAGAAGAGTCAGTATTAGTTGATAAAAACTTTGAAACATTCTTGAATCAAGAGCATATAACTTGTGTAATACTTTCTATAATGTAATACCCCATTGTCCTTTTCACGAAGCAATTGTTGGATAAACAAGTTTGGTCACACATATGGTAGAGGTGGTTTGGGTATTTTTTTATTTTTAATTTCAAATATTTTCAAGGTGCAATTCAAATTTGATATGGTATCCACAACAACATATTCCCCTTATTTTATTTTCTCTAAAATAATAAGGCTTGAGATTCTTAAATGATCTTTACCCAATTTTAATATCAAGATGTTATTTATAAGATATTGTAAAGATTTATGTTTGTGTTAGATGAATAAAATACTTTGGATGTTTCTCCCTTTGTTTCTTGCCTATAATAGATTATGGTATTAATTGATTTATGTCAGACATGGTGCAAGTCCTCTCCTCCCAAATTACACTGATGATATTTTGTGTAACTTGATCTATTTAATTATTATGAGGACCCCTATAAATTAATACCCAATTGGATTCAATATCTTCCTCTATTATATTTAACCTCTTTGAATACCTTTAAATTCTACTCATTGAAACACAGCTTTTAAAAAATATCTTGTAATTTTTTCTTGCATCTTTACTAATAATTCTTGGTAGCAAAGCAATTTTGAGTATATTATGATATTGCCCACAAGTCTCTTCCCATATTATAAATGAAATTAAACACACCATTCTTAATTTGTTCTATATTGAATTTCCATTTTTCTTTAGATAAATACCCAATAAATGCAAATAATATTTCAAGGTTGGTTGAGCTAAAAGTCTATCCAATAATTGAGCCTAATTAATAATAGACTTATCTTAAAATATAATTGTTATATATTTATATAATGTTGTGATTGTACTCCTAGAATATTCTAAATTATTCAATTTGCATAGAGTTGAAGGATCAATATGAAGCAATTGTTCCATATTATGTTGGAACAAACAAAGCTTTGTGGCTAGCTTTGTGGTGTTGGTTTGAGCATGTGATGGTCCTATAATATCTATAGTGCCACTATTATCATTTTTTAATTAGTATTCGAAGGGGTTTTCGAAAGGGCCCCAATCATTTTACATCCAAAAATATATATCAAGAGACCACCAACCAGGACCAATACAAAGGGACATACTCAGATTGCTTTACAAAAAAAAAAATGCATCCCTTCAAAGGATACAACTTAAATAGTGACTATAAGCAAACTAGAACATTAAACCAAAGATCATAACTAGATACCAAACAAATGGGAGTCATGTTGATGAAGGAGAATCATGATCTCTAGCCATCATCTTCACTCACTCTGTCACCTCTTTAGAGATTAGCATAATGATTATCCTCATATTGTCTTCATTATCCTAACGTTAATAATTAAGCCAAGTTGACTAGAATGACATGGGTCCCAACATAGCCAAATATACCACTACCAAATATTTCAATATGAAATCCACATGGATATTACCAACAACCAATGCTTGTGGTTGTTTCACCATCATCATTGTCACCACAACAGTTTGTGGTTGCTCTATTACCACTACAATTTGTGGTTGCTCTGTTGCCACAACAATTGACATTCCAAGGTATGACTCTCTTTTTTAAAGTTTGGTTGGCTGTTTTTTCACTCAATTTGAGGGTCATTTGTGTTTTTTTCACAAAATTTTTCATAGTTTACATTTCCCTAATTATTGATTGAGAATATATTACCTTTTTTTCCTCATGTCCAACATCTATCCCAATTTTTCTAGATCTCTTGGTGACTCAATTAGGTCCCATGTTCCTTTCTAGGTTCTTGAGCCCTAGATGATATATCCTAACCACCAAATTTGAGGGTCATTTGTATTTTGTGTACAATCTCTTTTATAGTTTTCCTTTCCCTAATTTATGACTGAAAAGGTATTTCTTGTTTTACCTCATGCTCAACATCCGTCTCAATTTTTCTAGAGTTGTCGATGACTCAATTATGGCTCCCCTATTACTTTCTAGGTTCCTAGGTGATCTATCCCGAATCTCAATATTCTCATCCAGGGTAAGAGGGAAATATTTTTTGATTTAGGTTTCATCTTCAAGGATGTTTTGCTCTTGTTCATGATAAAAAATTAAAGCATTCTAATCTAAGTCTTCTAAGATGATTTGGAGGCATCCAAAAGGATTATGAATAACTAAATCAATTGAAGCAATAGGAAGAATATCAGGGAGATTACTTACTTGTTGAGGTTCTTCTATAATTTCTCCTTCCTCCCACCCTTTCTCCTCTATATTGGATGAGGGTATTTTCTCCATACCAAAGTCCACTGCTTCTCTAGTTGATTTCCCTACTGAAGCTTCATTCTTTCCACCATCCTTTTTTGATGCCATCACAGAGCTTGATTTTTATTTTGATGATAATCTCGATTAAGGTGACCCACATTATGATAAGATTTACACTTTACTAAAATGTTTTCATACTCAATAATCTAGTTTCAGAAACCATAGATAGATACAAATTCAATCAACTTGACAGATAGTTTCTCCATGTTCATATTCATGCATACTCATGTATAATTAACTCTTGATTTGGATTTTGTTACAGAGTTGGTCACCATTAGGTGATCCAATTGAGGGGAAATCCCTTCCAATATATCTTTGTGCTAAAAATATAGGGGGGTGTCTAGTAATCTAAACCAAATAGGGGTTTGGTTTATGCTCTAAGTGAAAGGGTCAAAGTCCATGGACCACCTCTTGAGAAACAACCCTCGAAGCCCAAAGAACCAAGGCCCTCATTAGAGAATCATTTTTTAGTCAAATTCATAGCTCAACCATATCAAGAAATATTTTTTGGCATTGCTACTATTTCCATATGTCCTAGAGGTCACAATTTTTTGTTTTCCAAATCTGGATTACATCAAGCTCAAGATGAATGCCCAAGAATTTACCTACCATGAAATGGTATCCTTGGGTAGCAGCCATTGATGCTAGGTCATGTGGCACCACAATTATATCTTATTTCAAGGAAAGAACAAAATTACCTATTGAATCCTTTTGCTTACCCATCACAATCTAAATCCATGAATCTCCAAGGTCAAATGGTCTTGTACAAATTATAACTCTAGACCTCTGTTAAATCCTTGTAGTAGAAGTTCCCACTTGAACCCTAGTTTCAATCTCTTTTTCATCTTATTCCACCCCACAAACACCTAAGGTTTCATTTAGAAAATGTGGTTGTTCTACCACCATTGTCGCTACCACAATAGTTTGTAGCTCTACCACCGTTGTCATCACTATAGTAGTTTGTGGTTGCTTCTATTGAAAATGTGAAGGAACCTAATATTAAGGTTGATCCTCAACATAATAATACAAAGGTTTTTATCCTTAATTTTTTATGGAAACTTATAAGTGGTGTTGTACCTCCCTTCAAAAACATCAAAATAATTGAGTAATAGAGTTAGATAATCTGGACTCTTGATCCTAGGATGATCCTTAATTTAATATCATTAGCTAGAAAACATGTTATTTTAATTTAAAAGTTAACATAGGTGGAAGGATTAATTTAACTTGAGAATCATATTTACTAGTTAACATAGGTGGAGCTTGGGGGAAGGGATTAATTTAATTTGAGGTCCTATTTACTAGTTAGTGTAGATGGGATGAAGGATATAATTTTATTTTGGGCCTATTAGTGGTTCACAAATATCAGGTGGGTGTTCTCTAACTAAATATTTCTTTTATTTCTAATAAATGTGCCTTGGTGGGGTAGTAAAATTTAGTTTTACTTTAAATTATTTTAATTTAAAAGTTAACATAGGTGGAGGGATTAATTTAACTTGAGAATTCTATTTACTAGTTAACATAGGTGGAGGTTGGGGGGAGGGATTAATTGAATTTTAGGTCTTATTTACTAGTTAGTGTAGATAGGATTAATGATATAATTTTATTTTGGGTCTATGTAGTGGTTCAAAAATTTCAAGTGGGTGTTTTCCAACTAAACCTTTCTTTGATTTCTAATAAATGTGCCTTGGTGGGCTAGTAAAATTTAGTTTTCCTTTAATTTATTTAAATTTAAAAGTTAAAATAGGTAGAGGGATTAAATTAAAATTTAGAATCCTATTTACTAGTTAACATAGGTAGGGGTTGGGGGGAGGGATTAATTGAATTTGAGGTCCTATTTACTAGTTAGTGTAGATGGTATGAAGGATATAATTTATTTTTGGCCTATGTAGTGGTTCACAAATGTCAGGTGGGTGTTTTTTAACTAAATATTTCTTTGAAGGGTGTCTTATCTCAAAGGAACAAGGTGTCTTTGTTCAAGGTAAATAAATTCTTGATGGTATAATTATTGCACAAGAGGCTATACATTCTCTTTATTCTATGAAAAAATGAGGTATGCATTAAAATTAGATATGAACAAAGCATATGCTAGGGTTTCCTAGAATTTTCTACATGCTATTCTCAGAAAGTTTGGCTTTGATTATAGTTGGTGTGAGTGAATTAAATATTGTTATAGCACTACAAAATTTTCTATTTTAATCAATGGTTCTCCTACTGGGTATTTCAAGTCATCTTGTAGAATTCATCAAGGTGATCCTCTTTCTCCTTATTTATTCATTATTCTAGCAGAAGAATTAGGGAGAGCCTTTTCAAAGGTAAAAGTGGAAGTAAAAATCAAGGGTATTCAAGTTGCAAAAAATGGTCCTTTCGAATCCCATCTCCAATTTTTTGATGATACTTTTCTGTTGGACCATACCTCAGTCAGTGAGGCCATGTATTTCAAATCAATATTATCATGTTATGAGAAGGCTACTGGATAGTTGGTAAATACTTCAAAATATAAGATATTTTTCATTAATACTGTTGTAGATTTACAACAAATTATTGTGAATATTTTAGGGTTCAAAATTGAAAAATTTCCATCAACCTACTTGGGTATTCCTTTGTCTAATAAATGGAATAAAAAGGAGCTTTGGATCTCTTTTTTGGATAGAATGAAATCTTGCTTGGTAGGTTGGAAAGGTAAGTTTTTAACCATGGTAGGAAGGCTACAACTCATAAATACTACTTTATAATCCATTCCTATTTATATGATATCATTTTCAAAACTGCCAATAGGTATTGCAGCAAAAATGGATAAAAATCAAAGAGACTTTCTATGGAAAGGTTGTGAGGAAATATTTAGGTTTCGTCTTTGTAAGTGGTATAGGGTTTGCAAAGGAAAGAAAATTGGAGGAGTAGACTTGCGAAATTGTAGACATAAATTTGGCATTAGGCGGAAAGCTTGGGTGGAGACTATTCAGAGATTAAAAAAGAATTAGGTTAAAATATTACATAAAAAATATATAGGTTCTCTTGATGCAATGAAATTGTTTAGGAAAATAACTCTACCAAAAGGATCGTCAACATGGAACTTCATATTAGAGAGTTTTCATTTGATAAATAAATATATTAGATGGTCAGCCAATGAGGGAAGTTTTGCAAATTTTTGGTATGATGCTTGGTTGAAGCCTTATCCTCTTATCTTTGACTCAAAATGGAAACCATTGGCTCAAGCGTGTATAGCATGTAAAGGTCCAAAGGTTAAATATTATATTATTATGAGCAAAAACTCTAGAACATGGATTTATTTTAGTAACCTGGTTGAAGGAGAGGAACTCAAAAAAATTGCAAATGAACTTCAAAATATTCTTTGAGATTTTTATTTGCCAATTTTTACATGAAAGGATGAGTTGATTTGCAATTTATCAAAGGATGGTGGATACTCGATCAAGTTGGGATATGAGGATTTAGAACAATCAAAATTTACTTCTCCCATTTATTTCCCTTGGAAGAACGTTTGGTCATTAGAGGCTCTCCCTAAAGCCTCAACATTTCTTTGGTTAGCAGCTCAATGTAATATTCTTACCGAAGAGATTCTACAAAGAAGATAATATTATGGACCTTTCAGATGTGCCTTATGTGAGAATGATTTAGAAATGTCAGACCACTTCTTCATTGTCTGTTTGCTCACACCATTTGGGGTTATTTTTAAAAAAATATGAAATTATATTGGGTAGCTCCATCAACATTGAAAGAGTTGATAAAATGTTAGATAAATTATAATAAAGCTAAAGTATTATGTATTCTTTGGAGGATTGGCCTTGCCATTATTTTTTGGAATTTATGGCTTGAAAGGAATAATAGAATTTTTTAAAATAAATATCAAAATCATGCCCAAGTTTGGAACCATATTAGTGCCTCTCTTGTAGAATATCTAAAAATATGGTGCTCATCATGGGAAGTCTTAATTGTAGAAAAAGATAAAGAGGTGCTAATAACTTGGCTACAATATTTGCACATGGAAGAGTCATCTACGATAATGGAATTAAAACAAAGGATCTACTTCGATCTATGGTAAAATAGAAATGTCCAAAAATTGGGTTTATCAAAATTAATTTTGATGGTGCTTCTAAATGAAATCCGGGAGAAATTTTGATGGTGCTTCTAAAGGAAATCCAAGAAAATTTGGTGGAGATGGTGTTTTTAGAAATAGTGAAGGCAAAATTCTCCTCACTTATTTAGAATCATATGGAACTTCAACTAAAAATTATGCAGAGGCTAGGGCACTTATTATTGGGATTAAAATTGCAACAGAAAAAATATGGAAATATATTTCAATTGAGGGGGACTCACAAATTATCATCAATGCTATTAAAAAAAATGGATGTGGAGACTGGATAAAAAATAGTATTATTTCTTATGTTCATTGTCTATTACTAGAGGCAATCTCCTGGCAGTGTGATCATATTTATAGATAAGGAAATCAAGTAGTAGATAAATTAGTGAATTATGGTGTTGATATTCGTCTCGGTGAATTACATATTTTAGAAGGCAACTGGCCAAGTGACATTTTATTTCTTAATAAAAATGATGTCAAGGAGTTGATTGTGGAAACAATACTTTGAGGAAGTTGAAGAATATATTTAAGAAAATAAATAAATGAAAAAGTCATGATAAAAATGTATGCTACAACAAATGTAATATTTTGGTATTATGATGGGAGCAGCCCCCAATAGAAGCCGGATATAACCTATTAAAACTAAATATTTATTTGATTTTTTAATAAATTTTATTTGGTGGGCTAGTAAAATTTAGTTTTCCTTTAATTTATTTTAAATAAAAAGTTAACATAGGTGGAGGGATTAATTTAACTTGAGAATCCTATTTACTAGTTTTTTTTTTGATACATAGAGGAGTTGGTTACATCCACACTATTTTTAGTAATTGCCAAGTGTAGGGTTCAAACCATAGGGGCTGCTCCCAAAAAGCCTATACCACCTCGTTGTTGATGACCCGATGTGAGGGGGACCATCGATCAATCGATATTCATACCATTATCATCGGTCTAGTGCACACTCATAGGATTCAGATCAAACTACTACCTTTGAAATATGCATGTCCCCAAGGTTTGAACCTAGGTCTCTTCTTGGTAAGTGCCTAGCTAGATAGACAATTACCAATCCACCTAGCCCTTGTGGGCGAATCCTATTTACTAGTTAACATAGGTGGAGGCCGGGGGGAGGGATTAATTGAATTTAAGGTCCTATTTACTAGTTAGTGTAGATGGAATGAAGTATATAATTTTATTTTGGGCCTATTCAGTGGTTCAAAAATTTCAAATGGGTGTTTTCCAACTGAATTTTTCTTTTATTTCTAATAAATGTGCCTTGGTGGGCTAGTAAATTTTAGTTTTTCTTTAATTTATTTAAATTTAAAAGTTAACGTAGGTGGAGGGATTGATTTAACTTGAGAATCCTATTTACTAGTAAACATAGGTGGAGTTTGGGGGAGGTATTAATTAAATTTGAGGTCCAATTTACTAGTTAGTGTAGATGGGATGAAGGATACAATTTCATTTTGGGCCTATTTAGTGGTTTACAAATGTGAGGTGGGTGTTTCAACTAAATATTTCTTTGATTTCTAATAAATGTGCCTTGGTGGGCTAGTAAAATTTAGTTTTCCTTTAATTTATTTTAATTTAAAAGTTAACATTGGTGAATGATGTGGACATCATTAGACCTAGGCTTATGTTTATTAGGCTTAGTTTATTTTATCATTTTCTAAATCTTAAGTCCTAAGTCTAAGTTAGAAATTAAAAATCCAATTCCAACTTGTAAATATTGGTAACATTTGGATGACATGGTCTTTGGGTTGGATTTATATTTTGTATGAGTTATCAAATTTGATTTGATAGCTTAGTCATTGTTTATGGTTAGCATATTCTATTTTGAGAAGATTGTTGTAAAAATATTATTTAAGCACCTTACATGAATAAAAATCCAGTTAGTATTTTTCAACTCCTGTTCTAGTTCACTAGTCTCAGAGCTTGTGATCAAGCTTGTGATAGTTAGGCTCCTAGTTTGGCTAGGAATCTCTAGTTTGCATAGGAATTAGTTGTTAAATTCCTAGCAAAATCTGCTCCAAATTCCTTGTTTTAACCCCAACAATACCCCTCTATTAGTTTTGTGCAGTACAATTCCTTCCATGCACAAAAATTATGCCTCCTAGTGTTGGTTTAACTCCACTTTAGGTAAAACGAAGACTTAAATTAAAAATTAATATTAATATTTTATTAAATATTAATATTAATTTTGTTTTTTTTTTACTAAGGTTAGTACCTTAGTTGGTCCGATCAGGGTGCACACCACTTGATTTGGTAGTTGCACCCTCTTTTCTTGGTGGTATAGGAGGCACCAACTTGCTAATCATCGATCGATCGACTTTGGTGCTTCCTAGCCTATCGATCAACGACCAGCCAAGTGCCAGCCTCAACTTGGCCTTGCTCAACCACCAACATCCATTGAACACTATCAGCTCGACCAACTATTAGTTGATCATCGACATCTCTCTCCTCTAGGTGGATACAAATGAGACCCAATGATATTTTCTTTTTGACACCATCTATCAATGATGATGACTCCATTCTAGACTACTTGGATGACCAGTTGTTGATCATTTAATTTGTTTTTTGATGGCCTCCACCACCAAATTTTCTTTAGATGTTACACCCCAACACTATCAAAGCAGACTCAAGTTGTTTGTTGGCCGATCTACATACACAAATCACCATTTGTAGGTCGATCCACGCACATTGAGTTCCCAAAGACCATTTTGCAAATTCCAATACTTTTTGTAGATTTTTGGTTGTAACCCTATAATATTGGGTGAACTCCATTGTTTTTTATGAGCTGGCAGTAGGAAAATTTATAATTTTTAGTCCCACATGTAGGACGTCATGGGTACTAATATGATTTTTAACCTTTTTGTGGTAGGTTTACATTCAACTATCTTCCTTGGATGGCCCACCTACATGAGTTGACTAGAAAAATATAAATTGGTTGTTTGCACCCATGGCAAACTTTGATTCACCGCCTTGTTGGTCCTATCGTTGATTCTTTGCATGTCTCCCAATGCATGGCATACATTAATATTTGTTGTTATTTATTATTTAAACTTGTAGGATATGTCCCACATTGCCTGTGTTGGAAGGCGATGTTGAGTTCATAAGGTGTAGTGTACCTATTACCAAATATCTAGCCCATGGATGCTGGCTCGAGTGTAGTTACCAAGTGCTCTATTGACCTACATCCTCTAGTGTTGACTGGTGTTTTTGTTAACCAACTTTGTTCTCATTGACCAGATCTGTGGAATACTTTCAAACCTTAAGGGTTAATTTTTATTTTTCTAAATGGTTTATTAATTTTATTTTAAAATTAATTAATTATTTTTGTACTACCCATTTTTTTCATACTTGTAAAAGAAAAATTCATTTTTTTTTGCTAGGGCACAAATTTGTAAAAAAGGATATTATTTTTTGTAAATTTTTGTAATCCTTCTTATAGAAGTCAAAAGCTTGAGATTTTATTGTATTAGCCTAGGAGAGGCTATTATTTTGTAACAATTTTGGCTTACACTAGATCTCAAATGGCTTCTAATTTAGTGGATCAAATGGTCATGATAACAACAGTAGTTAGCCTTTTGGCTGAAAAAGTGAATGATATTGCCACTCAAAATCCTCCTGCAACTAAAGTCTACAACAATGATTTTAAAATAAAAGCAAAATGTGAAGTCCACACTTATGATGGGTCTAGGAACCTTGATGTGTTAAATAACTAGATCATGGACATGGAAACCTAGTTTGCATATACAAATATTCTCATTGATGACCAAGTTTCTTTTGCTAAACTCAAATTGTGTGGGTTAGCAAAACTATTCATCATGGATAGAAAAAATGACTAAAATCCCATTTTTATTTGGGAGGAATTGGTCCAAGAATTGAAGGATTTATTCTATCCTTCTATTTATGCATAATAAATGAGAGTGAAATGGTTTAGATTATGCAAATTTTACAATATGTCTGTGTAGGACTATATCTCTCTCTTCAACAGGTTATGCATTTTACTTCATGTAAAATATCCTATAGATAAATTGATTGTAAAATTTACAAGTATCCTTCATGAGAACTTGTATAGGAAGCTCAAATATACTCACTTGAAAATAATAGATACAACCTTCAACCATGCACAACTAACCCAAGAGAAGTTAGCCACTCGATCACAGGGAGTTTCTTGATCTTCAATTCAACAATAGTCATCAGATGCCAAGATGCCTTTATCTTCTTATTCTTCCTCCTCATCCTCCTCTCCTACTTCTTATGATGTAAGAAAATATTGTAATCATTGTGAGAGACACAAAAATTTAGAATATGAGTATTTTAGGAAAAAAAACTTACTTGTAAAATATCCAACGGAGGAACCCCAAAAGGGTCCCCTTGAGGTTATAGGAGAAGGAAGAGAATATGTTGAGTTACAAGGTAAATTGAACAATGTTACCTTGATGAATCATAAAGGTGACCATGATCATTTGTTTATAAATGTCCACCTCACTCATGACTTCTTTATGAATTGTATCATTGATAATGGATCACAAATAAATTTGATTGCACAACCTATTGTCAATAGCCTCAAATTTCTTATGGAACCACATTCCCATTCATATCCATTGGGATGGAAGGATATGGGTTCAAACTCCTACATCACAAACACTTGTGTTGTGTCCTTCACTTTTGGGTCTCATTATGTGGATAGAGTCACTTGTGATGTGACTCCCATGGACTATTGTGGTCTTATTCTTGGCCAACCCTATCAATTTGATAAAAGGGCTATTTATGATGCATACAATCAAACCTACACTTTGCATCATAAGAATAGGTAATTTATTATTCATAACTAGCCACAAACCACACTTATACCTTGCTCTTATCCATCACAAAAGATAACATTAGTCTTCAATTGGTCTCAAGACACACTTGCTTCTATTCCACCGTCTCCTCCCAAGGTGGTGTTTTCCTCCCAAGGTGGTGTTTTCCTCCTATTCCACTATATCGCCTCCTCCAAAAAAGGTGAGTTCATCATCTACACCTCCTCCTACTGCTCCTACTATTCTTTCCCCTATTTTAGAGTGGCCTTCATTTTCTTCTTCATCGATTCTTGTTGTACAATAGACTTTGTAAGCTTTGTAGTAGACTATTGGTGCTTCATCCTTACCTCATCAAGATCCTACATAGATTAGCAATAAAGATGTACCACGACATTGTACTCCCACATCCACAACTCATGGTCTCAATGACCTTGTTCAACATATCAGTTAGCTTTACTTTCAGTATGTAGTATCTCAACCTCTAACTTCTATTGTAAAAGCATTGGATTCCAATGCTTCTATGGTGAAGAGGAATGATGTGGAGATCATTAGACCTAGGCTTAGTTTATTTTATCAGTTTCTAATTTTTTTTTTTATTTGTGGAAAAAATCCTAGAAGGGATGCCACTTTTGGGTAAGACCCAAGGAGGCAGGGGTATCCATTCCACCAAAAATGCCTAGGACTCGAACATGGCCTACCACATTTGACATACTAAAGGAGCAAACAAACACACAAAAAAAATTTAAAAAAATAAATAACAATAAAAATAATAAAATAAAATAAAAAACATGCTCCTTGAGTGTGTCAAAAAGAAAAGCACAACCAAACACACACACAATAAGATAAAAAAAAAACACAACATAGAAAAAACACAAGAACAACATAACAAAACATAAACATGACAAAAACAACAGAACACTACAAATACATAACAAAAAAAAAAACATGAAAAATAAACACAACCAAAACCTAAAAAAAAATAAATAAAATAAAAGTAAAAAACAACCAACAACAGACAATAAACAAAAATAAAAAACATAGAAAACACTCACACATAAAAATAATAATTAACACAAACAAACAAAAACACATGAACAAGAACGACAAAAACACAAGAACAATAATAAAAACATAAAAAAACACAAAACAAAAAAAACACAAGAACAACAAAAAACAACACAAATAGGGAACTCGGATTGAGCTAAAATTTTGAGGGTAGATGCCTGAAAAACCCTAGAACATCTCCACCAATTTTCATATCATTTGGAGCAACACAGATCCTAGTGCATCCATATGTGTGAACGATATATTTGGCAAGCGACTATGCGAGGGTTTCATCTGGGTTGAGTGCAAGCAGCTCCAGAGGTTGGTTTTTAGGGCCTTCGGGCCCTAGCGACCAATATTTTTGTGGTTTATGCTCAATATTTTAGCAGGAAATGTTGCAGGGGATACAAGATGGGTTAGAAATTTGTCTTTCAACAGATCATATTGTGAACTTGAGTGACAACGGCTTCCAATTTGCTGCACAAAAGAAAAGTGAAAACCATACCTTTCCATGACGTCTAGGGCAAGGATTAAAGAGACCACAAAATAAGTTTCAAGCAGTTGATCAAAAAATGGCTCATATCTCAAGTGAATCTAGTGCTAAGGTGCACCCACAAAATAATTCTACTGTGAAAACCCCTATCAAGGGTAAGAATTTTGAAGACTCAGTCCCAAAAATGAATTTTAGGGATGCCCTTCGTGGTGGACAACCTCAGCCCAATGCTAATATCAATATTAGGGCTTCTCATAAACCTCTAAGAATGCCTAAGATTGATCCCAGGAAAATGGAGTCAGGATGTCTTAAAGCAGACTGATGGAACTCCTATTGTTAAGCTTGATATGGGTAACATTCAGATCGGCATTGAAGATTTGGAAAAAAGAGGACTAATTTGTCGGTTCGTGGGTTTTCATCCGAGTCTATCTGCTTTCAAAGTCCGAGGCTGCAAAAATGCGGAAAACTAAAGGTGAGTTACAAATCTCTATTTATCCAAATGGTTATTTTCTTGTTTTATTTGCTAACAATGGAGATAGAGAGAAAACTTTTCAAGGGGGTCCTTGGTTTTTTGGAAGGACGGGGCTTTTCATGAAGCTTTGACATACTAAATTTAAAGCTCGAAGAAGAGATGCCTTCTATAGCTCCCGTGTGGGTTAGACTCTTTGGCCTCCCTATTGAATTTTGGAATCCTACTATTTTTTCTTCAATTGGAAACTCTTTAGGAACTTTTATGATGACTCGTTGATTGTACTCAAAATTTTGAACATATTATTTATGCTCGAATTTGTGTTTTAATGGATTTTGACAAACCCCTACCTAAAAATATCACATTACAATTTGGGGAAGACACTTGGGAGCAAGTAGTGGACTATGAGAACATTCCTTTTCGTTGTAGAATTTGCCATGAATATGGTCATTTGGCCAGTGCTTGCCCAAATAAAATTCTTGATCAAAAGAAAGAAGATATAAACTCGACAGGTTTCCAAATACCTAAGAAGAAGAACACTCAAAAAAAACCAATAATGAAGGATCAATCAAAGTCATTTGCTAATATGTTTGAAATCCTTTCCACAAATGATGTCCCAAGTGAGGAAGAGGAAATAATGGAAACTGAAATCTTAGAAACACAATTTAAATATGAAGGAAAGAACTCAGAGACAAACCAACAAATCAAAGGTTTTCAACAGAAAAAAAAAGGAGAAAATTTACACAAGAAAAACAATATTTCAAATGTCAAAACTTCAAATAATGCAGGTCCCAATATAGACTCCATTGAACCATCTAGTAAAATTTTGGTTGTGTATGAGCATTCTTCAAGGTTAGAAGCCATCTCGGATTCAATTGGAATAAGTCAAGAAACAGGGAAAAAAAAATTGAAGATGGATTCTAATCAAAAAGTAGGTCGCAAGACCAATCAATATCATATGGTAAAAGAAGGTGAAAAGCTTGTAGAGGAAGGTAAGATTAATGCCCTTCCCAACATTTTTAGCCCTGGTATTAATGAAGATCATCACTTGGAATATTAGAGGACTCAAAGGGAGTCTTTCAAAACAAAAATGAAATTAGAAGAATGATTCAGATAAATCATCCACATCTTGTTTTCCTTCAAGAAACAAAGATGTCAATGGAGGATATGGACTTAATTGCGAGTAAAATTTGGCCAGCTGGAAAAGTGGTTTCCCTCAGTTCCCAAGGGACTTCGGGTGGCATTGCTTGTCTTTGGGACCCAAAAGAGGTAGTTATTCACCATATGGTTGGCAGTTGGGGTTTGTTGGCTATAGCTATTCAAAGTAGACATTCCAACCAGATTATGCTCGCATTCATTGTTTATGCCCCGACTTCTTTGGAGGAAAAAAGAAGACAGTGGAAGGATATTACTCATATTATCTCTCATTTTCCTAAAGCTTGGATCTTGATCGGAGGAGATTTCAATACCATCCTCTCTCTGGATGAGAAAAGGGGGGAAATAGAAATTTGGACAAAAGTACTGACCTCATGAGCGAATATATTGCAAACCTCCATCTTGTGGATATCCAACCGAGATAATGGCCTTATGACTTGGTCTAACAGAAGGCAAGGCTTAGCTTGTATAATGGAGAGATTGGATAGGTTTTTGCTCTCTGAAAATTTCTTAATCCATGGTCACATTCCTAAAGTGAAGACTCTTAATAATGTCTGGTTCGGATCATTGGCCGATCATGGTGGAAATGTGGAAAACCAATGTGAGTTTCTCTCCTTTTCATTTTCAATTAATGTGGCTTAGAGACATTTCCTTCAGACCTCATGTGCAACAATGGTGGAAGGAAGGTAAACCTAGGCATGGGACTAAGATGTTCTGTTTTGCCAAAAGACTGCAATACATTAAATCCAAAATCAAGACTTGGAACCGGAAAGAGTTTGGGGATGTTCATAAAAAAAACATGAAGTTATTGCTCATATTGAAAATTTGAATCAGAAAATCCATTTAGATGGCCTCACAGAGAAGAGAAGTGCGGATGAAATTAAACTCACAACTCAGCTTGAGGAATGGGAAAAAAGAGAAGAAATATTATGGAAGCAAAAATCTAGAATTCAATGGCTCAAAGAAGGAGATCGAAACACAAATTTCTTCCACAAATATCTTCTAGCTCGAAGATCTCACAACTTTATTTCTTCCTTAAAATCAGATTCTGGAGATGTTGTTTATACTTGGGATGGCATGAACTCTATTGTTGTTGATTACTTTTCCAATCTTTTTTTGCTACTACTCTTGACTCGACTTCACAACAAAATGTTCTTCAAGCAATCCCTTCTCTTATCACTTCGAGGAGAACTCTATTTTGACTACTCCTGTTACTATCAATGAGATTAAACAAGTTGTTTTTAAAATACAAAAAGGGAAAACCCCAAGTCCTAATGGTTTTCCTATTGAGTTCTACCAAGAGTTCTGGGATATCCTTCATGTTGATTTATTAGAGGTGGTGGAAGAAGCCAGGAAATCCAAAGAAATTTTGAAGGTTATCAATAAAACTTATATTACTCTTGTTCCAAAAGCTCAAGAGGTTGATCATATCTCAACTTTTAGACCTATTGCTTTATGTAATGTTCTTCTCAAAATTATTACTAAAATCATGGCAGAAAGGTTGAAGCCTCTTTTGCATAAGATTATTTCCCCAGAGCAAGGGGGATATGTGGAAGGACGTCAAATAGTAGATGAGATAGTTCTTGCTCGGGAAGCCATCCATTCCATGGATATGCAAAATTCTCCTTCTATGTTCATCCAGGTAGACTTATCCAAAGCTTATGACAGAGTGGATTGGCACTTCCTTATCAAAGTTTTGAGGCAATTTGGTTTCTCTAAGGATTGGATGGATTGGATTATGGGATGTATCTCTTTAGTTTCCTACTTAGTTCTTATCAATGGTAGGCCTTCTCAGTCTTTCCCGGCTTCCAGAGGTATTAGGCAAGGTGACCCGCTATCCCCTTATTTATTCATCATTCTTGTTGAATGCTTGGGTAGGACTATAACCAAAAAGAGGGAAAACAAAACTCTTGAGGGAGTTACCATTGCTCATGGAGCTAGACCTATCTCTCATCTTCAATTTGTGGATGACTCTACCCTTTTAGGTAAAGCTACAATTAAGGAAGCTTCTAATATTAAGCAAATCATTAGCTGTTTTTCTAAGGCTATTGGGCAGTTGATCAATGAAGACAAATCTAAAGTTATTTTCTTTCATTGCTCTGCTAGACAGGAATCCATGGTCTTGGATAAATTAAGATATAAGAAGACCTCTCTTCCAATCACTTATTTAGGTATTCCCATAAATATTAAAAGGCAAAAAAATAAATATTGGAATTGGTTGTTGGACAAAGTCAAGAAGAAAATTGGAAAGTGGACCAACAAGTGGCTTTCTTCTGGGGGTAGAATCACCTTGGTAAAATCAGTCCTTCAAGCTATTCCTATTTATGTTTCTTCCATTTTGAATATCCCAAAGGTTGTTCTTCGAGAATTGGATCAAATCAGTCATCGTTTCCTTTGGAGTGGTACTAAGGAGAAAAGAAAATGGAGAAAAGAAAATGGGCCTTGGTGAAATGGGATACTTTATGTCTTCCTAAGAGTGAAGGGGGGTTAGGATTCCGGTCTTCAATTAATAACAACAAAGCTTTAGCTGCTAAATTATATTGGAGGATGTTGCATAACCCCAATGCTCTTTGGGCCAATAATCTCCATGCTAAATATGCTTGAGAACAAAAGGCCTGAAGACCTTGTTCGCTATCAACTTCCTACCAAAGGTTCTCCCATTTTAGCAGTTCTTAAGACTGGTGAGGATTTGATAAAGAAAAAATTATTTTGGATCATTCATAATGGTCAACATGCAAATTTTTGGACAGATTCTTGGGATGGTCACAAGCCTTTGATAACTCGGTTTCCCGATTGGAGGCCTTGGATGGAGGAGCTTCACCGAGCTAATTGGATAAAGGTGGCTAATTACTATCGGTACCATACTCGGTAATTCAAAGGTTGGTAGATATTGGATCCCTATTGAGGACTGGCCTATTCAAATCCCAGAAAGGCAAAGACAAGATATCCAAGGCATCCTTCATATGAGATCCCTCTCTTGGTCCCATGAAAAAGATTGTTTTGGATGGAACAACACTACTAAGGGTGAGTATTCAGTTGCTCAAGGTTATTTGACCTTATGCCATAATAATCCCAACCATTCTTCTGACATATTTTCTCAATTGTGGGCTCAAAAGCTCTAGCCTAAGGTGAGGTTCTTTAATTGGATTTTATTGCATCGTAGGGTTCTTACTGGTGAGCAACTTATGAAGCGTGGTTTTCATGGCCCTTTTAGATGTGAAATGTGTGAAAAGAATGTAGAAAATATCAACCATATTTTTATTGAGTGTACTTTAGCCTCCGAGCTATGGAGGAGAATGGCAACTTTACTTGGCTTACAGGTGGTCCAATTTTTTCACTTTTGAACAGACTTTGGAGGGATTGGCCTAATCAAGAGGGTGTTGATCATTTTATTAGGCCATTAGTTTGGATGGGTTCTACCATTCTTCTTTGGAATATTTGGAATGAAAGGAACAACCAAATTTTTAATCAAGATAGGAAGGATATTCACTATATTTGGCAAAAGACCATAGCCAACTTAGTTGAATCAGTCCATCAACTCCTTAATCACCCCCAAAACTCCCACCAAAGATGGGATCAAGTGATGCAAAGATTGAAGATTAAACCTTCTAAGGGCAACCAACTTAAAGGGAATGTGAGTATTAGTAAGATGGATAGGACTAGAAATTGGCAACCTCCTCCTAAGGATTTTGGAAAAGTCAATACCGATGGAGCCTCTAGAGGGAACCCTGGAAAAGCCGATGTGGGAGGAATTGGTAGACTTTTAGATGGCTCCCTGGTTTTTACTTTTGCTGAGAATTTGGGTATTCTTTCCAATAACCTTGCTTGAGGGGTATGGTATCCTTAGAGGCCTTCAGGAGGCTACTAAGGTTGGATGGGAAAAGGTGTTAGTTGAGTCTGACTCTCAACTTATGATTAATCTCTTGAAGACTCCTTCTAAGAATCATAAGGTGGATTGGAGAATAAAAAGAATTATTGAGAAGATTCAGTTAATCCAGATGGGATTTTTGAAAGTTGATTACAATCATGTGGTCAGAGATCAAAACAAGAGTGTTGATGCTTTAGCTAATTGGGCTTTGGACAAAGGTGATCTTACTTGTTATGGCCACCCTCCTATATGGTGGGCTTCTCAAATTAGGGAAGCTCTTCTTTCTATCATTTCTTTGGATGGCTCCAGTTCTGAAGGTACCTAGTTTCTTCTTGATTTTTTTTTGTTTCTCTTTGGTTCATTCAGTTTTTTTAGTTCCCTAGCTCATTCTATTCTTTATTTTGTTTCCTCTGTTGATTCTTGCATTAATAGTCTTCTGGTCTAGATAGGTCATTGTTTTGTTCATTTTTTTTCTTTTGTCTTCTTTGTTTAGTTTTTTAAGGTGGGTGGGTTCTTTTGTTTTGTTTTGTTTTTGTGTTCTTTGTGTTGTTTTTTGTTGTTCTTGTGTTTCTGTTGTTTTGTTTTTTTTTTATGTTTTTTGTTATTGTTCTTGTGTTTTTTTCGTTCTTGTTCTTGGGTTTCTCTTTGTTTGTGTTATTTCATTTTTTTTATGTGTGAGTGTTTTCTATGTTTTTTATTTTTGTTTATTGTCTGTTGTTGGTTGTTTTTATTTTTATTTTATTTTTTAGGTTTTGGTTGTGTTTATTTTTCATGTTTTTTTGGGTTATGTCTTTGTAGTGTGTCTGTTGTTTTTGTCTTGTTTGTGTTTTGTTATGTGGTTCTTGTGTTTTTCTATGTGGTTTGTGTTGTGGTTTCTTTTATCTTATTGTGCGTGTTTGGTTGTGCTTTTGGTTTTGACACACTCAAGGAGCATGTTTTTTATTTTATTTTATTATTTTTGTTGTTATTTACTTTTTTTAATTTGGTTTTGTGTGTTTGTTTGCTCCTTGAGTATGTCAAAGGTGGTAGGCCAGGTCCGAGTCCTGGGCATTTTTGGCGGAATGGATACCCCTGCCTCCTTGGGTCTTACCCGAAAGTGGCATCCCTTTTGGGATGTTTTCCACAAATAAATAAATAAAAAATAACACAAATAACACACAAAAAAAAAACAAAACAAAAGAACACACACACCTTAAAAAACTAAACAAAAAAAGAAAAAAGAAAAAAGAAAAAAAATTAACATAACAATGACCTTTCTAGACCAGAAGACTTTTAAGGCAAGAATAAACAGAGGAAACAAAATAAATAAAGCTTGATCTAGGGAACTAAAATAACCTGAGCGAACCAAAGAGAAGAAAAAATAGAGCAAGAAGAAACTAGGTACCTTCAGAACTGGAGCCATCCAAAGAAATGATAGAAAAAAGAGCTTCCCTAATTTGTGAAGCCCACCATCTAGGAGGGTTGCCATAACAAGTAAGATCACCTTTATCCATATCCCAATTAGCGAAAGCATCAAAACTCTTATTTTGATCTCTGACCACATGATTGTAATCAACTTTCAAAAATCCCATCTAGATTAATTGAATCTTCTCAATAATTCTTTTTATTCTCCAATCAACCTTATGATTCTTAGGAGTCTTCAAAATATTAATCATGAGTTGAGAGTCAGACTCAACTAACACCTTTTCCCATCCAACCTTAGTAGCCTCTTGAAGGCCTCCGAGGATACCATACCCCTCAGCAAGGTTATTGGAAATAATACCCAAATTCTTAGCAAAAGTAAAAACCAGGGAGCCATCTAAAAATCTACCAATTCCTCCTGCATTGGATTTTCCAAGGTTCCCTCTAGAGGCACCATCAGTATTGAATTTTCCAAAATCCTTAGGAGGATTTTGCCAATTTCTTGTTCTATCCATCTTACAAATACTCACATTCCCTTTAAGTTGGTTTCCCTTAGAATATTTAATCTTCAATCTTTGCATCACTTGATCCTATATTTGGTGGGAGTTTTGGGGATGATTAAGGAGTTGATGGACTGATTCAAATAGGTTGGCTATGGTATTTTGCCAAATATAATGAATATCCTTTCTATCTTGATTAAAAATTTGGTTGTTCCTTTCATTCCAGATATTCCAAAGAAGAATGGTAGAACCCATCCAAACTAACTATCTAATAAAATGATCAACACCCTCTTGCTTAGGCCAATCCCTCTAAAGTTGTTCAGAAGTAAAAACAAATTAGACCACTGTAAGCCAAGTAAAGTGGTTGAGAGTTTCTATATTCTCTTCACACACATCACATCTAAAAGGGCCATGAAAACTACGCTTCATAAGTTGCTCACTAGTAATCACCCTGTGATGCAATAAAAGCCAAGTAAAGAACCTCACCTTAGGCCAGAGATTTTGAGACCACAACTGAGAAAAGATGTTAGAAGATTGGTTAGGATTATTATGGCATAAGGTCAAATAACCTTGAGCAACTGAATAATCACCCTTAAAAGTGTTTTTCCAACCAAAATAATATTTTTCATTGGACCAAGAGAGAGATATCATATGAAAGATGCCTTGGATATCTTGTCTTGGCCTTTCTGGGATTTGAATGGGCCAATCCTCAATAGGGATCCAATATCTACCAATATTTGAATTACTAGTATGGTACCAACAAGAATTAGCCACGTTTATCCAGTTAGCTCGATGAAGCTCCTCCATTAAAGGCCTCCAATTGGGAAACTGAGTTATCAAAGGCTTGTGACCATCCCAAGAATCTATCCAAAAATTTACCTGTTGACCATTATGAATGATCCACCTGTTTCTAAAGCTTAACTCCTAAGTCTAAGTTAAAAATTAAGAGTCCAATTCCAACTTATTAATATCGATAATATTTGGATGGCATGGTCTTTGGGTTGGATTTGTCTTTTGTATGAGTTATCAAATTTGATTTGATAGCTTAGATATTGTTTATGATTAACATTCTAATTTGAGAAGATTGTTGTTGTAAAAATATTATTTAAGCACCTTACGTGAATAAAAACCCAATTAGTGTTTTTCCAACTCCTATTTTAGTTTAATGGAGGGATTAATTTAACTTGAGAATCTTATTTACTAGTTAACACATGTGGAGGTTGGGGGAGGGATTAATTGAATTTGAGGTCCAATTTACTAGTTAGTGTAGATGGGATGAAGGATATAATTTTATTTTGGGCCTATTTAGTGGTTCACAAATGTTAGGCGGGTGTTTTCCAACTAAATATTTCTTTGATTTCTAATAAATGTGCCTTGGTGGGCTAGTAAAATTTAGTTTTCCTTTAATTTATTTTAATTTAAAATTTGACATAGGTGGAGGTTGGGGGAGATATTAATTGAATTGGAGATCCTATTTACTAGTTGTAGATAGGATGAAGGATATAATTTTATTTTGGACCTATTTACTTGTTCACAAATGTCAAGTGGGCATTTTCAAGTAAATATATCTTTGATTTCTAATAAATGTGCCTTGGTGGGCTAGTAAAATTTAGTTTTCCTTTATTCTATTTTAATTTAAAAGTTAACATAGGTGGAGGGATTAATTTAACTTGAGAATCCTATTTACTAGTTAACATAGGTGGAGATTGGGGGGAGGGATTAAATGAATTTGAGATTATATTTACTAGTTAGTGTAGATGGGATGAAGGATATAATTTTATTTTGAGCCTATTTAGTGATTCACAAATGTCAGGTGGGTGTTTTCCAACTAAATATTTTTTTGATTTCTAATAAATATGCCTTGGTGGGTTGGTAAAATTTAGTTCTCCTTTAATTGATTTAAATTTAAAAGTTAACATAGGTGAAGGAGTTAATTTAAATTGAGAATCCTATCTACTAGTTAAAATAGGTGGAGGTTGGTGGGAGGGATTAATTGAATTTGTGGTCCTCTTCACTAGTTAGTGTAGATAATATGAAGGATATAATTTTATTTCAATCGTGTTTAGTGGTTCACAAATTTTTGGTGGGTGTTTTTCAACTAAATATTTCTTTGATTTCTAATAAATATGCCTTGGTGGGCTAGTAAAACTTAGTTTTACTTTAATTTACTTTAATTTAATAATTAATATAGGTGGAGGGATTAATTTAACGAGAGAATCCTATTTACTAGTTAACATAGTTGGAGGTTGAGGGGAGGGATTAATTGAAATTGATTTCCTATTTACTAGTTAGTGTAGATGCGATGAAGGACACCATTTTATTTTAGGACTATTTAGTGGTTAAATGTTAGGTGGTGTTTTCCAACTAGATATGTCTTTGATTTCTAATAAATGTGCATTGGTGGGCTGGTAAAATTTAGTTTTCCTTTAATTTATTTTAATTTAAAAGTTAACATATATGGAGGGATTATTTTAAAATGAGAATCCTATTTACTAGTTAACATAGGTGGAGGTTGGGGGAGGGATTAATTGAATTTGAGATCCTATTTACTAGTTAGTGAATATGGGATAAAGGATAAAATTTTATTTCTGGCCTATTTAGTGGTTCACAAATGTTAGGTGGGTGTTTTCCAACTAAAAACTTCTTTGATTTCTAATAAATGTGCCTTGATGGGCTACTAAAATTTAGTTTTCCTTTAATTTATTTAATTTAAAAGTTAACATAGGCGGAGGGATTAATTTAACCTGAGAATTCTATTTACTAGTTAACATAGGTGGAGGTTGGGGGGAGGGATTTATTGAATTTAAGGTTATTTTTACCAATTAATGTAGATGGGATGAAGGATATAATTTTATTTTGGGCCTATTTAGTGGTTCACAAATGTAGGTGGGTGTTTTCCAACTAAATATTTCTTTGATTTCTAATAAATGTGCCTTGGTGGGCTAGTCAAACTTAGTTTTCCTTTAATTTATTTTAATTTAAAAGTTAACATAGGTGGAGGGATTAATTTAACTTGAGAATCCTATTTACTATTTAGCATAGTTGGATGTTGGGGCGAGGGATTAATTTGAATTTGATGTCTTATTTACTAGTTCAGGTGGGTGTTTTCCAACTAAATATTTCTTTGATTTCTAATAAATGTGCCTTTGTGGATTGGTAAAATTTAGTTTTCCTTTAATTTATTTAAATTTAAAAGTTAACATAGGTGGAGGAATTAATTTAACTTGATAATCCTATCTACTAGTTGACATAGGTGGAGGTTGGTGGGAGAGATTAATTGAATTTGTGGTCCTATTCACTAGTTAGTGTAGATGGTATGAAGGATATAATTTTATTTCAATCCTATTTAGTGGTTTACAAATGTCTGGTGGGTGTTTTTCAACTAAATATTTCTTTGATTTCTAATAAATATGCCTTGGTGGGCTAGTAAAACTTAGTTTTCCTTTAATTTATTTTAATTTAATAATTAACATAGGTGGAGGGATTAATTTAACTAGATAATCCTATTTACTAGTTAACATAGTTGGAGGTTGAGGGGAGGGATTAATTGAAATTGATTTCCTATTTACTAGTTAGTATAGATGCGATGAATTATACTATTTTATTTTAGGACTATTTAGTGGTTCACAAATGTTAGGTGGTGTTTTCCAACTAGATATTTCTTTGATTTCTAATAAATGTGCATTGGTGGGCTGGTAAAATTTAGTTTTCCTTTAATTTATTTAAATTTAAAAGTTAACATAGATGGAGGGATTATTTTAACTTGAGAATCCTATTTACTAGTTAACATAGGTGGAGGTTGGTGGGAGGGATTAATTGAATTTGAGATCCTATTTACTAGTTAGTGTAGTTGGGATAAAGGATATAATTTTATTGCTCGCCTATTTAGTGGTTCAAAAATGTTAGGTGGGTGTTTTCCAACTAAAAACTTCTTTGATTTCTAATAAATGTGCCTTGGTGGGCTACTAAAATTTAGTTTTCCTTTAATTTATTTTAATTTAAAAGTTAACATAGGTGGAGGGATTAATTTAACTTGAGAATCCTATTTACTATTTAGCACAGTTGGATGTTGGGGGGAGGGATTAATTTGAATTTGATGTCTTATTTACTAGTTAGTGTAGATGGGATGAAGGATATAATTTTGTTTCAGGCCTATTTAGTGTTCACAAATGTCAAGTGGGTGTTTTCCAACTAATATTTCTTTGATTTATAATAAATGTGCCTTGGTGGATTGGTAAAATTTAGTTTTCCTTTAATTTATTTAAATTTAAAAGTTAACATAGGTGGAGGAATTAAGTTTAACTTGAGAATCCTATCTACTAGTTAACATAGATGGAGGTTGGTGGGAGGGATTAATTGAATTTGAGGTCCTATTTACCAGTTAGTGTAGATGGGATGAAGGATATAATTTATTTTGGGCCTATTTAGTGGTTCACAAATGTCAGGTGGGTGTTTTCCAACTAAATATTTTTTGTTTTCTAATAAATGTGCCTTGGTGGGCTAGTAAAACTTAGTTTTCCTTTAATTTATTTTAATTTAAAAGTTAACATAGGTGGAGGGATTAATTTAAATTGAGAATCCTATTTACTATTTAACATATTTGGATGTTGGGGGGAGGGATTAATTTGAATTTTATGTCTTATTTACTAGTTAGTGTAGATGGATGAAGGATATAATTTTGTTTCAGGCCTATTTAGTGTTCACAAATGTTAGGTGGGTGTTTTCCAACTAAATATTTCTTTGATTTCTAATAAATGTGCCTTGGTAGGCTAGTAAAATTTAGTTTCCTTTAATTTATTTTAATTTAAAAGTTAACATAGGTGGAGGTATTAATTTAACTTGAGAATCCTATTTACTAGTTAACATAGGTGGAGGTTGGGGGACAAGATTAATTGAATTTGAGGTCATATTTACTAGTTAGTGTAAATGGGATGAAGGATATAATTTTATTTCAATCCTATTTAGTGGTTGTGTTAGGTGGGTTTTTGCAACTAAATATTTCTTTGATTTCTAATAAATGTGCCTTGGTGGGCTAGTAAAACTTAGTTTTCCTTTATTTTATTTAAATTTAAAAGTTGACATAGGTGGATGGATTAATTTAACTAGAGAATCCTATTTACTAGTTAACATAGTTGGAGGTTGAGGGGAGGGATTAATTGAAATTTATTTCCTCTTTACTAGTTAGTGTAGATGCGATGAATTATACTATTTTATTTTAAGACTATTTAGTAGTTCACAAATGTTAGGTGGTGTTTTCCAACTAGATATTTCTTTGATTTCTAATAAATGTGCCTTGGTGGGCTAGTAAAAATTAGTTTTTCTTTAATTTTTTTAAATTTAAAAGTTAACATAGGTGGAGGGATTAATTTTTTTTATTTGGTTAGTGTTAGAAACCCCTATGACCAACACATAGGGCTGGGTAGTCTCCTCCTAACCATGATCCATGTAAAGTTGAGAGCTATGCTTAACAATAGGGAATTTAACCCATAGCCACCACACACCCATCCCCTCACACACTTGCCCACACCACGGTTTGAACCTTGGTCCTCTCAAAGAAGATCCAAAGCCCAAACCATTACATTGTACCCCTTGGGACAATGGAGGGATTAATTTAACTTGAGAATCCTATTTACTAGTTAACATATGTGGAGGTTGAGGCAAGGGATTAATTGAAATTTATGTCCTATTTACTAGTTAGTGTAGATGGGATGAAGGATACTATTTTATTTTGGGACTATTTAGTGGTTCACAAATGTTAGGTGGGTGTTTTCCAACTAAATATTTCTTTGATTTCTAATAAATGTGCCTTGGTGGGCTAGTAAAATTTAGTTTTCCTTTAATTTATTTAAATTTAAAAGTTAACATAGGTGGAGGGATTATTTTAACTTGGGAATCCTATATACTAGTTAACATAAGAACATAGGTGGAGGTTGGGGGGAGGGATTAATTGAATTTGAGATCATATTTACTAGTTAGTGTAGAAGGAATGAAGGATATATTTTTATTTTGGGCCTATTTAGTGGTTCACAAATGTCAGGTGGGTGTTTTCCAACTAAATATTTCTTTGATTTCTAATAAATGTGTCTTAGTGGGCTAGTAAAATTTAGTTTTTCTTTAATTTATAATAAATGTGGAGTGGGGTCGTGGAGGTATGGGGTAGAGGAGGGTGGTGCCCATGTTTTCCAACACACTATAGGAGTGGAATGGGACAACTACCTAGGCAAGGAAAAATATGTATGGTCCTATACAAAATATGTATGATTATACATTTTGTTTGTCCATACATGGTCTATATAGCTATAAAAATCATGTACAACCATATGCCTTTCCCAAAAATACAAACACTATTTTTAGCCTAAAATTACACATATCTACAACTTTAGAGGATAAAAATGATTGTTTTAACTAAAAATATCCTTATCGATATTCTTCCAAAACATAGAAATATTTTCTTATATTTAATTTATATAATATGTTATTATATAACACACACAAATATTACCTCTATATATTTGAAACAAAGAAACTCCTTAATTAAAAATCTATGAAAATCTATAAATGTTTTATTAAAATAAAATTAAAAACTATTAGATCACTCAACACATTGTGTTGTTTCATTTCGCATAATATAAATAAATAATTAAATAGTTTTTCACCTTAGGGTCATGGGTGCCATATGAACAATTAAGACTCAATGCAATATAATTCATATTTTATTATAGAAAACTATTCATTGAAATAATATAAACCTTCTTTTATTTATGTAATTTATGGGAAATTTTGTTATTATAAAAAATCTCTATCTATATGAAAGTATGGATGTTGTATAGCCATTTAGTATTTTTATATTTAATAAATTGTATTACCTTAAAAAGAAAAATATTATTTTTTTTAGATACATAGGGGAGTTGGTTACAACCACACTATTTTTAGTAACTATCAAGCACAGGGTTCAAACCATAGGGGCTGCTTTCAACAAGCCTATTCCACCTCGTTGTTGTTGACTCGACATGAAAGGGACCACCAATTGCTTGGTATTTGTACCTTCATCATTGGTCTAGCGTGCACTCAGAGTATTCAGAGAAGACTACTACCTTTGCAAATAGACACCCCCAAGGTTTGAACCCAAGTCTCTTCTTGGTAAGTGCCTGACTAGACAAGCAACTACCAATCCACCTAGCCCTTGGGAAAAAAAATGTATTGTTAGTGAAGATACTTTTTTTGTCCAAAACAAAAAATATAGCCATAATATACATTTAAAATGATTTAATTCATTACTTAAATCCTTATTTATATTCTAAATATAATTGCCCTTAAAAATTATTCAAATGATAAAAACCAACTTTTGTGATACTGTTTTACCCAAAAGTGTGACACAATTTTGTGCACTCATGTAAAGTTAATTTATTATAAAATAAATATCACAACCCAAATTCCCACAACCTAATTCCAAGCTACTCACTATAATTTATTTATTTATTTTAAAACATATATACATATATAGTATCTTTTACTAGGCTTACCCATCTCTACATTCTACATAGTTGTGGTTATGTAAATGTACTAGGTGGAGTCATTGTTTCACAAACCATCCTTCTCATTATCATTCAATGAGCTGGTATTTTTCTCCCTCATCCATTCCTTTGGAAGAAGCACATTGTCTTTCTCACACCACATAAATCCTTCTATGTTAGTGCTAAGAGCATATGATTTGACTATCCCCTCTTCCATTTCTTTGGAAGTAGCACAATATTTTTCTCACACCACATAAATCCTTCTATGTTAGTGCTAAGAGCGTATGAGATTCGACTATCCCCTCATCTCCTTAATGAGCTAGTCATTACATTGCTAGACTTTACTACAACCTTAATTCATAAAGATAAAAACTTAGGTAGTCTTGCTTATCCTACACCATAGTTTGAGTCATCTATTCCTACACCCATAAAGAATATTCATGAGGATATTTGTAATAGTCTAACACATTAACTTTTTATACCATGCGAGTTACTAGTATGAAATTTCTAGTCAATGATTAATGGATGATATTAGACCATGTAAAATCAACATCCAATACTGTAAAGGATTAGGGTTTTTTCCTAAAAAATGTCTCATCTTTTAGGATCCATATCTTCATGAAGAGTTATCTTATTTAGCTGATTCTTGGACCAACTTGTGTAGAATTTGAATGAATTTAAAATGAGTGGTCATATGCAAAAATTTAAGCAATATTGAGGGAGATATGATCCTGTGAATTCAACCATTCAAAACAAGGGCAGTGACAATTTTTCAAGTCACGAAAAATGAAATTGCAATTATTTGCCAACTAGGGTTCAAATGATGGGAAGAGCAATGAAGGGCTAGGACTTCAGCAAGGCAAGACATTCTATCTGGATAAAGAATTTTTCAGCTAAGTTATTTTTTCTCTTTCTTTATCTTAGAAATTGTGCATGAAAATTTTATAAAGTTTTTATCAAATATTATATTTGTTATAGAAATTTTCGATAAATTTCATTAGATTTTGAGTTTTAGTTTCCTTTCCATGGATCGATTTATAGTTAAATCCTTAGAATCATACCTAGTGGTAGAGGTTAGTGAGTGCACCTCATAGAGATCCTCATTGCTCCAAGATAGGGTAGTTTTTGGTAAATTTAATGGGTATTGGCCAGGGGCTTCAACCTTGAGAAAATGGATTGATAGGAGTTGGAAGTCTCCAAGAGTGATTCTATCATTTCTTCCCAAAGGTTTCTTCCTAAACATTTTTTTTCTAGGGAAGAAAGAGAAAGAATCCTAAAATGGGGTCCTTGGTTTATGGGAAGAGCAGGGCTCTTCCTTACCTACTGGTATGAAGGCTTTTCACCTGAAAATGTAAATCTATCCCTAGTACTAGTTTGGTTTAGGATGTTTGGATTACCCATTGAATTTTGGGAACATAGATACCTTAAAGTAAATAGGCAACACTCTAGGATAATTACTTGAGATTTCAAATACAACAAAAGATGGATTTTTGGCTATTTATGCTCGAATATTGGTCATGATTAATATAAGTAAAGCTTTACCAGAATCAATCATTCTTAAGTATGGGGATAAGATGTGGACCCAAAATATAGATTATGAAAAAATATATTTTAGATGTAGAAGATGTCATCAGGTGGGGCATATTGAGAGACCATGCCCTAAGAAGAGCCCAAAAAAATCATTTGAAGAAAATCGTAAGAGAAATTTACAAATGGTTATGGATAAAGATGTTTTTCAACTTCCAAAAAATAGATCTAGAAAAATAAAATACCAAAAAGAAATGATATTGGAAGACATTCCAATTCTTTTGAGGCTTTATCCTATGAAGAAAAATTAGATCAAAACTTAGAGGACACAGGACAACAATTTCAACATATTAGCAAGGAACGGTCTTGTAGCGACTCTGGGACACACACACCGCTTTACTCTACTTGCAGCATTATACCAAAATGAAAATGAAAGACCATGAAATGCATATAACATGGAAATAACAAAGAGAGATAATTTTATTGATATTGAAACCCGGTTACATGTCGGTACCTCTGAGGGATACCCATTTCGATACAATGAATTACAAGTGGGTAATATGTCCCCTCGCAAGGGGTGGTGTGCTTTTAAAGGCTTCCCTATTCTGCACACGAAAATGTATAAGGGCTTACAAATGCCTCCTTCTCCAAGTCTGATTCCTGGAGGGATATTTGTGCTTTCGAATGTTGCTAATCTGTGTAATGAACTTGTAGTCCTGTGATCATGAAAACAACAACACACGCTTAGCTGTCTGAGATTGCCTCCTCGAATGAGGCTGTTAGTAGTAAATCTGAAAATAAAAGGAAATATGCTCAATGATAATAAATTCAATTAAATTGGTGCTATGAAAGCAAAGAAATGAAGCAAAATGGATCTTATTCTAATGATGTGAAATATAAAGAAAGCATAATAAGAGAAACTAACACCTAAACCCTAGACTAGGTTTACGGGCCACTTTCTAGGATAGTGACCGCTAAGATGAAATCCCTATCTATTGATCCAAATACTATGGGCTTAAGTTGCTACTAATGTTAAATTATTACCATATATGTATGGATTATTACCTCTTAGTTGGCTAGCACTTTGTTGCTCCTCAAGGGTGCTCATATCTGCTCTCCAATACGATAGGGCTTTGTTGTGTATGCTCTCCAAGAAAAAGCTCTCTCAAAGAAGTCTGCTAAAAGATCATCCTTGGTCTCAGAATTGATATTTGATCATGGATGGATGATTATGGATCCCTTGGTGCTCTCAAGCTTATACCTTATAAAGTGTTTGAAGCCCTAGGTCTATGTTCAAACCCTAGGACTAAATCCCTCATGCATACTAGATGTTAGCATGAGAAATTACCTTTTTCTGTGCTTTGGAGGTCATTTAACTAAAGTCTACCTTTGGATTTGAGTCTCCCATGTGAACTGGTCGTTGACATGAGGAGTTTTTGTCTTTTTCTATGTTTGAAGGCCAGTTAACTGAAGTCTAATTGTGGACTCAAGTCTCCCATGTGAACTGGTCGTTAGCATGAGAAGTTTTATCTTTGTTTATGTTTGAAGGCCAGTTAACTAAAGTCTAACTATGGACTCAAGTATCCCATGTGAACTAGTCATTAGCATGAGAAGTTTTGTCTTTGTCTATGTTTGAAGGCCAGTTAACTAAATTCTAACTATGGACTCAAGTCTCCCATGTGAACTGGTCATTAGCATGAGAAGTTTTGTCTTTGTCTATGTTTGAAGGCCAGTTAACTGAAGTCTAACTATGGACTCAAGTCTCCCATGTGAACTAGTCGTTAGCATGAGAAGTTTTGTCTTTGTCTATGTTTGAAGGCCAGTTAACTGAAGTCTAACTTTGGACTTGAGTCTCCCATGTGAACTGGTCGTTAGCATGAGGAGTTTTATCTTTGTTTATGTTTGAAGGCCAGTTAAATGAAGTCTAACTTTAGGCTCTAGTATCCCATATGAACTATTCGTTAGCATGAGGATTTTTATCTGTGTCTATGTTTGAAGGCCAGTTAACTGAATTCTAACTGTGGACTCAATTCTCCCATGTAAACTGGTTGTGAGGGGGAATGCAAAGTTGTCCCGACTCACTTTATTGCATGTAAACTACCACTTCTACCCCTGATTAGGCTTGTTTGTCAACAAAATGCTTTTTATGACTTAGCCACTATCATATGTAGTGACTAAGATTTGGTCGTTGTTGTTTGTAGTGACTAAGGTTTGGTCGCTCTCAGCTTGGGTGGTCAGGATCTAGTCACTCTGGTTTACAGTAGCTAAGCTTGGATGGGTTAAAACTGCTATTTTGAGTGGTTAGGACCACTAATTGCTCTTGTAAAGGTCCAACATTGGACATATGGTCTTTAGATGTGCTCATATGACTGGTTTCCTGAACATGACACATTTTAGGTGTCTACAGATTCCCCTTTTTGTGATGTGTTGTGTGAGTAAAACATAACATGGAGCAAAAATATAGATCACCTATGGCCATATTGTGAGTTGAAAAAACGTTTGTGATACCTTTGGGACCTTTGTGAGTTGACCAAAGGGTTTATGTTACCTTTGGGGCATTTTTGTTTGACCAAAGGGCTTATGCTCTTTGGGGCATTTTGGTTTGACCAAAGGGCTTATCCCCTTTGGGGCATTTTGATTTTACCAAAGGGCTTATCCCCTTTGGGGCATTTTGTTTTTAACCAAAGGGCTTATGCTCTTTGGGGCTTTTTGTTTTTTACCAAAGGGCTTATGCCCCTTGGGGATTTTTTTTTTGACCAAAGGGCTTGTGCTCTCTGGGGATTTTTGGTTTGACCAAAGGGCTTATGCCCATTAGGGCTTTTTATTTTTGACCAAAGGGCTTGTGCTCTTTAGGGATTTTTGTTTTTGACCAAAGGGATTTGCCTCTTGGGGATTTTTGTTTTTGACCAAAGGGCTTATCCCCTTTGAGGCATTTTGTTAAGTTTGACCAAAGGGCTTACATCCTTTGGGGCATTTGTTAAGTTTGAACAAAGGGCTTACGCCTTTGGGTAATTTGTTAAGTTTACCAAAGGGCTTGTGTCCTTTGGGGTATTTGTTAAGTTGGCCAAAGGTCTTACGTCATTTGGGGCATTTGTTAAGTTGATCAAAGGGCTGGTGTCCTTTGGGGAATTTTTTAAGTTGACCAAAGGGCTTACATCCTTTTGGGTGTTTGTTAAGTTGACCAAAGGGCTTATGTCCTTTAGGGCATTGTCCCCGCTCACTTTATTACATGTAAACTACCACTTCCACCCCTGATTAGGCTTGTTTGTCAACAAAATACTTTTTATGACTTAGCCACTGTCGTATGCAATGACTAAGATTTGGTTGTTGTCGTCTGTAGCAGCTAAGGGTCTGGATGCTCTCAGCTTGGGCGGTTAGGATCCAGCTACTCTGGTTTACAGTGGCTAAGCTTGGATGGGTTAAAACTACTATTTTGAGTGGTTAGGACCACTGATTGCTCTTGTAAAGGTCCAACATTGGACATATGGTCTTTAGATGTGCTCATATCACTGGTTTCCTGAACATGACACATTTTAGGTGTCTACAAATGCCCCTTTTTATGATGTGTTGTGTGGGTAAAACATAACATGGAGCAAAAATATAGATCACCTATGGCCATATTGTGAGTTGAAAAAAGGTTTGTGATACCTTTGGGACCTTTGTGAGTTGACCAAAGGGTTTATGTTACCTTTGGGGCATTTTGGTTTGACCAAAGGGCTTATGCTCTTTGGGGCATTTTGGTTTGACCAAAGGGCTTATCCCCTTTGGGGAATTTTGATTTTACCAAAGGTCTTATCCCCTTTGGGGCATTTTGTTTTTAACCAAAGGGCTTATGCACTTTGGGGCTTTTTGTTTTTTACCAAAGGGATTATGCCCCTTGGGGATTTTTGTTTTTGACCAAAGGGCTTGTGTTCTCTGGGGATTTTTGGTTTGACCAAAGGGCTTATGCCCCTTAGGGCTTTTTATTTTTGACCAAAGGGCTTGTGCTCTCTGGGGATTTTTGTTTTTGACCAAAGGGATTTTGCCTCTTGGGGATTTTTATTTTTGACCAAAGGACTTATCCCCTTTGAGGCATTTTGTTAAGTTTGACCAAAGGGCTTACGTCCTTTGGGGCATTTGTTAAGTTTGACCAAAGGGCTTATGTCCTTTGGGTAATTTTTTAAGTTGACCAAAGGGCTTGTGTCCTTTGGGGTATTTGTTAAGTTGGCCAAAGGGCTTACGTCATTTGGGGAATTTGTTAAGTTGATCAAAGTGCTGGTGTCCATTGGGGTATTTTTTAAGTTGACCAAAGGGCTTACATCTTTTTGGGCATTTGTTAAGTTGACCAAAGGGCTTATGTCCTTTGGGGCATTGTCCCTGCTCACTTTATTACATGTAAACTACCACTTCCACCCCTGATTAGGTTTGTTTGTCAACAAAATACTTTTTATGACTTAGCCACTATCGTATGCAGTGACTAAGATTTGGTTGTTGTTGTCTGTAGCGGCTAAGGGTCTGGCTGCTCTCAGCTTGGGCGGTTAGGATCCAGTCGCTCTGGTTTACAGTGGCTAAGCTTGGATGGGTTAAAACTGCTATTTTGAGTGGTTAGGACCACTATTGCTCTTGTAAAGGTCCAACATTAGACATAAGGTCTTCAGATTTGCTCATGTGACTGGTTTCTTGAACATGACACATTTTAGGTGTCTATAGATGCCCTTTTTTGTGATGTGTTGTGTGGGAAAAGCACAATGTGGAGCAAAAATATAGATCACCTATGGCCATATTGTGAGTTGACAAAAGGTTTGTGATACCTTTGGGACCTTTGTGAGTTGACCAAAGGGTTTATGTTACCTTTAGGGCATTTTGGTTTGACCAAAGGGCTTATTCTCTTTGGGGCATTTTGGTTTGACCAAAGGGCTTATCCCCTTTGGGGAATTTTGATTTTACCAAAGGGCTTATCCCCTTTGGGGCATTTTGTTTTTAACCAAAGGGTTTATGCTCTTTGGGGATTTTTGTTTTTTACCAAAGGGATTATGCCCCTTGGGGTTTTTTGTTTTTGACCAAAGGGCTTGTGCTCTCTGGGGATTTTTGGTTTGACCAAAGGGATTATGTCCCTTAGGGTTTTTTATTTTTGACCAAAGGGCTTGTGCTCTCTGGGGCTTTTTTTTTTTGACCAAAGGGCTTATGCCTCTTGGGGATTTTTTTTTTGACCAAAGGGCTGATCCCCTTTGAGGCATTTTGTTAAGTTTGACCAAAGGGCTTACGTCCTTTGGGGCATTTTTTAAATTTGACCAAAGGTCTTGCGTCATTTGGGTAATTTGTTAAGTTGACCAAAGGGCTTGTGTCCTTTGGGGCATTTTTTAAGATGGCCAAAGGGCTTACGTCCTTTGAGGCATTTGTTAAGTTGACCAAAGGGCTTGTCCTTTGGGGCATTTTTTAAGTTGACCAAAGGGCTTACATCCTTTGGGGTATTTGTTAAGTTGACCAAAGGGCTTATGTCCTTTGGGGCATTTGTTAAGTTGACCAAAGGGCTTACGTACTTTGGGGTATTTGTTAAGTTGACCAAAGGGCTTACATACTTTGGGGCATTTGTTAAGTTGACCAAAGGGTTTATGTCCTTTGGGGCTTTTGTTAAGTTTACCAAAGGGCTTACGTCCTTTGGGGAATTTGTTAAGTTTACCAAAGGGCTTTCATCCTTTGGGGAATTTTTTAAGTTGACCAAAGGGCTTGCGTCCTTTGGGGCATTTGTTAAGTTGACCAAAGGGCTTACGTCCTTTGGGGAATTTGTTAAGTTGACAAAAGGATTTGTGTCCTTTGGGGCATTTTTTAAGTTGACCAAAGGGCTTGTGTCCTTTGGGGTATTTGTTAAGTTGATCAAAGGGCTTGTGTCCTTTGAGGCATTTGTTAAGTTGACCAAAGGGCTTGTGTCCTTTGGGGAATTTGTTAAGTTGATCAAAGGGCTTGTGTCCTTTGGGGCATTTATTAAGTTGATTGCTTAACTGTTTGATTTTTGAGTAGGGGAGGTATGATACCAGTAATGCCCCAGTTGATGTTTAAAAATGTTTTTGTTTTGATTTTATGTTATGGATGTAATTATGGATGCTATGCCTAGTTAATGATTTGATTACGCTATATGTATGAAGTGTATGGGTGACATGTGCTAGCTAGATGATATATGTGTTATGAGTTGATTTGATTATGGATTTATGATTATAAGCATAGGTGTATGAAATGATGTGATCTTAGATGTAGATGGACCTATATTCTTTAATCACGTAAAACACAAGGAATGCATATGATATGATTTTAACAATCTACTGGATGATACCACAAAAAGTATAACAATCATGGATTTTTAATAATCATTCTAATCATAAGAACTAATTATTTAGGTATTCATAAATGAAATGTAATGGCATGGAATGTATGTAATTTATTGATAAAGCTTATATGATTTAAAATATTCAAAATAGTCAGTGGTTGTGTAAACATTATTTCTGACATCTATCCGATGTCTCACCTATTTTGTTAATACCCATTAATTCATAAAATATCATAAAAAGAATTGATGATGTGATTGAGATATGATTTGTTGCTATGTAGGAATTTATGAGGCTTTTCTTGAGACTCAAACACTCTAGTTACACTATCAACAACTGCGTACTGACCATATAGGACTTTTGAAAAATAAGGCTTTTACCATGGACCTAGTTATTCATGATCTCTATGTGTGCAAGTGATTGTATATTTTGAGATAGAACTCAAGTATTTCCTCCGATGTAAGGCGGGATTCTTTCAGCCCATTTCTAAGATTAGGGATCCTCAAGTGTTCATCTCATCCTTATGTTGGACTTAGTTGGACTATACCACTAGGTAGTATTGGGTTACCCAAAGCTAGCTCATCCACATGCAAATATTTTTCTATACAAATGCCAAAGCTATTGTGATAGACATATCACCATGCATAAAGATATATCCTTCCAGTTTTGTACAATGTTGAGAATTCCAAGGATTCAAGCTCCATTCCCTTTTTTTCTTTATTTTATTTGGGATACTTGCTCTTTTTTAGTGATGAACATCATTGTTTATATTTAATTGATCTTTTTATTTTTGAGCAAGGGATTTATGTAGTGATGATAATCACTATTTGTTTTGTTTTTGTGCTTTTGATACTTTGAATAATGAATTTTGGAATTTGAAAATTTTTTTGACTCAGGATTTTTGCTCATTTTGATTAATGAAAGGGATTTAATTGGGTAGGGTGGAGCTTTTCCTTTTGCCAATTCTCAGAACCTTTGAACCGATCGCACAGGGGGATAAGAAAGGAAGATCATTTTTGCTTAAGGCAACCTAGTACACTATTTGCATCTTTTATCTTTCCCTTGTACCAGCTAGGATTTTAGTGTTTCAATTAGTGATGGGATCCTAAATATCCAAGGTATTATCACAACTAGACCTTGCCCTCTACTAATCAAGGTGGCTTTATACAAAAGTTGATAAGACCACTAGATATGGTTAAATGACTAGGAAACCTCAATATATTTCTTATAGCAACACGAAATGGTTGTGTTGAAAAAACACAATTACACACATGGATGAATGGATGAAGATGGACTTTTGATGATGCAATGATTGATATACAAATATGGCATCGTTTGCAAGACTATGATCATAACATATGAAAATAAAATAGATGTAATGCAACTATGTGAATGCAGATGTGAGATGTAAATATTTTTATATTTTCTATTATTGTATTTTTTTTTTTTGACCGAAGGGATTTAAAATGCCTTTGGAGCCTTTTGTGATTTGATTTGACCAAAGGGCTTTAAGATGCCTTTGGAGCATTTTGTGATTTTATTTGACCAAAGGGCTTTAAGATGCCTTTGGAGCATTTTGTGATGTGACTTGACCAAAGGGCTTTAAGATGCCTTTGGAGCTTTTTTTTGATGGAATTTTTACCAAGTGGTGTGGATAGGTTTGGAGAATTTTTTATTAATTTTGACCAAGTGACAAAATATACCCTTGGAAAATTTTTATTAATTTTGACCAAGTGACATAAATATACCCTTGGAGCATTTTTATTAATTTTGACCAAGCAACTTAGAGATGCCCTTGGAGCATTTTTGATTAAGGTGACCAAGCGGCTTAGAGACACCCTTGAAGCATTTTTGATGAAGTTGACCAAGCGGCTTAGAGATGCCCTTGGATCATTTTTGATTAAGGTGACCAAGTGGTTTAGAGATGCCATTGGAGCATTTTTTATTAAGTTGACCAATCGACTTAGAGACACCCTTGGAGCATTTTTTATTAATTTGACCAAGCAGCATAAATATACCCTTGGAGCATTTTGATTAAGTCGACCAAGCGGCTTAGAGATGCCCTTGGAAAATTTTTAATTAAGATTTGACCAATCAGCTTAGAGATGCCCCTGGTGCCTTTAATTTTTTATTTTACTATTTTTTGATTTGTTTGGAATTTTATGATTTCTATTGTTTTTTAAGATTTTGAAGTTATTTGAATGTTTTTGATATTTTTCTGGTGTTATAGGGGGAAGGTATGATACCTTAGGTGCCCCCAGTGTGCATGTTGCCTACTATAATGTAGTCATATTTCTTAGGAAGAGTGACAAAAATTAGCTCTCCCAATTGGGGCACAGACCTTTGCAAGGTATCTTTGTCTTGATGAGATGAAATGAATGAACCATCTATGGGAAATGTCCCACTGTCTATGGGGTCTTGAACTACATGTCTAAATTATTTGCAATTGCAAATGCCATACCTCTCTATTTGGTGGTAGATGCAGTAATGGTCCTCCCTATAACCCTTGGTTTTAGCTCTATTTGGGTATAAAGGCTTTATGTCAGGTAAGGTGATGACCTTAGCTTCCTATAGCTTTTGAAAAATATCAAACATAGACTAGTTTAAAGGCATCCAAATGCATTGCTATTGCTTTGATTTTTTAGCATGCTTAGGCCTGGTATGAGGACCAGGTTGAGCCCTAGGTATGTCACTTGATGGCTTAGGGGGTTCTTGTTGAGGCTTCTCTTGTGTTTGCCCAGGAGATAATTTGACCTTAGATAAAGGTTGCTTTTGTCTCTCAAGCTGGTTCATGATAAATTGTAATACCTCATTTTTTTCTCCATTTGTGCCTCTATATTATAGAGGTGATTTTGCATATACTCCAATACTGCTATGAATTTCATGTGTATTTCTAGCGATTGGTTTGAAATACCATTGTCTATTGAAGGAGGTGATAAAGTAGGTGCTAAATATACACTAGGTAACTGTAACTCACCCATTTCCTTTATTTGAGTTGATGTGGATGCTTCATGATGATCCACTTTTTTAGTGGTATCCACATGCTAATGTTTATGACTTAGTTCATGTTTCTATTTCACTTTGTAGTGTTGCATTGCACTAGCTTTGATACCCTCTATATGATTTGGGGGGAACAGTTGGTCTTGTTCTTGAGGAGGCACCATAAGAAGTGAGTTAGGGGTGACTAATGCCAATGGTTTTAATCCCTTCAATGGGGAAGCAACATCTGATTGCACCACATCTTGTTTTATCTACTTTAGAGTCACTTGGTCCTCTATCTCGCTATTGACCATTACCACAAACTCTTGAGAAGGCACTTTTTCTTGTGTCTCATCAACTTTCTTGTAATACTTGAATGGATTAGGATCATGGGGGACCACATACACTTGTCCTTGATGTAGTTCTGATTTGCAGGTCCCTCGAAGAGGTTTCTATTGTTTCTCTACCTATTATGTGTATTTATACGTTGATAAGTGTCTCTGTGGTTAGAATTTGTATGATATTTATGGGGTTGCTTTGAAGCATCCCTAGGTTAGGTGGTGTGTTTAGAAGTCACACTTCGTGAGCTTCCAGATGTAGAATATTATATGGCTATGGTTCGAATAAATTTGGTCCCACTCATCCAATTGATCTTGGAGCATTTGTTCTCTCTGAATTGCATGTGACCCATGTGACTGATTTTATTGGTTTGTTGTGCTGGGTCTATGCCTCTGTAGCTCCATGTGAGGGTTCTTGCCTATTTTGAATTGTGCAACAAGGTAGACAACTCTCTTTCCTCTATCTTACCCATTATTGGACTGATTCAAACTCTCAATGTAATGAGATGTTCAGGGTATGGAACCTAATTCCATCTCTAGATTGAAGGTCTTGCTCACCATGGGAGGTCTCCTAGCCATAATTTTTGTTATAAAATTTTTGACTTCTAAAAAATGTTGTGGGTGTTATAAATTTCTTTGAAAATTAGGGTTAGGTTAATTACCCTAGTAATGAAGAAACACACAAAGCAAACAATATGATTATCTCTTTTTAAGGATTAAATGTGTATCCTAAGAACTTGTTTTTGTGTGTTTCAAATGTGTTGTTGCTTTTGCTTTCTTGTTCATGTTTCAAAATTAGAATAAGAAGACTCATCCAAAGTAGCAACTAAGAACACCAATGCCAAACATGATTTTCTTAAAAGAGGCTAGGGTACACCGCTAAAGTCCCAGTGGGGGGTTCACCTAGCTCTTCCACTCTGAACCAAAATAAATTGTTCCAATAGTGGGAGACAGTTTGAACATGAGTGAATAGTACCACCTTGAAGAATTTCCCTATTTTGTTCTAGCAAAATCACGGGGGCAAGCTGGTGGAAGGAGGTGAATTTCAACGTCACCGGACTGAATTGGGGGTCGGTGATGAAATCCAACCTCCCAATGTTTATTGTGATACGTGCAAGTGTGTGGGGTTATTTTTATATTTAAAAATAGAAAGCAATGCATCAACCAACATTCATGACTACTTTCCTACAATGCCTAAAACAAACATTTTATTTTTAGAGAAATGCATCTATAACTAGTCTATATGATTTTAATGCACTCTCCTATTTTGTGATGAAAACAACCACTAATTGGGCCACATGCAAGAAAAACAAAATACAATGGCCTAGCACGCTGGAGACTAGGGTAGACCTTACAGGTAGAGGTCCATTGTTCCTAGCAGTGCCTAGAGGAAATCTAAAAGAAACCTAGGAAACACAAAATGCAATTTTTATTTCTCTTTTTTCTTTCATTTTCCCTAATTAATCTATGTTTATGCTTGCTATTTCTTGAAATCAAATGTAGATAGAAAATCAAAGAATACAGGGAAGGGGTACCAACCTTGAATCCCACTCAGATGACAAAAATTATGCCCTCTTTCTGTACTCCTCTATTGGCCACTATTGATTAGAGAAGCTAAATTCCGGTCGTTGTTAGCAGGAGCGGCTAATATTGTTGGTCATTGTAGACCAGAGCGACTAATTTTTGGTCACTGTAGACTAGAGTGGCTAGACCTACACATAAAAATAAGTCAATATATAGGTAGAAAAATGAAAAATCAGTGGAGTTCCCACCATGATCACCATTTGTAGTGACCCCGGGATCCACACATCGCTTTACTCTACTTGCATTATTATACCAAAATTAAAATGAAAGACCATGAAATGCATATAATACGAAAATAACAAAGAGATATCCTTTTATTGATATTAAAACTTGGTTACATATCCCATTTCGATACAATGAATTACGAGTGGGTAAGATGGCCCATCACAAGGGGTGGTGTGTTTTTAAAGGCTTCCTGATTCTACTCACAAAAATGTATGAGGGCTTACAGATGCCTCCTTCTCCAAGTCTAATTCTTGGAGGGATCTTTGTGCTTTCAAATGTTGCTAATCTATCTGATGAACCTATAGTATTGTGATCATGAAAACAATAACACATGCTTAGTTGTCCGAGATTGCCTCCTCGAATGAGGTTGTTAGCAGTAAATCTAAAAATAAAATGAAATATGCTCAATGATAATAAATGCAATGAAACTGGTGCTATGAAAGCAAATAAATGAATCAAAATAGATCTTATGCTAATTATGTGAAATATAAAGAAATCATAATAAGAGAAACTAACACCTAAACCCTAGACTAGGTTTGTGGGCCACTATCTCGGATAACAACCGCTAAGATAAAATCCCTCTCTATTGACCCAAAGACTATGGGCTTAAATTGCTATTAATGTTAAATGATTACCATATGTGTATGTATGATTACCTCTTAGTTGTCTAGCACTTAGCTACTCCTCAAGGGTGCTCAAATCTACTCTCCAATCTGATAGGGCTTCACTGTGTATGCTCTCCAAGAAAAAGCTCTCTCAAAGAAGTCTACTAAAAGATCATCCTTGGTCTCAGAATTGATATCTGATCATGGATGGATGATTATGAATCCCTTAGTGCTCTTATTCTTGCACCTTATAAAGTGTTTGAAGCCCTAGGTCTATGTTCAAACCCTAGGACTGAATCCCTCATGTGTACTAGATGTTAGCATGAGAAATTACCTTTTTTTATGATTTGGAGGTCAGTTAACTGAAGTCTAACTTTGGAGTTGAGTCTCCCATGTGAACTAGTCGTTAGCATGAGGATTTTTGTCTTTTTCTATGTTTTAAGGCCAGTTAACTGAAGTCTAACTATGGACTCAAGTCTCCCATGTGAATTGGTCGTTAGCATGAGAAGTTTTGTCTTTGTTTATGTTTGAAGGCTAGTTAACTGAATTCTAACTGTGGACTCAAGTCTCCCATGTGAACTGGTCATTAGCATGAGAAGTTTTGTCTTTGTCTATGTTTGAATGCCAGTTAACTGAAGTCTAACTATGGAATCAAGTCTCCCATGTGAACCAGTCGTTAGCATGATAATTTTTGTCTTTGTCTATGTTTGAAGGCCAGTTAACTGAAGTCTAATTCTGGACTCAAATATCCCATGTGAACTGGTCGTTAGCATGAGAAGGTTTGTCTTTGTCTATGTTTGAAGTCCAGTTAACTAAAGCCTAACTTTGGACTTGAGTCTCCCATGTGAACTGGTCGTTAGCATGAGGAGTTTTGTCTTTATTTATGTTTTAAGGTCAATTAACTGAAGTCTAACTTTGGACTTGAGTCTCCCATGTGAACTGGTCGTTAGCATGAGGAGTTTTGTCTTTGTCTATGTTTGAAGGCTAGTTAACTGAAGTCTAACTATGGACTCAAGTCTCCCATGTGAACTGGTTGTGAGGGGGAATGCAAAGTTGTCCCCGCTCACTTTATTGCATGTAAACTGCCACTTCCATCCCTTATTAGGTTTTTTTGTCAACAAAATGTTTTTTTATGACTTAGCCACTATCGTATACAGTGACTAAGATTTGGTCATTGTCATCTATAGTGGCTAAGGTCTAGCTACTCTCATATTGAGTGGTCAAGATCCAGTCGCTCTAGTTTATAGTGGCTAATCTTGGATGGGTTGAAACTACCATTTTGAGTGGTTAGGACCACTGATTGCTCTTGTAAAGGTCCAACATTGGACATATGATGTTTAGATATGCTCATATGATTGTTTTCCTGAACATGACACATTTTAGGTGTCTACTCGTCTATTCAATATGATCCTAATTTAAGGAAGCACATTCTCGATGAATCCAAGGAATATGTTTCATCAAATTTTGAAGACTCTCTTAAAGTTCCATGCACCATTTAGGTGGAAACAATTGGTAAAGAAAATGCAGTTTTAGAAGGTAGTAGAGGATAAGTCAAAAGCTTCAAGAAATATCAGAAAATGAGCAGAATAAGTCAAAAGCTTCTATAATAGAGCTAGTAGAGGATAAATATGTTGAAAAAAAAAATTGCAAAAGAGTATTAAGGAATAGAATAATAAGACCTCCTCCTGATATAGGTAAGCAAAAAAGAGGAAAACCCTCAAATTATCAAGCAAGATCCAGGGAAGCAAGAGCTAACATAGAGAAAGGAGCACAAACTAAGTTGGTTGAACTTCTCTTTACCAAACAAAAAAATGATATCGGTAATACACAAGAGGGCCCAAAATCCCCTAATGAGACATGATTATCATATCATGGAATATAATGGGTGCTAATACCCTCTCAAAGCATAGGTGTATTAGGGACCTATGTTTAAGTAATAAACCTAATATTCTCTGTATCCAAGAAACTAAAATGACAAAAGAAGAAGTTTCAAAAATTATGAAAGCAATTTGGACAAGATGTGAATGGGATGCTATGGATTCTAAAGGAGTAGCAAGGGGAATTATAACTTGTTGGAATCCTTCTAGAATCTCTTGTGTAACCATTCATAAAACTAGGCATTGGATAGCCTCTTTAGTCACTTGCTACTTTGTTGATATTCACTTCATCCTTATCAATGTGTATAGTACTACAACTCAGTCAGGTAGATTAGAATTTTGGAGTGGTATTGAGGCCTTTATGAGAAGTAAAGACCAAGAAGTCCATTTCATGATCATTGGAGATTTTAATGCCATTACCAAGTTGAATGAAATTTTTTGGGGAATTACAAAATTGACCCAAAGTATGAAATATTTCTCAGCTTTTATTCAAAAAAAAATCTATGGGAAGTTGATTTTGAAGAAGAAAACTATACTTGGACTAACAACAGGAGAGGCCATAACCTAATAGCAAAAAAAATAGATAGATGCATTCTCTCAGATCATTGGCTAGATGAAGGAACTTGTGCTAAAATTAATACCTTAACAAGGATTGGTTCAGATCACTGGCCAATAAGAATTAAATGATGGTTAGTGAATTAAAAAAAATCATATTTTAAATATGAGCAGATGTGGGAAGATCATACTCAATTTGTTGATATGATAGCTCAAACATGGAATTATTTAGGTAATGATGGGTTGTATACTCTTCCAAACAAATTTAAAGTTATAACATCTAGATTAAAATAATGGAACAAGAACACCTTTGGAAACATTTTTGAAAAGAAATGAGAACTAAAAAATAGACTTTCAAAATTCTAAAAAGGTGATGAAAATAATACAATCTTAGAGGAAAGGGAGTTGCTTAGTGAATATCATAATATTTTGAGTACGGAAGAGAAATTATGGAGATTAAAATCAACATAGACTTGGTTAATAGGAGATAAAATACAAAGTTTTTTCATAGGATGGCTATAGTACAGAGATCTTCTAGAATTGGTAGAATTAAATCAATAGAAGGGATTTGGATTGAATATTAGAGTGAAATTAGAAAAGAGGCTATCATTTTATTAGAATATTCTAGGTTTTGAGGAGACTGAAGTTCTCAATGATAAAATTCTTCAATATGTTCCTTCAGTTATAACAAATGAAGACAATAGGAAACTGATGGAGCCTATTACTCTAGAAGAAGTTCATTTAGCTCTTTTCTCTTTTAATAAGGATACATCCCCTAGTCCATATGGGATATTTGTAGCTTACTACCAATATAATTGGGATATAGTGAAGGATTATTTATTGGTGGTAGTGGAAAAGTATCAGGTAAAACAATACATTCCTTATAAAATAAATGCAACTTATCTTACCCTAATTACAAAAAAGAAGGATGCTAAATTGTTTGATTCTTTTAGATCCTTAAGTCTATGTAATATGGCTTATAGAATTAATTACAAAGTGATGGTGAATAGATTAAGGCCATTGTTAGACAAAATCATTTCAGAATAGCAAGGAAGTTTTATGAAAGGGAGACAAGTTTTGGATGGGATCATAGTAGCTCATGAGGTTATACATTCAACAACTTCAAGAAAAGAGAAAGCTATGATATTAAAACTTGATATGAGTAGAGCCTATGATAGGGTTAAATGGAATTTTATTTTTGTTGTTTTAGATCAGTTTGGTTTTGGTAATAAATGGGTTAAATGAATTAAAGCTTCTATCTCTACAGTTTCTCATTCAGTGTTTGTCAATGGGTTAGTGACAAAATATTTTAAATCCAAGAGAGGTCTTAGATAAGGAGATCCTCTATCTCCTTATTTTTTCATTATTATGGCAGAAGTTTTGAGTAGGAACTTAAATAAGGCTTACAAATATGGGTTTATAAATGGATTTAAGATTAGTAATAACATCAATAACATCACTCATCAATAGTTCGTAGATGATACGACCCTTTTTTGAAGGGCAAGGATAAATGAGGCTAGAGCTTTGAATAAATTTTTAAAAGGGTATGAAAGAGCTTCAAGACAAAAAAATAATAAGACTAAATCTAAAATTTACTTTCTTAACACTCATACTAATAACAAATCAAGAATTTGTAGGTTGCTTCAAATGGAGGAGGAAAATTTACCAACAACTTATCTAGGGATGCTTTTATTTGAGGGGAGAATGAGGATAGATTTATGGACTCCAGGTATTAGTAAAGTTCAAAATAAACTTCCAGCTTGGAAAGGTAGATGGTTATCATTAGCAGGAAGAGTGTAGTTAATTAAGTCAATATTACAAGCCATTCCAACATATTATGTGTCTTTGTATTCTATGCCAAAATCAGTTGAAAAAAGTTTAATCTTTATTATGCAATCCTATTTACGGTAAGGTTTACATGATAAAAGAAAAATTTCTTTGGTGAAATGAAGCAAGTTGTGTGATGACAAAAATATGGGAGGTCTTGGTTTAATAGCTCTTACATATGCAAACTTAGCTCTTAGGGGAAAATTTATGTGGAGATTGTACAAAGAGAGTCAACAAGAATTCTTGTAAGTAAGTATGTCGATCCCAATGATCCAAGTTTAATATTTACTTCATTCTCTCTTCCAAATGGTTCTGCTCTTTGGAATGGTTTAAAAAAATCTATTGATACTATGATTAAATTTTTAAGATGGGTGGTGGGAACTGGAGAAAATTTTCTATTTGGATGGATACTTGGTGTGATAAAAAACCACTCAATTTAGATCCAATTTTGAAACCTTGGATGGGATTGCTTTAAGATAAATATGGTGATAGGATTTCAAATATTTTGTACAAGGATCAAGAAGGAAGATACAAATGGAAAGAAGATTTTTTTACAAGTATACAAGACATTGATGCTAGGAGGCAATTGAGTAGAAATATAATAACTATAATTATTTCTAGGGGTGCCAAGGATAAATTGATTTGGGAGTTGAATAGCTCAGGAAAATACATAGCAAGAAGTGGATATAATGTTCAACACCAACATAATAATAATATCACTAGAATTTGGAGAGATATTTGGGATAGCCCAAGCATTTCTAAAGTCAAAATGTTTGTTTTTCTAGTAGGTCATAGAAGAATTTTATCCTAGGATAACCTTATGAAAAGTGGTTTTCATGGCCCCTCTAAATGTTTTTTGTAATAAGGAGGAGGAGAGTATTGACCATCTCTTGGGACATTGCTCAATTATCTAGAATCTATGGAAATGGATTCTTAATATGTTTGGTAAATGCATGGTGATGAATGGTAGAATTGAATATTGGTTAAATAAATGGTAGAGCACTTATATAAGTGAGGCTTTACAAAAAATATGGGATATATCAAAAGATACAATACTTTGGACTATATGGCTAGAAAGGAATAGAAGAATTTTTAAAGGAAAGGAAAGCAGTTTAGAGGTAATGAAAAAGAAGATATGTTTAGCCATAAAGGAGTCTAAATCAACCCTATCAACTCACCCAATCCCTAATTTGGAAGCAGAGAGTATTGATAGATGGAGTCAAGTCATTAAATGGAATTATGATGTTGGGTACAAGAGAAGCAAAATAAGGTAAAGAATATAAAGTGTAAACCATTATATGTGGAGTGGGTTAAGTTGAATTTTGATGAAGCATCTAAAGAAAACCTAGGGCCAGTAGGAGGAGGAGGAATAATTAGAAATAATAGAGGAGATATTTTATCTCATTATGCTTTCAATTGTGGATTGAAGACAAATAATGAAGTTGAAGCTTGTGTAGCTCTAGAAGGGTTAAAATTATGCAATCAAATGAAATGGAATAGAGTTTGGATGGAAGGTGATTCTCTCATAGTAATAAATGAAATTTTGAGGAAATCAAAGGCTCCATGGAATATTCAAGAGATAATTATGGAAATTCAAGAGCTTTCTAAATATTTTGAAGAATCAGGTTTACACATATATTAAGGGAAGGAAACAAATGTGCAGATAAGCTAGCCAATAGAGGGGTTTTAATTGAGGATCGTGAAGTTAACATCTCCTTTCCATGGTTATAGGAAGTAGAAATTTTAGTTGAAGCTAAAAAAAATTGTTGATTGCCTAAATTAATTAGTAATTAAGATTTAATTTAATGCTTTCTATTGGTAATATCTATTTTATTTTGTAACAATAATTTTTTTGGTTGAATTTGTGTTTCAGGAAGGAAACTAGCAATCCAGATTTGGTAAAGCGTACTAAGATGCAAAGCATAAATAGTAGAGGTGAAGTTTTGGTATTGTGAAGGTTGCTATAGGAAAATTTCAAGAAAGATGCTAAATTTTGGAGTAATTGTATTCATATAGAGATTTGAAAAGATCCAAAAAATGAAAATCAAGAATTCAAACATTTTATGTAAAATGATGTAGGTTTCTAACTATAGCATCTCAATTGAGATGATAAGCGTATCTATTTGTAAAATCTCAAGCTATAAATAAGAGAGATGTAATTTGTTAAGGGTGGGGAACCCGAGTACAACCTCTTTTTATCAAGCAAAAAAAAAATCAACATCCTATACAAGTACCCATTTTCACAATAATCATTAAGGGTTCATATTCATATTCCATTATCCTTAATATAAAATCAGAAATATAACTATACCATATAATAGTAGTATTTATAACATACAAGGATTGCAACCATTCCATGAAATCCTTATCTACTTCCACAATCCAATCAATCAACAATAAATCATGCTCGAACCTACTTATTTTCTTATATGGTTATAATCACATAATCCATATGCATAATACAACACATTACCATAGATGAAAACCATAGCAGAACACATAAATCCATTTTTAACCTAGGAAAAATCTTGAAGGGGAAACCTATCCTTGAACATAATTCCATTTAATTTCCATAGATTAATAAATATTTACATTGAAATTAGGCATGACCTCATGTCTTTATTTCATAACAGAGACAATTTGTCTTCCCTTTATTTCCACATAAGACTTACTCCTATATATACAAGGATACAATTTATTCCATAAATCTGAGACAATATAACAAGAGTACCTCCCACACCTTTGAAACATAGGTTACTCATTTAAGTACAACATCCTTGTTTTATAGAGTATATCTCAATTCCAGCACAGAGCTCATCACTCCTAACCATCATCTACTAGAAAATATAATAATATTTGCAACTCATTTATCTAATTTCATCATTATCAAGAGTGAAGAGGTGTTTCTTTAATCCCCTCATGCTATCTCTAACTCTCTAAGAGATAATATAACACCAGCATAATTTACAATAAAACCATATAGTATCAAAGAGGCATCGACTACATATTGCACCTACCAAGTCTTTATCATGGATCAACGAGTTACTAACTTTAGAAACCATCACTTCATATCCATTTAGAACACTCAGGAATTAACATTCCTCAATTACTACAATGATAGGAAAAATATATAATAACAAAATTGATAGTGCTTAACTAATAGAGAAACAATATATAAAATCCTACTACATTCACCAATTAGACTCTTTCTACATATTGCTCTTTCCATCACTGTAAAGTCCTTACATCTTACCCATACTCATTTCATTACCAAGATTTAAATAAGATGGTGAAATACTAAATCTCTACCTACTTAATTAGATCCAGAATTGGGCCGCCATAGTTGATCTTTTGTTCTTTAAAAATTTAACAAACCCAAACCTAAATCTACTTCATCCAAGCAGTTGTGCATTATCAAAAATACCAATCAATAGAACACCTTAAATAAGGGCCATACACACAAGGGAAAATCCTACAAGTGAATCTACGGATTGCTAAGTATTTGGCTTAAAACCAACATGCAATTTTTCTTTATCAACCCAACAAAGCTATTTGGCTAATTTACTTTCCAACACACTCATCTATCCAGGTGTTAATTTTACTAATCCATTCAATTAATAAAGTCTAAATATTTTCCAAGGTTGAATCCAACCGGATATAACTACTTTTTAAACTACAACACATCCTCTAAGTATTCATATACATTCGTTGATAGTTATGCAAGTAAGTCTAATGTTAAAAATATAGAATACCTTGAAAGTATTGATGGCACTCTTATGATGGTGCACTATTACAATGGTGAATATAGATGAACCAGTAGTTACACACGATAATAACCAATGACATCTCTCTTTTTGGACCAGTATTTCCATAAAATAAACCAGTGATATCTCTCTCATCTACCAGTCATTTTACGAAGTCAACTAGTGATGTCTCTCTTTCTTGTACCAGTAATTTTACACAGTCAAATCAGTGATATCTCTCTCTTCAACCAATAATTTTACACAATCAAATCAGTGATATCACTCTCTTTAGTCAATTGTTTCACACTGTGAATCTGATGTGGAGTTTCACATAGCAAACCAAATGTCGAGTTTCACACAACAAACCAGATGTAAAATTTCACATAGCAACCCATATGTGGAGTTTCACATTCCCAAAATAGATTTTAAGTTTCACACCCAACTCCATATTTTTCCACTCCCCTTGCATCTGCATTTTACTAAAAATTTGAAAATCATAAAGGAACCATCCCTTCCATTCCCTTCCACTACCATCATCAAGGAATCCAAAGCCAACCAATGGTGCTCCTCTACCATCTTGAGTGTCATTGACATCATAATTTGAAAAACACCAAAATTTGCATTCAACCCAAAATTACAAATTCGTTGAGTGTTGGTTCATAATTATCCACTTGGTAGTTATCTTGAATCTTTATCAAGCAATAGCTCATGCACTTCCCTTGAGTTATGTTTTTCCATAACATCCAAAAATAACAAAACATGTTCACTCTTATTTAGAACCAACCATCCATGCTTAAAAAGATATATATATATATTCCTTATTTTAAACAAATATAAAAGAATATAATATCTACCTATATATTCCTATTGTAATAAATCCTTTAATTATCTGCACTCACAAAATGGAGTTAGTATGTAACATCAATTTTGTCTACTCAATCCAATTTCCCTTAAGTGGGTTTATAGTATGCACTGTAATTAAATAACATTCATCCTTGCTGCCCAAGCTGAATGACAGAATAGACATCATGTCTTATTTTCCTTTTTATTTTATTACATCTCATTTGGTGATTAGTATTTCTTCCAATCATGAGAGAAACCTATTCCTATAATAATGCAATTCCATTAGTAGTCTCATTTTCAGCATAGTGATTTTATTTGCAAGAACATTAAGCATGAAATTATCCATCATCCCATTAGTAATTGCACATATCATAATTCCTATTAAACATATGTGTTTTGCATAGCTAAATTTGAAATAGTCAAACCTTCCATCAATAAAGCAACATAGCAAGACATAAGTTCATCCAAACAAAAAGTCTACCAAGGGAGGGTCATGACATCCTCCCTCCCTTAGGCTTAACATAGTCCTCTATGTAACAACAAGGTTCAAACATAAATAATATTTACAATGCATTTTAAAATAGGAATGGAAAATATTTCTGCATATTTGCTATTTTCTCCCAAGTAGTGTTTCTTTCAGAGTAGAAGTCCCACTGGAACTTGCATTGCTCCAAAGTCCCTTTCCTCATCATTTTGGAACAAAAATCAAGGATATTTACTAGTTGAACCTCTATAGCATTTGGGTCCATCATCTATAGTTTATAGAAGTCCTACACATGATCAATATTAGCTAAATATTTTCTTAGTAATGATATATAAAAGGTGTCATGAATATTTGACATAATGGATGGTAAGGAAAATTGGTATACCATAGGACTGATATTTTTTATAATTTCAAAGGGTCCCACAAAATGTGGATCAAGGTTTATGGATTTAATAGCACTCTTCTTTGGTCTCATCCTCAGAAATACTTTATCACCCAAAAAAATCTCTCTTGGTGACCTCTTAAGGTCGACATAACTTTTCTGATGATCCGTAGCTTCCTTAAGCCTTTCTTTAATCATTCTTAATTGTTGCTCCATTTCCTTGACCATATCTAGTCCAAGCACAACCCTATCCTTTGGATTTTCCCAATACAATGGTGTTCTACACCTCCTACCATATAGAGCTTAAAATGGTACCATGTCTAAGGTCAAATTATGACCATTATTGTAAGTAAATTCTACCAAGTGTAGGTAGTCTTACCATTGGATTTTTCTTATTCATAAAATACATGTGAAACATGTCCTCTAATACCCAATTTTCCCTCTCAACTTTCCCATAAATTTTTGGGTGATATGCAAAACTAATGTTAGCCTAGTGTCAATGGCATGTTGTAGAGCTTACCAAAACTTGGATGTGAATCTTGAGTCCCTATATGAAATGATAACTTATGAGAAACCATGAAGCCTAGATATTTCTTTGGAAAATTTGTTAGCCACAACCATGACATCATACTTGGTATTTCTAGGTATAAAACGTGCAACCTTGGCCAGTCTATTGACCACAACTAGGATAACATTGTGCTAGAATATGGTCTTTAGCAACTACGATAAAATCCATCAAAATAACCTACCATTTCTACATTGGTATCTCATGAGGGTATAATAATCTTGTAGGGTGTTTGTTTTTTCCTTTAATTTTTGGAATTCAAGATATTTGGTGATAAATTTAGTTATGTCCCTCTTCATACCTATCCAATAAATTTTTTTCTTCATATTATCTCTCATTTTTACCCCTCTTAGGTGAGCATAATATGGAGATTTGTGTACTTCATTCATGATCATTTTCCTTAGATCACCATTCTCAAGAATTAATACCCTATATTTAAAGCATATGAAACCATCCTTGATGTTGTAATTCTTACTTTCATCAAGTTCCCTTTCCATCCTTTCCAAAATTTGATTGTAACACACATCCTGATGTTGCATTTCCTTGACTTGTTCCATAAAATTGACATGAATGTGATTCAAAACAACTATGTGTCTTCTCCTACTTAGTGCATCAATGACTTTATTTTATTTTCCTTTAATATATTTAATACCAAAATCATATTCAACGAGAAACTCCATCCACCTTCTCTACTTGGCATTTAGGAAAGGTTGAGCAAATATGTATTTCATACTTTGATGGTCTATCCTCAATTCAAAGGATTTACCTATAGAATAGTGTCACCAACTTTTGAGAGTAAAAAATACTACTGCTAACTCTAGATCATGGGTTGCATAGTTAACCTCATTTTCTTTCGGTTTCCTTGAACCATAGGCTACCACTGCTTCATCTTGAGAGAGCACTCCTCCCAAATCTTCTAATGATCTATATGTACATACTAAAAACTCTCTTGAGGGTGTAGTTCCTTTAGTATGGGAGATGTAGTTAGTTTTTTTTTTAGTAGATCAAAAGCTACCTCACATTTATCCATCCATTTGAACTATTTTCCCTTCCTTTGAAGGTTAGTTATTGGAGCAGTTATCTTGATGTTATCATTCACATAACACCTATAATATCTAATAAAACCCATGAAACTCTGGACTTCCATCACTTTTGTGGGTGGAAACAAATTTAGTATGGCTTCTATCTTCTTAGGATCCACCATGATCCCTTCTACTGATACAATATGCCCTAGATATTGCACTTTTGACACATAAAATTTGGGCTTTGATAGATTTCTAAAAAAATAATTATTCCTTAGTAGATCTAGGATGATCCTAAGGTGTTGGTCATGCTCTAACTTATTTTGAGAATATATCAAAATATAATCTAAGAAAACAAGAAAAAATAGATCCAAATTCTTCCTAAAAATGTTGTTCACTAGGTTCATAAATGTTGTTAGTGCATTCATTAGACCAAACAGTAAGACAGTAAACTCATAATATTCATAACAAGTTTTGAAGGTTATCCAGAATTTAGATCAATAGTTGAGAAAATAGTGGCATCCTTGAGCTGATCAAAAAGATCTTTTATTGTAGGTAGAGAATATCTATTCTTGATGGTTGCTTTATTTAGAATTTTGTAATCTATGCACAGTCGTAAGGAACCATCCTTATTTTTAACAAATAGAACTGGTGCACCCCAAGGTGAAACACTTAATATGATCAACCCTTTTTATAATAGTCCTTGCAATTGTACCTTTAGCTCTTGCATCTCAAAAAGGTTTATTTTGTAAGGATCCCTATGTATAGGATCTATTCTAGGTTGAAGGTCAATTATAAAATAAAATTCATGGTTCAAAGGTAATCCAGGTAACTCTTTTAGAAATACATCCCTAAACTCTTGTAGTACTAGGTATTTTACAAACACATCCTCTTTATTTTCCTTTTCAATATCATTTAAATTAACTACATATATTGTTCCTCCTCTCTTGATGGATTTATTAAGTTGCATTGCTAAGAGGATCTAAGATTAAAATACCTCTTATAGGTTGTACACCCTCTATACTTTCTTGCCATATTTTGAATATTCAATTAATCTATCTGGGAAATTGATTATGGCCTTATGGGATTGCAACCAATCCATTCCTAGGACTACATCGAAAGCATGTAGAGGTGCTACATAAAGGCAATCTACAGTAGTATCACTAGGTAAGATGATTTCAATCATAGGGTAACACTAATCTATAGAGTAGGTTTGTCCTAAGCCATACTCGACCTTCCACCCATGTGCCAAGATTATTGGCCTTTATAGTATATTTTTAATTAATATAGTGGAAAAAAAATTATCTGTGGCACCACTATCAATCAGAATTCTAAAATTTCTACCAAATATATGGAGTGGTTTGTCCTTCCATATTCTAACTCTTTTTTGTTGTATAAATCTTGTATGCTGGTTCTTTATAAGTAGGTTATTTTCCCTTATAACTCGATCTTACTTTGAGTGGGTATTTGTTGGTGTAATGCAGACTGCCACATTCATAACATCCTACTTTGGGTCTTGGATGTGTTTTTTACTTCTATCCAATTTTTGCTTTCACTGCTAGTGAGGGATTGACTTGACCGTGCACTAGTGTTCTATTATCACCATTGTTGTGATCGTTAGGATTTTGGTTCTTCCCTTTGAACATTTTTCTAAAATTTCCTTATTTCCTATAATTCCTTCTATCCTATCTAGGGGGACTCTTGTTTTCCTATTCACTTTCCCATTTTATGAACCCTACACTATTTCTTTTTCTTAGTGTCTCTTTTTCCTGCTTAGATACCCCTTCATAGTCGTAGTAGATCTTGAGATAATTTTTATCTTTCCTGGCTAGGTCATAAGCCTTTTGAAGGGTATTAGGTTCTCACATGTTCACCTCATACCCTATTCTAGGATCCACCCCTAGAATAAATTTATGGACTTTCATTTTCTCATTATACGTGGGCACATATTTCAATAAATTAACAATTTTTTGATAATATACCTCCATAGTCTCATTCCCCTGTCTAAGTCTGATGAATTCCTCAAATTTTAGGGTATAAAATTTTTGGTGAGAAACCTTTTCTTAAAATCTACAAGAATTTTTTCTCACTTCAGATCAACTACAACTTCAATACCTTTTTCTCCATTGAACGTTTCCAACCAATATAAACCGACACCCTATAAATATAGAGAGGCATACGATGTTTGAGTCCTAGAGGAGTAATTATTTATGTTGCAAAAAGTCTCTATCTCCTTCAACTAAGCTTTGGATGCATCTCCACTTTCATCTCCCTTGAAATTAGAAGATTTAAGATGCTTCATATCCTTACCCAATTCTACCTCTAGCCAAACTTTGGCATGTTGTGCCTTTGTAAGGGATTCATTATCTTGTCTTCCTCTAGGTTTTGTATTTGAGTTTACTAATTCAACATGACTTCCAATAGTTTCTTTTGTGTTTCCACTTATTCATGAAGTAGAGCAACTATTGTGGAGAGATCCTCCCTCTCATTACTAGGATTGTTCACACCTACATTAGTGGTCCCGACTTCTACATTGTTTTGTCGTATTTGCTTTGTTTATGGGACAACACTTTCTCTCCAAATTTTTGGTGGTATTGTCCTTGGACACACATAGGAGAGATAATAGGGATCAATTCACAATTAATTATTTGAATTGTTTCTCCTACTAGTAATAATAATCCTAGTTATCCTAAACTAAACTATTGAGGCCCACTTTTATCAAATACACTATTTTTTTAGGTATGGTCTCTTCATGGTGCACATCCAATTACACTCCATATATTCTTATGCAAGGAAACTTGTATCCCTACGAACCATGCTCTGATACTAAATGCCACAATTCAAATTTCCACAACCTAATTCTAAGCTACTCACTTATATATATATATATATATATATATATATATATTAAATATATAAAAATATATACTCATATAGTGTCTTTTACTAGGCTCACCTATCTCTACATTCTACATAGTTTTGGTTATGTAAATGTACTAGGTGGAGTCATTATTCCACAAACCATCCTTCTCATTATCATTCAATGAACTGGTATTTTTCTCCCTCTTCCATTCCTTTGGAAGAAGCACTCTATATTTCTCATACCACATAAATCCTTCTATGTTAGTCCTAAGATCGTATGAGATTCGACTATCCTCTCTTCCATTACATTGGAAGAAGCACGTTATCTTTCTCGCACCACATAAATCCTTCTAAGTTAGTGCTAAGATCATATTATACTCAACTATCCCCTCATCTCCTTAATGAGATAGTCGCTACATTGCTAGAATTTACAACAACCTTAATTTATAAAAGTAAAAAATTACATAGTCTTGCTTATCCTACACCCATCACAAATATTCATGAGTCTAACACATTAACTTCTTGTACCATGTGAGTTACTAGTATGAAATTTCTAGTCATTGATTAATGGATGACATTATACCAAGTAAAATCAACATCCAATACAAGTACCCATTTTCCCAATAATCATTAAGGGTTCATATTCATCTTCCATTTTCCATTTTAATTTTCCTTAATAAAAAATATAACTATTCCATATAACAACAGTATTTATAACATACAAGGATTGCAACCATTCCATGAAATCCTTATCTACTTCCACAAGCCAATCAATCAACAATAAATCATGCTCTAACCTACTTATTTCCTTATATGGTTATAATAATCACATAGTCCATACGCATAACACAACACATTACCATAAATGAAAACCACATTAAAACACATACCTCCAATTTTACCCTGGGAAAAATTCCTAAAGGGAAAACCCAACCTTGAACATACTTCCATTTTATTTCCATAGAATACTAAATCTTTACATTGAAATAGACATGACCTCATGTCTTCATTTCATAATAGGGATATTCTATCTTCCCTTTATTTCCACATAAGACTTACTCCTCTATATACAAGGATACAATTTTATTCCATAAATTTAGGACAATATAACAAGAGTGCCTCCCACACCTTTGAAACCCAGGTTACTCATTTAAATACAACATCCATGTTTTACAAAGTAAGTATATCTTGATTCCAACACAGATCTCATCACTCCTAACTATCATCTATTGGAAAATACAATAATATTATCAACTCATTTATCTAACTTTGTCATTTCCAAGAGTGAAGAGGTGTTTCTTTAATCTCTCCTCACGTTGTCTCTAACTCTCCAAGAGACAATATAACACCAACATTATTTACAATAAAATCATACAGTCTCAAAGAGACATCAACTACATCTTATACCTACCAAGTCGTTATCATGGATTAACAAGTTTCTAACTAATAATATATATAGACTTGGAACACGCATACATTCACATTCCTCCATTACTGAGCTTAACTGATATATCCATTTGGAACACTCATCCATTCACATTCCTCCATTACTACGATGACAAGAAAAATATATAATAATAGACTTGATAGTGCTTAACTAATAGAGAAACAATATATAAACTCCTACTACATTCACCAATTAGAATCTTTCTATGTATTGCTCTTTCCTTCACTAGAAAGGCCTTCTAGCTTGAGGTTGATTAACTCATTAGATTAATTTATGCTTTCCAAATATTACATTATATAGTGCTGAATCCAAATAGATTACAACATCATATTGTTGCAGCATTTTGATTCTCGTGAATCAAATCTGCTATGCTTAGCTTATTCTAAACATAGACTAAGTCTAACCATAGCCCCTATATGCTCTCTTAAAAAATTTTAAACTTAGCTATGTAGGAGAATAATTGCATTCACACTTAGCTACATACAAAGTTCAACATTCTCCCCCTTAAAGTTGAGAGGGCTGACAAGATAGTCTCTTAGCTTTATATACTAAGCTTTAGCAACTCCTTTGGTGAAGATGTCTGCTATGTTGTCCAAAGTGCTACAATGGTTTAGCTCAACCACCTGTTTCTCCACCATGTCTTTGATGAAGTGTGATGAGAACTAGAAATGCTCATTTTATATACACTGTTAACGGGAATCATCACTGGTTTAATTAGCATTAGAAATATATTTTTATTTAACTTATGCATATAATTGATAGAAAATTTGGTATTATGCTTAACGGGTGTTTTTAGTGGAAACTATGTATAAATGCAGGTTTTGCTACTAATCTAGTGTTTGTCAGTCTACATCACACTTGGACCTAGCATGCTTCCATTTTAGTGAGTCTATGACATATTGGGAAGGCAACTTACTCTTTAGGCAAGTGCCTTACTCTTCAAGCAGACACCTTACTCTAACCAAGTCAATAGGTGCCTTACTATGGAGCCTTACTCCAACGCCTTACTCAAGTAGGTGCCAAGAAGGCGCCTTACTCAAGTAGGCTCCAAGCATTGGAGGCACCTTACTCTAACCAAGCCAACTTTGACCGATTGACCAGTAAGCTACAAAGGTTGTTGCACGTGAAGACAAAGGGGGATATTTTAATAATGCATTATTATTAAATTAGAATAAATTATTTTTATTATTAACCGATTGGTCGGTTGACTTTGTAAAGCTCTTAAAGCATATTATTTTTAGGATGCATTAATTTAAGGATGTGTTTATTACGTACACCTAAGGATTTTTATATTTATCCTTATGGTGATTGGACACACTTTAAAATAGTGGAATAATACCTATGTATAAACCAAATGTAACTAATCACATTATGTGATTAAAATAGATTGATTTTTTATTGTAATGAAATTTGGCCACAGTTTATATAAATACATAGGCCAGATGAATAGGAGGGCAAGGGATTAATTTTATACAGAGATTATTTTATTTTATTCTTTGTTTAATTTAATTAAGAGTGCAACTCCTCTTATTCGAGCAAGCTCTAAGTAGCTAGCCAGGCAGACTATCTACGGGAGCTTGGGCCCACTCCCTGCAGTAGTCCTCCCCTGTTTCATTTATGTTCTTTATTTTCCATAGATTAGATTTATTGTTTTATTTTCTACTTTAATTCAATTCAATTGTGTGTTTGTTTTTCTACACATTTAATTTCCCGTACATTTACTTTCAACACTTTAATTTTAGTTGTAATTTATTTATTTAATTTTCTGCACTTAGTTTATTTGGTTTGGTCAAAATCCAAATGCACAAACATCCCCCACCAAACTAAATAAGGTACAAAAAAATTCATTCCCCAACACTGTAGGCATATACTGTGTGTGATACTCATAAGTTTATGGACTTACCGGATTGATAATTTATGGAAGAGAAATGATTGTTTTTCGAGACATGATTTTTGCTCACCATTTTGGCATCGTTGCTGAGGAGTTTCAAAGCTGTAGTGTTATGATTTATAGGTCAAATAAAAATCCCATTTGAAATTACCTGTAGATATTTTACCTGATAAGTGTGAGCCCACCAAGGGTCTTTTAACAAGGTCAAAAAAGTTGTTGGAACAGTTACAGCCAAATCCCATAGGCAAATGTTTAAATTCACTAGCTTCTTAGGTAAATACAAGAATGAACCCGATGTATCATAATTAAGTGTAGAAGTAGGAATAAATTATGTTGTTGAAAACAATTTAGAAAATTAGTCGATGAAATATTTTCGTCATGCTCTGAATGGTTTCAAGAAATCAAATAAATAGCACAACCTAGGTCTAATTAAAAAATTTTAGGGGTGTGTTTTTATACAAAAACCATTGGAAAATTATGCCTCTAGAAGCTTGGTTTTAAAAATTAAATTTTTTTACAAGATTAACTCTCTGCAACATATTGGCAATTTATTTTAATGATGTAGGAAAAATGATAGAGCTCAGTTTAAAAGAACATGTTGTTATGGAGTATGCTCTTCACTTACGCTTAAGGTGACCTGGTGAATAAAAAAAAACATGTATTTTTAAAATATTGCTACACCATGTTTTCTTCAAGGTGCTAGCCCGCAGATAGTCATTTGCCAACCTGCACATTTTATCATAATGTTGAAAGAGTTTGGTTGTGAGGCCATGAAGGAAAATACTCTTCTCATGCTACAACATATCAAACTAGTTGATCAAGAAGGAGATGATTTTGAGAAGACTAGTTCAGATGTAGGCATGGGGGAGAACCTTCACCAATGCCGCCAATAGAACAATGAACGTTGGTTGTAGTGTTCATGAAAAAATAAATCTTCTATTGAAAAGGATCCAAATTAAAATGTAGAGCTGAGATAGAGTTTTTTTTCTACCCGTTGGAATAGAGTATCCTTTTTATCGAAGACCAACTTGGTCCAAAATGGAAATGATAAATAACCAACTGATAGCTAAAAAATAGGGGAGGATCCTGGAATAAATCAAATGTTTGTACGAAGTCCACATGGTGCCTAAGCATGATAAAAAATATGAATGGAGCTCATAGTGGCAAAAAAAATAGCACATAAAATCTCAACGAGGTGTCTCATGGAAGCGTCATAGCTGAACACCCAACACACATTGTAGATGATGGTGAACGGATTAATTTAACCCCACTCTCAAAAGTAGAGGATCACAATGTTGCTCTAATTTTACCTACAAAGGAAATAATTTAGATTAGGGAAATCAGTTTGATTCAGATGCACGTGTGTCAGGGCTACTCAATTGAAAAAAATGATGTGTTCAAGAGCACATGATGAGAGAATAATTATGTACAAAGCTATTGTTAACTATGACGGTCCTAAGCGGACGATAACTTCTGAAGTTGGGCTCTGGCGATTTGGCTTTTTGCGGGAAATTTTTTGTGACGGCGTCTGGTGTTGCTCGAGGGACTCTGGCCCGAAGATCTTGCCTAGGGCTTTGGGGGGTTGTTTCTGCTTTCGCCTGAAGGTTCTGTAGTGGTCCCGGGAGGGCCCGATGGGGTCTCCTCCTGTTTCTCCTGCTGGGAGAAAGACCTCATATGCCGAGAAGTTGAAAGATTTTCCCTCGCCTTCCACGGACGGAGCTCAGCGAAATGTTTTTCAATCGATACTCAAGACTGTTGCCAATGGCCCAAATGCTCACCGCGTTAATGGATGCCTCCCACAATCTTCCTCCAGGCCTAAGATTGTAATAGAACCAATGCTGGTCGAAGATACAATCGTCTACCGAGCTAATCACGACTTGATCTACAAATTCATGGGCATCCGGCCCACACTGAATTTTCTGCATACCTGGGTTCGTCAGAACTGGGAGCCACACGGTGAGTACTCTCTATGGCCTATAAGCAATGGGTATTTCATCATAAGTTTCTCTTCTTTAGCAGATAGAAACAGAGCATTTGAATCGAGAAAGAGAAACCATGGACCAGCAGGGTTATTTGTCCAACCCTGGAGAGTGGGTTTCGACCCCCGCATCGAACCCACGGCTGTCCCGGTCTGGATCCGGCTGTACGCTCTCCCGATGGAGTTTTGGGGTGAGCAGGTTTTGGAATTAATAGGTAATTCCCTAGGCAGATTTCTGGGAGTCTCCAAAGATACCATAGAGGGCAATTCTGCTGTCTTTGCTAGAATATGTGTAGAGATGGACATTAGTCAGCCTCTACCAGCTGAGGTGGAACTTGAGCTTGCAGGAGTACCCTGGATCCAGCAGTTAGACTATGAGGCCCTACCTTTCAGGTGCCGAGTATGCCATAAGCATGGACATTTGGCAAGGTTCTGCCCAAACGTAGTGAGCACAAAAATGGAGGCTCCGAGTGGAATGTCAAACCGCCCTAGAGAGGGTAAGTCCAGTCCGGTCAATGAACCCTCTAGCAATTCTCCAGGTCCTGATGCTCAACAGGATGGCTTTGAACAGGTGAAACGAAAGAGAAACAAAAAGAAAAATGGCAAGGAGCAGTTGCAACTCAAGCCAAACAATCGATATGAAATTTTTAAGTCATTAGTGGATCTGGAGGACCAATCTATGGAAGGAGTGGTTGGGAATGGTGAGAATGTCAACACTCCACCTCTTGTTTCTCCTTCCTTCACTCCCGTAGTAGAACAGGTGACTGTGCCAGCTGAGTACCTGCAGTCAGAGAATCCAGGGGCTTTGGTTATACACTCCCCAGCACAGCCGGCTATAAAAGATGTTACCATGGGAAATGCAGATAAAAACAGAGAAAGGCCTGCTTTAGGGATTTCCCAGGTGGAAAAGAGATCAAGAAACAATAACTCTCAAGGAGCGGGAAGAAAATCCAATAAGGAACTACTAACAGCCCAAGGAGATAAGCTAATCAATGAAGGATTGGTGAGGACCATTGATTCTTACTGCTCTCAAGGTTTTCAATGATTATTCAATCTTGGAATATTAGGGGTTTAAACAGTAGAACCCATCAATCTGCTGTTCAAAGACTCTTAGAAAACCGTAAAACAGATTTTTTGCTTCTTCAGGAGACCAAAATGTCTTTAGATATTATGAGTAAAACCGCTACTAAAATCTGGCGGGGAGCTGGGTATATGGACGTGGCTGCCCAAGGAGCTTCAGGTGGAATTGTTACCCTTTGGAACCCTCTGGTCTGGACTGCTTTAGAACATGTAGCTTGTAGGGGTGTACTTACTTCTCTCTTCAGAAATAACTTCAATTCTGAGCTGGTCCTTATAACCAACTTTTATGGGGCCCAAGATCTTGATGGCCAGAGGCTCCAATGGGACGCTGTTCACAACATGAGAGCATACAAGGAGTGTTATGACTGGATTATTGCAGGGGATTTTAATGCAAAATTATCTGTTCGGGACCAGGAAGGTGGCTCCCCTACTTTGGATCTAGGGGATCGGCTTCTGATTGCCCAAGTTCAGGCCTTTAATCTAGTGGACGTTCAAGGCCCTAGTGTTTTTTTCACTTGGACAAACAAGAGAAAGGAGCCACATAGCAGGAAGGTCAAGTTAGATCGCTTTTTGGTCTCGGAGGAGGCTTTTGTTAAATGGACTTTTAAGTTCCAGATTTTGGAGGGCCCTATTTCGGATCATTTTCCCATCTTGCTTGAGGGAGGGACTTCGAGAGGACAGCACCATAGGAATTTTAAATTTGAGAATTTTTGGTTACAAAAGGAGGACCTTCGACAGAAAATTTCTCATTGGTGGACAGAAGGCCGTCCACCTTTTGGGACAGCAATGTTCAAATTTCATAAACAGCTTCAATTTGTCAAATTTCAATTGAAACAGTGGAGGAAAGGAAACAAGTCGGATTTCCAGTCCCAAAGGGCCCCCTTGGTGGCTAGATGGGAGGAGGTTCAGAAAATTTTTAGGGAAGGATCAATTACTGAGCAACTCAAATCTGAAGATGACGAACTGCGTAAAGCGGTTGAGGACATTGACAACCAAGAGGAGTTATACTGGAAACAGAGGGCTAGAAATACTTGGTTATTAGAGGGGGACAGAAATACCAAATTTTTTCATCGGTCAGCTTGTGCTAGGAGACAGATGAACAATATGGAAGTTCTCAAAGATGAACAGGGAAATGTCTTCGATACTATTCCTGGTATGCACTCCCATGCTATCGATTACTTTTCTAAACTTTTTAAGGAAAGTATGCAGCAAGATATTGAGGCTCAGAACGAAGTTCTTAATGTTATTCCTCCTATTATCTCTGAAGAGGACAATCAGACCCTGCTTAGACCCATTGAAAGGGATGAACTGAGAAATGTGGTCTTTGGTATGAGTACTGGAAAATCTCCTGGTCCAGATGGCTTTCCTATTGAATTTTTTCAGGCTTTCTGGGATACCTTGGAGGAGGATGTTCTGGCTGTTACTGAGGAATCCAGATCCAATCGAAGAATGCTCAGGGCGATCAATCACACCTTCATTGCTTTAATTCCGAAAGGGGAAGCGGGGACTCATATCTCTGATTTCAGGCCTATTGCTTTATGCAATGTGATTTACAAAATCATCACTAAGATAATGGCTGAGAGGCTTAAACCCCTTCTTCATAGCATCATTTCTCCTACAGACGGGGGCTTTGTTGAGGGAAGACAAATCTTGGATGGGGTGATTTTGGCCCGGAGGCCATCCATTCAATGCAAACTTCGGGCAACAAAGGCATGTTCATTAAACTGGATATGTCCAAGGCTTATGACCGGGTGGAGTGGTGCTTCTTGTCGAAAATGCTGGCTGCCTTTGGCTTCTCTCAGGAATGGATTGATTGGGTTATGAGTTGTGTTTCTTCTCCCTCTTTTTCTGTTCTCATTAAGGGCCTTCCCTCGCTTCCTTTCGACGCCTCCCGTGGGCTCCGCCAGGGAGACCCTTGTTCTCCCTATCTCTTCCTTCTCTTGGCTGAAGGTTTGGGCAGACTGTTTTTGAGGAGAAGGCAACAAGGTCTCGCTTTCGGTATCAAGGTTGGGGAGGAAACTCTGACTCACTTGCAATTTGTGGATGATACGGGTCTGGTTGGTGCGGCCACTCTTCGGGAAGCTAGAGGAATCAGAGATACTTTGAATTTCTACCTAAGGGCTTCAAATTAGGTTCTAAATGACAGGAAGTCCAAAGTGGTCTTTTTCAATCTCGACCAACGGCTTCAAGAGCGCGTTATTGAGATCCTGGGCTTCACAAGGACCTCTCTTCCAATTGTTTACCTGGGGGTTCCCCTTCATTTCAAAAAGTTAAATATTGATATTTGGAAGAACCTGTTAGCAGGCATCAAAGACAGAATGAATCATTGGGCCCATAAATGGCTAAGCTACGGGGGTAGATTAACCTTCTTGAAATCGGTTATTCAGGCTTTGCCGATCTATAAATTCTCAATACTAGCTGCCCCTCATACCATCTGGAAAGAGCTGGACAAAATGGCTAGAAGATTTTTATGGGAAGGCGCAAAAGGGAAGAAAAAATGGGCCTTGGTTGGGTGGGACAAAGTTACCCAGCCTAAGGATAAAGGATGGCTGGGCTTGAGATGTTTTATGCTTAATAACAGGGCTTTGGCTGGAAAACTGTATTGGAGGTGGGTTTCTCAGCCATCCTCTCTCTTCAGCAGAATTCTTTCCAGTAAATATTTGGGGCATGTCCATCCCAATGAGGTGGGTCGCTTTCCCTTGGAAGGTCCTGGTTCCTTAGTGTGGCAGACTCTCAAGCTTGGGTCCCAGATTATCAAAGATCAATTATTCTGGAAAGTGGGGAAAGGAGACAAGGCTCGTTTCTGGACTGACTCTTGGGACCAGCATCCGCCCATTATTGTTATGTTCCCCGAGCTACAACCTATCATGACCGCCTTAGAAGCCCAGGGTTGGATCCTTATTGATAATTATCTTCTTACCAGTCATTTGGGGGGGGTATACTTTTAAAAAGTTTAAGCGATGGGAGGAGTGGCCAATTACTGTCTCTCCGGAGTTGGCGCCTATCCTGCAAAAAATCTTGTCATAAAGGTTCCTCACGGGGAAGGATGAGGAAGATGAATTAGCCTGGGGCTATGGAAGCCTTGGGGTCTACTCAGTTAAGGCTGGATATGAAGAGATCCTCCCTGAGCCTCCCCCACACTCTTTTCCGGTTCAGCATTGGAGAAGGATTTGGCATTCAAAGGGTTGGCCGAAAGTGAACTTCTTCGCTTGGCAACTTATGCATAATGGTCTTCTCACCTTTGACAATCTCAGACGTAGGGGTTTCAATGGCCCCTCTCAATGTGCTTTATGCCTCCAACATGAGGAAACTGCAGACCATTTGTTTTTTGAGTGTCCTTTTACTCATCAGATTTGGGAACGCTGGTTCTCTCAATTTAAACTCCAGGCTAATGGTGTTCTCAACCGTACCAATATTTGGGAAAAATGGAAATGGGGCAGGTTCAATTCCATAGCTCTCCGAACTGGCTGGCAGTTAGGCTTTCTCTTCATTTGGTGGCAAGTTTGGTTGGAGAGAAACGCCCGGATCTTTAGAAACACTTTCTCCTCGATTGACGGCGTTTGGCAGGTCATCTGGAGCAAAGTCACAGAAACTGTTGCTACTTTTGTCAATGAAAAGAATCAGGCTACTCTTGGGCATCCTGAAGAGGGGGTTGAGGGTCTTGAGAGGCAAGACAGATCATGCTGGAAACCTCCCCCTGAAGGCTGGATCAAGATCAATACTGATGGGGCTGCAAAAGGCAACCCGGGCAACGCAGGAATTGGTGTTGTTTGTCGGGATCACTCGAGTGCGGTTCTTTACTGGGAATTGCAGGGATTGGGCAGAGCCACGAACAATGAAGCCGAAGCCTTGGCCATTAAGTCAGCGTCTATCTGGGCTGTTAAGCAGGGTTACCGGAGGATAATTCTTGAATCTGATTCTCAAGTCCTGATCGGCGCTCTAGATTGCTTGCGGAATTTCTCTTTAAAAGCCTGGAGACTGCGGATGTTGATATCTCAAATCAAGGAGTTATGGAGGGAGTTAGATGATGTCATCCCTGTGTATGTGAGTAGAAATCTGAACACGGTAGCTGACTTCCTTGCGAAGATGGGTGCTGAGAAAGAGGTAGGTGTTCAGCTGCACAGTGATATGCCTATGATAGATGAAGAGATTCGGAGTGGTCTGGAACGATCCCTACATCCATGAGCTCAAAAATGACTAAGGTTAGTTTCTGTCGCGATATCGCGACATATTGCGCCGTCGCGACCCTGTTTGGTTTTCTGTCATGATTTCGCGACACTCTATCGCGACATGTTGCTCTGTCGCGACCTATCCTGGAAAACTGTAGCGATTTCGCTACCCTTCTGGTTGCTGCGGCTTTGGGAGGAATATTGTAGCGATTTCGTGACATGTTGCGTCGTCGCGGTCGTTGATGAGAAGGTGTCGCGATGTCGCGACCTTTTTGGTTGGTTTCTGCTGGAGGAAAAGTGTCGCGATATCGCGACGCTTTGAGAAAAATTGCATGAAAGGGAAAAACCGTCGCGATATCACGACAATTTGTGTGAAAAGCTACTCTAAGGAAAATTCGTCGTGATTTCGTGCCTTTTTTGAGGAAAGGACACAAAGGGGCATTCTTGTTGCGATTTTGAGATGTTTTGAGAAAAATTTAGTTAAGGGGGAAAAACCGACGCGATATCGTGACCTTTTTGAGAAAATCCTCCCAATGGATAACCTGTCGTGATTTCGTGACATGTTTATGGAAAGGAAGCACAGGGGCAAACCTGTAGCGATTTCGCTACAGTTCTGGAGAAAAACTGCTTGCAGGAAAAACGTCGCGATATCGCGACTAGTTTTGGTAATGGGCACCTCGGGGGTGAACATGTCGCGATTTCGTGACACTTTTGCGGATGGGGCGCCCATTGGTTTTCTTGTCGCGATTTCGCTACACTTCCGGCCAAGTGGGGCTCCAAGGAAAAGTCGTCGCGATGTCGCGACACTTTCTCAAAGTTGCTGATCAAAGGGGTCCTCGTCGCGATTTCGCGACAGTTTCGGGGAGCAGGTGCCTTCAGGCTTTCTCATCGCGATTTTGCGACGCTTTTGGAATTTGGGTGATTTGGTGCTGTGCTGTCGCGTTTTCGCGACTTTTTTCGTGTGTTGTGGTTCCGGCGCTTTTTGTCGCGATATCGCGACATGTCGCGATTTCGTGACTTGTCGCGTTATCGCGACTGGTTGTTGTGGCGCGGCGGTTGTTTGGTTTGGTGTCGCGATTTCGCGACATGTCACGTTTTCGCGACATGTCGCGTTTTCGCGCCCTTTGTACTTCTGGTCTCTTTGCGCTTGGTTGGGATGCCCTTTCTCCCTCTTGTAACTGTCTTTTGTTTTAATACAAGTTTTTTTCATTTTTTTTCAAAAAAAAACTGCGACGGTCCTTGTAATACATCAAAATAGTTAGCACTCTTAAGATATATCAAAATATGAATTAAAATATTTTTATATGTGCTATTGATGAGGAGTTGGGTGTTGCAAAAGTTTAGAGCTATTGGCTATCATAAATCCTTTCGTAGGGGTAGCTGGAATGTAATTTTGCACACTAGGCTGCATAGTTACCTGGATTGCACGACCTCCACTTCCTAATGTATAGTGCCAACATTGCAATTTTTATGGTAGCATTTCACTTTGTGGAAAGGAAATTATGTTCCAGTACACAACACATTCGAGAAAATTTCTAGGGTAGATCGGTGATAGTTCTCCAACTTGGTCACAAAATTTTAAAATCCCCAGCTCACACTGTTGTAGCTGACATTCTTTTATCTAATGCAGATGATGAAAAAAAAAATATGAGACAAGATCTGTTTCGGTCATGGTAGAACAGATGAAAAAAAATAGTTAGAATTTTATTAATTCCTTTAGTTTAGTTTTTTATGTTTTGCAGGATAGCATGAAGTGCGGAGATGTCATACCAATAGTTTTTAGAAGTGCCTTAATATACAAGCGACACCTTACTCCAACACCTTACTTTGGTGGTGCGACACCTTACTTTGGTGGCAAAATGTCTTACTTTGGTGGCACCTTACTCTGGTGGCACAAAACCTTACTATGGTAGTGTAGTGCCTTACTCTGATGGCGCGGTGCCTTACTTTGGTGGTGCCTTACTAAGGTAGGTGCCTTACTTTGGTAGGCATCTTGCTCCATAAGTGGAGGTATGTGCCACTCAATGTCCATCAGTGAAGGGACGTGACACTCAATTTTTATCAACAAAGGCACTTGATCAGTGTTGAAAAAATATATATATACTGAGGTAAGCACCTTGCTCCATCAACGGAGGTATGCGCCGCTCAATGTCCATCAGCGGAGGGATGCGCCGCTCAATGTCCATCAACGGAGGGACTTTATCACTATTGAATATATATATATATATATATATATATATATAATATATATATATAAAAATATATATATATATATATATATATATATATATATATGGGAGGTGCCTTACTCCCATAGTAAGGCGATGCCACACCCCCAAAACAAAATGCACATAATATATCCTACTCAGCATAAAAAAAAATTGTTGCTTTCGTGTGTTGTAGGGAAAGTGCCCGCATGCAAGCTACAGGTATCCTGAGAGCCAGGGCCTAACAGGCATGGATTGCACTGAACTATATTTTAGTTTTTCTTGATTTATTTTGTAGGAGAAATGGCTTGATTGTATGGAAAATAGGTATCTTGGGAGACAAAGCCTAAACTGGCTCAGCATCCATGAACCTGCATATTTTTTAGGGAGGTAGAAAACTTGAATGTTTCCATTCGGAGGAGAAAGTCACCATATGGGCATGGACATGGGTGTTAATTTCCTACAAAGGGAAGAGGTACCCACCTCTATGTTTGGGTGATGCAGATGCTAATGTAGTATGAAATAAAATTGGAGGGCCTGATCAACTCTACCATAGCAGACGCGTTAGAAACTGCTCACTTTTCAACACCAAGAGGGTGCCTTGATTTCATGTGTTTTGTCTCATGTATTTTTTGGTGCACTGGTTGTTGGAAAGTTTAAAAAAAGAAGAAGAAGAGAATCAGATGGCTGGGAAAGAGAAGAGTACTAAAAAAAATTTGTAGCTCTTTCTGGAGAAGAGAACTACAAATCCACTTTATCCCAGCAGTTCTCAACTTCTTCTCCTTATATTGGGGGTTCCTATTAATAAGTATGGGACCTAATGTTCAAAGGGATGCAGACCTGTTGCACAGAGGGACCTATTACTGGTGACGAGGGTGTCACCAATTTAAAGTGGGGGAGGAGTTGGGTGAACCTGAATCTCATGCAAATGAAAAAAAATCCCCTATTTTCTAGACTTCATTTCCACTAAAAGGCGGTGCATGAACCACACAAAATAATTGGGCCCCATCATTATTTGCTTGAGGAGAACACCACAGAAAGTATGCCATGATTTATTTACCGTTCTCTGCTAGCAATACATATGGGCACAAAATTTTATATCTACCGTTTGGAAGCTACGTAGGAAGGATTCAGTAGTAGAAATTTAAAACTGCATCATTTTCTAAATTTTCATGCTTAGGAAAAATGATGTCTTCATGGCTATTGAGAGTCATTGATGGCTGATCATGATGTGTGTAAATCATTGGCTTCATTGTTGGAGAAGAAACGCTCAGAGGAAGAACAACGGTGATGATTGATAGTGTGGAGGAAGAAGACAACCAGAGAAAAAGAAATAATAAAAAAAAAAAAAAAAATATATATATATATATATATATATATATATATATATATATATATATATATAATAAAAATTCTCTAGGAGCACCAACATATAGGCAACACGAAAATGTTTTCACCAACATTATACAGATCAGAATCTATGAAGATCACTCAGGTATGTACTGAGTTTTCTATTAATTATGTGTACGGTTATTTTAAATATACTTTCTATGCTAAACTCAGTAGATGCCCTTTAAAATTCTCTTTGTCAAACTCTCCCATCATAATTCAAGCAGTGATATGCCTCGGATATGAAAAATTTATTACCCCAAAACAATTGAAAAAAAAAGAGCTACGACATTCATAAATTTGGCATTATTTCAATGGCGGCCAAAACATGTAGACGATGCTACTCTGTACTACAAAATATAGATCAAATGTGTTTTATATGTGGGAAACGTAGCGGTCCATTGATAGCTACATGAAGATTCAGATGGGCAATTACACAACACCTATTAAAAATCAATGTAGTGTACTTTCTCAGGTGTCGCAGTGCTTAATGAAGAAAAATACAATGCAGTGGTAATTTGGTCTGAATAGTGTGGTCATGATTTACCCATTTGCCCATAGTGATCAGTCATGACGTGTTTCTAACTTCTACTGGTGTAGATGTGCTTAATGAAAAAATATATATAGTAGTGCTCAATAAAAAAAATATAGTCGCACTCAAAGAGAGAAAAAACAGAGCAATGCTCAATGAAAAAAAAAATATTATTATCCCGAGGGCTATTTTTTGGGGGCTATTGTCACGAGGATGTGACAATATTTAGGCATGGGGGGATGATGAGCACCAAAAATTCTCATTTTATATACACTATTAAGGGGCATCATCACTGGTTTAATTAGCATTAGAAATATATTTTTATTTAACTTATGCATATAATTGATAGAAAATCCGGTATTATGCTTAACGGGTGTTTTTAGTGGAAACTGTGTATAAATACAAATTTTGCTACTAATCTAGTGTTTTTAAGTCTACATCTCACTTGGACCTGGCATGCTCCTAGTTCAGTGAGTCTACGACATATTGGGAAGGCATCTTACTCTTCAGGCAGGTGCCTTACTCTTCAAGCAGGTGCCTTACTCTGACCAAGTCAACATGCACCTTACTTTGGTGCCTTACTCTGGCGCCTTACTCAAGTAGGCATCAAGCAGACGCCTTACTCAAGTAGGCACCAAGAAGGTGCCTTACTCAAGTAGGCACCAAGAATTGGAGGTGCCTTACTCTGAACAAGCCAGCTTTGATCGGTTGACCAGTAAGCTACGAAGGTTGTTGCACGTGAAGACAAAGGGGGATATTTTAATAATGCATTATTATTAAATTAGAATAAAGTATTTTTATTATTAACCTATTGGTTGATTGACTTTGTAAAGCTCTTAAAGCATATTATTTTTAGGATGCATTAATTTAAGGATGTGTTTGTTACATACACCTAAGGATTTTTATATTTATCCTTATGGTGAATGGACACACTTTAAAATAGCAGAATAATACTTGTGTATGAACCAAATGTAACTAATCACGTTATGTGATTAAAATAGATTGATTTGTTATTGTAACAAAATTTGGCCATGCTTTATATAAAGACACATGCTAAATGAATAGGAGGGGAAGGGATTAATTTTACATAGAGATTATTTTATTTCATTCTTTGTTTAATTTAATTAAGAGTGCAACTCCTCTTATTCGAGCAAGCTCTACGTAGCTAGCCGGGTGGACTATCTATGGGAGCTTGGGCCCACTCCCTGCAGTAGTCCTCCCCTATTTTATTTTTGTTCTTTATTTTCCATAGATTATATTTATTGTTTTATTTTCTACTTTAATTTAATTTAGTTGTGTGTTTGTTTTTTTGCACATTTAATTTCCTGTACATTTACTTTTGGCACTTTAATTTTAGTTGTAATTTATTTATTTAATTTTCCACACTTAGTTTATTTGGTTTGGTCTAAATCCAAATGGCAAATGCACAAACATCCCCCACCAAACTAAATAAGATACAAACATATTCATTCCCAAAAACTATAGGCATATACTGTGCGTGAAACTCGTAAGTTTATAGACTTACCGGATTGATAATTTATGGAAGAGAAATGATTGTTTTTCGAGATATAATTTCTGCTCACCAAAGTGATACTTCATGTCGAAGTGCTTTGACCTACTATGGTGTATAGGATTATGTGCCAACTATATGGAACTCATATTGTCACAATACAATCTGGTAGGACCACTTTGTCTCTCTCCTATTTCTTCAAGCACTTTTCTCAACCATAAAGCTTGGGTACTAGTATTTTTTATTTCTATGTACTCAAATTTAGTATATTATAATGCTACAACAATATGCTTTTGGGAACTCCATGTAATTAGTCCTGATCCAAGACTAAAACAATTTTCTAAAGTATATTTCCTATCATCTACATTGTTGCCCCAATCACTGTCACTAAAGCCAACTAATTTTATAGAATTACATTTGTGGTAATAGATCTCATAATCCAATGTACCCTTTACATATCTCAAAATTATTTTCATTGCTTGTAGATGAAATTCAGATGGATCAGTCATATACCTTGAAACTAGAGAAACAACATATTGAATATCCGGCCTTGTGTTGGTGAGTAACATTAGACTCCCAACCATGCTCCTGTAAGTGGTCATGTCAACTTTTGGTGCTCCATATTCTTTGCTTAATTGGATCCCATGACCTGTTGGAGTTGCAACAGATTTGCATTGCTCCATAGCAAATTTTGTTATCATAGCTTGAGCATATTTGTGTTGACATATCAAGATCCATTTTCCTATTTGATGTACTTCCATGCCATTTGATGTACTTCCATGCCATTTGATGTACTTCCATGCCTAGGAAGTAATGCATCAAGCCTAGATATTTCATTTCAAATTATTTCATCATGGAGTTTTTGAACTCCTTATTCATCTTAGCATTACTACCCATGAATATTAGATCATCCACATATAAGCATACAATGAGAATTTTTTTACCTTGTTTCAAGTAGTAGAGATTAGGTTCACTTTTGCTCCTATTGAATCCATACTTTTGAAAGTATCTATCAATGCACGAGTACCATGCCCTTAGTGCTTACTTTAGGCCATACAATGCTTTCTTCAATTTGTAGACAAGTTTCTCCTTACCTTGTTCTTCAAATCCTTGAGGTTGTTGCACAAAAATCTCTTCGTTCAAGTACCCATTGAGAAAGGCACTCTTAACATCCATGAGTTGAATTTTCCACCCTTTGTGGGTAGCCAAAGAAAGGACTAGTATGATGGTCTCTTGTCTAGCAATAGGAGCAAATGTCTCCTCGTAGTCAATCCCATACTTCTAAGTAAACCCTTTTGCTACTAGCCTTGTCTTGTGTCTTTCAATACTTCCATCAGCATTGAAATTTGTCTTATAGACCCATTTACATCCAACACATTTCTTGCCTTTAGGGAGCTGCACGAACTCCCAAGTATCATTTTTTTATAGAGGTCATTTCCTATTTCATGGCCTGTTGCCATACATCATGAATACATGCTTTTTCATAACTATATGGCTCTAGCTCTACACTATTCATTAAAGCATAGTTTACAACATCACCCTTAGGCTCTTGAGATTCATCATCACCATACATGTGCAAATTTTCAAGTCTTTTCAAAACTTCATTCATCTCACTAGCTTGACTTCTAGTGTATCTTTTTTAAAAAAAATTATCCAACATTTGGTAGGAGGGATGGTACTAAAATGTTCTCTTACCTCATGATGGTGAATCTATTTCCATTGGCATTGGAGAAGAACTTGCTGATATTTGTGGAGAAAAACTTGGAGTAGCATTTGTTGCACTTGTTGGAGTAGAACTCTTCTTTGGAGGAGGATTTCCAGTGCTGATTTTATTAATGGACTACACTTGATAGGAGCTTGCATCTTGAGATACATCATCAACAAAAAGTTTTTGATGACCCCATATGCCCCTTCATCAAAAATCACATCTCTGGAAATTACAAATTTGTGTGTTTTTGATTGTAGAGCCTATATGCCTTTGAAGACTCACAATACCCATTGAAAATACATGCTTGACTTTTGGGGTCAAGTTTCTTTCTTGTCTCATAAGGAATGTGTGCATATGCAAGACAACCAAAAAATTTTAAGTGTTTTACATTTGGATTTTTTCATACCATCCCTCGTAGGGATTCATCCCATATAAAATATAAGTATGACTCCTATTCAAAATGTAAACACTTGTTCTAACAGCATCAGCCCAATACATGTTACTGAGTTTCTTTGTTTGAAGCATTGATCTAGCCATTTCTACAATAGTGTGGTTCTTTCTTTCAACCACACCATTTTTTTGTGGGGTGTAGGTAGTAGTTAATTTCCTTTTGATCCCACAATATTTACAATATTTAATAAATGCATTTGAACAAAAGTCCCCTCCTCTATTAGTCCTTAATATTTTTACAACATACTCACTTTAATTCTCTACATTATTTTTGAAATCCTTAAAACATTCAAAATCTTCATCTTTAGTTTTCAAAACATAAATCCAACACATTCTCGAGAAATCATCAATGAAAGTGATAAAGTAAGAATTGTTACCCAAGATTTTGGTATTCATTGGACCACAAATATCTGAATGTACCAATTTTAGTGGATGGCTTTCTCTCCATGCTTGTCCTATTGGAAACTTTATTCTTAAGTGTTTTTACAAAACACATCCTTCACACACCTCCTTGTTCTCTTCAACTTTTGGCAATCCATATACCATAGCTTGTGAAGTCAACAACTTCAAGCTTGCAAAGTTAATATGACCATATCTCAAGTGCCAAAGCACACTTGGGTTTTCTATGGCCACATTAGCAAGTTGGGCACCTCATTGTTCCCCAAACTTACAAGGAAACAACCTATTATTTATCATAGGTACTTGTGTAACAACTCTATTACAATTGTTTTTGTCAAAAATTATACATTTTCCATATTAAAAAACAAGCCTATAGTTCTTTTCCATGATTTTACCAATACTAAGCAAATTATTTTGGAGTTTGGGAGTGTAATAGATGTTGGTTACCTTCTTTGTGCCTTTTTTTAATGGAACCTCCATGGCTTCCATGCCTTCAACTTGTAGTTCCTTGTCATATCCTAATTTGATCTTTGATTTGTAGGTGGAATCCATTGTAGCAAATGGCTCTTTTTTACCACTCATATGATTTGAGCAACCAGTATCCAAAATCCAAGTTTCATTAAGATTTTGATCTGATTTTCCATATGTGAGGAACAAGTTTGAAGAAGCTCCTTCCTCTTATCCATAGTTTCCATATTGATATCTCCCTTCTTGAGAAGTCTTGGACCAATAATCTTTAGCAAAGTGATCAAGCTTACCACAATTGTAATAAGCTTTATTTTATTTATCACCTCCTATTCCTCTTCCTTGGTTGCCACCTCTTGATTGACCTCTTCCTCTTCCTTTGCCTCTCCTTTGGCCTCTTCATTGTCCTATTTCTTGGCCTCTTCCTTGTCCTCTTCCATAAGCCTCACATTCCTTGGATGAGAATGCTTTGTCATCACCTCCAAATCTAGATGATGTAGAAACCTATAGTCTCTCTTCATTGGACATCAAAAAACAAATTAGATCATCAAAAGTTAGAGTAGACAAATATTTAGACTCATCAATAATTATTGCAATATGATTCCATTTATGAAGAAGTGTTCTCAACAATTTCTTCACAACTACTTTAGTTTTGATGTCTTCTCCAAGGGTTTACATTTTGTTTACAATGGCTTTCACTCTAACACAATAATCACCTACATTTTCATCATTTTGCATTTTTAGATTCTCAAAATCCCTCTTCAAGGTTTGAAGCCTCACTTGCTTCACTTGAGTGCTCCCTTGATAGCTATCTTTCAAGGCACCCCATGCATCTAGAGCTGATGTACATGAAGCAATCCTTGGAAAGATACTTTTCTCCAAGGCTACTTGGAGATGGTAGAGGGTAAAATAATTCTTCTTTTGTGCATCCTTCTTATTGGTTTTATCTACTACACTCAAGGTTGTCCAATCAACAGTTTCGATGTAGCCTTCTTCGACTATATCCCATAGTCCTTTGCCAATGAGTAAGATCTTCATTTTGATAGACCAATACTCATAATCTAGCCCATTAAACTCAGGAATGATAAGATTATTATTAGCAGTTATTAATACCTAATCAACAATCCTTGTAAATAGCAACAAAAAAATGACAATACTCTATTTACAACACTTTTATGGTTGATTACAATAGGCTAAAAAAATACCTCTCTCTGTCAATAGAAAAAACAACAAACTTAATTCAGCAGTTAAAAAATACCTTTGTTTTATTTTTTTAATACTCCTTGTTGCTTTATGAAACCAGTCTCAACAAAACTTCTTGGTGCTTTGTAATATCAAATTGTTCTCTCCTCCACTATAGTATTCATATAATAGCATATATAACTAAAATCCAAATGACTATCTCTTCAAATTTCTATAGAGTATACACAGATTTCATGAAGAGTCATTTTTTTTTAAACATAGTCTTCACAGTCCATGAATGTCACTGCACCTTCCTCCTCAGCACCTGTGTGACGTCGACTCTTATCTTGGAACCAATGGATATCTCTTTGTGACCAACTTAATGTTTGATAGTTTCAACACATCCTTAATAGGTTCAAATCCCATTCATTATCTTTCATCTTCACGTGATTGTCACTGCAACCTTATTGTTGTGCACTTATAGTTTCTAGCTCTTTTCTCAGGGACTCATCTCAAGCCTCCTCAACACGACTTTTACCTTCTTCAGTTCCACTTCCTATGCAAACATAATCAAGATTCAATGAATCCATAGTGTTCTCACAACATAGTCAATGAGGAATGATATACCTCCAAATATAACAAACACTCCAACATAAAGTTTGCTTATCCATGATTTTCCATGATCTCCTTTCATAGAAAATAGTTTTGACTGAAAAATTTCAAAAATGTGGAAAAACAACACACACTTGTTCACATTTTTTTTTTGCAGTATTCACTCTGCTCACGTCTGGCCAATTTTAGTCTTGAGTCCTCCATCGTGTACTTGCTACAAGCTTTATGTTCCAATAAAAACATGATGTAGTCTACCACGTGCTTGCTACGATCCATCTACCAGAGCAATCAAAACATGCAATATGCGGGTATTATGTAGCACATTTAGTGCATAAATATCACTACATCGGTTGCTAATCCTATAGGTCCCATAGACGATGTCTTCTATAGCATTGCACACACCATATAAATAGATCCACGTAGTCGTAGACCTTATTAAAGGTGCCTCGCTTCTCATTTTTCATGCACTCTTGATGTAGATTGCAACATGTCCTCCAACACATAATTCACAGTTCCCTTTTGCATAATTTATGATCTGCTAATGCCAGTGTGACCCAGATTCACTACATCAAATCGTAGATGGCCAAATGATTCACTACATGTAATATTCTCGTAGGCCCCTTTTTTTTCAATTTTCCATTATGATTTGTTCTTTTTGTTGCTTAGGATATCTCATAGTCTCCTTTTCTCACACCAACTAGCAATGTCCCTTTGCAAATCATAACAGATCATCGATTATTTGCAATCACTACCTCATTTTTAACATCTGACCAAATCACAATATCAAATCATGTCTGGTGCCTGCATTCTAGAACTCCAATAATTTTTATCACCCTCAAAATTTCTCTTGTTGGCTTCCTCATGGAACTCTCTACATGAAGCGATTCAGATCTGAACTCATGAGAATTCATGATGGGCAGATCTCTTAATTATCTCGCTTCACTTCTCCTAAAGCTCTGATACCAAATGAGGTTGATTAGCTCATTAGATTAATTTATGATTGCCAAAGATTACATTATATAGTATTGAATCCAAATAGATTACAACATCATATTATTGCAGCCTTTGATTCTCGTGAATCAAATATGCTATGCTTAGCTTATTCTAAACATAGACTAAGTCTAACCATAGCCCCTATATGCTCTCTCTCAACAACTTTTAGACTTAGCTATGTTAGGAGAATAATTGCATTCACACTTAGCTACATACAAAGTTCAATACAACTTACCCACATTCATTCCATTACCAAGATTTAAATAAGATGGTGAAATACTAAATCTCTACCTACTTCATTAGAGCTAGAATTTGGTCATCGTAGTTGATATTTTGTTCTTTAAAAATTGAGCAGACCCAAACCTAATTCTACTTCACCAAAGTAGTTGTGTATTCTTGAAAATACTTATAAATATAATTCCTTAAACAAAGGTCATACACAAGGGAAAATACTACAAGTGAATATACAACTTGCTAAGTCTTTAGCTTAAAAATAACACATAATTTTTCTTTATAAACCCAACAAAGTGATTTAGCTAATTCACTTTCTAGCACACTCATATATCTGGGTGCTAATTTTTCTATTTAATTAATAATGTCTAAATATTTTCCAAGGATGAATCCAACTGGATAAAACTAGTTTTTAAACTACAATGCATCCTCTAAGTATTCATATATGTTCATTGATAGTTATGCAAGTAATTCTAATGTCAACAATATAGAATACCTTAAAAATATTGATGGTGCTCCTACAATGGTGCAATATTACAACGGTGAATCCAAATAAACCAGTAGTTACACACGACGAGAACCAATGATATCTCTCTTTTTGGACTAGTCTTTTCACATAATCTACCAGTGATATATCTCTTTCTAGACCAGTATTTTCACACAATCTACCAATGATATCTTTCTTTCTAGACCAATATTTTCACACAATCTACCAGTGATATCTCTCTCTTATGCCAGTCATTTTACACAGTCAACTAGAGATGTCTCTCTATGTTCTACTAGTCATTTTACATAATCAAAGCAGTGATATCTCTCTCTTCACCTAGTCATTTACATAGTCAAATCAGTGATATCTCTATCTTTGACTAGTCATTTGACACTATGAATCTAATGTGGAGTTTCACACAACAAACTAGATGTGGAGTTTCACATCCCCAAAGTAGATATTGAGTTTCACACCAAACTCCATATTTTTCCACTCCCCTTGCATTCGTATTTTACTAAAAATTATAAATTAAACATTCCTTACCTTACCTTTCACTACCATCACCAAGGAATACAAAGCCAGCCGATTATGCTCCTCTACCATCCCGAGTGTCATTGCCATCATAATTTAAAAAATACCAAAATCTACGTTCAACCCAAAATTACAAATTCATCAGGTGTTGGTTCATAATTATCCACTATGTGGTTTACTTGAATATTCATAAAGCGATAGCTCATATGCTTTTCTTGAGTTATATTTTATCCATAACATTAGGATACAACAAAACACATTCACTCTTAATTAAAACCAACCATCCATGCTTAACAAGATATATATCTATCTATCTATATATATATATATATATATATATATATATATATATATATATATATATATATATATTCCTTATTTTAAACAAAGATAAGGGAATGCAATATCTACCTATCCATTCCTATTGTAATAAATCCTTTAATTACCTACACTCACAAAATGGAGTTAGTATGTAACATCAATTTTGTCTACTCAATATAATTTCCCTTAAGTGGGTTTATAGTATGCATATGTAATTAAAGAACATTCATCCTTGCTCTCGAGCTAAATGACGGAATATACATCATGTTTTTTTCTTTTTCTTTTATTACATCTCATTTGGTGATTAGTCTTTCTTCCAATCATGAGAGAAACTTGTTCGGAAATAATACAATTACATTAATAGTCTCATTTGCATAGTGATTTTATTTTCAAGAAAATTAAGGATAAAATTATCCATCATCCCATTAGTAATTGCACATATCACAATTCCTATTAAACATGTGTTTTGCATAGCTAAATTTGAAATAGTCAAACCTTCCATAAATAAAGCAACATAGTAAGACATAAGTTCATCCTAACAAAAGTCTACCAAGGGAGGTTCATTACAATAAAGACAAATTATATAATTTAATATTGTTTGATTATAAAAAATAAAGGTCTATCTATTTAGCAAGATTTAGAAAAATATTGAAATTCATCTAGCTAATGGAGGAAGGATTTCATTTATCCAAATCCTATTAAAATCAATAGGATTCTTTTTTTAAATAAAAATGTGTTACAGTGTATTTTATAGATACAACCATTCCTCTAATTTTTTAAGAATTATGTTGTCACCAACTTTGATGGTGGTTAGAGTTTGATTAGACATAGAATGTGAACAAGGATTAAACCTTACATTTTCTTGTTTTATATCTTTGAATAAATTCAAACAATAAAGTATTTTTGTGAGGAATGTATATTCAATTTATGGAAGCCATAACTAAGAGTGAGGACATCTTAGTTGAAACTAAGGAGTTCCTAATTGGGGACAAAAGGGATAATTAATCTATAGTAATCAGTATTAAATTAGAAGATGTTTCACTAGATGTGATTATCAATGGTGAGATGTTCAAGGATTATATTATGGTTCTTACAAGTAGAGAGTTAATGTGTAATTTCCATTTATACTAGATAATATTTTAAAATATGTAAAGGTAGATTAAATGCAAGTGATGATTGAATTTAAATTATTCCATCACTTTATTTAATAAGTAGTTTTTCTCATCTTATCAAGTTTTAAAATTAGGGATCAAATAAAGGGTGTTGGCCCATCATTTAGAGGGAGATATTACCTATAATTAAGACCATGGAATGAGAATGTTTTCATGGAGATAAAAAATATTAAAATACTTCCAATATCAGTTAGGATGTTTGGACTTCCATACAAGCTTATCAATAAGGATGTTTTGAAGAATATGTCCAAGTATTTTTCTTTCTCATATTTAAAATTTTAAATTTTTATTCAACATGCTTCTATTTTCCTTGCAATTTTCAAAAATATCATGCACATTTTTCATATTTTTATTTATGTCTTTCGAGAATATGGTTGGATCATCCAAATATGTTAATATTATTTCATTCACTAGGCTAGCAAATGCTATATCCATCATTTGTTTAAATGTTGCATCTATGTTAGAGAGTTTAAATGGCATACTTTGATAAGCAAAAATAATCCATTTAGTGATTAAAGTTATTTTATGTTGATATTCATCTCTGATCCAAATATGATTGTAGCCAAAAAATCCATCAAGAGATGATAACATTTTAGACCTATTATTTTTTGTAGTATTTAATTCATCAAAGGCAATGGACAATGATATTTTAATAAATACTTGTTTAAGTTATAAAATTCAATGCTTTGTTGAATATTTCCATCCTTCTTATGAATAGTACCAAATTTACAACCAAATTTGAATGCTTAATTGAAAAATTATTTGCTCTTGTAGCAGCTTAAGTAATTAATTGCTCATCACTATTTCAAACTTTGGGTTGATATGTCATTTTTTTCCTAAAAAATATTATATCTTGGCTCAAAGTAGATGGTATAATCTATAATATTTCTATCATAAACTTTTAAGTCTTCATACCTTAGAGAAATGATATTCTCATATTCAACACAATGTTCTTTCAATAGACCGATTTATTCTTCTATGCATTCTTTTCCTGACAACAGACATTCAACATCTACAATTTTAAGTGGCGTATATACTGGTGACTTCACTTTAATTCTTGTTTTCTTAGTGATGTTATATAGATTGAAGAGATTTTCCAATGTGATTAAATCCTAATTCAATTATATAACATTTTCCTCATTTTTATCTTTATATTCATTGTGTCCTTCCACACTTTGAGCTTCTTGAATTATAAAATAAAAAATCTACTCATTATTATGAAAAATTTGTCAATCATCAACATTATTGGGTATTGTTAGTCTAAAAGTTACTTCCAACTTATTAGGTTTAGTCCACATATTTATTGCTACATCAACATAAACAATAAAGAAGACAATTTATATGCCTTTTGATTTTGTTGTATTAGAATTACAAAAATATTAATAGCTTGGAATACTTCCAATAAATACTACACCCTATATTTATATGATTTTGACAACTTACAATTAGTGGCATGAAGTGACTTGATTAACCATTAATTTAGAATCACTAAATATTTAGTACTAGGTTTTTTTGATTTTAAAAGGATGATAATAATGTTTTCTATTCATCCATATTATTTATGCAATTGAACAACAACCAAAATACATATTCATTAGATTTTCCTTTGGAGTTGGTAATTTGACTCTAGTTTGAGCTCCATCAAAGTATAACTCCCATATTTTGTTGATGTTCTAATAATTATCCATTTTATTTTATTTTCTAGATTTTCCAAGACTAATTCTTTCTTCAACACTGGTATTTTATTTGGCATCAAGAACTAGGTAATTATATAAATAAGTTTTGTTGAATAAAGTCTAAGGTTCTTCACCATATTCCTAGATGCTTTCTATAATTATATCCATTTCTCAATAAATATTCTCCTAATGATTACTCATATTTAGTTATAATATCTCATTCCAATTGATGGATTTATTGTCTTTGACTATTTCTAGCTCATAGGTATGTGATAGTTTAGGTTCAATACTAATGATCTTAGCTTGTCATATACTTTCACATATGTAAAATCTATTGATATGTAACAATTATGATAAGTTTTTGATCCATTATTGTGATAGAAATATTCTAAAGTAGGAAGGCAAACAATCATCATGAATTTCTATATAAAAATAAATTTAATATGTGAGTCAACAATCACATTAAAATAATTTTAATATTCCTACAATATGTACTCATGTTCCATCCATCTGTATTAGACCTATCATAGTGTTGGTGTAGGTTGCACATGAATTTAAAAATAATGATCAAAGTTGACTTTAAGTCTACTATACAATTGTATATCATATATACGTCAACCATTAGAGTGACATAAAATAGATGTGGCTTCATAGTCTTGGGATTAGGTAAATTAAAAATATGTATAGTGTTCACTTGTACATGTAAGGGATCCTCAACTATTAAATTTTACCATATGAGGTGATTGGATAATGTCAAAGGGTCCTTCTATTATATAGATTTTAATTTGGAATAGGATCATTCCTATTCCTTTAGGACTTCCTATATTAAATCATGTTGGTTGAGTAACAAAAAGGCTTCTAATATGTTCACTTTTGTAGGTATTTTTCTAACTTTTTTCTATTTTGAACTTAAGTTAGTTATATTTCTTCCATTATGTGATATCAACTTTCTTAATTATCCAATACTAGTATATTTATCTTACTTAATAAGTGATGTAAACTTCAATATATTTCTAGCATTGCATACTTTAACTTTATCATCATGTTTTAAGTTTTTCTAATGATTTTTTTTATTAGGTGGAAAAGGGTTTTTAAAGGATCCCAAAACCTTTAACAAAGGGGTTTTTACCACTCCCCAAACCAATACAAACATAGAGAAGTACAAGAGTAAACAACTCCAAAAAGAATAAATATGAAGAACCACTGGAGGAGCAAATACCTAAGCAACAATATACAAAATAATGAACAACATCACTCAAAAGTACTGAGAAGGATTTCAGATCTCTAGAAGGACAATAGATATCATCAAAACTGCCTAGAAGTACAATTGAAAGGGTGAAATAGATCCTGCCTGATCCAAAAAAAAAAAATTAAAACGTAATAGACCTCCCGCTTGAATTCAAATTCAAAAATGTTCTTGCTTAGAGGACATACAACCAACAACTAGTAGAATATCTTTGAGCTCAAACAAAATATATTTGAGTTTTTCTATTATTATTTTTGCTAGTATAGGTTCTTTTTTCTTTGTTGATGATTATTGTTGATCTTTTATTTAAACCAACATAGGCTTATCCATTTGCATTTGAATTACATGTTGATTCAAATGCATTGTATCCTTGTATTTAATCTCTCTCATTCCCTCTAGGGGATATAGAAAGAATAAAACAACCACATCTTTAAAGCTAAGAAAAAAGATAGTGTCTAAGTGGCCAACATAGTTATATCCCTTATTCTAGAAAATGGTAAATTGGTTAATTGAAAAGAGGCTCAGGAATCTGAACAAGAGTATAATTGTTGTAGAATGGGATATTAAGCCTATGATAGTTATGATCAAGTCCTCCTCCAGTATTTTAAGACAACAAACCAAATTGAAACCCCCTTCAGTTGGATGGCTTAAGCTAAAATTTTATGGAGCGATGAAAGCAAATCTAGGGTCAACTAGAGTTAAGGTTATAATCAAAGATGATAAGGGGTATATAGTGAGAGCTTATGTAGAAGACTTAGGGATCCAATACAACCATTTCATGGAGGCCCATGATATATTTCTAGGTATAAATTAGTTGATTTCTCTTTAGGCTATGAAAAATATCATAAAAGGATATTCCTTAAATATCATTAGAATTATGAAGGAGAAGTTGGAAGTAAGCTAGAGCATATCCACAATGATGGAAGGGGTCTTATAGAAGCTAATTATTTTGGAAGAAATTGAGTTTGACCACATCTATAGAGAAGGAAACGCTAGATTAGATTGCATGGAAAATTTGGGAGTATTGTAGGAGAGGCTCAATGTTTTGGATAGAGATTTACCCCAATAAATCCTATCTATCATTGATGATGAGAAAAAAAAATGAGATTTTATTTAAAAATGGACTTAGGGATAACTATTACATTTTCCTAGATAATATGTCAAGCAATATTCAAGGGGGGTTAAAAGGGTGTCTAGGGAGGATAAATTTAGGAAGAGAGTTCTAGAAGAAAAGAAGTAATCACTTGAAAATTTAGGGTATATTGTGCAAATGGAAAATACATGGAAGTATTTATATTAAAACAAAATCTAGGAACAAGAATTCAAAAAATACAAGTTCTCGTCTAGTCGATTCTTCTCACAAACATATTTGAAGGCATGCAGGAGGAGCTATGATGACAATCCCAAAATAAATTATGATAAAGGAAATTCCTAGAACATGGGATAATCTTAGGCCCAGTATTCACCTCTTACTCATTTCTATAATGTTATTTTTTATTTCTAATCATCATTGCTTGAGTTGTAGGTCAACAATGAGAGGCTTGCTCAGGACAAATTTGACTTCGCAGGTTCATCCATGTCCCAATAGGAGATGGTCTAGATAATATATTTCATATCCTAGGATTACATCCAAGTGGGGTGCATGTAGGATGGTATGGTAATTATGAAGAATCATGAGAGTCTTGTGTTCCATTCTACCCAATCTCTTCTCAACACTCAGGAGTGGAAAGTGATAAACCTAGTTTGGGAAGAAGAAAGGGAAATAATTTAGCACAAAGTTTTAAAGATAGAAGTAAAGAACCTAATATTGGAACCTCTACTTTTATACATGGACAATGAGTTCTAACAGATCCTAAAGAATGAGTACTTCATGTAGTTCCTAAGTAAATTTGAGGGATTCGATTTGGAACTTTCTAAACAAATTTTCCATTCTTGGTTTATGGGGAAGGTTAGAGCTTTTGGATATGACTTCATAATAAACACAACCTTAATGGTAGATATCATGGGTTTTGTTGCTAAAGAAGAGTGCATTTGTAGGTAACAGACACTCTTTACCTGGGAAAATGGAGAGGTTATTTTATATCAATAAGCATCCTCATTGGGAAGGGAATGGGGTGGCATGGGAGTCATTGCCACAACCTTGATGCCAAGTAGTCTAGCTAATTATTGACTCAACATAATTTTTAAGATTTTCCACTTTGTTTTTCTAAACTTATAGAGGATGAAAGATGAATACACCAGCCTTCCTCTTCATATTTGTGGAGAAAACTATCAACAATATCCAATGTGGTAAAGCATTAGCCCTGCTACACTAGGGTCTTCTTTTCATCAATTTTAAGCATGTTATGGTGAAGGAGGGCCATATTGGAAAATTTCTATGGGATCCCAAGGGAGAGAAGCTTCAGGAATTGGAGGAGAATCCAAATCTTTTGGATGAGATGGAGAAAATATTTATTGGCACACAAGATACAATGAAAATCTCATTGAAAGAGGATTCAGAGGATACCTAGATGAGAGATATCTCCCTAGATCCTAGTAAAGTTAATGTTAATAAAATGGGACATGCATCTAGGGAGGGGAGCTAAAAAATGGATAAAAATAAATAATATTACCCAATGGTTATCCACAAGAGATCTAAAAAAATAACAAAGTTTGTTAAAAGGCTAAGTATGAAGGACGAGGAGGCCAACCATCATGAAGCTCTTAATTGTGAATCTTTGATGTTGTAGGTTTTTACCAAGCACAAGAATAGCTTCAAGGAAGATTAGAAAGTGGAAAAGGAGGAAGTAAAGAACAATATAACTTGAGAACCCCCAAATGAAACATGTTCTAGATGATCTCAAGAAAAATTACATAATCTTAAAGGATATCAATAAATAAGGAAGAAAAGTAATCCAAATATTGGCCAAAATATTAAGTAAAAAATCCATCTAGAGGATTTGAACAATGTAATTATCTCTATAATTACTCTTTAGGAGATGGTGAAAAGTTTTTGGGATGGCAAGGACTATAGCTGATTCTACTTCATAGCTATTGTTTCACTATTTATGTTATGTTTCTATGATATAATTTGTATGGAACTTATTTGTAGTAAGGGAAAACTTTAGGTGTTGTTTTTTTTGTTTTAAATGCTTAGTGTTTTGATGCTCACTAATTTTTAGCTTTTTGAGGGACCAAATTGGAACTTTAATGTATATATTTTGATATAAGATTGTATAAGGTTTGGGGACCCTTTCAAAACCCCTTATACTAAAATAAAAAAATTACATACATGACTTGTCCTTTTGTCCTTTATTTTCTAATAATGTGTCAACATAGCTAGAGATGAATTTTGGCTATTAAAATCTAAAAACATGAAATTACTATTTGTAGTAAATTTTTTGTTTTGCACTTATAAAGGCCTCTAGAGAATTCTTCATAAATTTGTTGGTAACTCTATCTATGATAGAGTTTCTTTTTGAAAGAGTTATCTATAATAGATTTTTATACTTCTTGAATGCATCAAAATAAAGTCCAATCACAAAGTTATATCCCTAATAGTATGGCTAGGATTAAAAAAAATATGTTTAGTCATTTAGGCATAAAGCATAAATCCATTCTTGTATCATTCATCCCACTTCAAAAGGAATGATCCCTATTGCATCAAATTTTGACATCACATGTAGATATTAATTCTTTCATTCCCCTTGGTGACCAGTTTGTCCTACATTGACCAATTTGTACATCTAAATGAAGTGCCTTTTTGTGGTCTTAGTCCATGTTTCAATAATTTTATTCTCTTCCACTAGTGCTAAACTATATGAATTGATTTCCTCAATGTTGAACTAGAGAGGAGATATTATTGATTAATATGAATGTCTCTCCCTATTGTAACCATTCAATATTATATGGTTGTGGGTGTGGTGTGATATGTAGATTTCTTCACCATTTTAAAAAAATAATATTTTTTTGCTCTCACTATCAACAATGTTATGTAACGGCTTACTCTTAAGCCATATTTTTGAGTGAAATAGGTGTTCCTCCTCTTGTGACTTGTCTTATGACTCCTTTGATGTAAGGTATGTTGTGGCAATGATTATATTTAATTTGGTTTCTATGATTTGATTCCATTTTGTCCTCAACCTATAGATGTAGAGGTAGTGGTAAAGTGGATGTAGAGGGTTGTCACTAGCAAATAGTTATTGAATTGATAAATAATTATCCCTTGAATATAAATTTATCTTATGATGGTTATACCATTTTTCAATATTGGCCTTCATGGGTTCTTTTACTAGGATTATTTTTTTTTGCTTCTAATTTTGATTTTGGGATTGACCTCCTTTGTCTCGATTCTTTGGGGAGTCACTCTTTCCTCTCGTTGGTTGGTAATTAGTATTTTAGCTTTTGTTATTTTCTTCTACTATTTTTATATTTTTCTATTTTTGTTTTTTTGCTTTTGCTCCAATTTTACAATTATTTTTTATCCTTATCCCAATGTCTTAAATTCAAATATGTTTATGTCCTCTCAAATGTACCATTGCATCCCATTATAGTACTTGAAAATTTGATGTCGTTTGGTATATTGAATACCTAGTTTTATTTCCATTGAATGAAAATCATAAATATATTCTCAAATACATTCGTATTTACCTTGATGCATTATGGTTTTAGCACTATTCTATCTATTCAAGAAACATCATTACTAATAAGGAATAAGAAACCAAACAAGTTGCATGAAGAATAATAAGTCAAACTTCATATTATATGAATAAAACCTGTACAATTAAGTATGGGACTAAGAGCCCGTTATATAGATTTTATAAAATGATCCTTGGTCTTCCTCAAGTGAAACTTGGTCTATTTCACATGACACTTGGTATGAGTAACAAATAATGTAATATATTATAACACACCCCTATATTACATTATTTGGTATGAACTTTTCTTGAATTACATAGATGATCTCTAAATGTTTAAAACTAGTATCTTCTAAGAGCTTTTGTAAAAACATCTACTAGTTGTTCTTCTATAGGAATATGATTAAAAAATATATGACAATTCTGAAAGTGATCTTTGATAAAATGGCATTGTGCTTAGAAATGCTTAGTTCATTTATGTACAATTGGATTTTTGATCAGATTGAGTACTCCTTGATTGTCAAAAAATGTCATGTTTGAATTTTGTTTGATGCCCATGTTAGATAAAATATACTGTAAACACAAGTCTTCATAAGTTGTATCTCTTGATTCTACTTCAGTAGATGATTGTGCCACTATATGTTGTTTCTTTTTGTGCCAAGATATTCGTCCTAACCCAAGATAAAACACGTACCCTGAAGTAGATTTTCTATCATTAATAGAACCAACATAATCTAAATTTGAGTAGCCCTGTAGACAAAATTATTTAACATTATTCATAAAATTTAGTCCATAATAAGAAGACTTCCAATTAAATGATGATACATGGTAGCTGAAACCAAAGGTGTTTCATCATTTTTGAATAATTGAAGCCCTTGTTCCAGAGGTTTATCTGTTGGCTTACAATTTTTCATTTTGTATTTTTCAAGTAATGCTTATGCATATTTTTATTGAGTAATTGTAATGTTGTCTTCATTTTGATGAATTTCTAGACCAAGAAAATAATTTATTAGTCCCAAATATATCATTTCAAATGCCTTCTCAAGATTATTTTTGATGTTACATATTAGTTTTCCAGAGCAACTAGCAATCACTATATAATCAACATATACTATAAGAATTAAAATATAATTTCCAATTTTATTTTTATACAAGCTAGGATCTAATGTACTCTGTTTGAAGTTGTGTTGTAATAAGTGATTGATTTTTATATTCCATGCTTTGGGAGCTTGATTTAGACCATATAGGGATTTTTTTAATTTGCAAACATTATATTCTTGTTCTATAATAACAAATTGTTTTGGTTGTGACATGTAAACTTCCTCCTTTAAGTCCCCATTAAGAAAAGCACTTTTTAAATCCATTTGATGATGTTTCCAACCCCGATGAGTTTCTAGGGCACAAACTATTCTGATAGTAGTCATTCTAGTTGTTCGTGCAAATGTTTCTTCATAGTCAATTCCTTCAGTCTATGTATATCCTTTGGCTACTAATAAAGCTTTTTACTTGTCAAGTGTTCCATTTGCTTTATACTTATTCTTGTAAATCTATTTGCAACCCACAACTTTCTTTTTTGGAGGTGATTCCACTATATTCCATGTTTTATTATTTTGTAGTGATGCATATTCGGATTCCATTATTACCTTCCAGTACGTGTGATTCAGAGCTTTAAGTGTTGATGTTGGCTCAACTATAGTTCTTATTAATCCTCTTTTTATTCTAATTTGACTATGAGTTTGAGGTCTAGTATTAGTAAGATCTGGCATTCGTTCTAAGTTTGATTTCCTGAGCGTGTCTCTAAGCCATATCGGTTCTTTCCTTTGAGGGATTGTGGATGTTCATGTGTATTCATTATCTTCTTCTTGAGATTCTGACTTTATATCTTCATTTTCCATATCTTCTTCTAAAAAAAATAGAAAGACTTCTGCATCATTACTTTGTTTTTCAGTGTTAATCTTGATTTTTTCATCAAAAACTACATCTATGCTTATACATACCTTCTTTGTACATGGATCTATTGTTTTGTATCCTATAGATTCATCATCATATCCAAAAAAAAAATTACCATAGTTTTATCATCTAATTTTGTCCTTTTTTTTTTGGAATATGCATATAAGATTTACTTCCAAAAATTCTAAGTTTTTCTATATTTGGGTTTTGTCCTGACCATGCTTCTTCTAGTGTAACATGCCTGAGTATTCTTGTTGGTAATATATTTTGTAAGTATACTGCTATTTTAACCGCCTCTATCAAATATTGGTGATCAAGATGAGATTCTTTTAACATACACCTTATCATTTCCATTATAGACCTATTTCTTCTTTCTGCAATACCATTTTGTTGTGGTGAGTATTCTATAGTGAGTTGTCCCTTAATTTCATGTTCTTATAGAAAATAATTGAATTATTTTGATACAAATTCACCTCCTCTATTTGAATGAAGAGTTTTAATAGTCTTCCCTAATTATTTATCAACTTGAAATTTAAATCATTTAAAATGACTAAATGCTTCTGATTTATATTTCATGAAGTACACCCACATTTTCTTGGCGTGATCATCAAAAAATAATTGAAAATACTTATGTCCACTAATACTAGTGATATTCATTGGACCACTTAAATATGTATATATTTTCTAATGGTTGATGAGTTCTATGTTGATGAATTTCAAAAGGAATTCTATGTTGTTTTCTTGCTAAGCATTTTGGACAAATAGTAGGTTCTAAGGATAATTTTGGTATTCCTTCAACCATTTGATATTTGATAATTTCATTTAAAGAATATATACTGGTATGTCCTAGCTATTTGTGCCATATATCTAAAGCCTTAACTAACAAATTTGGATGTGTAGTAGTATCCAGAATAAATAGACCACTTTTATATGAGTCTGATGTTATTTTTTTCTCTTGTTTAAGAATATGACACTATTTTCTTCCATTGGAAATTTTGAATTCTATAGACATATTTTGATCCATGAGTTGAGAAATTGAAATAATATTAGTAGTCAATCTTAGAACATATAAAATGTCCGAGGTGTAGACCAATTGGTTCATCCAAACCCCATAAGGGGGGCGGAGGTCCAAGGTTCAAATCTCGGGCCTCATCGGACTGAATGCTTGTCCCTTTCCTGGTGCTTTCAGCGGTGTAAAAGGTTTAAAATGATTGTGGCATGGTGGTTATAGGGGCAGACTGCACGAAGATCTGTGTGGCGGCTTCAGGGCGGACAACGCAGAATACTATGGCGGCCATAAAAATCTGGACAGCTTGCCCGAATTCGTGGCGGCTACCGATTCCACCATGTAAATTCAAAAATCAAAAAAAAAATCTTAGAACATATAGTACATTGTTACTTATACCTTTTATATTAATTAGATTGATCAGAACATTTCCTATCCCCTTTACTTCATAAGTTTTACTATCTGCTATAGCAACTTGTTTCTCATTTTTCTTTTGTAGAGATTCAAACAAATGTTTGTTTTCAATAATATGTCTTCTTGCTCCTAAATCTATATACCAATGGTCCATAGCTATGTAGTTTTCAATTTTCTAATATTAATATGTCTACCTTATGACTCCCTAGTTTTGAGTATATGATCAACCTTGACAAGACCTTTTCAAAAATTGAGTTTTATAGAATCCTTTATATCTCCCAAGTAATTAGAATATGCTATGGTATTGATAAAGTTCTTAGCATCTATTATATTTACTTTTGAGTTGATCCCTAATGTTTTTAAGACAATGTTGATATAATTATAAACTCCTATTTCACCTTATTTCTCCCTATTGATATATGCACTTTTTAATTTGATGAATTTATCTATGGTTGGATTCCTTTGGTCCCTTTAATTTGTATATGAGAAAATTATAAGCAACAATTTCTGACTCTTTAAGCTATTCAATGATTTTGCTTCCTTTATCCTTAATTTTAAATGGTTTAATTTTCTAAATTCTAATAATCTAAGGTTTGATGTAGTACTCCTTATATCTCCATAATTTGGAAATTTAGAAAATGATAATATTTGCAAAAGAAAAATGCTTTAATGTTTCCAAGATAGAAAACCTTATATCTCTTATTTTAATTATTTTCCAATATTATGATATTTGTATTTCAACTAATGCACTTTTGAAATATCACTTAAGGATATAAAATCCTTGTTTTGATTTGCTCTCTAACTCACTAAGGTTGTTATTTGCTTATATCTCCAATGCAATAATAAATAAACTCAATAATATATAATGTACCTTATATCTTCTTGAATTTAATAGAAGTTAAATATTAAATTCATGTAAAAATATACCTTCCTTGTAATATTGTAGGCTGCTAGATGATTGGCTCCTATTTTAACTCCTCCATCCAAGCTTTAGGTATTGTATTTGCTTGTATTCAACATATGACAATGAGAATTGAATGCTCTTACATTGAATGGGTTCCTTATGATAGTCTTATCCTCCTTCAATGCACTTTGACCACTGTGTAAGCTATATGGGTGCACTCTTATTTATATTGGGCTATTAATACACCATTCTTCCTTGAAATGCATGACACATGGTGCTTTATGTTGCACTAGAATGTAGGATCACTTGCTAGGTGGTGTTTGGAGGTTAAAATATTTTGAAAGTATTATTTTAGGTGGTTTATGTCTTTGAGCATTGAACTAATTATTAATATCCCTTCTTGGCTTTGAATGGAGCGTTACTAAAAACTCAGGTGCTTCGTACCTTTGTGCAAGTGTTATGTATATGGGGTGCTCTTCTTACTTTGTGCCAAGTGGCACAAGATTCCTTTGATTTGTGTGGTAAGTGGAGGCTCCTTCCCTTGCATGCAACCAACCTCTTCAATGTTACTTATTACTAGTTCTTGCCAACTTTTGCTAGTTTTTTCGCTCAACAAGCTTTCTCCAATGTATGGTGGCTCCTCTCCAACAAAGGTGGCTCTAATCCAATGGATTTGGATTTAATGTGCTTCTACACTATATTGTTGGTGGTTGTGCATCCAATATTTTATCCTTATCTGCTTGCACCTTGATTTTGCTACTTGAGTTATTTCTTTATGTTGTTCTCCTTGGAACTTGTATTATTGTTGCATTATACTATCCTTTATAATGTCGTTATGTTGCCCTTACTTTGAATATTCCCAGTTGCAAATTCCTTTTACACTATGAGTATTGCTTCTAAGAGACCTATGGTGCTAAATTTTTGTAACTTTCTTCCTGCCTTGATATGATAGCTTCTTTCTCTATCACTTGTGGTTATAATAAACCTTTTTGGTGGATTCTCTTCACCAAAATTTGCTACTATTCACCTATGCTTAATGGTGTCTTTTGACACTCCAGTTCAACCTTTTTTTGTGTAATCTAAGGTGAGTTTAGAGAATTAAGATTCAATAAAATAGTTCACACTTTGATTATTATTCATTAGCTTAGGCTTACAAATGTCGTAGCTTTATATAGGTTACAAAGTAGGTGTTTAACCTATTAGAGATATTAATGCTAACAAACACGTTTAGAGAAATGTGAACTAACCACTAACTAAAATATCTAACATAAGATATTTAGATATTAACCTAGGTTTACCATTAGATATTTAGAACAGTAAATATCTACATGGTAAGTGGTAGAAAAGTAAATGTAATAATACATGTAGTATAATGCAATATACTACCTATTTTACCTAGTGGAGTAAAAGGGTAAATATCCCAAAGAATGGAATATTACTCTAACATCCCCCCTTATTTTTATTATTTGGGTAATGTATATAACTGCCCCAATATAGTGAAAAAGTATGGAATTGTTGGTTCTTGATCTGTCATAGTTCTCTAGCTGCACCTAAGAAAAAAGTGGGTCATTCCTCACTTTGTTTTCATATCAATGAATGTCCTTATTGTAATCTTGTCATCCAACTGAATTGTTGGGTAACCAGCCACTGCAATCGCTAGGTGTAGTATAGTAGATCACTTAATACTAGGTTCATTTAGTTACAATATAAGTTTGCAAAAAAGTGTTGATAAGGTAGCTAAGGTGTCAGTTGTTGTTGAAAATGCACCCTTATAAGTTCCCCCTTGTTGCAAAACATGTTATAATTAAATTTTTGAAATAATTATAACTAAGGTGTCGGTCGTTGCCAAAAATGCACGCTTATAAGTCTTCTTATCTTTTTACAAAATTTTTGTGTGAAGAAAAGAAATATTGATCCCCCCTTAATTGCAAAATATGTGCAACTTAAGAAGCTTTGTGAAGGACTGTACAAAGATTGCCTCCTAGACAAATTTTTCACCAAAAAAATTCCTCCTTTTGTTACAAGTACTTCAAACAATGAGAGTTTGATATTTATGAAGCCTAAAAGAGGTACAATCACCCCTTTATTGCTAGTACTTCAAATAAAAACTTATGCTATTTATGAAGCCTAAAAAAGAGAGAGGAAATGGTGCTTGCTTAAGGTGACAAATTTGTTTTCCCTCTACAATACTATCTTAGCCAAGAGCACTTTGTGTGCTCTTTCTAAACCAGAATCAAAATCAGAATTAGACACTTCACTAGCAATATTGCCTTTGTTTTGCTTCTGTGATGTATCTTTGCCTTTCTTGTTTTGCTTATTTTTAAACCAAAACTGATTGGTGTCATGGTTATCCTTTTTACAATGCAAGAAAAACCTCTTTTGAGTTTTATTTCCCTTACCTTTTGAATATGATCCTCCCTTTTTAAATTTTCCTTTCTTCTTGTCACCCTGATTGTTTGAGTAAAGTGCATTGTTCGACACTTCATCACTTTGGAGTTGATTTGCTTCCTCTGTTTGAAGTAAATTGACTAACTCCACAAAGGTTACTGATATTTGTGATATATTAAGGGATGTAATCAATATTTTATAGGATTCAGGAACATCCCTCAATATTACTGAAGTCAAAATGGTGTCTTCTACTTTAGCTCCTAAAGCATTGAGCTTAGGATTCAGTTCTGACACTCTATAGAGGAAGAGTTCTACTGATTCACCTATCTTCATATGGAGTGTATGAAGTTGTGTTTGAAGGTTTAGAACATTTTATTGATTCTTACCTTCAAAAATGGTACTAAGTGCATCCCATGCATCTTTACCATTTTGAGCTTCACTGATGTGAGGCTGGATCTCATCAGCAGTAGCTAGGATTATCAACATAAGAAGTTGATTGTTCCTTTTATCCCATGCTTTTTTATCTACTCATGGTGATGCAGGTCTTGGTTCAGTGTCATCTACTAAATCCCACATTTCCTTTATAGTCAGGATGGCTTTCATATTAGTTTTCCATGCTGAATAGTTAGGACCTTTAAGAAATTGTGTATCATTTAAGTATTTGTTGATAGTTGTCATGATGAAGGTCCTATAATTTGCACTGAGATAATATTTATTTTAATTTTAAATGGTATTTAATGGCACCTGCCTAAAAATCCTCTTGAAGAGAAATAATCAGTTTGAGGAAATTAAGCCAAACAAATAAGAGATGAAAAATAATTCACTCAAAAAGATATTTAATGGCACCTGCCTAAAAATCCTCTTGAAGAGGGATAATTAGTATGAGGAATTTAAGCCAAACAATAGTGTTAATTAGGGGTTTTTGTTTTTAGGAGAGAATATCAAAAGAAATTGTCTTAAAATATGTGCAAATATTTACACAAATTTGTAAAATTTTGGGGTATGGAGTGTTCTTGATTCTATGAATTATAATTGCAAAGAAATAATGCAATAATAAAAAAAAAATGCCCACAAAATTCTTATCACATAGGTGTTAGATGAAACAAAAAATTCTCCTAATTTGCCAATGAAGGTGTCGATTAAAATCGAAAATGCACCTTCAATTTTTTGCAACAAAATTTGGAATTTGTGTTGTGCAAAATTTTTATATATTATGTCTCCTATTGTTTTCCAAATTTGCAAAGAATATGGCATAAAACAATTGCATTTTCTTTTTGTTTTACAAATTTAACAAGTTTGATTTTATTTTAAAGTGCTCCTCACTTTTGTGTTACAAATTTGTAAAATAAATACAATTTCTTGTCTTCCCCCATTTGTTTTGCAAATTTAACAAATAACACTCCTTTCAAGACAAGTCAACACAGGACCTACATTTGAAAGGATTTTAGAACCAGTCGACACACGACTTGGTTGTGATGGACCCAAAGTCTTTAAATTCTTCTCAATTTTGCAAAAAAATTATGTGCAATTTTATGTCTTATATTTCCCCCTTGGAGAAAAAAATGCACACTTTGCCTTTTAATATTACAAAATATTGTCTCCTTGTTTTCATATTTGTAATAAATAATCAAATGTGTTTTATTTTATCCCCTTTAATTTGTGCAAATTGAACAAGTTTGAGAAGAATAAAGGTTCCCTAATTTGCGTCTACTTGTTGTGGTGTAGTGGTAAATGCCTTGGGTGCTGGTAGAGGCCGACCCAGGTTCCATTCTCCTTGTGTCCATCTTGCAGATATATGGTATAGTTAGGAATGTACTATGTGTTGGTAGAGCCTGACAAGACTCCATTCCTCCTATGCCCAACCTTTTGAAAGTGGCATCTCAAAAGGGGTGTTTTCCACTATAAATTAGTTTTACCCAGGTTTTGTAGGTGAGTTGGATATGAGAGGGAAATCCTCCAAGGGAGGTCCCAAGTTCGAATCTCCACCCTACCAAAAATTTGAATTGGGTACCCAAAATCCAATTGATAATGTTGGTGCGGGCAGGGTCGGGTGCGACCCCCGGGTGACTTTGACGGTGTAGAACCCCCTGTTCGTGGTCTTTCAGACCAAGGTGGCCCGTAAGAGGTTTTTCACTTAAAAAAAAAAGGTTCCCTAATTTGCAAAAAAAATAATGTGCTATTTATTTGTCTTGTATCTCAAAAGTGTGAGAAAACAAAAACACACTTTGTATGATGTTTTGCAAAAAAAATAGGTCCTTTATACTTGATTTGTATTTGCAAATTGAAATAAAGTTAATCAAAATTATTTTAATTTAATAATAAAAGAGAATTGTGTTTAATAAATCAATTTCAATTTGAAAAACAAATTGATTTAAAAAAACATAATTAACAATTAAATTATTAAAAATATAATAATAAGAAAAAATTTAAATTTCAAAAAAAAAAATATATATATATATATATATTTATACCTTGTATGAATGTCGACGACCCTTTGTAATGGGAAACAAAAAACATGTTTTGAGTCCCCTTCGGGACTCAATCCAGTGTCTGGCGCAGTTCTAAGTGCTAGCAACGGCCAGCTTACCGCCCCGGCTGCCGCTCGAGACAAGGATGGAGGGGATGTATGACCTTATTATTTATGTCCTCCGCTCCCAAGTGGAAAGAAAATGAATTTTCTTGGGATTTTTAATCCCACATCCGCTGTGCGGATGAAATAGGAGGCTTTAAAATTGTGAGGTACCCATCAATATTTGATTGTCTTCGGGTAATCACCACCTCTAAAACCAACCTTGTGCTACCAATGAAGACCTATCACACTGTGCCAACTCAACACCCTGTGATCATTCAAATGATGCCACGTTAGCTCATCCTTCCTTGTGCCATGTGTCCCACCAGGTGTTAGCCTCAATGTGCCATGTCAGCTTAGCCTTCCTTGTGCCACGTGTCCTACTAGGTGTCAGCCTCCTCATGCCACATCACCTCTACCTTGGTTTACATTCCCATGTGTCGGGTAGGTAGCTTAGGTGTCTACCACGTGTCCTAGGGAGTCATATCACTAGTATCGATGGAGGGTGCACATGCCCTCACTAACTAGTTACCGAAAGTTGACTTGTCAAAGTTAGGGCACTCCTACCCTGAATCTATGTCGTCGGTTACCAAAGTGTGCTCCGATGGTCATGAGGTATTATCACTACTATTGATGTAATCATTTAGGTCAGTGGCCTCCCTTGGGGTCACCCATGGGTCCTTCAGTTGGGCTAGAGAGAAAAAATCTTTGATCACTAGCAAAGGGCTTTTGTACCTTGGGATCCATACCTCTACGAACTGTCAACTTAGGAAACGAGCCAGGTCAGTGGTCACTACATCGAGAATCATACCAGAGTACATCAATATCCATGCAAATGGAATGGGATGTCATGCCTACCTTGTCCAAGTGCCTCATCAAGATCAAGGTTCATAGGTACTAGGTGGAACGAGCCTCGCTCGTATTGTCCACCATGGCTCTGATGCCAATGTAATCTAAGGTGAGTTTAGAGAATTAATATTCAATAAAATAGTTCACACTTTGATTATTATTCATTAGCTTAGGCTTAGAAATGTTGTAGCTTTATATAGGTTACAAAGTAGGCATTTAACCTATTAGAGATATTAACGCTAACAAACACGTTTAGAGAAATGTGCGCTAACCACTAACTAAAATATCTAACATAGGATATTTAGATATTAACCTAGGTTTACCATTAGATATTTAGAACAGTAAATATCTACATGGTAAGTGGTAGAAAAGTAAATGTAATAATACATGTAGTATAATGCAATATACTACCTATTTTACCTAGTGGAGTAAAAGGGTAAATATCCCAAAGAATGGAATATTACTCTAACATTTTGACCTCCTCATAGCAATATTACTTGGTGATTTGGTTCACTTGTTTGCTGTCCTGGTACTTGGAAAAATTGCAACTCTTCCTTATTTATCAAATTAGCTCTTAAAATCTTCTAATATTTAGCTTTAATTGCTATGCTTTTCTACCTTGAAATTGTAGTTTCGATGTTGATCTCCTTGTCAAGAATCCTCTTCCTTTTTGGGGGGGCTTGTTTTCGGATGGAAATAATTATCCCAAATTATTATTTCAATAGTTTTTCCTCCTTACAATCTTATCCCTTTAGCATTCTTCAATATTTCATCAGGTCCCCTCGTAGCTTTGATACCAATGATTGTTCTAGCACTATTCTATCTATTCAAGAAAAATTATTACTAAGAAGGAATAAGAAACCAAAAAAGTTGTATGAAGAAGAATAAATAAAACTTGTACAATTAAGTATGGGACTAAGAGCCCAATATATATATTTTACAAAATGATCCTTGGTCTTCCTCAAGTGACACTTGGTCGATTTCACATGACACTTGGCATGAGTAACAAATAATGTAATATATTATAATAATTTAATTGTTGCCATTATATTTATTGGTATTTATAGGATCCCACATGATAATATTCTTCCTTGATAGCCTCCATAAAAAAATCCCATGTGAATACTACCTCTTCATGTTGATTTTCATCCTTGATCCTATTATAATATGCTTCCCATAAATTTTGAATAGATGATTAAGCTCTGAAAAGTATAAAATTAATTTTATCAATGTCAATGATTTTAGCTACAAAAATCCAACCATTTTTCTAGGGTATCAACATTTTTCCTTCAAAAGTAAGAACATCAAAATTTACCTACACTTTAAAATGAGTGAGAGAATTGAATGGTCCTATAGAAATGAGAGGTTGTGTAGAGGAGGTTGTAAAATTTGCAATAGGGTTCCTTTTAAATAATCCTAGCAAATTTATCCATCATATAATCCCTTTGTTTCACAAGGGCTTCATTCAACATCTCCTTAAAAGCAATGATTGTCTCAATGTTGTCCATTATAATTTCTACATGAGATTATTTGGAATGGAAAGGGAGGTAGTCAAAGGAATATTACATCCGATACCCAAATTTTTTATATCCTAATCTTGTGTTTATGGACATACACTCAAAATGAAGACTATTATTATACTAATGATTCATAACTCAATGTTTCAAGTTAGTTGAAATTTTAAGTTTCAAATCAAAACTAGTTTGAAACTATTTTCCTTCTTCATATTTATGTTATTCAAGTATTTTTTGATCTTCTATTGAACATTTCAACAAATAGTAGTCTACACTTTCTTTGTTTCCATTTTTTCTATGATTGTAAAAACATCACCTACAAAATTATGATTTAATAATGTTAAGAGAAATCATATTTAAATAAATTGCAAACTACCCAAGTAAAATTAATAGACAAAGAGTTTAGCATGTGTAATGTCCAATTAAATTACCTTTCTTAACTAAACCTAAAATCCATTCATAATCAAGTTAAATAATCTCTTCCTCTAGAACTTCCTATTCTATTATACCATTCTAACAAGATTTATGTTAAGCATGACATCTCTCCAAGCATCACAATACTTACCATGCATGTTGTTTCAATCAATTGTATCAATAACGATATGATCTCTATTATAATAATAAAAATAATACGAAGGATTTATTACTTGAATCATCCTTTATAAATGGTTGGTGCTTCTAATATACCCCTTGTTCCAAATATAGTTTTATAAATAGGCATTTGATCATGACTAACATATTCAAATTATTTTAAAAATATATAAAAATTATTGAAATAAATGATAAATTAAACTTGAATAAACATATCTAAATCGGTATTTGAATTTAATCAAAAAATTAAGTTAATATTTCAATTTAATATAACATACCTTTGATCAACCAAAACTATATTTTATAGTCCTATCAATCAAAATGCTCTCTACAACTTTGTGCATAGGATTCAATATATTTCAAAAATTTGGACCTAGGATTTAGGTGATATTTTCTAAGAGTGATCTTGATGATAGAACCAACACCATTATGTTCTCCTTTTCCAATTCCAATCTAAGAAAATCCATAATTTTCTAATGTTGAGTTTTTGACATATCCTACACAACTAAAGAATTTTTTTTGAGAAAAAATAAAACTTCCTACACATCCATTAAGCCATATCTAATGCTCATTACAACTGCTATCTCAATTACATGTTGACATGAAAAATTTTCAAAGCAATGTTGAACAAATATAGTGTCATGAATGAGTTCATCATTTGTATGAAATTGTATCTATTTCTTTATGACATAATTATTATTCATTCTAGACTCACACCCATAAACTAAAGCTTTGACATGTCTAAACCTAACATGCACTATGATAGATACTTGGTCAAAGTGATAAAACTAAATTTGGATCTCTTTGTGGTGCAAACATAGCATTTTCTATAAAGTTAAAAATGGGTAAAGTTATTCTAGGTGGGAAGATCATCTTGTACAATTGAAACCCATTGGGTTGCACATGGAAACCATGTACATTCTTCATGAATAAGTTAAATTATAAAATTTATCCATGAATTCCTCAACACTGTCTTCAAAATATATGAGCTCTAAATTCTTTGGTTCACCTCTTGACTATTTGTATAAGTCATATATTTAAACCTATAATAGAATACATATATAAATAAATAAAATTATGTAAATACATCTTTCAAAGCTTTATAAAATGTGTAAAGATCTTGTACAAGAATTTTACACAAACATAAAATATCATAGCTGAAGAATGTATCATTTTAATTCAACTTTTAAATTTTTAGAAGATTCGTTATTAGTTGATAAAAACTTTGAAATCTTCTTGAATCAACAGCATATAACTTGTGTAATAATTTATATAATGTAATACCCCATCCTCCCTTTCACAAAGCAATTGTTGGATGAACAAAGTTTGGTCACACATATGGTAGAGGTGGTTTGGGTTTTTTATTTTTTTATTTCTAATATTTTCAAGATGCAATTCAAATTTGATATGGTATCCACAACAACACATCTCCATTATTTTATTTTCTCTAAAATAATAAGGTTTGAGATTTTTAAATGATATTTACCCAATTTTAATATCAAGATGTTCTTTATGAGATATTGCAAATATTTATGTTTGTATTAGATGAAGAAAATTCTTTGGATGTTTCTCCCTTTGTTTATCACCTATAATAGATTGTGGTACTAATTGATTTATGCCAGGCATGGTGCAAGTCTTCTCCTCCAAAAATAAACTAATGATATTTTGTGTAACTTGATCTATTCAATAATTATGAGGACCCCTATAAATTAATATCCAGTTGGATTCAATATCTTCCTCTATTATACTTAACCTCTTTGGATACCTTTAAAGTTTACTCATTGAAACACCTATTTTTTAAGAAATATCTTGTAATTTTTTCTTGCATCTTTACTAATAATTCTCATTAGCAAAGCAATTTTGAGTATATTATGATCTTACCCACAAGTCTCTTCCCATATTATAAATGAAATCAAACACATTATTATTAATTTCTTCTACATTGAATTTCCATTTTTCTTTAGATCAATACCCAATAAATGCAAATAATATTTCAAGGTTGGTCGAGCTAAAAGTCTGTCCAATAATTGACCCTAACCAATAATAGACTTATATTTAAATATAATTTTTCTATATTTATAGAATGTTGTGATTATACTCCTAGAATATTCTAAATTATCCAATTTGCATAGTGTTGAAGGATCAATATGAAGCAATTGTTCCATATTATGTTGGAATAATCAAAATTTTGTGGCTAGATTTGTGGTGTTGGTTTGAGCATGTGATGGTCCTATAACATCTATAGTGCTACTATTATTTTTTTTTTAAATTATTATTCAAAGGGGTTTTAAAAAGGGCCCCAAACATTTTACATTCAAAAAGATATATCAAGAGATCACCAACTAGGACCAACACAAAGGGACATACTCAAATTGCTTTAAAAATCAAAACATGCAACCCTTCAAAGGATACAACTTAAAGTGACTATAAGCAAGCTAGACCATTAAACCAAAGATCATAAGTAGATACCAAAAAAATGGAATTCATGTTGATGAAGGAGAATCATGACCTATGGCCATCCTCTTCACTCACTCTATCACCTCTTTAGAGCTTAGCGTAATGATTATCCTCATATTATCTTCATTATCCTAGCATCAACAATTAAGCCAAGTTGACTAGACTGACATGGGTCCCAACATAGCTAGAGATACCACTACTAAATATTTCAATATGAAATCCACATGGATCCCCACATGGGTACCCTACTTCTCCAGCTAATGTCCCTACTGAACCTTCCTTATTTTCACCACCCTTTTTTGTTGCCATCCTGGAGATTATTTTTTATTCTAATGATAATCTTGATTAAGGTGCCCCACACGATGATAATAGTTGCACTTACTGAAATGTTTTCATACTCGATAATCTAGTTCCATGACCCATAGATAGATACAAATTCAATTGACTCAACATGCAGTTTTTTTATATTCATATTCATGCACATTCATGTGTAAAGAACTCTTGATCTAGATATCGTTGCAGAGTTGGTCACTACTAGGTGCCCCAATCGATGGGAAATCCCTTCCAATATATATTTATGTTAAAAATATAGGGGTAGGCCCAGTAATCTAATCCAAATAGGGGCTTGGTTGATTCTTATAGTGAAAGGATCAAAGTCCATGGACCACCTCTTGAGAAACAACCCTCGATGCCCAAAGAACTAAGGCCCTCATTGGAGAATCCTTTTTGAGTCCAATTCATAGTTCAACCAGATCAAGAAATATTTTTTGGTATTGCCACTATTTCCATATGTACGATCCTAAAAGGCATACACCTAATCTAGTAACGATTGAAAATCACATAAAGCACATACATAAATTGACAAAATTGAAATAACCAAAAGAAAGGTGTCTTTTATTAAAATTGAATCAATTCATGGTTACAAATTCATCCCTCTTAGGGATACCCAATGTGATACAATGTTACAATCATAAGAAATCCCTCGCAAGGGTAGGTGTAATCCGCAGGCCTTTCAGAATGACACGAACTGCTCCAGGTCAAGTATGACCTTCTTCTCTCCTGTGAAGAGGCATTTGTTGCCTTGAATGCATTGACGAAGGAGTCCTGAAAACCCTGTGATCAAGAAACAACAAGAAACACATTAGAAGCAAAGGTAGCCTCTCTTGATGAGGCCTTGAATGAAACTTTGTCTAAAAGATGCTAAAGGTAACATGAAATCAAGAAAGTATACAAAGATGTAAATCTATGCTAAACATGATAAATCTATCATAAAGCATGTAAATGAAATCTAGATCTAGTCATATAACATCCTAATTAAGCATTTAGGAGCCTAAAATGCATGAAATATAGCCATAACTAATATAGTTGCCCAATGACAAGAAACAAAGGAAGAGTGTCCTAAATCACTGATTCAACCATATAATTATCTCTAAGAAACTGATCTAGGTTAGATTCATCTAATCTAATACAATAGAAAACAAACCTACTGCTATAACAAGGAAAAATGAAGATTAAACCTGACCGCAGGTCTGTGGCACGGTGAGTACTATTAACCATGGCTGACAGCCATGACTGAGCTGAAAATGTGTTTGCTCTCCAATATTGGGCTTAGATCTTCAATTCCCCTTGATAAATTGATGATCAAGGGTCGCCTCGGTGTCCTCCAATGGATTTGGTGGTTGAATTGCTCAGATTCGTGCTTGAAGGCCCTCAATTGGGTTTCTTGATTCTCCTAGGTTCCTAGGACCTTCATGGCTTCAAGTGCCATTTTGATCTCCAATTGGGCAGCAAAAGTGTTCCTCTCAATGGATGCAAGTGAGTATGCACTTTGATAGGGCTTCACCACTCACAATTAGCAAAATGATCTCTCTCTTCCCCAATTTGGAGGGGGTCTTATAGCTCTTAGGAAGGCCTTGTCTTGGCTTCATGGAGAAGCCAAGATCAAGAACCTTTAATTAGGGTAGTTGAATGGAAACTTCCAGAAGATTCCATGCCCAAACCATTTGAAACTTGAACAACTTGGCCATTGTAACCGATTTTGGGTCGGTTGAGATCAAACTTAATTTGAAGGCTAACCACGGCTCTGAGGCGTGGTCAGACCTATTAACCATGGGTGTCAGCCATGACCAACACTGACTAGGCCAAAATGCCTAAATTGAGTGGTTAGAACCACTACCTCACCTTGGAATCTATCCAAGATCTTTCATATGGTCTGTTAGCATGTCCCATATGAGTAGTCACCTCGACATGATGCATTTTAGGTGTCTACAGATGCCCCTTTTGAGATGCATTGTGAGATCGAACAATGTTGAGCAAAAATAGACCTCCTAAAATGATGTCATAGGTTGCATGATGATCATTAGTCTGATCAACATTAGATGCCCAAGGTCTTGCAAAAGGATGTACATCCTAGAATCATTGCTTCCAACTAGATGGAAGGCTTAAATTGAAAGAACTTGTACTCATCCTATCTCAATCGGGTAGCTTTTGTCGCTACTACAGGTTGTCTAAACCTATAGATCCGAAAGGTGGAGAGCACAAACTCAACTATCATATTTGCTTTTTGCCCCAACAAAGGGTAAGCTTATGATAGTCATTGGCAATGATTCATAAGATGAACACAATTTTGACAAGATCAAGGGATCTTCTATTGACTTTGATTATGATTATGATATTATGACTACCCCCTCAAGCGATGAGTCGATGAGGGTAATGAAAATTAGTAAAGCGATGAGTCGCTTGACCATGATGATTGATCTGAATGATTTAAGGTTTAGCACTTGATACTTGGCTAGGCCTAATCAACTATGATTACAACTATTAATAGTAATTGTATATCTCTATCCCATGGAGTGGTCCAGCCATGAAGGCCTTCTTAGGGAATCAAGATGATAACAATTCCAATTAGGCATGTGTTGAATCATATTGTTCGATGATCTGCTGAAAATGTCATAGAAGAATTGACATGATTGCTTCATTCTCATGGGGCGGTCCAGCCTCCAAGGCCTTCTTCGGGATTGAAATGAAGCATATCAATTCGACGATGATGAATTTACCCCAAATGTCCTTATGGTAATTTACTCATCTTGTCGGATTGCATGGAGTGCCAGTCGCTACAACCGCCAAGTGTATAGGGTAAATAACTAGATACGAGGCACATTTGGCTTGTGAATTATCTAATTTTTTTGTTATTTTTAATATTTTTGAAAATTTTGGTCAGGTGGATATTTTTAATTTGGCATTTTGGAACTCCTCACGATGGGATTTTGGAGCATTTATTGTAGGTTGCTAGCCGCGCTTGTCAGACGTAGCTAATTTTGTAAATTTTCTTAGCCATAGCTCAGACACGCGGTCGACAAACCCTAATTCTATGCCCACGGGTGCCAAGCGTGGTCGGAGGCAAAATAGAAAATATTTAAGAAAAATCTATCATTTTTAACGTCATTATTTCCAATTTCCAGCTTGCAAATTGAGAGCTCTGAGAGGTGAGTGATAAAATTTGATATGAAATGTTGCCATAAACTCGACCTCTCTACCAACCTGATCGATGGTCGACCAACCTGAGGCATCCACCAGTGGAGGCACCGGTGCTCCAAAGGTAGCACACAAAACCATGACCATTTATTAGCACTTACCAGTTTAAAATGAACTCATTAATTAATGAGCTAAATGAACCACATTAAACTATCGGTAATGAACCTCACCCTAGTCTAGGATTTAGCATAGGTTAGAGTAGATGGGTGGGTTTAATTTTGGGGGATTTTTGGGATGGCACGTGACCCTAAAAAGGTCACTACACTTAGCCACTGGGTGGCAGACGTGACTCCCAATTGGTAAATTGGGGGTCGTGATTGTCAACCATGGCTAGAATCAAATTCCAATGGTCATAAAATTGACCATTGGCGCCGATCATGGGTCCCATCCATGGTTAGGCAACTTTAGGAAAAATTTTTAATTTTTCAATTTTTTATTTTTCCCAAATTTAATTGATTTTTTTATCTTTTAAAGTGCTTTTTCATTTTTTTTGCAAATTTTGAGTACATTTTTCAATGTTTTTGTGTTTTTGAACTTTTGCAAATTTTTTTATCTCTTTTAGGTCATTTTTACTATTTTTGATTGATTTTATTATTTTTTTATGCTTTCGACCAGACTCTTACTACGTGGGTGAGGGAATCTGAGATCCTTCGCAACCTATGCGATGCCCTCCTACCAAGAAGAGCGAGACTGGTTTACAGTGGTGGGCTTTGGCTATATCCTGAGATTACCTACCATCCGGGCTGACCAGGCCTATATGACTGCATTGGCTCGACGTTGGGATGCACGGACCAACACCTTTCACCTACCGATAGGTGAGATGATAGTGACCCTTGAGGATGTGTACCACATCTTCAGACTTCCTCTAGATGGTGAGGCCATCACATCTTCATCGATGGAGGTGAAGGATGCAGTATTCACCAGAGTCTTTGGCACCCGTAGTGATGAGGCATAGCTGCACTCGGACCATGGAGGGGTCCACATAGAGCATTGGTACAATGAGCAGGTCTTCTCTCGATGGGCTACCATATTTATGCACCTGATCATCCAGATCATGCTCCCTGACACTTTAAGAGTGAGGTTCCCTTGGAACCTCCTAGCTAGGACATGTGATGTCCTCACCAGCACTACCCATCAACCACTTATCTTGTCTTGGGGGAGTGCCTTACTTGCATAGCTCTATAATGAGTTGTATCAGATTACACAATGGAGCAGAGTGGGCATTGGTTATAACCTTCTACTACAGATCTAGGGTTGGTAGCACATCACCATAGAGCACCCCATAGGACTACCTCTAAAGATTGTAGATATTGCTATAGAGTGGTAGTGCTATACAATATGCTAGCCTTGAGAGTAGGAGGGCTTCAGGAGTAGGTCTCACATAGGGGACCTGAGCTACTATATTGAGTAGTTTGCATGATTGCAACCAAGCCAGGTTGAGTGGTAACCATACCTAGACTACCCTACATGGGTAGAGGCTGATGACTACCTATGATGGATGCACAGAGATAGATGGCTCCTCAAGTGCAAGTCCGAGGTACGAGAGTTCTTCTACTTCTCCCATGTCACTAAGTAGTTTGAGATCTGATAGGATATCCTAGTAGTACCTTCCATATACCATCATCTCACTCTAGAGAGAGATATCACATGGCCCTAGGTGACTCCTCTAGGTGATGAGGATGATGAATTCTAAGAGTCAAGCCTGATAGACATAGGGATGATAGCTGACTATGATACTTAGTGGATGACCAGGCTATGGTAGGGCTTGGATGGCCCACTAGGTAGACCAATAGATGGCACAATAGTAGAGGGTGCAGAGGGAGTAGAGGTCGATCCTCATGGGTGTTGAGTCCATCAGAGGACTAAGGGTAGATGGGGTGAGGGAGGAGCTATAGAGGAGGCCCCCAGGCTAAGGAGGAGGGCGAGGCACTAGAAGAGGGTGAGGCAGTACCTAAAAATGAGATTGGGTAGCTCAAGGCTCAAGTTGCTAGCTTATAGACCTAGGTAGGCACACTCTAGATGTAGATCCTAGGGAGAGATACCTCTATAGCTACCTTATAGGCATAGTTCAGTTTCCTATAGTCATAGCTCATAGTAGGGTAGACTCAATGGTACAACTATGAGGAGGAGAGGATAGCTCTATAAGCACAGCTCACCATGATGGATACAGAGATCTAGAGGATCACAGGGCAACATAGTCTCCTATAGGCTTAGCTAGATACTATGACCATAGAGCATGACTTGCTTAGGTCTATGAGGGGAGACCCCTCATCTTCATAGGCTACTCCAATGGCTCCAACTACTCCAATAGTATAGGGACTAGTAGGGATGGACCCGATGGTAGAGATCAAGAGACTACGGGCTCTAGTGTAATATCATATCAATGAGTGATCATCAGATGTTGCTTACATCTCTTCCTTAGTGGGAGAGATTGAGCTACTCAAGGGTGAGGTTCCTAAGAGGACCATAGATCTAGGATCTCAGAGGACTCATACTCGAGAGATAAGGTAGTCTTCAGCTAGACCTAGCCATAGGACACATAGATCAGAGAGGTTAATCGGGACCAGCTCTAGGTGGATCCATAGGGGAGGTGGAGATGATGGTGGAGCCTCACAGACTAGGGGTATATGCTGCTTAGTATGGATATGTATCAGATGTTGTTGTACCATTTTTAAGTGTAAGGTCGAGGACCTACATAGTTGTAGCCTACGGGCACTTTGGACATATGTCGATGTACTTATTTTTGATACATATATATATATATATGATCTAGCATTTGAGACTCATTATATGTGTACTTTATTTGATTTATGTTTATGAGATGCATATGGATGCAATGCTTATATGTTATATTTATTTTATGCTATATGATGTGATGTATAGATGACATGCGCTAGATAGCTATGTGATGTATGATTAGATGCAATGATATATGTGTAGATGGACTACTTATGATGGATGCATATGAATGCAATGTTTGATTTGTAAATGCATGTTTAATTTACTATACTTGTATGCATTTAATTTATGATGTTATGATATGGTTCATGCCATGTATGTACTGCATAATTTTCATGATGATGATTTATTGTAAATGGACATGTATGCTTTAATCACTTAAAACATAATGTATGAATGTAATTATGAGTTTAACAATCTAATGGATGACACCATAGAATGTATAACAATCATGAACTATAATTGATATATCTTATCATAAGAATTAATCAATTAAACCCCATGTGTGCTATGACATGATATATTGTTTCTATTCATAATCTCTTGTAAGTTAAAAGAATATGCATAACATAGTCAGTGGTCATTTAAATATCATTTCTGATATCCATCCGGTATCTAACCTATATTATGAACAATATTTAATAAACAAAATCTTATAAAGAGAAATTGATCATTGATGATTGTGATTTGATTGTTGCTATTTGGGAATTTTTGAGGTTTTCCATGAAACTCAAACACCCTAGTTGACTTATCAAAAGTTGTATAATGACTATACTAGACTTCTAAAAAATAAAGTTTTCGCTATGAAATACCAAGCTATTCATTACCCCTGTGTGTGCAAATGAATATATTAGATAAGGCATAAGCATACCCTAGTGCCAGGTGGGATTCATTCAGCCCATTGTTGTATTGGGGATCCTCAAATGTCTATCCGATCCTAGGTTTGGATTTAGTTAGACTAGACCACTAGGCAATATAGGCCACCTAAAGCTAGCTCATATGTGACTTGCTAGACCTACCCCAATGTCAAGAGGGATTCATTCAGCCCATTGTTGTATTGGGGATCACCCCATGGCTTTGAGTATTGACCATTCCAAGGATTCAAGTTCACCCCCTTTTTTCTTCAATTTATTGGGATACTTGCTCATAGATAGTGATAAAAATCACTGTTTATTTTGTATATACTTTTTTTTTAGCAAGGGATAGGATTTGACTCTAGGATTTTGCTCTTTTTGATTTAAGCAAGGGATATCTTCGGGTAGGGGGTGAACTTGTCCTTTTTCCAATGACCTCTACTCTAGACCACTGCTCCTCACAGATGAGCAAGTAATAAAACCTTTCACCTAAGGTGACCCGGACCACTTTTGTAGTGTTCATCCTTCCTTACCCTAATTAGGATTGTTTAAATGTGTTGATTAGTGATAGGATTATGATATGCTAAGTGCTATCAAAACTAGACCTCATATACAAAAGCAAAGCAATATTTCTACCAAACTCTTGAGAAGACCACTAGGTATGGTTGAATGACCGAAAAACCCTAGTATATTCTTCATAGCAACAGGAAGGGTTGTGTTGAGAAACACAATTACTCACAAGGGTGATGGATGATGATGATAATGCATAGATGCATGATTGAAATACAAATGTGGTGTCATTTGTAAGATTGTAAACACAACCTATCCTAATGCAAGTGTGATGGATGGAAATGCCTAAATGCAATGCAATTAAATGAATGCAAGTGCTAAATGAAATGCATGATGCAAATGAAATGCAATAATGCAAAATGCAATGCAATGTTTTTAGATTTTATTGCTTTTTAATTTTTATGGATTTTTGAAATTTTGATTTGACCAAAGGGTTTAGATTCCTTTGGAGCCTTTTATGGGGTGACCAAAGGGCTTACAGATGCCTTTGGAGCCTTTTTTAAATGACCAAAGGGCTTACAGATGCCTTTGGAGCCTTTTAATGGTTTTAGGCATAGAACACTTTAAGATGAAGGATGTTGAGAGGTTCAGGCTCTTCAACACCTTCAAGCGATGTTAAGCGATATGTCCCAGGTCCAATCTTCTCAGAGATGATATAAGGACCTAACCAGTTAGCCATAAATTTATCTCATAATTTTGATGGTAGATTTGAGTTTTGTTGGTTCTCTTTTAGCACAAGATCACCAACCTCAAAGTCTCTCAGATGGACTTTGTTATTGTAAGCTCATTTTAAGCGCTCCTGATAAACGTGGAGATGCTCAAGGGCATTCACATGATGTTCATCAAGTAGCATCAATTGATCAAGGTGAGCTTGCCATGTAGTGTCATCATCAATGAACTCTTTCAATGCGATGTGCAACATTGGAATCTCCAACTCTAAGGGCATAATGGCCTCAGTACCATATACTAGTGAAAATGGTGTTGCCCCAGTGGGTGTCCGAATGCTAGTCCTATAAGCCCATAATGCAAGGGGTAGTTGGGTGTGCCAATATTTGTGGTGCTCTTGTACCATATTTTTCAAGATGGATACCACTATCTTATTTGAAGCCTCAACTTGCCCATTTTCCTATGGATAATATGGAGTCACAAAACTGTGTTTGATCCTATACTTGGATGTTAAAGCCCTCATAGTTTTTTTCTTGAATGATGTTCCATTATCCAAAATTATCTTGGATGGTATCCCAAAATGACTTATGATATTGGTGAGTATGAACTCCACAATACGTGCTCTAGTTATCATTGTTAATGGGATTGCTTCCACCCACTTAGTAAAGTACTCAGTAGCCATAATAATGAATGTATGTCGACCCGATGATGGAGGAGAGATATTTTCGATGAGATCCAAGCCCCACTGAGCAAATGGCCAAGCCACTTGAATGGGTTGTAAGGCCTATGATGGCAAGTGTGCAATATTAGCATGATGCTGACATTTAATGCATTTCCTGACATACACATTGTAATCCTTCTCCATAGTAGGCCAATAATAGCCCATGTGAAGGATGCACTTGATGATAGCCATGCCACTAAAATGGCCACTGCATGTACCATCATGAGCTTACAAAATCATCCAAGCTGATTCTTGGGGCTCAAGACAATGAAGGAGCACTCCATCATAGCTTCGATGATACAAAATATCTCCTAACAAGACATACTTTGTCGCTTTCTATTTAAATGTGCATTTTATGGCATGCGATAATCCCTGGGGGATTACACCAAGTTTTAGGAAGTCATGTATTTGTGACATCCAGTTCTGATAGACCTCAACCTCAACTGACAAGACAACATGTTCCCCCTATGGTTTAACATTCACAAATGCAGACTAGGAAATAACCTTATGGTGAATGGTAGTACCATTCCCCATAGGACCCTACGAGATCAGTGACCCCTAGGGTGCCCTCTTGAGAAAGTCTCTGGCTCTGTAGAACCATTCATGGTTTGGTTCTATATGAATCATGTTGACTGATTCTTTGTTATCCAAAGCCTCGTGTTGTATGGTAGAGTGTGATAATATTTTTACATGGATGGTAGTAAAATTGGTAGATGGATTCTGAGGAATTAAGGATCCCAAATATGCCATAGTGTCTACAAATATATTTGATGAATGAGGGATTGCCTCGATGTCGTACCACTCCAACTGAGCTAGATAAGAGTCAACAAGATCTTTGTAGGCCTTCAGGATAGGACACCTACATTGAAAAAGTCCCTTCACTTGGTTGAAAATGAGAAGGGAATCACCAAAGATATTTAACCTTTTGATCTTCATGGTGATAGCTATTTGGAGGCCCAAGATTAGGGCTTCGTATTCAGCATTATTGTTGGTGCAAGGAAAGTCCAACTTAAATGACAAGGGCATGGGAGCACCTTGTGGCATGAACAACACTATTCCTGCACCACCCCCTTGTTCACACTTTGAACCATCGAAGAACAAGGTCATATCAACTTTGTTATCCGGTTCTTTGGGTTTGGGAGACTTTGATAATGCGAAGACTGCATCATCAGGAAGCTCAATGGTGAGAGGCCTACTATTTTATAGTGGTGCCTCTACCTAGTTGATCAGCTATGACCTATCCCTTGATGGAATTTTGGCTAATGAATTCCAAGTCAAATTCTATCAATAGCATGATCCACTTTGTAGTACGTGTATTATGATATGTCTTGCTCATCATATACTACAAAGGATTTTGTTTTGATATGACATACATCGTATGAATTAACATATAATGCCACAATTTCTTTGTTGCAAACACTACTACTAAACATAACTTTTCCATGTAGGCATATCCTAGCTCGTAACTCACCAAGGTTCGGCTAATGTAATATATGGCTTGCTCTTTGTCCTGCACATTCTTTTGGGCTAACATGGTCCCTAATGCAAAGTCATTTGCCGATATATATAGCAAGAATGGTACATCTGGTCTTGGTGGAGCTAGTATTGGCGGTATTACTAGGTAGTGCTTAATCTCAGAAAAGGTAGCTTGACAGTCCTCATCCCAATTGAATGGGACCCCCTTGTGTAGTAGTCGATTCATGGGTCGATATTTATCTGATAATTGTGTGATAAATCACTTTATGGATGCTACTTTGCCCTATAGGCTCCTTAATTCCTTGATATTTATGGGAGGATGCATTTCTAAAATGGCCTTGACCTTTACTAGGTCTACTTCGATCCCTCATTTTGAAATGATGAATCCCAAGAGCTTTCCTGAAGTTACGCCAAATACACACTTCTTAGGATTCAAACTGACATTATGCTCTATCAAGTGATCGAAGACCTTTCTCAGGACCTCTGCATGCTCTGAATGTAGCAATGACTTTGCCAATAAGTCATCGATATAATCTTCCAAGATCTTATGCATGTAGTCATGAAAGATGTATGTCATAGCTTGTTGATATGTAGCACCAGCATTCTTAAGGCTGAATGGCATAACCTTATAAAAAAATGTCCCCCATGGCATTGTGAACGTGGTTTTATGCTGGTCTTCGAGATTAATCTAAATTTGGTTGTAACCAGAAAAACCATCCATTAGGGAGAGCATCTCATGACCCGTAGTTGCATCTACGAGAGCATCTATGTTTGGCAATGAAAATGAATCCTTTGGTGTTGCCCTATTGAGGTCTCTAAAATCTGTACAGATACGGATCCTTCCATCAGGTTTTCCTACAGGTACCATATTTGATACCCATTCTAGATAGTCGATGGAAATGACAAACTCTACATCCAACAGTTTTTGCAATTCATCTTTAACCATTAAGGCTACTATTGGATGCATTTTCCTGAGTTTTTGCTTGATTGGATTTTTTGAGAGATCTAGTGAAAGGTTATGAGTAACCAATTTTGGATCTAGACTAGGCATGTCTTTATAAGTCCAAGAAAAGAGATCAGGTCTCTCTTTCAGTAGAGGGATGAGGTTGGCATGCTCATCAGGAGATAAAATTTCTCCAAATTTAACCTTCTTAGGAATTGTGGGATCATTGTTGATATCCACTTCAAAGGTTTCCTCTATTGACATGTGGGATCCCTCCTCAAGTTGGTGAGGCATAGGGATCAAGTGGATGTCATCTACTAGGTTTATGGGTTCCATGTTGGAAGCATCCTCAACATGATAAACATCATGTGCATAGCCTAGCATAAAATGAAAAGGTTGCAACATTTCTTCATTGGGGAAGAAATCTTCAGGCTCCAATGGTGAGTCAGTGCGATCCCAATCAATAGCATCTACATTAAGATACAATGGTTTGGAGGGGTCGGTTAGATTGTGAAGTGGAGTGGTCAAATCAATGGAGATCATATTGATGGAATGGATTATATCTCCAGGACCACGTGCATGTGACTCTACATTGATATAACTTCCATCCCCGAGATGTGGTTCTGGGGGTATGGGGATCTCTAGATCCGATCTATGGATAAACTCAAAAATAGGATCATTGGGCTCAAGGAGCTCCATGTATATCGGTGGATCAGGGAAGACTATATGATAAATCACATCGAGATTCGGTGGTCTTCCCCTGAGGTGAGGGTGGAGATTGATATCTCTGTACATATCCTCTATAGTGTATGGTGCATTACGATGATGCAAGTAGGGAGGCCCCAAATAGGCTCTCTTTATTTCATCTTCATCATCACTATCATAATAAAAACCCTCACCACTACCTACTAGAACTAGGAGATTAGGAATATGGGGCCCCATGTAAGCCCACTCTTGATAGCCACTATCATCAATGGAGGATTTCTCATCCTCTACGACTATCTCCAAGGGTAACAAATGACATAAATTTAGAGGGCCCAGGTAAGCCACCTCAGTTTCATCCTCAGATTGCTCATTGTTTGAGGACTCACCATCATCATCACTCTCATACATGCAACTCGGTCCCCCTCTCTCAGAGATGGACTCTACTTTATCCTCGTTAGAATGATCCATCTGACTCGAAATCTTTTACTATACTAGCATTCTGAACCTACAAGCCTATGTCATCGGCTACCCCATGGATTTTTTCATCCAAGTTATCTCTTGGTATGTGCTCTAAACCGGTCTACACCAAGATGTTCTCATGATATATCTCAGGTGGTTCTATAGTGATGTAAGACACTAACCGATTATCCCTTCGAAAGGAGGAGGGATTGGGGTGATAAGGATTGAAATCTACTTCACCCCCTAGACTGAGGTACAGGTGGTCTAAAGATGTCATGAGGAGTTCATCCTATCCTCTAATATAATACCCTAACCCAAACCTATAAATTGGCAACTGATATTGTGGTTTGTATGGCCTCCTACGCCCCTGCTCGAATAATCTAAGACCGTAACCATGCCAATGGTAATACTCAAAATATCATAAGGTGTATTCTGGGTTAGAGAGATAATGAACATTCATAATGAATGGTTCATCATCATCCTCATCCATGGGAGTGCGAGATGTAAGTTGGTCGAGCCCTCCATAGATGAAATTGGTTTGGTTAGGAGGTACCCCCAGTGGTACCACCATCCCTACGAGAAGGCGATGGGCTTGTGGTCGACCCATATCCTGTGTAGTCTTGATGATCGATGTAAATGTCACATTCTACATGATATACTCCCCTAATCTAGGATTAACCAAATGAATGGTCACCTACGATGCAGATGACCCTACTGAAGATGCAAGTGAAGCAGGTTGAGGTGCCTCTTCGACTTCTTCTTGAGCATCCTCTACTTCCATGGGAGTAGGGACCTCGATAGTAGCTGGTTTGGGTGCTTGTTTTATCTCTTTTTCACCCACATTTGATTTTAGCTTCCTATCATCATGAGGCATTGTGGATGCCATCGATATGGTGGAAGCAGCTGTCATGTGCCCTGATCATTGAGATGCGAATGTTGTAGGTTTGGCACACACTTCCTTCATTTTACCTCCTAGCTCTTTGATCGGTGATGTTGGTCGTATGTCTAGGTGCATTGAGGGGAGCATGAAGTCCCCTAAAAAATCTGCTAAATTCATGTATTTGAATGGTTCCTCATCTGAAGGTACCATGTGAACCTATCCCTCATGAACATATTTAATACATTGATGGAGAATGGAAGGGACACAATGCATTTCTCTTATCCAAGGCCTCCCTAGAAGGATGTTGTATTGCATAGCACCTTCAATCACATGACACATCACTGGGATGGTCTTTAGTCCCACCTAAATAGGTAAGACTATCGTGTCGATAGTTGAGCATAATGCATCATTAAAAGCTCTCAACGTGAAGGCAGAAGGTATGATATGCATCTTTGGCAACTTTAGGTATGTCAATGCCTTGGTCATGATTATATTGATTGATGATCCTGTATCAATCAAAACCTGTTTGAAAGGTATGTGATTTACACATGTAATGATGTGGAGTAGCGGGTCCGCTATGATAGTGGAAATCATCTTGATTTCATGATCATAAAATTGTATGATCGGTTCTTGACACTATTGCACGTGTCCCATGAAGTGTGTGAATGCTTTGGGATCTTAGGACTGCACTTCTATGGACCTTAGAATGTCCATAAGCATCTCCCTATGCTTGGGAGACTACTGAATTAGCTCATAAATTGACAACTTTGTTAGAGTCATCTATAGGTTTTGAACTAACCTACTCCTGATTGTTACCACCGGTCTAGTTGGTGGGCCTGGCACATTTTAGGTTGGCCTTGGAGGAGGTGCAACTTGGACCCTAATAGGCATTAGAGGTTGATTTGGTCTTTCATACCTCACATGTCTTGTGATGATGTTAACCATTCTAATGAACCCATGGGTTGGTGGTTCGATGCGTACTTGATTGACTTGGCCAACATTATTCCTTGGTACCTCATGGTTGGGTAGAGGATTTTTGTAAATCCCCATATTTTGATTATCTGGTGCTTGTGGATTGTCCACAAGAAGTGTACCTTTTTCAATCATATTTTGCACTAGATGTTTGAAAGACCAACATACCTCTATGTCATGACCTTTCATTCGATGAAATATGTAATATTGATCATCCTTATATCCCTTAGGCTTGGGTTGATTAGGGTCCACTAATTTGATTTTTGGTAAGTTTATTGCCTTCGCCTCACATAATTGATGGAAAATCGATGTCAATAATTCTGATAATTGAGTGAATATGTGAGGAGGGTGTCTTTCTTTGTCCTTACCCTTCTGGTTGTTGTTGCGCTACTCATATTGCGTAGGAGGAGGTTGGGCTTGATAATTTCATTGTTGCTACCCCTTATCCCCTTTTTGAAGGTTTAAAACCACCTGATTAACGTGGGTCGGCTTGGCCTATTGTTTCTTGGTGCTCTTCTTGTTCCATTCCTTCTTGTTTTTGAGTTTCAAGTTACCCTCCTATAACTTGATATCCTCTATCACTTTGGCTTGCACCAAAGCCTCTTCAAATGTTTGATATTGCTACAACTACAACAATAATGAAATGTGCTTTGCACAACTTTTCGTAAACATTCAAGTTAATTTAGAGGTAGGGATGGAGAATGGTAGCTTTGCCATCAATTTTCTCCATCATTTCCTATAATCCATAACTGGCTCATCATCATGTTGCATTAAAGTAGCCAGATCGGATAAGTTCACCTTTTTCTTGATGTCGAAGGAGAAGCGTTCAAGAAATGCATCGACCAGTTGCTCAAAGCTGGTGATGTTGTGCCTTTTGAGTTGATTAAACCACTCCCAGGCTGGGCCTGAGAGGGTTGTAATGAAGGTCCATAGGAGCAAGGCATCATTTCTCTCGATATGAAAGCACATGTCTAGAAAACTCATGATGTGCTCCTGAGCATCCTCCTCTCCTTGAAACTTTTCCAACCTAGGCATCTCAAAATATTCAGGATAGGCCGAAATAGGCACTGATGGGCATAAAGGTTCATTATGAATCTTATTCAAGGTAGGCTTTTGATAAGTCATTCCTTGCTTCTCGATAGCTTTAACCTTTTCTACCAAGGCCTTATAGGCCTGCGAAGATAGGATCTCATCTTCTCTGGATTGCCTTTGAGGCACCTTTGGAGGGAGATTCTTCTTTGATCAAGGTGGAGGACTAGGCTCATCATCCACTTTGACTAGGGATATTTTAGGATATTCTTGATCTAATTCATCTCCCACTTCTTCTTCATACTGCCTATGCCCATGATGTTCGAGCGTTGGATGATGATCCCTGTGTTGGGTCGTATGGTGAGTATGGGTGTCTATATGCTTAGGGTGCAACTCGGGCTATGAAGTAGCTCATCTATCAATGCGCTCCCTGTACTCACTATGGGGAGGTAAATCAGCACTAGCCAATTGGTCCTCCCTCTCAGCACACTCCTTTTGATCAAGGATGCATTGCTCGTGCATGCGTTGTTCATATAAGCATTGTCTTATGAACCTTTGCCTCTGAGTGTCCTCATTTTTGAGGTATTCCTACTCTATATGAACATCTTCCAATTGGTCTTGGAAGATCTGACATCTCTTCTCTGACACCAGCTTGTGAGATCTATCTATGTGATCAGTCGTATGAGGCCTCTAGTGTGTGCGCTCTATTCGAGCAGCTTTGTGGGTGTGCCCCCCAATAGACTGATTTGCTATGCTCTTGCCCTTGTCTATGAAGATGGCATTTGCATTCAACTATCACCTATACTCTATTCCCACATGGGATGCAGGGGCATGCATATCACGAGAATGCTTGGAGCATTCTCTAGGTTCCTTGATGGTCCTAATTGTACTTCCACTATGCACACTCATAGAACGAGAGGGTGCAGGTGAAGGTTTATAACCTAGCTATCCTAAGACTCTATCCAGACCATCTAACTATCTACTATGCCATGGCTCATGTGGTGGCATACCATTTGCTCCCACTTTAGACATGTCTATGGTGATCCTACAAGGTTCACTTCTATTGGGAGTTTGCATGGGCCTACGCTCAGAAGTGGCCCTCTCTACTTACCCCTGAATGGGTGGATCTTGAGCCTGTCTATACTCAGATGGTGGGGGCCTTGAGCCTCCCTTAGATACAGGTCGAAGGGGTACCAACCTGGATTCCTCTATGACATACTCCTCAGAAGATCCCATGGATGCACATAGAGTGTAATCATGGTAAATGCTACCATGTTTGGGACCCCCATGCTAGGAAGCCCCATGCTCTGATATGTGTCTCGAGGAGTGTCTAGTACCTCATCTAATAAGGGTATTCTCAATAGGATCCCCATGCATAGAATTATCCCCTCTAATACTCGTTGAATGATGTTCAAGAGGATTCTATGGTTGAGGGTTCGACACGTGTTGTTGTGTATCAGGTGGAGCTTGGGCGTTGACCTCAGATCTATGTCGAGATCAGCCCCTCCATGTAACCACCATAATGTGTATCCTATGTCTAGATTTAAATTTTATTAACACACAAAGAATACAATGATGATTATCTCTTTTAAAGTTTTAATGTGCCCTAAACTGTTTGATGATTTTTCAAGTTTGTTGTATCAGAAAGTAACTCTCATCGTGTTTTCAGAATGTTGATGATATACTCAATTTTTTAAGGGCTTTCACCTGTATACTCGTAGCTCGACAATCGAAAATGAAAGTCATGATCATGTAAACCCCTTAAAATGTGGAGATGAAACCCACACTCGAGCAAGGAGCATAGGTCCTCCCGGTCCTCACCTAGTTCACCCGTGCACAGTGATACACCCCTTCGAAGAGGAATGCATGCTATTTTGCATGGGCTATGATGGTTCTTGGAGCTGGTATTGGTCTAGTAACAAAAGGATCGAGGGAGTTGGGCCAATGGATGGAAATCACTGCCACCATCATTGAACCCTACTAGTGGTTGGATATGACTTCCAACTCACTAGCATTTAAAGTGTGTCATGGTGTGTGTGGTTCTTTTTACTTTGCATGAAAAATAAAATGCATCAAACAACATTCACATGATTTTCCCTACATGCTTTGAAAAAGAACATTTGATTTTAAGAGAATGCACGACTATGCTAGATGAATTTTTAGAGAATGCAATTCTACCTATGAAGGAATGGCCACTAATTGGGCCTCATGCATGCAAACTCAAAACATGAAATGGCCTAGACCACTGGAGACTAGGGTGGACTGCAATCAGAGATCCATTGTTCCTAGCAATGGCTAGTAGAAAACTACAAAGCATTTATGAATTTTCCATTCTACCTTTTGCTATGTTTTCTACTTAACCTATTCATCTATTGCATTTTGAAAAATAAAACATAGAAAGAATAGAAAACATAGGGAAATGGGACCTACCTCAGATCCAAGTCTGATGATGCTATATGTTGTTTGCTACTATTCTATTTTTTGTTGACTATGTCTATCAGGCATGGTTGCAATTATTACCCATGGTTGTCAATCGTGGTTACAACTATTGACCATGGTTTTCAATCATGGTTGAGACCTACCATCAAAAAACATAGCAAGTTAGACTTTAGATCACTTAAATTGTGGGGTTCCACCATGATCACCTTTTGTACGATCCTAAAAGGCATACACCTAATCTAGTAACGATTGAAAATCACATAAAGCACATACATAAATTGACAAAATTGAAATAACCAAAAGAAAGGTGTATTTTATTAAAATTGAATCAATTCATGGTTACAAATTCATCCCTCTTAGGGATACCCAATGTGATACAATGTTACAATCATAAGAAATCCCTCGCAAGGGTAGGTGTAATCCGTAGGCCTTTCAGAATGACACGAACTACTCCAGGTCAAGTATGACCTTCTTCTCTCCTGTGAAGAGGCATTTGTTGCCTTGAATGCATTGATGAAGGAGTCCTGAAAACCCTACGATCAAGAAACAACAAGAAACACATTAGAAGCAAAGGTAGCCTCTCTTGATGAGGCCTTGAATGAAACTTTGTCTAAAAGATGCTAAAGGTAACATGAAATCAAGAAAGTATATAAATATGTAAATCTATGCTAAACATGATAAATCTGCCATAAAGCATGTAAATGAAATCTAGATCTAGTCATATAACATCCTAATTAAGCATTTAGGAGCCTAAAATGCATGAAATATAGCCATAACTAATATAGTTGCCCAATGATAAGAAACAAAGGAAGAATATCCTAAATCACTGATTCAACCATATAATTGTCTCTAAGAAAACTGATCTAGGTTAGATTCATCTAATATAATACAATGGAAAACAAACCTACTGCTATAACAAGGAAAAATGGAGATTAAACCTGACCGTGGGTCTGTGGCACAGTGAGTACTGTTAACCATGGCTGACAACCATGGTTGAGCTAAAAATGTGTTTGCTCTCCAATGTCGGGCTTAGATCTCCAATTCCCCTTGATAAATTGATGATCAAGGGTCACCTCGGTGTCCTCATATGGATTTGGTGGTTGAATTGCTCAGATTCGTGCTTGAAGGCCCTCAATTGGGTTTCTTGATTCTCCTAGGTTCCTAGGACCTTCATGGCTTCAAGTGCCATTTTGATCTCCAATTGGGCAGCAAAAGTGTTCCTCTCAATGGATGCAAGTGAGTATGCACTTCGATAGGGCTTCATCGCTCACAATTAGCAAATTATCTCTCTCTCTTCCCCAATTTGGAGGGGGTCTTATAGCTCTTAGGAAGGCCTTGTCTTGGCTTCATGGAGAAGCCAAGATCAAGAACCTTCGGTTAGGGTAGTTGAATGGAAACTTCCAGAATATTTTGCACCCAAACCATTTGAAACTCGAACAACTTGGCCGTTGTAACCGATTTTGGGTCGGTTGAGATCAAACTTAATTTGAAGGCTAACCATGGCTCTGAGGTGCGGTCAGACCTATTAACCATGGGTGTCAGCCGCGACCAACACTGACTAGGCCAAAATGCCTAAATTGAGTGGTTAGAACCACTGCCTCACCTTGGAATCTATCCAAGATCTTTCATATGGTCTGTTAGCATGTCCCATATGAGTAGTCACCTCGACATGATGCATTTTAGGTGTCTACACCATATTTCCTAAAGGTCACCATTTTTTTTTACCCAACTTTGGATTGCATCAAGCTCAATATGAATGCCCAAGAATTTTCCTACCATGCAATGGTCTCCTTGGGTAGTAGCCATTTGTACTAGGTCATCTGGGACCACAATTATATCTTCTTTCAAGCAAAGAATAAAATTACCTACTAGAGCCTTTTTCTTGCCCCTCATAATCTGAATTCATGAATTTCCAAGGTCAAATGGTCTTGTACAAATTCCAACTATAGACCTCTATTAAATCCCTATAGCAGAATTTTCCACTTGAACCCTAGTTTTAAAGTCTTTTTCACCTTCTGCCATACCACAAACACATAGGATTTTATATTTACTACCATAATAATTATGGCTTTGCTTTCTTTGCCATCATTGTAGTAGTTTGTGGTTGACTCCTATTGAAAATGAGAAGGAACCTGATATTAAGGTTGATCCTCAACATAATCATACATAGGTTTGTATCCTTAAATATTTATGGAAACTTATAAGTGTTGTTGTACCTCTCTTTAGAAACATCAAAATAATTGAGTAATAGAGTTAGATAATCTAGACTATTGATCCTAGGATGACCCTTCATTTAATAACATTAGCTAGAAAATATGTTATTTTAATTTAAAAGTTAACATAGGTGGAGGATTTAATATAACTTGAGAATCCTATTTACTAGTTAACATAAGTGGAGGTTGGGGGAAGGGATCAATTGAATTTGAGGTCCTATTTACTAGTTAGTGTAGATGGGATGAAGGATATAATTTTATTTTGGATCTATTTAGTGGTTCACAAATGTTAGGTAGGTGTTTTCTAGCTAGATATTTCTTTGATTTCTAATAAATGGGCCTTGGTGGGCTAGTAAAATTTAGTTTTCCTTTAATTTATTTTAATTTAAAAGTTAACATGGGTGGAGGGATTATTTTAACTTAAGAATCCTATTTAATAGTTAACATAGGTGGAGGTTGGGGGAGGGATTAATTGAATTTGATATCCTATTTACTAGTTAGTGTAGATGGGATGAAGGATATAATTTTATTTTGGGCCTATTTAGTGGTTCACAAATGTTAGGTGGGTGTTTTCCAACTAAATATTTCTTTGATTTATAATAAATGTGTCTTGGCAGGCTAGTAAAACTTAGTTTTCCTTTAATTTATTTTAATTTAAAAGTTAGTATAGGTGGAGGGATTAATTTAACTTGAGAATCCTATTTACTATTTAACATAGGTGGAGGTTGGTGGGAGGGATTAATTGAATTTGAGATCCTATTTACTAATTAGTATAAATGGGATGAAGGATATAATTTTATTTTGGGCCTATTTAGTGGTTCACAAATGTTAGGTGGGTGTTTTCCAACTAAATATTTCTTTGATTTCTAATAAATGTGCCTTGGTAGGCTAGTAAAATTTAGTTTTCCTTTAATTTTTTAATTTTTTTTTTTTATTTGTGGAAAACATCCCAAAAGGGATGCCACTTTCGGGTAAGACCCAAGGAGACAGGGGTATCCATAATTTATTTTAATTTAAAAGTTAACATAGGTGGAGGGATTAATTTAACTTGAGAATCCTATTTACTAGTTAACATAGGTGGAGGTTGGGGTGAGGGATTAATTGAATTTGAGGTCATATTCACTAGTTAGTGTAGATGGGATGAAGGATATAATTTTATTTTGGGCCTATTTAATGGTTCACAAATGTCAAGTGGGTGTTTTCCAACTAAATATTTCTTTGATTTCTAATAAATGTGCCTTGGTGGGCTAGTAAAACTGTCACAGCCCACCTGTTGGACTTCCTAGAAGACATTAATTGATATAAAGGGTCAATTAATACTTGAATTTTAACAATAACCAAACCTTACTAATGCTGCCAAGTATTAATAAAAGGATTTAATTAATAAAATCTAGGGGATGGTAAACCCTAATCATCCTATAAAATCCCTAATTAAAAACTAACTACACTCTACCAAGTTAATTTGGATATTTTTAAAAAACAATTGGGATTTTGGTAAGGTTTTGAAAGAAATTAAAAAGACTTTTGTGAAAAGATTAATTTGGGGAAAATTATCTTTTACAAAAGTAACTTAGTAGAATAAACCTAATTTATTACAATTAGGTGCCTACTAAATTTATCCAATTTTAAATTGGGCCCAAAAAGGACAAGGTCATGATTTAATAATAAAAATGTACATATTTGACTAGTGGGTGAACTATTCTACATTTCACATGACTCCTTCCCAATAGTAATGGTGTAGACTTTGCAGTTGCACTAGGGAAAAAGGGAAGGCCTAAAATGAGCAAGGTACTCCCACCTTATCCCCTCTTGTCTTGTCCCTAATTTTAAATTTTACAAAGGTATCTCACTATTTTGGGGTGACCCCAAAAAGACTCCTATTAAGTATTTTAATAATAAATCCACCCACTTGCTCATGAGGGAAGAATATTTGGGAAAAAATATAAAAGGGGAGACATGCAATGGAAAAAAGGAGGAAATATTGGGCTTAGGAAGTATTCTCTCTACCTTGGTAGATCATAAACCAAAAAGCCCCAAGGGAGTACTAAGTCTTTAACTAAAGGCATTTGCCCAATGTGAGAAAACTTAGAAGCAATAAGAGGAAGGGATAACCATATTTCCAAAGATAGTTAGAGGATTTTGAAGGAGGATAATATCTCACAAGGGCTATTGAAGGGTAAATAAAGGGAGACTCAAAGGTTAAATGATCTCAGGATGGATATTTTAACTTTAAGCATGCTTTTTTTTATTATACTCCATCATACATTATTTATGCTTTGATCGGTTAGGTTTTTCACGAATGCGTAGACCCTTGTTCTTTTTAATTCTCTCAATTTATTTAACTAAAGTAGGAACTGCACTGGCTGCTAGCCCAAAGTTCATCAACCATTACAACCCTTTTTAGGGTTTTGATATGTTTAATATGACTCCTACAATATTTGGACAATGGTAATTTATGATTTCAACTTTTGGGTTAGTTTGTCTCATATAGCCAAAGGCTTTCTTTTTTAAAATCAACGGGGTCAATCCTCATAGTGAGGGAAAAAAGCTTTCAGTCTTTAATATGGAAGCCATCACCACCATTACCACCACCGACGGGGTATTTTGACCACCATTCGGTGGTAACCCATTTACTAACCCAAGAGTACCTTTATAATACCCTTCCCCTGTAATACCACCAATATGGGAAATATGCACTAGAAATTTTGGAGATTATGCGACGGAGGTATGGCTTCCTTGAAGGAGGTAGTACTATTATTTTGAGTAATGATAATGGTGTTATTGTTGATTGAATCCCATATTTGAATCAATATGGCTTTACCCTGATCATGTTTTGGATAGGAAAGATTGTCGATTAGTGGAATCACATCACTCACTGAGATCTGTAGTATATGTCAGATGTGATTCACCTTCGTTATCGAGGTGTGCATTCTATGATTCATCCAATGATATTTGTGAACCCTTATTTTATTTGCAATTGGTCTTACAGATACTCAATCCTATTAATTATGTCCCGTGAATATCCTGTAGAGAAATGGGGATTTTTTTGGACATTTTGAGTCAAATTTGTCATTGATGTCAAGAAATGAAGTTGTCATTGATGTCAAGGAATAAGCTATCGTTGAGGTCAAAAGGTCGAGAGGAAAAATGCAAAGGTTAAAGGCAACAAATCTTCATAATATTTTTAATATTATGTGGAAGCATAAGTTAAGAGGGTTTTCATTAAAACCATGGTTGAGCAAAAATAAAAGGTTTTTCATAAAAACCCAAGGAAGCCCAAGGAGTTTTTAATATTTATTTTATAAAATATTTAAATTCAAATTGAATTTAAATTTTATAAATAAATATTATTTATACAAAGTGGTAAAATAAAAGAAGGCTTTGATAAATCCAAAAGGATTTAAAATTTAATTTATAAAATTTAAATTCTAAAGAATTTAAATAATTTATAAATTAGTTATTCAAATTTTGAAGGCACCGACATTCAAAATTAAAGGAGGAAATTAGTATATATACTATATGCCTTAGTGGCATTTAAATTATCCTTCGTTCAAAATAATAAAGTGTGCAATTATTGTTGTGATAATTCGTGTGAGGAAGAAGACAAACACCTTGTCTTAAGCACCATTTAAAGGGTTAATATTGTCATGGGCTAAACTATCGTATCCACCAAGGCAGCGTGGCCTAATGGCAAGTGGACGAAGTGCTAAGGAATTTGTGGGTAGAGTGATCTGTGATCGATTCACGATGACAATATTTGGTGTGTGTGTTTTGAAGCATCAAGGAAGCGATGCATTGTTTTTTTTTTTTTAGCGCATGCAGAGAGGAATATAGAGCATGTTGTGCTCTTGCTCTCCAAACAAGTGCCTAGCTCATGTGGCAGTTGGAGCCATGGCTAGGACATTGGTAGAGGTAGTGTCGTGAGTTCGAGTCCCACCAAGGCAAAGGTAATAAAACTTTTAATATGTGTTGTGATGCCTAAGGTTTTGACATAAGGTCCTAGGAGTTAAAAGGGTTAGTTAAAAAGATTTTTAATTAATCATTATTTTTGGTTAATTGGAGGAATAAGGAGTTGGCTTTATTTTAAGTATTTTTGACATGTTGGTTTATTAAATATTTATAGTGTTGAGAGAACTTCTTGCCATTGAGTTATTTTAAAAGGAGATTGTATTGACATTATTTCTGGTATTAAGTATTATTTTAATTGGGATATTATAAGGTGTATTTGGTCATCATTTTTGTATATGTTGATGGATGCTTTATTTAATATGGAGTGATAAGGTGTATGTGTGCTTTGATATTTGCATTGTATATTTGAGATAGTTTATCATCCTCTAACTCCTTTGAGCTTGGCAAAGAAATATTTGTGGTTGTGGTAGATATTTGAGGTTCCTTCATCATCAAGAAAAAGGTATGAGCATATTCTTCCATAGTTGAGTTGATTGGTTGGTTTTATGGAAAATAATTTTGGAGTGAAAAGGACTTGATTAGGGTTTCCTTATTGAGTGTGTTGAGTTAATGCTTCAAGGTTTTTTGAAATAAAGAGTTGTTGTTAAAACCTTATTTTATAAGCATTGTTGTTGAAGTCATTGGTTGAGTAAAGAACTTGAACTAGGGTTTGAAAATAATATGAGTATCATTGTTATGTGAGAGTGGTTGATAAGCATTTTTGGAAACATTTTATATAAAGGATCATATTCTTGGACTAGGGTTTGTAAGCAAGGATTGTTTCATTGAGTGATTGGTTGAGTAGAGTTGGTTAAGCCTAGAAAAGTGGATGTGTGAAGTGATTTTTCAAGTTCCATAAAAAAAACTATTCTATATTCTGAATTGATTTGATAAAGTGATTGAGTATTGTGATGAGTATAGAGCATATTGAGTCTCTAACAATTCTCTTTATGTTTCTATGAGTTTGGATAAGTTCTTGTGAGAACTTATTGAGCATATTGGACAAGTTCTAGAGAGGACTTGAGGATAGATTGGTGTGAGCTTTTGTGGAAGCTTACAAAGTATATTTGAGACAAGTCTTTGAGAAGACTTGAGAGCAGAGTTGATTTATTGATTTGTTCAAACCTTGAGATAAGGTTTGGCGTAGATATAATATATTTGATTTGAGATTGAGCCAAGATTTGAATTAAGGCTTGAGGACAAATATTGAGGATAGATTTATGCTAGACCGAAGGACTGTGTTTAGTACAGATTTGAGGATAGATTTATACCAGATCAGAGACAGATATTGAGAATAAATTTATGATAGAATGAAGGACTATGTTTAGTGTAGATTTGAGACAGAGCTTTGGAGGTGATAGAGTTGAGGATAGAGATCTCCAGCCAAATTAGGGAAGATAGGTGTATTCTATGGATATATTTCCATTTGCAAAGGGTAGTGGAGACAAAGGTCTTCTAGAGGATCACCAGCCAGAGTAGAGATAGGATATTGGTGTCTCCTATGGATAGATATCCACTAACTTAATCAATGGGATTGGTGTCTCCTTTGGACAACGGTCCATAAACATTGTAGGGAAAGGATTACCAAGATAATTTATTTGAAAAAAGTTTATAAGAAATAATTTTCTCCATGAAATAGCCCACATTGGGTGAAGCATGTAAAATCATGTCTCTCATGTGTGTGATGCTTTATGTGATGCTTACTATTTTAATATTGTTGATGCTATTATTTGTATTAAAAATAAAAAAAATTATCTTATATTGTTTACCCCCCCTTTCAGTATAAGCACATGTTCTTCAATTGGTATCAGAGCAAGTCTCTCTATGAAAAGACTAACAGCTTGGAGGAGGATCCATAAGAAACACACATGACTTAAAAAAATGAATAAGAGACCATGTTTGATATAAAAGAAGAATTATTTGCTGCTCTTAGAAAATTGGAAAGGATTAGAGAAAAGAATTCAAGATTGAAGGAACAAATTCAAGAGGAGGAAGAAACAAGGATAGAACTTCTACAAAATCTCATAGAACTCAAGGTAAAGGTAGAAGAAGGAAATAATATTGAGCAGGATATAACAGATCTGTTAAGAACCAGAGAAATAGAATATGAAATATTGGAAGCAAAAATTATCTATCTAAGGAATTAAATTCAAAGGACCAAGGCACTACAAGATGTAGAGTATGAGAAACAGAAAGAGGAATCAAGTCTTCAAAAAGTAGAAACTTAAAACAAGGATAAGAAAGTAAAGGATATCAGAAAGGAAGAAAGCAAAGAAGAACGTTGGATAAGATTTTATCACAAGAGAAATAATACCCCACCACAAACTCCAAGGCATCCAAATAGGTTACATAATTTCTTCCATGGTTATTGCTTTTCTTGTAATAAATATGGTCATAGAGTTGTACATTGTATTAATCATGCAAGAAACAATGTCAATAGAAATTTCAATTCTTTTACATCTCTTATGGATAATGATATTATATGTTACAAATGCAATAATTTTTGGCACAAGGCTAGATGGTGTAAAATGATACTTCCTGAGTCTAGAAAGACAATTTCAACAACTAAGAAAGTTGAAAGGAAAAATGTTAAGGCTAGATCAATGTTAGTTCAAAAAACCCTTCATGCTCAGGATAAAGAATAATAATGGTATCTTGATAGTAGTTGATCTAGTCACATGACAGGATATAAAGACAAATTCATTGTACTTAAAGAAACCAATAGAGGATCAGTAAGTTTTGGTGATAATGGATCAACAAGGATTGGTGGAAGAGGAACTCTAAGTTTAGATAATGGGAAAACAAAAATAGAAAATGTGTTGTATGTTAAAGGGTTAAAACATAATATGCTAAGTATAATTCAACTTTATGATCAAGAGTATATGGTTACTTTCCATCCAGATATATGTGAGATAATAAAATTAGAAACTAGAAAAGTTAGTACCAATGCAAAAATAACCCCAAACAATTTATACATGCTCAGTGAGATCAAAGGGGAAAATTGATTTCTATCACAAGAATATGAGATCTGGTTGTGGCATAAAATATTGGGTCACTTGAATTTTGACAACATAGTCAACATAAGAAATAAACTAACAGTCAGAGATTTACCCAAAATAAGAAGACCTCAAAGCATAATTTTTGCACCCTATCAACATGGAAAGCAAACTAAGACAACATTTAAATCAAAAGGATATATGTCATCTGATCCATTGAGTCTAATACATATTGATATAAGTAGTCCTACCAGGACACAAAGTATTCAGGGTGAGAGCTACTTTATATTGTTTATAGATGATTATTCTAGAATGGTTTGGGTAGCTTTCCTGAAAGAGAATTCAAAGGCCTTTGAAAAATTCAAAGAATTTAAGTAATTGGTTGAAAATGAAATTGGAAAAATGATTGTGTCTAATATCTGACAGAGGAGGAGAATTTACTTCAAATAAATTTGTATATTTTTATGAACAACATGGAATCAAAAGAGAATATTTAGTAGCAATAACTCCTCAACAAAATGAAGTAGTTGAAAGGAAAAATATGATTGTTGAGAATATGACTAGAGCTATGCTAAATGAGTCTAATATCTCAGATGGATTTTGGAGAGAAGTAGTCAAAACATATATTATACATAATCACTAGGGCTCAAATGAGGGTAAACCATCACAAGACTCCATATGAGCTTTGGAAAGGAAGACCTGCCACTATAAAACACTTTAGGATTTTTGGAAGCAAGTGTTACATAAGACAAGAAGATCAAAACTTAGGCAAGTTTGATCCAAGATGTGATGAGGGAATCTTTCTTGGTTATTCCTCAAGGAGTAAAGCCTATAGATGCTTCAACAAGAGAACACATACTATGGTGGAAAGTATAAATGTAACAATTGATGAAGAGATAGATTCAAGAGAACCAATTCAATATATTTGTGTATTAAGAAGATGGATGTTGTCAAGAAGATTTTTTTGAGGAATCGGATAAATAAGAAGAAGAAACAAAAGAACTTCTTCCCAAAACTCCATCCAGATATGTACAGAAGCATCATCCAAAAGAGAAAATCATTGGGAATCCAGATGAAAGACAGACAAGGAGAAGAATAATAACACCATCTCAACAAGTAAATTTTTCTTTGCTATCTAATATTGAGCCAAAATACTTCACTCAGGCAAGTGAGGATAAATTTGGGATTAATTCAGTGGATGAGGAATTAGATCAGATAGAGAAAATAAAAACTTAAGAACTTTTTCCATGACCAAAGGACAAAAATGTGATCAGTACAAAATGGGTATTTAGAAACAAGTTAAATTAAGATGGACAAGTTGTCAAGAATAAAGCAAGATTAGTATGCAAAGGTTATGCACAGGTAGAGGGAATTTAATTTGATGAGATATTTAATCCAGTTGCATGGCTTGAAGTCATAATAATTTTTTTAGCCTTCTCAAGTTTCAAAAACTTCAAGGTATATCAAATGGATGTCAAGTCAACATTTCTAAATAGTGTTCTAGAAGAAGAAGTTTATATTGAACATCCAGAGGGATTCATATTAGAAGATAAACCAAATAATATATGTAGATTGAAAAATGCATTGTATGGTCTAAAGCAAGCTCTGAGAGCATGGTACTCAAGATTGGATAAGTATCTTCAAGAACAAGGATTCAGAAAAGGAATAGCAGATAGTAATTTATATATCAAAAATGAAGGGAATGATCTACTAATTGTGGTTGTTTATGTTGATGACATCATTTTTGGGGGAAACAATGATAAGATGTGTAAAGAATTTGAAAAGAACATGCAAAATGAATTTGAGATGTCTATGCTTGATGAATTTTCCTTATTTCTTGGACTTCAGATTTCACAATCATAGAAAGGGGTATTTCTCTCACAAGCCAAGTATATAAAAGAAATGTTAAAGAAATTTAGGTTAGAATATTGTAAACCGGTAAGTACCCCCATGGTCATAGGATGCAAGTTGAGTAAGGATGATGAATCTCTAGAGGCAAATCAAAGATTATATAGATCTATGATTGGCAGCTTATTATATGTTATAGCTACAAGACTAGACATAGTACAATCAATGGGATTAGTGGCAAGGTTTTAGGCAGCACCTAAGGAAACACATGTGGCAGCGGTAAAAAAAAATAGGTATCTAAAAGATACTATGGATTTTGGGCTTTGGTATTCCAAGAGTGATAGTTTCACACTGACAGCATATACAAATGCAGATTGTGCTGGTAGCATTGATGACAGAAAAAGCACAAGTGGAGGAGCATACTTTCTTGGAGACTATTTAGTCTCTTGGCTAAGCAAGAATCAGGTTTCAGTATCCTTATCTACAATAGAATCATAATATATTGCAGCAGTAGTAAGTTGTACATAGGTGCTATGGATGAAGTGAACTCTAGAAAACTTCAAGATAAAACATGCTCATCATATTCCCATACTATGTGATAATACAAGTTGCTATAAGTATCTTAGGAAATATAATAATGCACTCCAGGACAAAGCACATTCTGATTAAGTATCATTTTATGAGAGAACAGGTGACAGATAAACAAGTCAGGTTGGAATATGTTACTTCAAAGTAACAAATAGTAGATATTTTTACTAAGCCAATTTTAAAGAAAACCTTTGAGTATCTTCGAGGAAAACTAGGAGTAAGACTTCCACCCTAGAACTAACCACCTCAAAAGGAGGTGGATGAGGGGCTAAGCTAAGAGACTCATTCTTAGCCCCGAGCCCCAAAGGTGACCCTTTGCCATTGATGTCAAAGGGGTAGAGATTTGAGTAAAGGGTAGAGATTTGGTATTTGAAAATAGCATTGAGCCAGGGGGAGCAATGTCCCAAGGGGAGTAGAACAAAGAAAAGGTTAATTTTTTGGTAAAAAGAATTTGGGTTGCCATCAATGACAAAGGGGGATATTGTTGGACATTTTGGGTCAAAGTTGTCATTGATGTCAAGGAATGAAGTTGTCATTGATGTCAAGGAATAAGCTATCGTTGAGGTCAAAACTTCAAGAGGAACAATGCAAAGGTTAAAGGAAAAAGATATTCATAATATTTTTAATATTATGTGGAAGCATAAGTTAAGAGGGTTTTCATTAAAACCGTGGTTGAGAAAAAGTAAAAGTTTTTTCATAAAAACCCAAGGAAGCCCAAGGATGTTTTAATATTTATTTTATAAAATATTTAAATTCAAATTGAATTTAAATTTTATAAATAAATATTATTTATACAAAGAGGTAAAATCAAATAAGGCTTTGATAAAGCCAAAAGTATTTAAAAGTTAATTTATAAAATTTAAATTCTAAAGAATTTAAATAATATATAAATTAATTGTTCAAATTTCGAAGGTCCCGACATTCAAAATTAAAGGAGGAAATTAGTATATATACTATATGCCTTAGTGACATTTAAATTATCCTTTGTTCGAAATAATAAAGTGTGCAATTTTTGTTGTGAGAATTCGTGCGAGGAAGAAGACAAACACCTTGTCTTAAGTGCCAGTGAAAGGGTTAAGATTATTGTGGGCTAAACCATCATATCCACCAAGGTAGCATGGCCTAGTGGCAAGTGGATGAAGTGCAAAGGTTTTTGTGGGTAAAGTGATCCACGATTGATTCACGATGGTAGTGTTTGGTGTGTGTGTTTTGAAGCGTCAAGGAAGCGATGCGTGATTTTTTATTTTGGTGCATGCAGAGAAGAATATAGAGCACATTGTGCTCTTGCTCTCCAAACGAGTGCCTAGCTAATGCGGTAGTTGGAGTCATGGCTAGGGCACTGGTAGAGGTGGCATCATGATTTCGAGTCCCACCAAGGCAAAGGTAATAAAAGTTTTAAATGTGTTGTTATGCCTAAGGTTTTGAAATAAATTCCTAGGGAGTTAAAAGGGTTAGTTTTATTTTTTAAGTGAAAAAACCCTTGCGAGGCCACCTTGGTCTGAGAGACCACAAATAGGGGGTTCTACACTGTCAAAGTCACCCGGGAGTCGTGGCTGACCCTGCCTACACTTGTTGCAAGTGTGAACATGACCACGTTCTAAGTGGCTTAGAAAAACCTTGCAAGTGTGTACGCCTTGTAAAATATCGACAAAATAGTTTTTTCGGCAAGATTTTTTTTTCCTCTCCCGATATTCTCTCCTCTCCCTATTCTCTCGTATTCCCTTTCCTCCCTATTATTGTGCCCCTTATCTCTCCTTTCCTTTCCCTTATCCCTCCACGTCGACTCCCTTCCTCCTTCTTCTCCAACCTCCTTCCTCACCTTCCTTACGTTCTATTATTATATATATGTGTGTGTGTGTGTGTGTGTGTGTGTGTGTGTGTGTGTGTAAGTTTTTGAATATAGATGAAATGAATAAAAATTGATATACGCCCACAATCTGGTATCAGAGCCAAGGCCAGGGGCACGCTCGATGAGACAGAGTGAAAGATAGAGAGTGTGGCATGCGAACCGAGAACGGATGTGGCACGCATCCCGAGGAGCTATCAGGGACAACTGGAAGCAGATAGCTGAGGCAGATGGGCTTGGCAAAGCGCATGCAGTTCGAGGAACTGACATGGTAGGTACGTGATTCGAGGCAGATTGACAAGGACACGTGATAGTGGCATGTGGATCGAGGTGGTGACACAGCTGGCAGCAAGGAGGGCGGTCATTGGTTAAAGCAGCGACAAAAGGAGGCGACGTTGATTGCCCGAAGGCAATCAATTTTTCATAGTCGCGTTGGGGTTTTTCAACCCCAAATGTCCCCACACACGGTGAATGTGGGATGTTAAGTTCAATTTAAAAAAAAAAAATCATCGTCGCTTGATGTTATAGAGGCTCTCGTGCCTCTATTGTCTCAACCGACAGCCGTGGGCTAGCGGTTAAAACCTTTCGCCAACAAAGGAGAAGACCCGGGGTCGAATCCCACCGGGTTAGGAAAATCAAAGTTTTTTTTGTGGTTATCACCACGAAGGAGCCTTAAGAGGGAGAGCGGGCGGATTTGTTTTCAGAGGAGCCGCACGGTGTAGTGGCAAAGGTGCTCGTTAGCTTGCATGAGGTCACGAGTTCAAAACCCGTCGGAGTGCATTTCATAAAAGGTTTTAAAAAAAGGGTTTTATTAATTTTTTTTATTAAAGTTGCTTTTAAATTGAATTTAATTTTCAAATAAATGCTTTTAATTATTTTATTAATATAGTTATTTTTAATTTATTAAAAGCATTATTGATTATTAAATTTAAAAAAAGGCTTTATAAAAAACTTTGAAAACCTTTTTTTTTGGAGAAAAATTGTGAAAAGTGGAAAGTGAAAATTTGCATATTGTGAACCTGGAAAAGTGACGGGAAGTCTTCCGGAACGCCCGTTTAGCACCTCCAAAATTTTTGGACTCCCCTTGGAACCCCGTTCAAGGTTAAATATTTATTTTGTAATAGCCTCAACGGCTGCAAAAGGGTGAAAATTTTAACCTTAGAGGCTCTAATGAAGTTGTTTTTTGCATTGATGAGTAGATGATCAGATCAACCGGATGCTATCATGCTCTTTGTTCTCTTTTACAAAGAGAGAACGCCGAATGGTTTGACAAAAAAGTTTGGAGATATGGTTTGCATACAGTTTTCAATCAATTAGAAAACGCGGTCATAGCCCACCAAAGGAAGCCCGATTCTGGATACGAGGCTGACTCAGAGGACAATATCTTCGGGCAAAGAATAGAAGAGTCGGAGACGGTTGAAGAAGCACCTGAAGGACAATCAAGTGATAGTTATACACCTGTAGTGCCTGAAATAGAATCAAGTGAGAGCTATACACCACACTCTCCTAATCCAGAACCAGAGCCAATGGAGCCAGAGCTAGAGCTAGAGCCAGAACCAGCCCCTGAAATCATCGTCATCAGCGACGACGAGGATTCCATTGCCGATAATTTTGGGCATCCAATACTGGGTAATCCACAACAAGAGGAGCAAGAAATCAGTGAGAGAATTAAAAAGGCTAGATTTGATTTAAATCAGTGATCTATTTTGTACTTCTTTGTACTACTTGCTTGCAATTGAAATAAAGTCTGCTTTCTGAAATGGCATCCAATACTAGTCTACCAATCCCTGAGTTCAATGGTGGTGATTACGAATATTGGTCGATTAAGATGAAAACTTTGTTAATAGGCAAAGGTTTATGGGATATTGTAACAGAAGGGTATACAGAACCCACAACTGTTGAATGGGCAGCTTTGAGTGCTGTAGATAAAAAAACTAGAAAAGAAGCCCAGAAAAATAATTCCTCTACCCTGTACTATTTACAAGCAGCCCTAGATAAAAGTATCTTTCCTAGAATAGCATCCTGTGTCACGTCTCAAGATGCTTGGAAAGTTTTGAAAGAAAGTTTTCAAGGTAGTGATCAAGTAAAACAAGTCAGACTTCAAACATTGAAGAGAGATTTTGAAAATCTTAGAATGCAGGATAATGAGAAAGTAGGAGACTACTGCATGTAGGTTAAAGCAATAGTAGATAAAATGGTCACTCTAGGTGAAGATGTTAAGCCCGAGGTTATGGTGAAGAAAGTGTTGCGAACACTTCTTCCGAAGTGGAATCATGTAGCAATCATTATTGAAGAGTCAAAATATTTGACTACTCTTTCTTTTGAAGCACTGATTGGTTCTCTTCTTTCACATGAAGAAAGATTGCAGGACACTCTTTCCACCAGCCATGGAGGAGATGATAAAGCCTTTGCTTCACAAGAAGGAAGAGGTAGAGGTCGTGGTAGAGGTCAGTACAGAGGAAGAGGCAAGAATAGTCCACGAGGTGGAACCCCAAGCAGAGGAGGATCTTCAAACAGAGGTGGAGGTCAGAATAGAGGTGGACAACAGAATAGAGGAAAGCATCCAGGCCGAGGAAAAGGAAATGACAAGTCGAAGCAAGTTTGCTACAATTGTGGCAAACCTGGCCACTATGCTCGTGATTGTTGGTCAAAGCAACCTTCACAAGGGAGCAGCAGCAGGCAAAGCAGTCAGTATGGCAATTTTGGAGAAGAGGAAGGGACCACAAATCTCTTTCTCTCATATGGCCAGTCAGATCAGAACATGAATGACACCTGGATTTTGGACACTGGGTGTTCAAATCATATGAGTGGCAAAGAAGAACTCTTTGCTACCCTGGATTCTTCCTACAAATCCAAGCATCAAGTTGGGGGACAACAAGTCATTGGCGAGTTGAAGGCATTGGAGCCATGGCGGTTCCAACTAAAGAAGGTGTTAAGCAAGTAAGTGATATCTATTACACACCCCATCTCCAACACAATCTTTTAAGTGTTGGTCAAATGTTAGAAAAGAACTACAAGTTGCTTTTTGATGAGGGTAAATGCACCATTTTTGATAAAAATAATAGTAATAGAATTATTACACAAGTGCCAATGACAAAGAATAGGCTATTCCCTTTAAGGTTTGGTCAGCCAGGGGGAGATCAATTAGCAAATGTTGCTATTTTAAATCCAAGTGTGTTGTGGCACTTGAGATACGGTCATCTGAATTCAGCTAGTTTGAAGATGTTAACCTCTCAAGCGATGGTGACCGGACTTCCTAAAGTTTAGGATAATAAAGAAGTATGTGAAGGTTGTGCTTTGGGCAAGCATGCCAGGACCAAGTTTCCATGAGGGCAAGCATGGCGGGCCAGTTATCCACTCCAACTAGTGCATTCGGACATCTGTGGTCCAATGCAGACCAAGAGCATCGGTAACAACTCTTACTTTCTTCTTTTTATTGATGATTTTTCAAGAATGTGTTGGATATATTTTTTGAAGCATAAAGATGAAGCATTTGACTGCTTCGTAGATTTTAAAACAAGAGTTGAAAATGAGAGTGGATATTTTGTTAAGTGTTTGAGATCAGATAAAGGAGGAGAATACTCCTCTAATGAATTTTTGAATTTTTGTAAAAAACATGGAATAAAGAGGCGGTTCACTACTGCCTACACTCCATAGCGAGAATGGTGTGGCTGAGAGAAAGAACCGCACCATTGTAGAGATGGCAAGATCTATGCTTCGAGATGAAGCATTTGAGTAATATGTATTGGGCAGATGCAGCCAGGACTAGTGTGTATATTTTGAATAGAAGCCCTACTTCAAGTTTGAAAGGGAAAACTCCTTACCAAGCATGGTATGGTAAGAAACCAAATGTCAAGCATTTTCGAGTGTTTGGTTCACTGGCATATTCTCATATTCCTGATGAGCTGAGAAAAAAGCTTGATCCAAAGAGTCAAGCATGCATATTTGTAGGGTACTGTGAGAACACAAAAGCTTATAGACTCTACAATCCTAGGACTCGAAAGATTGTGCTTTCCAGGGATGTGATTTTTGATGAAGGGGGAGAATGGGGTAAGCCCCAAATATTCAGTGATGATGAATCCAATGATGCAGTTTCTAAACAGGTGCAACAACAATCATCGCAGAAAGGTAAGAAGTCTCCTCCAACAAGCCCAAGTTCATCTTCGAGTTCAACTTCTTCACCAAGTCCTTCTCCTCAAAGGTCGGTCAGTTCCTCACCAATGGATATTGATTCTCCATCCAGAGGTAAGAGAACACTCCAGCATCATCCATCTTATCAGATGTTGGATAAAAACTTTCAAAGAAGATATACTAGAAGTCAAGCTAGTGAAATGAGTTCAGTCTTGCAAAGACTTGAAAATATGCATTTGTATGGTGATGATGACTCCCAAGAACCTCGGGGAGATATAGTTAACTATGCCTTGTTAACTAGTGCACAACTTGAACCTTCTAGTTATGAGAAGGCATGTACTCAAAAAATCTGGCAAGATGCTATGAAAGAGGAGATAACCTCTATAAAAAACAATGACACTTGGGAGCTCGTAGAGCTTCCTAAAGGAAAGAAATGTGTTGGATGCAAATGGGTCTTCAAGACCAAATTCAATGCTGATGGAAGCATTGAAAGGCACAAAGCAAGATTGGTTGCAAAAGGATTTACACAGAAGTATGGTATTGATTATGAAGAGACATTTGCTCCTGTAGCCAGACAGGAAACCATTAGAACAGTTCTTGCTTTAGCTGCTCACAAAGGTTGGAAAGTCCAACACATGGATGTAAAGAGTGCATTTCTCAATGGTTACTTGACAGAAGAAGTGTATGTTGAGCAACCACAGGGATTTGAAGAGAAAGGCAAGGAGCACCTTGTTTACAGACTGAAAAAGGCACTCTATGGCCTCAAGCAGGCACCACGAGCTTGGTACTCACGCATTGATGGGTACTTCAAAGATTTTGGGTTCACCAGAAGCAGAAATGAACCCACCCTTTACTACCTGAAGCAAGGTAATGACATCCTCATAGTTTGCTTGTATGTGGATGATCTCATATTCATGGGTAGTAATGAAAAAATGAATATGGAGTTCAAGCGCTCCATGATGAAGCGGTTTGAGATGAAGGATCTTGGCTTAATGCACTACTTTCTTGGAATGGAGGTTCATCAGTCAGATACAAGGATCTTCATCTGTCAACATAAGTATGCTCGGGACATGATCAAGAAGTTTGCTATGGAGCATTGCAAACCAGTTGCAACTCCAGTTGGACATGGGATCCAATTAAGCAAAGATGATGGAGCACCAAAAGTTGACGTGACCACTTTCAGAAGCATGGTTGGGAGTTTGATGTTTCTCGCCAACACCAGACCTGATATTCAGTATGTTGTTTCTCTTGTCTCTCGATTTATGGCTAGCCCTTCTGAGCTGCATTTGCAGGCAGCTAAGAGAATTCTTAGATATGTAAAGGGTACATGGGATTTTGGAATCCATTACCATAAATGTAACACTATCAAGCTTGTAGGCTTCAGTGATAGTGATTGGGGCAGCAACATTGATGACAGGAAATCAACTTCAGGGAACTGTTTTAGTCTAGGGTCAGGACTAATAACATGGAGTTCCAAAAAGCAGACTGTAGTAGCTTTGTCCTCTACAGAAGCTGAGTATATAGCAGTCACATATGCTAGTACTCAAGTGTTATGGTTGAGAAAAGTGTTGGAAGAGATTGGAGAACCGCAAAGTGGTCCGACCAGAATCTACTACGACAACATCAGTGCCATTCAGTTGGCATACAATCCAATCCACCATAGTAGAACAAAACATTTTGATATGAAGTACCACTTCATCCGAGATATGGTGGAGCAAGAAATTGTTGAGCTTCAATTCTATCGCACTTTGGAGAATGTTGCAGATATCTTCACCAAAGCGATGGCTAAAGCTCAATTTATAAAGCTGAGAGACTGTGTTGTCAGTCCTCTCAACTTTAAGGGGGAGAGTGTTGCAAATGTGAAGAGGGTTACAGACTAAGTGGCCTAGAAATATCGTTTCTAGTGTGTACGCCGTGTAAAACAGTGTTGGCAAGATAGTTAATTGTCGGCAAGATTTTATTTTTCCTCTCCCGATATTCTCTCCTCTCCCTATTCTCTCGTATTCCCTTTCCTCCCTATTATTGTGCCCCTTATCTCTCCTTTCCTTTCCCTTATCCCTCCGCGTTGACTCCCTTCCTCCTTCTTCTCCAACCTCCTTCCTCACCTTCCTTACGTTCTATATATATATGTGTAAGTTTTTTGAATATAGATGAAATGAATAAAAATTGATATACGCCCACAACACTAACATTATCAATTGGATTTTGGGTCTTTGTTGGAACAAAATCTGCCTTCGGTTAATAGTGTTGCGCCTTAGACTTTGCCAACATTGAATAGACAGATCTTGCTTGAGATCATCTGTCTAGTCTCCAGAGAAGGCTGGTTCCTTTGAGTTTTTTAGAGAAAAGGGGAACAAGAGATAAGGGAAATATAGCCTAAGCTAGAACTTTTCTCACGGTACAGATTAGACAACAGCAAACATTGATGATGCAGTTTAGACAACAGCAAAGCTAGAACTCTTCTTTATAGAAAACATGAATTCCTGAGTGTGACTTTTAGATGTTCGTCTAAAAGCATGTAACTATCTTTTAATGTTCAACTCTAGAAACAAGATTTATACGTGCACAGTCCAGATTTTAGAACAGATACATTATAAAACTTAGAGTGAATAAAAGTTAAAACACCAGGAACATACATTTGCACACAGAAGTTTTGGAAGCCAGAGGAAGAAATCTTTTATTGCTTGTAATCCAGTACATGTACATCAAGCTTGTAAACGTCCAAGAGCCGACCCTTTTTCTGGTCGACTCACTCCTATTTATACCCTAAAAAGAGTATCTTCTACTACGTACTTTTAATTTCTTCAATCAATTACAAGTAATTGTCTGCAGTTTCTAATAATACACAAAGGATTTCCCGCAGATTGGATAAATTTCCTTCGGCTAATTTTAGGTGAGCTTGTTATTCTACAATCATCCAACGGACCTGCCAGGTTATAATCAATAGACCATTCTTCAAAAATCAGCACCTGATGTCAGTGCATGTCCCCAGTTGCCAAAAATATACTCTATTCCTTTACAGCTGGCATGTCACGAAATCATGACATTCGTCTCCTATTTTGCTCCTCTACCGCTTCCAACCGTAAAAATGAGACATGTCACGAAATCATGACATTCATCTCTTCCTTTGCTCTTTTGCTGCCTCCCATCATGAAAATGAGACATGTCATGAAATCGTGACATTCTTTCCTTGCTTTGCTCTTCTGCCGCTTCCAGCCGCAAAAATGAGACATGTCACGAAATCGTGACATTCTTTCCTTGCTTTGCTTTTCTACCGCTTCCAACCATGAAAATGAGACATGTCACGAAATCGTGACATTCGTCTCTTGCTTTGCTCTTCTACCGCTTCTAGCCACGAAAATGAGACATGTCACGAAATCGCGACATTCTTTCCTTGCTTTGCTTTTCTGCCGCTTCCAACCGCAAAAATGAGACATGTCGCGAAATCGTGACATTCGTCTCTTCCTTTGCTCTTTTGCTGCTTCCACCGTGAAAATGAGACATGTCACGAAATCATGACATTCTTTCCTTCTTTGCTTCTGCCACTTCCAACCGCAAAAATGAGACATGTCACGAAATCATGACATTCTTTCTCTTCCTTTGCTCTTTTGCTACCTCGCCACAAAAATGAGACATGTCGCGAAATCGTGACATTCTTTCCTTGCTTTGCTTTTCTACCGCTTCCAGCCATGAAAATGAGACATGTCGCGAAATCGTGACATTCGTCTCTTGCTTTGCTCTTCTCCGCTTCCAACCGTGAAAATGAGACATGTCACGAAATCGTGACATTATTTCCTTGCTTTGCTTTTCTGTCGCTTCCAACCGCGAAAATGAGACATGTCATGATATCGTGACACTTTTCCTCTCTTGCTTTACTCTTCTGCTGCTTTCAGCCACGAAAATGCAACATGTCGCGATATCACGACACTTTTTCCTCCTTGCTCCTTTTCTTCTCTTTGAACCAAAAAGCAACATGTCGCGATATCGCGACACTTTTTCCTCCTTGCTCTTTCTCTTGCTTTTAGCCACAAAATGCAACATGTCGCGATATCGCGACACTTTTTCCTCTTGGCTCTTTCTCTTTGCTTTTAGCCATGAAAATGCAACATGTCGCGATATCGCGACACTTTTTCCTCTTTGCTCTTTCTCTTGCTTTTTACCGTGAAAATGCAACATGTCGCGATATCGCGACACTTTTTCCTCTTTGCTCTTTCTCTTCTCTTTAGCCATGAAAATGCAACATGTCGCGATATCGCGACACTTTTTCCTCTTTGCTCTTTCTCTTCTCTTTAGCCACGAAAATGCAACATGTCGCGATATCGCGACACTTTTTCCTCCTTGCTCTTTCTCTTGCTCTTAGCCACGAAAATACAACATGTCGCGATATCGCGACACTTTTACCTTCTTGCTCCTTTTTTTTGCTCTTAGCCACGAAAATACAACATGTCGCGATATCGCGACACTTTTACCTCCTTGCTCCTTCTCTTTGCTTTGAACCGCGAAAATGCAACATGTCACGATATCGCGACACTTTTTCCTCCTTGCGGTGTTTTGCTTTTTCTTTGATCTTTAGCATATGGGCCACTTTGGTCTTCTTGGGAAATATGCAAAAAAGGTGCATCAGCTATTTTTCTATAGTTAGTCACTTTTTGACTAACATTCTTGGTGCCTTCCAGGGGAATTTTTGCTAGCAAAAAATAGAGACCAGGCCTTCATCCATTGGGAAGCGGAGTCACCAGCACAGTTGTGAAAAGAAAAATTTTGAGCGGAAAAACAAAAGAAAAAGAATGCACTTTGGAATACAAGTGATCTTCACCTTATCAGAACCTTTCTTTTACCACTTAGGTATTTAACCTTTGTCTGAAGAACACAAAAATTCAATTCTGGGAGCTGGTCCCAGCTCGCCATTGGCTGCTGCCCCTGATGTTTAGATCTTTTGATTCTGTCCATGGCTGCAATTATCTCTTGATAAGCTTTGCACACTTGATTCTTATTAGGCCGTAAAAAGGGAAATATTTACAAAACTTCAAACTTATAATATACTGTACATATAATGGTGATCTGTAGCTTTTACTGGAAATACAATTTTAGGTGAAAAGCATTCACCGTGATGGGTAGAACCCATCCATCTTGATATTTTAACTGGAAGGCATTGAATTGCTTTTCTGAAACAATTTCGAATGGCCCCTCCCAGAAAGCATCAAACTTGTCATGGTGTCCTGGCTTTGCTTTCTTGACATTCCATTTTAATACCAGGTCACCTATTTTAAATTTCTTGAAAGTGGTTTTCTTATCGAACCACCCGACTATTTTTACCATATGCTTTTGATGATGATCGTAGGCCTGTTCCCTAGATTCTTCAAGCTGCAGAAGTTGCATCAGTCGGGCATCCATTGGATGACCTTCATCTTCGTTAACTTGGTTTAGCATCCTCAATGCGGGTATCTCCATATGAATCGGTAGAACAGCTTCTTTGCCATAAACCAAAGCATATGGCGAAGTATTGATTGATTTTTTGATTGAGATTCTATCGGCCCACAGGGCTTGATTCAGGAGTGAGTGCCAGTTCTTCTTATTGTCCTCTAATGTTCTTTTCAGAATTCTTAGAAGATTCTTATTAGTAGACTCAACTAATCCATTACCTTGTGGGTAATAATTAGAGGAAGTCTTCAGGTAAATTCCATATCTACTAACGAATTCGATCATCTTTGCACTAGTGAAAGGGGATCCATTATCTGTAACCAAAGAATCTGGTATGCCAAACCTTGTGATTAGACTTTCGATGAATTCTATCACCACTTCTGAATCAGCTTTCTTCGTAGGCACTACTTCTGCCCACTTGGTGAAGTAGTCCATGGCAGTGAGAATGTATTTGTGGCCTGATGATGAGTTTGGCTCTATTATCCCTACGAAATCCAACCCCCATTGCTGGAATGGTTCCTCGACTTGAATAGCTTTTAAGGGCATAGGTGCATTCCTGTTTCTTCCCACATACCTCTACATCTGTTCACACCTCCGGGTCACTTTGTACGCATCTAGGAAGATGGAAGGCCAATAACATCCAGCTCTAAGGATCTTCAAAGCTGTAGTTCGGCCTGCATAATGTCCCCCTGAAAAACCCCCATGAAATTCATCTAACACTTTCTGCTTTTCATTATCGGGAACGCATTTTAACAATACACCATCGATGTTAATCCTGTACAACCCCTCTATTCGAAGGGTATATTTCAATGCTTGGGTTCTGAATCTCCTTCTCTGGGAAGCGTTCATATCTTCAGGACATGACCCAGTCTAAAAATACCTCACAAAGTCATCGATCCAACCCGAACTTGCTCTGTCTTGGTGTTGCTCTGTGTTTGCCATGACGGGGTGGCTCTCCCCATATCCACTTGCAGCTTGCTTGGCCAATTCCTGGCACAAAGCTCTCCCTATGACTATTTTAGTAGGATGTATTTCTACATCATACTCTTGGATGCGAGTCACCCATCCAGCTCTTTTTTCACCCAATTCTCCTTGAATTATGAAGTTCCTTACATCGGGATGAATAACATACACCATCGTCCGACTATGGGATAAGAAGTGTTTTAGCTTATTCAAGGATTTCATAATTGCGTATACTTGTTTTTCTATGAAGTTGTACCTTTCCTCATGTTTGTGCATGGTGGAACTCAGAAAGGCTATGGGTCTTTCTTCGTCATCTGCTCCTTTCTGAGTGAGAACTGCAGCATAACTATTTTGCTCTCCGACAGCATATAGTATGAAACCTCGGGAATAGTCAGGGTTGACTAGCACAGGAGCTTGAGCGATGGCTTCTAGAATTTTTTGGAAAGCTTCTTTCCTTGGCTCTATCCATTTGAAAGGAGCGTCCTTTTTCAATAATTCAGTCATTGGTTTAACTATTTGGGCAAAATCCGCAATGAATTTTTTGACAAAATTTACTTGCCCAAAGAAAGACTGCAAACCTTTCTTGTTAACTGGGAGAGACAACTCAAGAAGCGCCTTTACTCTATCAGGATCAATTGATAGCCCAACTTTAGAAATAACATGCCCAAGGAGTATTCCTTCTTCCACAGCAAAAATAGATTTTGTAGGATTTAGTGATATCCCAAATTCCCTACATTTCTCAAATACTTGTTGCAGATGAGTGGCATGGTCCTTTTTGTTGTGAGAAAAAATAGTCATGTCATCTAAATAGACGACAATAATTTTGTTCGCAAGCTCCCCAAAAGCTACGTCCATGGCTCTCTGGAAAGTTGCTCCTGCGTTAGATAATCCAAAGGGCATCCTTTGGTATGCAAATGTTCCCCACTTAGTGGTGAACGCAATCTTGTATTGATCTTCATTTCTCACCCAAACTTGATTGTAACCAGAAAAGCCGTCTAACAGAGAAAACCTTTCTGCTCCCACCATAGTATGAAGGATTGGGTCAATCTGGGGTAAAGGATAGTGATCCTTTAAAGAGGCTCTGTTCAAATTTCTGAAATCGATGCATAGTCGTATCTCTCCATTTTTCTTGCGGATTGGAACTAAATTTGCCACCCAGGTAGAGTGCTTGATTGGGTATATTATCTTAGCCTATAGGAGCTTTAACAACTCTTGTTTCATTAAGGCTTCAATCTTGGGATTCACGAGGCCTTTGCCTCTATCTGAAAGGTTTAGCTCCTTCCTCCAGTTCAATGGTATGCTGAATGACCTCTTTCCTATACACTTTCAGATCACTATAAGTCCAGGCTATTATATCTGGATACTCTCTACATAACTGTTTTATTTTCTCTAGTTCTACCACTGTACAATCGGTCCCTACTTTGATCATTTTGCTTGGTTCTAGTTCTACTTCTTTATACCGGCGTTCATCTACCTTGATCCTTCGACCTACAGCTCTATCGCTATTGTCGAAAAGGCTCTCCAGGGTGATCAGTCCCCTAGGGATATGGTTGTTTTTCAATTGAATAAGGCTCTCTTCGTCCTCTTCTTGTAACGCTCTATCTGTAGAGCAATTCATCTCATGAATCAAAAAATCTAGGATCTGCTCATCATTTTTGAATACTTGCCAAAAAATGTCTTTGTCGGGCACTGAAGGCCTGTATATAAGTCTAACTATTTTAGACTTCTGAATAACATTGCTGACTGGGCAAAAATTTGATCCTACTGATGCTAACAGGTCTGCATGTGTGTTCTTCTCTCTGGAAATGGATTTCATGTTTAGTGCTTCAAAATTTTCCAATAGATCTAACACTTTGTTTTTGTAAGCCCTTAGGTAATGTTGCTTACAAATGCACTTGCCAGTAACCTGTTTAACGATCAGCTCTGAATCTCCATAGATCAGCAGCTGTTTTACACCCAGTTTTTTAGCTTTCTTGAGTCCCAAACACAAGGCTTCGTACTCAGCTGCGTTATTGGTGCAACTCCATGTCAACCTATATGAAAAGACTTTTTCTTTTCCAGTGGGTGAAATCAGGATGATTCCAGCTCCTGCTCCATTTTTGCACCTTGACCCATCAAAGTACAATTTCCATAACTGGTTGATTGAATCATCTATTTTAGGGACAACAATAGGGAGATTTTTTGGTTTCTCAATGGAATAGCTTCCCATTTTTGTCTCTATCATAGCATTGAAGTCTTTCATTGAAAATTGATCTTCAGATTGGAGTTCCTCCAGGGTTTCTTCCATTAAATCGATATTCTCAGATTCCTCGGACATCATGTTGATAGTAGCTATTTCTTCTAGTCTTTCCACATGAAAAGTAGATGGTTTCTCATTGTAGATCTTGACTCTTTTACCTTTGAAAGGTACCTCCAAATGCGAATAATCTAGTGATAGATAACCTCCCAGTTTGGCTGTGAACTCTCTGGATAAACACATACCGAAATATGGTTCTAAGTCTACAACGACTACTTCTTGTATGACGACTACTTATGGCATTCTGTGGAGTTGAATAGGTATATCTTTGATCACCCCGATAGTTTTTATTGGAGTACCATCCAATTGCAACACACCAGGATGACTTCGAGTATATTCCATCCCCATTATGTCACATACGGCTTTCGGCATCACCGTAGTTGTGGCCCCTGAATCAATCATGCAATTGTGAACTATCCACCCCTCCATTTGCAAAGATAAATAGAATGGGGGCGGTCTATTTTTTCTAGAGGTTGACACAACATTTGCTTGTATAACATTTGAGGAAGAGGTATTATTCTTTAAAGTTAAAGATTCTTGGAGGAGGTCAATTTGACCAGGAATTTGTAGTGCATCATACATGCTTATTTTGGAGGGGTCCTCTTCATTTCTTCTGCAATGTTGAACGAAAGAGTTGCAGCTGGGGATACTTCAGCACTTTTCTCCCTTCCACTAGTCGATGCATCATATCTGTCTCTGTAGACCTGCGTAGCTTCTGTTCTTTGCCTTTTTGTCAATGAAGGAAATCTGAGTCTTTCCTTCGCTTGCTCTTGAGCTTCGCTCCCTTTTCTAGGAGGAAATTCTTTTCTTGGTGTAGTCGCAGAAGTCTGAGGAGGGTCAGAACGTCCTTTCTCATTGGACAGGTTCTTCTGCGGAGTTGCCCTAGGGGCAGGAGGAAAACCTAGTGGTTGGAGTTCCTTAGGGTCAGCTTGTAATGACTTTTTTCCCGATCTTGTTAGGACCGATACTTGCTCCACTGATGGCATTGCCAAATTGTGGTGGACCTCTCTGATTATGTTCACCTGTCCCTTGCCGGTTTCTTTGGCTCTTTCATTAATAACCGCTTGCACATGATGTTGATGAATCATGCATGAATCTTCTCCATGAGGATCATTGCAAGTGGTACACCAGTAGTCAGAATTAGTGGGTTCTCCATTATCTCCTATCTCATTCGCATACACCACATTTTTTTTATCTTGTCCTCTTCCACTTGTTGAAGCACCTTCCTTTTGTATCTGTGGAAATCTTCTTGCTTGAATATTCCTTTTCGCCTCTCTCTTTTTCATGGATGCCATTTCATTTGACAATGTCTTCATTGTATCAATTATGGTCGTGTATTGATCATTGGGGGGAGCTGATGCAAGGGGTGTGGCTGGTAATGCAAGGAATGTAGGAGGTGCAGCTATAGATGGGAGGGCATGCGTTGATGGGAGTACAGGCAGTTTAGAAATTGATGCTTGGGAAAGCTCTGGTAAAATTGGCAATAGACTTTTTGATGGATATCTTTTTGTAGCGATGAGATCAGCTTCACCCTTTGCTGCCTCTACATAGATCCCAGGAAAAGTGGTTACACGGGATTGCCTTATTATCATACTGAGATCTGAATCAAAAGCCCTTAAATAATAGCATATAGCTTGTTCTTCCATGGGCTTTAGGCCTTGCGGTACTCTATCACGAGTTCTGGTAAATCTGATGTTGAAATCTTGGATTTCTTCTTGTGGATGCCTTTCAATGATAGTGAATTGATTCAACAATGTGAAAGGATCTGCATGTATATTAAATTCATCGACCAGACGGCCGACCAGTCTTGCCCAAGAAGTAATGGATCCAGTGGGAAGCGCTCTATACCAATAGAGCATCTTTCCTTTCAAAGATATAATCAACAATCTGACCATTACATCTTCCTGAGTGATGTTGTAAATAGATGCTAGCTCTGATACATCTAAACAGTGTTCATCTACTATTTTTCCTGTTTCGTCAAAGGTCGACAATGCTTTTAGTGCAGCTTGTGGAATTTGGTGGTGTGTTCCCAAGTTCAAAGGGCCAGTTTGATTCCATACAAGATGCGTTGGGGTAGGGGCGGCTGCCATGATTGCTAAAGGAGTTACAACCGCTATGGGATTGCTTGTAGATGCTCCTACAGTGGGTGTTAAAGAGGTGCTAATGGTGTTGGGCGGATTTGATCTTGCGGCTAGCACAGGGTGTGCTTTTAGGCTTCCGAGATGTAGTTCAAAAAACTTGATAGGTTCTTCAGAGTTTCTAGCTCGGGATCTGGTTATCATATGGCTATATAACCAGAAGGTTTCTAGACAAGGTCTTTCTTTTATGGTCTAAATGCAACGGAGTCGCTAGGTGATTTTTCTTGAGATTTTTCAAACAAAAGGCTCTTAAGGTAAAACACCAAAACTTATACAATATTGTGGGATTGCTTGTCCCACCGGGCATGCCAAAAACTGTTGGAACAAAATCTGCCTTCGGTTAATAGTGTTGCACCTTAGACTTTGCCAACATTGAATAGACAGATCTTGCTTGAGATCATCTGTCTAGTCTCCAGAGAAGGTTGGTTCCTTTGAGTTTTTTAGAGAAAAGGGGAACAAGAGATAAGGGAAATATAGCCTAAGCTAGAACTTTTCTCATGGTACAGATTAGACAACAACAAACATTGATGATGCAGTTTAGACAACAGCAAAGCTAGAACTCTTCTTTATAGAAAACATGAATTCTTGAGTGTGACTTTTAGATGTTCATCTAAAAGCATGTAAATATCTTTTAATGTTCAACTCTAGAAACAAGATTTATACATGCACAGTCCAGATTTTAGAATAGATACATTATAAAACTTAGAGTGAATAAAAGTTAAAACACCAAGATACATACAAGCACACAGAAGTTTCGAAAGCCAGAGGAAGAAATCTTTTATTGCTTGTAATCCAGTACATGTACATCAAGCTTGTAAACGTCCAAGAGCCGACCCTTTTTTTGGTCGACTCACTCCTATTTATACCCTAAAAAGAGTATCTTCTACTACGTACTTTTAATTTCTTCAATCAATTACAAGTAATTGTCTGCAGTTTCTAATAATACACAAAGGATTTCCCATAGATTGGATAAATTTCCTTCTGGCTAATTTTAGGTGAGCCTGTTATTCTGCAATCATCCAGCGGACCTGCCAGGTTATAATCAATAGACCATTCTTCAAAAATCAGCACCTGATGTCAGTGCATGTCCCTAGTTGCCAAAAATATACTCTATTCCTTTACAGCTGGCATGTCACGAAATCATGACATTCATCTCTTATTTTGCTCCTCTGTCGCTTCCAGCCACGAAAATGAGACATGTCATGAAATCGTGACATTCATCTCTTCCTTTGCTCTTTTGTTGCCTCCCACCACAAAAATGAGACATGTCACGAAATCATGACATTCTTTCCTTGCTTTGCTCTTCTACCACTTCCCATGAAAATGAGACATGTCACGAAATCGTAACATTCTTTCCTTCCTTTGCTTTTTCGCTTCCAACCATGAAAATGAGACATGTCACGAAATCATGACATTCATCTCTTGCTTTGCTCTTCTACCGCTTCCAACCATGAAAATGAGACATGTCACGAAATCGTGACATTCTTTCCTTGCTTTGCTCTTCTACCACTTCCAACCACAAAAATGAGACATGTCACAAAATCGTGACATTCGTCTCTTCCTTTGCTCTTCTGTCGCTTCCCGTCGTGAAAATGAGACATGTCACAAAATCATGACATTCTTTCCTTGCTTTGCTCTTCTACCGCTTCCAGCCATGAAAATGAGACATGTCACGAAATCGTGACATTCTCTCCTTCCTTTGCTCTTCTTCGCCTCCCATCGCAAAAATGAGACATGTCACGAAATCATGACATTCTTTCCTTGCTTTACTCTTCTGTCGCTTCCAGCCATGAAAATGAGACATGTTGCGAAATCGTGACATTCATCTCTTGCTTTGCTCTTCTACCGCTTCCAGCCATGAAAATGAGACATGTCACGAAATCATGACATTCTTTCCTTGCTTTGCTTTTCTACCGCTTCCAACGAAAATGAGACATGTCGCGAAATCGCGACATTCGTCTCTTGCTTTGCTCTTCTGCTGCCTTCACCATGAAAATGCGACATGTCGCGATATCGCGACACTTTTTCCTCCTTGCTCCCTTTTGTTGCTCTTAGCCGCGAAAAAGCAACATGTCGCGATATCGTGACACTTTTTCCTCCTTGCTCCCTTTTGTTGCTTTTAGCCACGAAAATGCAACATGTCGCGATATCGCGACACTTTTTCCTCTTGGCTCTTTCTCTTTGCTTTGGACCGTGAAAATGCAACATGTCGCGATATCGTGACACTTTTTCCTCTTTGCTCTTTCTCTTCTCTTTAGCCGCAAAAATGCAACATGTCGCGATATCGTGACACTTTTTCCTCTTTGCTCTTTCTCTTCTCTTTAGCCATGAAAATGCAACATGTCGCGATATCGCGACACTTTTTCCTCTTTGCTCTTTCTCTTCTCTTTAGCCGCGAAAATGCAACATGTCGCGATATCGTGACACTTTTTCCTCTTTGCTCTTTCTCTTCTCTTTAGCCGCAAAAATACAACATGTCGCGATATCGTGACACTTTTTCCTCTTTGCTCTTTCTCTTCTCTTTAGCCACGAAAATACAACATGTCGCGATATCGCGACACTTTTTCCTCCTTGCTCCCTTTCTCTTGCTCTTAGCCACGAAAATACAACATGTCGCGATATCGCGACACTTTTACCTTCTTGCTCCTTTTTGTTGCTCTTAGCCATGAAAATACATGTCGCGATATCGCGACACTTTTACCTCCTTGCTCTTTCTCTTCGCTTTGAACCGCGAAAATGCAACATGTCGCGATATCGCGACACTTTTTCCTCCTTGCGGTGTTTTGCTTTTTCTTTGATCTTTAGCATATGGGCCACTTTGGTCTTCTTGGGAAATATGCAAAAAAGGTGCATCAGCTATTTTTCTGTAGTTAGTCACTTTTTGACTAATAGGTACCCAATTCAAATTTTTGGTAGGGTGGAGATTCGAACCTGGGACCTTCGTGGAGGATTGCCCTCTCCTCTCTAACTCACCTACAACACCTGGGTGTTAAAAGGGTTAGTTATAAAGGTTTTTAATTAATCATTATTTTTGATTAATTGGAGTAAGGAGTTGGCTTTATTTTTAAATAAAGTATTTTTGACATGTTGGTTTATTGAAGATTTATAGTGTTGAGAGGACTTCTTGCCATTGAGTTATTTTAAAAGGAGATTGTATTGACATTATTTTTGGTATTAAGTATTATTTTAATTGGGAGATTATAAGGTGTATTTGGTCAATCATTTTTGTATATGTTGATGGATGCTTTCTTTAATATGGAGTTATAAGGTGTATATGTGCTTTGATATTTGCATTGTATCTTTGAGATAGTTTATCATCCTCTAACACCTTTGAGCTTGGTAAAAAAGTATTTGTGGTTGTGGCAGATATTTGAGGTTCCTTCATCATAAAGAAAAATGTATGAGCATATTCTTCCATAGTTGATTTGATTGGTTGGTTTTCTAGAAAATAAGTTTGGAGTGAAAAGGACTTGATTAGGGTTTCCTTATTGAGTGTGTTGAGTTAATGCTTCAAGGTTTTCTGAAATAAAGAGTTGTTAAAACCTTGTTTTATAAGCATTGTTGATGAAGCCATTGGTTGAGTAAAGAACTTGAACTAAGGTTTGAAAAGAACATTGAGTATCATTGTTATGTGAGAGTGGTTGATAAGCATTGTTAGAAAAATTTTGTGTAAAGGATCATATGCTTGGACTAGGGTTTGTAAGCAAGGATTGTTTCATTGAGTGATTGGTTGAGCCTAGTCAAGTGGATGTGTGAAGTGATTTTTCAAGTTCCATAAAACAAACTATTCTATATTCTAAATTGATTTGAGAAAGTGATTGAGTATTATGATGAGTATAGAGCATATTGAGTCTCTAACAATTCTCTTTATGTTTCTTTGAGTTTGGATAAGTTCTTGTGAGAACTTATTGATATGGTTGGATAAGTTCTAGGGAGTACTTGAGGACAAATTGGTATGAGCTTTTGTGGAAGCTTACAAAGTATATTTAAGACAAGTCCTTGAGAATATTTGAGATTATATTTGATTGATTGATTTGTTCAAACCTTGATGTAAGGTTTGGGGCAGATCCGACAAAGTTGATTTGAGATTGAGTCAAGCTTTGAGTTAAGGCTTGAGGATAGATATTGAGGATAGATTTGTACTAAATTGAAGGACTGTGTTTAGTGTAGATTCAAGGAAAAAGTTTGGTGCAAATTTGAGGACAAATTTATACCAAATCAAAGACAAATATTGATGATAGATTTGTGCTAGACTGAAGGACTGTATTTAGTGCACATTTGAGACAGATCTTTGGAGGTGACAGAGTTGAGGATAGAAATCTCCATCCAGATTACGGAAGATAGGTGTCTTCTATGTATAGAGTTCCTTTTCCTAAGGGTAGTGGAGGTAGAGGTCTTCTAGAGGATCACCATACAGAGCAGAGATAGTACATTGGTGTCTCCTATGGATAGAGGTCCACTAACTTAATCAAGGGGATTGGTGTCTCCTTTGGACAGAGGTCCATAAATATTGTAGGGAAAGGATTCCCAAGAGAATTTATTTGAGAAAAAAATATAAGAAATATTTTCTCCGTGGAGTAGCCCACATTGGGTGAACCACGTAAAATAATGTCTCTCATATGTGTGATGCTTTGTGTGATGCTTTGTGTGATGTTTATTGCTTTAATATTTCTTATGCTATTATTTGGATTAAAAAAAATAGTTTTATCTTATACTGTTCAGCTCCCCCTCTCAGTATAAGCACATGTTCTTTAGATTTTGGGTTAATGATTATTTGAACCCGATCTCCAAGGCATCCAAGAATGCTACAGACACCTCCTAGTATTACTCTAAAAATATTCATAATAGCCAAAGGAGGGGATGTATAGCAGACATCATTTTATCCCTTATCACATCTGTGCTGAATAAGGGTTTAAAATTATGATTAGTTAATCATTGGATGCATTGTGGTAGGGTTGAGGCTAGCATCCACCTAAAATAGCAGTTGAATGCATTAGGCAAATTATTTTCTCTCTTGTTCGATATCTAGAGACCACCAAGATTTAGACCCCCATAATTATGTGATATTTGGTGACTTGATTCCTTGATTTCCCATTGTTATAAGTCTCTCGGGTCATTGGAGGAGAAATGGTGTTCAATAATATTTATCTCACACACTCAATGTGGAGAAATAAGAATACTTTATTAGATATTGGTCACCCATATGCTTATAGACAAGCACCTAGGTGCTTGGCTAAGCCATGCTAATATTTGGAGAACCCCAAACCCACTCTTTGAGTATCCAAGGTCTATTCGCTATTATGGAATGCAATGATTTGTGGCATAATTTGGTAAACCTATTTTAAATTATCAAAATAAAAACCCTAGTTCCACATGTAAAGGTATAAAAAAATGCTCTTATAAATGAAGGTTTCGTAGGATAGCAGACCACTTAGTGGTGATCATATTAATCTAAAGGGGGATAGGCCTAATTGAGGAAGTTAGGTCTTTTCCACATGGGGGTGTGATTCCTTGACCAAGGGTTGTGGTATTTGTATAATACTAACCCTTGTTATATAATCAACCCTTTAGAAATATGTGAATCATTTGTTTGATTTAGCCCCTCATAGATGCAGACCCCCCTATGAGTTTGGAAAGGGATTTACTGGATTTATACCTTTGAAGTCAAAGGCAATAAAACTTGGTCTTAGTATAGGACCTTGCATTCCTATGAATATTCCTAGGCCTAAATAATAGAAAAGGGGTTAGAATTTGAAATACCAACACATCCACATATAGAGTTGGTTAAGTATCCAAATGTATCCTTGAATCAAATTAGGTAATTATTTGATTATTAGTATTAATTTTGGATAATGGATCATAGTTTACAACACAATGGAATAAGACTATAGGGTCAAATCTCAAGGAAATATTGTGTAATAAATGTATGCTTCCTTAATCAAAATTTAATGGAGCATAATGGATAAAAGTGTTGGAAACTTATTTTCGGTACAAGTTATTATAGCCATGATTTTGGTATAAATTTAGAGAATTTGTAAGATCTAAGGTGTAATCTTATGTGATAGATTACAAGGTTGAATTGTGCTTAAATATGTGATCTTGTGTGATAGATTAACAATATTGATTTGTATTTAAGGTGTAATATTGTGTGATAGATTACAAGGTTGATTTGTAATCTTGTGTGATAGATTAAAAGGTTGATTTATGCTTATAGGTGTGATCTTGTGTGATAGATTAATAGGATTGATTTGTATTCAAGGTGTAATATTGTGTGATAGATTACAAGGTTGATTTGTAATATTATGTGATAGATTACAAGGTTGATTTATAATCTTGTGTGATAGATTAAAAGGTTTATTTGTGCTTAAAGGTGTGATCTTGTGTGATATATTAATACGATTGATTTGTGTTTAAGGTGTAATATTGTCTGATATAATACAATTTTGATTTGTAATCTTGTGTGATAGATTACAAGGTTGATTTGAGTTTATGAAGTAATCTTGTTTGATAGATTATAATATAATTTATGTTTGACTATGAGGCAACCTTGTTTGATAGGTTACAAGACAAAGAAGATGTAATCTTGTTTGATAGATTAAAAGGCAAAAATTTGTAGGGACTCTAGTATAACCATATGGATTGATCATGAAATAAATTAATGACCAAACTGTGAGGATCATAGGATGATCCTGTTGATGGATTATGAGAACTATAACATGATTCTAATCAAACAATAATATGGTGGAAATTGTCTAAGTTGTGAAATGTGAATGAATGTGGGAAGATTAGGTATGGGATATAATCTTGGAGAGAGTATGGGATATCTCCATATATTATGAAAAACCTTAGATAATTACAAGATCATATCAATTTAATGGAATAATGGTATCTAGGCTAGAGAATGAACATGGGTTTAATTATCGAGGGAATTATGGGGTTCCCTCTTGGTAATTGATGAAATATCTCCTTAATATGAAATCGATGATCATTCATAAATATGTAGATATAAGAATTGGTGAGATTCTTATGTATTGTATTGATGGCTTAGAGAAAGGAAATGTGGCATTTCCTTATTTGCATCATGATTTGAGCAAGGAAAAATTTGGTTCCTTTAATTGCATATTTGATTTATAAAAGGATTTGTGGGATGCCTTTCTATACTTGTATTTATGACAATTTAAGTTTATGGAATGAGAGGAGAAACATATTTTGGAGGTTGGTTTTATTCCCCGTGAGGGTTCCCAGGGTATATGCTGTGTAAACTCTATTTTGTAGTTTGCAATTATTGTTATGCATGGATGTCGTACTTGCTTTATATTATTAGTTAGATCATAGATATTGAATATGATGGAAACTAAATGTTATTTGCTTCCAATGGAATAATGTATTTACATTCTTAAAAAATATGGTTACTAGAATGTTATATGATGCAAGATTGTGCTAATGTTCCATGAATGAGAATGGATTATGATTGATATTGAGGATATAATAATTGATGCCTTTGTATTTTCCAATGAATGGATATTTTAAAATGATGTAATGGTTTGTGCTTTGAATCAAGTAAAAGCCTTGATATGAGTAAAGCATTATTTATGTATTGTTAAATAATACATGCATGGTATTCCGCTACCAATAATAGAATTAGGAAGTAAGATTGAAATTACATTCAATTGGTTAAGTAACTGAACTTCCTAATGAAATAAGATATAGAAATAGTTAAACCAAGGATATCATACCTATCATGATAGGATGTAAGGCTAGATAGGATTTTGTCACTCCTATCACAAGAGTTGACACTGACCATGTCGTAATCCTCTTGGTCACTTACAACCCTACTTGATGTTGATCCAAACATACTTGGTTGTAAAATTTGACATATTAGATATGTACATAAAAAAATCTATCTCAAGATTGGTTGGTAATTGGGGTTGTTACAAAAATTTAGTTTTCCTTTTAATTTATTTTAATTTAAAAGTTAACATAGGTGGAGGGATTAATTTAACTTGAGAATCCTATTTACTAGTTAACATAGGTGGAGATTGGGGGAGGGATTAATTGAAATTGAGGTCATATTTACTAGTTAGTGTAGATGGGATGAATAATATAATTTTATTTTGGGCCCATTTAGTAGTTCACAAATGTTAGGTGGGTGTTTTCCAACTAAATATTTCTTTGATTTCTAATAAATGTGCCTTGGTAGCTAGTAAAATCTAGTTTTCCTTTAATTTATTTTAATTTAAAAGTTAACATAGGTGGAGGGATTATTTTAACTTGAGAATCCTATTTACTAGTTAACATATGTGGAGGTTGGGGGAGGTATTAATTGAATTTGAGATCCTATTTACTAGTTAGTGTAGATGGGATGAAGCATATAATCTTATTTTGGGCTTATTTACTGGTTCACAAGTGTTAGGTGGGTGTTTTCCAACTATATTTCTTTGATTTCTAATAAATGTGCCTTGGTGGGCTAGTAAAATTTAGTTTTCCTTTAATTTATAATAAATAAGGAGTGGGATTAGGGAGGTGTGGGGCAGAGGAGGGTGGTGCCCATGTTTTCCAACACACTATAGGAGTGGAATGGGACAACTACCTAGGCAAGGGAAAATATGTATGGTCCTATAAAAAATATGTATGATTATACATTTTGTTTGTCCATACATGGCCTATATAGCTATAAAAATAATTTACAACCATATACCTTTCCCAAAAATACAAACACTATTTTTAGCCTATAATCACAAATATCTACAAATTTAGAGGATAAAAATGATTGTTTGAACTAAAAATATCCTTATGGATATTCTTCCAAAACATAGACCTATTCGCTTATATTTAATTCATATAATATGTTATATTTAGTATATAACACACAAATATTACCTCTATAGATTTGAAACAATGGAACTCCTTAATTAAAAATCTATGAAAAGCTATATTTTTTTTATTAAAATATAATTAAAAAACAATTATATCACTCAACATATTATGTTTTTTCATCTCGCATAATATAAATAAATAATTAAATAGTTTTTCATCTTAAGGTCATGGGTGCCATATGAACAATTAAGACTCAATGCAATATAATTCACATTTTATTATAGAAAACTATTCATTGAAATAATATAAACCTTCCTTTATTTATGTAATTAACGGGAAATTTTTTTATTATAAAAAATATCTATCTATATGAAATTATGGATGTTGTATAGCCATTTAGTATTTTATAATTAATTAATTGTATTACCTTAAAAAAATGTATTTTTTTTTTAGATACACAGGGAAGTTTGTTACAACCAAACTATTTTTAGTAACAATCAAGCACATGGTTCAAACCACAGGGGCTACTTTTGACAAGCCTATTCCACCTCGTTGTTTTTGACCCGTTGTGAGGGGGGCCACCGGTCGCTCAAGATTTGTATCATCATCATCGGTCTAGAGCGCACTTAGAGGATTCAAAGCAGACTACTACCTTTACAAATTGGTACCCCCAAAGTTTGAACCCAGGTCTCTTCTTGGTAAGTGCCTGGCCATACAAGCAACTACCAATCCGCCTAGCCCTTGGGGTAAAAAAAAAATGTTGTTAGTGAAGATACTTTTTTTGGAAAAAACAAAAAAAATATAGCCATAATCTACATTCAAAATGATTTAATTCATTACTTAAATCATTTTTATATTCTATGTTGGCAATTTTGGGTTTGAGATCCTAGCTTCTTGTCTATGAGTTGTCATTGATGTCAAAAGGAAATGACATTAATGTTAAGAGGATGTGTTGGATTCAAAGGTGGAAGATTCCAAGAGAATATTTTTAAGAGAATCCGAAGAGATTCCATTGGCAATGGTTTTTATTAAAACCAATGGAGGTTCTCTTTATTATTTATTTAATTATTATTTAAAACCCTTCAAGGTTTTAATTAATTAATTAAGGGAGAAATTATTTTTAATTTATTAAAAATACTTTAAGGGTTTTTAAACCCTTTAGAAAGCAAATTTCGATTAAATTCGAAATTACTTTTCTTTGCATCCGACGTGTTCTAAAGTCCATGTATGGACTATAAATATGAGAAGGTTCCTAAGGTTAAACCCACTTGGAAAATCAAAGGCAATTAATTGGTTTGGCTACGATCGAATGTTATGTTTATGCTGCGAAAGAGGAGAGCTCGTGGTTTGAAAAGATTTCGAAAAGCTTGATCGTTTATGTGGAAGGAAGTCCGTCTTGGACTTCGTAAGCCCCTTGTGGGCTAGTGGCAGCGAATGCTGCATTTGGGCCTTGCGTAGGTGGAGGTCTACGTTTCGATCCCCATGGAGGGAGCTGTGCATGGATTAGTCACGTTTTTATTAAAACGTGTTTTGTGTCGCGAATTTTGGATTCTTCAAGGGCAGCCATTATAAGGTGTGATTATTTTCTTGATATGATTTTTGGCATTGTTTAGCATTGTTTTAAAGACATAGGAGAAATAAGGGGATAGTTATTTTGTTGTATTTTTGAGATTAGTCTTTTGCTATGCTAAATTTAAAAATGGAGATATAAGGTGTAAGTTTTGGTTGTTGTGTTTTTTGGCTTCTTTGGTGGTTGTTTTTAAAGAAGAGGAGCTAAAAGGTGTATTAAGGAAAGTTTTTATATATGCTCATTTATCTTGGTTCTAACCCTAACTTGGTTGGAAGTTTGAGGGTTGTGTGTGGTGACGACTTTAAGGATCAATTTTCTTCTACTCCAAAAAGGTATGGGCACATTTTCCTTATGAGTATGATTGGTGTATGTTTTCTGAAATAAGGTTGGAGTGAAAAGGTTTTCATCTAGGTTTCCTTTGGTTGGGTGTAAATCCTATTTTTTGGTTTGTTGAAGACTACTTATGCATTGTTATCCTTAAGGAGAGTTTTTGGTGAATGCATAATTTTTGGTTTGAGATAGTGGAAGCTTTGTGCACTAGGGTTTATATGTGTGAGTCTAGCTACTTGCATTGAGTTGGTGGAACCCTTGGTTGGCTGTTTTGAGTTTGATGGTTGAGTTGCTTCCATAGAGGTTGTTTGATCAAGTTATTGCTTTACTTGATTCATGATATTGGGCTTACTCCATTGATTTGATTTGAGCAAGTTATTATTTGCATTTGGTGATATTATGTTGGTGGTTGTTTTTTTCAAATATCTTTGGAGGGAAAAGGATTTCTACTTGTTTCCTTTTATTGTGATGATTGGTTGAATGCTTCAAGGTTGATGTTGAGTTGAATGGTGTTGGTTGACCAAACCTTGTTTGATGAGCATTGTTGTTGAAACCCTAATTGATGGTGAAAAGAACATGAGTATCATTATTAAGTGATTCTTTGCATAATTGGCAATTGTTGGGGTTTAATGTTCTTGAATGAAAATATTCTATCCTATTCATTTCAGATATTGAGTTGAGTTTTCAGATTTGAGATTGAGATTGAGTTGAGTTGATTTGATTTGTGTTTTGATATTGGGATTTGAGTATAGAACATATTGAGTCTCTAACAATTCTCTTTATGCTTCTATGAGTTTGACAAATCACATTGGGTCTCTAACAATTCACTTTGTGATTTCCTACTAAGAAAATTTTTCTTGGTGAGCTTGCTGAGTTTTTGGATAGGTTCCAGTGGGGACTTGTGAGCATTTTTTGGACAAGTTCCGGTGGGGACTTGTGAGCAGTTTTTGGACAGGTTTCGGTGGGGACTTGTGAGCAGTTTTTTGGACAGGTTTCGGTGGGGACTTGTGAGCAATTTTTTGGACAGGTTTCGGTGGGGACTTGTGAGCAGATTTGGACAGGTCCTAGCAGAGGACTTGTGAGCTAAGTTTGATAGTTCTATCAGAGAACTTGAGGACAGAGGTGCATTGGTTCTATGAGAAGAACCTGAGGACAGTTGGCAAGTCTTTGAGAAGGCTTGTATGCAAAGGATTGATTTGTTCAAGAGTTGGACAGATCTTACAGACAGAGGAAGACTTGTACTAGACTGACTGACTATGTTTGGTATAGGTTGTTGAGCTGCTGTGGACGTAATCATAGAAGGCAGAGGTCTCTTAGGCTAAGCATTGAGGACAGGAGGTCTTCGATGGAAAGGAGTTCCACGTGCTGGCAAGAGGTAGAGGTAGTTGATCTTCTGAGGGATCATTTCTAGAGTAGAGGGGAAGGTATCTCCTTTGAGAAGAGGCTCATAAATCCAGATTGAGGGGAAGGTATCTCCTTTGAGAAGAGGCTCATAAATTTAGATAAAGGGGAAGGTATCTCCTTTGAGCAGAGGCTCATAAATTTTGATTAGGGGAAGGTATCTCCTTTGGGCCGAGGCTCATAAACATTGTAATTGGGAAGGATTCCCAAAGAACTTTGAGATAAATTTTAGAGAAAATTTTTGTGGACATAGCCCAACCATTCTGGGTGAACCACGTTAAAATTGGTCACTTTGTGGATGTTATTATGCATTGCTTTGATATTGCTTTGGGTATATTGCTTTACTATTTTGAAGTATAAAGGAAAAATTAAAAAGAGGTCTTATACTGTTCACCCCCCTCTCAGTATAAGCTTGTGTTCTTCAATTGGTATTAGAGCGGGTGCCTTCAGAAAGTTTAACAACTTGAAGGAAAAGCTAGTAAAGAACACAATGGATCATTCAAGTGGCAATGCAACACCTATTCTTGATGGGTCAGATTTTGGTCTTTGGAGTGCGAGGATGAAGGTTCATCTAATGGCACTTGGTAATGAGGTTTGGGAAGTGATTGAAGATGAGTACACTATTTCTGAACATGGTCATAATACTAAAGAAGAAAGGCTCCTACATCACAGCAATTCAAAAGCAATGAATGCAATCTTGAAAGGCTTACAGAAAGCAGATCTCACCAAAGTGATTCACTACAAGACAGCTAGTGAAATGTGGAATCAGTTGAAGGTGGTTCATACAGGTGATACAAATTTTAGAAAGGCCAAGTTGAGACACTTCAAAGGTATGTTTAAACAGCTTCAAGATAGTGATGAGTCTTCTAGTGATGAAGAGGCATATGATAGCAAGAAAGGCAAGTTCTCTAGAAAGCACAAAAGTATGAAAAATATAAGATGTTTCAATTGTGGAAAGTTTGGTCATTATGCTACTAACTGTATTGTCCCAAGAATGAAAGTGATGAAGATAAATAGGATTCTAAGAGCAAGGATTCTGAAAAGCACAAGCATCATAGGAAGATCAAAGATGAGCACAGCAATCAAGGAAAGAGGTTTGGTCACATGGCTTCACATTGCATGACTCAAGTAAGGAAGGTAAATGACAGTTTCAGAGGTGGTAATTTCTTTCAAGGGTATTGCTGCTCTTGTAAACAGTTTGGGCATAAGGTAATTTTTTTCAAGGCTAATAACAGGAATAGGATTAGTCAGAACAGGTGGATTCAAAGAATAGGTATGCCTAAAAGAAATAACATTGTTACTTGTTATAAGTGCAACAATGAAGGTCACACAACTAGATAGTGTAGAGCTGAACTTCCAAGGTACAAGAACAGGAATAGTGGTATGAATAGGTCCAAGGATCAAGGCATGGATAAGAACAGGAATGATAATAGGAATAGGAACAGTGACAGGAACAAGAATAGGAATATGGACAAGGATAACAAGAGAAGACATGGTAAGGCAGCTATAGACACTGATGATGATCAGTGCCTGTTGGGAGTTTTACTCCCACCCCAGAATTAAACACCTCAATAGGATGTGGGGGAGGGACTAAGCTAAGAGGCTCATTCTTAGTCCCAAGCCCCAAAGGTGACCCTTTGCCATTGATGAAAAATGGGGAGAGATATGAGTAAGGGGGAGAGCCTCAAGACAGGGGGAGCTGTTTATGTTGAGTTTCTGTGTTGTTGAGAAGCATGGTTTGCCATCAATGACAAAGGGGGAGATTGTTGGCAATTTTGGGTTTGAGATCCTAGCTTCTTGTCTATGAGTTGTCATTGATGTCAAAAGGAAATGATTTTAATGTTAAGAGGATGTGTTGGCTTCAAAGGTGGAAGATTCCAAGAGAATATTTTTAAGAGAATCCGGAGAGATTCCATTGGCAATGGTTTTTATTAAAATCAATGGAGGTTCTATTTATTATTTATTTAATTATTATTTAAAACCCTTCAAGGTTTTAATTAATTAATTATTTAATTAATTAAGGGAGAAATTATTTTTAATTTATTAAAAATACTTTAAGGGTTTTTAAACCCTTTAGAAAGCAAATTTCGATTAAATTCGAAATTACTTTTCTTTGCAACCGACGTGTTCTAAAGTCCACGTATGGACTATAAATATGAGAAGGTTCCTAAGGTTAAACCCACTCAGAAAATCAAAGGCAATTAATTGGTTTGGCTACGATCAAATGTTCTGTTTACGCTGCGAAAGAGGAGAGCTCGTGGTTTGAAAAGCTTTCGAAAAGCTTGACCATTTATGTGGAAGGAAGTCCGTCTTGGACTTCGCAAGCCACTTGTGGGCTAGTGGCAGCGAAGGCTGCATTTGGGCCTTGCGTAGGTGGAGTTCTGCGTTTTGATCCCCACGGAGGGAGCTGTGCATGGATTAGTCATTTTTTTATTAAAACGTGTTTTGTGTCATGAATTTTGGATTCTTCAAGGGCAGCCATTATAAGGTGTGATTATTTTCTTGATATGATTTTTGGCATTGTTTAGCATTTTTTAAAAGACATAGGAGAAATAAGGGGATAGTTATTTTGTTGTATTTTTGAGATTATTCTTTTGCTATGCTAAATTTAAAAATGGAGATATAAGGTGTAAGTTTTGGTTGTTGTGTTTTTGGCTTCTTTGGTGGTTGTTTTTAAAGAAGAGGAGCTAAAAGGTGTATTAAGGAAAGTTTTTATATATGCTCATTTATCTTGGTTCTAACCCTAACTTGGTTGGAAATTTGAGGGTTGTGTGTGGTGACAACTTTAAGGATCAATTTTCTTCTACTCCAAAAAGGTATGGGCACATTTTCCTTATGAATATGATTGGTGTATGTTTTCTGAAATAAGGTTGGAGTGAAAAGGTTTTCAACTAGGTTTCCTTTGGTTGGGTGTAAATCCTATTTTTTGGTTTGTTGAAGACTACTTATGCATTGTTATCCTTAAGGAGAGTTTTTGGTGAATGCATAATTTCTGGTTTGAGATAGTGGAAGCTTTGTGCACTAGGGTTTATATTTGTGAGTCTAGCTACTTGTATTGAGTTGGTGGAACCCTTGGTTGGCTGTTTTGAGTTTGATGGTTGAGTTGCTTCCATAGAGGTTGTTTGATCAAGTTATTGCTTTACTTGATTCATGATATTGGGCTTACTCCATTGAGTTGATTTGAGCAAGTTATTCTTTGCATTTGGTGATATTATGTTGGTGGCTATTTTGTTCAAATATCTTTGGAGGGAAAAGGATTTCTACTTGTTTCCTTTTCTTGTGATGATTGGTTGAATGCTTCAAGGTTGATGTTGAGTTGAATGGTGTTGGTTGACTAAACCTTGTTTGATGAGCATTGTTGTTGAAACCCTAATTGATGGTGAAAAGAACATGAGTATCATTATTATGTGATTCTTTGCATAATTGGCAATTGTTGGGGTTTCGTGTTCTTGAAAGAAAACATTCTATCCTATCCATTTCAGATATTGAGTTGAGTTTTTAGATTTGAGATTGAGATTGAGCTGAGTTGATTTGAGTTGAGTTTTGAGATTGGGATTTGAGTATAGAACATATTGAGTCTCTAACAATTATCTTTATGCTTCTATGAGTTTGACAAATCACATTGGGTCTCTAACAATTCACTTTGTGATTTCCTACTAAGAAAGTTTTTCTTGGTGAGCTTGCTGAGTTTTTGGACAGGTTCCAATGGGGACTTGTGAGCAGTTTTTGGATAGGTTCCGGTGGGGACTTGTGAGCAGTTTTTGGACAGGTTTCGGTGGGGACTTGTGAGCAGTTTTTGGACAGGTTTCGGTGGGGACTTGTGAGCAGTTTTTTGGACAGGTTCCGGTGGGGACTTGTGAGCAGATTTGGACAGGTCCTAGTAGAGGACTTGTGAGCTGAGTTTGATAGTTCTATCAGAGAACTTGAGGACAGAGGTGCATTGGTTCTATGAGAAGAATCTGAGGATAGTTGGCAAGTCTTTGAGAAGGCTTGTATGTAGAGGATTGATTTGTTCAAGAGTTGGATAGATCTGACAGACAGAGGAAGACTTGTACTAAACCGACTAACTATGTTTGGTACAGGTTGCTGAGCTGCTGTGTACATGATCATAGAAGGCAGAGGTCTCTTAGGCTAAGCATTAAGGACAGGAGGTCTTCGATGGAAAGGAGTTCCACGTGCTGGCAAGAGGTAGAGGCAATTGATCTTCTGAGGGATCATTTCCAAAGCAGAGGGGAAGGTATCTCCTTTGAGCAGAGGCTCATAAATCCAGATTGATGGGAAGATATCTCCTTTGAGTAGAGGCTCATAAATTCAGATAGAGGGGAAGGTATATCCTTTGAGCAGAGGTTCATAAATTCTGATTAGGGGAAGGTATCTCCTTTGGGCCGAGGCTCATAAACATTGTAATTGGGAAGGATTCCCAAAGAACTTTGAGATAACTTTTAGAGAAAAGTTTTTTGGACATAGCCCAGCCATTCTGGGTGAACCATGTTAAAATTGGTGTCACTTTGTGGATGTTATTATGCATTGCTTTGGGTATATTGCTTTATTGTTTTGAAGTATAAAGGAAAAAGTACAAAGAGGTCTTATACTGTTCACCCCCCCCCCTCTCAGTATAAGCTTGTGTTCTTCATTCTAAATGGAATTGCCCTTAAAAATTATTCAAATGATAAAAACCAATTTTTGTGAGACTATTTTACCCAAAAGTGAGACACAATTTTGTGCACTCATGTAAAGGTAATTTATTATACAATAAAGACATAATATATAATTTAAGACTGTTTGATTATAAAAAAGAAAGTTATATCTATTTAGCAATATTTAGAAAAATATTTAAAGTCATCTCGCTAATTGAGGAAGGATTTTATTTATCCAAATCCTATTAAAATCAATAGAAGTCTTTTTTTTTTTAATAAAAAGGTGTTATAGTGTATTTTATAGATACAACCAATCCTCTAATTTTTAAAAAATTGTGTTGTCACCAACTTTGGTGGTAGTTAGAGTTTGAGTAGGTAGATAATGTGAACAAGGATTAAGCATCACATTTTCTTGTTTTATATCTTTGAATAAATTCAAACAGTAAAGTATTTTTGTTAGGAATAAGATAGATAGAAAGGATGTATATTCAATTTATGGAAGTCATAACTAAGAGTAATGATATCCTAGTTGAAACTAAGGAGTTCCTAGTTGGGGAAAAGAGGGATAATGAATCTATAGTAATCCATATTAAAGTAGAATATGTTTCACTAGATGTGATTATCAATGGTGAGATGTTCAAGGATTATATTATGGTTCTTACAAGTAGAGAGTTAATATGTAATTTCCATTTATACTAGATAATATTTTAAAATATCTAATGGTATATTAAATCCAAGTGATGATTGAATTCAAATTATTCCATCACTTTCTTTAATAAGTATTTTTTCATCTTATCAAGTTTTTAAATTAGTGATCAAATAAAGGGTGTTGGCCCATCATTTAGAGGGAGATATTACCTATAATTAATACCATGGAATGAGAATATTTTCATACAGATAAAATTTATTAAAAGACTTCCAATATCAGTTAGGATGTTTGGAATTCCATATAAGCTTATCATAAAGGAGGTCTTGAAGAATATGTCCAAGTATTTTTATTTATCATATTCAAAATTATGTTATTCAACATGATTCTATTTTCCTTGCATTTTTTAAAAATATCATGCACATGTTTCACATGTTCATTTATGTATTTCAAGAATATGGTTGGATCATCCAAATATGTTAATATTATTTCATTCACTAGGCTAGAAAATGCTATATCCATAATTTGTTGAAATATTGCATCTATGTTAGAGAGTTTAAATGGCATAATTTGATAAGCAAACATAATCCATTTAGTGATGAAAGTTATTTTATGTTGATCTTCATATTTGATCCAAATATGATTGTAACCAAAAAATCCATCAAGATATGATAATATTTTAGACCTATATTTGTTTGTAGTATTTAATCCATCAAATTCAATGGATAATAATATTTTAATAAAGACTTGTTTAATTTCTAAATTTCAACGCTTCATCAAATATTTCCATCCTTCTTTTTAATAGTACCAAATTTACAACCAAAGTTGAATGCTTAATTGAAAAATAATTTTCTCTTGTAGCAGCTTAAGCAATTAATTGCTCATCACTACTTCAAAATTTGGGTTTATATGTATTCTTTTTGCCTAAAAATATTATCTCCTGGCTCCAAGTAGATGGTATAATCTATAATATTTAGATCATAAACTTTTAAGTCTTCATACCTTCAAGCAATGATGTTCTCATATTCAACACAATATTCTTTCAATAGACCAATTCCTTCTTATATGCATTCTTTTCCCTGACAATAGACATTCAACATCCACAATTTTAAGTGGCATATACATTGGTGACTTCACTTTAATGCTTCTTTCCTTAGTTATGTTATATAGATTGAAGATCCTTTCCAATGTGATTAAATCCTAAGTCATTTGATTTATTTTCAATTATATAACATTTTCCTCATTTTTATCTTTATATTCATTGTGTCCTTCCACACTTTGAGATTCTTGAATTATGAAATAAAAAATCTATTCATTATTATGAAAAATTTGTCAATCATCAACATTATTGGGTATTGTCAATCTAAAAGTTACTTCCAACTTATTAGGTTTAGTCCACATATTTATTGCTACATCAACATAGATAATAAAGAAGACAGTTAATATGCCTTTTGATTTTGTTGTGTTAGAATTACAAAAATATTAATAGCTTGGAATACTTCCAACAAATACTAGACCCAATATTTATATGATTTTGACAGCTTACAATTAGTGGCATAAAGTGACTTGATTAACCATTAATTTAGAATCACTAAATATTTTCAAATATTAGTACTAAGTTTTTTTCTCTTTTAGAAGGTTGATAATAATGTTTTCTATTAACCCATATTATTTATGCAATTGAGCAACAACCAAAATATATATTCATTAGATTTTCCTTTGGATTTGGTAATTTGACTCTAGTTTGAGCTCCATTAAAGTATAACTCCCACATTTTTTTGATGTTCTAATAATTAATTATTTTTATATAATTTTCTATATTTTCCAAGACTAGTTCTTTCATAAACACTAGTATTTTATCTGGCATGAAGAACTAGGTAATTATATAAATAAATTTTGTTGAATGAAGTCCAAGGTTCTTCACCATCTTCCTATTTGCTTTTTATAATTATATCCATTTAAATCAATAAATATTCTCCTAATGATTACTCATATATAGTTATAATAGCTCATTCCAATTGATGGATTTTTAGTCTTTGATTATTTCTAGCTCATATGTATATTATAGTTTAGGTTCAATACTTATGATCTTACCTTATCATATACTTTCACATGTGTACAATATATTGATATGTAACAATTATGATAACTTTTTGATCCATTCTTGCTATAGCAATATTCTAAAGTAGTAAGGCAAAAAATCATCATGAATTTCTATACAAAAATAAATTTAAGATGTGAGTCAAAAATCATATTAAAATCTTTTAATATTCCTATAATATTTACTCATGTTCCATCCATATGTATTAGATCACTCATAGTGTTGGTTTAGGTTGCACATGAATTTAGAAATAATGATCAAAGTTGACATTAATTCTACTATACAATTGTATATCATATATCCTTCAACCACTAGAGTGACATATAATACATGTGGTTTTATAGTCTTGGGATTAGGTAAATTAAAAATATGTATAGTTTTCACTTGTACATGTAAGGGATCCTCAAATATTAAAATTTACCATCCGAGGTGATTGGATTATGTCAAAGGTTCCTTCTATTATATATATTTTGATTTGGCATAGGATCATTTATATTCCTTTAGGACTTACTATAGTAAATCATGTTGGTTGGGTAACAATAAGGCTTCCAATATATTCACTTTTGTAGGTATTTTTCTAACTTTTTTCTATGTTGAACTTAAGTTAGTTACATTTCTTTCATTATGTAATATCAACTTTCGTAATTATCCAATACTAGTATAGTTATCTTATTTGATAAGTGATATAAGCTTCAATATATTGCTAGAATTGCATACTTTGACTTTATCACTATGTTTTGAGTTTTCTAATGATTTTTTTATTAGGTGGAAAAGGGATTTTAAAGGATCCTAAAACCTTTAACAAAGGGGTTTTTACTACTCACCAAACCAATACAAACACAAAGAAGAACAAGAGTAAACAGCTCCAAAAATGACAAATATGAAGCTCCACCGGAGGAGCAAAGACCTATACATCAATATCCAAAATAATGAACAAGATCACCCAAAAGTATTGAGAAGGATCTCAAATCTCTAGAAGGACAATAGAGATCATCAAAACTTCCCATAAGTACAATCAAAGGGGGGTGAAATAGATCCCACCCGATCAAAAAAATTAAAAGGTAATAGACCTCCCACTCAAATTAAAAAAATTTCTTGCTTAGAGGACATCCAACCAACAGCTAGCAGAAGATCTTTGAGCTCAAACAAAAGATATTTGAGTTTTTCTAATGTTATTTTGGCTAGTATAGGTTCTTTTTACTTTGTTGCTGATTATTCTTGATATTTTATTTAAACCAACATAGGCTTATCCATTTGCATTTGACTTACATATTGATTCAAATGTATTAGATCCTTGTCTTTAACATATAGTGATGGTCTCTATCTTCTCAATATTTTTTACTAGTCCTTGATTTTAGTTGTTTCTATAAGCTCATCTAAGATACGTATTCTAGAGGTTGTTCTTGTACATCTCTATTTTTCTCATGAGTACTAATCTCTTATTATTAATAAAATTCCTCATTATCAAACATGGATATTTCATCATCTTCTATTGATATAAAGTTAGCTAGTATTGCATTGTTACTCCTCATCATTTTATTAAATTGAGGTGCCACATGTTGGTTAATCCCTAGCTGATTCACTACTTCTTGGTTGATTTTAGTATATTGATTCACTACTAGTTGAGTCATAATTGTATATTATTGGATTTTATAACTTTTTGGCAGTTTTGTCACCTTGCCACATTAAATTTTGTTAAAATTTTGTTGATAGTTTTTATTATAAAAATGTGAAGTATAATGAATGATGTAGCACTTCAAATTTTTGCCAATGTGTTTTATTGTAGTTATTTTTGTTTCAAATTCCCTCCTTTGAATCTTCATAGACACTGTACCAAGAAATAATGGATTTTTGATAAACAGAATTAATGCCATGGATAAACAAAATAGAGAAATGACGATTAGATGTTTTGTGGAGATAAAAGAGCATCGGTAGTTCCAGCAGGAAAAGAAAGAGAAGTGAGTTCATCTTGAGAGAGGCGAAAGTTATTTTACCCTTGGGGGTGAAAAATAGTAGAAGAAATGATTGTACCCAAAAGAATCAAAATCGCTCTAAAAATGCCCAAGAAAAGAAGAAAAGATGTATTTTAACCCGAAATGAGCATAAAAAGTAGCTTCATCTCTCCTCAGGGTGAACATCAGTTTAAAATAATAGTTGGGAAAAAAATCGTGATGCCACGAAGTTGAGAGGCATCGGGTAATTCTAAAGGTAAACAAGCCCATGAAATATCATGCAAAGAAAATGCACGAGTTGGTCAAAGAAAATGTTAAAGGTAGGTTCACCCCAAAAGAGGGGCTAAAATCATTTTCACCTCTCTTTGGGGTAAAACTTAATTTAAAATGATTAGACTATTATTGGCCCACCATTGGTAAAATGAGCAAAGAGATAAGGTTCGTTTACCCCAAAGGAGGGATGAAAATACTTGTTGCTCCTCTTTGGGATGAACGATGTTTTAGAGTGAAAGTGGCCACATCAGCCAGAAGAGCTAGCAAAGTTAATGTCAAAAATAGGGCTTTCACACCAAGAAAGGGGCGAAACTCCCTTTCACCCCTCTTTGGGGTGAAACATAACATGAAGTGGATTTTAAAAGATAAGTGCATCATGGGACCCTCTTTTAAATACATTGGTGTTTTTTTCCACGGTGGTGTAAAGATAAAAATGGGAGTGCTTGGTGTGAAGCGAAGACTTAGTCAAGTCAAAGGCGCCCCTATTGAGAGGCACCATACAGTTTCACCTTTTCAAATGGTGAATAGAGATTTTAAAATGGGATTCGAATGAAATAAAGTTGCAATGCACGCTCATCCTGGAGAAAAGCAATCAAAGTCAATATCACCTCCCAGATGGGGTGAAAATATCGATAACCTTCCTTTGGGGTGAAATCAATTAATTTTTCTATTATTTAAAATTGCAAACGTAATTTCCATCCTTTTAATGATGAAATTAAAATGCAGATAAAAATGAAAGTGTTTTCTTTCGGGTAAAAGAGGATTATAAGAGGAAGAAGCATTTGAGGGGTGAAATCACCAAGATGTCAGTCAGAAGTCAAACGAAGTTGTTGTTGTCACCCATTATGACCCCAAAAAGGTTTTTCACCTCATTTTTGGGTGAAATCGATTCCTTTGCATTTATTCTCAAGGGTGTTGCTTCCCAAGGTGCCATTTTTGTAGATTCTCTTAGGAAGGGTCAAGGAAGGATGGAATTTAATTTTTTAAGCAATGCAAACAGTGTTTCAAGGATTTTGGCTTTGAATTTGCAAGATCAAATGCCATTATTGTTTCATTTCCAATGCACCACCCACAGACCTTGTTGTCTATCAAGACAAATTTAATGCTCAGTGGACTTTCCTAGTGAAGGTGGAGTTCCAAGGCGTAAGGGTGAAGTGAATTCAATGACAAAGCTCTCAATTTTTTGGTGACTTTGCTACATCCAAATGCACCGATGCTTAGGGCTACTTTCAATAATTTAATCATGATGATTTCCCATGTAATTCTCCCACAAAATCTAGATCGTGGTTTCCATGAAGAATATTTTGACCAGAACATCACTGATGTTGAGGAGGAAATTATTCAAGCTAGTTTTTTATCTACCATCATTTTATTTGTATGCTTTAAATGAAAGAGGCGTAATCCTCTATAAAAGCTAATAATTTTTCATGTACAAATAAGGATGGACACCCTAAAGAAACGCACTTCAATTTTTCTACATCAATAGAAACATTTTGGCTTCTGGTTCCATGAATGGTTGCATTTGATAATTTTTTGTCATTTTTGAATATATTCATCTCCATTATTTGCTGCAATTTAAATTCTACATTTGAATTTAATCTTTGCTGGTGAGGGAGTGAATACTGAGATGATATTTGGAGGTTATCTTCACAAAACTATAAGTGGTTCCTATGCTTTCATTTCTATTGTATGCTAATTATTGCTTGATTTAAATTTTAGTTGTTAGTCTATCCCCATCCTACACTTTTGACTTATAGCCATATTTCCTATTTCTTTCTTGTTACCTTGAGGTTTAAATTGGAGTATATTAGAAAATGAGCCAAACCTCTCTGGATATTGGCTTGAAGGACATTTCTCTCCTTTGACCTTTCAATGTTGGCCGGGTCTGGGACACAAAAAATGTAGATTTTGTAACTAGGTGGACTCGTGACCAATAGTTTTTGGTATGCTCGATGGGAATTTCAAAAGGTTCCACTTTCAATAGTATTAAGGTTTATTATTAGAATATCTAGTGACTCAGCTCTACCCAAAAGCCTCTGAACATAAAGTAAGCGAAAGCTTTCTTCATGATCACAAGATCAAAGGCCAAAAATCTAGAATACCCCATTGAGTTTTATGAACTTGACATCTAAATGCTAGGAGAACATCCTAGGTTAGTTACTCTAGTTGTCCCATCAAGTGTAACATCTTCAAAGTTAGTTGGTGTGTTTTATGTTCCTTGGAGTCCTGCTAGTATAGCTACTAGTTTTCCACATCTTCAACCACACATACTAGTCCACATGGCTCAAAATACACCACCACAACCACCAAGGTAGTTTCCAACATGGAAACACTATGGACCTCTAAATATTCAATCTCAAAACCTGATCCCACAAGTGACAATTAAGTCTTTTCAACTTACGATAGTACAGGGAAGAAGGCCTATGAGCATGTTCAATACATAGCTCCTTTGGTGATAATTCATGGCATCGTAGATGAGGATATAATGGTAACATTTCTTGTTCTCTCTCTTCAAGTAAAATTGCTTTACTAGTATCGATCATTACAACCTGTAACCATTACCACCTGGGACCCATTGGCTAAACTATTAATCAAAGGATTCAACAAACAAGCAGATCTATTCTCCCTATTGCATCAGGTCACTACTATTCAGAGGCATTCCTAGGAGAAATTATGGAATTTAATGTAAGTTTCACCCAAAATTGGCATAGGGTTCTTGATGATCTCCAACTAAATCTTGAATAAATAGCTTTTTACTACCTCCAATATTTTAACTCTAAAATTAGTATGGCCATTTGATATCCCAATGCCAATACGTTCCTTGATTTGTATTCTATAGCACAAAAGGCTGAAGCTGATCTTATTGCTATCAGTAAGCTTCCACCAAAATGGTCATGCCCATTTTCCTTGATATTCCATAATATTTGTATGTTAATGCATCTTCTCAGCCCTTGTCCATGTCACCCATGTATCCAATTCCCTCATGGAATCTGAGCACATCCCAAACCACATTGACGATTTTTGTCCATCAACTTCCTACTATAGCCATTTCGCAGTTACCAGCCCTAGTTCCATTCTTGGCACTACCATCTCTACCTATTCCATTACCATTACTAGCTTCCCCAGTATCCTCAAACCCCAATCTACAAGACAAGGTGCTGAAAGAGTTGCAGTCCATGAATTTTTCTATAAGGGTGATGGGTAAAAAAATTAAGATGATAAAAAGAAATCATGCTGAAAGTGATTTTAGACCAAGGAGATTTCAACTGCCACTGATTACCTGATAATAAATAGCTGCTCCTAGAAAAGCTCCTAAAAGGGGTACTACTGTGCTTGCAAATGAGGAAGTTGATCCATCAAAGAGAAAATTTTGATGTTCTACTTGTAATGACCCACATGGTGAAGACACCTGCATGGTTCATTTGAACTATGTGTAGACACTAGAGAATAGCACTTCTGGTGGTCAAGTCAACCTGATCATAGAAGTTGATCATAACTTCATGGTCCCATCCATTGAACAAGTTTTAGTTCTCACAATATCTAGAAAAAATCCTGTTACTCTAGATCTAGCTAAAATAGAGCCATTTAAGGTACCCACTGAGTAGAAGGTGTAGAATGAAAAGAAGCAATCTCAAGTGAAAGTTCCTGTATTGGCACCTATGGTAGATGAACCCATCTTGTTGAAATATATTTTGCCTACACCAAAAAAGGATATATGACAAGAAAAAATTTCAGCTTTGCAACCTTTGGTTGCACAAGCACAAACAAAAACAAAAGAGCAGGTGAAGGAGAGGCTCAAATACCTGTCCTTGACCAAGAATCAAAGGGTAGAAGCTACACAGTAGTACTAAGCCAAGTAAAAATATTCTAGTGAAGTAAGGGAGTCCCATGTGCATTCATACAATATTTTTGAAGAACTGAAGAAGATACCCATCAAGGTCAGGCTCTATGAAGCACTGCAACTACCTGGACAAGTGGACCTGTTACAAGAATCTTTGAAATTTATGAAGGATAAGAGGAAAAACCCTACACAAAAAATGCTAGCTCAAATGCTGCCCAATTTTGGTATGGTAAAAATATACCTCCTCCATTATATCTATCTCCATGGATGGAGGGTTGGATAGTTCACAATTATATGATTGATTTTGGTGCAATGACAATAGTCATGCCAAAGGTAGTTTGTGAAATCATGGATATGGAATACACGAGAAGTTGCCCATGAGTCTTACAGTTGGATGGCACTCCTGTTAAAATAGTGGGGATGATCAAATGTATCTTGATTGTCTTAAATAGCATACCCTAGATAATAGTTATTCAAGAAGTTTTTGTGGTAAATTTGGAGCCATACTTCAACATGTGCCTATCGAGGCAATTCACAACCAAATTAGGAGGCTATCTGTCTTTGGACTATTCTCACCTAGAGAATCCATTCAAAGGGAGGAGAATATAGATTTACAATGAGAATCCCTCCATGTATCATATTGAAAATATTGAAGAAGAAGAAAAGGCTATAGATTCTATCAATATGGTGACTGAAGAACAAGAGGGGACAGATCTAATGAAGGAAGCTTTAGATGAGCTTCAATTAGAGGATAAATTTTTAGTGCTCGATTTCAACATAATGATGGAGACCGAAATTAGATGTTACACCATTACTAATCCTGATAAGGGTGAAATGAAGGTGTCTAATGATATAGGTTTTTCCCCTAACCAATTATGGAAAATATACTTTGACGATGCTAGATGCAAGAATGGTGCCAGAGCTGGAGTAGTCTTTATCTCTCCTTCTGGAATTCAAAAAATATATTCGTATCAATTGACTTGGAGCTGTATGAATAATGTCATTGAGTACAAAGCATTGTGCTTGGGATTGAAAAAATTAGAAAAGCTTGGGATCAAACAATTACAAATTTTTAGAGATTCTGATTTAATTGTCAACCAGGTGACTAGCAAGTGCATTTCAAAGTAGCACTACCTAAAGGTGTATCACAATAAGGTATGGGATCTATTTGAGTCATTTATCACATTGAATGTTCAAGTGGTTTCATGAGAATGAAATAAACATGCAGATCTCCTAGAATCCCTTGGTGTGAATTCCTCTCTTGTTGAGAATGTGGTAAGAACGCCTAAAAATTTAAGGTTAATCTATAGACCTACAATCCCTGAAAAAATATCTACTAGCAAGTTTTTGACAATGATGAGTAGATTGTGAATTTTTTTATTAAAGAAGATGGTAGTGTGGAGGGAAGGATTTTGGATGAAGATGAAGCTAAAGATTTAATACAACTTAGAAATAATCACATCCCAAAAGGATTGATTACTCTTGAGAGCCTCTTTGATCATAATGATAGAGCAGAAAAGTGTAGAATCAAAGTGGATGAGAAAAAATATACTAAGCTAAATTTGGAACCTGACAAGATAATCAAATTTGGGATAAATTGCTCTCCAAAGGAGCTTGAACATTTTAAGGAGTTATATTTTGATTTTCTAGATATTGTTGCCTAGATCTATCATGATCTTAAAGGCTACAACAAATATGTGATCTCGTATACCATCAAGTTGCAAGAGGAGGTAAAACTCTTTAGACAGAAACAACGACCTATTAATACAAATATTGAGGTACTAATGAAGGTGAAGTTATTAAATATGCTAGAGGTAAAAATCATATATCCTATTAAGCATTCAACCTGGGTGGTGAATCTAGTCCCAGTGTAGAAGAAGAATGAAGATATTTGCTTGTGAGTGGATTTTTATAATTTGAATCATGCATCCTTGAAAGACCATTATCCTTTGCCAAAAATTGACCAAATCCTTCATGTATTTTCTAGAGCACAAATATTCTCACTACTATATTATTTCTCTGGCTACAACCAAATTTGGGTGAAATGCAAGGACCAGCACAAAACGACATTCACCACCAAGTGGGGCACTTTCGCCTACCAACGAATGCCTTTCGATCTATCAAATGTTGGTACTACCTTCCAAAGAGCAATGGATGTAGCTCTTTGGTGAGTTATTGAACTACATTATTGTGACATATCTGGATGACATGACTATTTTTCATATGATAGGAAAGATCATGGTTCTCACCTGAGATAGATTTTCAAGAAATATCGTGAGTTTAGAATTTATATCAATCCCAAGAAAACAATTTTTGCTATTAAAGAGGAGAAACTCCTAGGCCATGTGATTTCAAAGGAAGGGTTAGCCATTGATCTTGCCAGAGATGAAGCTCTCTTGAAATTGACACTACCAGCGAATAAGAAAGAACTACAATTATTTTTTGGTTAAATTAATTTTGTTTGAAAATTCATTGTAGACTTCTCTCAAGTCGTGAAGCCAATGATTGAGCTTCTTAAGAAGAATGCAGATTTTAAGTGGATAGAGCAGAGAAAGTAAGCTTTATAGGAGATCAAAGAGAGGATTATTCAAGCCCCTATCCTAATCAATACAAATTATTCAAAACAATTATCCTTTACATTATGGGTGAGCAAGAAAGCTATGCAGTTGTGCTCACATAAAAGAGAGATGGTGGAGACAAACAACCAATTGCTTTCCTAAGCCAATTCATCTAGCCACATGAGGAGAAATATAATTTTATTGAGAAGCAATTCTACGTGGTTATGAAATCTCTAAAGAAATTTTGGCACTTTGTTTCGTAGAGCAAGACAATTGTTTTTCATTCATCCATATGTTAGAAACTTCATTACTCAAGGTGAAATTGGTGATAAGAGAGTCGGTTGGGTTTCCAAAAGCTAGGATTTTGATGTATAAATTCAGAAAAATAAGTTGGTTCATGGTCGAGCACTCTACCAAGAGCTTTTCAAAAGTGTCACTTCTCAATCAGTTGATATCAAGTCTAAAATTCTACTAAGTGAGAGTAATCTCACTAATCAAGCTTTGGTTGGTCATGATTTGACAGAGGACCTTATTGAATATTTTAACTCTGGGAGATGTCCATCACACCTCAACTCTTCACAGAGAAGGATATTCATATTGCAAGCCCTCAAGTATGTGTTGTTTCCAAGTGGATTGTTCCACAAAAATATTGATGGAGTTCTTCTCATATGTGTTAAGGATATAGAGAAACAAAGGATTCTAGAGGAGTTTCAATCTAGTCTATTAGGTAGCCACTATGAAATGAGGCCCATGGAAATTAAGATCCTGAGAGTAGGCTATTTTTGGCCTACTCTCTTTTCAAACATATTCAAATTCAGTCAGAACTGTGACAGTTGGTAGAGATATGTCGGTAGAAGTAAGAAGACATATTTACCCCTTCATCCCATACAGGTCGAAGCACCATTTCAACAATGGTTCTGTTGGTCACGAATCTGCCATAGGAAAGGATTTTTATATAAACTGCACCCTAGACCCGGCCAACATTGAAAGGCTGGAAGCAAGAAATGGCTCCCAGACCAATCTCCAGAGTGGGCTGGTTCCCTTACTAAACTAAGTTTGTTTTAAGATTAGAGTTGCTGGAAAGAGATTAAAACTTTGCGGAGAGAAATAGGAAATATGGCCGTAGCCGAAGTTATAATATTGGGAAGAACAACAGCAGATCACTTAAAGTATAGCAACAGCAAGTAACAGAAGATATCAACTTAATTCCCTCACAACCGTACGCAGAAAATCCCTCCAAGATTACATTCCAGGACTCATTCCCTTACAAGCAATATTCAAATCCAACATGCAGAATTCAAATGTAACAGCAACTAAGGAATATGAGTGTTATTAGAAATGCAAATAACAGAAAGGAAAATCACCCAAACAGCCGCTTGAAAAATCAGAGGCCAATTCTTTCATTCCTGCAAATGAACTTCAAGCTTTTAGCAGAAAACTCCCGACACTTGCAAATGAGATTTACATTGGTTTTTATAGAGGGCTGGCCTCTTTGCAGCATTTAAAATTTGCAATGGACCTCCTCGAGATCTACAATTTGTGCAACGAAAACAAGGAACATAATCCCCTTAATCGCAGCCTTGAAGACCGAAAAATTAAATGCCATAAAGAGTCGACAGTCTTCATTAAATTGTGTTCTCGAACATATGTATGAAACCGTTAGAACAATCCGCGAACAACAGCTTCGAATAAATAAAATCTTCAATTCTGGTAGCTTGGGCGTTCTTCTATCTTGACCGCATTGGAAATCTGCAAAATATTTAATTTTGGACTGCTTTTAATCATCGAAACTCACAAAACTGCATTGGGCCACAGCTTAAGCATGCATAATCAATAATGACAATAAATGTGGCAAAAATGCCAACATTCTTGGTGGCTCGCGGGGTATACAGTTCCACTGTATGCAAGAATCCAGGCCTGAATCCATTGGGCATAGAGTCATAAAAACTTAGAACAAAAATCTGGCTGCTGTGGTACATCTCAGTGGAATGCTACAATAGAAACTTTTGCTGAATAATCAAAAGTTAAAGAAATCTGCATTTGGCTGAACTAAACATGGAATGGAAATGAATGGAATGAGATCCCGCGGATGCGCAGGCGGTGAAATGCAAATGGAATAGTGAAAATGATGGAATGATGTAGTGATAAAGTGATGTGGTAGACACAGTAACAAAATGCTGCTATACTACCGGCTGCAATGGAAATGAAATAAAAGTAAATGAACTAATGGAATGGAAATGGAAATATGAATGCTGTGGAATGAGAATGAACTGAACTGTAAATAAATGCGTAAAATGACATAACTTAGAAGAAAGGGATAAGAAGAAGCGGGAATAATAGGAAAGGGGAAAAGAAACAACAGCCGTGGCTTTTTTTTTTTTTGACTGCAGAAGAAAAAAGAAGTAGAGGAAGAAGGAAAATGAAGAAAGGAACAGAAGAAAAGGGAAGGGGAAGGAAGAATTTTCTAGAAAGCCACCAACTGCTGGGAGGAGAAAAAAAAAACAAAAAAAGGGCACCTACGGCTCGCATGCAAAAAGAGCCGAGATGAACAAATAAAAACAATACCTCTTTTTTTTTTTTTCTTCTCTTTTCTATATTTTTTTGTTTTTTTTTATACTATATACAATAGTTCACGACATGATTGGCATGTCGCCACCAGACACCCAGTCTCAGAAAGTTATCCGGTAAATCTGCAGTGTCCTGACCAGATCCGATCATACTTAAGTCGGTCCTTGAAATTGGGCTGGCTTCTTCCTGAAGTTCTCCATGTTTCAGACATGGGCAAGTTATCATGCATGCCAGTACCCACACAATTGACAAATAATGTAGCAAAGAAATTTACCATATGACGGGCTCCCGTAGATACCCATTGTAGTAATGACTGAAGCCAATCCCACCATCTTGAAGGGTTCTCTGATTGTGGACTGAGAACAGGTTCCTCCAATTCCTGGATCCGATCACAGAAATTGTCTAGCAACAGTCCTTTCTCCAGGATCTCTTCAGACTCTACTTGTTGATCTGACATATTTAACAGGTTCTGACTAAATGCTTGTGTGTCGTGCACAACTATGCCTTCTTCTTCTTCTTCGCTTATATCCTCTGGATCCATCTCCTTATGAAAACTGCAAGCAACCATATTGTTCATTGCCAGGAAAGTTCTTGCATATTCCAATCCTTGGCTTTGGATGAGATCTGTCCCTTGAGCTCCACACAACTGCATCTCAGGTTTTTGCTCAGTATAAGGGATCTGGCATTAAAAAAATACTGTGCGGGATAGACATGAGCAGTAACTACCAGAGAAAGTAATGGAGTTTCTCCCCACGATAATTTTCTTGATAAGAGCAAAAGTTGTTCCGCTCGCACTGCTTCTTCAAAGATTTACGGGAACCTTCATTCACCTGATTATAACAAGAGGAGGCCTATGTCAGAATGGAAAGCTCGAACATAGAAGAGGTGGGCTTGGGTGGGTGTCGGTCGGATATTTTTTGGAATTCTCTTCCAGCTTCTCAAGAATCAGAAATTGAAGTCCGTGATGCTCTCTTGAGGTGCTCGCTTGATGTACATTAAAAACTGATAGAGATCCAAAGAACTGTAAAAGGGATCTTCGTCAAATCTTCTGATTAGTGCTCCCGCTAGATCATCCCATGAGCTGATGCTTAGACGCCTGAGTAGTCTGTACCACTGCAATGCCCTTCCTTCCAAATACTGAACCAGAAGTCTGATCATGATATCTTCATGATTTATGACATGGATCATTGACAAAGTAGCAATATCTTCAACATGCGCCAGAGCCATGCCTTCGGTACCATCATATTTTGCTAGGGCCTTCAGGGCACCTTTGGGAATTTCATGCTGGATTTGGAGATTCAGAGGGCCAGGATAATTCCATCTAAGAAAAGCCCTCGCCTTTGTGGTAGTGGTCTGCGGGATCACGGCTATCGCCATTAAGTCAGAGTTGTCAAATGAACATTCTTTGAACTGTTTTAAAAGGCAGGCGTCCACGATCAAGAAATTCGGATCTTCAACTCAGCAAAGTCGCCAGATGAACTTACAAATCTCCGCTATGAGGCCAAGACAGCTCATCAAAATCTTGAGACCTCCAGGTATTAAAACAAATGTGGATCTTTTGAGACAGAAGAAGTCGGGAGTTTTTTGCTAAAAGCTTGAAGTTCATTTGCAGGAATGAAAGAATTGGCCTCTGATTTTTCAAGCGGCTGTTTGGGTGATTTTCCTTTCTATTATTTGCATTTCTAATAACACTCATATTCCTTAGTTTTTGTTACATTTGAATTCTGCATGTTGGATTTGAATATTGCTAGTAAGGGAATGAGTCCTGGAATGTAATCTTGGAGGGATTTTATGTGTACGGTTGTGAGGGAATTAAGTTGATATCTTCTGTTACTTGTTGTTGCTGTACTTTAAGTGATCTGCTGTTGTTCTTCCCGATCTTATAACTTCGGCTACGGCCATATTTCCTGTTTCTTTCCACAAAGTTTTAATCTCTTTCCAGCAACTCTAATCTTAAAACAAATTTAGAATAGTAAGGGAACCAGCCCACTCTGGAGATTGGTCTGGGAGCCATTTCTTGCTTCCAGCCTTTCAATGTTGGCCGGGTCTAGGGTGCAGTTTATATAAAAATCCTTTCCTGTGGCAGATTCGTGACCAACAGGTTCTTAGACTTTATTAGGGTTATTTATCCCAATTCTTCTACCCAACACAATTATATTCTGACTACAATAGATTATTTTACCAGATGGACGGAGTACATTCTGACTAAGAAAGCAAATCAGACCATAATTATATCCTTTCTGGAGGGATTGATCACTCGTTTTGGCATCCCATATATAATTGTGATAGATAATGGAACCCCCTTCATCAGTGCTAAAATTAGTGAATTTGCAAGTATAGAATTTATCTAAAATCATCTTCTAGCTACTACCCATAGGGGAACGGTTTGGCTGAATCTACAAATAAGAACCTGTTGAGAATTTTAAAGAGGATCCTTAGAGATAACAAGAGGAGTTGGAATCTACTGCTAAACCAAGCCTTGCGAGAAGATCACATCTCGATCAATAAATCAATTAAGGCTTCCCTTATTCTCTAGTATATGGTAAGGAGGCAATTTTACCTATACACATTGAGTTACCTGTCCTTCAAACCTTGCAGATGCTTGACGGTGAGAATGATGAATTTGATTCTATGAGCACCAGACTAGCACATCTCCTACAATTAGAAGAAGAAAGAGAGAAGGCGTACAATAATTTCATGGAACATGCCAAAATGACATAGAAATGGTTTAGCAAGAAGACATCTGAAAGGGCATTCAAATTTGGAGATCTAATGTTAAAATGAAATGCGGATAAAGCAAATCCGGGAAAGCACCATAAGTTTGAAGCTATATGGGAAGGTCCATTTCAGATTTTGAGGGTAAACTCAGCTAATTCTTATTATCTTTAGGATATGGAGGGCCAAGAATTGTTAATTTTGGTAAATAGTCTTCATCTGAAGGCCTATTATCACTAAAATTTTTGGAGAACAAGTATGTATATATGTACAAAATTTTTCTTTTATTTTTCAAGTATTTTATGCTTATAAAAAAAGAAGAGAGAAATAAAATGAGTGATTTTATTCTACCCCTAACATGTGATTTCACCCCGAAAGCATGTCCTCATTAGGTGAAAAATAATTGCACCCTAAAATGGTTTTCAAGACTTCATTTTTATTTCGTGTGAGAATCGTTGAAATTGGCTTTGACAAAGTGAGTTTAGGAGAAAAGTGAAGTTTTAAAAAAATCTATTTAAAAATACTTTCACCCCAAGTGAGGGGCGAAAATCATTTTCACCCCTCTTTGGGGTGAAATGAGGGAAAATAGTAGATATTAAAAAACAAAAAAATAATATAAATATATATATATATATATATATAGAAGTTTTAATTTCGCCCCAAGATTTATTTTTGCCATGCAGTTTTATTTGGGGGACGAAATTCAATTTCAAAACTTGGAAAAGAAAGGAATAAAAAATATCTTGTATTCATTTTAAAGACTCCCATTCAAAAAAGATATCTCCAAAAATGAAGGGCAAAGATGATTTTTAATTTGCTATTTCGGTAAAAGCAGTGGCACTTAAAGCTTGTTTTTTTAGCAAGGCACTTTTTAGGACAAAATTGGAAAAGAAGAATTATTTTAAAAGGGCATTCAGGCTTATGAATTAACCAAGCAAATAGGGAGGATGATTTTTGAGCGCTAGTTGAATGAAGAAGCAAGTTGCAAGACTATTCTAGAGAATATTTTTAGCAAAGGAAGTGCACCTGGGAGACATTTTTGCAAGTATAGAATAATTTTAGAGCACCTTTTGACATCATTGAAGAAATAAGTGCACTCGAAGAAATTTAATTTCACCCGTTTGCCCCAGATTGACGTTGTGAAGTTCTAAGGTGGAAAAATTGATTTATTTCTATCCCAAGGAGTGTCCTTCATTTGACACACGGTATTTCTCATTCCCAGGGCTAGCCATTGATATCCAAGGTGTGCTTTTTAAGATTGAAGTTGGCCAAAGCATAAGGTTTGAGGAATATTTCGATCAAGAAGAGGTTAATGATAGTTTAAAAAATTATTAAAAAATATTGTCTGACAAGAGAATCAAGACGCACGTTCGCTCCACTTCTTCTAAAATCAGCACATGCATTAAATCCGATAGTTGAAAGCGTAGTTATAAATTTTGTGCATCCGCAACTTGGAGGTAAATTTTTTATATATTTTTTGGAGCATTGTCGCATATGGTTGCTTGAGTGTAGGAATTATAGGGTGTCTAATAAATTTTCAAAGATGGGTAAAAAAGCTTTAGAATCAAAAAAATCTATAGAAATGAAGAAGGTGCAGAAGAAATTTGAGGAAGAAAGAAGTCCAAAAAATCTAGGAAAAATAAAAATGTTGACCTAGATCCATATTCCAACATGCTAGCTTAGGTTAGAGACTACATTATCTCAAATAAGGGTGTTGAGAAATTGCACCAGGATGTAGATGTTGTAGTCTGACAGGGGTTAACATTGGAAAGTCCCCTCACTATTGCATACCATGCTTAGCTTTTTTGGTATTTGTGCACACCAGTCCATTATTACCCAGATTTGGTGGAGGTAATTTCAAAGTTTTATAATCTTGACACTAGAGCTATCCAAAATGCAAACAGAAAAGTATTATTTACTATTTCATCCAATGATGTCTGTGAGGCATTTGCTTGTGGGATTAAACCCCCTTTCAATTTTATTTTTAAGAGATTGCATCTTGGAAAATAGGATGATAAATATCAGTCGACGATAACACTGCATCAATTTATAGAGACCCACCTAATAAAGATACCCCAACATGGTGAATTGTCAGCTTTACCAAAACCATTAACAGATTTCAAGAGCCCAAATTTATTTTCTATGGTGGCTTGGATTGTGGGTCTCTCGACTGATTCAATAGTGTAAAAGTGATAAGTAGCATTGGTGCATTGCATTTTCCAAGTTAAATTCTATGCCCCTAATACTATGACGATAAGGATAAATCCTATTTTATTCTATTGGGCTGACTACATTACCAGAATGATGTATTCTCTGCTAGAGAAAATGCAGAGCAAAGAAACCATGGCATTCAAACATACATAATTTTTAACATGGTATTTCTTCTTTCATATGTACCAAAAAATTTATTTCATAGAAGTTAGGTAGGTTGACAAAGAAAATAGGATATTGAAAGTGTATCTGTGGACCACCAACTTGTCGAGAAAATAATCATTTTATAATTTTAACCATATGTTTGTGGGCCCTACACTAGAGCTAATTTTTCATAAATTTGAGAGGGTACCAAGGGTGATGAGATAGGAAGTCATCTCAAAGGAGAGGTGTGATATATTTTTTCTAATATAAGGCATCATTCTATGCATTTTTGGCTATACTGACAAGCCAATTATTCTTCCATATATTGCCATAAGTTACCTTTTTGCATTGGAGGTCATTTGCCAGCATGACTTTATCAAGAAATGTTTATGGGACAAGACAAGGAAAAAGAACCACGTGCACTATGCCTTTTCACTTTGAAGCATTGAGGTGAGCCATGTGGACCAAAATCAATTGATTATCAAAACCTTCTATGATATTGGTATGGTGGAGTTGTCGCAGTGGTGGAAGTATGATCCTTTGGGTCGCTTCATGGAGTAAATTTAGACCAATAGTTTTCATTGTTACCCTAGAGAAATGCTAAAATAATCTGGAGGGGCATGATTTGGAATGGCACATGGAAAATATGATGTTTCTCCCACCATGGCATGAATTTTATGAGATGGAGGCTGAGTATAACCCTATAGTACATAAGCATCAGATTCCTCCTCCAGGGTTATTTAGTCATATGAAGGAGCAGCTTCCAGGTTGATCTGAAGAAAATATTACAAACTAGTGGATTATGAGGGCTCATCAAGGAAAAATAGGGTCACCATATGGCCTATTTATGGATGAAATATTTTCAGATACTTATGATGAGTTTTACACTAGTTATGAACTGGTCACTTTTTCTAGTATTGTACCTTGAAGTTTTCAAAATTTAGTAGTGAGAAGAGCTTGGTAGAAGAAGAACACCTCATGACCCAAGAATTTTTACTTGTAGAAGAGGAAGAAGGACAAGTATCGGAGGAGCCACTGCAATGTTGAGTGAAAAGTAAATGGGAAAAATACCCATTGTAAAGATATCCAAGAAGTGGAGGATTGACACAATTTTGTCAAATACTCCCCCTACATTTTTGACTGAATGAACAAAATTTTTAGAAGCTATCCCTTTGGTCCGAACAAAGTTGTTGGGCCAAGGTGCCAAGATTATAAATACTTAGGAAAAAAATGTGGTGGATCCAAAGGACTAGGTGGAGAAGGAGCCAGTGTCACAAACACCTTCATCCTCATTGGCTCAAACAACATCAGAGCCTGAAGCTACATTTTCTACCCCTTCTCCTATTTTCAAGCAGTTGGTAATTATCATTTCTCATCATTTAGTTTCTACTTTTGTTTCACCTACATTCAATATGCCTTCCACATCTATTTCACTCCCTACTTCTTAGCCACTAGTCACCAATACTCTCTCTTCTTATATTCCTATTTATTCTACTTCTCTTTCTTTCAGTTATTTTGCATCCACCCCAAACCTATTTTTTCTTCTTGTATATTCCATTCCAGTAACCTCCATTATGGTTGTAAGCACACAAGTTCCTCCCCGAGTGAGTGTGACCATAGCTGAACCTCTTATTTCCATTTCCACTACCACCTCCATTTCATCCACCATTTCCATTATATCACTTTCCACTTCCCTGGAGCCAAATACACAACAGGGTCATTTCTATTTTACCCCATTTTTGGAGATATAAATGTTGCCCAAATTAGATATGGAGGTTATACCAAAATAACCTATTGTAGAAAAGATCATTCAAGCTCACATAAGTTCATCACAATGGTTGAAGAGCCACAATAGAAAGGAGACTCTAGAACCAAAAAAGTTGTTGAAGAACATTTTCTTTGATCCTAATGCTATGGAGGCCCATATAGTGAAAATGTTCCCTCAGGTCCATAAGCCTCAAGGAGAGATGGCTCCAAGCTACTATAATTATGAGATAATCACCAAGGACCTTACAAATATTGACACTATGGAGAATATGGATAACATTTAGGTAGATAGGAGCTCCTTATACCTGCATGACAAGCACTATAAGAAGTGATTTGTTGAGATTGAGGCTAAGATCATCGAGTTGGAGGAGACTTTGGTAAAAATTTGGGCACAATTGCAATTCGTAAAGTTAGAGGTGACTCTTTGGCAGAAGAAAGTAGAATATTTTGAGAAGACAATTCAAAAGCACCAAGAGGCCAAAGATAGAGCAAAAAAATAGGTTGTGGCCTTGAAAGGCCAACTCTAGAGTTTACAGGATTAGCTAGCCATGAAAGCAACATAGGCAATTATTTTGACCAAGGAAAATGTCAAGGAGGCACACAACCAGTTTCTTGTTGATTTCAAAACCATGGTGGCAAAGGCGACACAAGTCCTTATGTACCTTTAGGAGATACAGATAGTCGTCTCATACGGTCGACATGTAGTGGAGTATGACAAAAAGCACCTGGAGCACATCCTAGTGAAAGTTATGCATATTAAATTGTTGGCTATATCGGACCTCAGATTTCATCCCATGAGTGACATGGCTCGAGCTTGGGAAAGTGCTAAATTTATACTACATCAGTATTTTTCTAAGTTGGATCAGGTTAAGGAGGATCGCAAGCTACTCGAAAAGTTTGAATAGGAGATAAGAGTTTCAACACTCGACTTTAATACAGTAGCTGATAATGATTTCCCTAGTTTCATTAATGATAAGGGGAACATTCTATAAAAGGAGGACCTAGAAGCAGTATGGGCAATTTTTTTTGATGATGCCTTCAAAGTAGATGATTGGGATGAGCCTCTCATTGAATACCATGTGCTTCCCTTGATGAGGAAACTTATGCACATCGAATCTATTTTTTTGGAGCTTAGACAATGGGTAAATTACATTGATATGGAGTAAGTGGAGACTTTCAAGTACCTTGTGGATTCACTTAACGGCCTAGAGTTTATCAATGGAGATGCCTGGTACAAAATTTTTGTAGTGTATGAGGCTAAATGTGCTCATATTTTAGAGCAAGAAGAAACTATAGAAGAGGAGAATGAGGAGCAGAATGTTGAAGCAAGAAATAAGTAGTCTAGTGCATAAGGTGGATCAAACACCTGAGCCCAATGGATAAAGGCTTGGGGTCGATTGCATCCATGCGAGCTAGATACCCCGAGAACCACTAGAAATATTGGCAATTTTTTCACCTTGCCACATTACATTTTGTTAAGATTTTGTTGATGGTTTTAATTGTAAAAAGACAAAGTAAAATGAATAATGTAGCACTTCATATTTTTTCCAATGTGTTTTATTGCAGTTATTTTTGTTTAAAATTCACTCATTTGAATTTTCATGGACACTGTACTGGGAAATAATGGAGTTTTGAATAAAAAAATTAATTTTATGGATAAACAAAATAGAGAAATAATGATTAGATGTTTTGTAGAGAGAAAAGAGCATTGGTAGAACCAGTAGGAAAGAAAGAGAAGTGAGTTCACCCCGAGAGATAGGCAAAATTTATTTTCATCCTCCTTGAGGGAAAAAATAGTAGCAAAAGTGATTGCACCTAAAAGAATCAAAATCGCTCAAAAAATGCCCAAGGAAAGAAGAAAAGATGTGTTTTTGCCCAAAATGAGCATAAAAAGTAGCTTTGCCTCTCCTTGGGGCAAACATCGATTTAAAATAATAGTCAGGAAAAAAATCATGATGCCACAAAGTTGAGAGGCACCGAGCAATTTTTAAGGTATACAAACCCATGAAATGTCATGCAAAGAAAAGGCACGATCTAGTAAAAGAAAATGTCAAAGGTAGGTTCACCCTAAAATAGGGGCAAAAATCCTTTTCACCTCTCTTTGGGAAGAAACTTAATTTAAAATGATTAGATGATTTTGGGCCCACCATTGGTAATATGAACACATATTTAAGGTTCGTTCACCCCAAATAAGGGGTGAAAATCCTTTTTGCTCCTCTTTGGAGAGAACGTTGTTTTAAAGCACAAGTGGCCACATCAGCTAGAAGAGCTGGAAAAGTTAATGTTAAAAAGAAGGCTTTCACCCCAAGAGAGGTGCAAAACTCCCTTTTGCCCCTCTTTGGGGTAAAATATAACATGAAGTGGAGTTTAAATGATAAGCACATCGTGGTACCCTCTTTTAAATATGTTGGTATTTTTACCCATGGTGGGGTAAAGATAAAAAGGGGAGCGCTTGGTGCAAAGCTAAGATGTAGTCGAGTCAAAGGGACCCCTATTGAGAGGTGTCACACAATTTTTCCTTTTCAAACGAATAGAGATTTTAAAATGGGCTTCAAATGAAAGAAAGTTGCAATGCACACTCATCCTAGAGCAAAGCAGTCAAATTCAATATCACCTCCTAAATGGGGTAAAAATCCTTGTTGCCTTCCTCTGGGGTAAAATTAAATAATTTTGCTATTATTTAAAATTGCAAACATAATTTCCATCCTTTTTAGTGATGAAATTAAAATACAAATAAAAATGAAAGTGTTTTCTTTTGGGTAAAAGAGAATTATAAGAGGAAGAAACATTTGAGGGGCGAAATCACCAAGACGTTAGTCATAAGGTGAATGAAGTTGTTGTTGTCGCGCATTATGACCCCAAAAATTCTTTTTACCTCATTTTTAGGTGAAATCGATTCCTTTATATTTATTCTCAAGGGCATTGCTTTCTAGGGTGCAATTTTTATAGATTCTCTCAAGAAGGGTCAATGAAGGGTGGAACTTAATTTTTGAAGTAATGCAAGCAATATTTTAGGGATTTCTACTTCAAATTTGCAATATCATATGCCATTCTTGTTTCATTTCCAACGCACCACCCACCGACCTTGTTGTTTCTCAAGACAAATTTAATGCTTAGTGGACTTTCCTAGGTGAAGGTGGAGTTCCAAGGCACAAGGGTGAAGCGAATTCAATGACCAAGCTCCCGATTTTTAGGTGACTTCATTGCATCCCAATGCACCAATTCTTAGGACTGCTTTCAATCATTTAATCATGATGATTTCCCGTGTAATTCTCCCACCAAATCCGTATCATGGTTTCCATGAGGAATATTTTGACCAAAACATCACTGATGTCGAGGAGGAAATTATTCATGTTGGTTTTTGATCTGCCAACATTTTGTTTATATGTGCATTAAATGAAATATGTGTAATCCTCTATAAAATCTAATCATTTTTCATGTACAAATAAGGATGGAAACTTTGCAGAAAAACGATTCAAATTTTCTGCATCAATGGAAACATTTCGACTTATGGTTCCATGAATAGTTGCATTTGATGATTTTTTGTATGTCATTTCTGAACATATTCATCTCCATTATTTGTTGTATTTAAATTTTGCATCTGAATTTAATATTTGCTGGTAAGGGAGTGAATACTGAGATGCTCTTTGGAGGTTATATTTACAAAAATGTAAGTGGTTCCTATGCTTTCATTTCTATTGTATGCTAATTGTTGCTTGATTTGAATTTTGATTGTTAGTTTATCCCCATCCTACACTTCTAGATTAGAGCCATATTTCCCATTTATTTCCTGTTACCTTGAGATTTAAACCAGAGGATATTATAAAAGGAGCTAACCCTCTCTGGAGATTGGCTTGAAGGACATTTCTCTCCACCAGCCTTTCAATGTTGGTCGGGTCTAGGGTGCATAAAATATAGATTTTGTAACTAGGTGGATTCATGACCAACATAACTATAGTACCTTAACACTACCTTTGTAAATTTTACCAATTTTGGGAGGGAGTAATTTTCTCAACAAAGGTGATGTATTTTATTGTTACTTATGATAAAATAACTCACAAGTACAATCAAACTATTTGAAAAACTTGAGTGAATCACTCAAATAGATGTAGAGGTAAAATTTGGCATGAATCACAAGGAAAACATTTCAAAAGTGATTTTTTTAGTATTTTGTGGTCCACTAAGCATTTTTTGATCCTTCTAATCATGTTAGAGGTATAATTAGAGGCATGTAGCATTTGGATATGCAACATTTTTGTCAAATTTTCCCTAAATTTCTAGTTTTACTAGCAGTAATTGTTTCTCACCCTAGGCAATTCAAGGGTAAATGTTTACTATAAATAGGGGCCTAGGGCCCTCATTGTAATAATATTTTGGACATGATAATTTAAGTATTCACTTTATGAAATCCGTGTTATGATTTGTACTCATGAGGTTGAGAGTTTAGCAAGTTATTATGCATTCCATTAGTGTCACCACCCTCTTGGTTTTCTATGTGACGGTTATGGCATGACCCTTCTAGCCCATCTTGTAATTTTTTTATCAATTTCATAATTAAATGAATGGTTTAACATTGATGTTATTAAAATTATTATGTATTGATTTATTACACACTATCCTCACTATGGTGTAAAAACCATATTTCCTTTTAATTTCTCACATGTTAAAACTCACAATTTTAAAATTTTCACTTTACTTTTCATGAATTTTCCTTTTCATATCTTATTTTCATGAATTTTAGTTTAGATTAATGAGGATAGTGGGGAGATAGCCTAAATTTCAAGGTGAGGGGAATCCTTTAGAAAACCTATCAAACCTTGTTGAAACTCAAATTTGGGGGCACAAAACCTAAATTAGAAGTTAGGATGATTCCTCAGATCAACATAGTTTTTGGCATACCTAGTGGGACGAACCCTCATTTTCCATGCCTTTGCATTAAAATTTCTCAATTTTTACACCAAAAAATTATCTATCGTAGATTGAGGGATTGACTCAAAATTAAAGAAAAATTTCACTAAGTAATCATTAGCAAGCAATTGCTCATGAATATGAGTGATTCTCTTGATTTTAAGTAAATTTTTAAAACTACTAAGTGCTTAAAAGTGAGTGATCCTCTTGGTAAATATAAATGATTTGCTCTAATTTATAAATTGACTTGCTTGATAAAACCTACATTTTCATAGGCTGAATCCAAAGTAATTTGACAAGGCCAAAAGCTAATTTTTTTGGTTCTAAAGTCAAATTTAATTGAAATATGATTTTTTTTGTTATTTGTGCTTGAATTTTGTAGGACTTTATGAATGGCGACTCTGATATGAAATTCAAAAATCTAAAAATAAATGCAAATATGATGACTCCAAGCAAAATTTGAGCAACATTAGAACTTAAATTTGACCACATACATGCTTCAAGCCTATGAATACATGATTTAAAACTCAAAAATGAGAAAATATCAACAAATAATAGATATCATTGCATATCATAAAAGGAATGCTAAAGGAAAGTAGAAAGAATAAACCATCATGTTTTTATATCAAGAGGACAATTTCTAAGAGGTTTTTATATCCAATATCACCCCATCAAAAGTAAATGTTCCATGGTCGATCTATTTAAATAAGGCTTCACATCACCATAAATTGGCTACCTAAGTCAACAAATGAGCTACTTGTTAGCCCTAACAAAATTTACCTAGTCTAATTGGATCCTATAGTGACCCAAACTAATCCCTTGTACCAAGTAGTAATAAATATAAACAACATTACAAATAACCCACTCTTCATAAATCAAATCTATAACCTACCTATACCTTTTACTACATCACTACTTCTCTAGCCTAGAGCCCACTTAGATATAAATTGTTTAATACTTCTAATGTCTCTCTAGATCAGTACTTAGCTCCAATAGGATCATTAGGCTTAAATATAAAATTTTCTCAAAATATGCATGTGATGGTTGGACAATTGAGGTAATAGTTGTCCTAGTGAAACTCCTAAGGATTAAATAGTACCTGTAACTATCCAAGCATAATAAAATTTACAAGTTCCACATTCTCAAAACCAACAAATCCCATAGATATGGTTAAACTATCCTCCTTCACAATAGAATATTCAATCACCTCCCAATTAGTAGTGGTCTTACCAAAACCTACCATATTAATATCCTTTGTACCTATACATTCCATAGCATCCATATCCACCTCTCATACATAATGTACCCTCCTTATCATCAATAGTATGACAAACCTCCTCCCTAGAAACATAATCCAAGAGTGTATATTAGACCACAAAATCAACTACTAGATATGACATATCAAGGACCATTGAATCTTGTGTTCCCAATCCTCCATTAGCTATTGATGAGGCTCTATAATATCTCATTGTATGTATCCAAGTGACACCTTTTTTTCCATATTTTATATGAATGTAATATATGTATGAAATTAACCAAACTATAATTTATGGTAATATTTTGGCTAAATGTAGTGAATAAAATGTGTTATTTATGTATTTAGAATGGTTTTATGTATTCTTAGGGGTCTAATTGCATACAAATGATATCGATACCACTCAGGGAATGGTTAGGAAACTTATGACTTCTAAGTTTTTCAATGTTGAGATAACTAGGCACTAAAAAAAGTACTCTAGAGTTGAAGAAAGCACTTGCCATGAGCATACACTAGAAAAAATTTCTATGTGTGCATGCAATAGAAATATCCTTGGGATATTTATGCATAAAAAATCCCTATTGAACATGCACATGCTACAATTGTGATTGAATGCATGTGTGTCAAATTTGCCTACTAGTGCACATGACAAAGATAGATGTGTACCAAATATGATGAAAATACAACACGGGAAATTTAACAGTTACAAACCAGGATGGCTAATTTATATAATTGAATTTTAATATTTCTAATTATTGGGATATACATATATTTGTATTTTTAGGTGGGTTTGTAGTATATTCCTTTTCATGCTTCATAGGAAAGTTAGCACCTGCCTAAATTTGATATAATTTTTCTAATTAATAGCATATGAAGTTGTCTAGCATGTGTAATCTTGTTGGTCATTTTACATTCTTGATTGGGTAAGCACCTGATGAGTCACATTTTTAGTTAGAAATTATTTGTATATATATCAATGTAATACTATGCATAAAGGAGGTTATAGAATATATGAAATTTAAGCTATTATTGTAATATTTTTTGAATTCTTAATAAATGTAGAACTTTGTCTTCTCTTTAATTGTGTGATTATTTAAGACTAGTTCCACTTACTATTTTATTTTCCTCCCATTGGACTTTGGAGAAAGGGCCCACTCTACTAGGATAGTGGAATGGATTATTTTATGAATTGTTGTTTATATGGGTTAGAATGAGTGATTTGCTATTATAATTATGTGCAAATGTGAGAAAATTATAGCTATTTTATTATTATATAGTCGTTATGTAGTTCCTTAGCTAGAATTAGTCTTTACAGATGCAATTTTATTTACATGTTATTTTTCATTTATGATGCATTTTTATTTACATGTTATCTTCCATTCATGCAAAGTGTGTTAACTTTAAATTTGCAAGGGTTCTTTGGTTAATGCAAGTTTGTTTTGACTTTACTTTATGCATGTGTGTATTTTTAGGAAACCTAAGAAGATACTATACAAATAGTAGCTTCTTTCCTCTAATGCATATAGCCATTAGATGCTTCCCTAGATTGATAAGATTTCAAGTGAGAGAATTAATGATAGTCATCATTTTTTTAGCACAATTCCTAGGGAACATAAGAAATTGTTAGAGAATTTTTAAGGTTGTTTCACATTATTGTCCTCGTGAAATATCACCTTAGTTAAAATAATAGAAATATATGCACTATAATAACACAAAAATAAATACTAGAGAGACATATTATAATACGAATAGTAGAGTTTCCAAAGAAGTAGTTAACGTATCAATTGCAATGTGGAAGTGAAGTCAAACATTAGGTCCTTTAAGGATTAAAATATTTTGATTTCAAATTATTTACAAGTATTTTTTGCTTATGCTAAAGTATAATGTATGTATAGACCTAGGGATCAAAGGGTTAGATTCATTAGTCAAAACCCCCAAAGAGCCACAGGAATTAGACATCCATGTTGAGAGGTGTCACCAATACTAATAACTAAGTTGCCAATAGTTGTGGTTAGTGAGGAAGTAAGAAGTCTAAGGAAATAAAAAAATCATAAACTTTTGGAGCCTTAGAATATCTTAAATTTAAAAACCAAGAATAATCAAGTAGTTTACCAGTGTCTACCCTAGATGATTCAGTAGCTCCTAGAGTTTTTAGAAAAATTTATAATATTTTTTAGGATGATACAAATATGGGGGATGAAAAATATGACAAGGATAAACATAGTGATACATATCATCCTAGGGAATCTAATAATACCACAAGAACATTTGCATACCCTAACAGGTTTAATCTTGGCACAAAAACTTGAATGAAAAATATTCCCCCATAAATATTACCAACTTTTAAGGGAATAGCATCAAAAGACCCAAACCAATTTTTGTTTGATTTCAAAGTATTCTGACAAACATATGACTATGGAAGTGACAATCAAAAACTTAAATTGTTCTCATATATGCTTAAATACTCAGCACTATGTTGGTTTATGGGGTTAGAGCCCTAGTCAATACACACATGAGAAGAAATATAAAGATTTATTTTGACTAATTACTAAGAATACTATAGGGTGAAGGACTAAAAAGATGAACTTTTTAGGATGAAACAATTAGATGATGAGAACTTGGAATATTATCTAGATATATTCATGTTTGTCCATAGAATGCAAGGGACTGGAATAGATGAAGAACTTAGAAAGACAATATTCCTTAGAGGTCTTCAATAGGAGTCATGAGAAGCCTTAAAACTTATGGGGAAAGGTCATATAAACAAACTTGACTTTGCAAATATCATAATACTCTATAGGAATTACTCTTCTACAAGGGAAATAATTAGAACACATAATACTAGTAAAAACTACAATAGTGTAAAGGAGCTTATGGAGGAAGTTATAGATATTGAAATAGATATTTTAGTACACCTCAATACAATGCTAGATGAAATTCAAGAAAATAATAAATATAATAAACCTCTAGCTATGTATTACCCTAGGTGTAGAAAGAAGCATGCACTCCAAGATTGTCCCCTAAACAAGACTACCGTTTGTAGTGTCTATAGATCATTATGAATGTTTTTAAGATGTCAAGAATTCCCTAGAAAAGAACACCCAATCCATTGAAGAACTCAAATTTATAGGGCATAGGTAAGGGAATAATTTTTCCTATAACCCATATCATAATCATTAAGGCCCATGAGCTCCAATGAATTGGATTTCTAACCCTAGTCTATGCCACCACCCACATAATAATGGGGTCAATATCCTTGCCCTTCACCTCAAGAATGGTCCACCCCAAGTTGGTAAAAGAAAAAATGGGTACCACACACCACATCAAGCTAACCATGGATACCACAATCTATGCTAAACCAACAATAGGTATCACAACCCCCATATAATCAATAATACCAAGGGTAGTGATGGTTCCAAAACCAACGACAAGCAACATTGATTTGTCCCTTCAATACCTCATAGTTAACTCAACCACAACAAGCCAAGCAAGCTCAAATTCCTATGCAACCTATGAAAAATCCAAATAACAATAGATAAATGGCACATATCTATGCTACTAAAATAGAAGATATGGTAAGACTCAATGTGTTAGATTGTGATAATATTCAATTTTATTTATTAAAAAAACTTCTTGATCTAGATCCTATTATAATAGAGCTCTACAATAATGAGGTTGAACCCCATATGACCTCTTTTATTGAGCCTCCTCATCAAGAGGATGAAAATCCTTGAGAAAAAACCCTCTCAATTCTTCTCGCCAAACACCATATCTTGAATGCCTTAAATCTTGAGAATAACCTTCTAAAGAACTTGATATACTAAAAAAATTAAAATGTTTAAATATTATGATTATTTTATTTCAAAACATTAAATATGTGCCTATTCTTAATAATACTATTCAATATTTGTGCATCACAAAACATAAAATAAAAAGGAAAAAGTACCCTAAAACCATATAGGTGGATGGAAAATTAGAAAAATTACTTGTAGATAAACTATTCCCACCTAAGTATGGTGATCTAGGAAACCCAGTAGTAAAAGTCTTTATAGGCACTAAAATTTCCAATGTATTTGTTGATCTAGGAGTTGCAATCAATGTTATGGGTATATAAACCTTTGATAAATTATGTCTAATAGATATACATCCAACCTTCACCATTTTACAAAGGGTATATCAATCGATAGCAAAATCTAAAGGTATAGTAGAGGATGTTCCAATAACCATTTATTCATGGGAAAACCTTGTTGATTTTATGATTCTATAGCCCAGATCCAAGGTGAATGGTTATCAATTAATCCTTGGTAAGCCATGGATTTCCACAATTTATATATTTATTGATTGTTGATAAGGAGATATGACCATATCAAATGGAGTAAAGTAAAAAATAATCTTATTATATCCTCTAACTAAGCCTCTAATGGAATTTTATAGACAACTATGGATTGATGGACAAGATGAAGATGAGATTGCATCCTTAGCCATAATCACTATAAAGGAGCATGTTGAAGAACTAGACCCTTTATAAGGAGCTCTTTTTGAAGATGATACTATTTTAATAAACACTTGATTTGAATTTGGCCTTGATGATGATTAAATTATTGTTAATCAACTTCTTTGTAAGGATGAATTTGAAGAACCTAAATATTTATCATCTTTGCCTTTATAGTTTATTCAATCTAGCACATGAATGACAATGATATTCTATTTCTTCTATTTAATTCCCTTTGATGAACATCATTCCTTCTAGAATCACTTTTGAAGAAAATACTAGAATATTCCATTATTTATTTTCTCACCATTGTCCTTTGAATTCATTGGCAAGAAAATTTGAAGAAATCAATTTAGTGCATATTGACACCAAAGAAATAGAAAATCATCCAGGTAAACCCTTAAATGTTTTTTGGTAAATTAAATTTCATTAAAAGGGGTTTTGAAAGGGTCCCAAAATCTTAATACAAAAGGTCACAATACCACAAGCAAGGCCATATGAAAGGCCGCAGGAAAGACCACCGAAAAGTCCTGAGGAAAGGCCTAAGGAAAGGCTTAAGGAAAGCCTTCAATAAAAGCTTAAGGAAAGCCTTCAGGAAAAGCAGGAAAATAGAACATCCTACCCAACCACAAATTTGAGCAACCCGCACAGTAGGAAAAGGAAAAAGTGGAAATTTTAAAATTTGAACCCTCCATCCTAGTCACTAAATTGAACAACCCATACAATGTGAAAAAGAAAAAACACTCGAAAGAAAGGAAATTACAAAAATGCACAATCTTGTGCAAGGGAAAAACTAGAAATCGGCAAGGTACCACTGGAAAATCGGAACTACTAAATAAAAAACCACCCTAAATAGCAGTATGGAGCAAATAAACTATCAAAAAAGAAATAACTTGTCTAGGAAGGGCTAGGAAACATGCAGGGATGCAAGAGAACAACATCTCGCACAGGTCTAGAAAGTGGAACAACAAACTAGGGATCACCACAAGCCATGAAATCCCCTTGTAGCAAGGAGTGCTACCTAGAGAACAATAAAAACAAAGGAAACAACAATGCAAAATAGTAAGCCATAGGAAAAAGGTAGGGAGGTTCCCAATAGGAGGAGCCACGGGATAAATTTGTAGTCATTTAAGCACAGGTCCCCCTTAAAGACCAAAAAATATAGTAGCTACCAACACCACCATCGAACATCTCTAAGGATCCAAAAAAAGAAGACCAACAAGATCTAGAAAAGGTAAACTCTTAAATATTAATAGTTGACCATATGATGAATATGAAGCTAAATTTTGTGATGCATTGAGTAAGCATTCTAATGTTTTTGCATGGGAATATAGTGGAATGCAGGGAATTCATCTTGAACTTTGCACTCATCACATCTATACCCATAATGTGAAACCCATTTGTTAACTCCAACAAAGAATAAATTCTACTTTATGCGATATTCTCAAAATTGAGATTGAGAAATTATTAGAAGTAGGATTTATTTAACCTATTTCAGATAGCGATTGGGTTTCTATAGTATTTATTTTTCCCTAGATGAATATAAAATGGTGTGCTTGTATATTACCAAGAACTCAATAAAGGCACACAAAATGATCATTTCTCCTTGCCATTTATTAATCAGGTACTTGATACACTCATTGGAAAGAAATAATTTTTGTTTCTTGATGGGTTTAGTGGTTATAGCCAAACTCAAGTTACACTATAAGACCAAGAAAAAACAACCTTTACATGTCCTTAGAGCATATTTTTCTATTGCATATTATCTTTGGTCTTTGTATTGCTTTGCCAACTTTCTAGAAAATTGTTCTGTCTATATTTATTGATCTAACAAATAAATGCATTGAAGTCTACATGGATAATTTTACTGTGTATGGAGAAAATTTTAATGAATCTCTCCATAATCTTGACAAAGCCCTCACACATTTCAAGGACTTTTATTTAGCCCTAAGTCATGAAAAATGTTTAATGATGATAAATGAAGGCATTTCTTTGGAACACCATATTTCCTCTCGATGGATAGAAGTAGATCCTAAAAATATTAAAAAATATTAGAATTTCCTTCCCCAAAAACATAAATGTATGTACAAATTTTCTTAGGATTTAAAGGCTGCTATCAATGCTTTATCAAGTATTATAATAGAATAGTAGTCCCTATGTATACATTTTTAGCCAAAGAAGCTAAATTTAGATGGATAAATGCATGTCAGAATGCATTTGATATACTAAAAGAAAAACTTTCTACCCCTCTTATATTATGAGGGTCAAATTGAGAACTTCCATCTCATTTACAAACTAATGCATCTACTACAATAATAGGTGCAACCCTTGGATAGGAAGAATATGGAAAACACTACGCTATCTATTATATAACAAGAATTTAATAGAAGTTGAAAAGAATTACAACACTATTGAGAAAGAATTATTGGTGATAGTATATGCTAGAAATAATTTTTACTACTACATCACTACGCATCAAGTGTTTATTCACATTGATCACTCAAACATAAAATATTTAATGAACACACTATAGTTAGTGGTAGAATTATATGTTGGTTGTTATTACTCTAGTAATTTGATATCACAATAGTTGATAAACCTAGTAAAGCTAATGTTGTAATTGATTTCTTATCAAGTTTAAATAGTGCAGGTGATAAAAATATAATGGAGGATACCTTTCTACATGAGCATATTTTTATAATATTATCACACTCTCCATGGTTTATGGATATTGCTAAATATTTGGCAACATGAAAGATACCTTTACTTTTCTCTTCTAGGGTTTAATTTAGCAAACTTTATCTTTTAAATTGATTAATGTTATGCTATTCAAATGTGGAAGATGTGCAAAGTGAGATAGGGGTATCATGGAAGATATGCAAAGTGAGACAGACACTAATGGTAATGGGGATGTGGTAGGTGGGCCCTTAGGGCAATGTCTAGGTTTTGATGTGTTTGACCCAAGTGTTGAGGGGTCTAAAATCTCTAATGTCTTTTGCTCCCTCTATGGATAATTCAAACTATTCCTAGTCATGAGTGTTATTGGGATCTAACCCTATTTTTAAGACTCACTTTGATATGGTTCTAGAGATAGAGGTTGATAATCCTTATTTACAAATTTCTAAACCTATTCTTCAGTAAATGACAATGGAATGAGAAAAATCCTTGGTTGGGAAGTTTAGTAGAGTCTAACCAGATTTTAACTCTATCAGAAAATGAACTGCTAAAAAATGGATGCCAAAGGGGGATTTGGAAGTGGTGGCATTGCCAAAAGGCTTTATTATCTTTAATTTTAAGACCTCAAAAAAATATAGGTTGTGGTTATGAAGGGACCATGGTTCTTTGGTCGAAAAGACCTATTTTTGAGGAAATGATCCTCGAACTTCAATATGTCCACTAAGAATATCAATAGGGCACCCATTTTGGTGTGTCTACCTGGGTTACCTATGGTATTATGGGATGATGAAATACTTAAGGGTATTTCTAAATCAATTTAGCTTGATTACGATGGATCTGTCGACTTGGACAAAAACAAATATGGTTTTTTCCAGGGTTTGTGTTAACACTAATCTCCCTAAGCCTCTTACTTCTTCTATTAAGTTGATTTCAAAGTTTGGATTTTAGATCCAGGATATAGAATATGAAACCTCTATACCCATTTGCATTGGTTGTAAAATGTTTGGCCATTTACAGACTAAGTGTCCTGAGAAGATGTTAGGAGGAAAACTGATGAGATAATATTACAAAATAATATGTGTTACATATATAGGCAGGAGGCCTATATCAATACATGACAAATATCAAAATAACTAACAAGTGTCAACAAGGCATAGTGCACTTTAATTCTAACATTCCCCCTTAAAGTGCACTATCCTAACTAAAGAAAAAAACAAGTCAACATTAGGTAACATTCCCCCTTAATTTTGACTTCTCTAAAATAACCCTATCATCCTCCTTTATTACATGATTTGGTAAAAAAAAATAACTAAAAAAACAAGTCAACTTTAGGTAACATTCCCCCTTAATTTTGACTTCACTAAAATAACCTTAAAGATCGTCCTTTGTTGATGATTTGGTCTAGGCTCGTGCTCTTTCCACTTGGCTCTCAAACTATGAACAATGTTAGATCAATGATGTATATTGTTGCCTCAGGGTCAGCCACTTCCATGGGTCTGTTGCCACTGGGTCAACCATCTAAGTGCCTCAGGGTCATCATGGGTGCCTCATGGTCAACCACTTCTGGATTGATTGCCTCTGCAGGTCATCCTCATAGTATATTGCCTCTTGTAGGTCACTAACTAGTTTCACCATAAATATCAAATCTCCTCATGGTGAATTCAATCTAGAAGGTGTCGGTCCCTGCCGAAAATGCACCTTAATACAATAGAAAAACGAGCCATGAAATACAATACTAATGAGCCATAGAATCCAAATATGGAGGAGATAAAGGGTTTATAGAGTTATTTTAGAGAATTCAAAATTAAGGGCAAATGTTACCTAATGTTGACTTGTTTTTTTATAGTTAGGATAGTGCACATTAAGGGGGAATGTTAGAATATTTTTTAATGTGCACTATGCCTTGTTATTGACACTTGTCATTCTCTTTGACAAGTGTCATGTTTTTCTTATAGGCTCATGCCTATATATTGTAATCACTTGTATCAATATAATTATCTCATAAGTTTTCCTCCTAACAGAAAAAACCTCCTCAAAAGTAGGAGGTCCAAATCTAGAGAAATAAAAAAAGAAGACTACTCTAAAGTTGTTGGGTTTTTTCCAAAATTTAGTGGGCATTCTAAGGGTGGAGAAGTAAATCCAAATAAATTTATTATATTAGTAGAGTTGCTACGTTTTGGTCTTGAGGCTAGGTTGGATGCTATTCCATATAATGGAGTTAAGATCCTATATCATCAAGGGGACCAATTGCCTTCTACTCAGGTTCCTTTGTCCCCCTTTAGGAGCTTCATGTTGAGGTGTTTTTGAGATCAATTACCCCTATTTTGTATACTAAGAGGGTTGTTGCCTCTATTGATAAGGAAAAATATGAAGCTATCACAGAGTATCTTTGGGATGTAGAAGTAGGAGAGATTTCTACAAATGCATTGGATAAGGAATAAAAGGAGGTATGGACCTCCTTGGAGGAATATGGCTTTCAAGAAGTTCTAAATAGACAAAATATAAAACTAAAGAAGATATCTCAACAACAAATCCTTCCTCAATTAGTAGAATCAAGCAATAAGGGAACAATTGGCTCTATTCAACCCATCATAAACACCCAAAAAATGAATCTAAGTAGTGGGAAGGGGATAGGAAGACCAACAGAATATGAGGTGCTCTTAAATAAAATGGCTCAATATATGGCTAATGGCTCCTAGCCTACATTACCTTTGAGCAGATGGAAGGCTCCACAATCCTTGAAGTAATGAAAATTATCTCATGGAATATTTAGGGTCTGCATACACGAACTAAATAAAGAGTGCTAAAATATTTCAAAAAAAGTCTCAATCTTGATATTCTTTTCTTACAGGAAACTAATATGGGCAATGAGGATTTTTATAGATTATGAAGGTTTGTTTGGAAGGGGTGTGAAGGTGTGAGTAGGTTTGCTCGTGGTTCTTTTGAAGGATTGTGGATGCTTTGGAATCCTGATTCTATGGAGGGTAAGTTCATTCATCAAGTTGATAGGTTCTCTTATTTTTTATTCTATTGTAAAAAAATAACTTTTCTTAGATTTCTACCAATGTGTATGCTCCCAATGTTGTTTTTGATATAAGGAAACTCTAGCTTGACTTAAAATCCCTTGGTTCTTCATATGAACTTCCATGACTGCATGCTGGTGATTTTAATTCCATTTTTCTCCCTTGTGAGAAACTTGGAGTTTCAACTATTTTTTGGACAATATGGATGATTTTGGTGAGTTCTTTACCTCCATGGGTCTAGTAGATATTGATTTTCAAGATTCTAAATTCACTTGTTCTAACAGAAGAAATGGAGGGGATCTAATTCAATCTAGGATTGATAAGGCCCTTGCTTCAGTGAGTTGGATTACCATGGTTTATGATTGCTATTTGAGGACTTTACTGAGAATTTATTTTGACCACAACCCATTACTATTAGAATTCATGGAGCAAAAATGTTCGAAAGGTTATCCTTTTAGGTTTGAGACAATGTGGCTTTCTCATCTGGATCTTAAAGGTTTGATTAAGTCTTGGTGGAATACAAATTTCTATGGCACTAAGATGTTTCAAGTGGCAAAGAAGTTGAAAATCATCAAAGCTAACTTGAAGAGGTGGAATCGAGAAATTTTTGGGAACCTCTTTCAAAGGAAGCAAAAAATATTTCAAGAATTGTAGGAAATTGTAGAAAATTGAGGAAAAAGATCAAAATGAAGGTTGGTCAACAAAGAGCAAATTACTCATGTAAAATTTCATAATATTCTTGCTAGTGAGGAGTCTTTTTGTAGGTAAAAAACTCAATCTATGTGGATTAAGGAGGGGGATAGGAATACCAAGTTTTTCCACCTATCAACCTTGAAACATAGAAGTGCTAATAAATAAGATAAATTACATTGAATTCCAGTGAATGTCTTAAATATAAGGAAGAAATTGATACTTCCATGGTATCCTTACTTCAATATTTATTTTCTAGAGATAGGGAGGAATATGGGGATGCTTTAGAGGAACATCTCAGTAACATTCCCCAGGTGGTGATGGCTTATATGAATAATGCTTTTGAATGCCCCCTTTTCTAATGATGAGATTAGGATCAACCTATTTAGTATGAATAAGGACAAAGTTCTTGGATTGGATGGGTTCCCTACTAGTTTTTTTAGAGGTTTTGGCACCTTCTTAGTTTGGATATTAGAAAAACCTAAAGATAATTCCAATATTCTTCCTCTTTTCTACAGACATGGAATACTACCTTTATTATTTTAGTTCTAAATAAACATGGTGCCTCTTCTCTAAGGGATTTCAAACCTCTCAACTTATGCATTACCCTATATAAGTTTCTTACTAAGACACTTGCTAATAGGTTGAAAATTCTTCTCCCCATCTTGATTTCTCATCTTAAAAGCAATTTTGTTCATGGTAGGTAGATTTTGGATGGGATCATTATGGTTCACGAGACTTTACATTTTATTTCCAAAAGTAGGTTGGTTGGAATGTTTCTTGAACTTGATATGTGAAAGGCTTATGACAGGGTATCCTAGGAGTTCCTTGACAAGGTGTTACAAAAATTTGGCTTTGGGGATCTATGGAGAAAGTGGATTAGAGTTTGTATTTCCTTTTCTAAATTTTCTATCATCATAAATGGGTTTCTAAGTGGTTTTTCGGGGCCAAAGAGGTATTATGAAAGGTGATCCATTATCTCTATATATTTTCATTTTGATTGCTAAAGCTTTAGGAAGATCGATTCTTGTTGCTACTTTGTCCTCTAAGATTAAGGGTATTAGGCCTGCTAGTATTATGGAGAATATTTCTTATCAATAGTTTGTAGATGACATTGTACTTTGTGGTAAGGCTACTATGAGAGAGGCTAAGGAATTCATGAATATTTTAAAGTTGTATGAGAAAGCTTCCAGCCAACAAATTAACTTCCATTAAAGTTAAATTTTTTTTTCTGAATATTGGGAAGTAGCTTCAGCATAGAATTGCGGGGATTTTTGGTTGTGGCATTGCTAACCTTATTTATATCTAGGTATGCCATTTTTTACTAGTAGTATGAAGGAGGAGTTGTGGTATCTTGTGTTGTATAGGATTCAACATAAGTTAGTTGGGTGGAAAGGTAATCTCCTGAGCCAAGTAGGTAAGTTACAATTTCTTCAAGCTACCCTCCAAAGCATTCTCATCTATTATATGTCTCTTTTTAGAATGCCCTTCAAAGTTAGGAGGAGGATTGATAAAAAATTTATGATATTTTTGTGGGCTGGGTTGGAGGATAAACAGAGGGTTTCCTTGGTCTCTTGGGATAGGGTTTACTCTTCTAAGAAAGAAGGTGGTCTTGGGATTAGAAATTTATTGTTGTTCAATAAGGTGTTGATTGCAAAAATAGCTTGGAGATTATGTGTTGAGGAGGATCAATTATGGAAAGATATTATGAGAGGTATCTATAACATCACATTATTTTTTTTAGAAGTTTTGCTCCTACTTTAGCGACCCCGAGGAAGCGGTGCACCATCCACTACTCTATTTGTAATTTTACTTGATCTTTTAATGTTTAATATGCATTAAATGAAATACATAACGAAAATATAACCAATGCTAAGAAATAAATGAATGAATGCTTTTGTATTGATATTTCCAAGATCCAGTTACATATAAATCCCTCTAAGGGATACCCTTTGTTTGATACATGATTTTACACAAAGAGGGTAGCAGATGTATAAAATATCCCTATGCAGGAGGATGGTGTGCTTTAACAAGCTTCCCGGTGACACACACAAAAATGTATGAGGGCTTACAGATGCCTCCTTCTCCAAGTATGATTCCTGGAGGGGTCTTTGTGCTTTTGAATGTTTCTAATCCATGTGATGAACCTATATTCCTACAAGCAATGAAACATCGACACACACTTAGATGTTCAAGATTGCCTCCCTGGATGAGGTTGTTAGAAATAAATCTGATAATGAAAGGAAATATGCTCAATGAATGAAGCTAGTACTATGAATGCAAGTAAATGATGCAAGTCTATGCTAATGATATGAAAAAATGAAGGAAAACATAATACAAGAACCTAATACCAAAACCCTAGACTAGGCCTGCGAGCCACTATCCAAGACAGTGGCCGCTAGAATGAAGCATGTTCTCTTGCTCCAAGGTTATGGATCTTAAGCTTGTTTTTGATGTTGAAATGTTTGTAGTTTTATCTGATGTGTCGAATACCTTATAGACGGTAAACCCTTAATCAACTAGCACTTCACCGCTCCTCAAGGGTGCTTAGATCTGCTCTCCAATTTGATAGGGATTCGTTGTGTATGATCTCCAAGAAAAGCTCTCTTAAAGAAGATTGCTACAATATTATAAAGGTCCCAAAATTTATGATTATGGATACCTTGGTGCTCTCAGTCTTGCACTTTTTAAAGTGTGTGAAATCCTAGGTCTATGTTCAAAACCCTAGGATTGAATCCCTCATGCATAGTGAATGTTAGCATGAGAAGCTTTTATCTTTTCTATGTTTAAAGACTAGTTAACTGAAGTCTAAATTCAGACTCAAGTCCTCCATGTGAACTGGTCATGAAGGGGAATGCAAAGTTACCCCTGCTCACCTTTATTGCATGTAGACTACCACTTCTACCCCTGATTAGGTCTGTTTGTCGACAAAATGTTTTTTATGGCTTAGTTGTTATCATTTGTAGTGGCTAAGTTTTGGCTGCTCTAGGCTACAGTGGCTAAGGTTTGGCCACTCTAGGCTATAGTGGCTAGGATACATCTGCTTTGGTTCATAGCGGCTAGGCCTGGATGGACTAAGATTACCCTAGATGAGTGGTGAGAACCACTTTTGATACTTGGAAAGTCCAAGTTTTAGTCATATATTCTATGAATGTGCCTATGTGGGTACTTCTCCTAAACATGATATTTTTTAGGTGTCTATACCTCTTTTTGTGATGCACTATGTGGAAAACACAACGCCGAGCAAAAATGTAGACTGATTTGTTTGTAGGGTGTATGATGATCATTGATTTGATCAACATTGGATGTCCCAGTCATGCAAGACGACACACATCCTATGACCAAAGGCATTAAGGTGCCATTGGAGCCTTTTGTGATTTGACCAAAGGTATTTAGGTACCTTTGGCACCTTTTGTGAAGTGACCAAAAGTATTAAGGTACCTTTGGAGCCTTTTGTGAAGTGACCAAAGGTATTAAGGTACCTTTGGAGCCTTTTGTGAAGTGAATAGGAGACAAGCTTAAGTCAAATCCTAGCCTTTGTGGCAATTAGGAGACTTTGTTTAAGTCAAATATCATCCTAGGTGGCAATTAGGAGACTTGGTTTAAGTCAAATCCTAGCCTTTGTGGCAATTAGGAGAATTTGTTTAAGTCAAATCCTAGCCTTGATGGCAATTAGGAGACTTAGTTTAAGTCAAATCCTAGCCTTGGTGGCAATTAGGAGACTTAGTTTAAGTCAAATCCTAGCCTAGGTGGCAATTAGGAGACTTGGTTTAAGTCAAATCCTAGCCTAGGTGGCAATTAGGAGACTTGGTTTATGTCAAATCCTAGCCTAGGTGGCAATTAGGAGACTTAGTTTAAGTCAAATCCTAGCCTTGATGGCAATTGAAAAATGAAATGATTTGTGTTTGTTCTTTGTCCTTAACAAAAAAAGGGGATTTTTGCCAATGTGGATGGTATGAATGCAAGGCAAAGGGCACAACCTTTGATAAAAGAACACAGTATTTTGAACCTAGCAATTGATGTGGATGATGCGAATGCAAGGTAAAGGGCACAACCTTTGATAAAAGAATGCAGTCTTTTGAACCTAGCAATTGACCTGTTGATGATGTGATGTGATGTGTTACAAGTTGATTTGATGATGGATTCTTTATCACGTGCATAAGATGTATGTTCATATGGATGTTTATATGATTTGATTATTATGATATGAAGTCAAATCCTAGACTTTATGGCGATAGGAGACAAGCTTACTAGTTTGCTTGAATTTTCTTTTGATCTTTTGCTTATTTTCCCCAAGCAAGGGAGTGCATGATTATCTTTGGTAATGACTTTTGAATAAGTGAACTTAGCAATGATTTAGAATTTGATTGTTGACTTTGATTATGCATGTTGTTATTATGACCAATGGACTTAGAAAATGCCATTGGGGAATTTTGGGTGGCCAAAGCATTTATGGATGTCTTTGGAGCATTTTTTAATTTGAGTTTGACCAAGCAACATGAAGATGCCCCTGGAGCATTTTGATTAATTTTGACCAAGCAGCATAAATATGCACTTGGATGCTTTTAGTGATTTGACCAAGTAGCTTGAATATGCCCTTGAAGCTTTTAGTGATTTTTACCAAAGGGCTTATGATGCCTTTGGGGATTTTTGTTATTTTGACCAAAGGTCTTATGATGCCTTTGGAGCTTTTTGTGATTTTGACCAAAGGGATTATGATGCCTTTGGGGCTTTTTGTGATTTTGACCAAAGGGATTATGATGTCTTTGGAGCTTTTTGTGATTTTGACCAATGGTCTTATGATGCCTTTGGGGCTTTTTGTGATTTTGACCAAAGGGCTTATGATGCCTTTGGGGCTTTTTGTGATTTTGACCAAAGGGCTTATGATGCCTTTGGGACTTTTTATGATTTTGACCAAAGGGCTCATGATGCCTTTTTATGATTTTTACCAAAGGGCTCATGATGCCTTTGGGGATTTTTGTGATTTTGACCAAAGGGCTTATGTCCTCTGGGGAATTTGTTAAGTTGACCAAAGGGCTTATGTCCTTTGGGGAATTTGTTAAGTTGACCAAAGAGCTTATGTCCTTTGGGACATTTGTTAAGTTGACCAAAGGGCTTATGTCCTTTAGGGCATTTGTTAAGTTTACCAAAGGGCTTATGTCCTTTGGGGCATTTGTTAAGTTGACCAAAGGACTTATGTCCTTTGGGGTATTTGTTAAGTTGACCAAAGGTCTTGTATTCTTTGGGGCATTTGTTAAGTTGACCAAAGGGCTTGTGTCCTTTGGGGTATTTTTTAAGTTGACCAAAGGGCTTGTGTCCTTTGGGGTATTTTTTAAGTTGACCAAAGGGCTTGTGTCCTTTGGGGAATTTGTTAAGTTGACCAAAGGGCTTGTGTCCTTTGGGGCATTTGTTAATTTGACCAAAGGGCTTGTGTCCTTTGAGGCATTTGTTAAGTTGATCAAAGGGCTTGTGTCCTTTGGGAAATTTGTTAAGTTGACCAAAGGGCTTGTGTCCTTTGGGGCATTAGTTAAGTTGAACAAAGGGCTTATGTCCTTTGGGGCATTTGTTAATTTAACCAAAGGGCTTGTGTCCTTTGGGGCATTTGTTAAGTTGACCAAAGGGCTTATGTCCTTTTGGGAATTTTTTAAGTTGACCAAAGGGCTTGTGTTCTTTGGGGTATTTGTTAAGTTGACCAAAGGGCTTATGTCCTTTCGGGCATTTATTAAGTAAGAATTTGTTAAGTTGACCAAAGTGCTTGTGTCCTTTGGGGCATTTTTTAAATTGACCAAAGGGCTTGTGTCCTTTGGGGTATTTTTTAAGTTGACCAAAGGGCTTATGTCCTTTGGGGAATTTGTTAAGTTGACCAAAGGGCTTATGTCCTTTGGGGAATTTTTAAGTTGACCAAAGGGCTTATGTCCTTTGGGGTATTTATTAAGTTGACCAAAGGGCTTGTGTCCTTTGGGGCATTTGTTAAGTTGACCAAAGGGCTTGTGTCCTTTGGGGCATTTTTTAAGTTGATAAAAGGGCTTGTGTCCTTTGGGCCATTTGTTAAGTTGACCAAAGGGCTTGTGTCCTTTGGGGCATTTTATAAGTTGACCAAAGGGCTTGTGTCCTTTGGGGTATTTTGAAGTTGACCAAAGGGCTTGTATCCTTTGGGGAATTTTTTAAGTTGACCAAGGCGCTTGTGTCCTTTGGGGAATTTGTAATTTGATTGCTTAATTGTTTGATTTTTGAGTAGGGGATGTATGATACCAGTAATGCCCTAGTTGATGTTTAGAAATATTTTTGTCTTGATTTTATGTTATGGATGTAATGATGGATTCTATGTCTAGATAATGATTTGATTTTGCTATATATATGTAATGTGCTGGTGACATGTGCTAGCTAGATGATGGATGTATGCTTTAGATGGTATGATCTAGATGATGATGGATGCATATGATTTATTGCTATGTAGAAATTTTTGAGGTTTTTCCTAAGACTTCAAACACTCTAGTTACCCTATCAACATCTATAACTGACCATACAAGACTTTTGAAAAGCAAGGCTTTCACTCTGTACCTGGATATTCATTATCTCTTTGTGTGCAAATGAATATATATTTATATAGAACTCAAGCATTTCCTCCAATGTTAGGCGGGGTTCTTTCAGCCCATTGCTAAGATCAGGGATCCTCAAGTGTTCATCTCATCCTTATGTTGGACTTAGTTGGACTATACCACTAGGCAGTATTGGGTTACCCAAAGCTAGCTCATCCACATACAAACATTGGTATATACAAATGCCAAAGCTATTGTGATAGACATATCTTCATGTGTAAGGATATCTCCTTCCAATTTTGTACAATGTTGAGAATTCTAGGGATTCAAGTTCCATTCCCTTCTTTTCTTAATTTTATTTGGGATACTTGCTCTTGTTTAGTGATGAACATTACTGTTTATTTTTAATTGATTTTTTCTTTTTGAGCAAGGGATTCATGTAGTGATGATAATCACTATTTTCTTTGTTTTTGTTTTTTTGAGTAGTTTGACTTTGTTTGGGATCTTGAATTTGCACTTTGTTTCGGTATTTTTCTTGTTGTAATGAAAGCAAAAGATTTAATTGGGTAGGGCAAAGCTTTTCCTTTTGCCAATTCTTAGTACCTTTAAACCGGTCGCACAGGGGGATAAGCAAGAAAAATCCTTTTCACTTAAGGTAACCTAGACCACTTTTGCAGCTTTCATCTTTCCCTTGTACCAGCTAGGATTTTAGTGTTTCAATTAGTGACAGGATCCTAAATATCCAAGGTATTATCACAACTAGACCTTGCCCTCTACTAATCAAGGTGGCTTTATAAAAAATCTGATAAGACCACTAGATATGGTTGAATGACTAGGAAACCTTAGTATATTTCTTATAGCAACATGAAATGGTTGTGTTGAAAAACACAGTTACATACATGGGGGATGGATGATGATGGATTTTTGATGATGCAATGATTGATGTACAAATGTGGTGTCATTTGTAAGATTGTGAACATATATGTATCTAATGTAAATGCAATGGATGCAAATGAATGTATGCAATGCAACTATATGAATGTAAGTGTGGAATGCAAATGTTTTTGGATTTTTGATGCTTTCAATTGTTTTTGAGATTTTGATTATTTTGAATGTTTTTGAACTTTTGATTTTAAATTGTTTGTATGCTTTTATGTTTTGCTTTTTGACCAAAGGGCTTTAAGATGCCTTTGGAGAATTTTGTGATGCGACTTGACCAAAGGGCTTTAAGATGCCTTTGAAGTGTTTTATGATTTGATTTGACCAAAGGGCTTTAAGATGCCTTTGGAGCATTTTTTATGGAATTTTGACCAAGTGGCGTGGATACCCTTGGAGCATTTTTTATTAATTTGACCAAGCGACAAGAAGATACCCTTGGAACATATTTGGTTAAGGTGACCAAGCGACTTAGAGATGCCCTTGGAGCATTTTTTATTAATTTGACCAAGTGGCATGAAGATGCCCCTGGAGCATTTTTGGTTAAGATTTGACCAAGCAGCTTAGAGATGCCCCTGGTGCCTTTCATTTTTTATTTTACTGTTTTCTTATTTGTTTGGACTTTTATGATTTCTATTGTTTTTGAATATTTTGAAGTTAACATTTTTTATATTTTTTTAGTGTTATAGGGGAAGGTATGATACCTTAGGTGCCCCCAATGTGCATGTTACATATTGTAATGTAGTCATATTGCTTAGGAAGAGTGACAAAAATAAGCTCTCCCAATTGGGGCACAAACCTCTATAGGGTGCCCCTGTCTTGATGAGATGAAATGAATAAACCATATATGGGAAATGCCCCACTATATATGAGTTCTTGAACTACATGTCTGAATCTTTTGCAATTACAAATACCATGCCCCTTTATTCGATGATATATGTAGTAATTGTACTCCCTATAACCCTTAGGTTTAGATTTGTTTGGGTCTAAAGGATTTATGTCAGGTCAGGTGATGACTCTAGCTTCCTGCAGCTTTTGAAAAATATCAAACATAAACTTGTTTAAAGGTGTCCAAATGCGTTGTTGCTACTTTGATTTTTTAGCATGCTTTGTCCTAGTATGAGGACTAGGTTGAGCCCTAGGTATGTCACTTACTGGCTCATGGGGCTCATCTTGCTTTTTGAGTGCAAGGGGTGGATTAGTGACTATGGCCACTTGTTGGTTGACAATTTGAAGTTGCTTTTTGTTGAGCATGTTGTATACTATGGCTCTGAAACCTCGACATGATTGAATATCATGCCCATTTTTCCTATGATATAGATAGTGTGACTCTTCCTCATACCCTCGTGGTTTAAGATGATTTGTATATAAAGGTTACACCTCTGGTAGGGTGATGGAATTTGTGGCAATTAATCGATTAAAAATCGATACTACAGGCTCAGGCAATGAGGGATGTTTGCTAGGTTGCTGAGGCAATCGAGTTGGTGCTTGCTCTATTTGAGGCTTTTCCTATGGATGCATAGTAGGTGGTTTGATCTTAGATGAGGGTGGCTTCTGTAATTCCAGGCTCTCAAGTTGGTTCATGATAAAGTACAATGCTTCATTTTTTAATCCTTTTGGGCCTCTATATTATAGAGGTGATTTTGCATATGATCCAATACTGATAAGGCTCCCATGTGTATTTCTAGCGATTGGTTTGAAATACCATTTTCTACTGAAGGAGACAAAAGAGCAGATGCTAAAGATCTACCAGGTAACTCTAAGTCATTGATTTCCTTTGTTCGAGTTGATATGGAGGATTCATGATGACTCATTTCGATAGTGGCATCCACATGCTCATGTTTATGACTTATTTCATGTTCCTATCTTACTTGGTGATGTTGAATTGTGTCAACTTTGGTACCTCCAATATGATGTGGGAGGGACACTTGTTCTTGCTCATGAGAAGTGAATCAGGGGTGACTGAAGCCAATGGTTTTGCTCCCTTCAATGGAGAAGCAACATCTGATTGCTCCACATATTGTTTTATCTTCTTTAGAGTCACTTGGTCCTCTACCTTGCTATTGATCATTGCCACAAACTCCTAAGAAGGTACTTTTTCTTGTGTATCATCGACCTTTCGGTAATACTTGAATGGCTTAGGGTCATGGGGTACCACATACACTTGTCCTTGATGTATGAATTTTAGGTTTTGGTGTACTATGGAAGGCACACATTCCATATCTTTTATCCATGGTCTACCTAGCAATATGTTGTACTGCCTCTCACCTTCCAAGATATGGCACAATGTAGGTATCATCTTTATCCCGACTTGTATAGGTAGGATTATTGTGCCAATTGTTGGGGAAGTAGCATCATTGAAGGCCCTCAATGTAAATTTTGTGTCCTTAATGCGTGAAGGTGGCAGATTTAAATACTTCAAAGCTGTAGCTATGATAATGTTGATGGATGACCTAGTGTCAATCAAGACTCTCTTGTACAAAATTTAATTGATTATTACTATGATGTGGAGAGGAGGATCAGGTTCATCCTGAGAGATTATCTTAATCTCCTACCTATGAAAGGCAATCATAGGGTCCTTTTGTAAGTGCGCTGAACTTATTGTTGGCATGGACTATGATAGATTATCAGCTTTAGTTGATTTTTTGGTATGTTGGGTTGATCAAGGCATCTTTTGCTTCCTGTTGTAGTATTTATCACACCAATAAAACCCTCATCAGGAAGGGCTATGTACACCTCATTAATGTTCTCAAATTGATTCTTGTTTCCCCATGGTTAGGGGGGAATATTTTTGAATATGTTGATGTTTTGTAATTCATTCTTATCCAACATATCCTACACTACATTCTTGAATGCCACACAATCCTGGATAACATGGCCATTTTACCGATGGTAAATGTAAAAGAGATATTCCCTATATACCTTATATTTAGGGTAATTAGGATCCATGGTGCGCACCTTAGGCAAGTTTAAAACCTTAGCCTCAAGAAGGTGGCTATAAAATGATGTCAAGGATTCAAACAATGGCATATAGTTGCGAGGGGGTTGTTTCTATTTGCCTTTGATTTGATTCTTGTTGCATTGGTTGTAATGCACAGTAGGAGGTTGAGCCTGATAGTTATCTTGTTGTTGGCTTTGTGCTACTTTTAGAAAATTTAACACTATCTGGTTGACGTGCACAGGTTCAGTCTGTTATGGTTAATGTTGTGTGCTCTTGTTCCATTCTTTCTTGCTACAAAGCTTTAGATATCCTTATTCCAGCTTTATATCTTCAATAAGCTTAGCTTGAGCCAAGGTTTCTTCGAATGTATCATACTGTTGTAGTTGCAATAGCAATGAGATGTGCTTGGCACAAATTTTTGTAAAAATTCAGATTAGCTCTTCGATTGGGATGGAAAATGATAACTTTGCTATGATTTTTCTCCATCTATCCCCATAATCCATGACTGGCTCATCATCATACTACTTTAGGTTGGACAATTTTGAGAGATTCACATTCTTCTTAGCACCAAAAGAGAAATGTTTTAAGAATGCATTCACTAGTTGTTCAAAATTGGATATGTTGTGCTTGGGAAGTTGGTTGAACCATTGAGTGGCAACACCCAAAAATATCAAAATGAAGGTTCTTAATATAAGAGCATCATTGTCTTCAAGATGAAAACATGCATTGATGAAGTTGGTAACATGCTCTTGTGCATCCTCTTCACCCTTGAAATTTTCTAACCTAGGCATCTCAAAATGCTTAGGATATACGAGGCTAGGGACTGACTAGCACAATGGCCGGTTGTGTATTTTACTTAGTGTCAACTGGTTCCCAGATGTATCTTGCTTCTCAAAGAATTTGATATTTTATGCGAGTACCTGGAATGCCTTTGAGGCAAGGAGTTCCTCTTATTGCAGGCCCACTCGTGGTGATAATGGATATAAACCTCTATTCACTTGTCTTGCTCTATTCTCTTCCCTCCTGTGAGGGGATTCAAGATGTGTCTGATCCTGATTTATTATGTTTACCCTTTTCCCACTAGTTGGATTTCACTCATAATTTAGTGGGTGGTTTTGTTGCGGGTTTCCTTCTTGTCTAGTGCACTTCTCTCTTGGTGAGTCAGCACATTGATCTCTTTGATGATCATTTATATTTGCTTGTTGGTTGCTATGAGCTAGCTGCTCAACTTGCTCCCTTAAAAATTGCTCATGTTGGTGCAACAATAATTCTCTTTGTTTATCATGTTCGAGAGATTCTACAAGCTCTCACTCTTTGTGCAAGGTATTTTCTAACCATTGCATGTGGTTAACTTGCACGGCCATAGAAGACTCATGCTTATCTGATCCTATTCTAGTAGTTTTGACTCACAAATTCCTCGAAGAGGTTCCAGTTGTTTATTTGTTCTTACTAGCTAAGGTAACTTTTTCAATGTATTTTGTATGTTGATAATTGTCTCTATGATTAGAATCTATATGATATTTGTGGGGTTGCTTTGAAGCATCCCCAGGTTGAGTTGTGCGTTTACCAGTCACGCTTTGTGAGCTTCTAGATGTAGAATATTCTATGGCTATGGTTCTAGAGTTTATTATTGAACAAATTTTATCCCACTCATCCAATTGACCTTGGAGCATTTGTTCTCTTTGAATTTCATGTGACCCATGTGACTGATTCGATATATTTGTTGTGTTGGGTCTATGACTTTGCAACTTTGTGCGAGGGTTCTTGCCTATTTTGAATTGCACAAAAAGGTCAGAAAATCTCTTCCCTCTATCTTGCCCATTATTGGTCTAATTTTAACTCTAATTTTAATGAGATGTGGTGGGTATGGAACCTGATTACCTCTCTAGATTGGAGTTTTAGCTCACCATGGGAGGTCTCTCGACCATAATTTTTGTTACAAAAAATTTGACTTCTGAAAAAGGTTGTGGGTGTCATATATAAAAAATATTAGTGCAAAACATTGATCACAATGAGCTATAACTTCAAAATTTGAATTTTGGATTAAAAATTTGAATTTTGGGTCAAAAATTTGTATTTTTGCAATAACAGGCCAACCGAGGCCCGTGGGGAAATGCCCACTTTTAGGAATTTTTAGGAATTTTTAAACCGTGAAGAGTTAGGACTCAAAATTTTTGGGAGAGGTGCCCCAGGGTCTAACTAAGACAACAAAACAAATTTGGAACTTTTTGAAGTTTTCTAGCCCACTTTATGACTATTTTAGTGCAGTTTTTCCCTATTTTCAGCCTCGAAAATAGAGTAAAAATAAAACCAAAATAACTTTTTCGTTATAGCTCTAATTTGCATGATTCTCAATCCTTTGGATGCAAAATAAAAATTTAGATTTTAAATTGTTTTTTTTTTATAAAATTCTCTAAAAATTAGGGTTAGGGTTTGGTCCCAAATAACAAAGAAACACACAAAGTAGACAATATTATTATCTTTTTTTAAGGATTAAATGTGTATCCTAATAAATTATTTTAGTGTGTTTTAGATGTGTTGTTGCTTTTGATTTCTTGATCTTGCTTTGGATTTAGAATTAGGGGACTCATACATAGTGGGAACCAAGAACACCCATGCCAAACATGATTTTCTCAAAAAAATACTAGGGTACACCGCTTAAATCCTAGTGGGGGGTTCGCTTAGCTCTTCCACTCTGAACCAATGATTATTCCAATAGTGGGAGATATTTTGAACATAAGTAAATAGTACCACTATAAGTAATTGCCTTACTCCATTCTAGAATATCTAGGGGGCAAGCCGGTGGAAGGAGGTGAATTCCAACGTCACCGAACAGAATTGAGGGTTGGTGATGAAATCCAACTCACCAATGTTTAAAATGATACGTGCGAGTGTGTGTGATTCTTTTTAGATTTTGAAATAGAAAGTGATGCATCAACTAGAATTCATGACTATTTTCCTACAACACCTAAAAATAACATTTCATTTTCATACAAATGCATCTATAACTAGTCTATATGATTTTAATGCACTCTCCTATTTTGTGATGAAAATAGCCACTAATTGGGCCACATGCAAGCAAACCAAAACACAATGGCCTAGAATATTGGATACTAGGGTGGACCTTACAAGAAGAGGTCCACTATTCCTAACAGTGCCTAGATAAAATCTAAAAGAAACCTAGGAAATACAAAATGCAGTTTTTATTTCTCTTTTCATGCTTTAATTTTCCAATTTGAAATGTGTTTTAATGTTCATTGTTCTTAAGAAACCATATGTAGACAAAAAATCAAAAAAATACTATAAAAGGTGTACCAACATCGAATATTTCTCAGATGGCAAAAATTATGCCCTCTGCTGCACTTCTTGGGTAGTCGTTGTAGACCAGAGTAGCTAAAATATGGTCATTATAGACTAGAGCGGCCAAGACTACGGGTTGTTGTAGACCATAGTGGCTAAAATATGGTCATTGTAGACCATAGTGGCCAATATTGTGGGTCACTATAGAACAGAGCGGCAAAACCTGCACAAAAAAATCTAATATCAGTGATTTGATAAGAAAAAATTGGTGGGGGTCCCACCATGATCGCTATCTGTAGCGACCCCGAGGAAGCGGCACACCATCCACTAATCTATTTGCAATTTTACTTGATCTTTTAATATTTAATATGCATTAAATGAAAGGCGTAAATAAAATATAACCAATGATAAGAAATAAATGAATGAATGCTTTTGTATTGATATTTCCAAGATCCGGTTACATATAAATCCCTCTAAGGGATACCCTTCGTTTGATACATGATTTTACACAAAGAGGGTAGTGGATGTATAAAATATCCCCGTGCAAGAGGATGGTGTGCTTTAACAAGCTTCCCGATGATGCACATGAAAATTTATGAGGGCTTATAGATGCCTCCTTCTCCAAGTCTAATTCTTGGAGGAGTTTTGTGCTTTCGAATGTTGCTAATCCATCTGATGAAACTGTATTCCTGCAAGAAATGAAACAACAACACTCACTTAGATGTCTGAGATTGCCTCCCCAGATGATGCTGTTAGCAATAAATCTGATAATGAAAGGAAATATGCTCAATGAATGAAGCTAGTGCTATAAATGCAAGTAAATGATGCAAGTCTATGCTAATGATATGAAAACATGAAGGAAAATAGAATACAAGAAACTAATACCAAAACCCTAGACTAGGTCTAGGGGCCACTGTCCAAGATAGTGGTCACTAGAATGAAACCTATTATCTTGCTTCAAGGTTATGGATCTTAAGCTTGTTGTCAATGTTAAAATGGTTGTTGTTTTGTTTGGTGTGTTGAATACCTTATAGATGGTAAATCCTTAATCATATAGCACTTCATCACTCCTCAAGGGTGCTCAGATCTACTCTCAAATATAATAGGGCTTTGATGTGTATGCTTTCCAAGAAAAGCTCTCTCAAAGAAGATTTCTACAATATGATGAAGGTCCTAGAATTGATAATTATGGACCCCTTGGTGCTCTCAGGCTTGCACCTTTTACATTGTGTGAAACCCTAGGTCTATGTTCAAAACCATAGGATTGAGTGCCTCATGCATAGTGAATGTTAGCATGAGAAGCTTTTATCTTTTCTATGTTTAAAGACCAGTCAACTAAAGTCTAAATTCAGACTCATGTCCTCCATGTGAACTGGTCATGAAGGGGAATGCAAAGTTACTCCCGTTCACCTTTATTGCATGTAGACTACCACTTCCACCCCTAATTAGGCCTATTTGTCATCAAAATATTTTTTATGGCTTAGTCGCTGTCATTTGCAATGGCTAAGGTTTCGTCACTCTAGGCTATAGCGGCTAAGGTTTGGTCGCTCTAGGCTACAACGGCTAAGGTTTGGCCACTCTAGGCTACAGCGTCCAAGATCTAGCCACTCTGGTTCATAGAGGCCAGGCCTATATGGGCTAAGACTACCCCAAATGAGTGGTGAGAACCACTTTTGATACTTGGAAAGTCCAAGGTTTAGTCATATAGTCTAGGAATGTGCCTATGTGGATAGTTCTCCTAAAAATGACATGTTTTAGGTGTCTACACCTTCTAGGGGCTCTATGATTTGGAATGGTTTGATGGGCGTCATAATTTTGGTTACAGATGGAATGCAATGGTAGATTTTGAATGAAAAGGATGTGTTCTTCTAGGAGGATAATTGAATTCTTCCTGAATCCCTCTTTCTTAGTCCTAATTTTTATGGGTTGAAGTATCATTTGTGACTTAAATATGGAGAAAAAGTAATTGGTTATATAATCATCACTAATGGCAAGAGGATTTGGAAGCATTTGACTTTACATGCAACTAATCTTTGTTTCCTTCAAATTTTGGCAAATTTGAACATGTTGCTACAACATTACTTTTTTCCTCAATAGAATGACATGGACTTCCTTCTCTATACTCATTCTACTAAAGACCTTTTTTCTATTAAGACTACATATGAGGCCCAAAAATTATCTAGGGCAGGATATTTTCTAGTGAAAATGGTTTGGTATCCTCATTTGATCCCCAAGATTGCATTTTTTTGTGGCTGTGTTTGCAAAATAGATTTTTGATTGTTGATAATTTATGTAAAAAAGGCTTCCATATTCTCAATATTTGTCTCTTGTGTTATAAGGATGTTAGATCTATAGATCATTTTTCATCCATTATGATTTCTCAAATATGGTGTTCAATTCTTTACTAGATTATTTTTCTATCTAGTGGATGTTACCTCAAAATTTTAAAGAACTTTTCACTCAGTGGATATCCCCCTTCATCAGTCACAACCTCAGGGTGTGGGATCTAGTTTGTCTTTATTTTTTTATGGGGTATCTGGTGGAAGAGGAACAAAAGAAATTTCAAGGATATTTCTAGGGATGAATTATTTGTCTTTAGAATTATTAAAGTTGCTATTGAGAACAACCTAGTTGTCTTTGCTACTGGAAATGGTAGGGAGAAAGTTGTGGAGAAAGGGGTTGTTGTTAGTTGGAAATTAAATCTGTGGTCTTCTACTTTTGTATCCACTTTTTAAAAAATATTGGATACTGGATGGCATAAACAAACTAAAGGGTGGGTCATTCTAAAATTTTATGGGGTTGCCAAAGGTAACCTTGGGAGGGCTGATGAAGGTGGTTTTGTCATAAATGATAATGGTGATATAATTTGGGATTTACACCAAATATTATGGTATTCAAACCATCACCTAACTTAAGCTAAGGTACTTTTCTTAGGTGTTAATCAAAAATTTTAAGAGGGGCTTTAGAAGTCTTCTCATACAAGGTGACTCCTTGAACATAATTCAAGATTTGTAGGCTGGAAAGACTAATAATTATTTCATCTTGAATATTATTAAGGACACCTTAAAAATTCTAGGAAGTATGTTAGAAGTTAAAATTGGGCATATTTATAGGGAAGGTAACTAGGTTTTTGATTTTATGGCCAATTTGGGGTTGGATAGTGACCAATTTAGCATTTGGGAAGATAATTTCCCTTTGCAGTTAATGACAATTGTTGCTTTGGAAGCATTCAACCTACCTATCTAGTAGACCTTTTTCTTATATTTCTACTTGGATGAGGTCTCCTTTGTGTTGTAGTGATCCTCTCTCTAGGGCTCTTCTTTGGGCGGTTGATCATTTTTCTCCTTGGTGGTTTCTATTCTCAACAAATATGCTTGGTGTATTGACCTCAACCTTGCTCTATGGGATTGGGGTTTTGCTATCTACATCTTGATGTATTTTTTCCCTTCTAGTCTTATGTAAAAATAGAATAGGACCATTGGTGCGTATAAAAGAAAGTTGAATAAAAAATTCTCCTTTATGCCATGTTGGGTGGTGGGCTGGTCTATGCTCTTGGGTGGCTATTGGGTTTAATTTTTTTCATTTTGGCCTTGGAGGCTAGCCTATGCTTAATTGGACATATCTTTATTTGCTTCCTCTAATGTAAAATATTCTAGGACCTTTCAAAACCTTGCTTTTCCACCATTAATCAAATACAAAATGTGGACTTGACTTTGTCTTGCATAGGTGTGTATAGTAGAATGAGATTTTTTACATCTTTTAGGCATGTCAAGATGATCCATCAAGGGGACACCACTATGCGAATGAACTATTATTGGCACAATATATTTTTTTCCCTTGCTCCATTAGGATGTTAGTAAGTATGTACGACATTATGGTTAGTGCTAGTGAATGGGTAAACACCCTACCATAGATGAGATGCCACTATAGCCTCAAGTGGTTCTAGAGTCATTTGAGAAGTAGGGGCTTGATTTTGTTGGCCCAAATGATCCACCATCCTAAGGTAAGCAACCAATTCTATTTTGTATAGATTATTTGACCAAGTTGATAGAGGTTCATGCATTGAAGTATGCTCATGAGGACAAAGTTACAAATTTATGTATGGGCATATGTTTTAGCAATTCGGTGCTCCTTGTGATATTATTTCAAACCAAGGACCATAATTTATATCTAATATGGTGCAAATGTTCATTAAATTTTATTAGGTAAATCACAAAAATAAATCTCCTTATCACCCATAGGCAAATGGATAGGTAGAAGTCACTAATAGAGAGCTTGAGACTATTTTGACAAAGTAGCTTCTCATTGAGTATATTGTGTGAACATGTTACCTAAGGCTGTGGGAATACAATACCATGTGGAAATCAACAAGAAGTTTCACCCTATATGATTTAATGTATGATAAGAACCCAATACTTCCTATTAAATTTGAACTTTAAAAACTTTGTACAATTCTCAAGATAGTCATGAACTTGTTAGAGGTATAGTGTGAGAGGATACTAAAGCTAAATGAGTTATATGAACTATATTTGAATAATATTCACCATAAAAAAAATCATACAACAACAAAGGAAAGTTTGGTATGATCACCACAATAAAAATAGCAAATACAAAACATGTGATTGGGCATTTTTCTTTGATTCATGTTATCAAGACTTTATTGGCAAATTGTATACTAGATGGTTAGGGCCATATGAGATCAATAAATTTTTTGATAATAGTGTGATAAGACTATTACCTATTTATGGATCTTATTCTTATCTCTTTTTTAATGTGCATAAATTGAGGTTGTATCATAATCCAATCACAAAGGAGGAGTTTTTGTCTCATTTGTTTTCATAGTCTAATTTGCATATTGTAGAAGAATCTTCCTCTTTTAAATCAAACATTGAGTGATTATATTTTTTCATTGAAATATATACATACACACACACACACATGCACACATATTAGTTCAATAATGAAAACCTCTTTTGAGATGCTATTGGAACAAGGCTTGCATAAAAACTAATTTTTAACATGTTTGCCTTGAAAATAAAAACTTGGTTGTGAAAATCTTGTGGATGCAACCAAGGCCAAAGATGGTTGAAAACCAACAATAAAAATATCTTCTATTTATGAAAAAATAATAATAAATAAATAAATAAATAAAACTTCTCCCAACTTCCAAATTCTATGGCACAAAAATATTCAATAACTCTCATGATATGTGGAGCCATATACTACAATAAAGTATGCATTTCCTTTATTTTTACTATTATTTAGCTTTAATATTATATAACATTACACTTAATTCCATCTTAGATATTGTATCATACAAAGGGGTATCAAATTATGTTAAGAATTTTTTTGGCACACTTCAATTTGCACCAAATCACCCCGGTGCCCTTTTGCCCAAAGATAATGTTTTGGCGTAATTCAACTTCATTATTTAGAAAAAATAAAGAAGGGGGTCATAGGAGATATTTTTTTGTCCCTTGGGATAGACACATTGTAGGGTTTCCACATCAGCAATAAAATATCATGCAAACAAATATTGTCAAAAAATAAATAAATTTAGTGCCATGTCCACTTCAATTTATGCAGAAGGGATATTGTCAAAATAACAAGAAAAAATAGATGGCATTAATTTAATTATAAATGCTATTCTTAGGAAATAGTTAAGAAGGAAACATGTGTAATATTTCATATGAATACTATGGGAAGTTGCATGCTTGAAAAGTGCAACAAAAATGACATGCCTCCCCAAGTTCACGTGTTGATCACTTTTCATGATGCGATGACATAGAAAAATAATAGATCAAATTTAATGATTGAGGGATGTGCCATGTTAGAGTCTAGATCAATATTGCATTACCATGATCATTTAAGATAAATAACAATGATTTTATCACCATCATAAATTTTTACTTAAGATTTTATGCATGCTTTAAATGTAATCACCCTAGTCAAGCCAAATGATGACATGTTCCTTCCCATACATAATAACCATGAGAATTTTAAAATTTGTACCAAGATAGAGAGTCTTTTCTAGCATGAAAAATTTATATTGTCATAAACCCCATAAATTACCATCACTATGGATAAGGAAATTAACTATTATAAATATTCTCATGCATGTTTTAAATATTTTAAGCACCTGAGGTAAATACATCCATATCCTTCCATAATTATAACATGCACTAGAAATCTAAGTGGATCTTAGAAATAAAATAGAGGAGCGTGTTGCCTTTACTTCATGGTAAGTGACATGCAAATGGTCTCAACATTAGTAAGCTATAGTAGAATATTCTAGCAAATAGAGTGTGCAATTTTCCAACAAACAACAATATTTCCATTATTAGCAGTAAGGAGCAACAAATAAAGCATCATGGGAGGGTAGAAGGAAGTTAAAACCAGATAATACCTATGAGATTGACCAACATCTAAAATTTGTGGATATCTTTTTCCAAGTAGGGTGACTAGATTTTCTATAAAATTTTGAAGGACATAACAAAGCACTTGCCAAAGAATTCATCCTCAACCTCTAGGAAAATACTATGATAGTCAAGGGGACCACAATAGAGGTAACTACAAAAATATTAAGTAGACCCTCTGATATTTCTTGTGAGGGTGAGAATATTTTAAAATTTAGGACAATACTTTCTGAATTGTTCAAGGATTTTAAGGATTATAGTGACACTGAACCTGAATATAAAATGAAATTTACATTATGTAAGAGAATAAAACATCTTAGTTTAATAGCACCATGGGATAATTTGGCCATTTGGGTCATGAATTTTATTACTTGTAATGGCCAATATGGTATCCTCTAAGGCTTGCACATGAAGATATTGACACATGTCAAGCATGGTGTCCATAAACTCAATGTGAGGATTAATTTCCCTCTTACCTATATGTTTCCCTACATATGATGGTAAAAAGGGTACCAGAAAGCAATGGTTCCTTGAGACCCCATGGTTTAATCAAACCATTATATAAATATTATTTCACCCAAAATGGAGGGGGTGAAGAACTATGAAAAAATTTCCTTAGTTAATGAGCACAAACAAAAACACCTAAGTGTCTAGCCCAAGAGTTTGGTGAATGATCCAATAGCAAAAAATGATACCCTAGATCTATAGCTACATAAATACCTAAGCCAACTAAAAAATTTGGTTCAACATCTACAATAGTTAGCTCTAGTAAAAGTAGTAGAAGATGGGCCCAATTTGTTGATTTAGAAAATAAGCAGAAGGAAAACCAAGTATAACCAATATTTAATATGTCTAGCACAAGCTAAGAAATTAGTAGAAAAACTAGATATAATAAGCAGGCAGGAAAATAGATGCATAGCCAAAAAGATAGTGCACCAAAATATTTTTGAGTAAGAATAACAAAGAAAAAATGCATAGATATCATTAGCAGTAGTGAGTAAGAACTATCACTATTATCGTAATAGTTCACACCCAACTACAACTAAACAATTGAACAAAAAAAATATTATCAAAACATAAGAAATAAGGAGTGGCCAATGAAAAGAAGACACATAGGTGTGTAGGAATAAAGGAAGGCATGCATTTGTTATGCCAAAAAAAAACAAACCCAAAATAAGCATTGAATACATTCAATACTGCATGGAGGAGAAGAATAAAGGTAATAATAGAAAGCAATAATGATGAAAAAATTCCTAATTTTTTTGTTAAACCATAGGAGTCTCCATAATCATAATAGGATAATATCAATGTGTTATTGAACTATAGGAGGCTCCAAAATCATAACAAGTGAATATCAATATGTTTTATGAGCCATAGGAGCTTTGATAACCAGATGAAGAACAAGATGTAAATGTAATGAAAAAGGAGATTGAAGCTCTTGATAAGTTAACTTTGGCACATTCCAGGGTAGTCATCAAAATTTAGTAGTAGCAGTTACAAGAAGCCCAGATAACATTGCAAGAAAAGAAAAAGTATATGCTCTACTTATAAAAGAGTTAGATGCATTAAGGAATAAATATTCTCAACATTAAGAGGATGAACCACCTAAAAAGACTCCTAAGATTGATATTGCTTCCATTTTACTAGATTTATCCTCTAGATTTAATGAGCAACAAGAAGAAATACATGGACATCCACTTGAGGTGTAGGAGAAAGAAGCATAAAGACCTGGTTTGGTAACTATTTACCAAAATTTAGGTATAGAATGGAAGTAGTAGAATATTTAAGTGCTAATGTGTTATAAAAACAATAATAAGTGTTACAAAAAGCATCAAGAAAAATAGGGGATAAACTAAGACAAATAGAGGAAACACTAGCACAATCACCAGTGGCACCAAAAATTATAGAAATACAATTAGAATAGGAATTGGAATAGACTGCAATAATGCCTAGACAAATAGATAAAGGAGTATAGATTGAAAATTGGTAGGATCCAAGGCAAGTAATAATTTTCCCAAACATGATTAATTTGGACAGTCATAATATGGATGCCAAAATATGGATGAAACACTGCTATTATTTTAAACTTAAAAATAAGGACCTCAAATCCTCTAAGGAAAAAATAAAAGCATGAATGAAGAAGTAACTAATATATAGAGAAAACTTAATAATGCATGTCAAATCATAGAAATAATGTTGGAGTATAAACAACTTTCATGGATTTGGAGCTTGTTACTACAAGAATATTATTATAGGTTGCAGATATTAAGGATACACTATGGCATGAATTATGAATTAGATTCTGTTTCATGGTTCCCTTAAGCTTATTAAACAAGCCATACAAAATAAAATAATATGCTATGTGAATTCTGTGTACATAAGTATACGTTACCATTAGTAGTAAATTTCCTTCATATTTCTGTTGGTAATATTCAGTCACAAGGCTTTACATCTACCATTTATAACCAACTCCATAGATGAAAATAGAAGTCAAGCTACTATTACTATTTTATTTCCCTAAACCAAATGCACTCATTCACATGCATTACACCCTAATGGTTGAAGAGCGCATAAGGGAGCACTGTAAAACTAGCTTGGATTTGTGTATTTAGGAATTTAACAAATGTTGCAATAGAAATATGAATAATTTATGGTATCTTGCAAAAATAGATGGGAGGAATTAAGCCCCACATTAAGAAAAAGAAAACAAATTTTCCTCCCCAATTTCAAATGGTCTTATCAGAGAGCTTTGGTAATTGTGAAAGTTATACAAACTATTTAGCATGGATGGATTGGACACAAGTTTAGGTTACCTATAATTATATATCATGTTCTTAAATTCAACCATGTTGGACCATGGAATTATTAAGAGTTAAAAAATAGATAAAAGAAATTTAGACTCAAAGAGGATATCACCTCCAAATAAAAAACCTTTAGTCAAATTTGGATAAAAATATCAACATTAGTGCTATAGTAGAATAAAGTAATGCATAAGGATATGCATTATCATAACCTAGGAGGGTTTATGAAAATACCTCATTGTATGTAGCCAAGCATCACCTTTTTATCTTATTTTGTATGATTGTGATATATGTATGCAATGGACTAAATTATAATTTATGGTAATATTTTGGTTAAATATAGTGAATAAAGGAAGTGTATTATTTATCTATTTAGAATGGTTTTATGTGTTCTTAGGGGTCTAATTGCATGCATTTGATACTGATGCCACTCATGGAATGGTTAGGCAACTTATGACTTATAGGTTTTTTTGTGTTGATATAAGTGGGCACTAAATAGAGTACTTTGGAGTTGAAGGAAGCACTTTTTGTGAGCATGCATTAGAAACACTTTCTGCATGCACATGAACCAAAAACATCTCTGAGATATATGTGCACAAAAAATCCCTATTTATCATGCACAAGTCAAAATTTTCGTTGAGCACATGCACACAAAAATCACATTTTATGCTCACATGATGGAAACAAATATGCATAAGATATGACATAAATATAACATAGGAAATTTCAGTAGTTACACGCTAGACTGGCCAATTCACGTGATTAAATATTTTTATTTTCATTTATTTGGGCATACACCTATTTGTCTTATCCAATGGATTCATTGTTTGTTCCTTTTCACACTCCATAGGAATGTTTATCTTGATTTTTCCAATTAATAGTATATGCATTTGGCTAACATGTGTAATCATGTCAACCATTTTGTATTCCTAATTCGATAAATGTTTGATGAATTACATTTTTAGTTAGGATATTATATATATATATATATATATATATATATATATATATATATATATATAATATCAACGTAATCCCATGCATAAAGGAGGTTAGAAATATATGAAATTTAAGTTGTAGTATTTTCTATGTTCTTAATAAAAGCAAACCTTTATCTTTTCTTTAATTACATGATCATTTAGGACTAGTTTCCCTTAATATATTATCTTCCTCCCATTGGGCATTAGAGTAAGGTCCCACTCTACTAGGATAGTGGAAGGGATTATTTTATGTGTTGTTGCATGTATGGGTTAGAATGAATGATTTATTGTTATAATTGTATATCAATGCAAGACAATGTATAATTTTTATGCAATCATTTAGTTAAAATTAGTATTTATAGATTCATTTTTATTTACATGTTATTTTCCATTCATGATGTAATTTTATTTACATGTTATCTTCCATTCATGCAAAGTATGTTAACTTTAAATTCACAAGTGTGCTTTAATTTATGCAAGTGTGTAGTATTATAAGACCTTATACCAATACTAGTTTATTTCCTCTAATGCATATATCCATTGGATGTTGTCCTAGATTTATAAGACTTAAAATGAGATCATTAAAAACACTCGTTAACTATAAAAGCCCTATCGACTTTCAATGGAAATGGAAATAAAACAACACTAGACCACCTCAATGATCTATCAACACTCAAGTCAATTCATTATATTTAGGATGAGGGTATAATGGTATGTCTACTAATCTATGTCCTTTATAAAAAAAGGTGTTTTATGGTATAGGGTATTATAGGATAATTCAATTACTAGTTGGACATCAATAGTAGAACCATTTATGCATAAGTTTGGTAACATGGGAAATGGTTACTTATTTTTGTTTTAGTTAAATATGAAGCAAAGACATCCTTAAGAAAACATTCATGATTTCAAGATTAGGTTTTTGAGGACTTTGAGTCTAATTATATAACTAGTTGCATGAGTTAAATTGGAAATGTGCATGCATACAAGGATAGGTCTTTCAAAAGTAATGCAACTAAAACTAAAAAATAATTTGTTCATTTAAATATTTCCTTCAGTCACTCTATTCACTCAATTTTTTACTCATTCCACATTCACTTGCCACAAAAATATAAGAGATAAAGTTTCTCTTAAGCTCACTATCAACCTCAAAGAGGTTAAAACCATCTTGAAATAGTAGTTTTAGATCCAAACATAATGAGGGAGGTTTAAATATTATGAAGTGTAGGGTAACATTGAGCAAGAGGGGACTGATTGAATTTATTTTAGGGCTAAGGAGGTCAGAGAGAAGTGAGGGAGGTACCAATTGCAAGGAGATACTGAATGAACTAAGTGGAGGCCCTAATCAAGATATTTTTACCTAACTAAAAGTAGTAAAATATTATTTTCTTAAATATGTATAGAAACACGTAAGAATCTCCAATAAATCCTTGGTATTATACAAAGAATAATTATAGTGATGGAATCTAGTATTGCTCTATGTAGTCCATAAAATATTAGACCAAATGAAGAATAAGCATTGGTATATTATATCAAAGTTTTACAATCCAATATAGCTATAATAATTTTTAATGCTAACCATCATTAGCTATAGCTTTCAAATAAGCATCCAAATAAGAAGATGTTCTTGTTTAGGTAGGGAAGATACCCCCTACCCCACTGATGGACTATGCAACCCAAATCTCCCAAAATACACCTATGCAAAACCCCATGTTCAAAATTTCTCCAATCTATAATACCAAACCAAATGACCCCATATATTCTTCAACATAATCATTTATCTTGGCTAAAATTTGTCACACATAGTAGACTTCTAGCCACCACTTCAAGCCCTTTTTACTCCATACAATACTGGTAATGAATCAAATAATAAATTTTTAATGGATGAAATGCTAGAGGTAATCACAAATTTGGTAAATTAGAATAATACTATGAAGCAATAGTGGAAATAATCGAAGGCCCTATACCTAACAAAATATTAGGTAATTCGACAAGGGGAAACTCAAATTCACAATCACATACTTAATGCCAACACAAAGGCTAATCAACATGGTGACTTCCTTATAATTATAGACATGATCCTAATTAATGGATGAGTGTCATTAGGAATTCTCAAACTATTCAGTACACTTAGGAATATCATGTTCAAAAATCTACCACCGCTAGTAAAGCATCTCCTTTAATAAATTTTGTTATATACCAAGAGTCCTAAGCTCCACAGTCAATACATATCTTTTGTAAATCCAACAATGGAATATTAAAAGGTCCTAGGTGTAGAAAAATTGGTTCATCCAAACCCCATAAAGGGGACGGAGGTCCAAGGTTCAAATATCGGGCCTCGTCGGACTAAACGCTTGTCCCTTTCTTGGTGCTTTCAGCGATGTAAAAATTTTAAAATGATTGTGGCATGGTGGTTATAGGGGCGGACTGCACGAAGATATGTGTGGCAGATTTCTAGGGTGGACAGCACAGAATACTATGGTGACCATAAAAATTGGATAGCTTGCCCGGATTCGTGGCAACTATAGATTCCACCATGTAAATACAAAAAAAAAAACAATGTAATATTAAAAAAAATAGCACTTTGGAAATAGAAAAAGTGTCATATTTTAAATATGACACTATTTTTACCAATAAAAAAGGGGTTGAAACCAAGGGTAAAAGGAATATATAAAAATAATAATTGACTAATAAGCAGGTCAAGAATGGTAAAGGCACAATAGTCCTTAGAAGAGGAAGGTTGTCTTTACACTTAAAATATAAAATATCTATCATAAAAAAAAAAAAAACAAAAGGAAAATATGGATAAGTAAGTAATAAATACACTATAGAAAGGGAGTTGAGGAGTATTGAACTATAGTGGTCATAGGGAGGATAAAGGAAAGGAACCAATAATAAGCAATTGGGATAAACAAAAAAATAATAGGTCCATTGGAAATTAAGGATACAAGAGAAGGGAACCGCTCTAAAAGGAGACCAAAAGACAACTGATATACCCCTCTCTTACAAATGAAGAAAGAACATCAACACTTAAACAACCCCTAAATTTCACCACAAGTAAGGAAGGATCCCTTTCCAAATACAATATTTTAGAGGATATGAAAAAATTCCAACCAATATTAGCATGTTGGAAACATTAGCCCTACCTAGGAAAAGGGACTTACTTCAAGAAGCCCAAAAATAATAAGAGAAAAATTATATTAAAGATAAGCTAGTAGAATCCACTATAGTTCATATAATAATATAATATAATTAGACAACAAAATAATTTTTAAACGTCTAGGTCAGTGTATTTGATGTGTGGAATGATCCAAAACCAAAAACTCTAAAATTACCCCCATTTTATGTGACACTCAAGATTAAAAATTATCTTCTCAAAATTTGCATAGTGGATTCAAGTGAAGTAGTCATAGTGATGCCTAAAGCTATTTTTGAAGCAATAGGCTTCCCTTACACTAAGAAAACTAGGAACCAGATCCAAATGGGGAAGAAAAGGGTCAATATGTTAGGGTTCCTTAAGTATTTGGTCATAACTATAGCCATATATCTAGATTTTGTGGTGGTACAAGAATTAATAGTCATAGACCTACCCCCATACTTTGAGATGTTATTATCTAGAGAGTGGATGCATAAATTATGAGGGGATGATTACTTAGAAATGGACTATACCCATATGAAGGTGTTCAAATATGGAATAATGATTAGGATTGAGAAAAAACCATCTTACAACTATATCCTACACAAACTAGAAGATGAATGCATAATAAACTAGAATAAGCTACTAGAATACATTGGAGACTATGAGTATCAATAAGGCAATCAAGATCTAGAAGTGGACATGATAATTGGTGTGTTATGAGATGATAGAGACCCCAAAGTAAAGTACAAAGAAACTGAGTTTGGTAACTACCTAAAAATAAAAACTCCTTCAATCCTCCTCATCTTGACAAGTCAATAAGTTTAATATACATGGACTATGTACTTTTATGACACCAAGACAAAGAATGGATCAGGCATTGGGATATAGCTTCTTGATCCACAAGGAGCACAAGTTTAATATACATGTAGGTTGTTATTCAACTATACAAACAATGTGTCCAAATACAAAGCACTCTATATTAGCTTCAAAAAATAGAAAATATCATAATCAAGGACCTAAGAATATATGGCAACTTTGAACTAGTTTTGAATTAAGTCAATTCCTATTACCCCATGAAGAACAAGCACCTAAAGCCTTATAATAATTAAATATGGTACTTGCTCAAAAGATTTAATTCCTATGAAATCAAACCAATACATAGATATTTGAATGCAAATAAATGAGATGTGGGATAGACCAAAATATTAAAAGTTGTTTTTAAGCCAACAATTCTAGATAATTCCAACCACTGAGAAGTATTTAATAATGAAAAATAAATCATAGAGTTCCTTATCTGAGAGCCCTAATACACCAAATAAAATAATGGATATGGGGATGATATCAAGGATGGTGTTATATGGCTAAAATAAAATTATTTTTCTAAAGGCTTGATCACCTTTGAGAGTCTGTGTAACCATGATGATAATACAAGTAAATGTGGTCTCAATGTAAAATATTATTTATATCATCTAGTTGATGTAGTTAAAGGGAATAGTCTACTACTTGGAAAATATTACACTAAAGAAAAAAAAGAACATTTTCAAGGATATATGTAGTAAGTGTGGATATATTATTACATAGTCATACAAATATCTTAATGTCTATGACCACAATATCATAGAGCATACAATAAAATTGGATCCTAATTATAGGCCTTTTAGATAGATGCAAATACCAATGAATGCAAAAATAGAAGTGATGATAAAAAGGATTCATCAAATATTTTGCAATATCATGTTATATTCCCAATCCAAAACTCCACTGGGATTGTTAATTTGGTTCTAGTACATAAGAAAAATAGGGAAATAAGACTATGTGTTGACTTCAAGAACCTAACTAGGGCAAATTTGAAATATCATTGTCTATTACCTTTCATCGATCAAATATTGTAGATGGTAGCTAGGTCACAAATATTATCACTCCTAGATGGGTTAAGGATGAACATCGACATAAAACAATGTTTACTACTAAGTTGGGGGACCTTTGTGTATCAATGGATGTTTTTTATCTTGCATAACATTGGGGCAATTTTCTAGAGGGCTATGGGCATAACTTTTATAGGGCTCATGGGTGAGACTATCCTCATTTACCTTGAAATTTTGATAATATTTTCCAAATTAGAAGTAAATATATTTAACATCTAGAGTTAGTTTTATAGAGGTGTAGAGAATTTAGTATTTCTTTGAATCCTAAGAAGTCTATTTTCATGGTCCAAGAGGGAAAATTGCTAGGTCATGTAGTATCAAAATAGGATTTAGCCATAGACCCCAATCACATAAAAGGTAAAAAATACCTACTATTTCCCACATCAATCAAATGGATTAGTTCATTTCTAATATAAATATAGTTTGTGGAGAAGTTCATTACTGATTTTGCTCAATGATTTATGTCTATAACTAAGATGTGAAAGAAAGTAGCCTCCCTTAATTGAACCATAGAATGAAAGAAATCATTTAAAGATGTCAAAGATGCCATAACCAAACTACTTGTCCTAATAAATCCAAATATTTCCAAATAATTTAGGATGTATATATTTAGTATGAATAAGAATATTGCAATTTACTTGACCTAAAAGAATGACCAAGATGAAGAGCATATCATATCCTTCATAAGTCAATACCTTCACAACTACAAAGAGAGACATACCTTTATTGATAAATGTTATATTTTAAGGATATATGTAGTGGGAGAGATCTATCACAGGTCCTAATAAAATTTTAAAAATATTAAAGTAATTATGTATTATAACTAAAATATACTATAAATAGAAAGTGGTAAAAATACAATGCAGTATGGAGGTGATGGTCACTTCATTAATATAGGCTAAAGAATTACATTGTACTCCATACAAGAGTTCTACCACTATATATTACTCTCTGATACAATGCACTTGATATGCTTGATATATCTCTATGAGGCCCTTTATATAGGAAGATGGATTCCTTGGCCAAAAATCTACCTAGTTGTACAAGGGGACACCTTGCATATTACAACTTGCACATTGAAACTTGTGCATTTATTACATTGCTTGAAGTAATTAGCTAACTTCCCTCGAAAGTTATATCATACTCTAACTATGTACCAAATGTGGTACCTTTACATAACCCAAATGATGTAATATACTCTAACTCTAAAACCCCCTGTATTACATTATTTGGGTATTGAAGATTTCAATATTCAATATGGATCTTTGTCTTCAAATGTTCTTCAGCTTGATCTGATCCTTTAAATTCTATTTAATTCGCATTGCATTGTATGCCTTCTTGAATTGATTCCTCTTCTTCTTCTTTATTGGAGTTAGTACTTTCATAGGTGGATATACTATCACCTAATTCTTGCGAGAGTATTTTCTCTTTGATTTTGTCCTTGTCATCATTCTCTGTGTCCTGTATAAAAGTTTCTAAACATACACTTAGAGCATAATGATAATACTTCGAGTTAGTAGAACTTGAATTACTAATACTGCATGAGGATTAAAATATATTTGCTAGGGATGATTCATCCATTTCTATTTTTAGTTTAAGTATTTCTATCAATCCTCTATGTTCCACATTTTCATCCTTATAAAATTTGAATGCAAGTAGTGCCATGTATAGTATGCTTCCATATTCTAAAGGAATTTGAATGTCATTCTTTCCATTATCAATTGCTTCAGTGAGTCGAGCATGTAGATAATGCTCCATTATTTCAAACCTATATTTTAAAGCTTCACTATGTATCCTTTTTGAGGTAGGATCTAAGTTTCCTTTAGATTTTATAAGTGAATTATTGATTCCACTTTTTATGACACTTGCTCTTTCATTTCTAATAGTGTTGTGTCATTGTTTACTGTATTCATTGAGGTAGACATCCTTATAGCTCCCTAGATTAGAGTATAAAGTGCTTTGATAGAGCTTGTATCTTATGAGATAGGATCTTCTTAAGTGGTCTACCTTATGACTCCCTAGTTAAAGTATGTGAATTTGATTTAATAAAACCTTTTTAGAGCTTAGGTTTTGTAGGCTTCCTTATGACTCTCAAATGGATTGAGTACTTGATAAATTTTGAAAGATGATATTATTATCAAGTTTTTTAGAATACCTTATGTCTCCCTAGTGATTTTGGATATGCTAAATGATTGAAAAAGTGATTTTGAGAATAGTAGTTCAATTTTGGGTTGGTTTTGTAAATTTTTTTGAATAGCAAAATCAACTTCTATTACACCTAATTACTCCTATTGAACTTAAGCACTTTCTAATTTTATGAGGTCCTAATGGTTGGATTTCTTTTATCCATTTAATGTGATTTTGAGACAAGTATACCAATTAATTTCCAATCCTTGATAATATTTAATTAACCTCCATTTATAGCCTTTGATATTTGATATTTAATATTTCTAAATTCCAATATCCTACTTTGGTGTAGTATTCCTTATAAATCCCTAATTTGGAATATTAGAAAATAATAATATTTGCAATAATAGAAATTTAATTTTTCTAGGTAGAAATCCTTATTTCTCCTATGTTTTAATTTGCAAATATTAAGATATAATTCTCCTTTAATTTTGCTTTCAAATATGGTTTATTTTCCTATAGTTTCAACCTTATATTATACCCTTATAACTCCTTTTAATGAAAACAAATTAGAATAAGGTAAAATCTTACCTTTGTTGCAAACCTCTATGTACTCGACGCTGAATTTAAATGTACATGATAGCAATATTTAGTATTCATCCTGGCCATTATGACCAATGGTAAGATTTGTATTCTCTACATATGGGTATAGATGAGATCAACAAACTTTAATGCTTGTCTTGAACTCCTTCTATGATGAACGGTGGCTTATTATTTTTTCTCTTTTGACTACAAAATTTGGATAGTGGATGCCTCAAGTTTGGCTTCTTTCACCACCTTGACCAAGAAATTTAAATGCTCTTCTCCTTTATTATACACTGTAATTCCTTGCTACTATGAATGCGCTTTCTTCTTTAGTCTTAGGCACCTTAAATATGAAGAGGATTTGTTGACCATGACAAGTATCATAGTAGTTTTTTTCTACGCTCGAAGAAGCCATTTGAAATTTTTTGGAGGATAGACATTACAATATTTATGTGGTTGCTTATATGTCTTGGTTACAAGTGTCACCTCTTCTCTAACATAAATGATGTGCTCCTTATGTAATGCTTCCTTTCATACATGCAATCTTGAGCATTATTTTGAATGCTCGTTAGGGTTTCTTCAATGGTGATAAGTGGAACCTTTTATATTTTTCATGAACCTTCCTCTTCAATGTATTCTTGCAAGATTCCTCAACACATTATTTCCAAATTATATTTTTTTGTGTTTTCTACTCAATACTTAAATGGTTCTTGGTATGTGAGTTGGCTCCAGTTGGGATAATAAGCACTGTTATGATGGCTATGAGCTAGGACTATGAGCAACACTACTTCAATAGTATTTTGAATTCTCCTTATGGACGTACATCTAGCTCTTGGGTATTGCTTTCTCTACACTTGGATTATCTCCTACTTTCAAGCTGCTTGTAATTCTACCTTTGTAGATGATAGATTTTTCTTGTGCTATGCTATGTATGTTGTGCAGGTTGCTTATTGTGGTTGTCCAAACCATGGATTATTTGAGATCCTTGCTCAAATAATCCATGACCCCTTTGTACCTTGCTTAGATAGTGCTTCTTTATGACCACTTGGATATGTTTCTTCATTATGAAGAATATGTCTTTATGCCACTTAGACCTTGTCCTTTTTCCTATGTAGGATAGAATATTATGGTGCAAGATAATGTAAATAAACTTGTAAATAGAATACCTTATTTTTACACCTCCTTTTGCACTCTTTTCTATTGGTTTTAATGGTAGCTTTCTTATAGGCAAGGGCTGATTTGACGTTGTCTCCTTTGATTGGTTACTTTTGGTAATAAACCCAAGCTAATAACCACATAGATAGAAGCTTTTGTAGAAGTAATTTCTGCACTAATTTTTCTGTAAATAGCCCTTAGTGCACCTCAAATATGAGACTCACCAAGTCTCAATTTGTAGCTTCTTTTACTAATTTTGATGATGGCTTTCTTCTCCACTCCTTGGATTAATCTGATCTGATTTTGGTGGCTTCTTTGGGCCACAAAATGTTGCAAGTTATATGCACCAAATAGTGTCTCTAGACACTTTGATAATCTATTGATTTTGTGCCCTTGATCTTTAACAATCAACAAACACAAACTAACCTTTTTGAGAGTAACTATTTAAATATCAACTAGCATAGTGCTAATGGACTAATAATACACTTTAATGGTAACAATAATCTCACCTTATTGCTCTTGTAAATAAACTCTCAAAATAATTCAAATGCACTTAATAATATCTACAATTTTTAAGAGTAATCTGTAATTAACCCTTAATGAATAATCTACAATTTTTAGTAAAATCAATATTGTAGGATGTAGTATTTTTGCTTTCTAGATAGATAATAGGTAGGTTTAAATTTTCTTTCTCTCAAAAAATATACAACTCCTATTTAATGTGCAAATATATATTTAAAATAAACTCTCCTTTTTACACTTTCTTGAAGACTATAATATAAGCCATTCTTCTTTGCAAATTTAATCCAAATATGGTGCTTAATGATACTTGATAATGAACCCTAATTTAAAGTTCAACTAATTTCACCCAAATAGCTTACCTTTCATGGATTCTGTAGTAAACATAGATATTGGTGTTTTGATTGACCAAGTTACTGCCTTGTAATGGACGAATTTGTAATTTCTTGTTGGATGTTCAAAATAGCTTTTTACTTCACCAAATTGTGGTATCGAACCTTTTGTCTTGAGCCTATGGTTTGGTGGCTTGATTCTTCCATTTATATTCTATTCTTTATGGTAGATTCAGATAAATATGATCTATAAATTGTACCTTATTTCTATGATAGGTAATCTCCAAGTCTCTTGGATTTGGTAGACCTCTAATATTTGAATCCTCATTCAATATTCTTATTGAATTCTGACTTCAAATAAGATCTTCTAAATGTTTTGAGTGTCTTGAGATCTTCACTGGATTCTTCTTCAGGATTTTGCACTCTTTGCCAAATTATTTTTCTCTTGGGATTTTTGTCATATGGAGACAATTATCCCAAGTCCTTCACTATCAAGAGCTTCTCCTTGGTAGTGGATTTCTCCAATGAGTTCTTCTAGGAACTCATTTGATGATGCTTCTATGAGCTCTACAAAAAGGCTTTCCAAGCCTTCTTTTTTCTCCTTAAAACCTTTCCAAGTTATTCAATATTGTAGCTTCTCTAGTCTTCCAAATGAGACCTTTTATTCAACCTTCTATTTTTGGAAGTGTTGGTGATGAGATATTCTTCTTGAATCTTTGAAATCTATTGCTTTTGGATTCTAGAATAGAATCTTGTTGGTCCTTCTTTATCTTATACAGTTTGTAGGATTTAATAGAGATCACCAATATCCCATTTAATTTGATTTTCTCTAGAGTCTTATCTAGAACTCTTCTTTGGATTCTTCTTCTAAATTAGGAACTCTTCTCTGAAGTCTTATTCAAAATTAAATATTTGATGGCCTTTTTTGCTTCTGCACTCTACAGGTATTAATCTTGAATGGAGATCACCAATCTTCTATCTCCTCCTTGACTCATCTTATGGATTCTCTTCTTACTTGAGTCTGCTATAAGGCTACTATGGTATTTTCTTCACTTCTACAATCTACAAGATTTGTAGCTCTTGTAATGGGACCTTTTTTTGAGTTCTTTGAAATATTCAATCTTTTCCTTGTTACTACAAGTTCTGGAATGATTCTAAGAAGATATTCTTCCTAGATATCTTTGAGTAAACCTCCCAACCTAAAGAAAGTGGTGAAAATACAATGCAGTATGAAGGTGATGGTCACTCCATTAATATAATCTAAAGAACTACATTGTACTCCATACATGTGTTCTACTACTATCTACTACTCTTTAATACAATGTACTTGATATGCTTGATATATCTCTATGAGGCCCTTTATATAGTAAGATGGATTCCTTAGCCAACACTCTACCTAGTTGTATAATGGGACACCTTGTACATTACAACTTGCACATTGATACTTGTAAATTTATTACATTTTTTGAAGTAACTAGATAACTTTCCCTTAAATTAATATCCTACTCTAACTATGTACCAAATGTGGTACATTTACATGTTCTAAATGATGTAATATAATCTAATTCTAACAAGAAATAAGTATTTACATTATGAAGGCCCTATAGAAATTCAAATACTACCTTCTACAAAGTAATACCATTATCTTTGTGGTACACCATGATGTTTGGTCCACTATGTTGCATAGTGAACTAGGATAGAAGAAGGTTGGATGGATCAATAACATATAGGAATTCAATATCAAGATAAAACCCACTAAGCTAATTAGGGTAAGATATTTATATAAAATGAGGTATGGACTATATCTGAAGAAAATGTTGCTCTAGTTGAATAGGTATATAATTATAAAGAGATCAAATTGATGTGTTATTAGTATAGATACATGTCCATAGGATAGGTACCTAAAGGATTGTCATCCAAGGAAAGAACTAGGTTCAAGATAAAGGTGACACACTCTAATGGTTAGACAATGTCTTTATCAAAAAGAGATATAATAGAATTTTATTCCATTGCATATAAGAAAATAAATAGGGGTCCTAATAATATAGTACCATGATGAAGAAGGACACTTCTCTACACATATGAAAACCTAGAAGATCTTAAGGGATGGGTACTAGTAGCCTACCATTTTCACTGATTGCTACCAATGGGTCGAGGATTGCAAATCTTGTTGAATATTTTAGGGAGGGAAGAAAATATCCCAAATACATTTAAAGACTTATCATCATACTAAAATATTCCAATAGGTATCAATTTCATATGCAATATAAACCCCTTATCAAGTTTAGGTCATGGGTTAATTCTCACCACTAAAGATTACTTTACCAAGTGGGTTGAAGCAATCCCAGCCAAACCAGCTAATCAAGATATGGTGGTGTAGCTACTTGATGAAATCATCGCTAGGTTTGAAGCCCCTATTTTCATTGTCATAGATAATACTAACTATTTAAAGGGAGCTAAATTTATGAAGTTCATAATCAAATATGGATTTTTTCTCAAAAAAATACCTAATTATTATCCTTAGGGCAATGGATTGTCCAAATCAACAAATAAAAACATCAAAATGATTATGTTAGAATCATAAAGGACTATCATATGAAGCTACATAAGGCATTATGGGTAGATAGAGTGACACCAAAAGCATCTATTAGATTCTCCCCTTATAATATAGTATACTATGAGGTAATATTACTAGTTAATCTCAAGTTTTATTCCATCTAAATGTCATAGGATATCAAGTTAGAGGACACAAATTTTGAACATATATAAGCAATATTAAATGCACTACTAGACCTAGAGGAAGACAAATAAAAATATTTTAAGAATATTGTATAACAACAAGAAGTTTTCAAAATGTGGTTTGATAGAAGAGTTATGGAAGTAGAATATAAAGAATGATATCTTGTTCTCAAATGGGATGAAAATCATGCAAAAATAAGGGCTCATAAAATTTTTGACTCGTTATGGAGTAGGCCTTACTAAATCGTTACAATTATGTGTCAAATGCCCATAATATTACCTCAATGAAAGGAGTAATGATGTCTATACTATTTAATAGGTAACACCTCTACCAGGGACATCGATAAGAATATTTGCCAAAATAATATGCATGTATATAATACTAGTTATTATTTTGACAAGTATCCTCACCCTCTTAATTCTACCATTCCTATTTATTTCCTTTTTTCTTTCTTCTATATTTCTTGTTTTTTCATCAATATTTCCTCTTCTCTCTCTAAATTGATATTATATTAGATTATTATAAAATAAAATTAGTGTCTTTCTTGCTTTAATAAGCAATTCACTAGATAAAGTAAGAAACCTCCTCATCTAGATGGGTGAAATGCTTGACCTAGTATCCAACCCCAAGATGACTCAAAGACAAAGCTAATTGGCCCTTAATAGGTCAATCACCCTACTTGAGTTACTTGTAATAATTTGTAGGAAAAGTATGCCTTATCCAAGGTGTATATAAACCCTAGGTGGGTCCCAAAAGGTGCTCATTTTTGCATTACATCCACTAAAGGTAAAAAAAGTACTACAATAACCTTTGTGCACCCCTAAGCAAATTGCATGACAAAGTTTGATTTGGTCATAACCCCATAGGAGCTCCCTATCATAATATGAGTGAATCACTCAAGGAGAAACCAATAAATAAATATTTTTACCAAATATAAAAACATGAGTGAATTGATCTCCACTACAAATGAATTGCTCAAACTCATAAAGTGAATCACTCTCCTCTAATTAGGAAAATTATTTCACTCCTCAAGCAAATCACTTTAATTTTTCAAGTGAATTTCTCCTCCTTCTAGGCAACCTAAAAATACCCCCAATGAGTGAATCATTTATTTTTCAAAGATAATTGCTCCAAATAGCGATAAAATTGCTCTTTCCTCCAAAAGGTCAAATGTGCCCATTTTATCAAATTTTTACCTTTTCACCCACTTTCATTTCATTTCTCCATCATGGACACCACATACAAATCCATTAGCCCTTCATTGTTAGTAGCACAAGTTGTCTCACTTCCTTTCACAATTGTTACCCCACACTTTGTCATTATGTTATCACCCATTATAGTCACTATAGTGGAGGGATTCTACTATAGGTAACCCAATGTCTATTGATAAATCTTCTTAATTCCTCACCTAAATAATCTTGATCTACCATCCCAATTTAGTATATCATTAGAGCTAGACTATTTTAATAAGGATGTTTAAATGTTGATGTCATGGATAGCCATCATCATAAATATAAAGAGTGATATAAATTTCTATTAGGAACACATCACCTTGTTGCATGTCATCCAAACCTACTTGGAAAACTTCCAAATGATTGACTATGCCAAGTACATCTTTGATCAAATCGATAGTCAATTAAAATACTTGAAGGAATGAAGGAAGTTTGAAGAACACAAGCTTATGCTGAGAGGGGGGTGAACAGTATGACATCCACTTTTTACTTTCTTTCCAAATAAATATCAATTAATGTCCTTAATTGTAGTAACCAAATATAGCAGTGTGCATTAATAACTCAAATAGCAATAGTAAGCAAGAGCACAAGTCACCACACATAATTGAGACATAAGATTTAACATGGTTCCTCCAATGTGGGGTACTTCACAAGATAATATCCTTATAATATTTCACATAGAATAAGGATCTTTATCCAATACAATGATTACTTTGATCCACTCAAAGATAGGCAATACGCTAATCTTCTTAGGTAGGTAATCCACTGATCTGCTCATGTAGTCAACACACTTATCTTCTCAGGTAGGTAATCCACTGATCTGCTCAACTAGGTAACACACTGATCTACTCAGGTAGGCAATCCACTGATCTGCTCAGCTAGGCAACATACTGATCTACTCAGGTAGGCAATCCACTGATCTACTCAGGTAGGTAACACACTAATCTTCTTAGATAGGAAATCCATTGATCTGCTAAGCTAAGCAACACACTAATCTACTCAAGTAAGCAATCCACTCAGCTAGGCACTCCACTGACATATTCAACAATCTCACACATAACTTGTCCAAATATGCTCAACAAGCTCACACAGAACTTGTCCAAATCTACTTAACAAGCTCACACAAAACTTGTCCAAACCTGCTCAACAAGTTCACATAATTTTTGTCCAAATCTTCTCAACAAGCTCACACAGAACTTGTCCAAACCTGCTCAACAAGTTCACAGAGAACTTGTCCAAATTTACTCAACAATATCACACAAAACTTATCCAAATATGCTCAACAAGCTCACATAGAACTTGTCCAAATTTTTTCCAAAAACTATCCACAAAGTTGTCCATAAATCTATCCCAAAAGCCTTCTCAAAGGCTCAATCAATCATACTCAAGTAGTACTCAAATATCATCCACAAATATTATGAAGGCAAGCTTCAAATATGAACTCAAAAATTAATGGTAATACACTCTTCAAAGGATGACAACTATGATCCACAATGATCTCAACTCAAATCAATCTCATAGAAGCATAAAGAGAATTTTTAGAGATTCAATATGTTCTATACTCAAATCCAATATCTTTCTCAACTCAACGCATTCTCATAGAATCATAAAGAGAATTTTTAGAGACTCAATATTTTCTATCCTCAAATCTAAATCTCAACTTAAATCTAGAATATAGAATATTTTGTTTCATGGAACTTGAACAACCACTTCACACGATCACTTGACTAGGCTCAAACAACTCTTCTCAACCAACTACCACAAGGAACAACTCTTTCTTACAAACCCTAGTCTAAGCATGTATCAACCAACTCAAATGTTTCCAAAAATGCTCAACCACAAATCTCACATAACAATGATACTCATGTTATTTTCTAACTCAAGTTCTTTTCATAACCAATGGGCTTCAACAACTATGCTTATAAAACATTCTTCACATAACAATGATACTCATGTTCTTTTCAAGTTCTTTGCATAACCAATGGGCTTCATCAACTATGCTTATAAAACAAGGTTTAACCACAACTCTCTTTGGACCACACTGTCACATCGAAGGATTTTAGGGCTTCCACTTTTTGTTCTCTTCGTTTGATGAATAAACTTTTGAATCGAGAGCCTTTGCATATATATATGCAACCTTCCTTTAATTTCACATACATTGGCACCTTTAAGTATTAATTTCCTTTTTATGGCGCATGGTTTTTATGACATCGGCGATGAATTTAATTTTAATTTTAAAATTTAAATTTTAATTTTAAATAATTTAAATTTAAACTAAATATTTAAAATTAAATATCTCCATCACCGGGTCACATTTTTTGACGAAATAAAAATCCAACCTGGGTTTTAAGAAAAACCCATTTCAAATCTGTTATCCATGGTTTTAAATAAAACCTTTTATTTTACCTACCTTGTTTTTCACAAAAATCCTATATATATCCATGCTTTCCAAAATATCATAAATTCTTATTTATGAAATACTTTGGCCACAAAAACTCAATGTGATCCATGTGACATCAATGACAACATAAAATACCTCAAATTTCCAATAGAGTTCACTTATATACCTTACCTAGTCTAGTCGATTATGTACTAGAAGAAAAGAAGATTTCCCACCCTCCAATTATACTAGGTAGGGGTAGATGGATGACCCCTAAGAATTATGGAGTGCATAGATATATCCTATAAATAAATAAGAAAGATATCCTATTACTTTTATGACAAGGTATACAAAGCCATTATGGAGAGATTCAGAGGAAAGGCATCAAGGTTGATAAATTAGAAGAAGAATCTATTGATAAAAGTAAAATAGACTAAGGGTGACTTCTATTTGGGGAGGACTAAATTCTTCATTCACCTCTATGGATTTTCATCCATGTCCTTCGAGTTGCTCGTAAGAGACCCAAACTACATATTCAATCTAGAGTAAGGCAACTTGACTGTGTATTTGAAGTATTTCAAAGGGAAAAAGAAAACCATCTTTTACCCATTCAAACAAAAACTCATTAGTGTCACCATCAATATGGGTCTTGAACAACTCAAAAGCTAATGGTCCTATGACCCAAAAGTAAATTTTTGAGCAAACCCTCTATGACAAAAAAATAGATACCTTTTTTACACATGAGAAAAAGTATAATGTCTAATAGTAAGCTAACCTAGATGAAGAGATATCCCTTTCCACTCTAGGGAGTAATAGGAGTTACAAATATAAATTTTAAATCTAGCATGGCATACCTTCTACCCAAATATGAAGGATGAATTTGATCTAGACATCAAGCTAAACCATTAGAGGTTGGAGGCACTCTATAAGTTGGGGTACAAGGGTAAAAAGATCCATGTGTGGTATAGAATGAGGTAAGAAATAAATATAATGACCAAACATACAAGATATGGTCAATTCAACATTAGGTTTTATGTCACTTGGGGTAAGAGAAAATCCAAAGTCACTAAAAGATATAGACTCATAATGAAGGTAATGGTAGGCAATTCAATCCCACACAAGAATATGTCCAAGAAGTAGGTAACACTAGCAATTATTGTCTCAACTACATTGATGATGCTAGTAGTAATTAGCACAATAGTTACAAAGATGGAAATTAAGGAGTAGAAAGGTTTCAAAAAGTATATTGATATTTGGTGATGTGGTTGTAGTAGTAGAATAACAACAATAAGGACAAGAGACCTAAATTTGGGAGGGAGAATCTCTCAAGGTGGATCCCCTCCTAAGTTAGGAATGAGTAGTCTATTGGCCATGAATGAAGAACACAAGCTTATATTAAGAGGGGGGTGAACAATATAAGACCGCTTTTTACTTTTCTTTCCCAATCAATATTATGCAATTTATAAATAGCAATATAAACAATAGTAATTAAAGCAATACACAAATCACCACACACAATAGAGACACCAATTTAATGTGGTTCACCCAATGTAGGCTACTCCACGACAAATATATTTCACTAAAATTTTCTCAAAAAATATCTTGGGAAACCTTTACCTATTACAATGTTTATGGAAATCTATCCAAAGGAGACACCAATCCCCTAATCAAGTTCATGGATCTCTATCCATAGGAGAACTCCTTTCTCCTATGCTCTGGATAGTGATATTCTAGAAGAACTGCTACCTCCACTACACTGGCTAATGTACCTCTATTCATTGATGACTCCTGCCCTCACTCAGAATACCTATCTTAACTGCCATTTCTAATGGACCTCTATCCACTGGAGACTATCATTATATATACTTTTTCACCTCCAAAGCTTACTCTCAACTCTATATCAAAATTTTACTAAACACAGTCCTTCAGTCTAGCACAAATCTACTCAAAATCTATCCTCAAATCTATAATAAACACATTCCTTCAATATAGCACAAATTTACTCAATCTCTATCCTCAAATATATACTAAACATAGTCCTTCAACATAGCACAAATTTGCACAATCCTTGTTCTTAAATCTATACTAAACATAATCCTTAGATCTAGCACAAATCTGCTCAATATCTATCTCTATTTTGGCATAAAACTATGCTCAAATCTACACCAAACTCTATCCTCAAGCCTTAACACAAAGCTTGTCTTAATCACAAATCAACGTTGCTAGATCTGCTCCAAACCTTAATCCAAGGTTTGAACAAATAAATCAATCAACTCTGCTCTCAGGTCTTATTAAAGACTTATCTCAAATATGTCTTGTAAGCTTCCAAAAAAGCTCACACTAATCTATCCACAAGTTCTCACTAGAACTTATCCAATATTCTCAAAAATTATTCACCAAAACTTACCTCAAATCTGCTCAACAAGTCCTCACTAGAACTTGTCCAATCTGCTCAACAATTCTTCACCAAGACTTACCTCAAATCTGCTCAATAAGTCCTCACTAGAACTTATCCAATCTGCTCAACAAGTCTTCACCAAGACTTACCTTAAATTTGCTCAACAAGTCCTCACTAGAACTTATCCAATCTACTTGTAAGCTTTCACAAAGGCTTACTCAACTCAGTCCTTAAGTCCACTCTAGGACTTGCTCAAATCTATCCACTAGCTTTCATAAAATCTTTATACAACTCAACTCAACCTATTACATAAAACCTCTTCAATCTCAAAAACAAGTTTCACATAGAATCTTGTTCAATCTCATAGAAACATATAGAGAATTGTTAGAGACTCAATATGCTTCACACTTACAAAAATGCTCAATCACATTCAATCTCTTTCTCAAAAAAAATTAAAATATAGATCAATTTGTTTCACAGAACTAGGACTATCACTTCAACACTTCCACTTGACTAGGCTTAATAAATTCTACTCAACCAATAACTCAATGAAATAATCCTTTCTCACAAACTCTAGTACAAGCATATGAACACTCACTCAATTATTTCCAACAATGCTTATCAACAAATCTCACATAACAATGATACTCATGTTCTTTTTACAAACCCTAGTCCAATATTCAAACTCAACAACAAGGGATCTCAATCACTTAACAATGAAGCATGTATTCACTAAAATCTTCAACAATGCTCATCAAACAAAGTTTATAGCATTTACTTCCATTTCAAAAAACTCATCAACTCAACAAACCAACAAAGGAAAACTTAACCAAGTCCTTTTCACTCCAATCTTGTTTTTAGAAAACCTCAACCAATCAATTACTTCAACCAAGGAAGAATGTGCCCATACCATTTGTTTGATGAAGAATTGTCTTCAGAACCTGTCTTAACCACAATCAACCTCTTTTCCAAACTCAAAGGTTAGATGACAAAAATACTTCTCCAAAATATTTCTCAATACAAAAACAATAGCACTCAAATACACCTTATTGCTCCATATTTAAAATTAGCAATCATCAAATCATACATAAAAATAATTACTCAATTACACCTTATAATATCCAAATTTAATTAACAACCTCCAAAAATCAAACCCTTAAAAAATAATGGAGCCTATCCTTTTATCTCCCTCAAATGCTCAAAAACACCAATTTAATAATGCAAACATTTATTTTATAAAGCTCCAATATTTTTATTTAAATCCAACCTTAGAAAAATCTAGTTATCACATGCAACCTTGGCAAATAGAGTGCATACCTCATAAATTCCATTCAAAATGGCCTGAGTGGATTTCTACCTCGAGACCACTCCCCAGCTGAGTGCCTTAGTGAGGCGCTAGCCCACCACATGGGCTACATGCCTCGATAAAAAGGAAAAGGCTTATGCCTCTCCTTTGTATTGCTCCCAGCGTGCAGTGCTTCAAAAATGAAACACCTCCCACCTTACAAAAATGCAACCCATGGGACTTGATCCATGCACCTCACGCGAGCAACGACTTGGAGCCTCCCTCACTACTAGCTGTGCTACTGAGCACTTCAAGGTAGAAACCAACACCCCCTTTCCTTTGTCTTCTTCCTCGCACACCTTTCAAAAAGCATGCGATCTCATTTCATACCATGTGCACAAAATCTCAACAAAAGCATAGATCATGAATGATTTTTTAAAGCCTTGGGGCTTCCCTCGTTTATATGCATTGGAAAGATTCTTTGATGATGTCGACGAGAATAATTCAAAAATTAAAATGATTAATTTTATAATATTTATAACCCTAGCATTAGGGTTAGGTTAATTAAATTATAAATTAACTTATAATTAAATCATAATTAATTTATAATTAATTTAATAACTTAAAATTTAATTAAATTAAATTATAATAAAACTATTATAATTAATGTATAATAAATTAACTCTTTGCACTTTTAATATAATAATATTATTTTGCTTGGGCCTCCTTATAGCTCTTTAGACTTCATCTGACCACCTGGAACTAGATTTCATTTTGCACTGATTGCGAAACCTAAAACTGATGTTGCCCACTAAAACTACCACTGACTGGTGCTGAAAGGTTGACATCAATGACAAAAAAAATTTCTCAAATTTTCAACAATATCCCCCTTTTTCATTGATGGAAACCCATGTACCTTTTATCATTTCTTTTACCTCAATCTGTTCTACTCCCCCTGAGAATTTGCTCCTCCTAACTGAATGATTTCCCTTTAAATAAAATCTCTCCCCCTTACTCAAATATCTCTCCATTTGACATCAATGGCAAAGGGTCACCTTTGGGGCTCGGGGCTAAGAATGAGACTCTTAGCATAGTTCCTCCTGTAGCACCCTAAAATTGGCGCAATCAAAATTATAAAAATTACATTCACCTTAGTAAATAATTTAAAAATCAAATTTAACCTCCCAAACCGCCCGTTAACCGTCGAGAAATCCGTTTCCCCCTTTTTCGTGCCAATTTTAGAGGTTGTTTTGACCATTTGACGATATCGTCGCCGATCGGACGATATCGCCTCGTATTTGACGATTTCGTCCGGACTAGGTCGTCCGGACGATCTTGTCGCAAAACTGAATTTGCATAGTTGGAATCCGTTCCAACGGGTCTCCAATCCGGGCAGAAGCGTGTCCGCGCCGTTGGGACCCTCCCCCGTTGGAGATCTCCCAATTTGGGATGATCTCCAACCTCCCAACAACTCCCCCTAAGCCTATTTAACTTCTAGGATTTTCCCTCCCCAACCCCTGGCTGAATTTATCTCGCAAATTGAATCCCTTCTGCGCTAAAACATCATAATCTTATTTTTGCATTAGTCCCATAGCAATTTTGATGCAGGTATATCATTGATTTTCAACCGGAGCCAGCACCTATCGTCGCCGACGAACCTGTCCGGATCGGAGGCGATCCTGTCGAATTCGAGGCGATTTCGTATCGATGCGAGACGATCTCGATCGCAGCCCACATCGAGGCAATCGATGCCTCGGAGTTTGCTTTTCTCAACTTTGTCTCTCGTTATTTTGTTTTGCAAATTAGATAATATATTCAGTTTTTATCCTATTTTGCATCCGGAGTTCACCCATTTAGCTTAGATTGCATGCTAAGTTTATGATCTCGCCATTTAAGCACGATAATTTGCATTAATTTCTGTTCTTGAATAGTGTTCAACATTCATATTATCATTTGGTGTAATTTGCCTCTGTTAGCATAGTGTTATTTCTTGCATTTTGCATCTATTCTCTGTTTTGCAGGTTTCTGACGAATTCGTCTGACGAATTCGTCAGATCTCAGACGATCTCGTCTGATTGCAGACGATTCTGTCGAATCTCAGACGATCGGGACTGCTTCAAAATCAGAATCTTCTTCAGACATCCGGATCAGGTATTCTCCGTTTTCCTCCTGTAAATTCTCTGTTCTCTGCTTTCAAATCTGTCTCGTTGTATTCATGAAAAATTGCATTTTCATATAGTTTAATTTAGTTTCATTCGGCCAAACCTAGGATGAATGTTTAAGGTTAAAACGAACTCATTAAACACATTCCAAAACCTAGGCGTGGAAACTGCCATTAAATGTTTCCCGGTGAACCCACCATCCGTCGAAAAATCACCAAAATACACCTCCCTTGAGAGGCGGGACCTTCGCAAAGTCCTCTCGTCCGAGGTACCGCATCATCCTTTTCCCATCCTCCTTCCGGGCGCGGATCCTATAGCCTGAAGGTAGGGATGCGAAAAATTTGGAGCGATACATTTTGGTGAACCCGACGTGAATGCATCATAACCTTTTGAAAACAAAAACAAAAAAAAAAAAATTAGAACAACTAAAACTTAGATGCATTTTAAAACATTCAAGGTTTAAAGTCATGTTTAGATGGTAGCTCCTAAAAAGAGGTTAGCAGTTACTATCAACGTAGAAAATCAATTGGCAGCTATAGAAGTTAATTCTGTCCTTAATATCCCTGAAACAAGTAGAAATCAATCCTTGTGGAACGAACTTGACAGGAGACTTAGTATCATTTCATCTAGGTCCACACAACTTAAACAGATTAAGAGGCTAGTCTTGGATAGAATCCTGGATCCTCATCAGTTGGTTTTTTATCATGAACTTCAGAGAGCTTGCCATAGATGGTTAGCCTATAGGAGAGCTTTAGTATCTTCAGAATTATTCAGCTTCGAGGAATACCTTGAGAATGCAGACATTGTACACCGATTCCTAGGCCTTGTAGAAGACCAAGAGGTTGTCCTTACAGATAGGGAAAGATGGAATAGAGTTCCTCGTGCTGTGTTATATCGAGAGTATTGCCACGAGCTTTACTTTTATCAACCAAAGATCTGAGACAGATAATATTACCATAGCCCTTTTCATCAAATTCTTAAAAGAAAACTTTCAATTTGAAGAAGAACATTTCATGACCCCTGAAGAACTAGAGCCTATTAATGATGTTTATAAATTGTTCTTAGAAGACTAGCTCATTTACTTTCAGTCTTGTTATTGCGTGCATTTTATTGTTTCATTTGCTGTCTTTATTGTATTATTTCAAAAATTTAAAGAAAAACTAAAAAAATCAAAAAACTTAGCAAAAACTTAAACATTTCATTTCCAATATTGCATTAGGTATATAGTAAATATATACCTTTTAATTTGTTGCATATATATATATATATATATATATATATATATATATATATATATATATATATATATATATATATATATTTGCTGAAATCAAAACTTAGCACCATGCCTAAACTTAGGAATGGTAAAGAAACTCTAGGAGAAGGAGAAGATTGGTTACAAGATACAACTGAAAACCCAAATGTCCTTCTTGGAGATACAAATCCGGAAGGAGAAACTCTAGGTCAATCAGATGAAGACTTAGGGGAAGATAAAGAACAAGAAGCAAATGTTAGAGAGGATGGATCCTCATCCCCTAGAATAGCTCCAAATGGAAATATTGCCTTTGACAATGCAGAGCATTTCAAGAGATTTCTCATGGAAAACATTGATGACCTTAATGTGGCCATTCGCCTTGATAAAGGGCAAATTAGTAAAACTCAAGCAACCATGGAATATATGTGCAATATGCGGACTAATCCCTTGTCTTTCATTGATCAAGAAAGTGACAAGGGTGGACCATCCAATGCGGATATGGTCACTATAGCCCAAAGCATGTCAAAACAACAGATTACCCAACCTCCTAAGGAACCTCGTTATTCAACCTAAAATCACTCCCACACAAAAGAAGATTCCCTTCACTACTTTATTCCGCCAAACTATTGAGCAAAATGCTTTAAATAAACGGAAACCTAAAACTAAGCCAAATGCAAACTTTCAACAATCTGGAATACAACATAATACAAACTTCCTCCATAATACTTTTCCTACCAATAATTTACACAACAAGTAACATGGCATCTAATCTGCATGTTCCTCCATCCTATGCCCATAACACTTATGTCAATGCCCTACCAAACCAATATGGGGGGCAAACTAGTAATCTGGAAGCCATGGTGAAACAATTGGCTTCACGTATGGACCAGATAGATCCCTACCGTCCCTCGTATAATTATCGAGAGATCTCGTAGTCAACCTTTGGATCCCATAGTGGTAGCTCAACCATACCCTAAACATTTTCCCATGCCCGTCCTGCCTATATATAAAGGAACCGAAGATCCCATAGAGCATCTTCGCATGTTTAGGATAGCATGTCATGACATATCGCATGACGACTTGCTATTACTAAAAATGTTCCCCAAAAGTTTAGGCGGAATGGCATTAGAGTGGTACTATCAATTGCCCACTCACTCCTTAAGAAACTTTGAAGAAACAAATGAATCATTTGTTCATCAATTTAGTGCCTACATCGAGAGGCATGTAACTATTAAAGACCTATACAATTTAAAACAAGATAAAGACGAATGCTTTGCTGATTTCTTAGCTAGATGGAGACAATTGACAGGAAAACTACACTTTGTGCTACCCCATAGGGAAATGTTAGACATTTTCATCAACAATTTACAAGAACAACTCTCTTATGAGCTATCAACAACTACTTTGACTACCTTCGATCAAGCTATAGATTTAGCTCGAAGAGTAGAAGATGCCCTCATTAGGAGAGGCCAACTTAGGAAGAAGGATGATGAGAAAACATCTAGAAATCAATATAAAAACAAACAAAGTTGTCGGTGATGGAGTCACTGACAGCAGAAATGTTGCTAATGTCAATGCAACAAAGACAACAAAAAAATTCATATTGAAACCTCCCGATAAGCCTCCTCGAGAGTTCACTAGATTAAACCAACCTTTGTCAACTATTTTACCTCAATTGCTCGAAAGAGGTTTAATCCAACTGCCAGCTATCCGGGAGCCTGACCCAAGTATACCCGGATATAGAGCTGATTTGCACTGTGATTTCCATAGAGGACCTGGACATTCTACCAACGCTTGTAAAAGATTGAAGCATAAAATACAAGATTTGATTGACAATAATGAAATGGAAGTGCAAGCCTTCCAACCCAAACAAAACCCTCCTAATAATACTCAAAATACTGTTCCCCAAAATCAAAATCAAAATGCCAATCAAACTTTAGACATATTTCAACACCCTTTACCAAGACATGGTAAAGAGGTGGCCAATCAAATCGAACATCATAATGTTCCCCCTCCTACTCGATATGTAGGAACCATTAGCGGACAATTACCTGTTCAGGATTCTCAAATATTTGACACAACCTTATCCCTGGTTACGACCAGGACCTTACATAATTTTCAAACTTCTGATTCTAGTGATATAGAATCAGATAGTGAAAGTGAAGTAGACACTATTCAATCGAATAGTTCTGAAAACGAATCAGATCCTATTCAACCTGTCACAGATGCTAATGTTCCAGAAGAACCATTTCCTAGAAGAGTCACTACTCGACCTTCTTCTAATATAGTCCTTCCTTATGAACAAGCCATAAATTCTCAACCAAGACCGTTTCAACGTCGTCACTATAACATTGTAGGTACCATCGGAGTCGTCACCCGACAACAAGCTCAAAATTCCCAACAAGAACCAAACCAGAACGATGGATCAGCTCCATTCATTCTAAAAAATCCCAATAAAGGGAATCATGCTCCTATTGTTCAACCTAAACCCCCTTACAGCATTAATGAGCAATTGTCTAATACCACGGCCATAATTTCCCTCTTAGATTTATTAAGATCCTCTCCCACCCATAGGGATGAGTTGATGCTTACACTGAGCCAAATGATGGTACCTCAAAACATTCAACTTGAAGCTATGGCCAATACTATCATCACTCGAGAGATTGATTGTATTGACTTTCGGGATAGAGATATCCCACAACACAGCTTTACACAAGGATAATCCCTTGTATATTACTGCTTTAATTGGAGATGTGGTTGTCAAACGAGTCTTGATTGATAATGGCTCATCTCTAAACATTTGCACCTTTGACTTCTACCAACGATTTGGTTTTAGAAGTGATGAAATGAAGAAAACTGATATGATTATCAAAGCTTTTAATGACGAAACACAAGAAACATGTGGAGTTATTACCCTCCCATTGCAAGTTGGTCCTAGAACCCTTGAGACAACTGTGTTTATTGTACATTGTCCAAGCATCGTACAATATACTTTTGGGTCGCCCTTGGATCAACGCCATGCGAGCGGTCCCATCAACTTTACACCAATGTGTTAAGTTTGAGTTTAAAAATCAGTTGGTCACTATTCATGGTGACCCTAGACCTTTTGATATGTGTGCTTTGGCAGAACCAGTTGGAGTGCAATTTTGCCCTGCTCTGTCATCCACACATTCTAGTTCTTCTTCTTCATCTAAAACTGTGAAACATAAACCCATAACTTCACCGAGTTCCCCTCCATTAACTTCATCCTCCCATAAAGATCAACAACCCTCTAAACAAATTATTTTAGAACCTCAAAAAGATTTTAAAACTACAACCAATCCTTCAAGTTCTATTCCTATAAATTCAAAACCTCTAGACACATCTATCATCCCTTCCACATCTCAAGACATAGGTAATAAACCTTCTACATCTTATGCCCTTTCTGATGACCTCTTACCAGATTTATCTACAACTTTAATATCAGAAAAAATGAATGCTTTCATGCACGATTCAAACCTCTTAAATAAATTGCCGCCATCTCCTCGCACTTCAGGCCTCCCACAACCTATGGGAAGCACCTACCAAGTCGGGAGTTGTGCCTTCATTTATAAAGGATATGACTGGGGAAGAATCCCTCAGAATATCAAAACTCATCATGAGGGGTACGCTCGGTGCTATTTTACCAATGATTATATTAAAGCTAAACCCATGATGCTTAAAATGGGATATAAAGGGAAAGGCTTAGGACCTTTCCAAAATGGCATGAAAGAACCTTTCGAGGTAGAACCGTGGCCTGCCCGCTGTGGTGTGGGCCTATTTCCTAGTAAGGGACAACCCTTTCCTTTTGAAGAGGATGATCACCTCATATCCTATCAAGATTATTTGGATAGACATGTTGATTTGCCTCTCCAAAATCAGTCATTTTCATGCAACATGCTATCCATAGCATACCCTGAAATGATTGTTGACCCCGATGAAGAGTTGGAAGGAGATATCTTCCATAATGTCTCTGTTGAAGAGATGTTGCACAACGGGTTTTATTTTGATGGTTCGATACCAACTATAGCCCAACTTGAGGCCACTGATCCTCAAGATGAATTATCTAAATTAACCTTACAAGAATTACAAGAATTGGGCGTTTCACCCGCCCCACCTAACTTTGAAAGAGATCTACACATGGAGGTAGAAAATGTCATTAAAATTAATATTGGAACTGAGGACAATCCTCACATAATCAATATTGGATCAGAATTAAGCCCAGACAAACAAGAACAATACATCGCATTCCTCAAAGAGTATGAAGATGTCTTCGCTTGGACATATGAAGATATGCCAGGTCTAGACCCTTCTGTCGTCATGCACCATCTAGTGGTCCATCCGGATGCTAAACCTGTTAAACAAAAACTTAGAAAAATGCATCCCAAAGTGGCTCTGCTAGTCAAAGGGGAGTTAGAAAACTCCCGAATGTTATCTTTATACAAAGCTATTGATTATGCTGAATGGATCTCAAACGTAGTTCCAGTCACCAAGAAAGAAGCTACCAAAGTTAGGGTTTGCACCGATTTTAGAGATATTAACGCTGCATGCCCTAAAGATGACTTTCCTCTTCCAAATATGGATCAAATCATTGACTTTACTGCTGGAAGTGGGATGATGTCCTTAATGGACGGATTCTCCGATTATAATCAAATTCGGATAGCTCCTGAAGACCAGGCTAAAACAGCCTTTATTACCCCCTGGGGTACCTTTTGCTGGAAAGTGATGCCATTTGGCTTAAAGAACGTCGGTGCAACTTACCAACGAGCTATGACCTACATTTTTCATGATATGATGCATGATATCCTACATGATTATGTAGATGATATTATAGCTCGCTCTCTTATTGAAAATAATCATTTAGATGATTTGCGAAAAGTCTTTAATCGATTACGAGAATATCTCATTCGATTAAATCCAGAAAAATGCATATTCGGAGTCAAATCCGGCAAATTATTAGGGGTTTTAGTTTCTTTACGTGGTATTGAAATCGACCCCCTCAAAATTGCGGCTATCACTGATATGCCCGCACCTACTAATATATTTGAATTACGAAGCTTACAAGGTAAACTTCAAGCTATCCGTCGCTTCATTGATAAGCTGGCGGACAAAACTGGTCCTTTTCTTAAACTTCTTAAGAAGGATGTCCCTTTCAATTGGGACACAGAATGTAGAGAAGCTTTTGAACTTCTCAAACAATACCTCCTTAATCCCCTGGTGCTTTCACCGCCTAAATCTGATCGCCCATTTCTCCTATATATTTCCGCTTCAGATTCGGCCTTAGGAGCTATGTTAGCTCAACTCGATGATGAAAAGCGAGAACGTGCTAATTATTATATTAGCCGAACCTTCATCAGTTATGAAACCCGTTATACAACATTAGAGAAACTATGTCTCGCAGTCGTATTTGCTACGCAAAAATTACGACATTATATGCTTAGCCAAAAAACGTATGTCATTGCCAAATACGATCCCTTAAGGTATCTCATGAGTCGACCTTATTTATCGGGTCGCACAGCCAAGTGGGTTCTTGCTCTGAGCGAGTTTGATCTCACATTCATAGGACAGAAGTCTGTTAAGGGTCAAATCATAGCAGATCAATTAGCTGCTGCACCCTTAGAGTCTACTCATCCCCTCATTATCGAGTTTCCTGATGAATGCCTTCAATTAGAGGCAGACCTTGGTGAACAATGGTCCTTATACTTTGATGGAGCCCGATGCATGAGTGGGGCTGGTGCGGGTATTATTTTAATATCTCCGCAAAAACATCTTATTCCTCTGTCCTTCAAACCGACCTTTGCTTGCACCAACAATATCGTTGAGTATGAAGCTCTAATCCTTGGATTACGAGCTGCTTTAGCGCTAAAAATTAAAAACCTCTTAGTTTTTGGGGATTCCCAATTGGTTATAAACCAAATTAATGAAGTTTATCAAACCAGAGATGATAAACTGCGCCCATATAAGGCCTATGTTTTACAATTAATGTCCTTGTTTGATCAAGTTACCTTGGAAGCCATTCCTCGAACTAGCAACCGTGCAGCTGACGCTATGGCCGCCGCTGCATCTCTCCTGCCCTTGGAGTTAGATGACGAATATGCGACTATCACTATTCGTCGACTCCAGGAACCCGCTTCAAATAAGTCATGCTTAGAGCCTTTGGATGTGTTTCTAATCAATGAAACTACTCCTGAACCTTGGTATACAGACATATATGATTTCCTCCAAAATGGGACTTTCCCTGTTAATTCTAATAGAAACCAGCGTCGGTTATTACGTCGACGAGCAAGTCGTTTTGTAATAATTGGCAATACTTTATATAGGAGATCTTTTGAAGGTATCCTATTAAGATGTTTAAATTCAGAAGAGTCTAAATCAGCCTTGAGTGAAGCCCACGATGGATCTTGTGGAGGACACTTTAGTGGTAGTGCCATTGCTAAAAAGCTCCTTCGGATAGGATACTTTTGGCCTACCATGGAAACGGATGCACATGAGTATGTGCGCCATTGCGACAAGTGTCAAAAACATGCTGACCTTGTCCATGCGCCTGCACAAGAGTTGCAGGCTATTTCATCTCCTTGGCCCTTTTCTAAATGGGGCTTGGATATTATTGGCAAAATCAATCCTGTGTCTTCTGATGGACACAAGTTCATCATAATTGCCACTGAGTATTTCACGAAGTGGGTTGAAGCTATGCCTTTAGCTTCTTGCACTGGCTCACAAGTTTCTAAATTCATTTTTAATCAAATCATTTGCAGGTTCGGAATTCCTGCCAACCTCATCTCTGACAATGGAACTCCTTTCAAAAATAAAGATGTTAAAAAATTATGTCAAAAATATAAGATTCAACATCGCTGGTCCACCCCTTATTATCCTCAGGGTAATGGTCAAGCAGAAGCATCTAACAAAACTTTAATCAAAATTCTCAAAATATTGGTCAATAAAACTGGCCGTGACTGGCATATTCAATTATATCCAGCCTTGTGGGCTTATCGAACTAGTGTTCGAACCCCCACGGGCACTTCACCATTTGTTTTGGTATATGGTGCTGAAGCAGTTTTTCCATTTGAATTGGAAGTTCCTTCTTTGGCTCTGCTACTTCAAGATACCGAAGTAGGAGATGAATATCGTGTCTGTGCACTCGATCACTGGAACTCCTAGATGAAAAATGCATCAATGCTTTGGAGCATCTCCGTGCTTACCAAAACAAGCTTAAAAGATCATATGCTAAGAGAGTTCGTCATCGATCCTTTGAGATTGGCGACCTTGTTTTAAAAGAAAATCAAAAAAATACAAATGCAACCAAAGAACTTAAAGGTAAATTTGAGCCCAACTGGCTCGGACCATACATCATTACTGCAAAATTTGAATCAGGAGCATATAAATTATCTACCTTAGATGGTAAAGAACTTAAAGAACCTATGAATATTTTACATCTCAAACGTTACTATGCATAAATTTGGTCATTTCATCCATGTATATATTTGTTCAAAATTACTATCTTGTATTTCTTTCAATTTATCCAAAAACACCCAAAAACATTCATAAATCTCCAAAAATCTTCAAAAACTATCTATTGCATTTATTTAAAGCACTTGTTAAATTGTTTGCTCAAAAACTAAAATCAAAAATCAAAATCTAAAAACAGCTATATGCTTGACTCTTTCGAAACCAAAACAATATACGGAAGAAAGAGAGAGTCAACATTCTCAAAACTTCTCAAAAGTGTTTATATATATTTTCTTACAATTATTGCAGCTTATATGTTTCAACTTATTTTGGATAAATTAGCATTTATTTTGAATCCCTCACTTGCACACTCACAACAAATAAATATCTTGATTTTATCTGGCATGATTACTAATCTCTCTTATATCAAAGTTCACAAAATTTAATTAAATAAAGTTTGAGCATAGAGAATTGATCTTGTTATTTACTTAAACCAAGCACATCTTTTCACAATAAAATGATTATATTTGTAATTTCCATGTTTTGCTACATAGTAGAACTGATTTCTTGAGTGAAAAGTTTCCCCTGCTATCCTATCATGCACATGGTCTAGAATCTTTGAGAATTGGCAAAAGGACAAGCTCACCCCTACCCATAATAAAAATCCCTTGCTCTACAGACTAATCCGAGCAAGTATCCCTAGCAAAAAAAAAAAGAAAAATTCAAGAAAAATAGAAAAGAGAAATGTTCTTTTATATCATTATAGCAATGTTCCAAGCATTATCAAGCAAAAGAAATACAAAAGAAAAATATGCAAAGTTCAGCAGAAAGCGAAAGCAATAAAATCCCTTTCCCTACCCTTTGAAAAGAAAAGAAGGGTTGATGAGCTTGAATCCTTGGAATTCTCAATTATTCGAAAACTGTGAGGTAAGCCCCATAACAGGTGGTTTGTGCCCAACCTGCTTGGCCTTGGGTAACTCCTAGCGTGGCGATATGTCCGTCACATTAGCGACCTTCTTTTGTACGGACCTATGTCTCGCTTATGGATTAGCTAGCTCTTGATAATCCGATCTACATAGTGGTCTAATATGGTTATATGCATCTACATCATGGTTAATGAACACTTATTTGGTTTCTTCAAATCACTTGTATCATAGTATCTTGCTCAAAACTCGTAAATGAACAATGCAATCGCACACACATTTGTATTTGAGAGATTTTGTCTATCATTATGATAAATCAAGATCGGAAATGAATTCACATATGCACATGGGATTCCTTATAAATCTAACTTTTGTCTTCAAAATACTTTGAAATATTATTTTTGCAACTTGTTTGGGAATAAATCAAGTACAGCTTGTTTTCACAAAGACAACTATATCATAGAAAAATCAAAAATTTCTTTCAAAATACACAAATCAAATCATATATATCGTGTTGACTTTCGCGACGATGGTATAGTTCCACAACCAAAATTGGAATTGTATGCCTAGCGCAAGTCCTCATTTTCATATTTTCTGTTCATCAAACATCAATCATGCAATAAAAACTACCTTTTTTTGGATTTTCGCGATGATGGTATAAGTCTATACCTACATATTCTATGCCTAGCGCAAACCATTGTAACAATTTTTATTCCCCATTTATCAAAAATCATAAAAACCATATGACTTCATTATGTTACACAAATTATGCTTTTTAAAATCAAACCCATTTTCATTATTTCATATCATTATGTCAACCTTTAACTTTGCAATGATGGTATAATTCCTAAGGAATTATTCACAAATTTTATCACACTTAGGAATTTATGCCTAGCAAAAATCATTTTAAAATATTTCATGTACAAATATTTTTCATGAAAATCTGAAAACAAATCATTATCATCACCATCATTTTTCATCATTGCACCAAAGTCTTAAGACAAGTCTCTTAAGCACTCTTTTTACTTTTCGCAATATTTCTATCCTGGGATTAGCTTGACGACCGAGTGAGCAGCGACTCCATGAAATGGTCTATAATAGCGACAATGTCCTTTGAAATTATTGTTAGAAGTCTCTTTTTATTTTTTTTATCACATTTTCATTACAAACAACCAATTTGTTACATCAGATTATTTCATTTAAAATCTTACAAAGATGACATCAAAATTATAATGTTTCAAAATGACATAATTACATGAGTCATCGAATCAATCAATCAAAACATTAAAAGCATCATAAAAATACATAAGACAAGTCATATGATCAAAAATATCTCATCTATATATGTCACAAATATATGTACATCATCAAAACTGGATTGGTATGCCACAATCTGTACCTCGGCATACTCAATCCTCTATCAAACAAAAATATATATATAATACAACATCAATGTGCAGCCCTCTAGCCTCGAGAGCCCCTCGAGCTCTCTGCCTCATCTCCTCCCTGCCCTGAGGTGGACGAGGTGGCCCCATCGCAGTCTGTGTCGTCCTAGTCCTCGATCGGGACGTGGTCCTCGATGACCCGATCCCGATCGGATCCGCGATGTTGGCCGGCGGGGGTAGTCTATCTCGCCTTGGCACCACTGGTGATACATGTCCGATAGAATGTCAACCGGGCGATAGCCCGTGTCAACTCTCCCGAGCTCGCCCTCCGCCCCGTGCCCTGAGGCGTGCAATCTCATCCCGCAGCTGTGACACCTCAGCATGGTGTCGTGCAGCCGCATCCTGTAGCGTCTGCACCTGAGCCTGCAGACGATCTCTCTCCGCCCGGAGAGTAGCCATCTCGCTACTCTCTCCTATGTCCACACCCTTGCCCTTATCGGGCGATGGTGGCCTCTGTGGAGATGGGGGTCTCTCCTCCCTCCTCTCCCACTGCCATGGCCGCTCCTGTGCCCGTGGCCTCCTCTGCTCTCTCCCACCGTGACCCTGGGCCGCCTCTATCGCTGCCTGGCACCGCCTCCCTATCCGACGCACGACCGCATGGATCGGACCCTGAGCCCTCGTCATCCGAGGAGGGCGGATGCCTACGTACCAGGCATCATAGCCGTCAGCTACCCCTGCATCGTCTCCATCCACTAGCTGGATGGGGGCATCATCCGCATCTTGACTCCAGAATCGCTGCATGTCTAGAGCCCCGCTAACCGTGGTGTTATCCCGGACAGTCCGAGAAAACTCATAATCCCTGAGAGATGGGATCCCCTGCTGTAGACCGAACTGCCTCAAAACTCGGTCGTAGCGGTGGAGCTCCACCTCTCCCCTCTCCATCCGTAGCCAGCAGACTCGCCTGATGCGAGCCAGCTCCTGTCCATCCTCGGCCCACCCTGGGTGCCCTCGCCATGGCCTCCAGGTGATCTGATCCGGGATCAACTCATCAAGTAGTCTCCGGGACATCGGCAGGTCGATCCGTCGTTGTGCCCCTCTCCGGAGCCACCAAGAAGACTCGGGGCCTCTCCCCGTCTACCCCTATCGCTGGAAGCCCTACCGGCCTCCGCACCGCAATGTGCTCCCAAGACCAAACTCGTAGTAGCGATGTCATCACCGGACATCGGCCGCCCTTGTACACGACCCCATACAGGATCCTGTACAACCGGCATAGAACAAAGCTGCCCCAAGAAAACCTATACCCATGGTCCCGCATATCGTAGATCACATCTGCGAGCATCCATGGTACCCTGCACCCGCTCTGGTGGCACAGCAGAAGTCCACCAACCACCCCAGATAGTACCCGTGTGAGTGTAGATGCCCTAGGCATCTGGCGTAGTGCCTCGATGTTCACTCCGCCCTTCTCTAGGGCGAAGCTCGGGTCACCGCACAGCCGTCCCATAGCGTGGCCTTGGTTGGCCGTAGGAGTGATCATCCGTCCTTGTATGGGGATTCTCGGAATCCTCCATACATCCTCCAATGTGGGAGTCATCTCCCTGTCGGTAGCCAAAAATAGGAAGACCCCGGATACCATCTCTCTCGCTAGGGTCGTCAGTAGCCCCATATCTCGTGGATATTTGTGGCATCTCCGCCACATGCCGCAAGCCGGCTCGTGCCGACAGATCCCGCTCTGCCCTGTGTGAGCGCGGCCAAGTCGTCTCTCAATCCTCCATATTTCCACTCCTCGCTCTTTAGTAATCCTCTCTGCAAACATAAACAACATAAACAATAAACAACAAATAATCATTAATCAATAATTCACATAATCAATAATGCAAGTTAAAAATTCAATTTTTTTGCAATTGATGATATCGCCCACTATTGGACGATATCGTCCCAAATCTGAGCATAATCGTCTCCGATTTCGTAGTTCGAAATCGTCCCTAATTTGACGAAATCGTCCCCCTTTCGACGATTTCGCCTCGGGCGAAATTGCCGAAATTGAGACGATTTCGTCGAAATCGGGACGATTTCGTCCCGACGACGTCGACGGCCCAAAAACGGCCGCGATGCTCAAAATTCACCTAAAAACTATCTAAAAAGCATGTAAATTCAAATTAAATCAGTTCTAAACTAAGTTTAGACCCTTACCCGTAGACCGCGTCGGACCTCTGCAGATCTGTGCGCTGTCTCGACCATTTTTTGCTTCAGAGCTCTAAAACAAGAAAAATGAACAATAATAATGAATTAGGGTTTTACCCTATTTTTCTTAATTTTATTCAACAATATTTTTTGCTTTTTCGCGTTTTTACCTCAAACGTTCGATTTGGGTAAAAACACGGAGGGGGCACCATAGTAAGTTGTCGTACGATTCGACCAAGAATCGTCGCCTAAAAATGGGTATAATTTTTTGCTTTCTCGTAGATCGAGAAGAACTCATCTTTAACGTATTTTCTTCGAAAAATTCGCTAAAGAGGGGGCAAAATGTAGCACCCTAAAATTGGCGCAGTCAAAATTATAATATTTACATTCACCTTAGTAAATAATTTAAAAATCAAATTTAACCTCCCAAACCGCCCGTTAACCGCCGAGAAATCCGTTTCCCCTTTTTCGCGCCATTTTTAGAGGTTGTTTTGACCGTTTGACGATATCGTCGCCGATCAGACGATATCGCCTCAGATTTGACGATTTCGTCTGGACTAGGTCGTCCGGACGATCTTGTCGCAAAACTGAATTTGCATAGTTGGAATCCGTTCCAACGGGTCTCCAATCTGGGCAGAAGCGTGTCTGCGCCGTTGGGACCCTCCCCCGTTGGAGATCTCCCAAATTGGGATGATCTCCAACCTCCCAACAACTCCCCCTAAGCCTATTTAACTTCTAGGATTTTCCCTCCCCAACCCCTGGCTGAATTTATCTGCAAATTGAATCCCTCTGCGCTAAAACATCATAATCTTATTTTTGCATTAGTCCCATAGCAATTTTGATGCAGGTATATCATTGATTTTCAACCGGAGCCAGCACCCATCGTCGCCGACGAACCTGGTCCAGATCGGAGGCGATCCCTGTCGAATTCGAGACGATTTCGTATCGATACGAGACGATCTCGACCGCAGCCCACATCGAGGCAATCGCTGCTCGGAGTTTGCTTTTCTCAACTTTGTCTCTCGTTATTTTGTTTTGCAAATTAGATAATACATTCAGTTTTTATCCTATTTTGCATCCGGAGTTCACCCATTTAGCTTAGATTGCATGCTAAGTTTATGATCTGCCATTTAAGCACGATAATTTGCATTAATTTCTGTTCTTGAATAGTGTTCAGCATTCATATTATCATTTGGTGTAATTTGCCTCTGTTAGCATAGTGTTATTTCTTGCATTTTGCATCTATTCTCTGTTTTGCAGGTTTCTGACGAATTCGTCCGACGAATTCGTCAGATCTCGTACGATCTCGTCTGATTGCAGACGATTCTGTCGAATCTCGGACGATCGGGACTGCTTCAAAATCAGAATCTTCTTCGGACATCTGGATCAGGTATTCTCCGTTTTCCTCCTGTAAATTCTCTCGTTCTCTGCTTTCAAATCTGTTTGTTGTATTCATGAAAAATTGCATTTTCATATAGTTTAATTTAGTTTCATTCGGCCAAACCTAGGATGAATGTTTAAGGTTAAAACGAACTCATTAAACACATTCCAAAACCTAGGCGTGGAAACTGCCATTAAATGTTTCCTGGTGAACCCACCATCCGTCGAAAAATCACCAAAATACACCTCCCTTGAGAGGCGGGACCTTCGCAAAGTCCTCTCGTCCGAGGTACCGCATCATCCTTTTCCCATCCTCCTTTCGGGTGCGAATCCTATAGCCTGAAGGTAGGGATGCAAAAAATTTGGAGCGATACACCTCCCCCAACTCCTCTTGAGGTGGTCAATTCTAGGGTGGGAGTATTTCTACTTCTAGCATGCACTATCTTTACCTTTGTCCACTTTCATTTTCATTTGATCCTTCTGATTCCTCTGAAACTTCTTGTTCATGTTCCTACTTGTCTCTGGAATTTTTTCTCTATACCACTTTGTTGTATGTCCATAATTATTGCACTTGTAACACTTAATATTGTTATTCCTTGGAGGTACAAATATCTTGAGATTTCTCTTGGTGAAGCCATATATATTCCTGTCATGGATCTTGCAATTCATTGCCTTGTGACCAAAATGATTACATGAGTAGCAATACCCATGAAAAAGCTACCTATTTTTGAAGTTTCCATATTCCTATATTTCATGTGTCCTGCAATTTGAAGCCTTGTGCCCAAATATGTGACATGAGAAACATCGTCCATTGAAATTTCCTTGTCTTGACCTCATTGGTCTCTTAGTCTCTTTTACCTTGTGTTGGTTCCTATTCTATTTGTTCCTCTTTTGTGCATTGTTCTCAAGGTTATGCATAAGGGGTTGGACTTGAAATGTACTTGTAAAAAAATGGTGAATCCTAATAAAAATCAAGGTGAATCAAGGCGAATCCTAAGCAAATCAAATCAATCATCTTCACACCAAAATTTGGGGCATTTGAAGCCCTAAAAAGTAAGGTCATATTTGGGGTAAATTTTAACATATTAAATCACCTTATAACTTCATACAAATACCACCATTTGATTAGGCTCGAAAACGGGTTTCCAACAAGTACAAATATGCCTATGTTTGGATATATATTATGGTGAATTGACCCTAAGAAAAAATTGGTCCTAAAAATTTTAGGCAAATGGGCCGACGTCGAGGGTCCTCATATTCACCAATTTCCAATTTTAGAAATCCTAATATTCACCCAATTTGTGAATATTCACCACTATGCATAACCCTAATTGTTATTTTTCTTGTTGAACTTTCTATTGTCCAAATCATCCTCAAAAGTTTCACTCTCTCTTACATTGTCTTCCTCTAAAGTTTCTTCTTATTCAGAACTTGAGGTTGACTCCTCTCCTTGTTCTTGTACCTGTTCAAAATCAAGACCTATTTTATTTTTTGACCATATTTTTACCTGGATCATCTTATCTATGATATTTGAGCTCTTTCCAAACCTGTGTGACCTGTCCTTAGACTCTTTTATTTCTTTCCTTAATAGAGCCACTTCATTTTCTAACCTTTCACATTCTAAGACCTTTGCTTCTAACTTATCCTTGAATTTCTTTGTCTTAGCCATTGAATTGTTCATATCCTCTATAATATTTCCTTTCTCTTTATCACATTCTTGAAGCTTAAGTTGGGAGTTTTTCTTTCTTACCTTCTTTAATGTTTCAAGAACATAAATAAGCTCTCCCTCAATATCAACTTCTCCTTTATCTGATTCTTCCTCTATTTGTTTACCTTTGAAAATATCTTTATTATTTTCTGACTTGTCTTCTATAGGATCACCTCCTTCTTCTTCTAGTGTCATTAGAATATTCTCTTCTGGTCCTTCAAGTGTATATTCATATTCATCATCACTGAAACTAAAACCACTCTTTGTACAACTATCTTCAAGATGACCAAAGTTACCACATCTAAAACACTTGAGAATTATTGGTGATCTTTTCTTAACTTCTTTTTCTTTTGTCAGAAATAGAATTTCATCTTTATCATTATCTGAGAAACTATTATCACTATCACTTGAGTACTTATTTGCCTTGTCTGCATAGTAACTCCTCTTCTGTCTTTGAAAGAACTTATTTCTTTTTTTGCCTTGTCCATCCTTGCCTTTCTTTTGGTACTTGTATTTTTCTGATTCCTTGTTCTTATGATCATGTTTTTCTTCATCATTGCTATTTTTAGCTTCTTTAAAATCAGTTGCATAGTGACCATACTTTCCACAATCAAAACATCTCACAAATTTTGCATCTTTAAATCTTCTTGGATCTTTGTTCCTTCTACCATCATTTGCTTCTTCATCACCGGATGACTCATTTCTTAAATCTAACTTCTTACCCTTTGTCTTCTTAGTAGCTTTGAAGGTTGATTACTTTTGGATATTAGGTTCCTCTTTTGTTCTCATATCAAAAGCTGTAAGAATACCAAGTAATTCATATCTTGTCAAAATATCACCATCTTTTGATTCCTCTATAGCTGAAATATTTTCACTAAACCTTTTTAGGAGAGATATTAAGATCTTATCACAAACATTAGACTCTTGAACCTCAATTCCAAGTACTTCCATGGAGTTAACAACCTCATATACATGAAGTAGATAAGCACTAATATTTTTCTCATCCAAATTATCCCTTGAGATTTCATATATTTTCCCTTTTGACATTTTTATCTCCTTCATATATGCTTTACAACTTATCCCAAATTCATTTTGCTGATTTGCAATGCATAACCTTTATGAACTATGTTCTATACAAACCTTTCAAAATTGCATTCATTACTCTTGAATTTTAATTATGTAGAAGCTTACCATATTTATCTGTAGGTGGAGTAGCTGGTGGTGTGTACCCATTTTCAACTACTTGCCATATTTTGTTTCCAAGTACCATCAGGTGAATCTTCATTCTTATACTCCAAAACACACAGTAACTTCCATAAAATATTGATGCTAAATTATCTAAGGATCCACTCTTATAATCCATTTTGTTCTTGTAAGATTTTCCTTCAATATGTTAAACTCTTACGAAGTAACCCGCTCTGATACCAATTGAAGAACACAAGCTTATACTGAGAGGGAGGGTGAACAGTATAATATCACTTTTTACTTTTCTTTCCCAATAAATATTATACAAATTATCAATAGAAACATCAACAACAATAATCAAATCAATGCATAAATCACCACACACAATAAAGACACCAATTTAATGTGGTTCTTCCAATGTGGGCTACTCCATGGAGAAAACATTTCACTAAAAGTTTCTCAAAAAATCTCTTGGGAAACCTTTCCCTATTACAATTTTTATGGACCTCTATCAAAAGGAGACACCAATCTCCTAATCAAGTTCGTGGATCTCTATCCATAAGAGAACTACTTTCTCTTCTACTCTGGCTAGTGATCTTCTAGAAGAGCTACTACGTCCACTGCACTGGCTAATGGATCTCTATCGACTAAAGACTCCTACCCTCACTCAAAAGACCTATCTTCACTACCTTGGCTAATGGACCTCTATCCACTAGATACTATCATCGTATATACTCTATCACCTCCAAATATTGCTCTCAGCACTATCTCAAATCTTTACTAAACATAGTCCTTTAGTATAACACAAATTTTGCTCAAACTCTATCCTTAAATTTGCACTAAACACAGTACTTCAGTCTAGCACAAATCTACTCAATCTATGTCCTCAAATTTATACTAAATATAGTCCTTCATTCTAGCACAAATCTGCTCAATATTTTTCCTCAAATCTGTACTAAAAATAATCCTTCAGTCTAGCACAAATCTTCTCAATATCTATCTCTAGTTTGGTAAAAAACTATCCTCAAATTTGTGCCAAACTCTATCCTCAAATCTATCCTCAAGCCTTAACACAAAGCTTGTCTCAATTACAAATCAAACCTGCTAGATCTACTCCAAAACTTAACCCAAGGTTTGAACAAATCAATCAATCAAATTTACTCTCAAGTCTTCTCAAAGACTTATGTCGAATCTTCCTTGTAAGCTTCCATAAAATCTCACACTAATCTATCCACAAGTTCTCACTAGAACTTGTCCAATCTGCTCAAAATGTATTCACTAAGACTTACCTCAAATCTACTCAACAAGTCCTCACTAGAACTTGTCCAATCTGCTCAACAAGTCTTCACCAAGACTTACCTCAAATCTGCTCAAAAATTCCTCACTAGAACTTGTCCAATATACTCAACAAGTCTTCACCAAGACTTACCTCAAATATACTAAACAAGTCCTCACTAGAACTTGTCCAATTTGCTTGTAAGTTTTTAAGAATTACTCAACTTAGTCCTTAAGTCCACTCTAGGAATTGCTTAAATCTTTCCACTAGATTTCACAAAAGCTTTATACAACTCAACTCAACCTATTATAGAAAACCTCTTCAATTTCAAAAACAAGTTTCACACAGAATCTTGTTCAATCTCATATAAACATATAGATAATTGTTAGGGACTCAATATGCTTCACACTTAAAAAAATGCTCAATCACATTCAATCTCTTTCTCAAATAAATTTAGAATATAGAACAATTTGTTTCACAGAACTAGAACAATCACTTCAACACTTCCACTTGACTAGGCTTAATAAAATCTACTCAACCCATCACTCAATGAAACAATCCTTGCTCACAAACCCTAGTCCAAGCATATGAACACTCACTCAATTATTTCCAACAATGCTTATCAACAAATCTCACATAACAATGATACTCATGTTCTTTTTACAAACCCTAGTCCAATATTCAAACTCAACAATAAGGGATCTCAATCACCCAACAATGAAGCATGCATTCACTCACTCAAAATATCCAACAATGCTCATCAAACAAAGTTTATAGCATTTAATTCCATTTCAAAAAACTCATCAACTCAACAAACCAACAAAGGAAAACTTAACCAAGTCCTTTTCACTCCAATCTTATTTTTAGAAAACCTCAACCAATCAATTACTTCAACCAAGGAAGAATGTGCCCAAACCATTTGTTTGATGAAGAATAGTCTTCAAAACCTGTCTTAACCACAATCAACCTCTTTTCCAAACTCAAAGGTTAGATGACAAAAATACTTCTCGAAAATATCTCTCAATACAAAAACAATAGCACTCCAATACACCTTACTGCTCCATATTTAAAATTAACAATCATCAAATCATATATAAAAATAATTACTCAATTACACCTTATAATCTCCAACTTTAATTAATAACCTCCAAAAATCAAACCCTCAAAAATAATGGATCCTATCCTTTTATCTTCCTCAAATGCTCAAAAAACCCAATTTAATAATGCAAACATTTATTTTATAAAGCTCCAAATTTTTTATTTAAATCCAACCTTAGCAAAATCTGTTATCACATGCAACCTTGGCAAATCGAGCGCATACCTCATAAATTCCACACGAAAGGGCCTTGGTGGGTTTCGACCTTGAGACCACTCCCCAGTCGAGCACCTTAGTGATGCAATAACCCACCACATGGGCTATGTGCCTCAATACAAAGGAAAATGCTTACGCATTTCCTTTGTATTTATCCCTATGTGCGGTGCTTCAAAAAATGAAACATCTCCCGCCTTGCAAAAATGCAACCCGTGAGACTTGATCCCTGCACCTCATGCGAGAAATGACTTGGCGCCTCCCTCGCTACCAGCTAGACTATCGAGCACTTCGGGGTAGAAACCAACACCCCCTTCCCTTTGTCTTATTCCTCACACACCTTCCAAAAAGCATGTGATCTCACTTTATACCATGCGCACAAAAATCTCAACAAAAGCATAGATCATGGATAATTTTTTAAAGCCTTGGGGCTTCCCTCCTTTATATGCATTGGAAAGAGTCTTCGACGACATCGGCGAGAATAATTCAAAAATTCAAATTATTAATTTTATAACCTTTATAACCTCAGATTTAGGATTAGGTTAATTAAATTATAAATTAACTTATAAGTAAATCATAATTAATTTATAATTAATTTAATAACTTAAAAAGTTAATTAAATTAATTTATAAATTAAATTATAATAAAACTATTATAATAAATTTATAATAAATTAACTCTTTGCACTTTTAATATTATAATATTATTTTTCTTGGGCCTCCTTATAGCTCTTTAGACTTCATCTGACCACCTAGAACCGGATTTCCTTTTGCACTAATTGCAGAACTTGAAACTGATGCTTCCCATTGAAACTGCCACTAACTAGTGTTGAAAGCTTGACATCAATGACAACAAAACTTGCTCAAATTTCTAAAAATGACTACATGCTCACCCTCTCTATTTTCAACATCCACCACTCCATATTATCTCTCTTCCATTTATTATTCTTCTATATTTTCTTTCCTTTCTCTTTCCATCCCTTCTTCCTCTATTTCCATTGCTTCTCTTTTGTCATTCTTCTACTATGCTTATCCCATACTCCACCAAGATAGCACATATTTCTCTAAGATACACTATGTCTCATAGCTTTCCTAGGGATACCTTCCCATTAATAGTCATGATTGTGGAAGGAATAACTCCCATAATGTTATTCCCATCCCTTCTTGTCCAATCCCTCACATCATAACATTAGTTCCATTACCATGTCACCCTTTTGGCCACTCTAGTCAAATTTTCCACCACTTATCCCACTCTTACTTTCATTCCATTCCCCTCTATCACTACTTAGTTTTCACTTCTCACCATGTCATCCACCTCCACTTACCCTCCATCCCAAGCATGACAACTTCTCTTGCAAGCAACAACACCCATTATTCATACCCAAGAGTTGAGTCTACAATATCTCTCCCATCAATAAATATGTTTGAAGGGTATGGACTAAGCTGTACTTACAAGGTTGAAGAAATTTATATTGTCAGGCCATTAGATATCCTTTTTATTGAGAAGGAATGCAAGAAAGAATACAAGCAACTCAGTAGGAAGACCTCCAAGGCCTTAGTGCTCTTTCATTCATAACTATTGAAGAAGGAGAATAAAGTGCACTTTATAAAGAATTTAGAAACTAAAAAGGTAGTATTAGCTCATGTTGACTTGACTACTAGAATTTCCTTATTACGAAAATTTATTCTCATTAATAGAAATAATTTGCCAATATGTATAAATATTAAATCATTCATTCACAAATAATATCCACAATAATAATCCACACAATGAGACAGATATATATAATACACTTAAGGTAGGAAAACACCAATAATACTCCTTAAGAAAGAAATAAATCCATATTATCTCCCAAGATGAGAGTGCCACATAGAGAGGGAAAATCCCCATAAGCCACTTCATGGGCAAATATGATTACATAAGATTGATCTCCATCATGATTATAATGACAAATATATCTTCTTTATATACCCATATTTTAATTCTACTTTGGGGAGTCGACTACTAATATAATATTATATTATAATACAATCAACCTTGGGTTATGTGTAGCCCATGCCAACCCTTATACAATATAATAACATATCCCCAAATATCTATTCCTAGGTACCCTAACATGCCACCCTCCTTACAAATTTTTCATCCTCAAAACATATGAAGAAACAAGATAATATGCTTTACTAAGCAATATTAGCAACTGCTGCCAATCTCAATCATCCATCCATCCTAGTGAAATATTGATTGGTTGTCGTTGTTGATGCTAGTATACCATTTTACCACTTGAATAACCAAAATAGCTTTTTTGGCTCCATGCTTCTATTGCTTTATTTTTATAACTCGAATGATGGGTCCATTGGTTCCTTTATGTTGATGAACCACTTTGAAAACCAAGATCACTATACTTTCTTTGCTAAACACTACCCTACTTGACACTCTTTTGATTCCATGTAGAACCGTAATATTGTTGCTTTGAGCCATACCTCCAAGATTTTTGCCACTCATGGTGGTGTGGATGTTGATATGGTACAACCTTAACTTGATGTTCTACCTTCTTTGAATCCTCAACATTTGGCTCCACTATTTTAAATTATTCTACATGTTGTTCTTCCATTTCCCTTTGTTTGGTGTGTCCTTCCACTATTCTATCAAATATTTCTTTGAATTTGCTACTATTATTTCCATGGACTCTGTTGCTGCTACTACCTTCTTGGAGTCCATTTCAAGTTCTGTAATTTGTTTCTCTGGAACCACTTCTTGTTTTCCCTTAGATCCTCGCTCCTTAAGTTGAGAAATATCTTGCAATGTTATCTTTTTTCCTGTACCATAAATTCATAAAATTATTTTGCACATTAATGTTAACAGTACCCAAATAATCCAACCAAGGATAACCAAGAACAATGTCCACATCATCCATCTCAATAGCATGAAAATTTGAAAGTAATATATATATATATATATATTATATATATATATATATATATATATATATATATATATATATATATATATATCCATGGTGATCTTGAAATATTCAAAAATTTAAACCTTCTCACCCTCCAGTTGTACGTCCTTAATTATTATTGGTTGAACCTGCAACCTCTTATTCAAAGTAATATTAATAAAATTATATCTGCTACTAAGGTCAATGGAAATAATAACCTGTTCCTTTTGAATGCTTCCATGAACATGTAAAATAAAACTTTTATATGAATTTAACCCTTTTGATCATTATCTTGCTTTTGAAAATCCAAATATGTGGCTTCATTCTTCTCATTATATTCCTTAACATTTTCCTCTTTCTCCTTGAGTAATTTTATTTCTTTTTCATAGGCTTCATTTTGTTTCTTGAAAACTTCCCATTCTCCTTTCATTTAATTTCACTCATTTTGAATCCCTTGTAGTTTCTTTTCAAGGTCTTTTATGACATCCATTAGGCTATCTATATTTTTATCTCTTCCCTCAAGATCTCTCTTACAAATATCTAACTTTCTTTGTAATTGAATAGGTGCCCATGTGCTCAAGAATATTGGTTCAATTTGATCCCAAGTGTATAAGGGATTACACCTAACAAAGCTTTTTGCCCATTGTAAAGCTTCCCCCTCCAAAAAATATGAAAGCAAATGGATAACATGCTTTCACTATTTTGAGATTTTAGTATTTTCAACCACTCTCTCACATCAATATCATTTTCTCCAAAAAAAATTTGGAGTTTCATAGTTCATGCCCCAATGCAAACTAGGGTTTTATGAAAATATATATCTGTAGACACCAAAATATAGCCACTTATCATCCATTTGTGTCCTCCAATAACAACCATCTATTATATATATATATATATATATATATATATATATATATATATATATATATATATATATATATATATATATATATATATATATATATATATATATATATGTATGTATGTATGTATGTATTTGTTTAATATATATTTAAATATTAATATTTTATATATTATATTTATATATTTTTAATAAATATATATGTATTTATATAAATTAATCCTAGCTCTCCGCCATGTTTTAGTCTCAGCCATCCATTTGCTCTAATCCAGGCCACTTGCCCAGATTTAATCTCCACCCTTCCTCATGTTTTAATCTCGGCCACTCATTTTGTGTCATCAAAATCCTAATATGTGTCATCGAAACCCTAATTTATTAAGCTCTCATTTACCCTTAATTTGTTGGGCTATAAAATTTCTAATTTCTTTTTGAATCTTAAGATCTTTCTACCCTAGCCACTTCACCATTGCTTTCATCCCTCACCGCCATTGTTCATATCCCCTGTTTCTACTATTGCCCATCTTGTGCAAACTAGATTTGGTTGTACGACACTTTCCTTAGCCCCCAAACACCCTCAAATCCACCAGAATGCATGTAGGTATTTTTGGAACCTTTCTAGTGCATCTTCCACCATGATACAATTTCATGGTGCATCTGTTGTCATCACAAAATACCTCTAGGTATTTCCTATAGTATATCTATAATCCTAACACCCTCAAGCACCATTCTGGCATCCCTATGACTATCATTGATCGAAGTAGAAGCAAAACATCTCAAAGTGATAAGGTAAATGATATTCTATGCATTTATTTTACATTCCTGCACTTCTATTTTTAGTATTACATTTAGCATCTAGGGTTTTTAGTTGTTTATATTTTTGAGGGCCTTACAAAGTGGAGCCCTCGCAAGTGCTTCTAATTTCCTTTTTGTTTTTTTCTCTATTTGAAGGTATAGGATCATTAAATTTGAATTTTTTGGAGCTAGGGTGGCCCTTTTAGGATACAAAATCCCACCCGCAACCTCGTTTAGATCAAAGATAAGTGTGAAGATACCAGTTGTGTATTGAGCTAGGATTTTGGAGAACCCTAGCATTTGTAAAAATTGTATCACAAAATTATTTTAAAACCCCGCATTAGGACACATTGATTGTATAATTTTGATATCTTCCCGCATTAATAAAGGCTTACCTATCTTGTGTAGTCTTGTGTTTTTTCTATGCTTTTGAGTATTTTATCTTGTACATTGGTGTTGCTTGATTTTGGTTTAAAAAATGGCATTTACGGTGGGACCCCCAAAGGGTTCTCTATGTTAATTTATTTTATCACTAAATTTCTATTTATATTTTCATTTTGCAAGTTCTAGAAATTCGATCATGCGATTTCCATGAAAACTAGGGTTTCTAGAGATTGCAGAAGTTGATCAAAGGTTGTGTGGATGCCTTGCAGTTCTTGAGGGATTCCTTGGTGCATTCAAGAGACACCCTGGTGTATTTTAGTGGCTCTTAGGTATGTTTTACATATTGGGGAGAAAATACGTAGGCTTCCTGGCAAGCCCACTTCAAACCCTAACCCATTTTTGCTTCATTTTTTTGCTTTTTATAGTAAAATTGACAAAATTAAAATCATTTAATTTCTATTAAAATTAGTTACATTTTTTGCATTTTAGGCATTTACATTCATCCTGCACATTACATCTAGAGTCGAATTGCATTCATGCATTCATTATAGATCATATTTATTTTAGATTTATGTTGTTGTCTGATGTATTCATTCATTATTTCTACATACTGTTTTCATGTGAAATTTCAAAAGCATAAAATAGTTGCATAATAGGGTTAAAAATTTCCATTTTTACTTATCTGAGTTGGAACAATATTAGAATACATAAGTATACTCCCGCATTTGGTGATTCAAGGCATAATAACTAGGTGAACCCTCCACTATTAGAATCACTTGATGATTCAGAGTGGGTCTTAAGCGGTGTACCCTAAGTTCTTTTGAGGAACTTGGTATTATTGTTTTTGGATTCTGATTTAGACCTATGAAATAGGCTATTTTTAACATTGTATGAACACAATAGATAACACAGACATTAAAATGAATCACACATTGCACGTATCACAATAATAGTAGTGAGTTGGATTTCATCACAAACCATTGCTTGAGATGTGGCGATGGTGGGCTTCATATCCATCCATCAATATCTACCCTTAGCAACCGTATACACCAAAATTTTTGGATTTTATCACCAGGAAGAATCTCATTTTCCAGAAAACCATAGATTTTACCTTGCATAATTTATATTAGCACATTCATAACACAAAACTCACAAAAACAAAAACAAAATATAAAAGAGATAAAAAAATAGGTAAGAAAAATTTGTTGCAAAAATGTAGGATTGAATTGCTTGTTTAATTTTGTAAATTTTTAATTGCATTTCTTTACTATACATTTCACATTTGATTCAATAGCTTATGGTTTTAACACGAAATCAAACAAAAATATTGAGTCAAAGTTTCATCAACCAATTCACTTCATCCATGGAGTGTTCAACATATTTCATTACCACTTCTATGGTTAACCCCATTAGTGTGATACGGATAAGTTGTTCAAATTTATCTGTAGGTCCCTCACACACTATGCATACTTCAAATATTGATGTTTTGCACAGAGCCATCCATACATCCATTCCAGAAATATAACCATCATACCCCATAAATTATAACATCACCCACATAGACATGGCCCAAGTGGAAGCTCTTAAAATATCTTCTAACAATGTTATAGAACAAATCAATAGTCCACCCATGCAAGATCCTTTTTTTAGAAGGAACTTGCTCATTTTAAGCCTTCTAGCCTCACCCAGGTGTATACCAACCCTATTTTTGAGGTATCAGTTGCACCTTACTAGCATTGGTCCATTCTACAATATTCATGTGCTCCAAGCACCTTCATCCCATCTTCATACACCATTACCCATGGCAATCCATTGTATGAATCACATTTCAATATTGCTTCACAAATACTAGTTTCCATGCCATCCAATGTCTCTCATCCAGTTGTAATCCCCATTGCAACATATCCTCCACCTACCTCATCCATTCCCTCCACATCCACACCATATACCTTAGAGGTGGCCATACAGAAAGCATGGCAACATATTAATAAATTGCTTATGGCTCAACAAGATGCTCAATCTTATTCCCAACAACAAGTACAGGAAATAGATTTTAAATCCCAACCTATTTCCACCCAACCCACATTTTTCACTCCAAATACATCATGGATGCCACAATATTCTATGGTTTCCATTCCCAAACTTCCATTAAATCACACCCATGCCATTCCCATAAATCATAAAATTCATAGTCCTAACACATCATCTCCTTTTCAACATTCACAGTCATTTCTTCAACAACCTCAACATAACCAAGTTCAATTAACTCCACCAAATTATCACCATCTCATTACACCCCATCATCTCACCACTCCACCTTCACAAAATCACTAAGTAATTCAAGGCTTCCATATACTTGGGGAAGACCTTTGAATTCAAGACATGCAACAACAAATTGATAGCTTGATGCAACATACTCCTAGTATGATGAACCAAAATCCCACTCTAAGATAGTTGATCAATCAACCAATTCATTTTTTGTACCATCACCACCATATTTGGTAGATTTTACATTACCAAAATTTGATAAATTCAAAGGGACTAAGGACCCTAGAGAGCATGTGAGTACATTCATTCACTCCTATTTAAGAATCCAACATCATGATGCTCTAATGCTTTAAATATTTCCTCAGACATTGGAGGGAGATGTCGTAGAGTGGCACAACCTTTTATCTCATCATAGTATTTATACTTTTGAAGATTTTGTTGACCAATTTCTCGAAAGGTTTTTCCTTAATGTTAGAAAGAAGGTATCATTGTATGACTTGTATGGTTTGAAACAATTTGATGATGATTTAGCATATAATTTTGGTAACCGTTGGAGGGTTGTTATCACAAAATTTATATTCACCCTACCAATTGAAGAGCTAACCTGATTATTTACCAAGAGTTGCCTAAAATCCATTTCTTGGTTATTACAATTACAACAGTACAGATCCTTTGAGGAATCTCTTGCCTAAGCTAGCATCATTGAGGAGATCAAAATCCAATAAGGTGTGTTTAAGACCAAAAAGAAAGAATGGTAGAATAAGATCCAATACAAACGTAATTATTCTAGTCAATCCAAACCAAATAATGCCAATCAAGCCAATCAATCCAATCAAGTCAATCAAGTGGTCATGGGCTAGTATGGCTCAACAACAACCCATGAAACAACAACTACAACAAATTAAATATCATGTAATTCCCTCACCATAATAATTAGTCCAAAACATAATGCCAACTGTGGAAAACTACCCACATCAATAATCTATTTGATAAAATTGCCAATACACCCCTTAGCTGAATCATATACCTCCATATTTCATAGGTTGTATGACACAAACCAACTTGCCTTACCTGAGGTTAAACTAGATAACTCTACCGAGCATAGTAAACACTATAAGGTAAATTTAGTTTACCCTTATCATAGATAGAATCGGTATGATATAAATATTTGCTACAATTTTAAAGACAATGCAATATCTTATTGACTTAGGGGCCATCAAGTTTGATAGTCCCTTAGCTCAACAAAACCAACACCTTGGTATATATCAAACACCACTTCCTCATCATGAGGATGTACAATCAACAACAGAATGGTAAAATACTACGACTCATCCTAATAAAGTTAACCACATGCAATAGTACCAAGGTTTTGTGGGTTCTATCCATGTAGTTACCCAAAGTCAAAAATGCACTAAAAATAAATAAAGTGCACCACAAAAAACTATTCAATATTCCATAGCACCACAAGCAAGTGTGTCTCCTCAACCTACCACTTCATCATCTCCCATCCAAATTTTTGCCAATCCTTCCCAACCCATTCATATTCCAAGTCATCCATCTCCACCCATTCATCCTCCTAATCATCCATCAAGGCTAATCATCTCCTTGAGTAGCTGATTAACCACTAGCCTTAAAATGGCTTTAGCTAAACTATTTATCTATGATATTATACAAAAATCTCCCCCACATCGTGAAGCATTAATGGATATTTTAAAATCCATTGAACTTCAATATCAAGATGCTAATGCCTTTAGAAATTTTATGGGGAGAATTTGAACATGTATGGAGCCTTCTATTTCATTCTATAATTTTGAAATTAAACCAATATCATCAAAATTTGTGGACCCTTCATTGCACATCATGGCTCAAATTGATAGAAAGTCATTTAAATGAGTATTGATAGATAATGGGTCTCCTATCAATATCATCACCACATCTACTCTCCAACATCTCAATATTTTGCCATCCCACATCATAAAATCCACCTTCATCCTGAAAACATTTAACAATACTCTCTACTCCATAGTTGACACTGTCAATTTATCCATCGAAGTGGGGGTAAAAATATTGCACACAATGTTTCACATCTTGGAAGGGTCCATGGCATACAATGTACTCCTTTTATGTCCTTGGATGAAGGAAACAAGATGTGTCCCTTCTATACTTCATCAATGCTTTAAATATGTACATGAGGGACAAGTTCATTACATACTTGTAGATGTTGAACCATTTAAGTATTGCAATTTCATTTCAAATCCTTATGAATCCATGCTTCCTTCCACTCATATTTTCTTGACTACATCAACCACCTCATCAACCACACAATCCACTTCTTCATCAAAAGATACTATTCTTGAGGAGCTCTCCATCATCACAACATATTAAGCCTCCACTTCCATACCCCCATCTTAATCACCTTTGACTACATGTGCATGTGGTCAAATTCAATCCACATCAATCATATCATCAACATATAAATTTTCCACCATCATTCCTTCCACATAATCTCCCATTCAATAACCACCTCATCCAAATCCACCTCCATCCACATCATTCAACGTCTCACAAGTTGCATTAATGGATTATGATATGACATCCTAGTCCACACCACTACCATTTTTGGAGTCATAAGCCAGCCATGAGATTTCCACATCCACATCCACTTCATCCACCTCCACATCATCCCAAGTTAGGTCCACCTCACCAATCCCAGTATTGGTGAATATGTGGTCCAAGACATCACCATCACACTGCTTAGTATCCAAACTACTAAGGATTATGGTCACCCATGTGACTCATACTTATCTATAGGAGTGGTGTACAACATGGGTTCAATTCCCAATAGCATTAATTTTGTGTATGGAGAGATTGACTCATCGTCCAACCTATCTTCCCTAAATGAAGCCAATAATCAACTCCTACCAATATACAACACCTATTGGGTTTTCCATCCTAGTATATTTATATAGTTAATTAGCAAAGGCATGGCCTAGGATGACATGAACAGGGAATGCATGATATCATCGATGTTTCATATCAAGAAGCACATGACCATTCAGGGCTAGTCTATCATCCACTTTCTTCCACTTCTTTTGAATAATCTTTTCAAAGTTTACATTTGAATTTAGAAGAATATATCCATCACACTGATGAATTTGAAGATGAAATTTCTGAAGAATTTGACGTTATATCAATAGCTTCTAATGAATCTGATGTGGAATCAAACACATCATTCCATTCATTGAAAAATATGATTTTTACCTTAGAATGTTACCCATCCATCATCCCATCCTTTGCTTGTGTCTTCCACAAGAGCGAGACAAACCAACTGGCAAACCACCACCTCCATTTTATTAATCCACCTCACCGACCAATTTTGTAATATATGTACATTATTCAAAAATTAAAATAAAAATTAAAAAAAACACACAAAAAATTCAAAAAAAACACAAAAAAATTATTGCATTGCATGAAATGGCTTTTTACCAGTTGCATTTATTTGTGTTGCCTATTGTTGTTTAGATTTCCAGATCTCTAGCATTAGTTCTAACAGACAGGATTCATCCATCCTCCACCTTACCAACCACCATTTTCCTCTTTAAGTCAACATAAATCCTATTGACTTATTCACCCTACTCTGTAATCCATACAATTTAGCAAAGCCAATTATAATTGACATGAGCCTTATTGACATGGATCAAATTTCCTCACCTCCATCCTTTTTTGAATTTGTCTTTTTTGAGGAATTGTTAAGGGCTTCATCCAACTACATTCCTTTGTCAACTCCACCTTCACCTTCGCCTTCACCTTCACCTTTATATCCTAAGGTTTTCCAAGTGGACATAGAAGAGGTTGAGTCAGAAGAGTTTGATAATGTCATAGACGATATTCATTTGATACTAATATCCCATCAATTTGAGGAAGGTTATCGCATGTCCATTGAAGATACCATCGATGTGAGCCTTAGTTTAGACGTAGACAATCCTCAATTGTCAAACTTGGTAAAATTTTATCCACAGATGAATAAGATAAATTAATTGCTCTCCTCAAGAATAATAAGGACATTTTTACATGGTCCTACAAAGACATGTCTGGTATTGACCCTAACGTGGTTGTCCATAATTTCACCTTGCATTTTGATTCTAAGTTAGTCAAACAAAAACTTAGAAGGATGTATTTTACCATTGCCCTCCTAGTCAAAGAAGAGCTTCAAAAGCTATTATATGTGGATTTCATTGTCCCCATTGACTATCTTGAGTGGTTTTCAAACATGGTACTTGTTCACAAGCCTAATGATGTGATACGCATTTACACAAACTTTTGATATCTTAACAAAGTGTGTCCTAAGGATAAATTTCATCTACCAAATATTGATACTCTTGTTGACACCTGCATTGGACATGAAATACTTTCTCTAATGGATAATTTTTCAAGATACAACCAGACTCAAATCAATCCTGATGACCAACACAAAACAAGATTCACTACACATTGGGGGACTTTTTGTTACAAGGTGATGTCCTTTGGCCTCAAAAATGTAGGTGACACTTATCAAAATGCCATGACATATATCTTCCACGATTACATGTATAATATCATCGAATATTATGTGGATGATCTCTTGGAAAAATTCAAAACTCAACAAGAACACATTGGTGTTTTGGAAAAAGTCTTTAATCAACTTCTAGAGCACAATGTAAGGTTGAACCCCAAAAAGTGTGTCTTTGGTGTTACCTCGGGAAAACTACTAGGATTCATTATCTCCAAAATATGCATTGATATGGACCCAAAAAAATTCAAGGCTATCATGGAGATGCTTCCTCCAACAAACTTGAACAAAGTGCATAGTATACAAGGAAATATTTAATCAATCCATCATTTCATTGCATAAATTTTTGACAAATGCAGGTCATTCAATCATCTACTACAAAAGGGGGTGATATTTTCATGGATAGATTAATACCAAAAATATTTTTATGACATCAAGCAATACCTAGCTTCTCCACCAGTCTTAACTCCTCCTCATTTGAAGGTCCCCTTACATATTTATGTTTTATTTATGGACTTTGTATTAGGGACAATGGTTTCACAAAAGAATGAAAACAAGCAAGAGCAAGTTGTCTATTATATTATTCAAACATTGGTAAGTTATGAAACCAAATATGCTTACGTGAAAAATTATGCTTAGAAGTGGTTTTTGCCACTAAGAAAATCATACATTACATTCTTAGTCACACCACATATGTCATAGCTCCCAAAATCCTCTATGTTATATGATATATCCCACTTACAATAACACCTACACCACAAAATGGATAATTATTTTCATTAAATTCGATATTAAGTTCATCAGACAAAAATCCATTAAAGATTAGGTCATAGCCAATAAGCTTGTAGAAGCTCCATTTCCTAGTTATCAACCCTTGATTATTAAGCTCCCATATGATTTGGTGTTCACTGTCACTAAACAAGAAGAAGACATCATTTTGAAGCAATATTTCGATATCACACTATTCTTTGATGGTTCTAAATGTAAAAAAGGTCAAGGTGTTGGAGTCATGTTTCATACACCCCGAGGGATACCTATTCCCTTACCATTCAAACTTGAATTCCAATGCACAAATAACAATTTAGAGTATGAATCCTTAATCTTAGGTCTTCAAGAAACCATAACTATGGGCATAAAGCATATTAGGATATTTGGTGATTCTCAACTTGTCGTTCATCAAATCAACGGAGAATACCAATGCAAGGAACCTACCATAAAGCTTTACCATGAAGTAGCAATGTCATTGCTCTCTAAGTTTTATTGGTATAAAATTGATAGTTTGCCATGTTCAACTAATAGATTTGCAGATGTGATGGCCTCTCTAGGATCATTGATTCCAAAGAACTCCAAAGGAGAGGTACAACCACTTATTGTTACAACAATCTCTAAATCTGCAATTGTTTGTACTAAATCTAAGGATAATAAATATGTTTTATTTATCCATTTGGAGTCATATGAGCCTTGGTAAACCCAAATAATAGCCTTTCTCAAGCTTAGAACACTCCCATCAGATATGTCATAGACTACTAAATGCACTTTTAAGAAAAAATTAGCTCATTTTACTCTCTTGGGAGACATGTTGTATAGATGTGGTTATGATGGAATCCTCCTTCATTATCTCAAGACTACAGAGGCACAAAGAGCCATAGCTAAAGCTCATGATGGTACTTGTGGTGGTTATTTTAGTGGAATGGCCATTGTAAAGCATATTTTATGCATGGATTACTATTAGCCCCACCATGGAATACGACTATTATGCTTATGTCAAACATTGTAAGCAATATCAGGAGCATGCTAATTTAACTCATGTTCCATCACAAGCATTACAACCTATTCAAATCCTTTGGCCATTTTCACAATGAGATCTTGATTTTATTGGTAAAATCTTACCTCCTTCCTTGGGACAACATACATTCATTATCACAACCACTGAATACTTTACAAAGTGGGTTGAGGCAATTCCTCTAACCAATACTATAGGACCTCAAATTGTGGAGTTCATTTCCATCATACCATCTATCATTTTGGTATCCCCTCAAAAATCATGAAGAACACAAGATTATACTGAGAGACGGGTGAACAGTATAATATAAAACTTTTTAATCCAAATGATAACAACAATAATATGAATGCAATAATAAATCAATGCACAATTTCTATACACATAAGAGACAATGATTTTACGTGGAAACACCCTCTTGATAGAAAAATATGGCAAAATATTACTTATATTTTTCTTCAATAAATTTAATGGGCACCAACCCACAGGAGACACCAATCCCCTATACAAGTTCATGGACACCAATCCATAGGAAACACCAATCCATAGGAGACACCAATCCCCTATACAAGTTTGTGGACACCAATCCATAGAAGACACCAATCCCCTCGCTCAAATTCATGAACACCAATCCCCTTGCTCAAGTTTGTGGACACCAATACACATGAGACACCAATCCCCTTGCTCAATTTTATGGACATCAATCCACAGGAGACACCAATCCCCTTGCTCAAGTTCATGGACACCAATCCATAGGAGACACCAATTTCCTTGCTCAAGTTTGTGGATACAAATCCATAGGAGACACCAATCCTCTTGCTCAAGTTCATGGACACCAATCCCTTTGCTCAAGTTCATGGACACCAATCCATAGGAGACACCAATACCCTATTGCTCACAAATCTAGTCCAAAACTCTGCTCAAGTCTATCCTCCTATCTTTCTCACAAATACTGCTCAAATTTTTTTCCAAATATTGATCAAATCTATTCCCAAATATTACTCATAAACACTGCTTAAATATGCTCCAAAATCTGCTCACATACACTATTCAAATCTGCTCCAAAATCTACTCATAAATATTACTCAAATCTACTCACAAACACCGCTCAAATCTGCTCACAAAAACTGCTTAAATCTTCTCCAAAATCTGCTCACAAACACTGCTCAAATCTACTTCAAAATATGCTCACAAACATTGCTCAAATTTGGTCCAAAATCCGCTTACTAATGGCATCAAATTCTTCACATTTTCTTGAGTTTGCTTTCTTCAATTGAAAGCAATACAAACATATTCTACCCATAATTATTTTATCTTCATGAACATATAGAGGATGATATGCACTAGTGTAGAAAGCTTCAAATGGCCAATATGTTCTTTACATTCATTAAGTCTGTTGCTTCCACATAATTCACATTTATTACATCTTAAAGGTAGCCCAATTCTAGTATTAGATAACTTACTTGTGTGTTGAATCTGAGATACTAATACCTTGCTTTTCTTCCACTATCATGTGCACCTTTTATTCTTCTTGAGTTGACTAAATTGTCCTTCATTTTTTATTAAATGCTTGGGTGAATATGTGCACTTAATCTTCTTAATCTCTTCTTTGATGTCTTGACTTGTTTTGAATATGTACCCTTCAAATCTGCCTCAAAATGATGATATTCCTTTTGTATGTGTTTTTCGATTATACCTTAATAATGATGATTTTATTTTGAAACTTATAAAATAAAACTTTATAACAGCATGAATTCTTATATCTCCTTTTTTAAAATTATAAAATAAAATATTATAATAACAACATGACTCCTTATATCTCCCTTTTGTAACTTGTAAAGTAAAACTATATAATAACAACATGACTCTTTATATCTCCCTTTTAAAAAAATTAATTAAAAACTTTACCCTTACCTTACACAGCAAAACTTAGCAAGCCACATAGGAGATTCAACCTTTGGACCTCTAGTCGCACAGTGCCCTAACTCGGGCTCATGACCAATTGAGCTAACCCAATGGATGAAACCAAAGAGTAAAATAACATAAATGTATCCTTCATCGCGCTATCTCAAACAACAAAACCATAGCAAAATAGGCATCGAGGGGATTTTACCTTCGAACCTTCTACACCACAATGCCCTAACACGAGCTAGTAATCGAATGAGCTAACCACCTGGTTGAGATTAAAGTGGCACAATCAAATATTTAAACCTTCCATACCTTGCACTTCTATTGCACAGTAAAAAGGGCCACCAAGGGGATTCAAACTTCTAACCTTCTGCACCACAACGCTCTAACGCAACCTAGAAACCGATTGGGCTAACCCAACAGTTGAGATTTAAAAGACACAATGAAATATTTGAAGCCTCCTTTGGATTATTGCTACGTCACCAAACGTCCTCCCTTATTTTCTACTCGTTGCTCATTCTTCTCTCGAGGGATATTTTAATTCCTTGCCACCTCCCAAAATGAATTAATTGCCTCATATTAATATGCTTCCCTTTTGTCATTTATGCCCAAGGAGGTCGGTCCATGCATATTTATTTTTTTAATTTCAAACTCCCTTATATGTGGTTCTCAAGTTGGCCCACTCTTTTTGTTTTTTTAATACCTTTGTATTATAATATTAAATCTATGATTTAAATATTATAATATTTAAATATCTATTTAAATATTTTGATTTAAATATAAACCTTCCACTTTAATATTTAAATATTAAATCACCCAAAAATATATCTACCTTGACATCAATGACAACTAATATGATTAAATCACCCTTGAAGATATCTACCTTAACATCAATGACAACTCAATAATTCTAACAAATCATCTCTGAAAATGGCAAGTCTTTCAAGAACAAGGATTTTCGAGCACTTTGCAAGAAATATAATATCCAACATAGTTTTTCGACTCCTTATTATCCATAATAAAATGGACAAGTTGAGGCTACCAACAAGACCTTAATTTTTATTCTCAATAAACTAGTCAAATAAAATCATCGATATTGGCATACTCAAATCCCCTTGGCATTATGGACTTATCGAACAAGCATCTGCATGCCTACTGGGGCAACACCATTTTCACTGGTCTATGGAACTGAAGCAATCATGCCTCTTGAGCTTGAGATCCCCTCATTGTGAATTTCATTACAGGTTTTCATAGATGATGATACTGCTAGACAAGCACATTTTAACCAACTCACACTTCTTGATGAAAGGCATGTTAATGCTTTAGAACATTTATAAGTTATCAGGACTTCCTAAAACGTGCATACAATACCAAAGTTCATCTACGTGAATTCAAAGTAGGAGATCTTTTTATTAAATAGAATCAACAAAATACCAATGCATTTCCACATCTTCATGATAAATTCATGGCTAATTGGTTAGGTCCATACATTATCACTCAAAAAGTGGATAAACGGACTTATAGGCTTGTCAGTCTAGAGGGAGTTGAAGATCCCAAACCACTTAACATCATACACTTGAGATCATTCTATGCTTAATGTGATTTATATATATGTATATATGCATGGCTAATACACAAAAACAACATTGCATTTCACACCTTGCATTGCACACATTTCATTTCAAAAATTGTATTTCATACATTGCATTCACAACCACATTCACACATTTCACATTTCATATTAGGGGTCATTTATCCAGTTTAGAAAATAATTTATCCATAAAATTATGTTGCCTTAATTAGGGGCACCTTCAAATAATAACCCATTTCATTGCACCATTCCAAATTGTCATTTTCAACCCACATTTCCATAATCCTTAGGTGTTTTTTCACTCAACAACTCCTAGTATTTCTAGCAACCTCCAATACATGTTGATTTTTCTTTAGGACCAAGACACATTTTCACTAAGAAAATCTTGAGTTCTGGGAATTTAATCCAGACACTCTTGAGCCAAATACAATCACACATCTTAAAAATATCTTGTGTCAAAGAGAGATAATACCATAAATGGTTTGAACCTCGAAATGAAAAGGGTATTCCTTGTTTGTCCCATTATGCACATAGTCCAAAAATAAAAATAGTAGTTTTCACCACTATCATAGTTGCTTCTAAATATAAGAATGAGTAGTAAGGATAAGGTACAATTATTATCACACTTCCATTGAGAATATGACTCACCAAAGCTCAAAATATTTTACATAACACACCATAGATTCTCAAGTTGTAAGGATAGAACTACATTTCCAGTCAGATGGTTAGGTAGTTCGAATCCCAAAAACTTAGAGATAAAATTCTTGTACTATGGATCTAAACTCCATAAGATCTATAAATGCTTTACTGGCAGTGGATTATGCTCATGTGTGGTGACATGTCTCTCTTGAAGAGACCTCTAACCATACATAAGGACAATCTAGCTTCTTGGTCTTCTCCATAATAGGTTTCATCTCAATTTTCTCAATATGGGTTAATGAACTCACTTGCACACACATTGGTTCTTGGTTTCCTTGAGTCATTACCATAATCATGACTCGGTAAATGAATTCACTCCACACACATTTGGTCTTAGATAAAATTAGATAGTATTTAGTGAGTTATTCAGATATCACTAATAGATCTGAATCTCTGCAAAAAAGTCAGTTTTCCATATCAACATCCATATATTTTCCATATCAACATCCATATCTTCTTCCTTATCAACATACATATCTTCTTTCATATCAACATACATCTTATTTCATATCAACATCCATATCATTACATGAGTCTTCCATTTCACATGCCACCATTCTGGTGCCCCCGATCAATAAAAATGTAAACTACAAATTATCATTAGATAATTAATTCATTTGCATTCATAACACATTATCAATTGCAATATCATCCATCACATTGATACACATGCATTAACACAAAAGTGTTCACACAAAAGCATAACATAAAATTAATAGTTATGTATATATATATCGCATGTACAATGAATACCTGAAGGCTATATACAATGAATAACCAAGGCTCATATACAAAAAGTGCATCTAAGCACTAGCTAATACCTACAAGAGAACCCCCATGACCTCGAAGGATCCCTAGATCTAGATCCACTATGCCTAGACTCAATATGCCTAACATACCTAGATATGGATGAGGGTGGATCTCGTAGCCTAATGTGGTGCTCCATAAATTGATCCTCCAAAACCTATATATATATATATATATATATATATATATATATATATATATATATATATTAGGCCCAAAGGCATCATACATCATGTATCTAATGATTGTCCCTCTCAATTAGCTCTTCTTGGAGCCTCACAATCCTATCCTTACCTTGACCTATATTCGATCATACCTCTAGCTCTATCCATAGCTGAGCTATCTCTTCATACTGAGTCGCTACCTCTAAAACCTGAGCTGCTATCACTATTTCTTGCTCTACCACCAACTACTCAAGCCTCGCCCAATCCTCCTCACTTCACCTTGGAGGTCTCTTTGGAACCTTATCCATATCATAATCATCATCACCTATATCACCTCCAATATTTAGAACCTACTCTACTATATACCTTGCACACCTCACTTGACTACTATATCAAAGGTATCTACAATTTTTGGGAGCCTCATCTACCTCCTCCTCCTTGTCCTCTACCTCATCCTCATCACCATTATCCTAATCCACTATCAAACTTGATACCCATGGTTGCTATGTAGCAAACCATGAATCATACTTCATAGTAGTCCCCACATCATCCACATTAGGGAGATTTATCTCCTTGTCATCCTCATAGGTCACCCTCCATGCCTCAGCACAAGGTAGAACCATCTCATCCTGATGATGCCTGTATAGAATTGGTACCTTAGGAACTCCCTACCTTAGCACCCATGAGAATTGGATGAACCCCACCTCACTCCTGTGCCTCCTAACCACCCATCTAGTCTATCATATTAATTGTAGCTACTCCCCATCACCAGTCCAAGTGGCACCTCGCCATGGCCTCCAAAGTACTTGAGCTAATGTTAGTTCAACCCACAGACCCTTGTATTCCTATCCATTTCAAATAGGATGACTCAATTGCACCTCCTCTACCATCAACCACCTTATAGTATAAGGTTGCTCCCTATCCCATGCTTTAGTAGGCAATCCCATAGGATGAGCCACACTAAAGTGCTCCTAGCCCAATACTGTAGTAGAAAATTACATCCCAAACCCTTTTTCCCTTGTCTCCTCACCTCATATAGCTCCTAGTATAATTGAGCTAGCAGATATTGTGTCCATGCATACACTCGAGGCACATCAATCATATCATTAACCAGATTGATCATGTTCCATGGGAACCAACAACCAGTGCTATTTAGGGCCACTATGTTGGCCAACACAAACATGACTAACATGGGTAGTGCATCCAACTTCTTATCTAGGTACATCACCAAGTACCTTATCCCTCCACCCTTCACACTCTCACCCCACCATTGATCTCCAAATATCTAACCCATATCATACCCCTTATTGTGTCCAACCTCAACATGTAATCCCTCCACTAGTAACTTGAGGATGCGATATACATCCTCAAGTGTCATTGTCACCTCTCTAGTAGGGATCTAAAATGTCCCCCTATCTGGATCCCATCTCTCTACTGAGGTATAGTGATGAGTGTCAAAGTGTTACAGTATATGTATCTGATTTACCTATATATTCCTTTGCAAATGAATGAATATGAATAATTTTTATTGCTATTTCACTTTAATATCATAATGTATACATCAATATGATTAACGGTTATAAAAGCTATTTATGCATGTATTTTACACAAATTGTGTGTAAATTATTGTGTTGTTAGGTAAAAGTGTATGAATATGGCTGATGAACCAGGAAGCAGGTGTACGTAGAATGGCTGGGCATATGGCACACTTACAAGTGTTGTGGATGAAGTGCTACAAAAAGGCATTACTGAAAGCATCTACCAAAAGGAGTGCTATGAAAGAGTTGAGTCAAAGTTGACTAAACCTTGGTGCCATGTCACATCCAACACAAAGCATATTATGCATAGTCAACTATTTGATGGTCAACGTGGAAAAAAGTATATTTGGCATCTTTGATTATCATCAATAAAAGTTGTAAAGTTTTATTAAAAGTTGGAAGGATCAAAGTTGTTGATTTATTCCGCAAACTTATATTCTCTTTCCTTGAGAATAGGGCAAAAGATTATTCTTGTTATTTCTTAAATTAAGAAGTGGTTAAAGTGGTTTCCACTTGGGCTTACATTGATTAGTCCAAGTCCCATTTTTTATAAAGTTGTATTTGTTTAGAATAAGTCATTTAGCACTTGGGCTTGCATTGATTAGTCCAAGATCCATCTTGTTATGAAATTGTATTTGTTTAGACAAAATGTTAGTACGTAGGTTAGGATTTAGATTTGTTAGTTAGATAGAGACAAAGAATGTTATGAAAGACTTCATTAAACATTATTGTATAAATTACAATGAGGAGGCTTTTGAAAATGTCCTTGATCTTGTCCTTCGATGGTGGCATTCTAAAAGAGAAGTTGAAGAAGTCACTCCTTGAAAAAGTCTCTGTAGTTGTCATTTCTAGCAATGTACATGATTGAAGCTCAGTAATAAAATAGTATTATTTTTCCATCTCTTTTGCAATGTTATTCTATCTTTTGCAATGATTTATTTCCTTCTGTAAATCTTTATTTTTCTTGCATCAATGAATAGATAAAATGTTAGAATAGGTTAAATGAAATAAGTAGTTTTTGAAGTAAAATAGTGTAGAGGAGAAGAGAAATATACTGACCTTTTCGAAGGTAGGGCCCACTTCTAGAATACCAGTCCCTACTCTCTTGTTCTTGCATTAGAATAGGATTATATTAGTATAATTAGATTTTTTTTTTTTTATTTGTGGAAAACATCCCAAAAGGGATGCCACTTTCGGGTAAGACCCAAGGAGGCAGGGGTATCCATTCCGCCAAAAATGCCCAGGACTCGGACCTGGCCTACCACCTTTGACATACTCAAGGAGCAAACAAACACACAAAACCAAATTAAAAAAAGTAAATAACAACAAAAATAATAAAATAAAATAAAAAACATGCTCCTTGAGTGTGTCAAAACCAAAAGCACAACCAAACACGCACAATAAGATAAAAGAAACCACAACACAAACCACATAGAAAAACACAAGAACCACATAACAAAACACAAACAAGACAAAAACAACGAAACACTACAAAGACATAACCCAAAAAAACATGAAAAATAAACACAACCAAAACCTAAAAAATAAAATAAAAATAAAAACAACCAACAACAGACAATAAACAAAAATAAAAAACATAGAAAACACTCACACATAAAAAAAATGAAATAACACAAACAAAGAGAAACCCAAGAACAAGAACGAAAAAAAACACAAGAACAATAACAAAAAACATTAAAAAAAAACAAAACAACAGAAACACAAGAACAACAAAAAACAACACAAAGAACACAAAAACAAAACAAAACAAAAGAACCCACCCACCTTAAAAAACTAAACAAAGAAGACAAAAAAAAAAAAAATGAACAAAACAATGACCTATCTAGACCAGAAGACTATTAATGCAAGAATCAACAGAGGAAACAAAATAAAGAATAGAATGAGCTAGGGAACTAAAAAAACTGAATGAACCAAAGAGAAAAAAAAAAAAACAAGAAGAAACTAGGTACCTTCAGAACTGGAGCCATCAAAAGAAATGATAGAAAGAAGAGCTTCCCTAATTTGAGAAGCCCACCATATAGGAGGGTGGCCATAACAAGTAAGATCACCTTTGTCCAAAGCCCAATTAGCTAAAGCATCAACACTCTTGTTTTGATCTCTGACCACATGATTGTAATCAACTTTCAAAAATCCCATCTGGATTAACTGAATCTTCTCAATAATTCTTTTTATTCTCCAATCCACCTTATGATTCTTAGAAGGAGTCTTCAAGAGATTAATCATAAGTTGAGAGTCGAGACTCAACTAACACCTTTTCCCATCCAACCTTAGTAGCCTCCTGAAGGCCTCTAAGGATACCATACCCCTCAAGCAAGGTTATTGGAAAGAATACCCAAATTCTCAGCAAAAGTAAAAACCAGGGAGCCATCCGAAAGTCTACCAATTCCTCCCACATTGGCTTTTCCGGGGTTCCCTCTAGAGGCTCCATCGGTATTGACTTTTCCAAAATCCTTAGGAGGAGGTTGCCAATTTCTAGTCCTATCCATCTTACTAATACTCACATTCCCTTTAAGTTGGTTGCCCTTAGAAGGTTTAATCTTCAATATTTGCATCACTTGATCCCATATTTGGTGGGAGTTTTTGGGGTGATTAAGGAGTTGATGGACTGATTCAACTAAGTTGGCTATGGTATTTTGCCAAATATAGTGAATATCCTTCCTATCTTGATTAAAAATTTGGTTGTTCCTTTCATTCCAAATATTCCAAAGAAGAATGGTAGAACCCATCCAAACTAACTGCCTAATAAAATGATCAACACCCTCTTGATTAGGCCAATCCCTCCAAAGTCTGTTCAAAAGTGAAAAAATTGGACCACTTGTAAGCCAAGTAAAGTTGCCATTCTCCTCCATAGCTCGGAGGCTAAAGTACACTCAATAAAAATATGGTTGATATTTTCTACATTCTTTTCACACATTTCACATCTAAAAGGGCCATGAAAACCACGCTTCATAAGTTGCTCACCAGTAAGAACCCTACGATGCAATAAAATCCAATTAAAGAACCTCACCTTAGGCCAGAGCTTTTGAGCCCACAATTGAGAAAATATGTCAGAAGAATGGTTGGGATTATTATGGCATAAGGTCAAATAACCTTGAGCAACTGAATACTCACCCTTAGTAGTGTTGTTCCATCCAAAACAATCTTTTTCATGGGACCAAGAGAGGGATCTCATATGAAGGATGCCTTGGATATCTTGTCTTTGCCTTTTCGGGATTTGAATAGGCCAGTCCTCAATAGGGATCCAATATCTACCAACCTTTGAATTACCAGTATGGTACCGACGATAATTAGCCACCTTTATCCAATTAGCTCGGTGAAGCTCCTCCATCCAAGGCCTCCAATCGGGAAGCTGAGTTATCAAAGGCTTGTGACCATCCCAAGAATCTATCCAAAAATTTGCATGTTGACCATTATGAATGATCCAAAATAATTTTTTCTTTATCAAATCCTCACCAGTCTTAAGAACTGCTAAAATGGGAGAACCTTTGGTAGGAAGTTGATAGCGAACAAGGTCTTCGGGACTTTTGTTCTCAGGCATATTTAGCACGGAGATTATTGGCCCAAAGAGCATTGGGGTTATGCAACATCCTCCAATATAATTTAGCAGCTAAAGCTTTGTTGTTATTAATTGAAGACCGGAATCCTAACCCCCTTCACTCTTAGGAAGACATAAAGTATCCCATTTCACCAAGGCCCATTTTCTTTTCTCCTTAGTACCACTCCAAAGGAAACGATGACTGATTTGATCCAATTCTCGAAGAACAGCCTTTGGGATATTCAAAATGGAAGAAACATAAATAGGAATAGCTTGAAGGACTGATTTTACCAAGGTGATTCTACCCCCGGAAGAAAGCCACTTGTTGGTCCACTTTCCAATTTTCTTCTTGACTTTGTCCAACAACCAATTCCAATCTTTATTTTTTGGCCTTTTAATATTTATGGGAATACCTAAATAAGTGATTGGAAGAGAGGTCTTCTTATATCTTAATTTATCCAAGACCATGGATTCCTGTCTAGCGGAAGCGGTGAAAGAAAATAACTTTAGATTTGTCTTCATTGATCAAGCTGTCCAGATAGCCTTAGAAAAATAGCTAATGATTTGCTTAATATTAGAAGCTTCCTTAAGCGTAGCTTTACCTAAAAGGGTAGAGTCATCCACAAATTGAAGATGAGAGATAGGTCTAGCTCCATGAGCAATGGTAACTCCCTCAAGAGTTTTGTTTTCCCTCTTTTTGGTTATAGTCCTACCCAAGCATTCAGCAAGAATGATGAATAAATAAGGGGATAGCGGGTCACCTTGCCTAATACCTCTAGAAAGCTGGGAAAGAGTGAGAAGGCCTGCCATTGATAAGAACTAAGTAGGAAACTGAAGAGATACATCCCATAATCCAATCCATCCAATCCTTAGAGAAACCAAATTGCCTCAAAACTTTGATAAGGAAGTGCCAATCCACTCTGTCATAAGCTTTGGATAAGTCTAACCGGATGAACATAGAAGGAGAATTTTGCATATCCATGGAATGGATGGCTTCCTGAGCAAGAACTATCTCATCTACTATTTGACGTCCTTCCACATATCCCCCTTGCTCTAGGGAAATAATCTTATGCAAAAGAGGCTTCAACCTTTCTGCCATGATTTTAGTAATAATTTTGAGAAGAACATTACATAAAGCAATAGGTCTAAAAGCTGAGATATGATCAACCTCTTGAGCTTTTGGAACAAGAGTAATATAAGTTTTATTGATAACCTTCAAAATTTCTTTGGATTTCCTGGCTTCTTCCACCACCTCTAATAAATCAACATGAAGGATATCCCAGAACTCTTGGTAGAACTCAATAGGAAAACCATCGGGACACGGGGTTTTCCATTTTTGCATTTTAAAAACTACTTGTTGAAGCTCATTGATAGTAACAGGAGCGAGTCAAAATAGAGTTCTCCTCAGAAGTGATAAGAGAAGGGATTGCTTGAAGAACATTTTGTTGTGAAGCTGAGTCAAGAGGAGTAGCAATAAAAATATTGGAAAAGTAATCAACAACAATAGAGTTCATGCCATCCCAAGTATAAACAACATCTCCAGAATCTGATTTTAAGGAAGAAATAAAGTTGTGAGATCTTCGAGCTAGAAGAGATTTGTGGAAGAAATTTGTGTTTCGATCTCCTTCTTTGAGCCATTGAATTCTAGATTTTTGCTTCCATAAGATTTCTTCTCTTTTTTCCCATTCCTCTAACTGAGTTGTGAGTTTAATTTCATCTGCACTTCTCTTCTCTCTGAGGCCATCTAAATGGATTTTCTGATTCAAATTTTCAAGATGAGCAATAACTTCATGTTTTTTTTTATGAACATCCCCAAACTCTTTCCAGTTCCAAGTCTTGATTTTGGATTTAATGTATTGCAGTCTTTTGGCAAAACAGAACATCTTAGTCCCATGCCTAGGTTTACCTTCCTTCCACCATTGTTGCACACGAGGTCTGAAGGAAATGTCTCTAAGCCACATTAATTGAAAATGAAAAGGAGAGAAACTCACATTGGTTTTCCACATTTCCACCATGGCTGGCCAATGATCCGAACCAGCATTATTAAGAGTCTTCACTTTAGGAATGTGACCATGGATTAAGAAATTTTTAGAGAGCAAAAACCTATCCAATCTCTCCATTATACAAGCTAAGCCTTGCCTTACGTTAGACCAAGTCATAAGGCCATTATCTGGTTGGATATCCACAAGATGGAGGTTTGCAATATATTCGCTCATGAGGTTGGTACTTTTGTCCAAATTTCTATTTCCCCCCTTTTCTCATCCAGAGAGAGGATGGTATTGAAATCTCCTCCGATCAAGATCCAAGCTTTAGGAAAATGAGAGATAATATGAGTAATATCCTTCCACTGTCTTCTTTTTTCCTCCAAAGAAGTCGGGGCATAAATAGTAATGCAGAGCATAATCTGGTTGGAATGTCTACTTTGAATAGCTATAGCCAACAAACCCCAACTCGCCAACCATATGGTGAATAACTACCTCTTTTGGGTCCCAAAGACAAGCAATGCCACCCGAAGTCCCTTGGGAGCCGAGGGAAACCACTTTTCCAGCTGGCCAAATTTTACTTGGCAATTAAGTCCATATCCTCCATTGACATCTTTGTTTCTTGAAGGAAAACAAGATGTGGATGATTTATCTGAATCATTCTTCTAATTTCATTTTGTTTTGAAAGACTCCCTTTGAGTCCTCTAATATTCCAAGTGATGATCTTCATTAATACCAGGGCTAAAAATGTTGGGAAGGGCATTAATCTTACCTTCCTCTACAAGCTTTTCACCTTCTTTTACCATATGATATTGATTGGTCTTGCGACCTACTTTTTGATTAGAATCCATCTTCAATTTTTTTTTCCTGTTTCTTGACTTATTCCAATTGAATCCAAGATGGCTTCTAACCTTGAAGAATGCTCATACACTACCAAAATTTTACTAGATGGTTCAATGGAGTCTATATTGGGACCTGCATTATTTGAAGTTTTGACATTTGAAATATTGTTTTTCTTGTGTAAATTTTCTCCTTTTTTTACGTTGAAAACCTTTGATTTGTTGGTTTGTCTCCGAGTTCTTTCCTTCATATTTAAATTGTGTTTCTAAGATTTCAGTTTCCATTATTTCCTCTTCCTCACTTGGGACATCATTTGTGGAAAGGATTTCAAACATATTAGCAAATGACTTTGATTGATCCTTCATAACTTGGTTTTTTGAGTGTTCTTCTTCTTAGGTATTTGGAAACCTGCTTGAGTTTATATCTTCTTTCTTTTGATCGGGAATTTTATTTGGGCAAGCACTGGCCAAATGACCATATTCATGGCAAATTCTACAACGAAAAGGAATGTTCTCATAGTCCACTACTTGCTCCCAAGTGTCTTCCCCAAATTGTAATGTGATATTTTTAGGTAGGGGTTTGTCAAAATCCATTAAAACACAAATTCGAGCATAAATAATATGTTCAAAATTTTGAGTACAATCAGCAGTCATCATAAAAGTTCCTAAAGAGTTTCCAATTGAAGAAAAAATAGTAGGATTCCAAAATTCAATAGGGAGGCCAAAGAGTCTAACCCACACGGGAGCTATAGAAGGCATCTCTTCTTCGACTTTAAATTTAGTATGCCAGGGCTTCATGAAAAGCCCTGCCCTTCCAAAAAACCAAGGACCCCCTTGAAAAGTTTTCTCTCTATCTTCATTGTTAGCAAATAAAACAAGAAAATAACCATTTGGATAAATAGAGATTTGTAACTCACCTTTAGTTTTCTAGCTTTTTGCAGCCCAGAATTTGAAAGCAGATAGACTCGGACGAAAACCCACGAACCGACAAATTAGTCCTCTTTTTTCCAAATCTTCAATGCCGAGTCTGAATGTTACCCATATCAAGCTTAACAATAGGAGTTCCATCAGCTGCTTTAAGACATCCTGACTCTGTTTTCCTGGGATCAATCTTAGGCATTCTTAGAGGTTTATGAGAAGCCCTAATATTGATATTAGCATTGGGCTGAGGCTGTCCACCATGAAGGGCATCCCTAAAATTCATTTTTGGGACTCGAGTCTTCAAAATTCTTACCCTTGATAGGGGTTTTCACAGTAGAATTATTTTGTGGGTGCACCTTAGCACCAGATTCACTTGAGATATGAGCCATTTTTTGATCAACTGCTTGAAACTTATTTCGTGGTCTCTTTAATCCTTGCCCTAGACGTCGTGGAAAGGTATGGTTTTCACTTTTCTTTTGTGCAGCAAATTGGAAGCCGTTGTCACTCAAGTTCATAGTATGATCTATTGAAAGACAAATTTCTAACCCATCTTGTATCCCCTGCAACATTTCCTGCTAAAATATTGAGCATAAACCACAAAAATATTGGCCGCTAGGGCCCGAAGGCCCTAAAAACCAACCTCCGGAGCTGCTTGCACTCAACCCGAATGAAACCCTCGCATAGCCGCTTGCCAAATATATCGTTCACACATATGGATGCGCTAGGATCTGTGTTGCTCCAAATGATATGAAAATTGGTGGAGACGTTCTAGGGTTTTTCAGGCATCTACCCTCAAAATTTCAGCTCAATCCGAGTTCGGATGAGTGAGATATGGCCGAAACGAGTTCGGTAGTTTGGGCAGTCCTGCGAAAAACGTCTCTCTCTTTTCGTGTGCTTTATCCCATCTACATCAATTTTTTCCCTCTTTTTTTGCTCTTGCCTTCAAGCATGCTCTCCTCTATTTCATGTGACCTGCTTTGATTTTCATGTGGAGAGAATTTTTGAATTATGCTATAATAGTCTCGTATAAATAGAATTAATAGAAATTAATCTGCATCATTTATTTCAAAAGTAAAATAGTTAACACATCATTAGTTGCACGTGGATCCACACACATTCATTCATTTAGTTAATTTCACATTTATCAAGTTAATTTCATATTAAAAAGAATCGCATTTAAAATATTCTATATTTTCTGTAACCTGATCTTAAGGAATTGAATCAAGTGAACTGGTTAATGTCATGGAATATCTATACGGGATTGTCTATTCTTTAAATTGATTAAGACCTGGATTGATAATTAAATGATTAGCTCTTCAAGCTAGACATTTTTGGCATCATTGCTAGGGAGAGCAGTGCCATTACATTAATCTACAAGTTGTTGGACCACGTAAGGAAGGAAGCTTACCTATACATGGAGGGTGGCACAAGTAGTGATCAACGCATGTATAGAGTTACGTGTGGAGGGTGGCACAAGTAGTGATCAACACACACACACACCAAGCATCCTCCACCTTAGGTGGACTAGGTTCCATTTTCTTAAAATCAATTTTTATTGCTTTCCTAGAATTTAGTCATTTATTTTCTAGCATTTATTTTTCAAGCATTTACTTTTTAACAATTTATTTTCCACAATTTCATTTTCAACAATTTATTTTCCTACACAAGTGTGGTTGTTGCTAGTTTAAATCTAAGACTCTTTGGCCTGTAGAAACCCAATGTAGTACAGGAAGTAGGTGTGACTGAGTGACACAACCACAGTGAAAACATCCCTTAGAAGTAAAACGATAACAACAACACTTTTCCTTATTATATTGAGATCACCTGGCCAATCCATTTGATTTCATTATAATAATATTTGCTTTATTTTCCCTTATTGACCTAAGATCACCTAGCCAATCCATTTGATTTCAGTCAGTAAGACCTACTTTAAGATAGTTTTACTTTTTCTTATTATGCTAAAATTATCTAGCCAATCCATTTAGTTTCAGTATAGTAGGAACTATTTTAGAAAAAAAAAATAGAACAAAAAACAAAACAAAAAATATCTATATATAGAGAGAAGTAAAAATTGCTAGATGGTGGAAAATAGTAAACAGTCTACATCCATTGACCTTAGAAAATTACTGATAGAGCAAGAAGTTAACCTTATTTTTGAAAAACAACACCAAACATCTGGGGAAGAGTGGGAACACCTGTGCAAACATCTTGATACCATAAAAGATAGATCAGATGAATTGAGTCAAATCTAGAGGATAAACATAGCTCAAATTCTAGGGCCAGACTATCACTCACCCTACCTTGAACTTATTAGGAGTTGTGAATGGTGGTTAGGGAATAGGAGAGCAATAGTAAACTTAGTAACCTACCCATGGGATCAATATTTCGAAGATTCCCTTACCATCCATAGTTTCCTAGAAAAAATAGAGGATAGGGAAGTAAACCTAGAATATAGCTAGAGATATCATAGGGCACCAAGAGTAGTACTCTTTAGAGAACTATGTCAAGACTTGCGTTATGAACTACAGTTCGAGAACCCTAATCCAATTGTAAAATAGGCTTTTATTGTCCAATTGATTACTCTGGTAACAAAAGACTTTGGATTTAATGAAGAGCATTATATGACTCCGAACAACTCAAACCTATCAACGATATTCATAGGTTGTTCTAGGAAGACTAAAATTTATTTCAAAGTTTCATGTTCAGACCTAGAGACTCAAAGGGTAGATTTATTAAAATTAGTAAACCAGAAGCAGATTGCCAAGAAAACCATAGTAAGAAATCTAAAACTTCTGAGTCAAAAGAAATTAAAACTGCATCTTTAGATTCTACATCAACCAAGAAAATTGAAATTCTAGAACAAGATCCCAAAACATATTTGCTACCCAAACCAGAGTTTGATGATCATATCGATCCCTCGTCTATATTTACCGACCCTATACCTGGTCCAATTCTTGAAATTCTATATTCAATCATGGCTGATCAAGGTAGTGAACAAGGGGAAGTAAATAGAAACCAAAGGCAAAGAACAATGGATCAAGGAGAAGTAGAAAACCAAAGGGGGGTGGACAGAGAAAGACTTTTACCTTTCCAATTCCTTCTCTCGAAGATAGGCTAACAAGAGAACCAAAACCAGTCTCTATTGTTGTTTTGCCTACTTTCCATGGTAAACCACATGAGGATCCTGATGCCTTCCTTTTTGAATTTGAAGTGGTGTGCCAAGCTTACTTTTACACCACGGATGAGCAAAAACTAAGACTATTCCCTTCTACACTTAAGGATGCAACCTTAATATGGTTCATGGGTCTAGGGAAAAATATTTGCAATTGATGGGATGGAGAACGAGGATTAAAAGACATATTCCTTGAAAGATACCAAGACTATTGCAGGGTTCAGGATAAGAAAGTTGAATTATTTTGTATGAATAAAAAATATGATGAATCCCTTGAGGACTACCTCGAGAGATTTTGGTTTGTGGGATCAAGAGTAAACATTGAGTTGGATGAGGAAGTTCAGAAAGAAATTTTTCTAAAAGGGCTTAAGGAAGATGTCTTAGACATACTAAACCTTATGGCAAAGGGGGATATCCATCAGATGGGATTAGGAGAGATCATAAATCTCTGTAAAAATTACTCAAGGAACAAACCATTAAGAAGTAATAAATACCCATCATCGGAGGAGGAGTAACATGAGCTAAAATCGGTAATATGCTAGAAAATCTCAAAACCGATTTATTAAGCACATTAACATCATCCCTCGACCTCATGGATAAGAAACCAAAGGATCAAAATATTGAAGAGATATATTTTCATAGATGTAGAAAGAAACATAATCTAAGGGAATGCCCTTTGAATGTTACAAATATTTCCAATATTTCTACCTGTTGCAAAATCTGTGACAAAAACCATAATACTAAAAATTGTAAATATATCTCAGCTATCAAAACCGCTATCAAAGAGCCTGAGGTCGAAGAGGTAGAAGATGTCTACTTTATAGCTCAAATAAGGAATGGTCCATTTAATGGTCCACCCAATTGGTCAAACTCTAATTATTCCAACCAACAGAGACCTAATTATTGGTCAAATCCTCCAAATTGGTCAAGTTGGAATCAATATAATCAAGATTGGAACATGCCTCCTTGGACACAATTCATGCCCAATTCATATGGAAATTCACCTCCATGGATGGAAGGCCAAAATCAAAATACATCTAGTTGGAATATGAATGGCCAATACAATCAGACAGGACCTAGCTGGTCTCAAGGGCAGCCCCAACAACAAAACTTTCAAAATCAATTTAGGGGGCAAGTACCTCAAAATAGACTCCTTCCACCTCCAAACAACAATCCTCCTAAACAACCACCTTTACCAACTCAACCTATGCCTAACCCCAATAATAATAAAAATACTCAATAGGTCTATGAAACAAATGAGGCATGTTCAATATCTATAATGCCTTGTCAACAAATTCAATTAAGATCTGGAAAAGTATTGGAAGATCATAGAGAAACTAAAAAAACTAGAAGAACCTACCAAAAAAGGCAAAGAAAAAGGACAAGATGATAAATGTGAGGAAGGAAAAAAAATTCCCCAAGAAAAGTGTTGGATCAACAGAAAGAGGTTCAAATTTCTCAAAAAGAAATAAGAGCTCCATTTCCTGAAAGACTAGCTATACCTAAAGAACCATCTAAACCAACTTTTGATTTTCTTCAAGAATTGGAAAATGTCTCTATTAGAATTCCTCTTTTACAAGCTATTAAAGATATTCCCATCTACTCCAAATTGGTAAAAAGTATAACAAATTCACAAAGGAGAAAGAGGAATGAACCTAGGACTATTCAAGTTATTGGGCAACTATCTAAAATCATGACTGGTGAGAAATTATTACCAAAATATACAAACCCTGGAGTACCTATACTCATAATTCACATTGGTAGGACAACCTTGCATAATATCTTAGTAGACTTAGGGGCTGCCATAAATATCATGACAAAGGAAACAATAGAATATTTAGGGGTACACATGATTCAACCAACCTCTATAGTGCTTCAACTTGCAGATAGATCTACCATTAAACCAGAAGGGAAACTAGAAGATATTATAGTTTCTATAAGTTCATGGGAATACCCTATAGACTTTATAGTCTTACAACCAAAGAAAAAGTTAGGGGGACACCCCTTGATATTGGGAAGACCATGGCTTGCAATAGTTGATGCTTATATTAGTTGTAGATCTGGGAATATGACTATTTCAAATGGCAAGTATACTAAAAATCTTAGCTTATTTCCTGAATCAATAAAAGACAATGATTTTTCAAACCAATTTTGGTATGATTCTCCTAAAGACTTGGATGATCTTCAAAATTTATCAATCAATATGTTAGAAGAGTGTGTTCAACAAGAAATTGAAGGGCCTTTAATTTCACTTATTGATGAGGAACAAGGTGCTAATGAAGTTACCATGACTAATAGTGAAGCAAGCACAAGTTACCCTCATCAGATGGTCCCTTACAATTATCAACTAAACACTCTTAAACATGAAATAATGAGTATAGATAATAATTATAAACAAATAGATATTACATCTGGAAAAACTTTAAATATAAGCAATGAGCTTACAAACATTCAAGAATCACAACTGATAGAAGTGTTAAAGAAGCATTGGACAACATTTGCATGGAATTATGAGGACATGAAAGGGATACATCCGAGTATTTGTACCCATCATATTTTCATTCAAGAAGGTTGTCACCCAGTAAGACAACCTCAAAGATGATTAAATCCAGCTATGAAAGATATAGTTCAGGAAGAAATTGTTAAGCTCTTAAACATGGGATTTATATACCCTATCTCTGATAGTCAATGGGTTTCACCATTGGTAATAGTTCCTAAAAATAATGGTAAATGGAGAATCTATGTAGACTACAGAGAACTAAATAAAGTGACAAAGAAGGACTATTTCCCATTGCCTTTCATTGATCAAGTCCTTGACACTCTAGCTGGTAAGAAATACTTCTATTTCTTGGATGGATTTAGTGGATATAATCAGGTCTCAATAGCTGAAGAAGATCAAGAGAAGACCACTTTTACATGTCCCATAGGAACCTATGCTTATAGAGTATTACCTTTTGGTCTATGCAATGCACCTACTACATTCCAAAGAGTTGTTCTCGCTATTTTTGCTGATATGATTAATGAATGCGTAGAAGTTTATATGGATGACTTTACAGTCTACGATGACACCTTTGAAGAAACTCTAGCAAGTTTACAAAAAGTCCTAGCTAGATGCACAAAGAAAAACCTTTCTCTAAGTAATGAAAAGTGTTTCATGATGATGAGGGGAATTGTTTTAGGACATTACATATCCGAAGAAGGTGTTAAGGTAGATCCTACAAAAATACAAGTTATTCAGTCTCTTCAACCTCCAAAAACTCAAACAGAGGTAAGAAGATTTTTAGGGCATGCAGGATACTACCGAAGATTCATTAAGGATTTCAGAAAAATTGCTTCTCCTATGCTTAAAATCTTAACTAAAGATAGTGAATTTGAATGGACTGAAGCATGTCAAGAAGCTTTTGAAATCATAAAAGAAAAATTGATTACTGCTCCAATCTTAAGGGGGCTAAACTAGAATTTACCCTTTCATATCCATTGTGATGCCTCAACATATGCAATAGGAGTAGTACTTCAACAAATAGAAAATAAAATGCCTTATGCTATCTATTATGTAAGTAAGAATTTACATGGGGCTGAACTAAATTATACAGTTACTAAGAAGGAATTCTTGGTCATAGTTCATGCCATTAATAAATTTAAATATTACATAATAGGGTATGAAGTATTTGTTCACACTGATCACTCTGCTATTAAGTATTTAATGAACAAAGCTACAATAGGAGGTAGGGTGGTTAGATGGCTTCTTTTGCTTCAAGAATTTAATGTCACAATTATAGATAAAGTAGGCAAAGATAATGTCATTGTAGATCATTTATCTCGTATGCAAATACTTGATGATGATGAATTAATTCCTGATAGCTTTCTAGATGAACATATGTTTGCTCTTTCTATTTTTACTCCATGGTATGCTGATATAGTAAATTATCTAGTAACGAGAAAGATGCCTCAAAATTTCACACCTTATGAGCGAAGAAAGTTAATACATCAGAGCGGCCCTTACATGTGGATTAATGGGATTTTATTCAAGTCTTGCCTAGACCATGTAGTTAGGAGATGTGTGCATGAAGAAGATGTGTATGATATCATTAGAGAAGCACATGAAGAACCTTGTGGAGGTCATTATGCAGCCCAAAGAATAATTAGTAAAATATTCCAAACTGGATACTTTTGGCCTACTATAAATAAGGATGTTCACCAATTTGTTGATAGATGTGATGCATGCCAAAGGGCTAGTAAACCAACCCCTACAATGGAGATGCCCTTGGTACCCCAAATTATGTTTGAACCATTTGAGAAGTGGGGAATTGATTTTTTTGGACCTATAGATCCTTCGAGTGCAAATAATAAACATATACTTGTGTGCACAGATTATGTTACAAAATGGGTAGAGGTAGAAGCTATACCATGAGCACAAGTTGAACCTATCATTGATTTTCTTTATTCACACATTATGTTGCGCTTTGGAGCACCTAGAGAACTAGTTTCAGATCAAGGAACTCAATTTATCTCTAAAGTAATAGAACATTTCACCACAATCTATCAAATAAAACATAGAAAAACTTCACCATATCATCCTCAAGCCAATGGACAAGTGGAAGTAACCAATCGAGAGCTTGAAAAGATAATAACTAAAATTGTGGCCACTAGTAGAATAGATTGGGTAGAAATATTGAAAGAAGTTGTATGGGCTTATAACACAACTTGGAAGACTACCACTGGTTTAACACCTTATGAGATGGTTTATGGTAAGCAAGCCATCATGCCCATCGAGTTTGAAATTGAGACTCTTCGCACAACAATACAACTCGATATGAACTTAGATCAAGCACAAAGAGCTAGGTTAGAGAAATTAAATATTCTTGATGAAAGGAGACTTGAAGCACTTCATAGAACTGAATTAACACAACAACAAAGAAAGAAATGGCATGATAAACACATTGTACCTAGAATGTTTCAACCAGGAGATTGGGCCTTGCTATTTGACTCCTGCTTCCATGATTTTCAAGGGAAGCTAAGGACAAGATGGCTTGGGCCCTATGAAATTGAAGAGATATTCGGAAATGGTACAGTAAAACTCAAGCCTATTGATGACTCAACCAGAAAATTGCTAGTTAATGGACATAGGCTTAAATTATATAAAAAGCCACTATCTAAAGAAGAATTCATGCACCATCTCAAGCAACAAACTGATTTGCAGTGTATATCTAAACTACAAATCACTACTATTGAATAAATACTTCTCTTTAACAAGCAACAAATATACTACCTATTAAATAAGTTGTTGCTTTATATCTAAAATATACATATATATAATATATACATATAAATAATATATATATAAAAAAAGGATTATGCTTCTTTTTGTTTCATAATGGAGTTCCAATATTTGCAATACTTTCACCTCATTCTTCATCAATTCTTCAGTCTCAATATTGTTTCAAAAAGATCCTAAAAAGACATTTCTTTATTTTTATCAGCTTGTGAGTTTGTAGGAAAATTACTACCACATCTTGCATAATACCTTTGTTTGCTAAATCAAAATCTAGGTGTTTTCAATTATTCAGCCACCACTAGTGTTTTGAGAAAATCTTCATTGAAAATCAAACAATCTTTGGATGTTATAAGTTGCTCCTAGTCAATCAAGTTTCCTCTTGGACTACGCACATTATAACAAATAAAAACATTGTGAAGTTTGGAAAGACTAACCCATGAGTTACTATTGCCATAGAGTGAATGGTTTCCCCTACTTATCCAATTATGCATGTTGTCTAGAAAGCTAATGAATTGGCAAAAGGACAAGCTCCCCCTTCATCCTTGAAAAAAAAATCCCTTGCTCTCTCTCTAAATGAGCAAGTATCCCAAAAATTATCTCCTTGCTCCACCTTAAAATGAGCAAGAATCCCAAAAAGTAATAAAAATCCCTTGCTCCCTCTCAAAATGAGCAAGTATCCCAAATAAAATTCAAATAAAAGAAGGGTGAAGAGCTTGAATCCCTGGAATTCTTAGTATTTCGAAAACCATGGGGTGATCCTCATTACAACAATGGGTTGAATGAAACCTGCCTGGCAATAAGGTATCCTTACGTAGTAGCGCTAAGTCTGGACAAGACCTATGGATGCTCATAGATAAGCTAGCTTGTTGGCATAAGTGACCATTGGTTTACTCAATCCTTACTCATGATGAGAAATGAACATTCACAACACACATAGTTGGTCCTTGAGAGGCTTGAAAACATTAGGACACCCTTAGCATCATATTGATCTGTGAGATGAATAGATGAACTTGTTCAAAGTCACTAGGATGTTTGAGTCTTTGTAAAACAACTCTAGAATGTTGTAAGCAAGCAAAAGTCATGAGCAAATTTCTATTCCATATGTAGGTACTATAGTTTATCTCATCCTACAAAAATATGGTTTGTATTTCCCAAGAACCTCGATATTTACTTATAGGGACAAAGCAATAAGGATAGGGTTACAATTCCCATCAGGACTTTGATAGAGTGGTTGGGAATCCAATTCCCCAAAGCTTTGCACCCCTATAAGAGCAGCAAAAATAGGTATACTCCCAAAAGAAAGAAAAGCCATCAAAATGACATCAAGACAACTATCCTATTTTCCTATTGATATTATCCAAGTCTATGGTAAAAGATCCACTTTATATATTGATGACTGATATTCGATTTGCATCCACATGGAACTCCTTATGAAATTAAAAGAAGAAAATCTTCCATAAAAATAATAATAAATAAAATAAAATAAATTATATATAATAATAATAATAAAATAAAATAATAAAATAAAATAAAATAAAATATATCTATATATATTTACCCCCATACCATTAAATAAATAAAATAAAATAAATAAATATCAACATATTTTTCCCTCTATTTTTGTTTTGGCTATATAGCCAAAATTACAGTTTGGGGGGAGGTATAAGGCTAATATATTAAGTCCATAATACAGTTTGGGGGGAGAAAAACTTTGCAATAAAATGAAACTTTCATTGTTTTCATAGCAAAATTTTTCATAGCAAAGTTTCAGTAGCAATATTTCCGTAGACTTGCATTTAAAAAAAACCTAAGTGTTTTGGCGGGAAAATTAAATTTGAAGGAAGCATCAATTTGGTAGGAAAATTTAAGAGCTAAGCGTTGGACTCCAAATAAATTTTAATTATAATCCATAATTTTTAAACTTACCTTAATGATGTGAGCTATACATTGGACTTCAAATAACTCTTAAATCCACCGTAATAATAGAAGCCATTCATCGAATTTCAAAAATATTTTAAATTCATTTTAATTGGCAGAAGTTTAAAGAATAAAAATAATTATTTTAATAAAAAAGGCAAAAAGGGGTGACATTTTTCATGGCATGAGTGACATTATTTAATTTTTACCGTGAAGTCTTATTTACCAAGCAAGTCGATGAAAGGTACACCTCACCACCATATCATAGCCATGCGAGCATTGGAAGTCATGTGGGTTAAAGTAGCCATGGATCAACTAAAACCTCGACCATGGAAATTAATAAAGTCTATGGGCAAGTGATGCGAAGGTGGAAAATGATGAATGACATGGCAAAAAGTCAAACCTAAGAAATGATTTGGAGATGTTCTATTGGTTAGCACATCTAGCAAAGGCACGATGGCATGGGAAATGTGGAAGACAACTCAACATCTCATGGCCATAAAATCCAATCATCGATGAGTTGGCCAAAGATACGATTAAACCATCGCTAAGGTGGCAAGGAATATCACATGTGAAGGCATCACCATTTGTACCCATACAACCAATGAAATAAAATGATGCGGATAAAATTTTTGAGCCATTGATTAAAATTAATCAAGGGTTATAATATACCACCAAAACCATCATGATTGGATGTCGCAACCGCCACGTGTGGGAATGACAAGCCACATAAAAAAAATTTCGCTTTCCACCATCGATTAAAGGTAATCGATGATGGAGGTTTAATTATGAATAAAAAACCTAAAGGGTAAAAACCCTAGGATGCCACATCAAGGTCAAGTTAGTAGCACAACATGGGGAAACATGATGATATGGCAAGGAAATTAATTTTGGGTGATGACATGTGGACCCCCATTCATCAAAGTGGTGATAAATAAACCTACATGGAATGTACCAAGGTATGGTGAAAAGGGGAGGTACCTCGATCAACATCATCATACCCATGCACCCTATACGAAGCAGAGTCATGGATCAACAACTTCAACCATTGATTAGCAAATAAATCTAGGGCTAGAAACTCAACAAGTGTCGACAATGTTGCATATGTAAAAAGGTCAACCTGACATAAGATCTCCTCCATTAGATTGGAAATAATCCAATGACAAGGGTTTAATGGGAAATTAGAAGTTAATTTAGGGTAAAAAGCCCTAATCTACCACCTTGCACTTAGTCTCTGCCCGCAAACGATGTAAATAATTGAGGAAGTTGCGTAGCTGTAGAAGGATGAAGAATTTTGAAGTTGTAGATAATGCCAGAAGTAGAATCCAAGATAAAACAAGAAGTGACCATCACGATTGCAAGGTAAAAATTCCTACTAAAATTTTTAGGGATTTTGCTCAGAAAACATTTTGGGTTTACGAAATTATTCTTGTAGGAATTGCATGAAGAAATTTAGGGGAATTTCTTTAATTGTCTGAAGATGTGTTTAGAAGCCATTATGGAAGGAGGGAATTTAAAACCCTTCCTCTTAAATTCTGTAGGTAACCTTGTTTTTGAGAGAATTTCAGAAACCCTCTAGAAATTCTATGAAACTATGTTGTGAAAAATGAAATTAAAAGCAAATATATTTATTTTTCTGTAAAAAAAATCTTATAAAAAATTTATTGAATTAAGTAGAAGGATGGAATTTCGAAGGCTTCTCTATTTTCACTCAGAAATTTGTGAATTTTTCCCTAAATTTTCTAAAAATGTGGAATATTATGTTTCGAAAAGAAATTGAAAGAAGAATTTGTTTTCGTTCTGAGCTCTCCTTAAAATTTCTGATGAATTTCTAAGTTCTCCTAATTTCTTCTTTGAATACTTTTGAAGGGTTTTAATTCCTAAAACATTTCAAAGTTCTCTTGTTTTTCTCTTGCAAATATTAAAAAGGAATTTGCGTACATCATTCTATGGAAATTTTGAATGTTTCATGATCTTTTCTAATATAATATATATATATAATCAGAAAAAAAAATCTATTTTTTTAGGAAAATAAAACTGCAAAATTTAAGATAATTTCATGATTTCCTTTTGAAAAAGAAAAAAAATAAATTGAAAATTTTTACATTTTCATGCAATGCATTCATTCTATTTTTCATGATGCAGGGTTCCTTCTACTGTGTCCTACTGCTAAACCCTACTTTCCTTAAAACTACCATCATGCCTAGGGCTACATTCCATAAGAAAAGTGAACCCTCATCAATTGAAACCCAAAACCCGAGTGATGCAGTAAAGAAATTGTTTCAGGGAGCCCGATGGTGGGATGCCTTGACGAAATACCAAGGCCATGATCTGGGTGTCACAAAATAGTTCATTCTGAACTGTAATCGCGCTTCCATGAAAACTCATGTTGGGGGAGTCAAAATAGAAATTTCCTCTAGTTTAATTGTAGAAGTCTTAAGCCTATCAAAAACTGGCCAGAGATACTTTAAATCTACCTACAAGGGGGTGAATAAGATGGTCAAAAAATTTGGGGAGAGATGTTCAGTTACCAAGGATAGGAATGGGTGGATAAAGGGAGTAGCCACCTCCTCTCTGCCAATAAAATGGTAGGAGGCAGTTACAATTGTGATGAAATTCTTTACCCTTGAGGGTAGGTTGTCTAGCTATGGTGGATACCATTTAAATATGCTCTTAAATCTAAAATTTCTTAAGAGGGAAGACTGCATAATTAACTTACCTTACTTTCTATTTTGTTCTTTGAAAGCTACCATCCTCCGTGTGCAGTCATTAAATGATTATGAAGCCCCTAAACTACATCTTATCTCTTATCATGGCTTAATTAAGTTATTGGTCTTACACCAAGCTGCTAAGGCAAAAATTGCATGGAGTACCTTGGTTGATGGGGCTAATGTTTCTCCAATGTCTGAACCTAGTGAGTCCAAACCAATTTAAGAGTCTGAGTCTGATGAAGTAAGTTCAGAAGATCTTCCTATTCAAAAATGACCCACCACCTCCAAATCAGCCACAACCTCTAAATCTGCCAGAAAATCAAAATATGAGAAATTTATTCCAAGTAATCCTAACAGAGAATCATCTCCTATAGCAGAATCATCTCAGGAAACACCTCTCAGAGAAGAAGTACCTTTACAAGAAGAAACACCTAGACCTACTTTACACTCACCTATTGTAGGGCCATCCGATGCTATTGAATTCCTTAAGATGCAACAAACTTTATTGCACATCAAAATTGATGAGCTCACAACACTGGTTGAAAAACATGCTACAATGGTGACCAAATCCCTTACCATCCAGAGCAATATCCTTAGGAAACTGATAGAGAGAAAGGTGGTAAAACTAGTTGATTCAGTCATTGCACCGATGACTATCAGTCCATCTCCTCAGAAGAGTGCTACAGTTGGTAGGAAACAAAGGAAATCGATCAACTTTGCCAAGATTATTGACTTCTCCAAGGTGTTAGAGGAAGACAACTCAGCACCACAATCTGAACTACCTCAACCAAGTCAACCATAAAATTCAGAACCATCCAAGGATATAGGGATATGGCCAGATAACTTAGCACTTAAGGTAGGTATGCCCATCAATATTGATGAAATTATCAACCATGCTATAGAGATAGCAGGTTAACATCTAAATACATAGGAAACGCAGAGTGAGTCTCATAGCAGTGGATCCAGGGATGTAGAGCATATCAAAACCATAACTGTAGATATCCCAATAGATCCAGCAGCAGGAAGGGCACAGGTACAAAAGGTAAAGGAAGAGAGAAATATCCTAACCAAGCCACCACCTACACGGGTTTCATCTCATCTTAGGGCTAAAACTAGTCTAGACATTAACAGGATTATAGGAAGATGACAGAGAGAGAAAAACAAATTTATTATTTTATCTGGTTCACAAACTTTACTATTATTATTATTTTAATGACTTTCATAATATTTGAACGTATGTATATGCATGTATGTATGTGTAAGTTATTTCAGATATTTTAGTTGTAGGTATGATTTATTTTATATATATATATATCTTGATTATTGCATGAATTTTCATTTTTCTGAGATGAAAATGGTGAAACAGATAACACAGTTCTATAGTATTCTAATTTTGCAAAAATTGTTTTATTTTAAAATTAGATATTGATCATTGCAATGCATTTTTAGGATGCATATGATGGAAAATATTTGCACAAATGTTGTAGTTCATTATCAGTATGACTGGTTTTTCAAATATTATTTCATCATATGAGTTTTGTAGACATCATTATTTCGCATGAAATGTTAATCATTTCTAAAAAATACTGTAGTATTGTTATATCTTTCTCATAGTAATTGTTCCAAATGAAGACACTACAATATTTTTAGGAACAGGTAATTGTGTCCACAATTGTTTATAGTTGCAGATATTATTATCTATAAAACTATCTTTGTTATCAGTCACAACATTCAGAAAGATAAAATTATTTTGTGTATTTAGTTATACCTAAAAAATTATGTCTAAAAATTATTTTATGTATTATCCATTCAATTGAACTATTACAATTTTAGAATGATTGATGTTTGTAAACATTGAGTAAATCAAGAAATGACATATAAGATTTTTGTGAATCCATGAACTTATATGCATGAGGACATGCATCACCTTCAGTTTGGGGGAATGATGAGTGTCAAAGTGTTACAGTATATGTATCTGATTTACCTATATATTCCTTTGTAAATGAATGAATATGAATGATTTTTATTATTGTTTCACTTTAATATTGTCATTTATGCATCAATATGATTAATGGTTATAAAAGTTATTTATGCATATATTTTACATGAATTTTGTGTAAGTTATTGTGTTGTTAGGAAAATGTGTATGAAGTATGGGTGATGAACCAGGAGGTAGGCATACATAGACTGGTTGGATGTATGGCACACTTACAGGCATTGTGGATGAAGTGCTATAGAAAGGTGCTACTAAAAGCATCTACCGAAAGGAGTGCTACGGAAGAGTTGAGTCAAAGTTGACCAAACCTTGTTGCCATGTTACATCCAACATGAGTATATTATACACAGTCAACCATTTGATTGTCAATGTGGGAAAAATAATATTTGGCATATTTGATTATTATTAATAAAAGTTGTAAAGTCTTTATTAAAATTTGGAAGGATCAAAATTGTTGATTTATTCCACCAACTTATATTCTCTTTCCTTGAGAATAGGGCAAAATATTATTCTTGTTATTCCTTAAATTTAGAAGTTGTTAAAGTGGTTGCCACTTGGGCTTACATTGATTAGTCCAAGTTCCATTTGTTATAAAGTTGTATTTGTTTAGAATAAGTCATTTAGCACTTGGGCTCGCGTTGATTAGTCCAAGATCCATCTTGTTATGAAATTATATTTGTTTAGGAAAATTGTTAGTATGAAGGTTAGGATTTAGATTTGTTAGTTGGAAAGAGACAGAGAATGTTACGAAAGACTTCATTAAACATTATTGTATAAATTACAATGAGGAGGCTTTTGAAAAGGTCCTCGCTCTTGTCCTCCGATGATTGCATTCTGTAATAGAAGTTGAAGAAGTCACTCCTTGACAAAGTCTCTGTAGTTTTCATTTCCAGCAATGTACATGATTGAAGCTCAACAATAAAATAGTATTATTTTTCCATATCTTTCGCAATGTTATTCTATATTTTGCAATGATTTATTTCCTTCTGTAAAGTCTTTATTTTTCCTGCAATCAATGAATAGTTAATAGTTAGAATAGGTTAAATGAAATAAGTAGTTTCTAAAGTAAAATAGCATAGAGGAGAAGAGAAATATACTGACCTTTTCGAAGGTAGGGCCCACTTCTAAAAGACCAGTCCCTATTCTCCCGCTCCTACATTAGAATAGGATTAGATTAGTATAAATAGAATTAGTATAAATTAATCTGCATCATTTATTTCAAAATTAAAATAGTTAACACATCATTAGTTGCATGTGGATCCACACACATTCATTCATTTAGTTAATTTCACATTTATCAAGTTAATTTCATATTAAAAAGAATCACATTTAAAATATTCTATCTTTTCTGTAACCTGATCTTAAGGAATTGAATCAAGTGAACTGGTTAATGTCATGGAATAATCTATACGGGATTTCTATTCTTTAAATCGATTAAGACCTGGATTGATAATTAAATGATTAGATATTCAATCTAGACACAGAGAGATACCCCTCATCCACCCTTACCACATCAATCTAGGCTATTCCAGCCATACCCACATCCTACATCTACTTGCACTACTCATATTGAAGCACCTTTATCACCCCTAGAATGTAGGGTGAGAACCGATGTCTAGGCTCCAAAATATTAAATTGTAGCAAAACACATAAACAAGGCAAGAACATTAATGTCACATTCATTGTATAATTTTAAAAACAAATTGCACAAGTACAAACAAAACGTGCCAAGGGCATTTACCTCAACAACATGCACCTCTGATCCTGCTACCACATATGCACCCTCCATATCCATAATTTCTGCACCACCACACTCCACTCCACTACACTTCACTTCCTCACTTCCTCAAACACAACTTCTAAAATTCGTGAACACAAAGAATGAATCTGAATTCATTTTTGTAGAATATTTATAGCTATTTTTGGCACACTAGAATTCCCATGGTAATTCATAGGTGGATTCAAACACATACCAGCATTTGTAGATTGACAAATGCCCACAAGCATCTGAGGTTACTATAGATGCAGGTTGACGTTTGATTTTAGAATTTACAAAAAGATCAAAATGATCTAAAAAAGTAGCTTAATTCCACAAAATCACTCTAAATTGCATCCATATATTCATTTCATCATCATATCATATTTTGTGAAAACAAAAATCGATTTGGATGCATAATTTTTGTTTGCACCCAAAAGGCACAAAATTGCTTAACAAGCTTCAAAACACACCAAAATAGTCCAAATTTTCACAAAATGACCATATTCATAATTTCATCACCCATCACATAATTTCATCACTTTTTATGAGAACATGAATTGATTTGGGAGGTTAACTTTTGTTTGTGATAAAAAGTCATAAAATTGTCCAAAATTGCTTAAAAAATGCTCCAAAACAATGTAAAATTTCACAAAATCATACAATCCAATCATCAATGCATTTATCATTATCAAATCTTCATTTCAAAATAATTTTCATCCATAAATAATTACATTTGCACATTTGCCAAGTTCAAATACAAATTTCAAGTGAACCTTGTATCTAGTGGTCTATTCTATCTCCTTGGCAATTGCAATGATTGGTTGTCCATGCAATTCGGTAAGATGAGTAAATCACCATAAGGACACTTGGCCATATTCATCATTCAATATCTCATTGTTCAAAAACAAAATCACTTTTGGTCCCTCATCCTTTGAGTGAGACTATGCCAAGACCAATTTTCTCAACAATTGTCATTGATGCCCTTTTCCATGGGGTTCCCAACATGGATAACTTTCATCATTTCATTTACAATTACACCAGTATCTAAGGATATAGGTCAAGTAAAGTGATTGAGCATTCGTTTAGGAATTTTATGTTGGAATTAGCTGCAATTATGAGTGGCCTCGAGGTTAGATTATTTTCTCTTTTTTTTGCGTGTGCATATTTGCATTTCAATGATGCCAAAAGGCATTTTCTTCAATAACATGGAATCATCCCAAACTTGGAGCAACCAAATTTGATTTTTATTTCCCATAGCAGGATACATCTTACATGATCATGACATCTACACTTGGCAAAAATTCTCTTTATTTGTTGGGGCAAGAACGATATCCATTTACATCATTCATATCATCTACATTTACATCATTCACTCACATTTACACCATACATTTGCACTTACACCATTCAATTACATTTTTCACCACACAATTCTGTCAGTTGGCTTATGAGTCTCATTTTTCACTCATTCGCCAATTGAGGGGGTAAGCTACACATACAAATTACTTATCTTCAAAATGTGATCAAAACAGAAAGGTAAGACAATTGATTAATTAAATATTCATTAACATTAGCTTAGGAAATACTAAGCAATATATAGGTTACAAAATAGTATACCAAACTATATTCCCACTATCCACGCTAACCAACATGCCATAGGAGGTAGAGAGTTTGGTTTAGGTTTGTTAACCTAGGATATTTAGGAATTAACCATAGTTTACCATTAGATATTTGAAACAATAAATATCTACATGGTAAATAGCAAATAGTAAATATATGTGGTGAAAAGTAAGAAATAACTTTCTACCATGTGGTAATATAAAATCTACCTAACGTAGGAAATAGGTAATTATCCCAAATGATGAAATATTATTCTAACATCCCCCCTTATTACATTATTTTGGTAATACATACATATCCCTCTATACAACAATATTTGGGTAAAGTATATAACTACCCCAATATAGTAAATAAGATGTTGATCTGCTGGTTCTTTGCTCTGTCACAGTACTCTGGATGCTCCTAAGCAAAAAGTGGGTCATTCCTCACTTTGTCTTCATGCCAATGAATGTCCTTATGGTAATCACATCATCCAACTGAATTGCATGGGTAACTAGTCGCTACAATCGCTAGGTGTAGTAGAGTAGATCACTTCATATGAGATTCATTCATTTTACAATATGAGTTTGCAAAAGATAAGGTTCCTAAGGTGTCAGTCATAGCCGAAAATGCACCCTTATAAGTTCCCCCCCTTCTCATTGCAAAACTTACCATAATTAATTTCTGAAGTAAGTGTGACTAAGGTTTCGGTCAAAGCCAAAAATGCACCTTTAGAAGCCAAAAGAAATTTATATCCCCCCTCAATTGTAAAAAGTGTGCAACACAAGGGTGTTGTGAAGGATTTTACAAATATTGCCTCCTAGACAATTTTACATCACAAAAAGTTGCTCCTCTTGTTACAAGTACTTCAAACACCTATAATTTGCTATTTATGAAGCCTAAAAGAGGTACAAGCACCCCTTATTGCAAGGTCTTCAAACAAAATACTTATGCTATTTATGAAGCCAAAAAGAGGAGAGAGAAAATGGTGCTTTTGCCCAAGGGACACATGTGTTTTCCCTCTACAAAACTTTTTTAGCAATTAGCACTCTGTGTGCTTTCTCTAAACCAAAATCAAAATCGGTATTAGACATCTCATTTGCAACATTGCCTTGGTTTTTATTTTGACCTTTCTCTTTGGGAGGCTTGTTCTTAAACCAACATCTCTTGGTTTGATGAGTGTCTTTGTCACAGATTTTACAATACTGCTTCTTCTTCTTAGTGTCTTGGCCTTGACCTTTGTTTTTTTTAGAAGAAGACCCTTGTTGTTGATTCCACTTTTTCTTTCATTGTTATTTATGTGAGAAAAGTGCATTGTCGGATGCCTCATCTCGTTGCAATTGATTAGCTTCTTCAGTTTGAAGCATGTTCACCAACTCTACAAAAGTCACTGTCCTACCAGAGACTTGAAGGGATGTAATCAATATTCTATAGGAGTCAGGAAGAGCTCTCAAAATAATTGAGATTAAGACTTTGTCTTCCACAGTTTCTCCTAGGGCTTGCATTTTTGTTTTCAATTCGGCCACTCTGCAGAGGAATAGCTCTACTATTTCTCCAGATTTCATGTGAAGTGTATGAAGTTGTGTTTGAAGGTTAAGAATTGTGGATTGATTCTTTCCCTCAAATATGGTAGTTAAGGCATCTCATGCCTCCCTTCCAGTTTTAGCTTCACTTATATGAGGCTAGATATCATCAATAATAACTAGCAATATCATTAAGGATAGTCTTTATCCTTTTTATCAAAGTCTCTTTGATCTGCTCCAGGTGATTGAGGTCTAGTGACACTTCCATCCACTATTGACCACAAATCCTCTACAGTTAAGATATATTTCATCTTAGTCTTCCAAGCTAAATAATTTGAACCTTTGAGCAACTGGCTCTCAGTGAGATACTTGTGTGTCATGGCCATGGTTTAGGTTTCAAATTTTATAGGACTAAGATGGTTCTATCTTGCACTATACCCTCAAAAAGAGTATATGGAAGTTGTTTTCAATTTGCCTCTATAAGATATTTAATGGCACCTGCCTTAACACCCTTACCAAGGGATGAAAATTTGGAGGAATTTTAAGCCAAACAAAATAGAGCAAATGAAAAAGGGGTAGGTTTTTGTGTAAAACTTTTGATTTTGCCCTCTAGGATATTTAATGGCACCTGCTTTAACACCCTTTAAGAAGGATGAAAAATTTGAGGATATTAAGCCAAAAAAAGAGAGTGAATCAAGGTGATTTGGATTTTTGACCTTTTGATGGGAGTAAAAAAAATGACTTGTTTTAACCTAAGCAAAGTTTAGCATGGTGTTTGGAGTGAAGTTTGGGTTTTGTGAAATGCTTCTTCTAATATTGTATTTGACTGTTTAATTGCACACAAAAACATGAGTGTGAGTGCAATAATCAAAACATGAGAGCAACCAAAATTTTAATCACTCTAGGTGTCGGATGCAACCGAAAATGCACCTAGTACAAGCAATTTTTAAGAGTAGGTGTCGAGTTCAATCAAGAATGCACCTTTCTTACTCTGAAATATCCCCCCTTTTTTGTTACAATTTTGCAAACAATAGAATAAAAAAATTTGAATTCTATCCCCCCTTAATGTTTACAAAATGTAGAATTTATAGCACTCCTTTCAAGACAAGTCGACACACGACCCGCGTTTGAAAGGCTTCCAGAACTAGTCGACACACGACTTAGTTTTTATGGGCCCAAGGTTACAAGTTCTTCTCAATTTTGCAAAAATAATGTGCAATGTTATGTCTTATGTCCCCTCTTGGAGAAAACAAATGCACACTTTGTCTTTGAATCTTACAAAAATTTCAGTCTCCTTGTTGTCTAATTTGCAAAAAGAATTCAAGTGTGATCCTTTCTTGTATGCTAAATTAACAAGGTTGAGAAGAATGGAGGGCTCCTAATTTGCAAGAAAATTGCTGCTATTAAATGTCTTATATCCCCCCTTGAGGAGAAAACAAAAGCATAATTTTATGTGTGTTGCAAAAAAAATAGGGCCCTCGTGTTTTTTTTATTGTTTTTTAATTTAATTTGCAAAATTTAAATAAAAAGTTTAAGCTTTAAAAATGAAATTAATAATAAAAATAAAACCATATCTTATTTAAAAAAAAATCAATTTTATAAAAAAAGATTTTTTTTTTTTAAATATAATTTATATTGATATTAGTAAAAACATTTAAAAAATAAAACTTTGAAATTTAAATAAGAACAAATTAAAAAATAAAAAATAAAAAATACTTTACCTTGGATACTATCCCGTCGGAGTAAAAAAATATTACATTGGCCCCGACAGGGCTTGAACTCCCGACCTCTTGGTCGGGAGAATTTCCACCGAGTCCCCTCGTCGGTCGGGCTAGCAAGCCCGATGGGTTATGGAGGGGACCGCCTTCTATAAGAAGGCTTTCCCGCCTACGGGCGGGAAAATTTTGAATGTGGGACTTTTAGTCCCACATTCAAGAGGAGGTGTTTGCCTCACCTGAATAAAAGGTGAGGCGTGCCCCTCATCAAGTGACTGCATTTGGGTAGTCACTGTGTCGAGCGACTCCTTTTGTTGTGGCCACGTGTCGTAGCAAGTTGTCGGATGGTGTGTGGCATGTCTGCCACATGTCACCCATGTGTCATGTCCAATCCAGGTGGCGCATGCCATGTGTCATGTCATGTCTGATTCTAGTGGCTATTCGCCATGTGTCATGTCTGGTCCAGGTCATAAGTCCAGTGGATATTCGCCACGTATCTAGTCTCGGTCCAGACCAGTCAGCACCTCGAGGTGCATGACAGGGTCATTCCATGTGTCCATCGGGTGTGTGCAGGTTAGGCACAGAAATGTGCCACATGTCGATCAGGTATTAGAGGGCCACCTGCCCTCTCAAATCCTGAGGTAGGGTCTGGGTTTTTGATTCGATCGTCGATGATTGAAGGGCCACCTGCCCTCTCGAATATCGGTCACTGATCAAGATCTATGTCCTCCCATGAAGGGCATGCCTGCCCTCACATGGTGGTCGACCGCCCCACGGAGGGCGCTCCTACCTTCATGTGGTGGTCGACCTCTTGGGAGGGCGCGCCTGCCCTCCTATCGGTGTCGCTTCAGCTTGGGTCTTGGGCTGTAGGGCACCACATCAACAGGTCCTGCTCCTCGGGATCTATGAGCTTGCAGGTCACTTCAACTTAGGTCTCGAGCTATGTGTCGCCATGTCAGCTACAAACTTCCTCGAGAATCATGCCTCTCCTTCGGCTACCTTGGGAAGCATGCACCTTGTTCGCTGTGGGCCTCTCGCCTAGTGCTCCAAAATCATAGGTGGCTCCACCATGGCTCTAATGCCAATGTGATCAAAATAGAAAGGTAAGACAATTGATTAATTAAATATTCATTAACATTAGCTTAGGAAATACTAAGCAATATATATAGGTTACAAAATAGTATACCAAACTATATTCCCACTATCCACGCTAACCAACGCACCATAGGAGGTAGAGAGTTTGGTTTAGGTTTTTTAACCTAGGATATTTAGGAATTAACCATAGTTTACCATTAGATATTTGAAACAGTAAATATCTACATGGTAAATATCAAATAGTAAATATATGTGGTAAAAAGCAAGAAATAACTTTTTACCATGTGGTAATATAAAATCTACCTAACGTAGGAAATAGGTAATTATCCCAAATGATGGAATATTACTCTAACACAAAATCATTTTCACTCCAAAGAAAGAAATTTACTTCTTCATTAGGCCAAACCAGGTGTCCCATATTTTTGCACCGCATTGTGTTTCACATAATGTGGTACAAAAAGGGGCATTTGTAGACACCAAAATCTAGCCACTTGTCATCCATATGTGTCCTCCAATCACAACCATATATATATATATATATATATATATATATATATATATATATATATATATATATATATATATATATATATATATATATATATATATATATATATATATATATATATATATATACGTATATGTTTAATATATATTTAAATATTAATATTTTATATATTATATTTATATATATTTAATAAATTAATCCTAGCCCTTTGCCATGTTTTAATCTTAGCCATCCATCCGCCTTAATCCATGCCACTTGCCTAGATTTAATCTCCACCCTTCCTCATGTTTTAATCTTGGCCACTCATTTTGTGTCATCAAAACCCTAACATGTTCAAGGGAATATTATAAAAGAGGAGTCATTTTGATGAATCAAATCCTTAATCCTTAATTGCTTAAGCTCTCATTAATCCTTAGTTCATTGGGCCCTAAGATTCTTAAGTTCTTTTTGAATCTTAAGCTCTTTCTGCCCTAGCCACTTTATTGTCACTTTCATCCCTTGTCTTCATCATTCACATCCCCCATTTCTACTATCACCCATCCCATGTGAACTAGATATGGTTTTGTGACTCTTTCCTTAGCCTCTGAACACCCCCCAAAGCCACCAAAATACATCTAGGTATTTTTGGAACCTTTTTGGTGCATCTACCACCATCATAGAATGCCCTGGTGCATCTTTTGTTATAATATAATACCTCTGGGTGTTTCCTATAGTATATTTGTAGTCCTAACACCCTCGAGCATCATTCGAGCATCCCTATGACCATCACTAATCGAAGTAGAAGCAAAAAATATCAAAGTGACAAGGTAAATGATATCTATGCATTTATTTTATATTCTTGCACTTCTATTTTTAGTATTACATTCAGCATCTAGGGTTTTTAATTGTTTATCTTTCTAAGAACCGCACAAAGTGAAGTCCTCACAGGTACTTCTAATCTCCTTTTTGATGTTGTCTCTATTTATAGGTACAATATTGTTATATCTAGAAGTTGTTGAAGCTAGGGTGGCCCTTTTAGGATACACAAGCCCACCCATAACCTCTTTTGGATCAAATACAAGCGTGAAGACACCAATTGTGTATTGAGCTAGGGTTTCAAAGAACCCTAGCATGTGTAAAAATTGTATCACAAAAGAATTATAAAACCCCACATTGGGGCATATTGATTGTATAATTTTGATATCCATCTGCATTAATAAAATATTATCTATCTTGTGCAATATTGTGTTATTTATGTGCTTTTGAGTATTTTATCTTGTGTATTGGTGTTGCTTGATTTCGGTTTACAATATCATGCCCTAATGCAAACTAGGATTTTATGAAAAATATATCCCCCACTAATTTGAAGCTTAAATTCCATATAAACAAATAGATCTACATTTTTTCTTTAAAACAAAATAAACTACAATTGATTTGCTTACCCTGATTGACAAATTTATTTTCCAAAGAAAATCATGTTTTGAAAATTTTTCACTGCCCTTGTTCTAGATGGCTAACTTCAAAAGGTCGTATCTCCCTCAATACTGCTTGGATTCCATTAGATGAACACTCATTTTAAAGCTATTGAAATTTTATACAAAATGATCTAAGAATATTCTAAATCGAATAAAATTTTGTAAAGAAATGGCTCCTAAAATATGACGTATTTTTCTATAAAACAATCTACCATAATTTTGCAATCCACAAAAAATAAATCCCCACTTTGCCAAAATAGTTGCTCTGATACCACTTGTTACAAAACTTTATTCTTATTAACAAAAATCATTCACCAATATGTAGAAATATTAAATCATTCATCCACAAATAATATCCACAATAATAATCCACACAATGAGACAGATATAGATAATATCCTTAAGGTAAGGAAACACCAATAATACTCCTTAATAAAGGAATAACTCCATAAGATATCCCAATATGAGAGTGCCACTTAGAGAGGGAAAAGTCCCATAAGCCACTTCATGGGAAAATATTATTACATAAGATTGATCTCCATCATGATATAATAACAAATATCTCTTCTTTATATACCCATATTCTAATTCTAATTTGGGGAGTCGAATACTAATATTATATTATAACACAATAAACCATGGGTTATGTGTGGCCCATTCCAACCCTTATACAATATAATAATATATTTCCAAATATCTATTCCTAGGTACCCTAACAGTCCCAGTTAGACCTAGACAAAATGGACCCATATCAAATGGTTTAGTTGGATAACCAACTCACACTTGGCACAATGATTAAAATTGGTTGGCTAGAATTTGAATGTGAAACAACATAGATTAGGAATAGGAAATTAGAGATAGAATTGGCATAGGTAAGGGTAAAAATGAACCAAGTCTAAAAATAGAATGAAGGGATAAAGAAAGAGATCATTGAAAATGATTAGTTGAAGAATCAAGTTGAAAACAAGATCCAACATGCTAAAATTAAATAAATCATACAATAAATGATAGAAGAATAAGGCAAAATTTTGGAAAAACTAAAACAAAAAGACTAATAAATAAAGTATTTGGTAGCCTCAAGGCCAAAATACATGGATATAGACTCAAATACAGCATAATAAGTTCACACGATCAGGAACCTTTGGGACAAAATCAAGGAGGATATACTTTTGAATACTTTTAACTAATATTTTTCTTAGAATAAAGCCTTGAACAGGTGAAAAAGTTAATCGATCAAGTAGAAGGATAGCTCTCTATGAGAGGTGAAAACTAGAAAATCCATAAACTTATTACATCAATGACCATAGCATATGCACAATAGCAAGGAATAGATCATGAATAAATGGCCAATAAGATAAGAAATATACCAAATACCTAAAGGAATCTACCAACCTACAAAGATAACTTGGTGTCCTTAAAAACCTAAGTGTAGGGAATGAACAAGAAAAAATAGGGGTTGATTGCTACTGGGATGCATGACATTTTGATTCTAGGAAGCATTTCTTGTATGATGATATTGTTAGATCTATAACTAAATAAGAAAAGGACCATGTCAACCAAGGGAATGTAGCCAAAACCTATGAGAAGCTAAAGTTAGTTTGTGCCAAGGTAAAGGAGTTAGATACCAAGGGAGAAAAATTATTATAAAATCCTTTTGAAGATCTAATGGTAAAGCAAAAGACCTTGTAATGGTCCAATTTTCAAATGAACGTGAGTGGAAAAAACCTATCGAGGTTGCTACCATCAAAAATTGGCTATAGGAGAAACAAGTTTGTTAATTTTGTAGTGTGAATCCTAATTTTGTAGACTCTATACCCAAGCATAAATTAAGATCTAGGATCTCACACTAGTTAAGCTTAGTGTCCCATGAAGTTACCATAAACATAGTACCTCAAAACTAACTTTACATGTTTTACCAATTTTAGAGGAAAAATATAGTAGTTGGTGGTTAGATAGCAGGATATACACCAAAATCTCAAAAATTTGGCTAAATTTGATAGAGACCGATTCACTTATGAAAGGAATCAATAGGCTTCGATTAATTTATTAAATAAATTTGATTAGTTTTCTTTTTAATTGCAAGCTATTCACTTACAAATACAAGCAAATTGCTCGACAAACTTGAGCTAGTTGCTCAAACAAGCATAGAGGTGACATTTGGTATAGATCATAAGGAAAATATTTCAAAAAATGATTTTTTTGTATTTTGTTGTGCATTAAGATTTTTTTGAGACTTCTAATCCTATTAGAGGTACAATTAGAGACATGTAGCATTTGGAGGTGAACCTTTTGCTAAAATTACCTCCAGCTTTTTACTTTTACTAGAAGTGATTAGTTTTTACCTCGGGTAACTCAAGGGTAAAATTTTACTATAAATAGGGGTCTAGGGCCCTCATTGTAATAACCTTTGATCATTAGAATCTAGAGTTACACTCTATGAAATCCATATTATACATTATACTCATGATATTATAATAAACTAGAAAATATTTATCCATTCCATTAGTGGCACTGCTCTCTTGGTTTGCTAACTATGGTGGTTGTGACACAAACCTTCTAGCCCATATTATCAATCACTTATCAATTTTATAATTAAACAAATGGGTGAATATTTATTTTATTCAACTTCTCATGTGTTTATTGACTACATGCTATCATCGCTATAATGTAAAAACCATATTTACTTTCAATTTCTTACTCTCTAAAACTCTCAAAATTTTATTTTCTATACTCCACTTTTCATGCATTTTCCTTTTCATATCTTATTTTCATGTATTTTAGTTTAGATTAGAAAGTACAATGAGGATCCAACCTAAATATGGAGGCTGGATAAAGCGTTTTGCAAACCCATCCAACCTTGTTGAAACTTTGATTTAGGGGCACAACACCTAAATTAGAAGTAAAGACAATTCCTTGAATCAACATAACATTATTAATTGTATATTGTTTTCTTGTCCCTATGTATTGTTATAGTACATTTCATTAAATCATGAATTTTATTTAAAAAAACACCAAGGCATATTAGATTCAATATTTATATTTACTACTATCCCGGTAGGGACACCGTAGTGGTAAAAGGCATTGGGCTCTCCTAGCGGAGACCCAAGTTCAATTCACAAGGAGGGTGGCCACCAATGTTCCCTCAACTTTTCAACCTATTCAATATATATATGTGTGTGTGTATGTGTGTTTGTGTATACATATATATATGTATGTATGTATATACATATATATGTCTGTGTGTGCGTGTGTGTGTATTATACTACTACTACTACTACTACTACATTCACCATGTTATTTTATATTTTAATTATTATCTTCATAATATATGCCTATTGATTTTCCTATTAGGGAATCTAGTCTTTAGATGCATAAGGGGTCCTCCTTTATTTCCATCCCCGTATTATATTTTAATTGTTAAGTAATGGTTAACTTATCAGACATATCTCTCATAAGTGAGAATATCTTATCCATGCACTGCTTGACTTTATCTGCCCTTTCTTTTTCTATGATGGTTGATTTTAATATGTAAGAGGAGAAGGTAAGGCTAATTACTATTGTGGAGTATTCAATGTTAATTGTTGAGGTTGGTATACAATGGTGTTTGGCACTAGAAATCTTGGGAATGCCATTGTGTATAGGGTCAAATGAGTTTATTGTTCGTACATAGGTATATTTGACAATTTTACATTAGATAATAGTAAATCTAATTAGGTGGAGGTAGAGTTGGCAATAATTGTTGATAGGCCTAAATATTTTAAAATAAGGTATTTTTCAATGTCATAATCTATAATGGGGAGGAAATTAAAACTATTAGGTGGTCACTTGATTCACCCTTGTTGGACAAACCATTTATGGTGCATATGGTAGCTTTCCCACTTGAATAAGTATCCCTTATGGATGTAAAAATTCCTAAATACTCATGGTAACATAATATTATTTTCTACCCTAACCATCATTGTCCATTCAAATTAAAAAGCTCTTATACAGTAAACAATTACTTGTTTATTATATGGGTTAATATTGATAGGAATTCAATGTAAGTGTGCATAAATTTAATGATGTCATGAATATTCTTAATTTAAAACCTCATTATGATGTTTAACTACAATAATATTGAATATAAATCCATTGTATTATTGAATTATTTCATAATTAGATATATAATAGTGACTCAATTGGTGACTAATCTATTTGTTTAGATTTTATACCATAATGTAACCTTACCACTTAGTGAAAATATAACCAATCACTCCATCACATATTTTTCTTGAATACAATGACTAGATCATAATTTAGATATCTTACTAAGATGTTATAGGGTTGTTTTGCATCATTTTCATTGAACCTTGGTAAAACCTTTAATGTTACTATTGGAATATATGAATATATAGGTATATTAAATGAATCCTTATGAATTTAGTGAGTGAAGCTATTTTGAGGTGTTATTTGAACCTGTATCTAAAACATAGGTTACCATTATGCAAAATACATTTGTTGAATAAGATGTTCTATTAGAATGAATGGAGTTTATTGAGCAACTTGTTGATTTTATGTGTTTTACATTGCCTACATATATTGTGCAACATTTTGTTATGTAGTATATTGTTGGGTAAGTTTTTTTGTTATTGTGTAACCTAAATACCATGTTGTTAGACGTATGGCATGTCCAATAGCACTTTTTAGGCATTAACATTTGTAGGTTGTTGAACATTTGGTTATACGAGTTGATATCCTAGAAACATTTACTAAATTATAGGTTGTACTAGTTTATTAGGTTGTGTCAATTGATTAGTTTGATTAGGTTGAGCAATATTCATAATTAAATTATAATGCTACAAAATTAGTATTTTTTCATTATTCAAATTATGGGTCTTAGGAATTTTTAATGTTTCTAGTTCTTTCCAAATATAGTTTTTGTTATTCTTAGGAGATCTTCTCTGATACAAAAACAACTTAATGAAATTAAAAGTTCTCTCTTATATATAGGCTATGGATACTGTATTTATAAATTCATAAAATCCTTTTTTTTTCTCTATGGAGTCACTATGAAATGTATGTAGTAGTTTACCCAAAGGTAGATCTAGATCTTTGCATACTATACCTATAATAAATCACTTAAAAATTTAACACTGATAATCTAAGACTAAGAAATATTTTTGCTTAATTAATATATTGTTATTATCCCTTAATTAGAATTTTTTTTGTTAGGGGACTTAGTAGATTTACAAAAAAAAAAATTACTTTTTTGATGAATTACTAATTTTAGAACTTGGAATACTTTTGAGCAACTTTTTGACTTGTTAGAAAATCATTGTCTTGAGGTCTTTTTGAGTAATTTCTTCAATTTTATTATGAATCATTGGAAATTTTTATGAGTAATTAATTTATAAACTTGGTAAAAAATTTAGTTTATTAAGAGAATGGTACAATGCACATCATCAATTCATGATGCAAAATGAAGACACTCAAGCATTATTGACGATGTGCATTGTACCATCATTGTGATGTGATGCTTGAGTGTCTTCATTTTGAGGCCTTATTAATAGAATGGTACAATGCAAATCATCTTCATTTAGTTTTTAGATCTTATTATAAAATGATGCAAATTTGTCAAAAAATACAAAAATTTTAAATCTAGCCAAAATTTGGAGTTTTTCAAAGATAGAGTTGTTATACATCAATACTTAATAGAAATTAGTAGATCTAAAGGATAATGACCCCTAGATATTAATATAAACATAATATTTTAGTCTAGTTTGGAGTCAATATCATTGAATCTATAAAATAATTTTTAGATTTTGTTAGATCTGAAGTCTTCTTTAGACCTTTTTATGGATCTAACATGATAATGTATGAATTTTCCTAGATCTAAATTTTTTAGAGAAAATCAACTCAATAGGTCCCATTGGGTATGCCAAAAATAATTCAACCATAAGGATATTATTCTTGTAATTTTATCCATATAATATAATTAATATTAGACGAGAGGGTTTTATTGTCCACATAATCTAAAATAAGGTTTCCTCGCTAATAATATAATATGACTACTTTGATGGGAAAGGAATATAAATAAAATAAAATAGAATCAAATGACTATAGCCAGATTAGCATGATCCAATCAAATATTCACAAGACAAACAACTTTGGTGCATCAAACATTGAATAGATCTGTAATATAATATATAAAAAATGACTAACATGAGATAAAAATGTATAGCCACAAATATTATTCATTCCTAGATAAAAATATAATCACACATAATCTATATTAAAATTTAAACATAGCTTATCCATTAAGTATAGTAGAAAATACAGATAGAAGTATGGTTCAAGGTACAAATAGTCTTCAAAAGCAATGAAAATGATCCATACAAATGATATTTGAACTCATATTTATAAAAAAATAAAACTAACTTGAATCCTATCTATAGTAAACAAATTTTAATCCTAGTAAACATGACTTAACAAAATCTTAAAATATAGTTGACAAATGACTACTCAACCAACCAAATTTGGCACTAAAGCTCTTTAAAATACACTTTAATAGAGATTTGTCTTTCCCAAATATACTTGTAGGGAGGGATTTCACTTTCCAGGTCATTACCTTAATTTGAATGCTTCAAGATCCATGCTAGACATGTCTCAACCAATGAATTGTCAATCTAACTATATATTTTTTATGTTTTCCATTTATCAATGATTTATCCTTTGGCTAATCACCACTTTAATGATTCATCTTTTATAATAACTAATTATATCCTATTAAATTATTTTATGAATCATCACCTTCCATACTTTGACAATTTTCCTCTAATTTATTGATAATCTAGACTAATCCTTCAAAATGAGGTAATACATGACATCGCAAGAACCCTTTTGCATTTTTACATTGCCCCCATTTGTTTTGTAACATGAATTAATTTTATCCTAAATTTTTCCCCCTTAAATTTCAAATAGTATAGATTAAGACAATCTTACAATATGTGTGTTCAAGATTATGCCTTCCAATTTAATAGGTTGTGCATTTTTCTTCCACTTTGATCATCAAATTTACAAGTGGTATTCTTGGACACTTGAATTGGGAGTTTAAATATACTCCCTTGTATACTTTGGATGCAAATTTTAATTATGCATAATTGGCATAGGAGAAGCTTGCCAGCCAATCAAGAGGAGCTCTATCTTTAGGACCTACCAAGGCATCCAATCAACAGTAGCAAGTGAAGAAGACATCTTCCTACTTTTCTTCTCCTTCCCCTTATTCTTCTACATCCTCTTCTTCTAATAAATATACTTGTTCTCATTGTTACTCTTAAAAATTTTGTACTTATTGTAAGAAGCAAATACATCTCAGGAAACAATGGTTTTAATTGCAAAGGATGAAGCAAAAATCCTTAGTTGTAAAGCCTTCTAATGGGGACCCCAAAGATGGCCCCATTAAGGCTAAGGGAGAAGGAAAGACTTATCAAGATTTAAAGGGTAAATTAAATAATTTAATTCTTATGCATCACAATTCTTTTATAAGTTGATGTAACAATTTTTTTGTCACTAGGACCCATTTGACTCATGAAATTTTCACAGATTATATTATAGAAAATAGCTCACAAAAAAATATAACTACGAGTTCAATTGTCAAAAATTTGAAACTTCCATTAAGCCTTTATCCTCATACTTATTCTTTGGTATGGAATGATAGCAATAGTACTATATATGTAACACACACTTGCACTATCTCTTTTGCATTTGGTCCAAAATTTGTGGACAAGGTCACATGTGAGGTCACCTTGATGGACTATTATGGTCTGTTTCTAGGAAAACCTTATCAATATTATAGGGATGTCATTTATCATGCCATACAAATACTTATACTTTGCACTTGGATAACAAAGAATATCTAATTAGGTGCTCTCAACCTACTACCAATTTGGTTTTAAATTATCGACAAGCATGCAAAGTAGTCAATCAACCATAGGAATTGGCATTTATCTTCATAAGGCCTCAAAATGAAGACACTCAAACATAACATCACAATTCTTCTAACAATGCTTCACTAGACAAAATTTTGTAATCTTATGCACAAGTGTTTAAGGAACCTTCTAGTCTTCCACATGTAAGAGAAATCAATCATAGCATAGATCTTCTTCTAGAAAATTTCTTCCTAATGCAACCATATACAAACAATTAGTGCCTCAAATGGAAGAATTAAAAAAGCAAATTCATGATTTTATAGCTAAAGGTTTCATTCATCCAAGTACATCTCCTTGTGCTTCCCCCATTTTTTTAGTACTTAAGAAAACTGGTACTTGGTAACTATGTATTGATTTCAAGGCCTTGAATAAAATCACCATCAAGAATAAGTATCCACTCCCTAGAATTGATGATCTTCTAGATTGGCTACAAGGGGTAAAGTTATTTTTAGAGATATATCTACAAAGTGGGTATCATTAGGTCCGAGTACATGTAGAGGATACATGGAAGACAACATTTAAGACCACATTAGGATTATTTGAGAGGCTTTTTATACCTTTTGGTCTTACCAATGCACTAGCTACATTCATGAGGCTTATGAATGAAGTGTTCAAGGACAACCTGGAAAAAGTTTTAATGATTTATCTTGATGACATTCTAGTTTTTTCACCCACTTGGAAGGCTCTTCTAACTCACCTAGAACATGTTCTTCAAAGACTTTAATAAAACCAATTGTATTCCAACCTTCCAAAGTGTTCCTTTGCTCAATACTCCATATCTTATCTTGGCTTTATCATCAATGATCAAGGCATTAAAGTGCATCCTATCAAGGTTGAAGTCCTCCTCCATTGGTCCACTCCTACTATCATTGAATTAAGGAGTTTTCTTGTACTTGCAAATTTCTATAGCAAGTTCATTCCTAGGTTTTCCACTATTGTCTCCCCATTGTATCATTTTATTAAGGCCAAAGTTATGTTTCAACGGACAAAGGACCATGTTTGTGGCTTTGATACATTGAAACAAAAACTATGTACAACCCATGTCCTAGTCCTTCCTAACCTTTCTCAACTTTTTGAGATAGATACAGATGCCTCATAGTTTATCTTTGGAGTTGTATTGAATCAAAATGGCCATATAGTGGCCTATTATTTACATACCTTTTCATCTACCAAACATAATTATTCCACCTATGATAAAGAGTTATATGCTTTGGTGCAAGCTATTAAGTACTAGAGACATTATCTTCTTGGTAAAGATACTATTGTACATACTCATCACTTGCCCTTTAAGTTTCTCCAATCTTAAAATAATATTGAAGAAACGCGCCACATGAAATGGGTAACCTACTTGTAATAGTTCCACTTTGTGATCAAGTACAAAAAAGGAAGTAGTGACCATATAGTATATTTTTTGAGTCACCCTCTAGTAGCTTTCACATTGATAATGGTCTCTACTTCTCACATTGGTTTCTCGACTTGGTTGACCTAGTATGCTCTTGATTTAAATTTTGGCATAGTTTACCAACATATTTTACATCATTCTTATTCTAATTCAAGTCCTTTTCAAGATTATCATTTGAAGGATGGATTATTGTATAAGTTGGATAAACTTTATGTACCTTAGGAGAATCGATTGTCTCTTATCAAAGAGGCACATTCTACGCTCTATGGTGGAAATTTGGGGAAACACAAGACTCTTCATCACTTGTAGTAGTTCTTCTACTAGCTGCACATGCAGTGAGATGTGTTGAAATTTTTGAGATGGTGTGTTTTTTGTTGCCACTCCAAGCCAAGAAACAAAAAATTAGGCTTAAGTATTTCATTATCCATTCCTTCTCATCCTTGAGAAAGCATTTCCATGGACTTGTTGAGTGGATTTCCAATGACTATTAGGCAACATGATTGTGTATTTGTGGTTTTGGATCAATTTAGTAAGATGGCTAACTTCATTCAATGAAAAAAACTAGTTCAACACTAGACTTAGTGTAGCTTTTCTTCGAGATAGTATGGCGTTCCTTTGGTCTACCTACCAACATTATATGATAGGGATTCACATTTTGTGGATAATTTTTGAAGATCATTGTGGAAGATTTTAGAATTTTCCCTTAACTTCTCCATTGCTTTCCATCCATAGTCAAATGGGTAGACTAAGGTAGTTAATCATACTCTTGTTCAGAGTTTGAGAATTTATCATCACACTTCTCCAGCGAAGTGGTATTTGAGTCTCACTCACATTAATCATACCTATAATTGAGAAATTCACACATCCACTAGACATTCCCCCTTTGAGGTTTGCCTTGGATTCCAACCCTTGGCACCATATGAGTTACCTTTATCTTTGCCTTCTTTTGCTATTATTCACATTTAGGAGTAAGATAAGGTAACATATTTCATCTAGAACTTGTAGAATCTTTAGTCTAGAGCGGTTCACATTTTTTAGAGAACTCAATAGTAGTATAAGTAAGCCATGGATAAGCACCATGTTCCTCATCCTTTTTAGGTTTGAGATAGAGTTTGGATTTATTTAGACAAACAATATTTTTTAAACAAGGCACATAGTAAAATAAAACCACTATGTTATGGGTCATACACCATTCTTCAACAAGTGTCTAAGAATACCTTTCACCTTGATATTTTGGCTCATCTAGGCATTCATGATGTCATTAATGTGGATATTTTGAAGTTGTACCATGAGTCCACTTTGGAGACCGATATTGTCATCAACCATCCTATCAATGTGGTACGTGACTTTTAGCTTTCACTTGATTCAGATCAAGTATTCCATATAAAGACTCATCATACATGATAATGATCTACCACTTTCTACCTTATTTTTTGTCATGGTCAGATTCCACACCATGCTTGCTAGATATGACATCAAATATCCCATGATTTTCCTTTCTTTTTGAAAGCTTCGGAGTCCCATGCTACTATGGTGGTAAGGGATGATGAGGACCACACTTGATGAATGTAATAGTTAGGCTTAGTTACGATTAATTATTCATGTTGTATTTAGGCTTATATTATTTTTTATTAGTCATATGTTTGCATTGCATGAAGCTTCTTACAACTCATATTTGTTAGTTTGTTAGCTTAGTATGAGTTAGCAAATTGGATTTGTTAGCATAGTTAGAGTTTGTTAGCATCTTAGCTTAACTATAGCTTATGGTTAAGCATCTTCCAAATTTGGAGGATTATGGTTGTGTAATTGCTTATTTAAGCATGTTTTTCAATGCAAATCCTAGCTTCTTTTGTATTCACATCACCAAGGTAGATTAGATTCAACGTTTATATTTATTACTGCCCCAATAGAGACACCATAATGGTAAAAGGTATTAGGATCTCTTGGTAGAGACCCAAGTTTTATTCATGGGGAGGGTGGCCCCCAATGTTCCCCCAATTTTTCAAACTATTCAATATATATATAACTACTACATTCACCATGTTATTTTATACTTAAATTATTATCTTCGTAATATATGCCTATTGATTTCCCTATTAGGGAATCTAGTATTTAGACACATAAGGGATCGTCTTTTCTTTCCATCCCTCTAATATATTTTTATTGTTAAGTAATGGTTAACTTATCATACATATCCTTCATAAGTGAGAATATCTCATCCATTCACTGCTTGAGTTTATTCACCTTTTATTTTTCTATGATGGTTTATTTTGATATATAAAAGGAGAAGGTAAGGCTAATTACTATTGGGGAGTAGGCAATGTTAATTTTTGAGGTTGGTAGATAGTATTGTTTAACACTAACGATCTTGGGAATGTCATTGTGTTTAAGGTTAAATGAGTTGATTGTTGGTACATAGGCATGCTTAACGATTTCACATTAGATAATAGTATAATCTAAGGATATGGAGGTAACGTTGGCAATAATTGTTGACATGCCTAAATATTTTAAAATAAGGTATTTTGGAAAGGTGTAATCTATAATGGGGGAGGAAATTAAAACTATTATGTGGTAACTTGATTCGCACTTATTTGACAAACCATTGATGGTGCAAATGGTAGTTTTCCCACTTGAATAAGTATCCCTTATGGATGTACAACTTCTTAAATACTCTTGGAAACATAATATTATTTGCTACCCTAACCATCATTGTCCAATCATATTACAAAGCTCTTATATAGTTAACCATTACTTATTTATTAGATGGATGAATGTTAATAGGAATTCAGTGTAAGTGTGCATAAATTTAACATTGATGTCATGAATGTTCTTAACTTATAACCTCATTATGATGTTTAACTAGAATAACATTGAACACAAATACATTGGATTATTGAATTATTTCATAGTTAGATATACAATAGTGACCCAATTGGTGACTAATCTATCTATTTCGACTTATACCATAACATAACCCTACAAATTAGTGAAAATATAACCAATCACACCATCACATATTTTTATTGAATGCAAATAATAGATCATAATGTAGATATCTTACTAAGATGTTTTAGGATTTTTTCCATCATTTTCACTAAATCTTACTAAAAACTATAATGTTACTATTGGAATCTATGAATATATAGGTAGATTAAATGGATCCTTATGAATTTAGTCAAGGAAGTTATTTTGAGGTGGAATTTGCACCTATATCTCAAACATAGGTTACCATTATGCAAATTAAATTTGTTGAATAGGATGTCATATTAGAATGAATGGATTTTATTAAGAAACTTGATGATTTTATGGGTTTTACATTGCCTACATATATTGTGCAACTTATTTTTATGTAGTATATTGTTGGGTAAGTTGTTTTGTTATTGTGTAACCTACATCCCATGTTGTTAGACTTGTGACATGTCCAATACAACTTGTTAGGCATTAACATTCGTAGGTTTTTGAACATTTGATTATACGAGTTGATATCCTAGAAATATTTACTAAATTATAGGTTGTACTAGTTTATTAGGTTGTGTCAATTAATTAGTTTGATTAGGTTGAACAATATTCATAATCAAATTATACTGCTACAAAATTAGTATTTTTCATTATGCAAATTATGGGTCTTAGGAATTTTTAATGTTTCTAATTCTTTCCAAATATGATTTTTATTATTCGTAGGAGATCTTCTCTAATACAAAAAAAACTTGATAAAAATAACACTTTTCTTTTTGGAAAAATATTTCACTGGTTGGAGGAATGAATTGTGGGAAGATGAAAAACCTATCATCGATCAATTTTTTAGGAGATATCATGAGTATCAGTTCAAGTACGGTACTCCTTTGGCTTTAACTCTAAAAATATTTTATTAGTTGGGGATTTGAAAATAGGGACCTCTTCTTTGGGAAGTGATTTATGATATTCTGTTGCTTGCAATGATCACAACAACCTCACTTTTAAAACAAGTAGAGGATAAGCTAGATCATATGTGTCAAGTTCTTAAAGTGAGGAAAATACCCCATCCAAAACCACCTACTCGCTCTAACAATGGTACCTTTGTGCCCAAGTTAGATGATTCTCATATGATTGAGGTGCCTCTAGCCCTCATCTAGTAACCTTTTTTCATGTTTTCCATCCAAGCCCTTGCATACAAATTTATGGGTATATGGCCTAGTCCAATCACAATCTAGAAATGGATTAACACACATTAGGGATGGTAAAGTCTCCTCTTATAAATTTATGATGATAGGTATGGGATACTTTGCCATTACATTTGCCTTTGTGGAGGATAAGAGCACTATATTTCATGGAGGTCCTTGGTTTTTGGGATCCAACCCACTCTACATGACCTCATGGAGCATAACATTTGATCCTCAAGAGGAGGAGCCTGAAGAAGTTTCTATCTGGGTGAGGTTACCATTTTTTTCACTACACCTATGAAACAAACCTTCAATGGAATTAGCAGGGAATGATATTGGAACGTTCATTGACTAGACTCCTTCAAAGGTCAATAATGCTATATGTGCATGCATCTGTGTGCAAATCAATATGAAAAAGGATTTTCTTGAGCATATTGAAATAAAGGTGTTCGATTGGATACATAACCAACACCTAGAATAAGAGTGTATATCATTCAAGTGTATAACTTGTCATGAGCATGGGCACTTCTCCTAAAACTACCTAATTAAACAAGCACAAGAAATAAAAGAGGAAGAACCAAGATTCTAGGAAGTCAAAATGAGGCTATGCATATCAAGAAGCAAGAAGTGATAACCTCAACCATAGGATAAAAAAAGCTTCTAGCACAAAAATTAATTTGTAAGTCTTAATGAAGGAGAAAATAAAATCACCTCTCTAGATGTGATGACTCCTAAAGATAAAGAGAATATACCTACAACTGAAGCTGACAACTCACTAGAGATCCTAGGATATATACTAGAGAACACAAAACCTAGAGAAGAAACTGATGAGAATTCAAAGAAAGAGGTAGAAGAAACACAAGTGGAGGAAACAATTATTCTCGAGGGCTTACCGACCACACGATATGTAGCTAAGGGAAGAAAATTAAACCAAATAAAAAATGAGCAAGCACATAAAGACTTGCAATCCAAAACATAGGTCAGAATTAAGGAAATCTTCGTAAAAAATAAGAAACAATCCAAAAATGAATATTATGTCATGGAACTTTAGGGGACTAGGAAGTCCTTTGAAAAAATCTTTTCAAAGTTTTAATATAGGAGTAAAATCCAACAATAGTCTATATTTAGGAAATAAAAATAGTAGAGGCGACAATGACTACATAATGATAGAAGATATGGGTACTGAAGATAACTATTGATTCTATGGGAGCTTTAGGGAGATTGGCTTTGGCTTGGGAATCCATAGTAATTATTTTGTAGCTTACAATTTAAGCACAATAACTGGATAGGTATAAAATTCCTCTTACCAGATGGAACTAGCATAGCAATAATATTTTTTTATGGTCCAAATCATCCTATCCAAAAAATAAAAGCATGGCAAAGCATAGCACAATGGCTAGATACTAATAGGTTTGACAAAATAATACTGGGAGGAGATCTCAACATGATTTTCTACCATTGGAAGAAGGTTGGGGAAAGTTTAGTAAGGGATCCAAAAAGAGATATGCTTAATTAAATTGTGGCATATGAAAGCTTACAAGACATTCAACCGACCAAAGGGAAATACACTTGGAGCAATAGAAGAGCGGGGGAAAACTATATTGTAGAAATATTGGATGGATTTTTTATCAATGAAAATATCCTAATACACTTTCCCCTCACTTGTAGTCACATCATTAAGAACTCTATCTCAGATCATAAGCCAATTCTCTTGGATAGCGGCCAAAGCCTAAAACCTCAAAAAAATCCTTTCAAGTACAACTTTGAATGGGCAGTAGAAGAATATTTCAGTAAACTTGTGGAAAGCACTTGGAACCAATAGGTCCAATCCACCAACCCCCAAGAAAAGTGGAAAAGCAAAATTAAAAAATTGAAGCATGTGATAAAAAATGGTTGGTAAAAAAGTGAGAGTCAAACCAAACAAGAAGATACCCCTGCTTCCTTGGGTCTTACTCGAAAGTGGCATCCCTTTTGGGATGTTTTCCACAAATAAAAATAAAAATAAAAACCAAACAAGAAGCAGTTGATGCAACAACTAGAGCAGCTAGAAACAAAAATTAGGGATCATCCTCCTCAAAAATGGCAAGAAGATGCAAGAAATGACCTGATTCAGAAGCTCAATAAATTAAGCACTGAAGAAGAAACACATTAGAGGCTTAGATACTAAATTATTTGGCTAGGCAAGGGGATAGAAACACAAAATATTTTCATCTGAAAACTATGCAACGCTGCCAAAGAAACATAGTAAAGGAGATAGAGCATGAAGGACCCACTTATACAAATAGAAAAAAAATTAATGAACTTGTCAATCAATATTACTCAGCTTTTCTCTCTAGAGAAAATGTTGACCCACATTCCCAGGGAATATTGTTGCAGTATATACCGATAGTATTAATTTTGGAAGACAAATAGGATCTCAGTCAGCCAATCACTATGGAGAAACTTAGGGAGATTATAGCAACTCTACCAAAGGACAAAGCTCCCAAACCTAATGGATTCACAAACAACTTTTACCAGCAATACTTACACATCATCGAAGAAGACTTGTTATGCATGATTGGGGATGTTAGAATGAAATGTAAGCTTCTTGGAGCCACCAACTCCACCTTTCTAGCATTGATCCCTAAAGAAAAAATTCCACTACTTTCTCTAGATTCAAACTTATTTATCTATGTAATTTTTCCTATAAAATTATTACCAAACTGTTGGCCATAGAATAAATAATAAACTTGACAAACTAATATCAGAAGATCAAGGGTGTTCATGCATAGAAAAAAATATATGATAATATCATAATGGTGCATGAAGCCCTCCATGGTAGTAGAAAACCAACAAAGAAATAAATTGTTATAAAACTTCATATGGAAAACACCTTTGATCGAGTTAACATATAATTTGTAGAACAAGTCCTACAAAAATATGGATTCCCACATCAGTCCATCAAGTATATTGGAGTGTGCATAAAAAAACCATGGATAGCCCCCTTAATATATGGAAAACCAATAAAGTTATTTCAGTTCTACAAGGGGAATTAGACAAGGGTGTTCATTATCACCATTCCTTTACATCATTTTAGCTTAGACTCTTGGAATATTAATTAACCATATTTGAAGAGAAAGAAAAATAACAAGGATAGAGGCCGTATCAGGATGTAAAGTTTTAAAACATACCCAATTTGCATATGATACCATTCTTCTATGAAAAGCCACCAAGAAAAATGTTAGACAATTCAAGCAATGCCTGGATTGGTTCACACAAGCTATTGAGTCTCATATAAACACTTAAAATATTTGGTTCTATACACAATGTTGTAGCAATAAGATTCAAACTCTTTTGCACTATCCTAAGATTTCAATCTGGCATAGAAAATATTTTAGATACTTAGGAGTTCCGATGACCTTCCACCTCAAAGCCTCAAACTACTAGACCCCAACATTGGACAAGATGGTTAGGAGGATACAGAGTTACAGCAATAGTTCACTCAATCTTGCAGGAAGGGCAGTATTGATCAAATCAGTGTTAGCTTCTCTTCCAGTCTACCAACTATTAATATATCATGCTCCCAATTTTATTTTGCAAAAGGAAGATGAAATCATATGCAACTTCTTATGGCATGGATGTAGGCAATCAGAAAGTAAAAATTTTCACCTGGTTAATTGGAATATGGTCACCAAAAGTAAAATTCAGGGAGGATTGGGAATTAAAAAAATTGAGATAGTTTCAAAAGCAGTGGGAGAAAAAATTCTCGAGAACATGCTTAAGCACAATCAAGCATGACAATGCATACTGGTTAGCAAGTATGTAAATAATCAAACGGGTGTTCAAATGCTCAAACATAGATAAACTTCCTAGAGCCTTGTTGATTTGGAAATATATAGTGGAAGCAAAGAGCACAATAGAGGATAGAATTGCTTGGCTATCAGGAGATGGTAAGTCATCTATGGTAGGACCCAATCCTAGAAAATTCACCAAGATGGAAGAGAACTCCAATCAAATTATAGAATCACTTGGAAAGCTAAAGAATACTCAAATTAGGTGACTTGTTTTATTAGACCTCAGAAACTCTGAACTGAATCTCCCCTCCCATTCCATCTCAGCTTCAAGGAGATTGGAATTATTTTAAGTCTCATGTGGTGAGCATTAGACCTCTTCATCCCACAATTCTAGACAATTTTATTCGTGGTAGCATCAATAGTAATGGGAAATACACAATGCATCTAGGAGTCCAACATCAGTAGATTTGGCTTGCTAACAAAAAACTATCGATAGTGTAGAAAAATAGAGCACCACCTAAACTGCAAGTATTCAACTGGTTAGTCTCTCAAAATAAAATATTAATAGGTGATAATATGCAAAAGAGGAGTATAGCAAGGCCTCATGTTTGTTACAAGTGCATGCAGAATAGTGAAACAATTTTCCATCTTTTGTTTGAATGCTCAAAGGCAATTTCAATTTGGTTAGGAATAACCAAAATTCTTGGCACTTCCTACTTTATAAGGTTAATCATAGACACATGTTTTACCAAGTGGAACAAATAATATAAAGGTAAACTGGTGGGTAAGCCCCTCCTAAAATATTTATGGATATCTATAACATATTTTATCATCTAGCATATATGGTAGGACATAAACTAGAGGATTTTTGAAGGTAAAGGTAAGGACAACAAAACTCTAATTCTAAGGATAAAAGAAGAACTAGTCTTAAATGTCAAATCTAGTTTTTGTCAATAGTGGTTTGAAGAAGACCTGTCACCCACAAAAAGAAGAATGATCTACCAAATTAATCTCCAAGCTTTCCTAACACATGGAGGTTACAAAGCAAACAATTCCTTTCCTGACATCTATTTTTTGATGCTCTTCTTTGATGGTGCCTCCAAGTCCAACCCCGATCAAGCAACAATAGGGGGACTAATTCTTACAAGATCTCATGAGATCCTGTTCAAATACATGATCAACTTGGGAACATCTAAAAATGTGGCAGAGGCTATTTGATGCAAAATCGGCTTAAAATTAGTGGCAAAGAAAGGAATCACTCAGGTCACGGTTTACAAAGATTCTAAATTGTTAATAACAGCTCTTGCCAAATATAAATATTTTAGGTCTTTACAACTAAATATTATTCAAGACAACATTAGACAACTAAGCAGGATAATTGGTAAAATATCCTATCAACATATAAGGCGATAATTCAACAAAGGGGCTGACACACTAGCAAATAAAGCTATTAATTTAGCCCTTTGTTGCCAAATCATCAAGAAGCAGAAGGGCAAGGGTGGTATGCAAGGATGACAAGGACTCCAATAATGAGGTCCTTTCTTGTATTGATGTTCTGTTTTCTAGAATGCTTTGTTCACTTTGATCTCTTTGACTAGAGATTTTTGTATCTTTTTGTTAAATAAATAAATATTTTACTTTAAAAAAGAAATTAACACTTCTCTCTTATATATAGGCTATAGATCTTGTATTTATAAACTCGTAAAATCCCATAGATCTTGTATTTATAAACTCATAAAATCCCATAGATCTAGTCACTCTAAAATGTATGTAATAGTTTACCCAAAGGTACATCTAGATCTTTGCTTGCTATACCTATAATAAATTACTTTAAAAGTTAACATCGATAATCCAAGACCAAGAAACCATCATTTTTAACCTTTCAATAAATCATTTTGTTTGATTAACAAATGGTTATTATCCCTTAAATATAAATTTTTCCATTAGGGGACTTAGTAGATTTACAAAAAAAATGTATTATTTTAATGAATCATTGAAATTTTGATGAATTACTAACTTTAGAACTTGGAATACTTTTGAGCAACTTTTTGGCTTATTAGAAAATCATTGTTTTGAGGTCTTTTTAGTAATTTCTTCAATTTTCTTAAGAATCATTGAAAATTTTGATGAATCATTAATTTATAGACTTGGTAAATTTTTTAGTTTATTAAGATAATGATACAATGCATCGTCAATTCCTAGAAACCTCAATAGTTTTTAGATCTTATTAGAAAATGATGCAAATTTATCAAAAAAATCACAATTTTTTAAGATCTAGCCAAAATTTGGAGGAGTTTTTTAAAAATATAGTTTCTATACACCAATAATTAATGGAAATTAGTAGATCTAAAGGATAATTCAATAAAATCCCTACATATTAATACAAACATAATAATTTAGTCTAATTTGAAATCGATGTCATTGAATCTAAAAAATAGTTTTTAGAGTTTGTTATATCTAAAGGCTTCTTCAGACCATTTTATGGATCTAACATCATAATGCATGAATCTTACTAGATCTAAAATTTCTAGAGAAAATCAACTCAATAGGCCCCATTGGGCATGCCAAAAATAATTAAATGATAAGGATATATTCTTGTACTTCTATCCATATAACATAATTAATATTAAATGAGAGGGTTTGGCTTCTCTCAAGCTTAAAAGAAGGTTGACTCCTCATTAATAATCTAATCTGACTACTTTGAGGGAAAAGGAAAGAAAAATAAAATAAAATAGAATCAAATGACTATAGGGAGATTAGCATGATCCAATCAAATATTCATAAGACAAACAACTTTGGTGTATCAAAAATTGAACAGATCTAAATATAATATATAAAAATAATTAACTTGAGATAAACATATACAACCAAAAATATTATTCATTCAAAGATGAAAAGATAATCACACATAATCTATCTTCAAATTCAAACATAGCTTATCCGTTAACTGTAATAGAAAATACAAATAGTTGTATGATTCAAGGTACAAATAGTCTTCAAAAGCAACGAAAATGATCCTTACAAATGAGCTTTGAACTCATATTTATAGAAAAATAAAACTAACTCGAATCCTATCTATAGTAAACATATTTTAATCCTAGTAGACATTAGTTAAGAATCTTAAAAGATAGTTGGCAAATGACTACCAAACTAGCCAAATTTGGCACCAAACCTCTTCCAAATGCACTTTAGTAGATATTTGTCTTTTCCAAATATACTTGGGAGGGATTTCACTTTCCAAGTCGTTATCTTGATTCTCATGCCTCAAGATCCATGCTAGACATGCCTCAACCAATAAATTGTAAATCTAACTACACTTTTCTAATGTTTTCCATTGATAAATGATTTGTCCTTTGGTAAATCACCACACTAATGGTTAATCTTTCCTAACAAATCATTATCTCCTATTAAACTATGAATTGTTTTCATTTCTAACGAATTGCCATCTTCCATACTTTGACAAATTTCCTCTAATTTCTTGATAGTCTAACCTAATCCTTCAAAATAAGACAATCCATGACACCACAAACACCTATTTGCATTTTCCAATTACTTCTATTTTGTAACATGAATTACTTTGATTCCAACTTTATCCTTCTCATTCACAACTAATTTCTCATCTAGAATGTAATGGTAGTGGACATAGTACCACATTAATCTAAAGTGTAATGGTAGTCAACATAGTACCACCACATTAGTATCTAGTGTAATGGTAGTCAACATAGTACCACATTAGTATCTAGTGTAATGGTAGTGGGCATAGTACCACATTAATACAAAAAGTTTGGTAAGTTTCTTTTTCAAAATGTTGTTTTTTAATTAATTTATTCACAAATAATATTAAGGTGTACATCTTTCTTTACAAAATAAAAGCAATTGTCCCTTAAGGATATCATAATGATTTAAGTTTATGAATTCCAAATTCGCACCAGAGTCAACTGCATGTGTAAGTGTGCTTTGTTAAAAAATAATAATAACAATTATTATTATTATTTTTAAATTCATAAAAATTTCTTTTACAATCTCCTTTATCATAATAATAAAGGCGTATACATTACCCTCCGGCTTTTAAGATTGCTTAGTAAGTTGAGGTTGATCCTCAGATTCTTCTTGAGTGAATTTATCCAAAAATGCCAGTAACGTCAAGAGTGACCACCATAAAAATGGAGCTGCGAACACAGCATGAACTGTTAACGATAGTGCGCGCAGTACACCATTGCTATAGAGAGGAAAAACCATGACAAGCAGTGCTCCAAAAATCCCAATCCATATGCTCAGAACAGCCAAAATAGGTGCATGAAACATCTTTATCGTTACAAGAAGAAGAAATAGAGAACCTAGTAGGTAGAGTCCCCAGCCCATCAATGGATGGATTGTTTTAGGAACAATAAGAAATGGGAATAAGTAACTTGTGGCTATACAAGAAAGAACTAATGTCTTCCCTACAACTGAGTACAATGAGTTTCCCAACTTCGCTCTCAAGTAGTACAGCCTGATTGAAAAGTTTTGTGATTGGAAACTGCTCTTTGTAAATAATGTGATAGCTGCAATGAGATAAACTATTGACGCTGCAATTGCAACAGGTGTCTCCTCACCATACCTGTTATATCAGAGTTGTATTCGTTGACAAAAGTTACTTTCCAAACAATAATAAGTGTATTGAAGATGAGAAATATATAATGTTGCAGTCTCCACCATACAAAAATACTGGATTAATGAAGCCAAAACGTTCAAGGTGTTGAGATTTGTTTTTGTAAAGAACTAATTAAATATCAATTAAAATTACTATAAATGAATCTTTTAAATGCTTCACAGATCAAGGACAGATACCAGTATCAAGCATTTAGCATACAAATAATTAATGACTGAAACAATAAGTTGTTAGATGAAATGAGTTTAAAGAATATCAAACAAGAAAGATGCAAAAATGATTTAAGGAAAATATTTGAAAATTATGAACAAAATAGTTACCCTATTGTCTGTATTCGTTGATTATGCCATGATAAGCCCAGCGGTAATACGGGCCAAGCCCACCAATACCATGGCTTCAACCACAGTGCCCCTGGAAATGTGATGACACTGTTTGGTCCACATGGTATATCCCAACTCAACTTTAAATCTGCAACATATCACACCGTGAGGCCTTTCAGTTTTCAAAAATAAAGTTAGACACATAAAAAGAAATAGCTGTAATAGTTTTATAAAGTTTAGCTCACTAATATTTTTTAAGGGAAGATTTATTTTTTTAAATATATAATAAAATTGTATGATATTATTAATAAATTTATTTTTTAAAATATAATAAAATTGTATGAGATTATTATTATAATACCATTATAATCAAAGATGGACCAATCATATTGCCAATTCAAAATTAAATTTCTTTCAGTTCTACAAGGGGAATTAGACAAGGGTGTTCATTATCACCATACCCTTACATCATTTTAGCTTAGACTCTTGGAAGATTAATTAACCATATTTGAAGAGAAATGAAAGTTGTAATTAAGGATAGAGGTCGTATCAGGATGTAAAGTTGTAAAACATACCCAATTTGCATATGATACCATTCTTCTAGGCAAAGCCACCAAGAAAATGTTAGACAATTCAAGAAATGCCTGGATTGGTTCGCACAAGCTATTGAGTCTCATATAAACACTTAAAATATTTGGTTTTATACACAATGTTGTAGCAATAAGAGTCAAACTCTTTTGCACTATCTTAAGATTTCGGTCTGGCACAAAAAATATTTTAGATACTTAGGAGTTTTGATGACCTTCCACGTCAAAGCCTCAAACTACTAGACCCTAACATTGGACAAGATGGTTAGGAGGAGAAAGAGTTACAGTAATAGTTCGCTCAATCTTGCAAGAAGGGAAATATTGATCAAATCAGTGTTAGCTTCTCTTCCAGTCTACCAACTATTAATATATCATGCTCCCAATTTTATTTTGCAAAAGGAATATGGAATCATATGCAACTTCTTATGGCATGGAGGTAGGCAATCAGAAAGTAAAAAGTTCCACCTGGTTAATTGGAATATGGTCACCAAGAGTAAAATTCACAGAGGATTTGGAATTAAAAATTTGAGATAGTTTCAAAAGCACTGGGAGAAAAAATTCTCGAGAACATGCTTAAGCACAATCGAGCATGACAATGCATACTAGTTAGCAAGTATGTAAATAATCAAACGGGTATTCAAATGCTCAAACACAGATAAAATTCCTAGAGCCTTGTTGATTTGGAAATATATAGTGGAAGAAAAGAGCATAATAGAGGATAGAATTTCTTGGCTATCAGGAGATGGTAAGTCAGTTAATCTATGGTAGGACCTAATCCTAGAAAATTCACCAAGATGGGAGAGAACTCCAATCAAATTATAGAATCACTTGGAAAGCTAAAGAATACTCAAATTAGGTGACTTGTTTTATTAGACCTCAGAAACTCTGAACTGAATCTCCCCTCCCATTCCATCTCAGTTTCAAGGAGATTGGAATTATTTTAAGTCCCATGTGGTGAGCATTAGACCTCTTCATCCCACAATTCTAGACAATTTTATTTGGGGTAGCATCAATAGTAATGGGAAATACATAATGCATCTAGGAGTCCAACATTAGTAGATTGGGCTTGCTAACAAAAAACTATCGATAGTGTAGAAAAATAGAGCACCACCTAAACTGCAAGTATTCAACTGGTTAGTCTCTCAAAATAAAATATTAATAGGTGATAATATGCAAAAGAGGAGTATAACAAGGCCTCATGTTTATTAGAAGTGCATGCAGAACAGTGAAACAATTTTCCATCTTTTGTTTGAATGCTCAAAGGCAATTTCAATTTGGTTAGGAATAACCAAAATTCTTGGCACTTCCTACTTTGGAAGGTTAACCATAGACACATGTTTTACCAAGTGGAACAAATAATATAAAGGTAAACTGGTGGGTAAGCCCCTCCTAAAATATTTATGGATATCTATACCATATTTTATCATCTAGCACATATGGTAGGACATAAACTAGAGGATTTTTGAAGGTAAAGGTAAGGACAACAAAACTCTAATACTACGGATAAAAGAAGAACTAGTCTTAAATGTCAAATCTAGTTTTTTTCAATAGTGGTTTGAAGAAGACCTGTCACCCACCAAAAGAAGAATGATCTACCAACTTAATCTCCAAGTTTTCTTAACACAGGGAGGTTACAAAGCAAACCATTCCTTTCATGACATCTATTTTTTGATGCTCTTCTTTGATGGTGCCTCCAAGTCCAACCCCGATCAAGCAACAATAGGGGATTAATTCTTACAAGATCTCGTGAGATCCTGTTCAAATACATGATCAACTTGGAAACATCTAAAAATGTGGCAGAGGCTATTTGATGCAAAATCGGCTTAAAATTAGTGGCAAAGAAAGGAATCACTCAGGTCACAGTTTATAAAGATTCTAAATTTTTAATAATAGCTCTTGCCAAATATAAATATTTTAGGTCTTTACAACTAAATATTATTCAAGACAACATTAGAAAACTAAGCAGGATAATTGGTAAAATATCCTATCAACATGTAAGGCGAGAATTCAACAAAGGGGCTGACACACTAACAAATAAAGCTATAAATATAGCCCTTTGTTATTGCTGCAAAATCATCAAGAAGCAGAAGGGCAAGGGTGGTATGCAAGGATGACAAGGACTCCAATAATGAGGTCCTTTCTTGTATTGATGTTCTGTTTTCTAGAATGCTTTGTTCACTTTGATCTCTTTGACTAGAGAGTTTTGTATCTTTTTGTTAAAAAAATAAATATTTTACTTTAAAAAAAAAAAAATTAACACTTCTCTTTTATATATAGGCTATAGATATTGTATTTATAAACTCATAAAATCCCATAGATCTTGTATTTATAAACTCATAAAATCCCATAGATCTAGTCACTCTAAAATGTATGTAATAGTTTACCCAAAGGTACATCTAGATCTTTGCTTGCTATGCCTATAAGAAATTTCTTTAAAATTTAACATCGATAATCCAAGACCAAGAAAACATCATTTTTAACCTTTCAATAAATCATTTTGCTTGATTAAAAAATGGTTATTATCCCTTAAATAGAAATTTTTCCATTAGGGGACTTAGTAGGATTACAAAAAAAATGTATTATTTGAATGAATCATTGAAATTTTGATGAATTACTAATTTTAGAACTTGGAATACTTTTGAGCAACTTTTTGGCTTATTAGAAAATCATTGTTTTGAGGTCTTTTTAGTAATTTCTTCAATTTTCTTAAGAATCATTGGAAATTTTGATGAATCATTAATTTATAGACTTGGTAAATTTTTTAGTTTATTAAGATAATCATACAATGCATCGTCAATTCCTAGAAACCTCAATAGTTTTTAGATCTTATTAGAAAATGATGCAAATTTATCAAAAAAATAACAAATTTTTAAGATCTAGCCAAAATTTGGAGGAGTTTTTTTTAAATATAGTTTCTATACACCAATAATTAATGGAAATTAGTAGATCTAAAGGACAATTCAATAAAACCCCTAAATATTAAATCAAACATAATAATTTAGTCTAATTTGAAATCGATGTCATTGAATCTAAAATATAGTTTTTAGAGTTTGTTAGATCTAAAGTCTTCTTCAGACCCTTTTATGGATCTAACATCATAATGCATGAATCTTACTAGATCTAAAATTTCTAGAGAAAATCAACTCAATAGGTCCCATTGGGCATGCCAAAAATAATTAAATGATAAGGATATACTCTTGTACTTCTATCCATATAACATAATTAATATTAAATGAGAGGGTTTGGCTTCTCTCAACCTTAAAAGAAGGTTGACTCCTCATTAATAATCTAATCTAACTACTTTGAATGAAAAGGAAAGAGAAATAAAATAAAATAGAATCAAATGACTATAGGGAGATTAGCATGATCTAATCAAATATTCATAAGACAAACAACTTTGGTGTATCAAAAATTGAACAGATCTAAATATACTATATAAAAATAATTAACATGAGATAAACATATACAACCACAAATATCATTCATTCAAAGATGAAAAGATAATCACACATAATCTATATTCAAATTCAAACACAGGTTATCCATTAAATGTAGTAGAAAATACAAATAGTTGTATGATTCAAGGTACAAATAGTCTTCAAAAGCAACGAAAATTATCCTTACAAATTAGCTTTGAACTCATATTTATAGAAAAATAAAACTAACTCGAATCCTCTCTATAGTAAACATATTTTAATCCTAGTAGACATCAGTTAAGAATCTTAAAAGATAGTTGGCAAATGACTATCAAACTAGCCAAATTTGGCACCAAACCTCTTCCAAATGCACTTTAGTAGATATTTGTCTTTTCCAAATATACTTGGGAGGGATTTCACTTTCCAGTCATTATCTTGATTCTCATGCCTCAAGATCCATGCTAGACATGCCTCAACCAATAAATTGTAAATCTAACTACACTTTTCTAATGTTTTCCATTGATAAATGATTTGTCCTTTGGTAAATCACCACACTAATGGTTAATCTTTCCTAACAAATCATTATCTCCTATTAAACTATGAATCGTTTTCATTTCTAACGAATTGCCATCTTCCATACTTTGACAAATTTCCTCTAATTTCTTGATAGTCTAACCTAATCCTTCAAAACAAGGCAATCCATGACACCACAAACACCTATTTGCATTTTCCAATTACTTCTATTTTGTAACATGAATTACTTTGATTCCAACTTTATCCTTCTCATTCACAACTAATTTCTCATCTAGAATGTAATGGTAGTGGACATAGTACCACATTAATCTAGATTGTAATGGTAGTCAACATAGTACCACCACATTAGTATCTAGTGTAATGGTAGTCAACATAGTACCACATTAGTATCTAGTGTAATGGTAGTGGGCATAGTATCTAGTGTAATGGTAGTGGGCATAGTACCACATTAATACAAAAAGTTTGGTAAGTTTCTTTTTCAAAATGTTGTTTTTTAATTAATTTATTCACAAATAATATTAAGGTGTACATCTTTCTTTACAAAATAAAAGCAATTGTCCCTTAAGGATATCATAATGATTTAAGTTTATGAATTCCAAATTCGCACCAGAGTCAACTGCATGTGTAAGTGTGCTTTGTTAAAAAATAATAATAACAATTATTATTATTATTTTTAAATTCATAAAAATTTCTTTTACAATCTCCTTTATCATAATAATAAAGGCGTATACATTACCCTCCGGCTTTTAAGATTGCTTAGTAAGTTGAGGTTGATCCTCAGATTCTTCTTGAGTGAATTTATCCAAAAATGCCAGTAACGTCAAGAGTGACCACCATAAAAATGGAGCTGCGAACACAGCATGAACTGTTAACGATAGTGCGCGCAGTACACCATTGCTATAGAGAGGAAAAACCATGACAAGCAGTGCTCCAAAAATCCCAATCCATATGCTCAGAACAGCCAAAATAGGTGCATGAAACATCTTTATCGTTACAAGAAGAAGAAATAGAGAACCTAGTAGGTAGAGTCCCCAGCCCATCAATGGATGGATTGTTTTAGGAACAATAAGAAATGGGAATAAGTAACTTGTGGCTATACAAGAAAGAACTAATGTCTTCCCTACAACTGAGTACAATGAGTTTCCCAACTTCGCTCTCAAGTAGTACAGCCTGATTGAAAAGTTTTGTGATTGGAAACTGCTCTTTGTAAATAATGTGATAGCTGCAATGAGATAAACTATTGACGCTGCAATTGCAACAGGTGTCTCCTCACCATACCTGTTATATCAGAGTTGTATTCGTTGACAAAAGTTACTTTCCAAACAATAATAAGTGTATTGAAGATGAGAAATATATAATGTTGCAGTCTCCACCATACAAAAATACTGGATTAATGAAGCCAAAACGTTCAAGGTGTTGGGATTTTTTTTTTTTTTTGGGTAAAGATCAATTAAAATTACTATAAATGGACCTTACAAATGCTTCAAAGACCAAGGACAAATACAAGCATCTACATACAAATAACTAAGGACTTAAACAATAAGTTGTTAGGTGAAATGAGTTTAAAGAATATCAAACAAGAAAGATGCAAAAATGATTTAAGGAAAATATTTGAAAATTATGAACAAAATAGTTACCCTATTGTCTGTATTCGTTGATTATGCCATGATAAGCCCAGCGGTAATACGGGCCAAGCCCACCAATACCATGGCTTCAACCACAGTGCCCCTGGAAATGTGATGACACTGTTTGGTCCACATGGTATATCCCAACTCAACTTTAAATCTGCAACATATCACACCGTGAGGCCTTTCAGTTTTCAAAAATAAAGTTAGACACATAAAAAGAAATAGCTGTAATAGTTTTATAAAGTTTAGCTCATTAATATTTTTTTTAGGGAAGATTTATTTTTTAAAATATATAATAAAATTGTATGATATTATTATTAAATTTATTTTTTAAAATATATAATAAAATTGTATGATATTATTATTATAATACCATTATAATAAAGATGGACCAATCATATTGCCAATTCAAAATTAAAACATCTAAAGTCTGCAAAGTTTGCAGGGTTATTATTGGAGAGTCAACAAACCGTACAGTAAATTTTATTTTTTATTTACTTTTATAATTTTTTTATATTTTATTAAGTAAAAATAAAATTAATTTTTTTTTTTTAAATCGAACCCTATACAATTAGCAACTAACTTATTTTTGGTACTCATACGGACAAAATTATGAATGGTTTAATGACAAACTTAAAAGTAGCAATAAAGCCCTATCATCTGTTAAGAGTAAAAGCTCATACATTAACTAGCCGCTAAAAGAGGGGTTAGGTCAGAGAGGGTATCTACTACAAAATACAAATGGTAGAAATCATAGGCAGTCCTGACTCCCCGCCATAAATTGTTCACCGTTAATTCGACTCATCTACTTTATTCTTTTTAGAGAAAATGAAAGATCAGAAGAGGATCCTATAGGCAACAACCGGAGTTTGAACGATTACAGCCGCTCCTGTATCCCAACTTTTCATTCACTTATGGCTATGATTTCTACCATAAGTCGGTGAAAAGTTGAGATACAGGAGAGGCAGTAATCGTCAATGAAAGGTCAGAGGACTCCCCACCATAAATTGTTCAACTTTAATTGGACTCCTCTACTTTACCTTTTTTAAGAGAAAATGAAAGATCACAAGAGGATCCTATAGAAATTATCAGGCAGGTCAAAAAAGCGGACATTAACTTCAAAATAAAATCATTGAGACATGCAGTTAGAATAAAAACATAATAGTAGAAGCCCTTTTTTTAGGGCAGAAATGTAGTTTTTTTTTTATTTTTTTAAGTTTTCCACAGTGCAGAACAATCCTTTAAAGCAGCAGTTTAACAATTCCCTAAGGCTAAATGCTTGCATTTTCTAACTAATCTTTCCTTTATGTCTACATATTTTGCAGATAATATAGCAGCCAAAGACACAGATGGTCTAAAAATTACATGAGGCAATTAAAATTTGCTCTTCCTTTTTCAGAAAACAAGCGTTATGGTGTCCAATGAGGAATCAGATATCATGCATGATGTGGAATTGCTACAAATTCAACTCATTAAGCCTTTTATTATAGGAAATTCTGGTTTTCTCTCTAGTAAGAACTCAGTATAGCAAGTGAATTGTTTTCCTCTGAATCAACAGTTTGTCAAAAGGGATATTACACTGGTCCCAGATCTATAGAAAACTGCCCAACTACTAAATGTTAGGCTGGTATTGGAATTGATCCTTGGGCATCTAGAGCTTGACATCTTCTTCTATTTGCCATCAAGGGCAAAGCAATCAAAAGGCCCATCTCGTAGTACCAATTAAACTAGATATTGTCATATTTTTTATCACCAAATTTTGCATTCCGTTATATATGTCTGAAAAGTAAAGTTGAAAAGTTGCAAGATTCAACAAATTTTCATGGAGAAATGGTTTCCTTTTTTGAGTAACAATAACAACCACCCACAAAATAAAAAAAAACTTACAGTAGTAAGAGGCGTCCATTTGGTATCCTAGAGGCAATCTATAAAAGCCATTGAGCATTGATCCGTTTGCAGGTGGATGGAACATAGGCCTATCCAGTAAATCATGAAAATATGCTCCTATAAATCCTTGGTCTGCACCATCCTCATTTTCTAGCCCTGTTGCTAATTTGTGCATCATATCACCGAATACTTCCGCTGAAGGCTGCAATACAAAGGATGATTGTTCCAGTCATGAAATAAACAGAACCAACTAACCGAATCAGTAAATAATAACATCAAAATTGAAAAAAAAAAAAACACAAAAATGAAACCTGCAAAACAAAAAGCCCAGTGTGAAAAATGCAGGGGTTGATAAAAGCTGCACAGAACTGCCCACACTGAAAAAGCTCATCTGTATTGCGGAGAAAGAGATTATCTGCATCAAGCATTACTACGCGCTCGTACTCAACAAGATTCCATGCATACAACTTGTTTAGTGAAAGAGCAAAACGCTCATCGAAGTCTGATTGATTCTTGTAAGGACTCTCAATATTACCCACCAACACAATTTTGGCTCCGTCTTCCGACCTGTATGGTAACAATAATAAATTCTCCATATAAACCTGCTCTGTTAACAATAATAAGATTTAAGTTAAAAGGAAGTGGGTCTTACAATTTTGATCTCCAAGGAAGAGGGACATCATTGGCTGCAATAACAACGAGGTCTGCATTCACGTTGAGATTACGAAGAGACCGCATCATGACTCTCGCTGCAACGTAGAATTCATAGTCTCTTGGAGTCCCCATGTACAGCATTGTTGCATATGCGTTCGAATGTTTTCTGTCTGCGCGTGGGCGCTGTGCAAAAACCCATCCCATAATTAACAAAAACGAAACCAGCCATAGCCATATTCTCAGTCTACCTTGACTCTTCATAATGGGTAATGATCATCAAGCCCAATCTCAGTTCTCTGCTCAATTTTTACTCTTCTCCCCTCTGCTATATAAACCAGAAAGAGAATGGATTATTGTGACGTTACCATCCAAAAATTTGGACTGCATCGCTGCCGCCCACAAGAAATTCACTACAAAAATCTTCATCCCTATTAAGATACAACAAAGTAATGGTAACTGTTCCTCTTATTTTCTAATCTCTAATGGCATGGCACATACCGAAACTCATTAGAAATCAAATCATATATTCTTTATTTGTCGTCTTTACGGAAACCCATTAGGAATCTAATCATATATTCTTTATTTTGTCCTCTGCCTTTTCAAACGGCACACAGCCCTCCATGCATTTGAATCATCCTCCCCAGATAACATATCATCTATCATATCCGTTGGCAGAACATATCTATTCGTTGCCAGTCAAACCTTTGAAGCGGTGTTCTCGAGACGTGGGTTACCAAGCTAATGAAAAAAATAGATAAATATAGTATCCGAGGCGAAGAACCCCCTATTGCATAACCTTGGGCATGCAGAGTTTCCTGGCAGGACGGACAGAATGCCGGCTGAAAATAGTTAATTATCAAAAGGAGGTTATCGGGAATAGGAGGACGGAGATACTGGGGAATGGCCAATAGCCGGGGTGTATGTGAGGACGGAGAGACTGGGAATGGAGATACTGAGGTTAACTGATTAGTTCCGTCGTTACCTATGCTTGCGTGAGTTGCAGGCATGCCTCCATTGGGCTATCTTCATTGGACTTATCAATCCAAATTTTAAAAACTAATAATATAATGTAATGCCTTACACTTTTGTGTTTGGATCTACCTATCATTATGAAATAGTTTATAAATTGTTTGCAATTTTACTGATACAATCTATGGTTTTATATTTGAGAAATGTTGTACAGTTGCAATTTTGCTGATACAATCTCTGGTTTTAAATTTAAGTAATTTATTGTAATCTTCGATGATGGTTGCGTTGCTTAGTTTTAGTTTCTTATAACGATGTGGTCCTGCTTGACTTTTTCGTCTCTAGTCATGTACGTTGTTTTTGACTTTTTATACAGGATTTTTAGTATAAATTTTAATATTTTAATATTATTAGTAAAGACAATGTTAATAGGAATTTAAGAAATTTTTTATAAATTTTTGTTGTTTGGATTAAGATTATATTTATTGGTAAAGACGAAGTTAATAAGATTTTAAGAGAAAACCTTTATAATGTTTAGTTTGTTGGATTAAAACGAAGTTAACAGGATTATAGTGTAGTCCGTGGCATGTGACCCCTACCAACCAACGGACCTATCCTTTTAGGTATTAAATTAATTTTTGTATAATGTATATAAATATATGTACTTTTGTCCCACTGCACAAAGGTTGGGATTTTGGTTCTTCTTGGGAAGGTACAAGGTTCAAACCCTGGCTTTGGGCTTTGGGATTTGGTTTTTCTTCGAAAAGTACAAGGTTCAAACTCCGACGTGAGCGAGTTTGTGAGGGGGTGGGTGTGTGGTGGTTGTGTGTTAAATTTTTTATTGACAAGGCTTTGGTTCTTCTGGGAAGGTCTAAGGTTCAAACCGCGGCGTGGACGAGTTTGTGAGGGGGAGGGTGTGTGGTGGTTGTGTGTTAAATTCTCTATTGACATGCATAGCTCTAACTTTTCCTAGGAATCATGGTTGAAAGGAGACTGCTCAATCTTAATTGTAAAAGTTTCTCACACTAACTAAATTAAAAAAAAAATTGTTTTAAACTTAAAAATATTTTTAAATAATTAATATTTAAAAATTGAAACAAGAAACCAAAGTAACTAAAATTCTCTAAACATTTAATCGAGTAAAAGCATCAAAGATAAAGACTAGCACATTCATTTATACTTATAAGATATGGTGTTATTTATGTCAATTTTAAAATTTGAAAGTTATGTGAGATTAAAATAAAATAAAATATGAGTTTTAATATTTAAATACTGAGACAAGCGAGTAGAATTCAAGTCTTCCATTAATGCCTTGAAGCACTATGAATAGGTCATTAATCTATAAAAGTTAGATTATTGAATTCTTTAGCTAAAATATGCTTTTGATGTTCTAAAATCTTTTGTTTATACTTTCCTTTTAATGTCTTAAAAGTCAACATTGATTATTTGATTATATTAATTCAATGTTTTAGAAAATAATATATGAATGACCTGAAGAGATATTATTTTAATGTTATAAGAAGTATTTATGGATGATAGAGAACGCTTTTTTAAAGGTACAAAAGGACAACAAACTTTTTAAGTAAGGTCTTTAAAACACAAACTAAAATAGGTCTAGTTTATATAGAAAGAGAACATGTTCATCAAAGATGCGCAAGGTTTTTTCATTTAATTATGTAATTAGTTACGAGTCACTTTGGAAACCTCTTTTATGAGAGAATATTTGGTAGGGAAAACATTTACAAATCAATTGTTCATCACATGTCACAAAGGAACGTGTGAACTAATGATCATAGGCCATCCTTTTAAACCTTTTCAAAGTATGAAGTTCACAAAAGTAGTAAGATGCGTGCCACTCTTGTAAATTTTATGGGTTTTTTTTGTTTTCTATATAAATACCAATTGTAATAAATTTGATGAAATTAATATTAATAATAATATTATTATTATTTTTTGATTTGGTTAATATGAAAAATACGTATAGGGCTGAGTAGTGAACTATGCTTATCAATAGAGAATTTAACACAGCCATCACACACCCACCCTCTCACACACTTGGACCTATCCAAGAAGAGTCAAAGCTCGAACCTTTACTCTGTCCTCCTTGGGACTAAACATTATGTTAAGAAAAATCATTCCCTATATCCCCTAAGGGCTAGGACTTTCCATTCCATGGGATATGTCCCATTCGGGTATATCCCTCAGGCTAGTCGGGATTTTTTTTTTATTCGGTGCAGGCCGCCAGGATTGAACCCCGAATCTCCTTTCGAGGATTGAGGAAATTTATTTAATTTACGAGGATTTGGTTAGTGTGAGAAATCCACGCTTAGGGTTGGGCATTCCCATCCCACCATGACTTCTCACAAGGGAGAGAGTTGATAAGATAAGAAATCTAACACATTGCCCGGTTTGAACTTTGAACCTCTCAAAGATAAACCAAAACCCGAAACTTTACGTTGCCCCTAAGACAATTAATATTAATATTTATCTTATAAACTCTTTGAATAATAAAATCTAGTTTAGTAAAATACCATAATATTTTTTTATGAAATAACTATTAACACTTTGAAGGATGTGTTCTTTAATTTATCCTCAAGGTTTCAAAAAAAAAAAAAAATGACTTTCACCTCCATCCTACTTGCACAAGCAAATTAAATTTTACATTTGAAGTAAATTTTATCAAAAAAAATATACAGAACCTCACCAAAGGTTTTTTCCTTTTTCGTTTTGCTGAAGCGAAGCATGCTAAGAAAGTGCTTAATAGAGGACCCTGGTCTGTCCTTAGCTTCCTGTGAGTCCTGCAACAATATTACCGTACCTTCTCTATCACCGAGGAAGCCTCGTTGGAAGTACCAGTTTGGGTTGAGTTTCCTGGTCTCCCCATTTCGTGTTGGCCTTTTTTGAAAACCCTAGCCGCTCCTTTGGGGAATTTTGTTTTCCTAGAATCTGATAATTTTTTTTGTCCTTGTCCTACTAAGCGATTTTGCATGAAATTCGACCTTTCCAAGGATTTGGTTGAACATATTGATATCACACTGGATGGGAAAACCTATCGATAATGTGTTGTGTATATCAACTTTCCCAATACCTGCTATCGATGTTAGTCATCTTCTCATAAAATTAGGGATTTCCCACTTATGATCGGTCGAGCTCAGACCCATATTTTGGCACCTCCTCCTACCACCACCTCAACAATGTAGCCTGAAAGGGCTAAGAGTGGAGAAGAGTGGGTTACTGTATCCTATAATCAATGAAACAAGAACCCTAAGAGTTAGGTACGACATGCATCAGTTAGTTCTTCAACTATGACTCAAGGTCCTCAAGAACCCATGGTCATTCTGCAACCTCAACCTAATCCCACAAGCATGGACTGGGCCTTCCTTTATGGATGTAGTTTTAGTTACATATGCCCCCTCGGCTCCTCAAAATTCTTCCTCTCTAGAAGGCGCGGGTCCAGCAGGCTCTCAAACTTACAAGGCACGTTGCTCACGCAATCCTCCTCATGAAAGGAAGGAGTATAATATTGATAAGATGTACCAGACAAATGATGTGCGTTGGTAGTTCATCGAGGCTCAAGGCCACCCAGAACGCTTCACCACAAATACATTTGGGGCTCTTGGGAAGCTTGGGGACTATGAGGTTGTTGAGGATAGTATGCACCTTGATCGGGCTTAATGTTTTTTCTCTCATGGAATGTAAGAGGACTAACGGACCCAACTTGAAAATACCTGGTCTACGATGAGCTGACAAAGGTCTCTCACACGTTTGGTAATCTTGACTTTGTTTGTCTACAAGAAGTTAAAATTTTTTATTTTAATCTAGATTGTACCTGTAATTTTTTGTGGTTGCTTTCATGCAACCCGTCATACTCATGGTAAGGGAGGAGTTTTTACTTTTGTCTCTTCCAAGTGGATGAGAAATGTGGTTTCTTGGGGGGTGGACCCCTCAAATTAAGCTATTTGGACTCTTTGAATTTCAAGATCAACCTTTTGGAATAATTAATTTGTATACATCTAATGATGCTTCTGATCGGTGTAGTTTGTGGCGGTGGCTGGCTTTTCTCTGCTGCATGTTGTCTGGGTGCTTTGTGGTGACTTTAACATGATTTAGAAACCCAGGATAAAGTTGGGCACATGTTAATGTGATGGAATATTAGGGAAAGAAAAGGGTGGTTTTTCATGAAGAATAAACTGGGGTTGTCAGATCCTAATTACTGTTTCTCTCAATATGACTTCCTTGAGAATTTTTGGTTCACCTAGTCTAATTTCCAAATAGAATTTTCAAGGGTTTTGAAGCACCTATACCGAGCAATGCTTACAGATTCCCATCACTTATTCTTTAACAGGCTTTCTCCGTCCTGCCATTTTTTTCATGTCATTCCAGACACTACCCTCTATGATCATTCCCCGATTATTTTTGACAATACCACCCGGGCCACCCAGGCCTCTCCTCCTTGAAGCTTTCAATCACAATTTTACCTAAATGCTTCCTTTCTTCAAAATGATGCTATGAGGGCTCATATTACACGATGTTGGAATATTCTCCCAAGACCCACTAGCTTAGTTGGATGGATTGTTTGGTGGAATAAGGCCATTTGGCATACGACTTCTATGCTTCGATCTCTTGGAGTTGATGTTGCAAAGCGCAAGAGGGTTGCAAATTCTACCCTCAAAAAAGAATTATCAAAGGCCTTTGTGAGACTTAAGTCTTCCCCATTCAACCAATATTTGCAAGCTCATGTTGTTATCATTCGTCATGAGCTAAAGAAAGCAGAGCTATATGAGGCTATAGGAGCCCAACTTCGTGCCAAAATGCATTGACTCAAGATTGGGGTCTTCGTCGGTTGTGCAATTTCAATCTATTCAAATCGATGGGGGTAGACTCACTGAGCTTCCTGATATAATCTCTGCCTTTGTCTGCCATTATCAAAAAGTTTTTTCTTCTCAACCACTCACCCTCACCCGATAGGAGGCCTTGGCTGAGTGTTGTGCAGTGGTCCTAGAAAATCTCTCTTTCGAGAAAAACCTGTTGTGAAGCCCCTCTATCTCTTGACAACCTTACTCAAGCTCTCTCTCAAATGAAGAATGATAAGGCCCCTAGATTGGATGGATTCACCTGTGAATTCTTCAAAGAATTTTAGGATTTCATTGGCCTTGAATTGCTTAAGGTCTATCAAGAAGCAATAATCATAGGTTCCTTGGGTTCTCTAATAAATAAATACAATATTCGATTCATACCCAAGGTTGGGGACCCTGAAATTATTATCAATTGGAGGTCGATCACTCTTTTGAATGTCAACTATAAGATCATTGCCAAAGCTTTGGTTTTAAAGTTACGCCCCATTCTGCCTTTAATTACCAGGCCTAAACAAACTAGGTTTATTCAAGACCGATATATCCTGTATAATGTCTTGGCAGTATGGGAAGGTATGAAATGGGCTAGACAGTCTCAATAGGATGCTATATTCATCAAAATTGAATTTCAAAAAGCTTATTATAAAATTGAGTGAAATTTCATTCTTACCATGTTACAAACACTTAGCTTTGGTTCGAACTTTGTTAAGTTTGTCAGTATGCTCTTCCAGGATGCTTTAGCTATACTCACTCTAAATAACACTCAATATGATGTCCTAGGCTTGTTCCATTCAGTAAGGCAAGGCCGCCTACTTGCTCCTTCTTTGTTTATCCTGGTTGTAGAAGCCTTTGGATACCTCTTGGATGCCCAAGTGTCTCAGGGAAACATTTGAGAAATTGCTCTTCCCAATTTGCCAACTCAGTTGGTTAATGGGCACTTTGTTGATGATTCTTTGCTAACCATTAGGGAATATCATTAATCTGTGTCCAATGCTTTGCATTGACTTGATATCTTTTGTGCAGCTTCAGGCTCTAGCATTTAGTGGCATAAGACTGCCTGCTTTCGATAGTCTGCTAATCTTTGCCTGGATTGGTTTTCTCAATATCCCTGGCAATGGATTCAATCTGGCAAAGTTTTTAAGTTTTTGGGCATTCCTTTTGCTTTTCAAAGTACCTCTGCTCAACTCTAGAATCATGTGCTCTAGAGAGTTGAGAAGAATCTTTCTTATTGGATTACCAAGAAACTCTCCCTTGCAGGAAAATTCTAAGTTTACTCCAATATTTTGGCTACCACTCATGTGTATTTTTCTTCCTGATGGACTCCATCTCAGGCCAGTTACAAAAATATAGAGAAGCTATTGCAAGATTTTTTTTGGGCTAGCTCTTCTTAGAAGAAGGGATTTCATAGAGTAGCCTAGAATTATTGTCTTCCCAAGTCCTTTGGAGGGATGGGTCTGTTTGACTATCAACGCCAAGGATTTGCTCTGTGTGCAAAGTGGGTTGTTAGAGCTATTGACGGCCCAAAATCCTAGAAGGTCCTAATTTGGCACTGTATTTCTACAGGCCTTTCTTTGGGTAAGAAATTTGATGTAGGAGCATCTGAGGGCAGCAGAGCAATCTAGCATCAACCAATTTTTTTTTAAGTATGTTGCAAAGAAAAATGTGTCGCGATATCGCGAACAAAACAGGAGATAGAGAAGCGGCGGACAAAATGTTACGAAATCATGACCAAAGCAGGGAAGCAAAGGCGCGGAGGACTGAAGGTCACGAAATCACGACCAAAGCAGGGAAGCAAAGGCGTGGAGGATCGAAGGTCGTGAAATCGCGACCAAAGAAGGGAAGCAAAGGCACAGAGGACCGAAGGTCACGAAATCGCGACCAAAGTAGGGAGCAAAGGCACGAAAGACAAAAGGTCGCGAAATCGCGACATGTCACGAAATCACGACCAGAGCAGGGAGCAAAGGCACGGAGGACGAAAGGTCACGAAATCACGACATGTCACGATTTCGTGATCGAAACGAAAGAACGGAGGCGCGATAGAAAAATGACGTGATATCGCGATAGGTCACGATATCGTGGCCAAAGTGAAAGCGAGAAGGCTTGAAGGAGGGAATGTCATGATATCGCGACTGGAGCAGGAGAGATAAAGCATAGAAAGGAATTGTCACGATATCACGACATGTCGTGATATCACGACCAAAAGAAAAACACGCACTCTAGGCGTTCATAAATGCATCCCTTCATGCACAACAAGCTAGCGATAGTGAAGCAGCAGTCTAAGAGGAAGATTCCAACAAGCATGTCTGCCACTCGCGCAAGATATCTAAAGATGCATTTATAGCAACTAGTAATGAAGCAACAGTTTGAGAAGAAGATCTCGGTGGTTATGGTAGCCAGTCGCGCACCTCACCCAGAGTCCCATCAATGCAACTTTCTAGTATTGTTCCAGGTGGCGATTGCAAATCGTGGGAAGTTTGAAAACACAGAGGGTCGGGACCTCGATAAAAACCCAAGGATTGTAATGAGAATGGGTTGGCAAAATGGCAGATTGCTGTATATTCTTTGTAAATTCTTTCGAAGCTAGTGAATAAGAAATTTGGCTCTTGTTATTCTTGTTTCCTGTCTTGTGCTAGATCTTTTCTCCACCAAGTGGTATCAGAGCCAAAAGTTCTTGAGTGTGTAACAGATCACCGAACGTGAGGTAGTTACACTAGGATCTATGGAAGGGCTTGGGATTGGGTGAGCAGAATGCCTCCAAGAAGAAAACCTATTGGTGGGAGAGGCATGGCGGTAGCGAAAGATGTCTGAGCTTTACAACGGCAAATGCAAGCCCTGCAAGAAGAGATGCATAGAAGATTGGAGCCAAGAAGAGATGAAGGTAGTGAAGAGGAAAATGATGAAGAAGAAGGTCAGCCTGAGGAAGAAGAAGAAGCAGTAGATCCTGCTCAAGCTAGACTATACAAAGCCATATCCCAGATTGGTAAGAGGCCGAAGATGGAGGTTTCCACGTATTTCGAGAACCTTGATCCAGAGGAATTGATCGATTGGATCAACAATCTGGAAGAGTACTTTGAGTACAAGGAGGTTGAGGATCCTGATAGGGTCAGATTCGCTAAGACCAAATTGAAAGGTCATGCCAGCATTTGGTGGAAGGGAGTGCAATTGGAGCGAAATAAAAGAGGAAAAGAGAGAATAACAAAATGGGAACGGATGGCAGAAAAGCTGAAGAGGCATTTCATCCCTGGTGATTATGAGTTAGACCTGCTAAAGAAAATGCAAGGGTTGAGGCAATCAAGCAAGTTTGTAAAATAATACACAGAAGAGTTTCATAAAATTATGATTAGAACAGGCCACTCAGAGGCCAACAAGGAGAAGGTAGCCTGTTACATTAATGGGTTACGAGCAAGTATTCAGGAAGAATTAAGTCTGGTCCGGATGACCACCATAGAGGACGCTTACCAATTTGCCCTAAAGGTGGAAGAAAATCTCAATAGGAGGTTTGAGAACAAGTAAAGAGGAAGAGGTCATGGCGGAAGAACCAGCAGAAGGACCAGTGGAAGAAGAAATGAAGATTCTCAGAAGAATGGAGAAGGTAGCAATAATGAGGAACAAAGGAGAGAAAATACTGACCAGCCCCATAATCAGAATAATGGTTACCGAGGGGGAAGGGGCAGAGCTGGATGTGGCCAGGGAAGAGGAAGATTTCATGGAACTTTTTTCCAGTGTGGAGAAGAGGGACATCACTAATACGAGTGCCCACAGCAACGAGAAAGGAATAATAGGAGGCCGGAAGGAAATGCCAGAGCCACGGTCACTAATGAAGATGCTGGATCTGAGCATTCTGAAGAAGTAGAGAGAGGAGAAGTAATGATCGCGAGGAGAGTCCTGCTAAATGAAGAAGGAGCCGTAGATCAAAGGAAAATCTTATTCCGCACAAGGTGCAAATGCGCGGGTAAGATTTCCAATATTATTATTGATAATGGTAGCACGGATAACCTAGTTTTAGAGGGAATGGTTACAAAGCTACAACTGGAGAGGAAGAGACACCTGCATCCATATCGGATCGCGTGGTTATAGAAAGACCATAAGGTGTTGGTCAGTGAATAATGCCTGGTAAAATTTAGTATTGGAAATTACCGTGATGAGGTCCTGTGCGATATCCTGCCCATGGATGCGTGTCATTTGCTATTGGGAAGGCCATGGTAGTTCAACAGGTGCGTGGTTCATGATGGTCGTGCCAACACCTACTCTGTAACAAAGAATGGAATGCATCATAAGCTAAAACCCCTGAAGGAGGTGGAAGAAAAGGTATGTGGCAGTGTCAGAATTTGCTTAGTTGACGATAGAAAATTTTTAGATGATTTGAAGCATGAACATATGTGTTATGCATTAATTCCTAGAGTTGGGGAGAAATAATGCAAAGACACCCTAGCAGAAGTCCTAGATCTGTTGGAGGAATTTCTAGATATTATATCTGATAATGTGCTTGAGGGTTTGCCCCCAGTAAGGAAGATCAGTCACCATATCGATTTGGTGCCAGGATCAAGCTTGCCCAATAAAGTTGCACATAGAATGACGCCCGTAGAAACTAAGGAGCTAAACAGGCAGGTCCAAGAGTTGCTGGAGAAGGGACTGATTCAGGAAATCTTGAGTCCATGCATAGTACCTGTAGTGCTAGCACCAAAGAAATATGTAGAGTGGAGAATGTGTTAGGATACTATCCTAACATTAATTAATAATAATAATAATAATAATAATAATAATAATAATAATAATAATAATAATAATAATAATACATGTTATCCTATGGTTATATTAATAAATAATATAATAATTAATTATATTAATTATTATATTATTATAAGATTAGGGTTAGGGTTAGGAAGCATGGTGACTCTTCACTCATAACCCTAAAGGGGTATAAGACACTATGTGATTCTATCATTTAATATATCAATGAAATATTATATAAAATATTTATTAAAACATTGAAGGGACTTCCCGACAATCCAAAAGCGATTCTTTTAGTTTTAGGTTATTTATTTATTTATTTATCAATTTATGTGGTAGGAACCCTAGGTTCCTACCATCTGGTATCAGAGCCTTATGGATCCAACCACATTGGTCAAGGAAATGAAAAATGACATTGCAGAAATTAGAAGAATGATTGAACAAAAACAAAAAAAACAAATGGAACGTTCTAATCGTATTATACAATATTTAATGGAAATTCAAGAGGAGATCCTAGCCATGGAATCTCAAGTAGAGGAGGATCCCATAGCCATGGAATCCCAGGTGGAGGAAGAGCCCATAACCAGGGAATCCCGGAGGGTACCCATTGCACTCCCCAAGAACGAAAAAAATCCAAACCCTAAAAATATCTCCAATATTGTTTGCAATATCTCCAATGTTGTTTGCAATGTTCTTTTTAATGCGGAGGAAGAAACGAAAGTTTCTAAAAATTACAATGCATATCAAAGTGGAAGCCAACCTAGTATCACCTATGCAAACAAAATAGAGGCTCAAGGTGCTCAATATCATAAAGTTATTTCCATTGCACTAACATCCACTAAAGCTCCTTATTTCTCTCCTTCACCTGGTGCTACTAAAACTATTTCTCCAAATTTAGGAGGTCCAATCCTCGTGAAGGGCATCATTCCCAACGAGGTTACATTTGAGTATTCTCATAGCTCCAAATTAGTTGTAGGTGAATTTCAGATTGCAAAAGCAAAAGAAACAAAATCTAAGGAATGCAGCCCTGCCCGTCCGCCTCCATGGCCACCTCCGCCATTTCCCATTTCCTATGTAGTGTCAATGATCCTTCTTTGTGGAATTGTCTAGCTGCAGTTGAATTCGTATTTAAAAATTATAAAGTACCATTACCATCCTTTCTATTTGATTGAAATGGTCACTCGACTTGGTGGTAATTCAAACAATTGGGCACATAAAGTGAAGGACTTGTCAAAATTTTCTGAATCTACATGTGAGGACCAACGCCATGCACTGTCATTCATTCTTAGTGACATTCAGTATGAATCCTTTCATCATCAATTTTTGGTTTTGAAAAATATGGACAGTATAAAACAATGGTTCACGTCTTTAATTCGGTTCACAAAAACCTAGAACAAATCATAGATAATGGACAGAATATAAAGCTTTGTGAGCGTCCATCTCAAATTCAATGCCATCTTTTAGAGTTTTGTTGGGTAGATTTTCGTCAGTAACTCAAGCTTACTCTTCTTTGGAAGGGAAATCGAGCCTGAGATATAACAAAACATGTGTTTAAAAATGTGAGGAACCACAGGATTTATGGGAATCACATCATCAACGCCATGTTCAAAGCCTAAGCCCACTGTGACCATCCAAACCAGGAGACCAGTGCTGATGAACGATATTTCCACTTCAAATATGAAATCTAGCAGCAACTCGGTCCAGATATTGCAGGCCAACTGCATACCACACCAACCACACTGCCAAGCTAGATGACTGCTCAAACGTAAAATAAGAAATTAAAAACAAAAATACATTTGGCTTCCCTTAAATTCTAAGTGCCATGAAAAAGTTCTTCCTTACAAGCTCTCACACTCCTGTGTTGCGAACGAATGTCAAACACAGTAGTCGGTTCTAAAACACATCAATTAAGTTATGGGTGATAATATCTATTGTGCGCATACTCTGCCATACATGGAGAACGAACGAGGGATTTGTCTATTCAAAATATTTTTTTCTATCTATTCATGGATTTCATCCTAGGGATATCTTTTTGCGGCATCTCATGATCATTGAAAATTTTGAACGAGTTTTAGAAGAAAAGATTAATGGAGGTGCCAATAGAGCATTAGTTCAATGATAACATATAAGTGATGGGATACACTAAAGTTGAATCAGAATGACAGCAAATTATCTCAAAAATAATATATCGTAGCCTACGTGCAGAAAAGGCCACCCTTTTTCGTTGTGGTGAACATTAGTTATTACCGGTGTTCATCAATAAGATTTAAGATGGACTCTTATATCATTGGCGGTTAAAATCAGTAAAGTTAAAAGAGAAGCTTTCTAACTGTTGTCTCTTCTTATAATGTTAAAGTGGAAGCTTTTTGTATACAATTTAGAAGGACAATTAGATATCTATATCATATTTTGTCTACATTCAAAAAAAAAACTGAAGTGAAAACTGTTCCATTTTGTTTGGATACGAGATGAACTTCAAAATAAGATGATATAAAGACTACTGAGTAGTGACTACTAATGGAAATGATGATTTTTGATAGATGGGCCTGTTTTCATTTCATTGAAAGTGTACATAGTTTGCAGGTATTATGTGTACAGCTTACCGACATGTAAGCTTACAAGCATCAAGCCACATTGAAGAAATTCATAGGCACATGGCACTCAAGTTGGTAACAGACACTTGGTAGATGGCCACACTTAACGAATTCATAGAGCCCTTTTATTTCATCAAACATACTATGGAGAGAATCACACAATCAAATTCACCAACTATCACGATCACAACTTAGAAGAAAGACCATCTCCATAGAAGATTGCACATCGTGTTTGTCTTATGCACTAAATAATATAGAGCACTGTTATTCTAAAAAAGAGGGAGTTCAATACCTGTCATACTCATTTTATAGCATTCCTCGCTTGTCGCCTTTTCCTAGGACCACATTGGAAGTCCTCAAAGAATTTACCTGTAATATTGGGGGTTGCGGGAGGTGTGATTCTGACACTAGCCGCATTTCTCCTTGGAGTTCCAAGTAAGAGATTATATCAATCTTCCCTAGGAAATTCAAATCCTATTAGAACGGGCATAGAAACTATACGAGGAAGAAAATGTTATGAATATCATGGATTGGACAGTTAGGGGAAGTTACTCCGAAGAAGAAGCCATAAGATGCATTCGCATTGGGCTTCTGTGCGTACAATCTGATGCAACGATCCATCTAGATTGTGCATAGACGTCACGCAGGTAGCCGTTGACAGAAAGAAGTTGTGAATAGACGAGAAGTGGCCGATGTTAATGTGCATTATAGGTGACAATTGAGTTTTTTTTTTTAAAGACAAACTTAACTACAAGAAGCCTGTGATGTTGAGATTGGCGAACTTTGTAGAAGCATATTTCCAAATTTTTCTAGCTTTGAGGACAAAGCTCTTCAAAGAGGGATGGCATGTTAGGATACTTCTTTCTGTCAAAGGCTACCTGCGTGACATCTATGCACAATCTAGATGGATCGTTGCATCAGATTGTACGCACAAAAGCTATTATATTAATAAATAATATAATAATTAATTATATTAATTATTATATTATTATAAGATTAGGGTTAGGGTTAGGAAGCATGGTGACTCTTCACTCATAACCCTAAAGGGGTATAAGACACTATGTGATTCTATAATTTAATATATCCATGAAATATTATATAAAATATTTATTAAAACATTGAAGGGACTTCCCGACAATCCAAAAGCGATTCTTTTAGTTTTAGGTTATTTATTTATTTATTTATCAATTTATGTGGTAGGAACCCTAGGTTCCTACCAGAATGTGTACAGACTCTCGAGCCATCAACAAGATCACAATAAAATACAGATTTCCATTGCCAAGGATGGATGACATAATGGACTGTTTGAGTGGAGCCAAGTACTTCACAAAAATTGACCTCAAGAGTGGTTACCATCAGATCCGTGTCAGGGACGGAGATGAGTGGAAGACAGCCTTCAAGACCAGAGAGGGCTTGTATGAGTGGTTGGTCATGCCATTTGGGCTATCCAATGCACCAAGTACCTTCATGCGGCTGATGAATGAGGTACTAAAAGAGTTTTTAGGCAAATTTGTCATTGTATATTTAGATGATATATTAATATTTGGTAGAACCCTAGAGGAGCACCTGGCGCACATCAGAAGGGTTTTTGAGAAGTTGCGGGAGGAGTAGTTATTAATTAATCTGAAAAAGTGTAATTTTGTAAAGGAGTTAGTGTACCTGGGATTTGTCATCTCAGCAGAAGGTCTAAAAATGGACCCAAAAAAGGTGAGAGCTATCATCGAATGGCCTACCCCAAGAAACACAACAAAGGTAAGATCATTTCATGGTCTAGCCAGCTTTTACAGAAAGTTCATTAGAAACTTTAGCAGCATTTGTGCACCCCTCACAGAAACAATGAGAGGGGATAAGAAAGAGTTTAAGTGGACCTTAGGAGCGAGATAGGAGCTTTGATTTGTTGAAGAAGAAGGTCACAAAACAACCTATTTTGGCACTCCCAGACTTTAACAAGGTATTTCAGGTAGATTGTGATGCCAGTGGTAGTGCAATAGGAGCTGTACTAAGTCAGGAAGGCAGGCCTGTTGTTTACTTTAGTGAGAAACTCAATGATGCTCAAAAAAAGTATTCGGTTTATGATCGGGAGTTTTATGCAATAGTTCAGGCTCTAAAGAAGTGGAGGCATTATTTGTTGCCAAAAGAGTTTGTTCTATTTACTGATCATCAGGCCTTACAGTACATTAAAAACCAAACAAAACTGAATCAGAGGCACTTGAAGTGAGTTGAGTTTCTCCAAAGCTATACCTTTGTGTTGAAGCATAGAAGCAGAAAATCAAACAGAGTTGCAGATGCCTTAAGTAGAAGGCAGAATTTGCTGATTGAAATGACAGTGGAGGTGGTAGGATTCGAAGAACTAAAGGGTCTGTACCCTGAAGACCCTGATTTTGTAGAAGCCTGGACGACTTTCTTGGCACCTGTTACTTTGGATAGGACAAAATGGTTGGATTTTCTAATCCAAGATGGAATGTTGTTCAGAGGAAGTAAATTATGCATTCCAAGGAGTTCCATGCGGGAAAACTTAGTCAAGGAGAAACACAACGGAGGACTGGCTGGACATTTTGGTCGGGATAAGACCATTGCCCTGGTGAGTGAGAACTATTATTGGTCGCAACTGCAGCAGGATATGAAAAGGTTTGTGCAAAGTTTTAGAATATGCCAGATGGCAAAAAGCGTGAGGCAAAACACAGGATTATGTCAGCCATTGCCTGTACCTGAAAGGCCATGGGAGGACATCAGCATGGATTTCATTCTTGGGTTGCCGAGAACACAGAGGGGAAATGACTCCGTATTTGTGGTGGTTGACAGATTCTCCAAGATGGCACATTTTATTCCCTTCCAGAAAACAAGTGACGCGGTTCACATTGCAGGGTTATTTTTCAAGGAAGTGGTACGACTTCATGGTCTACCAAAAAGCATAGTTTCTGACAAAGATACAAAGTTTGTTGGGTATTTCTGGAGAACATTGTGGAAGAAGTTGAAAACAGATCTGAAGTTCAGTTCTGCATACCACCCACAGACTGATGGACATACAGAGGTGGTAAATAGAAGTCTGGGTAATTTATTAATATGCTTGATAGCAGATAAACCCAAGGGATGGGATTTGGTTTTGCCACAGGTGGAATTTGCATACAACAATTCTGTCAACAAGAGTACAAACAAATATCCATTCCAAGTAATATATGGAAATAACCCAAGAAATGTTTCTGAGCTGAGGAAATTAGATAAAGGAGAAAAGTGCAGTGCCGAGGCTGAGGAATTTGTGAAATAGATGAAAAGCCTACATGAAAAAGTAAAGAAACAAATTACAAAAATGAATACTCAGTATAAGACAAGAGCAAACCAAAAGTGATGGTTCAAAGAGTTCGAAGTGGGAGATGAAGTCATGGTCCATCTCAGAAAAGAAAGATTTCCAGCCAAAACTTATAACAAATTGAAGATGAAGAAGTTTGGGCCATGCAGAATACTGGAAAAATGAGAGTCAGGCAATGCATATGAAGTGGAATTGCCAAGTGGGATTGACATTTCGCCTATTTTTAACATATCAGATTTAGTGGAATACCATGAGGGGAACTGTACAGAGGCACCAAGTACAGAATTATGGAGCATTCCAGAGTCTAACCCAACCACAGACGAGATTGAGGAAATATTAGATACTCGTGAAGGCAGAAGCACAAGGAACAAACATTATTCTAAATATTTGATCAAGTAGTAGGGCAGACCTGTAGAAGATGCAACTTGGCTATCAAAAACAGAGGTTAACCACCTGGGTCTTCCTCTCAAAGATCAGAAGTGAGGATCACTTCTCAATCCACCCCGGGTGTCTGATGCAGGATCATCCGAGGGCAGCAGAGCAATCTAGCATCAACCAAATTTTTTTTAAGTATGTTGCAAAGAAAAATATGTGTCATGATATCACGACACAAAAAGTGTCGCGATATTGTGACCAAAACAGGAGATAGAGAAGCGGCAGACAAAATGTCGTGAAATCGCGACATGTCACGAAATCGTGACATGTCGCGAAATCGCAACCAATGCAGGGAAGCAAAGGTGTGGAGGACCAAAGGTCGCAAAATCATGACATGTCGCGATTTTGTGACATGTCGCGAAATCGCGACCAAAGCAAGGAAGCAAAGGCGAGGAGGACTGAAGGTCGTGAAATCACAACCAAAGTAGGGAAGCAAAGGCGCAGAGGACCAAAGGTCGTGAAATTGCGACCAAAGCAGGGAAGCAAAGGCGCGAAGGACCGAAGGTCACGAAATTGTGGCCAAAGCAGGGAGCAAAGGCGTGAAAGACAAAAGGTCATGAAATCGTGACATGTCACGAAATCGTGACCAGAGCAAGGAGCAAAGGCGCGGAGGACGAAAGGTCACGAAATCGTGACATGTCACGATTTCGCCATCGAAACGGAAGAATGGAGGCATGACAAAAAAATGGTGCGATATCTCGATGGGTCGCGATATCGCGGCCAAAGCAGAAGCAAGAAGGCTTGAAGGAGGGAATGTCGCGATATCACGACTGGAGTAGGAGAGAGAAATCATAGAAAGGAATTGTCGCGATATCATGAGATGTCGCGATATCACGACCAAAAGAAAAACATGCACTCTAGGCGTTCATAAATGCATCCCTTCATGCATAGTAAGCTAGCGGTAGTGAAGCAGCAGTCTAAGAGGAATATTCCAACAAGCATGTCGACCACTTGTGCAAGATATCTAAAGACACATTTATAGCAACTAGCAACGAAGCAGCAGTTCGAGAAGATCCCGGTGGTTATGGCAGCCAGTCGCGCACCTCACCCAGAGTCCCATCAATGCAACTTTCCAGTATTGTTCCAGGTGGCGATTGCAGATCGTGGGAAGTTTGAAAACATAGAGGGTCGGGACCTCGATAAAAACCCAAGGATTGTAATGAGATCGAGTTGGCAAAACGATAGATTGTTGTATATTCTTTGTAAATTCTTTCGAAGCTAGTGAATAAGAAATTTGGCTCTTGTTATTCTTGTTTCCTATCTTGTGCTAGATCTGTTCACCACCAAAATTTTGGCAAGGGATGTCTCTCCCCTCTATTGTTACAACGTCTATTTTTATTAAAATTCAAGGCTCCTTTGTGATGCAAAGCATTTTGAGAGCTTGGGAGGCTCTTAAAACCTGGTTTTGTTGGTCTGGTTATGGGCGAAAAAAAAGGGCTTCCATAGCCTCTCTTAATGTGTGATGGTCGTCTATCATTACTTACCATGGATCCCCTTTGACCTCATTTTAATGGATTCATGCTCAACGATTTTTCAAGAAGGGAATTGCTACCATTTCTGATTTCTTCTCTTCTCATACTAAATATTGGATTTCTTGGGAGGTTTTCATACAACTTCATAATTTAAAACTAGAAGACAAGACCATGTATGATACTGTGTTAGATATCATTCCCTTCTATTTTTGGCAAAAAATTATCAGGCATTTCCAAAAACCTTGGTGGTCGAAATGGACCTGGCTAAAGAACATTCTGTTAATTCAGTACAAGGTCCGTTTGGGATATTCCTGGCTTTCTCCACACTTGCCCATGGTGGGTAAGTTGAATGAGCATTGGGACTTAATATCCAGGTATTCACAGTGGAAATTATGTTTTAACATGGTCTGGGCCTCTTATCTTGAGCCAAAGCTGGATTTTCTTGCTTGGAGTCTGCTTTTTCAAAATTTTCCTATGGGGCAGTGACTAAAATACTTGGGCATGGCTAATCCCAAATGCTATTTTTGCAATGAACCTAAAGATTGCACTCATGTTTTTTGGTCGTGTCGTAAAGCTCAAATGGCTTGGAAGTGGTTGGAATATTTCTTTCAACCTTATATGCCCACTTCTTTTTCTTGGCACCATTCCCTGCTAGGTGATGCTCCTGATTTTTCTATTCCTCTTGTGCCTGTCTGGAATATTTTTAGAGTCAATATTCTTTTTCACCTATGGAAGACCAAAAACAATATAGCTTTTTCCAAAGACACAACTTCTAATTCCTTTTCTTTAGCTGATAAGTATGAAATTTTTTTTAACTCTTGGCTTCAAATATAGGTTCAAGCGAAAAAAATCATATTGATATTTAGTACCTGAGGATTCTCCTAGACCATTGGGCCAATGCACTATGCACTATAAGTTGGTTCCCCTAGATTCGACATCACAATTTTGTGTTGGCTCTCATTATCAATCTTGTCGGAGATGCAGGGCATTGCTGTAGGCGAGGAGACACTGGTCTCAACCTTCATCGGTAACCAAACATCGTTACTCTGATGGTGTTGGTAATATGTAGCTGGTGAGTGGATGGGATGTTCATCTAGAACCTTCACACCAAGTTGCGGGTTGGGGAGATGCGATCGTGGCGGTTCCAGTTAATGCTCTAGGCTGGCATGGTGATGGCCAAACCCCCGCCCCTAGGATATAAATGCATAAGAGGTTAATGATATTGTTGATATGGGTGGTACTAACACTAATGATAATGGCTGGGATGCTCTTGTTGTCGTATCTCCCTTGTGCCATGATGACAATGTAGAAAATTTTATCGCCCCTCATGTCTGGAAATGGTTTCTATTCTGCAGATGCATGCATTAATTTGATTTTTTGCTAAGATGATGATTTTAATTCCCTCTTTTCTGTGTTAGCCAACTAAAGTCTTTGTATTTGCTATTTGGTTTCTCCTAACCATTTGTGGTTAGTGTGATTTTTGGGATCCTATTGGGATGTGCGTATCCACCAAATTTTTGCATGATTAAGTTGTATTTTTAATATAATATAGCTTATTTTATTCATATATATATATATATATATTAAATAGATAAATTTTTTCTATGTTTGTACCTATGTGACTATTTTTGTTTTATTTATTTATATTATTTTTTTATTTTTTTATTTTTTTTTAATTTGTGTTATTCTAATTTGTATATATTTTTATAGAACTCATTTTCTAAGGCAAGGGCTTTATTTAAAGGATACATGAATTGTTGAAGAAATCCTAAGCTTTCTTGTATTTTAAATAGATGGTGTAATAATAATATTAAAACCTTTGTATTATTAACAAGTAAGTGCAATGAGGAAGATAGCATCATATAGATTAATTTCTTTATAATATTATTATCAAATATTTTTCAAGACCTAAGACATGCACCAAATTCCTTATTAAATATCTTAAATTTATTTATAATATTTCAAAGTAAGAATCCAAGTTTGAAGAAAGCATCATGAGAATCATGTTAAAAATTTATAATGACATATTCTATTGGGAGTAAGTTTGTTGTCAACTTGAGGAACCTTATAAGATTAGAAAATTTAAATGTAAAATACCATAATGTTAATCGTTTTCTTTATTAGTAATTGAAAAAAAATATTATATTTCTTAATTGCATATACTATATAGTAGCACTAGCTTCCTATTGAATTGGGGAATGTTATTGTCTTCTATTTTAATGATGAGCCCTAATTTCAACCTAATAGTTTATTGGAAGGAAGGACTGATGGCTTCCTCCAACCTCTAGATTTAGGCTAACTTCCCACTATCCTTGATAATTCTTAATTTAATCTACTATAATTGCACAAAACTAAAATACAAATTAAATGCATGAAAAGTAAAATTTTAGGGGTGGTAGAGATTCAAACTAAAATATGGTCATAACCATAGCAAGAAACTGTGTGATCAATCAACACATGATAATTCAAATAACAATAATATTTCTCATTTAACAAGTATGAAATTGTTAAGCGAATAATAATTTAGAAAAAAGTGACATGTCTTAATAACCACACATTCTACACTCTAGGAGGGAAGTGCCATTAATGAAATGCAAAAGACTTAGCAATCTCTAACCAATTTCATGAGATGTAAATTACAATGTGGGTTTCAAAAAGTGTAGCTCTTAATTCTCATGGTCAAAAAATGTTTACAATGGAGTCCATGGCTCCTATTTATAGTAAGAGTTTTCCCCTATGTCACCTAAGGTGAGAAACTATTGCTCCTAGTAAAAATAAAAAATTGGGGGCATATTTAACAAAATAATGCACCTCTAAATATTGCATGCCTCTAAATATACCTCTAAAAGGACTATAAGGATTCCAAAACAAGTTAGTATAGCACTACATGCTAAAATATTAATCTTAAAGAATGATCATAATTCATATCTTTAATTTTAACCCTTTGCAAATTGGTGATAAATTCACTCCAAGAAATGAGTGAATCACTAGACCTTGCTAGCTAATCCTAAGCACTTTGATCCCCTAAGCCAATCGGGTCATTTTGCAAGAGATACTACTATACTTTATCCTTGCACATGTCTAAAATTTTTGGATCCATGCTATAAAATTATAAAAATTATGGTCTCCTCACTCTATCTTCTATGATAGTAGTTTCAACAATTTTTCCACTCTTCATCGCTTGGTAGTTGGATGGATGCCAGGTCTTTAGCCTCTCCTAAAATATATTCATAAGGATTTTTAGACAACCCATCTTATTTCCTTTGATATTTTGAAGCTTAATATAGATAATATCTAGCTTTTTGTACATTTCAACTACACCCCCTTCATTTGATTAGTCCATTTCCTCTTCAAATATTGCATCAACAATGTTATCATCAAGGATCTTCATTTGCGGATCAATTACATCAAGCAAGTTTGGTAGTAACTAACCCTTAAATATCCTTGATCATATCCTATAATGGAGATTTTTGAGAGGCTAAGGTTTCCTTGTAGGTTTGTAGGTCCCTGTATGCATCTACGATTTTCTTAATCTTCTTGACTAACTCTTTTCTATTAATCTCTATGTCTATGTTACCAACATAGTGGGAAAAAAATTTAATACTTCTTGGAATATTTCTTTCATATCCAACTATTCTTCAACCTTCTCGATGGTCTCTATCACTTGTCTCAGGTTATGTTTTTCTTAAGCTAGAATATGGAAGTGTTGTCATATTCAATTCTCCTTGGCAAGGCAATTGCCCCTCGTAGGGAGCAACACAATAGGGTTGTGGCTAAGAGCATGGGGTTCAGCTCAATCGAGGACCTTCACAATATTTTACAAGATTGAATCCTTTTTAGGATGTGATCTTCAAGGTGCACTTGTGCTCAAAAAAGGAGAAATTAATACGAGAGATCAAAAATAAAAAACAAATCAACAAAATAAAATGGGAGTAATGTTCTAAGAGATCTGCTAAGATATTCCTACAAAAATAGGCTTGAACGTTATGTGCTAACGATGAACACTTCCTCTCCTCGACATAGTGAAGCACAAATGAGAGTTACCAATTATATGCATGTATAAGAAGGTAGGTCCTGTTGTAGATCCAAGCAAGTGACTTAGTCCAAAAATACACTTAATAAAAAATAAAATTCATGCAAAAGGTTATAGACAAATACATACACATAGAAATGGGTTTGCAGGAAGCCATAGATAGCTATACCAAAAAATAGACATAGTCTCCCATATATATATATATATATATATATATATATATATATATATATATATATGCAAACAAGATTTTACATAGATTGTGCCAAAAGCGGAGGTTCGAGATTACCCACAAGTTGCTTAAAAGATAACTATTTTTACAAAAATAAATGAAGGGAAAGCTTATAAATGTATACAATTGCAAACTTGTCAATGATTTTTATAGTCTACACTATAGCTATTTATAGCTTACAATAGGGAAATTTTCCCTCCAAAATCATCTGTATATAGATTTGAAAATCCCATCTACTTTTCCTAGGGATTCTAATCACTAAATAATGTACTTTTTTGATCATAATGACTAATCATCTTAGGACTATCAGTGTCATACTTCATATTGAATGAGTGTCTAAGAAATTTATTGAGGTTATTCTCTAGTAGGTGGTCTTCATCTCCTAAGTCGAGGAAGAACTAACTTGGTCTATCTGCCTCTGTCACTTTTGAATTGACTCAGGCATCCGTTTTAGCTTGGATTTCTAGCATCTCTCACAAACTGATCAAGAGTTTTGTTGTTGGCACTTCATTGTAAATAGCAAAATCTTTTATATCAAGACTTAACTCGAAGGACAAACTCTTTTAGTGCTCCTATAGTTATTTTTCAGGACTTATGCAAAAATAAATTTTTGCATAAGTCCTAATTGTTTAGGATTCTTTCAACCTATTTTTTATGATCTAGAGAAAACTATGATCATCAGTTATTGAGGTTTTTCCTTAGTCACAAGCGAGTAGTAAGGAATCACTATAATTTTGGTGGCTTATAGGGGTATTCTAGATTTTTTTAAGAATAACTCAAAATCACCTTTATCATTGGGCTTGAAGTTAAAAAATTTATCATTCCTATAAAATAAAACACAAAAAACTAAAAGAATAGTTAAGAAAATTGTGATGTTATGTGGATATTTTGGCAAGTCCTCGTCCAATTTTTTCCCATTATTCATCTGATGGGTATTGAGTGTGATGAAACTCATCATATAGAACAATAATCTCATGTTTATTATCTCAAGAGAAATTATTGATTTGGCTCATTGCTTTGTCAATCTACATCTTAAGTTTTGCTAGTGTCCTAATAATTTGGACTATTTTTCTACATAAAGGGGAGAAATATACTCTTCTAATCTAAGAAAAATATATTTGTTTGATTCAATCATATTTAGATATTCTTCCTTCAAGCATAGTTTACCATTAAATCGATTCCATGGTGAAGGGAGACTTGTTGCTATTAAGGAATCTATTTATGCCTTTAATCTCCCCATAGTGTTGTGTAAGTTATCAAATATCTTTATGCACTGTTTGACCATTTGCTCTCTTCTAAATGGGTTGATTACCTTTTGTGACATGATTTATCTATTTTATACCCTAACAACGACAATCTCATAATCAAATGTTTTGACTAGCAAATTTTGGTATGTCCTAGCTTCTCTGATTCTCATGCTGATTTTATCTAAATTAGCCTTTGCCTCTTTATCTATTTTGAGGCTCAACAAAGTTGTCACATCTATGAATTCAAGGATTGGGAATAACACTAATACCATGCTTTTTATATCATCCCAATAAGCATCTTGATTTTATTTGATAAGATATCTAGTTTTGAGAAATTACCTCTCTTTGTTCTACTGCTTGAGGTCTTCTAGCTCTCTCAACAAGGTGTCCTTTTATCATTTAAATTGGACTCGTTGCACAACAATTTGAGTAGATAATTATTTCAATTTTTCCTCCTAAATTTTAAAAATAGCTTCAATACCTTTCTCTTTCATCTATTTAATCAATTAACCTATTTGGATTTTTAGGGCCTTGGCTTCATTCTATGATTCTTTGAGGGTCTTCTTGGTTTGTTCTAGTTATTTTTCCTTTCATCCTATTCTTTGGGTGGTCAGCTTATAATCATGCTCCACAATTATATTGTCTTCTTTGGTATGCTTCAACATATCTCAAGGTTGAGCATATTTTAAATCTATGCCTATTGTTGATGTGTGCTAATCCTACTCTATCATTTCTTATACTGGTTTAGCTACCAGTGGACTTCTTTTTTAAAGTAATAATGCTCTCTATTGGAGTGAAATGAAAGTACATCTGAGTTGTGGAAATATGTTGGGATTTTTGAGCTTGTATCTCCTAATTATATTTATTTTTTTGTTGTTTGATTATTTGAAACTTTTACCAAAGTGTGAGTGCCTCTAGGTTTTTGATGTCCCTTCTTGTAACCTTGAGGATGGGGCAAATTCTTCCACAAGTTTTATTAGTAGGATAGTTGCATTTTAGGTTATTGGTATAGCTAGGGATGAGGTTAAAGGGAAATTTTACAGGTAGGCAATATCCACCCCTCTTCATTATTGGGATAAGCAATCGATGCATTGGGGATAATGCAACTTGCTTAGTTGGAGAATCTTGAGCCTTTTTAGAGTATGCATTTCTCCCGATCATTGAGATTTTTCCTTGGGTGCATGGAAGGAAGGATGGATTTATGTTGATATTTTTCTACTAACTATTTATTTCATTGCTTTATCATACTTCCTTTTCTTCCTCTTTTTGAAACTATTTGCATGTTCACCCTTTTGACCTCTTTTATTTTGGGTTTTCTATCCTAGGCTATACAAATCTTGTTATTGGTTTGGTGAAGAAGGTGTGGCTTTATTTTTGTAGTAAGGAGGACTTGTATCGTCTCCTAGAGGGTCATATAATACTTTTGAAATTTCTTCTTGTTTTTACTTGGCTTCCCCTACTTTTTGGTGTGTTTCACTAACCACACTTTCTTCACTAGACTCCATGGTTGTAGGGATTTTCATATCCATATTTTCTTCATTGTAAAATTTGTTGAATATTATATCTTCTTTTATTGATTCAAGTTTGGCTTCTTGTTATTTGCTTAGTTGTCTCATTATCCACCATACCTCTATTTTGGGAATATTTCAATGCCGATTCCTTAATTCATTTGTCTTCTTGCTTCACATTGGTCCATGGACTAAAGGCACCATTTATCTCATAAAAATATTCATAGGATCTCAGGGTAGGTGGAGGTTTGGTCAGTTCACTAAGAGGGCAAGTTGTTGTTTCATCCTCAGGACTCCAAAATTTCTCAATCTTAGGCCTCTGCTCATAAGTGAGCTTTTGCCCTTTTATACCTTTTAGGTATGCAAAAAATTTTTGGTCAAAGTCATTATCATTTGTCCTTTATTAATTCAAGGTCCAACATTTTAAATTTACCTTTTTATGAGCACCAAAAATGCTCATATTTTTGTAGGGATTCATAAACATTTTGTGCGACATTATTTTGATAGAATGTACTTTTTATGAAAGTTTTATATATATTTAATAGGAAATTGTGTATATTCTCTAATATGTATTTTGAGTGTGATTTGTGTGTAGATTCAATGATTTTGCTATTTTTCTGCATATCTACGTCAAGGTCCCATTTGGACCTGGCACTTCATGTTTTATGGTGGAGAACTAAGGACAAAGGTGACCACAACAAAGAAGTTATGTAATATGGAAGGTGCCTAACTCCTATCTTTCAAAAGAGTGGCACCTGACTCCCGACTTCAAGGACAAAGGCACTTGACTCCCGACTTCAGGGTCAAAGGTGCCTGACTCTCGACTTCAGGGTCAAAGGTGCCTGACTCCCGGATTCATGACCGATGGTGCCTGACTCTCGACTTCAGAGTCAATAGTGCCTGATTTCCAGTGATAGGCTAGATGGTGCCTGACTCCCATTGAAGCAGAGTGCAACAAGAACCCTATTTTTAGAAGAAATAGAATGGTGGTTTTCAGCGATATATGTGGATGAAGGACAATAGAATGAACCAAAAAAATTATTCATTTCTCATTAATGATTAAGAAAACACACAAATCGATTGTATGAAACTATGGATATCGATTGAGATATATTTTATTCGATAAATAGAACACGCCTAATTTATCTTGCGAAGGATAAACTTAGCGTGTGTTCATTGTCTAAGATTATTTTTCACGTGTTTGTTGTAACGACAAGTCTGAAATAGACTTGCCTAAGTTTGTAATCGGGTATGGTTGTACACTATATAAATGCACAGACCACCCCTAAAAAGGATCCCAAACAATTTTCTGTAAAATCACTTCTGAAGCTGCAATAAAATTCATTCGAGTGTTCATCTTTATATTTCTAAGCATTCGATGTGCGTGAATTAATCTGGGTAGAATATGCTGGAAGCTTGGGCCCACTCTCAAAAATATTCCTCCTCTTTCCTATTTTTCTCTGTAATTCATTTATGCACTGTTTATTCTCTATTTTCTATCTTTTCTGCAGTTTACTTGATTACTGTAATTTTCCCTATTTTTTGTATTTTCCAGCAAGTGTGTGTTTTTACTTTTTGTAGTTTATTTCTAGTCATGTGTTTGATAATGTAGGCTAGATTAATGGTTTGGACAAGAAATAGAATGACACCACAAACCACCCTCCAAAACCTTAGGACATAGTGGACTCATCTTGTTGGTTTTATAGGCATAAATTGTGCATGGTACTTCACAAAGTTTATGAGCTTTCCTAGGTTTGAAAATTTAAATGGAGGTAATAAATTAACTGTAGTGTAACCAATATTTTGCCCAACATTTTGGCATTGTTTTTGGGGAAGTACCAACTGTAAAAACCTATTCTGTAGCAAGTGAATCTAAAAATTTTAGGTTAACTTATCTATAGAATTTTTCCACCTAATCTTGTATGAGTCCACCATGAACCAGAGGACCGGATGATCATTTTCTCAAGAGTAAAAATATTGTTTCATAGGAAGCCCTTGAATCAGCTATACCAGATTCTAAAATTGAAATTTCTTCACCTCCATCACCTCCACCAGTGCATTGGAGTCAACATCCAATTTTTGCACAGAGTTCTTCTTTACCAAAATAACCAAATCCTGATGAAGAATTAATGGTAGATAATAGCAACTTTAGAAGAATCCAATATGAGGAGGATTTGTTGTACAACCAACATTGGAAAGCTGTAGAGGATAGAACTATATCAATAGTTGACTTAGATATTCTTGTGTAGAATACTCAAAATGACAAAAGAGCTTTAGAGACTGCTTTAAGAGAAGCAGGTGTAGATACCCCATTTTTTGAAAATATGGCTGAAACTGAAGAGACATCCACCAGTTTTAACTTTCCAATAGAAGAGGCAATAGGAGACACAAAAATGAAACACATCTCTCCTACCCACCTTCCTATTTTTAGAGGATTTCAGACTAAAGATCCTGACCTGTTCCTTTTTAAGTATGATGTTCTATGCAGGTTAGTAGACTACAAGACCGATGCCCAAAAATTGAAATTGTTTCCTTCAACCTTAGATGATGCAGCCCTACGTTGGTTCATTAGTTTAGGAAATAAATAGATTACTACCTGGGAAGATATGAAAAGACTCTTCCTAGACCAATACCAAAACTTTGGTAGGGCATGAGATTCTAGAGAGGAAATCTTTGATATGACTCAAAAGGAAGATGAATCATTGGAAGAATATTGGGATAGATTTAGCTTTAACCTACAAAGATCTCCCCATGCAAAACTGAGTGATAGGTCCTTAAGAAGTATCTTCTTAAAAGGACTCACCAATGAGTCTCTTGAAGCACTAAACATGATATCTGGAGGAGACGTTTACCAACATCAAATGGTAGATATCCAACGTTTATGTCAGAATTATTCACGAAGGAAAGGTAAACCAACCTCCCAAAATATCAAATCAATAGCCACAGTCACCAAAACTAAAATAGGTAACATGCTAGAAGACCTCAAGAGTGAGATGTTATCATCTCTTGCACTTCATATGGATACTCTTCTGCTTCAAAAAAATAAGTAGGAGAATGAGGTAACATTAGCCTATTTCTATCCCAAATGTAGAGGGAAGCACCCCAAAAATGCATGTCCAGAAAAAAATATTAGAGTATGTGTTTTTTGTCAGAAATACCATAAGACAAAGTTGTGCCCACAATTACCAAAAGCTAGAGAAGATCCTAAAGTAGAGGAAGTATATTTCATGGGAAATAGGAGAAACTGGCAACAGTCTCCTATGGGAAACAACATGCTAGCTGGAATGCCACCCTATGGGGGAGGTAATTACATGAATCAAGGTCAAGTTCAGCCACCCAATATGGGTTGGTGGGGACAACAACAACCTTGGACAAACACCCCCCAAGGAGCCACTCCTTATAATCCATACCCATGGATGCCATATCAGTAGCCTAGACCTCAGTGGAGAAACTATAATGCATGGAATTCAACTCCACATAATGCACCACAAGTCCCACTATAGCAAAGTTTTCTAGCTCCCCCTATTTTGAGACCTTCTCAACTTCCTACATAGCCCACATCAAATCCCAACAACAAACCAAACCAACCAGCATACCAAGTGGAAAATGAGATGTTTCCAATGTACAATATTAGAGTAGGATGCAATCCTGTACATTTAAGGTTAGGCAGAAAAGTAGGAGTAGAAGTAGCTCCTTTGGTAGAAGAGGAGGAAAATGTAGAAGTAGAAGTTGAGGAATCACCTCTTGTAGATGAAATAGAGGAAGAACCAATTACTAAAAATGATAGAGAAGAGGTTCCACCTTTTCCTAAAAGGTTACAAGAACCAAGAAAGCCAGTACAACTAGAGTTTGAAATTTTATCCAGTCTAAAAAATTTTAACACTCACAATTCCTCTTTTCTAGGCTATAAGAGATGTTCCAATTTACACAAAAGCCATATAGGAATTATGTCTAAAAAATAAGGTAGAAGGCCAACAAAAGCAATTAATGTGGTAGGTCAGCTAGTTGATCTCATGTTGGGAAACACCTACCACCAAAAATATTCTAACCTAGGAAGCCCTATTTTAACTATCAAAATTGAAGGCTATCCATTACCCAATACACTAGTAGATCTGGGGGTAACCATTAATGTCATGCCCAAGGATACTATGTTGAAACTAAAACTCACAAATTTGAAGCCAACTAAAATTATTATGCAATTGGCTGATAGATCTATAGTGCTCCCTGAAGGAATGTTGGAGGACATTATAGTTACAGTAGATGCATGGGAATATCCAAAATATTTCTTGGTGTTGCAATCAAAGTTTGGGTTGGGTGGTTATCCACTCATCTTAGGTAGACCCTGGCTGGCAACAGATGATGCCTACATAAGTTGCAAGAATGGAAAAATGACCATTTCTAATGGTCAGAATGTTAAAAATATGATTATTCATCCACCTGCACAATCTATTGACTTGTTGGGAGAACCTGACTATGAAAATCAGAATACTGGTGATTTATCAATGATTCAACCAATAATGGCATTGGATGAGCTTGAGGATGAAAATGATGAAGAAAGAGTTATGTCAAACTTTTTCCAAGGAGAATCCTCCTGCCCTCCTCTAGAATCACCACTTTTTGGAAGTAAATATCACCACATCAAACAAATTGAGGTTGAACCTGGGAGGATATTGAATGTAAACAATGAGTTGACACTTGTTCAATAGGACACCCTGAAAGAGATATTAGTCAAACACCAAAATGCTTTTGCTTGGGACTATTCAGACATGAGGGGAATTGCTCCTGAAGTCTGTACTCATCGTATATATCTGGAAGAACAAGTAAGATCGGTAAGACAACCACAATATCAGATGAATCCAACCATGAAAGAGATTGTTAAAATTGAATTATAGAAACTCCTAATAGTTGGATTTATCTACCCTATATTTGATAGTGAGTGGGTATCACCTTTGGTGGTGGTGCCCAAGAAAAATGGAAAGTGGTGTATCTGTGTTGATTATAGAATGCTCAATAAGGCAACAAAGAAAGACCACTTCCCCTTACCCTTTATAGATCAGGTCCTTGACACCTTAGCAGGAAGAAAGTACTTTTCTTTCTTGGATGGGTTTAGTGGATACAATAAGATACATATTGGGGAAGGGGATCAAGATAAAACAACATTCACTTATCCATGGGGAACCTTCACTTACCGAGTCTTACCTTTTGGTTTATGTAATGCACCTGCCACTTTTCAAAGGGTAGTATTGAGTATCTTCTTTGATATGATTGGAGAAACTATGGAAGTATACATGGATGACTTCATAGTTTATGGTGAGACTTTTGAGGAAGCCACAACCAATTTGAAAAGAGTACTTCAATAGTGTAAGGAAACTAATCTATCCCTGAGTCATGAAAAATATTTTATGTTAATGCAGGAGGGGATAGTATTAGGACATCATATTTTTGGAGATGGGATAAAGGTAGATAAAAATAAAATTGAGGTAATAAAAAATCTGCCCACTCCTAAAACTCAAAAATATATTTCAAAGTTTCCTTGGCTCTGCTAGATACTATAGAAGGTTTATATCATATTTCAGCAAAATTTCTAAACCTCTGACCACATTGTTGTCAAAATATGTAGAGTTTGTTTGGATAGATGAAAGTGAATAAGCATTTCAAACTTTGAAAGAGAGACTGACCACTACTCCAGTATTGAGAGGTCCAAATTGGACCATTCCCTTTCACATATATGTGGATGCATCCAATAATGCGATAGAGGTAGTACTGGGACAAAAATATGGTGAATAATTTTATGCCATTTATTATGTCAGTAAACATCTTACAGGTGTTGAGTTTAATTACACTATCATAGAGAAAGAGTTTCTTGCAATCGTTCATGCTATTAACAAATTTCACCATTATATTACAAGTTACAAGGTTTTTGTACATACTGATCATTCAGCCATCAGATACCTGATGAACAAACCTACAATTAGTGGTAAAATTATTAGATGGCTTTTACTTTTGCAAGAATTTGATATTACAATTGTTGACAAACCAAGTAAAGACAATGTGGTTGTAGATTTTCTTTCTAAGTTGACACCTCCAGATCATACAACCACAGAAGATCAATTTCTAGATGAGCATCTCTTTGCTCTTGATGAAAAAATATTGTGGTATGCAGATATGGATAATTACTTAGCCATGGGTAAAGTATCCCCTGCACTCTCACCCTATGAAAAATAAACATTAATAGAGAAGAGTGGGGCCTTTTCATGGATTAATGGTCACTTGTTTAAAATCGGGCCTGATCAAGTCATGAGAAGGTGTGTTTCTGAAAATGACATTGCAAAAATTCTTAAAGCTTGCCATGATGAACCCTGTGGTGGCCATTTTGTAGGTAAAAGGACTATATTTAAATTATTATAGGCTGGATATTTTTTGCCTTCACTATTTAAGGATGCAACCAAACATGTGATTCAATGTGACCAGTGTCAGAGGATGGGTAGACCAACTCTCTGAGATGAAATGCCACTCCAACCACATGTGCACATTGATCCATTTAACAAATGGAGAATGGATTTTGTAGGGCCCATTAATCCACAATCAACAGGTTAGATATATTTTCATTTAAACTATGTGACTAAGTGGGTTGAGGTGCAGACATTACACGATTTTGAGAAAAATATTGTAACAAATTTCCTATTTGCATTCATCTTCATGTGATTTGGTATTCCAAGAGAAATCACTACTAATAAGGGACCCTAACTGACTTCGAAGCTAATACAGGAAATAATGCAATAATACAAAATTATGCACAATAAGACCACTCCTTACCATCCCCAAACAAATAGGAAAGTTTAAGTTACTAACCATTAATTGGAAAACATTCTCACAAAAATGGTGTAGCAACACAGGAAAGACTAGGCTATGATATTATCATAATTAGTCTGGGCTTACAGAACCACTAGAAAACTACCACACCACCAAAAATGTTATGAACCTCTATTCTCATTACCATAAATCATTCACTAATATGCAAAAATATTCAACATACATCCAAAAATAAATTGCACAATAAATTTCACACAAAAAAAGAGAGATTGATTATACCCTTGAGTTAGGGCAACACCATACAATGCTCCTTATTGTAAGAAAGCCACTCCACAAGCTCTTCTGCTCCATGAGCCAAGAATTCTACAAGAATACTTCATACATTAATTTTACAATGGGGTACATCTCTCTTTATACAAGAGTTTCATGGTTCACCTTCCATGAGTTACAAGATCACCCATGTGGTGGTTCACCTTCCATGAGTTACAAGATCACCCATGTGGTGGTTCACATTCCATGAGTTACAAAGTGCATAATAATATGACAATATTCCTTGTGATTACATATGACAATATTCCCCAATAGTTACATATATGATTCTATGACATACCTATTTCTAATTTGACATGTGGCCTTCCTTAATAGTTAATTTATGGCTTATACCATTATATAATACAATATTAAATTATTAAGTACCTATATTAGGTACCTAACATTCAATCCCCCTTACAAAATATTTCACCCTCAAAAAATTAGAAGAGGGTAAATAATATGATATTTTGATCCATTTTGAATACTGGTACCAATCTCAATCGTCCATCCATCCTAGTGAAACTATAATTGGTGGTAATCTTCGTTGATGCCAATGCCATGTGTTGGAAGCATAAATATCACTTTTTTCATCCATACTTGCTTACATTAATGACTTGAAGCAGAGTCAAATTTTTGGCTTCTCTAGTTCCAATATTAAATTTTTGGCTCTGTTGGTCCGAATTTTATACACACCCTATGAAGAATGAGCATAAAACTTTGATAACACTTATACGGGATAAATCCCACTCACTTTAGGATCTAGCTGGTTATCCAAGGTGTGAGTTACAGAGTTGGGTCGAATGTCAATTCACTCTTTTTCGCTTCTGGAATAGTTTTCAATATGGACTGTCTGTTACCTTACAACGGGCTCACTGAACTTGTTCAGTAATGTTCAGTAGTTGTCACTTGTTGACAATCATATTTAAAATTAATTCTTTGATCTAGCTCTTATGGGTCATCAGATTTAAATAAAAGACAAATTTAAAAGAAAATAAAAATGAATCATTTCACGATAAAACAAAGAGGGTAGGGTAAGGCAGAAAGAGAAGTTTATCAAACTTAACTGTAAAACAAAACTACCAATTTTATTTATACTGTTAGCTTCACAACAGAACAAATCAAAGAAGAAAGTGTCCAGTTTTCTAAGATCACTTTCTACTAAGAGCATAAGACAAAGATGGAACAGATCTAACAAAAAATTATAAACCGAAGGGAAGTCGGTTAAAATTGATATCTTTCACCGGCAACCTAGCTCGCACAGTGAGGATAGAGCAATTAGAACAGGCATGAACCTTGAATCTGTAATTTTCCCTAGCATACAATAGAACAAATGAAACCCAACAGCATATTTAATCTTGATAACACAAATTTACAACATATATTTAATAAACTTTAAAGAAACGGATTACAAAAGAAAATGAACTTATCACAATCTGCAAAATATTAGGCTCCTGGCCATGCTATCATAGAGAACAAAAGCACATCAACTCCAAGTCCAGAATAAAGGGCTATTGAAGAAATTTTTGGCAAATCTTGTGCGACATGTCGCGAAATCGCGACATGTCGCATTTTCACGACTTAAGACAGATAAAGGCCCAAAAGTGGAAAACAGCTGGAAATGGACACGTGTCGTGATTTTGCGACACGTTTCAAGACAAAGCAAGCCACGTATCAGATGATTAGAGTCACGTATACTGAATTGTAGGGTTTCATTTTAATATTTAAAGTTTTGATTTAATAATTTTAAAATGCTAATCCTTGTTTGTCTTTCATGCAGGGAGCCATCTGGCACTTACATGATAACGGAGAAATGGCCATAAAGACAAATTCAAGTGCAAATTAATCGAAGACAGCCATATTGAAGTGAGAGATGCCAAAAATTGTTGTTTCATCCAAATTTTACAGATCTGGCCACAAAGAGACTTTACGGTGACTAAGCAGCTGCCCATTTAATGGAGTATGTCGAGAATTGGCCGAAAAGTGAAAATATCTACACTCAGTTATTGGAATTTGCCGATGGATGCATTTAATGAAAATTTATGGCAGAATTAATGGCTTGCAGGCATTTTCAACTCAGGGATGGCTCTGTGGAGATGAAATGTCAGAGAAGTGGTGACTCATCCAGATTACCCGAGGGAATTAATGAGGGCATTTACTCACAGTTACGGGTGAATGCAAGTGGCATTCGAATTCTTTTTTCTCCATTTATGGCAAGTGACTGCACTGATTTGCAAAATGGTTAAGTTTTATCCGAACTTTGTTTTAAAAGATCTTATATTGTAAAACTCGGGTACTGGGGTTTAAGATGATAAGATTTACGATTGGAGAAGAAGATATTTTTGAAAATATCAGGGTCTGTATTGAGTCTATAAATACTTCTTCTCAATGTAATCGCAGGGGGCGGAGACTTAGAAATAAAGGGCTATTGAAGCAATTTCTGGCAAATCTTGTTAAATACTTTATTTCTGGACTTGGAGTTGATGTGCTTTTGTTCTCTATGATAGCATGGCTAGGAGACTAATATTTTGTAGATTGTGATAAGTTTATTTTCTTTTGTTATCCGTTTCTTTAAATTTTATTAAATATATGCTGTAAATCTGTGTTATCAAGATTAAATATGTTGTTGGGCTTCATTTGTTCTATTGTATGCTAGGGAAAATTACAGATTTAAGGTTCAGGTCTGTTCTAATTGCTCTATCCTCACTATGCGAGCTAGGCTGCCGGTGAAAGATATCAATTTTAACCGACTTCCCTTCGGTTTATAATTTTTTGTTAGATCTGTTCCATCTCTGTCTTATGCTCTTAGTAGAAAGTGATCTTAGAAAAATGGACACTTTCTTCTTTGATTTGTTCTGTTGTGAAGCTGATAGTATAAATAAAATTGGTAGTTTTGTTTTACAGCTTAAGTTTGATAAACTTCTCTTTCGCCTTACCCTACCCTCTTTGTTTTACCATGAAATGATCCATTTTTATTTTCTTTTAAATTTGTCTTTTATTTAAATCTGCTGACCCATAAGAGCTAGATCAAAGAATTAATTTTAAATCTGATTGTCAACAAGTGACAACTACTGAACATTATTGAACAAGTTCAGTGAGCCCATTGTAAGGTAATAGATAGTCCATATTGAAAACTATTCCAGAAGCAGAAAAGAGTGAATTGACATTCAACCCAACTCTATAAATCACACCTTGGATAACCAGCTAGATCCTAAAGTGAGTGGGATTTATCCCGTATAAGTGTTATCAGAGTTTTATACTCATTCTTCACAGGGTGTGTATAAAATTCGGACCAACAGGCTCCTCATTGTTCTTCTACTACCTCAAGCCCTATCTCCATAATTATTGCCTTTCATGGTGGTGTGGATGACGATATACTTCAACCTTATCCTGATGTGCAACCTTTTTGGACTCTTCAACTTCTTGTTCTTTTTCCAATATCCCATATTGGAATTTGTCCTTGGATTTATATTTTTCTTCATCCTTGAACTTTGTTATTACCTCTTCCTTAGACTCTATTTCATGACCTTTGAATAACATAAGATTATACTGATAGGGGGGTGAACAATATAAGATTAAAATTTTTACTTTTATTTCCAAAGTAGTATTATCCAATATCATCAATTGTAATCATGAAACAATGCACATATAATCACACACATAAGAGACATATTTAACATGGTTCACCCAATGTGTTCGATGCCCACGGAGAAAATATTTCTTATAAATTTTCTCAACAAGTCTCTTGGTAATAAATTCCCTATTACAATGTTTATGGGCACCAAACCAAAGGAGACACAAATCCCCTATGCTCAAGTTCATGGACCTCTATCCACAAGAGACCTCAATCCCCTTTGTTTTGGTTTGTGGACCTCTATCCACAGGAGACCTCAATCCCCTCTACTCTAGTTTGTGGACCTCTATCCATAAGATACCTCAATCCCCTCTACTCTAATTTACTACAAATATTTACACAAGGCTTGCTCAAACCTACTCCAAGACTACACAAGGCTTACTCAAACCTACTCCAAGCCTAGGCTTGCTCAAATCTTCTCCAAAACCTGCTCTCAAATCTAATCAAAATCTACTTCAAGCCTACACACAAGGATTGATCGAATCTGCTCATCAAAACCTGCTCAAATATGCTCCAAGCCTACACACAAGGTTGGCTCAAATATTCTCACCAAAACCTGCTCAAATTTTCTCCAAGCCTACATACAAGGCTTACTCAAATATGCTCACTAAACCTGCTCAATCTACTCCAAGCCTACACACAAGTCTTGCTCACCAAAACCTACTCTCAACTCTACTCAAATCAGCTCCAAGACTATACACAAGGCCTGCTCAAATTTGCTCATCAAAACCTGCTCAATCTTCTCCAAGCCTACACACAAGGCTTGCTCACCAAAACCTGCTCTCAACTCTACTCAAATTAGCTCTAAGTCTATACACAAGGCTTGCTCAAATATACTCTTCAAAACCTGATCAAATCTTCTTACAACTCTAATCAAATCTGCTCATAAAACCTGCTCAAACCCGTTCACAATTGATCTAAAATCTTGCATAAAAACAATTTTCATATATTCGTAAACCTTGCATAATGATGCCATAAAGTGCTTTATCTAGTATTCAATGTGCTTTCTTCAACTAAAGTAGTTTAGACATATTCTATCCAAAATTTATTTAACCTCTTGAACATATAGAGAATGATATACACTAACAAATGCTCAATATGTTCTTCACATTTATTAAGTCTGTTGCTTTCACATGTCTCACATTTATTGCATTCTAAAGGTAGCTCTAGTCTAACACTTGATAACTGACCTGGTTATTGCTGAGTTGCATATTACTTCAAAACAAATCACAATGCACAAGTATTTCTCATATACTCACAAAATCAATCATGAATAATGCACGAGTTTGTTCTTTTCAACTACTCACAAAGTCAATCATGAAGATGCACAAATTTGCTTTCACAAAACTGATATATAACTCTTGCACTTTCATTTCCAATATCACTCAAAACCAATGCACAAGTTTACTCTCAAAACTTATCTATAAGTTTCATCAATTTATTTTCAATTTTAAACATAACCAATGCACATTATTGATCTCAAACCCTTGCACATATATTCCCAATTTCATTCAAGCAATTGCACAATCAATCAATCCTTATACCTCCAACCTCATGATAACAAAATATTTCCTTCAAGCAAAACAACTTCGAGAAAGAGTTAAATCACCATACCTCTAAATCTTCCTTGATGATGATGAGCCTTCAAAACCTATCTTAACAAAATAATTTCCTTTTTGATCCTTCAAAAATCTGGTTAGTAATTTTCTATTTCTTGCATAGATAGGAAATCATCCACAAAAACCTTCCCAAAAATGTGCACAATAAAGCTTTAAAAATAATACCTTATATCTCCTTTTAAAATATGCAATATTACAAATTTCAAATAATCCATAATACACCTTATATCCCCTTTTCTAACATGCAATAATCACACTTTTCAAACAATACCAAAACCACCTTATATCTAATTTTCACATGCCAAAAATTACACTTTCAACTAGTCCTTAATACACCTTATAACTCCTTTTCTTAGATAAAATAAAAATAAAAATTTCCCTTTATTTAATCAACAACTAACCGGTGACTATCTCCTTCTATCACAAATTTTTGTCCTTATTTTAATCAACACAAGGCCAACAAACTATATCATTTCATAAAAAAATTAAATCAAAATTTTGGTGCCCATACCTCAACCAACAAGCCCCACGAGCGCAAGGAGAATCAAAATCGTGACCTCTGCCAATGCAGCGCCCAAGCCAAGGCTTGGTAACCAGTTGGGCTACCCCAGTGGGTAGTAACCATAATGCAACATAAAATATTTGAAGCACTCCTTTGTCCAAAAGTGTTTTTCCACTCTGCCAAGCAAAATAGAACCTACCCAAATTCAACCCTACAACCTTCCTTCCCCAGAGCCTTAGTGCTAGCTCAACAACCAACTAGGATAGCCATTCGGTTGAAAAAAAATATGCAACACTACCAATTTGTCTCCTTCATTGCACTCTCCAAGGTAATAAAACACATCAAAACTAGTGCTAGTGAGTTTTAAACCTCACACCTTCTTCCTCGCAGTGACTTGGCACAAGTCAAACCACCGCTTGGGCTACCCCGATGGATGATGTCAAGGGGCTATGCTTCTCCTCCTTATTTGTTGCCATTCGCACTCACTGCAATAAACGATCTTCAAATGCATGCTCTTCAACCTTAGCCAAACCAATATTTAGTGCATTATTTATATGCATATGCCTCCTTTCACAATGACGTTGGTGCTCATATTTTACTTTTTGATTTTTTACTTTCATATAACCTCTAATAAATTTTGGCGCTCTTTCTTTTTAAGCCTTATTTTGATTATAATATTTTAAATCTAAAATATTTAAATATTATAGTCTTTAAACCTTTGGCCCTTGGAAATAAATATTTGTCTTTAAAACTTTACCTCCTCTTGTGGTCTTTAAATATTTTTCAAGAAATTATAATAAAACATTTTAAACCTTGTCCTTCTTCATAAGTTTTAAATATTATTAATCCTTCTCTTAGAAAAATACTTTGGAGATATACCTTGCTTTTGAATTTTATCCATTGCTTGCTATTCATCAAACCCATGGGGAATATTTTTGCCTTGACTATCATGCACCTTTGACATCAATGACAACTCAATATTTCCAACAATCTCCCCCTTTGTCATTGATGGCAACCCTTCAAAAAAAATATTCTTTTACTGCAACTAAATTCCAATACTGCTCCCCCTGAGAAGCTGCTCCCCCTCACTGAATTCTCTCCCCCTTTGACATCAATGGCAAAGGGCTCCTTGGGGCTAAGAATAAGATACTTTTAGCATAGCCCCCTCACCACCTCCTTTTCTTGAGGTGATTAATTATGGGATGGGAGTAAATCTACTCCCAAATTACAATGCTCTTCTTCTTTTTCAATATTTTTATAAATTTTTGAAGTTATACCTCTTTGAACATTTTGACTATCCTTCTTCTTGCTTGTCTTTGGAAGCTCCGAAAATTCTATTCTACACCATTTTTCTCTATGCCCAAACTTCTTGCAATTGTAACACCTGATGTTGTAGTCCTTGAAAGGTGCAAATTAATTCTTGGTGAAGCTATAATCATTCTTACCATAAACCCTGCAATGTATAGATTTATGACCAAAATTATTACAATTGAAACACATGATGTTGTAGTCCTTGGAAAGTGCAAGTGACTTGAAATTTCTCTTGTTGAAGCCATAATGATTACATGAGAAACAATAACCTTGGAAGACATATTCATATTGTCTTGATCTCATGGTTCTTTCTTTGCTTTTCTTGTGATGGTCCCTATTCCTTAATGATTCTTTGTTTGCTTCCTCTTTGATACTACCACTTCTCAACTTATCAGTATAGGTCTTAGGCTCTTCTTCAAATACCTTCTTTGATGCTTCTATTTCTTTTGAGCTTGAATCCTCTTCTTGACCTTCCTCATAACCAAGTCCAGTCTTCATAAATGGAGATCTCTATGTTTTGATAATATCATCCAAATATTTTGATATTTTCCTAAACTAATATATCTTATTATTAAATTTCTCAAGTCCCTTCCTTAGAATGTCAGCTTCATGTTCTAGTCTTTCACATTCTAGTTCTTTTGCATTTAACTGTTCAGCCATACCTTCTTCAACTTTCTTTGCCTCTTCAACCTTCACTTTTAAGTCTATGAGATCTTGTAGGAGCTTTGTCTTTTTTTCCTCATCCTCTTGAACTTGAGCCTTCAATTTTGAATTCTTCTTTCTAACCCTTTTCAATTCTCCAATAGCAGTAATAAGTTCCTCCTCTATGTTAACTATGGTTTTTTCTTCATTTTTTGAATCTTTCTATTTTTCTAGGTTTTTAATTACAAGAGCATCTTATTTCTCTTATTCTTGGTCTTTGAAAACATGAGCATCTTCATTCTCTTATATGGAAAAAAATAAGATTTCTTCCTTTTCACTATTAGAGAAGTTCTCATCACTGTCACTTGAAGCACTACTTGCTTCTTCAACATAAAAACTCTTCTTGTGCCTTTGAAAGATCTTCTCATGCTTGCCTTGACCATGCATGTTTTTATTTTCATAATAAAACTTTCTTTCCTTATTTTTCTTGTAATCCTTTTCTTCTTCACTGCTACTACCTCCATTTTATGGACAATTAGCTGCATAGTGACCAATGTTACCACAACTAAAACATTTCACAGTCTACATACTTTTGTGTTTTCTTGGACCCTTCTTATTTCTTCTCACAAAGTTAACCTCTTCTTCACTACTTAATTCATCACTTGATTCTTGTTCTTTATCCTTTTCCTTATTTGAAGCTTTGAATGTTGCCTTTATTTTTTATGTTTGTTCTTTTTCTGTCCTCATCTCATAGGCTATGAGAATTCCATGTAGCTCATCCATGCTTAAAGTTTTGAGATACTTCATCTCTTCTATTGCTAAAACCTTTTCATCATGCCTCATAGGGAGTGGCCTCAATATTTTTTGAACAATAATAGATCCCTCAATATTTTCTCCAAGTCCACAAATAATGTTGAAAATACACGAATAATGTTGAAAATATCATCAACACAAAGTAGATACATAACAATATCTTCATCATCTTTCATCTTCAAGTCTTCAAAATTCCTTCTGTGTGTTTGAAGTTTTTGCCATTTTGACATTGTCATCTCCTTCATATGTTCATTGTAACTTATCCTACATTTTTTTTTCTGAATTACATTACATGAATTTCATAAACTTTGATTCAAATAACCCACTCAAAATTGCATTCATTGCCCTGGCATTATCTTCATATGGTTTCTTACCACTTGCATATTTAGGAGGAGTTGTAGAGGGTGTGAATTAATTTTCAACAGATTGCCATGTATCATATCCATGTGCCATCAAATAAATCTTCATCCTCACACTCCAGAAATCATAGTTAGTCCCATTAAAAAATGGAGCCTTATTTGATGAAAACCCTTCCTTACAAGCCATGTGTGTTCCTATAAGATCTTTCTTCAAGATTTTAGGCTTTCATGAAGGAACCCGCTCTGATACCGATTGAATAACACAATATTATACTGATATGGGGGGGTGAATAGTATAATATTAAACTTTTTACTTTTATTTCCAAAGAAGTATTATCCAATATCATCAATTGCAATAATAAAACAATGTACATATCATCACACACACATAAGATACATAGATTTAACATGGTTCACCCAATGTGGGCTACGTCCATGAAGAAAATATTTCTTATAATTTTTCTTAAAAAATCTCTTAGGAATCAATTCTCTATTACAATATTTATGGGTACAAACCCAAAGGAGACACCAATCCCCTATGCTCAAGTTTGTGGACCTTTATCCATAGGAGACCTCAATTCCCTCTATTTTGGTTTGTGGACCTCTATCCATAGGAGACCTCAATCCCCTCTACTTTGGTTTGTGGATCTCTATCCATAGGAGACCTTAATCCTCTTTGCTCTAATATTATCCAAATATTTACACAAGGCTTGCTCAAAACTTCTCCAAGCCTACACAAGGCTTTCTCAAACCTACTCCAAGCCTACACAAGGCTTACTCTACTATGATCCAAAACCTATTCTCAAATTTACTCAAATATTCTTCAAGCCTACACACAAGTCTTTCTCAAATATTCTCATCAAAACCTGCTCAAATCTACTCCAAACCTACACACATTATTGGCTCAAATCTTCTCAATAAAACCTGCTCAAATGTACTCTAAGACTATGTATAAGGCTTGCTCAAATATGCTCACCAAACCTGCTCAATCTACTCCAAGCCTACACACAAGGCTTGCTCACCAAAACCTGCTCTCAACTCTGCTCAAATCAGCTCTAAGCCTATACACAAGGCTTTAGTCAAATCTTCTCATCAAAACCTACTCAATATACTCCAAGCCTACACACAAGGATTTTTCACCAAAACCTGCTCTTAAATTTGCTCAAATCAGTTCCAAGCCTATACAAAAGGCTTGCTCAAATATGCTCTTCAAAACATAATCAAATATGCTTACAACTCTGATCAAATCTACTCAGAAAACCTACTCAAACCTGCTCACAATAGATCTAAAATCTTGCATACAAATAATGTTCATCTATTCCCAAATCTTGCATAATGATGTCATCAAGTGCTTTATCTAATCTTCAATGTGCTTTCTTCAACTAAAGTAGTTTAGACATATTCTACCCAAAATTTGTTTAACCTCTTAAAAATATAGAGAATGATATGCACTAACAAATGCTCAATATGTTCTTCATATTTATTAAGTCTATTGCTTTCAAATATCTCACATTTATTGCATTCTAAATGTAGCTCTAGTCTAACACTTGATAACTGACCTGGTTATTGCTGAGTTGCACCTTACTTCAAAACCAATAACAATGCACAAGTCCTTCTCATCTACTCACAAAATTAATCATGAATAATGCACAAGTCTGTTATTTTCATCTACTCACAAAGTCAATCATGAAGATGCACAAATTTGCTTTCACAAAACTGATCTATAACTCTTGCACTTTTATTTCCAATATCACTCAAAACCAATGCATAAGTTTACTCTCAAAACTGATCTATAAGTTTCATCAATTTTTTTCCAATTTCAAACATAAACAATGCACATCCTTGATCTCAAACCCTTGCACATATATTCCTAGTTTCAAGTAATTGCACAATCAATCAATCCTTATACCTCCAACATCATGACAACAAAATATTTCCTTCAAACAAAACAACTTTGAGAAAGAATCAAATCACCATACCTCTAATTTTACCTTGATGATGATGAGCCTTCAAAACCTGTCTTAACAAAATAATTTCCTTTTTGATCCTTCAAAAATCTGGTTAGTAATTTTCTATTTCTTGCATAGATAGGAAATCATCCACAAAAACCTTCCCAAAAATGTGCACAATAAAGATTTAAAAATAATACCTTATATCTCATTTTAAAATGTGAAATATTACACCTTTCAAATAATAGACAATACACCTTATATCCCATTTTATAAAATGCAATAATCACATTTTTCAAACAATATTAAAACCACCTTGTATCTAATTTTCACATGCAAAAATTACACTTTCAACTAGTCCTTAATACACCTTATAACTCCTGAGCAGAAACCCTTGCCATCCTCTGTTCATCTAAAGAATAAGGCTCAATAGAAAGAATCCCTGATCATTGATTCAGAGGATAATGAAAAGGATAACCTTGACCACTGCATGCAGATGTTCATCATAAATTCTATCACTAATTGCATCTCCTAGCTTGCTGATTTACGTAATGCACTAAACCTATGGTTCTTTATGAAATCCTTCACTGACGGTGTGACTAGTGCTCCTATTGAAGATCTAAAGGTGGTTGTTGTTCCTGAGGACGTCCCTGGCAAGAGTAAAGATGTTGAAATGGATACTTCTAATGATAGATTCCAAGAAATTTTTGTTGAAACTAATAAGGAGGCTTAAGTGTTTCTTTCCTATGTCGGGTGGTTGTTGGATACATTTTTGCTATATACTGCATATGTCTACTATTTTTTTTTAGGTCTATTTAAGTTTTTCCTATTCTGAATCTTGTTGTAGTGGCTGCTCCCCGAGGATAACCTTGGTGGATTGGAATTTTGATGGATGGCATCATGTTCTAAAATTTTCTAGTCTGTTGGATTCTGTAACCTTTTTGTAATTAGGTTTTGGGGCCTTACTAAAACCCGTTTGTAATATAACTTTTTTAATCAATAAAAAAAATACACCTTATAACTCATTTTCTTAGATACAATAAAAACAAAAATTTCCCTTTGTTTAATCAACAACTAACTAGCGACTATCTCCTCTCACAAATTTTTGTCCTTATTTTAATAAACACAAGGCCAGTGAACTATATCCGTTCATAAAAAATTTAAATCAAAATTTTGGCATCCATACCTCAACCAACAAGCCCCATGACCATAAGGAGAATCGAAATCATGATCTCTGCCAACATAGTATCCAAGCCAAGGCTTGATAACTAGTTGGGCTACCACAGCAGGTAGTAACCACAATGCAACACAAAATATTTGAAGCACTCCTTTGTTCAAAAGCATTTTTCCACTCTTCCAAGCAAAATAGAACCTGCTCAAATTTGACCCTGCGATCTTCTAGCCCCCAACACCTTAGTGCTAGCTCAACGACCAACTGGACTAGCCACTCGATTGAAATAAAATATGCAACACTATCAATTTGTCTCCTTCATCACGCTCTCCAAGGAAATAAAACACGTCAAAATAGATGCTAGTAATTTTTTAACCTCACACCTTCTTCCTCGTAGTGACTTGGTACAAGTCAAACCACCGTTTGGGCTACCCCAACGGATGACATCAAGGGGCTACACTTCTCCTCCTTATTTATTGTTGTTCGCACTCACTACAATGAATTATATTTGAATGCACGCTTTTCAACCTTAGCCAAACCAAATTTTAGTGCATTATTTATATGTATATACCTCCTTTCACAATGACGTCGACGCTCATATTTTACTTTTTTATTTTTGACTTTCATATAGCTTCTAATTAATTTTGGTGCTCTTTCTTTTTAAGCCTTCTTTTGATTATAATATTTTAAATCTAAAAGATTTAAATATTATAGTCTTTAAACCTTTGGCCCTTGGAAATAAATCTTTGTCTTTAAACCTTTGTCTCCTCTTGTGGTCTTTAAATATGTTTCAAGCAATTATAATAAAACCTTTTAAACCTTGTCCTTCTTCATAATTTTTAAATATTATTAATCATTCTTTTAGAAAAATACTTTGGAGATATACCTTGCTTTTGAATTTTGTCCATTGCTTGCTATTCATCAAACCCATGGGGAATATTTTTGCCTTGACTATCATGCACATTTGACATCAATGACAACTCAATATTTCCAACAATCTTTTCCAATTTGTTTCCCAACCATAACTTCCTAGTTTGCCCCTCATTCTTGCACCAGACTAAGGGATATCTTGATATGTTACCTTATTTTTATAGTACCATAAATCCATAAAATTATTTTGCACATTAATGTTAATACTACACAAATAATGCAACCAAGGATAATCAATAACATTATCTACATCATTCATCTCAATAACATGAAAATATGAATGTAAAACATATTTATCAATGGTGATTTTCAAATCTTCAAAAATTTGAACATTTTGACCCTCAAGCTCCTTGGACCTAAGATATATCTTGCTATGTTATCTTATTTTTACAGTACCATAACTCCATAAAATTATTTTACACATTAATGTTAATAGTACCCAAAGAATGCAACCAAGGATAACCAATAACAATATCTACATCATTCATCTCAATAGCATGAAAATATGAATGTAAAACATATTTATCCATGGTGATTTTCAAATATTCAAAAAATTAAAAATTTTGACACTCAAGTTGTATATCTTTGATTTTCTTTGCTTGAAATTGCAACCTCTTAGTCAAAGACATTGATAAAGTTATATTTGCTTCCTGGGTTAATAGAAGCAATTTTTTTTTTGAATGCAACCATGAACTTGCAAAATAGAATTTTTAAATTCAAACAAATATTATTGACCATTGTGTGGCCCTGACACACAAGGTGTAGTTTCCTTAGCTTGCCCATTATTATATTTTTCTTTTGATCCCTATTTTCTTAAAAAATGCAACTTTAAATTCTTCCAATGTATATGTAGATTCACAAGCAGTAGAAAACTCCCTCAACCAAGAGAAAGATACCCCTTCTAAATATAAATAAAAACCACATCTCCATAAATAAGAAAAATTTGAATAATTATAAATTTTCCACCATTCCCAAACATCACTATCATCCTCTCCATTGAATATTGACAACCCCATTATTTTTTTTGTTTCAAAATAGCTAGGGTTTGAAATAACCGGAATTTCTCAAAAATTAAAATTTTGAGATCTCATCTATTTCTTTCTTCAAACAATTAAATATGTAGATTTTCTTCAAAACAAAAAAAATTGAAACTAATATGCTCACCCGTATTGAGAGATAAATATTTTCCCTTTGCATAAATTTTCCATGCAGCCCCAAAAACAACACCAAAGCCCAACTTGCAACAGTTGTAACTCCCTCAATACTTAACAAAATTTAACAAGTGAGTAGTCATTATTGTAGTACTCAAAATAACCTACATGTTGGTGTAAAAATATTTTGAAAATGGCTGCTAAAACAATTAATACATTTTTTTTCTTTTTGAAAAAATCTGTGCAGCTAAATAACAACATTAACAACCCAAATTCAAACAGATGTAACTCTCTCAAAACATATCAAAATTTCACAAATGAGAAATAATTTTTATATAGTCAAAATAATATATGTTGGTGCAAAAATATTCTAAAAATGACTTATAAAAAATTTAATACAATTTTTTTTCTTTTTGAAAACAAATTGCACAGCCAAAAAATAGCCTCAACCCAACTTCAAACAACTGCAACTCTCTCAATACTTATCAGAATTTCACAAGTGAGTAGACATTTTTATAGTACTAAAAATAATATAAATTTTGATGCCAAAATATTCTAAAATTGATGGTTGAGAAAATTAATACAATTTGTTTTTTATTTTGAAAAAAACAATCGCATAGCCAAAACACAACACAAATAACCCAACTTCAAATAGCCATAACTTTCTCAATACTATAATTTAATAAATGAGCAATAAATTTTGTAGTACTCAAAATGATCTACATAATTATGCAAAAACCTTTTAAAAATGACTACTAAAAAAATATATAGCTCCAATAAAAAAATGTGTCATAGCTCTGCAAAACAACCCCATTTTGCCAAAATTGATGCTCTAATACCAAATGTTATGAACCTTTATTCTCATTACCATAAATAATTCACCAATATGCAAAAATATTTAACATTCATCCACAAATAAATTGCACAATAAATTCCACATAACAAAATAAAGATTGATTACACCCTTGAGGTAGGGCACCACCGTACAATGCTCCTTATTGTAAGGATGCCACTACACAAGCCAATACTTCTACAAGAGTACTTAATACATGAATTTTACAACGGGGGTACATATCTCTTTATACAAGAGTGTGATGGTTCACCTTCCATGAGTTAAAAGATCACCCACATGGTGGTTCACCTTCCAAGAGTTACAGAGTGCATAATAATATGATAAAATTCCTTGTGGTTACATATGATAATATTTTTCAACAGTTACATATATGATTCTATGACATACCTATTTCTAATTTGACATGTGGCATTCCTTACTCAATAGTTAATTTATGGCTCATACCATTATACAATACAATATTAAATTATTAAGTACCTATCTTGGGTACCTAACACCTAAAAAATAAACTCTTTGAACGCTCCTCTAGTTATCTATTGGGAATTTTTCCAAAATGACTTTTTTCATAACTCCCAATTATCGGGGGTTATTTCAACTTCTTTTTCATGAGCTAGACAAAAATTTGATCATTAGTTATCAGGATTTTGCCTTAGTCATAAGTAGGTAGTGAGGAATCAATATAGAAAGTATCTCTTAGTGTTGGTTATCTTGGTCCTTGTTTTATCCCAAAGGGTCTTGACCCATTGGATGTCAAAATGTTTTTTGGGGTATACAATTATATCTATTTGTTTTGAAACCACTTATTCTTCTTGGAGCTTCACTTGAAGAGCTTCTTAGAGTTGTACAGTCAGAATATTCCCTTGCATAATTTGCTATAATATATCCTCCAATTATTGTATATTTGATTGAGCCTCAACAAGTTGGAACTTGAGGTCCTCAACCTACTTATTTAATTGGTTTATTTTTTAGGTATCCTTCTTTAATGTCTCATTCTCTTGATTGAGTTGCTCCTTTTACACCTTGAGTTATCCTACTTCTATTTTGAGATCTTGGTTTTTCTTTGTATGTGCATCATCCTCTACTACCAACTGGTTAAATTTTATGGTCGTGTTAATAAAGAGTTGTTTTACAAGTTGGATCATTTGATATGGATTTGTTTGGATTAGATCCAACTAAAAAACCCTGTTAGTAAAATTAGCAAGGAAATTTGTGACTTTGGATGGGCTATTCTCTTTTTTGACTATTATATAGGTCTTATCCCCCTTACATGCCAATTGTGACCTTAGCAATACTAGATTCTTAGAGGTTTTGTCTTTCAACTTGTATTCTTTCTTCCACTTTATTTCTTCAAAGGATAGGATGTCAAATATTTTTTCAACATTTGTCTCTTCTAGATCATAGAAATATTTCTAGACAAAGGCTTGAATTGGCCTTGTGGTTGAGTTGGATTTATGGGGTGCTTTTTTAAAACTTAGTAATAATTGCTTGGGTGGGTGAAGTAATTACCTGCAAATATAGTTTCCTAGCCTAGGAAGGTGGATATTATGGATAAGTCAAGATGGTTGGTGGGGTGAATTGGGAGGTTATGGTGATGGACGTCATGGACATAGAAGGGGTTAGTCCTGATGATAGTTGTACTAGTGGGGACATAATTGGTGATGAGGTGGATTATGGTTAATATGATAGCATATTTGGCACAAATAGTTATATAATGAAAATTTAAATGTATGGATATGAAAATGAGGTGATGGATTGGTAGTAAGAGTGATGATGATATTCGGAGGTAGGGTTCCTCTAGGAGAAAAATGAGATGCACTAATGAAAGGTGAGAGAAGTGAAACAAATAAGATATGAGAATAGAATAATAATGAATATAATAATTAGGACCAATGGAGAGTTGAATGAGAGTGGAGGTGGACATAAAAATGGCCATGATGCTGGTCATTCCTAACTTGGAAGGTGATCCTAATTAATGGATTTAATCCCATTGATATGAGGTGTATATCATTGCTATACATGTGCCACTACTACTTTATCAAACATAAATCCATATCATTTAAACCCATGATGTCCGTTAATTGATGTCTGATACACCATCTAACTAGCAACTTCTAGTGTTGTTGGTACTGTAGAGATAATAATTTCTAGCTTTGATGTACATGATGGCCTTGGTGGACTAGATGGCCCTATAACATTCACTCACTAATTTTGTCTTCTCAACACTCTTTGGGAGATTTCAATCATAGATGACATAGAATTGTTTATTGAAGAGGCTATCTCAAATTGACCTCATTGAAGTACCTATTTCATATCACATCTTTTGCCATGCTATGATTTTTCTATTTGGGTATTTCAATTTTATTAAGACCCCCAAATTTTGATGATTCATTATAACATTTGGGATGATGTCATTATTGGCATTTGTGTAAAATAAATTCCATTCTAGTGGGTTGTTGTACCACTCTTGTATTTCATCTTTGTAACTGTAAGTGCTCCCCAAGGTGGCAAGGGTTGGATTTTCACTTGGATTGGCCTTCTAAATATTGTATTACTTTTTATGTGCAAAGAAGGTATTCAAATTCTTAGATTTGAGAATAATTTTGAATACTACTATTGGGTCATATGACCATTGGTCTCTAAGTTTCTCAACTCCCATGTCTCTTAGTTTTCCTTTTATGACTTGGTGGTACCCATACAACTTTGGATTGATCTTCACTATTGGCTATTTGAGTGGGTTGAAGCTTATTTTCTTCTACTGATTGAAGTATTTTATATCCTTATAGTTGATTTATATCACATACTCAAGATTGAATATATAATTTGACATAAATATGATGACCTCAAAGGTCATGGAGTAAAATACATAACATGGTCTTTTCCAAATAGAAGTCTCAAAAAAATATATTCTTTAGATTATAGGAGTTATTGTTTCTCATCCAACAACCTTGGAATTTTTCCTTTGAAATTTTCCATTATGACTTCGTATACCTTGTCATAGAAGTGATATAAAGTTTATCCCTTTCTAAATAGGGTATGTACATGAAATCTAGGATAGAAAAGGGTTCCACCACATATGCTCCTACATGGTCTAACTTTAGGATTGATTTTTTTTTTTTGGTAGATGATAAGCCAAAAAAATTATGGATTATAAATGAACTTTATCTCCTCTTTAAATGCTCTTAGTTGACTATTCATTTGGTCAAAGATATATTTGACATAGTCAATTATTTGTGAATATATCAAGTAAGTTTATATTATGTGGAAGAGGGATAAGTGCTCTTCATAAATCTTGGAATTTTCTCTCTCCCTAAAAAATTGTGACAATCCTAGGAAGCATCATGTCAAAATATTACATAAAATTTTATAACTCTATTGGGATGCTAAAGTTAGATAGTAGGTTAGGTTTCTTAAGATAAGGAACTAAGAAGTCCTTATAGTAGTTTATTGTGCCCTCATAATAGAAGTCATTCTATGTCTTTGGGTTGTAAAATACCCACATGGCTAGGTCATAAACTACCTTTAATAGTTTCCTTATATCTTCCTCCCAAATATTAATGGACTCCTCACTCCATTGTGAGGTCTAAAAATCCTTCTAGAGGGGTCATACCTTTAGCATAGGCTTCTATCAGTTCTTGATAGCTCTACACTTGAGGTACTAGGTTCATTACCATCCTTAAGGTCCATATTTACTTGGGTTCTAGGTTGAATCTTTGTAATGCCCATCTTCTAACTTGCCTAATGGAGTGCTCATGCATCCCTTATTCTACCATCCTATAGGTATCATCAAATATTTTATCTAGTCTCTTAGGAGGAGGTGAGATTTGTCTCTTTCTATTTTCTCTCTTCTTCTTCACTTTACCTTTAGAAGATTTGGATTCCGAAAGTAATACTAATATGGTTGAATGCAAAGTAAATGTGACTAGAGTGAGGGTAGTCGATGGGGGGTAAGATTGGGTTGGTCTCTAGTAAATATGGGCTTCTAGAAGTAGATGAAGTATCCATAATGTTCAAAGAGGAAAAACTTAATTTTGGAGCATTGGAATTTTTTTTACTAAGTCTTGAATTTAGGAGTGATTTGCTCAATTTAGCCATCGATTCACCTAATTTAGTGAGTAACTCACTTTTAATTTGAAGTGATTCACTAGTTTAAAAGGCCTTTGAATATTTTGTTTTGTAGGAAAAAAAATTGACTATTTTGAATGATTCATTTGAGTAAGCAATTTATTTGCTCACAATTTAACTTCACTCATCAAAAAGGAGCTGAATTTTTTTTTATACATAGGGTATTTTTTCTACAAGATTGAGTTATTTGCTCAATTTAGCTAGTATTTTGCTAACTTAGACTAACTTGGTGAACTTGCTCTTTAGTGGATAGGTTTAGTGTGGTTTGTTCATACAATTGAGTGATTAACTTTCAATCAACAAAGGGATATTAGAGGTATTTTGATCTTATATTTTTTTACCTATTCCTTTTATCCTTTTAAAATGGTGTGGTTGGACTTATCAAGGGATCCTTAGTGAGGCTCTAACCTATAATTTTAGGTGAGGTATAAATCAAGAAATGGTTTAGTGCTAGTGCAATCCACTCAGGAAGGGTACAACACCAAGTAAGTCATTCAAGGGGGCCAAGAAATATTGAATGGGTAAACCAAAGGTTGTAGGTGGATGCCATTTAGTTGAGTGAGTAAAATTATAGGGTTTAAAGGGACCCTAGGGGTATAAATACCACCCGTAGATTTCCCATGCCTAGTGTGGGCTCATTTGGATGGAGAATCAACCCATAGGGGGTCGATTTGCCTACATAGGCAGTTGGGCCATGCCAAGCATCTCAATGAGTGTTTCACTTGCTTGCATAAGAAATTTTCTTACTAAAATGAGTGATTTTCTCATTTGGATGAACTAAAATTTTCTTTGAGAATGACATCATTAAGAATATGATGATGAAATCATATATCTATTGCATTGTATGAAATTCATTAATAAAAAAGAGAAGAAGAGGAAGACCAAGTAGAAAGAACTTTGGAAGAAACAAAAAGAACAAAATCAAGAATTGACAAAAAAAATAAAAGGAGAAAATACTAGCCAAAGAATAATATTTAGAAAATGAAAGAAAGTACACATACATATTTATATTTTTTATGGATAAATTTATTGCTATATAAATAGAGGTGTTGCCCGTTAACAAAAATTAGGAGCACTCTTACATCCATCATGGCAATTTTATAAAGGTTTAGAACCACAATCTATAAAATTTGATAGGGTTGAATCCTAATGGAGTCAAAATTTTGATAAATTCTAAGATTTGCTCAATCTTCATCCCACTTGAATACAAGGTTACCTTCCTTATAATCCATCTTGGTGGCCTATTTTTCAAACCATATTTTGACTACCTCTTGATGTTGTACCATCATCTTAAATAACTTTTCTCTCTCCTTCTCTAAGGCTAATAGAGTGTTCAAACTTATTTGCATTGTCTCGATATTATTGGAGATATTACATTATTTGATAAATTAAAGTACCCCCATGGTACATTTGTATATTTGTAAATATTAGATTAGGGAGTGATTTATTAGATTAGGGAGTATGAGTTATATTTCCTCTAAAGTATGTGTCAATGTATGAGAAGAGTCCAAGTGTCATGTAATAAAGTGTGCAAGTGTATAAAGTGTGAAAGAGTGCAATGTGTCATGTAAGTGAAGAGTCACATGATACATGGAAAGATGTAAATTCAAGAGTCATGAGAGATTTGTCATATATGAGGAATAGGTAAGGATGCATATCTCAAGTTTTTGAGGAGAGCAATAGTCAAGTTTTGAAGAGTCATATTTTAAGGTTATATTGTTGTTGGGAAAAAATTCAGTGTCCCTTGCTAATTGTCATGCTACTAAATTTTCCTAGATCCAACCAGTATTGTGGACTCTGGTAAATCCACCTCTTCAACTCTAGAAAAATAAATCTAATCCTCTAAAAATATTGAGTTAGGTAAGGAAACCCTATATAGAGTGATATATTTATCATTTATGCTCAACCAGATAACAAAAACAAAGATTATTCATTAAAAACTAACCAAGATTTACAATGCCCATCAATTATATTCCTAAGAGTAGACTAGTGTCTTATCTCTTATCATTTATCGCAAGTGTTTAAGCAATATTAATGAGAAAGAATGAATAAGAAAGAAGGAACTAGGTCAATTACATCCATTTAAATAATGTAAAAATTATAATTGAAATTCACTAGCAAAATAATACACCATTCATACATTCAAATAATGTAACATGCAAATGTGAAAAACATATAAAATTGAAAAAGTATTTCTCAAAAGGAGGAAGCATGATTGTATTTATATAAAAAATGTCTTTATAGGGGGATTCTAGTTCAAATTAACCAGATTTTTCTAAATCAATACAATATTGAATTTTTTTCAAAGAATGTAACAAAAATTTATAACTCTTCATTCTAACGTTATAACAAAGACCCTCTTGGATTTCGATCCAACTACTGAAAATTATCTTAGCAGACTGAATGCTTCTTGAGAAATTTTGGGACCTACACAATCATGGGGAAGAATAATAGATGATAAAGGGAGACAAGACACAAAGGGAATACAAATGATAGAAACAAGGATGCCAAAATACCTTGGCAAAATTTTTGCTATGTAAAACTTGATGCTTCTCTAGTTGGCACAACCTATATTTATAGCTTGAAAGTAACCAATTTGGTCATAAATGCTTTCATTTGGTCTCTACATCTAGTTACTTCTCAACCATTGGATTTCAAATGAGTTACAACTATTTTTATCTGATATCTACACTTGGCTACTTCTTAGTCATTGAAATTTTCTTTATTTTTTATGGTATTTTCCTTGATTTACTTGAGCCTTCCCCTTTATTTTTTGGAGTCCTTTTGCCTTTGGTTGGTTTATTTTCACGCTTTGTTACCTTAATATTGATTTTATTAATATCTTTCCCTTTGTCCTGTTTCTCCTCTTCTGCCTGAGTTATTCCAAGTAAGTTATCAATTTGATCCCAGGCTTCATCACAAAAGGAAACAATTAACCTTATTATATCAATGGCCTAAATAGCCTTATTATTTTGATTTTTTGACAAAGAATTATTCTCCTGGGAGAATCTATACAAATAATTGGCCATTTTGATCAAAATGTTGACCTATTGAGCTAATGTTTTCTCATCATCTTCGCCACAATCAAAATCATAAAATTTATTAAAAAAGAAATCATAAAAATTGGCTACACTTTTACATTCTTCCAATGATATTCCAACTTGCCCTAATATTATATTCATTCATCCTCCCAATATTCTACATCCTTGATATAATTGTCCTATCTTGGCCTCTTTCTAAAGAACATTAATACCTTAATAAACTCTTGATAGTAGTCAAACATTGTACCATCTTGGATGGTCACCTTATTTGTATGTATCTCCTCATAGTGATCTTCAAATTGCTTAAAAACATCCTTAATCAAGGCTACCCATTATCTATTGACTCCAAGAGAATATTACTTCTCTATTGATACAATAATAGTGTTGGTATTCTAGAATATTTAGGCCAAGGCCTTTAGTTCACTTTCTAGTCCTGAATACACCTTTGCCTAATATTTCTCAATGAATGCAAAGCAATCAATTCTCCTAATAATGATCTTGAGTTATGCCTTTTGAATTATCACTTGAGGAGATGATGGTGGGGTTGCTATAAACTTTGGTGAACCTTGTTCCTCGTACTCCTTGAGCTTTACCATCAAGTTATATTTTTCTACTAGTAACTTTTTTTTGTCTTTGTATAGGGATTGTATTGGACTTTAACTGACATCTTGTAAAGAGCCAGTGGATCATCTATGATTTGTACACATATAGCTCTTATTTATTGATCCACGTGGGCTGATCCCACCTCTACTATTATGGTGAATGATATTTTCATAGGTGAGACCATTAAGGTCTGAGTGGCTATATTTATTTATGTTTTGAAAATATTTCCTCATAGAAATACCTTCAAGTTGCTTATCATCAAGGGGATCATAAAACCTAACCTCCTATACCTTTTCCAAGGTGTAACTAGCTACATATTTTGAGGAAGATTCCTCAAGCCTAGACTTTTTATATTTAGGATATCTGGTGGAACTTTCTAACCTTAGTTCAATGTCCCTTAGTATGTTATCAAGTCCCTCGACGACCTTAATTTTACTTTGCATATATGGAGACAATAAGAACTCTTTATTATTGAAATATAGAGACTTGGGAATGAATTTTGGTTGGTGCAATGCTAATTGGATCTTGCTTTCATATGAAAGCTCAACTTAAGAGGAGGTTAAAACAAGTTGTTGATTTTGAGAGGAAGAGGTTGGGACAATTTCCTTACCTACACCAGAGATAGAGGTACCTTTAAAAAAATGCTCTGTGGGCTAGGGAGTTTTCATTAGTATCTCAACTAAAGAGATAGGTTCAACTCCAATTTCTACTTGGACTAGTTCCTAGTCAAGCATTGCTAAAAAGTGGTTTATAAAAATTTATGAGGTATCACTCAAATGGTTGGAGCAATCTCCTCAATTTAATGTCTTCTTAGAATTATTAATACTGTTGGATAGTCCCCAAAATATTCAAACTATGAGTATGCTATGACATTGACTGGGTACTTATCTCATATTGGTCAAATTGGCAATTTATTATTCAAGGCCTCTCTAAGCTCATCCTTAAAGGCATCTACTCTATGCTTGCCCATGAATTGTGAGACCAACTTTTTCATTAGTTCCTAGTAGTGGCTTTTGGAGTCGTATGGTCTCCAGGTGAGTTATGTGAAGCCAAACTCATCCATTTTCCAAATTTCCTCCAACATAATTTGGTAGTCATTATAGATATAATTGCCTATTTTACAAGGAACCTCAAGCCAAGAAATTCTTCCCTACTTTTTATATATCCTTGTTTTGGCTTCTTTAGCCACCTGCCTGATTATTTCTAGAGCAACTATAGTCATTGGAAAATATTTTGGAAGGGATTTAGGAGGTATCTTTGAACCGTATACTCTTATGTATGTAAGGTCCTCTGTAAGAAAATAATCTCCTATATGATTGTCAAGGAAAAATTTTACTATCGTAATCCCTAACCTACCAAGGGTGAATCCACAAAGGATTTTGTGGATTACTATTAAAAATACTCCAAATAATTCAGCATAGCTAAACTTTCCCTCATGTATCTAGGGCAATCTGTCATGAACATCAAGAGTTTGCATTCCTCCCAAATCAACCATTCTTTATGGACTAAGCTACCCTACTATAAAATGTATGAATATGGAGTAGGAGAAAGTGGGAATTTCATCTACATATTCCTTTCTTGCCTTTCTCAAATGTAGTGAAATGCTCATGGATTTTTTTGCAAATAAAATCTTCCCACTTATACAACTACATTGGCCTAATTTTATAATTTTACAACAATAAGTATATCATCTCCTTACTAACTAGTGATAGGTACTTTACTCCTAAGATGATATTAATTATGTTGGAAAAATCCATGACCCACCCTTTTAACATATGTTTTCTAAGGGGGAAATTAAAAGGGACTCTCTCATCATACCTAGAATGTTTTGAGAAGGCTGACAGTTGTGTCACATACTATGCTTACTGGGAGATTATTTTCCAGTCTACATCCAACCCAGTAGGGAAGAGGCAATTTTTTTTTCTAAAGGTAATTGTTGTGATCACGGATGTTGCTCATCCGTCCTTATCTCTAAAAGCTCTACTTTTGGGTTTGTAGGACAACGTGAACCAAGATAGTAAGTTAGATAAGTAATAGACTCTTGGATAGATGGTTTTTCCCAATTTTGAACCCCATCTATGGCAAAATAGATATTATACACTCTAGCTACCATAGGCCTTCATAAATAGCCTCTTCATTAGAGTTGCATGGCATTGGTGGTTCTCCCCTATCATTTTGAACCTAAAAATGGTTTTCTAATATAGATCATAGCATTTCTCTATAGTGAGACATTTATCTGCTCTGGACTTCTTTGAAAGTTGGAAAATGTCTCTAATAATTGGTTTCTCAAGTAGTTTTCCATAAGGATTAGCCTATGTGATATTCTTAATGTCAACTATGGTACTTGTAGAGGCCATGGAAAATTTTATGGGCACTTAATTATCACCTATAAGCTACTTTATTGGTGTTTGCAACTTTGCAAAATACTCTTTGGGTAGTAACTTCTCTCTAAAGGCTTTTTTGTAACTCGATGATTAATGGTGGTAACTCATTCATTGAGGGTTAATTTATAGCAATCATGTTGGGTTGTTTGCATGCTTATACCATAAATATTTATATCTGCTTTGACATTCTTCACCATATTTATATTTTGATAGTTAAAATTTCTTTGGGTGTCAAAATATTTCTAGACCATTGGTGTTGATTGCATATTTAATCTCTATTTTTGGAGTTGGTTCTTGAATTTCCTTAAAATTTATGTTGGGTTCGACATATTTAATATTTTTCATTAAAGCTTATCAAGGGATAAATCCTAGCAATCAGATCTTACATGTTTTAAAATTTTATCATTTATGATCTAGTTTCATGGCATCACTTATCGTTTAATTCTACATGTTGGATATAATATAGAGAATAATATTGTCCATTAACGTGCCTTCGAAAATATTGGTTCATGCATCAATATTATTCGATTAATATTCTCTATAAACATCAACCTAAAATTCAATATTGGTCATTTAATTACCTCTACGATCATTGGCTTGTGTGGCAACCTTTTGGATTAATCATAATTATTGGAGAGATGCCAAGGATAAATCTTAGCCATCGAATCTAGATGATTTAAAAGGTTTGATCCTTATCATCTAATCCATCATTTAATATGGTCCATAGATATATTTTCAAGATTAGATCCTAACCATTAATATACCTTAGGACCAATTACATTGTCATATTCCTTGAAGAGTGATCATGGCATCGTTATTAAATCTTAGCCATTGAAGTCATATCGAAGACAAAATCTTGGTCATTGATGCACTTTGAAGAATTTTTGTTGATCAAGGTTCTTGACTTTTTTTATTGTTTGATCTTGAACATCCATGTTGATTCTAGGTTTGATCCTACCCATAAAAGTGCTTTCATGATCATTGGCTTGTGTGCTATATTTTTCAGATCAATCCTAACCATTAGTGTCAACACAAAAGTTAATCCTACCCATTGAGGTGCATCAAGATTAATTCCACTATCATATCATCATTGACTCGTTTCATCTTTGAATCTTAGTTGATGAAGTCATTTCAAGATGAAATTATGGTTTTCAAAGTGCTCAAATATTATTTACACTATTTTATTTATGTGAAACAGTTGACATATTTGAATCATAGCTATCAAATTTATTTTGAGAATGAAACCCTAGCCATTAAGGATTCTTTTGATGGATCGGGTGCACTTGTAGTAACACATGGAAACTCCTAATTGCAATTTACATTTAACTTTTCTCAAAACCAAATCTCCATTATCCATTATATTTTGAGATCAAATATAGATCATTGAAGTGTGTTGGTGATGAGGTGAGCATTGTTTGACTTTCTCCAATGTGGCCTTATCCAGTTTGTTAGATCCTAGCAAGGTAAATCTTGTGCATCAAATGTGCCCTAAAAGTGATTTAACCTTAATGAATCATCAATCAAATATTATTCATCTATGTTGTATTATGAGAAGAATCTAGACCGACGATTCTACTATGGTCGATTGGTTGGAGCGCATAGTTGACTTTTGATAAAATCTAAACCATTTATGAACTTCCTTTGATTAATCTGATATGTTAAATTTGGAGCACTTTTGGTAGATTAGCTACATAGAGATAGTTAAATTAGGCCCATTGAAGCATTTTAATTGATGATTATGGATCATTGATTCTAACCGACGAGGTCATGCTTAATAGAAACTCATTGATAGTTTAGATTAAACGACAACATGAGGATCATGAGGACCATTATAGATCATAGATGATTGGAGAAACTGATTGGCACCTATGCAAAGTCATGCTTGGACAAGTCAATGCGGTGAGCACTTGGAAAAAAAAATTAGAGGATTCTTGATATTATATTACATTCGTTGAGAGGCCTAAAATAGAATCTATATGGGCCAATAGGCCTATGAAGGGAATTGTTTCAAGAAATAATTGAATTATAGGAGATAATCTATCCAAAAACTATCAAAATGGTGACCTAGGAATTTTTGGACATAGAGGTGTATTTATTCTCAATGGATTCTTAAATATCTAACACTAGATTTGACTGTAGGATAGGTGTTGGGAATGCAATTTGAAGCATATGGGAACAACAAAATATTTGGTTGACTTTATTGACCTATATTTCCTACAACACTATACCTAATGACACTTAACCTAATAGATAAATGACTTGAATAGTGATACAATAGGGGTACATAATGATATAAGAGTGCTCATTTTTTAATATCTATTTGGTCCTTTGAGTAGGGTGATAGATCTTCAAATTCTAGGTATTAAAAAGAATAGATAACTCTCTACCATTTAGGGTCTACAACCTGTATGTGTGTTGGCCAACTGCATGAGCAATATGATAGGGCCCAAGCTATTTAGGCTTCCACTTTATTTTATTTCTAGGATCATAATTCTTTGGATCCTAGTAAAGTACTATGCGCCAACCTAGAAATATTTCCCTTTAGTATTTTTGTTGAAGATTTGTGCAATATTCTAAGTTTGTTTAGTTATCCTTAGAAATATGTTCCTCCTATACTTTTGGAGTTGTGCCATTTGGTCTAATTTTATTTATAGAACATTTGGATTCTCATGATTTAGGAGTAAATATAGAGTATGACCTTCTACCTAAGGTGGTACCAAGGCACTTTATCTATAATTAAGCTCATAAGGGCACTTTTTGTATAGAATTGAAGATAAATAAAGTATTTTGAGGTGTCTTCATGGTATCCTTTTCTACATTTTATTTTTTATTTTGTTTCTCCTATTATGTTGTCATCGGTCCTTTGTATTTCAAATGTGAAACCCTCTCCTTAGAACCATTGTACCTTACTTGCTTTAGTATATTTTTAGTTGGATGTTCCTCAATAGATTTCTCCTTACCCCAATTCTTAACCCCTTCTTAACTAGAACAGATGGTAATGTATTCAAATGTTGAATCTTCATCTATCTCTATAGTGTTGAAATTAGTTAGAATAACATTTTTGGGGTTAAGTGAGGTAAGGAATGACTATTGAAATTGGTTTTTTTGGCATGTAGTATGATTTACTACTAATACAAATTGACCTAAGATGGTAGCCTATTGAGCTTGGAACTATTGGTTATATTAGATAGTTTTTGAATACCTAATGAATCCAACACATTCTATAGGATCATGCCTATCATTCAATAGAAGACATCATATCTCAACCTATAAATTGGAATTCACCATATGGTTGTGATTTTGACTCATTCCTTGGTTAGCACCTTTCCAATGCACTTGGTATTTTATGAGATAGAGGGTCTTCCAAGGTTCCTTGTTTTATGGTTACCACTATTTCCTCTTAGTATTGTTATAATTTATCAAGGTTTTGATCACTTCCACCATCTCACTCATTAGAAAATTATTATTTTCTTTATTATTTGTATTGGATGAAAAAAAAGTTTAGAAGTTATGGTTAAAAATCTATAATGGATGATGTGCTTTAGCTAGGATGAGTAACAATGTATGGTGATGGATATGGATTAGATATGGGAAACATGATGGGTATATAACTAGGTTTTGATATGTTTTGAGTAATATGGGCCATATAGGTCATTGGTAGATCAAGAGATAGTTTTACTACTCAGATAAGAACACTCTTCTCCTCAAGTTGCTTATTTAAAATTCATGGTTGATATACAATGATTAGCATTACACACCATCAAAACTAAGATTATAATATAAACCCTTGATGTAATAAGGTAGTACTTGCTATTCATTTGACCAAATATTTTATGGGATTAAATTTAGAGTTCCCATAAATTAGTATTGAAATCATGTATATTTTATTAAGGGTGTCTTTGAAATATATTTAGCTAACACAAAAACAGAGTAACCATTTCCTATGCTATCAAATATACTCATAAAAGGTTATATAATTAATGTCTATTTTGTAAAAAAATTACAAGATAATCCTCTATTCCATAAAGTAAACTTGTAACCAAAAATAACAACACCAAACATATAACACAAATTGAACACTTGCAATAATAAAATAATGATCTCTTTTTGTATTAAACATGGGAGCCTGAATCTTCCAATATTACAATGATATATTTTGAATTGTACCAAGTGTATTGGGTGCAATATTACATTTTAAAAGTTCCTAAATGGCAGAATTTGGTCTTACAAACAATCAACTGGTGCTCTTCATCCTTTTTGCTACAACTTCAGAGGGGTGAGTGGGCTTCAAATATCCAATGCAGGGACCACTCCAACTTTGTAAACTTCTCCAAAATACATGTTTCCTACACACATGAAAATCATATGAGGGTTTGTAGCACCCACAAATCTAAATAAAGAATACTTCTATAAAACCCTAACTAGAGAAAACATGTAATACCTGAAATAGAGAAAATAAATTAAATGCCTTACTTATAAACATAAACTTTTTACTAATCTTCTTGAATCGTGCTCTTGGCTCTATGAAACTGTAGGTATGCGGTGGTGACTAGAAAACCATGCATGGGCAATGGGAAAACTGCACATATGTGGTTTTGACTTTCAAACCACAGACATGAGGTGAATAATAAAAGAAATATTACCTTAGAAATGGGCCTCCAAGCTCCAGATCTTGATTCTCCTTGGGATGCATGCAAAGCTCTAGTCTTATTTTGGTAGTCTGATGGTACAAAATGTTTAACCTCCTTTGGTGGATGGGGTAAAGGTGTCTTTATAGGTCCCTCAAGATTTTAGATGAAAATGAGAGGTGGTAAGATAGGACTACCAAGTGGCAATTTTGGGCTTCCAAATGGAGGGGGAAGTTAGAGTGAGTCACCTAGAGTGTCTCACTTAACTGGGGTGATGTGGATGCAAGTGGAGTGCTATATGGAGGGTTTCCCCATGTGAAAGGACAAGGGGAACAATGGTGTATGAGATGTGGTAAGGGATGTTGGTGAGGAGGCTAGGACACATGTCTAGTGGCTAGGTAGGGTATCGAAGGTTAATTTTCTAGAATTAATAAATCTAGATTATAGGATAATGTGTAGGATTTATATACCTAAGTGTAACCTTAGGTATATAACTTTACTATGCATATTTGATGTGGGGTGACAAATGTGATGTTATGGATGCCTAGGTTTTGGTGTCTAAAAATACCCCTTTTTGTACTGTGTTGTGTGAAACATGATGTGATGCAAAAACCAATGATACTTGTCTTTGTTGGATGTATGGACTCAAATGTTCTCGATGCACAAGAATTAGTGATTTTGAAAAAAATTGATGACATTTTGGGTTGTTTGATTACCCCCTCAATTGGTGAATGGTTGAAGGATGAAACCCACAAGCCAATTGATCAAATATGGATGATGAGATAAGATGAATGATGAATAATGTGGATTGTGATGCAAATATATGACATTGACTCAACTTGATGCCCCAAGTTCAGAGTTGTTTGTGTTTTGAAAATTTGCCTTTGGTTCATTTGTGGTAAATATTATGGTAAAACCATCAACTACATCTAGATTTCTTGTTCCCTTGTGACTATAGCAATTCCTTCCAAATGATGGGTTCAAGGAACGAGTAATTCTAGAAATTTGATGCTCATGTGATTTTTGATTATTACCAAAATCAATTTGATTATTTTATGCTTTTGACTCAACTAAAGGGGTTGAAGGATAACCTTGTGCATATCTGATTTAAACATAACCAAGCTCAAAGGATTGAGGGACCTATATGATTAATGTCATTTTGATTTTATGATGAGTGTCCTTATGGTGAGCTATCCATTCTAGCAGATTGCATGGATTGCTAGTCTCTACAACCACCAGGTGTATAGGATAATTCACTAGATACGAGGTTCACTAATTGATGTGTTGTTGATGATGCTGATTATGGTGATGATTTTGTAAAAAAGGATGTGTGACTGGCTGGGGTGTGCTATTTTTATGGTTTTTTTTTATAATTTAAATGTACATGTATAGTTTTATCTCCCCTTAACTGCATGTCCATGGTTTTCATCACAAATTATGGGATCACATTTTTGCGTGCTCTACAAACTATGAGTGCATGTTTTTCATCATGAAAAATATCTATTTAAAAGGTGAGGGGGTTCATTTTCATTTTATTATTGTGTTGCAAACTTTCTAAGCAGTTTAAGAAGAGAGAGTGAGATGGAGGTTTGAAACAACCCAAGTCTACTCACCTAGTTGTTAAAAACATAAATTCAAAATTTTGTTTAAACCAAACATAAATGTCACACATTAATGTCAGCACTTCCAACTTTGAATTAGTACTTAGGCATAAATTTTCACACTTCAAGATCCTATATTGCTACAGACGATGTATTAAGTACTTGGGACCGACCAACATCTTGTAGTAGGTTACCTTTTAAGAGATCCTTTCTCCTTTATCAAGTTCTTAGATCTAGGCAAGGGGTTGTCCTTCTAGGGCCCATAACACCTAGAAGGGTAGACACACTAATTCCCTATCTTATAGTATGGAGGACTTGGATCTATGATCCTACTCTTACCCATTGGTCCACTGACCCATTTAACCATAAGGTCCATGCTTGAGTTACCGTAGTTATGCCAGTGCCTGATGATTGACCTTCACCTAAGGTATCATCAGGGTCCACCAATACTCTGGATTACAGATAAGATGTCTCAGTCCAAGCTCTAGTTGATGGTAATGCTACCCATACCATCTACCGCTAGACCTTCCAACCTCAAGGATTTATCTCCTAGTCTTGAGCTTTACTAGCAATTCCATAATCAGAGTATGGTTTGTGAGCACCCTCATGTACTACTCAATTAATAACTTGGAATGACATCCCATATCGTCATTTGTTACTCTCTACATTATAGGACCTTAATCCCTTCTCTGTATGCTAGATATCATTTACCACTGAATCACAATAGTCACCACTACAAACTATCAAAGTTGGGTAAGTGCTATCCTTATCAATAAGCATTTTACTAGTCTACCTTGATGGTAGAACGTTAATATTCACTGACACCTTACCATGTTTCAAAGGTTTATAGTTTTATATTCCTTAGTGATATTCTTCCATGGTTTTGTCTAATCTAAATTTTTTCTATTAAAACATAAACAATCATTCTCAAGACTATAAGAGGGTAAAAATGCTTACTGTACAAGTTAAAAGTATAATTAGAGATTATCCTTGAACTATTTTATGTAAATTCTAATATGTTATCTAGAATTGGTTTCTAAAGAATTATTTAATCACTTTTTACTATCTAAACAATCATGATTAAAATAATATTTTATTTAAATTTTGCTCTAGCTAACTAAGCAAACATTTACTAAAATTTTACATATTTCTTATATAACAAGCATAGAACAAATAAGTCTTTCCTCCAATACTTCAACTAAACTCATGAATAAAAGCTTTTTCTTTAATACGATATTACATATATTATTTTTATATTACTTACCCTCTACTCTATTTTTAAAGCATAGCCTAGTTCAAAGAAAGTTGACTTTGCTCAGACACGACTAAACACAATATAACCATATAAAGACGAAAAGGTTCTATAAATAATTCATATAGCTCTTATATAGTTCAAGATTTTACCAATGAGGAAAGTGAAGTTATAAAATTTGTTTTTATATGGTTCTTCTATTTTTGTTATAAAATTATATATTTTTTTGAGGGATGAGACATTGATTGCTACGATCCTCCTAAAAATTTTAGCTTGGATCTAAGGTTTTATGTATTTTATATTTTTAAGTCAGCTTTCCTTAAAGGTTCTTTAGAGGTAAATATCACATAATGGAAAGTTTAGAGACTATTATTATCAGGTGTCTACAAAAACATGGCGCTCTGTCGGTTTTTCCAATACTCAACATCCTACTATGAATACAAAATTTCTTAGAAATTTATGAGGTTACAATAGAACCAATTAATTATTAGTTATACTTATATCCCTAACACGATGCAGGGGTCTAAAAGATAAAATGCTACCAAAAATATGATGTCAACAAGCAAAAATGCAACCTCTCAAGAACATTTGCATAGTTTTAAGATTTTTCTAATGTGTGCAGTCATTTAAAAGATAAATAGCCAAGCATGTTTCACATACACTCAACACTAGAGGATAATATGGTAGTCTCAAACATAATCTACTCATACATAGCAGAGAAACTTAAAGCACGACACACTACTTATTTTATGAAGGAAATTCATAGCATAAATCAAAGAATTCCTTTAAACTTGTCACTGTTTTCAATCCTGCCAGAAAGCACTCTTTTAACTAATAAAATGTCGCATAAAAAGAAAGAAAAAATAAAATCCCTATGATGTTTCTTCTTTTCGCTACTTAACTAATATATATATTTTAAACTGGTTTTCAGGATTCTAGATTTTATATAATCGTTCCTTTTGAAGAGTAAATCATGTTCTTGGAATTCCATAACAGACTTTTTAAAGACATTATATTTTCTGCTCCTCTACATAATTATTAAATAAAGAAGAAAAAGATAATTCCTGGAACAAAAATACTACATAGTATTTAATTTAACTTTTAAAAAAAGAAAACATTCTCTCCATACATTTTTTGTTTTCAATCCCAAATTTTTCTAGTACAGTGTATCTTTTTTTCTCATGAAATCTAAATTTCCAACAAAGATATAGTATATTTAACTCCATCCTTTTCAAAATAAATACATAGAAGTTTACATATTTTTTAAAATATACTCATTACATGAGTCTAAGTCAAATTTATTTGCTACAAAGAAATCACATGTGATAGACATCACAATCCAGAATCCCATATGATTAAAAAAATAAGCAAATCTCACTGCTAACACTACTATACTCTATCAGTGGTACCTCCTCGACAGGCGGAGATTGACAGATTTGGAAGCACAATTTTGGGTCAGCTTGGCCCTAGTATGAATGCAATGTTGTTTATTTTATAAATGTAAAGAGAGGTGTAACAACCAACCCATGCATTTAAAAAATAATACTCCTTATCTAACAAAATCTCAAACAAAATTTAAGTATTTAAATTCCTTAATTTTCATGCATATAAGAATTCGAATTAGCTATATATATTTCCATTACTCATATTTTCACCCCCATGATTATTACATAACCAGCCATAACAATATAAAAAATTTACTCCAAGTAATAAGAGGACAACAAACCATCATATCAAAAACAAAAATAAAACAATATTCCTCTTCTAAGATTTTGAAAACATCCAAGGAAAGGACAAACGTTGACCTAGTTATGGCGTACAGTCGTTCACAAACTGGCTAACTAGCTTCTCAAAAATATTGGCAACAATTCACAATACCCGCACTATCAAAATTCTTTTAGAGTTTCCTCCCTCTGTTCCCCAAAGGACCTCCCTCAATTATATAGGAGGTTTAAATAGTTATAAAAATGACACTTAACACCAAGTCATGCAAAATATTTGTCTTCCAATTGGTTAAGTCCAGCTTGTCCATTTAGTGAGTGGAGAACAATATTTTAATATATGTTCTTAACTATGTTTCTGAATGTGGTTTTGGTAAATATTTTTTTAATATTTATTTTTTTAATATTATATTTAATATATATTATATATTTTTTAATTATTTTTAATAAATAGTTATATATATGAAATGCAAAGGTATATATGTACACAATGCAACACTACACATACACAAAATGCAGTAACAGGTAGGATGATCTATATGAAAATTTCTACAGTGGGCTTCCATGTACCCATAGGCCAAGGTGCATTAGGGACGACATCATATCCCACCTTAATTGGTGCTCACATATGTAATCTTCGCTAGGGATAAGTGTTATTCATAGCCAGTTTGCTTGCAATGGAATGTGGAACCTACACCTGCACTCACAAAAGCTTACAATAGTATCACATTCTTTCAACAAATAATAATCAAAATAGTGGGGACATGACATTCTCCCCCACCAGAATTTAACATAATCCCTGTGTTAGTCAACATATAATTGCAGGTTCCAAAATATGTGATTATAAGCATTTAGTCAAATATTAAATATTATCCCAAAAGTCACATTCAATATACATTACAACAAAAATATGTCATAATATCAAATTATGCATGTATTATATATCCAAATTGTTCATTTGAATGTCAATTTTCAAACAAAAAATAAAATTGTCTTTTCATCTCTGCCACCTCCTCCCAGGTGGCATTCCTTTCCGAGTAGAGGTCCCACTGGACTCTACACTGATAAACTATTCTTTTTCTTAATTATTTAGTTCTATAGCCCAAAATTCTAACAGGTCGAACCTCAATGTGTTATGGGTCCGATGTCTACAAACATGAAACATCCAACACATGAGATGGATCAACAACATATTTGCGGAGGAGAGACACATGGAAAACACTGTGGATCTTAGACAAATTTGGTGGTAGGATAAGCTTATAAGCAACAGGGCTTATTTTAGTAATGATCTCAAATGGATCAACAAATCTAGGGCTTAGTTAGGTAGACTTAATAGGGCTTTTGGTTGGTTTGACTTTGAGAAAGACTTTATTACCAATAGCAAACTCTCTAGGTGTTCGTTTAAGGTCAGCATAGCTCTTCTGACGGTCTAAGGCTTCACGAAAGTCATTGGAGGATTTATTTTAATTGGACCTCCATTTTCTTAACATCATTAAGACTGATCACTTCTCGATCATCCAAATTATCCCACGTTAATGCTGCCCTACACCGACGTTCATGTAGGGCCTCAAAAAGGGCCATGCCCAACGTGGTATGATAGATGTTATATGTAAATTACACCAGGAAGAGATAATCCTCCCACTTAATTTTGTGGTCCATAAAATAATGCATAACATATCCTCCAATACCTTATTGACCCTCTTAGTCTTCCTATCCATATCAAGATGATAGGCTATGCTGATATTTAGCTTTGTGTCCCATGATCGATGTAAAGCTTACCAAAATTTGAATCATGAATCTCTATCCGAGATAATTATTTTATGGAAACCATGCAGCCTCATGATTTCCTGAGCAAAATTTTGTGTTATTATGGGGGTATCATCATGAACATTGCCTGGCATAAAATGCGCCACCTTAGTCAACTTATCCACAAATACAAAAATTGCATCATGGTGGAACCGAGTCTTGGGAAGACCAACTATAAAATCCATGGAAATCACTTGTTATTTCTGTTATGGTATATCAAATAGGTGTATTTTCCCCCCAATATGTTGATGTTTAGCATTAAATTTCTAGCATTCTAGACACCTTGCAACAAATTGTACCACATCTTTCTTCATACCAGGCCATAAAAAGTCATTTTTCAAATTTTCTCTTATTTTTATCACACCTGGATGAGAAAAATATGGAGTACAATGTGCTTCTTGCAAGATGGTTATTTTTAGCCCTTCATCATTAGGTACTATTATCCAGTTTCAAAAATACACTAGATATTTTTTGCTACTAAAATTTGTATGACGGTCAAGTTTTTTCTCAACCTTAGTACGACATTGGTTGCAAAACTCATCAATTTTTTGCATTTCCTTAATTTTCTCCTATAGTCCATATTGACATTTTGTGAGAGTAGTTATGTATCTTCTTCGACTGAGGGCATCTACTTATTAATTTTTCTTTCCCTTGATGTATTCAATCCCAAAATCATATTCAGCCAAGAACTCCATCCATATCCGCTGCTTGGTATTCAACAAAGATTGAGTGAAAATATATTTTAAACTCTAATGATCAGTTTTTAACTCAAAAGGTTTTCCCAAGAGATAGTGTCACCATATTTTAAGAGCATGGACTATAGCAGCCAACTCTAATTCATGAGTAGCATAATTAATTTTATGTTTCTTGAGTTTTCTGGATTTGTATGCTACAACTGCCTCATCTTGCAATAAGACACCACCTAGTCCTTCTAGAGAGGCATCGGTACATACTATAAATGGTTTGTTTGGGTCAGGTATTTGAAGTATAGGTTCAGTTGTCAAATTTTCTTTAAGGACTTTAAAAGCATCCTCATATTGGATTGTCCACTTAAATGCTTTTCCTTTCCATTGCAAATTGGTAATAGGAAAAGCTATCTCTGAAAATACTTTTACAAACCACTGATAATATCCAGCTATTCCCATAAAACTTCTCAATTCAATAACATTAGGGGGAGTTGTCTAGTCTATTATGGATTCAATATTTGTGGGATCCATTGATACTCCTTCAGCTGAGACAATATACCCTAAATATTGAACTTGTGGAGTATAAAACTCACACTTAGACAATTTTCCATATAGTTGATTTTTCCTAAGAATTTCCAAAACTATTCTCATATGTTGATCATGTTCTTCTTTATTTCGAGAATAGATTAAAATATCATCCAAAAATATCAACACAAATTGATATAACTGTTCTATTAAAATACTATTCATCAATTTCATAAAAGCGACTGGTGCATTTTTTAACCCAAAATGTAATATTGTGAACTCATAATTTCCATATCCAATTCTAAAAGCAGTTTTGTAGGTATCCTCTTCCTTTATTCTCAGTTGATGATAGCCTGATCTAAGGTCAATTTTAGAAAAAATAGTTGCTCCTCTTAACTGGTCAAATAGATCTTCAATCCTAGGCAAAGGCTACTTGTTCTTTATAGTCATTTTATTGAGCATTCTATAATCAACAAAAAGTATCAAAGAACCATCCTTCTTTTTCACAAATAAAATTGGTCCTCCCATGGTGAGACACTAGGCTTAATATGCCCTTTTTCTAACAAATATTGCAATTGGGTCTTAAGTTCTTGTAGTTCAAGGGGTGTCATTTGGTAAGGGGTTCTGACTACAGGAGATGCTCTTGGTAAAATATCAATGGAGAAGTCAAATTCTCTTTTTGTAGGAAGCCCAAGCAGATCTTCAAGAAAGACATCTCTAAACTCATTCAAAACAGAATACTATTGAAACTAAGTGGAGCTAGACTCAGTTTCTTCTTTCTTTTTTAGTTTGACTACATAAATTTTACATCCTTTTATTAGTTCTCTTTTGACTTGCATTGCAATCATCAGTTGGGGTTCAAAATATGCTCTATTACAATAGACATGAATTCACTAATTAGCATCATCTGTGAAGTCCAACCACCTTTCCTCAAAATTTAGCAAGGCTTTGTGGGCTATTAACCAGTCTACTCCTAGGACTATATCAAAGGCATGTAAGGGAGCCACATATAGGTGCCAATTAATATTTACCTGAGGTATATCTTTTTGAGGATAAAATAAACATTGGTTGACCATATAGGTCTATCTTGAGCCATACTTGACTTGCCATCCATTTGCCATGATCCCAGGTTTAACCGATATGTCCATAAAAATTTAAGTTGAAACAAATCTATCAGTAGCACCACTATCTATCAAAATATGGAAATATTTCTTGCCCAATTTTCCTTTTATGAGAAATGAAGTAGCTTGTCCTAAGAGATTTAATTTACTCGTAGCAGCATAGATCCTATGTGGGGCCTCTTTTTTTGGATTCCTTTTGTTAGCTCTTTGAGGGCACTGATTTGCATAATGATCCAAGGCTCCATAAACAAAACATACATTTGGTCTCTTATTATTTTGTTTTTCCCCTTCCCTATTTTGATTTACATTCTTACCCTTGTCTTGGTTATTATTTCTCTTCTCTTGAATTTTTTTTTTGTTTGCCTACCCCTTGTTTCCCTAAAACTTTCCCTTGTTTCTGTTATCACCTCTATAACATCCATCATATTTAAATTTCTTATATTGATCCTTGCCATTATCTAGCTTTAGATATATTCTCTTCTTAGGATCCTTCTTTTCAAATTTTTTATAATAAACCTTTTCATTCTTTTGGCTTATCTCCTCATAACGGGAAACATCATAAGCAACTGTCAAGTTTTTAGGTACTAGTCTTCCAATAGGTGTTCCATATTTGGGATGTAGTCCCATTACATATTTTTTAGCCTTGAATTCCTCATGTTTATCATATTCTAGGGTGTACTGCAAAATTTAAACAAATATTTGATAGTATTCAATCACAGTCATGTTATCTTGGCGTAAGTTGGTGAATTTGGCATATTTCTCAATATAAAACTATGGTGTAAGGAAAAAATCCTTAAATTCCCTTTCAAATTCCTCCCAAGGAATATCAATAGCCTATTTTTGAGTTACTTTTTTATAGGTGGTCCACCAATCCATGGCTGGACCTAATAAATACACCACTGCCCAAGTTGTTTTAGACTCCGCATAAAGGAGTTGGATTAAGAAATACTCTTCAGCTTCACTAAACCAATTGAAAACTGCTTCGTCATCACCCTTTTCATAAAATTTTGAAATATCTAATTTCTTAATTTCTTTTTACAACTCAACATCAAATTTTCTCCTTGAAGATCCTTTTGGAAACTCACTTACTCTTTATGTTTCCTTACTTTTAGTCAAAATTTCAATAACTTTCTGCTACTTAGTAATGATCTACTACTGAGCCATTTGTGCCCTTTGTTGATCCATGTGCTCACTCATTTGAGCTCTTTGGATATCCATTTGTTCTCATTTTTTATTCAGTTGATCTTACATTAACTATATTATCTTGGCCATATTTTTATTATTTTGTGTAGCTCTTGCAGCTACTGTCTCTTTCTCTTTTTTGACATGTCAAGGCACTTTAACTATTTGTATTCTTTCTGACTCCATCATAAGTCGTCTTAGTCCATTTCTTAGGATTTTTGTAATCTCCTCTTCCAAATTAAAATTTTTTCTTCTCGAGGTCCCTACCATACCTGATGATAAAAGAGTTATGTTAAAATAATAATTCATGTTTTATAACATAGGGTTTCACAACCTAGGTTTTGATACCAACTGAAACAACCCAAGTCTACTCACCTGGTTGTTAAAAACACAAATTCAAAATTTCATTTAAACCAAACACAAATGTCACACATTGACATAAGCACACCCAACTTTGAATTAGTACTTAAGCATAAATGTTCACACTTCGATATCCTATACCACTACATATGGTGTCTCAAGTGCTTGGGATCGGCCAAATTCCTACGGTAGGTTACCTTTGAAGAGGTTATTTCTCATTTCTTGAGTTCCCATATCTAGGAAAGGGTTTTTCCTTCTAGGGCCCATAAAACCTGAAGGGGTGGATGTACTAATTCACCATCTCATAGCATGGAGGACTTGGATCTATGATCCTACTCTTGCCTATTGGTCCACTGACCCATTTAACCATAAGGTCCATGCTTGAGTTAGCATAGATATACCAGTACCTAATGATTGACCTTAACCTAAGGTATCACCAAGGTCTACCAATAATTTGGCTTACAGACCATATATCTCAGTATAAGCTCTAGTTGATGATAATGTTGCCCATACCATCTACCGCTAAATCTTCCAACCTCACGGATCTGCTCTCCTAGTCTTGAGATTTGTTGGCAATTCCATAACCAAAGTATGGTTTGTGAACACCCTCACGTATTACTCATTTAGTAACCTAGAATGACATCCCATACCATTGTTCATTACTCTATACAGCATAGGACCCCCATCCCTTCTCTATATGTTGTATATCGATCACCACCAAATTACAATAGTCACCACTATGAACTATCAAAGTTGGGTAAGTGCTATCCTTCTCAATAAGCACTGTACTAGTCTACCTTGATGGTAGAACATTAATATTCATCGACACCTTACCTGGTGTTAAACCATGTTTCAAAGGTTTATAGTTGTATATTCCTTAGTGATATTCTTCCATGGTTTTGTCTAATATAAAGTTTTACTTTTAAAACATAAACAATCATTCTTAAGACTATAAGAGGGTAAAAATGCTTGATGTACAAATTAAAAGTATAATCAGAGACTATCCTTGAACTATTTTATGTAAATTCTAATATGTTATCTAGAATTGGTTTCTAAATAATTATTTAATCACTTTTTACTATATAAACAATCATGATTAAAATAATATTTTATTTAAATTTTGCTCTAGCTAACTATCCAAACATTTACTAAAAGTTTACATATTTCTTATATAACAAGCATAGAACAAATAATTCTTTCCTCCAATACTTCAACTAAACTTGTGAATAAAATCATTTTCTTTAATAAGAAATACATATATTATTTTTATATTACTTACCCTCTACTCTATTTTTAAAGAATAACCTAGTTCAAAGAAAGTTGACTTTGCTCAGAAGCGACTAAACATAATATAACCATATAAAGACAAAAAGTTTCTATAAATATTTTGTATAACTCTTATATACTTCAAGAGTTTACCAATGAGGAAAATGAAGTTATAAAATTTATTTTTATATGGTTCTTCTATTTTTGTTATAAAATTATATATTTTTTCGAGGGATAAGACATTGATTTCTACGATCCTCCTAAATATTTTAGTTTGGATCTAAGGTTTTATGTATTTTATATTTTTAAGTCAGCTTTCCTTAAAGGTTCTTTAGAGGTAAAGATCATATAATGGAAATTTTAGATACTATTATTATCAGGTGTCTACAACAACATGGTGCTCCTGCTAGTTTTTCCAATACTCAATATCCTATTGTGAATACAGAAGTTATGAGAAATTTTCAAGGTTACAATTGAGCCGATTATTTCTTAGTTATACTTTTATCCCTAACATGATGCAGGGATCTACAAGACAAAACGCTACCCAAAATATAAAATCAAAAAGCAATAACACAACCTCTTGAGAATATTTGCATAGTTTTAAAAATTTTCTAATGCGTGCAGTCATTTAAATGATAAACAACCAAGCATGTTTCACATACACTCGACACTAGAGGATAATATGGTAGTCTCAAAAATAATCAGCTCATACATAGCAGTGAAATTTAAAGCACATTGCACTACTTATTTTCTTAATAAAATTCACAACATAAATCAAATAATTCCTTTAAACTTGTCACTTTTTTCAATCTTGCGGGAAAACACCTTTTTAACTAAGAAAATATCACATAAAAAGAAAGAAAAATAAAATCCCCATGATGTTTCTTTGTTTCGCTACTTAACTAATATATATTTTAAACTGGATTTCAAGATATAATCATTCCTTATGAAGAGTAAATCTTGTTCTTGGAATTCCATAATAGACTTTTTAAAGACATTATATTTTTTGCTCCTCTACATCATAATTAATAAAGAAAAAAAATATAACACCTGGAACAAAAAGACTATATAATATTTAATTTAACTTAAAAAAAACATTCTCTCCATACATTCTTTAATTCATTCCCAAAATTTTCTAGTACAATGTATCTTTTTTTTCATGAAATCTAAATTTCCAACAAAGATATAGTATATTTAACTCCAACCTTTTCAAAATAAACACATAGAATTTTACTTATTCTTTAAAATATACTCATTACATGAGTCTAATTCAATTTTTTTTTGCTATAGATAAAGCACATGTTGTGATCGACGTCATAATCCAGAATCCCATCTGATTAAAAAAATAAGCAAATCTCACTGCTAACACTCCAATACTCTATCGGTGGTACCTCATTGACAGGTAAATATTGACGGATTTGGAAGCAAAATTTTGGTCTGCTTGGCCCTATTATGAATGCAATCCTATTGATTTTATAAATGCAAAAATAGGTGCAGCAACCAACCCATGCATTTAAAAAATAATACTCCTTATCCACCGAAATATCAAGCAAAAATTTAAGTATTTAAATTGCTTCATTTTCATGCATATAAGAATTTGAATTAGCTATATATATATTTCCATTACTCAAAATTTTCACCCCCATGATTATTACATAACCAACCATAAAAATATAAACAATTCACTCCAAGTAATAAGAGTACAACAAACCATCGTATCAAAGACAAAATAAAATAATCCAAAAAAATAAATAAAACAAGATTCCTCTTCTAAGCTTTTCAAAACATCCAACCAAGGAAAGAATGAACACCGACCTAGTTATGGTGGATAGTCGTTCACAAACTAACTAACTAGCTTCTCAAAAATATCGACAATAATTCACAATACCCACACTGTCAGAATTCTTCTCGAGTGTCCTCATTCTGTTCCCCAAAGGACCTACCTCCTTCATTATTGAAAGCACGAGATTCCGGATGAAAGAAACACTAATTGCGATGCATTCAAAATCAAACACGCTTAAGTCCTAAAATGTAGAATGCATGAAGTGAAAGAGACGAATTGAACGGAGATACAAGAAAATGGAGAAATCACAGCCCTTTTATTTAACTCTCTTGATCTCGGTTACAAAGATGCCTCCTCCCTTTTCAGGGGCTAGGAGCGTTAAATGAATTTGGTTACAATCAAGACTTAATGTTCCTCCTTCCGCGTGCCCACATTTGAAATGGGCGGGCCAAAACGTTGCCGCCGCTGGTGTTGATGAGTCCTTAACCTTTGCTGCTCCTCCTGCGATCAAAGAAACAACAAAGATGTTAGTAGCACCTATGACAAATAAGAAACGTTTGTTCTCTAAAATTAATGAAAGATGCATGTAAAAGATTAGCCAAATCGATAGACAAAATGACTCTAAATGACCTGTAAATTTGACAGAGACCAGAAAACATTACCAGAGGGCCACTGCCATCGAAACAGTCGGCCAATTCGCATTAAACTGCAATTCGTCCCCGGGCAGGATGAATTCTACTATAATTCGTCCTCGGGTAGGACGAATCCGACTGTAATTCGTCCTCGGGTAGGACGAATTCGACTGTGATAAAATGCCGAGATGATGCCATCCAAATGTCGCATCTCGGGATCTCCAAATGACCTGCAAACATAGGGGTTAGCTAATTGGGGGCATTTTGGGATGACCCAGATGGTCGGATTCTCCCAATTTGACCTCCATCAGTGGGAATTTGACGTCGCTACCTGCAAGTTAGTGGGACAACAAAAGCGACGAGAACATGATGAAATCTGATCAAAACATTATGAAATCGAACATATGAACTATCTAGACAACATAAAATGAAATGAAATATGAACAAATGACAAAAGAACAAATTAGAATGAAACTAAAAAAGTGCGGGGCGCCCAAGTGGGCCGCCCACCGTTGGAACTTGATTTTGGCACCAATCCACTTGGGATGGGCCCAAAATCTCTTAGGATGGGGTTGTCAGCAAATTGGTGGATTAAAGTGGTCAAATGTCGGGTTTTTGGGTCCGAATTCACACTTCCAATAGCCACCCAATAACCTCTCTTGCGAAAGAGATTAAGGATGTGGAAAATGTAAATCAAAAGGGTAAAGGCGTGGTATCAAATCGGCAGCACTTCGTTGCTTGAAAATGCCTCCTACTTGTCCTTTTGGGTGGGAAAAGTCCACCATTTTATAGACCCAGGGGGTCTCTTTGGAGAGGCATGCATAAGCGCCATGTGGTGGTCATAGGTGCCATGTGGCGGTCATGTCTTCTCATGAGAGAGGAAAGTCCTCCATGACTTGGGCTTTCATGATTGCTCTTGTGACGAGTCCTCTAACGGCCCATCCGCCCACCTACACGCGCGTGCGAGGCTAGGAGTCATCAACTGACTGTCTTTGGCTGCCACTTGGCGCCATTCTTCTTTTTGCCCGTTAAACCTGGAATTCGTCCCGACCAAAGACGAATTAAGAATTCGTCCCTGGGTGAGACGGATCCCAGTTTGAATTCGTCCCTGGGTGAGACGAATACTGAGCAAAGTGCCTGAATGTGCCAAATTGCCTTTTGACCTTACAAAATTGCTATAAAAGTGGTTAGGACCACTGTTTAACCTCTCGAGGGCTGCCCTGGGGGCTGTGTGTGTGTCAAAGCGATCAGTGTTTGCAGTCACATAATCGGATTGGTGATTGTTTTGGTGTCTACAGATGCCCCTTTTTGGGATGCGCTGTGCATGGCGCAGCGCTGAGCAAAAATAGATAACCAAAGCACTAATGATTAGGGTTTCTCGGTAACCTAACCAACTTTTGATGCCCCAAGTATGGAAAGGGCATGCATTCTTGAATCCTTGCTTCTGACGAGCGAAGGCACTCAATTTCAAGTATTAACCTATTTTGGTGAGGTGTGACTTGAGCTTGGACATTGATCAGTCATGAATAGGCAAAGGGCGCAACCTTTTGTCCATGGGGGGAACCTTGTGTTCATGATTCACAAAATGCCAAGTGATCTGATCAGATTGTGATTGTTGCTTGTTTACTACCCCAAGCAGGAGCGTAATTGTCTTTGTCAATGATTCTTTGAATGCATGTCATTGCCTTGATTGGGTGTGTGTTTGTTGATTGGTGACTAAGTGTGACTACCCCCTCAAGCGACGAATCGATGAGGGAATGACCTTCGTGAGAAAAGCGACGAGTCGCTTGACCCAAGATGACTTGTGCAAGGGTGCCTTTAGATGGTTTTAGCGTTAAGCATATGCAATTTTCTGACATTTAGACCTATTTTTGGTGGGTGGTAACCCTTTTTGCGACGCTTTTTGTGGCTGAAATTGGCAAAAATCCATCTTCCCGTGGAGCGGTCCGGCTATGGTAGCCTTCTTAGGGAGTAGGATAATGACAATTTGTGACCCCAACATCGGTTTTGCATGCCCGGGATGTCAAGTGCAACAGCACTCTTATCGGGCAAGTTTATTATCTGTTTTAGTGCATTTTAGTTCATTTTTTGATGTTTTTGAAGTTTTTGGCCTGAATTCGTCCCATGGTGGGACGAATTCCATCTTTAGAATTCATCCCTAGGTGGGACGAGCGCTAACCAGAGTGCTCGTCCCAGTAAAGGATGAATTCTAGCTCAAAAGGCTTATTTAAGGTGCAAAACTAGGGTTTGGGCTCATTTGCATTTGATTTTTCTTGCGATTTGGAGCTTTGGGGAGGAGGAAGTTAATTCTGCGAAGCGAAGCACTGTCGAGATTTTCCCTGCCATCATGAGTGCACAAACCGGATCGAGCGGCGGAGCCGAAGCGAGACCCATAAGTGCTCCCTAGAGTTTATTACTTTTTGTTTAAAATTGCAATTGTTTTGTTTAATTGTTTTTGTGATGTTATTTTTCAATATTTTTTAAAACTTAAACCCTGAAACTGAGCTTAAGACAACTAGGACTTAGTGTACAACTAAACGTAGCGCAAAATCTAGGTAAAGAATTTTTATTGCTTCAACTAAACCCTAGGATAAACTGAACGTGAACCCTAAGACTCAATGTTTGTATTTTTGAATTTTTGTTTTGTTTTTAAATTAATCAGTTAGGATTAGAAACCCTAAGACTGAAAAATTAATTTTTTAATTTTTTATTTTTTTAAATTAATCAGTTAGGATTAGAAACCCTAGAACTGAAAATTTAATTTTTGTCTGAATTTTTGTTTTTGTTTTTGTTTTAAATTAATCAGTTAGGATTAAAAACCCTAGAACTAAAAATTTAATTTTTTAATTTTTTTTATTTTTGTTTTAAATTAATCAGTTAGGATTAGAAACCCTAGAACTGAAAATTTAATTTTTGTCTTAATTTTTGTTTGTTTTTGTTTTAAATTAATCAGTTAGGATTAGAAACCCTAGAACTGAAAATTTAATTTTTGTCTGAATTTTTGTTTGTTTTTGTTTTAAATTAATCAGTTAGGATTAGAAACCCTAGAACTAAAAATTTAATTTTTTGTTCTAAATTTTTGTTTTTTTTTTTTCTGTACATTGATAGGCAATGTTGTATATGCATGTTATTGTTGTACAGTTCTTTTCCATGATTTTAATTTTTTTGAATTGTTTTCTTTTGCAGGTTGTTAGGAGCCGGTACCGTGTATCCACTACTTTTACTGAAGCGCATGGGGCATTGACTGAGGCTGATTGGGAGTGGCTTGATGCCCTTGGGCTCAAGCAGGTGGCTCGACTAGAGCCAGTGGTCATGGATCAGGCCTATTTGATGGCCCTGATCAATCTCTGGGATCCACGGACCAACACCTTCCATCTCCCGACAGGGGAGATGACTATTACCTTGGAGGATATCTATCGGCTTCTACGGATTTCGATAGATGGACTGCCCATCAGGACATCGTCGCGTGATCAAGGATGACTGTCCGATGAGATGCTTCGGGCATGGGGAGGAGGCTAGGTGTGGAGGAGCCACTGGAGAGGGCAGAGGGTGACCGCAGATTGGCGAGATTTTGGTCGGATGGTGGGGGGAGAGGGGGTGTTGGGAGTGAGGCACGCATTCCTTATGGGCCTCATTTCCAACATGCTATTACCCGACTCTTCAGGTGCGAGGTTCCCATGGAACCTGCTGGATTTGGTTTGGCAGTTGGTAGAGTGCCCGATAGAGGCACCGCTTATCTTGAGATGGGGACAGACATTGTTGGCACAACTCTATGGGGAGTTGTATGAGGTCCGCTATCGACGGTGAAAGGGGATCAGCTACAGTTATCTATTGCAGTGCTGGGGTTGGCAGCACATAGCAGTTGAGAGGCCAACCGGGTTACCATGGATGACTCGGGCGGTGATGGAGGATAAGGAGATAGGGTATGCGATGGGGGGAGTGCCGGAGAGCGGGGACAGAGTTCGATAGGTGAGTTGTGCGTAGGGGCACTACTATGTGCCGATGCTTCTTCTCTGGGCTCAGTCCCTCGGGGAGGGGGTGGTTTGGTTTGTCATCCTTATCGGTAGTCACCTGGTGCCACGTAGGCGTAGGTGGAGGGTGGCTCCGACGGGCACGTAGGAGTGATTGATTGGAGGACATGGGACGATGAGTTCGTTCTCATCATACGGTTTACACGATAGTATTTTGGGTGCGTGCAAGGGTTTCTTTGGTGAGCCCGTGGTCTATCCGACATCGGGGGGATGAGGAGGACTCTATCTAGACCGCTCATGTCGATGAGGATTGGGGATTCGATTCGGAGATGGATGTCTACGATGGATAGTAGACGTGATCGATGACTGACGAGTGGATGACCGAGTGGTGGGTACTACGATGATGTGCGATGGGAGAGGGGCAGGACGGGGAGGAGGAGGGAGAGGATGGGAGGGAGGGTGCAGAGGCACCAGGGGATGATTGGGGAGCTCCTTTGGAGGACATGGTGGAGGTGGAGGGTGAGGATGTGGATTTGGGGGCTCCGGATCAGCCGGAGATGTAGGACATGGCGAGAGCAGTGGGAGCCAGAGCAGGCTGTTGTTCTAGAGAGTCCCATGCCTCCGGCGTATGTGGAGGAGATGGAGTCCGGGGTACGTGCTGAGAATGCATGGTTGGTGGAGCTGTTGTAGAGGTGAGATGAGGAGCTGGGGGATGCGCTACGGGAGAGGGATCTCCTACGGGCTCGGCTAGCAGAGTGGGAGAGTGCACGGGTGGCGCCTCGCCAGCAGGAGGGTGATACTGATGCTGCATGGGAGAGGGATCTCTTACGAGTGCAGCTGGCGTAGCATGACGATGTAGTCATGATGTACCATAGGCGGGAGGCGGAGTGGTGCCGACATCGGATGGATTTGGAGGGGGAGATCATCCACCTTGGGGGCGGGTACCTGAGCCTTCAGGAGGTGGATCTTCATGTCGGACGAGGGACAGTGGTAGCGAGCAGTCAACATCATCTCATCGTAGGCGATTGGATGAGGGAGGCGATAGTAGGCATGATGTTGGGGCTAGCAGTAGCCGCCCTAAGGGGTCCCATAGGACCCACACCACGGGGGGTAGTTCCCGTCGCACCGATCCTGCATGATCATGGTGGCCGACGCCTTAGGCTGGGTGGTTTTGTTATATGATTGCGGGGTCAGAGGACCAGTTTTGTAGCCTACGAGCATTTTTTTTTTGATGATATATATATATATATATATATACCGACTTTATTTTGTTTATGCACATGTGATGATTTGATCTTATGTATGATGGTTGATGAATATGGATGTATGCATTTTAATTTATTTTTGATGGATGCATATGTTATGATGAATGCAAATGTTTTGATTTATCTGTGATATGCAAAAATGAAATGGATGAGTGGAATTTGTGATGTTTGGTTATGGCACCATAGACTGTTTAGAACTTTGTTTATTTTGGTTTTAGGCGATTGCTGTGATGAATGACTTTGTATGTATACATGTGGTTTTCCTTTTTTTGTATTTTTTGATGGTATTGTAAGGATGAAAAGTAGCGCAGTTGGTTTAGAAATGTAGCTAAGTTTTTCTGAAACTTTGACGGTTTTAACTCACTAGCCACGATTGTGCTTTATCTTACAAGACTTTTGAACAAGGTATGAATCGGACTTGTTTTTGACCAAGTTATTTCACATCCCTGTGTGTGCAATTGAGTTCATTTATGTGGTATTTATCAGGATACCGCCAGTGCCAGATGGGCTTTCAACCGAACCTGTACTGAGGATCACCTAATTAGCTCCACTAACTCCTTTATTGTATTTAGTCAGATTAATCTGCGGTGTTTTCTAGGATACCATAAGCTAGCTCATCCACATGCAAACATTGATCTGTACACAAGTTAATGTGACAGATATATCGTCATGCGGGAGGTTTACCGCCAGTGACCAATAGGCTATCAACCAAACCGATACTGAGGCTTACCTCATGACCTGTCGAAATGCTGAGAGTTCCAGGGATTCAAGTTCGACTCCCTTCTTTTCTTCAATTGTATTGGGATACTTGCTCGATTGTAGTGATAAAAATCACTGTTTATTTTTATATATTTTTTTCTTTTGAGCAAGGGATTTGGATTTTAGTGATAAGAGTCACTATTGTATGTGCTTTTTGATGTGTGCACTTGTGGGATGTCAAATTTTTGGAGTTTTGACGTTTGCAAATTTTTGATGTTTTGCAACTATAGAGAATTTTGGGATTCTTGGGGAATTGGGTAGGGAGGATGCTTGTCCTTTTGCCAACTCTCAACATTCTTTGGGTCATTTACACAGGGGGATAAGCAAGATAACCGTTTCGCTTATGGTGACCTAGATTACTGTGCAGGTTTCATCTTTCGTTCACACAACTTAGGAATTGTTTTATGTGTTTTAGCTTGTGATGGGATGTTACGTAACAAGGTGTATTTCAAGTAGAACTCTACCTTCATAAAATCTCTCTGACTTGGTACAGTACATGGCTAGAAAGCAAAATGATGACTGAAAGACGAAAACTCTTGATACATTATAAGACCACTGACTCTATTGTGGTAAACAACAGTAAATGGCATTTGTTTGTTTGTTTTGTAAAATGGAAAAGTATGGAACAAGATGGACTAGCAGAATAATTACAGTCTATGGTGCCTTTGACTTGTACGACCATAAATATGCAATGTATGGGTGTGATGCTTAATGCAGCTACATATTTTTGTATTTTTGATGGATTGATTTTTTTGTGAATATGAAGATGAGATGCGAGAAGAGCTTTGTATTGATGAATTTGAGCATGCCTAGAAATGAGATGCAAATTTTTGTTATTTTTGATGATTTTATTTTTCTTTTGACCAAGCGATTGTGAGAATCCTTGGAGCTTTTTGGGTTGACCAAGCGATTTTAGGAATCCTTGGAGCATTTTTGGGATTGACCAAGCGATTTCAGGAATCCTTGGAGCATTTTGGGATTGACCAAGCGATTTCAAGAATCCTTGGAGCATTTTGGGATTGACCAAGCGATTTCAAGAATCCTTGGAGCATTTTTGGGATTGACCAAGCAATTTAGGAATCCTTGGAGCATTTTTGGGATTGACCAAGCGATTTCAAGAATCCTTGGAGCATTTTTGGGATTGACCAAGCGATTTCAGGAATCCTTGGAGCATTTTTGGGATATGGCTCTCTTAGATATAGAATGGTCGCAAATGACTGATATTCAAGGGTTCTGTTTCCTTGATTCCATCAAGAGAGGCTAGCCAGTACGTCTCGGGTCCTATTTTGCTATCAATGACATATGGACCTAACCAATTTGCCATGAACTTGTCCCTTAGGTGGGACGGCAAACTAGAGTTCTATTGGTTTTCCTTCAAAACCAAATCACCAACCCGAAAGTCCCTTAGGTGAACTTTCATGTTGTAAGCTTTCTTAAGTCGCTCTTGATAGATACGTAAGTGCTCGAGAGCATTAACGCGTCGTTCATCAAGCAACGTAAGTTGGTCTAACCGGGCCTGCCGCGTAGCGTCATCATTGATGAACTCTTGCATTGATATGCGTAGGGAAGGAATTTCCAACTCTAGAGGCATGACTGCCTCGGAGCCATACACGAGCGAAAATGGAGTAGCCCTAGGGGGCGTCCGAATGCTAGTGCGATAAGCCCAAAGGGCAAGTGGAATTTGGATGTGCCAATCCTTATGACTGTCTGTGACCGTCTTTTTAAGGATGGCAACTAGCATTTTGTTTGACGCCTCTGCTTGCCCATTTGCCTGCGGATAATAGGGTGTCAAAAAACTATGCTGAATTTTGTACTTTGTGGTCAAAGCACGCACGTCTTTGTTCTTGAATGGTGGCCCATTATCCGAGATTATTTTGGATGGAATACCAAAATGACATATGATGTTATGCAAAATGAACTCCACAATGCGGGGTCCTATCGTAGAGGTCAGCGGAATTGCTTCCACCCACTTGGTAAAATACTCTGTGGCCGTTATGATAAACGTGTGATGGCCTGATGACGCAGGGGAGATCTTTCCAATTAGATCGAAGCCCCACTACAAAAATGGCCAAGAGACTGGACTGTCTGCAAGGCCTGGGAAGGTACGTGCATCAAATTGGCATGATGTTGACACTTCACGCACTTCTTGACATATGCGCAACAATCTCGCTCTAAAGATGGCCAATAATAGCCCATGCGAAGAATGCGCTTTGCGATGGCCATACCACTGAAGTGGCCACCACATGTACCATCGTGCGCTTGGGCGACTGCCCAAGTGGACTCTTGCTGGTCCAAGCAATGAAGGAGGATCCCTTCATAGCTACGATGATACAAAATGTCTCCTATCAAGACATACTTAGCCACTTTCTGCTTGAATGTTCATTTTGCGGCATGCGTCAATCCAAGCGGGAGATTACCTAACTTGAGGTAGTCTCTAATGGGTAAATACCAGTCCTGTTGATCGAAAACCTCGATAGTATGAACAACCAATCCCTCTTGAAGTTCATCCCTAACAAATGCTGAGCGGGATAGAACTTGTAAGAACAGCGTTGTGTTGCTATTAATGGGAGTAGGGGAGAACAAGGACCCCTAGTTGGCATGTTTCAGATGATCGTGGATTCGAGAGAACTTATCCGAGGATGGTTCAATCTGGATCATGTGGATTCCTGACGTCAAGTCAGAGCTTGCACGCTCCATCATGGATTGCGATAGGGTTTTGACTTGAATGGTTGTCATATCACCAGAAAGGTCTTGCGGGATTAGTGACCCCAAGGAGGCCATTGTGTCCGCAAAATGATTCGATGATCGAGGGAGTGCCTCGATGTCGTACCATTCAAGTTTTGCCAAGAATTTGTCCACAAGGGCTTTATAAGCCTGCAGAACTGGGCATTTGCATTGGTATACCCCTTTGACTTGATTGACAATTAACAGCGAATCACCAAAGATGTTCAGTCATTTGATGTTCATGGCGATTGTTGTCTGAAGACCTATGAGCAAGGCTTCATACTCTGCATTATTGTTGGTGCATGGGAAATTTAATTTAAATGACAGGGGCATTGGAGCGCCCTACGGTGTGAAGAATACTATTCCCGTGCCACCACCTTGCTCACACTTAGAACCATCAAAAAATAAGGTTATGTCGGCCTGTGACTCAGGCTCATCAGAATCTGGCGATTCTGAGACATGGAAGACCCCATCATCGGGTAGTTCTATGACTAGAGGCTGATCGTCTTCAAGAGGAGCCTCTGCTAGTTGATCGGCTATGACCTGTCCTTTGATAGATTTTTGTCCAATAAACTCTATGTCAAATTCCGTCAACAACATGATCCATTTCGCCGTGCGACTACTATGATAAGTATGACTCATCATGTATCGCAATGGATTCTCCTTAGACACAACATACGTAGTGTTGCTCAACATGTAGTGGCGTAGCTTCTTGGTAGCAAACACCACTGCCAAGCAGAGTTTCTCGACGTATGCATAGTTAAGTTCATAACTGACCAGGGTGCGGCTAAGATAGTAAGTAGCCTATTCTTTGTGAAGTTCATTCTTTTGGGCCAGCATGGCGCCCAGTGCCACCTCAGTAGCTGAGATGTATAAGTAGAACGACACTCCTGGTCTAGGTGGTGCCAATACTGGTGGCGAAGCCAAGTATTGTTTGATGTCATCAAAGGCTGACTGGCACTCGTCATCCCAGTGAAATGTAACCCCCTTGTGCAATAATTTGTTCATGGGTCGGCACTTGTCAGATAGCTGCGCTATGAAGCGCTTAATCGATGCGACCTTTCCTTGCAAACTTCTGAGCTGCTTAATAGTAGTTGGGGGAGCCATTTCAAGGATTGCCTTGACTTTCTTTGGGTCCACCTCGATGCCTCGCTTTGAGACTATAAAACCCAAGAGTTTTCCAGATGTGACGCCGAATACGCACTTCTTGGGATTCGATCTGACCTTATGCTCCATGAGGTGATCAAGGATCTTGCTTAAGTCACCGAGATGATTTGAGCATAAAAGAGACTTGGCTAACAAATCATCCATGTAATCTTCCAAAGTTTTATGCATGTAATCATGGAAGATGTATGTCATGGCACGTTGGTAGGTGGCGCCAACATTTTTAAGGCCAAAAGGCATGACCTTATAACAAAATGTCCCCCAAGGCATTGTGAATGCCATTTTGAGTTGATCCTCAAGATTGATACGAATCTGATTGTATCCTGAGAAACCATCCATGAGGGATAGCATTTCATGACCTGTTGTAGCGTCTACTAACGCGTCGATGCTTGGCAAGGGGAAATCATCCTTAGGACTCGCTTTGTTTAGATCTCAAAAATTAGTGCATATGCGAATCCTCCCGTCGAGCTTTTTGATGGGCACCATGTTGGACAACCATGGCGGATAATCCATGCAGATGACAAACTGTGCATCCAACAACTTTTGCAATTCATCTTTGACCATCAAGGCCATTGTTGGGTGCATCTTACATAGTTTTTGCTTAACTGGCTTGATTGTCGGGTCAAGCGTTAGATTATGCGTGACTAGCTATGGATCTAGCCCCGGCATGTCTCCTGTATGACCATGCAAAAACCTCCTTCTTCTCTTTGAGAAGGGCAATGTAGTCGGCTTGCTCTTCAGGGGATAAGCTTACCCCCGGCTTGATAATCTATGGATTCATTGGATCTAAGCCGATGTCTACGTCAGTCGTCTCCTCGACTGACATGTGGGATCCGTCCTCCAACTGATGTGGAGTCGGGATCAAATGGATATCATTAGCTGAGTTTAAATCTACGTTTGGAACCTCGGGTCCCTCTTCAGCTTGAAAAATATCTTGAGTTGTCCCTAGGGTAAAATGAGGCATTTTATCGAAAGGCCAATACTCTGATGGGGAGAGCGGTGAATTGACGTGATCCCAGTCGATGGCATCTATGTCTAGATGCAATGACCGTGTTGGATCGGCCGGATTGCGGATGGGTGCGGTCAAATCAATGGAGATCATGTGGATGAAATGAATTTGGTCTCCATTACCATGGGTGTGATAACTCAAACATTCTGGATGCTCCCTATGCTCTGGATCTGGCTCTGTAGGGACGGGCATGAACGGATCGGCCCTATGTGTTGATAGGAAGACAAGGTCTTCCCTCGGCACTGATGTCATTATAGGGTCTCGGGGTGGACGGTGCTCATCGTAAACTTGGAGCCATGGATCCAACACTTGGTCCCACCCTGCTGGGTCTACGTACCATTCATGCCCTAACCTTATGCCTAGTTGTGCCATCAGTTCTTCATGGGTTACAGGGTGATTGTGCCATCATGCATGATTAAGATATTCCATCTCAGTTTCATCTTCGTAATCATTGTCGATGATCCAAAGGCCCTCGTTGGCCTCGATAGCTGTCTGCGACATATTATGCTCATCTTGTTCGAGCAAATTAATCTGATCCCATTGCGGTTGTTCCACACTCGATGGGGGGACCTGATTCTCTTGACATTGCACTGGTTCAATTGGAACCTCTAAAGGGAACAATTTCAAAAAGATATCTGGACACTGTTTATGCTCTCCTTGGAAGTTAGTGTCCGAACTTTCACCTCTCTCTATCAACGGAGAAGGGTTATTGATGTTACCAAGGGTGGTTGTTGACCATGGGAGATAATCTCCCAATGTGTACGTTGTGTTTGGGTTGGCATAAGGATCTGATGCCAATCCACCCTTGTTGCCTATTCCTAGGCCTTGCATGTTTTCCACCAAGATGTCTAAGGGCAGGGGGTGGTTGAACCCTACTCCCGACTTATCATAAGGCATTTGATATCTTGGCTGGCAAAGGACATGCACCCCTTGCTCATACCTGCCTAACCCGTATCCGTGCCAATTGCATTGGCCGAGATATCTCAGAGCGAAGTCCGGGTTTGACAGATAATTGACATTTTTGGCAAAAGGCTCTTCGTCCTCGTCCTTTTGCTTGCATGGTTCGATACCATGATCAAGGCCCCCATACACAAAATTTGTCTAGTTTGGTGGGTAACCTAAAGGAACAACTATCCCTATGGGAAGGCGAGGTCTCCCCATGTCCTGCACTGATTCTAGCATGGGCGTTGCTACAACATTCTGCACTAGATACTCCCCCAGGCCCGTACTGGCCATTTCAATAGTAATTGTTGATGATTGAGAGGGAGGAAATGGAAGGCCTTCCTGATTCCATTCCATGTTGGGTGGATTAGGAGCCTCAGCTTCCATTGTGCTAGGTATCTCTTCTATTGAGATGGTTGATATTATTGGCAACACCTCTTCTAGGGGTTGAGCCTCTTCCAGGATCTGTTTTCCTTTGTCCTTCTATTTAGCCATGACAGGTGGCATTGGTAATGAAGGAGCAGATGATGAAGATGCACCTGGCTAGGGTTTTGATGGATTAGTCACCAGTGGTGCCCATGGCATCGGACCCTATCTAGATGGATTTAACTAGAAATCCAAGTGCGTCGATGGGAGGGTCGATTACGGCATCAATTGTACTACATTGCAATATTTGAAGGGTTCTAAGTCCATCGGGACTACATGTACTTCTCCTTCAAATGCATACTTTAGACACTGGTGAGCTATCGAAGGGACACACTTCATGTCCCTGATCCATGGTCGCCCTAGCAATATGTTGTATGCCATCTCGCCTTCCAAAATATGGCACAATGTGGGTATCGTCTTTTGTCCTACCCTGGACGGGTAGAACAATTGTGCCGACTGTCGAGCATATCGCATCGTTGAATGCTCGCAGTGTGTATGTGGAAGCCGTGATATGAGAGGCTGGCAGCTTTAGATGTTTTAATGCTGCAGTGGTAATGATATTACTAGATGAGCCAGTATCTACCAACACTCTCTTGTACGGGATCCCGTTGACCCGCGCGATAACGTGCAGGGGTGGATCTGCCATGTCATTCGATACTATTTTAACTTCATCCTCTCTGAAGGTAATGATCGGCTCCGTACATCATTTTACATGTCCCATGAAGTTATTGAAGGAATTCGCTTCGTGAGGTTGTAACTCGATGGCTTTCAAAATTTCCATGAGAGCTTCTCGATGGGGCGCTGACTATTGTATAAGCTCATAGATGGAAAGCCTAGCCGATGTGGTCCACAAACTCTGCGTGAGTTTGGTCCGTATCATGACCTCGGGTCTAGGTGGAGGCAACTGCATAGTGTGTTGTTGAGGTTGCGACGTTGAAGGAACTTCTCTTGTAGCTGCCTCAGGGGCAACTCCTGGGTATTTCTTGTTCCTGGTTACTATGCTGATCATTCCCACATACCCTTGCATGGGGAGATTCTGTCGCACCTCATTGACCTGAAGAGGTTTTGCCTGTGCCTCGTGGGCAGGCAAAGGGTCCTTGAATACCCCCATCTGCTGATTATTTGGTGCTATGGGGTTGTCCACTGCCAATGTTTGATTATCAATCAAATCTTGTATCAATCCCTTGAATTTCCAACATGCGTTTAGGTCATGTCCCCTTCGCCTGTGGAACCTACAATATAAATCCTCCCTGTATCCCTTAGGCTTGGGAGCGTTAGGATCTATGGTTTGGATTTCTGGAAGGGTGATTAGATTTGCCATTGACAAGCGGTCAAATAGGGAGTCCCTAGACTCCGTATAAGGGGTGAATTGTCGCTTAGGGCGACGCTGCTGATTTTGCTCCTATTTTTTATTTTCTCTTTCATAATTAGGAGGCACTTGCACCTGATAATTAGCCTTTTGAGGCTGTATTTCTTGCACAGGCTTGGGGACATTTATCGCAACTTGATTAACCGTAGCAGGTTTTGGTTGCGTAGTCCCTGTCTTTGTATTTTTGTTCCACTCTTTCTTTTTGGGCTTGGCGATTTTGCCCTCCTATATTTTGATCTCTTCGATAACTCTGGCTTGCACCAAAGCTTCTTCTAGGCTGGCATATTGCTGCAGTTGCAATAGCCCAGAGATCGATCTCAGACAACTCCGTGAAAACATTTGTGTGAGGTCGGACATAGGGGGAAGGTAAGGTAGCTTAGAAAGCAGAGCCCTCCATCGATTCTCGTAAGCCGCCATTGTCTCTTCCTCATATTGCCTGAGGCTGGCCAGATCACTCAATGATGCCTTCTTCTTGGTGTTGAAGGCAAAGCATTCCAAGAACGCATCTACTAATTGATCCAAGTTATTTATGTTGTGCTTCAGCAACTGTGTGAACCAATCCGAGGCAGGACCTACGAATGTGGTTATGAATGTCCTTAGCAACAGTGCATCATTATCCTGAATGCCAAAGCATTGGCTCAAGAATCTTGTCACGTGCTCTTGAGCATCCTCTTCACCCTTAAAGACTGCCAACTGAGGCAACTTGAAATGTTCGGGATAAAGAGGTGTGGGCACTGACGGATGCACCGGATGACTGCGGAGTTGTCGTAACATGGGCTTTTGGTGCCTAGAAGCTTTAGTCTCTACAGACTCCAAACGCTCTAATAGCGCTTTGTATGCATCGGAAGATTTAATCTCTTCCTCTTTTGTTTGCTCCCGTTGTGAGTTGTGGGAGACTAGAGGCCTATGGGGGGTGGCCGAATGGCAGCCCTCCCACCTTGATAGGGCATTTCGGCCCATTCTTCTTCTGGTTCATACTCCTCATAAACTTCTTGAGGAGTCTCTGGGCGAGACCTATGACCCTGAGTGAGTCCCCGCTGAGGGTACCCATCATTGTTTCGGGGAGTGGCCTCCCTCTCAGGTCTATGGGGTCTCGGAGGCAAAGCTTGGCGAGGTCGCGGAGACCTATCCTGCACCAAGGGATTATACCTCTCATATTGTTCTGCTTTTTGAGTGTGAGGGGTTGGAACCCTCTTAGGTAATTTATAAAGCAGCTCATCTACTTTGTGCTGAATGCGCTCTTTGTTAAGGTGGTATAAGCGCTCTAACTGCTGATGATCTTGCTCAAGCCGCGTGATCTGGGCTTGGTGGGCGGCATGTCTGGCAACTGCCAAGTCAATTTGATCTGCCATCTTGGGCTTAGGAGGCCTGTATGCCTCTCCTATGTTTTTGCCTTGGTCATGATGATCCGAGATTTCAATGGGTCGCTTCCCTCTGTCGAGGTTGGCGACATTTACTTGAGGCTCTGGCCTTAATGTGTGATCATGATATCTAGCAGGTGCGGAAGCGCAAGGCTCCCATGTTGTATATTGCTCTCGAGGAATGCGATGATCTTCCTCGTACTCCCTTTCATGGGTGTGAAAGGGGCGGGCGGAGTTAGCTCGCCCTGTGTGGAGAGCCCTACGCTCTGGGTTTTGTCTTTCAGTTCTAACAATGATGGGAGGCAAAGGAGAGATGCCATAGTCATGTTGTCTCTCCTCATGGACACTGTGCCTCTCTAGCGCTTCGTTGCGCGGTGGCCACTCATATCTAGCCTCTAAAGGCGGTCTTCTATTTGCGTTGAGTGTCACACGTAAAGGTTCTTCCCGAAAGGGGCTATTCTGAATGGGTGTATCCCCCAAAGGGGTGTCCCTATAATTCCACCTAGACATGGAATGATGTGGATTCTCTTGTGGCCCAGACCGCCAAGGCGGTATGGCCAAGTCTTCAGGGCTAAAGCGAAGGCGACTTGTGCCCGCTCCTTGTGCACCTTTCGGAGCTTCTGCCCTTGATTGGGCTTGGCTACGGGTGTACACCATTGTGGTACCTTTCTACTAGCTAAGCAGATTTTTATCTTTTCGTTTATGATTTATGATTTTTTTTTTGTTACACTAAGTAGAAATGAACACACACATACACAAACGGTGATTATCTCTTTTAAAGATTAATGGTGTGTCCTAGACTGGTTTTAGTGCATTTTGATGATTTTGTTTTGTTTTTGAAAGTTTTGAAGAACGTTTAAATGCAGTATGTTGGCTCATATGACTCCCATAGATGGTCGCCCCTTCAATATACCAACCAGGCCGATATACCAACCTCTCTATATACCCGCCCTTACGAGAGGGAGACTATAGGTACGTGAGAGCAGATGGTACATGGTACGTAGGCGGTACGGAAGGGGGATTGTCCTGTTAATGACACCTACCATAGAAGACTTATCCTCGCACGCTGGGAATCACCCCAATGACACTCGATCAGCTTTCATCAGGATTTACGCCTAACAACAGTGACAATCGGGGAAATGGATGCAAAATCAAGCCAAGGTGGTGATGAAATCCACCGATGGTCTTGATCAAGGGCTGGGGTTTTACGACCAGCTCCTTGGTTTAAAAATGTTGCGTGAAGTGTGTGTGATTCTTTTTATTAAAAAAATGAAACAGGCAGAAACAACTTTCCCTAAGAAGGCAAAATTAACAGAAAACAGAAACAGAAAAACAAAAAATAACAGGAACAGTTTTAAAACCCTTACCTTTCTCTGCCTAAACCTACTGTTTTTGATCCTCGGCTCTAAAAATTCATAGACAAAAATTCGTCCCTCTGTGAGACGAATTACAGAACAGAATTCGTCCCTCCTAGAGACGAATTAGAATTCGTCTCAGGGTCAGACGAATTGCAGTAAAGTAATCGCCACAGGCAAAGACGAATAACAGTCAAAAATTGAAAAAGGTACCTGTAAGCACAAAAACACAAGTTTTAATCAGTTTCTGTGATCTCAAAATTTAGGGGACAGGGTCCCACCGTGATCGCCACTGAAAGCACGAGATTTCGGATGAAAGAAACACTAATTGCGATGTATTCAAAATCAAACACGCTTAAGTCCTAAAATGTAGAATGCATGAAGTGAAAGAGACGAATTGGAATGGAGATACAAGAAAATGGAGAAATCACAACCCTTTTATTTAACTCTCTTGATCTCGGTTACAAAGATGCCTCCTCCCTTTTCAGGGGCTAGGAGCGTTAAATGAATTTGGTTACAATCAAGACTTAATGTTCCTCCTTCCGCGTGCCCACATTTGAAATGGGCGGGCCAAAATGTTGCCGCCGCTGGTGTTGATGAGTCCTTAACCTTTGCTGCTCCTCCTGCGATCAAAGAAACAACAAAGATGTTAGTAGCACCTGTGACAGAAATAAGAAACGTTTGTTCTCTAAAATTAATGAAAGATGCATGTAAAAGATTAGCTAAATCGATAAATAAAATGACTCCAAATGACCTGCAAATTTGACAGAGACCAGAAAACATTACCAGAGGGCCACTGCCATCGAAACAGTCGGCCAATTCACATTCAACTACAATTCGTCCCTGGGCAGGATGAATTCTACTGTAATTCATCCTCGGGTAGGACGAATCCGACTGTAATTCGTCCTCGGGTAGGACGAATTCGACTGTGATAAAATGTCGAGATGATGCCATCCAAATGTCGCGTCTCGGGATCTCCAAATGACCTACAAACATAGGGGTTAGCTAATTGGGGGCATTTTGGGATGACCCAGATGGTCGGATTCTCCCAATTTGACCTCCATCAGTGGGAATTTGACGTCGCTACCTGCAAGTTAGTGGGACAACAAAAGCGACGAGAACATGATGAAATCTGATCAAAACATTATGAAATCGAATATATAAACTATCCAAACAGCATAAAATGGAATGAAGTATAAACAAATGACAAAAGAATAAATTAAAATGAAACTTAAAAAAGTGTGGGGCGCCCAAGTGGGCCGCCCACCGTTGGAACTTGATTTTGGCACCAATCCACTTGGGATGGGCCCAAAATCTCTTAGGATGGGGTTGTCAGAAAATTGGTGGATTAAAGTGGTCAAATGTCGGGTTTTTGGGTCCGAATTCACACTTCCAATAGCCACCCAATAACCTCTCTTGCGAAAGAGATTAAGGATGTGGAAAATGTAAATCAAAAGGGTAAAGGCGTGGTATCAAATCGGCAGCACTTCGTTGCTTGAAAATGCCTCCTACTTGTCCTTTTGGGTGGGAAAAGTCCACCATTTTATAGACCCAGGGGGTCTCTTTGGAGAGGCATGCATAAGCGCCATGTGGTGGTCATAGGTGCCATGTGGCGGTCATGTCTTCTCATGAGAGAGGAAAGTCCTCCATGACTTGGGCTTTCATGACTGCCCTTGTGACAGTCCTCTAACGGCCCATCTGCCCACCTACACACGCGTGCGAGGCAAGAGTCATCAATTGACTGTCTTTGGCTGCCACTTGGCGCCATTCTTCTTTTTGCCCGTTAAACCTGGAATTCGTCCTGACCAAAGACGAATTAAGAATTCGTCCCTGGGTGAGACGGATCCCAGTTTGAATTCGTCCCTGGGTGAGACGAATACTGAGCAAAGTGCCTGAATGTGCCAAATTGCCTTTTGACCTTACAAAATTGCTATAAAAGTGGTTAGGACCACTTGTTTAACCTCTGAGGGCTGCCCTGGGGGCTGTGTGTGTGTCAAAGCGATCAGTGTTTGCAGTCACATAATCGGATTGGTGCTGTTTTGGTGTCTACAATTATATAGGAAGTTTAAATAATTATAAAAATGACACTTAACATCGAGTCATGAAAAATATTTGCCTACCAGTTGGTTATGTCCAGCTTGTCCATTTGGTGAGTGGAGAACAATATTTTAATATATGTTCTTAACTATGTTTTCGAATGTGGTTTTGGTAAAAAATAAAAAATAAATCTTTATTATTATTTTATTTATTTTTTAATCTTTAAAATTTAATATTATATTTATATATATATATATATATATATATATATATATTAATTATTTTTAGTAAAGATATATATGTACAAAATGCAACGGTATATATGCACAAAATGCAACAATACACATACACAAAATGCAATAATAGGCAGGATGATCTATATGAAAATTTCTATAATGGGATTCCATGTACCCACGGGCCAAGGTGCACTAGGCATGACATCATATCCCACCTTACATGGTGCTCACATCCACAATCTCCGCTAGGTATGGGTATTCTTCGCAACCAATTTACTTGCAATGGAATGTAGAACCTACACCTACACTAACAAAAGCTTACAGTAGTATCACATTCTTTCAACATATAATAATAAAAATAGTGGGGACATTACAAGTTTGGTGAGGGTAGTGGCTCATAAGGATTTGAGATCAAATTGCAATACTTAATAGGCTCTGTGTATGCTTGGATGTAATGTACTTTACCCTCATGTACATATTTTAGATATTGGTGTAATATCAAGGGCACACACTTCATCTCCCTGATCTAGGGGTATCCAAGAAGTATGTTGTATTGCATCGCTCCTTCCAATATGTGGAAAAGTACATGAATACTCTTCATCCCAAAGTGACAGGAATAACTATGTTCCCCATAGTTAAGCATAAAGTGTAATTAAAGGTCCTTAAGGTGAAGGTGGATGATGTAATGTGGGATGATGGTAGGTTAAGGTGCTTTATGGTGGAGTTGTAATAAGGTTGATGGAGGAGCCGGTATCAATAAGTACCCTCTTGAATGGATTCCTATCAATATGAGTGACTATGTGCAATTGAGGATTTGGTAAATTTGATGACATACTCTTCTCCTTGAAGTCATATAATGCTATTGAGGGATCCATGCATTTTTGTACACTCCCCATAAAGGTGTTGAAGGCATTAAGGTCTCTTTATTGTATTTGGATGCATTTTAGAATCTCCATCAGTGCCTCACAATATGGGTGAGACAATTGTATTAGCTCATAGATTGATAGTTTTGTTGATGCCATTTTCAAAATCTATGTTAATTGACTACCTAGGGTGATGGTTGGATGAGATAGATTAATTGGATTATGGATGGGTGGAGGTGGAATGTATGGACCTAGTTGTATGGGCACTAGGTTGTGTTGTAGGAGCTTGGGTTGTGTGATTCGCTTGTCTCTGCTCACGAGTGACCACACTAATGGCCCCTATAAAATCTTGGTAAAATTGAGACACATAGTTCACTTGGTTGGGAGGAACTATAGAATTTGATGCTCCTGTTGCTTGTTGATTTGCCTCATGATGAGGCAAAAGTATTAATAAATTCCAAGGTTATGATTATATTGGGCTATTGTATTATCGAATTTGATCTTTCCTACTTCCAATAAATCTTGCACAATGCCTTTAAACCCATGGAAAATTTTGACATCATGCCCTTTTTGTCGATGATAGATGCAATATAAATTATCTTTGTAGGCCTTTGATTTCAGCTTATTAGGATCTTCAAGTTTAATCTTTAGTAGCGTAGAAAGTTGTGCCGCATACAATTTTTGAAAGATAGATGAGTAGGGCTCTTTCAATGGTGTGTAATTACGTTTGGACCTAAAATGATGTTTTTGCCCTTCTACGGGTTGTGTTTGGTTCTATACCTACTATGGTGGTGGAACCGCTTGAGAATTTAATTATTACGATTGTTGTTGTTGATGTTCGGGTTGTTGGATCTGAACTTGGACTTGTTGATTTGATTGTGAAGGTTGGATCAAGACTTTTAGATTAACCTGTGTGGCCTTATATTGGATGTGGTTATTCCACTTTTTGTTATTATTTTGCCACTCTTTTTTCTTAGGCTTAATCTCACCCTCTTGAATCTTTATTTCCTCTATCACTCTAGCCTGGGCGAGTGCATTATATAATGTTGTATGCTACTGCAACTGTAGTAAAAAAGATATGGGTTTGGAATAACTCTTCATGAACATTATTTTTAATTCTATCATGGGGAGGGAAAATGGCAATTTGTTCATAACCATACTCCAACGGTTTCCAAAATCATGGACCGATTCGTCATCGTATTGCTTCAAACTAAGCAAGTCGGTAAATGTGGTTTTCTTCCTAATATTTAGGGTGAACCACTCCAAGAATTGATCCACGAGTTTCTCAGAGGTGCAAACACTCTGACATGTCAAGTGATTGTACCAATCCTAGGCTTCTACCTCGAGTATATGAGGAAAGGTGTGTAGCAAGAGTGCATCATTGGTTTTGATATTGAAACACGCATTAAAACACCTTGTCACATGCTCTTATGGGTCCTCATCCTTCTTAAATATATCAATATTTGGTATCTAAAAATAAGTTGGATAATGTGGTGCAAGTACCTAAGCATGGATCGGGTGATTGAGTAGTTGTCGTAAGGTGGGATTTTGATACTACAAACTTGGTGTCTACATGGAAATGCTATCAATATGGTTTTGTAAGAATTAGAACTTAGGATCTTCCATAGGGTTAAAACCCTAGTTTGCTTGTTATTGTTGGTAATACTATGCATTGTAGGTAGAATGTGGATGATGGGGGATGTTATGTTGAAATGCATTATGATATGATGGTTTATGAAGGTTCTTATATTGATGAGATTATGGGGGCATGTTAACATGCTAACCTGATGAGTTAGCATACATATGATGAAGTGGGTTAGTTGTTATGGTAATGATTAGGGAGTGCAATACCCAATATGGATCTTGGATGATGAGAGGTTGATGGTGGGTTTTTATCAATCCTCTACAATTGTTGATGAGGGTCAAGATTAATGTTATGGTTAGCATTATCCAAGATCATTTGTTGCAGTTGCAATAAATCCCACCGCATAGCAATCACAGGTGATGCGATAACAATAACATATGAAGTGGACAACTGGGCTAGTTGCAAAGCAACCATATTAGTAGATGTAGGTGGAGGGTAGGTGGTAAAATTCATTGCCATCGAATGAAGGATAATAGGATGTGTGGTACCGATAGGGGCAGTATATGGAATGGATGTGGGGACCTACAAAAAAACCTGAGTTGAAGCTTCATAAAGGGGGTTGGTGCAAATGACGTTCTAATGTGGTAAGGTGAGGGGTTTTTGGCTAGATGAAGATGGGTGACTAGCCAAGGTGGCAATAGTTGGCTCAAAAAGCGGATTCATGAAGGGTGGATTGAATTGCTATAGGTGTGTGAAGTAGATTGTAATGATGGCATGACATGAGATGGTATGGTAATCAATGGTAATGATAGAAAAACAATACTAGTAGCATCCAAGTACATCCTAATGATTTCCATGTCTACAAGTGTGACACGACCATCTATTGGTGTGGGTGGATCACTCCTAGGGGTCTTAGGAATAGCGATATGGGTAATCCTATGCATAATATCTCTATCTAAAATAGGGGCACTACTAGAGGATCATACATTTAAGTTATGGGACATACTAGGGACTACACTAACTTGCCCTACCATCAAATTATTAGAGATCTAACTAACCTGAGATGGATCCATAGGGGAAGACAACTAACTTTGAATTAATGCTAACTTTTTGGCCTGACCATGGGTCGTTACCATATGCTAGGGTGTGATGATGTATGAAATGCAAGTGTAAGTGCATGAATGCATAAGAGAAGCACAATGCAAGACAACACTCAAAGTAAACAAAAAAACAAGGTTTTTGTTTCTAAGTTCACGCAAAGTTTGATTTTTTTTACTTTTGAATTTTTTTTTGAAGTTTTGAAAGTTTTTGGAAAACAAAGAAAAGCGATGTGTAAAATATTTTTCCTAAGATGAATCTAGGATTTCACCTGTATACTCATAGTGACTAAGCTTGGTTATGAATTCCAGATAGCCATACCCACCAAAATATGGATATGAAACCCATATTCTGTTAAGGAGCATAGGTCCTACCGATCCTCACCCAACACACTGTGGAAAGCGATACATCCTCTGAAGAGGAATGCATGCTATTTTCAAAAAATAGGAAAGTTCTTGGAGTCAACATTAGCCATGAATAGGATAATAATATGTTTGTGGTTGGTGATGAAATCCAACCTGGTGATGATGAAATCTAGCCATTTCCAATGTTTAAGTGTGTGAGTGAGGCTTGTTTAAATTATTGTGTTATGTAAACTATGATGTGATTCTATTTTTTATGCCTAATGTAGAAAGCATGAAACATAAACAATAAATAAAATTAGATCAGGGGCTGAAGTGGCTAACTCTGAGCAAGATCTAGCCAAATTTTGTTGTCAGGGCCAAACCATGGATGGGTGGTTGGTTTTGGTAAACTACATTTACACGGTTAACTAGATGTGCATATGCATTTGGGACATCCCAATCACAGGTGTGCGGTTATGACTGAATAGTAAAACAAGGGTAGCACAGGCCCTAATCCCAAAAATATGCCTAATTTATTTCTAACCCAACTATGCAAAGTGCTTCTATTACCTAAAATGCAAATCCTTTTATTTTTTATTTTTTTATATTTTTGTGAATGCTTTAATGAAAAATAAGGATACCTATCCTAATACCTAAATGCAAACAAAGGCACACATGATAGAGACCTCTAATATAACTAAAATTAGTTCTTAAAAACTATATTTATAGGGGTTACAGGGGTACATATATGTGTTCCTTTCACCACTCCTTCCAATATTCTTACATCGTAGTTCCATGGTTCCACAGTGTTGTAATCACTCATGTGTGTTTTAACAGGCACTCCATCATCGGTGTATGGTTCTACAGATCTACACTACTTGTGCATATTTTTATAGGTCCAAAATTGTAGTTGTGTGGTTTCATAGTAATAGGGACGAACAACAACAGGTATCAGATTCGTTGATCCCAGATCGAATCTTCGTGCGCTTCCAAGTTTCAAAACCTGCAAGCACAGATAACATGGATTAATAAAGTAAATTAAGAAAGGTAAAATAAATAGGACCCTTAGGGGATCCCACCATGATTGATATTTATGTAACCAAAAAGAGCAGGACCAAACATATAACACAAATTGAACACTTGCAATAATAAAATAATGATCTCTTTTTGTATTAAACAAGGGAGCCTGAATCTCCCAATATTACAAAGATATCTTTTGAATTTCCACAAGTGTATTGGGTGTAATATTACCATGTAAAATTTCCTAAATTGCAGAATGTGGTATTCAAAATAATCAACCGGTGCTCTTCATCATTTCTAGGGCTTCAAATATCCAAAGCAAGGACCACTCTAGCTTTGTCAACTTCTCCAAAATATCCATTTCCTACATACATGAAAACTAAATTAGGGTTAGTAGCACCTACAAATACAAATAAATAATACTACTATAAAACCCTAATTGGATAAAACATGTAATACCTGAAATAAAGAAAATAAATTAAATGCCTTACTTGCAAACATAAACTTCTTACTAGTATTCTTGAATCGTGCTCTCAGCTCTAAGAAATTGTAGGTGTGTGGTGGAAAATGGAAAACCGTGTATGGGCGATGGGAAAACTGCATGGATATGGTTTCAACTATGAAATCATAGATGTGCGATGAATAATGAAAGTAATATTACCTCAAAAATAGGCCTTTCAGGCTCTGGATCTTAATTCTCCTTGTGATGCATGCAGAGCTCTAGTCCTATTCCGGTAGCCTGATGGTACAAAATGTTCAGCCTCCTTTTGTGGATGGGGTAAATGTGCATTTATAGGCCCCTCAAGATTTTGGAGTGAAATGAGAGGTGGCAAGCCAGGACTACCAAGTGGTAATTTTGTACTGCCAAGTGGAGGGGGTAGTTAGAGTGAGTCACCTAGAGTATCTCACTTAACTGGTTTTATGTGGATGCAAGTGGAGTGCTATGTGGAGGTTTACCCATGTGAAGGGACAAAGGGGAAAACTGTGTATGACATGTAGTAAGGGATGTTGGTGATGTGGCCAGGACACATGTCTAGTGGCTAGGCAAGGTATCCAAGGCTAATTTTCTAGATTTAATAAATTTGGAAAATAAGATAATGTGCAAGATTTATATACCTAAGTGTAAAGTTAGGTATATAACTTTTTTATGTAGGATTTTATGTGGGGTGACAAATTTTATGTTATGGATTCTTAGGTTTTGGTGTATATAATACTTATAATGAAAAGAGTAAATTAGCAAACATACAATTATATCCTCCTCTTGGATATGATGGATTTACTTGATTATTCATAACTCACTCAGGTGATCTAGTGTCATCTTGTTCTCATTCCCACAAAATATAGGAAATAATTTAATAGATATTAGAGGAATAGGATAATAAGCCACTAAATTTAATGGTCCTTGGTGTAGACACCCAAAATGTATCAAGTTTACAATTTCGTAAAGCCATTTTTTCCAATTTTGCAAAATCCCCAAAATCCACAAAAAGCCCCAAATTCTTTCAATTCTTCTAATTCCTTCTTAAAATCATTTAATTTATTTCATTTATCCTATTCCCTCTCCATTTTCCTCAAATTATTTCAATTTTTCCAATCTTCCACATAATTCCCCAAAATCTAAATAAATAAATAATAATAATAAGGAATAATAAATAAATAAAAACCCACATTTTTGCACAATAAAAATTTATAAAATGCATAAATTAATAATAAATTTCCTAGCCCCTCCCTAAACCTCTAAGCCACCATGTGACCTCCCATCCCCACTTGCCACATGTGCACACATCACTCTAACACCACTCCACCACTTCACTTGCCACATCTCCCACATGTGCACACATCACTCTAACACCACTCCACCACTTCACTTGCCACATCTCACACATCACTCTAACACTCCACTTGCCACATCTCCCCTAACTAGAACACTTTAGACTCTCCATCCCACCTACCCTTGCCACTTGGTTGCCTTAACTTGCCAAGTCATCTCCCTCACCAACCATCCATAAAATCTATAAATAATTCCTCATGTTTTTCTACATTAGAGAGAAAACACAAAAATCATACCAAAAATCTGCTAAAATTTTATTATCCCCCTTGTGAGTACCTAAAATTGTGAGTGGTAATACCCGCTTTGGATATCTCAAGGTCATCTTTAACAATGGATTCTATTTGGAATGCCCACTAATATTTGTTTTGTAGTTGTTCACACCTTGGACAACTAGAAATTATTAGACTTGCACCAGAAGCTCAAGATACTTCTAGAAAGGCCCACACCTGACCTCAAATCCCTTGTAATAACATAGATCTAGTTGTCCCCTATGGCTACAAAAATCTAGCCACCCCTATAGTTGAGACCAGAAGATAGACAAAGACCCATAAGCAATAGCAATAAATTAAGAAGGTAAGACAATCATCCTTGCATGGTTTTGTAACTTATTACATGCTTTTTGTAGCATTTTTTGAATGTTTCATGAGTTTTACAACATCCTTTTCATGAATTTATCTCTCATATCGAAATACCCCATAGATGCTATTAATGATTTGTTGTGGGCTTGTGTGAAGGTGTTTGGAGTGGTACGAGGCCTAGGGAAATCAATCAACAAGGCTAAAAAACCCATCTAACACTTTTGATTTTTATTGAGGAGATACTTTATGGCACCATTAAAATTCCTTTGAAAATAAAACCCTCCCTTTTGGGAGGTCTATTGTAATCCAAGTGGTGTTTTATAACCCAAACCAAGGTTCATATTGCAATATAAAATTTTCTTTTTGGTTCATTTATATTGTTGTGGTGCAATTTCTTGTGTCACATAAGTGGTGATCACGATGGGATAATTTTCTCTTAACACACTTGATATTTGCTATTTTGTATAGGTTCTAGGACGTGTTTCTAGCATAGTATATATTATGTATTTTTCTTGAGGTTTTTCATGCTTCTTTGATTATTTTGCTTATCTTACTAGCATTTTGTTCTTTGTATACATCACAGGTACTTAGCAATAGTTAAAATAGAATTAAACCATCCAAATCAAGGCTTACTTTATCAACATCTACCCACTTGCACTCAGAAATAACTATCCTTGATGGTCAATAGAATCAGACACAACCACCCCTAGTGGTCAATAGACTTAGACACAACTGCCCCTAGTGGTCAACATACTCAAACACAACTGCTCTTGGCGGCCAACCAATATAGACAACCACCCCTGGTAGTCAAGAAAACTCACAAAAGCATAGCAGGGTTAGTTTATTTCATTACCAACATAGACTCATAGGTTAGTGGCTCATATTACTCAGGTTAGCATAGATGCTCATGTCATCATCAATTTCCTTGTTATTGCTTGTTTGAACTTTAATTGCTTTTTTATTTTTAGCATAGTTTACAAGTTCCAACTCTTAGTTAATATTGCCTTTTCATACTTTAGCTTTTCATAGGTGTTCCTCTCCTTAGCTTGGTTCTTTATTCTTCCTTATCACCCCCATAGGATTTTCTTCTTTAGGTTAGTTTCTTATCAAGTTTTTCTAGTCTAGAAGGTTTCCCTTGTTTAAGATAGTTTGTTTTTCCCTTCTTCTTCATAGTTCAAGCTCTTCTCCTTTATTTAGGTTAAGTTTCTTTCTTTTCCTAAGAATAGTTGTCTCATTGGTCACAGTTTGTTTGGTTTTAGGTTAAGTTTCTTTATTTTCCTAAGAATAGTTGTCTCATCAGTCATAGTTTATTTAGTTTTAGGTTTAGTTTCTTCCTTTTCCTATTAATAGTTGTCTCATTAGTCATAGTTTGTTTGGATTCCACTCCCCTAGAAATTTTTATTTTATTTTCCTAGTGTAGTTTTTGCCTTCTTTAGTTTAGTTGATTTTCGATAACTTAGCATAGTTACTTTATAATTCTTGGTATGAAGACTCATGGCTCATTAGTATAATTGTTATTTTCATGACTCATTAGATGAAGTTTTCTTTTCTTGCTTTATTAGAGTTGTTGTTGCTTTCATGACTCGTTAGATTAAGTTTACTTTTCTTGCTTTAGCATAGTTGTTGTTTTTCATTCTCTAGAATAGTTACCTTCTCTTTTGAGCATTTGCTTTGTCCCCATAGGTTATACTTATCACCATATTTATTTTGTTCCATTAGCATAGTTCTTTTTTTTCCTATGCATTCTATTCAATTTAGAGTAGAATCAATCATTCAAATATACCTTCCTCTATTCTATCATGTAATCTACTTTTAGACCACAGTCTCAACCACTCCCTATGCTTAGGTAGTTACCCTGTATAGTTAGACAACCACTCCCTATGCTTAGGTAGTTACCCTGTATAGTTAGACAACCACCCTATGCGGTTAGATAACTGCTAGGTATAGTTGGTTCTATGGATTAGAGACTTTTTGCAGCCTTCTTATTTTCTTGCTATGTCTTTACGTTTAGTGTCCTTTGCTTTTGTCATCTGCATTCTCTTCTATTCCACTCTTCTAATTTTAGGCTCATCTTATTCTCCCTTCTTTAGCATAGGTTAGTGTTTTCCTCTTTAGGATTACTTGTATCCTCTCTCTAAGATAATTCTTCTTTCTTATATAGTGTTTCACTCTGTTATTCTTTGTTAGGCTAGTTGCATTCCATCTGCAAAATCATCTTAGGAATAGAGCTCGTTTTATTTTACATCTTGAATATTTAGGGTTAGCCTTAGTTTTACATGGTAAACCATAATTTGTAGCACAAAAACCAAATAAAAACAAAAACAAAAATAAATAAATAAAAAATCAAACCAAAAACATAAAAAAAAAAATCAATCAAAACAATCACACACCTGCCCATTACATTCTACAAAGACTCCGTGAGGACAACCAACTGGTGATATTGGATTTCACCACCAACCATTGATTGATCCTTTAGCCACCATATTTAGATTGCATAGTTTCCTAAAATTCATCATCAAGAATCTGATTACACTTGGGACTAGCTCAAGGTAATTTGAGGTTAGACACCCTTTTGTTCATGAAGCTTAGTAATTACTGGACTCGCAATTGTTATTTTTATCTGAGCCCGATCGAGGGTAAAGCAAAATCTTGGTTGGTCTAGTAGCAAGGCTTATACAATACAACATCCTTTTGGAGGTTCTATCAAGAGAATTTTTAGTCATTTTTGTACCACTTATCGTAATGGATGTGGGCATAAACATACCCTTGTATATTCCACTCCATCTACCCTATTTGTAGTTCCTAGGTTTAGGATACATCAAACACAAAATAAAAGGAAAAAAAATAAAACAAAAAAAAATAAAAAATAAAATTCAATCCATAAAACTTCCCAAAATTTCCCCAAAACTTCCCAAAACCGAAACCACAAACACCATTATCAAAACCTTTAATCTGCATCCCATTCCATTCTTGATAGCCTATTATATTGACTCATAGTCAATCAAAAGCCCAATTCCAAGCCTCCATGGACCATTCTGATCAATCCTCCCATCCTTTGATTTTTCCCTTGACTCATTAAGGGGACACATCACAAGTGCACCATGGTAATCTCTCTAATGAAGAAAATTTTCACATCCCCTACCCATATGAGACACATCATATTAGATGTGATCTAGACACAATGCACCACACCATCCATGTTGACCTTCCTGAATCCCTTGACATTGAGACTCCCTTATCCCCAGTCGATCCCAATATCACACCTATAGATCTTAATGTCACCTACCTTATCCAATCCTCCACTTCATCCTACCATCCCCAACCACTCCCTTCTAACCAAGATCCCTCTTCATCATATCTTCCACCACCCAACTCACCACAACTATCTTTACCCCCATTGCACATTCTTGCCCACACTACCTCTCCACTTTCCCAGGAGTAATCTTATTCACATAGTCCCTATCATCCGCCATCACCTCTTGCATATCCTATTAATTTTCACCCCACCTTGAGTGTGATAGTTCCTAAAATATCTGCTAAATTATTCCCATTTGAGGTAACTAATCTCACACCTCTTTAGAAAATAGTATGCATAATATAGATAGCCATTGACACAAACCGTCCATCTTATTCTAACCATACTTCTTCATCACATGTTCATCCTGCTTATGCACTGCCATCATATATCACTTTCAATACTCATCAACATAACTAGGTACAAGTTTACACTATTTTCCATCTACACACATCAATTCCTCCCTCTTATTTTTAATTTTCTAGCCCACTGCAACAACCCACTTCTATCAATGTCACTTTTTACAAACTACCATTCATCCACCACCATTCATATCGTTAGTGTACATGTTGCACATCCTTCTATTTCTTGTTCTTCTTATATCCATCAATATTATGATACTCTTGTTCCCTTTAATTATTATTCTTCACAACAAGTGCCCACTAATGATTCCCAACATCACACAAATTCTTCATTAAATGCCCATATTCCTCAACAACCATCCCATATCCCAAATACACCACCTCCTACATCCATCTAAGGATCCTTCTTTATCCAAGCTCTAGCATGGGACTCCTATCCATCCACCATTTACATGATACACTCTCATCCTCAAGATTCACATCAGTGGTCATCAACATAGTCAAAAAACCCCCCATTGAGTCATTATCAACCATCACCTAATCAATCTCAATCTCCTCCTAATCAATACCAACATCCCCCTAATAAACATCGACAACAACCACCTCTAAACTAACCTCATTTTTCTCAAAAATAATATAATATTACCTCACATCAATGCCAATCCCATACAAACCAATACCAACAACATTCGACCCCCGTACAACCCCCTCCATATTACAAAGTGGACTCTCAATTTCCACCCAACCAAAAATACCAACATTCTAACCAATATCAACCTCAACACCATAGCTATCAGCCTTCTCCTATACAATATTAGTGATTGTATACTTATTGTGACCATTTCACAACTACCCCAAATTGGGGACCCACTGAATATTTTTTGAAATTTTAATATTTTGAGGTTTTTATAATTTTGGTTATTTGATTAGAATCAGATTCTTTTTGTGTTTATTAATTTAGGTTTGATTTAATTTTGGTTTTTTTTAGCGTTTAATATTGTGGTTTTAAAATTTTCAATTTTAAACCTTAAAATTTTAATATTTAAAATTAAAATTTTTAATAGTTAAATGTTTTAAATTACAAAGGTTAAATGGTTTAATAAAAAGTGTGTTTTATCATTTTAAACAGGTTACTCGTGCATAATTTTTGAAGTTGTCAAAGTGTTCGTCGGTCAAGAGGTTTAGCACAATTTACGAGGCAAGAAAGAGGTACATGTAATGGGTAAATGACTCGTCAAATTAATTTATGTGAGTTGGGAAATATAAATAATGAGTTACACGATGGTTGATGCATATGGGATTATGAAGCAAGTTCAAAACAGGTTAAATGGTAATGTTGATAGAGATGGAGACATCACTGGCCATATCAAACATTTTAAAGACGTTTAAAAGTTTTAAGAGACTCCAAAATATTAACATCCTCGGTGTTCATAAGGTAAAGCTTGACAAATCTATGAAATCATCATCATGGGAGTTTGTTTTCACCAAGGCACCCAAATTTTTGGTTGAAAGGACACATTTTCCGACATTTAGAGAATAAGAGACTTTAGATAGTCTTGAAGCACCTATTTGCCACATGACACACTTTATTTGATTTGGATGGTGATATAGAGTTGAGCGAATCGAGCTATATGGTTACCCGATCAATAGAATATAGATATGAATGATAATAGAGCACTTGGATTTATGAATAAAGGGAACTTTTATGTAAACTGGATGTCGATGAATATACTAGTAAATACTTGATGATGCAAACTTATATTAGGGCACAAATAACAATGTATTATGTATTACAGATCCAATGGTAAGTATGCTGGTAATCCAACTAAATCACATGAAGGGTAGCTTGGTATAGAACACATTTCTCACCAAAGTAGCCACTGACACATCGGAGAGAAGATGCCATGGATAATTAGAGTAGTGCATACTAGATTTTGGAAACATGGACATATCATCTATATGATATTCGCGTGGCTATTTTATCTAGACACAATCATGCTCATAAAAATAGATTAAATAAAGAAACTATAAGGGCTAGCTTTATGATGATAGACAATATTTGCAAATAATTTCAAAGATCATGGCAGTGATAGTATTATGATAATTAGGTGTGATGATATGAGTGGACGAATACAGGCTCACGCTAACATGGCTTAGTTACAAAGTTTATAATTGTATAAGTTAAAGTTTTCATTTAAAATCATTCAAATAAATTATATTATCAACTAGGGGAGAATGAATATTAAAGTGAATGAAAAGATAAGACAAATTGTTGGTTTTATAATATCGGTTGTAAAACATGTCAGAGAGTGGTGCTAATGGGAAGAACGACTTGGAAACTGAATATAATTAAAGTTATAAATAGTTCAATAAAAGGCTAAGAGAAGGGTCAGACAAATTGCAGGAAAGCTACACATTGAAGGAATAAGAAAGCGAGGTTATACAGAAGGAATGAGCAGTTGAAAGCACAAAGATTTTTGGAGAAAGGCGATTATTGTAAGATTCAATAAATATATCAAATTCATTTTTATTTAAGGAAAACATGCATATGGTGCTTTAAATAGTGAAATAATTTGATACAATTTCTATTTGTTTAAAGATTCCACAAAATATTGCACTAAATTTATAGCAAAACTGTGTCAATTCTGGTTTGTTTGAATTTAGTTTAAATTCCGAAAGTTCTATTTTATTTCTCTATAGCCTTTTGTTCGAAGGTTTATATTTATTTTCTTACCTTTATCTTTTGAATTTATTTAAAATTATGAATTCGGATTACAAAAGCCCTAATTTGATATTATAAAGGATTTGAAGTTTATAATTAGAGGCTTACGTTTATTCATTTTCAAATATTAAATTTAATTAATATTTGAGTGAATAAATATGATTGGAAAATTATGGAAACCCTAACTACAATAATTATAAAGGTTCAAAACCTTATAATTAGGGTTCAAACTTTTTATGTTCGTTCACCATTCGGATATTTTAATTTTAATTTTATATCGAGATGACCAAACATTCAAATCAAATGGAAAACCTTAATTTTAAATATTATAAAGTTCAAAATTTATAATTAGGGTTTTAAATTTAATGGTTTTTATTGAATTTACGTAAACTTTAAATTTACATAAAGTTTCATTGATGAAGTAAATTTTGATTTTAATTAAAATACTTAATGAAATTTATGTTAATATAAAATTTTGAAGCATTTTTAATTAAAATTCTATTTTGAAGTTTTAAAATAAATTTGCATAGTTTAAAAATTAAATTTGAGGCAAATTTATTTATTCTAGAAAAATGAATTTTATTGGAGAGTATATCAAAATGATTTTAGATCAAGATACCTAAAATCCAGACCCCTTGTTAATAAGTTGTGCATTCAAGATTTATTTTTAGCATTATTTCATATCTAGATGTTCCACACTTTTATGACACATTATAACAAAGAACCTTGGAAGAATTAGGTATTATTTTGCAAGAGAGGGTTTTAACTCTAAAATACTAATCGTGAGTGTGATTTCACAACTGGGCGAAATTACCCCTCAACAGAATTGGTGCTAGAAGGAGGGCCAAAAAAATAGATAATTTAATTTTAGCATTTATCAATCATTCACTTGTTCATTCTTGAAAATTCATGCTTAAAATACATTACTTGGATACTGTGATTTCATTTTTACATTGATATAATATTTGAGTGTTGTATTTTCAAAGCATCTAAGTTTCATTAAACTGGAGCCTAAGAAAATAATCACTAGATATAAATTGACAAGATCCACCATTTTTAGAGTTTATCTCCTACTAGGTGGCATAAAAGAAGTCAGATTCAAACTGTGGTCATTACATCACCTACTAGTACTTCAAATACAAATCCTAATTTATCATTAAACCCACCACTTATTGCTATGGCTGCCCCAAATTTAGCTTGGATGGGAACTCAGAGGAGTCCATTGAATATACCTGGTGATGTTCATGATATGCCTAAAAACATAGAAAAATACTTGCCTAAGTATAAACATGATGGTTCATGTTTAGTAGAAGAACATATACAGGCTTATAGTGATGCTTTATCTAGATTACAAATTGAACATGAAGATGTAGCCTGTAGGTTATTTCCGCTAACATTAGATGAAATTACTTACGATTGGTATGTATGTATTCCTTATGGATCCATTACTTCATGGACAATGTTAAAATATGCATTTATTACATAGTTTAAATTTGCTATAGATCCTGCTAGCATTTATTTACAATTTGCATCTACACGGAGAGAGTCTAATGAATTGTTACGCATGTTTAATAGTAGATTTCATAAAATGTTTTCAAGAATAACTTCTCCCTATAATATTGTAGAAGTAGACATGATTCAAATATAATTTGGATCTTTGGATCCGTTGATAGCAATGTTTATTAGGAGAGTAGGACAAATCACAACTCTCATGTGATCGTACATAGAAGCACTTACAGTGGAGTAGCAAATGATGCCATCAAGTTATGTACTAGGTTAGTTGCCATCGATCGATTATCCAAGTATGCATAATCAAGTCCCAATGACTAATAATTAATTATCTAATCAAATTCCAATGTTAAACACAATACCACATGCCACAAATACAATGGTATATGCGCAATCAAACAATTCTATGTTGTTAGAAAGCTAGTTGGATGCACATAAGATAAGGAATAATGATTTACCTAATATGAATACATTTGGAAATCTAGCAACAACACAAAATGCAACTTCATTTTGAAACTTTCATGCTCAACAAACTAATCCAATGCTTGCACAAGATTTACAAAATTAGGGTAATTCAATGTATGCAAACCCTTGGTTAAATTAGAATGTTCAGAATACTTTACCAAATCATAATATTTCAAATGCTATACCAAGTCAAAATGTTTCAAGTTGGTTAAATCCAAATTCTCAAAATGTGTTACCAAACCAAAATGTTCAAAATGTCATGCCAAATCAAAATCAAAATAATCCTCCTATTATTGCTAAAGATTCTACTTCAAAAATGGCAGATATAAAAAGGATGTATTAAAAATTAAGCAATGACAAGGCTCAAATGCAAAAGCAAAACACTAAAAACTCACAATCAGGTAGAAAATTCACCATGGAAAGAAAATAGTCTAACATGAAACCTAATAACAAGGGTGTACCAACTCTTGTTACCAACAACAATGGTGCTTCTACTAGTTCTAGCCATAAAGCTACAATTGTTAATTTATCTGAAGTTGTGTTGGATAATTGGTGTAGATTACATAGCACTAGTGAACACAATGAGCTTGATTGTGTTGAATGTAGACCTATTATAGATTTCATTCAGCAAGGATTAGATAATTTAGAATTGGTTGTTAATGATGTTTATGATGAAGCTAGTTCAAACAAAGGTAAAAGTACTACTTTTGTTCTTGATATTCTTTGTTCAAGCAAAGATGATGAAGAATAAGAAGAGGAAGAAGGTATCAAAGAAGTTCATACATTGAAACAATATAAAAAGGGGAATCATAGCTATCATTTGAGAAGTAAAAGTAAGTCTTACAATACTACTACTCCTCCTAACAATGTTATCATTCCTCCTTATGTTAATGCAAATAATAATCACGTTCCTCCATCTCCTCTTGATGCATCTAAAATTACATATAAAGGAAAAAATAATGAAAGGATGACTTATAATATTGTTGAATATCTACCTAATGGTGGAAAAAAAAATTTCGGCTCTGGCGATTTGGCTTTTTGGCGGGAATTTTTTGTGACGGCGTCTGGTGTTGCTCGAGGGACTCTGGCCCGAAGATCTTGCCTAGGGCTTTGGGGGGTTGTTTCTGCTTTCGCCTGAAGGTTCTTTAGTGGTCCCGGGAGGGCCCGATGGGGTCTCCTCCTGTTTCTCCTGCTGGGAGAAAGACCTCATATGCCGAGAAGTTGAAAGATTATCCCTCGCCTTCCACGGACGGAGCTCAGCGGAATGCTTTTCAATCGATACTCAAGACTGTTGCCAATGGCCCAAATGCTCACCGCGTTAATGGATGCCTCCCGCAATCTACTTCCAGGCCTAAGATTGTAATAGAACCAATGCTGGTCGAAGATACAATCGTCTACCGAGCTAATCACGACTTGATCTGCAAATTCATGGGCATCCGGCCCACACTGAATTTTCTGCATACCTGGGTTCGTCAGAACTGGGAGCCACACGGTGAGTACTCTCTATGGCCTATAAGCAATGGGTATTTCATCATAAGTTTCTCTTCTTTAGCAGATAGAAACAGAGCATTTGAATCAGAAAAGAGAAACCACGGACCAGGCGGGGTTATTTGTCCAACCCTGGAGAGTGGGTTTCGACCCCGCATCGAACCCACGGCTGTCCCGGTCTGGATCCGGCTGTACGCTCTCCCGATGGAGTTTTGGGGTGAGCAGGTGTTGGAATTAATAGGTAATTCCCTAGGCAGATTTCTGGGAGTCTCCAAAGATACCATAGAGGGCAATACTGCTGTCTTTGCTAGAATATGTGTAGAGATGGACATTAGTCAGCCTCTACCAGCTGAGGTGGAACTTGAGCTTGCAGGAGTACCCTGGATCCAGCAGTTAGACTATGAGGCCCTACCTTTCAGGTGCCGAGTATGCCATAAGCATGGACATTTGGCAAGGTTCTGCCCAAACGTAGTGAGCACAAAAACGGAGGCTCCGAGTGGAATGTCAAACCGCCCTAGAGAGGGTAAGTCCGGTCCGGTCAATGAACCCTCTAGCAATTCTCCGAGTCCTGATGCTCGGCGGGATGGCTTTGAACAGGTGAAACGAAAGAGAAACAAAAAGAAAAATGGCAAGGAGCAAGTTCAGCTCAAGCCAAACAATCGGTATGAAATTTTTAAGTCATTAGTGGATCTGGAGGACCAATCTATGGAGGGAGTGGTTGGGAATGGTGAGAATGTCAACACTCCACCTCTTGTTTCTCCTTCCTTCACTCCTGTAGTAGAACAGTGGTTGTGCCGGTGAGTACCTGCGATCGGAGAATCCGGGGGCTTTGGTTATACACTCCCAGACACAGCTAGGCTATAAAAGATGTTACCATGGGAAATGCGAGATAAAAACGAGAGAAAGGCCTGCTTTAGGGATTTCCCAGGTGGAAAAGAGATCAAGAAACAATAACTCTCAAGGAGCGGGAAGAAAATCCAATAAGGAACTACTAACAGCGCAAGGAGATAAGCTAATCAATGGAGGATTGGTGAGGACCATTGATTCTTACTGCTCTCAAGGTTTTCAATGATTATTCAATCTTGGAATATTAGGGGTTTAAACAGTAGAACCCATCAATCTGCTGTTCAAAGACTCTTAGAAAACCGTAAAACAGACTTTTTGCTTCTTCAGGAGACCAAAATGTCTTTAGATATTATGAGTAAAACTGCTACTAAAATCTGGCGGGGAGCTGGGTATATGGACGTGGCTGCCCAAGGAGCTTCGAGTGGAATTGTTACCCTTTGGAACCCTCGAGTCTGGACTGCTTTAGAACATGTAGCTTGTAGGGGTGTACTTACTTCTCTCTTCAGAAATAACTTCAATTCTGAGCTGGTCCTTATAACCAACTTTTATGGGGCCCAAGATCTTGATGGCCAGAGGCTCCAATGGGACGTTGTTCACAACATGAGAGCATACAGGGAGTGTTATGACTGGATTATTGCGGGGGATTTTAATGCAAAATTATTCGTTCGGGACCGGGGAAGGTGGCTCCCCTATTTTGGATCCGGGGGATCGGCTTCGATTGCCCAAGTTCGGGCCTTTAATCTAGTGGGCGTTCAAGGCCCTAGTGTTTTTTTCACTTGGACAAACAAGAGAAAGGAGCCACATAGCAGGAAGGTCAAGTTAGATCGCTTTTTGGTCTCGGAGGAGGCTTTTGTTAAATGGACTTTTAAGTTCCAGATTTTGGAGGGCCCTATTTCGGATCATTTTCCCATTTTGCTTGAGGGAGGGACTTCGAGAGGACAGCACCATAGGCCTTTTAAATTTGAGAATTTTTGGTTACAAAAGGAGGACCTTCGACAGAAAATTTCTCAATGGTGGACAGAAGGCCGTCCACCTTTTGGGACAGCAATGTTCAAATTTCATAAACAGCTTCAATTTGTCAAAATTCAATTGAAACAGTGGAGGAAAGGAAACAAGTCGGATTTCCAGTCCCAAAGGGCCCCCTTGGTGGCTAGATGGGAGGAGGTTCGGAAACTTTTTAGGGAAGGATCAATTCTTGAGCAACTCAAATCCGAAGATGACGAAGCTGCGTAAAGCGGTTGAGGACATTGACAACCAAGAGGAGTTATCTCTGGAAACGAGAGGGCTAGAAATACTTGGTTATTAGAGGGGGACAGAAATACCAAATTTTTTCATCGGTCAGCTTGTGCTAGGAGACAGATGAACAATATGGAAGTTCTCAAAGATGAACATGGAAATGTCTTCGATACTATTCTTGGCATGCACTCCCATGCTATCGATTACTTTTCTAAACTTTTTAAGGAAAGTATGCAGCAAGATATTGAGGCTCAGAACGAAGTTCTTAATGTTATTCCTCCTATTATCTACGAAGAGGACAATCGGACCACTGCTTAGACCCATTGAAAGGGATGAGCTGAGAAATGTGGTCTTTGGTATGAGTCCTTGGAAAATCTCCTGGTCCGAGATGGCTTTCCTATTGAATTTTTCGAGGCTTTACGGGACACCTTGGAGGAGGATGTTACAGGTCATTCTTGAGGAATCCAGATCCAATCGAAGAATGCTCAGGGCGATCAATCACACCTTCATTGCTTTAATTCCAAAAGGGGAAGCGGGGACTCATATCTATGATTTCAGGACTATTGCTTTATGCAATGTGATTTACAAAATCATCACTAAGATAATGGGTGAGAGGCTTAAACCCCTTCTTCATAGCATCATTTCTCTCGAGCAGGGGGGCTTTGTTGAGGGAAGACAAATCTTGGATGGGGTGGTTTTGGCCCGGGAGGCCATCCATTCAATGCAAACTTCGGGCAACAAAGGAATGTTCATTAAAATGGATATGTCCAAGGCTTATGACCGGGTGGAGTGGTGCTTCTTGTCGAAAATGCTTGGCTGCCTTTGGCTTTTCTCAGGAATGGATTGATTGGGTTATGAGTTGTGTTTCTTCTCCCTCTTTTTCTGTTCTCATTAAGGGCCTTCCCTCGCTTCCTTTCGGCGCCTCCCGTGGGCTCCGCCAGGGAGACCCTTGTTCTCCCTATCTCTTCCTTCTCTTGGCTGAAGGTTTGGGCAGACTGTTTTTGAGGAGAAGGCAACAAGGTCTGCTTTCTGGTATCAAGGTTGGGGAGGAAACTCTGACTCACTTGCAATTTGTGGATGATACGGGTCCGGTTGGTGCGGCCACTCTTCGGGAAGCTAGAGGAATCAGAGATACTTTGAATTTCTACCTAAGGGCTTCAAATCAGGTTCTAAATGTCAGGAAGTCCAAAGTGGTCTTTTTCAATCTTGACCAACGGCTTCAGGAGCGCGTTATTGAGATCCTGGGCTTCACAAGGACTTCTCTTCCAATTGTTTACCAGGCGTTCCCCTTCATTTCAAAAAGTTAAATATTGATATTTGGAAGAACCTGTTAGCAGGCATCAAAGACAGAATGAATCATTGGGCCCATAAATGGCTAAGCTACGGGGGTAGATTAACCTTCACGAAATCGGTTATTCGAGGCTTTGCCGATCTATAAATTCTCAATATTGGCTGCCCCTCATACCATCTGGAAAGAGCTGGACAAAATGGCTAGAAGATTTTTATGGGAAGGCGCAAAAGGGAAGAAAAAATGGGCCTTGGTTGGGTGGGACAAAGTTACCCAGCCTAAGGATAAAGGAGGGCTGGGCTTGAGAAGTTCTATGCTTAATAACAGAGCTTTGGCTGGAAAACTGTATTGGAGGTGGATTTCTCAGCCATCCTCTCTCTTCAGCAGAATTCTTTCCAGTAAATATTTGGGGCATGTTCATCCCAATGAGGTGGGTCGCTTTCCCTTGGAAGGTCCTGGTTCCTTAGTGTGGCAGACTCTCAAGCTTGGGTCCCAGATTATCAAAGATCAATTATTCTGGAAAGTGGGGAAAGGAGACAAGGCTCGTTTCTGGACTGACTCTTGGGACCAACATCCGCCCATTATTGTTATGTTCCCTGAGCTACAACCTATCATGACCGCCTTAGAAGCCCAGGGTTGGATCCTTATTGATAATTATCTTCTTACCAGTCATTTGGGGGGGTATACTTTTAAAAATTTTAAGCGATGGGAGGAGTGGCCAATTAATCGTCTCTCCGGAGTTGGCGCCTATCCTGCAAAAAATCTTGTCAGAAAGGTTCCTCACGGGGAAGGATGAGGAAGATGAATTAGCTTGGGGCTATGGAAGCCTTGGGGTCTACTCAGTTAAGGCTGGATATGAAGAGATCCTCCCTGAGCCTCCCCCACACTCTTTTTCGGTTCAGCATTGGAGAAGGATTTGGCATTCAAAGGGTTGGCCGAAAGTGAATTTCTTCGCTTGGCAACTTATGCATAATGGTCTTCTCACCTTTGACAATCTCAGACGTAGGGGTTTCAATGGCCCCTCTCAATGTGCTTTATGCCTCCAACATGAGGAAACTGCGAGACCATTTGTTTTTTGAGTGTCCTTTTACTCATCAGATTTGGGAACGTTGGTTCTCTCAATTTAAACTCCAGGCTAATGGTGTTCTCAACCGTACCAATATTTGGGAAAAATGGAAATGGGGCAGGTTCAATTCCATAGCTCTCCGAACTGGCTGGCAGTTAGGCTTTCTCTTCATTTGGTGGCAAGTTTGGTTGGAGAGAAACGCTCGGATCTTTAGAAACACTTTCTCCTCGATTGACGGCGTTTGGCAGGTCATCTGGAGCAAAGTCACAGAAACTGTTGCTACTTTTGTCAATGAAGAGAATCAGGCTACTCTTGGGCATCCTGAAGAGGGGGTTGAGGGTCATGAGAGGCAAGGCAGATCATGCTGGAAACCTCCCCCTGTAGGCTGGATCAAGATCAATACTGATGGGGCTGCAAAAGGCAACCCGGGCAACGCGAGGAATTGGTGTTGTTTGTCGGGATCACTCGAGTGCGGTTCTTTCTTGGGAATTGCGGGGATTGGGCGAGCCACGAACAATGAAGCCGAAGCCTTGGCCATTAAGTCGGCGTCTATACGAGGTCATTAAGCGGGGTTACCGGAGGATAATTCTTGAATACGATTCTCAAGTCCTGATCGGCGCTCTAGATTGCTTGCGGAATTTCTCTTTAAAAGCCTGGAGACTGCGGATGTTGATATCTCAAATCAAGGAGTTATGGAGGGAGTTAGATGATGTCATCCCTGTGTATGTGAGTAGAAATATGAACACGGTAGCTGACTTCCTTGCGAAGATGGGTGCTGAGAAAGAGGTAGGTGTTCAGCTGCACAGTGATATGCCTATGATAGATGAAGAGATTCGGAGTGGTCTGGAACGATCCCTGCATCCATGAGCTCAAAAATGACTAAGGTTAGTTTCTGTCGTGATATCGCGACATATTGCGCCGTCGCGACCCTGTTTGGTAATCTGTCGCGATTTCGCGACATGTTGCTCTGTCGCGACATGTTGCTCTGTCGCGACCTATCCTGGATAACTGTAGCGATTTCGCTACCCTTTTGGTTGTTGCGGCTTTGGGAGGAAAATTGTAGCGATTTCGCGACTTGTTGCGCCGTCGCGGTCTTTGATGAGAAGGTGTCGCGATGTCGCGACCTTTTTGGTTGGTTTTGCTGCTGGAGGAAAAGTGTCGCGATATCGCGACGCTTTGAGAAAAATTGCATGAAAGGGAAAAACCGTCGCGATATCGCGACAATTTTTGTGAAAAGCTACTCTAAGGAAAATTCGTCGCGATTTCGTGCCTTTTTTGAGGAAAGGACACAAAGGGGCATACTTGTTGCGATTTTGAGATGTTTTGAGCAAAATTTAGTTAAGGGGAAAAACCGTCGCGATATCGCGACCTTTTTTGTGAAAAGCCTCCCAATGGATAACCTGTCGCGATTTCGCGACATGTTTATGGAAAGGAAGCAAAGGGGCAAACCTGTAGCGATTTCGCTACAGTTCTGGAGAAAAACTGCTTGCAGGAAAAACGTCGCGATTTCGCGACTAGTTTTGGTAATGGGCACCTCGGGGGTGAACATGTCGCGATTTCGTGACACTTTTGCGGATGGGGCGCCCATTGGATTTCTTGTCGCGATTTCGCTACACTTCCGGCCAAGTGGGGCTCCAAGGAAAAGCCGTCGCGATGTCGCGACACTTTCTCAAAGTTGCTGATCAAAGGGGTCCTCGTCGCGATTTCGTGACATTTTCGGGAGCAGGTGCCTTCAGGATTTCTCATCGCGATTTCGCGACGCTTTTGGCGTTTGGGTGATTTGGTGCTGTGCTGTCGCGATTTCGTGACTTTTTTCGTGTGTTGTGGTTCCGGCGCTTTTTGTCGCGATATCGCGACATGTCGCGATATCGCGACATGTCGCGTTATCGCGACTGGTTGTTGTGGCGCGGCGGTTGTTTGGTTTGGTGTCGCGATTTCGCGACATGTCGCGTTTTCGCGACATGTCGCGTTTTCGCGACATGTCGCGTTTTCGCGCCCTTTGTACTTCTGGTCTCTTTGCGCTTGGTTGGGATGCCCTTTCTCCCTCTTGTAACTGTCTTTTGTTTTAATACAAGTTTTTTTCATTTTTTTCAAAAAAAAATATTGTTGAAGATCTTAAGAAAACTAAATCCAATATCAATCTGTTTGAAGCTGCACAATTACCTAATCAACAAGAGTTATTAATGGAAGCTTTTGATAACCAAAGTAAAAAAGAAGTTAAGAAAATCACCAAAGCACAATATGTTGCATGAAAAGAGAAAGAGGAAGCTCCTCCTTTTCTTTTAACTGTTAGAATTGTAGGTAAAATTTACATAATTGCATGGTGGATTCTGGAGCTTTAGGTAATGTGATACCTTTTACGGTTTGTCAAAATTTAGGCTTTAAAATGACACCTTCAAATAAAATTGTTGTGTAGTTAGATAAAACAAAAGTAAATGTTGTAGGTATGCTTAAGAATATTCACATTCAATTGTCATCAGAGCCTAGAGTGCAGCATTATATAGATATTCATATTGTCGATATTCCTGATAAGTATGGTTTATTATTGAGCAGGGATTGGAGCAGGCATTTGAATGGGTATTTTTCTATAGACTTTTCACACATGTGGCTGCCTTGGAAAGGTGTAGCCAATCATATACGAGTGGAAAGGGAGCCTAGGTTAAGGAACATGATTACAGATTATAATAAAGAGTTTAATGAGATTATTTATAATGATATTGAGCTAGGCATATACACATTTGATATTGATTTGGTAACAGAGACTCTGGAGTCACCAAAAATGGTTGAAGGTGACTTTGAAGAAGAGTTTCTTGAAGAGCTTGAAAATTATGAGGAAGATGCAATAGAGTTTCATCCCATGAGTCTAGATGACCATTATTATAATTGTTTAAAAATACATGAGGAATCATTATTTGCTCACAATTCTATTGATAAAATTTCTATTTCACTTGATATGCAGGATGTTGAAAATTCTACCTCAAATGAAGATTTTAAAATTTTCATGCAATCAGAAAATGATGTGTCAATTGCAGAAATAGATAAGGTTCCAAAATTGAATCACTTTGAAGATGAATTTATTGAACACCTTGTTGAAATTTAAAATGAAGAAATGGTAAATGTTTCTTATGACTCATTTATTATGAATGAGGAAAAGGTAAAGTCTTCTCTTTTACTCTTGACTACAAAAAATTTGGGTAAAAATTCACATGGTTGTCTTGGAGATTCAAATAAAGAAATATCATTGATGGTTAACAAAGAATTAGAAATGACTCCTATTCATTCAAATGATAAAAATGTTATATTAGAAACAACTCAAGTGGTTGATCATGGAGATGTGTTATTTGACACATCCTTAGATAGACAAGACTTATGGTTTGAAAAAGATGGACATATTTTTAATTGGGTGCCAATTTTTTGTGTTTTTGAAAAGAAGGTAGTGGAAGAAGATGAAGGGCTACAAGATGACAATTATGGAGCTCATAAAGAAAAATAAGAAATTGCAATGGCTCACCAAGTTTTGGTAAAGACTACTCATGATATGTTAATTGTGGATGACAAGGTAGAATCTTCATCTCTGTTATTGGCTATGGAGATTTCAGGTAATAAGCAGTATGATGTTCCTTTGAATACCTATGCTATTGATAATAAAATATCGAGTGTTGTTGACAAGGAATTGGAGATAACTCCTAATTTTTTGCAATAAATAAAATGAAAGAAAACATGATTGAAGCTTTGAATCAAGTCCATAGGCAATTAATAATTGAATCTAGGATACGAACTCATAATGATTCTAATTTAGTAGATATCCTAGTTATTTGTAAATTGTTGCATAAATTTGATTGGCCTAAAAATACGAAAAATGATTTAGCTTTGAAATTGTTTCAAATAAGTTCATACTTGCAAAATCTCATTTCTGAAAAGACGAGTCTAAGTCTAAATCAGAAATTGAATTATGAAATTTGCATTCTAAGGAATAGACAAGAAGGAATTGAGAATCAGTTATTGTCTTATTTATTTGTTGAATTGAAACTCCACTATGAGATTGCTAATGGAATTAAAATAAAATGGTGGGGAGAGAAAGGTAAAATGAGAGTCTTTGTTTGGTTTATCCTATTGTGGTTGGATTTATATAAAGTTTGGTATGCATACCATAATAGGTATTGTTTGACTTGTGATAATCATATTTGGGATCCAGGGAGAGAATAGTCTAAATTTTTATATATATCCATCTCATGTACATAGAGTTTTGGTTTGTTTGTATATATTCTATTGTTTGTCATTTTTGTTGTTGTTTTGTGCATGTTTGTTTACATGTTGCTCAATTTGTTAAAGTTTTGGATGTGTTGTCTATTTATGTTGCAATAAATTAGCTTTTGCCAAAATATTTGAAGTTTAGTTTATGTTGCAATGTTGCTATTGAATAGAATAAAATGTTGTGGTGTTGTTTCCTTGATTGAGATAGTTGCTATATGGAAACTAAACATTTGATGGTTTCATTTGGTATTTGTTCCTAGGTCATTCAAGAAAAAATTATTTATTTTTAAAACATGCAAAACTTGAATGAAAAGAAAGTGAGATGTTTAGTGTATATCTTTATGAATTTGGACTAAGATAATGAAACTTGGAACAATGAAATCATCTTGCAAAATCTCCACGAGTATTGTAAACACATTAAAAGAATATCTTTTGAAAGTATCGAATAATGAAGTTTGTTGATTTTGCAGAGTAAGGTGAAAATTCAATATATTCAATTTTAGCCTTGATTTCTAACCCAAGTGACAGGTGAATTTTGCAAAGCAACATAAAGCTTATATAAAACACAAGAAAAGAAAAATACAATGGAAAGTAAAGTCAAATCAATCACCACAATTTAGATAACCTTCACTAGGGCTATAGACGCTTGACTAGCAGTGGAGCTATGTCTAGACTAAAATAAAGAAAAATAAGCAAAGCAAAATTCATCTAATATTTGGGTGATTTAGATAACCTCTACCGAGGCTATAGACGCCTAACTGACAGTAGAGTAATATATTGAAGAGATCAAGGTTACATCCACCGGGGCTACAAATGCTTGACTGGAAATGGAGTAATGTAGAGGTATACTTCAAAGAGGAAAATTCTATAATCCTAAATGCAAAACTGATAAATGGAAATCTGAATGGTTTCAAGGATATGTTGAGTGTTAATTTTACCTGGTTGTGAAATTACACTTTCCATTAGGTTTTGGATCCCAAAACCCTATCTTGCAAAAAAATTAAACAAATAACTTGTCCAAGGTCTCCGCTATATCAGCATTTGCATATGTGTATTAGTAATCTAAATAAAAATATATCAATTCAATGCTAGGAACACCTTAGTGATTGCAAGTAACTGTAAACAAGGGGCATGTGTTGGTTTATTTTACAATGTTATTTTAATGATTGTTCATGAAACCAAAATAAATTAAATGTGAATTGACCCTCATATGACCATGATGTAGTGCCTTAATTCCTTTTATCTTGAGGATTTTAAGATAGATTTTATCTTCCCTTATTAAGTGGATTTTAATCAAGTTTTATCTTGCATTCAATTCTACTTTTAAACATGAAAATGAAGATCAAATTTATCTATGAATGTGAATATGAAATGATGAATAGGCTCCTTAAATGTAGCTTCTTATCATGAAGATAAAAATAGCCTTTGATGTGAATAATAAATTATTCCTCTTTGGTGAAAAGAGACAATAATTCATAACCTTAAAATAAGGGCTTCATAATGTCATTTAATTATCCCTCTTTTATGAAATTTAATTTCCATAAATAAAAATAATCTAATGCTTTAAAATAACAACCTTTAATGTAGCATATAAAATTACCTTCTTCATTGAAATCATAATTTTCATGAAGAAAGGTGCATTAATTGCTCTGACAATGATAGCTCATTAAATGCCATAAAATAAACCCCCTTTCAATAAAATTGATCTTATGCTCATGAATGAAATGCAGATTTTAAAAAATCTGATTTGCCTCCAAAACTGAAAAAAAAAAATGAAATTATAAAAACCCTTCAAAACAACAGTTTTAAAAAATTAATATAAAATCGAAATGACATCGGAATGAGTCCTAATCTATTGTGTATTGAATATTAGTGTTCATTCAAGGGCTTCATATATTTATTTTTGTCTTTTTATTTTTTTACGATTTTTATTTTAATTCCTGGAAAATTTAAAAAAAATCTGTAAAATAAAATTTGGAAATCTGAAAAAGAAAAATCTGCAATAAAATTCAAATGCTGAAAACAGAAACATGCAAAGCATTTCCAGTTTGATGGCACCCCGTCCTGCAAAACCGAAGATGTGAGAAACTCATACATGCAACCTAGTATATTCAACCTGCATTTGCACAATCTAAATACACTAAGTGCTAGCTCCTAGGGTACAAAAATGAATTTCAGGTTTCGAACATTCTCTTGAAGTAATCAAAATGATGCATTAACTTCACTTACAAATTTGAAAACTAAAAGAAGAAAAATGAAACAATTAAAATAGGGCATGTAGAAAAATCTCCTTCTTCCTTGCTAACAAGGCCTCGAATTTTTAAACAAAACTTTGCATTAAAGATATTCCACTTTACATTTCGGCAGCATTGCTGTGTTTTTTAAAAAAATAGCCCTTTGCTCATCCACTTTGATCAGTTTTTAAAGTTTAGTTGTGGCACTTCGTTTCTTTCCCAGCATGGCTTTCCGTTTTTCCACACTGCTCCTGCGCTTCATAACGGCTCTACTTTATTTCATGACACTCTATGAGCGTTTCAATTCTTTTACCTCGCTGTCATTTTTCTTTTACTTTGGTGCACCTTTAAGTATTTCCCCCAAACATTTTACAAGACTTTTGATTATTCTCCCCAACACATTGCATATTATAATTTTAAAATTAAACTTTGCCACATAAAATGGATCCCGTCAATATTTTGCCCTAAGATATATTAGTAAGCCACTATGAATCTACCATCAGAATGACCAATTAAAATGTGCACCAAACAAAGCAAACCCTTATTCCGATGCATATTTCACAAATCATGTGTAGATTTCTGCTGATTGGATCCACATCCTTCTGAAAGTTTTATCACCCAATTTGTCAGCCCTTACTGCACGTAACAACCTTTCAATGTCCATTGTGTTGTCCAAGAGATAGGGATTCCATGTCTTGTATCTTCTACTTCTTCACTGCGATGAGCTTCTATGTTTCTTTATGCATGTTGTTCTATGGCTCACGTTTCCCATGTTGTTTAGACCTATAAACAAACCTTGAAATTTATCACCCTCCATTATGTTGCTCATCAGAGTGTGCTCCATCCGCTTCACGTGTACACATTATGGCCACCATGCTGGCCCTTATCCTCTTGAACGTATACATCTATCGAGCCATGCTGCCGCATGTGCCATACCTATCACTGCTCGAAACCCTACCCAACCTACCAATTCCTCATATTTAGATGACATCACTATCACGTTTACCATTGGATGTGGCACTTCGTTGTCACATCATCTGGTATTACCTCCTATTGCTACTATCGAATAGTTGACATTTGTCCTCTTGAGAAGGTTTGGGGACCAAAAAACTATACTCCAACTACCTTATACCAAATGTGTTGTACCTCATTACACTACTAGTGCTTTGTTAATTTCCCAATGCAGAAGGGAATTCTACTGTTTTACCATGGCACTCAGCATTAACATCGTCTGACATAGTCCCTACTATCGATTTCCACCTTAGGTCTTTGACTGCTTCTGTCCACCATGTCGTGCAATATTTGGACCCTGTTGATTTTTTATCTACCTATAACCTAGCTCTACATCTTCGGTAATATCAATCGCCTCTATTTCTTCATTTAATTTGTTGTACCTCTATACCAAATGGGCCTTACCTTTGCATCGAATGATCACATGATACTCTGACATAGTGTAACCACAGACCGATCTCGGTATATCTCCATAGGCATTGTGGTTTACTTTATTTTTGATGTGCCCACTTTACTCCTAATGTCCTCATTTTTTTTGTTCATCAAAGTTATCTCTCTCACACTGAGACTATTTTTGTCTTCCTGTACATGAATTGACATCACAGTCTTTGGCCTGCATACTATGGTTTACCTGACACCATCGAACATTCCCTATGTCAATCCATACTTGGAGTCGGGTACACCATTGTGATTGCCATTTTTTTAATCACTACAACATGTTGTCGACGGTCGTATCACCCATGTGATCAAACTCCACATAAGCAACAAGACCCACCGGACCTTGACAACATCGTGAAACCATCCCAGTGAGCTGCTATCCAAAATCTGCACCTGTATTCTTAGAATTCTTTGAGTGGGGAGTGAAAAGCATGACTGACACATGCTTTGGAACCGTTCATCTATATCTTTTACCACATAGCCATTGTTCTTGGTTTCATGATAGTATTTTATTAAAATAAACAACTTTGTAGTGAGCATCCACTGATGAATTCCCACCTTAGTCGTTGGATGATTTTAATAGTTCTTACATTGGTATTTAGATCCACTATCCTTTTTCACTCATGTTAACAACCTGGATGGACTTTCCACATCATATATGGTATTCTTGAGCTATTGATATCCCCATTCAATGCCTCAAAAAATATGTACCACTCTGCTTTGATATGCTTAACTGATGTGAGTTTACAACTAATCCTCAGAGTAATGATGCCACCATCTACCATCCATGTTACTTTTGCTAGCTATCTGCAGTGATTCCCAACACATGTGTTATGTTGGCCATGTTTATCCCCATACTATCAGGCTATCATAGCCTAATCACAATGTTGTACGCATCCCATCAATAGGTCCAAGTAACTGTTCATTACCATTGCTCGACACCAGATTATGCTCACCTCATTGTCATGTTCGAACAACTCAATTCCATGTTCACCAATATCATCCGTATTTGACATCATCGTTGAAACTACCAAATATGGCCAATTACCTATTGCGTCAGTCTCTAGCCGTTGTTGTCACCCACATCAACATTGTCCATCTCATCCGCTATGCATCTGCATTCCACCAGGTCCCCTGTACACGTCATATCACCATGTCTCGATGACTCCTTTCTTTCACTTGGCATCCCCTTTAACACTGCCTATCAACTATCGTGGGGCCCACTCTGTGGCTTTTGCATTAGCCTATGGATGAGGCCACATCATTAGCTTGAATCATGATCAGGTTCCTATGTTAGAGCCTCAAACCTCTTATGTTCTCGATTTTTCTTCCATGTCATCAAAGGCATCTCCCAAGGCATGGTCACATCCACCATTGACGTGCTCGCTCGACACTTATTCCCTGCACAACATGCGCGTAGATTAGGTCATAAGCAAATGGGTAGGTTATAATTAATATGGATGAACTATGAATCATGGGATATGTCTAAAAATTAAAGCCTCACATAATAAAACCCTAATGTCAGAAGCCTAAAGTAAATACAAATTAACATAAACCTTCCTTGAGTTTACATTTTTATTATATTACTTTTTTTTAGACCTCTGATTATTATAGGTATATATTTATATATGTAAACATATATAAATATTATATATTGGAACCCATAATTATATTCATTAAAAATTAGAATTCCTTTTATTTATTAATCTTTTGATTATCATTATTATTATATGAAATATAATAATAATAATATTTTATGTTATTATCATACCTACAAATGAAAGCCAATACGAACATTAAACCAAAAAACATCGCAAACAACAAACTTGACGAAAAACTCAATGACACAAAAGTGACAACAAAAAGTCATCGACAAAAAAGGTTGTTGACAATAAAAATCGTCGACAAGATAAAGTTGTCGACAATAAAATATCATCGACAAAAAATTGACAATAAAAAGTTATTGACACGAAATTGACAACAAAAATTTGTTGACAAGAAAAAGTCGTCGACAATAAAAATTCATCGACAATAAAAAGTCATCGAAAAGAAAAAGTTTCTGATAAGAACTAATGATAATTGCAAACCGACAACAACACAAAATCACTAGACACTTCAAAAAAACTATAAATATTTCAACAAAGTTACACAAATAGGCAAAATTTTGACAAGAAGCACGAAGACCCCAAAGAATAAGGAACTTCAAAGTCCCCTGACGATCCCATGGATAGGGTTTTATTAACATGCTTGCCCAAAGACAACCAAAATCCAAAAAATCAAAAATTTAAAGGTGGGTCCCCAATATTTGGGGCTAGTAGTGGAGCAGCCATAACAAATGGTGACTATGTTGGGAAATACTTTGGAGCATTTTGGTAATAACCCAACCTGAAAACACACAAAACCCAAAAATTAAAATTACAAGCATCAGCAAGTATCCAGAGAATGAAAGTAGACCAAAAATATATGAACTATCAGAATCAGCCAGCACCAGCTCAGTGTGTGCAAAGTGATTCATTCTTTATCATCTAAAACTATTCAACATTCTATCGTCAGTTTCCCATGGATGTTTATGTCTTTATGATTTATGCATATGATATGATATGGATGATTCATGCAGGATTGGATGTATTGACAGGATGCTATAATATGAGCGGACTTTTTTTGTAGAGACTCAAACATTCTAGTACCATAAACAAACACACTAAAACTGTCTAACCCTCTTAGGATCAAATGTGTGTGCAGTGAATTTATTTACCATATCAAGATATCAGCTATAAAATGCTACAATACATATCCAGTGTGTGTGTAAGTTAACACAAAGATTTGGGGAATCAGATTCTCAACCTAAGTATGATGAGAATTTGACCCTATCCTTACTACTCTAATATTTTAATTTATTATGTCACTTTGACCAAAATGGTTAAACCTATTATGGATGAAACCACAAGGCTAGCCTGTCCATTTGAGCGATCATAGGTCTCACTTTTAAATGAGACATGTCACCATGCATGAGCATACTACATTACCAGTAAAGCGTCTATAGCCTTGGTGGAGGTTAGCCCCATACTCCATGGTTTTGTTTTTTGATTTCTTGAATCTTAGGGATGACTACCCATCCTTCTAAGGGGACACGTAGTACAATTGTTACAATCTAATAGTCAGCGATGTGTGATACAAGTAGACTCAAAGCTTTGGAGAATCGAATTCTCAACCTAAGTATGATGAGAATTTGACCCTGTCCTTACTACTTTATTTTTTTTAGTTTCAAGTATTGTGGAAGTGGTGAAAACCACTGTTTTATGGACTATGTTGCATGATAGGACCGACAATGATTACTCTTTTTGCCTCACATTTTCTTCCAAGGATGGTTTTGGCCATTTTACCAAAAATGCTTTTAATATGTGCAAATTGTGTTTGGTTCAAGACATTTTCGGTATCAGTTCCCAATCTCAAGATCTTATTAGTGTATATTGTGCAATGATCCTAAGAGAATTTGACATATTTTTTGGAAATTGTCTTTGAAATATATATGCAAGTGAGATGCAATGTTTATGCAATGTGAAATGTACCATGAAATATAGATGAATGAGATAAAATATAAAAAATATTTTGCCCTAATTTGCAAAATCGATGACTTCATGCATCCCGAGTTTCAAACGATATTCTTTAATGTGTTTGTGGTACTCGTGGAGACTTCTACAATACAATTCTGATGCTTCATATTATCCTTATCTTAGTTAAAATTCATGAGGGCATGATATGACATCTCACTCTAAAATACTATAAAATAACCAAAACTTGGAAGCGAATGAATACAAAACACACAAATAAAACTTGCAAACATAAAAAAAATCCAAACCCAAAACCGAACACGAAAACCAAAATCTATATACAAATGTACAATATGGTACAAGATGGTACAAATGTTGGACTATTACTTTCTCGGATCCCAAACATGATTAGAACATTTCAAAAGATAAATAACATGATACTCATGCCAAATGTTGTAGGAGTCCAACAAAAACAATATTAAGCCAAATAATTTAACAAAATTCAACTTGCCTCTCTCACCCCTCCCACCAATTTGATTTAGTTCCATTAACAATCCCATAGGTGAGATACAAATCATTAAATTGATTAGACAATATTTTATTTTCAATTATTTCTTGTCTATTCTTTAAGATGTAACTTTCAGGACTCAATTCACAATTTAGAACTAGGCTTTCCTTAACCAAAATGAAGTTTTGTAAACAAGAGCCTATTTCTAAAAAATTTAAAACCAATTCATTTTCCATGTTCATAGGCCAATAAAATTCTTGCAACCACTTGTAGGCCTCTAGGATATTTACTAAATGAGGATCGTCATAAATTTTTATCCTAGATTCTATTATTAATTGTTGGTGAATTTGATTTAACAATTCAAGTGCATCAACTTCTTTTTCATTCATCAAAGCAATCTTATTAAAGGTGTAAGTAGAAATTAATCCTTGTTCTTCATTCACCTTCAATGGCATTTCATCATAAACATCATTTGAATTCAATAAATTATCATACAAATTTTCACCTGAAGCTTGGATGTTTAGATCCAAAATGTTAGATTTTACCTTTTGCACATTTTCATTTACCAAAGCTTGGTGAGGATTTGCAATTTATTTATTGATTACCTGTTCATCAAACATACCAATATTGGGCACCCAATTGAAAACATACCCATATTTTTCAAACACTACATTTTGCTGGTCCAAGTGCGTATCAAGTAACCCATATTCATGATCAATCCCTTGAGTTGCTTGAAATAGATCCACTTATTTGTCATTTGATTCCAACTCCTTGTTCACTATCCATGGTATCTCTTCATTTGAATCCTCAAAACAATCATGTGAACTAGTATCCAAATTTTCAATAGCTCGAAATGAAAGAGTAGATTTTACATCTTCCTCATCCAAAATAGATGATTCATAAGAAAATTTTACCATTTCTTCCCTTTCTATTTCAACAAAATTTTCAATGAATTTATGTTCAATAGGATCAAATTTTGTAATATTCTCTATTCTTGTAAATGCAATATCTTCATGTGAAGTAGAAGTTTCAAAATCCTGCATATCAAGTGGAATAGAAGTTTCATCAATAGGGGTATGAGAAAATAACGCATCTTCATATCTTCTCCAACCATTGTAAAAATTATCATCCAAATTAGTGGGATGAAAATCTATGGTATCCGTGACATGATCTTTTGATTCATCCATCAATTCTTTTTTTCTTGGTCCTTGATAGTAGGATCATTATTTTCTTCCAAAATTTGATGAGATTCCAACCCTTCTTCCAAAATATTCCTAAATTGTGGAGGAGTTGTAATATCTTCTTGTGAGAAAGTGATTGTGTTATCCTGCATATCAATTGACACAAGTGTTCATTAGGAGGTTTAAAGTGAGTGTATTATTCCCACTTCTTCCAAGAATCATAGTAATTATCTTCCAAAATCAAGTGGTGGCGCTCAACTACTTCTTCAACATCTTCCAGTTCATCAATGTGTTTCTCATAAAATTCACCTTCACCTTCCTTATATGGCTCAATGATTTCCAAAAGTGGGCTACTTTTTGCATCCAAGTTTGCAAGATCAATATCTACATTTGTAACCCATGATTCAATTTCATCACAATTTGGAGGGTGAGTATTTTCTTGATCATCAATTTCAATAATCTCGTCCAAATTATCTTCCAATAATAAGTGATGAAATTCTATCATGTCTTCAAACTCATTTATTGGTTCTCTTCCGATATCAATTTCAACCACTTCATTCAATTCTATGGTAGGTTTTGTCCTATCATGTATTCCAACACTAATTGGATTTAGGACACCATTATATGAATATTCATGTACTTATACAAATGAACTCATCTCTACATAATCCTCATTGGTGGATGTTGGCTTGACAACTTACAACTCCTCTTGGGTAATATCTAAGGTGGTTGTAATATTTGGACATTCACATTCATCCCCTTGATCATTCACCTTAGGCATCATTGGAGTGGAGGGTGCTATATTCAATGGTTGGTGTAGGTTGGCTTCACTAACTCTAGAAGAACAATCTTTCATGGGAACATGTGCCTCCACTTGTCCTTTTTCTACCATTATTGCAACCTCATAGATTCTAGGAAAATATGAGTCATCAAGATTTTCCTCAATAAGTGTAGCAAGTGTGGGGGGTATGGCTCCCATGTATACTTTAATAGCTTCTTCTTCTTGTATATCCAAACTTTCCCATATTTGAGAGTACAACTCATAGAACCTCCCATTGAATTGACTCATGGATTCATTAGGCTCTTTATGAATAGAGGTGGATTGATTTTGCAACATATCTAAGTCAACTTGATCACCAAAATGATAAAGATAGGTTGCTTCTAGTTGGATCCAAGAAGTCCTAACCTTCATGGGTGACTTGTCATACCATAAGAATGATCTAACATCTAAAATGTATGAGAAAAATATACAAGCAACATCCTCATAGAAAATTTGGGATTGAAATAATGTGCTCTTGTACTCATGCAATTTCTATAGGTAAGTCAATTTCTATAGGTATCCTGATGTCACTTCCTGATTAAACAAACGTAGAAACTCCAATAACATTTGAAGAATTTGATGAGATGTTCCAAACATGAAAAACACTCATAATACCTTCCCAACGTAGATACCATTTCTTCTCTTAAATATATGATTTGCTCCTCTAATGTCGTCATTAGTGAAACTCAAAATATAACTTTAAAACCAAATCTGTTAGTCAAGTAAAAATATCTTGCAAATAAGCATAAAATGACTAACAATTTTCAAATGAATAAACGACAAATATCATCATGTTAGTATCATCCAAAATATATGCATCAATTAAATCATGACATGAAAGAACATTATCAAATTTGCCAAAAGGTTAGTATTAACACATCATCAAATAGAGAATGTTAAAATCAATGAAAGTGATCAACAAAATTTCATTAGTCAAGACCAATGCCTTTGGATACATCTTTAAAGTAACATGAACAATTTAGCATCTAAATAACAATAGAATAAATCAACTCAAACTCTCTTAGCTCCCAAAGTGTTGAGTGCTAAAAGATTACCAAAGATGCTAATCAAATGAACTTGAAATATTTAACAATTAAAACTCTCAAAGTTATACCAAATCACATCATTCATGTATGAACAATCCAAAAGCGTTAGATCAATAAATACTAATTCATGAATTGCTTAACATAAATAACATAAAGTAAGCAAATTTATGCCCTCCTTCTAGCGCCAAAAATGTTGAGTGTTAATTTTACCCAATTGTGAAATTACACTCTCCCTTAGGGTTTGGATCCCAAAACCCTCTCTTGCAAATAAGTTAAACAAATAACTTCTCCAAGGTCTCCGTTATATTAGCATTTGCATATGTGTATTAGTAATCTCAATAAAAATATATCAATTCAATGCTAGGAACACCTTAGTGATTGCAAGTAACTGTAAACAAGGGGCATGTGTTGGTTTATTTTACCATGTTATTTTAATGATTGTTCATGAAACCAAAATAAAGTAAATGTGAATTTTCCCTCATATGACCATGATGAAGTGCCTTAATTCCTTTTATCTTGAGGATTTTAATTTTATCTTCCCTTATTAAGTGGATTTTAATCAAGTTTTATCTTGCATTCAATTCTACTTTTAAACATGAAAATGAAGATCAAATTTATCTATGAATGTGAATCTAAAATGATTGATAGGATCCTTAAATGTAGCTTCTTATCATGAAGATAAAAATAGCCTTTGATGTGAATAATAAATTATTCCTCTTTGGTGAAATTGATTTTCACAAAGAGAATAATTCATAACCTTAAAATAAGGGCTTCATAATGTCATTTAATTATCCCTCTTTTATGAAATTGAATTTTCATAAAGAAAAATAATTTAATGTTTTAAAATAACAGCCTTTAATGTAGCATATAAAGTTACCTTCTTCAATGAAATCATAATTTTCATGAAGAAAGGTGCATTAATTGCTCTGACAATGATAGCTCATTAAATGCCACAAAATCAACTCCCTTTCAATGAAATTGAAATTTTCATGAAAGAAAATTTCATCTTATGCTCATGAATGAAATGCAGATTTTAAAAAATCTTATTTGGAGGAGTTTTCAAAAATTAATATAAAATAGAAATGGCATCAGAATGAGTCCCAATATATTGCGTATTGAATATTAGTGTTCATTCTAGGGCTTCATATATTTATTTTTGTCTTTTTATTTTTTTACGATTTTTATTTTAATGCCTGAAAAATAAAATAAAACCTGTAAAATAAAAGTTGAAAAGCTGAAAAAGAAAAACTCTGCAATAAATCAAATGCTGAAAACTGAAACATGCAAAGCATTTCCAATTTAATGGCACCCCATCCTGCAAAACCGAAGATTTGAGAAACTCATACATGCAACCTAGTATATTCAACCTACATTTGCACAATCTAAATACACTAAGTGCTAGCTCCTAGAGTACAAAAATGAATTTCAGGTTTCAAACATTCTCTTGAAGTAACCAAAATGATGCATTAACTTCATTTACAAATTTGAAAACTGAAAGGAGAAAATTGAAACAATTAAAACAGAGCATGCAGAAAAATCCCCTTCTTTCTTGCTAACAAGGCCTCAAATTTCTAAACAAAATTTTGCATTAAAGATATTCCACTTTACATTCCGACAACGTTGCTGTGTTTTTTTAAAAAAATAGCCCTTTGCCCATCCACTTTGACCAGTTTTTAAAGTTTAGTTATGGCACTTCGTTTCTTTCCCAGCATGGCTTTTCGTTTTCCCACGCTGCTCCTTCGCTTCGTAACGGCTCTGCTTGATTTCATGACACTCAGTGAGTGTTTCAATTCTTTTACCTCGTTGTTCTTTTCCTTTTACTTTGGTGCACCTTTAAGTATTTCCCCCAAACGTTTTACAAGACTTTTTATTATTCTCCCAAACACATGGTATATTATAATTTTAAATTAAACTTTGCCACATAAAATGGATCCCATAAATATTTTACCCTAAGATATATTAATAAGCCACTATGAATCTACCATCAGAATGACCAATTAAAATGTGCATCAAACGAAGCAAACCCTTATTTCGATGCATATTTTGTAAATTTTGTGTAGACGTCTGTTGATTGGGTCCATGTCCTTCTGACCGTTTTATCACCCAATTCGTCAGCCCTTACTCCATGTAACAACCTTTCAATGTCCACTGTGTTGTTCGAGAGATAAATATTCCATGTCACTATTAATCAGCATCGCTCGGCACCAGATTATTCTCACCTCGTCATCGTGTTTGAACAACTCAATTCCATGTTCACCAGCATCGTCTATATTTGATGCCACCATTGAAACTACCGAATATGGCCAATTAACCATTGTGTCAGTCTCTAGCCATTGTTGCCACCCACATCAATATTGTCCATCTTAGCTATTATGCATATACATGCCATTGGCTCCCCTATACACGTCATATCACCATGTCTCAATGACTCCTTTATTTTGGTTGGCATCCCCTTTCACACTTCTTGTCGACTGTCGTGGGGCCCACTCTATAGCTTTTGCATTAGCCTGTGGATGAGGCTACATCATCATCTTGAATCATGATCGGGTTCCCATGTTAGAGCCTCGAACCTATTTCATTCTCGACATTTCTTCCACATCATCAAAGGCATCTCCCAATCCATGGTCGCATCCGCCATCAATGTCCTCGTCTGTTTCCTATTCCCTGCACAACACGTGTGTAGATTAGGTCATAAGCAAATGGGTAGGTTATATTTAATATGGATGAACTATGAATCATGGGCTATGTCTAAAAATGAAAGCCTCACATAATAAAACCCTAATGTTAGAAACCTAAAGCAAATACAAATTAACATAAACCTTCCTTGAATTTACATTTTTATTATATTATTTTTCTTTTTTATTATTTTAGACCTCTTATTATTATAGGTATATATTTATATATGTAAACATATATAAATATTATATATTGGAACCCACAATTATATTCATTAAAAATTAGAATTCCTTTTATTTATTAATTTTTTTATTATCATTATTATAATATAAAATATAATAATAATAGTAATAATATTTTATATTATTATGGCACTTAAAAATGAAATCCAATACAAACATTAAACCAAAAAACATCGCAAACAGTAAACTTGACAAAAAACTCAATGACACAAAAGTGATGACAAAAAATCATCGACAAAAAAAAGTTGTCGACAATAAAAAATTGTCGACAAGAAAAAGTTGTCAACAATAAAATATCGTCGACAAAAAATTGATGACAAAAAGTCGTCGATAAGAAATTGACGACAAAAATTCATCGACAATAAAAAGTCATCGACAATAAAAAGTCATTGATAATAAAAAGTCATCGACAATAAAAAGTTAACGATAATAAAAAGTCGTCGACAAGAAAAGGTTACTAACAAGAACTAATGATAATTACAACCCAACAACAACACGAAATCACTAGACACTTCAAACAAACTGCAAATATTTCAACAAAGAAACACAAACGGGTAAACTTTTTACAAGAAGCACGAAGACCCCCAAAGAATAAGGAACTTCAAAGTCCCCTGACGATCCCATGGTTAGGGTTTTATTAACATGCTTTCCCAAAGACAACCAAAATCTAAAAAACCAAAAATTTAAAGGTGGGTCCCCAAGCTTTGGGACTAGTTGTGGAGCAACCACAACAAGATATAAAATTAATCACACAGCACACACCAAGTAGATGCAAATGATTCCACTATTTCATTGTAAACTTATCTATTCACATTCTTTAGATATTAATGATGCTTATTTTTTTGATGTTTGAGTTTTGTTAGGTTCAGAACTGGGTTCTTAAGTCTAAAATGTCTAGGAACATTTCCCAGTAGAGTCACCATTTGTTGTGACCATTTCACAACTATCCCAAATTGGGGACCCACTCAGAAAATTTTGAAATTTTAATATTTTGAGGTTTTCATAATTTTGGTTATTTGATTAAAATCGGATTATTTTTGTGTTTTTTAATTTAGGTTTGATTTTAAGTTTGGTTTTTTTTAGCATTTAATATTGTGGTTTTAATATTTTCAATTTTAAACCTTAAAATTTTAATATTTAAATTTAAAATGTTTAATAGTTAAATGTTTTAAATTACAAAGGTTAAAGGTTTAATAAAAAGTGTGTTTTATCATGTTAAACAGGTTACTCGTGTGTAATTTTTGAAGTTATCAAAGTGTTCCTCGATCAAGAGGTTTGACACAATTTACAAGGCAAGAAAGAGGCACACGTAATGGGTGAATGACTCATCAAATTAATTTATGTGAGTTGGTAAATATAAAGAATGAGGTACACAATAGTTGGTGCATATGGGATTATGAAGCAAGTTCAAAACAGGTTAAATGGTAACGTTGATAGAGATGGAGACATCACTGGTCATATCAACAATTTTAAAGATATTTAAAAGCTTTAAAAGACTCCATAATATTAACATCCTCGACGTTCAGAAGGCAAAGCTTGACAAATCTATGAAATTGTCATCATGGGTGTTTGTTTTCACCAAGGCACCCAGATTTTTGGTTGAAAGGACACATTTACTGATATTGAGAGAAGAAGAGACTTCAGATAGTCTTGAAGCACTTGTTTGCCACATGATATGCTTCATTTGATTTGTATGACGATGCAGAGTTGAGCGAATAAAGCTACGTGGTTACCCGATCGACAGAAGATAGATATGAATGATAATGGAACACTCGGATTTATGAATAAAGGGAACTTTTATGTAAAATGAATATCGATGAAGATACTGGTAAATACTTGACAACGCAGATGTATTTCATGGCACAAATGATGATGTATTATGTATTACAAAGCTACTAGGATGTATACTAGTAATCCAGCTAAGTCACGTGAGGGGTAGCTTGGTATAGAACATATTTTTTTTCAAAGTAGCCACTGAAACACTGAAGAGAAGATGCCATGGAGAATTAGAACAGTGCATAGAAGATTTTGGAAACATGGACATAGCATCTATATGAGATTCATGTGGCTATTTTATCTAGACACAATCATGCTCATAAAAATAAATTAAATAAATAAACTAGAAGGGTATGATGATAGGCAATCTTTGCAAAGAAAATCGGAGATCATGGCAGTGATAGTATTATGATAATTAGGTGTGATGAGATGGGTGAATGAATACAGCCTCATGCTAACATGGCTAAGTTCCAAAGTTTATAATTGTATAAGTTAAATTTTTTATTTAAAATCATTCAAATAAATTATATTATCAACCAGGGGAGAATGAATATTAAAGTGACCGAAAAGATAAGACAAATTGTTGGTTTTATAATATCAGGTGTAAAACCTATCAGAGAGCGGTGCTAATGGGAATTGGAAACTAAATATAATTAAAGTTATAAATATTTTAAGAAAAGGCTAAGAGAAGGGTCGGACAAATTGTAGGAAAGCTACGCATTGAAGGAAGAAGAAAATGAGGTTATATAGAAGGACTGAGCAGTTGAAAGCACAAATATTTTTGGAGAAAGGCGATTATTGTAAGATTCAAGAAATATATCAAATTCATTTTTATTTAAGGTAAGCATGAATATGGTGCTTTAAATAGTGAAATAATTTGATACAATTTCTATTTATTTAAAGATTCCATAGAAGATTACACTAAATTTATAGCAAAACTATGTCAATTCTAGTTTGTTTGAATTTAGTTTAAATTCTAAAAGTTTTGTTTTATTTCCCTGTAGCCTGTTATCTGAAGGTTTATATTTATTTTATTACCTTTATCCTTTGAATTTATTTTAAATTATGAATTCAAATTACAAAATCTCTAATTTTATATTATAAAGGATTTAAACTTTATAATTAGAGGCTTACGTTTATTCATTTTCAAATATTAAATTTAATTAATATTTGAGTGAATAAATATGATTGAAAATTTATGGAAACTCGATTTAAAATAGATCGGATGGTGAGCAAAACTTTAGGTGGTGCATTAGCAGCAGATGAAACATAGACCACATCTATCGATCGATCGAGGAGCCACGCGTGATCGTGTGGTGCACCCAACCCTCTCGATGAGGCTAACACCAGAGGACAACCTGCATACTAGGACAAAATGTATTCAAAGTAGGACCATCAAGGGGAAAGAACCCCCTGACAAATTGGGCAACACTAAAGTACAACACGACCAAATTTCATTCGTAGAGCTCCTTAAGGGCAATCCCAAGAAAAACTTAGTTGTTCAGTGCAATTTCATAACATAGGGATTGGATGTTTTATGCCCTAAACAACTCATGGATGGATATGCCACCCGAGACTCCTTTTTCTTGGTAGGGAAATTTATGGGGGGATGCCCAAACATGGACTCAATTCACCATTGGGCAATGGTCAAATGGAAAACCCTAGATAGTTTGGAGTTGTCTACAATGTCTATGGCATTTTTTATGATCCAAATCAACACACGAGAGGATACAAAACACATCTTGTTGGGAGGTCCCTAGTTTTTTGGAAGGTGAAGCCTGTTCCTTAGAAAATAGGAATTATATTTCAATATACAGACCCAGAGCATTAACTATACTTCTATCTGGGTCTAGCTCCCAAATCTCCCTACCTTCTTCTTCTACGAGGACGCACTCTGAGGGTTAGCTTGTACATTCGAGGATCTAGTTGCCATTGACCCACTGCGCTAGAACCCATATCACCCAAGCATGCATCTGCATCAATGTGAACCTAGAATCCCAACTTCTAGATCACATCAACTTAATCTATGGATCTTTTAGGCGAATATAGCCTCCGATGTTTGAGAATAAGCCTACCTTTTATCTGGACTACCAAATTCAAGGGCATCTCTAGGCCCAATTCTTGAAACATAAAATCATGAAGGATGAGGCACATACTATGGTCCGCATAGATCATATTACCAACTAGAAGAGGAACCAAGGCCCAAGATAGACCTTGGACCTCAAGAAAAAATAGTTGAATTGACCCCCACCAATTGGAGATATGCAAAAGGCAAGTAGTCTCTTCTATGTCTCTAAAAAATTCAATTTACTCAATGATTCTGGTTCTTTTGAAATGATCAAGGAAGGAGAAATCCCTATCGAAGGTTTCCTTGGTTCACATACAATCCCTCAAAAGTGCCCTATCATAGACTCTTCCCAAGAGAATTACTTTCCCCCTCCCCTCCACGGCCATCCCCTCCCTCCAGTAACTTCAATCGAAGCCCACCTCCTAGACCTCTCTATCCCTCCACATCCCTGTCCCCATCACCCTCACCCACAGAGCATGATTTCCTCGCATCTCTGACAAAATCCAATATCACTGAGTCTAACATCGAGGAGTCTACCCAATATTCCCTAGACCACTAGAGCCTAAAGCAGATCCATAGTTTTAAAAAGTCCCAGATTGATGTATGAGGTGACAGAAAGAAAGGCAAGTCATCTAGTGCAGAAAGGAGAACCCGTGACACCGCCAAGGACATAGCTAATGGAACACAAAAAACCTTGTTCTAGGAAATTGGTAACATCAGCAAGGAAGAAATTAGAAAATCCAAACCCCTTGTGCAGTAAGTCAAAGGGGAAAAAAATCCTCCAAAAGTTCCAAATGAAATTCCTCTCCTGGAATGCAAGAGGACTAAATGGGGCATCCAAACAAAGTTTGTCTACCACCATGAGGAAAGACATTAATCCCTCAATATTTCTCATCCAAGAAACCAAATTAGATGATCAATGGTCATTTAGGGTTGCCAAGATCATCTGGAAAAAGTATGAATTTGTCTATTCACTGGCTACTGGCTCCTCTAGTGGACTCCTCTGCCTATGGAATCCCATGAAAGTGGAAGGTAAATTTATCTCCAGACAAGGTAGGCTATCCAATATCCTTTTTTATGATCACAACTCCCAACTTTCTTGGATCATGACTAACGTCTATGTCCCTAATACTTTGTATGGGAGAATGACATTGTGGAACACCATTACCCAAATGAGGGAAGCGTTTGTCAACATACCATGGGTATTAGCAGGGGATTTCAACTCTCACTTACACCTTTCAAAAAAAAGGAGGAAATGCTATAACCCACAAAACAACCAATGATTTGGTATAGTTCATAGACTCCAACGCCTTTATGGACATTCAACTACGGGGGTCCCAATTCACCTGGAGCGATAGGAGGAAAGGTGTTAACCTCATCCAAGAATGCCTCGACCATTTTCTATTGTCTCAAGAGGCTCTTCCCCTATTTGTATATGGCAGTGTCCAGGCCCTTTAGAACATTGGATCATATCATAGTTCGCTAATTTTCAAAACCATTAGTAGACCCCAGTTTAAGACTCCTTTCCATTTTGAGTCAATGTGAACTCAACACCCCAACCTCAAAAATTAGATCTTTGAATGGTGGAATAGAAAATTTCATGGGACTCCTACCAACCAGGTTATGCAAAAAATCTGGATGAACAAGAAAAATCTGAAAGTGTGGAACAGGAAGACCTTTGGAAATATCTTTGAAAATAAACAAAACATCACAAACAGGCTTGATCAGATCGAAAAGCAATTCTAAAAAGGACAGGGGGATGACAGTCTCAGGGATGAGGAATGAATACTGCTCTCTGAATACCATAACACCCTTCACAAGGAATAAATTTATTGGTGCCAAAATTCAAGGTAGTTTTGGCTCAGGGAAAGTGATTCCAACTCTAAGTTCTTTCACATTTCCACTCTCAAATACAGGGTAGCTAACATAATAAAAGGCCTCATTAGGCAATATGTGTCTTTCACATCCAACATTAATTAGAGTCAGGATGAAGCTATAAGCCACTTTGAGAATCTCCTTGCCCCTCCCCCCTCTCTCCCTAATCAGTCCATGGATTCCCTCCTTAAGAACATCCCCACCTCTATATCTTAGGCTATGAACAATCTGCTCCTCAGCCCCCTGTCCCCTAAGGAAATCAATTACACCCTATTTTCCATGCAGTTGGACAAAGCCCTAGGGCCTGATGATTTCTCACCAGGTTCTTCCAAACCTACTGGGACATCATTGACCCTAACCTATGTAGTGTTATCATTGAAATACAGTGTACTAGAACCATTCATAGAGATGTAAACTCCACTTTCCTGATCTTGATTCCCAAAGGATCGAACTCCTAGTCCATGTTCAACTACCGTCCCATTAGCCTCTGTAATGTCATATATTAAATTTTATCGAAAGCTTTGGCCAACAAACTCATTGAGATTCTTCCATCCATTACTGACCCCTATCAGGGCAGCACGATCAAAGGGTAGAATATTCTTGATGATGTCATCATAGTCAACGAGCTTATCCATTCAGCCCACAACTCCAAGTCCATTGCCTTCTTCCTCAAGTTGGATATGAATAAAGCCTTCAATAGGGTTAATCGACAATTCCTAATCAAAATCCTCCTCAAGTTTGGTTTTCATGAAAATGGGGTCAAACTTATTTCAAACTGCATCTCCTATTTATGGTTCTCCATCCTCATCAATGGGTTAGAATTTGAGTATTTTCCTAGCACCAGAGGTCTAAGACAAGGGGATCCCATCTCTCCCATTCTCTTTATCATCCTGGATGAGAGTCTAGGAAGAGCCATTAAATATTCCTACACTAGAAATCTGATCTTTGACATTAAGGTGGCCACTGGCCTCCCTCCTTCCACCCATCAATAGTTTGTGAACGATACTCTTATAGCCACTGTTGTAGTTGTCTTCGAGGCAAAATTCATCAAATCCATCCTCAACCTCTATGATGAAGCCTATGGGCATAAGATAAATTTCACCAAGAGTAAACTCTACTTCATCAATACCCCATCCAAGCGATAGGGCAAAATCATAGGCATAATGAATTGTACCATTGCTGACCTCCCGACCACCTACCTGGGCATCCCAATGTTTAGAGGAAGACCCATCAAGGCCATGTGGAACAGTTTCACAAAAAAATCCTAAATAAGTTGGATGGCTAGAAAGGGGCTCTCCTCTCCCAAGTAGACAAATCAACCTTGGATAAGTCGGTTCTTTAGAGCATCCTAGTGTACTTTATGTTCGTCTTCAATATCCCATATGGGATGGGAGAAGCTATTGATAAAGTACAAGAACACTTCCTATTGGCAAGGAATGTTAATCATAGAAAGTTCTACCTGGTGGCTTGGGACAAGGTTTGTTTGCCAAAACACAGAGGTGGGCTGGGATTACACCGTATAAGCCTCATGAACCAGGCCCTCCTGGAAAAACAATCTTGGAAGGTTTCCACCAATGTCAACATGGAATGGGTTTCCATTGTTAAAAGAAAATACTTGCAACATCACCCTTTCATGGGTGAAGAAGTTCCATGTCATGGCTCCCACTTTTGTAATTCCATAGTTCAAACCAAACATCTCCTCAAGGGAGGGGCAAGGTGGCTGATGGATGATGGTTCTGATATAGATTTCTGGAATGATACTTGGGTCAAAAATGAGCCTCTCATAAAAGATCTTGGGATTTTTGACATAAAGCACATTATAGATAAGAATTTTGGGCCTAGGGTAGTTGACTTTGTTACCACAGAGCAAGGGAGCCGATGCTGGAAACAAATCCAATTCAGATTGAAAAACACAGTCATTGATAGATTCATGGCTTCTCTCCAGGCTATCTTCAAGGTAATCTCTATCTCCTAATCCCAAAATAAGGACAAGGTATGCTAGAAAGAATCTAGTTATGGTCTATTTACTATCAAATTCGTAGCTCAGATGTTGGATCCCTCCCCTAAGAACCCCAAGATCATTGACAGCAAGACCGTGGCCAAGGCTATTTGGCTCAAGCAATTGATCCCAAAAGTGGTACATTTTTGCTAGCTCGCTACCCATAGCAGAATCTTGACCATGGATAATTTTATCCAAAGAGGTTTCATAGTTTCCAATAGGTGCTACCTATGCATCCAGGCCTGGGAATCCATCTAGCACATCCTCCTGGAGTGCCCCTATGCTTGGGAGGTATTTTCATCTCTGATCAATAGATTCTAAGTCAATTGGTTTTGGCCCAAGATGTTTATGGATCTATTCATATGATGGCCCAGTGTCTTCAAAAATCCTCACCTTAATTTCCTATGTAATTCCGTTCCCCACCATATGATGTGGTATATATGTTTGGGGTGCAAAAACTCTATTTTCATTGAAAGAATAAGAAACCTGGATGCTATTTCGACCAGAGCTCTGTCCTTTGCCATTGAAAATTATAGCCTCATCCCCTGTACTGACATCCCAACCTCTAGGAATGAGTCTCTTCTATTTTTCTCTCTTGAGATTTCCATAGACTACACCATCAGAATCCCCTTAGGTCCAGGGCCAAAGCCTAATGGACCCCTCCCCCTGGGTTGGCTCAAATCTAACTTTTATGGAGCATCTAAGGGCAAACCAGGTAACACAGGGGCTGGAGGCGTAATCAGAGACCACTCCGATAACATCATCCTAGATTTTTCCAAAAATTTAGGGATCCAAACAAATAATTGCATAGAAGCCCATGCGCTGTGGAGATGCATTGAGGCTAGCAAAGCATAAAATAACCCTATCATCTTTGAAGGAGATTCAGCAGTTGTGGTTGGCCATATTACAAACAACATCCAAGTAGGTTGGAACATCCAGAACATCATTCAGGAGTGTCAAGCGTCCCTTGGTCACCACCCCCAAAACATGATCAACCATGTGTTTCAAAAAGCAAACAAGGTAGCCGACCTCTTGGCCAACATAGCGATCAACCAAACCTCCTTGACCATTTGAGAAAAATATTTCCTGTAGGATGTCATCACCATAGCCATCCAAGATGTGGATTGTAGTTGTAATTCATAATGATAGCTACTGTGAAGGTTCATGGTCAACACCAAAGGTGTTTTTTAACACCAGCACTCCTAGGACGAAGTTCTTCAAAGGTGGCTCTCACCACCATAAAGGTGTTTTGTCAATGCCACGGGTGGTTTCTCTCAACACCATAATTCTTTGGAAATTCACCACCTCCATCTTTCTCTGGAGTAATATCAGTATGGGCTTCAGTGCAGAACACTCAACTCATGCCAGCCTCCCTGGCCAGACCTATGATTTCCCATATTCATCTCTCTCCTGCTCATGTCACCTCATTTTCACCATCCTTGCATCACCCATTCGGCACTCTTCCCCCATTTTCCCATTGCCCACTTCTTTCATCGTCCTTTCTGCCCCTTTTTCCTCTCTGATCCACTCAGGACCGCTCTTCTAGAGTCGTGTCAAAAAACTACCATTGCTCCCTTTTATCAGCCAGTGCACCCCATGACCTTCAATTGGCGCTCCCTACACCTCTCTAGGTCCTTTTATACCCTCTCTTTGGAATCAAAAATCATTTGTCATAAGCAAAAAAATCATGATATCAAAAGGTGACCCCTTGACTCTATTTTTATCTTTGATCTATGCAATATCATGGCGTACACTGAGCCAGCTAGTTTACAGATTGACCCAAGTACAGAGGCTCTTCTTGATGCTAAAAGATTCGTCAATTTCTTCAAAATTTTCTCTAGGATTGATGAAGAAGTTACCAGGGACTTTGTTGCATCATGGGATGAAGGGCAATTCCAGGTTCAAGGGTTGCAATTTGAGGTAAGCACTCTCTCTATTGCTCAGGTATCTGGTATCCCTCCTACTAGTAGGATAGTTCCTAGGGATAAGCATAACTTTAAAGAAGAAATAGACAAATTCCTCGATAAGGGAAAGGACCTGGTCTAGGAAAAAAAATGTGTTCTATGCTCTTATCTACCTCAGCCTTGGGACACAGTCATAATCCCTGTCATCCAATACATTTCTGTCAATAACCCTAATAGCTCCTTCTGAGCCTACAACCTTACCTTTGTAAACCATCTCTGCAATGTTAGACTCATTAATGTCCCTAATATCCTCTTCTACTCCATCACCATTTCCATCAATAATTTTAGGGAGCATAAATCATTGAAGCTCCCTCATCACCAGGGTCTCTTCTTGGTGCTTTACCATTATGCCCTTGCCCACCAAGTTAAGGGGGACATTTCTTCCTGCTCCTCCATCCCTAAGCATTCACCCGAATCCACCCACACCGCTACTCCCAGCCCTCCCTCGTCGTCCAACCCAGGTGATCCCTCCACTACCTCCAAGTCCCTGGTTGGTCCACCATCACCCCCTCCTTCCCAAGGCCATGGCAAGAATGAATCTCCCTCTGGCTTTGCTCCCAAGGTTGAAGCACCCACTGACAAGCATATGATATTCAAGAAAAAGTCAGTCAGGCCCTACCTAAAGAGAAGAAAATATAATAGGCTTAAGCCTCAGAAAATTAGTGAGCCACACCCATCACCTGAGATTATCAGCTATGAAGATGAAGACCAGACCATCAAAGCTAAGGACAAGCTTCAATCAGTGGCCCTAAACCGTGTCAACAAAGTGATTGATCACCTATTGTCAATTGCCAATGTCTATCGAGAAGGCAATACACTCCTGGCTAACACGATTAACAATCTGAAGGACCTTCCTTACTTGCGCAATATCCTTCTGCCTCACGACCAGAATGGAAAAGATCATCAAGAAGAGAACAAAGACTCCCAGTAGCCTTGGGAAGGCAGTAGCAATACTCCCTGCGACTACAAATTTTTTTGTCCTAGTTAGGTTTGTGGTAGCCCCAGTATTGGATAGGCTAGATTGTACGAGAATTTTTTTCAGTTGGTTTTTCACTGTCTATATCATTTGTGTTTTGTTGGATCTATTCCTGCCTATTGTAATAGGGACGGGACCCTCCAACCTAATTAGTAAATAAAATTTCTTTCGCCTACCAAAATAGAATTATAGAAACCCTAACTCAATAATTATAAAGGTTCAAAATCTTATAATTAGGGTCCAAAATTTTTATGTTGGTTCACCATTCGTATATTTAAATTTCAATTTTATATTGAGATGAACAAACATTCAAATCAAATAAAAAACCTTAATTTTTAATATTATAAAGTTCAAACTTTATAATTAGGGTTTTATATTTAATGGCTTTGATTGAACTTACGTAAACTTTAATTTTTTGTAAAGTTTCATTGATGAAGTAAATTTTGATTTTAATTAAAATGCTTAATGAAATTTATGTTAATATAAAGTTTTGAAGTATTTTTAATTAAAATTTTGTTTTGAAGTTTTAAAATAAATTTGCATAGTTTAAAAATTAAATTCAAGGCAAATTTATTTATTCTAGAAAAGTGAATTTTATTGGAGAGTATATCAAAATGATTTCAGATCAAGATACCTAAAATCCAGGCCCCTTTTTAACAAGTTATGTGCATTCAAGAGTTATTTTTAGCATTATTTCATATCTAGATGTTCCACACTTTTATGACACATTATAACAAAGAACCTTGGAAGAATTAAGTATTCTTTTGCAAGAGAGGGTTTTCACGCTAAAATCCTAACAGTGAGTGTGATTTCACAACTGGGCAAAATTACCCCTCAAAAATACTCAACCCCAACCACCCCTTACATATCATCAACATTCAACTTACCAATCACCATAAAATCCTACAAATACCTACAACCAATATCATCAACCACACCAGTATCTGCCTTTGGCTTCCCAAGTTCCCTGAGAACCATCCCCTAACCTGAGCCAACATCATTATTCTTAACCTCAACCATATCACATATTCCCTTTATGAATTGCCTCACTTTATCCCTCATGTCACACCGTACCCAACCCCCTAGGCCTCTACAAAAGCATTCCAATTTTTGGCCAATAGGATCAACAACTTGGAACTGTAAGCCACTAGCACTGGATACCAAAAAACAACCCTTAGCCAACTCCAAAATCATCCTTTCCATCCTTCAGTACTAGCACCACCATACTCTCCCTGGTTTGAGATACCTAAATTTGATAAGTTCAAGGAAAAAGAGGACCCCTAAGAGCATGTGAGCACTTTCATCAATGCTTGTTATCTTATCAATGAGAATGACCCCCTCATGCCCTGTACCTTTTTTTATCCCTTATAGGAGGTGCCTTAGAATTCTACAATCACTTGCCCAGACATAGCCTTTATAATTTTGAGCAATTAGCCAATCTCTTTATGGAACGCTTCATTCTAAATGTCAAAAAGAAAACCACATTGATAGATCTCACCGATCTTTGCTAGTTTGACAATGAGTCTATTTTGGACTATGGCAGTCAGTGGAGAGTCATTATTATAGACTTACCATTCTCTATTCCTCTCCCTAAGCTAGCTTGGATGTTTACTAGGATTTATTCAAAAACCATATCTCTATTGCTACAACTCTAGCAATATCGTACCCTCAAGGAAGCTTTGGCCCAGGCCAAAATCATTGAAGACATTAAAATTCAAGAAGGAGAAATCAAGCTTAGAAAGAAATAATGGCCAAGTAAGAATGCTAAGGATAACAACAATAATAACCAATATAGGCCTATCCAATTCAATTAGGTGGTATTGAGTAGAGCAACCATTCAACCTCAACAACCTCAATATCCACCTCACCAACCTCAATATCAACCTCAACAACCTCAATATCCACTTTAGTAGCATCAATATCAACCCCAAAAACATTTGTATCATCCTTAGTAGACAACATACCAAGCTATACCACCTCCCAACCAAATTTAACATATCACCCAATATGCTAACCATCCTAGGCCCCCTCACAACTTTACCCTCCTTTTTTATGCCTTAATTTCCATTTTCCAAAACCTTTATGAGGTGCAAGAGACATCCTTGCCCAAATAAAATCAAAATATCCCAATAAACATAAATCCCAAGCATATAAGGAGTATCATTATTTTTTTTTCATCGACAAAATGGCCATGACATCAATGATTGCATTCAATTTAAACATTTAATGTAGGATCTTATTGAAAGAGGGGTCATTGCCATCAAAAATATATCTGCTCCCCTAATAAAACCCTTGGAATTTACCAAAATTAATTACCATAGCATGGGATATCCCAACCAAATACTGAAGCCTCAACTTCCATAACCCAACCAAATCAAGTAAATCACGTCAATAATATCCCATATTAACAAGGCTTTGTCGGTAGGAATCATGTGGTCACTAGAAATCAATGATATCCTCATTGACCACCACCACCAAGTGGACCTCCTAATGTGCCTTCCTAATCAACTTTACCACCTCAACCAATGCAAGCCATGACCCCTCAACCTCGACCAATCCTCTATCTTAAGAGTCAACTCACTCATAGCCTCAAAATGGTATTGATAAAACTTTCAATCTATGAACTAATCCAACAATTGCCCCCACACAAAGAGGCACTAATGGATATTCTTAAGTCCATAGAGCTACAAACTCATGATCCTAATACCTTTGCTAATTTTATAGGTAGTGTCAAACTTGCATGTCATCGACCATCACCTTCTATGATCATGAAATTGTAACGATCTAAAAAGCATACACCTAACTAGTGCATCAATTGAAATCGAGTATTAAAGCAATAAAAAATAGATGACAATAAATTTAACAAGAAAATAGGGTTTCCTTTTATTAAAACTTTGTCAAATCCAAATTACATATACGTACCTCTTAGGGATACTCAATTTTTGATACAATTGATACAATTTTGAAGACCCTCTAAACAAGGGGGTGGTGTAATCTGTAGACTTTTCATAAGGTACATGAACTACTTACAGCCAAAGATAGCCTTCTTCTCCTTTGTTTGGAGGTATATGTTGTCTTGAATACCTTGAAAATGAATAGGTCCTATAAACCCTCATTAAAGAAACAACATGAAAGGGGTTAATGACAAAGGAGACCTCTCTTGATGAGGCTTTTAAGACAGTTGCATAAATTGATGATAAATAAAGAAAGAAAGCATATAGATCTATAAATATATGTAAGAAATCACCAAATTATTGTAAATCATGTAAATAAAACATGCAATTAGGAAGCCTAATTAACCATTAGAACTTGAAAAGCATGAAACTAGTCTAAATTGATAATTGCAAGGAAATGGATGTAAATCTACCTCTAAATCCTAAATTAACTGGTTAAATGTCTACTAAAATGTTAATCTATGCTAGATTAAGCTAATTGCATAACTAGAAATGGAAATCTATTGCTAAAATAAAGTAAATTAAGGATAAAACCCTCACTACAAGTCTGAGGTGCAGTTGGCACTATTAGCTACGACCGACAACTATGACTAAGGTGTAAATGTCTTTGCTCTTGTAATCAGGTCTTAGATCCCTGATTCCCTCCATGGAATTGATGATCAAGGGTTTCCTTTGTATCCCAATATAGATTGAAGGTTAAATTTTATAAGATTCATGTTTGATTGGTTTGATTTTGCGATTGATGTTTCCTAGTCCTTTGGAAGCTCCATTGACAAATTCATGCTTGTCACTCCACAATTGGGTAACACTTCGACTCTCCTCAAGGGATTTTTAATTTGTTGTCTATTTTGGTAGAGCTTCATTGCATTTCAACTCAATATTGTTCTAGACTTATCTCCAATTTTAAGTGGGATCTTATAGCCTTCCTAATCTCTAATCTTGGCTTGCTTGGGAAGCCAATATAAAGATCCAGGAAGTTGGACCAATTGGGAGAAAAACTCTCAAAGATTCCCTGCCTAAAACCATTTGAATTCTTGTTGCCCAGACCATTGTAACTGAATTTGGCTCGACCCAGGATTTGAAATAGTTTTGATGCTAGCTACAGCTCTAAGGTGTAGCTATCTCTATTAGTTGTGGTTGTTAGCCATGACTAAGGTTGAGTATGCCAACTCTGCCCAAATTGAGTGGTTAAAACCACTGTTTCACCTTGGAGTTGTCCAAGATTATTCATATGGTCTATTAGCATGCCCATATGAGTAGTCCCCTACACATGACATGTTTTAGGTGTCTATAGATACCCCTTTTGAGATGCATTGTGAGAATGAACAATGCTAAGCAAAAATAGACCTCCTAAAACCATGTCGTAGGTTGAATGATGATCATTGATCTGATCAATATTAGATGCCCAATCCTGAAAAATGATGCACATCTTATAACCATTGCTTCCAACTGAGGGAAGGCTTAATTTTCAAAGTGTTTGCAAGCTTCATGATGATCAGGTAGCATTAGTGCTACAATCGTACCGATAGGTGAAGAGCTACTAGCTTAATTGTCATATTTGCTATTTTCCCCAATAAAGGGTAAGCTTATGATAGTTGTTGGTAATGATTCATAAGACGAACACAATTTGATAAGATCGAGTGATCTCCTATTGAATTTGATTATGATTTTTGATATTATGACTACCCCCCTCAAGCGACGAGTCGATGAGGGTAGGGCATGGAATGAAGCGATGAGTCGCTTGACCAACATGATTGATATTAAACAATTGAAGGATTTTACACTTTGATTACTTGGCAGGGCCTAATTCAGCCATGATTTCAACTGTTAATAGTAATTGTACATCTCTATATCGTGGATCATTCTAGCCAAAATGGCTTCCTTAAGTAGTCAATATGACAACAATTCCATTCAAGCTTGTGTTGAACTACAATGTAAACTTCCTTTTGTCGAAGTTTTAATTCTAGGAGGTGCGGTGTCTCCGCAGTTCTCCCAGCAGGATTTTACACACACGTGGAATGATGTCCTAGACTGGAGCATCTCCATTCCACCAATGATTGGTTTTGTCCCAAATATCCTTATGGTGACTTATTCATCTTGTCGTATTGCATGGATCACAATTCACTGCAATCGCCAAGTGTATAGAATAAATGATAGAATACAAGGTACATTTGGATTATTGAATTATTTGAATGTTTTTGTTATTTTCTAAAAATTTTGAAGGTTCTGAACAATTAGATATTTTTTATTTTGCATTTTGAAACCCTTCATGGTTGAATTTTAGGGTATTAATGGTTGGATGCTAACCACGGGTGTTAGATGTAGCTAATTTTTGCAAATTCATTAGTCGCGGTTGGTAGCCGCAGTTAAAAAATCCTAATTCTACACCTGCGGTTGTCATCCATGGTTGAGGGTAAAATTGGAAATATAAAATAAAAATATATCATTTTTAATTCATTATTTTCCAACTTGCTACAACTTTCAAGAGAGCTCTGAGAGGTGCAAATTGAACTTTGACACAGAACGTTGCTGAACCAAACATCAACTATCCTGACCTATGGCTGACCAACCAGAATATTCCACCAGTGGTGGAGCCAATATTGCCAAGGTAGCATCCTGAACTTCACTCATGTACTTACCAACCTAAAAATGAATAAAATTAATTAATGAGCTAAAGGAACTCACTAAACTATTGGCAACGAACCTCACCCTAGTTAGGTTAGATTAGGCTAGCTTAGTTGGGGAGGGTTTTTATTTTTGGGTTTTGGGGTTGCATAGGATGGGAAATGACCCCAAAAGGGTATTTCTCATAGCCGCAGGTGCAATCCATAGTTCCCAATTGGAAAATTGGGGGTCACAACTATCAATCGTGGCTGAGTTCAAATCCCAACGGTCATAAATTTGACCGTTGCCATAGGCCGTGGGTTGCATTCGTGACTGAGCAACCTTAGAATTTTTTTTTTGATTTTTTTTGTTGTTTTGATTAATTTAATTGATTTTTTTGAATTTTTTTTTGAAGTGAGGATTTGATGTTTGCTACACATTGTGACTGCATTTATGATTGTATTTGCCTCTTTTAAAGTTTTTAAGCATCTTTTTTTATATTTTTAGTATATTTTTTATGTTTTTTGAAAGTTTGATGGATTTTATTATTGCTCCCTTCAAACCCTGACTTCTAGAGAGAGGGAGTCTAATATCCTTTGCCAGATCTATGATGGACTGATCGATGCCAACCGAGATTGGTTCAGTACCATCAGTTTTGGCTATGTATTATACCTACCGTCTATCTAGGTGGATCAGGTGTACATGACTACTTTGGCTCAACATTGGGACACATGGGCCAACACCTTTCACCTGTCGATAGGTGAGATCACTGTCACCTTGGAGGATTTCTATCGCATCTTCTATATCCCTATCGATGGTGATGCTATCACATATTTTCCCACCATGGTGAAGGATTCTATCTTTGATAGGATATTTAGCACCAAGAGTGACGAGGTGCAGCTAGTCTCAGAGCATGATGGGGTCCACATTGAGTACTAGTACCATGAGTATGTCTTCTCCTGGTGAGTGGTAGTATTGATGCAGTTGATTATTTAGATTATGTTACCCGAAACTTCTAGAGCGAGGTTCCCTTGGAACCTCTGAGCTAGGACTCATGAACTACCGATTAGCACCACTCGAGAGCCACTGATTCTATCCTGGGTGAGTTCTCTACTTGCATAGATCTACGATGAGTTGTATCGGATCACACAATAGATCCACATGGGATTCAACTACAACATACTGCTCTAGATATGGTCCTGGAAGCACATTACTACTAATCAACCAAGGGGACTGCCACTAGAGAACAATGATATTGATAGGGAGCACCAATGCTATATCGTTTGTTGGCCTAGGGAGGCCAAGGGTTTTAGGAGTAAGTCTCGAGCAAGGTATCTTTAGAACTACCTCGATCAGCTGATGAGACTACAACCAGAGCATATACGATGGTGACCCTACATGGACTATACTGCATGGGATGAGGTAGACCATTATCTCAGGTAGGCATGATGCAAGAGATGATTCCTCGGGTGCAATCCTAAGATACATGAGTTCTTCCATTACTCACATGTTTCCAGGTAGTTTGGGATCTACCAGGACATCCTAGATGATCCAGTTCTTTATCACTGCCTTAAGATGGAGAGAGACTTAGCCTGGCCTACTGTGACTCCACTAGGGTACGAGGATGAAACTTAGAAGAACTCAAGGCTTGCAGATGTTGGGACCATATTATGATTCTTGGTAGACTACTAAGTTGTGGTGAGGTGGTGGCCCATTAGGTAGGGCTAGAGCTGAGGCAGTCGTAAAGGTAGTATTTGAGGACTCATATGAGAGGTGGATTCACCAGATGACAGAGGGTGGCTGGGGTGAGGCTCTAGTAGTAGAGGAGGAGCCTCAGGCTAAGTATAAGGTTAAGGAGGAGCTCATGATGAGGTATCATAGCTCCAGGCCCAGGTCGCTAGCTTGGAGTCACGACTGTAAATTGTAGGGACTCAGATCTTAGAGAGGGACACATATGTGGTGACTCTGTAGGTATAATTAAGGGTAACACGGGATCATATAGCATAGGGATAAGCATAGTGGTAAGGATTTGAGGAGAGGATAGCTCTCCAGGCACATATTACTGTTGACAATTTTGTCACATTGTGCAATAGGATAGAAAAATCAAATTTTTGTAAAGTATTTCTTTCAATTTCATGAATTTGTTCCCTTGCTTTTAGAAACAACATTTTCAAGTGTTACAGCAATTTTGGCCTTCCTTGCCATTCCCCCTTGTACATAAAATGAAGATGAAAGAGCTTCGCTAATGAACAAGCCTCAAGGGAAGAAAGGAAATATGAAAACTACTTCGAGGTCGAAGTCCCTCAAGCAGCTACTTCGGGCAAAAATCTTGTGAAGTGGCATTGCCAAAGAAGGAATTCAAAGAAGGCGTAAAAAAAAAAAGAGCTTCGCACCCGAAGCATTTCCAACAGCTACTTCTGGTGAAAGTTTTGTGAAGTGACATTCAAGCGACGTTTCAAAAGAACAGCTTCGTCGAAGAAAATCGTAGTTCAAATTCGCTAAGGTAGAAAAAACTACTTTGGGCCCGAAGCACTTCAAACAACTACTTCGGACGAGAATTTTGTGAAGCAGTGTTGCCAAAGAAAAAAATACAAGGGAAGAGGAATAAAAACTACTTCGCACCCGAAGCATTTCAAGAGGCTACTTCAGGCAAGAAACTTGCGAAGCGGGATTTGGAGGAGTGCAACATTGAAAATACTTTGTCGAAAAACTGCCGAAGCACCCACTTCGGTCCTCCCCACCAGCGAACCATTTCTACTTCGTCGAAAGTCATTGCAAAGCATCTGCTTCGGAAAACCTTCGTGCGAAGTACCTTCACCCGAAGTAGAAGCAGTCGAAGCATTTTAGAAGTCAAGAATGCGCTTCGACCAAAATCCTCCCGAACCATAATTTTAAAGGAAGATTGCGACGAAGCATTTTAACAGTTCATCAGCAAAGCAGTTTTGGCATGTCTCTCCAGTGAAGCAGCGAGAAGTGAAGAGCCCATATTGCAAAGGAAATATGCTTTGGCACCCACCATCCCTGAAGCAGTTTTGCGAAGCTCCACCATGCGAAGTACAAATCAAGAAGGAGGATCTGCTTTGGCACAAGTCCATTGCAAAGTGGAGTTACAAAAAAAATTTAGTGAAGTGCATCAAGGGCACGCGCTTCAAGTCGGGTATTTTCTTGAGGTGATCAAGTACCTCATAAATGCATTTTTACGTGCCTGGTAAGCTCGTTGCTCATTTTTAGCAACTAAAAATGAAGTATCAGTCCTAGAAGAAGATCCCGACGAGCATGGCGGCCACTCAAGAACTGTACCTAGAAGCCAAGGATGCTTAGATAGCTCATTAATGCTTGTTTCTATGGTTGACCCGGTCGTAGTTTCTAGTTTTAGTAACAGATTTGAGAGCTCAGTCACAAGGGCTGTGAAGAGCCAACTTCTCAAGTTTCAAGGGTGTACTCCATTTTATGTAATTATGGCTCAGAGGGTCGAGTCCTCTATAAAAACCTAGGCATTGTGATGAAAAAGGGGGGGGGAACTTTCTGCTAGAAAGCTGCTGAAACTTAGATTCCTACGATTAATACTAAAGAGCTTTGGACTCTATTTTTCTCTTTTATGCTGCCTTCTGTGATTATTTCTTTCATCTTTTCTTCATTTACATACTGTAATTATGAACTCTGGATTTAGGTGTGTGATTGGAGTAGAATTCTAAAATTTTCCCGAAGGATACATAGGGGAGGAAAACGTTGTATCAGTTTTCTCCTATGCCGCCTGTGGGTAGTGTTTATGTTATATTCACTTTTTCCTAATCGTCATTATTCTAAACCTTGAATTTTGATGAAAGGGAAGGGGAATCCTGGAACTCATCTAGAGGATACATAGGGGAACTAATATTGTGATCATTTCATTTTATTCTTGGTATTATTTGTTTCTGATTCAAGCTATTGCCTAGTAATCGTGCTTTTGGTTCTTTCCCACCATTAAACTACTAAAATTTCTTCCCTTACTCTTTTATTTCTTTCCTGCACCTTCGCTCTATTTATTTCTTTCCTGCACCCTTATCTTAAAACCAAAGTAGTTTAGCATAGGATCCGACCTTTCTCTGGATATTTGCATGAGGGGCATCTCTTCCTTTCAGCCTTTCAATGTTGGTCCAGGTCTAGGGCGCATACACTTACCCAAATCCTTTCCTAGGCAGATTTGATGACCAATAGTTTTTGGCACGCCTGGTGGGACCCAGTCAGTCTCACCTTGTGAGTAGTAGTGAGAATCGATGCTCTCATTACCGAAATACTCTTAGCATCTGGCGACTCTGTTTACCCAAGAATATTTAAGTCATAAATATTGGTACTTAATTTCGTGCCTTCATGCAAACAATATGGAGAGTTAGGAATAGAGGAGAGGAAACTGAGTTCTTTGAGCTAGATATTGACATTTTTGGGGAACGATCTAGGTTAGTCACCCTCGAGTCTCTATTACATGGAACATCCTCGCAAGAGGTAGCTATTAATGAACAAGGTCTAACTTCTGATAGAATAGCAGCTAGATTTCCTCCTAATCCTCCTAATTCACCAAAGCATCCTAGTGTCTCCATTCCTACCAGATGTCCTGTCAACAACCAAGGAGGATCTTCGAGGATTCCTATCTCTCAAAGTCTAGTCATAAATATGGTACAGTAGCAACAAAAACAACAACAACAACAAATGCAGTAGCAGCAGCAACAACCACTGCCCAGACTATTTCCACCATGGAATTCTTCAAGACTACTAAATCTAGTGGGACAAGGACAAGTGTCGCCTACTGCTATAAAGAAGATCCCAATGTTCGATGGAACTGAGAAGACTACTCTGGAGCACATCCAAGACATAGTTTATCTGACAAAGATCCATGACATCACAGAAGAGCGCGTTATGGTAAAGCTTCTAGTTTCGTCTCTTAGAGTAAAACTCCTCTACTGGTATAGATCTTTACCACCTGGTACCATTACGGGATGGGAACAGCTAGCCAGACAGTTGATGCGAAGCTTCAATGAGTCTGCCGATCTGACCTCTCTCCTGCATCAGTTCACAATGATCCAGAGACATCCACAAGAAGAGATCATAGACTTCAATGTTAGGTTTTCTTGAACCTTGCAAAGAATACCAGTTGGACTTCGGCCATCTGATGAAGCTGCAGCATACTATTTCCTTCAAGATTTCAACCTTGATATCGGCTTGATGGTAAGGTATTCGAACATCAATACCTTCTCAGAGTTATATGAGTTAGCCCAGAAAGCAGAGATGGATCTAATAGCTATGGGTAAGCTTCCCCAAAGGATGTCGATGCCCATACTTCCTAATTTCTATCAATCCTAGTATGCAAGCATAGTCGCTTCATAGATCTCTGCAACCCCTGCACTCCCAATCTCATCTTGGAACCTGAATCCTATTGTATCCCAAATTATCGCTCCTCAAATTTATTTTCCCACATTCTCTGTACCACATCCCACTATTTCTTTGACATTCCATGTATTTCTGGTGCCACCTCAACACCCCACCCTACCTCCAATACCAACGATGGCTCCATTGCTACCTATTCCTAAGATTGATGACATGCAAGCCAAAATATTGCAATAAGTTCAATCCCTGAACTCCATAGTGCAGACTCTGTCTAATGACATGTCCATTATGAAGAAGAAGCAAGCGCAACAAGAGTTTCTACCAAGAAGGTCTTATCCTACACCTGCGCTTACTAAAGATCAAGCGACCCAGTAGGGAAGAGCTTTGGCTAGAAATGCTACAATAGACGAAGTCCCAAGCACTTTCGATTATATACATTGGTTCTCCATGTGTAATGACCCTCACGAAGAGAATACATGCATGCTACATTAACACTATGTACAAATGCTGGTGAGCAGTAGTCATGGCGGTCAAGTCAATGTCATTAGGCAATTGAATCAAAACCTGGTAATTGGTGAAGAAAATCCAGTTGCAGTCCTTACCAGAGGAGGCAAAAGGTTGATAGAGGTGGATGCTACTCAAATGGCTACCTTAAAGGTGCATGCCCATCACGAGAATGGAAAACAACCTCCTCCAGCATCGAGTGAAGCTCCTCAACCCGCACCAGTCAAAGAGAAGGCTCAACAAGCCCCTGCAAATCCACCTCAGGAGGAAACCAAAGAACAAGCTATAGAGAAGCTCAAGATTCCCTCACTGACCAAGTGGTAAAAGGTCAAAGCTACAAAATAGTATCACACCAGATATGAACCAAGAAAGGAACCTGAGGTGCCCAATTCCCTAGCATAAAACATTGTAGACAAGCTGAAGAAGATTCCAGCCAAAATTAGTCTGTACGATGCACTGCAACTACCAAAACAAGTGGACCTATTGCAAGAAAAGCAGCACTGCTTGCCCTAGTTTAGGACCCTATCCACATCCATTATAGGGAAGAATCGACCATCTTCGTTCTACCTATATCTATAGATGGAAGGGTATGTTGTACATAACTGTATGATTGACTCTAGGGCCATGACAATAGTCATGCCCAAGGCAGTGTGTGAAGAGATAGGGATGGAGTATACCTGAATTAGTCATGGAGTGCTCTAGTTGGATGGTACTCCTATGAAGACTGTAGGAGTGATTAAGGATATACCTATTCGACTACACAAGATGCCTCAAATCATAGTTATACAAGAGGTGGTGGTCGTCGACCTTGAGCCATATTTTAGTATGTGCTTGTCGAGAGAGTTCACGACGAAGCTATGTGAATATCTATCTATGGATTACTCACACTTGGAGATTCCATTCAAAGGGAAGAAGGTGAAGATCTACAATGAAAATCCTTCCACCTTCCTTGTAGATAAGATGTCCGAAGGAGAAAGCAGTGATTTTGTGCATGTGATAGTGGAGGAGATAGAGCAGGTGGACTTGGTCGAGGAGTCCCTCGCACAGTTACGTTGTGAAGATGAGTTTTCATTGGAAGATTTTAATGCTATGATAGAAATCGAGATGGGATGTTACGCCATCGCCAAGCCTTAGAAACACATCAAGATAGAAGATAAGGTCTCTGCCCAAGACAAATTATGGAAATTATTATTCGATGGCACCCAATGCAAAAATGATGCCAGGGCAAGCATTCTTCTAATATCACCTTCTAGAGAACAGAAGGAATGTTATTATCGGTTGGTGTGGAGTTGCACCAACAATGCAGTAAAATATGAAGCATTATGCCTAGGACTCAAAAAGACAAAAAATTTAGGCATAAAGCATCTCCAAATCTTTGGAGACTTAGAATTGGTATGCAATCAAGACACCAACAAGTGCACTTCAAAGAAGCACTATCTTAATTCATATCGAAATAGGGTATGGGACTTGTTCGACCAATTTGAATCTCTCAATTGCAATCTATTCCAAGAGAAAAGAACTAACATGTCAATGTTCTAGCATCCATCATAGCCATGTATTCTCTAGAAGAAGACATGGTGCATAAGCCTAAAGCTGTGACGATGATTTACAGGCCCTCTGTCCCAAACAGAGATCTGCACTGGCAAGTTTTTGACAACGATGAGCAGATTGTGAATTTTATGATTCAAGAAGCAGCCACAGTTGAGAAGAGAAGCCCTGACGATGAGGAATATGAAGGGCTAGTTCAATTGAGGAGTAACCACATTCCCAAGGGATTAATTACTCTTGAAAGCCTCTTTGATCAGAATGATCGAGTAGTTTCTAATAGAATCAAAGTTAATGCAAAAAAGTATCAATATTTGGAGCTTGAGCCTGGAAAGGCAATAAAAGTTGGAACAGATTGCACCTCAGAAGATCTAGAGCAGATTCGATCTTTGTGCAAAAAGTATCCTGACACAGTGGCTTGGTCCTGTAAATATCTAAAGGGATATGATCGGCAACTGATCCAGCATACCATTGAATTGCAAGAGGGGATCAAACCTTTCTGGTAGAAGCAAAGGCCAATAAATCCGAAGATCGAGGTCCTGATGAAATTTGAGCTCCTGAAGATGCTTGAGGCAAAGATAATTTATCCCATAAAGCATTCCTCTTGGGTAGTGAATCTAGTCCCAGTGAGAAATAAGAATGGAGATATACGATTATGCGTGGACTTTCATAACCTGAACCAGGCTTCTCTCAGAGATCACTACCCTCTCTCATAGATCGATCAGATCTTGCATTCGGTGGCTAGGGCTCAACACTTCTCCCTACTCGATGGTTTCTCGGGATACAATCAAATCTAGGTCAGGGATGAAGACCAGCACAAAACCGCATTCACTACCAAGTGGGGAACATTTTCTTACCAACGAATGCCATTTGGTCTTTCGAATGAGGGGGCCACTTTCCAGCAGGCCATGGATCTAGCTTTTGGTGAACTCTTGAATAATTTTATTGTTATCTATCTAGATGACATGACCATATTCTCCCGAATAAGGGAGGATCACCCTTTACACTTACAATAGATTTTTGAAAAATGCCAAGAATTTGGCATTTCAATCAATCCAAAAAAGTCCATATTCATAGTCAGCGAAGGGAAGCTGCTGGGACATGTGATATCAGAGAAGGGTCTTATTGTAGATCCTGACAGAGATAAGGCTCTAATGAAGCTCCCACTCCCAGTAGACAAGAGAGGACTTCAATATTTATTCGGCCAGATTAACTTTGTGAGGAATTTTATCCCAGATTTCACCCAGGTCATCAAGCCGATGTTCAAACTTTTGAAGAAAGGTGCAGAATTCATTTGGACGAAGGAGAGAAAAGAAGCATTCAAAGAAATAAAATCCTGAATCACTCAAGCACCGGTCCTGACCAACCCTGACTATAATTGGGACTTCATCCTATATGCTATAGGAGAACCTAAGAGCTACATTGTGGTTCTGACACAAAAGGGGGAAGATGGCGAAGAACGTCCCATCACGTTTCTAAGCCAAGTGATAAACCATCATGAAGAAAAATATAATTTCATAGAAATGCAGGTGCATGCAGTAATGAAGTCTCTTGGGAAATTCAAGCAATTCATCTCCCAAAGTCGGGTTACAGTCTTTGTCATTCACCCTGATGTACGCAATTTCATCATCCAAGGAGAATTGGGTAGTAAAAGAGCCGGTTGGGTCAGCAAGATACAAGAATTTGACATCAAAATCAAACCTACAAAATTGGTTTGTGGTTGCACATTATGTCAAGAACTAGCAAAGAGCATAGTGGCCGAAGCTACAGAATATCAGTGGGATGGTTCACCAGTAGAAGAATGCTTCGCAAACCAGGAAGAGGACGAGAAAGACTGGGTCAGTGAAATAGTCGAATACTTCAACACTGGTAGATGTCCTTCACATCTAAATGCTTCCCAGCAAAGGCATTTTATGATGCAGTCCTCCTGATATACCTTGTCCCCTGAAGGCCTATTTTTTAGAAACATTGATGGCATCCTTCTTAGGTGTATAAAGATGATGATAAAAGGAGAGTCTTGGGAGAATTTCATTCAGGATTATCTGGAGGTCACTTCACAGGGAGAAAAACGGCATTAAAGATTATCAAGGTGGGTTATTACTGGCCTACACTCTTCGTCGATGCCTTTGTAATTTTTTGCAAATGCGAGTAGTGTCAAAAGTTCACCGACCGAAGCATAAATGCTTCAATGCATCTCCAACCAATACAAGTAGAGACTCCCTTTCAACAATGGGGGCTAGATTTCATAGGGGTCATATCGCCAAACTCCTCTGCTAGGCATAAGTTCGTCCTGACCGCAACTGATTACTTTACCAGATGGACCAAAGTAGTTCCCATGAAGAATGTAGATCAGGAGACCGTCATCAATTTCCTAGAAGGATTGATCACCCGGTTTAGCATTCCAGAATCAATCATCACAGACAATGGTCCTGGATTCGTAGGTACCAAAATCAATGGATTCCTTTACAAATATGGGATATATCATAAAGTATCCTCCAACTACTATCCACAGGGCAATGGATTGGTAGAATATACCAACAATACCTTATTAAGGGTGCTAAGAAAGCTCATAGATATGAACAAAAGGACTTGTCATCTCCTTCTAGATCGTGCCTTGTGGGCCGATCAAATTTTTGTCAAGAAGTCAATCAAAACTTCACCTTATGCCCTGGTCTATGGCAAGGAGGCCATCTTACCTACCCACGTAGAGATCCCTGCATTACAGTTGTTAGAAGGAGAAGGAGTCAATCCTATGGAAAACAGACTGGCTTAGCTATTACAGCTAGAGGAAGATCATGTGAAAGCCTATCAAAGCTTCACTAAGCATGCTCAGGTCACCCGAGATTGGTTCAAGAAGAAATCATCCTATCGCACATTCAAAGTGGGAGATCTAATATGGAAGTTGGACTCTTGGAAGGCCAAGCCTAGGAATCATGACAAGCTATATGCTTTCTGGGACGGACCATTCAAAATTATGAAGGTGAACTCAGCCAACTCTTTCATCCTCAAGGATGCAGATGGCCAGGTATTACCAATTTATGTCAATGGTCTTCATTTGAAGACTTTTCATCACTGAGACACAAACAAAAAAAATGTGTTTCAAGTTTTACTTTTGTATGTAAAATTGTATATTTGTATATACTTTGTTCCAATATCACAGGGAGGTTAAGTATCACATCATCGCAGTGACAAATTCTAGCTTTGCTGGACCTAGCAAGGATCTCCTTCGAGGATTTTGTGTGCTAAGTAACTAATGTGATATGCTTCACAGCGAAGCACTTTGGCTTCCAAAAGGTATTTTAAAGACCGAAGGCATTATCAAAATGGAAAAGTAGGAACGAAAAGAGCTTCGCACCTGAAGCATTTCAAGCAGCCACTTCGGGCAAGAGTCTTGCAAAGTAGATTTCAAAAGAAGCCTAGCAAAGCATTTTCCAAAGAAGACAAGCTTCGGGGGGGCTAGCCTTCTGCAAAGCAAAGTAGCAATGTAGTGAAGGAGAATTACTTTGGGCCCAAAGCATAGAAAATCTATCCCCATCGAATGTTCGCTGCAAAGCAGTTTTAACACTAACATCATTTCGCCCACCCAATGGACAAGGAGCATTTAAAACGTGTCTTGAAGAAAACGCCAACGGAAACCTAGGGGATTATTCAAGGAAAATGATTTTAATGCAAAGATGGCAGAACACATCCCGAGAGGATTCAATTAGTAGAAAATCTCATGCCTAGGTACGAGGTGGCAGCAGGTTGCATTTCCAATGCAAGGCATAATCATAAAAGCGCATGGACCCGCGTACTATGCCACTGTGGAACCAATCAGAGAGCATGGAAACCTTCCTCATTCGAGTTGAAAATTTAATTATGGTAGGTGCCATAAATTTAGGTAGTTGTCTTTTAGGGCTATAAAACGCAAGGCCTTAGTAGTGAGAATGTTATTCATCCATCAGTTCATGCAAGACTAAGAGCCTTTGTTGTTAATCTGCAAGTCTTACGCCCTTTGCATTGAAATCCTTGGTGCCAAAGTCCTCTGCGCTATAAGCCCTACTTCTGCTATAAGACATCCAACATGGGGAAGAAAAACTCCAAAGAGAAATGAAAGGAACCAGAAGTAACAGGCCCAAAAAAAACAAGGAAGGGCAAGGAGGAGAAAAAGTAGAAACCAAAGAAGATTAACCTGAACCTCCGACCAGAAAATCAAGTCGTAGAAGAGAGAGAGGACTCTGAAGAGGAATAGCATGAAGAACCACCAATTGATGGGTTGGAGAAAACTAGAGACACAGAGCTCTCAAAGGGTGTGGTTGACCTCTGACACACTATTGAATTTATGACAAGCAGACTCACCCCGAAGAACAAGAGAGCTGCTACATATTATTCTCAGATTTACTGGTATTTGACCCCACCCACTCACCACTATCTCGAATTAATCTATGCTATCACACAGAATTATCAGCCGCCTCTAGGCAAGTGTTGGATGCTGCAGGCCATAAGTTGTTTTCAATTCTTAAGGAATATGTGCAAGCAACCTTCATGCCATAGCAAGGGCCGCCTAAAGGCTATTCCGTTCGTAATGTCATTCTAAGCGAACATATGGAGAGGTTCACCTCCAACAATTACATATTAAAAATTTTGCATGAAAACCTCAAAAGTGGGCTTCCTTTAGGAAAGCTGCCCCAAATGCCCTTACCCTTGGTAACCTTCAAGAACACCGATATTTTATCTATCATTGCATGGGTGGCGGGCCTGTCGAAAGATGCTTCGGTGCAACCCTGGTAGGTGTCTTTGGTTGAATGTATTTCAAAAGGGAAATTCTACACACCTAATGCTTCAAGACAAAACACCAACCTAGTTTTCTTTGATTTGGTAGAATGGGTGGCTCGGACCTTGCACACACGGCTCACAAGCATGAAGAATTCAATGACGGGACAGTACTTTGCATCCTGTTCTTTTCTTGTTTGGTTTTTTTTCTACCATGTACATAAGCAATTCCTCCACATTGTTATTTCTTCGAGCGAAAAGGATGGAAATCCTCTGCTTTTTTACCAATGGACTCCCATCCTATTGAGGATAGAGTCTTATTATTCTTTTAATCAATAGTTCTTGGGACCTACTATGCATTTGTTGAAGGGTTTTTTCCCTCGGGTGCCCCTCAGTTTGAGAGATAGAGTAGTAATGGAGAAGAAGGGAGACGTCTTTCAATTAACATAAGGACTGGTGATTCGCCTGTTCGGCTTCATAGGGAAACCATTCCTGCTGCCTGTCTTCCCCTCTGAGTACCAGTTCGCATTGGAGGTCGCTCGGTAGAGTGATGTAACAAACATCGTCTATGGCCACGGTCGGAAATGGGCACATACCTGTGACTTCCCCTTCAAGATGGGGGTAATTGAAGTATTTGCCTTGAAGCAGAACGTATTCCTGGAGGAAAATCTTGCCAATTTTGGCCTGCTATAGATTCCTCAACAATGGCTCTATGATCCCTTGGGAGTGATGAGGGATCACTTAAAATTCAAGAACTTTCATATCTGCCCCCACCCCAAAATTGTGGAGCAAAGAAATAATCCCAATGGGAAGGATCTGGAGTGGAATTTAGAGAGGATGAGGACATTGCCTCCCTGGCATGAATTTTACCCTACGGAGGTCGAGTTTGACCCTGACCATCATCCCTTCCCAACTCTAAACTCCATGTTTTGGAGAAATGTGAAAGATGATTTGAAGGAGGAATTGAAGAATTGGGGTGAGGAATAATTAAGGTAATGGTGGATAATGAGAGTCCATCACCAAAATATGAATTCCTATGGACTCTTGGCAATGGATAAGGACTTCACAATTTTTTACGAAGCCAATGTTGGGACTTGGAAGCCCATATCCTTCATCGACATTTTTCCTCCAGCTACCCAGGATCAGGCGAAAGCCCAAGAAGAACTGATGATGACTCAAAATAGAAAGAAGAGGAAGAAGTCGAAGCTACACCAGAGGCACTACCACAAGGACCATTGAAAAGCCATGACATAAGTTTCGAAGAGTTAGAGAAACCATTGGAGAGGAAGAAAAGAAAGAGGCAAGAGCAAATTCAAGTGCATCCGAGCCACCCAAAGTGACCCCGCACGAAGCTCCCAAGTGTTCCTATCGGACAACTTGCATCAGGCTCGACCAAAGCAAATTTTGAAGATGCGGTGCCACCAAGTGCCGAGACAGTCCCAGGTATAGACATCATTGATGTAGAGGAACTCCTCCAACAAGAGGGAGACCCTGAAGTAGAAGTCATGGAAGTTAGGAGCATTGAAGTCCAAAAAGAGCAGGAGCCTATTACACAAGAAGTCACCACGGTCGCTCTACCAGAAGGGCACGTAGGTATGCACTCTCCACCTTTCGCCTTGGTCTCTCACATGTCCACTGTGATCCCGACCAAAGATTCTCATCAATCCCTCCCCCCCTCACGAAGTCAATAACCTCTTTGTGCGTTGCCTCTTGACACCTCGAATCTTCCCCATGATCTCGTTAGTCCCACTCCACTCGAGTCATCAGGCCAAGACAAGTCTGTTGACACTACTTCACCCACCCATGCCACCATTACCTCAGTTCCCAAGTAGGGTGAAGATAGTACCCTAATGCTGAACCCTGTTCCTCATTCCCATTTCTCACATGGCATTGTTTCACTCATTGTAACTCCTAGTACACCTGTCGCCAAACCTACTGGTGACGCATCCCCTATTCATTCTTTATACTTGTTTACCCCTTCATCTGGAGATCCAACCTTATTTGAATTAGAGATGTCCTCAATTAAGGAATGCCCTCTAGCCGAGAAGCTACTCCTAGTTTGACAAAACACAAAAAAAATACTGAAGGAGGTGAGGAAGAAGAGAGGGCGCTCTCTGGCTCAAGTTGAAAAATGCACTGTCTTTGATTTGAAGTCTAGGAATTTGCATAAGGTAAAAAATATCCCCAAGGTCCAGAAGCCCCTGGATGAAATGACTCCAATGGACTACAACTACCAAGATAAATCCAAGGACCTGGAGCACCTAAATGTAGATAATGAATCTGCATCTATGCATGTTAGAATTGAAACTTTTTGAGAACATGCAAACATCGCCAATCAGTGTATATTTGAAGCAAAAAATGCCAACATCAAGTTGGAAGAAGAGCTAGATAGAATCCACTCCAAGCTGGAGGATTTAGAGGAGCAGTGTAAGCTAATGAAAAAGGAAGCACACGCCCTGAAACAACAAATACTACAACTGCAGTGCACAGCTGAGCACCAAGCACAAAGATAGGCCAAAAATGATCTAAAGGCCAAGGAATTTGAAAGCAAGATCTTGCAGTTGCAGCAGCAGTTGCATGAAAAAGAAATCCTGGAACTGTTTGACAGAGGTAGAATCAAAGAAATCCGCTCGCACTTGCTCAGGAATTTTAGGTCTCGGGCCTCCATTGCCCTATCAATTTTAACCTATATCACCGAAGCATAGTGTGTTGCTGTTGAAGGAGGGCCAATCATAGATGAGGTCACTCAGAAAGCTAGAGGTCGACTCAAATTAGCCTTTGATGTCCAAAGCACTAAATATCAAGACTTGCAAGTTGTTGCAATGAGTCGAATGGCTAGGGATTGGTCCACGGCCCAAGCCACAGTTCATGCCTTCTTTTCTAAGGTGAGGAAGGCACAAAATGCAAAGGACCTCCTGGATTTGTTTTAGAATGAGCAGCATGCATCGCTAGGCTATTTCCAAGATCTCTCTTCCTTAGGTTTTCCAAACTTCACGGATGATGATGGGAACCTTCTGACCAAGGAAGAACTTAAGCTGACATGGATTCATTTTTAAGGTGACATCTCAGAGATAGATGAATGGGCGGAGCTAATAACCGAAGGGTAGGTCATAGATTTCATTCTGAGACACTACAAGATTGCAGCCTGCCTGAACGATTTGTATATCAGAGCCAAACATGTTGATATCGGGCAGATCGATCGGTTTCACATTTTGGTTAAGGCATTGCAAGATCAAGAGCCTTTCTTGAAGGGTGCCTAGGCTCATGTTCATCGAACCATGAAGTGCATCCGCTATCGCTTTGACCCATCGTCGTAGCAGGAAGCCGCGCTAGAGGAAGCATAAGAAGAAGAAGAACAAGTTGTGGAAGTGCCCCCAAAGATAGAAAAAGGAGAAGGGTCTGGAGGTAACTCTGGACCAACGGATCAAGGCTAAGGGTTCTCCCATTGAGACGAGCTTGTTGCCTCGTGAGCCACAAAGCATGTTGAAAATTTTTTCACATTGTGCAATAGGGTAGAAAAATAAAAATTTTGTAAATTATTTCTTTCAATTTCATGAATTTGTTCCCTTGCTTTTAAAAACAACATTTTCAAGTGTTGCAGCAATTTTTGCCTTCCTTGTCATTCTCCCTTGTACATAAAATGAAGATGAAAGAGCTTCGTTGACGAACAAGCTAAGGAAAATAGCCTCAAGGGAAGAAAGGAAATATGAAAACTACTTCGGGACCAAATTCCCTCAAACAGCTACTTTGGGCAAAAATCTTGCGAAGCAGTGTTACCGAAGAAGGAATTCAAAGAAGGCATAAAAAAAAAAAGAGCTTCGCACCTGAAGCATTTCCAGTAGCTACTTTGGGCGAAATTTTTGCAAAGCGGCATTCAAGCAGCATTTCAAAAGAACAGCTTCACTGAAGAAAATCGCAGTCCGAATTCGCTAAGGCAGAAAAAACTACCTTGGGCTCGAAGCACTTCAAACAACTATTTTGGGGAGAATTTTGCGAAGCAGTGTTGCCAAAGAAAAAATAACAAGGGAAGAGGAATAAAAACTACTTCACACCCAAAGCATTTCAAGAGGCTACTTCGGGTAAGAAACTTGAGAAGCGGTATTTGGAGGAGCGCAACATTGAAAATACTTCATCGAAAAACCGCTGAAGCACCCACTTCGGTCCTCCCTGCTAGTGAACCATTTCTACTTCATCGAAATTCATTGCAAAGCATCTACTTTGGCAAACCTTCATGCGAAGTACCTTCACCCGAAGTAGAAGCAGTCAAAGCATTTTTGAAGGCAAGAATGCGCTTCGGCCAAAATCCTCCCGAATCACAATTTTAAAGGAAGATCACAACGAAGCATTTTAACAGTTCATTAGCGAAGTAGTTTTGGCACGTCTCTCCAGCGAAGCAGTGAGAAGTGAAGAGCCCATCATACGAAGGAAATATGCTTTGGCACCCACCATCCCCAAAGTAGTTTTGCGAAGCTCCACCATGCAAAGTACAAATAAATAAGGAGGATCTACTTTGGCACAAGTCCATTGCGAAGTGGAGTTGTGGATAAAATTCAGTGAAGCGCTTCAAGAGCACGCGCTTCAAGTCAAGTATTTTCTTGAGGTGATCAAGTACCTCATAAATGTATTTTTACGTTCTCGATAAGCTCGCTACTCATTTTTAACAATTGGAAATGAAGTATCAGTCCCATAATAAGAGCCCGACGAGCATGGCGGCCACTCGAGCACTGTACCCAAAATCCAAGGACACTCAGATGGCTCATTAATACTTGTTTCCATGGCTGACCTGGTCATAGTTGCCAATTTTGGTAACATATTTGAGAGCTCAGTCACAAGGGCTGCAAAGAGTCGACTTCTCAGGTTTCAAGGGTGTACTCCTCCATTTTGTGTAGTTATGGCTCAGAGGGTCGGGTCCTCTATAAAAACCCAAGCATTGTAATGAAAAAATGGGGGGAAATTTTTGCTAGAAAGTTGTTGTAACTTAGATTCCTGCGATTAATACTAAAGAGCTTTGGACTTTATTTCTCTCTTTTATGCTGCCTTCTATGATTATTTCTTTCATATTTTCTTCATTTGCATACTGTAATTCTGAACTCTGGATTTAGGTGTGTGATTGGAGTAGAATTCTAAAATTTTCTTGAAGGATACATAGGGGAGGAAAACGTTGTATCAGTTTTCTTTTATGTCGCCTGTGGGTAGTGTTTCTGTTATATTCACTTTTTCCTAATCGTCGTTACTTTGAACCTTGAATTTCAATGAAAGGGAAGGGGAATCCTGGAACTCATCTAGAGGATACATAGGGGAACTAATATTGTGATCATTTCATTTTATTCTTGGTATTATTTGCTACTGTTTCAAGCTATTGGCTAGTAATCGTGCTTCTGGTTCTTTCCCACCATTAAACTACTAAAATTTCTTCCCTTACTCTTTTATTTATTTCTTGCACCTTCACTCTGTTTATTTCTTTCCTGCACCCTTATCTTAAACACCAAAGTAGTTTAGCATAGGAGTCAGCCTTTCTTCGGATATTGGCATGAGGGGCATCTCTTCCTTTCGACATTTCAATTTTGGTCCAGGTCTAGGGTGCATACACTTACCCAAATCCTTTCCTGGGTAGATTTGATGACCAACAATTACCACTACCAACACTGACATACAAATGATCACTAGGTAGCATGATCTTCTCTGGGATCAACTGGATGATGTCACCATGGAGTGAGACTTTCTCTGGTCCATGAGGGGAGGTTCCTTGACTTCCCAGTTTGCTCCAACTACTCTAGCCATACTAGGATTAGTAGGTTTGGATATGGGTGCAAATATCCAGAGATTGCATATCCTCGTTCAGGAGGCTAATACCCAACACTCCTCAGATGTGGTCTGCATCACTCTTCTAGAGGGAGAGATCATACTTCTTGGGAGTGAGGTGCTAGAGAGGACTACTAATGAAAGGAACCAACATACTAGAACATAGTAGATAGGGTAGTCATCCACGTGATCCAGTCATAGGACTCATCGGATGGAGCAATTCTCAAGTTCTAGCTCTAGGCAGACTGATAGGGAGGGTGGCACTGGTGGAGGAGACTCCCAGACAAGGGGCGCAAGCCCTACTTAGTACAAATATTGTTATATGTTTGTACTATTTTTGGGTGTAAGGTTTGAGGACCTACACAATTGTAACCTACAAGCATTTTGGACATATACCTATATACTTTGTTTTTGACACACACACACACACACACACACACACACACACACACACACATATATATATATATATATATGACATTTATGAGACTCATTATATGTGTATATTTTTATTATTTTATGTTTATGAGATGCATATGGATGTAATGCTTACATGTTATATTTATCTGATGTTATATGATGTGATGTATGGATGACATGCACTAGCTAGATAATGGATGTATGCCTAGATATTATGAACTAGATGTTTAGATGGACTGCTATGATGTATGCATATGGATGCAATGTTAGATGTTAAATGTATGTTTAATTTGATTTACTTGTATGCATTTAATTTATGATGTTATGATATGATGAATGCAATGTATGTAATGCATTATTTACATGATGTAATATAATTTAAATGAACCTGTATGCTTTAATCACTTTAAACATAAGGAATGAATGCAAAGTGAGCTAAAAATCTAATGTATGGCACCACAGAATGTATAACAATCATGAAATGTAAAAGATATATCTTATCATAAGAATTAATCAATTAGACACCCATATGTGAGATGAGATAATGATATTGTTTCTATTCATAAGCTTTTGTAAGTTAAAAGATATGCACAACATAGTCAGTGGCCATCTAAATATCATTGTTGATATCCATCCAGTATCTAACCTATGTTATGAGCACCCTTTAATAAACAAAATCTTATAAAAAGAAATTGATTATTGATAGATTGAAATGAATTGTTTCTATTTGGGAATTTTTGATATTTTCCATAAGACTCAAACACCCTAGTTGACTTATCAAAAGTTGTATAATAACTATACTATACTTGAAAGATAAAGTTTTTGCTTATGGAATACCAAACTATTCATTATCCCTGTGTGTGCGAATGAATATATTAGATGAAATATAAGCATACCCCAATGCCATATAGGATTCATTCAGCCCATTGCTATATTAGGGATCCTCAAATGTCCACATGATCCTATGTTCAGACTTAGTTGGACTAGACCAATAGGTAATACAAACCACCTAAAGCTAGTTCATTTGTGAATTGCTAGACCTACACCAACGTCAAGTGGGATTTATTAAGCCCATTGTTGTATTGGGGATCACTCCATGATTTTAGATTATTGACCATTCCATGGATTCAATTTCACCCACTTTTTTTCTTTAATTTATTGGGATACTTGCTCATATATAGTGATTAAAATCATTGTTATTTTGTATTTTGTATTTTTTTGTTTTTTTTGTAGAGCAAGGGACTGGGTTTGACTCTGGTATTTTGCTCCTTTTTGTAAGCAAGGAATTTCTTCGGGTAGGGGGTAACTTGTCCTTTTTCCAATTACCACTACTCTAGACCATTGTGTCTCACAAATGAGCAAGTAACAAAACCTTTCGCTTAAGGTGACCCAGACCACTTTGTAGTGTTCGTCCTTCCTTACCCTAATTAGGATTGTTAATGTGTTTGATTAGTGATGGGATTTTAATATGCTAAGTGCTATCAAAACTAGACCTCATCCTCAAAATCAAAGCAAGCTTTCTACAAAATCTTGAGAAGACCACTAGGTATGGTTGAATGACTGAAAAACCCTAGTATATTCTTCATAACAATATGAGGGGTTGTGTTGAGAAACACAATTACTCACAAGGGTGATGGATGATGATGATGCATAGATGCATGATTGAAATACAAATGTGGTACCATTTCTAATATTGCAAACACAACCTATCCTAATGCACGTGTGATGGATGGAAATACGTAATGGAATGCAATTAAATGAAATACATGATGCAAATGTTTTTGAAGTTTTGAATATTTTGCAATGTTTTTTTAGATTTTATTTCTTTTTAAATTTTTGAATTATTATGTGTGGAACACCTTAAGATGAAGGATGTTGAAATTTTCATGCTCTTCAACACCTTCAAGCGATGTCAGGTGATACATTCCAGGTCCAATCTGCTCTAAGATGATATAAGGACCTAACCAGTTAGCCACAAATTTATCTTGTAAGTACAGAGATAGGTTTGAGTTATTTTGGTTCTCTTTCAGCATAATATCACCAACTTTAAAGTCTCTTAGATGAAATTTATTATTGTAAGCTCATTTTAAATGCTCTTGATAAATGCAAAGATGCTCAAGGACATTCACACAACATTCGTCAAGAAGTGTCAATTGATCAAGGTGAGCTTGTTGTGTAGTGTCAACATCGATGAACTCTTTCAATGTGATGTGCAGCATTGGAATTTCCAATTCTAAGGGCATAATAGCCTCAATGCCATATACTAGCAAAAATAGGGTTACCCTAGTGGGTTTCTGAATGCTAGTCCTGTAAGCCCATAATGCAATGGGTAGCTAGATGTGCCAATATTTGTGGTTTTCTTGTATCATCTTTTTCAATATGACTACCACTATCATGTTTGAAGCCTCATCTTGACCATTTGCCTATAAATAATATGGAGTCATAAAACTATGTTGTATATTGTACTTGGATGTCAAAGCTGTTATAGTTTTGTTCTTCAATGATGTTCCATTATCCAAGATTATTTTGGATGGTATCCCAAAATGACTAATGATATTGTGAAGTATAAACTCCGTAATACATGCTCCAATTATCATTGTTAAAGGGATTGTTTTCACCCACTTTGTAAAATACTTGATAGCCATTATAATAAATGTATGTCGGTTTGATTATGGGGGAGAAATATTATCGATTAGATCCAAACCCCACTGAGCAAATGACCAAGCTACTTGGATGGGTTGTAATACCTATGATGGCAAGTGCGTAATATTAGCATGATGCTGAAATTTGATGCATTTATTGACATATGCAGTGCAATCCTTCTCCATAGTTGGCCAATAATAACCCATTCTAAGGATACGCTTGATAATGGCCATGCCACTAAAATGGCCACCACATGTACCATCATAAGCCTAAAAAATTGTCCAAGCTGACTCTTGGTGCTCAAGACAATGAAAGAGAATTCCATCATAGCTTCGATGATACAAGATGTATCCTAGAAAGACTATAATTTTTTGCTTTATGTTTGAATGTGTACTTCACGACATGCGATAATACCTGAGAGATTAAACCAAGCTTCAAGAGGTCATGTAATTATGACATCCAAACGTGATAAGCTTCTACCTTAACTGACAAGATGACTTGTTCCCCTAGCATTTTGTTGTGTGCAAATACAGACTGTGACACAACCTTATGGTGAATGGTGGTGCCATTCTCCATAGGAACCTACGAGATCAAACACCCCTAGGGTGCCTTCTTGAGAAATTCTCTATATTTATAGAACCACTCATGGTTTCGTTCTATACGAATCATGTTGACTGATTCCTTATTATCAAAAGCCTCACGTTGCATTGCAACATGTGATATTGTCTTTACATAAATGGTAGTAAAATTGGTAGATAGATTCTGAGGGATTAAAGATCCCAAATATGTCATAGTGTCTATGAATCTATTTGATGTTCGAGGAATTACCTCGATGTTGTACCACTCTAGTTGGGCTAGATAAGTGTCAGCAAGATCCTTATAAGCTTTTAGGATAGGACACATATACTAAAAATTCCCTTCACTTGGTTGAATATGAGAAGGGAATCACCAAAGATATTTAATTTTTTAATCTTCATGGTGACAGTTTTTTGGAGACCCAATATTAGGGCTTCGTATTTAGTATTATTTTTGGTACAAGGAAAGTCTAGCTTAAATGATAAGGGCATTGAATAACCTTATGGTGTGAAGAAGATAATTCTTGCACCACCCCCTTGCTCACACTTTGAACCGTCGAAGAACAAAGTCATGTTAGCTTTGTTATCTTGTTCTTCATGTTTGGGAGATTTTGATAACGTAAATATTGCATCATCAAGAAGCTCTATGGTGAGGGGCCTACTATTCTCGAGAGGCACCTCTGCCAAATGATCAACTATGACTTGTCCCTTGATGGAATTTTGGCTAATGAATTCCAAATCAAATTCTGTCAATAACATGATCCACTTTGCGATACGTGTATTATGATATTTCTTGCTCATCATATACTAGGACCTCATATGATTTATATGGAGGCATTTGAGAGAAGATTTGTTGGGTAAAACCTTGATGATAATATTGCATGATATAATATAGTGGACAAAAGGGAGGATTTATATTTTAAATTAGTTATGGCTTAAGATAGGCTAGTTTTTGGTTAGGTAGGTTTTACAAATTTTGGGTAGGAGGAGGATATCATAAGTCTTGTTGAGGTACTTTTTGATCCTCAAGAGGTGAGTACTACAACATTTTTTATGATAGCTAACTGGCTAGAGGTAGAATTTTATTTGGAGATTTTCCTAAGCTCCTTATGACCCTATTTGATCAACTGACACTTATGAATTCTAATAAATACCCTGATTGTGGGTTGGGATATAAATTTGACACAAGGTATTCACATTAGGTGGCATGCACTATTCCAAAGATGAGGTTACTAATTTAGAAGCACTACTTTGTTGGCTATATTGATGCAAACTTGAAATCAAGACTATAGACATAGGAGGTTTATTTTATATTTTAGAGAGTGGCAGTTGACTCACCTCATCTTGATTATTGAAGGATATCAATATTTGGTTATTTGAAGGGTTATTTACATAAATCTAAGGTATTTGATATAGTGGATTAGTGTGATAGTGGGTACCATTATAGACTAGGCCTAGTTTTATAAATTTAAAATGGTAGAGGCATAATTGTAAGATGGTGAAAAATTAAAAAAAATGTTTTCTTGGGACATAAGATTTTGACACATTTGATCAAGTGTCGAACCTTTTCCTTTTGATAGAGTGATATTTAGTTTTAAATTTTATTTGATCTCATAATCTTGGTGTGCCCACCCAAAAACTTGCTATTTTCTTTCCTTTTTTAATTCCTTCATTATGATTATTGTATCTTTGAGCATATATTCATAAGCCTAGGCTTATCCATATAATTACCTACATAGATAGAGGTTTAGGGTTAACTATTAAAAATTTAGAAAATTTGAATAATGGATCAAATCACTCTAGGAAATGTAACTTGAAGAAAATTGTAAAAATGAAGACAAGCAAATTGCTTATAGATAAATGCTTTAGATCTAAAACAAATTGCTCATTTGGGAGGTTCTAGGAAAATATTTTTCTTCCTAAGTGAATCACTACTCAATCTTCATGCAAGTCACTATTCTAATTCAACTTAAAAATTTCACTCTTAGAGCAAATCATTAGTCAATATGAAGTGACTCATTTAGTGAATTTGACTTGAATATTTCCTTTGATTCCCTCAAATTTTGTAAATCATTTTTTGTCTATTGTAAATGCAATTTTGGCACCAAAATCAAGAAATTTTATCAATTAGGCCCACCTTAATTGCTTGCTACATGAAAAATTTATAAAATTGAGGCTCATAACAAATTCATCATCCATAAAGCACCTATAAAATCAAACACAATAAATTAAATATGTGCAAAATTAAAGTCTAAATAGGTACTAGGCTCAATCTCATTATGGAGATCAACATATTGGTCCCACTAAGTGTGCCAAAAACATGTTGAATTGTAAAAAAATCTTTCTCATATACCCATAATTTTATTTTATTAAATTGGAATAAAGTGAAAATGCCCCTTTCAACCTCTTAATTTAGGCCAAATCCCAACTATCCTTGTTAAATATAACTAACCTAAGCTAATTGCATGAAAAATAAATACAATAGAAAAATTAAAATATAGAAATTAAAGTGCATGAAAGTAAACTTTAAAGTATAGGGTGCCAAAGATCAAAATTAAAAATTGTCATAACCAGAGCAATAATAGAGTATTATCAATCAACATGTGATAAAATCAAGTAACAACAATGGATCCCATGCATATGAAATGGAATTAACAAGGAATGTCAAGAGGAAAAATGTGTAGTGTCATAATTATCATGCATTACATAATCTAGGAGGGTAGTACCACTAACGGAAAATAAAAAGTCTCATCAATTTCTAATTGATCTAAGAAGAAGAGCAATTACAATGTGGGCTCACAAAGTATAGCTTTGATTCTCTCAAGGTCAAAAAATGATTACAATGGAGCCCATGGCTCCTATTTATAGGAAGAATTCACCCCTAAGTTACCCTAAATGATAAATTCTTACTACCAAATAAAAGTAAATATTTGGGGGTATATCTAGCAAAATGATGCACCTCCAAATATTACATGCCTCTAAATATATCACAACACTAATTAGAAGGCTTCCAAAACATTTACTAGATGCCAAAATATTACCTCTTGAAGAACTTCCTTGGGATCCATGCATTTCCTTTTGCAATTTTCCCTATTAATGAGTGATTCACTCCAATAAAGGATCCAACAACTCTTATCTAGGAGCACTTTTCTCCATTTTGCCAATGCTTCTCTCTTGGTTAATAATCACTCCATGTTATCTAGTGCTTTGCTTTTCAAGATCCAAATGCATCATCTTGACCAAATCACACCTATAATAAAAATATTACAAAATTGGTTTTTTGTACGTCTCAATTGGCCAATAATTTTTTTTTGCATCTTCAAAGTGGTAGAATCCCAAAGTAGTAACCCATCACTACACTTACATGATATAAGTAGGATCCAAACACATGACTATATAGAACACAATAATAGTAATATACAATTTATATTCTATAATAAGTAGTTAACCCTTAAAGTAGATGGCCCTAACCTAAAATGGGTCACCAAGCCGTATCCTACACCTTTGTCATGCTCTTCGTATGAGGCCACCACAATCCACTCCAAACAACCTTTCCATTCTCCCAACTAGGTGCATCATGGGTCTAAACTTTTATACACTAGAAGTGGGAATTCATCCTTGAACATATACATGCCCATGGCTATGGGATTATTAAATATAATATAAAATATAAGGCATTGCCTCTCCCCTCCATATAATATCCTTATGGATTAGGGGATTCATAAGAAGAATGAGAGGTGATTGAAAACCTCATCACTCCAAGATGGATAGCTATGGTCACACATCATTCAACCTAACATAACATGCTTAAAGAGAAGTAGGAACACAAAAGGGAGATGCTAGGTCTTACCAATGGTCATCTCATTTTCTAAATCATGGCCTATAATTCTAAACTTGGATGGAATCTCTAATAAGCACCAAAAATGCTCATTTTTTACATATGTGTCTAATGTTTTGTGTGGCACTATTATATCATATTTGTACTTCTTATGAATATTTATATGTATTTAATGGTAAATTGTGTATATTACCTAACTTGTGTGAAAAGCATGTTTTGTGTGTAGATTTAACTATTTTCATCGATTTTTGCATAAATTATGTCAAGGTCCCTTTTGGACCTGGAATGATCTATTTTTGAAGGAGTTGAGAAAGGAGTATGGTCTTAAGGGGAAGGCGCCTTACTCCCATATTTTTACGGGAAGGCACCTTACTCCCGTATTCCAACGGGAGGGCACATTACTCTCATATTTCGATAAGAAGGTGCCTTACCCCCGTATTCTGACTGAAAGGTGCCTTACTCTTGTTTTACGATGAATGAAGCACCTTACTCCCTATGACGTAGTCAAATGTAGTTGACTCCATGTAAGCAAAATGAAGTGCCTAACTCTAGAACAATAGGTGCCTAAATTCCATCAGTAATAGAACACATCAGCTACCCTATTTCCACATGAAATAGAGTAATAATTTTTTATACGAAGAACATGGATAATGACAACGAGATGTAATGAAGAATATACTACTTATAGTTAAGATGAAAGATGAACGATAAGCTAGTAAACCATGAATAAAATACATAGTGTAAGAGTGCTCTGAGCACACCCAAATTGCCTCAATTTGGCATGCAATCATTGTAATCATATATGTAGCTATAACAACATTGTAATAGAGAGGTCTATGCAATTATATAAACGTATAGGACTTCTCCAAGAGAGAAGAGGAGAAAAATAGTAGAATCATTGGACTATATTGTAATTCATTTTTATGCAATAAATTTATTCAAAATTCTCTTACTTAATTTTTTGCATACATAGTTAATTGAGTAGAATCTATTGGAGCCTAGGCCCACTTCTAGCCAATATTCCTCCCCTCTCCTTTATTTTTCTTGCAATTTCATTTCAGTTTTAGTTCTATTTTCTTGTATTTGGTTATTTCCTACAAATTGATTTATTTACTACTTTATTTATTTTTTGCAAGTGTGGTTTGATTTCATTTTTGGTTATTTACTTTTTGATAATTAAAGAGGTTTGGATTGAATGAATGCTATACAAACAACACCCCCAAACTATAGAATTTAGGCAGCCTCACATCAGAGGCATTGTAATAACATCTCTATCAGGTACAATACAAGCTTACGAAATCCCTGGGTTGACAGTGAAAGGGTTGTGACAACAACGTAGAAATTAACCAAATTTTTTGCTCCAACATTTTTGCACCATTTTTAGGGATGTGTCTATAGTAGATATAGTTACAATACATAGTTTTGTAGTCTACATAACCTTTTCCATATGTTCTTGCATGAGTCCACCAAGAAAAAGAGGACTAGATGATCATTTTTCTGATGGGGAAAGACCCATAGACTAAGTCTGAGCTAGTTAGAACTTTTTAACCTAAGGTCGTATCCCCTCAGTCACCCCCATCTGTGCACTGGTCGAAACACCCAATTTTGGAACAAAACTCTTCCACACCTAAGTACCCAAACCTAAGAGAAGGGCATATTATATTGAATACTTTATTTAGAAGAACACAATCAAAAGAGGATTCGTTGTGGGAAGTTGTTGAAGATGGAACCATTCCATTAGCTAACCTAAAGACTCTTATGCAAAAAACTCAAAATGACTATAAGGCCTTAGAAATTGTTTCAAGGACAATAGAGACCACATTTCCTAAAAAATGGTTGAGGGAGAAGAGACATCAACCAGCTTTAGCTTTCCCATAGAAGAGGCTAGGGGAGACACTAAAATGAAAAACATATCCCCTGCCCATATTCCTACCTTTAAAGGACACCCAACAGAAGACCCTAACCTATTTTTATTCAAGTTTGATGTTTTGTGCAGGTCTATGGATTACAAATCAGATGCCCAAAAGTTGAAGTTATTTCCATCAACACTAGATGATTCAACCTTGCGCTAGTTCATCAGCCTAGGGAACAAGCAGATTACCACCTGGGAGGAGATGAAAAAGCTCTTCCTAGAGCAATACCAGGACTTTGGTAGGGCTTGGGATTCCAAAGAGGAGGTCCTGAATATGACACAAAAAGAGGATGAATCCCTAGAGGAATACTGGGATAGATTCAATTTCAACCTACAGAGATCTCCCCATGTGAAGCTGAGTGACAAGTCCCTTAAAAGTATTTTCTTAAAGGGATTGACCAATGAGTCTCTTGAATCATTAAATATGATATCTAGAGGAGACATTTACCAACACCAGATGTTAGACATCTGACATTTATGTCAAAATTATTCATGAATAAAAGGTAAACCAACCCTTAGAGCCATGAAGTCGATAGCCTCAATCACAAATATAGAGATAGGCTACATGTTGGAGGACCTAAAAAGCAATATTCTTTCATCCCTAGAACTACAATTGCACACACTCCTACTAGTGAAAAATAAATAAGAAAATGAAGCAGCATTGGCCTACTTCTATCCAAAATGTAGAGGAAAACATGCAAAGAACTCCTATCCTAAAGACAAGTTCAAGGTATGCACTCTTTATCAAAACAATAATAAGACCAAACTATGCCCACAAATTTTGACTACCAAGGAAAGTGCTGAATTTTCATAAGCTTATTTTATGGAAAATTGAAGAAACTAGCAGCAGCCCCTATGGGGAATATGTCAGCAGGAATGCCACCTTACGAAGGGGAAATTACATGCCACAATGGCAAGTCCAACCACCCAATATAGGATGGTGTGGATAACCATCCTAGATAAATACTTCCCAAGAATATGCATTCCCCAACTAGTACCCATGGATTCCATATCAACAACAAGGGCAACAATGGAGAAACTACAATCTATGGAATACAGTTCCACCAAATGTAGCCCAGGCTCCACTACAACAAAGCTTACCATACCCCTTGTAGTGATATCTATGCAACTCCTAGAACATCCCATGGTCAAACCCAAAAAAACAAGATAAACTAGCAAGCCTACCAATTGAAAGGTGAGGTGCTTCCTATGTACAATATTAGGAATTGTAATCTTGTACAATTGATATCAAGTAGCGAAATAGGAATAGATACTCCTCCTTTGATAGAAGAAGAGGAGGATGCACATATTTCAATAGGAGGATCACCTTTGATAGAAGAGGTGGAGGAAGGAACAACTGTTGAGAAAATAGAAGAAGAAGCTCCTCCATTTCCCAAAATGTTATAGGAGAAGAGCAAGCCAGTGCAGCTAGAGTTTGACATCTTTTCAAGTCTAAAAAAAGTGACTATAGCAATCCATTATTTAAAGCCATAAGATATCTCCCAATTTACACCAAGGTCATCAGAGAATTATTTTTTAGAAGGACAGACTGTAAGCCTACCCAAAAAATCAATGTGGTGGTGAAATTGGTAGATTTGATGCTTGGAAGGGCCTACCACCTCAAGTATGCAGATCTAGGCAGCCCGATATTGATAGTAAATATTGGGGGCCACTCATTGACCAACACTTTAGTGTACTTGGGAGCAACTATCAATGTCATGCCAAAATATGCCATGCATAAGCTCAGTCTCACAATCATGAAGCCCACCAAGACTATTATGTAACTAGATGATAGATCAATATTCTCATCAGATGGAATGTTGGAAGACATCATCATGATGGTGAATGCTTAGGAGTACCCAGTAGATTTCTTGGTGTTGCAATCAAAGTTCAGCCTAGGAGGCTATTCTCTCATCTTGAAAAGGCCATGGTTGGCAACAACTGATTCTTAAAAAAGCTATCAAAATGGATATATGACCATTTCATATGATCATAATGTCAAAAAATTGACTATCTCTCCACCTGCGCAGTCTACTGATACATTGGGAAAGCTTGATTGGGAAAATCAGGATGATAAAGCACTATCCATGATACAACCCATAATGGCACTAATTGAATTGGAAAAGTATGTGGATGAGGATAGGATTATCATGGATTTTCTTCATGGATATTCTTCTCACATCACTCCAGAATCAATGTTGGTAGATAGCCAAGACCACCACATTAGACAGATTCAAATTGGGTCTAGAAAAATATTGAATATTAGCAGTAAGTTGACACCTATTCAACTCACTAAACTGAAGGATATCCTGGCTAGACATCAGAAGGCCTTTACTTGGGACTACTCGGAAATGATAAGAATCACTCTAGAAGTTTGTACCCATCAATTTTACTTGGAGAAACAGGTAATTCGAGTAGGCAGCCACAAAGAAGAATGAACCCCATAATGAAAGAGATAGTCAAGGAAAAATTAAAAAAACCTCCTATTAGTAGGATTTATCTATCCTATATCTAACAGTTAGTGGGTATCACCTCTAATAGTGGTACCCAAAAAGAATGGGAAATGGAGAATCTGTGTTGATTACAGGTCGCTAATTAAAGCAACCAAAAATGATCACTTTCCACTGTCATTCATTGACCATATTCTTGACACACTGGTAGGAAGGAAATACTTCTCCTTTCTGGATGGATTAAACAGATATAATTAAATCCAAATTGGAGAAGAAGATTAGTACAATATGACATTCACTTGTCCATGGGGTACATTTTCTTACAAATCCCTAAAGAACACAAGCTTATACTGAGAGGGGGTGAACAGTATAGTGCCCACTTTTTACTTTCTTTCCAAACCAATATCAATTAGTGTCCTCAATTGCAATAACCAAATATAGCAGTGTGCATTAATAACATAGATAGCAATAGTAAGAAAGTGCACAAATCATCACACATAATTGAGACACAAGATTTAACGTGGTTCCCCAATGTGGGGTAGTCCACAAGATATTCTCCTTATAATATTTCACAAATAAATAGGGATCCTTATCCCAATACAAATGATTACTTTGATCTTCTCAAAGCTAGGCTATCCTGATCTGCTCAGGTGGGCTCCACTGATCTACTCAGCTAGGCTCTCCACTGATCTGCTTAGCTAGGCTATCCACTGATCTGCTCAGCTAGGCTATCCACTAATCTGCTTAGCTAGGCTATCCATTAATCTGCTCAGCTAGGCTCTCCACTAAACTTCTCAACTAGGCTCTCCACTAATATGCTTAGCTAGGCAACTTGTGTTTATGTGTTTTCTATTTATGTCCTATATCTTTCACTGCTCACAAATCTGCCTCAATGCCTTCTCACAAGGCTCAAACAATCATGCTCAAATGTTGTCCCAAATCTATTCTCAAAGCCTTCACAAAAGGCTCAAAAAATCCTACTCAAATACCATCCTAAATCTATCCTCAAAGCCTTCACAAAGGCTCAACCAATCATGCACAAAAGCTGTCTCAAATCTATCTAAAAATTCTATTCCAAAAGCCTTCCCAAAGGCTCAACCAATCATGCACAAAAGCTATCTCAAATATGTCCAGAAATTCTATCCCAAAATCCTTCCCAAAGGCTCAACCAATGACTCTCAAGTAGCACTCAAATCTCAACCACAAATCAATGAAGGCAAGGCTCAATGATGAACTCAACAATGGATAACAAATGAATGATGAAAGTACTCAACAATATGCTCAACAATGAATGGCAAATGTACTCTTCAATGGATGACAACAATGATCCACAATGATCTCAACAATGTATGACAAATGATCTCTCAAATGGATGACAACAATGCTCAACAATGTACTCTCAAATGGATGACAACAATGCTCAACAAGGTACTCTCAAATGGATGACAAATGATCTCTCAAATGGAAACCTCTCCAAGCAATAACAATGAGGACTTCAACCAACCAAGGACAATCTCCACAAGTGATAGCAATAGGTTCTCAATAATATCTTCCTCATGCAATTTCAATAAGCTCTCAAGAAACAAGCACAACTCTCTCAAGCAAAGAGCTCTCAAATAGCCAACAATGATCTCCTCAAATGAAAGGCAAATGTATCCACAAGTGACTAGAAAATGATCTCCTCAATGGTCTCAAATAGTGGCAATGTACTCAACAAGTAACCAACAATAATCTCCTCAAAGCAATAGCAAAAACCTCCTCAATAATGGCAATACTCTCAATGAACTCCACTAAAGCAATCATGGAACTCAAGTATCAATTTTATCCATAAAATTGATTTTCTAATCCATCCACTTCCTCTCAATAGCCAAGGCACATAATCAAGCAATTTGTCTTCAACTTCAAACCCTAACTCATGTGCATGTCTTCTAACTCAAGGTAGCAATTAACTAGGTCTCAAGTTCCTAGTTTAATTTCATAATTAAATCATGCACTAGGACATATAACAAGTTCAACACTTTTCAACCTTATGACTCCCTAATTTCATTAACATATACAACAAGCACCTATGCTTTTATTTTTAATTCCACACCTTATAACTCCACATACAACAATCACAAATATTTATTTCCACACCTTATATCTCCCTAATCACACACAACAATAACAAATATTTAATTCTACACCTTATAACTCCCTAAGCACATTAACACATACAACAAGCATTTATTTCCCTAAACTCCTTATGACTCCCTAGTTATCACAGAAATAATTTTAATGCACCAAAAATTTGGTAATAACAAATATTACCATGCACTGGAGATAAATACCTTTATTCAAAATTTGTTGCCTTCACAACCTTTGAAATCGATAATTCCTTTGCCAAAAATCAATGTGCCTTCACACCTTCGAAATCGTCAATGCCTTGCCAAAAATCAATGCGCCTTCACACCTTCATGGGAGTCAAACTTTATTCCTCTCACCTAGAACTATGAGGTGCTTACCACGTGGGAATCAGCCCATCATTGGGATTTTAATCCCAAACACCCAACTTTAACCTGCTCTCAAATCTAAAACTCGATTTTACTTTCTTAGCAAAACACTTTTCCCCTGGCGGGATTCGAACAATGAACCTACCTTGTGCAAATTTCATGTGCTACCAACTATGCTATAGGCTCCTATGTGACATCACTTTCCCATGTTTTTTACTTGACCTTGCTCTCAAATCGAAAGTTATTTATCCTTCTTTCTTCGTTGCTCCCCTTTCGATGACTCTCTCTCATGCGCTATGTCAAGTCTTCTTTAAACAAAGGTTTTAACCTTTTATTTATATGCACCTCCATGCCTTCGAATGACGTCGGAAAACTTTATTAATCTCCCCAACCTTTGCACATCTGCGGATAATGTAATACAACCTTAGACCTTAGAATTATTAAATAAAAATTTAATAATTCACCTCTTAACTTTGAATTGGGATATCTCCTTCATTCTTTTGAATTTCGCCATGAAACTTTTTGCACCTAGGTTTTATTGGAAAACCTTTTCATCCATCATAATTTGGAGAAGTCTTAGCATAGTGGTTTTAATGAAAAACCCTTTCCAATGGTTTTAATGAAAACCCTTTCCATTGGTTTTAATAAAAAACCTTTCCGTCGATTTTAATAAAAACCCTTGCCGTTGGTTTTAATAAAAAACCTTTACCATTGGTTTTAATAAAAACCATTAATATAATATTTAAAAAATTAAATATTATATGCCTCTTGTGCCACAAAACCCTGTATATATCCTTGCTCTCAAAAATATCATAAATGATTATTTATGAAGTGCTTTTGCCACCAAAACTCAATGTGATCCATGTGACATCAATGACAACACAAAATAACTCAAATTGCCAACAATCTCCCCCTTTGTCATTGATGGCAACACCTCTAATGCAAATCACCACAATCATTGCAAAAGCCATTTCTAAAAATCAAAGTTGCTCCCCCTAACTCAATACTCTCTATGGAGGCTGCTCCCCCTATCTCAATGTTCTCTTTGGAGGTTGCTCCCCCTATCTCAATGCTCTCTTTGGAGGTTGCTCCCCCTAACTCAATGCTCTCCCCCTTACTCAAAACTCTCCCCCTTTGACATCAATGGCAAAAGGGACACCTATGGGGCTAAAATATATGACTCTTAAGCTTAGCCCCCCCACCACCTTCTCTCTTGAGGTGATTAATTTTGGGGTGGGAGTACATTTACTCCCATATTACATTGTTCCTTTCCTTTGTCAACTTCCTTCCACATATTTCTGGTCTCCTTTTCTTGATAAGTTACTTGATCTTCTTGTCTTGAACCTATTTGACCTTCTTGCCTTGAACCTGTTTGACCTTATTGCCTTGAACCTATTTGGAATTGAGTCCTACACCATCTTGCAATATGTCCAAAGTTATTGCAATTAAAGCACTTGATATTGTAGCCTTTGGATGGTGCCCATGTCCTGAATTCTTTCTTGAAACCATTTCCATATCCATTCCTTTCCTGAACCCTGTATTGTGAAGCTCTGTTTCCATAATCATTTTGACCATGACCTCTGAATTGTGCAGCTCTATAATCAAAACCATATTGCTCATTTCATTTGCACTGAGAAGCTCTATGACCAATCATGTTGCATAAGAAGCAATGTCCCTAAAAACCATACCTTCTTCCTTTGAAGTTCCTTCTAGCAAAATCAAAATTCTTTGATCCATAGACCCCCCCCCTCCACCCCAAAAAAAAAAAAATCTTAAAACCCTCTTTTCTTCCCCCTTTTTCACCCTTTCTTGACCTTTATCCTTGTGATCATATTTGACTTGTGCATTGTATCCTTGATCCTTCTTTGTGGTATCCAAATATTCTTCCTTAACTTCTTCCTTGCTTTCTTCTTCAAGAATTTCTTTGCCTCTTGAACTTGATTCACCTATCTCAAAACAAGATCCAAATTGGATATTTGGAGCCATAGGAGCTTTGGAACTTTCTTCATGAATCTTAGGTGCTTCCTTGCTTTCATATTTTAGAACTTCCTTTCCTTTTGAGTGTGACTCCCCAAACCTAAAATATGAGACCTTTGGTGCTTTGGAACCTTCCTCTTCTTTCTCTTCATTTGTGTCAAATAGCAAATTGGCACACATCTCTATAGCCTCTGAAATGCAAGTATCCATTTTTGCTGCTTCCTTTTCTTTGGGAACTGGTTCTTCCTTATAGATTTCTGAAACAAAACCTCCTGATACAAATAGAGGTCCTTGTGTGTTTATTTTTTATTTCCCTTCTTCATAACCAAGCCCTGTCTTTATAGATGGATCTCGCTATAAATCCAAAAAGTTATCCAAAGTTTTTGAATTCCTTTGAAATCGTGCTAACTTATTTATGTAGGTCCCCAAACATTTCTGATCTTCTTCTTCTAATTGATTACATATTTCTTTCTTCTTCTTCAATTGCTCAGAAATAGTGATGCCAAGCTCTTTTGTTTCTTGAAGCTCTTTTTCCAAACCTTGAATGTGTCGATTAAGCATTACTTTGACCTTTTCATTTTCATGAACCTTATTTTCAAGCCTTTTGATTTTCCTTTTCAATATCTTGATTTTATTTTCTTGTTTTGTGGATTCCTCTTCTTCATCATCATTGTTGCTAGAATTGTCACTAGAACTGCTACTAGAACTATTACTGGAACTGTTGCTTTCTTTTTCCACAAATAAACTTTTCTTGTTGCAATTGTTGTAGTACATGCAATCATCATCTAAATACCCAAAGTCTCCGCATATGAAGCATTTTAGTATTCTTAGACCCTTCTTGTACCTATTTTCTTGCTCAATGGCTATAGCAAGCTCTTCATGTCGTTCTTTGATAGATATATCCTCTTCTTTAACTTCAATACCTAGGAATAGGTGTTCTTGCCTTTCTTCACTTATTCCAAAGAATGTACATTCTTCTTCATCTGACTGGTCTTCATTGCTGTGATCTAAACCATCACTTGCTTCTTCAATGTAGAAAGTTTTCTTATTCTTATGAAAACTCTTCTTCTTCTCATGCTTGCTTTGCTTGTACCTGTCCTCTTTGTCATGCTTATGCTTTCCTTCTTCTTTTCTTCTATGACCCTATTTTTCATCATCACTATTTTCTTCATGTGGACACTTGTTTGCATAGTGACCATAATCACCACACTTGTAGCATTTGAATTTCTTCATATCCCTGTAATTCCTTGAGTCCTTTTTCCTTTTGATGAAGTTAGCTTCCTCATCATTATCTGAATCTCTATCTGTCTCTGGATCTTTCCCTTTATTTTTCTCTAAATATTTGAATGCAATTTCTTTCTTTGGAGCCTGATGCTTATCTATCCTCATCTCATAAGTTGTGAGAGTTCCTTGTAGTTCTTCCATTGTTAGCTTATCGATATTCATTGTTTCTTCTATCGCTGAAACCTTTGCATCATACTTCATGGGAAGTGATCTCAAAACCTTTTGAGTAACATATGATTCTTTCATCTCAAATCCTAGGCCTCTCATGGTGTTAGCAATCTCATCAACTCGAAGCAAGAACTTTGTAATATCTTCATAATCTTCCATTTTCAATTCTTTGAATCTTCTTCTATGAGTTTGTAGTTTTGCCAACTTTACCTTGGAATCTCCTTCATAGGTATTCCACAACTTGGTCCACATTTCATTAGCTGAATTACATACCATGACCTTTGCAAAATCTGTCTCACGAAGCCCACTCAGAATACAATTCATTGCCTTTGCATTGATCTCAACCAATTTCCTGATAGTATTATCTATCTCGGGATCACCTTCAACCTTATACTCTTTTGCAACCATCTGCCATACCTCATATCCCTGTGATATCAAATAGTTCTTCATTCTCATGCTCCAAAAAGCATAATTGTTACCATCAAACAATGGAGCCTTACTTGTAGATGATCCATTTTGTGAAGCCATCTGTGTTCTTGTAGAATCTACCCTCAAGTTGTTAGCCTTTTCGAAGGAACCAAATCTGATACTAATTGAAGAACACAAGCTTATACTGAGAGGGGGTGAACAATATAGCACCCACTTTTTACTTTCTTTCCAAACCAATATCAATTAGTGTCCTCAATTGCAATAACCAAATATAGCAGTGTGCATTAATAACATAGATAGCAATAGTAAGCAAGTGCACAAATCATCACACACAATTGAGACACAAGATTTAATGTGGTTCCCCAATGTGGGGTAGTCCACAAGATATTCTCCTTATAATATTTCACAAAGAAATAGGGATCCTTATCCCAATACAAATGATTACTTTGATCTACTCAAAGCTAGGTTATCCTGATCTGCTTAGGTGGGCTCCATTGATTTTCTTAGCTAGGCTCTCCATTGATCTTCTTAGCTAGGCTATCCACTGATCTACTTAGCTAGGCTATCCATTAATCTGCTCAACTAGGCTATCCACTGATCTGCTCAGCTAGGCAATTAGTGTTGATGTGTTTTCTATTTTTATCATGTCTCTTTTACTACTCACAAATCTACCTCAATGCCTTCTCACAAGGCTCAAACAATCCTGCTCAAATGTTATCCCAAATATATTCTCAAAGCCTTCACAAAAGGCTCAAACAATCCTACTCAAATACCATCCCAAATATATCCTCAAATCCTTCACAAAGGCTCAACCAATCATGCACAAAAGTTGTCTCAAATCTATCCAAAAATTTTATCCCAAAAGCCTTCCCAAAGGCTCAACCAATCATGCACAAAATTTGTCTCAAATCTGTCCAAAAATTTTATCCCAAAAGCCTTCCCAAAGGCTCAACCAATGACTCTCAAGTAGCACTCAAATCTCAACCACAAATCAACGAAGGCAAGGCTCAATGATGAACTCAATAATGGATAACAAATGAATGATGACAATACTCAACAATGTGCTCAACAATGAATGGCAAATGTACTCTTCAATGGATGACAACAATGATCTCAACAATGTATGACAAATGATCTCTCAAATGGATGACAACAATGCTCAACAATGTACTCTCAAATGGATGACAACAATGCTCAACAAGGTACTCTCAAATGGATGACAAATGATCTCTCAAATGGAAACCTCTCCAAGAAATAAAAATGAGGACTTCAACCAACCAAGGACAATCTCCACAAGTGATAGCAATAGGTTCTCAATAATATCTTCCTCATGCAATGTCAATAAGCTCTCAAGAAACAAGCACAACTCCCTCAAGCAAAGAGCTCTCAAATAGCCAACAATGATCTCCTCAAATGAAAGGCAAATGTATCCACAAGTGACTAGCAAATGATCTCCTCAATGGTCTCAAATAGTGGCAATGTACTCAACAAGTAACCAACAATAATATCCTCAAAGCAATAGCAAAAACCTCCTCAATAATGGCAATACTCTCAATGAACTCCACTAAAGCAATCATGGAACTCAAGTATCAATTTTATCCATAAAATTGATTTTCTAATCCATCCACTTCCTCTCAATAGCCAAGGCACATAATCAAGCAATTTGTCTTCAACTTCAAACCCTAACTCATGTGCATGTCTTCTAACTCAAGGTAGCAATTAACTAGGTCTCAAGTTCCTAGTTTAATTTCATAATTAAATCATGCACTAGGACATATAACAAGTTCAACACTTTTCAACCTTATGACTCCCTAATTTCATTAACATATACAACAAGCACCTATGCTTTTATTTTTAATTCCACACCTTATAACTCCACATACAACAATCACAAATATTTATTTCCACACCTTATATCTCCCTAATCACACACAACAATAACAAATATTTAATTCTACACCTTATAACTCCCTAAGCACATTAACACATACAACAAGCATTTATTTCCCTAAACTCCTTATGACTCCCTAGTTATCACAGAAATAATTTTAATGCACCAAAACTTTGGTAATAACAAATATTACCATGCGCTAGAGATAAATACCTTTATTCAAAATTTTTTGCCTTCACAACCTTTGAAATCGATAATTCCTTTGCCAAAAATCAATGCGCCTTCACACCTTTGAAATCGTCAATGCCTTGCCAAAAATCAATGCGCCTTCACACCTTCATAGGAGTCAAACTATGTTCCTCTCGCCTAGCGCTGTGAGGTGCTTACCACGTGGGCGTCAACCCATGTTGGTATTTAATCCCAAACACCCAACTTTAACCTGCGCTCAAATCTGAAACTCGATTTTACTTTCTTAGCAAAACACTTTGCCCTTGGCAGGATTCAAACAACGAACCTACCTTGTGCAAAGTTCGTGCGCTACCAACTGCGCTATAGGATCCTACGTGACGTCACTTTCCCATGTTGTTTACTTGAACTTGCTCTCAAATCAAAATTTATTTATCCTTCTTTCTTTGTTGCTCCCCTTTCGACGACTCTCTCTCTCATGCGCTATATCAAGTCTTCTATAAACAAAGGTTTTCACCTTTTATTTATATGCACCTCCATGCCTTCGAATGATGTCGGAAAAATTTATTAATCTCCCCAACCTTTGCACGTCGATGGATAATATAATTCAACCTTAGACCTTAGAATTATTAAATAAAAATTTAATAATTCACCTTTTAACTTTGAATTGGGATATCTCCTTCATTCTTTTGAATTTCGTCATGAAACTTTTTGCACCTAGGTTTTATTGGAAAACCTTTTCATCCATCATAATTTGGAGAAGTCTTAGCATAGTGGTTTTAATTAAAAACCCTTTCCAATGGTTTTAATGAAAACCCTTTCCGTTGGTTTTAATAAAAAACATTTTCATTGGTTTTAATAAAAACCCTTGCCGTTGGTTTTAATAAAAACCTTTACCATTGGTTTTAATAAAAACCATTAATATAATATTTAAAAAATTAAATATTATATGCCTCTTGTGCCACAAAACCCTGTATATATCCTTGCTCTCCAAAATATCATAAATGATTATTTATGAAGTGCTTTTGCCACCAAAACTCAATGTGATCCATGTGACATCAATGACAACACAAAATAACTCAAATTGCCAACTATCCCTACCCTTCGGAATGTGCAATGCACTAGCCACCTTTTAGAGGGCAGTGATAAGCATTTTTTTTATATGATGGGAGAAGCAGTGGAGGTGTACATGGATGAATTCATTGTTTATGGTGAGACCTTTGAAAAAGCCATGGCAAACCTGGAACGTGTGCTCCAATGGTGTGAGGAAATCAAACTATCCTTGAGCAATAAAAAATATTTTATGATGATGCCAGAAAGGATAATTCTGGGACATCACATCTTGGTATAAGGGATAAAGGTGGATAAGAGAAAGATCAAATTCATTAAGGATATATCTAGTCCTGTAATCCAAAGGGATGTCTATTGGAGATTCATTGAAGATTTTAGCAAGATTTCCAAGCCCTTGCATGCCTCCTATCTAAAAATGTGGAATTCATTTGGACAAAGGAATGTGAACAAGCCTTTTAGATTTTGAAATAGAAGCTAATAACTGCTCTAGTACTGAGAGGTCCAAATCGGACCATCTCCTTCCATGTCTATTTTTATGCATCCAATAACACCATAGGTGTAGTTTTGGGTCAGAAGGATGGTGAAGAATTCTATGCCATTTACTACGTCAACAAGTACCTCATTGGAGCTGAGCTCAACTACACTATAACAAAAAAGGAATTCCTTGTCGTCATCCATGTAATCAATAAATTTTGCCACTATATTACAAGGTACAAGATTTTTGTACACATTGATAATGCAGCCATCAGATATCTGATGAACAAGTCTATAATTAGTGGTATGGTTATCAATTGACTTCTACTCCTACAAGAGTTTGATGTCACCATTGTTGATAAACTTGGCAAGGATAATGTGGTGGCAGATTTTTTGTCTAGGTTGACACCCCTAGATCATTTGACCATGGAGGACCATTTTATAGATGAACACCTATTTGCTCTCAATGAACAAGTACCATGGTATGCGGATATGGCTAACTATCTAGCCACTGGTAAAGTATCTCCTGCACTCTCACCCCATGAAATAAATATATTGATAGAGAAGAGTGCAACCTTCTCATATGGTGGTCGTTTTGCACTCTCACCCCATGAAATTTCCTAAAATCTTGAAACCTTGCCATGATGAACCCTACGGTGGTCGTTTTGCAGGGAAAAGAACAACATTCAAAATATTGTAGGTTGGATATTACTAGCCTTTATTATTCAAAGATACAACTAAACATGCCAATTAGTGTGATCAATATCAATATATGGGTAGACCAAATTTAAGAGATGAGATGTCCCTCCAGTCGCATGTTCATATTGAGCCATTCGATAAATGGGGAATGGACTTTGTAGGGCCAATCAACCCACCATAAGTAGGTGAGAGGTACATTTTGGTATGTAATACTAAGTGGGTTGAGGTCCAGGCATTGAGAGACTCTAAGGAGAATACTATAGCAGACTTTCTATTCTCACACATTTTCATAATGTTTGGGGTGCCCAAAGAGCACCACTTATCAGGGGTCCCAATTCACTTCAAGGTTGATCCAGGAGATCATGTAGTAGTATAGGATCAGACACAACAAGACCACCCTATATCACCTACAGGAAAATGTCCAAGTTGAGGTTACCAACCAATAGTTGGAAAATATACTCACAAAGATGGTACAATAGCACAAGAAGGATTGGGCAATGAGATTACAAAATGCAGTATGGACCTATAGAACTACATGGAAAACCACCACTAGTTTTACACCTTTCCAACTAGTGTATGGTAAGAGTGCAATGATTCCCATTGAATTTAAAATAAAAATCCTCAAGACTACAATAAAATTAAACCTGACCCTGGATGATGTATAGAAAGAATAGATTCAACAACTAAACCAGTTGGATGAATACCGATTATATGCCTTGCATAGAACAGAAGTCATCCAAAAGTAGATAACATAGTGGCATGACTACCACATCAGGTTGAAGTAGTTCAAGGTATGGGAATGGATGCTAATGTATGATTCCCATTTCCATGAGTGGAAAGGTAAGCTGATGCAACTTTGGATGGGTCTATATGAAGTGATTGAGCTAATCAACAATGTTGTTGTGTGTATCAAGACTATTAATGGTAGTAACACCATATTGATAGTCAATGGTCATAGACTGTGACCTTACCACATATCTACAAATCTGGTGATGGAGTCAAATATAGGAATGGGGGAGACCCCATTTGATTAAAAAAATTAATAATTTCTCAGTAGAACGATGGGCGCAGTGGTGTCACCAAAAAGATAATTTATTCTTTTATTTTTCTTTTCTTTGCTTGTATTTTTATTTTGTAGGCATTATGCTCTAAGTGCAACCTGTAGGTAGCCTAGGAAACATGGTCCTATCAATAATAGATTCCACTAACCTGCATTTTTACTACTTTTTAGTTTTTATTTTTTTCTTTTGTAGGTATGATACCCTAAGTGCATGTTGTATGAAATCAGGGAAACCTAGGCCTAATAGGCACATGATCCATAAAATTGAGTAGTTATTCAGCTTTCTAGAAGTAGAATTTTATTGCTTCCATTTGGAGGAAATAATCATAATCTAAATACGTATGTGGGTATCGAATCTTCACAGAGAAAAATGCCCACCTGCATATTTGGATGTGTATTTGTTGACAAGGTTTGAAAGAGGAAATGCTGAGGGGTCTGATCAACCAAGAAGCACCAACTACAGATACATTAGTAGAAGCAAATTTCTCAGTAGTAGGGATGCCCCTAAATTCTAAGTATCTCAAGGGCACCTAACTCCTATTATAAAATCATGCAAAAGTACATTAGAAGAAGGCGCATAACTCTTGTGTATTTGGAGTGAGGCACCTAAATCCCATTAGATGGCCAACTAATTCCCATGTATTCAGAGCAAGGTGCCTAACTCCCATTATGAAGGCACCTAACTCCCATGTATTCAGAGTAAGGTACCTAACTCCCATGTATTCAGAGCAAGGTGCCTAACTCTCATTAGAAAGGTGCCTAGCTCCCATATATTCGAAGAAGGGTGCTCATATACATTTTGATTAAAGGTGCCTCTTTCTTAATGAAAAGGTGTCTACCTTATGTTTAAGCACCTATATGTGGCATAAATAATTTGATAGCATTAAGAAGCGGCTAAAGCCATTTCAGCATCCCACACGACAAAAAAAAAGGACAAATCATTCATGAAAACTTATTATGAAGTCGTGTGGAGGATTTCAACACATTCTAAAGAAATCAGTATAGGGATGTGTGCCGACCCATGAAGACCATTGATATTTCATATTTTTTAGCACAAGACTTTGAATGAATATTATTGCACTATCCAAGGAAAACAATTCAAAGAAAATTCTCACATGGGTAATATGCAGTCTCTCCAATTATCACAAAATAATGAACTAGATCACTCCACAATCGTCATCATGCCTGGCATGCATAGATCACCAATAAAGTATGTATACAATTTTCTATTAGATGCATGACATTCATAATTATAAAATTTCTATAAATAGTGTTGTCGCAATGTTGGAAAAAACATCCAACCATCGATTACCCACTTTTTGCGATGTGACATGTTGAGAAACGATTGGGAAATACCACCCTCACAATACCTAATGCAAACTATAAATGCACCTACCTCAACAAATATGCACCTTTACATAGTTATAGTTAGGACTGAGATACGAAAATGGTTACAGAAAACTAAGAAAGGTTGCAGATGTAAATCAAAAATTCCATAATGGGAGGGAGATCAGCAAACCACAATTAGAAGAAGAGTGAACCCTGCAATATAGTAGGAATAAACGAGGAGGTTTGGGTGCAATTTGAAGTTGTTGTATGGATGGGCTATTGCTACCCAGTCAACCAAAACCAAGAATTTGATGCAACCAAGGAATTTATTGCATCTATGAACAGGGACATCGCTCGACTGCACGGATTGAAAATCCTAGTCACAGAGGAGTTTTTTGCAACCGTTATTGGTCTTCCTCAAATAGGGGATCGTATATACAAGGAATAATCATTGTTTTAATGTGTAAAAAAACTCCTTTGGCACCTGCCAATGGAATTAACATGCTTTGGGTTACTGAATCATTGTCTCCTAGAACTCTGGTAGTAGATTTTTGACCAGGTGGCTATATTCTTTACTTGCAAAGGTAAGTATACCCACCTAAACACCAATCACATGTGGTTCCTGAGACACCTGCTACATGGAGTAAAAAATCAATGTCCCATTCTACCTGGCCTATGCATTACAATATGAGACTACGAGGTACAACCTCTACCCTAGCGCACCATGGGCTAATTACATCCCAAATTGGATATGTAGAGGCACCTAGGGAAGTACCATAAGTAGGGGAGAAAATGTTTGAGGTGCCTAACTCCCAATAGCAGTTGACTGTAGGAGAACACAAAGAAGTGCCATAGGAATATAAATAATAGGTCAAGGTACCTAACTCCCAAGGGCCATCCACTGCAAGGGAGAAAACAGTAGAACAGGCACCTAACTTCTAGGATGACCTAGGTAGAGGAGAGATAGGTAAAAGTTCATCGTTCGATTCTCCACAAACTCACTAGGAATTGAGAGAGAGAGTATACCAAGCATTTTTTAGGTAGTTGGTTACCCAATAACTAGGAGTAGAAAGAGGCAATTAGCAACCTTGATTAGCCACAATCCACCCTAGAAGTATGAGGAAATTGAGATCATCGCAATAGAGGCAATGACACAAGTACTGCAATATCTGGCTAGTAGCGAACCCCCTACTTAGGAGACTTAGGGAAGCCTAAAATAGTAGCTACATAAGGTAAAATAGTAGACCTTCAACTGGGAGGGGAAGTTCAAAGCAAAGGAAACACTTTTTAAAGTGTCTAGGAAGGCAGTTATAGAAAAGTAGTTGGAACTAGGTTGCACCATTCTCCGGCTACAACAAGAGGTGTAGTAGTTCAAGTTGGAGAATCGGTGGTTGAAGGAAAATTAGGTAGAGAAGGTGGATGTTTCCACCCAAATGGAATAGGTAGAATAAGTACCCACAACTTATCTAGACTCTATGGAGAAGGTTGCTTCTTCTGGTACATTTAAATCAGATGCCAAAAACATGGATGTTGAGGTGGGAGATCTTTCATCCACTCCTACCATAATAGTTGATGAAGGACAAGGGGACCCCAATTTATATATAGAACCTCGTATCATTGAGGTATCAGAATATGAGACTGAGTAATTAGCCCCCAATAAAAAACCTAAGGAGGAGGTGATACAGGGAACGAAACTAGAAATAATGCAAGAATTGATAGGGTAGATACCTACCAAGACACTAGTAGCTAAGCCAGAAGCTACTGAGGTAGAACCATAGAATCAAGGATCTAAACCCTTTAGAATCCATGAAATGACACCACTTGCACCTAAGGATGACAATCCCCCTTACACAATAGCCTTGGAGCACTCTTTGTAGCTGAGGTCTAAAAGGAGAGTGACCAGGGTACCACAATAGAAGCATAGGACCAGGGTGAGAGTTGCAAAAGTAAAGGCCCATCCAGTCCTTGATTCATATGAAGAATGGTTTGGGTACCTAAAATCTTTTTCCAAATAATAGAAGCAATTTTATAAGCTCTGAATAGAGCTCAAGGAGGTGAATATAGCAAGGAAGGCTTTCAAGAAGATGACCATAGAGCTTGGGATTAGTGTGAATCTTACTCCTAAGAAGTAGTTCTAGGAGATATATGGGTCCATTGGAGACCAACCCTCCAATATGAAGAGATACCTATAGGAAATGGGGGTAATGGGCCCAATAACAAATACATCCCAAGAAAAAACAAATAGCAAGAATCCACTGTCTAGAGGATGCACAAAGCCATACAACACAAGAGATGCTAAGATTCCTATAGAAGTGGCCCTATCACACAAGGTCAGAGTAGTGGATGACTCCCTAATACCTTTATATCCCAATTATAGAGTCCTCGCCTCAATATCACTAGTTATGGAAGGAGGTAGAGTATGTATTCCAGAAAGGGACTACTTTCATAAGGTACTACATGAAGGAAGAAGCAGGCCAAAATACATGTGTCACAAAGCCACCAAGCACAAGTGCCAGGCCTAGCAGAACAGTCAGGCATGGTCCACACCATCACAAGTCACATCAAGAGACCAATGCCCTTCAAACTCATTTTGGTATGAAGCCCAGGAATGAGGAATGCAATAAGGCCACGACCAAGAAAAGGAAGCCCCGAGATAAAGAGAGATACAAGGCCACTACCAAGAAGAGGAAGTAGAGGAATAAAGCCTACTAGGAGGCCATGGATAGAATCATGGACTACCAATACAAGTTTCCATGAGGACATGATAATCCTTAGGCATGGGGGATGATGAGCACCAAAAATGCTCATATTTTTGCATATATGTCTAATGTTTTGCATGGCATTGTTATATCATATTTGTACTTCTTATGAATATTTATATGTATTTAATGGTAAATTGTGTATATTGCCTAACTTGTGTGAAAAGCATGTTTTGTGTGTAGATTTAACTATTTTCATCGGTTTGCATAAATTACATCGAGGTCCCTTCTAGACCTGGCATGATCTATTTTTGAAGTTGAGAAAGGAGTATGGTCTTAAGGAGAAGGTGCCTTACTCTCGTATTCCAATGGGAATGTGCCTTACTCTTGTCTTCCGATGGGAAGGTGCCTTACTCCCATATTTTGACGGGAAGGCGTCTTACCCCCATCTTTCGACAAAATACACCTTACTCCCATATTTCGACAAAAGGTGCCTTACTCTCGTCTTGCAGTGAATGAAGTGCCTTACTCATTGTGATGTAGTCAAAGGCAGTTGACTCCATGTAAGTAAAATGAAGTACCTAACTCCATAACAACAAGCACCTAACTCCCATCAATAATAGAACACGTGAGCTACCCTGTTTCCACACAAAATAGAGTGACAATTTTTGGTACAAAGAATGTGGATAATGACAACAAGATGTAACGAAGAATCTACTATTTCTAGTAAAGACAAAATATGAACAATAAGTTGGTAAACCACAGATAAAATACGTAGTGTAAGAGTGCTCCGAGCATGCCCGAATTACCTCAATTTGGCATGCAATAATTGTAATCATATTTTTGGCTATAACAACATTGTAACAAAGAGTTATGTGCAATTATACACAAGACTTATCCAAGAGAGGAGAGGAGAAAAATAGCAGAATCATTAGATTGTATTGTAATTCATTTTTATGCAATAAATTCATTTGGAGTTCTCTTACTTAGTGTTTTGCATACATAGTTGACTGGGAGGAATCTTCTAGATCTTAGAACCACTCCTAGCCAGTATTCCTCCCCTCTCCTTTATTTTTCCTATAATTTCATTTCAGCTTTAGTTCTATTTTCCTATATTTGGTTATTTCCTGCAAATTGATTTATTTACTGCTTTATTTATTTTCTGCAAGTGTGGTTTGATTTCCTTTTTGGTTATTTACTTTTTAAGAATTAAAGAGGTTTGGATTGAATGAATTCTATACGACCCAAACTGTAGAATTTAGGTGGACTCACCTTAGAGGCATTGTAATCACATCTCTATCAGGTACATCGTAAGCTTACAAAATCCTTGGGTTGACAATTAAGTGAAAGGGTTGTGACAACAACGTAGAAATTAACCAATGTTTTTGCCCCAACAAGCTCCTTGCGCCAAATTTAGCATAAACATGCTTCTAACATATATTATCATTTAGTAGGATTTTAAACTACATATTATTTTTCTTTCAACATATCTTATAGTAATAGATTGTATCAAAAATGTAACATGCAATTATATACCATATATCCTTACACATACCACCTAAAACTACCCATAATACATGTAATATTAATATTATTGGCAACATTTCATATATTTTAAGGTATTTTTTTCCTCATGGTCTTCTCTAATTAAAAAGTAAGGATAAAATAATTATGGATGCTCAATGGTTGATGCCCATGGTTTATAGGAAGATATGCCCTATATTTAAGGACATAGAGTGAGGATTTTTCTATGAAGACAAAAACTCTAGAAAGGATTCTAGTATGGGTTAGGGTCTTTGTACTACCATATCATCTAATCAATAAAGCGGTTTTAAATAGTATTGGAAATACTCTAGAGGAGTTCATTTAAGAGAGTTCAACATTAAAGGATTGAAAAAAATTATGTATACTTGAATATATGTTGCCATGGATATTTCAAATCCTTTTTCAAAATCTACAAAGAAAAACTAAATTAAGAGAATGGGAGCAACAAGTTAATAATGATAAATATTTATTTTTGATATCACAAATGTTATTAAACAAAATAGGTGGCAAGGGATTACAAAGTTAAAACAATTAAGAAAGTGATTAAAACTTTTGGTTATTAGATAAACTAAAATATGGAGCAAGGAGATCATACTATAGTATGAAATGGCTTAGATAAAGGATTTTCCAATTCCCAAAATGTTGCAAAGAAATCCTCTTCACCTCATAAGATGGCAAATTCCATCAAGTTCATTCAAAGCAAACATTTAAAAAAACTAAAATAGATGCACAAGATGAGGAATTGCAATATGCAAATTCAAATATAGAAAGAATTAAAGTTGTGAAGGAATATGTAAAGTCAATCTTCAAATAAAACAATTTGGAAGAGGTCAAATTTGATTTAAATAAACCATATCCAATCTCCTTAAATGGTAGAAAATGTCTCCTTGCAAGAAGAATAAAAGTAATCTAGAGATTACCCTTTACACTTTAGAGTTTCCATTTTCCAAAGATATATAATAGATAAAGTAGAATAGAAAATCTACATTACACCTTTAGGAGAACATGAAAAATCACTATGGAGGTTTTTCCTTGCACATTATAGCATCCAAGGAAGCAATAAATATAAGTTGTTTCCAAGGTTATTCCTTACACTTTATGTTCTCAAGGGAACTATAATCATATGATAAGTTACAAACATTATAAAAGTGGAAGATATTGATGAGGATAAAAATGTTTGTGGGGATGAAAAATCCATATCATTATTACTGGTGCATAAAGAGTATTTGAAAAGAGGCCATATTTTTCATGCATAAATTATCTCTAGACAATAAATTACAATAGCATTTGGTGAAAGGTACCCATCATAGTCATGATATTATACATATCATAAATAATTATATTGTGGTTGAATATAATTATTCGACAAAGTGGAACTCTCTACTTGTAATTTCTTAGCCATAAGTCTATTACTCAGATTATTCATAATAACAAAATGAAGTTTTAATGATTCAGAATGTTCAAGTTGCATGAATAAACAATGAATTGGGTGCCAAAATAAATAGTTATATGAGTTTTGTGATGAACATACAAAATTTTAAACTTACAATTACAATCATTAAATAATAAAATCACTTGCATATACCATCCAAAATCATTTTCATTTAGACATTTTTTGAATAAAACTCTATAATATTAATAAAACTTATGATGACAACCAACCAACATCTTCAATTATATAACTTATTGTATCTAATGCTTGATTAGAGGAAACAAGTATTTTTATACACTATACATATATCATTGTAGTAACAAGTTTCTACCTTAGGATTCCAAAAAATTTATATATGTATAAAATATTTTTTATTGACCAATCAAGGCTTCCAAAACTCAAATTTGCAAGATGATGACCTAAGGAGCAATTTCTCATCATGGTGTAATTATCTCCTAAGGAGTGAAGCACTTGGCAACACAGATTGATTGGTCCATATGAGTGAAGCCCTATGCAACATAGAGTGATTATTCAATGAGAGTGAAGTGATAATATAATGGAATTAAGCACTCCTAAATAGGAGCAATTCTCTCCCCTCCTAGAGTGAATCACTCATGGATAGGTAAAAGCACAAAATAAGATGCATGGATCCTAGGCAAGATCTTTGGAAAGTAATATGTTGGTATGTAATAGCACCACTAAGAATTTTGGAATCCCTCTAAGTATTTTAGGGATGTATTTAGAAGCATGTAAAATTTAAAGGTGCACCATTGTGATAAATATGTCCCTAAATCATTACTTTTACTAGGAAGTAAAACTTTGTCACCTAAGGTATCTCAGGGGTCTTCCTATAAATAGGAGCCATGGGATCCATTTTAAATACCTTTTGGCCTTGAGGAAATCAAAGTTACACCTTATGAGAGCCATATTGTACTTGCTCTTTCATTTTGATATCAATGAGAAATTGATGAGACGTTTTTCTTTCCATCAATGGCACTACCCTCTTGGATTATGGAATGCATGATGATTGTGGCACTTAGCTTTTATCTTCTTGTCATTCCTTGTAAATTTTATTTAATACACATTGGATTCCAATTCTGGTATTTTATTTCCTCATAATTTTGTTGATCATACACCCTCATTGCTATGGTTATGGTCGTATTTACTTTCAATCTCTTACACCTCAAACATCTAAATTAATTTTTCATGCATCTTAATTTTTGCTCTTTTAATTTTTCATGCAATTAGCTTATATTAGTTAGATTCCAACAAGTATAGTGGGGATTTGGTATGAATATGGAGGTCAAGAGGGACATTATATCTCTTTTCTAATTTGTTGAAATGGAACTATGAGGTGCATTAGAAGTTAGAATTATTTGCAATTTAACATGTTTTTGGGGTACCTAATAGGACCAAGAACTTGATTTCCACAATGAGATTGATCCTAGTACAAAATTAAACTTTAATTTCACAATATATTTTATTTTTTGCCCAATATTTGTAGGTGCTTTGTGAATGGAAACACCACTATGAACCCCAAAATTTTATAATTTTTTCAAGGCAAACAAGCAAGGTGGCCCCTATACTATAGACCAAGGCTCCAATCTCATGGGTGAACCTTAAAATCTTCTCATCAACACTTCATTGCAATTCATTCCTATTTATATGATGTCACTTTCTAAATTTCCAATAGGTATAGCATCAAAAATCGATAAAATGCAAAGACACTTTCTTGGGAAAGGATGCAAGGAAAACGTAGATTTCCTCTTTGTAAATGGGATAGAGTTTGCAAAGGAAAGACTATTGGAGGATCAAGCTTGAGGAATTTCCAACTTATGAGTTTGGCCTTAGGGGCAAAGCTTGGGTAGATATTATTTAAAGATCAAGTAAAGGATTGGAAAAAAATATTATTAAAAAATATATAGGTTTTCTTGATGCAATAAAATTATTTAAAAATAGAACCTTACCCAAAGGATCATCAATAGGAAACTTCATATCAAATAGTTTGCAATATATAAATAAATACATTATATGGTTAATCAATGTGGGGAATTATACAAATTTTTGGTTTTATGCTTGGTTGAAGACTTGTCCTCTTATATTTGACTCAAAATAGTAACCATTTTCTTAGGCATGCCTAGATTATAAATGTCTAAAGGTCAAAGACTATATTAATATGAGCAACAATTCTAGATCATGGATTCCCATTAGTAACCTAGTTGAAGGAGAGGAACTCAAATAAGTTGCAAATGAACTTTAAAAAATTATTCAAGAGTTTTATTTATCAATTTCTGCATGAAAGTATGAGTTGGTTTGGAATCTATTAAAAGATAGTGTATACTCATTCAATTTGGGGTATGATTATTTAGAGCAATAGAGCAATAAAATTTTTCTACTCCCAAATATTTTCCTTGGATAGATGCTTTTTGTAAGGTCTCAAAATTCCTTTGATTAGTAGATCAAAGTAATATTCTTATGGAAGACAGCCTACAAAGAAGAGGATATCATGGGCCTTTCAAATGTGCCTTGTGTGAGAAGGATTTAGAAACATTAAACCATTTACTTCTTCATTGTCTATTTGCTCACACCATTTGAGATTAATTTTTTAAAATATGAAAATATATTGGGTAATTCCATCAACATTGAAAGACTTGATGAAATGTTGGATTAATTATTTCAAAGCTAAAGTATTATGTATTCTATGGAGGATTAACCTTGCCATTATTTGTTGGAATTTATGGCTTGAAAGGAATAATAGAATTTTTTAAAATAAATCTCAAAATCATGCCCAAGTGTGGAACCCTACTATTGCATTTCTTGCAAAATATTTATAGATATGGTGCTCACCATGGAAAGTTAAAATATGAAAAAAGAGGTGGTAACAATTTGGTTATAGTATTTGAACATATATAGAAGAGTCATTTATGAAAATCACATTAAAATAAAGGATCTACTTTGATCTAGGGTAAAATAGAATATCCAAAATTTGGGCCTATCAAAATTAATTATGATGGTGCTTCTAAAGGGTGGAGGTAGTGTTTTTTGAAATAATGAAGGTAAAATTATCTTAACTTACTTAGAATCATATAGAACTTTAACTAACTATGCAGAGGCTAGGGCACTTTTTTTTGCTTGATAATAAGGGGTTAACTTCTTACAAGGATTAAAATTGTAATAAAAAAAAGGATGGAAACATATTTCAATTGAGGGGGATTCACAAATTATCATTAATGTTATCAAGAAAAATGGATGTGGGGATTGGATAAAAGATAATATTACTATTGATGTTCATCATCTATTACTAGAGACGATCTCTTGGAAATGTGAGCATATTTATATAGAATGAAATCAGGTAGTAGATAATATAGCCAATCGTGGTGTTAATATCCATCTTAGTGAAATTCAAATTTTAGAAGGTAACTATCCAACTAAGATTTTATCTCTTAATAAAAATTATGTCAAGGATATAATTGTGAAAACATATCACTTCAAGGAAGTTGACGAATATTTTGATAGAAAAAGAAATGAAAACCATTTGTGATAAAAGGCATGTTGGTTATGGTTTATTTTGACCTAATAATAAATGTAATATTTTGGTATTTTTATGGGAGTCACCTCAAATAGAAGCCACATATAGCTTATTTTAAAAAACAAATATGGTGGTCCCTAATTGTCTAAATTTATCAAATTTTGCACTAAATCTGCATTTACCACATGCAAAAAATGATTTTTCTAATTTTGGGAAATTCACTTAGGAAGTGATTCACTCCAAAATTGGAGTGATTTGTCCTGTTTGAGGTCAATCACTTGGAAATTTGAAAAATCTTCAAAGTTTAATTCATTAAGAATTTCACTCCACATCAACTAGAAATTTTCTTAAAAATAGAAGTTTATTTAACTTGAATTCAAAGAGCAATTTGGTTGCTCTCTGATGAGCGATTTGCTCAAGAAAATAAAGTGTTTTTCTAAATCTTCTTAAGGGTTAAATTCACCCCAAAATTGAAGTGATTCGCTTAGAACAATTCACTTGGATTATTTTTTCTAAAAAAGTTTTTTATTGGAGCAATTGGCTCCATAGTTCAAATTTTTTAACATTTTTAAAATTGACCCCAAAACTTTGTCTATGTAGGTGCATATGTGAGGGAACCTAGGCTTATAAATGTGTGCTAAAAAATATAACAATCATGCAAATAATTTTAATTAGAAATATTGATAACATATTAATGAAGGAATTTGAAAAGGAGCAAATTATCGCATGGGTACATTAAGACAACGATATCAAAGAGAATCCATCACTAAATCACACTATGTTGAAAGGAAAAGGTCTAGTGGTTGATCAAACCAATCAAAACCTTGTCTCTAAAGAGATCAGTTTCTCTATTTTTTTAATTCAATCAAAACTTACTATTATTCCACTATTATTTCTAAATTTTCAAGCTAAGCCTATGCCACTATAGGACCTATTGTGACTCATACTAACCTGCTATATGGTATGCCTTTAATTTATGTAAACAACCCTTTAAATTACCAAATTAGTATAATCCAATAACCAAATCAATAGGAGTCAATATTTATTCTCCAATAATCAAATTAGTCTTCCTACATGTATAGTCCTTACTCAAAGTCTACTTGGGTCTAGCCAATAAAATAATACTTCTAAGGTAAATACCTTGTAATTAGGAAAATATTTTCCACCTAATGTTTATACTTTCGGAAAAATCTACATCCCACCTTAGCAAAGGTATCACTCAGAATTTGGAAGTGTTAATTGGTCAAATGGGGGCACAAGGAGCTTAGGGAAACCCCCTAAGCCAAACAATACCTTGATATATTTAGCTACCATAAAATCTATAACAATACGCACCTCCTAAAAATAAACAAGTCCCTCAAGAAGGCTTTCAATATCCTACTCCTAATCAAAAATTATAGGCCTCACATAATTAGCAATTGGCCAATCCTAATCTACCACCTTTTAAAAATCTAAATCCTTCTTTTTATCCATAAATTTACGTCATGTGACAATATCCTCAATATTTCCCCCAATAAATATTGTCTCAAATGCCTCCATATCTAGCATATGTGGCCTAGCCTTAAGGCTATGTAGCATATCCCATTCTAATATAGTATGGTCAATCTCCTCAAAATAAACAAGCACCTCAATCACCTAGGTCCTAAAATCAAATTTCACATTGGACCTATCAAGGGCCATTAAACCTAAGGGTATTTTCTCCCATTCCAAATGCTACTATGAAAATCTTACCTACTTTTGATAAAAATAGGATGAAATGGCAATGGTTCACCTAAACAAGCTCTCCATATTGAAATTGATCCATTGCATTAATGAGGAAGACATCATGGTGCACTTGTTTACTTATTCCTTAAGAGATAAATGTGCTTTATAGTATAGGTGGTTATCAATAATTCTATCTCTAATTGGGCATTAATTGTAAAACCTTCTATGCATAGATTTGGTAAAATACGTAATGGATATCCTATATTGTTTTAATTAAATTCTATGCAAAGGCATCCTCAATAAAATATTCATGATTATAGCACTATATTCATGAGGATCTTGTACCTAATTCCTTCAAATGTTAAACCCAATGAAGAATAGGTATTGCCATATCATATCAAAGGCTTGTAGTTTGATTTAGCAATAATGGTTTGTAATGCTAATTATGTCACTTGAATTGTAATTTTTGAAGAGGAAACCCATGCAAAATATATCTTGAATAGAGTAGGAAAACTACCACCTACCCCGCCTATGGCTTAGGTCACTCACATCATCCAAACACCTCAAATTCCTAGGTCCATACCTATCATATTTCCCATTTCAAATGCCCAAGAATTTGCTAATACAACCTATTATCCATACATCATGACATACCCAAGTCAAAATCTATTATCAATTATCATATTTTAGCCTCAAATACTAGCTTTACATGCCCAACTAAAATCTATTGATGATATTAAAGTTACCACTCAATGCTTGCCAACTTAGTATGAAAAAAAAGGTGGAGTGAAGAAAATGGTGAACTAGAGTAACAAGGAAAAGAGACAATGGCAATAGAATAGTAGATGGCAAAAATAGAATTGGCAACCAAGAAAAACCCCTTACGAAACAAATTATTAGATTCCATGCCAAAATGTCGAATAAATATAAATGAAGTGTAGAATAATATGGTGAACACATTCAAATATCAACACATTATGGTGTTCCCATGTAATATAAGGTATTATCCCATGGATTATATGGTAGCTATTAATCATTCACAAAGAAATCAATAAAACCAACAATTCTAAGACTACTAAGCTATTTCCATGGGGTTAATAGAACTAGAAATGAGTCAACCCTAGATAGTGAAACTAGTTGTCTATAAGCCACCTAATACAAGCTAGCCAATTTATCAAGCTTTGATTATGGTATAATAGGTAATCCTAGCTTTAACAAATCCCAACAACATTGTTTTTATCAACTTCAATGCAGTTGAGGAAGACGAAGATCCCTCACTTAAGGATAATACCATATGATATAATCAACAAGGGGTTGGGATTAGGGGTAAGAGGAAGGTTAAAAAAGATCAAACATCAATTCAAAAATAGGTCAAAGTAAACAAGGGTACTGCAAAGTTGAAAATGGTAAAAACACATGTTAAAGACAAGGGATTAATGACCACAAGACAACAAAAAAAAAAAAGGAAATATTCAACCAATATCTCCCATGCTAGAACATAGGAAAAAAAGGAAAATCAAATAGATAAAGGAAAATAACATGATATAGAAAGGGTTATTCAAAATAACATGAATAAAACAAAGGATTATTAGGAATGAGAAATAAATAGATATGTTAAAAAAAAAAAGTTGAACAATGCCTTATATATCCTTCTCTCACAATGAAGTACATGTGGAAGCCACCACATATTATAAGAAGTTTAATTTTCATAAATAAAGTAGCTCTTTTTAATTCATTCAATATAGCAGAGGAGATGTAAAATTCCAAAAAAAGTGAGCATGCTAGAGGCTCTAGCTCTACCTAGATAAATGGATCTACTTTAAGAGGTCCTCAAAGAGAAAGAAATAATCTTTACTAAGAATGGATAGTATAGACCAACCCAATCCAATCCAACATAGCAACAAAATTTAATGGCATATGAACTTCCAAATAATCAAGTTAATATAGTGGATATTCTGAATGCTTCAAAGCCAAATACCTTAAAGCCATTGCCAATTCATGTGACTTTAAAAATTAAAATTTATCTATTAATAAGTTGCATAATGGACTTAAGGGATATTGTAATAGTGATGCCCAAAGTTGTTTGTGAATATAATGGTCTACCCTACATAAATATCACTAAGAATCCAATCTAGATGGGTAGCACTCAACTGAATGTTATGGGAGTTTAAAATATTTAATCATGACTATGGAAAAACATCCTAAGTTAGTGGTATCTAGGAGGTTATAGTTGTTTATATTTCTCTATACTTTGGAATTTTACTCTCAAGGAAGTAGATATGTAAGCTATCAGTAGATAAATACTTGATGGACTATATCCATATGAAGGTGCCTTAGGATAGGAAGATGGTCTAAATTAAAAATGAGCTACCATGTAACTCTTTAATGCATAAGCTAGACATAGATGATGTGGTGAACTAGAATGAGTTATGGTTGGATAATATTACATTATTTGGTACATGCTAATGTAACCCCATGGTACCTTATGGTACAATTATAAATATGAAAATATTATATTAGGGTTTGAGTTTATAGTTTAGGTTTTTTATTGATACTTACCCTTATGTATGTATCTATGTGTAGGATGTGCACAAGTGTCATGTAAAAATGTGTGCAAGTGTGAAGAGTGAGAAAGTGCACAAGTATCATGTAATAATGTGTGCAAGTGTATGCAGTGTCATAGAGTAAAGTATGCAAGTAAATAGAGAGTCAAGAGTCATGTATACAAGTGGTAAGATGTGAAGCCAAGAGGCATGAGAGGCTTGTCTTATGTGTGGAATAGGAAAGGTTGCATCTCCTAGATATGTGAGAAGAGCAATATTCAAAGAGTCCAAGAGTCACCTTTCTAAGGTTATATTATGGAGATAAAGCTCCATGAAATGTATCGAAGAAATAAGTGCAATTTGCATATTGAGCTTGTATACAATTTGAGCAATATTATTGTAATTTTTTTATCATATTATTTCATGAATTATATTGGCCATTTATTTCATATTAGTGTTGTTATTTCATGAATGCTATGTTCATTGATATTGGCCATTTATATTGTTTGCTCTAATATTTGAGACTACTCAAGATCTTGGATATTGGTACCTATGATTGAATCTGGCTAAAAATCCCATAGTTGCCTTAGTTTGTATATGATGAAATAATAGAAGAGGAGTAAATGTATGAAATTATCATTTGTGTGCTTTAGAATGATGAATACTAAAAAGTAAGATTCATAAAAACTAAGATTGAGAGTTAATTAGTATTTTATGAACCAACTAAAATATTAGCTTTGATCAGTCAATGACACAGGGATCTAAAGGAAATTGGATCATGTATTTTGGTAGTACTAGAACTAGAAATGGGACTAGTGTAGGAATTTAATTCATAGGCTTGTAGATGCACAGATTAATTTTTCCTATAGGCTACTATTTAACTGCACCAATAATGTGGTCAAATATGAAGCATTATGCACTAACTTAAAGAAGGATGAAATAAGGGGATAAAAGTCTCAATATTCTTGGAAACTCCAATCTAGTAACTAATAATGTTAATTTATTATGTGATACTAAAAACAAACACCTAAATTTGTATAAGCATAGGTCTTGGGATTTGCTATAAAGTTTCAAGGCTTATGAGATCAAGGCAATTCCTTGACAATTGAGCATAAAAATAGATGAATTAGTTGGCATAAAGGTTTAATACCACCTTAGATATTAAAATTAAACCAAAGGAATTGGAAGTTATTTTTAGGCTAATAGTCCCTAATAATTATGACCATGTTTTCAATAATGACAAGGATATCATTAAATTCCTCATCAAAGAAGCTCAACATGCTAAAAATAAAAATTGATATGGGGATGATGTAAAATATGGAGTAATCTAGTTGAAAATAAATCAATTTCCAAAAGGGTTAATCACACTAAAATTTGTGTTCAATCTAGATGATAGTGCAAAGAAATTTGGCATCAAAGTGAAGGTGTTCTCTTACCACCCTATGTTATTAGGCAAGGAATGCACCAAAGAGGAAATATACCTTTTCAAGGAACTTTATGGGAAGTATATATATATTATTGCATGGTATTATGAGGATTTAAAGGTATATGATAGAAGAACCAAAGAACATGCTATCGAATTAGAGCCCATTGGAAAGCCTTTTAGGCAAAAACAGAGGCCTATGAACCCCAAAATTGAAGAAATTATAAAAATTAACTTGTGTAATTTCTATAGGCCCAAATTATCTTCCCAATCAAGTACTCCACATGTGTAACCAATTTGGTATTGTTCTGAAAGAAATTGGTGATATCAAATCATATGTCCATATCAAGAATCTAAATAGGGCATCATTAAAGGACCATTACTCTCTACCTTCCATAGAGTAGATTTTATTGAAAGTGATTGTATCACAAATGTTATTGATCCTGGATGGATTCTCAAAATTAAAATCAGATCTAAATCAAGGATGATGATCATCACAAAATAAAATTTACCACCAAATGGGGGACCTTTGCATACCAATGAATGCCTTTTAGGTTGTCAAATGTTAAAGCCACCTTCTAATGAGCTATGGACATTCCCTTTATAGGTATAGTATCTAAGAGCATACTCATATACCTTGATAATCTAACTGTATTATCAAAAGAAATAAGTAAACATGTTGAACACTAATAATCCCTCTTTCAAAGGTGTAGAGAATATGGTATTTCTCTTAATCTTAAAAAGTCATTTTTCATAGTCCAAGAAGAAACACTATTCAGGAACATAGTGTTTAAGGATAGACTAGCCATAGATTCTGATAGGATAAAAGTAATCCAAGATATATCCTTACCTATATCTATCAAATGGATCACGTAATTCTTAGGTCAAATCTAGTTTGCAGCTAAGTTCATAACCAATTTTGCATAGCTAGTCCAGTTGATCACCAAAATGTTAAAAGAGTATGTAGCCCTAGTATGGATAGAAAAAGGTAAAATGGATTTCAAAGACATAAAGGATGTAATTAACAAAGTTTTAGTCCTAATTAACTTGGATTTTTCAAATATTTTAGGCTTTATGTATTCGACACAAAATAAAAAAATAGTCATAATGGTGACTCAAAAAGTGATAAATATGAAGAACATTTGATTTCCCTTATGAGTCAGGTGCTTCATAACTATAATTAAAGGTACAAATTTATTGAAAAATAGGCATTCATAATAGTAAAATCCTTAAGGAAATTTAGGTACTATCTATCCCAAAGAAAAACCGCTATCTTCATGGTACATTCATATTGTAAATCTATTGTGCTACATGGGTAACCAAAAGAAAATATAGGAGGATGGATAAACAAGATCCAAGAATTATATAAAAATAAAACCTACAAAACTTGTCAAGGGTAGAACCTTATGTGAAAACCTTGATATTTTTGAGCCAAGGGATCCATTAGCATTAGTAGAAGAGATATAACAAGACGATCATGTAGGTTGTATAAGAAAAATCAAGAGATATGTGATATGAACGTAGGTTTTGAAAGGATTAACACCTAAGAAAAGGGCTAGATTCAGGTATAAAGCAATGAATTACACATGGATGGGTAATGTGATTTTTTTAAATGGATATTATGGAGTCTTTTTTAGGTGCATTGAAGAGAAAATGGTAGAATCCCTAACCAAGGAAGTATTATGTCCAAACCACAACACATAAAATATTAAGGGTGGTATATTAGTAGCCTACCATATTTTTGGATTGCTTCTAGTGGGTCAAAGAATGCAAAAGTTTGTTGCTTCATGGGAAGGAGAATAAAGGTGTCAATTCCCTTTATTCCTCTGATTTTCATCAAACCTTCTTGCAATGGATCCTATATTTCATTAGAAATATTAATACCTTATCTAGTGTAAGGCATTGATGGATTCTAACCACAACCAACTAGTTTACAAAATGGGTTGAAGCAGTGCTAATCAAATCTACAAATTAGGAGGTGGTAACCCAACTTTTAGAGGATATCATCACCCAATTTGGGTATCCATCCATGATAGTCACTTATAATGCCACAACCTTTATAGGGTTCAAGGTGATGAAGTTCACGTTGGAGTATGGATTTATGCTAAAGATTACCTCTAATTACTACCCCTAGGACAATAATCTAGTAGAATCCACCAATAATAATATCATGAATATTTTGAAGAATATAATAGCTAAGTCATGCTATCACTATAAACCCTAGTCTATTGGGTTAGATGAATTCAATGTGATAACTACCATATAGCCTATCCCCTTTGTATATGTCTTGGAGCCATGTATTCATGAAGGGTTATATAATTCAATTGATTCTTAGACCAAATTTTTTATACTTTGAATACCTTTAAAATGAATGGTCATACGAAGGAATCTAAGCAATATTAAGGGAGATACGATCCTGTGAAGTCAACCATCCACAACAAGGGCAGTGACAATTATTCAAGTCATGAAAAACAAAATTGCAACAATTTGTCAGCTAGGATTTGGATGATGGGAGGAACAATGAAGGGCTAGGACTTTAGTGAGGCAAGACATTCTATATGGGCATATAATGTTTTAGCTAATTTTATTTTTCCCTTATTTATCTTAGAAATTTTGCATACAAATTATTATAATTTTCTTATCAAATATTATATTCACTATAGGATATTTTGGTAAATTTCAATAGATTTTGAGTTTTAGTTTCCTTTCCATGGATCAATTTATAGATAAATACTTAGAATTATCTCTAGTGGTAGAGGTTAGTGAGTGCACCACAAAGGGTCTTTGTTGCTCCAAGATAGGGTGATTTTTGGTAAATTTCATGGGTATTGGCCAAGGGCTTCAACCTTGAGAAAATGGATTGATAGAAGTTGGAAGTCTCCATGAGTGATTCTATCCTTTCTTCCCAAATTTTTCTTCCTAGCCATTTTTTCTAGGAAAGAAAGAGATAGAATTCTAAAAGGGGGTCCTTGTTTTATGGGAAGAGTGGGACTCTTCCTTACCTATTGGTATGAAGGATTTTCACCTAAAAATGTAAATATATCCCTTGTACCAATCTACAGTTAGGATGTATGGGTTGTCGATTTAATTTTGGGAAATGGATATCTTCAAGGAAATAGGCAAAACTCTAGGAGAATTATTTGAGATTTTAGATACTACAAAATATGGAATATTGGCTATTTATGCTCAGATATTTGGTCATGATTGATATAGGCAAAGCTTTACCAGAATCAATCATTATTAAGTATGGGGATAATATGTGGACCCAAATCATAGATTATGAAAACATATCTTTTAGATGTATAAAATTTCATGAGGTAGGGCATATTGAGAGATCATGCACTAAGAAGAGCCCAAAAAAATCATATGTAAAAAATCACAAGAGAAATTTACAAATGGATATGGATGAATATGGTTTTCAACTTCCAAAAAATAGATCTAGAAAAATGAAAGCAAATAAATAGTACAAACCAATAAAGAAGAATATTGGAATAAATACTAACTCTTTTGAGGATTTAGCCTATGAAGAAAAAGTAGATCAAATCTTAGAGAACATAGTACAATAGGTTCAACATATTAACAAGGAATTGTCTATTTAGTATGATTTTGATTTAGGGATGAACATTATTGATGAACCTAAGGAATGTGTCTCATCAAATTTTGAATATTCTCTTGAAGAACCATGCACCATTCAAGAGAAAAAATTTGGTAAATAAAATGCATTGTTATATGTTAATACCTCTACCATTAATAAGAAAATGCCATAAAATGAGCAGGACAAGTCAAAATATTCTATAGTAGAGCCAGGAGAGGATAAATCTAATGAAAAACAATTGTGAAAGAATATTGAGGAATAGATAAATAAAACCTACTCCTGATATGGGCAAGGCAAAAAGAGGAAAACCTTCAAATTATCAATCAATATCCAGGGAAGAAAGAGAAAACATAGAGGAAGGAGAATAAACTAAGTTGGTTGAGCTTATCTTTAGCAATGATATTGGTAATTCACATGCGATGCCAATAGCCCATAATGAGACATGATTATCATCTCATGGAATATAAGGGATGCTAATTCCCCCTCAAATCAGAGGTGTATTAGGGACCTCTATTTAAGAAATAAGCCTGATATTCTTTGTATCCAAGAAACTAAAATGACAAAATAAGTTTCAAAAACTATGAAAGCAGTATGGGTGAGATGTGAATGGGATGCTATGGATTCTGAAGGAGTGGTAGGGGGAATTCTAGCTTGTTGAAATCGTATTAGAACCTCTTGTGAACCATTCATAAAATGAGGTATTGTATAGCCTCTTTAGTCACATGCTACTTTAAAAATATTTGTTTCATCCTTATCAATGTCTATGGACCTACAACTCAATCATGTAGATTAGAAGTTTAGAGTGGGATTGAAGCCTTTATGAGAAATAAAGACCAAGAAACTCAATTCATGATCATTGGATATTTTAATTCCATAACCAATATGGATGAAAATTTTTTGGGAATTAAGAAATTAACCCAAAGCATGAGATATTTCTTATCTTTTATTCAAAACAATAATCTATGGGAGGTTGCATTTGAAGAAGACAACTATACATGGACCAACAACAGAAGAGGCCAACATCTAATAGAAAAAAAAATAGACAAATGTATACTCTCATATCATTGGCCAGATTAAGGGACTTGTGCTAAAATTAATACCTTAACAACGATTGGTTCAAAATACTAGCTAATAAGAGTTAAAATGATGGTAAGTGAATTTAAAAAATATCATATTTTAAATATGAGTAGATGTTGGAAGATCATCCTCAATTATTGATAAGAGAGCATAAACATAAAATTATTTATGAAATAGTGGGTTGTATGCACTTCCAAAACAAATTAAATCAATGACATCTAGATTAAAAGAATGGAACAAGAACACTTTTGGAAATATTTTTTAGAAGAAAGAAGAACTAAAAAAAATTTAAAATTATAAAAAAGGTGATCATAATAATCCAAACTTAGAGGAAAGGGATTTGCTTAGTGAATAGAGAAATTTTGTAGATTAAAATCAAGATAAACTTGGTTAAAAGGAGATAAAAATATAAATTTTATTCATAGGATGGCTATAGTATAGAGACCAACATCAAGAATTAGTAAAATTAAATCAGTAGAAGGGGTTTTTATTGAATACCAAAGTGAAATTAGAAAAGAGGCAAGGTATTTTTATCAGAATATTCTAGGATCAGAGGAGTCTAAAGTTCTTAATGATAAACTTCTATAAGAAGTACCTTCAATTATAAATAATGAAGACACTAGGAAACTGATGGATCCTATTACTCTAGAAGAAGTTCATTTAGTTATTTTCTCTTTTAATAAGGATAAATCCCCAAGTCTGGATGGGCTCTCTACAACATTTTACCAACATAATTAGGATATAGTGAAGGATTATTTATTGGTGGTAATGGAATCATCTAGGGTAAAAAAATACCTACCTTATAAAATAAATGTAACATATCTTACTCTAATTCCAAAAAAGAAGGTTGTTGAATTGTTTGATTCTTTCCCATAAGCCTATGTAATATGGCATATAAGATTATATTCAAAGTGATGGTGAATCGATTAAGGGCATTTTTAGAAATAATTATTCTGAAGAGCAAGGAGGATTTGTGAAATTTGGGAGATATATTCTAGATGATCATAGTAGGTCATGGAGTTATACACTCAACAACTTCAAGAAAAGAGAAAGTAATAATCTTAAAACTTGATATGAGTAAAGCCTATGATAGGGTTAAATGGGATTTTTTGTAGTATTAGAAAATTTTATATTTGGAAAGAAATGGGTTAGATAAATTAAAGCTTATGTCTCTACAATTTCATATTCAGTGTTGGTCAATGGGTTAGTAATAGAATCGTTTAAAGCTTAGACAGGGAGATCCTCTATCACCATATCTATTCATTATTATGGCAAAGTTTTTAGGTAGGAACTTGAATAGGCTAAAAAATATGGTCTTATAAGTGGACTTAAGACTAGTAATAACATCGATAACATAACCCATCAATAGTTTGCAGATGATACAACCCTTTTGGGAGGGCAAGGATAAATGAGGCCAGAGCTTTAAATAACTTATTGAAGGAATATGAAAGGGCATTAAGGCAAAAATTTAGTAGGACAAAATTAAAAAATTAACTCCTAAACACTCCAACTAAAATCAAAGTAGGGATTTCTAGGTTACTTTAAATAGAGGAGGCAAATTTGCCAGCAACTTATTTAGGGATGCCCTTATTTTAGGGAAAAATGATGGAATCTAGTTATAAGTAAAGTTTAGAATAAACTACCACAATGGAAAGGTGGATGGTTGTCATTAGCAGGAAGAGTGTGGCTAATTAATTTAGTCTTATAGACCATTCCAACATATTATATGCCATTGTATACTATGCCAAAATCAATAGAAAAAAATTGAATCTATATTATGCAATCTTTTTTGTGGTCAGGATTACATGATAAAAGGAAATTTCTTTTGGTGAAATGGAGTAAGGTGTGTGATGATAAAGCTAGGGGAGATATTTATTTAGAATTTCTTACAGATGCAAAATTATATCATAGAAGAAAATTAATCTAGATATTGTACAAAGAGAGTCAAAGACAATGGGCAAGAATTCTTCTAAGTATGTTGAGCCTAATGACCTAAGCTTAATATTTATTACATTATCTCTACCAAATGGTTTTGCACTTTGGAATAGTTTAAAAAAATCTACTAATCTAGTGATTAAAGGTTTAATATGAGTGGTGGGAACTGGAGAAAAAAAATTATTTGGATGGATACTTGGTGTGATAAAATACTGCAGATGTAAATCGAACAACACCAAATAACTAAACTTAAACAAATGAACAATTAAAGCAAGATAAACACATGTGATTGCACAGAAATAAATTTGATTTTTATTTCCGAGTGGATTCCTAATATTACAACCAAATATACCCCATATTGGGATTTTTACAAAGCTTTATTGCTCAATACAATAATCTCAATATGCTAGGGTTCTCCAAAATCCTAGCCAACAAATTAGGGTGGTGTCTTCACGCTTGATCAATCCCAATAGAAGTGAGTGGGCTTTAGATATCCTTTGATCGGACCACTCCAGCTTAAATAGTTGCTCAATGCTTGTGTATCTCCAAACCTGCACACAAAGAATGACAAAATAGGATTAGTAGTAACTGTGAGGGCTCCACTGTGTGAGACCCTCAAAAATCAATAAAAATCTTAAATGCCAAGTAATAAACTGCATACAAATATGGAAATAATAAAATTAGTATAACAATAAAATATTTACCTTGTGAACTTGACATTTTTTGATTTTTAGTCGTTATTGCGATAAGATGGTGCGCAAATGCCCTAGCGACACCCGAGGGTTAGTAGGGTTGCAAAATTTTGGTATGAAACACCCACAAGTTCTCAGTGGTAGTAGATAATTCCCGTGGGTGCTCGAGAATGGTGGAAAGTACCCAGATGTGCTCAAGAATAGTAGGCAAGCGTTCAAGGATTGAAGCAAGGTCTGTAGAAACATATATGCTCTAAGCGAGGGCTACATCAATGGATGCGATGGCAAATATAAAGGCAATGGTGAGCAAAGCGAAGGCAAGGATGCAAGGGACTCGAGAAAACTTAGAATTTAGGTTTCTTAGGGGTTGAGCCATAAAAATAACTCCTATTTATAATCTTCCCTAGGGCACGTTAGGGTTTCAACGACACAATTTGTGCGATCAAGATTAAAATGTGACGAAGGGTGGAGATTAAATCTAGGTAGGTGGCATGGATTAAGGTGGATGAATGGCTAAGATTAGACCAAGATGGATGGTTGAGATTAATTTACATATATATACACATTTATTAAATATATATAAAAATATAATATAAAATATTAATATTTAAATAAATATTTTACAAATATATATTATATGTAAATAATGGGTAAAAAATGTAGGAAGACCTAAATGAATGACAAGTAGCTAGGATTTGGTGTCTACAAAAACTACTCAATCTAGATCCAATTTTGAAACTATGGATGAGATTACTTCAAGAAACATATGGTGATAGGGTTTCAAAAATTTTGTACAAGGATCATGAAGGAAGATACAAATAGAAAGAAGGTTTTTTACAAGTATACAAGACATTGATGTTAGGAGGCATTTGAGTAGAAATATAACAACAATGATTATTTTGAGGGGAGCCAAGGATAAATTGATTTTGGAGTTAAATAACTTAGGAGAATACACAAAAAGAAGTGGATATAATGTAAAGCACCAACAAAATAGAAATATTGCAAGAATATGGAGAGATATTTGGGATAGCCCAAGAATTCCTAAAGTTAAAATGTTTGTTTGGCTAGTAGGTCATAGAAGAATTGTATCCTAGGATAACCTTATGAAAAGGGGTTTTCATGGTCCCTCGCAATGTGTTCTTTGTAAAAATGAGGAGGAGAGTATAGAACATCTCTTGGGACATTGCCAAATAGTCTAGAAACTATGGAAATGGATTATTAATATGTTTGGTAAATGCATGATTATGAATGGAAGAATTGAATAATGGTTAAAGCAATGGCAGAGCACTTTTAAAAGTGAGACTTTACAGACAATCTAGGATATATCAAAAGATGCAATACTTTGGATTGTATGGCTAGAAAGGAATAGAAGAATATTTAAAGGAAAGGAAATTAGTTTAGAGGTAATGAGAAGGAATATATGTTTAACCATAAAGAAGTTTAATCCAATCTTATCAACTCATCCAATCCCTAATCTGGAAGCAAAGAGCTTTGATAGATGGATTCAAGTCATCAAATGGAATTATGATGTTGGGTACAAGAGAAACAAAAATAAGGCAAATAATATAAAGTGGAAACCACCAGATGTGGAGTTGATCAAATTGAATTTTGATGGAGCATCTAAAGGAAATCTAGGACTAATAGTAGGAGAAGGAATAATTAGAAATAATAGAGGATAAATTTTATCTCATTACACTTTTAATAGTGTTAGTCTTACAATGGCACTGAGAGGGGGGGGTGAATCAGTGCAGCTATTTAAAACTTAAAACTTTAACTCTTAAAGCCAAAACAATGAAAGCTTAAAACCAGAAACAACAAGTACCACAAGAGAGCATCACATAACACAAGATGTAACGAGGTTCACCAGTTTTGGCTACTCCTCAAATTAGACTGCTTGGACTCCCATCCAAATCCAGCCATTGCAAAGCACCAACTTTACAATCAATTTACCAGCAACCACTGGAAGGAGCACCAACCCCTAATTTACCAAGACCAACTGGAAGGAGCACCAACCCCTGATTCCAAGCACCAACTTGGATTTCTATTTTGAATATAAGATTGACATAAATATGCCTTCACTTCTACAAGACCCTTACTGGTCTATAGCTCATCCAACCTCTCTTTCAATTCAGGAAACACATCTTTCTTCTGAGCACTTACAACCCTTTCTTATGGCTTGCTCTTGCAGCTCTCATAGTTCTGTACTTCTTACAACATTCTTCAAGCCCACAACACTATCCCTCTATACAGCAGCACTCTTTTCTCCTCAGCAACACACTGCTCTCTGTATTTTTCACAACACAATGCTCTCTGTACTTTTTACAGCACAATACTCTCTGTACTTTCTCAGCACAATACTCTCTGTACTTTTTATAGCACAATGCTCTCTCTATTTTCTCACAGTTCATTTTTCCTTTTTATTCGACAAATCACAACACTCTTGCCACGTGCAGAGTTCAACCCTAACCCTAACTTCCTGCACATGAAAACATTCTTTCGACTCTACTTACTGTGCTATTAATAGCCTTAAAAGCTTACTTACGTCTCTGACAGACTTATCTACCCACTTTACGACTTGACAGCCTTTTCGACGCTTTGTAAGTAAATCCATTGTTCTGACAGATTTATCTTTCTATTTACGACTCTGACCGTCTTACCTACCTTTTTACGGCTCTGACAATCTTACCTACATATTTACAGCTCTGACAGCCGAACTGTCACTCTGACAGCTTTTTGTCTTCTTCTCGGCATGCAAGCGCGAAAACACATGTCACGAAATCGTGACACTTTTCGCCTTCGTTCACTCTACTTGGCATGCACCCATGAAAATGGAACATGTCACGAAATCGTGACACTTTTCGGCATGCACCAGCGAAATCGAAACATGTCGCGAAATCGTGACACTTTTCGCTGCCTTCCACTTCTCTTTGCATGCACCCACGAAAATGGAACATGTCACGAAATCGTGACATCTTTTTCTCTCTCCTCTTTCCTTCGCTTTCGCCCACGAAAATGGAACATGTCACGAAATCGCGACATATTTTTCTCTCTCCTCTTTCCTTCGCTTTCGTCGCAAAATGGAACATGTCACGAAATCGTGACATCTTTTTCTCTCTCCTCTTTCCTTCGCTTTCGCCCACAAAAATGGAACATGTCGCAAAATCGTGACATCTTTTTCTCTCTCCTCTTTCCTTCGCTTTGTCACGAAAATGGAACATGTCGCAAAATCGTGACATCTTTTTCTCTCTCCTCTTTCCTTCGCTTTCGCCTGAAAATGAAACATGTCGCGAAATCGTGACATCTTTTTCTCTCTCCTCTTTCCTTCGCTTTGGACAACGAAAACTCGACATGTCGCGAAATCGTGACATCTTTTTTCCTTAGCGCTTTTTCTTCCCTTCGGGTCGTGAAAACCCGACATGTCGCGATATCGCGACACTTTTTCTCCTTAGCGCTTCTTCTTGCAAATTGTCACGAAATCGTGACACTTTTCTTTGCGAGCTCTTTCTCTCGAACCTATCGTGAAATCGTGACACTTTTTCGTCCATACCATCCTTCTTGCAAATTGTCACGAAATCGTGACACTTTTCCTTGCAAGCTCTTTCTCTCAAACATGTCACGAAATCGTGACAGTTTTCTTTGCTTGCGCCTTCTTTCCAAACATGTCATGAAATCGTGACAGTTTTCCCTGCATGCGATTCTTCTTCAAACATGTCGCGAAATCATGATAGTTTTCCCACTTGGCTTTTTCTCTGCCAACATGTCGCGAAATCGCGACAGTTTTTCCACTTGGCTTCTTTGCTTTCAACATGTCACGAAATCGCGACAGTTTTGCTAGCATTTTCTCTCTCTTCTAACATGTCGCGATATCGCGACAGTTTCTTTTCTAGCTTCTCAACATGTCGCGATATCGCGATAGTTTTTCCAACTTTTTCTCTCTCCTCCGATATGTCACAATGCAAAATCGTGACAAAAAACATGTCGCGATATCGCGACAGTTTTCTTACTTGTCTTTTTCTTTGAGCTTTTGAATCTGGGCCACTTCTGTCTTCTTGGAAATTCACTGTACATGCTCTGACTGCTCTAAACTCTTGTTCACTTCATCAACTGATCCATCTAATGACCTCTACACTCCTGTCCATTGCATCAACCGATCCTCTGTCTATGTTGACAACAATGACAATACTTTGGCTTCACCTTGCTCATCAATGAACTCCTGTCAACTCCTTTCCATTGCATCAACTGATCAACCTGACTGTGTTGACAACAATGACAATACTTTGGTTGCACCTTGCTCATCAATCTCCCCCTTTGGAATTGTTGGCAACACACGTAATTGTGTGCAATTACCTGTAATTCTTCTCCCCCTTTGACAATAATACCAAAGGGCGGCTGCAAAACTCCCCCGAGTCCATGCACAACATTCTCAAGCAAAAATTATGATGGTTAGCAAAAAGCATAAACATGAGCAATAAGATAAACAGATGCATAAATGCTCCCCCTGAGAATTTGATCCCGATAGCTAGTCAATTCTTAGATTATTCTTGGGAATATGTGACCACTTCATTTCACCTTTGACACCATCACCCGATCTCTATCCATTGAGACTCGCTCTGTACTCTGTCAATAGGTTCACTAAGAACCTCCTAACAAGCTCACATAGAACTTGTCCAAATCACATCCCACATTAGAACTTGTCCAAATCAGCTCACAAGTTCATCAAGAAAAACTTGCTTAGCATGAACCCACAAAGAGAATTGTTAGAGACCCAATGTGATTCATCAACCTCATAGAAGCATAAAGAGAATTGTTAGAGACTCAATATGTTCTATACTTAACTCCCAATCTCAATCTCAATCTCAAAAGAATAAGATAGATGTAGTATGCTTTTCTCAAGAACATGAAACACAACCCAACAATTGCCAACCATGCAATAACTCATATAACAATGAGACTCATGTTCTTTCCACAACCAATATCTTTTCTCAACCAATTAGGGCTTTAACAACAATGCTTATAGACAAGGTTTAACCAACATCATTCAACTCAAGATTAACCTTGAAGCATTCAACCATTCACTACATGAAAAGGAAACTAGTAGACATCCTTTTCCTTCCAAAGGTATTTGAACAAAACAGCCACCAACATAAATCACCAATGCAGAGAATAACTTGCTCAAATCAATCTCAATGGAGTAAGCCCAAATCATGTATCAAGTAAAGCATTAACTTGATCAAAACAACCTCTTATGAAAGCAACTCAACCATCAATCTCAAAACAGCCAACTAAGGGTTTCACCATCTCAATGCAAATAGCAAGACTTACTAACATAAACCCTAGTGCAAAATGCTTCCTCTTCCTCAACCAGAATTATGCATTCACCCAAAGAAAACTCATCAAAGATTTTAATGTATAAACAATCTTCAATATCCAAAAACTGGGATTTACACCAACAAGAATACCTAGTAGACAACCTTTTCACTCCAAACTCAATTTCAGAAAATACACCATCAACAATATACATGGAAGAAGTTGCCCATACCTTTGTTTGAGGAAGAAGAGAATAGTTCTTCAACCTGTTACCAACACCACCCTCAACTTTGCCACCAAGTTAGGGTTAGATTATAAAAGTAACCACAAAAGTATTTATTCCATAAAACACCTTATGACTCCAATCCTTAGAAGTCAACTACCAAAAAAATATAAAGCATACAAACAATGTATCCTTTTACACCTTACTCAAACTCATACTTCTGGACCGTTACCTCTAGCGTTGGAACCTCAATCTACGCGCAGTCATCAACTCTCGATATTCTGCTTCCTCAGGCAATATCTCGCATTCCTCAAATAATGCAAGACTTTCTTAGGTGCATACGCAACTTGTCCTCCTTGACACTTCACCACCTGGGCGTTATTCTCTCAACGTCTCTGCCTTGCATGTGCCACTTGGCAAACTGGGTGCTAGTGCCACTATTTGCTTTGACTTTGGCATCTCTTTGTTGCATGTTCTATCTCAGAAAATGCCTATCAACTGCTGCATCGAAACACAAGTACGCAGCTAGGGCACGCACGCATTCTTTCATTAAACCAAGAAATCTGAATTGTTATGATCCGTAATTTTGAACAGTGGCAGAAGAATCATCAACGGTATAACAATGACAAATATCAAAACTACCAAGGGTGCCAGCTCTCAATTTAATCACAACCCTTCACGGTACTTCAATAGTCCACTACATAAACCGACAAAAAAACTTTGACAACTGTACAACAATTTCTCGACTGTTGGTCTTTCATCCTCAGATACCTAGACAAATACATAGGAGCATTTAAAATAAAACTTTAATATTGCTCCCCCTGAGGATGTGCCACCTGGAGTTGCTTAGAGCAATGGCGGAGTAGCCTCCTTCACCCAAGGAGACACGATTTCCTTTCTTCTGCCTTTCTCCAGACTTTCCTGAACTTGGGCTTGGGTTTTTCAACAACATCCCTATTTTGCCCCTGTTCGTGAACTTGAACATTTCTCTTGCGGGGTTGTCTCTTGTGCATTCTTGATGGATGATTATTTTCTTTTCTTTTATGCACATGATATGTTCCTTGTCTGTGTTGTCCTCTTTGTGTCTGATGAAATCTAGGGTTTTGCCTTAGATTAGATACAGAAGTGCTTGGACAGAACCTTGCTATGTGCCCTTGACCGTTGCATTTAAAACATTGCACATGTTTTATTCCCTGTCTGTATTGCATTCTCTGTGTATGATGAAATCTATGGTCTTGCCTTAGATTGGATACATAAGTGCTTGAACAAAACCTTGCTATGTGCCCATGGCCATTACATTTAAAACATTGCATAGGGTGTTCACTCAGAAAAGCAGATGTATTTTTATCAAGCATAACTCTTTGATCTATTGTTCGGTCCACAATAAATTGCCTTGTGACCAAAGTGGTTGCATTTAGAACAATAGCCATTAAAAGCATTATTATTAAAAGAGTGAGAGTGAGAGAACCTCTTTTGTTGTGGTTGCTTTGTTGTAGATCTTCTTTGATATTTTCTTCCTTTTGAGGATTCAGCTTCAGACTTTTCTTGCTTCAATCCTTCAACCGTGGACTTCTTCTTCTCTGCATATTTGGAGGATGAAGGTTGTTCAGCTTCATATCCAAGACCAAACTTAGCCGTGGAGCTTCTTTGTTGATTTATCATTGTATCTAGCAACTCCGTGCTCTTCTCAAATTTGAGATTTATATTGGCCTCTTTTAGTTGTTTCTTCAATGAAACAATCTCTTCTTCTTGTTGGCAACATACAGTCTCTTTCTCATTGATTTGAGACCTGAGAATATCTTCAATCCTTTTGTACTGTTCTACTTGTAGCTTTAGATCAACAATAACTTTGTTAGATTCCTCTTCACTTGTGCTGCATACATCATCCTCATTATCCAGGTGTGTCTTCAAGGCTTCTTCTGATTTCTTGGCCTTTTGAACTTGTAGGAAGAGATCTTCAATCTCATCCCCATATTCTTCTAACTTCTTGGACATTCTTTTGTTCTTTTTCTTTTCTATACTCAACTCTTCAAGTGCAGATATCAACTCTCCTTCAAGATCTACTTCAGCCTCAAGATTTTCATCACAAACTTCAGGATTCACTTCTTCTACCTTTTTCGGTTCAAATTTCTCTTCTACAAAAACTGAAACTGACTGGGATCCCTTTTTGGAGGAGGATCTATTCTTCTTAGCCATTGTGTACTAATCCAAGATCAACCCTGATCGATTTAGCCAAAACTGGGAACTTGGCTTTGATACCAATTGTTAGTCTTACAATGGCACTAAGAGGGGGGGGTGAATCAGTGCAGCTATTTAAAACTTAAAACTTTAACTCTTAAAGCCAAAACAATGAAAGCTTAAAACCAGAAACAACAAGTACCACAAGAGAGCATCACATAACACAAGATGTAACGAGGTTCACCAGTTTTGGCTACTCCTCAAATTAGACTTCTTGGACTCCCATCCAAATCCAGCCATTGCAAAGCACCAACTTTACAATCAATTTACCAGCAACCACCTGGAAGGAGCACCAACCCCTAATTTACCAGCACCAACTGGAAGGAGCACCAACCCCTGATTCCAAGCACCAACTTGGATTTCTATTTTGAATATAAGATTGACATAAATATGCCTTCACTTCTACAAGACCCTTACTGGTCTATAGCTCATCCAACCTCTCTTTCAATTCAGGAAACACATCTTTCTTCTGAGCACTTACAACCCTTTCTTATGGCTTGCTCTTGCAGCTCTCACAGTTATGTACTTCTTACAGCATTCTTCAAGCCCACAACACTATCCCTCTATACAACAGCACTCTTTTCTCCTCAGCAACACACTGCTCTTTGTATTTTTCACAACACAATGCTCTTCGTACTTTCTCAACACAATACTCTCTGCTTTCTCAGCACAATACTCTCTATACTTTTTACAGCACAATGCTCTCAATTTTCTCATAGTTCATTTTTCTTTTTAATCGACAAATCACAACACTCTTGCCACGTGTAGAGTTCAACCCTAACCCTAACTTCCTACACACGAAAACATTCTTTCGGCTCGCTATGCTACTGTTAATAGCCTTAAAAGCTTACTTACATCTCTGACAGACTTATCTGCCCACTTTACGGCTCTAACAGCCTTTTCGATGCTTTGTAAGTAAATCCGCTATTCTGATAGATTTATCTTTCTATTTACGACTCTGACCGTCTTACCTGCCTTTTTATGGCTCTGACAATCTTACCTACGTATTTACAGCTCTGACAGCCGAACTGCCGCTCTGACAGCTTTTTGTCTTCTTCTCGGCATGCAGGCGCGAAAAACACATGTCACGAAATCGTGACACTTTTCGCCTTCATTCACTCTTCTTGGCATGCACCCATGAAAATGGAACATGTCATGAAATCGTGACACTTTTCGGCATGCACCAGCGAAATCGGAACATGTCACGAAATCGTGACACTTTTGCCTAGAACTTCTCTTTGCATGCACCAAAATGGAACATGTCGCGAAATCGTGACATCTTTTTCTCTCCTCTTTCCTTCGCATTCACCCGAAAATGGAACATGTCACGAAATCATGACATCTTTTTCTCTCTCCTCTTTCCTTCGCTTTTGCCTACGAAAATGGAACATGTCACGAAATCGTGACATCTTTTTCTCTCTCCTCTTTCCTTCGCTTTCGCCCACAAAAATGGAACATGTCGCGAAATCGTGACATCTTTTTCTCTCTCCTCTTTCCTTCGCTTTCGCCCACGAAAATGGAACATGTCACGAAATCGCGACATCTTTTTCTCTCTCCTCTTTCCTTCGCTTTCGCCCGTGAAAATGAAACATGTCGCGAAATCGTGACATCTTTTTCTCTCTCCTCTTTCCTTCACTTTGGACCATGAAAACTCGACATGTCGCGAAATCGCGACATCTTTTTTCCTTAGCGCTTTTTCTTCCCTTCGGGTCGCGAAAACCCGACATGTCGCGATATCGCGACACTTTTTCTCCTTAGCGCTTCTTCTTGCAAATTGTCGCGAAATCGCGACACTTTTCTTTGCGAGCTCTTTCTCTCGAACCTGTCGCGAAATCGCGACACTTTTTCGTCCGTACCATCCTTCTTGCAAATTGTCGCGAAATCGTGACACTTTTCCTTGCAAGCTCTTTCTCTCAAACATGTCGCGAAATCGCGACAGTTTTCTTTGCTTGCGCCTTCTTTCCAAACATGTCACGAAATCGCGACAGTTTTCTCTGCATGCGCTTCTTCTTCAAACATGTCACGAAATCGTGACAGTTTTCCCACTTGGCTTTTTCTCTGCCAACATGTCACGAAATCGCGACAGTTTTTCCACTTGGCTTCTTTGCTTTCAACATGTCACGAAATCGCGACAGTTTTGCTAGCATTTTCTCTCTCTTCTAACATGTCGCGATATCGCGACAGTTTCTTTTCCAGCTTCTCAACATGTCGCGATATCGCGATAGTTTTTCCAACTTTTTCTCTCTCCTCCGATATGTCGCGAAATCGCGACAGAAAACATGTCGCGATATCGCGACAGTTTTCTAGATTTTTCTCTCTCCTCCGTTATGTCGCGAAATCGTGACAGAAAACATGTCGCGATATCGCGATAGTTTTCTTACTTGTCTTTTTCTTTGAGCTTTTGCATCTGGGCCACTTCTGTCTTCTTGGAAATTCACTGTACATGCTCTGACTGCTCTGAACTCTTGTTCACTTCATCAACTGATCCATCTAATGACCTCTGCACTCCTGTCCATTGCATCAACCGATCCTCTGTCTATGTTGACAACAATGACAATACTTTGGCTTCACCTTGCTCATCAATGAACTCCTGTCCATGCACCTTGCTCATCAATGAACTCCTGTCCACTCCTTTCCATTGCATCAACTGATCAACCTGACTGTGTTGACAACAATGACAATACTTTGGTTGCACCTTGCTCATCAATCAACTCCTGTCCACTCCTTTCCATTGCATCAACTGATCAACCTGACTGTGTTGACAACAATGACAATACTTTGGTTGCACCTTGCTCATCAAATAGTGGATTTAAGATAAATAATGAAGTTGAAGCTTGGGCCGATTTATAAGGATTAAAAGTATGCAAACAAATGAAAAGGAACATATTTTGGATGGAAGGTGATTCACTCATAATAATAAATATAATTTTGAGGAAAGCAAAGGCTCCATGGAACATACAAGAGATAATTATGGAAATTCAAGATCTTGCTAAAGAGTTTGAAGAAATTAGATTTACACATACATTAATGGAAGGAAACAAATGTGCAGATAGGCTAGCTAATAGAGGGGTTTTAATTAAGGATCATGAAGTTAAATTCTCTTTTCCATGGTTAGAGGAAGTAGTAAGTTTAGTTGAAGTTGACAAGAAAATGTTTACTGTCTGAATCAAATAATGATTAAGATTTACTTTAATGTTTTCCATTGGTAATATCTACTTTATTTTATAACATTAATATGTTTTCATATAAACTATTTATTATAATTTTTGTGGTTGCACTTGTGCTTCAAGAAGGAAACTAGAAATCCATATTTGGTAAAGCAGACTATGATAGTGTGATGTTTTGGAAATATTACTCTACTAAGATGCAATGCATAGATAGTAGAGGTGAAGTTTTGGTATTGTGAATGCTACTATAGAAAATTTCAAGAAGGATGTTGAATTATGGGATATTTGTATTCACACAAAAATTTGAAAAGATCCAAAAAATGAAAATCAAGAATTCAAATATTTTATGTTAAATGATGTAGGTTTCTAGCTATAGCATCCCAATTGATATGAGAAGTGAATCTATTTATAAATTATCAAGATATAAAGAAGAGAGTTGTGACTTTTGAAGGGTGGGGGACCCGATTACAACCCCTTGTTCTCCAACAAAAAATAATAGCCAAGTCATAAATGTATTGACATACCAAACTAATAAAAACATTATGGGTATATCGAGTGACACAAATGAAGAACACAAGCTTATACTGAGAGGGGGGTGAACAATATAAGACCACTTTTTACTTTTCTTTCCCAAATAGTATTATCCAATATAATCAATGGCAATATCAATAGTAGTAACCAAAGCAATGCACAAATAATCACACACAATAGAGACACCAATTTAATGTGGTTCGTCCACTATGGGCTACTCCACAGAGAAATATTTCTCTAATATTTTCTCAAAAAATATCTTTGGAAATCCTTCCCTATTACAATATTTATGGATCTATGTCCAAAGGAGACACAAATCCCCTAATTTTGTTTGTGGATCTCTATCCATAGGAGACACCAATCCCCTCTACTCTGGTTGGTGATCTTCTAGAAGAACTAATGCCTCCACTGCACTAGCTAATGGATATCTATCCACTGAAGACTCCTACCCTCACTCAAAATACCTATCCTCACTACCCTGGATAATGGACCTCTATCCACTAGAGATTGTCATCCTCTATACTCTGTCACCTCCAAAGCTTACTTTCAACTCTGTCTCAAATCTACACTAAACACGATCCTTTGATCTAGCACAAATCTGCTCAATCTCTGTCCTCTAATCTGCACTAAAAATAGTCCTTCATTTCAGTACAAATCTGCTCAATATCTACCCTCTTATCTACACTAAACACAGTCCTTCGGTCTAGCACAAATTTTCTTAATATTTGTCTTTGGTCTGGCACAAACCTGTCCTCAAATATGCACCAAAATCTGTCCTCAAATATGTCCTCAAGATTCAACACAAATATTAACTCAATCTCAAATCAAATCTACTAGATCTGCTCCAAAATTTAACTCAAGGTTTGAACAAATCAATCATTCAACTCTTCTCACAAGTATTCTCAAAATAATTACCTCAAATCTATCCATAAGTCCTCTAAAAGACTTATCTAGTCTGCTCTTAATCTCTGTCTTAAAATTTGTATTTTAAGCTTCCACAAAATCTCACACCAAATTGTCCACAAGTCTTATCCAAGACTTACCTCAAATCTGCTCAACAAGTCCTCACTAGAAGTTGTCCAATCTGCTCACCAAGTCTTCTCCATGACTTACCTCAAATGTATCCATAAGTCCTCTCAAGGACTTATCCAATCTTCTCTTTATCTCTATCTTCAAATATTTATTGTAAGCTTCCACAAAAGCACGCACCAATCTATCCACAAGTCTTCTCTAAGACTTACCTCAAATTTACTCAACAAGTCCTCACTAGGACTTATCCAATATTCTCATCGAGACTTCTCCAAGACTTACCTCAAATCTGCTCAACAAGTCCTCACTAGAACTTGTCTCAAATCTTTATTGTAAGCTTCCACAAAAGCTTACTCAACTTAATTCAATCTAACACAAAATCCTCTTCAATCACTAAAACAAGCTTCACACTTAATCTTGTTAAATATCATAGAAACATATAAGTAATTATTAGAGACTCAATATGCTTCACACTCACAACAATGCTCAATCACTTTCAATATCTTTCTCAAATCAAATTAGAAAATAGAACAATTTGTTTCACAGAACTATAACTATGACTTCAACACTTCCACTTGACTAGGCTCAATCAACTTCACTCAATCAATTACTCAATGAAGCACTCCTTGCTTACAAACCCTAGTCTAAGAATATGAACTCTCACTCAATTATTTCCAACAATGCTTATAAAAAAATCTCACATAACAATGATACTCATGATCTTGCATAAACCCTAGTTCAAGATAGTTCTCAACTTCACATAACAATGATACTCATGATCTTGCACAAACTCTAATCATGCATATGAAGGCTCATTCAATGTTTCCAAAAATGCTTATCAAAAAAGGTTTTTATCATCAACTCTCACTCAGAAAAACCTTTAACAATCAAACTCAACAATGCTTATCAAACAAGGTTTTTATCATCAACTCTCACTCAGAAAAACCTTTAACAATCAAACTCAACAATGCTTATCAAACAACCCCTTTTATCTCTAACTTAGCATTCATAATATCCAAAAATCACTCAAAAGGAATATGTGCCCATACCTTTTTTTTGATGAAGAATTGTCCTTAAAAACCTGTCTCAATCATAACCACTCTCTTTGCCAATCACAAGGGTTAGATGTCACAAATACACCTTATTACTCCCTCTAGATTTTAATGCACTTCTAAAAGAAAAATAATCACCACTTCAAAATATTCCAAAGCATTGACAAGTTTTTTCTTGATTTTTAATCAAATTATTTTATCTCCCTTTTATAAAGCAAGATCACAATAAAATTCCTTTTTCACCTTTTAACTCCACTCTCTAATTCATTTCCAAGGCATCAAAGAATTAAAATAAACTATTTTTATCCTTATACCTCTCTACTTCAAAAAATGCCCTCTCAATAATATGTATGCCTCAAAACACACTTTATTATAACATAGGCCTTGCAAAAATTAAATTAATTTTTCATACCTTAGAATTTGCACCAAAATGTTTGCGCACCACACAAACTGCCTTTGCACGAATTCGAACCCAAAACCTCACTGCCAACACTACATCCTAGCGAATGCTAGGCTTGCCGCGTGGGCTACACGCCCACTTGAAACAAAGAGCACATGATGTCCATTTTATCCTTGTCTTCCATGCCAAACACATCGAATGCAAAAGGTCTTTCCTTTCTTCCTTGCAAAACATGATCGTGCGACTTGAACCCACGACCTAGCCTCTATGAAATTCTTATCACAACCTTGTCTATTGTTTGCACTACCTAGCGCATCATGTAGGATCTTCGCATCCTCACTGATTTCAACACACACACCTCTATCCTTTTTGAATCGCATGAAGATTCCTCCCTCAAAGTGCATGCACGAAATATTACTTTGCTCAACTCAAACTTCGAATGCTTGATTGACTTTGGGGAAATAATTTACCCCCTCTTTATATGCAATGTGATGAATATGAATGCGTCGGCCCTCATTTCGATTTTGCCACCATTTTTCAAAAATAACTTTGCATTTCAAAAATAATATTTTAATTATAATTATTTTAAATTCAAAATGAATTTAAATATTATAATTAAATATTTAAATGTCCTTTGGGTCTTTTTAAATAAAATAAAATATAATCTTTCTTAGATTTTTAGGAAAACCTTTTGCCATTTTCACCTTAGCAAAATAACCTTATTATTTTCTTTCAACCACCATAGAACGAAGATATATTTTCAACCCTTTTCTTTTGTCCAAATATTATAATATTAGTATCCTTCTTGCTTCTCTTTTGGGGTCTCTAGGCATAATATTTAAATTAGATATTATATCCTTGCCTCTTAGAAAATCAACCATGAACCATTTGCTTAACATTCTTTTGACATTTGCTTCATATTCCTTTGACATCAACGATAACAAATCCTACTCATATTTACAACAACAAAAAACTTATATGGGATCATCTCCCTATAAACTAGTTTTTAGGAAGGAAGTAATATTGTCAACCAAACTATAAATCCATTTGCTTCGAATGTCATAGAAATTAGAGATTGAAGACATTTATATCAAATCAATTCAAGTATAATTAAATGTCCTACTGGCCCTAGAAGAAGGAAGAAATCATTCAAAAGTATGGTTCAATATCAAATGGCAATTAAAATATGATTCAATAAAGGACCACCCAAATGGATTACAAGGAAGACAATTTGGTGTTTGAATGAGATGAAGATAGGACTAAATTAGGGAGTTACAAGAATAATGTTTCCCTTTAGATCAATCCATACAAAATCCTTTGGGTTATGGATCCAAATGCTTAGCAACTTGTGACTATGGACAAAATGCCACTACCAATTTTAGTTAATGTGAAGCATTTGAGGCCCATCTAAAGGGATGTCCAAGGAAAAATGAAATGTAAATATATACATGGTTTATTTTATGATTTTTCTTACCATTATCTCCTTTTCTTTCCCATCAAGTTTTCTTGCTTATATTTTCCTTTCCTTTAAAGAAAAAAGACAAAAAAAAAAACTAAAAAATGCAAAAAAAAAAAAAGAAAATGAAGAAATAAAATTTTTAGGTCCAAGTGAAAACCTTGAAAAAGGCACTTGGATGTTCCCCTTCTTCTTTCTTCTTATTCCCATTTTCCAAAAAAATCTTTGAGTTACAAAAAAAATCTTCAAGATAGGAGTAAATCACTTGAATCATTGAGCAAATATCTTGTCAATAATCATGGTGGAAAAACAAAAAATAGTGTTTCATACCCAAAACACTTGCCATATTTATTTATTACAATAGTGGGGTATTTGTAAGGGGGAGGGGTTAAAAAACCCTCATCCTAGTGGCAATTATTATTTTTTACCATGAATAAGAGGTTTCCAAAACCTAGAGTCATTTTTCTCTTGCATGCATAAGGCATCAACACACAAATTGTATATACCATGCCCTGTCTGCCCTCACCCTCACATTATTAAATTATTTGCACCTGCTACACATAAACTTGAAGAACTAGGAATTCATAGGTCATTCCTAGCTGACTATTATGAATCGACTAGGTCATATTCCATATGGGATCCTCATATAGGTTGGTTGGCTTAAACTCTACAACAAAATCCAAAAAATAAGAATTTTACTAAGACATTATCAAGTGCGATTTGCTATCAAAACTAGTCATCAAGGAGAAAATTTCTTCTTTGAGGCTAGGTGACCTACCTACACTAAAATCAAAATAAAAATCTTCCCAAGGGATCATCATTGAGTGATATTCTCAAATTCTTAAGTGAATCACTCCTTCTCAAGCATACTGATCTATCTCTAATTAAAATCACCTAAGTTTGTCTACCCCAAAAAATCTCTCACCCCTTCTAGTTTTTGAAATTTGTTTAATATAATTTTGTTTAGGCCAAGGTCAAATGTGTGATGAGGTGCTTATGAGTGTCATATATGTAGCCTACAGGCATATGATTATGTAAGCCTATGGGTATTCCTAATTTATGTAAGCCTATGGGTCCCTTTCATATTTCACCCTTAGTAGGATTTATTAAACTACCTTTATGGATAGTCTTCACTTAAAAGGATAATTTATTATTATTTTGTTGTAAGGTTAACCTCAAGGTTAATTTTAAGTCAATTTGAGGTTAACCTCTCATTAAGGATTTAATATCACTATAAATACCCCTCAATGAGGATCCATTTGTATCATAAGTGTGAATAAAATATGATATATTAGGATTCCCATGGGCACCCACCTTATACTTGTTATCATCTTTCTTTGTTTATTTATATTTTTTATTATTTTTATCTTGTAAATTGTCTTTTCTTATTTTTGGCATATGATTGTGGTGAATGCATGTTTTAAAAGGTTTCTAGAAAATATTGTAAATTTGAACATGGTATCAAAGCATATTCTAGAGTTGCTTCACTCATTCAACAAAAGAGATTTTTGTTGATGATCTCTTCACATCATATTTTAGGTTCTATCCTTGTTTCAAATTAAAAAAAAAAAAACACAAATTTAAATTTTCCTTGTTTTGGTGCCAAAAAGTGACAAATTTTTTTACATGTTATTTATGTGCTACTCATGGAGGATTTTATCACCCATCCATGAATTTTGGTGCAAGAAGTAATTTTTATCATAGATGGTAAGGCAACAACACCATGCACCCAAATTGCTCGATCCTCCACCAACCTACAACTATCTACATCGAGTGGAGTCTCCTGCCCATGACAACACCAAAGGGAGTGGCACAATGGCTTGGATGGTCCACTATAAATAAGAGGTCATCAATTTAAAAACTTACCATTTATTTGAAGCAAAATATAAAGACTACAATTTTTGGAGGCTCTTTTCTCCTTCTCATCTACCTATCTCATGTAGTGGTTGGGCATCTTATTCATAGAAGTGAGGTCACTAGGTCAAATTTCATAGGCTTTTGTTTTATTTGGATTTCTAGTCGATTGAATACATGATAAGGGATAGGTAGTCCTCAAAAGACCTCAACCCATTATGTGGCATAGTGGTTGGATCATTTGTTTATGAGACTAAAGTGTTAGGTTCAAAACCTAATAATGACACCTCTTTTGCTCTTTCAAAAGGTATTTTTTGCACCAAGTCATATGCAATATCTTTTTTCTTGGTTTCATAATGTGCACATGACGTGTTAATTGGTACCATTGCTTATTCATAGGAATTCTTAGGTTTGAACCTCGTTGGCTCCAAACCTACATAAAAATTTATGTGTGTATGAGTGTGTGAGGTATATAATCCACCAATCACATCGAAGTAAGTGTCAAACATTTTAAAGTTGTAATATTACTACAATGGTAAGAGCTTTGGCCTCTCTTTGAGAGGTCCAAGGTTCAAACCCCACTTAGTATGAGGAGACCAGGAACCCTCATAAAAACCTATGAAAATTCATTGAAAAAAGGTGTCAAATATTTTCCAATTGTGAAATGTCATAATACTTGATTTGGAAAAAAAAATTCTAAGGTTTGTTAATTAATTTTTTTATTTGAGTGCTAATTCATCCAAATATTTTAGAGGTTATAAAATTTTCATACAAAAGTGTTTGGAGCCCATTTTATTCTATATTGAATAATTTTTCAATCTCTACATAGTGGTGACATTAGTTTATGGACCTGCTATAGATTTATCTAGGGGTTTTTGTGAAAAATGGACTCATGGTATGTTACCCATCTCAATGGGAGATATTATATCACTTGGTTAGTTTAAATGTTAGGATTAATGAAAAGCAAAAATCTCTAGTTCATCTTCAATAATGAGTCAAATAAAGGTCTCAAAATCATGAATTCAATAAGAGAAAGGAGGAAACTCTTGGACAATTCTTCATGTTAGTGGAACTAGATGTACTTTTCCACATTATCGAGAATACTAATCTTGTTGGAGTATGGTCAACTTTAAAAGATATTTGTGGAAAAGTAAGTTCTAGTGAAGTTAATAGAATATAAATTAAGCTCTCCAATCTCAAAATTTTAACTTGAAATAATGTCAAAGACTATATATCTCACTTCAAAGATCTAAAATTTGATCTAGCTATGACATGAGGTAATGTAAAGAGTCATGAAGAGTATGTCAAACATGTTACTTCCAATATTTCTCCTCATTTTTATACAGTTGGTTTTGTTCTTTATGTGAATGTTATGACTATCGAAAAACTATAACCCATATATCTTAAAGGCCATTTGGTTCTTGTAGATTTCTTTCTAATCCACAAGATCATCCAAAAGACTTCAATTCAATGGAATCTAAGGCTCAAATTCCTAAGAACAAGTCTAAGATTTCAAATAAGTCAAAAATTTGCAAGTATTATGAAGGGGAATAACACTCCATCAATAATTGCATTACAATGCTAAAGAAGATTGAAATAAAATTCTTGAGGATTGGACACAAGCTTTCTAATGATGAAAGAGGAACAATGAAGGTCCAATAGAGCATCCATTATTGGGGGGAGATTTTACCTCTAATGCCTTCTCTCCTTGGTTCTCTTAGCTTAGATTATGGGGAGATGTTGAAATTTATGTAATACAATCTTGTTAAGGCCAAGGCCAAATGTGTGATGAGATGCTTATGAGCACCATTTATGTAGCCTATAGGAATTTGATTAAGTAAGCCTACAAGAATTCCTCATTTATGAAAGATTACAGGCATGTTTATGTAAGCATACAACCCCCTTTCATATTTAACCCTTAGTGGGATTGGTTAATCCACCTTTATGGATAATATTCACTTAAAAGGGTAATTTATTATTATTTTATTGTAAGGTTAACCTCAAGGTTAATTTTATGTCAACCTAAGGTTAACCTCTCATTGGGGATTTGGTATCACTATAAATACCCCTCAATGAGGATCCATTTGTATCATAAGTGTGAATAAAATATGATATATTGGGGTGCCCATGGGAACCCACCTTATACTTCTTATTGTTGTCTCCCTTTGTTTCTTTATGTCATTTATTATTATTGTTTTTTTAAATACCTTTTCTTCTTTTTGAAATACAAATATGATGAATGCATTTTTTGGAAGGTTTTTGAAAAATATTATAAAGTTGAACACTAGAAATTAGCTCCTAAACAATTTTTTCATGAACTTTCATTCACTCTACCTCCATAGCAAATTTCTCCTTCTATTGAGCAAATTACTCCATTTCCCAAGACTTCAACAAATTTATCCATTTATTCAAGAATCATCAATTATGTTCATCATAGATACCACATATTTCTCCATTATTTATTCCATGTCTAAATCCAATCATGCATCCCTACTAGTCCATCACTACTACCTCTCCCACTTCAACTGTAGTAGAACAAATTCAAATTGAGGTGACTAAGGTGGAATCATCCAAGGGGAAGGGATAGAATAAACTAATAATAAAGAAGCCTACTCCACCTAGGATATGAGAAGAACTATTCAATGAACCCTATATGAAGGTGGAGGAGGGAAAATTCAAGCACTTCCCTATAGAGGTGAGAAGGAAAGCACTAAGGAGATTCAACCTTAGGCTTAAAACCAATTTCTAGAGCATCAATTAAGTATGAAATTTAGGCCTATTCATTAACCTAATGCCACAAGTCTAGAATTATATAGAGATTTAGAAATGAGCGAAATCCAAAAACTCAACAATATTTTTATTTCTCTAGCTTAGAATAATGTACATCCTTTACATATTTATACAACATGGTATCTCTTAGTTTCAAGAGACCCTTGGTGTTTCACCTTCACCTTAGACTTTTCAGCTTCTCTCATTCTCCCATGGGATGTAACTATTAAGTTTCTCTCAACCTCATATGGGGTGAAATAATTATCAATCATTACTTAACATCAAATAATGTAATATCTAAAATACCATCCTTATATTATTTGGTATAACATATAAATATTATTACCCCTTTAATTCCTAGGGTGGTAGAATGAAATTGTGATTTGGCTCTAGCTCTTGCTCTATCTCTAGCTTTGAATAATATCCACTAGGTATTCCTTTTGATCTACCTCTAGGTCATTACCTCTGGGTATTACCTCTAGGTCACCAATGGATCATCACCTCTAGGTCAGCTCTATGTCTTTACCTCTAGGTCAACTCTGTGTCTTTACCTCTAGGTCAACCTTTGGATCTGCCTTTAGGTCATCTCCTTTAGAATATTACCTCATACTCAAAATCCTCCACATAATGTTCAACTCCAAGCTTTCCAAGTATAACTTGGGTCATGTTATTTTGTAGGATCTGTCACTGTAGGTTTTTTTTAGCATAGCCTAGGTCATATTTTAATGCAAAAACCATGCATCTCAAGTTTCCCAATATTACATTACTTCATGGGAAAAGTGTAACCATCACTTTTATCTCTCTCAACCACTAAACTTTGTCTTATTCTTCCTTTCATCGAGGATTTATTTTACTTTTTTTCATTCTAACACATTCATTCATCCACAATCCATATGTATTTTATCTTTCCTTTCATCTTTGTGCCAATAATTTCCTTTAGAGTGGTTATTACCTCCACAAATCTCATAGGGATGCAAGCTCCAACATCTAGTTTTTACATGTTTAGATCTTCCACAATGACTACAACAACTCATCCTAGGAGTTTCATTCTCTGTATATGTTTCTCTTTTCAAAAATTTAGTGTTAATACTTCCTTCTTGACCATCAAAACCAAGGACTTCATTCTTTGGCCTTAAATTTGGGGTTTTAGAACTTCTTATACCTTGCCCATGCCTTCCCAATTTTGTGCCATCATATCCCATTTTTATCATTAGTTTTGAACCAATCCCTTTAGTATGATTTTCAAAACACCCAATTTCTCCATCATCACTATGGTCTCTATCACTATCACCAACAATATTCAAATACAAAAAACATCATCTTCACAATGACCTTCAACACAATGAGAACTATTGCTATTATCATTCAAACACCTAAACCCAAAATTTTCATCATCACTCTTTTCTTCAACAATATGGCCTTTGTCATGGCTAACACAATCAACAATATTGAGCAAGATATCATGATGCTCATCTTCAACACAAACCCTACTATCATCAACAATGTTCAAATCATAAGTAAAATTTATCCTTTTGATAAGGTCACTTGTGTCACAAAAAACATTTGCCACTATAGGCTTCAAATCACTTGTATCACAATAAAAATGTGTCCTTTTGACAATGCCATTTATGTCACAACAAACATCTACCATCATGGGCTTGTCCTTCACCTTTTTATTTGTTTCCCCTTGCTTTTTATGCTTAAATATGTCAGAGTGATTAATTCCATGTAAACTATTCTCACAACATCCATAGGAATTGTAACACAAATTTCAAGATTTTCACAAACATCAACATCTTTGAGAATTATTTACAAACAACTCCTTAGTGTTAAGAATTGTCCATCTTCATAAAGTTATTTACCTTATATAAAATAAATATATTTATCTAGTGAAACACACTTTTTAACTTCAACTTGCTTCTTGGTTTGTTTACTAACACTTTTATTCCTTGATTTTGTCACTTCCTTAGATATGAGTACCTTATATGTTATTTCAAACTCCTCTTCATAATTTGATTCTTATCCTTTTGAGCAATATACCCTTTTTGGTGTTGCCCTTGTTGGTTTTGCCTTTGTTGATATTGTGGTTGAAATTGTTGCTTCCTTTGAGGAGGTCTTTGAGATTGTCCCCATTGAGTCATTGAATTATATCTACAAAATTTGGTGTCATGTCCTTTTTCACAAATATGACAATACCTCCTTTACCTTTGAGACTACTTTTGTGATGAAATTGAGGTGGAAAAACCTGTTGAACCCTTTTGTGGTTTCTTTGTGGAGATAAGAGCATTATTGGACAATTGATCCCTTAATTAATTTTATGTTTCCTCCTATTGAAGTATGTTTTCCAATTCTTCAAATGATACCCTTCTATTTGACACTTGTAGAGAAGTCACCAACATTCGAAATGATTCAAAAAGAGCTCTAAGTACAATGGATACTAAGAGCTTGTCATCTACTTTTTCCCCATGGTGTTCAATTTTACAATTCTATGAAGAAATTATTCAATACTCTCTCCATTCTAGATCCTTAAAGTATGAAGTTGAGACCGAAGATGATGGATTTTGGCTTAATTTCTTCCTTTAAATATAGTGAAGAATATATCCCATGCTTCTTTTGATGTTTTTACTTCACTCATAAGTGGTTGAATTTCATATGTTACTCTAAGAGTAATGAGCATTATGTATTATTATCTTCACCATCATACTTGTGTTTAGTTGTCGTATCCTCAATTCAAACTTCATCACCAATAACTATGTCCCAAAGTTTTTCAACCACTATAATTGTCCTCATTTTTGTTTTCCATGATGCAAATTTTGGACCTTTGAGCAATGGAGATTTTGTGAGAAAATATTTAAGTGTTGACATGATGAAGGTTCCTTATATCTTCCAAAATGCCCCCTTTTCTATATACCACCAGTCCTATATACCGATCCTTTCTATATACCCGCCCTTCCTATATACCCATCGGCATGTGGAAGAAGCTAGTCCTCTTGATATACATGATCATTCATGAGAGAGACCTTAAGGTACATCAAAGAGTGATACATGATACAAGGTACTATGTAAAAGGATTCATCCTATCAATGACACCTACTTAAATACAAATCCTCATAGGTGGGCGTAATTTCCCTATATATTTAGAATTTCTCAATTTTAGGATTTATGTCTAACGATAGTGATGAATAGGGTAAAATATGGAGTTAAAAAATCATAAAAAGGTGTCCTTATTTCTTCTCAATAATTTATAGCGTTGATTACTAAACATTGTTATGGCAACTATATTAGTGTTAGACGCAATAGCTTAACGTGATAGCATTACCTATAAAAGCAAGTCAGAGGCACCATTTATACCAAATGTTACAATTGTGCTAAGCACATGTTTTGATTATGTATATAAAATTGTTTTGGATACAAGAAAAAAGTGATTTTGAAAAATAAGGTGAAGGTCATTGCCAAAAATGCACCATTGACATTAATAAATTTACTACCTTTAGTGTTTTTTAGCATTTCTACTCTAGTTATTTCAAAATAATTTTAAAAATAAACTATAGTGATTTATTTTGCAAGAACAAGTAGTACTTTGCTTTTAAAAAAATATCCTCTAAGAGAATTGAACTTGTGGCTCATTGTTTAAAAGTTTTAATCTTGTTTGCAAATACCAACTTTCCCACCATGCACTTTACAAGTTTTAGAAAAATAAATTCAAAAGAAGTACCTTGCAAATAAGTCACCACAAATGACAATTGGGTCTCCCTTCTAAAAATGATCAATTTAGAACCACTTCATGCTTTTCACATGTTTTCAAATTGACCTTGATGAATTCAAAATTCTTTTTCCTTCTTCTGTGAGACACCTTGAGTCATATTTGATCATATTTCATTAATCTAAGCACCTCCCTCAACACTCAAGAACCTGCAATTACACACAACACTAACCTATGCAATGAATTCCAACATTTTGTAGAAATTTTTAAATTATAAGAAAAGCTTGCTAGGCCTGGTGTTATGGATAGATGCACCTTTCGTGCCGTTGCTACCAAACGGTCTCAAAATTGTTCACATAGAGGACAAGAATATTCTAACTGCACGCCAAGATACTTAATATACTAGCTCGTTCTAAGGCCTCTACGTTATCTGTTAGGATCTCACTGAGAGGTCACAAAAACAATGGCGGGTCTAGCATCACTCTCATCACCATCTTTACTCAGACCATCACCACGCCCAGCCAATTTCGGCTTCAAAAGCAAACGTTGGTGTCCCGCAGCAGAGTTGAAAGGAGGCTCTTCAATTTCAACCGAAAAAGAAGAGGAAAGTGCATCTATATCTGTGCCTGCAGGGTTTGAGCCACCAGAACCGCGCCGGTTTTACGTGAAAGGCGATCAATGGGGAAAGATTTTGTCTGCGTCCCTTGCTTTGCCCTTGCGATTTGGCTCCGGAGTATTCGTCCAAGGGTGCGCCCGCTCAATTTGCTTGTCTTTTATACTCATTTCTATAGTTCATTCGACAATAATGCAATGCGATGTTCGTGTTTACTTGTTTATTTTTTTGAAGTGTTTACACAATATCCTTCTGAATGATAAAATTTGAGCTGCATTCTATGTTTTCGTATCTTTTTCTGAAACGACATGCTTCTGTCACTGAAATTAAGGTGTATAAGGTTAAGGGATTTGTTGGCTTTCTATGGAAGCCGGGTAGTATCTGTACTGCTGGTTCAAAATGGGCAGTCCCTAGGGGCCTGTCCATTTAACTGGATATCTTATCATTGCCACGTATGACACGCCTGCCCACATTTCACAATTCTACACGGTAAGGTAGCATTTAAAGGGGAAAAAACAGATAGAATGTTTTACAATAGACTTTAAACATCATCTTCGGCAGTGAATTCCACAAAACGATTTTACCGAATCGATTGTCACGTTTGTTATTACAAGTCATTACCAACATGATGGCCAAACTCACTGATATAACATATAAAGACGCGTAAAGAAAGAGCTGTTTGTCAAACACATGCCTACACAATTATATCAACCATTTCTTTTAAATAACTACTTCTCATTTGCTTATACAAAATAGGCTTTTAACCAAGCAACTGCCCGATCATATTTAACTCCTGGTGCTAATGCATGCGATAGTTGCAACCACTATTAGAAAAAATTACAAACTTGGATCTCCTACTAACATACCCCAGGCTTAAGTTGTTGTCTCATCCTTAGACTACTCACAAAATTGGATTTTTTTGCTACTTAACTAAAAGTCAGCTAGAAGATGCTGTGGAGGACTGCAGGTATGGACGCAGATGAACCACTTGTTGTGACCATTTGCCTTCTAGCCTACAAGAATACAGGTCACAATAGATATTTTTTTTAAGTACTTGATTAATCATGCCCCATCACAAGACCCTGTAACGTCACTGGTGCTAGGCATCATTTGGCATATGACAAGCAAGTTCACAAGGGAAGTGCTTGCATCACAGAACCACACTCAAGGAAAATGACTAACCGCTCGGTCTTCCTCCTTTTGCTCTCTCGAGCAGCCGTCTAGGCATTCAGGCCAAAAGATGTCGATCACATGGGTGTATTTCACCTTGTGACTACTTGGTAAAGCCAACGGTTGCCTCCACAGCATAAGAAAATCCTTAAAATATTACGAGGATCGTCTCTCTGTAATCCTTTGGGTGCCAAATGCTTCCCCAGAAGAGGGCCGACATAAATTAATCGGAAGAGCGTGTCTTGTCAATCCTGCAATTAGCACTCTCCTAATTGAGCTTTCAAGCATCCCAGTGCATACCAGGTCCTCGACGATCAGAACCCATTTCCAGGTGAGCGCTCACTCAACCTCTAGCGCCTTGGGTTCAGCATGTGCTCCTTGAGAGGCTCCAAGGCCCACCAAGGTCTCGCCTGTCAGTCTTAACCATTTTACCAATCTACTTGATCCAAGCTAAGTCCTTCATTCCCGGGTTTCATCATGTCAGATTCGAGAACAAGTCTCATGTGATCTCAGAAGGTGGTTGCTATAGATATTATTGTCATAATTGCCCACTAGCAAGATATCATCAGTTTGAAGGATCATTAGTAATTTGCTAATCCCCTAACATTCATATTGTAGATAGTGTAGTCTTAAGCATAGCACATAAGATCCTTTTTGGTGACTACTCCATCATTTCTAAATAGTTGCAGAATAAAATGATCATAACCAAGTACCAATTGCCACCTTCATTTCCATGGAACAGTACGTTCAAATTACAAGAGTCTCCATAGAAGAGTTAGATTCATGTCTACGTGGAGGGGAGAATCATCTAAAGAGGGAAAATACACCTTATCCAGTAGTCCAGAAACTGCTCATATAGAGTATTTGAAAGGCAAACCATCTATCAAATGATTCTACATATATCCTTTATTGTGGTCTAGCAACAATTCAGATTCTGGATTGCGCTGTCGTCCTCCTCCTCATTATCATCTACACCACTAATTTATCATTCCAAATAGGGAATTATACAGCCTTATATAGTGCCAACGTGGGCCATATCAGGAATTGTATCCACAAAGACAATATACAGATTTGACATTTCCAACCTATAAATTCAAATAAAAGAGCTCATGATTGTTCTATTCAAGGGTCACAAGGGTGAGACATGTAATGTCCCCATTTTGGCTTGTCGGTAGTGTGTATGCACTCAGGTGTTGTTTGGACATTGCAGGGATGCTGATTGCTTTTAGATGCCAGTTTTCGGAAGTCATTCTGTGCTTTGATGATAGACTTACTATTTTTAGTAAGTCAGTGGCTAGGGTTTCTGACCGTGCAAACAGTGGATTGGTGTTTTATGCAGAATTGGGTATCCAAATGTATCTTCAGTTGTCTGTTTGGACACTGGAGCAGGAGACTTACTATTTTTAGTAAGTCAGTTAGGGTTGGCATTTTGGGAAACGGGAAAGGTATGTTTGTCATCTACGACAAAAAGGGTATCCGTTTCTACCATTTGATTGGTGATTGGATGTTGGGAGCCTGATTATTTTTAATGCCCGAAGTTAATTAATATTATATTTAAATGTAATATTTAAATATATTAAAGTTGGGCTTATATTTTTTATTAAAAGGGGCCTTGTGAGTACTCGTTTTAAAGGGGAAGAAATAAAGATTTGATTGGAAAGATTATTTTATCAATTTTAATTACTTTTGTCACCTTGGGAAGTGGGACACTCATTTTGGCTCTTAAGTTATGAAATTAATGTATTTCTTTTATCCCACATTCATCAAACATGAGGATCGCCCAACTTGAAGAAAGAATAGAAGGACGTTGAGGAGGCATAAGGAGACATCTTTTGGCTATTGAATTCTCTTTGTCTTGAGGAGAGCTTGCAGGTTTGCAGGAGCTTCCAATTTCCAGCTTTGCTTGTGACAAAAACCATTTTCGGGAGTGAAAGACCTCCTCACTTTGGCAGTTGCATTCTCAATCTATGGGAATGACTTGAGCAGATTGGGATACAGATTTTTAGTGTTTTTGTGACTTGGTGATGAGTTGAAGACCATTTTCAGAAGACATTACTTGCAGCTCCTTTCCACCATAGTGCCGCACCATTTGGGGGTGCAAAGACCTCGATTCTTCAGTGAATACTTGCTTGCTTTGGAGAGCATTACCTTGGGAGGTTTCCTATAGCCCTACTGTACCATTACCAAGAGATTTGAGTGAACATTGAAGCAGATTTTGGTTAATATGATGCTGGTCGTATAGTACCAAGCTGAACGTATGCTTTGAGGAAGGATGTGAGGTTTAGAACTTTGTATTTCAAAAGTTATGAGCAAAAACTTGGATTTTCTGTAGCTGATATGTGTTTCCAGCTTTATATCAGTCACCAATAAATTCGGGTATTTTCATTCCCAGCTCTATTCCTTCATTGGGTTTGTAGTTAATGTTGGTATCTTGCTTGTATCCGAAATTCATAGCGTTTGGAATAGTGGTTTGTAAGTTATGGATCATTTATAGTCTGCTGCACTATCTTTTCTGAGTATGCATGACAAGTGTTTGTCAAAATGACTTATTGAAAATATTAAGTGAATGAGATCCTTTGAAGGTAAGGGTTTGTATATTGAATGATTATATGTATTTCACACCAACAAAACTCAGAATATTCCAAATCAACAAATATTAAAGTGCAAACACAAACAATTACATAAGGGGAGCAGTTTTACAGTTGTCTCAGTTGGGATGGGACACTACAAGACATTCCAGTGTAACAATATCAAGGGTCCTTTTCATTGTAACCAAATCCTGCCAGATTTTGATAAAATCTGGATTGGACAGATTTCTACAGACTGTCCGGAGAATAGGTATTAAAGTGGAACAAAATTCCATCATAGGAATATGCCACTGGGAACAGCTTGTATAAGAAGAAGAGCATTGTATAAGGTACAAATGATTTGTAGTTTTCATAGCATCTACCTATTATCCTTTTCTGCAGATTACTGTTTTGTAATTCTTCTTACAAAAAGAAAGTTTTTGATATATCCTTCTTCAAAGCCTGCCTGTGAATAACAGAGAGAAGTTTGACTAGGGTGACTATAATGCTTTGATAAAAAAATCTAACTTTGCACTATTTAACATCTTATATTATACATAATATATTTCTATAGAAACTATAAATTTATGCTCATGAACTGCCACATATTTATATTTATTATATGTTCTTATTTTTCTTGATTGGACCCATATTTTCCAAATTTTTTATGGAAATTCTAAATGTTCAAATTTGGTTTAGCCTCCAAAGTGAATCCAAGATTTCAGATCTTGTTACTATGATATTATGAATTTGATAATTTGAAAAATAAAATATCAAATAATTAATTTGTAGTTAATATTTTATTTAAGTAAATAAGTATTCCAAATCGGAAATTTTCAAAACTTTTAAAGCTTCCAAGTTTTCTGTTTTGTTGGCCTTTTGAATGAATCAATTTTTTTAAACCTTTTAACTGTGATCTTATTACACAATTTCCATTGGACATTTTCTCTAATCATCAAGTTTGTAGTCACCACCCTAATGCTATTAATGCAATTAAGACACTCGTAGTGACCTGCAAAATTTCATCCTCTATTTGTAGTTCAGGTTTCACGTTATCTATGAAGGATACCGTCATTATATAGATGTTATGATGATCTTAACACGAGAAAAGCAATTTACTTAATCACAATGCCAGCTCCAAAATCTCCATTGGATAAAGAGAACAGTGATTGGTTCACATTCAGTACTATATTCATAGCAATTTTAGGTCATAATTGAGGCATGATACTATAACAAGTAGCTAAACTTAATATCAACAATGCAACCTTGTTTTCAGAGTTCCAAAGTACTCAATAATGCTGATACATCCGTGTCTTAACAGTTGGGATTGGTATAAGGACAAGAAGGTAATGGCATTAATGGTACAACCTCATTAAAAAGCACAGGAATCATCTACAAAGATCTTGTATTACACTCCCAAGTATGCCGACAATTACAGGCAATAGGTCAGTTAAAACTTAAAAGTACAAAGGGCAGATGCAATCATTTAAAGCACAACTGATTTTAGGGCTTCTAATGCCAATGTCATTCATACCAAGGCAAGCAACAGTGCATGTGTGTGTGTGTGTTTGTTGTCTTGGATCAGGTCATGGCAGTATTCTGAAGATCTCAATAATCATATACACTCAAAACAAAGCTTCAATCCATCAAGTTCTTAGCCATCCAGAGAGTAAAAAAATATTACTTTGTGTTCCCAAGTTGAAACAGAGAAGCATTTCAACTTGGTATACAAAGCCTATATGATATATGACTAGTTATGCTGATATTTAAGCAGTGGACATTATCCAAGAGAAGATAGAAGGATTTTATCATCATAATCTGGAGCAAAAGATCAGCACCTTAGAAGAAAGATTGATGGATCAAACTTCATATATGCATGACTTCATGTAGATTAAAAGTTAAAATATTCCAGAAGACCAATCAGACAAGGTATGGTAGGATATCATCTAGAAAAAGCATTAGAACATGGGGTCAAAACTTATTAAGATGGAGCAGGGTGAGGTGTAATATGAGGAGGACAGAGTTCTTAATTCTCTGTGAAATTTGCCAAATTTAGAGAGGACTTTTCAAAGGAATTCCATAATCCATATAAGCAATTCTATTGATTCCCAATCATCAGCCTACATTCTATTTTACTTATCAGATTATAGAGGATTTACCATGTATGGCAGTATTGCTTATATAAGTCAGTCCCTACATCTGACAGCAGTGCAATTATACATTTACTAAATCAGAAAGCATTATGGATCCTCAAATGTTTATTAGCATCACTTTGACAGAGATTTCTTAGTTTGGTTATAAACCCATCAGAGTTCAGAAGAGGGCCAAGTACCCTACAGATCTATTTCAACATGCAGAAAGTCTCCCAATGGTTGTCTTCGATAATAGAGAACAGTCCTATGCCCAATAGATCAAGAGACAGAATATAGACAGTGTAAAGCTTTGTTAACAAGTATGAGTTCTAGCAGAGTGATATGTTTCTGAGCATTTGGAAGAAATATTTCAGTTAAACTTAAATGTATCTGATAGACACATCAGAGTGTGCCCATATCAGACTGCACCATATCAAGGAATGGGGCTCATCAAACTGGAACATGGAAATATGTCACCAGTAAGCCACATTCTTCATACATCACACGAATAACTTGGAGTTACTCATCTGCAAGCCTATCCATCAAGAGTAATACCCAATGGTTCCAGCATTTAACAAGGTATTGACTAAAATTGAGGCAACGATAGTGGTGTGAGAGAACCAAGCATCACCAAGCCAACTTGTAAAATAGTAGCCATTTTACTCAACAAAGTTCTCTTCAGTTTGATGTTGTTGTCCAGAGGCAACACAAAATGTGGTCTGAGCAGAAAATACATGCATATTTCATAATGAAATGATGACTGATGCAAGGTAACCGTCATATCAATGTCCATCACTAGGGTGATATGACATCCCCAGATTGACAATTTGTTGTTTGTCAAACTAATGATCTGCAAAAATGTGTGATCTTATTACACGCCCACTAGATCATAGTTCAACATTGAAATAGAGGGTGTGAATCCTGTCAATCTCCGGATTTGGGCAGGCTCCCCACTAATATATCTAATTTAATTTCATTAATTGAGAGAAGGAAAGTGAGAGATAAAAAGTAAATGCAAGAAAGAACTATAGCCATGTAGCTGTAGCGAGATTAGCATGTGATCCAATAGGGATAAATACAAGTGACCGAATAACTTTAGTAAGTTAGATCTTCAAACAACCTACAATAAGTGGATAGAGAGGACTAGTAGGGGACAGGAGGGTAGAGACACTGATGCCACAAATTCATGAATAAACAGGTCGGAGACAATCAATCCATAAATGCCATGTATAGTCTATTTGTTCATTGTAGTTCAATATAATATCTAAGTATAAAGATGATCTCAAAGAGTAGCTCTAGTATTCTAGATAGCCAAAAGGACCCTTACAAATGAGCATTAAGCTCTTATTTATAGAAAAAGTAAAGCTAACTCTACTTCTAACTATGGTAACACAAATTCTAATCCTAGCTACATGATTTCGCAGAATCTGAACAATTAGATGACAAAAGGTTGTACTGCCAGCCAAATTTGGTAGTAAAACCAATTCTAAATCAGTTGGATCATTACTAACACATTTATCATGAGAAATGTCACTTTCCAAGTTGTTTTCTCAAAATATGTGCCTCGAAGTCCACACCCATGTTGCTCTAATCAGTGAATCACTGATAGCTTGTTCAACGAACCGCTGGATTCACGACTTAACTAATTTTCCTCCAAATTCTTAGGTTTTGGTCCTAATTCCTTAAAATTAGACCATCTCCATGCAATTCAAGTATTCCACCAGGTCCCTTGACTGCTTCCGACCGTTTCATGGTCGGAATTGCCTCAATTTCTGCCTCATCTTCTTCATGCATGACTAAATTCAATTCTGGAGTGCGATGGTAGTAGTTAGATCACTACAATTCTGGTGGCTCACAAAAACATAGCTTGATTGATGGTAGATCCCACACTATGCATTGTCCCATTGGGCTTGGAGTCTTCAAAACTGGACCAACCAAAAATGCAAAATTGCAAAATTGTGGAACTCCTTTTTGCAGGGGAGATTTCAGCATGGCAACAACTCTTAAGAGCATCCCATTCTACATCAGAAGGAATATTTATCTCACTCAATCCCATGATTAGTTCTTCCAATTCCTCGTACTCTTCCTTGAGAAGGTCTTCTTTCTTCGCAAGTTTTTTGATGTTCTCCAACAATGCCTCCAAATTGGCAATAGTGTTTGAGGCCTCCATTTCTGCCTTCCTAGAGGACTCCCTCTCAACTTGGGCCACCTTTTCCTTTTCTTGCTCAATTAAGCTATGGTATTTATAGAATGAATCTCAAGATGGACAAGTCTTGAGAAGATTTCCTATTAGGAATAGGTTTTGCAATCAATTGATGTTGGCTTTTTAGCCAAATTATCCCAGGTCCCAATATTCAGGTTCTTGAGTAGACTCAAATAGAAGAGCAATAAATATATTAAATGGACAAAATCAATGAACATAACAGTCATGAAAATAACAATAATACGAATAAAATGACCCATATCAATGACAATATGCATAAGCAAACTTACAATATAATAGCTCAAATTATTGCATACAAGCTTCAATATTCTCTGACAAATCTTCTATTACAATCTTCAATATTAGATGATTCTTCTATATAATACATGGAGCTTTGTCTCCATAATATAACCTTAGAAAGGTGACTCTTCAATACTTGACTATTGCACTCCTCACATATCCGGGAGATGCAACCTTTTCTATTCCATACATAAGACAAATCTCTCATGTCCCTTGGATTCACATCACTAGTATACATGACTCTTTACTTTCTATTTACTTACACATTTTATAACACTTGCACTCTCCTACATTGACACTTTACTCTATGACATTTGCACACTTTCTCACTCTACACACTTGCACAAATTGTCACATGACACTTGTGCACATCTTACACATAGACACATACATAAGGAGAAATATAAATCACACTCCTAAACTATAAACTCACACTCTATTCTAATATTTACAATTATACCATGAGGTACATTTACATTTATACCAAATAATGTAATATTCTCTAACACCCCCGTGTATTACATTATTTTGTTATTGAAGACTTTAGTCTTCAATCTATTTCCTTTAGTTCTTCGTCTTGATCTTCTTTGTCTTCGGCTTTTGCTTCATGTCTTCTTTTCTTTGCTTTACTCTTCGTCTTTGATCTTCTTGTCTTCATATTCAGCTGTTGTATGAATATTGGTGAGAATGCTGGATTTTAAAGATTCCATATTGAAGCTAACATATGCTGCATTCAAATCATACGTGTCACAGCTGACATCTTTCTTTTCTTGTTTTTTTTCATGATAAATCTCAAAAGCAAGTAAAACCATCTACATTACTATGCATACTCAGAGGATAATACAAAGGTGTTCTGAGAATTCCACCAAGCTCTAAAAAGCTTTTCATGAAGATATTTGATGAGTGTTGTGAATTTTTCATTCTTGGCATATTTGAGAATTAAAGATAATCTCATTTTCAAATCATTTGACATATCCTTCTTTCCATAAAAAAACATCTATCAAATTTTGTGTATAGAATTTTAACTTGTTCAACATTTCTTCACTATCTTCATTGAATGCATTTTTAATGATTTCTTCCATAATGTAATCCTTTGATGTAGAAGACCTTCTATCTCCAAGGTTTAATTTTCCAATCAAACAAATTCAATAATCAATAATCAAAAATTTCAAATCTTTTGACACCTTTGAAGTAGAAGACCTTATGGCTTCCAGATTTTAATTTGCAAATTCTCCAATCAATCAAATTCCTCGAATAATCAAATCTGCAAAAACAATTTTGTTATCAAAAAATTCTTTTTCAAAAATCAAATTCTCCAAAGTCTTTAATGCAATAATTGAATTCTTTAACACAAAAATCAATTCCTTTGGAGTAGGAAACCTTATGGATCCCAAATTATCAATTTTAATGTGCAATTCAAATCTTTCTATTTTTTAAATTTCTTTTTTTTGGAGTAGAAATCCTTCTCTCTTCAAAATTTAATTAATCAATCAATTTTCAAATTTTCAAAAATCAAGTTTTTAAAATCAAATTTCAATTTGCAAATTCAATTTTATCAAAACTATTGTAAGTTTTTTTTTCAATTGGTTATATGGGATTGAAACGGGCCCCACCCATATTACATCATCACCACATAGTGGTATTACAACAAAGCTTGGATATTATTTATGTATCGCTTGGCAAGATTTGAACCTTGGTCTCCTCCTTAAATGTTGAGGATACTAACTAGTTGAGATAATGCCACTTGATAAAAAATCTTTTCAGGTTGAATTCCTTTTGACTCCCTAATTAACCAATAAATGATTTTTCATTTTTCAATTTTTCAAAAATAAAATTTTGAAGTCAAATTCCTTTTCATTCCAATTAATTCTTTATGCCAAATATATTTAACTTTAGTATAAATCAAATTTTCCAAATTACTAAAGCCAAATTGTGCTCTTCATGAATTCAAATTATGGAAGGTTATTTTGTACCTTAGCGCATGCAATGTCGACGTGGCAATCATGACAATGGACATTATTCCTCTGCTATTGTCGTTCCCTTCTGATAAGCACAGACTGCTCCTTCAGCAAGCGCTACACCTTGACGCTTTTGTTCTATCTCTACTCTCTGGTTTGTTTTGGTTATACCAAATTCATCAATCCACTGTGCTCAACCAAACGCTCAAAATTTCAGACGTCTTCAACAGGCGCTTAGTCTATTGGACATCTTCACCAAGCGCTCTATATTCTGGATGTCTTCACCAGATGATCAATCTTCCGAACGTCTTCAAAGGCTCAAACTTTCGGCACACCAGGTTGTAGCTCCTTTGTCGCCTACTTAAATCCTTTCTATTCACCAGATTGCTCTGGTTTTCCTTGAGACACTACTCTAGTTTGTTGTCTGCTTTGGTCTGCTATAACTCCAGACTAGTAGCCAACGTTCTAGCAAGAATGTTTCTCTTCCAAATTCTTTTCAATACTTTATCTCAACAGAATTTATAGTGTTCATCCACCTCTTTCTCAAGCTCAAATTTGTGGCTTATCAATGTTGGACTTTGTCTTATCCAACTCAAATCTTTAGCTTATCAATGTTGGACTTTGTCCCATCTAGCTCAAATATTTTCTTCAATATTCTTTTCTTCTATCAATTTGTAAACTCTTGATTTGCAGTAATCAATCAATATGAGCCTATGTTTCCTTCACGTGACTCTATCCAAATTCACACCAAAGTTCTCTTCTTTGATGCTAGATTTTGTCCTAAAAATTGTTTTCAAATAAAATTCTTCAATAATATTCACATTAGAATATTTTGGTGCTAGCTTTAGAGACTACTTGAAGTAACTCTGATAAGCAATCAATATATCAAATGGCCAAAATCAATGAACATAACATTCATGAAAATTACAATAATATAAATAAAAAGGCCAATATCAATGACAGCATGCATAAGCAAACTTACAATATAATTGTTCAAAATATTGCATAAAAGCTTCAATATTTTCTGATGTGTCTTCTATTACAATATTCAATGTCAAATGATTCTTTGATACAATACATGGAGCTTTGCCTCCATAATCTAACCTTAGAAAGGTGACTCTTCAATACTTGACTATTGCACTCACATATTCGGGAGATGCAACCTTTCCTATTCTATACATAAGACAAATATCTCATGTTCTTTGGCTTCACATCTTGCCACTTGTATACATGACTCTTGAATTTCTATTTACTTGCACACTTTACTACACTTGCACACTTTACTCTATGACATTTGCACACTTTCTCACTCTAAACACTTGCACTAAACACTTGCACACATTGTTACATGACACTTGTGCACATCCTACACATAAACACATACATAAGGGGAAATATAAATCACACTCCTAAACTATAGACTCACACTCTATTCTAATATTTACAATTGTACCATGAGGTACATTTATATTTCTACCAAATAACATAATATTCTCTAACAATCGAATTTCAACATGGACAACATTTTAAGTGGCTAACATATTACGCAAGGCACTTCTTACTATAATCTTGGTCCTCATCTATGTTGCAAACTCTCTTTCACACTAACACACTCACACTTTTCCACACCCCCAAACATGCACAAACCTAATCTCACATTACTTTGCTTGAAAATGCACACAAGGCTATTTTTTGTGGATTTCAAAATGGAACCTATGTGAGAAACAAATATTGTGAACATGTAGAGGAAACAAATAGATAAGATTAAATTAATTTTTTTTAATCATTCACTGCAGACTAAGATCCCCTGCTTTATATCCAATCCTATAACAATTTGTAAAGAAATGCCTTGTTTCTGATGTGATTGGTCTTTCTATCTACAAGTCTCAGCATACCATCCACTATCCATAAGTTGTTTTGTGCAAAATTAGTAGGTTTGTGCTATAGCTTCTATTTGCCAGCATTTATTACACATCTCCATAGACATGATAGCACAATCAGCTTTGCATAAAGCTCACAAAATAAGCTCAATCTTCTATTTGTTAATATACCATAGTTGGATTAAAAAAGCACTAGTGATGATAAGAATAGTTACACATCTAATAAATTTGTAATAAAATTTTATACAAGTCTCCTTTCAAGTTGTTTGTGTGCATCTGCAAAAAATTGGTTTAGGATGCTGGCAGAATCATAGTTCTTTATTGGGGTTAACTTGAAGTCCATGCTTATGAAGTTTATTGATTCCTTATGGCAGTTACAAAGCATCGTGGGTGCCTGAATCAGAGATTCCATCAAATCAGTACACATCTTTTCAAGTTGCAGGTAATGAACCCTTCTTTGATACTGCTATTTTTAGGTCATTAAAGGAAAGTTGTAATGTCCCTTTTTTAGGAACGGCAAACCCTTACTACGAAAATGCAAAAATTAAGTATAGCAAGGAAATAACTCAAAAATTGCTCATAAAATAACACAAGTATGAGGAGAAATCAGCCAGTATCATATATTAAATATTGCCAAACCAATATAACAGCTGGAATGGACAAATGGGTCCTCAAGGAACTCAAAATGCAGATACAAACTCCCACAAGTGGGACGAACTAACCCCAAGGCTGAACATATGCAAAAACTCCTCAAAAATGACCCCAAAATCAAATCAGTACACATCTTTTCAAGTTGCAGGTAATGAACCCTTCTTTGATACTGCTATTTTTAGGTCATTAAAGGAAAGTTGTAATGTCCCTTTTTTAGGAACGACAAACCCTTACTACGAAAATGCAAAAATTAAGTACAGCAAGGAAATAACTCAGAAATTGCTCATAAAATAACACAAGTATGAGGAGAAATCAGCCAGTATCATATATTAAATATTGCCAAACCAATATAACAGTTGGAATGGACAAATGGGTCCTCAAGGAACTCAAAATGCAGATACAAACTCCCACAAGTGGGACGAACTAACCCCAAGGCTGAACATATGCAAAAACTCCTCAAAAATGACCCCAAATACAAGCGTAGGGTTTGGGGCTGCCAACAGATCTGAAACACATGACACAAATGCTCCCAAAAATGCCACGAACTCCTCACGGATGCCTCTTTTTGTATTTTTGATATTTTAGGGCAATAACTCCTGCAATGATATTGCCAAGACCCCAACCATGCACCTCCAATGCACTATGGGAATGAGCAAGACCTGCAATCTCAACTCATGGAACCTCTAGGGTTTCAATATTCAATTCTCATATCAACATAACATGCCCAAAATGGGACGTCTCACTCCCTTATATAGGGTGAGGTTCTAATTTGGAGTTGACATCTCCCAACCCTAAAATCACTTAAAGTGCCTTATTACAACATAAAAACATAAAACATAAATAAACACAACTTAAGTTATGTCTCCTAGTCACATGAACCCCTTTTTCACTTTTATAATTAAGTGTAGGAGACATTTACAAAAAATATTTATTTTTGGGACATTACAAAAGTTGTCCTACAGTTTTATTACAAATGCAGCAATCAAGTAACTGCTTAGTTTCTAAATCTAAACAAAATAAGAGATCAAGGTGTAAACTTACAAAGGTTTTGAGCACTGCAATAATCTCATAATAATAAGCAGGACATCTACCAGAGTCTCATAATATAGAGTGGCAAGTGACCTACTAGAGTCTCTAAACAAGTAATAATACCTTCCACTAGAGTCTCTAAACAGGCAATAATACCTTCCCAAAATCCTTATAATAAGCAAGAAATTTGAATATGAAGTGCTCTTTAATCTCTACCTCTCCAATAGAACAAAGGCAACACACCCTATCCTCTTGAGGAATATGGTGATATTTCTCCACCCACAAATGATGTGAGTGGACTTTGAGCTGATCAAGAGGGATTTTAAGTCCATTTGTCTAATACCGCCATCTACAATTGTCATGAAATTTTCAGTGTAGAAGGCTAACTTAGGACTAAGAGGTTGGGGTGGGGCAATCCAAGTAAGATGAAAATATTACCAATATATATCATCCTTGACCACTTGGTAAATCATTGACTAGCTAGTGGAGGTTATCACTAGTGTATAAGAGGACTTCTTGACAAGTATCACGGATTTGTCGTCAATGTGAACATTGAGACTAAAGAGTGAAATCAATAAATTGTACACCTAGGCAGGGCCCAGGGGGATACAATTGTTGAGCTCACTTATAGGGTTTGGATGATATGTGGGAAAGGGAGATTCCAACACGATGTATTTTTGACATACCGTGCTTGTTACTTGATAATGTGATATTGTATAAGTGTATGTAGACGATCTGACAAGTGAATGAATGTCACATGTGCATGAATGCAAGAGTTCATGAGCACATGTGCACATTGATCTATGTGCCATATGTTGGTAATGAGTGTAAATAGACTTGTTGTATGTAGTGTTGTCATATGTATACATGGCAATATGTGTTTGTAAAGAATAAAATATAACATGTTAGGGGGTATATTTTAATGTTTTATGTAAATGGGTAGTTTTGTTAGGCAGTTGCCAACTGCCTACCAGTCTTGTAATAGCTATATGTATCTGAGTTGGTAGAAAGGAGATGTGTCTAGGAGTGGTTTGCCAAAGTGTGATGTTAGCTGATAATGGTCAAGGCAAGTTTGTGTGTATCATACGATGATTGGCCATGATGTATTGGAAATGGCTAGGTTGTGAAGGATACATGCTATATGTGCAATTTATCCACATATATTTGTAAGTTCTTTTCATTTTGTACCATAGCTTATTTATATATAAATTAATTGCATTGTAATATGCTGTATTCTATTTCTACAAAGTTGGGTTGAACTTTGTGATATGGAGTTGTGATGAGCATCTCTTTCGAGAAGGAACTCAATGATGATAGTGGAACAAATAAATGTGGTCGATGAGCGACATAGTCCAAAAGTACTTTTGCTTCTTTAGGAGGAAAGATTGGAATCTACAAAAGAAAGTGTTGGAACTGTTGGTTACGAATATGCCATTAAGGAAAGGATTTTGATCTTTTGCGCCCTAGATTCGCCCAACAGATTGAAAGGCCGGGAGGAAGAGATGCCTCCCGTGCCAATCTACGGAGAAGGCCGGCTCCTATACTAAACTACTGATGTTTTAAGATAAGGGAACTGGAAAGAGATTGTAAATTGCAGAAAGAGATGTAAATAGCATGCGGTTATGGTGGGAAAGAACAAGCAGCACGATTACTAGCTAATACACAAACCAACAACAATCAAAACAAAGCATGTAACAGAAACTGTCACTGCGATTCTTTCCTATGTATCCTTCAGTTTTGTATTCCAGATTCAATTAATCGCCAATGCTCTAATCCAGGATTCAGAATTACAGCAATCAGAAAAATAAATGAACACGGAGCAGAAATACTAGCAAAAGGCAGCATAAAAGAAAGAGACAAATGTCAGAGCCAAGGATGCTTAGTATTGGAAGCAAGTGTTTGATACAACAAAGCTTTCTAGCAATATGTTCCCCCCCTTTTACAATGAAAGTCCACTGCTATTTATAGCATAAATTTCCCCCCAATTACAATGATGCACAGTTCCCAAAGACTGCAAAAGCTGCCGAGATTTGACCTTTGCTGGCCGTGAGCGTACCTGCAACAAGATTCACCTGAGTTTGGTACAGCTCCGGGCAGATCTGGTGGGTGAGAAGTCAAGTCTGATTAATGTGGTAGGTGCAGTACAGTTTGCCTCTGAGGACACCATCAATGTTCACCTACCCTATACTTTTGAGGTAGACCTTTTGTCCCATCCTGACAGGCTCAAATCCCGAAATCCGTGCGTGGTCTGGCCTCAGTCTGCGGTTTGCTGAAGTGGAGGGGGTTGACCAAAGTCGCCTGATAAAAACAACGACCCCGGGAGTCGCTCCAGAATGGAGCGAACCCGGGATACACCCTGCCTTAGAAAATTCTGCAACTTGGTCCTTCTTTTCTCGCAGTCGCTGAATGGGGGGAGGCGACGACGATCGCTGGCAGATGGCAGCGATGACGGGAGTCGCTAGAAAAATGAGCGACCGGCGTCAACATGTCACTTTCGTGCCTTAGAAGAATTTGGAGCCCTCGCCCGTGGTCGCTAAAATGCTGCAGCGACGCCAAGAATCGCTCCAAAACGGAGCGACCGGCGTCAACATTTGAAATTGCTGGAGATCGCTCAAGAAACGGGCGACAACGGGAGTCGCTAGCAAGTTTGGGCGACTCGGAGTCGCTCCAAAATGGAGCGACCGACGTCAACATCAACACTTAGGCAAATTTTCAAATTGCTCACCCTTGTTGACCGCGGTCGCTGGAAAACGGAGCGACCGACGTCGGTCGCTGAAAAAGGAGCGACCGGCGTCGACGCTCCACACTTAGAAAATATTTTGATTTTTCTCCCCTTGCCGCGGTTCGCTGGAAATCGCAGCGACGACGGCGATCGCTGGAAAAGAGGTGTGGCGACGGAGTTCGCTCCAAACTTGAGCGACCGGCGTCGACCATCCATGCCTTAGGTTTTTTTCATGTTTTGCTCATCGCCGACACTCGTCGATGACGAAGATCACTGGGTGAAGTTGGCGACGACGAGGGTCGCTCCAAAATGGAGCGACCGCGGGAAATTTTACACTTAGACAAATTTTATCATTTTCTCCCCGCTCGTCTTGCTCTTTGCTGTTGCCGTCGGTCGCCGAAGGGAGAGGCAGAGCTGGGAATCGCTGGAAAGAGGGAGCGACTCCCGGAATCGCTCCAAAATGGAGCGACCAAGGGAGTGCCCCAGACTTAGAATATTTTAGGCTTTCCCCAAACCTGCCAAATCTGCTTGAACACTTGGAAAGAAAAACTGAAAACTGGAAATATGAAAACTGCCTGAACGAAGCTGGAAAGGAAGGAGGGAGGAAGAATCTGGTCCGAACGTTGCAGCAGCAATTTTTCAAAATTTTCAAAATTTCTACCCCTTAGCAAAATGTGGCAACATTCCTGGCGGCTCACGGGGTATCGAGCTCGCCTCGATGCAAGGACCCATGCCTTCATCCTTTGGGCTCGGAGTCACCCCCGGTCCCTGCTTCTTCCTGTTGCTGCCCTTCTTTTGGCTGCTCTATTTCCTGCTGCTCTTCTTCTTCAGCACTGTCCTCTTCGGACTCTTCCTCTGAATCTTCTTCTTCCGTTTCTCCTTCCGACTGCCCCTCGCCTTCCTCTTCTTCTTGATCTGGGGGGGCCACGCGATCATGGATGCGATCATAAGTAGCCTGAACCTGAGTCCAGGCTGCTTCTTGGAAGGGCTCGAGGTCGCTGACATCTTTCAACATGCACTTGAAGGCTTCGACCTGGAGCATATCAATTGCGCTGACCCTCTCACTCAACTCGGTGAGGCAGGCGCTAATCTGGCAGAATCGAGCCACCAACTGTGTGACCTGCGCCTCAAGAATTGGGTCTTCCCAGTCATCTATCTCCGTTGTGTCTGACTGGAAGGCTTCCCAGATTGGCTTCAATTCCTCTCTGGGTCGGCAGTTTCCATCTTCGTTCCAGAAACTTGGGAACCCAAGCGATGCAAGGGTTTGGAAAGGAACCAGGCAGATGTTTTTCTCCTTCTGCAATGCATCCAGCATCCTCCTGTATTTCCGGATTTTTTATGATTTTTCGAAATATAAATGCAAGGTTGCCCTTGGAGTGGCCCAATCTAGGGCAATCTGAGACATGGGGACAAATCGGAGGCCCTTGCGCTCGTATTCTTCTATTTTGACAACCAAGTCGAGCCATTGCTGAGCTTGGCGTTCGGCCTCCTCTACCACAGGCTTACCCTGGGCAGATACTTCCTGCACTTTGGAGACGAATGCGAGGACCGAGAGAGATCTGGAGACGTGGGTTTTGAAACCCTTCAGCAGGCCAGCGCGGATTTCCTTGACTCGATCCTTCGAAAAGGCCGCGACCTGTGTAGCTCTTTCCTCCAGCTGCTGCTGTACTCCCTGGAGCTGGCCCTGAAGTTCAACGATTTGGGCCTGTGCTTCCTCTTTCTCTCTGGCCTGCTGCTCTGCAACCTCCTTTTGATCAGCTGCCTCTTTTTCCAAGGCTGCCAGCCGCTCCTTTAGCTTCTGGGACTCATCCTGGGCATCTTCCAGCTGCGCTTGCATCTTCGCCATATCTTCCTCCAACCTGATTTTTTCATTCTCCACCTCATAGAAGCGCTTTTTCAGCTGTTGATGGTTCACATATAACGTATCAACTCTCAGATGGATACCCCCTATTTCATTTTCCACGCTGATATTGTTCAGGTCCTTGGCCTTGCGATGGTGCTCGTAGTCATCTGAGGTCATGTCCTTTCGGCGCTTCTTCACCTTGGGAACCCTTTTTTCTTTGTAGAGCACCATGTTGTCCAGGTCAAACTTTGCATACTTCTCTACTCCAGCAAGCTCCTCGCCCTTTCTCTTCTTCATGTCTTGGAGCCATCTAAAGGAACTTTGCTCCGCTTGGGCTACCATGGGGTGGTGTTCCACCATTCTCAACCGTGGTTCACTGAGCTCCATTTCCTCGAGCATAGGATAGGCCAAAGGCAAGTCTTGCTGGGGCATCTGTTCGTCTGCGAACAGATGAGAGGAAACGGCGCCTGAGGGTTCAGTCGCCTTTGGGGACGACTGGGCTTGGGTAGAGGCGGGAGGTTCCTCAAGATGCAAAGATGGGTTTTCAATGAATGCGCCTGCTGAAGACGAAGGATGGGGAGAATGAGGTGGGTCTTCAGCGGCGGCGCCCGGCTGCGTTCGACTTAGGGTTTGAAAGGCGTTAAAATCTGAGGAAAACTGGCCGAATGCCTGCTGGGCTTGCTGGATGGAGGCGGAGGGCTGGGGTTCTGTAAGGGGAGAGTGAGATACTGCAACGATGACGGGTTCAGCGGAGGTGGAAGGGGGTGTCGCAGGCAATGGTTTAGAAGATTGTTGAGAGAAGAGAGAAAGCGTACCTGTGAGCTCGGCTTGAGCTGGCGTGTTGAAAACTTGCGTTATCCACGGTTCAGCTTCTTCTTCTGGGGTGTCCTCCTTGACAGTTATAATCTCCTTGGCGGCAATCTTCTTCTACGGAGTCACCACGGTCAGCTGCACAGCCTCCTCCTTGGGCGTGGCCTTTTTCTCCTTTGACCTCTCAGACCTTTTCCTTTTTTTCTTTTTTAGGCGTAGCCGCTATTTTATTGGCAGCGGTTGAGGCTGGTACAAAGGGTGATAGATCGATGTCTGCTCCCGAAAGAGCCTTAGGCATCTTAAATCTCAACTTCACATTTTGCCTCAAAGGCCCTAGAGTGTCCTGCGCCGCTTTGGCCAATTGTTCAGGTCCTTGTGCTAACTGCTCAGACCCTTGCGGCTTCTCAGGAGGCGACTGCACCATGGGTTTTGTCGCTTGACTGCTCTGTGCTCCACTGCTGGATCCTCCTTCTTGCACAAGTGGTTGCCTGGGTGGGGCCTTTCCCTTTTGTAGGCGACGGATGCCTCGGGGCACGATATCACGGAACACGATGGGCCGCCACGTGGCGACGTGATCATCATAGATCTTGGAAAACTGATGGTCATTGGCCAACAATTTTTCAGACCTTTCTTTCTTGGTGTGGGCCCTCGTGATCCACCATTGTGCTATCTTTTCGTCGTCCCAACCCAAACCTTTGACTTTCGGCAGCATTCGCCTGTAAGCCTGGGTGTTTGTTTTGTGAGCATCGTTTTGACAGGGTCATACTCCGCCTCAACAAAGTAGAAATCGTGCCAAGGCGGGAATGACTGCATCTCTTCTATGTGCCACTCCAGGTCACCTCCTGACGGATTATTTCGCTCCCCCATGATCTCCTCCTGGCGCGGGCAGGCATGAAAATTTTTCATCTCCGTGAAATCTTTTGCCACATCGAGGGGGTCATATCTCCACCGCTGAGGAAGCTCCACCAGGCCGAAACTTAGGAGTGTAGCTGCTAGGTACTCGTTCTGCCCATTTGTGTTGACTTCGATATCACCCCAGATGATTGGGAACTTGAACATATGGCCCCATTTTCTTCCTTGACCATATTGTTGGTCTGCAAAGTCCATCTGCCGCGCTGCCTCCAAGCCGAACAGGTAATCTGTACAGAAAAACGGCAGGAGGAAGGGTTTGCCAGTGAACCCGAAAATTCTGATGACAAACCCTTGTGTCAATTTGAAGGTGTCGCCTATATTCCCCCGCACAATTTTGTCTCTCATTTCACGGGGGGCGGGGGGAGGAGGGGGGCGAGGGGCCCAAGAACGTCAAATTAAATTTATAATAGGATTCCCTCCTTGACAGGACCCGAGTCCATTCATATACCGGGAGCTGCGCGCCATCTTTGTCCTTCTGCTGGACCGGAATTGTCTTCATCTTGTTGTGCATATGAAACAGGAAGAGCCATGCCAGGAACGAGCAATATCTGAAGGACTGGGTCTTTCCCTCTTTCAGGTCCTGAAGGCTTGAATGCAGACCGTGCGCTACGCAATCAGCCCAATCGAAGAAAACTGGCTTGGTCTCTGGCTGCATGGCGCTGGGGTCATAGAATTCTCCGTGTAGGATGCATTCCGCGATAGCGACCTGGTATGGATGAACTACCGCATCAGTACCGCAGCCTAAGACCCAGGCCAGCATGGAATAGAGTGACTTGCTCTTGAAATTTTCCTGGGGCATTGGCTGCGTCGGCCAATGTCTGGGCGGCGGTGGCTCGTGCAGCTGAGACTCGAGAAAGCGCCTCATTTTCGGATTATCAGCAAACCTGTCTGTTTGCTCGCCCAGGTTGACTCTTCTGACTGTATAATTTCTATCCGGCGAATGACGAGGCGCGAAGGCCATTTGGACAGTCTCCTTATAGAGCGAGAACAAAACCGTCCCCTCATGGTCCCGGACTTGTCTGGTGCTGGGCTTGTAATTTCTGGCAATGGCCGCAACCAGCTCTGGACAATGGTGCACCGGCGGGCATAAATACCAATACAGGTGCGAATGGTAGGCTGCGGCGAAAGGATGCGAAGCAGGAACCTTTTTCCGCCATTCCTCTACGGTGCGCCGAAGCTGTTCGATACTGTGAGAGTATGGGCCGTCCCTGTATCTGATCAAATTGTCTACAGGCGGCGGAGGAGGAACTTGTTTTGCTAGCCCAGATGCCTTCGCCTTCCATTTGCCCTTCTTTTCCTTTTTCTTTCCGCTCTCTGGTGTGCCCGAAGCTGCCTGCTCAGGTGCTTTACCCTTTTCTCCACTCTCCCTTTTACCCATGGTGACAGAACAATTCAAATTTACTGTCGCTTGCTGGTAAAATTCTGAATTTTTCCTCTGGTGCAGCTTGGAGTTCGTCTGGGTTTAACTGATAAAGTGAATTGGGCGCCTGACCTTTTATGGCGATAAGTAGAGGCTCTATCATTAATGGCGAGCGCTGGAGTTAAAGGCAGGGTGCGCGAAGTGGGTGGACGCGCCGTTATTTTTCGGTGGCCGTGCATAAGATCTGCTTTGGGGAGCGCAACCTCTCGTTTATTGGCCCAGGGCTTGTCCTTGCCTTTAATGTAATCTGCTTTGAAAACTGTGCAAGCACCCCTTTTTTAGAACGTGCGCCTTGAAGACGTCACCCGCCGCCACTTCGGCACGCGCCCCAAGGTTCGCTGTGCTTGAAAATCGCGCCGGAGACGAGGGTCGCTCAAGACTGGGAGCGATTCCTAGAATCGCTGAAAAAATGAGCGATTTGGAGCGTCTGGGGTCTTGGCGAGCGACCGGCGTCGACTGGGACTTAGAAAATTTTCAAACTTGTTTTCCTCCCGAAGTCTTCATCTCGCCAAGGTTGGCTCAAAAGGTGAGCGATGACGGTCATCGCTGGCCAAACCGGGCGACCGCGGGAGTCGCTCCGGAATGGAGCGACTTGCGTCGTCCAACACTTAGCATTTTTTTCTTTGTGTCCCTTGGTCCTTGACGGCGCTCGCTCAAAAACATGAGCGATTCCCGGAGTCGCTCAAAAAATGAGCGACTTCGGGCGGCTCCTTGACACTTAGAAATTTTTTCTTTTCTTTTCTCTTTAACGCGCCTCGCGCCATGCCCATGCGATTCCCGGAATCGCTGAAAAGTTTGAGCGATCTTGAGTTTTTTGCAAATTTCGAGCGACTGCTGTCTTTTCTCATTTTTGGCTCAACTTCGGCGCCTCCCGGGGTCGCAAATTTTTCAAAGCGATTTCTGTCGTCGCTGAGTTTTGGAGCGACCTTGGGCACGGACTTTCTGCCTTAGCCATTTTTTCTTCTTTCTGGAGCGCTGCAGTTCGCTGAATTTTCTTGGCGACCCCCGGAGTCGCTCAAAAAATGAGCGACCACGGGCGTTTAGGCAGTTAGACATTTTTTCATGCCTCTTTTTTGCCGGTTCAGCTGCTTGAATGTGGCCAGAGTTCGCTGAAAATCTGCACGATGACGGTAGTCGCTGGCTCATTTTGGGCGAACCTCAGCAACTTCTCTTGCATGGGCACTTAGTGAATTTTTCAGTTCTTTCGACCCTTCTGCTTTCTTCCGCCTAAGGAACTTAGCAAACCCTGCTTTTCTCCTCTGCTATCTGGAACCTTCCTCTACACAAGACACTTGGCTCTTTTTTCTTGGAACAAAATTTCCGACCCGAGGGCAGAACGCCTGGGTTAAAAGCAGGAAACTACCTCTACTGAAAGCAATATTTACATTCAGAAAAACAGAAAATTAAACTACAGAAAAGAAAGTATGTACACAGGAGAAACCTCTGGAACTTCTTAATGGTGGTAGGCTTTCAGATGAAAGCCATTAACTGGTATTGGGAGGATCTGACCCTCCATATCTCTTAGCACGAAGGAATTGAACTGGTTCACCCGGGCAACCTGAAAGGGGCCTTCCCAGAAGGCGTCAAATTTATCATGGTTCTTCTTCTTCTTCTCTTTTCTTTTTTCTCATAGCTTTCTCTTTTTCTCTTTTTTTTCTTTTGCCCTCCGGGTCTGATGGTTCCCTGGTTTTGCCTTCAACGAATCCCATTTCAGCACTAGGTCCCCAATCTTGAAGACTCGGGCCGTAGTCCCTTTCGAGAACCAGTTTCGTGTGGTTTCGGTGTGCTTCATAAAAGCTTTGTAAGCTTTTTCTCTTTCCTCTTCGAGCTGCAGCAACTGAGCCAGCCGGGCATCAACAGGATCCAAGTTACCCTTCTCATCTTCTAACAGCCAGAGTGCGGGCATCTCAACATGGGTGGGCAGGACGACTTCTTTTCCATAAACAAGCGCGTATGGTGATGTCTTGATGGATTTCTTAACTGAGATACGATCTGCCCATAGCGCCTGATCCAGGTACAAATGCCAGGATCTTTTGTTCCTCTCCAGAGTCTTCTTTATGATCTTCATTAGATTCTTATTTGTAGACTCGGCTAGGCCATTTCCCTGTGGGTAGTAGTTGGAAGAAGCCTTATGGTAAATCCCGTACTTGCAAGTAAACTCTACGAGCTTAGCCCCTGTGAATCCTGGTCCGTTGTCTGTCACTATCGCTTCTGGGATCCCGAAGCGAGTGATTAGGCTTTCAAGGAAGTTGATGACCGTCTCCTGGTCAGCGTGCTTGGTAGGTATCGCCTCAGCCCATCTGGTGAAGTAATCCGTGGCTGTCAAAATGAACTTATGCCCCGCCGAAGAATTTGGCGAGATTGTCCCGATGAAATCTAGGCCCCATTGCTGGAAGGGAGCCTCAGCCTGAATTGGCTGGAGGGGCATAGGTGCATTCCTATTTCTGCCGGCGAACCTTTGACATTTTTCACATTTTTGGCAGACTGCATATGCATCTGCGAAGAGGGTGGGCCAATAATAGCCCGCTCTGATAATTTTTAAGGCCGTTGGCCTTCCCGAAAGATGTCCTCCCGACATTCCAGAATGGAATTCGCCTAGGACCTTCCGTTTATCTGTTTCTTTGACGCATCGCAAGAGGATGTCGTCCACGTTCTTGAAATACAGCCCCTCGGGGCGCAGTACATATTTTAGAGCTTGGAGCCTGAATCTCCTTCTCTGACTTGCATTGAGGTGATCTGGGAGCCTCCCAGTGCTGAAATACCAAATGATTTCATCAGCCCAGTCGCTGTCTTCTGTTGAGGAATTGGCAAAATTGCCCTCTAAGACTGGGTCCTCCCACTGACAGGCAACAAATTCTGCAACAGCACTTCTTGCTAATTCTTGACATAGTGCCCGACCTCTGATCAGCTTGGTGGGTCGCACCTCTATATCAAACTCCTGGATCTTGGCAATCCAGCCTGCCCTTCTGTTGCCCATCTCCCCCTGTATGATAAAATTTCTAACATCTGGGTGGACAACGAACACGGTCGTCCTGCTCTGGGAAACAAAGTGCTTGAACTTCTTCAACGACCTCATGACTGCATGCACTTGGCGTTCGATGAAGTTATACCTCTCTTCATGAGGCTGGATCACTTGGCTCAAGAAGGCTATTGGCCGCTCTTCGCCGTCATCTCCTTTCTGAGTCAGAACTGCCGCATAACTCTCGGGCTCTCCCACTGCATAAAGGATGAAATCCTTAGAGTAATCCGGGTTTATCAGCACAGGCGCCTGGGCAATCCTTGCCTTAATCTCCTCAAAGGCTTTCTTCCTCTCTTCAGTCCAGACAAACTCGGCATCCTTCTTTAGGAGTTCGGCCATTGGCTTGATTACTTGGGCAAAATCAGGCACGAACTTCCTTACGAAGTTGATTTGTCCAAAGAAGGACTGCAGCCCTTTCTTGTTCACTGGAATTGGCAACCGGAGAAGAGCCTCTGCTCTGTCGGGGTCAACTGCAAGGCCCTTTTCTGAAATGACGTGGCCTAGGAGCTTCCCCTCCTTCACTGCAAAAACTGACTTCTTAGGGTTAATAGATATGCCGAATTCATGGCACCTTTCAAACACTTGCCTTAGGTGAGAGGAGTGTTCTTCTCTTCTGTGTGAAAACACAGTCATGTCATCCAAATAGATGATGATTATTTTGTTTAATAGCTCACGGAATGCTAGGTCCATGGCTCTCTGAAAAGTAGCCCCTGCATTGGACAGACCGAAGGGCATGCGCTGATAGGCAAACGTCCCCCATTTGGTGGTGAATGTCGTCTTGTGCTGATCCTCGTCCTTCACCCAGATCTGATTATAACCAGAAAAGCCATCCAGAAGGGAGAATCGCTGAGCTCCCGCGACCACATGGAGAATTTGATCAATTTGGGGGAGCGGGTAGTGGTCCTTCAGCGAGGCCTGGTTTAGATTGCGGAAATCCACACAGAGGCGAATGTCCCCGTTCTTCTTCCTGACGGGAACCAGATTTGCAACCCAAGAAGAATGCTTGATGGGATAGATGATTTTCGCTTCCAGCATCTTCAGGAGTTCGGCTCTCATCAGAACCTCGATTTTTGGGTTGACCGGCCTCTGTTTCTGCCTACAGGGCTTAACCCCGTCTTCCAGTTCTATGGTGTGTTGGATAATCTCTCTGTCATACCCTTTCAGGTCCTGGTAACACCAAGCAACTATGTCGGGATATTCTCTGCACAAGGCCCGAATCTGCTCCAATTCTTCAGGGGTACAGTCGGTACCAACTTTGATCACTTTTTCGGGCTCGAGCTCCAGGTCCATGTATTGCTTGGCGTCCACCTTGATTCGATGAGATATGGCTCTATCGTTCTGATCAAAGAGACTCTCCAAAGTAATCAGTCCTTTTGGGACATGATTATTTTTTAACTGTATCAACCCCTCATACTGCTCGTCATCAGGGTCTCTACCTTCAATACTACTAGCTTCATGAATCAAAAAATTGACGATTTGCTCGTCACAGTCGAACACCTGCCAATGGGTGTCCCTATCAGGCACAGAAGGCCTGTAAATAGTACGAACCGGCTTCGGCTTCTGCATAGTGTCATCAGTCGGGACGTACCTGGCTCCAATAGACGCCAAGATATCAGCATGTTTATTTTTCTCACGGGAGATAGCTTTAACGTTCAGGGAGTCAAATGATTCCATCAGGTCCCAGACCCGATTGCGGTACGCCTTGAGATAATGTTTCTTTGAGAGGCACTTATTGGTGATCTGCTTGCATACCAGCTCTGAATCTCCAAAGATTTGCAGCTGCTTGATACCCAATCTCTCCGCCTTCTTCAACCCTAAGCACAGGGCTTCATACTCGGCCGCATTGTTGGTGCAACTCCAGGCCAGCCTGTAGCAATAGTCTTTCTGCTCTCCCGAAGGTGAAACTAGAAGTACCCCTGCCCCGACGCCGTTCTTGCATCTGGCGCCGTCAAAGTATAGCTTCCATAGCTCATTCGGGGCAGGGCCTATGTCTTCCTTTGTTGTTTCCTTCGGCTTTTCAGGCTGCGCAATAGTGTAGCAGCCCATGTCTGATTCAATCATTGCGTTGAAGTCAAGCAGGGAGAATTCATCCTCCGCTTGCAGTTGTTCTATGGCCTCTTCCACCAGGTCCACTTCTTCTAGCTCTTCAGTCATCAGATGGACCGACTCATCCTGTTGCTCCTCTTCTGGCATCCTCCCAACAAGAAAGGTGGAGGGTTTTTCATTGTAGATCTTCACCTTTCTCCCCTTGAAGGGGACCTCCATATGAGAGTAGTCAAGTGACAGGTATCCACCCAGCTTGGCGGTGAATTCCCTCGAGAGGCACATGCCAAAATAGGGCTCCAGGTCAACGACCACAACTTCTTGAATCACCACGATCTCAGGCGCCTTGTGTAGCTGGATAGGAATATCCTTGATGACGCCTACTGTTTTCACAGGAGTGCCATCCAATTGCAAAACACCTTGGCTGCTTCGCGTGTACTCCATGCCAATCTCCTCGCAGACTGCTCTCGGCATGACGGTAGTTGATGCGCCAGAATCAATCATGCAGTTGTGCACCACGCATCCTTCCATCCGCAGGGACAAGTAAAACGGCGGTGGTCTGTTCTTTCCAGTGATTGAAGTGGTCAAGGGCTGAGCTAACACGGGCTGTGATGGCTTTCCTCCTTTAACGGACTTCAGAGATTCTTGCAACAGATCCACCTGCCCAGGGAGCTGGAGGGCATCATACATGCTTATCTTTGTCGGGGTCTTTTTGAGCTCATCAACAATGTTGTAGGCCGAAGTAGAGGGCCCCTCAGTTTCTTTCGCCGGCTCGTACCTGGTGCGGTACTGTTGCGTCGCCTCGACCCTTTGCCGCTTTGTCAACGACGGGTACTTGAGCTTTTCTCGCGCCTGCTCCTTGGTTTCAGCCGGAGGTTGAGTCGTTGGAGCTTTTGCTGGTGGTGGCTTCTCTTTTGCCGGCGGAGGCAAAGGAACCTTGTCAGGAGCTTTCGCGGCAGGCTGCTCCTTTTCTCGTCTGGTATACACCTTCAAAGGCTGCATCTGGGCCGCGTCCACTTCGATCGGCTTCTTACCACCCTTGGTCAGAATGGACACCGGCTCCTCTGAGACCGCAAAATTGCGATCTGCATCCCTAATCATGTTGATTTGATCACCCGGGGCACTGTTTGCTAGAGTTTGGACATAATGTTGATGGAGCATGCAACTATCTTCTCCGTGAGGATCATTGCACGTAGAGCACCAGTGCAGGTAATCTGAAGTGCTCGGCTCTTCATTGATAGCAACATTCCTCGCTGGAGGCCTGTTGGCCTGAGGTACTTGGTCTCTTGTCAGCGGGAGGAGGGTATGGTCTCCTTGGGATGAACTCTTGCTGAGCCTGCTTCTTCTTCATAACAGCCATGTCATTGGACAGCGTTCGGCAGACAGAAGTAAGCGACTCTACGTGCTGCAGAATCTTGGACTGCACATCAACAGCTTGTGGTGCTGATTGGGCTGGCGGAGGTAGTGCCGCAAGTGGTGGGGCTGATGGCAATGCCGGGTATTGTGGAGGAGATGGAAGTGCAGGAAATTGCGGAAGTGATGGAGGCTGTGGTGCTTGTGGCACCGGAAAATGCACTTGGGGAGCAGAGAATTGGGTGACCACCGGCGCGGGATTCCATGGTGAATTCTGGTGTGTGGAAGGCGTAGCCAGTGGTTGTGCAGATGCACTAGGATACTGAGATTGCGGGAAATCAGGGCAAATTGGCATCGGCATCCTAGGTGGGAGTCTACCAATGGCAATCAAATCCAGCTCCGCCCTTTGAGCTAACTCGTACAACTCGGGGAAAGTGTTGATATGGGAAAACTTGATGATCATACTAATGTCCGAGTTGAACGCTCTGAGATAGTAATAGGCAGCTTGTCCGGCGGTCGGTCGCAGCTCAGCGGGTACCCTATGCCAGGATCTCGCAAATCTGACATTAAAATCAGATATCTCCTCTTGCTGATGTCGTTGAATGGTTTGAAACTGATGCAACAAAGATGATGGATCCGCGGACTCATTGAATCCCTTCACCAGTTGACCCGCCAACTGACGCCATCCAGTGATAGTGCCAACAGGCAAGGATCTATACCAATAGAGGAGCTTTCCGCGCAGGGACAGAGCCAACAGTCGGACCATAACACTCTCATCGGTAATGTTGTGGAGCGCGGCCAGGGCAACAATGTCTTGGATGTGCTCGTATGCCGTCTTCCCAGTGCCATCATATGTGGGTATAGCCTTCAAAGCGGCAGCTGGAACGACAGCTTGGCCAGCTAGATTGAGTGGTCCGGTAGAATTCCAATCCGGAAATAGATCAGGAGCAACCGGCAGATTTTGTTGATTCTGATTTGGCGGCGGATTTGGTGGAGGATTCGGTGGTACATTCGGATTCTGTGGAGGGTTCGCCATGTTCGCATTCAGATTGGGCTGAACAAGTGCACCAAGAACAACTAACTGCAAGTCGGGTTGCACCGAAAAATTCCTGATGGTCCGGAGAGTTCGGAGGATTCGGAGGGTAGCTGGTTGCAGTGCTATCCGAAGTTGGATCTTGCTCCTCAACTACAACTTCTTGTGAAAATGCTTCGTCTTGAAAGAAGCTGGGCGTAACTAGCCTGGGGCGTTCTCCGAAAGCAGTGATATCAAGCTCGTAAAACTCAGGATCTTCCTCCGTGTTTCTCACTCTCCATCTTGTATGCATGAAGGACTTATAATCTTGGACCAGTCTTCGAGACTCGGAGTGTATTCAGGTTCAACAGAGTCGCCAGGTGTTCAGATTCGACAACACTGAAGCGAACACCGATACTTCAATACCGCTTATGCAGTGGAACACTTCCGGTCCCACCGGGCGTGCCAGAGAAACTGTTGGTTACGAATCTGCCATTAGGAAAGGATTTTGATCTTTTGCGCCCTAGATTCGCCCAACAGATTGAAAGGTCGGGAGGAAGAGATGCCTCCCGTGCCAATCTCCGGAGAAGGCCGGCTCCTATACTACACTACTGATGTTTTTTAGATAAGGGAACTGGAAAGAGATTGTAAATTGCAGAAAGAGATGTAAATAGTATGCGGTTATGGTGGGAAAGAACAAGCAGCACGATTACTAGCTAATACCCAAACCAACAACAATCAAAACAAAGCATGTAACAGAAACTAACACTGTTATTCCTTCCTATGTATCCTTCAGTTTTGTATTCCAGATTCAATTAATCGCCAATGCTCTAATCCAGGATTCAGAATTACAGCAATCAGAAAAATAAATGAACACGGAGCAGAAATACTTGCAGAAGGCAGCATAAAAGAAAGAGACAAATGTCAGAGCCAAGGATGCTTAGTATTGGAAGCAAGTGTTTGTTACAGCAGAGCTTTCTAGCAATATGTTCCCCCCTTTTACAATGAAAGTCCACTGCTATTTATAGCAAAAATTTCCCCCCAATTACAATGATGCACGGAACCCAAAGACTGCAAAAGCTGCCGAGATTTGACCTCTGCTGGCCGTGAGCGTACCTGCAACAAGATTCACCTGACTTTGGTACAGCTCCGGGCAGATCTGGTGGGTGAGAAGTCAAGTCTGATTAATGTGGTAGGTGCAGTACAGTTTGCCTCTGAGGACACCATCAATGTTCACCTACCCTGTACTTTTGAGGTAGACCTTTTGTCCCATCTGACAGGCTCAAATCCCGAAATCCGTGCGTGGTCTGGCCTTAGTCTGTGGTTCGCTGAAGTGGAGGGGGTTGACCAAAGTCGCTTGATAAAAACAGCGACCCCGGGAGTCGCTCCAGAATGGAGCGAACCCGGGATGCACCCTGCCTTAGAAAATTCTGCAACTTGGTCCTTCTTTTCTTGCAGTCGCTGAATGGGGGGAAGGCGACGGCGGTCGCTGGCGGATGGCAGCGACGACGGGAGTCGCTCGAAAAATGAGCGACCGACGTCAACATGTCACTTTCGTGCCTTAGAAGAATTCTTGGAGCCTCCTCACCCGCGGTCGCTGAAAAACTGCAGCGACGCCGGGAATCGCTCCAAAACGGAGCGACCGGCGTCAACATTGCTGCTGGAGATCGCTGAAGAAACGGGCGACGACGGGAGTCGCTAGCAGGTTTGGGCGACCGACGTTAGTCGCTGGCAGAGGGAGCGACCGGCGTCAACATCAACACTTAGGCAAATTTCCAAATTGCTCACCCCTGTTGACCGCGGTCGCTGGAAAACGGAGCGACCGACGTCGGTCGCTAAAAAACGGAGCGACCGGCATCAACGCTCCACACTTAGAAAATATTTTGGTTTTTCTCCCTTGCCGCGGCTCGCTGGAAATCGCAGCGACGACGGCGATCGCTGGAAAAGAGGTGTGGCGACGGAGTTCGCTCCAAACTTGAGCGACCGGCGTCAACCATCCATGCCTTAGTTTTTTTCATGTTTTGCTCATTGCCGACGGTCGCTGATGACGAAGATCGCTGGGTGAAGTTGGCGACGACGAGGGTCGCTCCAAAATGGAGCGACCGCGGGAAACCTTTACACTTAGACAAATTTTATCATTTTCTCCCCGCTCGTCTTGCTGCTTGCTGTTGTCGTCGGTCGCCGGAGGGAGAGGCAGAGCTGGGAATCGCTGGAAAGAGGGAGCGACTCCCGGAATCGCTCCAAAATGGAGCGACCAAGGGAGTGCCCCAGACTTAGAATATTTTAGGCTTTCCCCAAACCTGCCAAATCTGCTTGAACACTTGGAAAGAAAAACTGAAAACTGGAAATATGAAAACTGCCTGAACGAAGCTGGAAAGGAAGGAGGGAGGAAGAATCTGGTCCGAACGTTGCAGCAGCAATTTTTCAAAATTTTCAAAATTTCTACCCCTTAGCAAAATGTGGCAACAGGAACCTTGTTTATTGATATCGACAAAGGGCCATTCGTTGACGTTGATGTACGGCCAAGTGATGCAAAGCATAATGAAACCATTTGTGGTGAAAGCATGTGTGACAATGCAAGGTGCAAAGGACGTGTGTGTATGATGCAAGGCACAAAGAAGGTGTGCATGACGACACAAGGTGAAGCAAAGGCATGCGTGAGGACACAAGGTGTGAGGAAGGGCCAAGTGACGAGTCAAACAATGGAGAAAACTTGTTTTTGCAAGAAAGAGTCAAGACCAATAACAATTGAAACCAATTGTGCATCAAATAATGCCCATGATGGGAGTTAGACATTAGAGCAATTGTAGGTTAGTGTATCCAATGGTGTGTGGGACAAGAGTTCAAAATTGAAGCAACTACAATTTGGCATGTTTAATGGTGAGTGGGTTAGGAGTCCAATATCAGAGTGATTGCATGAAAGACTTCAACTATTGGAATAAGAAGGAACCACACCTTGGAAAGGTTTTTACAGGCTGTCTATATAAGAGAGGAGTTGTCTATAGGAAATAGGAAGTTGTATACAACGGAGAGGCCATCTAGGTGAGATTAGTAGCCCTCCAAACCATCGAACAACAATTTGCACAGGTTTTGGGAGGGTTTGCTTTGGTCACCTAGGTTGTCAGAATCATGAAAGATGAATGTCTTGGCATCACTCACCCTGTTTGAGGGAGTATTATAGTTTTCTAGATTGGTTGTCATCCATAGACCATGCATGTTGTTGCCTATGGTGGGGGGATACTAGAAGCATTTTAGTCGACTGCATCGTGCCATGTCTATCATCCGTGCACTAAGTTGTCTACCATCCATGCACCATGCAGAGTTTTTGTTGTTTGGAGGTTGAACGAGTCGGTCTCCCATCTAAAGCAGTTGTTGGATGTATTGAAGAAGAGGTGGTATGTGGAAGGCTTTCTTCCTTCATATAGGAAGAATATCAGGGTGGTCCCTTTGACGTATATCAAGGGGCCTTTGAGTGGGACATGATTGTGGAAATCGATACAAAGTTATCATTTTGATGGTGTTGGAAAGCAAATGACTCTGAATATGAAAGCGACTTTAAATATGAGAGCAACTCAGAGGATAATTCGATGATAGTTTTTGGGTTGGGAATGTAGAAATCGAATACAACACATTTAAATACAATTATGTTACCACTTATATAAACAAAATACACAATTAGAGTAACTTACAAATGGATACATTGTGCACACACCATGTATCCTGCACAACAAGTATCTACAATACATGATACGTCAAGGAACAATGTACCAACAAGCAACTTTGGTCAACATTACTCTTTGGCCAAAAATAACAAGCACTCTGTCTCCCCTGCATCTCTCACATAGATGCATACTTATGATATAACGGTACCGTTTTGCGGTTAGTAACTACCCAAATACTTTCAAACTGCCGTTTGCATAAAACATTAAAAATAGCCTATTACATTACATTATTACAAACACTTGGCCATGTACACATACAATGCTACATGACGACTTACTACAAACACTTTGTGCATACATGTTCCCACATATACATTCCTATGCTCAAACATGCATTCATCCAGATCAATTTGTCTGCCTACATCTACGCCCTCCTCTAGACTTGTTAGCGTCCTCATCGACACATGAACTGAACACTGGGGATAGAAACATTGAGCACCGTACTGGAATCTCTTGTTGCACTCCTACCACTTCTAGAAATGGAATACAATTCCATTACCACTTGGATAAACAAACTATACAATGGGAATACTTACAAACACAAATGGATACACCATGCACACAACATATCCTACACAACAATTATTTGTAGTACATCATTTTCCGACAAACTAGTCTATTGACAATATACTTTGGACAACAACAACATGCACACACACCCCTCTCTCCCTCACACCTTCCACATAGATGCGTACTTATAGACATATTGGGATTTATAGGCAATTGACAACTATCCAACTACCTTCGAACTACCTGTTTACATAAAACATTAAAAATACCCCATTACATTACATTATTACAAACACTTTTCCATGTGCACATTATTACAAACACTTTGCACATACGCATTATTACAAACACTTTGTCATTTACACACACAACACTACATGACAACTTATTACAAACACTTTGTGCACACATATTTGCACATATACATTCTTACACTCAACATGCATTCATTCATTCTTGAAGATATGTCATTTTGTCTTCAATGCTTTCTTCTATTCTATACACTTTCACAGTGGCCTTTACTTTAGACTACTGTCAACAAAACATTCTTTGTCAATTGCTTACTCTACGCCCTGCAATTGGTTGCATTATCAACATGACAGACAATGCTTGTCACCACTTGTGTCAGGGGTCAAGGGGCAATGCCCCATGTGGGTTTGAGGGGCAATGCCCCAAACCTTAACGGTGGAACCATCATTGTTTGAACTGAATTTTTCTCCTTGTCTACATTTTGGTGGCCTTCACTTGACCCACTTTTTGCATTCAAATTACTCCTTCAACAACCCCAATAGCACTCCCTAAACGATTCCCACAGGTGACATACTTCGAACAACTGGCCAAGGTCAATTCCAGACGATTGGGTCAAACGAACTCATCAGGTAGCCCCAAACGGCTAGCCTAGACAACCATTTGCTCCACTTAGACAAGTTCTCCTTAGCTCCGAATGACATCTCCCTGGATTTGGACCTCTCCTTAGCTCCTAATGGCCTCCTTGCCTTAGACAACCCTCTCAACCAGCCTAATGGTTTGGATCTTTGGCCTGATGGCCTGATGGCTTGGCTCATTGGTATTTTGCAACTCTCATCTCTTTTGCCATTCCTCTATGCCCTAGCTCTTCTTCCATGGTGAGAATCTTCTCTATTTTGCTATTGTTGATTTCTTTTCCTTTGGAACATGGCTTCGCTCTATCAAAGCCCTAAAATGTGCCCTGGCTTATGCCCTAGCTTTATCAATTGCTTGTTTTGTGTGTGATGCTGAAGGGAAGTTGCCAATAAGGGGGTGGATCATTGTTGATGTATTATGGACAAAAGAGGGTGGGTTGTTGGTTAGACGACCTTGCAAGATGGTTGGGTGGCCTACGTCGACAATCTTGGTTTTGGCCGATATGGCCTAGGGAGCTAGATGGATAGACTTGTAGGCTAGACATCCTAGGAAGATGGCTAGATGGACTAGGGTCCATCTAAGGGCCAAATGGCCTCCCCAAGTGGTTGAAGAGGGTCCTAGACAACCCCCCTGTTGGCCCAAACGTCCCAAACAACCTTGGTTCCTGACAACCCTCTTATATAGCTTGGGAGGCCTGTTGGCCCTCACATATGGCCCAGGAGGTCATTTGGCCATCTTGGATTGTCTAGGGGCCAGGTGGTGCACCCAGACGGCCCAAGAGGCAATTTGCCCCTCCCAAATAGACTGAGAGGTCTGATGGCCTACCTAGATGGCCTAAGAGGTCGTTTGGCCATACTGGATTGTCTAGGGGGCCAGGTGGTGCAACCAAGAGGCCATTTGCCCCTCCCAGATAGACTGGGACAACTGTCAATGTTTTTGCTGCTTGTAGACAGTCTAGTGCTTGTGGGTGACCTGTGACAATATCATTAATGGAACACTTAGGATTTTTTCGTGAACACTGGCTTGTTTGTCTTCTTCGTAAGCTAAGACACCAACTCAGTCTCATTCATGTTTGCCTTCATTGACCTATTTGTAACCTTTTTCACTACCTTGGTGCTTCTTCCAAACCTTTTTCATATTCAACCTAATCAATCCTTGTGTGATTAACTTTTCTATCTAGCAAATGATTTACAACTTCGTCGTTTGTATACCTCAATATGATTGTCCTTGTCACACCTTTTTGGTAATAGTTGTGCACATGTAATAACTATCTATGATAGTTATTGTGACTACCCTGATGACTTCTTGAGTCTTGTCTATTTAACCTCGAACTGGAGCTAGAACTACTCCAATATTCCTCGTTGTTCGAGATCATTAGGGTTACACTCCTGCTATCCATCAACTGGCACATTCCATTATCTGGCAAATGGATGCCATGCAAAGGGTTGTTCAATACATTTGGCAAGTTACTGCCTCCATGGTTAGTGTTATTCAACACTTCTACACATCTCTCCAACTTGCATTAGAACTCATTGAACTTGCCAAACTTATCGAACTGCTATGGCAAGCTTTCCTCTTTCCTCTAGAAATTTGGTTTCACTCTAGCGAAAACCTTGCTCATGCCCTTCGACACTAAACGCTTCGACTTTGATCCGAATGGTTGGGTCTTAGTTCATACAACCCAAGTCTTGATAGTTAGGGCCTGTGTCTAGATGGCTAGACAACCCTGACAGATGGTCAAACATTGAACAACCTCCATCTTTGCCATTTGCATCACTGACTTTGTCATCTAAGTCACTCACCTTGCTATCTACATCACTCACTTCATTGTCTACATCACTCATTTTGTCGTCTGCTCCCAAAAAATTAGTGAATTTCTCCTTTGGAGGCTTACACACGTCTTTCTTCCTGGTTTGAACTGAGTTGCTTGGTAATCACATCATCCACCATAGTCTCTTCATCCTGCACCTACAAAGTTCCACCCAGTTTTGTAGTTTCAACCGCTTGCACAATCTCAACCTCTTGAGAGGTCTCAACCTCCTCTGCAATTTCAGCCACTTGTGCAAACCTCCTCTTCCTGCATAACCTCAACTATTTGCACTATTTCAGCCACTTGTGCAGCCTATTGTATAAATGATGGAGGATATTTCTATGACCTATCTAAGATAAGATAATTCTATTAATGTCCACAAATGGCCAAAGTAGGCCAATGGGACTAATGGAAAAGAACTATTACAAATTCCAATTGACTATAGTAACCAAAAAGTACTACAAAAATAAGCTAAACTAGAGTCAAGAATCTAGTGTAAACTAATCTAAAGTGGAACAACTGCATGTCATAAAATTACAACCTTGAGGATTATCCAAAATGGATAAACTTTAACATGCTAAAAGTGATGATTAAGAGAGAGCTAGAAGTTGAGGTACAACAGATATAGAAAGGAGCTCCAATGGATCCAAGTGCCAACATTAATCTATAGTGGGATGTAAAATAGAAGCATAGTCGTTGTCATCACCAACTATCCCAAAAGGACCAACACAGGATCTAATGATGCTCCTAGGAGAATGGCTAGGACTAAGAAGGCCTAGTTGGATAATCTTGGGAGGACATGGAGTTCTACCCCTCAAGACTCTTCTAGCATCCATGGCTATGGAACCAATAGAAGAGGACAAAGAATTCATAAGTTGCGTCTGTCTACATCTCCTTGGATTGTGAGGGATGGCCAAAACCTGATGTTGAAAAATTGTAATCCTATCCTATCGCAAGCAAGGAAAAAGAACTGAATCCCTCGTAGCCACTCTTGTATGCAGAGAAGGGTGGACAAATCTGTCATTAACATTTTAGATATGTCAACTGCAAAGATAGAGTGAAAGAATGAGATGACTAGTCGACTAGTAGTTTGTCCCCCTATAATAATTGACGCTGAAGAGTGATAGCTTCCCTAAGGTAAAGAGTGTAGCATAGTGTGTGTACTCCACTTTGAAGGAACAACAAAAGCAAATGATAGTAATTTATACACACACAGAATTTAGAGACAAAATATCAAAAGGAATTGAACATTACCATTGATATATTCAAATATGAACAAAACTTATCAAGAACACAACAATGATCAACAATGTCTACATATATAGAAATTCATGAACACAACAATGACCAACAATGTCTGCATAAACATAAATCAACAACATATGTATCAACATATGTCTCTTGCTAAATGTAATGGGCCAATAAATAATGCATCCGATAGGGGAGATAGTTGCGTAACTGTGCAATTTCCTCATACTTGTTTGTCAACTACCCACTAAGCACCCTTACATAACAATGATTGCTATCTAACAATTCAACAAACTTTGACATCAACATACATGCATAATGAAAACATTTTGCCATTTAACACAATACGTGACATAATGATAAACACTTTGCGTGCAACTATTATTACTTATAAAATGACAAAACAAACTACATAATAAAAACTTTGATTGCATACTCATGTCTGTATGCCTCCATCCATGCTCAAGATGGCACCCTGTCGGAATTGTCCATTACATCTACCCTCCCCTCTACATTGGTCGACATCCTCGTCGATTGTTGCTGTTGGGATTCTACTGCTATGGAAGGGGCTTCTCTCTAACAGGTTTTGCTTTTAGCCCTCAAACTTGTGTCTTCAAGGCCTCTGTTTCATTTTTCAGCAGGTATCTAGTCAACTTCCCTTGGATGATCATGCAATGTTTATTTTCTCCTTGAGTTCCTCCTCTTTCACCTCTCCATCTTTTCCTCCATTGCCCAATCCTACCAACCATATCATGATTCATTTTGATCTATGTTTGGCCGATGATTCTGCTGCTCATCTCTCCCAATTGATGTCCCAATACTGCTCTCTTAATTCCACTACGAAAACAACCAAATATGATTTTTTGTCTCATACGTTATGGGATACAGCCCTTTACTTCTTTCCACACATTTTTTTTCAAGCAAAGCCTATTTTTCGCATTGGTGATTGCCCCATGAAATCATTGGTATGATGAGGAATGTAAGTCCATGCATCAAAAGCTCCATTTTGCTCTTATTCATAAGCCTACACCAATATCTTCCACTTGAAGGGAATATAAATGCCTCATTTGATGTAAAAAGCAAAAGTTTCTTGTTGCTATGCATTGTGAACTTCTAAATTCTCTTCATCACTCTCCTAAAGCCTTTTGGTGCACTCTTCTTCTTAGGAAGCCCCATCCCATATGCATCAATGACAAGTTTTGGGTCTCCCATGCTAATTCTTTATATAATATCCTAAGGCAGCCCACCATTCATATCTATTCGTGCCCCCCCCACAACATCATGTCACCTCTTCTCCTCATGGAACATCAAAAGAGCTATACATAAATTAAGCAGTATCAAGGCTGTTGATTTTGGGGGATTTCAGGCTGAATTCTTGAAGTATGGTGTTGAAGCTCTTGGCTATCCCATTGTAGAATTACTCAATGAGGTTGTTTGTTGTGGGTTCCCTGCCTCATGGTCACAGCATATGATCCACCCCATCCACAAATCTTGAGATTAATAAGATTCGAATAACAACAAAACTATTAGGATTGGGCACCCATTTGCTAAGCTTTATGCAACAATTTTGAATATGAAACTCTTAGAATTGTTGTATCAAGGTAAGCTTAGAGCAAGAAGGCAGGTTGGTTTTAAAAGGGATCATCAAACTTTTGATCATGTTTTCACTCTCAGAGCTATTACTAAGGAGGCTGGCCAACGGTCCTCTAAAGTGTTTTTTTGTTTTGTGGACTTTAGAAAGGCCTTTGCACCGTTCCCAGGCATCTTGTATTTCAAAGACTACATGACATTGACATCTCAGAGCTCTTTATCACTGCCATCATGAGACTATATGAGGTAGTTGGCTGTTTTCCGATAGCTTTTGGTTTCTCAAATGATGTCCAAAGAACCATTGGCTTTGGCATCAAAAAAAGGCTTCCCTCTTTCTCCTTCACTCTTTGGGATCTACATTGATGAGCTTGAAGAATTTGTTCGTCAATACACACATGTTGATGATGGTTGCCTTCTACATCATGTATTGATAGCTATGTTGCTTTTGCAAATGATGTTGTTCTTCTTGTGCATACTTCAAAGAGCCTATAGAGACAGTTGGATGCTTTTGCTTGCTTTTGTGACTTAAAACAGTTGGCAATCAATCTAAGCAAGACTAAGATGATGATCTTTATTGCGTCAAAGAGTACCCTATCTAAGTTTTAGTTCTTATATAAGGGTGAGTCCATTGAGATCAGCACTGCTTACACTTGCTTGGGGTTCAGTTTACAGGTCCTTCCCTTAATCTTTGGCGAGATTCACAGTCACGTCTATGCAAGGGATACACATCTCTCTCAGTCATGGAATGTGAGTGCTTCCAACAGCTCTTTCAAGACATACCTACAAAGATGCACCTCTTTGATTAAATTATCAAAACCACAATCCTTTATGGATATGAGATTCGGGTCCAAGTCTAGGGTGCGTTGATTGGGCTCACATTGAGAGGGTCTAGACTATTTTGCTTTAGCGATTTATTCAATCTAAAACAATAATTCCTCAATGTATTTTTTAGGTTGAGTTTGCCATTCATCCTCTTCATCTTGAGAGCATCCTTAGAATTATTTTTTTGCTTCATTGCCTTAGATCCATAGGTGACTGCACCTTAGGCCAAGAGAGACCCATATTTGGCACTTTGCTCCTTAGAATGCATAACCTCTAGGGGATTTTTTGGTCCTTATCATGGATGGCACTCAAAAGTTATTTCTCTTCTTCAGTCATTTGACATCTCCATGGATCAATTACCTCCTTTCAAATTCTCTTTAAATGCTCCTCCCCGCCTTCTTCCTATGAAGAGGGTAATTAATCAAGTAGTTAGAGATGATGTTTATCAATCAAGAAGTCAGAAATGATGTTTATCAACAATATATTCAGATCACTTGGGTCACTCCATCTCAATCTCTTAGTCCTAAGTTGGCTACACTAAGCATTTTATGAGGATTAGGAATGCCATTATTACTTGTCCTAATTATGTCGAGCAACATTGGACACATAGCCTTAGGATTCCTCTTGGTCAACTTAGAGTATGCTCACATTAGTTGCGGTGGAGACGGACCACCATATTCCTTGAGAGGATAGGGTATGTCGTCTTTGCTCTATTTGGGAGGTGGAGACTGAAGAACATTTCATCTTCATGTGTCCTATTTATTATGAGAGTCGAGGGAGGTACTCTTGCTTGTATAGAGAGACTCGGGTGAATTGCTTGCCACTTTTTTAAGCTATCCTGACCAAAGATGCTTGGCTCTTTACCTTAGGGAAGCTATGACTCTTCCGCGTTGGTTATTACAAGGGAGACAGACTACTAATTGACTAATCATCTCATTCTTTCACCCTATCTCTGTAGTTGTGTAATAAGTGCTCATTGTAAGCTACAACTATCCAAAATATTAATGACAGATCTGTGCACTCTTGTCTGTATACTAGAGTGGCTAAATTGTAGTTATTTGGCATTGGGTTTTGACCACCCCTCACATACTGAGGAGTTGTAGATAGGTGCAGCTTACTAGTTTTTATTCTCTTCTATTGCTTCCATAGCCATGGATGCTAAAAGAGTCTTGAGGGGTCAAACTCCATGTCCTTCCAAGATTATCCAATGAGGCCCTGTTAGTCTTGGGCATTCTCCTGGGAGCATCATAAGATCCTATGTTGGCCCATTTGGGATAGTTGGTGACAACAGTGACTATGCTTCTAATTTATATCCCACTGTAGATTAATATTGGCGCTTGGATCCATTGGAGTTCCTTTCTATATCTGTTGTACCTTAACTTCTAGATCTCTCTTAATCATTTCTTTCACCATATTTTGGTATATCCATTTTGGGTAACCCTTGAGACAATAATTTTATGCCATCTAGTTGTTCCACTTTAGAGTAGTTTACATTAGATTCTTTACTCTAGTTTAGCTAATTTTCATAGTACTTTGTGGTTACTACAATGCATTGTAATTTGTAACAGCTCTTTTCAATGAGTCCCACTGGCCTACTTTGGCCATCTATAGACGTTAATAGAATTATCTGATCTTAACATATCTTTTGGCATAGGCTGAATATTACAATCACAAGTATCCACATTGCTATGATTTCCTCTCCAACTTCGCAAGCCTTGCTCTCAATGCTGTATTATCCTTCTCCTTCATTGTAAGCTGCTTGTTCTTGGCTGAAAGCTGCTGGTCTTTCAATGAATTTTCTTGCTCAACTGCCCAATTCGCTGAACCTGACCTTCTTTTCTTTTCTTCAGCTCCTCCACCTTCATATTAGCCAGTCCTTCCACTTCTCTCTTCACTTGCCGAAGTTCATCCTCCGTATCCTTCAAGCGGACTCTTGCTGTCCCACTTTTAACTATTCACAAGTATCCACATTGCTATGATTTCCTCTCCAACTTCGCAAGCCTTGCTCTCAATGCTGTATTATCCTTCTCCTTCATTGTAAGCTGCTTGTTCTTGGCTGAAAGCTGCTGGTCTTTCAATGAATTTTCTTGCTCAACTGCCCAATTCGCTGAACCTGACCTTCTTTTCTTTTCTTCAGCTCCTCCACCTTCATATTAGCCAGTCCTTCCACTTCTCTCTTCACTTGCCGAAGTTCATCCTTCGTATCCTTCAAGCGGACTCTTGCTGTCCCACTTTTAACTATTCACTATTCGCCATCTTGTGGAATGTTTCCAGTCCGACTGTTAACCATTGGATCAAGTATGCCAAATAGTTCAACCTGCATATGTAAATTATGAACAATCTAATAATTTTTTTTTGATTGTTGAACATTTGAACTTTGAGGATATGCATTGATCATTGTGGTATTATTTTATAACACACATGCATGTGTGCATGCATACCCATGCACACATACATATTTTAGAAAACCTTTTGGAAATTCCTTGCATAGAAATGGAATAGTGGCCCTTTTTCTTATTTGCATTTGACATATTATCAAATTTCATATGCAATTTCATGAATCTTTTAGAAAAATGAATGGTCTATATATAAAGAGTAAAGTAATATTTTAGGTCATAAGCCAAGGCCAGCACTCCTGGTTTGGAGTATATGTCCTGTTTGATTATTGAGTAGTTGTGAATATGTTGAACTTGAGGATTTGACTTCCTATTTGTAAGCCACTATTGTGCTATCTTATTCAAACATGTATACTCAAATGTCCAAAAATTGTTTTGGAAAGGGAAAGCATGTGTGCACGTAATTGCTTAGTTCAAACTAAGTAGTGGACTGGATTTTAGGAACTAATTTATATTTTAAATTTTTCTTGATATTGATAGGTCGCAAGCTTGTAGAGACTTCAAGTTTGGGTCCTCGTCCAGAGGAACCCATTGAGATATATGAGTTTGAAAGGTTCTACCTACTTTTCCATTACTGTTTTAGATTAGAGATTTCTAATTTAGTGAAGGGCCATGTTATTATATTTAGCTTATTGTCCACCTTTCTAATATCATTTACATCTTTTTATGTCATGTGGATTCCTCAGTTGCCCATTTTGTCGTAAGGTCAGTTATTCTTCATTAACCTCTCTTCCCCTGCTTTTACTGCTTTTCAGTGCTAATTCATGCTTGTTTTGAATTTTTCATATTTGCTAAATTCATTAATTGCTACATTGTAGGTGGTCATATTCATGCTAGAGTTAAAGCATATCCATTTGTTTTTAATGGAATGAATATACAGCAGTACTTATAGTCTATCAACTTGATATAAAAATATCAATTGAATACAGGAGTATAATCAAATCAATAATATAAAACAAAAAGTTTTGACAATAATGTGTCAGTTAAAATCACCATGTCAGGAGTCTAACTTAGTAACAAATAATTATATCTTCAACTTCAGTACTTATCCTATCAGTACGACAATTACTACAAAAAAACATGATATCTCAAGAAGATGCATTTGGAGTAGAGCTATTGCCCGATGTATTAGTCCACACCATTTGCTATGTGGTTTGTCTGTTCCTGATCTTGGATTCTCAATAACCTTTTGTTGAGTTTGAAATTGTCATTTTTGTTTACCTCTAAGGAGGTCCCAAATTTGATTAACATCAGATATGAGCTGTATTCACATCTTCACAACAATTAGACAATACATAAATTATTCCATGAAGCTAGGTAGGTCCCTTTAATCATTTATCTTTTTGACAAATATTAAAATCCTTCAAGAGTAAACAGAAACTATAGTTTTGATAGAAATTGATAAGTGACACCATTGAGACTGATAGACCATATATATTGAACTGACCAATATCTTTACCAAGCAGTTCTTTAAATTTAAAAATTGTCCTTCTCTAAAACTAAATGTGAATCTACATTCATGGAAGACATACCTGATTGATTCTGGATACCCACATGCTTTAAATGACTCAGCATTCACAACAAATTTCCCTAAGTCAGCCACAGGATGCTTTGACCAAAGAAAGATAGCAGGTCTGGTTTAAATTCCTAGTAGCTAAAATGTGTACTTTTGATGCTTGGACCAACTTTTGAGAACTAAGAATGGAAGTGGATGTTGTATGATATGCCGTCCATAATTATGAACATTTCAAGTATTGAATACTATACCAAGACTAAAGTTGTATTTCAAAGCAATACACTTGATGGAATTTTCAATTACATTAATGTTTTCTACATTTATACTTTTATTTTAGAATGCTAAGTTATTACTTATGTGGAATGGCACAGGTTAGAGAAATTATATCAATATTGGATTTGGACGTGCTCTACTATCCATGCCCTAGGAATGGACCAAATTTTCGTCCGAAAGTTATTGAAATCGGTGGGAAACAACAATTTCCATACATGGTGCTTTGTCTCACCTTTACTCCATTATTTTGTAAATGGATAATGTCTATATTGTACAAACTACAAAGCATATAAGATAATCTTATTTTTCCTTCGTATATTTTACTTGATGCTTTGGTAAAGCTTTGTCGACGTTTCTTGTTCTTATGAATTCGTTAAAAATTTGTATGGTTTGTTCCCTTATATTTGTTTCTTTATTTCTCTCACAAGCATTATATATATTCATGCCTGTCCAAATAAGCTTCGTGAGTCAAATGTGGGATACAAATTTTTTATGTATGTGGTATTGCTAAACTACCATAAACAAGATCTATTCAAGTAGAAATCAAATTTTACTAGTCATAACTTTTGGTCTTTTTTTTCTATTTCGATTATTTGACACAAAACTTGCCTAAGAATATGGAAAAGAGTTTTTGGTCATTTGATTTCTTATGAAAATCTCGATAATAGTTACACGACTAATAAGGAAGATCTGTTTATCATAATGTCTATGGTTGACCTCCTATTTGAAGATGGTGCAAACTTGCAAAGAAACTAAGTACTGTTTCCTTCTAAATAGGGGGAAAAGAGAATTATATAGATGGCTGGGTCACCAAAAGAATTTATATCAATGTCTGTAACCCTATTACATCAATAGGACTCAAAGATACATCCTTTTCCAATAGAAAAATACTAGGGTAAAAAAACTTGAATTGTAAGCTAACCACAGTACTAAAACAATATAAACACAGCTAGAGGAGGTAAAATCAAACAGAGTAGATCCTAACCATGTAATCAAGTACAGATACAAATAGCTCCATTGAGAGGGACACCTTGTGGTCACAAAAATAGATGTTATATATTAGAAGTTTCAAAGATTTGATACAACTATTGTGGTTGCTATCCTTGAATAAGGTATCCCTGTTACACATATCATTCATGGGCAACCATGCCAAGACAAAGAAGGGCCATCACACAAAGTTGAAACTGAACAAAACAAACATTAACTCTATGGAGACTGGGCGAACAAAAGCACCTCACTATACTTGCTTGAACTCGCGGAAAGAGCCACCAATGGAGACATCTGGAATGACATTTAGCAACACCCTAGTAGTTGGATGAGATGTCCCCTTGCATAAAGTGTGCTTCTATAACTGATTGCCACACTGTTTCTGCACAGATTGAGTCTGAATTCCTGGAGATGGCAATGGTAAGGGCCATAATGCTTAGAGAGCATCCTTGATAGAACCTAATGTGGCACAACTGCTGCTTGGGCCACCATCTCTTGACCCACTATTGCTTATCCCTTCACCATCAAAATAGCCTTTGTTTCCACTAATTGCCGCTTGCACTCTTGGCACTGTTGCCACATTTTGCAAAGGGGTAAATTTTTTGAAAAATCTAGAAAATTACTGCTGCAATTGTTCAGATCAGATTCTTCCTTCCTCCTTTTCATCTTTGTTTAGGCAGTTTTCATGTTTCTAGTTTCCAGCTTTGTTTCCCAAGTATTCAGCAAATTTGGCAGGTTTGAGAAAAAATGATAAAATTATTCTAAGTGTGGAAGTTTCCCGTGGTCGCTCCATTTCGGAGCGACCCCCGTCATCGCCGGCCTCCCCCAGCGATCCCCAGCGCCAAGCAACCGACAACATTAAGCAAAACAAGAAAATCTAAGGCATGGAGAGTTGACGACAGTCGCTCCATTTTGGAGCGATTCTCGTCGTCGCTCCTCCTTTCCAGCGATCGTCGTCGTCGCAGCGATTTCCAGCGAACCATGGCGAAGGGAGAAAATGGGCATATTTCTCTAAGTGTTGGTTTGGCGGTGACCGACGTCGGTCGCTCATCCCCGCCAGCGACGACCGTCGTCGCTATCCTTTCCAGCAACCGTGGTTGAGCCAACGCCGGTCGCTCCATTTTGGAGAGACTCCCGTTGTTACTCAACTTTGCCAGCGATCCCCGTCGTCGTCCATTAGCCCAAGCGAACTTCAGCAAAGGCAGTCCTCAAGTGATGATGTCGGTCGCTCCGTTTCGGAGCCATTCCAGGCGTCGCTGCAGTTTTTCAATGATCGCAGGCAAAGGGATTCCAAATCATTCTAAGGCACAAGGTAGCGACCGACGTCGGTCGCTTATTTCTTGAGCGACTCCCATTGTCGCTACCATTTTCCAGCAACCACCGTCATTTACGTCGGTAGCTCATTTCTCGAGTGACTCCCATCGTCGCTACCATTTTCCAGCAACCACCGTCGTTTGCCCCCATTCAAAAAATATGAGAAAAGGAAGACCAATTCGCGGAATTTCTTTAAGTCAAATAGCATCCCGGGTTCGCTCCATTTTGGAGCGACTCTCGGGGTCGCTCTTTTCATCAAGCGACTTTGGTCAATTCTCCCCACTTCAGTGAACCTCAGATCGAAGCCAGGCCACGCAAGATTTTGGGATTCGAGCCTATCAAGATGGGACAGAAAGTGTGCATTGAAGGTATAGGGTAGATGAACATTGATGAATCCTCAGAGGCAAGCTGTACTACACCTACCACATTTATCGGACCTGACTTCTCACTCACCAAATCTATCCTGAGATGTACTAGAATTCAGGTGGATCTTGCTGCAGGTACACTTGTAGCCGGCAGAGGTCCAATCCCAGCGCTTTTTGCATGTTTTGTGTTCTGTGCATATTGTAATTTGGGGGGAAACCTCTGCTATAAGTAGTAGTTGAACTTCATTGTAAGAGAGGGGGGAACATATTGCTAAGAGAGCTCTGTTGTATCAAACATTTGCTTCAATACAAAACATCCTTGGCTCTGATATCTGTCTCTATCTTTTATGCTGCCTTCTGCAAGTATTTCTGCTTATGTTCATTTATTTTTTTGATTGCTGTAATTTTGAATCCTGGATTAGAAAATTGACAATTAATTGAATCTGGAATACTGAATGAAGGATACATAGGAAGGAATAACAGTGTTAGTTTCTGTTACATGCTTTGCTTTGATTGTTGTTGGTTTGGATATTAGCTAGTGATCGTGCTGCTTGTTCTTTCCCACCGAAACACATGTTATTTACATCTCTTTCTGCAATTTACAATCTCTTTCCTGTTCCCTTATCTAAAACCCCCAAATAGATTAGTATAAGAGCCGGCCTTCTCTGGAGATTGGCATGGAAGGCATCCCTTCCTTCCGGCATTTCAATCTGCTGGGCAAATCTAGGGCGCAAAAGATCAAAATCCTTTCTTAGTGGCAGATTCGTAACCAACAGTTTCTCTGGCACGCCTGGTGGGACACGAGTGTCTCACCTCATAATCAGTATTGAAGTAATGGTTATCGCTTCAGTGCTGACGAATTTGAACACCTAGCGACTATGCTGAACCTGAATATCCTCTGAGTCTTGAAGACTGGTCCAAGCATGCATACAAGATGGAGAGTCAGACAAACACAGGAAGAGCCTAAGTATTATAAGCTTGACATTACTGTTGTTGGAGAGCACCCCAGGCTGATTGAGTATCACGCCTACCAAGATATTGTCGTAGGAAACTGTAGTTGACGAGCAAGATCTAACTTTAGATAGCACTGCAACCAGTCACAACGCAAATATGGAAAATCCTCAGCCAAATCAGAACCAACAGGCTGCTCCCGAGCTATTCCGAGCCTGGGATTCTACGGGACCTCTCAACCTAGCTGGGCAAGATGCCGTTCCAGCCGCTGCTTTGAAGGCCATACCCACGTACGATGGAACTGGGAAGACGGCATATGAACATATCCAAGACATCGTGGCCTTAGCTGCGCTTCACGCCATTACTGATGAAAGTGTCATGACCCGGCTGTTGGCTCTCTCTCTGCGAGGGAAGCTTCTATACTGGTATAGATCCTTGCCGAATGGCGCTATTACTGGATGGGCTCAACTGGCGGGACAGTTGGTCAAAGGATTCAATGAGTCCGCGGATCCGTCCTCGTTGCTGCATCAGTTTCAAACCATCCAACGACATCAGCAAGAGGAGATATCAGATTTTAATGTGAGGTTCGCACGGTCCTGGAAAAGAGTGCCCATTGAACTACGACCGACCGTCGGACAAGCTGCCTACTACTACCTCAGAGCCTTCAACTCGGATATCAGTATGATCATCAAGTTTTCCAATGTCAACACCTTCCCCGAGTTGTACGAGCTAGCCCAAAGGGCCGATCTGGATTTGTTTGCTATTGGTCGACTCCCACCTAGGATGCCGATGCCAATTTACCCTGATTTTCCTCAATCACAATATCCTAGTGCGTCTGCTCAAAGGCCTACCTCATATACTGCACATCAAAATCCATCTTGGAATCCCGCTCTAGTAATAACCCAATTCTCTGCCCCCTAGGTGCATTTCCCCATTCCGCCAGCGCCTCAACCCTCACCTCATCCATCCCGCAATATCCATCACTTCTCGCTCCTCCACAATACCCGGCATTACCTCCAGCCCCACCATTGGCACCATTGCCTCCGCCGGCCCAGTCAGCACCACCCAATATTGATATACAGACTAAGATACTGCAAGAAGTACAGTCTCTTGCTTCTGGTTATCGGACGTTGTCCAACGACATGGCAATCATGAAAAAGAAGCAAGCCCAGCAGGAGTTCATCCCTAGGAGATCATATCCTCCTTCAGCACTTACAAGAGACCAAGCGGCTCAGGCCAATAGGCCTCCCACGAGGAATGCTGCTAATAATGCATAGTTGAGCACCTCAGACCGTGTGCACTGGTGCTCCACTTGCAATGGCCCTCACAGAGAATATAGCTGCATTCTACATTAGCATTATGTCCAAACCTTGGTGAGAAGCAACCCGGAGGACCAAGTCAACATGATTCGGGAGGAAGAGCGCAACTTTGTGGTCTCAGAAGAAGACCCGGTGTCCATTATGACCAAGCGCGGTAAGAAGCCAATTGAAGTGGACGCAGCCCAAATGCAGCCTTTGAAGGTGTATACTAGACGAGAAAAGATGTAGCCTGCAAAAGAGAAGCCATCGCCAGCAAAACCTCTGGTGGCTCAACCTCCGACTGAAACCAAGGAGCAAGATCGAGAGAAGCTTAAGTTCCCGTCATTGACAAAGCTCCAGAGGGTTGAGGCAATGCAACAGTACCGCACCAGGTACGACCTGACGAAAGAAACTGAGGGGCCCAGTACTTTGGCCTACAACATCATTGACGAGCTCAAGAAGACACCGACAAAGATAAGCATGTATGATGCCCTCCAACTCCCTGGGTAGGTGGATATGTTGCAACAATCTCTGAAGACTGTTAAAGGAGGAAAGCCATCACAGCCAGTGTTAGCTCAGCCCTTGACCACTTCGATCACTGGAAAGAACAGACCGTCGCCGTTCTACTTGTCTCTGCGAATGGAAGGGTAAGTGCTGCACAACTGTATGATTGATTCCATCGCATCAATCAGCGTCATGCCAAGGGCTGTCTGTGAAGAAATCGGCATGGAATACACATGGAGCAGCCAAGGTGTCTTGCAGCTAGATGGCACTGTTGACAATTTTGTCACATTGGAGGGGTAGTGAAAATTAATGTTGTGTAAAGGATTTTCTTGTTCTGGTTTTCTTTATTTTTGTTGATAGTGGTATTGCAACAATTGTGGTTGTCATTTTTTGAATCCCCTTTGTAGATAACTGTGTAAGAAAAAGCTTCGCTTACAGCATTAGCAGGAACAGGCAGCTTCGCAAACAAGAAATAGAGAAAACATAGGTGCAGGCCTGAAATCTCCTAAGGCATAGAAAGAGCTTTGCAAGCGAAGCCCCCGCAAGACTTGCTTCGGGCCGAAATTCTGCGAAGCATAAAATGTGAAATGCAAAAGTTTCTAAAGTGTGGAGAAACACTTCGCAAAAATTCCAGCGAAGCACCCGCTTCAGCCTTCCTTTTTGGCGAACCACCCCCAAGAAAAATCTACTTCGCTCAAAACTTTTGCGAAGCACCCGCTCGGGCGATTTCGATGCGAAGCTCCCCCATCCGAAGGTTGATTATCCCCGAAAATTTTCTAAGGCATGGACGAGCTTCGCCCAAATTCCTCCCGAGCGGCTGTTTTTGAAGAGGTTCGCGGCGAAGCATTGTTGTAGTCCACTTCGGATGGAGCTGTTGGCGAAGTAGTATACGGCTTGTACCCTCGGCAAAGTAGTAGGTAGTTAAGAGTCGTGTTTTTCGCGGGATATAAGAGCTTCGGCATCTGGTCCTCGCGAAGCAGTTTTTGAGAGCCCCTTCGCGCGAAGCATTTTTGTGGGTTCATCATTCCAACTTCGGCTCATGATTGTTGCGAAGCATAGCTCCAAATGAGAACCTAGCGAAGCTCTTCCTAGGGCACCTTCCCCAACGACACACATATCAAGAACGGGTATTTCCACGAGGCATTCAAGTGCTTCATAAAGGCATTTTTACTTGCCCGAAAGACCCGAGGTCTATTTGTGGCAATGGAAAAGGAAATATCAATTGCAGACCGGAAGGCAGAGCCACTTGAAGGTCACTCGAGCATCGCACCCGGAGAAATTCAGGACAAGTTGGACGGCTCATCAATGCGTGTTTCCCCGGTTGACGCGGTCATACTTGCTAATAAAGGAAAAGGATGTGAAAGCTCATTCTCAGAAGGAGCGGGCGAAAATTTTGTAGTCTGCCGAGGGCGTACTTCCAAATTCAGAGCATTGATGGCTCGGAGGATCGGGTCCTCTATAAAAACCCATGAATTGTAATGAGAAAAGGGGGGAACTTTTGCTAGAGAATTGTTGTATCTTGATTTCTGCAATAGATATTGAAGACTTTGAGCTCCATTTCTCTCATAAATGTTATCTTCTGTGTTGATTTTTGTTATTCTTTTTCTTCATTTGCATACTGTGATTCTGCGTTCTGGATTTAGGTGTGTAATGAGGGATTGAACCTTGGAATCATTCAGAGGATTATGTAAGAGATTTAATATTGCGTTAAATCCTTTTTATTCTGCCTGTGGATAGTGGTTTCTGTCAAGTCATTGTGTTTCCTAATTGCTGTAATTCTGAATTCTGGATTTAGGCATAGGAAGATACTTGAACCCTGGAACTCTTCCAGAGGATACATAGGGGAGATAGCGTAGTGTTTATTTTAGTTTCGTTCTTCATATTTATTGTTGTTGTTTCAAGGTATTTGTTGATAATCGTGCTGCTGGTTCCTTCCCACTAAAATCGTTTTCATTTCTTACCCTATCCCCTTTTATTTCTTTCCTGCACTCGTCTTAAAAATACCAAGTAGTTTAGTTCAGGAGCCGGCCTTTCTCCGGAGATTGGCACGAAGGGCATCTCTTCCCTCCGGCCTTTCAATGTTGGTCCAGGTCTAGGGCGCGTATACGTACAAAATCCTTTCTTGTGGCAGATTTGTGACCAACAGTTTCTGGCACGCCCGGTGGGACCCGGTCAGTCTCATCTTGTGAGTGGTAGTGAGAGCTGATGCTTATCTCATTACCAGAAGACTCTAGCATCTGGCGACTCTGTTCAACCTGAGAATCTTAAAGTCGTAGAGACCGGTACTAAAGTATCCGTGCCTTCATGCAAACGAGATGGAGAGTTAGGAATAGTGGAGAAGAAACTGAGTTCTTTGAACTCGATATTGACGCCTTCGGAGGAACGCTCCGGGTTGGTCACCCCTGAATCACCATTACGTGGAACGTCCTCGCAAGAGGCTGCCTTTGACGGACAAGGTCCAACTTCAGATAGCACAGCGGCTAGTCTTCCTCCTAACCCTCCTAACTCACCAGATCATCCGAGTGCCTCCGTTTCAGCTAGCCATCAACAAGGAACTTCGGGAACTCCGATTTTTTCGAATCTAGGCACCAGCATGGCACAACAACAACAACATCAGCAGCAGCAACAACAACAACCGCCTAGATTGTTCCCGGCATGGAATTCTTCCGGACCATTAAATCTAGCGGGGCAAGGGCAGGTTCCGCCTGCTGCTATGAAGAAAATCCCCACATTCGACGGCACGGGGAAAACAACTTTGGAACACATTCAAGATATAGTTTCTCTGGCAGCGATACACGACATCACAGAAGAAAGGGTGATGGTAAAGCTTCTGGTTTTGTCTCTTCGAGGAAAGCTCCTCTATTGGTATAGGTCTTTACCTCCAGGCACTATAACGAGTTGGGACCAATTAGCTGGACAACTGATGAGAGGTTTCAATGAGTCTGCCGACCCGTCCTCCCTCTTGCACCACTTCACAACAATTCAGAGACACCCGCAGGAGGAGATTGCGGATTTCAATGTGAGGTTCGCTCGGACCTGGCAAAGAGTACCCGTTGGACTTCGGCCAGCCAACGAAGCTGCAACATACTATTACCTTAGGGCCCTCAACCTTGACATCAGTGTAATGGTAAGGTATTCGAATGTGAATACTTTCCCTGAACTATATGAACTGGCCCAGAAAGCGGAAATGGATTTGATAGCCGTGGGGAAGCTTCCCCAAAGAATGCCGATGCCTATATTTCCGGAATTTCCGCAGACACAATACCTAGGTGCAGCTACTTCGCAAACTTCCACAACCCCTGTATATCCCATCTCATCATGGAACCCTAACCCCGTCGTAACCCAGATCGTTACGCCACAAGTGCATTTTCCGACATTCTCAGCACCGCAACCCACCGTCCCTTTGGCATTCCCCGCGTTACCGGCTCCGCCTCAATACCCTGCCTTGCCTCCGATACCTACGATGGCTCCATTGCCACCAACCCCCAAAGCTGAAGATATGCAGGCAAAAATACTGCAGGAAGTTCAATCTCTGAATTCCACTGTGCAGACCTTGTCCAATGACATGATTATCGTAAAAAAGAAGCAAGCACAGCAGGAATTTCTTCCCAGAAGGCCTTATCCCCCACCAGCGCTCAAGATCAAGTGGTTCAACCAGGGAAGGCCTCAGCAAGGAATGCTTCAGATTGACGAAGGGACAAGCACTTCGGATCATGTGCATTGGTGTTCCACATGTAATGACCCACATGAGGAAAATACCTGTATGCTGCATCAACATTATGTGCAGACACTGTCAGGGAGCAGCCATAGCGGTCAAGTCAATATAATAAGACAAGCGGATCAGGACCCGGTCGTTAACGAAGAAGAACAAGTTTCAGTTCTTACTAGAGAGGGAAAAAGACCAATGGAGGTGGATGCAGCCCAAATGGTTCCCTTAAAGGTGTATACTCGCCGCGAAAAAGAGCAGCAACCTGTTAAGGCCCCAGACAAAGTTTCGCATCCTGTGCTAGCAAAGGAGAAGACCCAGCAGGCCTCCGCAGCCCCGCCTCAGGCCGAAACCAAAGAACAGGCTAGGGAAAAGCTTAAGTTCCCTTCATTGACTAAGCGGCAGAGAGTCGAAGCCACGGAGCAATATCGCACAAAGTACGAAGCAAAAAGGGAGCCCGAAGTACATGCCCTCGTAGGGTATAACATCGTGGACGAACTGAAGAGAACCCTTGCTAAGATTAGTCTATACGACGCTTTACAGCTGCCAGGACAAGTGGACCTGTTGCAGGAGTCCTTGAAGTCCGCGAAAGCTAGGAAATCAGCGCCGCTTGCCCTAGTGCAAACCCTATCCACGTCAATAACAGGAAAAAACAGGCCTCCTCCATTCTACCTATCCTTACAAATGGAAGGACATATCGTTCACAACTGTATGATTGACTCTGGTGCTGCAACAACGGTAATGCCTAAGGCTGTCTGCGAGGAAATAGGAATGGAATACACGCGAAGCAGTCACGGCGTACTCCAACTGGACGGTACTCCTGTGAAAACGGTCGGTGTAATCAAAGATATACCTATTCGACTGCACAAAGCGCCTCAGATTGTGGTAATACAGGAGGTGGTAGTTGTAGATCTAGAGCCCTATTTTAGCATGTGCCTTTCGAGGGAGTTCACAGCAAAGCTAGGTGGATATCTTTCCATGGACTATTCACATTTAGAGGTCTCGTTCAAGGGAAAGAAGGTCAAAATTTACAACGAGAAACCTTCTACATTTCTCGTAGAAAAGGTGTCTGAAGAAGAAAACAATAGTCCTGTACACGCTATCGCCGAAGAAATAGAACAAGTGGACTTAGTGGAAGAAACGCTTACACAACTGAATTCTGAAGATGAATTTTCATTAACAGATTTCAATGCCATGATAGAGACAGAAATGGGGTGCTATACCATCACAGAACCAGAGAAACACGTCAAGCTAGAGAATAAGGTATCCGCCCAAGGGGAATTATGGAAACTATTCTTTGATGGCGCCCGATGCAAAAATGGCGCCGGGGCAGGAATACTATTAGTATCACCATCTGGAGAGCAGAAAGAATACTGCTACCGGTTGGTTTGGAGCTGCACCAACAACGCAGCAGAGTATGAAGCCTTATGCCTAGGACTGAAGAAAGCAGAGAAATTAGGCATAAAACATCTCCAAGTCTTCGGAGATTCAGAATTGGTATGTAATCAGGTCACCAACAAGTGCATCTCAAAAAAGCATTATCTTAAAGCATACCGCAATAGAGTATGGGACCTGTTTGAACAGTTTGAGTCACTCAATCTGCAGTCCATCCCACGAGAGAAGAATAGACACGCTGATGTCTTGGCCTCCATCGCAGCTAGATATTCTCCAGCTGACGACATGGTACACAAGCCCAAGGCCGTGAGGATGATTTATAGGCCCTCTGTGCCGGATAGAGACATGCATTGGCAAGTTTTCGACAATGATGAACAGATCATCAATTTCTTGGTCCAAGAAGCAGCCACTGTTGAAGAAAGGAGTATGAAGGGCGAGGAGTATGAAGGACTGGTCCAGTTAAAAAATAACCATGTTCCAAGAGGATTGATCACTCTAGAGAGCCTGTTCGATCAGAACGACAGAGTAGTTTCTCACAGGATCAAAGTCGACGCTAGGCAATATCAAGATCTAGAGCTTGAATCCGGGAAAGTGATAAAAGTTGGGACAGATTGTACCACGGTTGAATTAGAACAAATCCGATCTTTGTGCAGAAGGTACCCCGATATAGTGGCATGGTCTTATCAAGATCCGAAAGGCTACGACCGGCGATTGATTCAACATACAATCGAGTTGCAAGAAGGGGTCAAACCTTTCAGACAGAAGCAAAGACCTATCAACCCGAAGATCGAAACCTCGATGAAAACCGAACTCTTAAAAATGCTTGAGGCCAAGATCATCTATCCCATAAAGCATTCTTCTTGGGTAGCGAATCTAGTACCGGTCAGGAAGAAAAATGGGGACATCCGCCTATGTGTAGATTTCCGCAATTTGAACCAAGCTTCATTAAAGGATCACTACCCTCTCCCTCAGATTGACCAAATCCTGCATTCGGTGGCTGGAGCCCAGCGTTTTTCTTTGCTTGATGGATTTTCAGGGTATAACCAGATTTGGGTTAGAGATGAAGATCAGCACAAAACAGCCTTTACTACCAAATGGGGAACATTCGCTTACCAGCGGATGCCGTTTGGCCTTTCAAACGCAGGAGCCACCTTCCAGAGGGCTATGGATCTGGCATTTGGTGAGTTGTTGAATAGGGTCATCGTCATCTATCTAGATGACATGACTGTCTTTTCCCGAAAAGAGAAGATCACCCTTTACACTTACAACAGATATTTGAAAAATGTCGAGAATTTGGTATTTCAATCAACCCGAAGAAGTCCATATTTGCGGTAAATGAAGGGAAATTGCTAGGACATGTTATATCAGAAAAAGGCCTTGCTGTAGACCCTGATAGAGCCGAGGCACTCCTGAAGCTCCCACTCCCGATGAACAAAAAAGGCCTGCAGTCCTTTTTCGGCCAGATTAATTTTGTAAGAAAGTTCGTCCCAGACTTCGCTCAAGTCATCAAGCCAATGTCTGAACTCTTAAAGAAGGATGCCGAATTCATCTGGACTGATAATAGAAGACGAGCATTTGAGGAAATTAAAACTCGCATCGCTCAGGCTCCTGTGCTAACTAATCCTGATTACAACAAAGACTTCATTTTGTATGTTGTGGGCGAACCTGAAAGTTATGCCGCAGTCCTAACGCAGAAGGGAGAAGATGGCGAAGAACGCCCTATCGCCTTCTTAAGTCAGGTAATCCCATCCCATGAAGAGAAATATACCTTCATAGAACGCCAAGTGCATGCAGTTATGAAATCCTTGAGGAAATTCAAGCACTTTATTTCCCAAAGTCGGGTTACTGTGTTTGTCATCCATTCAGACGTGCGGAATTTCATCATTCAGGGGGAGTTGGGCGGCAAAAGGGCCGGATGGGTCAACAAGATACAAGAATTTGATATCGAAATCCGACCCACAAAGTTAGTTCGCGGTCGCGCCCTATGTCAAGAGCTTGCAAAAAGCGTCGCCGCTGAGGTGACAGCTTGTCAATGGGATGACCCGTTAATGGAAAATAGCTTCGCAAATCTGGGAACAGACGAAGAGGATTGGACCAGTGAAATAATCGAATATTTCAACACTGGAAAATGTCCGCGACACCTGAACGCTTCACAGCGAAGGCACTTCAGGATGCGATCCCTTCGCTACGTTCTACGCCCCGAAGGCCTATTCTTCAGAAACATCGATGGTGTTCTTCTAAGATGCATAAAGGAAGATGATAAGAGAAGGGTCCTTGGTGAATTCCACTCCGGGTTATCAGGGGGCCACTTCGCTGGAAGAACAACAACGTTGAAAATAATCAAAGCAGGCTACTATTGGCCGACTCTCTTTGCTGATGCCTTTGCAGTTTGCCGAAGATGCGAGAAATGTCAGAAGTTCGCCGGCCGAAGCAGGAACGCTTCCATGCCCCTTCAACCGATACAAGTAGAAGCACCATTCCAGCAGTGGGGATTGGATTTCGTGGGAGTCATATCGCCAAATTCCTCTGCAGGACATAAATTCATCCTGACTGCAACCGATTATTTTACCAGGTGGGCCGAAGCGATACCCACGAAACACGCTGACCAAGATACGGTCATTGCGTTCCTGGAAAGTTTGATCACTCGATTCGGTGTCCCTGAAGCAATAGTCACGGACAATGGTCCTGGGTTCACAAGTGCTAAGATCAGCGAATTCACCTACAAGTATGGGATATACCGCAAGGTCACCTCCAATTATTATCCGCAAGGTAACGGGTTAGCAGAATCTACAAATAAGACTCTGTTGAGATTGCTAAGAAAACTAGTAGAAAGGAACAAGAGGACTTGGCATCTCCTCCTGGATCAAGCCCCGTGGGCTGATCGAATTTCTATCAAGAAGTCGATCAAGACCTCACCTTACACCCTGGTGTACGGCAAGGAAGTCTGTTTTACCAACTCATGTAGAAATTCCTGCCTTGCAGATGCTAAATGATGAAGAAGGAGAATTCGGACCTATGGAAGTTAGGCTAACTCGGTTGCTACAACTAGAGGAGGATCGAGACAAGGCTTACCAGAACTTCGCAAAGCATGCACAGATCACTCGAAACTGGTTCGAGAAGAAGTCCTCTGTTCGCACATTCAAGGTAGGAGACTTGGTATGGAAGTGGGATTCCTGGAAGGCAAAGCCCGACAATCATGATAAGCTTGACGCATTCTGGGATGGGCCGTTCGAGATTATAAAGGTAAATTCGGTCAACTCCTTCATCCTCAAAGATGTAACCGGCCAAGTCTTGCCGATCCCTGTAAACGGTCTTCATCTGAAGACCTTCCACCATTAAAACGTACCATAACACCTTTCTACTCTGTATATAGCATTATGTCATTTACACTTGTATATACCTTTTTTTAAGTGTAAAATATAGTTAGGAAAAGATCGCGGCTCCACGCCGCCTTAACAATGTGTTCCGGCTTGAAGTCGCTAAGCCCAGAATTCACCCAGCTCGACGAAAACTCCTTCGGGAATTTTTTGTGCGAAGCAACCAACGGGAGTTGGTTCGCTGCGAAGTACCCTAGCGTCAAAACATGAAGCAGTATGTGGAGATCGTCCCCGCGACTAAAACAACGTCAAGGTGAAGACGGGTCAGAATGCAGTGCCTCTCCAACAATCCTGCTGAGGTGTGTCTCATCAAGCTCAGAGCAAAAGAGAGAAAACAGGTATAAACAGTTTGACCCGGGAGCGAGCTTCGCTAAAAAGATCAATAAAGGCTCCTCGTTTGAAGCCCCAATCGGCTAAGGCACGGGAGACACTTCGCAATAAAGAGGTCTGGCGAAGCTACTTTCGGTAGGGGCTCAGCGAACCATCCCTCTAGCCCATAAAAACAACAAGTTGAAAGGACAAGCTAGGAAAACACTTCGCGCAAAAGGGTTTAAGAATTCCGCTTCGGGACTAATTTTTTGCGAAGCATCCATATAAAAAAAAAAACAGCTTCGGGTCCGAAGCGTAAAAAATTTGCGGATCGCACAAGGTTCTAGCGAAGTATCTATCGCTAATATCAGCTTCGCCAAATCATAAGGCACAAAGTAAAAAGGCGTTTAAATATGCCTCGAGACGTGTGCCGACAACAAAAAAAAAAAACGTGCGGAGTTAATGCAAAGGTGGCGGAGTAAATCCCGAAAGAATTTAGTTGCGATCGAAAGACGTGCTCAGGTACGAGGTGGCAGAAAGTTGGGTTTTCAAAGCATGGTCAGGATTTCGAAGTACATAGGCCCGCGTGCGCCCGCACCGCAAAACCAATCCGAGTGCAATGTGATCTCCTCGGCCCGATTTCTAAATTTAATTTTGGCAGGTGCCATAAATGGTGGCAGTATCAATCCACAACTATAAAAGCCGAGCTTCAGAGGCGAAAAGTTGTTCGTCCGCTGATAAATTCAAACGCAAGGAGCCCTGGCCATTACGTTACTCTGCTGCACCCTCATCATTTTGCGTCGAAATTCTGCCGCCTTCTAAAAACCAAGATGGGAAAAAAGAATTCGAAGGAGAAGAAGAAAGAGCCTGAGTCGGCCGGTCCGGAGAAAGCCAAAAGGGGTAAGGAAGAGAAAAAGCATAGGCCCAAGAGGGTAAACCTCAATCTTCGCCCTGACAAACAGGTTGTGGAGGAAGGGGAAGATTCCGAAGAAGAACAACTTGGAGAACCGCCCATCGACGGGTGGGAGAACATAAGGGACACTAAGCTCACAAAGAGCATAGCCGAGCTCCGATACACCATTGATTACATGAAGAGTCGGCTGTCTGCGGAAAACAAGAGGGCTGCCGCATACTACTCCCAGATATATTGGTACCTGACTCCGCCAACGCACCCCTGTCCCGAGTTAATCCATGCCATTGCACAAAATTACCAACCCTCCACCAGGCAGGTTCTGGACGCGGCAGGAAACAAATTATTTGCAATTTTTAAAGAAGATGTGCAGGAGGCTTTCGCTCCTCAGCAAGGGCCACCCAAGGGGTATACTGTCCGCAACGTGGTTCTGAGTGAACAAGTGGATAGGTTCTCCACCTCCGAGTATATCATCAAGTTCTTAAAAGAGAATATGAAAGATGGGCTTCCTTCGGGCAAGCGACCACAGATGCCTCGCCCTCTCACCGATTTTAAGAATACTGACATCTTCTCTATCATAGCATGGGTTGCGGGATTGTCTACGGATGTTTCTGTATATCCCTGGCAAGTATCGCTGGCTGAATGTATCTCACGAGGGGAGTTTTATGCCCCCGACCCATCAAGGCCAGGCGTTAACCCGGTCTTCTTCGACTGGGCGGAATGGGTGGCCCGGACCCTGCATACGCGGTTGGTCAGCGTGAAGAATTCTGGAACAGGTCAATATTTTGGGCCTTGCTCCTTCCTAGTGTGGCTCTTTTTCTACCATACTTATAAGCATTTTCCCCACATTGCCATTACTCCAAGCGGCAAGGATGGAGCTCCTTTGCCAGTATATCAGTGGACTCCTCTCCTGGCAAGGACGGGGTCATACTATGTTTTCAACCAGCAGTTCTCAGGACCTGCTATGCAGCCTTGTACAGGGTTCCTGCCCTCGGGTGCCCGTGGCTCTCAGAGATAAGGTTGTTAATGAGAAAATGGGCGATGTTTTTCAACTTACGCAGGGGCTTGTTGTTCGCCTGTTTGGATTTACGGGAAAACCCTTCCTGCTGCCACTGTATCCTTCTGAGTATCAATTCGCTTTGGAGGTTGCTCGTCAGAGCGATGTGACGAATGTTGTCTACGGCCATGGCCGGAAGTGGGCACCAACCTGTGATTTCCCTTTCAAAATGGGAGTCATTGAGGTTTTCGCCCTTAAACAAAACATTTATCTGGAGGAAAAGCTTGCTGACTTCGGTTTGCTGCAGATCCCGCAGCGATGGTATTATGATCCCTTGGGGATAAGGAGAGATCATCTCAGGTTCAAAAACTTCCATATTTGCCCTCGCCCGGAGATCGTAGAACAGCGGAACAACCCTACGGGGAGAGATTTGGAATGGCACTTGGAGAGAATGAAGACAATGCCTCCATGGCATGAATTTTACGCTATTGAAGCTGAATATGATCCCATTCGGTATCCCTTCCCGGAGGCGGATTCCCCCTTCTGGAAAAAGATGAAAGATGATCTGAGGGAAGAAGTAAAAAAATGGCGCGAAGATCAGCTGAGAGAATGGTGGGTGATGAGAGTCCACCGCCGAAAGCAAAGATCGTATGGTCTCTTAGAGATGGATAAAGACTTCGATATTTACTACGAAGCCCATGTCGGGTCCTGGCAGCCCATCTCATTCGCTGACTTCATTCCCCCTAGCGCCCCGGGTTCGGGCGAAAGCCCAAGACGAATCGAGGAAATTTCTGAACAAGAGGAAGAAGAAGAGATAGCGGCGACACAGCAAGAGATACTAGATAAGCCAGTTGAGGATGTTGAGGCAAAGGTTGAGAAGCCGCTGCAGCAGCAGGAGAAAGGGAAAAGGAAAAGGCTCGAACCAGTCCACATGCCCCTTCCTCACCCGAAACGACCTCGCAGCAGAACTTCAAGTGTTCCTAGCGAATCGGTTGCGGCAGGCTCAATTGGTGCAGGTGTTGGAGAAGTAGTGCTCGAACCACCGCTGCAGGGGACGGAAGGAAGTACCGAGATGGGGACCATCGATGTGGAGGAATACTTCCAGGAGACCGAAAATATCGAGGAAACAGAAGCTGGAGGCGGACCCAGACCTGAAACGCAAGGCTTCGACACTTCTGCTCTATCACTAGAGCACGCAGGTACGCACCCCTTATCCTCTACTCCCCTAGTCACGTCGATAGCCGTCCCGGCCGAAGGTTCCCCTGGATCCTCCGTCTTAGATAAATCTCCCCATAACATCATTCACGTTAAACGGTCATCCGACTTGTCTCACGACCTCGCCGCCCCCTTTAATGTTTCCATTTCATCCGAGTCACCAGGACGGGACACACACCCATACCACATCACTCGCCCACGCCATTAACCCCGCAACACTTGGATCATCCGGGAGCGATGCTTCACTTCCACACCCTGACTCCCGCTCCCTAGTCCCACGAGTCGTCACTTCACCAGCCCGAACACCCACCACACCTGTCGTTGAGCCCACCGGTGACGTGTCGTCTATGCAGTCCATGTATCTGTTTACACCCTTGGCTGGTAGCCCAGCCGCATTCAAAAATGAATTGGCTATGATCCAGGAGCGTCCTTTAGCAGAGAGGTTGATCCAAGCCCGTCAAAATACCGATAAGATGCTCAAAGAAGCACGGAGAAGAAGAGGGCGATCTCTGGCAAAGGCTGAAAAATGCGCGGTGTTCGATTTGAAGAATGGGAAGCTTCATAAGGTGAAAAAGATACCTAAGGTCCAGAAGCCCCTAGATGAAATGACCCCGGCTGATTATGAGTACCAAGAGAAAATCAAGGACCTAGAGCATCTTGACATAGATAATGAATCTGAGTCTATGCATGTGAGGATAGAAGCATTCCGCACACACGCGAGGATCGCCGACCAGCGCAGATATGAAGCAGAAAATGCCAATGTCAAGCTAGAGGAGGACCTAGCCAGAACACGCTCCCAATTGGAAGATGCTCAAAAGCAATGTGAGCAAATGAGGAAAGAAATGGATGCCTTAAAGCAGCAGGTAGATCAGCTGCAGGTTGCAGCAAAAGATCAAAGCAAAACGCAGGCTGAAGCCGAGGTAAGAGCCAGAGAATTTGAGAGCCGGATCTTGCAGATGCAGTAGCAGTTGTATGAGAAGGCAAACTTGGAGTTGTTTGACAAAGGCAGAATTAAAGACATCCGTTCCCACTTGCTCAAGAACTTCAGATCCCGGGCCTCCAGCGCCCTTTCTATATTGTCTTATATAACAGAAGCCCAAAATGCTGCTACACAAAAGGGGCCTATAGTGGACGAGATAATTCAAGAAATAAGAAGCCGACTTGACCTAGCTTTTGAGGTACAAAGCATCAAGTACCAGGATTTGCAAGTCACTGCTATGAGTCGGACAACAAGAGACTGGTCCACCGTTCAAGCCACGGTCCGTGCCTTCTTCTCCAAAGTGAGGAAAGCTCAGAAGGCAAAACAACTTATGGACGTGTTTGAGCAAGAGCAACATGCTTCCCTGGGATATTTCCAGGATCTCTCAACATTGGGCTTCCCAAGTTTCACTGATGACGATGGGAACCTTTTGACCAAGGAAGAACTGAAACCAACGTGGCTCAGCTTTGAGAGCGATGTTTCAGAAATCGATGAATGGAAGGAGCCAGTCATGGAAGGGCAGGTCACGGATTTCATTTTCAGATATTGTAGGATCGCGGCCTGTTTGAACGATCTAAGTGTAAGAGCCAAATGTGCTGATATAGGGCAGATTGATCGGTTCCATGTTCTGGTTAAAGCACTGCAAGATCGAGAACCATTTTAGAAGGGTGCCTGGGCCCACGTTCGCCGAACTATGGAACGCATCCGTGATCGCCTTCCACCGCCACCACCACTTGATCAGGCACCAGAAGACGAAGAAAAAGGAAAAGAAGTAGCTACGGAGGCCCCCTCGGGAGAAGAAGAGCAGATAGGAGAAGGGTCTGGAGGCAACTCTGGCCCAATGGATGAAGGCTGAGGGTCCTCACACCGAGGCGAGCTCGTTGCCCCGTGAGCCGCCAGGAATGTTGACAATTTTGTCACATTGGAGGGGTAGTGGAAATTAATGTTGTGTAAAGGATTTTCTTGTTCTGGTTTTCTTTATTTTTGTTGATAGTGGTATTGCAGCAATTGTGGTTGTCATTTTTTGAATCCCCTTTGTAGATAACTGTGTAAGAAAAAGCTTCGCTTACAGCATTAGCAGGAATAGGCAGCTTCGCAAACAAGAAATAGGGAAAACATAGGTGCAGGCCTGAAATCTCCTAAGGCATAGAAAGAGCTTCGCAAGCGAAGCCCCCGCAAGACTTGCTTCGGGCCGAAATTCTGCGAAGCATAAAATGTGAAATGCAAAAGTTTCTAAAGTGTGGAGAAACACTTCGCAAAAATTCCAGCGAAGCACCCGCTTCGGCCTTCCTTTTTGGCGAACCACCCCAAGAAAAATCTACTTCGCTCAAAACTTTTGCGAAGCACCTGCTTCGGGCGATTTCAGTGCGAAGCTCCCCCATCCGAAGGTTGATTATCCCCAAAAATTTTCTAAGGCATGGACGAGCTTCGCCCAAATTCCTCCCGAGCGGCTGTTTTTGAAGAGGTTCGCGGCGAAGCATTGTTGTAGTCCACTTCGGACGGAGCTGTTGGCGAAGTAGTATACGGCTTGTACCCTCGGCAAAGTAGTAGGTAGTTAAGAGTCGTGTTTTCTGCGGGATATAGGAGCTTCGGCATCTGGTCCTCGCGAAGCAGTTTTTGAGAGCCCCTTCACGCGAAGCATTTTTGTGGGTTCATCATTCCAACTTCGGCTCATGATTGTTGCGAAGCATAGCTCCAAATGAGAACCTAGCGAAGCTCTTCCTAGGGCACCTTCCCCAACGACACACATATCAAGAACGGGTATTTCCACGAGGCATTCAAGTGCTTCATAAAGGCATTTTTACTTGCCCGAAAGACCCGGGGTCTATTTGTGGCAATGGAAAAGGAAATATCAATTGCAGACCGGAAGGCAGAGCCACTTGAAGGTCACTCGAGCATCGCACCCGGAGAAATTCAGGACAAGCTGGACGGCTCATCAATGCGTGTTTCCCCGGTTGACGCGGTCATACTTGCTAATAAAGGAAAAGGATGTGAAAGCTCATTCTCAGAAGGAGCGGGCGAAAATTTTGTAGTCTGCCGAGGGCGTACTTCCAAATTCAGAGCATTGATGGCTCAGAGGATCGGGTCCTCTATAAAAACCCATGAATTGTAATGAGAAAAGGGGGGAACTTTTGCTAGAGAATTGTTGTATCTTGATTTCTGCAATAGATATTGAAGACTTTGAGCTCCATTTCTCTCATAAATGTTATCTTCTGTGTTGATTTCTGTTATTCTTTTTCTTCATTTGCATACTGTGATTCTGCGTTCTGGATTTAGGTGTGTAATGAGGGATTGAACCTTGGAATCATTCAGAGGATTATGTAAGAGATTTAATATTGCGTTAAATCCTTTTTATGCTGCCTGTGGATAGTGGTTTCTATCAAGTCATTGTGTTTCCTAATTGCTGTAATTCTAAATTCTGGATTTAGGCATAGGAAGATACTTGAACCCTGGAACTCTTCCAGAGGATACATAGGGGAGATAGCGTAGTGTTTACTTTAGTTTCGTTCTTCATATTTATTGCTGTTGTTTCAAGGTATTTGTTGATAATCGTGTTGCTGGTTCTTTCCCACTAAAATCGTTCTCACTTCTTACCCTATCCCCTTTTATTTCTTTCCTGCACTCTCGTCTTAAAAATACCAAGTAGTTTAGTTCAGGAGCCGGCCTTTCTTCGGAGATTGGCACGAAGGGCATCTCTTCCCTCCGGCCTTTCAATGTTGGTCCAGGTCTAGGGCGCGTATACGTACAAAATCCTTTCCTGTGGCAGATTTGTGACCAACAAGCACTCCTGTGAAAACAGTGGGCATCATCAAAGACATTCCTATCCAGTTGCACAAAGCGCCTGAGATCGTGGTGACTCGAGAGGTTGTGGTCGTGGATCTGGATCCCTACTTCGGCATGTGCCTGTCCAGGGAATTCACCGCCAAGCTGGGTGGATATCTCTCCCTTGATTACTCTCATATGGAGGTCCCTTTCAAAGGGAGAAAAGTTAATATCTACAACGAAAAACCCTCCACCTTTCTTGTTGGGAGGATGCCGGAAGAGGAGCAACATGATGACTCAGTTCATCTGATGAATGAAGAGCTAGGAGAAGTAGACCTGGTAGAAGATGTCATAGAGCAGCTACAAGTGGAGGATGAGTTCTCCCTACTTGACTTCAATGCCATGATTGAATCAAATATAGGCTGCTACTCCATCACCCACCCTGAGAAGCCAAAGGAGACAGCAAAAGAAGACATAGGCCCTGCCCCAAATGAGCTGTGGAAGATATACTTTGATGGCATCCGATGCAAGAACGACACTGGAGCAGGGGTTCTTCTAGTCTCACCATCAGGAGAACAAAAAGACTACTGCTACCGGCTGGCCTGGAGTTGCACCAACAATGCAGCCGAGTATGAAGCCCTGTGCCTAGGCTTGAAGAAAGCAGAGAGATTAGGTATCAAACAGGTGCAGATCTTTGGGGATTCAGAGCTGGTATGCAAGCAAATAACTAACAAGTGCTCCTCCAAGAAGCACTATCTCAAGGCCTACCATAATCGGGTTTGGGACCTGATGGAATCATTTGACTTCCTGAACATTAAGGCTATCTCCCGTGAGAAGAATAAACATGTTGATGTCTTGGCATCTATTGGAGCCAGGAACGTCCCGGCTGATGACACTATTTAGAAGCCGAAGCTGGTTCGTACTATTTACAGGCCTTCTGTGCTTGATAGGGACACCCACTGGCAGGTGTTCGACTGTGACGAGCAAATCGTCAATTTCTTGATTCATGAAGCTAGCACCATTGAAGGTAGAGACCCTGATGACGAGCAGTATGAGGGGTTGATACAGTTGAAGAATAATCATGTCCCAAAAGGACTGATTACCCTAGAGAGCCTATTTGATCAGAATGACAGAGCAATATCTCACCGGATCAAAGTAGACTCCAAGCAATACATGGACCTAGAGCTTGAGCCCGGGAAGGTGATGAAAGTTGGAACAGACTGCACTCCAAAGGAATTGGAGCAGATTCGGGCCTTGTGCAAAGAATACCCAGACATTGTCGCTTGGTGCTACCAGGACTTGAAGGGGTACGATAGAGAAATCATCCAACACACCATAGAACTGGAAGAAGGTGTGAAACCCTGTAGACAGAAACAGAGGCCGGTCAACCCAAAGATCAAGGTTCTGATGAGAGCTGAACTCTTGAAGATGTTAGAAGCAAAAATCATCTATCCCATCAAGCATTCTTCTTGGGTCGCAAATCTGGTTCCTGTCAGAAAGAAGAATGGGGACATTCGCCTCTGTGTGGATTTTCGCAATCTGAACCAGGCCTCGTTGAAGGACCACTATCCTCTCCCCAAGATCGATCAAATTCTTCATGTGGTCGCAGGAGCTCAGCGGTTCTCTCTTCTGGATGGCTTTTCTGGCTATAACCAGATCTGGGTGAAGGACGAAGACCAACACAAGACAACGTTCACCACCAAATGGGGGCGTTTGCCTATCAGTGTATGCCCTTTGGTCTGTCCAATGCAGGGGCTACTTTCCAAAGAGCCATGGACCTGGCATTCCTTGAGCTTATGAACAAAATTATTGTCATCTACTTGGATGACATGACTGTGTTTTCACACAAAAGAGAAGAACATACCTCCCATCTGCGGCAAGTGTTTGAAAGGTGTCGTGAATTCGGCATATCCATCAATCCCAAGAAGTTAGTCTTCGCCGTGAAGGAGGGAAAGCTCCTAGGCCACGTCATTTCAGAAAAGGGCCTTGCATTTGACCCCGACAGAGCAGAGGCTCTTCTCCAGTTGTCAATCCTAGTGAATAAGAAAGGGCTACAGTCCTTCTTTGGACAAATCAACTTCGTGAGGAAGTTTGTGCCCGATTTTGCCCAAGTAATCAAGCCAATGGCCAAACTCCTGAAGAAGGATGCTGAGTTTGTCTGGACTGAAGAAAGGAATAAAGCCTTTGAGGAGATTAAGGCTAGGATTGCTCAGGCACCTGTGCTCATAAACCCAGACTACTCTAAGGATTTCATCCTTTATGCAGTGGGAGAACCCGAAAGTTATGCAGCAGTTCTGACTCATAAAGGAGATGACGGCGAAGAGAGGCCAATAGCCTTCCTGAGCCAAGTGATCCAGCCCCATGAAGAGAGGTATAATTTCATCGAACGCCAAGTGCATGCTGTCATGAGGTCGTTAAAAAAGTTTAAGCACTTTGTTTCCCAGAGCCGGACGACCGTGTTCGTTGTCCACCCAGATGTTAGAAATTTTATCATACAGGGGGAAATGGGAAACAGAAGGGCAGGTTGGATTGCCAAGATCCAGGAGTTTGATATAGAAGTGCGACCCACCAAGCTGATCAGAGGTCGAGCACTATGTCAAGAATTAGCAAGAAGTCACTGCCTGTCAGTGGGAGGACCCAGTCCTTGAGGGCAATTTTGCCAATTCCTCAGCAGAAGACAACGACTGGACTGATGAAATCATCTGGTATTTCAGCACTGGAAGGCTCCTAGATCACCTTAATGCAAGTCAGAGAAGGAGATTCAGGCTCCCAGCTCTAAATTATGTATTGCGTCCCGAGGGGCTGTATTTCAAGAACATCGATGACATCCTCTTGCGGTGCATCAAATAATCCGATAAGCAGAGGGTCCTAGGTGAATTCCATTCTGGAATGTCGGGTGGACATTTCTCTGGAAGGCCTACGACCTTAAAAGTCATCAGAGCGGGCTATTATTGGCCCACCCTCTTCGCAGATGCATATGCAGTCTGCCAGAAATGTGAAAAATGTCAGAGGTTCGCTGGCAAAAACAAGAATGCACCTATGCCCCTCCAACCAATCCAGGATGAGGCTCCATTCCAGCAATGGGGCCTTGATTTCATCGGGACTATATCGCAAAATTCCTCGGCTGGGCATAAGTTCATTCTGACTGCCATGGATTACTTCACCCGATGGTCAGAGGCGATACCTACCAAGCATGCCGACCAGGAGACGGTCATCACCTTCCTTGAAAGCCTAATCACTCGCTTCGGGATCCCAGAATAATAGTGACAGACAACGGACTAGGGTTCGTAGGGGCTGTAATCACAAAGTTTACCAGCAAATATGGGATTTATCACAAGATGTCCTCCAACTACTACCCGCAGGGAAACGGCCTAGCCGAGTCTACCAATAAGAACCTGATGAAGATCATAAAGAAGACTCTGGAAAGGAACAAGAGATCCTGGCACCTGTACCTGGATCGAGCGCTATGGGCAGACCGCATATCCTTCAAAAAATCTATCAAAACATCGCCATATGCGCTGGTCTACGGGAAAGAGGTCGTTTTACCCACCCATATCGAGATACCCGCACTCTGGCTGTTAGAAGATGAAAAGGGTAACATGGATCCTGTTGATGCCCGACTAGCTCAGTTGCTGCAACTCGAAGAGGAAAGAGAAAAAGCTTACAAAGATTTTATGAAGCACACCGAAACCACACGAAACTGGTTCTCGAAAGGGACTACAGCCCGAGTCTTCAAGATTGGGGACCTAGTGCTGAAATGGGATTCGTTGAAAGCAAAACCAGGGAACCATGATAAATTTGACGCCTTCTGGGAAGGCCCCTTTCAGGTTGCCCAGGTGAACCAGTTCAATTCCTTTGTGCTGAGAGACATGGAGGGCCAGATCCTTCCTATACCAGTTAATGGCTTTCATCTGAAAGCCTATCACCATTGAGAAGATCCAGAGGTTTCTCCTATGTACATATTTTCTTTTCTGCAATTTAAGTTTCAGTTTATCTTTCTGAATGTAAATATTGCTTTCAGTAGAGGTAGTTTCCTGCTTTAATCCAGGCGTCCTGCCCTCGGGTTGGACATTTTGTTTCATAAAAAAGAGCCAAGTGTCTTATGTAGAAGAAGGATCAGGGAGAAAAGCAGGGCTTGCTGAGTTCCTGAGGCTGAAGAAATCATGGAGGGTCTAAAAGATTGAAAAAAAATCGCTAAGTGCCTATGCAAGCCAAGTTGCTGAGGTTCGCCCGAGAAAGCCAGCGACTCCCGCAGTCGCTCACATTTTTAGCGAACTCCAGCCCCGACTCAGACGGTTGAACCAGTCAAAAAGAGGAAAAAATTTGTCTAACTCCCGTAAGAGCCCACGGTCGCTCGATTTTTGAGCGACTCCGGGGTTCGCATGCAAAATTCGGCGAGCTGCAGCGCTCCAGAAAGAAGGAAAAATGGCTAAGGCAAGAAGGTCGACACCGGTCGCTCCAAAACTCAGCGACGCCGAGCGTCGCCTTGAAAAATCCGCGACCCTAGGAGGCGCCAGCCAAAATGATAAGCGACAACGGTCGCTCAAAGTTCACAAGAAGCTCAAGATCGCTCGCTCATTCAAGCGATTCCGGGAATCGCGTGGGTGGGGCGCGAGTTCGGTAGCCGAGGTGCGTCAAGGAAAAGAGCCTAAAAAATTTTCTAAGTATGGAAAGCCGCCCGAAATCGCTCATTTTCCGAGCGACGATGGGAATCGCTCGAACTTTTGAGCGACTGCCGTTAGGACCCAAAGAGCTCGAGGGAGAAAGATGCAAGTGTTACTTGACACAAGTCTCTCCATTTTGGAGCGACTCTCGCAGTCGTGCGTCTTTCCCAGCAACGACCGTCTTCGCTCACCTTTCGAGCGAACTTTAGCAGGTTAAAATTGAGGCGAACAAAAAAAAAACCAAAAAATTTCTAAGTGTCGCTCACCCTCCGTTGCTCATTCCTTTAGCAACTCCCGCGGTCTCCCATTTTCTCAAGCGACTACGGTCATCGCTCTCGTTTCGAGCGAACCTTGGCTGGGTGGAGGCTTCGGAGAAGAAACAAGGTTTAAATTTTTCTAAGTCCCCGATGACGCTGGTCGCTCGCCGAGAACCTCGTCTCCGGCTCAAATTTCAAGCACAATGAACCTCGAGGCGCATGCCAAGGTGGCGGGGGGTGATGTCTTCAAGGCGCATGTTTTTAAAAAGGGTGTCTGTGCAATTTCCAAAGCATATTTCATTAAATGCAAGGACAAACCTTGGGCCAATAAACAAAGAGGTACGTTCCCCAAGAAGGATCTTACACACAGCTGTCGAAAACTAACGGCGTGCCCACCCACTTCGTGCACCTTGCCTTTAACTCCAGTGCTCGCCATTAATGACAACTTTTTATCTAGCTCCATAAAAAGGCTCAGTTGCTCATCCCACTCTGTCAATTAAACCAGAAGAGCTCCAAGCTGCGCTAGAAGATAAATTCTGAATTCTACCGACAGGTAACAGAGAATTTGAGTTGTTACGTCGCCATGGGTAAGAAGGAAAGCGCAGGAAAAGGTATAGCGTCTGGGTAAGCGGCTTCGAGCACGTCGGAGAGTGGGAAGCAAAAGGAAAAGAAAAGCAAGGGAAAGGCGAAGGCCGCCGGTTCAGCAAAGCGACCTCCTCCTCCGCCGCCCGTAGATAATTTGGCCGAATACAGAGATGGCGGCTACTCACACAGCATCACGCAGCTTCGACGCACTGTGGAGGAGTGGCGAAGCAAAGTGCCAGCTGCACACCCTTTCGCTGGCACACCCTTTCGCTGCATCATATTATTCACGCTTATTCTGGTTTCTGTGCCCACCGGTGCAACATTGCTCGGAGCTGGTCGAGGCCATTGCTAGGAACTACAAGCCGAACACAAGACAAGTGTGCAACCATGAGGGAACGCCACTGTTCTCACTTTACAAGGAGACTTTTCAAATGGCCTTCGCACCTGGGCAATCATCGGACATAAATTATACCATCAGAAGAATCAACCTGGGCAAGCATACAGACAGGTTTACGGATGATCAGAAGATGAGGCAATTCGTCAACTCCCAGTTGCAACAACCACTGCTGCCCAAGCATTTGCCGACGCAGCCAATAGCCCAGGAGAATTTCAAGAGCAGGTCCATCTATGCTATGCTGGCCTGGGTTTTAGGCTGCGACACTGACGCGGTGGTGCACCCGTACCAGATAGCTATCGCGGAGTGCATCCTGCATGGGGAATTTTACGACCCCAGCGCCATGAAGTCGGGAACTAAGCCAGTCTTCTTCGATTGCGGGCGCGGTATACATTCAGGCCTTCTGGAGCTGAAGGAGGGAAGGAGCCAGTCTTTCAGATATTGCTCATTCTTGGCCTGGCTTTTCTTGTTCCATATGCACAACCACATGAAGACGATCCCGGTCCAGTGCAAGGATAAAGATGGTGCGCAGCTCCCAGTATATGAGTGGACCCGGGTCTTGTATAGGAGGGAATCACATTATAAGTTCAATTTGACGTTCTTGGGCCCTGCCCTAGCCCTCCTCAACGGCACATGTGCATGCGCTCCCCAAGACATGAGAAACCAGATTATACGGGGAGAAATTGGTGACACTTTCAAGTTGACGCAGGGGTTTGTGATCCGAGTGTTCGGGTTCACAGGCAAACCCTTCCTTCTGCCGTTTTTCTGCACTGAATATCAATTCACTTTGGAAGCAACTCGACAGATGGACTACGCAGACCAAGAGTACGGTCAAGGACGAATATGGGGCCACATTTTCAAGTACCCAATCATCTAGGGCGATATTGAAGTCCACACAACAGGGCAGAATGAATATCTAGCGGCCACGCTCCTAAGTTTTGGCTTGGTGGAGCTTCCCCAGCGCTGGAAATATGATCCGCTCAATGTAATCAAAGGGTTCACAGAACTGAAGAATCTTCACTCCTGCCCGCGCCAGGCAGAGATCATGGGAGAGCGGAATAATCCAACAAAGAGCGACCTGGAGTGGCACATAGAAGAGATGCAGTCGCTCCCGCCGTGGCACGATTTCTACTGCATTGAGGCGGAGTATGACCCTGTCCGTAATGACGCTCACAAGACAGACTCCCAGGGTTACAAGCGAATGCTGTCGAAGGTGAAAGCTTTGGGGTGGAAAGACGACAAGATAGCGCAATGGTGGATCACAAGGGCCCACACCAAGAAGGAAAAGTCGGAAAAGTTGCTGGCCAATGACCATCAGTTCTCTGACCTCTATGATGATAACGTTGCCACGTGGTGACCTATCGTTTTCCATGACATCGTACCCCGAGGCATCCATCGTCCACAAAAAGGGAAGGCCCCACCCAAACAGTCACTTGTGCAAGGAGCATCCAGCAGTGAAGTACAAAGGAGCCAATTAGTAGGACCCATGGTGCAGTCTCCACCTGAAAAGCCTCGAGAACCTGAACAGTTGGCCAAAGCGGCAGAAGAAGGTCTGGAACCTTTGAGGACAAAGGTAAAATTAAGGTTGAAAACATCCACCGCCCTAGCCTTAGCCGCTACACAAGAAAAGGCATCCACGCCTAAGAAAGAGAAAAGAAAGAGGTTTGATAAGTCGAAAGAGAAAAAGTCCCACACCAATAAGGAAGCCGTGCAGCAGACTGTGGTGACTCCACAGAAGAAGGTTGCCCTTAAAGAAGTCATAGCTGTCGAGGAGAACACCCTAGAAGGAGAAACGGACGCGTGGGTAACACAGGTCATCAACACGCCAGCTCACGCCGAGCTCGCAGGTACGTCTTCTCTTTTCTCCCAACAATCTTCTGAAGCTTTGCCCACTGCACCTTCTTCCTCCTCTGCTGAGCCTTTCACGCAACCCCAACCCTCTGCTCCTGTCCAGGAAGGCCTGCAATCATTCACCTAGGTTTCCTCAGATCCAAACGCCTTTCAAACCCTAGGTCTTGTACAATCGAGCGTCGTCGCTGAAGAAACCTCTGAGTCTCCCCATCCTTCATCTCCAGCAAGCACATACATTGAGAATCTGTCTCCACCTCCTGAGGAACCGCTTGTCGCTTCCCAAGCCCAGTCGCCTTCAAAAGCTATCAAACCCTCAGGCACCGTCATCGCTTCTTTGTTCGCAGCCGAGCAGATGCCCCAACAAAACTTGCCTCTGGCCTATCCTATGTTCGGGGAGATGGAGCTCATAGAGAAACAATTGGAGAAGGCGGAGGACCACCCCATGGTAGCCCAAGCAGCTCAGAGCTCTTACAGGTACTTCCAGGAAGTGAGAAAGAGGAGGGGCGAAGAGCTGGCTGTAGTGGAGAAGCGTGCCAGGTTTGACCTGGACAATATGGTGTTGCAGACTGAAAAGAGGGTCCCTAAGGTGAAAAAGCCCATCAAGGACATGACTCCAGACGACTACGAGTACCATCGCAAGAACAAGAACCTGGATGACGTCGTCGTGGAGAATGAAATAGGAGGGATCCATCTGAAGGCCGATACATTGTTCGTGAAGCATCAGGAGATGAAAAAGCGCTTCTACCAGGTGGAGAATGAAAAGGCACAGTTGGAGGAAGACTTGGCAAAATCGCAAGCGCAGCTGGAGAGTGCTCAAGGGGAGTCGCAAAAGCTAAAAGAGCGACTAACGGCCTTGGAAAAAGAAGTGACAGATCAAAAGGAGGCTATAGAACAGCAAGCCAAGGAGAAAGAAGGAGCGCAGGCACAAATAGCTAAATTGCAGGGCCAGCTCCAAGAAGCTCAACAGCAGCTTGAGGAACGAGCTACACAGGTCGCAGCCTTTTCGAAGGAGCGAGTCAAGGAGATCCGAGCTATCCTACTGTAGGGTTTCAGGACCCACGTCGCCAGAACACACTCAGTCCTTACTTTCATCTCCAAGGTGCAGGAAATATCTACCCAGGGTAAGCCTGCGGTAGAGGAGGCCGAGCGCCAAGCTCAGCAGTGGCTCGACTTGGCGGTTAAACTTGAAGGATACGAGCGCCAGGGCCTCCAATTTTCTCCCATGTCTCAGATTGCCCTAGATTGGGCTGCTGCAAGGGCAACCTTGCATTTGTATTTCGAAAAAACAGAAAGAATCAGGAAGGCCAGGAAGATGTTGGATGCATTGGAGAAGGAGAAAAGCATCTGCCTGATCCCCTTCCAGACCCTTGCATCGCTTGGGTTTCCAAAGTTTGTAGGCGAGGATGGAAACTACCGGCCCAAGGGGGAGTTGATGCCAATCTGGGAAGCGTACGAGGCAGACACAACATAAATAGATAACTGGGTAGACCCAATTCTTGAAGAGCAGGTTACACAGTTGGTGTCTAGATTCTGCAAGATAAGCACCTGCCTCCACGAATTGGGTGAAAGGTTCGATACGGTCGACATGCTCCAGGTTGAAGCCTTCAAGCGTATATTGAAAGATGTCAGCGATCTAGAACCCCTCCAGGAAGCGGCCTGGGACCAGGCTCGAGCCACTTACGAGCACATCCGTGATTGCCTTGATCCCCCAAAACAAGAAGAGGAAGGTGAGCAATCAGAAGGCGATTCAGAAGGGGAGGAATATTCAGGAGAAGAGTCCGAAGGTGATAGCGCTGAAGAGCAAGAACAGCAGCAAGATGTGGAGCAAGAATAGCAGCAGAAAGAAGCAGATACCGAGGATGACTCTGCGCCCAAAGGATGAAGGCATGGGTCCTTGCATCGAGGCGAGCTCGATACCTCGCGAGCCACCAGGAATGTTGCCACATTTTGCAAAGGGATAAAATTTTTAAAAAATCTAGAAAATTACTGCTGCAATTGTTCAGATCAGATTCTTCCTTCCTCCTTTTCATCTTTGTTTAGGTAGTTTTCATGTTTTCAGTTTCTAGCTTTGTTTCCCAAGTATTCAACAAATTTGGCAGGTTTGTAAAAAATGATAAAATTATTCTAAGTATGGAATTTTCCCATGGTCGTTCCATTTCGGAGCGACCCCTATCATCGTCGGCCTCCCCCAGCGATCCCCAGCGCCAAGCGACCAACGACAGTAAGCAAAACAGGAAAATCTAAGGCATGGAGAGTTGACGACAGTCGCTCCATTTTGGAGTAATTCTCGTCGTCACTCCTCCTTTCCAGCGATCGCCGTCGTCGTAGCGATTTCAAAAGCTAAGTGTTGAGCCGACGCCGGTCGCTCCATTTTGGAGCGACTCCCGTCATCGCTCAACTTTTCCAGCGATCCTCGTCGTCGCCCGTTCACCCAAACGAACTTCAGCAAAGGCAGTCCTCAAGTGATGACGCCGGTCGCTTCGTTTCGAAGCGATTCCAGGCATCGCTGCAGTTTTTCAGTGACTGCTGGCAAAGGGATTCCAAATCATTCTAAGGCACAATGTAGCGACCGACGTCAGTCGCTCATTTCTCGAGCGACTCCCATCGTCGCTACCATTTTCCAGTGACCGCCGTCGTTTCCCCCATTCAGAAAATATGAGAAAAGGAAGACCAAGTCGCGGAATTTCTCTAAGTCAAATAGCATCCCGGGTTCGCTCCATTCTGGAGCAACTCTCGGGGTCGCTCTCTTCATCAGGAAACTTTGGTCAATTCTCCCCACTTCAGCGAACCTCAGATCGAAGCCAGGCCACACAGGATTTCGGGATTCGAGCCTATCAAGATGGGACAGAAGGTGTGCATTGAAGGTATAGGGTAGGTGAACATTGATGAATCCTCAGGGGCAAGTTGTACTACACCTACCACATTTATCGGACCTGACTTCTCACCCACCAAATCTATCCTGAGTTGTACTAGAATTCAGGTGGATCTTGCTGCAGGTACACTTGTAGCCGGCAAAGGTCCAATCCCAACACTTTTTGCAGGTTTTGGGTTCTGTGCATATTGTAATTTGGGGGGAAATATCTGCTATAAGTAGAAGTTGGACTTCATTGTAAGAGAGGGGGGAACATATTGCTAAGAGAGCTCCACTGTATCAAACGTTTGCTTCAGTACAAAACATCCTTGGCTCTAATATCTGTCTCTTTCTTTTATGCTGCTTCTGCAAGTATTTCTGCTTATGTTCATTTATTTTTTTGATTGCTGTAATTTTGAATCCTGGATTAGAACATTGGCAATTAATTGAATCTGGAATACTGAATGAAGGATACATAGGAAGGAATAACAGTGTTAGTTTCTGTTACATGCTTTGCTTTGATTGTTGTTGGTTTGGATATTAGCTAGTGATCGTGTTGCTTGTTCTTTCCCACCAGAAACACATGTTATTTACATCTCTTTCTACAATTTACAATCTCTTTCCTGTTCCCTTATCTAAAACCCCCAAATAGATTAGTATAGGAGCCGGCCTTCTCCGAAGATTGGCACGGAAGGCATCTCTTCCTTCCGGCCTTTCAATCTGCTGGGCGAATCTAGGGCGCAAAAGACCAAAATCCTTTCCTAGTGGCAGATTCGTAACCAAAAGGCACCAGCTCCATCATCTTCTTGCCCATTCCAAATTTAGTACTGCCATGAGCATTGCTGGAATGAATGCTAGCCCAATGATCACCAGGAATAAAATCAAGGCCATGACTATGACCATTGCCATTACCTTCAAAATTATTATGACTCATCATCTTCTTGCCCATTCCAAATTTAGTACTGCCATGAGCATTGCTGGAATGAATGCTAGCCCAATGATCACCAGGAATAAAATCAAGGCCATGACTATGACCATTGCCATTACCTTCAAAATTATTATGACTCAAAATCATGCCACCTGAAAAGAAGCTAATCTGCTCATCCTTTCCAATGCCTCAGATGGGGCCAACTTAATTTTGGTCTTCACTGCGACCTATTTCTATGTTGGAAATTTTTTTCCATGCTTTTTAAATAGTGCTGCCAAATTATTAAATGAGATGATTTTAAAAATTTCAACAAATATTAACATGTCAAGAATGTGTCAATAGTAGGTGGTAAGACTCCTATCATCACATTTGTTAACAACTCTTTGTCAGATTGTATGATAACACATTTTTTCACTTTTGTCATTGATGTTCTGAATTTAAAAAGGTGTTCAAGAGCTTGTATATTGAGGGTGCAAACACGATTGTTGATCCTTATCTCATGGTGTTTGTAACAGTGTTTTTTCTTCGCTGAACACAGTTTGAAAGTGAAAACAAGAGAAATATTTTATTGTTATATGCAGGACAAGGATTATATTTGGACCAAGATCCCAACTACAAAGACTATTCCTGTATAGTTTAGTGAAGGTTCCTATATAGGATTATTAACTATATTTTAATTGTTCCCAATTATGAATTTAAATATGATTACGAACATAGTCATTTCTACCTTCTTAGTCTTTCTTTATTCTCCATGACATTGAAGGATTCCTATACAACTTTCAATGCAATTACACACACACATAATGCACATATTCTAGGTTGTAACACAAATGATTCTTCATTCAATTCATAAATGTGTTATAATCTTACACAACTCTACCAAATGTGAATTCCATTGTGTAACACACAAATACTTCATCATTCAATACGAATGGTTCTTCATTCAATTCATAAATGTGTAGTAATCTTCCACATGACTCTACCAAATGTGAATTCCATTGCCCTATGGACTTTGATTCAAGTTGGTACCTTAATTAACAACAGAGACTGGTCTGACCTAATTGTATTCTTTTCCATTTTTTGAAATTCGTAACAAAAAATTGTAAGTGAAGAAAATCAGTTTCTTTTAGCCACTAATCATGTATCGATAAATGATTTTAAATTTTTGCTTTGCAGGTAGACCCGAACACGGGTGTCGCAATGTATGAATCTGATGATATAATCAAATACTTAGTTGAAAAATATGGTACACTTCTTTGCCATTTTCCTTTTTCATTTTTGGGGTATTTTGTCCTTGTTACTGCACTTGGTTTGTGGAATTGCACTTGTAGAATTTGCATTCTGAAGTTGATTTCATCAAAATATTTGGATAGATTATTATCTCTATATATGTATGTGTGTGTGTAAAGTTTCTTAGGAAAAAAGAGGTGGAAATATCATCTTAAAGGTGATAAATGATTTTTTGTTAGCAACTTTGTTATTTGTAGATTTGTGTTTCATAAGAAAAAATCCTAGTCAAATACTTATGCTTGGTCCTCATTGTTAGCTGAAAATGAAAGAAGCAAGAAATAAATCTGGGGGTTTTGTGAGAGACAGGAACTCATAAGATTATTCCCTCATCTTGACTACCTTAAATTATAAAAGAAAGTTGCACGTAATTTCATATTCAAACTTCTACAAAAAGACAATAAGTGACAAAACTTCCCAACTTATAATTTATTTTCTGATATTTATAATAAACTAACTAATAATGGGAAAAGATAGTTTTTGGTCATCATTACTATCAACCATCATTAAAAACCAAATTGTTAACAACATGACATTTGTCTCTAAATATGATGAACTTACTAGCTTCAAGTGGTTTGGTCAGTATGTCTGCTGCTTGCTCCATGTAGCACAATATTGATGACAAACCTCCTTAAATTGAACCAATGTTGATGAACTTCAATATGATTCCAATTGGGATGAAACAAAGTGATTTTTCATAGATTTCAACACCCTTTGGCTGTCACACTAAGTGGAGTTGGCCAAAACTGCCTCAACTGTGGATCATTCAATATACTTTTGTAACCATACGACTTTGCAAACAATACAAGTGTAGCTTTATTCTTATTTTTATAAGAAGAATGTAGAAATGGAATACAATATACTACAACACAATTCTAGTACCACTTAAATGAACAAAATATACAATGGGAATAACTTACAATTACAATCGATATATTGCGCACACAACATATATCAAATGGCCTGGTCCAGTAGTTAGATGGCCTTGCACAATAGTTCAGATGGCCTAGCATTAGTATCTCACATATCTGATTACACCCTACTTCTATTACCATGTCCAACGCCATTGTACAATACCCACATTTGATACCAACCTCCAAATGAATTTGGGAGGGGTCTTATTTATACAACTGAGGTAGTTGCATCCTCCAACTGATTTCCTAACACCTCATTATTTTCTTAAATTACATTTGACATGCATTTGACTTACATTTACATTTCATGACATTATTAATTACACATATGCACATTTTGTCAAACACTTTGTGTACAAACTACAAAATAACACAAAATGGAAATTTTTTATTTATTAACTATGCAAATACGTCAATTTGCCTACCTACATCTATCCCCTCCTCTAGACTTGTCGGCAACCTCAACAAGCCATGAGCTAAACATTGGGGATAGAAGCATTGAACACCATAGTGGAGTTGTTAGGAACCTATCACCAATCATTCCTCTTCCTGCAATCAACCATATTACCAACATGACCAAAATGACTAACATGATGAGCCTTGCCTATTGCCACCTTTGTTGGTGGTCAAACGGGTGGGAGCACCCTTGTAGGGTCAGGGGGTAGTGCCATTGAAACCCTCATTGTCTGAACTAAATCTTTCTCCTCATCTGCATTGCATTTTGGTAGGCCTTCAATCAACCCCCTCAAACAACTTCCCGTAAACTTCGAATGACTTCTTGCTAGTTCCAAACTTCTTTTTTGGCCTCAAATTCCTTGCCTTAGCCTCTAATGGACATCCTTTGGTCACAAAAGACCCAAATTTTGGATTAGACGACCCACTTCTTGACCTAGATGGCCCACCTCCTGGGTCATACGACCTAGCTTTGGACAATCTAGCTTCGAACGACCCAAATCTGGATGAACCTAACCAATCTACCCCATATGATATGTTGCCATACCATCCTACTCCTCTATAGCCAGATGGCCTATACAAACTTTCATACCACCTTCTTTTCCCGTCAGATGACTAGGGTTTCAACTCAAAGGACCTAGGCTCAAATGGTCTAAGCCCTAATAATAAAGGTCCAGATGGCCAAACAACCTTAGTAGATGGCTCTCTCTTCGTCATCTACATCACTCACTTTGTCATCCACATCTTTCATTTCGCCGTCTGTATTAGCCAGTTGTGCAACATCCTCTTCATGTGCATCTTCAACTATCTGCCCTATGTTTGCCTCTTTGATTGTAATCAAGTTCACCTCCTCAATTGCAATTAGGTTCATCAAGTTCACCTCCTTTGCTTCCCGACTAGGGCTATGACTCTTCTTCGATGCTTCAAACTCTCTACACATCACCGGTTCATCTCGACTTGCAACACATTGACATTCATGTGCAAAGTGCCCCCACAAATGGCATCACTAACATTGCACAATGGGCCTGCCCTCAGTGTCATACTCAATTCACTGTCTTCTAGTTTTCTAGCGGTTATTAGAGACCACACTGTCGATGACATTCTTTTTTGGAACAATCTCCCTTTATGTTGTAGATACCTATAGTGATGATCTTGCACTCTCCAAGTTGCACTCATCCTTCGAGTCATTATTCTTCTCTTTAGAGTCACTCCCTTCACTTCTTGATCTCAACACTTGGACAATGAACTACTCTCATTCTCAAAATCATTACTCTCATTGTTAGTCACTCTCCACATTAGAGTCACTTTCATTGTCAAGGTCACTCTCGTCTGCATTAACATGACCCCAACATGTTAATGACGTCTTTGCATTACTTTCCAAGTTCAAGGCCTCTTGATACGACATCAGAGGGACCACTCTGATATTCTTCTTGTATGTTGAAAGGAGTCTCTCCACAAACCACCTCTTTAATGCATTTAATGGACAATGAACTACTCTCATTCTCAAAATCATTACTCTCATTGTTAGAGTCACTCTCCACATTAGAGTCACTTTCATCCTCAAGGTCACTCTCGTCTGCATTAACATGACCCCAACATTTTAATGACGTCTTTGCATTACTTTCCAAGTTCAAGGCCTCTTGATACGACATCGGAGGGACCACTCTGATCTTCTTCTTGTATGTTGAAAGGAGTCTCTCCACAAACCACCTCTTTAATGCATTTAACGGACAATGAACTACTCTCATTCTCAAAATCATTACTCTCATTGTTAGAGTCACTCTCCACATTAGAGTCACTTTCATTGTCAAGGTCACTCTCGTCTGCATTAACATGACCCCAACATGTTAATGACGTCTTTGCATTACTTTCCAAGTTCAAGGCCTCTTGATACGACATCAGAGGGACCACTCTGATCTTCTTCTTGTATGTTGAAAGGAGTCTCTCCACAAACCACCTCTTTAATGCATTTAATGGATCTTCATCTAGATGGGAAAACAACCCACTCAATCTTTGGTTGTATGAACGAACAAACTCTTTCTCCCCTTGTTCCATTCCATGAATTTCAGCAATGGCCTCATCGTCATTGTGGAACTACTAAAATTCCTTCACAAATGCTTCTCATAACTCATCCCAAGTTTGCTACTTTCCCTTTGGCAATCCCATGTACAAATCTATTGTGATTCTATGAAATGTTGCAAGTAATAACCTCCTCCAATCTATGTCATTATTCTGCCCATTCACTTTCCACATCATGAGGCAGATTTTCCAATGCCTGATTTGGTCCTTTGTGTCCCCACCATGAAATATGGGATACGATATGCCAAAATTGGTCGTTGTCATAAAAGGTTGATTTGACATTAGTAGAGGTTTGCTTTATCGCCTTCTTCATGTAGATCATTAGGCACACCCCACCACAATTGCTCTCATGTCGGACTCTTATCCCTACACCGTGAAACATGCCAACCTGCAGTTGCTCCGATGTTGAACTCCCATCTTGCTCACCATCAAGCACACCAACGTGTAGTTGCTCAAGTGCTAGATTCCCATCTTACACATTGTACACGCCATCTTGTATTTGCACCAATGTTGAACTCCCCTCCTACTCACCATTGAACACATCAACTTGCAATTACTCTAGTGCCATACATACTTCATCGTCATATAATTCCTCACTACTGTGTAACTTGTCGTCATGTGATTCTTGGCCACCAATACTCAACTCTCTGTTTCCAACATGCAACTCACCACCGTTAACACACAACTCTACGTCGTCAAAATGCAACTCTTTGTTGTCGACATGCAATCCACCGACACCATCATGGAACTCTCTGTGCACCAACCCTTGCGCATCTCTTCCGTGTGTGTCCCCTTGTATATCTAGTCGCACATCTGCTTCTTACATCAACCCCTCGTTAGTGTCAACAAACAAGTCTACATTTTCATCTATTGCAACCTCCAATCTTCCCTCCTCTTGAAGGAAACTACATTTACAAATCATTCTATTGTTGTCGTTGTGCACCTTCTCGAGTGACTTGCTCATAACAACTCGATGTCACCAAGCTTGACCCAACTTCAAATAGGTAACATCACTATAATGTAGAAATGGAATATAACATACTACAACACAATTCCATTACCACTTAAATGAACAAATATACAATGGGAATAATTTACAATTACAATGGATATATTGCGCACACAGCATATATCAGATGGCCTAGTGTAGCAGTCAAATGAACTTGCACAATAGTTCAAACTATAGTTGAGAGAATCGAAATCACCACGGAATTGATAAATGATTGACTCGAAAAATTAGGAATCGACAAAAATTCGGGGAAAGAATTAGCAAAAAAAAATCCGAAGAAAATGCAAATTTTCATTGAATTTTTTTTTCATACATATTACAATGAATTAACATTATGCAAATCAAATATTGCAATAAAAGCAATAATTCATGTCAGGACATCATACAAGGCTCAAGCTTTAACTACACATGAAAGTGACAAAACACATCTTGTATTGCTTATAATATGAAAAGGTACAAATTACAAAATGTGTCAAAATACCTCAATAGGCCCACTATCTAATGTCTTGCAATTCCTTTGCCCCTTGCCCTAGAAGAAGACCTAGTCTCTCTTGATTGATTTGTGCTTGTAGTTGTTGCTTCTTGTGCTAGTGCCTCTTTTTGGTCCTTGTCTGCTATCTCCTTCGCTAGGTGTTCAAAGTTTTGTAAATCATCCATGGAGAATAGAGGCTCTTCTTGTTCCTGTTGCTCCTGCATTGCATTTGTGATCTATTTAAATGATGGATCAATGTCACTTATGTCAATGGGCTTAGTACTTGTTTTTTCAAAAGTTCTTTAGCGGATATGAAGGTTGTAATGCACAAACACAAGATCATTTAAATTTTCTTGTGTAAGTTTGTTGCGCTTCTTGGAGTGTATGTGCTTAAACATACTCCAGTTGCGCTCACAACCTAAAGAGTTACATGGTTGAGATAATATTCTAACAACCATTTGCTACAAATTGGGCATAAAATCACCAAAATCGTCCCGCCATAAATCTAGAAACAAAAGAAAACAAAATTAATATTTCACATGTAATAGTAAAATAGTGAATTGAGATTATTTTTAAAAGTTAAAAAAAAAAATCAAAAGACAATAAATAATAATTCGATGAGGGTTACCTGGCCTAAATTTTTCAATAGAACTCTTGCATTGCTCAGATGGGAATTGGTAGCCATGACATTCCTTATAATCTTGTATCTCTACACGTGTTTTATCACGCAATTGTTTACTAGCTGAGAACACGTGGTCAATGCAATCTTGAAGGCCAAGCTTCACCTCATAATCAACATGAAATGTAGCAGAATAAAAATTTTTGGGGTTCAAATAGTAACCCGTTGCATGAAGAGGGCTATGGATTTGTGATGTCCATCGATTATCAATGATAGTCCAAATGACATCATATTTGGTGCGGGCATATCCATAAAATGGAGAAATTGCCTCTTTTGCCCTGTCCATAGCCTCATATACAAATCCCATTGGAAATTGTTCTCCATCAACAAGACGAAGAACCTTCACCAAAGGCTCTAAGACCTGAAAAAATAATAATAATTTAAAGAAAAATACTTTACAACATAAATAAAATAAAATAAATTAATAAGCAGTCTTGTACCTTGATGGCCTTGTTGGTTACGAATCTGCCATTAGGAAAGGATTTTAATCTTTTGTGCCCTAGATTCGCCCAACAGATTGAAAGGCCGGAAGGAAGGAATGCCTTCCGTGCCAATCTCCGAAGAAGGCCGGCTCCTATACTAATCTATTTGGGGGTTTTTAGATGAGGGAACAAGAAAGAGATTGTAAATTGCAGAAAGAGATGTAAATGTCATGCGGTTTGGGTGGGAAAGAACAAGCAACACGATTACTAGCTAGTACACAAACCAACAACAATCAAAACAAAGCATGTAACAGAAAATGTCACTGCGATTCCTTCCTATGTATCCTTCAGTTTCGTATTCCAGATTAAATTAAATGCCAATGGTCTAATCCAGAGTTCAGAATTACAGCAATCAGAAAAATAAATAAACACGGAGCAGAAATACTAGCAGAAGGCAACATAAAATAAAGAGACAAATGTCATAGCCAAGGATGCTTTGTATTGGAAGCAAATGTTTGATACAACAGAGCTTTCTAGCAATATGTTCCCCCCCTTTTACAATGAAGTTCCACTGCTATTTATAGCAGAAATTTCCCCCCCTTTACATTGATGCACAAAACCCAAAGACTACAAAAAGTGTCGGGATTAGACCTCTGCTGGCCGCAAGTGTACCTGCAGCAAGATTCACCTAAAATCGGTACAGCTCCGGACAGATCTGGTGGGTGAGAAGTCAAGTCTGATTAATGTGGTAGGTTTAGTACAGTTTGCCTCTGAGGACACCATCAATGTTCACCTACCCTGTACCTTTGCAGCACACCTTTTGTCCCATCTTGACAGGCTCGAATCCCGAAATTTGTACATGGTCTGCCTGAGTCTGAGGTTCCTTGAAATGGAGGGGGTTGACCAAAGTTGCCTGATGAAAACAGCGACCCCGGGAGTCGCTCCAGAATGGAGCGAACCCGGGATACACCCTGCCTTAGAAATTCCTGCAATTTGGTCCTTCTTTCTCGCAGTCGCTGAATGGGGAGGGAGACGACGACGGTTGCTAATTGGTGGTAGCGACGACGGGAGTCGCTCGAAAAGTGAGCAACCGACGTCAACATGCCACTCTGTGCCTTAGAGAATTTTGGAGCCACCTCGTCCGCGGTCGCTGAAAAACTGCAGCGACGCTCGGAATCGCTTTGAAACGGAGCGACCGGCCCCGATATTTGGAATTAGCACTTTGATGAAGTTTGTTTGGCGACGACGGCGGTCGCTGGCCGAGTTGAGCGACGACGGGAGTCGCTCCAGAATGGAGCGACCGACGTCGGTCGCCGCCTCAACACTTAGTCGAATTTTGAATTACCTTCTCTCCGTCGACGATAGTTGCTGAGAAATGGAGCGACCGCGAGCATCGCTTGGGCAGGGGAGCGACCAACATCAACGCCAACACTTAGACATTTTTGGCCTTCCTTTTCACCTGTTGACCGTGGTCGCTAAAAAAAGGAGCGACCGACGTCGGTCGCTGAAAAACGGAGCGACCGGCGTCGACGCTCCAACACTTAGAAAATATTTTGATCTTCTCCCTTGCCGCGGTTCGCTTGAAACTGCAGCGACGACGGGCATCGCTGAAAAATGCTGGCGACGACGGGGGTCGCTCCAAAATGGAGCGACCGAGGGAGATTTCACACTTAGACGAATTTTGGCATTTTTCTCCTTTGCTGCCTAGAGTCGTCGTCGGTCGTCGGGGATACGCGCAAGGCTGGGAATCACTGAGAAGAGGGAGTGACTCCCGGAATCGCTCCAAAATGGAGCGACCAAGGGAGTGCTCTTGACTTAGAATTTTTTATGCTTTTCCTAAACCTGCCAAATCTGCTTGAACACCTGGAAAGAAAAACTGAAAACTGGAAATATGAAACTGCCTGAAACAAAGTTGGAAAGGAAGGAGGGAGGAAGAAACTGGTCCGAAAGGCTGCAGCAGCAATTTTTCAATTTTTTTCAAAATTTCTACCCCTTAGCAAAATGTGGCAACATGCCTCATCCATGGCCATATAGAAGTCCTCAAACAAATAAGTATAGACATTATGCCCCTCAGGTGACGTTCAGTATCTTGCAACTACTTCATAGTTCCAGTCATCACTCGCGAAGTGTCTAATGCCAGGCCGCACTAGATCCCTCCCATTACTAAATCGCCTCATGAGGCTAAGGACCCATGTATGATTGTAAATGAATTTTGTGATAGCCTTAGCCTTCCTTAGAACCTTTGCCACCCAAGGTAATTTCTAATGTCCTCAAGGAGGACATCGAGACAATGGGCTGCACATGGGGTCCAAAAAATAGCGGGGAATATCTCCTCCAAAATCCTCCCGATTGCCTTATATGCTACTGCGTTGTCCATGATGAGTTGGACAGCATTCTCCTCCCCAACCTCCAACAACCCTGCAAGCATTTTGACACTCTTAACATGTGCCAATGCATCTACTGACTTGAGGAATGCAGTTACTCCTACAAATGCAACCAAAAATTTAATCAGGGTTCTTCCCCTCCCATCCGTCCAACCATTAGACATTATAGTGCAACCCTTGTTCCTCCACACCCTACATTGGTCTTCAAGCACAACCTGAAATATAAAAAAAAAAAAAAAATTAGTCATGCACATTGCATATTGATAGTATCATCTTAATATATATAAAAAAAATAGTCATGCCATATATATATCAGGTTGTGGCATTGTGCTTGACTCAAGCACAATGCCACAACCTGATTGTTGTCCACAAATTGTGGAAGGAGTTGAAGGAGAGGACCCCTAAGGTCAGCAAGACGTCTCAAGTTGAGTTTTAAGTCACAGATTTTTTCTAAACTGAGACTTGGTTTCATCTTTAGTCTTCATGTTGAGGGCTCTGTTCATGATTTGATTATATGATTAGGTGGGACCAACTTCGGGAGTAGACCTTTTGCGAACCATCTGTTTTTAAGTTTGCAAGTTAGTCTTAAGGTTTCTAATCAATGCCTTGAACCTTCCCTTATGGAAGAGAGAATAAAAATTATGTTAGTGTTCACAGGTGACCGATATATGTCAATGAGGCTCATCGTACAATGTTAGTAATGAACCTTCCCTTATGGAAGAGAGAATAAAAATTATGTTAGTGTTCACAGGTGACCGATATATGTCAATGAGGCTCATCGTACAATGTTAGTAATGATAACAATATTGCTATGAAAGGAAAGGGTTTAAAGAATCATTTGCTGAAAATCATCTCTGATAAAACCTTTTCAAGGTTGAGGAAAGTAGTTAATTTTACTAAGCACCTACAATGTGCAGGCTTTGTACAGGAAGGAATCTGTCTCGAGATAATATCATATCAAGTTTGATCTTTGACTTTAATCTATCTATCAATTTACAAGTGTCAATTCAGTTGCACCAGGAATCTATTCTGTTGTATATGTTACAAACATTACTATGCCCTGCAAGTATTATCCAATCTGGCCCTCTTAGTCTAAGCCGTTCTCCATTAATATCATCACATGTTGCATTGGCTCCTTTGCCATGATTATTGACAGTGTTGATCTTTCACCTATTGATACTGAATAGTGCCAACGTTGGCTTCCAGTAGTGATCTCCACCAGTTTAATCATGGTTTTCGGCAAATACATGATTATCTGTGGCAAATACATGATTAGCTGTGGCAAATCCGTATTGTGCGTGGCTATATTTGTATTTCCATGTATGTACTTGTATTACTATATGATGTTACACATGATCGCATAACTAGATATTTGTAATTCTAAGTTGGAATTTGTGACTTTGAAGCTCTTCCTTTTTGCTTCCTATGGTATTGTAATAGGATGTACTTTTGAGTCCCATTGATCTTCTTTGTTCACTTGCAGATGTAAAAGTTTTTCTTTTTTTTCTTTTAACCAGTGACAGGCTGTTTCTCATTTCTCATCATTCTATGTACTGTATTGATAAAATATTTATTATGACAGGTTAGATTTTTTTTTTTTAGTTATATTCTCTTTTAGCCCACTATGATGTTTTATTCTGATTCCCTCCCTAGATAGAATTTTCTTATACTACAAAAAGTTGATATTTGTTTAAGATTTTGATTGCATAATGACAGAAATGGTTTGCTTCTTGCTTAATATGTTGCAGAAGTTTCATTTATTTATTTATCTTATTTGTTTTCCATGAGTTATTGCATGGCTCTTGTTCATAGGTATGATTTACTTATAACCATATTTGGTTGTCCAGGAGATGGAAATATACCAATGATGCTCTCCCTTGGGCTTTTCACTGTAAAGTTCAACCTTTGATTTTGTTAGGTTATATTGGTTTTACTCAATGTTTGATTGCATGTGCTTTCATATGATCTCATATGTGTGTTCACTTATAATGTCTCATACACTCTTCTTGGATTCACAGACATTAACTGCAGGATTGGCAATGATTGGTCGGCTAGGAAAGGAAAGCTCCTTTTCCTTTATTTTACATGTTCCTCTTACTTGCTTTGTTATTAACATGTGTTATTGCATGTGTGTAAAGTTATTAAAAAAAGAAGCAAGGGGATGTAGGAATGATGGATTCATTTAGAGAAAATGGGTTTGTCACATACATCTATAATTTATGCTTAGGTTTCTTGCGTCATGCACTTTATTTATTTTTACTTGTATCGTCAAAAAATTGACTTGCAGGGCTGTAACTCAGCAGTTATTTCATAGCATATGTTTTAGGGAAATGATCAAATAATGAAAATGAAATGGAATGAATTTCAGGAATTAGATTGACAATTTGTTCAAATGGAAATTTCTGTTCTCAACTCTCCTCACTAAAACATGCTTTTCATAGGCTTGTTTTGGTCAACGTATGTTAATGCAGTGTGTCTCAACTCGTCTTTTCTTCAAGTCTTGAATAAGCTCTTTGAGATGTATTTGATCATGGATTTTTCCATATTTTCTAGATTTTCTATGAAATTTGACTCTTGTTCTACAGATCACTTAATAGTTGCATAAATCTAGAGCAATAAGTGACTTCTATCTATATTCTTAATGTGCAGAGAAGTCCAACTCAAGTACTGCAAGGGGATTATAATCAAGTATATTCTGTTTGTGATGTATTTCATCATGAAGAGTTATAATCTGACTCCTTGTTTTACAGATCACCTCCCTAATATTTGCATACACCTGAAGGAAAAAGTGATTTCTATCTATGTACATAGTGTGTAGTGAAGTCCAACTCAAGTATTACAAGGACATAGTAATTAAGTGTTCCTCCCCACATAAGTTTAACTTCAAAGGGGTTATGGTGTTGAATCGTGGCTGTAGCATGGTGGCGAGTACTCTAATAGTTGGAGGAACAAATTGATATGACAGGTCCTAGGAGCCAACCAAGGCTGCAGTCATAACTGATCCAAACTTGCACAGCATCCTGACTTGTATGGCAAGTTGATCACTTCTATGGCAAGGTGATAACTTGTCCAACAAGTTACTAACTCACTTGTATGGCAGACGCTTGTACGACAGTGGATCCACTCAACTACCAACTTTGTCAGCAAAGGCTTGTACACTACTCTCATTGGCACTCCTCGTACGGCACTCCTCGACGAACCTCCTCGTACGATACTTCCAACTGATTTGCTTCTACGACAATTTTAACTTTTCTGGACTGCAACTGCGTTTGCACACCTGCACACAAAACTAGAACAACACAACCTACAAACCATAGTTGAGAAAATCGGAATCAAATCATAATCGGCTTGAAAAAGAATTGGGAAAAATCGGTAAAAAATAAGCAGTTTTTCATTGAAAAAACTAAAGAAAATGTAAATTTTCATTGAAAAAAAGCTTTTTTCATGCATATCACAATTTTTTGGCAAAAAATTGGCAAAATCGACAAAAAATCGGCTAGGCTGTGAATCGGGAAAAATTGGCTTGAATTGGGATTTTTTGAAGATTTTCTCAACTATGCTACAAACTACTCATGGCAAGGAAATTGCATAGAATTCAATCCGCACACAGAATATGAATGGTATTTGCATTAACTTTGCCTGTACGACATCTGCATTACAGACTCATATATGCTTTGGCAATGCACAACAATGGATACACAATCTCCAATGTACTCTCCTGTGTTATGCTATGGATACTAAGGATACCAGATACATGATCATTGCACAATTGAATGGGGGTCCTTTGATGCTTTGGGGGCTGGTAGTTAACTAACCGCCCTCCATTTGCCTATGCCTAATTAACCTTAGTTTTACCATACATTACAAGTGCAATTTATCAACCTATGATATCATTACCCTTGACATCATATACCAAAATGACATTTAATTTCATATTTACATTTCATGTACATTTTATTTTCATTACATTTTGTGCTTATGTCTCTCGTATTTCACTATGTACATGACTATTTGTGAGGTTGGTTAGAACTAGCTCCTACATTTGCCCTTTCCTTTAGACTAGTCGATATCCTCATCGATGACTACTTCGGCTCTTGGGGACTTGGGTTTTGCTATTGCTGAGGTGTAAAGGGCTTCAATCTCCCTTTAGTCTCTTGGCATAGTTTTGATATCGAACCCATTGTATACCATAGTGATTTGGTCTTTGCTCCTTTTTTGCCAACTGTGTCAACATTTAAGCCTCCCTCTTTGCATCTACCACTTTTGCTTCCTTCCTCACAACTTCTACTTCCTTATTTGTTGCTTCTACAGCCTTCTTCACCACTTTCGCCTCATGCCTTGCTGCAATTTCCAGTTGCTCGTCCTTTTTTGTTATCAGCTGATCACAATGAGTAATCTCCTTGTTATTTACTTCGAGCAACCACTCCCTCACTAAACATTTGGATTTCAACTATCCAATCAGTTGATCATGTTCCTCATATGCTTTCACCTTTTCTTCAACCTCCTTCCTTAATGCTGCTAGTTTTGCTTCGACATCCCCCTGTACTTGTCGAAGTCATGCCTCCAATTCCTGTAACTGGTTAGCCTATTCTTCCTTTGCCTTATGGATCTTCTCCACTCTTGTGGTCAACCACTGAATCAAGTATGTCAAAAAATTTATCTTGGCATACGTCCTTACCAACTCAAGTGCAAGATTGACATACTTGACACCTGCTTCATCTTCTGGGCAAGGCACCAAACTTCCTTCATTGATATTTACTCATGCTGGCTACTGGTAAAGTGTCTAGGTTTCTTCTGGCAGGTTCTTCACACCAATAATATTTCTAATGCTGATAGTCTCTAGGTCCCATGGCTGTGTTTGATGAATGTTGGATTTCTTCACCTGCACCTCATCTCAAGCTCAATGTACTAACTTGCCCAACTCATTCTCCACCCTCAACTGCCATTGTCGCCAATATCTAATGCTTCCGATTTGAATCTTAGTCCACACTGTCTCTATTGCTCTAGTCATCTTCTTGAAAAAGGCATCAACTTGGTTATTGATACGATCACCTAGAACTAGTGGTCTCCTAAAATTCGGCACTTCTATGAGGAAATGCTCACTTGTCTCCTCTGCTAGTTCTACATCTTTATCCTCCTCGGTTTTAGTCTCCTCTCTATCTTCTCCACCATGACCTTTTAGGTTGATTGGTCGTTTGGCTACCTTCCCTTCCTATATTTGTTGGTTCACATCAACAATTCATTCTTCCACGGTTGCTGTCTCCTGTCTTGCCTCTTATTCTTCTTATAACGATTGGCTTCTTTCACCTTTTTGCCAAGTGCTAAACTTTGATGTGCACTTTTTCCCTTTGTCACCCCTCTGTCCTGGAATTGCCACCTTCTGTGCCAACTCCTCCGTTGCAGTTGTAATTATGACATTTGCTTCTTCATCCAGTGGGGGTGATCCACATGAATCATCTTGCTGCTCAAATTGTTGTGGAGTGTTTTCGGGTGAGTTAATGTTTTCAACTCACACATTCTCTACATATCCCTATTGCACCATGTCCACTGCAATTTGCATTTTGCCATCCACATCCACAACAATAATTGGCTCTTGAGCCTGTTGCATAGTCTTCTCCTCCTGTTGTTGCACTCTTCTCTTCTCTTCCTATCCTACCTGCATAACACATTCCTTTGGTTGTTGCTTACCCACTGCAGCTCTCTTTGAAGTCATCTATTTGGTACCCAAACTAGTACCTACAGTGCCTCCCTGCACACCTTGACTTCCTGGTTATGCAGAGCCTCCACTTGCATTGCTTCCAATAGTATTCCACACGTCTTGCTCCTACCCTCCACCATCCATCGTGCACTTCCACCAACACCTATTGTGGGGGTTCCACTTGTGACTGTTGTTGCTCCCGTTGCTGATGTTGGGATTGAGGTGTTGAGCAAGGTGCAGCGACAGTATTGTCATTGTTGTCAACACACTCAGATGGACAGGTTGATGCAGTGGACAGTTGTTCGGAGTATGTATAGTGATGTTCAATGCTTATGAGGATGTTTTTGATGTTCGGGTGAAGTTGTTACAGGTTGTTCATGCAAATTTGCAAAAGTTGAAAAAATCGTCAGGAAGTCGTCAAAAAATTGTAAAAGTCGTCACGAGCGCAGTTGGACAGGATGGATCAGTTTGGAACATGCCAGCATGTCAGGAAATAGTCTAGAATAGAGCTGGAGGTGTTAGCACAGTGTTTGGATTGATCGGTGACATTTCCGGTATCTTGGCGGATGATTTGGCAAGTGGTTGTACAGGCCAAAAAATGGCAGTTTTGTCAAAAGCACTACGAGCAAACCGAGAAGAATTTGATAGCAAAATTCGAACTAGAGGTGGTCGTTATCTTCAAGAACATGTGTTCCAAATTTCCACCAAAACGGAGAAACGAGGCGAATGTTACAAGTGTTGCAAGACTGTCACAAAAACGCTCTTTTTGGAAAAAGTGTGTCAGCAGCAGTTTTTGTGGAGGTGGTACAGGCGAACCGTAAGGAGTTATGTAGCAAGATTCGAACTGGATGTAGTCAGCATTGCAAAGATTCTAACTTTCAAATTTCAGAGAAAATAGAGTTACGAGGTGAGAGTTGTGATTGTTGCAAAAAAGGTACAGGTCACTTTTATGTCAATTTGTTCCACTTGTGCAAAATCCTTCAGTTGGCCGTTTCGACCTTGTAGAGTCGCCAGAGTTTCGGTTTCAGTGTTGTTACCCCTTCAAGGCATCAAATAGAGCATCTTTCGTTTTTGGTTTGAGGTGTCACATGGCTTTGAAGTAAGAGAATGAGTAAGTTGTCAATTCTTTGCATGTGAGGTGTTTGACGAAATGCTTTCTCAATAAAAAAAGGAAGTTATGTTGTTTTAAGAAGCTTCATTAAAGAAAATATTTTTAAAATTGAAAAGGGAAAAAGAATGCAAGTGTGTGCTTTTTAAGTGACAAAGGATTTTATTGAAATGAGGGGACTTTATTTTGTGAAGGGAGAAGTGTGTGTGGAGAAATATAAAGAGTGAAAATCCGTGATTTTTGGAGTGGTGAAAAATGTCACTTCAGTATTTTGGGCATAACTTTCTCATATGATATCCATTTTGACTGAAATTTTGAGAGGAATTGGCCGACCAAGCTTATCAGAGGCCGAGCCTTGTGCCAGGAGCTGGCCTGCAGCGCAGCAGCCCAGATATCCGCCTGTGAGTGGGAGGATCCAGCAACAAACACCAACCTAGCCAACTCCTTACCCGAGGAATGCGACTGGACAGATGACCTGGTGAAATATTTTTGCACCGGAAGATGTCCAGAGCACCTGAATGCCTCACAGAGAAGGAGGTTTCGGCTAGGTGCATTGAAATACACTCTTCGCCCCGAGGGGCTTTACTTCAAAAACATTGACGACATCCTGTTGCGGTGCATCAAAAAAATAGACCAACCTAGGATCCTCGGAGAATTTCACTCCGAGATGCCCGGGGGTCACCATTCTGCAAGGCCAACGGCCTTGAAAATAATCAGAGCTGGGTACTACTGGCCCACTCTATTCGCAGACACGCATGCGGTCTGTAAAAAATTTGATCAATGCCAGAGATTTGCTGGCAGAAACAGAAAAGCACCCTTGCCCCTTCAACCGATCCAAGCCGAGACTCCGTTTCAGTAATGGGGTTTGGACTTTATCGGGGTGATTACGCCGAACTCTGCAGCGGGGCACAAGTTTATTCTTACCGCCACCGACTACTTCACACGGTGGGTAGAGGCGATCCCCACAAAGAACACGGACCAGGAAACGGTCATTAGGTTCCTTGAGAGCCTGATCACTCGCTTCGGGGTCCCTGAGTCAATAGTGACGGACAATGGTCCAGGGTTCGCAAGCGCTGTACTTACGGAGTACACCAGCAAATACGGCATTTATCACAAAATGTCTTCCAATTACTACCCGCAGGGGAACGGTCTCGCTAAGTCCACCAACAAAAATCTGTTGAAAATCATCAAAAGGACTGTAGAGAAAAACAAGAGGACCTGGCACCTTCTCCTGGATCGGGCGCTGTGGGCGGATAGGATATCTTTCAAGAAGTCAATCAAGACGTCCCCCTATGCGCTCTTATACGGCAAGGAAGCAGTCCTGCCAACGCACATAGAAATTCCTGCTCTCTGGATGCTTGATGAAAAAAGAGGCAGCGGAGATCCAGTAGATGACAGACTGTGCCAGTTGCTGCAGTTAGAGGAAGACAGAGAAAAAGCTTACCAGGCCTTCACCAAGCACGCTAAAGCGACCCAAGGCTGGTTTGCGAAAGGCGCCACCGCTCGAGTTTTTAAAATTGGGGACCTGGTGTTAAAGTGGGACTCGCTAAAGGCCAAGCCGGGCAACCACGACAAATTTGATGCCCTCTGGGAGGGCCCCTATCAGATTGCCCGGATAAATCAATTTAATGCATTTGTGCTCCGGGACATGGAGGGACAGCTTCTCCCCATTCCCGTCAATGGGTTCCACTTAAAATTTTACCACCACTGAAGGCGCTCGAAGAGGTCCTTCCTTGTACAGATTTCCCTTCTGCATTTTCAGTTTTCAGAATGTAAATATTTCAGTTTTTTTTTAGCTTTAGTTTTTTCAAATAGCCCAAGTAAAGTCCGAGGCAAGAACCCGACTTCGCAGCGAAGTCGGGTAGCGCTCCTTGAAAGGTGTGAAGTTCGAAAAGATGCAGCTGAAGAGGAGCTAAAATGACCTAAGTATGGGTGCGCAACCCGACTTCGCAGCGAAGTCGGGCTGCGCCCCCTCCTAAGGGCATAGTTGGGTGAAACGGCAAGAAAAGTTCTAAGTGTCAGGCTGCGCCCCAAATCTCGGCCGAAGTCGGATTGCGCCCGTTTTTCGGGTGAAGTCGGAGTGCGCCCCAAATTTCCGGCGAAGTCGGAGTGCGCCCGAATTTCGGGCGAAGTCCGAACAACCTACCACGTAGAGCTTGAAAATTTCTAAGTGTGGGCCCAGGGCGAAGTTCGGCGACGCGAAGTTGGGCACATGGGCTTTAAAGTTTTTCCTTGAAAAGTGTGCCCAGACGATGGCGATGACGTCATCAACGGCACCACGTCCAAGGAGGTTTAATGATTGCACAGCTTTCAAGAACGAAGCATTAAAAAAGCAAGGTGCGCTTTAGACCAACAGCTATTGGGGTGCGCTTTCCAAAAATAAACCCATACCCAACCGCCAAAAAATCATAATGCCTCCACCAACTTCAAGTCGATCGCCCTAACTCCCTACCTCGCGCCCTTCCAAGTAGCAGTCTGGGACCAAGCCAAGGCTGCATACCAACGCATCAGTGAGTGGGAGGCTGACAGTGAAGAACGTTCAGACTCAAAGGAAGAAACCTTGGAGGCAACTGGTGAAAGTGGATCTGAAGAAGAACAGTTGCCTGGAAGGAAGCCGTCAGAGCAGCAGAAGGTAGGGAAAGGAAGTTCTTCTACACCCAATGGATGAAGGCATGGTTCTTTGCGTCGAGGCGAGCTCGACACCTCGCGAGCCGCCAGGAATGTTGCCACATTTGGCACGGGGTGCCATGCTTTCAATTTTGTAAGTAACTTGCTCTTTCCCTTCCTCCCTCTCTTCCCCTTTTCTTCACTCCTCTCTTCCTCCCTCTTCCTTGCAGTCTTATTCCTCCCTTTTCTTCCCCCAGTAAAATTTCCAGCAAGTGTCCCCTGAAAATGGCTAAGTGTCAGGGCACAACCCGACTTCGCAGTGAAGTCAGAGTGCGCCCTCCAGTTGGAGCGCAGTAGGGACAGTGCAAAGTGTGACAGACCAAGAAATGTCCGAAAATTGACTAACTGCTGGGGCGCAATCCGACTTCGCAGCGAAGTCGGTGTGCGCCCTTTTTCCTGGGCGCACTAGGGAAGCAGTGCAGCAGAAAATGACTAAGTGTTGGGGCGCAACCCGACTTCGCAGCGAAGTCGGGGTGCGCTCGCCTCTTAGTGCGCAGTCCGGACAGCAATGAAGACAGCAATGTGCCGGTGCGCAACCCGACTTCGCAGTGAAGTCGGGGTGCGCCCTCTGACCGGTGCGCAGTTGGGAAAACAAACTCAAAAATTGACTAAGGCACGGAGGCCTCCCCAACTGCGCTATTTTCCGTCAGCGCAACCCGACAGCGCTCAGATTCCGGGCGAAGTTGGATAAACTGCCTTTCAAGGCAGACACGTGTCACTCATCAGCATCTGACAAGTGTCCAACCTCGGGATCCGAGCCGAGACTTGACCGGGAAAAGGACAAAGCATGGGCTGCACTATCTACGCCAACTGCCACCATTTAAGCCGATGTGAAGTGCCATCTGCCGCACCTACCCGCATTCTTGCTGACCAAAGATTTGACCCGACATACCGCCATGTAGCTGTATAGCCTTCAGGGAGACCATGTCGCAGGTACAGTCCTCGCCGGCAAAAGTCAGCATCAACAGCTCCCCAGCCGCTTGTGTCAGCTATTGTCTAGTCTGGGACTTCGTGCCCATGAATGTAATCAGGTGGAACTTGGGCTATAAATAGCCCACTCATTTTCATTGTAAAGTGTGGAAGGGGAATATATTGCTAGGGAACAATTGTAGCTGTGCGTTTGCCTCTAATACAAGCACATACTTGGTTCTGCTTACTGTCTTTTTTCTTGTATGCTGCCTCTCCTTGTCATTTTTGCCTCATGTTTCTTGTATCATTGCTTGCTGTTGTACTGAACTCTGGACTCTGGCATTTGGTGGTCAAGTATTCCTGGAATGCATAGATAGAGGATACATAGGATTAATGATAGTAGTAGTTTCAATGTGTGCTTTGTAAAGGAATGTTGTTAGTAGTGGTGATTGATTCATTGTCGTGCTGCTTATTCCCCCCCACCAACTCCAATCACATTTGGAATCTCTTTCTGCACTTTTATCTCTTTCCCTGCACTCTTAACCTAAAACACAAAAACCCCCACAGGAAGCCGGCCTTCTCCGGAGATTGGCACGGAAGGCATTCCTTCCTTCCGGCCTTTCAATCTGGTGGGCGAATCTGGGCGCATTAACAACAAATCCTTTCCTCATGGCAAATTCGTAACCAACAATTACATTATTTGGGTAATATATATAACTACCCCAATACAGTGAAGAAGAGAAATGAAAGATGATGGTATGCTGGCTCTTGCTCTGGCTCTGGCTCTAAGGTTGCCTCTGAAATAGTACCTCTAGAACTGTCTCTGGATCTGCCTGTGAAACTACCTCTGGATTATTGCCTCTGGATCTACCTGTAAATATGCCTCTGGAACTTTGTCATCGGGTTTGTCTTTAAGTCCATCTCTGGGTCATTGCCTCTAGGTCTGCCACTCGGTCTATCACTGGATCTGTCTTTGGGTCCACCATAGGTTTTACCTTTTTTGTAGAAGCCATACAACATTTCTTTCATCTTGGTCCATTGTGTGAGATCTGTCCATCCACAATTGATATGAACTTTGTTGGTCATTTTCACTTTGTACCAAAAATTTGAAGAGAAGTGATTTGTACGTCCACTTGAATCACAAGGATGTAATTTCCAACACCTAGCTACGACATGTCCTGTTCTTCCACAATGACTGCAACAATGCTTTGTAGGAGTTGTAGGAGATTTAGGTTTTTCAAACATGGTTTTACTGGTACTTGCTTGTCCATCATAGCCAAGGCCTTCATTCTTTGGCTTGACATTTAGCATTATTGATGTTTTAATGCCTTGTTCATGTTTACCTAATCTCTCACCATTGAATCCCATTTTCTTTATTAGTTTGGATCCAAATCTTTTTGTGTGTTTTTCAAAACACCCTATTTCTTCATCTTCATCAATGCTTTTAACAATATGGCATTTGTCAGAATTGATGAGATTATGGAGCTCTTTTTGAGGATTATCAGTCTTTAAGTCACTGGTGTCGCAAGCAAAATCTGCTCTTGTGACGAGATCACATGTGCTACAACTGACATCTACCATTGAAGGTATGAGGTTGCCTATATCACAACAAGCATTGGCCATCATGGACCCAAGGTCACTTGTGTCACAACAAGCATTCGCCATCATGGGTTGAAGATCACTTGTGTCACAACAAGCATCGACCATTAGGAGCTTGACCTCTGATTCCTCACTTATGTCCCTTTTCTGTTTACATTGGGCAATGTCAAGAGCAACTAATGACATGTATATTGCCCTTACAACGCCAATAGGGATTAGAGCACCTTTGATCTGAAGGTCTTCAAAAGCTTCAGAATCATTGAGAATGGAGCTTACACCACTGCGTAGTGTGAAAAATTTTCCATCCTCATAAAAATCTGGCCCTTCCATCTTTGGTGGAAAGTAAGGACCTTTAACTGATGTAGCAAAACCATCAGTTGGTTTTGGGGCATTTTTCTTCTTTGATCTGCCCATCCTTGAAGGTGTCGATCTCTGTCGAAAATGCACCTATTACAAAGGAATTTTGCAAGAAGTTTGACTAAGGTGTCGGTCGCTGCCGAAAATGCACCCTTATAAGTTTTCCCCCCTTTTTGCAAAATATTTTTTGATAGAATTTTGCAAGAAGTTTGACTAAGATGTCGGTCACTGCCGAAAATGCACCCTTTTTAAGTCGTCCTCCCTTTTTAGCAAAATATTCTTGAAGGCAGGAAATAAATGTTTATCCCCCTCTAAGTGCAAAATATTTGCAACTTATGAAGCTTTTCAAGGCTTTTACAAAGATTGCCTCCTAGGCAAATTTCAAAAAAAAATCACCAAAAAAATCCCCTTCCCCTTTTTTTTTACAAGTACTTCAAACAAAAAGTTTTGCTATTTATGAAGCCTAAAAAGAGGTTTGATTTTGAGAACTTCTGCTTGTCTGATGGCCTTTACAAGTTTTATCTCCCTTTTTGTCAAAATATGTTTTAAAGGAAGAAAGGAATTATCCCCCCTTAGTGCAAAAATAGATCTCATTTTCTTTGATTTAATTTGCAAAATTTAAATAAAGTTTAATAAAAATATTTAATTAATAATAAAATAAATTGTGTTTAAAATTTTGATTTTAAAAACAGAATTATATTTAATTATAAAAAAAAAATTGACAAACTTTAATTAAGTTGCAAAAACAAAATTTAAAGAAACTTTACCTTTGGGCAATGTTGTTTTTAACCAAAAAGAATATGGTTTGTGCGCGCACGGGTTTGAATTTGCGACCCCACACGTAGGTTCTTTGGCGGTCCTGAACAACCACGCGAACTGGCCTTGCCTTTGGAACAGAGAGCACAACAGTGCTATTTCTGTCCTTGCCCGCCGATCAGTGGACAAAAAAAAACTAAAGTGGGACTATTTAGTCCCACATGCGCCCTGTGGGCACACAAAGGCGGAATAAAATGTTGATGGCGCCCTTATTACATCGATTGTCTTCGGGCAATCGGCTTTACGTTGTTTTGCCACTCGCTCGGGAGGAAGAATTGACGCCCGCCACGTGTCCACTCTGCACGTCGTCTGATGATGCACCACATCAGCAACCAGTGATAAGACACCACGTCAGATAGGATGCCACATCAGCACCACGTCACCTAGAGATTCATGCTAGCCCAATCAGTCGCCACATCAACACCTCGATGTGTGTGCTCACCAGGTCAGCCACCTTGTAAACAACCGCCAACTAGGTCACCATGTCAGCCTTGGAGTGAGTTCGGGGGTCTCCATCAGCAGTTTCGGTATTCGTGCCTGCTAAGGATTCTGTGCACCTGGTTCGATGACGTCAGCATCAAATCCTATACGTGGTTGTCCGTGCGGTGGTGCCGAGGAGATCTCCAGCCGACAAGATCGCCTTTTGCTGCGTGTTAGAGATGCCCGTGTTCTGGTTGGCTGGTAGTGCTATCAGTGCTGTCAGCTGACAGGTTCGTGCTTCGTGTTGGTTACTCCCACAATCCGTAGGAAATTTGAGGTCAACAACGTCCGTAGGTTATCGAGGAAATCGGAGATGTGCCCGATGAAAATTCAATGCCGGTACAAACAGATCGCGTGAAAATTCGAGCTCCCATGCAGATGCCAAGTTGCTTGGCCAAATTTGCCTCGATTTCCGTGTTGAGCATCCAAATTCCGTGCAACCAAAGATCGCCTCGGGAGGCATGCCAGTCGATCAAGAAGTCAGTGCCTGTCAGATCCACATCAGATATCCGCACGGCGTCCAAGGACACAAAAAATGTCAGATCTGGGGTCAGTCTGTCTGCGGCAAAGTCCGTCCAGTCAGATCTGACAGATTCAGATCTGACTCGCTCTAGTTACCTCGGGATTTGTGTCGAGGATGTCCAAGTGCAGGCAAGAAAACGCCTCCTTCTCCTAGATCCGCAGGTCCCGCTCACAGGTTGGCTCAGGTGAGCCATGGCTATAATACCATATTAGAATGCGAACCTTCAAATATTATTGAATATGGAGCTATTTAAATACAAAGTGCTAAGGCTAAAGATAGCCTTAAGACATGTAAAAAATAACCCCGCCTAGGTTGTCGATAACAAATACGACATGGCACTAACCACTAACTAAATAGAGCTAACAAATAATATTCGCTAACAATGTGAATATCTAACCTGGGAGAATCTACTAATTACCCAATTACCCAAGTAAGGTAATATCATTCTAACAATCCACTACTGCTCCAACCCCCTATGCCACTTCTCCCTTTGCATTGACTCAGTCCTTGACTATCTCTTAGCTCCCTCTAAATCCTCACCTCCCTCGTCTCCTGAGGGTTTCTGTACCTTCCTCTTCAAAGTACTCTTCTTCCTCTTGATCAGAGAGCTCAACTTTGTGAGTGGCATCACATGGATCCATATGCATATTGTTGGTGCATGTTTTGAAATTTCCTTAGGAGGATTTAGTTCTAGAAACCGCAACTTCTCATGTTGCAGCATTCATCATCAATGCTATGGCGTGGAAAGCCATCGAAAAGTTTCTCATGTACCGCAGCAAAAAGTCCCTAATGCGATGTGACAAATGTGAAGCCCAGTCATATGCTACACCAGCCATTATCTCTTCCATGTGTGGTATGAGCCAAGTGAGCATCTCTGAGGCCTTTTGCTCTTTCGAGAGTTTTGACATAATCACATTCATCGTGCATCATAGTTTCAGTGTCTTCAATTGCTGCATATTCAGTCTACGACTCCCATGCTTCAACGACTTCATTGTTTCCTCTAGACTAATATCGATGACTTCACTTATCATTTCTTTCCACTGTTTCAGATCAATTGCCTCCTTTTTGACCGGTATTCCAGAAGTCAGCTATTCAATTGTTCTTCAAAAATTGCCAGGTGAGAATACTACTTGTACCTCACGGTCACCAATCCTGGTTTTGCTCATGTGTTGCTGCGGATTGTATGTTTGTAGCATCTACAACAAATATTCCTTGAAGAATTGCTTATCAAAATTTGGAATTTGCACCATGAAATTCACTCTAACATTCGTGAATGATGTCTTCAAAGGATGATCTTTTGGATTCTTCTGCCACCAATTTCTGCAAAACTCTCCTGTTGGTTGTTGCCATGTCATCTTTTGCAAGGGTATTGGCATTCGTTCTTGTCCGTTGCCCTTCTATCTCCTTTAGAGTGCTCATTCTCGATTTCTCTTTCAAGTGTCCACTTTGCCTACTGCTTCCTCACTTGGTGTCTGAATTGTGTAGGCTCTCCCTACCATGCACATGTTTTGTGAGGCCTCTCCTTGCACCTCCTTCGACTCCTCTACATGAATGAGGTTCCAACTGCACTACAGGGTCAAGTGGATGCCTTCTTTGTTGCTGTTGTTCCACTTGATGAATCCTCACCTTGATGCTTGGCTACTTTTGCATGCTATCAACCTTCAACAACTCCAACTTCACCTGTGCTTGTGCTTGTACGACCCCTTCCGTACACGTCCTTCCACCTGTATGATAGATGCTTTGGCTTGTACGACACTATTGTCAAATGCTAACTTGTACGACAACAACTGTTTGGCCGTCATTTGTATGGCATTGTCGTTAGGCAGCCACTTCTATGGCACGACTACTACTACTTTCACTTGTACAACACAATCATAAACTTCCTCCACTTGTACGATAGTAGGCTTCTCCTTCAATTTGTATGGCACACCCATTCACTCTCCTGCTTGTTTGGCTAAATTTCATCGCTTATATGGCAACCTCCTTGGCACTTTTTCCCTTTGCGCATTGGTTCTGCATCACCCTACCATCCAGCTCCACACTTCATCCTTAAGACTCCTCTGCAAAACCTCAAACCCTCATGTGCATCTACTACTACAACCTTCAATTCAATGGCCGTGTGTATGACTGTATGGCTCCATACACTTGCGAAAACTTTTGAGCACTTGCAATTTTTTCCTTGTTTATAGTGTCATTCTTCAAAAGTTTTTCCTTCTAACACTGTAGATTCCCTTAGGGTGCATCCGTGCAGCTCTATTCTTTTCTGTTGGTTATTTACCTTCTTGCATCGGCAACTTTGTACATCTACATCCATAGCACTACACACTACTCCCCAATGCTGCATCACCTCCCTTTACTTCCATACATGCAAGTTTTCCTTCCCTCTCCATCAAGCGCTAAACAATGAAGTGCTCAGGCCTCCTTGATGCATGTATTTAAAATGTGGTGGGAGTAGAGAGAGTAGCTAGCGCGTATGCACTATCCCATAACTACTTGTTTGCCACCCTTGCATGTCAGTGGACGTTGTGAATTTTTCTTTCTCCATTTTTTTTTAATTCTAAATTTTTTCTACACCACCTGATTCGTACGGCCAAGTAGACTTCCAATTGCACTGCGTCCCTTGTTGACGAATCGTCCCCTTCTTGTTTTTGCGTTTGATGCTATCCTTGTGTATGGATTTTTGTCATCTGTTACTCATATGTACGACAATTTGTCAACCGATGGTCATTTGTACAGCAATTTGTCATACAAACACCATCACTTGTATGGTGATATACCTTACAAGTGTCATCACTTGTATGATAGCCTCCATTTGTACAACTGATCCCACTTGTATGGTAGAATTTTCCATTTGTATGACAAGTTGCTATACAAGCCTAACTTGTATGACAATACCCACTGTTTGTACAATAGTCTACTATACGAGTATTGTTTATACGACAATTTGTCGTCGTCGTCGTTCTCTTTGCCTCATCTGATTTGGGTGTTGCAATTGTTCATCATTTCTTCTCTTTGATTGTATTCGTCGTTGTCTTCTTCTTGATGGTCCTTCAAACTCTAACACATTCCTTTCTCCATTTCCTACCTTCGGACAGGCCTCCCTAACTTGGAACCACCTATTCCTTTCTCCAAGTTGTCCAAGGTTCGTTCGAGTTCTCCTTCACCACTTATTCCTATAGCGTCTTCTATTCGGGTGACAACCAAGAGGTAGTCTTGAAGGGCCAACCCGATGGTTGTGTGGAAACTAGTTGTTTCCTATGTGGTCAGAGGCTGATCCAAATGGACCAATCCACTGACCATGTGACCTAGGGGAATTTCCTTCACCTTGAACTACCAGGAGGAAGGCCAACTAACTTTCTCCCTTGACCGAGCAACCTTAAACGACCGAGAAAACCTGGCAATGATTCCAGACAACCTAAGTTGCCTATTCTCTATGTCAATGTATAGTCCTTGCAAACTACTTTGGCCTCCCACTGCATCATGCACATCTTGTGTCGGATCTCCAATACTTCTCCTAGTTTGCCTTCCTTCCTTCGACTTGGTTTGTTGTGGTTCATTATCCTGTATTCCACTTGGGGACCTAACTATGGTCTTGATGTGTTCCTCCTTACTCTTCTTTTGAGTCTTGAACTTAAACTGTGACTACTTGAATTACTTTTGTTGGAACTCATGAAGGACATACTACTGGAATATTTTTTACCTAGTTTCTCCCTTCACCTTCCTGTGACGTAGGTGTTTCAAATATGTCTCTCCAGAGAATTTCATCTGCATCCGAGATCCTTTCTCTTTTGTCTTGAATATGATCTCACACTTGCTAATCTATTTGTTGTCTCATTTGCTCATTTCTTCTCTACAAACGTTCACTCTCTTTTCACAAATGTTGTGTTTCTCCACGTATTCTTTGTTGTTGAAGACCAATTCTCACTAGCAAACTCATGCCTTCATATTTTTTTCCTTCATCCGAGGATTGTGATTTGGTGGCTCTTCCCCATTCTCCATTGCCACTACTTGCTCTTGTTGCTTATTTTGTGATATTAGTTTGTCTGCTTCTTCTGTATCTGTAAATTTGAAATGCACCCGTAGTCTCTTTCGCTCCGTAGGGAGATGTTCCAACTCCTCTTGCTCAATTACAGGTTGCTCTCCATTCCCTTTTCTAAATAACAAAACTAAATCTGAGTCATTTTCTTCTGTTGCACCATTCTCTTCTTGAATCTGGCTCGATCCTCCCTCTTATTGGACCAATATGCCTTTAAAATGTTCTGAAGACTGATGTGTTGCCTCAGTCATCCTTCCTATGGTTTCGTTTTCTTCAATTGGTTCAAGGTTAACCATATTCACCTATGCCTTCACCTTATATAGTTTCAATCTCGAACTTTTAACTATCTCGAGACACACTATCCTATCCAATTTTTGCAATTTAGCTGCACCATTGTCCATCATCTCAATCACCTGGAAGGTTCCAAGCCATAGGGTCTTCAACTTCTCTAGCTTGATTTCTTTTTTGTCATTAAAATTTAGGACCAAGTCACTCGATTTCAACTCCATCTTCCATAGGTGCTTGTCATGCCACAACTTACTCCGATGTTGGGCGATCTTCATTGCCCATCATGCCATCATCCTATTCTCATCTAGTTTTACTAGTGTCATGAGCCTCTCCTCCAGGCTCTCATGGTCACCCATAAAGTTCTGTATTGCCACCCTCAAACTAGGTACAAGGAATTCCACTAGCACTACTGCCTCTTGACCATACATCAACTAGAAAGGCGTGTGTTTTTTCATTGGCTTGAACACTGTTTTGTATGCCCAGTTAGCACCTATGCTACATGTCTTGTAGATGATTGAGACCAAGACCTTGTTCGTTGCCTCAGCTTGCCCATTCGCCCTTGGGTAGTATGAGCTTGACAATGAATGTAGAATCTTGAACTCTGTGGTCAGCTTTTGAATTATTTCATTGACGAAGTGTCCACCTCGATCACTTGTCAACTGCAAGGGTACACCAAACCTCGTAATCACTTGCTCATACAGGAATCACGTTGTACTCTTTGTAGAATTGTTGGGCAACGCTCTTGCCTTGACCCACTTCATCAAATATTCCGTTGCTACCATGATATATCTACATTTTCTCCTTCGGCTTGTCTTCAAAGGTCCCACAAAATCCAGACCCCATCTCTCAAACAATTCTTGCGGCTGTGATGGGTGTAATGGCATGAAGTCCTTCTATCGGTCTCCTAGCTTGTTGGCACGTATCGCATGCTATCACAAACTCCTTTGCATCATGATAGAGGGTGGGCCACCATAGCCCTACAGAAGCACTTTCCTTGCCATTGCATTTGGCCCCATATGCCCTCTTGCCAACCCCTCATGAGCTTCCTTGAATATTGTGTTCACCTCCTCATCCATCACACACCTCTACAATATCTCATCTGGTCCAATCTTATACAACAAGCCTACAATCAATTGAAACGGTGTTGATTTGATGATGATCTTTTCTATTGTTGTCATCTCCTTTGGTAGCTCCCTCATCGACAAGTACTCCCCAATGTACTTGTACCATGATGGTAGCACACTTATTGTGAACAAATGAGCGTCTAGAAACTCGTCTGACACTCCTCCCTCTGCAGGTTCTCTTGAGCAAATCCTAGACAATTGATCCGCTATCACATGTTTCTTGCTGGGTTTCACCACCACCCAGAACACAAACTCCTGTAATGTGACGAGCCACCTGCTAACTCGCCCATGTATAGTCGGTTTATTGATCAAATACAACAATGCCTGATGATCCATGTAGAAAGCAAAAGGGTTGGCCAGCAGATAGTGTCTGAATTTTTGAACTGCATACACCATCCCTAGAGCTTCTCGCTCTGTCGTGTTGTAGTTCTTCTCAGCCCTTGACAATAACCGACTTGAGAAATAAATGGGCTGATCTAGCCCAAACTGCCCCTCCTGGGCCAAACCGCATCCAATCGCAAAATTAGATGCATCGACATGGACATGAAACTCTTTATCCCAATCTGGAAACACCAGAATGGGCACACAAACCAACTTTGCCCTCAACTCCTCAAAGGCCTTTTGATGCTCCTTTGTCCATCGAAAAGGAACATTCTTGTGCGTTAGTGCATCTAATGGGTGGGACACCTATGCAAAATTCTTTATGAACCTTCTATAATATCCGACATGTCCTATGGACTTCAACAAACTTATGTCGTATGGCTCTTCCATGCTCATAATGACTCAAATCTTGTCAGGATCTATCTTCAATCCTTCCTTGCACACGACGTGCCCCAACAACTTCCCATACGGGACCAACAACTTGCACTTCTTTGGGTTCAATGACAAACGAGCATTCATACACAACTTCATACACTCTTCCAATGCTTTCAAGTGCTCGTCCTTCTTCCCATATAGAGACCAATCATCTAAGAAGACTTTGAACTTGCCCATGGACATTTGCTCAAAAATGTACAAAATTATTTGTTGAAACGTGGTTCGGGCATTGCATAAACCAAATGGCATTCGATTATATGCATAAATCTTGTTCTCCACTACAAAAGTTGTCTTCAACTTGTCTTCCTTGGCGATGCTTTTGTTTGTAGCCTAAGAATCCATCCAAGAATGAGTAGATCACATACCCAGCTACCTCCTCCAATATCGAATTAGAAAATAGAATCGAAAAGGGATCCTTTATGGTTACAACATTTAGACTTTGAAAGTCTACGCAAATGCGGATTTGATTTGCCTCCTTCAAGGTGATAACAATTGGTGACACCCACTCGCTCATCGTGACCTTGAAGATTATCCTTGCATCCAACATCTTCTGGATTTCCGCATTCACTAGGGCCGCATACTTGGGATTCATCCTATACGGCCTTCTCCTTACTGGTAGTGCACCTAGAACCAACTGAATCTGATGCACACATAACTATGGTGGAATCCCTTTCAAATCCTTGTATGTCCATGCAAAGATATCTTTATATTGCATAAAGATCTTGAAAGCTGCTACTTTCAATACTGGGTCCCAATCGTCCTTGCAATGGATGATCTTCTCTTCACCTTCTTCATCGAGGTTCACCTAAACCATTTTCAGGCCTTCATACTTGATGGTATCAGGTTCACTTGCTACTTTTGCCATGTCAATGGGGTGAGTTGGCTTCTCATCGATCACAACATCACCAACAATGTACTTTGCAAAATTCTTTGGGAATGTCCACTTTTCTTTTTCTTCCTCCATGGGTGTAGATTTCTTCTTCTTGTTGCTCTCACCGACCTCGTACACAACATTCCTTCTTTCATCATGTTCTTCTTCCTCCTCTACTTGGATGCACAAGCAATTTGGTAGAAAAACTTCGTAGTCCTCCATCTGCCAATGGAGAAGTCCACTATCCGAGTGTTCATCATCCTCCGAACATTCTTCAAGTTTCAGCACACCTTCCTCATTTGGTTCATGTCTGCTATCCTCTTCTGACGATGAGCTTCCTGACTCATCCGACATTGCAATATCCTCACTCATGGACTGATTCTTCAAATTTATCATGTATTTGTGTTGTCCCTTCTTAAATGTCAAGCGATCCTTCTCCCAATTATGATTGACTTTTGCCATGCGCAGCCATCCTCGCCCCAACAGTGCATCATATGCAGGTTTTTGCATGGCAATTACTACGAAGTCCATGATGAACTCTTGGTCCACGATCTTCACTTTTTGAGCAGTTAAAACTCCTTTCATTTCTATACCATATTGATCTGCACCATATAATCGAAAATTTGGAGACCACAAAAATGGTGCTCCAAGGTCCCTCCAAGTCTTCTTTGGAAGCACGTTCACACTTGACCCTCCATCCACGATCACTTGAGTCAGCTTATGATTCAACAGTTCCATGTGAATTAGCGTCGACTTCTTTCCAGCTTCGATCATCAACACGGTTGGATCAATGAATTGATCCCTCTTGATCTTGAGTTCTTCATGCTGGCATCACGGCTCGACCCCTCTTCTCGTTCGCGTCATCTCTCCTACCTTTGCATAAAGCTCCGGTATGGTGCTAAGTAAATTGGACACCTTCACCTCCACCATTGTGTTTAGTACTTGTGCCGCCAGTTGTTTTGTTGATGTTGGTTGTACTTCTCGTACTTCTTCCTGCATGATCGGTTTCTTCAATTTCTTCTCTTGGAGGAGTCGTTCTTGCTTGGTCTTCTGTAACTCTTCTTCTAGCAAATCATGTGCTTCCTACCATCTCTCCTTCTCCTTGGCAGGATTTGGGTACTGCTCAACTTTCCTTGCTTGAGCCCTCATCATGGCTAGCACATGTTTCTCTTTACTTTGTTGGTCCACTGGAGGCTCCTCTATGTCAATGAGATTGACATTCTATGTGTTACTAGAACTTGCTTTCTTCGAGCAATTGGCCTCCTTATGATTGCCCGGTCCACACCATCTACACATGAGTCCATTGTTATTGTTTCCGGTACTTCCTCCTATTGGTGGGTTTTGGCAATTTCTTGCAAAATGTCCCCACTCTTGGCATCTCCTACACTGGATTATCGGTCTTCCATTTGAATCGTATTGTAATCGACTTTGTCCTCCTTGTTGTCGATTACTCTGCTGTGGTTGTCTTCCTCCATGACGATTATTCCGATATCCTTTGCTCGTCACCCCTTGTCCACTCCTCGAAGTGCTTGGTTTTTCTTCTTTTTGCACCGTCAGAGTCTGGTGCCTTGCACTCCTCAAATTGAACGGACAGTCACCAACCGCATGTCCCATGACTTCACATATATTGCAAAAGGCACTCTTCGGACAGTTAATATTTGTGTGTCCCTCTGTCTTGCAGTTGGAACACCAAATCTCCTTTTCCTTCTTCTTTTCACCCTTCATGTCATTTATCATCCTTTCAAAGTCCTTTTGCATGGCCTGGATGGCGATGTGCACATCATCTCTATCACTATTAGAATCATCATCTCTGAAGTGACTTACTCCTGTTGCCATTTGTTTTGCTTTGCTCTCCAAATTGAGAGCTCTTTCAAATGCCTCTTGATAGGTAGTTGGTGGTACTACCTTCATTTTCTTCTTATACCTTGGAAGTAGTCCATCCAAAAACCATCATTTTTGTAAGCCATCAGCTGGTTGCACCTCCATCTTGTCAATCAACTCCTTCAATCTCCTATTATAGGACTTGATATCTTCATCTTTCTTTTGTTTGGTGGAATAGATTTCCCCAATGATCTCAGTATCATCCCGTAATAGCTTGAATTCCTTTTTGAATTCATCAGCCAAATCTTCCCACCTCGTGAAGGGATTCATTCTCGCTCTTTTCAAATGCCAATCCATTGCGATCCCTTGCAATGTTGCTAGAAACAATCTTAGCCATGCATCCTCATCATCTACACCATTTGCATGCCATATGGTTACACAAGTCCCGATATGACATTTTGGGTCTTCTTTCCCATCACCCAGAAAAGGTGGGCACTTTTGCTTGCCCGCTGCTGCTATGATATTTGCCATTGGTGGCTGGTTTTCTTCGCTTTGCAATTCGTCTCTTGGTGCTTCTTCACTCAACAACTCTTCACTAGCAAACAACCTTCGACCGGATCCTAGTGCACCTACACTTCGCGACCTCCTTCACGAATATACGAGCGTTGGCTTTGGTCTCTACACACTCTCTTACAGTTGCCCTTGTCCTTGACTCCCATCCTCCACACCTCTTGGAAACTTCTGCCGCACTTGTGCAAGTGTTACCAGTGGTTCAAGCTCATCTCCTCATCCACTCTCCACATTGGTGCCTCCACTTCCATGAATGTCTTCCTCAGTCCACCCCTCGTTTTCTTATTGCACCTTGTGTCTTGTCCTCTGTTGTTGAAAACAAAGTTTGCCACATTTCTTGATTGAAACTATCCTCCACCTAAGGATTCCAAACTTGTTCCACTTCTAGTTCTTCGAGTTTTGTTACTCATGTAGTTCTACAATTTTAATGTTTTGCTCAACACCACGTTTTTTAGCAATTTTGCGACTCCTCATAGATTGGCTCTCGACTCTTCCTTGGCCACATCTCCCATGTCCTCATGGTAAGTAATGTGTCCTCTCCAACCTTCATGCATACTAGTTCGAACTTCAAATGACAAGGACGCCAAATGTAGCATCCAACAATTGGAGGAACAAATCCATATGACAAATTCTAGGAGCCAACCAAGGCTGTAGACAGCTTGACTTGTACGACAAGTTGCTAATTCACTTGTAGGGCACATGCTTGTACGATGAGCACTTGATCAACAAGCACATGTACTACAAGCACTTGTATGGCAGTGACTCCACTCAATTACCAACCTTGTCGGCAAAGGCTTGTACAACAAATCTCATCGGTACTTCTCATATGACACTTCCAACTGATCTGCTTGTATAGCAATTTTCATACAACACTTTTGGATAGCAACTACGTTTGCACACAAAACCAAAACAACACAAACTACAAATTACGCACAGCAATGGAATCACATAGAACTCAATCCACACAAAGAATATGAATGGTATTTGCATTAACGTTGCCTGTACAACATCTACGCTACAGACTCATAGATGCTTTGGCAATGCACAAAATGGATACAAAATTTCTAATATACTCTCCTGTGTTATGCTATGGATACTAAGGATACCAGATACATGGTCATTACTCAAATGAATGGGGGGATCCTTTTATGCTTGGTGGCTGGCAGTTAACAGCAACTGCCAGCCCGGATGCCTCACCACTAACTAGCCTCCATTCGCCTATGCCTAATGACCTTAGTTTTGCGGTACATTACAATTGCAATTCATCAATCTATGATGTCATTACCCTTGACTTCATCTACCAAAATGAAGTTTCATTTTATATTTACAATTCATGTACCATTTATTTTCATTACATTTTGTGCTTGTGTTGCACTTATTTCACTATGTACATGACTACTTGTGAGGCTGGTCATAACTAGCTCCTATAGTGGCCTTGTTGCTATTGAACATGAAAATTGGCAAGTACAATTTGTGCCCATGACTGCAGTTCAAAAAATGGATGGGGAGGTTTCTACTTTCCCCAACCTCTGGATCTTGCGCCAATTCCCTACTAACTTTTATCTAAGCTGAAATTAATGAAAGAAACTAATCTAAAATATGCAAAAAGTGAATAAGCAAACTGATGTAGAAACTCAATAAACAAAGTTAATCTACTTTGCTTGCGGAATATGGTGCAAGAGAAAGAAAATGCAGAATATGGCTAGAGCTATAGTGGAGTTTAGATCTAGTGTAGTTGGTGTTTTCAGCAGAAATTGAGTAAACTCAACGCATAAGATCTTTGAATACCTACAACAACAATCAAAGAGGACTATAAGGGGAAAGGAGGTCAGAGCCATTGATTTCACACATTCATAAGGCAAAAGGTTAGAGACACAATCAAATATAAATGCCACGCACAAGTCTTTATTGATTTTGCAATTTGAATGTTTTTACAATCTTACTCCGAAGAGTAGCTCTAGTATGCTTTGAAGGCCAAAAGACCCTTACAATGAGCATCAAACTCTTATTTATACTTGAAAGTGTAGCCAAAAAATGGACTACATACAATGTACCCATGATAATTATGAGGTGACACATCATCTTTATCCCTTTGCCAAAAATAGACATGGAGCAAGGCACTCCAATAAGGTGTTCTCAACCTGGTCTCTTCACATCTTTTGTCCCTATTGTGTGACAAAACTTGGTCTGCAAGCCATGGTATTAGTCAACTGCTACAATTCCGCAATTTTTTGGAGTAGGGCTTCCTCTTCCATACACTTAGACAGTTTTTGTTTATTTTTGCCCTACTTTGTCTTCTGTTGTAGCTTGTGAGACAGACCTCCATTTGGAGCATGATGGTAAGAGCGAGCTACTACAATCAAAGAGGGAGGTCAAGGAAGATGTTGAAGCCAGTTGATGATCCCACCATGTGGGTGTATTGCAACCCCAAAACACAAAAGTACTTTCACTATTAGGGTATGAGCACCTACTGGAGGGTTTTCCTCAACTAGTAGCTAAAGAAGCCCAACCTACCAGCTAACATCAACATTCCACTGGAATTGACGAAATTTATGGAAGATGTACAAATGGTGCTATCAAGGAAAGCCACATTTTTGGGGGAGAGAAATGATTTGAAGATACACAAGGAGCACATTGCCTTGCTCCATGTTGTGCATGCCCCGGGCATTCACAAATGATCGACAGTGCCTGATACACTGTTGATCAAATGGATAAATAGTTGAAGAACTTCAAAGAGGAACAGAAGTTTACATATACCTTGTACTTGGTTTGGCTCATATTGTACCGAGATAAATAGTGGTTACCAACCCTTCAGCTAGACCAAGCAGGGGTAGATGGCAAGCCTTTTTTAGTTATTGATTGCATAGACGTACCTTGTTCAAGCCTTTTTTAGTTATTGATTGCATAGACGTACCTTGTTGAGAAGCGAACAAGGCCTATCACTTCTATGATGAGGTGTAGAAAGTTATCATGGAGAATTTTAGGGGCAAGGTAGTGTTGCCACATTTTGCACGGGGTGCAATGTTTTCAGTTTTGTAGCGGTGCTGCTCTTCCTTTTCCCTCTTCCTCTCTTTCCCTTTCTTCTTCTCTCCCTTTCTCTCTCTTCCCTACATTCTCTTTCTTCCCCCCTTTTCTTGGAGCCCCTCAGTTGGATCTCAAATTTGACAGCGATTGCCCTGGAAAATGGCTAAGTGTTGGTGCGAAGTTCGCACTTCGCCCAGTTTTGGTGCGAAGTCCGCACTTCGCCCAGTTTTGGTGCGAAGTCCGACTTCGCCCCTCTTTCTAGGCGCACCTTGTAGCGGTGGCAGGTGGCGAGAAAAATGACTAAGTCTTTGGAGGCGAAGTCCGTACGGCGGCAGAAATCAGCTTTCACCTGTGCGCAGTCCGACTTCGCAGCGAAGTCGGAGTGCGCCCTTGACAGGTGCGTAGTAGGGAAACAAACTCGGAAATACACCCAAGGCATGAAGGCCTTCCCGACTGCGTTGTTTTCTGCCTGCGCAACCCGATGGCGCTCTGATCCCAGGCGAAGTTGGATAAACTGCCTTTCAAGGCAGACACGTGTCAAACAACATCATCCATCATCTGACAAGTGTCCAGCTTCGGGATTTGAGCCAAGACGTGCCGAGCAAAAGGACGAGCATGGGCTGCACTACCTATGCCAGTGGCCTCATTTAAAGCTGATTGGAGGTTCTACTGCTCCAGCTGCCCGCATTCCTGCCGAGAAGAAGTTCTACACAACACGCTGCCACGTAGGCTGTCCGGCTTCCGGGAAGACCATGCTTGCGGGTACGGTCCGGTCCGACAAAGGTCAGCATTTGCAGCTCCTTCGCCGCTTTTGTCGGCTAGTGTTTGGCGGGACTTTGTGCCCATTAATGTAACGGGAGGGACTCGGGCTATAAAAACCCACCATGTTTTCATTGTAAAGGGTGGAAGGGGAATGTACGTTAGGGAACCATTGTAACCGTGCTTACCTTATAAATATAAATTGTATGCACGGTTACGTTCTCTTGTTTTTATTTCTTTATGTTGCCTCTCCTTTATATTTATGCTTTACGTTTTCCTGTGTCACGGCTCGTTGATTCGTTTCAGCATTTGGTGGTCAGGTGCCTAAAGCATTGCTTGTGTCATGGCTTGTTGATTCATTTCGGCATTTGGTGGCCAAGTACTTTTGAACTTCATAGATTAGAGGATACATAGAATAGATGTGGTAGCAGTTCCATCAGTTGTGTGTTACGTTGCTTGTCCGTAGTGGTGATTGATGCGTTGCCGTCTTTGTTAGTTCTCCTTGTAGGGAGAATGTTTGCTAGGGGACCATTGTAGTTGTGCGTATAAATTCTCTGCATAACACATATACACAGCTCTGACATCTCTTGGTTACTTTCTGTTTATGTTGTTGTCCGTAGTGGTGATTGATGCATTGCCGTGTTGTTAGTTCTCCTTGTAGGGAGAATGTTTGCTAGGGGACCATTGTAGTTGTGCGTACACTGCTTAATACAGGAAAGTATACTTAGGTTTTGCAGTTCCTGGTCATGCTTTGTATTTATGATGCGGTAAGTAATGGTGATTGATGTGTTGCCGTACTGTTAGTTCCCCCCACCCAACTCCAATCACATTTGTAAATTCTTTCCGTTCCTTTATCTCTTTCCTGCACTCTTAGCTTAAACCATAAAACCCCCCAAGGAGCCGGCCTTCTCCGGAGATTGGCACGGAAGGCATCTCTTCCTTCCGGCCTTTCTAGCTGGTGGGCGAATCTGGGCGCATTCACACAAAATCCTTTCCTCATGGCAGATTCGTAACCAACGGTTTCTGCGGCACGCCGGTGGGACCAGGGTCCCACATTTGAAGAGGATTTCTGATCGGTCTCCACACGGCGCGACGGTGGTTTACGAGCACTCGGTGGGACAAGGAAGTTTCCCACCCCCAAACGAGAATCGAAGCACCGGTGTTCGCTTCATTGCTGTTCAAAATCGAGAACACTGGCGACTACGCACGAACAAATCCTCCGAGTCCGAAAGACCGGTCCTAGCACCTTCATGCAAACAAGAAGGTGGCGAGCAAGGGATCCGAGAAGCCCGCCTGACTTTTACGAACTGGACATCAACGCTCGAGGCGAAATTGCCAAGCTGGCTGATCCGCAAGCTCGTGTCGACGAAGCCGAGGCTGAAATTCAAGAAGAAGCCGAAGCCGAGGTCGGCGGAGCTGAGTACGAAATAGAAGAGGCCGAGGAAGAAGAGGCATCTGCATCCTCGGAAAGTACCGACACTGAGTACACAACCGACGGCGGAGAAGAAGAAGAAATGGCTGCTCAACAGCAGAATGACGATGATCTCTTCCCGGCGGTGGACTCTACGGGGCCCTTGGCCCTGGTCGGACAACAAGCTGTGCCCCCTGCTGCTTTAAAGTCTATCCCTACATACGACGGCTACGGCAAGACGGCGTACGAGCACATCCAGGACATCCTTGCCCTGGCCGCATTACATTCCATTACTGATGAGAGTGTGAAGACCCGTCTGCTGGCCCTTTCCACGAGGGGAAAGCTTCTCTCTTGGTGGAGATCGCTGCCAGAGGGATCCATCACAGGGTGGCCCCAGCTTGCCAGAAGGCTCGTGAAAGGATGCAACGAGTCTGCTGACCCTACTTCCTTCCTGCATCAGTTCCAAAGCATCCAGAGACACCCTCAAGAGGAGGTGTCGACTTTAACATCGGGTTTGCGAGATCCTGGAAACGGGTACCTCGCGAACTTCGGCCTTCGGGTGGCATGGCTGCTCACTACTATCCGAGATCCTTCAACTCGGACATATGCCTGCTGCTGAAGATTGCCAGAATAGACGAGTTTCCTGCTTTGTACGAGGCTGCCCAGCAAGCTAAAGCTGACATTATTTCTATCGGCAGACTCCCGTCCAGGGTGCAGGAACCCATTCATCCCGACTTCCCCAGATCCCAGTATCCTCCCGCTTCTGGTGGTGCGCCGTCCACATCAGGACAGCAACCCCAGCGACAGTGGAATCCGGCGCCGGTCGTAACTCCTTACGGCCCGCCTCAATTGCATTATCCTCACCCGCCTCCTCCTGCTCCGCATTTTCCAGCACTTCCTGCTCCCCCTCAGTGCGCACCTTATTCCAACCCTCCTCCATTAGCCGCATTGCCTCCACCGGCACAGTTGCCGCCTCCTGACAGTAGCATTCAGAATACAATCCTCCAGGAGGTGCGGGCTTTGGCCTCGGGATATCATGCCATGTCCAATGACATGACCGCTACGAAGAAGAAGCGAGGCCCGGATGGACCTCGCTCCTAGGAGGCCATATGCGCCCCGACGGCGACAAAAGACAAGCCCCCGGAGCACCGGTTGCGGAGGCGTCCGCCTCGAGAAATCTTGCTATAGAAGACCCCCTGGTCCTTCCGACCAGGTTAACTGGTGCACTACGTGCAATGACCCGCATTCGGAGGAAGACTGCACATTGCACCAGCACTACATCCAGACTTTGGCCGGCAGCGCCATAGAGGACGATGAACTCTACATGATCCTGGACGGCGAAGCCAACTTTGCCCTCCCAGAGGAGAATTTAGTGCCGCCCGCCAAGGAAGAAAAGAAAACCGCAGATGCTTCCAAGCCTTTGCAAGTTTATGCCGAGAAGAGAAAAACCGCAGCCGGGTGGGCTGCCACCGTACAAGCGGTTGTGGCCCTACACGGCCCGGGAGAAGGCATCCAAAGATAAAGCTCCGGCCAAGCCTCCTCCGGCAAAGGCTGCCCCTGTTCCGGCCAAGCCTCCTATAGCAAAAGCTCCGGTTCCGGCTAAAGCTCCCGTACCTCGGCCTCCGGCTGAAACCAAAGAACAAGCCCGGGGAGAAGGCTGAAGTACCCGTCTCGACCAAGAGACGGCGAGTTGAGGCTACCCGGCGATACCGGACGAAGTATGAGCCGGCAAAAGAAGCGAGAAGGAGCTAGTACCTCGGGCTACGACATTGTAGACGAGTTGAAAAGAACACCTGCTAGAATCAGCATGTATGATGCTCTTACGCTCCCGAGGCCGAGGTGGATCTGCTGCAAGAATCTACGAAGAACATGAAGAGCGGCAAGCGGATCCGACCCGCTGTCCTGGTTCAACCTCCGACGGTCTCGGCCACTGGGAAGAACAGGACCGCCTCCCTTTTATATGTCTTTACGGATGTAAGGGCACATAGTTCACAATTGCATGGTGGATTCTGGTGCTTCCACGTCTGTGATGCCGAAAGCCGTCTGCGATGAGATCGGGATGGAGTACACACGGAGCAGCCAAGGCGTGCTGCAATTAGACGGCACCCTGTCAAGACAGTTGGTGTCATAAAGGACATCCCTATCCGGTTGCACAAGGCTCTCGACATCGTGGTCATCCAAGAGGTCGTGGTTGTTGACCTGGCTCCCTACTTTGGCATGTGTCTCTCTCGGGAGTTCACTGCGAAGTTGGGCGAGTACTGTCTCTAGACTACTCACACATGGAAGTGCCCTTCAAAGGAAGGAGGCTGAAAATTTTCAATGAGAAGCCTTCCACCTTCCTAGTAGAGAAGATACCCGGAGGAGAGTTGGACTGCATGGTACAGTTGTCGGAGGAAGAGGCGGGTGACGATAGAGGCGACGAGCAAGCCTTCGAAGTGCTACGGCTTGAAGATGAGTTCTCTTTGCGGGACTTCAATGCCGTAATTGAGACGGAGCGAGGGCTATTACTCCATCGTACGGCCCGAGAGGCTTGACAAGTCAGTTGCAAAAGAAGTAGGACCTGCACGAGAAGGCTGTGGAAGCTTTTCTTTGACGGCGCGCGATGCAAAAATGGCGCCGGTGCGGGGGTGCTTCGGTTTCTCCGACCGGAATCCGGAAGGACTATACCTACGAGGTTGGCACTGGAGCTGCACTAACAACTCGGCGGAGTACGAAGCCCTGTGCTTGGGTTTGCGAAAGGCGGAGAGGCTGGGGATTAAACACTGCAGATCTTTGGAGATTCAGAGCTGGTGTGTCACCAGGTTACGAACAAGTGCGCCTCCAAACAGCACTATCTTAGGGCGTACCGCAACCGGGTGTGGGACCTGATGGAGTCGTTCGACTCGTTGAATGTCAAGGCGATATCGCGTGAGAAAAACAAACACGCTGACATTCTGGCGTCTGTTGGAGCCGAGTACGTTCCGGCTGATGACGTTGTCCAGAAACCGAAGCCGGTTCGCACTATTCTACGAGGCCTTACGTGCACGATAAGGACACCCATGGCGGGTGTTCGGTTGTGACGAGGAGATCGTCACATTTTTGGTTAACGAAGTTGGTTCAATCGAAGGTAGAGACCATGATGACGAGCAATATGAGGGGTTGATACGGTTAAAAAATAATCATGTCCCAAAAGGACTGATTACATTGGAGAAGTCTGTTTGATCGGAATGACAGAGCTATATCTCACAGGATCAAAGTAGACCCGAAGCAGTATGCCGACCTGGAACTTGAACCTGGTAAAACTATCAAGGTCGGAACAGACTGCACCTCGGAGGAACTTGAGCAGATCAGATCACTGTGCCAAGAGTTCCCCGACATCGTGGCCTGGTGCTACGAGGATTTGAGGGGGTATGACAGAAATGTCATCCAGCATACCATTGAGCTAGAGGATGGCGCCAAGCCATTCCGACAGAAGCAGAGGGCCGTAAATCCGAAGATTGAGGCCATGATGAAAGCCGAGCTCTTGAAGATGTTGGAGGCCAAAATCATCTACCCCATCAAACATTCATCCTGGGTCGCGAATTTGGTGCCCGTGAGGAAAAAGAATGGCGACATTCGTCTACGTGTCGACTTCAGAAACACTGAATCAGGCTTCCCTCAGGGACCACTATCCGCGTCCCCAAATCGACCAGATTCTACATATCGTTCTTTGGAGCCCAGAGATTCTCACTTTTAGATGGATTTTCCGGCTACAACCAGATTTGGGTCAAAGATGAGGACCAGCATAAGACGGCGTTCACCACCAAGTGGGGGACGTTCGCCTATCAGCGCATGCCTTTTGGCTTATCCAATGCTTGGTGCCACATTCCAAAGGGCCATGGACCTGGCCTTGAGAGCTGCTCAATAAGATCATTGTTATCTACCTTGATGACATGACTGTTTTCTCTCACCAAAGAGGGGATCATGTTTCCCACCTGCGGCAAATATTTGAGAGGTGTCGAGAATTCGGCATTTCTATAAACCCGAAGAAGTCTATCTTCGCGGTAAAAGAAGGAAAGTTGCTTGGGACATGTCATCTCCGAGGAAGGCCTCGCCATTGACCCTGACAGAGCAGAAGCCCTCCTTCGCTTGCCAGCCCCATCGATAAAAAGGGCTGCAGTCCTTCTTCGGTCAGATTAACTTCGTGCGGAAGTTCATTCCGGACTTCGCACAGGTGATCAAGCCTATGGCCGAGCTGCTGAAAAAAGATACAATTTACGAATGGAGTGATGAGAGAGAGCAAGCCTTCGAGGAAATCAAGGCTCGAGTTGCGCAAGCTCCGGTGTTGATAAACCCGGACTACTCCAAGGACTTCATCCTTTATGCGGTGGGAGAACCCGAAAGTTACACTGCAGTCCTAACTCAGAAAGGAGACGATGGCGAGGAGCGCCCCATAGCGTTCCTGAGCCAAGTGATTCAGCCGCATGAGGAAAAGTACAACTTTATAGAGCGGCGGAGTTCACGCTGTTATGAAATCCCTCCGAAAGTTCGGGCATTTTGTCTCCCGGAGCAAAACGAGCTGTCTTTGTGATTCACCCGGACGTTCGAAGCTTCATCATACAAGGAGAACCGGGTCACAAGAGAGCGAGGATGGATTGCAAAAATCCGGGAGTTCGACATCGAAGTGCGGCCCACCAAGCTTATCGGGGGCCGAGCCTTGTGTCGGGAATTGGCCCGAAGCGCGTAGCCGGCATCTCCGCTTGTAAGTGGGAGGACACGGCGACACGCATCTACCTAGCCAACTCCTTATCGGAGGGGAGTGATTGGACGGATGAGCTGGTGAGATATTTCTGCACCGGAAGATGTCCGAGATCACTGAACGCCTCACAACGAAGGAGATTTCGGCTAGGTGCACTTAAGTACACTCTTCGCCCCGAGGGGCTTTACTTCAAAAACATCGACGGCATCCTGTTGCGGTGCGTCGAGAAAATCAGACCAGCCCGGGGTCCTCGGAGATTTTCATTCCGGGATGCACAGGGGTCATCATTACGCAAGGCCTACGGCCTTAAAAATAATTAGAGTTGGGTACTATTGGCCCACTCTATTTACAGACGCTTATGCGGTCTGTACCAAGTGTGATCAATGCCGAGAGGTTTCTTTGGCGAGAAGCGAGAAAAGCACCCCTGCCCCTTCAACCGATTCAAGCCGAGACTCCGTTCCGGCAATGGGGTCTAGACTTCATTGGGGTGATTTCGCCTAGTTCCTCTGCCGGACACAAGTTTATTCTTACGACCACCGATTACTTCACACGGTGGGCAGAGTCAATCCCGACCAAGAACGCGAGACCAAGAAACGGTCATCAGGTTCATTGAGAGCCTGATTACCCGCTTCGGGGTTCCAGAGTCAATTGTGACAGACAATGGTCCGGGATTCGCAGGCGCTGTACTCACGGAGTACACTGGCAAACTTGGCATTTATCACAAGATGTCTTCTAATTACTACCCGCAAGGGAATGGCCTTGCCGAGTCTACTAACAAGAACCTCCTGAAAATCATCAGGAGGACCATTGACAGAAACAAGCGGACTTGGCATTTACTCCTGAACCGGGCGCTGTGGGCGGACAGAGTTTCATTCAAGAAATCCATCAGAACGTCCCCCTATGCGCTCGTCTATGGCAAAGAGGCTGTCATGCCATCCCACATTGAAATCCCTGCCCTATGGATGTTGGACGAAGACAGGAGCAGTGGAGACCCGGTGGACGACAGACTGTGCCAACTCCTGCAATTGGAAGAAGACAGAGAAAAAGCATACCAGGCCTTCACTAATCATATTGCAGCCACTCAAGGCTGGTTTGCAAAAGGCACCACTGCCCGAGTTTTTAAAATCGGGGACCTAGTGCTGAAGTGGGACTCATATAAGGCAAAGCCGGGCAATCACGGGAAGTTTGATGCTCTCTGGGAGGGCCCTTATCAGATTGCCGGGTGAACCGATTCAATGCCTATGTACTTCGGGATATGGAGGGTCAGCTCCTACCTATCCCTGTTAACGGGTTCCACTTAAAAATTTACCGCTGCTGAAGGTGCCCGAGTGGCCCTTCTTTGTAAAAATTTCCCTTATGCATTTTTGCTTTTCCAGCATGTACAGTTTCCAGCTTTCAGTTTTTATTTTGTTTGAGCCAAACTGCGACATGGGAGAGAATACAGACTTCGCAGCGAAGTACGTTGTCGCCCCTCAGAAGGGCGAAGTTCGTGAAGGGGCTGCTTGAGTGAAGAAGAAAGCAAAAAACGGCTAAGTGTTGGCCGCTGCCCGACTTCGCAGCGAAGTCGGGCTGCGCGTCAGCCAAAGAGCGAAGTTTGAAGGGAGAAAACTGCAAGGGCACGAGTGATCGGACTGCGCTCAGTTTTGAGCGAAGTCCGACTTCGCGCGCGAAGTCCGACTTCGGCCGGCTTGCGCGCGAAGTACGAACTGCGCGCAGCTCGCGCGCGAAGTGCAAACTTCGCGCGAAGTTCGAACTTCGCCCGAACTTCGGGCGAAGTCCGAACGCGCTCCATTTTCTTAGCGCAGCTCGTGCACCCGGTCCCAAGAGGCAATAAAACTCTAAGTACTCGCCAATCTCTTCCAAAGTTTGCAAAGGGCCGGACTGCGCTCAATCCTTGGGCGCGGTAAGAAAAGAAGAGGAAACTTGAGTCTCAATGCAAGTCGCGATTCGGACTGCGCCCGATTTTTAGGCGAAGTCCCGTACTTGTCGAAGTCGGATCGCGCCCAACTTTGGGCGAAGTCCGATTGCGCCTTGTTTTCTGGCCAGCTTGGACGGTTTTTTAAAAAAAATGAATAAAATATTCTAAAAAGTTCCAAGCATGGGCCCAAGGCGCATTGCGACAGTTTGAGATGGGTTTCCGCACCAAGGGGTTTTTTCTTGAGCAGTGTGCCCAGATTGCGGCAGTGACGTCAGCCATGGCGCGGCGTTCAAGATAAATTTAATGATTGCACAGTCCTCAATGAAAGTGCAATCAAAGAAGCATGGCACGGCAGCCGGGATACATTTTTCAAAACATTCTCCTGCGCGGCCACCCAAGAAACATAACTCCTTCACTTGCCAGCCGACCTACCCCCTCCTGCGCGACATTAATGACGCTGTCATTATCTAGAAAAGGGGGTCAGATGCATCCAGACATGCCAAACTGTGCAGATTATTCCTGTGACTGCGAAATCTGCTACAGACGCCCTGAATTCGTAATTATTGCTATTTCGGAGAGATGGACAGAGGAAAGATGCCAATGCCAGCGCAATCCAGCGAAGGGTGCGAACCCGAGGATTTACCGCAGCCAAGTGTTTTCAGAAGTGAAACACCGCCGGAGCGAAAGTCAAAGTCCCGGCCAAAGAAAGTACAGCGTGGGCAAGCCCCACCACCTCCGGTAAATTACCTGGCGGGATACAAGGACGGCTCGTTTTCTATGAGCCTGACTAAGCTGCGGACAAATGTGGAGAGTTGGGCTGACAAGGTTTCGCCCTCTCACCATTTCGGGGCGGCGTACAAGTCAAACCTTTTCCGGTTCTTGTGCCCTCCTGTCCATCAATGCCGGAGCTGGTAGACACTGATTGTCAGACATTACGGACCAGCTACCGGCAAATTTGCAGCTCCAGCGGTAAACCCTTGTTCGCGCTGCGCAAGGAGACTGTCCAGCGAGCTTTCGCCCCAGGGTTGGAGTATGACTCCAGCACAATCGTCAGAAAGATAAATGCGGGCGAGCAAGCGGGACGCTTCATGCATACAAAAAGGATGAGGGATTTCCTCAATTCAGAGCTGAACGCCCCGCTTGCAGTTGGACAGTGGCCAACCGGCCCCATGCCCTTGGCGAGGTTTCAGAGCAAATATTTATACACCATTCTGGCGTGGGTCCTCGGCTGCGACTACGATGGTTGAGTACAGCCGTACCGGCTAAGCGCTAGCGAGAATGTCTCCTGTGTGGAGAATCCTACGAACCAGCGGCGCAGAGAAGTGGAAAGCGCCCCATCTTTTTCGACTGGGCGGATTGGCTTGCATACGCCATCCACTCCAGCCTGGTGAAGCTCCAGAAGAAGCAGTCCACTGAATTTCGGTTCAGTTCTTTCCTAGCTTGGCTATGTTTGTATCATTTGCACTCCCGGATGCCGATCCCGAACCTGAAGAAGGTCAATGAGAGGGGAGAGCCACAGCCCGTCTATGACTGGACGGATGACCTATACCGGAAAGGGTCTTACTACAAGTTTAACTTCAACTTTCTGGGATTGGTCATGTCAGTCTTCAGCGATGGCGAGATCCCTCGCCCCCCGCGGGAAATGACGAACTCTTTCTTTGAATCGGAAGCTCGGGGACGTTTTTAGGCGGCGCAGGGGATTGTGGTCAGAATCTACGGATTCAAGGGCAAACCTCATCTGCTGCCCTACTGGTGCACGGATCATCAGTTTGGGATGGAGGTTGCCCGTCAGATGGATTACGTTGAGGAGGAGTTCGGCCTAGGAAAGAAAAGGGGTCAGATCTTTCAATATCCTCTTTCCTGGGCGAACGTTGAGATTTCCGAGGTAGGACAGCATGTCTATCTCGAGCAGGAGCTGTTTCGCATTGGCCTGATTCTGTTGCCGCAGCGCTGGAAGTACGACCCGTACGGGATAAGGGGAAAGTTCACGCATATCTGCCCCCGGGCGGATATAATCGAAGACAGATGCGATGTGGTCCATGTTGACCTCGACTGGGAAATTGACTTGATGGAAGCTTCGCCTCCGTGGCAGGATTTTTATTGCGAGGAGGTAGCATATGACCCCGAGCGAAACCCGGACCACAAGTTCTCTTCTCCGGGGTTTAAAAAATTCATCTCCAAGATAGCGAGGCCTTAAGCGGCCAAAAGAAAAGATTATTGAATCTTTGGAAGATGAGGTGCCGCACGCGGCACGACAAATCCACCGGGGAGAAATCTGGCCGTTGATGACGACTTTTCAGCTCTATATGACCCGGCACCATGACGGTGGCGGCCATTCGCATATCAAGATTACGTTCCCCGAGGTCCCTTTGAGGGTTATAAAGGAGGGTCTTCCTCCCAACAGTTGTACACTTCGGCAACTGCCAGCGCGGGCCCAACGGACGTCCAAGTGGACCCAATGCAGCCCGTGGCTTCCAAGGTGGCGCCTGAAAAGGCGAAGAAATTAATCAAGGCAACGCCCGAGGTGATTCCTCAGGCACAAAAGGCGCCAGCGCCGCCAGAGAGCAGACCGGTTGCGGCAGACCTTCTGCAAGTCAAACCCCGGTACAAGTTTACCGTGGGAACATCAGCGCCTGCTGCACCTGCTTCATCTCCTTCCCCAGATCCGGCCATTGTTCCAGAAAAGAAGAAGAGGAAGAGAGTTGAAAAGATCGAGGCGACCCTAGTCGACGGTGCGGCGACCAGTCGCAGAGCCGCAGCCGCGTTCAGCCGCTCCAGAGATTGTTTCTCTGGGCAGTCCCGAGCCAGCCGCCGGAACCAGAATCGCAGACATCCATCCAGCATCGGCTCAGGCGGAGCCCGCAGGTACGTTTGCTGCCCCACTCTCTCTGGTCTCATCTAGCCCTACTCCTACTCCATCTCCCGCTCAATCCGAGCAAGCCGTGGCCGCATCTTCCTCCCCGTCTCCACACCCTTCTAGCGGCCCCCATTCTTTCGACCAGTTTGCTCAGAACCCCAACGTTTCCCTATCTCTGAGTCAAACCCCAAACCCTTCGCCTCGAGGTTAGTGCTGAAGCCGTGCATTCACCGTTACATCCACCGCCTCAGCCGCTTGAAACCCTTTCAGCATCAGCCGCTCCCATCTCCACTTCCCGGTCGCCCTCAGAAGCGGCCGATCCTTCCAAAGTCCGTCCGGTTCCTCCTGATTCCATTCCCGCAGGAGAGACGTCTCAGCAGAACCCTAGGCTGGGGGAACCAGACTTCATGGACGACCTCCAGAATACGGACGACTTGCCTGCGGCAACGAGAGCTGTAGAGTACCCTATCTCTTTCCTCCAAAACCTGAAGCGGAGGAGACCTGAAGAGATAGCCGCCCCGGTAAAAGCGCACCAAGTTTAACCCGAGAGGAGAGTGCTTACAACGAGAGAAGATAATCCCGAAAGTGAAGAAGCCTCTCCGGGAAATGACCGGGGGCGGACTACGAGCTCCGGACAAAGGAGAAGAGCTTTGATGATATTCGCAAGCAATACGAGATTCGGGGAATCATTCGTAAAGCGGATAATCTCCTTGTCAAGAGTGCGGAGGAGCAGGGAAGAGCTTTTCGGGTTGCAGGATAAGACAAGACAGCTTGAAGAGGACCTGTCCAGGTCCACTGAGCAGCTGGAAGCGGCGCGGCGAGAAATAGATGAATTAAAAGCCCAGCTGGCCGCTTCTCAGCAAGAAGCCGCAACGGAAAACGAGGCAGCCTTGGAGCAGATTTCTCGGCTCCGGGGAGTCTTTGAAACGGGCGCGATCGCAATCTGCGGGAGAGAGCATCTCAAGCGACGGTCTTTTCGAAGAGCAAAGTTAAGGGGATGCGGGCTGATCTGCTGCGGGGATGCAAGCCCCACACGTATAAGGCTATGTCAGTTCTGGATTTCGCATCCAGAATTCAAGAAGTTTACGCCGGGAAAGCCTGTGGTAGAGGAGGCCGAACGCCAGGCGAAGCAATGGCTGGACACGGCAATAAATCTTCAAGAGCGCGAGCGCGATGGCCTCCAATTCTCCCCCATGTCCTCATTCTCTGCAGAATGGGCAGATGCAAGGGTAACCTTGCATAAATATTTTAAGAAAGTAGAAGAGGTGAGGGTTGCCAGACGAATGCTTGGACGCATTTGAACATGAAAGAGACATTTGTATGGCTCCCTTTCACGCTCTTTCCGAACTAGGGTGCCGGGCTTTGTTGAGAATGGTGAGTTTCTCACCCTTGAACAGGTGAAAAAGAATTGGCGGTCCTTTGAGGCAGATACAGCTGAGATTGATGGCTGGATTGAGCCAATTCAAGAAAGTCAGGTCACCCAGATGGTGTCCAAATGCTGCAAGATCAGCTCCTACTTCCAGGAGCTAGGAAAAAGATACTTCACCATCGACCTGCACGCGGTCTCTGCTTTCCACGCAGCATTAGAAGAAGTTGCTGACCGCCGGCCATTTGAAGCAGAAGCCTGGGGCCAAGCCCAGGCCGCATACAACCGCATCTGCGAGGCAGAAGCCAAAGCTGGAGAGCCTTCGGAAGATGGTTCTGAGGAGGCAACTGACGAAGGTGAATCTGAAGAACAGTTGCCGCGAGGAGAACGGCTAGAGCAGCAAAAAGCAGGGGAAGCAAGTTCCTCTGCACCCAATGGATGAAGGCATGGATTCTTTGCGCCGAGGCGAGCTCGACACCCCGCGAGCCGCCAGAAATGTTGCCACATTTTGCACGGGGTGCAATGTTTTCAATTTTGTAGCAGTGCTGCTCTTCCTTTTCCCTCTTCCTCTATTCCCCTTTCTTCTTCTCTCCCTTTCTCTCTCTTCCCTACATTCTCTTTCTTCCCCCCTTTCTTGGAGCCCCTCAGTTGGATCTCAAATTTGACGACGATTGCCCTGGAAAATGGCTAAGTGTTGGTGCGAAGTTCGCACTTCGCCCAGTTTTGGTGCGAAGTCCGCACTTCGCCCGGTTTGGTGCGAAGTCCGACTTCGCCCCTCTTTCTGGGCGCACCTTGTAGCAGTGGCGAGTGGCGAGAAAAATGACTAAGTCTTTGGAGGCGAAGTCCGTACGGCGGCAGAAATCAGCTTTCACCTGTGCGCAGTCCGACTTCGCGGCGAAGTCGGAGTGCGCCCTTGACGAGTGCGCGATAGGGAAACAAACTCGGAAATACACCCAAGGCATGAAGGCCTTCCCGACTGCGCTGTTTTCTGCTTGCGCAACCCGATGGCGCTACGATCCCGGGCGAAGTTGGATAAAGCGCCTTTCAAGGCGGACACGTGTCAAACGACATCATCCATCATCTGACAAGTGTCCAGCTTCGGGATTTGAGCCAAGACGTGCCGAGCAAAAGGACGAGCATGGGCTGCACTACCTATGCCAGTGGCCTCATTTAAAGCTGATTGGAGGTTCTACCTGCTCCAGCTGCCCGCATTCCTGCCGAGAAGAAGTTCTACACAACACGCTGCCACGTAGCTGTCCAGCTTCCAGGAAGACCATGCTGCGGGTACAGTCCGGTCCGACAAAGGTCAGCATTTGCAGCTCCTTCGCCGCTTTTGTCAGCTAGTGTTTGGTCGGGACTTTGTGCCCATTAATGTAACGGGAGGGACTCGGGCTATAAAAACCCACCATGTTTTCATTGTAAGGGGTGGAAGGGGAATGTCTGTTAGGGAACCATTGTAACCGTGCTTCTGCTTATAAATATAAATTGTATGCCTGGTTATGTTCTGCTGCTTTTATTTCTTTATCCTTGCCTCTCCTTTATATTTATGCTTTACGTTTTCCTGTGTCACGGCTCGTTGATTCGTTTCAGCATTTGGTGATCAGGTGCCTAAAGCATTGCTTGTGTCATGGCTTGTTGATTCATTTCGGCATTTGGTGGCCAAGTACTTTTGAACTTCATAGATTAGAGGATACATAGAATAGATGTGGTAGCGAGTTCCATCGGTTGTGTGTTACGTTGCTTGTCCGTAGTGGTGATTGATGCGTTGCCGTCTTTGTTAGTTCTCCTTGTAGGGAGAATGTTTGCTAGGGGACCATTGTAGCTGTGCGTATAAATTCTCTGCATAACACATATACACAGCTCACGACATCTCTTGGTTACTTTCTGTTTATGTTGTTGTCCGTAGTGGTGATTGATGCATTGCCGTGTTGTTAGTTCTCCTTGTAGGGAGAATGTTTGCTAGGGGACCATTGTAGTTGTGCGTACATTGCTTAATACAGAAAGTATACTTAGGTTTTGCAGTTCCTGGTCATGCTTTGTATTTATGATGCAGTAAGTAATGGTGATTGATGTGTTGCCGTCTCTGTTAGTTCCCCCCACCCAACTCCAATCACATTTGTAAATTCTTTCCGTTCCTTTATCTCTTTCCTGCACTCTTAGCTTAAACCATAAAACCCCCCAAGGAGCCGGCCTTCTCCGGAGATTGGCACGGAAGGCATCTCTTCCTTCCGGCCTTTCTAGCTGGTGGGCGAATCTGGGCGCATTAACACAAAATCCTTTCCTCATGGCAGATTCGTAACCAACAGGTAGTAAGGTTGTCGGATGAGGCATGACAATTAATAAAGTCGGAGTGGCCAAATGGGACTTCTACCTAGGGAAGACCCGATCCTTCATCCACCTCTATGGCTTCGAAGCCATGCCTTTTGAGTTGCCCACATACATTCCCGACTACATGTTCAACCTTGAATATGTGTGACAGCTTGAATATGTGGACCTAAAGTACTTCAGGGGGCAGAAGAAAACCACTTTCTACCCACTCAAGCAGCCCATCGTAAAGATCACTCCAAAGCTACAAGGTTCCACCAAGTTGCAGAGGTAAAGTTGAGAGATACAGGGGTAAAGCAGCTATGGGATTATTAGTCTTATGATCCAATTGGAATCTTGAAGGAGACCCTGAGGAATAAGAATTTGGACACCTTCTTTGCACATGAAAATAGGTACAATATTCAAGAGGCAAACCATAGTGATGAATTGGCCCTTGCCACTATGGGAAGTAGTCATGGGTATGAAGACGAGATCCAAGAATGGTACAGCGACCCACCAGAGTGGCATGACTTCTACACCAAGGCAAAAGACGACTTTGAAACTAACATTATGATGAAACATGAGAAGTTGGGGGCCTTGAGAAAATTGAGGTACACTGACAAGAAGATCTTGGCTTGGCAAAAAATATAGTATGAGACATGCATGTTAAAGAGACCTACCAAAGACTGCCTGTTCGACGACCAAATATCTACCATCTAGGATAGAGAACACCCTAAGAGTGCAAAGAGGGTCGAGACCATCAACGAGACTGTGACCAAATGCCCTAGAGATTGAAAAATAATTTATTGCCCAAGATAAACATTTCAGCTACACCAATGACACTGGTGGTAGTCAGCTCAGTGGTGAGGCAGCCGACTATTGAAGGATAGAGGGGCTTTGAAAGATACATGTCTATGCTTGAGAAAGTGGCAAAGACACAAGAACAACAACAATAGACAATATAAGTTGAGGAGGGGGAATCCCTCAAGGATTCTCCCCTCTTGAGTTGGGAATGGCCAACATTGTGGCCACTTCTACAACCACTTTCACTTCCTTTCCATCATCCACCATTCTCGCTTCTTTCTCTATCCTTTCTCCTTCTATTCCTAATTCTTCTCTCCCCACCCATTTTTTTTTGCACTTCACTTGCCCTCCACCAATGCAGCCCACAGTTCTTCTAGAGGCACTCTGCCAATAGTGGTATCCATCACACCTGGGACCACATTGATCACTTCATTCCCATAACCCACCATTCAAGTGTCCACTACGCAACCATTGGTACCTTACACCACTTCACCATCTCAAGTCATGACTTCACCCACAATGTCACTGCTAGCTGACACATTGGTACAACTGGCATCATGTCCCAATCCATCCGTTTCCACCTCATTTCCTCCCATCACCGCATAATTTGCTTTGCATGCTCTACCTTCCACTTCCACACACCCACCTTGTCCATTGTCTCAAGCGAGAGAACTCCTACCTTCGGTGATGATGTCTACCTCCCTGGTTTAGGAGGTTGAATCCACAAGAGCACCTCGTCAAACCAACACAACTACAGGACCAAGTCTGGCCTTTATGTGGAAAAAAATATGAGCCAAAGGAAACAAACATCACAAAGGTGGTTGATTTCCTTGTCGTCGAGGAAAATAAATGGGAGTATAAGCGGCTTAAGGACAAAACCTCTAATGCATCAATCCTCATGTAATCGTAGCTAACCAGGAAAGGGACATGATTTACATTGCAAAAGCGACAAAATCCATTCTCTCCAAGGTGGTGATAGCTCTCGTTGACTTGACCACCAAGGTGTCTGAGTTGGACCTAACCCAAATGGATCCTTACCAACTAGTACAACTTGTAAACTAACTCACTTGGCAGGACCATGAAGTTTGGTCGACTACCAGTTGAGGATGAAATGGTGTAGAATAAGAATCAGGAGCTCGAAGCATAATTGGCACAACTTAAGGGAAAAAGGGATCAACTCCAGTAGGAGAATGAGGCTCTAAAGAAGGATGCATTAGAAAAGGATCAACTGGAGAAGCAATTCGGTGACCTCAAATCCTGACTTGCCAAAGCTGAAAAGAACATATGGCAAATAAAGCATCTTTTAGAGCAAGTCATGCAAGGGCAAATCCAAATAGAATAGCTTTATGAAATCCTACAAGCAAAGGACCAAAAGATTGCAAAGTTGATAGCCTCAAGGCAAACACAGACAATGGTAGACCCCAAGAAGGCCCACAAAATCCAACGAATCAAGTCCCTTTGGGACAATATCAAAGAAAAGGTGAAGAATGCATATTAATACTTTCAGTTTGCAGCTATGTGGAACAAAGATTAGAAAAAGTAAAAGAATCAATTGAATAGGTAGAAGAAAAAGTATCTACTAGGGGCAAAAACATGATATTCTTAAGTTTCTATCCTCTATGTTGGGGTCACAGGAACAACAATGTGGGATAGACCGAAAAGGCCTAGTCAAAAAACTAAAGAAGATACTAAATGCCTACAAAGACCTCCAAACTTGCAAAAGCACTCTAGCATCCCTAAAGGCCCTAGTCCAAGAAATGACTAAAGAAATTTAGGGGTTAATTGCCACCAGAATGCCTAATGTATATTACCTACAAATGAAGGTCCTAGAAGACGACATTGTTAACGTCATGTTCGAAAAGGAAAAGGACCAAGCTAACAAGGGGGATGTAGTTGACACATACAAGAAACTAGAGCCCATATATTCCAAGTTGCAAGAGCTAACGGGAAAACAAGATGAGTTGTTAGAGAACCCATTTGAAGACCTAATGGGGGAAGCAAAAGGCCTCACCTCATCCAACTACCAAGTGATGGAGAGTGGCAAAAATTGTTGGGATTGCTGCCACAAAGGACTGTTTAAGGAGAACAAAATTATGACAATTTTGCCACATGGATCCTAATTTTGTAGACTTTGTGGCCAAGAATAAAGGAAGGATTTGGGATCTCTCACCAATCAACATTGGCACCCCATGAAGTCGTTAGAAATGTAGTGCCTTGACACTACAGGTGCAGATTGGCTCAAGGTTTATTCACTTGAAGAAGGTGTTGATTGGCTCAGGACTGATTAGCTTGCAAATGGACTCGATTGGCTTGCAAGAGTGATTTGCGTAGGGTCAGCTAGTGATTCGCTAGCGGTCAGCTAGTGATTCGCTAGGAAAAGCAAGTGATTCACTCACTAACTAGAGCGAATCACACAATAGTGAGCAGAGGGGTAAAACTAAAGGTGTGTATCCAAAGAAGAATCTTTTGAGGGTGACATTTTGGCATGTAGTAGTGCACTAAGTCATTTTAGAAACCTTCTAAGCGTATTAGAAAAATTATTAGAGGCATACAACTTTTGGTGGTGCATCATTTTTCTAAAGTTGCACCCAAATATTTACTTTTACTAGGAGTAATTGTTTCTCACCAGAGGTAGCTCAAGGGTAAACTTCAACTATAAATAGGAGCCTAGGGCTCCATCGTACTCGTCTTTTTCCCATGAGAATTCAGAGCTACACTTTATGAGACCCACATTGTGCTTTAATCTCATGATATTGTTGAGAATTGGTAAGTCCTTAGGCATTCTATTAGTGGCACTGCCCTCCTAGTTTGCTAAGTGCGTGGTGATTGAGATAGTCCTGTTGCCCTTCTTGTCATTTGCTTAGCAATTTCATAGTTAATGAATGACAGAACATTGATGTTGTTTGAATTCTCATGTGTAGATTGATCATGTGCACTTCCTCTCACCCTTAATCTTTTATCCATATGTATTTTTCCACACTTTACTTTTCATGCAATTAGTGTAGGTTAGTGTAGGGGTATTCTGTGGGGATAGTGGGGACCCAACCTCAATCTGGTATTCTGCAATTAGATCCTTGATTATTTGTAGGAATCAGCTTGTAGCTCTAAGTCCATCAACATGTTTAGAAAGATTTCTTTCAGGGTATATTTTATTTTTGTGTTATTCACTATGAATATGCAATTTAAAATGCCATGGTACCCAAACTTCATATCATAGAAGTGATATATGGAATATCAAGTGGGCCTTCATATAACTGAAAGGATTGTTGCTATGTTGATTATTGTAGTAATTGAGCAAATTTCCCTCAGTCATTGCTTCCAAATTTTCTTCCAAAGTGTTAATTTTTAATATCTATTATGGATATCTCATTGTGCTTTTAATGTTTCTTCCATTCATGTACTTCATGATTTAATTGAGACCGTTTGATTGGTCAACATCCACTTACTGATATAAAATGAGTAAATCCATCAACTGTCCTAATTGGAAATTTATGAATGCTTTGGTTTAATGGGAAAGCATTTAAATATATCATAACTGTGATGTTTCTCTCACACATGCACATGCAGTCATCTATGTTTGATTTTGATTGCCAAATTTGTGTTTTACAGGGGTCTGTATATACTAATGCAAGGGTTCCAGGAAAAGCACTTGAGCTGTGGGCTTATGAGGTTAGTTATGTTTGTTGATTTTTTTCACTTATTTTTATTGTTAGAGGTTTTTTCTTTGTCTTTGGCATGCCTCCGACGATCCTATTAGTTGGAAGAAAACTATGTCATCTGTTTGTCCAAAAAGGAGACATTTAGTTATGCATAATTTAATGAAAACAAAAACATGACAAATATCTACTTCTGCTCTAGTGAAATCATTGTTCAAACTTTGGGTTAAGTCTGGCAATATTAATGGTTTATGATGCATTTTCTCTTCTCAGGATACACAAAGTGAAATCTTTTTAAAATGTTTATTGTTTAGTCTCTTCATTGGAATTAATTCTATAAATCTTAATATTTTGCCTGAATACATGTTATGGTGTGGTATGGATCTTTTAACTTGTGTAAATATAAGAGTGAATCTTGTATGTCATCTAAGGCAGATAACTATTCCCAAGAAAAAACTATCTATGCTAAACATTTCTTCGTAAACTCAATAGATTTGACTCTAAAGATCACTTTCAACATGCCTTTTTTCTGGTTGATATATATGAGAAATGATGTCACCTTATTAAAGCTCCACTACTTGATTTTGCAGATGTCAAAGTATGAATTTATTTATTTTATATATCTGGAAAATGGTGTCATAGTGTGTGAGCTCTGAAGATCACCTCAACCTTTAGAATTTTTCAGTTGCAAGGGATTTCCATTTAAAATAAAAGCGTTCCTTAAAATTCCTTGTTTCACTCTCAGGGCTATTATTGAGGAGGCTTGCCAACAATCGTCTAAAGTGTTATGTTGTTTTGTGGGCTTTAGAAAGGCCTTTGACATTGTTCCTAGGCATCTTTTATATTACAGAGTACATGGCATCGGCATCTTAGAGCTCTCTATCACTACCATCAAGAAACTATATGAGGTAGTGGTAAGACCCCAAGGTCTTACTATAAAATTATTAACAAATTAATGTAAATGTAATCACAGGCCACTCAAAGGGGGCTCCCTTGTAATCGCTTTGCCACTATAGGGGGCTCCCTCCTTAGAATCTATGTTTATTATTCTTATTTTTCTTCTTGGATGATTTGATATGGATGGCCAACCTAATATATATATCTACCCTAAAGCTACGTTGGTGAAGAGACATGATGGTTCACGTATGAAGAGACGTGATGGTTCACGTTATGAAGGGTTGTGATAGTTCACTTTATAAGTTAATAATATAATAATTAAATGATTAATAATACTAACTAATAATGTTAGGATTAAGGATCCTAACATGCCACCCTCCTTAAAAAGAGCTTTGTCCTCAAAGCTCAAAGTGAGAAGCTTTGTCCTTTGTTTTCCAAGAAGGATTTGTGTAAGTTCTTGGACTCTTTTAATGGCATCCTTTCGTAGGCGGGGGATATCGAGAAGGATGAAGCATTAGCGAGGGGTTGCCAAGAACAATAGTAGAATCTTCCTTAGGAAAATCATGATGACGATGGGAGGGCAACCCTTGGGGTTCCTCAAATACTTCAGAATGATGCATCAAAAGTGATGGTAATGATTTCATATCCTTTTTTGGTTCCTTGGTAGAGCCAATGGAGGAGTGTGTAGTCACTCTGCGTTGGTTCCGAATAGGTTTGGTCATATGGCAAGAACTCACTATTGGTGAGGAAGGTATGTGTAGGTCTTGTAGAGTGCATGTTTGGCTAGCATTGATCACTTTGGGTATGTCTACCTCATCCTTGCTTGGTACATCAATCACTTCTTGCACATTGACCTCATTGTCTTCATTGCAATGAGTAGGTGCACTGGTCGCTTCGGACACAACTACCTCATCTGCTTGCTCTATGGAGAGACAGGGATCAACTTCCTTCAATAAATACAATGTTAGTGTAGCACATTTATGGTGGGGTCCAAATTGTTCATCACAATTATCACAAAGTCCTTTTGCTCGTCATTCCTTCATCTCCTCAAAGCTAAGATGTTTAATTTGTAAAGTTCGGTTAGATTTGGGGGTTGTGTAAGTGCTTTGTGCCCTTCCATTATGCATAGGTTTGGGAGCGATGTAAGTGGTCGATGATTTTTCCATAAGTGGTTTCCCTAATCGTTGTGCATTGATTTTATCTTCAGCTAATTTTGCCAATCCATAGGTCTGCATCATGGTATAGGGATTGAACCTTGTCACCTCCATTCTAATTTCCTCTTTTAATCCCCTAATGAAGCCATTGATGAGAATTGATTCATCCAATCTTGTGTTGTGTTTAGTGATATCCTCAAACCGAGTTTGATACTCACGCACAAAAGTTATTTGATGAAGATCTTTGAGCAATTCCCACATGACTGGGTCCCACATGGCTATGATACCAAATGGTAAGACCCCAAGGTCTTACTATAAAATTATTAACAAATTAATGTAAATGTAATTGCAGGCCACTCAAAGGGGGCTCCCTTGTAATCGCTTTGCCACTATAGGGGGTTCCCTCCTTAGAATCTATGCTTATTATTCTTATTCTTCTTCTTGGATGATTTGATATGGATGGCCAACCTAATATATATATCTACCCTAAAGCTACGTTGGTGAAGAGACATGATGGTTCACATATGAAGAGACGTGATGGTTCACGTTATGAAGGGTTGTGATGGTTCACTTTATAAGTTAATAATATAATAATTAAATGACTAATAATACTAACTAATAATGTTAGGATTAAGGATCCTAACAGGTAGATGTTGGTCATTTTCAAAAAACTTTTGGTTTATCAGAGGATGTTTAGAACAGCATCAACATCAAACAAGGCTGTCCTCTTTCTTCTTCACTCTTTGGGTTCTACATTGATGGCTTGAAGAATTTATTTGTCAAAACATACATGTTGACAATGGTTGCCTTCTACATCATGTTCACTTTTTGTAGATGATGTTCTTCTTGCTTATACTCCAGAGGGCCTACAAAGACAAATGCTCATGCTCACTTTTATGACTGAAAACAGCTGGCAGTCAATCTTAACAAGACTAAGGTGATGATCTTCGACACATCAAAGAGTACCCTATCTAAGTTTCAGTTCTTCTATAAGAGTGAGTCCATTGAGATCACCACAGCTTACACCTATTTGGGGGTTCAGTTTATAGATCCTTTCCTTAATCTTTGGCCAACTTTATAGTAACATCTTTGCATCTCTCTCAATCTTGGAATGCCAATGCTTCCAGCTGCACTTCGAGGACATACCTACAAAGATGCACCTCTTTGATTGCATCATCAAACCCATAGTCATTTATGGATTTGAGATTTGGGGTCCAAGTCTAGGGTATGGTGGTTGGGCTAGGGGTCCAATGATTTATCCGATGTAAAATAACAATTCCATAATGTATTGTTCAGGCTAAGTTTGGCACTCATCCTTTTTGCCTTGAGAGCATCTTCAGAATTATTTTTTAGCTTCATTGCCTTAGATCCATGGGTAACTACACCTCAGGTTGAGAGAGATACCCATATTTGATGCTTTGCTGCTCAGAATGCATTACCTCTAGGGGCTCTTTTGGTTGTCATCGTGGATGGTACTCAAAAATATTTTCTTCAGACAGTTTGCATCTCCATAGATCAATTATATCCATTCAAATACTCTTTAAATGCTCCTTCTTGCCTTCTTCTTGATAAGAGGGTAATTAATCAAGCAGTCAAAGATGATGTTTATTGACAATATGTTCAAATCACTTGGGTGGGTCAATTTTTGATGGTTGACACTCTTCTGGCACCATGATCCTTGAGGACTTAATGCTTGCTTCGCTCAAATCAGGTGTTGTTCGAGCACTTGCTGTCAATGCATCCATTAGTGTACTTGTCGCAATCCATGCACTTGTTGTCATCTGTGCACTCACCATTGTCCATGTGCTTGTCAATACCTTTATAGTCATCCTTGGAATTTTTTCCATCTATGCACTTCTACTGTCTAGATTCCTTTGTTGTCCTACATGCAATTGTTGGAATCTATGCAGCTGCTGTGCATGTACTTGCTGCCATGTCTGCAGTTGTCCAAATTGTGCACTTGCTGCCATCTGTGCAGTTCTCCAAATTGTGCACTTGCTGCTATCTCTCCTCTTGTTGTCGTCCATGCACCTATGGCTGTTTGCATGTCTATTTATATCCTTATTGCCATCTATATACTTTTGCTATTTGTGCACTTATTGTTGTCTGCATGTCTGTCATTATCTTTATTGTTGTTCGTGGACCTTTTGTCATCTCTGTCATCCACACAGTTATATTTTGTGCATCATAAGTGCACTTGCTATAGACTGTGCGCTTGTTGCAGATCATGCACTTATTTTTGTATGTGCACTGTTGTCATCTGTGCATTCATCAGTGGACTTCCTGCTTGTAGACCCTACACTTAATTGTGTTTGTGCACTTATTATTGTTTGTGTGTGCTTTTGTTGAACATGGAAATCGGCAAGTGCAATTTGTGCCCGTGACTGCAGTTCAACAAATAGATGGGGAGGTTTCTACTCTCCCCAACCTCCAGATCTTAAGCTAGTTTCCTTGTAACTTTTGTCTAATGCTAAAAATTACTATAGAAACTGATCTAAAACATGCAAAAACCAATAAGCAATCTAATGCAGAAAACAAACCTAATCTACTTTGCTTGAGAGTTGGGTGAAAGAGAAAGGAAGTGCAAAAATACAGTTGAACCTGTAGTGAGGTTTGGATCAGGTGTAGTTGGCGTTTTCAGCAAAAATCGAATAACTTCATTGCGTAAGATCTTCGAATACCTACAACAACAATTAAAGAGAAGGAATAACAAGGGAAAGGAGGGTAGAGATTCATCAAGCGAAAGGTTAGAGACAGTTAAGTGTAAATGATAGGCACGACTCTTTATTGATTCTACATTAGGAATGTTTCAAAGGCCAAAAGACCATTACAATGAGCATTTAGCTCTTATTTATACTTCAACTTGTAGCCACAAAATGGACTACATACAATGTACCTCAATGATAATTATGAGGTGATTACATCATCCTTATTTGTTTACTAAAAATAGACACTAAGCATATTGCATTATGCACCACTGCTTTGTGTGACGTCTCCTACACATGATTTGTATGTCAACCTCCCATACACTCCTTCCTCTTGTGCGCCTGCCATACACGTCCCGCTTTACGATCCTTCGTCAACATCAATAAACAAGTCAGCGTCTTCATCTACATGGTAATCTGCTTCAGCCAGCTCAGTCTAGGAATAGGACGGCCTGCCCTTTTCATGCTGCTAACACCTTCCAATGTAATTTACTTTTCACAACTTCATGTCACTTGGATTGACCCAACCTCATATAGGTGAATGACTGATTTAATAATCAGATAGGACTTTTTACTTGTACTGCAATCACAACAGTTGTTTGTACAACAATATCACTTGTACGATAGCATCACTTGATCCTTGTTCTGTGACTTTCACCTTGCATCCGAAACTTCAAAGGAACAATACAAAACCTATCTACTACAACAATCAACAATGACAACACATGCAGTATACATACAATAACAATAGCAGATGATAAATGAATATGAGCAGATCTTGTATTAAGAGTGGCCTATATGGTTAACTACATACATCTTCTTACATATACATTTGTGTGGAATATCTCCTTCCAACACCTACATGCTTTAGCCAACAACCACCAACTAGCCTCTCAACAACAACCACATGACCTAACTACCAAACTAATGAATGAGGGAAGGGTCTTATTTATACAACTAAAAGGTAGTTGCATCCTCCAACTACCCAACACCTCATCATTTTCTTAAATTACATTTGACATGCATTTGACTTATATTTACATTTCATTTCATGAGTCACTTTATGACTTAATCGTACATAACTTAACATTACACATTATCATATGAAATATTACATTATGACTTTATTAATTATATGTATGCACATTTCATCAAACACTTTGTGTATGAACTACAAAATAACACAAAATGGCAAAACTTATTTACTAATTACGTAGACATATCAATTTGCCTACCTACAACTGGAACTGCCTCTACCCACTTGGTGAAATAATCCATGGCCATAAGGATCCACCCGTGGAGTGCACTGGAGAGGGGGTTGATCTTACCTATGAAGTCTAAGCCCCATTGCTGAAACAACTCTGAGACTATGATGGGATGCAGGGGCATCAAGGCCTTCTTTCTCTTCCCCACAAACAAATTACATGACTTACAACCTTTCACCCATTGAAAAGTATTTGTTATGATTGTGGGCTAGTAATACCTTGCCCTGAAAATTTTGTGGGCAATGGTATATGTTGAGTGATGCCCCCCTTCATCATGGTAATCTCTTAACAAATCATCAATTCTCTCCCCTTCGATGCATCTTAAGAGGACTCCATTGTACCCTCTTCGGATTAGGAGGTTATTCACCACAGAGGAGTTGATTGCTTGTCTCCTAAAACGTTTCCTTTCAATTCTCGTCTTATCACTTAAGACCATGCCGGTTTTGAGGTACTCCATAAGATCACTCATCCATCTTGATCTTTGTCTCATGGTTGTATGCCCCTTCGGTTGTTCAGGCTCATCTATAAATGCTACTTGTTCCTCTACACAAGATTGTGCCAAATTCTCGCATAGAGCTTGGCCCCTAATCAATTTAGTTGGCTTAATCTTGATGTCAAATTCCTGAATCTTGTTGATCCAACTGACTCTCTTTTCTCCTAATTTTCCTTGTAGGATGGCAGATTTGACATTAGGATGTACCAAAAATACTGTGGTTCTACTCTGTGAAAGGTAATATTTGAACTTCCTTAGGGCTTTCATCACTGCAAACACCTACTTTTCAATGAAAGTGTACTTTTTCTCATAGTTATGCAAGGTCTGACTCATGAAAGATATAGGATGCTCATCCCCTTTGTCGTCTTTCTATGTGAGGACTACAACTATGTTGACATTTGTCCCGAATACATATAGTTTGAAATCCTTTGAGAAGTTTGGATTCACAAGCACCAACTATGTTGACATTTGTCCCGAATACATATAGTTTGAAATCCTTTGAGAAGTCCGGATTCACAAGCACTGGAGCTTTGTTGATCACATCCTTAATATTCTGGAAGGTTTGCTTGCCTTCTTCTATCCAAGAGAAGTTAACAACTTTTTTCAACATTTTTGTTATTGGCCTAACCAGATGAATATGTGATAAAAAAAGAAACAAACTGAATCTAACCCATAAATGATCTAACCCCTTTCATTGATGATGACAAAGGTAATTGTTGTATAGCTGACCCTGTCTTGATCGATAGCCAGTCCATAGCTTATTACAACATGACCCAACAATTTCTCTTCTTGGACCAAGAAAATGGATTTATTGGGGTTTAGCTAGATGTCAAACTCTCTACTACGTTCAAAAACGATTTCCAAATGTTCTAAATGCTTGCCCTTGTCTTTGAAAAATACCATCATGTCATCAAGGTATATTAACATGATATCTTCCAACAACCTTCGAAAGCAATGCCCATAGCTCACTAGAAGGTGGCTCTTGCATTGGACAACCTGAAAGGCATTCTCTATAATGCAGATGTCCCCCATTTTTTGGTAGATATTTTGTATTGATCTTCAAATTAGACCCAAATTTGATAATACCTTGAGAATCCGTTAATCAGGCATAACATTTGCAAACTGACAACCTTCTATAAGATCAACTCCTTAGGGGGTAAGGGGTAATGATCCTTCAACGAAGCTTTGTTTAGATTCTGAAAGTGTACACAGCCAAATATCTCCATTCGTTTTCCTAACCGGCACCAGGTTTGCCACCTAGGTGGAGTGTTTGATTGGGAAGATGATTTGTGCTTGTAGCAATTTTAGCAACTCCCTTTTCATCATTGCTTCGGTCTTTGGGTTGACTGGCTTATGCATTTGCTTGAATTGTTTGGCCACAGGTTCCAAATCAATAGTGTGCTCTATTACCTGCCTGTCATAAATTTTCAGGTCCTCATAACTCCAAGTTATGACATCATTATAATTGGCACACAATTCTATAAATAGGTGCCTTTCTTGGTTTGTGCATTCTTTCCCAATCAAGAGAGACTTCCCTTCACAGATCTGAACTATTTGATAATCAAACATCTTGACTTTGAGACTAGACTTCCTCACATTGTCGTCTAGATTGAACAAACTCTTGAGCATGATCAGACCTTTCGATAGTTGATTTTAATCAAACATCTTGACTTTGAGACTAGACTTCCTCACATTGTCGTCTAGATTGAACAAACTCTTGAGCATGATCAGACCTTTCGATAGTTGATTTTTTTTTGGCTAAATGATTCCATCCTTAACGTCATCATCATATTCATTCTTCTTCTTTTCATGTTGAGCTTATTGGATCAGAAACTTGACAATCTGTTCATCTTTGCTGAGAACTTGCCAGTGTTCTGAGTTGTCCAACATTGTTGGCTTGTATACTATCTCTAGTTCCTTAGGCTTGGTCCATATACCAGTCATAAGGTCTAAACGGGCAGCCAAGGATGTGAGTTCATCGGCCTTAATTTTTTCCTCCTAGAGTGCCTCTTAAATTTCATAGGTGTCAAATCTCTCCAACAAGTCCCAAATTTTGTGCTTGTATCCTTTCATTAGCTTGTTTTTGGTATCAACTTAGAGTTAACCTGTCTGACCACCAACTCAAAGTCGCCTAAGATTTTCAAATGCTTGACCTCGAATTTTTTTGCCTTCCATAAACCTATACATAAAGCTTTAGACTCAACCATGTTATTAGTGTAGTTGAAGAGCAATTGACAGGCAAAACCAAGAGATTCCCCTTGTGGACTTCTTAACCTAATTCCTGCACCAACACCATTTCAAATCCTTACTCAATCAAAATTCATGACCCAAGGCGGTTCTCTGCCCTATATATGCACCTTAGTCAATATTTGTAATTGTTTTGGCTCTTCAAAAACTAGGTAATTACTCATTTCTGTCTCTTTGAAGAACTCATTATTCCCTTCATTTTCCGTGATCATACCGATGATCATGTCTCATTTGGAAATTAGCTCTCCTTCGTCAAGTCTTTCATCGATGAACTTAGATAACTCATTCTAGTTTACTGTCTTAACATCCTCTAGCTTATGTAATAGATATAGATGCAAGGGGGTTCATTCTTGATCCTTATTATCTTGTCATCCCTTGGTACTTTCATATGTGTGTAGTCCATAGCTAGGTACCCACTACTTGATAACTTTTGTGTCCAATCTCTCAATAGGAGCATACCGAAATAAGGAGGGAGGTCTACCACTACTACTGTTTGTACCATCACTAGTTTTGGGTGTCAGGCTACAATCATGACTAAAATCTTTTAGGGTTCCAATGGCGTTCACCTTGGTGCCATCTATTTAAATAGGTGCTCTTATGATAGTGGTATACGTTAGACCCATCTCTTCATAGTGGTATACGTTAGACCCATCTCTTCATAGACTGCTCTCAGCATTACTGTCATGGCAACTCCTGAATCAACTATGCATCTACGAAGAAGGTACCCTTAAATTTTCAAAGTGATGTAGAAGGGTAATGGATTCATGTCTTGAAGCTTTTGGGCATTAATTACATGCACAACACTTACTCGTATATCTGTTGGATCTCTTGCCATGAGATTTTGTTTTCCAACAACCGCTGCTAGAGCTAAAGTTTGTCTTGTGCAGCTCTAGCCCTGGCATATGTAGCACGGTGGTGAGCTTCCCAACAGTGGAGAAATAGAATGACAGATTTAGGGGCCAAGAAAGATTGCAGTCAATGCAATTCTACAACACATCATGCACTTGTACGGCATCAGCAATGGCTCACTCATACGACAAGTACTTGTATGACAGGCTGGATTCCACTTGAACAACAAGTGCTTGTACAACAACATCAGATGCAAACTTGAATGGTGTCCTCCTACAGAAATGACACACAACAATTCACTAGAATGGAAACAACTCTGCTAGAACAACCTCTTTAGTTCCACTTATACGACAATGTCTATGCTTGTTTGTATTAGAGAGGTTGACACCTTCGGCCTCAACACAGAAATTATTCTTCATAAAAACAAGAACTTTGTGCCAAGAGTCTTTCCGGGCTTAACATTTGCTTCTTTGCAGACCTTATATATCCTTATAGCCAGAGATTGAGTGGGTCTATTCATCATTGAAATGAAACCATGAAGCAATTCCAACATGTATTGCTCGCAACAATTTTGCCTCCTCACAAGCTGTCGTTTTCAAAATTGACACAGGGATTCTCATGGATCATATACTAGCAAAAGGTTTCTCATTACCCTTTTGAATCAATCCTAACCTCGGGGAAGAGGATACTTCCTTACAGCCAGCCGAAGCTCTAATACCACTGATGGGCAAATCAATCAATTTCATTATGCACTATTGCATATTTATTACATATATCATTATGATCAATGATCGTTACAAATGAGGAACATCAATACAATAAAGCAGATCATTTCAAATGATGCTCCATCTAGAATAATGTAATAAATTATTCATAACAACTATTGGAAGACATCATAACTCGCTTTGGGGTACCTTTTGTTGTCATCATTGACAATGCATTAGTTTTCATTAGGGGAAGATGATTCAGTTTGCGCTTCAACACTGTTTCTTGTTAAAAACATCTTTAAACTATTATTTGCAAGGGAATGGCCAGGCCTAAGCTACCAACAAAAATTGATCAAGATACTGTACAAAATGATTGCACAATCCCAGAGAAATTGGGATACAGTTATGAAAGGCGTTATGGATAGACAGGGTTACCCCAAAAGCATCCGCTAGACATTCATTCATACAAACTGGTGTATGGAAAAAAGACTGTTGTATCCATTAACTTGAAACTCTCATATCTATAGCTCTCGGAACAACTTGAACCATTAACTGTTGGTGTGCTCAATGTTGAGAGAGATGGGAGTCCAACATTAATGCAAATGCAAGATGGCATGTCCAACGGTGTGCGAGGTGGGGGTCCAACACTAAGGGAACTACAAATTGGTATGCTCAATGGTGAGTAGAATAAGAGTCTGAGATCGAAATAATTGCAAGTCGAAACACTTCATGGTGTGTAGAACAAGAGTCTGGCATGAGAGCAATTGCGGGGTAGTGCATCCAATGACGTGCATGATAAAGGAGAGATATGTGAACAACCATCGCCAAGGTTAAGTCAATCTATCACAAAAAGGCCAATTTAGGCATATCGTGTAAATGTCCACTGTTTCATAATACTGAGTTAGGTATTCGAGAATCTGCTCCACAATGTGGAGAGTGATTGGGTAGAATAATGATGCAGATTGGAGGAGGTTATTCCCTGCAACATTTCATGGAGTTGCAATGGACTGGTACATGAGATTGCCAAAGGGCGAGTACCAAACATGGGAAGAATTGCGCGATGCACTCGTAAAAGAATTCTGGTTATTGCACAATGACAGTGCAATCATTGCTGAAATTTATCAAACAAAACAAGGCAAGAAATGAAATGAAATATTATTAATGTCCACGGCGGGACAAAATAAGACCCAAGGGACTATAAGAAGGACAATAATAACTGCCAGCTAGTAGGCTAAAAACCCTACAAAGAAAAAAACTAAGATAAATACAAGATGAAACCTGAAAAACAGGCCAAATAGAAAGGGAAAAGAAAAGAAAAGGGAGAGTAAGAACAAGTCTATTTGTTCATACAACTAGAGGTTGAGTGGGTTGTTTACCCATCTTGAGGAAGACCCATTAGATGTTTTGAATAGGAGGTTGTTCATAGAGGGACTTCTTCCTATGTAGAGAAAGAAGACCAGGATGGTTCCTCCAACATCATACCAAGAGGCCTTGGATTAGGCCTTGCTTCTGGAAAGTGAAGCAAAGGCATTTGCTAAAGTGTTGGAGTCATGTTAATGCAAACAAGAGTGACCTCGAGGATGAAAGTGACTCTAATGTGAAAAGTGATTCTAACAGTGAGAGATGATTTTGGGCATACGAGTAGTTCATCGTTCAAGTGTTGGGATTGAGATGTCAGTGAAGGAAGCAACTCTAAAGAGAAGAATGATTACTATGAGGATGAGTGTGACTTGAAGAGTACAAGATCATTGCTATAGGTATATGTAACAAAAAGGGATATTGTACCAAAGGGGGATGCCACAGGTAAGGCAGTCTGTGTCAATTGTCTGAGAAATAGAAGATGCAAAATTGAGTAGGATATTGATGGAAAACCCATTGTACAATATTGGCGATGCCATTTGTGGGGGCACTTCGCACGTGACTGTCAAAGTGTTGCAAGGCAAGACGAACCAATGGTGCATAGAGTTTGAAGATTTGGATAAGAGTCACAGCTGTAGACAGGGGTAAGTGCTTTCCCGGGACGAGGGAATGACAAGAATTAGGAAGGAGTGATGAGTTTTGGTGTGATACTTGACATGCTATTTTGCTGTATATGGGTAAGTTTAGTAGACGTTTAGGACAGTAGATGTCTAGGCAGTAGACGTCTAGGGGGTGCAGGTAGACGTTTGGGTGGTAGATGTTTAGGTCAATCGGGCTAGACGTTTGGATAGTAGACGTCTAGGCAATGGGCTAGACATCTACGGCAAACATAGATGTCAAGTCAGTTAGACGTCTAGGACAGGCGGGCTAGATGTCTGACAATAGACGTTTGGGGTATCCGAGCTAGACGTCTAGGTGAGATGGCTAGGCTTGGACGTGTGACGGGTTAGGTTAGACGGACAAGTCTAGACGTCTGCAACTTGGGCATTCATCCTTTAGTCTGCAACTCTCCTTGCCTATTCCTGCAACAACACAACACAACACAACAACGATGTTCCTCCTCGTACCAAGCAATGATCAATACCTGCAACACAACACTATACGCCAGATGCAATCACACATAACACATGCAATCCAGAACAACGTTTGCTGCACAACAGATCTGCATTTATGGACAAGTATGGATAGATTACAAAATGAAATAGGGGGTATTTTACAGGCAAGTCCAGGCGATTACTGCAACCAACCTGACTCAACCGTTCCAACCGCCCTATGCATAACAAATTAGTTCTAGGCATAACAACTGTCTTAGATGTATAAGCAACAGTCCAAACGTCTAACTAACTAGACGTCTAACTAATCCAAACGTCTAACAATTCCTGACATCTAACATAAATGACGACTACGTTTGTCCTTTTATGCATTTACTTAATCAGTCCGTATTCATTGGATCGGCTGATTTACATTGCAAAACATTACATTACATAACTCAAAACATTATCAAAATTGTTGTACATTATCAAAATTGTAGTTCTTCATAGGACATTCTTGTCAGACAGTTCGGTAATTTATTTCTTCGTTGAACTGCTATCTATATCTATCCTCCCCTTCGAAGAAGTCGATGTCCTCATTGACTTTCTCCACTCGCTCTGAGGGGTCTCAGCATCTTTGTGGGCTGTAGCCTGAAATGCTTCCTCCAATTGTTGTACTTGTGCCTAAAGATCTTTGCGTTCATCCCGAACTCGCTTGGCATAGTTGAAATACTTGGCCCATTCTATTCCCAAAGTATTGGCACGATCTTCCGTCTCTTGGAGCCTAGATAACAGTTCAGCTTTTCGCTGTAAGGAAAGCTCCTTCATTCGTTGTTTGGGCACTATGGAGGAAGATGAAGCCTTCTGTGCCAATTCAGTTTTAAGAGCGGCCTCGCGTTGCTGCACTTGAAGCAATTCCTCTCGCAAGGCCGCCTACTCCTTCTGCCAAGTCTCTTCGCATTGTTTCATTTCCTTCTGCCAAGCTGCTTCTTGTTGACTCTTCTGGGCGGCCAGGTTTGAATCCTGCTTAACCAACAACTCCTTAGCATGTTTGTGCTACAACATTTCAACATCAATTTTGATGATGGTTTGGCTCCGTTCGTGAAGCTGATCGCTAAGGTATTGCAGTTGTTGCTTTTCCTAAATATGCTTCACGGCCTCATCCATCCGAGCCATCCCTTATGACAGAAGATGCTCCTCCAGAAATTTTGCCTGTGCCACCTGCAAATCCTTATCCAATTGCTATCTAGCCTGATTCAAGTGCTTAAGGCCTGCTGCTAGTCAACAGAGCAAGTGGGCTATGAAGTTAAGCTGACTAAACATAGGATGCAATTCAGGTTCCAGTTCCACTCGTAGGCCAGTTTCTATATGATGTGGGGAAGAAGTGTTGCCATGGCCCAGAACATATACCTGTGTTGGTTCCAAGTATGAAGAAGGGGTCTTATAAGGTAGCTGCTCTACTCCCTCCATGGTCTTTAGATGTGCTGTAGGCAAGGACCAAGGTTGTTCTTGATAAATGAACGAAATGTCAGCACGCCAAGATCCTTCTGTGGCCCATTTCACCACTTTGTTCAATTCCTCCTCGGCCATCAACTGCCATTTCTTCCATCGACCAACACATGTTGCATCAAACTGTACCTGAAGATTTTCCATTACTCGGGTCAACTTAGTAAAATAGTCAACTGCTTGTTGATCTACATGGGCTCCCCATTCTAGTGGATTCACAAAATTCAGCATTTTTAGTATTAAATGTTCGGCCCACATTTCTTTGGTTGGTTCTTCCTTCGAATCATACATCACTTGCTTCCCTTTTCCTGAAAGGTCTATGGGTGTTTTGGCTGCCTTGCCCTCTGTAAATATAGGCTGTTTGGGGTTACCTGAGCTTGGTTGCTATCTCCTTCTGTCCCAACAACTTGCTAAGATGGGCCTGTCTATGGGGGTTGTTCTCCCTTCTATATGTTAGTCTCACATCCCCGAGAGACATCTTCATCGAGTAATATGGGATGTTGTTTTGTCCTAGGTGCCGAATTTCCACACTAAGGGGTGGTAGACCCTCCTCTACCATCGCAATTATGGATTCAGCTGGAGTATCTATGGGTACTATTGTTCTGGCTGCATCGGTTGTGAGAAGTGGTAGGCCCTCCTCTACCATCGCAATTATGGATTCAGCTGGAGTATCTATGGGTACTATTGTTCTGGCTGCATCGGTTGTGAGAAGAGCCTCAAATTAAACAACTTACAGAAGGCAGCAAAGGAAATGGCTGTAAATACAGATTCAAGGGGTGCTTCTGGTGACATTGCACGAGCCCAAAAATTAGCTTCTGCCAAGTATTCCTTAGGTCCAATTTGCCCAACAGTACTAATTCCAGCTGGAACATTTTGCAGAACTGAGGGGATTTCAAAATCAACCTCTTCCCACTGTACCTTCATCTATTGCTTCAGACTTCGAGCTATCTCTCGACTGTGAGCAATCTTCTCGGCTGTGATGCCTCGCACCAATCTGGATATAGGGATGGGGGTGGGAGATCAAATCGTCGTCGCTTCCTCGTCGACTTAGGCACTTCTAGCGAAGTTGCTGCAACTACTTTTGTTGACCCTTTCGCCTCATTCGATGGTGGTGTCGTATCCTCCCCTTCTGAATTGGTCACTAGCCTTACGAGATGGCTTATGGGAGATTTGTTTCGCCCGTGGCTTCTTTACTGGAGTCTGTTTCTTCACCTATGGCTTCTTCAGTAGAAATAGACGGTACTGCACTAGAGGTTGAATTCACTCCCGAAGCTTTCCAACACACTTTTTGGCTTCCTCTTAGGGGCCAACCGGTGTTAAATGAAAGATATCCGAAGAAGACGACGGAGTTGATTATGAGTGTGACTAATCTGACGAAGGAGGAAGTAGATGCCATGCTCCGTGTCCATGGCGAAAGAGCAGTTAAGCAGCCACAACTCCATAATGAAGGGTATGAGGTAATCATGAATGTAATCATGTCTAGGCTGTCAGGAGAGCAACGAAGTTCATATCTACCAATTTGGTTGATCCCTTATTTACAAGAGATAGAGCGGGGAGAACGGTATTATTGGGCAACATATCTGTCCAACCGGATACAGACGTTTCTGCTGAGGACAACAAAGAATTTCTCGATGACGTTTCACGCAATTGGACTGATTCTGGATGCGGCGGTAAGAGCAAAAATTCCCATTCCAGACTTTGAGGCTTCAAGGGACGTGCCACCATAAGCACCATCCATCTATAGGTGGATAGAGACAGCTAGCCAAGAAGATGCCAACAAATAAAGCACGGGTAAAACTGATTTCCCACAAACCGCGTCAGGAGAAGCTGGTGTCCGAACCAGAAGGGGAGGATAAGAGAGCCTCACAGACTCGAGAGCCAGAAGTACAGAAACAAAAGCAAGCCCAATCTCCAGATGAACCTAGGCAGAAGAAGAAGGGGCGATTTGACGTGCCACCACAGAATCTCTCACAAGAAGCATTGCAAAAGATAGCAGAGAATCTGGAAGTAGCTCGTAGTCGAGAACTGCAACAGAGAGAGGAATTTGAGTTTCCCGTAGCAGTTGGGACAAGCACAGCTAATCCAGTTGGACCAGACGATATTGTTGCAGAAGAAGAGCACATAGGTCGCATGGGTTCACCTGATGTATTAGATAGCCCAGTGGCAAGGCCAACAGTATTGGCAGACACGTTGAGCACATTCTCTATAGAGGAGATGTTTGCTACAGCCGGGAAAGTAGCAGCAGCTAGGAAAGCTGCAGGAATCAGCAGTAGCTCGGGAGTAGAAGAATGTCTACGACCAACAACTACAGAACAGTGGGAGAAGGAGACGGAAGAGCCCACAAAGGAGACAACAACAGAAATTCCGGTAGTAGATATTACTAGGGATGAAAGAGAACAGTCACCGGAATTGGTAGACCTGGATAAGAATGAAGAACAGGAAGAACAGGACAGGGAAGCCCTGGGACGGTCTACAGGAAGCCCATCTATTCGCCAGAAAGACAAAGGCAAAGCAACTGTACGGGAGGCTGAACAGATTGATGCTTGGTCCCAGGAGATCCTCCTCAGGTTACCAAATTTTATAAATCCCTCGGACGAGATGGATGAGCACGCAACACTCTGTTTTCAGAAATTGGCAGAAGTGATGCAGAGTCTGAGCTTGCTATTTAGGAGCACTTGTATGGGCCAATGGAAGAAATGGCAAGGCATGGTGGAAGATGAGCTTGACCGATTGGTTAAGTGGGCAGTTCAGGGACCTTGGCGGAGAGATATTTCCAGTATTTACGCAAAGCAGCCTTGGTCACTACCGACGGCCCAAGTGCAAACGATGGAGGGTGTGACAGAATTGCCAAACAAGACACCAAGTCTCTATTGTGAGACAAAACAGATTTACGTTTGCGGCCACGAAAAGAATCCACCACAGGCTACGGAGCACGACATGCAGGTGGAAGTAGTGCCAGAACTGTTACCCATATACACAGCTGAATTTTCTCGCACACTTGTTACAGTGGCTGGGCGAGGGAATCAAACACATCAGTTCAGCTAAGGACATTATGGAGCAAGAGGTCACAAAGGCTCTGTTGGAAAAGGATAAATTCTTAGCTGAAGGCATGGAACGTATGGAACGAGTCCACGAAGGGATGAAGAAAGTAAATGCAAGTTTGACAGCTGAGTTGGTGGAAAGAAACCAGCAATTACAGGCAGCAGTGGAGGAGATAGACCAACTCAAGAATCAGAAAGAACTGTTGGTTAAACAGGCAGCCTCATTTTCAGTCAGTAGAAGTCAGCAAGAGCGAGCTTGGGCTCAAGAAAAGGAAGAACTATTGAAAAGAAATGCAGCTTTGGAGGAGGAACTGCGGAAGGCAAAACAACAACCAGGTGCACCAACAGCTTCTCTTTCAAAGGATTTTTTGAAGGATATGTTCTGCAGCAGGGAGACAGAGCTACTGACTAACCTGAAGAAGACAAAAGAGAGAAAATAACTTGGAATTCGAATGGGCAAAATATTATAACTATGCCAAAAGACTCAAGGAGGAACGGGACCAACACCGTCAAAAGCTTCAGGACTATGAACAGGCACTGAAGGCTGCTACACCAACAGAGATACAACAAACTGAGGCTGGAGCTTTAGCATCGAAGCGGAGAAAGTCACTAAGGACATCGACTTCTTCGAAGGGGAGGATAGATGTAGAACATTTCTAAGCCCTAGGACTGACTGGCACATTCTCCAACAATTTTGTAATGTAACTGAGCAATTTTGTCTAAGTGCTTGCAATATAGTCATCAGACGTCCAGTTTTGTAAGTCAGACGTCCAGTTTTGTAAGTCACCAGACGTCCAGTTTTGTCAGACGTCTGCGGACTACTGGATCTGGCCGTCATGACGTCCGGATCGGTTGTCGAGATCCGTCTGACATGTGTAGTCTGATCGCAGACGTCTGGGCTAGTGGCCTGATGGCTAGTTAGCGCCAGTTAGACGTTTGATTAGTTATTAGTTAAAAGAATTAGTTGTGAAGATGGTTGAGGAAGTTGGGGGAAGTTGGTTGGGATAACCAACTTCCAACCTTATAAATACCCCCCTCTTTTGTCATTTGTAGGCATCAGAAGCAAGGAGAAGACAATCAGAGAGCATCAGACTCTGTTGTATGCTGTAACTGTGATTGAATATAATACAAAGGCTGTTATTCTGATCCATATTCTGCGTATGCATTGAGTGAATGTTGAGTTGAGTTGTTGGGTTGCTGCCATTAATGGAGTTGTTGCAGGTTTGAAGCCATTGATGGACATGTTGCAGGTTTCCGAATGTTGATTTGTCATTGCAGGTTTGCTATCCGTTATCGACGAACAGGTCCCGGAGCAGGAGCGATTATGGTGGTTGCAGATTCCTTGAGGTCTGACGTCTAGCCAGACGTCTGGTAACCATCAGACGGCTAGCCTTCAGCCCCTCCACCTGACGTCCAGCCCTGACTAGACGTCTAGTAGCTAGACGCCCTGCCTTCCAGACTTGATGTCCGACCCCCAGACATCTGGACCAAACGTTTGACTTTGTCTCAGACGTCTGTACTTGTCCATCCGACGTCTGGACCCTTGACGTCCTGACTGAGCCAACTGAAACCAGAGTTAGCTTCCTGACGAGAACCTTGTTGTGTTGCCTAACCCTGATACTAACTGTCATCACCCATATCGGGAATGTACTCACCCCTGTCTACAATCTTTCCACCGCAAGATGGTTGGGGCCAAGTCCAGTAATTGTTGATATGGGTCAAAGTTTGGAATCTATACTACGACACTATAAGCTACATCCAAAAATAATCCAATGGCGTGGAATGCCATCAAAAAAGTTTTGGCAGTTCACATCAGAAAATTTTGCATGCGGAGGGCCAAGGGAGTTGCCCTATCATATGCCACTCCGTTTTCAATCCCCTTCAAGTAAGGAATCAACCAAATGGGAAGATTTGAGCTCCATTGTTCGCCTAACAATCTGGCCATCAGAACGTTCATAATGCATTCCAAACCCTTATTCTTCATTTGTGGCTGCTTAACTCCTCGGTTTCCTTGAGTTCCTAACATGGCATCAACCTCCTCTCTCAGAGTAGTGATGCTTAGAATTAGCTACGGGGTTTTCTTGGGATCGATCCGCTCATTGACCACTGGTTTGTGCTTCTTTGGAAGTCTGAATGTACGTTGGAACATGTAGGAGAAAACTCAATCACCAGGTTCTGACTACCCACGCATATTGTACTGGTGTTACGTAGTGCATCATACATCTGCAACATCTGCACCAGGTATTCCTTGAAAAATTCTTTCTCAAAATTTTGAACCTGCAGAATAAAATTGACTCCTGCTTCTTTGATATTCATATTCACTGGGTCTTTGGCTGGTGTCTTTGCCCACCATTGCCGACAAAAATCTCCCGTTGGGCAAATCCAGGTGATCTCATCAATTGAGACCTGATTCTTATTGCTTTGTTGCACTTCTTTGGTTTTCCGAGCGGATACTTCTGCTTGCACAGCCTCACGTCTACCTCGAGTCTGCCCCTTGTCCAAGCTCGGCATTTGTTTGCACATCATATCTCCATGCTCTTGATGATGACGGAGTCGCTTCGCAGTAATGGACTCGGGTACCGCTTCGGATCAGGTTGAAACCTGACCTGATTTTTGGCAACTCATGGTTCTAGTCAGATGTCTCCCATTTTTGACATGTTCAGTGCTTGAGACGTCTTCATTCTTAGACGTCTCAATCTTCCAAACATCTATCCTACCGAACGTCTGATGCTTTAGCTAGACATCTCCTTTCTTGGATGTCTTGGTCTTCTGGCTAAACATCTCCTTCCTAGACATCTAAGTCTTTCTGCTAGACATCTCCTCCTTAGATGTCTAGGGCTTTCTGCTAGGCGTCTCCTTCTTAGACGTCTACTTGTCAGCTAGACGTCTAATTTTTTCATATGACTATGGATGTCTAGACGGGTGTGCTGCTCAGACGGGTGCCCTAGGTGCACTTCTATCCATGGCGCTCTTGCAGATGTTTCAGAGCATATCCAAACACATTGCAGCCAAGCAATATGCGCATTTTCCTTCTCCTGCATGCGCTGTGTTGTCTGCTTGCGAATTGCGAAAGCGAACTGCTTGCACTTGCAAAGAAAAATCTCAAAAAATATCACAAAGCGTATGATTTGCCAATTGGTGTGGTGTCTAGATTCATCCTGGAAGAAAATACCTGGTGCACTGGCAATCCCTCTCAGCTCCAAATCTGCTCAGCACCTGAAAATGCTTCACATTCAAATGAGGAAGCTTGCTCAAGCATGTTCAATTTATAGGCAAGTTGTCGCCCTTGTAACTAGTCCAACCGTCACCTAACGCTCATTGTTTGCATGCACGCCACCTCGCCTAGTTTTTGCATGCACAAGACATCTAGCGTCTTATTTTGATTTTGTCTTTTTCTTTTTCTTTTTTAAAAAATGCGCTTTTCTCTTACGTTGTCGGGTGAAGCACATGGCAATGCCGATGCGTACTTCCAACGTATTCGACATGTTATCTTCTTGGCGCTGACTACCAGTCCTAAAATTGCTAAAGTCATCATCGTCTACCTGTGCTTCAGCCTTTTGGCGATTTCAACGATTTTCTTGACTACAGGGGGTTTCCGTCTGAGGCTGTTCCTCATGCCTTGCAGTTCTTCGTGGAATAACACGCCAATCTGCATGTTCATCTTCTTCTGGCTGATGACGTGTCCTTTGCCCAATCGTCTGGTGATTTTCTGCTTGACGTCCATCTCTGCTGACATCATTTTGTCCTTCTTGACGAGTTCTATTTCCTGCCAGACGGGTTTGTTCCAACGAGATGTCTGTCAGACGGGTCCCTTCATCATCTTGATGTGTAACTGCATCATTTAGATGGGTGATTATAGGGTCTAGACGTGTTGACTCCTCGGTCAGACTGGTAGGTTAATTTTCAAAACGAACTCGCTTGGTTCTCCCGTCATTCCATTGGATAATTATGCAGTCGTCAAGATAGTGGAGCACAGTCTGTTCTTGATCCTGACGGTTGGTCGTCCTACCACTAGGATGATAATTTCCTCTTTCTCCAATGTTTCGATAGATCCTTCCTATCCCGTGGCCTCTACCTCGAAGTCTATCATCTGTCAGCGGATGATTGCCCCTCGATCTATCTGGTTTTGCTCAATATCCCTACTTTGGGATCAATGTCTTCCTCGAGCCTGTGCAACTCGTCCTCTTCCCCTTGCCGATTGAATCTCCCTAATGTGGGGCTACCGTACTTCCTGCTACCCGAGATTCGATCGGTCCCTCGGTCGTTCCTAATGACGTCTTCGGTTCCTACGAGCTTGCTAAGGTAGACCCAAGGGTCTATTCTCAGGAACACATAGTGATGGGTTGACTTGAACTATGTCCACAGATGGTCCTTGCGGTCCAATCCGCAGACTAGTCGACCTACGGGTAGCAGGAGGGGAATCTCTTCCTCTCGTGCTACCGGGATGGAGGCCAACCACGCTCCTCCCTTGGTCAGGTAAGCTTGGGTTACCCAGAAGTCCTGACAAACTCCCGGGATTGCCCAAGTCACCTCTATTTTGGGCTTGGTATCAGTGTTGCTCGTGAGCTTAGTTCTGCATGTGCTTGATTGCTAAGTGTCAGTTGGTGCAGGATTCTTAATCTCTTGTCTGCCCTTATCAACCATCGTCACCACCTCGCTTCTTCAAAGCATCTTTGTGGTGCACACTGAGCTAGGGCCTCTTGGTATTGATCTAAGAAATCCAAATTTGTGCTTGAGTCATTTCCTTCTCCTACAGTGTTCATTGGCCAATCTGAGGTTTCTTGAACCCTTTGTTGCAATCGTCTTACTTCTCTTCTATGTCATCGTAAGTCCATTGCAGCCAATCGATACATTGCCACTACCTGGCGTTCAGTTGGACGTTGCATGGATTCTTCAAATGGCGTTCTCCACCTCCGTGGTGTTGATCTTCCTAGTACTGCATCTTCATTATCCGACAGGATATTCATCCTTCCGTTGTCCTCATCTTGTGGGCTCAGAGATTCCTCGTCTTCAATTACCTGCACTGTCTCGAGGAATCTAACCCCTGCTTGTCGACTTTGAAGTTCATCCCTTTGTCTCCGATTGGGTTAGGACTAGCATAGAGGATATCAGGATCCCGAGGTTGATTTTCGTGTTCGCTTGAATCTTCTAGCCATCCTCCATACCATGATTGTTCGGGTACTTCTCTGACATCCCACCATATAATCTCGGTTGCTTGTTCTCAATTCATCTGATATTTCCTATTGGTAGCCAAGTTTTGATGCAGTTCCCTTGTCTCATCCTATTCTGGTGGTCTTTGTAATCTTTGAGGACGTCAGATTAATGGTGAAGCAGTTCTTGAGGAGTCATCGGTATTCAAGAGGATTCTCAACGTGGTTGTAGATGAACTATCAGAATTAGAGGATAAGGTGGCATGCCCTTCCGCATTATTTCCTGTATCCTCTCTTTGCCCTTGCATTTCCAGCCTATGATTTTTTTGCCTTTGAGGATGGTTTGTAGCTGGCGAATTACTGGTTATAGAGAATAGGCTACCTTCTGAAGAGGTTTGTTCATTGCCTTCTGCGCTTCCTCTTAAGTCCTCTTGGTCTCTTTAAGTCCATTCTGCCCAGCATGCTTCCTATCGCTGTATCATTCGCAGCATAGTTCCATCCAACTCCTGAATGACTTGTTCCCTTAATCTTGCATTATACTGTAGTAGGGTTTCATACTCCTGCAATCTTTGCGTTTCCAAAGCCATCTGTTGCAGAATTCTAGCTCCTTGCCCTTCGTCATCTTCCACTTCTGGCTCCTGTTCCTACAAAGCGACATCCGTGAGGGTTTGGAGTCGCTCCTCTGCTTCGCTATTCGAAAATCGAACGTGGACTTGTAATCGTCTCTATTCTCCCTCTCGAGGTTCCAACTCCCTCTACTCGATTACTGGTTCTTCAGTTCCAAATAGCCATTCCAGGTTAGCTGGCTCATCCTCTCGAACAATGTTACTTGGCTCACTGTGTTCGTAGGATCGTATACCTGGTTGTGCTTTTTGTTGGGACTGACGCACAACTTGCCCCTAAAATTGGGGACCCATCTTAAAGTTTTGTTTGTTGGGAGTTTTGGTCACCTTCGAGTGATGGTTTTTGTGAGTCCTTGTTCCCAAGATTGCAGTTCAGGTCATAAGAGACTTGGTGTCGCTTTTCTCTTTTTGTTTGTATCCTGCTTACGGATGGTTTTGTTGCTACTTAGGTCTTATTTAAATGGAAGACCATGGAGGCCGATTCGTAGACTATCAAGTAACATACGTAGACGTCGGAGCTGACAGTGTGGAACCCAAGAGCAAGGATGGACAGGCTGTGAGAAATGCAGGGACGAGCGCAGACGTGTAGGGTCACGTGGCGTCGACATTGAGACGCTACAGTGGACAGAAACGGTCAAATGATGTCGAATGAACGTTTAAAATGCTTAAGAGTGGAATCATCGTAGTTTAACCATGTTCCGTGATATTAAAAGAAGGAATTCCTATGTTATAAATGGGGGCTATGGGTTTTAATATAAAAGGTCCGAAAGGTGATTCCATTCATTTCAAAACGGAATATGATTAGTGCCTGTTGCCACATTTTGCACGAGGTGCCATGTTTTCAAATTTTGTAAGTATGTTGTTCTCCCTTACCTCCTCCTCCTTTCCCTTTTCCACTGTCCCATTTCTCCCCTTCTAGCAGCTTCATTTCCCCTCTATTTCCCCTTGTACTTTCTCTGGTCAGATCCCCAAAACAGAGCAAACATTCCTTGAAAATTTCTAAGTCTAAGAGCGCAACCCGACTTTGCAGCGAAGTCAGGGTGCGCCCTTAAGTTCGAGCTCACTCGGGAATGCGAAGTGCGGAAGATGATCGAAAAGAAGCAAAATTTGGCTAAGTGTCAGAGCGCAACCCGACTTCACAGCGAAGTTGGGGTGCGCTCTTCCTCCTGTGCGCACTTGGGAAGCAATTTATCCAGAAAATCAGCTAAGTGCCAGGGCGCAGCCCGACTTCGCAGTCGGGGTGCGCTCTTCCTCCTGTGCACACTTGGGAAGCAGTGTATCCAAAAAATCAGCTAAGTGCCAAAGCGCAACCCAACTTCGCAACGAAGTCGGGCTGTGCCCTGATTCCTGTGCGCAGTCTGAACAGCGGCCAAAACGACTAAGTGCCGGAGTGCGCAACCCGACTTCGCAGCGAATTCGGGCTGCGCCCTCTAGCTTGTGCGCACTTGGGCAAAATCTTTCAAGCAGCCCAAAAACAGTCCAAGGCACGGAGGCCTCCCCAACTGCGTTGTTCCCCACTTGCGCTGTCCAATTGCGCTATAATTCCGGGCGAAGTGGGACACAAAAGAGAGACTGCATTTCAAGGTAGATGCGTCCCTCATCAGAATTTAACAAGTGTCCAGCCTCGGGATCCGAGCCGAGATGTGATGGGAAAAAGGACAGGCATGGGCCAAATTATCTACCGCGGCTACCCTCATTTAAGCTGACGCAAAGTTCCATCTACCATAGCTACCCGCATTCATGCTAACTCAAAGTTTCATCAACCGCATTGCGACGTAGCTGCCAAGTTTTCAGGTGGACCTTGCTGCCAGTACAGTCCCTATCTGCAGGAGTCAACATCAGCAGCTCGTCAGCTTTTGTCAGCTATTTTCGGGTCTGGGATTTTGTGCCCAGGATTGTAATCAGGGGGGAATTGCGCTATAAAAATCCGCACTACATCATTGTAAAGGGTGGAAGGGGGATATCCTGCTAGGGGACCATTGTAGCTATACGTTTGCTTCTGAATGCAAAACACACTTGGCTCTATTTGCTGTTATCATTCTTTATGCTGCCTTTACTTAGCATTTCTGCCTCATGTTGCTTATTTTATTGCTTACTGTTATTCTGATATCTGGATACCGGTATTTGATGATTAAGTATTCCTGGAATGCATAGATAGAGGATACATAGGATGTATGACAGTTGTAGTTTCTGTAGTGTATTATGTATTTAATTGTTGTTAGTAGTGGTGATTGATCGTTGTCGTGCTGCTTATCCTCCCCACCCAACTCAAATCATATTTGCATCTCTTTCCGCATTTTAATTTCTTTCCTGCACTCTTAGCTTAAAACATTTGAGAAAACCCATAGGAAGCCGGCCTTCTCCGAAGATTGGCACGGAAGGCATCCCTTCCTTCCGGCCTTTCAATCTGGTGGGCGAATCTAGGGTGTATTTCACTAAATCCTTTCCTAGTGGCAGATTCGTAACCAACAGTGCCATTATAGTATGAAAGTAAAATGGGATGCTCATATTGACCAAAAATATTACATGCCATTCGTATGTTAATTTCACCGCGAATATACCAAAAGCAAGCGGGGACAAATAAAAGTAAAAAGCGGACAACATTGGTGGGGGCGTTATTAAATATAATTTGGTAAGTAAGGTCTTGACATTTCCAAGCTGGAGATGAGGCCAAATAAAGTATAAACGCATGTTGAAATCCAAGTAACGTAAATTTCAATGATACATTTTAGGAGGCGTTATGGAAACATGTGCAGGGAAAAATGTCTGAGGAACAACGGATGAAAATGAAGATGAACAGGCATAGTGAAAATTGAAACAAAGGAGAAGGGAGCAAAAACTAAAAATTATAAATATTTCCTAGAGAGAAGTGAAAGGGGCTGGAAGTTTTGGATCAGAAGAGGAAGATTGGAAGGCTTCTGCTACTGTTAAACTAGTGATTCATCTTGTAAGGCTGAACAAAGGTTTATCTTGAACACAATAAAATTATTGTGTATCTTTCTCCAAGCTTTAGAGTTATTTTAATGGTGTTTATGCGTTAAGTCGGTTACATCATTGAATAATTTTAATGCATGTTTTTCCTTAGACTCTTGCCATAACCAGTTATTGGATTGTGTGTACGCAGGTCTAACCTGGTTATGTTTCCTGTGTTCAGGATTTAACATTTTTCTGCAGATGAGCTGGATCTAGTCTTCAGTAGTTTCTTTGGTTTTTCAGTCCATTCTGGTCCATTTTTCCAGAGTTTTAATCAAGCATTTCACTTCTAGTTATTTTATTTTCATTCTGGTCCTTGCTCCAGAATTTATTGCTTAAGCATTCGTTTTCAAGTTGATATATCTTATATTCTGGTCCTTGCTCCAGAATCTGCTTTAACGCATCAGATTTATTTTATTCTGGTCCTTGCTCCAAAATTTTAGCTTAAGCAATTTATTTTCAATTTTGTTTATATTCTGGTCCTTTTCCAGAATTTTTGTTCTTTTATTTTCAGTTCTCTGGTTCATTTTTCTAACAGGAATTTAGGACTAGTTTCAATTTTCATTAAAAGTTAGATAAAATGAACTTACTAACGCCAAATCTTCACTAAAATTTTAGATAAAATCCACCCACTAACGCCAAATCTTCATTAAGGATTTCAGATAAAATACAGCTACTAACGCCAAATCTTCACTAAAGATTTCAGATAAGAAAACATTACTAACGCCAAATATGCATTAAATATTTCAGATAAAAGGAACCCACTAACACCAAAGTGCTAACTCCAAAGTCACATTAAGATCCAAGATAATAATTCATTTGCTAACTGGATTACAGGGATAAGTGGGTTTGATTTTCAGAAATAAAAGGGAAGTGAAATACATTGTTGTTTTAATATTCATTTTATTTCTGCACAAAAGGGAACTCTAGCCCTTCAATCAAAATACAGCTACGACATAAAAGAAAATCAAAGTAAAACTGGTTCAGGCCCCTTGTTAACAATTGCTTGCTAATCCCTGATTTATTCTAGCATTCTTATTTATCTATCACACAGGTGCACAAGCAATATTAAAGAACCTTGGAGAAACTCAGGTTTCTTTGCAAGAGAGGATTTCTTGCTAAATCCTAAATGTGAGTGTAATTTTACAATTGGGTAAAATTGTCACTCAACATTTCTGGCGCTAGAAGGAGGGCCTGATTAAGTTATTTCTTTGAAATTTTGAATCTAATGTTGTTATTGTATTTATGAGAAATATTTTGGTTCAGACTGACGTGGTTTTTTCTCACAAGGTGTTCAATCAATCATTTTTGCGATTATATTATTGATGATGCATTGATGTTAACTATTATTTTAGAATGCTTTTAATATGATGGTTTATAATTGATGCATTGTTAGTAAATACTTGTGCTTGGTTTCATTAAGCTGGATCCTCAATTCATTATCACTAGATCCAAGTCTACAGGAGATACTATATTTCAGAGTCTGTCCCCAACCTATAGAAACCGAAGGGCCGAGAGTCAAACTATTGTTATCCCACCTAGTGTGCTAGAAGTTGGTTTACCTCCTTTTTCTAGTGCACCTAGTGTGACCTCATCTATTGTCTCGATTGCCCCTAGTACTTCTATTGGGACATCACATCAGATCACAATGGCTCAAAATGCTACTTGGTATGGAACACACAGTTCTCCATTAAACATAGTTGGGGATGTTCATGAACCACCTAAGAACATTGAGAGAATCTTGCCCAAGTATAAGCATAATGGTCCTAGATCAGCAGAAGAGCACATCTAGGTCTACAAGGATACCTTGATAGGAAAGCAGGTGGAACATGATGATGTGGCCTACAGATTATTCCCTTTGACTCTGGATGAAACAACTTATGATTGGTACCTTAGCTTACCTACTGGTTCTATTACCTCTTGGGCCCAATTAGAGACTACTTTCATCAATCAATTCAGGTCACCATTAGATCCTACTATTATCTATAATCAATTCATGACCTGTAAGAGAGGACCTAATGAGCCCATCAGGGCATTCAATTCAAGATTTCAGAAGCTATACATGAGGTTAACACGTCATTTTGTTGTTGACCCCGATGTGGCTCTTCAATTATACTTTGGGGCATTAGACCCCATGATGGCTATGTTTGCTAGATGAAACCCCCAGGTTACTACTCTTGCTCTAGCTTACGCAAAGGCCATGACCATTGAGCAACAGATGACACCACAGGGTATTGGGGTCACCCAATTCCCCATGGTAGGGCAATATGGTCTTTACAATCAGGTTCCCATGATGAATCAGTTTTTGGCACCATAGATGCTGATGCCGAATGCCTTACCTTACGGTCAACTTTGTCCATCCATGCCCACTCATCCTCCATTACTCACCTATCCAAATGCAACCATACCCACAACCACACCATTGCTTCTTGAAAATCAATTGGCAACACAGGGAGTTGCAACAACCAATAATCAAGCTTTCACTTCATTTCCCATGCCAATGCCCTTGCAGAGTGTGAATCCACTCTCAGATCCCAACGGTCAAAACGCGAAGATTGTGCGAAATCAAAACTTTTCAAGTTTTTTGAATTCGAATGTTACCAACACCACCAATACCCAACCTCTAGATTTGGAGTCGAAATTAAAAGACTTGGAAAGGGTGGTCCAAAAGCTAAGCATAGATATGGTCCACTCTCAAAAGTAAGCACCCCAAAGGCCACAACAAAATAGAAATTTCAATAAACCATGGAATACGTGACCTAACAATGGGGGTGTGCCCAATCCGACTACCAATCAGAGTAATGTTGGTCCTAGCCAATCCCATACCACAGTCAACTTGTCTGACTTTTCTAGAAATGATTGGTGTAGGTTTCATTCTACTGATGAGCATAATGAAAATGAATGCTCCATGTTTCAAGCTTGTAAGGACATTCTCCAACAAGACATTGATGAGCATGTGCCACCAAATGAGTATTCTCATCAAGCCAGTTCAAGTAAAGGTAAATGCCATGCGATGTGCATTGAAACTTATGGTTCGGATGATGAACAAGAGGAGGAAGATGAACCTGTAGAAGAAGTTCAGGCTGTTAGACATTTCCAAAAGGGTAATCACAACTATAATTTGAGGAACAAGAATAAGCCTCCTAATACTTCTTCCACTCCTCCCAATAAATTGAATATCCCACCTGATACCAAAGCAAACAATAATCCCCCACCTCCACCTCAAGTAGATCAATCTAAACATTGGAAAAAAGAACGAAGTGTGGAGAAAGGTGTGTATAACATTGTGGAGGATTTGAAGACAACAAAAGCAAATATCAGTTGTTGGGAAGTGGCTACGATGCCTGGCCAAAGAGAGATATTGATTGAAGAGTTGGAAAAAGTAGGTGGAAATGATACTAAGGTAATTACAACATCTCAATACGCTTTGCGGAAGGAGAAAGGGGATGTGCCTCCTTTTCTCTTAACGATTAGGATAGCCAGAAAGAATCTGCACAATTGTATGATAGATTCTGGTGCATCGGGAAATGTGATGCCTTATGATATTTGTAAAAGATTGGGTTTGAATCCTCACCATACGAACAGAACTGTGATTCAACTTGATAGATCTCAAGTCAATGTGGTAGGTATGTTGTATAATATCCTTGTGCAAGTAGCATCAGAACCTAGAGTGCAACAACATATTGATATCCATGTTGTCAATATTCCTGCCAATTATGGGATGCTACTAGCTAGGGATTGGGCTAAGAATTTGAATGGTTATTTCTCAACAGATTGTTCTCATATGTGGTTGTCTTGGAAAGGAGTAGCTAATAAAATTTGAGTGGAGAGATATCCTAGGCTTAAGGAGATGATCACAGAGTATAATAAGCCAAATGAGACTCTCTTTTGTGAAACAAAATTAGGTATGTACACGTTGGACATACAAGGTAATTCTGATGAATCGGAGGTTGAAGTGTTATCATGTAGACCTTGTGAGGATGATCATTTGGTTTGGACATTGAAATTTGATGGTTCTAGATCTAAACAATGAAGTGGAGCTGGAGTAGAGCTTATTAGTCCTACAGGAAAATCTTTCCTCACTGCATTTAGGTTACAATTCCCATGTACTTGTAATGTGGTAGAGTACGAAGCCTTGATTTTGGGATTACGATTAGCATTGAATAAGAATGTTAAATGCTTGAAAGTCTTAGGAGATTCAGCGCTAGTTGTTAAGCAGGTAAAAGGGGAATTCACTTGCAAAGATGAAAGGTTAAGTTACTATAAAACTAGGGTTAGAGATCTGATTGATGAATTTGAAGCATTTAATATCTCTCTAATCTCTAGAAGAAGTAATCGGGTAGCTGATTCTCTAGCAGTTGTTGCAAGTACATTGAACCCCATGGATAAAAGGAAGTTGAAGATATTCTCAATAGAGTTAGTCCCTTGTCCATCCATACCTGACAATGTGAAGAATTTACAGGTATTCGAAAGTGATAGACATATTTTTGACTTTGTGACTAACTCAGGTGTGTTTGAGAATCATGTAATAGATGAAGATCAAAGGTTACAGGATGATGAAGATGAAGGTAACTTACCAAAGAGGAAGGTCAATGCTATTCCAAAAGGCACTGTTGCACTAGAGAAGATTTTTGATATTGAATACCGAGGCAAAAGACCTGATAAAATCTTATTGGAAGATGAGACATATGACTCGGTCAACATTGGAAGTGAAGAATCACATAATGTGCTTATTGGAAAGGCCTGTACACCCCAAGAAAGGGAAGGAATAATGCATGCGCTTAGAGACTACATTGATTGTATAGCTTGGACCAATGAGGACTTGAGGACCTACAACCAAAATGTCATCATGCATACCATACCTCTAAAGCCAGATGCAAAACCATTTAGATAGAAACAACGTGTAGTCAACCCATTGTTGGAGCCGCTTATAGAAAGGGAAGTAAAGAAGTTATTAGATGCTAAGATCATATTTCCTATGCGTCATTCAACTTGGGTTGCTAACTTAGTTCCTGTTAGGAAGAAAACTGGTGAGATCAGATTGTGTATTGATTTCAGGAACCTCAACAAAGCTTCACAAAAGGACAATTATCCCCTTCCATCTATTGATAGCATTTTGCAAATGGTCAATGGATCCGAGATGATGTCTTTTCTGGATGGGTATTCGGGTTATAATCAGATTCTCATAGACCCTAGGGATAAATGAAGACTGCCTTTACAACTAAGTGGGGGACTTTTGCTTACAAAAGAATACCTTTTGGTTTGCTTAATGCAGGTGCCACCTTTCAGCGGGCCATGGATTATGCATTCAGAGAGCTCATAGGTAAGTGTATTGTGGTGTACGTAGATGATATCCTAGTGTTCTCTAAAGAACGTAAGGATCATATCAATGATTTAAGAAAGGTCTTGCAAAGATGTAGAGAGCATGGAATCTCACTCAATCCAAAAAAGTGCATCTTTGGGGTCACTGAAGGGAAATTGTTAGGGCACATAATATCGAAAGAAGGTATATCCATAGACCCTACTAGGATAGAAGGAATATCTATAGATCCTGCTAAAATTGCTTTTCAAGAAATAAAGGATGCTATTTCCAATGCACCCGTGTTGGTGAGTCCTGATTACACTAAGCCATTCTTTGTTTACACATTTGCATCTGAACATTCATATGCGAGCATCTTGACTCAGAAGAGCGAAGGTAATACTGAAAATCCCATTGCTTTTATGAGTTCACCATTGAAGGATGCACAATTGAGGTACACTACTTTAGATAAGCAAGCTTATGCATTATTCAAAACTGTTAAAAAATAAGACACTATATTTTGCATAGTCGAGTATTTGCTATCGTGCCTGACCCAGCTGTTAAAAATATGTTGATGCAGAATGAGCTAGGAGAAAGACGTGGAAAGTGGATGGCTACACTACAAGAATTCGATCTTGAAATTCAGCCTATGAAGTTAGTTCGAGGTCAAGGTTTGACAAAGATGCTAGCGGAGATAGATCCCCAAATTTCATGCCAACAATACAGTGTCGAGGATATAACACAAGATGAATGGTATACCGATGTTGTTTATTTTCTACTTAATGGTAAGTGTCCTTCGCACTTGAATGCCACACAAAGAAGAGCCCTTCATCTAAAGTCTACTAATTTCATGATCAACATAGGAGTTTTATATAGAAAAAATCATGAAGGGATATTCCTTCGTTGTTTGAACAAAGAGGAAGCCACCCAAATCTTACAAGAATTCCATGGTAAGTATGGGACAGGACATGGATCCGCGAGTGCCACAGTGCATCAGATTCTAAGAGCAGGTTACTATTGGCCTCATATTTTCAAAGATACCCATTCCCATGTGCATTCCTACCACATTTGTCAAACAACATCCAATAGGGAAAGAAATGCAGCTATGCCTTTACAACCAGTAGTGGAAATGAGACCATTTGCCCAATGGGGATTAGATTTTGTAGGGGTCATCAATCCTAATTCTTCTACCTCTCATAAATACATCCTCATGACAACCGATTATTGCACTAGATGGACTGAAGCAATCCCTACCAAAAATTCCACTAGTGAAGTTGTTATTCAATTTCTAGAGGATAATATTGTGACTAGATTTGGCATGCCTAACTCTATTGTGTGTGATAATGGTCTTGCATTTTCATCAATTCGTTTTGTAGATTGGGCTTACGACAATAAGGTGAGCATTAAATTCTCATCCAATTATTATCCGCAAGGTAATGGTCTGGCCGAATCCTCCAATAAAAACTTGTTGTCTATTATTAAAAAGTTGCTAGAACGAAATCCACGAGATTGGCATAACAAATTAAAATTCGCTTTGTGGGCTGATAGAATTAGAATCAAAGAGTCCATTGGGACATCTCCTTATCATTTGGTATATGGGCAAGATCCAATTTTTCCCATGAATTTGAAGTTACAAACATTGCAATTCATGAAAGAATATCTTGAAACTGATAATCAAATTGAAGCTCGTTTGACTCATTTAATGCATTTAGATGAAAAGAGAGAAGAAGCTTTGATGCATTTTAGTAAACATCAAGACATTGTAAAACGATGGTTTGATAGGAGAGCTAAAATTAAAACATTCAAGATTTCTGATTTAGTGTTGTTATGGGATAAAGCACATGAAAAGAAAGGGGATCATAATAAGTTTGATTGTTTGTGGCTAGGTCCATATCAAATTTCTGAAATCATTGGTGAAAATACGTTTAGATTGAAGACTTTGAATGGAGAGAATGTTCACTTGCCTGTGAATGGGCAACATTTAAAGCATTATTTTCACCATTAGGGCAAGTGAAATATTTGTATATAGTGTGAGATTGGATTATAGTGTGTGGATTGGAGTTTTGTTTTTGTTCTGGTGTGGATTGGAGTTCTGTCTAGTTTGCTTTTGGTGTTGTGGTAATCTCATTCTTTCGCTTTTATATAGGATGTTGCATTTTTTCTTGGGGGTTTCTTATTTGCTGGTTTATCTTGCATGGCATATCTATTTTCATTGTCGGTGTTCTCCCTTGTTTGGAGGTAATGTTTCATGGTTACCAACTAATGGCCTTTTCCCATTTTGTTGATTCCTTTGTTAAGTAGGGGAATGCCTAATCTAAAACGGATGAACCTGATGAAAAGGGAGATGGATTATTTTGTGAATATGCTCAGGTTTTGGGACCAAAGTGGTGGAAGGTAGAGCAATGAAACATTTCACCAAAGCTCCACATGTAACACACATAATTAAAGGGCACCTATTGGGATTTTGAAGGATGAAATCATTTTGGTGAACTGATTAAGGCTAAATCATACAAGGCTCAAATTTAAGTACCATATGGAGATTTGCAAAAGTTCTTTATAAAAAATACACAAGCTATGCAAAGATTGATCAAATCTGTCACCTAGTTTGGATAAACTCCATTGGGGCTATAGACGCCTGACTGGCAGTGGGGCTCTGTCTAGACAAAGCTTGATATATAAAAAAAAAAAGAGCATTGAAAAGCTTGATCAAATCAGTCACCTAGTTCAAAAAATCTCCACCGGGGCTATGGACGCCTGACTGGCAGTGGGGCTCTGTCTGAACAAATTATGCTCAAAAGAGATTATGCAACACCTCATTCAAAAATGAAAAATTATGAGCAGCACTTCATAGCCTAAAGGTAAACCGGGTGATGGAATCTAGATGGTCTCCAAGGGTGCAAAATGAATCACTTTAGCACACACTGAGCTGAAGCAGGTGGATTAGTTGTATCTTATTCGAAGTTGTTTATTCCCATCTTCTAGGGATATCACTAAATAATGTTTATTTTGCTGATATTTTTGTGTTCCTATTTCAGATTGGGTTCTTCACCCGAAATGCTCAAGAGCATTTCCCAGTAGAGTCACCATTTGTTGTGACTGACGCACAACTTGCCCCAAAATTGGGGACCCACCTTAAAGTTTTTTTTGTTGGGTGTTTTGGTCACCTTAGAGTGATGGTTTTTGTGAGTCCTTGTTCTCGAGATTGTTGTTCAGGTCATAAGAGCTTGGTGTCGCTTTTCTCTTTTTGTTTGTATCCTGCTTACAGATGGTTTTGTTGCTACTTAGGTCTTATTTAAATGGAATACCTGTTGGTTACGAATCTGCCATGAGGAAAGGATTTGTTGTTAATGCGCCCAGATTCGCCCACCAGATTGAAAGGCCGGAAGGAAGGAATGCCTTCCGTGCCAATCTCCGGAGAAGGCCGGCTTCCTGTGGGGGTTGTGTTAAGATAAGAGTGCAGGGAAAGAGATAAAAGTGCAGAAAGAGATAAAAGTGCAGAAAGAGATTCCAAATGTGATTGGAGTTGGGTGGGGGGAATAAGCAGCACGACAACGAATCAATCACCACTACTAACAACATTCATCTACAAACATACATTGAAACTACAGCTATCAACTATCCTATGTATCCTCTATCTATGCATTCCCAGAATACTTGGCCACCAAATGCCGGAGTCCGGAGTTCAAGACAACAAGAAGCAATGACACAAGAAACATGAGGCAAAAATGACAAGGAGAGGCAGCATACAAGATAAAAGACAGTAAGCAGAGCCAAGTATATGCTTGTATTTGAGGCAAACGCACGACTACAATTGTTCCCTAGCAATATATTCCCCTTCCACCACTTTACAATGAAAAAGTGGTGGGTATTTATAGCCCAATTTCCCCCGATTACATTCATGGGCACAAAGTCCCAGACAAGACAGTAGCTGACACGAGCGGCTGAGGAGCTGCTGATGCTGACTTCTGTCGGGCAGGACTGTCCTTGCAGCATGGTGTCCCTGAAGGCGGTACAGCTACGTGGCAGCGCGTTGGGTCAAATCTTCGGTCAACAGGAATGCGGGTAGGTGCGGCAGATGGCACTTCACATCGGCTTAAATGGTGACAGTTGGCGCCGGTAGTGTAGCCCATGCTTTGTCCTTGCGCGGTCAAGTCTTGGCTCGAATCCCGAAGGTGGATACTTGTCGGATGCTGATGTATGACACGTGTCTGCCTTGAAAGGCAGCTTATCCAACTTCGCCCAGGATTCGGGCGCTATCGGGTTGCGCAGTTAGAAAACAGCGCAGTTGGAAGGCCTTCTTGCCTTAGCATTCTCTGAGTTGGCTTTACCCAACTGCGCACCGGTCAGAGGGCGCACTCCGACTTCGCTGCGAAGTCGGGTGTCGCACCGATGCTTGCTGTCTTCTTCCGCTGTTCGGATCGCAGCACTGGAAAAGGGGCGCACTCCGACTTCGCTGCGAAGTCGGGTGTCGCCCCAGTACTTAGCCGTTTTTCTGCCAGACCATTCCCCTAGTGCGCCCAGGAAGAAGGGCGCACTCCGACTTCGCTGCGAAGTCGGGTGTCGCCCCTGACACTTAGTCAGATTTTGCTTTGATCCTGCCTGCTTGCGCACTTCGGGTTCCCTACTGCGCTCCAACTGAGGGGCGCACTCCGACTTCGCTGCGAAGTCGGGTGTCGCCCCAACACTTACATTTTTCAAGGAACACCTCTGAAATTTTACTGGGGGAAGAAAGGGGGAAAGAAGGGGGAATGAAATTGCAAGGAAGAGGGAGAAAGGGAGAAATGAAGAAAGGGAAAATGAGGAGAAGGAAAGGAAAAGAGCAGCTCACTTGCAGAAACCAAAAACATGGCACCCCGTGCAAAATGTGGCAACATTCCTGGCGGCTCGCGGGGTGTCGAGCTCGCCTCGACGCAAAGAACCATGCCTTTATCCTTTGGGTGCAGAGGAACTTCCTTCCCCTGCCTTCTGCTGCTCTGGTCGCTTCCCTTGGGGCAACTGTTCTTCTTCAGGTTCACTTTCACCAGTTGCCTCCTCGCTCCCGCCTTCTGAATCTGAGGGTTCTCCACTTTCGGCCTCCCGCTTGCTTATGCGTTCGAACGCAGCCTTAGCTTGATCCCAAACTGCGGCTTGGAAGGGTGAGGGGTCGCTGATCTCCCTGAGTACTGCGTGGAATGCAGCGACCACGTGCAGGTCAATGGTGTTATATCTTTTTCCCAACTCCTCGAGGGAAGAGTTGATTTTGCAGTACTTTGACACCATTTGGGTGACCTGAACTTCTTGAACTGGCTCTGTCCAGCTATCAATTTCAGCTGTATCTGCCTCGAAGGACAGCCAGTTCTTCTTAACCTGCTCAAGGGTGAGAAACTCGCCATCTCTGACGTAGCTCGGGCACCCGTGCTCGGACAGAATGTGAAAGGGAGCCAGGAGAATGTGTCTTTCATGCTCTAAGGCGTCCAACGCCTTCCTGGCCGTTCTGATCTTTTCTGTCCTGGCAAAATAAGTGTGCAAGGTTACCCTTGCATCTGCCCACTCTGAGGCAAGTTGGGACATGGGGGCGATTTGGAAGCCTTTGCGCTCTAACTCCTCAAGTTTCATAGCCAGGTCCAGCCATTGCCTCGCCTGGTGTTCGGCTTCCTCTACCACAGGCTTTCCCTGGGCAGACACTTCTTCAATCCTGGATACGAAATCCAGAACTGATAAGGACTTAACAAGGTTGGGCTTGCAACCTTGTAGCAGACTAGCGCGCATCTCCTTTGCTTTGCTCTTGGAAAAGGCCGTCGCTTGTGATGCTTTCTCTGTAAGCTGCGATCGCGCCTGTTTCAGCGAATCTTGCAGTTGCGAAACCTGCTCTAGCGCTGCTTTTCTCTCTTCTGACAGCCGCTCGGCTGTCTGCTTCTGAACTGCGGCCTCCTGCTGAGAGGCGGCCAGCTGAACCTTAAGTTCGTCTATTTCTTGCTGCGCTGACCCCAACTGCGCAGTAGCCCTAGCCAAGTCCTCCTCAAGCTGCCTTGTGGTATTTTGCAGCTGGAAAAGCGCCTCCTGGGTCTCGAGATGCTTGACAAGGAGATTGTCTGTTCTACGACGAATACCACGGATCTCGTATTCCTCGTTGATGTCGTCAAAGTTCTTCTCCTTCGTCTGAAGCTCATAGTCAGCCTCGGTCATGTCACGGAGAGGCTTCTTCACCTTTGGGACCAACTTTTCTGTTGTAAGCACTCTCCGATCTAGGTCAAACTTCGTGCGTTTGACCGGGGCGGCTATCTCTTCGGCCCTTCTGCGCTTGACGCCCTGAAGAAAGGAGGCTGATCCCCCCACGGCTCTTACTGCCAGAGGCTGGTCCTCGGTGATACTCATGAAATCGAGGTCTTCCAACGCCTGGGCTTGCTGCGGCATTTTCCCTGCGAACAGTGAAGTAGGAGGGATTCCAGAGGGGGTAGCAGCCTTTGAGGGCGACCGGGTCCTAGGGGTGACAGGAGTCTGAGTGGAGAGCACCGGTAGGGTTTCGGACGGCTGGGGCAAAGGATGCGGAGATGAGGGAGCAGCTTCAGCACTGGCTGCGGGTGAAGGCTCTAGGGTTTGGCTCAGTGATTGGAAGGCGTTGGGATCCTGAGCAAACTGGTCAAATGAGTGCAGGCCGCTAGACGGCGGGGTAGCTTGGGAAGCGGAAGACACGGCTACGGCTTGCCCTGATGAGGTGGGAGATGGGGCTTTTGCAGGGCTGACGCGGACTTGGGAAGAGGAACAGAGGACGTACCTGCGGGCTCCGCCTGAGCCGTCGTTGGAGGGATGGTTGCAGCCTGGATGTCTGCTTCTGGTTCAGGGTTGTCCAAAGAGACAACCTCCGGCGCTGCTGCTTGCGACTGCTCTGCGGCTGATTGTTGTACTGGCTCCTTAGGCCGCTTGGTCCTCTCGACCTTTTTCTTCTTCTTCTCTCCTGACGCTGTGGCTAGTCCAGAAGGAAGAGACAATAAAGGGGCGGCAGGCGCTGATGTTCCCACGGTAAACTTGTACCTGGGTCGTGCTGGAAGAATGCCTGCCGCACTTGGTCTGCTAGCTGGCAGCGCGGACGCCTTTTCTGCTGGAGGGGCCAGCTCAGGAGTTGACCTTTCTGAACTTTGCGCCGCTTCGGGCACTGCCACAGGAGCTACAGGCTGCATCGGGCCCACTTGGCTGCTTGTTGGAGTCGCGCTGGAAGTCGCGGGAGTTGACGATGGCTGAGAGGTGGCCCTTCTTTTATACCTTATATTTGCGCCTCGGGGAACGCAATTGCGAAATTCGAAGGGCTGCCACGTGTCGATGTGTTCGTCATAAAGCGCCGAAAACTCATCGTCAACGGCAAGGTTCCTCCGGCTTGATTTATCGTGCTGTGTGCGACACCTCATCTTCCAGCATTCGAGGATTTTGTCCTTATGCCAGTTGAGTGGCGCCACCTTAGCGAGGAATCTTTTGAAGCCAGCCGACTCCATCCGATGATCCGGGTTTCGCTCTGGATCGTAGGTGACCTCTTCGCAGTAAAACTCATGCCATGGTGGCCATGATTGCATCAAGTGAATGCGCCAGTGGAGGTCTGCACCTGTCCTGTTTCTTCTTTCCTTCATGATTTCAGCTCTAGGACAGATGTGAGTGAATTTTCCCCGGACCCCGATGGGGTCGTACTTCCAGCATTGTGGCAGCATTATCAGGCCCATATCAATGAGCTCCCGCTCAAGGTAAACGTGCTGCCCGATCTCGAAGACTTGAATATTGGCCCAGGTCATAGGATATTGAAATATGTGACCCTTCTTTTTGCCTTGGCCAAATTCTTCTTCAACGTAGTCCATCTGCCGAGCAATTTCCATCCCGAACTGATGGTCAGTGCAGAAGTAGGGCAGCAAGCACGGCTTTCCCTTGAACCCGTAGATTCGGACAATGATGCCCTGAGTCAGCCTGAAGGTATCCCCGAACTCATTGTTCCACAGGTACTTCGTCATGATCTCCGGTGGGCGAGACGCGCCACGGTTGAACAATCCCATAACCTGACCCATAAATTGAATATTAAAATCATAAAATGAGCCCTTCCGGTACAGGACCTCAGTCCACTCGTACACGGGGAGCGGCTCTCCTTGTTCGCTCACTTTCTTCAGGCCAGGGACGTTCATCCGGTAATGCATGTGATATAGGCATAGCCATGTGAGGAAGGAGCAAAACCGGAAGTCCGTCGACTGCTTCTGCTGCAGTCTAACCAGGCTCGAGTGTATCGCATACGCTAGCCAATCCGCCCAGTCGAAGAAGATAGGGCGCTTTCCACTTTTCTGCGCCGTGGAGTCGTAGAACTCCCCGTGCAGGATACACTCGGCCATCGCCAGCTGGAAAGGCCGCACCACTCTGTCAGAGTCGCAGCCGAGGACCCATGCCAGGATGATATAGATATATCTGTTTTCAAATCGATCCAGCGGTATGGGGCCAGTCGGCCACTGTCCAGCCGCCAGCGGAGTCTTCAGCTCTGAGTCCAGAAACTCTCTCATCCGCTTCGTCTGAGAAAATCTGCTGGTCTGCTCATCTAGGTTCACCCTTCTGATAATTGCGTCGGGGCTGTACTGAAGCCCTGGGGCGAACGCTGGCTGGACGCTCTCTCGGAAAAGAGTGAACAACACCCTTCCTTTGTTGTCGCAGACCTGCCGCGCAGCTGGTTTGTAGTATTCAACGATTGCTTCAACCAGCTCCGGGCACCAGTGAGTCGGAGGGCACAGGAACCGGTAAAGGTTTGACTTATACGCAGCTCCGAGGTGATGGGAAGGCGAAACCTTATCCACCCACTTTGCGATATTCAGACGCAGCTTCGAGAGACTGATGGAAAAGGAACCATCCTTGTATCCAGACAAGCGATTGATTGGTGGCGGCGGAGTCTGGCCAACTACGCGCCTCTTCGTTCGGGATTTTGCTTTCTTGTCCTTCTGCGGCGCTGTGCTCTCATGAGCGCTAGACTCCGGAGACTCCTCGGCTTCGCGCGGTTCTTCACTAGATTGCGCCCGTACGGGCGCTTTCCCCTTGTCCATCCTTGTCGAAACAGCAGAGGCAGGAACTACGGCTTCAGAACTTGTCAGCTTTATTCCTTGCTGTCAGGGAGTCAGCTCGAACAATATGAATTTTTCTGGCTGCGCCAGGGTCCTTTTTGTAGACAGTGACTGCAACATTAATGGCGCGAGGGAGGGAGTTAGGGCAGTTAACTTTGGGTTGGTGGAGGCGTTATGATTTTGGCGGCTGCGCATGGGCTTTTTCGAAAAGCGTACTTTATTAGTCGTTGGCCCAAAACGCACCTTACCCTTTAAATGCATCATCCTTGGTAATTGCGCAATCATTTAAAACACCTTGAACGTTGTGCCGTTGCTGACGTCACCGCCACCATTCGGGCACACTTTTCAAAGAACCCTTTTAGCTCACAACCCAACTTCGCCCTGTGCCGAACTTCGCCCTGGGCCCATACTTATGATTTTGCATGTTTTCCATGGTGAGCCATTCGGACCTCGCCCGAAATTCGGGGCGCAATCGGACTTCGCCCCAAAAACGGGCGCAACTCGAACTTCGCCCAAAATGGGCGCAAAACGGGCGCAACCCGACTTCGCCTGGCAACAGGGGCGCAGTCTGACACTCGGCATTTCCTTGTAGCCTGCTATCCAACTGCGCCCTTTGGAAGGGGCGCAGCCCGACTTCGCTGCGAAGTCGGGTTGGGCAGCCACACTTAGACATTTTAGCTCCTTTTTCAACTGCTTTCTTCCCTACTTCGCACCATTCGATGAGCGCTACCCGACTTCGCTGCGAAGTCGGGTTTTGCCTCAGACTTACTTGGGCTACTTGGAAAACTAAAAACTAAAAAACAACTGAAATATTTACATGCCGAAAACCGAAAAATGCGGAAGGGAAATCTGTACAAGGAAGGACCCCTTCGGGTGCCTTCAGTGGTGGTACATTTTCAGGTGGAACCCGTTGACGGGAATGGGGAGAGGATGTCCCTCCATGTCCCGAAGCACATATGCATTGAACTGATTCACCCGGGCAATCTGATATGGGCCCTCCCAGAGGGCATCAAACTTTCCATGGTTGCCGGGTTTCGCCTTCAACGAGTCCCATTTCAGCACCAGGTCCCCGATTTTGAAAACTCGGGCAGTGGTGCCTTTTGCGAACCAGCCTTGGGTTGCTTCAGCGTGCTTGGTGAAGGCCTGGTACGCTTTCTCTCTGTCTTCCTCCAACTGCAGCAGTTGGCAAAGTCTGTCATCTACCGGATCCCCGTTGCCTCTTTCTTCATCAAGCATCCAGAGAGCGGGTATTTCAATGTGAGTTGGCAAGACAGCTTCTTTGCCATATACGAGCGCATAGGGGGACGTTTTGATGGACTTTTTGAAGGAAATTTTGTCCGCCCATAGCGCCCGATCCAGGAGTAGGTGCCAAGTCCTCTTGTTATTCTCCACTGTCCTTCGGATGATCTTCAGTAGATTCTTGTTGGTGGACTCGGCGAGACCGTTCCCCTGCGGGTAGTAGTTGGAAGACATCTTGTGATAGATGCCAAATTTGCTGGTGTACTCCGTGAGTACAGCGCCTGCGAACCCCGGACCATTGTCCGTTACTATTGACTCGGGGACCCCGAAACGGGTAATCAGGCTCTCAAGGAATCTGATGACCGTCTCCTGGTCAGCGTTCTTTGTGGGGATCGCCTCTGCCCACCGTGTGAAGTAGTCGGTGGCGGTTAGGATAAACTTGTGTCCCGCTGCAGAGTTCGGCGTAATCACCCCGATGAAGTCCAGACCCCATTGCTGAAACGGAGTCTCGGCTTGGATCGGTTGAAGAGGCAGGGGTGCTTTTCTGTTTCTGCCAGCAAATCTCTGGCATTGATCACACTTGGTACAGACCGCATGCGCGTCTGTAAACAGAGTGGGCCAATAGTACCCAGCTCTGATTATTTTTAAGGCCGTAGGCCTTGCAGAATGGTGACCCCCAGGCATCCCGGAGTGAAATTCTCCAAGGACCCTAGAGTGGTCTGATTTTCTGACGCACCGCAACAGGATGCCGTCAATGTTTTTAAAGTAAAGCCCCTCGGGGCGAAGAGTGTACTTCAGTGCACCTAGCCGAAACCTCCTCCTTTGTGAGGCATTCATGTGGTCTGGACATCTTCCGGTGCAAAAGTATCTCACCAGGTCATCTGTCCAGTCGCACTCCTCGGGTAAGGAGTTGGCTAGGTTGGTGCGTGTTGCTGGATCCTCCCACTCGCAGGCGGATATCTCGGCTGCTGCGCTTCGGGCTAGCTCCTGGCACAAGGCTCGGCCTCTGATAAGCTTGGTTGGCCGCACTTCGATGTCGAACTCCTTGGATTTTAGCAATCCATCCTCGCTCTCTTGTGACCCGGCTCTCCTTGTATGATGAAGCTTCGAACGTCCGGGTGGATCACAAAGACAGTGATCTTGCTCCGGGGAGACAAAGTGCCTGAACTTTCGGAGAGATTTCATGACAGCGTGAACCTGCCGCTCTATAAAGTTGTACTTTTCTTCGTGTGGCTGGATCACTTGGCTCAGGAACGCTATGGGGCGCTCCTCGCCATCATCTCCCTTTTGGGTCAGGACTGCGGCGTAACTCTCTGGTTCTCCCACCGCGTACAGGATGAAATCCTTGGAGTAGTCCGGGTTTATCAACACCGGTGCTTGTGCAATTCGAGCTTTGATCTCCTCGAAGGCTTGCCCCCTTTCTTCAGTCCATAAGAATTCTGCGTTCTTTTTCAGCAACTCGGCCATAGGCTTGATTACCTGTGCGAAGTCTGGTATGAACTTCCGCACGAAGTTGATTTGGCCGAAGAAGGACTGCAGCCCTTTCTTGTCGATTGGGGCGGGCAAGCGGAGGAGGGCCTCTGCTCTATCAGGGTCTATGGCTAGGCCCTTTTCGGAGATGACATGCCCCAGCAACTTTCCTTCTTTTACCGCGAAGACAGACTTCTTCGGGTTTATGGAGATGCCGAATTCACGACACCTTTCGAATATTTGCCGCAGGTGGGGAACATGCTCTTCTCGCCTGTGAGAGAAAACAGTCATGTCATCCAAGTAGATGACAATCACTTTGTTGAGCAGCTCTCGGAAGGCCAGGTCCATGGCTCTTTGGAATGTGGCGCCAGCATTGGATAAGCCGAAAGGCATGCGCTGATAGGCGAACGTTCCCCATTTGGTGGTGAACGCCGTCTTGTGCCGGTCCTCATCCTTGACCCATATCTGGTTGTAGCCGGAAAAACCGTCTAAGAGGGAAAATCTCTGGGCTCCAAAAACTATATGGAGGATCTGATCGATCTGGGGAAGCGGATAATGGTCCTTGAGGGAGGCCTGATTCAGATTTCTAAAGTCCACGCAGAGACGAATGTCTCCGTTCTTCTTCCTCACAGGAACCAAGTTCGCAACCCAGGATGAATGCTTGATGGGGTAGATGATCTTGGCCTCCAAAGATCTTCAAGAGCTCGGCTTTCATCATGGCCTCGATTTTCGGATTGACGGCCCTCTGCTTCTGCCGGAATGGCTTGGCGCCATCTTCTAGCTCAATGGTATGCTGGATTACATCTCTGTCATACCCCTTCAAGTCCTGGTAGCTCCAGGCTACTATGTCAGGGAACTCTCGACACAATGCTCTGATCTGCTCGAGTTCCTCTGTGGTGCAGTCCGTTCCAACCTTGATTGATTTTCCAGGTTCCAGCTCCAGGTCGGCGTACTGCTTTGGGTCTACTTTGATCCGGTGTGATATGGCTCTGTCATTCTGATCAAATAGACTTTCAAGAGTAATCAGTCCTTTTGGGACATGATTATTTTTCAATTGTATCAACCCCTCATATTGCTCGTCATCAGGGTCTCTACCTTCGATTGAAAGTGCTTCATTTACCAAAAATGTGACGATCTCCTCGTCACAACCAAACACCTGCCAGTGGGTGTCCTTATCAGGCACAGAAGGCCTGTAAATGGTACGAACCGGCTTCGGCTTCTGGATAGTGTCATCAGCCGGAACGTACCTGGCTCCAACAGACGCCAGAATGTCAGCATGCTTGTTTTTCTCGCGTGAAATAGCCTTGACATTCAACGAGTCAAAAGACTCCATCAGATCCCAGACCCGATTTCGGTACGCCTTGAGATAGTGCTTTTTGGAGGCGCACTTGTTCGTGATCTGGTGGCACACCAGCTCTGAGTCGCCGAAGATCTGCAGATGTTTAATCCCTAGCCTCTCCGCCTTTCGCAAACCCAAGCACAGGGCTTCGTACTCCGCCGCGTTGTTGGTACAGCTCCAAGCCAGCCTGTAGGTGTAATCCTTCTGGATCCCGGTTGGGGAAACCAAAAGTACTCCAGCACCGGCGCCATTTTTGCATCGTGCGCCGTCAAAGAAAAGCTTCCACAACTTTTCAGGTGCAGGTCCCACTTCTCTTCTGGCCGACTTGTCAAGCCTCTCAGGCTGAACAATAGTGTAGCAGCCTTGCTCAGTTTCAATCACGGCGTTGAAGTCCCGCAAGGAGAATTCATCTTCTACTTGCAGCTGCTCGAGAGCTTGCTCCGTCATGTCCACTGTCACCAGTTCTTCCTCCGTCAGCTGAACCATGCAGTCCTCAGGCTCTTCTCCGGGTATCTTCTCTACTAAGTAAGTGGAAGGCTTCTCATTGAAAATCTTCAGTCTCCTTCCTTTGAAGGGCACTTCCATGTGCGAGTAGTCCAGAGACAGATACCCTCCCAACTTCGCAGTGAACTCCCTGGAGAGACACATGCCGAAGTAGGGTTCCAAGTCGACGACCACAACCTCTTGGATGACCACGATGTCGAGAGCTTTGTGCAGCCGAATAGGGATGTCTTTAATGACACCGACTGTCTTGACAGGGGTGCCGTCTAGTTGCAGCACGCCTTGGCTGCTCCTTGTGTACTCCATCCCGATTTCGTCGCAGACGGCTCTCGGCATTACGGTCGTGGAAGCACCAGAGTCCACCATACAGCTTGTGCACTATGTACCCTTGCATCCGTAATGACAGATAGAAGGGAGGTGGTCCTCGTTCTTCCCAGGTGGCCGAGACTGTCAGTGGGTTGCACCAGGACAGCGGCCGAATCCCCCTCCCCTAACCCCCCGGGCATCGTACATGCTGATTCTTGCAGGGGTTCTCTTCAACTCGTTTACTATGTCGTAGCCCGAGGTGCTTGTTGCTTCCGCTTCTTTTGCCGGCTCATACTTCGTCCGGCATCGCCGAGTGGCCTCAACTCTCTCGTCTCTTGGTCGAGACGGATATCTCAGCTTCTCCCGAGCTTGTTCTTTGGTTTCAGCTGGAGGCTGAGCAGCGGGAGCTTTAGCCGGAAGAGCTTTGGCTATGGGAGGCTTGACTCGCGGGAGTCTTCGCCGGAGGAGTCTTCTCTTTGGCTGTGTAGGGCCACAGCCTCTTGTAGGGTGGTAGCTCCTCAGGTTGCGCCTTATCTCTTCTGGCGTACACCTTTAAGGGTTTTGCTGCAGCTTCGGCAGACTTTCTGCTTTCCTTGGCAGGAGGCGGCATCGGAACTTCCTCTGAAACGGCGAAATTACTTTCGTCGCCCAGAATCATGTAGAGTTCTTCGTCCTCTATGGCGCTGTCGGCCAAGGTCTGGAGGTAGTGTTGATGCAGAGTACAATCTTCCTCAGCATGCGGGTCATTGCACGTGGTGCACCAGTTGACCTGGTCAGGAGTACCAGGTTCGTCTTCAATGGCAGCATTCCTCGGAGGGGGCCGCCTTTGCAATTGTTGCTCGGGGGGCCGATCTTTTGTCAATGCCGGGGGCGGGTATGGCCTCCTTGGAGCCAGGTCCATCTGGGCCTGCTTCTTTTTCAAGACAGTCATGTCGTTGGACATGGTGTGGTAGCCAGAGGCCAGAGCCCGTACCTCCTGAAGGATTTGATTCTGAATATCATGGTCCGGAGGCGGCGGCAACTGAGCTGGGGGAGGCAATGCAGCCAATGGAGGAGGAGTTGAATATTGTGCATGCTGCGGGGGAGCAAGAAGTGCTGGAAAACGCGGAGGACGAGGAGGCGGATAATGAATTTGTGGCGGGCCGTAAGGATTCACGACCGGCGCCGGATTCCATTGCTGCTGGGGTTGCTGTCCTGAAGTGGACGGCTCCGAACCAGAAGCTGATGGATACTGCGATCGGGGAAAATCAGGGTAGATGGGCGGTTGTACTCTGTGCGGAAGCCTGCCGATGGAAATGATATCCATTTCAGCTTGTTGGGCAGCCTCGTACAGAGCGGGGAACGTGTTGATTCTGGCAACCTTCAGCAGCAGGCAAATGTCTGAGTTGAAAGATCTCAGATAGTAGTAGGCGGCCTGACCTGCTGACGGTCGGAGTTCGCGAGGCACTCGTTTCCAAGACCTCGCAAACCTGATGTTGAAGTCTGACACCTCCTCTTGGGGGTGTCTCTGAATACTTTGGAACTGATGCAGCAAAGAAGAGGGATCAGCAGACTCGTTGCATCCTTTCACGAGTCTGCCGGCTAACTGTCGCCACCCTGTGATGGATCCCTCTGGCAGTGATCTCCACCAGTAGAGAAGCTTTCCCCTTAGGGAAAGGGCCAGCAGACGGGTCTTCACACTTTCGTCAGTAATGGAGTGTAGCGCAGCCAGGGCGAGAATGTCCTGGATGTGTTCATACGCCGTCTTGCCGTAGCCGTCGTACGTAGGGATAGACTTTAAGGCAGCAGGGGGCACAGCTTGTTGTCCGACTAGGGCCAAGGGCCCCGTAGAATCCACCGTCGGGAAGAGGTCATCATCATCTTGATGATCAGCCATGTCTGCTTCTGACCCGGTAGTGTACTCGGTATCGGAACTGTCCGAAGATGTGGATTCTTCTTCGGCCTCAACTTCTTCAATTTCAGCCTCGGCCTCTTGGATTTCTTCTTCGCGAGCTTGATAATCAGCCAGCCTGACGCGCTCGCCTGGAGCGTCAATGTCGATTTCGTAAAAGTCAGGCGGGTTCTCCGGATTCCTTGCTCGCCACCTTCTCGTTTGCATGAAGGCGTTAGGACCGGTCTTCACGGACTCAGAGAGTGTTCAGATAATTGCAGAGTCGCCAGGTGCTCTGATTTTGAACAGCAATGAAGCGAGCACTAGTACTTCGATTCTGTTTGGGGGTGGGAAACTACCATGTCCCACCGGCTAAGGCCAAGAAACTGGTGGCACAGTGAGACGTTAGAAATTTCTGTAAATAGTACTTGTCCCCCCCTTATGGTCTATCTTATAGTCTTTCCCCTGTCCACACGGCGTGCGAGAAACCGTTGGTTACGAATCTGCCATGAGGAAAGGATTTGTTGTTAATGCGCCCAGATTCGCCCACCAGATTGAAAGGCCGGAAGGAAGGAATGCCTTCCGTGCCAATCTCCGGAGAAGGCCGGCTTCCTGTGGGGTTGTGTTAAGATAAGAGTGCAGGGAAAGAGATAAAAGTGCAGAAAGGAATTCCAAATGTGATTGGAGTTGGGTGGGGGGAATAAGCAGCACGGCAACGAATCAATCACCACTACTAACAGCATTCATCTACAAACATACATTGAAACTACAGCTATCAACGATCCTATGTATCCTCTATCTATGCATTCCAGGAATACTTGGCCACCAAATGCCGGAGTCCAGAGTTCAAGACAACAAGCAAGCAATGACACAAGAAACATGAGGCAGAAATGACAAGGAGAGGCAGCATACAAGATAAAAGACAGTAAGCGGAGCCAAGTATATGTTTGTATTTGAGGCAAACGCACAGCTACAATTGTTCCCTAGCAATATATTCCCCTTCCACCACCTTACAATGAAAAAGTGGTGGGTATTTATAGCCCAATTTCCCCCGATTACATTCATGGGCACAAAGTCCCAGACAAGACGATAGCTGACACGAGCGGCTGAGGAGCTGCTGATGCCGACTTCTGTCGGGCAGGACTGTCCTTGCAAGCATGGTGTCCCTGAAGGCGGTACAGGCTACGTGGCAGCGCGTTGGGTCAAATCTTCGGTCAGCAGGAATGCGGGTAGGTGCGGTAGATGGCACTTCACATCGGCTTAAATGGTGACAGTTGGCGCCGGTAGTGTAGCCCATGCTTTGTCCTTGCGCGGTCAAGTCTTGGCTCGAATCCCGAAGGTGGATACTTGTCGGATGCTGATGTATGACACGTGTCTGCCTTGAAAGGCAGCTTATCCAACTTCGCCCAGGATTCGGGCGCTATCGGGTTGCGCAGTTTGAAAACAGCGCAGTTGGAAGGCCTTCTTGCCTTAGCATTCTCTGAGTTGGCTTTACCCAACTGCGCACCGGTCAGAGGGCGCACTCCGACTTCGCTGCGAAGTCGGGTGTCGCACCGATGCTTGCTGTCTTCTTCCGCTGTTCGGACTGCGCACTGGAAAAGGGGCGCACTCCGACTTCGCTGCGAAGTCGGGTGTCGCCCCAGCACTTAGCCGTTTTTCTGCTAGACCATTCCCATAGTGCGCCCAGGAAGAAGGGCGCACCCCGACTTCGCTGCGAAGTCGGGTGTCGCCCCTGACACTTAGTCAGATTTTGCTTTGATCCTGCCTGCTTGCGCACTTCGGGTTCCCTATTGCGCTCCAACTGAGGGGCGCACTCCGACTTCGCTGCGAAGTCGGGTGTCGCCCCAACACTTACATTTTTCAAGGAACACCTCTGAAATTTTACTGGGGGAAGAAAGGGGGAAAGAAGAAGAGGGAATGAAACTGCGAGGAAGAGGGAGAAAGGGAGAAATGAAGAAAGGGAAAATGAGGAGAAGGAAAGGAAAAGAGCAGCTCACTTGCAGAAACCAAAAACATGGCACCCCGTGCAAAATGTGGCAACAATACCATGGAGGCGGATTCGTAGACTATCAAGCAGTGTACGTAGACGTCGGAGCTGACAGTGTGGAATCCGAGAGCAAGGAGCTGGTTGTGAGAAACGCAGGGATGAGCGTAGACGTGTAGGGTCAAGTGGCGTCGACATTGAGATGCTACAGTGGACGAAAACGGTCAGATGATGCCGAATGAACGTTTAAAATGCTTAAGAGTGGAATCATCGTAGTTTAACCATGTTCCGTGATATTAGAAGGAATTCCTATGTTATAAATGGGGGCTATGGGTTTTAATATAAAAGGTCCAAAAGGTGTTTCCATTCGTTTCAAAACAGAATATGATTAGTGGCATTATAGTATGAAAGTAAAATGGGATGCTCATATTGACCAAAAATATTACATGCCATTCGCATGTTAATTTCACCGCGAATATACCAAAAGCGGGGACAGATAAAAGTAAAAAGTGGACACCGTTGGTGGGGGCGTTATTAAATACAATTTGGTAAGTTAGGTCATGACAATTCCAAGCCGCAGATAAGGCCAAATAAAGTATAAATGCATGTTGAAAGCCAAGTAACGTAAATTTCAATGATACATTTTAGGAGGTGTTATGGAAACATGTGCAGGGAAAAATTTCTGAGGAACAACGGATGAAAATGAAGAGTTTTCAAACAGGAAGAAGATGAACAGCCATAGTGAAAATTGAAACGAAGGAGAAGGGAGCAAAAGCAAAAAATTATAAATATTTCCTGGAGAGAAGTGAAATGGGCTGGAAGTTTTGGATCAGAAGAGGAAGATTGGAAGGCTTCTGCTACTTTTAAACTGGTGATTCATCTTGTAAGGCTGAACAAAGGTTTTTCTTGAACACAATAAAATTATTGCATACCTTTCTCCAAGATTTAGAGTTATTTTAATGGTGTTTATGCGTTAAGTCGGTTACATCATTGAATAATTTTAATGCATGTTTTTTCAGACTCTTGCCATAACCAGTTATTGGATTGTGTGTATGCAGGTCTAACCTGATTATGTTTCTTGTGTTCAGGATTTAAATTTTTCTGCAGATAAACTGGATCTGGTTTTCAGTAGTTTTCTTCGGTTTTCCTATTACATTCTGGTCCTTCTTCCAGAGTTTTCTTTCACATTCTGGTCCTTGCTCCAGAATTTACTGCTTAAGCATCCGTTATTCAAGTTGATGTATCTTATATTCTGGTCCTTGCTCCAAAATCTGCTTTAACGCATCAGATTTATTTTATTCTGGTCCTTGCTCCAAAATTTCTGCTTAAGCAAATTTATTTTCAATTTTATTTATATTCTGGTCCGTTTCCAGAATTTCTGTTCTTTTATTTTTAGTGCTCTGGTTCATTTTTCTAACAAGCAGTTAGGACTAGTTTTCATTAAAAGGTAGATAAAATGAACTTACTAACGCCAAATCTTCACTAAAATTTCCAGATAAAATCCACCCACTAACACCAAATCTTCATTAAGGATTTCAGATAAAATGGATATACTAACGCCAAATCTTCATTAAATATTTCAAATAAGAAAACGATTACTAACGCCAAATCTGCACTAAATCTTTAAGATAAAAGGAACCCATTAACACCAAAGTGCTAACTCCAAAGTCACATTAAGATCCAAGATAATAATTCGTTGGCCAACTAGTTTATTGGGATAAGTTGGTTTGATTTTCGGAATTAAAAGGGAAGTGAAATTCATTGTTGCTTTTTAATATTCATTTTATTTCTGCACAAGAAAGGGAACTCTAGCCCTTCAATCAAAATACAGCTACGACTTTAAGAAAGTCAAAGTAAAAACTGGTTCAGGCCCCTTGTTAACAATTGCCTGCTGATCTTTGATTTATTCTAGCACTCCTATTTTTCTATCACACAGGTGCACAAGCAATATCAAAGAACCTTGGAGAAACTCTGGTTTCTTTGCAAGAGAGGATTTCTTGTTAAATCCTAAATGTGAGTGTAATTTTACGATTGGGTAAATTTATCACTCAACACTTCTTCAGTTGCGTTACCAGAAGTGTTTTTCGAAATTTCTAAGTTGATTACGTTTATCTGTGCTTATGCCTTATAAACCTTCAACTTAGAACCATCCAACTTCTTCAATCGGACAACCCCTTTTTCCAGTACCTCTTCCACTTGGAAGGGTCCAAGCCATAAGGTCTTCAACTTCCCTGGATTGATCTCTCTTTTTCCGTTGTACTTGAGCACTAATCTGCCAACCTTCAAATTCATCTTTCGGAGATGTTTATCATGCCAATACTTCAGTTGTTGCTGAGCGATCTTCGTTGCCCACTGTGCCATCACCCTTTTCTCGCCTAATTGTACCAATGCAACAAGTCTCTCTTCCATGTTGTATTCTTCATTCAGGCGGGCTTCGACGGCTACCCTTAAACTTGGTACCAATAATTCCACTGGTACTACCTCCTCCTGACCGTACATCAGTTGAAAGGGGGTATAGTTTGTGGTTGGTTTGAAGGTGGTTCTGTATGCCCATAGAACCACTAGCAAGCGCTCCTCCCAGACTGCTTCTTTGATCGCACACGTTTTATACATGATGGAAACCAATACCTTATTTGTCGCTTTCGCCTGCCCGTTCGCTGTGGGATAGTACGGACTAGACAAGGAATGGAAGATCCTAAATTCCTTCGTTAAATTTTGGATGATTTCGTTAACGAAATGGCCTCCCCTGCCACTTGTCAATTGAAGGAGTATGCCAAACCATGTGATAACCTGCTCATACAAAAAGCGAGTTGTGCTTCTTGCAAGATTATCCGGTAAGGATCTTGCTTCGACCCATTTCGTTAGATACTCTATTGCGACTACGATATATTTGCACTTCCTTTTCTGACTTGTTCTCAGTGGACCCACAAAATCCAACCCCCATCTCTCAAAGAGTTCTTGAGGTTGTGATGGATGCAGTGGCATGAAGTCCCGTTTCAATGGCTTCCCTGTCCTTTGACACGTGTCACATGCCTTAACAAAATTCTTGGCATCGTGATAAAGGGTAGGCCACCATAGGCTTGCCAACAACACTTTCCTAGCTGTTGCATCAAGTCCCATGTATCCTCCGGCCAGTGTATCCTTCGGCCAGTCCTTCATGTGCCTCCTTCAGGGTCTGTTGCACTTCATCTTCCATCACGCATTGTCTCAGAATGCGGTCCTCCCCCATCTTGTATAGCAATCCTGCAATCAAGGTAAAGGGTGTTGATTTCGTAATCACCTTCCGTTGTTCAGCTACAGTCATCTGCTTCGCCAGCTCTCCTGTCGATAGATATTCCCCAATATGTTTATACCACCCGGGTATCGCACTTATCATGAACAACTGTGCGTCGGGGAATTCATCCGGTATTCCTCCTTCTGCAGGTTCTCCTGAGCGAATCCTTGACAGTTGATCCGCAATTACGTGCTTCTTCCCTGGTCTTACTACCACTCGAAACATGAATTCTTGCAAAGTGACAAGCCATCGACTCACTCGTCCATAGATCGTTGGCTTGTTAATCAGGTACAACAACGCCTGATGATCTACATAGAAAGCAAAAGGGTTAGCCAACAAATAGTGTTGGTACTTCTATACTGTGTACATCATCCCTAGTGCTTCACGCTCCGTTTTACTATAGTTTTTCTCGGCTCGAGACAATAGCCGACTTGCGAAATATATGGGCTGATCCAACCCAAATTGGCCTTCCTGATCTAATGCACAGCCAATGGAAAAATTTGAGGCGTCTACGTGCACATGGATCTCCTCCCAATATGAAAAACTAGAATAGGTGCCTTCACCAAATGCGCTTTCAAGCCTTCAAAAGCTCCCTGGTGATCCTCTGCAGTGAAAAGGAACACCCTTATGCGTAAGAGCGTCTAATGGATGAGAAGTATGTGCGTAGTTCTAGATGAACCTTCAGTAGTATCCTACTGTTCCCAAGAAGGTTTTTACTGAACTCATGTCAAGTGGTTCCTCCATCAACAGTATGACTCATATCTTATCCGGAATGGGTTTCAAACCCTCTTGGCATACGATATGCCCTAGCAGTTTCCCATATGGTACAATCAAAACACATTTGCCTGGGTTCAAGGATATCCGAGCTTTCCTCCACAAGCTCATGCATTCATCCAATGCCTTCAAATGTCCCTATGTTCTGCCATATAGCGACCAATCATCTAGGAAAGCTTTGAAATTTACTGTGGCCATCTTATCAAAGATGGATAAGATGATTCACTGGAAAGTAGCCGTTTCATTGCACAATCCAAACGGCATGCGGTTATAAGAATATATCCTGTTTTCTACCACAAAGGTGGTCTTCAGCTTGTCTTCCTTTGCAATGCTGATCTGGTTGTATCCTGAGAATCCATCCAAATATGAATAGATCTCATGGCCCGCTACTTCTACCAGGATGGAGTTTGTGAAAGGGATCAGAAGGGATCCTTGATAGTTACAGCATTGAGGCTTCAAAAATCCACACAAATCTGAATTTTGTTTGCCTCTCTCTTCAAGGTGATCACAATCGGTGACACCCATTCACTTGTCGTAACCTTAAAGATGATGCCTGCATCTAGCATCTTCTGAATTTCAGCACTCACCAGGGCTGCATACTTGGGATTCATCCTTCAGCGAGGTCCAGTACGTTGTTTATTGCTTCTATCTCCAGTGTTCAGCTGATGTGTCATCGAGGATGTGACAAGTTTTGAGGAGGGATAGATGTAGGCAAGCAAATTGATGTCTATGATTAGTAAATAAGTTTGGTCAATTTATGTTATTTTGCAGTTTGTACGCAAAGTGTTTGACGAAATATGTGTACGTATAATAAAATTATAAAGTGGATAATGTGTAATGTTTAAGTGAAGTGTTAGTATATACAACAAAGTCATAAAGTGAGTTAGGAAATGAAATGTAAATGTAAGTTAATGCATGTGAAATGTAATTTAGGAAATGATGAGGTGTCGGGTAGTTGGAGGATGCAACTACCTCTTGGTTGTATAAATAATATACTTGCCTCATTCGTTCATTCATTTGTATGGTTGTGGAGTTGGCCGATGTGTGTGGTTGTGGGCATTGTTGGCCAAAGTGTGGTCATTGGCATGAGGGAGATTCTGCACAAGGTTGTAGATTGTTTCTGTATGCAGAGTGAATTTTGTAGACCAAGGATTGTAGTGCAAGTGAAGACTCCGTCCTTATTATTAAATCTGTCATTCAAATTGTTCCTCCAAGAGTTGGAATACAAACCACTATTCTACATCCTATCAATTAGGATTGACATCCTTGGGAGTCCAGAATTCCTTGCAAGTTGCCAGAATTGTAGTAGTTGACTACTACCATCGCTTCCAAAACAAATTCTGTTATGTAATTAGTATGAAAAATGTGAAGAGACCAAGACTCATAGATGCTTCATCTTGAACACTTTTCACTCCATAAAGAACCCATTCATCAAAGCATCTCGCTCACTAAACACTTCACTCTTCAAAACGACCCACTTTTTGACCAACCTCGCTCCCCGAACAGAGGTCCATCGCACATGTTGAGGTAGAAGACAGAGCAGAGTAGAAATAAAGAATCAATTATGTGTTTCGAAGAGGAAACCCTTCTCGCTAGACGCCTTGCTCTCAAAGCAACCCTCTCTCATAGCAACCTTCTCTCTGGGTGCCCTACTCTCTATGCACCTTGCTCTCATAGTGACCCTCTCTCCGAGCACCTTGCTCTTTTTAACAACCCACTCTTAGAGCGAACCATTGCCAAGATGCCCTGCTTAATTTCTATTTTTAGTAAGTATATAAGAATATTGTAATCACCTCGTAATTATTACGAAGGTTCATTGGATGTAGTCCAATTCATGGCTACAAATTCATTGGATGTAGTCCAATTCATGGCTACAAGTTGAAGTATAAATAAGAGCTAAATGCTCATTGTAAAGGTCTTTTGGCCTTCAAGCATATCAGAGCTACTCTTCAAAGTAAGATTGTATTGAAACTTCAAATTGCAATTCAATAAAAGAGTGGTGCATGGCATTCTAATTCAATTGTGTCTTTGACTTTTTGTCTCATGGATGTGTGAAATCAATGGCTCTGCCCTCTTTTCCCCTGTTAGTCCCTCTCTTTTCATTGTTGTTGCAGGTTATTTGAGGATCTTACATGCTGAAGTTATTTGGTCCCTGCTCAAACTGCCAATTGCACCAAAACTAAACCTCGCTATGGCTTCGGCCGTATTTTACATCTCTTTTCTCTTGCACCCTTTTCTCTTACACAAAGTAGATCAGATTTGTTTTCTGCATTTTAGATTAGTTTATTTCATTTATTTTTCAGCTTAGTTAGAAAGTAGAAGGGAATCGGCTTGAGATCCGGAGATTGGGGAGAGTAGAAACCCCCCATCCATTTGTTGAACTGTGGTCACGGGTGCGAATCGCACTTGCCGATTTCCATGCTCATAACCCATGCATTGTCTTAACGGTTAGAAATCGGAAGCAAAAATTGGGCAGAATCAACAACTTCTCACCACGTCATAGTAGGTTTATTTTTTTTAATTATTTTTAAAGGTCATATTGTCCATCTTTCTACCCAATCCATTTGCATGTGTCGTATTATGTTCCAAAATGGGACAAAATGTTTGTTCGGTTGCAAAAACCTGATGATAAACTCAATGTCCATGTGCCAAATATCCCCCATGGACAATGGTTGAATGAAATGCTGCATAGTTGATTATTCCTCTTCCAAGATTCATTTCTATTAGGCATGGAACTGTTCAACTTCCCAAGGTTGTCATCTGTTTGAAAACTATTGAGGGGTTCACAACTTCTACTAGATCATGAATGGTTTGAATATTACACACCATAGTTGAGAAAATTGGAATCGGATTGGAAAAGAATCGGGAAAAAATGGTTAAAAAGCGGCAATTTTTCATTGAAAAAACCAAAGAAAATGCAATTTTCATTGAAAAAAAGCTTTTTTCATGCATATCACAATTTTTTGGCAAAAAATCGGCCAGGCTGTGAATCGGGAAAAATCGGCTCGAATTGGGATTTTTTAAATATTTTCTCAACTATGTTACACACCATGAATCAATATCCAAGCATGGATAGCATATTGATAGGCCAACCATTCATCATATATGATGAGATGGCAGGCCAAGAAGCAAGAAAACGAGACATGAAGCATGCAGAATAGGGCAACTTGTGCTACTTTTGTTCAGATGGATGCAGCACCTAAATTTCATCCTTTTCTGCAACAAGCCTTTGTTGCCTATATAGGTCTGAACATTCCACATGAACCTTATGTTCATAGAGACAGTCATACAGGAGATAAACAACATAGCTTCAGAGATGTAACTTAAAAGGCACAACTACCAACAAGCAATAATTTTTACTCATTCATGTTTGTGTCAACTAAGGAGGCATTGTGACAGTGGAAATGTATAGTTTTTTACAGATATGCAAGTTAACCACTTTTTAACTATTTCTCATATAGCTTCCATCCTCTCCTTGCTTGGCACTCTTGCAAGTTTTGTAAACCGATATGTATGCGATACTGGTAGCTTTTGTCACATTTTCATATGGGTAGCTTGTGGAAACTTAACTCGTAAAATTTTCAGGTTATCAACCCTCTAAACAAATATAATTATCTTATACGAAGAATATAAAATGTTTAAATATTTCTAGCATTTCATTGTGGACAAAGAACAATTATCTAGCTGTTCTGAGACATGATTATTTTTTAATGTCAAATTTTCCTTCAAAGATCTTGACTTCCAATCTTTCTTTGTATCTTGACAACATACAAGTAATTTATTAGTGTGAAATTTGTATTCTAGTTTTAGTAACTCTTAGCTTTTAGTTATTGGTGCTTAAAAATAAACTAATTTTTAGGACAGGTATTATTTGTTACAAATAAAGATGCTTCTTACTTATGTTTGGATAGGCTACAGGACTTAAATTGCTTTCAAGGTGATTATGTGATGATAATATTTTGTCGACTATTATTAGTTTTTTTGTTATGTTATCCATAAATCTCTTTAAGAGTTTCTGTCATAAATCAAGACATTTTATACAAATTTGTTTTCCCCCCCTCCTATTTTTTAACTGTTTAATCCTTTAGAAGGATTGTGCTCAAGAGAAAACTTGTGTGTGCAGGCCTCTCCTTTTTGCAAGATTGTGAAAGAAACCTTAGTGGAGTTGGAGTTGCCACACTTATACCACAGGTGCAAATTCTAGTCTTAAAAGAGAATTCAGTAAAATAACATGATTGCATTAATTTTGTCTTCATTTTGGCTTGTATCAAATTCAAAGTGACTACATATAATTCTGATAGTGCATGTATTCTTAAAGAAATGGCACCTTGGTTTGAGGATGAACAAGTATCTTGTATGTGTTTATACCATCCCATTTTCTTTAAAACATGGTTTCATATGTATAAGAGTAAACCAGAAACTTCAACTTTGACAAATATCCAAAAGGTTTTCTTAACACTTCAAATTGCTTAACTAGTAAGCCACCTACTTATGGCTAGATCCCATGACAGACATAACTACCTTATAAGTACCAAAGACATTTATGTATTGTGTTACTTATTGTCTTATCAAATTCTAGTTTAAGAAAAATCTTTTGCTTTTTTAATTTGTGATAATGAAACCCTGGTGATCACATTTGATTTGACTTCAGAAAGATGCTGCTTTCGTCTTGAAGACTTTTGGGCTTGAAGGTAACAATATCCTCTTTGTCACCTATTGGAACTGCAATTGGAAGATACTGTCTTGTCTGGGTACATTATGGAATGTTATTTTCTCACGGGATTTTTTTTTATCACAACAACCCATGAGAGTCCTGACGAGCTCCTGCTTTTAGGCATTAGACATGCTGGTAAGGTGGTATTTGTAGTTTGGGTGGTGTGGCTTGCCTCACTTGAGAGTGCCTTTTGGAACAAGTGTCATTGATCGCATTAGATGAGCACCCAAGATATATTTGGTTCTAAATCCAAAGGTGCCCATCCCCTCTTTGAGACATCTTTATCGCAGAATGCCAGTTTCCTCCAGCATCTTCATCTTTGGCATCCACTTTGATGGTGACTTGGATTTAGATCTATCCAGAGATTTCTTCATATTTACGTTGCAAGTAACTTCTAGGTTGCTCTTGTTTCCCCCTCTTGGAAACTCGGAAACTCATGATCTTGACTTCCCTATTTCTTGGCATTTCTAAGAGACATTTCTAACATTTCCAAGGGTGGTTCCAAGATTTCTTGTCATTTTGAACCAAATGAAAAGTCCAAATTTGAGTTTTTTAGAGGTGTTTATGGGTATTGCATAACACTCATGTGGGATACACATGACTCACTTTATTAAAAATCAGGTTATATCTAAGATGAGGGAAATAAACAAAAAAAGAAAGAAAAAAATGGTAATAACTTGAAAATAATTATAGGTTGAGATCATCAAAGCTAGAGAATCTAGGACAAGTGGCAAGCTCTTTGGCAAGAAAGAGGAATTGAAGCATATATGGGTTCACTCGATGAAGGGAAACACATTCTAACCTTTGTCTTGTATCTTGAAAAAAGAGTAGTACATGAGGGAAACAAAAGATTAGGTTGTGGATTCTAAAAATCTTAACTTAGATATTTCCATGGCTGCACCTAATCTTGAGGATGATGAAAGGTCTCCTCATACATTTGTTGTTGAAGCCATAAGAGGTGGGTCTTCTTTTAGTTTTGGTACTTGTTGGTTACGAATCTGCCATGAGGAAAGGATTTGTTGTTATTGCGCCCAGATTCGCCCACCAGATTGAAAGGCCGGAAGGAAGGAATGCCTTCCGTGCCAATCTTCGGAGAAGGCCGGCTTCCTGTGGGGTTTTAAGTGTTTTAGGTTAAGAGTGCAGGGAAAGAGATAAAAATGCAGAAAGAAAATCCAAATGTAATTGGAGTTGGGTGGGGGGAATAAGCAGCACGGCAACGATCAATCACCACTACTAACAGCATTCCTTTACAAAGCATACATTGAAACTATAGCTATCATTCATCGTATGTATCCTCTATCTATGCATTCCAGGAATACTTGATCATCAAATACCAGAGTCCAGAGTTCAGTACAACAGTAAACAATGATACAAGAAACATGAGGCAGAAATGACAAGGAGAGGCAGCATACAAGATGAAAGACAGTAAGCAGAGCCAAGTATATGCTTGTATTAGAGGCAAACGCACAGCTACAATGGTTCCCTAGCAGTATATTCCCCTTCCCCCTTTACAATGAAAATGTGGTGGCTATTTATAGCCCCAAGTTCCCTCCGATTACAATCACGGGCACAAAGTCCCGGGCCAAACTATAGCTAACAAAAGCAGCCAAGGAGCTGCTGATGCTGACTTCTGTCGGGTAGGACTGTACTCGCGGCATGGTTTCCCTGAAGGCTGTACAGTTACGTGGCGGTGTGTCGGGTCAAACCTTTGGTCAGCAGGAGTGCGGGTAGTTGTGGCGGATGGGACTTCTTATCAGCTTTAAATGATGGCAGCTGGCTTGGGTAGTGCGGTCCATGCTTGTCCATGTTCCCGTCATGTCTTGGCTCAAATCCCGAGGTTGGACACTTGTCGGATGCTGAAGAGTGACACATGGCTGCCTTGAAAGGCAGTTTATCCAACTTCGCCCAAGATCTGAGCGCTGACGGGATGCGCAGGTGGAAAGCACCGCAGTTGGGGGGGTCTTCTTGCCTTAGTCATTTTTCTGGGCTTGCTTCCCTAACTACACACCGGTCAGAGGGCGCACCCCGACTTCGCTGCGAAGTCGGGTTGCGCACCGGCACTTGCTGTCTTCTTTGCTGTTCGGACTGCGCACCAAAAAGGGGGGACACCCCGACTTCGCTGCGAAGTCGGGTTGTGCCCCAACACTTAGTTTATTTTCTGCCATACTGTCTCCTAGTGCACCCAGGAAGAAGGGCGCACCCCGACTTCGCTGCAAAGTCGGGTTGCGCCCCAGCAATTAGTCAAATTTCGCTCATCTCCTGTTCTGCTGTCGCACTTCGCTGTCCCTACTGCGCTCCAACTTGAGGGCGCACTCTGAATTCGCTACGAAGTCGGGTGGTGCCTAGACACTTAGAAACTTTCAGGGAACACCTTTGTTCTGGAAACTTTGCTTGGGGGAAGAAAAGGGAGGAATGAAACTGCGAAGAAGAGGGAGAAAGGGAGAAATGAAGAAAGGGAAAAAAGGAGGGAAAGAACAAAGCAGTTTGCTTACAAAAACGGAAAACATGGCACCCCGTGCCAAATGTGGCAACATTCCTGGCGGCTCGCGGGGTGTCGAGCTCGCCTCGACGTAAAGAACCATGCCTTCATCCATTGGGTGCAGAGGAACTTCCTTCCCCTGCCTTCTGCTACTCTGACCGCTTCCTTCCGGGAAACTGTTCTTCTTCAGGTTCACTTTCACCAGTTGCATCCCCATTTTCCTCTTCTGAATCTAAAGGCTCTCCACTGTCGGCCTCCCACTTGCTGATGCGTTCGTATGCAGCCTTGGCTTGGTCCTAGACTGCTGCTTGGAAAGGCCCGAGGTCGTTGATCTCTCTTAGTACTGCGTGGAATGCAGCGACCGTGTGCAGGTCGATGGTGCTATATCTTCTTCCCAACTCCTTAAGGGAGGAGTTGATTTTGCAGTACTTTGACACCATCTGGGTGACCTGAGCTTCTTGAAGTGGCTCTGTCCAGCTGTCGATTTCTGCTGTGTCTGCCTCGAAGGACAGCCAATTCTGCTTAACCTGCTCAAGGGTTAGAAACTCGCCATCTTTGATGTAGCTCGGGCACCCGTGCTCGGACAGAGTGTGAAAGGGGGCCAGGAGAACGTTCCTTTCATGTTCTAGGGCATCCAACGCCTTCCTGGCAGTCCTAATCTTCTCTGTCTTATCAAAAATGTGCAAGGTTACCCTTGCATCTGCCCACTCTGAGGCAAGTTGGGACATAGGGGCAAATTGGAGGCCTTTGCGCTCAAACTGCTCAAGTTTCATAGCCAGGTCTAGCCATTGCCTCGCCTGGTGTTCGGCCTCCTCTACCACAGGCTTTCCCTGGGCAGATACTTCTTCGATCCTGGTCATGAAGTCTAGGACCGACAGGGACTTAACAAGGTTGGGCTTGCAACCTTGGAGCAGACTAGCCCGCATCTCTTTGGATTTGCCCTTTGAAAAGGCTGCCGCTTGTGATGCTTTCTCTGCAAGTTGCGACTGCACCTGTTTCAGCTGATCCTGAAGCTGAGAAACTTGCTCCAGCGCCACTTTTTTCTCTTTTGACAGCTGCTCGGCTGTCTGCTTCTGCGCTATGGTCTCTTGCTGAGAGGCGGCCAGCTAGGCCTTAAGTTCTTCTATTTCCTGTTGCGCTAACCCCAGCTGCGCAGTAGCCCTAGCTAAGTCCTCCTCAAGCTGCCTTGTGTTGTTTTGCAGCTAGAACAGTGCCTCCTAGGTCTCAAGATGTTTGACAAGGAGATTGTCTGTTCTACGGCGAATACCACGAATTTTGTATTCCTCGTTGATGTCGTCAAAGCTTTTCTCCTTCCTCTGATGCTCATAGTCCGCCTCGGTCATCTCCCGGAGAGGCTTCTTCACTTTCGGGATTAATTTCTCAGTTGTGAGCACTCTTCGGTCTAGGTCAAACTTAGTGCGCTTTACCGGGGCAGCTATCTCCTCGGCCCTTCTACGCTTGACTCCCTGAAGGAAAGAGGCAAAACCCCCCGCGGCTCGTAGTGCCAGAGGCTGGTCCTCTGTAATCTACATGAAGTCAAGGTCCTCCAGCGTCTGGTCTTGCTGCGGCATTTTTCCTGCAAACAACGAAGTAGGAGGGATTCCAGAGGGGGTGGCGGCCTTTAAGGGCGATCGGGTTCTGGGGGAAGTAAGAGTCTGAGTGGACGACGCCAGTAGGGCTTCGGACGGCTGTAGTGATGAGCGCGGTGATGAAGGCGCAGCTTCAGCACTGGCTGCGGGAGAGGGTTTTAGGGTTTGGCTCAGTGACTGGAAGGCGTTAGGATCCTGAGCAAACTGGTCAAAAGAATGAGGGCCGCTAGATAGCTGGGTAGCTTGGGAAGAGGGAGACGTGGCTACAGCTTGCCCTGATGAGATGGGAGATGGAGCTTTGGCAGGGCTGACTTGGGCTTGGGGAAGAGGTGCAGTGGACGTACCTGCGGGCTCCTCCTGAGCCGCTGTTGGTGGGGCGCTTGCAGGCCGAGTGTCTGTCACTGGTTCAGGGCTATCCAAAGAGACAACCTCTGGCGCTGCTGCCGCTGACTGCTCTGCGACCGATTGCTGCACAGGCTCTTTAGGACGCTTTTTCTGCTGGAGAGGCCACCTCAGGGGTTGACTTCTCTGAACTTTGCACCCTTTCGGGCACTGCCTGAGAAGATGCAGGCTGCATCGGGCCCACTTGGCTGCTCATTGGAGTTGCGCTGGAAGTCGCAGGAGTCGACGATTGCTGGGAGGTTGACCTCCTTTTATACCTTATCTTCGCGCCTCAAGGAACGCAATTGCGAAATTCGAAGGGCCGCCACGTGTTGACGTGCTGGTCGTATAGGGCCGAAAATTCATCATCAACGACCAGGTTCCTCCTGTTGGATTTATCGTGCTGCGTGCGACACCTCATCTTCCAGCATTCAATGATTTTGTCTTTATGCCAGTTGAGGGGCGCCACCTTAGCGAGGAATTTTTTGAAGCCAGTCGACTCCATCCGATGATCCGGGTTTCGCTCGGGATCGTACGTCACCTCTTCACAGTAGAATTCATGCCATGGTGGCCATGATTGCATCAAGTCAATGCGCCAGTCGAGGTCTGCACCAGTTCTGTTTCTTCTTTCCTGCATGATCTCGGCTCGGGGACAGATGTGCATGAATTTTCCCCTGACCCCAATCGGGTCGTACTTCCAGCGCTGTGGCAGCATTATCAGACCCATGTCGATGAGTTCCCGCTCGAGGTAGACATGCTGCCCGATTTCGAACACTTGGGTATTCGCCCAGGTCATGGGATACTGAAATATATGACCTTTCTTTTTGCCCTGGCCGAACTCCTCTTCAACATAATCCATCTGCCGCGCAATTTCCATACCGAACTGATGGTCAGTGCAGAAGTAGGGCAGCAAGCACGGCTTCCCCTTGAATCCGTAGATTCTAACCATAGTTCTTTGAGTCAACCGGAAGGTGTCCTCATACTCATTCTTCCACAGGTATTTTGTCATGGCTTCCGGTGGGCGAGACGCGCCACGGTTGAACAACCCCATGACCTGGCACAAAAATTGGATATTAAATTCATAGAACGAGCCCTTCCTGTACAGAACCTCAGTCCATTCGTACACGGGGAGCAACTCTCCTTTTTCGTTCACTTTCTTCAGGTCAGGGACGTTCCTCCGGTAATGCATGCGATACAGGCACAGCCATGCAAGGAAGGAGCAAAACCGGAAATCCGTTGGCTGCTTCTGCTGCAGTCTAACCAGGCTTGAGTGTATTGCATACGCCAGCCAGTCCGCCCAGTCGAAGAAGATAGGGCGTTTTCCACTCTTCTGCGCCGTGGAGTCGTAGAACTCTCCGTGCAGGATACATTCAGCCAGTGCCAGCTGGTAGGGCCGTACCACTTTGTCAGAGTCGCAGCCTAGGACCCATGCCAGGATGATGTAGATATACTTATTTTCAAATTTTTCCAGGGGGATGGGACCAGCCGGCCACTTTCCGGCTGCCAGCGGAGTCTTCAGCTCCGAATCAAGAAACTCTCTCATCCGCTTGGTCTGCGTAAATCTGCCGGTATGCTCATCCAAATTCACCCTTCTAACAATTGCGCTAGGCTCGTACTGAAGCCCTGGGGCGAACGCTGGCTGGACGCTCTCCCGGAAGAGGGTGAACAACACCTTTCCCTTGTTGTCGCAGACTTTCCTAGCAGCTGGTTTGTAATATTCTACGATTGCTTCAACCAGCTCCGGGCACCAGTGAGTAGGAGGGCACAAGAACCAGTACAGGTTTGATTTGTACGCAGCTCCGAGGTGGTGAGAGGGCGACACCTTGTCCACCCACTTTGCAATGTTCAGCCGCAGTTTGGAGAGGCTGATGGAGGAGCCGTCCTTGTACCCGACCAGGCGATTAACTGGCGGCGGCGGAGTTTGCCCAACTATGCGCCTCTTCGTCCGGGATTTTCTTTTCTGGTCCTTCTGCGGTGCTTCGCTCTCATGAGCGCTTGACTCTGGTGATTCCTCAGCTTCGCGCCGTTCTTCGCTGGATTGCGCCTGTATGGGCACTTTCCCCTTGTCAATCTTTTCTAAAACAACAGAGTCAAGAATTACAAGGAATTTCAGCTTCTAAATTGTCAGCTCTGCGTTTTGCAGTCTCGGAAGCAGTTCGATACTCTGAATTCTCTGAGAGTGCCAGGGCCTTTTTCTAGGCAAAGACTGCATCATTAATGGCGTGAGGGAGGGAGTTAGGGCGGTTAACTCGAAGTTGGTGGAGGCATTATGATTTTTTGGCGGCTGGGTATGGGTTTATTTTTGAAAAGCGCACCCCAATAGCCGTTGGTCCAAAATGCACCTTGCTTTTTAAATGCAACGTTCTTGAAAGCCGTGCAATCATTAAACCCCCTTGGACGTTGTGCCATTGCTGATGTCATCGCTGCTGCCTGGGCACACTTTACAAGAGAGGACTTTTGGCTCACTGGCCCAACTTTGCGTTGCCGAACTGCGCCCTGGGCCCACACTTAGAAACTTTTCTTGTTTTCTGTGATGGGTTATCCAGGCTGCGCCCAAAAGTCAAGGCGCACTCCGACTTCGCCCAGTTTAGACTTCGCTCTGAAAAGTTGCGCAGTCTGACATTCTGAAAATTAAAAATGCAGAAGGGAAATCTGTACAAGGTAGGGCCCATTTGGGCGCCTTAAGTGGCGGTAGATTTTTAAGTGGAACCCGTTGATGGGAATGGGGAGAAGTTGTCCCTCCATGTCCCGAAGCACAAATGCGTTGAATTGGTTCACCCGAGCAATCTGATAGGGGCCCTCCCATAGGGCATCGAACTTGCCGTGGTTGCCCGGATTTGCCTTAAATGAGTCCCACTTCAACACCAGGTCCCCGATTTTGAAAACTTGGGCAGTGGCACCTTTTGCTAACCAGCTTCAGCGTGTTTGGTGAAGGCCTGGTACGCTTTTTCTCTGTCTTCCTCTAGCTGCAGCAACTGGCGCAGTTTGTCGTCTACTGGATCCCCGTTGCCTCTCTCTTCGTCCAACATCCAGAGACCGGGAATTTCAATGTGGGTCGGCAAGACTTCTTCTTTGCCGTAAACAAGCGCATAGGGGGACGTTTTAATGGATTTCTTGAAGGATATTCTGTCCGCCCACAGCGCCGATCCAGGAGTAGGTGCCAAGTCCTCTTGTTTTTCTCTACTGTCCTTCGGATGATATTCAATAGATTGTTATTGGTGGACTCGGCAAGACCGTTCCCCTGTGGAGTAATTGGAAGACATTTTGTGATAAATGTCGTATTTGTCGATGTACGCCGTGAGTACAACGCCTGCGAATCCCGGACCATTGTCCGTTACTATTGACTCAGGGACCCCGAAGCGGGTAATCAGGCTCTCAAGGAACCTAATGACCGTCTCTTGGTCCGCGTTCTTTGTGGGGATCGCCTCTGCCCACCGTGTGAAGTAATCGGTGGCGGTGAGAATGAACTTGTGCCCCGCTGCAGAGTTTGGCGTAATAACCCCAATGAAGTCCAGACCCCATTGCTGAAACGGAGTCTCGGCTTGGATCGGTTGAAGGGGCAGGGGTGCTTTTCTATTTCTACCAGCAAATCTTTGGCATTGATCACATTTTGTACAGACCGCATGCGCATCTGTGAATAGAGTGGGCCAGTAGTACCCAGCTCTGATTATTTTCAAGGTCGTGGGCCTTGCAGAATGGTGACCCCCAGGCATCCCGGAGTGGAATTCTCCGAGGATCCTAGGCTGGTCGGTTTTCCTGACACACCGCAACAGGATGCCGTCAATGTTTTTAAAGTACAGCCCCTCGGGGAGAAGAGTGTATTTCAGTGCACCTAGTCGAAACCTCCTTCTTTGTGAGGCGTTCAGGTGGTCTGGACATCTTCCGGTGCAGAAATACTTCACCAGGTCATCTGTCCAGTCACACTCCTCGGGTAAGGAGTTGGCTAGGTTGGTGTTTGTTGCTGGATCCTCCCACTTACAGGCGGATATCTGGGCTGCTGCGCTTCGGGCCAGCTCCCGGCACAAGGCTCGGCCTCTGATAAGCTTGGTTGGCCGCACCTCTATGTCGAACTCCTGGATTTTAGCAATCCACCCTGCTCTCTTGTGACCCGGCTCTCCTTGTATGATGAAGCTTCGAACGTCTGGGTGTATCACAAAGACAGTAGTTCGGCTCTGGGAGACAAAGTGCCTGAACTTTCGGAGAGACTTCATGATCGCGTGAACCTGCCGCTCTATAAAGTTGTACTTTTCTTCATGCGGCTGAATCACTTGGCTCAGGAACACTATGGGGCGCTCCTCACCATCGTCTCCCTTTTGGGTCAGGACTGCGGCGTAACTCTCGGGTTCTCCCACCGTGTACAAGATGAAGTCCTTGGAATAGTCCAAGTTTATCAACATCGGATCTTGCGCAATTCGGGCCTTGATCTCCTCGAAGGCCTGCCTCCTCTCATCAATCCATAAGAACTCAGCGTTCTTTTTCAGCAATTCGGCCATGGGCTTGATTACCTATGCGAAGTCCGGTATGAACTTCCGCACAAAGTTGATTTGGCAGAAGGACTATAGCCCCTTCTTGTCGACTGGAGCGGGTAAGCGGAGGAGGGCTTCTGCTCTATCAGGGTCCACGACTAGGCCTTTCTCGGAGATGACATGCCCTAGCAGCTTACCTTCTTTTACCGCGAAGACAGATTTCTTTGGGTTTATGGAAATGCCGAATTCACGACACCTCTCAAATATTTGCCGCAGGTGGGGAACATGGTCCTCTCTCCTGTGAGAGAATATAGTCATGTCATCCAGGTAAATGACAATGATCTTGTTGAGCAGCTCTCGGAAGGCCAGATCCATGGCTCTTTGGAATGTGGCGCCAGCGTTGGATAAGCCGAAAGGCATGCGCTGATAGGCGAACGTTCCCCATTTGGTGGTGAACGCCATCTTGTGCTGGTCTTCATCCTTGACCCAGATCTGGTTGTACCCAAAAAAGCCGTCTAGGAGGGAGAATCATTGCGCTCCAGCAACTATATGGAGGATCTGATCCATCTGGGGGAGCGGATAATGGTCCTTAAGGGAGGCCTGATTCAAGTTTCTGAAGTCCACACAGAGACGAATGTCTCCGTTCTTCTTCCTCACGGGAACCAAATTCGCAACCCAGGATGAATGCTTGATGGGATAGATGATCTTGGCCTCCAGCATCTTCAGGAGCTCGGCTTTCATCATGGATTCGATTTTCGTATTTACAGCCCTCTGCTTTTGCCGGAATGGCTTGGTGCCATCTTCTAGCTCAATGGTATGCTGGATTATATTTCTGTCATACCCCTTCAAGTCCTGGTAGCACCAGGCTACTATGTCAGGGAACTCTCGGCATAATGTTCTGATCTGCTCAAGTTCCTCTGTGGTGTAGTCTGTCCCGACCTTAATTGTTTTTCCAGGTTCGAGCTCCAGGTCGGCATACTGCTTCGGGTCTACTTTGATCCGGTGTGATATTGCTCTGTCATTCTGATCAAAGAGACTCTCAAGTGTAATCAGTCCTTTTGGGACATGATTAATTTTCAGCTGTATCAACCCCTCATATTGCTCGTCATCAGGGTCTCTACCTTCGATTGAACACGCTTCGTTAACCAAAAATGTGACGATCTCCTCGTCACGATCGAACACCTGCCAGTGGGTGTCCTTATCAGGCACAGAAGGCTCTGTAAATGGTGCGAACCGGCTTCGGCTTCTGGACAGTGTCATCAGCCGGAACGTACCTGGCTCCAACAGACACCAAAATGTCAGCATGCTTGTTTTTCTTGCGTGATATAGCCTTGACATTCAACAAGTCAAAAGACTCCATCAGATCCCAGACCCGATTTCGATACGCCTTGAGATAGTGCTTCTTGGAGGTGCACTTGTTCGTAATCTGGTGGCACACCAGCTCAGAATCACCAAAGATTTGCAGATGGTTAATCCCTAGCCTCTCCGCTTTCCGCAAACCTAAGCATAGGGCTTCGTACTCCGCCGTGTTGTTGGTATAGCTCCAGGCCAGCTTGTAGGTGTAGTCCTTCTGGATCCCGGTCGGAGAAACCAAAAGCACACCAGCACCGGCGCCATTTTTGCATCGTGCGCCGTCAAAGAAAAGCTTCCACAACTTTTTTGGTGCAGGCCCCACTTCTCTCTTGGCTGACTTGTCAAGCCTTTCAGGCTGAACAACAGTGTAGCAGCCTTGCTTGGTCTCAATTACGGCGTTGAAGTCCCGCAAGGAGAATTCGTCTTCTATCTGCAGCAACTCAAGAGCTTGCTCCGTCATGTCCACCACCACCAGTTCTTCCTCCGTCAACTGAACCATGCAGTCCTCCGCCTCTTCTCCAGGTATCTTCTCTACTAAGAAAGTGGAAGGCTTATCATTGTAAATCTTCAGTCTCCTTCCTTTGAAGGGCACTTCCATTTGTGAGTAGTCTAGAGACAGATACCCACCCAACTTTGCAGTGAACTCCTTGGAGAGACACATGCCGAAGTAGGGTTCCAAATCGACAACCACGACTTCTTGGATGACCACGATGTCGAGAGCTTTGTGCAGCCGAATAGGGATGTCTTTAATGACACCGACTGTCTTGACAGGGGTGCCGTCTAGTTGCAGCATGCCTTGGCTGCTCCTTGTGTACTCCATCTCGATTTCATCGCAAACGGCTCTAGGCATAACAGTCATGGAAGCTCGAGAGTCCACCATGCAGTTGTGTACTATGTACTCTTGCATCCGTAATGACAGATAGAAGGGAGGCGGTCTGTTCTTCCCAGTGGCTGAGACTGTCAGTGGTTGCACCAGGATAGCAGGCTGTATCTGCTTGCCATTCTTCATGCTTTTCAGAGATTCCTGCAGCAGATCAACCTGTCCTGGGAGCAGGAGAGCATCATACATGCTGATTCTTGCGGGGGTCCTCTTCAACTCATCTACTATGTTGTAGCCCGAGGTGCTAGCTCCTTCCGCTTCTTTTGTCGGTTCGTACTTCGTCCGGTACTGCTGAGTGGCCTCAACTCTCTGTCTCTTGGTCAGAGACGGATATCTCAGCTTCTCCTGAGCTTGTTCTTTGGTTTCAGCTGGAGGCTGAGCAGCGAGAGCTTTTGCTACGGGTGGCTTGACTGCAGGAGTCTTTGCCGGAAGAGTTTTCTCTTTGGCTGTGTAGGGCCATAGCCTCTTGTCAGGTGGTAGCCCAGCAGGTTGGGCCTTATCTCTTCTGGCGTACACCTTTAAGGGTTTTATAGCGGCTTCAGCAGACTTTCTGTTTTCCTTGGCGGGAGGCGGCAACGGATCTTCCTCTGGGACGGCGAAGTTGCTTTCATCGCCCAGGATCATGTAGAGTTCTTCGTCCTCTATGGCGCTGCCGGCCAAGGTCTGGAGGTAGTGTTGGTGCAGTGTGCAGTCATCCTCCTAATGTGGGTCGTTGCACGTAGTGCACTAGTTGACCTGGTCAGAAGTACCAGGTTGGTCTTCAATGGCAGCATTTCTTGGGGGGGGATGCCTCTGATCTCGCCGTTTTGGGGCTTGATCCTTTGTCAGTGCTGGGGGCGGATATGGCCTCCTTGGAACAAGGTCCATCTGGGCCTGTTTCTTCTTTAGAAGAGTCATGTCGTTGGACATGGTGTGATATCCAGAGGCCAGAGCTCGTACCTCCTGAAGGATTTTATTCTAAATATCATTGTCAGGAGGCGGCAACTGAGCTGGAGGAGGTAATGCAGCCAATGGAGGAGGTGTAGAATATTGTGCATACTGCGGGGGAGCAGGGAGTGCTGGAAAATGCGAAGGAGGAGGCGGATAGTGAATTTGTGGCGGGCCGTAAGGGTTTACAACCGGCGCTGGATTCCATTGCTGTTGGGGTTGCTTTCCTGAAGTGGACGGCACTGGACCAGAAGCAGATGGATACTGAGATAGGGGAAAGTCAGGATAAATAGGCGGTTGTACCCTGTGCGGGAGTCTGCCAATGGAAATGATATCCATCTCAGCTTGCTAGACAGCCTCATACAGAGCAGGGAACGAGTCGATTCTGGCTATATTCAGTAGCAGGCAAATGTCTGAGTTGAAGGACCTCAGGTAGTAGTGGGCAGCCTGACCTGTTGAAGGTCGGATTTCGCGAGATACTCGTTTCCAAGACCTCGCAAGCCTGATGTTGAAGTCAGACACCTCCTCTTGCGTGTGCCATTGTATACTTTGGAATTGATGCAGCAAAGAAGAGGGATCAGCAGACTCGTTGCATCCTTTTACGAGCCTGCCGGCTAACTATCGCCACCCTGTGATAGATCCCTCTAGCAGTGATCTCCACCAGTAGAGAAGCTTTCCCCTTAGGGAAAGGGCCAGCATACGGGTCTTCACACCTTCGTCAGTGATGGAATGTAGCGCAGCCAGGGCCAGAATGTCCTAGATGTGTTCATACGCCGTCTTGCCGTAGCCGTCATACGTAGGGATAGACTTTAAGGCAGCAGGGGGCATAGCTTGCTGTCTGACTAGGGCCAAGGGCCCAATAGATTCCACCGTCGGGAAGAGATCATCATCGTTCTGCTGGGCAGCCATGTCTTCTTCTCCTCCGGTAGTGTATTCGGTGTCAGAACCGTCCGAAGATGTAGATTCTTCTTCGGCCTCGACCTCTTCAATTTCAACCTCGGCTTCTTCGATTTCAGCCTCGGCTTCTTCTACGCAAGCTTGTTGATCCGCCAGCCTGACGCGCTCGCCTGGAGCGTCAATGTCAATTTCGTAAAAGTCAAGCGGGTTTCCTGGATTCCTTGCTCGCTACCTTCTCGTTTGCATGAAGGCGTTAGGACCGGTCTTTACGGACTCAGAAAGTGTTCAGGTTCGTGCAGAGTTGCCAGGTGCTCTGATTTCTAACAGCAATGAAGCGAGCACTTGTGCTTCGATTCTGTTTGGGGTTGGGAGACTACCATGTCCCACCGGGCGTGCCAGAGAAACTGTTGGTTACGAATCTGCCATGAGGAAAGGATTTGTTGTTATTGCACCCAGATTCGCCCACCAGATTGAAAGGCCGGAAGGAAGGAATGCCTTCTGTGCCAATCTCCGGAGAAGGCCGGATTCCTATGGGGTTTTAAGTGTTTTAGGTTAAGAGTGCAGGGAAAGAGATAAAAATGCAGAAAGAAAATCCAAATGTAATTGGAGTTGGATGGGGGGAATAAGCAGCACAACAACGATCAATCACCGCTACTAACAGCATTCCTTTACAAAGCATACATTGAAACTACAGCTATCATTCATCCTATGTATCCTCTATCGATGCATTCCAGGAATACTTGATCATCAAATACCAAAGTCCAGAGTTCAGTACAACAGTAAGCAATGATACAAGAAACATGAGGCAGAAATGACAAGGAGAGGCAGCATACAAGATGAAAGACAGTAAGCAAACCAAGTATATGCTTGTATTAGAGGCAAACGCACAGCTACAATGGTTCCCTAGCAGTATATTCCCCTTCCCCCTTTACAATGAAAATGTGGTGGCTATTTATAGCCCCAGTTCCCCCCGATTACAATCACGGGCACAAAGTCCCGAGCCAGACAATAGCTGACAAAAGCGGCCAAGGAGCTGCTGATGCTGACTTCTGTCGGGTAGGACTGTACTCGCGGCATGGTTTCCCTGAAGGCTATACAGTTATGTGGCGGTGTGTCGGGTCAAACCTTTGGTCAGCAGGAGTGCGGGTAGCTGTGGCGGATGGAACTTCACATCAGCTTTAAATGATGGCAGCTGGCTTAGGTAGTGCGGTCCATGCTTGTCCTTTTCCCGGTCATGTCTCGGCTCGGATCCCGAAGTTGGACACTTGTCGAATGCTGACGAGTGACACATGGCTGCCTTGAAAGGTAGTTTATCCAACTTCGCCTAAGATCTGAGTGCTGACAGGATGCGTAGGTGGAAAACAACGCAGTTGGGAGGGTCTTCTTGCCTTAGTCATTTTTCTGGGCTTGCTTCCCCAACTGCGCACCGGTCAGAGGGCGCACCTCGACTTCGCTGCGAAGTCGGGTTGCGCACCGGCACTTGCTGTCTTCTTTGTTGTTCGGACTGCGCACCAAGAAGGGGGCGCACTCCGACTTCGCTGCGAAGTCGGGTTGCGCCCCAACACTTAGTTTATTTTCTACCATACTGCTCTCCTAGTGCGCCCAGGAAGAAGGGCACACCCCGACTTCGCTGCGAAGTCGGGTTGCGCCCCAGCAGTTAGTCAAATTTCGCTCATCTCCTGTTCTGCTGTCACACTTCGTCGTCCCTACTGCGCTCCAACTTGAGGGCGCACTCCGACTTCGCTACGAAGTCGGGTGGCGCTCAGACACTTAGAAACTTTCAGGGAACACCTCTGTTCTGGAAACTTTGCTTGGGGGAAGAAAAGGGAGGAATGAAACTGCAAAGAAGAGGGAGAAAGGGAGAAATGAAGAAAGGGAAAAAATGAGGAGGGAAAGAACAGAGCAGTTTGCTTACAAAAACGGAAAACATGGCACCCCGTGCCAAATGTGGCAACAGTACTGATTTTGATGGCTTTGAAGATTAACAACCAAGTACATAGTGTATCCCATGTAATTTAGTTTTGCATGACATGTATAGACTCATCTATAAAGGTTGATCTTTGACATTAATTGTTGTACTCTATATGGATTTAAGAATTAAATATGTTTCCATCCATTTGTGATCTCTTTAATTCAATTTTTTTTATAAATTTTAAAAATATTTTATATTTTTTGAAGTAGGTGGTACCTTCATTGTTTCCATGTTTCCAAAGGGTTTGAGGACACGAGTTTCATAAGGCATTTTTGTTTCACAAACTTTACCTATTTCTATGTTTTGTACAACTTAGCTACATTTCATTATTGGTGATGCCATTCTTTTAGGTGACTTCAATGTTTGCATGGGGACCCACCAGGGACCTTTTTCATGATCTCACAGAGGACGAGTTATGTCTCTTTGAACTTGACCCATAGATCTTGTATTCGACAAAACCTCTATAGATAAGAAGCATCATGTTAGTGCTTATGGAAAACACTTGATTTAGTCATTCGAGTCCCCTGCCCTCTTGGTTCTCAATGGAATTCGTCAATTTCCTAACTCCAAGTTCACTTGTTTTCCATATGGTGGATGTGCAGTTGGCTATGACATCACCTATAGGACCTTGCTTTTTGCTATTCGTAACTTTCAGGTTTCTAGTCAGCTACCCTTGTCTGATCATGTAATACTGACTTTCTGCTTGGATTCTTCCTCTTTTACCTCTCCATCTTCTCCTCCTCCCTTGCCCAATTCTATTGGTCATTTGATGCTTCATTTTGATTTTTTTTGGCTAATTATTATTCTACTCATCTCTCCCAACTGATATCTAAATACTACTATCTTAATTCCACCACTACAACAACCAAATATGAATTTCGTCTCGCACATTATGAGATGCCGCCATTGACTTCTTTCTCCACACTTTTTCTCATCCAAAGACCGCCTGTTACATTGGTTCTTGCCCCATGAATTGTTGGTAGGATAAAGAATGTAAGTCAATTCATTCGAAACTCTATTTTTCTCTTATCCATTAGCCTATTGCTATATCTTCCACTGGAGAGAATATAAATGCATCATCGTTCTATGTAAGAAATGAGAGTTTCTTGATGTTAGGTGTTGTGAATATAAATGCATCATCGTTCTATGTAAGAAATGAGAGTTTCTTGATGTTAGGTGTTGTGAATATAAATGCATCATCGTTCTATGTAAGAAATGAGAGTTTCTTGATGTTAGGTGTTGTGAGCTTCTGGATGCTTTTCATTACTCTCTAAAAGAACCTTTTGGCACACTTCTTCCTTTGTAGCCCTCTCCAATATGCATAAATATCCAATCTCAAGTCTCTTTTGCTAATTATTTATATGATATCCTACATGTCACCTCTTCTCTTTTGGGGACATCAAAAGAGCAATACATAAATAATGCACGACCAAGGCCATTAATATTGAGGGACTTTAGGCCATGTTCCCAAAATATTGTATTGAAGCTATTGACCATGCCATTGCAGAATTATTCAATGAGGTTGTCTGTTCTAGCTTCCCATCCTCTGGTCATAGCATATTATACATGCATGATATAAATTTGGGGATTATTTAGATCCCAATAACTACAAAACTATCATGATTGGGCATGCATTTGTTAAGCTTTATGCTAATTTTGAACATGAAACTCTTAGAACTACTGCATTAGGGGAATCTTAAAGCGAGAGGGAAGGCTGGTTTCAGAATTTCTCATCAAACTATGGATCATGTTTTCATTATTTGGGCTATTATTGAGGAGGATCGCCAACAATCTTCTAAAGTCTATGATGTTTTGTGGACTTTAGAAAGGCCTTTGACACTGCTCCAAGGCATATTTTGGTTCATAGACTACATGACATTTGCATCTCGGAGATTTTAATCATTGCCATAAAGAGACTATATGAGATAGTTGTAAGTCATTTTTAAAGAGCTTTTGGTATCTCCCAGGATGTCCATTGCACTATTGGTGTCAAAAAAGGATGTCCTCTTTCTCCTTCACTCTTTGGGATCTACGTTGTCGAGCTTGAATACTTTATCTATCAAAACACACATGTTGACAAGGATTGCCTTTTACATCATGACTTGACAGCTATATTGCTTTACACAAATGACAGTTCTTGCTCATACTCTTGAGGACCTCAAAGGCAGTTGGATACTCTCGCTTTTGTGACTTATAATAACGGCCAATCAACCTTAGCAAGACTAAAGTGATGATCTTAAACACATCAAAGAGTACACTTTCTAAGTGTTAGTTCTTCTATAAGGGTGAGTCGATTGAGATCATTATTCCTCACACATACTTGGGGGTTTAGTTTATAGGTCTTTCCCTTAATCTTAAACCAACTTCACTATTACAACATTGCAAGGGATACACATCTCTCTTAGTCTTGGAAAGTTAATGTTTCCAACAACACTTGAAAGACATACCTACAAAGATGCGCCTCTTTGATTGGTATTATCAAACTCACAATCCTTTATGGATCTGAGATTTGGGGCTCTTAAACCAACTTCACTAGGGATACACCTCTCTTAGTCTTGGAAAGTTAACGTTTCCAACAACACTTGCAAGACATGCCTACAAAGATGCGCCTCTTTGATTGGTATTATCAAACTCACAATCCTTTATGGATTTGAGATTTAGGGCCCTTAAACCAACTTCACTATTATAACTTTGTAAGTGATACACATCTCTCTTAGTCTTGGAAAGTTAGTGTTTCCAACAACACTTGCAAGACATACCTACAAAGATGCGCCTCTTTGATTAGTATTATCAAACTCACAATCCTTTATGGATCTGAGAATTGGGACCCAAGTTTAAAATGGGCTGTTATGGGCTCACATTGAGAAGTTTATTTTGATTTAATGATTTATCTCATGTAAAAGAATAGTTCCGCAATGTATGGTTCAGGCTGAATTTGGTGCTTGTCCTTTTTGCCTTGAGAGCATCTTCATAATTAATTTTCACCTTCATTGCCTTGGATTCATGCGTGATCACACCTTAGGTTGATAGAAATACCCCTATTTGACACTTTGCTCCTCAAAATGGATTTCCTCTAGGAACACTTTTAGTGGTCATCATGGTTGGTACTTGGAAGTTATTTCTCTTCCTTAGTCAGTTGTCATTTCCATAGATTGATTACCTCCATTTAGATTCTTTATAAATGCTCCTTTTCATCTTCTTCTTGATAAAAATATGACGTTTATAAGTAGTCAGAGATGACGTTTATCGACAATATATTCATATCACATGGGTCATTCCATCTCAACCTCTTAGTCCTAGGTTGGATTTCTACACTAAAGATTTTATGAGGCTTAAGAATGGCATTATGACTCATGTTTATTATATCTAGCGACATTGGACACAGCTTGAGGATTCCTCTTGATCAACTTAGAGATTTCTCACATAAGTTGCAAGTGGATGTAGACCACCATATTCCTTGAGATGATAGGGAATGTTGTCTTTGATCTCTCTAGTAGGTGAAGACTAAAGAATGTTTCATCTTAGGTCGTCCTATTTATTATGAGATTTGGAGGAGGTAATATTACTTGTATAGACACTTAAGAGGATCACTTGCCCCTTTTTCAGCTATCCTCACTAGAGATGATTGCTTTATGCCTTTGAGAAGCTATCATTGTTGCACATCAAGTATTATAGGGAATATCGACTACCACTCAATTCTTCAGCTCATTATTTCACCCTATCTATGCTGATGCTAGTAACAAACATTCATTAGAAGCTACAATTCTCTAGAATGTTAATGATAGATATATGGCCTTTATTTGCATACAACAGTGGTTGTTGGGACTTTGGCACTTTCTTTTTCTTACATACAGCAAGATCTTCTTATATGTAGTGAGATAGGACTATCATTATGTGGCCCCATGTTTTGGCCATTCCTCGTGTACCTAGAAGTTGAAGACGGATGCAACTTACCAATATCCTATCTCCTTCTATTGGTTCCTTGACTGCCATGGATGCTAAGAGTGTCTTGAATATTCATACTTTATGTCCTTCAAGGATGATCCAACTAGGCCTGCTCAGTCCTAGCCATTCTCTCGGGAACATCATTAGATCATGCGTTGGCCTTTTTGGTATGGTTGATGCTGACAATGACATCGTTTTTACTTTACATCCCACTATAGATTAGGGTTGGCTCTTGAATCCACTTAAGCTCTTTTCTGTCTCTTTTTGGTATGGTTGATGCTGACAATGAATTCATTTTTACTTTACATCCCACTATAGATTAGGGTTGGATCTTGAATCCACTTAAGCTCTTTTCTGTCTCTCTTTAACCTTGATTGTTGTCATTAGATCATGCGTTGGCATTTTTGGTATGGTTGATGCTGACAATGACATCGTTTTTACTTTACATCCCACTATAGATTAGGGTTGGCTCTTGAATCCACTTAAGCTCTTTTTTCTCTTTTTGGTATGGTTGATGCTGACAATGACTTCGTTTTTACTTTACATCCCACTATAGATTAGGGTTGGATCTTGAATCCACTTAAGCTCTTTTTTGTCTCTCTTTAACCTTGATTGTTGTCTCTCTCTTCTCTTCAAAATTTCTTTTAGCATGTTGAGGTTTACCCATGTTTTCTTTACTCTACTTTAGCTTATTTTTATAGTATTTTTTAGTTGTGGCAGTGCATTGCTACAAATATTTTTGGCAAGTCTCTTTTTGGTATGGTTGATGTTGACAATGACTTCGTTTTTACTTTACATCCCACTATAGATTAGGGTTGGATCTTGAATCCACTTAAGCTCTTTTCTGTCTCTCTTTAACCTTGATTGTTGTCTCTCTCTTCTCTTCAAAATTTCTTTTAGCATGTTGAGGTTTACCCATGTTTTCTTTACTCTACTTTAGCTTATTTTTATAGTATTTTTTAGTTGTGGCAGTGCATTGCTACAAATATTTTTGGCAAGTCCCATTGGGATACATTGGGTATCCATGGATATTGATTGCGCTATCTTATTTTGACATTTTTCCTTTTATTGATAGGAATCTTGGTGCATCATAGGAATTCCTTGGTAATGCTATTAGTATTTCAAATAGTTGCTAATTGTTTTTAAATTAACAACCCAATTGAGATAATTTTAGACATGACAGTGCTAGATCTAAATATTTCTTGGGGAGTTCAGGTTATGATAATTGAAAAGATGAACATTCAAAAGTGGTTTAGATAGACCTTGAACTAGCAAAAGGAAGATACTCACATATAGTAGAAACCAACAAGTTTCATCATGCTGTTCACTAACTGAAAAGTGTTGTCTTTGGGAAGTACCAAATATGATATGTAGGCCTATCCAATATTGCTTATTGCTTGTGATGTACTGATTTCTTACAAGCTTGTGATAGATCATTACACGTGTTTTTTGGTTTTAACTAGAAATGAAGCATAAAAATGTCATATTTATAACCTGCATGAAGGCTTTTTCTTTAAGGAAAGGGCCGAGCTCGAAAACACGGGTTCGAATCCAAATGAAATCTATTAATTGGGGGTGGATACTTACCCTTTTAAAATAGAGAGGAGAGCATGAAAGTGACGAGATGAGATTGAGGATGAGATTGACGAGGAGATGCGTGCTCTTTAAGTAATACAAATAAAAGATATGACAGAGAAGAAAATCCAGAATTGTATTAATATCATGGAATTTTACATGAAGAGTTGGCTTGAATTGCCATTGAACTCTTTCACAGATTAATACAAATAAAGATTAAACATATAAATTTAGAAAATGGCATCCTACAGAGAAAATAGATATTACAGCCCTGGAACAGTGTCCTTTCATGAAGATAAGTCCAAAAGATATAATACAGTATGATATGATATGGCTGAATGCTTGATTTTAATAGTTAAAGGAAATAAATATATTGCTATAAATACATATTATAATGAAATGTTTGTGACCTGGTATTATTGAAGAAATTTGTTCCCCTTCCCGTCTCTCTAGTATTTGAGTCTTTGCAAAATGTTATATAACTCTGTTGAAACTCAAGGAAAGCTTATTGGAACTACTGTTTAACGATTTGATTGAAATATCAGGAAATTTAATGGTGACAAAATGCGAGATGGTCCATCTTGATTGATGTCATTGAATTCATTGTTATGATTTGTATCATGGCTTAGGCTGTCAAGACCATGGAAGGCCTGGCTAAGTGTTTTAGATTCTAGTCTATCTAGTTTGAGATAACAATTATAGGTTTACAATGTCAATTTGTTCTAATTGAATGGACAATTATCCTGGAGATGAATGAGGTGCATTATCAATTAGGGGGATACCAACCAAATGGAACTAATATGTTATAAATATTCCCATGGGATACATACACTCACAGGCAAAATATGAGTTTTTGCCCAAAGTATAAAAGGTACAAATCCCAAAATGTCCTATAGAATATCGCAAATGTTAAGACAGATCTGTGGAGTAAAGCCTGGGCACAGACATTAAAATAATGCATACAAGTCAGACTGAAAATAAGCATATAAAGAGAAAATGATTAGAAGCTTTTGTATATTGATATCACTTAACTTTGTTTATTGAGGATAGGTGGAGTGATGGATTGGTTGGAATCTCAAAATAAGCCATAGACAAAGAATAGCATTGAGGGATATTATCTATGGATGTGGTTTGGTGATGATCGCTCTCTCTACGAAGTAGTTAAAACTTTATAACCAAATGAGTAAAAGAGTGATCAAAACTTTAGAAACAATTCTAACATAGAAATAAAAAAATTGGCAATAACTATATGAGGAATAACAACAAACCTCTCACTTTTTCAGCAGCTGAATCTCAAAATCATATTGTCCAATTAAAACTTAGAAAACATATTCTAAACCTTGGAATTGTTTGCAAACAAAACTATGTTTACCCATGGCCCAAGTTGGACCCACCCTCACACTAAAGTCATTCTTTTTAAATCAATGCTTAACCCTAGCATAATTCAGCTAAGGTTCATGAAGTTTTGGATACAAGGATGGTTAGGTATGAGATGACATAGAGACACGAGAATATTGGGTAACTCGAACTATGTTATACTACAAAAGAATGTTACACGTGCATGTTGAGTATAGTAAGTGTAGGAGAATGAATATTCCCAATGGGATAGGATTAGTGTGACAAACCTCTTCATATCCTAACTAATTAGGCTCATAATGTCTCTCCTAGATATAAATTGCTTTGCCCTTAAAGTGTGGGAGAGTAGAATATTTTTCAACCAAAAACCTTCTTTGCCAATGTAACTCTTCTTTAGTAAGTGCTTCCACTTTATTATATATTTTGTTATTTGTCTAGAGTGTAAATCCTTCATGCATGTGTAGAGAGATATTTACGTAATCCAAACAGTAAAACAGAGAATAATAGTAATGAAACATGCAATAAAAGTAAATGTTCAGCAGTTAGGAGATCTTATGATAGCAGCAAAGACACTTCAGTATTCTTTGGAACACAATGAACCAGCCTTGCATGACAGCAATATGCATACGACATGATCTCCAAACAGCATAATCATGAGCCATCACAACAATATATGAGAATACAAACACACTACAAACATATCTGAGAGTCTGCCCTATCCGTAATGGGCAGCCCCGACAACCGGCCCTCTGCTTTTGCCCTTAGCCAAGAATCTCCTCAAGCCTCTTCGGAGGAAGTTCCGAGTGATTTTGAAGCAGAAGTGGGCATCGTTGCTTCTGGCAAAGGTGGCAAGAAGAAACTTGCTTTTGGATCTTCTGATGCCTCGCTCTCTCCCTATTGGCACTCGTCCAGGTCCAAATCTTCGGGAGGGAAAACTAAATCTGTTGTTGTGATTGACCCTGAGAAGGTTGTCCTTGATCCCTCTTCCCCGGTCCTCAAGAAGCAGAAGATTCTTGACGCTTCTAGCAAAGCCCTGCATATCAAAGACGACCTCTCCCTTGGAGCGGTCTCTGCCCAATCCAGAGAGGATGTTGATCTGCTGATCGATTTAGATGACATTGTGTCCCTGGCGACCTCTATGCTTCTTCAGGCTGGTAAGGTCATCAACAAGCTCAAAACCCAAAAGGTGGCGACCCTGGCTGCGGAAGCCCCGATGAAGGAAAGCGAAGACCAGGATCATCCACCAGCTTCTGATTAGCTGGTGTTTCGGGATGTTACTCCTGTTTTTTTTGGTGTTTTGGGTTAATCCTTTGTCTTTTGGCTTTTGGGACAATCCTTGTGCCTGTCATCTTTATTTTTGTTTGTTTCTTGGGAAGTCTCCTTTCCCTGCCCTTAATTTTGTTTTTGATCTCCTAGCTGGTTTGGGTGGTTGAGGTCTTCCCGTGTTGGAGTACCTTCCTTTTTTCTTCCTGCTTTGTAAAATGTTTGGGGACCCTTGTAAAAGGTTTGGAGATTGGGGCTCCATTTCTATGGGCGCCTAGCTTTAAATTATATGGCACTAATGAGTATGGAATTGAAACGAAAGGAGTTTTGAAAGCCCAAAAAGTCAGAATTGCTGACCAAGAATTCATCTTGGATTTTGTTGTGATTACAATGTAGATGTAGACAACACTATGAATGTAATGTCCCTTTTTTAGGAACAACAAACCCTTACTACGAAAATGCAGAAATTAAGTACAGCAAGGAAATAACTCAGAAATTGCTCATAAAATAACACAAGTATGAGGAGAAATCAGCCAGTATCATATATTAAATATTGCCAAACCAATACAACAACTGGAATGGACAAATGGGTCCTCAAGGAACTCAAAATGCAGATACAAACTCCCACAAGTGGGACGAACTAACCCCAAGGCTGAACAGATGCAAAAACTCCTCAAAAATGACCCCAAATACAAGCGTAGGGTTTGGGGCTGCCAAAAGATCTGAAACACATGACACAAATGCTCCCAAAAATGCCACGAACTCCTCACAGATGCCTCTTTTTGTATTTTTTGATATTTTAGGGCAATAACACCTGCAATGATATTGCCAAGACCCCAACCATGCACCTCCAATGCACTATGGGAATGAGCAAGACCTGCAATCTCAACTCATGGAACCTCTAGGGTTTCAATATTCAATTACGATATCAACATAACATGCCCAAAATGGGACGTCTCACTCCCTTATATAGGGTGAGGTTCTAATTTGGAGTTGACATCTCCCAACCCTAAAATCACTTAAAGTGCCTTATTACAACATAAAAACATAAAACATAAATAAACACAACTTAAGTTATGTCTCCTAGTCACATGAACCCCTTTTTCACTTTTATAATTAAGTGTAGGAGACATTTACAAAAAATATTTATTTTTGGGACATTACAAGTCCACCCTCCTCAAATTGCTTGTCCTCAAGCAAAGTCAAAGCTGGAGCATCTAAAATTTCTGCACCTTCCCAAGTAGCATCCTCCATAGGCAAGTCCTTCCACTTCACAAGATATTCTTTGACAGTCCTACTCCTAAGCTTTCTCTCCCTTGTCTCAAGGATCAATTCAGATTCAAGAATGAGCTTTCCTTCATCATCAAGGGGTGGCAAATCTAAAGATGGCTGAATATGTTGGCCCAAGGCCTTCTTCAAACAAGAAACATGGAAGACATTATGTATTTTACTTCCACTTGGAAGTTCCAAAGCATATGCAACTTGTCCAACCTTACTCAACACCTTGTAAGGTCCATAAAATTTGGGTTTGAGTTTTTCTGCTCCACTTCTTTTCAATGTAGACTGTTTGTAGGGCTGCAACCTAACATAAACCAAGTCTCCCACCTCAAATGAGCGCTCACTACGCTGCTGATCTGCATACTTCTTCTGCTGATTTTGTGCCGTAAGAATATTGTCCTTCAAAGCATTAAGAATATCTTGATTTTCTGCTGCAAAGTCTCTAGCTTTTTGGACCCTTGAATCACCAAAAATCAGATCTGAAAAGTGTGGGGCATCATAACCATAAAGTGCCTTGAATGGAGACATTTTTATGGACATATGATAAGTAGAATTGTAGCAATATTCACCAAGGTGCAGCCATTTAACCCATGCCTTTTGTTGACCTGAAACATAATTTCTCAAATATCCTTCAAGCCATTTGTTAACAATTTCAGTTTGCCCATCAGTTTGGGGATGGTAGCTAGTACTAGGAGTCAATTTAGTACCACATAGCTTAAACAATTCTTGCCAAAACATGCTCAAAAATCTGCTGTCCCTATCACTCACAATGGATTTAGGCAAACCATGCAATCTGAAAACTTCTTTAAAAAACAAATCAGCAACTTGTATGGCTGTACAAGTTGTTGAAATGGCATAGAAATGAGCAAATTTTGTCAATCTATCAACAACAACAAATATGCAATCCTTCATGTATACCTTGGGCAACCACCGGTAATGAAGTCCATGGAGATACTTTCCCATTTCTGATTGGGAATAGGAAGTGGCTGAAGTAAACCAGCTGCAAATTCATGTTCCCCCTTGTTTTCTTGGCAAATAACACATTCCTGAACATGCAAGAAGACATCCCTTTTCAAACCCTTCCAATAGAATCTTTCTCTAACTTGTTTGTAAGTCTTGTAGAAACCTGGATGGCCTACAAGTGGAGCATCATGCATGGCTGTAATTAAAGCTTGTTTCAGCTTTGATTCAGGTACTAAAAACACTCTTCCCTTGCAAAAAATCAGTCCTTCTTTATGGCTGAACCTGTCATCTTCAACTTGCCCATTTATTAGTTTAGAACAAAAATCATTCTTTGCATATTCAGCCATAATTTTCACCTTCCAATCAGCAGAAATAATGGAAAGAGAATGAAAAGTAGGGTGCCTAGAAAGTGCATCAGCAGCTGAATTCTTCTTACCCTTTACAAACTCAATTTCAAAATCATATGATTGCAACTTTGTTACCCATTTCTGTTGTCTTTCATTCAGTTCAACTTGCCCCAAGAAGTATTTCAAACTGTTATGATCAGTTTTGACCACAAACTTGCCACACACTAAGTATTGCTTGAATTTGGTCAAGGCATGCATGATAGCTAGCATCTCTTTATCATAGATGCTGAAAGTTTTCTCCACATTTGAGAGCTTTCTACTCTCATAAGCAATGGGGCATCCTTGTTGCATAAGTACAACTCCAACTCCAACACCGAAGCATCACAAGCAATAGTAAAAGCAACAGAAAAATCAGGAATAGCAAGTAAAGGAGTGGAAGTCATTACATCTTTCAGCTTTAGAAAAGCTAAAAGAGCCTCATTGGACCATGAAAAGGCCCCTTTCTTAGTTAATTCAGTAAGGGGGGCAGCCAAAGAAGAAAACCCCTTAATGAACCTCCTGTAGTAACTGCATAAACCCACAAAACCCCTCAATTCCGTTAGGTTGGATGGTATAGGCCATCTTTGTACAGCTGAAACTTTAGTTTGATCAACCTTCACCCCATCTTTGCAAATAATGTGCCCCAAGTATAAAATTTCAGTCATAGCAAATTCACATTTAGATTCTTTTGCATAAAACTCTTGCTGTCCTAAAATGCTCAAAACTGAATCTAAATGTTGTAAATGATCATCCCAATTTTTGCTATACACCAAAATATCATCAAAAAATACCAAGACAAAGCGCCTCAAATGCTGATTGAAAATTTGATTCATGGCTGATTGAAAAGTGGCTGGTGCATTAGTCAAACCAAAGGGCATAACCATAAACTCATAATGCCCACAATGGCATCTAAAGGCTGTTTTGTACACATCCTCATCCCTCATACGAATTTGGTGATATCCGGACCTAAGATCAATCTTTGAAAAATACATGGCCCCATGCAACTCATCTATTAGTTCATCCACCCTAGGAATAGGATATCTATTCTTTATGGTCTTCTTGTTTAATGCCCTATAGTCAATGCACATTCTCATGGTTCCATCCTTCTTTTTTACTAACACAACAAGTGAAGCAAAAGAACTACAACTAGGTCTAATGTGCCCACTCTCAAGTAAATCAGCAATGGTCTTTTCAATCTCATCTTTGAAAACCTTAGGATGCCTATAAGGTTTAATTATGACAGGTTTACTATTTGCTTCCAATTCAATAACATGCTGAAAACCTCTACTAGGTGGCAAACCTTTAGGTAGGTCAGAGAATACCTTAAGATGTTTTTGTAGTAAACCTTGAATTTGAGGATGATAGGTGGCTGATTTTTTCCCTTCGAACTGAAAATTACAGCTGCCCACTCAACGTCCTTATGCCTTATCATCTTCTCCATTCTTTTGTATGAAACCTCCAAAATTTTGCAAGAATATTTTGACCCATTTTCCTTGATTCCTTGCAACACCACATCTTTCCCTTCAAGCACAAATTTCAGTTCTAATTTCTGATAATTAGTAACATAATCACCAAGTGAATACAACCATTGCACACCCAAAACCATATGTGGAATACCTCCTAAGGGAAAAACAAAGAATTGCTCATCTACTTCCATGTTGCCAAAATTAATTTTTATGTTTCTTACCACTTTGTTGCATGTGATAAGATCACCATTGCCAATAGCAACACTAAAACCAGGAATGATAGTTGTAGGAAGATTCTTTCTAGTGGCAAACTTCTCATCAACAAAATTGTAAGTAGCACCACCATCTATTAAAACAATAACCTTTTCATCAAAAGATCTACCTGGTACCTTAATAGTGCGAAACTGATTCAGCCCACTTAAAGTGGCTAGGGAACCTTCTGGAACTTCCTTATACTCCCTTTGTGCTTCCTCTTCCAAGGGTGTCTCATCTCGCCTCATAAAAATCAGGATTATCAGAATCAGAATCAGAATGTAATTCAATGATTTTCATACCTCCTTCTCTGCATTTATGACCTCTTTGCCAAGGAGACTTGCAAATGAAACACTTGTTTTGTTTCCTTAGCTCATATTTCTCTTCTTGTGTCAAGCGTGGGCCCTTTGGGGGCTTATTAGGTGGCTGAAAACCAGATCTGAAACCTTCTCCATGCGTGGGATTCCTGCCATAAAAATTTCTCTCATTTCCACCTTGCTGCGTGAGGTTTCCTTGCTGCCCATACTGCTGTCCAAAAACTATTTTTTGGCTGCAAAAGGTGGTCTAGCAGGTGGATTATGTGCAAAATATTTTTGTCTAGGAGGTAAAACAGATTCTAAGCTTAAAGCTCTCTTAATGGCATCTTCAAGAGTGGCTGGTTCAAAAGCTTTAACTAATCCCTTCACGGGTTCCAACAAACCATCCATAAAAAGAAAAATTACCCTCTTGGGTGAAATATTTTGTACCTGAACCGAAAGTTGTTCAAACTCCTCCACATAGGCATGAATGGATGAAGTTTGCTTCAAAGTGGCAAGCTCCTTGAAATACTCTTCCACATTCCTCCTTTCAAACCTGTTCAAAACCCCGGTACAAAATTCATCAAATGTATCAATATCACCATGCCCTTGGGTTAATAACCCATGATGCCACCATGAGTAAGCACTACCCTCAAGGTGGAGTGTAGCAATCTGAACCGCATCGGCTTCAGAAATAGGCTCCAAGGTAAAATAAGTCTGCAATTTTTGAAGCCATGCCCTAGTTGTAAGACCATCTTGACCATTAAATGAGGGAATGGTCACCTTTTGATGCAAAAAGGGCTTCTTTTTCTCTTTTTTAGCCTCAACAACAGATTTACCCACAATCTTCAAATATTTATCAAAAGAAACTTCTGCCCTAAAACCCTCAGATTTATTACTATAAGCAGCAAACCATTCATCTAATTCATCAGTTACCTCATTTTCCTCCGGTGGAGGTGGTGGAACAAGGAACATAGGCTTGGACGGCCTAGGCAAGGGAGTGTGTGAGTTAGATGATGACTCATGCCCATTGTTGTTGCCTCCCCTTTCTCCTTCCCTCCTTGTGCCATTTGGGTTGCCCAAAGCTGCCCTCAATTCTTGCTGATTTGTCTCTTGTAAGGACACCATTCTTTGCAGCATGTCAAGTAGGGCATCGAATTTTTGCTCAATCCTATCAACTGGCCTTTGGGGCTCCTCAACCTCTTCCCTGTTTGACATTTCCAAAGCGAGTCTGTTTCTCCTAGTAAAATACTGATGAACAGGAGGACGATGCATAAAACCCTATCAAACCCTAAAAAGATGGAAATCTGAAATTCTGAAAATTTTGACCACCAAAAAAATTTCTGAAACCACAAAACTGCAAATTGGTCAAAAGGGTATCCAAATCTGCAATTTTTATTTTCTAAAAAAAAATCCCTAAAAATCCGTGAATCCCCTAAAAATCCGCGATTTTCACTAGGGCACAACTTTTCACCACAGAAACACACTTATCACCACGAATCACGAGTTGGCAAGATTCCAGCTCTGATACCACTTGTAATGTCCCTTTTTTAGGAACAACAAACCCTTACTACGAAAATGCAAAAATTAAGTACAGCAAGGAAATAACTCAGAAATTGCTCATAAAATAACACAAGTATGAGGAGAAATCAGCCAGTATCATATATTAAATATTGCCAAACCAATACAACAGATGGAATGGACAAATGGGTCCTCAAGGAACTCAAAATGCAGATACAAACTCCCACAAGTGGGACGAACTAACCCCAAGGCTGAACAGATGCAAAAACTCCTCAAAAATGACCCCAAATACAAGCGTAGGGTTTGGGGCTGCCAACAGATCTGAAACACATGACACAAATGCTCCCAAAAATGCCACGAACTCCTCACAGATGCCTCTTTTTGTATTTTTGATATTTTAGGGCAATAACACCTGCAATGATATTGCCAAGACCCCAACCATGCACCTCCAATGCACTATGGGAATGAGCAAGACCTGCAATCTCAACTCATGGAACCTCTAGGGTTTCAATATTCAATTCCGATATCAACATAACATGCCCAAAATGGGACGTCTCACTCCCTTATATAGGGTGAGGTTCTAATTTGGAGTTGACATCTCCCAACCCTAAAATCACTTAAAGTGCCTTATTACAACATAAAAACATAAAACATAAATAAACACAACTTAAGTTATGTCTCCTAGTCACATGAACCCCTTTTTCACTTTTATAATTAAGTGTAGGAGACATTTACAAAAAATATTTATTTTTGGGACATTACAATGAAAAAGTGAAGTTGTTTGTAAAAAGGTCTACATGTCTTGATGTAATGAAAATATGGTCAAAATGAAATGTAATGTGGTCAAATGAAATGTTTGGAAATTTAGATGTAATGAAAATTCAGCCATCGTTGTAAGCAAATTAATTAGCAATTTGATTAAGGTTGTTTAGAATAGGCGGTTCTGGTAGTTGTGTCAAGTCACCCTAAAGTGGTTTTGATAACTACCAGGGCCAAAGTATAAATAGACCCCCTACAATTCAATTTGTATCCATTGCATTGAGAAGCAAGTCCATGTACGAAGGAGAGACACCAGACTGTTACAGCGTAAGGCTGGGCGTAACATTGTTGCAGTCACAGACTGTAATTGTACATGATTCCATTGATAATGCAAACTCATTCACTTGTGCCAATTGTGTCTCCATTGATGTTGGTGTTATGTTAGATTTTTGTCTTTGTGTCATAAGTGTTGTAGGTAGGATTGCTTAGACGGAGACCAGATCCGCACCACCTTCAAGCGAGCGAGTCAAGTTGTAGGAGTCGACATTGTCATGGCTGAGAATTGCCAACATATTGTCGATGTTGTATAAACCAAACTGCTGACATCAGGAGCCGACATGCTATCTGCCATTAGGTGCAGTGCCATCACGTGGAGAGTTGTCATGCCGACATGTTGATTGCCATCATGAGTCGTGTCGTCATGAGCCATGTCGTCATGAGTCGTGCCATCATGCTGAACATCGTTTTGAAAGATGCCGTCAGGACTGAAGTTGTCATAAGAAGTTGTCGTCTAACGTTGGGCCAACATGCCAAATACCGTCAATTCACTATCGTCTAAGTTGCACTGTAGTCATTGAATTCATGCCATCACAGATGTATTCCTTTGGGAAACATTGTCGTTTTTCCTTCCACTAACTGTCATTCCCTCATCTCGAGAATCCTCATTACTGTCTACATTTGGCATCGTTGCCTAGATCAAGTTCGGGTCGATAAGAAGAAGTGAGCATGATAAACAAAGAGGTGAATGACAGATTCAAGGTTGCAAGGATGACGATGACGAAATCAAACACAAACTAGGAAGCAACCAATGAGGAGAAGTGCAGCGAATCAAGGAGTACAAAGTAGAGACGAGTTTACGCAACCAAAAGTGGAGAGGGTGTGAAACCCCTTGGACGACAAGAGTCCAAGAGCCGAAAGAGAAAGGTGGCGAACATTGTTGTTGAGGCAGCTCCGTACCCTCTTTGATACCATGTTGGAATTCACTCTTATTTTCATAAAGAAATAGAAGCAATCTATTCACTCAAATCTTATATAAAAAGCATAAAAGGATGGGAAAAGGAAAGCGAAAGACACAAAAATATGGGTGCCTTTGAACACCATAGTCATTGTATTATCCATGGTGACTAAGTTGGAAAAAATAGCTATGCCTGTGTCCCTTGTGCTTCATGACATATTCTAATCAGCAAGCCTGGGTAGATCCACCACGTGCTTGTAAGGACACTATGGCATCTGAGACACCTAGACTCCTTTAGACAAACTGGTTGCCTCCCCCATCACGCCCAGAGGCGCCTCGGCTTCTTGGAGATTTTGTCTTGGGACGTTTCGGGGCTCACCCCCTCGAGTCCCCAGATTTCGGGACACCCTTGGAAATGTGTTGTCCCCTCTCCTTCTCCGCGTTGTCCCCTCTCCTTCTCCGCGAAATGGGGGATGACAAATCGAGGTTCCTTAGGCGGGATGGGTCCCAGAGTTGTACAAATAAGCTATGTGCTTAGTGCTATCACAATTGTTTAGGTGAGCAGAGTGCGTCGAAGATTTTAACATGAATCATGCCTTATATGTATGGAACTAATCTAATATGTATAAGCCGTGCATTTGTCAAAGCGCACATTCATTTGTAGAGGAGGGACAGAATAATTTCTTGATGGCATTCCACGCCATTGCCATTGCCTTGATCCTACAGGCTACAGGCAACATGAGTATAACATGTAGACTCAAAGAGAGGACACAACTGATTTTATAGAAGGGTTACGTACTATTGTGGAAAAGATTGGTCGATTATCACGATAATTGCTATAATTTCAAGCCAGTTGATTAATATTAAAAAAATTGAATAAATCAGGATTAAATTTTATAGATGGGATTACTTAGAAAAAAGTTGAGTGTTAAATAAATTGTTAAAAATTCGAATTATCGCGATGGAGACGGATTTTGAGGCTTTTTTCGCAGTCTGTCTCTTCAACCCGCTGGGCAACGAAAAAAGATTTCAGTCCTTTAAAAACATTAACGTGCTATTGTTATTGAATAGCATTAACGAATGCAAAGCTCAGCTTCTTTAGATAGAGGCACTCCACGTTGCTATGTAGGCAGACAGATAGGCCACAAATATTACGTGGTGCAACGGCATCTAGAGCTTTCAGAGCTTGAACCTCCGCCACCGCCACTACCTCTTTAAGGGTCTTCAAATCAGATTTCAGTTGCGTCTGTCACCACCTCTGTTTTGATTTTCGACTCCGCCGATAGCCATTGTTTTCATTTCCGGCTCCGCCCTTGATAGCCATTGTTTTCATTTCCGGCTCCGCCCTTGTTTCTACCTGAGTTTGCTTCTGCATTTTGCTGCTGTTGTTTTTCTGTTGTTGCCGTCTCCCATTGTTTTCATTTCCGGCTCCGCCTTTGTTTCTACCTGAGTTTGCTTCTGCATTTTGCTGCTGTTGTTTTTCTGTTGTTGCCGTCTCCCCTAAGGCAAGCTTACCTTTAGCAAAGGATGTATAATGGAAGGTATTTGTTCGATTTTGTTTTTTTTAATTGTTTTTTATTTAAAAAAATTAATATTGGTTTGATCAATTTTTTTCGTTTGGGTATTTTTAATTGTTTTTAAATAAAGTTTTTTATTTATTTTTATTTTTATTGAGGTTAGTGTGAAAAATCTTTATGACGATGTTTAAGGTTGGGCATCTTAAAGGTGACCTTTGAAAAGGGTGAGAGTTGAGCTTATCAATAGGAGCCAAACACATAGCCATACACACACCCATCCTCACAATATTGGTTTGATCAATTTTTTTTGTTTGGGTATTTTTAATTGTTTTTAAATAAAGTTTTTTATTTATTTTTATTTTTATTGAGGTTAGTGTTAAAAACTTTTATGACGATGATCAGGGTTGGGCATCTTAGAGGTGACCTTTGAAAAGGGTGAGAGTTGAGCTTATCAATAGGAGCCAAACACAGCCATACACACCCATCCTCACAATTCCTACTCTGTAGTTTGAATCTTGGACCTCCGAAAGAAGAGCCAATGCTGGAAACGTTGCGATATCCCAAGGATGTTTTTGTTTTTATTTGTGAAAAACATGCCAAAAGGATGTCACTTTCGGGTAAGACCCAGGGAGGCAAGGGTATCCATTCCACCAAGGATGTTTTTTATTTTTAAATTACTTCTATCAAAGTTTTTATTTTTTATTTTTTTCTTAGGTTGGTTATATGGGATTAAAACATGTCCACTTATATTATATCATCTTCAAGCAGTGGTATTAATATCCTTTTCTATTACCAAGCAAGGATCAAATATTGAGGCTGCCCCTAACAACACACATTCTATCTCATTTTTATTTGTTCTTTAATACTACATGAGGAGCACTAAGGGCTCGAGATTGGTACGGCCATTGTCAGGTTTGCACGCACTCAACTGATGCTATTGGTACGGCCATTGTCAGGTTAACACGCACTCAACTGATGCTATTGGTACGGCCATTGTCAGGTTGGCACGCACTCAACTGATGCTAATGGTACGGCCATTGCCAGGTTGGCACGCACTCAACTGATGCAGGTCAAATTACTACCTTGGCACAAACAGACATGCCTCCAAGGTTTGAACCTAGGTCTCTTTTTAATAATCACTAAAAATAATCACTAGAATTAAATGTTGAGGAATCTAACCCTTTTTAATAATAAAAAAAAATTAATATTTTTTTTTAATGAGTTTAAATAATTTTTTATAAGAGGTCTTGGTAACGTTCGTATTAAAGTAATTTAGGTGAAGTTTACTTATTATTTTTTTAATATTGTTTTTATCAATCATAGGTTATATTATTTAGTTATTATTTTTTTAATATAATTTTATTATAGGTTATATTATTTACTTATTATTTTTTTAATATATTATTTAGTTATTATTTTTTTATTTACTTATTATTTTTTTAATATAATTTTATTATAGGTTATATTATTTACTTATTATTTTTTTAATATTGTTTTTATCAAAGTTTTTACAATTTTATTATAGGCTATATTATATATATAAGTTTATTGGAGTGGCATATTCCTATGTTGGAATTTCGTTCCACTTTAATACTCTTTTAAGTAAATCATCTTCATTTTCCTTAAGTGGTATAGACTCCTCCCTAGGTAATAAAAGTGAAAGTGGTGAAGATAGTATCCCTTGCACTTCAAGATTTCAAGAGCAGAATAATAAAGAAATGAGGTTTGAGGAAACCCATAAAGGGTTTTTAAGGCAGAATAAGAAGGTGATTGCTATAGAAGAGCATCTTTCCAAGTTAAGATAAAAATATTGTGTTTTTGAGGTTATTCATTGCACTTCAGATCCTTCTGAACAAGGCAAACCTAAAGATGATAAGTCTTACATTGTGATTTGAACAAGGCAAACCTAAAGATGATAAGTCTTACATGCGCAATGTGAGAAGATTGAAAAGATTGATGAAGATGAAAGTATTGTTAGGAATGGAAAAAAAAGGAAGACCCAAGAAGTAAAAACAAAGAGGGAAAAAAAATCCAAAAATATATTGATATGGGAAACAAAAGCAAATATCACAAGTGTTAACAAGAAGTGGGGCTAAACCCACCAATAAAAACAAAAAATAACAATGAATATAATATCTTGGAATATGAGGGGAATGAAAAAGAACCCTAAAAAAATGTATTAAGAAATTGTGAGGTTGTTATAAACAAGATATTTATAGATATAGAAGCTAGGCAACAAATATTTTAGCTATTCGCGGTGTTGAATTTCATCTTGACATAATTTAAATTTCGGAAGGCATATGATATAAAAGGTGTTGGTGTTGATTGTGGAAACTTAGCAAGAATATGGAAAATATCTTTAATAGAAAGACAAGGCAAAGTTGGGTATGCTTTAATTAATTTGTTAGAAATGTAATGAGAGCAATGTAATGTTTTGTTTTTGTAATGGGAGTGACCTTCGATAGAAGTCACACATCTTTGATAGAAAGACAAGGCAAAGTTGGGTATGCTTTAATTAATTTGTTAGAAATGTAATGATAGAAAGACAAGGCAAAGTTAGAAATGTAATGAGAGCAATGTAATGTTTTTTTTGTAATGGGAGTGGCCTTCAATAGAAGTCACACATAGCTTATTAAGAAAAAAAAGTTATATGTGGCTTCAATTCAAGCCACTCCCATCAAAATACCAAAAAATTATATTTTTTTTTAGATCAATTAAACCATATCTAACATGTATTTTTATCAAAAATATTTTCTATTTCTTTTTATATTAAATATATTTTTTAACTTCCCCAAAGTGCTATGGAGATAAAATCTCAATTGACCCGTTGTCTTCTAAAATTTGAATTTCTCTAAGATGAATATCATAGTTGTTAGTTGAAGTTCCATATGATTTTGATTAAGTGAGGAAATTTTTGCCCTTATCATTTCAAAAAACACCACCTCCATAGACTTTTCCTAGATTTCCTTTAGAAGGAAAATAAAAAAAATGATAAACCCAATTTCTGAACATTTCCATTTTACCTTAGGTAGGTATTTTGTTTTAGTGTCATTATTGTAGATGACTCTTCCATGTATGTTCAAATCTTGTGACCAAGTTGTTATCACCATGTATGTTCAAATCCTGTGACCAAGTTGTTATCACCTCTTTTTCTGCACTTGAGACTTCCCATGATGAGCACCAAATCTATAAACAATCTGCGAGTGAGGCAATAATACAGTTCCAAACTTGGTAATGATTATGAGTTTTTTTTTTCTAATTCTATTATTCCTTTCAAGCCATAAATTCCAACAAATTATGGCAAGTTCAATTCTTTTTTTTTTCTAATTCTATTATTCCTTTCAAGCCATAAATTCCAGCAAATTATGACAAGTTCATTCTTTACAAAATATTTAATGCTTTAGAATTGAAATAATTAATCCAAAATTTCATCAACTCTTTGAATGTTGATGTAGCTACCCAATATATTTTCATATTTTTTAAAAAAGTAACTCCAAATGGTGTGAGCAAAGGGATAATGAAAAAATAAATGATATGATGTTTCCAAATCCTTCTCACACAAGTCACATTTGAAAGGTCTATGATATCCTCTTTTTGTAGACTCTCTTTTGTAAGAATCTTACTTTGAATTGCTAACCAAAAAAATGCGAGGCCTTAGGGAGATCCTCTAGTGACCAAACATTCTTCCAAGGAAAATCTGTGAGAGCATGAAATTTTTATTGCTCAAAATCCTCATATCCCAACTTGACCAAGTATCCACTATCTTTAGATAGATTCCAAACCAATTCATCCTTTCATGTAAAAACTACAAATAATACTCTTGAAACATCTTTTGAAGTTTATCTACAATTTTTTTGAGTTTCTCTACTTCAATGTTACTAATAAAATCCATGATTTGAAGTTGTTTATATTAATATAATCTTTGACCTTTGGACCTTTACAAGCTAGGCATGCCAAAGCCAATGGTTGTCATTTTGAATCAGAGATAAGAGGACAAGGCTTCAACCAAGCATCATGAAATGACCATTTAATATGTTTCTCTTTCAATTGCAAACTATTTGATATGAAGTTCCATGTTGACAGTACTTTGAGTAGGGTTCTTTGTTTAAATAATTTCATTGCATCAAGAGAACCTATTACTTTTGAAGTAACATTTTTGCCCAATTCTTTTCTTGATCTTTGAATAATCTCCACCCAAGCTTTGCCCCTAAGGCTAAACTTCCAAGTTTGCAATTTTACGAGCCTGCTCCTTCAATATTCTTTTCTTTGCAAAGCTTGCTCCTTCAATATTTTTTCCTTTGCAAAGCTTATCCCACTTACAAAGAGGAAACCTAAATTTTTCAATGCATCCTTTCCAAAGAAACTCTCTTTAAAATTTATCAATTTGTGATGCTATACCTATTGGCAATCTTGAAAGTGACATCATATAAATAGGGATGGATTACAACGTACCTACTAAACAAGATTTAATTCTATCCAAACAAGAGACCCAAAGATCCTTTTTATTCCTCTATGAGAGGAAGGAATACCCAAGTAGGTTGATGGAATTTTTTGAATTCTAAACCTTAAAATATCCACACTAATTTATTATAAATCTAGGGCAGTGTTAATGAAAAATCTTGGATTTTGTAGTATTAACCAGTTGTCTAGTAGCTTCTCACAACATGATACTATTGATTTAAACTCCAAGATTTTGTAGTATTAACCAGTTGTCTAGTAGCTTCTCATAACATGATACTATTGATTTAAACTCCACAGCCTCACTGATTGGGGGATGGCCCAAAAGAAAAGTATCATGAACAAATTGGAGATGAAATTCAAAGGGACCATTTTTTGCAACCTAAATACCTTTGATTTTGCTTTTCATTTTTGCCTTTTAGAAAGCTCCCCGTAATGCCTCAACAAGAATAATGAATACATAAGGAGATAGTGGGTCACCTTGGCGGAGTCCACATGATGTCTTAAAATAACCAGCAAGAAAATCCATTGATCTGTTGGCGATCGTATCGGCCTAGATATAGATTTTTTAAGTCTACAACGCCCTAGACCCGTTGCCAAGCATTGAATGTCCGAAGGAAAGGAATGTCCTTCGTGACAATCTCCAATAGGGCTGGTTTCGAAAATAAAATTGGTTTTCTTTGAGATAAGGGTTAGGAAGGTGCTGAAAGAGAAGGAAATAACTAAAAGGAATAGGGAAAGAGGCTAAAATCCTGAAATACGGGGGTGATGGATAGGAAGCACGATACACAACTAACACTTGAACCAACAACAATCAAAACAATAGACCATTAACAGAAACCAATATTAAATCCTCACAACTGCATAACCTCCAGGGGTATTCCAAAATTAATCCTTCACCGACAACTAAATCCAAAAAACAGAATTCAAGTTGTATAACAAAGTAATTAACTTAACAGAAATAACATGATAGAAGGCATACACAGAGACAGAAGACTCAAGACCGGAACCAGAAGCCTGTATTTCGAAAGCAGATTTCAAGATATATAGTTGCTTTTCTAGCAGAGATTGTCCATCCTTAGTTACAGCTGAAATCCTAGTTTTTATAGAGGATTTCGCCTCTTAAAACATTAATGCCCAACCACTTAGGTAGATTTGATCTAGAACCGACTTAACATCATAAATTCGATTTGATCTTGCAGATAACTTAGCTTTGAATGCGAAAGGTTCCCCTGATCCACCATGATCGAACGACTCAGAGCGCAGCTTTGGGGTCAGTTGGGCGGTCCATGATGGTTCTAGGCAATCCATGACAGTTCTGGGTAGCTTGCGCTGTGTTTGGGGCCCGCTTGGAGTTTCACTCCATAACTGGAGCGAAAGCACTTTCGCTCCAAAGGTGGAGCGAAAGTGTCTTCTTGCTCTGCCTTAGAAACTTTCCTTGCACTCTGGCCAGCTTTTGCTCCACAAGTGGAGCTAACCTTGTACTTAAGCAATTTGTGCCTTCACTTTGGGTGTTGCTCCCTGGGTGGAGCGACAGAGACTTTCGCTCCACTGGTGGAGCGACTGGAAGATTCATTCCATTGGTGGAGCGACAATAGGTTTGACCGCACTTTGACTTTCTTGGACTTGTGGCTCCTTGGGTGGAGCAACGGAGGCTTTCGCTCCAGTGGTGGAGCAAGAGCACCTTTGACCACATTTTTGACTTTCCTTTGCACCCTTCTTTACAAATGCATATCTTTGCGCCTTACCGGACTTTTGCTCCACTGGTGGAGCGACAACAATTTTGACCAGTTTTTGACTTGCTTACGTTTTGACCTTCGAGGCTCTTGAGAAGGAGTTTTCACTCTTTGAGTGGAGCGAAAGTCTTTAGACGACATACATTTAATTCTTTTTGGGGGGACTTTCGCTCCACATGGAACGAAAGCACTTTGTGCCTGAGTCAGGACTTAGCCATTTGCTTCCCCTTGCCTTTCTGGGAATTTTCGCTTTGCACCTGGGAGCGAAAGCACTTTCGCTCCACCAGTGGAGCGAAGTGTCCTTGTATCGTACTCCAAAGAATCATGATCTGAAAATTGTCTAAGTGCTGGAAACCATTATCATGTGCGCAGGGTGGAAAGAACTTGTAGAAAACAGCTCTAAAGCAGAAAACACATTCACAACATCGCCCATGCTAAAACATTCACAATTTTGCATGTGAAATGATAGGAAAAGTGCAAAAAAGCAAAGAAACCACAAAATCTAAAAGAAAACAACATTTGAGAAAAAAGGAACAACTGGTGAAAACACAACAACATAACATCTTAACCATTTTTCATGGAAAAAGATAATTTTTACAATAATTTCCCAAAACTGCATCCAACTTAAAGTTTTTTTAAAATGTAGCAAGAATGACAACATGATCAAAATAGAATATTTCGTAGTGCTATAACAACACTTAATCCATTCACAACAACTGTAATCAAAACCAAACTTTCTAAGAATATCATTTAGAAAACTCTAGGAAACCCTATTATATGCTTTTTTTCATATTTGATTTTATAAGTATGCATGGTTTTCTTTATGGAATGAAGAGAATGTATGGCTTCCTATGCAATGATTACACCATCAAGAATTTTTTGGAGGTGTTACATTATTTGGTAAATACTTAGTTTAGGGTGTGTGTTTAATATTTATGTTTATAGTATGTGTCAAGTTCTTAAATGTGAACATGTGTCATATAATTAAGTGTGTGTACGGAGTTTTGTACAGTATTTAATATTTGTATTTATAGTATGTGTCAAGTTCTTAAATGTGAGCATGTGTCATATAATTAAGTGTGTGTACGGAGTTTTGTACAATTATGAGAGAATTTATCTTCATGTAATAGGTGAGATTTATGTGAGATTTATTATGTAAGAGAGAAATATTAAGAGTTAAGTTCTCCCATGAGTTTGAGGAGAGCAAAGGTAAGAGTCATGTAATGTGATGAGTCTCATATATTATTATATTCAAGACAAATCCATGTAATATGTTACTTGAATAAGTTTTGTTTTATGCATTGATTTAGTGGTTTCAATAAAGTTTTCAGTGTGATTTATGTAATTTATGTAAGATTATTGTTCATTTAATATATGCATGTTTATTGATGTGATTTGTGATTTATGATCCTGGAATTATATAACCTATGAGAATAGCATTATATTGCTAACAGTGATATCAGAGCCACCTTGGTGAGAGCGACGTTAGGTGTCTAGGAACAAAGGAGAGTAGATAGATCGGAAGAAAGCCACGTTGAAGGAAATACTTGCAGGTTCTAAAGTGATAGAAGGTGATTCTGAAGGAACATTGAGATGGTGAACCAGTTTGGAGGAAAAATATTGAAGTGACTAGATTGGAGATTTAAGGAAAGATGAATATTATAGGCAGAAGAATATTGGAGAAGGAAGAATGAGTGAAGGCCGAAGAGATTACTGAGATTGTTGTGAATGGGTGAGTGGAAGTCTGGAAGCGTTGCAAGCAACAAAGACTAAGTGTTTTGAGGAAGAGGAGACTTATTCTGGCAAAGAGACATTCAAAAGTGTTGTTGCATTTCAGATATTTCTGAAAGGACGACACGCTTAGAGAAGAGATTCAGAAGAGAAAGTGTGCAGTGAATAGCTGAGACAAATGAAGAAAACTTGCTAAGAACGTAGTCATAGAACATTGGGAGGAAAATGAATTTATAACTCCAAAGAAGCATTGTTTTTTAAGTGTTCTGGAAACGCCTGAGTATATCTCACAAAGAGAGAGCAATACATGGTTGGTTAATGTTGAAGGATTGGAAGATTAGAAACACTCAGGAACAAAGGTACATTTAGAAGTTCGAGCATGCAATCCTAACATGAAGGAAAAATGTATATTGACGAGAGACATTTGAATGCATGGGATGATCGCCTAATAAAGGTAATATTTTACCTTTATGCTATTTAATAAGTCAGGCGCAAATTGGAATCTGATTGATTTGAATTTATTTGGTTTTGGGAGATATAAGAAGACAATAATTTGAAAAATGAAATGATTGGGAGATATAAGAAGAAAGTTAATTATAAATTTGGCAAAATAAATTGATTGAAAGAAATTAAATTTGGAGAAGGAAATAATTAAATTGAAGGGGATATAAGAAAGAAAAAAATGAATTAATAACTTAAAAGTGAGATTAAATTGATGATTGAAAATTGATTTAGTGAATGAAGGAATTGAATTGATTTGAAAAATTGAATTATTGATTTATTGAAATTAGAAGGGAGATATAAGAAGATTTAAAATTTGAAATTGATTAAAGAATTGAAAAATTGAATGATTGAGAAATTGAATTGAAAGATATAACACAAATTTAAAATTTGAAATTGATTGAGAAATGGATTAAAGAAAAAAAATTGATTGACTGAATTGAATTGAAGAAGAATTAATTGAATGAAAAATTGAAATGAAAGTTGAAGGGAGCTATAAGAAGTAAATGAAATTGAGATTGAAGATTGAAATTGAAGAAAAATAAAATTGAAAGGAGATGAAAAGATTTCTGCAAAATTAAAGAAAGATGAAATAAAATTTGATTTGGGGAGCAATAAATATTTCTACAACATAGGAGAATAACTATCTACATTAAAGGATAAATTACCATGGAAAGAATGGAAACAAAAGGAAAAACAAATATTCAGAAAACATCATTAGAAAATAGTGAGGAAATGTTGAAAAACCTAAAACATTGCACAATGCATGGTGGAGAATGTTAAAGAACAAAACAATATTTCAATGAAGTTAAAGAGGGTCTTACAAACAAATTTCAAAGAAGCCAAATATGAACGTGGAGAATGTTAAAGAACAAAACAATATTTCAATGAAGTTAAAGAGGGTCTTACAAATAAATTTCAAAGAAGCCAAAGATGAACATTTTGTAACATTTGAAGATTATCTAAGCACAAAATTGATTGAAGCAAGTGAAGACTCCAAAGGTACTATTACAATACCTATTGATATAGGAAAAATAGCATATATGGCATTACTCTCTCTCAAAGTTCATAAAAGGAAGAAAGAATTGTTGAATATCAAATGTTGTGACCATGGAATTGAAGACAAAAAGGACTTGAACATTGAAGAAAAATATACAAAATATATAGAGCATATTAGAAAAGATTTGAAGTCTTCAAATAGCAATAAGGATCATGATAAACTAGAAAAGTGCACAAAATCAATTGAAACTAAACATGAATATGATAGCAAGAATAATGAATTGTTACATTCTGATAACAAGTCAGACAACAACAGAGACAATAATGATGAGTCATGACTTATATTATTGTGATGACTTGTTGAGAAATGTAACAAGAACAAGCAATGACTCAGAGGGATAGATTTAAAATCAGAAGAATGACTCAAGTCAGAATAAAAGTAACAAGACCAAGAAAAAGAAGCCTAAGGCAAAAGGCCATCATACCAAATAATGTAATATAGGGGGTGTTGGAGGTATTACATTATTTGGTCCCATTGTAAATATTTAGTTTAGGGTGTGTGTTTAATATTTGTGTTTATAGTATGTGTCAAGTTCTTAAATGTGAGCATGTGTCATGTAATTAAGTGTGTGAGGTGTCTAGTTAGCAAGTGAATTATTTGAATGATATATCAAGTTTAGAAGTAGGGAGTTATATGCAATTATGAGAGACTTTGTCTTTATGTAATATATATAAGAGAGGAATATGAAGAGTTAATCTCCCCCGTGAGTTTGAGGAGAGAAAAGGTCAAGAGTCATATAATGTGAAGAGTCTCATGTATCTTTATATTGAAGACAAATCCATGTAATATGTAACTCAAAGAAGCTTTGCTTTATGCATTGCTTTAGTAGTTTCAATAAATTTTTCAGTGTGATTTATGTGAGATTATTGTTCATTTGATATATGCATGATTATTGATGTGATTTATGATCCTGGAATTATTTAACCTATGAGAATAGCATTATATTGCTAACAAAATTTGTTTACCATAAAAAAACCATCATTAGGAATTTATTTACCATGAGCAAAACCACCATGTTCCTTTGAGATAATGTTCCTTTGAGATAATGGAATCTAGAATGCCTTTCAACCTGTTTGCCATAATTTTTGAAATGATTTTATAAATCATATTACAAAGGCTTATTGGATGAAAATTATCAAAACATTTTGTCTTGCCTTTCTTGGGAACCAATGTAGTAAAAGTGGCAGTGATCTCACTTATTGTAGCCTTCCTTTTCAAGGCTTCTTCAAGCGCAACCAACATATCACTCTTCAATAAATCCCAAAAAAGTTGAAAGAAAAATGTAGGAAATTCATCGAGCCTAGGTGCCTTATTAAGATGGATAGAGAAAACTACTTCATGTAGCTCCTTCATAGATATCTTCTTCATCAAGATTTCATTTTGTCCTTGTGTGATAATTGATGGAATATTTTGCAAAAGTTTATCTTGTGCCTCCTTATCTTGCCTAGTATATGACAAAATATTTTGACGGAATAAATTGCTTCCTTTCGTATATTATCTTCTTCTTCAATATTTCTTCCATCTGGAGTACAAATATTTTTGATGCGACAAAAAGAAAAAAAAAAATTTGCTGTAGCACAATTTTTTTTTGTATTTCTATCTCCTTCTTTGATTCATTTCTCCCTAGATTTTTGGAACCAATATGACTCATTTTTCAATGCAATATTCTTTCATATAAGAATTTTGATTTATTCCTTTTATTTCTACTATCTCTTGTAAATTTTTGAGCTTGAATTCAATTTTTTTATTTTCTTTAAAAATGTTACTAAAAGATTTGGTATTCCAAATCTTCATTTGCTCCTTCAAATATTTCATATTTTAAACAAATTTGTACATATATGACATGTCCTTCAAAATTTGCTTCATCCCACCATAACATAACCATTTGGAAGAAATTAGGGTCTTGGAGCCACATAGACTGGAAGTGAAATGGCTTTGGATGACCATTATTGGGTAAATCACAAGTCAAAAGAATGGGTTTGTGATAACTGGGAACAACTTTGTTGTGATTTACCCATTCTTTTGACTTCAATGAGTGGTAGTTACAGGAACAACTGCCAAGGTAGAAGACAACCCCAATAGGGAAATCGGCCAATAGGAGGACAAAGTTGATTACAATACGATTCAGATGGTAGACCAATCATCCAATGTCAAAGGTGTAGTGTCACGTCAAAGGTGATGGTGCCATTGTTTGATTAACTACAAATATAGTGTGTGGCTAATGTACATAATGCATATACAAATGGGAAAGTAGTTATGGATTAGGTTTCTCGTACGGTAATTTCCAGTCTCCAAAGATAAATAGGACCCCATTCATTTGTACACGATCATGAGTACTAGCAAGATCGAGAAGCATCTATGTCTGTATATGTCAAAACCCCAAAATTCACACACAAAATTTTCTTTCCTAATTGCTTTTTTTTATCCCAAATTAATGTTAGTCATGATTAATCCACACTTCAAGACTAGATACCACTGTAGATGGTGTCTTAAGTGTTCAGGACCGACCAACTTCCCACAAGAACTCGCCTTATACGAGATCTTAACTCCTGTCTTGAGTTTTTTTCTAGATCCTGGTGTGGGGTTGTCCTTTCAGGGCCCATACACCTGAAAGGATGGACGTTGTAATCCCCTGTCCAAAGCACTAGGATTCTCCCCATGTAGTGATCCCCTGGCCTATTTGCTTTGGAGCCAGTGTTATCATGCTAGTGTTGGTCATTAACCTTCTGCTAAGGTTCGACTAGAATCCGTCATCGCATGGCTTACGGACTAGGTATCCAAGACCCATCTTTGATCGACGATAATGTTGCCCATACCATCTACCGCTGGATCCACCAACAATAGGGTTAGCTCTCTAACCATATCTTACGTTGGTCTTTCCTCGACCAGAGTGGACTGATGAACACCTATTTGCTTTGGAGCCAATGTTATCATGCTAGTGTTGGTCGTTAACCTTCTGCTAAGGTTCGACTAGAATCTGCCATCGCATGGCTTACGGACTAGGTATCCAAGACCCATATTTGATCGACGATAATGTTGTCCATACCATCTACCGTTGGATCCACCAACAATAGGGTTAGCTCTCTAACCATATCTTACGTTGGTCTTTCCTCGACCAGAGTGGACTAATGAACACCTTCACTTACTAACTGATTGTCATCTTGGAGTGACGTCCCATACCGTCACTCTTTTTCTCTCAATAACTGGACCATCGTCCCTAAGCTAGAGATGCGGATAACACAGTCACACACATAAGTCACCCCTACAACTCTATGTGGTTGGGTAGAAAAGAGTTGTGGTTGGGTAAAAACTTTCCTGTCTCGACAAGTTTCAAGCAATTCTAGTCCATACCCTAGACCTACCTAGTATCCGGACATGCTCTGTAAGTTGTTTAATTTCATCAAAAAAAATTCCAAGATATAAGCTCTTTAATCAAATCAAATCAAACAAATATGTTACATACTGGAACCTTCCTAATTAATTACTTTGGACTATTCTTTTTAGAAAAAGAGTTCCTCTTCTATAAAAGCTTCATATTCAGGTAAATACAATTTACGTTCTATATCTCTACTACAAAGTTAACATGATTTAATAAAGAAACATCTACTCATTTCTTATGAGAATATTTGTTTAAAGATAAACTTTTGAAAAAGTAAGGAAACTGTATTTTACTATTTAATTATTCTAAGACCCAACTTCCCGTTTTCGAAGAAACACCGAAACATGCGCTCTTATTATTATTTTTATTTTATATTTTAATATCTCTTAATTAAAAATCGTATAAAGGCAAGATTAATTTTTTTTTTTTCATATCTCCGGAAAGAATCTAAATGAATATATTAACACAGTCTCTAAAAGAACAATAATTTATGGACAATCGAAGAACATTGTGACTCCATTTTTTTTTTTAAAACCCTAGACAAGTACCTCATTATTTGTTTTTTTTTCAAAAATAACCTCATGTTCGGTGGTGACGTTTACACCAACCAATGCGACAAAGTAACATAACATAAAAACATTTTTGAGACAGAGGTTTAATGGATATCTATGCAAAGGTTTTGCTTCCTATCCACACGCAGCCCAGTTTAACATTCGTCTGACCACAACAACCCACGGCTTCGCGTAAAACAGGGCACTCTGAAGAGAATTGGGATGGTTCTATGAAGACATATATATTCACATATGAATTAAAGATAGAACTTCAGATTGCCTGGCGATACTCGGCTGAAAGACGTGACATAACTGGTAATTCTGAAAATTCAATGAGTGGTTCTAATATAAAACAAAGCCAGGACACATTGAAACCAAACAATTAAATTTTATTGATTGTTCATATACAGAGTCATAATTTTGTTTGCTCATATACAAAATCGTTTTTCCCCTTGAAAGGTAAAGACAATATATCAAACCCAGTCATAATTTTGATTGCTCATATACAAAATCGTTTTTCCCCTTGAAAGGTAAAGACAATATATCAAACCCAATCTGAAGTCGTCTTACTGGCAGCTACTTTTTTTTTAATGGGACAATACTATGGCGCTAGCCATCCGGGCACCAGTCAAATCCAAAGAAATACGCCGTTTGGGAAGGAGAAGTCCTCCACTCTCCCGTGTGTATAATCACGTCAACAGCGCGGAAAGTACTAATGGCTACCCATACTGAAGGATGCCTAGCATTCACCCACCCGGAGCAGAGAAGTTGGAAAGTTTGGGCATAGGAAGTCAGCTTGGCCCACACAAAAACAAATTCTACGTGCAAACATCATACAAGCATGCATCGCTGATTCATTCAACAGTCACAGAACTTTGCTTGAATTACACAGAACCTATGCATTTATTCAAAGAAAAGCATCCATATTAACTTGATTTTACATAATTTTCTATGTACAGTCTATAGCAACCATCATACATTGCATTGCCATTATAATTCCAATGAATAAAACACTAAGAGTCTCCTTTCTTCTCAGGCTCTACGAGCTTAACCTTCTAATAATTCATCGGCGGCACATGAGTGTTTTCTTCTTAAAAAAACATTAATACATTATTATTTTTAACTATTTCACAAAACGGTGAAAATCTGACCTCAAGTCGCGCAAATCCGGAGCTCGACGAATCCAAAGCCACAAGCTTAACAGGTTGCACCGTTCAGCCGCCACCTCGACAGCCTGCGACAGCTTTGCCATGACGCCACGTATTACCGGCAACTTTGCCATGGCGCCATGTATTACCTTTAAAACTTGACCATGTGGAGCGTATCTTCTTCACCCGCGTGGAGAATTTGGTGGCAATATTTTAGTTACTCTGCTATCTGTTTATAATATCGGCATTATTATTTATTGTAAATATTTTAATATATTTGATTTTGTACTTTATCATAGCTTCCACAATTTCCATGGTTGTCTAATAATTTTAGGTTCGTTATTTAGGACAATGCTCTTGCTTGTCTATAATGTAAGCATTACCGTAATGCTTTTACTAATGCCCTCTAAGGGTTTTTTTTTTTTTATTATTATTATTATTTTTAATTATTATGATTATTGCTATTATAGTTTTTTTATTATTATTTTATTTTATTATTATTTTTATTACTATTTTATTTATTTTTATTATATATATATTTTTATATTTAATCATTATATTTCTTTCAAATTCCTATATATATACATATATTAATTATGATTATTATTAACCAAACAATTATCAAGCAGACAATGCAAAGGCAAATTCATACAATATGTAGATTTACGAGTGCAATGGATGCATCAACAAGTAGGATGATCTTTACATTCAATTCTTATGCAGGGCTTCCATGTACCCCCGGGCCAAGGTGCACGAGGCACGACATCATATCCCACTGACTTGACGCTTTTCAATTCTCTCTCCGTCAGGGGTAGGTGTTTTATGCTGCTTCCGCATGTTCACCTGTACCTGCATCACAAATCTCATCGTAGTATCAAATTCTTCAAAGCAAAATGACGATAAATAGCGGGGTTATTACAGTATAACCATTGTAGCATTGTGTATTGCTAGTGCAGACGACCTGTAATGTTAATGCCATACAAGGAGAGTAATGCAATGATGATTCATCCTTCATCTATGTGTTGCATGTGATTTGTGTGATGCTATTGCTGCTAGTAGATTGGTAGATTGTGGTTGTATCAAGTTTTGTGTGTAGGTGTGAAGCAGAGTTGTAGCCAAGATCGTTGTAAGAGGAGTTGCAGTCTAGAAGTGTTGTATGAGAGTTATCGTACAAGTGGAGCAGTTAGGAGTGTCATTCAAGTGAGTGACTTGTTGCACAAGTGATTTTCATATAAGTCACTTAGCAAGTGTTGTACAAGTGAGTTAGTTGTTCAAGTGCCTATCATACAATTGGTTGTTGTACAAGTGAAGACTAAAACTTGCCATACAAGTGGATCATTTGACCATCATACAATTGGGATGCACCAGTGAGATAGCATTGACTGCAGTCTTGTTTGGTCTCTAAATCTATCGTTTTGTTCCTCCATTGTGCTAGACCAGTCACATTTCAAAATTCTTTTGTACATCTTTGAGCAGATGTCAACGGATAGATTCAAAGTATTCCTAGATGATTGGTCATTGTATGAGAGAAAGCACAAGAACTTGAAGGCATTGGAAGAATGCATGTGATTGTGCATGAATGCTCGGTTGTCCTTGAACCTGAAGAAATGCAAATTGCTAGTACCGTATGGGAAGTTGATAGGTCATGTCGTGTGCAAAGAAGGATTGAAGACCGGCCCCGATAAGATTCACATCAAGATGAACATGGAGGAGCCATATGACATGAGCTCATTAAATCATTTTTGGGGCATGTTGGGTATTATTGGCACTTCATAAAGAATTTTGCACAAGTTTCACACCCTCTTGATGCGTTGATGCGCAAAGGTGTTCCTTTTAGGTGGATGGAGGAGCACCAAAAGGCCTTCGAGGAGTTGAAGGTGAAGTTGGTTTGTGCACCCATTTTGGTGTTTTCATATTGGGAGGAGTTTCACATCCACGTGGATGTGTCCAACTTTGCAATTGGATGCAAACTTGCCTAGGAGAGGAAGTTTAGGTTGGATCATCCCATATACTTTTCAAGTCAATTGTTGTCTTGAGTAGAGAGCAATTATAGCACAATGGAATAGGAAGCACTTAGAATGGTATATGTAGTACAAAAGTTTAGTCATTACTTGTTTGCCAACCCTTTTGCTTTACATGTTGATTGTCAAGCATTGTTGTATCTAATCAACAAGCCAATTATCCACAGACGAGTTAGCAGGTGACTCATGATGGTTCAAGAGTTCATGTTTTAGGTGGTGGTGAAACCTGGGAAGAAACACGTGATAGCAGATCAATTGTCAAGGATTCACTTAGGAGATCTTGCAGGAGTGTTAGACGAATTTCGAGATTCTCATTTTTTTCACTCACTACACTACCATTGTGGTACAAGTATGTGGGAGAATTTGTCAACGGGGGAGCTACCAAAGGAGTTGAAAACAAGAGAAAAGGAAATCATATTTAAATTAACACCATTTCAATTGATAGATTGTTTGTTATACAACACTAGACTTTATGGAATTCTGTGGAGATCTTTTATGGATGAGGAGGCAAATGCAGCTTTGAGGGAAGCTCATGAGGGATTGGTAGGAGGGCACATGAGGTTAGATGTGATAGCAAGGAAAGTGCTTCTAGTAGGGCTATGTTGGCCCATCCTCTATATTAATGTGAAGGATTTTGTGATCGCATGCAATATTTTCCAACGAGCTAGGAAGCCACTATGGAGGGACTTCATGCCATTGTACCCATCTCAGCTGAAAGAGTTATTTGAGGGGAGTCTTGATTTCATTGGACCGTTGAAAACCAACTGAAAGAGATGCAGATACATTGTGGTAGCAACTCAATATTTGACAAAGTGGGTAGAGGCAAGAGCATTACTAGATAATTCTGCAAAGAGCATTGCGCAATTCCTATATGAGCAAATAAGTATGATATTTGGAGTGCCTCTTCAATTGATGAGTGATTACGGAGGACATCTTGTGAATGACATTATTCAGAAGCTGACGACGGTGTTAAAAATCTTGCATTCATTGTCAAGTTTGTACTACCCCAAGGCAAATGGGTAGGCAGAAGCCCCAAACAAGGTTTTTGTGTCCAGAATGTACAAGATGTGTGGAATTGAGGATGCTGATTAGGAGGAGAAATCGCCAACGATCCTGTGGGCGTATAGGACAATGTATAAGTCGACAAATCTACCATAGGCTACTTGTATGAAGGCTTAGACAACGCAAAGGAGGCCATCCAATCATATTAATAACAAGATGATGAGACCCAATATTAGAAGATTTAGGATCTTATCAATTTGTGATGGAACAATATGCTCCCTTGCCCTATTCATGTAATTGGGGGCCTTTCTTAATCCTACATTGTTTTATTTAGAGACTTTTGATGGGGATGAGGATTTTATGGTTGGCTTATTTACTTGCTAGATAATTAAAGATAACTTTATTAATATCCACAGATGGCCAAAGTAGGCCAATGGGACTCATTGAAAAGAGTTGTTACAAATTACAATGCATTATAGTAACCACAAAGTACTATGAAAATAAGCTAAACTAGAGTAAATAATCTAGTGTAAACTACTCTATAATGAAACAATTGTATGGTATAAAATTACGGCCTCTAGGGTTACCCAAAATGAATAAATCCTAACATTCTAAAAGTAATGATTAAGAGAGCTAGAAGTCAAGGAACAACACAGATGGAAAGGAGCTCCAATGGATCCAAGCACCAACATTAATCTATAATGTGATGTAAAGTAGAAGCATAATTATTATCATCAACAACTATCCCAAAAGGGCCAACACAAGATCTAATGATGCTCCCAAGAGAATGGCTAGGACTAAGAGGGTCTGGTTGGATAATATTGGGAGGACATGGAGTTTGACCCCTCCAAAATATTCTAGCATCCATTGCTATGGAACCAATAGAAGAGGACAAGAAACTAGTAAGTTGCACTTGTCTACAACTTCTCACTATGTGAGGGGTAGTTGAAACCCAACAATGAAGAACTATAGTCTTGTACTATCACAAGTAAGAAGAAATAACTGAAACCACTCTTTATGTAGAAAAGGGCATCTATCATTAACATTTTGGATGGTTGGAGCTTCAAATGAGCACGTATTACTCTCGAGTATCGATTACAAATATAAGAGTGAAAGAATAAGGTGATTAGTCTAGTACTTTGTCTCCCTGTAAAAAATGATATTGAAGAATGATAGATTCTTTGAGGTAAAGAGCCAAGCATCTTTGGTCAAGATAGTTGGAAAAAGTGGCAAGCAATCCAATTGGGTCTCTATACAAGCAATAGTACCTCCATCAAATCACATAATAAACAAGACACCTGAAGATGAAATGTTCTTCAATCTCCACCTCCCAATAGAGCAAAGATGACAAACCCTATCCTCTTGAGGAATATGGTGGTCCGTATCCATCCACAATTGATGTGAGAATACTATAAGTTGACCAAGAGAAATCCTAAGGTTGTGTTTGATGTCACTCAACATAATTAGGACGAGTAATAATGTCATTCTCAATCCTATTGAGATGCTTAGTGTAGAAGGCCAACTTAGGACTAAGAGGTTGAGATGAAGCAACCCAAGTGATCTAAATCTATTGTTGATACACATCATCTTTGATTGCTTGACTAATTATCCTCTTATCAGGAAGAAGACAATGAGGAATATTAAAAAGTAATTAAAAGGAGCTAATTGATCTATGAATATGCTAACTGACTGATGAAGAGAAATAACTTTTGAGTACCATCCACAATGACGACCAAAAAATCCCCTAGAGGTAATGCATTTTGAGGAGCAAAGCACCCAATATGGCTATCTCTGTCAACCTAAGGTGCAGTCACCCATGGATCTAAGGCAATGAAGCTGAAAAACAATTTTGAAGATGCTCTCAAGGAGAAGACGACGAGCACCAAACTCAGGCTGATCAATATATTGGGAAATTGTTCTTTTATGCCGGATTAATTGCTGAAGCAAAATAGTTTAGACCCTCTCAATGCAAGCCCAATCAACACACCCTAGAATTGGACCCCAAATATTAGATCCCTAAAGGATTGTGGGTTTGATGCCGCAATCAAAGAGGTGCATCTTTGTAGGCATGTCTTCAAAGTGTTGTTGGAAGCATTGACATTCCAAGATTGAGAGAACTGCATATGCCTTGCAAAGACGTGACTGTGAAGCTGGCCGAAGATTAAGGGAAGGACCAATAACCTGAACCCCCAAGTAGGTGTAAGCAATGGTGATCTCAATGGACTTGCATATCAATAAATTTTCAGTTGTTTGGAGCATATCAATATGACATTAAAATGAAAGGTGTGCTAATAGATCAAAAGGTCACCATTGAAGAACAAACCTTCATATTGAACTTCATGGTTTAGAACAGACAATGCCTTGCTGGGTCACAATGGTTGCAGATGGCAAAGGTGGAATACAATTCAAATAAAGTGCATAAAATTCAAGAAGGGACATCAAAAGTAAATAAATTTGAGGAGTCAGTTGGTAAGGGAGAACCTTGCATCCTCAAATGAATTAGACATCTTTAAACCTAAGAATGATGAGAAACAGGGAAGACCTGACATAGGGTCTAATGAAGATGATGTCCTCGAGCTAGAAGAATTTGTGGAAGACAAGGGGCACTCCAATAACTACACTTCTCCATCGAAAAATAGAGGAATATAAATTATTTTGGTTAGCCTGCCTATGCTTGGAAGTTGAAGATGATAATGGCACAAAGGTGAAGCAAAACATAATTGTACTTGACACCATTGAGGTGAATAAGTCGAACAATGTTCTAGACGTTAAGATGGATATGGTGGATGTGCATGCAATCTAGGAAGAGGAAAAGGTGTCTTTTTCCCCAGTCTCATAGAATATAGTATTAGCGACACATAGACAGATGAAAAACCAGCATGCTCGATGCAATGAAGATGACCGAGAAACAAGACACCATAAAAATGAAGAATTACATATGGTGCAAGTAAACATGGGTGAGTTGGACAAGGAAAAGACGGTCAATTATGGAGAGGATAGGGGTCCATTACGAAAGGCAACTGCTTTTAGAATTTGTATGAAATACAAGAAAGTCTTTGCATAGACCTACAAGGACCTTAAGCAAATCCCACTCAAGTTGTGCATCCATTAGACACTGCTAGTTTCAGATTTAGCAACTTGTGTGAAAAAGGTCATACCACGTGAACCCCAAGATGCGATGTTGGTAAATGTAAAGAGAGAGAAAATATTAACTGCAAGGATTATTTTTAAGATATCTAATGCAAGGATTATTTTTAAGGTGACTATTAATGATCAAGCATCAACAATCATCATGAACTTGAAAAAGGAGAGCACATAGATTAGGATTCGTGTTGATTTTAGGAGTTTGAATGTAGTCATTACTAAGGATCCCTTTTATATTCCATTCACGAGTTCCATTTTGGAAGATGTGGCGAGTTACAAAACTATTTATTTTGGATGGATTCTTCTGCTATAATTAGATTACCATTACAGAGGAATATAAATTGAAGAACACTTATGTTGTCAAGAAAAAATCTATGTGGATAATTGAATGTCATTCATGTTGTACAACATGCCTGCTACAATATAATTGATCGTATTGTATATCTTTGAACAAAATGTCAATGGAGAAGTTCAAGTACTTCCTCAATGGTGGATATGGACTGAAGGAAGAAAATTTGAAAGTACTTAAGAAGTACATGCAACTTTGCATGAATGCTAACCTTTTATTGAATCCAAAGAAATGCAAATTGTTGATGCCCTCTAGGAATCGATCGGGACAAATAATTTGTTAAACCGAACTAAAGAAAACCTAGATAAAATATGTGTCATCTTAAGTATGGAGTGTACAACATCAAATTATTTAAGTCCTTCAGAATTTTGGGATATTATTATTGATTTAAAAAGAATTTTGTACAGTTATTCCATATTCTTGACATGGTCACAAGAAAATATGGTTTGTTCAAGTGGATGAAGGAACACCAACAAGGCTTAAAGCAATTAAACATCAAATTGATTGGTGGTCCCATCTTGGTGTTTTCAGATTGGGACAAGAAGTTTTATGTCCACATTAATGCTTCCGATCTCACAATTGGCTGCAAATTGGAACAAGAGGGGAAGGATAGGTTGGAACAACCCATCTATTAGGCAAGTTTGATATTATCGCATGTAGAGAGGAATGATAACATGACAAAGTGTGAGGCCATGTAAATGGTCTACATAATGTAAAAGTTTCTAACTTTCATCATTTTTTTATTGTAAACCCATTTGCGTTGTATGTTGACTATCAATCACTTTTGTACCCAATCAGCATGCCAACCATACAAAGACAAGTTAGCAGTTGACTCATCACGTTGGAGGAGTTTGTATCCCAAGTAGTGGTATGAGCAGGAAAGAAGCATGTCATTATCATCCAACGATCCCAAACCCATTCAAGAGAGCTTGCAGGAGGAGTGTTAGATGAGTTTAAAAACATCTATTTATTTCATATTACAAAGTTGTCTTGGTACAAGTATGCTCGCACATACCTATGAACAAGAAATCTACCAAGGGAGCTATTAACAAGTGAACGACGGAGGATTGTGTTGAAGTTAGGGCCATTCCAACTTAGCAAGGGACCTTTGTAAAAGATGGGAACTAACATGATACTATGTGATGAAAAGTTGCACAATGCCTTGCAAGAAGCGCATGGAGGACCAATGGGAGGGCACATTGGGCTGGATGTGACAACAAAGAAGGTCCTTCTTAACAGATTGTGATGGCTGACTTTGTTTTGTGACACAAGATTTTATAACCTTCTATGATGCATGTCAAAGGATGGGGAAACCATTACAATGAAAATTCATGCCCTACATCCTTCACAATCATAGGAATGTTTTGAGAGACATGCGGGTTGGATTTTATCAAACCATTGAAGACTAGCCAAAGATGAAAGTGCAAGTTACAGAGTACTTGAAGGGGTTCGAGACAAGTGCATTGCATAACAAATCTACAAAGTGTACATTCAAATTTGTAATCTACTATAGATTACCAACGATCAAGGGGGACAATTTATGAATAAAATAATTCAAAGGCTAACCTTGAAGTTTTGAATTGTTCATTCACTATCTAGCCCATCCTACCCCCTAGTAAATGCATTGGGTAAGGCAATAAATAAAGTCATGGTCTTCATCTTGTACAAATCCTGTGGAGTCGAAGGTGTTGATTGAGGGAAGCTGCTAGTGGTCCTATGGGTGTATAGGGCTATATACAATCCGACAAGGGGCTATACACCTTTTCAGCTAATATATTGGTAGGAGACTACTGCTGGGACTTTTGATTCCAAGTTTATGAGTGGTGATGCAGAAACAACTTGGTGATTAGGAGAGCTTGGAGGATAGTTTGTTAGCATTGAGTAAGTTGAATACAAAATGAGTGATGGTGCAATGGGCCACAAAGATAGCCCAACAATGATGAATATTGGTATGATAAACACCTTTGGCAAACAAAGACAAAGTAGGGAGACCTCATGTTGTGGTTCAAAAAGAAGCAAGATACATAAAGAGGGAAGTTGGAAACCCTATGGCTCATCACGTTGGAGGATTTTGTATCCCAAGTAGTGGTACAACCAGGAAAGAAGTATGTAATTATCATCTAGTTGTTCAAGATCCATTCACGAGAGTTTGTGGAAGAAATTTTAGATGAGTTTCACAACATCCATTTATTTTATATTACAAAGTTGTCTTGGTATGAGTACATACATATATATCTATGCACAAGAAATATACCAAGGGAGTTGTCAACAACTAAATGACAGAGGATTGTGTTGAAGTTAGAAGTGACTATTCCAACTTAGCAAGAGACTTTTGTAAACGATAGGACCTAACATGATACCATGTAGATGTGTGATGAAGAACTGCACAGTGCCTTGTAAGAAGCACATGGAGGATCAATGGGAGAGCACAATGGGTTAGATGTGATAGCAAGGAAGGTCCTCTTTATTGGGTTGTGGCAGCCAACTTTGTTCAGTGACACAAAGGATTTTGTAACCTTCTATGACACATGTTAGAAAACAGGAAAACCATTACAACGAGTTCATGCCCGTCATCCTTCACAATAATAGGAATGCTTTGAGAGAGATGAGGGTTGGATTTTGTCAAACCATTGAAGACACGCCAAAGATGAAAGTGCGAGTATATTATTGTCGCTACAGAGTACTTGACGAAGGTGTCGAGACAAGTGAATTGCATAACTTTACAAAATATACAATCAAGGTTATGTATGAATAAATTATCATGAGTTTGGTTGGTCTATTGTAGATTATTAGTGATCAAGAGTGACATTTCATGAACACAATAATCCAAAGGCTAACCTCAAAATTTTGAATCCTTCATTCACTGTCCAGCCCATCCTATCCCCTAGCAAATGCGTAGCAAAAGGTGGTAACCAAAGTGCTTGTCTCCAACCTTTACAAACTATGGAGTCAAAGGTGTTGATTGAGGGAAGTTGCTAGTGATCTTGTGGGTATATAGAGGACTACATACAAGCCAACAGGGGCCTATACACCATTTGAGCTAATATACTAGCAAAAGACTGCCATTGGAATGTTTTATTCAAAGTTTGCGAGTGGTGATGCAAAAATAGCTTCATGATTAGGAGAGCTTGGAGGAGAGTTTGTTAGCATTGAGTAAGTTGGACACGAAATGGATGATGGTGCAATGGGCCACAAAGATAGCCCAACAACGATGAAAATATTGGCATGATGAACACCTTTGGCAAACAAAGATAAAGTAGCAATACCTCGTGTTGCGGTCCAATGAGAAGCAAGATAGAAAGTGGGAAGTTGAAAACCCTTTGGCTTGGCCCTTTCCAAGTTGACAAAGTCATGGAGAATGAATTCGTCTATCTGAAACAATTGGATGGGACACCATGTTTGGACCTAGTAAAGAACTTGAAGTTAAAATCCTTAAAGGTGCATATGTAAGTCAACTTTATTGACTACAAGCCATAGAGTTCAAGTTCAAACAGACTGCCTAACATGTCAAGCCAATCTAAATAATCCTTTGATGAAGTCACAATCTTTGAAGTGGGGGTGTAGTCATCCTAATGAAGAGACAACACCAATTGCATACCATGCCATGAACAATAGGCAAGATGAAGATGCATCATGACAACTAATTTAAAGTAGAATGGTTGAATCTTAACCACTGATTCTATGACCAGTGATCAAGTAGTTGGAGGTGCAGTATTTTGTCCAATGGAGATTGCATGTGCATGTCCATTTTCCTACAAAATCATGACACTACTTTTATTAGAGTGTGTGTTGTGACATTGATGATGGTGCAGTAAACAAAAAAGAAAGTGAAGAAGATATAGGAGAAAGTTGTAACAAGCTAGCCGCATCTATGACCCCTTAAGTGCGTAGGATGAATTGTCCACTAGATTATTTTTGAGGATGTTGGATTGCAAAGGACAAGGTCCCAATTGATGAAGATTGTAGGTTCCCAAGTATGAAAGGTCTTCCAATGAAAATGGGGATATGAACTTGAATGAAGATGATGAGGTTCAGGAGAGAAACAAACAATGGCAACCATGGAAATTGAATGGTTAAAACAGGAGGGTAAAAAATTACAGTGTCAAATAGAAATGTTACATGAGTAATGCTTGAGGGGGATTATCGAGCTCCATGATATAGTCCAATAGGATTGGGACTAGAGGCCAAACGCTGAAGAGCTGAGGTGTAATGCAAACTTGACTGTAAGGCCAAGGCATTAACTCATGCGGATGACCAAGAAAAAAAATTAAGATTTTAATAACAAACAATAAAAAAATTTACAATGGAGAATCTACCCAAAGTGGGGAGTGTTATATTCGGAAAACTAAAGTAGGAACTTGGTGAAGTGGGGTTTGAATAAGTATATATATAGTGACAATACAAGCTAACGTAGAAAATTGGGGAAGTGGGCATAACGATCCCTCCTAATGGTTTTAATTGTCTGGCAAATAAACATGGAGAGAAGAAAATGATGGATCGCAAGGAAAAAGGAGGGGAAGGAGAGGAACTATCTCCAACCTATCACCCTATCATTAGCAGTGATACCAGAAACCAAAAAGAGAAGACAACAGTTACAAAAATTTCCGACGACATTGTGGAAGTCTTTACTCCAAAAGTCAATTTCATTCTTAGAATTGTCTTGAGCTAAGCTAGTACACGCAAAGATGAAGCCAGTATATTGTTGACCATGTCATCTCCTTCGATGGTGTCCATTCTAGCCCAATAAAAAATCAATTTATTTGAGAGTGCCATGTGCTTATTGACCACGAGAAACTTCATGGTTTTGGTGGATTAAAAAGCTTTTATCATTGTTTTTTCAAGAATATTTCATATGTTGCTTTCCCCTCGATAAATTTAACCAAGAAAGATGCTTTTGAGTGGCCAAACTTTGCCAAAAATTTGTCTTTGTATGACTTAGAAGATGCTTTCCTTTCATTTTGCAAACCACTCATAGTTGTTTGATGTTTTTTTTTTTTTGAAACAAGAATATTTTTATTTATATGAAAAAGGGACCAAATCCCAGTGCATGAAGACAATTTCAGTGGGAACTGTTGCATAGAATGTTAAAATTTATTATATGATTGTTTTCTCTAAAGGATTTGTGTATTATTTTCACTACCATTGATGCTTTTAACTCTATTACATTAAAAATGTGTGGGTCCTGTTAATCTCATTGACATTGCAAGATCCATACCATAGGAAGTTTGGGCACACTTTTGGAACTTCAATTTTATGACTCTTTTCATGGGTGTTTTATTTAGGCCTTTGCAAATATATATTTTTGTTAGATTTGGGGACTTAGATGAGGATCATGGAATTGCATGGATAGGTGAGCCCATTCAGAATTTGAAAGGCCTTTTACCCCTTCCTCATGGCCATCAATGTTTGTGATGTTGGAGTCTTACTACCAGATGGTTATATTTGAATACATAACAAGTGTATTGTCATCTTGAGTGAACTAATAGGTAATACTATATTTGACGTACTTTTTCTTTAGTTAACGGACTCTTTTGTAGTTTTATTTTATGTTTTTTTTGTTGTTTTACTTCGAGGGAGATATACTTCTGTCAAAAAAAAACTGATAACTGGCCAGCATTTCTGATTGACCTCTGACTCGCCAGGATTATTCCAATGCTCCAGCGTATTATGTAAACATTTTCTATGGTTGAAATTTGAGATGCTAATAAGGGCTTAGGTTATCTCTAAGGTTTTATGAGGCTGTGAGATCCATAGTGATGGCGATTGACCCTTTTTGCCTATGGCTAGCTTCTGATGATGTTAGTCTCAGACTCTTATGTTGGAAAATGCATATTGATATATGTTTCCTTGTGCACCTTTGGCATTAAATGGTTTGGATCATGCCACTTGGTGATGGCTAGACTTCAAAGTTCCTGACAATTTCACTTAATGTAATAAGCTGTGATATTACAACACTTGGATTGTGCCTAGTTAAATCATTTAATTCATTCTTGCTAGATAAATTGAAGTTCACATATGTGGATTGTGTTAACGTATCTATTTGATAGTAGACTTGCACTTTTTTTTTATTAGAGGTTGAAACATCCTAGAAAGGTCATTTTATGGATGGAATCTTATACATTTTATCACTAAAATCGGCAAGGGTTTTTAACATGCAGCGTTGCACGAGGAAGTCCGCGACGGCAGATGCTTTTTGAGAAAACAAAACATTTCCAGGTTTAAGTTTCTGACTTGCTTCTCTTGTTCGCCTTCAAAAACAGTCAATTAATGACTTCTGTTGTTTTTGTCAAAATTCATGAAAATCCACGTCTTACATAGTGTATGGATTTCCATGTCTTAATCTATCTAGCTAAGTATGTATTATGGTATCTTATTGTTATTTTTCCCTAGAGTTCTTGTCCTTATATTTGACTATTTTGGACTGCATACCTTTGTGTTTTCAATCATCATTACTTAACTGAAAATCATAAAAAAAAAATAGTCCTTCTGATGTTTTCCTATTGCTATTTCTATACCTGAAATGAAATCTTGATTTAATTTATGTGGTTCAACCTTTGGCAGGTACCATACTTGGAAGATCCAAATACTGGAGTCAAGATGTTTGAAAGTGCTGAAATAGTTGACTACTTGCAAGCAACCTATGCCATTCCTTTACCTGAGATTTAGTAATAACCAACATGTGACAATGTTGATTGGGTGTAAAATAAGATATTGTTCAATTCTTAGGCTGGTATGCTTATGAAGATGAATGAGATTTTCTCATCCTTCGAACATAGTGATAGCAATTGAGTAGGCTGCATTTTTCATCTTGGGAAATGTGTTGGTAAGAAATATTTGAGTTTCCAAAAATCGTGTTCCTGTAATTCTATTTTTGTGTGAAGAGAGGAATGTATTAACTTGTCAAAAAGTTCCTAAGGTGAACTTATAATCTGGAAAAATTGATCAGGTTATTGTTTGAGAACTTGTATCTGTCAATTTGTAAATTGTATCATTGTATACGGGAACTACCCATAAATAATCATAAGAAGTTTGGATGAGCCTTACACCAAACTATAGTACAATTGATGGTATGAAGTTGCTTTAAGTATTTTTATAAATGTGTGTCGTCTAAAATAAGAAATGAATGATTGATGATCAAAGGATGATACATGTACAAATTTAGGCTCAACCATATAGATATGCATATCAAAATGGACAGTCTCTTGACAAGGGTTGAGCATATTTGTTACAATGCCTTCCCTCTTGAGAGGCTTTGTTCTCAAAGAATAGGAAGCAAGGGGTAAAGCATTAATGAAGGTTTGCTTTTTCCATAAGCTTACTCCCTCAAAAATCCTTTCCCTTTAACTAAGCTTTTTCCATAAGCTTCCTCCCTCAGAAATCCTTTCCCTTTAACTAAATACTTTTAATTGTATGGGAACATAGAAACCTGGTTCAAGAGTCCACTATTCCTTTTCAAGTATTAGACTAAGACTAAAAATATTCATCTATAATACGAATCTATGTTTGAACTTAAGATTAAGCACCCAACTTATGTGTTAATCATGAAACATGAAAAGCATCATCAATCAACTCTTATTAGGGAGTTCAATTTGTTTTGAATTAGTTGAAGATTATAATATTTAGGAGATAACTTCAAGTTTTTGGCACACACTTTTAGCAATGCTTGTAAGCAAAGGTTGTGATATTTGTTTATCTAATCCTTTTGGGTTCTGATTTTATTCATCTTTCAAATTTAATTCACGAGTACAAGAGTGGAGAACTTTCATAGGTGGTTCCTTTCAATTCCAACAATAAAAATGTAGCATGGAGGTGGTATTCCCAATTGAAGGAACAAAGAAGGAATGACAAAGTGGATTAGAAAAACAACTCATTAGCATGCAGTTTGATTAACATTTAGACGGTCTCAGGTCTCACTCTAGATGACCTGCAACACTATCAACCTTGTCCTTGATTGGCCTGCACAACACAACAAATCAAATGGTCTTGTTTGCAACCTAGACGACCTTGAGCATACTCCAAACGACTTGTCTTTTGGTTAAATGGCCCTAGCTTTAAATGTGACAGCCTGGTCCAAGGTCTAGACGACCCAGTTTAATTATCTACAACAAATAGAATAAGGTGAAATAGTTTGGATTATCTATCTACAACAACAATCAACTACAAGCACATGCACAAAGACTACACAATTTGCATAATAATGGTTGAATGACAATATTACTATCAACAAGAATACATGTATGTATGCAATATAGTTATCTCTTTTGTACTCTCTTGTGCATCCTTTCCAGCATGTATTGTCTTGAATGAATGAGGGGTCCTATTTATACTTTTGGGAGGTAGTTACTCCAACTACCTATCTGACACCTCATCATCTCTTACATTACATTTGTCATACATTTCCATTTCATTTCATTTCTAACTACATGACTTATTAATTATATGTATGTTAACTACTACTTCATCATATGCATAACAAAACATTAAAATGAATCAAAATTAGTACATTCAAAATTGCATGCACGCATACTTACTTTTGATGCACTATTTTATGTATGAGGTAGTAGTTGTGATGGCACCACGTTAGAACTAGCACTTACATTTACTCTCTTCTTGACTTCCTCGCCAATTACTATTGTTGTGCCTAAGGGCTCTGGCTCTATTGTGGATGAGGCATTGATGCAAGTACTCCACCCAATTGGATTTGTAGCTTCAAGGCTTCAATCTCTCCCATCAACATTTTTGCATAGGCTTGGTAACAAGCCCACTAGAAGCCATAATGATGTGACTTCTGCTCAAATTTAGCCAACCTAGCCTTCACAATGTTAGCTTATGTTAGTTGTTCATCACATTCCATGATCAACTGGTCTCAATGAGTAATCTCCTACATCTTCACTTCAAGATTTTGTTCCCTCACCACACACTCTGATTTTAGTTGACTACTTAGTTGATCATGCTATGCCTATGCTTGCCTCACATTGTCCATTTTTGTCTTCATCCTCGCTAGTTCCACTTTGACGTCCTACTGCACTTGTTGAAGCATTCCTTCCACTAATTATGGTTGGCTTGATCTTCTTATTTCAACTTCAGGTTGTAAACCATCTATTAAAGCATCTCTCAACTTACTACCAACCATTGAATCAGATATGCCAAGTTCATTTTGTCATAATTCACTAACTTTGATGCCAACTTAACAGTCTTGACACTGAGAAATTTAGGATACTTGTTGTGGCTGCCCCACAATGTACCCCAAAATTGGGGACCCACCTTTTTTTGCATGTTTTCCAAGAAGACCGAAGTGGCCCATATGCTAAAGATCAACGAAAAAGCAAAATACCACAAGGAGAAAAAAGTGTCGCGATATCGCGACATGTTGCAGTTTCGCGGTCCAAGGCAAAGGGAGAGAGCAAGGAGGAAAAAGTGTCACGATATCGCGACATGTTGCACCGTCGCGGCCAAAAAAAGAAAAAGTGTTGCGATATCACGACATGTTGCATCATCGCGGCCAAAGGAGGAAAAAGTGTCGCGATATCGCGACATGTTGCATGGTCGCGGTCAAAAGAGAAAAAGTGTCGCGATATCGCGACATGTTGCATTTTCATGACCAAAAGAGAAGAGAAAGAACGAGGAAGAAAAAGTGTCACGATATCGCGACATGTTGCATTTTCGCGGCACAAAGCAAAGAGAAAGAGCAAGGAGAAAAAGTGTCGCGATATCGCGACATGTTGCATTTTCGCGGCCAAACAAGAAAAAGTGTCGCGATATCGTGACATGTTGCATTTTCGCGGCCAAACAAGAAAAAGTGTCACGATATCGCGACATGTTGCGTTTTCGCTCCAAAAGAGAAAAAGTGTCACGATATCGCGACATGTTGCATGGTCGCGGCCAAAAGAGAAAAAGTGTCGCAATATCGCGACATGTTGCATGGTCGCTGTCAAAAGAGAAAAAGTGTCACGATATCGCGACATGTTGCATGGTCGCGGTCAAAAAAGAAAAAGTGTCACGATATCGCGACATGTTGCATTTTCACGATTCAAAGCAAAGAGAGAGAGAAGAAAGAAAAGTGTCGCGATATTGCGACATGTTACATTTTCACGACGAAGGGCCACAAAATGAAAACCAAAGCACACGCATACAAGGGAAGGTGAAACGAACAGTCAGGGAAGGTGAAACGAACAGCCATCGGAAAACGAAACGAACCGTCATGGAAGGAGAAACAATTTTTTCAGAAGTTTAAATACGCCATTCAAAGAGGCCAGAAAAGGTTGGAAATTGCTGAGCAAAGTTGCAAAGTTGAAGGCAAGAGGGCCATTCTGGACCTGTTTGAGTCATTTTTCTTCCATGGACTGGTTTGGGAAAACCAGAAATTTTTGTTATTATAAAATGAAAAATTTTTAATACAGAAAATTTCAGAAAGTTGCATCTTATGGACAAGAAAGGAGGAGTCATTTTCAGCATGCAAGATTAAATGTCTATTTTTTCCCTTTTCAGATTTTAGGCTTGTAAATGGAGTTTATGCAAGTTTTCTTGGTTGCTTCATGCGAATGTTTAAATCTGAAAAATCTCATTTAAAACCCTAGGAGCCAGCACTTAGCTTATCCGAATTGTGCTTGTTTTGCAGGTCCATAGGTTAGGTTGCATGCATGAAAACCTCACATCTTCGGTTTTGTCGAAATAGGATAGCATCATACTGAATGCGTTTTATTTTCAGTTTCTGCATTTCATTTTCATTTTTTGCATTTTATTTTTTCCAAAAATTTTAACTTATTTTCAGGCATTAAAATAAACATTTAAAAATTTTCAAAATCCAAAAAACAATGAACAATCACTAAATTTTCATGGTGAAATAAACCAACATTGCCCCTTGTTTACAGTTACTTGCAATCACTAAGGTGTTCCAAGCATTTAAATTGAATATCTTTATTTGAGATTACTAATACACATATGCAAATGCTAATACAGCGGAGACCTTGGAGAAGTTGTTTGTTTAACTTCTTTGCAAGAGGGGATTTGGAACCCAAATCCTAAAAGAGAGTGTACTTTCACAACTAGGTGAAAATACCACTCAACAATACTCATCCATGATTCCTTCGCCAATGTATACTCTTGGTGGATGTCGATATAAAGTCAAAGTTTCTTTTGGTAGTTCCCTTCTAGCAATTGACTAGATACTGCCACTACCAACATCAAGCTCCCATGATGGCATATGATGGATTTATGCAAATTCCTTCTTTCTTTGTTTTGGGTTGTGAAGAACACAAGCTTATACTAGGAGGGGGGTGAACAGTATAAGACCACTTTTTACTTTTCTTTCCCAATCAATATTATGCAATGTAAAGATAGCAATATCAATAGCAATAATCAAAGCAATGCACAAATCACCACACACAATAGAGACACCACAATTTACGTGGTTCACCCAATGTGGGCTACTCCACGGAGAAAATATTTCACTAAAATTTTCTCAATCAATCTCTTGGGAATCCTTTCCCTATTACAATGTTTATGGACCTCTATCCAAAGGAGACACCAATCCCCTAAATCAAGTTCATGGATCTCTATCCATAGGAGACACCAATCTCCTAATCTCTGCTCTGGTTGGTGATCCTCTAGAAGACCTCTACCTCCACTACCCTTAGCAAATGGAACTCTATCCATAGAAGACACCTGTCTTCCTTGCTCTGGTTGGAGATATCTGTCCTCAACTCTGTCACCTCCAAAGCTCTATCTCAAATATGTACTAAACACAGTCCATCGGTCTAGCACAAATCTATCCTCAATCTCTGTCTCTGGTCTGGCACAAACCTGTCCTCAAATATGCACCAAACTCTATCCTCGAATCTATACTAAACATAGTCCTTCGATCTAGCACAAATTTTCCTTATCCTCAAGCCTTAACTCAAAGCTTGACTCAATCTCAAATCAACTCTACTGGATCTGCCCCAAACCTTAACTCAAGGTTTGAACAAATCAATCAATCAACTCTACTCTCAAGCCTTCTCAAAGACTTGTCTCAAATCTTCTTGTAAGCTTCCACAAAATCTCACACCAATCTATCCACAAGTCCTCTCTAGAACTTGTCCAATATGCTCAATAAGTCCTCACAAGAACTTATCCAAATATGCTCTCAATATGTATTGTAAGCTTCCACAAAATCTTACTCAAATATATCCACAAGTCTTCTCAAAGACTTACCTCAAATCTGCTCAACAAGTCCACACTAGAACTTGTCCAATCTCATAGAAACATAAAGAGAATTGTTAGAGACTCAATATGCTCTATACTCATCACAATGCTCAATCACTTTCAATCACTCTTTTAGAAACATACAGAGAATTGTTAGAGACTCAATATGCTTCACACTCATACTCAATCACTTTCTCAAATCAATTTAGAATATAGAATAGTTTGTTTTATGGAACTTGAACAATCACTTCACACATCCACTTGACTAGGCTCAACCAACTCTACTCAACCAATCACTCAATGAAATAATCCTTGCTTACAAACCCTAGTCCAAGTATATGATCACTCACTCAAAATATTTCCAACAATGCTCAACAACAAATCTCACATAACAATGATACTCATGTTCTTTTCAAACCCTAGTTCAAGTTCTTTGCTCAACAACTCACTTCAACAACAATGCTTATAAAACAACTCTCACATAACAATGATACTCATGTTCTTTTCAAACCCTAGTTCAAGTTCTTCATACAACCAATGGCTTCAACAACAATGCTTATAAAACAAGGTTTTAATAACAACTCTTTATTCCAGAAAACCTTGAAGCATTAACTCAACACACTCAATAAGGAAACCCTAATCAAGTCCTTTTCACTCCAAACTTATTTTCCAGAAAACCAACCAATCAACTCAACTATGGAAGAATGTGCTCATACATTTTTCTTGATGATGAAGGGACCTCAAATATCTGCCACAACCACAAACACTTCTTTGCCAATCTCAAGGAAGTTAGACAAACAATACAAATCATATAATCACTCACAAATACACCTTATTACTCCTTTCTTAAAATAATATCCAACACCACAATAGTTTGAATATTCACTTCTAAAAAATAATCAATCTTCAATTTACCCTTTTGATAAATCAACCATGTAAAAATAACTTCATGTAAAAATAAATTTTACCCCTTATCTCTCCTTTTAATCAACAATTAAAATTTAAATTAAGCCCCTTTAACTTTAACCCCTTATAACTCCTTTAAATTATATTTAAAACTTAGGCTTAATAAAAATTAAAATTAAAAATGTTTACCTCCGCCTTAGGTGAGACTTGAACCTTCGATTGCCACCTCCTCGTGCGCCCTAGCCATGGCCTCGGCTGCTGCAAGCGCTAGGCGCTCGTTTAACACCAAACGAGCACCACGTGCTCCTTATCCCTTACTGGCACCAAAAACAAATCGTGTGCTCCTCACGCCAAAACGATCCCACCATGATTCGAACATAGGTCTCACACTGCCCAAGCGCCTTAACTCCCAACCAAGTGCTGCTAGGCCACTCCACCTAGTTGGATGGGGTTTCTCCTCCTATGGTAACTTCAACCTCCTCATTGGTGCTAAAAACAACTTTGTCTTCTTCCCTTCTATTGCCTTCGATTTCAAAATTGCACGATTAGAACATTGTTCGAACACTTTTAAAACTACCATTAAGGCATGTATTAATATACAATGCCTCCCCTTTCCTTGGACGTCGGTGCATTTCGATTTTTCACCTTAACCTTAGATGTCGACGCATTTTGATTTTAAATAATTAATTTATAAATTATTTAAATTCTTTAGAATTTAAATCTTATAAATTAATATTTAATTCCTTTGGGTCTTATTAAGGCTTAAAGCCTTCTCTGAATTTACCACCTTGTATAAGTAATATTTATTTATAAAATTTAAATTCAAATTGAATTTAAATATTTTATAAAATAAATATTAAAACCTCCTTTAGCTTTTCGAAAAGCTTCCTTGGGTTTTTATGAAAAACCTTTTATTTTGCTCATCCATGGTTTTAATAAAAACCCGCCTTCATATGCTTCCACATAATATTAAAAATATTATGAAGCTCTTTTGCCATTAACCTTTGCATTGTTCCTTGACATATTCCTTGACATCAATGATGACTTCATTCCTTGACATCAATGACAACTTTGACTCAAAATATCCAACAATCTCCCCCTTTGTCATTGATGGCAACCCAAATTATTTTTACCAAAAACTTAACCTTTTCTTTGTTCTGCTCCCCTGGGACATTGCTCCCCCTGGCTCAATGCTCTCTCCTCTTTACTCAAATACCAAATCTCTCCCCCTTACTCAAATCTCTCCCCCTTTGACATCAATGGCAAAGGGTCACCTTTGGGGCTCGGGGCTAAGAATGAGCCTCTTAGCTTAGCCCCTCCCCCACCTCCTCTTGAGGTGGTTAATTCTGGGGTGGGAGTATTTCTACTCCCATAAAGCACTATTCTTTACCTTTATCCTCTTTTCTTCTTATCTGATCCTTTTGATTCCTTTGACTATTTCTTTCCATGTCCATGTTCCTATCCATATTCATCATATTCTTGTTCTTGTTCATACTTGATTCTGGAATGTCTGCTCTACACCACTTTGTTGTGTGACCATCATTATTGCACTTATAACACTTAATGTTATTATTCCTTGGAGGTGCAAATGTCTTAGGATTTCTCCTAGTGAAGCCATATCCTCTTCTGTCATGAACCCTACAATTCATTGCCTTGTGACCAAACTGATTACATGAGTAGCAATACCCATGGAAAAGTTGTTTGTTCCCATATTCCTATATTTCATGTGTCCTACATTGTGAAGCCATGTGCCCAAACCTATGACATGAAAAACATCTTCCATTGAAGTTTCCTTGTCTTGACCTCATTGGTCTCTTAGTCTCTCTTGACCTATTATGATTGTTGTTCCATATGTATCTTCTTTGTGCATTGTTCCTGTCCTTGTTGAACTTTCTATTGTCCAACTCATCCTCAGATGTCTCACTTTCTCTTACATTATCTTCTTCTGAAGTGTCTTCATCTGAAGTTTCTTCTCCTCCAGAACTTGAGGTTGACTTTCCTTCCCATTTCTTTTGTTCTTATTCAAATCCAAGACCTATTTTGCTTGATGTAGGATTTTGTATCTTGATGAACTTATCTAAGTTCTTTGAGCTATTTTTGAACCCTTTTAGCTTGAATTTGGAGTCTTCTAAATCTTCCCTTAGTAGGGCTACTTCTTGTACTAACCTTTCACATTCTAAGACCTTTGCTTCTAGCTTATCCTTGAACTTCTTTGTCTTAGCCTTTGATTTGTCTAGATCCTCTATAAGCATTCTTCTCTCTTCATCACATTCTTGAAACTGAGATTCTAATTTAGAGTTTTGCCTTCTTACCTTCTTTACTGTGTCAAGAGCATAAATAAGTTCTCCCTTGAGATCATATCCTTCATTATCTGATTCTTCCTCTATTTGTTTGCCTTTGTCCACATCTTCATTTTCTTTTGACTTGTCTTCTATAGGATCATCTTCTCCTTCTTCTAATGCCATTAGAAGATTTTCATCTGGTCCTTCAAGTGCATCCTCATATTCATCATCACTAAAACTATAACCATTCCTTGTACAACTATCTTCAAGATGTCCAAAGTTACCACATCTAAAACACTTGAGAATTATTGGAGTCCTTTTCTTAACTTGTTCTTTTTCTTCAATCATAAATAGGACTTCATCTCTATCATTATCTGAAAAACTAGCATCACTATCACTTGAGTACTTACTTGCCTTATCCGCATAGTAGCTCCTCTTTTGCCTTTGAAAGAACTTCTTTCCTTGTCTGCTTTGTCCATCCTTGCTTTTCTTTTGGTGCCTGTATCTTTTTGATTCCCTGTTCCTGTGATCCTATTTTTCTTCATCATTGTTATTCTTTGCTTCTTGACAATCAGTTGCATAATGACCATACTTTCCACAATTGAAACATCTAACAGATTTTGTATCTCTAGATCTTCTTGAATCCTTATTCCTTCTACCATAATTAGCTTCTTCATCACTTGGATGACTCATTGCTTGATTCTGACTTCTTACCCTTTGTCTTCTTGATTGCTTTGAAGGTTGCTTCCTTCTAGGGAATAGGCTCTTTTGTTCTTAACTCAAAAGCTGTAAGAATACCAAGCAACATATCTCTTGTCAAAGAATCACCATCCTTTGACTCTTCTATAGCAGAAATATTTTCACTGAATCTTTTTGGAAGAGATCTTAAGACCTTATCACAAACATCTGATTCATCAACCTTCATTCCAAGTCCTTGCATAGCATTAACAACCTCATCAATTCAAAGTAGATAAGTACTAATGTTTTCCTCATCCTTCATTCTTAACTCTTCAAATTGTCCTTTGAGATTTCATATCTTTGCTTTCTTGACACCTTTATCTCCTTCATATATATTTTGTAACTTATCCCACATTCCTTTTGCATCTTGACAATGCATAACTTTTATGGACTTTGTTCTATGCAAACCTCTCAAAAGTGCATTCATTGCTTTTGAATTGTAATGTTGTAGAAGCTTACCTTCCTTATCTGTAGGTGGATCAACTGGTGATATGTATCCATTTTCAACTACTTCCCAAACTTCATTGCCAAGTGCCTTCAGGTAGATCTTCATTCTCAAACTCCAATATACATAATCACTTCCATCAAATACTGGTACTGAATTATTTGAAGGTCCATTCTTAGAATCCATTGTGTTCTTGTTAGCTTTTCCTTCAAGCTGTTAAACTCTTTCGAAGGAACCCGCTCTGATACCAATTGAAGAACACAAGCTTATACTGAGAGGGGGGTGAACAGTATAAGACCACTTTTTACTTTTCTTTCCCAATCAATATTATGCAATGTAAATATAGCAATATCAATAGCAGTAATCAAAGCAATGCACAAATCACCACACACAATAGAGACACCACAATTTACGTGGTTCACCCAATGTGGGCTACTCCATGAAGAAAATATTTCACTAAAATTTTCTCAATCAATCTCTTGGGAATCCTTTCCCTATTACAATGTTTATGGACCTCTGTCCAAAGGAGACACCAATCCCCTAAATCAAGTTCATGGATCTCTATCCATAGGAGACACCAATCTCCTAATCTCTACTCTGGTTGGTGATCCTCTAGAAGACCTCTGCCTCCACTACCCTTAGAAAATGGAACTCTATCCATAGAAGACACATGTCTTCCCTGCTCTGGCTAGAGATCTCTATCCTCAACTCTATCACCTCCAAAGCTCTATCTAAAATCTATACTAAACATAGTCCATCGGTCTAGCACAAATCTATCCTCAATCTCTATCTCTAGTCTAGCACAAACCTATCCTCAAATATACACCAAACTCTATCCTCGAATCTATACTAAACATAGTCCTTCGATCTAGCACAAATATATCCTCAATATCTATCCTCAAGCCTTAACTCAAAGCTTGACTCAATCTCAAATCAACTCTACTAGATCTACCCCAAACCTTAACTCAAGGTTTGAACAAATCAATCAATCAACTCTGCTCTCAAGCCTTCTCAAAGACTTATCTCAAATCTGCCTTGTAAGCTTCCACAAAAGCTCACACCAATCTATCCACAAGTCCTCTCTAGAACTTGTCCAATCTGCTCAATAAGTCCTCACAAGAACTTATCCAAATATGCTCTCAATATGTATTGTAAGCTTCCACAAAAGCTTACTCAAATCTATCCACAAGTCTTCTCAAAGACTTACCTCAAATATACTCAACAAGTCCACACTAGAACTTGTCCAATCTCATAGAAACATAAAGAGAATTGTTAGAGACTCAATATGCTCTATACTCATCACAATACTCAATCACTTTCAATCACTCTTTTAGAAACATACAGAGAATTGTTAGAGACTCAATATGTTCTTTCAACTCAATCACTTTCTCAATTCAATTCAAAATATAGAATAGTTTATTTTATGGAACTTGAACAATCACTTCACACATCCACTTGACTAGGCTCAACCAACTCTACTCAACCAATCACTCAATGAAACAATCCTTGCTTACAAACCCTAGTCCAAGTATATGATCACTCACTCAAAATATTTCCAACAATGCTCAACAACAAATCTCACATAACAATGATACTCATGTTCTTTTCAAACCCTAGTTCAAGTTCTTTGCTCAACAACTCACTTCAACAACAATCTTATAAAACAACTCTTCACATAACAATGATACTCATGTTCTTTTCAAACCCTAGTTCAAGTTCTTCATATAACCAATGGCTTCAACAACAATGCTTATAAAACAAGGTTTTAATAACAACTCTTTATTCCAGAAAACCTTGAAGCATTAACTCAACACACTCAATAAGGAAACCCTAATCAAGTCCTTTTCACTCCAAACTTATTTTCTAGAAAACCAACCAATCAACTCAACTATGGAAGAATGTGCTCATACCTTTTTCTTGATGATGAAGGGACCTCAAATATCTGCCACAACCACAAACACTTCTTTGCCAATCTCAAGGAAGTTAGACAAACAATACAAATCATATAATCACTCACAAATACACCTTATTACTCCTTTCTTAAAATAATATCCAACACCACAATAGTTTGAATATTCACTTCTCAAAATAATCAATCTTCAATTTACCCTTTTGATAAATCAACCATGTAAAAATAACTTCATGTAAAAATAAAGTTTACCCCTTATCTCTCCTTTTAATCAACAATTAAAATTTAAATTAAGCCCCTTTAACTTTAACCCCTTATAACTCCTTTAAATTATATTTAAAACTTAGGCTTGATAAAAATTAAAATTAAAAATGTTTACCTCCGCCTTAGGTGAGACTTGAACCTTCGATTGCCACCTCCTCGTGCGCCCTAGTCATGGCCTCGACTGCCACGAGCGCTAGGCGCTCGTTTAACACCAAACGAGCACCACGTGCTCCTTATCCCTTGTTGGCACCAAAAACAAATCGCGTGCTCCTCACGCCAAAACGATCCCATCATGATTCGAACGTGGGTCTCACACTGCCCAAGCGCCTTAACTCCCATCCAAGTGCCGCTAGGCCACTCCGCCTAGTTGGATGGGGTTTCTCCTCCTATGGTAACTTCAACCTCCTCGTTGGCGCTAAAAACAACTTTGTCTTCTTCCCTTCTGCTGCCTTCGATTTCGAAATTGCACGATTAGAACATGATTCGAACACCTTTCAAAACTGCCATTAAGGCATGTATTAATATACAATGCCTCCCCTTTCCTTGGACGTCGATGCATTTCAATTTTTCACCTTAACCTTAGATGTCGGCGCATTTTGATTTTAAATAATTAATTTATAAATTATTTAAATTCTTTAGAATTTAAATCTTATAAATTAATATTTAATTCCTTTGGGTCTTATTAAGGCTTAAAGCCTTCTCTGAATTTACCACCTTGTATAAGTAATATTTATTTATAAAATTTAAATTCAAATTGAATTTAAATATTTTATAAAATAAATATTAAAACCTCCTTTAGCTTTTCAAAAAGCTTCCTTGGGTTTTTATGAAAAACCTTTTATTTTGCTCATCCATGGTTTTAATAAAAACCCGCCTTCATATGCTTCCACATAATATTAAAAATATTATGAAGCTCTTTTGCCATTAACCTTTGCATTGTTCCTTGACATATTCCTTGACATCAATGATGACTTCGTTCCTTGACATCAATGACAAATTTGACTCAAAATGTCCAACGAGGTTGAACTCACCAACTTGCCCAATTTTGCTTCCATCCTCATTTACCACAATTGCAAGTCACCAACACAACCGACTTGGAACTCACTCCAGACTTTATCAAACAATCCACGTACTTTCTCAAAAAATGCATCAACCAATTCATTTATCTATTCCCTATGAATTAGAGGCTGCCTCAAATTAAGCACTTCAATGATAAAATGTTCACTTGTTTCATGATCCAACTCATCCTTGGTGTCACTTTCAGTGATCATCTCTTCAATGTATTAGCCACCTTGACCCTTCAAGTTGATTTTCTTCTTGGCAGCTTTACCTTCCTAAATTTTTGGTTCTCCTCCCTTTGCTTCAACTCACTTTTTAGCAGTATTCGTTGTCTCCTTGTCCTTTTTAGGCTCATCCTCAAGTGGTTGACTCCTTTAGCTCTTCTGCCACCATATATGGTCTAATGCAAGTTGTTTTCCATTCTTTTTTTCCTTTCGACACTGATGAAGTCAATTTCATGGTCTTAGTTGTCATAGATACAATCTCGATTGGTGGTTCCTCATCTAAAAAAGGTAAACCACACCTCTCTACTTCCTTTTAAAAATACCAAAATGGTGTTCTAGCATAGCTCTCTAGCATATCCACATTCATCAACATTGTGACATCACATGCTTAATCTTATCCATGTATCATAGGTACTTCATGCATCATAGTATTCGACATCGAGTTTACATTACTTGTTAGTTGAGAAACTTGTTGCTTCTTGGTGTTCCTTATCTCGCTCTTCTTTTGAGTTCCAAGTCTGAACTGACACTACTCTAGTCTTCCTCCTCATTGCCTAACTCGTCAAGGATACACTAGTAGATTCGTTTCTCAAGTTCCCACCTCCTACTACTTTGCTTGACATTGTTTATTGAGGCACTTTATGAATATCTTGCCATTCCACTTTCTTTATGTGATTTTGCAAGCTGAACTAGTAGCCATTTTTTTGAAAATTTAACTTCTTGCGCATAGTCATCAACAATTCCCAACAATTGCTTGTCTATCATGCACCTCTAAGGGTCTCTTTTTAACTTGTCCATTCTCTAGGAAAACTTATCCTACTGGCTACTTGGATATATTGTTGCATCCTCAATAACTCTTGTGCACATAGTCTTTGTAACTCAACTATTTTGACATTCAATTTCTCACACCATTCAAACAATTTTTGTGTTTCATCATGCATCCTTTGTTGTGCATGACCAATAGATTCTAGCAAACTCATTCCCTTGTGTTTGGTTCCGTCACTTCAAGGCTTATTTTCCAACAATTCCTATTGTCAAACATACATCACCACTGTTCACTATATGTTCTCAAAATTAAGTGACCTGAATCTTTGTTCTTGCTCAACATCTAGGAACTTCACATGCATATGAATTAATCTATGTTTGTGTATCGAGGCTGCAATTCCTCATGCTCCACTATTGGTTGCATGTCAACTTCCTATTTAATTTCATTTTCTTCTTCATATAGCCATGCTAGTTGTTATACAAGTTTGCTATTATTAAAGTCACTTACATTTTCAACACCAACTTCTTTTGTATGGTTCAACTCGCCAACATCCTATATCAAGATTCTTTAGAATGATCTCAAATATTGACTTGGAACAATTGTTAGTCTGCTTGTACTTGTACCTTCGCCTATCGATTCAAAATTTACCAAGTTTATTTACACCCTTACTTTATATGAATTTAACTTTGAATTGTTAACTATCTCAAGAAATTGTATCCCATATAGTTTTTTCAACCTTACTATGCTATTAATCATCACTTCATCTACCTGAAAGGGTCCAAGCCATAAGGTCTTCAACTTCCCTAGTTTGATTTCTCTATTGCCATTAAAATTCAACACTATATCACTTGCCTTCAAGTTCATCTTCTTAAGTTGCTTATTGTGCCACAAATTTTAACTACAATGGGAAACCTCCATGGCCGACTATGCCATCACCCTCTTCTCATCTAGCTTGATGACTATAGTTAGCCTCTCCTCTAGGATCTCCTAGTCAGCAAGATGGTTCTACATTGCCACCCTCAAACTTGGTACCAAGAACTCCACCAACATAACAACCTCTTATCCATACATCAACTAAAATAGTATATGGTTTGTTACCGGTTTATACATATTCTTGTATGCCCATAGGATTGTTGGTAATTTCTCCCAATTAGCCTCTTCAATACCACATATTTTGTACATTATAGAAACTAAGACCTTTATGTAATATTTAATGAATTGTGGATAATACCCAACATGTCCCAAAAATGACTCAAATAAACTTACGTTGTATGGCTCTTTCATACTTATAACAACCCAAATTTTATCAGGATCAGTCTTAAACCCCTATTTACATAATACATGCCCTAGCAAATTGTCATACGATACCAAAAACTTACACTTCTTTAGGTTTCAAGGACAATCGAGCATTCATACACCACTACATGCACTCTTCCAATGCCTTTAAATGCTTGTCCTTTATTTTGTACAATGATTAGTCATACAAAAAGCTATGAATTTGTTTGTTAACATTTTTTCAAAAATGTATAAGATAATCCTTTGAAATGTTCTAGGGGTATTGCACAAACCAAAAGGAATTCCATTATATGTATAATTCCAAAATTTCCACTACAAAAGTGGTATTCAATCTATCATTGTCAACAATATTTATCTAATTATATTCCAAGAATCCATCCAAAAATGAATAGATCTCATCACTTGCTACTTCTAGAACTGAATCAATAAAGGCTATTGGGAAGAGATATTGATGGCCATAGCATTCAAACTCCAAAAATCCACATAGATGTGTATTTGGTTACTCTTCTTCAAATTGATGATGATAGGTTGCATCCGTTCGCTCACTGTCACCTTGAAGATTATTTTTGCATCAAGCATCTTTTGTATCTCTGAATTGATCAAGGCTATATGCTTTGGATTCCTTATATACGACCTTTGCCTTACAAGTTACATACCAAAAACCAATGGAATTTGATGCATGCACAACTTAGGTGGAATCCCTTGTAAATACTTATACTTCCATGCAAAGATCTCCTTGTATTACATAATTTTTTAAAAATATTGTTGCTTTTATAATTGGGTCCCACTCGTCCCCACAATGGATTATTTTCCCCTCTTCTGCACTAAGATTTACCTACACAATCTTTGGTTCTTCATACTTTATCATGTTAGGTTCGATTTCTACTTTTGCCACATCAAAAGGATTTGCTATATTTTCATTAATTTATGTATTTCCAACACTATAGTTTGCAAATTTTCATGGGAAGGTCATTTCTCTTCCTTGACTTTCACTCTTGGCTTGACATTTTGATTGCATTCTATAGCTTCATATATGCTTCTAGGTCCTTCATTCTAGAAATTTATTTTGCTTTGATACACATGCTTGAAGTATGAAAAACTTTATAGTCTTCCATTTGCCAATGTAGAATTTTGATGTCTAAGTTTCCATAATCTTCCATGCACTCTTCTAACTCCAACATTCATTCATTGGGTTCTTGTCCATTCACATGATCTTCCTTTTGCAATAATGAACTTCCCGATTTGTCAAATGTATCCAATTCTTCACTCATAGACTAATTCTTCTAATCAATTACATACTTTTTCTATCCTTTCCTAAAAGTCAAGTGGTCCTCCTCCCAATTGTGGTTCACTTTTACTATGCATAACTATCCAGTCCCAACAATGCATTGTAGGCCAATTTTTGCATAGTAGTAACCACAAAATCCAAGATGAATATTTGATCGACAATATTCACTCTCTCTATAGTCAAGACTCCTCTCATTTCAATGCCATACTAATCTACTCCATATAGCCAAAACTTGGAAGACCAAAAAAATGTTGCCCCCAAATCCTTCCACATTTTCTCAAGTAATACATTCATACTTGATCCTCAAATAATGATCACCTGTGTCAACTTGTGATTTTGAAAATCAATATGGATCAGTGATGGCTTCTTCTCTACGTCAATCATCAAGACTATCGAGTCAATGTACTAATCCATTATTTATCTCCAACTAGCATTGTGACTCTTCTACTTTCCTTGTCCGGACCATTTATCCAATTGTCATTGTAGGTAAGCTAATTGAACAAGTACGTTGGAAGTTAAGTACATGCACATTAATATTTTTAATATATTTGATGTTATAAAATCATGATTTGGTATTGTATGTGATAATGTGTTATGTTAAGTGAAGTGTTAGTTATGTACACATAACTCATTAGTCATAAAGTGAGTCATAAAATAAAATGTAAATATAAGTCAAATTCATGTCAATTGTAATTTAAGAAAATGATGAAGTATCGAGTAGTTAGAATATTGGAGGATACAACTACCTTCTTAGTTGTATAAATAAGATCCTTCCCCCATTTATTCGTGTTGTTGGAATTAAAGGAAAGGTTGGCATGGTATTAAAGTGTTGCAAAACGTCTGAACCACTATGTCGGATAGTTTGAATTACTATGTTAGGCCATATGATATCTTATGCTAGGTTGTCTAAATTGCTCTACCAAGCCATATAAACTATTCATTCAAGCCATCCAAATGTTATTTTGATTAGTCTGATATATTTTGGGTGCATAGTGTATGCATTATAGTTTAAAGTAATTCAAATTGTACATGTTTTTCATTGAAGTGGTAATAGAATTGTGTTGCAGTATGTTGTATTCCATTTCTACATTGTGATGCCATTGCCTATTTGAAGTTGGGTTATCCATTTGAACATTTTGGCACCATTACCTCTTTGAAGATGGATCAATCTTGGTGACATGAACTTGTGATGATCAAATAACTGAAGAACATGCACAATGCCAACACTAGAATGATTACAATGCACCCAATGAAGCAAATGAAGATCTAGAATTTATTGTTGATGTTGAAGAAGGGTCAACATGGGAAGAAAACATGCAAGTGGATGCACATTCAAACATGCATGGAGGAGATGTACAAGGGTTTATGCATGGAGAGTTGCATTTAGGCAGCATAAATTTGTATGATGGAGGTGGTGAGTTGCATATTAGTGGTAAAGAGTTACATGACAATGATGGAGATTTACATGTTAGCAGTAGAGAGTTGCATGTTGATTACCAAGAGTTACTTGCTAGTGGTAGCTAGTTGCATATTGATGATAGTGAATTATGTGATGAGGATGGAGAGTTATCCAATAGCAATGGAGAATCTTGTGATAGTGAGTTACATGCTATGAGGAATTACATGATAGTGAAGAATGTATGATGTTGAGAAATTGCAAGTTTATGTGTTTGATGGTGAGTGGGATAGGAGTTTGGAATTGGTGTAAATGTAAGATGGTGTGTCCAATAGTGTGCAAGTCAAGAGTTCTATAGCAGAGCAATTATAGGTTGGTGTGTTCGATGGTGAGCCAAATGTGAGTATGATATTGGAGCAACTATAGGTTGGCATATTTCATGGTGCATGAGATAGGAGTATGACACAAGAGAAATTGTGATGTGGTGCACCTAATAATGTGCATGGAGAGATACATGAACAACCACTACCAATATCAATTCAACTTACAACAAATATAATTTTGGCATATCATGTAAATCTCCAATGTTCCATGGAGGAGAAATAGAAGATCTAGTTTGACATTAGAAAATATACCTTATGATGTGGAAAGTGAATGGGTAGAACAATGATGCATATTGGAGGAGGTTATTCCTTGTGATATATTATGGAATCATAATGGATTGGTACATGAGATTAACAAAGGGCAAGTATCGGATGAGGTATGAGTTGCATGAAGCATTCATGAAGGAATTTTGGTTGTTCCATAATGATGATGAGGTCATTTTACTAAAATTTATAGAATGGAACCAAGTTAGAAAGAGGTTGTTTGTTTGTACGACCAGAGGTTGAATGGGTTGTTTATACATCTAGAGGAAGATCCATCAAATACATTGAAGAAGAGTTGGTTTGTGAAGGGACTTCCTCCTACGTGCCAAAATAATATTAGGGTGATCCTTCTAACATCATATCAAGAGGCCTTGGAGTGAGCCTTAAACTTGGAAAGTGATGCAAAGACATCATTAAAGTGTTGGGTTCATATTAATATATATGAGAGTAACCTTGAATATGAAAGTAATTCTGATGTTGAGAATGGATTTAAAAATTAGAGAGAATGAGAATAGTTTATTGTCCAAGTTTTGAGGTCAAGAAGTCATTGACGAAAATGAATTTGAAGATAAGAATGATGAATATAAGAATGTGTGACTTGGATAGTGCAAGATCATTGCTCCAATAATATGTAGCACAAAGAGATATTACACCAAGGGGGTGCCACTTGTGATGCAATATATTAAAACCATTAGAGAACTAGAAAATATTAAATTGCATATGATACTAAGGGCAAACCCATTGTGCAATTTTGGTGATGCCATTTGTGGGTACACTTCACACATGAATGTCAAAGTCCTATAAGTCAAGATGATCTAGTGATGGGTAGAGAGTTTAAAGCACCAGGAAAGAGTCATAGCCTTATCCAAGAATAAAATGAGGTAGAATTAATAAAGTTGATTACAATTGAGGTAAACTTTATTACAATTGAAGAGGTAGAGATAGAGCAAATAGTTGAAGCTACACAAATGTTTGATGTAGACAACAAAGTGAGTGATGTAGGAGTAAATGATACAAATGAAAAGAGAGATTGTCCACTATCTGGTTGTTTTCTAAAGCCACATGGCCATATAGATTTAGGTTGTTTGGATCCAATCCTCAATTATTAGAGCTTATACTATCTAAGCTTGGGTTGTATGAGTTGATATCCTAGCCATATAGTAAGGACAACAGGTCCTTGGGTGACCCTTGGGCCATCTATTCCAATGGGAGAGTTGTTTGGACCCTTCCTAGGCTATCTAAGCCTTAGAATTCCTCCAACCCATTATACTAACACCATGAGCTATCCAAACATAGATCACTACTATCCAGTAGCCATGTAGGGCTATCTGCAGCCCAAGTCTGGGAGGAAAATGATGTCAAGCCATATAGAGATCATGTAGAGTCATCTAAGAAAGAGAATGAAGTGACACAAAGTTTGAGACAAGGAGAAGTTTGTCTAATTGGAAGAGCATGTGGTATGGACTATTTGGAGTATAATTTAATAGTAGAATATGATTATATAGAAGTCTATATGGGTTGTTTAATCAAAAGAGTAGGTCATACAAAGTCAGGTCATCTAAATTTGTATGACTTAATATTTTGGACCTAACCCTCAATTATCAAAGCCTAGGTTATCTAATCTTGGGTTGTATGAGTTGATATCCTAGCCATATAGTAAGGACAACAGGTCCTTGGGTGACCCTTGGGCCATCTATTCCAAGGGGAGGGTCATTTGGAATCTCCCTAGGCTATCTAAGCCTTAGAATTCCCCAAACCCATTAGATGAACACCATGAGCCATATAAACATAGATCACTACTATCCAATAGTCATGTAGGGCTATCTGTAACCCAATTTTGGGAGGAAAATGATGTCGAGACATATGGAGATCATGTAGAGTCATATAAGAAAGAGAATTAAGTGACACAAAGTTTGAGACAAGGAGAAGTTTGTCTAATTGGAAGAGAATGTGGTATGGACTATCTGGAGGATCATTTAACATGAGAAGATGATTATATATAAGTATATATGGGTTGTCTAATCAAAAGTGTAGGTCATACAAAATTAGGTCATGTGAAATTGTATGACTTACTCTTTTGGACCTAACCCTCAATTATCAGAGATTAGGTTATCTAAACTTGGGTTGTATGAGTTGAGATCCTAGCCACCTAGTAAGGACAATAGGTCCTTGGATGACCCTTGGGCCATCTATTCCAAGGGTAGGGTAGTTTGGACCCTCCCTAGGTTTTCTAAGCCTTAGAATTCCCCCAACCCATTATATGAACACCATGAGCTATCCAAACATAGATCACTACTATCCAATAGTCATGTAGGGATATCTGCAGCCCAAGTTTGGGAGGAAAATGATGTCGAGCCATCTAGAGATCATGTAGAGTCATATAAGAAAGAGAATGAAGTGACACAAATTTTGAGATAAGGATAAGTTTATCTAATTAGAATATCATGTGGTATGGACTATTTGGAGGATCATTTAATAGGAGAAAATGATTATATAGATTTCTATATGGATTATCTAATCGAAAGAGTAGGTCATACAAAGTCATGTCATCTGAAGCAAGGCCATATAAAAGTAGGTTGTATGGATCTAGGCCATATAAGGTAGGACGTTTTAGAAGTAGGCTATCTAGAGTTAAACTATTTAATGCATAAGATAGGCCATCTAGCCCAAGGTTGTCTACCTTAGGAGGTGGTATGTCTAGGATAGGAAGTGATGCATCGAAGACTAAGACAAGATCATTAGAAGTCATGAAGAAATTATCAAGAGTAAGAAATAAGTCATTCAGATATGAGGGGAAATTATTTATGTGGGTTGAGTGAAGGCTACTAAAATATAGATGAGTAGAAAAATTTAGTTCAAACAATGAGGGTATCAATGGTTTTGTTACTGAGGTTTTGGGGCATTGTGTAAAATTCTAGAGGTATTTTTCCTCTTGAACAGACCTTGTATCACAATAGGGAACACAGGAAGGGTGCTACCCCTTGAACCTACAAGGGACACTTCCCCTTGTCCTTGCAAGGGGTCTTCCACTCTTGTAACCCCAAAAAAAGGTGTCGATAGGTGTTTCCCATCATGTTGGTCATGTTGATGATATGACTAATTATAAAGTGTAGTGAGCAATCACAAAAATAATGTATTATTGAAAGCAATTTGAAGTGAAGTCTATTGCAAAAGATGTCTAGAATAGAAGAAAGTATAAGGAGGAGCATAACAAGAGATTCCAACATGGTATTTTATGCTTCTATCCCCGGTGTTGAGTTCATGTGTTATCAAGGATGCACATAAATCTAGAGGAGGGGATAAATATAGGCAAGCAAATTAAATAAGTTCATTGGAAGTCAAGAACACACACACATTAAGTGTTTTGATATATTTGATGTTATAAATTTATGATGTAATATTGTATGTGACGATGTGTAATGTTAAGTGAATCATTAGTTATGTACAAATAAGTCATTAGTCATAATGTGAGTCATAAAATGAAATGTAAATATAAGTCAAATGCATTTCAAAATAACTTAAGAAAATGATGAGGTGTTGAGTAGTTAGTAAGTTGGAGGATGCAACTACCTCCTTAGTTGTATAAATAAGACCCTTCCCTCATTCATTCATGTTGTTGGCATGGAAGGAAAGGTTGGCATGGTACATGGGTATCAAGGTTGGCATGGTATTAAAGTGTTGTAGGTCATCTGAAATGTTATGTTGGACCATATGAATTTTATAGGATGTTTGAAATATTGTGTCAAGTCATACAAGATGCTATGCTTATCTTTCTAAGCTACTATTTTGGGTTGTCTAAACTATTTAACCAGAATTTTTGAATGTTGTGTTAGGTCATCCAAACTGTTGTGTCAGATAGTTTGATATATGCTGTGTGCATAATGTATGCATTGTAATTATAATTTATTCATATTGTATATGTTGTTCATTTAAGTGGTAATAAAATTGTGTTGTATTATGTTGTATTTAATTTCTACATTTTGGCATCATTGCCCATTCAAATTTGGATCATTCATTTCTACATTTTTGCATCATTACCTATTTGAAGTTGGGTCATCCATTTCTATTGTCACATATAGCTTTTATATTACATACAATAAGCTTGAAACCTTCACTTCAATAATTGTATCCAATACTTGTGTTACCAATTGTTGTATTGATGTTTCTTTGTCTTCAATGTTGATGGGTTCTTTCAACTTCTTCTCTTTGCTAGTATTATCTTGATTGGTATTTCACATATCTTCTTTATTTTGGGCACATGCTTCTTACCATTTATCCTTCTCTTTAGCCTACTCCATTCTCCTTGTGTGTGCTCGAGTTACTTCCAAAATGTATTTGTCCTTATATATTTGTTGTTGGTCTACTTGAGGCTCCTATATGTCAATAAATTTGATATTTTTTGAGTTAATCATGTTTACTTTTTTTGGACAATTTCCCTCCTTGTGGTTGCTAGGTCCACATCATCTACACATAATTGCATTGTTATTCCTATTTACTTTTATATCCATGTAACCCACATCCTCACATTAGGTTATCTAACATTCACCTCTCCTATCTCCAAGCTCCCTGTAATCACTGGTTTAAACATCAAATGACAATGATACCAAATATATCATGGCAATGATATTTTATAGTCAAAGAAACAAAGAAATAATGACAAAGTGGATTAGCAAAATAAATCAACATTAGATCTAAGTAACACTTAGATAATCTTAGACCTCACTCCAAATGACCTACAACACGATCAACCTTGTTCTTGATAGTCCTTTAAAACATAGCAAATCAAATTGCCTTGTTTGTTGTCTAGACGACCTTGAGCATACTCCATAAGATTTGTATCTTGCTTAGATAACCTTAGCTTTGCATGGAATAATCTGATCCAAGGTCTAGACATCCCAATACAGTTATCTACAATAAATAAAATAATATGTAAATAGTTCAAATTATCTATCTACAACAATGACAATCAACTACAAGCAAATGCATAAAGGTTACACATTCTAAATAATAATGATTGAATGAAAATATTATTATCAACAAAAATACATGTTTGTATGTAATACAATTATCTCCTTTGTACTATTTTGTGCATCCTCTCCAACATGTACCCTCTCGAATGAATGAGGGGTCCTATTTATGAATTTGGGAGGTAGTTACTTATCCAACTACCTAGTTGACACCTCATCATGTCTTACATTAGATTTGTCATATAGTTCCATTTCATTTTATTTCTAACATGACTCACTAATTATACATATGTTAATTATTACTTCATCATACACATAATAAAATATTAAACCACAACATTCAAAATTGCATGTGCATGTACTTGAATTTTGACACACTATTTTATGTATGAGGTAGCGCTTGTGATGACACCATGTTAAAACTAGCACCTACAAAATAAACTTTCTTGTATCACTTTAACTATCATCACTTGTAATATTCATATAACTTATCCCATTTTCAGAGTATGTTTTATGAAGTTCTCATTAAACTTAACATTTAACAAAATGGGTTCAATTTTCATTCATCAACATAATTGTAAGAATTCAAAGTTTCTAATAGAATCACATGCATTTTATTGTAATCATAAAATTCAAGTAATCCTAGCTTTTTAGACAATTAAAAATGCTAGTGAAGCTAATGCATTTATCCCATGTTCATCAATATAAATCAATTGTACATCTTCTCCATGAGAATCAAGATGGTGTCTTTTTAAAATATTTATTAAACATTCACAAACCAAATGTTATTGCCATAAACTATTTATCTATGAATTTCAAAATAAATCCTTCACAATGAAAGTAATTAATCATGGATTTTAACACATACATGGTCCTTCAAAATTTAAGTCAAATTGGAAGTAAATGCGAAATGAGCATCTATATATAACAAAGGTTGCTAATAGCATTAAGTAGTCATAACCCCCATTGAAAGTCATATTGATTAGAGTATCATTTTTGTGGCCAGAACATCATTGTCACTTGAGTATTGTTTTCTAAGTTCCATAGTTTATAAAATCATCATCATGTAGCATTTAATTGCAACCAATTGAAAACCCTATAGGGATTTGCTTCTAGGAAGTATTGTTGACATCTCCTACACAAAAGAGACAATATTGAACATTAATCTATAATATTTTTTGTGCACTTGAGTAGCCCTATTAGGACCCAAAAACATATTAGGGCACTATAGAAAATCACTACCTACAATAAAAATGAACAATTAAGGAAAACTACAAAAAAAACCAAGCTAACCTATGTGAAAAAGTACGTTAGCCTAAATTAGATGGTAATGAGTCCTAGTTTTGAAGGGAGTGTGAAAGACTTGAGCATTTATCTTATAAAGGTATTTTAATTCAATGTGTATGTTTCATGTCTCCCTCTTTTCTATGTATTTTAGGCATGATTTAAATTAAGTTTTCACTTCAAGGGGAAGCTTAACCAATTTAGCATGAGATCCCTAAACTTTGATAAAGGAGCAAAAAGTAAGTTGCAAGAGATTAAAATATCCCCATTCACATGAATGGTTTATGCTAGGTCATATTATATAGCATGTTGGTTATAGCTATATTTAAAATTGAGATAAAGGTTTAATTCTCATTAGTCTCTCTTTAGAAAAAATATGAAAAGGGTGCAACACCAATAATTTCTAGAGGATAACTTGTTCTAGTACCACTTTGATCCAAACAATGCTTAATTGTAGAATTATAATGGGATCTGATACACCAATGTTGGTACAATCATATCTTTATCATTGTTTTTATTATTTTTAGTCCACTTAGAATTTATAACTTTAGGGTTAATTCTCTCAAAGGATGAGAGTATTAGTACTATCGACACAAGACTTTGTAGGATATTTATTTGTGGAGCTTGCTATAAAGTAAGCATCCTCAATGAGGATAATACTTAGTGGTGTAGTGGCCTCAATAATTTATTGAATTGCAAGAAGGTTTGAATTTAATTTGCTGTAGTGGGAGTTTTCTACTTTTGGAGGAACATGAAAGAGAAATTGATGACATAAATTAACAATAAATAGCATTGATTATATTATACAAGAAAATAAATTTAGAGAATGATGCAAAACTAAATATTGCCATTATCTTCAGTTATGAACAACAAAATATACAGATCAAATACTACAACAATGTAAATATTATCCATAACATTTATCCTCCATAAACATATGATCTAAGATATTCTAACACGATTTGCTTCCAATTTTAAGTAGTTCATATTTACTACTCCCAAGTAAGGGAGGTAGTTGCTAAATTACACAACAACCTTGCACCTATTCCTAACTACCCTTACATAACAACTAATAACATTATATTATTCACACACTAATAATGTCCCACCTTTCAACATAATATGAGGATATTCTAACAAATATTTATTGAAAATACACAAAATGATAATTTTTAATCAAATTTGCTTTTGGATACTCAATTTTGTATGCATCCATCTATGTACAAAGTGGCACTTGAGGTGGCTCCACTTTAGAACTTGATCCTACACCTACCCTCCTCTCTAAATTGGTTAAAGTCCTCATTGATGAATACTACTTCTCTTGAGAGCTATGACTTTGCTACAATTACGGAGTGGCCTACACTTGGATAGTTCAAATACCACCCTTGAAGCTATGACTTCAGAGCTTTAGTCTCCTTATGTAGCATATTGGCATGGGCTCAATATATAATCCATTAGAATCCATGATGCTATGACTTCTAATCTAACTTTGCAATCCTAATAGGAAATTCAAATTTCTCCTTCTTTGATTCCTCAAGTTGATCTCTAACTATAATCAACTGATTGTAGTGTTCCACCTCTTGAGTTTTTACTTTTAGAGACGAGTACCTCACCAAACATTCTAATTGTATCATCTTGATGAGTTCATCTTGCACTTCATGCTTCTTTCTTAGCCCCTCCATTTATTTTTACATTTGAACAAGTCTTTCTTTGGCCTCCTGTTTCACTTGCTAAATTTGCTCCTCTACTTCCCTTAGTTGGATTGTTTATTGTTCCACTTTCATATTCATGTTATTGGTTATTTGGAAGAATATCTCCAATCTAACTATCAACTACTATATTAGATAGGATAGATAGTTCATTCTTGCATATGAAGGTTCTAATTTTGATTTTAGTTTTACCTTATTTACCATCTTAGATGTAGGATAAATATCATATTTACCATTTCTAATGTATATTTTGGCTGGTTAGAAGTATAGGTGCCTTCAAGTATCTCTCACACTCCAAGCATGCTTTGAACAATACTACCTTCACCAAGCTCCCATGGTTGAACTTGACACAACTCAATAAATTTATTCATACTAAACACAACTAACCAATTTTTCTAGCTTTGCGTCTACCCTCATTATCCCTAATATTCATTATCTAAGGACACTTGTTCAAAATTCACTATGCACCCTATTTATCATTCTACTCAACTTTTAAAATAAGTTGTTGATCTGATCATTAATTTTCATATCATACAATAGGAGTTTATTTATATTTGGCACTTCTATGAGCATGAATTACTAGCTTCATTATTCAACTTTGGTTTGTCATAGCCTTATGTATTGGTATCATCTATATCTTCCATAATAATTTCTCCCTTGATATAATTTCCCTTTGCTTGTAGTTGTAGTGGTTCTATTAGTTAATTTTCTACTTAAACCATCTCTTCATCTACTAATGCTTTACTACTCTAGCCTACCTACAACAAAATAGGTGTTAAGTTGACACCTTCACCTTTGTACTTTGACACCATGGTATATGTAATGGAAGTGATCTCAATTGATTACTCATCATCCAATTAAATGCATCCACATTGCTCCGATTTCTCTTCAAACTACCACAATAGGATGATCGTAAAACTCTCTTGTTGGAAAGTGGATGTGTCCACTATCATGTTAGTGCCATATAATCCTATGTCCCTAGATCATCTCCAAATCTAGATGACCTTTGTTTCCCTCCTATAGTTTATGTGTCCATCACCTCTAAAGTGACATCCATCTCATCTACCTTATCCACGACTATCATCTTTGTCTGTATTTCTTCTAGATCAACTCTCTCTCTTATTTCATATTTCATCTTACCAACTTCACCAAATTTCATGCTAGAAAATTTATTCACAAACATCTATAGATTATAGGGCTCGATCCCTTCTTTATGTATAGGTTTTTGGTTCACTCCATCTAGCCTAAACACTCATTTGAAGTTATTTGTAGAATATCACTTGAACATATCTTCCTCCAACTTGGATTTTACTCTTCTTATTTAGGTCAAACTTCTATAACATTTGTAATATATATGGCTTGAAGAAGTTTTTATCATAGTTTCCCATAGACATGATGTAATTTTTGGAAAAACTGCTTGATTATCTCATAGGAAATTTCTCTAGTATCAAATAATCATACACAATAATGCTCACAATAATGCACACACAAGCTAAAAATATTATTAATAATGTCTACTATATGAAGCTATTCTATTTTGATGCTCTTTACAATGCTTTTTCATCAATATATATTTACATGTGACTCGCCACATGCATGTCTCTTGACCTTCCCTCTTATCTCATAATGACAAAGTCACTCACAATTACATAAGTCACACGTGACACCTTACATGACTCTTCACTATCTCACATAAATCACACTTGCACTCTTAACACCTCACACACTTCACACAATGACACATACTTATAAAAACACTCCTAGATATTAGTCACTCCCTAAACTAATAAAAACACTTCCTAAACTATTACATGACAAAATAATGTAATATCACCAACACCCCCATATTACATTATTTGGCGAAATATTTTCTTTTGAAAAAATAAAAACATTTTTAGTCCGTTCTAAAATACTGCTATCTGACTTGTATATGCTTTGGTTCCAATTTCACACCTTGCATTGATATGAACACGATAGTATGTCTTCCTTGTTATGGTATTGTCTACACATAACACTCCTATTCATAAAGCATATTCTAGTGTTATTAATGTACCTATTATTTCTCATGACTAACTAACAAAGACTACGGTAATTGGACCTTGCCTATCAAGTAAATCACTTACAATTTTTTAAGATAGGCCAACAATAAATTTAGAAAACTTGGACATGTGATTTAAAAATAGTAATATATTAATTTTTAGGAGTCGATCTTCTAGTTTTTCCACCTTGATACTTGTGTAGCTTTTTCCATTGAGTTGATCCAAATACTTATTTTGTAAAACGCTTGACATTAACAACAAAATACCATAGATTTTCAATAAAGAAAAATGTGCTCTCATATTTTATAAGAATAATCCCCTCTTAATTTTTTTTAAAAGCATGTTTGCTTTACTCTTTCATTCTTTTTTTTAAGACATGAATACACTCTACCACTAGACGTAGATGTCCTCTGAAATATTATTTCTATTATCATCACTTTTTTGTTTGGTAGAGCCAATCATCTTCCTCTCCTTGATATCCTTAACAATTAATTTTTGATTTGAACCATTTGGCCATTTGTTCATGTCATTTGTAGCATAAGAATGTGGCCTTACAAATGTGATAAGTTCATTTGGTAACTCAAAACATGATTTAACCATTTTGTCCTTAGAAAATCCCTTATCAACATCAAGTTTACGAACTTGTTCTGTATTTAATACTTTAGTAAGTGCAGGTGCCTTTTCTTTTTTATTCTCAAGCCATCTTGTACACATTTCCTTGTCCATATCTTAACACCTTCTAGAGGATATCATGTCAAAACAAAATAATTTAGGATTCCAAAGTTTGAAGTGGAGGTTTCCATTATTGAAAAATAATTTTCTACCTTCTTCAAGCAAACTTTTCTACATCAAATTCAACCCGATAGTATCTCCACACCACTTTTTCCTATTTATCATATTTTAGACTCATCTTTGAAATAATAGGCTTCGTTGCAGAATTCTTTGTTGTGAAGTTCCTAGGTGAAAATCGGTATAGAGCATAGATTCATTTATCACAACCAAGTGGCTTGCATTTCAATTAGGACATCTTGGCTAACATTGAACTCTTATTATTAGATAACACTTTGATATAAATTAATAGCATGGACTCCTTCCTCTTATGTTTCTTCCATTGCTCATGAACACTGTCATACTTGAACATATATGTCATATAAACAGTGTAAATATCATTGTATTGCAATATCACATGCACAACTAGTCTCACAATTCTTACAAAACCATTGATGCCGATTTTGATCTTTCTAGTGGAACCCCTTCTTGACCAAGAAACCTTGAATTAAAAAATCCTCAATCTTTGCTATGTAACTTCCAAATTTTTATTCGATTGCTTGCAATAATTCATTTTTTTACTGACACATGATATACTATTCAAAGTTGTTGTGATACATCCTCATCATGCAAAGATGTTACAAATTCCAAAATAATCTCACTAAATTCAAACATTTTGATCTTGTAATTTTCCTTTTCTCTTCACTGTATCAAATGTAAATCTTCACCATTCAAATGTTCTTCTCCAAACTTTAATAAATTCCTTTTGCAATATCTCTTAAACTTCTTCTTCTCAATATCCTCTCCTTATCCAATCTTCTCTTTTCCTTCGAATATATATTCCTCCAAAAATTTTCTTATATCTCCAGCAATATTAAATTTTTCTCCAAAATTTCTTCCTTCAATAAAATTCTTTTCAATAAAATAATTTTAATAAAATCACTTCTTCAAATAAAATTTGCCTTACCTCGAAGAGAATATTAAGCAGATCCAGGGGATGGGAGGGGGAGGGACCTGCTCCCTCTCCCTACTTTCCTTTCCATGGTTCTTGCCCAGTCCCTGATTCATCCCAGGTTATCCCACTATGGGAATGGTTTGTAGCAGATGATCTCCTTGGGGGGAGATCCTTGCCCACTTTTTGCTCCTTTCCCAATAGTTTTTGGGGTTTCCTCATTTGAATCTCGGGCCTAGTGCTTCCCAGGGATCCTTTGGGGTTTCTTGCATGTTCCTGGGATCCTGTCCCTGATATCCCTTAGGCTTTTCCCTAGGGTTTTTTTTGCAGGTTGTTACTGGGATTCGGTTCCCAGGGCTTTCTCGATCTGTGGTGGTTGCAGGTTGGGTTCTCGTTCACTTCTTGGTGCATCCCATGAGGTTCTCTCTTCATCGAGGTTGGTCTAGGGGGGCCAGTTTCCTCTTTGCTCATGTTTCCTCTTTGGGATGCCATTGGTTGCTGGTGGTCTCATCCCTTTGGGTGGGACCATGTTTGTTTTCCTGTTTGAAGGCTTCTTTTTGTTGGATCTACTGCTTGGTGGACGCTTTGAGCATTTGCATGGCCTTGGAGGGGCTCTTCCTGTGCTTGAGTTGTTCCCAGCCCTAGTCCCAGTTCCTTGAAGTTGTTCGTGTGCAAGGATGGGGATTCTTGGTCCTTTCTACTGGGGTGCTTTGGGTTTTCTACTACATGTATCGATCTTGGGGGGATCGATGATCTATGCATGCAGATCCCTGGATCCCTCAGTTTAGGTTTTCATGGATCCCATATTTGTGTCTACTGTTGCTTTCTACCTTGGCTTTGCAAGTTTTTGTTTCAGTTTTTGTTCGAGGGATTTTACTTTCTGGTCCTGCTTCTTGGTGGACTCTCATAGCTTGTTCTTGGCCTTGGAGGGGGCCTTTTCTTGTTCCTGAGTTGTTCCCAGTCCTAGTTCCTCTTCCCTGGAACTGTTCGTGAGCAAGGATGGTGGGTCCCTGGTCCTTTGTGGCTTCCGGGATCCTTTCTTTATGCCTGCATTATTTTCCCTAGATCCTTTCGGCTTCCTCGTACTCCTGTTGGTGGGATTCTAGTGTTGTAGTTTCCCAAACCCGTTCTTCTGCTAGTTCTCCTATTGGGCGAGATTTTCCATTCCTACTATTTTTCTCGTTGGGTGGGATTTTTCAATCCTATTTTTTGTTGGTTTTCCTACGGGGTGGGACGGGATTTCCTGTTCGACGAGATTTTCAAATCTTCTAGTTTTCCCGCTGGGCGGGATTTTTAAATCCCATTTTTTTGTTGGTTTTCTGCTGAGCGAGACGAGATTTCCCGCTGGGAGGAATTTTCAAATCTTTTGGTTTTCTTGCTGGGTGGGATTTCCAATCTGGTGGTTTTCAATTGCTTCCCGCTGGGTGAGATTTTCAAATTCATCATCCTGCATGTTTTCCCATTAGGTGGGATTTTTCAAAACTAGTGGTTTCCCGCTGGGCAAGATTTTTCAAAATTGGTGGTTTCCCGCTAGGCGGGATTTTCCAATCTACTGGTTTTCCCGTTGGGCGGGATTTCCAACCTGGTGGTTTTCGACTGCTTCTCGTTGGGTGGGATTTTTCAGAACTGGTGGTTTCCCACTGGGTGGGATTTTTCAAAATTGGTGGTTTCCCGCTAGGCGGGATTTGTGGTTTCCCACTAGGCGGGATTTTTCAAAATTGTCTTTTCCCACTGGGTGGGTTTTTCCAAACTGTCTATTTTTTGCTAGGCGGGATTCTTCAAATTGATTGTTCTTGACCTTTGGTTTGGTCGGTTGACCTGTTGTAAAAAGGTTTTGGGGTCCTTTCAAAACTCGCTTTTAATATAATTTTTACCTACCAATTTTTTTTTTTTGCCTTACCTCATAATTATTCTTCTCTTCAGTAATTTGGGTGACCTGAACGCTTAAATATTATTTAACTTTCCAATCAATATTGCTCTTGTTCCTTCTTCAATATCAATCTCCTCATTCAATATCCTTCTCACCTTTAATCTTCAATCTCCAAATTATCTTTCGTCAATCTCTTCTCATAATCATCAATATTTCACATTCAATATTCCAACTATAGCTCTTCAATATAAAAATCCACAACCACTCTCACAATCAACAATCTCTCAATCGTAGCTATGAACCAAGATGGATTTTTCCAATATGGTTCTAATAGAGTCCACTCAATATGGCTCTAATACCATTGATGGAAAATGTGTTGGCTTTTTATCTAGATTATCAGAGGTCCCAATATCTAGGATCATGAGCAGTCTCAAATATAAGATAAATCACTATTTTAAATGACCAAATAATTAATATAACATTCATAAAAATAACAATAATATGAAAAAAATGTCCTATATCATTCATGCAATAACATGAAGAAAATTTATAGTATAATTGCTCAAATTGTATACAAGCTTCTTTGTATGATGCTTGAAATACATATATTCTTCAATTGATAATGTACATTACATGGAGTTGTCTCATAATATAGCCTTACAAAGATGACTCCTCAATACTTAACTATTGCTCTCCTCACATATCCAAGAGATGCGTATTTTCCTATTCCATACATAAGACAAATCCTCTCATGTATTTTGGCTTCTCATATTGCCACTTGTATACATGACTCTTGACTCTCTATTTCTACACTTTATTCTATAACACTCACACACTTTCTACACACTCCTAAATCTATACATATACACACTCTACTACATGATATTTGTGCACATTATCACTCCCCACACTTGCACACATAATTGCATAACACTTGTGCACATCCTACACATGAACACTTACATAAAGGGAAAATATAAATCACACTCCTAAACTATAGATTCACACCCTAATCTATTACATATTTACATTTGTACCATAAAGGTACTATGGAGGTACATTAGAATATACCAAATAATGTAATATTATCCAAAACCCTCCTATATCACATTATTTACTTATTAAAGACATTAGTCTTCAATCTCTAATTCTTGTTTTTGTCCTTCTGCTCTAGTTCTATCACTCCTTAGCTTGATCCTCTGTTGTTCATTAATTTTTTGTATCTGATATCCTTGCTAGAAAATATTCAATTATTTCTGATTTATTTTCCTATTTTTTATCTTTTGGAGAAATCAAACAAATCATTGTTAATCTATTTTGTTGATAAATATGATCTAATATTTCTTTCAAGAAACCCATTGTGTCTAGAGAAAATATTCCATTTTTTATGGAACCCATAGCTTCAATTTTATTTTTTTTCTTATGACACATTTCCTAGTTTCACTTATGATTTTGAATTCCAATATTCTTCCCTTTGCAACTAATTGAGCAATTGAGATAAGATTAATGGATAACCCTGGAACATATAAAACATTATCTATATGAAAATGGTATTCTAGGTATAATTATTCCAAATCCTTGAACATAATAAATCTTACTATCTATAAATCTTAGTGGATCATTTGGTATGATTTCCAATGATTTAAACCAGTATAAATTTCTAGTCACATGATAACAGACTCCTAAATTTATATACCATGTGCCTTTTCCTTTTCTCATGTTTTTATGAGATTATAATATTTTTATTTCATATCTCTGATAGAAATTTTGAAAATATATTTTATTATTTGTTCCTTTTAATTGATTTTGATAAAACCTTTGATTTTGAAATCTTCCTCTCATGGGATTTGGTCCTTTATATGAATTTTAAAAATTTCTCCTATTTATCTGTCATCTATTGATTTATTAAATATCAAAGTTTATTTACAAATTAAATATTCTAATTCTTTGAAGTAGAAGTCCTTTTGACTCCCAAATTTCTATTTTGCAAATAAATCAAAAGCTTTCAAAATTTTTAATTTCTTTTGGAGTAGAAATCCTTATCCCTCCAAATTTTAATTCAATAAATAAATATAAATCAATTTGCAAATTCAATAATAAAATATTTCAAATTATTTTGAAGTTGAAGACCTTGTGTCTCCCTAATAATTTATCAAATTTTTAAAATTTCCAATCAATCAATTTTTCAAATTCTGATTGCAAAATCAAATATAAAAAATTTCAAAAATCTAGCTGGAGTTGAAATCCTTTTGATTCCCTGATAATCAATAAATAGTTTTCTACTTTTCAAAAATTTTAAATATCTATTTTAGAAATAAAAAACCTTTTCCCTCTAACCATTCTTTAAAAATTCGATAGAATTAATTTCCTTTGTAAAACTTTATCAAATTTCAAATATATCTAAAAATTAGTTCAGGCACTTAATTGAAAGTTTAACCTTTTAAATACAATATTTTAAAGCCCTAAAATTATTTTACCTAAATTCAAAAATTTGTGACCCTTACCTTGGCTCATGTGCAGACTTCAATGCATGCTTTTTTGTGCTTGTTAGGGTGTTATGCAAAATTACCTTTAGGTAATAAAACATCTCAAATAGATGTTACTCCATGCAATTCTAGGAAATGTTACTACAATCAATTACTTCCTTAGGCCTTAGCTTTGACTTCAATTCTTTAGTGCTTTGTCTACCTTCAGAATGCACTCTGCCCTTTCATCTATATTTAGGCTACATTTTTCTCTTTCCTCTTGGAGTGCTATAGGCATTCTTCTATTACTATGACAATAATCTTCTCCTTTCCCTTGGCTATCTATAGGCACTGTTGATTTTTGGTCTATGTAGGTGTTATTGTTTTGAGGTCTTGGGTTGTGTAGGTGTTGTTGTTCCCTTGGTGCTTCTGCTCACAAAAATGAAGTAGATTGTCCTTTTTCTTGGGATCTTATTCTCTGGTTATTCTGCTCACAAAAATGAAGTAAATATCATTATGTTTGGGCTCTCTTAACTCTGGTGCTTCCACTCATGGAAATGAAGCAAATGTTTCTTCTTATAGGCTCTTGTCTCTGGTGCTTGAACTCATGGAAGTGAAGCAAATATCCCTTATTTTGGGATCTTGTCTCTAGTGATTCCAAAAAACACTTAAGAAATGTTCTCTTGGAATATCTCTTCAAATATTATGGTCCCTTATGTAGTAGGTAGGATACTGAAGATCCTCCAACCCTGATGACTCTATTTCTTCTCTCCGCTAGTTCTATTTAACTACTAATATCAAATAATATCAAGGTATAATAGAATACCCAAAATTTGGCCTATGTTTCCTTCATGTGGATCAAAAAATTAATTTTTTTAAAATTCACATTGAAGACTTTCTTTGATGCTAGCTTTAGAGACTACTTGAAGTAGCTCTAAATATAACTCTTCTAGAAAGAATAAAGTATAGTGGCTTTGATACCACTGTTGGATTTTTATCTAGATTATCATAGGTCTTAATATCTAGGATCTTGAGTAGTCTCAAATATAAGAGCAATCACTATATTAAATGGCCAAAATAATGAACATAACATTCATAACAATAACAATAATATGAATAAAATGGCCAATATCATTCATGCAATAACATGAAGAAAAATTATAGTATAATTGCTCAAATTATATATAATCTTCTTTATATAATGCGTGAAATACATATATCCTTCAATTGATAATTTACATTACATAAAGCTTTGTCTCATAATATAGCCTTACAAATATGACACTTCAATACTTGACTATTGCTTTCCTCAAATATCTTGGAGACGCATCTTTTCCTATTCTATATATAAGATAAATCCTCTCATGTATTTTGGCTTCTCATCTTGCCACTTGTATACATGACTCTTGAATCTCTATTTACACACTTTATTCTATGACACTTGCACACTTTACTATATGACACATTGCACACTCCTACATCTATACACATGCACACTCTATTACATGACACTTGTGCACATTATCACTCCTCACACTTGCACACATAATTACATGACACATGCACATCCTACACATAAAAACTTACATAAAGAGAAAATATAAATCACACTCCTAAACTATAGAATTACACCCTAATCTATTACATATTTATATTTGTACCATAAAGGTACTATGGGGGTACATTAGCATGTACCTATACTCTAATACTTAATATAAATCATCACAAGAAAATAATCACAGGATCTAATATAATGAAGTTGTAATATAATGAACCAAATAATATCTCAGAATGTAATAAAAATTGAATAACATCAGAATACTCATATAAACATGCTCACAATATTGCACATGAAAATACAGAAAATACTATTGAATAAAGGTCTACTAATGAAAGCATAAAGCTTTGCACACTTGATTCACCTTTGTGATATTAAAATGCTTAGTCACAAATATATAATTGTATATGATTCTTCATTTGTGGCACTCTTGACCTTAATTATTTTTAATCACTTAATTTTCCTATTCTAATGACACATGTGCACATTTACATATTAGACACTTGTGCACATCTACACTCATAACACTTGCACACATATTTACATGACACATGTGCATTTTCTGCACATTATTACATTACATAAAATATTAGCTTACACTCTAATCTAGGACACACTCCTAATCTAATATTGACAATGATATTCCAAGGTGGTACATTGTCATGCACCAAATAATGTTATATTCTTAAACACCCCCTTGTATTACATTATTTTGTTAATGAAGACTTTAGTATTCAATATGATCTTCATATTGATCTTGGAGCCTATGCTATCCTTTATTGCTTTCTTCAGTTTGCTCCCTTTCTATTTCTTCATAAATTACTAATTTTTCTAAAAGAGCTTTGACTTCATTTTCTTCAATAGTTTCTTCTAGTTCTTGAATTTTTTGAATTTCTTGAGCTAGATGACCCTTTTGATTTCCTTCTCTATATTGTAGTTGAGGTTGATTATATTGATACTAAGAAGGGTACTGATGTTGAAATTTTTACTGATGTGGATGATATTGAGTTTGATATTATCTTGGCTATATTGGCCTATTTGTTTGACCACTTTGATTTAACTAATTTTCTTGAGACTAATTCCTTGGATTATATCTACAAAAAATTGTATTATGATTCCTCCTTCTACATATCTGACAATATCTGTTACTCCTATTAAACCTTCCTCTTGAAGCAACAATTCCTTGTGAGTTATCTTTTGATACTAAGAAATTGTTAGTCATTTCATCTTTAATTGAATTCTCTACCTCATACTCTTGTAGAATATTGACTAACTCATCAAATGAAGTATCTTTGCTTAGAATTTGCAAAGATGTAACTAGGTGCTTGTAGTTTTTTGGAAGAGCTCTCAAGATCACTTGAACAAGAAACTTGTCCTCTACCTTTTCTCCTAAGGTTAATAGTTTTGCTTTTATGTCTTCCACTCTTCTTAAAAATAGTTCAATGCTTTCACCACTATTAACTTTTAAAGAATGCAACTAAGGTTGAAGATTCAAAATAGTAGCTTTGTTCTTTCCTTCAAATATCTTGGCTAAAGTATTCCAAGATTCTGTAGAGGTTATTGTTGTGCTTATGTAAGGTTGTATCTCATTTGTAATTGCAAATGTTATTATTATGAGGGCTTTTGCTTCTTCTTCTTCATATTTTTTAATTTCTCTATCACCTTCAGTAGGTTTAGTTTTTGTTCCTCTAACAATGTCCCAAAGTTTTTCTACTATCAAAATTGATTTCACTTTGTTTTTCCATGAAGCATAATTAGGACCTTTGAGAAGTTGAGACTTTGAAAGAAATAATTTATTGGTTGACATGGTGGCACTCATATAACTTTTGAAGTTGACTACCTTATATCTCCCTAGGTTTTGAATGATTTTTCAAGTTTCTAAATTTTAAAAAACCTATGATGTTGAATTCCTTGTCTCCCTAATTAATTAGAAACTAGAAAATAAGAATTTTGCAAATATAATATTCCTAAATTTGAAGTAGACTTCCTTATATCTCCAAAATTAAATGATTTACAAAAATTCTATAAGCCTTTGTATTTAAAAAAATATTAAAATAATACTTTAAAAAATTTAATAAAAGCTTCTCACAAACTTTAATAAAACCTTATAACTACTTATTACTCCAAAATAATCAAAACTTGATTTAATTTACCAATAAACCTTATCACTCCTAATTAATCTAGATAAGCAACCTTATAAAATAAATATTCAATAATTAAACCTTATAAAAAATAAAATGATTCCTTATCTCTCCATATAACTTTAATCAAAAGGTTTAATTTTAAATATGCTTTCAAAAAACTAAAATTATACCTCATTGGTTGCGTCTTGAATTCTTGAAAAGCAAACTTGCACTTGGTGCTTCTTAGAGATGTTTCTCTATCCTCAAAGTTGCCTTAAAAAATAATGTGATGTTGTTCAACATGCAAGTGGTCTATTTGAATATATTTGGTAGACATTTCAACTCATTCTACCCTAATGTTCCATCTTCTCATTACACTCGAGTCTACTATCCAAAAATGTCATTACTTTTAGTGCTTCTTGGTAAGGTCTCCATTCGTGTGGAAATTCAGTTGCATGCAACTTGATTTATCACCTTATTCAATGTTCCATAGTCTTAGAAATTAATGTTTCCTCCATGCATTACAATTTACTCTCTAGTCATTTCGCTTGCTTGACCCTTAGAACCCTACGTACAATGCATGATTATTTGTATTATTCTTGGATATACATTTGATGTCTTATTCTTATGTGGCTTTTGACCTTTTGATGCTTAGCTTACCTTTTACCTTGTATCTCTGCTACACCAAAGTGTCTTGGCTTTATGCTTGATCTCTCATGACACTTCGATGCTTGACCCTTAATCTTCTGCGTCCCTTAGAATTCTGTGCACTCTCATTTGGTGCTCGATCTCTGCATTCCTTATCTGCTCTATTTGATGGCTCCTACTTACCCTTGCCTTACCACTGTTACATTTTATACTATATATGTTTAATATTTCTAGGATCTCTATTCGAGTCGTGGCTTGTCCAAGTGTGACTAAATGTCACTTGGCTTGGATTGACATTGTTAATCCCTACTCTACTCTTCTAAGTAGACAACACTTTTGGATGCTTGGATTTAATAGGACATAGATTCTACTTTTGCATATAACATACTCTTTGCTAACTTGTGATATTTTGGTGGTCCATGATGAGGTGTTATCCTTAGCTCAGAATTGCACTAACCCTTGTTAAATGGTGGCTCCTTGGTGGTGCTACCTCTTGATAGGATGGTGGCTCCTAAGTGGTGCTACCTCTTGCTAGGATGGTGGCTCCTAAGTGGTGCTACCTTTCCTGAATGGTACCTTTTCATTTTTGATTGTTGTGTCACCTTGTAATGTTGTATATTACTTATTGCCCTATATATTGTAATCCTTCGTTAGTGAAGCTTGTCTTTCTTCTCTTATTTGTGCAGGTGCAAGTATAGGTGTTATTGCTCACTAGTGCAAGATGTTTTTTTTGAAATAACACCTTGAAAATAAACTTTCCTTTGTTGCAATCATAAATAACTTAGACATCTTTAAAATATTCTTAATGTGCATCATGCTTTATCATTAATATTGTTGCTCTTTAATTCTATTCATATTGTTACCTTTTTAGAAAAAACCTTGCTTTCAATCCATATTTGCTCTATGATTTCCTCTAGATTATTTTCTCCTTATAGATCCTTTGCACTTTGATTACTCTCCCTTGTGCTCAATTTAATTTTGAGCATTAACCTTTTTATTGGTCTAATTTTTACCTCAATCTTCAATGAGATCTCCACTATATCTTTCTTCTATGGGCTTGTCATCAAATGTCGATGATTATCCTAAATTCGATATAAGTAATTTTTTTGGAACTCTTCTGATGAGTCTCCTTTGTCTTTATATGCTATAGAATGTTAGTCTTACAATGGCACTGAGAGGGGGGGTGAATCAGTGCAGCTATTTAAAACTTAAAAATTTAACTCTTAAATCCAAAACAATGAAAGCTTAAAACCAGAAACAACAAGTACCAAAAGAGAGCATCACATAACACAAGATGTAACGAGGTTCACCAGTTTTGGCTACTCCTCAAATTAGACTGCTTGGACTCCCATCCAAATCTAGCCATTGCAAAGCACCAACTTTACAATCAATTTACCAGCATCCATTGGAAGGAGCACCAACCCCTAATTTACCAGCACCAACTGGAAGGAGCACCAACCCCTGATTCCAAGCACCAACTTGGATTTCTATTTTAAATCTTGATTGACATAAAAATGCCTTCTGTGTTACAAGACCCTCACTGGTCTATCTTAACTCAAATCAATCTCATGGAAGCATAAGGAGAATTGTTATAGACTCAATATATTATATTTCTTACTATTAATCTCAACTTCTTGTCCAAAAAGCATACACTCTTTTACAGCTCTACCTACTACCCACTTACAACCCTTTCATATGGCTTGCTCTTGCAGCTCTCACAGCTCTGTACTTCTTACAGCATTCTTCAAACTTTTTTTGCAGTCCACAGCTCTATCCCTCTATACAGTAGCACTCTTTCCTACTGAGCAACACACTGCTCTTTCATCCCGCACAAAGCTCAACGCTCTCTTACAGCACACCCTTACAACCTACTTTTCTCAGCACATTTATTCTTTTGTCTGCGGCACCTTCCCTCTTTATGGTGGCACACTTTTCAATTCTCAGCAACTTTCACTTCTGCACGCAACTGCCCTTTTATAATAATATTTTTATCTTGAAACCCTAAGTCTTCTGTAACTGCCATAATCTTGCATGCAGCCTATTAATAGATTTGTCTCTTTAATTGGGATACTCGGTATAGGCACCGCTTGCCGAAGTTACTCCATAATGGACCCTGTAACTGTCGCTCTGACTTCACTACCACTCCTGTAACTGTAGTTCTGACTCCCATTTACTATCACTGTAACTGCCCCTTTTACTGTTGCTCTTTCTCAGCTTTTGCATGTTTTATAGCAACCTATTATATTCTATTACAGCCCATGCTTTCTGCGCTCTTTTTGCAGCACTGCAGACCCACGATGGCACTCATACCGTCGCACTCATATTATAATAATATTTTCTTCTAGTGTATGTCAGATTCTATTCGCCACTGTAGATTCAGTCTGCCTATCACTCTGTAGCATTTTTGTAACTGCAGTAATGACTTCAGTTTACTCTTACATATTTTGGCTGCATGATTTCTCTTTGTAACTCCACCTGTAACGGTTCTTATTTTTGTTGCATGATTTTACTTTGTAACACCCCCTGCAACTGCAGTTCTGACTCCAATTAACTTTACTTCAGCTGGGTTCTTCTTCTTCCATCATGCCAATGCGACCTGTCACGAAATCGTGACATTTTTTGCCCCTTTGACTTTTCTTGGCGTTTGACCATGAAAACAAGACATGTCGCGATATCGTGACACTTTCGCCTTCTTGCTTCATTATTCGGCTTGCACTCGCGAAAACACAACTTGTCACAAAATTGTGACACTTTCGCTACCTTGAACTCTTCTCTATCTCTTGCCCGTGAAAACGAAACATGTCACAAAATCATGACACTTTCGCTTCCTTGCACTCTTCTCTACTTGCACTAGCAAAAACATGACATGTCACAAAATCACATCTTTCGCATCCGTACATTCTTCTTTGCATGCACCAGCGAAAATGAAACATGTCGTGAAATCGTGACATCTTTCGCATCCGTACATTCTTCTTTGCATGCACCAATGAAAATGGAACATGTTGCGAAATCGTGATGCTTTCGCCTTTGAGCTCTTCCTCCTTGACTTTGTCACAAAATTGCGATGCTTCTGCTTCCATGCTCTTTCGTTTTGCTTCTGTCGTGAAATCGCGACACTTCATCCTTCAGAGTCTTCCTCTCTGCTGTTGTCGTGATATCACGACATTTCTATCTCTGTACATTTTTCCTCCTTAGCACTTTTCTTCTCATCGGGTCGTGAAAACCCGACATGTCGCGAAATCGTAAAATATTTTCTCCTTGGCACTTTTTCTTTTTATCGGGTCATGAAAACCTGACATGTCGCGAAATCGTGACATATTTTCTCCTTATCACTTTTCTTTTCATCGGGTCGCAAAAACCCGACATGTCATGAAATCGCGACACTTTTCCTTGCGAGCTCTTTCTCTCGAACCTGTCATGAAATTGCGACACTTTTTCATCCGTACCATCCTTCTTGCAAATTGTCACGAAATTGTGACACTTTTCTTTCTCTGCCTTCCTCTTCGCTTCGGACCGTGAAAATGAAACATGTCACGAAATCGTGACATCTTTTTCTTTCTCCTCGTTCTCTTCCAACATGTCACGAAATCATGACAGTTTTCCTTGCTTGCACCTTCTCTCCGAACATGTCATGAAATCGCGATAGTTTTCTTTGCTTGCACATTCTTTCCGAACATGTCACGAAATTGTGATAGTTTTTCCACTTGGCTTTTTCTTTGCCAACATGTCATGAAATCGTGACATCTCTTTCTCTCTCCTCTTTCTCTTCGCTTTGGACCGCGAAAATGAAACATGTCGCAAAATCGTGATAGTTTTGCCAGCATTTTCTTTCTCCTCCAATATGTCACGAAATCGTGACAGTTTTGCCAACATTTTCTCTCTCCTTCGATATGTCGCGAAATTGCGATAGAAAACATGTCGCGATATCGCGACAGTTTTCTTACTTGTCTTTTTATTTGATCCTTTGAATCTGGGCCACTTTTGTCTTCTTGGAAATTCACTGTACATGCTCTGTATGATCTTTGAACTCTTGTTCACTTCATCAACCGATATATCTAATGACTTCTGCACTCCTGTCCATTGCATCAACCGATCCTCTGTCTGTGTTGAAAACAATGAAAATACTTTGGCTGCACCTTGCTCATCAATCAACTCCTGTCCATCACCTTGCTCATCAATCAACTCCAATCCATTGCATCAACTGATCAACCTGACTGTGTTGACAACAATGACAATACTTTGGCTGCACCTTGCTCATCAATTTCCCCCTTTGGAATTGTTGGCAACACATGTAATTGCATGCAATTACCTGTAATTCTTCTCCCCATTTAACAATAATACCAAAGGGCGGCTGCAAACTCCCCCTGAGTCTAGCACAACATTCTCAGGCAAAAATTATTACAGTTAGCAAAAAGCATAAACATGAGCAATATGATAAACAAATGCATAAATGCTCCCCCTAAGTCCAAGACCACTTCATTTCACTGATTGACAACATCATGATAAGCATAATAGGCATCAACAATATCAATAATGTGAGTAGCAGCAATAACTAGTGAAGGACATCATCACTGTCAACTTCAGCAACATAAAATGTGTAAGAACATGGCTGGACTACTGTCTTCTGAGTACCAACCCTCTGCTGCTCTGCAATATCAAACTTGTCCACTGTTAGTGACGGCATACTCTGATTGTATATAACCAACTGTTTGTTCTGCAATGCTGGCAGCATCTGCAAATGCATCTTGGATATTCTCAACAAGCTTGAACCTACTGACAGCTGTTTGTCATTCTCTGCAGTGAGAATCCAGCAGACTACCTCAATCCACCTAGCCACAACCAATTTCTTTTCTCAACCAATTAGGGCTTTAACAACAATGCTTATAGACAAGGTTTAATCAACATCATTCAACTCAAGATTAACCTTGAAGCATTCAACCAATCACTACATGAAAAGGAAACTAGTTGACATCCTTTTCCTTCCAAAGGTATTTGAACAAGACAACCACCAACATAAATCACCAATGCAAAGAATAACTTGCTCAAATCAATCTCAATGGAGTAAGCCCAAATCATGTATCAAGTAAAGCATTAACTTGATCAAAACAGCCTCTATGAAAGCAACTCAACCATTCATCACTAGGCTGGAAAACATCTGGCTGCTCATTATAAACCTCTTCTTCAATCTTTCCATTCAACACGCTGATTTCACATCTGTTAACAAAATTGACAAGTGACTCACACTTGCACCAACTTTTGTCCAACACTTCAATTGTACTGCCAACTCTGTGCAAGCATCAAATACTGTACTGCAGCACAACCAAATTCCTTTTTAAATTTAAAACCTGATCTAAGTTTTCTACAGTTACTACAGATCACACCTTACTTTCAACTGTGCAAATTAGGAGAAGACATTTTGACAAACACTTTATGGCCAACCATAGTGCACCTTACTCATCCTCATACTTCTTAACCTCGGATTGATATTTTATCAACAGTTAAAATGAAACTGTCTGTGAATTAAATAATATTCACCAAGGCGTCATGAAAGATCTAACAATATTTACATCAAAGTGTAAAACAAATACACGCTGCTCGAAACACATATATGCAGCTAGGGCAAACATTCTTTCCACTCAACCAACTTATCTGAACTGTTATAATCCATAGCTATGAACAGTGGCAGTAAGAACTATCAACAGAACAACAATGACGTATAGCAATACTACCAATGGTGACAGCTCTCCATTTAATCACCACACTTCACGACACTTCCACAAACCACTACATAAACTGAAAAACACACTTTAACAGCTATACAAAAATTTCTCGACTACTTGCCTTTCATCCTCAGATAACCATACAAATACATAGGAGCATTAAAATAAGCCTTTAATATTGCTCCCCCTGAGGATGTGCCAACTGGAGTTACTTAGAGCAAAGGCAGAGTAGTTTCCTTCAGTCCAAGGAGACACGATTTCCTTTCTTCTGTCTTTCTCCAGACTTTCCTGAACTTGGGCTTGAGTTTTTCAACTACATCCCTATTTTGCCCCTGTTCATGAACTTGAACATTTCTCTTGCGGGGTTGTCTCTTGTGCATTCTGGATGGATCATTATTTTCTTTTCTTTTATGCACATGATATGTTCCTTGTCTATGTTGCCCTCTTTGTGTCTGAAGAAATCTAGGGTTTTGCCTTAGATTAGATATAGAAGTGCTTGGACAGAACCTTGCTATGTGCCCTTGACCGTTGCATTTAAAACATTGCACATGTTTTATTCCCTGTTTGTATTGCATTTTGTGTGTATGATGAAATCTATGGTCTTGCCTTAGATTGGATACAAAAGTGCTTGGACAAAACATTGCTATGTGCCCATGGCCATTACATTTAAAACATTGCACAGGGTGTTCAAGCAAATGAATTTTTATCAGCATAATTTTTTGATCTATTGTTCAGTCCACAATAAATTGCCTTGTGACCAAAGTGGTTGCATTTAGAACAATAGCCATTAAAAGTATTATTATGAAAAGAGTGTGAGTGAGAGAACCTCTTTTACTGTGGTTGCTTTGCTGTAGATCTTCTTTGATGTTTTCTTCCTTTTAAAGATTCAGCTTCAACCTTGAACTTCTTCTTCTCTGCATATTTGGAAGATGAGGGTTGTTCAGCTTCATATCCAAGACCAAACTTGGCCATGGAGATTCTTTATTGCTTTAACATTGTATCTAGCAACTCTGTGCTCTTCTCAAATTTGAGACTTATATTGGCCTCTTCTAGTTGTTTCTTCAATGAAACAATCTCTTCTTCTTGTTGGCAGCAAACAGTCTCTTTCTCATTGATTTGAGATCTAAGAATATTTTCAATCCTTTTGTACTGTTCTCCTTGCAGCTTTAGATCAACAATAACTTTGTTAGATTCCTCTTTACTTGTGCTGCATACATCATCCTCATCATCTAGGTGTGTCTTCAAGGCTTCTTCTAATTTCTTGGCCTTTTGAACTTGTAGGAAGAGATCTTCAATCTCATCCCCATATTATTCTAACTTCTTGGACATTCTTTTGTTCTTTTTCTTTTCTATACTCAACTCTTCAAGTGCGGCTATCAACTCACCTTCTAGATCTACTTCAATCTCCAGGTTTTCATTGCATACTTCAGAATCCACTTCTTCTACCTTCTCTAGTTCAGTTTTCTCTTCCACAAGAACTGAAACTTGTTGAGATGCCTTTTTGGAGGAGGATCTGTTCTTTTTAGCCATTGTACTAATCCAAGATCAACCCTGACTGATTTAGTCAAAACTGGAAACTTGGTTCTGATACCAATTGTTAGTCTTACAATGGCGCTGAGAGGGGGGGGGTGAATCAGTGTAGCTATTTAAAACTTAAAACTTTAACTCTTAAAGCCAAAACAATGAAAGATTAAAACCAGAAACAACAAGTACCACAAGAGAGCATCACATAACATAAGATGTAACAAGGTTCACCAGTTTTGGCTACTCCTCAAATTAGACTGCTTGGACTCCCATCCAAATCCAGCCATTGCAAAGCACCAACTTTACAATCAATTTACCAACATCCACTGGAAGGAGCACCAACCCCTAATTTACCAGCACCAACTGGAAGGAGCACCAACCCCTGATTCCAAGCACCAACTTGGATTTCTATTTTAAATCTTTATTGACATAAAAATGCCTTCTGTGTTACAAGACCCTCATTGGTCTATCTTAACTCAAATCAATCTCATGGCAGCATAAGGAGAATTGTTAGAGACTCAACATATTCTATTTCTTAATCTTAATCTCAACTTCCTATCCACAAAGCATACACTCTTTTATAGCTCTACCTACTACCCACTTACAGCCCTTTCATATGGCTTGCTCTTGCAGCTCTCACAGCTCTGTAATTCTTACAACATTCTTCAAACTTTTTTTGCAGTCCATAGCTCTATCCCTCTATACAGCAACACTCTTTCCTACTGAGCAACACACTACTCTTTCATCCCGCACAAAGCTCAACGCTCTCTTACAGCACACCCTTACAACCTACTTTTCTCAGCACATTTATTCTTTTGTCTGCTACACCTTCCCTCTTTATGGTGGCACACTTTTCAATTCTCAACAACTTTCACTTCTAAATGCAACTGCCCTTTTATAATAATATTTTCATCTTGAAATCCTAAGTCTTCTATAATTGCCATAATCCTGCATGCAGCCTATTAATAGATTTGTCTCTTTAATTGGGATACTCGGTATAGGCACCGCTTGCCGAAGTTACTCCGTAATGGACCCTGTAACTGTCGCTCTGACTTCACTGCCACTCCTGTAACTACAGTTCTGACTCCCATTTACTGTCACTGTAACTGCCCCTTTTACTGCAGCTCTTTCTCAGCTTTTGCATGTTTTATAGCAACCTATTATATTCTATTACAGCCCATGCTTTCTGTGCTCTTTTTGCAGCACTGGAGACCCACGATGACACTCATATCGCCGCACTCATATTATAATAATATTTTCTTTTGGTGTATGTCAGATTCTGTCCGCCACTATAGATTCAGTCTGCCTGTCACTCTGTAGCATTTTTGTAACTGCAGTAATGACTTTAGTTTACTCTTACTTGTTTTGGCTGCATGATTTCTCTTTGTAACTCCACCTGTAAAGGTTCTTATTTTTGTTGCATGATTTTACTTTGTAACACCCCCTGCAACTGCAGTTTTGACTCCAGTTAACTTTACTTCGACTGGGTTCTTCTTCTTCCATCACGCCAATGCGACCTATTGCAAAATCATGACATTTTTTGCCCCTTTGACTTTTCTTGGCGTTTGACCGCAAAAACAAGACATGTCGCGATATCGCGACACTTTCGCCTTCTTGCTTCATTATTCGGCTTGCACCCGTGAAAACACAACATGTCACAAAATCGTGACACTTTCGCTACCTTGAACTCTTCTCTGTCTCTTGCCCGCGAAAACGGAACATGTCACGAAATCATGACACTTTCGCTTCCTTGCACTCTTCTCTACTTGCACTAGCGAAAACATGACATGTCACGAAATCGTGACATCTTTCGCATTCGTACATTCTTCTTTGCATGCACCAACGAAAATGGAACATGTCACGAAATCACGACATCTTTCGCATCCATACATTCTTCTTTGCATGCACCAGCGAAAATGGAACATGTCGCAAAATCGTGACGCTTTCGCCTTTGAGCTCTTCCTCCTTGACTTTGTCATGAAATCACGACGCTTCTGCTTCCATGCTCTTTCGTTTTGCTTCTGTCACGAAATCGTGACACTTCATCCTTCGGAGTCTTCCTCTCTACTGTTGTCGCGATATCGCGATATTTCTATCTCCATACATTCTCTCTCCTCACTTGGTCGCGAAAATACGACATGTCGCGATATCGCGACATTTTTCCTCCTTAGCACTTTTCTTCTCATCGGGTCGTGAAAACCCGACATGTCGCGAAATCACAACATATTTTCTCCTTGGCACTTTTTCTTTTTATCGGGTCGTGAAAACCCGACATGTCGCGAAATCGCGACATATTTTATCCTTAGCACTTTTCTTTTCATCGGGTCGCGAAAACCCGACATGTCACAAAATCACGACACTTTTCCTTGCGAGCTCTTTCCCTCGAACCTATCGTGAAATCACGACACTTTTTCGTCCGTACCATCCTTCTTGCAAATTGTCACAAAATCGCGACACTTTTCTTTCTCTGCCTTCCTCTTCGCTTTGGACCGCGAAAATGAAACATGTCGTGAAATCGCGACATCTTTTTATTTCTCCTCGTTCTCTTCCAACATGTCACGAAATCGTGACAGTTTTCCTTGCTTGCACCTTCTCTTCGAACATGTTGTGAAATCGCGATAGTTTTCTTTGCTTGCACCTTCTTTCCGAACATGTCGCGAAATCGTGACAGTTTTTCCACTTGGCTTTTTCTTTGCCAACATGTCGCGAAATCGTGACATCTCTTTCTCTCTCCTCTTTCTCTTCACTTTGGACCGCAAAAATGAAACATGTCGCAAAATCGTGATAGTTTTGCCAGCTTTTTCTCTCTCCTCTGATATGTCGCGAAATCGTGACAGTTTTGCCAGCATTTTCTCTCTCCTTCGATATGTCGCAAAATCACGACAGAAAACATGTCGCGATATCGCGACAGTTTTCTTACTTGTCTTTTTCTTTGATCCTTTGAATCTGGGCCACTTCTATCTTCTTGGAAATTCATTGTATATGCTCTATATGATCTCTGAACTCTTGTTCACTTCATCAACCGATCTATCTAATGAATTCTGCACTCCTGTCCATTGCATCAACCGATCCTTTGTCTGTGTTGACAACAATGAAAATACTTTGGCTGCACCTTGCTCATCAATCAACTCCTGTCCATCACCTTGCTCATCAATCAACTCCAATCCATTGCATCAACTGATCAACCTGATTGTGTTGACAACAATGACAATACTTTGGTTGCACCTTGCTCATCATAGAACATATTTTCTTGGGTCTCCTATATATGCTATGGGACCTCTTTTCTCGAGTCTCTTCTATCTCTATCTGCAAAAAACTTGTCATCCTTTAACTCAAACTATTAAGAATTATTATTGTCCTGAAGTTTTCTATGACTTTCAAATTTTGGCAAGATACTTCCCTACCTTCAAGTCTTTCTTGCTTGAAGTCCTTATTTCTAGCTTCAAGTCTTCTTTGTTTGCTTTCTTTATAGAGCAAGTTATGTTAATGGTCTATTTTCTTGCTAAGGGCCAATAAATCTTTAATCAAGGACCTCTTTCAATGGGTCTCTTTAATCTGCCTTCAATGGGACTTATTCTAATGAGTCTCCTTTCTCTATCAATTTTGATGGGACCTTATCCAATGGGTCTCCTTTCTTTACCTTCAATGGGATATTTTCTAATAGGTCTCCTTTGTCTACTTCTTATTTCAATATCAAGGTCTATCTTCAAGACCTAAAATCAATATTATAGACTACCTTCTATTTTGAATAGATTTCTTGGAATAGGTAAACTCAATCTATTTTATCATGACCTAAAATCAAGGTCTATATTCGAGACTTGAAATGTGCTTGTTTGCAACTCAAACCAATCCCTGCATGAGGAAAACTCATGACCTTTAAGTATTCAGAATGAAAGTTTTCTCTATCTGTTGTAGGAAGCTTCTCAACTTTTAAAGATCAAATTTTCATTGCAACAATATCTTAGATAAATTTCTTTAGCATTACCTAAGAATCCAATATGAAACTTTTTTCAATATCTGAAGCTGAATGGAAATGACCAACTTTTCTTCTAAGTTATCTCTTCAAAAATTATAAAACTTATTATTCATTGATTATCCTTCAACTTAGTGGAAATAATATTAATCTTCATTGGTTTTCCTTCAACCTAGTGGAATGACTTATCTTCACTAGTTTTTCTTACCCAGTGGTAATATCCTTGTTGAGTCCTAGTCTTCACAAGTTATTCTTCAACCTTGTGGAAAGACTCTAGCCTGATGCAACTTTCAAATCCTATGCAAGCAACCTTGTTGTGGCTCTGATACCACTGTTAGCTTTTGATACTCTAATACTTAATATAAATCATCACGAAATCTAATATAATGAAGTTGCAATATAATAAACCAAATAATATCAGAGAATGGAACAACAAATTGAATAACTCATAAAAATACTCACATAAACATGCTCACAATATTGCACATGAAAATACTAAAAATGCTATTGAATAAAGGTCTACTAATGCAAGCATAAAGCTTTGCACGTTCGATTCACCTTCATGATATTACAATGCTTAGTCACAAATATATAATTGTATGTGACTCTTCATATGCTGCACTCTTGACCTTCACTCTTCTTAATAACTCTTCATTTTCCTATTCTAAGGACACATGTGCACACTTACATATTAGACACTTGTGCACATCTACACTCATAACACTTGCACACATATTTACATAACACTTGTGAATTTCCTACACATTATTACATTACATAAAATATTAACTTACACTCTAATCTAGGACACACTCTAATCTAATATTTACAATGATGTACTAAGGTGGTACATTGTCATGTACCAACTAATGTAATATTATCTAACAATATCAAATAATATAATATTTTCCAATAAAATGTGCCTAATTATATCACAGGAATTTTTTTATAGGATCAAATTATCATACACAATATTGCTCACAATAATTCACACACAAAATAATAAAAATATTATTAATAAAGTCTACTATAACATGCATGAAACTATGCTATTTCAATGTTTTTTACAACTTTGTCATCAATATATTATTACATGTGACTCTCCACATGCATGTCTCTTGACCTTTTGTCTTCTTTCATAATGACAAAGTTACTCATAATTACATAACTAACAAATGACACCTTATATGACTCTTCACTATCTCACACAACTCACACATTGACACATAATTATAAACTCGTTCCTAAGTTTTAATCACTCCCTAAACTAATAAACACACTTCCTACACAAAATAATGTAATAACACCAACACCCAATGTTACATCATTTGGTGAAATATTTCTTTTAAAAAATAAAAATATTTTGTCCCTTCTAAAATACTGCTATCTGACTTAAAATGCCTTGGTAACAATTTCACACCCTGCATTGATATGAACACCATAGTGTGTCTTCCTTTTATGGCATTGTCTACACATAACACTTATATTTGCGAAGCTTATTTTAGTGTTATTAATGTATTTGCTGTTTCTCTAGATTGACTGACAAAGACTATGGTAATTGGGCCTTGCCCATCTAGTAAATCACTTGCAAATTTCCGAGTCAAACCAATAATAACTTTAGCACACTCGGACATGTGATTTAAAAATAATAATATATTAATTTTGAGAAAGAATCAATCTTCCAATTTTGCTGCCTGGATGGTAGTGTAACCACAGCTCCAGACCGTTATTCACCTAGAAACTGCACAAGGAATTCAATTATCGTCTTTGAAATAATATGCTCCATTGCAGAATTCTCTGCCGTGCAGTTTCTAGGTGAATAACGATATGGTGAGAACACTTGACATTAACCACATAATACCATAGCTTTTCAATAAAGCAACATGTGCTCTCATCTTTTCTAAGAATAATTCTCCCTTAATTTTTTTTTTTTTTTTTTTTTGTTAAAAGCATGTTTGCTTTAGTCTTTTGTTCTATTTTCAAGACATGAATATATTTTACTGCTAGAAGTATATCTTTGTGGTTCTCTGAAATATTATTTCTATTATCATCATTTTTTTTGTTTGTTTGGTAGAGCCAATCATCTTCTTCTCCCTGATATTCTTAACAATTGATTTTTGATTATCCCAAGGGTTAGGTGGATTGGTAAATGCAGGTGTGGTTGGATGCTTACCAAGAAGAGACCTAGGTTAGTGGATTGGTGGATTAACAATTGATATTCTTAACAATTAATTTTTGATAGGTTAGTGGATTGGTGGATTAACAATTGATATTCTTAACAATTGATTTTTGATTATCCCAAGGGTTAGGTGGATTGGTAAATGCAGGTGTGGTTGGGTACTTACCAAGAAGAGACCTAGGTTAGTGGATTGGTGGATTAACAATAGATATTCTTAAAAATTAATTTTTGATAGGTTAGTGAATTGGTGGATTAACAATTGATATTCTTAACAATTGATTTTTGATTATCCCAAGGGTTAGGTGGATTGGTAAGTGCAGGTATGGTTGGGTACTTGGGGGAAGTCTGAACGACCTGTGGTCCCCATGGTCCCTATATTACGGGTCAACAAGAACGATACGGATAGGTTTGTTGGGAACAATCTTCTTGTGGTTTGAACGACCAGTTACTAAAAATAGTAATTGTAACCAACTCTGCTATGTAATAAAAAAACAATTGATTTTTGATTTGAATCATCTGGGCATTTATTCACATCATTTGTAGCATAAGAATGTGGCCTTACAAATGCGACAACTTCATTTGGTAATTCAAAACCTGCTTTAACCATTTTGTCCTTAGAAAATCCCTTATCAATGTCAAATTTACTAACTTGTTCTATATTTAATACTTTAGTAAGTGGAGGTGCATTTCCTTTTTTCTTCTCAAGCCATCTTGTCCACGTATCCTTGTCCACACCTTAACACCTTCCATAGGATATCATGTCCCAAGTTTGAAGTGGAGGTTTCCATTATTGAATACTAATTTGCTACCTTCTTCAAGCAAACCTTCTAGGAAAAATTCAACCTGATATTGCCTCCACACCTCTTTTTCCTATTTATTAGATTTTAGACTCATCTTTGAAATAATAGGCTTCATTGCAGAATTCTTTGTTGTGTAGTTCCTAGGTGAATAACGGTGTGGAGCATAGATTCATTTATCGTAACCAAGTGGTTCGTATTTCAATTTGGACTTCTTGACGAACATTGAACTCTTATTATTAGATGCCGCTTTGTAAGAAATTAATAGTGTGGACTCCTCCATTTTACATTTCTTCTATTGCTCACGAACACTGTCATACTTAAACATATATGTCATATAATTAGTAGAAATATCATTGTATTGCAATTTCACATACACAACTAGTCTCATAATTCTTACAAAACCTTTGATGCTGATTATAATATTTCTAGTGAAACCCATTCTCGACCAAGAAACTTTGAATTAAAAAATCCTCAATCTTAGCTATGTAACTCTTAGTGAAAACCATATTTTTACCTGATTGCATGGAATAATTTAATTATTTTTGCTAACACATTGTTATACTGTTCAAAGTTGTTGTGGCACATCCTCATCATGCAAAGTTACAGATTCTACAACAATCTCATTGAATTCAAACATTTCAATATTGCTATAATTTTCCTTTTCTCTTCACTATATCAAATGCAAATCTTCACCATTCAAATGTTCTTCTCCAAACTTCAATAAATTCCTTTTGCAATGTCTCTTAAACTTCTTCTCAATATTGTGTCCTTCTCCAATCTTCTCTTCTTCTCCTTCAAATATTTCTTCCTCCAAAAATATTCTTATATCTCTAACAATATTGATTCTTTCTCCAAAGTTCTTCCTTCCTCCAATAAACAAATTCTCTTAAATAAAATAATTTTAATAAAATCACTTCTTCAAATCAAATCTGCCTTATGTCATTATTTTGCAATTTGGGCAACCTCAGCCCTTCAATCTTCTTCAATTTTCCAATCAATCTTGCTCTTGTTCCTTCTTTAGTATTAATCTCCTTGTTCAATATCCTTTTCACCTTCAACCTTCAATATCCAAATTATATTTCATCAATCTCTTCTCATTATCAACAATATTTTACATTGAATATTCCAACCGTAGCTTTTCAATCCAACAATCTGCAATCACTCTCACAATCAACAATCTCTCAATCGTAGTTATGAACCAAGATGTCTCTAATAAAGTCCACTCAATGTGGCTTTGATACCACTGATGGAAAATGTGCCTAATTATCTCATAGGTAAATTTCTCCAAGATCAAATAATCATACACAATAATGCTTTCAATTGTTATATTGTTCAAAGTTGCTGTGGCACATCCTCATCATGCAAAGTTACAGATTCTACAACAATCTCATTGAATTCAAACATTTCAATCTTGCTATAATTTTCCTTTTCTCTTCACTATATCAAATGCAAATCTTCACCATTCAAATGTTCTTCTCCAAAATTTAAAAAATTCCTTTTGCAATGTCCCTTAAAATTCTTCTCAATATTGTGTCCTTCTCCAATCTTCTCTTCTTCTCCTTCAAATATTTTTTCCTCCAAAAATATTCTTATATCTCTAACAATATTGATTCTTTCTCCAAAGTTCCTCCTTCCTCCAATAAACAACTTCTCTTAAATAAAATAATTTTAATAAAATCACTTCTTCAAGTCAAATATGCCTTATGTCATTATTTTGCAATTTGGGCAACCTCAACCCTTCAATCTTCAATTTTCCAATCAATCTTGCTCTTGTTCCTTCTTCAGTATTAATCTCCTTGTTCAATATCCTTTTCACCTTCAATATTCAATATCTAAATTATATTTCATCAATCTCTTCTCATTATCAACAATCTTTTACATTGAATATTCCAACCGTAGCTTTTCAATCCAACAATATGCAATCACTCTCACAATCAACAATATCTCAATTGTAGTTATGAACCAAGATGTCTTTGATAAAGTCCGATCAATGTGGCTTTGATACCACTGATGGAAAATGTGCCTAATTATCTCATAGGTAAATTTCTCCAAGATCAAATAATCATACACAATAATGCTTTCAATAATGCACCCACAAAATACTGAATATATTATTAATAAAGTCTACTATAGCATGCATGAAACTATGCTATATTGATGCTTTTTAAAATGCTTTATCATCAATATATAATTACATGTGACTCTCCACATGCATGTCTCTTGACCTTCTATCTTCTTTCATAATGAAAAAATCACTCATTATTACATAACTCACACATGACACCTTACATGACTCTTCACTATCTCACACAATTCACACTTGCACTCTTGACAAGTCATACACTTCACATATTGACACATATAAACTCACTCCTAAATATTAATCACTTCTTAAACTAGGAAACACACTTCTTAAACTATTACATGACCAAATAATGTAACATTACCAAGAGTAATGGATGCATATTTCCTAAAAAATTGGCTTTAGTGGATGACTAGTAGGATTATTTTGACACCAATTCTAAGAAAATTCTTCCACAGTGTAGTCCGTGCGATTTCCTCCAAACAAGTCTTCTCCTTCTCCTTCCCCTTTACTTTTGGCTATGGATACACTACCTTATTTCCCTTCAATTTGTGCTCCTCATCCAATGTGTGCATTCAAGACCTTGACATTAATTTTGAGCTCCATTTTCCTTGGTGCTATGAGTTTTTGTGCTCCTCTTTCATCTTGTGGTATTATTCTCTCGATGGTGCATGTGCTCTAAATGGATCTTAGGGGATAACACATCTTCTCCACATGCCCTCGGTCCTTGTCTCGACACTAGGTTTGGGAAAAATTTAGAAGGTTATCTTTACAACATTTAATTTCCTTTTCCCTTTTTAATTAATGATCTTTGTTGCTGGATTCCACCTCCACTTTTGTATAATTTTAAACTTGAATTTTTTAGTAGTTAATATTAATGACCATAACCATACTCTAGCTAGTGTGTTAAACGTGTGCAACTCCACATGGAAAATACCTTCTTGTATGTTAACATTGTTGTCTTTTCACTCTCCTTATTATATGTGCTTTAGCTAATTTTTGACAAAGTTCCATAGACCCAAGTATATTGCCTCTAAGTCCTAATATCCTACCTTAAAGCCTAACAAATTGGGGTTGGATGACCTTATTTTTGCTTCTAATGACCCTATATCAGGGTCAAATGACCCTTGCTTATGGTTCCTAGATGACTTGGATGTCATATAGAAACAATTGGATGGCCTAACTTGGCCAGAAAACTCAGTGTAAATGGTGATATAAATACCTAATTTTGCATATAGGGTTAATATTCAAGTTTACCATTCCTTATATCAATTAGTCTTTTCATCAACCAATTTGAATCAACCTTGTGCTCAATTTTGGAGAACTTATTGCTCCAAAAGAAATAGATTTGAGGTATGAGTGATAGTGTTAATGACACTCTTGTGACCTAGTGCCACTTTTGCAAAAGCTTTCAAGTTTATCCTTTCCCACTATTCTTGACCTCCAATGACCAAGAGGTGATAGCACTAGCATTATAGCATTGATGATTCTTTTGTTAGAACTCAATGCTTTGGTTGATTGTATTATGGAAATGAAGAGTATTTAAGTACATAGGATACCTATTTTAGGAATAACAAACCTTAAAATAAACTTGCGACTATGTTGTCCTATACTACATGCATGTACCTTGTGAGGGATGATTATACCACTTGATTATTCACATGGTCTTATTGGGAACTGAATTGCATTTAAGCTTTACAAAATATTGTAGCTGTTTGTCTTCCTATTTTCTGTTCAGGCATGCACCCGATAGCTACAACTCAACACTCAACATTAGTATAGACCAGAACAAAGTTCCCGATCTAACCTCCATAGTAGGCTAGTTCCTTGTCAACTTAAATAATATGTTGATTCTATTATGCTCACTTAGGGTTTTGATATTAGGGTTAGAGAGAGATTAGGGTTAGAAAAGTGAACAACAGTTGGACGATTAGGTTAACAACATTGTTATCACATCAAATAGCTCCAAAAATCATATCGAAACACATTACTTAGATCAACATTATCACAAATCTTGGACACCCTCACACATTTATAAGTATAGTAGAGAAATATTGTAGAAAACAATTCCAATACCCCAATAATGATAATTCAAATAACATAATTAATCACTATCCAGATTTAACAAAAATATGCTCCTAAAAATATAGAACCATCCAAAGCAGATTTTAATTACCCTGTTAGTCAGTAAGCCTGTCAAACTAACTATTCAAGTATTCACAAAAATGCAGCTTTAATATTAGAACCTCTAATATCAGATGATAAAGACACAATATTTGAGGTAAAAATCAATGTAATGCTCCTTCCATTAACTTTTGAAAAATTTATAGTGGTACAGACAAACATGCTAGATCCAACCCTTGAAAATGAGGGTTTGACCTCTATTTATAGTTTGTAAAATTAAGAATAATATGGAACATTACAAAGATTAGTTTTTCACAACTCAACAAAGAGCTCCTAGTTGACATCATCTTATTGATTCGATCCCAGGGAAATCCACTACAAGTAGACTGCCATGGCAACTGGAAACCTTTGCAACTTGTTGGTTGTTGGCTCAAACTGGAGTTACTTTTGTTGGAGATCTTATCTGCATCATGGATATTTCTTGGAAATATCTCATCATTGTCGATCTGCAACCGTCTCTAGTTTTGATCTTCTTGAAACCCTCGGTGCTTCGGCTTCCTTCTCCAACTAACTGTTCTTCAGTCCTAGCGAGAAATCTTTTATTTTATTTCATTATGCTCAACAATTCTCAGCCATTGATATTTTCCATTGTATGGCTACGATCTGTTTGAAATAAGCTTTGATAAATTGTAGGAAGAGATCACTGTGCCATTTCGCTTTAAAATATTTGATGTCATCATCCTCCATTCTTCAAAAACCTTAGAACGCTAATCCGCATAAAAATACATCGTAAATAGGGTGGGATAGAATCTGCCACTTATTCCTTGTTCTTTTCCTTTGGCGTTGATGCTTAAGTGAATCCGCATAAATAATTTGATGATGTCACATTTCTCTTGAAAATCCTACGAATTCCATTCTAGACCCAGACAAGAGCATTAGTCATGAATTTCAATTTTGGCCCTGCCATAGTGTAAACAACTATGTTTTCATTCCGCACTGGCCTTAGATAAACATTACTTATCACCATTCCGCTGAAGAATTAGATAAAATTACCTTTTCATGAATTCGCACATCTTTACATCATCTTTCGCCTTATGTTGCAATTCCAGGCCAAAATACTCTATGAGTCTTCCAAAAATAGTCTTCCAACACTTAGCCGCTTTGAAAGATTTTATAAATGCAAAGCGATTGTCAATCCGCACAAATTTTATATGTACAACACCTTTCTCCAAAAATTTTTATGGATTCAAATCCTTTGTTGCTAATCCGGAGCCAAAAACAAGGGACACAATGCGGATTTTCACCAAGTGCAAAATTTGACCAAGTGTGGGCGGACTTATTACCTTTGTCGCGGATCCACTCCAAAATATACTGGAATGCATGTGGAATGGAGCTTTCATGCCTTCGTAAAATTTTCAAAAATTTTCTAAGCATATGTGGCCATTTTGGGCCTACATTCTGGTGCCTCCCGGGTGGATTTGCTCGTAAAGCCATCGAACTCAGAATCTTATCCATTGGGCCATGGAGTCAAAAATGCTTTTCTCCAAAAGTGTGCCTTAAAGACTAATTTCCATATGAACACTACCCTCTGAAAATACACTGATATGCCTAGAGGGTTAAGGTCCATCAAAAAAAAAATATCACAACTCTTCTTTAGAGGGTAAAGGTTCATATAGAGACCACACTTCAAAACAAATATAGATCTGCTGCTATTGTCTTCAAGATATGCCTCACTGAATAAATTCAATAAGGATGCTGCCCTGAGAAATATTCTGTGAAAACCTTTGAGGAGAAAAATTCATATTGAAACTATGCATGAAGCATAAATATCTACATATATCTCAACAAAAATGCTTCACTGTGCTTAAAAGGAATACATATGCTCATTTTATAAGGCCTTGCTGCAAAATGCCTTCACAAGAATGTGAATCTCTGTGCCTTCATGCTTTTATTATCTTTTCTGACAATGTCATAACAAAAAACAAAAATACAAAAATTGTGAATATGTACAACACAAAAATAAACTAAGTGTGAGCCCCTTATGGGCCATAAAGAGTTCCATGATGTTCTTCTTCCTTATTGGCCTCTTATGAAAGAGATTTTTCTTGGTTTTTGCCTCCATATCCATCACCAAACACTTGAATCATTATACCTAAAGTTTGTAAAGCCTGTTTCCAGGCTGTATCAGGGGGATTTGAGATTTATTTCAGCTGCTTATAGACATACTCCAATTCTCCAATATCTTCATAATTAGCAACATCTCCCTTGTTTACCAGATATTCCATGAGATATTTCAATCTTGTAAGGTCAATGATTAATTGTGCAACTTGCTCTTGATTTAGTGCCTCTTCTAGAGAATCAAATTTAGTTTCATCTTCAATTTTCTCATCAACACTTTGCTGAATATCTTCCACAGATAGCAAGATGTTGTCTTCCATACACAAACCAGTAAAGCCAACCTGAACCATTTATTTGTTAACATCCATTACATATTTAATAATTTTTTTAATTTGGTCAAACAACAACCAGGCCTTTTGAACTGTCCTATACTTTTTCAGTATTGTCTTTGAAACAACTCTAGCCATACTCCATTCCTTGCTTGAAATAGGTTTAGCAAAATGATTGAATCTGGTGTCAACCAATTTATACATTTGCTCAATAGGAAGCACCATAGGCTAGAGTTCTCCGGTGATTTTATCTAAACCTTGATGTATGTCTTGGAGAAGGTGGCTGGCATCATTTAAGAAATCAATAATATATTGCAACCCTGGACATATTTCTTGTACCTCTGAGAGTAATTCCTTTATGATATTTTTCAATCTGGCCTTAGAAAATCTAGAAGATTTAGCCTTGTCAATTTGAAACTGTTGTTTCAAGTTTTGTATTTCTTTTGCTTGGTCCTCATTCAACTTCTTTTGCTCTACTAATTGATCCTTAAGCTTATTGGCTTCTAGGAACTCTCTTATGCTTCTTTCTTTTTTTTTTCTTTTTATTTTTTCCCTTTTTCCTCTTGCCAACTCTTAGCTTCTTTCTTAAGAGCATTTTCTGCTTCTTTTTGATTATTTACAGTTTTATTGAGCCTCTCAATTTTCTTCTCCAGTTTGCCCACCTTCTCCCTAAATATATTATTTTTCACATAGAAGGTCTCAAAGTTGGCTCTAGAAATCACTATTTCATCTTCTTATGGCAAATTTTCTATATATTTAGTAATCTCCTCAACTCTATAATATTTGATTGTTATCTCAGTTTCAGGCTTACTCACAAGGGAGATCATGGATCTAAAAATTCTTTGCCTTGCAACTAGATCTACATACATGCTCTTTCTCCTCACAGCCATTCTATTGGAAGGCTTAAAAATATTATCAGACCAATAATCATTTATTATTTGAGTGGTTGTCTGTACTTTTGACACAATCACTTGACTTGAATAGCCAACAACTAGAGGGGATGAAGACACTAAAAATGAAAGTGCTAAATCAACTGAAGATAATGATGGTGCAGAGATAATTACAATAGTCTCCGTGACAATATTAGACTCAGTAGTTATGGCTATGGTGGATGTTGGTAAACTCATAAGAATTTATGATAAACTAGCAATAGAATGAATGGGTGTGCTTGGAACAATTTGTTCCTTCAATGATGGTGTAGACAAAGGTGAAGATGAAGTAATAGGAGATGAAGAAATAGGAATCTGAAATGAAATGGGAGATGAAAATGAGGGCGATGAAGGTGGAACCTGGGATGAAATAGGCAGTGAAGGAACCACTTGAGCTTCAAAAGTATTTATAGAAACCTAGGGTAAACTCAGAGATGGGGATAATACCTTTGAAATTTCTTGAAAATCATAATGGGAGGGAGACTTCACTGGGATTCAGGAGGAGCAAGAGGAGAATAAGGATGAGGTAACATACCTTCACCTAAAAATGGAGGGCATTATTGTTCAGTATTTGTATCTGATTATTCTTCATGTATCACTTCTTCAACAACTGAAACAACTGTCTCCTCAACCAGTACCTCATGATCCATATTTTGTTTCTTTGAGACCTCTCTCTCTTCCCTTTCAAGAGTTATTTTGGATCTTCTATGAATCAATTGAAAAGTATCCAATTCACTCTTTGATGGTTCTTCTTTAGATGGCTCCTCCTTAACTATCCCTCCTAGCAATGATTTTTCTGAAATAGGATTCAATTCGACTGAAGTTGCAACAGTAAAATTAAGTGGGGTGAACTTAAAATTTTCATCCTTTTTTCTCTAGTCAATATTTGTATCTGGAGGTTGTCTCCATAGAGCTAAAAGTTTAGGTCTAGCTACTACCTCAATAGTTGGAGAACTGACAGCTTTCTTACTTGCATACTGAGTTTGGCTCAACAACTATGCTCCTTTGGGAAATTGCTGCACTTTCTCAGTAGTAGGTTTAAAGGGTTTCAAAAATTTCACTAATGTTAGAGGAGCTTCCTAATATTTAGCTGGAATGTCCTAGTTTGTAGGTGGGGAAAGGTATTCAAAAACAACTTGGGATTTTTCCACAGTCAACACAATATTTCTAACATTCTTAGGCTTCCAAGTTGCAATATTTTCATCATATTTTTTAGAAAAGTCATTGTCAATATTAATTCCAAACATGTACTTGGGAAACAATTTTCCAATTTCAACCCTCATTCTCCACCAATATGAAATTTTTACAACATTCCAAGATTCTATTTTCTCTTCCTCCTCTTCGGGAGTGTCCTCATCCGAATGAGAATATTTCTTCTTTCCATTTTTTCCCTCAATGTCATGAATGAGGTCTTTTGTTAGCTGATGTTTTATCTTCTTATCAGGATTATAATCAACAATCTGCTCATAGAAATCGATCCAAGGGGGTAATTGATCCATTTTTGAGATATTCCACTCCAATAGAGCAGACTCTTCATTATTTTGACCTTGCTCAAAATTAGGCCTATGTCTCTTTTCAAATTTATAGGCTTTATTCCCATTTACATCTATATTTATCTTAGTAAAAATGCCATCACGGTCATAACTCCACCTCTGTTGGATGTAGAAGAGACCTAACCTATCTAGGTATTGGTCTATTTGTTCACTTTGACCCTTCCTGGTGATAGTAATATCATCCAAAGTGTGGTAAGTCAACAAATATTTCCTCTTTCTCCTCGAACCAAAGTTGAAGTCAATGTACTCGGATTGTCTCAAAAATTCTAGGGCAAACAGTATATCTATTACAAAGTGAGGCAAAAGAAAATATTTTCCCATGAAACCATACAAACTTATCATTGTGTCCCCAGTTAACAAATACCAGTCTGCATCTTTGGAACCCTCTATCCTCAAAGTATTTTTATCTAGGGGTGTCAATCTAGGGCATTCTCCATACATTATCTTTAGGGCAGGTCCCAAGAATTCCAAGTTAAATCTATAAAAAGACTCATTACTCCTTAAATGACTTGTCTAGTAATAAACCAGAAAGGGTTCTCTATCATTGGTTTTATCCTTCACCAGAATCCAGGGTATCCTATCCCTTACAACAACATAAAACATCCATACCAAACTTGAACAATATCTAAAATTGGGAGAATCAGAGCTCCTCTTCATTCTTACAAGTTCCTCATGAATCCGCTGATCTAGGAAAGCAGGCCAATCAAAGTAGATAACTCTGGTCCCCTTTTTTGTAGCTCCTCCCTCATATATCCTTCTGTTAGAGATAAAATAAGCCATGAAAATTTTCCAACCTTGCACCATTTCGTCAGAATCCATACCTTTCATGTAGGCCAACATAGAGAACAATTCAGGATAGGCGAAATCATCAATATGAATTGGAACCTTTGGCATTTTATCTTTTTATTTTATCCTTATAAAATTGAGACTAAGCCATTTTTCTACAACTCCTTTCTCTTCTGATTCCATAAGTGATGAATAAAACCTAGTTTGCTCTGCTACGCTTAAAGGTTTAGGTTTTGAAGGTGGACCTACTCCTATGGCAAATAATTCACAACAAGATTTTTTGGAAATTATAAAGAGAGAAGCACCATTATAGGTCTTAACCATTCTATTCTCATAATCATAGAATTTAATTATAGCAGAGATCAAATCGGGGTAATGATGTACCAAATCACAAATATAGGAGAACAAAAAGAATTTCATAGCTAGAATACCTTGAAGTGAAATTGGTCTCCCTTCAAAATATGCGAATTCAAAATTACTACGTAGAGAAGTCCTCCTTACTCGTGACATTACAATATCTGCAATCTGCCTGGTTCTCGTATATGGGCCTTCAATTCTGCCCCAATTTTTTGTGCTTCTACGGGTGCTTTCTTCGGACCCATGATGTTAGCAATTTTTTGAATTTCACTTGCAATTATTTGTAGATTGCTTTCTAACACTATGATTTCTCTCCTTCCTTAGGAAAATTCGATATGCATTAGGGTGGGATAATGTTCAAAATTTGGTACTTAACTCTTTGGTGCATGCATAACTTCCACCATTAATGCGGTTGCTACGTGCTCTGCCCGTTGACACACCTTCCAACTTTACTCATTGATTTTGGTGGCTCAAAGGTTGCATCCTGGATTCCTATTCATTGAAATTTAAATTGTGCTGCCACCTCATCATGGTACTTCATGTACTCCTTGATTCGAGCACGAGTTTTTTTTTTGTATTAAATGAGGCCCGTCTTTCTTAGTTTATGCAATTCGATCACGCAATCATCATTCTACTACTTTTTAGTCTTAGAAACCTCTGAATTGGATATATCTTCGGCCTCTCCAGCACTTAGTATTTTTGATGCACGAAAAAATCATGCTTGCGCAATTTTGCAAGGACTCTAGTGTACATTGGTACAGATTTAAAAATGTTCACCATTCCGACACATTGAATGAGTATTTGTGTGCATATTGAAACTTCACTATTTCTTTCATCAACACTTAGTCATTTTGTGAATTATAATACAAAGTGCAAAAAGTAATTCAGGTACAAAGTGCAAAAAGAAAGAGAAATATGTTACAATATATATACATATGTTACAAAGAGCTCGTAATTAAAACATAATAAAGTTTGAGATGAAAACCGTTCACTGGAATTGGTTGTATGTTCCCATATGGATATTCAATATGGAATACATTAGACTCCTTGGTCTCCACTATCTTGAAAGGACCATCCCAAAAAGAATCAAACTTTTCATGTTTGTCAAGCCTTGCTCTGTCAACATTCCAATTGAGAAATGAGTCTCCAACTTGGAATTTTTTGAGTCTAGCCCTTTTATCAAACCATGCTTTGATCTCTGAGCTATGTTTCTAAAAGTTTTTGTATGCTTGAGTTATGTTTTCTTCCAACTGTAGTAGGTGACTTAATCTGGTCTCTACTATATTTCCTTCTGATTATTCATCTACAATTACCAATTTAAGAGCTGGAATTTCTAGATGGATAGGCAACACTGCCTCTTTACCATATACTAGAGCATAAGGGGAAGTATTGATAGAATTATTTATAGTAATCCTATAAGTCCAAAAAAAATTATCTAGAAGTAGGTGCCAACTTATTTTATTCCCCTCCAATGATTTCCTCATAATACTTAATAGATTCTTGTTAGTGGATTTAGAAAGTCCATTTCCTTGAGGATAATAGTTTGAAGTATTCTTGAGAGTGATCCCATACCTGCTGGTAAACTCAATATACTTGGACCCTACAAAGGCTGGGCCATTATCACTCACCAAAGCTTCTAGGACCCCAAACCTTGAGATCAAGCTTTCCATTAATTTAATTATTGTTTCTTGATCTGATGTCTTGGTAGGAATAGCTTCCACCCATCTTGTAAGGTAATCTGTGGTAGTTAGAATAAACTTGTGCTCTACTGAAGAATTAGGGTTAATGACCCCTATGAAATCTAGCCCCCATTATTGAAAGGGTTCTTCTACTTGTATTGGATTAAGGGGGAATGCAACATCCCTTGCCTTCCAAACATATGTTTGAAATTTGTCACAGGCTCTGTAACCTTGTAGGTATCAACAAACATAGTAGGCCAGTAATAACCAGTTCTTATGATTTTTAGTGCTATAACCCTACTTGAACTATTCCCTCCAGCTGGTCCTCCATGAAATTCTTCAATGAACTTCTGTTGTTGACCTTATTTTAAGCATTTTAATAGAACTACATATAAATTCCTTTTGTACAGTACTTCTGGAAGTAATACATATTTTAAAGCATGAAGCCTGTTATTCTTCTTTGAGATGAATTTAGATTTTGAGGGTAGATTCTAGTTTGAAAGTATTTGGTCATTTGATTAACCTAGTCTGAATCCTCTATTTGCACTATTTCCACCTAATCTTCATCTTCCATCTGACAGGCTGTCATTTCTACTGACGCTACTGCTTTTGTTAAACATTGGCACATGGACCTTCCTCTCACAAACTTGGTGGGATATATTTCTACATCATATTCTTGGATATTGGTAATCCATCCAACTCTTTTATCTCCAAGATCACCCTATAGGATAAAAATTCTTACATTCGAATGACCTATATATACCAGGGTCTTACTTTATCCTAAGTACTACCTAAACTTCTTCAATGGCTTCATTACAACAAATACTTGTCTCTAAATAAAATTATATTTGACTTGGTAGTCATGGAGTGTCTAGCTCCAAAATAATACAGGGTGTTCTTCACCTTGATCATCCTTTTAAGTAAGCACTAAGGCATAACTTTCTTCAGCTCCATATGCATAAAGAATAAAATCTTTACTAAAATCTAGATTCACTAGCACCAGGGTTGTTGCGATGGACTGCTAAATAATCTCAAAATATTGTTTTCTGAATTTAGTCCACTTGAACTCAGTATTTTTCTTGAGTAAATCAGATATAGGTCTTACTTTCTATGCAAAGTCAGAAATGAATTTCCTGACAAAGTTAATTTACCCCAAAAAATACTGTAAAGTTTTCTTGTTTGTAAATAATGAAAGAGCAAGAATAGCTTTGATTCTCTTTGGATATATAGCCATACCTTATTTGGATACCACATGACCTAATAGCTTTCCTTCCTGAACTGCAAAGAATGATTTCTTAGGATTTAGTGAAATACCGAATTCTCTGCACTTCTAAAAAACTTGCTCAAGGTGTGTTAGGTGATCATGCTTATCATAGAAAACCATAGTCATATCATCCAATTAAATCAAAATGAATTTGTTTATTAGTGTCCCAAAGACATAGTCCATGGCTCTCTGAAAGGTGGATCCTACATTGGACAATCCAAAAGGTATTCCCTAGAAGGCAAAGGTGCCCCATTTGGTGGTGATTGTTGTTTTATACTGATCTTCATCTTTCACCCAAATTTGATTGTATCCAGAGTAACCATATAATAATGAGAACCTCTCAGCCCCTACCACGACCTAAAAAATTTGGTTAATATGAGGAAGGGGGTAGTGATCTTTAAGGGATGCTTGGTTAAGATTTCTAATATTTACACACAAGCATATATCACCATTCTTTTTCCTTACGGGTACCAAGATAGCTACCCGGGTCAAGTGTTTTATTGGATACATGATATTTGAATTAAAAAAATTTAAGAGCTCTTCTCTCATGATGGTTTCAATCCTTGGATTTATGGGTCTTTGCTTTTGCCTAAAATTCTTGGCATCCGACTCTAGCTCAATGGTATGTTGGATGACATTTTTATCATATACCTTCAGATCTTCATATGACCAAGCCACAATGTCTTGGTATTTTAAGCATAAAAATTTGATATATTCTACTTTATCTGGTGAACATTGAACTCCAATATTGAGCTTCTTTTCTATACTGACCTCAACTTCTTTATAGAATTTTTCGCTGACCTTCATGGCTCTGGTCTTCTGTCTATCCTCATTATAAAAAAATCTGTCAAGGATGACAAACTCTCTTGGGATATGATTGTTTCTTAGTTGGACAATATCTTGTTGATCAATTTATTTTGAATCCTCTTCTTGGACATTGGAGAGACCTGATTCTCTCACCATGAAGTTGATTATTTGTTCATCACTTTCAAAAACCTGCCAAAAAATTTGCTTGTCTAGTATTGCAGGTCTGAAAATCATCTTTATTACCTTGGATTTTTTGATTCCAAAGTCTACATAAGTGTTGAATTTAGCTCTCTTTGTTGCTAATGAATCATCCAGACTATTATTTTCTTTGGGAATAAAATTTAAATTTAGGGTATCGAAGGATGCCATTAAATCCCATACCCTATTTCTGTAAGCTTTTAAGTAATGGTTCTTACTGCTACATCTATTTCTTACTTAATGGACTATTAACTCAGAATCACTATATATTTTAAAAATCTTAATGCCCATGCTTTATGCTTGTATCAATCCGAGACACAGGGTCTCATATTCTGTAGTATTATTAGTACATGACCATGTCAGTCAGTAAGCAAAATTATTTATCCCTTCTAATTGGGACTGTAGGACCACACCAGATCCTGCACCATTTTTGCATTTAGCATCATCAAAGTGCATGATCCATGTCTCTTTCTCTCTCAGGGATTTATTAGATATAGCAAGAATTTCCCTCTCTGATTCAGTTGAGATACTATATGTCCCCAGACCAGTTCCAAATTGACTGTAATCTTCTCTGAAAGGTATCTCATCCCCTATATCCAACTCTTCAATATTTTCCACTAGCTCAAATTCTTCCAGGGGATTAAGATTGCACATATACTCCTCAATTTTTTCAATATGATAGGCTAATGGATTTTTTGGAGTTATCCTTATCCTCTTTCCTTTGAAAGGGATTACCATGCTAGAATAATCCATGTACATACATCCACCTAGTTTTGTAGTAAACTCCCTTGAAAGGCATAATCCAAAGTAGGGTTCTAAGTCCACCACAACTATTTCTTGCACTATTATTACTTCAGAATCTCTATGTAGCCTTATTAAAACATCTTTTATGACTCCAACTATCTTAACAGGTGTCTCATCTAACTGTAATACTCTAGGACAATATCGGGTATACTCCATACCCATATCTTCACAGACTGCTTTAGGCATGATTGTAGTTGATGCTCTTGAATCAATCATACAATTTTGGACTACCCAACCTTCCATTCTTATGGATATATATAAAGGAGGGGGCTTATTATTTAGAACAACAGGTGTCATTTCTTTCTTTTCTAATGGCATACTAAATATTGTAGTGGCTAACCTATTTTACGGATACTTGTTGAGGGAAGCTTTAAGCAGATCAATATGACCAAGAATGAACAAAGTGTCATACAAGCTAGCTTTTGATGGAATATTTTTCATCTCTTCAAAAATGTTATATTCAGACTTAGTCAGGGAGGGTCTTTCCAACCTTCATTCTGGCTCACCATATCTTCTTTTGTATTGTTGGGTGGCCTCTAACCTTTGGATTTTAGTAATAGAGGGGAACCTAACCCTTTCTTGATCTTCATATTTAGATCTCATTCAGTCCCATTCAGATTCCTTTTCCAATATCTTAGGAAGACTATATGTCTTCTCTTTTCCTTTAGCTTGAGGAATGGGGAAAGTGTCACTACTTTGAGGAAGGTGATCAACTCTTTTTTGGGAAGGGATTTGGAACTGCCCCATATTTTGAGGGTCTACTTATAAGACTTTATTTCCAGATCTTGTCATAACAAAAATTGGGTTTTCCTCATCTAGTTCTTTCCCAACCATGATTTTATCAGGTTGCCATTGCAATTTTACTCTCCCTTTTTGGTTCCCTTCAGCTTGATCCATAGCTTTTTGAACATGGTGTTGGTACATAATACAAGACTGCGAGTCATGAGATCATTACATACTAGACACCAAATATTTGTAAGAATAGTATCTAAAAAACATTATGGCTCCTCATATGCTGCATTCACCCTAACCCCAGTACTATTACTGGGACTAGGTATCTGATATTTTCTCACATATGGGAATATTTTCAGCTGTGATATTTCTTGGTCTCTCTTTTCCATTGAATTCATTCTATACTTAGAGTTTTTAGAGTATTTTGTATATCAAGAATAACAGAAAACTCCTGGGATGCTTGAGAAGGAAGGAGAGAAAAGGAACTACATAGGGTGATGGTTTTGGTTGAGGGATTACATTCATTTGTGAAGATGAAGATGATAAAGAAAGGGAATCCATGAAATATGGGTTGGTTGCTTGACCTTGACCATTAGTGGTTTATGTGTTATAAGGTAGCACAGATTTGGGGGGAAGTCTTATGACATTAATTAGGATATTTTTAGCATGAACTGATGCATTATAAACTTGGGGGAAGGTTTCTACTCTTGAAATCTTACTGTCCAACTTTTTTTATTGGATATTTGTTGGAGGTTCTCTATTACAAATGATTTTGGAGGGTATCTTTGACTATTTTTGAATGAAATCATCTCATAGATGACTCTCTTTCTTATTTTTGTTCTATTGTATGTTATGTAGTTGTATGCTATGATGATGTCAAATATTTAACATTATTTTTGTCTCTTAGTTTCACTTCTTCATGTTCAACATTAGATCACCAATTCATTATTTGTCTCACAGATTCACCATTGTGGTAAGGAATAGGCTCTATTTATCATATTTCTCTAGGTGGCTTACTTCAGTAGATGTGAGAATTTATGAACTGTAGGAACTAGTTCGAGAGCCCCTATGCCAGTGTCATATTGCTCCTAGGTGTATCCTTTCCTATTTATCCTTTAACATTATTCTATGAGGTTTATTTCCTTTTTTATGTAGATTTATTATCTTCTACTCAAAAGAACAACTTTCAATTCTCGTTGAATCCCTTTTAATTCTTTTATCGGGTGAGTGCCTTGCCAAATATATATATATATATATTGGTCCCTAAAACCACTTTTTCATTAGTTGGAACACAAGATTTTGCTTGAAGGAACCATGAGTTGTTTGCACTTGCTATTTGGTTGTGGATGTTATTGGTATTCTTAGAATTTTTATTGAGAGTTCAATTTAGCCTCTTCAAGGGCTATTTTCCTTTTTGTTTTTTCTCAATATTCCAATGATTCTTGTTGTTGGTCTTTTAACATCTTGTATGACTTTGTGTATTACTTCTAATCATAGGGTTCTTCCCTTATTTGCACTATTAGTTCCAAAGACTATTCTAATTGGAGCTTTTACTTTAATTCTTTGATAAAATGAACTGCTTATTTGTGGTTTTAGTCTTTATTTTGCTCTCTATTTTAAAATTTTGAAGTGTGTTTGAAAAGACTATTTCTTAAAAAATCCTATATCTTTCCTCATATTTTTGATATGCAATATTTTAAGAGGCTCAGGCTTATCTTTCTATGCCTAAACATGTTATTTTGAAATGTTTATAATGCTACAAATGGCTTTGAAGGGCTACATTTTTTATGAGACTTCTACCTTTTTAATATTCTTTAATATTCTTGTTATCATCTCTGACTGTCCTTGGTAAGGCAGTCCCACTTTATAGGGAGTGACACAATAGGGCCATGTCCAAAAAAATGGGGTTTAGCTCAATTAAGGACCTATAGGAGTTTTTTACAAGGTCACATCCTTGTTATGATGTGATCTTCAAGGCACACTTGGTCTCAAAAAAGGGAAAAGGGATCAAGAAATGAAAATCTAGCAAAAGAAAAGGGTGGCAATGTACCAAGATATCCACTAAGATATTCATACAAAAATATGCTTGAATGCTATGTGCCAATGGTGAAAATTTCCTCTCCTTGACATGATGAAGCACATATGAGATCTACCAGTTGTATGCAAGCACGAGAAGGTAGGTCCTATAGAAGAGCCAAACAAGTGACTAGTCTGAAAATAGATGCAGGTCCCTCACACACACATATATTTAATAAAACCTAAAGAACAAGCAAAATATTACAAATAAATACATACACATAGAAATGGATCAACAAGAGGCCACAAATAGCTATACCAAAAAATTGAAACAAGCTCCCATGTATATATATACAAGTAAAATATTACAAATATTGTACCAAAATTGGAGGTTCGAGATTACCCACAAGCCGTTTAGGAACTAATTATTTTTACAAAAATAAATGAAGGGAAAGTATTCAAAAGAACATAATTACAAACTTGTCGATCGTTTCCATGAGCCAAACTATTACTATTTACAGATTATAATAAGAAAATTTCCCTCCCAAATTTTGTAGTATGATTTGACTTTCTATCTACCTTTTCTTGGGGATGTTTCCTTCAATCATTGTTTTTGTATGTCTATAGCTACTATGGTTGTAGGTCCCCATTCATTTATATTTAATAGCTCACCTACCTTTACTTGACTTGTAGAGCTGAAGTGCTCTTGGTAGATAGCCCATACTTTCTCAATAATGGTGTACTATCTTCTTTTATTTATTTATTTTGAAAATTCATGCACTTATCTAACAACTCCTTGGTATTGGTGTGCTTGATTTTCCTTCAATGTTGTATGCCTTTTCGGATTTTTTCTTGAATTCCTTATCTACGAAATTAGGAGTTTTATGCAATTAATTGGTACTTTGTATTCCATCATTTCTTCAATATTTTTATAAGTTTGGATAAGTTATTCCATTAGACTTCCTTGTGGGACTTATTTTTTTGAGTATTATAAAAACTCCCAATCATTTTTCTTCCATGTCTTCAATATTTTTCCTTCATTCTAACTTATAATTTCTTCCTCTCTTGCTCATATCAATATGTATTTTTAACCAAATGTCTTTCACCTAGGATGTATCCATATATACCACCTTATCAACGATTGAATTGATTATTTTGTAGACATAGAAAGGCTTTCATATTTTGTATAATTTTGAGGAATGTGGGGAAGTATATATCCTTTGACATCTTTTGACATAGGATTTCCATGAAGATTCATCTCCTTCCCCTAGATGCTGTTGGCAATTTTGGGTACCTTGGGTACATTGCCCTTGCTCAAGTGTTGATGTTGTCATTGATGTCAAAGAGCGGAAGGGTTTTTGTGAAAACCAAGGCAGACTAAATTATAGGTTTTGTTTAAATCCATGGTCAGCAGCTTTGAAATGGGTTTTTCTTAAAACCCAAGTTAGCTCTTCGTTTTGTTGAAAAAGGTGCTCCGATGATGAAGATATTTAATTTTAAATATCCAGCTTAAATTTTATTTATTTATTTAAAATTTAAATTAATATTTTAAAATTAAATTAAAGTCGTTCACCGGCTTGTTTTCAAAGCCGACGTTGCTAGGGTTTTGCAACGGATCAATTAGGGTTTCCCGTCGACAAAGCAAGGTTAAGCAACCGAAAAATTCTAGGGTTTCATGTTGACCTAATTAGGGTTGCAGTCGACGTGTTTGAGAATGTTTTGATGGGATATTCTCTTCTATAAAAATGCGGGACTGTTGCAAGGTTGAAGAGTGGGCGTGATGCGATATATGCGAATGAAGTTCGTGTGCAGCAGAGTGTAAGTCGGTGATAGTTCTTTGGAGTTAAAGAAAAGAGATCGCAACGATGAGATAGTGAGTGAGTGCGTATCGACTGATCGAGAACAAAGAGAGCGATATGCAGACGGCGTGTTTAAAGTCCGAGGCAAAAATACGCAGATGGTAGAAGTGAGATTTCATGGAAGGTGCAGCAGAGTGAGTGGTGCAAAGAGAAGATAAGAACGCGGTATGCAGAAGTCGTGTTCCGAGTGTGAAATGACAATGTGCTGGCTGTAGAAGTAATATTTCTGTGAAGTTGCAGCAGAGAACGCGGAGAGATATAGAGGAGTGGTTGAAAAAGTGTGAATCATTTTTCACAGCAGCATCCGAATGCCGACAAGCAGCAGAACGCAAGAAAAATAGCAGATCGTGCAAATTGAGGTGACAGTTTAATTCTGCAATTTTTATTACTATCTCCAAGTTGTAGCTTGGTAAAAGGGGTTGGTGCCTCTTTCCAGCTTGGAGCTGGAAAAATTGGAGTTGGTGCTCCATTCTCGTTGTAGCAGTATAAAATTTAGAGGTTGGTGCCTCTTACCAGTTGGTGCTGGTGAATGATTATGTAAAGTTGTAGCTTTGCATTTGACTGGATTTGGATGGTAGTCCAAGCAATCTTTTTGAGGAGTAGCCACATCGGTGAACCTCGTTAAAATGTCGTGTTATGTGTGATGCTCTTAGTACTTTTATTATTTCTATTTTAATCTGCTGTAGTTTATTTAAAAGTCTAAATTGCTTTTAAGTTTTTAAAGAACACACTGATTCACCCCCCCTCTCAATGTCATTGTGATTATAACAATTGGTATCAGAGCAAGGTTCCCAATTTTGGCTAAATCGATCATGGTTGATCTTGGATTAGTACACAATGGCTAAGAAGAATAGATCCTCATCCAAAAAGGCATCCCAACCAGTTTCAGTTCCTATGGTTGAGAAAATTGAACCGGAAATGGCAGAAGGAATGAACTCGAAGTTGAAGAAGTTGAGGCTGAAGTTGATTTAGAGGGTGAGCTAGTGTCTCGCTCTTACGGAATGGGAATCGGAGAAAAAGAAGAATGAAAAATTGTCAAGGAAACTTAAGGATGCAAACAACATTATTGCCAGCTTTAAAAATACAGATCAAGAATACAAGAAAATGTCTCAAGATCCGGAAATACAGGTATCCATGAAGATAGACCACCGCAAAGAAATTGGAAGAAGAAAATGTGAGTCTTCGAATACGTATACAAGAGCTGGATCGAAAAATCAACTGTCATGTAAAACGTGAAGAAAGCTCGATGAAATTGGACAAAATTCTGAGCGATCAAAGATCCACAGGTATCAAATTTGGTCTCGGATTTTCTGAAGGAGAATCATCAACTGGACCAAAAGCAAGCAATGTTGAAAGTGAAAAGAACAAAGACAAGAATCAGGCAAAAGAAAGATATAATGCCAGACCTGAAATAGCAGCTGACAATGATGGCTTTACTAAGGTCACACATCAAAAGAATAGAAGATCCAAGGCTCCAGAGAACAACCTCGGCCAAGACCATCTTTCAGGTTTAATCATTATTTCTATGGTTTTTGTTTCAAGTGTAATGTTTATGGGCATAAAATTGTTGACTCGCAAATACAACGTAGGTCCAAGAAGTTTCACTAGTAGAAATGCGTTTGCTCCTTTAATGAGTTATGCAATAGAGTGTTTTAAGTGTCACAACTTTGGTCATATTGCCATAAATTGTCGTAGTATGTCTGTTTCATATCAACCTCATGAAAGCAGATTTCAACCGTATAGAGCAAAACAAAATAGAATTTATACTGAAGGATATGTGCAAAATTCTAAAAATGGGAAGTCACAGCTAGAACCCAATACCACAGCTTAAAACAGAATGGAAACAAAAAGAATGAATCTCAGAAAGAACAAGATTCTTTAATAGTGCAGATAACTTTTAGAGCTCAGAATAAACATGTTCCTTGGATTCTTGATAGTGGTTGCTCAAGTCATATGACAAGTGACAAACATAAATTCAAAAATCTACAAAAGTATGAGGGTGGTTCTATAAAATTCGGCAACAATGACGGAGCCAAAATAATAGGTAAAGGAACGGTCAAAATTAGTGAAGGAAAGATCAAGTCAGAGGAAGTTTTATATGTGGATGGTTTGAAACATAATCTATTGAGTGTGAGTCAAATCTGTGACAAAGGACATGAAGTAGTTTTCAAGAAGCATGGTTGTGAAGTCAAAAAAATAAACAACAGGAAATTAATAGCAACCGGCTCAAGGACGTCTGGCAATCTGTACACACTCTCAGAGTTTTCGGAAGGTATGTGCTTCATGGGACAAGAAGAAGAGAACTGGTTGTGGCATAAGAGGCTTGGACACATAAGTTTTGATAATCTGGTAAGAATTAGCGCTAAACAAGCAATGAGAGATATTCCAATCATTAAAAAACCTGCAAATAGTATGTGTGCTTCATGTCGAAGGGTAAATGCACTCGGAGTTTCATTTAAAACAAAAGAACATCACACTAACAAAGCTTGGTCAAAACAGGTTTAGTCGAATTGGCTTAGTCGTAACATGTGGATTCAAAGAACAGGTATGCCTAAAAGAAACAACACTATTACTTGTTATAAGTGCAACAATAAAAGTCACACTGTCAGAAAGTGCAGAGTTGAAATTCCAGGATATAGGAACAGGAACAGTGGCATGATCAGGTCCAAGGATCAGAACAATGACAAGAACAAGAATATGGTCAAAGAGTTCAAGAGAAGACCCGACAAGGAAGTTATAGACGTTGATGTTGATCAGTGCCTAATGGGAGTTTTACTCCCACCCTAGAATTAATCACCTCATCAGGAGGTGGGGGAGGGACTAAGCTAAGAGGCTCATTCTTAGTTCCGAGCCCCAAAGGTGGCCCTTTGCCATTGATGACAAAGGGGGAGAGATATGAGTAAGGGGGAGAGCTTCAAGTGAAGAGGAAAGCTTCAAGTCATGGGGAGCAAAACTTCAAAGAGATTGATTTCAGCTTTGGCTCTTGAAGATGTGTTTTTAGTAAAGGGTTGCCATCAATGACAAAGGGGGAGATTGTTGGCAATTTTGGGTACCTTGGGTACATTGCCCTTGCTCAAGTGTTGATGTTGTCATTGATGTCAAAGAGCGGAAGGGTTTTTGTGAAAACCAAGGCAGACTAAATTATAGGTTTTGTTTAAATCCATGGTCAAGCAGCTTTGAAATGGGTTTTTCTTAAAACCCAAGTTAGCTCTTCGTTTTGTTGAAAAAGGTGCTCCGATGATGAAGATATTTAATTTTAAATATCCAGTTTAAATTTTATTTATTTATTTAAAATTTAAATTAATATTTTAAAATTAAATTAAAGTCGTTCACCGGCTTGTTTTCAAAGCCGACGTTGCTAGGGTTTTGCAACGGATCAATTAGGGTTTCCCGCCGACAAAGCAAGGTTAAGCAACCAAAAAATTCTAGGGTTTCATGTTGACCTAATTAGGGTTGCAGCTGACGTGTTTGAGAATGTTTTGATGGGATATTCTCTTCTATAAAAAGGCGGGACTGTTGCAAGGTTGAAGAGTGGGCGTGATGCGATATATGCGAATGAAGTTCGTGTGCAACAGAGTGTAAGTCGGTGATAGTTCTTTGGAGTTAAAGAAAAGAGATCGCAACGATGAGATAGTGAGTGAGTGCGTATCGACTGATCGAGAACAAAGAGAGCGATATGCAGATGGCGTGTTTAAAGTCCGAGGCAAAAATACGCAGATGGTAGAAGTGAGATTTCATGGAAGGTGCAAGAGAGTGAGTGGTGCAAAGAGAAGATAAGAACGCGGTATGCAGAAGTCGTGTTTCGAGTGTGAAATGACAGTGTGCTGGCTGTAGAAGTAATATTTCTGTGAAGTTGCAGCAGAGAACGCGGAGAGATATAGAGGAGTGGTTGAAAAAGTGCGAATCATTTTTCACAGCAGTAGTCGAATGCCGACAAGCAGCAGAACGCAAGAAAAATAGCAGATCGTGCAAATTGAGGTGACAGTTTAATTCTGCAATTTTTATTACTATCTCCAAGTTGTAGCTTGGTAAAAGGGGTTGGTGCCTCTTTCCAGTTGGAGCTGGAAAAATTGGAGTTGGTGCTCCATTCTCGTTGTAGCAGATAAAATTTAGAGGTTGGTGCCTCTTACCAGCTTGGTGCCGGTGAATGATTATGTAAAGTTGTAGCTTTGCATTTGACTCGGATTTGGATGGTAGTCCAAGCAGTTTTTTTGAGGAGTAGCCACATCGGTGAACCTCGTTAAAATGTCGTGTTATGTGTGATGCTCTTAGTACTTTTATTATTTCTGTTTTAATCTGCTACAGTTTATTTAAAAGTCTAAATTGCTTTTAAGTTTTTAAAGAACACACTGATTCACCCCCCTCTCAGTGTCATTGTGATTATAACAGATGCTAGCTTCCTTCTCTTCATATTCCATCAACGAGGGTATCCTTGGATCAGGGTTATGCATAAGAGGTTGGATCCAAAATTTACTTGTAAAAAAATGTTGAATCCTAATCGAAATCAAGGTGAATCCTAAGCAAATAAAATCAATAATCTTCACACCAAATTTTAGGGGTATTTGAAGCTCTAAAAAGTAAGGTCATCTTTTGGGAAGATTTAGACCTATTAAATTACCTTATAACTTCATAAAAATACCAAAATTATATCAGAATCAAAATAAGCTTTCCAACGAGTATAAATATGTCTATGTTTGGATATATATTGTGGTGAATTAACCCTAAGAAAAAATTGGTCCCAAAAATTTTAGGCGAATGAGCATCGAGGGTTCTTATATTTGCCAATTTCTAATTTTGAAAATCCTAATATTTGCCCAATTTGTATATATTCATCACTATGCATAACCTTGCCTTGGATGTCTGGTGGAGAGATGATGCATCAGGTGCTAGAGGCTGCGTATCCAAATAAACATAGATGATGGTCAATTCTTTTGACTTTGCTACAAATAATATTTTCGTTAATCCTCTTCCTATGGTAGAGCCTTTTTAGTTATCACCAAAAAGGCTCATCAACTTTTCCCATGAGTGAGTCCTGACTTAAATATCATCGAAAAGGCTTTGAACTTCTCACTATGGGCTATCTCCTTATGAGGTTCATGTGATCATTTTTCCCACATAGTGTGAGGGTTTTCAAACCTTTCCTCACCCTTTGAAGATATCTGGTTGGTAAAATCTGACATGGGACCCTTTTTGGTTAGGATGGACTGTGATCCCCTAGTTTCTTCATTATTTTTTGGGGTGCAGTCTAATTGTATTATAGTGATTTTCACTATAGTTTTGGTGACTCTCAAGGGGTATTTTATTTGTAGAAGTAGATAAACTTAGAATCCAAGAAGTCTTTATCCATTAGGTGTGAAGTTGATATGGCATAACATTATAGAAGATGCTAGTCTCCCTTGGGTGTGAAGTTGTTTGTGCCCAAGATGACATGGTGAAATATTTGATTTGTCTTTGTCTTACACGTAATTATTTTAGCTAATGCAAGCTTACCATCCCACTTGTTTTGACCATTTTTATTTTGGTGATAATTTCAATAATGGCCCCATTGATGGATTTTATGTCTATTTTCCTTTTGAAAAGATATCCTAAAAAATGAAAAAAAATATTAACTATTATATATATATACACGACCGAAGAGTTAGGTCTCATTTCAAGCTATCCCTATCCCATGCTTCTTTTAACATATAATTTTAGGGGATCAAGATCCTAACTTTATTTTATCCCTTGTCTCATCAAACCTTCTCGAGTAGTTGGCCGTAATTCCTCCATTACATAAGAGTTTGACCATTCCTCTTTGATTTCCAAGACCTAATAATTTCTCCGTTTAGATGATGGCAATGTTTCTATATGATGAGGATACAATGGTTCACTCAAAAATTTTATTATAGTCCCATATACTATTCTTAGTACCATCAAAGACCAATAAAAATATGTATCTTCCTAGTTTTATAGTGAAATATCTAGATAGGCATATGTTGAAAGGAGGAATATTGATTATTGACACATCCTACATAACTATTTGGTCTAGGTAAGAATACGGAGAAAGAATTTTTTTTGAAACCCCTAGTATTTGGACTAGGTTGTCATCCAATTGCATAACTCTTTTTTTTGCTAACTGGTATCTCAATCCTAACACATCCATTATTTTTTTGGTATAATGAATGTGCTGGCCTCAGATTCTATAGTACAATTGTGGATTAATTTGTCTTGCTAGACAAGGGTTAGATATAATGGGGGGTCTTGAGTCTGTTAGATCCTAAGGATGAGATTTGTACCATGGTCACAATTTACGACTGTATCCTTCCTTTTTATTCTTCTTATAGGGACTTTTCCAAATGCTCCTACCGTTGAATGACTAACATTTCCCAAAATTGGATTGGTACAATGGATTTTTAAAGTGATCCACTATGCTAAAATATCCCAGAGATATCATCCTATAATAAATAAAGCATAATCTCTCTTGGATTAGCTAAATATCTCTGGTTGGTTCTAGTGGTGTTGAATTCTACCCTAGGGTTGTTTGGGTATTTTGCTTGGTAAATACCAATTTTTTTGGTAGTATAGTTTTTGATGGTCTTGAGTTATCTCTGATCTACTATTGTTGCTTGGGACCCTTAGGAAATTTTGTTATGGGATGGTAGGATGCACATGTGTCCTTGACCATTGAGGTATTGCAACGAAGGGCTGCTATTTTGATTGTATGAACTTGTGCTAACTGCCAAGGGTTGGTGGGTTGCTTGTATATATTTCCTCCATTGCCCACTTTGTAGACCTCATAAAATAATTTGATCTGACCTAAGGTATTTTAGTCATTAGATTACCTATCTAGTTGAATACTACATATATTTATCTTTCATCCCATGCTGCTAAGATTTGTTCTTAAGAAACATGGCCAAGTTCTATGGTGGAAGATAGAGAAATATGCTTAGGCATTTACCTTTCAAATTTTGAATAAATCAAATGACATTACTTCATGTGTTGAAGTGGCCAAAAGCTGTGATGTTTCTCTTATGTTGACTTAGCTAAGAGATATTTTAAGAGGTGGGTAGTACCATGTGGTAGGAATCTCTATACAATTATTTTGTATAGGGGATAATTCCCTAGAATTACTAGGAATTTTTATTTGTATATGGGTCACCACCAAGACTATTTGTTAATTATGGGCTTGATATTGACCATTCTATTGATTATTTTGGAAGTGAGACATGGGATATCTAGTGTATGGGTGTCTATATCCTTGGTTTCAATGTGGAAAGGGAGGTCTATAATTATTCTAATAGGGATACCTTGGGAGATTTACTCTCTTCTCATAACTAATATTTTTAAAAAATAAAGGTAAGTAGTTTATGGGATGAATCATTTTTTGATCTCTATATATTTATGGGAATATATTCTATGCATATAAAGCTTAAGGATGAATGAGAGGTCATCGACTGAGTAATTGGATCTAGGGGTTACACATTGGGATATAGAGGTATAGGAAGCCTAGGGGCTAATATTACAATCTGAATCAAATAATGTTCTACTTGCATGACCAATTCATATACTTTCGATAGGGAGTTTCTCCCTCTGGCCTTAATCATTATTGCAATCTCAAAATCCAAATATTTCAAATAGTATTAAGTGCCATACCTAGTGGAGGATACATTTCTTCAAGTATTCTATGCTAGGATTTTTGAAATCTAAGGTTGAAGTCCTCTACTACCTCCATGGGAGCTCTTTTGATTATTTCTAATTGTTGTAGGAGTGAAACCCCATAAAAATTTTCTCTAAATCGCTCCACAAAAATATTTTTGAGTTGGTCCTAACATGTGATTGATCTAGGCTGAAGCATAATATACCATTCTCAATATTTTCCTCTAAAGGATGAGGCCAACAATATTAGAGCCATATTTTGTTTTGATATTTTGTGTATTGTACATAGAATCATAGTATGGTTGAGGCTTTCAATGGAGGTGGTGAGATCTTCCTTGGTAAAGTATGTGAGGGACTTCAAAGTAGATTGAGATATCTCCTTCCATACCTCATTTGGTGCTAGTGGTGCCAAAAAAACTCTATTGTTCTAGGCAAGAAACACTATAGGAAGTGGTGGTGGTGGGGTAACCATATTATGGAATGCGGCTTTCCTTCTTCATAGAATGCTTGTGGGTAGTGACAACTTTTATGACAATTTACAAATGCCAAAATTAATAATCGGTTCTTAGTTTAACTACCTTTGGATTTCTTGTTCTAGGTGGATTTTTTAGGTGAATATAGGATGAAGCTTCTGAAAAGTAGGTAGACTAAGGTCTTCAACCAAACCTAGGTATGGTATCTTCAAAAATAGCTTCTTTTGATGTTTGTTCTAGAATAAAATTGCCAAGTGAGTAAAGAGACACTTCAACAAGTAGAAACAAATAAAGACCCTCAAAAAGTCTAAGTCCTACTCCTTGTTGCAATTTTAAAACCAATGATGTGTCACTAGGGTCCCACCAAATTTGCCATTAAACTATTGTCATCTCTAACTCTCCTTGGTAAGGCAATCATGCCTCACGAGGAGTGACACAACAAGGTTATGGATGAGATCACGGGGTTTGGCTCAATAAAGGGCCTTCAAGAGTTTTTACAAGGCCAAATTTTTATTGTGATGTGATATTCAAGGTACACTTGGTCTCAAAAAATGGAAAAGGGATGCAAGAAATGAAAATAAAATAACTTAGCAAAAGAAACCATTAAGATCTTCCTAAAAAAAAAGTCTTGAACGCTATGTTTCAATGGTGAACACTTTCTCTCCTCAACACAATGAATTATAGATGAGGTATTCCAATTGTATGAAAGCATGAGAAGATAGGCCATAGGAGAGCCAAACAAGTTAATAATATTAAAATAGATGTAGGCCTCTCACATACACATATACTTAATAAAACCTAAAGAAAAAAAAAATATTAAAAAAAAATACATACACACAAAAATGGTTATGGGTCAACAAGAGGTTGCATATGAATGTACTAAAAAATTGACCTAGGCTCCCATGTATATATATATGCAAGTAACATATTACTAATATTGTACCAAAAGTAGGGGTTTGATATTGCCCACAAGTTTCTTAGGAATCAACTATTTTTAGAAAAATAAATGAAGGGAAATTCTATAGAAGAATACAATTGCAAACTCATCAATATTTTCCATAATCTAAACTACTACTATTTATTTATTACAATAAGAAAAATTTCCCTCAAAAATTTGTAGGATGATTTGAATTTTTATCTACCTTTTCTTGGGAATTTGAATATTGAATGAGGTTGCCTTCAACCAATTTTTTTCAGTCTATAACTACTATGGTTGTAGGTCCCTATTACTTTGTCTTAAATATCTCACCTACCTTTACTTGACTTGCAGATCCAAAGTGCTCCTGGTAGATATTCTATTTTTTCTCAATAATGGCGCGCTATCTTTTTTTTTCTTTTGGAAATCCATGTGCTTTTCTAAATCCCCCTTGGTATTGGTGCGCTCACTTTTCCTATAAAGTTATCTGCCTTTTTGGGAATTTTTATTGCATTCCATATCCATGAAATTGGAAGTTTTATCCACACCATCAATAATTTGACTTCCATCCTTTCTTTAGGGCTTTTATAAGTTTCGATAAGTTCTTCCATTAGAATTCCTTGTGGGACTTTCCTTTTTTTTACCGCGTCTTATAAAAACTCCCAGTAATTTTTCTTCCACGTCTTCAAGATTTTCCCTTCATTCCACCTTATAATTTCTTCCTCTCTTGATCATATCAATCTATTTTTTGTAGCCAAATATATTTCACCTAGGATGTCTCCATGTGTGCCATATTTCCAGCAACTAAATTGATTCTTTTGTAGACATAGAGACAATTTCACATTTTGTGGCCTTTTGATGAATGTGGGAAAGTATATATCCATTGACATCTTCTAACATAGAATTTCCATGAGGATTCATATCCTTCCTCTAGCTGTTGGTTCCCTTACCTTTGTATTTTTCCAATGAGGGTATCCTTGGATGTTTGGTGGAGAGATGATGTATGGGATGCTAGAAGTCTCTTACCCAAACAAATACTAATGATGGTGAATAATTTTGACTTTGCTATAGATAATGTTTGAATTTATTATCTTATGGTAGAGCCTTTTCAGTTATCATTAAAAAGGCTCATTAGATTTTCTTATGAGTGAGGCTTGAATTATATATCATCAAAAAGGCTTTGGGATTCTCACTATGGGCTATCTTCTTACAAGGGTCATATGATCATTTTTCCTACACAGTTTGAGGGTTTCACACCCATACTCACTCTTTCAAGATATCTATCTGGTAAAATTTGACATGGGACCCTTTTTGGCTCAAATGGATTTTGATCCCCTATTTTCTTCATATTTTTATAGGGTAAGATCTAATTTTATTATGGTTATTTATCACTACACTTATTTTCAATGCCTTTCAAATGACTTTAATAGGATATTTTTTATAAGACTTCTATTTTTTTTAATTTTCTTCAATCTTCTTTTTAATGCCTTTCAAATGGCTTCAATATGGTTTTCAAAAGGAGATTCTATGGATTTCCTTTTATTGTAACCTTTAAGGAGATTCAAATGGCTTCCTTTCTTGCCTTGATTGGCTTGGTTGTTTACTTTCAAGGTTTTTCCTTTAGTAGGAGTTTTCCACCTCGAAAAATTTTAAATCTACCAAGGAATTTTGCCTCATGGTGATAATTTTAAACAAGTTAATCTTGGTCTAAAATCTATCCAGGTGGATGAGTTTCACCCTTAAAGCCTCAACCAAGATTGGAAGACCTAGAATAGCTTCTGTATTAGTCTCTAGAGTAGGTTTATTCCTATGGTACTACCTAAACTAATAAAATGGGGGTTGCAAACTAAATAAAGAGATGCATAGGGTTAGAAGTAAAAATATATAATAGCCAAGATTCAACAACATCAAGAGATATAAGGCATGATATTCTCACACTCTAAACTCAATCAAAATTCCTAACAAACTAGCTATCATTCAATATTATAGAGCACTTAATCAAATAAGAATATACATTACCAAACATTCTAGAGATTGAATAAACAATAATCTAGGGAGATATCTAGATAGTAGAATAAATTTATAGAATATGTTATTTATCCAACTTTAATAAAAATGCTTAGCAATGAAAATAACATACATACATTTTTAAAGAGATACCAAAGAACAATTCAATAGTTATTTAGAGGTGCACAATACAATCGTCATACAACTTATGCAATTGTAAACTCTAAAGAGCCAACCCTTGAAATGGATTATATTCAAGTATATATAGATTTACATTGCATTTAGTTAATTTAGAATGATTATATGGAGGCTCCTCTATAGGCTTGTCAAGGCAAGTGTAGGGAGTGGGTGTTGCTTTTAGCTAATTTAAGCTTAACCACTTATGGTGTGTGTTGTTGATGTGTTCTACCTATATTCCTCTCAAGTAGTTGGTGTGCATGCTATACCATTAGATCTTGATCATATTATAACATGTTTGCTTTCTTCTACTCCTTTCTATTGCATTGAGCTAGATATGGTGGGGCAAGTGCGTTATGGATAGGTCTCTGATAATTGAGATATATGACAATGATAGTGCTAGGTGGTTGATCAACATGCATGAAATCTATTGACTAGGACAGGTATGGGAACCCTCATGAATTTAGACTTTTTATAGCCTTGTTGGGTGTCTAAGAGTTCAACTTATTTTGTGCTAGAATCCATGCCTTAGCTAAATTTTGAGTCCAAAAATTGTATCTTAATGCTAGACTTGTTTACCTTGTAGTTGATGCCAACTTTGAAATGAGTCCAACCCTTAGCTTCTCAATTAATTTTCTATAATATGCTTTGCTAGGTGCCACAGATGAATCTTGATTTTATATCGGGATACAAGACTTAGAAATATTTTTTATTTGACCTTAGTTTCTTTCTGCGTCAAAATTTTTATGCATCATATGATGACATCAACTCTTGAAAATTTTGACAATTTTTTTATACTTAGTCATATTTCATGATGAGATACCAAAATGTCTCATTATTTTAGTATTATTATACACACAAATTACCATTTTTTTCTACATATCATAGTATAATTTCAAGTACTTTGATTATAGTGCATGATAGTGTTAATGTTAGTAAAGTAAAAAAATGAGAAATACTAACTTGCTATTAAGATAACTTTCTTGTATTTTTGTAGTTATTTTGAATGAATTTCAGTAATTAGTAGGCATAAATAAGGCATTAGCAAGAGGTATTTTGAATGAAGGTTTTTGAATATCTAATATGTTAAAGAGTATGAATTATTTCCCACATTAGAAAACATTTTGGGATGATGCAACAATTGAAAATCTAAAGTTACACCAAAACAGTATGGTACAACTTGTTGTAACAAAACCTCTAGGTTCTGCTTTGGAACATCTAGGCATCAACCTGCAGGATAATAGGAAGTAGGTGTTGCACATACAATTTGGGTTCCAATCACCTTGTAAATATGGAATAGATAAAGGAGAATGTGACCAAGCATCATAGATTGACCCAACACCTCATTTCCAATGCATTTGCACATAGCTATTAATTGACCTAATGTTTCAAAGCAGTTGCTAAATTTTTTGTAGCAAAAGCAAAATCTATCTTCTGACCGATTTCTAAGGAGGGAGAGCAAGGTGGAAAATTGGTAATAAATATAAAACTCGTTAGACCTATTCTAATATTTCCCATAGCATTTGGAGGCATAGAAAGCATGACAACTATCCACAATAAATTTATATCCTAATCCTGGATAAAGTATCTGTTGACTGCAAAACTATAGGAGTCAATAACAACAGAGCAATCCTATTTTGATTTCTAAATGTAAGGAGAGAATTTAGTATAAATATTTTTTGTGTACCTTCATCAAAATCTTATTAGGAAATTGGGAAATAAGACAAAGGAATCTGTGAACTTAGTCAACCATTGATGTAATAGTGGATTAAGTCAATAAAGTGCAACATTTTTAGAATTAGTATTTATGTTAATTTGAATTCATAGTTTAGCTTAGAATTTGGCAAGATCATTACTTCTATTGGACGTAGGAGCAAGGGCCCACTCTCAGGGTTGGTGGAGGAAAATTTACATCATAATTTTCAAGTTTTATTGCTATTTATAATGTCATTTATTGTCGTAGATTAGATACTATTTTTCCCCTGGTTTTCCCCTATTCCACATGTGAGTGTTTTGTTACCTTTTTCAACTAGCTAACTTCCATATATTTTTGTATTTTTTATTTCTATCAAGGAATTTTTGTTCAACATTTCTTTAGTATTTTTCAATATTTATTTTTTGTTTCAATAGCCTGCTTTAGTAGCATTAATTTCTAGCACTCTACATTTATGTGTTTTCAATGCAAGTACTTTATTTTTGTATCAATTCAATTCAACAAACATAATGTAGCATATTTTCCTTTAGCAAGTTCAATTTTTGCAAGTAGTTAGTTTTTTATATAAAAGTGTGTTATCTAGTTTACTTTTTGCAAAGAAATTATGATTATATATTTCTAATATGTAACCTAGTGCCCTGATTTCCAAGCTGCATATCATATATCTTTTATCGTATATAGCCTTAGGACATCACCCTAGATTGCCAAATGAATTAAATGATGAGCATTAATGAAACTCATTATTTTTGGCACCGTTGCTAAGGAATAAATTGGTATTGTTAGAGGATAAAACAATTGTTCAATTATTTGTTTTGTAAAAGTTGCAAAAATAACAAAATATTAAGGAAAACACAAAAAAAAACTTTTGCAAAAGAATAGTTGCATTTCTTATATTTTCATCTCAAACATTAGGTCACTAGAATAGGAGTTATATTTTAATAGGATGTATGAATATGTTAAGATATGAAAGAGGTATATTAATTAGATCAAACCCTCCATTTTCCACAGAAAGACAATATCCATGATAAGGGGTTAAACCTAACCTGAACTACCTGAATTTAAAATTCCTAAGAATTTTGAATTAGACACACAATCACCATTGTTAGAAAGTGTAGAAACACCTAAGAGAGAATTACAAGAAGATACAATTGTTAGTTCATCCTCATATACTCCTAACATATCAATATGATCAAACCAATTCAAGAAAATCTATACTTATTGTTGGGAGAGTATAATGGTAGATATACAAGGAAATGTAGATAGGGGTAGTAACATTCATAATCTAGGTAATACCCAAACCCCTACCCAAAATTTTGAATATCCTATTTTCTTGAATACCACTCAAAAATATCCTATAAAAACCTTATCACCATACGTATTACCAACCTTTAGGGGAGTTGTGGCTAAGTATCTAGATCAATTTTTATTTGAGTTTAAGGTTGTATGTCAAACCTATGACTATAGAAATGAAAACCAAAAACTTAAAGTATTTCCTTCTATGGTAAAAGACTTAGATTTACTATGGTTCATGAGCTCAACACCTAATTCAATTCAAACCTGGGATGAAATGGAAAGAGTATTTTTGGAGAATACCAAGAATATTATCATGTAAATAATAGGAAGGATGAATTGATTAGGATAAAATAAGAAGAGGATGAAACCTTGGAAGGCTATTTGGATAGATTTTCCTTTATCCATAAAATATGTAGAGGTGTTGAACCAGAAATTAGTAAAACCATATTCTTGAGGGGATTGCAAGACGAATCTAGAGAAGTACTGGATATCATAGGAAAAGGATATGTAAGCACACTCAAACTTGATGAAATCATGAAACTTTTCAAACATTATTCCTGCATAAAACATAGAAGAAGAAAAACTGGTAATAATGCAAATTAGTTGAAATAATTGATGGAAGAGTTTTCTAATATTAGAATTGACATCCTAGTGCATCTTAAAATAAAATTAGATGAATTAAATGTGAAGGCCAAATCTACTGAAACTTTGGCCATTTATTGTTAAATATGTAGAAATAAACATGCTCTCCATGAGTGTCCTTTGAAAAAAACTTTCATATTTGTTGTATGTAGCATTTGTGACAAAGCACATCCCACAGATAAATGTCAATTGTTACCAAGACTTAAGAATGTCTTTGAATAGTCTCAACCTATAGAAGAGCTTAAATTTGTAGGACCAAGACAAGGGGATAGTTTCCCTTAGTATCCATACCAAAACACTTCTTGATTTTTCATAAATTGGGAAAATAATCCTTGGTCTATGCCATGGCCTAATTCAAAACCACAACCTTGATCACCCACCATGGGCATTAACTCAGGAAAGGTCTCAACCTGTATAGATGAATCAATAATGGAATCAACCACCATGGATGCATACACAAATGCAAGGACAATAGAGACTAGAGTATCAACCATACCAAGGACAATGTAGGTATCAAAATTAATAATAAAACTTGTTGCCTAGTCCTGCTTAGAATTACCCTCAATGAAGACAACAACAATCACAACAATAGGTAAAAAAACCTCCACTTTTGGCTCAACCTGTGACCAATCCAAATAAAACTAGATAGGTAGCCCCTATATATATGGATGAAATAGAAGAAACAACTATGATAAACATCATTTATTGTGACAATATCCAATTGAATTCAAGAAAGATACTTCCTAAACCTACTTCGCCTATCATTGTAAAAATGGGAATCAAAGAAAGTAAATTAGAAGACCCATCTACATCAAAACCACCACAAAAAAGTCTTGACAAAGGGAAATAAAAAGAAAACCTTCCTTAAGATAAATTTCCATTTTCATTAGAACAAGTACCATATCCTGAATGATTTAAAAAATATAAACAATATCTTTCAAATCAAATATGGTACAAGAATTGAAACGTTTAAATATCACAATTCCTTTACTACAAGCTATCAAAGATGTACCATTACTCAATGAAAATTTTCAAGAATTGTGTAATAGAAAGCCAAGAAGAAATAAGAAAGCTACCTAAAACCATAAAAGTGGATGGGAAGTTAGCAAACCTCCTTGCAGGAAAGCTTATTCCACCAAAATATGGTGATATAAGAAGCCCTATAGTCATAGTAGCCATAGGATCAATGGAAATATCTAATGTTTTGATTTACCTAGGGATAGCCATCAACATTACGACAAAGGATACAATGCAAATATTATAATTAAACAACTTACATCCTACATTCAAAATATTAGAAATGGTTGATAGGTCAATTTCCAAACTAGAAGGAATATTTGAAAATATTCTTGTATTAGTTTTATCATGGGAATATCTAGTTGACTTTTTGATATTACAACCTTGAAATACTATGAATGGTTATCCAATATTTCTTGGAAGACCTTGGTTTACTATGAAAACTGCCTTCATTGGTTGTATATCAAGATATATGACCATTTTGAATGGAATTGACTCAAAGAAAATATCTTTGTATCCTCCTACAAAACCTTCAATAAATTTTATTGGTAATCTATGGTTTCCTAAATTGAATGAAGAGAACGTTTCAATAGTAGCCACCATAATTATGAAATATCACACTAAAGAATTGGATCCATTTGAGAAATTTATCTTCAGAGAAGAGATTGTTCTGATGAATAATTTGTATGATTTAATATTAGGAGATGAACCGATTATTGCCAACCATTTACAATGGAAGGATTAATACCAAAAACTTGAACCACTATTGCCCATTCCAATACAATACAGTTCTTTTAGTTTACCACATGGATGGCATCATCATATTCTCTCTTCTTTTCATTGTCTTATATCAAATTTAATTCCATAAAGAATTACTTTTGATAAAGATACTCAAATATTCCATTCTCTTTTACCACACGATTGCTCACTCAACTCATTAATAAGCAATTTCAAAGGAATTAATTCGATACAAACTAGTACAAAATAAATTGAAGTATGACCAAATTTTTTTTGCATATCAATAGTTGGTTGACAATGAAGAACATGTGCTCATACTAAGAGGGGGGGTGAACAGTATAATATAAAATTTTTCCTAAAATAGTAGCATCAAAATTAATAAAGCAGTAAACATCACACAAAGCATCACACGCATGAGAGATCATTTTTAACGTGGTTCACCCAATGTGGGCTACCTCCATAGAAAATATTTCTTCTAAATATTTCTCAAATAATTTCTTGGGAATCCTTCCCAATTACAATGTTTATGCTCTGTCCAAAGGAGATGCTAATCCCCTAAATCTCAAGTTCGTGGATCTCTTCCATAGGAGAACTTGTTTTGACCCCTTGACCTACCTCATCGTAGGTGCCTTAGCCATGGCTAAGGTAGCCAAACAAGCTACCTGCTCATTTATTACAAAAGGGACACAACTTCCATTTATATGCTACAAGCCCACGTGCCTTAAATAAACCGTGCATCCTTGGCGTTTCCACCACAAAGCATAGCAAACGAACCTTGCCAAAAATTAAATGTACTACCTCATGCTACCAAATGCATTTGCATTGCTCGAGTTGCCAATAGGCCACACTACCCAAGGTGACTTGGGTTTCGCATTCGTCCGATTTATTTGTTGCTTCCACCACTAAAACCTTTTTCGCACGAGCTCTATTTTCTTTTCGATAATTGCATTAACAACAAGAGCAAGGATGATTTAAATTAAAAAATTTATTGGCATATATATATGCCTTCCCTCCGCTTGGAAACGTCGGTGCTTCCTCATGACGTCGACGGATAAAATTTTACATTTAATTTTAAAATTTAAATTTAAATTTTAAATAATTTAAAATTTAAGAAATTAAATATCTCCATCACTGGGGCACATTTTTTGATGAAATGAAAAGCCAAATTGGGTTTTAAGAAAAACCCATTTCAAATTTTCCATCCATGGTTTTAAATAAAAACCCTTTGCTAATCTTCCCTTGAAGCTCCTTTTTGGAACCAAATTCCATGCATCCTTTTGATAAAAACCTTTGCTTCTCATGAAGGTCTTTGTGGAGAAAATCATAGTGCTTACTTGCATAGGTCCTTTTGACATCAATGACAAATTTTTAGCTTAGGGACTCAAAATGTCCAACAGAAAAATGACTAAGAAGAAAAATTGTTTAATGTATTGAGTCAACATCTTGATACTTTTGCATGGGAATGAAAAGACATGACATGAATTCATATGGATGTATATGCTCATCGAATTTATACAAAGGATGTTAAACCTATAACACAACCATAGTGGATATTGAACCCTACTTTACGTGATATTTGATGAGGCCAGGAATTACCTCATCCATGAACACTTTTTGATACATTATAACTATTTGACTCACCCTTTTTACTATGTTTTTATGTTAATTATGGGAAAAATGCATTATATAATGATGTTTGCATATTCTGAAATGACAAAGTGCATATACTCTGTTTTACTATTTTTTACTGCAATTTCACCTGTTTTCAGTTAATTAATCAGTAGTATTATAGCAATTCAGACCTTGTTGAATATCTGATGCTTAGTAATATTGTGTTCCTCTGTTTAAACTAATTCAAATGGAAAAAGGTGCCAAGAACTTGTCCACTGTAGCTGACTGTGTAGGAAAACAGGCTATAACTGTGATAGTTCCAGCCAGCTGTACATATACAACAGGGCTTGGAATCAGTCACTCCAGCACGTGCCACCAATGTAGAAGGGTGTACAAGATAAGGGAAAAGTCAACAAGTTACTCCCTATGCATTTGGAGCACAGATCAACAACGAATAGTCACCTGCCTGTTATTTCAGAGCAGTGCAGGAATAAGCGGCACAGGAATAGGGAATAGCACAAGAACAACAAAAAATGGTCAAAATGCACCAAAAACATGGAAATCATGATTGGAAATTGACCAAGCAGTTAGTCCACCCTATTTGGACTCCGTTCCTTCACCATAGGCGGACCAGCTGGGATAAAGGGATAAAGGTTGACAAATTATAACCCTGCATTCCAGGAAACTATTTTGTAAACAGTTGGAAATCCCTAAAACTCAGCAAATAGATGTATCAACTTTATCTTATAAATAAATCTCCCAGCACGGTTGAGCATAATAGATAATAAATATATAATTAGAGATAGTCATTAGCAGAAGTGAGTAGAAGGAAAAGTCTTTGTAGCATTACAGTAAATTGCAGATTTTTCCTGCATTACTGTAATGCAGTTGCAGATGGAATAAAAGGTGCATTTTTTAGATCTTATTTGCATGTGATGGTTTATAGTGCACATTTCATTTACTTGATATAATTTTTCACCCTCTTCTGGTTCTGGAAGCAAGGGCCCACTTACAGGATCAGAGGAAGGGCAACTTAGTGACAGGAAAATCTTGTTGATTTCTTGCTGCAGCAGAACAACAGAACTCTGTCAACAATTATTTGCAGCATTAAGTTTCATTTTAGAATTGCACCCTTGCATCTAGAATAGGTTCAATTATGTGTTAGAATAATGTTTAGCATTTGACCTGTAATAGCATCATGTCCAGCATTTTCTGCAATTTCTAGAATTACACCATTTTCAGCATTTTTCTACAATTTCCAGAATTATGTCATTTTCTAGTTTTACTGCAATAAACATTAGTTTGGTTCAACTTATGTTCAGATCATTGTGAGTTTTATCATTGGTTAATTTTTGCAAGTGTGTGTGTGAATTTCCATTTCGTAGTTACTTTTCTGCAATTTGCTTTGTGGTCAATTTAGCAACATTTTATTTCTTGTCAATTTTAGATTTGTAGTTTCATTTTCCTGCAGTTTAAATTTAGTTTCAGCTTTTGCAATTTGATTTCCTTTTTTAGACATTAGGAAGATACACCAAAACCCCCAAAAACACTAACTGATCCATCAATAAAAACCTGTTCTTGGATAAACTGAACCTGCAACTGTGACACCTCCTATCGTATACAACCTTTGGACACCGCCCTGGACTGACATATAATTACTAAATGATGAATGATCAACGACCCTCATCATTTTTGGCACCGTTGCCGGGGAACAATCGGTGTTGTTAGGAAAAGTGAAACATGTCAAGAATTGTGTTACAATTTTTGAAATACTGCATTTCAATTTATTTAGTGAATAGGCATGAATGCATAGGCCAAGAGACGAAAGAGGGAGGTTTATCAGAACTAGTTCTGAACCACCAAGGCGTTCTTCATGATCAGATGAAGAATTTCCAGAGCAAGAAATACCTTCTTCACCAACTGAAGCTTTGGACAGATTAGAACAAGAGCTTTTGGTAGCACTTTATGCTAAACATTCCCTTAAGCCTGAACCATCCACATCAAACTCAAGAAAGAAAACAACTATGGCAGTAGCAGCACCACCACTAGGTGGGTATGCTGATGATCCTCCTAGGACTTTTGAATACCCCATACGGTTGGATCCAGCTCTAGATGCTCCCATGAAAACTATTTCTCCATCTATATTGCCAATTTTTAGGGGAACTATTTCAGAAGATCCTGATCAATTTTTGTTTGAATTCAAAGTGTTATGTCGGACTTATGACTACATAAATGATAATCAAAAATTGAAATTGTTTCCTTCCACGCTTAAGGATGTTGCTCTCCGATGGTTTATGAGTAATCTTGAACCTAATTCAATCCATACTTGGGATGACATGGAGACTGCATTCTTACATAAATATCAAGATTATTGTAGAGTACGAAATAGGAAAGATGAGTTGTTTCGGATCAAGCAAGAAGAAGATGAGAGTTTAGAGGATTATCTTGATCGCTTTGCCTTTGTCCAAAAGAGATGTGGTCCTGTAGAACCTGATTTCTTAAAGCCTATCTTCTTAAGAGGATTGCAGGATGAATCTAGGGAAGTGTTAGATTTAATGGGAAAAGGAGACATAGATCAACTTGACCTTGAAGATATTGTGGAGTTATGTAGAAATTATTCCCGCACTCACCAACGAAGAAAGAAACGAAATTCGGGCAATAATGACATAAAGGAGTTGATGGAGGAAATAGCTAATTTAAAAACTGATATCCTTGTTCAACTTAATTCTGCATTAGGTGAGAGAAACACAAAACCCAATTCTACACCACCTTTGGCAATTTATTGCCCTAGATGCAGAAATAAGCATGCCTTGCAGGATTGCCCTTTAAACAAAACTTCTATTTGTGGAATTTGTTCCAAGGAACATTCAACAGATAGATGTCCTTTGTTGCCTCATCTAAAATCTATTTTAGGCACCCAAACAGAAGAACTTAATGCTATTGGGCAGAGATCCGGTGGTGGCTATACACAATATCCCAATGCTCCTCGGTTTCCAAATTGGGGACAACCTCCTTGGAATATGAATATGCCATGGGGACATGCAGAGGTCTCTGCACAACCTTGGAACCAACCTTGGACAGCTCCTCCAGATTGGTCACATTCTGGGTGGATGAACCCACCTTGGAATACAATTCATCCACAATGGACACAACAAGGACAAATATGGGGACAACAATATCCACCATATCAAGGACAACAAAGGTATCAAGGGCAAGCTCAAAACTTGCTGCCTGCTCCTAATCCAAATTTTTAGGGAAGAACACAACATCAACAAACACAACCAGTGAAACAACCTCCACTCCCAGCTCAGCCTGTGACTAACCCAAATAATACCAGACAAATAGCCCCTGTTTATGAGGTTGAGTCTAAAGACTCTGCTGTAGTTCATGTACTTGACTGTAGTAACATCCAACTGGGTTTAGGGAAGGTTTTACCTGAACCTATTCCACCCACCATTGAAGAAATTAGTGAGAAACAAGAACCTCCAAATCAGGAGACAGTGCAACAAAAACAAAAAGAAGAAATAACAAAAAAAATGCAGGAATCTTCTCTAGTAGCATTACCATACCCTGAAAGGTTTGATCATATTGATACTGCCTCTAAATCAGAATTAGTGACAACACTTAAAAAGATGTCAATTTCTCTCCCTTTGTTGCAAGCAATAAGGGATGTGCCTTTAATCAAAAAGACTATTCAGGAGTTATGTATCAAGAAACCTGGTAAAAAGAAGGCCTTTCCTAAAACTGTTCAGGTAGAAGGAAAATTAGCTGATTTATTGTCTGGGAAACTAGTTCCTCCCAAATATAGTGACCCAGGTAGTCCAATAGTTACAATTACTATTGGATTAATGCAAATTCCTAATGTGCTAATTGATCTTGGAGCTACAATTAATGTCATGACTAAGGACACAATGCAAAAATTGTAGCTCAAAAATCTCAGTCCTACCACCACAGTTTTGGAAATGGCAGATAGGTCAGTTGCTAAACCAGAAGGTATCCTAGAAGATATAGCCATTGAAGTCTCTTCTTGGGAATATCCTGTAGACTTCTTAGTGTTGCAGCCTAGAAATTCAGTCAATGGATACCCTATCATTCTAGGACGACCTTGGTTGGCTACTGCAACTGCTTTTATAGACTGCAGGTCAGGGGAAATGACCATTTCTAATGGTGTTGACCTGAAGAAAATTTCTTTGTATCCACCAGCTCAACCTTCAACTAAATTTTTTGGACAAATTTGGTATCCTGAATCTGATGAAGAACAAGAAACCATTGCCACTTTGGCTACAATTGTAGTGAAGGAACATATTGAGGAAATCACTACACCAGAAAGAGAAATATTTGAGAATGAAACTATCCTAATTGAAACATTACAATCAGAAGGACTAACTGATGATCAAATTCTTGTTCATCGGTTATTATGGAAAGAGGAGGAACAAATTTCAGAACCTTTGTCATCCATGCTTAATCAGGAAAGATCATTCATACTACCACATGGATGGCATCATCATCTCCTTAACACCTTCAAATGTCCTCTGATTCCATCAAGTATCATCTCTGAGACAGATTCTAGAGTATTTCATACTCTACAACCACATCATTGTCCATTAAATGCATTAATCAGTAACTATGAAGCAGCTAGTTCTGTCTATCCAGGGATCAAACAAATTGAAATACAACCAGATAAATTTTTGAACATTAATAGCTAGCTAACTGAGGACCAAGAAACCAAATTGTTTGCAGTCTTACAAAAACATGTTCAAGCTTTTGCATGGAACTATAAGGATATGACAGGCATTCATCCTAAGGTATGTACACATAGGATATACACAGAAGATGTAAAACCAATAAGGCAACCTCAGAGACGCTTGAATCCTGCTTTAAAGGAGATTGTGAAAGAGGAAATTGAAAAACTCTTAGATGTTGGATTCATTTATCCAATTTTAGACAGTAAGTGGGTTTCACCACTGGTCATTGTTCCAAAGAAAAATGGTAAAATGAGAGTATGTGTGGACTATAGGGAGTTAAATAAGGTCACACATAAGGATCATTTCCCATTACCATTCATAGACCAAGTATTGGATACCCTTGCTGGAAAGAAATTTTTCTATTTTCTTGATGGTTTCAGCGGGTATAACCAGATACAAGTTGCGCCAGAAGATCAAGAAAAGACTACCTTTACATGTCCTTGGGGAACCTTTGCTTACAGGGTTTTACCCTTTGGGTTATGTAATGCTCCAACAACATTTCAGAGAGCTGTGTTAGCAATTTTTTCTGATTTAACAAATGAAAGTGTTGAAATTTATATGGATGACTTCACAGTATTTGGAGATAGTTTTGAATATGCATTAGAACAACTTGAAAAAGTGTTGATTCACTCGTGAAACATACCACCTCTCTCTTAATCCTGAGAAATGCTTCTTAATGATGGAGGAAGGAATTGTTCTTGGACATCATATCTCTTCTTATGGAATCAAGGTTGATCCTAAGAAGGTTGAAGTCATCAAAAACCTCCCTCCTCCACAAACTCAAACTGATGTACGCAGTTTCTTAGGGCACATTGGTTTTTATCGTAGATTCATTGCTAACTTTAGTACCATAGCAAATCCTATGTTTGCCTTACTCATGAAAGATTCTGAATTTGTTTGGTCTTCTGAATGTCAAAATTCTTTTGAAGACTTAAAGGAGAAGTTAACCACTCCACCTATACTAAGAGGTCCTAATTGGGAGTTACCTTTTCATATTCAAACCGATGCTTCCAATACCGCTATTGGAGCTGTGTTAGGACAGATTGAAAATGGGGAACATTATGCTATTTATTATATCAGTAAAAACTTGACAGGAGCTGAGAAAAACTACACTACCACCGAAAAAGAATTCTTGGTTGTAATCTATGCTATTAACAAATTTCGACACTATATCACAGGGTACCAAGTATTCATCCATACGGATCATGCTGCAATCAAATATTTGATGAATAAACCATTGGTTAGTGCAAGAATTATTCGTTGGTTGATTCTGTTGTAGGAATTTGATGTTACCATAGTGAACAAACCTGGGAAATCTAATGTAGTCACAGATTTCTTGTCAAGAATACCAAATGTAGATACAGGAGAAGTGGTGGAAGATACCTTTCCAGATGAAAAGTTGTTTGTTGTCTCTGTACAATCTCCATGGTTTGCAGACATAGCTAATTACTTAGCTACAGGGAATATTCCTCTTCACTTTACCCCTAAACAAAAGAAACAGTTAATCAAGCAAAGCTCTTCTTTTAAATGGATAGAAGGATTACTGTTTAAATGCAGTCCTGATCATGTTTTACGTAGGTGTATCCGCCAGGATGAAGTATATGATATCCTACGAGCATGCCATGATGAACCATCAGGAGGGCATTATTCAGTCAAAAGCACTATTCACAAAATTTTGGGAACCGGATACTATTGGCCATCTTTGCACAAAGATGTAAAAAGGTACATTAGACATTGTGATGCCTGCCAACGAATGGGAAAACCTACCTTTACTAATGAAATGCCATTACAACCTCAAATAGGAACAGAACCATTTGAAATATGGGGTTTAGATTTCGTAGGACCCATTAATCCTCCTTCCCAAGGCAAAGTGCATATCTTGGTATGTACTGATTATGTTACCAAATGGGTAGAAGCTCGTGCCTTTAAGCATGCTAGAGAAGAAAAAGTTGCTGATTTTTTGTATTCACAAATTTTTCTGTGTTTTGGAGCCCCACAATCCATCACCACAGATCAAGGACCCCAATTTACTTCAAAAGTTATTGAAGCCTTCACTCAACTCTATCAAGTCAAACACAGAAAGTCCTCACCTTATCATCCACAAGCCAATGGCCAAGTTGAAGTGACTAATAGGGAATTAGAACGAATTCTGACCAAAACCATAGCAATCCATAGAAGAAATTGGTTGGACAAGTTACCAGAAGCTATTTGGGCTTATAATACCACTTGGAAATCTACCACTGGATTTACGCCATATGAATTAGTTTATGGAAAAAAACCTCTTTTGCCTATTGAGTTTGAATTACTAACTCTTCGAACTACTTTGGAAGTAGGTATTGATCTATCACAGGCACAAGAAGATCGTATTCTGCAACTTGATGCATTGGATGAACTACGCATGGATGCACTACATCAGACAGAGATAATCCAAGCACAACGAAATATGTGGCATGATAGTCACATAAAGCAGCAGAAATTTTAGCAAGGTGACTGGGCCTTGTTGTTTGATTCACAATACAAGGATTTCCCTGGAAAGTTGCAGACCAGATGGCTTGGACCATACCAAATTGAGGAAGTGTTTGACAATGGAGTTGTTCGCCTTACCCCTATTGATGACTCACAACGCAAGTTGTTGGTGAATGGACATCGTCTTCGTATGTACCACAAACCATACAACAAGGAAGAATTTCTCAAGCAAGTGGAAAATTTGGATGTACACATTTGGGAAGAAAACACTTCTTCCATACCAAATTCAGCAGATTGACACAAGATTAAAAAAAAAAAAATAAAAAAAAAAAAAAAAAAAAAAATAAAAATTCAGGAAGTGAAAACCTCTTTGAGGCGCTCCTGAGTTGGGTTTACATGAAAACCGGTGTTCCGGCATGTTTACCTAGTTGGTTTCACTATCATTGTTCGGTCTTGTCTCATGACCATTGTTTCATCTATTTTTAGATTGCACCTGCCTTAGTTCAAAGATTGATTAGCTGGAAATCTCAACAGGAGCACCCTGAAATGTAGATAAAATGGTTATAACAGGTATGTGTCTTTTTCATTCTCTGAATAATGTAAATCATTAGTATATAGTGTATATATCCTTGATTAGTATAAAAGCATATAAAAAGGGGAATCAAAAATGGAAAGTTCTTGTCAGTGTTTCAAAAATGCCTTTGCCTAGTTCTGCTCTAGAATGAAAAAAACAAAAGTGCACTGGAATCAAAAAGGGAAGCGCAGGAATAAACTGTTTATATTCCAAAGGCGAGGAATGATCCATCAAGCGCAGGATAAACTATTTATATTCCAGAGTGCAAGAATGATCCATCAAGTGCAAGAATAAGCTGTTTATGCTTTAGGCGCAGGAACGAGCTATACATAAATGCTAGAATAACTTATTAAGCGCAGGAATAAATCACTAAGCGCAAGAATGAAGTTTTGTTCAATAAAGTCTACGACACGTGGCCTGCAGTGATTTAATTGGGTTTGAAAAAGGACAAGTCACGATAGCATGTGATAGCTGGCACCCATAACAAGAATGAGCGAAATTTAGGATTGACAACTTCACGTACGCTGCCACGTCACCTGCCCTGATTACTCTGCAAGTTTCGAAGCAGTTCCTGCGCTGCGATAATTATTCTTGCTACGGTGAATAAAACCCTAAAATCAGACGCACGCTCGTACTGTCCACCAATTTACAGATACTACAGAATAGAAGGCAGAAAACTACACCATGGGGGGAAAGAAAATCAGAGCCGAACCTAAAAATATTAGCTACCTGGAAAGTGATCCTGCATCTCTGCAAATATTTACTGATGGAGGATTTTTGCCATTCCTACAAAAATTTGATGGCTATTCCGAGGGCCTGGTGGAAGAATTCGCACGCACCTTCCGCAACAATCGAGTGCACATCAACGGGATGACCATCCAGGTAACTCCCAAAATACTTAGCCAAATCACTAAATTTCCCCTTCAGGGTTTGCAGATTGTGAAAACTAGGAGAAATATTCTAGTTGACCTAGTTAATCAGTTTAAGGAAGAAGGGGATGGACAAATTGAATTCTTGATGCATAGGAATGTTTGTAAGGGGGTAAAAAGACCTAGTTTACCATCCCCTTGGGACGAAGTGGCAATGTGGGTTATGAGATACATCACTTGTGATGGCCAATTTCCTATTGTATCTGGCCCACACCTTCGTATTCTCAACCATCTGCGCCATGGATCAATAAAACCAGAATATAGGGTCAATATTCCCTTATATCTTTATCAGGAGCTAAAAGCTATGGCCCTAAAATACCAAGCAGGGAAGGGAAGCCCTAAACACCATGGGCTCATCAAACTCATTTGCAAGTATCACTTTAGGGGAAACCCTAGGAATTTTGACCGCTTCTTCTCTCCTTGGGCAGAGACAAATGATTCTAACTCTGCACCAGAGGAAGAGGAAACAGAGGAAGAATCTGAAGAAAACCCTAATCCAGAGCCCTCTGAGATCAGAATTTCTCCTTCTCTAGATGGTCCCCCATCTTCACGAACTAGAAAACAACAAGCATCCACATCTGGTTCCCAGTTAAAAAGAAAAAGGGTAACATTTGTAGAAACTATACAACCCAACAGAGAAATTGGGAGTTCAAGTGAACATGCACCTGCTCCAGAATCAACAGAAGAACCTGTATCTGCTCCTGAATCAATAGCAACATCTGCAGTTGCTCTAGAACATCCAGAAAATGCACCTGCTAAGAAATCTCCAGGTTCTACAGGGTTAAGAAGGTCTGCTAGACTTCAAAAAATTAAAACCCCGATAGAAAAACTAATAAATATCATAGACCCAATCTGTTTATCAAGTGAAGGAGAAGTTAGAACAGAAGATGCACAGGAACAAAATGTTGAAACAAAAATGACAGACACAGGGATACAGACAATGGAACTGGATACAACTATGGAAGAAACTCCAATAAGCCCTGTACGTCCACTAGTTGATTATACTGACTCTGATCCTGAGGAGCAACTGAATTTTGATTCTGAACCAGCTGAGGATGATGTGCATGTTTTAATGCATTCTGAGTCTGAGAAAGATTATGAGTCTGAGTCTGAAGAAGAAATCGATATCCACACTCAATTGCATGCTGCAAAGAGTGTTATTAAAACCCAGACCCATTGGATTGAACAGGCTGAAGAAACCATAAAACACAAAGATCAACAAATTTCTCTGCTTCAACAACAAATTCAAGATTTGCAGAACAAATTGTCTCAACTGGAATATCAATCTACAGAGTTAGCAGAGGCATCACCTGATGAATGGGCACAGATCCTCTTGGAGTTAGCTAAACAATAAGAAGCTAACATAGCACCTGCACAAAGATCACCTATCAGAGAGGAAGCAAGAATAGCAATATCTGATGATGTGATTCAACATGAGAGTCCATCAAAAATTTTGATGAAAAATGACACTGCCCTTCAGCAGGAAACACAAACACTTTCTGTGGAAGAACAAGAGGTTGCAACTCAAGACCAGGTATCCACACTCTCTCCTCTTACTAATCCAATTAGTACAGTTACAACAGAACAAGGAACACAAATAGATTTTCCAGATGTAACACCAACTGTGGAAGTTGGTGTACAAGTAAATATAGTGGCACAAATGCAACCCATTGTAAGGCTCCCAGACACAGTGTCTTTAACTAGGTACAATGAAGACCTAGCATATTGGATGACTCAGTGTCATCAGTTAGAGGGAAAGGTTGCCACTTTGAAATCTGAAACAACCAAATTAGAAGAGAAGGACACAAAAATTAATAGGTTAAAAGCACAGGTGTAGGATGTATGCCAGATTGCAGAATATGCAATACAGTGCAGAAGACCACCTAGGTTTTATAGCCTCTTACTCAAGGAGAAATACCTTCATTGGCAAATCATGAGACTTGCTTCTGAGCTGCCTCATCAGTTGAAAACTCCTGAAGAATTCATAGATGCATTTATGCAGAGTCCAACAGAGCAACAAAACCTATTGTGTGAATTATTTTTGCATAATTTCTTTTTGCCAACAGAAAGTATGTTTCTACCTCATATTTATACAAGTGACTTACAGCTGAGAGCCTTCATGTCCACTCTGCAAAATCATATCTATTGGGACACAAAAAAGAAATTAACTAAAGAATTGGAATCACAAGTTGTTTTACTTATCAGGCCTGCTCCCCTGAATCATAGGGATTGTACAAATGTTCATTATACCTTCATGCGGGATATCAGAATGAAACAACTCTATCTAGGGAACCTTCACAAATGTATAACTCAGTTTCAAAATTTTTGTGCAGATTTCTTTGATGATGCTTTGGCAGCCTGTAAAAATAGATGGGGTGAGTTATCTATCTCTCTATAGAAAAGGGAGCCAATTTCTCCCACTAATTTGTTGTGGTCAAGGAGAAGGGCAGAAGGCATTGTCCAAATTATCTCAAAAATCAAGGAGCTTTGGATAGGTCTCAGATACAGGATGCCCATAATTATTACTCCTGTCCCCTACTTCTTTGATACTCGACCCACAGCCCGATATGCACTTCCAACAGTGGTTTCAGTCCATCAAAGCAATCAGTGGATTCTATAAAATTGGTGGCGCATTACTCAAATTTCATGAAAGATGTCTAGACCTGGATCTGTGTGTCACTGTAGCTGTACAAAATGCATGAGGGCATGCATTACCATAAGTTGGGGGGAAATGATGAGGCCAGGAATTGCCTCATCCATGAACACTTTTTGATACATTATAACTATTTGACTCACCCTTTTTACTATGTTTTTATGTTAATTATTGGAAAAATGCATTATATAACGATGTTTGCATATTCTGAAATGACAAAGTGCATATACTCTATTTTACTATTTTTACTGCAATTTCACCTGTTTTTCAGTTAATTAATCAGTAGTATTATAGCAATTCAGACCTTGTTGAATATCTGATGCTTAGTAATATTGTGTTCCTCTATTTAAACTAATTCAAATGGAAAAAGGCGCCAAGAACTTGTCCACTGTAGCTGACTATGCAAGAAAATAGGTTGTAACTATGACAGTTCCACAGCTGTACATATACAGCAGGCTTGGAATCAGTCACTCCAGCACGTGCCACCAATGTAGAAGGGTGTACAAGATAAGGGAAAAGTCAACAAGTTACTCCCTATGCATTTGGAGCACAGATCAGCAACGAATAGTCACCTGCCTGTTATTCTGGAGTAGTGCAAGAATAAGCGGCGCAAGAATAGGGAATAGCGTAGGAACAACATAAAATGGTCAAAATGCACCAAAAACGTGGAAATCATGATTGGAAATTGACCAAGCAGTTAGTCCACCCTATTTGGACTCCGTTCCTTCACCATAGGCGGACCAGATGGGATAAAGGGATAAAGGTTGACAAATTATAACCCTGCATTCCAGGAAACTATTTTGTAAACAGTTGGAAATCCCTAAAACTCAGCAACAGATGTATCAAATTTGTCTTATAAATAAATCTCCCAACACGGTTGAGCATAATAGATAATAGATATATAATTAGAGATAGTCATTAGCAGAAGTGAGTAGAAGGAAAAGTCTTTGTAGCATTACAGTAAATTGCAGATTTTTCCTACATTACTGTAATGCAGTTGCAGATGGAATAAAAGGTGCATTTTTCAGATCTTATTTGCATGTGATGGTTTATAGTGCACATTTCATTTACTTGATATAATTTTTCACCCTCTTCTGGTTCTGCAAGCAAGGGCCCACTTACAGGATCAGAGGAAGGGCAACTTAGTGACAGGAAAATCTTGCTGATTTCTTGCTGCAGCAGAACAACAGAACTCTGTCAACAATTATTTGCAGCATTAAGTTTCATTTTAGAATTGCACCCTTGCATCTAGAATAGGTTCAATTATGTGTTAGAATAATGTTTAGCATTTGACCTGTAATAGCATCATGTCCAACATTTTTTGCAATTTCTAGAATTACACCATTTTCAACATTTTTCTGCAATTTCCAGAATTATGTCATTTTCTAGTTTTACTGCAATAAACATTAGTTTGGTTCAACTTATGTTCAGATCATTGTGAGTTTTATCATTGGTTAATTTTTGCAAGTGTGTGTGTGAATTTCCATTCTGTAGTTACTTTTCTGCAATTTGCTTTGTGGTCAATTTAGCAGCATTTTATTTCTTGTCAATTTCAGATTTGTAGTTTCATTTTCCTGTAGTTTAAATTTAGTTTCAGCTTCTGCAATTTGATTTCCTTTGTTAGACATTAGGAAGATACACCAAACCCCCAAAAACACTAACTGATCCATCAATAAAAACCTGTTCTTGGATAAACTGAACCTGCAACTGTGACACCTCCTATCGTATACAACCTTTGGACACCGCCCTGGACTGACATATAATTACTAAATGATGAATGATCAACGACCCTCATCAATATTGTGAAATATGAATAAAAAATTTGCTAAGAATAGGATTCATGTACCACATTTTTGATAGCCGATGGGTTTCACCATTGGTTGTTGTTCCAAAGAAAAATGGAAAACTACAAGTGTGTGTTGACTATAGATAAATAAATAAAGCTACACATAAGACCATTTTCTATTACCATTCATATATTAAGTGTTAGACATGCTCCATGGAAATAAGTATTTTCATTTTCTTGATGGATTTAGTGGTTATAATAAGATTCAGGTTGCACCTGAAGATCAGGAGAAAACAACCTTTACTTTCTTATGGGGAACATTTGCTTATAAGGTTTTACCTTTTGGACTTTTCAATACCCCAACAACTTTCCAACAAACAATGCTCGCTATTTTCTTTGACTTGACCAATGATTATGTTGAGATCTACATGGATGATTTTATAGTTTGTGGAAAAACTTTTGACAAAACTCTTGAAAATCTTGACAAAGTTTTGACATGATGTGAAACTTACAATCTGTCCCTAAATCCTAACAATTTTTTTACTATGTTGGATGGAGGTATTGTTCTTGGACATCATATCTCATCTAGAGGGATACAAGTCAATCCTAATAAGATTGAGATTATCAAAAAATTACCTACAACCCAAACACAAAAAAATATTAGGAGTTTTTAGGACATATTGGTTTCTATTGTTGATTCATTAAGAATTTTAGTACCATTGCAAACCCTATGTTTTCCTTGTTGACTAAAGATTCAAAATTCAAATGGACAAAAAAGTTTCAAATTGCATTTGATACTTTAAGAGAAAAATTGACCACTACACCTGTGTTATGTGGTCCAAATTGAAAACTTCCATTTCACATTCAAGCCAATTCATCTAACATTGTAATCGTAACAACTCTAGGCCAAGTTGAAAATGAAGAACATTATACCATCTATTACATTAGCAGAAACTTAACAAGAGCTGAAAAAAAAAGTATACTACTACCAAAAAGAATTCTTAGCAATCACTATATCATGGGATATCAAGTATATCACGGGATATCAAGTATTTGTTCATACCGATCATTTTGCAATCAAATACCTTATGAAAAAACTTTAGTTAGTGATCAATTAATAATATGGTTGCTACTATTACAAGAATTTGGCATCACTATAATAGATAAACTAGGAAAAGCTAATGTAGTAGATAATTTTTTGTCTAGACTAAATATCACATGAGAGGATGAACCAATAGAGGAATATTTTCCTGATGAAAGGTTATTTGTAATTTCAATACAATCACCATGGTTTGATAACATTTCCAACTACCGAGCAATAGGAAACATTTCCTTTCACTTTACTTCTAAGGAAAAACAATGATTGGTGAACCAAAACTCATAATTTTAGTGGATCAATGGTCTACTATTAAAATATAGACCCAACTATATTTTACATCGATGTATTCGATGAGATGAGGTGTATGACATTCTTCAAGCATGTCATGATGAACCATCAAGAGGAAATTATTAAGTAAAATACACCATTAGATATTTTTTTGGAATAGGATATTATTGGCCCTCACCTCATAAATGTAAAGAAGTATGTATAACATTGTGATTCATGTCAAAGAATGGGTAAACCAACTACCATAAATTAAATGCCTTTACAACCTCAAGTGGTTGTAGAACCATTTGAGAGATGGATATTAGATTTTGTTGGACCCATTGATCCACCTTCTCAAGGAAAATAACACATTCTTGTGTGTACCATTTATGTAAAAAAGTGGGCCAAATAATGTGCTTTTAAACATGTTCGATAAGAGAAGGCCAATAATTTTCTATACACTAAAATATTTCAAATATTTGGTGCTCCATGATCTATTGTTATAGATCATGGACCCCAATTTGCATCTAAAAATATAGAGGCATTTACTGAAATATATGAAATTAAACATAAGAAATAATCACCATATCACCCTCAAGCAAATGTCAGGTAAAAGTCACAAATAGAGAATTAGAGAATATTCTAACAAAGATAGTGGCTTCTCATAGGAAATATTGGATGAATAAGTTACCCGAGGCCATTTGGGCTTACAACACTACATGGAAATCCACCATGGAATTTACACCTTATAAATTGGTCTATGGTAAGAAACCTCATTTTCCAATTGAATTTTAATCACTAACACTTTGTACATCTTTGGAAGTTGACATTGAGTTGCCATAGGTACAACAAGAGAGAATTACACAATTGAAGGTATTAGATGAACTTCAGTTGAAAGCACTTCACCAGATGGAGATCATTCAACAATAATGGAAAATATGGTATTATAGTCACATTAAGAGTAGTAGGTATGAACTAGGATATTAGGCATTGTCGTTTGATTCTTGATATGATAATTTTCTTGGTAAGTTACAAAATCGATGGCTTGGACCATATCAAATTGAAGAAGTGTTCAATAATGGAGTTGTTTGACTTTCTCCTATTGATGATTCAAGAAGAAAATTAGTTGTAAATGGACATTGTTTACGAGTGTACCATAAGCCATTGATAAAGGAGGAGTTTGTTCTACACTTAGCACAATCTAACCTATGTGTGGTAGAAGAGGTTTCCTCTTCTAGCACAAATTCTAAATGATAAAAAATCTTGAAAAAAATAAAATAAATGATATATAGTGAAGGATGGAAATTTGCACCATAAAAATAAATAGCAATGAAACACAATGATTGAACAAATAAAATGGATCTTTTCTCTTTATTTATATCATTATTTAAAAGTGTTACAAGAGGATACCCTCAAGGGGATTTCACTAGTGATACAAAAAATACAATAGCAGTATTATTCTCCTTTTTATTGGAAATATTATTGGTACAATATGCAGATCTCCATGCCAGCATAGTGTTTGGAATTTCACTAGTGATACAATAAATGCAATAGCAATATTATTTCCCTTTTTATAGCATAGTATTATTCTTCTATGACCACCATGTGAGAGTTAGATCCGGTGTTCTTCACTGTCCTTGATTCTTTCTACCTGCATGCAAAGAAAATAAAAGTAGATCAATAGCATATGAGGGGACCACCGAGGTTGGACCCGTATTCAATATAGAAATGCAAAAATAAATAGAAAATAGATGCACGCATATGATATTTTAGATCTAAACTAATTCATGAACAATAAATGAACAAATCTAAGATAAGATGCACAAAAAAAAAAACATTCACTTGAATGAGACCATCTCGGATCAGGAGGATTTCTGTCTGCAAACCATCTTAGGTTGAGATGGTCATTATCGCGGGTCTATGCCTCAATGTAACCAGATCCAAATAATATTTTGGGCAATACAAGGTGCTATTTTTGATGTATTTTTATGATCATGACAGCAAGTAAAAGGGTACAAGTGATTTTTGGAGAGGAAGGCAAATTAAAATCCAAAGTGGTAATACAACGACATCAATTTTGGTAGTGGAAGAACCTGGTGGATTATTTTAGCAGCACTTCATGGCTCTAAATTTTGAAAATCATGGCTATAAACAAAGGAAGTATGACACCATTTTATAGGCTCTAGGGCAAGCAAGAAAAGTGACAATTTTCAATCAAGGGCAACCTGATTGCCATGTTAGCTGATACTTGTAGGAGGAATGTAAAACTACCATCTATAGGGCATTTGGCATTAGTGTAAAATTAGGTGTCATGCTAACAGGTCATTTCATTGCTAGTTATTATTTTTTGTTTTTGATTTTGTGTGACTGTCTCAGGTTGAGATAGTCTCAACCTTGAGACCGTATCAGGTTGAGACAGTCAGGATTGCCATGGGGAATATTACTTGCTATTGGAGAAAATTATTGAATTAACTTAGAGGTTGTCCCAAGTGGATTATGTGAATTAGAAAGGTGGCTTTTTGGGAGCCTACTTGTGATGATGCATTTTAGGTGTCTAAAGATACCCCTTTTTGGGATGCTTTGTGCATAAGCATAATGCGAGAAAAATTAGATGATCTAAAACTATTGAGTTGATGATGGGTGATGTTAATTGATGAAAAATGACCTTGAAGGGAAGTGAGGCAAGTCTAAAACTAAAATTCAATGTGGGATGTCTAAATCATGGAAAATATACACATCAAATCATTACTTTCGATAAATTGATGAACTTAATTTTGGTAACCTTTCAACCGTGGATAGATGTGTTTTCAGTAAAGGTATGCCATCAATGACAAAGGGGGAGATTGTTGGCAATTTTGGGTACTTTGGGTACATTGCCTTTGCTCAAGTGTATAAGTTGTCATTGATGTCAAGAAGCTCTTGAAGGAATTTGATTTGATGTCAAACAATTTGTTTTGATGAAGGTTACGGCATGACGGTTTCAAAGGTCTTTTGTAAACCCCAATTTGGCAGGTTTAAAGATTACAGGTGGATGCATTAGTTTAATGCATTTGGGTCCAGGAGGAAGTATTTATTTAAATAATTAAAAACCTTGTTAAGGTTCCTTTTAATTATTTTTAAATAAATATTAATTTATTGTTTGCATTGGGTTCTCCTAACCCATGGCGCAAATGTCTTAACTTTGATGGCGCTATGTTCTAAGATTGTGGGCGCTAGCCAAGACCTTCGCCGACGTGTTAAACTCCTCTGCCGACATGTTAAAATCCTCGTCGACGTCAAGATTTTATGGGAAATATGCATATAAATCTCCCATGATGAAGATCAAAGATCATCCCATCCGCATTTTCGAAAAGTGTTGCTCGTTGTGATTTCGCGATCTGATGTTCGATTTCTTCTTCACTGAGATTTCATGATCCGTTGTTCGGATATCCGTCGTTCATATTTTGTATCCGTCGTAAGGTTTTGTCATCGTCGTTCGTGTCAGAAGACAGGGAGGCCTATTGTTTATTTTAGCCCTGGTGCAGAAGGTACAAGGGAAACAGAGTGAGGTTTAAACCTCACCGGATGCCTTTGGCACACCGGTAGCGGCTAGGCTATTGGCGCGCTACCCGAACGGGAGGTTCCGTGTTCGAATAACACGAAAGGGTTTTTTTCTTCGTTGAAGTGGACGTAGCGGGTGGTGTTAGAGTTCATGCACAATTTCTCCATAGCGCGATTTTTGGTGTTGGCCAAGGTATTTTCGAAATTAATTTTTGCTAGTGTATTTTGTGGATGGAGGAAGTTTATTAGAGAGAAAAATAGCTTAGGAGTTATAAGGAGTTTGAAGCTTGCTTTATTTTGATAAATGATTCTTTTTAAGGTGTTGTTTGCATTATCTTATTGCATTCTTATGAGAGATAAAGTTTATTGTTGATAAGACTATAAGGGAGAAATAAGGTGTATAAGGGATAAATATTTCTTGTAATGTTGAGAGTGCTTTTGGTTGATTATGGAAATGAAAGCATGATGTTTTAAGGTTAGAATTGCTTCTTGTGTGAAGTTGTGAAAACTTAAGTGGGCAACTTTGAGATTGACATTAGCTTTCATTAAATTGGTTATAATCAAGCTATTCTTTACTTGGTTAAAGTGTTGGGCTTACTTCTTTGTTGATGATTTGAAAAGTAGTTTTGTGCTTTGTGATTTGAGTTGGTGGATGCTTTTTGTTCAAATAATGTTGGAGAGAAAAGGAGTTCTACTTGTTTCCTTTTCTAATGTTGATTGTGAAATGCTTCAAGGTTGTGTTTTGAGTTAAATGGTGTTGATTGAACCTTGGTTGATAAGCATTGTTGTTGAAGCCCTAATTGATGGTGAAAAGAACATGAGTATCATTGTTATGTGATTCTTTGCATAGTTGGCAATTTTTGGGGTTTCATGTTCTTGAAAGAAAGCATTCTATCCTATCCATTTCAGATATTGAGTTGAGTTTTCAGATTTGAGATTGAGATTGAGCTGAGTTGATTTGAGTTGAGTTTTGAGATTGGGAGTTGAGTATAGAAAATATTGAGTCTCTAACAATTCTCTTTATGCTTCTATGAGTTTGACAAATCACATTGGGTCTCTAACAATTCACTTTGTGATTTCCTACTAAGAAATTTTTCTTGGTGAGCTTGTTGAGTTTTTGGACAGGTTCCGATGGGGACTTGTGAGCAGTTTTTGGACAGGTTTCGGTGGGGACTTGTGAGCAATTTTTGGACAGGTTTCGGTGGGGACTTGTGAGCAGTTTTGGATAGGTTTCGGTGGGGACTTGTGAGCAGATTTGGATAGGTCCTAGCAGAGGACTTATGAGCTGAGTTTGATGGTTCTATCAGAGAACTTGAGGACAGAGGTGCACTGGTTCTATGAGAAGAACTTGAGGATAGATTTGGCAAGTCTTTGAGAAGGCTTGTATGTAGAGGATTGATTTGTTCAAGAGTTGGACAAATATGACAGATAGAGGAAGACTTGTACTAGATCGACTGACTGTGTTTGGTACAGGTTGCTGAGCTGCTATGGACGTGATCATAGAAGGCAGAGGTCTCTTAGGCTAAGAATTGAGGACAAGAGGTCTTCAGTGGAAAGGAGTTCCACATGCTGGCAAGAGGTAGAGGCAGTTGATCTTCTGAGGGATCATTTCCAGAGCAGAGGGGAAGGTATCTCCTTTGAGCAGAGGCTCATAAATTTTTATTGGGGGAAGGTATCTCCTTTGAGCAGAGGCTCATAGATTCTGATTGGGGGAAGGTATCTCCTTTGGGCTGAGGCTTATAAACATTGTAATTGGGAAGGATTTCCAAAGAACTTTGAGATAAATTTTAGAGAAAATTTTTGTGGATGTAGCCCAACCATTCTGGGTGAACCATGTTAAAATTGGTGTCACTTTGTGGATGATATTGTGCATTGCTTTGATATTGCTTTGGGTATATTGCTTTACTATTTTGAAGTATAATGGAAAAATTAAAAAGAGGTCTTATACTGTTCACCCCCCCTCTCAGTATAAGCTTGTGTTCTTCAATTGGTATCAGAGTAGGTGCCTTCAAAAAGTTTAACAGCTTGAAGGAAAAGCTAGTAAAGAACACAATGGATCATTCAAGTGGCAATGCAACACCTATTCTTGATGGGTCAGATTTTGGTCTTTGGAGTGCAAGGATGAAGGTTCATCTAATGGCACTTGGGAATGAGGTTTGGGAAGTTATTGAAGATGAGTACACTATTCTTGAACATGGTCCTAATACTAAATAAGAAAGGCTCCTACATCACAGCAATTCAAAAGCAATGAATGCAATCCTGAAAGGCTTACAGAAAGCAGATCTCACCAAAGTGATTCACTACAAGACTAGTGAAATGTGGAAATAGTTGAAGGTGGTTCATACAGGTGATACAAATGTCAAAAAGGCCATGTTGAGACACTTCAAAGGTATGTTTGAACAACTCAAGATGAATGATGATGAAAATATTAGTGACTACATGCTTCGTATGGATGAGGTTGTTAACTCCATGAAAGACTTAGGTCTTGAGCTTGCTGAAAATGATGTTTGTGATAAGATTTTAAGATCTCTTCCTAATAGATTTAGTGAAAATATTTCTACTATTGAGGAAGCTAAAGATTTGGATAAGTTGAAAAAGGATGAGCTCCATAGTATACTTGCGGCATTTGAGTTAAGAACTCAAGTGAAGGTTGATGTCAAGAAAGAGGCAGCTTTCAAGGCTACCAAGAAATCCAAGGGTAAACAACTTCAATATAGTGATGAGTCTTCTAGTGATGAAGAGACATATTACAACAAGAAAGGCAAGTTCTCTAGAAAGCACAAAAGTATGAAAAATATAAGATGTTTCAATTGTGGAAAGTTTGGTCATTATGCTACTGACTTTACTGTTCCCAAGAATGAAAGTGATGAAGATAAACAGGATTCTAAGAGCAAGGATTCTGAAAAGCACAAGCATCACAGGAAAAACAAATATGAGCACAACAATCAAGGAAAGAGGTATTCTCACAAGCACAAGAAGAGTTTCTACCTAGACAAAGCAAGTAAGTGTTCTAGTAGTGATAGTGAAAGTTCTTCAAGTGATGATGAAAATGCAATGTTGTTCATATCAGAAAAAGAGGAAGAACTGAAACATAGATTCATTATCATGAAATTTCTTAGATGTGGAAACTTTGGTCACCTTGAGGATGATTGCGCAAATAATGATTTGGTTTCTAGTATGTATGAGGATGCTTCAGAAAACTATAAGGAAGATGCATGTATGGTTTTTGAAAAGGGTAGCACCTCTAGTGATAAGAAATCTGAAAAAGGCTTTGATCATTCAAAAAGCAAACAAATAGAGGAAGATATAGAGGAAGGTGAAGTAGATCTTGAAGGTGAACTTATTAGTGCTCTTAGTGCTTTGAAAAAGGAAATAAATAAGAATGCTAGACTCAAGGATAAGTTAGATGAATGTTGTATGGAGAGAGATGATCTTATAGAAAGTCTTGACTTCTCTATAGATAAGACACAGGAACTCAAGGATGAGTTAGAGTCTAAGGTTCTTGAGTATAGTGAGTTAGAACAGAAAATGGCTTCTTTGAAAGAGGAAACTAAAGAGTACAAGGATAAGCTTTACGGGTTTCAAGATAGCTCCAAAAAGGTTAAGTCACTCATCAAAGGTCAAAGAAAGACAACAGATAAAACAGGCCTTGGTTTTGTTAAGCCACACAAGGAACAAGTTGGAGAGTCTAGTAAGAGACTCCAAAAGGAAGAGAGTTCTGATGAGGAAAGTATTTCAGAAAAGGAGTCCTTGAATGATAGATGCACAGAAACAGAAAACAAAATTTAGAATGAGAAGAAGAAGTTTTCAGAACCTAAGAGGTCAAATAAAGGAAAGTTTCAAGGCAGATGTTTTGCTTGTCATAGGTTTGGTCACATGGCTTCACATTGCATGGCTCAAGTGAATAAGGTAAATGACAGTTTCAAAAGTGCTAGTTACTTTCAAGGGTATTGCTACTCTTGTCAATAGTTTGGGCACAAGGCGATTATTGCAAGGCAAATAACAGGAACAGGTTTGGTCGAACAGGTTTGGTCGGGACGAGGTTTGGCGGAACGAGTTTGGTCGAACAGGTTTTGTCAGAACAGGTTTGGCCAAAATAGGTTTGGTCAGAACAGGTTTGGTCAGAACAAGTTTGGTCAAAGCTGGTGGATTCAAAGATCGGGTTTACCTCGGAGAAACAACATCGTCAAGTGTTTCAAGTGCAACAATGAAGGTCACACAATCAGACAGTGTAGAGATGAAATTCTAGAATACAGGAACATGAATAGTGCCATGATCAGGTCCAAGGATCAAGGCATGGACAAGAACAGGGATGAGAACAAGAACAAGAACAGTGACAAGAACAGGAATATGGGCAAAGAGTTCAAGAGAAGGCCCGACAAGGAAGTTATAGACGCTGATGATGATCAATGCCTAATGGGAGTTTTACTCCCACCCCAAAATTAATCACCTCATTAGGAGGTGGGGGAGGGACTAAGCTAAGAGGCTCATTCTTAGTCTCGAGCCCCAAATGTGACCCTTTGCCATTGATGACAAAGGGGGAGAGATATGAGTAAGGGGGAGAGCTTCAGAGTGAAGAGGAGAGCTTCAGAGTGAAGAGGAGAGCTTCAAGTCAGGGGGAGCAAAACTTCAAAGGAAGATTCTCAGTTGTGGGCACGAGTTGGTCGAGTTGTTAGCACAGTTGGTTTCGGTTTTGGCTCTTGAGAAGTGTTTTCGATAAAGGTTTGCCATCAATGACAAAGGGGGAGATTATTGGCAATTTTGGGTACATTGCCTTTGCTCAAGTGTATAAGTTGTCATTGATGTCAAGAAGCTCTTGAAGGAATTTGATTTGATGTCAAACAATTTGTTTTGATGAAGGTTACGACATGACAGTTTCAAAGGTCTTTTATAAACCCCAAGTTGGCAGGTTTAAAGATTACAGGTGGATGCAATAGTTTAATGCATTTGGGTCTAGGAGGAAGTATTTATTTAAATAATTAAAAACCTTGTTAAGGTTCCTTTTAATTATTTTTAAATAAATATTAATTTATTGTTTGCATTGGGTTCTCCTAACCCATGGTGCAAATGTCTTAACTTTGATGGCGCTATGTTCTAAGATTGTGGGCGCTAGCCAAGACCTCCGTCGACATGTTAAAATCCTCGCCGACATCAAGAGTTTATGGGAAATATGCATATAAATCTCCCATGATGAAGATCAAAGATCATCCCATCCGCATTTTTGAAAAGTGTTGCTCGTTGTGATTTTGCGATCTGATGTTCGATTTCTTCTTCGCTGAGATTTCGTGATCCGCTGTTCGGATATTCGTTGTTCATGTTTTGTATCCGCCATAAGGTTTCATTGTCATCATTCACGTCAGAAGACAGGGAGGCCTGCTGTTTATTTTAGCCCTGGCATAGAAGGTACAAGGGAAACAGAGTGAGGTTTAAACCTCACCGGACGCATTTGGCTCATTGGTAGCGGCTAGGTTGTTGGCGCGCTACCCGAATAGGAGGTTCCACATTTGAATAACGCGAAAGGGTTTTTTTCTTCATTGAAGTGGACACAGTGGGTGGTGTTAGAGTTCGTGCGCAATTTCTCCATAGCACGATTTTTGGTGTTGGCCAAGGTATTTTCGAAATTAATTTTTGCTAGTGTATTTTGAGGATGGAGGAAGTTTATTAGAGAGAAAAATAGCTTAGGAGTTATAAGGAGTTTGAAGCTTTCTTTATTTTGATAAAAGATTCTTTTTAAGGTGTTGTTTGCATTATCTTATTGCATTCTTATGAGAGATAAAGTTTATTGTTGATAAGACTATAAGGGAGAAATAAGGTGTATAAGGGATAAATATTTCTTGTAATGTTGAGAGTGCTTTTGGTTGATTATGGAAATGAAAGCATGATGTTTTAAGGTTAGAATTGCTTCTTGTGTGAAGTTGTGAAAACTTAAGTGGGCAGCTTTGAGATTGACATTAGCTTTCATTAAATTGGTTATAATCAAGCTATTTTGTACTTGGTTAAAGTGTTGGGCTTACTTCTTTGTTAATGATTTGAAAAGTAGTTTTGTGCTTTGTGATTTGAGTTGGTGGATGCTTTTTGTTCAAATAATGTTGGAGAGAAAAGGAGTTCTACTTGTTTCCTTTTCTAATGTTGATTGTGAAATGCTTCAAGGTTGTGTTTTGAGTTAAATGGTGTTGATTGAACCTTGGTTGATAAGCATTGTTGTTGAAGCCCTAATTGATGGTGAAAAGAACATGAGTATAATTGTTATGTGATTCTTTGCATAGTTGGCAATTGTTGGGGTTTCATGTTCTTGAAAGAAAGCATTCTATCCTATCCATTTTAGATATTGAGTTGAGTTTTTAGATTTGAGATTGAGATTGAGCTGAGTTGATTTGAGTTGAGTTTTGAGATTGGGAGTTGAGTATAGAACATATTGAGTCTCTAACAATTCTCTTTATGCTTCTATGAGTTTGAAAAATCACATTGGGTCTCTAACAATTCACTTTGTGATTTCCTACTAAGAAAGTTTTCTTGGTGAGCTTGTTGAGTTTTTGGATAGGTTTCGGTGGGGACTTGTGAGCAGTTTTTGGACAGGTTCCGGTGGGGACTTGTGAGAAGTTTTTGGACAGGTTTCGATGGGGACTTGTGAGCGAGTTTTGGACAGGTTTCAGTGGGGACTTGTGAGCAGATTTGGACAGGTCCTAACAGAGGACTTGTGAGCTGAGTTTGATGGTTCTATCAAAGAAATTGAGGACAGAGGTGCACTGGTTCTATGAGAAGAACCTGAGGACAGATTTGGAAAGTATTTGAGAAGGCTTGTATGCAGAGGATTGATTTGTTCAAGAGTTGGATAGATCTAAAAAATAGAGGAAGACTTGTACTAGACCAACTGACTATGTTTGGTACAGGTTGTTGAGCTGTTGTGGACGTGATCATAGAAGGCATAGGTCTCTTAGGCTAAGCATTGAGGACAAGAGGTCTTCGGTGGAAAGGAGTTCCACGTGCTGGCAAGAGGTAGAGGCAGTTGATCTTTTGAGGGATCATTTCCAGAGTAGAGGGGAAGGTACCTCCTTTGAGCAGAGGCTCATAAATTCTTATTGGGAGAAGGTATCTCCTTTGAGCAAAGGCTCATAAATTCTGATTGGGGGAAGGTATCTCCTTTGGGCCGAGGCTCATAAAAATTATAATTGGGAAGGATTCCCAAAGAACTTTGAGATAACTTTTAGAGAAAATTTTTGTGGACGTAGCCCAGCCATTCTAGGTGAACCACATTAAAATTGGTGTCACTTTGTGGATGATATTGTGCATTGCTTTGATATTGCTTTACTGTTTTGAAGTATAATGGAAAAAGTAAAAAGAGGTCTTCTACTGTTCACCCCCCTCTTAGTATAAGCTTGTGTTCTTCAAGATTTTATTAGTCTACAAGATTTAGACTTTAGGTATACCAAGTATTTATTTGGTTTAACATTTGCTTGTTATTTACCCCAAGAAAAAGGGTGTATGATAGGCTTTGGTGATTCTTGGATGAGCACAATTTTAGTATTAAGTGTTTGAGTATTATCTTGATTTGTGATAATAATTTATAGGTATTGCATACCCCCTCAAGTGATGATTCAGTGGAGAGAGGTGAAATAATGAAAGCAACAAAGCACTTGAAAAAAGCGGGATTGTTAGTATGGTTGCCTTGGGTAAAAGTGAATTGTTGAGATTGTCTCAACCCAAGATGGTTTCTTTTTATAATTTTTTTATTAAAATGAGTGGCCTTATGGTAATCTACCCATCCTACCAGATTGTATGGATAACTAGTTGTTGCAACCACTAGATTACTAGAGTAGATAACTAGATACAAGGTTTACTCAAGGATCTAGGCTAGCTAATCTATAATCAAAAAGTAAATCCTAAGCTATTGTAGGAAAGAAAAATCTATTCTAGACATTGACCAGAGGGGTATGGTTCCTCTGGAGCTTTTTGAAGTGAAAATGACCAAAGAGGTTTGGTTTCTTTAGACCCTTGTGAATTGGATTGACAAAAATCGGGGTCTCCTTTGGAGCATTTTGAACTAAATTGACCAAAGAGGTATCTCCTTTAGATATTTGACCAAAGGGGTGTCTCCTTTGGAGCATTTTGGATTGAAATTGACTAAAGAGGTTTGTCTTCTTTAGAGCCTTTGAATTGAAATTGGATTTTGAAAATATTGCATGAATGATAATCTAAATAAGTGTCCTTATGGTAATATAACCATCCTAATAGATTGTATGGATAACTAGTCACTGCAAATTCCAGATGACTAGAGTAGATCACTAGATACAAGGTTTATTTGAGAATATTTTGACCAAAGAGATTTGGTACCTTTGGATATTTTGAACTAAAATGTGACCAAAGGGGTTAGGTGCCTTTGGAGCCTTTGAACTAAAATGTGACTAAAGGGGTGTCTCCTTTGGAGCATGTTGAATTGATTTGACCAAAGGGGTATCTCCTTTGGAGTATTTTAAACTGATTTGACCAAAGGGGTGTCTCCTTTGGAGAGTTATGAATTGAATTAATCAAAGGGGTGTCTCATTTGGAGTATTTTGAATTGAATTGACCAAAGGAGTATCTCCTTTGGAGCATTTTGGATTGAAAGTAGCTAGAGGGGTTTGATTCCTTTGGGGCCTTTTGAACTGAATTGAACAAAGGGGTTAGTATCTTTGGATTCTGGATTGAAAGTGACAAAAGGGGTTTGATTCTTTTGGAGCCTTTTGAATTGAATTGATCAAAGGGGTTAGGTACCTTTGGAGCCTTTTAATTAAAAGTTACCAAAGGGTTTTTATTCCTTTGGGGCCTTATGAAATGAATTAACCAAAGGGGTTAGGTACCTTTGGAGCCTTTGGATTGAAATTGGATTTTGACCTTATGGTAAATTGCATGAATGATAATCTAAACAAGTGTCCTTATGGTAATCTACCCATCCTACCAGATTGCATGGATAACCAGTCACTGCAACCATTAGGTGACTAGAGTAGATCACTAGATATGGGGTTCACTTGAAAATCTAGGCTAGTGAATCTAGTGAGTGAATGTGAGAAAGAAAATGCAAGAAAGTAAATAGAATCAAATGCGTTGTATTATTTGAATATGAGGTAAAGGGTGCAACCTTTGACAATAGGATGCACAAGTTTTGAACTAGGCAATTAATCTGTTGATTATATGTTTGCATTGATAAAACCATGGCAAAGTCTTGATGGTGAGGCAAAAGCACTTGATTGAGTGATTTATGGTTTTGATAGGGAAGATGCGATACCTTAAGCATTCCAAAGGTGTTGACAATTATTGGAAGTGACTGAGGGAGAAGGTGTGAGACCTTGGACACCTCCAATTTGCATTGTATTTGATTGATGTGGTGAAATAATTGAATGTTGATGGATAAGAGAGATGTATGCATATATGTTTGATTGTCATTCAAAAAATGCTTAAACACATATTATTATTCATGAAATTAATCAATTAATCAAGGGCATAAACCCAATGGTATTGACATACATGGGAAATTAATGTGAGTGGATGTGATGTAATATTTTACAAGTTGTGTGCTACTGTGGATAAAAATATGACATGACTTATTTTTTGCTTATATTAGGGAAGAAGAATTTGAAAATGCTTTCAGGAAGTTCAAACACCCTAGTGACATTTATTAATCATATACTAATAAAATAGGCACTTGAATATACTAAAAATTTCCAGGTTATTCAAGTTGCTCAAAGACCAATGTGTGTGTAGTGATTGTTCATTTATAATTTTGGGTGAGGTTGGACTCATCATTGTGACTTATGCCAATAAGCTAGATCATTTATGAGCATACATATATCTATACAAAATAAGGTTGCTAATGTGATAGATGTATTATCACACAAGGTGTACTCCACTTCCAGTAAAGCATCTATAGCCCCAATGGAGGTAAATCCCATGATCTAAGGACCTGAGAATTCCAGGGATTCAAGCTCTTTATTTCTTTTATTTTGTGGAATTTTTTGCTCATTTTGTGGAGGAGCAAAGGGATTTTTTTTTGGATTTTTCTCTTTATGTGGAGGAGAAAAGGTGATTTTTGCTTTGCTTTTTTTTTGTGGAGAGAAAGCTTGTCCTTTTGTCAATTATCAAATTTTTTACCATACACATGATAGGAAGAGCAAGGCAAACTATTTGCTTTATGGTGATAATGACCCATGAATTTGTCTTTTCAATTAGTGTGTGATACATGTGTGGGGTCTTAGAAAAAACTTAAGGTTACAAGGAAGACCTGTAGTACGCAAGGACTAATGACATTAAATGTAGGCTGAAGGAGACACTAGGTATGGCTGAGTTATTGAAAGAATCTAAAGATTGTCCAAACTAGAGACTTAGAAAATATAATCTATCATACGGATTTTGTGGTTGAATGAAGTGGTGTTTTATGGAGGATGTATTAAAAATACGTGCAATGAGGTGTAATGTAGGACAGATACCATAAGGGAGATATCCTTGATTAATGTGACAAAATCAATCCTAGTAGAACGAATGAAAGTATTAATCGAACAATAATGACAGTATTATTGGTGATGAAAATGATATGAGATGGAATGCTTAGATGTGTGAATGCAGTGTGCTTTGTAGTAGTGTGTGATTGTTTTATTTTGCAACTTTGATGATTTTGTGATATTTTTGAATTTGTGAATGATTTTGATTTTTTGTTTGTGTGGGGAAGGTGCAATACTTTGAGCATCCCTAAACTATTTTGTGATTGGTGAGTGTGGGGAATGTACTTGAGTATCCCCAAGTTTTTATTTATGTATGTGATGTGGCTGATGAGGAAGTTGCAAACCATGAGCATCCCCACCTTGATTTTGGTAGACACCAAGATTTTAATTAGATGGGGTAAGTCGACCGTCCATGGGAATTGCCCTCCTATTGATAAGATCTTAGACCATATTTTTAAATGTGATGCAAATATTTATGTTGTGGCATATTTTTCAATGATAGAGACAATAGTGATTTTCCCTATACGACCTAGGTTTAGGTCTATTGGGATCTACAAGGTGTATGTCAGGTAAAGAAATTGTTTTTGCATCCTAAAACTTATGAAATATTTTCAACAAGGGCTTGAATAGGGTTTCCAGGTACAAGGCTGATGATTTGAATGAGGTGGACAAGGTGGATGAGTTTGATGAGGTGGGTGAAGTTGATGAGGTTGATGATGTCTCAATTGTAGCTCAATGTTTGTGAGTTGATTCAATATTTATTGTAGAATTAGAGGAGTGTGTTGGTGACTCCATTGTAGCTCATATTTACCTTTGAACTTGTCAAACTTAGGCATCTCAAAATGGGATGGATATGGGGTGAGAGAATAGCTGGATGAAAGGATTGATTGGTGAGTTGTCGTGAGGTGGCTTTTTGGTAACCCACACCCAAGGATTATTTTTCCAATGAGTTGATGTAGTCGGTCAACACTTTATAGGCTTTCGACGAGATGATGTGGTTCACCTGTCATTGTCCTTGATGAGATGGAATTTTTAGGTTTTGGTTTTGATGCGGTGGTGGATATGTAATATCAATAGGTATTTCATCATAATTTAACTCAAGATATGTATTGATTGGTTCTTGATACTCTGGTTGTGGTTCTTCATAGGTTTCATATTCTTGTTGATAATGGTCTGGTTGGTATTTTTTGGGCGAATGAGGTTCTTGACAAATAATGGGTGGTGGTCCATGATATTTGTTATGAATTATATTTGGGCATGAGCGAGGTGGAATATTTTGATTCGATCGATATGGAATATTATGGTGTTGTTTTGGGTGAGGTGGTTGATGTTAGATTGGTTGCCTTTGCTAGACATTCATGGGTAACCTTTGATGAACTATCCATTATAACTGCTATTGGTGACTAGGTTTTAGCTTGGGTACTTATGAGAGCGATTCACATGGTCAAATGTGTGAGGGTGATTCACACATGTGTGGGTGATGTAAATGGGTGTGGATTGCATTTTGGTCCCAAAAAAATTGATAAATTATTTTCCATGGTCATGAGAGGTTGCATTGACTTGATGTTGATAACGCATGATGGGTTCCACGTAGGTAGGTGCCACCAAAACACAACATACTTGAGCAAGTTATTTATCATAAGATGTAAAGGAATAATTTTGATTATAATACCTCAATGCATAAGATGACATGGTAGTCTTGTTATGACCTTAAATAGTATGCATGTCCACATGATAATACTCACAATTCATCCATGGGCGGTTAGATAAGGTAGATTGAGTGTCCCTATCTTGGTGTGGAGTGTACACATGATCTTGATCTAATGGATTTGTATGATGAGTCAATATTAGAATGAGTGGTAGCGAATACCTAGGTGCTTTAGTATGAAAATAATTGTCCCTATAGAAAGCATGCAAGGTGGCCTGGTTCGGATAATCAATATCATGATCATCATCAGGATCTATGGGTAGATTTTAACTAGCGATAATTAATATCATGATCAATGAGATGATAGGTGATGTTTGAGTCATGGGGGATGCATTTCCACTCAGGTATGACAAGATCTTGTGGATCAATTTGAAAGCGATCCATGATTCTTTGTGTTGGATCAATAGTATTTGCTCATGATTAAGCTTGATTGCATGTCATGACCATAAGCTAGGCAAAAGGTGTACACTTTTTGAACTACACAAACAACACAAGCAAAGCAAACAAGCACTTTTATTTTATCGTAATGTTGTTATTTCTTGTGTAATATTTTATTCTATTTTTATTTGTTTTTTATTTTTGTTTGATTTTTTTTTTGTTTTTATTTTTAAGTGTGTTTTCAAAATCCTTTCTTAAGATGACTAGGCTGAATAGAATGAACACTATTAAAATATAATTTATGCACAACCTCTATCGATAAATGTGACACAAATGGTCTAGATGGATTTCTAAGGTGGTAGATGGGTAATAGGTATTCTCATGGAAATAAACTACCCCCTCAAAGAAGAGGTCATGCTATCTCAATCCTGCTACTTTCCTAGTCAAGATTTTGCTTCAACCTTAGGCAGGCTTGGATACAAATGACAACTACATTCCACTTATTATTTAGCCCTGTGGTTAAAGGACATGTAAAAATAACCTACTTTGGGGTGCACCAAAAATTAGGGGGATTTTTGGTGATGAAATACAAAAATATTTTTGCAGGAGCTACTATGGTGTGTAGGGGGTCAATATGTGGTGGGAGATGAAAGCCCACATCATGCGATTGCTATTAGTTGTTGGTGATGAAATCCAACTAACCGATGTTTAAGTGCCTTGTGAGTATGTGAGTTCTTTTTATTATTGCAAGAAGTAAAAGAAAAGAGCACACAATGCCTTTCACTAATGTAAAATGTAATTCTAAAATGCAATATTCCCTAAATTATGGTCTACCTTTTAACATACAACAATTTAGGGAAATAAACAAAAAATACAAAGATCATCTCTTGCTGAGATGGTCATAGATAGGGGACTGTCTTGACTTGACATGGTCATAGACAAATATTATCTCGACTTGAGATAGTCATAATCTGATGGACTTAAAACTAATTAAAAAGTAGCTATTATACATATATACATACCAGAATATTTGTTTAGGTCTATTGAATTATCCTTTACTAACATCAAAACTAGGAAGGCCCACTACACCATCCACCAGGGCTTGCATGCATTCTATATAAGCATAACCTTGATGCTTTGTCCAGAAGAGCCCTCATTGCTATTGTCCCAACCCCTCCTCAACCTACCCATGCTCCTCCCAATCCCTCCCACCATACCTCCTTCGGTCCCCCTTAGCCTACCCCTCCCAACCCCTCCCATCCCTCCCCTTCACCTTCTCTTGCTTATCCTCCTACCTACCCTACCCTTTCCAAGTTTGTTAATATTTTTAGTCATGACACTCCCATCTAATAGGTCCCTAGTGATGACTCGAACCCTGATTTATCCTTCCCTATCATTCCTAAGATTAAAGCTGAGGCCCATGATGATTCTAAGCCTAAAACTAGAGCTGTAAAATGATCTATTTCTAAGCTCCTCCAAAAACCCAATCCTTCCTGCACGTAGGTCTCCTCGTGTCTAAAGAATCTCAAGATAGATTCGATGTTCCCTACAAAAATCAGTGAGCTAACTAATAAAATTGATTCATTCCTAGCTAAGTTTAGTGAGGTAACCAAATAAACTATTTGTGATATGTGGATGACAAAGGAGTTCAAGGATTGGAAAAATAGGATGATGATGTGTCTACCTTGTGTAATGCAGTACTAACTCACTTAGCTAGTTCGGTGGCCACCCTATCTATGACTGTGGATACTGTCAAATATATGTGGATAATTTTCCAATAGGTGGTCAAATACCTTGATGTAGCCCATGTATAGCTCAACATAATTCTTAGAGATGCAGAAGAGACTTATACCACCATGGATGGTAATTTATCATGTGGTTTCTATTGGGGAGTCTCCCTCCAAGATGGACCCAATATCTAGTATGGGATCATCCCCTCTATTTTTCTTGCTTACTATGTTCTATTCCATGGGATGCCCATTATTTTTGTCAAATATCCCTTGTGGGCTATTTGTTGTTTCAATTGTAAATCATGTTTCATGGTATTTTCATTTTGGATGTACTAAGATTTTGGTGTCCCTTCCAAAACCCTTCTATTAATAAATTTTAGTTTACCGATCAAAAAATATAATTAATTTTTATTTTCAAAACAAGAAAAACACAACGATGCAGATACTAACTATGAAGGCTTACATTTGATGTCAAAATGTAGATCCATAGCCATTCTAACTTAGGTCAGGGACCATTTCAAGTTAATACGGTTTCCAGATAGGGACCATCTTGGGTTATGATGGTTAAGCCTAAGAACCTATAATCATAGAAAATGATCAAAAGCTAGTCAGATCAAGCATGCATTAGAAAATTAGGGACTAGATCCCACCGTGATAGCCATTTGAAGGACAAAAATTTGCACCATAAAACTAAATAACAATGAAACATAATGATTTAAAATATAAAATGGATCTTTTATATTTATTTATATCATTATTTCAAAGTGCTTCAAGATCCCCTCAAGGGGATTTCACCAGTGATACAATAAATACAATAGGGGTGTTATTCCTCTTTTTATCAATTTTTTTTTGGATGTAATATGTAGATCTTTGTGGCAGCACAATGTTTGGAGAGAAAATTTTTATGTGACTATCGTGCAAGAGTCAAATTTGGTGTCCTTTGTTATCCTTAAGTCCTGTTACCTGCATGCAAAGAAAATAAAAGTGAATCAATAATATATGAGGGGTCCACCAAGATTGGACCCGAATTCAATCTAGAAATGCAAAAATAAATGGAAAATAGATGCACGCATGTGATATTTTAGATAAAAAATATTTCTTTAACAATAAATGAATAGATCTAAGCTAAGATGCACAAAAAATGAACAAAGTAGTCACTCGATTGAGACCATATCAGATTAGAATGGTTTCTATCTATGGACCATCTGGGGTTGATATGGTCACTATCATAGGACTGCACCTCGACGTAACTATATTTGAACAATATTTTGGGTGATACGAGGTGTTGTTTCTAAAAAAATTATACAAGCATAAAAATGAGTAAAAGGGTATGAGTGATTACTGAAGCAATGTGAGTGATCGTTCGAGGGATAAGAAGGTGATTTCAAATCCAAATTGGTAATATAATGGCATTAGTTTTGGTAGCAAGAGAACCTAATGAATTATTTTGGTGGCACTTTGTGGCTCTAAAATTCAAAAATTAAGGCTCTAAACAAAGGAGGGAGGACACCATTTTATAGGCTCTAGGGAAAGAAAGAAAAGTGGTAAATTTTAATCAGGGGTAGCTTGATTGCCATGCTAGAAGATAAATATTGGTGCATGCAAAAATATCATCTATAGGGCATCTAGAACCAGTGCAAAATCAGGTGCTACACTAATAGGCAATTTTGTTGCCAATTATTATTTTTAATTTTTAATTTTTCACAACCATCTTAGTTCAAGATAATATTGACCCTAATATCATATCAGGTCAAAATTGTTAGGCTTCCCATGGGGAATATTGCTTGTTGCTAGAGAAAATCATTAAACTAACCCAAAGGCTAGCCAAGGTGGATTATGTGAATTAGAAAGGAGGCTTTTTGGGAGCCTCCTTGTGATGATGCATTTTAGGTGTCTAAATATAGAAGAAGTTTGAAAACCAGAAACGACAACCTATTCTAATAATTCAATAGTGAAAACCTTTCTAAGGCACTATTAACTTAAGGCTTACATGAAAACTGATTTTTAGTTTATTTGCATTTTTGAATATTCACCATTGTACAAATTCTACTTACTACACTTAAGTAATGTTTTTTTTTTCAGATTTCAAAAGCCTACACAATCAAAAAATGATCCAATGAATGCAGAAGAACCCTTCAAGATAGTAAGGTATGTATTTATTTAATTTTACTAAGAGTTAGCCTTGACATTGCATGAATAGTAATTAAATTCTTGACTTAACTATGTACAAAATTGACAAAAAAATGAAATTCCCTAATACTCACCCCAAAATATATCCTATCCTACCTTTAGTCATGAGATATTTAGCTCTAGAAAATTGAAAATTAAACTGAATAGGTGCTTTGACAGTTTAGATGCTCTGAAATGACCATGACCATGCTCCAAAATGATCAAGACTCCAAAATGACAAGCTGCAAAATGAACAAGTTAGATTTGAATTTGTACATACATAGGAAAAAATAACCATTCAAAAATAGGTACACCACATATTATAAAAAAATAAATATATGCACAATGCCACATATCATGCGTGATGTTGCCTACCACCTCGCCTGACTAATCTCCATCTAATGGTGTCTATTTTGGTACTTATTTTCAATCTAATGGTCTGCAACCACATCATGTAAAAATTAATAATCCACATGTGGTGGTCATATGGGTCTTGTAACATGCTCTATAGCATCCCATCAGATTTCGTAATCAAAAACCACCTCATAGCCATGTGACTGCATAGTTTCAATATGAAAGATGGCAACAAAAAATGAGGTGAACGTGGCTAAAAATTCTGAACCTTCATCCATGCAAAATTTTAAAAATTTTGGTAGATGAATTACCATGTATCACACATCCAATTAGTTCATGGAGAGACACAAAATAAATATATGGGTTTTTTATTCAACTAGATTTGTGCCACACCATGCTGAGGCATAATAGCCACGAGGACTTCATAATCATCACAACAAATGCTTCAAAAAGCCTTGCCATGCAATTAAAAAAAGAAAATAAAACACAAGAGATACATAGATTCAAAAAAAAAATTGTAGAAAGAGAAAAAAATAGGGGTGTTGAATGGAGGTTGTATTTAATGAGTGAATTTAAGTTGCAGAGCTCAAAGCCAAACACATAGTAAGCAATATGGGTGGTCAAAAATTAAAGACCAATATAGATAATATAAAAGATCTGTAACACCACCTAAAAATCATCAAAATTTTCTAGCAAGTGGTATGGATGGCATTTCTATAGAAATTTGATGATCATTTAGAAGTATTGGTAGAAAAATTCTCCCATACTCTTTAGAAAAATAGGGTATCTATCAGTGAAATGCATATAGAGGTAAATCCTACCATTCTTACCCAAACTTCTGAATTACCTCATGAAAGAATAGAATTGGTTAAATTATTTAAAGCAACCATACCTAAGGTAGTAAAAACTTTCCAAGAAGATGGGGAACCTAAACCCCAAATGCAGATTACTAATCAAATCTGCAAGGGGGTAAAACAAACTAGCCTTAAAAATCCCTAGGATGATTTTGCCACATGGGTTATTCGGTACCTAATCTCTGAAGGTTAGTTTTCTATGTTATTTGAGCACCATATAAAAATATTAACCCACCTAAGGCATGGTATAAGAAAACTTAAATTTAGGATAAACATCCCTCTATATCTGTATCAGATTCTACATAACATGGCAAAATATTATCAACTAGGGAAGGGATTAGTTAGGCACCATGGCTTGATAAAATTGATCTATAAACACCACATTAGAGGGAATCCTAGGACTTTTTCTAGGTTCTTTGATACTTGGATAGATCATACCCCTACGTAGAGTGCTCAAATAAATAAGGATGAAGGGACTAGAAATAGGCAAAGGCCTTTATTGAAAAAAATTGAAAGTAGTACCACATATAAAACAAAGAAAATCCTTCCTTGCCTAGTAAATAAACACCTAATACAACAAGGTCAATAGGAAGTAGAAAAAGAAAAATTAAAACAACCCTATAATAGAGAGGAAGACTAGGAGGGTTGTCATTAAAATAGACGATATAGAAGTATCTGCTCAGGTAGATATCTCTATCCAACAATAATTATTTGAATTAGACATAAATAAATATTCTACATAAACTAAATCATCCTCTATAGAGGAGGTATCTATTAAAAAATACTCTTCTTCCATAGAGGAAGAGTGCCAATCAAAGTAGCAAACTCCAATAGGAAGGACTAGGTTTGCTGTTAGGAGATAGATTGAGAAAAATATGCACTAGAGAAACAAATATAAATAGATGACACAAAATAATGCATCAACATAACCACCTCTTAGAAGGATTTTAAGGTAGAGACAACATGCAATTGCTCAGGAAAAATAGGTAGCACCTCTTGAGCCCTTAAAACAAAGAGGAAAAGAACAAATTTAGGTGGGTGAGGAGGATGAGCAGGTTGTTGGAAGTTCTATAGAAATAGGACCAATGAAGGTGGATTATCAACTAAAAATATTACTTCCCACCTATTTATTATATTTCTCAAAATAATAAGCAATTGCAACAATGAAGCCAGAGGATCACATAAATGCTGCCAAAGTAATCATCAAAATATAACATTAATGGATATAGGAGGTAGAGGGCAAGATCAAGGATAAGGACCAATACATCTACCATTTGCTACAAGAGATTTATTATCTTAAGTATAAAATTGGAGAGTAAGAAAATATACCTCTAGAATCCATTCAAGGTAAAGAGGCAACAAAAATTCTGCTTAATCTGGCAGAACAAACCCAACAGGTGAATGAACAGGAACCAACCCCCTCTACTCCTATTATGGAGATTATTTTTGTAAAATAAATGAGGATAGAATAAGTAGTATTATTTATTAAAAGTCTAGGAAAAGAGCCCATGGATGATGGAGAATGCTCCAAGAAACATGAAGATGCTCCAGAACATGAGCAACAATAGGTTTTAGAAGATCCAACATTAGCACAAAGGTAGGCTCTAGAACATCGAGTATAGGAAAATTCTCCAGAACATCAAACATAGGAATATGTGTTAGAATGACAACAATAGAAAGAGGCTCTAACATAATAGGGTAGCCAAATGATAGCTTTGAAGCATAATACCATAGTATATTCAACTTTAGAATTTTATATTGGGATAGGCTAATCTAACATACCAGCTGAAAAGGAAGTTAAATAGGTGATTATGGAGCCTATGACTATAACCCAGGCTATAGGAATTGGAGTCCAATATGAAATACCTCCCATCCCTATTGCTCCACCAGTTTTTGCACCTTAGAAAAACATGATTTCATTGATAGATCACAATGCAATAGTGGCAAGGTGGATGGCCCACTACCATGCTTTAAATGAATGTCTTGTAGCACTATGACCATTGAAGGAGAAAAATAGAATATAGATAGAGGAAATTAAATATTTGTATAAAAAGGTGAGAGGCCTGTGTCACAAAATAGAAAATGTGGTATAGTGTAGGAGACCTACCAAAATTTATAGCTTGCTCCTTAAAGAAAAATACTATAGGTGAAAGGTAATGAGAATATGTAAAGAAAAATACTATAGGTGAAAGGTAATGAGAATATGTTCTAACCTCTATTATGACCTATCCACTGAGCAACATTTTATTGATGCATACTTGCAAAGCCCTAAGGAATAGAAAAACCTCCTTTGTAAATTTTATTTTCATAAGTTTATAGTTGTGGAGGATTTTCAGTTTATATCACATATCTATACAAGGAATGCCCAACTTAAAGCCTTTACCTCCACTCTAAACAACCAAGTACATTGGAAGAGTGAATGGCGGTAGTATAAGATAATGGAAACAAGACCTAGACTCCTATTTGGGCATGACCAACCTAACCCAAATGCAATGATTTGTAAATTTTTATATTTTATGGGAAATATAAATATTAAAACCACTTACCTTGAAAAACTTTGGGAAAGTGTGGCTAGTTTTAAAAATTTCTACAAAGAACACTTTGATAGTGTGGGATGAACATGCAAGAACAAATGGGATGAACTGCCTATCTCTCTGAGGAAAATAGAGCCCATATCACCAACCAATATAATGTGGTCTCATAGAAGGGTAGTGACACTAATGCTTGCAATGATATATGAGTGGATAGGTATTCAGTTTAGGCTACCCACAATACTTACACTAGTTCCCTACTACTATGAACAACAATTTCAAAATTGGTTGGTAGAAATTAGATAAAACATGGGATATAATTCTCCAAATCAATTTTTTTGGAAGAATATCCATAGGGAACTAGACCTGAATACTACTATAGCCCACCAAAATTCATGAGGGCATGCATCAGGTTAAGTAGAGTGAATGATGAGACACCAAAATGTCTCATTATTTTTGTATTATTATACACAAACTACCATTTTTATCTACATATTATAGTATAATACCAAGTACTTTTATTATTGTGCATGATAGTGTTAATTTTAGCATAGTAAAATGATGAGAAATATTGACTTTCTGCTAAGATAACTTTCTTGCATTTCTATGATTATTTTGCATGAATTTTAGTAATCAGTAGGCATAAATACGACATTATCAATTGAATGAAGGTTTTTGAATATCTAATATGCTAAAGTATTTGAATTATTTTCCTACCTTAGAAAGCATTTTGGAATGATGTGGCAATCACACCAAAATAAGATAGTACATCCTGCTGTAACAGAGCCTATAGGTTCTGCTTCGGAACATCCAAGCAACAACCTGCAATATAACAGGAAGTAGGTATTGCATATCCATTTTGGGTTCTAAACACCTTGTCATCGTGGAATAGATAAAGTAGAATATGACCAAGCACTATAAATGAACCCAACATCTCATTTCCAATGCATTTGCACATAGCTATTAATCAGTCTAATGTTCTAGAGCAGTTACAGGATTTTCTGTAGAAAAAATAAAATTTATCTTTTGACTGGTTTCTAAGGAGGGAGAGCAAGGTGACATGTTGGTAGACTTACCATAGCATTTGGAGGCTCAAAAAATATGACAACTATCCACAACAAATTTCTATCCTTATTCTAAATAAAATATATGTTCATTGTAGAACTATACCAGTCAATAACATCAAAGCAATCCTATTTTAATTCCTAAATGTAAGGGATAGTATAAATATTTTTTCATCTAATGTCATTGAAATATTAATAGGAAATTAGAAAATAAGATAGAGGAATATGTGAACTCAATCAACCGTTGATGTAATAGTGGACTAAGTCAATAAAGTGTAACATTTTTAAAATTAGTCTTTATGTTAATTTGACTTCATATTTTAGCTTAGAATTTGGTGAGCTCATTCCTTCTTCTAGACCTAGGAGAAAGGGCCCACTCTCAGGGCTGGTGGAGAGAACTTTGTATCATAATTTACATATTTTGTTGCTATTTATAATGTCATTTATTGCAGTAGACTAGATATTGTTTTTCCCCTAATTTTTTCCTATTCTACATGTGAGTGTTTTGTTACCTTTTTCAGCTAGCTAACTTCCATCTATTTTCATATTTTTCATTTCTATCAAGGCATTTTTGTTCAAAATTTACTTATTATTTTCAATATTTATTTTTTGTTTTAGTATCCTAGTTTAGCAGCATTAATTTCCAACACTCTACATTTTTGTCTTTTCAATTCAAGTACTTTATTTTTTTGTCATTTTTTGTCATTTCAATTCAGCAAACATAATGTAGCATCTTTTCCTTCAACAAGTTCAATTTTTGCAAGTAGTTAGTTTTCTTTATGCAAAAGTGTGTTATCTAGTTTACTTTTTGCAAAGACATTGTGATTCTCTATTTCCAATAGGTAACCTAGTGCCCTGATTTCCAAGCTACATCTCCAATATCCTCTATCGTATACAACCTTAGGATGCCACCTTGGATTGACAAATGAATTAAATGATGAGCATTAATGACACCCATAATTTCACATATGGGAAGGGGTTGCCTTAATTATATATGTTAGAATTTTTTTTGCATTGGATGACGTCAGCTTTTGAAAAGTTTGGTAGTTTACAAGTTCAACATTCATACTTAGCCAAATTTTTAGGTTTGGCATTGTTAATGACTAATTCTAGATATTTTGGCTTCTCTGATGACATCAACTAGTTCAAAATTTTAGCCACTTTGATGTACTAGATACCCATACCTTAGCCAAAAATTTTAATTCAACCATATGATCACTATCAAACACTAGGCTTTTACCATTGTTGTGCTTGACTTAGCTCTTCAAAAATTTTATCCTCTGGCTCCAGTGTGCTAGGTTTCTAATTTCCTTAGACAAGTTTTTACTTTGACACTTTTGCATATTTCTTGACTAACTACCTTAGCCAATTTTTTTTAATCTAACTAGGTACTGTTGAATATTAAGTTGATTAGCAATCCTTTGGCCTACCTTTTACTTTGCAGCTAAAATTTCACCAAGAGCTTGATCCGGTCTTTAAATTTTTTTCAAATATGTGTTTATTCTGACTACTATGATAATGCCTTATAGTAAATATGAAAAAACTTGAGCAAAATCACAATCTAACTTATTTGCAAGGGTTTGTGAATGTGGATAGCAAAATATACCTACATTATTGGTGACTTCCAGGGATTTTTGGTTGTGAAAATAGAGAACCTAGTAAGCCTTATGTATGGAGCGATGGAAAGTATGAGAGGAGGGAGATATATAATATAAGATTATGGGAAATAGAGGCATGAGAGTAGGAAAATCTAAAATTTTTTGGAAATAAAAGAATTTCAAAAATAGGAAATGTGGTGGGTGAGGATGTTGAGGGTTTGATTGAGAATCTGCTATATGTTAATAAAAAACTAGCAAAAATTCCCTTTCTTAGCTTATATCTCATTCAGGCACAATAGTTACCATAACCTTGAATATTATAAGGTGGGAAAATATAAGAAACTAAAAAGACATGAAAGCTTGAGAAATTATAGGTTAGCAATGGTGGAGAGATATGCAAATAGATAGGGTGCAAAGACAAAAATAAGAGGAAAATGCAAGAAGAGGAAGAGAAAGGAAAATATAAGGATATACCTAATTGTAATAATCTCCAAAAAAATTGAGTCTAGCATGAGCATAATATACTACAACTCATAGTTTCTTTAGATATAGACAAGTGGCCTTAGGTAAATGTTTACCCATGCAAATTACATTAGGTAAATAATCCAAGAACTCAAGAATTTTTTGCTTTTTGTTACCTTCCTTTTTGCAAAGCTATACAAGTATTTTTATTTAGGATTGTAGATAATTACGTACTTAGTGGGTGCTTGTGAGGTATGCATGACTACTTAAGAATGGGGCATTAGAAAATAATAATTCATGCATAGATATGACCTTGCATTTCTCTTTATAGCCTCCATGAATGATGATCATAGCTAGAGTATTCATTGAACTACACCTTATTAGATCTGGCACTTATTTAAATAAATTTTCTCCCTATGTGAATATTTGGTGCTAAACCCCTTCATTATGATAAGCCAATTTCTTATTTCCATCATAATATTTTAATTTATTAAGGCACATGCTTGCTTTCATGATTTAATTACTAGGGCGTATGGTTGGAGGCCTAGCATGTTACCTACCTTCTATTTCCTTGTTGGTTGATGCTACTTGTCAATTCCCAATTTTGGCAACACCAATCTATTGATATTGAGGCATTATATTGTGGCACATTTTATTAACTTTGTCCTTCTCACGATGTTTTGATTTCATCATTATGGTATAGAGGTGTCATACTATAGGCTATATTCATCTTTTTGTGTTATTTCCATGCAACTTCTTATTCAATTAGAATACTCATATTGTTAGTACTAAAAAACTTTATCCAACCTATCTATTGGGCTATGGAGTTATGCAATAGACAATACAAGAAAAATTTGGAGACCATTGGAGAGCTAGAGTGAAGAATGAACAAGAGCGAGGCTCGAATTATTGGAAGTAGAAAAATGAGTAGAGAGGACATTATTGGAATATGAAGGATGATGGAAGGATATGGAAAGAAGGGAAGAAGATATGAGAGAAGCAATACCTGAATAATGGTCATCCTTGGATTCTCTTGGTTTTACCCAAAATTATACTTTAGTACTTGATTCACATTTTTATCTTCTTGTTGTTCTCTAAATTGACTTCAAACAACAAAAGGATAAAAAAGGTGAAGCATCTCCCTCCTGATTTTTAGCTTTTGATGAATGAGCCATGAGAGATAACAATCAAAAGATGCAAAATAACATGCAAGAAAGTAAATCTACCAGATGACTAAATTCTGCTAAAATATAAAGCATATAAAATATTACAATGTAGCTATGGAGGAAGTGAGCACTCCATTAATAAAGCTATAGATCTACATCACATCCATCACCAATAAATAGTGTGGAACACAATCCACTAACCTACACTATCTAACAATATCTCTTGGTTGTCCTATCTATCTATGTAAGAGGCCATCCTTATTTATGCAAAATAGAATGCTTGCCCAACACTCTATCTAGTTGTTCATAGGACACCTTGCACATGTACAACGTGCACATGGACACTTGTCCATTTATTACATTGCATGAAGTCACTAGATAACTTGCACAAGAAGTAATCTAGGTATGTATATTGGAGGATACATTTACATAACCCAAATTATGGAATAGACAATGTTTCCAACACCCCCTACATTAAATTATTTGGGTATTGAAGGCTTTAGTCTTCAATATGGAATTTTTCATCTTCTTCTACTTGATCTGGTTCTTGTTCTGCTTCTACAGTCTTCATGTTAATGTTTCTTGTCTTTTTCAATTCTTTGCTCCTTGGTCTCAAGAATCTTTGGTGATTCATAGCTCTCACGATGGTGCATGCATTAAGTGGATCTAAATTGACCCTTATTCCTTCTATTATGCCTTGGTAAGACTTGGTTCTCTATCCTTCATAAGTACCAACCTTGAGCTCAATGTTAGTAGATTTATCTAAAATAAATTTTTGAAGATATCAGTTTAATATTTGAAGCAATATTATTTCATAGTCTATATAATATCTATATTTGAAGTGACAGGAGAAAGATGAGTGATTTGTTCCCTCATAATATTTGCATGGATGTAAACTCCAACAATTTGTTTTTCATGACCATATTGATTGCAATGGGTGCACAATAGAGATGATATAACAATTTTATGATCAATTTTAGGAATATCATGTTTTTCTATCTCCTTAATAAGTTCTACAAACCATATGTGCACAATTTAAGCTATTCCAATTTGCATGAAATATTGTTGATCAATATTTTCCTATTTTTGTTCAATTGATTCATTAGATGAATATTCCTTTGCATAACTGTTGAATTTAGAAATTAATCATATTATAGAGGTTCTTCCTTTTATTTCCTCTTTTCATCATTGGAGTTCATCAGGTTCTTGATCCATATTGGTATTTTTTCTATTACACTTCTAAGAGCATTACCAAGTATGCTAGTAGCCATTTGTATGATCTGAATTTTTTATAGCCCCAAGATTTTAAGATATATGCTCCTTTATTGAAGTATATAAGCTTGATTTTGTGAGAACCTTTATAAATCCTTATATTTGTGGAATACCTTGTAAATCCCACCTAATTTTAGTTTTTAAAGAAAGCTTATATTTTCCCAACTTGATAGTCTTAGACAAATATTAATGTTATCAAGTTTTGTAGAATGCCTTATGACTCCCTAATGTTTTGAGGTATGCTTTAGTAATTCTCTAAGAATATAGTTCTTCAAATTTGATTGATTTTGTACAAGTTTTGTAAGAATAAAAAATCAACTTTTAACACCTTAGTACTCCTAATTGAACTAAGCACTATTTCTATTTTGAATAGGTTTTGATGTTTGAAATATTATGTACCCTTTTTTGATATTTGAGACAAGGAAAAAATAAATTTATCCAACCTTAATAAAATCCCTAAATAACCTCTTTTATCTCCTTTGGATTATTTATAATTTCCAAATAAAATAAATTTGATGGAGTAACCCTTATGACTCCCAAGTTCTTGGAAAATTAGAGAAATGATAATAATATTTGCAATGTAGTTTAATCCAAGTTAAATTCCTTATTCCTCATAAGTAAGATTGCAAATATTAAAATAATTAGATAAGTCATCCCTTTAGCTTTCAAAACCCTAAGTTCTACCTTAGTTTATAATCCTTATAACTCCAACTTATGAAATCAATAATCAATGGGATTTAGACCTTACCTTATACAAATATCTCCTAGATGTTTGACACTTTCCACAGTTGAATATAAAAACATATAGAATGTACCTTAAGCACTCAGATTAATGGAGATTCGATGGAATATTGATGTGAATGTTGTATGTAGGTGCTGGAAATGTTTACCTTCCAAAAATAGGGAGCTTTTAATGCTCCTTCCCCTTTGTCTTCAACACTGTAGTTCAAAAAGCTTTGTTGCTTCTCTCACATCTTGACTGTGCTATGTTCCTCCTTCAAACGTCTTGATTGTGCTTCACTCTTGCATGCTGGTCGTGGACTACACGATACCTTTTAAAAAACATGGATCATAGGCATTGTGACAAGTGTCATGTCCATTATAAAAGAGTGCTCCCTTATTTATGTAATACTTAGAATATTTGTTCAGTGCTTCTTTAAAAATGGATTCGCCCTTGTGTGAAGCTTATGAAGAATACCAAGTGGCACATCTTTTCTTGTAACTCCTTAGTAGAAGCCTTTAGAACGTTGAGAGGAATTATGACTAAAATGCCAAGTGTCATTTCTGCATGGAGACCATTCTTGTAACACATTTGAAGATGGAGATTATAACTCCATATCTTTCTTGCTTTGCAACGTTGCTTGGGCAGAAAGCAAGCTTTATTCTCCGTGGATGAATGGGTGATATTCTACGGAGCTTGGATGGTAGTTCAACATTTCCTTTGGTGAGTGGTCTTCTCCAAGATTGAGACCATGAATGTAACAAATTTCTTCATTTATTTTATACCTCCAAATGATTTGTTTTTTTATTGCTATTTCAATGTCATTTTGAGATTGATTTGCACTCGCTTGTCTACATAAATTTGGCTCATGGATGATCTTAAATGAGCTTTGTTTTTGCAGGTATGTACGTCCAATATGAGCCCTTGAATGGCTCCTGCTATCTTAGGAGGAGGATTTTTGATGTTCGGTCTTTGATGACTATTATTTTCCTTATAGGAAAACGTGCCCTAATATGACACTTTTCAAAACTGCATTTATGCTATCAAAAACCAGATTATATTAGTGTAAGATAATGTAATATATTTTGTACAAAAAACCTTCTTTTGTACTCTATTTCTAGATTTTTAAGATTCTGGGTTTGTGGCATATTTCTTTCAATACAAGGTTTTGAGGTTGCCTTTAACAATAGACACACCTTTCCCTTTTTACTTGGAAACTTTTGATAACAAGTCCAAGATTCAATAATAGTAGATAGAGGTTCTTTTATTTGATGCAAATTTTCTACATTTGTTTTTCTTTTGCATTCACTTGTAATGCTTTTGATTTTGAGACTCACCTAGTCTCACTTTCATAAGATTCTATATTTGTTTTTAGTTATATTCTTCTACAAATATGGGGATTCTAACCATATTTTATGGCTTCTATTGGCCACATCAAGTTGCAGATTTTTATGCTTCAATAGTCTTTAGACACTTGATACAAATCAGACTTTATGCCTTTTAAGAAACAAAAAAACTAATTTTCTTTTTTAGAGTGGTAGAATAGTACAAGATATTTTTAATGCACTAATATTACACCTTATAACTCCAATCAAATCTTAAAGAAATGCACAAATAATATACTGTAACTAATCAAGAATAACCTAAAATAAATCTTTAGGAGTTATTCTGCAATTTCACTACAATCAATGTTGTAGGAATTAGTCTTCTTTTTCAATAATAGATAATAGGTAGTTGATAGAAGATAATCTAGAATATAATCAACTCCTAATAAATGTGCAATTGAATTCTTAAAAAGAATTTATTTACCTTTGCACTTTAGAATACGAAAATCTAATTTCCATTTTTATAACTTTAATCCAATTGCAGGTGCTCTAACAAATCTAATAAGTAGTTCAATTTAATGAATATTTTTGTACCATAAGTTGCATATATTTTTTTGTAGCTTTTTTTTTGCCTTTGTAGAGGATTTAGACCTTGGTGTCTAGAAACACCAAGTTGCTGCTTCCACTAGGATGTCCTACACAACTCCTTCTTCACTAAATGATGGTCTTGACCTTTCTTTTACGAGCCTAGGATTTGGTGGCTTATTCTCCTCTTGTGTTATCCTCCTTCTTCTATGTATTTGGAGAAGTCTATGTCTCTAGGATGTTGCCTTCTCGTTGTGAGAGGTAAACTTCAAATCTTCAATATTTGATGAGCTTCTTCTATCTTAAAGTCCTCTTGCTGAGTTCTAACTTCAAGCAGGATCTTCTTCTAGGGTTTGGAACTTCTTGCCAAACTTATTAGATTTGGAACTCCTTACAAAATTTTATCTTTGGGTTTTTTTTCAGGTGGTGATAATTGTCCCAAGTACTTCACTATCAGGGACTTCACCTAGATAGTATATTTTTCCAATGAGTTCTCAAATAACTCTCTTGATCTTCAACAAGGCTCTCCTAGCCTTTCCAGGATGCTCTATGAGACCTTCTCAAGGTCTTTGATCTGGAAAATTTTTATGGTCTTTCCTTAGACCTTTTATTCAACCTTCTACTTCAGGAAGAGTTGGTGGTGATATCTTCTCCTGGATATTCTAATTCTGCTACTTCTATATTCGATCAAGACTCTCCTAGTCCTTCTTCTTCCAAGACTAGAAGTTCTTCAATGAGATATTATCCTGATCTCTTCTCTTTTGCTTCATGCTCTTCCTAAATTTCTTGTAGGAAGTCTCCAAACTCACTGAATCTTCTATTTTTGCAACAAGAATATTAGTACTGAAATATTTAGTCTACTTCTGAATAAGATATTCTTCTTGAAGTCTTATTTAGGATCAAGATTTATGTGGCCTATTTTTATGTTAAGGCTTTTGTAGAATTTTTTAGTACCAAGGCTCTTGTGGCTTTTTTCAGTATCAAGGCTTCTATGACCTTTTCAATATCAAGGCTTCTATGGCATTTTCAATATAAGACTTTCATGGATTCTTCTACAAGGATTCTATAGACATTCTGTATCAAGGCTCTTATGGCTTGTTCTTTAAGTGTGGATTTCTGCAATATAGCAATGGATATCTTTAGTATCCTATATTCACCATGATCCTTCACTAGAATTCTTCTCTTGCATGATGAACTAACATTTGTACTATGAGGGCATGCTGATCATCGGGTAAAAAATTTGGAGTCACCTAGCTTTCTATCGTAGGAGGATTCCCAATCCTTTGAGGATTAATTTCTTACAACAAAAGAAACTTTAGGCAAAATAATCATTCTAGGGTTAGTTCTTGTATTCTTGCATTTTGTATTTTTACATTGTCCTTTATATTTTATAGCATAGATCTAGAAAGACTAAATCTAGGTGTTTGTCTTGAATCTCATACATCTAACATTCTCAAAAAATAGAAGACTTGGAGTGAGTCCTTAAACAATTCTTGGTGAACCCTTCCCACTAGCATCGAGTGTAGAGAAAAACATACCCTTGCGGTTCACCCCAAACTTGTGGATCCAAATTTTGGAAATTATACATGGTAGGGTAGTTTTCCCCCTCTACATCTTTGGTGAACCCAAAGTGAATACCTCCTTTTATTTTAAAAACTTAATCAAGATCATTAATTTTGTGTGTTTAGAAAATATTAAAAACATAATTTTTGGTTCTTGTTTTTGTGGGTCTTAGTTCTTTTCTTTTTTCCTTTAGTCTTTCACTTTTTTTCCAATGGCTTCCAACATTGAGAATGGGAGAAGGCTTTTTAGGTTTGATGATATTTTTTAAGAGAATGATCAAGTTGATAGAGAAAATCCTAACCTTGAGGAAGAAGAAATTGATAATAGTCTTGATCCTATTAAGAGAGTTTATGGGAACCTTATTTTTAAATCCTTTGAGCATGTATGGGTATTTTATAAATATCATAAGCATGCATTGGATGTATCTTTAGAGGAAGAATCTCTACTTGAGGAAGTTAGATCATCTCATGATAACTCCTTGAGTGAATATTTGAATCATGGCAATCCTGTTCACCATCCAACTTATGCCACTACTATAACCACCAACATTGAAAGGAATCTACAAGTACCCAAGTTCCATTCAAAAATTTCAATTTCCTCCTCAATTTTCAACACTATTGCCTCTATTACACAAACTGTTAGGTATCCTCTTCAAAAATATGCCACATACATCAACATTATTAATATGTCCAAAACTCCTCCTCTAGGGAATCTAGGGATAGTGCATAACAGTAATCTAAAAGTATAAAATTTAACAAATATGGTAAAACAATTGGTTTTAAAAGTCGAGCTGATTCAACCCTCCAATTTTACTTACAGTTATAATAAAATATGTAATAAACCATTGGATACTATGGTTGCTACTAGGCCTTATCCTAAGCATTTTTCTATGTCAGTTTTACCTATTAATAAGGATATAGAAGATACGATTAAGAATCTAAGAAAATTTAGAACAAATTGCCATAATCTCATTTATGATGACATGTTGTTACTAAAAATATTCCCTAATAGTCTTGGTGGAATGGCATTAAAGTGGTATTATAGGTTACCCAATTATTTTTTGAATATTTTTGAAGAAATAACATAATTATTTGTTCAAAAATTTGGTGATTATATTGAAAAGGAAATAACAATGAAAGATGTGTATAGTTTGAAAAAAAATAAAGAGGAAAGCTTTTCAGAGTTCTTGGCTCATTGGAGAAGTTTAGTTGGATGTTTGAGATATAATTTACCTCCAAAAGATATGCTTGAGATATTTATTGGTAATTTACAAGAACAATTATCTTATGCACTAGAAACTACTACTATTACATCTTTTGATCAAGAAATTGATTTAGCAAGAAAAGTAGAACATGCCCTTATCATAAGAGGCCAACTCAAAGTCAAAGAAGAGATACCTACTAAGTCTCAACACAAGAGTAAGCACATAGGAGGTGATAATGGAATGAATAGTAGGCCTATTAATAATTTTACTAACAAACTACAAAAGATAGTGCTTCAAAAACTTCCACAAAGAAGTTTTACAAGGATTAATATGTCTATGGAAGCAATTTTAAAATAAATTTTAGAAGCTAATGCAATTGAGTTACCTCCTATAAGGAAACCATATACTACAACTTATTGGTATAAGGCACATCAAAATTATGCATATCATAGAGTGGAAGGTCATTGGATAAATTCTTGCAAGAAGTTGAAACATATGGTTCAAGATTTAATTGATGCAGAACGTCTTGATTTGGGAAATTTGCAACAAAAGTCATATGTTAATCAAAATGTAATTAGAAAGACAACTAATCAAGTATCTTATAGAATTGTACAACACCATTATGATAATAACATGGTTGGTATGATAATTTCTACTTCAAAAAAGTTAGTATAGAATAAATAGATTCAACAATCTCAATAAAAAATCAGTTTCTTGGTAAATATCTCTCTTTTGGAACTATTACAGAATTCTCCTACTCATGGAGAAGCCTTAATGAATGTTTTGAAGCAGCAATATATCCCTCTAGATATTTCCCCTAGTGATATGACCACTATTGTAAGATTTCTTGGGATACATCATCTCACATTCTTGGATGCTGATATTTCTTGCTCAAACTTGCAAAAAGATTCTTCTCTTTACATCATTGCATTTATTGGGGATACTTTTATCAAAAGAGTTACAATTTATAATGGTTCTTCCATTAATTTATGCACATATAATTTCTTTCAAAAATCTGGATTAAAAGAGAAAGATATAACTAGATTTGATGATATCATTAAAAATTTCAACAATGAGTCCTAAGAAGCTTATGGTACCATATCACTTCCCCTCAAGGTTGGACCTAAAAATTTAGATACATTGTTTTATGTGGTATATTGTCCTGCATTTTTTAATATTCTTCTTGGAAATCCTTGGATCCATGTGATGGAGGCTATCCCTTCTACTTTTCATCAATGTGTGAAATTAAAATTTGAAAATAAATCTATTTCTATCTTGGGCAATCCTCACCCCTTTAAATTTTGCTCACCAGATGATCTAGATCAGTTTCATTCATCAAATTCCTTATCTAAAAAAACCAAGCAATTTTAAAAACTTAATAAGGAATTACCAATAAATATCTCATCTCAAGATCAAGACAAGTCTTCCTATCAAGAATTTATCTTATATAAATCTCATCAAAGTTTAGAGTTGAGTTTTGAGGATGAGGGGCCACCCTCCTCTTCATCAGTCATAACCCCTAAGTAGTTTATCAAAGATGAGGATGATCTATTTCTTGCACTGCGTAGGTTGATTCTTCTAGTTATCAAGTGGACTTTGGTTCTATGTCCCCTGAGGACCATGAGCAATTAGGAGTGATTCTTGCCCCACATCCTCTTGAGGATGAATTGTCCATCCTTATTGAGGAGACCGTAGATGTGAAAATAGGTTATGAGGAAGCCCTTATAATCCTTAAGCTAGGTAAAGCCTTGTTTGTGGATGAACAGGAGCAATTGACCAATTTATTAATAGAGTATCAAGATATTTCTGCTTGGTCATATACGGACATGCTAGGGCTTGATACCTCACTTGTGCTAAGCCTATTAAGCAAAAACTTAGGAAGATGCATCCTAAGGTCACCCTCTCAGTCAAGGAAGAGCTCCAAAAACTTATTGATGTTGGTTTTATAAAAGCTATCAACTATGTTGATTGGATCTCCAACATCATTCTTGTAGCTAATAAGGAAGGGACAATAAAAATATGTATTAACTTTTGGGACATTAATTTAGCATGTCCCAAAGATGATTTTCCCCTGCTCAATATAGATCAGATTATAGATTTCACTACCAAATGTGGAATGCTTTCACTTACGAATGGTTTTCTAGGCTACAATTAGATAATGATTACCCCTGAGGATCAGGCTAAGACAACATTCACTACTCCATGGGGAACCTTCTACTAGAAGTTCATACCTTTTGTCTTAAAGAACGCAAGAGATACATATCAGTGGACCATGACTTATATTTTCCATGATATGATGCATGATATTCTCTAAAATTATGTGGAAGATCTTCTAGCTAACTCTATAGAACAAAAGGATCATGTCCGTGATTTAAAACAAATATTTGAAAGGCTTTAGCAATACAAGGTTCATCTTAAACCCACTAAATGTGTGTTTGGAGTCACATCTTGCAATTTGTTAGGATTTATAGCATCTAGGAGAGGCATTGAAGTGGATCTTGCTAAGATAACCACTATCACTGATATGCCTCCTCCCTGCACCTTGACTGAACTGCATAGTCTACAAGGTAAACTTCAATCTATTTATCGGTTCATTACCCAATTAGCCGATAAATGTCAGCCCTTTCTTAAAATTCTAAAGAAAGATGTGGTTTTCCAGTGGGATTTTGAGTGTCAAAAATCTTTTGACGATCTCAAACAGTATCTCACTTCCCCACCTATTTTAGTTCCTCCTATTCCTTGAAGGCATTTTATGCTTTGCATATCATCCACTTCTCATGCTTTAGAAGCCATGCTAGCCCAACATTATGATCAAAATAAAGAATAAGCTATCTACTATATCAATATAACCTTGGTTGGATATGAAACCAGGTACACTCCCTTAGAAAAGATTTACCTTTCCATAGTGTTTGCTTCTCAAAATTTAAGACACTATATGCTCAATCATAATATATTGGTGGTTGCAAAGTTTGATCCTTTATGTTATTTGATGTCTAAGGCCCACATTTCAGGTTGAGATGCTAAATGGGTGTTGGCGCTTAGTGAGTTTGATTTGAATTTTATAGGTTAGAAGGCTATTAAGCGTTAGGTGATTGCTAATCAGTTAGCCTTCACTCCCATAGAAGCTATCCATCCTATAGTTGTTGAGTTTCATTATGAGTGCTTCAATGTTGAAATTGAAGAGTCTGAGTCTTGGAATTTATTTTTTAGGGAGCCCGATGCATGAAGGGCGTTGGTGTTGGAGTCATTCTAGTAACCCCATAAAAGCAACCCATCCCCTTGTCCTTCAAACTTTTTTTCTCTTGCACGAATACTACTCCATAATTTGAATCTTTGATCCTTGGTCTTAGAGCTACCTTAGCCTTGTAGGTTAGAGTTATGTTGGTCTTTGGTGACTCTCAACTTGTGGTTAATCATATTAACAATGTTTAACAGACTTAGGATGATAAAATCAAACCTTACAAGGAGATTTTTACTAAGTTGTTATCCTCATTTGATCGAGTAACCATAGAGTCTATCCCTAGATCCTCAAACCACCATGTAGATGCCATGGCTACTACTGCATCCTTGTTCCCTCTAGAGTTATAATATGATCAAGAATTGATTATCATTAGAAAACTCTAGGAACCTATGTCACTTGGTTCTTTTCTTATCCTGTTAAATTGTTTGACCACTGGAGCTTCCCCATATGATCCATGTTATAACAACATCTTAATTTCTTTAAATATGGTTGGATGCCTGATGGTTTAGACCGTAATAAACATAATATTTTGTGCAAAAGAGCATATTGATTCATCATAATTGGCAACACCTTGTATCAACATTCTTTTAAAGGTATCTTATTGACATGTCTTAACTTTGATGAAACCCCAATTGCTCTTAATGATTCTCATGAAGGTTCATGTGGAGGCCATTTCAGTGGTAATGTTATTGCCAAAAATCTCCTTTGGATGGGGTACTATTGGCCTTCCATGGAAAAAGATGCATGTGACTATGTTTGATGTTGCGACAAGTGTCAATGCCATGATCATATCATCCATGCTTCTTCTTAGGACCTTCAGGTCATCTCTTCCTCTTGGTCATTCTCCATGCAGGGATTGGACATTATCTGGAAAATTAATCATCTAGTGTTGTAATATGATCACAAGTGTATCATCACTATGACTGAGTATTTCACTAAATGGGTTGAAGCCATGCCCCTAGCTGTGATGACTAGAACTCAAATATCTAAGTTCATATTCAACCAGATTCTTTGTAGGTTCAGGATTCCTTTAGTAATTGTTTTCGACAATAACACTCATTTCAAGAATAAGGATGTTTGTAATATTTATGCTAAGTACAAGATTTAGCACATGTGGTAAACTCCTTATTACCTCCAAGGTAATGGGTAAGCCAAAGCATCCAACAAGTCCTTGATCAAGATCTTGAAGAAGTTGGTTAGTAAGACCGATTGTGACTAGCATATCCAACTTTTTCCTGTCTTGTGGGCCTATCGTACTAATGTGCGTACTCTTATACGGGCCTCACCATATGTCTTGGTATATGGGTCTGAGGTAGTGTTTTATTTTGAGCTTGAGGTTCTTTCAGTGTGCATCTTGTTGCAATATGTCGAGGTCAACGATGAGTATCGTGCATACCACTTGCACCAATTGGAGCTGCTGGATGAAAAATGCAAAATTCATGTCTTAGAGAATTTATGATCCTATCATGATAGACTATGACAATATTATTCTAAGAAATTTTGCAATCATTCTTTTAAGGTTGGGGACCTTGTCCTCAAGGAAAACTAGAAGAACACCAATGCTTGTACTGATATTTGAGGTAAGTTTTAGCCCAATTGGTTAGGACCCTTTGTCATAATGACCAAGTTTGACTTAGGTTCTATTATGACTGGAGCACAATATACCCCAAAATTGGGGACCCACTTTAAATTTGGTGTTCTTGAGCATTTTGGTGTCCTTGGAGTGATAATTTTGATAGATCCCATTCTCGATATTTGTGTTTCAGCTGCATATGTTCCTGGTTGGGTTGTGTCCTCTTGTGTTCCCTCATCATAATGTGTTGTATTGGGTTGGGGCTTTTGTCTTAGTTTCAATGTCCTCTCTTTGTTTCTCTATTTTAGTCCAATCATTTTGGGATTCCAAGTAAATCAGATGTAAAAAGAATAAAAGCAAAGAGAAACAATTTTGAAAGAAATAAATATATAAAAACATAATAAAAATGAATGTTCATTTATTTTATTTACTCATTAATGAAGTGAATAATAAATAAAAATAAAAATAATATAAACAAGTAAATTATAATAAAATATTAATACATGCATACTTCATATATGTATTATATTTATATATATAAACATAATACATATATGTATTATATATATACAATAAATTAAAAAAAAAAAAAAGTATATAATAAAAACAAGAAAAAGAATAATAATATGTGCCTTATAAAAAGATGCCTCCACTAACCTTTTTAATTTAAGGGTGGTGCAAAATGACGTGAATTTTGTTTTCATTATAGTAGTGCGAAGCCTAATTTTAATTTGGTCTTGACTTGCAGGTAGGCAACAATGGTCGTGTTGGATGATGTCAACATGGATGAACTTGACACCAACGTGGTAATACGGGCGAAGGGGATGGAGTGGATGGCGGCCACGCAGCGAGTGATGAAGCAACAACAGTTTTAAGCAATGACACTTTGGGGACGTGGATTATAGTGTTGTCCAATGACGGTAAACCATTCGAACTGGAAAAGTGACGTATGTTATGGGTCAGCAATATGAAGGATATTCGGTATATACAAAAGACGAGGCCCTAGATGTGTCGACACGACAATGCCACGACCAGTGAGCACCGACCCTGCTAGATTGACATGGCACCAACGTGGAGGTCGACCACATAAGTGGAGGACGTTTGGATAAAATTACTGATGATTTTCAATGAAGTTTGCCAGAGAACAATGGGAAATACAATGGAGATCTCTATCGACGTCAACATAGGCATGTAGGATTTACTTAGAAGATAGACACCGATGCTGAGTAACCATGATCCGATGAATGATTTCATAGCAGTGTTAGCGTCACATATCGACAAATAAGATGGGGATATGAATCCGAACTCACATGCACAACATGGATGGATGTTGGAGCGACATTTGCAAACACCACACCAGACCTGACATAACCACGTGGATATGGTGGTATGAGGTGGACACTTGATAATGGATCTCATTGAAGACCACAACGGGCATATTGCCTAGGGGGAGACCCATTGTCAACAAAAATAAAGATTCCCCAATAAAACCAAAAATGAGGTAACATTGGACTTATGGAATGGCCGTCGGACGGCATGGTGGAGTGGCAGCTAATTTGAAAATGGATGATGCATCATACAATGTCATTGAAGGTGGTATCATGTATGGGCATTTCACCTAATGGTTTCAAATTTTTAGGGGTATGGTCGAGTTTGAATTAAGAAATGGGTAGTTTTTTTTTTTTTTGGTTGAGGATTGAGATCATGTGGAAATTTGAATATCATCCTTATTATGGAGGCTGCGCATCCACCTCGATATAGCATGCGATGCTACCTGCGACAAATTTAATGGGTCTAAATATAAGCTGATTTCATTTGTTCATTAATGAAGCAAATATCCAATATATAGAGGTGATTATATATAGAGAAACCATGCTGAAGGTGCCAAATGACACTAAGATATTTTATAAGTAGGGTAAATAGAGTCATAATTAAACGATGTCTCCAAAAGAGGAGTGGAAAGGACCCGACGTCGTTGGAGAAAACAGAGGACATTAGAAAATGAATCAGAGGATGTTGAATCAGGGAAATGGAAAGCGAAGAATCTGATGGAAAGATGTTAAATACAGCATGGACAGATGGTAAAATGGTTGGATTCCTAGGAGGCCACATGCTGTTGAAATTTTATAAGGGCTGGATCTTCTTGGAGAGGCCAGATGCTGCTGGAGCTGGATGTAAAACAGAAACTTGTTTTAATACATTTTTTTTGCAGGATTTTTGCACCTTGTGAGTAAAATAAGAGGGGAGTCATTTTTGGCTGTTTCAATTTAATGTCCATCTTTCTTCTCTCTGTTTTTTGGATTTATAGGTAATGTTTAATGCATTTCATGGTTGCATTGTTGAATATCCAGAAATAGAGAATTTATATTTTTCCTTAGAGTCTTACACCTAATTTATTTCGGGATGTGCAAATGTAGTTCCGATTAAGTTGGGTTACACTTAGAAAACTCTCACATCTCAGGTTTTGCAGGATAGGGTAGCGTGAAACTACTATCAGTTGTTTTCTATGTTTTCTGCGTTTTATTTCCATTTCAGGATTTTATTTTATTGTTCTAACCTTTCTCTTTTGCAGATTTTTTTTTAAAACTTCGAGGATTAAAATAAAAATCAAAAAAAATTAAAATGACAAAAATAAATACATGGGTGTGAAGAATGAGCTCCAATATTTCATCCGAAATAAATTGGAACTCATTCCGAATCCATTTTGATTTTATAAAAAAAGTTGAAAATTGTTGTTTTATAAGGATTTTTATAATTTTGTAATTTTATTTTTTCCAATTTTGAAGGCAAATCAGATTTTTTTTAGCTTTACATTTTTATTTGCAAGCATAAATGAACTTCCCTTTATAAAGAGAGGTAATTTATACATTACATCAAAGGTTATTGTTTTAAAACATTAAATTATTTCTTCTTTATGAAAATTTTGATTTCATTAAAGAGAGATAATTTATAATGACATTTTAAGGCCATTATTTTAAAGCAATAAATTGTTGTCTCTTTATGAAAATTAATTTCATCAAAGAGGGATAATTTATTAATGATATCAAAGGCTATCTTTATCTTCATGATAGAAGCTACATTTAATGAATCCTTTCATCATTTGAAATTCATGTTTAAAGATAGGTTTTAATAGTCTACTTCATGTTCAAAGTAGGGTTTAATGCAAGATAAAAACTTGTTTAAAATCTACTTAATCAAAAGAAGATAAAATCTACCTAAAAATATTCAAGATAAAAGGAATTAAGGCTTTACATCGTGGTCATATGAGGGCCAATTCACATTTATATTTCTTTAAGTTTCATGAACAATCATTAGCCTAGCATAATAAAATAAACCAACACATGCCCCTTGTTAACAGTTACTTGCAATCACTAAGGTATTCCTAGCATTTAATTGATATATCTTCATTGAGATTTTTAATACACATGTCCAATGATTATATAGCAAGACCTTGGAGAAGTTGTTTTGGTTTCTAAATTCTTTGCAAGATAGGGGTTTGTGATCAAAATCCTAAGGGCGAGTGTGATTTTGCAATTGGGCAAAATTACCACTAAACATTTTGGCGCTAGAAGGAGGGCTAAATTGGTGTTATTTTATTTATGCTAAATTGTTCATTGTTGTTTTAAATATTTTGACTTATTCATGCAATGAATAATGTGATATTGGTGTAAATTTAAGAGTTTTGAATTTCTAAATATTTCAAGTCTGTTTGACTAGCATCTTTGGCCTCCTTTAGCACTCAACACTTTGGGAGCTAGGAGGGCCTGAATTGATTTATTTTATTGCTAGTTAGATGCTAACTTGTTCATTTTACTTGAAAGAGTTATTTAAAGAAAAGGGTCTTGACTAATGAGATTTTTTTTATCACTTTCATTGTTTCTAACATTCTCTATGTTGATGATACATTAATGCTAACCTATTACAAATTTGAGAATGTTCTTCAATGTCATGGTTTATTTGATGTATATATTTTGGTTAATGCTAACATGATGATTCATACATTAAACACTTGAGACTAGTTAGTCATTTCATGCTTTTTTGTAAAGAATATTTATTTGACTAACAAAATTGGTTCTCAAGTTATTCTTTGAGTTTCATAAATGGCATCGGTTTTTTCAACCAGAGTAGGAATTTCATTGTGGATAGCTAACTATTATATTCAGTTAAACATGCCTACTCATCAAATTACTGAAGGTGTAGAAAATCATTTACCCATGTTTAAGCATGATGTGACCTCGGTTGAGGAACATATTCAAAGATACAAGGACATCTTAAGGCATTTGCAAATATGGAATGGAGATGTTCCTTGTAGATTATTTTTTCACACATTCGATGAGGTTGCTTATGAGTGGTACCTATACCTACCTGTATATCACATTAAAACTTTTGTTTTACATATTTGGTTAGAAGTTTCATAGCTTCCAACTTTTGGACAATGTGCTTATTTATGCCATTTTGGACCTTTTTATTGGAACTTTTGTTTACACTTTGTTCGACACTCTATTTTTACCTCTTGCTTGTTTTACCCACTACATGTGATTTTATTAGGACAACATATGAGTGTAGTGAGAATTTACTATAGGTCTTATTTATTAACCTGTGTGAGCCTACCCCAAGACCCTTTTATTAGCATTGTTACTCTATGTCCTTTTTCATTTTCTATTACTTCTTGGGCTCAATTAGAAGTAACATTTACTATCCATTTTGGAAAACAAGTTGACCTAGTTTTGATGTTAAATCAAATTGTTTCTATATGTAAGGAACCTAATGATTCAATGAGTGAATTCAATGATAGTTTTTATAATTTGTATACCGAATTGGTGCTCCATTTCATCATTTCAGAAGAGTGAGCTATTAAAATATACATGGGAGCCATACACCCCATTGTTGCTATATTTTTAAGGGAAAATATTGATGACCCATATTTGCATGGAGTCTATGAGACTACAATAATATTAGAACAATGGTGTATTTCAGAAAGAGAAGAGGTGGATCAACCATCATTGCTTAACCCTAGGATGAACAATCAATGGGATAAATTCCAATGTCCAAATATTACAACCACCTTAGAGTTCATCCAAGAGGATGAGCAAGTCTCAAAGCCAATGCTCATTAAAGAGGATGGGGATGAACAAACCCATCAAGATATAAATATTGGTTTATGTTTACTCACAAAGGAAGATTGGGACAATCATTGGGAGCAAAATATAAGAGTTGATCTTATTGAAGAAACTATTGACTCACAAAAGGCGGTTGAGAGTGAATTTGTTGAGTCAGTAGATGAATTTGAAGATATGGTGGAATCTCATCAATTGTTTTTAGAAGATGATCATTGTAAAGATCAATAAATCCAACATGAGTCTAGTTGTGATGAGCTTGAGATAAATGGCTCAAAGTTTTAGTTTACAAGTGAGGATTGGGATTGTGAGTCTAAGCTTCAATTAACCTTAGATTAACATTAGGCCAAAGGTAATAAAATGACACGAATAATTAAAGCCAAAAACATTCATTAAAATAACCAGATGAAACATACATTAACTTAAACCTTATATAGGCTTAGAACATGCGCTAAAGTAGGGAAGGGAAGGTGGAGGAAGATCGGGGAGTTTAGAGAGAACGGAGGAGTAGGAAGTGGAGTGGGAGGTGGCAGCGAGCGTGGGGAGAGGAAGGGAGTGGAGTGATAAGGGAAAATGGACGGCAGGAAAGGAGGAAGGTGAATGGAGGGATAAGGAGAAAATGAAGGAAAGGGAGAAGGAAAAATCATGCCGACCATCCGACAAAATTAGCCGACAAAAGGTAAGTGTGTTCACACTGGGCTTAGAAAAACTAGATTTTTCTAAGCCTGTTTCAAGCTAAGTCCTATTCACACTTGCAACATTCTCCCCCTTAAAGTTGAGAGAACTGACTATACAGTCTCTCAGCTTTACAAATTGAGCTTTAGCCGACGCCTTGGTGAAGATGTCAGCGACGTTCTCCAAAGTGTGGCAATAGTGAAGCTCAACAATATCAGTTTCCACCATATCTCGGATGAAGTGGTACTTCATATCAAAATGCTTTGATCTACTATGGTGGACAGGATTGTATGCCAACTGAATGGCACTGATGTTGTCACAGAATATTCGAGTTGGACCACTTTGCTGCTCTCCAATCTCTTCTAATACCTTTCGGAGCCATAGAGCTTGAGTACTAGCATGAGTCACCGCTATATACTCAGCTTCTATTGAAGATAGTGCTACTACTATCTGCTTCTTGGAACTCCAAGTTATTAGGCCTGAACCAAGACTAAAACAGTTACCCGATGTGGATTTTCTATCATCAATATTGCTGCCCCAATCACTATCACTAAAGCCTTCAAGCTTGATAGTATCACTTTTGTAGTATTGGATTCCAAAATCCAATGTACCCTTCACATATCTCAAAATCCTTTTAGCTGCCTGCAAATGCAGCTCAGATGGATTAGACATAAATCTAGAAACAAGAGATACAACATACTGAATGTCTGGTCTGGTGTTGGCGAGAAACATCAAACTCCCAACAATGCTTCTGAAAGTGGTCACATCAACTTTCGGTGCTCCATCATCCTTGCTTAATTGGATCCCATGTCCAATTGGAGTTGCAACTGATTTGCATTGCTCCATAGCAAACTTTTGAATCATATCTCGAGCATACTTAAGTTGATAGATGAAGATCCCTGAATCTGTCTGATGTACTTCCATTCCAAGAAAGTATTTCATCAAGCCAAGATCCTTCATCTCAAATTCCTGCATCATGGAGTGCTTGAACTCCATGTTAACTTTTTCATTACTACCCATAAAAATGAGATCATCCACATACAAACAAACTATGAGGATGTCATTTCCTTGATTCAGGTAGTAGAGCGTGGGTTCATTTTTGCTTTTGATGAACCCATAATCTTTAAAGTACCCATCAATGCGTGAGTACCAAGCTCTCGGTGCTTGCTTGAGGCCATAAAGAGCCTTCTTCAGTTTGTAAACAAGATGTTCCTTGTCTTTCTCTTCAAATCCCTGTGGTTGCTCAACATACACTTCTTCTATCAAGTAACCATTTAGAAATGCACTCTTTACATCCATGTGTTGGATTGTCCATCCCTTGTGTGCAGCTAAGGCAAGAACTGTTATGATAGTCTCTTGTCTGGCTACAAGAGCAAAAGTCTCTTCATAATCAATTCCATATTTTTGAGTAAATCCCTTTGCAACTAATCTCGCCTTGTGCCTCTCAATGCTACCATCAGCATTAAACTTGGTCTTGTAGACCCACTTACATCCAACACGTTTCTTTCCTTTAGGAAGCTTCACCAGCTCCCAAGTGTCATTGTTTTTTATAGAGGTGATCTCCTCTTTCATGGCATCTTGCCAAATATTTTGAGTACAAGCCTTCTCATAACTAGAAGGTTCAAGTTGTGTATTAGTTAACAAAGCATAGTTAACTAAATCTCCCCTAGGTTCCTATTGGGAAACATCATCACCATACAAGTGCATATTTTCTAATCTTTGTAGAACAGAATTCATTTCACTAGCTTGACTCCTAGTGTATCTTTTTGAAAAATTCTTATCCAACATCTGATATGATGGATGATTCTGTAGAGTTCTCTTACCTCTGGATGGAGAATCGATGTCCATTGGTGAGGAACTTACTGATCTCTACGGAGAAGGACTTGGTGAAGAAGTTGAATCAGAAGATGAACCTGGATCTCTGGGAGGAGACTGCTTACTTTTCTGTGGTGTCTGTTGTTGCACCTGCTTAGAACCTACATCACTAGATTCATCATCACTAAAAATCTGGGGCTTACCCCATTCTCCCCCTTCATCAAAAATCACATCCCTGGAAAGCACAAACTTTCTAGTCCTGGGATTGTAGAGTCTGTAAGCTTTTGTATTCTCACAATATCCTACAAAGATGCATGCCTGACTCTTTGGATCGAGCTTCTTTCTTAGCTCATCAGGAATGTGAGAATATGCCAGTGAGCCAAACACTCTAAAATACTTAACATTTGGCTTTTTACCATACCAAGCTTGGTAAGGTGTCTGTCCTTCCAAACTTGCAGTAGGACTTCTATTCAAGATATGTACGCTGGTCCTGGCTGCATCTGCCCAATATGAATTAGTCAAATGCTTCGTCTGAAGCATAGACCTTGCCATCTCCACAATGGTGCGATTCTTCCTCTCTGCGACACCATTCTACTGTGGAGTGTAGGCAGCTGTGAACTGCCTCTTAATGCCATGTTGCTTACAGAAATTCAAGAACTCATTAGAGGAGTATTCTCCTCCCCTATCTGATCTAAGACATTTTACAAAATATCTACTCTCACTTTCAACTCTTGTTTTGAAATCGACAAAGCATTCAAATGCTTCATCCTTATATTTCAAAAAATATATCCAACACATTCTAGTAAAATCATCAATGAAGAGTAGGAAGTAAGAGTTGTTACCAAGACTCTTGGTCTGCATCGGACCACAGATGTCTGTATGCACTAGTTGGAGTGGATAGCTGGCCCGCCATGCTTGTCCATGAGGAAATTTTGATCTGGCATGCTTCCCAAGAGCACACCCTTCATAGACTTCCTTACTATCCTGAACTTTAGGAAGTCCGGTTACCATCGCTTGTGAAGTTAGCATTTTCAAACTAGCTGAATTCAAATGACCATATCTCAAGTGCCATAGGACACTTGGATTGGAAATAGCAACATTTGCTAACTTATCTCCCCCTGGCTGGCCAAACTTTAAAGGAAACAATCTATTCTTTGACATTGGCACTTGTGTAATGATTCTATTACTGTTATTTTTATCAAAAATAGTGCATTTACCCTCATCAAAAAGCAACTTGTAGTTCTTTTCTAACATTTGACCAACACTTAAAATATTGTGTTGAAGATGGGGTGTGTAATAGATATCACTTACATGTTTGATGCCTTCTTTAGTTGGAACTGCCATTGCTCCAATGCCTTCAACTGCCAATGATTTATCATCTCCCAATTTGATGTTGGATTTGTATGAGGAGTTTAGAGTAGCAAAGAGCCCTTCTTTGCCACTCATATGGTTTGAACACCCAGTGTCCAAGATCCATGTATCATTCATGTTCTGATCTGCCTGACCATAAGAGAGAAAGAGATTTGTGGCCTCTTCCTCTTCTCCAAAATTTCCAAACTAACTGCTCTGGCTGCTACTAGTTCCTTGTGAAGTCTTTGTCCAACAATCACGAGCATAATGGCCAAGTTTGCCATAGTTGTAGCAAGATTTTTTTGACTTATCTCCTCCTTTGCCTCTACCTGATTGTTTTCCTCTATTTTGTTGTCCTCCTCTATTCTGTTGTTCACCTCTATTTGAGAATCCTCCTCTATTCTGATTTCCTCCTCTGTTAGGAGTTCCACCTCTCTGATTATTTTTGCCTCTACCTCTATTCTATCCTCTGCCATGGCCTCTACCTCTGCCTTCTTGTGAAGCAAAGGCTTTATCATCTCCTCCGTAACTTGTGGAAGGAGTTTGTTGTAACCTCTCTTCATGTGAGAGAAGTGAGCCAATTAGGGATTCAAAAGACAGAGAAGTTAGGTCTTTGGATTCTTCTATAATTATGGCAACTGAATTCCACTTAGGAAGAAGTGTCCTCAACACTTTCTTCACTATAACTTCAAGCTTTACATCTTCTCCTAAAGTGACCATCTTATCTACTACGGCTTTCACACGCACGCAGTAATCACCAACCTTTTCACTCTCTTGCATTTTAAGAGTCTCAAACTCTCGTTTCAAGGTTTGTAGTTTAACTTGTTTGACTTGGTCACTACCCCTATAACTTTCTTTTAAAGCATTCCAAGCAGATTCAATGAGTTATAAAAGAAGCTATTCTAGGGAAAATACTTCTATCAAGGGTGGCTTGGATATGATAAAGGGTGGAAGAATTATTCTTCTGTGCTTCCTTTCTAGCCCTTTTATCAGCCACATTCAAAGCTGCCCATTCAACAACAGTAGGTTCAGTATATCCCTCTTCAATCACATCCCAAAGACCTTTGCCTATCAAAAGAGTTTTCATTTTAATTGACCAATACTCGTAATCACCACCATTGAACTCAGGGATTGGTAGACTAGTATTGGAAGCCATATTAGAAAGCAAACTTTATTGCAACTTCAAACAAGTAGTACAAAGAAGTACAAAATAGATCACTGATTTATTGATTTAAATCAAATCTAGCTTTCTTAATATGCTCACTGATTTGGCATTCTTCTTCTCGAGGATCACCCAAAACTGGAAAGGTGAAATTTTCTGCTTCGTCGTCACTAATTATAATGACTTCAGGTGCTGTTGTTGGTTCATAACTTCTTTTAAGAACATTTCATTCTTCAGTTGTAGGTTTCACCTCCACTGGTTCTTCTTCTTCTTCTTCTTCTTCTTCTTCTTCTGGTTCTGAATCAGGAGAGCGTGGTGTATAGCTCTCACTTGTTTCTACTTCAGGCACTGCAGGTGTATAACTGTCACTTGACTGTCCTTCAGGTACTATTTCAACCATCTCGGATTCAACTATCCTTTGCCCGAAGATATTATCTTCAGAATCTGCCTCGTAGCCAGAATCTGGTTTCCTCAGATGAGCAATCACTTGATTCTCTAATTGGCAAAACATTGTATGAAGTCCATACCGCTGGACTTTCCCGTCAAAGGAATCAGGAGTCTCTCTTCTCAAAAGAGAGAGTAATGCATTATAGCATCCGGTTGACCGGATCATCTACCCAGAATCACACCGTATGAACTGGGTTACAACTTAGTATGATGCCAAAAAAAAACTTTTATATCAAAATATCTTTGCACCCTTTTATTTTTTAAAAAAATTTCTAAAATTTGTTTTAATAAAGACTTTTTAAAAAATTAACAATTTCCTATATATATTTTTAATTATTATTTTTAAATGAAATGGATATTTAAAAAACAATAATAAAAAACTATATATAGAAATTATAATTTTTAAAAAACTTAAAAAAAACAAATAATAAAAATTTAATTAAAAAATTTAACCTTTTTTTAAACCCCACTGGGATTCGAATTGGTAACCTCCGTTGTCTACCCGACGATCTTAGCCGCTGCACCACGCAACTTCGGATGGTAGCAAGGAAACAAAAAAATATTTAAACCTCCAAAAATGCGAAGATACAAAAAAATATTTTACCCCGACGGGATTCGACCCCGGGTCTCTGCTCTGCAAGGCAGGGAACTTCACCGCTAGGCCACGCTAGTCGGACGGAAAAGGAGGAAGGAGGTTATTCTTAAAAATCGGCTAAAACATTTAAAAAAAAATTAGTCCCACATTCAGTGGGCAACAAGCATTTCAAGGCTTTATCAAAGCCTACGAACGTTGTTAGGTCGATTGCCTTCGGGCAATCGATCCACCAACCTTTTGCCCGTCAGACGACCAATCAAATGCCGCCACGTGGCACACACGAGCTCTCATCCACGTCAGCCGCCACTTCACAGCCGTCCATGTCAACCAGCCACGTCAGTAGTTGTCCACGTCAGCGTCCAGTCAGCACTGCCATGTCACTTGTCCATGTCATCCAGCCACGTCAGTGTCCAGTCAGCACTGCCACATCAACCTCGATCCACGTGCTACCAGCTCCACCACCATGTCAGCCTACTATCAATGTCTAGTCAGATCCTCAAGATCCATCGCTCCTCGAGATCTATGCGCTCCTCGAGATCCATGCGACAACCACTTCACCGCTCCTCGAGATCCATGCGATAGCTTCTCCATCGCTCCTCGAGATCCATGCGCTTTGGCTTTCGTGCCTTACCTCGGCCCTCGAGATCCGTGCCCCCTCAGCTCTGATACCAGTGTGAGTCTAAGTTTCAATTAACCTTAGATTAACATTAGGCCAAAGGTAATAATAATGACACGAATAATTAAAGCCGAAAACATTCATTAAAATAACCAGATGAAACATACATTAACTTAAACCTTATATAGGCTTAGAACAGGCGCTAAAGTAGGGAAGGGAAGGTGGAGGAAGATCGGGGAGTTTAGAGAGAACGAAGGAGTAGGAAGTGGAGTGGGAGGTGGCAACGAGCGTGGGGAGAGGAAGGGAGTGGAGTGATAAGGGAAAATGGACGGCAGGAAAGGAGGAAGCTGAATGGAGGGATAAGGAGAAAATGAAGGAAAGGGAGAAGGAAAAATCATGCCGACCATCCGACAAAATTAGCCGACAAAAGGTAAGTGTGTTCACACTGGGCTTAGAAAAACTAGATTTTTCTAAGCCTGATTCAAGCTAAGTCCTATTCACACTTGCAACAGGGATGATCATAGAAAGAAAAATATAAAAATTGATCCCTATATAGAAACCCCTAAGCCATCAAAAGTGGTTGAAAGTGAGTTTGAAAGAGATTCAATAAATGAACTCAAAGACATAATAGAATTTTACCACTTGTTCTCGAAAGATAATTTGGATGATATTGTTGAAACTGATGGTGAAGAAAACCTACACCTTCCAAATTGTGATAAAATTGGATCATGGGTTACCAATGTGGATTATGATAGTCTTACAAATTCTAATATAAGAAATAACCCACTTTTGGAAATAATTGAACCATCTAAGTAAGGTGAAGGTGAATTTGAGGATCAATCCATCGATGAATTTGAAGAATATGAATGTATGGTTGAACATCACACCCCAATTTTAGAAGATGGTCATTTTTGATGAAATAAATAGGATAACTTTACCACTATTTCTAATGAAGTACTCACTTCACTTGATATGTAGGACAAGTTGCAAAGGCTAGTTCTACAACTTAAATAAAATATCTCTCAACTACAAGAACAAAGGACTCAAGATGTGTATCTTGATGACGCTCCAAATCATCCTCATGATACAAGGGTCGAAGATACTAAAAGTGATATTCTTTCGAACAATGGAGGGATCCTAGGGTGGACTGGTTTTGAAACATGTGATGAATTAGGACCTTCCATAAATTTGGATGAGGTGATTAAGTTTGATGATCAAAGCCTTCAACATCCTCAAGATGATGACAAGGAAGAATTTGAAGAAGAATTTTTGAAATATTTTGAGGAAGAAATAGTATGGATGGTTAACAAGAAATTGGAATAATATGCTCACTCCAAACTTTCTAATGAACTTTTTATATCAATCAATATGCAGGATAATACAATTGCTTCCTTGCATGAGGATATTATAAGTCCTATACAATATGAAAAATTTTTGGAAGAAGGATTTGAATCTCATAAAGTATTGGAAAGTGATAATGATTCTACTACCATGGATAAAGAAGGCGAACTATTTACTTTGGTTCCCTTTGAGGGGAATGGAATTAAAAATCTTGCTCAACTTGTTGGCTCTACAATGTCTATGCCATCTCAAATTGAGGAAATTTCAAAACCTGAGTGGTTGGGTTTGATATCACTGATGAGTCAATTGAAAATATCATGTTATCTAAAACAACCCAAGTGATTGATCATGGAGATGTGCTAGTTGAACCATCCCTAGATAGACAAGACTCATGGTTTGAAAAGGATGGACATATGTGTAATTGGGTGCCTAAATTTGGTGTCTTTAATAAATAGGTCATGGACAAAGAAGAAATCCTACATGATGATGGGGATGAAGACCATGAAGGAAAGAAAGAAATCATGATGACTCAACAAGTATTGGTAAATGAAAATGTACCAAAGATAAAATCTTACCTTTTGTGTTCCAACATTTGAACTCTAGGTGAAGGTTTGTCAAATTGGTTGATGGATTCAAATACTATTAATGATGAAATGCCATATGTGGTTGATGAATAATTTGAGTCAATTTTTCCTCACACCACTAATAAGAATTCTTTGTTGAATGAAAAAAAAAATTGATATGCTTGAAGTGTTAAATCAAGTTCATAATCAATTAATTATTGAATCTGTGATACAAACTTATGATGATCCTAATTTAATAAATATCCTAGATGCTTGCAAGTGGTTGCATAAGTTTGATTGAACTACAAACATAAAAAATGATTTGGCTTTGAAATTTCTAGAAATAGGCTCTTGTTTGCAAGATCTCATATTTGAAAAGGAAAGCCTAGTTCTAAATTGTGAATTGAGTTGTGAAATTGACATATTAAAGAATAGACAAGATAAAATTGAAGATCAATTATTGTCTTATCAATTTAACGATTTGAAGCTCACCTATGGGATGGTTAATAGAACTAAATCAAATTGGTGGGGTGAGAGAGGCAATATGAAGATTGTTGTATTGTTTGGCTTAATATTTTTTTCATTGGATTCTTGTAAAACTTGGCATGCTTATCATGTTATATGTTTTTTAAAATGTGCTAATCACATTTGGGATCCAGGGAAGTGATAGCTCAAGCTTTGCACCATCTTGTACATTATTGTATATTTTTGTATATAGTTTTGGTGTTCTTCTTTTGTTGTTGGTTTGTTGTTTTGTGATTTGTATCTGGTTTTGGTTTGTGTTTCTAGTTTTATATTTTGGGTTTTTCCATTTGTTTTGAGGTGATGTTTCATGATCGCTAATTTATGGCCTCTTACCTATTTTTGTGTTCATTTTCTAAGTAGGTTGGAATACTTAATCTGAAATCAGGTGAACTTGAGAAAATGGGGATGAATTATTTTGTGATCATGCTCAGATTTTGGGACTAAAATGGTGAAGAGTAGAATAATGAAACATTTTTCTAAAGCTCCACATGTAACTCACATATTAAAGGATATCTTTGGGAGTCCTGAAGGATGAAGTTATCTTAATTTGCAGATTAAGGCAAAAATTCAACACACTCTATCTTTATGCTTCCTAACCCTAGTGATACATAAATCATTGCAAAGCTAAAAAAAGGAAAAAGAGCATTGAAAAGCTTGATCAAATCAGTCATAAAGTCTAGATAAACTCTACCGGGGCTATAGATGCCTAATTGGCAATAGGGCTCTGTATAGACACAACTCGATTATAAGAAAGGCTTTGCAAAATATTAAACAAACACAAGGGTGAGTTATATAAACCCTACCAAGGCTATAGATGCCTAACTGGCAATAGGGCTCTGTCTATAAAAGCTTTCTTTTATAAGCCATGCTTCATAGCCTAAATGTAAACTAGATGAGGGAGTTTGGAAGGTTTTTAGAGATGCAAAAATGAATCATTGTTTCACACATTGAGAAAAAGTAGATGGATTAGTTGTTTATTCAAAGCTATTTACCACCACCTTCTTAGGAAATTGCTAAATATTGGTTATTTTACTGATCTTTTGTGTTCTCATTTTAGATTGGGTTCTTCACCCAAAATGCTCAGGAGCATTTCCTAACAGAGTCACCATTTGTTGTCGATGGCGCACAACGTACCCCAAAATTGGAGACCCACCTTAATTTTGTGTTTTTGGAGCATTTTGGCATGCTTAGAGATTTGATTTTGGGTTGTCTTTGAGTAATCACTTTGATAGGACCTTAGTTTTGTCTTCGTCATTTGGGGTTCAAGGTTTATTTTGGGTAATGTCTTCTTGGCTTTTGTAAAAAAAGTTAGTTTTTATGTTTTGGTTAGAGCCCTTATTTGTATTTCTTTTTAAATGTGTTTTCATTTATTCTTTACATATATTTATTGCAATAATTCAAATATTCAGATTTGAAAGATTCAAATTTTAAATTTGAAAGCATTAATAAAATAAAATAAAATAAAAATAATAATAATAAAGAGATATTATATATATTATATGGATAAATATAATGAAAAGATCTTTTATTTTTATTGAATATAATTGTTGGTTCCAATAATCGATAATATTAACAAAGATAAAAAAAAACAAATAAAACAAAGTATGTATAAATAAATAAATTATACATATATAAAGTGTATTGTTCTTTATTTCTCATGGTACTTTGATTTTATCATAATATGTAATTTGGTTTTGTATGATGATTTTATAATACTCTATTTTGGAATAAAGGTTTCATTAGGTTGTTGAAAGGGCTCCAGTGTGGCACATCGTCCAAGTGAGAGTGTAGTACACCATGTAGGGGGCGAGCGAGCGGGTAGGAGCTCAACAAGGCATGATTTCGGGTGCATGAAGTACAAGGGACCATCGATAATCAGGAGAGCTATCTTCACCATGGCAAAATCAACATGAATCAATTTAGTTGTCGAAGGATATCTGTAAAGTAGAATGCGGTGAGACTGGTGATGAATCACATAAGGATCATTGGTTAGTGTTACATGAATGTATGTCCACGAGTAATGCAAACCAATGACATTGCATGTCGATAAAACATGTACAAAGAGAACCTTTGACACGAATTGCATCTTGGATGGAGTGAATATTTATGGGCTCGGAGTCAAAAAACTATGGTGGAAGTCTTACGGGGTGCAGCTACGACATGACATAGTAGGCATGGCATTAACACTATCGATGGTGATGGTAGCATCGAATAGGTATGAAAACATGATGATATTTTATCCTGTATTTATTACCAGAAAGATTGTTGAAAAGGATGTGTTCAAAAAAAAACTAGCACGTGAAAGGTATGAGGTTGCTATAGATGAAGTAGGGAAAAATACCGTTGGACCTACCCGAGATGGATGCAAGCATGGTAGAAAGGAGCGAGGTCACAACCCTAGTTCATCATCGAAGATAGCAACTATGACCAGGGTGAATTAGAAATTAACTAGATCCTTTGGAGGAAGCACAAGTAGCATTGGTGACTTGAACATAGTACGAATGGACAAATAAGGGACATGGACGTCGATGTCTTGGTGGACTCTAGAATGATGACCAAGTTTTACCTTGAATGGGATCATTGATAGAATTTGTGGTGCTCAGGTGGATAAGCCTAGAGGCTAACATACAACAAAAAACGATGTGAGCAGTATGTGCAATGTGTAGATAAATGCGATGCAGACAAACCTAGGATTATCAAGAGGGTGATCGCCACATGGAACAAATGGTAGTGTGGTCAGATGGTCAGGTATGACTATGGTAGACAACTTGAACATGTAGAATGACCCAAGATGTCTAGACACCAGTGTGGAGGAATGAGAGAATGCAAGATACCCAATGAGGATAGTACGACTGGGACATTTTATTTGGGAAGACAGTGCTCAATAGTGACATCATGGAGGTGCAGGTGGTAGTCAGATATAATAGGGTTAGACATAATGCAGCTGATCATAGAGCCATTGATCTCATGAATAGAAGATATTCGAGCAAAAATTGACAATAGGAAATGAGCCTCTCATTAGGAGCACTAGCAGTGACTAGGCCTACCTTGATTCTGAATAGCACTTACGGGGATATGGTGAGAGACTCAGCTTCACCAAACATTTTTGACAACAAAAAGAAATTAAAGAAGAGTCATGGGGAAGTTTTCCCAAGTTCATGCTAAGGTCCACCATGTTAAAGGAAGATGTCAGTCAATGCATATGCCTTGACTCAATAACAATGGCTGCAATATTGCATGGACGAGTGGTGTTGATTGCTAGGTCGACCTACGGATGTGTTAGAATAATAAATTATATCCTATGTTGTTACTAGAATAATTAGTGTGGTTAAGATTAGCTCAGTTGGTTATGATCCAATGGATCATATTGTATGCCTTCACTATTTAAGCAAGGCTCCTTTCATTGAATAATATGAAGCATTCCATTTTCTAACAGGATGAAGGAGAATCGTGTGATTGTGAGAGAGCGACGTAGGAGTTTCAAGGTATACATGGATCGAAACACCACAATATAGCAGTGTTTGGAAAAATATATCGATGCATTTTTTATGAATTTGAAGGAGCTATGACAATGTATACACACAAAAAGACATTCAGTGAACATAGAATGACCTGGTGGTAGTTTTATTAGTATCTAAGGTGATCTGCAATAGTTTGAAGTGGACAAAATATAGATTGAGTACACGATGGATTTGATGTGAAGCTTTATCTGATGATGTGGCAAGGTAGACTTTGCACTACAGGGAAATTATTACAAATATTAAAAACACAACAAATGATGACATTATGAACCAAGGATGCTGGAGTGGTCCTCATGTCCCAAGATAGTAAGGAATGCCATGATAAAAATGAAGCTACCACGACTTGGATTTTGTGAGAAATATGAACAATAATTAGACCTCCGATATAACACACCACTTGAACAAGAAGCTATATTTCTGTGTAAATCTTAATGATACAAGGAAGCATATGAGTTATGGTGGAATGTCCCAATAGCACCTAGGGTTTATTTTAGAACCAAGAAGATGTCACAATAACATCTAGATTTCACACATTATGTTCTCTTATTTGCAAGCATGCATAGATATAGGATTGGATAAACATGGCATACGAGGATAGTTTCATCATGTTTATTATGGAAATCCATGCGTGAAAGCTTGGTTATCTTCAATCAATCTTGGGATATATCCCGATGTGGCAACAATGACATGGTATGGTTTAGATTACCTGATTGGCACGATATTAAGAAGGATACACAGTAGGGTGTCCAATGTGAATGGTGCCATGAAGTGATTGCTATCATAGCTAGAGTTGTTGTCATGAAGATCGATCAGAGATAGGCATGTTCCATGGCCCCAATGATATAGCTTATGCGATCATTGTGGTGGTGGTTATTTGACATACTTGTTGTAGTTGAAAGTGTATGTTCTCCCTATAAAGGCCATATTTTATAAAATCTAAGATCTTGTTGGCTATAGGCATATAGTAGGGCCTCGTTGACGTGTTTAGAGAGCAATAGGACCCCATAATCACCATCGTTCACAGAGAAATTAGGTATAAACAGGGACGTTATGTATATGTGATAACACTGAATAACATTGAATCTACAATGTAGCAGCCATATTAAGTGGAAGGGACAGTCCTCGCATAGAATCCATGACATGAGATAAATGGATAATGCAATGGTGGAGGTTTAATCTGGAAGTTACTAACTGGAAGAAAGCACCATGTGTATGACTAACAACATGATACGACTACGTAGATTTAGAAGAGCAGATGGAATCAGGTCTATTTATGAATGTTTTTGAAAGATAGTAGTATGGCAGTTCACACCAGACAATCACAAAATTGGATACTAGACGTCTAGGATGATGAGCGTTGACAGAGAATAATCGACACTGATTGTGTGGACGATGGCCCCTGAAGAATCGTTGGTGATTATGGATATATGAATCCAATGCCATTTGGCATTATCGAGTGATATATATATATATATATATATATATATATATATATATATATATATATATATATATATATATATATATATATATATATAATGATATGTTTGTATTACTCTTGGGAAGAATTATGCAAATATGGTCACCAAATACAATTGCCATAAAAGACAAAAGGATAGAACGTTATGAAGGGAATTACAAAGTGCACAATGGGCTAAAAAGAGAATAAAACAGATGAACATTTAGAGACGAAATTAATCCAAATGAATCAAGCAGATGGCCATTTAAAAAATGTTATGCATCCAATTAATTGCAGCGGTTACAAACATAATTAAAGGAGCCTAAACGAACGAGAATACAAGAGGGAAATGAAAGGACGATTTTGGAAAATTTCAAATAAGCCATTGAAACTAGGTTGGATTTTCTTGGAGAGGCCAGATGCTGCTGAAAAATTGTGTAAAAGAGAAATATTATGATTAATGCAAAGGCTTTTCAAAAATTTGGACTTTGTTAGTAAAATAGGAGGAGAAAATTTTCTGCATGCTCGGATTTAATTTTTTTTATCTTTCCTCTTTCATGTTTTAAACTTATAAATGATGTTCAATGCATTTTAATGGTTACATCATTGAATGTTTAAAGCCTGGAATTTATTTTTGGTGTCCTTAGGAGCTAGCACTTAGTTTATTTTGATTGTGTAAATGCAGGTTGGAATAGACTAGGTTGCATGCATAAGCTTCTCACATCTTCGATTTTGTAGGACAGGGTACCATCAAACTGACAAAGATTTGCATATTTACATTTTCAGCATTCAATTTATTTTTAGATTTTTATTTTATATTTTCTAACCCTTCATTTTGCAGATTTTTTTTAAACTTTGAGGATTAAAATAAAAATAAAAAAATTAAAAGGACAAATAAATACATGGGTGTGAAGAATGAGCTACAATATTTCATATGAAACAAATTTGAACTAATTCCGAAGCCATTTTTATTTTATAAAAATTGTTGTTTTATGCAGATTTTTATAATTTCAAAATTTTATTTCTTTTCCATTTTGAAGGTAAATCAGATTTTTTCAGCTTTGCATTTTATTTGCAAACAATAAATGAAATTTCCTTTATGAAAATTCTAATTTCATTAAAGGGAAGTGATTTATATGGCATTCCATAGGCCATCATTTTTGGAGCAATAAATTCGCCTTTCTTTATGAAAATTCTGATTTCATTAAAGAGAGGTAATTTACACATTATATCAAAAGCTATTGTTTTAAAGCATTAAATTATTTCTTCTTTATGAAAATTGTGATTTCATTAAAGAGGGATAATTTATAATGACATTTTAAGGCCATTATTTTAAGGCAATAAATTGTCCTCTCTTTATGAAAATTAATTTCATCAAAGAGGGATAATTTATTTATTATATTAAAGGCTATCTTTATCTTCATGATAGAAGCAACAATTAAAGGAATCCAATCTTCATTTCACATTCACATTTAGAGAGATTTTTAATCTTCTATTTTATTGTTCAAATTAGGGTTTAATACAAGATAAAATCTTGTTTGAAATCTACTTAATCAAAAGAAGATAAAACCTATCTAAAATCCTTCAAGATAAAATGAATTAAGGCTCTACATCGTGGTCATATGAGGGCCAATTCACATTTGATTTTATTTAAGTTTTATAAACAATCATTAGTATAGCATGATAAAATAAACCAACACATGCCCCTTGTTAATAGTTACTTGCAATCACTAAGGTATTCCTAGCACTTATTTTACACATCTTCACAAAGATTACTAATACACATGTGCAATGCTTACATAGCGAAACCTTGGAGAAGTTGTTTTATTTTAACTTCTTTGCAAGAGAGGATTTTGTGATCAAAATCCTAAGGGTGAGTGTGGTTTTGCAATTGGGCAAAATTACCACTCAACAAGTTCCTATTGTTTGGATTCTCTAGATGGTAAATAACTTAAAGAATCTATGAATATAATGCATTTAAAAATATGTTATGCTTGATCTATCGTATGTAGTTTACATTTAGCTTAGATCATATTGCATCTGTTTTACTTGCTCATATTGCATGATTACCTGTCATACTTTGCATGATTGCTTAACATTATGTTTCTCTTTCACTTCTACTTGTCATAATTGTATTGTTGCTTGCTCATGATTGATTTTTCATATATCTTTTGGGGATTCACAACAATGGCATGTGATGATAACTAGTTAGGTCATAAATCACATGCATTGCACTTTTCACTAGGATTTTGATGCCTAGAGAAGCTTCAACCTAGGGTTTTACGTATTTTCATCCCTTCTTCTCTTATCTTCTTCTATTATTTCTCTCTCTTCTCTCTTCTTCTTGTATTTCTTGACTTTGAAAGTTTTCACAATGACTATCATTTCTCTCCAAAAGTCAAGTAATGCATCTTCTTTTGGTATATCCTTGTTATTTGAATGTTTATTTTTTTCCTCTATTTTATTTATTCTTGATAAGGATATACCTTCTTCTCTCATTTGTTTGCACATTTCTCTCCTCTTAAATTTTCATTAGATGAAACTTCAAGTTGGGGGTACACACGCACAATTATATACTCCTCACTTTCTTCCTCTCTTTTAGCACATGCACACACTCACTTTATGTTATGCTCTTAGAACTTGGTCTATATATATTTTACACACCCCTATCAGGTAGTACTTGCTAATACATCATTCACATTAGCAACAACGTATTCCCCTATAGGGTTACACTTATTTTGACTTAGAGGGCTCAACACCTTATTACAAGATAAGATCCTTAGCTATTTTTAGTAGGTCTCAACATACATCTCAGCGGGTAATCACTCCACAACAATAACTAGTGATAAATCATCCATAGAGGGTTATGCTCCATCATTTAATCATTTGAGCAATCACCCATAGTGGGTTACACTCCATATTTTACCCATCTATCCATCTTAGCGAGTACTACATCCATAGTGGGTTTTCACTCCACACTTGGACCATTCTTTTGGGTATAACACCCTTCATTTAGGGTTCTTGATCAGCTTCTCTTTCTTTCTATGGTTGACCTTTGCATCTCCTTCTTCTTCTTATTCTTCTTCTTCTATATTACCTTCTTATTTCTTTCCCTTTATTCTACGAACTTCATGTTAGCTGCATTAGATTCATGTTGTACCTTTTATTTTTGCTCTATTATTTGTTTGCTTACTTAGTTATTCATATTTTGCTCTCTCTTTCCTTGTCTCTTTCGATTTTCTTAAGGAATATCCATTCCTTATGAAACTCAAGGGGGTACCCCAATCATATAGGCATTAATGGTAATAATGTCTCACCTATCATGCAAAACTCTAGAGTGTCCTTCGTGATACCCCTTTTGCATCACTCTTTTGCCTAAACCTGACCACTTCTTTTTGTGCTTGTTGTCTTCTTGTCTATAGAATCCTACATCTTTCTTTGATGCATTTACTTGGCCTTAAATGCATCAAAGAAGGGGTAAAATATAGACATAGAAAATTGAACCATTTTAGTGGACAATCTTCTTAGAGCCCTTTGGGAGGCCCCTTAGCCTTGTCTAGGCAAGAGTAAAGTTCCTTCCCCCTATTTATCCTTTTTTCTCTCTCTATATGCTTGATCCCTAACGAGGCACAAATTTGCATGGCAGAATCGCGATCGATCTTGATGGGGTACAATTTCACCTTTTTAGGGTTTGGCCCATGAAAACCTTAATTATTTGGGTTTGGCATGTTTTCGTTGGCCCTTCTTATTTTTCTTGCCTTGCTCGCATTCAAATCCACTATATAAGGAGGGTTTGAATTCACTTTTCACACATAGTTACACATGACATGGTACAAAATTCTTACATGCTAACATTTGATTTCTTATTTCTCACAAAGTGTTCTTATTTGGTCTGCATCCCTTTTCTTTGTTTGTAAGCAAGTTTAACTTTGGAGTTTAAATATTGATTGTATTTATGTTGCATTGAATTGTTGATTGCTTCTCATCATTGTTGGTGAATTGGTGTTGAAGCCCTAAGGAGAGATCAACCATTCGGGAGGTATCAAACCTTTTTGCTTGCTTCCTTGCACTCTGCCAAGTGAAAGTGATTTGTTGTACACTTGTTTTCATTTACTACATCTTAGGTTGATTGTTCTATTTCAATCTGAGATATTTTTTCACTTCAACAAAATCGTGCTCAGCCTTCTACGAGGCATGATTTTGCCTATGTGTTATCACGTTTGCCTATTATAGGGTATGGTATCACCTGAGAAAAATTTTGGGGCAATATACTATTCCAAATTTTATCATTGCATTCTAGGCTAAATTTAGAGCTTGATGTTACATTCTATTTTGTGATTTCATCATTCTATTTTTTTGTATTTTATTATGTTTATTTTCTTCCAAAGGTCAATTTTTAATTTTATATATCAAAGGTCAGATAAAAGGACCTAGGGGGATTGACTATTGCACCTCCAAGAACTATTGTACAATGATCTAAGAAGGCCCCCTAACACTAATCCTATTTTTCAAGTGTTTGTTAAGTTGTATTGCAAAAACAAGTTTTATTGATAGATTTGGACAAAGGGATAAAAGAAAGGATAAATCATTAGATAAGATAAGTGTTCTGATTATTTTCTAGGCTATTTGTTGTATGCTTTATATTTTTGTTATAAACCCTGGACTTTATTTGAAAATAATATATTTAATTAAGTTCTAGGCATTGAAGGATAAACAACATAAAGTGTGCACTTAGGGTTAATATTGTTTGTGCATATTTTCTTGAGCCCTTTCTTAAAGGTTTTATGTCTTGAAAACCTAGGTTAGAAAAGCATTCGAAGGAAGAATAATTCTAGGTTTAGTTCTTGTATTCCTACATTTTGTATTTTTGCACTGTCCTTTATCTTTTATAGCATAGATCTATAAAGATTAAATCTAGGTGTTTGTATTGAATCTCATACATCTAACATTCTCAAAAAATAGAGCACTTGGAGCGAGTCCTTAAATTATTCTTTGTGAACCCTTTCCCCCTAGAACTAAGTGTATAGAACAAAATACTCTTGTGGATTTCTCTCTTGCGGATACAAATTTTGGAAATTGTACATGGTAGGACAGTTTCCCCCCTCTACAGAAGCTTATGCATTTTTTTGGAGTTTGAAAAGATTTAAAATGAGTGGTCATATTAAGGAATGTAAGTATTATTAATGGAGATATAACCCTATGAAGTCATCCATCTAGAACAATGGTAGAGGTAGGGCAATATTTTCTAGAAAAATGTCTCATTTTGCAAGAGTTATATCTTGTTTCAGACATTTTTAGAATATTTTTGCACCATTTTGTAGATATTTTTGGGTAATATAAAATTAATGGTTATTTGTTAAATTATAATAAGTATTGATGGAGTTATCATTGTTTGAAGTTGAGTTATTGATGCTATTTTTTTGGCTACACAATTTTTTAACGAAAAGAATTCACATATTTTTTTAGTAGTCATTTTTAGTAGATTCTTGCACAATTGTGTAGATTAGTTTGAATACTACAAAAATGGTTGGTCATTTGTCAAATTTTAATTTTTTATTGAGGGATTTATGTCTATTTGAAGTTGGGCTATTGATGCTATTTTTGGTTGCATAAAAAATTCATCTAAAAATAATAATTTTCATAGCTCTCAATTTGGGTAAGCATAAATGTTAAGAACCTCCATTATCATTAATAAAATTATACACCAATATGCAAAAATATACAATAAATCAACCACATTAATAAATCCACACAAGACAAGATATGAAAATACCCTTCAGTAGGGCAACACCAAGAATACTCCTTAAGGAAGAAATCACTCCATAATATCTTCAAGCTCCATGAACCAAGACTATTTTTTTTATTATACTAGAGGAATCGGTAACTCATTACAATTTTCTACACCTCTTTGTGGGTTCAAATCTTGCTCCTTATCACCACTATAACCTCCAGTTGCATTGGGTAAAAATTTTACATAGTTAACTACACTGACGCGATACGCTCACTGGTACTATGGGGTCCAAGGGATTGCCATGAGCCAAGACTATTAAAAATAATAATTGATATGAATTATTTACAATGAAAATATCCCTTCTTTATATAACCATCTTCCTAAACCCTTCATCTCCCTTATCCCACTTATCATAATTAAATATTAAATATAACCACCCTTGGTTTATGTGTGGCATATGCCATAATATCCATATACAATAGAATATTATATTCCTCATATACCTATCCCTAGGTACCTAACATTCCACCTCTCTTAAAAAAATATTTTATCTTTTAAATATAGGAAGAAACTAAATAATATGATCTTCTAAGCAATGCTGACAACTGATACCAATCTTGATCATCCCTCTATCCAAGTGAAATATTGATTGGTGGTAGTCTATGATGATTCCAAGCTACCTTTGTGCCACTTGAATATCTATAATTTTTGCTCCTATGGCTCTATGATTATCTATTGTAGTTATTCAATTGCTCTATGCCTTGTGTTCTTAATTGTAGCTTCTCATGATGGTGTGGATGGTGATATACTATTGTTCTACTTTCTTTGACTCTTCTCTCTTGCTTCCCTCTATTGGTTCATCCTTTGCTTTTTCTTCTTCTTTAATTTTTTCTAATACCTTCCTCTTAGACTCTATTTTAGGTTCTTCTACTTGTTCTTCAAATTTTTTCCTACACTAGCTACCTATTTTTCATCAAATCCTTGTTTCTTACATTGAGAAATATCTTGTGTTGTTATCTTCTTCTTTATATATCATAACTTCATGAACTTATTTTAACATATTAATGTTAATTGTACCCAAAGAATCCAACCAATGATAACCAAGAACAATATTCACATCATCCCTCTCAATGGCATAGAAATCTAAATGTAAAACATATTTATCCATGGTGCTTATCAAATATTGTCTTTAATTTTCTTTGCTTGAACTTAAAACCTCTTAGCCAAAGAAATATTAATGAAATTATATTTGTTGCTAAAATTTATAGAAATAATAACATTTTCCCTCTAGATGCATCCATAAACCTACAAAATTGATTTTTTAGATTTAAACAATTCATAATCACTACTTGGCTTATATAATACCAAATATATACTTCCTTTCATCTACACATTATTATCCTTATTTTTTTCTAACACCAATTTATTTCAAATTATGTACCTATTTATTTCTTCTATTTCTTTTGCACAGTTTTTGGTGGTCTATAACAAGTTTCTCATTTGTTCACTTAATTTCTCTAACTGGGCTTCTTCCTCTTTAGAAAAATCTTCTAACTCCATGACCTCAACCTAGAAAAATTTCCCAAAGCAACTAGGGTTTTGTTAAATTAGGGTTTCTAAAAAATAAAAATTTCAAATCTCCTCTATTCTAAACAATTAATTCTATAAATTTTCTTCAAAATAAAATAAGCTACAACTGATTTACTTACTATAGCTAATATATATTTTTACTTTCATTTTTCCATGACTTAAAAAATCATCACTATCCTTGTTCTAGATGGCTGACTTCACAGGGTTATATCTCCCTCAATCCTACTCAAATTCCTTCATATAGATTCTCATTTTAAAGATTAAATTTTGCACAAAATGACACAAGAATCATATGACTTAGACCAACATTTACCAAGTTATGTATCCCATAAAATGATATAATTTTTTCTAAAAAATATGTCACTAACATTGCCCTTGTTCTAGAAAATTAACTTCACAAGTTTATATCTCTCTCAATACTGCTTAAATTCTTCTATATGACTACTCATTGTAAATCTCTTTAAATTTTAAATAGAATGGCATAATAATATTTTGAATAAACCCCATGACATCAGCATGATTGCTAGGTTGGATCAAAACATCAATCACAATGATGAATCACCAACTAGGGACATGTGACTTAGTGTTTCGTCAATGTCAACTCATTTTGCTATGGGTGAAACCTCTTATTGGGCCCTTCTCTTCCAACGGGGTGGATCCAAATTTTATCTTATTGATCAAAGTCTTGTTCATTGTGTTAATTTTTCTGATGCCTTCCTGGTACCTAAGATTTACCTTATTTTTGGCTATATTTATTTTTTATTTTAATCCCATATTTTTTACATCGAATTTTCAAGTACCATTCACCTCTTTTCTTCTTAATGCCTTTCATTGGGATTCTAAAGCCCTCCCTCCCACCATCTGTCATCATTTCTGGCTCGTGTTCCTCGTTACTACCTTGTTTGCCTTTTTGAGAACCTTCCCTCTTCGGTTTTCTTCATGCCTTGTTCCAAGGAATGTTTCATCGTGCCTTTCAATATCTTGGGTTTTTGCTGCTCTCCCTATTTTTTCCTTTCCCCGATTCCCAAGTGTTATTTTAAGTCAACCTCCTTTGATCATGGCTCACTTACCTATTTTCCTTTGTGATAGCAGCTGTCGGATAATCCTCCTCGATCAAATTCATAGCCAATTGGCTCCTTTGGTCTGGTTGTTATCCTTTCCTAGATTTTTTTCCTTTTTGGTTTACCATGATTTTGTTATTCTTTGCCAAATCATGTCGTAAAGAGGTTTTTTAAATCCAATTGACACTCTTTACCTCCCATTGTTAGCCCTATACATGCCTCTTTGTATCCTTGCTTTTTATTCCTAATTTTTAAACATGAAGGATGCCAAAATCACCTATGTTGAACCTGACACCTTTTCCATTGATGCTATTTCTGAAGCAATTCTCAAATATAAATGTGGTTTGATCAACTTTTTCAAAATATTTTCTAGAACCGATTGGGATGCTAGCATGACTTTTAATTTGACTTGGGAGGATGGCATCATCATCATACATGGATTTGATTTTCAGATTACTATGGAAATCCTTTTCGAGCTTACTGGTAGGTTCTTGATGGACATGTGGTGAGAAGAAACAAGCACAACTGGGAAGCAGAGCTTTCCCACTTCGAACCATCCTTGCCACTGTAGAAGCTTCACAAAAAATATTTGTATCGCAAGGACCTATCTACTCCTTGGAAGGAATTATTGAAACCCATTTTGCAGTATTTGACTATTGATGATCCTGAGTCATAGTTGTGTAGCTTTCATTTGTCCTTTGTTAATCATTTTAGAGATGCCAAAATGCTTAATATCCCTAAGTTTTTATACTGGTCCATGGACTATTCCATTACGTCCACTTGTGCTAAGAAAGAGGAATGTTGGCCTTCCCATCAAGGATTGTTTAAAATTTTGTATGGCTATTTGCTTCAAAAATTCCCCAAAGGAAACATTACTATCCATGAAAGTGCTGAGGAGGAGTCCTCTCACACTCCTAGCCCTAAATCCAAAGGTGCTAAAATAAAGGGTAAATCTAGAAAACCCCAGCTAGTCTTCAATGCTAAGAAAAAATTCAAGGTCAAAAATACTCCCACATGTTCCCAAAGGCTCAAATTCAAAGAAAATCCTACTCCTGATCTGATTCACCTGATGTAGTTGAGAAATACCTGCACAAACTTGTCATTCAATCTTCTTCTGCTACCATTGATCACCTGGAGATAGCTTATGTTGCTCTTGGGAAGGGCATTGCTCAGCTGAAGGATCAAAGAAACACCTTAAATTTGTTCTTTTTTGTGACATATTTGATAAGTACAGTCTGGCTATCTCTTCTACGACTGGGATTTATGATATTAATGAGGATGCTAAAGAGGATGAAGTCATTGAAATCACTAAGGAGGTATTTAAGGATGCTCCTAAGGATGAAGTTAAGGCTGATGTCAAGAACAAAAAATTGGATATCACTATTGCATCTATTGAAGCACCTCCTATGCAATGATTCTTTCCTGATGCATGTTGTTGGATCTACGGGGTTCCCTTCCTTTTGGTCTTGTTGTAATGACTTATGTTGTCTTCCTCTCTTTCTAAGGATGCATTTTGTTCCTTTTTAGCATCCTTTTTTCTTTTCTTTCTCTATTGCTTCTTTTTCATTTCTGCTTCTTGTCTCTTCTTGTTGTTTCAAGGCGTTGGGGTGCCTTTCAAATGCCCCTTTAATAAAATTATTAACTTACCAAAAAATATATATTTTGAATAAAAAACTTATCACAAATATATGTCTCCCAAAATATGAGATATTTTTTAGAAAAAATTTACCCTAGTTTTACAATCCATAAAAAATACAATCCCCACTTTGCCAGAATTTTTGCTTTGATACTAGATATTAAGAACCTCTATTCTCATTAATAGAAATTATTCACCAATATGTAGAAATATATAATAAATCAACCACAATAATAATTACACACAATATAAGATATGAAAATACCCTTCAGGTAGGGCAACACCATTAATACTCAAGGAACGAATCACTCCACAATATCTCCAAGCTCCATGAGCCAATAAATTTAAAAATAATACTTGATATGAATTGCGTACAATGACTATATCCCTTCTTTATATAACCCTCTTCCTAAATCCTTAATCTTCATAGATCTCTCTTATTCCACTTATTATAATACAATATTAAAATAGTTTCACCCTTGGGTTATGTATGGCCCATACCATAATACCAATATACACTATAATATTATATTCCCCCACATTCATATCGCTAGGTACCTAAAAATATTTGAAGTCTTTCATCCTAATGTTATTATTTCATATTAATGCATAGATAACTGAGCTAGAAGGCTTTATAGTCTTCCATATTCTAATGAAGCAACCCATTTTATGTATTCCCTTCATCATCTATACACTCCAACTCTATCACTCCTTTGTTTTATTCTAGTCTACTTTTTCAATCTTCTTGATTGATGTAGACTCGCTAACCTCACAAGATGACACCAATTCTTCATAAATAGACTAGTTATCAATTTAATGGTATAATTTCATTGATCCCTTTTTGAATATAAATTATTCCTTCTCCTAATTATGATTAATTTTCACCATGTGTAACCACTTCCACCACAACAATATATCTTAGGTTAGTTTTTGGATAGCAATTAATATAAAGTTTAGAATAAATACTTGGTTGGAAATCTTTAATTTTATGTAGTTAATACACCTTCCATTTCAATATGATACTGGTCTGCACCATACTATTGGAATATATTACATTATTTTGTACATGCTAATGTACCACCTTGGGTACATATTTAGATTAGGAAAGAGAGTCCTAGATTAGAGTGTGAGTATTTACTTTATGCAATGTAATAAATGCACAAGTATTATTAAAGTGTGCAAAGTATTTTGGTATTATAAATGTGCATAATAGTCCATGTGCACATGAGTACATAGAGTAGGAATATGAAGAGTCTCTAGAAGAGTGAAGGACAAGAGTGCTCCATATAAAGAGTCACATTCCATTATATATGTGTCTATGAGTGTGTATGTATGAGATATACAATTTATACAATGAGAATGTGGAGAATTATGGTGTATTTGAGATGTTTTTCAATTGAGATACAATTTTTTTATCGGTAAAAAAGTTTAATTAAAAGTGGGTTTTGAAAGGAGCCCCAATACCTTATTACATCATGGAAAAAATCAATAGGTCCTTATATCCACAACACAAAACAAAGGGTGGTCCACTAGGTAAAACCGATCTTACAAGGAAATGAACAACCATATGGGGAGATCCCATGGGGATGATCTCGATTGAACAAAAATGACGAACAAGGGTGGTCCCAAAAGGGATACCCCATAGACCAGAGGACTGCAACTTAATTTCCATTGTCGATGTTCAAAGGATCAACAACCTCCTTAAATATAGTCTTGATGTGGCCATAAAATTCGTCCAGCACCTTCAATGCCTGATTATAGAGCGTCCAAGCTACCTTGGAAGAATTGGTAGCCACTGACAAGGTGGCCACCATGCTAGCAATGTGACTGAGGATCAATGCACTTTAGCATTGGCTCCTTAGGGGGAATCGACTTGCTGGAATTTATAAGGGATGGTATCTCCTTCTTCAACTTATTTATATGATAAAAAGCATGGACATAAGAAGGGTTGGAATTACATAAAAACTTGGCTGAAGAGCACTTTAAATACCTACACTTGAAATCAAATTCAGCATACGAATATCCTTCCTTGAGCTCAAACCTGGGGGTTTACTTTAAGGTAGAAGGGAAGGAAAAATCAAGGTTGTTATTTTCACTAGGGACCTTGTGGATAAGAGTTTCATGACTATTAATTTCAGTGGGTTCAGGAGGGGTGGGGTGATTGGGGCTTTGAGTGGGATTGGGAGGGGTAGGGGAGGCAGAGATCATAGCTTTCTTGGAGTAAAAATCAAGGGTATGCTTATACAAGATAAGATGTAGGTCCTGATGGATGGGATGGGAGGATTTTCCACTCCTAATATTTTTTATGGACAACTCAAGGGACCTATACAAATAATTTGGGATGTTAATCTTTTTAATACCCCTAAGGTGGTTCAAGAAGGCCAGATGGAAACTATGAAGAGGGTGAAGAACACAAGCTTATACTGAGAGGGGGGTGAACAATATAAGACCACTTTTTACTTTTCTTTTCAATTCAATATTATGTAGTGTATAGATAGCAATATCAATAGCAGTAATCAAAGCAATGCACAAAACACCATACACAATAGAGACACCATAATTTACGTGGTTCACCCAATGTGGGCTACTCCATGGAGAAAATATTTTACTAAATTTTCTCAATCAATCTCTTTGGGAATCCTTCCCAATTACAATATTTATGGACCTCTATCCAAAGGAGATGTTGATCCCCTAATCTCAAGTTCATGGATCTCTTCCATAGGAGAAATCTTTCCCCTTCTACTCTAGCTAGTGATCTTCTAGAAGACTTTGTCTCTCTGCTACACTAACTGGTGGATCTCTCTCCACTTGAAGACTCCTCACTCAGATCTATCTTCAATTTTCTTGGTTGCTGGATCTCTATCCACTGAGACTCTATCCTCTATACTCTATCATATCCAAAGCTTTGTATCAATACTATACTAAACACAGTCCAATCGGTCTAGCATAATTCTGCTCAATATCTTGCACTAAACATAGTACATTCTATCTAGTACAATTTTTCTCAATAGGTCCACACATAACCTACTCAAATCTACTCAATAGGTCCACACAGAACCTACTCAATTTTGATCAATTTGTCCACACATAACCTACTCAAATCTTCTCAATAGGTCCACAGAGAACCTTATCAAATTTGCTTAATAGGTCCACATAGAACTTGCTCAAATCTGCTCAATAGGTTCACTCAAAACTTGTCCAAATATGCTCAACAAGCTCACTCAGAACTTGTCCAAATTTTCTCAACAAGCTCACTCATAACTTGTCCAAATCTGCTCAATAATTTCTCTCTAGGACTTGCTCAAATCTGCATAGCAAGCTTCCACAAAAGCTTACTCAAAATCAGTCCACAAGCCTTCTCAAAGACTTGTCTCAAATATGCTTAACAAGCTCACACATAACTTGTCCAATCTCATAGAATCATAAAGAGAATTGTTAGAGACTCAATATGTTCTATACTTAATGCTCAATCAATATCTCAATTCAATCTCATAGAAACATAAAGAGAATTGTTAGAGACTCAATATGTTCTATACTCAAATCCCAATCTCAACTCAAATCAGTCTCATAGAAGCATAAATAGAATTTTTATAGACTCAATATATTCTATACTCAAATCCCAATCTCAACTTAAATCAATATCATAGAAGCATAAAGAGAATTGTTAGAGACTCAATATGTTCTATACTCAAATCTCATTCTCAACTCAATTCAAATATAGAATAGTTTGTTTTATGGAACTTGAACAACCACATGCATCCACTTGACTAGGCTCAATCAACTCAACTCAACCAATCACCTCAATGAACAACCCTTTCTCACAAACCCTAGTCCAAGCATGTATCAACCAACTCAAATTGTTTCCAATAATTCTCAAACACAAATCTCACACAACAATGATACTCATGTTCTTTTCTAACTCAAGTTCAAGTTCTTTGCATAACCAATTTGCTTCAACAACAATGCTTATAAAACAAGGTTTAATCACAACTCTCAATCTAGAAAACCTTGAAGCATTAAACCAATCACTTTTGAAAAGGAAACCACAATCAATCCTTTTCACTCCAAAGGTATTTTATAATCAACCACCATAATCAATCAATAGGATAATGTGCCCATACCTTTTATGAAGATGAAGAAGCCTCTTTAGAAATCTGCCACAATCACAATATTCTTTTGCCAATCCTCACAAGGATTAGAAGATCACAAAATAATCAACATTACTCCACTTCACAATAATATTCACCAAGGCTTTTAATTAAAAAACCTTCTTAAGAATAAATGCACATCTTCCTTATCACTCCTAAAACCACTTGTACCATATAATAAATCAAAACATTGCATAACCTTGTCACTTAAAAAACCATTTATACCATAAAATAACTCAAATATATTATATCCTTCCTTTCAAAACTTTTGCACTTAAAAAAATAATCACAAAGCCTTGTAAAATGGATTCGGGTGGTTTCGACCCCACGTTCCTCCTCGTCATGCGCCTTAGTGCATTATCTTCCCACTGTGTGGGCTAGGCCTCCCACATGGAGGCTTTAAGCCTTTGAGACTTATATTTCCGTCCTCTCTACCTATACCTTGAAACTTGCTCCTTTGTTCCACGTGCAATGCACAAACGAAATCGAAAGGGGGGAATCGACGATTGCGAAGAGGGGATAATCAAATGCGAAAAATATTTCTTGTCCCCCTCTTGGTTGATAAAATCAACCCCTTTAAATATTTGAACCTTTGCATGATAAAATATATGATGTCGGCGAACATGGCGGGAAAACTCTTTTATTTAATTTTAAAGTTTAAATTTTAATTTTAAATAAAATAAAATTTAAACTAAATCTTTAAAATTAAATTTCTCCATCACTAGGGCACATTTTTTCGATGAAACAAAAATCCAACTTGAGTTTTAAGAAAAACCCATTTCAAATATGACATCCATGGTTTTAAATAGAACGTTTCCTTGCCTTCCTTGGTTTTCATAAAAACCTTTTTCTAAGCTTCCCATGAAACTCCTTTTGGAACCAAATGCCATGCATCCCTTGAACCTTTGATCAAAACCTTTTCTTCTTATGAAGCTCTTTGTGGAGCAAAATCATAGTGCTTACTTACATAGGTCCTTTTGACATCAATGACAACTTTTAGCTTAGGGACTCAAAATTTCCAATAGAGGGACATCAATTTTATCAATGATGAAATATGGTAATATTGGAATCATATCATGATTCCAAGGGCTAAGAAGGGAATCTCTATATATTCCTCCATCAACCACAACCATATCCTTACCTTTATTAACAAAGTACTCCTTCTCCATTGACATAGTGTGTTTGTTGCACCTGATGGTTTTACCATCAATTGAGAAGCCTATAACCTTGACTAATAATGAATGTTAATCAAGAAGTCGAGGCCCCTGATAGTAAATTGACCTCCATTCCAGGAGTTAAAAATTTTATTAGAAAGTTTATCATCATTACCAACAAACTTCTTTAGAAAGGGTAAATAGTTTTGGCTCCTTAAAATATCCTCAACAATGGGGTTGAGCTGAAGCGAAGAGGGCTCAAGTAAGTCCATGGAGGGATAGATATGGAATTTGGGGGACCTAAAGTGAGGGCTAAGTATGTGGAAGTAATTCATGTGGTTTGGCATTGCACAATGATAGAGAATAAAAGGATGCTCAGCTCGTATTCCAAAGCATGTGGTTAAATATTAGCTAGATACCATTGCTAATTTTGAAGGACGATGATGCTTAGATCATGTGCCAACCATTGACATATAATTTTTGTATTGGAAAGGAGCCAAGGGGTTAGCTTTGGTGATGGTGGCATAGGATGAAACACCATTTTGGAAATGAACAATGCTCAAGGTGGTAAATCTATCAAATATTTTTAGGTGGTTTAAATGATCACACCAAGAGACTCAAGCAAGATCTTAAGGTAATGCAAATGAGAGGTAATTCAATTAGAAGAAACCAAGGTGGAACAAATAATCACACCAAGGTGGTCAAACAAATTTTGAAGAACAAGGATATGAGATTCAATTCGATTGGACAGATCATGAGAGGTAATGATGATCATACCAGGGAAATTGAGTAATATCTGGAATCCAAACACATGAAGGAGAAGGTGTCGATGATGGGAGGTTTTAGGGAAGCAAAAGGAGGTAGGGTGAGGGGAGGGGTACACCTGAATGGTGGTAATATGGTGAATTGTGGGGTAGGGAAAGGGGTGACAAGAAAAGTAAAATGGAAGGGTGAGGCTAACCAGGTGGACTAGTTGGGCACAGGGGATGCAGGGTAGGGGAAGGGGTAGAGAACACATGGTGAGACTAGTGATCAGGGTAAGGTTTTGGGTATGACTCAAAGTCAAAGGACCTGAGGGATGGGATGAGTGGTATTTTGAGATATAATTTTTGTGAGCATTTATTAATGACATTTATTTGAGTTATTTATGAAGTTATTTATGATTTTTATATGTTTAATAGTTTACCATTATCATATATTTCATATTATAACTTTATTTTAGATCTTTTCATTATTTTATCTTAAGTATTTAGCTTCAAAATCTAATAGTGGTATTAGAGCCACAATAAAGCTATGTCTTGCATATATTTTTAAGTTGTAAAGGATATTTCCATTGGTTAAGAAGAAACCAATGAAGTTGAAGAAATTATCTCTGGAAAATAAAACCAGAGAAGATAGTATTTTCACTGTGTTGAAGTAAAACCAGTGAAGGTTGAAGATTTACCTATTCCAAGAGCAAATTTAGAATAGAAGGAAATTTACAGGTCTTGAAAATAGAACTTGACATTTATGAGATTAAGAGACCTTAGAAGGAGGTCCTATTGAAAATTTTAATAGAGAGAAGAATATTCTAGATTAATATTTGGCTAGATTATTTCCATAGGGTTGAAGGAAAACTCATGAAGACTAGGACTCAACATAGATTTCTTTCTACTAGTTTTGAGAATAACTAGTGAAGTTTATTGATTTTAGAATTTTAGAAATTTGAATGTATTTTTTTTTACCATTGTATAATTTTTTGTTGCAAAAAGTTATCAAAACTTTATAAGCTTACTACAATATATAGAGAATAATTTTATCTTTGGTTGCCTAAAAGTCTATGTGCTTTCCTTGTGCAAGGATTAGTTTTGAGTTGTAGCAAAAGAGTAGACATTGTAGATTAAAGAGGTCCAAAAAGAGTCCTCATTAAAGATTGAATATTGTATGTTGAGGACTTGAAGAGACCCAAGAAAGAGGTCACATTGAAGAAATTCTAGATTTGGAAGATATAATATTGGATATTGAATATAGAGAAGGACTACAAAAAGATCCTATTGCAGAGTTGAGAAGCAACAGAATTTGGAGATCCAAGAAAGAGATATCATTGCAAAATTTCCATAGTTGGAATATTGAAGAGACCATTGAAAGGCATAATTGAAATTTTTAGAAAAATAATTGAGTAGCTATTAAATTAGAAGATCCAAGAGAAGAGGCATCAAGAGAATTTTGTGAAGAAGAAGGCTAGAGAAAGCCTCATTGCAAAGTTGAAGAAATGGCCATTGAAGGAGATTTGAAGAAATTTCATGATAAAATATTGTAAGTAGGATAAGCTCTTGAAAAAGAAGAATTTGGGATAATTACCACCATCCAAAAATAAACCCAAAAGGAATAAGTATTTGGAAAGAAGTTTGTTAAATTTTGAGATGGTTTTTGAAGACCTCAATACATCCATATTCTTGAGGAAAAGTACAATGAAAGAGATCATATTTGAAGTCAAAATTTGATAAGAATATTGAGGAAGGAAGAATAATTGAAGAGGCCATAGTTTATGAGAAGTTTCAGGACATTCACAAAAAAAATTTAAGGCTGATTTACAAAGGAGGAGGTTGCTATTTTTTGAGGTATAAGTTGAGAGGTAACAGGATAGCAAATTGAGGAAAGTATAGAGCTGCGATTTTGAAAATCTTAGGACAGTTTTGAGAGAATATTTGGGAAGCATTAGAAGGAGAAAAGTGAGCTGCATTTTTAAGGATTTTAGGGATAAATTTGAAAAAGCTTTGAACAACAAAGCAAAGGAATTTTTGGCATCATTTCTGTATAAGAAAAGAGCTGCATTTTTCAAGGCATTAGGATAGCGAGAAAGCTGATTTTTGGGCAGCAATTAGAGCTGTAAAATTGATGATTCTAGAGCAGCAAATAAAAAGGGAGTGGAGCTGAAAAATTCATAAATTTGAGATAACAAATCACCAAGAAGACTAGCCAAAAATATGGCCATAAGAGGTGTGTAATATTGGTGCTATAAAAGTGTTCTTATACAAGTATTAAAAGTAATTATTTCAAGTTTTAAAATCACGATATTATATTTGTTAAAAGTTAGAAAAAATAATTCTAAGTTAAGTGTATTCAACCAAAGAAAGGAGACATCATTATTATTCTTAAATCTACAAAATATAACAACAAGGATTGGAGTTAAAAGTGCTTGAAAGGGAGTGATAAGGAAAAATAATATATGCTATTTTTTTAATCAAAATAAGTGCAGACTAGTTATAAGCTCTATTGAATAAAATAAATGAGTGCTCAAATTTAAGGTAGATTGAAGGTGTTTAAATACACCAAGAGGAGAACCAAAATTACTGAAAATAATGGTGAAGAAAATTCACCAAAAAGGGTGGTAGATCCAATGATAAATTGTGGAGGCAACACCATATTGAAAGAAGAGCCACCATCTTGCAAAATAAGCCATTGAATGTAGAGGATAAGAGCCATCGTCTATAGGAGAAGAACCACCATGAAAATCCACCCATAGAGTTTCATTTTAGAGAGCCACCATTGAAAGGTGGAGCAACCAAGCCTAGGAGGAGGAGTAGTGAAGCACCTAAGTAGAGAAGAGCCACCATTGGAGAAGAGGAATTATTGTTTGCAAGCTCAAAAATATAAGTAACAAAAGAAGACAATATTTGGATATTGAAAATCCATAAGAAGAAATCAAATGTCTAGGGTTTTGCAACTACCAAGAAGGGAAGTGAAAATTGGCCAAGTGTTAGAAGAAGAGGAAGAACACAATCAAGGAGAATAGTATGTTACTTGAAGCATGAAGTGTTAAAAATTATCATTTGCAAGGTTGGTTAACATTATAGAATTATTCATGTCATTGTCACAAGTAAGGAGGAGCACCATAAGTCATATGAAGCAAGAGAAACATGAAGAGGAAGAACACAATCAAGGAGAAATAAAATGCCTAGGGTTTTGCAACTACCACATTTACTACAATAAGGAGGATGTATGTTAAAGTTTCAAGTGCCTTGGAATAGCTTGGAGAATAGTTGACCAATCAAGGAGGAGAGAGAGCACCCATTTTCCAAAGCAAGTTAGAATATGACAACAAAGAAGGAGCACCTCAAGTTTTGGAGGTAATACATTTCATTTGAAATTAATTATATGCTAAGATAGAATTTATAATGTTAGAAAATATTATTATTATCTAAGGTTAAGTAGAAATTATTTTTGGAGAGATAAGACATTGAAGTATTATTTAAAACCTTAGAAAATTGATTATTGCAATTTGAAAGCTTTTATGAAGATTGAAGTAATTTTTTTGAAGTTTTATAATTAGATCATTTGATTTTACAAAAAAAATTGAAATATTTGCAATTTAATAAGTTTGGAGAAATAAGGTATCCTACATCAAATTAGGAATACAAAACTTGCAAATATTCTATTACAAAATTTCTAAATTTGGAGTTACAAGGAATTCAACATCAACATAGATTTATGAAATTTAGAATTGGAGAATTATATTCTTCAAATTTGGGAGATAAAAGGAATTTAACATATAACTTTTTACAAAGAAAAATTGCATTGATAATTTAGTCTCTAATTCAAAATTAAAAGATACATAATTTTGAAAGACTTGAAAGATTGAAATTACCTTCAAATTATTGATTGATAAGAGGAAAATATAAAAGTAGTTATTTTGAAGAATTATGTTGAAACTAGAGAGATAAAAGGTTATCAACATAAAGTTAAATTTGAAAATTTGTCCTTAGTCTATCATTCAAAACTAAGGAGAAATAAAGAATAGAGAATTTGAGATTGCATCAAATAATTGTTTGATAAACTAAACTAGGGAGATATAAGGTAGTCTACTCATGACAACAAATAAATTATTTCTTTCAGAATCTCAACTACTCAAAGGTCCTAATTATACCTCATGGAAAAACAAAGTGAGATCAATATTGATAGTAGAAAAGCTTTGGGATATTGTTAAAGGAGCAAAAACTAAACCTATTGAAGATGCTAGGGAAATTAAAAAATATGAGGAAGATGAAGCAAAAGTACTCATGATAATAATATTTACAATTATAGATGATATACAACCATAAATTAGTTCAACAATAACTTCTATAGAAGCATGGAATAATTTAGCCAGGATATTTGAAGGAAATAATAAATCCACTACCTTGAATCTTCAAGTCTAATTGCATTCTCTAAAATCCAATAATGGTGAAAATATATAATTATTTCTAATAAAAGTGGTAGATATAAAAGAAAAATTATTAATCTTAGGAGAGAAGGTAGAAGACAAGTTTTTTGTTCAAGTAATTTTGAGAGCACTTCCAAAAAGCTATAAACATCTAGTCACATCTTTACAAATTCTAAGTAAAGATACATCATTTGATGAGTTAGTCAATATACTACAATAATATGAAGTAGAAAATTTAATCAAATATGAAATGACTAACAATGCCTTAGTCTCAAAAGATAATCCACAAGGAAATATTTTTTCTTTCTCAAGGAACAAAACAAAATGGAATGATAGATATTGTCAAGTTTGCAGGAAAAGAGGACACAATACAAATTATTGTAGATTCAATCCAAGAAATCAGTAACAAGGAAATCAAACAAATTTAGGAATCCAATAAAATAGGCTAGTTCAACCAAAAAAGTATCATAATCAATATAGACCATATCAGTAACAATTTTAGCATCAGTACAATCAACCTCAACTACAATATAGATAAGGAAATCAAAAGGGATACTTAGTTCAAGAGATACATGAAATTCAAGAACTAGAAGAAACTATAGAAGAACATAAAGCTAAAGCACTTTTAGAAAATATAGTATTTTATGAAGATACTAATTATTTACTTGATCATGATACAAACAAGAAGCATAATGAAGAAAGTAGAAAAGAAGAGCACAAGTTACAGAAGAAGGATGGAGATCATATTGAAGACTAAAGTCTTCAATAACCAAATAATGTAATACAGGGGGTTTTGTAATATATTACATTATTTGGTACATGCTAATGTACCACCTTGGGTACATATTTAGATTAGAAAAGAGAGTTCTAGATTAGAGTGTGAGTATTTACTTTATGCAATGTAATAAATATAAAAGTATTATGAAAGTGTGCAAGGTGTTTTGGTATTGTAAATGTGCATAATAATCCATGTGCACATGAGTCCATAGAGTAGGAAGATGAAGAGTCTATAGAAGAGTGAAGGCCAAGAGTGCTCCATATGAAGAGTCACATTCCATTATATATGTGTCTATGAGTGTGTGTGTGAGATATACAATTTGTATAATGAGAGTATGGAGAAGTATGGTGTATTTGAGATCTTTATTCAATTGAGATACAATTTTTATGAGAACTTGTTAATGGCATTTATTTGAGTTATTTTTGAAGTTGTTTATGAGTTTTATATGTTTAATAGTTTTCCATTATCATATAATATTGCAACTTTATTTTATATCTTGTGGTTATTTTATCTTAAGTATTTAGATTCAAAAGCCAACACATACAATAAAAATTTGGATGACCACAAACTGGTTTTGCGAGGAAATGCATTTACATTGGAACCTCATCAAAAATTGCTTGCTTGAGCTTGGTTTGACCAATTCCATGTGGATCAATATTAGGTTCTTCTTGACATCTATCATTAACATTTTTGAATCTATTGATTGGTCATTTTTTGTGTGTTTTAGTATAGGTTGGTGATGCATATTTTCCACCTTAATTTATATCAATTCCTTTGCCATTGCATAGAGCTCTAATATTACACAAAATAAGATAGACATTATGATTCCTATATTTATGTCTAACACTTGCACTACCAACTACTTTAATGGTAACTCCTCTTTAATCACAATGAAGAACATAAGCTTATACTGAGAGGAGGGGTGAACAGTATAAGATAAAACTTTTTACTTTTCAATCCATATGATAACATCAACAATATCAAAGTAGTAAACATTGCACACATCATCACACACATGAGAGACATGATTTAACGTGGTTCACCCAATGTGGGCTACTCCACGGAGAAAATATTCCTTATAAATTTTCTCAATGAATTATTTTGGGAATCAATTCCCTATTACAATGTTTATGGACTTCTATCCAAAGGAGACACCAATCCCCTTGCTTTGGTTCGTGGAACTCTATCCATAGGAGAACTCTATCTCCTCTACTCTAGTTTGTGGATCTCTATCCATAGGAGAACTCTATCTCCTCTGCTTTGGCTGATGATCTTCTAGAAGACTTCTACCCCCATTGCTTTGGCTTGTGGATCTCTCTCCATAGAAGACCTCTATCCTCACTACCCTGGCTAATGGATCTCTATCCACTGGAGACTATTGTCCTCTGCTCTATCACCCCCAAAGCCTATTCTCAACTCTATCTCAAATCTGCACCAAACTCAGTCTCTGAATCTGCTCAAAATCTATCTCAAAATCTATCTCAAAACCTATCTCACAATCTATCTCAAAACTTGTCTCAAAACCTGTCCTCAAGTCTTCTCAAGACTTGCTTATTCACAAACACACTCAAACCAATACTCAAAAATTTCACACAATCATTCAACCAATGAAGCACAACTTGCTTACAAACCCTAACCAAATGTTTCACACTTCTTTCAACAAATAGCACAATGTAGGTCTCAAACCCTAACTCAAATAATTCATAATATCTATCTCAAATTTTCTCAAAACATTCAACAATGAAGCACATAAAACTCACTCAAATATTTCCAACAATGCTCATCAAACAATCCTTTTCACTCCACCTTATGTTTCACAACATTCAATCCAACAAACACTTCAAACAAAAGATGATGTGCCCATACCTTTTTGCTTTGATGGAGATATGTCTTCAAAACCTGTCTCACTCACAATCAATTCCTTTTGTGCCACACCAAGGTTAGATAACAATAGTCTATCTCAAAACCTCCACATGAATATTCCCTCAACAAGATGCTCAAAGAATTCTAAAAATAATATTCTAGAATTCTTCTTTAGTTTTCATGGACAATGCAAAAACTCTCTCAACAATTTCTCCTTTTTATAAAACAAGAATTACAATCAAATAACAAGACTCTTACACCTTTTATCTCCACTCTTTCAAAATAATTTTCACTCCAATTTATTTTCAAAGATAAAAGAATTACAATGATACATAAACCAACTACACACTTATCACTCCAATCTCATAAAATAAATGTCATTCAAACCTTTAAAATAATGCAAAAATATTTCTCCTTATATCTCCTAAGTTTCAACTATAGGTCAAATCAAATATCATCCGCCAAATATTACCATAGCCAACAAACATAGTGCATACCTTATAAACTAACCATGGTGCATACCTTTATCAACAAAAAATCTTTGCTTTGTCATGGACATGAATCGACCCTCCGACCTCAGCTCACCAAGCGCAACACTCGACCACTTGTGCTAGCCAAGCGGTTGAGACTAAGCTTTAGTCTCACCACTTTATACTTGTCGCTTTTGACCTTAGCTAAAAATTAAAACCTTCAACCGATGCTAGGGGGAATCGAACCCCGAACCTTCCTTCTACCAACGACCAACGTAGGACCCACCTACCGCTTGGGCTACCAGCCCTTGCTACACCAAAAGTGCTTGTCGCTTTTACTTTACCCTTTGCCTTCGTTCGACGAATGAGAAACTTCCATGTTTCTCTTCTTCCCTTCATTCGATTTTGTTCGCATGCACATAGACTTGTTTCATTCGAATAATGCATTAAATTTTTCTTTCCTCCTTTTATATGCTCCAAGGTGATTTTATAAACGTCAATGGAAATAGATGCCTCCAATATTTTAAATTTTATTTTTGGCGCCTTAGCCAAATTCAAATTTAATTATTTATTAATATAATATTTAACTTTATGTTTATTTTAAATATTATTTAATTTAGTATTAAATAATACTTTTGCATGGGGTTTTCATCAATTTTTTTCCTTTTTTTCCTTCTTTTTAATAAGCCCTTCTGGCTTAATTATTATAATATTTAAAATATTATAATATCTTATTTTCTCTTTAAAACCATGGGGGTAATATTTTGTCTTCAACATTTTAGCCAACCTTTTTGGCTTATAATATAAAATATTATAACCAATTCTTTTACCACTTTGCTTGTACCAAAATGGACTTTACCTTGCACCAAACACTTGACATCAATGACAACCTTATTACTCAAAATTTCCAACAATATCCCCCTTTGTCATTGATGGCAACCCCTTTTTTTTAAAAACCAATCCTTTTTCAATTTCTTCTCCCCCTGAGAAACTGCTCCCCTGACTGAATGCTCTTCCCCTAACTCAAATCTCTCCTTTGGGGCTAAATATAAGACTCTTAGCTCAGCCCCCTCCCCACCTCCTCTCCTTGAGGTGATTAATTTTGGGGTGGGAGTAGAACTACTCCCAATTTTCCTCTAAGATACTCAAAAGTCTCTTTTGGAAGTGGCTTAGTGAAAATATCTGTAATATGCTCCTTTGTAGTAACATATTCCAATATGACTTGCTTATCTATCACCTGCTCTCTCAAAAAATGATATTTAATCAGAATGTGCTTGGTCCTGGAGTGCATCACTGGATTCTTTGAAATGTTTATAGCACTTGTATTATCACATAGTATGGAGATAGGATGATCATGCTCTATCTTAAAGTCCTTTAAAGTTTACTTCATCCATAATACTTGTGTACAACATGCAACTGCTACAATATACTCTACCTCTGCTGTGGATAAGGATACTGATGCCTATTTCTTGCTTAGCCAAGAGACTAAACAATTTCCAAGAAAGAACGCTCCTCCACTTGTGCTTTTTCTGTCATCAATATTGCCTACCCAATCTGCATCTGTATATGCTATGAGAGTGAAATTATCACTTTTGGGATACCAGAGCCCAAAATCCATAGTTCCTTTTAAATACCTAAGAATCCTCTTTACTGCCATTACATGTGTTTCCTTTGGTGCTGCTTGAAATATTGCCACTAGTCCCACTGCCTGCATTATGTCTGGTCTTGTAGTTGTGACATATAGTAAGCTGCCAATCATAGATCTATATAATTTCTGATTTACCTCTAGAGATTCATCATCTTTACTCAACTTGCATCCTGTAATCATGGGGGTACTTACTGGTTTGCAATATTCTAACTTGAACTTCTTCAACATCTCTTTTATATACTTGGTTTGTGAGAGAAATACACCCTTCTTGGATTGTGAAATCTGTAGTCCAAGAAAGAAGGACAACTCACCAAGCATTGACATTTCAAATTCATTTTGCATGCTCTTTGCAAATTTTTGACACATCTTATCATTATTGCCTCCAAAAATGATATCATCCACATAAACAACCACAATTAGTAAGTCACTTCCTTCATTTTTGATGTATAAGTTATTGTCCACTATTCCTTTCCTGAAACCCTATTCCTGAAGATACTTATCCAATCTTGAATACCAAGCTCTAGGAGCTTGCTTTAATCCATAAAGTGCCTTCTTTAATCTGCATACATAATCTGGCTTATCAGTTAGGCTGAATCCCTTAGGTTGCTCAATGTAAACTTCTTCTTCCAAGACACCATTGAGAAAAGCTGATTTAACATCCATTTGATATACTTTAAAGTTTTTGAAGCTTGAGAAAGCTAAAAATATCCTTATGGCCTCAAGTCGTGCAATAGGAGCAAATGTCTCATCAAAATCAATCCCTTCAACCTGTGCATAACCTTTGCATACCAATCTTGCTTTATTTCTGACTACCTCACCATCTTCATTTAACTTATTTCTGAAAACCCATTTAGTGCCAATTACATTCTTATCTTTTGGTCATGGGACAAGTTCCCAAGTCTCACTTTTTTCTATTTGATTCAGTTCCTCATCCATTGCCTTGACCCAAAACTTATCTTCTCTTGCCTCATTGAAATCCTTGGGCTCAATTTTAGATAACAAAGAAAAATTTGCATGCTCACTTGTTCCTATTATCTTCCTCCTTGTCTGTCTCTCATCTGGATTTCCAATGATTAGATCTCTTGGATGATTTTTCTGCACATACCTGGATGGAGTTTTAGGTAGTGGTCTTTGTGTTTCTTCTTCTTTTGATTCTTCACCTAACTCTTCTTGGCAACTTTCTTCTTCTTCATACACGATTTCTTGAGCTGGTTCTTTTGACCCTATCTGCTCATCAACTATCACATTTATACTTTCTATAATTGTATGTGTCCTCTTGTTGTAGCATCTATAGGCTTTGCTCTTAGTGGAATAGCCAAGGAAAATACCCTCATCACATCTTGAGTCAAACTTACCCAAATTTTTCTCTTCTCGTCTTATGTAACATTTGCTTCCAAAATTTTTGAAATATTTTACAGTGGTTGGTCTCCCTTTCCAGAGTTCATATGGGGTTTTGTGATGGTTTACTCTTACTTGAGCTCTATTGATGATATACACTACTGTATGAACATCTCTCCAAAAACCATCTGAGACCTTAGACTCATTTAACATAGCTCTGGCCATATTTTCAATAGTCCTATTTTTCCTTTCAACTACTCCATTTTGTTGAGGAGTTCTTGTTGTTGAATATTCTCTTTTGATCCCATGTTGTTCACAAAAGTCTATGAATTCATTTGAAGTAAATTCTCCTCCTCTATATGATCTTAAACACTTAATCCTTCTACCTGTTTCATTCTCTACTAATTCTTTAAATGCCTTGAACTTCTCAAGGGCTTCTAAATTTTCTTTTAAGAAGGCTACCCAAATCATTCTGGAATAATCATCTATAAATAATATGAAGTAACTTTCACCTAGTAGACTCTTTGTCCTTGTAGGACCACATAGGTCAGTGTGAACTAGTTTCAATGGCTCAGATGACATAAATCCTTTTGACTTGAAACTTGTTCTAGTTTGCTTCCCATGCTGACATTGTGCACAAATTGTGTTTTGTGGCATTTTTATCTTGGGTAAATCTTTGACTGCCTGCTTGTTGCTTATTTTTACTATGTTGTCAAAGTTCAAATGACCCATTCTTCTATGCCACAACCAACTCTCATCTTCTTGTGATAAAAAGTACTTTTCTCCCTTAATCTCACTTAGCATGTAGAGATTGTTTGTAGTTCTATTTGCATCTGCAATGAGCTTTCCAGTTTTAGATTTTTTGATCTCACATCTATTTGGATGAAAGGTAACCATGTGTCCCTGATCACAAAGTTGGCTTACACTTAGTAAATTGTGCCTCAATCCCTTGACATACAATACATTCTTTATCTTTGTTTTTCCATTATCTAAACTTAAAGTTCCTTTCCCATAGATTTTTGTTGAACCATTGTCACCAAATTTTACTGATCCTCCATTGATTTCTTTAAATACAAGAAATTTACTTTTGTCTCCTATCATATGACTAGAACAACCACTATCAAGGAACCATTATTTTCCCTTATCTTGTACATGAAGAGTTATTTGTACTAACATTGACTTAACTTTCTCTTGCTCTTTTCTTTCTCTCCTAATTGTTGAAGTTGTATTCTTTTTGCTTGATTCAGGAAATACCGTTTTACACCATTTTGCCTTGTGCCCAAAATTATTGCATTTGTAACATATGATATTGTCATTCATAAGAGGTGCAAAGGAATTGAAATTTCTATCAACATTATCTTTCACATAACTAGTGCAATGTACAACTCTATGACCATATTTGTTACATGAAAAACAATAGCCATGGAAGAGATTTTGTAACCTGTTTGAGTGCTTTGAATAATATGGTCGTGTGCTTCTTCTTTTGTTGTTCCTATAATTGAATTTTGTCCATGGATCTTCTTTGCCCTCTTCTTTCCTGATGCCTTTTCCTTTTAGTGCATTATCATAAGTCATGGGCTCTTCCTTGTTTGATGTCTTTGTTCCTTGGGAGCTTGACTCCTCTTTCTGTTTCCCTAACTTTATGTCTTGTAATTTATCCTTAGTCTTTTCAACTTCCTTCCTGAGAGAGACAATTTTTGATTCCAATATTTCACATTCTTCCTCTCTTGCCTTTAATAGTTCTGTCATATCCTATTCAATTTTCTTTCCCTCTTCAACTTTTACCTTGAGTTCTGTGAGATTTTGTAGAAGTTCCATCTTTGCTTCCTCATCCTCTTGAATTTGATCCTTCAAACTTGAGTTCTTCTTTCTAACCTTTTCCAAGTTTCTAAGAGCAGCAAAGAATTCCTCTTTTATGTCAATCATGGCCTCTTCTCCATATTCTGAGGTCATGTATGTTCTTGTGGGATCTTCCTTCAAGTTGTTAGGCTTTTCATGAAGGAACCCGCTCTGATACCAATTGAAGAACATAAGCTTATACTGAGAGGGGGGTGAACAGTATAAGATAAAAATTTTTACTTTTCAATCCATATGATAACATCAACAATATCAAAGTAGTAAACATTGCACACATCATCACACACATGAGAGACATGATTTAACATGGTTCACCCAATGTGGGCTACTCCACGGAGAAAATATTCCTTATAAATTTTCTCAATGAATTCTTTTGGGAATCAATTCCCTATTACAATGTTTATGGACTTCTATCCAAAGGAGACACCAATCCCCTTACTATGGTTCATGGAACTCTATCCATAGGAGAACTCTATCTCCTCTACTCTAGTTTGTGGATCTCTATCCATAGGAGAACTCTATCTCCTCTGCTCTGGATGATGATCTTCTAGAAGACTTATACCCCCACTACTCTAGCTTGTGGATCTATCTCTCCATAGAAGACCTCTATCCTCACTACCCTAGCTAATGGATCTCTATCCACTAGAGACTAATATCCTCTACTCTATCACCCCCAAATCCTATTCTCAAATCTATCTCAAATATACACCAAACTCAGTCTCTAAATCTTCTCAAAATCTATCTCAAAATATGTCTCAAAACCTATCTCACAATCTATCTCAAAACCTGTCCTCAAGTCTTCTCAAGACTTTCTTATTCACAAACACACTCAAACCAATACTCAAAAATTTCACACAATCATTCAACCAATGAAGCACAACTTGCTTACAAACCCTAACCAAATGTTTCACACTTATTTCAACAAATAGCACAATGTAGGTCTCAAACCCTAACTCAAATAATTCATAATATCTATCTCAAATGTTCTCAAAACATTCAACAATTAAGCACATAAGACTCACTCAAATATTTCCAACAATGCTTATCAAACAATCCTTTTCACTCCACCTTATGTTTCACAACATTCAATCCAACAAACACTTCAAACAAAAGATGATGTGCCCATACCTTTTTGCTTTGATGGAGATATATCTTCAAAACCTGTCTCACTCACAATCAATTCCTTTTGTGCCACTTCAAGGTTAGATAACAATAGTCTATCTCAAAATCTCCACATGAATATTCCCTCAACAAGATGCTCAAAGAATTCTAAAAATAATATTCTAGAATTCTTCTTTAGTTTTCATGGACAATGCAAAAACTCTCTCAACAATTTCTCCTTTTTATAAAACAAGAATTACAATCAAATAACAAGACTCTTACACCTTTTATCTCCACTCTTTCAAAATAATTTTCACTCCAATTTATTTTCAAAGATAAAAGAATTACAATGATACATAAACCAACTACACACTTATCACTCCAATATCATAAAATAAATGCCATTCAAACCTTTAAAATAATGCAAAAATATTTCTCCTTATATCTCCTAAGTTTCAACTATAGGTCAAATCAAATATCATCCACCAAATATTACCATAGCCAACAAACATAGCACATACCTTATAAACTAACCATGGTGCATACCTTAGTCAACAAAAAATATTTGCTTTGTCGCGGATGGGAATCGACCCTCCGACCTCAGCTCACCAAGCGTAGCGCTCGATCGCTTGTGCTAGCCAAGTGGTTGAGACTAAGCTTTAGTCTCACCACTTTATACTCGTCGCTTCCGACCTTAGCTAAAAATTAAAACCTTCAACCGATGCTAGGGGGAATCGAACCCTGAACCTTCCTTCTGCCAATGACCAATGCAGGACCCACCTGCCACTCGGGCTACCAGCCCTTGCTGCACCAAAAGCGCTTGCCACTTTTACTTTACCCTTTGCCTTCATTCGACAAATGAGAAACTTCCACGTTTCTCTTCTTCCCTTCGTTCGATTTCATTCGCATGCACATAGACTTGTTTCATTCGAATTATTGCATTAAATTTTTCTTTCCTCCTTTTATATGCTCCAAGGTGATTTTATAAACGTCGATGGAAATAGATGCCTCCAATATTTTAAATTTGATTTTTGGCGCCTTAGCCAAATTCAAATTTAATTATTTATTAATATAATATTTAACTTTATGTTTATATTAAATATTATTTAATTTAGTATTAAATAATACTTTTGCATGGGGTTTTCATCAATTCTTTTTCCCTTCTTTTTAATAAGCCCTTCTGGCTTAATTATTATAATATTTAAAATATTATAATATCTCCTTTTCTCTTTAAAACCATGGGGGTAATATTTTATCTTCAACCTTTTAGCCAACCTTTTTGGCTTATAATATAAAATATTATAACCAATTCTTTTACCACTTTGCTTGTACCAAAATGGACTTTGCCTTGCACCAAACACTTGACATCAATGACAACCTTATTACTCAAAATTTCCAACACACAATGAGTTCCTTTAGTTTCTATTTCTAGTTATCCTTTATCTAAATTTCCTCTTCAACTTGTGCATGTGCCTAATGCCATATCTTCTCCTACTTTCTAGGATTTGGATTTTCTTCCATACATCTTACTACAACCACATGCTTATCCTTCTATTGGCCCATTCAATGCTCTTTAATGTGAAAAAATTTGATATTTTATAATTTATTGGTGTTTTTTACCTTTTGATAGTTAGACTCTATATGGTTGTTGGGGCTACATCACTAATACATTAATGTCATGTTGTTTCCACTTCCATAACTTGTTGCATTCTTATATTTGCATGCAAAATTTTTCATTTCTTGGCATCTTCAACATTGAATAATCATCTTTCCCACTGAGTCATGCTACAATTAGCTTTCACTATTGCGGTAAGACCTATTTCAGAATTATGATTGTCTTCTTCTTTGGGTATTATTATGAGAAATTCCACTCATTAATCCTTGTCAACAAGTGTTGATTTTTTGCTCTATTTCCTCCTTATACACCATTATCATTTGGTGCCTTACAATTATTACATAAATTGACATTCTTTAATTTCATGTTCATTTACTTCATAAATATTATATTACACTTTCTTCAAGCAACTAGTTTTTATGTGTCCTTCCATATTATATTTTAAATATCAAATGTTCTTTTTATAGTTATTTTTCTTGGCCTTGACATCATCAATTATTTTTTTAGGTCATTTTGTATTTCCTATATTGTTGCACTAAGATCATCATGATAACTATATAAATCATCATATCTCTTATGCTTGTACTTTACCTATCATTGTTAACTTCAACTTGATCTCTAGGTTTAATGTGGGGTTGAATGCTTCCTGGTAGGTTGTTAGTGGGACAAGCTTCATTTTTGTATTATTGCATGACAACAATACATCTAGAAACCACATTTTCTATACTTCATCAAATGGTTTCACCTCCATATTCCTAATTAATTCATTTATATGGACATTGTACAATATAATATTATCATCCTTCTATTCCATGACATAAATTTATCCAATTATTTTAGTATCGTAGCAAAGAAATTTAAATTCTTTGTTTAATTCCTCCTTCAAGTTGCCCTAGTCAATAAATGGTTGTTCTCTCTTCAAATTCCATTCAATTGTGACTCATCACAATGTATTTGATAACAATTGGATACATGCATTTCATTTATTTACCATATTATCTCACACGTCTTAATATAGCAATTGGGATATTCCTATGTCTTATGAATTTTGGGCACTTCTACTTACCTGATGCTATAGCCATCACTAATGATGGTGGTACTTATTGTTTGATATATTCTCCTCCTCTCAAAAAACCTTATTCTAATAAATAGTCTTCTACAAACAACCATCCATTGCCTCCTCCCACAATTGTACTTTATGATCCTCTTCATGTATACGTGAGTGTTGACTTTGGTCACACTTCCTTCTAGTTTCCCTTATGCTTAAGACACATCCTTTGCAACTATAGGAAATCTCCCTTGTACTTGTATTGGATTAACAAATCACTCTATATTATCTTGTGTTGTGCAGTCCTCTCTCTCACACTCCATTTTTTAACCTTCTTCACCAATCGTGTGAACTTCTATGTCACCTTGATTCTAGTTTGCTTGTTGCACACCCACTTGCATGTATTCTTCTATCATAAAAAGAATGTTTGTACTACTTTTTTTATTATCCATTATTACAACATGTGATATATTTCTAGTGATGAAACTCCTTACTCATCACTTACATGGAATTATTCATCAACAAGTGCTTCTTTTAGCATGTCAACACTTTGTTGTAAAATTTATTATCACATATTTTGCCATCATGAATTTTGTTATTATAGACTTGTTGTCCTTATTGTTTCATGAGTCTTTAACTTCTTATCATAGATTATTCTCTTGTCCTTCAACTCATCCATGTCCATGTCTCCAATATCCTTATGTTGGATTATTTTTTATTCATATATTTTCTTCTTCAAATGCTACCATGGTCACTAGTTCAAACTTTAGAATACAGAATGTACCTTTGCAATTACAACAATTTTATTATCCAACACGTGTATAGGGAAGGCAACAAGGATACAGATGTTATGGCCAACTTGGGCCTAGCTGAGAAGTCTCTTCATGTTTGGCATGATAATTTTCCTCAAATCCTCCATGCTCCCAATGATAATGAAGGAATATCATTAATCTAGTGTTGTCATCTGATCATGTTGGCTACTTAGATAGCATGGAACTCTTAGTGAAACCCATGTCACAAGATTTTCTACTTTTTAGCAAGGTTTTTAGCTAGATATTTCCTACCTAAAAATTCATCGCCCAAACTTGTGCAAGCTTAGAAATTGGCACATGAAGATAATATTTGCTCATATATTGAATTCTCACAAGTACACATGTCAACCCATATCCGTAAATGATTGCTTTTATGGTAGGACTTCCTGTACCAGTAGCCATTTTTGAAGCACCTCTATGTTTAACCATTCTCAAAAAGATGAGTGGACCAATACCATCACCTTCCCAAGTATATCCTCAATAATCACTAGATTTATTTTCAAAATTACTTCCATCATCATTAGCTATGAGGCTCTCAAGGCAAACTCGACACATGTACCTATGCTCTTCTAGTTTGAAATGACTCATCAATGGTTCTAGAGTGAGGAAATCTCTAGAATCAATGACATGCATATACGAGAAGATTTAGCCCATTTGGCTTCCCAAATGTATTTTAAATTCAACCTGTGGAGCGATGGTGGTTATAGGAAACTTTCCACAATATTATTCTAGAGGTAGTCTTTCATGATTTCTAGTATTGAGATGGCACTTATTGAGCCAAATACCATACAAATTTATGTCATTGTCAAATAAATCCTAAAGAATCATGGGTTTATGCCTTTCCTCTACAAATTTAGTGGGAGTGACCCTAAATTATCCCTTGAATTCACTCAGTCTTGAGATAATGGTCTCATCATGGTTTGTGGGTTCAAGTTCAAGGTTAGTGTTTGCATGATTGTTGAGGTGATGGAGCTTCCCAATGATGGTGAAATTTTTCATTGTGATAAGCATTCTTTTGTGGAGGATCTTAGTTATTTTAGAGATAAGGTAAGAAATTAGCAAGAGAAAAAAGTGGAATTATCAGATTGACCCTCTTGGTGCCTTGGAATAGAGTCATGATCTCAATTCTTAAGTTCTTCATGATAGATAAAATAAACTCCCCTCTCAGGAGTTTCCACTTGGCATTTTTAAACCACCTGAGATACATCAAGGACATAAACATCCTCGAGTACCTATTTAGATCAATGGATCTTTCTATTGGAAGTGTCAGGGAAGGTACCTCAATACACCCAAAATAATCAGGGCCTCCATATGATTTTATACAAGGATGAATTATAGAAGGAGGCTCAAAAGGTCATTCTCTATTTTTGATAGTCCAATGGATCATCCCTCTACTTTGGATTCCAAGCAAAGGAGCCCTCAAAAGGACACCTTGAGCGATGAAGAAGCTACGATGAAAGCCCCTACTAATACTGTCAAAACTAGAAATAAGTTTAACTTCAGCTCTACTACTGCTAACACCTCTCCTATTAAAATTAAGCCCTACTATCATTCATCCAAAGTTAAAGCTTTAGGAGGAAAATGAAAAACATCCATTGTAATTGATCAAGATAAGGAGGCCCTGGAAGAGTCTCCAATAAAGTTAAAGAAGCTAAATATTGAAGGGGATCCTATTTGGTCTATCTCCTTGAAGTATGGTGATCCCTAGAGTGGGCCTTCAAGCTATATCCAGTAGAGATCTAACCCTAATACAAGTATCAATTTAAATAAAATGTTTAAATCCACATCTAGGCCATCTAACGTAGGTTGGAATCTCCTCTAGAATGATGAGAAGATGGTCGATGCCATCAAAAAGTAGAAGGATAAGCACACCCAGGTCTTTGATGGTGAGCATAATGCAAGTGATGATGAGCAGGATATTTTTGAGGCATCTGAATAACTATGGTTTCTTTGGCCATCATTTTTTTCCATCCTCTAGGGGTCCTCTATCCCTTGTTTTAGTGCTTTTCTATTTTCTCCTACTTCTCTTGTTGGCATTACTCAAAAAAAAAAATTGGGTTGTGTTGAGATGTCCTCTATGGTTTCTCTTGTGTTGTGTAATTTTGAGACTAGTCTTGTGGAGACTGTCTCATTTTTACTTTCTCTAATGTAAAAGGTTTGGGGTCCCTTTAAAAATTCCCTCTTTCAACTATTAAAAAACTTTAGACAATTATGGTGGAAAATGTAGCATAGTGAGAGTTTTTAAATTTTTTGAAGGAATATAAAATAGTAAATGACAACAAAAATTCATAACAAATAACATTCATCATATTATATGTAAAAATAATGTAAAACTAAACATTGTTATTATTTTTAGGTATGAGCAATAAAATATACACATCAAATATTGCAATAATGTCAATATTATTCATAACACTTATTCTCCATAAATAAGATAACAATATGATATAATATATTCTCAAATGATCAACTTAAAATCATAAGAGGTCTATGTATACTACTCTTGGGTAGGGGAGGTAGTTGCTTACTTGCACAACCACCTTGTACCTATCTCTAACTAGGGTTATGCATAGCAACAAATCTTCGTAAATTCACGAATATTAGCATTTTCAAAAATTCAAATCACAAAATTTGGGGACCTTGGACATCGGCCCATTCACCAAAAAATTTTAGGTCAAAAAATTTTTAGGGATCGACTCTTCGCATGTTGATAATAAGATTATTGAAATTGTTTGAAATCGCTAACACTCCCGCCTAAACTAAGGACCCTTTTCACCTTGAAATTATAAAATTTTTAAATTATCCTACCAAATTTACCTCTTATAGTAGTATATAAACCTAACATGACAACCATACCCATACAACTAAAACATTTGATTGCAGTCCTCGCTAAAGTGCCTCTTATAGTGGGGCACTTTTTGCACCCAACCAGCAATCCGGATGCAAAAGTGCACCAGGATGCGGTTTGGGTGCACTTTTGCATCCGATCTAATATGGGTGCACTCTTGCATCTAGATTGTGGGTCAGATGCAAAAGTGCACCTAGACCACATTCTGGGCACTTTTTGTATTCGTATCTAGAGCACTTTTTGCATCAGACATGCAATTTAGATGCAAAAGTGCACCCGAATGCGGTTTAGGTGCACTTTTGCATCTGACCCAATTTGGTTGCACTTTTGCATCTAGCCCAATCTAGGTGCAAAAGTGCACCCATATTGGATCGGGTGCAAAAGTACCCCATATGCAGCTCGGGTGCACTTTTGTGTATGAGCCAATATGAATGTAAAAGTGCACTTGGACTGGGTCGGATGCAAAAATACCCCGGATGCAGTCTATGTGCACTTTTGCATCCGACCCAATCTAGGTGCAAAAGTACACCCAGACTGGGCCGATGCATAAAATGCCCCAAATGCAGTTCGACTGCACTTTTGAACATGTTAAGGGAAAGCGAAGCAGAGAAAAAGTGGATAGTTTTATGGAAATTTTAGGGGCTCAAAGGCAAGCAATAAAAAATGATTTTTTTTTTTGGACCTCCTCACAACCATAACCAAAAATTCAAAAAACCAAGATGACTTGATGTTTTCCAACCCATCAAAAACTCCATAGTTAAGCATGCTCAACTAGAGTAGTACTCGGATGGGTGACCTCATGGGAAGTCCCGGTTTTTGCACCCTCTAAACTAATTTTTTTTCCTAGGTTATAACCCAAGTTCATTTGGATCCTGTTTTGCACCCGGTCCACATCCGGGTTCTTTTTTGCACTTGGTTTATGATCGGATCCTATTTTGTAATCGGTTTATGGTCGGGCCCTATTTTACACCCGATCTGATAAAAACTATCAAATTCACCACTATTTTATAAATTTTGGTAAAAATTTAGGTAATTTTCCATGTCTCCTACATGAATTTGGCTAGGATTCACTTGGATTTTGAAACTGATTCACCTTTTTTTTATAATTACATGTCAAGTCCGACCCCTTAAGCATAACCCTATCCCTAACTATCCTTACATAAAATCTCATGACATTATATTATTTTCACACTAAAAATGTACTACCATTCAACACAATATGACAACATTCTAACATACACTTAGTGTGCAAACTACACAAAATGATAAAATATATTTACAACCAAAATTGCTTTTACATACTCATTTCCATATGCATCAGTGTACACATAAGGTGGCACCTTATATGGTGCCACATAAAAACTTGTTCCTTCTAATTATACTCATAATTTTGTTTTAACAATTTAAAGGGAAAATTATACCCCCTTTGACATATGGATTTAGGTGGCTCCCCACTATTCATGCCAGCTAACCTAATCTATGAGAAAAAGAGTAAAATTTGAAAGACTAGGATGTGAGAGATTTGAAGTAATTGAAATAAAATAAAATATAATCGTAACTATAGTAGGATTTTTGTATGATCAATTAATACATGTGAGAGAAATAAATAATATTAGTGTGCTCCAACACATATGAGATTCAAAATAATATAAGGAAAGGACTAACAAAAAGTGAAAGGGTGGTTCCACAATCTCTATGTATTACGTAGATCAAAAGGGTAGTGCCACAATTGATAAGCCTATGGCATGCACAATATTTCTTTTATTCCAAAATGAGTTCAACAGTACAATATGAGATCCAAAAGGTATATCTTTAACCTCTTTAAATGGCCAAAATATATTTACAATGGAGCCCTTAGATCCTCTTTATAGGTAATTTTTAACCTAAGGATTTACTAAAGGCAATTACTTTCTAATTTTAGTAAAACAACCAATTTAGGGATATCTTTAGCAAAATAATGTACAACTAATTATTACATTCCTTCAAAATACCTCTAAAACTACTTATTATCCTACTGACTTCTTTTGGGTGCCATATGGTGATAAAATGTCACTTTTTTATGATTCCTTAAATTCTATGCTACCTTTGACCCACTTGGACTAAAAAGTGATGATTTATTGATCCTAAAAGAAGTGATTCACTAATTTGTAGAATAGTGATTCACTAGGGTGGGATGAATCACACCCCTTGAAAATCACCTCTTCTTGACCAGTTGTTTTTTGGGTGGATTGCTATTTCCATACTTAGGCAATTTTTGGTCATCCTTCAAAATTTAGGGACTTGTGACAATGTTTTTGGGCTATAAATATTGGCTTTTTATCCTTTATGGCCCTAAATTAGAAATAACTAAAAGGTAATAGCCAAGCTACTATATTTATGGTAACTTTTCAAGGTTTCAAGCTTTATTGGAAAGAGGTCCTAAGTCCTTCCTTCATCCTTAGGCATAGATTATTCAAAATTAGAATCATCTCACTATAAAATTATCAAATTTGTGGTGTCCCTGTGTCTTGGAAAAAGGCTTAGGAGAACTCACCAGTCAATTTCACTTAGCATTTCCAAGTTTGTTAACATCTCTACTTCTAAAATAACTTGGTATTCAATTTTTGAGAGACCTTTATTTTGGCCCGATATATTTTTTAGTTTCCTTGACAATGAATCCAATTCAATATCTTTATTAGGTGAAGTTTTATTTTTTAATTTGTTTTTATCTTGCTAAATAGTCTTTCTATCTATTCATAAATAAGGAGTCATCCTTGACTATTAAAGAAATTGGGTAGCTAAACACCCACTAGCTATTGAAATTCCTTCACCATATTTTTTATGGGTGACTTTAGGGTATCATGAGTGATTTTACACTCTTATAGTATCCTCTACATATCTAGAATTATTTTCTACTATTTGACCATAATTTTCCTAGCATATACTATTGAAATCCATGTAGTATAATCTTGTTTAGGCCAAGTCCAAAAGTGTGAAGAAGTGTCTATGAGCACCATTAAGGTACCCTATGGCATGTTATATTTTAAGTGTATTTTAATTCATCATTTATGTAAGTTTATGGGCATGTTCATGTAAGCCTGTGAGACCCTTTTACATTTCATCCTTGGTGGTATTGGTTAGTCCACCTTTATAGAAAAAACTTGCTTATGTTATGAACATCACTTCTTAGTAACAAAAATTAATTCACTTTTTATGTAAAAATAATAAAAACATCCATCCATAATTCATCTATGCACAAAACAATCTATAGAAATACACATAGATATAGAAAATACCCTTAAGGTAGGGCAACACCAATAATATTCTTGAAGGAAGGAACTACTCCAATCTCTGCTCCACAAGCCAAGACTCTTACAAAGAATAATTGATATCACTTATGTTTTACAATGACAATCTCTATTCTTTATATACCCCTCTTTCTAAACCCTTGTCCCACTCACTAATATAATAAAATATTAAAATATATCCAACCTTGGGTTATGGGTGGCCCATGCCAACTATCCATAAGACCCATACACAATATAATATTATATTCCATATCCCTATCCCCTAGGTACCTTACATTCCATCCCCCTTACAAAATGTTTTATCCTTGAAACATTAGAAGAAACTAAATAATAGGATTTTCTAAGCAATGCTAGCAACTAGTACCAATCCCGATCATCCATCCATTATAGTGAAATATTGATTGGTGATGATCTATATTGATGCCAATATCTTCTCATGTCACATGAAAATCCATAATTTTATTGTAGGATCCATTCTTTTGCTACTCTACTTTGGTAATTCAATTGATGGGTCCACTTATTCCTTGATATTTTTGCATCACTCTAAAAACTAAATTCACTATGCTTTCTCTACCAAACACCCCCATACTTCATGCCCTTCTGATTCCATATAGAACTATAATATTATTTCCCTAGACCATGCCTCTAAGATTGTTGTTGCTTCTAGTGGTGTGTATGGTGACATGTATCCTTAACCTATGGTTTGGTTACCTTTAACTCTTCAATATTTTGCTCCTTTGTTTTCAATTCCTCTACGCATTGTTCTCTCATGTGCCCTTTTTTTTGTGTCTTTGTGATCTTCTATGTCTACATTTGACTTTGCTGCTATTTTTTTCAATGGGATTTGTTGTTATGTTTCTTCCATAGAATATACTATCACTTTTTTCTTGGATTTTGTTTTAGATTCTGATACTTCTTCTTCAATTTGTTTCCCTACAATATATTCCTAATTTTCCTTAGATCCTTGCCTCTTACACTAGAAAATATCCTATATAGTTATTTTTTCCTATAGCAAAACATCATAAACTTTCTTCATACATTAATATTAATAGCACCCAAAGAATACAACCAAGGGTAACTAAAATTAATATCCACAACATACTCCTCAATGGCATAGAAATATGATTGCAAAACATATCATTCCATGGTAATCTTCAAAACCTGGAAAATATGAACATTCTTACCTTCAAGCTTTATTTATTTGATTTCCTTTGCTTAGACCTACAATGTCTTAGCTAAAGAAATATTAATGAAATTATATTTTTTATTAGAGGTGAGAATAGGGGTTTTTGAAATAGCCCCACTATTTTATACAAGAAAAAAACCCTTGAGAAAAGAGGATAAGATCAACCCAAGAGAAAAAATAAATAGTAAACTTAATTTGAAGATACATTGTAAAAATCAGCATAGGCTGCAACAAAAAATTTAGCACAAGCATAACTCAAGGAATCTACATTCAAAATCAAGAGGTTGAATGATCCTGATTATTCTAGTTCATTTTAGACAAGATGACCACCTATACCTTTATTTGTTACCAAGGTTATGAAAAGGATCTATCTTTGGATTCATAGCCATTACATAACACTCCTCACTGATTTTCATATTATCAGAGCTGACTTGATTATCTAGGCCTAAATATGAGAGCACATGTGATGGAAATGAGTACACCCATATATATCCTTCATAATTTTTTACTCCTAGATTAACCAAATAATTAGAAACTATATTGCCTTCCCTAAAAGTATGTGTGATTTTTACCTCTTGAAAATATTGAAGCAATATCTTACTATCACTTATGATTCCTTCCATGGTCCATCTTGGTTCTCATTTTCCAAGCAAATAGTTAATGATATTCAGGGAGTCTCTCTCCACCACCACCTTAGGAATGTCAAGCTAAGATAGGATCTTCATACTAATTATCATCACTTTAGCTTTAGCTGCATGACTGGTTTGGGTCCCGTAATTCTTTGAGTAAGCTCCTATCATCTCCTATTTTAAATTTCTTAGCACACCATCTCCTCCAAAATTTCCTAGGTTTCCTTTAGAGGTCTCGTTGAATTTTAGTTTTACCCACCCCTTCTCAAGTTTCTTCCATTTGTTATTATTTCTTATTTCCTCCCTCAAATTACGGCCAACTTCGATATTTACTTCTAATTTACAATTATTAGCTATCTATTTCTCTATTCCATACTTAGCCTCTTCCCTATGCTTACTTGTTATCAAATTTTCTTGGATCAAATTATTAATTCTAAAAATGATAGGTTTCTCATCTCTATAACCATCTCTAAAAATCTTGTTATTGCGCTCCAACTAGGTACCCCGAAAGAAATTAGCTAAGGATATATTCCATAAACAAGTGATTTTGGATCTTTTGAAGGGGGATTTCCATTGTTAAAAAATCCTAAGGATAGATTAGGGGACCATTTAAGATCATTAAAATGCTTGAAGCATCAAATTAAGAACCTTCCTTAAGAAATAACAATGAATAAAGAGGTGTGTGTAGATATGCAAAAATCATACACCTAAACAATTATGAAATCAAATTGACAATGCAAATCATGTAACCATCAAATGACAAATAAATATAGAAAATGGTTCCCTTCTCATTAATATTGAAATATTCCTTCACAAGGTGGTTACAAAGATATCCCTCTTAGGGATAGATACCAATTTGATACAATTTACAATATAGAACCCAAAATTAGGTGTATCCTGCAGAGTCTTTGCACCCTCAAAATTGATTATAGAGAGGGTTTCTTGTGACCTCTGCACTATGAGATAAATATTGATGAATATTTGTGTTGAATAGCTCCTTCTAAGATCTAAAACCTACACACAAGAACACTTACAAAATGTTAATAGCAAATGAGGAACCTCTCATGATGAGGTCCTTTTCCATGATAAGCAACTGAAAGAAAGATGCTAAAAATGATAAAAAAATGCATGAAAACTAAGTAAAAACTATGCTAGAAAACAAATGAAATGCTGCTAAATATACCATAAATAGAAGGCATAGAAAAATATATTTTATCCAAAGGTCATCATGGGGTAAAGTGGTCAAGCCTGCTAGCCATCACAGGGTAGAGTGACTGCGCCTGTGGGCCACTTTGGGGTGAAGCGACCACTAAAAAATGAACTATTTCTTCGTGACCGATGTGGGAAATGCCTAGGTTGGTCTACCAAATTGATTGTTCAAGGGTTGTGCTCTTTGAAGCACAGTTAAATCATGGAAATTAGCTTGAATTTAGGATGATTGATGGTGAAAAATGGTTGAATTTGATCTTCAAACTCCAAGGGACTCCATTGATGCAATTGCAAGCTCCATGGTTGGATTTGGGCAACACTTCATCACTTATGAGAGGATGTTCTCTCTAGTACACAAACTGACAACACTTCGTTATGGAGAATTTAGATATCTTTAATGAAGGCCAATGGTTCTTCTTATAGATTATCCCAATAGGAATCTTGGCTTCCTTGAGAATCCAAGAAGCGATTAGGATCAAGAAGGGTAACAAACCATTGTATAAGCTTTCCATAAATTTTTGCATTTTTTTTAGCTTATTTGTCCATTGAAACCATTTTTGCCTATGGCACTAGTTTTGAATTTTTTACAGGTATGACCGTCATAGGGTAGAGTGGTCATGACTGCTAGTCGTCATAGGGTACAATGGCCTCTAGAGGCCACTCCTGGGTATGATGGTTCAATATTAAAAGGGAGAATCCTTCTTACTGAAGTGATAAAAATTATTGTTAAGCCCTAAGGCTTCCCCAAGTGGGTCATATGGCCTAAAAAGGTGTCCATATAGGTAGTCTTCTCAAAATGACATGTTTTAGGTGTCTACAGATGCCCCTTTTTGGGATGCATTATGTGAAAGCACAACACTAAGAAAAAAATAGGCAACCTAAAGTCAAATTGAAGGTTGATTGATGTTCATTGATCTGATCAAAGTTAGATGCCCCAATCACGAAAAGAGCATGCATCTTTGAATCATTGCCTTTGATGAGTTGAAGAACTTGATTTTGGTAATCTTAGTGGCAATTGGAAGACAAGCTTAAGTCTACACCTTAGCCTTAGTGGTAATTGGAAGATAAGCTTAAGTCTACACAGGATAAATAATAGTACCTTAGCCTTAGTGGCATTGGAAGATAAGGATGGTTGGAAGACAAGCTTAAGTCTACACCTTAGCCTTAGTGGCAATTGGAAGATAAGCTTAAGTCTACACCTTAGCCTTAGTGGCAATTGGAAGATAAGCTTAAGTCTACACCTTAGCCTTAGTGGAAATTAGAAGATAAGCTTAAGTCTACACCTTAGCCTTAGTGGCATTTGGAAGATAAGCTTAAGTCTACACCTTAGCCTTAGTGGCAATTGGAAGACAAGATTAAGTCTACACATTAGCCTTAGTGAATGGTAATCAAGTAGCGTAACTACCCAGTTTGTTTGAATTTGTTTTTGCTTTTTGTTTTTTTACCCCAAGAAATGAGGATGCATTATTGTCTTTAGTAATGATTCTTGAATGAAACCACTTAGTGATGATTGAGTATTAGATTATTGATTTGATTATGAATTTTGTTAGTATATGACTACCCCCTCAAGTGACTAGTCGATAGAGGAGATGAAAAATGATGAAAGCAAAAAGTTGCTTGACCAAGATGACTTGATTTGGGTTTTGTAGGGCCTTTACGAAAGTGAAATGGGGGAAGATCCTATTACAGTTGTGATTTCAACCATTTTATTAATTTTTTTGTTTGTGAGACCAAAGGAGTTATGTGCCTTTGGAGTTTTTTGAATTGATGTGACCAAAGGGGTTAGGTGCCTTTGGAGACTTTTGAAATTGACCAAAGGAGTTTGGGTACCTTTGGAGCTTTTTGAATTGATATGACCAAAGGGCTTAGGTGCCTTTGGAGCTTGTTTATTGCTTATGTTATGTTATGCATGGATGCACTTATGGATGCAATGATGAATGATGGATGAATTTCTAGACATTTTAGCATGTATGCATATATGTAAATTGTATGCCTAAATGTATGCATGTATGTTATGTGCTAATGACATGATGATGCAAAATTTGATTTTTATGTTTATTTGCTAAAACATAATGAATGAATCTAAGATGCAAAGCAACCTAAGTGTAAGCACCACAGAATGTATGAAAGTCATGAATCAAAATGTCAACCTTTTCACAAAAAGTCATACATTTGAAGTTGAATTGTATGGAATGATATGGTGAAATGTAAATGATGGATGTGAAATAGTGAGATGTTATGAGGGCACAACAAGGTCTTTCATGAGACTCAAACACCCTAGTTGACCAGATCAAAAGTTATATACTAACTATACTTGACTCTGTAAGATAAGAATCTGCTAGGAAGACCCAGATAGTCAATATCCCTATGTGTGCATAGTGTTGTTCATTAAGATGGTGCATAAGACTACCTCATTGCCAGGTGGGTTTCATGCAACCCATTGCTGTAATGAGGATCATATTATGGTCATTGTATCCTAAGTTTGGACGTAGTTGGACTAGACTACTAGGCAATACAAGCCACCAAAAGCTAGCTCACCCATAAGTCGACATTGGTCTGTACAAAAGAAGGTCGCTAATGTGACAGACATATCACCATGCGTAAGGCTACTCCATTGCCATACGATTTTCATTCAACCCATTGTTGTAATGGAGATTACCCCATGGCTTTTGAATAACTAAGGATTCCAAGGATTCAAGCTCGTTACCCCCTTATTTTATTTTAATTGATTGGGATACTTGCTCATGCTTAGTGGTGAAAACCACTATTTTTTTAGAGCAAGGGAAATTCTTAGTGATGAAAATCACTATTTATTTTTGTTCTGTTTTGGGAATTTGCTTATTTTTATGGAAGAGCAAGGGGATTTTTTGGGTAGGGAGGAGCTTGTCCTTTTGTCAATTCTTAGCATCCTAGACCATGCGCATAATAGGATGAGCAAGGAAAACCTTTCACTTAAGGTGAGAAAGGATCACGTTGTAGTGTCATCTTTCCTTGTTCAAACTTAGATTTTAATGTGTAAAATTGTGTTGGGATTTTGACATATGCAAGGTACTATCAAAGCGAGACCTTACCTTCTAAAAGCCAAGATAGCTTTCTACAAAATTTGAAAAGATAACTAGGGATGGCTGAATGATCGAAAACCCTAGTGAACACCCTATAGCAACTCATTAGTTGTGTTGAAAAACATAGTTACTCACAGAGGAAATATGGATGATAATGATATGTGGAATGTGGGGGTTTTCCCTACAAGCTTTTGTAAACTAAAAGGTGTGCATAAAATAGTTAGTGGCCATCTAAATATCATTGTTGATATTCATCCGGTATCTACCCTATCTTATGAGGACCTCTTAATAAGCAAAATCTCATAAGGAAAATTGCAAATGATGGTGATAAGAAAGGTTGATTTGAGAAAAATGACAAGTACATAGGCATGGTTCCAGACTCTAGCATGCATGAACCAAACTAGTCCTAATACAATGAAAGAAAATACCTAATTCAAGTAAGCAAAATGCGATGACATGGAATGCTTGCTATTTTGAAATACAAATAAAAATGCAATGTTTTTGTGTATTTGAAGTTTTGGTTGATTTTGTTGTTTTTTTAATGTTTTTTGTGATTTTTATTTTTCTTATTTTTTTGGAACATTTTAATTTTTTGAATTTATTTTAGGGGGAAGGTGTGATACCTTAAGCACCCCCAGAGTGTGTGGTGATCGGTGAATGTGGGGAAGGTGTGATACCTTTAGAATCCTCAATTTGCTTCATCGATTGTGATGTGGATGGTGGGGAAGGTGTGACACCTTGGACACCCCTAGTGGGCATTGTGTTGGATGTGATGTGATTGGATTGGCTAGGAGGAGTGATAGAAATTGACCTCCCTATTGTGGCAATGAATTATGTGCAATGTCAATGTTCTGATGAGATGAGATGAGCAAAGATGAAATGTTGGATGAAGCCATAGGTTGTGTAGATTGATTTTGATATTCTTGGTCCTTTGTTACAACACTGATCATTCCCACAAACTCTTGGGGAGGTGGATTGATATGCACCTGATTAGGTTGCTCGACTTGATTGGTAGGTGCTATGTTTGCTTCGTGTGTGGGTAAGGGGTCTTGGAAGACTCCTATTGGTTGGTTGTTTGGAGCAAGAGGATTGCCAATCTGAAGCTCTTACCTCTCGATCATATCCTGTACTAAATTTCTAAAGGGGTAACATGTCTGGATGTCATGACCTCTTTGTCGATGGTAAGCACATAGTATAGATTTTCCCTATGCCCCTTTGATCTATGCTTATTAGGTTTCAATGGATGGATCTCAGGAAGATTGATTGCTCGTGCCTCACACAATCGATTGAAGATCGATGCTAATATCTCTGGAAAATGAGTATATTATCATGGTGGTCGATGTTGTTGGCCTTGTATTTTATTTTGTTGCATATGATTTTGGGCTAGTGGAGGCTAAGCCTGGTAATTAGGTTGTACTGGTAGTTGAGGTGGTGCAGCCTAGTTTGAGGATTCAAGGAAACTCAAAACAACTTGATGGACTAGGGCCACATTTTATTGCATGTTGCCACCTTTAATATTCTTGTATGGCCATTCCCTTTTGTAGAGTTGAATATCACCCTCCTAGACCTTGATGTCCTCAATAACCTTAGCCTATGCTAAGGCCTCCTTAAATGTTTGATACTATTGTAATTGTAAGAAGAGTGAGATCTACTTTGAACAACTTCTAGTAAACATTCAAGTTAGTTCTATTATGGGTAGGGTGAAAGGTAATTTTGACATCACCTTTCTCCACCTATTGCCATATTCCATGATTGGCTCATCATCAAATTGATGAAGGCTAGACAAGTCAGTCAAGTTTACCATTTTCTTAGTGCTAAAGGCAAAATGTTCCAAAAATGCATTGGCTAATTGCTCAAAGGTGTATATGCTATGGCGTGGTAGATGATTATACCATTCTAAAGCACCCCTAGCTAATGTTATAAGGAAGGTTCTCAACATCAAGGGGTCATTATCTTGAAGATAAAAGCACATATTGATGAAGCTTGTCACGTGCTCTTGCGCGTCTTCATCACCTTTGAACTTTTCAAGTTTAGGCATCTCAAAATGCGGTGGGTATGGTGGTGATGGCACTGATGGATGTAAAGGTTGATTGCTAAGCTGCTTTAGTGTGGGTTTTTGATAAACCAAACTTTGAGCTTGTTTTTCTAATGAATTTAGCTGATCAGTTAGCACTTTGTATGCCCCTAGAGAAATGATATGATCTACTTGCTGTCACCCTTGATTAGGTAGAGGGGGCTAATTTTGATGTTGAGGTGGGTGATAAGTATGATCATTAGGTACCTCATCATAAATGGATTTAGGGTAGGTATCTACTTGTTCCTGATGTTCCCATTGGGGCTCTTCATATAATTCCTCCTCTTGTTGATCTTGGTACTATTGAGGAGTATGAGGTTCTTGATGATAACCAGGTAATGGCCTTTGATGTTGAACACGATTTTGGCATGGTCGAGGGAGAATATTTTGAGATTGTATTGGGTACCTTACGCATTGTTGCATCCTATAGGTGCTAGGTGTAAGCACCACTTCATGCAATGCATTTTGCAATTGCTCTTGTTGTATCTTTTGTTGTTCTTGTTGTATCTTTCATTGATACAACCTTTGTAGGTGTGCCCATTATGGGTCCACCCATTGTTGATTTAATTATTGTTGGTCCAACTGGAGTTGATCCATATGTTGTTGTTGATTAAGATGTGGCCTAAGTGCCTAATGTGTATGATCCTATTGCTCAGTTGTATGGGGTCTATGTACCCTCGTATTTAAAATACGGATGGGTTTGTCTTGTCTTCCTCCCCTAGTAGGATCTATTACTTATTTTTCATAATCCCTAAAGGTTGCATTGACATGATATTTTGGTTTATGAATGGGCTCTGTATAGTTGGGTGATGTAGAGATACAACATGGTTGCACCAAGTACTCTTCATGAGGAGTAGGAGGATGACTTGGGTCCTCTTCCTCATCTATGAGGAATGAATGATATTCAAGCTTAGATGTAAGCTCTGTATATTCGAGCTGCACAGAGGCATAACATGCTTGCATGAAGTACTCTCTGTGAGGAGTAGAAGGGTGAATTGCTCGATCAAATAGGGTGGCTTGCTCATCCAGGCTAGGCCATGGTGTATACTCATGTTCATGTTTTGATTGATGTATAGAGCAAGTTGGGATGTGAACCCATGACATTGACCTACTAGGCCCCTCAGTGGGTGGATTGTTCCTTTTATAAAATTCTATCAAGGTATCCAAGTTAGGAAGGTTTTCTAGAGGACCTATGGGTGCCTCTTTAAAAGGGATATCTCGAAGGTCTGACCCCCTATGGATGGTATTGGTGTTATGATAAAACTCGAGATGCCATTCAGGGATGGTCATGTCCTCTGGACTGATTTGGAGATGTTCATTAGTTGTGGAGCCTGATTCTCTCTCTAATTTAAAAGTATTATTTTCAACCACAATTTGTCCCACTCCATGAATGTGGGGGGTGTAGGGGGCAACACCCCCTTACTTGTGTCACCATGGGGGGTCCCTCGACCATTTTTTTTAGAAAATTTTGAATTTCAAAAAAAAAGTTATGGGTGTTATATATCAAAATGATCAATACGATGAGCTGATCACAATGGGCTAGGACTCAAAAAAGTGTTTTTGGGATCAAATTTTGTATTTGTGGAATATTTGGCCAAGAAGGGCTAGTGGAAAAATGATAAATTTGAGGAATTTTGAGAAAATAAGGAGTTAGGACTCAAAAATTTGTGAGAGGTGCAAAAGGGGCTAACTAAGATAGCAAAATAAATTTGAGGATTTTTGGGGTTGTCTAGGGATTTTTATGACTTTTTTAGTGTTATTTTTCCCTATTTTTGGTTTAAAAATTACTCAAAATAGAGTAATGATAAAACCACTACAACTTCTTCGTTATAGCTCTGATTTGCATGATTTTTGATTTTTTGAGTGTAGAATCAAAAAGTAGCAAAATTATGTCCCATATCAGATGGTAGGATTTTATGTTGATTACGTAAATAGTAAAGAAACAAACAAAGTATACAAAATGATTATCTCATTTAAAAATTTCTTTGTGAGTCCTAAACTATCTTGTGTGTTTTGATTTGTTGATGGTATTGCTTTCTTGTTCATGTTTTTTATTTTGTTGATGAAATTCTCATTTAAGGGATTTCACCTGTATCCTCTCACACACAGACTTGGTGATGAAGTCCAGGTCATGAAACCCATCGAGATTTGGTGATGAAGTCCAAATCCGGTGAGGGAGTCTAGGTCCTACCAATCCTCACCCAATTCACCTCGGTCAGTGATATACCTCTCCGAAAAGAGATACATGCTATATTCCTTGGCTATGATGGTTCTTGGACTGGCCTTGGCCAAAATAGGGTGTGAAGTAATCACAAACAAGCCAACGAGGTGGTGATGAAGGCCACCATTATTAGTCTTGATCAATGGTTGGGTGTGAATTCCAACTCGCTGATGTTTAATATGATTCGTGGTGTGTGTGGGTTCATTTTATTTCATGCAAAAAGAAAAATGCAACATAGAGCAATCAATGAATTTTTGCTAATGCATGAAATAACATTTTAAATTTTCAAATTTCTAGGTAAGAATATTTCAATTTCAGAAAATTTAAAATTGCAAACCCTAGTATGATATTAGCCTTTACACAGGCAGCAAGCACACAATCCACACAATCAATAAATAGAGGTCATCTCTATGTAATATGGTCTATAGCAGAGGTCATATAACACATAAGCGATCAAAAATAGGGGTCGCTTGACCCAGCAGTGGCCAACAATAGAGGCCGCTGGACCTAGGAGCGGTCACAAGCAGAATGCTTCAAATTTAAAATTCTTCTATATTTTTTGATTAAAACATGAAATTCTAACTTTTTCTATGAAAAGCAAGAAAATTAAGCATAGAAGAACTCATAGGGGAAGCCCACATCTGATGAAGTTGTTGCTTCTTTAATTTTTTTGAATCTTCTTTGAGGCCATCAAAGGGTAGAGTGACGAGGTTTGCTGACCATCACAGGGTAGGACAACGGATCCTATGAGCCATTCCAGACCTAGAGTGATGGTACCTACAATTCAAGAAAATAAGAAAATACATAGTTAGCAATAGATTGTGAAAATTTTTCTGAAGTCCCCCATGATTTCCACTGTAGAGTATGCAAAAACCATACACCTAAACAATTATGAAATCAAATTGACAATGCAAATCATGTAACCATCAAATGACAAAGAAATATAGAAAATGGTGTCCTTCTCATTAATATTGAAATATTCCTTCACAAGGTGGTTACAAAGATATCCCTCTTAGGGATAGATACCAATTTGATACAAATTACAATATAGAACCCAAAAGTAGGTGTATCCTGCAGAGTCTTTGCACTCTCAAAACTAATTATAGAGAGGGTTTCTTTGTGACCTCCACATGATGAGATAAATATTGATGAATATTTGTGTTGAATAGCTCTTGCTAAGATCTAAAACTTGCACACAAGAACACTTACAAGACATTAATAGCAAATGAGGAACCTCTCATGATGAGGTCCTTTTCCATGATAAGAAATTAAAAGAAATATGCTGAAAATGATAAACAAATGCATGAAAACTAAGTAAAACTATGCTAGAATAGAAATAAACTACTGCTAAATCTACTATAACTAAGAAAACATAGAAAAATAGATTTCACCAAGAGGCCATCATGGGGTAAAGTGGTCAGGTCTATTGGCCATCATAGGGTATAGTGATTGCACCTACAAGCCACTTCGGGATGAAGCGACCATTGAATAGTGAACTATTTCTTCATGACCGATGTGGGAAATGCTTGGGTTGGTCTACCAAATTGATGTTCAAGGGTCATGATTTTTAAGCACAACTAAATCATAGAAATTGGCTTGAATTCAGGATGATTTATGGTGAACAATGGTTGAATTTGATCTTCAAACTCCAAGGGACTCCATTGATGCAATTGCAAGCTCCATGGCTAGATTTGGGCAACACTTCATTGCTTATGAGAGGATGTTCTCTCTAGTACACAAATCGATAGCACTTCATTATGGAGAATTCATATATCTTTAATGAAGGCCAAGGGGTCTTCTTATATAATTTCCCAATGGGAATCTTGGCTTCCTTGAGAAGCCAAGAAGCGATTAGGATCAAGAAGGGCAATAGACCATTCTAGATACTTTCCACAACTGTTTACAAATGTATTTGAGATTTTTTGGCCGTTGAAACCATTTTTCCCATGGCACTAGTTTTGAATTTGTTACATGTACATTCATCATAGGGTAGATAAACCATGACTACTAGCCATCACAGTGTACATCAACCTCTTGAGGCCACTCCTAGATATGACAGTCTAGGCTTAAAATGGAGAATCCTTCTTATTAAAGTGATAAAAATCACTATTAAGCCTTGAGGCTACCCCAAGTGGGTCATATGGCCTAAAAAGGTGTCCATATAGGTAGTCTTCTCAAAATGACATGTTTTAGGTGTCTACAATGTGAAATCATTTTCTAATTAGTTATGCACAAAGGAAACATGTTCGAGAAATAGAAGCCTCTTCTTTTGATATTATCACTTAAATATTTATTTTTAAGGACTAACAAAAGAAAGAAATCAACTTTAAGAGTTAATTGTTTCATCAAAAATCTATTGACTGGGAATCTAGGACGGTCCTCATACCTTATTAGTAGGTAACCTAACCTAGATGAGTAAAGTCTTGTTGAAGTAGGGGCCCAAATGAGGGTGTCTTATGTGTGAATTATAGGAATGCAGTAAGAGAGAAGAAGTATTTTGATGAAAGATACCTAGAGCTGAGTTTTTGGATCAAAGGTAGGAATAGAGATATATTTCCATATTCTCACGAGCCCAGGGTTATGCATAGTGGTGAATCATTGTTAACTCAAAAATATTAGAATTTCTAAAATTTGAAATTGGCAAATATAGAGAATCTTGAGTGGGGCCCATTCACCCAAAAATTTTGGGTGCAAATTCTTTTTGGGTTAGCTCACCTTGCTTTGATAATAATTTCATCATTTTTATTTTAAATCACCAATATTCTTGCCTAAATTGTGGACCTTTTTACCTTGAAATTATAAATAATTTTATTTACACCACCAAATTTACCTATTATACCACTAGTATATATACCTAACACAATAGTGATACTCCATCTTAAATATTGATTCTTCTCATGATGACCAAGAGTAGCAAAAAATAACCTACACCAATAATAGATGCATAGTAGTAGGAATAGACGATTCGTAGAAAAATATATGATCAATAATAGAAGGGATAGGATGATCGATAACATAAAAGATGAGATGAACAATAAAAAAAGAAGGTAGAGGATGATTAATAATAGAAGACATGGGATAATTGATGACCTATAGTAGAAGGTATGGGATGACTAATGATTGATAGTAGAAGGGATAGGACAATCAATGATATATAGAAAAAGGGATGGGATGAATGATGATTGATGATCGATAGCATAAGGGATGGGATGACTAACAACTAATGAATAATAGCAAAAGGGATAGGATAACTAATTAATAATTACCATTAGCAAAACATATAGGATGACTGATGACTAATGATCGATAGTAGAAGAGATGGGATAACTAACGACTAATGATCATTAGCAAAAAGGATAAGATGATTGATGACTAATTATCTATAGTAGAAGGGACACGATGATTGATGACTAATAAATGGTAGTATAAGGATGGGATAATTGATGACTAATTACTGGTAGTAGAATGGATGGGATGACTAATGACTGATTACCAATTGCATAAGGGATGGGATGACTGGTGACTAATAATCGATAGTAGAAGGATGGGATGACTGGTGAATGATAACCAATAGCAAAATAGATGGTATGATTGATGACTTATTACTAGTTAGAGAAGGGATGAGATAATTGGAGACTAATGACTAGTAGTAGAAGGGATTGGAAAACTTGTGACTAACGATTGATAGTAGAAGATCAAGATAATTGGTGATTGACAACTAATAGCATAAGGTATGGGATAGTTGATGATCGATAGTAAAATGGATGAGATGACTATGATTGATGATTTGTAGTAGAAGGGATGAGATGATTGGTAATTTATGATTTATATTAGAAGGAATGGAATGATTTACGACTGACAATCGATAGCAGGGAACCTTCTAGAAGATATAATTGATCTAGATCTTAATTTTTAACTTTTTTTCCAAACCACCTAGCTTGACGAGATCTACACTTTAAACTATTTATGATCAATTTGGTGCTTATAAAAATTCTCATGACCATTATAAGTATTCAAAAATGATCTCTAAAGTTGCTAAAGTGCAATATATTAGCAAAAGCAAGTAGAGATCTAGTAAGGGTAATGTCCAAAAACCCTTAAAGGATGATAGATTTTGGAAATCTAAAATGATGGATCTGGTAAATATTGTTGTTATAACATTTGAGACTAAGCCTTATTTAGTATCATCAAAAGAATAGATGATACACGAGTGATATTAGTATTTCAAAACTAATTCACCCCATTTATATATTTTTTTTGTGGAAAAAAAGGTAATTCACCATATTTTTATAAATACATTTGGGGATGGCCCCTTATGCATAACCCTACAAGAGCCCTTCTTATAACTAATCACTAATTTAAATTCCAAATCTTAACTTTAGGGGTTCCATGATCTTCCTATATTCCCTCCAAGTGCAAAGGGGCTTGTCAGCTATCTCCATAATATGATGTAACTGTTGATCCCTAGTTTTCATTTTAACCCTTTCAATAATAGAGGACTTGTTTTAATCAACCCATTCCAAAAAGTAGAAACACAAGGTGGATTTTCACATCTAAATAAGGGGTTGAAGGATTCTAAATACTTAAATTTAATGATTTTGACCCAAGACATTCTAGTTTTTTCCTCCAGCCAAGCTTGGTCATAAGAGCTTCATTAATTTTTTTTATTCTCTTGATGCCCAACCCTACTCCTCTCTTAGGATTGCACACTTTATTCCAATATACTAGGGAAATTATTTAATGTTCCTCTACCCCTAAAAAAAAGAAACATCATCTGCTTGTTGTGGTGCACTGGTAAATGCCCTAGGTACTGGTAGAGGTCAACCCAGGTTCCATTCCCCTTATCTCCATCCTACAAATATATGGTATAGTAAGAAATGTCCTATGTGTTGGCAGAGGTCGACAAGGCTCCATTTCTCCTATGCCCAACCTGTTGAAAGTGGCACCTCGAAAGGGGTGTTTTCCACTATAAATTAGTTTAATCTGCTTATTGTGGTGCAATGGTAAATGCCCTCGGTGCTAGTAGAGGCCAACCCAGGTTCCATTCCCCTTGTCTCCATCCTATAGATATATGGTATAGTTAGGAATGTCCTATGTGCTGGTAGAGGTCGACAAGGCTCCATTCCTCCTATGCCCAACCTGTTGAAAGTGGCACCTCGAAAGGGGTGTTTTCCACTATAAATTAGTTTTATCTGCTTGTTGTGGTGTAGTGGTAAATGCCCTAGGTGCTGGTAGAGGCCGACCTAGGTTCCATTCCCCTTGTCTCCATCCTACAGATATATGGTATAGTTAGGAATTTCCTATGTGCTAGTAGAGGCCAACAAGGCTCCATTCCTCCTATGCCCAACCTATTGAAAGTGGCACATCGAAAGGGGTGTTTTCCACTATAAATTAGTTTTTATCTGCTTGTTGTGGTGCAGTGGTAAATACCCTACATGCTGGTAGAGGCTGACCCAGGTTCCATTCCCCTTGTCTCCATCCTATAGATATATGGTATAGTTAGGAATGTCCTATGTGTTGGTAGAGGCCAACAAGGCTCCATTCCTCCTATGCCCAACTTGTTGAAAGTGGCACCTCAAAAGGGGTGTTTTCCACTATAAATTAGTTTTATCTGCTTGTTGTGGTGTAGTGGTAAATGGCCTGGGTGCTGGTAGAGACCGATCCAAGTTCCATTCCCCTTGTCTCCATCTTGCAGATATATGGTATAGTTAGGAATGTCCTATGTGCTAGTAGAGTTCGACAAGGCTCCATTCCTCCTATGCCCAACCTGTTGAAAGTGGCACCTCAAAAGGGGTGTTTTCCACTATAAATTAGTTTTGATCTGCTTGTTGTGGTGTAGTGGTAAATGCCCTGGGTGCTAGTAGAGGCCAACCCAGGTTCCATTCCCCTTGTCTCCATCCTATAGATATATGGTATAGTTAGGAATGTCCTATGTGTTGGTAAAGACCGACAAGGCTCCATTCCTCCTATGCCCAACTTGTTGAAAGTGGCACCTCGAAAGGGGTGTTTTCCACTATAAATTAGTTTTACTCAGGTGTTGTAGATGATTTTGAGAGGAGAGGGCAATCCTCCAAGGGAGGTCCCAGGTTCGAATCTCCACCCTACCAAAAAGCTGAATTGGATACCCAAAATCCAATTGATAATGTTGGTGTGGGTAGGGTCGGGTGCGACTCCTAGGTGACTTTGACGGTGTAGAACCCCCTGTTCGTGGTCTCTTATACCAAGGCGGCCCCGCAAGGGGTTTTTCGCTTAAAAAAAAAACAAGAAACATCTTTGAATTTTATCAATAATGGTAGAAATTTTCAAAGGAATTTTAAACATCGAGAGGTAATACACTAGTAAGGACTAAAGAGTAGATTTCAAGAGCTACACTTTACCAAATTGAGATAGGAGAGCCATTTCCACTCCATTTATTTACATTGAAATATTTATAGCACTACATTCTACATTTCATCTCTATATCTTCCTTTAAATAGGGGTAAGCCTAAATAAGTTGAGGGAAAATCCACAATTTCACAACCATAGATCCTTCAAATTTTATTATGCCTATTAGCCAGAGTGTTAATAAAAAATAGTTTTCTCTTGTTAAATTTGATACTTGTTCATACTCTTGGAGTACCTTCTTTATATTTTTGGTTTATTTTAATAAAGCCTCCCCTACAATTATAGTATCATCCACAAATAGATGGTGAGTGATTGGCTCTACTACTATTGATAGACTAATTATTTTAATATGCACTAAAATTTTAGCTGAGTGAATGGTCCTACCAAGCACCTTTTCCACTATAATGAAGAGGTAAAGGAAGATATGGTCCCCTTGCCTTATTCCTATATGTCTAGGAAATAAACCCACCACCTAACCATTCAAAATGAAAAAGAACATATGAGTAAATATACACTAAGTAACCTAGTTTATCCATTCTAAGTTGAAGCCAAAATATTCTAGGACCTTATCCAAAAATGATAATGACACCCTATCATGGGCCTTACTCATATCCAACTCTAAAAGCATATCCACTAACCCTATTTTATCCATGGAGTGCAACACTTCATGAATGGATATAACACCATCCATAATCTATCTATTTTCCATAAAACCACCTTGGGTTTGAGAAACAATCTTAAGAAGAAGGAGATTCAATCTATTGGCTAAGATATTGGTAATAATTGTTTATATCATGTTGCAAAGACTAATCGATCTGAAGTCCTTGAACATATTAGCTCCTTGATTTTTTAGGATGAATACTATAAAGGTAGAGTTCCATTCCTTTAGCAATGTATTATGAGCATGGAACTCCCTCAAAGCTTCCCCTATATCTTGTTAAACAATATGCCAAATTTCTTGAAAAAACCTAGAGGGAAACCATCTGGGCTAGGAGCTTTGTCCCTTTGCATTCAAAAGGTAATTTTTTTTATTTCATCACCTGATAAGGGCTATGTTAAGAAGTCATTCATCTCATATATGATCAGCCTAGGTATGTTTGAAAGAATATAATGAGAGACTTCTTTATTTCTAGCAAAGTTATCTTTGAAAAAATATTTGAAAAAGGAAAAGGGAGCATGTTTTATCTCATCTTCTCTTTGGATCAAGGAACCATCCTCTAATATTATCTCCCTAATTTTGTTTAAGATTTTGTGTTTGAGAGTGGATAGGTGGAAGAACTTTGTGTTTCAATACCCCCTCATAACAAAAAATAGCAAGGTGTTAAAATCCCTAGCTAATACCCATGAGAGGGAGAAAGACATGTGCATCTCTTTTAGTTCCCTCATAACCTCCTTCTCATAAATGAATTAGGTATATATATATAATGATCTAGCTAGATTCTAACATTTTGTCATAAAAATAATTAAAACATACCTATCTATTTGTTGGATGAGTGTTCCTTCCACTCTCTTTGGATTCCAAAGTTTCCACACACCACCTAAAGCTCCATCATTTGCACTTGTTGTTGCTTCTACTTGTCTCCACATATTTTCTTGATTCTCAATATGTTTTCTGAGTCTACTTTCACCTCTTAAAAGAGAAAAATATCTAGATTATTCATTTTTCTTAAGTTCTTAATAACTCTTTGTTTATTAGGGATATTCATCCCCCTTACATTCTAACATATGATCTTCATTTGTTGCTATGAATGGGGTTGTGACCTCCACTTAAGTTCAAGGCTTTTTGGGTGTTGTTTGAAATATCATTTGATGTTTCTTTAGCTCTTACCTTGGTATTTGAAGGTCTTCCCACTATGGTTTCACCACCTAGATCTATAATCTTCTTTAAATTATGTATTTTTCTCATCATAGGGGTTTCCTCCTTATTGTCTTTCTCTATAGTTTTTTTTTAACTAAGTTTCTTCTTCTTGTTGTATTATTTCCTTGACTATTTTTGGATTCATATTTTCTTGTTAGAAAAATGGCTATTACATAGTTTAGTTATTTCCTAATGTACCCTCATGGGTGCATATTTAATTTAGGATTATATTAGGAGTTATTGCTTTATTAGTGTAATAGAATAAATTCACAAGTGCTAAAATGTGCAATGATGTAAATGTGCATGTAGTCCACATGTACATGAGTCTTAGGGTTGAGTGATAAGCAAGTAACCTATCTTTTTATATACATCTTTGTGAGTGATTGTGTGAGATAAAGTGTAGTGTATAAGTGTGAGAAGTAGTAGGCACAATGTAGCTCCATTTTTTCATCATGGAGGAGTTGCAAACTCCATGAGAGGAGCATTGTAATTTTTATGTGCTTTCTATATGAGCATTTCTATAGCTTTGTATCAAGTTTTCTATCATACTTTCATGCATGGTTTTTTGCCATTATTGTAGTTATATCATTGCATGTTGAATTCTATACTTTTGAATACATTTTATTTATTTTTAAGGCTCAAAAAGCTAATAGTGGTATTAGAGCCATGGTGGATCCAAGGAAAGCTACAAGTACTATTATTATGTATTTGCAAATCAGATCAGCCATAGTGCATCGCAACATGCAAATACCATCACAATAGATTTTTTTATAGAAGTAGCTCTAGATAGAAGAATAGAAAATATATAAAGCCACATGATAGATTTAGCTAGAGTTTTTCCACAAGAGTTGTAACACTTGTGAAGACTAGAACTCAGCATTGTTCCACTAGATTGGCAATCCAACTAGTGAAGTTTATTTCTCATAGAGTCATAGAAATTTTATTATCTCTAATATTTTTTAGGAGAACCATTTGGTTACTATCATATAGGTTTTTTTTATTGTACAAAATTAACTCTCAAAATGTGGGAATATTCCTACAATAGATAGAGAACTTAATTTTTGTTTCCTGAAAGTCAAAGTAACTTTCCTCATTCAAGGATTGATTATTTGTTGCAGAAAAATGAGGATTGATAATTTGAAGGCCTAAGGAGAAAGGTCCCATTGAAATATTTGTAGATTCAAGTCTCCTAGTTGAAAGATAGAGGAGAGAGCTAGTGGCCAAGGAAGCCATATTAAAGATTGTAAATCTAGGAAGGAGGTCCTAGAAAGAACACCCCATTGAATATCAAAGAGACTCAAGGAGAAGAGTCCTAGCAAAAGATTGAAGATTGGTGATATCCATTGAAGACTAAAAACTTTCGATTGAAGAAGAGGTCCATTGAAGGCCCTATTGAAGAAGAAGTACATTAAAGGCCCTACTAAAGAAGAGATTCACTAAAGAATCTAATGAAGAAGAGGTCCATTTAAGACCCTATTGAAGAACTTCCATTATGGAATATTTAGAATTGAAAATAACTAAAAAAAAATCTATTGCAAATTTTAGTAGCAGTAGATTGAGGATATCCTAGAAGAAGATCTCATTTCCATAGTTGAATATTGAAGAGGCCAAGAAATGTCTCATTGAATATTTAGAAGCTGCAATATTTAGAACCTTGGATAGGTCTCAAGGAGAATGCTTGGTGAGCCTCATTGAAGGAATACATAGAAGGACTCATTGAAGACTACCAAAGAAGAATATAAGAAATTGGGATAATATTCATCATCTTATGACAAGCCCAAAGGAGAAATTTTGGCAAGAATATTATCAAATCAAAAAGGTAGTATTGAATAGATATCAATATTGATAGATTGTTTGAGGAGGAGATCTACTTTGAAGTCAAAATTTGGCAAGTGAAAAGAGATAGAAGAACCACCAAATCTATGAGATTTGGGGGCCATCATTGAAGGAGGTTCTTGAGCAACATCTCAACTATGATTTGGGGAGATTCTGCAAGGGTATAAGTTACCCTTGGATCCTTTACTTCCACAAAACTTACAATAATTCACCGTTATAATATATTCACCACAACTAGTATAAGCAATGTAATAAAATGGACATGCACGAGAATGTAAATATAATCAATAATAAAAAAATTGCCTCTTAATGAGGGCAGATCCCCACCATGAATGGGCAATAATAATGTGAATCCGCTAAATGAGAAAATGATAAATTGATAAGATGATTACACTTTGATAACTAAACCCTATAAGTATGTATAAAAATAAATTGATACAATATAGCCAACGACTCATATTTGTATTGTAACATGACTCCCCTACTCGTAAAGCTTTATCCTCAAAGCTGGAAATGTCTATAAAATACTTTCAGGTTCCCATGTAGCATCTTCTTTTGGTAGGTCCCACTATTTGATGAGAAATTCTTGGATGTGACTATATATCAATATGTGTGTTCTACTTTGTAGAATTGCTTTTTGCTGGAGATATATACGCCCTTCTTCATATAGTATTGGAAATTTTGACTAAGATTACACTTTTTGGCCGATCCCCTTCGTGAGATAGGAAACATGAAATATTGGATTTATATGTGATAAGGGAAGTAACTCTAGTTGATATGCCACTTCTCTAATACAATGCACAATTTTGTAAGGACCATAAAATTGAGGAGCCAACTTTTTACTGGACTTGATATTTAATGATAACTGCTTGTAGGGCTGTAAATGCAAGAATACCAAATCACCAATATTGAATTATCTTTTTGAACAGTGTGTGTCTTGTTGATTCTTCATACAATTTTGTGCTTGCACCAAATTATCTTTGATAATTGTGAGCATTAACTATTGTTGTTGAAACCAATCATCTACTTGGGCCACTTTGGATGATCCTGGTACATAATCTACTACTTTTGGAGGCTTAGTTCCATACAATGCTTCAAAAGAAGATATCTTGATGGAGTAATGGTAAGAAGTATTGTACCACCATTAAGCCAATGATAACCACTGACTTCATTGATATTGTTTATCCTTAACAAAACATATTAGGTAGGTATCCAAACATTTTTTAACTACCTCTATTTGGCCATTTTTTTGTGGATGGTATGTAGAAGATATATTTAAATTTGGTACCACTAAGTTGAAATAATTCCCTCCAAAAATTACTAGTAAATATGGGATCTTGATCACTTATAATATTTTTTGGCATTCCATGCAATTTTAAAATTGAGTCCATAAATACCTTAGCCACTTTGCTTTCTAAAAATGGATGTTGTAGAGCCTGAAAGTGAGCATATTTGGAGAGGTGATCAACTACCACAAAAATTACTATTTTGCCATCTGACTTAGGAAGAACTTCAATAAAATCCATGGAGATGTGTTCCCACTAACAATTTGGAATGGGTAATGGTTGAAGCAACCCTGGTGATTTGAATTTTTTGCCCTTATTGCATTGGCATACTTCACATTCAACTACCCATTGTTTGACCTCTACTTTTAATCCTTTCCAACAAAAATATTGTTTAAACCACATATAGGTTTTCAAAAAACTTGAATGTCCTGCTAATGGAGAAGCATGTGACTCATCTAGAATCCTAGATTTGATTATTGAAGTGTGGAATGTAAATGCAATTCTTCCTTCATAATATTTTGTCTTCATAGGAGAAAAGAGGATGCTTGGATGAACCCACTGACAATTCCTAAATTATTTGAGTAGTTTCACTATTGGACAACCATTCTTCCTATAATTGAGATACCCATTGATAACAAGGACCTGAAATAGCATTAATAACCACTTCATCTTCATATTTTTTGGATAATGCATATGATGCCATGTTTTATTTCCCTTTCTTATACTCGATAATGAAATCATATCCCAAAAATTTAGTTAACCACTTGTTTTGTTTTGGATAAGAAAATCATTATTCTAGAAAATGCTTGAGACTACTATGATCTATTTTTATAATGAAACGACTACTGATTAAGTAGTGTCTCCATTTCTCCACTACATGTAGAATAGCCAACATTTATTTTTTATATGTAGATCTTCCCAGATTTTTTCCTAAAATTTGTTTACTTTTGAATTCTAAGGGATGACCTTCCTACATTAACATTGCCCCAATACCTAATCCTGAAGCATCTCATTCGATTACGAATGGTTTGTGAAAATTTAGAGTTACCAAAAATAGAGTAGTACACATTGCTTCTTTGAGAGCCTCGAAGGCTTGAGTGTCTACTTCTGACCAATGAAAAGCATCCTTATTTGTTAGGGATGTGAGAGGAGCTACAATTTTACCATACTTACACACAAACTTGTGATAGTAGCTAGTGAGACCCAAAAAACCACAAAGTTTCTTGATCATTTTAGGTAAGGGCCAATCCTAAATTACCTTTATCTTATTGGGATCCACTTTAACACCTTCTTGATAAACTATATGACCTAGGTACTCAAATTCTTGAACACCAAAAGAGCATTTAGAGCATTTGAAAAACAAATTTTCCCTATGTAGGATATAAAGAACCCTTCCCACATGCAACAAATGATCCTTCCATTATTTACTATATATGAGTATGTCATCGAAGAATATTAGGAAAAATTTGTGAAGGAATGGATGAAACACGTGGTTCATGAGACTTTGGAATGCATATGGGTCATTAGTGAGACCAAAGGGCATGACCAATAATTCATAATGGCCTTCATAAGTGTGAAAAGCTATTTTGGGAATATCCTTCTCTCGAACTCTGATTTGGTGAAACCCCAAACGTAAATCCAATTTGGTAAAACATTTTGCACCATGTAGTTCATCTAATAAATTATCAATGATAGGTATAGAAAATTTATCTTTGATGGTGATTTTGTTGAGAGGTCAAAAATCTGAACACATACACGAAGAATTGTATTTACGATGAGCCAAAACTACTGGTGAAGAATAGGGGCTAGTGTTGTGATGGATGACACCATGTTCAAATAGTTCTTGGACAATCTTCTCAATTTTTATTTTTTGAGTTTGGGGATATCGATAAGGATGACCATTAGGTGGAAGACTTCCTGGAACAAGGTGTATGGCATGGTCATGGGATCTTTTGGGAGGTAGTCCCTTTGGTTCTTATAAGACCTCATCATAGTTGGCCACAATGTTTTGTAGATATTCTGATTGGATTTATAGTGTATCTTGTGCTTTAATTTCCATACAATTAATTTGAGCAATGAATCCATAACGATATTTTCTTAATATTTTTTCCATGTTGTATGAACTTACTATATTTTATGGAGGTGTTCGATTCCTTGGAGGGGAATGGTCTTCCCATTCTCTTTCAATTCCATGAAGTGCTACTTGTAATATAAGCCAACCATGGTTTCTATTTGTTCTAACCAAGCGACTCCCAAGATAACTTCTAAATTCCCTAAATTTATAACAAAAAGAGGACCATGCCAAGTATAACTTCCTATTTGTAATGAAATTGAAGATGTTTTACCAATACATTGATCACTACTCCTGCTTGTAGTTCTAACTTGAAATTTATCTTGATTGGAGGAGTAGATGTGCAATTTAATGCCTTGGCAAACCTTGTGTCAATAAAGTTGTGAGTACTACCTAAATCAATTAATACAGTTACCTTCCTTTGTCGAATGAATCCTGCTACTTTGATTATGTGGTGAGCTGATAACCCCATAAGAGCATGTACTAAAATTGCCATAGTATCTTCCTCAACTACAACCTCCTCATGTTCAATTTAGTCTTCGTCTATGGGATCATCAGGTGAGTTGTTTTCATCTATTTCTTCATCTTCCTTATCAGTATATTCAATTTGAAAGTTCTATCGTGGTACATATGCCTGATATTTTGTATGGTGATTGTGACATTTATAGTAAAATATTTTGATGGTTGATAATTTCTACCAAAAGAGTTGTTACGGTATTGAGGTCAACCATATGAATCACGTCATACAGATATTCCCATTTGCACCTTCTTCTCAGTCAACTTGGAAATCCTTATACAAGCATCTACTATGGATGGATCTTGTACATCCACTTATACTTTAATATTCTCTTTTAACCCATTTCTAAAAGTAGCTACCACTACATCGGGTTGTAAGTGTTTTGCATAGGAAAGTAGACTAGTGAATTCTGAGATATAATCCATTATCGATCATGTTTTCTTAAGTGATAACAACTGCACCATGTAAGAATATGTGGATCCTTCATAAAAAAATTTAAGAAAATATTTGGTGAAATCATCCCAGTAGATGGTGTTTTCCTTCTCGCATTTGATCCATATAAACCATTGATAAGATTCAGTACCTAGTTTGGAGATAGCAAAAGGAACTTTTTTGGAATCTCAAATTCGGTATAAGTCTAAAATACCTTCCATTTTGGCCATCCACCCATGTGGATCTATTGGACATTTTGAGTCCCTAAGTCAAAGTTATCATTGATGTCACTGGATGAAGTCATCATTAATGTCAAGGAATTCGGTAAGAAATAAAGTCGTCAAAGTTGTCACTAATATCCAGGAAGAAGCTTCAACAGTGAAGAAGTTAAAGGCAAAAGGGCTCCATAATATTTTAATATTATATGGGAGCATAAGTTAAAAGGTTTTTTATAAAAACCAAAGGAGGCCTATTGCAAAGTTAAAAGGAGGTCTAGTATTTATTTTATAAAATATTTAAATTCAAAAGGAATTTAAATTTTATAAATAAATATCATTAATACCAAGTTGTGCAATTAGAGAAGGCCCTAATAAAACCAAAGGTTTTATTAAATTAATTTATAATATTTAAATTTAAATAAATTTAAATAATTTATAAATTAATTCGAGCACCGACGTCGAATAAATTTGGAGGAGCACCAACGTGTTTGCATAAAGGTGGAAAGGCTATATATACCATGCCTTAAAGGCATTCAAAATTATCCTTGCTTCGAAATGTGATTGCATGTGAACTGTGAAAGAGGAAGCTCGTGAGAAAACAACAATTTCGTATTTCCTTATGGCAGCGATTGGGAATAATTTGAAAGTGACAAAAATTTTGGAGCCAGCTGGGCAGCGTGGCCTAGTGGCAAGGAGGCATTGGCTAAAATGTTGAGGCATCAAGTGGCCTATGTTCAAAATGCGGTGACAGTGTTTGCATTGTGTTGAAGCACCAAGGGAAGACACATGTTTTTATCTTTGGTGGAGAAAGGAAGGTTCTTGAGTTGGTGGTTATATGCTTGGACTAGGGTTTGTGAGAAAGGGGTGTTTCATTGAGTGATTGGTTGAGTAGAGTTGGTTGAGCCTAGTCAAGTGGTTGTATGAAGTGATTGTTCAAGTTCCATAAAACAAACTATCCTATATTCTGATTTGAGTTGAGAAAGTGTTTGAGCATTGAGTATAGAACATATTGGGTCTCTAACAATTCTCTTTATGTTTCTATGAGATTGGTTAAGTTGGACAAGTTCTGTGGACTTATTGAGCAGATTTGGACAAGTTCTATGTGGACTTGTTGAGCATATTTGAACAAGTTCTAAGTGGACTTGTTGAGCAGATTTGAGCAAGTTTGAGTGGACTTGTTGAGCATATTTGAGCAAGTTCTGAGTGGACTTGTTGAGCATATTTGAGCAAGTTATGAGTGGACTTGTTGAGAATATTTGAGCAAGTTCTGAGTGGACTTGTTGAGCAGATTTGAGCAAGTTTTGAGTGGACTTGTTGAGCAGATTTGAGCAAGTTCTGAGTGGACTTGTTGAGCAGATTTGAGCAAGTTCTGAGTGGACTTGTTGAGCAGATTTGAGCAAGTTTTGAGTGGACTTGTTGAGAAAATTGAGCAAGTTATGAGTGGACTTGTTGAGCAATTTATTTATTTTTTGAGAAATTTGTGCTAGATCGAAGGACTATGTTTAGTGTAGATTTGAGAAGCTTTGGAGGTGAAAGAGTAGAGAGGATAGTAGTCTCCAGTGGATAGAGATCCATCAGCCAAGGTAGTGAGGATAGGTCTTCTGAGTGGGGACAAGAGTCTTCAGTGGAGAGAGATCCACAAGCCAGTGTAGTGGAGGCAGTAGTCTTCTAGAGGATCACCAGCCAGAGCAGAGGAGAAGGAGTTCTCCTATGGATAGAGATCCATGAACTTGATTTAGGGGATTAATATCTCCTTTGGACAGAGGTCCATAAACATTGTAATAGGGAAGGATTCCCAAGAGATTGATTGAGAAAATTTTAGTAAAATATTTTCTCTGTGGAGTAGCCCACATTGGGTGAACCATGTAAATTGTGGTGTCTCTATTGTGTATGGTGTTTTGTGCATTGCTTTGATTACTATTGTTGATATTTCTATCTATACATTGCATAATATTGATTGGGAAAGAAAAGTAAAAAGTGGTCTTATACTGTTCACCCCCCTCTCAGTATAAGCTTGTGTTCTTCAATTGGTATCAGAGAGGGTTCCTTCAGAAGAGTTTAACAGCTTGAAGGAAAAGCTAACAAGAACACAATGGATCCTAAGGAGGTGTCCTCAAATAATTCAGCACCAGTATTTGATGGAAGTGACTATATGTATTGGAGTATGATGATGAAGATCTACCTGATGGCACTTGGAAATGAAATTTGGGAATCAGTGGAATTTGGATATGATCCCTTAATCAATCCTCCTACAGATAAGGAAGGTAAGCTTCTACAACACTATAATTCAAAAGCAATGAATGCACTTGTGAGAGGTTTGCATAGAACAGAGTCTATGAAAGTTATGCATTGTAAAACTGCAAAAGAGATGTGGGATAAATTGCAAAATATATATGAAGGAGATAAAAGTGTCAAGAAAGCAAAGATGTGAAATATCAAAGGACAACTTGAAGCATTAAGAATGAATGAAGAGGAAAATATTAGTGCTTATCTAATTTGAATTGATGAGGTTGTTAATGATATGCAAGGACTTGGAATGAAGATTGATGAATCAGATGTTTGTGATAAAGTCTTAAGAACTCTTCCAAAAAGATTCAGTGAACAGGTTTCTGCTATAGAAGTATCAATGGATGGTGATACTTTGACAAGAGATAAATTGCTTGGTATGCTCACAACTTTTGAGATAAGAACAAAAGATCCTATTCCCCAGAAGGAAGCAACATTCAAAGCAATCAATAAGACAAAGGGTAAGAAGTCAGAATCAAGCAATGAGTCATCTAGTGATGAGGAAGCTAATTACGATAGAAGAGATAAAGATTCCAGAAGATCCAGAGATCTAAGATCTGTTAAGTGTTTCAATTGTGGAAAGTATGGACATTTTGCAATAGATTTTCAAGAACCTAAGAACAACAATGGTGAAGAAAAATAGGATCACAGGTATAGGGATTCAGAAAGATATAGGCATCAAAAGAAAAGCAAGGATGGACAAAACAGACAAGGAAATAAGTTCTTCCAAAGGCAAAAGAGGAGCTACTATGTGGATAAGGCAAGTAAGTACTCAAGTGATAGTGATGCTAGTTTTTCAGACAATGATAGAGATGAAGTCTTGTTTATGATTGAAGAAAAAGAGCAAGTTAAGAAAAGGACTCCAGTAATTCTCAAGTGTTTTAGATGTGGTAACTTTGGACATCTTGAAGATGATTGTACAAGGAATGGTTATAGTTTCAGTGATGATGAATATGAAGATGCACTTGAAAGACCAGATGAAAATCTTCTAATGGCATTAGAAGAAGAAGAAAGTGATCCTATAGAAGACAAGCCAATAGAAAATAAAGATGAGGACAAAGGCAAACAAATAGAGGAATACTCAGAAAAGAATGGTTATGATCTCAAGGGAGAACTTATCTATGCTCTTGACATGGTAAAGAAGGTAAGGAAGCAACACTCTAAACTTGAAATTCAGTTTCAAGAATGTGATGAAGAGAGAAGATTGCTCATAGAGGATTTAGAAAAATCAAAAGCTAAGGCAAAGAGGTTCAAAGATAAGTTAGAAGCAAAGATCTTGGAATGTGAGAAGTTAGCACAAGAAGTGGCACTACTAAAAGAAGATTTAGAAGACTCCAAGATCAAGATGAAAGGGTTTAAAAATAGCTCAAAGAACTTGGATAAGTTCATCAAGACACAAAAGACTACATCAAGCAAAACAGGTCTTGGATTTGAACAGGTTCAAAAGAAATGGGAAGGAGAGTCAACTTCAAGTTTTGGAGGAGAAGAAACTTTAGATGAAGATACTTCAGAAGAAGATAGTGTAAAATAAAGTGAGACATCAGAGGATGAGTTGGACAATAGAGAGTTCAACAAAAATAGGAACAATGCACAAAGAAGATACAGATGGAACAACAATCAGAATAGGAGACCAATGAGGTCAAGACAAGGAAACTTCAATGGAAGATGTTTTTCATGTCACAGGTTTGGGCACATGGCTTCACAATGCAGGACACATGAAAGACAAGAATATGGGAACATACAACTTTTCCATGGGTATTGCTACTCATGTAATCAGTTTGGTCACAAGGCAATGAATTGCAGGGTTCATGACAGAAGAGGATATGGCTTCACTAGGAGAAATCCTAAGACATTTGCACCTCCAAGGAATAATAACATTAAGTGTTATAAGTGCAATAATGATGGTCACACAACAAAGTGGTGTAGAGCAGACATCCCAGAAATAGGTATGAACATGAACAGAACAGAAATAGGAACAAGAACATGAATATGAACAGGAATAGGAACAGAAACATGGATATGAACAAGAACAAGAATAGGAACAAGGATATGAACAGGAATAGGAACAGGAACATGAATATAGACATGGACAAAAACAAAGACATGGACAGAAACAAGGACATGGATAGAAATAGTTAGAGGATTCAAAAAATTTAGAAAATAAGAGAAGAGGATAAAGGTAAAGAACAGTGCTTTCTAGGAGTAGAAATACTCCCACCCCAGAATTAACCACCTCAAAAGGAGGTGGGGGAGGGGCTAAGCTAAGAGGCTCATTCTTAGCCCCGAGCCCCAAAGGTGACCCTTTGCCATTGATGTCAAAGGGGGAGAGATTTGAGTAATGGGGAGAGATTTGATATTTGAGAGAGCATTGAGCCAGGGGAGTAGTGTCCCAGGGGGAGCAGAACAAAGGAAAGGTCAAGTTTTTGGTAAAAATAATTTGGGTTGCCATCAATGACAAAGGGGGAGATTGTTGGACATTTTGAGTCCCTAAGTCAAAGTTGTCATTGATGTCACCAGATGAAGTCATCATTAATGTCAAGGAATTCGGCAAGAAATAAAGTCATCAAAGTTGTCACTGATATCCAGGAAGAAGCTTCAATAGTGCAGAAGTTAAAGGCAAAAGGGCTCCATAATATTTTAATATTATATGGGAGCATAAGTTAAAAGGTTTTTTATAAAAACCAAAGGAGGCCTATTGCAAAGTTAAAAGGAGGTCTAATATTTATTTTATAAAATATTTAAATTCAAAAGGAATTTAAATTTTATAAATAAATATCATTAATACCAAGTTGTGCAATTAGAGAAGGCCCTAATAAAACCAAAGGTTTTATTAAATTAATTTATAATATTTAAATTTAAATAAATTTAAATCATTTATAAATTAATTCGAGCGTCGACGTCGAATAAAGTTGGAGGAGCGCCGACGTGTTTGCATAAAGGTGGAAAGGCTATATATACCATGCCTTAAAGGCATTCAAAATTATCCTTGCTTCGAAACGTGATTGCATGCGAACTGTGAAAGAGGAAGCTCGTGAGAAAACAATGATTTCGTATTTCCTTGTGGCAGTGATTGGGAATAATTTGAAAGTGATGAAAATTTTGGAGCCAGCTGGGCAGCATGGCCTAGTGGCAAGGAGGCATTGGCTAAAATGTTGAGGCATCGAGTGGCCTGCATTCGAAATGTGGTGGCAGTGTTTGCATTGTGTTGAAGTGCCAAGGGAAGGCGCACATTTTTATCTTTGGTGGAGAAAGGAAGGTTCATAGAGCACGTGGTGCTCTCCCCTTCCCAAGCGAGCGCTTAGCTCGAGCGATGGTTGGAGCCATGGCTAAGGCGTTGGTCGTGGGCTGCGTTGAGGGTTTGAATCCCTCCAAAGGCAAGGTAATTAAATTTTGATTATTTTTAATATTGCCTAAAGTTTGGAGTTAAAAGGGTTGCTAGTTGGAAATAGTTGAAAGGGTTGCTAGTTGGAAATTTGTGTTTGTTGGAAATTGTTTTTGGAGTTATAAGGAGTTTGATTTTATTTTTAATAAAGTCTTAAATTGTTATATTTGCATATTGGAGGAGTAAGACTTTAAGAGTGTTGATTTTATTTTTAAAGGGATTTTTGCCAAAAATATTATTATGAAGGTGTTGGATATTATTTTAAAGTTGGAGTGATAAGGTGTATTTTGTTTGATATATTTTTGTATTGTGATTCATTGAGAAAATTATTATCTTCTAACCCTTGTTGAGATTGGCAAAGAAGTGATTGTGAGTGTGGCAGATTTGTGTGGTTTACTCCTTGTCAAGCAAAAGGTATGGGCAAATTCTTCCATAGTTGAGTTGATTGAATGGTTTTCTGAAAATAAGTTTGGAGTGAAAAGGACTTGATTAGGGTTTCCTTTTCGAGAGTGTTTGAGTTAATGCTTCAAGGTTTTCTGGAATAAAGAGTTGTTGTTAAAACCTTGTTTGATAAGCATTGTTGTTGAAGCCATTGGTTGTGTGAAGAATTTGAGTTAGAGTTTTGAAAAGAACATGAGTATCATTGTTATGTGAAGATTGTTTTATGAGCATTGTTGTTGAAGTAAGTTGTTGTGCAAAGAACTTGAACTAGGGTTTGAAAAGAACATGAGTATCATTGTTATGTGAGATTTGTTGTTGAGCATTATTGGAAATATTTTGAGTTGGTGGTTATATGCTTGGACTAGGGTTTGTGAGAAAGGGGTGTTTCATTGAGTGATTGGTTGAGTAGAGTTGGTTGAGCCTAGTCAAGTGGTTGTATGAAGTGATTGTTCAAGTTCCATAAAACAAACTATCCTATATTCTGATTTGAGTTGAGAAAGTGTTTGAGCATTGAGTTGAAACATATTGGGTCTCTAACAATTCACTTTATGTTTCTATGAGATTGGATAAGTTATATGTGGACTTGTTGAGCAGATTTGGACAAGTTTTGTGGACTTTGGATTGATTTTGTGTGAGCTTTTTGAGCATATTTGAACAAGTTATATGTGGACTTGTTGAGAAGATTTGGACAAGTTATGAGTGGACTTGTTGAGCATATTTGAGCAAGTTCTAAGTGGACTTGTTGAGCATATTTGAGCAAGTTATGAGTGGACTTGTTGAGCAGATTTGAGCAAGTTCTAAGTGGACTTGTTGAGCATATTTGAGCAAGTTCTGAGTGGACTTGTTGAGCATATTTGAGCAAGTTTTGAGTGGACTTGTTGAGCATATTTGAGCAAGTTCTAAGTGGACTTGTTGAGCAGATTTGAGCAAGTTATGAGTGGACTTGTTGAGCAAATTTGTGCTAGACCGAAGGACTATGTTTAGTGTAGATTTGAGATAGAGCTTTGGAGGTGACAGAGCAGAGAGGACAGTAGTCTCCAGTGGATAGAGATCCATCAGCCAGGGTAGTGAGGATAGGTCTTCTGAGTGGGGACAAGAGTCTTCAGTGGAGAGAGATCCACAAGCCAGTGCAGTGGAGGCAGTAGTCTTCTAGAGGATCACCAGCCAGAGTAGAGGAGAAGGAGTTCTCCTATGGATAGAGATCCATGAACTTGATTTAGGGGATTGATATCTCCTTTGGATAGAGGTCCATAAACATTGTAATAGGGAAGGATTCCCAAGAGATTGATTGAGAAAATTTTAGTAAAATATTTTCTCCGTGGAGTAGCCCACATTGGGTGAACCACGTAAATTGTGGTGTCTCTATTGTGTATGGTGTTTTGTGCATTGCTTTGATTACTATTGTTGATATTGCTATCTATACATTGCATAATATTGATTGGGAAAGAAAAGTAAAAAGTGGTCTTATATTGTTCACCCCCCCTCTCAGTATAAGCTTGTGTTCTTCAGGATCATGATCTTCAAAGGTGGGCATATCAATGCATGGAAAATTGATCCCATTAGGACCTCTTGATTGGTGGTAAACTTCATCTCTATCTTGGTCCTCATTATTCCTATGTCTATGGAAGTGATTTTGAGAGGGTCTATTAGGATCACTTTGTTGTTCATAAACTTCCTCACTTCCCTGATCCTCATTATTTCTTTGTCCATTGAAGCAATTTGGGGAATGACCATTATGACCTCTTTGTTGTGTATAGGCTTCTTCTTCATACTAATCCTCAGTGTTCCAGTGTCTTTGGGGGTGATTTGGGCTAGGAGGATTTGGTTGGCTTCATCTTTCCAATAGTTGGGTCATCTTTACATTCAAGGTGGTCATACTATCCAATAATGTTTGTATGGCCTTGGCAGTGATATTGGGGCTCCCTATTTCCTCTTGTGTGAGGTTATCATGGGAAGAATTTGGGGAATGATTGGATGCCATATTGTTAAGCAATGGATGACCAGGATCAAAACTATTAATTCGTAAAGGAGAAGAATTATGTGTACCTTTATTTCTAGGAGGTTTTCTTGGTGACTTCAGGCTCCCTTCATTTGAATTATCTGAGATTTTTAATAACCTGTTTGGTCCTTTGGTCCACCTTCAGCTCATGCACTAGTCAAGAAGTCTCTTTGAACCAATATCACCTTTGAACTCTATAAAATTTTAATGAATTTGGATATAAAATTGGTTTATTTTCCGCTCGAAATGTCATCCCAAATGTGACATGAATTTGAATTTGGATCTCTCGCTTGAGGCTTCATGACTACTCGGATGCTTTTGAGTTTGAATTAGAAACTTTTCTTACACAAGACCACTAGTTTGACACCAATTTGACACCAATATGACCAACTAACACAACACTTTCTTACACAAGACCACCAGTTTGACACCCATTTTGACACTAATATGACCAACTAACATAACATGCCAACTGGACCCTTAACACCAACCCTGACTAACTTGCAATACCCGATCGGACCCTGATACTGTGATGCACGCTATGTGATGACACTAAGCAGACAGAACACAACTCAACCTGACACAATAATGAGAACACGACCAAATACAATGAGGAAACATCTAGATACGACTTGACACAATGAGGTAAGAACAAGATGATACACAAAAATAATAGACCAGCTTACGATATGACATGACCAATTGTATGACCAAGGACATGATGATAAATGTGAATAAGATCGAACGATGTAGGACAAAATGACACAAGACCTGAGACATGATAGACCAACAAGAATGAAGACACCCTAGACATAGCTTCCAACAAGAATGAAGACACAAAAATGAGTGAGACACGATGCTGCCACTATGACGAAGACACGTATATGAGTAACCAATATGCCATGAGGACTAACAATGCTCGAGACCCTTTCATGCAAAGGACGCAGGGATTTCATGTGACCGAATTCACACCTCCTTTGGTGTTCTCTCCTCTAGATAAAGAACTCAATGACCATAACACCACAAATGTGGGATAATCGTACCCATGGAAAAAAATTAATTTATGCCCACACCTTAGGTTATTGTCTTTTTGCCATTAAATACACGATGTTGATTGGATGGTTTCCACTTGAGTTTCACGATTTTTTTCTGTAGTGCTTTTGGAGCTTGTTTGGACTATGAATGGTGTTCAAACTTGGTATATTACTCACCTGTCTTATCTACTTTGTATCAGGTATAATTGTATTGGTTGAAGGTCCTATTTTATTTCACTATAAAGCCTTTTTTCTTCTACTACGATATTTCTTAGCCACCCAAAAGAGTGGATGCAACTCTATTTTTTATGTTTTTGGTAGTGATTAATGGTGCATGGTTTACAGCTTCCAAAGATGATTTCTAGGATGCGAACCGATACTCTGCATGACTTTGGATCACCCACTATATTTGTTGTATCGGATGATTGTCTGCCACCACCCAAAGCTTGAATGTGCATGGAATTATATATCATAGACCGTAACCTATCTCTTGATACCACGTGCAAGGGTATAAGTTACCCTTGGATCCTTTTCTTCAATAAAACTTACAATCATTCACCGTTATAATATATTCACCACAACTAGTATAAGTAATGTAATAAAATGGACATGCACGAGAATGTAAATATAATCAATAATAAAACAATTACCTCTTAAGGAGGACAGATCCCTGCCATGAATGGGAAACAATAATGTGAATCCGCTGAATGAGAAAATTATAAATTGATAATATGATTACACTTGGATAACTAAAACCTATAAGTATGTATATAAATGAATTGATACAATATAGCCGACAACTCATATTTGTATTGTAACAGAATCCTACCAAATTTTTAGGATTCAAGGACAACATTTCAGTGACGGTATTGACTATATTACAATCTGAAAATTTTCAGATTTGAAGACAAAGAAAAGGGAAGCATATTAACAGAACTCAGAGCTGCAAAATATATAGTTCGTGGATAACAAAAAAGGTAGCAAATCAAAGAAATTAAAAGCAATAGTGAAGATTGCTTAGTGCTGAAAATTTCAGAAATTATGGGCAGCATTAGTGACTGCTAAAAATCAGATTCTAGAAGCACATTTTGAAGAAGTTTTAAAGCCACCAAATTAAAGTTTAGAGCAGCAATTTCATAAGTCATTGAAGTTGTATAAAGGTGAGCAAAGAGCTGTTTTGGACAATATAGAAGAGCTGCAAAATCATCCACAAAATGCAGCCATTGAGGTGACTTTAATCATCACTATATCCATAACCTATGAGAGAAAAATGTATGTAACAATAAGGTGCAAAAATTTCATGAGTTGAGATTTCATATTTGGTTTTATATTAAGGTTTATTTTACACCATTTTTTCAAAGGATCAAAAGTTGCATAGAATAGTTTTTCATTCCAAGTCTTCAAAATAGTGCAGAGGTCATAAGTTTATAAGGTCCAAACCTACACATAGAAGAAATAGAAGTTAAGCATATTTAGATAGAAAGAAATATAACAACATTTTATTTCTTATTCTAAAGAAAATAAGATTGTAATTGCATAAGTTAGAGTGTAGATTAATACATTGAATAGCTTAGAGTTATAAGTGAAAGAGTAGCCAAGAAAATGAGGGCTTTACCAAAGATTGAAGGCAGCCATAACATCACCCTAGTTCAGCCTAAAACAAGTGGATAGAAGGTAAAATTTTCAGACTTTTTGTGAAGGAATTAAAGGCAGAATTTAGTGATCGAAAAATAGCCATCAAAAAGGGTGATATTACCTCCAAAATTGGAGAAGAAAATCAGCACACTATAGTAAAAAAACTTGATAGGAAGGAATAACTTCAAGGTTAAAGTGTTGGTTGAGTTTACAGTTCCAAGAGGTATTTGTGGATAGATTTGGAGAAGAGCAAAAAAGGTTTTGAAGACACTCTTGGATAGCAAAAAAACAAAGGGTCAAAACAGCCAATTAAAACCCATATTTCGAGCAGGGTAAAAGCAGTTTTTCAAAGCATAGGGGGAATTCATAGTGTACTTTTGTGAGTCATCCTAAGGACTCCAAAAGTGCTGAAAAAAGAGCAGGTTTCACAAAAATAAAATGTGTAAGAACTCCAAAAAAAAGAGCACTCAATAAAACCCTATAAAAGAATCTCTAGAAAGCAATATAATATCCCACTCAAAGAGGTTGAAATTATGGATTGTTTGAGGTGTCAAAAGATACCAAAAAGAGTACCATAAACCATCAAAGTTTTTTCTCATATATAAGACCTGCAAAAGAAACAAATTAAGCAAGAAAAAAAGTTTGGAGTTTAAGTCATAGAAGAGGCACCATCCCCATTGAAGCAAGCTACAAAATAGGTTATCTCTCATCCAAGAGATCCATTGAAGGAAAAACCAACATCCTGTCAAAAGAAACGTATGCACCAAGAAGAGTTTACAGAAATAATACATTGGAAAGTGCTAGAAAGCTTCAAGGGAGGTTAAAAGTAAATTTAGATATCTTCTACCGCATGGAGGAGTTGTTCTAAGAAGAGTGCCACATTTCAAAACAAGTATAAGCACCCAACAGTCTAGAGTAATGTCTCACACTCTACATCCAACAAATATATGAATAAAAGTGCCCAACATAGGTGGAAAAGAGTTACAACCGATTTCAACCACCAAGACGTTAGGAATCAAGCAACACTTGTCACAGACATTAAAGAAGGGTCCAAGACAAACATTTTTTAAGAAGAGAGCTGAAGATAAGTGCCACACATCATAGGCGCTACATGAAATATTAAAAGGAATGTTTTCAAGATGAGAGGAAAATAAAAAGTACCACATGACAACTCCAACTTATATTGCATCAGTTAAGAAAGCCCCCAATGTACATAAATGAAGAAGTGAGCTGAAAACATTGAAGAGGTGAAAAGTTACTTTTTTAAGGATATGTAGAAACCAACAAGTGATAGATGACTACGTACCAACAGAAGATTATTTTTAAAGAGAGATTTCAAGCCCAAAATAGTGTACATATTATTCAAGTTGTAGTGTGAAAATTAGAGCACGTTTCTAGCCAACATTTGGTTGAATAGAGGAAGGAAAATCATTTCATTCACAAGGAGGAGAACGTTGACAAGCAAGGTGAAGAGAAATAAGGAAATCAGCCCTTGCAAACCGCATTCAAACAACTTGCAAATCAGAATTAAAAAAGGTGAGAAATATTTATTATATTGCAAGTTTGATATCAAAGCTTATTGCATATTCTAGAGATATTAGTAGGAGTAATAAGGTGATGAAAATATCTCTAGAACAAAATATTGATTATATAGAAGACATAGAGTAAAACTAGAAGCATTTATATAATTTCCATTGCTTCTAAATAATAGTTGCAAACTCTTACCATAGGGAGATATAAGGAGTAGTAAACAAAATTTAGTTTACAAACAATTTAATATTTCTAAAACTTCTAACTAGGGAGATACAAGGAATCCTACTACAAATTGAATTTCTAGAAGTTTGGAACCTATCATTGCATCAAGTTTTGAATCCATATTATTGAAGATTGCATTTCTAATAGATGTCTAAAAGTAATTGATTGCAAGTGATAGAGGTGAATCATATTTACAACATATATTAATACTAGGGAGATATAAGGTAACCTACTAGGACCATCATGACATCAAATAAGTTCATGCTTTTAGAATCTCAATTACTTAAAGGTCCAAACTATTTCTCATGGAAAAACAAAGTAAAGGTCATATTGACATTTGAAAAACTCTAGGAAATTACTATAGGGACAAAAACCAAACTAGTTACAGATGATATAGAAATTCAAAAATTTGAAGAAAGTGATGCTAAGGCTTTAATGATAATAACCTTTGCTATCACATATGAAATACAACCATATATCAGTTCAGCAAAAATATCTATAGAGGCCTGGAAATCCTTAGAGAAAATATTTGAAGGAAAGAACAAAGCTACCATTTTAAACCTTCAAACTCAATTGCATTCCTTAAAAATGAACAATGGTGAAAGTATAGAGTTATTTTTAAGGAAGGTAGCAGAAATTAAAGGAAATTTGTTAACATTAGGAGAAGAAGTAAAGGATAAACTTCTTGTTCAAGTGACCATGAGAGGACTTCCTGATAATTATAAACATCTAGTTACCTCCTTGCAAATATTAAGTAAATATATTTCCTTTGATGAGTTAGTCAATGTTCTCCAAGAGTATGAGGTAGAGAACACAGTTAAATATGAGATGACTAACAATGCTTTGGTGATAAAAGATAATCCACAGTGAAATATAACATCATCCTCAAAAGGATGAAGACCTTGGAATAATAGATATTGTTAGTTATGTAGGAAGAAAGGACACAACACTAACTACTACAGATTCAATCCGAAGAACCAAGGTCAAGGAAATCAAACATCCTATGGAAATCAACAAAATAGGATATTTCAGCCAAATCAATATCAACCTCAAAAGTAGCAGTTCCAAAGGACATATCCTTCTCAAAAGCAGTATCCTCAACTCGAATATTAGGGAGGAAATCATAAAGGATACATTGCCCAAAATATTCAAGAAGTTGAAGAAATGGAAGAACCTTTAGATGAACGTGGAATCAAAGCTCTATCAACAAGGATAGACCCTTATGAAGACACTAACTATTTACTTGAACAGGAAGGCGAGTACAAACTATAGTACCATATTGTAGATCCATATTGAAGACTAATGTCTTCAAACCAAATAATGTAATACATGGGGGTGTTGTAAAATATGGCTATTACATCATTTGGTTATTTCTTAAAGTACCCTTGTGGGTGCATATTTAGTTTAGGATTAAATTAGGAGTTATTTATTTATTAGTGTAATAGAATAAATTCACAAGTGTTAGAATGTACAATTATGTAAATGTACATGTAGCCCACATGTACATGAGTCTTAGGGTTGAGTGAGAGGCAAGTAACCTATCTTTCTATATAAAGGTCTCATTGTGAGTGATTGTGTGAGAGAAAGTGTAGTGCATAAGTGAGAGTAGTAGTAGGTACAATGTAGCTCCATTTTTTCATCATGAAGGAGTTGCAAACTCCACGAGAGGAGCATTGTAATTTTTGTGGTCTTTCTATATGAGCATTTCTAGAGCTTTGTATCAAGTTTTCTATCATATTTTCATATATGATTTTTTGCTATTATCATAGTTGTATCATTGCATGTTTATTTCTATACTTGTGAATGCATTTCCTTTATGTTTAAGGCTCCAAAATATAATATTTATGCCTTTATTTTTATCTTAGACCTCTAGTCATCCAACTTTTTATCCCTTGTTTAATCTTCATTCCCACTTTCCTTTTATTATATTTGGAACTCCCTTGTATTGTGCAATTTCCTTTGCTCTATTTGTGACATGCCTTATTTTTCTAGAGGGGACTTCCTATGCTCAAAGTTTTCCTTGGCTTCAATATTTATTTTTGACTTATCTTCTATTTCTTGTTCTTGTATACCCTCATTATTCTAAGGTTCTATTTGGATCACCTATTCAGCTTCTACTGATATTTCATCCTAAACTCTTTTATTTGTACCTAGCTAGGGTTTCATTAGCTCTTCCTATAGATGATAAAAATATGCATCATGTAAAGAATGAAAATGAATAAAAAGTAGTCAAAGATGTATTTGTATTGTATTGTATTGTACTTTTTGTTCTGTATAATTACAATAATGACCCTCATAGGGGTTACACAAGTATTAAGGGATTGATTTTCTTTTTACAATGTATGATGGTGCCTTGGAATTTTTGTCACTACAACACTAAAAGGTGGGTTTTTCACGATCACCACTTTTGTTGGATTGATATTTATATATTTTGAACTACATTTTCATTTGTATCCACTGGAGCTATGTCTAAGCATCGACTATTAGGGAGGTTGAATATCATGTGCTCTAACTATCTGGGATCTAAACGGTTGTGGTATTTGATCATATTTGATAGAATGGTTGGGTGTTGGAGTTTGTTGTTGCATCTAGGTTTGCTCATTTTGAACCTATATGCCTAGAAACATATGAAATATGAATGGTTAGTAGTACCTATCAAGCCTCCTAAAAGGATGTTTGGTTTTCAAACTATATTAGAAACCATAGATACAAGAAGAGAATAAATATCTATAAAAGAACAATATAAAATTGAAGCATAAATAGATCTTACCCTTGTTTTGTTGTTGTGGATGTCTCTATTGCTATCATTATGTTGCATCAAGTTGCATCATGATATGTTGGGCTACATCATGTTGCATTCAAAATTTCCTACATAGACTGGATGACGATCGTTCGAGTTGAGATGGTTGCAAACCAAGACCATTCAAGATCGAAAAGTCATGAGCGATGGTATCCTTTCACTAATGAAAGTCTAGTCCAAGCCTGTAGAATATTATAATTGAGGTCTATAACAGGATAAGGATGGTTGCATAAGACTTTCTTTGCAATATTTGGGGTGTGAAGTGTGCTCGATATTTCAACAACACTTTGATGCATGAACCATCCTCTCTATAATGAGAGCATAGGGGTGCATTTATAGTTTTTAGGATGGAGGAGGATGGCCTCATGAAAATGATATGCATGCATGGATGAAGACACCTTGGGATCTCCTCCACTCAAGTAAACAATCAATATTAACATGCTTAATCATCAATTAACTTTGTTTGAACAGAAGCATGCTTATTTATATTTTAAATAAATCTTTCTTTATCCACTGAGTTCGGTTAACTTGTGAAACTCAGTGAAATATATTATATTTTAATTGTTTTATTATTTTCTCCATGCTGCCCTCCTTATATTTATGTGTCAGTTAACTTGCATGAGGTGTGGTTGCAATAAATTGGAGATCGAATTTAGGTGAGGACAATCCACACCCATCCAGATAAGTATAAGGTAGAGGTGGAGTTGGATAATCTGATCTTCTCCTACATGTAATCAATATGAAGGATGTGAGGTGGAACTGAAGATAATTGTGGATGATGTGGCCATGAGGGATGTAAGGATGAATGGTCCAATTTAGGAGAGGTGATTGGTTATGTAGATTAGGTAATAATTAATCAATAATCTAATAGATAGATTAATTAATCAATTAAGTAATACCTTAGGTAAATGCACTTTAATTTCATATAAATAAATTTTAATTAATATTAAATATACTAATTAATTAGTATTTAATTATGCTTAATTTCATTGTCTACAAATACCTCTTTTTGTATCATGTTGTGTGAAACACAATGCGATGCAAAAATAATGGACACCTGTCATTGTGCAAATGAATGATGATTTATGCTTAAGGGTTTGAACTTTGTTTATCCTAGAACAAGAGCAATATAGGATGCCCCAATTATGGAGGTGATGAATATCTTTGAACCTTGTCATTGAAAAATGAGGAGCACATAAAGATGCTAACTAATAACTAAACTACTGAGACTTGGAGTCTCTATGTGAACGTGACCTGGAGTCACAGTACAAATGTGATATGGAGTCATTATGTGAAAACAAAGATGATACTATGTAAATGATAGTATTAGACAAGGTTCTTGGATAAACATCGAGTCCAACATGGGTGTTTGGTTATTGATCATATTTGGAGTAATTTTGTTGGTATTGTCTACCCCCTTAAGCGATGAGTCAACGAAATATAGAATGGATGGCAATGACAAGATGATTGATCTCAGTGGGATTGGGCACTTATGGGATGGATGAGATGTTTCTAATGGTAGTTATTGGTTATATTTATTTATTATTATAATTATTCTATTTTTAAATTTGTGACCGACTTGGATGGTCAATATACTAGACTTTCTAGGATGCCCATGATGTGATTATCTTGTTGGGGATTTTTCCTGCATCCATAGAATGAGCTATCATGCTATAGGAAAACCTACTGCCAATGAGCTAATACAGGCTCTAGTCGACCTGCCTATTTAACTTGGGAATAGATTTATTTTAATATTTTCTATACAAACCAAGTATGGTAAGGATACCCTTGAGGTGAGATTAAATTCTTTAAGTTCATGCTCTTCCAGATTTATGGTGATGGATTAACAATTATAAAATTTGATCGAGCTAAAATGATAACAATTCTATTATACCTTATGTATGACCGGTGCTTTAATCCTTTGGGTTATTGTAGCAAGATTTAATAACATTTCAATGAAAATATAAAGGAGATAAGAAAGAATCAGTGTAATTACGTTCATTCAAATATCATAATAAACATAATAGTTGACCAATGAAAGAAGAGTTCATTATGCATTCAAATAATGTAACCCATAACAAAGACACAAAAATCTAAACATAGTGAAATAGGAAATAAGTTCATAATTGTATTAATATTTGAATGATATTACATGAAGAATTTGCATGAAATCACCATTTAACTCTTAGAAATATTAATACAATAAATATCCTCGTTCGAATATCATAATAAGGACCTTCACTCTTCCATTCGAATATCACAAAATTTAAGTCTCTAAACCTCTGGTTCAATAATATAGAAATATTCTAAACTTCTTGGGTACTTTCCTATAAAAAATTGCATAGCAATGGGAGGAATGAAGAGATGAAAAAGGATAAAGAAAACAAAGGAGATACAACAACAAATAATGGGCACTCAAGTATACCTCTTAGCAAAAATATGCTATGTCAAAGCTCAATCCTTATTCTAGCTATAGACATCCTTCTTATAGTCATAACAGCTTTGCAACTACTTGAACTGGATTCATCTAAACCATCCACCTGGTGCCATCTCCTGCCTTGTCATCGATCAAGTGGTGTATAGTCTATATATTCAACTACATAAAAAATGTATATTTAGAAAAATTTGGCCAAATTTGGTTTAGTTGTCACTAAATTTTTCTTTTCCTTTTTCTTCCACCATGGACCCCATACCACTTGCTGAATCATATGCCTTTTGACTCTTTTCAATTGCTTCTTACTCCTCTAAACTTGCACCAATGGAATCGGCTATGAGGATCCAGATTTTTTCATCAACTTCACTGATCGTGCAAATCTGATTCAATGCCCTAATTCTTCTACCTTTGTCTTCCCTTATGGAGGGTTGTATATTCTATAAGAACTTGATGATGTCAAGAGAGTACATGGTCAATGAGATGAGTTGGTTAGAGATCTTATCTTCTTCAACCTCTTCACAAGAAAATTCTCTGATGTCCTAGATGATTATCTAATAAAGATCTTCTTCTTTTTCTAGATCTTTAACTGAGTTGCTCCATCTAGGTATTTTCACCTTGAGACTTACAACTTTTTCATACTCTCCTAGGTAGCTATGAACCTTTCCATCAATGGTGGTAACTTGCATGGACCTAATCTATTCATATTTGGCCTTGCACCTTTCGTAAATCGAGGATATAACTGCTATATTCTCATCTACCTTCACTAAAAGGGATTTGATCTCTTTATTTATCTCCATTAATTTTCTAAAATTCTTGTAGTAAATTCCTATAATTTCTACTTCCTTCTCAATTATTTTAATCATCTTCTATTTGAATCTGGTGGCAAGCTTTGGAACTTGTAATAAGCCTCTATCAGAAGGTATTTGTTTTTTATTTTCCTTTATTTCAGCCTTTATCTTCTCATTTTATGATTGCAATGATTATGCTTTGGACCTCCAAGCTATTACTTCTTTCTCAATGGCTAAAGCAGTTTGTGCATGAATGTACACTCCATGTTTTAGTAGTGAAACTAATTCTCCTCCTATTACTGCATTACCTGTATTGGGATCTATTTGAAGGGATTGTACCCTTTCAATGAGAATAATTATGGTGGTCTGGGAAGTGGGTTCTAAAATTGATGGAGGTGGAACATGCACTTTGCTTTTACTTTGGATTTATATCACCCTGTTCTCCATTATAGCTTCTATCTATTCCTCCTCTTTGGAAGTGCATTATCCAAAGTCTTCTTTCTTGATCAGTGTGATGCTCATCGGCTCATTGGCACTTGATCCAATTATTGCTCGCTTGAGAGGAGGAGGTCCTATGGTATTGGGTATCACTACCTGATCATTTTTGAAGACTTTGTTGAGAGGCTATGAAAGGGATCTTAATCTCTTTGTTGTTAGTCATGAAGGTTGTTGGTACTACTTCTGGTGAACTTGTAATTAATTATTGTAGGTGGTGTGAAGCCATTAGAGCTAGTGTCAAAATTTCAACTATGAGACTCTTTTGGGTGGTAGAAATAGGCACAATATCTTTTCCTTTACTCACATTGGGAGACTAGGAGGCAGATGAAGTACCAAATTTTTCTTCTGTTACTTGATCCTATACTTCTGTTATGATTTTGATTTGCTTAGGATTCAAGCTCATTACCTCTACAATAGGATCAGTGAAATCTTCTAGTGGGATGGTGGTGATTCGAGGTGCCTCCTTTTTATATAATGTATATTTCATTATCATTATCAGTTCCATGGGGTAGTCCCCAAATGCATCTATGTGAGTATGTGCTCTTATTAGGTTTTTGTTATTCCATATTTCCTTGATGTTGATATTGTTATTTTGCATCCATAGGAGATTTTTTTTTGTACTCGTCCTTCCTATGCTCCATTGGATTGGATTCTAGAGTGATTTTCTTGTAGCGATATTTGGGATCGTACGGTATCTAGGTGATTTCTATGAAATAGAAGGATTCCATGGCAAGCAGGTTTTTTATCATTGTTGGATATCCTTGATAAATATATTTCCCTATATTTCTTGGAGCCATGGTCCATAAAACTCTAGTATTTTTCTTCCTCCACCTTAATTTGGCTTCTTCTGTGGACTGCCTTACTATATCCAAGGTTGTAAATGACTTGGGACAATAAGTGGGTAAGGCTTTTGGTGACAATTTACCTCCATACATCCTAATGAAACTGAAATGTTCATAAAGAAAGTAATCACCCACTTCCATATCCTAGAGATATTTTACTATACCTAGGCTTATTTTGGGTGGTTCTTTCTTTGTGAGTGCATGGTATATTGATGCTAAGAACCTTACGTAGAACTTTTAATAAGAGGAAGTGCCATCATAGATGCAAGTAAATTTGTCCTAGATGATCTCCCTTAGAATTCCTCCAAGCTACTGAATGACATCATCCTTTAATTTCCTAATGATCAGATGCATCAGGAATGAGTAGTATGAGAAACAGGGCATGATATCCAAATCCTTCTTTATGGCATCCTATAATTCCTTGAACTTTCTATCTATCATGTTTTATATTATGTCCTACCATTTAAACATGGGCATATTCCAAGTCTTGTTGCACTGTAATATCAAATACATCATCTTGATGCTAACCCAGTTAAGGTCTTCACCTCCCAACACTACATGGATCATATCAGCGTAGTCCCTCACCCATTTGTGGAATTGATTCTTGTGAATCAAAAAATATATTGATACTAGCTTGTCATAATCAAATAGTTTCTCATAGATGGTGGTGTCAATCATGTGTCATTCCTGCATTGAAATCACCTTCGCATCATAGCATTGCTTGGTAGTTTCCAATCCGAACACCTATTCAACATTTTGTTGATATAAAATGGATTTTTTTTGTGCATTAACAATAGCCCTAGTCTTTGGATCATACGATATGGCTAGCTATGTTAACATTTTAGGGGAGAAATGCACTATTGGGCACAAGAGTTTTGTTAGGTTGGTCCTCCATTTGTTGCTATGAAGAGATCTTTTATATTTATCCTTGTAGGCTTGGTTGAAGATGTTTTTAAATAGGTAGTGCAGGTGTCACCTTCAATGCTGGATTGGAAGCAGAACTTAGTGATTTTATCTTCATCCCACACTTGTTCTCCTATCTTCCTGGCCTTCACCTTCCTGAATGGTACTTTCTCATCCAATGTTTTAATTTTTTTCTTGGGGGCTACCCTGTTAGAGGAGGCCATTGCTCTCTTATTCTTAACACTAGTCTTCTTAGCTCGTCAAACAGTTTGGAAAATTTTCTAGCATTGTGATTTTATTTTCACTACCTTCTTGTATTTAAATTATTTCATGTTTGAGGTATTATTAACATCGTACCAAATACAACTGTGTTATTGCCATTTTTGGATCACCACCTCAAACTTCCATAATGATCAGTTGATTTTGAATCGCCACTATATATTGATTTGTGGAACTAGACACCAAATTCTACAAGTGTTATATTCTAGTCTGTTTGATTGGTAAACATTGCCTTAAGAACCATGCCTGGGTAGATCTGAGGTCAAGATCTATAATTAGCCTGTGTACCCGTAATATATGAAGTGGTTTGGCCATGTCAATAGGATCATCATTATTTTGAGTGCTATGTTAGATTTTCCTAAGTGAGGGAATGCAAATATGGATTTTGTTCATCGAATGTCATTGTTGGTGTATCGGTTATTCAACAGTTTATTTCAATTGAAAGCATGTATTTTTTTTATTAGATGATTGACCGGTTATATATTTTCCTTTGTCAGATATCGACCCGTGGATTGCTTTGATTTTGCACAAATGGAGATTTGGCTATTGGATGTTATTATTTGGCTGATATGGCTTTGACTACTTATGCACTACATTTTAAAACTTTGACATTTCTTTTATCGAGGATGTTAGCTAATAATAATTATTTTCAATTAAGATCTTATGCATGCAAAATTAAATGGCAACATACCTTGGTCAATGTTGTTTTTACATTTGATTGAATGGATTGATCTCATCCATTGATCTCATTCGGTCGATGATCTTTAGATGGCAAGGATGCGTTCAAAACTAGTATTTAAGTTTCTTTCCTTTTTTGACCAAAAATATTTTAATAGTAGCGTTCTTCTCTGAAGTTTTTGCTAACCTTTACCTCGGTTCAGATGATAAAAGCTTTGCTTCGATTGAAAAAAATAACTTTGCTTTCTCCAAGCGGTCAACCTTTGGTTATCACCAGCCAAAAAGAGAAATATTAACTTTTGACTTTTTAGTCCCCTGTTCCCTTTTTATTCTATTCGATCGATGGCATGTTTACATCGAGCGATGCAATTTATATTTGGTTGGTAGATGTTTCAGTCAAATATCTATTGTGGTCAACTGAAAATTTTATTGCCTTAGCAATTGATCGGTAGTCATATTATTTTTGTTGGTTGATATAATTTGGCAATGAATTTATTTGTGTTAGCCAAAAAGTTGCTCACCTTTGGCTGTCACTTTCTTCTTATCGATTGAATAAGGCTTCTTAATGGATTGAGCTTCACTTGGTAAAAATGTTTTTGGTAGTAATATCCTTTGCATCAGTTGATTTAATATCCTTTGCATCAGTTGATTTTAATATCTTTTGGTAGTAATTTTTTTGGTAGTAATATCCTTTGCATCAATTGATTTAATATTCTCTATTTTGCTCTTATGTTTCATCAATTTGAAAGGAGTCGGGCCTATTAATAATTTTACTCTTTTAAGGATTTTTACTTTGTCATTGCTCCACTGCTAGTCAAGCATTTATAGCTTCGGTGGAGTTTACCTTGATCCCTTGGACCTGATATACTAACAAAAAAGCATCCATAGCCTTGGTATAGGTTATCTAGTAGCCCCAAGCACTTGCTCATTTTGCATTATAGAGATTTTTCTTCTTTTAGGAAGAATTTTGATAAATTGTAAATTTGTTTGAGAGTTCTTTTTGGGTTAAAGATCTGTAAGGCTATATTGAGTGTACTTTTTTTTAGCCCAACTACCTTACCAAGGTTGATTGAATTCTTTGATTTCTAGAATTGCTTTTGATATCATGATATTATATGGCTTTGTCTTGATGTGTCAGCATACCTATATTTCCTAATGTATTCCAATTCTTACAAGATGATTACTAAAACTTTATTTCTTGAGTTTTGTCAGTTCACCTATATTCAATATTTAATTCTCTTTATTCATCAAACTAAATATAACTCCCTTATAGACAAACAAAAACATAACCAGAGAATTTAACAACTTTCTAACAAATTTGAAATAAAAAATAGATAAGCAAACTGACTTAGAAGGAAAAGAAAAGATAGAAAACTTTTTTTTTTGGGTTTCCCAATAGGGGTGTGATAACTTCAATTTTAGGCCATTGATTGGGATTTCCATGAGCTCTCCTTGCAGGGCTTGCAACCTATAAGTATTAGGGCAAAAAACTAGATTATTTGGTAAGGACCTACCCACCTAGGCTCAAGTTTACCCTTTTCTCCATGTTTATCATTTTTAGGATCCCAATATAATACTGTGTCTCCTTCAAAGAATGGGGTTCCCTTGGCTTTATTGTTAAAGAGATGCATGGTTTTATGAGTCTATTCAAACATTTTATCCAATGCATTCCTTATTTCTTCTTGTAGTTGTGCAATATGATCAAATCTCCTCTGTAAGGCATCAAAATTTTCATGATATTGTAACAATAAATATAGTGTTATTCTTTCTATACGAGGAGGGAGCAGAGCCTTTTCTCTAAATACCATTTCATAAGGAGCCTTTCCTGTGTTTCTCTTGACAGACAATCTCTCTTCCCATAAGGTGAACTTCAACTCACTATCCCATCTCTTTTTATTTTTACCTAGTGATATTTTAATCTTGGTAATCAGATTCTTGTTAGATGATTCAACAAGACTGCTTCCCTTAGGATAGTAGTTTGTTGAATGAGAAAGTTCAATTCCATACTTTGCACATAATTCTATCATTTTAAATGAGATAAAGTATTTACCATTGTTTGTTACCAACTTCTTTGGGACTCCAAATCTAGTCAAGATGTTCTCCTCCGAGAAATTCATGACTACCTCAGTAGTTCAGTTTTTTAGAGGAGTTGCTTCTGCCCACTTGGTGAAATAATATATTGTCATGATGATCCATTTGTGCCAACCTGAGGAGTTCATATTGATTTCCCCAATGAGGTCAATTCCTCCACTATGTGAAGGGTGCTTCTATGATCACTGATTGGAGAGGCATTGTTGCTAACTTTTTCTTCCCAGCAAACACTTGACAAGTATGGTAGCCCCTTACATATTTATGCACATATTTGAATAAGGAAGGCCAGTAATAACCTGCTCTCATAATTTTATTTGCAGTTTATTTTAGGAAAAAATGCCCTCCACAGAATCCATCATGAAATTATTTAATTATCCCTAAAGTATATGTTTCAAATAAGCACAGCAACAAGACACCATCAGGATGTTTCCAATATATTTGTCCTTCTTGAACATAGTATATCTGATACTGTTATTTTATTGACCTTATTTTATTTGCAAACATGCCTTTGGGAAATGATAAGTTTTGAAGGTATAACAGAATATCATTGTACATTTGCATTCAACATTGTTTATTCTCATGATATCATGCATGTCATCAATTGTGGTAATGTTATGCATATCTTCCCCTTATTTGTTGGCTAGATATTTAGCCATACCTTGCCCTATGATTATTTTTACTACTTTAAATTCAATATCATATTGCAACAACTTGACCATCCATCGGATTGCCTATTGGCTCGAACTGGGTGAAAACATATTTTATAGTAGTGAAGGAGATACAACATATAACTTTATTTGATCCAAAGCTACATTAAAATGTTCCAATACCCAAATTACAACATAATCATGTTTTTCAATCATTTTGAATTTTAGCTAAGCTCCTTTGAGTCCTACATTTTTGAAAGCTATAGGTCTTTCATTCTCTTCATCATCCTTCTGAGAAAGGACTGTAGCAATGGTATGCTTGGAAGTGAATGAATATATATTAAATTCCTTTGAGTAGTTAGGGCAATTCAAGACTAGGGCAGTGGTGATAGCATCTTTGATTTTTTGAAAATCTTCTAGATTTTCCTTTGTCCATTTGATGTCAGAATTATTTTTAATCACGTTATTGATAGGTTGAGCTATTTCAGCAAAGTTTAGTACAAACCTTATTACAAATTTAATCTTACAAAAGAATGATCTGACTCCCTTCATATTCTTAGGAGGAGTTATCTTGGCAATTGCTTCAATTCTTGATGGGTCAATACCAATCCCTTTTTCAAAAACTATGTGGCCAAAAATCTTTCCTTGTGTTGCTCCAAATATACACTTCTTTGGATTTAAGGATATCCCAAATTTCTTATATCTAGCAAAAACTATAGCTAAATGTTCAAAATGATCTGCAGGGTTTTTTGAGAACATTGTTATGTCATCTAGATAGACAACTACTATTTTAAACATCAAACCCTTAAAATCAAAGTCCATAGATCTTTGGAAGGTGGCTCCTATATTCATTAATCTAAATGGTATTCTCATATATTCAAAAGTACCTCAGGGGGTAGTGAAAGTAGTTTTATATCTATATTTAGGATTTACCAAAATTTGATTATATCCTAAGAATCCATCCAGTAACGATATTTTGGATGAGACTACTACTACTTGCAACATCTATTCCATGTTGGGCAAGGGATAATTATCTTTGAGGGAAATTTTATTTAGAGTTTGAAAATCAACACAAAGTCTAATCTCTCTATTTTTCTTCCTCACTAGTACCAAGTTTGTTACCTAAGAAGAAAATATTACTTTATTGACTATCTTGGCATCCAGTAGTTTTTGAACTTCTTTTTTCATGACTGGATGTAATGTGGGGTTGAATTTTTTTTGCTTCTACCTGAAATTCTTAGTATCTTCTTTTAGGGGAATGATGTGAGTCATGACCTCTATTTTAAATATCTTTAGATCTTCATAACTCCAAGTAAAATATTCTTTATTTTTCTTTAAAAAGCTCATATATTGCTCTTTTTCCTCTTTTGGCAAAGCTTTTTCAATTTTAACAAACCTGGGCTCTTATTTTGTTCTAATATTTATCTCATAAGTTTTTATTTCTTTGAGGAGTGGTTTGTAAGATATCAAAATCATCGAATAAGATTTCTAAGAAGACTAATCCCTTTGGGATACTATTGGTTTTGAGTTGAATTACTTCAACTGGCTCTCCAATAATTTTTTTTAATTTTTCTTCATCCTCCTCACATATGATATCAGAATACATGTTTTTGAGGGTCATGAAGTATTTGATATCCACATAATATTGGAAAACTTGTAAATACACAATGTTGTCAGACACAGAAGGTTTGTATATAGAAATGGTTGGGAACCTATCCATGTACTGAGTGTCTATTGCTGGGCAATATACACCTGAAGCATTAATAGCTAAAAAATATGCAATGTGATTAAGTTCTCTGGGAATGTATGAGATATTAAAATCCAGGAACCTATCAATTTCTATTAGAATTGTAGATTTATATTGTTTCAATTTGGGATGTTTTGTATGATACTTACCTTTTATCTATTGTATAATCAGTTCAAAATCTCCAGTAACAGTAAAAAAAATTAATTGCCAATTATTTAGCTTTTCTCAGACCTAGCAGTAAGGCTTCATACTCAACTACGTTATTAGTGCATGGGAATTCTAGTCTATAAGGGATTCCAAGATAGTTTCACTTAAAATCTGTTAAATTTACACCAACACTTACCTCGATTTGAGACTTAGACCCATCAAAGGATATGGTCCACATCTCTTGGGTGAGAACCCTATCATATTCTGCATCTACTAGTTGTATTATTTTATGATCCATATCTTTGGATTCAGGGACTTCGGATAGGAAATAGTTATGTCAAACAGAGTACACTCATATTTCTTTCTCTTCTATTGAACTAACCAAATTGATCATGGTGTCATCTGATCTAACAAGTTCAACTAAGTATTTATTAAAAGCTTCTCTACTTAAGTTAACACTCTCTTTTCTTGAAAAAAGGAATTATGACATAAGACCAATCTAACTATATGGAGCCATCCAACTATTATACCCAATGTCTTCTCAACAAAAATTAGAAGAAATGATCTACATTAACTATTGTGATGTCCATATTCGGAACCGGGGACCAAGGGGGCCCCCCCCCCCCCCCCCCCCATCCTATTTCCCCCCCCCCCCCCCCCCCGGGGGCCCCCCCCCCCCCGGGGGCCGGGCCGGGGCCCCCCCCCCCCCCCGCCCGCCCCGGCTTCCTTTCTCCGGCCCTCCCTGTCCCCCTCCGCTCGGTTGGCGCGCGGCTCCCGCCGGCGCGCTCCCCCCCCGCGCCCCTCTCCCTCGTTTTCCCCTGTTTCCGCGGCGTTCCCGCCGTTCGGCGCTTTTCCTCGTCCCCGTGTGTCCCTCCCCGCGGCGTGCCGCCGGCCGTTCCCCCCCCTCCTCCCGTCCTCCTTTTTTTTCCTCGTTTCCCTCCTCCCCGTCGGGGGCTCCTCGCCCGGCCCTTCCCCCCCTCCCCCCCGCCCTGGCTCTCCCCTTCCCCCCTCCCCCCCCTCCCCCGCCCCCCCCCCGTCGGTCTCCCCCCCCCCCCCCCGCCCCCCCCCTCCCCCTCTCTTCCCCCCCCTTCCCCCCCCCCCCCCCCCCGCCCCCCCCCCCCCCTCCCCTCCCCCCCCCGGCCCCCCTTCCCCCCCCCCGCCCTCCTTCCCCCCCCCGCCCCCTCCCCCCCCAACTATTGTGATGTCCATAACTATACCCTTCTTAGGATGTTGGTCTAGGTATACTAGCAAGCTAGTGATAATACCTACACAAGGTATCTGCCTACTATCCATTATTGATACAGGGGGAGACTCTCTAGTGCAAATCAACCTTAATTGGTCTATTATTTGCTTGGGTATGATGTTATGGGATGCACCACTATCTAGCATGAAATTGTGAATGATATACATTTCTCCTTCATCTGAGTTATACTTGAGTGACACATAGAATGGTCCAAAATATGAAGGGATTCTGGTTTTATAATTGGAAGGTTTGACAGGGTTGTAGGATTGAGTTCCTTTTTGTTCAATTAAGCCAAAATCCCTATAGACTTATTCTTTGTACTTATGGATATTCATTAACTCACAAAAGGTAATGTTAAATCTTTGTTTACTCAATTTTGAGTTAGCATCAAAATTCATTTTCTTTATATCTAAATTTTTAGAGCATTCTTCATGAGAGGTTGATTTATTTGTTCCTATGTTTTTAGGAACCTTCTTATTCTGACATTTCTTAGCAAACTATTCTCTAATATCTTTTCTTGAATTCATATTAGTTTTATTAGGAACATTCATATTCCTTAAACTTAGGGTATTTTCTTCTAGTTCTTCCACCTCTTGAGTTGTTGGAACTAGTTTACCCTGTTTCATTTTGTCATACCTAGTCTCTTGTCCTCTTTGTAGGATATTTGTGTTTTCTACAACTAGGATTTTTGGATGGTTATTTGAAGCATATAAATCCATGTCTTCTTTGAATAATATTTCTCTAGATTCATCCTCAAGGGTCCAACAAGCATTAATTTTTATATCCTCCTCGGATTCTTCTTCCAAATCTACAATATGGTGGTCACCTAAATAGATGCCTCAGTAATCTGGATTATGGGGAGCATCACAAGCTAAAAATTAATAAGGGAAATTTTTTTCCAAGTTTATAGTAGGAATAGGATTTGGTACCAAGTCCAAGTTCTTCTCTATTTCTCTCTTTTTATAGTTATTCCCATTATTCCTATCAGGATTGTTATTATTCCAATTCTTATTAAAGTTTCTCCTAAAAGGTGGTCAGTTGTCACCTTGTTTCCTATCAACCTGAGGGTGAGAAGTCTCACCATTACTCTATTTATTTCTTTCCATCCTGGCCAACCTATTATTCATTGTATTTAATATTTTTGTTACTTTATTGGTCAAATTTTCCATGGGATCATGTTCAGTTCTTTTTTGTAGGTTAAATCCCACTTTCTTAGGCTTCCTATCAGGATGATTATCTTCCAGATAATATGGTTTTATTTTCCCACTATCTAACATATTCCTTTCAATTTCTATGGCTTTATCCATACATTCATCTATTGTGTTAACTTGTTCTTATCTTAATTCATAGTTGAATTCTCCATGGAAGGCATTTTTATAAAAACATATAGACTGGATATCATTTGGCCTTAGAGTAGTGGAAATCTTATTTCTAGCTTTAGAAAACCTTCTATTGAAATCACTTACTGATTCATTTTATTTCTTTTTCATCATTGCTAGATTTGTTAGCAATGATTGTTCATTATTTCTTTGACCAAATTTCTTTAAAAATATAGTCTCCATTTTGGCAAAGCTAGCAATGTCATTATTAGGAAGAGTATTAAACCATTCTATAGCATATTTTTCTAGAATTTGTAAAAACAATCTCAATACCACATATTCATGTTCTACCTCTAGAATGTCTAAGGCATACAAAAATATTTTGATTTGATATTCCCTAGTAACTACATTGTTTCCTTGAAACTTAGGCAAATACTTGTGTGCTTTGCTAGGGAGATCATGTAAAGGAGTTGGTAATTGAAAAGGTCTATATCTATTGGTCCTCCATAATTGAAGTGGTGGTAGGTTAGCCATATTAATTATAGGAGGGACTTGAATTATAGTAGGAGGTGTGTTAGTAGTTCCACTTGGAATAGTGGGAGGCATTTCAAATAAACTTTTTGTTGGGATCCGATTTGTCATCAAGTGAACTTGATACTGCAACTGTCTATCTTCCAATTTTTTGGCCAGGCTTGCACCCACTAGTCACAACTCAGAACTCAACATTGGATGGACCAAAGATTGCTTCAGCCCAACCTCTAGAGTAGGTTGGTTCCTTGTCAACTAATAGAATGTTGACTCAATTAAGCTCAATAATGGTTTTGGGGAATAGGGTTAGAAAAGGTTTAGGGTTAAGAAATTATGAATTAACAGTGGTCGGGATAGGGCTAACAACATAGGCATCCATAGGGAAAACCTTTAGCAAACTATTTCTAGTGTCCCACACTCAGGATTAGCAGCACCCAAAATAGAATAATCTTCATACAATAAAAGCAAAATAGAGATGTGCTTCAAGAAAGAAATTTCAATATCTAAGATACTAACAATCCAATTTAGCAGAATAGATTAGTATTCAGACTTCACAGAAATAAACTTCTCAATAGCACAGATCTAACTATGAACAGATTTCAATTGCCTTACAACTAGTAATCCAATACAGGTGGAATGAACTAACCATAACAACATTGATAGAAATGCAATTCACAGCTCGAACCTCTTAATGAAAGATATCGAAGATGACAAATCTTGAGTCAAAAATTTGAGTAATGCTCCTTCCATTAGTTTGCAAAAGATATTACATAGTAGGGCAAGCAAACACTCTAGAGCTGACCCTAAAAATCAAGGGTTCGACCTCTATATATAGTTTACAATGAAAGAAGAGTAGGGGAGACATTACAAGGATTTAGAATATGATAGATCAGCAGAAAGCTATGCTGGCATCATTTCATTCGCCTATAGGGTCTAGGAAATCTGCTCGATGTCGCACGCCATGGTAGCTCGGCTCTGCAACTTGTTGGTTTGGCAATGGTAGTTAGACTTCAAGTCGTTAGAAACTAGATCTAAACCACTCATCCTTCTTGAGGACTTCACACCATCGTAGATCTACAACTACCCTAGTTCTTGGTTCTTGGCACCACGGACGCTTCGTCTACCCGCTCAAACTGATTGGCCTTCATCCACCAAGAATCTACCTTTGTATGCTCATAAAAATGTTAGCATAATATCCATCATTGATGCACTTCGTGGATGGTTGTGATTAAACTTCAATAATACTCTGTAGATGAGCGGGGTAGAACAAGTCGCCAATCCACTCTAAAAAGATCACTGACGTCAGCTTGGATGGCTTCAACCAGTGGATTTGAGACTTTGTGAGAAATACACTAAGTGTTGAGCGGAACGTAGCTCATTGTCAATCTGCTTGCTTAAGTCTTCAAAACACTTTATTTCCTTCTCGCGTCCACGACATAGGACATAAGTTGCAATCCACTCCTCGATTCTTGCTCCACTAGATTTGACTTGAATTGACTACGAAATAGAGTATAATGCCAATCCGCTCAAGAAGTAATGGAAAATGACTTTTGCGCTATTTTGCTACCTTTTACTTCTTCTTGATGTTTTAACCTTCTTACCCAGCGGTATGGAGCTCGTCGCCATTCCACTCTAAAATGAATGTGAATCTCAGTGGAATGGGACATTCTTGACACTTAGTCACTTGAGTGCATAGAATGAAGTGATGTCGCTAATCCACACTTTGAAAGGTGTTGACATCATCTAGACTCGATTTGATTATGGATTGGGACCTTCATGCTAGGCCACTACAAAATACACTAAGTATTGGGTGGCATGGAACACTTTGCTTGTTTTGCAAAAAAGAACCAAGTGTTGAGTGGATTGGAGCATCTTGCACGGATCCACTCCGAAATACTCTATATATTTAGCGGATTGGAGCCTTTTCATGCCTTAGAATAAATTTTCAAAATTTTCTAAGGATGTGGCCATTTTGGGCCTACATTCTGGCACCTCCCAGGTGGATTTTCTCGCAAATCCATCAAACTCAGAGTCTTATCCATTGGGTATCAGGAGTCAAAAATGCTAGTCTTCAAGCAATGCTTCATAGAATAATTTCCATATGATCATTACCCTCTGAAAACTTTGTGAATTCACCCAGAGGATAAAGGTTCATATCGAGATCATACTGGAAACAAAAATATCCATCGCTCCTTCAAAACTGCTCAAATGTTAAGCAAAATAGAGCTATGTTCTCCCTTTTAATGCTTCTTCAAAAATGATATGAATGCCTTCACAAAACTTTCATTCTCTGCCTTTTGGCCTCATGCTTTTATTATTGCCTTCTGACAGTGTCAGAGTAAAAACAAAACAAAAATACAACACTTCTACATGACTACAAAAATGTTCAAAATGTAAAAAAACTCTATGCTTGTGCCTCTTGAGGGTCCGTAGCAACCCTATCTGGTTCTTCACCTTCTTGCTGAGCTTCTTCCACAATATTATCTTCCTGGTCTTGCTCAACCTCCTCTTCTTCAACAGGTGAATCTTGCTCTTTATCCTTTTCCTCAGCATCATTACCAAACAACTGGACCATCAGCTTCAGAGTCTGCAAGGCTTGTTTCCAAACTACTTCAGAAGGATTGGAAGTCTCCTTAAGCTACTTGTGAATGAACTCCAACTCAACAGTATCTTCATAATTAGCAGCGCTTCCCTTATTCACCAAGTCTTCCATCAAGTCTCGAAGTCTGGTTAAATCAATTATCATTTGTGAAACCTGCTCCTGATCGATTGGCTCTTCCTAGGCATCAATCTTAGATTCATCTTGGAGGCTCGAAGCTACACTCTTTTTAATTTCTTCTTCTGATAACAGAGTGTTATTCTCAAGCCATAACCCTCTAAATCCATTTTGAACCATCTCTTGATTGATGTCTACCACATCTCGAATTGTATTCTCCACTTTATCATACAATAACCAAGCCTTTTGCAACAATCTATTCTTCTTCACTATGACTTTGGTAGCCAATCTAGCAGTATTCCATTCCTTATTGGGAATTGGTTTAGTAGTCTCACTGAGCCTGCTATCTGCCAACTTGTAGATTTGCTCTACTGGAATCACCATTGGTTGTAGCTCTTGAGTGAATTTATCCAGATATTCCTGGGTATTCTGAAGCAGATGGCTGGCATCATCCATATAGTCAATGATGGGTTGTAGCTTAGAGCATTTCTCCAAAACTTTGGATAATAGTTCTTTCCTTACCTTCTTTAGCCCTACTTTTGAGAAGCTTGAAGACTTGGCCTTTTCAATTTGAAGTTGGTGCTTCAAGTTCTGAATCTCTTTGGCTTGTTCTTCATTTTTCTTCTTTTGCTCCTCTACTTGATCTTTGAGCTTAATGGCCTCTTGGAATTTGCTCTTCCAGTTCTTTGCTTCACTTATGATAGCTTTCTCTACCTATTTTTGGTTGTTGACTATCTTTTCTAGCTTTTCTATCATCCGCTCCAGCTTGTCAACTTTCTCCTTGTATATATCAACCTTGACATAGAAAGTTTCCAAGTGGGATTTTTCTATAACCAGCTCATCTTCAATAGGTAGCTACTCAATGTCTTATGTATACTCTTCCAGATGATAGTCTTGCATAGTCATTTCTATTTCAGGCTTACTCACCAAAGGAATAATGGACCTAGATGCTCTTTGCCTTGAAACTAGATCAATAGACATGGTACTTCTCTTTGTAGCCATCCTCTTTGAAGGCTTGGACAACTTCTCTGCCCAAAAATCCTGAATTTTCTGTGAAGTTTCCTTCTCCTTTTGCAAAGTTGCTAGTGTGGGATAACTTGTAGGAGGAGGAGAGGCTATAAGATAGGGAAGAGCAGACTTAGTAACTGATGATGAAATGGTGGTAGTGACTACGGTTGAGTCTATGACTATTTCTACTGTTGCAATGGGAAAAGTCATGGAAACTGAAGTAAAACTCATAGAAGGGTGAGTGGGTGTGGATGAAACAACTTGTGTTTCAGATGATGTGGGAGGTTGTGATGGTAGAGGTGGGATTATAGGGGATGATGAAGGAGGAATTTTAGATGATTGTGGAGGAGATGGATTGACTTGGCCCTCTATATTTTTGGATGAGACAGGTGGTGAATTATGAGGGGGAGAGGGCACTTTTATTTCAAATTTTTCTTTAGAAGGGGAAGGAGCTTTCTCTGGAGAATTAGGAGGAGGAGGAGAAGGGATAGAAATCATACCTTCACCTACAGATGTAGGAAGTTCTAGAGCTACCTCTGTACTTTGTTGTTGTGTTGGTTGTACTGATTCTTCTGCAACTAAGATAGGGGTCTTCTCAACAATCTTCCCCTTATCCATATTTTGTTTCTTATAGACCTCCTTCTGAGTTCTTTTCGATGCATTTTTGGATTTTCTCTTAAAAAATTGAAATACTATCGACTTATCATTCTCTGTATCTTCCCCGAAAAGTCCTTCCTGCAATGGTTCTTCAGAAATAGGATTCAACTCCACTGTAGTTGTAGTGGTGAAACTCACTGGTGTAAACACAAAGTTCTCATCTTTCTCATTCCAATATATTTCTATTTTAGGGGGCTCTCCACCTAGAGCTAGGTGCTTAGGCCTACTTACTATCTTGATGACTTCTATGTTTATGGCTCTATCATCAGAATAATGCATTTTACTCATTAAATGTGCCCCTTTAGGGAAATTCTCCAATTGTTCTATTGAGGGCTCAAATGTTTTAAGAGCTTCAGTAGTAGTTAATTGAGTATCAGCCCCTTCTCCTTGAGTTTCTTCTTGTGAAGGTGGGGATGGAGAATCTGACCCTGGTTGTGGTTTCTTGTAAATCAACACTAGATTCTTAGGGTCCTTCACCTTCCAAGTTTTGATGTTCTCATCATATCTATTAGAAAAATCATTATCAATTACTCATCCAAACTTAGATTTCTCTGTGCCGATTTCCACTCTCATCCTCCACCAGTCTACTATCTTACCTTCATCCCATTTATTTTTATTCTCAACTTCTCTGATCATAGACTCCTTCAACTGATGGCTTTCATTCTTATCTGAATCAAAATCAACTATCTACTCATAGAAGTCTAGCCATGGGGGAAGTTGTTCCATCTTGGCAACATTCCAATCTAATGGGGCATTTTCCTTATTATTCCTACCCTATTCAAAATGAGGCCTTGAGGTTTTCTCAAACTTGTGGGCCTTCTCTCCATTAAGGGCAATGTTCCTCTTACGGAATTTGTCATCTGGGTCATATCTCCACCTCTGAGGGATGTAAAATAGGCCCAACCTATCCAAATACTGGGTGATTTGTTCACCCTGGCCCTTTTTGGTGATAGTTATATCATCGACACTATGGTAGGTCAACAAACATTTTCTTTTCTTTCCAGAGCCATAGTTCATATTGATAAAATCTGCTTGCCTCAAATATTCTAGAGCTAATAATCTATTTGTAATAAAATGAGGTAGTAGAAAAGGCTTACCAGTGAAGCCATACAGTCTAATAATTGTACCTTCTATAAGGATGTACCAATATCCTTCTTCAACACCTTTTGTTCTCAACAATTCTCTGGCCAGAGGTGGTAACCTAGGGCATTTCCCATACATAATTTTCAAAGTTGGCCCTAGAAATTCTAGGTTAAATCTGTAAAAAGACTCAGTGCTCCTCAAATGAGTAGTCCAATAGTATACAGGGATAGGGTCTCCCTTGTCATTATTTTCTTTTACAAGAATCCAGGGCATCATCTACCTCACAATAGCAAAGAACATCCAAACCAAACTCGAACAATGCTAGAAAGAGGGCATCTTTGAATCCCTTTTCATTCTTACCAATTGCTCATGTATTCTTTTGGTAAGGAAAGCTGGCCAATCAAAGTAAATGGCCTTAATACCCTTCTTCTCTACTTCAAGTTCATACATTTTCTCATTCGAAATGTAGTAAGTAGTGGCTATTTTCCAATCCCTCACAAATTGGTTAGAATCCAAACCCTCCAAACAAGCTAGCATGGAGTACAATTCTAGGTTAGCAAATTGGTCAATGGGGATTGGGACTTTAGGCATCTCATCTTCCTCCTTTATACATCTAAATTGGAAATGAAGCCATTTTTCCATGACTTCCTTCTCATCAGAAGCCATTAATGAAGAATAAACCCTAGCTTGTTTCTACTATATCAAATTGTTTAGGTTCTAAAGGAGGGCCTACCCCTATGGCAAAAAAATCATGACAAGCTTCTTTGGTAATGGTAAATAATGTTATACCATTAGCTATTTTCACTACCCTTTTCTTAGGATCATAAAATTTAATGATTGCAAAAATTAACTTGGGGTAATGGTGGATGGAATCATAGATGTAAGAAAATAAGAAAGATTCTACAGCAATGATACCTTGAGGTCGAATTGGTCTCCCTTCGAAGTATCTGAACTCAAAATTCCTCCTCAAGAAGGTTCTCCTTACTTGAGTCATTACAGTATCTGCCAACCATCTCGTCTGATTTACATAGCCATCCAGATCTACTTCTCTTTGTTGCATATCCTTTGGAGCTTTCTTAGGAGCCATTTTCACAGAAATATTTAGAGTATTCTTTCTCTAGTGTTTGTAGATAATGCTTTGTTATTCTCCTGCTCTTTCTACTTGGTAGGCTTTGCTTTCGAAAAATGAACAAGCTCTACACTTTTTAGCACTTTTAAATGCCACTGCATGTACACCTTTCTCCATTAATGTGGCCACTACGAGAACTATCCATTTGCATGCTTTTCAAATTAAACTCATGCATCTTGGTGGCTCGGAGATGTTACGTCGCTCGCTGATTGGCTAAAGCACAAAGCACTTTTATGAACTTGTGGCATATCTCATCATATTTATTTCCTTTAGAGCGATGCAGAAAGCTCATAAGACAATTTGTGAATATTTCTTTCTTCGAAAGTGGTGTGGCACAAGATTTTGGTTTTTACTCAAAAATAGTCATGAACTCTGGTGGATTGGAACATAGGTCATGATCCACTACCACCTTAGTCTTTTTAAGAGTGGTGAGGAATGCATGCGGTATTCCATTGCCATATTAGTTCATTTGAGAGTGGATTGGGGCCATGTTGTATTCCGCTGCCACTTAGCTTATTTTGCAACTCATCACTTTATTTTTTGAAGCAAAATTTTCTCTCTTTTTCTCCTCTTTTTTTAAACATTTTATCAAAAAATGAAAACTTTGAAATAAAAAGGGAAAAAAGGATATGATACAACAAATATGTACATATATTACAATGAATCTTTATCTCAATAAAAATAGAGTTTAAGGTGAAAACCATTGACCGGGATCAATTGTATGTTTCCTTCAAGATCTTCAAGTTGGAAAACATTGGTTTCCTTAACTTTTGCTATTTTGAAAGGACCATCCCAGAAGGAGTCAAACTTTTGATGGTGCCCTAGTTTAGCTCTTTCCACATTCCACCTAAGTACAAAATCTCCAACTTGGAACTTTTTGAATCTTGCCTTCTTATCAAACCATGCCTTGATGTCAAATGAATGCTTCTGAAAATCCTCATATGCCTGAGTTCTTTTCTCCTCTAGTTGCAATAAATGTGTCAACCTGCTTTCAACTGGATTTTTTTAGACTCATCCTCAGTATTTACCAACTTGAGGGCTGGAATTTCCAAGTGCATAGGTAATACTACTTCCTTGCCATATACTAAGGCATAAGGGGAGGTCTTGATGGACTTTTTGATAGTGATTATGTCTGCCCATAGAGCTTGTTCCAGTAGTAGGTGCCAACTTCTCTTGTTACCCTCTAATGATCTTCTCAAAATTCTTAGTAGATTCTTGTTAGTTGATTCTACCAATCCATTTCCTTGGGGGTAGTAGTTTGAAGTATTTTTTATGGTGATGCCATACTTGCTGGTAAACTCAATGTATTTAGCCCCTATGAATGTTGGTCCATTGTCGCTCACTAAAGCTTCTAGAACACCAAACCTTGTGATTAAGCTTTCCATGAAATCTATCACCACCTCTTGGTCTGATTTCTTTGTAGGAATGGCTTCTACCCATATGGTGAGGTAGTCTATTGCAGTCAGAATGTACTTGTATCCAGTTGAGGAATTTGGATTGATAACCCCTATGAAGTCCAACCCCCATTGCTGAAAGGGTTCCTCAACTTGAATTGGCTTAAGGGGGAATGATGCATTCCTTGTTCTTCCCACATACCATTGGCATTCATCATAGGCTCTTGTAACTTTGAAGGTGTCAAAAAATATGGTAGGCCAGTAATAGCCTACCCTGATGATCTTTAATGTTGTAACTCTTCCTGAGAAGTGTCCTCTGGATAGTCCCCCATGGAACTCCTCTATGACATTTTGTTGTTGATCATATTTTAAGCATCTAAGGAGGACTCCATCAAGGTTTCTCTTGTATAGACCTTCTAGCAATAGAACATATTTCAAATCCTAAAGCCTATATCTTCTCCTCTATGATGGGTTAATATTAGGAGGGCATACCCCAATCTAAAAGTACTTAGTCATCTGGTCCACCCAGTTTGATTCTCCTAACTGTAAATCTTCAGTCTGATCTTCTATTGTTGATTGACAGGCTGTCACTTCTACTAAAACTATTGCTTCTATCAAACCTTGGCATAGGGCTCTACCTCTAACCAACTTGGTAGGATGGATTTCCACATCATATTCTTGGATCTTAGTAATCCAACCAGCTCTCTTATCTCCTAGTTCACCTTGTAAAATAAAACTTCTCACATCCGGATGAACCACATAAACTAAGGTCTTACTTTGAACCAAGTATTACCTAATTTTTTTCAATGATTTCATTACTGCAAATACTTGTTTCTCAATAAAATTATACTTGACCTGATATTCATGAAGATTCTGGCTCCAAAATAATATGGGGTGTTCCTCTCCTTCATCATTCTTCTAGGTGAGCACTGATGCATAACTCTCCTCAACTCCATAAGCATAAAGAATGAAGTCTTTGCTGAAGTTTGGATTGACTAGAACTGGAGTTGTAGCAATGGATTGCTTGATGATTTCAAAGGCTTGCTTTCTCACCTCAGTCCATTTGAAATCTGCATTCTTCTTTAGTAGTTCTGATATAGGCTTCACCTTCTGAGCAAAGTCAGAGATGAATTTCCTGACAAAGTTTATCTGACCAAAGAAGGACTACAAAGCTTTCTTGTTCATAGGAAGTGGAAGGGCAAGGATGGATTTGATTCTATCTGGATCAATGGCCATACCTTCTTTGGAGACCACATGGCCTAGCAACTTTCCCTCATGAACTACAAAAAATGACTTCTTAGGATTAAGAGAGATTCCAAATTCTTTGCACTTCTGAAAGACTTGTTCTAGATGTACCAGGTGGTCTTGCTTGTCATGGGAGAAAACAATCATATCATCTAAGTAAATTAGAATGACCTTGTTGATCAACTCCCCAAAAGCATAATCCATTGCTCTCTGGAAAGTGGCTCCTGCATTAGATAGCCCAAAAGGCATTCTTTGATAGGTAAAAGTGCCCCATTTGGTGGTGAATGTTGTTTTAAACTGATCTTCATCCTTCACCCAAATTTGGTTATAGCCAGAGAAGCCATCTAATAGTGAGAACATTTCTTCTCCTACCATAATCTACAAGATTTGATCAATATATGGGAGGGGGTAGTGGTCCTTTAGTGATGCTTGATTGAGGTTTTTGAAATCTACACACAAGCGGATATCACCATTCTTTTTCCTTACTAGGACCAAGTTGGCTACCCAGGTTGAATGTTTGATTGGATAAATGATCTTAGCCTTTAGAAACTTCAATAGTTCTTCTCTCATTATGGCTTTGATCCTAGGATTCATAGGCCTCTATTTCTTCCTGAATGGTTTTGCATTTGGCTCTAGCTCAATTGTGTGTTGAATGACCTTCTTGTCATATACTTTAAGATCTTCATATGACCAAGCTACAATGTCTTGGTACTTCAGGCATAAAGCTTTGATATCCTCCTCTTCTTCTAGAGAACATCGAACTCCAACCTTGAGCTTCTTTTCTTTTTCAATTTCAATTTCTTTATAGATCTTCTCATTGATTTCCATGGATTTGATCTTTTCCTATCTTCATTGTCAAACAAGCTCTCTAGAGTAACCAACCCTCTAGGTATATGATTGTTCTTGAGTTGGATGACATCTTGTTGGTCAATCTCTTCTAGATTTTCCTCTTGAACAATAGATAAAAAAGATTCTCTCACCAAAAAATCAATGATCTGTTCATCACTTTCAAAGACCTACCATAAAATCTGTTTGTCTGGCACTGTAGGCCTAAAAATTATTTTGATCCCTTTGTCCTTCATAACTCCTATGTCTGTAGAAGGGTTGAAATTAGCTCCCCTTACTGCTAAGGAATCCACCAAGGTATTATTTCTTCTAGGAATAAAATTAATGTTTAGGGCATCAAAGGATTCCATCAAATCCCATACCCTATTTCTATATGCTTTCAGGTAATGGTGCTTACTACTGCACCTCTCCCTTACCTGATTTACAATCAATTCAGAGTCACCATATATATTCAAGATCTTGATGCCCATGCTTTTAGCTTGCATTAGCCCAAGGCATAGAGCCTCATATTCTGCAGCATTGTTAGTGCATGACCATGTTAGCCTATATGCAAAACTCTTTGTCCCTTCTGATTGGGACTGTAATAGCACACTAGCACCAACACCATTTTTGCATCTTGCACCATCAAAGTGCATGGTCCAGGTTTCTGTTTCTCTCAAGGACTGGTTAGATATAGTAGGAATTATCTTCTCTATTTCTGTGGAAATATTGTATGTACCCATACCTATCCCAAATTGACTATAATCCTCTTTGAAAGGTAGTTCATATTCAATCTCCAACTCTTCAAAGTTATCCACTAATTCAAATTCCTCTAGAGGAGTGAGATTGCACATGTCCTCTTCAATTTTTTCAATGTGATAAGACACAGGCTTCTCTGGTGTTATTCTTATCCTCTTTCCTTTGAAAGGAATCACCATGCTGGAATAGTCCATGTACATGCATCCTCCCAACTTTGCAGTGAATTCTCTTGAAAGGCATAAGCCAAAATAAGGCTCTAGATCCACCACCACTATCTCTTGCACTATGGTTACCTCAGGTGCTCTATGTAGCCTCATCAAGATATCTTTTATCACTCCCACTATCTTCATAGGTGTCCCATCTAATTGCAAAACTCTAGGGTAGGATCTGGTATATTCCATACCCATCTCCTCGCAAACTACTTTAGGCATAACTGTGGTGGATGCCCCTGAGTCAATCATGCAGTTGTGGATAATCCACCCCTCCATTCTTAGAGAAATGTAAAAAAGAAGGGGTTTGTTCTTCAAAGTGGTAGGGGATATTTTATCCTTTTTAGAGGGAATATTGAGGATTGTGGTGGCTTGCTTTTCCTACGGATATTTGTTCAAAGAATATTTTAGCAGGTCTATTTGGCCAGGAATGAAGAGAGTATCATATAGGCTAGCTTTGAATGGTATCTTCTTCATTTCCTCCACAATGTTATATTTAAACTTGGTAGAGGTGGGTCTCTCAGGCCTACTCTCGAGCTCACCATACTTTCTTTTATACTATTGTGTGGCCTCAATTATCTACCTCTTGGTAATGGAGGGGAATCTAAGCCTCTCTTGGGATTCATTCTTGGATCTCATCCTATCTCCCTCAGTTTCTTTCTCAATTATCTTGGGGAAACTGATCACCTTTTCCTGGCCCTTAGGAGCCATGTCTCTTTTTTCATTGGCCTGGGGGATAGGGAATGTATCACTACTTTGTGAAGGAGGATCCTTCTTATTTTGAGAGGGAACCTGAAATTGACCCATCTTTTGTGGATCAACCTGCAAGACACTAAAAATTGAAAAAAAAGAGGGGTCAAAACCTCCAAAAACTTTCAAAACAAACAAAATCAAATTAAATTAAAACTAGCGCAAACTTAAGGGTCAAAAACTTTGTGTGTTTATTTGCTTTGGTTGATGTATTACATTGTACTTTTCACCTACATAGACTTGCATTTGCACTTCACACCTCATTGCATATTAGCGCATGGTAATGACTCGTAGTTAGGCTAGAAAGTTAAAATTAATAGAGAGTCAGTGGTCTTCCCCCATGACATCTCAGTCTAGTGAGGTCCCTAAAACTTTGGTACTAGGGCAAATCAATATGCCCCATCCTATATCCCAGAGCCTAAATGTAGGGCCCTCTACTAGTGCCCCCATTTTAGACATAGATGTTATGCATAGGGCTACCCATACCTCTATTCCTGAGACTCCTAGGAGTGAACCCCCTACCATAACTAGTGATCATGTCACACTTGTATACATGGACACCATTAGGATGTACTTGAGTGCAGCTAAAATGGTTTTTCCATCGCTACCACCACTTACCATTCCACCCCATACTATCCCATCATTCCATTAGGAAGTCACCTTCCCACACCCACAACAGTCTAGCCAAGCCTTTGCAAATCCACTTTTTGAGCACACTGCTACCACCATAGCCCATACCTATCCATCATCATCTAATCAACATCCCATTATCATATCAAATCAACAAGTCATTTACACCAACCCATTTTACAAAGCACCCATTAGTGTTGTTTCACAAATTCCTGTGTCCATTCCATCCATAGCACCCATAAGCACCATGGTCCATAATCCCAATCCTTTAGTAGAAATGTAATTCACCACCTACCCACCATAAACATCCCATCAACCTCCCACATTCTTCACCCAAGATACGTATTGGATGTTGCACCCCCCAACTATAACCATACCCACACATCCACTCAATCACATGTATGGTGCTTCATCAACACAAAACACCATAATTCCACCATCTCCTCATCAAAAACCACCATTTCACCAACACACTATGCTCATTTTACAACAACTCTTGAACCGCCCCACAAACATTGAGCTATAGTTGATTCAACATCAACCTCATCAAAATCACCCACCCCAACAACACCTCATCAACCTCACCCACCTACACAACCTCATCAAAATCATCCACCTCAAAAACCTCATCAACCTCACCCACCTAAACAACCTCATCAATCTCACCCACCTCAACAACCTCATCAACCTCACCCACCTCAAAAACCTCATCCACATGGCCAATCATGTCCAAATCATCAATCCCGTACTTGGACCCCTCTATCCGAGCCCATGTCAATCATATTTCAAAAGTTACAAGATGCAAAAACAATCATTTTACCTGAAATACATCCTAAGGATACCAAAACACATAAACCTAGGTCGCATAAGGAAGATTTTTATTATCTCTATCATTGACAAGTGGGCCATGACATCAATGATTGCAAAGCCTTTAAAAATGTGGTCCAAGATCTTATCAACAAGGGGGTATTTTCCATCAAAATTCCACTCATCGTATCCAATCAAAACCTTGGTAGTCAACAAAACCATTGTGGGGATACTCAAGGCATCGCACCTTCCCCATGCTCACCAGGCACAAAACATTATGGGGATACTCAAGGTATCGTACCTTCCCCATGCTCACCAATCACCAAATAATTTGGGGATGATTAAGGTATCACACCTTCCCCCATTAAAAAAAAAAAGCTCCAAAAGAACCAAATCCCTTTGGTCGATTCAATCCAAAAATCCCCAAAGGGGACACCCCTTTCGTCAAATAAAAAAAAAAAAGAGCTCCAAAGGGGGTATCCCTTTGGTCAACTCCATTCAAAAGGCCCCAAAGGAACCTAACCCCTTTGATCACATTTTAGTTCAAAAATACCTTAAAAATATAAAATATATAAAAAATATAAAACACAAAAACATGTTCATACACATTACATTTTTAATACATCACATTCACAATCCCACTTTAATTGCATTCATACATTCCACTTCCATTGCATTTGCATATTTGTATCATTTGCATCCATTCATGTTGCTTACCATATTAATTTTCATCCACTTAGGTTAGATAATTGTTCATTAACTAAGTCTTGTTGTCTTAATTAGGGGCATCTACGGTCTAGCATTAGTCCAATTTTGCCATCTAAAACCATGTCAAAAAAAAATAGCTGCAATAAAACCCCATAGCACTTAATTTCTTTGGTGGTCTTTGGTTTGAGGAATACCTAGGTGTTTTCGATCACTCAACCACTCCTAGTGTTTTAAGAAACCTCCAAAAAGTATGTTGAATTCATTTAGGACCATTGCATATATATACACTAAGTAAATCTTGAGTATTAGGAATTGATTTCAAAACATTCTCGAACCAAGCACAATTTCACATCTTAAAAACATCTTGCATCAAATAGGGATAACACCATACTTGGTAGGAATCTTCAGGTGAAAAGGGCCATCCTTGCTCATCCCATTATGCAACATAGTCCATGAAAATAGTGGTTTTAACCACTATCATAGTTGCTACAAATTCAAAATACAAAGTAGTAAGGATAAGGTACAATTCTCATCACACTTGGGTTAAGAATCTAATTTTCCAAAGCTCTAAATATTTTACATCACACACCACTGATTAATTGGGTTGTAAGGATTATACTACATTTTTAGTTAGATGGTTAAGTAGTCATCCCCAAAATTCAATAAATCAAAAACAAAAATCATGGACTATGGAGTTAGCCTCCATCGGAGCTATAGACGCTTGACTAGCAGTGGAGTACGCTCATGCGTGGTGACATGTCTCTTTTAAAAGAGACCTATGATCGCTCATATGGACAAGCTAGCTTCTTGGTTCCAACCATAACAGGTTTACCCAATTTACTCATGATGAGTTAATGAACTCACTTGCACACACACTGGTTCTTGATTATCTCGGGTCATTACAATGCTCTTGATTCGGTAAATGAATTCACTGCACACACATTTGGTCCTAGAAGAATTAGGCAGTTTTAGTGAGTTTTTTTGAGATCACTAGGATGTTTGAGTCTTTGCAAAACAACTCTAGATCCTTTATCCCTAAGGCAAACAAATTCATAAGCAAGTTTCCATTCCATACCACCATCATATTGCCACACATATATCATAGTCCATTTCATCCTACAAATTGTGGTCAAACCATAGTATCGTATTGGTGCCCTTGATTAAGCAATAAAGGCAAAGTATGCTTAACAATGGTCCATAACTTATTTGAATGAAAATTAATAAGGTAAAACCATTCATTCATTTGCATACATCACCACCAATTGCATTCATTCATAACACATTCATTCATAACACATTCATTCATAACACATTCATTCATAACACATTCATTCATAACACATTCATTCATAACACATTCATTCATAACACATTCATTCATAACACATTCATTCATAACACACTCATTTCATCACATGCACCAAAAAAAAAAACCAAAACACCAAAAAAATCAATCACATCAAACAATCCACAAAAACACCAACTAGGGGGAGTTCAAAGTCTTACACCTTCCCAAAAAATCACATCAAGTAGTCACCCAACTCGAGGGATTCAAGGTCTTATATTTTGCCCATCAATCACATTAAACAATCAATCAAGAAATTTTACCTCACATTCACGAACACAACACATCCAATTCAATTCAGTTTTATGCATTCATCAATTCAATTCACTAGCTTATATCCCCAAGTGAACCTTGTATCTAGTGATATACTCTAGTCAACTAGCATTTGTAGCGACTGGTTATCCATGCAATCCGGTAGGATGAGTATATTACCATAATAACACTAGCAATTACGTTAATTCAAAAGGATCCAAAGGAACCAAGCTCCTTTGGTCAAAATTCAAAAAAAAAGGGCTCCAAAGGAACCCACACCCTTTGGTCAAAATTTCAATTCAAAAGGCTCCAAAGGAGTCAAGCTCCTTTGGTAAAATTCACTTCAAAAGGCCCTGAAGGAACCAAAACTCCTTTGGTCACAATCAAACCAAAAGGCTCCAAAGGAAAAAAACTCCTTTGGTCACATTCAATTCAAAAAGCTCCAAAGGAATCAAACTCCTTTGGTCACATTCAATTTAAAAATCTCCAAAGGAATCAAACCCTTTGGTCACACTCAAAAATAAATAAATAAATCCAAGAGAAACAAAACCCTTTGGTAAAATCAATCCAAAATGCTCCAAAGGTACTCAAATTCCTTTGGTCAAAAAATAAATCAATCATCAAAACATAAAAACACACAAAAAAAAACTTCTTGTGTTTTCTTTCCATTTCAAAACCATAAAACAACAAAAATATTTCCATGCATATTTTGTCTTACAAAACCATAAAAAAACAACAAAAACATTTCCATGCATATTTTGTCTTACGAAAACATAAAACACCAAAAATATTTCCATGAATAAGTCCAAAGGTACCTCAATTCATTTGTTCAAAGATAAACTCAACAGGATCTTGAAAGAATAGAAGCGTTCTCATCTCAACTCCCTAATAATACCATGAGGCTGGACTGCTCCAAGGGATAGAGGTGTACCTTTCTTTCTTTCACTTAGCCTCATGTGATCCTCGTATACAGTAACTTATCCTATATACTTGGTGGTTGCAACCACTAGCAATCTATGCAATTCGGTAGGATGGATAAGTTAACATAATGCCCTTGAAAAGTGATTCACCTCAAGCAAGAAATGAATTATTATCATCTCAATTCCCTAAGAAAGCCATACGGCTGGACTACTCCAAGGAATAGAAGTGCACAATTATCCACAGTGGTCGAAATCACAGTTGAAACAAAAATAAAAACAACCTTTTCATTCCAATCATTATCATCTGTAAAATTTCTTTCATCATTTCATATCTTATTAATCAACCCATCACTTGAAGGAATAGAAAAAATCAACAAATTTGAGTTTCATAATCAAATTCAACACTCAAAACACTCAATTATGCAAATTACGCTCATTAAAATGAGCATCTTTTCCATGATTGGGGCAACACAAGTTGACTTTTATTTGCAACCATCTTACATAACTCCCCTTCAAATGAAAATGGATTCAAACCCCCTCAATCAACACAAATGCATTCAATTCATATCGCACATCATCATCTCAAAGTTAACCTTGTATCTAGTAATTTACTCTAGAAACTTGGCGGTTGCAACGATTGGTTATCCATGCAATCTGGTAGGATGGATAAATTACCATAAGGACACTAACAAAATTATTTCACATTATCATGTTTGAAATTAAATCAGGTTGGTCCTTCAATTTTTGAGTGACCTGTGTTCAAGTAGATTTGCCCAAGGTTGTCATTGATGCCTACTCTATGGGGTTACAAAACATGGAAAATTTATACTTCATCGTTTTTCTTTAAGAAATTGCTAATAGTCACTAGGACAATCCCCTAGGATGATTGGTTCCTTTACTTCATCATCTTGCATGTCAATCAAACCAAAAGGTAAATTTACGATAACATAAGTCCACCCCAAACTTGGGGCATCCAACTTGATATTGATTTCCAACATTTATATCAATCACATCATGAATTTTCACAAACATTATCATCATAACCATCATCACATCATTTAGTGAACCTTATATCTCATGGATTACCCTATACACCTGGTGGTTGCAATGACTAGCAATCCATGCAATCCGGTCGGATGGGTAGCTCACCATAAGGACACTCATTCAAACATTCAACATCAAATCACTATGGCATTAAATCATCTAGGTCCCTCAATATTTGAGCTTGATGTGTTCAAAACATATTTACGCAAGGTTATCCTTCAACCCCTTTTGTTGGGTCAGAAGCGAAAAACAACCAAAAACAATTTGGTAATAATCAGAAATCACTTGAGTATCAAATTCCTGAATGACTGGTTCCTTGAACCCATCATTTGGAAGGAATTGCTAAAGTCAGAGTGGAACAAGAACTCCAAATGTGGTTGAAGATTTTACCACACATTTTGCACATCAACAAAACCAAAGAAAATTCTCAAGAACACAAATAATTCCAAACTTGGGGTATCAAGTTGGTCAAAATGACATACATTTGCATCACATCCACATCATTAAATAATCCACCTCCTTTCATTATCTACATTTGGTCAATTGGCTCATGGGTTTCATCCTTTACCCATTCACCAATTTAGGGGGTAAGCAAAAAAACTCAAAAAATTTTAAAAACCATCCATTCTTGTGCGTCTAGAAGATTTGATTCCATTCAACCAATAAACACAAGTGTCATTTATTTTTGCACCGCATTGTGCTTTACACAACACGGTACAAAAAGGGCATTTGTAGACACCAAAATCTAAGCATTTACAACTCACCACATAATTTTACATAATAAAATATATGCCTAGGTCTAAACTTAGGTATATTAATTCATGTACACTTCACCCACATTGCACACCACAATTCTACATAATAATATATGCCTAAGTCTAAACTTAGGAATAAAAATCCTACACATTATCCTATTTTCCATATTTTAATAAATCTAGAAAATCCCCCTAGGATACCCTGCCTACCCACTAGACATGTGTCCTAGCCACCTCACTACCCCACCTTGCCATATCTCATACACCCTTCTCCCCTTTGTCCCTTCACATGGTACAACCCTTACACCTCACTCCACTTGCACCCACATCACCCTAGTTAAGTGAGACACCCTGGGTGACTCACTCTAAATTCCCCCTCCATTTGGAAGCCCAGGATTACCACTTGGTATGCCACCTCTCATTTCCCTCAAAAACCTAAAATTACCTATAAAAGTAACACCATTCTATAAATCAAAGGAGACTGGAAAATACATCGTCATGTTGTCGAAATCGTTGTAGGGAATCACCAACGATCGCGGAGTTCGAGCCATCAAGGTCCTAGATACGATTTCTCAAGGTTTCTGCCATATCTACACAACCGTGCATCCATGGTTACACAGTCCCAACCGTGGGCCTATAGTTTCTAAACCAAATACCCACGGTTACACAGTCCCAACCGTAGGCCCACGGTTTCTAAACTACACATCTGCGGTTACACAATCACAACCGCAGGCCCGCGGTTCTGCAAAAATTACCAAACTTGTTTTAGCCATATCTTGCTCATCCAGACTCAGATTTTGCTTAAATTTTGAGGGTAGGTTCATGATATCTCCTAGAACATTTCCACTAATTTTTAGGATATTTGGAGTAGTAGAGATTAGTAATTTATTTATTTGTTAGCAAGGCATTTCTAGTTTAATTTCTATGTTTCCTGCAAGCATTCCTTTCAAGGGTTTTCATTTGCATTGATTTTCAATCATTTATACAGGTGTTTCTGACCCTTTTTTGACTTCCATGTGTGTAGAATATAGGTATTTGAAGAGCTATTGAAGCTAGGAGTGGTCCCTACATTGGATACCAAAGCCCACTCACCCCTTGGAGCTGTAGCAAAGGAATGAAGAGCACCCTATCTTGTTGAAGAGTGGGAATATCTCCTCTCTTCTATCAGAGGCATTGTATTTCAGATAGAAAAGAAGCATTGTAACATTGACCCCAACACACTTGGGGCAATTCAAAATCTTTTGTAAAAATTGTATCAATATCAATACAAAGGAACATTTTGGCAATCTACTTTTCTTTCTGTATATCTTTATTTGTGTTCAGTTCTTTTGGTTACAATTCTAGATTTCACAATGTTGTTTCAGATGTACAAGATTTCAAAAATTTATTTTTTTTACAAATTGTATGTTTTACATCACATTATGTTTTTAAAAATTGTATGTTTTATATTACATTATGCATTTAAAAATTGTACGTTTTATATCACATTGCACTTTTAAATATTGTATGTTTTATATCATACTGTTTCAACTACCTTGATAAATTATTGTCTTATATTTTATATCACAGTATTGGTATTGTATTGTTAACATATGAATTTTAATCAACAAAAATATTTTTTTGTTGTTTGAGATGAAGATAGTAAATAATATTGGCAAGTAATACTAGAAAGGCAACACAAAATTATAAATACAAAAAACCTTTGAATGATTGAAGACACAAATTTTGAAAATATAGTTTTCATTTATATGATTGGAAATATAATACATTGTTCAAAATTGTTTACTACAGTCAACTTCAAAACTTTTTCACATTGTAAAATATCTTATTCCAGGATAGCTGCATCAAATTTACTTGCAACAGTAGCTTCTTTTCCTTTATATCCTTGCCTGATGTCTTGTTCGGGTAGCGCACCAAGTCTGACTAGGTTTTCTTAAAATTTCACAATACTCCCCAAAAATGCACTTTCTTACTGGTTTGGATCTTTGAGTATTATTGGATGTTTTTCTTTTTCTTTCTGGTGTTGTAGTATGACGTTCAGATCTTCAAGGAGCTTCTCCCTGATATATCTTCACAAACGATTATTATTTACCACTTTTAATTACATTTTTTTATTCATTTTCATTACATTTTGCAAAAATATTTTTGCTGCATTGATATTAAGTTGCATGTTGTTAACTTGAATTTTTAGGTTTTCAAAATTTGACTACAAAAAAAATGAAAACATCATTCAAAATAGTTATATAAAAAAATATTACTTGTTTTAAAGAAAATTGAAATATGAAAAATAAACTACAAAAGTGAATTAAAATATAAATAAACATTTTCTTACCTCAGCCACATCCCTAGCAAATTCAACAAGTGCAACTTTGTCCTTATCGAAAGCCCATTGGTTATAAAAATCTTGGGCTTCAACATTAATATTCTCTAATCTGCTAACAACAAAAAATATATATAAAAAAAAAAAAAAAAAAAAAAAAAATATATATATATATATATATATTTAAGTGAAAAACCCCTTTTGGGGTCGCCTTAGTCTGAGAGCCCACAAACAGGGGGTTCTACACCGTCAAATTCACCCGAGAGTCGCACCCGACCTTGTCCACACCAACATTATCAATTGGATTTTGGATACCCAATTCAGCTTTTTGGTAGGGTGGATATTTGAACCTGGGACCTCCCTTTGAGGATTGCCCTCTCCTCTCCAACTCACCTACAACACCTGGGTACAAAACAAAACAAAAGAACCCACCTACTTACAACCAAATTTAAAACATCATCATCATACATAATTTTAGAATTCATTGTTCCTGTTGTGGCCTACTTCAACAGGCCGCTAAGCTTTTCTGGTTCATACTAAACCAAAGAATAAATTGAATCTCTTTTTGCATAATTTTCATATCGGAAATTTATTTTCTTTATTAGGACCTTGGCCCAATATTCCCAATCCTTTAATTCTTTCAAATATTTAAGCATAATTTGTTTCATGGTTGCTTTCGTATTTTCAACCATTAAAACATTCTCATCAAAATTAATAATATCATCCTTAGTTTTAGGATGAGGGTCATTTCCTTCAAGAGCTGGTAATGATCTCTGCTTAGCTGTAGGGGCTTCCTATTGTTGTGCTTGACTTAGTGGAGTATGAAGCACATATGTTGCCTTAAAGCCTAAAATATTGCCTTACAACAAAAAATCATCATCAAGTTGGATATTATCCAATCCAACGGATGAAATTTTTGGTGCTTATGAAGAAGTGTGAAATGAAAAATACAAGAACCTAGGCCCGAAACTTCGTGTCGGTTTTGATCTCTATGAAAAATTTGTTTTCCACCTCCAACCCATATTTGGCCTCTCATCTGTGTAGGATGTGTCTGTCGTTGTTGTTGTGAACGTGGATGTTGTGGTGGAACCTTTTGCTACTGTAGTAGAAACTATTATTGCTATTATGGAAACTATGATTGTGGTGGAAGCAATGGTTGTGGTGGAAGCAGTGGCACCATAAGGCCTCTCATTCTCATAATTTATCATTGAGAGGTGGTTGAAAACATAAAAAAGTTTTATTAGAATTATTCTAAAAATTAAATAAAAAACCATAATTCAAAGTAAATACACATTTCTTTACGTGAAGATGATGAAATCTGTTGAATTTGGGCATCGATGGGGAACCGAGAGGATGTGGCCACACTAGATTCGGCCTACACATTTTTGCATACCTATGCGTACGAGATCCACCAGGTGAAGGAGCTTGCCTTGAATATTTTGGTGGCCTCTATAATGGTGATATTTCTAATCCAATGTCCTCAAAATCACCAATTTTCTCTGGCCGATGACTCCTATTGTTAGCATCTTATTTAGTCCTTATTGTGGCTACCCTACCTTGCATTTAGATGAAAATAAAATTTTATAAATGAAAATGTGTTAAAATATAAAATACTTTTTTATTTTCAAAGATGAACTGATTACCTTCAATTCCTTTGGTGTCAAGGCAATGGCTTATAGTGTTGCATGCACTATAGTAGGAATAGGAGTATCTTGTAAATCATGAAAATTTTCAAAATAAAGTGCTAAAATGTAATTAACATTGCCCACAATGGATTGTGTCTTGTTAGTTTGCAATTGCACCACATGCAACTTGACCCTAATGCAATCTACAATATAGATGCACCAATTGAACCTCTCATGACGCTCACAATGAATAACATATGATAGTTCACAAAACAAAATTTTTGATATTCCAAGAAGTATCAATATTGCCTGGAAGAAATCAATAATGGCCTTCAGAGTTGTATTCTTAACATCTATGATTGTTAACCCTCTTTTTGACTTGGCGATGAAAGCTTCTAAAAAATAGAAAATAATTTACAAATTTCAAATTTTTAGCATTAACAGATTCTAAGACACAAGAATTATACCTACCAAATATTTTGTGGTGATTTGGTACATTTTCTCAAGGTAGCCTTTCTCTTCTACAAAGAGCTGGCACTTTGCTTGAACTAGAGGACAATCACCAAAAGGAATATTTGTCAATCTATGAATGTTTGTAGTTGTGATGGTGAATGAAAAATTTCTATTTTGTATTTTCATTTTGACAATGGCCTTGTCATGGTCATAATTGGTAATAATATGTTTCAAGAGGACTTTATCAGTTTTGAAATGTGGCATTGACACCAAGGTTGTCAAACTTGCATCTCCTAACCACAATAATTGTATACCTAGGATTATTAGAAAATATAAAATTAAAGTGCAAGGAGGGTTCTTGAACTTTGGAATAGGGGTGTAAGTGGTTACCATTGCTAGAATTTGAAAACTTAGAAATAGGAGAAACAAGAGAAATTAGTTGCTCGATAATGGTTCACTCTGGTTAGGTGTAGTCGCAGAAATGAACTCAAAAAATGACAGTTGATGCCCTTTTATAGACAAAATGGATGGAGTCAACATGTGGAAGAATTGTATTGGACATGTAGTATGGGTGACCAATTGTGTGACACATGGCAGGTGGTCAAAGGTGGATCATTTTCTGCATGCATATCATATTCTACATCAGGAAAGGTACCAAACCATATTGTGCATCAGGCCACTTTTTGGACCATATTATGCATCATATCGGACCCCTCAAACCTTATTATGCATTAGACCTGACACTTAGACCTTATTATGCATAAGACCTGACCCTCGAACATTATTATGCATTAGACCTAATTCTTGAACCTTATTATACATCAAACCCAACCCCCAAACCTTATTATGCATCATAACAGACCCTCGGACCTTATTATGCATTAAACCATACTCCCAAACCTTATTATGTATCAGATTAGATGCTCGAACCTTATCAAGCATCAAGCCAGATCCTCAGACCTTATTATGGATCATGCAAGATCCTCTAACCTTATTATGCATCAGATCAGACCCTAAAATTTATTATGCATCATACCAGATCCTTGAATCCTATTATGCATCAAACTAGACCCACAACCCTTATTATGCATTAAAATAGATCCTTGGACCTTATTATGCATCATATCGGACCTTGAAACTTATTATACATCAAGTCATAACCTTGGATCTTATTATGCATCATACCAAACCTCAGACCTTAGTATGCATTAGACCGAACCCCAAACATTGGTATACATCAGGTCGAATCTGGATCTTAGTATGAATCTGACCAAATTTGAAATATGTTTTCCACCCGATCTAGAAAAAACTCAAAGTTTTCATTTTTTCCCAATTTTTTTAGAAACCAAAGGAATCACAATTTCCTTCAAAATGAGGTTGGCCATGATTTGCCATAGATTCAAAATAGATTCACCTATTTTTATAAGTACATTTCGGGTTTGACCCCTTATGCATAACCCTGAGCTATAGCCTTTCACCCACAAATATTTAGAGAGGTATCAGGCATTCTTGAGTGGGATGTAGCTATGGAGGATGAGTATGATTCCTTACTTAGGAATCATACTTGGGACTTGGTTGACCTTTCTAAGGGAAGGAAACTTGTTCGATGCAAGTGGGTGTATCGAACTAAGTTTGTAGTAGATGGATCAATGGAAAAACATAAGGTACGCTTGGTTGCCAAAGGTTTTTTCCAAGTACATGGTATAGACTATTCAGATACCTTTCCTCCCATAGCAAATATGACATCTATTCAGTTGGTTCTTGCTATTGTTACTTCTCATAGATGGAAAGTTCATCAGATGGATGTAAAGAGTGCATTTCTTCAAAAGGATCTTCATGAGGATATTTACATGGAGTAGCCACAAGGCTTCATTCAAAATTATTCCTTAGTTTATTGACTTTGGAAATCCATCTATGGCCTCAAGCAAGCCCCATGGGCTTGGTATGCCAAGATGGATGCCTATCTTCTCTCCCTAGGCTTTTCATGGTGTCATTTTGATCCAAACATCTACATCTTGCATTCGGGTGATGATATTGTACTCCTTGTACTTTATGTTGATGATTTTTTTATCATTAGGAGTTCCACATCATCCATTCATGCAATTAAGTCCACCCTTCAAGACCATTTTTCCATGGCAAATTTGGGCTTGTTACACTACTTCCTTAGCATTAATATCACACAGCCTTCGACAGGGATATTCATTGCATAGACCAAATATGCTAGGGATATTCTACTTTGGTTTCACATGGTTGATTGCAAGCCATATCCAACTCCTTTTCTTTTGGGGGTAAATCTTGAGGTTGATTTCTCTACACCACTTGCAGATGCAACATTGTACCGTTAGCTTATCGGGAGTCTGATCTAACTAACACATACCATACCTGATATAGCATATTTAGTTGGTATGGTTTCTCACTTTATGTAAAATCCACATGAACTTCATTGGAGAGTCATCAAATAAATTCTACACTACATACAAGTGACACTACAGTTTGGAATCTAGTATTCAGTAGGTATTGAGCTCAATCTTATGGAATACACTAATTCAGATTGGGCAAGCAATTTTGTGGATCGCAATTCTACTTTCGGTTATAGTTTTCACTTAGGTTTGGGTCCAGTATATTGGTCAAGTAAGAAGCAACATGCTATTTCTCTATCATCTACTAAGGCTGAATATCAAGGAGCTATAAATTTAGTAATAGAGGCCCTCTAGCTCTAGCATATTCTTATGGATTTTGGCATTGCATTTCATAGACCATTAGATATTTTTTTATGATAACCAAAGTACGATTACCATTTCACAAAATATGGTCCACCACCAATGAACCAAACACATCGAGATTCATATGCACTACATAAAAGGTCTTATTAAATAGTGCATCATTGATCTTCAGTATTGTCCAACTTTAGAGTAGATCATCGACATCTCACTGAGAACAAGTACACTCAATTACAAGCTCTTCTTGGGGTTAGGCACATCGACATTGGCTAGGGGGGTATTCTACCTCTTCTATTTGAGGGGGGTTCACCCACCTCCTTCTCTTTCTTCATGTTTTTTAAGGGGTTTTTCCCATTGGGTTTTCCTCTTCTTTTACTATTGAGTTGATCATTGCATTGTATTGAGTTCATTATGGTGCATCTACCAGAAGTCACATCACACTACCTACCTAAGTTACGCTTATGGGGGGTTTGGTGCATTTTTTATACTTTTTCGCACTTGTGCTTAGTATTTGCACCTTTACATTAGCTTTTTTAGCTTGCTCTAGTTCTTTCTATTCCTTTCGGGTTTCGTTCTAACATCTCTAGCTCATTCTATGGCTAGAGATGCTCTTTAGTGAGCTATTTTATCTTGTAGTGGGCTACACTTTTAGTCCCACATTGCTTATATTTTTGCATTGTTAGAAAGCACTTGCTATATAAGTGCTTTCCCCTATTGTACTTTGATATATCGAGATAGAGAGCTTATGCATTCTTGAGCACTTAACAATTCTACAATATGGCTAATAAAAATTTGTATATGGTAGAGTATTCAACATTGGCATCTATTGTGTAAGGGTTTGATTAATCATGGGAACTTGGTTGAATGCACCTGGTTATCCTAGTGAAGGTAATTGACCAATTCCAAAAATTTGAGGCATCAATTTTTATTCTACGGTTAAGGCTTCACTATATACCATGGGGAGAGTGGTGATTTGAGGTGCTCTCCTTACAAACATGGATGTAAGAGGATATAAAGATCTAAAGTACATTTGTATGGTTGTATTAGCATTAAGTGTATAGGGTGGAGTCATCCTATTATACAACTTGTGGAATCTAGTATTGAATAGCCTTAGAGGCTCATTGGGCTCTCTTCCAGCTGCTACAAATTGATGGTATATAATGGTAGGGTCTATGGGTAGCTTGAACTGATTAATAAAATTTATTTTTAGTTCAGCCTAGGATGTGATGGAATTCGTAGGTAAAATGGTATACCATTCATATATCGGATCATATAGAGTAAGGGGAAAAATCTTGTAGGCAACATCTTCATATTAAAAATAGAATCAAATTACAGGATCCTTATAAGATTGAATGTGTTCTTCAGTTATCCTAGCTCCATCATGTATGTATTTAGGTAAATATTTCTTTGCATTCTTAGGCATGTCATGGGTTGGTCCAAGTATGTTCAGTGGACTAATGCCACCTAACCAAGATGCAAATGTTACCATAAGTTAATTTAATGGAGTAATGAATATATCAAAAAAATGGTATAATGGGTTGTGAAGAAGTATGTATGGAATATGATGAATGATAATAGTGAAAATTAAACAATTTTAAGCTCAAGAAATCAAGAATTAAGAATTTAAGCTTAAAATTAAACAATTTTCACAAAAATTAGATTTTTTAGGCCCTAAAGTAGCAATAAAAAATGGAGATCATTTCCATTTTACCTATTGTGTGTTAAAGACGACAAAGATTTATAGAAATCAATAAAACTCTAGTAATAGTCAAACAAACAATCCAGCCCTCCTAGCACCAAATATATTGAGTGATACATCTACATAGTTGTAAACATACACCAACGACTAGGACAAGGTGTCCTCTCTTGAAAGGGAACATTGATCCCATAGGTTTTGGATAATGTTGGTCTAACCTAGTTGATAATGTATGTCAAAGTTCAAGTCTTAAATTAAATAATATAGGAATGTAAAGCTTGTGGATCACTCGATATTACATATAATTGTTACAAGGATGATTTTCGTTTCACTTTCTAAGCATGAAGAACTAAAGGTCTAACTTAATTTCTCAATTAATCATTAGATATAAATGAAATAGCATGAATTACTTCAAAAGATCAATGAAAACCAATACTCTAGGCTTGCTACCTTGAAATTATAAATATATCACATTCATTGCATCATGAAACATAATCTTTATAGCAAGCAATGTTTGTTCTAAAACTTGAAAGAAATGAAGTGCATAATCATAAGAACAAGCTTTAGAAACTAAAATTCAACTAATCTACTCCTAATATAATCAATTTTCAAAGAAAATTCAAAAGGATAGGGTTAGAGAAAAAATAAACAAGCCATGTAATCTTGAGTCCTTATTCTGAATCTGTTGAAGCAACAAATCTGAATTCAACCAGCTCCAAACTTGACCAGCATTTGCATAGTCCAAGAACAAAGTGGTGCTATCTCTAGAGGACAAGGTAAAGTACTAAAATTGACTCTAATGTAATCACCATCAGCATGTGCAGATTACATAAAGAACTCTAATACTTTGCATTAATAAGAATCTTCAATCATTACATTGATCAGAATTGCTTGCATCATGTGATTGTAGGAATAAATTTCCAAAATTACAGTGATAGGGGTGTAGATGCTCATCAACTACAAAGAAAAGAGAAAATTCTTAAATTGCTATTGCTAAAAATTGTATCCAACCCTTTGGAATGGGGTCTCATTAGCTATTTATAGCCTTACAATTTTAAATTTCAATGTTGTACAACAATGTTTTAGTGCTTCACAACTATACTTTCAATGGTTTATAGTTGTATGGGTGAGTTTTTTGTCTGAGTTGTCTTCAACTTAGAGGATGAGGTGTCCAATTGTGCTGGTTCTTGATCTAGATCTACAATTTTGGCCATAGATCTCTCCAATTATTTACCTAGCCAAGTTGTCAATCTTTAATTTTTGAACCAATCTATCTTTCAAGCACCAAGGGTTTTCCAAAAAAAATTCCAAGTTCAATGAATGTAGCCCCAACACTTTGGCTTTCGATATTTTTTATGGTTTGGTTTAGTCATCTTCTTCCAAATGCTTAGGTCTCAAATTTTATCAAGTATTTCTTTATCCTCTTTAGCTTCTCGTTCATTTTTATTCTATTTACCTACGAAACAGAAGAAACATACATATAAGTTCAAATTTATAATTTGGCGAGAAACATATTAAAAAAAATGTCACTTTCATTATACTATATATATATATTCATTTATTTTATTTTTATTATTATTATTATTGCTTGATAGGAGAGTTTATTACAACCACACTATTTTTAGTAGCTGGCAAGCGTAGGGTTCAAACCACAAGGGTTGCATCCACCAAACCTATTCCACCTTGTTGTTTTATAGCCTAGAGTGAAATGGACCACCAGGTGCTCAGAATTTGGATCAGACTACTACATTTGTCAGTCTGGCGTGCACTCAAAGGATTTGGATCAAACTACTACCTTTGCAACAAGCTTCCCCCAAGGTTTGAACCTCGGTCTCTTCTTGATAAGTGCCCTTTGTTCATTATTATTATTGCTACTAAGGTTGGTGATTATTAAATTCTATTAATTAATTTTCTAAGGTTTAATTTCTTTTAATTTTAAATCCAAAGTATTAAATTTTTTGGGACTGAAAGAGATGAGATATATTACACATCAAAAAAGTACAATATATAGGTATAAGCCTATATGAAAATATGACTCCTATATGATATCTCTAGAGGATAATACAAAGTACTAAAATTGAATCCAATGTAATCACCATTAGCATACGTAGATTACATAAAGAACTCTAATACTTTACATTAATAATAATCTTCAATCATTACATTGATCAAAATTACTTGCATCATGTGATTGCAGGAATAAATTTCCAAAATTATAGTGACAATGGTGCAGATGCTCATCAACTACAAAGAAAATAGAAATTCCTAAATTTCTATTGCTAAAAATGGCATTCAACCCTTTGGAATGGGGTCTCATTGGCTATTTATAGCCTTACAATTTTAAATTTCAGTGTTATACAATAATGTTTCAGTGCTTCATAGCTATACTTTCAGTGGTTTATAGTTGTATGGGTGAGTTGTCTATCTGAACTATCTTCAATTTAGAGGATGAGGTATCCAATTGTGTTGGTTCTTGATCTAGATCTACAATTCTAGCCATAGATCTCTCCAATTATTTGCCTATCCAAGTTGTCAATCTTCAATTATTGAGCTAATCTATCTATCAAGCACTAGGGGTTTTCCAAAATTTTGTCCAAGTTCAATGAATGTAGCCCCAATGCTTCGACTTCCAGTATTTTTCATGGCCTAGTTCGGTCACCTTCTTCCAAATGCTTAGATGGCCTCCAAATTTATCAAGGCTTGCTTTAGCCTCTTTAGCTTGTCATTCATTTTTTATTCTATTTACCTACGACACAAAAGAAACATATATATAAGTTCAAGTTTATAATTTTGCGGGAAAAATATTCAAAAAAAATTGTCGCTTCTATATATATATATATATATATATATATATATATATTCATTTGTTCATTTATTTGTTCATTAGTATTATTGCTACTAAGGTTGGTGATTATTAAATTCTATTAATTGATTTTCTAAGGTTTAATTTCTTTTAATTTTAAATCCAAAGTATTAGATTTAACATTTAAATTTTATTTCAAATTTAATGCCAAAATATTAAACCCAATGCTAAGGTCTTTCCCTAAGTTTCAAAGTATTTTCGTTTAATTCCATGTTAAATGTTTTCGCTTTTAATTTTAGGGCTCAAGTATTAAATTTAACACTAAGGTTCATGTTTTAATTTTAATGCCAAAGTATTAATATTAAAACTAAGGCTTTCAATATATTTATTAAGATGTACAATGTTAAGTTCATTTTGCTTTGATTATAATGCCAAAGTATTAATGTTAATACTAAGGTTTTCATTTTAATTTTAACGCCTAAATTTTAATTGTGTTTAAATTTTAAGATTAATGCTAAAATTTTCACCTTAAGCTTTGATCCTTGGATATTATACCAATAAAATAAAATTGAATACCTTTATGACTACCTTTGATTTGTGCATGTCATCATATTTGACGACTATTTGTGCATACCATTCATCTTGGGTAAAAGATGCACAAATTTTAGATTGTTTGACTTTGAAAATCTATGCACTTAATGATTGGCAAGAGAAATTTTGATGAGTACCCTTGGATGTATTGCCCCATATGTCCACTCGTACGTACCATTAGATCTAGAGAAGTTGCACAAGTTTTATCATGCTTGACCTTGTTATCTTTCAATTATTTCTGACAAAACCTGACATGCTCTATCCTTCTTACTGACATTTCTTTGTCTTTTATTTCTATTATATTTTATAAGCTTTAAGTGCACTTTAATATTCAACAAGTTTTTATCAATGCGTACCATAGGATTAAAAATCGATGCATGTATATCATTAAGATGAATAAAGTTACACAACGTTTAAAATAAAGAAGCGTTGGTATAAATTTTGGGTATATTTGCTCTATTGGACATATGTGTATTACTAGATTTAGGGTTGATTGATTAGTATCCTTGGATTTTTAGAAAAAATGCATGAAATTTAACATGCTTGAATTTGAAAACTTATGTACTTAATGTTCAACAAGAGAAATTCGATGAGTACCCTTGGATGTACTACCCCATATTTATGCTCGTGTGTACCATTAGATCTAGAGAAGGTGCTTGGGATTTAAGCTTCCAAGGTTTTTTAAGGTGAAGATATTTACACCCTAGGTTAAAGATTTAAACTTTCAACGCGAGGCTTGGAAAATTAAATGATAAACCTTAGTATATTATGGTGGAAGAAATATTTTAGCCATTTAGGCTAATTTTAAAGGTAAGATACCATTGTCGGGTGAAATATTTTGAATTCAAATGTAAATTTTAGTGCCAACAAAAATTTGAAATTTGGTGATTTAGTAGGCGATGAGGAAAATGATAACAGGTAGTGAACATGGATCTACTTGTATTTTTTAAGAATATAGTTTCAAACTTGATTTAATGTAGAATATAATTTATCTTATTAAAGCCATGAAACTAAGGCATGATTGGGAGCTCAGAACAATTTAGTAGTGCAAAATATAGGTAAAAATAAAAAGTGATCATAATTTTATAAAAATATTCATGTGCCTAAATGAACCCAATGGGTATTCAAAACCATTTAGATATCTCAAGAATTCATTATCTGTCATGGAATATTTCAATTATAAATTCATGGGTTGTTTCGAAAAACTACTATTTCTAGAAATAATTATCACCCATTCTTCTACAAACTTGCATTTTGTATAGATGGGCTTAAAATATTTCCACCAGGTTTTGAATCAGCTCAAATGGAGTTTTGTGGTAAAATTTATGGCCATTTTAATTTTACATCAAATTGTAGGGCAAAAGTGATGAAATTTGAATAACCCTAAAAAAAATTTAAACCTTTGAAAATCCAATTTTCTAAAATATTCAATCTAAAGTAATGCAACCTATATGCAAATCTTCAAAAATATTCAATTTAAATCAATGCAGCTAAATCTCATCCTTCACAAATGTTTAGATGCAAGCAATTTTAAAAATCTTGATGTAAGCAATTTGCAATTCTTGATGTAAGCAAAATTTTGGATAAAAAGTGAAATTTCAAGTGGGTCCCCACACTAGGGTAAGTTGTGCAATGTAAAAAACACATATCTCACACTTATTTTTTTAAACATTATATCTTTTGGTCTTTTTATAAATAAGCAACTTAAAGCATCACTTAGAAATCTATCCAAGGATGACTTGATTGGCATCCTTAGAAACACTTTATCATGACTTGCAACATCCTTTCGCTTAAAGGAACAATCAATGAAAAGTCCCTTTTGGGGATATACATTTAAAATACCTCCTAGGCATAGATATTTTAAAGTTCCCCTATAGCATAGACATTTAAAAACCCCCTTGGGCACACTCACATGAAAGTCGCTTGTTTTGGGGTAGTAAAAAATGAGAACCCCATTTGGGTAATCGCTCAAAGATCACATGTTGTATATGCATATATTGTATCATAGAAAAGTATCATATTAGACACCCCTTATACACTTGCTTAAGGTCTAACCATTGTTCATGTTTTTATCTCAAAAGCATTGTCAACTAGTTTGTAAATATTTTCCACTTGGATGCATAATTTGTATATATTTTGTAACATATCAAATTCTAATTAAGTCCTTTGGGAACATGCTAATTAAATCCTTTTGGTACATGCTAAATAAGTCCTCTAGTCACATGCTAATTAAGTCCTTTGAGAACATGCTTACTAACTCCTTTGGGCAATACTAATGAATTCCTTCAAGCAATGCTAATTAAGTCCTCTAAGCACATGCTAAGTCTTTTGGGCAATGTTAAACAAGTCCTCCATGCACATGCTAACCAAGTCCTCTTGGAAGGAGGTTCGAGTTTCAAGCATGGCATCCTACGCTAGATACAAAAAACCCCCAAATAGTTAATTAAACATTTTATTTGGACTCACAATAAAAATTATCCGAGCTGTCAATCTTGGTGGATGCTGCTTGGAAATACCACAAAGACTAATAGGGACCGTCACATGTCAGATAACATGGCTCCTAGTCATCTTAGTAATTTGAGGTTGGTTGATAATCACAGGGTAGGAAAGAAACTGCAATATAAGACTTCGAACTAGAGCCACGTGGACCACTAGATAGCCACCATAATAAATCTAGCCAGCAGGTTCACTTCTCCAAGGCTGATTGGCCAAGACGGGATGTGGTCCCAAAGCATGTCATATATGCAAGAAAGCAATTACCAAAGAATTATTAAGAGAAACTGTTGGTCATCAAATCTGCCTAGGTAAGGATTTTGAGTAAATGTATGCGCCCTAGACCTGGACCAACATTGAAAGGCCGAAGGGAAGAGATGCCCTTCGTGCCAATCTCCGGAGAAAGGTCGACTTCTATGCTAAACTGCTTGGGTGTTTGAAGATAAGGGTGTAGGAAAGAGATAAAAGGAATTAGGGTTAGAGAAATCGGTGATGTAAGGTGGGAGAGAATAGGAAGCACGATTGCTAACCAACAACTTGAAGAGTAGTAAGGAACACTACGGGAAAATGAAGGAAATGCAATATCGACTTTCCTATGTATCCTTCAAGCGGGTTTCAGGGTACCGTCCCCGATCGCCAACCAGACACAGAGTTCAGCATCCAATATACAAATGAAGAAAGATAAAATAATCGAGCATAGAAGGCAGCATAAAAGAAAGCCAATACAATGATTTTCTGCTCCTATGTATCCTTCAGAGCGAGTTTCAGGGTACAGTCCCCGATCGCACACCAGATGTAGAGTTCAGCATCCAATATACAGATGAAGAAAGACAAAAGAAGCAAACACAGAAGGTAGCATAAAAGAGAAGAATTGAGCTCAAAAACCTTTTAGTATTAATCGTAGGACATCAAGTTATAGCAACTTTCTAGCAGATAGTTCCCCCCCTTTTTCCATTACAATGCTTGGGTTTTTATAGAGGACCCGGGCCTCTGAATCATAATTACATAGCGAAGAAGAGTATGCTCTCGAGCCCTGAGAATTCGGCTCCCCGAGGCTCTCGTGATTGAGCTTTCAAATCTGTTACCAAAACTGGCAACTGCAATCGGGTCAACCATGGAAAGGTGCATTGATGAGCCATCTGGACGTCCTTGGTCTCCGGGTGCGGTGCTCGAGTGGCCGCCATGCTCGTCGGGCTCTCCATCATGGCTTGATACTTCATTTTTTATTGCCAAAAATGAGTAGTGAGCTTATCGGGCATGAAAAAATGCATTTATGAGGCACTTGATGCCTCGAGAAAATACTTGGCTTGGAAAGCGTGCCCATGAAGCGCCTCGCTAAGTCTTCATTCACCACTTCACTTCGCAATGGTTCTGGGCCGAAGCAAAACTCCTCCTTGGATTATACTTCGCAAAACTGAGCTTCGCAAAACTGCTTCGGGGTTGGTTTATGCCGAAGCATATCTACTTCGCAAAATGGTCTTCTTCATCCTTGCTGCTTCGTTGACAAAACTGCTTCGCTGATGCCTTGGAGAAATGCTTCGCTACGATCTTCTTTCAAAACTGTGGTTTGAGAAGGTTTTGGCCGAAGCAATTGTCTTCAAAAGATGTTGCATTCCTTTACTTCGGGTAGAAGTACTTCGCACAAAATTAGCCGAAGCAAATGCTTCGCAATGAGCTTTTGGCGAAGTAAAAATGGTTTGTTGATGGAGGGGCCCGAAGTGAGTACTTCAACAACTTCTTGGCGAAGTACTTTCAATGCTCCTTGAGTTTTGCTTCGCTAATTTTTTGGCCGAAGTGACTGATGGAAATACTTTGGATGTGAAGTAGTTTTCTTGCCTTCTCCTTTGTATTTCTCTTCGGCACATTGCTTCACAGGAATCTTGCCCGAAGTAGTTGCTTGAAGCGCTTCGGGCCCGAAGTTATTCTATTGCTATCCTTGTATTTTACTTCGGTAATACTACTTCACAAAAAACTCCACCCGAAGTAGTGTTGAAAATGCTTCGGGTGCGAAGCTCTTTTTTCTTTTGAACATCGCTTCGCTCAACTTTCGCCCGAAGTAGCTGCTGGAAACGCTTCGGGTGCAAAGTAGTTTCATTCTCCTTTCCTTTTTTTACTTTGGTGAAAACTACTTCGCAAAACTTTTACCCAAAGTAGTGCTGGAAATGCTTCGGGTGCGAAGCTATTTTTATTTTCCTTTGGCGAAGCTCTTTTTTCTAGCTTGTTTGGCAGTGAAGTTCTTTCTTTTCTACTTTATATACAAAGGGGTGGCATTGGAAGCCAAAATTGCTGCAACTTTTCAAAAAAATGACAAAGTAAAACTTTACTGTACAAAACTTGTTTCTTTTTCTACCCCTTAAGAAATGTGACAAAATTGTCAACATTCTTTGCGGCTCGTGGGGCAACGAGCTTGTCTCGGTGGGAGGACCCTTTAACTTTGATCCATTGGGCCAGAGTCTTTTCCTGATCCATCTCCTCCTTCTTCTTCTTGGAGCGCTTCTACAGCTGGTTCTTGTCCTCCTTCTTCTGCTTCTTCTTCCTCCTCTGCTCCTTCATCTGCTGGCGTGGCCTCCTGCTATGGTGATGGTACCAGACGGTCACAAATTTTCTTTATAGTTCGGCGAACATGAGCCTAGACCCCTTTTTGAAATGGTTCTTGGTCTTCGAGTGCCTTGACCAGAACATGGAATCGATCAATCTACCCTATGTCGGCATGTTTGATTCTTGCACCTAGGTCATTCAGGCAAGCCACGATTCTGCAGTGTCTCAAGATGAAATCAGTGACTTGTCCCTCCATGACTGGCTCTTCCCACTCATCGATTTTGGAGACATCACCTTTGAAATGGAGCCACGCCAGCTTAAGTTCTTCCCTGGTGAGAAGGTTCCCATCATCGTCTGTCAAACTCGAGAAACCCAAAGAAGAAAGGTCTTCAAAGTAACTCATTGATGTGCGTTGTTCCCGCTCAAATCTATCAAGGAGGTCTTTCACCTTTTGCGCTTTCTTCACCTTGGAGAAGAAAGCGCGAATAGTGGCTTGGGCAGTAGACCAATCCCTGGCCGTTTGACTCATAGCAGTGACCTACAGGTCTTGATATCTGATGCTTTGGACCTCAAAGGCAAGCTTGAGTCGCCTCTTGATTTTCTGGATCACCTCATCTATTATTGGTCCCTTCTTGGCGATGGCATGCTGAGCTTCAGTGACAAAAATTAAAATTGATAGGGCACTAGAGGCCCGAGATCTAAAACCTTTGAGTAGGTGAGAGTGGATCTCCTTGATTCTACCTTTATCAAACAGTTCTAGGTTTGCTTTTTCATACAATTGTTATTGGGCCCACAAGATCTTGCCCTCGAGCTCTTTGGCTTTCAACCTATTTTTGTGCTTGATGTTCGGTCGAAGTCTGCAATTGTAGAATTTTTTGCTTGAGGGCATGCATTTCCTTTTTGAGCAACTTGCACTGCTTCTATGAATCCTCCAGCTTAGAGCGAATCCTAGCCAGCTCTTCTTCCAACTTGATGTTGGCATTTTCTGCTTCAAACTTGCGCTGGTTGGCAATGTTTGCATGTGCTCAAAAAGTTTCAACCCTGACATGCATGGATGCAGATTCTTCATCTATATTTAAATGCTCCAGGTCCTTGGTCTTCTCTTGGTAGTTGTAGTCAGCTGGAGTCATTTCATCCAGAGGCTTCTGGACCTTAGGGACCTTCCTAACTTTATGCAACTTTCCGCCCTTCAAGTCAAAAATTGCACATTTTTCAACTTGAGCCAGGGATTTTCCTCTTTTCTTTCTTGCCTCCTTTAGCATCTTCTCTGTATTCTATCGAGCTAGGAGTAGCTTTTTAGCTAGGGGGTTCTCCTTTATCGAAGATAAATCTATTTTAGAGAAGGTTGAATCTCCAGCCAACGGTGTGAACAAATATAAAGAACTAACAGGGAAAGATTCCCCTAATGGCTCAGAAACTGGTGTGGCAGGGACTTCGACGAGCGGGACTATGCTTTGGGCTATGGGAGTGTGGGTCACGGGGCTTGGTGTTGGGTCACTACCTTTGCATTGACTTAGGATTGAAGGAACGACGGCATGGGTAGGCGAAGGAGTTTTAACGGGTTTATCCTGGTCAGATGACTCGGGAGGAGTGGGGCTATGAAGGATTGGACTTGCAATGGGCGATTTCTGAGTGGGGGATTGACCTTGTGGGGGATGGAGAGATTGATGAGGGCTTCCACTCGGGACTACCATGGATGTGTCAGAGACCGAAGCGAAGGGAAGAGAGTGCATACTAGTGTGCCCTCCTGGCAAAGCGGTTGTGGTAACTTCTTGCGTTATTGGTTCTTGGCTCGATTGGGCTTCAACACTCCCAACCTCCACAACTTCTACTCTGGGGTCTTTCTCTTGTTTGAGGAGTTCCTCCACATCAATGATGTCTATTTTAGGGACCATCTCAGCACTTGGTGGCCCTACATCTTCAATATTTTCTTTGACCGGGCCTGACACAGGGGATCCAGTAGGAGTACCTGAAAGCTTCATACGAGGGCGCTTTGGATGGCTTGGAGGCACTTGAACTTGCTCCTGCATTTTCCTTTTCTTTCTCTCCAATGGTTGCTCTACTTCTTCGGCCCCCACTTCATTTTCTCCCTCCGAAGCATCCTTGGTGCCACCTGGGCTTTCGCTTGATCCTGGGGTAGCTGGGGGAATAAACTTCGCAAAGGATATGGACTTCCAAGTTTTGACATTGGTGTCATAAAGAATTGTGAAGTCTTTATCCGATGCTAAGAGTCCATAGGAGTTCATTTTTTGATGATGGACACTCATCGTCCACCATTCCCGAAGCTTTTCCTCACTCCATTATTTTACCTCCTCCAATCATCCCCCTTTTTCAGGGCTGGTGGGTGTTAATCATTTTTTTTTTCCCCTTTTTTTTTTTTTTTTTTTTCTCCCGATTTATTTTTATTTTTTAATTTAAAACCAAAATTGTCTTCCCATTTAAACACACCGTTCGGGTCTCTCCTTTTTTTTTTTTTTGTGTCTCTCCTCCCCCCTGAGATGAGGGGCCCCCTTCACCAGTCCTTCCTTCAATTGGAAGACGTCCCCCCTCTTTCCCAGCACCACTCTATCTTTCAAACTGAGTGGTACCCGAGGACAAGAACCTTTCAACAGATGCATGGCGGGTCCCAAAAATTGTTGATTAAAATAATAATAGGACTCTTCCTTCAATAGGAGGGAATTCCATTGATACACTGGTAGAGGATTTCCATCCTTGCCGCTTGGAGAGATGGCGATATGAGAAAACCGCTTATGAACTTGGTAGAAGTACAACCAAACAAGAAAATAACAGGGTGCGAAGTACTGGCCTGCTACTGAATTCTTCATGCTGGAGAGCCGGGTATGCAAGGTTCGGGCCACCCATTCCACCCAATCAAATAAAACTAGGTTGGTGTTCGGCCTTGAAGCGTCAGGGGCGTAAAAATCCCCTCTTGAAATACATTCAGCCAAAGACACCTACCAGGGCTGTACTGAAGCATCTGTTGACAAGCCCGCCACCCATGCAATGATGGAAAAAATATCAGTATTTTTGAAGGCCTCCAAGGGTAAGGGCATCTGGGGCAGCTTGTTTGACGGCAGCCTGCTCTTGAAATTCTCACGCAGGAATTTCAATATGTAACTGTTGACGGCGAATCTCTCCATTTGTTCACTTAGTATGACATTGCGAATGAAATAACCCTTGGGCGGACCCTGCTGTGGCATGAAGGTTGCTTGTACATCCTCATTCAAGATGGAAAATAGTTTGTGTCCCAAAGCATCTAACACCTACCTGGATACAGGTTGGTAATTTTGTGCAATGGCATATATTAGCTCGGGACAATGGTGAGCAGGTGGGGTTAAAAACCAGTAAATCTAGGAGTAATATGCAGTGGCTCTCTTATTCTCTGGTGTGAGCTTGCTTGTCATTAATTCTATGGTGTGTCGAAGATCGGATACACCCTTGGAGAGTTGTGTGTCTCTGATCTTCTCCCAGCCATCAATTGGTGGCTCGACAAGCTGTTCTTCTTTCGAGTCGTCCCCCTCTTCCATTGGTTGCTTTTCGGGTCGAAGGGGAAGATTTAGCTTCTTCGAAGTACACTTTTTCTCTTCCTTCCCCTTCTTTGTCTTTTTAGGGCCTGCAACTTTGAGATCTTTCCCCTTATCCTTAGAGTTCTTCTTTCCCATGATGCTAGTGATGGAAGCAGGGTTCTTGATACAAAGAGCATTAATGTAAATGGCCAGATGCGAAGGACGGGTGGGTTGCAGAATATCTGAAGGTTCTAACTGATGGACAAATAACTTCCCTCTTGCCAAAAACTCGCTTTTATAGCCTAAAAAGGCAACAACCTAAATTTATGGCACCTACTAAAATTAAATTTGAACTTTCGACGACGGAGGCTGCCGTATTCTCAAACCGCTTCTCCAACGATGTGGTACACAGGGCTGCATGTTTCGATGATTATACTTTGTACTGGAGATGCCACCCGCTGCCACCTCGTACCTTGGTGCAAGCTTTTCTTCTCTTTTTTTGACTCGATCATCTCGGGAAGTGCTCCACCACCCTTTTGCCTTAAATTTGTCTGCTTTATACTCCTTTGAAGGCTGTTCTCGACATGTTATTCGAGGCACATTTTGAATTTCCACCTCGCGCGTGTTTGGCTCGGCAAAGTTGAACTTTAATGCTGAAAATGCTTCGCGGTGAACCTTTGGTTTGGACTACTTTTAGATGCTTTGGGCCCAAAGTACTTTTTCTTTGTCGTGTTGTCGCTCTGCCTTACGAATATCACCGAAGCTTTCCCTTTTGAAAATTGCTTCACAAAAATTTTGCCCGAAGTAGCTACTGAAATACTTCGGGTGCAAAGCTCTTTTCATGCCTTCGTTCGAATTTTGGTTTGGCTTCCTTTTGGGTAAATGCTTCACAAGGAGCCTCTTATAATTTACTTCGCAAAAATGCTGCCCGAAGTAGCTGCTGAAAATACTTCGGGTGCGAAGTTCTCCTTTGGTGCCTTTGGTAACCTTCTTCGCAGCGAACCTTCTTGTATTTGCTACTTCACATCAGAAGTCCCCGAAGAAGATTTGGAAGTGGTACTTGGCTTTTGTGATCTTGGAAGAGAATGTATATACAAATGCAAAATATATACAGAAGTATATATACACATTTTTTTTTTTTTTAAAGAAAGAAACCGTCTTTAGCGGTGAAAAGCCTTCAGGTGAAGACCATTGACAGAGATCGGCAGAACTTGACCATCGGCATCTTTGAGGATGAATGAATTGGCCGAGTTTACCTTCATAATTTCAAATGGCCCATCCCAAAATGCGTCCATCTTGTCATGATTCCCAGGCTTGGCCCTCCAAGAGTCCCACTTCAATACCCGGTCTCCCACATTGAATGTGCGATCGAATGACCTTTTCTTGAACCAGTCTTAGATGACCTGAGTATGCTTAGTGAAGTTATGGTATGCTTCTTCGTGATCTTCCTCTAGTCACAACATCTGAACTAACCTGTTCTCCATCGAACTAACTCCATCTTCTGCTTCTAACAGCTATAGTGTAGGGATCTCAACATGGATGGGTAAGATGGCCTCCTTGCCATAGACCAGGGCATAAGGCGACGTTTTGATTGACCTTTTGATAGAAATCCAATCGGACCACAAGGCCCGATCTAGAAGGAGATGCCAAGTCCTTTTGTTTGTCTCTATGAGCTTCCTTAGCATCCTCAACAGAGTCTTATTGGTGGATTCTGCCAAGTCGTTGCCTTGTGGATAGTAGTTGGAGGATACTTTATGATATATCCCATATTTGTAGAGGAATTCATTAATTTTAGCACTTGTGAAGCCAAGGCCATTGTCTATGATGATTGCTTCGGGGATGCCAAACCTGGTGATCAATCCTTCTAGGAAGGTGACTACAGTCTCTTGATCTGCATGCTTGGTGGGAATCGCTTCGGCCCACCTGGTAAAGTAGTCTGTTACGGTCAAGATGAACTTATGTCCTACGGAGGAGTTCGATGATACGACCCCTATAAAATCCAACCCCCATTGCTGAAAGGTATTTTCTACCTGTATTGGGTGAAGGGGCATCGAATCATTTTTGCTTCGATCGGTGAACTTTTGACACTGCTTGCATTTGCGGCAAACGGCGAAGGCATCAGCGAAGAGTGTAGGCCAATAATAACCTGCTTTGATAATATTTAGTGTCGTCGTTCTTCTTGCGAAGTGACCTCTAGATAGACCTGAATGGAACTCTCCTAGGACTTTTCTTTTATCATCGTCTTCGATGCATTTGAGAAGGACTCCATCAATATTCCTAAAGAACAGGCCTTCAGGGCGCAGAGTGTATCGGGAAGACCGCATCCTGAAATGCCTTTGCTATGAAGCATTTAGATGCGAAGGACAGCTGCCAGTGTGGAAGTATTGAACTATTTCACTGACCCAGTCTCTCTTGTCTTCTTCCTGGTTAGCGAAGCATCCTTCAGTTGGTAAGTCATCCCACTGGGATTCTGCAGCTTCGATCGCTGCGCTTTTCGCTAATTCTTGACACAATGCATGACCGTGAACCAATTTTGTGGGCTTTATCTCAATGTCAAACTCTTGTATCTTGTTCACCCAACCAGCTCTTTTGCTTCCCAACTCTCCTTGGATAATGAAATTAGGCACGTCAAGGTGAATGACAAAGACTATGACCCGACTTTGGGAGATGAATTGTTTGAACTTTTTGAGGGATTTCATCACTGCGTGCACCTGACATTCTATGAAATTATACTTCTCTTCATGGGGGTTGATCACCTGGCTCAAGAATGCGATGGGGTGCTCCTCGCCATCTTCCCCCTTTTGTGTCAGGATGGCAACATAGCTTTCGGGTTCCCCTATAGCATATAGGATGAAATCCTTATTGTAATCTGGATTGATCAAGACCGGTGCCTGTGCGATTTGAGCCTTAATATCTTTGAATGCTTCCTTTCTTTCTTTCGTCCAACTAAATTTGGTGCCCTTCTTCAGGAGTTGGGACATTGGCTTGATGACTTGGGTGAAGTCGGGGATGAACTTCCTTACAAATTTAATCTGGCCGAAGAAAGATTGAAGTCCTTTCTTGTCGGCTGGGAGTGGGAGCTTGTTGGTCACGAATCTGCCACAGGAAAGGATTTTCTAAAAACTATGCACCCTAGACCCGGCAAACATTGAAATGCTGAGAGAAAGAAATGTCTCCCAGACCAATCTCCAGAGAGAGCTGGTTCCCTTACTATTTCTAAGCTTTATTAAGACTAAACTTACTGGAAAGAAATTATAAATGTGCAGAAAGAAACGAGAAATACAGGAAAGAGATGGGAAATATAGCCACAGGCCGAACTTATATGATCAGGGAAAGAAACTCAGCAAGAATCTAACTTCAAGCGTAACAACAGCATATAATAACAGAATATAGCATAATCCACTTACGACCTTACATAGACAACCTTCAGGATTGCATTCCAGAACTCACTTTCTCATTCACGATATTCAAACTCAAATGCAGAATTGGAATCTAACAACAGATTAGAAAGAAGAGCGTAACTGAGAAATACATGAAATAGAAGGAAATTACACAGAAAGACGTTTGCAAAATTAGAGGCCAAATCTCTTTCATTCATGCAAAGAACTTGAAAGCTTTCATGCAATCTGTCTCTCAAACTCATGATATCTCTTTCTGAGATCCACATTGGTTTATATAGAAGTCTTGCTTCTTTACAATCATTAAAAACTTGCGACGGACCTCCTTGAGATCTATAAAATGTGCAACGAAAACAAGGAAATGATCCCCTTAAACCAGCCTCGGAGAAACCATAAATTAAATGCAATAAGGAGTCGGTCGCCTTCATTAAATGGTCATTCTTGAAACATGCCTGAACCATTAGAAAAATCATGAACAGCAGCTTCAAATAATGGTGCATCTTCAATTCTGGTGGCTTGGACACGTTCTTCTACCTTGTTGGCATTGGAAAGTAGCAAAACATTTAATTTTGGAGTGCTTTTAATCATTAGAAATCGCAAAACTGCATCGGGCCATTTGAACTGTGTTCTGGCGCAAAACTGTAATAGGTCGCAAAAACGTGACATGTCGCAAAATCGCGACGTATCTTTGCTCCGTACACTTCTCTTACTTTCGGACCGTGAAAATCAACCATGTCACGAAATCGCTACAGGTTTGGCTTCTTTATCTCCTTCGCTACCTTAACTTGCGAAAACGCAACGTGTCACGAAATCGCCACATTTCGTACCATTATGCACTTTCTCTACTCTATTTCGCGAAAATGTGACAATGCGCGATTTCGCTACAATTTTCATCTTTTGTTCTCTTCACTGCTTCGAATCGCGAAAATATGACACTGCGCAATTTTCCTACATCTTTTTGATGGCACCTTCATCATTATCTCCAGGTCGTGAAAACCAAGCAAGTCATGAAATCGCTACACTATCTTCCCACTGCTCAGTCTTTGCTTTTATGTCGCGAAAATCCGACATGTCGCGATTTCGCTACAACTTTCATCCACATTGTACGGTCCTGCTTCTAAGCCACGAAAATGCGACAAGTCACGAAATCGCTACCACTTTCTGCACTTGGTCCTTCCACTCCAATATGTCGTGAAATCGCGACGTCAACTTCTTTCTTGCCCTCATCTTCAAAAATGTCACGATTTCACGACCTTTTCTTATCTTCTTCATCATAGCCGCTTCCTATCGCGATGTCGCGACATCTTCGTTTTGCTTGGCTTCATCCCACAAATGTCATGAAATCGCGACGTATTTATGCCTTAAGCCTTTCTGTCTCCACCTTGCCGCGACCACACAACACGTAGCGATTTCGCTACGTCTTTCACCTTTCGTACCGTGTGCCATATTTAGTCATGATATCTCTACAAAGTTGATTCTCATTGCCTTTTGCTCAGTTATGTCACGATTTCGTGACATTTTTCTCTGCTCTGCTCCATGCCCATTATAAGTCACAAAAACATGACATGTCATGATTTTGCTACCTTTTTGCCATGCTACCTTCGTTGACCATTTTGACCACGATTCTCCAACACGTCACGATTTCGCGACAACCTTGTTGCTCGAAAAGTTTCACCCCTGACATGCATGGATGCAAATTCGTCATCTATATTTAAATGCTCCAAGTCCTTGGTGTTCTCTTGGTAGTCGTAGTCAGCTGGAGTCATTTCATCTAGAGGCTTCTAGACCTTAGGGACCTTCCTATCTTTATGCAACTTTCCGCCCTTCAAGTCAAAAATTGCACATTTTTCAACTTGAGCCAGGGATTTTCCTATTTTATTTCTTGCATCCTTTAGCATCTTCTCTGTATTCTATCGAGCTAGGAGTAGCTTTTCAGCCATGGGGTGCTCCTTTATCGAAGATAAATCTATTTCAGAGAAGGATGAATCTCCAACCAACGGTGTGAACAAATATAAAGAACTAATAGGGAAAGATTCCCCTAATGGCTTGAAAACTGGTGTGGCAGGGACTTCGACGAGCGGGACTATGCTTTGGGCTATGGAAGTGTGGGTCACAGGGCTTGGTGTTGGGTCACTACATTTGCATTGACTTAGGATTGAAGGAACGACGGCATGGGTAGGCAAAGGAGTTTTAACGGGTTTATCCTTGTCAGATGACTCAGGAGGAGTGGGGCTATGAAGGATTGGACTTGCAATGGGTGGTTTCTGAGTGGGGGTTGACCTTGTGGGGGGTGGAGAGATTGATGAGGGCTTCCACTTGAGACTACCATGGATGTGTCAGATACCGAAGCAAAGGGAAGAGAGTGCGTACTAGCGTGCCCTCCTGGCAAAGCGGTTGTGGTAACTTCTTGCATGGTTGGTTCTTGGCTCGATTGGGCTTCAACACTCCCAACCTCCACAACTTCTACTCTGGGGTCTTTCTCTTGTTTGAGGAGTTCCTCCACATCAATGATGTCTATTTTAGGGACCGTCTCAGCACTTGGTGGCCCTATATCTTCAATATTTTCTTTGACCGGGCCTGACGCAGGGGATCCAGCAGGAGTACCTGAAAGCTTCGTGTGAGGGCGCTTTGGATGGCTTGGAGGCACTTGAACTTGCTCCTGCATTTTCCTTTTCTTTCTCTCCAATGGTTGCTCTGCTTCTTCGGCCCCCACTTCCTTTTCTCCCTCCGAAGCATCCTTGGTGCCACCTGGGCTTTCGTCGGATCCTGGGGTAGCTGGGGGAATAAAATCTGCAAAGGATATGGACTTCCAAGTTTCGACATTGGTGTCATAAATAATTGCAAAGTCTTTATCCGATGCTAAGAGTCCATTGGAGTTTATTTTTTTATGATGGACTCTCATCGTCCACCATTCCCGAAGTTTTTCCTCACTCCAGTCTTTTACCTCCTTCAAATCATCCTTCGCTTTCTTCCAAAATGTGGAGCTTGGGGTCCGGAGGGGATACTAATCAGGGTCGAACTTGACCTCTATAGGATAGAACTCATGCCATGGAGGCAATGTCCTCATCCTTTCTAAATGCCACTCTAGATATTTTCCATTGGGGTTGTTCCTTTGTTCCACAACTTTGGGGTGAGGGCAGATGTGGAAGTTCTTGAATTTTAAATGATCCTTCATCACGCCCAAAGGATCATAAAGCCACTGCTGAGGAATCTAGAGTAGGCCAAAATAGGTAAGCTTTTCCTCCAGGAAAATGCCCTGCTTTAGGGAAAATATTTCAATTACGCCCATCCTGAAGGGGAAGTCACTGGTATGTGCCCACTTTTGGTCGTGATCGTATATTGCATTTGTAGAGTCGCTCTACCGAGCGACTTCCAAAATGAACTGATATTCAGAGGGGTAAATTGGTAACAAGAAGGGCTTCCCAATGAAGCCAAACATATGAATCACCAGTCCTTGTGTCAATTGGAAGATGTCCCCCCTCTTTCCTAGCACCACTCTATCATTCAAACTGAGTGGTACCCGAGGACAAGAACCTTTCAACAGATGCATGGCGGGTCCCAAAAATTGTTGATTAAAATAATAATAGGACTCTTCCTTCAATAGGATGGAATTCCATTGATACACTGGTAGAGGATTTCCATCCTTGCCACTTGGAGAGATGGTGATATGAGAAAACCGCTTATGAACTTGGTAGAAGTACAACCAGACAAGAAAAGAATAGGGTGCGAAGTACTGGCCTGCTACTGAATTCTTCATCTTTGGAGAGCCGGGTATGCAAGGTTCGGGCCACCCATTCCACCCAATCAAAGAAAACTAGGTTGGTGTTCGGCCTCGAAGTGTCAGGGGCGTAAAAATCCCCTCTTGAAATACATTCGACCAAAGACACCTACCAGGGCTGTACTGAAGCATCTGTTGACAAGCCCACCACCCATGCAATGATGGAAAAAATATCAGTATTTTTGAAGGCCTCCAAGGGTAAGGGCATCTGGGGCAGCTTGTTTGAAGGCAACCCACTCTTGAGATTCTCACGTAGGAATTTCAATATGTAGCTGTTGGAGGTGAATCTCTCCATTTGTTCGCTTAGTATGACATTGCGAACAGAATAACCCTTGGGCAGACCCTGTTGTGGTGCGAAGGTTGCTTGTACATCCTCATTCAAGATGGAAAATAGTTTGTGTCTCGAAGCATCTAACACCTACCTGGATGTAGGTTGGTAATTCTATGCAATGGCGTATATTAGCTCGGGACAATGGTGAGCAGGTGGGGTTAAAAACCAGTAAATCTGGAAGTAATATGCAGTGGCTCTCTTATTCTCTGGTGTGAGCTTGCTTGTCATGAATTCTATGGTGTGTCGAAGATCGGATACACCCTTGGAGAGTTGTGTGTCTCTGATCTTCTCCCAGCCATCAATTGGTGGCTCGACAAGCTTTTCTTCTTTCGAGTCGTCCCCCTCTTCCATTGGCTGATTTTCGGGTCGAAGGGGAAGATTTAGCTTCTTCGAAGTACGCTTTTTCTCTTACTTCCCCTTCCTTGTCTTTGTAGGGCCTGCAACTTCAGGATCTTTCCCCTTCTCCTTAGAGTTCTTCTTTCCCATGATGCTAGTGATGGCGGCAGGGTTCTTGATATAAAGAGCTTTAATGTAAATGGCCAGATGCGAAGGACGGGCGGGTTGCAAAATATCTAAAGGTTCTAACTGATGGACAAATAACTTCCCTCTTGCCAAAAACTCGCTTTTATAGCCTAAAAATGCAACCACCTGAATTTATGGCACCTACTAAAATTAAATTTGTACTTTAGACGACGGAGGCTATCGTATTCTCAAACCGCTTCTATAGCGATGTGGTACACAGGGCTGCATGCTTCGATGATTATACTTTGTACTAGAGACGCCACCCGCTACCACCTCATACCTTGGTGCAAGCTTTTCTTCTCTTTTTTTGACTTGATCATCTTGGGAAGTGCTCCACCACCCTTTTGCCTTAAATTTGTCCGCTTTATACTCCTTTGAAGGCTATTCTCGGCATGTTCTTCGAGGCACATTTCAAATTTCCACCTCGCACGTGTTCGGCTCGGCGAAGTTGAACTTTAATGCTGAAAATGCTTCGTGGTGAACCTTTGGTTCAGACTACTTTTAGATGCTTCGGGCCTAAAGTACTTTTTCTTCGCCGTGTTGCTGCTCTACCTTATGAATATCGCCGAAGCTTTCCCTTTTGAAAACTGCTTCGCAGAAATTTTGCCTCAAGTAGCTACTAAAATACTTCGGGTGCAAAGCTCTTTTCATGCCTTCGTTCAAATTTTGGTTCGGCTTCCTTTTGGGTAAATGCTTCGCAAGGAGCCTCTTATAATTTACTTCACAAAAATGCTGCCCGAAGTAGCTGCTGAAAATACTTCGGGTGCGAAGTTCTCCTTTGGTGCCTTTGGTAACCTTCTTCGCAGCGAACCTTCTTGTATTTGCTACTTCACATCAGAAGTCCCCGAAGAAGATTTGGAAGTGGTACTTGGCTTTTGTGATCTTGGAAGAGAATGTATATACAAATGCAAAATATATACAAAAGTATATATACACATTTTTTTTTTTTTTTAAATAAAGAAACCATCTTTAGCGATGAAAAGCCTTCAGGTGAAGACCATTGACAGAGATCGGCAGATCTTGACCATCGGCATCTTTGAGGATGAATTAATTGGTCGAGTTTACCTTCATAATTTCAAATGGCCCATCCCAAAAGGTGTCCATCTTGTCATGATTCCCAGGCTTGGCCTTCCAAGAGTCCCACTTCAATACCAGGTCTCCCACATTGAATGTGCGATCGGATGACTTTTTCTTGAACCAGTCTCGGATGACCTGAGTATGCTTAGCGAAGTTATGGTATGCTTCTTCGTGATCTTCCTCCAATCCACGACGAGTGGAGCTAACTTGTTCTCCATCGGACTAACTCCATCTTCTGCTTCTAACAGTTGTAGTGCAGGGATCTCAACATGGATGGGTAATATGGCCTCCTTGCCATAGACCAGGGCATAAGGCGACGTTTTGATTGACCTTTTGATAGAAATCCAATCGGCCCATAAGGCCCGATCTAGAAGGAGATGCCAAGTCCTTTTGTTTGTCTCTATTGGCTTCCTTAGCATCCTCAACAAAGTCTTATTGGTGGATTCTGCCAAGTCGTTGCCTTGTGGATAGTAGTTGGAGGATACTTTATGATATATCCTATATCTGTAGAGGAATTCATTAATTTTAGCGCCTATGAAGCCAGGGCCATTGTCTATGATGATTGCTTCAGGGATGCCAAACCTGGTGATCAATCCTTCTAGGAATGTGACTACAGTCTCTTGATCTACATGCTTGATGGGAATCGCTTCGGCCCACTTGGTAAAGTAGTCTGTTACGATCAGGATGAACTTATGTCCAGCAGAGGAGTTCGGTGATACGACCCCTATAAAATCCAACCCCCATTGCTAAAAGTGAGTTTCTACCTGTATTGGGTGAAGGGGCATCGAAGCATTTTTGCTTCGGCCGGTGAACTTTTGACACTGCTCGCATTTGTGGCAAACGACGAAGGCATCAGCGAAGAGTGTAGGCCAATAATAACTTGCTTTGATAATCTTTAGTGTCGTCATTCTTCCTGTGAAGTGACCTCCAGATAGCCCTGAATGGAACTCTCCTAGGAATTTTCTTTTGTCATCGTCTTTGATGCATTTGAGGACTCCATCAATATTCTTGAAGAACAGGCCTTCAGGGCGCAGAGTGTATCAAGAAGACCACATCCTAAAATGCCTTTGTTGCGAAGCATTTAGATGCGAAGGACAGCTGCCAGTGTGGAAGTATTGAAATATTTCACTGACCCAGTCTCTCTTGTCTTCTTGCTGGTTAGCAAAGCATCCTTCAATTGGTAAGTCATCCCACTGAGATTCTGTAGCTTCGGCCGCTACGCTTTTTGCTAATTCTTGACACAATGCATGGCCACAAACCAATTTTGTGGGCTTGATCTCAATGTCAAACTCCTATATCTTGTTCACCCAACTAGCTCTTTTGCTTCCCAACTCTCCTTGGATAATGAAATTAGGCACGTCGAGGTGAATGACAAATACTATGACCCAAATTTGGGAGATGAATTGTTTGAACTTTCTAAGGGATTTCATCACTGCGTGCACCTGACATTCTATGAAATTATACTTCTCTTCATGGGGGTTGATCACCTAGCTCAAGAACGCGATGGGGCACTCCTCGCCATCTTCCCTCTTTTGTGTCAGGACGACAGCATAGCTTTTGGGTTCCCCTATAGCATATAGGATGAAATCTCGATTGTAATCTAGATTGATCAAGACCGGTGCCTGTGTGATTCGAGCCTTAATCTCTTCAAATGCTTCCTTTCTTTATTTCGTCCAACTAAATTTGGTGCCCTTCTTCAGGAGTTGGGACATTGGCTTGATGACTTGGGCGAAGTCGGGGATGAACTTCCTTACAAAGTTAATCTGGCCGAAGAAAGATTGAAGTCCTTTCTTGTCGGCTGGGAGTGGGAGCTTGTTGGTCACGAATCTGCCATAGGAAAGGATTTTCTAAAAACTATGCACCCTAGACCCGGCCAACATTGAAAGGCTGAGAGAAAGAAATGTCTCCCAGACCAATCTCTAGAGAGAGATGGTTCCCTTACTATTTCTAAGCTTGATTAAGACTAAAGTTACTGGAAAGAAATTATAAATGTGCAGAAAGAAATGGGAAATACAGGAAAGAGACGGGAAATATGGCCACAGGATGAACTTATATGATCAGGGAAAGAAACTCAGCAAGAATCTAACCTCAAGCGTAACAATAGCATATAATAATAGAATATAGCATAATCCACTTACGACCTTACATAGACAACCTTCAGGATTGCATTCCAGAACTCACTTTCTCATTCACGATATTCAAACTCAAATGCAGAATTGGAATCTAACAGCAGATTAGAAAGACGAGCGTAACTGAGAAATACATGAAATAGAAGGAAATTACACAGAAAGACGTTTGCAAAATCAGAGGCCAAATCTCTTTCATTCATGCAAAGAACTTGAAAGCTTTCATGCAATCTGTCTCTCAAACTCCCGATATCTCTTTCTGAGATCTACATTGGTTTATATAGAAGTCTTGCTTCTTTACAATCATTAAAAACTTGCGACGGACCTCCTCGAGATCTACAAAATGTGCAATGGAAACAAGGAAATGATCCCCTTAAACCAGCCTCGGAGAAACCAAAAATTAAATGCAATAAGGAGTCGGTCGTCTTCATTAAATGGTCATTCTTGAAACACGCTTGAACCATTAGAAAAATCATGAACAACAGCTTCGAATAATGGAGCATCTTCAATTCTGGTGGCTTGGACACGTTCTTCTACCTTGTTGGCATTGGAAAGCAGCAAAACATTTAATTTTGGAGTGCTTTTAATCATTAGAAATCGCAAAACTGCATCGGGCCGTTTGAACTGCTTTCTGGCACAAAACTATAACAGGTCGCGAAAACGTGACATGTCGCGAAATCATGACGTATCTCTGCTTCGTACACTTCTCTTACTTTTGGACCATGAAAATCAACCATGTCGTGAAATCGCTACAGGTTCGGCTTCTTTATCTCCTTCGCTACCTTAACTCGTGAAAACGCGACGCGTCGTGAAATCACGACGTTCCGTACCATTATGCACTTTCTCTACTCTATTTCTATGAAAATGCGACAATGCGCGATTTCGCTACAATTTTCATCTTTTGTTCTCTTCGTTGCTTCGAATCACGAAAATATGACACTGCGCGATTTCGCTACATCTTTTCGGCGACACCTTCATCATTATCTCTAGGCCACGAAAACCAAGCAAGTCACGAAATCGCTACACTATCTTCCCACTGCTCAGTCTTTGCTTTTATGTCGCGAAAATCCGACATGTCATGATTTTGCTACAACTTTCATCCACACTGTACGGTCCTGCTTCTAAGGCACAAAAATGCGACAAGTCGCGAAATCGCTACCACTTTTTGCACTTGGTCCTTCCGCTCCAATATGTCATGAAATCGTGATGCCAACTTCTTTCTTGCCCTCATCTTCAAAAATGTCATGATTTCGTGACCTTTTCTTATCTTCTTCATCATAGCCACTTCCTGTCGCGATGTCTTCGTCTTGCTTGGCTTCATCCCACAAATGTCACGAAATCGCGACGTATTCATGCCTTAAGCCTTTCTGTCTCCACCTTGCCGTGACCACGCAACACGTAGCGATTTCGCTACGTCTTTCGCCTTTCGTACCGTGTGCCATATTTTGTCGCGATATCGCTACAAAGTTGATTCTCATTGCCTTTCGCTCAGTTATGTCACGATTTCGTGACCTTTTTCTCTGCTCTGCTCCATGCCCATTATAAGTCGCGAAAACGCGACATGTCGCGATTTCGCTACCTTTTTGCCGTGCTACCTCCGTTGACCATTTTGATCGTGATTCTCCAACACATCATGATTTTGCGACAACCTTGCTGCTCTGCTGCCGTTGACTGCGTTGACCGCGATTTTGAAACACGTCGCGAAATCGTGACAGTTTGCTGACTTTGCTCTTTTCTGCCCTTTTGCGTCGTGAAACTGTGACAGGTCACGATTTCGTGACACCTTTGGCTTTTGACTTCTCTCTCCTCGAAAGACCCGTGATAACGCGACATGTCGCGATATCGTGACGGTTTTGCTACTGTGCCCTCCATGCTGCTTTTTGTCGCGATATCGCGATAGTCTTCGGACTTAGCTTTTTTTTGCATCAAAACCTGTATAGAAGTGAGAATTTCAACATCTTATGCATGAATAATCAACAATCAACACAATGTGGCAAAAATGCCAACATTCTTGGCGGCTCATGGGGTATACAGTTCTATTGTATGCACGAATCCAGAGCTCGAATCCATTGGGCAACAGAGTCAAGAAAAACTAAGAATAGAAAGTTGGCTGATGGGGGTACATCTCGGCGGACTGCTGCAACAACTCTTCTATGAATGAATGAAAACTTAACTTAGCTAAACAGGTGCTGTAAAAGAATCTCCATGAAAGCACCAGGGGTTGCAAAATGGAAATGCATGAAATAAGTGGAGTGAGGACTATGGAATGGAAATGGTAAATGATGGAATGGTGGAGTGGGGGAAAGTGATGCGGTAGATACAGTAACAGAGTGTTTGTGCTACCAGCTACTATGAAAGGGAAATGGAAGTGAATGGAATAATGGAATGGAAGTGGAAGAGATGACAAATGCGGTATAAACTATGAATAAATGCTGAAAAGAAAACAAGGATTAGAAGAAAGTGGAAATGAAGAAGCGGGAATATTAGAAAGGGAAAAGAAACAACAGCAGTGGCTTGATTACTTGCAGAAGAAAAGGAGTAGGAGAAGAAGGGAATAAAGAGGGGAAGGATGAAATAGAAAGGAAGGAAGAAATGGAGAGGAAGCCACTAACTACTGGGAAAGAAGAAAGAAAAAAAGGAAGAAATACGTACCTACGGGCTCGCATGCAAAAAGAGCCGAAGTTTGACAAGGGAAAACAACACTTTTTTTTTTTTATGTTTTCTTCTTTTTTTTTCTTTTTTTTTTTTACTATGTACAAGTTTTACGACATGATTGGCATGTCGCCACCACAAACCCAGTCTCAGGGGTTATCCGGTGAATCTGCAGTGTCCCGACCAGATCTGATCATACTTGAGTCGGTCCTTGAAGTTGGGATGACCTCCTCCTAAAGTTCTCCATGTTGCAGACATGGGCAAGTTATCCTGCATGCCAGTACCCATACAATCGACAAATAATGTAGCAAAGAAATTTGCCACATGGAGGGCTCTTATAGGTACCAGTTGTAGTAATGACTGAAGCCAATACCACCATCTTGAAGGGTTCCTTGGTTGTGGACTGAGAACAGGTTCCTCCAACTCCTGGATCCGATCACAAAAATTGTCTAGTGATAGTCCTTTCTCCAGGATCTCTTCAGGCTCTTCCTCTTGATGAGGCATGCTCAACAGGTTCTGGCTAAATACTTGCATGTTGTGCACGGTTATGCCCTCTTTGTGCTCAGGTTCTGGAACTTGAATCTGTTTCTCTCCTTGGCCCATCTCCTGATAGACATTGCAAGCAACCATATGGTTCATTGCTGGGAAAGTGCTTGCATATTCCAATCTTTGGCTTTGGATGAAATCTGCCCCTTGAGTTCCACACAACTGCATTTTAGGCTCCTGCACAGTATGTGGGATCTGCCATGATGAATACTGCATAGGGTAGACAAGAGTGGTGACAATCGGATAAGGTGATGGAGCTTCTCCCCATGATAATTTCCCTGATAGGAGCAAAAGTTGCTCCGCTTGTAATGCTTCCTCAAAGATTTGAGGAAATCTACGTTCACCTGATTGCAACAAGAGGAGGCTTATGTCCGGATGGAAAGCTCGAACATAGAAAAAGTGGGCTTGGGCGGGTGTTGGTCGGATCATCTCTGGAATTCTCTTCCAACTTCTGCTGAATCGGACATTGAAGTCTATGATGCTCTCCAGAGGTGCTCTCGTGATGTACATGAAAAATTGAAATGGATCCTGAGAGCTATAAAAGAGATCCTCGTCGAATCTTTTGATTAGTGCTCCCGCTAAGTCATCCCATGAGCTGATGCTTTGATGCCTGAGCAGTCTGTACCACTGTAACGCCCTTCCTTGCAAAGACAGAACCAGAAGTCTGATCATAACATCTTCGTGAACTATATCATGTAGGGTAGACAAAGCGGCAATATCTTCAACATGCTCTTGGGCCATTCCTTGGGTGCCATTATATTTTGTTAGGGCTTTCAGGGCACTTTTGGGAATCTCATGCCGAATTTGGAGATTCAGAGGGCCAGGATCATCCCATCTAGGACAACATACTCTCGCCATTATCTTCTTTTAGCTTTATAAGGTAGGTGTCCACGATTAAGAAATTTGGATCTTCAACTCAGCAAAGTCGCCAGATGAACTTACAAATCTTCGCTATGAGGTCAAGACAGCTCATCAAAATCTTGATACCTCCGGGTGTTTAAACAATAAAACTTACAATTTCACCGATTATGGATCTTTGGGACAGAAGCAGTCTGTCCCATCGGGCGTGCCAAAAATTGTTGGTCACGAATCCGCCACAGGAAAGGATTTTCTAAAAACTATGCACCCTAGACCCGGCCAACATTGAAAGGTTGGGAGAAAGAAATGTCTCCCAGACCAATCTCCAGAGAGAGTTGGTTCCCTTACTATTTCTAAGCTTGATTAAGACTAAAGTTATTGGAAAGAAATTATAAATGTGCAGAAAGAAACAGGAAATACAGGAAAGAGACGGGAAATATGGCCACAGGCTGAACTTATATGATCAAGGAAAGAAACTCAGCAAGAATCTAACTTCAAGCATAACAACAGCATATAATAATAGAATATAGCATAATCCACTTACGACCTTGCGTAGACAACCTTCAGGATTGCATTCCAGAACTCACTTTCTCATTCACGATATTCAAACTCAAATGCAAAATTGAAATCTAACAACAGATTAGAAAGACGAGCATAACTGAGAAATACATGAAATAGAAGGAAATTACATAGAAAGACATTTGCAAAATCAGAGGCCAAATCTCTTTCATTCATGCAAAGAACTTGAAAGCTTTCATGCAATCTGTCTCTCAAACTCCCGATATCTCTTTTTGAGATCTACATTGGTTTATATAGAAGTCTTGCTTCTTTACAATCATTAAAAACTTGCGACGGACCTCCTCAAGATCTACAAAATGTGCAACAAAAACAAGGAAATGATCCCCTTAAACCAACCTCGGAGAAACCAAAAATTAAATGCAATAAGGAGTCGATCGCCTTCATTAAATGGTCATTCTTGAAACATGCTTGAACCGTTAGAAAAATTGTGAACAACAACTTTGAATAATGGCACATCTTCAATTCTGGTGGCTTGGACACGTTCTTCTACCTTGTTGGCATTGGAAAGCAACAAAACATTTAATTTTGGAGTGCTTTTAATCATTAGAAATCGCAAAACTGCATCGGGCCGTTTGAACTGTGTTCTGGCGCAAAACTGTAATAGGTCACGAAAATGCGACATGTCACGAAATCACGACGTATCTCTACTCCGTACACTTCTCTTACTTTCGGACCGCGAAAATCAACCATGTCATGAAATCGCTACAGGTTCGGCTTCTTTATCTCCTTCGCTACCTTAACTCGTGAAAATGCGATGCGTCGCGAAATCGCGACGTTCCGTACCATTATGCACTTTCTCTACTCTATTTTCGTGAAAATGCGACAATGCGCGATTTCGCTACAATTTTCATCTTTTGTTCTCTTCGCTGCTTTGAATCGCGAAAATATGACACTGCGCGATTTTGCTACATCTTTCCGTCGGCACCTTCATCATTATCTCTAGGTCGCGAAAACCAAGCAAGTCACGAAATCGCTACACTATCTTCCCATTGCTCAGTCTTTGCTTTTATGTCACGAAAATCCGACATGTCGCGATTTCGCTACAATTTTCATCCACACTTACGGTCCTGCTTCTAAGCCACGAAAATGCGACAAGTCACGAAATTGCTACCACTTTCTGCACTTGGTCCTTCCGCTCCAATATGTCGTGAAATCATGACGCCAACTTCTTTCTTGCCCTCATCTTCAAAAATGTCACGAAATCATGACATTTTCTTATCTTCTTCATCATAGCCGCTTCCTGTCGCGATGTCACGACGTCTTCGTCTTGCTTGGCTTCATCCCACAAATGTCACGAAATCATGACGTATTCATGCCTTAAGCCTTTCTGTCTCCACCTTGCCATGACCACGCAACACGTAGCGATTTCGCTACGTCTTTCGCCTTTCGTACCGTGTGCCATATTTTGTCGCGATATCGCTACAAAGTTGATTCTCATTGCCTTTCACTCAGTTATGTCACAATTTCGTGACCTTTTTCTCTACTCTGCTCCATGCCCATTATAAGTCTCGAAAATGCGACATGTCACGATTTCGCTACCTTTTTTCCGTGCTACCTCCGTTGACCATTTTGATCGTGATTCTCCAACACGTCACGATTTCGTGACAACCTTGTTGCTCTGCTGTCGTTGACTGCGTTGACTGCAATTTTGAAATACGTCACGATTTCACGATAGTTTGCTGACTTTGCTCTTTTCTGCATTTTTGCACCGTGAAACTGTGACAGGTCACGATTTCGTGACACCTTTGGCTTTTGACTTCTCTCTCCTCGAAAGACCCGCGATAATGCGACATGTCGCGATATCACGACGGTTTTGCTACTGTGCCCTCCATGCTGCTTTTTGTCGCGATATCGCGACAGTCTTCGGACTTAGCCTTTTTTTGCATCAAAACCTGTATAGAAGTGAGAATTTCAACATCTTATGCATGAATAATCAACAATCAATATAATGTGGCAAAAATGCCAATAGAGCTTCATTAGAGCTTCAGCTCTATCAGGATCTACAGTGAGGCCCTTCTCTGATATTGCATGTCCCAGCAACTTCCCTTCACTGACTGCGAATATGGACTTCTTTGGATTGATTGAAATGTCAAACTCTCAGCACTTTTCAAAAACTTGTTGTATATGTAGTGGATGATCTTCCCTTCTTCGAGAGAAAATGGTCATGTCATCCAGATAGATGACAATGACCTTATTTAGAAGCTCGCCAAAAGTATGATCCATTGCTCTCTAGAAAGTGGCACCAGCATTCGATAGGCCAAATGGCATTCGTTGGTAAGCAAATGTTCCCCACTTGGTGGTGAATGTTGTTTTGTGTTGGTCTTCGTCTCTGACCCAGATCTGATTGTATCCAGAAAAACCATCGAGCAGAGAGAAGCGTTGAGCTCCAGCCACCGAGTGCAAAATTTGATCGATTTATGGGAGAGGATAGTGGTCCTTGAGGGACGCCTGGTTTAGATTGTGAAAGTCCATGCATAACCTGATATCTCTATTCTTTTTCCTGACTGGGACCAGGTTCGCTACCCATGAAGAGTGCTTGATGGGATATATGATCTTTGCCTCGAGCATCTTCAAGAGTTTGGCCTTCATTAAGACCTCGATCTTGGGATTCATCGGTCTTTGCTTTTGTCAGAAGGGTTTGACTCCCTCCTACAATTCGATTGTGTGTTGAACCAGCTACCGATTGTATCCCTAGAGATCTTGATAAGACCAAGCGATTATATCAAAAAACTTTCTGCATAGATTTTGTATCTGTTCTATCTCCTTTGTAGTGCAGTCGATCCCAACCTTTATTGCTTTTCCAGGTTCAAGCTCTAAATCCTAATACTATTTTTCATTGACTTTGATCATGTGAGAGAGAGCTCGGTCATTCCGATCAAAGAGGCTTTCAAGGGTGATTAGTCCCTTAGGAACATGGTTATTCTTCAATTGAATCAGCCCTTCATACTCTCCTTCATCAAAGCTTTGGTCTTCGACTGTGGCGGCTTCTTGGATCATGAAATTTACAATCTGCTCATCATTATCAAACACTTGCCAATGCAGATCTTTGTCTGGGATAGAGGGTCTATAGATCATCCTCACAGCTCTAGGCTTGTGCACCATGTCTTCTGCTAGAGAGTACTTGGCTGCGATGGATGCCAGAACATCGGCATGTTGGTTTTTTTCTCATGGGATTGACTGCAAATTGAGAGATTCGAACTGATCAAACAAGTCCCATACCCTATTGCGATATGATTTTAGATAATGCTTCTTTGAAGTACATTTATTTGTGACTTGGTTGCAAACCAGTTCAAAATCTTTAAAGATTTGGAGATGCTTTATGCCTAACTTGTCAGCTTTCTTGAGTCCTAGGCACAATGCTTCATATTCTGCTGCATTGTTAGTGCAGCTCCATGTCAACCGGTAGCAATATTCCTTTTGCTCTCTGAAGGGTGAAATTAGAAGAATCCCTACCCCAGTGTCATTTTTATATCGGGCGCCATCAAAGAACAACTTCCATAGTTCTTCCTGGGCACTTGTTCTATTCTCGGGTTGGGAGTGATTTTTAGGCTTGGCGATCGCATAACATCCTATTTTGGTTTCCACCATGGCGTTGAATTCTGCCAATGAAAACTCATCTTCACAACTTAATTGCACAAGAGACTCCTCGACCAGATCTACCAGCTCTATCTCCTCCACCTTTGCATTCACTGGTTCGCTACTTTCTTCTTCGGACATCTTCTGCACAAGAAAGGAAGAAGGCTTTTCATTGTAGATCTTCACCTTCTTTCCTTTGAATGGAATCTCTAGATGGGAGTAATCCATAGACAGATATCCACCCAGCTTTTCCATGAATTCCCTTGACAAGCACATACTAAAATATGGCTCCAAGTCGACTACCACCACCTCTTGTATGACTGTGATCTGAGGCATCTTATGTAGTCGGATGGGATTATCCTTGATCACTCCTACAGTCTTCACTGGAGTACCATCCAACTGGAGTACACCTTGGCTGCTTCGCATATATTCCATCCCTATTTCTTCACAGACTGCCCTCAGCATTATTGTCGTAGCGGCCCCAGAGTCGATCATGCAGTTATGTACAATATACCCGTCCATTTGTAGGGATAGATAGAATGGAGGTGGTCTGTTCTTTCTCATGATGGATGTGGATAGGGTCTGCACAAGAGCAAGTGATGTCACCTTTTTTGCTTTAATTGTCTTCAATGATTCTTGCAGCAGGTCCACTTGTCTAGGTAGGTGCAGTGCATCGTACATGCTGATCTTGGCTGGAATCTTCTTCAACTCCTCTACAATGTTGTACGCCAGGGATTTGAGCGCTTCGGGCTCCTTTCTAGGCTCATATTTTGTGCGATACTGCTCTGTAGCTTCCACTCTTTGTTGCTTAGTTATGGAAGGAAACTTGAGCTTTTCCTTAGCCTGTTCCTTAGTTTCTTCCTGAGGCGGTTCAGCAGAAGCCTTTTGAGTCTTTCCTTTGGTTGGTGCAGGCGAAGGAGCTTTTCTTGGGGCCGAAGTGGATGATTGTCCTTTCTCGGGTTGAACTTGCTCTTTTGCAGGAGCCAACTGAGTCGCATCTGCTTCTATTGTCTTTTTTCCTCCTCGGGTGAGTACTGCAACCGACTCCTCCTCGCCAATTGTCAAGTTGTGACTCATCTGCCTAATGTTGTTGACTTGACCACTGTGACTATTGTTTGCCAGCGTTTGTACATAGTGCTGGTGCAGGTTGTAGGTATTCTCTTCATGCGGATCATTGCACGTAGAGCACCAATATACATAGTCGAAAGTGCTCGGAGCCTCATCAATTGCAGCATTTCTCGCCGAAGCCTTACCTTGCTGGATCGCTTGGTCCTTGGTAAGCGCAGGTGCAGGATAATATCTTCTAGGTAGTAACTCTTGTTGTGCTTGCTTCTTCTTCACAATGGTCATGTCGTTGGACAACATCTGAACTATAGAGTTTAGAGACTGCATTTCCTATAGAATTTTGGTTTGTATATCATCGACTTTCGGAGCGAGTGGTAATGGAGCCATCATCGGTATTGGAGGCAGGGCGGGGTGTTGAGGTGGTGTTGACAGTACAGGGAATGCCAAAGTGACAGTGGGTTGTGGAGTTGAAAATGTAGGGAAATGAATTTGTGGAGGAGTGACTTGAGACACGATAGGATTTGGATTCCAAGATGAAATTGAGAGTGCAAGGGTTGTGGATATTTGCGAAGTGGTTGCGCTTACGTACTAGAACTAAAGGAATTCAGGAAGTATGGGCATCGACATCCTTTGGGGAAGCTTGCCCATAGCTATCAAATCCATTTCAGCCCTCTTGGCTAACTCATACAACTTGGGAAAAGTATTAACATTAGAATATCTTACCATGATACTGATATCGGGATTGAAAGCCCAAAGGAAATAGAGTGTCGTAGCTTCATCGGTTGGCCAAAGTCCAACTGGTACTCTCTGCCAGGTTCGAGAAAACCTAACATTGAAATCTATGATCTCTTCTTGTGGATGCCTCTTGATCGAAGTGAACTAGTGTATAATAGAAGTAGGATCGGAGGACTCGTTGAAATTCCCCATCATTTGCCCAGCTAACTGGTCCCATCCTATAATACTATCGGGTGGTAGAGATCTGTACCAGTAGAGGAGTTTTCCTCTCAAGGAAAGAACCAGAAGCTTTACCATAATTTTCTCTTCTGTAATGTCATGGATCGCTGCCAGAGATATTATGTCCTAGATATGATCTAGAGCAGTCTTCCCAGTTCCATCGAACGTTGGGATCTTCTTTATGGTAGTAGGCGGTACTTGCCCTTGTCTCGCTAGATTCAGTGGTGACAAGGAATCCCATGCTGGGCACAACCTAGGTGGCTGTGGCTACTGCATTTTTTGTTGTTGTTGTTGTTGTTGCTGTGCCATACTTGCTCCTGGATTTTGAGAAATAGGAATTCCCAAAGCTCCCCCTTGATTGCTAATAGGGCAACTAATAGGAATGGAGGGACTAGGATGCTTCGAAGGATTGGGAGGAAAACTAGATGTTGTACTATCAGAAGTCGAGCCTTGTCTGCCAATAGAGGATGTTCCTTGTAACAGTGACTCGGGGGTGACCAACCTTGATTGTTCCCCAAAGGTGTCAATATCTAGCTCAAAAAACTTGGTTTCCTCTCCTTTATTCTTAACTCTCCATCTTGTTTGCATGAAGGCATAGATTTTTGGTACTGGTCTTTATGACTTAAATATTATTTGGTAAACAGAGTCGCTAGATGCTAAGAGTCTTTCAGTAATGAGGGCATCGGTCCTCACTACCACTAGTCAGGTGATAGTGACCGGGTCACACCAGGAACTGGTTAAAACTATTGGCCCTGGTGAAGACAGGTTTGAGATTTAAAATATGGGATCTTGACTGGTTATGGATCTTACTGAGACAAGTACAGTCGGTCCCACCGAGCATGCCAAAAACTGTTGGTCATCAAATCTGCCTAGGTAAGGATTTTGAGTAAATGTATGCACCCTAGACCTGGACCAACATTGAAAGGCCGAAGGGAAGAGATGCCCTTCGTGCCAATCTCCAAAGAAATGCCGGCTCCTATGCTAAACTACTTGGGTGTTTGAATATAAGGGTGCAGGAAAGAGATAAAAGGAGTTAGGGTTAGATAAATCAGTGATGTAAGGTGGGAGAGAATAGGAAGCACGATTGCTGACCAGTAACTTGAATAGTAGCAAGGAACACTAAGGGAATACGAAGGAAATGCAATATCGACTTTCCTATGTATCCTTCAGGTGGGTTTTAGGGTACCATCCCCGATCGTACACCAGACACAGAGTTCAGCATCCAATATACAAACGAAGAAATACAAAAGAATCGAGCATAGAAGGCAGCATAAAAGAAATCCAATACAACACTTTTATGCTCCTATGTATCCTTCAGAGTGAGTTTCAGGGTACAGTCCCCGATCGCACACCAGATGCAGAGTTCAACATCCAATATACAAACGAAGAAAGACAAAAGAAGCAAACATAGAAGGCAACATAAAAGAGAAGAATTGAGCTCAAAAACCTTTTAGTATTAATCGCAGGACATCAAGTTACAACAGCTTTCTAGCAGATAGTTTCCCCCATTTTTCCATTACAATGCCTGGGTTTTTATAGAGCACCCAGGCCTCTGAATCATAATTACATAACGAAGAACAGTACGCTCTCGAGCCCTAAGAATTTGGCTCCCCGAGGCTCTCATGATCGAGCTTTCAAATATGTTACCGAAACTGGCAACTGCAACTGGTTCAACCATGGAAAGGTGCATTGATGAGTCATCTGGACGTCCTTGGTCTTCGGGTGCGATGCTCGAGTGGACGCCATGCTCGTCGGGCTCTCCATCATGGCTTGATACTTCATTTTTTATTGCCAAAAATGAGCAGCGAGCTTACCGGCACAAAAAATGCATTTATGAGGCACTTGATTGCCTCGGGAAAATACCCGACTTGGAACGCGTGCCCATGAAGCGCCTCGCTAAGTCTTCATTCACCACTTCGCTTCGTAATGGTTCTGGGCCGAATAAAAACTCCTCCTTGGATTATACTTCGCAAAACTTAGCTTCGTAAAATTGCTTCGGGGTTGGTTTGTGCCGAAGCATATCTGCTTTGCAAAATGGTCTTCTTCGTCCTTGCTACTTCGCTGACAAAACTGCTTCGCTGATGCCTTGGAGAAATACTTCGCTACGATCTTCTTTCAACACTGTGGTTCGGGAAGGTTTCAGCCGAAGCAATTGTCTTCAAAATATTTTGCATTCCTTTACTTCGGGTAGAAGTACTTCGCACAAATTTAGTCGAAGCAAATGCTTCACAATAAGCTTTTGGCGAAGTAAAAATGGTTCGCTGATGGAGGGGCCCGAAGTGAGTACTTCAGCAACTTCTTGGCTAAGTACTTTCAATGTTCCTTGAGTTTCGCTTCGCTAATTTTTTGGCCGAAGTGACTGATGGAAATACTTCGGATGTGAAGTAGTTTTCTTGCCTTCTCCTTTGTATTTCTCTTCGACACTGCTTCGCAGGAATCTTGCCCGAAGTAGCTGCTTGAAGTGCTTCGGGCCCGAAGTTCTATTTCTATCCTTGCATTTTACTTCGGTAATACTACTTCGCAAAAAACTCCACCAAAAGTAGTGTTGAAAATGCTTCGGGTGCGAAGCTCTTTTTTCTTCTGAATGTCGCTTTGCTCAACTTTCGCCCGAAGTAGCTGCTGGAAACGCGTCGGGTGCGAAGTAGTTTCATTCTCCTTTCCTTGTTTTACTTCGGCGAAAACTACTTCACAAAACTTTTACCCAAAGTAGTGCCTGAAATGCTTCGGGTGCGAAGCTACTTTTATTTTCCTTTGGTGAAGCTCTTTTTTCTAGCTTGTTTGGCAGCGAAGTTCTTTCTTTTCTACTTTATATACAAAGGGGTGGCATTGGAAGCCAAAATTGCTGCAACTTTTCAAAAAAATGACAAAGTAAAACTTTACTGTACAAAACTTGTTTCTTTTTCTACCCCTTAAGAAATGTGACAAAATTGTCAACAGTAACTATCAATACAGAGCTTGTGGGAGTTTTTTTTAGTACTCTGCTATGTGTGTCTGCAGATTTTTTTTTCTCCATTGTTTCAAGGAAGGGATGTGTCTGTTTCTTTTTTTGTAATTATGATGCAGGTGTGTTTTCTTGGGGTATACCCAAAATGTTGTATGGGAAGTTTCTTTTTGATAACAAGCTATATGCCTTACCGGATGTAATGGCTTTTACGGCATGTATATTTTACATATATAGGATCCTTAGTAAGGACATGTTCATCAACAGCCATGGGCTGATTTTTGTAAAAGGTTTTGGGTCAACCTGTAAAACCCGGTATTAATGCTATAGTATCTTATCTACCAAAAAAAATATTCTAACGAAGTCCTTTGGGCATATGCTAATTAAGTCCTTTGATAAATGTTAAGTCCTCTAGGCAATGCTAACTAAGTCCTTTAAATATAGCTAACTAACTATTTCAAGCACCTCTCAACATTGACCAAGTGTTATTTGTATATAATTTTTTTTTCTTGGATGCATCATCATTTGAAATACCCATTAATTGCTATAGGTAGCAAATACACCTCCCAAAAGAAGAAGAAATGACAATGCACAATGTAGGGATTTGCATAATTTTGAGTAATTGTACAATTTGGAGTAAACGTACAATGTAGGGAAGTAAATAATAAAAGTGAAATGAAATGAAATGTAATGACATATGCATGAAATGTAATTTGATAAAAATCAAATTAGAACCTTAGTAAACTTTAATAAATTTGTTAATTTGAGAAGTTGTGGGTGGTAGTTGTGAATAATATGTTGTCTCAGGAACCACTTTGGAACAGACCTAGGTAGGCATTATAAGTGCCCCCATGCATATTTTGTAGGTTGTTGGTAATGGTTAATAGTAGTTCATGGTTGTTCATTGATAATGGTTCATGTGGATTACTGTTCAATACTACTCATTGTGAATATTGTCCATAGTTGTTCATTATGGTAGAATGTTATTCATTCATACTATATACAATGCAAAGATATTAATGAAGAACAATGATGCTTCCATGATGCAAGTTGTGCATTGTGTGTGATTGTACAATTATTGTGTGGAATAACCAAGAAGAATAGGAGTATATGTACCTTAGATCTAGGTATGCATGTGATGGGAATGGAACATATGTGCAATCAGGGTGTTGTCTATGGAATTGTTGGTTATTGTAAGTATTGATAACCATGTTGGTAGATATGTAGATCTAAAAAGTGTACAATTGGATAAGTGATGTTACTGGAAATGTACAATGAGGGTAGAATAAGTTCACTATTAATTATGATCATTGGCCATAGTATTTCTTGAAATGATAGGCAATTGGGAGTTGCAGGAATAAGCCATTTGACATATTGAGGGTTTACTAAATCATATAGTTAGTTACCTAACCATATAGTTGATCGGTTACCCCATATTTAAAGCATGAATTCATCATTGTACATTTTAGAGTAAGATCGGTGTGTTGCTAAGTGAACGATTTCCAGATTTGATCGATAAGACTAAGTGATTGCCGACTGAACATTTTTGATAGATTGTATATTTTGGAAAATCATATAGTCTTAGGTTATTGTATGTTTATGACCATACAATCATACATTATACATTTTATAATTATATAATTACCTATTGTATATTTTGGGAAGTTGTACAATTGTAATAATATAATTGTATAATTGCCCTATTTGCATAGTAAACCTTAAGGAAACTTACCAAAATCTATCATCACCCCCTCCCTCATAGGAATACCACCACACATGCTACATTTGGCACCTATTTTCATTGTTGGAAGAGTTTAAATTATCATTGTGGGGAACTTCTAGGATCTAGAATAGTAAGTAGTGAAAAGTAAGTAGCATGAAGGAAATAAGGGTGGATGATAGATACAAGTCTACGAAGACATGGGAGATAATATCATAGAGAGGAGAAAATCCCAATAAGAAGAAGTACATGGATTTCTCAAAGGGAGAATGTGCACAATAAAAATTTAGAAATAGATGAACCTATAGTAGAACAAGTATGGACTTCAGATGAGGGAGATATTGAAAGGTGGGAAACATTATTGTTAGATATAGAAGGAGTACAAGGACCACCAAGAGTCAAGGAAGATATTAGCATAAGGGAAGATACAGATATAGAAAGTGTGCAAGGATACACTGAATGGATGGTGACACCTAAACAAGTGGTAGGAAGGTTTCCAAGGAGTGCGAGAGGATGAGAGTCAAGCATAAGAGCAACAACGTGTAAGGTCTCAAGAAGGAAGACCAATACCATAGTTGGTATACCAATGAAGGAGGTCATAGAGTGAGGATGCACAAGAAATAGGTAGATGACTATTTGGTGAATATAAAGTACCAAGGATAGAGATATCCAATGAGGAATAACAAAATGAATCACCCATTATAGGAAGGAACCAAACTAGACTTCTAAGGGAATCTTCATCAAGTGATAATGAAGGAGGAACCCCACCAATGGCTAACATAGCCATGAGAGTAGGAAAATAAATATGTCCACCCTTCACAAGAGAAGGGAAGGAGGACCCAATAAGGCATATTGGTACATGTACTACCATTTGGAAAGAAAATGGTGTAAACCAACTAGATGAGTGGTTGTAACTATTTCTTACCACATTATAGGGACTCATGATAGATTGGTATCTAAAGTGAGAGAATACACCAACCTTTTGATTATGGAATATGATGAAAGAAGAATTCATTAAGGAATTTTATCCCTTGAGAGATGATACTAAAATTATAACTAAAATATATGCCACAAAGCAAGGAAAATATGAGGATGTCAAAGCATATAATCAAAGATTAAAGCAATTGATAGATAAAATGCAAATATTACCAAGATGGACTCATAAGAAGATGGTTCATTGATGGATTACTACCCAAATATAGAAAGAAGATGAAGGTAGTCCCATCATCAACATATGATGAGACACTAGAAAGAAATTTGAAAGTAAGGTAAAGCAAATGACAACAATAATAGTGGGACACTACAAGCATAGGTAATAGCATAGTTATGTAGATGATAAGGTGCATCATGTTATCCAATTATTCCTCAAGGAATTTGATAAAATGTTGAAGGAGGTTAAAGGAGAAATAAGGAAATATCAAAAGGATGTATGGTGTACTGATTACAAAGTTGAGGGACATACAAATGTGAATTATCCTAGGAATGCATATTGCAATATATGTGATGTATTGGGACATGAAGTGGTAAATTTCCCATTCAATCTAAAAGGGGTAAGGCATCAGACCTTGATGATCCAAGGGAGTGAGGAAAAACCAAATGTCCAAGGGAATGGACAAGGTGCAACTAGTGGTGGTTATAGGAATAACCATAGAGGAGGAAGGCCATACCAAGGCAATCGACAAGGAGGTCAAATTCATTTGTAGTATGATTCAGAAGGTAGGCCAATCATACAGTGTCATAATTGCCAAGAGTGGGGGAATTTTGCAAAAAATTATCCTACTTCTCAAACAAATGAGATAGTATAGAATAATGTCACACATATGTGTCGATGGTGTGGTCCTAGAAACCACAAGGAAGTTAACTATCCCAAGAATGCAAGTACGAGTAACTCGTAGAATGTCAACTTTCTTGACATTGATGTACCTCCAATGGGGAGGAGGAAAAAGAAAAATATGTATTGGTCATGACATGGAGTCAGGCCAAGAAATATAATTACCCAAAACCTACCAAGGAGAAGGAGAGATGGTAGGAGGTAAAAAAGGTAATTGAGGAAGAAGCACAAAAGGCTAAACAAATAAGGCTAGCAAAACAAAAAGAATTAAAGAAGCCAAGTGGCTTAGAGGACAAAGCATCAATGCAGAGATTGGTAGCACAAGTTTTAAATACAATGGTAGAAGTTAAAGTGGCTAGTTTGTTAGAAGCCATACCAACCTTGCATAAGGCAATAGGGGAAGAATTACAACCCCAAAAGGTAATGGAAGTACAGAGCCAACCATTAAAGGAAATAGAAAAGAAGGATTATTTTATGGATCCAATGATATTAATGATTGATGTTGGAAAGAAACCAGCATTGGTTCATATGGAGATATTGGAGCACAAGTTAACACAAGTCATTATGGATGGAGGATCCAGTGTTAACATATTGCCAAAGAAAACCTGGAAGGAGATTGGGGCTCCATTCTTATGGGCACCTAGTTTTAAGTTATATGGTGTTGACCAGTATGGTATTGAAACTAAGGGAGTATTGATGGCTTAGAAAGTAATAATAGTTGACCAAGAGTTCATCTTGGATTTTATTGTGATTACAATGTAGAAGCCAACATATGATGCATTACTAGGAAGGGGTTGGTTGAGATTGGCAAAAGTTAATCACAACTGGGAAAAGGATCAAATTACATTCAAGAAAGGACAACACAAATATATGATTAACCTAAAAAATCAAACAATTAGTGAGGATGTGGCCACAATAGATGAATCAGGGAGTTCTTCATAGGAGGAAGACCAATATGAACCCAATGAAGAGGGAATGTTGTACCTTGAGGAATGTAGTGAGGATGAAGCTCAATTAGATAGCGAACTTCTCCACTGGTATATGGAGGAGTACGAGGTGTTTCAGCCCAACTACCTCTGTATTAATATAGAGGAGACTACAGAAATACAAGATGAGAAGGTCAATAAGAAACTAAAGGAAGAGGAACAAGAGAAATGGATATTTTCCAAAAGCTTCAGAGTATATAGTTGGTGATGCAGAGATAGATGCAAAACCAACACATCTAAAGAATGTGGAAAAGGCTAAGATAGAGCCAAAAAATATTAAATATGAAGGACCTCAAATAGTGAAAGTAAATTTGGGGACTGATAATGAACCAAGATTGATCCATTGTAGAGATGATTGGGATCCAATGTTGAAAGCAACAACTTTCAAAATATTCTTGGAATATAAGGATGTTTTCGCATGGACATATAAGGATTTGAAAGGGATACCATCAGAGTTATGTGTACATAATATTTCATTAATTCTTGGAGCACAACCAGTTAGAAGGAGACCTTATAGAATGAACCCAAAGTATGTAGCCTTGGTAAATGTAAAAATAGAGAAGATGTTGGATGTCGACATTATTTTTAAAGTTACCACAAGTGAATGGGTTTCACCTATTGTGGTCACCTTGAAGAAGGAAGTGGACAAGATTCGTATATGCGTGGACTTTCATAGTCTAAATGCAATAACGATTAAGGATCCCTTTCCCATTCCTTTTACAGATTCTATCTTGGAGGAAGTTGCAGGACATGAAATTTACTCATTTTTGGATGGGTTTTTTGGCTATAATCAGATTAGCATAGTAGAAGAAGATAAGTTGAAGACCATGTTTGTAGTGGAAAATGGTATTTATGCTTATAATAGAATGCCATTTGGGCTATGCAATGCACCTACCACATTTCAGTGAATTATTTTGTACATATTTGATCAATTGGCAACAAGAAAATTCAAGGCATTCCTAGATGATTGGTCTATATATGGTAAAATTAAGGATCATTTACCAGCTCTAAGTGAATGTATGAGTCATTGTAGAAATGCACAGATATCTTTGAATCCAGGGAAATGTTTCTTGATGGTACCATATGGCAAGTTGTTGGGACACATAGTGTGTAGTGAAGGGTTGAAGCCAGATCCTGATAAGATCCACATCATCTTGAATATGGAAGAACCATATGATATGAGCTCATTAAAAACCTTCTTGGGATCCATAGGGTATTATCAAAGGTTTATAAAGAATTATGCACATGTGTCCTATCCATTAGATTCACTAACAAAAAATAATATTCCTTTTAGTTGGATAGAGGAGCACCAAGGAGATTTCGAGGAATTGAAGGTAAAGCTCGTATGTAGTCCTATTATGGTATTTCTAGATTGGGATAAGGAGTTCCATATCCATATTGATGTGTCCAATTTTGCAATAGGCTATGTATTAGCCCAAGAGGGGCAATTCAAGTTGGATCAACCTATTTACTTTGCAATCTCTATATCAAAAGGAACTATAGTACAATAAAATAAGAGGCTTTGGGAATGGTATATGTAGTATAAAAGTTTAGGTATTACCTATTGGTAAACCCATTTGCCTTTTATGTGGATCATCAAGCTCTATTGTACCTGATTAAAAAACTAGTAATATAGGGATGAGTTAGTAGGTGGCTCATCACCTTACAAGAATTTATGTTTTGGGTAGTGGTTAGACCTAGTAAGAAATATGTAATAGTAGATCATTTGTCAAGAATTCACTTAGGAGAACCTGCAGGAATAGGAGTGTCGGATGAGTTTCCTGATGCTCAACTATTTGCAATCAATGTTGTACCATCATGGTACAAGTTAATTGGTGAGTATCTATCCATAAGGGAATTACCCTCAGAGTTGACAAACAGAGAAAAAGAAAGTAATAATGAAGTCAACACCTTTCTAGTTGATAGTTGGATTGTTGTATAAAATGGGTGTAGATGGTATTTTGAGAAGATGCATAATGGAGGAGGAAGTTAAAATAATGTTAAAATAAGCCCATGAAGGTTTGGTAGGAGGACATATGGGGCTAGATACTACTACAAGAAAAATACTTTTGGTAGGATTGTGGTGGCCTACACTATACCATGATGCAAAGGAATATGTGCAAGCATGTGATACCTATCAAAGAGTAGGGAAACCATTGTGTCATGACTTTATGCCCTTACATCCATCTCAACCTCAAGAATTATTTGAAATATGGGGTTTGGATTTTTTGGACCACTTAAAACAACCCATAGGCAGAAATATCGATATATCATGGTAGCAATAAAATACCTAACCAAATGGGTAGAGGCAAGGGCACTACCAGATAATACAACAAAAAGTACAACCTATTTCTTGTATGAGTAGGTAATCACAAGATTCAAAATTTTGCTAAAAATAACAAGTGATAGGGGTGGTCACTTTGTTAATGAGGTTATCAAGAAGCTGACAACTGATTTTTAGATTTTGCATTCATTTTCAAGTCCATATTACCCTAGAGAAAATGGGTAGGTGGAGGCGACTAACAAAATCCTAGTCTCTACATTGTATAAAACCTATGGAATAGGAGTAGATTGGGAGGAGAGGTTGCCATCTATTCTATGGGAATATAGAACAACCTTTAAACCTACAATAGACCATACACCATTCCAGCTAATGTATGGTCAAGAGGTAGTGGTGCCAATAGAGTTCTTGGTACCTAGTCTATAGGTAGTCATGGAGCATCATTTGGGTGACCAAGAGAGTTTAGAGGAAATATTGGTAGCATTGATCAAGTTAGATGAAATATGAGTCATGGCATAGTGGGCAATTGAAGTAGCCCAAAAGCGAAGAAAATTATGGCATGATAAGCATCTTCAAAAGTTAGAACTTAATCAAGGTGATTTAGTTCTAAAGTATAATGGTAAGTGAGAAATCAAGCTAAGGAAGTTGAAAATATTATGGCTTGGTCCCTTTAGAGTGGTAGAGGTGATGAACAATGGTGCAGTTAAATTGCAGAAGTTGGATGGGATAGTGGTACCCAAAATGGTAAATGGTTCAAAGTTGAAACCATATAAAGCATAATGCTTGTTCATCACTTTAAATGAAATAGAATGGAGATAATGACAAGAAGAAGAGTCTCATGAACAAGAGCAAGAAACCTAGAATAATTAAAATCCTTTACAAGGGGAAGATGATATTGGGATTGCACATCTATTTATAGAAGGGGAGGAGACACAACCAATTATAGAACAATAAGAACTAGTACCTCATCCTAGTGAAAGAAGAATGCAAGTACATGTGAGGTTTGCATAGAACCCAAAAATAATTGAAGAAGAAGAGGAGGAATGGATTCCTTTAAATGAAATAAGGAATCAAGAGGTAGTACCATTAGCCATAAACTTGGAGATACAGGAAGAAGCCTCCCAACCATTGGAAGTAGTAGTGTATCCTTGGTTGGAGCAATGAGAGTTGCCTCACCAAGCAGAAGGTCAATGAAGGATATGACTAATGGTCTAGTATTCAGATAGGACAGATACATTTGACATGGAAATTTTAAACTCAGATGAAGGAGGTGTTGTAGATGAAGAATTAATAGGACTTACCCCATTAGCCCAAATTGGTATGATACAACAAAAGATGCACCATCAAGCACAATAATTACAAGAGGAGTATGAGATATTACAAGCTCATAATGCAAGACTCCAAGGATAGATCATTCAAGAATTGGATGATACAATGCAATGACTTGATGAGCAATAGGTTACAAGGCAAAGGGAGCTCGAATTACAAAATGATAAAAATGAAGAAGTACCCCATGTACAAGGGAGACAACAAGAAGGCTCAAGATAAAGTTCTAGTGAGGATGAAAGATCACAAGTAGAACCAAGGGGTCCAATGCAAGATCTACCAATTATAAATGAGGTAGTAGAGATATTATGGTGAGATATTGAAGAGAACTTCACATCACCTGAACAACAAAGGAATCGACAAGAATATTCTAGTAATTCTAGTGATGAAGGAATTCTCTTACTAATAAGAATCAGTAGTCAAGATAGTAGTAGTGATAAATTTTTGTCAAGAATACAAGAACCTCATACTCATCCTAAACCAGATACCTATGTCATAGACAACTAAGAAGGTAAAGAAGGGAAGTGAGGAGACTCCAAAGAATAATGGATATGCCACCAGAATGGTCTTTGCATCAAGATGATAGTCATAATGACTCAAGTACTGACTCTAATTTCTCAGATGAGTATAGGGAAGCCTTGGCAATTTTTCCCCACAATATCATTTTGAAGAGAGAAGATGGATAAGATGACTAAGGCATGTAGATCATAGACTGAGGGTACTATGAAAATTATCACCAAGAGCTCAATGTAATGAAGGATACCTTGCCAATATATAATTTATGGAAGTGACTCCTAGCACTTGGGAAAGAGGGGAGCCAAGTCAACAATAGGATCACCAACAAGGAATTCCAAGTACTACAAGATGATAACTAGGTCATAGAGGAGGGTTACAACAAGTGAATGAGGGTAGAAATCATTCAGATCCTTTACCTAGAGGAATGAGGGGAAGAAATTAACCTCCTACTCCAAGATGGCCTAGGTAGAAAAATGAGACACAACATACACCCTTAAATTTGACAAGGAATGCACAATGAGGATGTATCTTTCAAGGTGGGGCCTTGAAAAATATTAGGGGATTGCATCCTAAAAGAGGGAATTTGGGGTGACCACCAGTGCATCAACAAGGGCCAAGAAGAATAGAAGTAGGAAGAGGATTGCTTCAAAGAGATGAAATCCCATTCAATATTCGATGAGGTTCCATAGCAAGAGGACAAGGTCATGAAAGATATATATGAGGAAGAGAGCCTGATGGAATGGGAAGAGTTTGATTTCAAGAAGAAAGTAGTCAAAGTAGGCAAAGAACTCATTCACCAAGTTTGGAGGTAGACTTAGTCTGAGGTGATAGGAGTAGAAGTCACCCAAATGAGAATTAGATACCTAGGGTACCTTCACCAAATAATTATTCAATAGGACAAAGAGAAAGTCTAGAATGAGACAATAGTCAAGAAAGAATGAATAGAGATCATACGATTGCTAAATTGGAGAATTGTACAGTTCCAAATCATATAGTTGATAACTGTATAGTTCCAAATTATATAATTGATAATTATACAATTCCAAATAGTACAATTAGAAAACCAGAAGTGGAAACTCATATAGTTGACCAATATAAATCAAATCATACAATTGGTCAACCTACTATTGTAATAGATAACCTAGTGAAACCACAAATTAACATGTTAATAGAGGGAATCATACAATTTAATGTCATTGTATGATTTCCACATTGACAAGTGAAAGAAAAAGTAGGAAAAAAAGGAAATAGAAAAGAAAAAGAAAAAAGATAAAAAAGAAAGATAAAAAGCAAGCATAATAATAATAAAATATTCAAAATAAAGTGCATGCAATGATGAGTTGGCAATCATCCATACAAAGTAAGAAAAGCACATGCAAAAAATTTGAGGTGGTAGTCATCTATGCAATTGGTTGTTAAATTTATAAAAAAGGAGGTGCCAAGAAGAAATTCAAATTAGATTGGAAGCATAGAGGTACCAAAGTTGGAGGAATTCAAGGGTGCAAAGACATGTGCAACAGAAATTAGCCAATTACCAAACAAGAAACTAAATTTACCAAGCAAAAGAAGGCCATGAGAATTTTTTCTAAAATAACTTGTTAAATAAATTACACTTTGTTTCCTCAAATTTTTAGGAAAAAGCTAGGGTTTGGTGATTTTTCTAAAAAAGCAAAGGGAAAAATTGGAGCAAAACAAAGGGAAAAATTGAAACCCTAGGCATGCATGTTGACAAGATTACCATAAACAAGATATTATCAGAAATTGTAGGTTAAAGAGTGGATAAAGAAGACCGTACAAAGGAAAATTGCACAAATTGTACAATAAAATATAATTATACAAATTGGAAGGAAGAATTGCACACCCAAAAGTGAAAAATTGGCATAGTTGATGGAAGAATAGAACAATTGAAGGTAAAAATTATACATTGATGGAGAATTGAATGTTTGTAAATAAACACTAAGAAGGATTATACAAAATTTAGTAAATTGTACAATTAGTGTACGAATTGGTAGCAATTGTATGATTTTAGAAATTGATTGTATGATTTGGAGGTCAATTGTATAATTTTTGGAGGAATTGTATGATTTGGGTACAATTTGTATGATTTTTGAAGGAATTATATGCAGTTTATATGATTTTTGGAAGGATTGTATGATTTTGGGTGTATTTTATACAATTTTTGGAGGAATTATATGATTTGGGTGCAATTTGTATGATTTTTTAAAGAATTATACCATTTGAGGGTAGTTTGTATGATTTTGGTGTAAATTATCCAATCTCGGGGTAAATTGTATGGAATTGGTGCACATTGTATGAATTTGGGTAAGAGGTATAGTTGGTTGTAGAAAATAATGAAGACCTATGAAGGATGAGTGTTGAGCATGAATTTCAAGCTCATATACGAAGAATTGTAGCAACAAGGATAGAATGCTCACCAAGACCACTACATTAGAGGAATCCATGGCCTAGACAAGGAAGAGGATCTCCAGTGTGATAGGAGGTAACCTACCCTACTCAGGGGCAAGGATGAGGGTTTTAGCCAAGGAGAGGACATGGCTACCATCCTTGGAGGGGAAGAGGTTATAGGCCATGGAGGGGACATAAGAATTGGCATGGTGGTAGAGGTGGGGAGCAACCACAATTTAGAAGGGAATATCAAATGGAACCCCCATGAGCACATCAAAGGGAACTTTGGAGTGAAGTTCACCAAGAAGCCACACCAAAAGATCAAAATGACTTGTCGAGTGAAGAGGAAGGTGGTCAAGTGGAGTTAAAAGACATAACTTTCACACAACTGATAGGGGAATTTTATCAAAAATGGTGGAGTGAACATCTAGAGAATCACCAGATGAAATTGGCCCTAGAGAAAGTGGGTGTAAGTATTTTGGCACAAGTACCTCCTTTCGATAAGATTTTCTTCAATGAGTACTTGTTGCAGATTGTGCATTTGTACGATGCCAAGAAGAATTGCACATTTGTTCATATAGGGAATTGACACCTCAAGGTGGAGTTCTCGCCTACACATTTTTTATGAACATTTGGATTTCCAAGGGAAGGGCAACCAATCAAGAAAGGGCATGTTGATGCAATTGAGACCCATAGATTACTTAGTGAGTTGACATCGATCAAGTCTCCAACAACCACTAAGTCCTTCGGTTTGGGAGGGTGTGGAATCAAGCAGAGCCATTTGAAGAATAAGGAACTCTAGTGCACCATGAACATAGTAATGTCTTAATTATTAGGAGAGGCATAATCCTCAAAGATATTGGTGTGGATGGCACAATACGTGGAGGACATTATGAAAGGAGTGCAGTATGATTGGGGCACATATCTAGCTCAATGAATCCAATGATTGTTGTAGAGATCAAAGAAGAATTTTTCCATGATATTCCATGCAATCACAGTAATGCTAGATGTTGTATCTCAGGTAAGCATTCCATTTTATGGGTTAACAATACCTAGATATCTACCAAAGGATCAACCTTCAATACTATGATGGGTAAAAATAGTTCCAATCCAAAAATCCAATCCAAAAATCCACTCCAAAAAGCTCAAACCAAAGAGAAACACAAGGAATATCAAACCTGTAGTGGTGGAAGAAAATGAGACTTTGAAGGAGTAAGTCCACCACAAGAGGAAGTGATGATAGAATTTGGATATGGACACTAATCAAATGGAGAATGCACCTAAACAAGGGTTGTAGGAAAGACCACTATCTCAAAGGGAGGAAGAAGAAATAGTACTAGCACCAAGTCTTGTGCGAACAAGAAGTCAATGTGAGAAGAAACTATAGGAAAAATCTCTAATACAAAGTGAGCAATCACAAGTGATGCTTATAGACCCAATAGATGAGATGCACTTGGAACTGGATGAATTGGAATTGATAGACATCAATCTGATAATGGAAATAAATTAACCAGGAGGAGCAATGGGATATCCCATGCTAAGATAAAGTGGAAACACCACCATGATCAAAAGCAAAACAAGCAGTGGTGATTCCACCAAAAGGGAAGACAGATAAGAAAAATCCATAATTCCAAATCATCATGAGAGGTGGCAATAGTAACCCGATCGACAAAAATATGGTAGAAGTAGGAGAATGAACTAATCTGGTACCTACACCTTAGGAATAGGTAGAGGAGCCACCAAATCCATAAGAAGAATTTTAGGTACCAAGTGAAGAAAAATATTCAATTACTAAAGTCTTAGAGATCAAGGAAATTAGATCAAAAAAGAGGAGCGACAAGAGCTAACTGTAGCACAAATTTCATTACAAGAGGAGATTAAGATGAGACTAGTCAAGAAGATTGGGGAATGATCCCTTCCATGAGATAAAATGGAGGAGAACCAGATGTAGGAAATGGATAGAGAAATTTGAACTCATTTTTATATTAAAGTACCTATGTATAGGATCTCAGAAAAGGAAGGAGAAGATGGATGAACGAGTGGATCATTTCTTTGAACTGGTATTTGAGATGTTTTTGAGCACTCGATTATAGTTTCACATGGGTTGTGTGGGACAACTAAAGTATTGGAAGGAATGAACACTCAGTGAAATGGAGAAAGTGTTGGAGTGGGTGCATCATAAAAATAGGACAAGAAGGATAGTAGATATATATGCACACCACCCATGGTAGTTACCTACAAGAGGGGTAACAAGCATGTTAGGAATTGATGACTTACCGAAAGAAATAAAGACTAACTACAGAGTGCCTCCATAGATGTATCTTGATTTGGATAGAACACAAAGATGTCCACCAGATATAGCCAAGATGGAATTTAGAAGAGCACCACTAGAGTTAGTATTTCTATTTCAAAAGTACAATTTCCTAACACAATGGATAGAATGGCTTACCTTGGGACTAGAGTAGATTTATCAAGCTAAGGAATATCAACAAGGGAAAATAAAAATAATACAAAAATAAATGGTTGCAATAGAATATGAGCTAGAATGTAGTAAGAAAGAAGCATAAGCCAAGCAAAAGGAGATGAAAATAGAGATGAATAGCATGAAGTAATTTTTTGAAGATAAGTTAAGAGTCCAGGAAGAACAAAGGCAACTTCTGACACAACATGTGGAAGAACAAAAGAAGTGGCTATAGGAATATGAATAGATGTTACAAAAGTATCCGCCTCAGCCCTCAAAATCCTCTATAAATAGAGGGCGTGGACTTCCTTTTTGGACTATGTTCTATTGCGATCTCATTTACATACTCTCTCTCTCTCCTATCTTCATTTTTGCTATCTAAAATTTGTAATTTTCATCTATGATTTATTTTCTTTACGAATTTTTTGTCTTCCACTTTCGTCTTGTGATCTATGGCAGCTGCATTGGTGAGAAAGTTAAATATTTATGATTGGAGAGCCACCCACGATGATGACTTAAGTACACAAAAATATTAAGCAACATTGAAAGAAATAAGTATAGGCTCACCTCCTTGGTTATTGCCTTCACTCCCTTTTTTCTTAGCTCTTTTATTCACTCTTGGTTGCTCATCTATAGCCATAGATTTTCTTTTATTCTATTACACTATTATGTTTTTCTCATTTTTAGCTACTTGTTTATGTTTGAAATTATTTATTTAAAATATACATTAGCTAGATTCATTTTATTTATTTTACATTAAATTGCTTTTATGTCCATCTCTATATATTTATTTTACATTTTACTGCATTTAAAATCATCTCTACATATTTATTTTACATTATATTGCATTTAGATTCATCTTTGCATATTTCTTTTACATTAGATTGCATTTAGATTCATCTCTACATATTTCTTTTACATTAGATTGCATTTAGATTCATTTTTGCATACTTATTTTACATTATATTCCACTTATATCCATCTTTACATATTTCTTTTACAATAGATTAAAGTTAGATTTATTTTTTCATATTTTTGTTTTTTTTATTAGATATAAGGTGTTTTGAAAGGGTCCCCAAACCTTTTACAATGAAAAGAATATTACTGATCCAGGACAAAATCCATAGGCCACGACGATTAAACTAACCCATAAACCACCCAATTGCCTAACAAAAAACACAACCTAATAGTAGACCCAATAGAAGACAACATGATACTGATAAGAAACAGAAATCTCACACACAAATAATTTAATGAAAAAGAATTGTATATTATTATCCATAAAGGGCCTTTAAATAGGCAAATACAATTGGATGACTAGATAAGAATGTATTGTCCAAAATCTTATCCATAACAACTATTTATTACAAAATATAAAGTTTATCCATATCTTTAGAAAGTTTATGTGTCATTCCTTATCATTCCTTCCCACTATAAAAGCATTGGTCCCCAATGCGTTTGTAGGATTATTATTTAATGATTTAATAAAGTATGCTACATGATCAATGTATGTGGACCAACGCGTGTGGTGCCCGCATGATGTGGAGGAAAGAAGAACAAAGATCCACTGTAAAAGGCTAGGAGGGAAAACTACATAGAAAAACTACACATAAAACTATGGGAGGTGGCCATGGTGGGACATGTGTTGGTTGGAGAGCACACAAAGTAGGCCCACAAGAAAATAATAACAACATAGAGTAGCCAAAGAGGAGGATAGAGTCGTAGAAATTTTGAGGGAAATAGTTTATGTTGTTGATGAAGGCAAGTGATGCCAGCGGACCACAGAGAATAAATTGAGGTAGCATGGAATCCACAAGCTCCTCTTTCAAGTCGTTGTAATACAGATTAGGAATTTGCATCTTGCCAGCTTCAACTTCATGGGCTTTATTAGAAGAGTCCTCCTCAAACAAATCTATAATTTTTAGAGTTGCATCAAACAAAACAAGATCACCATTAAAGGAAACAACATTAGGAACATTCCCTTCAAGGAGTGGTAAATTTACTTTTTTCAACATCTTCTTCCTTTTTGGTAGGAATAATTTCATCTTCAGTAGATGATATTTCTTCTGCTAGCATAGCAACACGAATAAACTCAATATGCATCAAGAGTGCTTTGGCTCTTTGAGAGATCTCTTCAAGGGAGAGACTCTTTTTAGGTAGCATGATGCCTTAAATAGATAAATAAAAAATGAGTAGGAACAACTGCTCTGATACCAAACTGATACGAATAAGAAACAGAAATCTCACACACAAATAATTTAATGAAGAAGAACTGTATATTATTATGCATAAAGGGCCTTTAAATAGGCAAGTACAATTGGATAACTAGATAAGAATGTATTGTCCAAAATCTTATCCATAACAACTATTTATTACAAAATAGAAAGTATATCCATATACTGTAAAATAGAAAGTTTATACGTGTCATTCCTTATCACAACAAGATTTTAGAGATGACCAAAATCTTAGAATACTTAGAAAATCCAAAACTAAGAGACCAGAACCAAAACAAGCTAAAACTCCCAACAAGGAGTGAGTAGAAAACAACCATCCAAAAACCCTAGCTAAGCTACACAGAAGAGAGGACTCAATCCTGAGGAGAACCATCCCCAACTTCCCACAATATTGACTTTGAGGTCCCTAATGCATCTTGATTCCATTACATCATAGTTTTAATCTCTTTTGCAAAAGTAATGGCCTCATTCAAAGTGCCAATTAGATAAAGGATAAAATAATCATTGATATCTTATGATTAAGCTAGTTCAAAAATATAACATGATAACTTTGCAATATATATTTATTTTCATCCAACGTAAAAAAATCCATAACAACCAATGCAACCCTATCCCACAAAGCCTTAAGAGATTTCCTTTGATAGTCATTCTGAAGTTTAGGCAGAACTTCATCCTCCCCAAGGATGTACCTCATTTCTATTGCCAAGGAATATTTATCCCTATTGTGGCAAAAACCATCAAGAGGAAGACCCATCACATCAACTAGGGGGATGAAAATCTTGAATTCAATCCCACTCGCTCTCACTATCTCATTCTTCCAATAATGGACCATTTGCTTTGAAATATCCTTGTCATATCCATGGAATTTCAGCAAGCAATCCAGGAGGCCCCCTTTTTAATAATCTTCCTTACATCGCTCAAGAACAACCCCCTTCATATCCTAGCAGACCACCCTCAAAATATACTATTGGAAAAACTAAGGACCATGGCAACCAGCAGATCCACTCAAAGAAACACATAACTTAGAAGACGCTCTACCTAGGGGCTTAAAATCTTCAAGAGATCGTTGAAAAGGACCCAAACACCTCATAATCTTGAAACAAAGCCACCAGAATTAAAAATAAATCATAAATTTGGGTAATGATAAAATTATCGAAACCAAGCAAATTAATGAAATCGTCCTTTCCAAGCAACCAAAAATCATGTCTCTCCACCCAAGTGAAGACTTCATCAGTATTCGAAGCACTAATGCATTGCCACCTCACATTCTACAGAGATCATCGAGGAAGAAGAAGGTGGTGCAAATAACCAGATATTCTTCAAAAGGTAAAATGATAGGGATTAGGATTGTATTGCATTTAATGCTCACACGGATTGGGTGCATTAAATACCGCTTTGTAAAGGCATACATGCCTATAAATATGTTTTTGGATTAATGCAAAGCAAGTTTTCATTTGTGCTATTTCGTGTCATCTTTTAAGAGTGTTCCCCACATCATTGGTATCAGAGCAAGCATTAGATAGGTGAGTATCCTCTTCCTCTAGGCCATTCTGATTCAAAAGAGGAACAAGAAAACCACCAGCGGATCTTCACTTTGGGTGAATATTCTTTCTTTTTTCATAGACATATTTGAGCACTTTCATTCATGAAAACTCTCAGTTGGGGTCCCTCTGACTCCAACCCTCAGCTAGTTGGGTCCCTCTAACTTTGACCTTCAGCTCATGACCATCATTCACAATGTCGACCATTTCACTTGTCGACTTCATCGTACAACTTCAACTACTCCATGCAGAAATGGCTACACTTCAATAATTCCATGTAGCAATGGCTACCAATTTTTAGTAGTTTATAGTTTCGGTGAGTTCGACGCGCTCACAGTGCTACCATTTTTGTTTAATTTTGTAGGATTATTATTTAATGATTTAATAAAGTACGCTACATGATCAATGTATGTGGACCAGCGTGTGTGGTGCCCGCATGATGTGGAGGAAAGAAGAACAAAGATCCACTGTAAAAGGCTAGGAGGGAAAACTGCATAGAAAAACTACACAAAAAAATTGCACAAGAAAACTATGGGAGGTGGCCATGGTGGGGCATGTGTTGGTTGGAGAGCACACAAAGTAGGGCCACAAGAAAATAGGAACAACATAGAGTAGCCAAAGAGGAGGATAGAGTCATAGAAATGTTGAGGGAAATAGTTTATGTTGTTGATGAAGGCAAGTGATGCCAGTGGACCACAGAGAATAAATTGAGGTAGCATGGAATCCACAAGCTCCTCTTTCGAGTCATTGTAAGACAGATCAAGAATTTGCATCTTGCCAGCTTCAACTTCATGGGCTTCATTAGAAGAGTCCTCCTCAAACGAATCTGCAATTTTTAGAGCTGCATCAAACAAAACAAGATCACCATTAAAAGAAACAACATTAGGAACATTCCCTTCAAGGAGTGGTAAATTTACTTCTTTTTCAACATCTTCTTCCTTTTTAGTAGGAAGAACTTCATCTTCAGTAGATGTCATTTCTTCTAATAGCATAGCAACACGAATAAACTCAATATCCGTCAAGAGTGCTTTGGCTCTTTGAGAGATCTCTTCGAGGGAGAGACTATTTTTAGGTAGCATGATGCCTTAAACAGATAAATAAAAAAGGAGCGGGAACAACTGCTCTGATACCAAATTGATACAAATAAGAAACAGAAATCTCACACACAAATAATTTAATGAAGAAGAACTGTATATTATTATGCATAAAGGGCTTTTAAATAGGTAAATACAATTGGATGACTAGATAAGAATGTATTGTCCAAAATCTTATCCATAACAACTATTTATTACAAAATAGAAAGTATATCCATATATTGTAAAATAGAAAGTTTATACGTGTCATTCCTTATCACAACAAGATTTTAGAGATGACTGAAATCTTAGAATACTTAGAAAAGCCAAAACTAAGAGACCAGAACCAAAATAAGCTAAAACTCCCAACAAGGAGTGAGTAGCAAACAACCATCCAAAAACCCTAGCTAAGCTACACAGAAGAGATGACTCAATCCTGAGGAGAACCATCCCCAGATTCCCACAATATTGACTTTGAGGTCCCTGATGCATCTTGATTCCACTGCATCATAGTTTTAATCTCTTTTGCAAAAGCAATGGCCTCATTCAAAGTGCTAATTAGTGAAAGGACAAAATAATCATTGATATCTTATAATTAAGCTAGTTCAAAAATATAACATGATAACTTTGCAAGATATATTTGTTTTCATCCAACTTAAAATAATCCATAACAACCAACGCAACCCTATCCCACAAAGCCTTAAGAGCTTTCCTTTGATAGTCATTCTGAAGTTTAGGCAGAACTTCATCCTCCCCAAGGATGTACCTCATTTCTATTGCCAAGGAATATTTATCCCTATTGTGGCAAAAACCATCAAGAGGAAGGCCGATCACATCAACAACTAGGGGGATGAAAATCTCGAATTCAATCCCACCTGCTCTCACTATCTCATTCTTCCAATAATGGACCATTTGCTTTGAAATATCCTTGTCATATCCATGGAATTTCAGCAAGCAATACAGGAGGCCCCCTTTTTAAGAATCTTCCTTACATCCTCCTTAACTTCAAGAGTACTTGGCTCAAGAACAACCCCCTTCATATCCTAGCAGACCACCCTCAAAATATACTATTGGAAAAACTAAGGACCAGGGCAACCAGTAGATCCACTCAAAGAAACACATAACTTAGAATACGCTCTACCTAGGGGCTTAAAAGCTTCAAGAGATCGTTGAAAAGGACCCAAACACCTCATAATCTTGAAACAAAGCCACCAGAATTAAAAATAAATCATGATAAAATTATCGAAACCAAGCAAATTAATGAAATCGCCCTTTCCAAGCAACCGGAAATCATGTCTCTCCACCCAAGTGAAGACTTCATCAGTATTCAAAGCACTAATGCATTGCCACCTCACATTCTACAGAGATCATCGAGGAAGAAGAAGGTGGTGCAAATAACCAGACATTATTCAAAAGGTAAAACGATAGGGATTAGGATTGTATTGCATTTAATGCTCACACAGATTGGGTGCATTAAATACCGCTTTTGTAAAGGCATACATGCCTATAAATATGTTTTTGGATCAATGGAAAGCAAGTTTTCATTTGTGCTATTTCGTGTCATATTTTAAGAGTGTTCCCCACATCATTGGTATCAGAGCAAGTGTTGGATATGTGAGTATCCTCTTCCTCTAGGCCATTATGGTTCAAAATAGGAACAAGAAAACCACCAGCGGATCTTGGCTTTGGGTGAACATTCTTTCTTTTTTCATAGACATCTTTGAGCACTTCCATTCATGAAAACTCTCAGCTAGGATCCCTCTGACTCCAACCTCCAGCTAGTTGGGTTCCTCTAACTTTGACCTTCAGCTCATGACCACCATTCACAATGTCGATCATTTCACTTGTCGCCTTCACCGTACAACTTCAACTACTCCATGCAGAAATGGCTACACTTCAACAATTCCATGTAGCAATGGCTACCAATTTTCAGTAGTTTACAGATGAAATCCTTGTTGTTGTTGTTGAAGAACCTACTATTGACGATCTTGTTCCTACCAAAGATCTCATTGAAGAAGATCAGGATTCCACCCCTGATCCAAAACTTGAAGAAATTGTAGCCACACCTAGATTCAAACCAGGGTCTCTAGGTGATATTCCCAACACCTTTCCACTAGACGATGTGGCTTTTATTGCTCCTAATGCGGATCCAAGCTTTGGTGACACTTCTTATGCAGATCCAGCACCTATCGACCTTGCAGTTTTTGTAACTAATGGTAACTATGTGATCTATGAGATTTCTCTATTTTTTGTGCTAATAAGGACAATCACATTCTTTCCAGGCCCTTCCATCACTGCACCAATCTATCTCCTCCTCCTCCATGTCCTCACTTCAGTTCTTGCACTTCAGCCTTAGTAATTCCAATGGTGATATTTGAAACAACCGGTGACTCTACCATTGTTCGTGGCCTTCCGATCACTGCCCTCTATCGACATTCCTTTTTTTGCATAGTTTCGGTGAGTTCGACGGGCTCACAGTGCTGCCATTCGCCCTCCGTTCACAGACAACGGATTAGCCTCCATGGCCACCACTCGAAACCCATAACATTGAAGAATGCACCGATTTGATAACCATTTTCCATTTGTAGCCACTCAAATCTATCATTTCTGATGGATGTTGGGAATTATCGGGTGGTCAAGGAGAAGACGAACGTCGTGTGAGCAATACCGAAAACATTTGAATGCTCACAGAGGTGAGCTCATGCAGCCTGTGCTTATTTCTATTCCCTGCATGGCCACTGCCCAACCAGCACTTTTACTCCTTACCTGATCATGCAACTCTTCATCCGACTGTCGCTCATCGCTGCATTTTCACCATTTCAAAGACCAAACGATGTTTTGGTTGTATTGTCACCATTTCGACAATATCTCTGCAATTCCCATGCACCCTTGAATTTTTTTGGGGTGCACCTTCATTTTACGGCATCCTTCACCGTCCATTAACCTACTGTACATCAGAGTGATCTCCACGTCTTCAGCCAGGGTGCACGATCTACCCACGGCGAGCCCCATTCTGTAAGTTTTTCAGCACTGTTGCATTTTTCCATTCAGCGTGAACCCACGACGACCACATTCCAACCTTCCCGGCCTGATGTCGTTATTTTAAGCGACTAACAGATCTACAATGAGTTTACCCGACATCCGTATACCATAAACGGTGCCATGTTTTTTTTACAGGGTCCCTCCATTGCATTATATGGTGACATCAAAGACCTTTGACAATTTTTCCCATTCTGCGACACATCAAAAAAAAATCGGTAGGAAAAATTAAACAACTACATAATTTTTTGCGAGTTTTTCGTACTCCTAACCACTAGTTTTTCATCTCTGGCATTATGCGCACATGTTGTTTTCAAAAATTTGGTGGGTATTATCCCACACACCTCAGGTTGCATACATTTTGGCAGTCACTAAATGTGCGACGCATATTTTCTATTAGTCAGCTCATTCTGTGTCATACCCCTTGCCAATTTTAGCATCCCACGTGATGTTAGTTTCTGGTCTGAGTTTGTGTCATCTGCTTTAGCATGTTAGTCGGTCGGTACGCGCGTCGCGCGTCATGCTCCATCACGTCTCCACATTCTAGTTCAGTCAAAGTCATCTCCACATTCTGTGACTGACAGGGCCTCTATCATATGAAATCGTATTTTTTAATGCAAAAATTTTCAATAAATCACATTTATTAATGCGCATTAAAAAAAAGCATTCGCATTTATTAATGCATATCATTTTCTCGCATTTATTAATGTGTCATAATTGCATCATTAACGCCTTTCACTAATGCTCGAGATCCAACATTCAAACAAATATTCCATGCCAATAAATTCAAATTTTTCTCTTAGCATATTTTATGCACATGGTTTGAGGTCCTTTGCTGCATCTTCTCTAACACTTCAGTCGCTAACACTTCAGTGTCTGATGTCTTCTATCAAATTCAGGGACCCATTTTAGTTGTCCGTCAGCATAGTAGTGTTTACAGTCGTCGGAGAACATTTTTCGTACTTGATCTAGATCTAGTGCCAAATTTAGATTTTTTGAAGACAATTAAAACTTTGTTATTTTTGGTCTTCATCTTTTTGTAACAAGAGTGCATTTTCGGTTGTACCTGACACTCTTCAGCTACCTATATTTCTCTTCCACACTTGTATGCATTGGTAACCAATGATTCCTCAGTGGGGAGGAATGATAGGGATTAGGATTGTGTTACATTTAATGCTCACATAGATTGGGTGCATTAAATACCACATTTGTAAAGGCAGACATACCTAAAAATATGTTTTTGGATCAATGCAAAGCAAGTTTTTATTTGTGTAATTTCGTGTCATCTTTTAAGAGTGTTCTCCACATCATAAAAATACCCTCTACAAATATAGCATCCCACTCTAAGAGGATTTGATTCTAAAATCGATGTCAGCAGGACTCGTGAGTAACTCAACATCAAACACTGCATACGAAAAAGGACACTCCACATCCTTATTAGCCACTTCACATCGTGCATGTCGAAATGATAGAAAACCATGGGTTTTCTACTAGTCTTGAGTCTCCACCTCGGCCAATGATTACCAAGATTTCTTACAACAACCCATGACAACTCGAGTCTTAAACTCCCACCCAAGCAAACACCAATGGGTTGAAAAAAACTAAAAATACATTTTAGAACAAGCAAAATGAAATTTGGGTTGGACAAAATCCAATTATGTAGTCTCCTCATAGACCATGTGACCCATGAGCAATACAAGCTAGCAACTAAAGCCACCAACAAAACTATCATTCTGCCTCCATTTTTGAAAATAATGGTTGCATGTACCTGTCTCACGAGCCCCATCTGACTAAATAACCACCCCTCTAACAATTTGGTGCCAACCAAATAAAAATTGAATTTAAAAGGAATTTGGTTGACCGTGAAACACTTACTGGCATGTAAACTAAGCAAACCAAGAATAATCATAGCATTGAGATCCCAAAAATAAATAACCCCTATACAAAACAGAAAGCAAATCAACTAAAAACTTCATAACCCACCATATTTTCCAACAACAAGAGACCTTGGAAAAATTCACTCCATAATGACTCGTAGATTGGCCAGGAAATCCGTAGCCCTATTTCCTTCTTTAAAAGGATGTTGAATCCGACCTCCTAGCTATATTGGATTATTCTTTTGACCTCCAAAATATTGTTAGCGATGTTCCAACTGGGGGCTTGAGATCCCTTAATAGCATTAATAATTTTTAGGGGGTCTCCTTTGATAATTACCTTTTGCAATCCAGAGCCTCCAGCAAAATCATTCCTTGGTATAGGGTTTTTGCCTCCGCAAAGGGGTAAGTCTAGACATCCAAATTCTTTGTGAAAGCCAAGAGAAAACCACCCCTATCATTCCCAAACACCCCACCTTTACCATATTTCCCAAGATTACCTTTAGATGCCCCATAAAAGTTAAATTTGATCCATCCTAGTGGAGGTGGTTCCCATTTGGTCTGAGCTCTTGATATAGATTGTGACTAGTCAATCACCCTAGGTCTCGATTGAAAACCTAGCTTCAACTCCAACTCCACCTCCTCCTTCCCACCTCCAATAAATTTTAAACTATGGCTTGAGACGTTCTTCACCACAGCTGATATTTTTCTAGAGTAAACTGCAACACCTCTCTAAGTATTTTTTAAGGCCTTGTTGTTTCTTTCCTTCCAAATACTCCAAAAGAAGTGAGGTAAGTAGAAGAACCAAAAAAGCTTCATCCTAAGAGCAGAGAAGGGAGGAAACCACTTAACACAAAAATCTGACAGAAGGTTCGGGACTACCCAGCAAACTCCCAAAGTTTTCAAAATAATTTGCACCACATCCAATGAAAAGGAACACTGAAAAAATAGATGGAGAGTATTCAGCACGTGAGCCACATAAATAACACTTGTTGGACAGGAACATTCCTCTTTTTTGTAGGTTATCCAAAGTCAGGATGTTCTAGATGGTGAGCCAAAATAAAATATGAATATTAGGAGTGAGACCCTTATACCAAATTTTAAAAGGGGGAAGCCAGGTCTGAGAGTTAGCATCCAAAAGAGAATAGGTAAACTTCACAGAGAAGGAACCATCCTTCTCACTCTTCCAAAATAAAAATCCTCCTCATCCCGACTCTAAGAGTTAGCATCCAAAAGAGAATAGGCATATTTTTGTTTTTATTAAAATACCTTTAGGTCATTTTATATTTTATGTATGCATATTTCTTGTTTTTTTTTAAATATACTTATGTCATTTTATATTTTATGTTTGCATTGAAATACACTTAGGTCATTATACATTTTTTGTTTGCATTAAAATACGCTTAAGTCATTTTATATTTTCTATTTGCATTAAAATACACTTAAGTCATTTACATTTTCTGTTTGCATTAAAATACGCTTAAGTCATTTTATATTTTCTATTTGCATTACATTTTCTATTTGCATTAAAATACACTTTGATCATTTTTATATTTTCTAGTTGCATATTTTTTTTACATTAAATTACGCTTAGATCATTTCATATTTGTTGTTTGCATATCTCTGTTGCATTAGGTTACATTTATATTATTTTCATTTAAGTTTTACATTCCATTATATTTTAGATAGTTTACATTTCTATTTGAGTTCCATCACATTATTTGCATTTCTACATGCATCCTATTACATTAAGATCATTTTTCTTTTCTGTTTGCATTTTTGTTTGATTTCCATCACATCAGCTACATTTTTGTTTGATTTGTATTGTCATTTTTGTTTTAATATGCATTTCATTTCACTACTTAGATTACATTTAGCTTATTGCACTTCTTCTCTTATGTCCCTCATTTTAATTTATTTTTCCTCTTTGATTGTGTTATGTTTTCTGCTAAACCTTAGCTTCTCTGTTTCATTTAGTCTCTAAAAAGGTCAAAACATTTTCTTTTTGCATAGTCAACTAAAAGGACCAAGGGAGCTTGACTACTGCACCTATGAGCTTAGTCTTCACAGTGGTTTAAAAGGACCAAGATTTTGTTTTAAAAAGGCCTCTAGTGTTTTACACCAAGAATTACATACACCTACCACAGGCACCATAAAATTCTAGATTGATTTCTCCCATAGACTTAATCATCTTTCATCCCTTTTAGCACTTTCCTTTAGACCATTTTATGTCTACCTCCATTGTGATAGCCTTTATTTAACCCTTAAAGGTACTTCACTCTCTTAGAATCTCCGTAAAACAAATAAATATTTATCTTTTCACATTCTTTCATGAAGACCCATTTTTATATATGCACCGTGATGCAAATATTTTTGAGCATTTTTTGCCTTATAGGCATCCACATGGATATGGTTATATTCTAATATTGATTAATCAAGTTCCCACTCTCCCAAATGCAAGGTTACCTATTGTCAAAAGGAGGTGAATTGAAATAGAAAAACTCCAATAGATATTAATCAATGCACATCTACTATATATTTGAAATCATTGGGATATGTTAAACATAATGAACCACACTTGAAAATAATTATATATTTGCTACTAAACACAAGCAATTGGAGGCACTTAATTTTGGTCTAAGGCTCAGAGTCAAACACAATAATAGGTATCATTATCATTTCAGTTGCAATCTAGATGTGCATAAAGCATAACATATTTTAATTTCATTGGAGAAGTAGACTGCATTTGAAAGAGGCAACATTCACACAATATAAGTAGAAAATAAAACCCATATAAAAAAATTCAAGTATTCACATACATAAAAATAGAATTGTTTTGAAGTATCAACTTAAATAAAAATGCCAGCAATGATGTCTTGGAGGATTAAAATGTTATGTTTATTTGTTTATTCCCTATTCATGACATAAGCCGATATGAATTGGTAAACAGACATGAATAGTACATCTAGAATGCACTTTATTTAGTTTATTTCATGACTCATCCATTGTGAGGATCTTAGATCCTAACTTATGGATTTATAATGAAAATAATAGAAATATTAAATAAAATGAATCACGATTTGAAATAAGGGTCATAGTTTCACTAGTAAGGAGTCCCTCCAATGTATCAAATAAACAAATATATATTCTTATTCTTGGATGTTTGACTACACCCTATTGAATTATCATATATACCTATTCTAGGGTTATGAGTGAAAGGACACAATGGTCCATATTAATTATTAAATATGAATGAGTAAATAATGATAATGGTTAGGATTAGTGAATCCTAACATGACACCCTCCTTAAAAGGAGCTTTGTCCTCAATGCTGGGATTAAGGAAATTGATGTTGAATTTGATTAGGCGCTTTCCAAGTAGTATTTGTACAAGTTTAATGTCACTTTTTCAAAGGTAGGGATATCTTGAGAGTTAGAGCGTTAGTGGGGGTTGCCAGGAAGAATAGTAGAATCTTCCGTAGGAGAATCATGATGATGGTGACCATCCACTTTAGCTGGTTCTTCCTGTGTAGAATGAAGGGAAAATAAATATGCACTCACTCTTTTACCTCCTTTCTGAATCAGGTTGCCTATATGATGAGAACTCAATATTGGTGAGGAACTTGTGTGTAGTTCATGTAGAGTGTATGTCTAGCCTTCATTGGTCACTTTGTGTATCTCTACCTCATCCTTGATTGGTGCATCGATATCTTCTTGTACATCAACCTCATTGTCTTCCTAGCTATGATCATGTGTTTCGGTTATTTCTTGCTCATCTTCCTCATCTTCGTCCTTTATGGATTGACAAGGATCAACTACTTTAATAAATACAACGTTTGTGTAGCGCATTTATGGTGGGGTCCAAATTGTTCATCACAAATATCGTAGAGATCTTTCGCTCATCGTTCTTGCATCTCCTCAAAGCTGAGGCATTTAATTTGTAAAGTTTGGTTAGGTTTGGGGGTGGTATAAGTGGTTTGTGATTTCCCCATAGGTGGTTTTCCTAATTGACATTGAACCTTGAGTTTATCTTTGGCTAACAAGGCTAATCCAATGGTCTACATCATGGTATAGGGATTAAACCTTATCACCTCCATTCTAATTTCCTCTTTCAATCCTTTGATAAAACAATTTATGATAAATGATTCATCCCATCTTGTGTTGTGTTTGGTGATATCCCTAAATTGGGTTTGATACGCACGAAAGTGATTTGATGAAAGGTGGTGATATGGATTGGTGAAATCATGTTGGGGTTGTGAGATCTTCCTTCATCGTCCATGGTGAGATTCTAGAAGTTGTTAAACAATCAACAATGAGCATATTTGCCAAAGGTGCAAAATATTGCAAAAAAAAATTAATGTAATAGCTTTCAAAATTTGGTTTTTAAACACCTTTTTTGGGACCCCAATGGTCAGTTTTCCTTTTTAAATTTTAAATAATGTTCTTGGCGAGAAGCACAACAGCGACGATGGGAAGGTGACATCAGTGGCATCCAGCACGAGGTAGGTGACGGGGATTTGACGTCAGCGATGTCAAGCACGAGGTGGTTAATTTTAGCGACGGGAGGAAAGCACGACAGTGATGACAGTGTGATGCAGGAGCATCCGGCGGCACCAGCAACCGAGGTGTCAAGTGTCGGGAAAAATAGTGCTGAAGAGTCGACACAGGAAGAAAAAGTGGCAAAGACAGAAAACCGTCACGATTTCGCGACGTGTCGCGAAATCGCGACAGAAATTGGCAAGGAGGAAGTGCAGCAGAAGGGGCCGCGATTTCGTGACATGTCGCGAAATCGCGACAGTTTTCCGGAGAGGGACGAAGGCGCAAGAAGGGGGCGCGATGTCGCGAAATCGCGACAGGTTTCGCAGCAGAGGAGTGAGCAACAAAACGGTCGCGATATCGCGACGTCGCGAAATCGCGATGCAAATTGGACAAGCGGGTGCAGAGGAAAAATGGTCGCGATATCGCGACATGTCGCGATATCGCGACCAAAATGAGAAGCAAGTGCAGAGAGCCAGAAACGTCGCGATATCGCGACGTCGCGAAATCGCGACGAGTTTCTCAGCGGAGGGGCAGGAGGCAAAATGGTCGCGATATCGCGACATGTCGCGATATCGCGACCAAAATGAGAAGCAAGCACAAGGAGCCAGAAACGTCGCGATATCACGACGGAGAGAGAAAATGGCGTGGGAGGAAGAGAAAAAGATGGCGGGAATGGTGTTTTCGAGGACCGTACAGATTCGACACGTGGCGAGTCAACCAAAGGGCCGCAGGACTTGAGAAAGGAAGGAGACAGGGAGCAAGCCAAGGTGGACACGTGGGAGGCCATGCTGGGCCAAAATTGACACGTGGTTGCCACATGTATCTTGTTATTTGTGAGAGGCGCGTGTACCAAATATGTTTTACATCCAGGAGGAGGCATGGCAAATTTTGCATGCGGGAGAATACGTGTATCCAAGTGAAGATGGAGGCCACATATCATTGAATTTAAATTTGCAGCCGCGTGCATTAAAGGGAGAGAACCATCTTTCGGATGCGTTTTACGAAAAACAACTGTAACAGGGCATGGCCGGTATGGAGGAGACGACGCAGTACAGGGTACGGTGATGATTGCAGGTCGAGGAAGACCATGAATGCGAGCAGCAGTGCAGATCGGGCGGTGGCCCATTTATGATCGAGAATTTTGAAGCTTCGACAAGGATGGAAATTCGAGCGGGAAGGTTGGTAGGTGGAGGCATTAATTGCGTGAGAGGGTCGGGGCCTCTATAAAAACCCATTTTATTGTTTTAATCGGGACGGGGGATTTCGAATGCACTTAGGACGTAGAGGAGAGAGAGAACCGAGCCGAGGGCCGATGATTGTAAAAGCTTGCGGGCTGTTAATTTTTGATGTACATTTTCAGTTGATTTCAATGAAAAAGGGAGGGTTTTCAGGAGTGTAATTTTGGGTCCCCCGTCAGTGGTATCAGAGCCAGTGGTTCCTGAGTGTGCAGCAGATCCGTCGAAGGTGAGGCAGTTGCACCAGGACCTACGGGAGGGTTTTGAGAGAGAGAGAAACAGAGAGTTTAGCATCCCCGAGCGTGTTAGCAGACCGTCGGACGTGAGGCAGCTACACCGGGATCGATTAAAGCTTATGAGAAAAGCAAAGACAAAAAAAAATAAAAAATATATATGTATTCCCGAAGAAGACGGGACAGCAAGGAGGAAGATATGGTGTCGGAAGAGGAAGTCAAAGCATTGCAACGACAATTAAAAGCCTTGCAAAAGGAATGGCTCGCAATGAAATTGCGGGAGAAAGAAGAGCGGCAAAGAAGGCGGGAAGAGAGACGAAGAAAGAGAGAAGAAAGAATGAAGGAGGCTGTAGAGGAAAAATGCAGCAGTACCGGGACCTGCCCGGAAGAAGGCACAAATCTTTCTGTGCAAGAAGAGGAATTACAGCAGGCTGCAGAAGAAGTTTGCAGCAGTGGAGAAATCTGTCCGGTGGAAGATAGAAGTGTGGACCCGGAGCCGGGGTTAGAGCAGACTGTAAAGGCAGAGATGAGTCCGGAAGTGTTGCGGGAGGCAGCAATCGGACCCAGCAGAAGTGAAGATCACTTCTTCACTTACCCCGGGTGTCTGATGCAGGAGCATCCGGCGGCACCAGCAACCGAGGTGTCAAGTGTCGGGAAAAATAGTGCTGAAGAGTCGGCACAGGAAGAAAAAGCGGCAAAGACAGAAAACCGTCGCGATTTCGCGACGTGTCGCGAAATCGCGACAGAAATTGGCAAGGAGGAAGTGCAGCAGAAGGGGCCGCGATTTCGCGACGTGTCGCAAAATCGTGACAGTTTGCCGGAGAGGGACGAAGGCGCAGAAGGGGGCGCGATTTCGCGACATGTCGCGAAATCGTGACCCACGATTTTGCTACATGTCGCGAAATCGCGACAGGTTTCGGAGCAGAGGAGAGAGCGACAAAACGGTCGCGATATCGCGACGTCGCGATATCGCGACGTCACGAAATCGCGACGCAAATTGGACAAGCGGGTGCGGAGGAAAAATGACAAAGAGCCAGAAACGTCGCGATATCGCGACGAGTTTCTCAGCGGAGGGGCAGGAGGCAAAATGGTCGCGATATCGCGACATGTCGCGATATCGCGACCAAAATGAGAAGCAAGCACAAGGAGCCAGAAACGTCGCGATATCGCGACATGTCGCGATATCGCGACGGAGAGAGAAAATGGCGCGGGAGGAAGAGAAAAAGATGGCGGGAACGGTGTTTTCGAGGACCGTACAGATTCGACACGTGGCGAGTCAACCAAAGGGCCGCAGGACTTGAGAAAGGAAGGAGACAGGGAGCAAGCCAAGGTGGACACGTGGGAGGCCATGCTGGGCCAAAATTAACACGTGGTTGCCACATGTATCTTGTTATTTGTGAGAGGCGCGTGTACCAAATATGTTTTACATCCAGGAGGAGGCATGGCAAATTTTGCACTCGGGAGAATACGTGTATCCAAGTGAAGATGGAGGCCACGTATCATTGAATTTAAATTTGCAGCCGCGTGCATTAAAGGGAGAGAACCATCTTTCGGATGCGTTTTACAAAAAACAACTATAATAAGGCATGGCCGGTATGGAGGAGACGGCAGTACAGGGTACGGCGACGGTTGCAGGTCGAGGAAGACCATGAATGCGAGCAGCAGTGCAGATCGAGCGGTGGCCCATTTATGATCGAGAATTTTGAAGCTTCGACAAGGAGGGAAATTCGAGCGGGAAGGTTGGTAGGTGGAGGCATTAATTGCGTGAGAGGGTCGGGGCCTCTATAAAAACCCATTTTATTGTTTTAATCGGGACGAGGGGATTCCGAATGCACTTAGGACGTAGAGGAGAGAGAGAACCGAGCCGAGGGCCGGTGATTGTAAAAGCTTGCGGGCTGTTAATTTCTACTGTACATTTTTAGTTGATTTCAATGAAAAAGGGAGGGTTTTCAGGAGTGTAATTTTGGGTCCCCCGTCACAGTGGGCAGGAAACACAGCAGCGACAGGTGAAAAGCACGACAATGATGGTGGTGGGCGGGAAACACAAGGCGCGAAAGGTGGAGGGCAAAACACAAGGCACGATGTATGGAGTTCAGCGGTGAGGGAACAGTAGAGACGGGGATCGATGGAGGTCACGTGAGGTGCGAGAGGGGAGAATGACCTAAGTCACGCATTCCTCTACACGTCTTCGCATATATAAAGTCTTTTTGTTTCTTTTACCTTCCCAATGTGGGATAAGTCCTTTTAAAAAAAATTTCCTTTGCGCTAGTCTCTGATGATGGAAACATTAAGACGACGATCAACAAATTTTTAAACCTTAATGTTTAAATTAATTTTTATCCCAAGGTTCAAATCTCGGGCCTCATCGGACTGAACGCTTGTCCCTTTCCTGGTGCTTTCAGCAGCGTAAAAGGTTTAAAATGATTGTGGAATGGTGGTTATAGGGGCGGATTGCGCGAAGATCTGTGTGGCGACTTCTAGGGCGGACAGCGTAGAATACTGTGGCAGCCATAAAAGCTGGACAGCCTGCCCGGATTACTGGCGGCTACCGATTCCACCATGTAAATTCAAAAAAAAAAAATTTATCGCCGATTTTTTATGCTCATCGAAAAAATGACAAAAAGTCTCATTGCTCGCCGAAATTGGTGATTCTATTCCTATTTTTTATTGCTCTTTTAACACAACACGTTCAGGTTTAATCTCATGTTTTCTTTGGTCAGAATTAAGCATTTTTTCTATTTTGACCTACCGAAAAATGGTGCTCTTTGCAAATTACATCTTTTGTATACATCTTGTGACATAGAATGATCGCTTTATGCTTGTTTATCACTATAAAGATGTTTCTGGGTTATGGATGGGTGTTTTTAAAATGACGATGGTATAATGGCTATAGATTTACGTGTTTTGATTTGAGTCCTAGATGATATGCTGTAGTGTATGAAATAAGAATGAAATGTAGATGAAAAATATATGATATGGCTTAGGAATTTAACCACTCTGATACCAGATGTGAGGATCCTGGATTTTAACTTATGGATTTATAATGAAAATAATAAAAATATTAAATAAAATGAATCACGATTTGAAAAAGGATCACGGTTTCACTGGTAAGGGGTCCCTCCAATGTATCAAATAAACAAATATATATTCTTATTCTTGGATGTTTGACTACACCCTATTGAATTATCATATATACCTATTCTAGGATTGTGAGTGAAAGGACACAATGGTCCATATTAATTATTAAATATGAATGAGTAAATAATGATAATGGTTAGGATTAGTGAATCCTAACATCCATAGATTGCTAAGAGTTATCTCCATATGTATCATGCAAGGAAAATCCATCATCCAATGGAAAATGACTGTACAATTGAGCTTAATCTCTCTATAATTTCCATATTTATTATTCGATGGACAATTACATTACAATTGAACTTGCCCTAAATCCATAAAAGAGATCTTCATAACTTTCAGTAGCATTTAACAATTTAATAAGTCAATGATGCCATCCAATAGATGGATGTATTTGATATCTAACAATAACACAATGCTCTAGTATATACAGAATACCATATTAGTCATAGTATATATGAGATCAGAAAATATTGCTTAGGATATATAAAATACACCTCAATTTTATCATCATTTTTGGCTATGTTTTGTATAAACACCATAATAGTTCACTCAGCAATAAAGAAAACTTGATGGTTGAATACTAAACCTATACTTCCTAAATTTTAGATGGAGCATGGGATATAAACTTAGGTCATTTTACATTTTTTGTTTGCATTACATTTTCTATTTTCATTAAAATACACTTTGTTCATTTTTATATTTTCTATTTGTATATTTTGTTTACATTAAATTACACTTAGATCATTTTATATTTGTTGTTTGCATATCTTTGTTGCATTAGGTTACATTTAGATTATTTTAATTTCAGTTTACATTCCATTACATTTTAGATAGTTTACATTTCTATTTGATTTCCATCACATTATTTGCATTTCTACCTGCATTAAGATTATTTGTCTTTTATGTTTGCATTTTTGTTTGAGTTCCATACATCAGCTACATTTATGTTTGCATTTTTGTTTGAGTTGCATTTTCATTTTACTACGTAGTTTTTGTTTTAATATGCATTTCATTTCACTACTTAGATTACATTTAGCTTATTACGCTTCTTCTCTTATGTCCCTCATTTCAATTTATCATCTTGTCTTCGATTTATTATATTTTTTGCTAAACCCTAGCTTCTCTGTTGCACATTGTCTTTAGTCTCTAAAAAGGTCAAAACATTTTCTTTTTGCATAGTCAGCTAAAAGAACCAAGGGAGTTTGACTAGTGCGCCTACGAGCTTAGCTTTCACAATGGTTTAAATGGACCAAGATTTTTTTTATAAGTACTCTACTGTTTTACACCAAGGATTACATACACCTACCACAAGCACCATAAACTTCTCGTTTGATTTCTCCCATAGTGATGGTCATCCTTCATCCGTTTTGGCACTTTCCTTTAGACCATTTTATGTCTATTTCCATTGTGATAGCATTTATTTAACCCTTAAAGGTACTTCACTCTCTTAGACTCTTCGTAAAACCAATCAATATTGATTTTTTTTTAAATTCTTTCAAGGAGGCCATTTTTTATAGATGCATCGTGATGCAAATTTTCTTGAGCATTTTTTTCCTTAGGCATCTACATGGATATGGTAATATTCTAATATTGATTAATCAAGTTCCCACTCTCCCAAATGTAAGGTCACCTATTGTCAAAAGGGGGAAAAGAAAAATAGAAAAACTCCAATAGATATAAATCAATGCACATCTACTATATATTTGAAATAATTGGGATCTGTTAAACATAATGAACCATACTTGACAATAATCATATATTTACTGCTAAACACGAGCAATTGGAGGCACTTAATGTTGGTCTAAGGCTCAGAGTCATACACAATAATAGATATCATTGTCATTTCAGTTGCAATCTGAGATGTGCATAAAGCATAACACATTTTAATCTCAATGGAGAAGTAGACTGTATTTGAAAGAGGCAACATTCATACAATATAAACAGAAAATAATATTCTTATATAAAAGATCAAGTATTCATATACATAAAAATAGAAGAATCGTTTCGAAGTATCAACTTAACTAAAAATGCCAGCAATGATGTCTTGGAGGATTAAAATGTTATGTTTATTTGTTTATTCCCTATTCATGACATGAGCCAATATGGATTGGCAAGCAGACATGAGTATTTCATCCAGCATGCACTTTATTCATTTCATTTCATGACTCATCCATAGATTGCTAAGGGCTATCTCCAGCTGTATCATGCAATGACAATCCATCATCCAATGGAAAATGACTGTACAATTGAGCTTAATCTCTCTCTATAATCTCCATCTCTATCATGTGATGGAAAATTACAATACAATTGATTTGCCCTAAATCCATAAAAGAGATCTTCATAACTTTCAGTAGCATTTAACAATTTAACAAGTCAATGAATTTAGTTTGAAAAAAATAGATGCCATCCAATAGATTGATGTATTTGATATCTAACAACACCACGATACTATGGTATATACAGAATACCATCTTAGTCATAGTATATATGAGATCAGAAAATATTTCTTAGGATATATAAAATACAAGTCATTTTTATCATCATTTTTGGATTTGTTTTGTATAAACACCATAGTAGTTCACTCGACAATAAAGAAAACTTGGTGGTTGAATATTAAATCCATACTTTCTGAATTTTAGTAGATTGAGCATGGAATATAAACTTAGGTCATTTTACATTTTTTTTTTGCATTACATTTTCTATTTGCATTAAAATATACTGTGGTCATTTTTTTTATATTTTCTATTTGCATGTTTTGTTTAGATTAAATTACGTTTAGATCATTTTATATTTGTTGTTTGCATATCTCTGATGCATTAGGTTACATTTAGATTATTGTAATTTCAGTTTACATTCCATTAAATTTTAAATAATTTACATTTCTATTTGAGTTCCATCACATTATTTGCATTTCTACCTGCATCCTATTACGTTAAGATCATTTGTCCTTTTTGATTGCATTTTTGTTTGAGTTCCATCACATTGGCTATATTTATGTTTGTATTTTTGTTTGAGTTGCATTTTCATTTTACTGCACTTAGGTCATTTTTGTTTTAATATTCATTTCATTTCACTACTTAGATTACATTTAGCTTATTGTGCTTCTTCACTTATATCCTTCAATTCAATTTACTTGTCTTCTTTTAGAATTTGTTATGTTTCCTGTTAAACCCTAGCTTCTTTGTTGCACATTGTCTTCAGTTTCTAAAAAGGTCAAAATATTTGTTTTTTGCATAGTCAGCTAAAAGGACCGAGGGAGCTTGACTACTTCGCCTACGAGCTTAGCCTTCACATTGGTTTAAAAGGACCAATATTTTTTTTTTTAAAGTCCATTCGTGTTTTACACCAAGGATTACATACACCTACCACAGGCACCATAAACTTTTGGCTTGATTTCTCCCATAGTGATGGTCGTCCTTCATCCCTTTTGGAACTTTTCTTTAGACCATTTTATGTCTACTTCCATCGTGATAGCCTTTATTTAACCCTTAAAGGTACCTCACTGTCTTAGACTCTCTGTAAAACCAATAAATATTGATCTCTTTTCAAATTCTTTCATGGAGGCCCATTTTTTATAGATGCACCGTGATGCAAAAAAAATTGAGATTTTTTTACCTTATAGGCATCTACATGGATACGGTAATATTCTAATATTGGTTAATCAAGTTCCCACTCCCCCAAATGCAAGGTAACCTATTGTCAAAAGTGGGGGAAATAAAAAAAAATCCAATAGATATATATCAATGCACATCTACTATATATTTGAAATCATTGGGATCTGTTAAACATAATGAACCACACAATAATCATATATTTATTGCTAAACATACATGAATATTACATCCATCATGCACTTTATTCAGTTCATTTCATGACTTATCCATAGATTACTAAGGGCTATCTCCATCTGTATCATGCAATGACAACCCATCATCCAATGGAAAATGACTGTACAATTGAGCTTAATCTCTCTCTATAATCTCCATTTTTATCATTCAATGGAATATTACAATATAATTGAGCTTGCCCTAAATCCATAAAAGAGATATTCATAACTTTCAATAGCATTTAACAATTTAATAAGTCAATGTTGCCATCCAATAGATGGATGTATTTGATATCTAACAACAACACGATGCTTTGGTAAATGCACAATACCATCTTAGTCATAGTATATTTGAGATCAGAAAATATTGCTTAGGATATATAAAATACAAGTAATTTTTATCATCAGTTTTGGCTCTGTTTTGTATAAACAACATAATAGTTCACTCAACAGTAAAGAAAGAATTTTAGATAGAGCGCGGGATATAATCTTCGGTCATTTTACATTTTTTGTTTGCATTACATTTTCTATTTGCATTAAAATACACTTTGGTTATTTTAATATTTTCTATTTGCATATTTTGTTTACATTAAATTACACTTAAATCATTTTATATTTTGTGTTTGCATATCTCTGTTGCAGTAGGTTATATTTAGATTATTTTCATTTCAGTTTATATTCCATTACATTTTAGATAGTTTACATTTACAAGTCATTTTTATCATCAGTTTTGGCTCTGTTTTGTATAAGCAACATAATAGTTCACTCAGCAATAAAGAAAACTTATGGTTGAATACTAAATCCATACTTCCTTAATTTTAGATGGAGTATGGATATAAACTTAGGTTATTTTACATTTTTTGTTTGCATTACATTTTCTATTTTCATTAAAATACACTTTGGTCATTTTTATATTTTTTATTTGCATATTTTGTTTACATTAAATTACGTTTAGATCATTTTATATTTGTTGTTTGCATATCTCTGTTGCATTAGATTACATTTAGATTATTTTCATTTTATTTTACATTCCATTGCATTCTAGATAATTTACATTTCTATTTGAGTTCCATCACATTATTTGCATTAAGATCATTTGTCTTTTTTGTTTGCATTTTTGTTTGAGTTCCATCACATCATCTACATTTATGTTTGCATTTTTGTTTGCGTTGCATTTTCATTTTACTGCACTTACGTCATTTTTGTCATTTTTGTTTTAATATGCATTTCATTTCACTACTGAGATTACATTTAGCTTATTGCGCTTCTTCTCTTATGTCCCTCATTTCAATTTATTTTGTCTTCTCTTCGATTTTGTTATGTTTTCTGGTAAACCCTAGTTTCTATGTTACATATTGTCTTTAGTCTCTAAAAAGGTCAAAACATTTTCTTTTTGCATAGTCAGCTAAAAAGACCAAGGAAGCTTGACTACTGCGCCTATGAGCTTAGCCTTCACAATGGTTTAAAAGGACCAAGATTTTTTTTAAAAAGTCTTGTAGTGTTTTACACCAAGGATTACATACACCTCCCACAAACACCATAAAATTCTGGCTTGATTTCTCCCATAGTGATGGTCGTCCTTCATCCCTTTTGGCTCTTTCCTTTAGACCATTTTATGTCTACTATTATTGTGACAGCCTTTATTTAACCCTTAAAGGTACTTGACTCTCTTAGACTCTCCGTAAAACCAATAAATATTGATCTCTTTTCAAATTCTTTCATGGAGGCCCATTTTTTATAGATGCACCGCGATGAAAACTTTCTTGAGCATTTTTTTCCTTATAGGCATCTACATGGATACAATAACATTCTAAAAATAGAAAAAGGGGGGAAATAAAAATAGAAAAACTCCAATAGATATAAATCAATGCACATCTAATATATATTTGAAATCATTGGGATCTGTTAAACATAATGAGCCACACTTGACAATAATCATATATTTGCTACTAAACACAAGCAATTGGAGGCACCTAATGTTGGTCTACGGCTCTGAGCCAAACACAATAATTGGTATCATTGTCATTTCAGTTGCAATCTGAGATGTGCATAAAGCATAACACATTTTAATCTCACTGGAGAAGCAAATTGTATTTGAAAGAGGCAACATTTGCACAATATAAACAAAAAATAAATCCCATATAGAAAAAGGCCAAATATTCATATAAATAAAAACAGAAGAATTGTTTCGAAGTATCAACTTAACTAAAAATGCCAGCAATGACATCTTGGTGAATTGAAATGTTTTGTTTATTCCCTATTCATGACATAAGCCAATATGGATTGACAAACAGACATGAATATTACATCCAGCATGCACTTTATTCGGTTCATTTCATGACTCATCCATATCAACTTAACTAAAAATGCCAGCAATGACATCTTGGCGAATTGAAATGTTCTGTTTATTCCCTATTCATGACATAAGCCAATATGGATTGACAAACAGACATGAATATTACATCCAGCATGCACTTTATTCAGTTCATTTCATGACTCATCCATAGATTTCTAAGGGCTATCTCCATCTACATCATGCAATGACAATCCATCATCCAATGGAAAATGACTGTACAATTGAGCTTAATCTCTCTCTATAATCTCCATCTCTATCAATCGATGGAAAATTACAATACAATTGAGCTTTTGCCCTAAATCCATAAAAGAGACCTTCATAACTCTCAGTAGCATTTAACAACTTAATTAGTCAATGGATTTAGTTTGAAAAAATTAGATGTCATCCAATAAATGGATGTATTTCATATCTAACAACAACACGATACTCTCGTATATACATAATACCATCTTAGTCATAGTATATATGAGATCAGAAAACTTGGTGGCTGAATACTAAATCCATACTTCCTGAATTTTAGTATATGAAGCGTGTAATATAAACTTAGGTCATTTTACATTTTTTGTTTGCATTACATTTTCTATTTGCATTAAAATACACTTTGGTCATTTTTATATTTTCTATTTGCATATTTTGTTTACATTAAATTACACTTAGATCATTATATTTGTTGTTTGCATATCTATGTTGCATTAGGTTACATTTAGAATTATTTTCATTTCAGTTTTACATTCCATTACATTTTAGATAGTTTACATTTCTATTTGAGTACCTGCATCCTATTACATTAAGATTATTTATCTTTTCTATTTGCATTTTTGTTTGAGTTCCATCACATCAGCTACATTTATGTTTGCATTTTTGTTTGAGTTGCATTTTCATTTTACTGCACTTAGGTCATTTTTATTATTTTTATCATTTTTGTTTTAATATGCATTTCATTTCACTACTTAAATTACATTTAGTTTTTCGCACTTCTTCTCTTATGTCCCTGTTTATCGCACTTCTTCTCTTATGTCCCTCATTCCAATTTATTTTGTCTTCTCTTCGATTTTGTTATGTTTTCTGCTAAACCGTAGCTTCTCTGTTGCACATTGTCTTTAGTCTCTAAATAGGTCGAAACATTTTCTTTTTGCATAGTCAGCTAAAAGAACCGAAGGAGATTGACTACCGCGCCTACGAGCTTAGCCTTCACAATGGTTTAAAAGGACCAATGGAGCTTGACTACATAAGTCCTCTAGTGTTTTACACCAAGGATTACATACACCTACCGTAAACACCAAAAAATTCTGGCTTGATTTCTCCCATAGTGATGCTCGTCCTTCATCCCTTTTGGCTCTTTCTTTTAGACCATTTTATGTCTACTTCCATCGTGATAGCCTTATTTAACCCTTAAAGGTACTTCACTCTCTTAGACTCTCCGTAAAACCAATAAATTATGATTTCTTTTCAAATTCTTTCATGGAGGCCCATTTTTTATAGATGCATCGTGATGTAAACTTTCTTGAGCATTTTTTGCCTTAGGCATCTACATGGATATAGTAATATTCTAAGATTGATTAATCAAGTTCACACTCCCCCAAATGCAAGGTCACCTATTGTCAAAAAGGGGGAAATAAAAATAGAAAAACTCCAATAGATATAAATCAATGCACATCTACTATATATTTGAAATAATTGGGTTCTATTAAACATAATTAACCACACTTGACAATAATCATATATTTGCTGCTAAACACAAGCAATTGGAGGCACTTAATGTTGGTCTAAGGCTCAGAGTCAAACACAATAATAGATATCATTGTCATTTCAATTGCAATCTGAGATGTGCATAAAGCATAACACATTTTAATCTCAATGGGGAAGTAGACTGCATTTGAAAGAGGCAACATTCGTACAATATAAACACAAAATAAAACCCATGTAGAAAAGGTCAAGTATTCATATACATAAAAACAGAAGAACCGTTTCGAAGTATCAACTTAACTAAAAATGCCAGCAATGACGTCTTGGAGGATTAAAATGTTCTGTTTATTTGTTTATTCCCTATTCATGACATGAGCCAATATGGATTGGCAAGCAGACATGAGTATTTCATCCAGCATGCACTTTATTCATTTCATTTCATGACTCATCCATAGATTGCTAAGGGCTATCTCCAGCTGTATCATGCAATGACAATCCATCATCCAATGGAAAATGACTGTACAATTGAGCTTAATCTCTCTCTATAATCTCCATCTCTATCATGCGATGGAAAATTACAATACAATTGATTTGCCCTAAATCCATAAAAGAGATCTTCATAACTTTCAGTAGCATTTAACAATTTAACAAGTCAATGAATTTAGTTTGAAAAAATTAGATGCCATCCAATAGATTGATGTATTTGATATCTAACAACACCACGATACTCTGGTATATACAGAATACCATCTTAGTCATAGTATATATGAGATCAGAAAATATTGCTTAGGATATATAAAATACAAGTCATTTTTATCATCCGTTTTGGCTCTGTTGTATAAACACCATAATAGTTCACTCAGCAATAAAGAAAACTTAATGGCTGAATACTAAATCCATACTTCCTGGATTTTAGATGGAGCGTGGGATCCCCTGAATGTTAAATCAAATCAAGTCAAACAGGAGACAACTAACTTGAGAATGTTTAGTCATGATCTTTATAAGAATACATCTCACCACAATGGATGTGGTCCATGACTCCTTATAAGGTAAATCAAAAAAACAAAATTCAGTAAATTAATGAATGTATCATACATGTACATGTTTATAAGCTATAGATGATATACTGAAACAGATAGAGTCAATCTCATATCTATTAAATGCTTACACCTGACCATTGTTCTGTTTGATTAAAACTATGCCAATAAAGCACGAAGTGCAAATTACAAAAAAGCCAAGTAACAATGATCACTCTATCATTTCACTCAACAGATACAAAAAGTATAGATAGTGTTAGCACAAAAATTATTGGCTTCGATTATAATAGTGAACCGATGCAGCAGTGAAAAAAATTTAAGGGGGGGGAAAGATAAATTGAGAGAAATGAGTCATTTACTTCATCACTAAGCAGTTATTCAAGGGATTGTAAATCGCGATTTAAAATGCTTCATTTACTAACAAATAAAATCCCTCGCTATAATCCATGCCCAATACATTTCATTTAACCATATAATTTATTCAGTTCCTCTGCAAAAGATTTCTTTATAACTTCTCGCTTCAACTTAAGTGCTGCTGTGACAAGGCCACTTTCAGGTGTCCACGTATCAGCAAGTAACTTTATCTTTGCAGGAATTTCAAACTTGTCCAATTTTGCACTCTTTCCAACCTGTTCATAACATCACAAAAACATGTACTCATCAGAGGGGACTATTTTCTATCATACAATATAATCCATTTGCACTTATCCATGTTGACAAAAAGATATTCTCAACAACAACGAATTTAATCGCCTAGGAACATTAAACGGAGAAGAATAATTAATTGCTTGACATAGAAAGTGTGGGCATTGGAATTTTCACAACAATACACCAATCAAGCAATGTACAACAGAGCATGCATAAATGACTCTATAGCAAGTAAAGGTGGAAGATAATGGTAGCTTATAATATAACATATCCATATACTAAAGTACAATATCACGTTAGCTTTGTTAATGAACGTATTCAAAGTTGTGTGTGTAAAATTGCATAAAAGTTGTGTGATATTTTTCATTGTGATATGTACAACGTTGTTTGTCCCACAAACGAGTAGAATGATCATTTGCCTGCTACCAAACGTGCAAACATGCTTATGGAAATAGAGAGCAGAAGAAAGGGACTTGAAATTTCCCTTTGGAGGCCTTTAGCATGCCCTCCAATCTACGAAGATTCATTCTTTCAGGTTTCTATGTTAAACATGTGCAAAATCAGATAGGCAAAGAAATTATTTTAAATCTAATCTAAGACAGATAAAACAATGTATATAAGTTGTTTGTTATTGATATACTTAACCATTCAACTTCCTCATTGTCAAGTGCTTCTACATCTAATTGGAACCGGAGACTCAACTGGAGAGTGAGCGAGTGACTGCAAACTAAGTTGTTTTTCAAAAACTGTTCTCTTACCAAAGTAGAGCACCAAGGACATACGTACAAAGCAGCCTATACACAGCATCAAATAGACATGAAGAGACTTGTATAGTCTCCCATTCCACTTGTAATTGTGTGTGTTAGAATAGAGTCTTCAAACTAAAAACTATGCATGCTTTTGCTTCGAAGGCTTTAGTTTCTCCTCTCAATGATATAAGTGTCAATTTGCAGTCATCAAGAGAAGCCCGACCAACCCTTTGAATGGCAATAATCTGAAACATAAGTCACTAGAGGAAGAAGGGTTGAGAATATGGTATTCATGTTCTAGATTACAGACTTTGTTTCTTAATATGCCAAAAACAAGACACTGAATTGCTTCATGATGTTTATTTATGGTCAAATACAGCGCTGAAATCAGGCACTCTGATTTAGACCTAGTCCTCAAATATAATGGCAAGGTTTGTTAGAATTTTCTGACCCTATTGTGAGAAATCCTGGAACAATGTTCAATATATATGGCCAATAAAAAATTATGGCAAGGATTATCAACATTTTTGTACCATTAAGTTTGCAGTGATTGCCTTTGACTCCCTTTCATTTTACAACTTGGTAATGTCCTAAATTCTTAACATCCCTAAGACCCCTCTTAGCACAGTTAGAGCTGGCAATAAACTGGCCTCATGTGCTATCTCATGAAGTACTGCTCCACTATTCTTAATATATGCTACTAGATTTTTAGGTCAATTTCATCAATACCATGCACACTTTGAAATCACATGCACATTCATGTCATTTAACAAAAAAAAAGCATCTTGCATCATTCAATGACATAATTTTATGTGCCAATGACCATTTATTACATTTCCTCATTTTTTTTCCATGAAAAATGCATGAAAAGTTCCACCTGAGGGACTAAACCTAAATAAAAATTATTCTTTAAATATAATCCCGTAATATATAAAAATAACACTGTGGTGTCATTCAGTCAGTAGCCTGCAGACACCAGCAAAAACTAGTTCCAAGGAAGAGTTGGATGAGGACCAATAAATTGTCCAACTTCCATCTTTAACATGTCTACCAGAGAAGACAGTGGTTTTACACCACACTGGAGAATGTACAAGAAGATAAACTTCCTCCACTTCAATCATATGAAGGTAGATCTTTCAGGCAACATAAGCTGGCGCTAAGTCGTTCCTCTGCGCCTGTGAATCTTGCTCTCAATTCTATTGGATTTTGAAAATTTTGAGCCCAATACTTACAATGCAGGAAAGAGAAGCCTGGATAGGAAAAGGCCACATAGGCTGAATATGGCACTCCAACAAAGAATAAAGCTTGAGTGTTGGCAGAATTCCCCCAAGAAAACAGCGCATGCAATCTAAATGGATATAATATGGTGAGAGGCAAATAAGATGGCTACTTGAACAAGTAGAAAGCTGAACCATTGCCTAGGGTTATGCACAACAAGAATGGATAGAATATGGAGGAACATTTGTGCATATTGCAAAAATATTAGCCTTTTGGTTTGTTCTCTCCATGGCAACCCAATTTTGTTTGAAAGTGTTTTAAATGAATGTGAAAAGCACCTTCCTAAATGGGGACTTGGAAGAAGAGCTATGCATGGTTCAGAAACATGATTTCCAAGTTACCGGCAAAAAACATCTAATGTGAAGGTTGGCAGAATCCTTTTGCAGACTTAAGCAAGTTCCATCAGACTCGATCTCCAAGTTCCAGGTAAATAACCTCCGATGTGCAGGTTGGTGGAGTCCCTTTGCAGGCTTAAGCAAGTTCCACCAGCCTCTTCAAGATTTCTAATGCAAATGAAGTATTTTTTATTTGACTCTCTATGTCAAAAGCAATGGTGTTGATATTGTGATATTGATTGCATATGTTGCTGATGCTATCATCCCTAGTTGTGAGAACAATGTAATCCATAAGGTAAAACATGATCTTTATGCTCCTTTCGACATGACAGATTCAGGCCTTCTACATTACTACCTAGGTGTAGATATTTTACAGATTAACCACTACACTTACGTCTGCACCTATGGAGGTTGGTCTGAAATTATCAGCCAATACTGGTTCTCCATCAATCAGTGAATAAGTTAAAACAATTGGTATGCACATAGTTTCCTCTGTCACATCCATTAGAATGGATTTATGCTTTGCATTCAGCATGCTTTTTCAGCTTATGTCCAAACCAAAAACAAATCATTGGCAAAAAGAAAAATAAGTACTAACATATGTCAAACGAACACTTGACTTTTACACTTGACTTTAGCATTTGGTAGGAGAAATTTGGTGATTTCAAGCTGTCAAAGTTCACAAGCTCAGATTCGCCTGGATCATTTATGTCAAGAAGTCTATCTTTGGCTAGTATTTTTCCTCTAGATTTAGAAGTAGTGTCCTGGCAAAGCAAAAAGCAGCCTACAGATTGCTCTAATAAACCAAGGCTGAATAAAAAGCAACAGTTAGCAAAGCTTGTGAAGCTCTCTGGTTAGGGAGATTACTTGTTAATCTCTAGATTGAATGGTTCAAGCGATCTCCGTTGTATTTTACTACCAGAACATATAGAAATTGGTGAAGAAACCAAAATTTATCATATTAGAACAAAGCATATCAAGGTTCATCACCATTATATCAAACAACTGGTGGAGGGTGAAGAAGTTTGCCTCCGCTATTGTCTTACAGAGGAGCAAACGGTAGAGATAATGACTAACCCCGTTAGTCCTAACAAATTTGTCAAACTTTATCTAATTTTCACCAAGGTCTCGTGTAATAAATAAAATTGTGTCACTGACAGTTGAGTTCATCACCCATAATGTCTATACATATAAAAGCATAATGAATAACAAAATTCAAAGCTCAATTCCCTCCATTTCTTATGTCGAGCCTATCTGCATTATGAATAACAAAATTCAAATCTCAATTCCCTCCATTTCTTATGTCGAGCCTATCTTCTTTTATTGTTAGATGTCAATACAGCTAACTTTGGTTTAAATGTCCATTCTGTCCATATCACAAACTATGTTTTCATGACTGTTCATGGCTTCTAATGTGCCCACCATTATAAGGTGGTCAAACCGTCTTTAACTTCCAGAAACTCCAATTTTTGCAATTCTAGACCTGTCAAGAATCAAGGATTTTCTACCATCTTCTGCACAAATCTTTACTACACAAGAATTTTAATCCATATCTTCTCACTGTGCTCATTTTTCTCTCTTCTTATCTCATATCAAAGGTATCGAGGGATATGATAGTCTTGTATAATGGTGTTATGTAGTAGTTGGCATGGGCCACACATAACCCAGTTGTGTTAATGATTTGGGTGGGGTTACACACTCCCCTAGCAATAAAAGTGAGTATATAAAGAAAAGATCATGAAGTTGTAAGACATCACTATAATAATCAACTTATTGCAATCGACTTGCACACAAAGTTGAGCTCTCAAATTAGGAGATCTTGTGGAATTATTCCTTGAGTATTATTGGTGTTGCTCTACCTTAAGGGTATTCACTATATTCATCTCTTGTAAGGACTTATTGCTATGTAGATAAATTATTGTTATTTCTACATATTGCATGGTAACTTATGTTATTGAGTATCAAGGTTTAGAACAAGTGGCTAAGTAACCACCTTCATGTTCAACTTGAACAAGGATTAAAACAGAAAAAAATCACCACCCCAAAAAAAGCTACGAGGTTTGGCAGTAAGTTCAGAAAACAAAAGCATATATTACATATTAACAGTGTTCCATGGGGACGCGTCCACCCCCCCCTGGGGGACGCGTCCCCCCCCGCGCGTTTCCCGCGTCCCCCAGCACGGGGGGATGGCAAGGGGGACATTTCCCCCCGTCCCTCTTTTTGGGGGACGGCTGGGAAATGTCCCCGGGACGGCTGGGGGGTGAGACTCAAAATGGGTCCCACCCCTTACCATTTTTTAAGTTAATTTTTGTTTTTTTTTTTTTTTTCACCCTTGGGTGAGGATGCCCAACCGTGGGGGACGGTTGGGCCCCATGGGGGACGCTCGGGCCGTCCCGGGGACGGCCGGGCCCCATGGGGGACGGTCTGAGCGTCCCCCATGGGGCCCGGCCGTCCCGGGGACGGCCTCGAGCGTCCCCATGGGGCCCGACCGTCCCCGGGGACGGCCCGAGCGTCCCCCATGGGGCCCGACCGTCCCGGTCTGAGCGTCCCCCATGGGGCCCGGCCGTCCCGGGGACGGCCCGAGCGTCCCCCATGGGGCCCGACCGTCCCCGGGGACGGTCTGAGCGTCCCCCATGGGGCCCGGCCGTCCCCGGGGACGGCTCGAGGGTGTCCTCGGGGACGGTCTGAGCGTCCCCCATGGGGCCCGGCCGTCCCCGGGGACGGCCTGAGCGTCCCCCATGGGGCCCAACCGTCCCCCACGGCTGGGCATCCTCACCCAAGGGGGAAAAAAAAAAAACAAAAATTAACTTAAAAAATGGTAAGGGGTGGGACCCATTTTGAGTCTCACCCCCCATCAAACCCTAAACCTAACAAAACAAGGAGTGAAAATAGAAGACTTCACTTATTTCCACAGCAGCATGAAAAACTCTTTCTACACGGGTTTTTTCCATCTCAACATGAATGGTAAACAAATAATTTAACCAAGGATAGTACCTGGTTCTATTTGCAACAAAACCCTAGATGTTCTTGGCAAAATTTGCACAAGCTTTCTCTATTCATTGTCTCGCTTCCTCTTTTTTTTTGCCGGTGTCCCAAACCTCCAAGGGTTTACTGTTATAAGACCAAAAATGGTGCATTTCCAGCACCAAATCCATCTCATTCCATGTACCCCTCTCATTTCAATCAGAATCCACAAATGGGTTTTGCAAGAAGTCAGAAAAATCAGAGGTTTGATTAGCGCATGGCTTCCATGAGGCAGTGTCATTGCATCCTCTTGCTAGTTTGCAGTGATGGTTCAGACCTCCACTCTCTCTTTCACCAAAAATTAGGGTTCCAATATGAAGGCGTGCAAGAAAAGAGTTGCTTTATATTGATTTGTATAAGGTTAGCCCTAATTTGGTTCTTGTCCCTTACTTAAAATCAAACTTTCATGCTTACAAAATTTCCCCACCAATGCCAACACTAAACCAATTCACTTGTGGGGTCTAATCCCCAAGGACCTATGGTAAGGGTCTTTGGAATTATGCTATAATGCCATCATTACAAGACTAAAAGGAGGTTTATTTAAACAATACCAATTCTTTTGGTATAGTGACTGAAAATTTGAACAGTTAGTGACAGTTAGTGACTGAAATTTTTTAAAAATGACAGTCTTTGTTTGAACATTGGTGGCTGAAAAAATGATGGCTGTTATTACTTAAAATGATGACTGTTTGAACATTGTTTGCACTTGATATCCTTGGCTGAACCTTCAAGTTATAGTTGTTGAACTTGAAACAATTAAATGGCTGCATATTAGTAACTAATATGAATATGAAAATGTTAAATGACTCAATTATGGCTGCACTTATGTGTTAGTAACTAATCTGAATATGAATGGCTGCACTTATGTGTTAGTAACTAATTTGAATATGAATGGTTGCACTTACATAATTGATTAGTAATATGAAATATCATTTTTGTTGGGTGTAGAATTCTGAATGTGTAGATTATTCTAAATTTCTAAAAAAAATCAATTTTTATAGTATTATACTAGCCGTCCCCCCAGCCGTCCCCGAGCCGTCCCCTAAAATCGGCCTGCCGTCCCCCACCGTCCCTGGAAACCCATCCCCCAGGCTCGTGGAACCTTGCATATTAATATATTATATATAATGTTGTAATACATATTATATGTAAATATGTATTGTATGATATATATATTATAATGTATGTCATATTATTGTAAAATGTATATCATAAATTACATTATATAGTAATAATACATATTAAAATATACATGTTATATCATATAGTATCAATATCCAAGTGATACATGGTTTTCTATTCGAGTTTGTAATAATAACAATAGAATGCATAAAATGATCTACAACTTCTATGCCTTCCAAGCCATCTCTAGTTGGAACTAGATCACTGACATGGCGCTCTACATGTGCAAGGGTTTGTGAAAAGTAACGAAAGACTGAAGCAGTGTCCTAACATAATAAATAAACAGAAGCAAGCTCTCCAGAAAGGCAACACATCAAGAATCCTCAATTTGCCAACTATTTCAACATTGGGAAGGAGGACTGCAATCTTGCTACTTGTGGCCTTTTATATATATATATTAAAATGTATGTCATATTATTGTATATGCATATACATTATGTTATATAGTAATAATATATATCATACATATTAAAATATACAAGTTATATCATATAGTATCAATCTCCAAGTGATACATGGTATTCTATTCAAGTTTCTAATATGAACTATAGAATACAAGAAAATGATCTCAGCTTCTATGCCTTCCGACCCATCTCTAGTCAAAGCTAGATCACTGAAATGGTGCTCTGCATTGTGCAAAGGTTTGCAGAAAGTAATGAAGGGATGGAAGCAGTGCCCTAACATAATTAATAAACAGAAGCAACCTCTCCAAAAGGGCAAAGCATCAAGAATCCTCAATTTGCCAACTATTTCAATGCTAGGAAGGACGACTGCTCGAGAACCCTCAATTTTCCAACTATTTCAACACTGGGAAGGTTGACTGCAATCTTGCTACTTGTGGTCATTTTTTATATGGGGTGTAAGTTCGCAACTATTACAGCAAGTATCTATATTGCAGTGTTGTTCCATATTGGCTGGGTGGTTATTTTGCCCACAAATGTACTCATGTCATTAAATACTATATTCAGCCTCGATAGGAAGCCTCTGAGTTTGAAATGCTATGATTTTCTGTTTTAAACCATCACTACTATTCTGCCCAAACCATCACTACTTCCTTTACTATGTGTGTCTGCTCCTGCATGGCGATCTGGAGGGAAACACTGAGAATTGAAGACAAATGTGTCATTATTTGAATCTTTTCGCTACAATTTCGGTGTGTTTTTCAAAGTTCAGCAATTTATTCGGCAAACCCAGTTACATAAACAAGTGGTATCAGAGCAGTGACTTGGGCAAGTGCAGGAATTTTTCAGATCTAAAAAAATTGCGGCATTTTTTACAGAAAGCGCCTCATTTTTTAGGATCCATATATTTGCGAAGACATCAGATTCAAATAATTTCTGCACCATCTGTTTTAGAATTTCAAAAGCTTCAAATTGAGTGATCATATAATGAAGTCCAACCAGTATTGAAGGAGATATGAGTCTAGAGCAGCTGTAGTGCCATTTTTTTTAATCAGGCTTTTTCAGAAAAAGAGAAGAAAAAATTGAGTCATTTTTCAGTTTGGCCAAAGCAATCAACTGCCATCTGTGCATTTGAAGGGAAATTTTTGATCTACTTGTTTATGTGATTTTTTGAATTAGGATTGGTGAGTAGGAGTTCCATAAAGTTTTTGTTTTATAACATACTAGTTTTCATTGTGACTTTTATCCAGAGATCATGAAGTTGCCAAACTTTTCTAGACAGGATAAAAGGATAGCTCGTTTGAAGGAAACCTATTATCTTCCATATAGTCTGAAGGATACCATCAAAAACTATGAAAAAGAATAAAATTTCTAGAGGAGAAAAAAGACATGTATAAAACAGTTAGAAAATTGCAAGAAGGAAAAGGAAAAAAGTAAGGACGATAGAGAGACGGAAAAAGGAACCACATCTTTGGATTCAAAGGAGCAAGAGAAGATTTGAGGAGATTTATTTCCATCTAAAGATTCTATTTTGCAGTTCAAGGATGAATTCAAAAGCTCATTATTTCAGCTTTATGGAGTAGTGTGGTGGAGAAAGTTGCGGCCAAGTTGGAGAAGTGGGTGCCTAAACCACTCTATTTGGCTGGAAAATTCCAGATTTGTTCTAAAGTTCTGGCCAGTACTCATGTCTATTATTCATCTTGTTGGGCAGGCTCCTAGGCCTCCTATAAAAAGATAGAGAAAATTTTAAGATTTTTCTATGGGCTAAAACTGATGGCAATACTGATTTTCACAGAATAAATGGGACCTCTGCTATACCTCTCAAGCCATGAGGACCTAGGTTTGATTTATATCAAAAAAACAAGGACAGGGTTTGCTGCAAAATGGGTGGTTTGTATGGCTACAAGTAATAATCCATGGAAGCAATTTCTTAGGAATACACTTCTTAAGGCCCATCCGAGAGGATATCTTCATGGAAAGGCCTTGGCCTTCAAACTCTTCTGTTTTGGCCAGACCAGATAAAGACTTTTGGCACCTTTATTTCCCAGAGCATTTGGTGGGGTTGAGATAAAATTAAGGTTTTTTTATAGTGAGGGGATTCTCTTCCACAAATGAGTTTTCAGCTCTTTCTCAAAGTCTATGGTGGTCCCCGCATTTCACAAACAATTCTGGTTTGCTTGCCCTCAACAGGGATATCCCAACAAAAAGACTATATAAGAAGTATATCAGATCTTTGGTAGATTTGTTAAACATAGATACAAGAGAATGGCTCTCAGAAACAGAAATTAAACAATACTATAAAGTGAATAGAAGGGATCTTACTTATATTAACACTATTAAATACTCTCTCCCAGACTTTATTAAAGCCCTTGTCCCATCTGTACTAAACTATGAGTGGACCCAAGACTGGAATTGGCCTGGTCATAAAACCCTGCATACTTTGTTAAAAAAGCCTACAAATGGCTCTGTTCAGCCCCAAGGTTAGCCCCCCAACTTAACAAGTATTGGGAAGTAAATCTTTCTCAGGAAACTTGGCTGAAATATATACAGTCTAGCTGCTGCCAGTAAAGCCAAAGAAGGCAGTTTTTGCATAGTCTCTTTTATTGGGAGGTCTCCCAGTGCGGAACCGGTTCAACCATCTTGCCTTTTGCTCCCCCAGTTTGGTTTATGTGTCAGCAGTTGGAAAATCCAATGCATATATTATGGCCTTGGTCACTGGCCCCTCAGGCCTGGGAATGGTGTCAAAGTTTTCTCATTTTCCTATGGAATTGTAGAAATAAAAGAATGTTCAGAAATGAACAGCACGAGTTTGGAAGTCAAGATGCTTTGTGTCTCATCTTTTCTCCGAATGTGCAGATTTCAGTAAAATCTCAGAATGTGCAGATGGAGCTAGAGCACCTTCATCATTTGCTGAAATTCTGGGAAGATGCCCCATGTAACATGGAAACCCCTGGGAGATCCTGATAGTAGCTCATCAGCTGCAGCATTACTTCCAGCATCTTGAGCCTAGCTTAATGTTTTCTTGTTTTTCAGATTTAGGATTTCTTCCTTAGTTTTTTAACCCAAGAAATGATGTATAAGTGAACATACTGGTGGTAAGCCCTTTGGCTACCCTTTTTTTGTATTGTGCTTCCCAGGTTTAATCAAATGAAATTATTCAATACAAAAAAAACTCATTATTTCCATAATAACTAGCAGCAGGTCTAATTGCATCAATGTTGACTTGGCTAAGAGGTTGCAGGTTCAAACAAAGAATATCAAGGAGATATAGGATGAGGGTGAAGATATTCATATTTTTGAGGATTTCAAGATCATTAGGAGTAAATATGTTTTACGTTCAAATTTGTATAGATATGAATGATGTGGATATTGTTCCTGGATATCCTTGGTTGAATTCATTGGTACTGTTAATATTAACATGCAAAATAAGTTTATGAAGCTTTGATATAGGAAAAAAAAGATAACATTGCAAGATATTTATCAGCATAAAAAGCAAGGAGCCAAAGAGAAGCAAGAAAAAGCTATTTCAAGGGAAATAAAATGAAAATGTAGCAGAAGAATTAGAAGAGTCCAAGGAAAAATCAGAATAACTAGTACAAAGATAAACCTAAAGAAGGGCATTAAAAAGAACATATGGAAGAATCTGAGGACCATCTAAATAAAAATAAATTAGAGGAACAGAAGGTTGACGAGTCCAAAAATAAAAAAGAATAAATAGCTAAGGTTGCAGCATATGACACCCTCACTGCCATGACAGTCAACAATCATAGAGGCATGGCATCAAGCATCAGAAGAACTACTATGGACCTACATGGAACCAGAGACACAATGATTATAGAGGTACCAAAGACCAAATGAGCAATAATTATGGATATCAAAGCGGCAGAGAGGATGCATGGAACTAAAAGAGCAATAATTATGGATAAAACAACAGTGCTGCAAAAGCATGGGATCAAAGGAGCAATAATAATGGATATCAGAGTTGTATAGTAGAAGCATGGCACCAGAGAAGGCCCACCAATAAAGATTTCATTTGGATGGATTGATGATTAGGATTGGTACCAGTTGTTGGAAATAATAATTACATTATATTATTTGGTTTCTTCTCATGTTTTGAGGACGAGACGTATTCATGGGGTGGAACGATAGGTATCTAGGGATGTACTTCTGTATTGTACATTTGTGTTGTGGAGAATTTGGCCTTGACCACACATAACCCAAGGTTTATTGTATTGGGTATTATATTATAAAATGAGTCGGCTAGGGTTATACCCTCTATAGTATTATAAAATGAGAGTATTTGAAGAAGGGATCATGGAGTTGAGAGAATTCATCTTCATCAAATCATTGCATTGTGATCATCTTCCCCATGAAATAGTGCTCTAATATTAGGAGATCTTGTGGTTTTATACCTTAGGGACAATTATTGGTGTTACCCTACTTTAAGGATATTCTTTATATACATCTCTTGTGTGGATGTATTGTATCGTGGAGGATTTATTGTTATTTCTATATATTTAATGGTGATTTCTGTTATTTAGTGTCAAGGTTCTCAACATCATGATTTTGCCTTCTTGCTTTTGTTATCTCATCTCCATTGTCAACCATTTTCGTCTCTTCTGCTTTAATGATCGTCTCCATTTTTGACCTGTTGCTGCTCCATCACCATCTTGCTTTGATGATCTCATTTTCACTGCCCACTTGCTTCTCTACATACGTAATACACCATGTACTTGGTGTCAGTTTAAATAATGGCATTTTTTATTGCCCTTTAGGCCAACACTTTGGTTAATACTAGTTGGATAGACTCATTGTGCTTGCAGATTGTTTTGTAACTCAATATATCCACCTTTAATAAGGCAGTAATCAATTATCTGAAGTTTCTCCTCTATAAAGTAGCATTTCAGAGTTTTAAAATTAAAGATTATACTTCTATTTGAACATACCAATCTCCTTTCTATTCTCATGTTATTTGATTTCATTTAACAACTGCAGCCTCTTAAGGAAGTCCTTTCCTGCAAGGAATGTTTCTCACGACCTTGGTTCATCAAAAATGTCTATTAGTGGCAAGGCCTCAATCTGAATATTGAAAAAAAAAGGCCTCAATTTGAACTCAAATAGTGCATTGGAATTAAAATCTCTTTAACATTGTCTTAATTCTCATGCCAAACACTACTGTACGGTTACAAAGTGATATTTTTGGTTTAAGGGAGACCTTGGATCTTAGCAAGAAGAAGTTAATGGCTGTGTGCCAAAGGAAAATTCTAGATATATTGTATATTATACCCAATTACAGAATAAAATATGCAAATGCCAAAAACAGGAATGTAAAAGCTACTATACAGACCTTCAAAATCGAGCTCTGAACTTCTTTGATTGCTTCAGGTTTCTGACACAAATCTGTGAAGTCCTTGTAAGCAATACCTTCGTTTTTAGCCCAATTTTCAAGAGCTTGGTGAGATGGAACAATCAGAGCCACACAGTAACTGTGGAATGGATCAGCATGTACCATGATATTTTCCACATAATGACTCCCGGACAAACCGGCCTCGGCCTGCATAATGAGAAACCAAGGATATAAGAACAGTTGAAAAAATGGTTGAGACACAATTAAGAAATTTTTAGTAACAATCATTAATTATACCTTGCCCAGGGAAACATATTCTCCATGTTGAAGCTTTACAATGTCCTTTTTCCGGTCAGTAATCTCAAGGCATCCATCAGGATGAAATCTGCCTATATCTCCAGTGTAAAACCATCGCATTCCTTTCTCATCCACCTTTACAACAGAAATCCATATAACTATGAAATTTATTGTGATAATTATTGTGCAATCAAAAGAAGTAAGTTGAGCCCTGACATTCAATCACCTTGTAGACCTCATCAGTTTTCTCCTTATTCTTGAAATATCCCATTGTTACATTGGGGCCACCAATAACAATCTCTCCTTGGGGCATTGGTGAATCTGATGTCAAATAACCACCTTCCTCCCAATCAACCAGCTGTGAAAGTAATAATAAGCAATGTTTAGCAATTATTTACAATCTAAACCAACCGACAATTCATGTTTCCCACATAACTTAAAAAGTGCAATATAAAAATAAAGAGAATAGGCACCCTTAAGGAAGGCAAGAAAAATGGCAGAGAAACATTGTAGAAACTTTGTACAAACAAACCCTTTCTAAGATGAGAAACTTTGCACAGTAAAATAGAGTTTATCTACAAACAAACCCTTTCTAAGATGAGAAACTTTGCACAGTAAAATAGAGTTTATCTACAAACCCACCCTTTCTAAGATGAGAAACTTTGCACAGTAAAATAGAGTTTATCCAGTGGTCTTTATGTAACGGAAGGATTATAATGTTCTCAAATAAAATGCCAGTCAAGCATAATAATATTCTCCAATTAAACGTCTGTCAACCATTCTAATATTCTCCAGAAAAACAAACAGATATTCCCTAGTAAATGCTGCAAAAAAAGCACCCTAGAACACACAGCTCTTCTTATAAGATCTGTCTCAGATGAAATCATTTCTCCCTGTATTTCTGAGGGAGCTCACTTAGCAACAATTGATTGTCCCACCAAAATTAGATGTCCTCCTCAGAAAACTTTCTACAAATGGTAATTTCACTGTGCATACAACTTACAATTTTCTACAACTTGCCCTATGAACGAGAGTCTAGGAATCAAAACTTTGACAAAAAAATGAAGAGTTCATGTTTTCTGATGCTGCAGCACCAAGAACTCTTGCATAATTAAGGATGTCAGTGCCCCTTCTTCTCACTCTTTTTTTAATATTTTTGCCTACTTGAGAAACATGATAGAATCCATTATCAAATGGCATTAGCTCAACCGGTTCAATTCCTCAACTTTCAAGGAGGAGACCAAGGTTCGAATCTTGCCAAGCGATACATGCATAATAGCCAAGCTATTGTAATACCAATATATGCTGATGATGTAATATGGGTGGAGCCATTTCAATCCCATATAATGAATAAAAAAAAAAACATGATATAATCTGTTTGTTGAGTGTCTTTCTTGTTGAAAGTGTCATCTGACTTATGGCCAAGGCTGACATTGTATGATGTAATCTTGTATAGGCCTACGGGCAATCATTGTACAATGTATTTAATTTATTGTAATATTTTATTATATAAGCCCTATGGGCTGCACTTAACCTTGCTAATGGTTGAACCCATCATATAATTTGCAATTAACCTAAAGGACCTCATGTTATGTCAGCTTAGGTTAAACTCATTTATGTAATTTGGGGATTAGGTATTGGTATAAATACTCCCCAACCACTCCATCCATTGCATCCAAGTATTGTGATTCTTATCCACGGATAATACAATGATTATTTACAGTGCCTACACATACCCCACAATTTTTGTGTCTCCATTTTTCTTTCTTTAGTACTTTTCCACTTGTTGTATAAGATCTGAGTGGATGGATTGCTTCTATTCATTTCTGAAATCTATTGTGAATTCCAACATGGTATCAAAGCAGGAATGGAGCAACATTGCTTGGTCAGAGAGAAAGTACACTCGAAGCCTTCTATCCCTCTTAATACAAGGACAATCGACTACTCAAAACTTCATAAGTATCTTCACCATAAAAGAAAGGAAATTTTATTCCCCAAATTGCCATTCATTTTTTTAATTACCTAGAGAATTTATGCCTTCTCCACCCTTTGCTTCATTATCATCAAGGTATGTTTGCAAATTTGAATTCAATTTCTAAGCTTCATTTCCAAGTATGCTATGGCATGGAGGTTGAAAGGGGTCAAAGCAGGAAAAATTTGAATTCAAGTTCGTCTGCTTTCCCACGCACACTCTCTACAATGTTGTGCTGCCCTTTTGGAATAGGTAGGACATCCTTCTTTAAGGAGAGGACACATGCCCAAGCACAACAAAATTATTCATCGAGATGGTTAGCAGAGCGCAACATTGGGCTTTTTTCCTTTTGTGCAATGCAAGTCCAAATCCACAAGAAGCGCCTTTGTGCTCAAATCGAGGACAAATAAGTAATAAATCTATGGGTTGATGTTGCTTTTATCATGGTTTGGACGAACAACAGGTTGGGCAGAGGAACAAGTGGTGAGGCGTTGAAAATGGACAAGATAGTGTTTGAATTCCGTCATTGCCTTTTTGATGCCTTCTTATGTGGTGACCACAAGCTGCTCCAACTAGTTGCCTATGCCAAGGGGGTTAAGGCTCTTGTGGATGGAACAATTTGCATTTGAATCTCGTTGTTGACCTTTTTTGTGCATCATGTGGCTTGAGGACACTGTTGTTGCCTTCGAGAAGAAGAAACTGCCTTAGATGCCTTAACATGGCACTATCATGGATAGCACGATGCTTTTTGGGCAGCAGAGATCCAGGTTTGAATCCCTATGGCACCAAGTAATGAACAAAGGTGGACTCTGGCTGACGTGGTACTTTTATTTATGTGCCAAATCAAAAATTTTACATATATGTATCCCATGTGCCAATTAGAACACCAAGTGTCGATGTCCAAGCGGATCAAAGGAGCTAAAGTGGCCTAAAAGGAGTGGAGAGCACTAGCAAATCAGAAATTGCCATGTGGCAAGTTGGGATTTGTTCTTGCATTTCTAAGGTTCGAGGATTAAATTTTGTATTTTTGAGGTCCATTAGGGCAAAACTTCCAAAAGCCATAACTTTTGCATTTTGAGCCCTTTGTTTTCAAATTGCATGATTTTTCGACTCTATGCACTAGTAGCATCAGTTCAAGGATCTCTTACAATAATAGGAAGCAGATTGTGTAAGATGATGGATCATCAAGCCCTAATTACTCACCTCAATGGGTAAAAATACAGTATTTTGTCAACCCAAATGATTGGCCTATTACACAACAAGAACACGTGGTGCATTTTTCATAAGATAAAGCAAAAGCCTTAAATGAAGAAACTCGCCAGCATTAGGAAGAAGCGACTCTTGGCCTATTCTTCTTGTTGATTGAACCAGGAATTGCTTTCCCATATCAAAGAAGAATGTGAACCTATTAAAGTATAGTCAAAATTACAAGAGTTATTTGGAAAAGTAAATACAACTAAAGCAAGCATTTTTCAAGAAGATAAAGCAAAAGCCCTAAATGAAGTAACTCGCCAGCATTAGGAAGAAGCGGCTCTTGGCCTATTCTTCTTGTTGATTGAACCAGGAATTGCTTTCCCATATCAAAGAAGAATGTGAACCTATTAAAGTATAGTCAAAATTACATGAGTTATTTGGAAAAGTAAATACAACTAAAGCAAGCATTTTTCAAGAAGATAAAGCAAAAGCCCTAAATGAAGAAACTCGCCAGCATTAGAAAGAAGCAGCTCTTGGCCTATTCTTCTTGTTGATTGAAACAGGAATTGCTTTCCCATATCAAAGAAAAATGTGAAACTTTTAAAGTATAGTCAAAATTACATGAGTTATTTGGAAAAGTAAATACAACTAAAGCAAGTCACCTGGAATTAGAGCTTTCTCGTCTCAAATTGGTTGAGTTTGATAACATTGAGGATTATATTGCTAGATTTAAGAAATTGAGAGCAAATATTGCATCTTTTGGAGGAAAAATGAAAGATGATGCAAAATGTGTGAAAATTGTCCTTGCTAATCTCTCTTCTTTTCAGATGTTGAACCTCATGGTTCATATGATTCCTATGTTCTTGGAATCACAAAAAAACTCTTACTCTTGATCAGCTTTTCTCTCTCCTAGTTAATTTTTAGGTAGCAATGAGGAATTGTAGTGGTACTTCACAAATACAAACTCATGCAAAGGAATTCAAACCTAAGGAGGCTAAGACCCAAGGGCCCAAGGGCCAAGCTAAGTCTTCAAAGAAGTCGAAGACCATTTGCAGATATTGCAAGAGGGAAGGACATCCAACCAAAAATTGCTTGCTGAAATTGCAAAGGATTGAAGTTGAGTTTTTGAAGATGGGTGGTCGTCTTTTAGATGATGAGGGGGATTTAGAAGACTCGAGCATCCATTATGGGGGTGGGGTGGGAGGGAGGGGGGAGAGACGGGGGAAGATATTATTTTTACTAATGCCTTCTCTACTTGTCCCCTTGATTCAAATTATGAGAGGTGTTGAAAGTGTAATCTCGATAATAGCCAAGGCCAACATTGTATAATGTAGTCTTGTATAGGCCTTAGGGCAATCATTGTACAATGTAAATAATTTAATGTAATATTTTATGATATAAGCTCTATGGGCTGCGGTTAACCTTGTTATGGTTAAACTCGTCTTATAACTTGTAATTAACCTTAAAGCCCTCTTGTTATGTCAGCTTAGGTTAAACTCATTTATGTAATTTTTGGGACTAGGTATTGGTATAAATATCCCCAACCACTCCATCCATTGTATCGGAGTGTGTGATTCATATCCACGAATAGTACAGTGATTATTTACGGTGCCTACAAGCATCCCACAATTTCTCTATCTCCCTTTTTCTTTGTTTTGTCCTTTTATGCTTTCTCTATAAGATTTGAGTCGATGGTTTGCTTCTATTCGTTTTTGGAAAATATTGTGAATTCCAACATTTCTAGTATCGACCAATTTGATACAGGTATCATTCTAGTCTATCCTTGTCTTTATAAGCATTGACACTATAACCCTTGGTGGTCACTTGGAAAGTTTCAATCTTCTAAATTAAATTTGTTTATTGGTTAGTTCCTTATTTTGTATACTGAAAAAGTGGCTGAAGGAGAACCAATACATTTTTTGTTTTAAGTATTGGTTGCTCGATGAGCTTCTACAAACTACTACTAGAGTCCATTTCAGATTTACAATATTAGTCACTTGTGACTATCATGCATCTAGATTCCTTGAGGAGGCCTCAGGCATGAGAAAACAAATGAAAATAAAATCTATGGAACTTGAGTATGAAGCAGATCATAAACACAAATCATTCACTATTTGTGATACTAACTTTACAACAATAAGTTGTAACATGAAATGAAAGAGCACCACACAATAAGGGTATAAAAGAGATCCTTTATTCACTCGTATAAGATATCTAATCTTCTAGAAGCACAGGAATTGAAGGAAAACCCTTCCATCTCTTTGCAAGACTCACCTTTCAGCAAGACTTCCCTCAAACCCCACCCCCTCATGTGAGGACATGATAAGGATGAGAGGCACTTCATTTGCTCATTGGACAATTATGAGTATCTTTGGGCAACATACCCTGCTACCCAAAAGATTACTGAATCAGGCTGTCCCTCTTGCTCAAGCAGGTAACTATCCAACTCATCACCATTAAAATCCCTATGCCAGGAATGAGCCATGACATGGATTGTTATGAAACAACTTCAAGAATTATAGCAATAGCAGCAGCAATCCAATAATGCGAAAATAACATTACCCAAATGATAATAATAATTTAGATCCAATTGTCAGAAAATCAATTATGCAATAATCAAATTCCAAATTCAAATCAATAAAAATCCTTAGCCACTTAGAGAGGGTGAAGTCTCATAGCCACTTGGAGAGAGCAAAATCTCATATACGTAGCAAACGCGAATAAGATTCGAATATCAAAGATGATCTCAACTACCACCTAACTCTTCCTATTTATAGATTAAATTAATCATTAACCCTAACCCTAATGCTCAAGGGTTGCCTATCTAAGCCTAGGGCCCGAGCTAATAAAAATAAAGATAGTTGACATGGCTGTATTGTAGTCGTTACATGCCCCACTCAAAAGCTTTGTCCTCAAAGCTAGAAAAGTCTAGAAAATGCTCTCAGGCTCCCACATAAAATCTTCTTATGGAAGCACTCCTGCCACTTGATGAGGAACTTTCGACCACAACTCTGCTTCAGGTCAGAGAGTGATTTGACATTCTTCATCAAGTACTGGAAGTTTCATCTACAACCGCAGCTTCTGGCCAATAACCTGTTTGAGACAAGATACATGAAAAACAGGACAGGTGCAAGAAAATGGTGGGAACTCCAACTCATATGCCACTTCACCATTGTGACGAACCACCTTGTAGGGCCCATAAAATTGAGGAGCCAATATCTAACTGGACTTGGTCTTCAAGGACAATTGCTTGTAGGGTTGCAAGCACAAAAAGACCATATCTCCTACAATAAATTGTTGTTCAAAACGGTGTGAATCCTGCTATTTTTTCATGCAATTCTAGGCCTAAGTCAAATTATCTTTAAGATGTTGAAACACAAGTCATCGTTGTTGTAGCATAGTCTGCCACTGATGGAAGTTTTTGACCATACAAAACTTCGAATGGGGACATCTTGAGGAATGAATAGTAAGAAGTGATGTGCCACCATTCAAGTAATGATAGCCAATTAACCTAATGATTCTACTTGTCTTGAGCAAAACAACAAAGGTAAGTACCCAAACATTTATTAACAATCTTTGTCTAACCATCCAACTGAGGGTGATAAGAAGAGGACATACTCAAGCAACTACCAGTAAGCCAAAACAATTCTTTCCAAAAGTTACTGGTGAAGACAAGGTCATGGTCACTCACAATGGTTTTGGGCATGCTATGTAATTTATAAACATAATTGAGAAATACCTTGACCACCTTGCTGAATAGGTATGCTATAATGCACACAAATGAGCATACTTGGAAAGGTGATTTACTACCACAAAGATCATCATTTTGTCCTCATATTTGAAAAGGCCCTCAACGAAATCCATGGATATGTGCTCTCATTGGTAGTCAAAGATAGGCAAGGGTTGCAAGAATCCAAGAGATTTAACTGTTTCCCCTTTGTTAAGCTAGCACACCTCACACTCGGCCACAAACATCTTGACAAAAGATTGCTTCTCCCGCTGGTATGTTTTCAAGAATCCTAAATGGCCAGCCAACGGAGATGCATGTAAATCTTGGAGAACATTTGCCTTATTAGTCGAAGACTGAAGAAGAGAGGAAGATAAATGTGATCCTTTTTCCAAAATCACTCCATAAGTACATGAGAGACAAGAATGCAATAATGATCCTATCTCCCTTTCTTGAATAATCCGCACAATCTTCAAGTCAAAAATCAATCTTCCCAAAGTTGAGAAAGCCATTGTGGAAGAGGACTCCAGATGGCATTGACATCAACAACATCCTCATATTTGCAAGACAAGGCATCAACCACCACATTCTCCTTTCCTTTCTTGTATTCAATGACAAAATCATAACCCAAGAGCTTGGTCATCCATTTATTCTATTCAGGGCATGAGAGGCACTGCTCTAAGAAATGCTTAAGGCTATTATGGTCGGTCTTGATGATGAAATGACGGCCCAACAAATAAGGCCTCCATTTCTTTATGGCATGCAGAATAGCTAACATTTCCTTCTCATAAGTGGGTCGTCCTAGATTCTTGCCTGAAAGTTGCTTACTTTCAGAGGCTAATGGGTGTTCATGCTACGGTACCTAGGAATAGGTATATGGGGATATGATATTATATTGTATATGGGTATTATGGATAGTTGGCATGGGCCACACATAACCCAGGGTTGATTATATTATAATAATATATTAAAAATAATGAGTAGGATGAAGGTTTATAAGATGGGTATATAAAGAAGGGATAGTGTCATTGTAATCATCATCCCTCATATGAACTATTACTTGTAATCATCTTAACCCACAAAGTGGCTTATGAGACTTTGCCCTCTCTAAGTGGCGCTCTCATCTTGGAAATCTTGTGGAGTTTTCCTTCCTTAAGGAGTATTATTGGTGTTGCCCTACCCTAAGGGTATCTATCTTTGTCTCATTGTATGGATTGTTATTGTGGATAATTATTTGTGGATAAATGATTTGATATTTCTACATATTGATGAATGATTTCTGTTAATAAGAATAAAGTTTCATAACAAGTGGTATCAGAGCAAGAGAAAAATCTAAATACATCTAAAAAATTTATTTTGCAGGTTTATGGATGCATTTAAAAGGAAAAGGTTATTATTTCCATTAATCCTAGCAGTAGATATAATTTCATTAATAGTGTTTTGGCTAAGAGGTTGGAGGTTCAAGCAACAAGAATTAAGAACATACAACTTGAGGGTGAGAATGTTTAGATTTTTGAAGATTTGAAGATCACCATGGATAAATATGTTTTGCATTCAGATTTTCATGCTACTAGGATGATGTGGATATTATTCTTGGTTATCTTTGGTTGGATTCTTTGGGTATTGTTAAAATTAAATGTGCAAAAGAAGTTTATGAAGTTATGGTATAGGAAAAAGAAGCTATCACCGCAATATATTTCTCAACTTAAGGAGCAAGGATCCAAGGAGAAGCAAGAAGTAGCTATGGTAAAGGAACAACTTAAGGAACCAACAGAATACTAAAAAGTTGAATCTATAGTAGCAGCAGCAACAGAGTCCGTAGAAGAAGCGCACAACGACACACCAAAAGAAGGGCACAAGAGAGAAGAGCATGACAAAGAATTTAAAATAGAGAAACAAAATGTCAAGTTAAGGTCGTAGCATATTGCCACCCACACCATCCTAAGCGACAACAATCTTGGAGGCGTGGCTTAGGGCATCAATATTATTATGGATCTATATGGAGTCAAAAAGGCATCAAGTATGGCAGTGTTTGGAAGAAAAAGCATAGTGATTCTAGATTTCAAAAGGGTACAGTAGCATCAATGAACAATAGGACCAATCATTTGAAATATCATAGTAGAGCAGCAAAAGCATGGAGCTAGCAAAGCAATTATGGAGAGTGAGTGCCTAAAGGAACGGGGTACCCCCCTATTTGAAAGAGGCCCTTTGATATAATAACCCGGCTCTCCCCTCCCCCACCATTTAAAAGGGTAAGAGCCCTCTATATATATTCCTGGGGCGACAGCGAATCTTTAAATTGAAAATGTCGCAGTGACGAACTACCCCACAGTGAGCGGCGAGCTAACCCGTCAGTAACGAACCTTTGGGTAACGCACCAACCAATGCGGAGTTTTTGGAGAGGGCCAACCTCTTAAAACAAAAGGGCATTCCGCTCCGGCACGGCCTCTCTGTTTTAAAACAAAAGGCATTCCGACACCAGCATTCCGATACTTTAAACGGCATTGAACCTTTTATAATATAAGAACCGCTTTAAAACTTTAAGGGAGCGCTTAAAAACTTTAAGGTCGCTTTTCAACCTCATCTCTCAGGGATGGACAAATGATAAAGATTGGTACCAATTGTCGACATTGCTTAGAAGATCATATTATTTAGTTTATTCTCATGTTTCGAGGACGAAACATTTGTAAGGGTGGAATATAATGGTACCTAGGAATAGGTATATGGGGATATGATATTATATTGTATATGGATATTATGGATAGTTGGCATGGGCCACACATAACCCAAGGTTGATTATATTATTATATTATATTATATTATAATAATGAATGGGATGAGGGTTTAGAAGATGGGTATATAAAGAAGGGATATTGTCATTGTAATCATCATCGTTCATATGAAATATTACTTGTAATTATATTTGCCCACAAAGTGGCTTATGAGACTTTGCCCTCTCTAAGTGGCGCTCATCTTGGGAGATCTTGTGGAGTTTTCCTTCCTTAAGGAGTATTATTGGTGTTGTCCTACCCTAAGGGTATATTATATATCTTTGTCTCATTGTATGGATTGTTATTGTGGATAATTATTTGTTGATGAATTATCTAATACTTTTGCATGATGGTGAATGATTTCTGTTAACAAGAATAAAGTTTCATAACAATCCATCTTGCACCAAAATAGCTCCAATACCTGTGTCAAAAGCATCACACTCAATGACAAAAGGTTTGCTAAAGTCAAGAGTGGCCAAAACAAGAGTGGTACACATAGCTTCTTTGAGGGCTTGGAAGGCTTGGGAAGTGGCTTCAAACCAAACAAAGGCATCCTTTTTAGTGAGAGCAATGAGAGGAGCGGGAATCTTGCCATAGTCGTGGGTAAATTTTTTGTAGTAGCCTATGAGTCCTAAAAATCCACGAAGTTGTTTAAGGGATTTGGGCAAGGGCCAATCTTGCATAGCTTTGATCTTAATCTCCTACTTCCTAATTCTAATGCCCAAGTAGACCTCCTAGACCCCAAAGGAACATTTGGACCATTTGAAAAGAAGTTTTCCCCTTTGTAATAGGTGAAGAACTTTGTCAACATGAACTAGATGATCCTCCCCAGACTTCTATAAATTAAAATATCATCAAAGAAAACTAGGACAAACTTGCAGAGAAAAGGGCGGAAGATAGAGTTCATGAGACTTTGGAAAGCGGAAGGAGCATTTGTGAGACCAAAAGGCATGACTAGGAACTCATAATGACCCTCCTATATACGAAAAGCAATCTTAGGGATATCCTCTTACCTAACCCAAATTTGATGAAACCCAAAATGCAAGTCTAGTTTTATAAAGTATCTAGCACCATGTAATTCATCCAACAAATCATCTATAACAAGGATAGGAAACTTATCTTTGATAATGATCTTGTTGAGAGGACGAAAATCAGGACACATGTGCCATGAATTATCCTTGTGTCATACCATCACCACTAGAGAGGAGTATGGATTGATGCTTGGATGGATGATTCCTTGCTCCAACATTTCTTGAACCAGCTTCTCAATTTCTAACTTTTGGGGCTGGGGATAGCAATAAGGACGCACATTAGGAGGTTGACTTCCTGGAACAAGGTGGATGGCATGATCATGTGTGCACTTAGGAGGAAGACCCATGGGCTCACTAAAGACCTTCTCATAGCGATCCACAATGTTCTGTAAATCCAAAGGAAGAGCTGGAAGAAGCGGCTCCAAAGATTGAACCTCCATGCAATTGACTTGGGCAAAGAATCCACAACCACCTTTCTTCAATATCTTTTCCATGCTATGTGAACTAACCACCTTGGAGGGAGGGGGTTGGATTCCTTGGAGACAAATGACTCTTCCCTTCTCCATCCACTTGACATATAATTTTTGCAGATTAATAGTAACATCACCAAGCTAAGATAGCCATTGTGCTCCCAAGATGACATCTAAACTACCTAGGTTCATGGCAAAGAGATTGCCCGACCAAGTATAATCCCCCATTTGGATATTAACTTTAGTCATTCGACCCACACACTAAGCGGTACCCCCATTTGCAATTAAGACTTGAAATTTATCCTGATTTTAAGTATTGATATACAAGCCCAAGGACTTCATTGTCTTACTATCTATAAAATTATGTGTGCTACCTGAATCAATCAACACATTGACATGTTGTCGTTTAATAAATCCTTGTACCTTGATAGTATGGTGAGCTTGGAGCTCCATAAGAGTGTGAGCAAAGAGAGCCATGGTATCATCCTCATGTTCTGCCTCATCTACTTCTATCGGTTGCTCCTATTGTAATGAATCTTCATCTTCATATATTGTTGTGTCTTCACCTTCCACTTGAAAGTTACGATGTTCTTCATAGGCCTAATCTCGGGGATGGTGAGAACGACATTTGAAACAAAAGAATCCCTAGGAACGCTCATTATTGCGGTAAGGACGATGAGAGTTGAAGTCACATCTATGTGGGGACTAGAATCTTGGAGCTTTTGTTCTGCCACCAAAGCTATACATTGAGCATTGTCGAGAGTATAGGGATTGAGCATGTCGACTTCCTACTGAATTTTATCCTTAAGACCATGGCGAAAGGCTGAGACCACCACCTCTGGATTCAATTGGTGGGTGTAGGTGAGAAGACTAGTGAACTCGAAGCAATACTCCTCCACTATTCCTGTTTGCTTTGTTTGCATAAGACAAACCACATATGATGTGGAAGATCCTTTGTCAAATCTTTGAAGAAATCATTCTTTGAAGTTAGGCCACAAAAGAGAACCCCCATGTTGGCGAAGCTGCCACAACAACCATTGATGAGCTTGGGTTCCCAACTTAGAAGTTGCTAATGCGACACGACCTACTTCAGGAACATGGTGCAGGCAGATAAGGCTATCCATCTTGGCCAACCACCCTCATGGATCGACACCTTCAAAGGTGGGCATGTCGATGTGAGGAATAAGAACTTCATGAGGCCAATCAAGGAAATTAGAAGCACCTCCTACCATGGAATCCAAGATCAGAAGCAAAGCCTAGGTCATAAGCACCCATAACTAGAGGAGAACCTTGGGTGGCATAAGGAGTTGAGTGACTTCCATAGGAATTTGGAGGACTATGACCAGGTGGCGATTATGGAAGAACACTAGTATTTGGTGCCTGATGAATGATCGAAGACTACTACCCCACAGTTTCTTGTGATCCTTTGACTTCTTGTGATCCTTGGACAAGAGGAGGTGTAGTAGTGGATATTTGTAGGACTCTTTGGATGTTATCCAAGGACTTGGCAATGGAAGTAATCGTCTGGTCTTGATTATCCAAGGACTTGACAATGAAAGTAATTGTTTGTTCTTGATTCAAAAGATATGCATGTAGATCAAGGTCAATAGTATTGGGAAGAGGATTACCAATTGGAGGGGTAGTGGAAGGAGTGACCGGGGAAGGGTTATTGGGAGGAGAGGAAGAACCCAAGGTGTTGGGAGGAGGTGAAGCCATGGTGTTTAAGGAAGAAAGAAGACGGTCAAAACTATTGATATTTGGGGAAGTGTTGTGATGCTTACCAGGATTTTTGGGTTGGCGCTTCTTTCTGCTCATACACACATCCTCTGAATGAACAATATACTATAATAGACCATTGACTCTCACCCAACCAATAGTGATAGCAGGTTCATTTATACACGAGAGGCAATTAAAAAACCCAAAAAAATACTTGGAATGCTACTAAAAAAGTGTTGTGAAAAATACCTCTTACTTTGATCAACTTGAAGAGACGATAAAAAAAAGATTGATCTCCTATAAAGGTCCCAGGACACCCACCTTATGAAAAAGTGTTGTTGGAGATACCCTTTTTTTGACCCTCTCAAAGAGTCGATCGCAATGTTATAGGTCTCTCACAAGGGTCTGATGAAGCCTGGTACTCTTTTAATTGGGTTCCGAAAAAGTAACAACGAACTCAATATTCTAGAAGATAATTACAACAGAAGAGGCAGCTCCAAAGATTGAACCTCCATGCAATTGACTTGGTCAAAGAATCCACAACCATGTTTCTTCAATATCTTTTCCTTGCTATGTGAACTAACCACCTTGGAGGGAGGGCATTGGATTCCTTGGAGAAAAATGACTCTTCCCTTCTCCATTCACTTGAAATATTTTTGCAGATTAATAGTTACATCACCAAGCTAAGATGGCCATTGTGCTACCCAGGTGACATCTAAAATACCTAGGTTCATGGCAAAGAGATTGCCCGACCAACTATAATCCCCCATTTGGATGTAAACTTTGGTCATTTGACCCACACACTACGCAATATCCATGTTTGCAAGTAAGAGTTGAAGTTTATCCTGATTTTAATTATTGATATACAAGCCCGAGGACTTCATTGTCTTACTATCTATAAAGTTATGTGTGCTACTTGAATCAATCAACACATTGACATGTCGTTTAATAAATCCTTATACCTTGATACTATGGTGAGCTTAAAGCCCGATATGAGTGTGAACAGAGAGAACCATAGTATCATCCTCATGTTCCGCTTCATCTAATTCTGCCAGTTGCTCATATTGTAATGAAACTTCTTCATATATTGTTGTGTCTTCACCTTCCACTTGAAAGTTACGATGTTCTTCATAGGCCTAATCTCGAGGATGGTGAGAACGCTTGAAACTAAATAAACTGTGGGAACGTTCATTATTGCGGTAAGGACAGTGAGAGTTGAAGTCACATATGTGTTGAAGACTGGAATCTTGGAGCTTATGTTCTGCCACCAAAGCTATACGTTGAGCATTGTCGAGAGTTTAGGGACTGAGAATGTTGACTTCTCGCCGAATTTCATCCTGAAGACCATGGCAAAAGGCTGAGACCACTGTTGTATTCAATTGGTGGGTGTAGATGAGAAGACTGGTGAACTCGAAGCAATACTCCTCCACTATTCCTGTTTGCTTTGTTTGCATAAGACAAACCACATATGACATGGAAGATACTTTGGAGAAATCGTTCTTGGAAATTAGGTCACAAAAGAGAACCCTCATGTTGGCAAAGTTGCCAAAACAAACATTGATGAGCTCGGGTTCCCAACTTTGAAGTTGCTAATGCAACAGGACCTACTTCAAGAACATGGTGCATGCGGATAAGGCTATCCATCTTGGCCAGACACCCTAATGGATCGAAACATTCAAAGGTGGGCATGTCCATATGAGGAACAGGAACTTCATGAGGCCAGTTGAAGAAATTAGAAGCACCTCCTACCATGGAATCGAGATGAGAAGCAAAGTCCAAGTCATACGCACCCATAACTAGAGAACCTTGGGTGGCATAAAGAGTTGAGCGACTTTCATAGGAATTTGGAGGACTATGACCAAGTGGCAATTATGGAAGAACACTAGTATTTGGTGCCTAATGAATGATCAAAGGCTATTGCCCCACGGTTTGTTGTGACCCTTGAACAAGAGGAGATGTAGTAGCGGATATTTGTAGGACTCTTTGGATGTTATCCAAGGACTTGGCAATGGAAGTAATCGTCTGGTCTTGATTATCCAAGGACTTGACAATGAAAGTAAATGTTTGTTCTTGATTCAAAAGATATGCAAGTAGATCAGGGTCAATAGTATTGGGGAGAGGATTACCAACTGGAGGGGTAGTGGGAGGAGTTATAGGGGAAGGGTTATTGGGAGGAGAGGAAAAATCCAAGGTGTTGGTAGGAGGTGAAGCCATGGCGTTTAAGGAAGAAAGAAGACGGTCAAAACTATTGATATTTAGGAAGTGTTGTGATGCTTACCAGGATTTTTGGGTTGGCGCTTCTTTTTGCTCATACATTCATCCTTTGCATGAACAGTATACTATAATAGACCATTGACTCACGCCCAACCAATAGTGATAGCAAGTTCATTCATACACGAGGGGCAATTAAAAAACCCAAAAAATACTCGAAATGCTACTAAAAAAGTGTTGTGAAAAATCTCTTACTTTGATCAACTTGAAGAGACGATCAAAAAAATATTGATCTCTTGTAAAGGTCGCAAGACACCCACCTTACGAAAAAGTGTTGTTAGAGATACCCTTTTTTTGACCCTCACGAAGAGTCGATCGCAATGTTATAGGTCTCTCACAAGGATCTGATGAAGCCTGATACTCTTTTAATTGGGTTACAAAAAAGTAACAACGAACTCAATATTCTAGAAGATAATTGCACCATAAGATGAAAAAATTTACAAAAAAATTACCAAGAAACAGGCAACAATAATGTTCGGTAGAGGTTCTGGAATGGTTTGCGTGCCCTTCTACTACATATTCGTACCCCATAGGGAGCCAAGAACGAAGCTCTAATACAACTAATTACGAAACTTCAAGAATTATAGCAATAGCAGTAGCAATCCAATAATGCACAAATAATATTACCCAAATGATAATAATAATTCAGATCCAATTGCTAGAAAATCAAATATGCAATAATCAAATTTCAAATTCAAATCAATGCAAATCCGTAGCCACTTAGAGGTAGTGAAGTCTCATAGCCACTTAGAGGTAGTGAAGTCTCATAGCCACTTAGAGAGGGCAAAGTCTCATATGTGCAACAAAAGCGACTAAGATTCGAATATCAAAGATAATCTCAACTACCACCTAACACTTCCTATTTATAGATTAAATCAATCATTACCCCTAACCCTAATGCTCAAGGGCCGACTATCTAAACCTAGGGCCCAAGCTAATAAAAAAAAGATAGCCGACATGGCTATACTAGAGTCGTTACATGGACACCAATGCATAATATGCCTGCTTCAAGCTCCTAAATCTTGCCCTAGTTGCTCACAACAAATAGACAAAACTCTAGCAACAAACAAATTGCGCATAACTAAGCAAACATAATCTTGCATTCAAGTCTTACTTGTATTCAAGACCCGTTCTATAAAAATGGTTCTTATAAATGGATCACATGCAAGACTGGTCTACTTGAAGGACAAGTGAGTCTAAAGTTTAAACTATTTCCTAACTCACAATGACAAAGCCCCTTGTTGAACCCTTAAATTATCTCTTCCAGAGCAACTTCTTTGTGGGTCAACTATGAGGATATAGCAAAACCAAATAGCTTTCATGCAAATAACTCTATCATGCATTATATAATGTGAAGGCAATATATTAACACATCCAAGGAGCTCAAACCAAGGGCATTGTGGATGGATTGGCAAGGCCTAGTTTACTATGATCATTGTCAAAGGATTGAAACCTAGGGAGGTACAAAATTTGAGATAATATTATCTTCAAGTTATAGCAAAAATTTTCATTTTTACTTCAAGAGGATTTCAAATTGCAATTGGGCATTCTAACTAGGTTGGGACAAAATTAACCCTCCATTAACCCTATTAGAAACATAGAGTGCTTTTCCCATGCATTAGTCCTCACCATCATGAAACTCCCTTGAAAGCCCCATTCTACAAACCCCACATCATTGACCAACATAATTCCTGGATATCCCAACATCAATTGAATTTGAAACACACAAGTGGCTAGATAATGTAAATATGTGGCTAATATCAATGTCATCCCTAATCATGTAGGAGATGCCTATGTATTTTTTTTAATGGGTTATATGGGATTTAAACGAGCCCCACCCATATTACATCATCACCACATAGTGGTAATACAACAAAGCTTAAATATTATCCATGTATCATTTGGCAAGATTCGAACCTGGGTCTCTGCCTTGAAATGTTGAGGAATTTAACCGGTTGAGCTAATGCCACTTGATGGGAGATGCCTATGTATTACTATAAGTATAAAAATCAATTTATAGGTCCCAGTCTAGCCAGCACACCTTGCGGGCATATGCAACACTTTACCTTATATTATACATTCTTCAAATTTTGTACTTCTTTGGGTTTCAACCATTATACCATGCTCATGGCACATAGAGTATTGCCAATCTAACCCAGAGACAAAAGCTGACAAGCAATCAATGATTAATTAAGACCCCTCATTAAAAAGGATAGCTATCCAATCTCACCAAGCCCTATTTAAACTTTGGAGAGAATGACTTACCAATTGAATCAATCTAATCCTAACATGCTACAAGCTTTGGAACATGTGCATGAGCAACAGTTCGCAAGAGAGGTTGCCATAAGAGAGTAGAGTCATCCGCGTGCATGTGGTCTACCGGCAAGGATGCCACTTGCATTATTAGTGATGAGACCCAGGTTCAACCCCCACGGCGGATGTGTATAAGAAGTATTGATCAAAAAGAAAAAAAAAAAGAGAAGAGTCACTTCCCAAAACAGAACATTCATACACAAACTTTTCAAAAAATCCTGATTACTATGAAGTATGATTAAAAAATGTTGCATGGTGAGTTAATCAAAGGATAAATTCAGTTTACCAACACAGAATGCACAAGGTGAAGAATAAAACTTTGTGTCAACGTCTTCAGTATAATGTTTGATTATGCAACACATATCCATAGTGCAGTGTATGGTTTTTATGGGCATCATGGAGGCTCAACCCCAGGGTATTCTTCTCAATTTTGTAGGACCATCTTCCTCCAAAAAAAAAATTGACCTAGATTTATCCGAAGGCTACATTTCCACTTGATTCATGCACAACAGGAGGCACACTCATGGTTTTTAGTGCTTCTAAATATTTCTATTGTAATCACATGAAATTCAGCATCAGGAACATTGAATATATGGAAAGCAAAATGAAAGATTTGCTCCTACAAGTCTAGAATTCCAGGAAATGTAGCATCAAATACATACATATATATATAGACACACATTTATACAAAATATTCATTAAAAAATATAAATATATGAAAATAAAACATAGAAAAATTCATATTCTTCCATATTTTCTACATTCAACTATATTTTATACTTTATAAATGTATAAGTTATATTTTATAAGCCATATTTTATGTTTTTTAAATTTTTTGAATATATAAAAAAATTGCAAATTATATATATATAAATATATATTAAAAATAAAAAACATGACCGAGCCAAACTGGTTCAGTCCAGCCGGAAAAGTGCAAACAGGACTAGACCTGGTAACCATGGAACAAACTATCAAATCTACCAAGCATTTTGTGGTGACTAAAACTGAAACTGCACTTGGAATTCAGCAGCAGATGCAAGCCAAATAAATGTTTTACAATTCGTTAATCAGAAGAACCAAAAGCACCTGCAAGAAAGCTAGAACCTTAATGGGAATGAAATTGACAGATTGAAAACTCTATGATGATTTGTTGTTAGTTAAATCCAGTGCCAGATTCAGTTCTTTCTCTTCCTATCATGAGAATAAAGTCTCATCTTCTTTGAAAGCTGCTTCTGCTAGGTTTGTTACATGAAAGTTGCAACAGACAGCTTATGAACAAACATCATAACATGTTTTAATCTGATAGTTACAGAATCACTTAGGCTAATGCGCTTGACAGCTGCATCAAAGGAAAAACATTTTTTAATGGTAACGCACAGTTTCCAAAATGCTTTAGTTAGTTCAGTAAATTTGATTGCATATCCCAAACTCACACAATTCTATGGTTTTCATCTGAGTGCCATAAAATTGAGAGCCATTTCTACATTCAGAATTTGCAGTCACAATCAGATCTCTAGATGTGGTACCTATCTCCTCGTAGGTTTTGGACGGCTGTATGCTAAGCCCCAAATCTCAAAGACACCTGGAAAAATTTTCCTACTTATAAATGTAGTTTTCTGTTTTCAGGTTTTCATGATTTGTGATCCAACACATAAAATTGCGGCATCAGAACAAGAGTAACATCCACAATGTCGAGAAATATGAAAGACATAAACCATGCAAAGCAATTGGATATTACTTCATTTATGGAGTAAATTTGAAAAAAACTATACTTGACGGTCAGATCAGTTGATTGTGCACCAAAAATCAAGAGAATTGGTGGAAGAAAATCATTTTTTAGTTGGTTAGAGGCCCATATAGAAGGTTGATTTTACAAAGCCAGTAGTTTCCTAGTTTGGTCAGCATCGAACCAGACTTCCACAATAGCTTTCGACTGTAACTGGCAAAGGTAAAAGGAATAAACAAGGCTGTGAGCATTCCAAAGCTAAACACTGAGAATCCCTTTCCAAGTGCCTTAAATCCCTTTGCATGTAAAACTGAGCTTCATCTAATCAATCTAATGGATATACATATCATTGGTGCCACTCTGTGGTTTAAATGCAATACACTTAAAATTTTAGATAAATTTAATTGATCAAAAGTAGACTTTGCTTTTCCCTGTAACCATTGTCCAATATAAAGATTCACCATGTCCAATATAAAAATTCACCGTTGTCCAATATAAAATTCACACAAAGAATTACGTGAACAACAATGACTAACTATATCCAACTATCTAGCAAATTCATAGATCATAATTATGTCACATTTCTAAAATAATGTACCTTCACATAAGAACAGGGAAGTGGAGGACCAACACGACCAACAGTTGTATCATCCCATTCCGAAAATGTACCTCCAGCACAAGTTTCAGTAAGACCGTAGCCTTGTCCAATTGGTGCCCTGCGGTAGAGGTAAGCAATGCAAAGTAAAGAATTAGCAAGAAGGCTTAGACGGATAAATAGAACCAAGGAAAAATGTCTGATACAAGTGAATTCAACAAAGAATGTTAGAAATAAAAATTGAGATTTCTCTATAGATGGCTATTAGAAGAGTCTTATCCATAATATGCTCGACATACTCGCCTATTTAAAATTTTTTATATATAAAAATGAAGAGCGCTTCTGTGCTCATATTTTATGTTTTGATTCATATTGTTTTCAAAAAACCAGGTCTATTAATAATGTTTTTTTACTTTTCTTCTGAATTGTTTTCATTTTCTAATGTTTAACCATGAATACTTACATTTATATATATCCCATTTTAGCAAGAATTCCAAAACTTGTGCCTACATATTCATTTCAGTAACATCTCCAGAACTGTTCCGGTTACTTCATTTCAGATAACATATACTAGCTTCAATCTCTCTATGTCTCTTTGCCTTTCTACTTGCCATTTTCAAGGTATAGAAAGGCATAAGAGGTCTATAACTGATACACAACTCAGCAATTACAATCTTATAACTGATGAACGAAAAAGGAATAGTAGTTATAAATTCCCACCCAAGGCATATATTAATGAACCGTTGTGTATCTCCAGAAAGAGGGGCTCCACCACAAAGCATGCCACGAACATGACCTCCAAGTACTGCACGTATCTTCCTGAAAACTAGTGCATCCCAGAGAAACCTCTCTGGACCCCATGCTCCAAGCCAGCTTCCTTCTATAGCAGCCAATCTACGGCCATATGCCATATCAAATAATTTTTTTGACATCCCACCTGTTGACTCAATCTGCATTTAAAATCTCTATGTTAAGGCAGAAAGGATTATTTGAAGTTGTTCACTAGCCTAAACAACAAGACAGTAACAAATCAAATGTGTGAAACTAACATGGAAATTGCATACCTTTTTGCGCACACCATCTCTCACACGATCTAAAATAGCTGGTACAGCAGTCATTAATGTAGGACCCAACATAGAAGCATCACCTTTGGTTCCTTTCTTAATCTTATTTGATGTATCGGTTAGGGTTGGAGGTGAACCATAACCAATAGCACATCCTCCAGCAACCATCACAGCCTGAAACATGGCAATATCTTGCTTAGCAACTGGGTTGAATACACCATCACAACCACAGCCAACACTTAGCACATATACATGCACTCTTATTCATTTACATTTCAACAATAGTGAGATTTTTGTACCTCAGCTGCTAGTTCAAGTATATGTGCTAATGGCAAGTACGCCAAATAAACATCTTTGTTACCAAGGCCAGGCACAATTTTCATTACTGCAGCCACTGTTGCGACAACATTTCCATGAGTCATCATGACTCCCTACAGAGTTGAAATAAGAATATTAACAGGAATCTCTGCAAGGGGGGAAAATAATCCAAACTAATAACAGAAAAAATCCTATTTAAGACCGTTTTAAAGAGTAAAATTTAACAGAAGAAACTAAGAAACATATGCAAGAAATGAAGACTAATAAAGAACATGGGATGAAAACAAGCAAGAAAAACACTTTAAATCTCACTTTAGATTATCATAGCATGTAGGTTAGATATTTCCTTATCAAATCAAATTTGAAATTGACCAATCATTACAAATATAAAATAACTACTACAGTGAGGTATGAAGGATAGAAATATCAAAATTTCAAAAGTGCAAAGTGCACACTCTTAATTCTTTATTTGAACTTGTTCAACGCCTTGCTGGCCCCTAAAATATCACATCATCAGAACAGAAATGTGCCTTCAATCCAACCACCATTGCTTGAGAGTCAAAGGTGTGATCCATATGAATTTGTTTTAATATCACACAAAACAGTCCAATAAGATAATTTTAGGTATTTTCCCAATGCCGAGTAATCAAAAACCTTAGGGAGTCGATGGCATTGCTTCTGTACCTCAGGCTTGGTGAAAACCAAGCAACTTCATAGATAACTGTTCACTACACAATATCCCTATGTCAAACCAGAACTGGAATCAGGTCCTACAAAGCTTCAGAAACACAAGCATTAAGAGGGGATAGCTATGTGAGGACATGGTGGAATCCTCAAGGGTAAAAGTGAAATAGCAGGAAATGATATGAGGAATGAGGAAAACGTCTTGAAATTCCTAAAAATGGTACTTAAACTCCTAGAAGTTTCACTGGAAACTTGGAGGATATCCTAAAAAGCTAATGTCCAACATAAGAAATTTCTTCAGAACGGCCAAAAGCTTCCCAATGTTTCTGGCCACTCTCTGAGTTTTTAAAAGCTTCAAATGAGAAAACATTTTGGAAACTCTCAAATGAATTTTTTCAACCTACCAGAAACGATTACCAAGATTTCGAGCACCATCTGTAAATGACGCATCCAAAAGCCATAAAAGAACAATTACCACAACAGAGAGGCAACATGACTGAAAAATCCAGCTCAAGGAGACAATAAAAGCTTGCCTAGTGGCACCCAGATTTTCCTTTGGGCATTTCTCTTATGTCCTTCAAACAGATCTAAAATTACAGAAACACAAATAAGATGGCAAACTAAATCATTCATTTCAAGAACTTTTTTTCTTTTTTCCCCTGTTTGCACATCAATAGCACATAGCTAGTGTAAACATTTTCTCTTCCAATTAGAATACCCCAAGAAGAGTGTAGAATCAAATTTGGGACTTGGAACCTAGACAATTATTAGTGACAGATCATATTATGTGGCATTTCATAGATAGTTTCATACTAACTATGATATATAGTTGGAGGTTTTGAATGATAGACTAGATATAGCCAACATTTAACTGTAGGCTGTTATGTACAGTTTAATTTACATGTCTCACACTCACATCATAGTGGCAATTAAGCTTCAGATATGACTGTAATATATAGTAGGCATAATTTCCAACTAGAAGTGTTTGAAAGCAAATTTCTAAACATTGGCTGTGTACCCTCAAGGAGCCACCCTATTCTAGAAGCATAAGGAGCCATCTACAATAAAAAACTTGGAAGAAGGATTAAAGAGCCATCTAAAATAAAAGACTACAGACTTATCCTTTCACTTGCAGCTATGGAGCATTCCTAACAAAATAGCAGTCTCTCTTAGTTATTGGGGGCATTGCCACTGACAAAATAGCCGTTTCTCTTACATTCTAATAAAATTATCCACAGATGGAAAAACTCTAGTTTACAGATTCGAGATTATCTGATGGTGATTTGACACATAAACAACATTTAAGATGCCTTGCAAGCAACATAGCTAATCTCGGACTGTCCCTTAAATAAAAATGTTTGCAACTAAACAACGAGCAAGAGGAAGAGGTTTTACATGCAAATACAAGTCTTAAAAGAAGCATCTAGAGTTTCAAGCAAGCTGTCATTGAACTGCTAAAGGCATTGATTGCATTTCACAAGCGAAATGTTAATATCTGATGTTTATAGCTGGTCATCACATGTTTTATAAATCTCCATATTTACTGGTAATTTCATATTGGTGTAAGATAAGTATTCTAGACATAGCACATTGAAAAGCTGATTTGATTTTCATATACCCACTCAATTGTTATGCCTGTCAGAAAAGCTAATAAAGCTCTTGTTTAGCATACCTTAAGAAACTTAGTTTCTAAACTCGATATTTCATAGATATTGTCATTCTCTTTCAGTTTAACTTTAGAATCTTAGATACCATATTAGTACCCATAGCATGGCCAAAGGTAATAGCGATGACAACCAGTTTTGTATTATATGCATGCTTTATATATAACCAGGGGACCATACTTTTTAATTTATGGCAAGTAGTGGCCTGTTGGTTATGCAGACAGCGCTAAATATTTGAAGGGGAGGAGTCTGGGGTTCAAGATCCCTACAAATATGTATTTGTACCAAACCCCCACATTGTACCTCAGGCTTAGAAGAATTAATAAAGCTCCATTTACCATGAGCTTCGTCAAAGGGGTATCAAATTTGAAAAATATAAGTAAAAACTTCTCTTGTGGCCAACACAAATGAGTCTCATACAAGAACAACATGTTGATTAGTCTGGGACCTAAAAATCTACCTTCACCTCTATATTTTATATTAAGGAGATAGCTTTCTTCAAGTAATATTATAAAAAAAATTGGTCACTGGAACTTGTTATAAAGACAAGTTTATTAGAAACTTTTTAGCATGCCATAATCTCCTTCATACACTATTTCACAAAATTATCATTTTACGTCGAATTATTTTATATTGTGGTAAGAACTACAGCATTTCATACATAACCAAAAGGATGTTTGCATGAAAAATGCTTATAAGCAATATTAGGAATAAAGTAACATCTGAAGATCAACAAGACAAAAACTGATGGACCAGAAGGGAATCCCCAAAAAAAACACCTGGAAATCATAAATATACAGTGTCTCCAGACTCAATAGCGAAAAAAACAATTAAGTGTGCCAAATAGTAGATTACCTTTACATGTCTGACTTACAAGGGACTTCAACATATAAAGGTTTTAAGAATAGTATGCATTTTATATATTCCCATTCAGTTTAATAGCCGCATAATATTGCCTTTTAATATATTAAATTTGCTTCTAAACCTTCCATTTAATCACATATCTTCCTATGTCATCCATCTATTATGCTTTCTTTCCTTGTTGCCAATGCCAAAACTTTTCTGTGATAGTTTTTAAAAACTACTACTGATATCTGCAAGAAAATATTCACCATCTGTCATCCATGGCCCTGCTGAAAACAAAAATCTAGGATCATTAAATTCAACTACAAAATATATGCCAACCTTGGGCAACCCGGTGCTCCCACTTGTGTACATTATAACAGCAATATCAGCGGCTACAGGTAAATCAGCATCAATAGGTCTCTCCCGGCCAACACTCTCAACTCTAGACATAGACGATACTATCCAACTGCTGCTGCTCCCAGATAAAGAAGGTTCAATTGTAATGCCCTCCTCTTCCATATAGACGACACGCTTTACTGTATCCAATTGTGTGCTTATGTCAATCAACTTTTTCAGCTGCTTACGATCACAAATCACTGTTGATACTTCTGTCTGTCATAAAAGAAGACAGTAATAGATTAGAAAATGGCCAGTAATAACTAGATGAAAAGAGAGATGATTCATTGCAAGCAGATTCTGCTGTTTCTCATTCTTTGGCAATCCGAAGGTCAAGGAATAAATAAGATGTAATGAGCGACTGCTTATTAGAATTACTAACAGTTCTCTCAACATGTGATACTTCCAATTTAACTATTTAGAATCAAGTGAAACTTCAGATACAACATATTTTAGAAAAACATCTTTCCAAAGGGAGATCATAGAGAAACCATAGATTCATCAATCCATTAAGCCTTTGTTTAGATCTTGCAAAAAAAATAGTGTAATAAATGACAACAGAAACAATTTATCTAAATAAGGTGGCCTCTGAACCTTAATCATGCCAACTTGTACCAAAGAATATTTTGACTCATGATAGTTGTTTTAAATCTAGTAGCTAAAAAAGGGCACATCCTCTGCTAAGAACTGTGTCAAACCTCCTAGCCACCAAATAGTCATCCCAGAAAAAGCAACCAAAGAGTGCCCTAAGGAGAAAACATCCTTCAAAACTTGAGTGGGCCTAACGGTAAGACTGGGGAACTTTAAATAGGCGGTTCAAAGTTCGAATCAAAAGGGGTAGAGTTGTATACCATACTTCAATAACTGGAGTTTGGTTGGATAAACATATATTGGGTAAATATCATCCTCTATCAGGGTCGTCTCATATGGCCTATAGTCTCGTGGACATTAAAAACTACTTTACCTTTACCAATTACAAGTCACTTGTGGGGTTTCTGTATTCCAATTAAATCAAGAAAAATTTTACCATTAGCTTAAATTTTCCATAGTTTGTATTATTGGATGCCATAAATCACAATATGTTTCATTGAGAATGCCCATATCCAAAGCCCCTTTTACGATTCCACATCCCTCTGTCCTATTAAAACTTGACAATTGGGTATGTCCACCAAACATTCTTGCTACTGTTACAAATATATAGAGGTTTGAATGCTAAATGCATGATAGTAGTTGTATTTTCAACAACGTTATTAGTCATATAATGTCTAGGCCTTTTATGAATATGGACATATAAATTTAAAAAAAAACTTGGCTAAAATACAATTGGGATACGTTGCGCATATATTCATAAATACATGAATGGATTTTGTTTTTGTTCAAGGAATGTTATGGCCCTGACCAAGCCTACGCCTAATCAATCATATTCCAAACTCATTGTGAAAAGTTTCCAAAATAAATCTGATATAATTATTAAGGACGTTGCTATGACATCATAACTCATCAATACAAAAACGTTTCCAAAACATGTCTGATATAATTATTAAGGACGTTGCTATGACATCATAACTCATCAATACATCACAAGGCATAGCATAGTCAAAATTTCAGAGAGAATTCAACAATAAAAATTATTACATGTAGAAGTGTGTATACAGAGATTTCCAGCAGTCTATACTGTATACTACATACATTAGTCAATAGACATTAAAGGAAGCCAAATTTTGAATATTTAACTATATTTCTTGCCAAATATACCAACCTAACGACATTAATATAAATAGATACAGATATTTGGAGGTCAATCTAAACAGAATTTGGCTCGCAAATTTATCAGAAAAAAATGGTAACTAACCCTAGAACAAAAAGAACTCACAAAAATGAATTGTCAAGATGTAAGGCTTATATATTTGTTTTCATTATGCAAAGTGATGAAAGACACAAATCACCGTGAGACCAAAAGTGTAAGCCTCTTGACAACTAATCTCTTTATAAAGAGTGGCCATGAAGATAATGGGATGCAAGATCCAACGTATAAGACATGCTTGCTCCTATCTTGTTGATGGCTAAATTTTCAATGATATTTTTCTCAAAGATCTTTTTATGCAAGATAAGGGCTTCATAATGGGAAGCACTTTATTTGCATCTACATCTATTCTATCATCATTATCCTTCTGCAGTGGTTCTTAGCATCAGGTTGGACCTAGTTTAAACAAGGTTGTGCTGGATGCTCTATTGGTAGAGACTACATTTATGACTACTTAATTTTGCCACTTTCTGCAAGTCCGTATTTTTAATTTTGGCATTTTAGCTTAAGGGGTTTCAAATTTTCAGACTTTCTCCAAAAAGCAATATATATAGATTATGCATATGAATACTGATTTATCTTCATCAAAACTATCTTATGATTATTGTAGTGAAGATTCACTACACCAAGGAGGGATTTCTACCTTGGCCAATTTTGCAAGTCGGTCTCGACAGAAGCAAGTCAACCTCGGTAGAGGCAAATCAGCAGAAGCTGCACGCTTTGTCGATCTTTTGATGATCAACAGCTGGCGCTGTCTTTTGTGCAGAAGAGCCCTCAAAAGATTTTAATTCCACACCCATCGTCCGATCTTTTGATCAAAGGCAGGCATTAATTCAAGAAGTTAGAAGGCCACAAAAGTTCCCCAAGGTCGCATGTACCATCGGATTTTCCAGATCTACAACTATGGCACATGGAGGTGACAGTGGCACACACCATCGATCTTGACCAATCTACAGCAAACGCTTGTTCTACGAGGAAAAGGTTCATCAAGAGTTTCCAAAGCTGCATGAGCCGTTGATTGCTCATCCAACGGCCCGCGTTATTTAATGAAGTTGCTGAAGGAATTGTCATAGGCGAACCCCGCCACTGGCCACGGCTTGGACAAGTGGCAAATGCACTGGTGACCCGTGGAAGAAGTAAGTAGATGTCCCATCAAGGTGCCCACCCAAAAGAGACCCACCATCAATCTTGGGCAGAAACAAGACCCAAAGGTCCACAAAGGCTTGAAGCAAATATTGAGACAACCATAGTTACGAAAATCAGGAAAAATACCGTGATTCCAACCGATTAATCGCGATTCAAAGGCAAAATGATCAAATTGGCATCGGAATCCAATTCTTTTGAAAATACAGCAAAAAATAGCAATTTTTTGGCAAAAAAATCGCCCACCGCTGCACAGGTAGAGAAAACGACATAAATGCATTTTTTTTTCAATTTTGCCTCATTTTGCTTCTTCCAAACATGAGAGAGAAGTCTTCCTACCTACTACCATACCAAACAAAACCCTAAAACGCATCCTAACAGCCGATTTTTGGGAGTTTGAAGGAATCTGACAGCCACCATACAACGGATTTTTTGGAGTTGGAAGGATCTTGGCAGCCACCAACAACTACCAACATCTACACAAAGGATTCATTTGAGGTAAGCAAACTGATTTTGTTCTTATTCTATTCCAAGTATATTTTTTGTTTTTTCTTTTAAGTTTAAAACTAAATGCAACAAACTAAGGTTTTGAGTTTTTTTTTTTTTTTCAAAAGTAGTTGTTTGCTGTTATTTGCTGCCTGAAACATGTATGCAAGTCTATCTTTTCAGCTTTCAATGTTTAAATTTCAAACTAGGGTTTAATTGTTTGTTGTTATTTGCTACCTGAAATATGTATGCAAGTCCATCTTTTCAGCTGTCAATGTTTAAATTTCAAAGTTTCAAATTAGGGTTTAGGGTTTAGTTTTTCTTTTCTTTTTTTTTAATAATTTTTTTTTTTTATTTGCTGCTTGAAATATGTATGCAAATCCATCTTTTCAGCTGTCAATGTTTAAAGTTTTAAACTTTAAAGTTCAAACTAAGGTTTAGGTTAAGTAATTGTTTGTTGTTATTTGTTTCTATAAACAGCAAAAAGAAAGGGGAAAAGAAAGGAGAAGTCAGTTGCAATTTTTGTGGGTCTATAATATCTAGAGGCGTGTAGCGCCTCTAATTCCATTTGGCAAGGAAACCAGGCAAAAATGTGAGGTTATGCCCACATGTGTCGAAGGACGTTGAGAGAGAATGCATGGCAATCATCACTGAAGTGGAGAAAAAAGAGATGAAACGAAGACAAAGCGAGGCCATGTCATCCCTCCCTTCTTGACCTCGTACAACTACAGATTATGCAAGCAACATGTTTAGCCGATTTCACCAAGACAGTTCGAGTCCATCAGTTGCACACCCAAGGAGTGGGATGAATGAGTCCAATATTGGGGAACGTTCCACGCTAGGGGCACAACCCACGCTTGAGGGTATGGCTGCATGGAACCAAGAGAGGCATAGGGCAGCAAGGAAGGCCATTGGCACTTTTTGGTATTTTTCCAACCTTCCCTTCAATGTGGCAAGGTCTCCATACTAGCAGAGCATAGGAGATGCCATCGCAGGTTGCGGCATAGGATTTCAGCCACCAACTTATGACGACATCAAGGGCCCTCTTCTTCGTGAATGCATGGATGACATTCTAGGTTATTCTTGACAAGCAGTGTAGGGTGTGGAGCACTAACGGTTGCACTATCATGTTTGATGGGTGGACCGATGGGAGGGGAAGAACCTTAATTAATTTTTTGGTTTCTTTTGTAGGAGGAATGGCATTCCTCAAGTCAGTGGATGCATCAACACAAATTAAGAGTGTCGAAATACTTGCAAGGTTGTTGGGGAGATTGTGATGGAGGTCGAGGTGGAGAATGTTGTCCAAGTCATCACGGACAACACAACAGCATATGTAGCAGCTAGCAAGATGTTGGAGGAGATATTTCTCACCATTTTTAGCTCCCCATGTGCAGCCCATTGTCTCCATTTGCTCGTCGAAGACATTAGGAATTTTACCTTGGGTGTCAAAGGCTATACAGAAGTCTAGAGCAATTACAAAATTTATCTACAACCATTCTTGGATCCTCAACCTCATGAGGTGTTTTACTAGTGGGAGGGAGCTAGTGCGGGCTAGAGTTACACACTTCGCCACAAACTTCGTGACATTGTAGAGAATCTATAATGCAAGAGGATCACTGAAACAAATGTTTGTGAGCGATGACTAGAGTTCCGAACAAGCTGCTAGATATTGATTATCCAAGGAGGGGGAGAAGGTATATGACTATGCGTTTGAGGAGCCCTTCTAAATAGCCATGGATGAGATCATCAAGCTAGAAGACTAAGTTTTTTAATTTTTTTTTTTAATTTAAATATTTTTTTATTTACAAATCTTGTATTGTAAGATATTTTTATTTAAATTATTTTTCCTTTTTTTTCGAGTGTCAGAGCCTTTGGTGAAGGTTCTCCGTCTTGTTGATGGAGAAGAATCACCAATGGCATATGTATATGAGGCTATGGATAGGGCAAAAGAGGCAATTGCCTCAGTTTATGGACATGTCCAAACCAAATATGGTCCCATTTGGGATATCATTGACAAGCGATGGACATCTAAGCTCTATAGCCCTCTTCATGTAGCGAGGAAAACATTTTCTCCAACACATTCTATGCCGACTATGAGATGATGGTGGGCCTTCAATTATGTGTTGACCGCATGTACCCTAATGAAGAAATGAGGGTTAAGATACAATCTAAGATGCATGCTTATAAGAAATGTGAGGGCATCATTTTTCCGTCCTCGTTCTGCATTCGATCAAGGTCAACTATGAGGCCAGGTAACCCTCATTGAATTATTGTTTATTTTGTCTTTTGATTTTGTTTTAAAAAATGATCTCAATTTACAATTTTACATGTGAATTATTAAATTTTTTTTTTATTGGTTGTTTCTAGATTTATGGTAGCAGGACTTTGGTGCATATACCCCCAATCTACAATGCTTAGCCATTAGAGATTTATCTCAACCATGCAACGCTCCACGTTGTGAGCGCAATTCGAGTATGTTTGAGCACATACAATCCAAGAAGCGCAATAGGCTTACACAAGAAAAGTTGAATGATCTTGTGTTTGTTCATTACAACCTTCACCTCCACCATAAGAAAATTACAGGAACAAGTATCGAGGCCTTTGACCTAGATGAGATTGATCCATATAATGATTGGATCATACAAGCACAGGAGGAGCAGCAACAAGATGATCTCTTCACCATGGATGAATTTGAAAACTTTGAAAACCTAGCAGACGAGATGGCAACCAAGGCACAAGAAGAGGCACAAACAAAGCAACAAAGAGAGACTAGAGCTTCTGCTAGGGCCGCAAAGGGCAAAGGCATTCAAAGACATCGATTGAGAGACATTGTATTTGAGATTTGTCATAACTCATGACACATTTGGTAATTTGTACCATTTTATATTATAAGCAATACAAGATGTGTTTTGTCACTTTCCTATGTAGTAGGCTTTAAGCTTGTATCACTTGCCATTTTCGTGTGAAGTTTAGGCCTGTATCACTTACAGCATAAATATTTTATTTGCATAGTGCTAATTCATTGTGATACACATGAAAAGAACTTTTTCTCAATGAAAATTTGCATTTTCTTCGGGTTTTCATTTTGCCGATTTTTTCCCCTATTCTTTTTCCATGCCGATTTTCCCCGATTCCCAATTTTCTCAACTATGGAGACAACTAAGTCATGAAGTCCCTTAAACAGTTTGATCTTGATGATCAACGGCCCGCGTCGTCTCAAGAAGCTCTTCAACATCAACGGCCCATGGAAAAGCAAGAAGATTGGAGCACCTAGATCACAAAGTTCCATGGATTGTCCAATCTTGGTGATCAACGACCCGTGACGTCCCAATAGCCTTTTCGGCAATAACTAAAAGCGACCAAAAAGTTGTGTCATCTCCAAGAGCCTTTTCGACAATAACTAAGAGGCAACCCGCGCAATTAGTGAGTTGCAAAATCAACGGCCGCAAGCTATATCTTCCACATTTGTTTGGGCTCGTGGATCAATTCTTCCATATTTAATTGAGCTCGTGGCGACTGTACATGTGGCAGGTGCATGATCTTTCCACTCCACATTGAGAAGACACCGATGGTCAAGGATCTGGTCTGGAACAATCCAATGATTCACGAAAAAGGGGAAACGCTCAAATGATGAAACATCAAGAAACAACATTGACTGTCCGATCTCAGCAATCAATGGATCAGTTAGGAGTACGCAAAAAAAATAGAAAACCAAGAGGAGCTCCGCTAGCCATCCAATGAAACAGGATTACAAGTAACATCTACGCACAATCTCCTAGAAGAAGGCAATTGGGCTTATAAAAGTAGATATTGTAAAAAAGCTTCAAGTCCACCTACCTACACCATTTGAACGTGATATTCTAAGAAAAGTAGTCTGCGTCTTTATGACGATGAAAGTTCCAGTTCCAGAGACCTCAAATCCAACAATATTTTTCTAGATGAATCTAACGCTCAAAAAGTGGTTGCCAATATCGACAGAGGCTCCAGATCTAGAGGTCTTGAACCCTTCGGCATGATAGCTCCAATCCCAAAGACCTTGAAGCCATTAGCATGGAATGTGGACCAATCTCTCACTTAATTTGGGGAGGAAATTTTGAATTTCTTGTACAGTTTTTGATGTAGAGAAACCCTAGTTTTGCTTATAACTGGTGGTTTCAATTTCATTATAAGGCACTGTAAACTACCTACTCGTGCCTAATACCTGGCCTTGTGTGTATTTCCTTTCACGTTTTCTTCTATGTAATTATTTGGACTCGAGCCTTGAGTCATTTTGTTAAGGGCATTTAATCGTCTTTTGATCCAGCATCTTTGCACAAAAATTTATAATATATACATGAAGTTGTAACTAATTTCCTTTTGTCCTATTTCTTGTGTACTTCTTGCACGTATATAATTGTATGTTAGATCGAAACCGTGTTCACTTTCTAGTTGTTTACAGACAGTGCATGTGTTCATTTCATTTTGGTTATGCATAGGAGAAATCTTTTGATCTTAGTGCATCGCCTTTGTTAGATCAGGTTTCATTTTTTGTGATTTCTCACTCCCTTTTCCATTGAATGTATGCAAATAGTTTAGGAAGGTGGGCGTAAAGATCATATTAAGCAGGGAGCCAACCTTAGCCAAATGTTGGAGGTTGTTCTATGGGTCACGTTCGATGCCCACAAAGCTTCCTGACTGTGTTGCTCATCGCAAGGCATGAGTGTCGGGTGCACCTAGCCATCACACAAAAGACTACAACATTCTGAGCGGACAATAGTTATAATGGCACGCCCAATGAGACAAATCTAATTTTTGATTCACTCTACAAAGGGATATCACTGAATAGGGATTTTGGTGAAGATCTTGGTCCATTTTTGCTTATTGAAGCATCAAACCATTCACTCGGTGACTCCCCTGAAGACAAAGGACCCGAAAACAACCATTGTGCACACAATAGTTTTGCTAGCACGCATATCTGATTAAGATTCCGACGAAGGTCTCGATCTATTTTGCATATTGATGCATAAGAACATTCACCTAACAACTCCACTAAGAACTAAGGGCCCAAAAATTTATGAACAAAAGACCTGTTACTAGATCCTTTCCAAGAGCAAATCTACAAGCACTGTGCCACCACTAAACCCAATACCCAGAAGAGGAGCCAACATCGGAATATGGCTGCAAATCAAAACCAGCCTTTGAGAAGGTACCTGACCTGGAATGATAGAGGTCCCTGCAACCACCTGTTCCTCCTGTGACATAGGACCCGATTCCAACCTCAGCATTCAAATCGCTACCTTACTTCACTGGTGAGGATGCAACCATGCTGACAAAAAATTTGCATCGCATGGTGAGCCTATGTACGGTTCACAATATCGAGGAGCAAAATATCACCCTCAGACTGTCGACAACCTCTTTCAAAGGCAAAGCGCAAGAATGGTACATTAACCTCCCCCACACTCAATCGAAAGCCAGGACCAACTCGCAAACCTACTGGTTGATCAATTCAAAGAGAAGGCGAATGGCATGTCTCTCCTAAAGCAACTAACGACCATCAAGAGGGCACCCATGTAGACAATGGATGATTTCAATACCCGGTTTTACAAAACCTGGTATCGAATCCTGGACGAAATCCACCCTCTCCCAAGTATGGCATTTCTTTACTATTTGAAAGCTATGAATTTTGAAATAGTTATGATGGTCAAGTCCAGAGGAGGTAACTCCTTTCCGATGGCCTATGGCATAGTCATTCAAGCCAAGAATGACGTAATCCAAATAGGAAGGTTAGCTCCTAGGCCCCCCATGCCTCTGTATCCAAGCATCCAACCGCCATATCAGCCTACCACTTTCTAGCCTACTCCTGCAGTGAACCCTATAAAGGCTCAAACCTCTCTGCCTACTCCAAAGTACCCCTCTACAAGTCCTTACTCTACCGAACTAGATGAAATGAAGAACTTGTTGAGGACAATCTCCAATGAGGTCATAACCCTCAGAAGGCAACGGAATGCGCAAATGTTTCCATATCTGAGACCTCCCTTCCAGCAAAACAACTAGGTTTACAAGCCCCCTCCAAATGGGTATCAAGGCTCTAATTTTCATAAGAATGCAGGCTAGACCCAAAGCTCTAATCAATAGATAGTGCCCACACTACCCCCATTACAACAAGTCCCCCTAATGTCGTTAGGGATGTAGTCTCCACATAGAACAACTATGTGGAAGACCCTAACAAATAGTGCTGCCCATACCCCGAGGCATATTCCCCAAATGCTTATCCTGAAAGCAGTCCTCAATAGACCATGTCGATGCCAAACAAAGTTATACATACCCAGCCATCTACTTCCTACTCAGGGCTAGAACCACAAGCGTTGTATCAAACCCCTTCTATCTAAACGCAAAGCTCTCTCCCAGGAGAAAAACCCACCAATCAGGTGCTAACTCTCGTAGCTTGGGACAAGGAGGAAGTATATACCGTGTTTGATGGAGTAAGTACCTCCGCATCTAGGAGGTCATCGGTCCAATCGAACTATATGACCAATGCTAAAAGGAAGTCTATAGGAGAACAAGGAAGGGCTAATCCAGTGGGTCTCAACGCCCAATGCAGACCAGCAAATCCTGGAACAGGCGTCTTCCTACAACTCAACTCCGATGGCCGCTAAGAGGAATATTCGGAAGCTCTGAGGCAATGCACATTGATTCTAGAACCGGCTAGAGCTCCCCCACCTACTACAGAGAGGCCCAAACCACAATGGGTACCAAGCACACTTCAGAAGATCCAATCCCCTGGAACATTCAATGTGGTAGACCATTTGAAGAAGCCTACTATGGCCATGCCTCTATGGGATGTCTTTTCATACTAGAGCAAATAAAGAACCTAGAAGAAGCACTGGAGAGACAGAAGGCACTGGCAAATAGAAGTTGCCCAAGATCTTGCAAATATTCAACATTGAGGTAAGCCGAGACAAACCGATGTCGTTATACCTGACCCTAATCTACAACGATAAGTTGATCCACAATTGTATGGTAGATTTTCGGTCGAGTATCTCAGTCATGCCTAGGAGGGTAGTGGATGCATTAGGACTTTCATATGAGCCAGTCAACAAAGGGATAGTTCAATTGGACGGAACTCATGTCCATATCTTTGGACTAGCGAGGGATCTTCCCCTCACACTGTAGGCTTGTCCAAACCTCATAGTCTTTAGGACGTAGTAGTAATCGAGCTCCAGGCTACGTTTGGCATCTGCTTGTCAAGAGATTTCACTGCTAAAGTAGGAGGCTATTTGTACCTAGATTGGATGCACATGTTGCTCAGAACTAGATATGTGGAGCATATGCCTTCAATCAAACTAAACGCTGAACAGACTTGTGTTGCAGAAGAAAGGCAGTCCAAATTGAACCCATCGGCCGATGAAATTTGCTTAATTATTCATGACTAAATGGAATAGTGGTAAACTGAGATCTGGGATTCAAATCAATACGAGGTCTTTAAGCAAAGAGGTGTGGGGACCTACCTGATTCAAGAGGAGAATCCCTCTATCCCCAAGGTCATGGAGACTGGAGAAGACCAAACTGGCATGTGGAAGCTATACTTTAATGGTGCTAAAAGTAAAATGGGAGTTGGTGTTGGTGTCTATTTGACTTCACCAGAGGAACAAAGGTACTACAATCCTACTGATTGTAATTTACCAACTCAAACAATGTCGCGGAGTATGCAGCCTTGGTGCTTGGCCTCCAACTTGCTGAAAAGAAAGGTATTAAATTGTCACAAGTCTTTGATGACACCGAGTTGGTGATCAAGCAGGTAAGATCTCAATGTTTAGCAAAGAACAAATTAATGAGGTCACAAGCACAGGCTTTGGGACCAGATTGAAGCCTTTGACGCCCTTAACTTCAAAGTCATCCCAAGGACTCAAAACGTGGATGTTAATTGTATGGTTGTTACCGGATCACAGTTTGATCTTTTGTGTGTTCTAATACATAATTAGCAACCCATGAAGGTAGTGATGAGACCAGCCATTCCTGACAACTAAATACATTAGCAGGTATTTGACAGTGATGAACATATTGTTCATTTCATTCAGCAAGAGGCTGAATTCTCAGAGTTAAGCCCTAAGATCGAGGATGCGTATGAAGATCAAATCATACAGCTGAGATCCAATAAGCTCCCAAAAGGTTTAGTCAAATTAGATTCCGTGTTCAATCCAGATGACCAATTTAATGGTAAGAAAAGGATGACAGCTGACAAGGAAGATTATCAGGAAGTAGAGGTTGCTCCAAGGCAAACTTTAAAGCTAGGGAAGGTGGCTACCCAAGAGGAAAAGAATTTTCTAATCAACATGTGCCTAAAGTATGATGGAGTGATGGCATGGAGCTACGAAGAGCTGAAAGGATATAACAAAGATATCATCCAACATACAATAGAGTTAGCTCTCGAAGCTAAATCAATAAGGCAGAAGCAGAGGCCTATCAATCTGAATATTGAACCTCTTATGAAAAAGGAACTATCCAAATTGATTGAGTCAGGGATCATATATCCCCTAAAGCACACCACATGGGTCTCCAATTTCTTGCCTGTGAGAAAGAACGAGGAGATCAGGCTCTTTGTTGATTTCAAGGACTTGATCAAGGCTTCACTAAAAGACCACTACCCCTTGCCTTCAATGGACTAGATCCTCCAAACTGTTGCTGAATCGGAAAGATTTTCTCTTCTAGATGGATTCTCTGGTGACAATCAAGTATGGGTAAAGGGCGAGGATCACCACAAGACAGCCTTCACCACCAAATGGGGTACTTTTGCCTATCAGTGATGCCCTTCAGTTTATCAAATGTTGGTGCAACATTTCAAAGGGCCATGGACATCGCTTTCAATGATCTGATTAATGAAAATATCCTGATCTATTTTAAAGACCTGATTGTCTTCTCCAAGAGGAAGGAAGATCACTTTGCACATCTGGAGAAGGTTTTCAAACACTATGAAGTATTTGGGGTGTGCCTAAATCCCAATTTTTTGTGTCTCTCAAGGCAAGTTGTTGGGTCATATTGTCTCTAAAGAAGGTGTTGCCATCAACCCTAGCAAAGTTGATGCCATCACCAACCTCTGATTGCCACATCATAAAAAAATCCCTTCAATCTTTCTTTGGGCATATAAACTTTGTAAGAAGGTTTATATCTAACTCTGCAGGCATTGTCACAACCACGACCCTCATGCTAAAGAAAGAACAACCATTCAGATGGACTGAGGAAGGAAAGGAGGCTTTTGAAGAGATAAAGAAGGCCATAACAGGCTTCGGGGCTAGAGAACCCAGACTTTGATAAGGATTTTGTCCTCAATGCATATGGGGGCGAGTTCAGCATCGCAACTTTGCTTAACTAGAAGGATGGCAATCAACAAAAACACCCGATCAATTTATTTAGACAGACCTTAAAGGACTATGAGGAAAGGTAAAACTTTTTTTAAAAACAAGTGTATGCCCTAATCAGAGGCTTGAAGAAGTGAAGCACCTGATCTCTAACAATAAGATCATTGCTTATGTTATCCACTCCAACATTAAAGAGTATATAATGGGTGAAGAAATCGGTGAGAAGAAAGCAGGATGGATCATCAAGATCCTAGAGTACGATACAGAGATCAAGCCTACAAAGCTGATCAGAGGGAAAGCCTTGTGCCAAAGACATGGTTGAGGAGAAAATCAACGAAGACTTGTGCCTAATCAATTTGGGTGAAGAGGTTCTAGACTGGGTAGATCAGAGGATCAAATACATGCAGACAGGACAGTACCCATCTAACCTAGACAGGGCCCAAAGGAGGGCATTCAAATTGCAAAACGCACATTATACTTAAATTGAAGATATTCTTTTCCAAAGGAACTTTGATGGCGTCCTCTTGAGGTGTGGTAGGATGGAGCGAACCTAGCCTCTGCTTCAAGAATTCCATCAAGGATTCTCAGGTGGCCAATTCTCGACTCAGACCTTTGCTACAAAGATCATGAGGGTTGAGTATTATTGGCCCACCATGTTTTCAAATGTTCATCAGTGGGTGAGAAAATGCGATAGGTGCAAGTTCTTCACAAGAAGAAAGAGAAATGCACACATGCCTCTAAAGCCCATAACAACGGACGAACCATTCTCCCAATAGAGGTTGGATTTCATTGGCATGATCAACCCACCATCAAGTGAAGGCCACAAGTGGATTCTCACTGCGACTAATTACTTCACCAAGTGGGCAGTAGTAGTCCCGCTAAAGGACGCCACTGAGATGGTAATAATTGACTTCTTGGAGGAAATCACAACAAACTTTGTCATTTCGAATGCCATTATCAGTGACAATGCCAAGGCATTCACCAGGGCAAAAATTTCTCAGTTTACTCTCCAATATGGTATATATTTAAAGGCTTCCTCGAACTATTATCCTCAGGGGAATGGTTTAGCAGAATCTACCAATAAGAATCTGATCAGGCTTCTAAAGAGGATGGTTCGTAAATTCAAAGGCAGTGGCAGCTCCATCTCAAAAGAGCCTTATGGGCTAATAGGATTACTCCAAAGAAGGTTATAGGATTTTCACCTTACTCCAAAGGTTGGTCTATGGCAAAGAAGCAAGGTTGCCCATCTCCACATGGTTGCCAACAATACATTTGCTTCATCAACTGAAACTCTAAGAGAATGATGCCATGACCGTAAGAATGGGCAAGTTGTTCAACCTTGAAGAACAGAGAGAAGCAGCCAAAGGACAGCTGCTAAGGCACCAAGGAGTGATGAAGAGATGGTTTGACAAAAGGGCAAGTCCTTAGAGGTTCAAAATGGGCAACCAAGTGTTCAAATGAGACGAGGACATAAGCAAGCTAGGGCAACACACCAAATTCAATTCCATCTAGAGCGGACTGTACATTATCAGCGCCTACAAGAAGGAGAATTCATTCGAATTGGCCACACTCAATGGTGATGAATTACGAATCCCAGTCAATGGGATCTAATTGAAGAGTTATCCATAAGCTCTGTCAAATTCAACCAACCTCAGAGTTCATCAACTAGAACTCCAGGACAATGATGCCATGACCGTAAGAATGGGCAAGCTGCTCAACCTTGAAGAATAGAGAGAAGCAACCAGAGGACAACTGCTAAGGCACCAGGGAGTGATGAAGAGATGGTTTGACAAAAGGGCGACTACAGAGAGCTTCAAAATGGGCAACCATGTGCTCAAATGAGACGAGGACATAAGCAAGTTAGGGCGCCACACCAAATTTGATTCCATCTGGAGCGGCCTTTACATTATCAACGCCTGCAAGAAGGAGAATTCATTCGAATTGGCCACACTCGATGGTGATGAATTATTGATCCCAGTTAATGGGATCTATCTGAAGAACAATCCTTAAGCTCTGTCAAAAAAAAAGGGGGAACCTTTTATATATGAACATTATGTTTATATTTGTTTTTTAGTAAGTTTTATATTTTCTGGCGACTAATCCATACCAAAGATCAGGAGCATTCTTTGGTTCGCAAGATCGCAGAGGCCGCGGGAATCATAGAGAGTTGCGGAGCAGTCCGCACCATTGGAAGCCTTAGACTGATCAAAATCAACAATTCGCGCAACTCTAAGGAGGCCAAGGACAAACTTTTCCTCCCTAGCAACGTCAACTGTCAGATCGTCGTAGGAAGGCCGCGTGGCAAACTCGCACTCAATCAAGAATCGTTGAAGAAAAAAACCAAGTTCATGTTAGCATAAGTTATCTGATTAAATCATCAACAAGCGGCGGTGTTTGATGTAAATGATTCCCCAGGTTCCAACAACCGTCAAATTGTCAGAGGCTAAAGCCCACAAACCGTCCAATCTACAAAGAATCCCTCTTGCACAAGCGATTCACAGTTAGCCAAATTTCGCCCCCATCGTGCAAGGAGCTTTGCGGACATAATTTTACATAGTCAACACTGACACATAGCGGGCTCACACTAAATCAAGGAGCAATTAAGGAAATCCCAAAGCCAAAATAGCACAGACCATCCAATCAAGACATCAACAAGTCGTGTCTGCCATCGAAATGGAAAAGGCAAGAGACACCTCGAAAAAGCACCAACCGTCCGATGGGCCAATGAGGAATACACGATCAGCAAGAGGGGTGTCGGCATTTTGTGCCGACCTTGCATAATGAAATGAATTCATATGAGGTGAATCAAATGAGTCAACGTTCTTCTGCCAACCTTGCATGGGAAAGTAACTTCGCATAACGTGAATTCAATGCCTCGTAAGGAGTGATAGTCTTTTCTCGTTGTCCTTGTGGAAAGGGAAGTAAATGCATACAATGTGAAATTCATTGTTGAAGAGATGGCGATTGTCTTAAGAAATAGAACTTTGGTGCTCAGGCAAAAGGTGGTGAAATTAACGATGACAAGGGTGGTGAACACTTCCCACCAGCTTTATGGGAGAGGACAAAATGAATTTATGTGATGTGAATTCAACACAATAGGGTGCTCCGATCTTCGAGAAGCACATCTATAAAAGGATGTCTTGCCTTCATTTTTTATGATTGATTCCCAAGCACTCGAGCAAGCAAGAGCCCAAAAAGCACAAAGAGAACAGTCACAAGGCCAAGTTGTGAGGAAGCAAGTTGTTGAATCATTATTCAACCTTTCCATTCCTTCCTCATTATCTCTTCAATCCTTCCAATTTTCATTCTTTCATTTGACTCCACGCCCCATGGATAAGGCGGTTATTTTTTGGATTTTGTGTCTTCAACAAGCAAAATATCCCTTGTGAATTGCCAAAATTGTATTGAAGATTCACTACACCAAGGGATTTTTGCCTTGGCCAATTTTGCAAGTCGGCAAGTCGGCCTTGACGAAGGCAAATTAGTAAAAGCTACGCGCTCCATCGATCTTTAGATGATCAACACCAACTCCCAAAAGATTTTAATTCAGCACCCACTGTCCAATATTTTGATCAAAGGCGAGCACTAATTCAAGAAGTTAGAAGGCCACAAAAGTTCCTCGACGTCACATGTATCGTCGATTTTTCAGATCTACGACGGGGACTAATTTCCAAAGGAAAACCAGTTGGTGGAGGTGACAAAGTGGCACGCACCACCAATTTCGGCCAACTACAACAAGCACTTGTTTTACAAGGAAAAGATTCATCACAAGTTTCCAAAGCCACACGAGCCGTTGATTGCTTATCCAACAGCCAATAATATTTCACAAAGATGCTGAAGGAGTTGTCTGAGGAGAACTTTGTCGTCGGCCAAGGCTTGGACACGTGGCATACAAATCAACAACCCACGAAAGAAGTAGATGTCCCATCAAGGTACCCATCCAAAAGAGATCTATCGTCGATTTTGTATAGAATGCCAGAAACAAGACCCGATTATATGAGGAGATTTGAAGTGAATATTGAACAACTGAGTTACAAAGTCCCATGAACTGTCCGATCTTGATGATCAACGGCCGCCATCTCAAGAAGCTCTTCAGCATCAATGGCCCATGGAAAAGCGAGAAGAAGATTGGAGCACCCAAATCACAATTTTTTGTGGACCGTCCGATCTTGGTGATCAAGAGCCCACGTCATCCCCAATAGCTTTTTCAACAATAACTAAAAGCAACCAATGACCTGCGTCATCTCCAAGAGCTTTTTCGGCAATAACTAAGAGGCAACCCCTGCCATTGGTCAAAGAGCTGCAATTTCAACGGTCACAGGCTATATCTTCCACGTCTCTTTGGGCTCACAGATCAATTCTTCCATATTTAATTGAGCTCTCTACGACCCTACATGTGGCACGCACACGATCTTCCCACACCACATTGAGAAAACACCAACGGTCAAGGATCTAGCCAGGAATGATCAAAAGGTTTGTGGAAAAGGAAAAATGCTTAGATGATGAAACATCAAGAAACAGTGTCAACTATTTGATCTCAACGATCAATGGCCCAAGAAGGAATACGTGCTCTGCCATCCATCCAATCAACACCAACTCCCAAAAGATTTTAATTCTGCACCCACTGTCCGATCTTTTGATCAAAGGCGAGCACTAATTCAAGAAGTTAGAAGGCCACAAAAGTTCCTCGACGTCACATGTATCGTCGATTTTTCAGATCTACGACGGGGACTAATTTCTAAAGGAAAACCAATTGGTGGAGGTGACAAAGTGGCACGCACCACCAATTTCGGCCAACTACAACAAGCACTTGTTTTACAAGGAAAAGATTCATCACAAGTTTCCAAAGCCGCACGAGCCGTTGATTGCTTATCCAACGGCCAATAATATTTCACAAAGATGCTGAAGGAGTTGTCTGAGGAGAACTTTGTCGTCGGCCAAGGCTTGGATACGTGGCAGACAAATCAGCAACCCACGAAAGAAGTAGATGTCCCATCAAGGTACCCACCCAAAAGAGATCTATCGTCGATTTTGTATAGAATGCCAGAAACAAGACCCGATTATCTGAGGAGACTTGAAGCGAATATTGAACAACTGAGTTACAAAGTCCCATGAACTGTCCGATCTTGATGATCAACAACCGCCGTCTCAAGAAGCTCTTCAGCATCAATGGCCCATGGAAAAGCGAGAAGAAGATTGGAGCACCCAAATCACAAATTTTTGTGGACCGTTCGATCTTGGTGATCAAGAGCCCACGTCATCCCCAATAGCTTTTTCAACAATAACTAAAAGCAACCAATGACCTGCGTCATCTCCAAGAGCTTTTTCAGCAATAAATAAGAGGCAACCCCTACCATTGGTCAAAGTGCTGCAATATCAACGGTCGCAGGCTATATCTTCCACGTCTCTTTGGGCTCACGGATCAATTCTTCCATATTTAATCGAGCTCTCTACGACCATACATGTGGCATGCACATGATCTTCCCACTCCACATTGAGAAAACACCAACGGTCAAGGATCTAGCCAGGAATGATCAAAAGGTTTGTGGAAAAGGGAAAATGCTTAGATGATGAAACATCAAGAAACAGTGTCAACTGTTTGATCTCAACGATCAATGGCCCAAGAAGGAATACGTGAATAGGGAGAAAACCAGGAGGAGCTCTGCCATCCATCCAATCAACACCAACTCCCAAAAGACTTTAATTCCGCACCCACTGTCCGATCTTTTGATCAAAGGCGAGCATTAATTCAAGAAGTTAGAAGGCCACAAAATTTCCTCGACGTCACATGTATCGTCGATTTTTCAGATCTACAACAGGGACTAATTTCCAAAGGAAAACCAGTTGGTGGAGGTGACAAAGTGGCACGCACCACCAATTTCGGCCAACTACAACAAGCACTTGTTTTACAAGGAAAAGATTCATCACGAGTTTCCAAAGCCACACGAGCCGTTGATTGCTTATCCAACGGCCAATAATATTTCACAAAGATGTTGAAGGAGTTGTCTGAGGAGAACTTTGTCGTCGGCCAAGGCTTGGACACATGGTAGAAAAATCAGCAACCCACGAAAGAAGTAGATGTCCCATCAAGGTACCCACCCAAAAGAGATCTATCGTCGATTTTGTACAGAATGCCAAAAACAAGACCCGATTATATGAGGAGACTTGAAGCGAATATTGAACAACTGAGTTACAAAGTCCCATGAACTGTCCGATCTTGATGATCAACGATCGCCATCTCAAGAAGCTCTTCAGCATCAATGGCCCATGGAAAAGCGAGAAGAAGATTGGAGCACCCAAATCACAAATTTTTGTGGACCGTCCAATCTTGGTGATCAAGAGCCCACGTCATCCCCAATAGCTTTTTCAACAATAACTAAAAGCAATCAATGACCTGCGTCATCTCCAAGAGCTTTTTCGGCAATAACTAAGAGGCAACCCCTGCCATTGGTCAAAGTGCTGCAATATCAACGGTCGCAGGCTATATCTTCCACGACTCTTTGGGCTCACGGATCAATTCTTCCATATTTGATCGAGCTCTCTACGACCCTACATGTGGCACGCACACGATCTTCCCACTCCACATTGAGAAAACACCAACGGTCAAGGATCTAGCCAGGAATGATCAAAAGGTTTGTGGAAAAGGGAAAATGCTTAGATGATGAAACATCAAGAAACAGTGTCAACTGTTTGATCTCAACGATCAATGGCCCAAGAAGGAATACATGAATAGGGAGAAAACCAGGAGGAGCTCTGCCATCCATCCAATCAAACGAGATTACAGATAACATCTATGCGCGCGATCTCCCAAAAGAACACAGTTGGGGTCATAAAAGTAGCAATTGCAAAAAGCTTCGAGTCCACCTACCTGCACCATTTGAACGTGGTATTCGAGGAAAGTGGTTGGCATATTAATTACAGTGGCGATGAAATTTCTAGTTCCAGAGACCTTGAACCCAGCAACATTTACTTCAGATGAATCCAACACTCAAAAAGTGGTTGGCAATATCAACGAAGGATATCCAAAGGTCCCAAACCCTTCGACATTGATAGCTCTAGTCCTAGAGACCTTGAGGCCATCAGCATGGAATGCAGACCAATCTCCCACTCAATTTTGGGAGGAAATTTTGAATTTCTTGTACAGTTTTTGAGGCAAAGAAACCCTATTTTTACTTATAAATAGTGGTTTCTTTTTCATTGTAAGGCATTGAAAATTGCATGCTCGTGCATAATACCTAGCCTTGTGTGTATTTTCTTTCACTTTTTCTTTTGTGTAATAATCTTGACTCAAGCCTTGAGTCGTTTTGTTAATGGCATTCAAGCCTTCATTTGATCTAGCATCTTTGTACAAAAATTAATAATATATACATGAAGCTATGACTAGTTTCGCTCTATCCTATTTCTTGTATACTTCTTGTGTGTGGATGGTTGCATGTTAAATCGAAACTGTGTTCACTTTCTAGCTGTTAGCAGACAATGCATGTGTTCATTTCATTCTAGTTATGCATAGAATAAATCTTTTGATCTTGGTGCATCACCTCTGTTAGATTAGGTTTTATTTTTTGCAATGCCCCTCTCCCTTTCCCTTGAATTTATGCAAGTAGTTTAGGAACCGGCCTTAGCAAAATCCCGGAGTTTAACCTGCGGGTCGACTTCAACGCCCAGAGAGCTTCCCAACTGTGTTGCTCAACACAAGGCAAGTGTCAGGTGTACCTAGCCATCGCACAATAGACTGCGACATTCTGAGCAAACAATAATTATATTAAAAAAACGAATCATGATCTCATTCTTGGTTCTTAGATCTAAATATTTTTGCAACTATGCATGTATTGCATTATTGTAAACCCCAAATACTAAAAGTGGACCCCGCACACACTCATTAAAAACTCAAAGACACCCAAACTTTATGTAACTTATTTCTAGGCTTCAGAAGGATACTCCACTATAAGGCATACAATGCATGCCTTTCCACTTCCATGGAGACAAATGTCTTTACGGGTCTATTGTAACCATTGAACAATACAAGGGCAACACCAATAAGACTCCTCACAATACAGACCCTCTTTACTATTCCATCAAAACCCATATAACGCTTCTTGTTACTTTGATTATCTTATGCATAGAAGAAATCTTTTGATCTTGGTGCATCACCTCTGTTAGATTAGGTTTTATTTTTTGCAATGCCCCTCTCCCTTTCCCTTGAATTTATGCAAGTAGTTTAGGAACCGGCCTTAGCAAAATCCCGGAGTTTAACCTGCGGGTCGACTTCAGCGCCCAGAGAGCTTCCCAACTGTGTTGCTCAACACAAGGCAAGTGTCAGGTGTACCTAGCCATCGCACAATAGACTGCGACATTCTGAGCAAACAATAATTATATTAAAAAAACGAATCATGATCTCATTCTTGGTTCTTAGATCTAAATATTTTTGCAACTATGCATGTATTGCATTATTGTAAACCCCAAATACTAAAAGTGGACCCCGCACACACTCATTAAAAACTCAAAGACACCCAAACTTTATGTAACTTATTTCTAGGCTTCAGAAGGATACTCCACTATAAGGCATACAATGCATGCCTTTCCACTTCCATGGAGACAAATGTCTTTACGGGTCTATTGTAACCATTGAACAATACAAGGGCAACACCAATAAGACTCCTCACAATACAGACCCTCTTTACTATTCCATCAAAACCCATATAACGCTTCTTGTTACTTTGATTATCTTATGCATAGAAGAAATCTTTTGATCTTGGTGCATCACCTCTGTTAGATTAGGTTTTATTTTTTGCAATGCCCCTCTCCCTTTCCCTTGAATTTATGCAAGTAGTTTAGGAACCGGCCTTAGCAAAATCCCGGAGTTTACCCTGCGGGTCGACTTCAACGCCCAAAGAACTTCCCGACTATGTTGCTCAACACAAGGCAAGTGTCAGTTGTACCTAGCCATCGCACAAGAGACTGCGACATTATGAGCAAACAATAATTATATAAAAAAAACGAATCATGATCTCATTCTTGATTCTTAGATCTAAATATTTTTGCAACTATGCATGTATTGCATTATTGTAAACCCCAAATACTAAAAGTGGACCCCGCACACACTTATTAAAAACTCAAAGACACCCAAACTTTATGTAACTTATTTCTAGGCTTCAGAAGGATACTCCACTATAAGGCATACAATGCATGCCTTTCCACTTCCATGGAGACAAATGTCTTTAAGGGTCTATTGTAACCATTCAACAATACAAGGGCAACACCAATAAGACTCCTCACAATACAGACCTTCTTTACTATTCCATCAAAACCCATATAACGCTTCTTGTTACTTTGATTATCTTAAATCTTATCATTGTTGAGAAATGTAGCTCGGACAGGAACTTCTTGCACAAGCTTCAGTATGAACGTGCTAGAAGTGGTTCGAAACATTTCTAATTCTATTTTGAAATTCACTTAAGTGATTTTCTATTTTTAAGTTCACTTAAGTGATTCTATTTTGTAATTCACTTAAGTGATTCTATTTTGAAATTCACTTAAGTGATTTTCTATTTTTAACGTTACACTTAAGATGATGAGATCTAATTTGTTCTTAGGGTTAGAGAGATTAGGGTTACCTTTTTCAAGGATAAAAGGAGAAGATCAAGAGTGTTTTAGATACACAGACACAGACAGAAAAGAATGGGAGGAGAACAGATTGTTGAAGGAAAACTACAAGCTTAGGAGGAGAAGAACAGTGATTGCTGGCTAGAAAAGCAGCAAGAGAGCAGAAGTGTTCTGCTGTAGCTGTAGCCTCTTTTATTTGTAATATTTCAGGTTCAGAAATATATTTACCTTCCGCTGTTCACGTTGTTTATGTTTTCCAGCCATCCGTGTGACTGTTGCATGTTTGAATAAATTATTCTCAGATCTGATTTATTTTAAAATAACATAGGACAGCAGTTATCTAGGGCTGGAAAATTTACATGGTATCAGAGCTAGGTTCTGTGATTGAGATCCTCAAGGGTTTACAGCAGTAGATCACTGCTGGATATTAAAGAAAAAAAAACAGCAGTTAGGGTTTCATTTTTTTTTTTTGGCTTGAAGGACTAAGCTTATTTGCAGGACTGTTTTTTTGAGTCATTAATATTTCAGCAGTTAGGGTTTCAAGCAAATAAAAAAAAAAAACAGCAGTTAGGGTTTCATATTTTTTTGGCTTGAAGGACTAAGCTTATTTGCAGGACTGTTTTATTTCAGTCATTAATATTTCAGCAGATCTCAGAAATGGCAGCAGCTAGCCTCAGATTTGAGGATAGATTGGAAGGTGCCTCCAATTTTTTGCCCTGGAAAGTTAGGGTAATGTTCTTATTGGAAGAGAATGATCTCTGGGATATTGTCAAGGCTGATGTGACTTTGCCTACAGATCCGCAGGAATTGGCAGCTCACAAAAAGAAGGAAGTGAAGGCCAAGCGGATGATCTTGGATGCAGTGAAGGATCACCTGATTCCTCACATATCCGAGAAGACTAAGGCAAAGGAGATGTTCGATGCCCTGGTTAGCCTCTACCAGAGCGAGAACATAAACAGGAAGATGATATTGCGGAACAAACTCAGATCTATGGAGAGTGAGTTTGCTGCCAAATTCGAGAAGGATTTCTCATTGGTCTCTTGCCTTTCTACCAGCACGGTTCCAAGGAATGCTTGGTATGTGGATAGTGGGGCATCTCGGCACATGACATCAGCCCGACAATGTTTTACCAGTCTACAAGAGCAGGACTCAGGGGTTCAGGTTGAGCTTGGTGATGATACCAAATATCCAGTTGTAGGAATTGGTACCATTCCTTTTCGACTCCAGTCAGGGAAATCTTTAGACTTTGATGATGTTTTGTTTGTTCCAGGTCTCAGGAAGAACTTGCTTTCAGTTTCGGTTATGGAGGATAAGGGTTATGCAGTGGAGTTCAAGAACCAGCATGTCCTTATTAGACCAAAAGAATCTAGCCCGGAAACAACACAAGTAATAGGGGTTAGAGAAGGCAGTCTATACAGGTTGCAGGGTGAACCTGTTCGAGCCCTAGTTCATAGCAGTAACAACTTGTGTGATTTGTGGCACAAGAGGATGGGGCACTTGCATCATAGAGCATTGCCTATTCTGAGGGAGATAGTCACAGGTCTTCCAGAGTTCAACATTGAGCAACAAGGAGTATGCAGAGGGTGCACGCTTGGCAAGCACGCCAAGGCTGTTTTCCCAAACAATGAGCATAGGTCTAAGAAGATACTAGATCTAGTACATTCGGATGTTTGTGGACCGATGTCAGTAGCATCAATTTCGGGTAGCATGTACTATGTTTCCTTTATTGATGATTTCTCTCGCAAGACATGGATCTACTTTTTAAAGACCAAGGATGAAGTCTTTAGCGAGTTTCAGGAGTTCAAAGCTCTAGTTGAGAACCAGACAGAGAAGAAGATCAAGGTCTTGAGATCAAACAATGGGGGTGAATATACCTCCAAGGAGTTCGATGGTTTCTGCAAGCAAGCAAGAATCAAGAGGGAGTTGATTGTTCCATACAACCCACAGCAGAATGGGGTTGCAGAGCGAAAGAATCGATCCATCATAGGGGCTGCTAGGGCCATGATTCATGACCAGGGCTTGCCGATGTTTCTTTGGGCAGAAGCATGCAACACAGCAGTCTACATCCAAAACAGGTGTCCTCACAGGATCTTGGAGGACAAGACACCAGAGGAGGCATTCACTGGTGTGAAACCAGAGGTGAGTCATTTCCGCATCTTTGGATGTCCAGTTTATATCCATGTTCCGGTAGAGAAGAGGACCAAGTTGGAGCCCTCCAAGTGGGAAGGGTTTATTTGTAGGATACAGTGAGACTTCAAAAGCTTACAGGGGTTATATTCTAGAGAAGAGGAAGACAAGAGTGAGCAGGGATGTAAAGTTTGAGGAGGACGTTGCATCCAGGAAGTCCCATGAGCCTATTCCAGTGATAGAGAATGAGGAGCAAGAAGCTCCGAAGGTTGAGCCAGGGTCACCAAAGACACCAGTGGTTTCCAATTCAGACCAACCTTCAGGTGAGGAGGTGGAGACATTAGCCCCTTCCAGTTCTATCAGGAGACCTCAATGGCTTACACAGACATTGAGGGATGCTGAGGAGTATGTTGAGGCTCCTAGCAGCATGATTAGGGAGAGCAGACCTCCAAGGAAGTTTTCAAGCTACATGGCATTAATGAGTAACATCATAAATTCAGAGCCTACCGAGTTTCAGGAGGCAACAGACCAGCAGGTCTGGCGGGATGCCATGGTGGAGGAGTACACCTCCATCATGAAGAATGATGTTTGGGACATAGTGCCAAGACCGGAGGGGAAGTCAGTTGTGAGTTCCAAGTGGCTCTACAAAATTAAGCATGCTGCAGATGGCAGCATCGAGAAGTTCAAGGCAAGGTTTGTGGCGAGAGGGTTTTCCCAGAAAGAGGGAGTGGACTATGAGGAGACTTTTGCTCCGGTCGCCAGATACACTTCCATTAGAGCAGTTATGTCTTTAGCTTCATCTATGGGATGGCGGATTCATCAAATGGATGTGAAGACAACTTTCCTTAATGGGATCATTGAGGAAGAAGTGTACATAGAGCAACCTCAAGGCTTTGAGGTAAAAGGGAAGGAGTCCCATGTTTGTAGGCTGAAGAAAGCCTTATATGGACTCAAACAGGCACCGAGAGCATGGTATTCCAGGATAGATGGATACTTGCAGAGTATGGGCTTTGCCAAAAGTGATGCAGATCCTAATCTATATTACATATTTGTTGGGACTGATCTACTCATTTTGGTGCTATATGTAGATGACTTGTTTCTTACAGGTGCAGAGAAGCTCATTGCAGGGTGCAAAGCAGATATGGCAGCTGAGTTTGAGATGAAGGACATTGGCATGATGCATTACTTCTTGGGTTTGGAGGTTTGGCGAAGACCAGGGGAGATATTCCTTGGGCAGGGTAAGTATGCAATTGAGATCTCGAAGAGGTTTCGGATGGAGGACTGCAAACCTATGGCCACACCATGATCACTATTCTAAAGGTGACAACTTCATATTCAAAATTGGTGGACCTTACGTTGTACGAGCAGCTGATAGGATCCTTGATGTATTTGGTCAACACTCGACCAGATATATGTTTTGCAGTGAACACCTTGAGTCAGTTCATGGTGGAGCCAAGGCAGGAGCATTGGGTAGCAGCAAAACATGTGCTTAGATACTTAAGGGGCACAGTGGAGTATGGTCTAAGATATCTTGGAGATGGTGAAGTGAGGTTGCAGGGGTATACAGACTCAGATTGGGCAGGCAATGTAGCAAACAGGAAGAGCACCTCAGGGTGCTGCTTTAGCTTGGGATCAGGCATGATATCCTGGTTCAGCAAGAAGCAGACTTCTGTGGCTCTTAGCTCAACAGAGGCCGAATACATGGCAGCTAGTATTGCTAGTTGTGAGGCCATTTGGCTTCGCAAGTTGCTTACAGTATTGATTGATCAGGAGTTGGATCCCACGGTGATATACTGTGATAATCAGAGTTGTATCAAACTCTCTGAGAATCCAGTATTTCATGACAAGTCCAAACACATAGACATCAAATATCACTTCATACGAGACAAGATTCAGAAGGGAGCCGTAAAGCTCCAGTATATTCCCACAGATCAGCAGGTAGCTGATATTCTGACCAAGCCCTTAGTAAAAGGGAAGTTTGAAGCATTCAGAGACAAACTTGGATTGGTGCAGAATTCCTTCCTCGCTAAGAGGGAGTGTTGAGAAATGTAGCTCGGACAGGAACTTCTTGCACAGGCTTCAGTATGAACGTGCTAGAAGTGGTTCGAAACATTTCTAATTCTATTTTGAAATTCACTTAAGTGATTTTCTATTTTTAAGTTCACTTAAGTGATTCTATTTTGTAATTCACTTAAGTGATTCTATTTTGAAATTCACTTAAGTGATTTTCTATTTTTAACCTTACATCTCAAGATGAGATGAGATCTAATCTTAGGGTTAGAGAGATTAGGGTTACCTTTTTCAAGGATAAAAGGAGAAGATCAAGAGTGTTTTAGATACACAGACAGACAGAAAAGAATGGGAGGAGAACAGATTGTTGAAGGAAAAATACAAGCTTAGGAGGAGAAGAACAGTGCTTGCTGGCTAGAAAAGCAGCAAGAGAGCAGAAGTGTTCTGCTGTAGCTGTAGCCTCTTTTATTTGTAATATTTCAGGTTCAGAAATATATTTACCTTCCGCTGTTCACGCTGTTTATGTTTTCCAGCCATCTGTGTGACTGTTGCATGTTTGAATAAATTATTCTCAGATCTGATTTATTTTAAAATAACATAGGACAGCAGTTATCTAGGGCTGGAAAATTTACAATCATTTCCAATCATTACTAATTGTACCTTTGAATCATATCAAAAGATATCAATACTTATCTCTTTCTTACAGCATGGGATACATTTTATAGAATGGAAAGTCTGCTGCAACAAGTATAATAATGTATAAAGCAGGATCAGAGAACAAGAGTTTGTCTGGAAATTATGCCTTTCAATAACCTCATAGATATATGTTGAAGTGTCCTACATAAGCATTTGATGAGTTACACTTTGTGTAATGGAATGAGGTAACATTTTGGCAAGATGAAATCTTGAAATAGATAAAGGTGCCAACGACATAACTGACAATAAATCCCACAAACAGAATCTTAAGGAATTTCTCACATAAGATGGCAAAATATTTGAGATTTGTCAATTAGAAAGGAAGGCATGGTAATCATGAGCACCACAACTTGGCTAATTTGCTTAAGGTCACACGGATTGGCTAAAAGTACCTCGATACATGAAGAACTCCCGGATTTAAATCTTACAATATTCAATGTTGCTCTTCTCCTTCAGTTTTACTCTTGGCTACACAGCATTACTGGTTAGCATTGTCATCTTTCTTTCAATTTGTCCACTATGACATACGGTTTCGTGCTGTTTCACACTGTATGCCCACTTGCATGTAGTGACATTTTTCATTGAGCCCTTACAGTTTTGTTTCTCTAGTTAATGGGTGAAAATTCGACAGAAAGACAGAATATACCTAACCTAAATCATTCCTTAGGTAAGCATCTGATGGTGATTTATTTTATTGGATCACAAAGAATGCCTTTTTTCTCTTTAAATCTAAAATTTGGACAAAATATTACATTTAATTATACCACACTGTATTCTGTTGTGTTTATGTCAAATGAAATATAAGACTAAAAAGAACACCTATAAACAAACTAAATTATAGGGGAAAAAGGCATACACTTTTAGTGGACCAACTAATAACAATTTTCAGATGTAAAGATAAATGATTCGGAAACAATAAAAAATGAATTTTAAAAAACAAAGATAACATTGCAATTAAAAAATAATAATACTGGTATATCAGATATTCCATAAGTCTCTCTCTCACACACAAACACATCTGAAATTGTGTTGAATATTAGCATCATCTTATCCACATATAATAAGAAAGCATTCGTAACAAATTGGGATGCAAATCAAGTTTAGAGGTTTTCATTTGTGGCACAGAGATGCAAATCAAGCTTAGCAAGTTCCATTTGTGATGATATTTCTAGCATTTAAATGGTAGAACAAGATTTCCTACTAAGTCAGTATTTTTCAAAGAGAACAAAGTGATAAATATCCATTGACAAGAAAAAAAAGACTTTTACGAAAGAATGAGAGGACAGACCTGATTCAATGAGTGAGCAAGAGCTTCCTCCCCCAAAGAAGCATAAATTGTAACTACTGTGATATTGCGACGGAAGCAACCCTATTGCAGACACACAAAATTAACAAAATTTTAAAATATATAAATATATATAACTGAAGCAACTTCACACCAAGGAAATATTGAGTGCACAAATGTCAATACAAGCGGCACATTGTACCGTATCTGAGATATGAAAATGGTTTTATGCCAAAAATCATCGTTAATTGAAAACGGAAATAAAGAACTACATTGTGCATTCATTTTTCAATGTAGCATTCCTATTTCTTAGTAAAATCCATGGATAACACATTGTGACTGTCTAAAACCATCTATCTTCCTCTATCAACAAGCACAGTGATGACCATCTAAGAGAAAGCTTAGTTAACTGAAAGGTTTAAAAAGGAAAAAGAAAAAGATTGCAAACTCACATGCAAGGCAATTAGCCACTCTGCTCTAGTCTCGGCAAAAATTGCAACTCTCTCTCCTCTTTCATGACCAAGTTCTACCAAGCCTGATGCAAAGTTACAAGCGCGTTGAAATACTTGACCATAACTTAACCATTCATAATTTCCTAGATGTACTTTTTCTAGAGATCTTCCATCTGGGCTGACTTCTGTTTCTCTGCTGATAACCTTCCTGGTCCCAAGCAATTGTGCATGTGCACGTTTTTTACATGATTGCTCAAAGAGGTCTGCAAGAGTTGAAGCTCCTTCCCAAGGCATTTCTATTGGTAAAGGAAACTTATAGCTTCGAACAGTATGACCAGCATCCCCACCAGCTTCAACGGGCACTCCACGCAGCTTTCCCTTTTTTCTGTTCTTTAATAAGTATGAAAGCAGCACAGGAACAAGGATGCCAAGAAGGTAAGCACCCATCTTTGTAGGAATGTTGTATTTCTCTAAAGCTGAAGGACCTTTATCCACCGATGGCTGCAACAAGGCTGCAGTTGGATCAGGTGCATCAGAACTTGCCATGTGAATGTGAAATCTTTAACCTCGACTGCAATTCCAAGAGACTGCAAATTACAATAATTGCCGTAATAATATCTCTTCAAATAAAGAAAGCAAAATCAATAACAGAGAAATCAACATCAGAAATTGTAGTTATAATATCTCTTCAAAAGAAGAAAGAGAAATGAACTCAAACAGGAAAAATAAATAAGCCAATCATTTCATGAAAATGCAGGAAACATTTTGTCAATGTTCTTTAGTCCAAATGACTGCTCTGCTTGGCACAAATCAAAGACAAATACAAGGGCTTTATTCATTAACATGGGATGTAAAAAGACATCAACAAATTGTAATTTACAAACGACGAAGTAATTAATGACTGAACTAGAAGAAGATTAGTCCTTACACTAGTATGGCAACTGTTAGAATACAGCCACAAGCACAGCTTACTTGAGGCAAACATTGCACAGACAAAATAACTTCACATAGATTACTTACAGGTATCTTTTACTCTCAAGTCTAATAATGTGGTTTGACAACTAGACTCTCCAGGAAAATTTGAAGTATTCAGGGTTCAAAAACTACACAGTCAAATTATCAAATGGCTTGTGCTCAAGTGGTGAACATGTGGTTAAAAATGGAGGCTCCTATTATGGAGATCCTGTTGAAATATTATGTTGTGGGTTTCAATCCTATATAACCAATTTTAAAAAAACATTACATGGTTATAAGTATCAAGCTGTTTAAAGCAGGATAAAATCTACCTGTTATAAATGCTCCGTGATCCCATACAATATTTGCTCCACACAACTACAACACGATTTTGACAAAATGATCCGTAACACTGTAAGTGGAGAAATCTGCATCGTATTATTACTCTAATCACACTTCGTTTAATTTGACTTGGTATGTGCCCGACAACTATAAGGGGCCACTCATAAAACTTAAAATCTTTCCTGTTTATTTAGCTACTTGTTTGTTGGTGATACAAGATCGTCCCTGAGAGTCCTAACTGTGCTCTGAGAGTCCTAAATGTGCTCGTCGTGGTTCCATGGGAACCAGTTTGCTATGCATGCATGGCCAGTAATCCAGCCACTCCGAATTTGGCATATTTTACTGAATAACTTTAGAAAAATAAATGCACATAATTCAGGGGAAGTGACATCTACAACCTGACACATAAATCTTTCTTGCTTCCAAAGCAAACCAAATATTTCTTATATAGAACAAAAAAAAAACTCGATTTTCTAGCAAGCAAATGACAAATCAGAGCTCACCTCGTTTAAACCCTAAACATTTTCGATGAACAGTCAGACAGAGACAGGTAAAGAAGAAATTTACCTGTGGGCAGATTTCCCAGCCAAGCCGATGCCTCGCAACGCTAGTTAAGCTGACTATTAATAGCACAACATCAAGTCGGAAACCCATAAATTATTAAAAATGTTGAAAACTAAAAACTAAATCACAAAAAAAATAGAGCGGTGGGTGTGAGGCGGAGAATTTCACCTTATTTGGTGAAGCACCTCTGTAACAGATGCGGATTTCACGATGCCGCACGCACCAAGGTGATGAAACCTAAGCCTCTTGTGGAGTCACAGGCATCCGTTTTGTAAAACCAGGAAGAACGCCATAATTGCCACCATATATGTATCCGCACTGTTTAACTTTTTATCCGTTAACTCTTGGAAACTTCGCTCCTTCTGCTACAGTGTATGCGTTAACTGGGGACTTTCAGGCTTATGAGTACCGAGTCCCACCACTTGTCAATTTTTTTTTGTTGGTAGCAGAGTGATAAGTTTTATTTCGGATGTATTTGAATTTTTTATTTTTATTTATCTAGTCGCCATATGCAAGGTAGTTGGCCCTCTCACTTTTTAACCATTGACATATAAAAGCATATTTTTATAATGAAAATTTATTCCGTAGTTGGTGCTCTTGCTTTCAACCATTAAATCAAAATGAAATTTTGTTTCATAGTTGGTTTTCTTGTTTTCGAACTATTAAACCAAGGGTAGTTGGTCCTAGAGCTTTCTAACCTTTAAATCATTAAAGTGCAAGGACATATTTTTATAATAAAATTTTGTTCTATAGTTATTGTAATACTTTTTCTCCTAGGGCTAAGTGGATTAGTAAGTACTTGTTTGGCCAGGCATTTACCAAGAAAACACTTAGGTTCAAACCTCGGGGAGAGGGGGACAATCTGTTTGCAAAGGTAGTAATTTAATTTGAATCCTCTACGTACACGCCAAACCCATGATGATGGTACGAGTCTCAAGCAATCGGTGGTCTCCTTTACTCCGGATCAACACTTCTTCTTAATATAATTGGTATATATTTTTATAATTAAATTTCATTTTATATTAATACCTCTTTTATTTAGTTAATGTTGGTTGGTCTTCTAGTTGGTCCTCTTACTTTTAACAATTGACATATTTATTCGATTGAAAGTTCGTTCTTAAAAATGGGGTTGTTGGTTTTTTTGTTTTTTAACCATTGGCTTAAAGGTACAAGTTTTTGGTCGGTTTTATAAGAATTTATCATCCCTGACAATATTGAACCGTGGCATTAGTTAGTGTGGGATTCTTGGTTCTTATTAAGACTGATATTTTTTTATTACATTATTAAGACTCTGATATTAGTTAGTGGTTCTATTTACATAGAATTTCTCGTCCCTCTTAACATTCAATTGTGATATTAATTGGTATATATATTAACTTGATTTATAAGTCCTGTTACTAATCAAACTGTGCAAATGTGGGGTTCCTCCCCCATTAAATCATCCTAGTATAATGTGTGAGCAGTTTCATGTTAATACATCTTTTCTCCTTAAGGTAGTGTTTGCATGGATAATTCCACATCAATAACATTCAATTGTGATATTAATTGGTATATATATTAACTTGATTTATAAGTCCTGTTACTAATCAAACTGTGCAAATGTGGGGTTCCTCCCCCATTAAATCATCCTAGTATAATGTGTGAGCAGTTTCATGTTAATACATCTTTTCTCCTTAAGGTAGTGTTTGCATGGATAATTCCACATCAATACGTCTTTTGCTTAGTTAGTGTAGGGTGAGTATACATTAATATCCCATATTAACGATGCCCCTTACTTACCAATCAAGAATAGGTTTAAATTGCAATTACCCCGGATTTAGGAGACCCATTATTTGCCAATGAGGCACAGGTTCAGAGGTGCAGCTAGTGTTAATATCCCATATTAATTTAATTTATGAGGCCCATTACTTGTCAATCAAGAGCAGGTTTATAGGCGTAAGTATTTGGTCTCACATGTCTACCACTTGTCACTAGGGTAATAGGTTTAATTTATAAAAGATTCCTCATCTCTATTAACATTAAAGTGGGGGTATTAGGGTATTAATGTAGCGTGTATGAATAATTCCACATTAACACCTCTTCTATTTGGTTAATGTACTCTGTTTCGTGCCTTAATAATCTTATACTGATCCAATTTATAAGCCCCACTACTTATCAATGGAGTAATAGGTTTAAAAGTGGAATTCTTTGGTCCCCACTTATGAGGGATTCCTCACCCTTACTTGTTAGATTCCTCTCCCTATTAAGGTATTAGTTAGTCTAATGTCTATTTACTTAGTTTGAGTTCCGTCACTTGTCAAACTATACAAGTCCTTGCACTTATGTGTGGGATTCCTTACTTCTAGCGTATTTTTTTAATAAGGGAATGAATAACATTAATAGATATGGTCACTATAAACTTTAGCCCAGGTTAGACGAAGTCAACGACACCTTGAACCTCCAAGGCATAGAAGTAGGGCAATCAACTTGCAAACACTTAGCGGCTATTCCTCACCCCTAACATTGACTTGCAATATTAGTTAATGTAGCATCTACTTTTTTTCAAAATAATTTGAATAAATTATATTAAAATAAGATAATTTACAAGTTGAAACGAGATTTTTCCAACCTTAGCCAACAAAAGCATTTGTTTCCTCTTTTAACTTTCCAACAAACTTTCGTAACTCTAAAACTCAATCCTAAAAACTAACTACTTTTGATTACAACACTAAAAGAAATCTGCATTTAAGCCAAATCTTTTAAACCATGTGTTTGCAATTCTCTTACATTAACCCAATTTCTCAGTTCTTGCCACTTGACAAACTTTTCTCTAATGGGATAGCTAACTCAAAGGTACAAGTCCTTTGTTTTACTTGCATAAAATTTCTCATTCTTGTTAATATTGAATAATGACTGGTATGTTGAAGGTAGTTCGTCCTCTTGCTTTTTAACTATTGACCTATTCTTTTAAATATATGTAGGTGGTTCCATATCAATACCTCTTCTTAACTAATGTACTATGTTCTAAAAAAATCTCAGTCTTTTTATAAGACTTAAATGATTATGGTTTCATATTAATACCTCTTTTTAATTATTGTATTATTTTTTCAAACCGAGGGGTAGCTTGTTTGCAAAGGTAGTGGTTTGATCTGAATTCTTTGAGTGCACGTTAGACCAAGGTACGAATCTCCGAATAATTAGTTGTCCCTTTCACATTGGGTCAACAATAACGAAACGAAATAAGTTTGGTGGAAGCAACTCCTATGGTTTGAACTTTATGCTTGTTAGTTACTAAAAATAGTGTGGTTGTAATCAACTCTCCTATGTAACCGAAATAAATTAATGTATTAGATTCTTTAAAAATCTCATATTGTTTTTATGGGATTTAAATGATTTATGAACCTTATGGTCAAATTCTTTGTCAATGAAATAAAGTTCCATTGACAAAGAAAGTTCATCTAATAAAGAAAGTTGTCCGAGGGAACAGCTCAACGTTTCGGGCTTTGACTCTTCTTCGGGGGTCTAAGGTTTAGATCGCGATGTGGGCAAGTGTGTGTGGGTGTGTGGTGGTTGTATTTTAAATTCCTTATTGATTAGCATAGCTTTTGGCTTTACGAGGAGTTATGGGCTAAGTGGATTGGCAAAGGCTTGATTGACCAAGTACTTGCCAAACCTTGGGGACACGTTGCTAGCTTTAACATAGTTTGCGTTGAATCCGATGAGTGCACTAAATTAATGATGATGTTATAAAACTTAAGCCACTAATGGTCTCCCAACAACAACAAGACCAATAAACTATTGGGAGTCTGAACTTTGTTACTAATTGTAACTACTCTTATATTATATTGGTTGTACTTGTAACTAATTCCCCTATCTAATGGAAAATAATATTGAATAGTACAAGTGGCACGGTCAAAGTCAAGCATGTGGATAGGGTAGGTGGCTTCCACTAAAAGTGGCACTGTCCAAACGTGGGAAGAGGACGGCAACCGACGTGTTAAGACGAGCATTCACAACCGCAATTTCATCCTTTAGCCAACGTGGCATTGTTATAGTTAGTATGATGGACGGCAGCCGACGTGTCAGACGAGCATTCACAACAACGACAATTTGATCCTTTACCCAACGTGGCACTGGTATATTTAGGCCTCGTACGAGGAATGGCTGCCGACAATTTTGGGGAAGTGGCTCTTCTGTAATATTCACGGGGTAATTTTTTAAAAGATAAATCACGTGGCAGTAGACCGTAGTAACGGAAATGGAATGGTTTAAACTCTGAGCGTTAACAGGAAGTGGTTATGCTTTAAACTCTGAACTTTTAAAACGTTTACTGTTAATTTTCGAAATGTTTACTACGACAAAACAAATAGTTTTCCGATGGAGATGTTTATATTAAAAAAACACTCCACTCAATCAGAAGTTCGATACTTGTTCGCTAACCAACCATACAAGGCTTATTAACGCGTTCTTCTTACGCATGAGAGTTCAAATCTGTTTACCTCTGGTTTAGAAGATTCCCAAGGACTTGGGTACACGTTTTGCTTAACTGGTTAGGTAACCATCGTGTCGGTCGTGGATACATCAATGCAAATCATACCAGTAAGAAAATGTCAAATGTAGATCAACGACACGGAGAAAAGTAATGCTTTCATAAAGTAAGAGAACAAAGCAACACAATTGCTTTGATAAAAGAAAAAAAATTATTTAAATATATTTGATTTCGATAAAAAAATAATACTTTATTTTAAAAATATTTGCTTTGATAACGACAACCCAAAAGAAAGAGCAAATTCGATGTTCTTAAGCGACGAGAAAATAAAGTTGTTAAACCACCTCATATTTTATTGCTTTTCCGTGCTGATATCTTTTGTGATCCCGTCCACAAACACAATTCCATTTTCTACCATAGAATTTCAATCATTAAACAAATTTTAGTTTAAAATCTACTTTTTATAGATAGAAAATCTGTAAGTTGACTTTAATCAAATTTTGGAAGTTGTCTTTATCTTGTTATTAGCAATATAGTATAAAAGAGGTCATTGATATCTGAGGATTGGAACCACAATCGTAGGATTGGCATGTACTCAGAAGAGTTAGGACTACTACCTTTATCTTAAAGAAGGCTTACCTCGAATGTTTACCTTACCTTGCTATTAGCGATATGGTTGTGAGGGAGACTATAGGTGTCTTAGATTGAAACCATCATCTGCTAGCATATTTACTATCTGTTGTGAGGGAGACTATAAGTGTCTCGAATTGAAACCATCATCTGCTGGCATATTTATTATCTGTTGTGAGGGAGACTATAAAGGTCTCGGATGAAACCATCATCTGCTGGTATATTTACTATCTTTATTCTAAAAAAATTTACCTTCAAAATTTAAACTTAAATCACTTCTTAATAAAAATTCTTCAAACTAGTTTAAAATCTTATCTTTTACCAAATAGATGAAAGGTGGAAGAGGCACTTGCACGGAAGTGGATAGGATAATGAGTGCGAGGGGGTTTAGGTTGACCACTTATTTCCCCGATATAAACAAACGTATGTTTTGGCAGCTAGCTACGATATCAACTACTAAAAATCAGAATCTTTTTCTTCCATCTTTGGATGCCTTGCCGAACCTTACAATATCCTTTATCAACTTAGTTTAATAGAAGTATCAAACTAATTGGTCACCATTATAAATTTTTATTTCATTATAAGGATTTTGGTCAACGTTCCAAACCATTGGTCCAAGATTCCACTTACATAAGGATTAAGGCCATTGTTAACTGATATACGAATTTGCTTTCATAAGGATTAAGGTTTTAATTTATTATAAGGATTTTGGTCAACGTTTCAAACCATTGGTCATTGGTCCAAGATTCCACTTACATAAGGATTAAGGCCATTGTTAACTGATATAAGAATTTGCTTGCATAAGGATTAAGGTTTTTCACCTTTTTAAAGATGCAAAGCCTTTAGCTATATGAGAAGATTTAAGGGCTCTCGCTTTAGTAAGGATTAAGGTTTTTTACTTTTTTGAGGATGAAAAGCCTTTAGCTATATGAGAAGATTTAAGGGCTCTCGCTAAGGTTTTTCACTTATTCAAAGGTGTAAACTCATTAGTCATATCTTAAGACTTAAGAGCTTGAAGGTTTAGTTTGATTTGTAGATAGTTATATTAGAAAATTTAAGAGTTTGAAGGTTTAGTTTGATTTTTGGATAATTATATTAAAAAATTTGATAGTTTGAAGGTTTAGTTTGATTTGTAGATAGTTATATCATAAGATTTGAAAGTTTGAAGGTTTAGTTTATTTTGTAAAACTTTCTCTTAATAATCTTATAAATAAATGATAAGATTATTGTAATTCATTTAATTCTTAAATTAAGCATAAGGTTGGTATTCATTCTATTTAAGGAATTATAAAAAAAAAACTTTATCAATTAAGTTATATAAGTATTTTATTGATAATTTGTTTTAAAATTATTATCGGTATGATGGAATCGAAATATATTGTTTTTACAAAGTTACATATAAAATTCTTATTTTTTATTTTTTTATTTACATGGCGGAATCAGTAGTCGCTATGATGATCAGGGCATGTTGTTCGCTTCTATGACCACCACGATATTTCGCGTTGTTCGCCTTAGAAGTCGTCATACAATACTTCGTATAGTTCACCCCTATAATCATCATGTCATATTCATTTTAAACCTTTTATGCCATTGAAAGCACCAGGAAAGGGACAAGCGTTTAGTCCGACGAGACTCGAGATTTGAATCTTGGGATTTTGTCCCCCTTACAGGATTTTGTCACACCAATAGATCTACATCTCAAACCTAAATCCTTCTTTTTTATTTCTTTCTTCCATCCAGATTGAATAAAAAATGGAGTTGTAAATTTGAAGAAACATTGGAGGAGAATAAATAATATAGTATAAAAGTCAAATGGTGTGGAGTAAGGTAAGCCAATAGTTGAAAACCAAGGCAAACCTCAAAGGGATAATGAGCAATAGAGGAATGAAATGATCATTTGTAAGCATGCTCAATGTGGATAAGACTCCACTACCACTTGGTAGGAGAATTGTGATGATAGATTTGAAGAATCTAGATTAAGCTATGGTTGGCTACTTTAATTTGACCATCGGTTTATGAATGAAAGGTAATGGAAAAACTAAGGGAGACATGTAAGAGTTTCCAAATACATCATCAAAATTGAATAACAAAATGGGAGTCATAATCAAACACAATACTGGTAGGAAGACCAAAGCATCATCGAATAAAGTCAAACAAGCATTGAAACAACTCTTTGGTAAAGTTGGCCTTTTGTAAAGGGATAAACTTAGCCATTTACTAAACCAATCAACCACCATAACAACACAAGCATAACAACAAATAGTCTTAAGAAATCCACTAACCAAGTCCATAAAATAATTTTCCAAGGAGTGAAAATAGACAAAGAATGACTCATATTTAACTTGTTATTGGTAGGTTTAGAATTATAACATACTACACGATGTCGCGAAAGGTGGATAACATCTCGTTATATGTGGGTCCAATTAAAGAATTGTTGCAAATCATGGAGAGTATTTTGTTTACCAAAATGACCATCAGATAGAGTAGAATAACATTAAAGGATAGAAGGGTAAAGTAGGTTTTAGTGTCCATGAGACCATAAGCCATATGAGACAGATATTGTTTACCCAAGATATGGTTATACCTAACCATACTCAAATTATTAAAACATGGTGTACAACCCCATCCCCTACAAGATTCGAACCTTGGAACTCTATTTAGAGTCCCAAAGTCTCCATCATTAGGCTACTCAAGTTGTACATGAGAGACACATAACTTGTTAAATTCATAGAAGAATCCTTATGATAACAAGGTTCCAAGTTTGAAGATGTCAAATGTTGGATGCTCTTATAGATCGAACAAAAATCAGGATTATATGCATATTGAGAACTCCAAGCCTAAAAATCGAGATGTAATATAGTGACAACAATCAAGGTATGAACAAAAAGAGGGTGATACCTTCTTAGACTTGCTAACTAAATGAAATATTGCAATTAAGAAGCCCACTTCATGTACCATGCATAAATTTTATTTAGAGACTAAATAAATTACAAGGGTAGATGATTAGTATTATAGTGGTTTGTACCACTAATATTGAATGATGGATTACAAATCAGCCACACTATTAAAGTGGTGCATTAAAGGGCATAAGAAAAGCTTAGAAGTGTCACCTAAATAAGCTACAAGAAGCAAAAAAAGTTCTAACATAACAAGTCTCAAAGAAATATAATGTAAAAAAGATAAGTTTTAGCCAAGTATAGAACCAACATAGAATTATCGTTAGTAGTTAATCCACTAACAAAGAAAAAAAGTTGAGAATTTACTAAGTCATGGAATCCAAATCATTAGGGATTAATATAATAGAATCGACCCACTAAACCAAACTGTGCATCATGCTAATGTCAGTACATCCAATCAAGATGACCAATAAAATAGAAGAAAAAAGAGTGCAAGGTTTGAAGTCATGATGATAAGACATTGAAAATGTGTATCATGGTGACTTTAGCACATGGTCTAGCCAATAGGATAAAGAGGAACATGAGGAAGTCAATACACCTAACCAAGATTGAAGGGTAGGAAGTCTCATGCCAATATATCATGTCGTTCATAAGAACCCATACTAACATAGATCAACCATCAATTAGTGCCATGTTAGCAAGGCAAGAACTTAAGGGTATAGAAATTACTAAGTCACAAGTCAACTAATCCTCCTAACATTGATACACAATTAGTAGAACAATTATTTATGTAAATCATCGATTTTTCATTGGGTCCAGTTGAAATCATGTTTACATCAATGAATAGAGGCTTAAGCGAGTAGAAAATATATAGAATTATGGGTTAATTCATTTATTTGAGGTATTAGACAAGGCAAAAACATGTCCATGGATAAACAAAAGTTACATGGGATCCATTGTAACCACCAATAAGATGAATTAGCCTACTAATTGAAGATAAAAAGAGGAAAACAATTGTCAAAGTGCACAAAGAAGAGGATCTATAGCCAAATTTGATTGAAGAAGCAACTATTTGCCACCAAACTTTAGAATAGGGTGCAAGATTTTACTATATAAATAGGAGTTGGGATTTTCTTTGAAGGAGTTAGGAACTATGTAAGACATTTTCATTTGTAAGGTTTTTTTTAGCAATATAAGAACCCAAACTACTCCTTTGACTATAATACAAGCTAGGTAAATTTTTGCAATGGGTATTTGTAGACCATGCATGGTCATTTTTTTATTTGTGTGTATTTCTCTCTCACTTCTTTAAATGCAAATGAAAATATGAATATGCCTTTTCCCTTTTGTTCATGCTAGTCCTTTTAATGAATACTTGTTTGTAGATTACTTTAGTTTAATGGTGGATTGTACCTATAAGGTTTTTTATGAAACAACAAACATATCAATATTTGCCTATTATAACCTCACAACTATATATATTTCAACATTCTAATTTTATTTTCTCTAACCCTTTTCCTCATGAATTTAGATAGACAAGATAGAAATTAAAGCGAGGTGATCCCTCTAAAGGTTCAATGGATGAAAACCCTATTTTCCAATCTTAAGGTGTTGCAAGGTGCTCTTAACCATTAGTCACATCAATAATAAGGATTTTTTACATGTTAAACGGAACCTCCGTATTTTAGAAAATTTTGCTTGGGATTTCTATAAAAAAAACTCATAGATTTGGTTAGATCTTTTTATTTTTGTAGAAATATTTGGGGGCTTTTAAAGAAAATTGTAGAACCAACAATACCCACGAATCATAGTTGCGTTTAAAATTTATGGTGACTCCATTAAGAATAAAACCTAACATTTAATTATAGATCCAAGATTTTGGATAATCATTGATAAAAATTCTAATGATATCAACATTAGCAAGATCTGCCTAGGGTTTATAAGAATAGTAGATCCACCAAAATTTATGCATAAATCTAAGATTTATCTTAGAAAAGCAATTGTTCTACCAAGTAAATATGTAACCCCATGCTAAAAATTTGAAAGAATTGAAAAAAAAAAGTAAAAGTAAAACATAGGTCTAGATCCTCACTTGGAACAATTTTAAAATATATTATGATAACTCTATAAAGGGGTACAAGAGTTATGTTCACTAAGTCTAAATCTTGCAATTTGAAAGTGTAGTTAATTTTAGAGAGCTTCCTTTGGGTCAAACGAGGATATAAAAAAAAATTAAATTCATTATTTGAAAAGAGGATAAATCATCAAGAGGTCAAGGAAGATCGAATAAGAGATTTAAAAGCATCTAAGATACCAAAAATTTGAAAATCAATGTCTCCCACAAAGTCAAGGAATTTAGGTCTAAAAGGGAAATCAATATCTATTTCACATTTGCATAAATTTATCATAAGTATGGCTCAACCCACACAACGTGTGTAACATGCACGATAAATGTTACCAACCCCATAAAAATATTTTATAGATTATAGCCATCAAGGCCCACTAAATTTGATTATTTATTCATATTTCCCCTAACACCATTGCAAGCTTTACCAATATTCAATGAGGATGAGGGGAAATGACCTTAGAGCATCTTTATGAGTTATCCATGCTAAAATCAGGTTATTTTATCTAGGACAAAATTGTATTGGTAAGACTACTAATATTCTCCCTAAGGGAAAAGGTCATAATATCGTATAAAAGCCTCATAGTATAACATGTCATCAATTGGGCAACCGTTATAGATCCATTTGTAAAAAGTCATTTTTGATGTTACACACATACATGAGGACACGAGACCACGAGGGGCACTATTGAGTGTCAATAAAACTTGAACACTCTTCATGGTGAGTGCTCCCCACTCACCACTCTAGCTAGACCTTGTGGTTATTTGTGAAAAGTTTTGGCAACCCTAATAATGCATTTTCTATTATTTTTAGCTAAATAATATGTCAAGGAATTCAAACAAGACTATGCATTATTTAAATTAAGATTGATGCACACCTATTAGATTCCAATGAATATTATTCACCTAATCAATAGGCAATAGCATATTATGTGAAAGCACTGCAATTAAATTTAGTTATGATGGTAAGAGTTACAAATCATGATACCTTGTTGAGAGTATTTGAGGAAGCTTTGACCATAGAAGGGATATTCTCATAACTATAAAACTATTACTAGCACCCTCATTACCATTCCCACAAACATAAATCAAGCATCAATGTAGTAGTTATAGTTTCATCCACCTCCATATATCACATTGTTTCCTAGTGCATTGCTACCACGCACTCCATTATACCACCCACCACTACTGGCAATATTGCCATCATTGTAACAATTGGGTATATCTTCCCCATTAACATATCAAAACCAATCAACACAAGATTATGTAAGGGTAGACAATTTAGAACAATGGTTTGACAAGATACATTCTCTTACAAGGGATATATGAAACAAACTCATTATGAGCAAATGATAGGGGCATGACTAAAGGTATGATGATAAATAAAATAATAAAGGATGATGTATGTAATGAGAGATCAATCTAATCAAAAACCACATAGGCCAACTCATAATTCTACAAAATAACTTCAAAATGATGACAAAAATCCAACAATGTATATGAATGCTAAGCCAAACCCATGTTGGTTTTATATACATAGTGATCCTCATGATTTTATGGGTGTTATTTTGGATATAGAAAGGGCTTGAGAAATAAAATGTGCTACCAAAATTAACCACTTTTATAGCCTATTATAGTGACTCAAACAATAGCAAAATGATTAATTACTAATCACTCAATAGCAAATTAGTTGGGAGTGAAAAGATATGATGCAAAAAAGAGTGATACTAATGTATTCTAGGTCAAATTAGGGATAACAAACAAAGAATAAGGCTACCCCTATAAATATGCAGTAGTTTATCAACTACAACAACAATGGGTTATGACTGGTACAAAGAGAAGGGTGATGGAAGAACAATCCCAATCACCTACTCTTTAGTGAGTTACTCAAAGGTAATCTAGTCCAAGTTTTAATCTATGTAGACACCCAATTTTGAGTAAATACATAACTATGCAATCAAGACACCTTATCTAGAGTGATGAACATCATAATCAATAAATAAAGTAAAATATTGATCAAAAAGTATACTTAATGACCTAAATCAAAATCGTTGTACTTGAAGTAGTAGTGTTGTCAACATTTTTGACTAAGGAGTAATACTTTCGCCAAAGTTTCAAAATAAAACTTTTCCTATCCAATTGATCTATCAATGGTCATTTGTACATTAGTGTCAAGGAGCTTCAACACCATTACACTTTCAATTATATAGTGCTATTGCATAATCACAAACCAAAAAGAGAACATGCAACTAACTTATATCAAATTCCTATCAACATGATTTTTTGTCTCCTTTGTCATTCACAAATCTCCATGTAATTTTGTTTGATTGACAGTCACATTCATGCATTATCCTCGAATTGTTATTCCAATCCAATTAGCTCAATTGAAATTTTAATAAAATCAAATGCAAACTAGTTAATTATTAATCATCCTACATATAATCATCCAATAAATTCTTCAATCGCGTGATTTTCAATTTGGCTCTTATTGTATAATTTCTATAAGATCCCACCTTCTCTTAAGGGTAGGGAAATATTTAATATTTGATATTTGAATCTTGGAATCATGTTCAATATTGGAAGAAAACAATCTTTGGATCATCTCTAGCATAAATATCTATCAAAATTTCTCCAAATTATAGGATGTATCAAGTTCTCCAAATTATGGATGTATCAAAGCAAAGGCTTCATCCATGTTTGCATTAGTCATAAGGGGTAATTGATCTACTATCCTCAAAGTCTCCTTGGGCTTGCATCTATGTTTTATCTCCTTCTTTATCCTTCCTAGCATATTTTGTTCATTTAGCTAGCTAGGATGTTGGTTTATTTATTTAGCTTATTTTCTTCAACATAGCTTGTTTATCTAACCAATTTTGATTTTAACTATTTGTTTACTTTTACCTTTAAATATTTAGTTTAAAATCATATTATTTTGTAAGGATAAAATACTTGTATGTTGTTTTTATGTTTAGGATATTAGTTTATTATTAATTCCATAGGCTCTTAGATTGAAATCTTAGTTTACAACAATCATGGTTAGTAGTGCTACATCATAGTGGTTCTATTGTTAGTGCTAGTGATGTTATCGATAATGTTTCCAAATAGCAACACTTTTTGTAGTTTTTGATTAGAAACTCAAAACTCTTCATTCCCTTTTGATTTTTCAATACTTTTGCATTTGTTATAGAATAGGGGTCTATCTAAGGTAGAACCCTAAAACCATTGACACCTTATCAAGTTTGCATGTGGAGTGTTGAATTGGAAGCTAAGGAGCATGATTGAGATATTCAACAAAATCTGGAGAGAAAAACAGGTTCTACAATTTCTACTTCCAATTCCTTTAGATTTATAGCTTTTCATCATAGGTTGTTTTTTATTGTGTATTGTATTAGGCTAGATCTACATATGCAAGGAAAAGGCAAATGCATATAATCTAGGTTAGTATATGTCGTATGATTTCTTATGTTTGTTTGTCTTCATCTTGGATCTATGTATTTAGTTGCAATCATAGGTTTGTCTATCTTGTATATTCATGTTTGCAAGAAAATAAAATAGTGCATATAGTCTAGGAAGTGCTTTTCATTGATCTTGTCATTCTAGCTTGAGGATTCAAAGTAGTTATTGCATTTTCAAGGAAAACTAAACTGCATGTAGGTTAAGACTATGTTTACTCTATACACCCCCTTGAACCCTTGCACAAAAGGAAAGGAACATCTCTTTCTATTTGTGTCAAAATAAGAAAATAATTTAGCTTAGGAATCTTGCTTGTTTACATCATTGTGTACTTGCATCAATAGCTTAAATATGTAGAGTAGAAAAAACCATACACCTAAACATATATGAAATCAAATTGACAAATGCAAATCATGTAACCATAAGATGACAAAGAAATGTACAAAATGGTGTCCTTCTTATTAATATTGCAGTGTTCCTTTACAAGGTGGTTACAAAGATATCCCTCTTAGGGATTATACCAATTTGATGCAAATTACAATATAGAACCCCAAATAAGTGTAACCTACAGAGTCTTTGCTCTTTCAAAACTAATTATAGGAGGGTTTCTTTACGACCTCCGCACAGTGCGATAAAAATTTATAAATCTTTGTGTTGAAAAGCTTCTGCTGAAACCTAAAACCTGCACACAAGAACACTTACAAGACATTAGTAGAAAATGTGGAACCTCTCATGATGAGGCGTGTTTCCATGATGACCAATTGAAGTAAATATGCTAAAATGACAAATGAATGCATACAAATTGAACAAAACTATGCTAAAATAGAAATTAAATGCTGCTAAAGCTACGGTAACTAGAAAACACAGAGAGAGTAGATTTCACAGGGATGTCATCATGGGGTAAAGTGGTTAGGCTTGCTAGCCATCATAGGGTCCAACGGCTATGCCTACGGGCTACTTTAGGGTGAAGCGATTGCTGAATATAAGATTGTTCCTTTGTAATCGATGTAGGATATTGCCTAGATTGGTCTGCTGGATTGACGTTCAAGGATCGTGCACTTGAAGCACGATTGAATTACGATAAATAGTACAAAATGAGGTCGTTTGATTGCAAAATATGGTTGAATGTAGTCTTCAAAATCCAAAGGACTCCATTGATGCAAATGCAAGCTTTATGGTTGGTTTTGGGTAGCACTTTGTTGCTTATGAGAGGATGTTCTCTCTATTACACAAACCGATAATACTTCGTTGCATTCGATTGGGGATATAATTCATGAAGTCTTGGGCTCTTCTTATAAGATTTCCATATGGCAATATTGGCTTGAAAGAGAAGCCAAGAACCAAAAATCAATTAGGATCTAGGCAACACAAACATCGTATCTAGAACCTTCTCATGCTTAACCGTTGACGCTCAATTGCCTTGTAACTGATTTGGCTCGGCTTAAGAGCCCAAGTTTGTTACAAGCACGACCATCCAAGGGTGGAGTGGTCGTGACTACTGGTCATCACAGGGTTCAACGACTGCTAGAGGTCACTCCTGGGTATGACGGTCCAGGCTGTAAAGGACAAGTTGCCCCTAATTGAGTGGTAATAACCACTATTAGATCTTAGGGAGACCTAAGGCGAGTCATATGGCCTGAAAAGGTATCCATATAGGTAGCCTCCTCAACATGACATGTTTTAGGTGTCTACAGATACCCATTTTTGGGATGCATTATGTGAAAGCACAACACTAAGCAAAAATATATAACCTAACGTCAAATTGAAGGTTGATTGATGTTCATTGATCTGGTCAATTTTAGATGCCTCGATCACAAAAGAGTATGTATATTTGAATCATTGATTCCAAAACTTTGGTGGACTTAATTTATGTAAAAATTTGGCAAATATGAAGGCATTCGGATAGTTTTGTGTTACTACATGGACCGTTAGTTCAAACTAACAAAGGTTTAGTTTAGCATTTTTGCTTTTTGCCCTAGCAATATATGTTAGCAATGATTCTTGGATGAACATAATTTGCATGATTGAGTGTTTAATTATTGATGTGATAATGAATTCTATGATTATGACTACCCCCTCAAGCGATGAGCCGATGAGGAAATGGCAAGTGATAAAAGTGATGAGTCGCTTCACCAAGATGACTTGCTTGAGCTTTGCAAGACAATAACAAATGTAAAAGGGAATGTCTTGTTACAACTATGATTTCAACCATTTTTAGTTATTGTACATCTCTATCTCGTGGATCAGTCCAACCGCATGGCTTTCTTAGGGAATTAAGATGATAGAAATTCAATTAAAGTTTGAGGTGAATCACTATGTTCGATGATCTAACGAAACTTCATAGAAGAACGAAAAATATGCCTCATTACCTTGGAGTAGTTTGGCCGCATAGCCTTCTTGGGGATTTAAGTGAAGACATTTTGATTCATCGATGAATGATTTTGTGGTTCCAGTGACCTTATGGTAATTCACTCATCTTACCAGATTGCATGGATAATAAGTCGTTGCAACCACCAAGTGTATAGGGTAAATTACTAGGTACGAGGCGCATTTGAGATTTTATTTAATTGATTTTTTTGTTATTTTTATTTTTTTGATGAAAGTGGACCATTAGATGTTGTTAGATATCCAAATTGAAGCTCATGATGCTAACATAATGTGTGCATTTATTACCATTTGGAGGTTGTCCTAGGGTACAATGACCACATTTTGCAAATTTCAAGGTCATCCTAGGGTAAGATAGTTGCGCTGAAATATGCTCGCTCCATCCTAGGGTGGTTAGGAAATTTGAAAAATATAAAAGCAATTTTTCTAATTTTTAATGTCATTGTGATAGTTGGTAGTGAGAGAAAAAATATTGAGGTGAAGGAAAGATTTTCTGACAAGGAACACTACCAAAATTTTGACATATGATCATGATTGACCAGCCAGAGGCTTCTACGAGTGAAGGATCCAGAGCTATGAAGGTAGAAATCTTGATCCCTCTCTTGTAATTTCCACAAATTTAAAATTGAACCTCATTGAGTAATGGGTAAAATTAACCACATTAAATCGTTGAAAAAGAACCTCACCCTAGGTTAGGGATGTCTAGATTAGGCTAGTTTAGGGGGGTAGATTAATTTTTTAAGCATTTTTATCATGGGTCGCACCCCTAGTAGATGCTACTGCAAGGTCGTCTTGGGCAAGAGCAGCTCCCCTTTGGCGGGATGGGGGCCGTCATGGGGTATGGAGACCGCGTTTAAATGCCAACGGTCAAAATTTTAATTTTTGGGGAGGCCATTGCAGGGTCCAGCAGTCACGCTTGGCGATCATCGGGGCCCAGAGCGGCTAACCAACTTTGTTGATTTATTTTTTAATTTTTGATTTTTATTGCATTTTGTTTTTAATTTTGGATTGATTTAGATTTGATTGTTAGACATCAGATTTTGATGGCCTGTGCTAGGGAACCCACTTTGTTGGGTGAGTTATGAGATCAACTGTTAGAGAATGATTGGGTGTGGTTTGAGGCAATCGACCTCAAATAGGTGGTGCTCCTTTCTACTGTCATGTCAGATCAGGTATATCAAATGACCCTGGCTCATCGTTGGGATAGCAGGACCAACACCTTCCATCTCCTGACTGGCAAGATGATAGTTATGCTTGAGGATGTCTATAGGATATTTTAGATCCCTATTGAGGGATGCATCATCACCTCTACTCCCCTTGGGTATCAGAAGAGAGTTATTCAAAGGATTTTTTGAGGGGAGGTAGACGTTGCCTTATCACAGATAGACCATGACAGAGTCTTGGTCAGTGCATGGTATGACATCGATGTATTATCTCGATGCCAAGCAGTGACGATGTACATCATATCCAACATCCTACTACGAGATTCTCAATGAGTGAGGTTCCCTTGGAACTTCCTTGACATGGTTCAAAACTTACTGGAATGCAACCTAGAGGATTTGATTATTATGGCATGGGGGAGCACCCTACTAGCACACTTGTACGATGAGTTGTATGAGATACAACATCGAAGGCACACCGGATTAGGGTGTAGTCTACTCCTATAAATTTGGATATGGGAGCACATTCGAGTGGATCGACCAGCAGGACTACCAGTGCTTTGAGCTAAGCTAGGGGATACATATATTGACTATGCAACTCGATAGCCACAAGATCGAATATTGACCATAGTTGACCACAAACAGGGAGGCTAGCACATTATGTTGGATATTTGGATAGGCTACAATGAGATCAGGTCATATGGAGGCTCTACTTGGATTGCCCACACTAGAATGAGGCCATTGAGTATTTGGCTCGGGTGAGATGAGAAAGGTTGCTCATTGGGTGCCATGGCACTAAGCGAGAGTATTTCCACTACTCTTTGGTTGCACGGTAGTTTGACATCTTCTAGGATGTCCTAGAAGATCCTGTCATCTATCACCATTGAAATAATGAGACACAGCTGGAGTTGCCTAGAGTAGAGGCACTCGCAGATGAGGAGGATTCAATAGTTGCCGAGACTGGTTTGGCTGACCCAGATACGAGTGTAGAGTATGATACCTAGTGGGTCACCTAGCTATGGCATGGAAGTGGTCCGATGGGTAGGTCTATCGAGGTGGTAGCGAAGGAGGGTGGAGATGATGCAAAGTGATAAGTTTATTGTAGGACTAAGGGAGAGTGGGGCCAGGCTGTAGAGCAGGCAGAGGAGCCATAAGCCGAGGGGAAGGGAAATGAGGATGATCCAAATGATAAGGTGACTCAGTTACAAGTGCAATTATAGACTACATAGGGGTGGTTGGTGGAGTGGGAGATGACTCTCACTATAGTCTAGATTTAGCTGAGTAGTGGACAACAATAGTGGAGGGGATAATATGAGGAGAGAGATCTCCTCAAGACCCAATTGGCCACAACCTGAATAGAGGTTGATTGGATTATGGGAGAGAGGGATACTCTATGAACACATTTGGCTACCAAGACCGTAGAAAGGGATGCTTGGACAACAGAGCGATATGCTATACATGTTTAGTTGGTGATCATGACTACAAGTCAAGATACACCCTCCACTCTAGCTATTCAGGTCCTGGTAGCATCAGGTGGGGATGCAGAGATCAGTAGACTACAGAGCCTCCTAGAGGAGTACATGGTCCAACGTAGGTCTGATGCAACCTACATAGTGGACCTGGAGAGTCAGGTCAGGATACATGGTGACAATCTACCTAAGCGATTTATGGTAGGGGGTCTCAACAGAGTAGGCATAGTGATTCTGGGTAGTCGTTAGTATGACCCAGTCATAGGTCGTCAGATCTACTAGAGAGATAAGCTACTAGTGATTCCAGGCAGCCTCACAAGGATGAGGTCGAGAATGGAGACGACTATGGGGGTGCATGTCCCGCTTGATAGATTACTCATGTATTTAGAATTTTTTGGGTGTAAGGTCTGAGGACCTACACAGTTGTAGCCTGTGGATAGTTTTGTACCATTATGTACTTTGATAGTGCCATATATATGATCTCTTTTTATGACTCATTATGTGTTTATGTTATGCTTTGATTTTATGTTATGTATGCATTAATGGATGTAATGCTTATATGATGATGTATTGTTTTATATGTGATGTACTAATGACATGCAATGATTAGATGATGGATGTATGATTAGATTTTGTAATCTAGATGTATGGATGTACTATTATGTATGTGTATATGTATGCAATATTTAATGTTAAATGCATGTTTTTAGATTTGTTTAATTAATCATGCATTATAGTTAGTGGTCGGCTAAATATCATTTTTGATATTCATCCGATATCTATCCTATTTTATGAGGACCCCTTAATAACCAAAATTTCATAATGAAAAATGTGGTTGTTGATGCGATGATTTGTTGCTATGAGGAAAATTTTGAGGTTTTTTGTGAGACTCAAACACCCTAGTTGATTGATCAAAAGTTGCATACTGACTACACATGACTCCTAGAAGATACATGCATGTTAAGAAGACCCAAATATTCATTATCCTTGTGTGTGTAAAGTTAATATATTAGATAAGGCATTAAGATTACCTCATTGCCAGGTGTGTTTCATGCAACCCATTACTGTAATGAGTATCACCTTATGGTCATCCTAATCCTGATTTTGGATGCATTTAGACTAAAATACTAGGAAATACAAGCCACCAAAGCTAACTCAACCACAAGCTGACATTGGTATATACAAAATAAGGTTGCTAATATGATAGATGTATCACCATGCGTAAGGCTACTCAATTGCCAGACAGGTTTCATTCAACCCATTATTGTAATGGAGATTTTCCCATGGCTTTTGAATACTAAAATTCCAAGGAATCAAGCTCGCTACCCCCTTATTTTCTTTTAATTGCTTGGGATATGTTGTGGCTGCTCCACAACGTACCCCAAAATTGGGGACCCACCTTTTTTGCATGTTTCCAAGAAGACCGAAGTGGCCCATATGCTAAAGATCAAAGAAAAAGCAAAATACCACAAGGAGAAAAAGTGTCGCGATATCGCGACATGTTGCAGTTTCACGGTCCAAGGCAAAGGGAGAGAGCAAAGATGAAAAAGTGTCGCGATATCGCGACATGTTGCACCATCGCGGCCAAAAGAGAAAAGTGTCGCGATATCGCGACATGTTGCACCATCACGGCCAAAAGAGAAAAAGTGTCGCGATATCGCGACATGTTGCACCATCGCGGCCAAAAGAGAAAAAGTGTCGCGATATCGTGACATGTTGCACCATCGGCCAAAGAAGAAAAGTGTCACGATATCGCGACATGTTGCACCTCGACAGAAAAGTGTCGCGATATCGCGACATGTTGCACTATCCAAAAGAAAAAGACAGATACGCACAGGAAGAAAAGTGTCACGATATCGCGACATGTTGCATCATCGCGGCCAAAAGAAAAAAGTGTCACGATATCGCGACATGTTGCATTCACAAGAAAAAGTGTCGCGATATCGCGACATGTTGCATTTTCGCGAAAGAGAGAAAGAAAGAAAAGTGTCGCGATATCGTGACATGTTGCATTTTGACAAAGAGAAAAGTGTCGTGATATCACGACATGTTGCATTTTTGCAGCCAAAAAGAACAAGAGCAAGAGAAAGAAGAAAAGTGTCGCGATATCGCGACATGTTGCATTTTAGCCAAAAAGAAAAAGTGTCGCGATATCGCGACATGTGAAAGAGAAAAGTGTCGCGATATCGCGACATGTTGCATTTTTGAAAGAAAAGTGTCACGATATCGCGACATGTTGCATTTTCAGGCAAAGAAAAGTGTCGCGATATCGTGACATGTTGCATTTTTAGCACAAAAGAGAAAAAGTGTCACGATATCGTGACATGTTGCATTTTCACGGCCAAAAAGAAATTTACTTTGTAGCAAAAGAGAAAAAGTGTCGCGATATCGTGACATGTTACATTTTCGCGGCTAAAAGCAACAAAAGAGAGCAAGGAGGCAGAAGTGTCGTGATATCGCGACATGTTCCATTTTTGCCAAGGTAACGGACCTGCATAGTGACGTGGACATAAGGACAAAATCCAATGAATAAGACAAAGCGTTACATGATGAAATCATTTAAGATGGTCGTTACACACGAGAGGAAATGGACGCAAGCCCATGTGGAGAAAACGCAGCGAAGGGCCACAAAATGGAAACCAAAGCACACGAACAGTCAGAGAAGGTGAAGCGAACGACCATTGGAAAACGAAACGAAAAGCTTCTTGAAAATTTTAAATACGCCATTCAAAGAGGCCAGAAGGGGCTGGAAATTGTAGAGAGAAAACAAAGACTATTTTTCGAAATAAAGGAGTTTTTTTTGGCAAGAGCAACTCTTGTGTGTGAAACCAAAAGGAGATTGAAACTAAGACTATTGTTATTTCTGTAAATCTTTCCTTTGCATTATTGTTTCTTGTATCTATTCGTTGATGCCATAAAATGGGTTACGATAGGTGAATGATGGAATGATGCAATTATTTGTTTCCTTAGAGTCTTGCATCTGATCTAATCTGACTGTGTTTATGTTACAGGTCTGTTAGGTCAGGTAGTCTTAGAATTTCATCTCATAACTTGGGGTTTTGCAGGGAGGAGATTGCTAACCAAATTAATGTCCTGTTTTGTTTTTCCAGCTAACTGTTGTAGATAATGTTTATGTTTTATTTTTTGATATTTGGATTAACCTCTTCTTAAAATCTGCTTTTCTGATTCTGGTCCGTTCCAGAATTTCTTGCATCTCCAAACGCCTTCATCTAATTTTTAGATAAGATATGGGTTTAGGAGGGCTACTAATTCCAAATGCACATTAAATCAGATTAAGTGAATGAATCCTAATTTTCTAACTTACTAACTTTACTAACACCAAATGCTAACATAGGGATAGTGGAACACTTTTAAACGAAGATAAAACGAATCCGCTAATTCTAAAAAATGAACCTCATGTTAAAGGCACGGAGTTTAAAATGAAGTGGTTTAAACCACACACTTTCTCATTTAGAACCCTTTTTAAGCTGAAGATAAAAGAGGTTACTAACTGGGTTTCGGGTAGATCATTTTAATCTTAGGAACATTAAAAGAAGCTATCATCACATTTGGTCGATTTAATGGATTATGGTTGCAAAGTACTCATTCGAATCATTAAAGGCCCCTTGTTAACTATTACTTGCATGGTTTAGGTTATTCTGGCATACATTCATTTATTTGCTTTAGTCTTGATTGATTACATGCACATGAATGTTTGTTCACAAGAACCTTGGAGAAATGAGTAATGCTACTTAATTTCTTTGCAAGAGAGAGTTTCCTGTTTGAGACTCTAGTTGTGGTGATCATTTTGCTATAGGGCAAAATATCCACTCAACATTTTGGTGCTAGAAGGAGGGCCTTCTTTATTGCTTTGTGATTACGATCTGTTCTAACGATTAACGTGGGTAGTTTTGTTTCCACCTATTGTGCTTGCAGGTATAACATTTATTTGTTTCATTTTGCAAGTGAGTTGAGAGAAGTCTTTTAGAGGTCTAGAGTTTTCAAGCTGGCCCAACCTGAGTACATAGCTACTAGGTCCAAAACCACAGGGGAAACTATTTTCCAAAGCCTTTCTCCCACTGGTAGGAAGCCGAGAAACCAAACATTAGAGATCGAAATACCACCCAGTGTACTTGAGTTAGGAGCTTCTTTAGACTCAAGTACGTCTCGCGGGCCTGAGCCCACAATTTCAAACGTGACAGCTACACCAAGTGCATCTGTCCCCATCATTACAAGTGTCGCCATTGTTCCTATAGGGTCGATACCTTTGAATAACATGGCCCAACAACCACAACAACAACAACAACCACCTGCCCTTTGGTATGGTGCGCAAAGTTCTCCCTTGAATATCCCTGGGATAGTTCATGACTTGCCTAGAAATATTGAAAGGGGATTGCCTAAATTCGTGCATGATGGTCCCATAACAGCCGAAGAGCATGTCCAAATTTACAAAGATTACATGTTTAGACAAGGAGTCACCCATGAAGATATCGCTTGTCAAATTTTCCCTGCTAGTCTAGACAGTACGACCAATGAATGGTACAGGAATCTTCCCGTAGGGTCCATTGCTTCATGGGCCCAATTAGAAACTGCCTTTATTAGCCAATTTCGAATGTTGGTAGATCCTTCCATAATTTATAATTTATTCGTATCATGCAAAAGGTTACCCAATGAGCCCATAAGAACATTCAATCAGAGGTTCCAAAAGTTGTATACAAATTTGACTCGCCACTTCGCAGTAGATCCTGCTGTGGCCCTGCAACTATACTTTGGAGCTTTAGATCCGTTAACATCCTTGTTGACTAGAAGGAACCCTCAGGTTACGACGCTTTCGTTAGCTTATGCGGAGACAATGACCCTCGAACAACAAATGAATTTACCAGGAGTAGGGTTGTCTCAATTGACTGGGATGGGACAATATGGTCCATACAGTCAATTCGCCATGATGAATCAATTAATGGCACCACAAGTTCCAACAATGAACAATTTCCAACAACCATCTCAAGTCGCATCATTTCCTACTTATCCTAATGCCTCTGGTCCAACGCAGGCTTTGATTCCAAATAACCCGATGACCTTGACTGGGTTCAATACGGGCAATAACTTGTTGACCATACCTGGGTTTACTCCGATTAGTATGCCAAGTCCAACGACTTATCCAACAATCACTCCTATTCAAAGTGTGAATCCAGGATGGAATCAAAGTGCCCAGACCCAAGCCATCGTACCTATTCCAGAGGTGGCTAATGCAGCAAATACAGCTGGGCCCAGAATTACAGTGCCCCAACCACATGGGCCTGAATCCGTGATAGAAGACATGAAGGAAACATTGGCCAAAGTTTTGGTTACTGTGGGAAATGTTAATAAAAAATTTGACCAAGTCATGGGTCATAACCGACCTCATAACCATAGAGGAAAAGGAACATACAACACACATCCTAATAATGGACGAGTACCCAATCCCGTAGCCAATCAGGCAGATGTCTCGAAAGATTTTGGAGAGTCAGGATCTTGTGATAATGATTGCCCGCACTGTTGCCATGGAAAGCAGGAATCTATATTGACTGAAGTTATATATTCCCAAGATAGTGAAGAAGAGGAGGATGTGGAGTTCTTTGGAAAAGAAGATGAAGAAACATTGGAAGTTCATGCCAATAAACGTTTTGGGAAAGGAAATCACAAGTATTACACAAGGAGTTCTAAAGATCCCAAAACTTCCTCTACCCCTCCAAACAACCCATTACTTCCTCCCGATCTCAAAGGAGATGTTAATCCACCTCCTCCATCAATGGCGGAGAAGTCTAAGTTGGTGCAAAACATGTCAAATTTGGAAAAACCCACCTATGACTTGATAGAAGACATGAAGAAAACTAAGGCCAATGTCTCAATGTATGATATGTCCCAACTTTTAGGCCAAGAAGTAAGTCCACCAAAAGGTTTGGATCCACCTACCCAAGTTCATGAAGCTAAAGGTGTTGAATCCAAATTGGTTTGGAAAGGGGAAAAGCGAGATGTGCCCCCATTCCTCATAACCATTAGAATTGCTGGTAGAAATCTACACAATTGTCTAATAGATTCAGGGGCCTCTGCTAGCATTATGCCCCTAGAAATCTATCAAAAATTGGGACTTACACCAAAACCTTCTAAAAGCAGGGTGGTGCAACTGGATAGATCGGCCATGGATGCAGAGGGAGAATTAAGGGATATTCTTATTCAGGTCAACTCAGAACCTAGGGTTCAACATCACATAGATATATTGGTACTTAACATTCCTATCAAGTATGGCATGGTGTTGGGAAGAGATTGGAGCAAGAACTTAAATGGATATATTGTAACAGACTCTTCACATATGTGGTTGCCTTGGAGAGGAGTGGCCAATCAAATTTGAATCGATAGTGAACCTAGGCTCAAGGAAATGATAACAGAGTACAACAAACCTAATGAGATTCAATACGTTGAAACTGAATTAGGAGCCTATTGCTTGGACGTAGAAATTCTTGAGAGTTCTAAAAATGGAAGGATTGGATGCAATGATTCTGAAGAACACCATAAGGTTTGGACTTTAAGATTTGATGGATCCAAGTCCAAACAAGGGGCGGGAGCTGGTATTGAACTTTCATGTCTAGACAGAAAACCTATGTTGGCTGCATATAGATTACAGTTCCCAACCACCAACAATGTGGCAGAATATGAGGCCTTGATTTTCGGACTTCAATTGGCCCTTCGAAAGAAAATCAAATGTATCAAGGTCTTAGGTGATTCTGAATTGGTGGTAAAGCAAGTCAAAGGACAATATGCATGTAAGAACAAGCGGCTCAGCCTTTACCGAACCAGAGTTAGAGATTTAATAAATGAATTTGATGCTTTTAACATATCTCTAATCTCTAGAAAAGGAAATCGTTTGGCGGATTCTTTAGCCGTAGCTGCTAGCATGCTTAAACCAGCGGATCACAAGCAGTGCAAGAGATTTTCCATAGAATTAGTCCCTTGCCCCTCGATACTCGATAACGTCACGAATTTCCAAGTCTTTGATAGTGACAGACATGTATTCAATTTTGTCACTAATTCTGGTATCTTTGAAAATCAGGTTATTGATGAAGACGAGAGGGGGCAAGAAGAGGCAGGTTTGAAAAGTGAAGCTACAGGAAAATGGAATGAGATGCCAAATGGGATGGCCTCATTAGAAAAAATGTTTGATATTGGATACCAACCGAAAGGAGGGAGAAAAGTTCCACCTCCCAAAGAGGCTTGTCACTCAGTCAATATTGGAAGTGTAGAAAATCCTCGCGAATTACTCATTGCAAAGGCATGTACCGAATATGAAAAGAATTCCATTGCCAATGCATTGAAGGAATACATAGATTGCATAGCTTGGAGCTATAAGGAGTTGAGAACTTATGATCAGAATGTTATAATGCATACAATCCCTTTGAAGCCAGACTCCAAACCCTTTAGGCAAAGACAGAGGCCAGTCAATCCGTTACTAGAGCCCTTGATAGAAAAGGAGGTAAAGCGACTACTAGAAGCTAAAATCATCTTTCCTGTTAGGCATTCCACATGGGTTGCTAACTTGGTCCCTGTGAGGAAAAAGAATGGAGAGATAAGGCTATGTATTGATTTTAGAAATCTGAATAAGGCCTCACAAAAGGACAATTACCCTTTACCTACCATTGACGAAATCCTTCAAAAGGTAAATGGGTCGGAAATGATGTCATTCCTAGATGGCTATTCAGGATACAATCAAGTCCTCATACATCCTAATGATAGAATGAAAACCGCCTTCACCACAAAATGGGGCACGTTTGCATATAGGAGAATGCCTTTTGGTTTATTGAATGCAGGTGCCACATTCCAACGAGCCATGGACTTTGCCTTTAAGGGGCTCATCGGTAAGTGCATTATTGTCTATGTAGATGATATTCCCATATTTTCTAAGAACAGGGAGAACCATGTCAAGGATCTAAGGAAAGTTCTCCAAAGGTGTAGGGAACATGGCATTTCACTCAACCCAAAGAAGTGCATTTTCGGGGTAACGAAAGGAAAATTATTGGGGCATGTAATATCCAAAGATGGAATTTCCATTGATCCTGAAAGAATAGAGGCCATACAACAGATTCCTTTTCCCAATAGCAAAAAAGAATTGAGATCATTTTTTGGGAAAATTAATTTTGTTAGAAAATTTATTTCAGGTTTTTCAGAAATTGCAAAACCCTTGAACGATATGTTGAAGAAAGAGGTCCAAATCAAATGGACGAATGAAAACAGGGATGCTTTCCAAAGAATCAAGGATGCGATTTCTAGAGCCCCGATTTTAGTGAGTCCTGACTATGCGAAGCCTTTCTACATTTACACATTTGCTTCAGACCATTCCTTTGCGAGTGTTCTAACTCAGAGGAGTGAACGCAACATTGAAAATCCCATTGCCTTCCTTAGTACTCCTCTCAAAGATGCGAAATTGAGATATTCCATCTTGGACAAGCAAATGTATGCCCTATTTAAGACTGTAAAAAAATTCAGACATTATATAGTCCACAGTAGGGTGTTTGCTATAGTCCCAGATCCTGTAGTTAAATCCATGTTTATACAGAATGAACTGGGTGAAAGGCGGGGTAAGTGGATCTCAACTCTTCAAGAATTTGATCTTGAAATTCAATCTATGAAGATAGTGCGGGGACAAGGGTTGGTTAAGGCCATAGCAGAAAATGATCCTTTAATATCCTGTCAGCATTATGAAATAGCAGATATAACTGAAGATGAGTGGTATGTAGATGTTGTGTATTTCTTACTAAATGGTAAGTGTCCACCACATTTAAATTCTACTCAACGAAGAGCCTTGCGTCTAAAATCTGCTAATTTTCTAATCAGATCCGGTGCGTTATACAAGAAAAACCATGAAGGAATTTACCTTCGTTGCGTTGATCGAAAAGAGGCTAGCTCAAATACTCGGGGAGTTCCACGGTAAGTATGGGACAGGGCATGGGTCCGCTAATGCCACAACCCATCAAATCCTTAGAGCTGGTTACTATTGGCCTCAAGTGTTTAAAGATGCTCATGCTCATGTGAGGTCATGTCATACTTGTCAAATCGTGGCAAATAGAGAAAGGGGTGCTTCTATGCCATTACAATCTGTAATCGAGTCTAGACCTTTTGCACAATGGGGTTTGGATTTTGTTGGGATCATCAGTCCCAATTCATCTGATTCCCATAAATACATTCTCACGGCTACAGATTATTGCACAAGGTGGACGGAAGCTATTCCCACTAAAAATGCCACTTCAGAAGTTGTTATCAAATTCTTAGAGGATAACATTGTCACTCGATTCGGAATGCCTAACTCCATTGTAAGTGACAATGGTTCCGCTTTCTCCTCTCTGGAATTTGCAAATTGGGCATTCGACAACATGGTGAGTTTGAAGTTTTCTTCAAATTATTATCCACAAGGTAATGGATTGGTTGAGTCTTCCAATAAGAACTTGTTATGTGTCATTAAAAAGTTGCTTGAAAGAAATCCTAGAGATTGGCATAACAAACTTAAGTTGGCTCTTTGGGCTGATAGAATCAGAATCAAGGAATCATTAGGAACATCTCCTTACCACTTAGTTTATGGACAAGATCCTATTTTTCCCACAAATCTTAAGTTACAAACATTACATTTCATGAAAGATTACCTTGGAACTGATAATAAACTTGAAGCTAGACTAACACAATTGATGCATCTGGATGAAAAGAGGGATGAGGCTATGCTTCACTTCAGTAAACACCAAGATGTAGTAAAAAGGTGGTTTGATAAAAAGTCTAGAGTCAAAACATTTAAAGTTTCAGATTTAGTGTTGTTGTGGGATAAGAGACATGAGAGGAAAGGAGATCATGATAAATTTGATTACTTATGGTTGGGTCCTTACCAAATTTCAGAAGTCCTAGGTGAAAACAGTTTTAGATTAAAAACCCTGGACGAAAAATATTTGGCTTTACCCATCAATGGGCTGCATTTAAAGCACTATTTCCAGGCCTGAAATGGCAAGGCCTTGTATTATATGTAAATATGTCATGTTTTGTCTTTGCGTGTGTAGTTTTGATTTTCTTAGGTGTGTGTTAGTTTCTTTTTGCTTTCAACCTTTATTTTAGCATGAGGAGATTGTTCTGAAAGAGGTTTTGTAGGCATTTTGATTGCATTGTTCTTTTCTTAGCTTAGTGTGTTGGTCATGGGACCAGTTTTGGGTTTTAAAAAATAAAAATATAGCAAAGTGGTTAGTGTGTATCCTTAGCAATGTTCTAAAACTAGAAATATATGAAACAACAGAATTGTTTTACAGAAAGCTCCACGAGCACTACAAACACATTAAAGAATATCGTTTGAAATTTGGGATACATGAAAGTTGTCAATTTTGCAAGATAGGGTGAAGCATTTTTGTATAATCCATCTTACCCATTTGTGTTCAGGATGCATTGCATAATAGCCTCGAGTCTCATTCCATCCCATATTTCAAAAACAACCACCAAAAGCATGTCAGACCCTCTTAGGATCATTGCACAATAAACATTAAGTAAGGTCTTGGGGTTGGAAACTGATGCCGCATTGTCTTGAATTAAACACGCTCTGCACATATAAAGAACATCTTGGGAAAAATGGTTGAAACCTTACTTGGAAGAAAAGTTAGGCGAAAAGAATTTTTCTTGTCTGTCCCATCATGCAAAACATAGTCCAGGAAACAGTGGTTTTCACCACTTCACCTCCATAACATCACTTGGGTTGGAAGGATCGTACTACGTGTCCCTCATAAGGATGGGTAGTCATCCCTAAGATTCAAGGAAGCCATTACTACTCCATCTCCATAACATCATTTGAGTTGGAAGGATCGTACTACGTGTCCCTCATAAGGATGGGTAGTCATCCCTAAGATTCAAGGAAGCCATTACTACTCCATCTCCATAACATCATTTGAGTTGGAAGGATCATACTACGTGTCCCTCATAAGGATGGGTAGTCATCCCTAAGATTCAAGGAAGCCATTACTACTCCATCTCCATAATATCATTTGAGTTGGAAGGATCGTACTACGTGTCCCTCACAAGGATGGGTAGTCATCCCTAAAATTCAAGAAATCCAGCATTAATCCACCTCCATCATATCATTTGAGTTGGAAGGATCGTACTACGTGTCCCTCATAAGGATGAGTAGTCATCCCTAAAATTCAAGAAATCCATTACTAATCCACCTCCATCATATCATTTGAGTTGGAAGGATCGTACTACGTGTCCCTCACAAGGATGGGTAGTCATCCCTAAAATTCAAGAAAGCCAAAGCCAAAGCCTGGACTATGGGGCTGATCTCCATCGGGGCTATAGACGCCTGACTAGCAGTGGAGTAGGTTCATGCGTGGTGACATGTCTCATTTAAAAGCAAGACCTCTGACCGCTCACACGGACAGGCTAGCCTGACAGTTATCCATAATAGGTTTAATCATTTTGCTTAAGATGAAGTAATGAACTCAAATCAGAGTAGTAAGGATAGGGTTAAATTCTCATCACGCTTAGGTTGAGAATCTGATTCCCCAAAGCTCTGATTTCACTTACACATGCACATTGATTCAATATGGCAGTGGCGCATAACCAACCTTGAGATTGGGTATATGAACTCAATTCATGCATGATTGGTCCTAAGAGGGTTGGATATGTTTAATGTTTGTGCTCGTGCTACTAAAAGTTAAGAGTCTTGGTAAAGCAGGTCAGCCATAGTTCATTATGCTGGCAATACATTCGATCTTGCATAGACCCTCCACTATTCATTATATGCATTCATGTGAAATTGGCAATAGAATGGGGAACTATTTCAAACGATAAAGAATGAAGCACATTGCACACACCGAGCTGATGCTTAACGATTCTGATGCTTCATGTATTTCTGATCTATTTGCATTCTTTGGATATTTGTTGACGCTTGTATTTGAATTCATGTATTTTCAGGTTGAGTTCTCACCAAAATGCTCAGGAGCATTTCCCAGCAGAGTCGCCATTTGTTGTGGCTGCTCCACAATGTACCCCAAAATTGGGGACCCACCTTTTTTGCATGTTTCCAAGAAGACCGAAGTGGCCCATATGCTAAAGATCAAAGAAAATGCAAAATACCACAAGGAGAAAAAGTGTCGCGATATCGCGACATGTTGCAACGCGACAGGCACTGTCGTGGCCAAAAGATGAAAAAGTGTCGCGATATCGCGACATGTTGCACCATCACGGCCAAAAGAGAAAAAGTGTCGCGATATCGCGACATGTTGCACCATCGCGGCCAAAAGAGAAAAAGTGTCACGATATCGCGACATGTTGCACCATCGCGGCCAAAAGAAGAAAAGTGTCGCGATATCGCGACATGTTGCATTTTCGCGACCAAAAAGAAGAAAAAAAGTGTCGCGATATCGCGACATGTTGCATTATCGCGACCAAAGAAAAAGTGTCGCGATATCGCGACATGTTGCACCATCACGCCAAAAGAGAAAAAGTGTCGCGATATCGCGACATGTTGCATTCACAGCCAAAACAAAAGAAAGAAAAAGTGTCGCGATATCGCGACATGTTGCATTTTCACGATCCAAAAAGAAAAGTGTCACGATATCGCGACATGTTGCATTTTCAAAAAAAGTGTCACGATATCGCGACATGTTGATTTTAAAGAAAAAGTGTCGCGATATCGTGACATGTTGCATTTTCGACAAAAGAAAAGTGTCGCGATATCTGACATGTTTGGCTAAAAGAAAAGTGTCGCGATATCGCGACATGTTGCATTTTTGCAAAAAGAAAAGTGTCACGATATCGCGACATGTTGCATTTTAAAAAAGGAAAAAAAAAGAAAAAAAGTGTCACGATATCGCGACATGTTACTTCCATGTTGCTAAAAGCAACAAAAGAGAGCAAGGAGGCAAAAGTGTCGCGATATCGCGACATGTTCCATTTTCGCCAAGGTAACGGACCTGCATAGTGACGTGGACATAAGGACAAAATCCAATGAATAAGACAAAGCGTTACATGAAATCATTTAAGATGGCCGTTACACACGGAGGGAATTGGACGCAAGCCCATGTGGAGAAAACGCAGCGAAGGGCCACAAAATGGAAACCAAAGCACACGAACAGTCAGAGAAGGTGAAGCGAACGACCATTGGAAAACGAAACGAAAAGCTTCCTGAAAATTTTAAATACGCCATTCAAAGAGGCCAGAAGGGGCTGGAAATTGTAGAGAAAAACAAAGACTATCTTTCGAAATAAAGGAGTTTTTTTGGCAAGAGCAACTCTTGTGTGTGAAACCAAAAGGAGATTGAAACTAAGACTACTGTTATTTCTGTAAATATTTCCTTTGCATTATTGCTTCTTGTATCTATTCGTTGATGCCATAAAGTGGGTTACGATAGGTGAATGATGGAATGATGCAATTATTTGTTTCCTTAGAGTCTTGCATCTGATCTAATCTGACTGTGTTTATGTTACAAGTCTGTTAGGTCAGGTAGTCTTAGAATTTCATCTCATAACTTGGGGTTTTGCAGGGAGGAGATTGCTAACCAAATTAATGTCCTATTTTGTTTTTCCACTAAGTTGTTGTAGATAATGTTTATGTTTTATTTTTTGATATTTGGATTAACCTCTTCTTAAAATCTGCTTTTTTGATTCTGGTCCGTTCCAGAATTTCTTGCATCTCCAAACGCCTTCATCTAATTTTTAGATAAGATATGGGTTTAGGAGGGCTACTAATTCCAAATGCACATTAAATCAGATTAAGTGAATGAATCCTAATTTTCTAACTTACTAACCTTACTAACACCAAATGCTAACATAGGGATAGTGGAACACTTTTAAACGAAGATAAAACGAATCCGCTAATTCTAAAAAATGAACCTCATGTTAAAGGCACGGAGTTTAAAATGAAGTGGTTTAAACCACGCACTTTCTCATTTGGAATCCTTTTAAGCTGAAGATAAAAGAGGTTACTAACTGGGTTTCGGGTAGATCATTTTAATCTTAGGAACATTAAAAGAAGCTATCATCACATTTGGTCGATTTAATGGATTATGGTTGCAAAGTACTCATTCGAATCATTAAAGGCCCCTTGTTAACTGTTACTTGCATGGTTTAGGTTATTCTGGCATACATTCATTTATTTGCTTTAGTCTTGATTGATTACATGCACATGAATGTTTGTTCACAAGAACCTTGGAGAAATGAGTAATGCTACTTAATTTCTTTGCAAGAGAGAGTTTCCTGTTTGAGACTCTAGTTGTGGTGATCATTTTGCTATAGGGCAAAATATCCACTCAACAGAAACTTGGTCATACTTAGTGGTGAAAACCACTATTTTTTTTTTTTGAGCAAGGGATTTGCTTAGTGATGAAAATCATTGTTTCTTTTGTATTGTTTTGGGAATTTTCTCATTTTGTGGAAGAGCAAGGGGATTGTTTGGGTAGGGGGAGCTTGTCCTTTTGCCAATTCTCAGCATCCTAGACCATGCGCATAATAAGAGGAGTGAGGAAAAACCTTTCGCTTAAGGTGACAAGGACCACTTTGTAGTGTCATCTTTCCTTGTTCAGACTCGAATTATTAATGTTTAGAATTGTGTTGGGATTTTGAGATATGCAAGGTACTATCAAAACTAGACCTTACCTTCTAAAAGCCAAGATAGATTTCTACAAAATATGAAAATATAACTAGGGATGGCTGAATGACCAAAAAACCCTAGTATACACCCTATAGCAACTCATTAGTTGTGTTGAAAAACAAAATTACTCACAAGGAAAATATGAATGATAATGATAAGTGGATTCATGATTGACATACAAACATGGTGTCATTCGTAAGAATGTGAACACAACTTATCCTAGTGCAAATGCAATAGATGAAAATGCCTAATGCAATGCAACTAATTAGTGCATACAATGAAATGCATGATAACATAATGCAAATATTTTTGTATTTTAATGTTTTGTATTGTTTTTGTGTTTTTATGTTTTCTGATTTGTTTGGAATTTTTGATGATTTTTATTGTTTTTGTATTTTTGATTGTTTTATGATTTAGGTATAAAATGCTTGTAGATGAAGAATGTTGAGAGGTTCGGGTTCCTCAACACCTTCTAGTGAAGTTAGGCGATAAGTTCCTGGTCCTATTTTCTCTGTTACGATAAAAGGACCTAACCAATTGGCCATAAATTTATCTCATAGATGAGGCGATAGGTTTGAGTTATGTTGGTTCTCTTTGAGCACAAGATCTCCAACTTTAAAGTCTCTTGGATGGAATTTAGTATTATAAGCTTGTTTAATATGATCTTGATAAACATGCAGATGCTCAAGAGCATTAACTCGTCGTTCATCAAGAAGGGTCAATTGATCGAGGTGAGCTTGTCATGAGGTGTCATCATCGATGAACTCTTTCAATGAGACACGCAATGATGGAATTTCTAATTCCAAGGGCATAATGGCCTCAGAACCATATACTAGCAAAAATGGGGTTGCCCTAGTGGGTGTTCGAATGCTAGTTCGATAAGCCCATAAAGCTAGAGGTAATTGAAGGTGCCAATCCTTGTGGTTTTCCTTGACGATTTTCTTCAATATGGCAACTATAATTTTATTAGAGGCCTCTACCTACCCATTTTCTTGCAGATAATAGGGTGTTGCAAAGCTGTGTTGAATATTATATTTGGATGTTAAAGCCCACACATCTTTGTTCTTGAATGATGTCCCATTATTCGATATTATTTTGGATGGAATACCAAAATGACATATAATGTTATGGAGTATGAACTCCACAATATGAGCTCCAGTCATAGTGGTTAAAGGGATTGCTTCCACCCATTTGGTAAAATACTCAGTAGTCATTATAATGAACATGTGACGGCCCAAATATGGAGGAGATATCTTCCCAATTAGATCAAATCCCCATTGAGAAAAAGGCCATGCCGATTGAATCGATTGTAAGGCCTGAGATGGTAGGTGTGAGAGATTGGCATGATGTTGACACTTTATGCACTTCTTGACATACGTGCAACAATCCTTTTCCATTATGGGCCAATAATAACCCATTCTAAGGATGACTTGATGATAGCATGTCGTTGAAATGGCCATCACAGGTACCATCGTGAGCTTACGAGATTGCCCAAGTAGATTCTTGGGGCTCGAGATAATGAAGGAGGAGTCCATCATAGCTTTGACGATAGAGAATATCTCCTAGTAAGACATACCTGGTCACTTTTTGTTTAAATGCTCATTTTGTGGTATGCAACAATCCTTGTGGGATACTACCAAGTTTTAAATAATATTTTAATTGGATGAGTCAATCTTGATAAGCTTGAGCTTCAACTTACTGAACAACTTGTTCCCATTGTGATTCATTATGCACAAATGTGGATTAGGAAACAACCTTGCGATAAATGGTTATGACATTATCTAAAGGACCCTATAAGATCAAGGACCTCTAAGATGCTTGTTTCATAAATTCTTGTGCCTTTAGAACCACTCGTGATTTGGTTCTATTTGAATCATGTGAACTGATTCTTTATTGTGTGAAGCCTCATGCAACATCATTGATTGTGAGAGCATTTTAACATGGATGGTTGTAAAATCATTGGAAGGGTTTTTTGGGATTAAGGATCCCAAAGACGCCATTGTATCTACGAAGTGATTAGACGTACGAGGGACTACCTCGATGTCATACCATTCTAGTTTGGCTAATAATGTGTCCACAAGCTCTTTGTAAGCTTTCAAGATAGGACATTTGCATTGATAAATGCCTTTGACTTGGTTTACGATGAGCAAGGAGTCACCAAAGATATTAAGCTTTTTAATCTTCATGGTGATAGTTGTTTGGAGACCCAAAATGAGAGCCTTGTATTCAGTGTTATTGTTAGTGCAAGGGAAATCGAGTTTAAAAGACAAGGGCATAGGAGATCCTTGCGGTGTGAAAAACATGATCCCTACACCACCCCCTTGCTCACACTTGGAACCATCAAAGAACAAAGTTATGTCTGCTTTGTTTTCTGGTTCTTCGGGTTTGGGTGATTTTGATAGTGTGAACACTACATCATCGGGTAGTTTGATCATGAGAGGCTTGTCATCCTGAAGAGGAGCCTTTGCTAACTGATCAACTATGACTTGACCTTTGATGTATTTTTGACTAATGAATTCAAGATCAAATTCCATCAATAGCATGATCCACTTTGCGGTTCACATATTATGATATGTGTGACTCATCATGTACCACAAAGGGTTTTCCTTTGATACGACATACATTGTATGACTTAACATGTAGTGGCAAAGATTTTTGGTAGCAAACACCACTGCTAAGTAGAGCTTTTTAATGTATGCATACTTTAGCTCGTAACTGACCAAGGTGCGACTAATGTAATAGATAGCCTATTCTTTGTTCTCTTTGTTCTTTTGGGCCAACATGGTTCCTAGAGCAAAATTTATGGCTAAAATATATAGCAAGAAAGGCACACCTAGTCGAGGTGGAGCTAATACTAGTGGTGATACCAGGTACTATTTTATCTCATCAAAGATATTTTGGCATTCCTCATCCCAATTGAATGGGATCCCCTTGTGTAGTAGTCGATTCATGGGTCGACATTTATCCAAAAATTGTGCTATGAAGCGTTTTATGGATGCTACTTTGCCTTGCAAGCTACGAAGCTCTTTAATGTTTGTGGGGGGAAGCATTTCTAAAATTTCTTTGACCTTTGTGGGATCTACTTCGATCCCTCTTTTAGAGACTATAAATCCCAAGAGTTTTCTTGATGTGATGCCAAAAACACACTTCTTAGGATTTAGCCTGACATTATGCTCTATTAGGCGATCGAAGACTTTTCGTAGAACTTTGCATGCTCTTCACGCAATAGAGATTTGGTGAGCAAATCATCTATATAATCTTCCAGTATCTTATGCATGTAGTCATGAAATATATATGTCATGGCCCGCTGATAGGTTGCACCAATATTTTTAAGGCCAAATGGCATAACTTTATAGCAAAATGTTCCCCATGGTGTGGTAAAGGTTGTTTTGTGTTGATCTTCGGGCTTGACCCAAATTTGATTGTAGCCTAAAAATCTATCCATAAGGGATAACATCTCATGACCAAAAGTTGCGTCTACTAGAGCATTGATATTAGGTAAAGGGAATTCATCCTTAGGCATTGCTTTATTTAGATCTCTAAAATTCATGCAAATGTAGATCTTCCCATCAGGTTTTCCTATGGGTACCATATTAGATACCCATTTTGGATAGTCAATTGGTTGAATGAATTCCACATCCAACAATTTCTGTAACTCATCCTTCACCATTAAGGTGATTTTTGGATGCATTTTCCTGAGCTTTTGCTTGATCGACTTCATCTTAGGGTCTAAAGTAAGGTTATGTGTAACCAACTTTGGATCAAGACCCGACATGTCTTTATATGACCAAGCAAATATGTCAAAATTTTCTATCAAAAGAGGTATGAGGATGGCACGCTCTTCAGGAGATAGACTCTCTTCAAATTTGACTTTCTTAGGATTGTTAGGGTCATTGCTAATATCCACGTCAAAATTATCCTCAATTGACATATGGGATCCCTCCTCAAGTTGATGAGGTGTAGGGATCAAGTGGATGTCATCGATTGGATTTGGATGATCTATCATATCAGATTCAACCTTAGCATTATAGACATCATGAGTAGGGCCTGGAGTGAAAATGGAAAGGTTGCAACATTTCTTCACAAGGGAAGAACTCCTCAGGTAATGGAGGTGATGCAGTGCGATCAAATTCAATGGCCTCATGATTGAGGTACAATGGTTTTGAAGGGTTGTTGGGATTATAGAGAGGCACATTTAGGTCAATGGAAATCATATTTATGCCTCTATATGTGCTAGATGTGGCTTAAGAGGTAAGGGAATCTCAGGGTCCACTCTAGTAGTAGATAATATGATGGGGTCCTCTAGCAAAAGCAACTGCCTCTAGTTAGGCGTGGGAGGAAACACCTTATGATAGATGTCATCTATGTTAACAAGGGACTAATAAGCTCGACATTCTCTCTATAATTATTAAGGTTATGAAAGTATCGAGGACATAAATATGCTATCTCGGTTGTATCCTCATACTGATAATCTTCATCGATCCAATCATTTTCAAGATTATCCTCTAGTTTAGCTTCTTCTTGTTGGGTGGTTTCATAAAATGATTCATTAATAGTTTTATGAGGCTCCATGGAAACCATAGTGATTAGGAAGTGATCTTCCAACAAATGAGAAGGGCCTAGATCAACATATTCATTATCATCGATGTCTTCCTTGAAACCTAGGCTTAGGCGTTGTAGGAAATTGACCAAAAGCTCATCTGGCACACAAATGAAATATCCTAAATCAAATTTATCTATTGATAATTAATATTACGATAGATAGGACATCCTAAGTCCTTGCTCGTAGAGGTATAATCCATTTTTGTGCTAGTGGCAACGGTAAAAATATCATAAAGCAAAGTTAGGATTCGACATATAGTATATATTTCCTATGAATGGCTCATTATCATTATTGATCACAGGAGATTGATCTATGGACTAATCGAAACCTCCATATATGAAGTTAGTCTGATTGGGTGGTATGCCCAAGGGTACAAAGGTTTCAATTGACAAGGGGGAACATGAGATCTCCCCATGTCTTATATGGACTCAATAATTGACGTAAATGTGATATTTTATACCAAATATTTGGCGAGCCCAGGATAAGCCAAGTGAATGGTCACTTGGGGTGTGGATGATCTTGTTGATGAATCAGGTGATGCAGGTTGAGGTACGTCATCCATAGTGGTAGGAAATTCTTCCTCTTCCATAGGAATCAGAATTTCTACCATAGAGATGTTAGGGATGACCTCTGGAATATCTTCCATAGGTGCTTTTAACTTCTATTTGATCGAAGGATCTGATGACGATGAAGGTTTATTAGAAGTAGCCAATGGTTTAGGTGGAGGCGGTGGTGATGAGGTGGATGGATCAACATGTGCTGATTTTTGTTGGTGCTCTGGATGCTTAATGTGGAAACTTGGCCTAATGTCCAGATGCGTTAAGGGTAGAAGAAAATTCCTTGGATTGCTAACCTGATTGACATATTTAAAGGGTTCATCATCCGAAGGGATGACATGAACCTATCCTTCATACATGTATTTGATACACTGATGTAAAATTGAAGGTACACATTTCATGTCTCGAATCCAAGGGCGACCGAGCAATATATTGTATTGCATCGCTCCTTCCAACACATGGCACAATACAGAGATTGTTTTTAGTCCCACCTGAATAGGTAGAACTATTATGCCTACTGTTGAGCACAACACATCATTGAAAGCCTACAATGTAAAGGTAGATGCTACTATGTGCGATGTTGGAAGACTCAAATGCTCTAAAGTAGTCATTGTTATTATGTTGATCGATGAGCCTGTATCAATCAACACTCGCTTGTATGGTATCCGATTGATGCAAGTGATTATGTGTAATGAGGATCCACTACGTTAGTTGGTACAAATTTTATTTCATGGTCATAGAAGGTTACCATAGGATCTTTACATTGCTGGACATGCCCTACAAAATTAGTGAATGCATTAGGATCTCGAGGTTGAAGCTCTATAGATTTTAGAATCTCCATGAGTGCTTCCCTATGTCTAGGAGATTGTTGAATAAGCTCATATATGGAGAGCTTAGTTGAGGCCATCTATAGGATTTTTGTAGGTCTATTTCTTATGGTTATCACTGGTTGAGATGGTGGACCTAGCAACAGTTTTGAGCTGGCCCTTGCTGGGATGTAGAAGGAATTTGAATAGGTGCCACGGGCGGCTCGACTTGATTGTACCTTCTATTTCTTGTTACTATATTAATCATACCTATGAATCCATGCATGGGTGGATCCATATGTATCTCATTGACATGCCTGGTTTGGTTGTCCTTGACCTCATGAGTGGGCAAGGGATATTTGAAAATACCCATCTACTAATTATCTAGGGCAAGAGGGTTATCAATTTGCAGTTGATTCTTATCCAACATGTTTTGTACCAGGTTTTTGAATCCATAACACATTTGTATATCATGACCATTTTGATGGTGATAAGCACAATATAAATCCTCTTTGTACCCCTTAGGTTTTGGGTGGGCAGGATCTATCAACCGGATTTTAGGTAAGGTAATTGCCTTAGCCTCACATAATCTATTAAAAAGGGATGCCAAAGACTCGGGCAGTGGCGTATATGTGCGAGGAGGACGATGAGATTTATCCTGCACTTGATTTCTTTGGTGTTGATTATTGTAGTTCACTAGAGGGGACTGAGCCTGATAATTAGGTTGTTGAGGAGCTTTCTCCATTTTAGGCACATTCAAAATAATTTGATTTACCAAAGTTGGTTTCGTTTGATTGTAATTATTTTGAGGGTTCTTATTCCACTTCTTGCAAATTTTTATGTCTCCCTCCTGGACCTTGATTTTCTTAATAACTTTGGCTTACACCAAAGCCTCTTTGAATGTTTGATCCTGTTACAACTATAAAATAAGTGAAATGTGCTTTGAGCAGCTTTTTGTAAACATTCTAGTGAGTTCTGAAATAGGTATGGTAAAAGGTAATTTTGACATTATTTTTTGCCACCTATTTCTATAGTCCATAACTTGCTCATTTTCGAATTGATGTAGGTTTGACAAGTTAGTTAAGTTAGCCTTCTTTTTGACTCCAAAGGAGAAGTGTTCTAGGAAGGCATTGGCTAGCTGTTCAAAGCTAGTGATGCTATATCATGGTAATTGATTATACCACTCTAAAGCTGAGCCAGAGAGTGTTATCAAGAAGGTTCTCAACAACAAAGCATCATCATCCTGCAATTGGAAACACAAGTTCATAAAACTTGTCATGTGCTCTTGAGCATCATCGTCTCCTCTGAATTTATCCATCTTAGGCATTTCAAAATGCTCTGGATAAGCAGGACAAGGAATTGATGGGTGGAGAGGTTGATTGCATAATTTATGCAATGTCAGTTTTTGGTAACCCATTCCTTGGTTTTCTAGAAATTTGATTCACTTTGTAAGGACCTTGTATGCTTGAGATGATATGATCTCATTTTCCTGAATTGGTCTCTTAGGAGGTGGTGGTGGAAGGTTTTGGTTAGATCGAGGTGGTAGAATGTGATCATCCACCATGTCTTCATAAAAGGACTCAGGATACACTTGATCTTGGTCTTCAGGTTCTATCTCTTAGTATGTTTCATATTCCGACAGATTTAGCACTTGATGTTGTCATGATCAGGAATGATGAATAGATGCGAGAGGAGGATGGTTTTTTGTCAACCTAGAAGGCAACTCCTGATGTTGCATAGTGTGACTTAGGTTAGCCTATTGCCTATATGTGCTAGGTGTCAAGATTTCATTATAGGATGGCCTATTTGATTGCTCCTTATGCAATCTTTGTTCAAGGATTCTTTATTCACGCAGCCTATGATCATACAACCTTTGATGGTGTAGCCTTTGTTGTTCGGTGTGTTCATTATCTAGGTGCTTTCTTTCTCTATGCAAATCATCCAATTATGATTGGATTAATTACTCTCTTTGAATGGTATTTGGGCTAGGTAAGCGATCTATGCAATCAACTGTATGAGGTCTATGAGTTCTCATCTCAATACGAGGGGATTTGGCTATTTTTGTGCATGTAGTAGGGATAGCTACCCTTTTACCTTAATCGAGAGAAGCTGCGTTGACTCGATGTTCAACCCTAGGAGTGTGATCCTCATGTAAATATGGCATAGGAGTATGACGTGTTCATGTAGAACACTCTCCATGTGTAAGGATAGGATGCACTAAATATTCATCTCGCTCATCCTCAGAGTGAGTATGAATGGAAGAAGGTGCTCTACGAGTAGCATTAGGGTCGTATCTATCTAGATGATTAAGCTTTTGACTCAACCAAGGATGATCGGGAGGAGTGACCCCCTCATCTAGACTAGGAATGATGATAGGATGCACTAAATATTCATCCTACCCCATGCTCGGATGGGAGTGTGGATCGATTAGGGACATGAATTCATGCTACCCCTCTACTTGGCCCCTCAATGGGTGGATCTTGTCTAGATATAGCATGAGATGGATGAAGTCTGAGAAGATCATCTTCTCTATCATGTGGAGGTCCCATAGGTGTCCTCCTAGTAGGGGTATCTCGATGATTGGATCCCCCATGAGTGGAATTATCTCCACGATGACTACTAGGCCACCATTTAGGTAGAAGTAAATCAGTTGGGCTATAACAAAGGCGTTTTGGGCCTCCTTGTGTATTTCCTATAGCCTCAGTATATGATTGGGCATGGCTACGTGTGGTGACCATTTTATGTTGATTATGCATACAGTAAAGGAAATAGACAAAGTATACAGAATGATTATCTCGTTTAAATATTCTTTGTGATTCCTAAACTGGTTTGTGTGTTTTGATTCGTTGATAGTATTGCTTGCTTATTCATGTTTTTATTTTGTTGATGAAAATACTTAGTTAAATGGATTTCACCTGTATCCTCTCACACACAGGCCTGGTGATGAAGTCCAGGTCGTGAAACCCACCGAGATTTGGTGATGAAGTCCAAATCTGGTGAGGGAGTCCAGGTCCTACTAGTCCTCACCCAGTTCACCTCGATCAGTGATATACCTCTCCAAAAAGAGATACATGCTATATTCCTTGGCTATGATGGTTCTTGGACTGGCCTTGGCCAAAATAGGGTGTGAAGTACTCACAAAAAGCCAACGAGGTGGTGATGAAGGCCACCATCATTAGTCTTGATCAACGGTTGGGTGTGAATTCCAACTCATTGATGTTTAATATGATTCGTGGTGTGTGTGAGTTCATTTTATTTCATGCAAAAAGGAAAATGCAACATAGAGCAATCAATGATTTTTTGCTAATGCATGAAATAACGTTTTAAATTTCCAAATTCCTAGATAAGAACATTTCAATTTTAGAAAATTTAAAACTATAAACCCTAAATGATGTAAGCCTTTATACATGAAGCAAGCATGCAAACCCAAATAGACAATAAAATAGAGGTCATCTCTATGTAATATGGTCTGCATAAGAGGTTGTCTGACATAGAAGCGGTAAAAAATAGGGGTTACTTTACCCAACAATGGCCATCAACAGAGGTTGTTGTACCTAGGAGCGGTCACAGGTAGAGTGTTTCAAATTTAAAATTTCTTCTAAATTTCTCAATTAAAACCTGAAATTCTATCTTTTTCTATGAAAAGTAGTAAAATTAAGTGCAGAGATACTCACAGGTGAAGCCTACATTCGATGAAGTTGTTGCCTCTTTGGTTTTGTGATTCTGCTCTAAGGCCATCACAAGGTAGAGCGGTGGGATCTATTGGCCATCACAGGGTAGTACGGTGGCTCCTGTGAGCCGTTCCAGCCTAGAGCGGTGGTACCTACAATTCAATAAAATAAAAAATAGGTAGTTAGCGATAAATTGTGAAGGTTTAGCTGAGGTCCGACCGTGATCGCCACTGTAGAGTAGAAAAAACCGTACACCTAAACATTTATGAAATCAAATTGACAAATGCAAATCATGTAACCATCAAATGACAAAGAAATATAGAAAATGGTGTCCTTCTCATTAATATTGCAATATTATTTTACAAGGTGGTTACAAAGATATCCCTCTTAGGGATTATACCAATTTGATACAAATTACAATATAGAACCACAAGTAGGTGTAACCTAGAGTCTTTGTGCTCTCAAAACTGATTATAGGAGGGTTTCTTTGCGACCTCTGCATGGTGAGATAAATATTGAAGGATATTTGTGTTGAAGAGCTCCTACTGAGATCTGAAACCTGCACACAAGAACACTTACAAGACATTAGTATCAAATGAGGAACCTCTCATGATGAGGCCCATTTCCATGATAATCAATTGAAATAAAGATGCTAAAAATGATAAACAAATGCATGAAAATTGAATAAAACTATGCTAGAACAGAAATTAAATGCTACTAAAGCTACTATAATTAGAAAACATAGAAAAAGTAGATTTCATCGAGAGGCCATCATGGGGTAAAGCGGTCAAGCCTTCTAGCCATCATAGGGTTCAGTGGATGCACCTGTGGGCCAGTTCAGGGTGAAGCAGCTGTAGAATAGAATATTATTCCTTCATGATCGATGCGAGAAATTACCTGGGTTGGTCTGCTAGATTGATGTTCAAGGATCACGCACTTGAAGCACGATTGAATTATGGGAAATATAGCATGAAACAAGGTCACTTGATGGTAAAATATGGTTGAATGTGGTCTTCAAACTCCAAAGGACTCCATTGATGCAAATGCAAGCTTCATGGTTGGATTTGGGCAGCACTTCATTGCTTATGAGAGTATGTTCTCTCTATTACACAAATCGACAACACTTCGTTGCATTAGATTGGGGATATATTTCATGAAGTCTTGGGATCTTCTTATAAGATTTCCAAATGGTAATCTTGGCTTGCAAGAGAAGCCAAGAACCAAGAATCGGTTAGGCTCTAGGAAGACAAAACATCACATCTAGAACCTTCTCGTACTTAATCGTTGAAGCTCAACTACCCTGTAACTGATTTGGCTCGACTCAGGAGCTTAAGTTTATTATAGGTGTGGCCATCCTAGGGTGGAGCGGTCATGACTGCTGGCCGTCACAGGGTCCAACGACCGCTGGAGGCCACTCTTGGGTATGACGGTCCAGGTTGCAAAGGATAGGTTACCCATGTTTGAGTGGTAAGAACCACTATTAGGTCTTGGGGAGGCCCAAGGTGAGTCATATGGCCTGAAAAGGTGTCCATATGGGTAGCCTCCTCAACATGACGTGTTTTAGGTGTCTACAAAATATAATTAAGTTTTTGAGTTACTATTCAAATATCTTTCTAGGAAAGCTAGAAGTAGACAAGTATATTAGAGGAAACAATAGGTGTCTTCTTAATTAACACAACAAATTTATCTCCATAACACATCCCTCCACACCTGTCTTAAAGTAGGGAAGAGTGAGATAGGAAGAGGATTTGATCCATATCTCCTGATTATATCCTTGTCCCTACATATTGGTGAACTTGATGTGAACACCACATGGGGAATTTTTCCCAACCTACCTAATTAACTTAAGATCTTAAATTTTAGGTAAATTTATTAAGCAATAACATTAAAATTTATTTATGTATATTAGCACATGTTAATATAGACAACAAGAATATAAACAATTGCTAGCCCTATTGGAAATCTTTTTTATTCCTTGAGTAATTTTTGTATGAACTATTTAGAGATTTTGGTTATATAGCAAGGTTGGGCTACCAGTCACCCATATAGAGTTTGACATGTGCTTATGCAAGGTAGGGAGTATATCATGGTGGGTTTGTGGGATTCATAAGTAGCATTTATTATCTCTCATATATCAATATTGACCATGTATCTAGGGTCTACTTCCATGTATTGTTGATATTCCATGTACCAACTCTACTCTTATGCACTACTAAGCATATTGAGAGGGATCAAATATATATCAAGGCATTCAAGGTATATTGAATGGATAAATATATCAAGGAAATGAGAGATAAGGGACATAAAACATCTTATATTTATTTTTTAATCAACTTTAGAAACAAATAAAAGTTAATGATCTTATCTTCAACTAGCCCTTTAGTCATGATTAAAATATGTTACATAACTCGTAGTGTTGCCCATAAAATGATTAACAATCCTCATTCTACCCTTATGAATAATGAGGAAGGTCAACATGAGTTCCTTAAATATGAGAAACCAAATTTTGAATAAGAAGAGGAGGAGCTTCCTCCCTGTTATCCATCTAGTCTTACTCAAGAAGAAGATGGAAGGCTAGTTTTTTATCAACAATACATATGGCCTACTTTCTACATAGACATAAGGGAGCCACAAAAAACCTCTTTATGGAAGCTAATGAATCTTAAGAATCTTCCTAAGGGAATGATTCATTATTAGATCGAGTCTGTCACCCTATTTCTAGTCCTTTACATTCTAATAAGATAGATGAGTCTTTTGCTTGTGTTAATGTCACCATTCCCAAAATTCATTCATCAATGTTCAACTTGGTCGATACAATCTCATACACTAATGTGACAATAAGAGAGAGTGGAGGGAAAGTTCCTCCCTAATTTTTTTTGAAATCACCTTCTCCTATACCAGCTTTATAAGAGATTTTACAAGGCAGCTCAAGTTATCCTACCTCATAATATATGGGAACAAGTTCTCAAAACCTCAACTTAAATTCTTTATTTAATGCTTATTTGATATCACCAATATATAATACAATTCTAACTAGATATATTTCACCTTTTACACTAATTACAATCGTAAATCACTTATTCAAACGACTTATGGGTTAAACACAAGCCACTCTCAAATTCAATAATTCCTTAACAAACTTCCAATCAAGTGAATTATTTAATCTCTAGTATCTTAGGGACTTCTTATTCAATGCCGATTTTTGCATTGTATCTCCAAGTATCCAATCATAGTAAAAATTTTATTATCATTAATTACCCTCTATATCATAGCTAATATTCAAATTCCCATCATAAAGTATATATTTTATTCACATAACACATCATAATCCAATTACACTTGAGCTTCAAGATTGTCCACTCAATTAGAGCAATCAAAACAACAAATGGTCATTATCCAAAGATCATCCTCCAATCAAAGGTACTCTTATGGTAACCTTATTATTTAGCCTTTAGATGCATTTGTACCTAGTAGACCCATTCCATTGAACATTGAAATTCCAAAGTTTTAGATGTATAAGAGGAAGGAAGATCCAATCAACAATATTAGATTATTAAGGATTGTCTCTAGTGACATCAATTATGATGAGACATTGCTCCTAAATATATTCTCTAAAATTTGAAGTGTTATAGCCTTAGAATGGTATTATTGGATATTAAGGCATTCCTTAAAGAGTTTTAGGGACTTAGGAAAGATGTTTGTCAAGTAGTTTTCAATATAATTTAAGAATAAAGTTACCATTAATAATCTATATCAACTTAAGTAGTCTAAGGATGAAAGTGTGGTCATTTTTCTAAAAATATGGAGAGCCTTAGTAGGGATACTGCAATACATTCCCCACTAAAGTATTTGTTTTATATCTTCATTTCCAACGTTCATGAGCAACTAGCATATCAACTTTCAAATATGTGATAGACATGGTCAAAAGAATAGAGATCAATCTTATAAAAATAGGGAAATTAATGATTAAAACTAGAAAGAAAGAATATAGGTCCTTTTCTTCAAACCACGAGGGTCAATATAAGAATAATCATGTTGTTGGCGATGTGGTCATCAATTCTTCAAAATCCAATAACATTAATGTTGCTGAAAATCTACAAAGGATAACATCCTAGGGAAGTCAAAACAATGGAAGCTTAAAATAAAATACACAAGGTTATGTGATCCTCTCCCTACTATCTTAGAGAAAATTTTCAATGCCAAAATGATAGAGTTACCTCCTATTGAATGGAGAAATCACATTAGTTTAAACCAAACAAGTACTACCCTTTCATTGAGTCAATGGTCACCCCAATTATAGGTGTATGAACCTTAAGAATGCAGTCGAAGAGCTCATATGTAACAACTAAATTGTTGTTAATGACTTTGAGCCTCAATCTTAATTAAACCATAATTTTGAAAATTTTCAAACCCATTGCCTAATCATACTAATCCAAACCAATAAAGCATAAAAAATAATATAATTATCATAATATACAATATTCTAATCAAGGAATGGATGGTAATATTGATACCTCTTGCTACATCAATAATTTCTTACATATCTTTGTTGTCACAAGGCAACAATAGAGAATTCTACCTTTAGGTCAACCCCCAATTAGTCAATAATTAGGACCTACTTTGGTCCTTCAATCTAAACAATCTACAACTAATCAAGCCAAAAGACCTCTTTGGTCATTCAACCACAATCCATGACAAAAATAAAATATATTTATGATTTACTTCAACTAATTCAAAACACCCTAGTTAAAATCTCCATTTTGAAATTAAATCTTTTCCCACCTATCAAGATATTATCATCAAAGTCTTGAGTGAATGACAATTTCTCAAACACCTTAACATCAATGAGTTCAATTTTATTGTTGGATCAATTGGGGTAAACCATACCAATATCTCTTTCTATGAGGATGATATTTCCTAATCATCTTTTATGAGAGACCCACCCTTGTATATCACAAGAAAAATAGGTGTTAAGTTTGTCAAGCATATTTTAGTCAATAATGGCTTTGGATTAAATGCATATAGTCTAAAATTTATTAGGCATTTTGGCTTGTTCAAGAATGATCTTAAGAAATCTAACCTTATGATTTGGACCTTTGACAATGGGTAATGTGAGGTTACAATAGTATTACCCCTCAAAGTGAGACCCTACACTCTTAATTCTTTATTATATATCATGCCTTGTGATCTATTTTAAAATATTCTTTTGGGTATGCCTTAGATTAATAAAATATGATCCACCCCATCCACTCTACATCAATGTCTCAAGTATGAATATAAATTTCAAGTCTATAACATACCTATTTACCCTAAACCTTTCAATTATTGTAGAGTAATTGATGTTCAAAGTCAAAATGTCAGTCTTTATCCTTATCTTACTAATACCAATATCCATCTATATAGTTCTCATGATATATCAATCCCATATACTGATCCTTTATCCTATGAGTCTTCAGTAATTAATGCTTTGAAGTCACTACACATAACTAAAATTCCTAATAAACAAAATTCAATGGAAAATAATAATAAACCTATCACCATCGATAATAATCGAAACATAAATAATGACTAAACCTTTATGGACCTAGCCAAGATTCCTCCTTCCTCACGAACACTAGAATTACCTCCTACTAATAAAGGAAAAATAATGCAGATAGGGAGTTGCTTCTTTATTTGTGCTAGAATTATCAATGATGGAAAAAATTAATGGCAACGATCATTATTTGGTCAAGTGACAATATACTTCATGATTCTTATCAAATATGTAACCATCTCAAAGAAAATGCTGGTTAATATGGTATATCGAGGTAAAGGATTTGGTATGAATGAATAGGGTATTAAAGAGCCCTTACAAACCAATGTTTGGCTAGAGAGTTGTGGGATAGGATATGTTCCCAGTCATAACAAGCCCTTTTTTCAAGTTGTCTATTGATAAGGAAGAAGCATTCGATCATGAAGTTCATTGTGAAAATCTTGTCCAACTAACATTATTTCTTTGACCAAGCTAGAATGGAGTGATGATGATTGTGATGATTTGCATCTCATTTATAAAAGACCCTTATGACAACCACTTTACCCATTATGTTGGGAATTATTTAACCCTATATTACCATGAATTAATCACTCATAAAGACTTGTGATTGGGAGGACATAGGTTGAGATCTTCTCCCAAATACTCAATCAAGTTGTCATAGCTATCTAAATTAGAATCAACTTTATTTTGGGGATATTTCCCCCAATTTCTAATATAGCAGTATCATGAAATTGTACAATGATCAAATATAATAGAATCATTAAATTCTAACAACAACCAACCTTCTATAGATCCTACATATTTTGAAATCCTAGGTATCCTCTTAACTCCTCCTCAATTAGAAAATGAATCCCATCTTCTAATTGAAAAAATCATAGATGTCAACATTGAGATAAGATGATTTTGAAGTCCTTAAATTAGGTAAAATTTTCACCATAACAGAACATGAAGAATACACCAAGCTATTGAAAGAGTTTAAGGATATTTTTGCTTGGTCAAATGCTGATATGCCTTATGTAGATCCTTATTTAGTAGTCCACCATTTAGTTATCCCTTTAGTGTAAATGCTATAAAGTTAAAGTTACAAAAAATGCATCCTAAGGTCACTCTATTTGTCAAGGAGGAGCTACATAATATCCTTGATGTGGGCTTCATTAAAGTGTGGGTTATTCTAATTGGATTTCCAATATTGTTCTAATTGCCAAGAAAATTGGAAGCATCAAAATATGTATAGACTTTCAAAACACACATAAAGACATGTTCTAAAGATGACTTTCTTCTCCCTATTATCAACATAATTGTTGAGTTTATAGTAGGGTGTGAAATTCCTATCATTAATGGATGACTTCTTAGGATAAAATCATATCAAAATAGTTCCTAAGAACCAACACAAAAAAAAACTTTCACTACCCTATGGAGAACCTTTTGCTATCAAGTCATGCCCTTCGAGCTAAAAATGTAGGGGCTACCTATCACTAAGCAATGACATATATATTTCATAATCTAATGTATGATGTCTTGGAAGGTTATGTAGATGACCTTTTTGGTCAATCAATCAAATGTGAATATCACATTTTAGATAGGTATATTTTTAAAAGGCTAAGGGAATACAAATTATGCCTAAAGCCTCAAAAGTGTCTCTTTGGGGTACCATCAGGAAAGCTCCTAGGATTTATTGTATGTCGAAATAGAAATAGATCTTGACAAAATAGTAGGAAAGCCACACCCAAAATTGAAGCAACAAAAAGGGTATGTTGAAATCGAAGAATTAGATTCTAATTATAAACAAGCACATAAGGTGTTAATGAAAAATATCACAACCAAACCTAAGGATGATGTTTGATACATTGATTATGATGCTAGAAAGCACATGAAAAGGGACAAATAATGGTTTGATTCTTGTAAGCTAAAGAAGAGAAACCAATGACAATTGTTATGATAAAACCTACAAGTTCAAATGAGTAGGTGATGTTTCACTTAATTTTGCAGATGGAAAATGTAAAATAAAGAATGTAAGTATGTACTAGGACTGGTGAACAACTTGTTGTCAATTCCATAAATTCTAGATCAAAATGTGGTGGTTGAATTTAAAGTTTATACTGACCATAAGAAGTGTTTCATCAAAAAAATGGTGAGAATGTAGCAACCAATTCCTTTAAAAATGGCTTATTTGCCCTAGATATCCTATCTTCTCCTAATGTAGCACTATTTATAGCCATGATAGATGCAACCTTGCTTTGGCATAGGAGATATGGGCATCTTCGTTTAGCCTGCTTCAATTTAGTAAGCATCAAATGGTGATTGGTCTACCCAACCTTTCCCCTATATTACCGTTGGCAATCGAACCGGCCTAGATACAGGTTTTCTAAGTCTACAGTGCCCTAGGCCTGCTGCCAAGCATTGAATGCCCGAAGGAAAGGGATGTCCTCCATGGCAATCTCCAGTAGGGCTGGTTCCAAAAATAAAATGGGGGATTGGAGATAAGGGATAGAAAGATACTGAAAGAGATGGGAAATTACGAAAAGGAATGGGAAATGGCCAAAGGCCAGAAATTCGGGGTGATGGACCGGAAGCACGATAGACAACTTAGCTACTTGAACCAACAACAATCAAAACAATGACTTTTAATAGAAACCAATATAAAATCCTCAGAACTATGTAAACTCCAACAAGTATTCCAGGGACTAGTACTCTATCAACAACAAAATCCAGAAAATAGAATTAAACTGTATAATAAAGGGACTAATTTAATAGAAATCATAGAATAGAAGTCATACACAGAGATTGAGAACTTGAACCGGAGCCAGAAGCCTTTATTTTGGAAGCAGATTTCAAGTACACAGCTACTTTTCTAGCAGAAGTTATCCATGTAAATTACAGAAAAGAAGTCGGCTTTTATAGAAGAAATCTGCCGCTTTAAGACATTAATACCTAACCACTCCGATGATGGGTAGATTCAATCTTGGTGATAGCCAAAAATAGTCAATTTTTAGCCTTATAGATAACTTAGTATTGAAAATAAAGGTTCTAGTACTGACTTGAACAGTCAATCTAGCATTACAGGTAACTTGTTTTCAAAGTTAGAAGGTTTCGGCAATGATCCACAAATGGACAGTCTAAAATGTAGCCTAAGAGCAGGTGCAACCAAAAAATGTTGAATGGGTCTTGTCTTCCTTTTTTTGATTCTTCCTACTTGATTTATACTCAGTGTGAAGAAATGCTCCCTTATGGAGCGCTTTTGGCTCAAGCGCTCCCTTGTGGAGCACTTTACACTTAAGCACTCCCATGTGGAGTGCTTTCCACTTAAGCGCTCCCTTATGGAGCACTTTCCACTTAAGCACTCCCATGTGGAGCGCTTTCCACAAAGTGCTCCCTTGTGGAGCGCTTTCCACTTAAGCGCTCCCATGTGGAGCACTTTCCCACAAGCGCTCCCTTGTGGAGCACTTTCCAAAGCGCTCCCTGTGGAGCTTTCCACTCCTGTGAGCGCTTTCCACTCATTTCCATACTTAGTCATTTTACCAACTTTCACTCTTTAGCTCTGGGCCTTGCTGTCCGAACAACAATTTTTTTTAAAAGGAAAACTTACCCAAATTGAAAGACTGGAAATTACAACTATATGGAAAGAAATATTTTTCAAGTGCCAAGGAAGAATTTATCAGTGGATTGCCCATGCTAAAACATTTACAATTTTGCATGCAACATATTCAGAAAAGTATAGAAACGTAGAAAAAGTACAGAGAAGATAGGAAACCATGCAATGCATTGCATACAATTTTTTAGAAGAGACAGTTGGTGGAAGCATGATAATATAACAACACTTTAACCATTTTTAATGGGAAAAAGAGAAGTTTTACAATGAATGATTCCAAACTGTATACAAAACAAAAAATAGCAACAGTGTGACAAAATTGGCAACACATCTGGCGGCTCATGGGGCATTGAGCCTGCCTCAATGTAGAGATCCCAACCTTCATCCTTGGGCATCAGAGTCCTCCTTCTTCTTCAAGTCTTCGGGCTATCTCTCTGATTTTTTATCACTGCTAATGGCCTCTTCATCTGAACTCTTAGACTCTTTGGATTTTGAACTGGCCTCACTATCTATTTCTTCGGTCTCTGAACTTGTCTCTCCAGTCCCTGAATCTGCAACACTATCTGTTCCCTTTTCCTCATTCTACCTATTTGGTTGAGGGAGATATTATTTCAGTGACCTTTTGAAAACATGCTCATATACCACTGAAGCATCAACCCATCTCTCCAAAGGAAAAGTTGACTATTTTTCTAGCTCTTGGATCAAGCAGCAGAATGTTTCAATGTGCTCGACATCAACAAACTCTAGTATTCTATCAAACTCTGTCAAGCAAGACTGAATCTGGGCATATTTGGCCATGAGGAGGATTACCTGAGCATCAGATCTGGAGGCTTCCAAAGTGTCGATGTCTGAGGCATTATCCATGAAAGCAGTCCACAAGGGTTCCAGCTCCTGAATTGATGGAATAGGGCCTTCTAAATCTGTGAAACCTGGGACGCCAATTTTAACCAAGGCATCAAAATATTGCAATGATATGTCATGCTCCTACATAAGGGAATCTGAAAGTAGGCGAGCTTTCTTTTCCAGTTCAACCTTGGTGAAGAAATAGTGCAAAGTGGTTTTTGTCATTGCCAACGACCGAGCCAAATCGCTCATAGGGGCAAGGCGAATAGGAACATCTTCAATCTTCCTGAGTTGGGTGGCTAGATCCAGCCAATAGTTAACATCCACCTGGGTGGACTCCAAGATATGTCTACCAACAACCACCACCTCATGTGCTTCTCTAAAGAATACCAAGACTATAATCCCCTTTGCTGCTCTTATTGGGAAATCTTGTAGGAAGTCTAGGCGCATCTCCTTGAGGCGCTCCCTGGAAGGAAGAACAGGTTGCTCATTTTTCTTAGACAACTGGGACTGTAATTCATTCCTTTGGATAGTGAGCACCTATATTTCTTGGTTTGCTTTGGCGATCTCCCTGATGTGATGATCATGTAATTTGGATGATTCCTTGCTCTCATCTTCAAGTAACTGAAGCTTTTCTTTTAATTCTTCAATCTCAGCTTCCAACGCTTTAACCTATTTTTGGACTATGATTCTAACGCTTCAATTTGTCGCTTCTCCATAGCTAGGGCCTCTTCAAGCTCATCAATTTTGGACTATGCTCCAAAAAAGTGGCCCTTGTAGTACTCGCCATGAGCATAGATGGAGCCCATACCAACCTGTACATCACCCATTTTTTGTGCAGTGTCCATCTTGGCAACATCCTCCTCAGTGTGGTGGATAGCATAATCAAGTGGGGTCATCTCCCCAAAGGTTTCTGCACTAATGGTATTTTTTCAATGGTGTGCAACTTCATTGTATCAGGATCAATTATGCAAGCCTTTTGAGCTTGCACCAGGGCCTGCAACTCCCTCTTCTTTCGATCCCTCAGATAGCGCACCATGTTGGAACGAGCTCTACGGATACTCTATGTGGCTGTGAACTACTGAGCTATCTCCAACTCAGATTCCAATGGTTCCTGGATGCCAATCCCGAGGACTGGAGTAAAGGGGAGAAGTGGGAGACTGGATTCAAAACTGGTCATTACATGGGAAGTCGAAGGGGAAGCGACTGCGCTCACCCTCAGAGGTGCTTGGGTAGCCCAGAAATGGTGGGTTGGGGTATCAAGAAACCAGTAGAATGGGAGGGGATTGAAAGTAGATCAAGCTCCCTGGTGTCAAAGATATCAGTAATGTGCTCGGATGAACCAGAAATAGGGAAGCTAAAAGAAGAAGGGACTAAAAAGGCATTGGGGGCTCGAAAAAAGGTGCGAATATTCCAGATGAGGGAAGAGATAGTGCCAAGACGACTGAAGAGCTAGGAAGGGTGGACTCAGGCAATGGAAGTACACTTGATACAGGAACCATTGGGGCTGGTAATATAGCAGTATTTCCTAGATGTCGAACAAGCGCACACAAGGGTTAGAAAAATCTAACAATGGGGATGAGGAAGAAAGAAAAAAAGGGATAAATGCATACCTTGGGGCTCCATGATCAAAGGGGCCATGGAAGATGTATCCAGCACTTTCTCCTTCTCTTCCACATTTTCTTCCACATCCGACATTGTGTCTTCATCTACTCGCTCCTCATGTGTGGTGAGGCGCTCTTCATCCACACCTTCATGCTCCTCAATCCTCGCAGCTACAGTCATTTTAGTTGAGGCTATCACTTTTTTGGTAGAGTCTTCTTGGGAAGGCTTAGAAGCAGCATGGACAATCAACCCAAAAGGCTTCTAAGAACTAGTGTGCGACCTTTTTGTAGTTGGTGATGAAAAGGGAGCCTCAAAATTTCTCTTTGAGGGGGCGCTTGCCATCTATGGAGATACTGGGCTCTTTTATTCATTATATAATGATACCCCCAAGATGACCTTGCCTTTGCCCTACACTTGCCTTGGATGCTCCAAGTCATCAACTTCTTCGAGGTTGCATCCGCTAGGGGGCACTATATCAACGAACGAGAAAGGTTGATAAGTATTAATGTTATTGTCATAATGTGATGAGAACTTGTCATCAATCGCCAATGCACCATCCGAGGATGTCTTATCATTGTGGACCCTCATGATCCACCATTGCTAGATTTTATGATCAATCCAATCTGGGTGCTTGACTTTCATTTTGGTGATAATAGCCCTGGATAGTCTCTGCTCTTGATTGATAGTTGGATTGTACTCAGTCTCCATAGTGTAAAACTCCAGCCATGGGGGCAAAGGCATCATCTTATCTACATGCCATTCTAGCTCTAGACCCAGTGGATTATTACGTTGGCTCTCCATATCATAATTGGGGCAAGAGTGAAAATATTTGACATGGAGGTTTCTCTGAATGATGTCGTGTGGGTCCCATTTCCAATGATGGGGAAGCTCAATCAGCCCATAATCTGAAAGTGTTATCGTCAGAACAACGTTCTGACCACACTATGTTATCTTAAAGCCTCCAAACTTGAAAGGAGTAGAGACTATCACCCTTCTACCCCGACCTTTCCCGTATTCTTCATTTGTGTGGTCAAGTTGTCGGGCAACCTCCAAGGAGAAAAGATAGGGCGTGGTGTAATAGGGCAACAGAAAAGGCTTTTCTGTAAACCCGTAGACTCTGACGACTAGGCCCTGGGTGAGCAAAAAAGTGTCTCCCAACTGCTCATCTACCACCTAGTTCCTTAACTCCATTGGAACCCGCTCACATTGGCCATATATTATCTTCAATGTTGGCCCAAGGAAAATTTGATTGAAGATGTAGTAAGACTCATTTTTGGATAGGTTGTTCATCCAGAGATAGACTGGCAAAGGCTTGCCCTCTTCATCTATCTGATTCTTTGCTATGTTGTGGAACTTTTCATGCATATGCTAGAAGAAATACCACACCAATAGGGATGAGAGTCTAAATTGTTCATCCTTAGGGTCAGCACACCGAATATGAGCTAAACATCCATGCAATTGCCATGCCAAGAACTCTGCCCAGTCATAAAAAACTAGAATAGCACCTGGCCTCACTTTGGAAGGAAAATAAATCTCATTTTCTAGTATGGCCTACGCCATCGAAACCTGCCAGTCATACACCCACTCATCTATTGGGAGACCTGATACATACGCCAGGATGGAATAAATTTCAGGGTGTGAACTCGACCAAGGGTTTCGAAAGTTGGGGAAATTCATCTACTACTACGATATTCCCTAGTTGTCCCCTCATGAAATGTTGCATCTCTAGTGTTGATTGGTATCTTTCACTTTCTTCATCTATGTGTATTTTTCTCAGAATGAACTCGGACGAGTGCTTCCTCCCATAGGAAAAAGCTTCTCGGACAGAGTTAGCTGTAATGGCAAATAATGGTTCTACCTAGGCATTCCTAACCATTCTTGACTGGGCATCATAGAACAGTGACACGACATTTATGAATTTTGGGTAGTGATGTACTGGCATGCATGTGTAAAAATATAGATGTGAGTGGTAAATAGCCGATAGTGGATTTATGGTCGGGGCTTCTCTATGCGCTTCTTCAACTTCTAAGCGCAATAGCTCCACATCCTTGTGGGTGACCAAGCAATCCCAGTACCGAAAGAGGGGATGTTGTGGGGCTATTAATTCGACTACCTTCTTCTCCCACTTCCATATCTTCTTTGGTTTTTCTGAACCGGATGCCTCCACCTGTGCCACCTTTTCTTTGGGTTCTCTCTCATTTTTCTCCTTTTCTCCCCTTTTGCTCTCTTTACCCATGTCTACTATAGAAAACTAGTGTAATTCACCCTTCAAAAGTGTTGGTTCTCTAAAAGAACGTTGAACGCAATGGTAGAGGAGAATACAGAAATGCTCCAGGTGATTTTTTAAACAAATATTTTAACAAGGAGCCCACCACCTTATAGCATCAAATTTTAGTCTACCACCTTTTAATGCTGAGGACTTGAAGTTAATGCTGGTAGAGAACGTGCAGGAAAGCGTGTGCCTTGAATTACCCATATGTTGGTGGTTGCTTTTTGGAAATGATAAATAATGGTGGTGGACAAGGACATTCCCTTGGGGTGCATGCTGCACATTGGGAGGAGCACCCATACTAATCTGCATGGAGGGTGCACTTTGGCTGATGGAGAGGGGAACCACTTTGATTGGGTAGCCACATGGTTCTCATTTTTTAAAGAAAATACTATGCTTTTAGGGTTAGGGTTTGAAAATGACCCTTCCATCGATGCTCTTATCCCTTCGTGACACTTGGCATGATCTGGACGGATAGCTTGAGATAAAAAAAAAATAACTTTAAAGTGGGACTTTAGCTTAAGCGCTCCCTTGTGGAGCACTTTTCCTTTAAGCACTCCCTTGTGGAGCGCTTTTGCTTAAGCACTCCCTTGTGGAGCACTTTTCCTTAAGCACTCCCTTGTGGAGTGCTTTTGCTTAAGCGCTCCCTTGTGGAGCGCTTTTCCTTAAGCACTCCCTTGTGGAGCACTTTTCTTATCAAGGAAAGGCTTTTTTTTTTTTAGAACTCAGAGAGGGAACATTACAAGGAAAAAGAGAAAGGACTGCTTCATAAAAACATTCCGCCTTTACCAAAAACAAGACTAATGCCAACTATCTCATCCTGGCTACAAAAAACTAACTATACAAACATTTTTAAAAGAAACTATATACATGAGAAATACCTGGAAGATTAGCGATCTCTATTTGAGCTCGACGGATGATAAATTTTTAGAAGAAAGGCATTCACCACAATTGGGAGAGTGAAACCCTCCATATCTTGGAGAATGAAAGAGTTGATCTGGTTAACTCTAGAGATTCAAAATGGGCCTTCCTAGAAGGCGTCGAACTTCTCATGGTTCCCTGGCTTGGATTTGTTTTCATTCCACTTCAAAACCAAATCCTCGACATTGAAGGCTCGATCAGAAGTCCTTTTCCCAAACTAACTTTTGGTGGATTCGGCATGCTTGGTGAAGGCTCTATAGGCTTTCTCCCTTTCTTCTTCCAACTGTAGCAACTATGCCAACCTTGCATCCATCGGATTGAATTGACCCTCTTCAGTGTCGAGCCACTTAAGCAACTGTAATGCAGGTAGCTCGATATGTGTGGGCAAGACAACATCTTTCCCATACACCAATGAGTAGGGTGACATCTTGATTGATCATTTGATAGAAATTCGATCAGTCCAAAGTGACTGGTCCAAGAGTAGATGCCAGCTTTGCTTATTTTTTAACAATGTCCTCTTCAATATCCATAACAGGTTTTTGTTTGTGGATTCTACCAACCCATTACCCTACGGGTAATAGTTGGATGAGGTTTTTAAATAGATCCCATACTTGATCGTGAACTCATAGATATTTGTATCGATGAAAGGGGAGCCATTATCAGACACAATGGCTTTAGGTACACCGAAGCGAGTGATCAACCCTTCGAGGAAGGAGATAACCACGTCCTGGTTAGCCTGCTTGGTCGAAATTGCTTTCGACCATCGAGTGAAGTAGTCTATGGTGGTCAAAATGTATTTGTGGTCGATGGAGGAGTTGGGATTGATGATCCCAATAAAGTCTAGACCCCACTATTGGAATGGGGATTCCACTTGGATGGGGTGGAGAGGAAGCGATGCATTCCTAGTCCTTCTCGAGTAGCATTGGCAACTATCATAGTGTTGACTGATCTTGAAGGTATCAAAAAAAAGAGTGGGCCAATAGTAGCCTACTTTGATGATCTTCAGTGCCATCGGTCTGCCTATGAAATGCCCTCCTAAAATCTTGGAGTGAAACTCCTCTAGGATTTTTGCCTTCTTCGATTCCTTAATACATCTCAGGAGAACTCCATCAATGTTCTGATAAAATAATCCATTGGGCGTTGGGATGTACCTGCCAGCTTGTAGATGAAATCTCCTTCTTTGGGAAGCATTGAAGTGAGATGGGCATCTACCTATGTCAAAGTACCTAACCAGATCATCTATCCAATATGGACTATTGACTGATGAATTAGCGAGATTGTCATTGGGAGTAGGCTTGTCTAAGTCGGGACTTGCAGCTTCAGCTATGGTATTTTTGGCCAACTCTTGGCATAGTGCTCTACCTCTTACCAGCTTGGTGGGGCATATCTCAATGTCAAACTCTTGGATCTTGGTGACCCATCCGACTCTCCTATTGCCTAGCTCACCTTGAATGATAAAATTCTGGACATCTGGGTGTATCACGTACACTATCATCTTACTCTGAGAGATGAAATGTCAAAAATTTTGAAGAGACCTCATCACTACATGCACCTATCATTCAATAAAATTAAACTTTTCTTCATGTGGCTGGATGATTTGGCTGAGGAATGCTATGGGGTGCTCATCTCCATCTTCATCTTTTTGTGTCAGAATGATGACGTAGCTCTCTGGCTCCCCAACTACGTATAGGATAAAATCTCATGAATAGTCAAGATTGATGAGGATGGGAGCTTGGGTGATCCGCTCCTTAATTTATTGAAAAGCCTACCTCCTTTCATCTATCCACTTGAATTCGACATCCTTCTTTAGGAGCTCGGCCATCGACTTTATTACTTGGGCAAAGTCAGCGATGAACTTCCTGACAAAGTTTATCTATCCAAAAAAGGACTAAAGGGCCTTTTTATTTGTTGGTAGTGGGAGGTGGAAAAGTGCCTCAGCTCGAGTAGGATCAATAGTTAACCCCTTTTTAGAGATCAAATGACCGAGTAGCTTTCCTTATTTCACTACGAAGATAGATTTCTTGGGGTTGATGGAGACCTCAAACTCTCGATATTTTTCAAAAACTTGTCATAAATGTAGGCCATGCTCCTCCCTCTTATGGGAGAAGACTATCATGTCATCTAAGTAAATTATGATGACATGATTCAACAGTTCACCAAAGGTGAGGTCCATCGCTCTCTAGAAAGTTACCCCAACATTTGAAAGGCCGAAGGGCATGCATTGGTAGGTGAATGTTCCCCACTTGGTGGTGAACGTGGTCTTATGTTGGTCTTCATCCTTGACCCAGATCTGGTTGTAGCCGGAGAAACCATCTAGCAAGGAAAACCTTTGTGCTCCTGCCACCACGTGAAGGATTTGATCGATCTGGGGTAGCGGGTAGTGATATTTGAGTGAAGCTTGGTTGAGATTTTGAAAATCAATGCATAAGTGGATATCATCATTCTTCTTTCATACTAGAACAAGGTTGGCCACCCAAGAGGAATGCTTGATCGGATAAATGATCTTAGCTTCAAGCATCTTCAGAAGCTCAACCCTCATCAACATTTCAATTTTTGGATTGATGGGTCATTGCTTCTATCTGAATGGTTTGACTCCCTCCTCTAACTCGATGGTGTGTTGGATGATATTCTTATCATACCCCTTTAGGTCTTGGTAGCACCAAGCAATGATGTCAAGGTATTCCTTGCAAAGGGCATGAATCTGTTGAAGCTCTTCAGTTGTGCAGTCAACCCCTACCTTGATAACCTTTCCTAGTTGTAACTCCAAGTCCATGAACTCCTTCTGGTCCACCTTGATCTTATGGTCGATAGACCTATCATTTTGGTCGAATAAACTCTCCAGCATGATTAGGCCCTTCGGGATGTGGTTGTTTTTCAACTGGATCAATCCCTCATGATCCTCCTCATTGAGGGTCCGCTCTTCGATGGAGGATGCTTCATCTACCAAAAAATTGACCAATTGCTCATCATTATCGAACACCTACCAGTGGAGTTTTTTATCAGGCATAGAAGGCCTGTAGATCAGCCTCACTATCTTAGGCTTGTGCATCATATCATCTGCTAGTGAAAATCGAGCATCGATGGAGGCTAAGATGTCTGCAAGTTTGTTTTGCTCTCACGAAATTGACTTGATGTTCAATGTCGTGAAGGATTCAAGCAAATCCCATACCTTGTTGTGGTATGCTTTCAAATAGTGTTGTTTGGAGATGCACTTACTAGTAACCTGGTTGCAGATTAATTTGGAATCTTCGAATATCTGCAATTGTTTGATGTCGAGCTTTTTAGCTTTCTTGAGTCCTAGGCACAGAGCCTCATACTCTATTGCATTATTCGTACAGCTCCATGCGAGCCTGTACGAATAAGTCTTCTGCTCGCCTGATGGGGAGATGAGTGCGATACCAGCTCCTACATCATTCTTACATTGGGCACCATCAAAGTACAACTTCCATAGCTGATCGAGTGCAGGGGACTCTTCTATGGGTATTTTTATTTTGGCCTTTTTAGGCTTTATCAATGAATAACAACCCAAATCAGTCCCAATGATAACATTAAAATATATCATAGAAAAATCCTCTTTGACCTGAAGATCATCGAGGGACTCCTCCATCAGGTCTACTATTTGTATTTCCTCCGCCATCAAGTTGATAGAGACCGAACCCTTTTCCTCATCTTCAAGCTTTTCAACATGGAAAGGGATAGGTTTTTCATTGAAGAGCTTGAATCTTTTCCCCTTGAATGGGATCTCCAAGTGTGAGTAGTCGAGGGAGAGATAGCCTCCCAACTTAGCCATGAATTCTCGTGAGAGGCACATACTAAAGTATGGCTCCAAGTCGACCACCACGATTTCCTAGATAATCGTAACCTATGGCATCTGGTGGAGTTGGATGGGGACATCCTTGATAACTCCTACTATCTTTACTGGAGTTCCATCTAGCTGCAAGACTCCAAGACTACTTTGGGTGTACTCCATGCCCATGATTTCATAGACTACTTTGGGCATGATGGTCATCGTGGTGCCTGAATCGATCATGTAGTTATGGATGACCCATCCCTCCATCCGAAGGGAAAGGTAGAATGGTGGGGGCTGATTCTTACCTATGGCTGAGGTGGTTAGCGGAGATGCAAACACTATCTGCATTGGCTTACTCCATTTATCCTTAGAGGATTTGAGGGATTCCTACAAAAGGTCAACTTGACCTGGGAGTTGGAGAGCATCGTAGAGGCTTACCTTAGTCGAAGACCTTTTCATTTCTTCGATGATGTTGTACGTCGAAGATCTCGGTTCTCCTACTTCCTTCGTTGGCTCATACGTCTTTCGATACTATTGTGTGGCATCTACCCGCTAGCGCTTGGTCAGAGAGGGATATTTGAGTTTTTCTCTAGCCTCATCTTGTACATCTGCTTATGGCTGAGAGAGTGGTGCTCTAGGCTGGAGGACCTTCTCTTTAGCATGAGGTGACAAGTAATATTTCAATGGACCAGGCGGTTCTGAGGTTACCATTGGATTGGAGGCTTTTGTTGAAGGTTGTGCCTTTTGGTATGATGGCTTGGGTGGTGTTGGTACCTTTAATGGCTCCATCTGAGCTAGATCTACTTCAATAGCTTTCTTACCAGCTCTAGTGAGGACCGAGACTTGCTCATCAGAAGAGATCATAAAATTATGATCAGCTTCAGATTATATTGACTTGCTCATAAGCGCCACCGTACAACGTCTGAACATAGTTGAGGTGCACCACACAGGTTTCTTCACTATGTGGATCATTACATGTAGTGCACCAATATGTCGGGTCTGAAGGGCCGGCCTCTCCACTGCTCATTACAGCCAAATTTATTTCAGGTTATCGATGGGTAGATGAGGCCTGCTCTTTCATGATCGAGGGAGGAGGAAATCTTCTCTGGTGAAAGCCTTGGTCGTCCTACCTTTTCCTCATGATAGTCATCTGATTTGCCATAGTCTTCATGTAGGCCTTCACCTCTTGCAGCTCCTTGGCCTGGGCCTCATTCACAACTTGCTTGATTAATGGATAATGGTAATGGGGTCAGTGGTGCAGGCAGTGCCAATACTAGATAGGAGCTGGTAGTTGGGGAACTATGGGTACTTGATATTATGACATAGGTATTTGGAATTATGAAGTGGGCACCATTTGATACTGAGAGGATGGGTTCCATGGTTGGTTGGGATACGTCTGATGTAGGTGGAGCGGATGCGCTCGGGTACATATTTTGTAGAAAATCTAGATAAATCAGGGTTGTCGCCTTGGGAGGTAACTTCCCGATAGCTATTAGGTCGGCCTCTGCCTTCTGGGCTTGTTCATAAAGAGTAGGGAATGCATTGATATTAGCATGTCGGATGCTCATGCTAATATCTGAGTGGAAAGCCCTTAAGTAATAAAACGTGGCCTGCTCAGGTGTGGGTCGAAGGTCGTCTGTGACTCTCTGCTAGGTTCTTGCGAACCTAACATTGAAGTCGATTATCTCTTCCTGAGGATACCTTTGAATAGTGGTGAACTAGTGCAACAGAGAGAAGGGGTCCACTTGTTCATTGAAGCCCCTTATCAGTTATCCAGCCAGTTGATCCCATGAAGTAATGGTGTCGGGCGGGAGCGATCGATACCAGTAAAGAAGCTTACCTCTCAGTGAAAGAACCAACAACTTCACCATGATGTCTTCATTGGTGATTTGATGGATGGTCGCCAGTCCTACGATGTCTTGGATGTGCTCTTCATGTCGTCTTTCCCATGCCATCGTAAGTAGGTAGGGCTTTCAAAGTTAGTGGCACCATGTGTTGAGCCTGTAAGGCGAGCAGTCCCGTATGATTCCAGGCTACGAACTGCCTAGGTGGAGTTGGTTGCGCCATGTGAGTGGAGGATTTGTATGGAGCAATGGAGGTGGTAGAGCTTGCTGAGCCAGAATGATCGAAACACTCAGAGCACCTGATTGATCATTCGGTGGAGCCAGAGTATACTGATGATCCAGAGAATTCGATGGATTTGGAGGTAAGCTAGTCATTGTGCTATCAGGAGTTGGATTCTGTGAATCAAGAATAGCTTCTTGTGATGATGTCCCGACAAGCGGAATGTTTGACCCGACCACCCTAGGATGTTCTCCTAAAGCGTCGATGTCAAGCTCATAGAACTCGGTTTCTTCTTCTATATTTCTAGCTCTCCACCTCGTACGCATGAAGGCATGAGTTTTTACACTGGTCTACGAGATTCGAAGGTCTTTGAGTTCAGTAGAGTCGCCAGATGTTCAGATTGGACAATACTAAGATGAACATCACTTCTTAATACTGATAAAACGTGGAACGTTTGCGTCCCACCGGGCATGCCAAAAACTATTGGTAATCGAACCGATCTAGATACAGGTTTTCTAAGTCTACAGTGCCCTAGGCCCACTGCCAAGCATTGAATGCCCAAAGGAAAGGAATGTCCTCCATGGCAATCTCTAGTAGGGTTGGTTCCAAAAATAAAAATGGGGGTTTGGAGATAAGGGATAGAAAGATACTGAAAGAGATGAGAAATTATGAAAAGGAATGGGAAATGGCCAAAGGCCAGAAATTCAGGGTGATGGACCGGAAGCACGATAGACAACTTAGATACTTGAACCAACAACAATCAAAATAATGACTTTTAATAGAAACCAATATAAAATCCTCAAAACTATGTAAACTCCAACAAGTATTCCAGGGATTAGTATTCTATCAACAACAAAATCTAGAAAATAGAATTAAACTGTATAATAAAGACACTAATTTAATAGAAATCATAGAATAGAAGTCATACACAGAGATTGAGAACTCAAACTAGAGCCAGAAGCCTTTATTTTGGAAGCAGATTTCAAGTACACAGTTGCTTTTCTAGCAGAAGTTATCCATGTAAATTACAGAAAAGAAGTCGACTTTTATAGAAGAAATTTATCGCTTAAAACATTAATACCTAACCACTCCCATGATGGGTAGATTCAATTTTGGTGACAAGCCAAAAATAGTCAATTTTTAGCCTTACAGATAACTTAGTAAGGTTCTAATAATGACTTGAATAGTCAATCCGACATTATAGGTAACTTGGTTTCAAAGTTAGAAGGTTCCGGTAATGATCCACAAATGGGTGGTCTAAAATGTAGCCTAGGAGTAGGTGCAACCAAAAAATGTTGAATGGGTCTCGTCTTCCTTTTTAATTCTTCTTACTTGATTTTATACTAAGTGTGAAGAAGTGCTCCCATGTGGAGCACTTTTCTCAAGCGCTCCCATGTGGAGCACTTTCCACTTAAGCGCTCCCATGTGGAGCGCTTTCCACTTAAGCGCTCCCATGTGGAGCACTTTCTAAGCACTCCCAAAGCACTCCCTTGTGGAGCACTTTCCACTTAAGCGCTCCCTTGTGGAGCACTTTCCACTAAAGCGCTCCCATGTGGAGCACTTTCCACTTAAGCACTCCCTTGTGGAGTACTTTCACTTAAGCACTCCCATGTGGAGTGCTTTCCCTTAAGCACTCCCTTATGGAGCACTTTCCACTTAAGCACTCCCATGTGGAGCACTTTCCACTTAAGCGCTCCCTTGTGGAGCACTTTCCACTTAAGCGCTCCCTTGTGGAGTGCTTTCCACTAAAGCGCTCCCATGTGGAGCACTTTCCACTTAAGCGCTCCCATGTGGAGCACTTTCCACTTAAGCACTCCCTTGAAAAGCCTCCCATGTGGAGCACTTTCCACTTAAGCACTCCCATGTGGAGCACTTTCACCATTCCCTTCCACACTTAGTCATTTTACCAACTTTCACTCTTCAGCTCTTGGCCCTACTGTCCGAACACATTTTTTTAAAAGGAAAACTTACCCAAGTCAATGAAAAACTGGAAATTACAGCTACATGGAAAGAAGAGATTTTTCAAGTGCCAAGGAAGAATTTATCAGTGGATTGCCCATGCTAAAACATTCACAATTTTGCATGCAACATATCCAGGAAAAGTATAGAAACGTAGAAAAAGTATAGAGAAGATAGGAAACCATGCAATGCATTGCATACAGTTTTTTAGAAGAGACAGTTGGTGGAAGCGCGACAATATAACAACACTTTAACCATTTTTAATGGGAAAAAGAGAAGTTTTACAATGAATGATTCCAAACTATATACAAAACAAAAAATAGCAATAGTGTGACAAAATTGGCAACAATTACAACATTGCTTAGGTTTTTTAGCAGGGAATCAACACCAAGTACCATTTGAATTAAGCACCCAAAGAGACAAAGATCCATTAGATGTGATACATACTAATTTGTGTGGGCCCATGCTAGCTAGTTTTGTTGGTAACGAATACTTCTAGTTGTTTATTTATGACTACTCTAGGAAGATGCGAGTGTCCTTGCAACTAAATTTTGAAGCATTCTAGCATTTTTAGCATTTTAAACAATGTGTAGAAAATAAAACTAGGTCTTCAATTAAGGTCCTCTACTCAGATCGAGGCAGAATATGCATCCAATGAATTTTCAAGGTTTCTCATAGAGAATGGGATTAAGCAACAACTCACTACAACCTATAATCCACAATAAAATGGGGTTGTTAAAGGAGAAACTATTATGTCATGGAAATGATTCACTACAAGCTCATAGGAGCCAATCTAGAGCAATAGTATTAGGTTGAAGTTGTCACCACTATAGTGTATCCTTCAATATCACATCTTTGATTCTTTAGCGGTAAGGCAGACATGAATTTTCTAAAGAAAAAGAGGACTAATCTAGATGTGAAATACTTGCCATGCATATTTCCTGGGTATGATGATGAATAAAAATGATATCGATTGATAGACATAATCACCAAGAAATTCCATAAGTTGAGATGTATTTTATGAAGTAGTTTAACCTAAATCAAATATTGGTGCCTCTAAAATATCTCAAGATGCTACATCTTCCATTGTGAGCTTGGAGTTTGACAAGGAAGTCCACAAAGACTTTTCAAATATTGTTTATGAACCTAAAGTAGTTGCCCCTCTAAAAAAATGCAAAACTCTAAAATGGATCACAAGTACCATCAAAGATGCTAAAATTGATGCACATCCTAATATTACTCCCACCCAACCATGTACTTGTAGTTTGGCATGACATGAAGTAAATCTAGGATTAATGTCTTTAGTAATAGAGAATTCAAAATCAACATTAGTGAAGGTTACACTTAGCTCACCTAGGTGGAAGGTAGTTGTAGTGAAATATCCACTACATCAGGAAAATCCTACCTCCCCTACTATTTATGGAGCAATTGAAGTAATAAGATCATCCAAAGTGCAAACAAGGAGGAATAACCATCTCCAACTAGTGTTGAATGTGAAGCCTCCCTTGCCATGAACCTTAGCTAATCCACCAATCTAAATAATAACTAGTCATGAAGTCTTTCTGGTAGTAGCGAAGGAGAGTTTTACCATGAACCAAAGCCCTAAATCTATTTTAATGATAACTAATGGGATTTTAATCTCAGTAGGACTCTACCCCATCTAGATTTTGTGGACTCCTCTCCTCCTTTGATGAAAGGGACCACTGTCTTGGCTTTTCTTCAAATTCTTGGGTGTCTAAATGGAGGAAGGAGTTAGGGAAATTCAAAGCAACCAAGAAAAAATATAGTTGTGAAATCTCTCTCCTAAGAGGAGCTTAAGGCTCGAAGGGCTTCCCAAAGCCTAACATCTTGGAGATTCCAAATTGCAAGGCCTCATTTGTGCTTTGAGGTTTATTTCTCCCATAAGGTTCTGTTAGTCTAAAAGAGACTACCTCCAGTAGATAGAAGATTTTTGCATAAGAAGACCAGTATTTCATTTTTGAGACATGAGGCAAAGAATTGGCTAAGGCATAAAGAAGGTCGCGATTTCGTGACATGTCGGTTTTTCGTCAGGATGTGGCTCGAAGAGGTCAGAAAGCAAGAGAGCATCACGATTTCGCGACATGATGGGTTTTCGCTCATAAAACCGACTGAAGAAGCAAAGAGAGGAAAGGAGTGTCACGATTTCGTGACATGGCAAATTTTTGCCCCATACTGCTCACAAAAGATAAAGTCCAAGAAGATGTCACGATTTCGCGACATGGTGAATTTTCACCCGCAATGCAGCCCGAAGGAGCCCAAAAGGAGAAGGTGTCACGATTTCACGACATGGCGAATTTTTGCCCGTAATGTAGCCTGAGAGAGCCAGAAAGGAGAAGATGTCATGATTTCATGACATGATAAGGGTCTATCGACATGGATATATTTAGTAATGAATAAGATGCCTTCAAAAGCTTATGTCAGTAACTAGAAGTAGACAGTAGAATATATCAATTCCTAGATTCATGCTATTAGTTTTTGTTTGTTGGAAGCCATGCAAAGGATATGGAAGCATGATTATATTCTGATTGCTTGTAATTGATTCTATATCATAATGTACTAATTATAGAGATTCCCCATAGGGTATATATAAGAGTAAACGTATTCTAAAAAGAGGTCGGCTCTTAGACGTTTACAAGACTGGATGTATGTACTTTGAATACAAGCAATACAATTACGCTTCTATTTGGCTTCTGGTTCACAGTGTGCAAATGTATGTGTTAACATTTCTCACTTCTATTCACATTATTGAAATATAGATTATGTTTGTTCTAAGATCTGGACTTACGTAAAACATAAATCATATTGTTGGAGTTGAAATCTGATATATACATGTGTTAGATAGAGATCTAAATCACATTGGGAAATTCATGATTTTTGCATGGAGATAATATTAAATGCTTTAACAAGTAAAGTATATGTGTTCATCTTAGTTGTTGTTTAATATGCACCATATTCAAGCTCTAGCCTCGGCTATATTTCCCTCTCTTTTAGTTCCCTTTTCCCATAAAAACCATTAAGGAACCAGCCTCCTCTGGAGATTAGATGAAAGATCTCACGATCAGTTTCATCTATTCAATGTTGACAAAATCAAGGCGCAAATAACAACCACAGGCAGATTTTGTTCCAACAATTTTTGGCATGCCCGGTGGGACCCTAAATCCCATAGTATTCTATAAGGTTTGGTGTTTGCCTTTGATATTTAAAATCTAAATCAAATCACCTAGCGACTCCGTCCGAAGGTATAGACCCAAGAAATACCTTATCTATTTATCTGGTTAAAAACTCATGATTATTTACTTATATGATAACCAGATCTAAAGCAAGAAACTCAGAAGAACCCATTGAGTTCTTCGAGTTACATCTTAGTAGCCTAAAGGTGCATCCAATTTTATCTGCTAGATCAAATCCACCTGCTACTAGTATTACCACCCTTGTACCCTCTGTTTTGCCTATTTCTAGTATTAATCCATTTTTAGTGACTACCAGTAGTTCTATAATACAGGCAAGTATAGTTGCTACAATGGTTGCTCCTCCACCAACTTATCTCACATGGAACCACATGGGTCCACTAAATTTGGTGGCCCAGAATCCGATTCCTACAACAACATTGAAGGCGTTGCCTTCATATGATGAAATAGGTAAAACGACATATGAACATTGTTTAGATGTTGCAGCTTTGGTGACAACTTATAACATCACTCAGGAAGACGTGATGATCAGATTGCTAGTGATTTCCTTAAAAGGAAAAATGCTCTATTGGTACAGAGCACTCCCTCCTCAAACAATCATGACCTGGGCAAAGCTCGCTGGTAAACTTGTTGATGAGTTCAATCAACATGCAGATCCATTCTCCCTACTCAGCTAGTTCACCATTATAAGAAAACATCCTCAAGAGGAGATTGTTGATTTTAATATTCGATTCAGTCACACCTAGGAAAGAGTTCCCATGGGATTAAAACCAACCATGGAGCAAGCAATATATTATTACTTAAGAGATTTTGATACAGATATCAGTATGATAATACGATAGTCATGAATATTCACTTTCCCTACCATTTATCAACAAGATTCTATAGCAGAAAGAGATCTTATTACCATAGGAAGATATCTGCCTAAAGCAATAATGCCTATTTTTCTTGATATTCCCCAAGCTCCCAATGCTACTTCTTCTAGTGCTTCTCATTTTCCAAATGTAGATCTCCAAAAATGGAATGGGCCACCTTCCATTCCTACCATACAGATGCCTCAGAACTCTCTAGACATTACCTCCTATTCCTACAATCCCTGCATTACCTGCACCACCGCCTCAGTCAGTCCCTGATAATCAGCTCACTCTTATACTAGATACAATGAAAAATCTAGCAAATGATATGACTTCAATGAAGAAAAGAGAAGCTGAGAGGAATTTTCAACCAAGAAGGTTTCCTCAGATAACAAGAGATGCAACGTAGTCAAGTAACAAGGGACAGGAAAGATCAAATATCATTTATACAAATGAAATAGAAGATGTTGTTGAGCCTTCTGCAAATTCTGATTACTGGTGCACCACGTGTAATGATCCACATGGAGAGAGTTCATGTATGATCCATCAACATTATGTACAGAGTATAGCTATTGAGAAAGTAGAGAAAAGCATGAAAGGTCATGTAAATATGATTAGAGAAAAAGACCACAACTTCATGATGCCTATGGTAGAACAAGTTGCAGTTCTAACCAGATCGGGTAAAAAACCTCTGCAGGTAGATCCTAAGGAACTTCAACCTTTAAGTTTTCCCCAGCTCCCAAAATAGCTCCCAAAGGAAATTTGCCTTATGAGAAATCTCAGATTCCAGCCCAAAGCCAAGGGCAAGAAATACATAAAGAATTTACTCCATGAAAAGAAACTGAGACTCAAGACCAAGCTAAGGAAAGGTTGAGATTCCCTTCATTAACAAAAAGGTAAAGGACCGAAGCTACCCAGGGATACAGAAATAGGTATGATACCTTCACCAAGGAAAGAGAAAAAATTGTTGAATCTCCTACATTCAACATAGTTGAAGAAATGAAGAAGACTCCCTCAAAGGCGAGTATGTATGATGCTCTTCAATTCCCTGGTCAAATTGATCTCCTACAAGAATATCTAAAGACAATGAAAGGTAAAGGTAAAAATATTTCCCCTTCAAATACAGTCCAGGAAAATCTAACATTTGCTACTAGAAATAATAGACCTCCTCCCTTTTATTTATCTCTTCAAATGGAAGGATGGGTGGTTCACAACTGCATGATAGATTCAGGTGCTGCTACTACAGTAATACCCAAAGCAGTATGTGACATTATGGGAATGGAATACACTAGGAGCAATCCAGGTGTCCTACAGTTGGATGGTACTCCAGTAAAAATTGTAGGAGTAATTAAAGACATTCCCATACAACTTCACAAGATGCCCCAAATGGTGGTTATACAAGAAGTAGTAGTGGTAGATTTGGCACCATACTTTGGTATGTGCTTATCTAGAGAATTCATGGCAAAAATAGGAGGATACCTATCTCTGGATTACTCACATTTAGAAATACCTTTCAAAGGTAGGAGGATTAAGATATTTAATGAGAAACCATCTACTTTTCATGTAGAAAAAATAGGGGACGCTGACACCGTGAATATAATGATGGAAGAAATTAAAGAAGTGGATCTAATGGAAGAGACCTTAGAAGATCTTCAAGCAGAAGATCAGTTTTCTCTACAGGATTTCAATGCCATGGTAGAGACAAAAATAGGAAGTTATTCCATTGAAAAACCAAAAAAACAATTGACACCTGCTATCGAAGAAAATAACTCTACTAATCAGATGTGGAAGCTTTTCTTTGATGGAGCTAGGTGTAAGAATGGAGTTGGTGCTAGAATAGTTTTGATTTCTCCCATAGGGAAGGAAAGGGTTTTCTCTTACAGGTTGACGTGGAGCTGCACCAATAATGCAGCAGAGTATGAGGCACTTTGTTTAGGACTGAGGAAAGCTAAAAAACTAGGAGTGAAATAACTACTCATTTATGGAGACTCAGAACTTATCGTGAATCAAGTCACAAAGAAATGTATCAGTAAACAACATTATTTAAAGGCTTATAGAAATAAAGTATGGGATCTCTTAGAAGCCTTTGAGGCTCTAAATATGAAGTCTATTCCTAGAGAACAGAATACCCACGTAGATTTATTGGCATCAGTGGGAGCTAATTTATGTCCTATCAGTAATGTTATTCAGAAATCCAAGATGGTTAGACTCATATATAGACCTTCAATGCCAGACAAGAATATCTTCTAGCAAGTTTTTGAAAATGATGAGCAAATATTAGATTTTTTAATCTATGAAATGAACTATTCAAGTGACAGGAATCTGCAAGATGAAGAAGAAGAAGATATGATTCAGTTGAAGAATAATCATATCCCTAAGGGACTTATCACCCTTGAAAGTTTATTTGATAACAATGATAGGGCTATAGGTCATAAAATAAAATTTGATAAACATTGGTATAAAGAAGTGGAGTTAGAACCGGGAAAGATGATTAAAGTAGGGGTTAGTTGTACAGAAGAAGAATTGAACCAAATCAGGGAATTATGCAAGAAATTCCTTGATATCATAGCTTGGGTGTACAGTGATCTAAAGGTGTATAGAAAAGAGATTATCCAACACACTATTGAATTAGAAGAAGGAGCCAAGCCTTTTAGGCAAAAGCAGAGACCGATAAACCCAAAGATAGAGTCTTTGATGAAGCAGGAATTGCTAAAACTTCTTCAAGCTAAAATAGTGTATCCTATTAAACATTCTACCTGGGTGGCAAACTTGGTACCAGTCAAGAAGAAAAATGGAGACATTAGATTGTGTGTAGACTTCAAGAATTTAAATAGAGCATCACTCAAAGACCATTATCCCCTTCCTCAGATTGATCAAATTTTACACACAGTTGTAGGGGTAGAAAGGTTTTCTTTACTAGATGGTTTTTCAGGGTATAATCAGGTATGGGTCAGAGATGAAGATCAATTCAAGACCACTTTTACCACAAAATGGGGTACATTTGCCTATCAGAGAATACCTTTTGGTTTGTCTAATGTCGGAGCAACTTTCCAAAGAGCAATGGATGTAGCCTTTGGTGAACTTGCTAGCAAAATTATAGTTATTTATTTAGATGATATGACTGTCTTTTCTCATCATGAGCAAGATCATATAACACACCTTGAACAAGTATTTGAGAAATGCAGAGAATTTGGAATATCTTTGAACCCAAAGAAATCCATATTCGTTGTAGAAGAAGGTATCTTACTTGGTCATGTCATCTCTAAAGTTGGATTAGCAATTGACCCTGATAGAGTGAAAGCACTTCTGGAACTGTCCCTACCAGTTAATAAGAAAGGCTTGCAATATTTCTTTGGACAAATAAATTTTGTGCAAAAATTTGTTGCAGATTTTGCACAGATTGTTAAACCAATGACTGAATTATTGAAAAAATATGCACCTTTCAAATGGACTGATACAAGGAAGAATGCTTTCAGGAAAATCCTAGAAGAGATAGCACAAGCACCTGTACTGGTTAATCCTGATTACTCACGAGATTTTATTCTATATGTTGTTGGTGAACCAGAAAGTTATGTTGCAGTTCTTACACAGAAGGGGATAGATAATGAAGAGAGACCCATAGCTTTTCTGAGTTCCACCATGCACGATCACGAGGAGAGATACAATTTTATTGAAAAACAAGTTTATGCTATCATGAAATCCTTGAAAAAATTTAAGCATTTTCTATCACAGAGCAAAATCATTGTTTATGTGATCCATCCTGATGTCAGAAACTTTATAATACAAGGAGAACTTGGTGAAAAAAGAGTTGGTTGGGTGACTAAGATACAGGAATATGATGTAGAGATACATCCAACAAAGATAGTAAGAGGTAGAGCCCTGTGTCAAGAATTGGCCAAACAAGCTACAGATGAGCATGTGGAACCCCAAGGTGTGATGGCTAATACAGAATCAGATCCAAGTTCGAGAAACACTGATTGGATTGATGACCTTGTGGAGTATTTTTAGACTGGGATGTGTCCTCAAAGTCTGAATGCTTCACAAAGAAGAATATTTAGAGCACAAGCTTTGAAGTACACCCTTCAATCAGAAGGGTTGTACAGAAAAAATATAGATGGTGTACTTTTGAAATGTATAAGAGAAGATGAGAAACAAAAGGTGTTAAATGAATTCCATGGAGGTCTCTCTAGAGGACATTATTCAGGAAGATCCACTACTTTGAAAATACTCCGAGCAGGTTGTTATTGGCCTTCCATTTTTTTAGACACTTACAAGGTCACCAAAAGTTGTGAGCAATGTCAGAGATATGTAGGGAGAAATAGAAATGCTCCTATGCCCTTAAAACCTATCCAAGTCGAAGAACCTTTCCAACAGTGGGGGTTAGACTTTGTTGGGATAATAGAACCCAATTCATCAGTTGGCCATAAGTATATACTTACTACCACAGATTATTTTACTAAGTGGGCTGAAGCTATCCCTACTAAAAAAGTTGATCAAGAGGTGGTGATTGAATTTGTGGAAAGCTTGATTACAAGGTTTGGTGTACCAGATTCACTAATTACAGATAATGGATCAACCTTCATCGAAGCAAAAATGATTGAGTTTACTAGCAGATATGGCATATATTTGAAGACTTCTTCCAATTATTACCCATAGGGTAATGGTTTAGCTGAGTCTACAAATAAAAATCTCCTCAGAATTCTGAAAAGAACACTAGAAGATAATAAGAGGAACTGGCATTCCTTGATTAACCAAGCACTATGGGCTGACAGGATTTCAATAAAAAAGTCCATCAATACATCACCTTATTCTTTAGTCTATGGTAAAGAAGCTATTTTGCCTATACATATGGAGATACCAACACTAAAGTTGCTAAATCAGATAAATGAAGAAGGAGGTCAACCTATGGATGCCCGATTAATGCAACTTCTACAATTAGAAGAACAGAGAGAACAGGCTTATAATCATCACTAGAAACATATGGCAGACACAGAAGGATGGTTTAACAAAAAGACAACCTACAAAAAATTTAAAGTGGGAGATCTAGTTTTGAAATGGAATGTGAAAAAAGCAAAGCCAGGTAATCATGACAAATTCGACGCTTTCTGGGAAGGCCCTTTCGAGATAATTGTTGAAAGGTAATTTAATTCTTTCCAGTTACAGGATCAACAGGGTATGGTCCTACCCATCACAGTGAATGCTTTTCACTTAAAGCTCTATTTCAAATAAGAAAATGGATAAAACTTATGTATATAATGTATATTATAGTAAGTTTGTAAATATTTCTAAAAAATTATTTCTAGTTCAGAGAATTTTTGTCAGCATCCTGCGACCAATCAGAAGTCACCAGCAAGAGAAAAGATGAAATTAGAAAGTGCGATATTGTCGGATATAGTGGTTCAAATTCAAAATTACCACGTGGTTTTCTGATTGTTGGTGGGAGAAAACCATTTTCAAAGAACTTTGATATGCGTTCCTTTTATTAAATATGGTGAATGATCGATTGTCGATAGGAATTTGAAATTTGCCACATGGCCTTTCAATAATTGCATAAAGGAACCACCTTTGTAAATGGGAAAGCTTTGGTAAGTGTAATCTTAATTTGCACAACAAATAATCATTGGTCAGGTTTTTGAAACATTTGAAAGGGTGGCAGAAACAATGCACAAGGGGATCCGAGCAAATCCAACCCACCAACCACAATTAATGCACACCATGCATATGTTTCTAATTGATGTAAAAACCCTAATTTTACTCCTGAGTGAAATCCATTGCGTCACTTTCTATTCCTGCTTTTCCTAGTTCAAGTTCAATTCAGAAAGAAAGGTTCAGTGTGACAAAAATATCATGGCTCCAAAAAAGAATGCTCAGAAAACAACAATGGCGGGTCCGTCTGCTTCACCTTCAACAACAAGACGTGGAGAAGAAGTGAGCAAAAAATTTGTTGATAGAGATGCTAGAATTGGAGATACAGTAGTGACATGGAAGGACCCAGTAAAAATTTGAAAATATATTGAAGATAGAATGGTGACTAGGGTTTCTACGTCTTCTCCTGCTACTTTTGCTTTTCATTCGTTGCTATACTGGTATGTTTATATTCCTGTGCACCCTTACCCCGAACTAGTTAAAGCAATTGTAAATTTTTACGATGAAAAGAAAAGGGTGGTTACAAATAAGAATGGGAGAGTGCTTTTTGCTCTAAACCCAGATGCTTTCATTTCTGCTTTTGTTGTTGGGTATGTACCCGCTCTTGAGCCCAAGGCTTTTGACCCGATAGACCAAGCAAAATATTTTGTTCCTTCTGAAAAAATCAAGAATTTTCTTTACACACAGTTGAGAAATCCACCTAATGGAGGAAGGATGCCTGAAACTCCTATTCCCATAGCTGAATTTAAAAACCCAGAATTATTTTCCATATTGGCTATGGTGGCAGGGTTAAAGACTGATGAAAAGGTTCATGGATGGCAAATTGCTTTGGTTAATTGCCTATCTAACCCAAAAAATTATGACTCTACAGTTATGGATAAGAGTGTTCGACCTTTGTTTTTTGACTGGCCAGGGTATTTGTTTGAAGGAATACATGAAGGGTTATCTGCTATCAAGAGGGGTTCTCAGTACTCTTTCCATTTTTCTTCCTATTTAGTGTGGTTGTTCTTTTTCTTTATGGCCAAAGAGCTAGCATTCATTTCTATTAATGATAAAGATCATAAAGGGAGGACTTTACCTATGTATGATTGGACCAATGTGTTGTACAAAACCGAGTCATATTATGATTTCAATAGGGAATTTCTAGGTCCCGCTTTGAAAATAATGTATGGGGAAGTCAGAAGGTTAACCTCCAGAGCTGAAAATATTTTATAGAATAAACATGTTGAGGAGGGTGATTGGTTTATACTCACCCAGGGAGTTGTTATTAGGTTGTATGGTTTTACAGGAAAACCTTTCTTACTCCCGCATTATGTTACTGATAGATTGTTTGCATTGGAATATGTAAGGCAAACTGAATATATTAATATGAAATATGGCATGGGTATAGGTAAAACTAGTACATGTACCATACCTTTCCAACTTGAAGGTATTGTGGTTTCTAAACGAGGTCAAAATGAGCAAATTGCTCAGGCTCTGAGAGATTTGGGGTTAATAGAAATCCCTCAGAGATGGAAATATGATCCTCTAAACAAATTTGCAGAGAGACAGGCTATTCTGAATAGAATTCCATTGAAGGTATACCATACCTCTGTTAGGCCAGATATCGAAGCCTGTAGAAATAATGATGAAGATGCTCCATTAGAATGGCATGTTGAGCAAATGCAGCCATTGCCTCCTTGGCATGACTTTTATGAACATGTATTGCATTTTGACCCAGGAAATAATGAGGGGCATGTGTTAACTGAAAACACCATTGCTAGGATGCAGAAAAAAGGTGCAGATTGGATGATAGGAAAGATTCATGAATGGTGGACTATGAGAGTGCAAACAGACATGATTGAATCAAGATATCCCATAAAAAATGACCTTGAATTCTCAGTAAGATATGACCATTATCAAAAATCCTGGTTAGGAATTTTCCCTATGAAAATACCTCATAGTGTTGGTGGTAGCAAAGGGACAAGTCCTGAAGCTGCTAAAAAACAAAATATTGAACAAGGGAAGGGTAAGAAGGTTGTAGTTGAACAACCATTGGCTCAAGCACAGACCAGGTTGAGGAGTTCCAAGAAAAGGTCTACTGTAGAAGTCTTCACAAAGGAGCAAGGAAAAACATATGGGAAAGCCACTCAGATGATGTTAAAAATGGGATATGAAGGTAAAGGTCTAGGAAAATAAGGACAAGGGATCACTGAACCCTTGCAGGCTGAAAGAAGAGGAAAATGCCTAGCCTTGGGAGCTGATTCATCCAGAAGTAAAGCTCTAGTTTCTAAAACTATTAAGTTTGTTCCCCCATCAAGTTCAGCTACAGAATATGATGAAGAACCTCTTTGTATTAAGAGGAAGAGGCTAAATTCTATAGCAGAAGTTAAAGGAAAAAATGATAAAATTGTTGAAGGAAACCTAGTTCTTGAGAAAATCGCTCAAAATAATGATACTGATAAAATAGAAATGGCTCCAGAGAACGAGCAAATTGTTCAGGATAATGAGGGTAACGTTCTAAATCCAGAGGTTACTGAACAGGAAAATGTCCAGATTGGGACTATGGATGATCCAAATGACTTTTCTCAGGAGGATCAAAATGTAAATATTTCTAAGGAAATTACTATAAAACAAGAAAATGTGGAACGTAAGAGAAGACAACCTGGGGGAATTCCTCCAAATGTTGAAATTATAAATCTTGAAGGAATTACTGATGGTGAAGACAGAATTGATAACACAAAAATGTTGAAGTCCCTACACAAAGTGAAAGTCTAGATCATATGATGAGTGAAAGGGACCAAGACCATGGAGAAGGAGATCAACATCAACAAGTGCTTCAAACAGACAAAGGTATGATTTCCCTTTTCCTTCAATATTTTCTCTCTACTTATTCCTACGATGATTTTCCTTCCATTTCTTGTTCAAAGAAAGATATAATGTTCCCTTTGGATTCATGTTTTCTTCCCCAGAACCAACATTATTTTCTCAACTTCAATCTGAAGTTGATGCTGAGTTGATCCCCAATCCATTCCTCTCTAGCGCAAGTATTCCAGCTATTAAGTCAATATCTTCTCCAAATGATAAAAATCATCCCACTCTTTCAAAATTGAAATATTTGAGAAAAGCAAACAAGAATGCTTTAGATTGGTGGGCATCTCATTCTGTTGAAGATTCTAAAGCCCCAACTCATATTCAAGAGATAATTTCCCTAGATCCCACCACAATGCAGAGGAAAAAGGTAAAATTAACACCAGTTTCCCATAAATCAAAAAGGGATATGACCATTGAGGATTATCAAGCAGAAGACACAGCTGAAGATATTACTCAGCTACATATGTCAGATGAGTGGGGAAAATCTCAGGCCCATTTTGGGACTATTTACTTACATGGAGAATTTTTCAGAGAAAAGTTCATCAAAGAGCAAGAAGCCAGGAGGGAGTTAGAGTCCATCCTGCAAGAGCAGAAACTGACTGAAAAGGCTCTAAAGCTAGAAGCTAAGAAGTGGGAGGATAGATTTGGTGAAGCTGCTAATGAAGTAGCTACATTTAAAGAAAAATTGAAAGAGGTTGATGTACAGATTCACTCTCTAACTCTACAGGTTCAACAACTCCAGCAGCAGTTGGTTGAAAAGCAGAACACTCCATCTAGTTTTTCCAAAGAAAAGGCCAAGGCGGTAAGAAGAGAAATGCTCGAAGACATATTGGCATTAAGCCTTAAAGCAAGGCCCATGTTATTGTACCTAGCCAAAGTGAAAGAAGTAATTGAAGTAGTCAGTGAAGAATTAAGAGCTTCAGTAACATTTCTTCAAGAAAGATCAGATGCGGCCACAAAAATTCAAGTTTTATCAGAAAAGATGCCCGAGAGTGTTACTGCTAAAATCCATAGTGAAGCATGGTCTCAAGCTAAAATTGCAGCAAAAAGTTTCTTTAGGAGACTTAAACTGGTGACTCAGGGTGATAAGCTACTTCAAGAATTGGAAGCTGAAGCAAAAGGATTAGTGAAGCATTTAAATTTGGCTAATAAATGTGGACTTCCCTATTTATGGGATGATAATTCAAAAGTGTTGAGTGAAGATGCGCTAACACTATCCCTTAAAGCTTTCATAGAAGATGAGTCAGAGATAGAAAATTGGGAAGAGCCTGTAGAGGAAATGTTGATATTCACCATGGTGCAGAACCTTACACAGATTAAGTCTTGCTTACAAGAATTGATTATGAGAAACAAGATAGTGTCCCATGATAAAGTGGAAGAGTTGCAATATATTTATCAGTTGTTTATGGATTCTTCAGATCTTGAAGATGAATACTAGAAGCAGGTTTGCCTTACCTACAATGAGGTGGTTAATACAATAGAAAAACTGAAGAAATCCAAGCATGATAACCAAAAGCAGCTAACAGAAGGAGGGACTAGCAGCCAACCATGAAATCTATTTAAAATTATCTTGAGTTGTTAATGTATTTTTAGTAAAAAATCCATAAGCTACAAAAGATATCTTGTAAAGGTAATGCTTTATTTTGCATTTCTTCTTGAATATTCTTTCCCAAAAATCTCCTCTCCTGTATTATTTTAATATTTTAACTCCGTTTCCCAATGGATGAAGGTCCTGGATTCTAATATTTTTGCCAACAAAATTTCCCTGGAAGGCGCCAAGAATGTTAGTCTAAAAGAGACTACCTCCAGTAGATAGAATATTTTTGCATAAGAAGACCAGTATTTCATTTTTGAGACATGAGGCAAAGAATTGGCTAAGGCATAAAGAAGGTCGCGATTTCATGACATGTCGGTTTTTCATCAGGATGTGGCTCGAAGAGGTCAGAAAGCAAGAGAGCATCACGATTTCATGACATGATGGGTTTTCGCTCATAAAACCGACTGAAGAAGCAAAGAGAGAAAGAGTGTCACGATTTCATGACATGGCAAATTTTTGCCCCATACTGCTCACAAAGATAAAGTCCAAGAAGATGTCGCGATTTCATGACATGGCAAATTTTTACCCACAATGCAGCCTAAAGGAGCCCGAAAAGAGAAGATGTCACGATTTCACGACATGATAAGGGTCTACCGACATGGATATATTTAGTAATGAATAAGATGCCTTCAAAAGCTTATGTCAGTAACTGGAAGTATATAGTAGAACATATCAATTCCTAGATTCATGCTATTAGTTTTTGTTTGTTGGAAGCCATGCAGAGGATTTGGAAGCATGATTATATTCTGATTGCTTGTAACTAATTCTATATCAGAATGTACTAATTATAGAGATACCCCCATAGGGTATATATAAGAGTAAACGTATTCTAAAAAGAGGTCAGCTCTTAGATGTTTACAAGACTGGATGTATGTACTTTGAATACAAGCAATACAATTACGCTTCTATTTGGCTTCTGGTTCACAGTGTGCAAGTGTATGTGTTAACATTTCTCACTTCTATTCACATTATTGAAATATAGATTATGTTTGTTCTAAAATCTGGACTTACGTAAAACATAAATCATATTGCTGGAGTTGAAATCTGATATATACATGTGTTAGATAGAGATCTAAATCACATTGGGAAATTCATGATTTCTGCATGGAGATAATATTAAATGCTTTAACAAGTAAAGTATATGTGTTCATCTTAGTTGTTGTTTAATCTGCACCATATTCAAGCTCTAGCCTCGACTATATTTCCCTCTCTTTTAGTAATACTCTTTTCCCTTTTCCCATAAAAACCATTAAGGAACCAACCTCCTCTGGAGATTAGACGAAAGATCTCACGATCAGTTTCGTCTATTCAATGTTGACAAAATCAAGGCGCAAATAACAACCACAGGCAGATTTTGTTCCAACAAGTTCATCCTAAAAATCATGGTGAGAGGGTGGTAGAAGGCACAATAGGAGAAGATCATCCAAAGGTGTGTTCACCATTTCTCAAGGATTGGAATCCCTATTTTTTCACTCAAACATCAAATGAAATAGTAAGGGATGGGCCATTAAAGACTGACATCCTCTCCTAATGAGCAAAATATGATACCCACTACCTATATAGGATGCACTAAAAGAGATGTTAACCAAAGGGAACTTGTCAAGAGCATGGGGAAAGCCAATCATGAAGCATTACCAAACCAAACCAAAGCAATTAGATGAGAGGGAGGGGATGATGATCTAGTCCTAGTTTTAGCACCCCACAATCGTAGTAGTTCCTCAGGTGACAACTAAATTATTAAAGCAATAACATGGAGGATTGCCCAAGGGGCAACACAAAATCCAAGTTATTGATGATGAAATATCTTAAAGGTGTAATCATGGAGGTTTCTAGCATGAATTAGCTCAATGAAATTCAATCTACCAACAACATTTATGGATATGAATAGCCAAGACCTACAAATCATTCATTGTTGATGTTAACTAGCCCAAGAAAATTTTGAACTCAAATTTTGAATTCCTATGGATTTTTTGGGACAAAATTCCCCATTTCTTCTTATAAATGCCCCCTTATTTTTCATTGTAAACATCAAAAGCCAATCATTTCTTCTAAGGGAGATTTTCTTCATTTTCTCTTATGTCTGAGCTTGTCTTGATCCTTATGTTGTTTTTCGATTATTTTTTGAATCTTTTTCCTCAACATGTATGTAGCTTAGAGTTCACATTAATAAAAAACTATTATTATTATGAAATCCTTGTCCTAGTTTGGATGTGGGTGTTCTGTTTTATGTATTATTTGAGGGGATCATGTTGCTCATGCATTTTAAATTGCTATGCATGTGTTCACTTCAACCCATTGTGGCATAAAGATTCTATTAGATATTTGGTGCATTGTCCCCCATATATAGGCTAGATAAGTTAGTTAGGTTTCCCTTTACTACACTTTAGTTTCATACATTTATTATTTTTCTCTCTTCTCCCTTTTTCTTGGCAAGTACACCCAGTAGAGTAGGATAGAGTAGGATGGAAGACAAGTTGCAAAATATTACATCAAGAAAAGGAACTTCATTGGTAAAAAAATCCTCGAGGTCATCAAAAGGAGCTATGTCCCATGCTCCCTAGACTTCCTAGGACTGGTGCCCTAAACCCAATGTAGGGCACCAGATGCACTCTATCCCCTCAATCTATCTATATTTTGCTATCAATCACTCAAGCACCATTGAATTCAATTATTCACCCTTCACATTGCTATCTAAGCCCAACTTCCTTACCTATAATTGAAATAGACAAAATGAGAACACAGGATTTTTCAAAATAGTTGTTTGTCCTAAGGAAGTCATGCAACATGAATGCCCCTTATTTTCAACTATGGGAACATTTTCCCCAAGGGTACCCTATCAAAAATATTAGCTAGTTCTAAGGGCATATCTTGTATGTCAGTCATGGCAAAAATTTTGACCTCTGGTAGGAATGCAAGGAAAAGAAGTATCAATGGCACCAACATAATACAAGCCAATCACTCATCAAAATGCCAACTTTGTAGAAGTTCCCCCATTAGAAAAGTTCTATTTTTATGGGAAGAATGTAAAATACTTATGAAAAATGCCTAGACTTGTGGGATACCATATGATATAGACCAAAAAAAACCAAAAATTAGAAAGGTAAACAAAACCACCTTTTTCAAATATTTCTAGGAAAGTAGGTCAATTAGAATAGACAAGGTGTCTACCACCACAAAAATTTCATAGAGGTAGACAACAGATCTCTTAGAATATATTGACATCAACAATTGGTCTTCCCTAGTGGTCCATAAGCCAATAGAAGAGAAATTTGGGCCTCATATACAATTGAAATCTATGCCAAATGAAGATAGAGGAGATATCAATAGGATAAAAGGAAGTAGAGGCAAGACCACCTATGCAAACCAAAGTAGGGCCTTTTTCATCTAACCTTAAGGTGCAAAGAGAAGTTGGTTTAAAGTTACTTCATGGTTTTGGTGATCATCTCCTCCTTACCAAAGACAATGGCTTAGGTATTAAGATCTTCCCAATGACTAACTAAAATAGGAGCAGGGCAAGTGGATAAGGAACATAGCCTAGTGATTGACCTCCCTCCACAACACTAGTACATCCCTTGGGAACAAAACCAAAGTTGAAGGAAGTTCAAGAAATAGGACATCTAAAGGCTTAACAAAAAAAGTTAAGGTAGGGGATTCCCCCAAAAGTTAGCATGGTGTGGATATGTGGAAGAACATTCCACTAAGGATCTGATGAAGGTAGAGGATGCAAATCAAAGGTGAAGCACACCCAACCCATGAAAATAAGTGATGCATTATGGAAGTTTAGAAAATCTATCCTATTAGGACCTTTGATCAAACCAAAATGGGATAAACAACCTATACAAGGAGTGATCCATCGACCCAATGGGTCTTTGTACATTAAAAAATTATTATTATTATAGGGCCATATAATCAATGTAGGACATGAGTGAGTTAAAACTCACAAAAATATGATTGAAATCACACATTATTGAAGGGCATGGTTGTTGAGATAAGGCATGTATACTAGCCACTCAAGATCAATAGATTCCCTTTTTGATCAGTTGAATGACATCCACCATAATCAAGTGAGAGGAAGCATGAAATATAATGATGTATCCCATAACCTAGGCATGAGGGAAAAAGTCCTCATATATCCATTTATTTTTAGTAGATCAATAGAATGAGAGTGGACCTTGGGAGCCATCCAAGTGAAGTAGCCAGTAAATCAAGGTGCATCCCATTCCAAGTCTCCATGAAGTCTTGAGTGAAGTTTTCTTCGATGATATCCTCCCCTAAACATGCATCACTAATAAAAAAGCCTCAAGATTTTCCCTATTTAGACTCATGTCTAGTGAATAAGGTTGTTTTATTTAGGTTACTTGACTCCTAATAGTAGGAGTTTCCTTGTGAGTTGCCAAATCTATAGTGAAATATTCACCACACCAAGCAAATCTTGCCACTAAAGGTGATTTTGAGTAGAGTTCCTACCCAAACCCAAAGTTAAGGGATCCAAAGCCCCTACTACTTATGAAGAAGATAAATCTATAAGTCCATTCAAAGTGAAAACATGGAGGAACAACTACCACCAACTAGTGTTGAACTTGAAGCTTCCCTTGCCATGAACCTTAGCCAATTCACTTGGATTAAATAACAACTAGTCATTAAATATTTTCAATGGCAACTAAGGAGAGTTTTATCATGATTTGGAACCTCAAAGCCATTCTAGTGACAACTAATAGGACTCCAATATCTGCAAGACTCTACCCCATCTATATTCCATGGAATTTTCTCCTTCTTTAATGAGAGGGTTCACTAGCCTTGCTTTTCTCCAAATCCTTAGGTGCCCAAATGGAGGAAAGAGCTAAGATGACTTGAGGAAACCAAGTGGAAATATGGTTATGAAAGCTCCCTCTATCCTAAGAGAATTTCAAGGCTTGAAGTACTACTTAAAGCCTAGCATATTGGAGCTTCTAGATTGTGAATCCTCAATTTTGCTTTGAGGTTTCTTAGCCCCCATAAGGTCTACCTCAAAAATCAGGGTGAGAAAGCAAAAAAAGGCACAAGAGGAGAAGACCACCTAGAGGTGTGGCCACCATTGCTTAGGGATTAACATCCCTATTTTTTCACTTAGATATTGATTGAAATAGTAAGGGACGGACCATAAAATACTACCATCCTCCACCAATGAGCAAAATATGATGCCCATTGCCCTTATAGGATGTGCTAAAATACATGTTCACAAAAGGGAACATGTCGAGAGTGTGGGAAAAGCCAAGGACCAAGAATCACCAAAACCATCAAATCAACCAAAAGTGACTAGGTGTGAGGAAGAGGGATGATCAAATCCATGTTTTGGAATCCCATAATTGGACATAGTTCTCCAAGTGACAACTAAAGTATTAAAGTTATGACATGGAGGACAACCCATGGGGCAACATATAACCCAAGGCATTGATGAGGAAAGATCTTAAATATCAATCATGGATATTTCTAGCATAAATTAGCTCAATGAAATTCAATCTGCTAGCAATATTTATTGCTATGAATCCCCAAGACCTATAGATCATTTGTTACTAATGCCGACTAGCCTAAGAAAATTTTGAACTCAAATTTTAAATTATTGCATGGATTTTTTAGGGGGATATTTCCCATTTTTTCTTATAAATACTCCTTTCTTCTTCATTGCTAACATTGAAATCCAACAATTTTTTCTAAGGGGGATTTTATTCATTCTCTTTTATATCTCATTCTGGCTTGAGTCTTGTGTTTTCGATCGATTAGTTTTTTAACCTCTTTCCTCAGCATGTATGTAACTCAAAGTTCACATTAATAAGAAGATGACTATTATGAAATCCATATCTTAGTTATGATGTGGGTGTTCTATTTTATGCATTGTTTGAAAGTATTGTGTTCCTCAAGTGTTGTCAGTTGCTATGTACGTGTTCACTTTAACCCACCATGGCATGATGAGTTTAATACATCTTTGGCACATCACCACCCATAGATAGGCTAGATATGTTAGTTAGGTTTCCCTTTCTTGCACTTTAATTTCATGCATTTACAATTTTTCTCTTTTCTCCTTTTTCCCTAGCAAGCACACCTCATAGAGTATTCTAGAGTAGGAAGGAAGATGAGTGCCAAAAGATAGCATCAAGGTAAGGAACCAAGCTTGGTAAAAAATCTTGGAGGTGATCTGAAGGATCCATGTCCCACACTCCCTAGACTTCCTAGGACTGGCACCCAAAACACAATATAGGGTAGCAAACACACCTACTTAGGAGAGAGAAACCACAACTAGAGGGTCATAGTGCCTAGGGAACATAGGTTGTTTCAGCCCCCCAATAATAGCTATGAAAGTAGAGTATAACTATGATGTAAAACAAAACCTAGGATCTCATTGATTTATCTAAAGGAAAGAAGCCCATAGGATGCAAGTGGGTCTTCAATATTAAATACAAGGTAGATGGATCACTTGAAAAATACAAGGTACAACCCATTAAAAAGGGTTGTGCACAAAAGGAAGGAATTAACTATTAAAACTTTTGCACCCACAACAAAGATTAAAAGCATCCATTTTCTCTATACCATGGTAATGTAGTTTGATTGGAAGTTGCATCGAATGGATGTCAAAAGTGTCTTCTTTAATGGTAATCTCTAATAAGTGTTCTATATGATTCAACCTGAAGGATTTGTTGTCAATAGAAAAGAACATAAGGTCTGTAGAATTATCAAGTCCTTATATAGGATAAAGCAAGCTCCTAGATCTTATACATCAAAATTGACAAGCACCTATTATAGTATGGATTCACTAGAAGTCTTAATGCAAATCTCTATCTCAAGAAAGTTGGATCTAAGATAATGATACTTGTGTTATATGTCAATGATCTAATCATTATAGGCAGTTTAGATAAATTTGTGGAAGCAATAAAGAGATATTTGAAAGTCTTTTAATATGATAGATCTACAACTTATGCACCATTGTCTTAGCTTGGAGGTTTGGCAGAGGAAAATCACATTGTGATCTCATAGATAAAATATACAAAAAAACTACTGGAAATATATTAGATGACATATTATAAACCTAAGGCAACACCAATGGAGCTAGGGCTAGAACTATCCTGATATGACAAGTCTCCTCAAATATTTGGCACTCTTTATTGTTAGTTGACTAGGAGTCTCATATACTTGACAACCACCAGGCTTGACATCAGTTTTACTATAAGTCATCTTTCAAGATTCATGCAAGATCCTAAAGTAATACATTGGAAATCAACAAAGAGGATACTATATTATGTCCATGGTACAACAAAATTTGACCTAGAATATAAACAAAATGATGAATTATTCTGACAAGGATATATAGATCTAATTATGTTGAATCATAGGATGATAGAAAATCAATATCTAGATATGTGTTTCATATAGGATTTGGACCAATCTCATGAACAACAAGAAGCAATAGGCAATAGAATTATCATCCATAGAGGTAAAATATCATGTTGCACAAGGGGCTACGTGTGAGGCAATCTAGTTACATCACATTCTATTAGATATGGAGAAATGTGACAATCAAGGTGTTCTGAAATTGGTCAATAATATAGTGTTTCATAAAATAACAAAGCACATGAAGCTCAATGTGACTTTATTTGAGACCATGCTTAGAATTGTGAATTCAGCTCTAGTACATTCTTATCAATAAACAGGTTGTAGATATTTTTATAAAGGTACTTGCACATGTCAAGTTCGAATTGTTTCACAATTCTCATTTTTTACCAAATAATGTAATAAGGGGGATGTTAAGAATAATTTATTACATTATTTTAGACTAAGAATCATTTATAATGATTATTTCAATTGTATTGATCCTCCTCATTTGTAATAATCATTGATCATAATGGTACAACATGTATTAATAAGAAATACTACATGAATAAATTTGATTGATTTTCCCATAAAAAACTATTAAGATATCAAATAATACCAAGATAATATAAGGGCCATTTTAAGCTATGCATGAGATGTTAAAGTAATAGACTATTACCTACAAGCTTGGATTTTAAAGTCCTTTTTGTGACTACATGTTTAGCATTAATAAAACGCACAATAATAAAATGAACAAATTATGTGCAATGCAATGTTTTTATTCAACTAGAAATGTAAAGATTAATATTTCTTATGATTAAATAGTAACAATGACTAGAGATATGGAATTTATTTGTACGATAATGATAAAAATGAATATTTCTTCTTGTAACGAAAAGAACTAAACATAAAAAATATACGAAAAAAAAAAGAGAAGATTGCACAATGTGGAAAATGATTTTCTTTTGCATTAATATAGGGGAGCTTGAATCTCCAGATTTTAGAATGGTTTTTTGATTACCCCAATGTCTTGGGGATAATGTTACAATGATATCTTTCTTTTCTTAATACAATGCTTTAATAGGGAGGGGGTATTCCAACTCTTTAGCAAACATTGTATTCTTTGTTCCTATGCTACAACTTCAAAGATGAGTGGGCTTTTGGTATCCGACAAGGGGACCACTCCGACTTCAAAAACTCTCCAAGTACCTATCTCCTGCACACATGATAATCAAACAAGGGTTAGTAGCACCTGTATAAATGTAGATAAAAACCCTCAAACTAATATTGTAAAAAAAATAGAAAATCAAACCTAGATGCCTTGATTAAATCAAATTACTAATAATGCATGTCATTAATTTTTGGGTTTTGAGCAACCATGGGTATGCGGTTCTGGCTAAGAAACCATGAGAGGATGGTTAGGCAATCACATGAGGGTGTTTGCGACTATGTAATCACGGACTGGAGGTTGAGGGTGAATGGCAGAAGACTCCAAAGAAGGACTCTGAGGCTTAAAATCTCTAGTTTCCTCGAGATGTGTGTGAGCTCCTGGTATGATTTTGGTAGCCTAACGATGTATGTTATCAACCTATTTTGGTTGATGGGGTAGGGTTTCTTTTGTAGGTAATTTTAGGGTTTTGGAGGGAAAGGGAGGTGGCAAGCTAGAATTACCAAGTGGCAATCTAGGGCTGCCAAATGGAAGGGGCAGTTAGAGTGAGTGATCTAGGATGTCTCACTTAACTAAGGTGATGTGGCTAATGGATGAGTGCAAGTGGAGTGAGGTGTAAGGGATATCCCATGTGAAGGGACAAAGGGGGACATGAGTGTGTGAGATGTGGCAAGGGATGGTGGTGAGGTGGCTAGGACACATGTCTAGTGATTAGACAAGGTATCCTAGGTAGATTTTCCAGATTTATAAAATTTGGAAAATACTTTTATTGTGTAGGATTTATATGCCTAAGTTTAGACTTAGGCATATATTTTATTATGCATATTTGTGATGTGGGATGCAAATGAGGTTTTGTGAATGCCTAGGTTTTGGTATCTACACTTCTAATCAGATAATAATGGTGGAAGAATTCTTTTGATAGATGATAACTAATGGTAGAATATGGCCAGTTATGAGTTGAACCTCCTTTAACAACTACAAGGATGGAAATGACATCAAGGATGGAGTCATACAACTAAAGTAAAAGTAGATGCCCAATGGTGTTATCACTCTAAAGAGCTTGTTTAATCCTAATGATAGTATAAGGAATACAAGCCTAAAAATAAAATCCTCCTTATACCATCCTATTAAGGTGGCTAAAGGGAGGAACCTATTACTTAGGAGGGGTTTCACTCAAGAATAAAAAGATTTTTTAAAGATATTTGTGGCAAGTATGGAGACATTATCACTCAGTCATATAAAAATCTTAAGATCTACGACTAGAAAATCATAGAGCATACTATTGAATTAGATCGTGATGCTAGAACTTAAAAAAAAAAGCAATAACTACAAATCTAAAAATAGAGACAGTGATGAAGAACAAATATTCAATCTTCTACAAGCTTAGATAATATTTCTAATCAAGTACTCCACCTAAGTTTCCAGTCTAGTTTTGGTAATGCAAGAAAAGTAGTGATATAAGACTATGTACCAACTTTAGGAATATGAATTGAGCCTCTTTGAAAGGCCACCATCATTTTCTTGTCTTGATCAGATCTTGTAGAAGGTAGTTAAGTCACAAATGTCTCTCCTTCATGGATTCTTAGGATACAACCAAATATGATTTAAATATGAAGATCAACATAAAATAACTTTCACACCAAGTGGGGGACTTTTGCATATAAAAGAATGTTATTTGGTCTTTAAAATACAAGGGAAACCTTCCAAAGGATTATGGAAATAGCTTTCACTAGGCTTCTAGGTGAGACAATTCTCATATAACTTGATGATCTAACTGTATTTTCCAAAGATAGAAGCAAACATGTTGAACATCTTGAGCATGTCTACTAGAATTTGATATCTTTATTTAGGAAGGAAAATTGCTAGGTCATATGGTATCGAAATAAGGTTTATCTATAGATATCAATCAAAGAAAATTCATCCAAGATCTTCCACTCCCATTGCTAGAGAAAGGAATTAGATTGTCCCTAGGCCAAACCTAGTTTGTTATTGTTATCCTCTCCAATCGTCCTAGGCCATCGGTCAAGGTTTTTTGGGGCCAAATAGTCGAGGCTATATCACCTTACATGGAGTGACACTGTAGGATTTTTGTATTTGCACAAATATGGATTTTGTTTGTGCTTGCAGGTGAAATTCATTGAGACTCAACACAGATGACCTTGCATCATTTCTTGAGTGCGAAAGGCCCTCATAGATGGTGATTGGAAGTGGCTAGAGGCTATGGGATTGGATGGTTATGGACGAGTGGAGATCGTGGGGGCATATGAGGATTATCTATTTGCCCTTGTGGAGATATGGGACCTTGATAGGGGGTCATTTCAGCTTTTGACAAGGGAGCTCACCATTACCCTAGAAGATGTTTACTGCATCTTCCATGTTCCTATCGAGGGCACACCAATTTGGGTGGACCACAATAAGGAGTATGATCTTAGGTCAATATATGGGGATGATTGGGATGTAGAATACAACAAGGGAGTGATCTCGTACATTCAGTAATTCCAAGATAGGAGGCTAAGAACTCTACTAACTTTTTTTATGTACATTATAGGCAACATGTTGTTGCCTAACAACATGGGATCCCGGTTCCCTTGGAACCAGGTGAGGCTTATGTTGGAATTGATTACTGAGCCTCAAATTTGTGCATGGGATCCTACTCTACTATGCAAAATGTATGCTGAGTTATATGAGGTGACGAGGCAGGAGCAAAAGGGACTAAGGTGTAACTTTCTACTTTAGTTGTGGTCTTGGGAGCACATCAGGATTGATTACCCAGAGGGTCTACCTTGTGAGTGGGATCACTCACTTACTTATGCTCTTTGTTGGTAGATAAGCGAGGAGACTTCATTGAGCCATCCTGTTCATAGTGGACAGGACTATCGGGGTTTTTTAGGCGATCTGATCAAGGTTGACATCTAGTGGTGACCTTGGCAAGGTTTGACATGGGATACTGATGCAACATAACTTCAATGGATTAGGTGAGGCAGATGGGTGGTTGGATGGCATGGGTGAGAGATGAAGTTTATCCAATTCTTGTAGGTGATGAGATAGTTTGGTTTGACATAGGGTGTTCTAGATGCTCCAATTGTGTATAGGCAATGAGGCGATGAGCGGAGTCTTCCAGTCACTCTTGAATTTGGGATAGTGGATGATGACACGGATGATGATACGGTTGATGTACTAGATGTATATGATTTTAGGATGAAATTTGACTCTGATACTTGGTTTTTTACATAGCCTCCATGGGTATCTAGCCAGGCTATGGATGATACAACAAGTGGTACTGATCAAGATGTGGGTGAGGAGGATTCTCGATGGTAGAAGCATCATCGGGGTAGTGGGAGTAGGGGACGAGTTGGAATGAATGTGCAACCTACAAATATTGGGTTTGGGACTAAAGGATATGGAAGAGATGGAGGTGGCGGTAGTGGTAGTGGAGGTGGGGGTGATGGAGGTGATGGAGGGTAGGGTCTTCCTCCATGTAGCACTGAGGAGGAGTGGAAGATTCTCTAGGATGAGCAAGAAAAATTGGGAGAGACTATAAAGTCTTATGATACAAAGATTGTAAAATACGAAACTGTATTTTATTATTGCAGCAGCGTTTAAATAATGCTGCGTTACAAACAAACTTTCGAGAATAGTCACCGAAACTGTTATAGGGTAACAGAGCTTGTTACGTAGTTGTAACAGCCAGCCAATAATCTAATACAGACAAATAGTACGCTAACATCCCCCTTTATTACATTATTTTGGTAATGTAATAACTAATAGCTATACTAACATCCCCTTACATTATTTTGCAATACAAAGTGAGCTGCGAAACAATTCAAATTTGACACGTCCAAGTGCCTTAGTGAAAAAGTCTGCAACTTGAGCATCGGTGGGAATGTGCTGAAGCTGAATTCGGTGCTTTGGAACTTCCTCTCGAATGAAATGACATTGTGTGTCAATGTGCTTTGTTTTTTCATGATGGAATGGATTCTTGACGAGGTTCAGAACACCCTGATTGTCGCAAAACAAGTGTATTGGAGTTTTTGATGGATGGCCCATACTTGTCAGAATGCGACGTAACCATATCACTTCGCACAAAGCTTCACGTGCAGCACGATATTCTGCATCTGTTGATGAAATAGCAACCACCTGTTGCTTCTTGTCGTGCCAAGAGACAGGACCGGATCCCGGATGAAAAATATATCCGAAGTTGACTTGCGATCATCAAATGATCCGGCATAGTCGGAGTCCGTGTATCCTTGCAAGAAGAATTTGTTGTTCCTCTTGTATTCTAGGCCATATTCTATAGTACCACGGACATAGTGAAGAACACGTTTTGCTGCTTTCCAATGAGTAGTCTTAGGCTCCTGCATGAACCTCGAAAGATAGTTTACAGCAAATACGAGATCTGGCCTAGTATTGGTCAGATATATGAGACTCCCAATCAACTATCGATAGAGAGTGCCATATACCTGAGGTGAGTCATCATATCGCGATAACTGAAGTCCATTCTCCATTGGAGTTGCCATTGGATTGCAGTCAGTCATGCGATAATTATCGAGCAATATCTTGGCATACTTTTTCTGAGACACTTTGATGGAGTGCTCCTTCTGGCTGAATTCCAGACCAAGACAGTAATGGAGAAGTCCGAGATCTATCATCTCAAAAGATTTGCACAAGTTTCTTTTGACAGTAGAGATCATATCTTCTGAACTCCCTGTAATGAGCGAGATCATCCACATAGAGTACAAGCAACACTATCTCGGAACCCCTGTTTCTTGAAATAGAGGTTTGCATCCGATGGACATCTCTTAAATCCATGCTCGCAACAAGACGGGCCTTATGCTTATCAATTGTTCCATCTCGCCTTGTACTTGACTTTGTATACCCATTTGCAGCCAATAGGTTTCTTTCCATGCGGCGGATCAACAAGCTTCCAAGTTTTATTCTTCATCGGAGACTCATACTCTGTATCCATAGCGGCCTTCCACCGAGGCTCACTAAGAGCATCTTGCACCGATGCGAGTTCAAGACTATCTATGGTAGACATGAATGCCCTGTCATCATCAATATCCATATCCTCAACTTCTCTACTTGGAGTCACGAAAGTTCCTCAAAATATTGACAAAGATCATCAACCTCACCGGTTTCTCGGCTTCTCTTTCCTTTTGAGCCATACTGCGTGTACGAGGTCTATCCAAATTCAAATTGGGAGGAGTGGATAAATTTGCATCTCTGATTGTATTTGTACACCATTTAGGATTCTTCTTCGGTGATGGTGAAGAAGATGTAGAAGGACCTCTTGTCTGTGTTGACGAAGGAATCTCCTCTTCCTTAGGTTCCACAATATCCTGGTGTACTGTAGATGTGCTCTGTGATGTGAAAGCTTCATCAAAGACAACATCTCTGCTGATATGAATTTTCTTGGTCAAAGGATCTATCAATCGATATCCTTTAGAGTGCTCAGAATATCCAAGAAAAATACATCTCAGTGTTTTCTCATCTAGCTTCTTCCTTTTCTCTTTCGGTATGTGCATGAAAGCTTGACACCCGAAAATACGTAGATGAGATATGGAGGGTTTTCGACCACTCCATGCTTCCTGTGGAGTCATTCCTTTTAGGGCCTTTGTGGGTGCCCTATTCAAAAGATACAACTGCGGTGGTGACGGCTTCTGCCCAATATTGTTGCCCAAGAGTTGCACTTGTGAGCATACAACGAACCATTTCCATTATAGAACGGTTCCTTCTCTCGGCAACTCCATTTCTTTGAGGAGTATAGGCGGTTGTTAAGCTGTCTCTTGATCCCATGCTTATCTAGGAATGCAGAAAATTCATTAGAGGTAAACTCTCCCCCTCGATCTGAGCGGAGGGTTTTGATAGAAGCCCCTGACTCCTTCTCAACGGATTTCTTGAACTGCTGGAAGAATGCAAAAGCTTCAGATTTCAGTTTGAGAAAGAAAACCCACATCTTTCATGAGTAGTCATCTACGAATAACTGAAAGTACCTCTTCCCTCCAACACTGTTGGGTGTGAAAGGACCGCATAGATCGGTGTGAATTAGCTCCAGAGGTTTTCTTGCTCTTGTAGAGCTCTTCTCAAATGGTACTCTATCTTGCTTTCTGCCAAGCGGTCGAGCACACCGGCAATGTGGCGAGAAAGGGAAGGAAGACCCTTTACCATCTCATACTTGCTTGAGCTCAAGTAAGTAGCCGGAACTAAGATGCCCATATCTCTTGTGCCATAGGGAAGTTGCCTCCTTGGTAGAGACAGTCATGGCAACATGTGGAGTAGAGATAGCATCTAGTGCAAATAAGCCATGCTTATATGAAGTCATTGCAATCTGCTTACCTTTCTTGGTAATGGTACAACACTTCTTTCCATTCTCAACACGAAAGTTGACAACCATATTTCTGTCCAGGATTTGTGTCACTGACAACAAATTGTTGGCCAATCCCGGAACATAGAGGACTTTGTCAATCTGACACTTGCTATCGGGAAGAGTGGCTGAAACTGTACCCTCTCCCTGAACCCTGTAGGTTTTATCATCAGAAATTATGACAGGTTTTCCCTCTTTGGCCACAAATGATTCAAACCACGATCTGTCGCCAGTCATATGTTTACTAGCTCCAGAATCGACATACCAAATAGGATCCCTCTGTGTGGAATCTGTGGTAGTCATGAGCACCTTGTGTGCCCATTCAGAATCTGAGTTAGATTCTTCAACAACAAAATTCACCTGGGGTTGCTTGTTTTTATTTTGTGGTTTGTTTTGGCCTTTTTGCTTGTTCTTATGCCAACACCTGTTGGTGTCATGGTTGTCTTTCTCACAGATCTTGCACCACCTCTTCTTCTGTTGAGGTTGTTTGCCTTTTCCTTTCGTATCCTGTTGAGAATTTCCTCCTTTTTGAAAGTTGCCTCCTTTTTGCCCATTACCTTTCTTCCTAGAACCCTGCCTGTTGGTGTATAGGGCTGTATTGGAAGAATCATCCTTGTGAAGTTGGCGTGCCTCCTGTTGTTGAAGCAGATTGACCAACTCGATGTAGGTAATTTGTCGTTGGGACACCTGGATGGAGGTTATCAACATATCAAATGAAGAAGGTAAAGCTCTCATCACAAGTGAAATGAGAAGCTTTTCGTCCACGAGTATCTCCTAGAGAACTCAATTTCTCTTTCAACTCAGACACTCTGCACAGAAAGAGTTCAACTGTTTCACCCTGTCTCAAACTCAGGTTATGAAGTTTTTGTTGAAGATGAAGAATGGTGGATTCATTCTTCCCCTCATATATGGTTCTAAGGGCATCCCATGCCTATTTACCACTTGCTTTATCAGCTATATGAGGTTGCACTTCATCTGAAACAGCAAATAAAATGAGCACCTTTGCTCTATTGTCTTTCTTGTCAAAAGCAATCTGATCTGTTGAAGGACCTGTGGATCCTGCTGTTGGTGAAGGCCTCGTTGCTACTCTAGTAACAATATCCCACAAATCTTCCATTTGGAGAATAGCCTTCATCTTATGTTTCCATGGTGTATAATTTGGACCTTTCAATAACTGATGCGGATCAGTCATCAACTTTGCAACAGCGGCCATAGTGAAGGTTCCTTATATCACCAAATTGGTCCCCCTTTCGATATACCTTTTGCTAGGCCAATATACCGTACAAAATACCCGCCCTTACGTGAGGGAAACTATAGGTATTTATAAAGATCAACAAAAAATCACCCGCCCTTACGTGAGGGAGACTATAGGTGAATTTTAGAGATCATACGATACGTGGAACATAAGCGGTACTGAAAGGGAATCACCTTGTTGATGGCACCTACCATAGAAGATTCTTCTCATGCGTGGGGCGTAACTTCCCATAAACACTATGAAGAATACTTCGTCGGGATTTACGCCTAAACACAAGTGCGATAAAGGGTAGTGGATGGAGTAAAAAATGCAAAAATGGCGTACTTATTCCTCCCCGACGATTTATAGAGAACAATCTCAGACGTCGTTATAGCAGCTATATTAGGCGGCGGATACAGTAGCCAAATCACGACGGCTTTACCTGTAAGTGCTGGCAGAGGTATCGCAAATACCGAATGCTGCAGTGCAAATAAATTGCACGAGATGGGTTTTATATTCCGGGGACTTAGGGAGTGTTTTGATTTTAAGTTTTTAATGTTATAGTGCAAAAATGAAATATGCAACATACAACATGAAAAAACCGCCCACAAGAATAACCCTCAAGGTGTCGGTCACAGCCGAAAATGCACCTTTTACAATGCCAAATTGCTATTTTTTCTAAAAAATTACTCTCTATCCCCCTTTGATTTTTGAAAAATATCCCCCCTTAAAAGGCTTTCTTTAACAAAGCATTTTTATAATCATTATTTATTTAAAATTAAAATAAATAATTTCAATTTATATAGTTTTAAAAACTTTAGAAAAAATAAATTAAAATTAAATTTTAATTTATAAAGTTTAAAACTATATTAAAAAAATTAAAATTAAAAATTTTAATTAAAAATAATAATAATTAAAAAATTACTTTGAAAAAAAATATACCTGAGGGGAGTCGGCGGGATTTGAACCCCCGACCTGCAGGCTCCCTGAGCCTTACCGCACGGCTCACGACCACGTGAGCCAGCGGGCTGATCCGAAGGGGTCAGTGGAGACCTCCTTCTTCAACCTTGGTCTGCCCGTCCGCCGCCTCTGCCACCTCCTCTGCAAGTCGCGGTTTCCTCCTCCGCAGAACGGTTCGAAAAAAAAACGCGGCTCCTCCGTAGTCCACCGTTACTGTTCTATTTTTTTTTTTTTTTAATTCCCCACCGGAAGCACCTTCGATCTTCCGCGTTCCACGACGCTCGTCGTCGGACGCTGGCCTCTGGCCTCCTTCGATTTTTTTTTTTTTTTTTTTTTTAAACAGTGATTCACTGTGTTTTTTTTTTCTTTTAAAATAAAAATCGGGCCGATGGGGGGGAAGGGGAGGGCAAGCGCGTCGCAAACGCGCTGCGCGCAATTTGGGGGGGGTTTATACTCCCCCCGTGGGAGCGCGAGCAGGAATTTTAAAATTCCCACTCAGCGTCGCCCGCAGGTGGGGGGGGCACCTCGGGGAGCGCACGCGCGCAGATCGCGCGTCGCACGGGGGGTGGGGGGTGGGGAGGGGGGGGCCACCTCGGGGAGCGTGCGCACGCGGATCGCGCGGGGGGTGGGGGGGGGAACGTTGGGCCCGGGGGGCGGCGCTGTCGCGTCCGCTCCCTCCAATGGGACGTCTGCGTCCCTGGGCTCTGCGCCCTGCGCGCAGACGGGACGTCTACGTCCCTGGCCGTGCGTCGAGCTCGCGCGCAGTGGCTGGACCGGTGACGCAGCGCACCGACCATGGGCTCGCGTCTTCACGGTCTGGCCTGGGCGCGATGTTCCCCGTCCTACGCCGGGCTGCGCAAATTATTTTTTATTTATTTATTTTTTTAATCTCGCGACAGGGAATAACACGTCGCGGACAAAAAAAATAAAAAAAAATTTCCTCTGCTCGTCCGCCTCCAGCCTCCTCTCGCTGCTTCCTTTCACTGCAAACAGATCCCGTCCCAATCCGGCTCTGATGCCATGTAAAATACGGAACTGTATTTTATTATTGCAGCAGCGTTTAAATAATTCTGCGTTACAAACAAACTTCCGGGAATAGTCACCGGAACTGTTACAGGGTAACAGAGCTTGTTACGTAGTTGTAACAGCCAGCCAATAATCTAATATAGACAAATAGTACGCTAACAAAGATAACGAGGCTATAGGGTGAGGTTGCTCAAATGTAAAATGAGGTTTATGGGCTGTGGGGTGGACCTAGCGGAGGTAGGGATGCTTCTACAGTTATATATCTCAATGCTGAGATAACCCAACGAACGATGCATCAGGATATATATTTGGCTACTACTCGAAGGTGGGCTACCTACATTGTGATGCTTGAGGACACTCTAGGTCAACATCAGATTCCACTACCTCTACCTCCTACATCATTAGTGTTAGGCTCTAGCAGGAGAAGTGAGTTCAAACCTAGTGGTTCACGGTCTCAGGTTTCTGGTTTCCATGATCCATCTGGCTTACAGGGATCAACTCATGGGTCTCATAGGATTCATGGTGGTGCTAGCTAGTAGCACTTATTATTTTTTTTTGTACTTTTTATTTTTTCTTATGAGCCTTAGTGCTCTTATGTATATAGCCTTCGGGTATTTTGTATTATGCAATTCATCATATATATACATGACTTGTATTGTGATCATTTGTATTGCACTTTTTATTTATTATGTGTATGGATGCATACAAAATGTTGTGATAGATGGAATGAATGATGGATGCTTATGTTCTAATTATCATTTGGTATGTTATAGACTTTTGCTTGATCAACTTTATTTCATTGTTTAATCAGGGGCACTAACATTTGGTATTTATAGATGGCATGGATAATGAGATGATATGGCATGGGTTGACAAATTATTTAAGGTTGTTTTGCAAAGACTCAAACATCCTAGTGATATCAAACAAACTTGTTTATGTATCTCAAAAATCTCCATGATGCAAAATTTGTCCTAGTGGTTTCAAATTTCTCAAGGACCAACTGTGTGTGCAATGATTGTTCATTTCTCATTATGAGTAAGGTCAGATTGATCAATTGTAACTTATGCCAACAAGCTATCTCATCCGAGAGCATCCATAGGTTTGTACAAAATATGGTCGCTAATGTGATAGACATGGCACCATGTGTAAGGATACCCCATTTCTAGGTGGGTTTCATTCAACCCATTGTTGTAATGAGGATCACCCCACGATTTTTGAGATACTAAGAGTTCCATGGATTCAATTCCTTTCTCTTATTTTATTGCATTGTATTTTGGGGATTTTATTTTGAGTTTTGATCATTTTTGTAATGGAGTAACATGCATTTTTATTGCTTTTTGTAAACTTGCTTATTTTGAGGAAGAGCAAGGGGATTTTATTGGTTTGTGAAATGCTTTTTGGGATACTTGATCACTTTGAGGAAGAGCAATGGATTTTTTTTTTTCATTTGGGGTGCTTTTGGGATACTTGCTCATTTTGAAAAATAGCAAGGGATTTTTATTGTTTTTTTTGGATAAGGGTGGAGTTTGTTCTTTTGTCAACTCTTAGAATTATAGACCATGCACAAAATTGGATGAACAGGGAAAACCTTTCACTTTATGGAAATAGCAACTCATGACTTCATCATTCCCAATATTCATAATATTTTTATGTGTGTGATCCAAGAGAAAACTTGATTGACCATGAACAACTTATTGCATCTAAAGATTTGTTTTATTTTTAGTTAAGGTTTCTCAAAACACTAGGAGTGGCTGAGTGATTGAAAACATTTGGATTTTATTATGGGCTAATGTGTTGTGTAATATTCTGCAATACTTTCACTACAATATTTTAAAAATTAAAAAGTGCACACAAAATAGTCAGTGGCCGCATAATCATTATTGCTAATGATTATACAGTATCCATCCTAGTTTATGTAAACTACTTAATTATCAAAATATCATAAGGAAAGCTGCAAATTATTGAGATTGATGGAGTGATGAATAATGTTTGATGTAAGGTGCCTCTGATTAAGGGAAAAAGACATAGCAGGCTAGCGATCATCCAAATTAACCAAATGATCCCTAATATGATGAATGGTTTGAGGAATGGTAAGAACAAATGTCTGAAATGCATCTGTAAAATTTAAGTGGAAATGCATTGATGGATGTATGCAATACTATGAATGTGTTTTGTTTTATTTTTTTATTAGCCATGTATATGTACATATGTATAACCTGCACTATACATAAAATACCTTTAGGTGTATAATATTTAATGGCCTAGGTTCCAATGTTCCCTCTAAGTTTACAAGTTTATAGGTTCTTGCGTCTAACTTTTACTTTTCAATGTATGGACCTAACCAATTAGCCATGAATTTATCTCTCAAATGCAACAATGCATTGGTGTTCTATTGATTCTCTTTAAGAACGAGATCTCCTACTTGGAATTCACTAGGATGGACTCTTGTGTTACAAATACGCTTGATGTGATCTTGATATACTCGTAGATGTTCCAAGGTATTGATTCAAATTTCATCAAGAAGTGTAAGTTGGTCAAGACGTTCTTGTCTAAATGTATCATCATCCATAAATTCTTGTAATGCAATTTGTAAAGAAGGGATCTTGAGCTCAAGAGGCATGATTGCTTCGGCTCCATAGACCAATGAAAATGGAGTTGCCCTTTTTGGCATTTGGATGCTTATTTGATAAGCCCATAATGCCAAGGGGAGTTGAGTATGCCAATCTATATGGTTTTCTTTGACAAGTTTCTTGAGAATAACTATCAAGGTTTTATTGGTTGCCTCGACTTGTCCATTTGCTTGTGGGTAATAAGGGATCAAGAAACTATGTTGAATATTATACTTGTTGCATAATGCTCAAACATCCTTATTTTTAAAAGACTTGCCATTATCAGAAATAATCTTTGAGGGAATCCAAAAATGACAGATAATGTGTTAAAGTATGAATTCCACAATTTGAGGTCCAGTCGTAGTGGTCATGGGAATTACTTTGACCCATTTGGTGAAGTATTCTTTGGAAGTTATGATGAAATTGTGTTGTCCCGAAGAGGCAGGTGATATTTTTCCAATCAAATCTAGGCCCCATTGTGAAAAGGGCCAAAGGATTTGAATGGTTTGTAATGCTTGTGATGGTACATTAGTCAAATTGGTGTGATGTTTACATTTATGACATTTATTCACATACTAACAAAAATCATTTTCCATGGTGGGACAATAATAACCCATGCACAAGATGCACTTTGCAATGGCCATTCCACTAAAGTGGCCACCACAAGTACCATCATGAGCTTCAATTATGCCTCTTTGTGGCTCTACTGGATCTAGGCATCCAAGTAAGACACCATCATAGCCATGTCTATACAAAACATCCCCCAAGAGAGTGTAACGAGTTGCTTTTTGTTTGAATGTTTTCTTTGCAGTTCACATCAAATTTGATGGGAGGATCCAAAACTTGAGAAAGTCTCTTATTTTATCAAGGTAAGATTCATATGGTTATGCATGCATTAAAAAACACTCTTCTCACCTTCAAATTTTGGTTACACGATTGCAGATTTGTACATTGTTGTGATGATAAGCGGTTGGACTTCTTCATTTTTATTCTTTGGAATCAATTATCCTAAAGAAGCCATTGCATTCGCAAACCTAATAGTCAAATGAGGGAAGTTGTCAATTTTATACCAATTAAAATTTACTAGCAATTTCATTGCTACTTCATGATATTATTTCAATACTGGCTCTTTACATTGGTAAGTTCCTTTCACTTGACAAACAATAAGCTAGGAATCACCAAAAATGCTTATACGCTTAATACCCATAGCTAATGCTGACTGAAGCTCCATGATTAAGGCTTTGTACTCTATATTATTATTTATGCATGGAAAGTCGAGTTTAAATGATAAAGGAATTGGTATTCCTTCAAGTGTATAAAATACAACTCTAGCACCTTGTCCTTTTTGCACTTTGATCCGTCAAAGAAGAGAGTGATGTCAACACCATACTTAGGAGGGACTAGTTCTTGTTCAATGATGAAAAAGACCGAATCATCTAGAAGCTCTATAAGAAGAGGTTGATCATTTGGAAGTGGAGCTTCTATGAGTTGATCAACTATCACTTGACCTTTGATGGATTTTTGGCTAATAAATTCGAGATCGAATTCCATTAAGAGCATTATCCATTTTATGGTTTGGGTGTTGTTGTATGTGCGAGTCATCATGTAATGCAGAGGATTTTCTCTAGATATGACATAGGTAGTGTTACTTAGCATATAATATCTGTTTCTTAGTGGTAAAAACACTACTAAGAACAACTTCTCAACATAAGCATATCTTGTTTCATAACTCGCCAAAGTTTGACTAATGTAATAAATTGCTTGCTCTTTGTGATTTTCATTCTTTTGCACAAGCATTGTCCCTAATGCAAAATATGTTGTAGAAATGTAAAGGTGAAAAGGGACTCCTGGACAAGGTGGTGTGAGTACTGGTGGTGAAGCCAGATATTTCTTGATATCATCAAAATCCTCTTGATATTATTTTTTCTAGGAAAAGGTCACTCCCTTCCATAGCAAGTGATTGAATGGCCTGCATTTGTCTAAGAGTTGTGCAATGAATCGACGAATGGATTGAATCTTTCCTTGAAAACTACACAACTATTTAAGATTTATTGGAAGGGGTATTTCAATAATGGCCTTGACCTTATCAGGGTCCACTTCAATGCCTCGTTTGGAGATAATGAATCCTAGAAGTTTACCTGATGTGACTCTGAATACGTACTTCTTAGGATTTAACCTCAACTTGTATTCAAGAAATTGATCAATAACTTTTTCTAGTATTTCAATGTACTTAAGACATGTTTTGAATTTTATGATAAGATTATCCACACAGTATTCAATGATTTTGTGCATATAGTCATGGAAGATATACGTCATGGCATGTTGATAAGTAGCTCCTACATTTTTAAGTCCAAATGACATCACCTTGTAATAGAAAGTCCCCCAAGGTGTAGTGAATGTTGTTTTGTGTTGGTCCTCAAGATTAATTCAAATATGGTTGTATCCTAAAAACCTATCCATTAAAGAAAGCATTTCATGACTTGCGTAGGAGTCTATAAGTTGATCAGTGTTTAGTAATGGAAAATCATCCTTGGGGTACGCTTTATTTAAATCTCAAAAATATTTACATATGAGTACCCCTCATTCGACTTGTGAATGGGTACCATGTTTGAGAGCCATTTTGGATAATCAATGGGTACTATGAAACCCACATCTAATAATTTTTGTAGCTCTTATTTGACAATGAGTGCAATGGTAGGATGCAGTTTCCTTAATTTTTGCTTAAATGGTTTAGATTCAGGAGCTAAGGTGAGGTTGTGGACCATCGAATTGGGGTCAAGGTTAGGTATGTCCTTGTATGACCATGCAAAAATATCTTTCTTCCTTTTTAGAATATTAATCATACGCTCTTTCTCTTACGTGGATAAATATTTTGCTATCTTCATGTTTTGTGGATTATCCACATATTGAATCAAGTTCACATTGATGGATTCTTTAATAAGCATATGAGAACCTTTTCCAACTGATGTGGAGTATGGATGAGATGGATATCATCCTCCACATGCTCAAAGAACTCGGGTAACACCTCATCTACTTCGGTTTGAAAAATGAAAGCAAGAGAAGGTGAATATTATTGAGGGATGTAAGTGTTTGAAGCTCTTAGCAATTCTTTGGATAGGATGAATTTGGCTATGGATGGCGGGGATGAAATCCTATCCATGGCGATAAGGCTAGTGTCAATCAAAATCAACTTCATAAAATCATATGGATTACGAAGTGGGGTGAACAAGTCAAAAAAAATCATGTTAACTTGGTGGGAATGAGGTGGCTATGATTTGAGGAGTGAACTATCTTGCTCACTCTCTCTAGGAAGAAACTAATATATAGTGGGTGAATAATGCTTTTGCGGATGCAACTAAGGTGGTGGTGGTAGATATGGTTCAGGTCACTTGTGCTCTTTATTAAAACAAAATATGGAGTGATTGATAGGAAACATTGTAGTGTAACACTCATCTCTCTCGATGGGCTCTATAGGGGCCACATATTCTTGAGGACCATCAAAAATATGATTGATAATGCCTAGGTTTGGTCCCATTTCTTGAAATTCTTCAAAAATCCTCATCGAAGATATAATCATCATAAATGTAATCTATCATAGCTATATGCAATGTAATATCTAAAAAAGACTTAATTAAATAAGGTACAAAGTTAGGATCCAAATACTCATCATCACTATCATCATAGGCTTCACTCTCCTCATCCTCTTCTTCGGACTCGAGGGTGAGTTGTTGGAATGTGTGCTCGAAAGAGGAGTTTGAGGTTGATGGCCTATATCCTAAGCCAGAGTGATCATGCACTTCTTGATATTGGGGCTCAATGATGTGATGCAGACCCTGTTCATGTCATCCAAGACCAAATACCTACCACTTAACCCTACAAAAATATTGTAAAGAAAAATCTGGGTTGGACAAATATTGTAGGCTAGCACGAAATTCTTGTATGGGTTCCTCATTAGGAGGTGGATTGGATAAAGAATCCACTTCCCCATATATAAATTTTATCCTATTTAGCTTGGAACCCATTATGTACACTGTACCTATAGCTAAAGATGGGTCAGATGGGTGACCGTAATCTCTGACAGACTGGATAGGTAGTGCTATTGCGACACTCTCAACTATGTACTCACCAATACCTAGATTGGTGAGATGAATTGCAAATTGAGTTGGCTTGGATGTAGATGATTCAGGTGTTGAGGTGGATGCTTCAATGGTGGTTTACTGCTCAGATGGAGGTGAAGGTTCACTTGATAATGGTTCTTATCGAATAGGTGACCCTATCTATGAGACAATGGGTGGTGAGGTTTGAGGTGGATTTGGTTTGATGGGATTGTTAGTGGTTGGTGGATTTGGTTGGGCTAAAAAGGTGAAGGGTGTTTACAAAGTGGGAGGTGCGGTTAATGAAGATGACGGTTGGTTAGCAGGATGATAAGGTATAATGAAAAAATGATATGAAGTGGATGAGGGTTGACTTGAATTGATGCTGTGGGATGCAAAAGCAGGATCAACTATTGGAAAAGCCTTTAGGATGGGCACTTTGGATGAAGTGTTGTTAGTTGGGATGATTCAAAAAATAATGGGTTGAATGTAAATATGGGTGGATGGAAGTAATGGCTCATATGGATTAGATATCAAGTTGAAGTACTTGAAGGGCTCAGTGTCAGCTTGAATGCAATAGAATTTTTCCTTGCGTACATATTTCAAACATTGGTGTAATGTCGAGGGAACACATATCATTTACCTAATCCAAGGATGTACAAGAAGTATGTTATACTGCATGGTCCCTTCCAAGATGTGGAAGAGTACATGGATGGTCTTCACCCCCACTATTACAGGTAAAACTATATTTACCATAGTGGAACATAAAACATCATTAAATGCATGCAGGGTGAAGTTGGATGTGGTGATATGAGATGATGGTAGGTTGAGGTGTTGGATGGTTTGGGTGGTGATGAGATTGATGGAGGAATTGGTATTAATAAACACTCTCTTAAATGGTTTTCAGTAAATATGAGCTACAATATGCAATGGAGGATCAGGTAGCTCTGATGATACACTCTTCTCCTCAAAGTCATAGAATGCTATTGAGGGTTCCATGCAATTTTGGACACTCCCCACAAAAGTGTTGAAGGCATTAGGATATTCTATTTGTAGTTTGATGGATTTCAAGATTTCCATCAATGCCTCACGATGTGGGGGAGATTGTTGTATGAGCTCATAAATTGATAACTTGGTTGATGCCATCCTTAGGCTTTGTGTCAATCGACTTCTCAAGGTGATGATTGGTCAATATGGATGATTTAGATTATGAATGGGTGGAGGTGGAATGGTTGGAACTAGTTGTATGTGAACACTAGGTTGCGCTACAAGAGCTGGTACTGCTTGGTTTATATCATTTTCTTGTGTATGATTTGTTTTTCTTTGCCCTCAGGTGACTATACTAATAGCCCCCATAAAACCTTGGTATAGCTACGATACATGATTAACTTGATTAGGAGGAGCTATAGAAGTTGATGCTTCCATTGCTTATTGATTTACCTCATGATGAGGTAATGTGTTTGATATATTCCAAGGTTTTAATTTGGCTGGGCTAAGGGGTTATCAATATTGATCTTTCTCTTTTCAAGTAAATCTTGCATGATATTTTTAAACCCAAAGCAAGTCTCTATGTCATGCCATTTCGGTCGATGAAATATGCAAAAAATATGCTCTATGTAGTTTCTAGGTTTGGGATTTTCAGATCTTCAGGCTTCATTTTCGACTATGTGAAAGCTTGTGCATCATACAACTTCTGGAAGATGGATGAATATGGTTCAAGCAATGGGGTGTAAATGCATTTAGGACTATATTGATACTATTGATTTTTTGCAGGTTGAGCTTGATTTTGCAATTGTTGTGGGGGTGGAACCGCTTGATAATTTTTTTGTTGTAGTTGTTGTTGTTCTTGGGATTGTTGTACTTGGACTTGGGCTTGTTGGATATGCTATGAAGGTTGACCTAAGACTACTTGATTAACCTGGATGACCTTGGATTGATCATGGTTATTCCCCTTTTGATTCTTGTTCTGCCATTATTTCTTTTTTGGTTTTATCTCGCCCTCTTGAATTTTAATTTCTTCTATTACTCTAGCTTGGGCGAGTGCTTCTTCGAATGTTCTATATTGTTGTAGTTGTAATAACTATTGGACATTTTGAGTCCATCGAGTTGTCATTGATGTCAAGGCATGAAGTTGTCATTGATGTCAAAAGGAATGCAATTGATTGGTTCCAAAAAGTTTCATAATGTCTTATGAAGCATGACCAAAAAGGTTTTCCATTAAAACCATTGAAGGAGAAAATAAAAGGTTTTCCATTAAAACCACTGAAGGAGAAAATAAAAGGTTTTTCATAAAAACCATTGGAAAATAAAGTATAATAATTTTATTATACTAAGGAAGCTTAAAGTTAATTATAAATTAATTTATTAGTTAATTTACTTAACTTGAAAAGTTATTTAAATTAATTATTATTAATTTATTTATTAATTATAAATTAATTAAATTAAGGTTAAAACCCTAAAGTGGGTTTTAGATTTGAAATTCGAAATTCAATTTCGAAAAGCGCCGACGTGAGGAGGAATGTTATATTATACATATAAAAGGGAGCACCTACCACTTTAATGAAATTACCATGCCTAAGATATGAACGTGCGAAGCAAAGAATTTAGCGCTGCGACCAAGGGAAACGAAAACATGTTTTTTGCATGTGAAAAAGGAGAAGTGTTGAAGGCATAAGAGGAAGGCATTTATCCTTCCTTCACGTGGGCCTTCGTAGCCCACGCGGTGAGTGCCCAAGCGCCTAAGCGCTTAGGCAAGAGGAGACGGTGGATCGAGTCACGTCGAATCCCCTTTTGGTGGGGAATACAAGGTACGCAAGGTGTTTAATCTCCGAAATTTTTGGAGGTTGGTTGGGCAAGTTAAAAATTAATTTTGCATGTTTATTATTGGTTCTAAGGTTGCAAGGGAGTTATAAGGTTTGGCAAAATTAAATTTTTAATATTGTTTGCTCAAAGGTTTTATGCATGGAGTGAAAAGTGTTTGGTTAATATTCTATAGTGGTGAATATTATTAAGTCTGGTCAATATTCTATAGTGGTGAATATTATTAAGAATGGTTGATATTCTATAGTGGTGAATATTATTAAAGTGGTTAATATCCTATGGTGGTGGATATTATTTTAAGAGTGGTTGATTTATTAGGGTGTTGGTCACTATTCTAAGATTGGAGTTGATAAGGTGTTTCCAAGTATTTTGTTATGTATGATTTGTTGATAGTTGAAAGAGGAAGAAATAAGGCATTGATTATATCTTGGTGCAAAGAATATCTTTAAGGAAATATTGGAATAATATTTTTGTATTCTAACCTTCTTGAGTTTGGCAAAGAAGTGTTTTATGGTTGTGGCAGATTTGTGAGGTCTACTCCTTATCATCAAGAAAAAGGTATGAGCACATTCTTCCATAGTTAAGTTGATTGGTTGGTTTTATGAAAAATAAGTTTGGAGTGAAAAGGACTTGATTAGGGTTTCCTTATTGAGTGTGTTGAGTGAATGCTTCAAGGTTTTCTGGAATAAAGAATTGTTGTTAAAACCTTGTTTGATAAGCATTGTTGTTGAAGCCATTGGTTGTATGAAGAACTTGAATTAGGGTTTGAGTATCATTGTTATGTGAAGATTGTTTTATAAGCATTGTTGTTGAAGTGATTTGTTGAGTAAAGAACTTGAACTAGGGTTTGAGTATCATTGTTATGTGAAGATTGTTTTATAAGCATTGTTGTTGAAGTGAGTTGTTGAGAAAAGAACTTGAACTAGGGTTTGAAAAGATCATGAGTATCATTGTTATGTGAGATTTGTTGTTGAGCATTGTTGGAAATATTTTGAGTTGGTTTTTATATGCTTGGACTAGGGTTTGTGAGAAAGGGTTGTTTCATTGAGTGATTGGTTGAGTAGAGTTGGTTGAGCCTAGTCAAGTGGATGTGTGAAGTGATTGTTCAAGTTCCATAAAATAAACTATTCTATATTCTGAATTGAGTTGAGAAAGTGATTGAGCATTGAGTTGTATTTGAAGCATATTGAGTCTCTAACAATTCTCCTTATGTTTCTAAGAGAGTGATTGAAAGTAATTGAGCATTGTGATTAGTATAGAACATATTGAGTCTCTAACAATTCTCTTTATGTTTCTATGAGATTGGACAAGTTCTGTGTGGACTTGTTGAGCAGATTTGGACAAGTTCTATGTGGACTTGTTGAGCAGATTTGGACAAGTTCTGTGTGGACTTGTTGAGCAGATTTGGACAAGTTCTGAGTGAACTTGTTGAGTAGATTTGGACAAGTTCTATATGGACTTATTGAGCAGATTTGGACAAGTTCTAAGTGGACTTGTTGAGCAGATTTGGACAAGTTATATGTGGACTTGTTGAGAAGATTTGAGCAAGTTCTTTGTGGACTTGTTGAGAAGATTTGAGAAAGTTCTAAGTGGACTTGTTGAGCATATTTGAGCAAGTTCTATGTGGACTTGTTGAGCAGATTTGAGCAAGTTCTATGTGGACTTATTGAGAAGATTTGAGCAAGTTCTAGAGAACTTGTAGAGAAGATTTGAGCAAGTTCTAGAGAGGACTTGTGGACAGATTAGTGTGAGATTTTGTGGAAGCTTACAAGGCATATTTGAGACAAGTCTTTGAGAAGACTTGAGAGCAGAGTTGATTGATTTGTTCAAACCTTGAGTTAAGGTTTAGGGCAGATCCAACAGAGTTGAGACAAGCTTTGAGTTAAGGCTTGAAGACAGATATCGAGGACAAATTTGTGCTAGATCGAAGGACTATGTTTAGTGCATATTTGAGAGTAGATTTTGGTGTAGATTTGAGGATAAGTTTGTGCCAGACCAAAGATAGATATTGAGCAGATTTGTACTAGACCGAAGGACTATGTTTAGTGTAGATTTGAGATAGATCTTTGGAGGTGATAGAGCAGAGAGGATAGTAGTCTCTAGTGGATAGAGATCCATTAGCCAGGGTAGTGAGGATAGGTCTTCTGAGTGGGGACAAGAGTCTTCAGTGGAGAGAGATCCACAAGCCAGTGTAGTGGAGGTAGTAGTCTTCTAGAGGATCACCAACTAGAGTAGAGGAGAAGGAGTTCTCCTATGGATAGAGATCCATGAACTTGATTTAGGGGATTGGTGTCTCCTTTGGATAGAGGTCCATAAATATTGTAATAGGGAAAGGATTCCCAAGAGATTGATTGAGAAAATTTTAGTGAAATATTTTCTTCGTGGAGTAGCCCACATTGGGTGAACCATGTAAAATTGGTGTCTCTATTGTGTGTGATGATTTATGCATTACTTTGGTTACTACTATTGATATTGCTATTATTATATTGCATAATATTGATTGTGAAAGAAAAGTAAAAAGTGGTCTTATACTATTCACCCCCTCTCTAAGTATAAGCTTGTGTTCTTCAATTGGTATCAGAGTTGGTTCCTTCGAAAAAGGTTTAACAACTTGAAGGAAGATCTTACAAGAACACAAATGGCAAAGAAAGGCAAAAGTAGAACCATGAGACACAAGAAGAAAAGAACACACATGGTCATGAAAGAAAAGGAAGATGAATTCAATATTGTTGTTTTGGGAGGAAGAATGGAAATAGATTCAAGAGATGAATCAAGCAATGGAGAAATAACTAGGTTGATAAATTTTTGTACCAGATGTAGGAATACAGGTCACCATGCAACTTATTATCCAAAGAAGGTGAAGATGTTTTGTTTGTGGATGTAGGGTTGGGGGGGGGGGGGGATTTTTAAGGGGGGGGAAAAAAAAAAAAAAAAAAAAAAAAAAAAAACAAGAAGATGAGAAATGTAAGACAAAGCTTCTACAAGATCTCTCTGACTTGAAAGATAAGATTGAAGAGGCAAGGAAAGTTGAAAAAGGTATGGTTGAACAGTCAAAGGTAAAAGAGATAGAATGTGAAAGACTTATGGTTACTCTTGAAGAATTAAAAAGGGAGAACTCAGGATTAAGGGTTCAAGCTCAAGAAGATGAGAAAGCAAAAGCAAAGTTTCTATAAGAACTCACCAACTTCAAAATCAAAGTTGAAGAGGCAAGAAAAATTGAAGAAGGTATGGCCAAAAAATTAAAGATAAAAGATCTAGAGTGTGAAATATTAGAGCATGAGATAGTTTCACTAAGGATGGAAGTAAAAGGATCTAAGGACAAGTTGCACAAGTTTGAGGAAAATCCAAAGACTTTGGATAGGATTATCAATGCACAAAAGTCATCAATCACCAAAACATGACTTAGTTCTAAAGAAGAACAAAGGAAACAGGAAGCAGAAAAAGGAGAGTCAAGCTCAAACACCAAAAAAGAAGAAGCATCAAAAGAAGTAAGTAAAAGAGAGAGTGAGACTTCTAAGGATAAGTTGGACAATAGAAAGTTCAATAAGGAAAGGAACAATACACAAGTAAGGAACAAATGGAATAGGAAACATGACAAGGTAGAAGAGACTAAGAGACCAATGGGGTCTAGGCAAGGTTTCTTCAATGGAAGATGCTTCTCATGTCATAGGTTTGGGCACATGGCTTCACAGTGAAGGACACATGAAAGAAAGGAATATGGGAACAAATAACTTTTCCATGGGTATTGCTACTCATGTAATCAGTTTGGTCACAAGGCAATAAATTGTAGGGTTCATGATAGAAGAGGATATGGCTTCACTAGGAGAAATCCTAAGACATTTGCACCTCAAAGGAATAATAACATTAAGTGTTATAAGTGTAATAATGATGGTCACACAACAAAGTGGTGTAGAGCAGATATTCCAGAATCAAGTATGAACAGGAACAGGAACAAGAACAAGAACATGGATATGAACAGGAATAGGAATAGGAACAAATATGGATATGAACAGGAATAGGAACAAGAACATGGATATGAACAGAAAAAGAACATGAACTTGGATATGAATAGGAACAAGATAGGAATATAGACATGAACAGGAACATGGACATGGAAAGAAATAGTCAGAGGAATCAGAAGGATCAGATAAGAAGGAAAGAGGATAAAGGTAAAGAACAATGCTTTTTGGGAGTAGAAATACTCCCACCCCAGAATTAACCACCTCAAGAGGAGGTGGGGGAGGGGCTAAGCTAAGAGGCTCATTCTTAGCCCCGAGCCCCAAAGGTGACCCTTTGCCATTGATGTCAAAGGGGGAGAGATTTAGATTTGAGTAAGAGGGAGAGATTTGGTATTTAAGAGAGCATTGAGCCAAGGGGAGCAATGTCCCAGGGGAGAAGAACAAAGGAAAGGTCAAGTTTTTAGTTAAAATAATTTGGGTTGCCATCAATGACAAAGGGGGAGATTGTTGGACATTTTGAGTCCATCGAGTTGTCATTGATGTCAAGGGATGAAGTTGTCATTGATGTCAAAAGGAATGCAATTGATTGGTTCCAAAAAGTTTCATAATGTCTTATGAAGCATGACCAAAAAGGTTTTCCATTAAAACCATTGAAGGAGAAAATAAAAGGTTTTCCATTAAAACCATTGAAGGAGAAAATAAAAGGTTTTTCATAAAAACCATTGGAAAATAAAGTATAATAATTTTATTATACTAAGGAAGCTTAAAGTTAATTATAAATTAATTTTAAATTAATTTATTAGTTAATTTACTTAACTTGAAAAGTTATTTAAATTAATTATTAATTAATTTATTTATTAATTATAAATTAATTAAATTAAGGTTAAAACCCTAAAGTGGGTTTTAGATTTGAAATTCAAAATTCAATTTTGAAAAGCGTCGATGTGAGGAGGAATGTTATATTATGCATATAAAAGGGAGCACCTACCACTTTAATGAAATTACCATGCCTAAGAGACGAACGTGCGAAGCAAAGAATTTAGCGCTGCGACCAAGGGAAATGAAAACATGTTTTTCATGTGTGAAAAAGGAGAAGTGTTGAAGGCATAAGAGGAAGGCATTTATCCTTCCTTCACGTGGGCCTTCATAGCCCATGTAGTGAGTGCCCAAGTGCCTAAGCGCTTAGGCAAGAGGAGACGACGGATCGAGTCACGTCGAATCCCCTTTTGGTGGGGAATACAAGGTACGCAAGGTGTTTAATCTCTAAAATTTTTGGAGGTTGGTTGGGCAAGTTAAAAATTAATTTTGCATGTTTATTATTGGTTCTAAGGTTGCAAGGGAGTTATAAGGTTTGGAAAAATTAAATTTTTAATATTGTTTGCTCAAAGGTTTTATGCATGGAGTGAAAAGTGTTTGGTTAATATTCTATAGTGGTGAATATTATTAAGTCTGGTCAATATTCTATAGTGGTGAATATTATTAAGAATGGTTGATATTCTATAGTGGTGAATATTATTAAAGTGGTTAATATCCTATGGTGGTGGATATTATTTTAAGAGTGGTTGATTTATTAGGGTGTTGGTCACTATTCTAAGATTGGAGTTGATAAGGTGTTTCCAAGTATTTTGTTATGTATGATTTGTTGAGTATAATTGAAAAGGAAGAAATAAGGCATTGATTATATCTTGGTGCAAAGAATATCTTTGAGGAAATATTGGAATAATATTTTTGTATTCTAACCTTCTTGAGTTTGGCAAAGAAGTGTTTTATGGTTGTGGCAGATTTGTGAGGTCTACTCCTTATCATCAAGAAAAAGGTATGAGCACATTCTTCCATAGTTAAGTTGATTGGTTGGTTTTCTGAAAAATAAGTTTGGAGTGAAAAGGACTTGATTAGGGTTTCCTTATTGAGTGTGTTTGAGGTAATGCTTCAAGGTTTTCTGGAATAAAGAATTGTTGTTAAAACCTTGTTTGATAAGCATTGTTGTTGAAGCCATTGGTTGTATGAAGAACTTGAATTAGGGTTTGAGTATCATTGCTATGTGAAGATTGTTTTATAAGCATTGTTGTTGAAGTGATTTGTTGAGTGAAGAACTTGAACTAGGGTTTGAAGAGAACATGAGTATCATTGTTATGTGAAGATTGTTTTATAAGCATTGTTGTTGAAGTGAGTTGTTGAGCAAAGAACTTGAACTAGGGTTTGAAGAGAACATGAGTATCATTGTTATGTGAGATTTGTTGTTGAGCATTGTTGGAAATATTTTGAGTTGAGTGTTTATATGCTTGGACTAGGGTTTGTGAGAAAGGGTTGTTTCATTGAGTGATTGGTTGAGTAGAGTTGGTTGAGCCTAGTCAAGTGGATGTGTGAAGTGATTGTTCAAGTTCCATAAAACAAACTATTCTATATTCTGAATTGAGTTGAGAAAGTGATTGAGCATTGAGTTGTATTTGAAGCATATTGAGTCTCTAACAATTCTCCTTATGTTTCTAAGAGAGTGATTGAAAGTAATTGAGCATTGTGATTAGTATAGAACATATTGAGTCTCTAACAATTCTCTTTATGTTTCTATGAGATTGGACAAGTTCTGTGTGGACTTGTTGAGCATATTTGGACAAGTTGTGTGGACTTGTTGAGCAGATTTGGACAAGTTCTAAGTGGACTTGTTGAGCATATTTGGACAAGTTCTAAGTGGACTTATTGAGCATATTTGGACAAGTTCTGTGTGGACTTGTTGAGAATATTTGGACAAGTTCTGAGTGGACTTGTTGAGAATATTTGAGCAAGTTATGTGTGGACTTATTGAGCAAATTTGAGCAAGTTCTGTGTGGACTTGTTGAGCAGATTTGAGCAAGTTCTATGTGGACTTGTTGAGAATATTTGAGCAAGTTCTAAGTGGACTTGTTGAGCATATTTGAGCAAGTTCTATGGATTATTGAGAATTTGAGCAAGTTCTAAGAGGACTTGTGAGTAGATTTGAGAAAGTTCTAGAGAGGACTTGTGGATAGATTAGTGTGAGATTTTGTGGAAGCTTACAAGGTAGATTTGAGACAAGTATTTGAGAAGACTTGAGAGTAGATTTGATTGATTTGTTCAAACCTTGAGTTAAGGTTTAGGGTAGATCCAAAGAGTTGAGTCAAGATTTGAGTTAAGGCTTGAAGATAGAGATCAAGGATAAATTTTTGCTAGACCGAAGGACTGTGTTTAGTGTATATTTGAGAGTAAATTTTGGTGCATATTTGAGGATAAGTTTATGCTAGACTAGAGATAGAGATTGAGCAGATTTGTACTAGATCAAAGGACTATGTTTAGTGTAGATTTGAGATAGAGCTTTGGAGGTGATAGAGTAGAGAGGACAGTAGTCTCCAATGGATAGAGATCCATTAGCCAGGGTAGTGAGGATAGGTCTTCTGAGTGGGGACAAGAGTCTTCAGTGGAGAGAGATCCACAAGCCAGTGTAGTGGAGGTAGTAGTCTTCTAGAGGATCACCAGAGCAGAGGAGAAGGAGTTCTCCTATGGATAGAGATCCATGAACTTGATTTAGGGGATTGGTGTCTCCTTTGGATAGAGGTCCATAAACATTGTAATAGGGAAAGGATTCCCAAGAGATTGATTGAGAAAATTTTAGTGAAATATTTTCTCCATGGAGTAGCCCACATTGGGTGAACCACATAAATTGTGGTGTCTCTATTGTGTGTGATGATTTGTGCATTGCTTTGGTTTTTTAAGTTGATATTGCCATCTATATATTGCATAATATTGATTGTGAAAGAAAAGTAAAAAGTGGTCTTATACTTTTCACCCCCCTCTCAGTATAAGCTTGTGTTCTTCAATAACAAGGAGATAGGCTTAGTACAACTCCTTGTGAACATTCATATAATTTCACCATAGGGAGGGAGAATAGCAATTTTTTCATGATTGCCCTCTAGTGGTTGCCAAAATCATAGACTTATTCATCATCATACTATCACAAATTAAGCAAATCAGTCAATGTTATATTTTTTTAACGTTCAGGGAGAAATGCTCTAGGAATTTATCTTCTAGTTGCTTGAAAGTGTAAATACTTTAATGTAGTAAGTGGTTATACCAATCTAGGGCATCTTCCCCAAACATCATAGGAAAAGTATGGAGCATGAGTGCATCATTGTTTTTTATTATGAAGCATGCATTAATGAATCTAGTCACATGCTCTCAAGGGTCCTCATTCTCCTTGAATTTATTAAAATTTGGTATTTAAAAGTCTGTTGGGTAGGGTGGTGATGGTACCGAAGCATGAATTGGATGATTGAGTAGCTACCTTAGAGTAGGTTTTTGGTATTGTATACCAAGTGTTTGTATGGCTAGGCTATCAATCTGACTTTACAAATATTTAAACTTTGGATCTTCTAGAGTGTGAAAACCCTAGTTGGTTTGCTTCTGCTAAAAATAATGTGCATTATTGGTGGGGTTTGGATGGTGTGGTATGTTAGCATGTAATGTATTATGGTATGGTTTTTGGTGATGATGTTGATGGTTATGAGGGTATGGGGGTATGGCATGCTGACCTGATGAGATGGAATACATTTGATGAAATGGATTAGTGGCTAGGGTTGCGGTTGGGGGTGCAACACCCAAGATGGATCTCGAGTGAAGAAGGTGTTTTGATGAGATGCTGATGGTTGATTATGATATATCCTCTACGACTGCTACTATGGGTAGAGATTAATGCTTTGATTAGCATTATTCATGATCAATTATTGTAATTGTAGGAAGGATTTTTGCATGGCAATCACATGAAGATGGTATGGCCATGTAGGTGGTATATGATTGGGTCATTTGTATGGAAACCATGTTAGTGGATGTAAGTAGAAGATAAGTGGCAAACGATATTGTTGCTAAATGGGAATTTTATGAGACATGGGATATATGGATGTAGTGGATGGGATGGATGCAGGTACCTACAAAGTAACATTGACTTGTGCTTTGTAGAGGGGGTTAGTGCAGGTGATGTTTTGATTTGGCAAGATGAAGGGTCGTTGATTATATGATGATGGATGATTATGGGCTAGGGTGGCAGCAGTAGGTTAAGGAGTGGATTCGTGTAGATTCGATTGGACCATTGTGGTTGTGAGAAGATGGTTTCCTGCTGTGGTGTAGGAAATGTGTGGGGTGGAATGGTAAGTGGTGGCAATGATGGAAAGACCATACTATCTGCATTTAGGTATAGCCTAACGACATCCATATCCACATACATGACACAATTATCCTATGGCATGGGTGGCTCACTCCTAGGAGTCTCAGGGATGGCAGCATGAGTAGCCTTCTATATAACATCTATGTTCAATATAGGGGCACTACTAGAGGGTTTGAAATTTAGGTTCAAGGACATAGTACGGGCTACACTGAATTGCCCTACCACCAAAGTGTTAGGGGCCTGACAGGACTGAGATGGAGGCTCCATGGAAGAAGGCAACTAATTCCTAGATTTGTGCTAACTTTATGGCTTGGCTATGGGTTGTTACCATATGCTAAGGGTAGGATAAGGTATAAAATATGAATGTATGTATGGTAATGTATGATGGAAGTACAAGAAGACAACACGTAAAGCAAAAAAACAAACAAGTTTTGATCCTAAGTGTTTGCAAAGTTTGATTTTTGTTTTGGATTTTTTTGTAAGCGATGTGCAATGCTTAACCCTAAGAATGAATCTATGAACTTCACCTAGATGCTCTCACACACTAAATCAGTGATGAAATCTGAGTTGTGAAACCCACTAGGACTTGATGATAAAATCCAAATCCAATGAGGGATCCTAAGTTCTACTAACCCTCACCTAGTTCACCATGGGCAATGATACACCCTTCGAAGAGGAATGCATGCTATTTTCCATGGCTATGATGGTTCTTGGATTGGCCTTGGCCAAATAATGGGGTAATCTATTGGGGGTTTGTGGTGAAGTCCAACCTTTACTAATGTTCGTGTGCAAGTGTGTGAGGACTTCATTTATTATTGTGTAATGCAAACTAACATGCAAACATATTTATTGCCTAAATGTAGAAAGTAGAAACATACAAGAGTAGATAAAAATAGATCAGGGGTTGAATGGCTAATTTTAGGTAAGTTCTACCAGAATTTTGGAATACAAAGCCAATTGTCGGTGGGTGGTTAGGTCTGGTTATCTGTGATTACATGGTTAACAAACCGTGAGCGCATGTTTAGAAGTTCCTAAATGCGGACCCATGACTTTAGCTGTATTTTAGAAAATAAGGTAGAGTAGGTTTGAAACCCTAAATGAGCCTGGTCTATTCCTAATCAAGCTATGCATATGCTCTAATGACTAAACCAAAATGCAGATTATTTTGATTTGCTTTTTTTTATGTGGCTAGCCTAAGACCTAGATGTAAACAAAGGCAAACAAGGATAAAGACTCTTAGTTAACCTAATGCAATTCTAAAGTGAAATAAAAGGGAAGGAGGGTTTCAGATGTACAAACCTGCTATCATTTCGTTGCTCCTTCCAACGCTTTCAATTATCAAGTCATGGTTTTTTAGTGCTCCAACCGTCAGTGCATGGTTCTATAAAAGTTCAACCATCGATGCATGGTTCACTCCATATATAACCATGTGTGTGTGGTTTCTCAGGTGTAGGGCCAAATTGACATGAGGTCTGGATCCATCAACTTTTGATTTCCAATATTCGTGTGACTGAGCTCCAGAAACTTGTAATCATAGAAAACATAGATCAGTAACAGATTTAAGTAAGGCAATGACAAATAGAACCTTTAGGGGGTCCCATCGTGATTGCAATATTTGTAACCAAAATAACTTAACACAAAAATATACAAAATGGAAAAGAGAATATTACAATGTGGAAAATGATTATATTTTGTATTAATACAGGGGAGCCCGAATCTCTTGATTTTACAATGGTTTTTTGGCTGCCCTAATATCTTGGGGGCAATGCTACAATGATCTCTTTTTTTTTTAATACAATGCTTTAATATGGAGGAGGCTCTTCCAACTCTTCAGCAAACTCTATGTTCTTCATTCCTCTGCTATAGCTTCAAGGATGAGTGGGCTTTTGGTATCTAGCAGGGTGACCACCCTAGCTTCAACAACTCTTCAAGTACTTGTATCCTGCACACGTGAGAATAAAATAAGGGTTAGTAGCACCTGTATAAATACAAATAAAAAACCTCAAACTAATATTGTAGAAAACATAGAAAATTAAACCTAGATGCCTTGCTGAAATCAAATTACTGATAATACCTATCGTACTTTTATGGGATATAAGCAATCGCAAGTATGTTGTTCTGGCTGGGCAACTGCGAGAGGGCAGTTAGGCAACTGCATGAGGGTAGTTGCAACTATATGGTTGAGGTTGAATGGCAGAAAGCTCCAGGGGGACACCAAGGCTTAAAATATCTGGTTTCCTCAGGATGTGTGAGAGCTCTTGGTGCGATTTTGGTAGCCTAACGGTGTATGTTATCAACCTCTTTTGGTTTATGGGGTAGGATTTATTTTGTAGGTAAGTTTGGGGTTTTGGAGGGAAATGGAGGTGGTAAGCCTGAATTACCAAGTGGTAATCTAGGGCTACCAAATGGAAGGGGTAGTTAGAGTGAGTCACCTGGGGTGTCTCACTTAACTGGGGTGATGTGGCTAATGGATGAGTGCAAGTGGAGTGAGGTGTAAGGTATTTCCCATGTGAAGAGAAAAAGAGGGACATGAATGTATGAGATGTGGTAAGGGCTAGTGGTGAGGTGGCTAGGAAACATATCTAGTGATTAGATAGGGTATCCTAGGTAGATTTTCCAAATTTATAAAATATAGAAAATACTTTTACTATGCAGGATTTATATACCTAAGTTTAGACTTAGGTATATGTTTTATTATGCAGATTTGTGATGTGGGATGTGTTGGAGTGAGGTGTAAGGTATTTTCCATGTGATTTGCATCTGTAGGATTTCGATTGTCATGCTACAAGAATTCGTTTGAAACCAACGAGCTATTATAGGCTCTGGTCGAACTGCCTCATGTTCTGTTTAAACATGAATATTGCTAAGGGAAAACTACAGAACGGGTAAGGAAACCCCATCAGTAATTCTACGATTAAAAATCTAATTACACGCTCCAGATTTATATTATACTATATGTATTAAAATGAACAAGCATGAAAACAACCATTTATTATGCTTTATGTAGATTGGTGCCTAGATTCATTGGGATGTTATAGCAATTTAACAACAATTCTATCATGAACAGAAAGAAGGGGAAGAGAGAAATTAGCGTTCTTAATCTTATTCGAATATCATAATAAAACCAAGAGTTAACCAACAAGAGAAACGTATATAATGCATTCAAATAATGTAACCCATTATACAGTGACACACAATACCAAGACAAATAAATGATAGGAATAAAACTTAGAATTGTATTGATTTATGAAATATTACATGTAGAGTGGGAAGGATGCCTTTAAACTCTATTTTTCTCAATAGAATACATCAATACAATGAAGAAGACTCTATTTAAATGATGTAATAGGTCTCTCCTACTCTCCTTATTTCAATATGATAACAAAAGAGTCTCTGAATCCTAGGCTCAATAAGACTGAAAATATTCTCAGCTTCTTGAACACTTTCCTATCATACGATCCTGCACAACAAGGGGAGGAAGAAAGAATGAATAAAAGAAAATAGACACAAAAAAGGAAATACAACAGCACAACTAACGGGCACTCAAATATAACTCTTAGCAAAAATGCTATTCTCTAATTGCTTGATGCAGAACCTGTACCTGTCTGCTTCCTTTTATAGCTACTGGTTCTTGATTCTGTTATTTATGGCACAATCCCAGCCCCACACTTATCACCCTTTGGTTTGATCCTTCAAATATAGTACAACTATGCTCCACTATGTAATGTCCCCATTTTTCATATTTTTACTATACATAGTTGTGGAGTGGAGTCTTGATGTGTTTTGGTGTGTTAAGAGTATTTTTGGTGAAATTTGGCAATTAAATAATAAAAAGGGGGAAATGAGGGTGTATGCCCCATTAGGAGAATAAATATCATTTTATTATTATTTTCTAAGGTATTATTAAGTGAAATCAAAAAGTGCAACCTCAATAAAGAATTAAAAGAATGTCTATATAAAGAGGAGTAGGGGGCTCATTTGAGGGAGCTTGGATCATTTTATCTCTTCTACATTGTTGTATTTGGCTTTGCGGCTAATACACTTTTCTATTGTGGACGAAACCCTACGAGAGAATTCTCTCTTGCGGACGAAACCCTGCAAGGGATAGCTTTGAGGACGAAAACCCTCTTGGCTAGAAACCTAGGACGAAAACCCTAGAGTTTCTTTGAGGTAAATCTAGCCAGGGTTTACAATTGGGTTTATTGAGACATTTTGCATCATTTATTGAGGATTTCTTTGGCAGCATTCATATCAGATTTGGGGAGATCAGATTTGGGGTTTTGGGAACCCTTCTTGGTGTGGTATTTCAGATTTGGTGTGGCATTATAGTTTCAGATTTTTGTAGTAGAGTTTAGCAGTTTTGTGGCTGGGCATTTGTGAGTTGTTTTCATTCAATAATTTAGTAGAGGTTGTGTTGTTTGTTCAGCATCCAGGGTTTATATTAATGTTTCAGGTGTGATCTATGTAATTGTGGTTCCATAAAAGATAATATAAAATATTGTGGTGTGTTTGTGACAATCTTAGGGTTTTATGGTGTATTTTTTTGGGTTATTTACAGATCTGATTTTTATTTGCATGGTTCAGAATTTTAGTAAGGAATATTACCATATCTACAGCAAGGGTTTGAAAACTCAATTTGGGGAGGGTCATTACAGTGGTATCAGAGCCAAAGATTCTGCCAGCCTGTCTGGGTTCTTTATCTAGTGTGTTTTCTCATAATAGTTGCAGCTGAGAGTTGGTTAGTTCAATGTGAAGATGGAGCCACACAGTGATTGGGATAGGTTTCAGCATGAGTTTTGGCAAGGTCAGAGAGAGTTGCAACAAACTCTCAAGCAGTTGACAGCTGCTATGTCACCTAAGTCAGCACCTACGGTTTCCTCTAAGGCTAAGGTTGAGCCCCCCATCTCAGAGTTACGGGATCAGTTTGTTCAGGAATGGACCAATGCTAGTGGGAAATTCAAAGAAATGATGTCTCTTCATGATTGGGTGGACATGAGGATGAGGCAACAACCTAATCGGAGAGGTAATCATCATCAACAGAAGTTGCATAGGAAGGAGAGAAAAGATGAACCAATGTCTCCCACCTCAATTCCTATACAAAGAAACGTTGTTGGGTCCAAGAAGGTCGAGATGATAGAAGAAGAACTTGCTGTTCCAGAAAACTTTAGAAGGCAGTTGGCAGAAAAAGAAATGGTTTCTAGTGGTTTACAAGTCGCAGGACCTCTATCAAATATGGATACAACAAATTCTGTTTTGCAGTAGAATAATATTTCTTCTGGATACCTTACAAGTTCAGCTCCTTTGTCTCAGATATTAGTACCAAATGCAATTGATGAAAAATTAGCAAGGCAACAAATTGATGGCATAGTACAACAGTATGAATATGAAGTAGACAACTTTGTGGAATCGGATTCTGCTCTGGACATTGATGTGTTCAGTGAAACACAAGTGACATTCAAAGCCCTTGAAGAGCATGATGGAGAGTATGATGAGAGTGAACACATAGGAGTTTACAAATTAGATTTCAGTAATGATAGAGTTGGTGAGTATTGGTTTGATTTGGAAAATGAACATGAGATTTACAATAAGCATGCAACACCAAAAATACATCAGCCATTAGACGCATGGGATCCAAGTATTTCAGCACCTAGTTATGATGAGGAACCGGTTTGGGATGAATTTCATCTTGAACAAGGAGCTGCCCAAAATTTATTTCAAAAATCATGCAAAGGAAATGACATTGAGATGGCTGATCCTTGCATTAAAGACAAATCCAAACTGTTATTTCATAGGGCTGATTATGATCAAGAAGAAGAGGAGGTAAATTTTGAAGGAGTAACTATTTCAGCCTTAAAACAAGGAAACATGCCCATGGATTACATCACCAAATTGGCCAAAGATAGAGGTAACAATTATATGAGGGTTGTAATGAATGAATTTGCTCATTTCCCTATTGTTACAGTCATCTTAACAACAATAGAGGAGTTTCATTTGTTCTTTGGAAGGGTATGTAGATCTCATAGCATACATGGGGATATTGTGAATATTTGGGACAACAGATTCACACCTTGGGATCCGGGTATATTGGCACCTAGATGTGAGGAAGTACCCATGGGGAATGAACGCCCTATTGACTTCAATACCATCCACATTTCATTTCAGAGTTCCAAAAACTCAGTTTTGAATTTCCAAGAAGTTCGTCCTATTTTTGAGAGTCTTTGGGTGAGCTTGGGAAACATCCCCCCCTTGGAGCCACTCTTGAGCCATGGGGAGGCACAAAGCAGCCTTAAGGAAGTTGCAAGAAGGTATGTTATCAGTTCTGATTTTTGTTGGCAATATAACAGTAGTTCTCCATTTATGGGCAGCATTAGCATTGTGGAAAAAGAGACATTGATGGCACCTATGGTTGCATTCTTGTTGAGACCTAAGACTGCATTTTTGGTAATGAATGAGGATGCATCTTTGATGATAGAATGGACTGAGTTTTTGTTCAAAATGACTACATCACTGATGGAGATTGAGGCTGCACATTTCATGTTCTATGAGGACATACACTTCTTGATAAAAGAGGTTGTGTTTGTGACTTCTGTGTCTAATCTTACCACTCTGTTTGAGACGCCTTGGTCTGCATCTTTCATAACTAATGAGGCTGTTTTTCTAAGGGCAACTTGGACTGATTGTTCACTGATTTTTGAGGTTGCATCTTCTCTGTCTTTTAGGACTATTTTTGTGATGAATTCTGGGACAGAGTTGGAGATGTATGGGACTACATGTTGGTTGATTTGTGAGACTGCATATTTGTCTTTGGAGGCAACATCTGTTGAGAGAGTTAAGACTGAAATGTTGACAACATATTGGACTGCATTTTTTATGACCGATGGGGCTGTGTTTTTGACTCATTGGACAACACTTTTGAGGGAAGCTTTGGCCAAGTTTTTTATTAAGAAGACTGCAAACTCCATGACAAATAGGACTGCAATAATGATGACTGATGCAGCTGCGTTGACAATGAGTTTTGGGGCTACATGTGACACATTGTTTGGGACAATTCCTCCCAAGCTAATTGAGATCTTCATGAGGTTTGAATTGGCACTTTACATGATGTATAAGAAGGTGTTTTGCATGTTGTTTAGGACTGTCTTTTCTTCAAAAATTAGAGTTGTGTTTCTTGAGGAGCTATTTTGGGCAGCATTGGTAAGGGCATTTGAGGTAAATGGCAAGTTTGGCATTGGTATTATCACATGGTGGGCCTTAGAAACATTCATAGGATGGAAAATAGGGACTGCAAACATTGGGAAGATAGACGTTGCATCCCGGGAGCCTTGGAAGGTTGCTAATGGCATCCTGAAAGCAACCATAATTTATTCTGTTGATAACACATTGATGGCTGCCATTTCTATAAGAAGGACTGCAATTTTGATCAGCCATGGGACATTACATTCTGATCAGCCTTGCTTAGATTGTTTTGATAAGGAGGAGGAAGATACCATTTCATTCTTGGATAATCTTGGGAACACATCTTCAATATTGGGGTGTTTGGGGGAAAACGTTCTTCTCTTGGGGTCACTTTTGCACCACTTGAAGACATGGATCAGCCATGATACTACTTACATAAGGTATGACATTCATTCTGATTTTTATGACAGTTGTTTGAAGAGTTTTGGCATTCATGAGTTGGTTACATTGATAAGTTATGGGAATGAAATATTGATGATGGATGGAGTTGGTAATTGGTATGGCATAATCACGTCATGTGGAAGAAATTGGGCTGCATTATGGAGTATTTTTGAGAGCAGGACATTAGCATTTGGAGATGATATCTTGCTAATTCTCAGAACTGATTTTTGGGCAGCCATTGGAACTATTTTTGGGAATAAAAAGTTGGCATCGCTGGTAATTCATTGGGATTCATTTTGCATTCAAACTATGACTGCACCTACAACACTTTGTGAGACAGAATTGGAAACAGTTTTCACTTTGTATAGGCTAATTGATGAGACATCAGGGGCTGCGCTTCATATCAGGTCTGATTTTCTCATATTTGTTGTGTTTTACTTGATTAGAAGGGCTGCTACATCACACCAAATTTCAGTTTTGATTGAGAGGGGGAATGAAATTGTTCATGATAGAAAGTGTGCAGGAATGTTTTTCATGATGTCAAAGACTGCTTTTCATTCAGAAATCAGAACTGAGTTTGTTTCGAAAAGGGAAATTGAGGAACATGAATTGGTAGACTTCATATACACTTATTTGCAAAACATGAAAGATGAAGCATATATGGCAAAGATAGTACTTCAGAAATCAGCATGTATGGACCTTGGAGTGGCCTTGATGGATACTTGGAGAATTGTGTCTCTACATGTTGATGCTGCCAAGAAGAAGACAGTGGCGCAACATCAGCATGATGGACCTACTCCTTTAACATTTATTTGGGATCCTGGAATCACCATTGGTTTCAGCTTGATGATGAGAAGATGGTGTTGGAATTGCTTGAGGACAAGCAATTTTGGGAGGGGTGGTATTGTAATGTCCCCATTTTTCATATTTTTATTATACATAGTTGTGGAGTGGAGTCTTGATGTGTTTTGGTGTGTTAAGAGTATTTTTGGTGAAATTTGGCAATTAAATAATAAAAAGGGGGAAATGAGGGTGTATGCCCCATTAGGAGAATAAATATCATTTTATTATTATTTTCTAAGGTATTATTAAGTGAAATCAAAAAGTGCAACCTCAATAAAGAATTAAAAGAATGTCTATATAAAGAGGAGTAGGGGGCTCATTTGAGGGAGCTTGGATCATTTTATCTCTTCTACATTGTTGTATTTGGCTTTGCAGCTAATACACTTTTCTCTTGTGGACGAAACCCTACGAGAGAATTCTCTCTTGCGGATGAAACCCTGCAAGGGATAGCTTTGAGGACGAAAACCCTCTTGGCTAGAAACCTAGGACGAAAACCCTAGAGTTTCTTTGAGGTAAATCCAGCCAGGGTTTACAATTGGGTTTATTGAGACATTTTGCATCATTTATTGAGGATTTCTTTGGCAGCATTCATATCAGATTTGGGGAGATCAGATTTGGGGTTTTGGGAACCCTTCTTGGTGTGGTATTTCAGATTTGGTGTGGCATTATAGTTTCAGATTTTTGCAGCAGAGTTTAGCAGTTTTGTGGCTGGGCATTTGTGAGTTGTTTTCATTCAATAATTTAGCAGAGGTTGTGTTGTTTGTTCAGCATCCAGGGTTTATATTAATGTTTCAGGTGTGATCTATGTAATTGTGGTTCCATAAAAGATAATATAAAATATTGTGGTGTGTTTGTGACAATCTTAGGGTTTTATGGTGTATTTTTCTGGGTTATTTACTTATCAACAACAAGGGTTTGAAAACTCAATTTTGGGAGGGTCATTACACACTACTTCCTTTTGTTCAAATTGTATACTTTTTCAAGATTTTTTTAGTTTGACTGTTTCAATCAACCAGTTTTCTCAATTGTTGATAAGTGTTCTCATTTTGTATCTTCCTCATCCTTTGGTTGACTTACCGCTTTTGAACTCTACCCTATTTTAGTTCTTTTTATTTATTCTTCAAGAGGTGTGTTTATCTTCATACTACGGTTACTTTTATTTTTTTATTTTGTTGAAGTTCTCTGATTTATTTTCCAATGAGCCTCCATGCATCATTATGAAAGGTTATAACAAACCTTACTATGTTCATTTCCTATAGGATCCTATTTTTCTGTGTTGTATCTTAAGATATATTTCTCTCTTGATTTTGGAGAGGTAAACTGTATAATCTATCTCTTTCTTGACCAGGGGAGGCTGTACTTGTGTAGCTTTTGCCTGAGACAAATGTTCTTACAGGATTTTTGATCAAGTCTTGCATTTTTACCTTTTCCTTATCACTGTACAATATGTGGAAAAAACTTCTTTCCTCGGCTATTGTCTGAATTTGTAGTATTTTTTCACTAAGCTTTCAATTATAATTTGGTATCAATGTCATTGCTGACTATGTTTGTGATGATAAAAATAATTCATCTTATGATGTGCATGTCATTGGATTTACTTTTTATGAAGCACTTTCATTAGATCATTCAAACCTTAGACAATATGCTTAAAATAAACACTCTTATTTTCCTTGTATTTTTGAACATGTGCATTCGTAGATTTTCTTTGAGGTGAATGTTTCCTCTAGATCATGTGAATCTTGCATGGGGGTTAGTTCAAAGTATACTGCACATATATGAAATTTAATATTCAAACTTTAGGCTCAATTCTTTCATTTAAATATTTCGTAATTTAGGCCCTCGATGAAAGTCAAATTAAAACACTCATTAATTCAATAACTCCTATTGAAAACTTAGGCAAATTAAAACTCTTAATTAGATGTGTAAAATCTTATTTATTCCTTAAAGGCTATTTCTATTATCTTCATGGATAACATATCAGAAGCAATTTGATATTCGAATAAACTTTTAAATCTTTTAATTTTTATTAAGCCTATCCCAAACCATATAAGGCTTATACCATTAAAAACCTATCACCTTTATGGGCACTTGTCGTTAGATCTGTTCATGGAGGTGTGCACCTACAAAGATTCATCAATCATTAGATCTAGTTTGCTCCAAGTGCTATTGTTGATATTTGAGGACCTGCATGGTCGTTAGTCCAAAGATATAAATATGTGCCAACTTAACCTGATTAACCTTGAAAACCATGGAGGTTAGCAATAATCTTACTAACAGTACTTAGGATTAAAACTTTTATCATTCATCTCGTGCTCATTATTAATTAATGCATTAATCCCACATAATATGTAATTGAAAAATTTAATAAACTTTAATTAAACAAAATGTACTTATGATCTAATTACCCCTTCATACACTCACTGTTAGATCAAACAATGACTGTGCGTGCCCGTTTAATCTTTCAGATATGCACAAAAGTTAATCGAGAAGAAATGGGGTCATTAACAATGTATTAGATCCTCCTTAATCCTTATTATGCAATGATTTTAGCTTTTAATAAAATAGTTTAATTAATCATCCGATAAAAATACCGCAAATATAACCTTCAAATGTCTTGGAAAAATGCTATCGTCGGATCAGGGTGGGATCGAGCGCTATCGTTAGATCTGATGGAGATGCAATACAGTTATCCTCTACTTGGATGGAAGTTTTAACAATTGGCCAATCTGCTACGATTGCTGCCATAGGATCAACTAAGGTTCGAGCATAGCCATTGATATCTTAAGACCTGCACACATTTTAACCATGGGGCGCATACCTTTATCCGTTAATGACTTGAGACCTTGTGTTATAATTTTCCTTTAGGCCTTGGTAAAATTTTAAAGTAGTGATTAAGGAAGAGGAAGTGATTAACTATGTTCTTATGACCCTTATTAATCATGCTTATCTGAAGTTAATGAATTTTTAGTTAAAATTTAATCCTTGGATGCTTGAAACCTTCTGTTGTTAATGGTTGGCTAACCTAAGGTGCACAGTCATCAGATCTTATCAATATTAAGCGCAATCACTTAGATTTGGGAAGATGCATTCCTTTTAATCATTGGTTTTTATAATGCGGATAATTTTAATCCCAAAATTAATCATTTGATTATTAATTTTAAAACTTGGATTTTTTCTTAATAAATCTTTACGATTAACCTTGATTATCTCAAATGAATGCGCATCCATCAGATTAAGATAGGAATGAGTGCTACCATCAGATTCTTTGATATTTCCTGATTTATAATTGAAAAGGGCTCATGACTCTTATTTGAGTTGAACTAATTAAAATGCCTTAGACCTTAGGTTATACAACTTTGACCATGGCATTATTAATTAATTAATCTTTGGGTTACTTATAAGAGCGCATTCGTCCAAATCTAGGGCGATGAAGCGCATCCATCTACATCGGAGGAGTTGCATGTTTTTTATTAATCAGACTTAAAAGTGTTTTAATCTTAACTTATCCTCAGATTTAGCTTTTAATCCAACCAGTTTTAACTTTGAACTCGTACTTAATTTTTTTGATTGTTTAATTTTAAGCTCTGATTAGCTTTTAATAATTCTTGTGCTTATCCTAGCTTAACTTTGGTGAAAGTGCCTCCGTTGGATCAATATGAAGTGAGCACTACCTTTGGATTTATCATATTTGTCCGAAATTTAATTAAATGAGCGCAATACTTAGGCTTTAATTGATTTAAATTTGTAATTTGACCTTTATTGACTCTTTAATAATTTGACTCTTCGGAGAGCGTGCATCCGTAGGATTGGGCTCAGCTCAAGTGTGTCCATCCGATCAGGAGAGCAGCATGGGTTTAATAATATTAATTACTTTTGACCTTAGGTTATAATCATTTAGTTTTTTGACTTGTTTGACTTAACCTTCGGGCTTCTTCCTAAAAATGCGTCCATTGGATTGGGTTTTGATGACATGCTACCCTTAGATTAATTTTATAATGCTTGTTTTATAACCTGATGGGGTGCATACCCTCAAGATATTTAATAAAAACCCTAATGCTAACTTTATTTTTTGGACTTTAGACCAAGGTATTTGATTTATTTTACTTTGTTACTTTGAATACCTTAAGACTTTATCATTTGATTTAGGCCCAAGGGGAACTTTATTTTAGGGAGATCGGAGCTAGGCTTTTTAAAATCTGATTAATAAAATGTTGCCATATCCCTTATTTGAGCATTATTGAAAAGGGGCACACACTTATTAACAACCAAGGTTAGACTTCATCATACAAACCCATGAAAATTTAAGTTACTCACACCAACTAAAGAGGTGACCAACATCATTAACATTTTGATTGAAACCAAAAATTTAAATTTGGGGGTTTCAAAGTTGAGTCAAATTTGGCTCCAACATAGGCTCTGATTGGGACAATGTGTTGAAAACATGAGGCACTTGAGAACCACAAAATCTCCTAGTTTTATTTGCAAAATTTGAACAAAAATTCAAAAAATTTTGACTGCTAAGTAAAGCTTGAAAAACATAAAAGAAAAACTTTCTATTTCCTTTTTTTTTCTTTTCTTATTTTTTTTTTTTATAATATACTGAAATACTGTATGAACAACATTATATCAAAGCAATTGAGTATTTGAAAATTGTAATTCCTTTAATTCAATTTGGAAACTAGGGTCAGATTTTTAGAAATAGATGAGTTTTATTTTGATATATTGTAATGCTTGTTTTAGCTAAATCATAAGATATGATTACACAGAAATTTGTCAAAGCCTTTTACTTCATCATGTTTATGCCCATGTGTGTGTTTTGTGCATTTATTTTTATTTCTAAGTCATTCAAAACTTTGCCATATCTGAGCAAAATAGTCAAGCCTAATATGTGATTTCACTCTTTAAAAATTTTCACCATTTTGTAGGGCTCCACTGCCTGTCAAGCGTCTATAGCCCAGGTGAAGTTGCTTCTAATCCCATCTAGTTTTTACCCTACTGCCAGTCAAGATTCTATAGCCCCGATAGAGGTTTTCCAAGATATCTCAGGAAGTGACTCAATTTTACTTTGTTTTTTATTTTTCTTTCTCGTGAGAGAAGTACTTGGATATATAAGCAAATTGTGCAACGAGTATGCTTGAGTTGAGGATTAGTTTTTGGCTATAAAATATGAGTGTAATTATTTTTGGCTCAACTACCCTCTCAAAGATAACTCGATTCTTTGGACCTTTGAAGTCACCTTAAGTATCATTTGTAATGTGAGGCTTTTGACATGATGTTTCAATCAGCTTTGTTTTCCTTTTGTTTTATCTCATATCAAACAACTTTTGCATAAACACTCATATTTTGAAAAATTGTAAACCTCATCAGAATCTAAAATAAATCTCCTTTTTTCTTATTGTTTTTGGTGGAATCAACAGTAATGTATATTCATAAAACTAAGATATCCTGTGTACAGTAAACTCAGAATTATTCAAGAAAAAAGAGAAGCTTAACAAAATGCATCACTCTATTTTTTTTTTGGATTTTTGTTTTTCCACTTTTTTTTATATTTACTATTTTTTTTAATACGTAAGAAATACTTTGCTATCTTATAACAAAATGAGAAGACAATACAAACAACACAACAAAATAACACAACATTAAGGAAACTATTTTACAGTGACTGACAAAACAAAGAAAGGAACACATTCTACTAACAAAAACATAGCCACGACTGGACACGGATGGTGACGAGGCAAAAATAAAGTATCATGAAAACTGAGAGGAGGTCAATGCTCCTATTTTGCAAAAACAACTTTATAACCTCAGGATGTAGAGTGAGTGCAAATTCCTTTTTTTTTTGTCTGAATGGCCTAGGATACACCCTCAATTCTTGATGTTTTCAAAGAAAAACAAATTGCAGTTGAACTTTATGCATTATTTTTTTCTTTGTTTTTTTCATGATGTATCTTCCATTAGACTGGCCAATTCTTGTGGGGCTCCTGATGATGGGTTGGGCATTGGGGATTTTACTCTAAAATGAGGTATCTGATGCGGTATTACCTAGGATTGGGGCTTTGTTAATGAGTATGATGGAGAAGTCAACAAAAGAATCAACATCATTTTCTAGAACAATGAATACTGTGGATTTGTCAATTTTATCTAATTTGACCTGTTTTAAACTGATTGATTTCACACTTTCAATATAAATGGGGGAACAATTCTTTGCAGAGAAAAGACTCAATAGATCAACTATGATGCTATATGAAGCTCCATTATTAGGTGGGAAATTTTAGATAGAGTATTCATTCATTGAATCTAACATATATATTTGGAAAACCTGGAAGAGACTTGTTTCTGATTGATCAATAAGTCTAAAACTTCTAGAAAATTCATCTTCGCTCTGATTAGTATTTTTTTGGACTTAACTATACTTTTAGGCTTGTGATTAGTCAGATCTATATTAGGATCTTCCTCTACATTGGGCTTCACAAGGGGAACTTCATATTTGGATAAATCATCTTCAATCATTGGCCTTTCATCTACTGTTTCATTTTCAACCTGTACAATTTTATTGGACAATGCTTCTTCCTCTGAATGTTGTTCTAGCATTTCTAATATATCAAAATCATAGATCTGAAGGCTTTTTGTAGCTTCTACTATTATTGATTGATCTTGTGGGATTTCATTAGAACTATCATCAAGAGCTTGATGATAATGTTCTTCTTTGAGAGATAAATTTCTTTGTTCATGGCTGATAAGACAGACGTTGATATTTTCTTCTGACTTAATTATATTTTCAAACTTGTGGTCAATCAATTTTATTTTGTGGTATTTTTTTGCACCTAATTTTTTATTAATAACCTCATATTTTGATTCATCATTCTTAGTTGTTGACCAATTATTAAATTTTTCTTCCTCAGCCTGCACTATTTTGTTGGACTGTATCCCTTCTTCTGAATGTTGTTCTCTCATCTCATCCACATTAGGAATATTCATGTCATCTAGCATACTCTCAAAGTCCATGGCATGGATTTCTTGAAAAATATCCACTTCTACTATAAGCGGTTCCCATTTGACTTCATCAAGTATGACCTTAGTGGTTTCAGGATGATGTTGCTCTCTTTTGGATATTAAAGTTCTCTGTTTTTGATAGACTTCAATATCTCCTTTAGATTTTGGGTGTTTATCCTTGCTATCTAAATTGGTCTTGACTTCTTTAATAGGTCATTCCTTAAGGCTTAGACTGGGATGTGAAGCCAAATATATGGCACAATCAGAAGGCTTATGTGGTGAATTATAGGTAGGGCAATAGAAAAAGAATTTACTACTTATCATATTTCTTTCTACGTGGACAACCTTATTCATGCACTCATCAATAGTGTTCACTTGCTCTTTTCTTAGTTCATCATTGAATTCTATAGAGAAAGCATTCTTATAAAAGCAAATGTATTATTGATCACTAAGAGCTAATTTATCAGAGATTTTGCTTTTAACATTGATGAATATTTTGTTAAAGTTATTAATCGATTCATTTTTCTCTTTTTTTATTGTAGCCAATTCAGTTATGAGTGAATGTATATTTCTCTCCTTACCATACCTTTCCAAAAAGACTTCTTCCATTTCTTGGAAATTTAATATGCAATGTGGGGAAAGACTATTGAACCAGTCTAAAGCATATTTCTCTAAAGTCTATCAAAATAGCCTAAGAGCCACATATTCATGTTCAAATTCCAAACTATCCATTGCATATAGGAAACTCTTGATATGATCTTCTCCAGTTACTGCACTATTTCCCAAGAAACTTGGGGAGGTATTTGTGAGCTTTACTAGGTAAGGCATTTAAATTTATTGGTAATGCAAAAGGCCTATATCTATTAGTTCTCCATAAATGAACATTAAATTAGGCCATTGCTATTGTAGAATTTAATTTCAAAGTAGTAGCACCTACAATGGTATGGTTTTGAGTAGATTGAATGTAAACTGATGTATTATGTACCTTTGAATTATTATTTCTTGTATGATCCTAGAACAAAATTCAAATTTCTATCTACAACAGGGTTTAAATATTCTTCTACAGTGATATCGGTAGTAATAATATTTTGAATTTTCTTTACGTACCTTTTACCGCTAGAATTTAATCTACTATAATAAATAGTATTCTTAAAAAATTATGATTTTCTAGGTATGTATAAATACCTCTGGATTCTCGAGTTCCAGGAATAGCTCCTTACCACTTCTCCTAGTGTTCGCCAGCACGTTTTGTTCTCTCCTTTTTTATATTTTTCTTCTAGGTTCGTCCAGTAGAGTCACCAGCACTGGGGTGCAGAAAGAACAGAGTATGCTTTTATCAAGAATGCTTGATATTATCACTCATCCTCACAGGAGTGGGTTCTTGGGGAAAATCAAGAAAATCAAGAAAACAAAATTTCAAGAAGATCAAGAAAAAGAGAATTCAAGAAGATCAAGAAGGGTAAAAAAAAAAGAAAAACACAATAAAGAACATAAAAATGTAAAAATTAAGACAAACGTTCTTTATTCGAACTGGCCACCCCTTGATTTGAAAATAATGTCATTTGTAAACAAACTTAAGATAATGTATTAACTATATAAATTCCTCCCCGACAATGGTGCCAAAAAATTGTTGGAACCGATTCTTGCATCCGTAGGATTTCGATTGTCATGCTACAAGAATCTGTTTGAAACCAACAAGCTATTACAGGCTCTGGTCGACCTACCTCATGTTCTGTTAAACACAAATATTGCTAAAGAAGACTACAGAATGGGTAAGGAAACCCCAACGGTAATTCTTTGATTAAAACTCTAATTACACGCTCTAGATTTATATTATACTATATGTATTAAAATGACCAAGCATGAAAACAACCATTTGTTATGCCTTATGTAGACCGATGCCTAGATTCATTGGGTTGTTATAGCAATTTAACAATAATTCTATCATGAACAGAAAGAAGGGGAAGAGAAAATTGACGTTCTTAATCTTATTCAAATATCGTAATAAAACCAAGAGTTAACCAATGAGAGAAACGTATATAATGCATTCAAATAATGTAACCCATTATACAGTGACACACAATACCAAGACAAAGAAATGATAGGAATAAAACTCAGAATTGTATTGATTTATGAAATATTACATGCAGAGTGGGCGGGATGCCTTTAAACTCTATTTTTCTCAATAGAATACATCAATACAATGAAGAAGACTCTGTTCAAATGATGTAACAGGTCTCTCCTACTCTCCTTATTTCAATCTGATAACATAAGAGTCTCTGAATCCTAGGCTCAATAAGATTGGAAATATTCTCAGCTTCTTGAATGCTTTCCTATCATACGATCCTGCACAGCAAGGGGAGGAAGAAATAATGAATAAAATAAAATAGACACAAAAAGGAAATACAACAACACAACTACTCGGGCACTCAAGTATACCTCTTAGAAAAAATGCTATTCTCTAATTGCTTGATGCAGAATTTGTACCTGTCTGCTTCCTTTTATAGCTACTGGTTCTTGATTCTGTTATTTATGGCACAATCCCAGCCCCACACTTGTCACCCTTTGGTTTGATCCTTCAGATATAGTACAACTGTGCTCCACTACTTCCTTTTGTTCGTATTGTATACTTTGCTAGGATTTTTTTAGTTTGACTATTTCTATTAACCAGTTATCTCAGTTGTTGATAAGTGTTCTCCTTTTGTATCTTCCTCATCCTTTGGTTGACTTACCACTTTTGAACTCTACCCTATTTTAGTGCTTTTTATTTCTTCTTCAAGAGGTGTGTTTATCTTCAGTTGTAGACCCCATACTACGGTTACTTTTATTTTTTTATTTTGTTGAAGTTCTCTGATTTGTTTTCCAATGAGCCTCCATGCATCAGTATGAAAGGTTATAACAAACCTTACTATGTTCATTTCCTGTAGGATCCTATTTTTTTGTGTTGTATCTTAAGAGATATTTCTCTCCTGATTTTGGAGAGGCAAACTGTATAATCTATCTCTTTCTTGATCGAGGGAGGTTGTACTTGTGTAGCTTTTTCCTTAGACAAATGTTCTTACAGGATTTTTGATCAAGTCTTGCATTTTTACCTTTTCCTTATCACTGTACAATATGTGGAAAAAACTTCTTTCCTCGGCTATTGTCTGAATTTGTAGTATTTTTGTCACTAAGCTTTCAATTGTACTTTGGTATCAATGTCATTGCTGACTATGTTTGTGATGATAAAAATAATTCATCTTATGATGTGCATGTCATTGGATTTACTTTTGATGAAGCACTTCCATTAGATCATTCAAACCTTAGACAATATGCTTAAAATAAACACTCTTATTTTCCTTGCAGTTTTGAACATGTGCATTCGTAGATTTTCTTTGAGGTGAATGTTTCCTCTAGATCATGTGAATCCTGCATGGGGGTTAGTTCAAAGTATACTACACATATATGAAATTTAATATTCAAACTTTAGGCTTAGTTCTTTCATTTAAATCTTCCATAATTTAGGCCCTCGATGAAAGTCAAATTAAAACAATCATTAATTCAATAACTCCTATTGAAAACTTAGGCAAATTAAAACTCTTAATTAGATGTGTAAAAAATTATTTATTCCTTAAAGGCTATTTCCATTATCTCCGTGGATAACATATCAGAAGCAATTTGATCTTCGAATAAACTTTTAAATCTTTTAATTTTTATTAAACCTATCCCAGACCATATAAGGCTTATACCATTAAAAACCGATCACCTTTCTAGGAACTTGTCGTTAGATTTGTTCATGGAGGTGTGCACCTACAAATATTCATCAATCATTAGATCTAGTTTGCTCCAAGCGCTATCATTGATATTTGAGGACCTGCATGGTCGTTAGTCCAAAGATATAAACATGTGCCAACTTAACCTGATTAACCTTGAAAACCATGGGGGTTAGCAATAATCTGACTAACAGTACTTAGGCTTAAAACTTTTATCATTCACCTCGTGCTCATTATTAATTAATGCATTAATCCCACATAATCGGTAATTGAAAAATTTAATAAACTTTAATTAAACCAAAGGCACTTATGATCTAATTACCCCTTCATACGCTCACCGTTAGATCAAACAACGGTTGTGCGTGCCCGTTTAATATTTTAGATATGCACAAAAGTTAATCGAGAAGAAAGGGGGTCATTAAAAATGTATTAGATCCTCCTTAATCCTTATTATGCAATGATTTTAGCTTTTAATAAAATAGTTTAATTAATCATCCGACAAAAATACCGCAAATATAACCTTCAGATGTCTTGGAAAAATGTTGTCGTCGGATCAGGGTGGGATCGAGCGCTACCGTTAGATCTGATGGAGATGCAATACAATTATCCTCTACTTGGATGGAAGTTTTAACAGTTGGCCAATCTGCTATGAGCGTTGCCATCGGATCAACTAAGGTTCGAGCACAACCATTGATATCTTAAGACCTGCACACATTTTAACCATGGGGTGCATACCTTTATCCGTTAATGACTTGATACCTTGTGTTATAATTTTCCTTTAGGCCTTGGTAAACTTTTAAAGTAGTGATTAAGGAAGAGGGAGTGATTAACTATGTGCTTAGGACCCTTATTAATCATGCTTATCTGAAGTTAATGAATTTTTAATTAAAATTTAATCCTTGGACGCTTGAAACCTTCTGTTGTTAATGGTTGGCTAACCTGAGTGGTGCACGGTCATCAGATCTTATCAAGATTAAGCGCAGTCACTCAGATTTGGGAAGATGCATGCTTTTTAATCATTGGTTTTTATAATGCAGATAATTTTAATCCCAAAATTAATCATTTGATTATTAATTTTAAAACTTGGATTATTTCTTAATAAATCTTTATGATTAACCTTGATTATCTCTGACGAACGCGCATCCATCAGATTAAGACAGGAATGAGTGCTACCCTTAGATTCTTTGATCTTGCCTGATTTATAATTGAAAAGGGTGCATGACTCTTATTTGAGTTGAATTAATTAAAATGCCTTAGACCTTAGGTTATACGACTTTGACCATGGCATTATTAATTAATTAATCTTTGGGTTACTTATAAGAGCGCATCCGTCTAGATCTAGGGGGATGAAGCGCATCCATCCAGATCGGAGGAGTTGCATGTTTTTTATTAATCAGATTTAAAAGTGTTTTAATCTTAACTTATCCTCGGATTTAGCTTTTAATCCAGCCAGTTTTAACTTTGAACTCGTACTTAATTTTTTTGATTGTTTAATTTTAAGCTCTGATTAACTTTTAATAATGCTTGTGCTTATCCTTGCTTAACTTTGGTGAAAGTGCCTCCGTTGGATCAATATGGAGTGAGCGCTACCTTTGGATTTATCAAATTTACCCAAATTTTAATTAAATGAGTGCAAGACTTAGGCTTTAATTGATTTAAATTTGTAATTTGACCTTTGTTGACTCTTTAATAATCTGACTCTTCGAAGAGCACGCATCCGTAGGATTGGGCTCAACTCAAGTGCGTTCGTCCGGTCAGGAGAGCAGCACAGGTTTAATCATGTTAATTACTTTTGACCTTAGGTTATAATCATTTAGATTTTTGACTTGTTTGACTTAACCTTCGGGCTTCTTCCTAAAAACGCATCCGTTGGATTGGGTTTTGATGACATGCTACCCTTAGATTAATTTTAAAATGCTCATTTTATAACCTGATGGGGCACATACCCTCAAGATATTTAATAAAAACCCTAATGCTAACTTTATTTTTTTGGACTTTAGACCAAGGTATTTGATTTATTTTACTTCGTTACTTTGAATACCTTAAGACTTTATCATTTGATTTAGGCCCAAGGGGAACTTTATTTTAGGGAGATCGAAGCTAGGCTTTTTAAAATCTGATTAATAAAATGTTGCCATATCCCTTATTTGAGCATTATTGAAAAGGGGCACACACTTATTAACAACCAAGGTTAGACTTCATCATACAGACCCATGAAAATTTAAGTTACTCACACCAACTGAAGAGGTGACCAACATCATTAACATTTTGATTGAAACCAAAAATTTAAATTTGGGGGTTTCAAAGTTGAGTCAAATTTGGCTCCAACATAGGTTATGATTGGGACAATGTGTTGAAAACATGAGGCACTTGAGAACCACAAAATATCCTAGTTTTATTTGTGAAATTTGAAAAAAAATTCAAAAAAAAATTGATTGCTAAGTAAAGCTTGAAAAACATAAAAGAAAAACTTTCTATTTCCTTTTTTTTTTTTTTTATAATATACTGAAATATTGTATGAACAACATGATATCAAAGAAATTGAGTATTTGAAAATTGTAATTCCTTTAATTCAATTTGGAAACTAGGGTCAGATTTTTAGAAACAGATGAGTTTTATTTTGATATATTGTAATGCTTGTTTTAGCTAAATTATAAGATATTATTACATAGAAATTTGTCAAAGCCTTTTTCTTCATCATGTTTATGCCCATGTGTGTGTCTTTGCATTTATTTTGATTTCTAATTCATTCAAAAATTTGTCATATCTGAGCAAAATAGTCAAGCCTAATATGTAATTTCACTCTTTAAAAAATTTCACCATTCTGTAGGGCTCCACTGCCAATCAAGCGTCTATAGCCCAGGTGGAGTTGCTTCTAATCCCATCTAGATTTACCCTACTGCCAATCAAAATTCTATAGCCCCGATAGAGGTTTTCCAAGATATCTCAAGTAGTGACTCAATTTTAATTTGTTTTTATTTTTCTTTCTCGTGAGAGAAGTACTTGGATATATAAGAAAATTGTGCAACGAGTATGCTTGAGTTGAGGATTAGTTTTTGGATATAAAAGATGAGTGTAATGATTTTTGGCTCAACTACCTTCTCAAAGATAACTCGGTTCTTTGGACCTTTGAAGTCACCTTAAGTATCATTTGTAATTTGAGGATTTTGACATGATGTTTCAATCAGCTTTGTTTTCCTTTTATTTTATCTCATATCAAACAACTTTTGCATAAAAACTCATATTTTGAAAAATTGTAAACCTCATCAGAATCTAAAATAAATCTCCTTTTTCTTATTGTTTTGGTGGAATAAACAGTAATGTATATTCATCAAACTAAGATATCCTATGTACTGGAAACTCAGAATTATTCAAGAAAAAAGAGAAGCTTAAAAAAATTCATCACTCTTTTTTTTTTTTTGGATTTTTGTTTTTCCTTTTTTTTTATATTTAATATTTTTTTTAATAAGTAAGAAATACTTTGCTATCTTATAACAAAATGAGAAGAAAATACAAACAACACAACAAAATAACACAACACTAAGCAAAATATTTTACAGTGATTGACAAAACAAAGAAAGGAACACATTGTACTAACAAAAACATAGCCATGACTAAACACAAATGGTGACGAGGCAGAAATAAAGTATCATGAAAATTGAGAGGAGGTCAATGCTCCTATTTTGCAAAAACAACTTTATAATCTCAAGATGTAGAGTGAGTGCAAATTCCTTTTGTTTTTGTCTGAATGGCCTAGGATACACCCTCAATTCTTGATGTTTTCAAAGAAAAACAAATTGTAGTTGAACTTTATGCATTCTTTTTTTCTTTGTTCTTTTCATGATGTATCTTCCATTAGACTGGCCAATTCTTGTGGGGCTCCTAATGATGGGTTGGGTATTGGGGATTTTACTCTGAAATGAGGTATCTGATGCAAAATTACCTAGGATTGGGGCTTTGTTAATGAGTATGATGGAGAAGTCAACAGAAGAGCTACCTATAAGGATATGGTTATGAGTAGCTTGAATGTAATCAGATTGATTATCTACTGTAGTATTACTATTTATTGTATGATGAGAACAATTGCATATATCTTCTACAACAGGATTTAAACGTTCATCAACAGTAATATCAGTAGTAATAATATTTTAATTTTTCTTTACATACTTTTTATCGCTAGAATAAGATCTACTATAATATATAGAATTCTTAAAAAATTATGATTTCTAGGTATGTATAAATACCTCTGTATTTTTGAGTTCAGGGAATAGCTCCTTACCGCTTCTCCTGGTGTTCGCCAACACGTTCTGTTGTCTCCTTTTTTATATTTTTCTTTTGGGTTCATCCAGTAGAGTCTCCAGCACTGGGGTGTAGAAAGAATAGAGTATACTCTTATCAAGAATGCTTGATATTATCTCTCATCCTCACAGGAGTGGGTTCTTGGGGAAATTCAAGAAAATCAAGAAACAAGAATTGGGTAAAATAAAGAACGTAAAAACAGTGAAAATTAAAACAAACGTTCTTTATTCGAACTGGCCATCCATTGTTTAAAAATAATGTCATTCGGTAAACAAACTTAAGATGATATGATATTAACATATAAATTCATCCCTGACAACGGTGCCCAAAAACTATTGGAACTGATTCTTGCATTCATAGGATTTCGATTGTCATGCTACAAGAATCCGTTTGAAACCAACGAGCTATTACAGGCTCTAGTCGACCTACCTCATGTTCTGTTTAAACATAAATATTGCTAAGGGAAAACTACAGAATGGGTAAGGAAACCCCAACAGTAATTCTACAATTAAAACTCTAATTACACACTCTAGATTTATATTATACTATATGTATTAAAATGACCAAGCATGAAAAAAACTATTTGTTATGTCTTATGTAGACCGGTGCCTAGATTCATTGTGCTGTTATAGTAATTTAACAATAATTCTATCATGAAAAAAAAGAAGAGGAAGAGAGAAATTGCCGTTCTTAATCTTATTCGAATATCGTAATAAAACCAGGAGTTAACTAATGAGAGAAACGTATATAATGCATTCAAATAATGTAACCCATTATATAGTGACACATAATACCAAGACAAAGAAATGATAGGAATAAAACTTAGAATTGTATTGATTTATGAAATATTACATGCAGAGTGGGTAGAATGCCTTTAAACTATTTTTTCTCAATAGAATACATCAATACAATGAAGAAGACTATGTTAAAATGATGTAACAGGTCTCTCCTACTCTCCTTATTTCAATATGATAACAGAAGAGTCTCTGAATCTTAGGCTTAATAAGACTGAAAATATTCTCAGCTTCTTGAATGCTTTCCTATCATATGATCCTGCACAACAAGCGGAGGAAGAAAGAATGAATAAAATAAAATAGACACAAAAATGGAAATACAACAGCACAACTACCGGGCACTCAAGTATACCTCTTAGCAAAAATGTAATTCTCTAATTGCTTGATGCAAAATCTGTATCTGTTTGCTTCCTTTTATAGCTACTGGTTCTTGATTTTGTTATTTATGGCACAATTCCAACCCCACACTTATCACCCTTTGGTTTGATCCTTTAGATATAGTACAACTATGCTCCACTACTTCCTTTTGTTTGTATTGTATACTTTTCCAGGATTTTTTTAGTTTGACTATTTCTATTAACCAATTATCTCAGTTGTTGATAAGTGTTCTCATTTTGTATCTTCCTCATCCTTTGATTGACTTACTACTTTTGAAATCTACCCTATTTTAGTGCTTTTTATTTCTTCTTCAAGAGGTGCATTTATCTTCTGTTGTAGACCCCATACTACGATTACTTTTCTTTTTTTATTTTATTGAAGTTCTTTTATTTGTTTTCCAATGAGCCTCCATGCATCAATATGAAAGGTTATAATAAACCTTACTATGTTCATTTCCTGTAGGATTCTATTTTTTTGTGTTGTACCTTAAGAGATATTTCTCTCCTGATTTTGGAGAGGTAAACTGTATAATCTATCTCTTTCTTGACTAGGGGAAGCTGTACTTGTGTAGCTTTTGCCTGAGACAAATGTTCTTACAGGATTTTTGATCAAGTCTTGCATTTTTACCTTTTTCTTATCACTGTACAATATGTGGAAAAAACTTCTTTCCTCGGCTATTGTCTGAATTTGTAGTATTTTTTTCACTGAGCTTTCAATTGTACTTTGGTATCAATGTCATTTCTGACTATGTTTGTGATGATAAAAATAATTCATCTTATGATGTGCATGTCATTGGATTTACTTTTGATGAAGCACTTCCATTATATCATTCAAACCTTAGAAAATATGCTTAAAATAAACACTCTTATTTTCCTTGCAGTTTTGAACATGTGCATTCATAGATTTTCTTTGAGGTGAATGTTTCCTCTAGATCTGTGAATCCTACATGGGGGTTAGTTCAAAGTATACTGCACATATATGAAATTTCATATTCAAAATTTAAACCTATTTAAATTATTTATTCCTTAAAGTCTATTTTCATTATCTCTGTGGATAACATATCAGAAGCAATTTGATATTTGAATAAACTTTTAAATCTTTTAATTTTTATTAAACCTATCCCAAACCATATAAGGCTTATACCATTAAAAACCGATCACCTTTCCGGGAACTTGTCGTTAGATCTGTTCATGGATGTGTGCATCTACAAATATTCATCAATCATTAGATCTGGTTTGCTCCAAGCGCTATCATTGATATTTGAGGACCTGCATGGTCGTTAGTCCAAAGATATAAACATGTACCAACTTAACCTGATTAACCTTGAAAACCATTGGGGTTAGCAATAATCTGACTAACAATACTTAGGCTTAAAAATTTTATCATTCACCTCGTGCTCATTATTATTAATGCATTAATCCCACATTATCGATAATTGAAAATTTTAATAAACTTTAATTAAACCAAAGGCACTTATGATCTAATTACCCCTTCATACGCTCACTGTTAGATCAAACAACAAATGTGTGTGCCCGTTTCATCTTTCAAATATGCACAAAAGTTAATCAGGAAGAAAGGGGGTCATTAAAAATGTATTAGATCCTCCTTAATCCTTATTATGCAATGATTTTAGCTTTTAATAAAATAGTTTAATTAATCATCCGACAAAAATATCGCAAATATAATCTTCAGATGTATTGGAAAAATGCTATCATTGGATTAGGGTGGGATCGGGCGCTATCATTAGATCTGATGGAGATGCAATACAGTTATCCTCTACTTGGATGGAAGTTTTAACAATTGGCCAATCTGCTATGATCGCTGCCATAGGATCAACTAAGGTTCGAGCATAGCAGTTGATATCTTAAGACCTACACACATTTTAATCGTGGGGCGCACACCTTTATTCGTTAATGACTTGATACCTTGTGTTATAATTTTCCTTTAGGCCTTGGTAAACATTTAAAGTAGTGATTAAGGAAGAAGAAGTGATTAACTATGTTCTTAGGACCCTTATTAATCATGCTTATCTGAAGTTAATGAATTTTTAGTTAAAATTTAATCCTTGGATGCTTGAAACCTTCTGTTGTTAATGGTTGGCTAACCTGAGTGGTGCACGGTTGTCAGATCTTATCAAGATTAAGCATAATCACTTAGATTTGGGAATATGCATTCTTTTTAATAATTGGTTTTTATAATGCGGATAATTTTAATCCCAAAATTAATCATTTGATTATTAATTTTAAAACTTGGATTTTTTCTTAATAAATCTTTACGATTAACCTTGATTATCTCAAACGAACGCGCATCCATCAGATTAAGATAGGAATGGGTGCTACCCTTAGATTCTTTGATCTTTCCTGATTTATAATTGAAAAGGGCTCATGACTCTTACTTGAGTTGAATTAATTCAAATGCCTTAGACCTTAGGTTATACAACTTTGACCATGGCATTATTAATTTATTAATCTTTGGGTTAATTATAAGAGCGCATCCGTCCAAATCTAGGGGGATGAAGCGCATCCATCTAGATCGGAGGAGTTGCATATTTTTTATTAATCATATTTAAAAGTGTTTTAATCTTAACTTATCCTCAGATTTAGCTTTTATTCCAGCCAGTTTTAACTTTGAAATCATACTTAAATTTTCTAATTGTTTAATTTTAAGCTTTGATTAACTTTTAATAATTCTTGTGCTTATCCTAGCTTAACTTTGGTGAAAGTGCCTCCGTCGGATCAAGATGGAGTGAGTGCTACCTTTGGATTTATCAGATTTGCCCAAATTTTAATTAAATGAGTGCAAGACTTAGGCTTTAATTGATTTAACTTTATAATTTGACCTTTGTTGACTCTTTAATAATCTGACTCTTCAGACAGTGTGCATCCATAGGATTGGGCTCAAGTCAAGCGCGTTCGTTCGGTTAGGAGAGCAGCACGAGTTTAATCATGTTAATTACTTTTGACCTTAGGTTATAATCATTTATATTTTTGACTTGTTTGACTTAACCTTCTGGTTTCTTCCTAAAAATGCATCCATTGGATTGGTTTTTGATGATGCGCTACCCTTAGATTAATTTTAAAATGCTCATTTTATAACCTGATGGGGCGTATACCCTCAAGATATTTAATAAAATCCTTAATGCTAACTTTATTTTTTTGGACTTTAGACCAAGGTATTTGATTTATTTTACTTCGTTACTTTGAATACCTTAAGACTTTATCATTTGATTTAGGCCCAAGGGGAACTTTATTTTAGGGAGATCGGAGCTAGGATTTTTAAAATCTGATTAATAAAATATTGCCATATCCTTTATTTGAGTATTATTGAAAGGGGCACACACTTATTAACAACCAAGGTTAGACTTCATCATACAGACCCATGAAAAGTTAAGTTACTCACACCAACTGAAGAGGTGACCAACATCATTAACATTTTGATTGAAACCAAAAATTTAAATTTGGGGGTTTCAAAGTTGAGTCAAATTTGACTCCAACAGGATGCAAATGAGGTTTTGTGAATGCCTAGGTTTTTGTATCAACACTTCTAATCAGATATTAATGGTGGAAGAATTATTTTGATAGATGATAACTAATGGTAGAATATGGCCAGTTATGAGTTGAAATTCCTTTAACAACTACAAGAATGGAAATGACATGAAGGATGGAGTCATACAACTAAAGTCAAAGTAGATGCCCAAGGGTGTGATCACTCTAAAGAGCTTGTTTAATCCTAATAATAGTACAAGGAAGACAAGCCTCAAAATAAAATCTTCCTCATACCATCCTATTAATGTGGCTAAGGGGAAAAACCTATTACTTAGGAGGGTTTGCACACAAGAATAAAAATATATTTTTAAAGAGATTTATGGTAAGTATGGATACCTTATTACCCAGTCATCTAGAAAATCATAGAGCATACTATTGAATTATATCGTGATGCTAGAACTTTCAAACAAAAGCAAAAACTGATAAATCTAAAAATAGAGACAATGATGAAGAAAAAATATTGAATCTTATACAAGCTTAGATACTATTTCCAATCAAGTACTCCATCTAAGTTTCCAATCTAGTTTTGGTATGCAAGAAAAGTAGTGATATAAGACTATGTATCAACTTTGGAAATCTGAATTGAGCCTCTTTGAAAGACAACTCTCCTTTTCTTGTCTTGATCAGATCTTGTAGAAGGTAGTTGAGTCATAGATGTCTCTCCTTAATGGATTCTTAGGATACAACCAAATATGATTTAAATATGAAGATCAACATAAGATAGCTTTCACACTAAGTGGAGGAATTTTTCATATAAAAGGATGTTATTTGGTCTATAATATACAAGGGAAACCTTCCAAAGGGCTATGGACATAGTTTTCACTAGGCTTCTAGATGAGACAATTCTCATATAACTTGATGATCTAACTGTATTTTCCAAAGATAGAAGCAAACATTTCGAACATCTTGAGCATGTCTTCTAGAGGTATAGAGAATTTGGTATCTTGAATAACCCTAATAATTCTAATTTTATGGTTCAAAAAGAAAAATTTCTAGGTCATATGGTCTCAAAATAAGGTTTGTATATAGATATCAATCAAAGAAAATTCATCCAAGATATTCCATTTCCATTGCCAAAAAAAAGAATTAGATTGTCCCTAGGCCAAACCTAGTTTGTTATTGTTGTCTTCTCCAATTGTCCTAAGCCATCGGTCAAGGTTTTTTGGGGCCAAATAGTTGAGGCTATCTCACCTTACATGGAGCGACATAGTAGGATTAGTACTAAGAGCATAGGGTTTGGCTCTATTGGGGGTCTTCGAGAGTTTTTTGATAAGGTCAGTCCCTTGTTAAGATGTGATCTTCAATGCTCTCTTTCCTAATCTATACTACTCTAGTAGCTTCAAGGGAAAAGGGTCAGAAGAAATGTAAAAAAGATAGCAAAAAGGAAAAAAAACTAAGCTAAAAAAGGTAATGCACTAAAGATAAAATAAGATTCAGTTGCATGACAATACTATGCTTGTAGGTATGAATTACCATGAGTCTAAATTTAAAGCATCACATGCTAGTATAAATTTGAGGGACAAAAATACTCAAAAATTGATGAAATTTTGGTAGTAAATTCTACACAATAAGACATTTCCAACTATGTGTCACATGTGAAAAAAATATCTATAAAACAAAAGTTATGAGCTCTAAAAGTTGACTGAAGGTTTTAAAAACAAGGACAACAAGCATATTTTTCACAAAATGAATGGAATAGAATGTTTTTTTTCATTTCAAACAAACTTAGAAGTATTACAAAGGTCTCTCCACAATATCCTACAACTATATTACTCTATTGTACATTTATAAGAGAAAAAATGATGTTACAACACTTCATTTCACATTCTAGGAAGTCCAACATTCATGGTGACTCTTCAAGGCATGTATAAACTTTTGGTTTTCTCTCTTATAAAGTATCAATCTCCAACATAGTCCCACTTGATGTTGAGTGGTGAGACAAGTTTATCTCTCAATATCAAAAAATTCTTTATTGACATCTTTGGTAAACAAAATCTGCAAGTTGTTTGGTGCTACAATATTTCAAATCTACAAAATTATTTCCAACATGTCTCTTATGAAATCAATATGTTTAGTTTTACTATGATGGAATGGATTATTTTCAATCTTGATTGCATGTGTTGTCACAAAATAATGTTGTTTGACTGTTTTAAACTTTACTAATCTCTTCAATACCTTTCTTAGACAAAGTGCTTGTATACTTGTTGCAGTAGCTACAACATATTTTACCTCTATAGAAGATAAAGAAACAATACTTTACTTCTTTGAGATCCATGTTATCACTCTTGAACCAAGTGAAAAATAATTTCCAAAAGTTGATTTTCTATCATCCAAACAACTTCTCCTATCCAATTCATTGTATCCAACAAGATCCATTTTGTTGTTAGCATCATAATGTATGTCAAAATTTAAGGTTCCATTGACATACCTCAAGATTCTCTTGGATTATCTCATATGGTTTTGTGAAGGTTCATTCATGTACCTTGATACAAGTGAAACTACAAATACAATATCAGGCCTTGTTGTAGTAACAAATATTAAGCTCCCAATAATACTTCTAAAGAGTTTTTCATCAGCTTTCTCTTCTCCACCATCTCTACACAACACTTCTCCATGTGCCACATGTTTCCAAACTAATTTGCAACTTTCCATGTCATATTTCTTCAACATATATTTTGCATATTTTGATTGATAAATGAAAATTGTACAATCACCTTGATGTAATTCCATACCAAGAAAGTATTGTATCAGTTCTAAATTTTTCATATCAAATTCCTTCACGATAGCATACTTAAAATAATTAATTATCTTTGAACTACTTCCCATGTACATCAACATATAGACATACAAGAAGAATATCATCACCTTCATTCTTGAAATAGAGTGTGGGGTCATTCTTACTTTTTTTGAAACCACAATCTTGGAAGTGCTCATAAATTCTTGAGTACCATGCTCTAGGTGCTTGCTTTGGTCCATACAATGTTTTCTTCAATTTGTAAACATGGATTTCCTTTTCTTACACTTAAAAGCCTTGAGGTTGCTAAACATAAACCTCCTCATCTAGATAAGCATTCAAGAATGCACTTTTCATGAACATGTGATAAAATTTCCACTATTTATTAGCTTCCAATAAAAGAGCCATCCAGATTTTCTCTTGTATTGCAACATGGGTAAATGTTTCTTCATAATCCACACCATCTATTTGAATGAATACTTTTGCAATTAGCCTTACTTTATATATTTCTATGCTTCCATCATTTTTAAACTTTTTTTTGTAGATCCACTTGAATCCAACAATCTTCTTGTCCTTGGGAAATTTGAGAAGTTCCCAAGTATCATTTTTTAGTGGACTCAATTTATTATTCCATTGCTTTCACCCAAAAATAATTAGTACAAGCATATTCATAACATGAAGGTTTCAAATCAGCTTAAAAAAATAGATCATAATTCACCAACTCACCTTTTGGTTCTTCTTCATCATCACCATACATTTGGAGCTTCTCCAATCTTGAAAAAACTTGGTCCAACTCTTTCAATTGGCTTCTTGTTCACCTCCTTTAAAAGTTCTTGTACATAATTTGGTTGGATGGATTCGCTTTTATTATTCTCTTTTCTTTATTTGTATTCTTGGTGGGACTTGTAGATGAGTTGCTTGTGCTTGAACTTGGTGTAGTCTCTTTTAAACTTGTGATGGGTTTCTAGGTGGACTTGGAGGAGTAGAGGGAACATATGAAGGTTGTCCCCAAAATATATTATCTTCTTAAACATAAAATATTTTGGTTGCTAATTTTTTATGACTGTACACTCCCTCTTCATCAAAAATTACATCTCTAGAGACTACAAACTTGTGAGTTTTTGGATTATACAGTCTATATGTCTTACTTGTTTTAGAATATCTCATAAGAATGCATGGATCACTCTTGGGGTTCAATTTTTTTTGAATTCATAATTCACATGTACATATGTAAGACAACCAAAACTCTCAAATGACCTACAATGGATTTTCTGCCATACCATGGTTCATGTGGAGTCTTCTTGTGTAGTGCTCTTGTGGAACATCTATTAAGAATGTACACTTTTGTATCAACCTTATAAGACCAATAAGAATTGATCAAACCTTTTGTCTTCAACACGATTCTTGTAATTTCTACAATGGTTCTATTTTTTCTCTTAGCTACCCCATTTTTTGTGGTGTATAGGCGATAGTGAGCTGCCTTTTAATGTCATATTGTTTGCAAAAATTATTGAACTCGTTTGAACAAAATTATCCTCCATGGTTAGTGTGTGAAAGAGGAAATACACCATAAAAATTGAAAGTAGACAAAGTGCAATGAAAAATATATATTTGCAATATATTTTAAATTGATAAACTTTATCTTTTACAAATAGGCCCTTTTGGTTACAATCGACCTCCCAAAATGGAGGGTTTTATTTTACAAGTGAAATCTATGGTGTGGTAAGTTATCTTCTCGAGTGCACATCAGGTTTTGGGAGGGTTTATAAGACATATTTATTGACCTAGTAATATTCCATGTGTATACAATACCTACACACAAGCCCACAATGAAAATATTAGTATCCTCTATGAGGTATTTCAAGATAAGGCCTTAAATCATGAAAAAGAAATACAACATATTACAAAACAAATTTCATAGTGGTTTATATTACTAAAAATGAGCTAATAGTTTGTGGAAATATTCCTCTAGAAGTTAAGAATATTTCTTTAAAATTTCAAATCAATTCGAGTCCGGATGAGGAAGTTATGCTTAAAAAAATGAGGGTGAGTCTGGCTTGATTCTGCTTTTCTTGGACGTGTTTTGGAGCCTTTATGCAGATCTGGTGCTGCTGGTGTGGCTAAAAAAAAAAGGATTATAAAATATTCCCAAGAGGATCCATGATTGAATCCTTCAAGCTTCTTTGAATGTTATACTTGCAATCACAATATTAAAACACGTATACAATAAAATCAAATAGAATTTGAGCAGAATTTCATTATAATTCTTGTGCACACATTAAAAATAAAATGGAGATCTATTTATAAATCTCACATGGTGTTGAACAAGGTGCAGCAAAAGTATTGTCATTGTTGTCAACACAGATAGAAATTGATGCAGTTGAAGCAATGGACAAGAATTCTGAAGTCAGTCAGATCAAGTACAGTGAATTTGCAGGAAAACAGAAGTGACCCAGATTCAAAAATTTGCAAAAAAAGACAAGTAAGAAAATTGTCGCGATATCGCGACAGGTTGAGAGGTCCGAAGGCAGAAAGAAAACTGTCGCGATATCGCGACATGTTTTCTGTCGCGATATCGCGACAGGTTGAGAGGTCGAGAAGGTGCAAGCAAAATGGTCGCGATTTCGCGACATGGCTGAGGAGAGAGAAAATGCATGCCAAATTGTCATGATTTCGTGACATGGTCGAGGAGAGAAAATGCAATGCCAAATTTCGTCGATTTTTCGCGACATGGGAGAGAAAATGCATGCCAAATTTTCACGATTTTCGCGACATTGGAGAGAGAAGGTGCAAGCAAAATTGTCACGATTTCGTGACATGTGTCGGGTAAAGGCACAGGCAATGAAAAGTGTCACGATTTCATGACAGGATCGGAGTGGAAGCAACAAGGTGAAAAAGGTGTAGCGATTTCGTTGCATGACAAAATGCATGGAAACAAAGGTGTAGCGATTTCGTTGCATGACAAAATGTATGGAAACAAAGGTGTAGCGATTTCGCTACAAGTCAAAATGCAAGGCAACAAAGTTGTAGCGATTTCGCTACATGTCTTGTTTTCGCTAGTGCATGGAGCAAGAGTTGTACGGAAGCGAAGAACGTCGCGATTTCGTGACATGTTCCAATTTTGCTACTGCATGAAGCAAGGATTGTACGGAAGCCAGAAACGTCATGATTTCGCGACAAAGCTGAGGATGACGTCAGCAAAATTGAAAGTGTCACGATTTCGCGACAGGGTGAAAGAAAAGCTTTGGAAAAGGGAAAAGAAAAAAAAAAAAAAAAGAAACAAAAAAAAAAAAAAAAACGACAACTGAGATAAAAAAACATTATAAAGAAAGTACATAGTTACAAAAAAAAAAAAGCAATGATTTCATGACAACATTAAGGATGACGTCAGCAAAAGTTTGAAGTGTCACGATTTCGTGACATGAACAGAGGAAAAGCTTTCAAAAGCCAAAATGGTCACGATTTCGTGACAGCAAGGGCATGAAGGCGTACGACTACAAAATGTGTCGCGATATCATGACAAGTTAGTATTTCGGTCAAAAAAGTCAAGTGGGCGAGAAATGTCGTGATTTCGTGACAGGTAATGATTAGGCGGGTAAAAGCCGAAGGAGCATGCAAGATGACACGTGTCGGAAAAAGCATACGAGAAAATCATGCGACCGGTTACGTAAAAAGTAACTGATGTCAGATCTACAGTTACACATTGACAGGTGTTAGACATGCACTAGAACAGCTGTATATGCACGATTGAAAAGCATTCGAAGAATCAAATATGAAGGATCGAAAAAGCTTTCAAAAAGACGTATTTGCAGCATTCGAAAAGCCGTATTTGTAGAATTCGAACAGCCAAATATGAAGGATCGAAAAAGCTTTCAAAAAGACGTATTTGCAGCATTCGAACAGCCGTATTTGCAAGGATTCGAACAGCCGCTTATGAAGAGGAGAAAAGAATTCGAACAGCTCGAGAATGTCATTCGACTGCATGCAGGATTGAAAAGTTATAGAAGACGAAAAGTCTCGATGAGAAAAAGGGGTTATAAAAGGACAGTCGTGCAGAGAATAGGGTTGCTGTCTGTTAGAGGGAAATTGTCTGTGAAAAGAGGGTTAGAAGAGAGCCAAGAGAGAAATTAGCGGAGCAGTGAGAGTGTGCGAGTTTGTTTAATTGCAGACCAGTCAGGATCGTGTAATAAGTGAAGACATGTTTATGTCATTTTAAATTGCTCAAAATTGCAGTCCAAGTTGGTGCTTGGTACTAGGGGTTGGTGCTCCTATCTATTGCAGCAGAAAACTAAGGGGTTGGTGCTCCTTCCGGTAGATGTTGGTAAAGTGTTTGTAAAATTGGTATTTTGCAAAGGCTGGATTTGGATTGGAGTCCAAGCGAGTCATTTTTTGAGGAGTAGCCAAATTGGTGAACCTCGGTATATTGAGTGTTGTGGTGTGCTCTATTGTTCAATTTGCTTTTCTGGTTTTCAAGTTCTCTTTGCTTCATTTTTAAATGCTGTAGATATTAATATTAATAGTTACACTGATTCACCCCCCCTCTCAGTGTCATTGTGTGAATATCAATTGGTATCAGAGCAAGGTTCCTTGAACAAGTTTAATCAGCTAAGGTGATCTTGGAAGAAACAATGGCAGGCGGTGAAGGATTCTCATCCAACAAAGCTCCCTTGTTTGATGGAACTAATTACACTTTCTGGAAACTCAGGATGCAAACATATCCGAGTGCATTGGGATATGACATTTGGGATTCTGTAGATAGTGGATACACAGCACCCACTACTCCTCCAACGGATACTGCTGAGAAGAAAAAATTTGAAAACAACTCCAAAGCTAAGAATGCCATAATGTGTGGACTTGTAGACAATGAATTGATAAGAGTCATGAGCTGCAAATCGGCAAAAGACATGTGGGATAAACTGAAGAGCATCCATGAAGGAGACAGCAAGATCAAGGAAGCCAAGCTGCAAACTCATCGAGCTCAGTTCGAAGCATTACAAATGAAGGAAGATGAGAACATAGAGGCCTATATGCTGAGAGTAAATGGAATCATCAATGCAATCGGAGGACTCGGTGAAGAAATGGATGATGCAGTTGTTGTAAAAAAGGTTCTCAGAACCCTTCACAAAAGATTTAACTCCAAAGTTTCTGCAATAGAAGAGGCAAAAGATCTAAACAATTTTAGCATGGATGAAGCTGCATGGTTCCTTGAGTGCATATGAAATGAGAATAGGACAAACTAAGCCTATAGACGGAGAAGCTGCTTTTAAAGCACATAAGAATATAAAAGCTGAACATGAATGCGAGGATGAAGAGACACTAGATGAAACGAGAAGCAAATTTTGTTCGAAAACTCACAAAGGGAAAAGGAAAATATAGAGGAAAGCTACCATTCAAGTGCTTCAATTGTGGAGGAGTCGGTCATTTTGCAGCCAAATGCCCAATGCATGATAAAACCAAAAATGGTGAAGGGTCACTCCAAGAAAAAGGTGATTGGAAGAAGAAACAAAATTTTAGAAAGAACAACTTCAAGAAGAAAAGCTTCATATCCAAGAATGTCGGCTCTTCTGAAGAAAGCTCAGGTGAAGATTCTGAAGAAGAAATAGGCGAAGCTCTATTCATGGCACTTGAAGGGGAAAGAACGGAAGAAAATCGGGAAGGTGATGAAAGCTTTAAAGATGAGGCTGAAGTTTATCCGGAAGGAGAATTGGTTGCTTGCACTTGAAGAGTTGAGTGTAGAAAGGAAAAAGAACAAAAAGTTTTCAAGAAAACTAGAGGATGCCATCGACATAATAAACAGTTTAAAAATACGAGACGAGAGGAATTCAAGAAAATGTCTGAAGTTCTTGATGAACAATTAAGCTGTAAAGACAGGTTGAATGCGGCAAGCTAGAGGAAGACATTGTTAAGTTAAGAATGCAGCTAGAGGAGATGAATAGAAAATTGAGCTGTTTTCATAAGTTTGAAGAAAGTCTTGTAAAGCTGGATAAAATGTTAAATAACCAAAGGCCTTTCGGCATCAAATTTGGTTTAGGCTTCGATGAAGGAGAATCATCAAATGGTTCAAAGGCCTTGAATGTAGAACCCATAAAGAAAGAAGAAAAGATCAGGGTTGACCTAGAAAAAACAAATCATGCCAAAGAAAGCAATAATGCCAGATTCAAGAAGAGTATTGACAAAGATGGATTCACAAAAGTCACACATCCAAGAAGGAGAAGATTCATGGCTCCTACTTCAAACTGGCAAAGACCTGCACCCGGGTTTAATCATTCCTTTTTCGGTTATTGTTTTAAATGCAATGCTTATGGCCATAAGATTTCAGATTGCAGGCATAATGTATCTCAAAGGAATTTCACCAGCAGAAATGCTTTTTCTCCTTTAATGAATTATGCTGTTGAATGTTATAATTGTCATAATTTTGGACATATTGCTAGAAGGCTGTAGAAGCACTTTTGCATCAAATAATTATCAGAGTAGAAAATCTCAACCAAGTGGGTTGAAACAAAACAAGAAATTTCTTGAAAAATAGGCACATGCTAATGAAAGGACAAAGGCAAAACAAGTAGCCAAATCTGTCATCAAACCAGAATGGAAAGAAAAGGAATCTTTGATTGTTCAGACTACTTTTAAAGCACAAGACAAATCTGCACCATGGATACTTGACAGTGGATGCTCCAGTCACATGACAAGTGACAAGCAAAAATTTGAGAATTTACAGAATTATGAAGGTGGTTCTGTGAAATTTGGAAATAATGATGGAGCAAAGATTGTTGGAAAGGGATCAGTCAAGATCAGTGATGGAAAGATAAAATCAAAAGAAGTCTTGTTTGTGATTGGTCTGAAGCATAACTTGCTGAGTGTAAGTCAAATCTGTGACCGAGGTCATGAAGTCATTTTTAAGGAGGGTTGTGAAGTGAGAAAAGCACATAGTGGGAAGTTGATAGCTACTGGATCTAGGACTTCTGGTAATATATATACTCTCTCAGAAACTATAGAAGGAACATGCTTGATTGGACAGGAAGATGAAAATTGGTTGTGGCACAAGAGGCTCGGTCATATTAGTTTTGACAATCTGGCAAAAATAAGTTCAAAAAGGGCAGTAAGAGATATACCAACCATTGGCAAACCAGTAAATAGCATATGTGCTTCATGTCAAAAAGGGAAGCAAACCGGATCCACTTTTAAATCAAAGGAATACTTCACTGACAAACCTTTGGAGATAATTCATGCTTGATTTGTGTGGACCCATGAGAACACAAAGCATAAATGGTGACAAATACTTTATCGTTGTTAATAGATGATTACTCCAGGATGACATGGATATTCTTTTTAAAGCTTAAATCGGATGCCTTTGAGATGTTTAAGATTTTTAAAAAATAGGTTGAAAATCAAAGCTGGAAAAAGGATTAAATGCTTAAGATCGGACGAGAGGAGGAGAGTTTATTTCAGAAGAATTTGCGAGAATACTATCAAAAATATGGGATAAGAAGACAGGTTTTCAGCGGCTAGGACACCTCGGCAAAATGGTGTTGTAGAAAGGAAGAATAGGACGGTGCGGGAAATGGCACGGACAATCTTAGGTGAGAACAAAATAGTCGACAGATTTTGGAAAGAGGCGGTACATACTGCGAGTTTACATTCAAAACAGGTGCATGCTAAGACCACATGAAAGCAAAACACCTTATGAGCTGTGGTTCGACAGAAAGGCAACAACAAGACATTTCAAAGTATTTGGCAGCAAGTGCTACATCAAACGGATTGAAGATAATCTCGATAAATTTGAAGATAGAGCTGATGAAGGTATCTTTCTTGGTTACTCAACAAAAAGCAAAGCCTACACATGTTACAACAAGAGGCTAAAGAAAATTGTTGAGAGTGTTGATGTGAAAGTTGATGAAGGTAGAGAACAAGAAATTACTTATCAAGAAAACTACCCTATTTATGAAGAAGTCATTGAAGGTGATGATGAAAAGGAAACGAGATGAGAATCAGAAAATTGATCCAGGATGTTGTAAAAGCTGACTCGGGAAGAAGGAGAAAACGGGGAAATTTAAAACAGGCAAGCTGGCAGAAAAATCATCCCGGTGAAGCAGTTATTGGGGATCCCACGGATGGTATTCGGACAAGAAGAGCGAGCGGTGCGGAACTATTCTCTGTTATCTAGCATTGAACCTAAAAATGTTGTTGAAGCAAGCACAGATGAAATTTGGATGAAGGCAATTAATGAAGAACTAGGACAGATTGAGAAAAACAATACACAGGAATTAGTACCATGGCCGACAAATAAAAACATAATAGGCACTAAATGGATTTTTCGAAATAAGTTAAATGAAGATGGACGAGGTTGTCGAGAAATAAGGCAAGATTGGTGCAGTAAAGGCTATGCTCGGGGTTGAAGGCATTGATTTTGAGGAAACCTTTGCACCGGTAGCAGGATTAGAGGCAATCGAGAATGTTTACGGCTTTAGCAGTCCATAAAAATTTCAAAGTATATCAAATGGATGTAAAATCAGCATTTCTGAATGGAAAAGCTGGAAGAAGAGGTTTACATTGAACGACCAGATGGCTTCCAACTTGGTGACAATCCAGAATTTGTTTGCAGGTTAAAGAAAGCATTATATGGTTTGAAACAAGCACCCAGAGCATGGTATGCAAGGCTGGATAACTATCTTATTAAACAAGGGTTCAAGAAAGGTTTGGTGGACAACAATTTATATGTCAAAACAGAGAAGGGGCATCTTATTGTTCTTGTTGTTTATGTAGATGATATAATATTTGGCAGTAGCATGGATGAATATTGCAAAGACATATCAACTAAAATGAAGAAAGAATTTGAGATGTCTATGATTGGTGAACTTTCTTATTTCCTAGGACTGTAGGTCAATCAAAATGAAAAGGGCATTTTTATTTCTCAAGTTAAATATGTAAAAGAAATGCTTGAAAAAGTTCACAATGGAAGATAGTAAACACTGTTAGCACTCCCATGACAACGAGTGGCAAGTTGAGCAAGGATGATAAATCTCGAGATGTAGATCAAACTATGTACGGGTCAATGATTGGAAGCTGCTTTGTATTTAACGACCACTAGACCAGATATATTACAAGCAGTATGCATGGTTGCAAGATTTCGAGGCTAGTCCCAAAGAAACTCATGTGACAGTTGTAAAGAGGATCTTCAGGTACCTCAAGGGTACTATGGATTATGGGTTGTGGTACCCAAAAGGTAAAGATTTCACTTTGATTGCATATTATGATGCAGATTGGGCGGGATGTATTGATGACAGAAAGAGTACCAGTGGAGGAGCATTTTATCTTGGAGACAGGCTGGTAGCATGGCACAGCAAGAAACAAGAATCGGTCTCTCTATCCACTGTAGAGGCGAGAATACATTGCAGCAACAACATGCTGTACAGAGATATTATGGATGAGACAAACGTTGAAAGATCTTGGTATTCATTTCAAAGAGCCAATTTCAATTAAATGTGATAACACTAGTGCTATCAACATATCCAAGAATCCAGTTATGCATTCAAGAACCAAACATATTGCAATTCGATATCATTTCTTGAAGGATAAAGTTGCAGAAGGAGAGGTCAAATTGGATTTTGTTCCAACTACGAGCAAGTAGGTGATATATTCACAAAACCATTGCCCAAGGATGTTTTTGAGTACCTTCGAAATAAGTTGGGAGTGGTCACAATTCCCAAGAACTGACTATCATTTGGGATCACATTCTCAGGGGGTGCATTTATGCCTATACTTATAGTTTTGCTTATATTCATGATTTTTGCTAACTATAACAACATTTGTCTGAGAGTGGTGTGCATAGACTCAGGGGGAGTCTGCAACGGCCCTTTGGTATTATTGTCAAAGGGGGAGAAGAATTACGAGGAGAGTGCATAAGTGTTGCCAACAATTCCAAAGGGGAGATTGTTGAACAAGGTGCGACAAAAGTATTGTCATTGTTGTCAACACGGACAGAAATTGATGCGATTGAAGCAATGGACAAGAATTCTGAAGTCGGTCGGATCAAGTACGGTGAATTTGCGGGAAAACGAAGTGACCCAGATTCAAAAATTTGCAGAAAAAGACAAGTAAGAAAATTGTCGCGATATCGCGACATGTTTTCTGTCGCGATATCGCGACAGGTTGAGAGGTCGAAGGCGAAAGAAAAATTCGCGATATCGCGACATGTTTGAAAAAAGAAAATGTCGCGATTTCGCGACATGGCGAGAGAGAGAAAATGCATGCCAAATTGTCGCGATTTCGCGACATGGCGAGAGAAGATTGCATGCCAAATTGTCGCGATTTCGCGACGATGGAGAGAAAAGGATTGCGACATGGAAAAAAAAAAGGAGAAAAAAAAATTTAGTCTGATTTCGTGACATGTGTCGGGTAAAGGCGCAGGCAATGAAAAGTGTCACGATTTCGTGACAGGATCGGAGTGGAAGCAACAAGGTGAAAAAGGTGTAGCGATTTCGTTGCATGACAAAATGCATGGAAACAAAGGTGTAGCGATTTCGTTGCATGACAAAATGTATGGAAACAAAGGTGTAGCGATTTCGCTACAAGTCAAAATGCAAGGCAACAAAGTTGTAGCGATTTCGCTACATGTCTTGTTTTCGCTAGTGCATGGAGCAAGAGTTGTACGAAAGCGAAGAACGTCGCGATTTCGTGACATGTTCCAATTTCGCTACTGCATGAAGCAAGGATTGTACGGAAGCCAGAAACGTCGCGATTTCGCGACAAAGCTGAGGATGACGTCAGCAAAATTGAAAGTGTCACGATTTCGCGACAGGGTGAAAGAAAAGCGGAAGAGAAGCGGAAAAGGAAAAAGAAAAAGAAACGTGATTTCGCGACAAAGATGAGGATGACGTCAGCAAAAGCTGAAAGTGTCGCGATATCGCGACAAGTTGCAAAAGAGACCTCAGGAAGCCGGAAGCGTCGCGATTTCGCGACAACATTGAGGATGACGTCAGCAAAAGCTGAAAGTGTCGCGATTTCGCGACAAGTTGCAAGAGAAGCATCAAGGAGCGTCGCGATTTCAGACAACATTAAGGATGGCGTGTTGGAAGCGTCGCGATTTCGTGACAACATTAAGGATGACGTCAGCAAAAGTTTGAAGTGTCGCGATTTCGTGACATGAACAGAGGAAAAGCTTTCAAAAGCCAAAATGGTCGCGATTTCGTGACAGCAAGGGCATGAAGGCGTACGGCTACAAAATGTGTCGCGATATCGTGACAAGTTAGTATTTCACGGTCAACAGCCCAGAAAAAGTCAACTGGGCAGAAATGTCACGATTTCGTGACAGGTAACAGTTGGGCGGGTAAAAGCCGAAGGAGCATGCAAGATGACACGTGTCGAAAAAAGCATACAGGAAAATCATGCAGCCAGTTACGTAAAAAGTAACTGATGTCAGATCTGCAGTTACACATTGACAGGTGTTAGACATGCACTAGAACAGCTGTATATGCACGATTGAAAAGCATTCGAAGAATCAAATATGAAGGATCGGAAAAGCTTTCAAAAAGACGTATTTGCAGCATTCGAAAAGCCGTATTTGCAGAATTCGAACAGCCAAATATGAAGGATCGAAAAAGCTTTCAAAAAGACGTATTTGCAGCATTCGAACAGCCGTATTTGCAAGGATTCGAACAGTCGCTTATGAAGAGGAGAAAAGAATTCGAACAGCTCGAGAATGTCATTCGATTGCATGCAGGATTGAAAAGTTATAGAAGACGAAAAGTCTCGATGAGAAAAAGGGGTTATAAAAGGACAGTCGTGCAGAGAATAGGGTTGCTTGCTTGTTAGAGGGAAATTGCTGTGAAAAGAGGGTTAGAAAAGAGCCAAGAGAGAAATTAGCGAGAGCGATGAGAGTGTGCAGAGTTTGTTTAATTGCGGACCGGTCGGGATCGTGTAATAAGTGAAGACATGTTTATGTCAATTTTAAATTGCTCGAATTGCGGTCCAAGTTGGTGCTTGGTACTAGGGGTTGGTGCTCCTATCTATTGCGGCAGAAAACTAAGGGGTTGGTGCTCCTTCCGGTAGATCTTTGGTAAAGTGTTTGTAAAATTGGTATTTTGCAAAGACTGGATTTGGATTGGAGTCCAAGCAGTCATTTTTGAGGAGTAGCCAAATTGGTGAACCTCGGTATATTGAGTGTTGTGGTGTGCTCTATTGTTCAATTTGCTTTTCTGGTTTTCAAGTTCTCTTTGCTTCATTTTTAAATGTTGTAGATATTAATATTAATAGTTACACTGATTCACCCCCCCTCTCAGTGTCATTGTGTGAATATCACATGGATGGATGATGGTTATGAGGATGGAAGAGAGTGGGTGGCAAGTGGGATGGGTGCATAAGAGGAGCATCTTAGAGATTCCCCACTTGGAGTAGATAAATGTGCAAGTTTCTCTATTTGGGCTATGACACCCAATGACACATTATGACGTGTCATAACATGCCTCACTAATGCTATTTTTTTGGAGAGATTTCTCACCCACCAAAATGGAATTACCCATCAATGTGCTTGGGTGGAGGGAAGGGATGAATATTATGTTTCCCCAAATCAAGGAAAAGTGTGCATATTTCCCTATTTGGGTTATGACACATTATGATGCATCATAACATGCCTCACTAATCCTCTTTTATGGAGAGATTCCTCACCAATGGATATTAATGCACTTGGAATGTGGAGGAAATATGGTAAATAAATGCCAATTGGAGTTAACATGAACCAAAGTTAAAAATAGCGAGTGGTCCCATGATGACCGTGGTTAGGTGGAGGAAGGGTCCAAAGTGGCTCAAAGGGGGCTAAAATGGCCAATTTTAATAATTTCTAAGGTTTTAAATAAATAAATTAAAATAATTGTACACATTATTAAATATTAATAGTAACCATTACAAATGTGACACTTTTTGGGTGTCTACAAATACCTCTTTTTGTACCACATTGTGTGAAAACACAATATGGTGCAAAATAACTAATGATACCAACTACTAGCTTGACAATGGACAGAGGAAATAATGGGTGAATGATGAAAGTTATCTGTGTCTTAAGGAGAGTGATGCAAGATTATATCAAATCAAGAATAATGTAAGATATCCCAATTATAGAAGCAACAAATATCTTTGCATCTTTGTCTTTCAAAAATTGACGAGATCAATTTGACTAGAATTTTGAGTCTTGGAATCAAGATTTTGATTAGAAATTTTGAAAGAGAAAGAAAATATGAGTTCTAATTTTTTTCCCAATAGAGGGAGGGTTAATGATAACCTCAAGCAAATATTCTTAGACACACATAACTTCAAAATTAGGTGTTTGTGTACTGAATTGATTTGAGATAAAATTCATGGGTACTTGTCAACCCCCTCAAATGGTGAGTGGATGGCAAGAAATGGGTGACAAACATGATCCGTTTGACAAAATATGAATGAAAATTGTAGTATGGAAGAAGGAAAGGTGCACAAAATGTGATTTTTGTGGTTATGTGCAAAATTTGGGAGCTTGTGTATCCTAATTATGTAGCCTACGAGCCTAACATTATTATAATGTACGAGATGCTTACGAGATGATATATAGATACATATTTTTTGGAAAATTATTTTGTGTTTGTGATGATAATGTGATGGATTATGCATTGAATTTATGATGATGTATGATGTTAATTTATTAATCTATGAATATATATAGTAATTGAAATGAGATGCATGTGAAGAGACTCGTGGTGGATGGTTATTTTGATAAAATAATAAATGTGACTAACATAAAATGGAATGGTTAAGAAACTATGAATGAAAAAATAGGGTTTCTAAATGCATATTTGATTATTGTTCAAAAATTCTTAGCAAAATTTTGCTCACTTGTAAAGTGATTGATTAATTAAGGGTGTCAACACAATGGTACTGACATAACTATTGAATATAATGGAGTGAATGTGATACTATGGAAATAGAGGATAAATACATTGTAATAAAAAATGTGATATGACTTGTCATTTTTCATATCCTAGGAAAGGAAGGATAAAAAAGTGCTTTTAGGAAGCTCAAACACCCTAGTGACAGCAATCAAACTCATCTACTGCTCAAATAAGCTCTTGAAGATACTAATACCAAGCAGGGGAGTCAATTTACTCAGAGATCAATGTGTGTGCAATGATGTTCATTTCTAATTTTGAGAGAGGTAGGACTGCCAATTGTAACTCAATCCATTATAAGCTAGCTCATACTTGAGCAGACATGGGTCTATACAAAAGAATATTGCTAATGTGATAGACATGTTGCCATGTGAGGGTATACTCCACTACCAATCAAGCATCTATAGCCTCGATTGAGATAGCTCCACAATTATTTGATGTTTCTCCACTACTAGCCAAACATCTATAGCCCCGATGGAGACATCTAAAATTCCCTAGGATCCATGATAATTGATTCCACTGATGCTTTTTTGTTTATTTGTTTGTCTATTTCTTGCTTTTTTAGTTTTTTGTAAAATGGATCCTTACGATCAGTTTATAGCATGATGGGATGAGTAGGGAAAACTATTCACTTTGTGGCTTAAAGCTATGCATGGCTTCATCTTTCCTAGACTCAAAATATGATTAATATATGAAATGTGTATGGTCCAAGAGGAAACGTGATGTAACCAGGAAGGCCTATAACACTTAAGGGATACATGACTTTCAATAAAGGTTGACTGAGACACTAGATATGGTTGAACGATCAAAAGAACCCAAATATTTTCCAAATCTATAAGAGGAAAGAGATAAAGCATGGTAAACTATGAATGGTGGACCTGGTGGATATGATGGACAAGTGCATATAAAGAGGTTAGATAGCTACGACTATAATGACGCTCTTGATTAAGACAACTAAAATTCCTTGTAACGATTCTTGTCAAATGTAAGCAATCAATGATCAAAATTAAAATTTGGACAAAAATGAAAATGTAAAAAAGAAACGATGATTAGTTTGTGATGAGATGGGTAAAAAGAAAGAATGAATGAGAAGAAAAAAGAGGGAAATGCAAAGAATGAAGAAAAAGGGGAAAGAGAAAAGGGTGGAAGAACACACCAGTCCAAGGTATCTAGCTGCTTGAAGAATGATCGTATGAGGAGTGATGTGCGAGGAATTAGAGAAGAGAAATAAGGAGGGAAAGGAAAACTAAAAATAACAAGGATATGGGTGGTAAGTGGTTGATTTGAAAAATGAAAAATAATTGTGACATGAGTGTGGTGTGTGTTTTGATTTTGATGATTTGTTTTTTTAATTAATTATGTTATAGAGTGGTAGTTGTTAGGCATTGAACGTGTGAAAATGTAGAATTTTAATGGGCTTAGGTTATTCAACTCTCTTGAGAGTCACACGTTTATAGGTCCTAAAACCAAATAACTGGTTAACAATGAATGAACCAAGCTAGTTAGCAGTAAATTTATTACGTAGATGTGGTGGAAGATTTAAGTTTTGTTGATTCTCTTTAAGGACAAGGTCACCCACTTAAAATTCTTGTGGATGGGTCTTATGATCATAGGATCATTTGATTCAATTTTGGTAAAATGAAGATGCTCAAGAGCATTGATTCAACATTCATCAAGAAAAGTGAGTTGATCGAGCCTAGATTGGCATGTTGTATTGTCATCCATGAGTCTTGCAAAGATATGCATAAAGTTGGGATCTCGAGCTCAAGAGGTATGTTGGACTCGATACCATAGACTAATGAGAATGATATTGCTCTCGTTGACATTCAAATACTAGTTCAATATTCCCAAAGTGCCAAAGAAATTTGAAAGTGCCAATCTTTATGATTCTCTTGTACCATTTCCTTGAGAATGGCACAAATAGTCTTATTGGTTGCCTCAGCTTGTCCATTGCTTTGAGGGTAGTAGGGTATCGATAAGTTATGTTGGATATGATACTTGTTGCACAGTGCTTGAACATTCTTATTTTTAAATGAGGTGCCATTATCAAAAATTATTTTTGTTGGGATACCAAACTTATAGATGTGTTGGAGTATAAAATCCACAATTCAAGGTCCTATCATACTGGTAAGAGGAATAGCCTCAAACCACTTAGTGAAGTATTTAGTGGTGGTGATGATAAAGGTGTGATTTCCTAAAGATGGAGGGAAAACATTCCCAACCAGGTCTAGTCCCCATTGCAAGAATGGCCATAAGACTTGAGTGGATTGTAAGGCTTGTGATGGAAGATAGGTCAAATCAATATGGTGTTGACATTTGTGATATTTCTTGACATATGTACAATAATCATGTTCCATGGTGGGCCAATAGTAACCCATGCATAAAATATGCTTTGCAATGGCCATTCCACTAAAATGACCATCACATGTACCATTGTGTGCTTGAGCCACTACCTAATTGGCTTCCCATGGTTTGAGACAACAAAGGAGGACACCTTCGTAGCCACAATAATAAAGTACATCTCTTACTAGAGTATACCGAGCTACCTTTTTCTTGAACGTGCATTTGGTAGCTAGAAACAAGTTGAAAGGAAGGGTACCAAGTTATAGAAAATCCTTTATTTGTGCAAAATAGTGTGGTAGGGCTTGATCTAAATTAGAAGGACATCTCATTCCTTATCAAATAACTCCTGGGAGATAGCCAATTTGGATAGCGTAGTGACATGAATGAGGGTGACATTATTGGTAATGTTCTACGGGATAAGAGACCCGATGGAGGCCATGGTATCCATGAAATGATTAGACAACCTTGGTAAATTCTCTATGTCATACCAATCAAAATTTGTGAGCAACTTGTCAATGATTTGCTTATAGGATTTTAAGATTAGGCACTTGCACTGGTAGATTCCCTTAACTTGATTGACAATGAGTTAGGAGTATCCTATGATATGGATATGTTTGATGCACATGGCCACAATAGTTTGAAGGCCTTAAATTAATGCCTCATACTCTATGCTATTGTTGGTACAAGGAAAATCAAGCTTGAATTATGAAGTAATGAGGCTTAATTAGAATGAAAATCAAGTTGAGTATTATTTGATGTGCAACGTTTAAATAGGCATAGAAATACCAAAATACAATAATAATCCCTGATATCATGCAAGATATACCAAAGCGTGTGAGATAAAAAATAGGGTGGAAGATGCCTTATGAAATAATAGCTAACAATCCCTATGGAGTAGCTAACAACTAACAACAAGTCTAATGCCAACTAACAACCTACGTGAGGGGAAGCCTCACGTGGAAAGGGTAAAAGAAATATATCCTAGGAAAATAAAAGAAAAACATAACCTAGGAATGTGATGCCCTCATCATACCTCCCCACTCAAGAAGCATTGGACTCCAATGCTTTTACAATAGGAGTGGAATCTGAACTCACCAAATGTTGCAATGAAGGCTCATAACCGGGCGGAAGAACATCCTGGAAGCCATGGGATACCAATGTAGAGATACAACATTGAGAGTACTCCCTTGCCAAATGAAATGTGATGACAAGGAGTAAGGACCTACTGCTGGATCTGCAAAGGCTGTTGAACATATAAAACCTGAGAAAATAATATCAAAAGAGGTCATTGTAGTACTCGATGTGGAACAACAAGAAGAGCAGTATGAGCAACAAGAGGAGGCACTAATGTTGGAGGAGGAATAACCTCCTTAGGAACAGAAGGACGAATGTCCTTTGGCCATGAAACTAAAGAAATCCTTGGTAAAGATTCCAAGAATTCTGTATGTGGAAGATTACATATAAGAAAGCTCTTACTCTGATGATGCAAAGAATAGGTTTTATGATAAGCATCATATGAAGCTCACTTATCATATTGATAAGGTTGGTTGAGAATCATTCCACACAAGTCCATGGGAGTCACGTCACAAGTGACTCGATCCACATAGTGTGGACCAAGTGCAAATGATAAAGTACAACATTTTGTGATTGCAGAGGCAGTTCCCTCATCCTTCCAACCAAGTGAATATGGAGAAGGATGGGGTTTGACTAGAAATTTGAGATGATCAACCACATATTGAGAAATGAGGTTGGTCGTGGAGCCATTGTCGAAGATGCAACTCATAAAAAAGTTGGGAAGAAGATGAGCTCGTGTGAAGAACAAACTCTCTCTATGTTTTTGTCGATGCAGGAGGGTCACTTGGTTTAGTTTCCCCTAAAGTTATGGATACACCGTATCTTCTCCTACACAATTAATGGGCCCATCTTGTGGTGCCTCCTATTGAGGTTGTGCAAGCAAATTTCTCTTCTTTCTAAAGCACTCAACTTTGTTGTGTCCTCATTTCTTACAATGATTACAAAACTTTTTTCCATTATAATAAGGGGAAGAAGAAGAAGGAGAAGTAGAAGAAGAAGAAGAATTTGTTGAAGCTTTGTTGGACTGCTACTACTGTGGTGGTCCTGGTTTGGGTGCCTTGGATGAGGCCCCTAACTTCATAGCAATTTTATCTTCCTCTAGTTGTGCCTTATTATATACCTCATTCAAAGTGGCACAAGGTGCATATTTCAACTCTCAAAAGAGTTGATCTTGCAAACCACTCTTAAACTTATTGATAAGCTTAGGAGTGGGATCGAGGATGCTATTGAGAATCCTCAATTTTTTGAACTTCCCAATGTAATATTGAACACTCATGTTGTGTCCTTGCCTCAGACGAAGCCATTGGAAATCCAAATCCTCAAAAAAATTGGAAGGATAGAATGTATCCTTCAATGCTTGGACCAAATCATCCCAAGTGTCTATGGGATCCTGAGTGCTTTGACGATCCTGTACCAAAACTTTAGCAATGCCAGAAAGTTTTAGTTTTGCAAAAGCAACTTGGTCATATTTTTTAATTTTGTTGTAGTCGAACCAGGTATCCATGTCGAGAATCCAGCTATTGAGAATATCTGGATCCCGAGAGCCATTATAAATTTTAACCTCACATTTGATTTGAGGTCGAGGTTCATGAGTTGGACTAGGTGGACTAGGCCCAGTCATGTTTTGAACCTTGTCAGCCAAGAGGCTGACTACATCAGCTATGGTGGCCACTTGTTCCACCAAATCAGTAGCCATATAACCTCTGGTGTAAGCCAGGAGGGCTACAAAAACTCTTCTAAAAAAGAGTTACAAAATTTACCTCGAAGGGCAATTACAAAGGTGCTATGAGTTCCAAGCTTTTGTAGAATGAGCCTCAAAGGGCTTTACAATTGTTGCCTCTTAGGCAATTTACAAAAGCTTCCCAACTTGGTGGGATGTTTTTTTTTTTGTAAAGTGGAAGCCTCTTGGGCTTTTTTACAAGGTGTGTTGCAAAAATTGCAAAAAGTGAAGCCTCTTAGGCTTTTTACAATACTTTTGTAATTTTTCTCAAGGTATTAATTGCAAAAATGAATGCAATTTTAAAAGGTTTAATTAAAATAATTAAACATTTATTTAATTAATTAAATTGTATCAATGTTAAAACAATTTAATTAAAATAAATAAATAAAATTATATACCTTAACAAAAATATGTTTTTGCGCCAAGCGTGCGTGCCATCACAGGGCCACAAGTCATAGACATTTCACGTTACTGAATGAAATTCAGCAAATGGTCAAGACTCACTGTAGGTCTGCCAAATGACAAATATTGCACAAGCCTTTTCTTTGGCGCAATGGCCACCGCACGGGGCCTAACCATCACGTGGTGGTTGAAATCAACAAAGAGCATCTACTATATTAAAGGGCTTCAAAACCTGGCCCACCATAAATATGGGATTATGAAAATCCACCAAATAAAACAAAAACAAGCGTAGAAGGATGTTCTCACTAAAAATCAATTGTTCTAATTGCTATCACCACATCAGTCGTAGAAACCACCAACCATATGAGCACTACTAAGTGTCATCGTGAGGGCTAATAATTTAATTCATATCATTGACAAAGGTATGTTGCAATTCATGTTATTCTATGCGTTGTACTAAATATGACGTTGCTTTTGAACACGTTCACCGTTGTAATAGGACATAAGTCGAGCAAAAACAAAACATGCAACCATCAATGATTGAGCCAACCTCCTCATTGAAACCCTATCTCTGTCTGAATATCAACAACGTCGAGTGCACAACACTTCCATGCTCGCCTTGCAAAAAAAAATTGAATGGCATGATTGGATGCACAACCACAACTTTGTTTACAACTTCATCAAAAATCCACATGGCTGCTACGATCATTGAATCCTTACTAAAAATGGTTGGATGTTTTTTGTTGTTGTGCTAAAAATATCAAAATAGTGGTTTAGCAGTGAACAAAAATAGTTGTCCTTGGATTTTTTAGTGCAACTCGGGCATCCATCATGGATTGTCATAGTGGCCACGTCCGTACAGAAATATCTTGATTCGGTCTGGTCGCTAACAGGTCACTGCAAAATGGAATTCTTTTGTCGATCCGTCCATCTTTGCAAACATACGTAGGAAATGATGTATCACCTAATGTAGGGCATTAATGCCAAAAAATGATGTTGGAGGTCAAACTGGATAGCACAATGACAACATGTAATGACATTGAATATGAAAAACTCGATAGCATTCAGGTGGAGGTAGTAACACTTTTGCGATACACGCATAATCGCTCTATTTTTGTGGCTCAAGGGGTGGAAAAATGACGGACTCAGAAAGGCATTTTATGTCTGTAGGGCACGGAGTTTCCTTGGGATAAAATATCCCACATGTGGGAGGCCACATGTGGGAGGCAGAAGGATATGTGTGGTTTAAAATTACAAACTCTCACCTAATCTTTCAACCACCTCTTATTAGTCCAACCCATAGTCCGCCTGCTTTTATCCCATGCCACGTCTTTCACGTGTACTGCCACTTAGATTATCACCTCTAGGCTACCTCTCTACCATGTATTTCATGTGTGCTAGCCTTGTGTTTAGTTCCTGATTCCCATAGGTGTCACATCCAGGTCATCTGGAAATCCTAAAAAACTCATCCACTAGTGTCCCAAGGCAATTTTTACCTTCAAAAAGTTGTTAACAAATTTATAAACAACAAAAATTACTGCCAACAACAAAAATCGTTGTTAACAAAAAATAATTACCAACAAAAATTGTGGAAACAGAGAAACAGTCCTTCAAAAATTTCAAACCCAAATGGAGCAATGAAATTCAAGATTGCAAAGTTGCTAAAATAGCCCAAATGGAACATGCCAAATGGGAGCACACAGGTCGCAAGATCGGTGCTTTGATATCAAATAATAAGGCTTAATTAGAATGAAAATCAATAAGGCTTAATTAGAATGAAAATCAAGTTAAGTATTATTTGATGTGCAAAGGTTTAAATAGGCATAGAAATGCCAAAATACAACAATAACCCCTCATATCATGCAAGATAGACCAAAGTGTGTGAGAGGAAAAATAGGGTGGAATATGCCTTATGAAATAATAGCTAACAATCCCTATGGAGTAGCTAACAACTAACAACAATTCTAATGCCAACTAACAACCTACGTGAGGGGAAGCCTCACATGGAAAGGGGCAAAAGAAATATATCCTAGGAAAATAAAAGAAAAATATAACCTAGGAATGTGATGCCCTCATCATGAAGGGATAGGAATCCCTTGAGGTGTGAAGAAAACAATTCTTGCACCTCCCCCTTGTTTACACTTAGACCCATAAAAAAAAAGGGTGATATCGACTTCATCTCCAAGTTCAACATGTTCTTTGTGCTCAATAATACTGAAGATAGAGTCGTATGAAAGCTCTATGATAAGAGGTTTATCATCTTGAAGAGGATATTTAGCAAGTTGGTCGGTAATGACCTGACTCTTTATGGATTTTTGGCTTATGAATTTGAGATCAAATTCTATTAATATAAATATCCATTTTCCAATGCAGGTGTTTGTGTAAGTGCAACTGATCATATAACGTAGAGGATTCTCTGGAAATGACATACATTGTATGGTTGAGCATATAGCGACGAAGCTTTTTGGTGGTAAAAACCACAACTCATAGCTTCTCCACATATGCATATCTTGTTTCATAACTCATCAAGATGCGGCTAATGTAATAAATAACCTACTCTAGATTGGCTTCATTCTTTTGAGCCAACATGGTCCTTAAAGCAAATTCAATGAAAGATATGTACAAATGGACTGGGATGTTTGATCTAGGTAGAGAAAAAACTGAAGGGGAACCAAGGTAATGCTTGATAGCATCGAAGGCTTCCTAAAAATTGTTGGTCCATTGAAATGTGACCCTATTTTGCAATAAATTATTGAACAAATTACATTTATTTGACAATTGAGCAATAAAATGATGAATTGCTTGAATCTTACCTTGTAAGCTACAAAATTATTTGAGGATTGTAGGGGGTTGCATTTCAAAAATGACCATGACCTTATTACGATCCACTTCAATGCCTCTCTTAGAGATAATGAACCCCCAAAAGCTTCTCAGAAGTGATGCCAAAGATGTACTTTTTGGGGTTAAATTGCATGTTATGCTCAAGAAGGCGGTCAAAAACTTTATGTAAAACATCGATATGCCCATGGCACATTTTAGATTTAGCCAAGAGATCATCAATGTAATATTCAATTATTTTATGCATTTAATCATGGAAGATGAAAGTAATGGCCTGTTGGTACGTGGTTCCAATGTTCTTGATACCGAATGACATGACTTTGTAGCAAAATATCCCCCAAGGTGATGTAAAAACTATTTTACGTTGGTCATCAGGATTGACCTGGATTTGGTTATATCCTAAGAAACCATCCATTAAGGAGAGAATTTCATGGCCCATGGTGGAATCCACTACTATATCGATGTTAGGGAGAGGAAAATCATCTTTATGATATGCTTTGTTGAGATATCGAAAGTTAGTGCAAATGTGTATCCCTCCATTGGTTTTACCAATGGGTACCATATTTGAAATCCACTCTGGATATTCATTTGGTTGAATAAATCCCATGTCTACAAGTTTCTTCAACTCTTCTTTAACCATGAGGGCTATAGTAGGATGTAGTTTCCTTAACTTCTATTTGATCAAATTAGCACTAGGGTTCAGTGTGAGGTTATGAAAAAAAAGGGTTGGGTCAAGGCCAAAAATGTCTTTATAGGACCACACAAAGGCCTCTTGATACTTTTTTAGGAGTGCAACAAAAATCTATTACTCTTTTATTGAGAGACTCTTTCCAAGTTTGATGATTTTGGGGTTATTTGGGTCTGTGATAATATTGATGTCTATGGTTTCCTTGATGAGCATGTGGGAACCCTCCTCAAGCTGATGAGGGGTGGTAATGAGATGGATGTCATTTGTAGTATTATTCAAAAGGGGTGGTGCAGTCTCACTAACTTAAGTGTTATAAATAAAAGAGGATGAAAGAGTAGGTGAAGTAGAAAAGAAGACATTTGAGTCCCTAAGAAATTGCTTTGAGGGATTAAAATTTGAGGTAATTGGAGGGAATGAAATCCACTCAAATTCAATGAGATTGGTATCAATGTGGATGGAATACACAATATCATATGAATAATGGAGAGTTGTGTATAAGTCAACAAAAAATGTGTTGACTTGGGGACATGAAAGGGGTTATGGATTGGAGTTTGGATTCCCTTGCACATGCTCTCAAGAAAGGAGTTGGTTGAGGACAGGTGAGTGAGGATCAAGTAGAGGTGGCTAAGGTGGAGGTGGAGGATTGATGGGTGTGTCTAGTTGATCTAATAGAAGGAACAAGGAAAAATATGGGTAGCGATAGGGGGAACATACACAAATAAAAGTCATTCACATATGTGATATGAACAACATGAAATGATTCATCTTCAAAGCTATCAAAGGCAATTGAAAATGCCTCAATTGGCTCATCCCATTCATCATAGAAATTTTCATAGGATATGGTGTGGATGGTGGTAACTTTGAAGAAATTTGTCAATGACACGGGAACATGCTCTGGATTAGGGCATTTGTCCTCATTTTCCTCCTTGAATCCAAGGGTGATACATTGAAGATCATCCTCAATGGGATCAATTGGAGAATGTTGATCATAGCCTAAGCTAGAATTATCCTAAGAAGGTTGAGAATAGGGTTATATAATAGTCTACATTCCTCTCTTATAGCAGCCAAGGCTACATCCTCTCTAGTTGAAACAATGGAAATACTTCATGGTGAATTCAGAAATATCCAAAAAAATAAGGTTTTAGGCTCTTTTTTGGGAGGCTTATCTATTATAGAATTGATTTTCCCATACATAAAATTCATGTGATTGGAGGAAGAGCCTATTGGGACAACAACATATATGGTTAAAGGGGTGCAACTAGGGCAACCAAAATCCCTAATTGATTCTATATCTAGAGGAAAAAATGTTATGTTGTGTACAAGGTACTCTCTTATACTAGGAGTATTCATATGTACAACAACACTAGGAGATTGAAATAAGAGCGGCTGAGTGGAGGTGGAGGAGTATGCCTTTGTGTTATCCATGAAAGTGGAGCTATGTGTAGAGGGTGGTAGACTAGGAGTAAATATCCCTTGAATGGAGTCCAATATGGTTGGATACATCTCAAATGGATTTAGTGGTGGGGGTGGATTAAGTATCATGGAAGAAGATATGGTTTGGGATGTATATGTGGGTGTAGGTGTGGGGACGGTAGAAGGAGTGATGGTGGAATAAGGGAGAAGAGTACTAGGTTTTTTTATAGGAGAAGCGGTGGGAGTAGAAGTAGAAGCTCTAAGATGATGGTTAGGATTAGTGGGAGAAATAGAAGGGTGTGATATGGATGTAGTTGGTGGATAGAAATTGATAACTAGATCCAAAGGTGAAGAGTGATGCAGTGTGGATACAATGGACATGGTGGAAGATAGAGTTTGAGCCACTAAGGATGAGGGAGGTATTTACAAATAATATGAAGGATGAAGAGGTTGGGGATGGGGTGAAGCAACTTGCATGCTAGAAGAAGGGTGGAATGGTTGAGCATTGGGTGAAGGATAGGAATAAGGTGGGTAGTTTTGAGGAGGAAGAGGTGAAGAGTATGAAGAAGATGGATGATTGTGATTTGGTAAAAATGAGAGGTATAGTTGGTGCCCAAATATGAGAAGGATGAATTGGATTGGGTGATATTGAGTGAGCGGATTATAGATTGGCAATGTGTGGGACAAATGATGGAGTAGAAGATGAGGTTGAATGGTATGATGAGTTGATCTAGCGATAGGTGAGAGATAGATGTGTTGAAGGTAGGGGAGACTCGTGCGGGTGTGTGACCATATGGGAATACTTAAACGGTTCATCATCCATTGGAATACAATGGATGCGACCCTCATGTGTGTACTTGAGAAACTAATGTAAAGTTAAGGGTACATAACACATATTGTGTATCCATGATTTGCCTAGGAGTACATTGTATTGCATCTCTCCATCCAAGACATGATATAGAGTGTGGATAGTTTGGATTCCTATTTGGATAGGGAGGATAATTATTCCTAGTGTTGAGCACAGGGTATTGTTGAATACCGGTATAGTGAAGTTAGAATCGATGATGTGAGTTGGTGGAAGATTGAGGTATTTGAGGGTATATGATGTGATGATGTTTATGGAAGAACCCGTGTCAATCAAGACATATTTGAATATTTTATTATCAATAGTTCCCATAATGTGCAATGGTGGATCTGGTCCTTCCATCGAGACATAATCTTAGTGTCATAAAATATGATGGCTGGTGAAGTGCAAGTTTGAATGTTACTCATGAAATTGGCAAAAGAATTGGGGTCATGGATTTGCAGCTCTATAGCTTTGATTATTTTCATTAGTACCTCTAGATGAGGAGGTGATTGTTGGATTAACTCATAAATTGAGAGCTTAGCTGAGGCCATTTTGAGGCTATGGGTAAGCCTACTTTTGAGATGGGTGACTGGCTAGGGTTGAGGCACAATGGTGACTTACACTAGTGAAGGTGGCATATATGACGAGGATGGCATATTCAAGGGATTGTTTTTTTATGCAGGTGGGTTTGGGTATCTTTAATTTTTGGTGATCACATAAATCATGCCAACAAAACCTTGATAATTAGGATCATTGTTGGTATGATTAACTTAATTTGGTTAAGGAGCAACCATAGTGTCTCCAGTATCTGGTTGTGCTTCACCATGTTGTGGTAATGGGGTTTAATAGATATCCAAATTTTAATTAGGAGCAAGAGGGTTTTCAATTTTGATAAGTCTGCTTTCAATCAAATTTTGCATTTTATATTTAAGTAGGATGCATCTATTGACATCATGAAATTTTTATCAATGGTAGATACAATACCTATCTTCTCTATATCCTATTCCTCAAGGTTTATTTGGATCATCAAGTTTTATCTTGGGAAAATAGATCAATTGTGCATCCATGAGTCTCTAAAAGATTTTAGACAAGGGCTTTAAGAGGGGTGTGAAATTGCCTTGGGGTTGTTGAGGGTGCACTACCTATTGAGTAGTGTTTTGATTTTGGGTAGGTGGCAACACAATATTGTATGCTGACCACTATGGCGGATAAGAAGGTTGTTGTGGTGGAGTTTGAGGTTATTTTTGGGGAGGTTGAGTGGTTAGGCTACTCAACACTAATTGGTTGATTTGTGCAGGCTTGGATTGATTATTTGTATTGTTTTTATTGGTATTTTTACCTGGTCATTCCTTCTTTTTGAGCTTGATTTCCCCTTGGATCTTGATATCCTCAATGATTTGGCTTGAGTGAGAGCTTCCTCAAGAGTTCAATATTTTTGGAGTTGAAGAAGAATGGATATTGATTTGAAACAACTCCATGTGAAAATTTTATTTAGTTCAATGATGGGGATGGAGAAGAATAACTCAGTTAGCACTACTCTCCATTAATTGCCATAATCGAGGATAAACTCATAATCAAGTTGATGAAGGTTGGTGAGATTTGTTAAGGTGGTCTTCTTCTTAATGTTTAGAGTGAAATGATCTAAGAATAGATTGGCCAATTGTTCAAAATTATATAAGTTGTGTATGTAATTTCACTCACCAAAATTCAATGAGATGCAAAGGAAATGTAATTTCGGGATGAAAGGTCGCATGGATTTGCTAACCTAAGGTGTAAACTTAGGAAAATGCCAAAATATTGTATTCAGTTGTAATTGGGCAGTTGTGAATAACGGATTGTCTCAGGAACCACTTTGGAACGGCCTGGACAACGTTATATAAGGCCCCATTTTTGAATTTGTAGGTCTGGCTACTAGCTTACTGGTTCTTAGTTGCTAGAGTATAGAGATAGTAATATTTCTGAGTTATTGCTATGATATTGATAGAGTTTCCACATTGTAACTGAGTTGACAACCATTAATGATAATAACAGACGTTGTGGATGATAGTGTATGGTCCTGTTGTGTATGGTTGATGCATTGTGGATTATCATTGTGTGAATGAATTTCCTTTCTTATTGTTATATGTTAGTTCTAGGCTTTGTTGCAGCTTTGTGAGAAGATTGTTACTTGTGGAATCATGGAGAATGATCTAGGAGCATGAGAATGTGGAAAAGGATGTACTGAGATCGACTGTATGATTTTTGGATGTAATTGCTTGAATGGAATCTCTCACTAACCCGGATTGGGAGTTTTGTTTGTGAATGGAACCATCTTGTTAGGCTGTTAAAACCTCTACAAAACATCCCGGAGAGAGATTGGAGCAGAAGAGCATTGCAATTACTACCTTTCTGTACTTTTGGATCATACATATCGTACATCGTACAAATCGTACACAGAGTTATTACCCGATTTGGTAAAATAGGTGATCGATAGAAACTTACCCGATTTGGCAGTTTTGGTAATCGGCTTGAACGATTACAAAACTATGTATGACAGCCTCCAAAATAACATCTATCAATTTTTATGAGTGCAATATCATACCATATTGGTCACTGTATGATCTGAGATCGTACAATGTATGTGTTAAAGACCGTACAAGAGATTGATAGTTCATACAAGGGTAGTTCGGGTAACTGGAAGATTGTTCGATTTGGTAGTATATCTATCTAGGGATCATTATGACCTTTGGAAAACACCTCCCCATAAGGAATACTCCACCACTATGTTACATTTGGCATCATTGCCTTATCAAATTTGGCATTTTTGTTAAAATGGGTCGAATTTGACTAACAACTAGAGGTGATTTTTTATGATGGACACCGGTACATGAAGTCGTGGGAGAAGAGAACCATGAGAGAACATTCTAGTAAGAAGGAGCATAAGGATTTATCAAAGAGGAAACATGAGTAACTCAGATCAGAGTACGCATGAACCAGAGATAGAGCAAGTTTGGACATCCGAAGAAGGAGACTTGGAGATGTTGTTGATTGAGACAGAAGACGAGGAGGAAGACCCACCGATCATAGAGGAGACGGGTGACAAAGAGAAAGTGCACGATGATGGAGAGTGGATGGTAAGACCTGAGGAAGTGACAATGAGGTTGTGAGAGGGTGCAGAGGATGGGAGTCAGACACCAAGGCAACAGGATGCAGGGACTCAGGAGGATAGACCACGACAATCTCCATCACATCAACGAAGAAGGTCGTAGAGTGAGGATGCACGAGAATTTGGTCATCGAGTGATGGGACAGAATAAGATACCTCGAATTGATTCTTCTGATGACAATGAAAGTAAGACACCCCCGAGGAGGAATTCGATAGAGATCCCATGGGACACCTCGAGTGAGAGTGATGACTCTCCTAAGATGGCTAATAGAGCAGCCAAACAAAGATGTCCACCATTTTTAGGTGAGGGTAAGGAAGACCCCACATGACACGTAGGAACTTGCATAACTATTTGGAGAGAAAATGGTGTAGATAGCCTGGAGGATTGGGTAGTCCTCTTTCCTACCACCTTGAGAGGATTGGCCATAGACTGGTACCTAAAGAGAGAGAATAATGTTGATTTTCAGACTTGGAATCAGATAAAGGAGAAATTCATTGAGGAATTTTGACCTTTGAAGGATGATGGAGACATAGTCACTGAGCTTTGCATAACAAAATAGAAAGTAGATGAGGATATAAAATCCTACAATCATCGACTAAAGTAGTTAGTCGATAAGATGCAGATGCCACTAGCAGATGTGTTAATAAAATGATGGTTCATAGATGGGTTACTACCAAAATATAAGAAAAATATGAAGGGAGTACCATCGGACACATATGAGGAAGCTTTGAAACACGCAAAGACCTTTGAGAGTGAATCAAAATAGACATATACGGGAATCTTGTCTCATCCCAAATCGAAATATTCAGATAGTGAAGAAGAAGACACTATTCAGAGGATGGTAGCATCATTTCGCAAGGAGTTTGATAAAATGGTTAAAGAGCAAAAGATCAAACCAGATAGGAATGAGTTGTGGTGCATAGAATGCAAAAGTGAGGGACATACAAATATGAAGTGTCCAAAAAATGACTATTGCCATATTTGTAATGTGATGGGGCATGACGTAGTGCTCTGTCCCTACAATGCAAGAACCCATCCATAGGTACTATCAATCCAAGAGTAGGAACAAAAACCATAGGCCCAAGGGAGTGGCCAACAAGCAATGAGTGGTGGTTACAAAAATAGTAGAAGAGGTGGCAGATAGAATCAAGGTAATCGACAAGGAGGACAAAGTCACTTACAGTATGACTCGGAGGGTAGACCGATCATACAATGTCGTAATTGCCAAGAGTGGGGGCATTTTGTGAAGAATTGTCCTGCACCTCAGATGCAAGGAGCACCACAAGCAAGCACTACACATATGTGTAGATGGTGTGGTCCGGGGAACCACAAGGAGGAGAATTGTCCAAAGCAGGTGAGTTCGAGTAACCCATAGAATGTGAGCTATTTGGACATTGAAGTTCCTCAAGTTAAAGAGGAAACTCAGGAAGTGTTAGCCATGATGAGGAATCAGGCTAAAAAGGATAAGTATCCAGAGCCAACAAAAGAGAAGCAACGCTGGCAAGCAACAAAGAAAATATTGCAAGAAGAAACTGAGAAAGTTAAGCAAGGAGAATCGAGCACTCAAAAGGAAGTACGAAAACCATCAGAACAGGAGACAGTTGTGCAGCATCTGGAAGCACAGGTATTAGATACCACAGTAGAACTTAAAGTATCTGATTTATTCGAAGCGATCCCAGAATTGCTGAAAGCAATGGTGGAGGAGATGCAACCACAGAAGGTGATGGAAGTAGAGAGCCAACCAATTGTAGGGGAAGAACGAAAAGACCAATTTATGGATCCTACCATATTAATGATTGATGTGGGAAAGAAGCCTGCATTAATGCATATGGAGATTTTGGGGCACAAATTGACACAAGTGATTGTGGACGGAGGTTCCAGTGTTAATGTGCTACCCGAAAGGACTTGGCTAGAACTAGGCGCTCCATCACTATGGGCACCGAGCTTCCGACTGTATGGGGCTGACCAGAATGATATTAACATCAAAGGAGTTTTGACTGCACAACAAGTAATGATAGTTGAGCAAGAATTTGTCTTGGACTTTGTTGTGATTTCAATGCAGAAACCTGCATATGACGCTCTCTTAGGGAGAGGATGGCTACGAATGGCCAAGGTTAATCACAATTGGGGAAAGAATCAGATCACCTTCAAAAAAGGACAACATAAATACATGATCAATTTAGCTAATCAAAGAGTTAGTGAGGATGTAGCTACAACTGACGAATCAAAAAACTCATCAGGGGATGAAGAACACGAACCTGATGGAGAAGGAATGTTGTACATAAATGAATGTAGTGAGGATGAAGCTCGATATGATAGTGGACTTCTTCATTGGAAAATGGAGGATTATGAGATGTTTCAGCCCAAATGCCTCTGTATTGAGTCAGAAGAGATCAAGGAAAAGCAAGACAAACCGAAAGTAAGCAAAGAGACTAAGAAGGAAACAGAAGAGAAGTGGATGTTTCCAAAAAGCTTTGTGGAGTATACAGTAGGAGATGCAGAGATTGATACAAGACCGGCACACCCTGAGAATGTAATGAAAGCTACAAGTGAGCCAGAAAGTATCAAGTATGAAGGACCTAAGATAGTGGATATTAATCTAGGAATGGAGAAAGAACCTAGGATAGTCCACTGTGGCGATGATTGGAATCCTGTATTGAAGGCAACAACTTTCAAGATATTCTTGGAGTACAAGGATGTCTTTGCATGGACATATAAGGATTTGAAAGGAATCCCACCTGAGTTATGTGTCCATAAGATTACACTAATTCCTAGCACCCAACCTGTGAGAAGGAGACCATATAGAATGAATCCAAAGTATGCGGCATTGGTGAATGCGGAAATAGAAAAGATGTTGGAAGCAGGAATTATATTCAGGGTGATGAATAGTGAATGGGTTTCACCTATAGTAATCACCTTGAAGAAATAAGTTGATAAGATAAGGATATGCGTAGACTTCAGGAGTCTAAACGTAGTGACCATTAAGGATCCATTTCCTATTCCATTCATGGATTCTATCTTGGAAGAAGTTGCAGGACATGAGATCTATTCATTTTTGGATGGATTCTCAGGATACAATCAGATCAACATCGCTGAGGAGGATAAGTTGAAGACCACATTCATTGTGGAGAATGGCATCTATGCATACAATCGAATGCCATTTGGACTCTGTAATGCCCCAACTACATTCCAGTGCATCATACTGTATATATTCGACCAATTGGCGATGGGGAATTTCAAAGCATTTTTGGATGATTGGTCCATTTATGGGAAGATCAAGGAGCATCTTCCAGCTCTTAGTGAATGCATGAGGAGGTGCAGAAATGCATAGATATCATTAAACCCAGCAAAGTGTTTTTTGATGGTACCATATGGAAAATTGTTAGGACACATTGTGTGCAGTGAAGGATTGAAGACGGATCCAGATAAAATTTGGGTAATATTACACATGGAAGAACCTTTTGATGTGAGTTCACTCAAAACCTTCCTTGGGTCAACAGGATATTACCGAAGGTTTATCCAAAATTATGCACATGTAGCCTACCCGTTAGATTCTTTGATGAAAAAGAATATCCCTTTCAGATGGACAGAGGAGCACCAGGGAGCCTTTGAGGAGTTAAAGGCTAAGTTGGTAAGTAGCCCGATTTTGGTGTTTCCTAGTTGGGATAAGGAATTCCACGTCCACGTCGATACCTCAAACTTTGCAATTGGATGTGCGTTGGCACAAGAAGGACAATTTAAGTTGGATCAACCGATTTTCTTTGCTAGTCACCTTTTGTCAAGGCCAGAAAGAAATTATAGTACAACAAAAAGGGAAGCCTTGGGGATGGTATATGCAGTTCAAAAGTTTAGGCATTACCTATTGGCAAACCCCTTTGCATTTTATGTCGATCATCAAGCATTGTTGTACTTAATAAACAAACCAATAATTCAAGGATGAGTTAGTAGGTGGCTCGTGATGCTCCAAGAGTTCATATTCCGAGTTGTGGTGAGACCTGGCAAGAAGCATGTGATTGCAGACCAGTTGTCTCGAATACGATCAGGGGAGCCAGCAGGAACAGGGGTTCCTGATGAATTTCTAGATGCACAATTATTTGCCATCAATGTTGTGCCATCATGGTACAAGTTGGTTGGCCAGTATCTATCCATAGGGGAGTTGCCACAGGAGATGATGACAACTAAGAAGAAGAAAATAATCATGAAGTCAACACCTTTCCAGATAATAGCAGGATTGCTATACAAGATAGGAAGTGATGGTATCTTGAGGAGATGTGTAATGGAGGAAGAAGTTAAGATGACATTAAAAGAAGCCCATGCAAGCTTAGCAGGGGGACATATGGGACCAGATGCGACTGCAAGGAAAATATTGTTAGCAGGTCTATGGTGGCCCACATTGTACAATGATGCAAAAGAACACGTGAAAGCTTGCGATACTTGCCAGAGAGCAGTAAAACCAGTTAAGAGGGATTTTATGCCCTTACACCCATCGCAGCCACAAGAGTTGTTCGAACGTTGGGGCTTAGACTTCGTAGGACCATTTAAGACATCTCAAAGATGGAAATGTAGATATATCATAGTGGCAATGGAATACCTCACAAAATGGGTAGAAGCAAGAGCATTACCTGATAATTCTGCTAAAAGTACAACATGATTTTTGTACGAGCAGGTAATCACAAGATTCGGTATTCCACTACGAATAATGAGTGATCAAGGAGGACACTTCGTTAATGAGATTATCAAGATGTTGACAACAAAGTTTAGGATTTTACATTCATTATCTAGTCCATACTACCCGAGAGCGAATGGGTAGGCAAAAGTGACTAATAAAGTCTTAGTATCAACTCTATATAAAACCTATGGGATAGAAGGAGCAGACTGGGAGGAAAGGTTACCATCCATTTTGTGGGCATATAGAACAAATTTTAAACCAACAATGGAACATACCCCTTTCCAATTGATGTATGGTCAAGAAGCGGTGGTGCCAGTCGAGTTCTTGATACCAAGCTTGAGAGTTGCGGTAGAGCATCGCTTGGGAGATCAAGAAAGTTTGGAGGAATGACTGATGACGCTGATCAAACTAGATGAAAGAAGAGTCATGGCATAGTGGGCAATTGAGGTAGCCTAGAAGAGATGAAAGGTGTGGCATGACAAGCATTTGAGGAAGTTGGAACTTAGTCCAGGGGACTTGGTTCTCAAGTTTAACGGGAAGAGGGAGATCAAGCCAGGTAAACTGAAGATGTTATGGCTTGGCCCTTATAAAGTAATTGAAGTATTGGATAATGGAGTGGTCAGGTTGTAGAACCTGAATGGGATGGAAGTACCCAACACTGTAAATGGCTCAAAGTTGAAGCCTTATAAAGTACAATGTTTATTCATTGCTTCGAAAGAGATCAAACGAAGAAGATGAGCAGATGCTCAAAATGAGGCTCATCATGAGCCAGGTCTACCACAAGAAGAGCCAAATTTTGGACTTGTAAGACTTTTCATCGAAATGGAGGAGAGGCAGCCAATAATTGAACAACAAGAGTTGGCACCTGGACCTGGTGAAAGAAGAAGAGTGTGAGTACATATCATACGAATTGATGGGACCATAAGAGAGGGAGAAGAGTGGATCCCTCCAACAATAGAAGGCTATCAAGAGAGAGCACTATTACCAAGAGCTTTGAATAGGAGGTACCCATAGATAGAACATAGGGAACTACCTAGACAGCTGGAAGGATGAAGAAGGGTAAGGCTGATAGTGTGCAATGAAGATAGAGTGGACACATTTGAGATGGAAATGCTAGAGGATGCTAGGGAGGACAGGCTAGAAGAAGAGCTAGCGAAACTTTCCCCATTGGCTCAGATAGGGCTATTACAGTAGAGAATGAGAATGCAAACTCAACAATTGTAGGAAGAGTATCAAACACTACGGGGTCACAATGCGAGACTGAGAGTGCAAGTAATCCAAGAATTGGATGGTACCATACAAATATTGGATGAACAGAGGGTAGTTAGATTGCAAGAGATTGGAAGTGAACCTGAGGAGGTTGAAGATTTAACTCCAAGAAATGGTGGAGGAAATGAAGGCACAAGTACAAGTTCACCACCTCCACCAAGCAGGCAACCTACGATAAATGAGGATGTAGGAGTACTTTGGCGAGATATAGAGGAGACCACCACATCACCTGAATTGCATCACAATGTAGCAGGTATGGCAGATTCTAGTGATGACGGAATGTCATGGTTGGTAAGAGAGCCTAGTACAGATGAGGATGAACCGAAGAATCCTCATAATCCTCAGAGGGATCGAAGTATTCCAATCAGTGCATTGAGACCGAGACAAGTTGAGGACAGACCTGAGAATGATACACAGGCATATACAATAGCTCACCAGTAGCTGAGAAGACAAAGGAGGGAAGTTCAACGACTGGAAAGAGTGATGAATTTGCCAATCGACTGGGCAGAATAGAGGGAAGAGGGTCGGACTGACTCTAGCTCTGAAATGGACTTTTTAGACGATTATAGAGCAGTATTGGCATCTTCATCCCCCTAGAGATCCTTTGAGGAAAGAATATGGAGACATCATTTGGTACGAGCTGATAGAAGAGTCAGAACCTTACGATAATTGTCACCAAACCGAAGTCCACTAGCTAATATTGAGTTTGTAGAGATTACTCCTGATGACCGAGGAATAAGAGGAAGAATTGGACAAAGAGGATGAGGTAGACGACCAAAAAATGATGGGAATCTGAGTGATGTTGCAATTAGAGGAGGTAGAGGATGAGGAATATTTTGACCCCCTACTCCTAGATGGCCAGGTGATAACCCGCTAGCATGTTTGAATTGGGTAAGGAACCCACAGGATATACTCTGACTAAGAGGCATGTTACGAAATGTGGTTGGCAGACGCAGAGGAGGGCGACCACCCCTGAACCGACAAGGACCCCAACGGGAAGTAGGTAACTAGTGGTTACCCCGAGTAAGAGAAGAGTCATCGATAGTACAGGGAGGTTTCATGCCTAGAAGAAGTGGAAGGGGGAGATACCCACGTGGTCGAAGCTTTGCTGGTAGAGGAAGGGTACAATTCGTAGAGGGTGGAAACCTAGGCCAACAAAGGACCCGATCACCAAGTTTGGAGCTAAAAATGATCCATGGAGATAGGTGAAGAAGTCGCTCAAATGATAGTAGAGTGGTAAGGACACCACCACCTCGGGATCAATCACCTGGACGGTGAGAAGAAGGCCTACCAGGGGACGAGACTCCAAATTGTTGATGTACAATATTGAACTGTACACATTGCAGGAGGGCAAATGAATGGGCAACAACATCACAGGCAGGGACCAGTCAAGCAGAGGTACAAGAGGATACCACTAATCGGAATGTGATGGTCGAACCTCGAGGCCAAGATTGGGATGGGGTCGTATAGGTGAATGTCATTGTACGATTACCCAGGAGGTAAGTATAATTAGACTAGGATTGAAAAAAAAAGATAAAAAAAAAGAGAAAATGAAAAATGAAAAAAAAAAAGTTGTGCCTTGGTTGTGAAAATCCCTCGAGACGCAATTAAGAAGGGCGAGGTTGAAAACCGGAAATGATGACCTCTCCAGAGGAAAAGAAAGCAAAAATTCCTCTAAGTGATGAAATCGTACAATGAAAAGAGAGAATCGTACAAAGGAATGACTGACATGCAAATCATGCAAATCGTACGGTATGATCTAGATCGTACGATGTACGATTTGCCAACTAACTCATTTAATGCGGCATGTGGAAAAGTAGCGGTTGGAGGAAAAGAAGGGGGAAAAGACAAAAATTTTAAATCAATGTTGAGTTGTCAATCATCTAGCAGTGGAGATGGAAAAAGCATGCAAATTGGCACCTATTTTTAAATTTTAGGGTTTTATTAGGGTTTTTGGAAACTTGCTTTAAAAGGAAGGGGACTTAACCATTTTTTCACCAAGCAAGCAAGAAATCAAATATTTTTTAGGAGATTGAAGGGGAAAAGCGTACAATTGATAACAAAAAACTACATGGGCGAGAATTTTTCATCGGTATTCTGAAGATTGTAGACCCATTACTAAATTTGTACCAAGGAGTTCTTTTCCACTTCGAAAATTAACCCGAGAGAGAGAAATTGAGGGTTTTTCTCCATAGAAGGGGGAAATTCAAAATTTTATGAGATATTGCAGCCAAAGACGTCAGAATACGTCATTGTACAGATTTTGAATGGAGAAATTATAGATAAAAGTTGGAGGAAGCTATGATTTGTGGTAGAAATTGGTGAATTTGCAAGAAAAGAGAAGATTGAAACCCTAAATAGCTAAGAATCTAGAAAATATGAGCTAGGAGACATGGGAAGCATGAAATAAAGACCGTACAATCATACCATACAACCAAAAATTCATCAAAGTAAAGAAAATTACATCGAGAGTGAAGGAGTGAAAGATTTGTTGAGAAAACTCAGGGAAAGATAGATCGGGCCATTCCAGCAACTGGGTCGATGTCATATTTGAGAAAGGAGGCCAAAATATTGATATTTTTTAGCAGTGAGGGTTAGCAAAGATGTATTGTATGATTTGGAGGTAGATTGTATGATTTTCAGGTGAAAGGGTGCAAGTTGAGTGATTTTTTGCCATTTTTGGCAATTTTTCAAGAGATCATACGAAAACATATGAAATCATACAAGTTTTAAAGGGGAGGGCAGCCAAGAAAGTAGCATATGAAGTACTCGGTACCTTATACAATTTCAAATCATCATTGTACAATTTGACAAAAAATTAACCATTAGAAGTATTGACGGAGTAAAAAGGAAAACTGTCAAAAGGGTGTACGATCTAGGAGGAAAAAAAGGAAGGTAAAACCATACATAGTACTCAGAATCATACATTGTACGCTTTCACGGAGGGTTGTACGATTTTTGGTACATTTTTAATTGAGGAGAAGGGAGTTGTGCAATCGGTGAGATGTTGAAGGAATGATATCAATAGAAGAGTTTGGATGTCGATTGAGGTGGATTGTAGCAAATAGGGTGGAGAGATCACTAGGTCCACTTCACGAGAGAGAGGTGTACTCATGGTAGCACTTCGGATATCAGTTTTAGTCTCATGATAGGCATGGTAATCATCCATGGAGGAGAGGAGGATATAGGCCATGGAGGATACAAGACCATTGGAGGGCACACCTGGATAGAACACCATCGAGGTACAGAGCGGTAAGGATGGCCCAAGACACTACCTCATGGAGGGAATTGAGGAGTGAAGTGCATGTACCATAGTAGGAGGAACACCTGAGCAGTGGATAGGAGGAATGCCAGGTGGAATTGTCCAATATGATATTTGTATAACATGGAGCGGAAGCATGTAGGAAATGGTGGACAGATGAGAAGAATAAGTCTCATCCTTGGAGGAAGACATTTGAGAGTGCGCAAGTGTCAGTCATTGCATAGATTCCACTATTTCATAAGATATTTTTTTAGAACTATCTTCTATAGATAGTTCAAGCATATAATGCAGTGACAAGGACAACCTACGTCAATGTGGGCAAGAGGTCAGTGAAGGTGGAAGTGTCGTGGAGGCATTCAGGAGAACATTTGGGCTACCAACGGAAGGCATGGAGATAGTAAAGAAATTGGTAGACCCAATTGAAGCACACTGCCTAGTGACTACCTTGACCACTATCAAATCACTGATAGAGGCAAATATTTCTAATGTAGGAATGCACAAAATAAAATAGAGCCAATTGCAAAATGAACATTAGGCTTGTGCAATGAACACAATCATGGCTCGACTATCAGGTGATATAAGGGCAACGAAGATGCCGATGTGGATGGCCCAGTATGCAGAAGGTATTACCAAGGGGATTCCATATGATTGGGGTACCTATCTGGAGAGACGGATGCATGAAGCATTGATGAAGTGACCAAAGAACTTTGGGATGGCCTTTTAGGCTATAGGATTGCTTCTAAATGTAGTTACAGAAGTGGGAATGCAGTTCCTAGGGTTGACACCACCTAGAGAAATTAGGCTAGATCAACCAACAATATTGAGATGGGAAAAAGTTGTACCCATAGGTAAGGTTACTCTAGAGAAACCATGCACAAGGAGTGAGCGACACAGGAGTGAAGCTCAGGAAGACACTTCTCTGGAGGAGGATGTCGATGTACACCATCGAAGAAAACATTCTAGATGGTTGGAGCCGAAACTAGAACAACAAGTACCTGCAAGAAGGTAGCAGGAGCAGCCTCTCAAGCAAGAAAGGGAGAGTAGCCCTATAAAAATAAGGATGAGAAGGCAGTGAGAGAGAATGGTAGGTAAACCAGCTCCAGAAGTACGGAGAATGGAAGAGTCAGATTCAGAAGCGATGGAGCTGGATGAGTTGTGTTGGGCAGAGGCAGAGAAAATAGTACGCTCATCGAAGATTTTTTCTCATTTTGATAAGATGGATGCCTCTGATTTCTTTAGAGGAATTGAGGTAGGGCACGATGGAGTAGCCACTACCCAGGATGAAGTAGGAGTGGGACCGAGTACCACAGTGGTAGAGCCCAAGAAGAAGATTCGGTACAGGATTGTATCAGGAGGCTCTAGCCAACAAGAAGTTTCGAAGGATGTAGAAGTGCCACAAGAAAGTGAAGCACTTGTTGCTCAGCAGGTCACAGTAGGGGATGCACAATAGATCCAAGAAGAGAATGTGATAGAGGAACAACAAGTGGATGGCAAGGAACAAGAAGAAGTTCGAGAAAAGATAGAGGAGCCACAGGGAGGCTCATCTAAAATAGAAAAGGCTCAGGAGCAAGTTGAGCAACGATCTCAAAAGGAGATCATAAATATTTTGGATAGCGAGGGGGAGGAGAAAAGAGAGAAACAATCTCCACCTCAAGAAAATATAGACACCCAGAGAGCACTTAGAGAGCTTGGAGGAAGCTCTAGCCACCTTAGAGAAGAAGAAGAACTAAGGACTCCTACAGAAGAAGAACGGTGGGGAATGCAATCTAGTTATCTCTTGGAGATACCGTGGTTCGAGAGAGTTACAATGGAAGAGGAGGCACGGGGAATAGAGGATAAGGTGGACCACTTTTTTGCTTAGTTAGGCCATGTGATGAATAGTGCAAGAATGGAATTTGACATTGGCCATGTAGGAGAACTGAAGCTATGGGAAAAAGGTTTGAGGGGAAAAAAGGGGGGAGGGAAAAGGTCTTAGAGGGGAAAAAAAGGGGGAAGGGTGAACAAAGAAGATAGTTGATATCCATGCACAATATCCATGGAGGTTACCCAGGGAAGAGGTAACAACAATTTTGGGAAGAGAAGACTTGCTAGAAGGGATGGTCACAAACTACAGGAAGGACCCGAGGATTTATTTGGATCGAGTAAGTCATCCAACCTGCCCAATCAATATGATAGAAGTGGAGTATAGAAGGGTCGCTACAGGAGTGTCCATTACCCTGAGGAAGTTGAACTTCCTAACACATTGGATAGAGTGGTTGAGCATTGGGTTGGTAGAAATCCATCGGCTCAAGGAGGCACAGGTAGAAGAGACCGTAGCCACTCAAAAGGAATTGGTCGTAATGGAAGAAGAACTATAGAAAAGTAGAACGATAGTAGAAGAGAAAATAAAGAAATTAGAGGAGGATCTATCAGGCCTCAGAGTAGAGTCTGAAGCCAAGATTACAATGCTTGAAGAGGAGAAGTGACAGATTTCCCAGATGGTAGAAGATAGGATCAAGGAGTTGGAGGCACAACTTAAAGCAAAGGATGAGCAGATGTCAGCTCAGTTGGCCGAAAAGAATGAACAAATGACTACACAGGCCAAGAAGATAGAGGAGCTGACAAGGGATAGCAAGAAGCTCAATGAGATGGTCATTGAGAAGCAAGCTCAAGTAAGGATCAAAGAAGACCAGGTTTGAGCTCTAGAAGTTGACATCAAACATCACTTGGAGACCATCGATGAAAAGAATGAGGAACTCCAAGTAGCTGCTCGAGAAGAAGCTCATTGGAAGGATAAGTTGACTAAGAGTGCCTCCGACCGAGAAAAGCAAATGATGGACTTCATGAAAGTTGTCGAGGAAAAGGCTAACCTTCACGGAGCCAAAGCCGTCGAGATGGGGAGCTATGCAACCAAGTTGAGGAATGAAAGGGAAATGTACAAGACCCAAGTCAAGGACTTGGAGGCTGAGGTAGCTCGATTAGAAGCAAAATAAATAGAACAAGTCATCGAGGACATCGACTAAAGTAAAGGGGAGGGCAGATGTAGGCAACAAATCCACCTCCCAAAAGAAGAAGAGGTGATTTGCTAAATTTTGATAGTTTTGGGATGATTTGCTCAAGTTTTGTGAAATCGTACAATGGGAGAAAATCGTACAGGAGACCATACAACTGAAGTGGCAAACCATACAGAGCAGTGGCAAATCGTACAGGGCATACCGAAATTCAATGAGATGCAAAGGAAATGTAATTTCGGGATGAAAGGTCGCATGGATTTGCTAACCTAAGGTGTAAACTTAGGAAAATGCCAAAATATTGTATTCAGTTGTAATTGGGCAGTTGTGAATAATGGATTGTCTCAGGAACCACTTTGGAATGACCTGGACAACGTTATATAAGGCCCCATTTTTGAATTTGTAGGTCTGGCTACTAGTTTATTGGTTCTTAGTTGCTAGAGTATAGAGATAGTAATATTTTTGAGTTATTGCTATGATATTGATAGAGTTTCCACATTGTAACTGAGTTGACAACCATTAATGATAATAACAGACATTGTGGATGATAGTGTATGGTCCTATTGTGTATGGTTGATGCATTGTGGATTATCATTGTGTGAATGAATTTCCTTTCTTACTATTATATGTTAGTTCTAGGCTTTGTTGCAGCTTTGTGAGAATATTGTTACTGGTGGAATCATGGGGAATGATCTAGAAGCATGAGAATGTGGACAAGGATGTACTAAGACTGACTATATGATTTTTGGACGTAATTGCTTGAATGGAATCTCTCACTAACCCGGATTGGGAGTTTTGCTTATGAATGGAACCATCTTGTTAGGTTGTTAAAACCTCTACAAAACATCCCGAAGAGAGATTGGAGTAGAAGAGCATTGCAATTAACATCCCTTTGTACTTTTGGATCGTACATATCATACATCATACAAATCGTACACAGAGTTATTACCCGATTTGGTAAAACAGGCGATCGATAGAAACTTACCCGATTTGGCAGTTTTGGTAATCGGCTTGAACGATTACAAAACTGTGTACGACAGCCTCCAAAACAGCATCTATTAGTTTTTTTGAGTGCAATATCATACCATATTGGTCACTGTACGATCTGAGATCATACAATGTATGTGTTTAAGGTCGTACAAGAGATTGATAGTTCATACAAGGGTAATTTAGGAAGTTAGAAGACTGTTCGATTTGGTAGATTCAACCTAGGAATCATTCTTACCTCTGGAAAAAACCTCCCCATCGGGAATACTCCACCATTGTGTTACACTCAAGTGATCTTGAGGATCCTCTTTACCCTTGAACTTTTTAAATTTGGATATTTTGAACAGGGGAGGAAAAGTTAGCACTAGGATCGAGGGGTTGATGGGGTAGTTTTGAAGTTGACTCAAGGTTGGCTTTTGATACCCCATGACTGTGACTTGCGATTCCAAGATATTGAATTTGTTGGTCAACTATTGGAATGCATCAATGATGGTTTGGGGAGATTATTAGTGGGTGCCATAATGAGTTAGATGAGATGGCTCAATGGGGGATATGATTAGTGTGAATAGAGACGATGATGATGGTGGTGAGGATAAGAATATGGTGCTTGTAGGACTTGAGATCCTGAGAGTGAATATTTATGAGAATGATCATGGGTATGATGGGGGTGTAATTGTGCTTATTGAGTGTGATGTTTATGATAGGTAGGTGATTGAAGTGGGGGATACAATGATGGGTAGGAATAAAGGGGTTATGTAGAAGTTAGATGATGTGTGCATTAGGTGGGGTGTGATTGGTATGGTTGAGAAGTGGGATGATACGAATCATGAGTGATATGGTATTGATGATGTGATGGTGGATGTGGGTGTGGGTTATACAAATGTATTGTAGACCATTAATGAGAGTCATGAGGATGGGGGTAGATTATAGGTACCATGGGTGGACAAGAGGCTCAAGATGGTGATTGAGGAAAGAATGATCCCTAGGCAGGTGGATGAGATGAAGGATGAGGAGTTTGAGGTGGTTGTTGGGGAATGTGGGTGATGTGAGAAGAATTGATGTGATAGGATGGGCAATGATTAGGAAGTGCTTGATGAGAAGGCAACTGATGAGAAGATGTACTAGGATTTTAGAATGGTGAGGGACAAGTAGAACATCTAGTAGAAGAGTGTGTGACATATGCACCATTGACATGGATGGTAAGTGATGAAGGGTAGGTGGTGGGAGGAGCGACATGAAAAGTAATGGATTGAGGAGGTGAGTTAGGAAATTGGAAAGAAGAAGATGGATTGGATGAGTGTAAATGGGAAGTGGCACAAAATTGGGCTGAATGATGTGATTGAGAAGTATGGGTAATAGAAGGAGGTGATGTATAAATGTGCATGCATTGATATTAATGGAAATGGTTAGAAGAATATGAATTATTAGGGTCGATGGTCCGAAAAATTGGGCCTATGATGTGCTACAAAGGGGTGGCACTAGATCCCCCAGGTGGTGATGATATTTTTGGCATTCCAATATTTGGCACACTAGAGGTGTGATGAAAGCTATAATATACAAGAGGCAATGGATGATGATAGGGCTTGTAAGCTTACACTTGAACGAGGATGGGGTTAGCGTGAGCAGGGGTAAATATGGAGGGAATGATCTAGGTGATGGATGTTAGAATATATTACATCATTTGGCTATGATATATTACCTCTGTAAACATATATTAGAATATATTACTAAGCTCTATGAACAAAAGGGAGCCTAACCTCAAAATTACCTTGATCTAGCCCCAAGGGTAACCAACTTCTTGATGATGAAATCTAGGAAACTATGTTATCTAGCTATGGTGCCTCAAGGGCTCAACTGATGGTTGGTGGTGAAATCCAATGTCACCGAGAGGTTTTTCTCACAAAAAAATTTACAAAATATAATCATGCAAGAGTTTGTGATGTCTTTTTTATTTTGATTTTGTTTTTTTTTTTTTTTTTTATGCCTACTTACCATGCAAATTGAAAACTAATCCTAAAGATGCAAGGAAAATAATGATCTAAAGTTCCTCCTTTTTTTTTGAAAGAAATCTTGATCTAAATGAGTTTTTGAAAGCATGCACAAACTAATCTACTAAATTTGGAAAATAAATGACAACCTAAGCTAATGCAATTGAAAAAGCAAATGATAATTAGTTGAAAGAGTATTTTAGTTTATTTTTTTAATAAATTATAGCTGATCTATTGTGCGTTTATTGTTTGAGAGAACATTAAGAGATAAATAAGGTATTGTGTGTTTGAAAAGCTGTGGACAGAAACAACTAAACTGATGTGACTTTTGAGTTGTGAAAAATAAATCATGAAGCAACTATGCTAATGTTTTTTTTGTTTGTTTTAAAGTTTAAAAGGGAGGAAAGATATTCAAGCAACCAAATAAAATAAACTATGCTACAAATTTTTATGCCAAATTGAAAAGGTATGAGCAACTATCCTGTGAGCCCACGTTGAAAGAAATGAAAACTAAGAATATTATTGTGTCCTTAAGCCTATGCTTGAGCCTATGTAATTGTTTTCTAAGCTTGAAGACCACCCTGGGCGGTTGTGTTTGAGCTTGAGAACTACCACATGTGGTTGAGACTATGATTGAGAACCACCACGGGTGGTTGAGACTGAACCTGTGAGGGTAGATATTGCAAGATACCACCTTGATTTGAAAGGTATGATTGTGTATATCCTAACCTTAGGTGCTTATGATAGAGACAAGCAAGATTTTTAGAAAAACAAGCTAAATAAGCATGCAAACACAAAGAAACCTAATAAAAAACAAATAATACATTCTATGCTCGATGCATGTGCCAAAGCTCATGCAAAACAATAAGCATCAAATGTGTTGTGGACAAAGGGTCCCACCATGATTGCCATGTGTGTGAAAGAGGAAATACACCATAAAATTTGAAATTAGACAAAGTGCACTAATAAGTAGAAATTTACAATAAATTTAAAATTGATAAACTTTATTTTTTATAAAAATGCCTTTTCGGTTAAAATAGACCTCCCAAAATGGAGGGTTTTCTTTTACAAGTGAAATCTATGGTGTGGCAAGTTATCTCCTCGAGTGCACATTGGGTTTTGGAAGGGTTTATAAGACATATTTATTAACCTCTTGAGCTTCCATGCATATCCAATATCTGCACACAAGTCCACAATGAAAATATCAGTAGCCTCCACAGGGCCTTCCAAGAAAATACCTTAAATCATGAAAAATAACTACAACATATTACAAAATTAATTTAATAGTGGTTGATATTACTCCAAATGATATGATAATTTTTGGAGACCTTCCTCTAGATGTAAGTAATCCTCCCTTATAATTTCATGGAAATCCAATTCTAGATGACGAAGTTATGCCCAAAACAATGAGGGTGGGTCTAGATGGATTTTGCATTTCTTGAACGTGTTTTGGAGATTTTGATGTAGATATGGTGCACTATTGGATTTAACCTATTGGTGTGGCTACATAAAAGGAATAGAAAATATTACTAAGAGACACCATGGTTAAATCCTTCAAGCTCTTCGAATGGTATACCTACAATCACAATATTAAAACACGTATACAACAAAATCGAATAGAATTTGAGCAGAGTTTCATTATAATTCTTGTTCACATATAAAAAAATGGAGACCTATTTATAAAGTCTCCCATGTATGAAGGATGGCGATGAGGATGGAATAGAGTGGGTGATAAGTCGCATGGGTGTGTAAGAGAGAAATCTTAGAGATTCCCCACTTGGAGTGGATAAATGTGCAAGTTTTTCTATTTGGGCTAAAACTTTATGACACATTATGACATGTCATAATATGCCTCATTAATGCTCTTTTTGTGGAGAGATTCCTCACCCACAAAAATGGCATTTCCCATCAATGTGCTTGGGTGGAGGGAAGGGAGGAATCTTATATTTCCCCAAATCAATGACAAGTGTTCACATTTCTCTATTTGGGCTATGACACCCTATGAAATAATTATGACACATTATGACATGCCATAACGTGCCTCACTAGTGCTCCTTTTGTAGATATACTCATCACTCACCAAAAATAATGTGCTTGATCAATGTGCTTGGGTGGAGAGAATCCTCACCCATGTGCATTAATGTGCTTGGAATGAGGAGGAAAGAGGGGAAGTAAATGCCAACCAGAGTTAATGTGAACCGAAGTTAAAAATAGTGAGTGGTCCCATGATGACCATGGTTAGCTATAGGAAGGAGCCAAATTGGATCAATGGGATTAAAATAGACAATATTAATAATTTCTAAGGTTTGCAATACATTAATTAAAATAATTGCACAAATTATTAAATATTAATATCAACTATTGCAAATGTGACACTTCTAAGGTGTCTACAGTCAATTCTCAAACACTTTATTTTATATCCACTTTCATTCTCAACCAATGATTTGAAATTATTGAACATGCCAAAAGCTTCATCCTTATGTTTCAAAAAATACACCCAACACTTACTTGAAAAATCATCAATGAATATGATAAAATATGAAGACTTACCTAAAATTTGTGTTTTTATAGGTCCACAGATATTAGAATGTATAATTTGGAGTGGCTATGGGGTTTTCCATGCTTTTCCTTTTGGAAACTCCTTCCTTGCATGCTTTCCAATTACACATGCTTCACACACACCAGTGTGCTCTCTAACCTTAGGTATTCCATTTACCATGTCTTGTGAAGACAAAAATTCCAGACTTTTAAAATTCAAGTTTCCAAATTTGATATGCCAAAGCCAATTCTTATCTTCAAGTGCCATGCATGCCATGTTCATGCTCCCTTTTCCCTAAACTTCAAAGGAAACATTTGGTTCTTTGTCATAGGAATAATGGTGACTATATAGTTCCTACTATTCTTATCATAAATGATACATTCATTGTTATCAAACGCAACCTTATAGTTTTTCTCTACAAGTTGTCCAACACTCAACAAATTATTATTCAAATTAGGAGTATAGTAGATATCACGAATTTTCTTTGTACTTTATTTAGTGCCAACCTCCATGGTACCTTTTGCATCCATATTCAAAGCACTATTATTTCCAAGAATGAAAAACTCTTTCTTTCTAGTCATGTGGTTAGAGCAACCAAAATTTAGATACCAAACCTCTTGACTAATTTTGTCAGCCATGTCACTAGTCAACAACAAACTACCTTGTGGAGTTTCATCACATACATAGTGGGATATTCTATCTCCATTTATGGTCTTCAATCTACAATAGTGTTTAATGTGACCCATTTTATGATAATTGTAGCATTCAACTCTTTTTTGATCAGCCCTTCCATGTCCTCTTCCAATAGCAACAACTCCTCTTCCTCTTCCTCCTCTACCTCTTGAGTAATTCTAATTTATTCCTCTTCCATGTGCTTGTTTACTTGTTCTTGGACCAACTTCATCATTCTTAAAAATTTTAAATTTAGAATTAAAAGCATTCTCCTCATTTTATTTACTGGTTCTCTTAGTCTTTCTTCATGTGACATAAGAGAACCAACTAGAAAATCAAATTCAAGAGTAGAAAAATCCTTACTCTCATAAAACATATTGCAACATGATTCCTTTTAGGGGTAAGAGATCTCAATACCTTATTTAAAACTAGCTCCTTTTTCAAGGTCTTTCCAAGGATGGCCATCTTGTTCACCACATCCTCCACTCTAACACAACAATCACCCACACTTTCAGCTTTTTTCATCTACAGATTCTCAAACTCTTTCTTCATGGTCTGCAACTTAACCATTCTCACTTGTTCACTTCCTTGGTAAGTCTTTTGAAGAGACTTCCAAGCCTCCTTGGCTGATGTAGCAGTAGTAATACATGGAAATAAACTCTTTTCAAGAGAAAATTGAATATGGTAGAGGGATAATGAATTCTTCTTCTTTGTTTCCATTTTTTGTTAAAAATAAACAAAAGTTATGAGGTTTAAAAGTTGATTGCAAGCTTCAAAAATATGGACATCAAGCATATTTTTCACAAAATGAATGGATATGAATGTTGTTTTTCATTCTAAACAAACTCAAAAGTATTACAAATCTTTCTCCATAATATCCTACAACTATATTACTCTATTGTACATTTACAAGAGAGAAAATGATGTTACAACACTTCATTTCACATTCTAAGAAGTCTAACAGTAATGGTGACTCTTCAACTCATATAGAAAATTTTGGGCTTCTTCAAATTCATGGGAGAACTATTGGTTTTCTCTTTCTTAGTCAACATCCATCTCCAAAACAATGAAGGAAATAAATCCTTATAGGATGTTAAAGATGCAATCACTAAAGCTTTGGTCCTTAGCATCCCATATTTCTCTAAAGTTTTGAATTATGTGTTTAGAATAGATGAAAGCATCATAGCTATCCTAAACCTAAAATAATGATGAATATTATGAATAACCCATCTCATTCATGATCCAAATACTCCATAACTATAAAAAAATATACATGCTTAATGAAAATAAGTTTTTGACATTATGAAGGCCCTCAAAAAAATTAAGCATTACCTATCATAGAGTAAGACTATCATCTTTGTAGTGCATCCTAATGTTCAATCTATTATAATACATAGTGATTTAGGACAAAATAGGGCTAGGTAGATCAATATAATTCAATAATTTAACATTGATATCAAACCCATCAAACTAATTAGGGGAAGATCCTTATGTGAAATACTAGCAATGATGATTCTTGAAAATTAGATTGCTTTAGTAGAGGAGATAGACATGGATAAAAAAACTGGTTGGATGGGTGATATATGCAAATATCTAGATATAATACAAGTACCAAAAGGGTTTATATCCAAGGAGACAACAAAATATAGATAAAAATTATTGTATTATTATTGGTTTGATGGTGTCTTGTTTAGAAAAGGGTATGGTGGCCTATTATTACACTATGTAGAAGAAAAATGATAGAGCCTTGATTAAGCAATACCATGATGAAGGAGGTCATTACTCTACACCTACAACAACCCATAAGATCTTAAGAGTAGAATACTATTAAAATTCTATCTTCACTAAGTGTTACCAATGAGTCAAAAATTCTATATCCTTATACATGTTTAGAGAAAGGAATATAATAACTCTAATACCTATAAAACCAATCATTATGACCAAATAATTTCAATAATGGGACCCAAAATTTATAGGTAAAACCAACCCACTATTAAGTATAGGACATAGATGGATCCTCAATTCTATAGATCATTTCACCCAATGGGTTGAAGCGATCCCAACTAAAGTAGCCAATCCAAAAAGAATGGCTTATTTATTAGAAGATATCATCACTAGATTTTAATCACCAACTACAAATTCATAGATAATTCTACCTATTTGGAGCTAAGGTGATGATGTTCACACTAGAATACAATATCTTGTTCAATACATCTTCCAATTACTATTCCCAAGGTGACAAGATGGTTGAGTCAACTAACAATAATATTACAAGGATCTTGAAGAGAGTCATTTTCAAGTCAGAAAGGGACTAGCATACTAATATACATAAGGCATTATGGGCAAAAAGAGTCACATCAAAAGCATCCACTGGATCATCCTCTTTCAATATGGTATATGACAAGGAGTACATGCTTTCAATTAGTTTATATTTCCTTTCCCTCTAAATGTTATAACAACTCAAATTGGAGGACACCGACATTGATCCCATGTAAGATAGACTAAATGCATTATTGGCCCTCGAGGAAGAAATACAAAAGGCTTTCAAGAGGATATTCCAACATTATGAAGCAATTAAAAGGTGGTTTAACAAAAAAACAAGGAGGTGGAGTATAAAGAAGAAGACTTTGTATTAAAATGGGATAAGGATCGAGCAAAACTAGGGGTACAATAGAAGATTGATTCCTTTTGGAGTAGGCCCTACAAAATCTATAAGATATTGAGCCCAAATTCCTACAAACTCACCACCATGGATGGAAGAACACTACCTATTTTTGTGAATGGGCAAAATCTCTACTCATTTTAGTAACAAGAATTCCAGGCAAAAGAGTATGTAAAATTTTTCTATATAAATAATAGCTACGATTTCAACAAATATTATTTCTTCTTACTCTTATAAATCTTACTTCTTACATTTTATTTCCTCTATCTTTTTATTTCCTTGCCTTTCCATTTCTTCTTTTAATTGTCTTGCCAAGTTGATGTATGTCATCATGTGAGCATAGCATATGGTTAAAAAATAAATAATATGAGTGAGTCATTCATACTTCATGATCACATCACTCTCAAATATGATTGACATGCCCATTCAACCTATGTTGTGCAAGTCAACCATCTAGATAGGAAAATTAGCCACCAATGGATCGATAACCTACTCATATGACCCCTTTGCATAAGGCATGATAGGGAAGGCCATCATGAAGTGGGGGCTATAAATCCCCTCATTCAACTCTTCCCTTTTCACTTTTCCATAACCCCTACAAGTGACTTATGCTTCCTTGCCACTATGCAAATTGTACCTCCATCACACATATTAGCTATGCACTATTTATAGATGAGCTCAATGATCTCCCTATCCAATCTACTCACACTTAAAAAAAACAAGTGATTTGCTTGGCCTCCAAGAGAATTCTCCCACAATTAGCTCTTACCTCTTGCAATGAGTGAATCGCTTGAGTTTTATTAAGTGAATCACTCAAACCTTCACAACTCACCAATACCCCCCATAATAAGCAAAATGCTTGATTTTTGCAAGCAAAACATTTTTTTCCAAATGAATTACTTCTTCCTATAAAATCTTCCAATGGATCCAAAAGTGAGTGAATATTGCTATTTTATAAGTAAATCACTCCAAAATCATGAGTAAATCACCCCTTTTCCAAGGATAGCAATTTTTTTTCTTTTTATTCAAATTTTCACCACCACTCTCATTTCTCATCTTAAACCATCATGTATACCACCTCTACATCTATCCAATCCTAATTGCCTAAAGAACTTCCAATTTTGTGATCTTCCACTACTACCACCCCACCCACTTCCACTCCACCTTGACCCATTTTGACACTACTAGAGGAGGTTAGACCATTAGAGGGGCAATCACATAAGAAAAAAGGGGAGAGACAAAGAGGTAAGGTTCTCCACCTCTAAAGAGACCTAAGGAGCTTTATAAAAATCCTTACCGAAGGGTAAAGGAGAGGAATTACATGCACTCTATCATATAAGTAAGAAAAGAGGCTTTCAAAAGGTTCAACTTGGGTCGACAAACTGACTCACGGAGTATTAGTTAGTCATGGATATTCGAGCTAGCTATGAATCTAGTACCCCAAGATTAGAGATACCTAGAGCTGGTGGAAACTATGGTGGAAAGATATAACCCTCTAACTTGAAGCTTTTAGATCCTAAAATAGATGAAGGATGCATTCTACTTGTGAGAGGGAGACATAAGGAGAATGTTGAATGTGTTGGTATCAAAATATTTCTAAGGAAAGGTTTGTGCACCCACAGAGCTTGACCAGCATTGAATGACCTTAAAAATATGAGGCTTTGGGGTCAATATTCGAAGTAGGCCAGTTGCTTGGAGGTCCTAGATAATTGCTAATAAAGACAATGGGTGAAATGGGTGCTTAAAGAAAGAAATATAGCTAAAGCTAGAACTTGTAAGTGGTGCAAATTAGGCCACATCAAGATACATAGAAGAGATCATGCAATAAGACATTTGAATTACCTAACAGACCAAATTTTTTCTCATCAATTGTAGAACATTTACTTATGTTAAAATGTATCTTTTCAAAGTGTGAATTCTAGAACAAGTCAATGTGTCATGAGAGTGAATCCAAAAAGCAGAATAGACACCATTAACATTCAATGAGCTAAAATTAGAAATAAGCAATCACTCATACATATATACTCTGCAATTGAATAAAAGCAAAGGCCAAACAATAATCCCCTTGTATTAATATGCAAAACCCTTGCTTACATGCAAATTGTAAAATCCTAAGAGCTAACCCTTTAAATACCTTGCATTCTACTATATGTAGCCTTTACAATGAATTTTATTACAAAGGGCCATGATAACTGATCAAGGAAAATTATTATGTCAGGGGAGTGGCTAGGTTGTATATTCCTTCTGTCACCTTGCACTTTGTAGCCAAAGGCTACTATCAGATGGGAGTGGGCCTTTTTGGATGTACTTGAACCCTTAATTCTCTTATTCATCTCATAATTCTATTGCTTCACATTCTCTACTTGTTTGTTCTTGAAGGTAGTTGGTTATCAACTTGTGTGAGTCGACTTTTGAGGTTGAATACTTTGTGAAGCTACAATTCCATCCATTACCTGTTGGAAAAATGTCAAGATTCTCTTTGCTAGCTAATTTTTATATATTTTTGTAGTTAAGCCTGTGACTTTCTTCTTTTTAGAGGGATCCTTACGTTTTGGTAATGGACAAAATTTTTGGCATTAGTAGACTTTTGGGATTCATCCAAAACCTCATAGCAATCCAAAACTCTACCAAAAAAAATCTTCATTCCTTTGTGATAGACTTTTGGGATTCATGTCAATATTTTTTGGATTGATCAGGGGCCTTCAGCATTTGTGGATTTTTTTGGGTTCCTCCAAAGTCCGACGAGTGCCTATTTTTCTGTCAAGTCTATCACTTGGATGATTTCTTGTTTGCCTATGCGATAGGTTTTTAGGACTCTTTTGAAGTTCGATAGCAACCTGTTTCTCTACCAAGAAATTATGTGATGACCTTTTAGGATTCATCCAAATTCTATGATTACCCATTTTTCTTCCAATTGTGATACTTAGCCAGATTTTTTCCTTTCCACTATCCTTCATTTGCTTTATCGCCAGGAACCTCCATTGTTCCTTCCTAGTAGGATTTTGGGACTCAACAAAAACCTGATAGCTACCCATTACTCCACCAAAATTCTTCATGGTAGGCTTTTGTGCCCCATGTGGAATCTTTGATTTCTTGTTTCTCCAACAAGCCTGATACTTAGCCATTTTATTACATCTTTTTACACTCTTGCTTGCTTGGATGCAGAACTGGGAAGTTTTTTGCCATTTCACATATACTGATTCCCATGCATGGCCTCCCAAAAATTACTTTTCCTATCTATCAATCATCTCGTTTACTCAAAAAGGTTCATGTGGGTTGAAACAACCAAAAATTCATTCACACCTTTGGTGATTCATAAGGGATTTTTACTTTTTGGAAATAATGAACCCATGTGGTTATCTTTTGATTAAAGCACTTTCTAACAGGAAATAAAGGAAGAAGGGGACATGAAAAAAGTTGGAGGAAAATTTAGTTGAAAACTATCACAATACAAAGGAAGGTGGTAGATGATGGGGTGGGAACTATATGCAGAACAAGGTGGGACAAAATGGAGAAAAGGAAAGGAAGGGGGAAACAAGGAGAGAAAAAAGGACAAAAGGAGAGAGACAAAGGAAGGGAACATAAACAAAAACTAATAGGAAGGAAAAGGAAGGAGGTAGCAATAGGAAAGCTAAAAGTGTCATTAAATTAAGGAGTTTGTAATCCAATTAACCGATGAACAAAAGAAAAACTAGAAAAACAAAACAAAACAAAGGAACAAAAGAAAAAATAGTGCCAAAAATACCTCATAAAAAAGGGAAAAAAACTACTAGATCCATGGGACACCCCCATAGAGTAGTGGACTGAATCACCTGGTTCATGAGATATCCTCAAGAACTACACTCCCATAAGCATACTTTGCTATTTCTAGCTATTGCTTCAAGAACAAATAGATTTCCAAGAGCATCTGTTGTCTTTACACCTTCTTCGCTTTCTTACACATTCCAATAGGAACTTTTTATGTTCATCATTCACTATGAGGATCTTCATATGTGCTTCTAAACTCATATTTTTCTCAACCATGTTGCATTCAAGCTACACTTATCACTTTATATAGATTAAAGCCGCAAGGGATGGATTTTGCTAGTTGTCACTCGCACAACTCATACCTTCTGATTGGGTGTTATTTTCAACAAGATTTGGTTTCATGTAAATAATTATCTAGCATTATATTCACATCAACTTGGATTAATCCTTTTTGGTGACCTTGTGCTCAGCTAACATCATCTTCTAATATGACATGGCGCATCACTTTGCTTGTACGAGTTGAGATAGTTCCACTTCAAATTCTTGCATATTTTAGGTGCATCCTCTACAACCTCTGTACTATTATCCTCTTGTCCATTGGGCTATAGAGTCAAAATAAAACCAAAAATTGAAGACATGGGGAGAAGGGTAGAAAGTGCTTTTAAGAAAACAATTGATGACACTGGAAAATCATTCCACATTCATTGTCCCAAAAATCTTATAAATTTGACCACCTTACAGTGAATCACTATAATAATTTCCCTATTGAGTTCACTTTATGGTCTCTTCACAAGACGATGTCATATTTTGAGTGGTCATGTATCCACCACATCTATTTATTTATTCGTTGACTATGTACACAAAATTCTGGTGTGTTTGACACACCCTGGTCGTGAGATCTTTGGCGGGTTATCCCATGAACCTGCAATATCTAGATCAAATGATCCTAAACTTGAGCTACTATTTGTGGTCAATTTGCCATGTTTTTCAATTATAATCATCTCCAACCAGATTACATCCTAACTTTATCCCTGGTTCTAAAATTTCCTCATTATGGGAACAAGTGATAAACATAGAACCAGGTCTTGTTCTATTGGCATAGTATCCAAAATTTGGTTATTTTAGTAATGAATACATGACTTGTCCCTTTGTGGGCTCCATCTGACTCATTATCCACACTCTGATTTATTCTATTGATGTCATATTCTGAGTGGTCCTCTAAAGGTGGTTGACAATACAACCTTTTGCATCCCATTGGCTTGTAAGCTGGTTATTCAGTTCTCACCAAATAACTAGGTAAATAATATAAAATTTAACCCAGGATTAGTTGACCATTATTTTGATAGATTTCCTGAGTTTGCCCTGATTTTGCATATGGGGTCTTTAATGGGATTTGTACTTTGCTTTCCATAAATTTTGATGAAAAATGGGAGCAATCCTTGGTTTGGCACAATGATGACTTTCCCAACAAATGGAATTAACACATGATCATGCTCCTTGGTTAAACATCCTCCCATTTGTTCAAAAAATTTAGGGATAAACATATCCTAAACAGTGGGGGAGCATCCCCTATTTCTATATCTTGGGTGACCACCAATTTTGGATGCCCACATACTAACATCGAGGTCTTGTATAGTGTTCCTATCATTTTAAACTACTTTCCCCTAAAATTCAACTCTCTTGGATCTTGTGTGATCAAATTTAGACCTAAAATTTTATAGATTTCCATTGGCATGATTGAGACCTGGGTCTTTCTATCCACCACACAATTATGCAATACATGCTTCTCCAAAGTAAGAGATAAGTAAAAATTAGGGGAAATACCTGGAGAATTGAGGGGTTTTTTGGTAAGTGCATGTGCATCATTAACCACATACATCCTTCCAAGGAAAATGTCGATCAAGTCAACCTTTTCAAATCCCAATAAATTCTCTCTTGATCCTGTCAGCCAAGGGATGAAACTTCTGAACAAGCTATGAAATTGCTTTATCCCTTCTGCTCTCTGCTCAACATTGATAGCCAATAAGTACAAATTTTTATATGCTTCCAACCTTTTTTGGCATAGTGATGGGATTTTTTGAGGGAAGTTTTGCAAAAGTATTTGGTTCCTTGCATCAGCATTTTGTACTGGTGAGAGTGGAGCACCATCATCCACATATCTCTTTGGTTGAGATATCATCAGATTTATGCCCTTCCAATGATCATACTTTTGCATTGTATTGCACGCAATCATGTTTTTCATCATAGGATATCTTCTTCCTCTCTCATGATGACTACCATATTCCTCAAACTGAATATTACTATGAAACAGGGGCACGACTGAATTTAGAATTTGATTGTCCTTCTGTGCCTTACCATTAGCCTACTACATATTCCTTTTTGAGCTTGCTCTCACCTATGATGTTAGCTAAAGAGGGACGGGTTGCTAAAGCTATTGTGTAGCTATCCCCCAGCTATATAGGTCTTGTCTTTTGTTTTCTAAGAGTTATATTTCCATGTCTCTAACTTCTTTAACCAACCTTTGAATCCTTAGCTTCATTTCTTGCTCTATTTGAAGATTGGTGAGAGTATCATTCTTCATTAATTGATACAAGCATTGTTTGACCTTATCAAGGAATGGAGCATGAATTGCACTTGTAAAGGCTTGAATATGATATGCAACCTCCCTCAGAGGTATTTTTCTTGCTTGAATTAGCATATTTTTAGCTTGTACGACCTCCTTGAAATTTTTTAAGAATCTCTTTTCTCTAAACTACTAAATAATAATGGTTATGTCAGAGCTAAAAGCTCGGATATAGTATAGGTATGCCTGAGCAGGGGATGGATAGAACTCATGGGGTATCCTTCTCCATATTCTTTTGAAACAGTCATTGAAGTCAACAATATTTTTATGATAGGCTCGCTTGATGAATGAGAGTTGAGTAAGCAACAAAAAATGATCTCTAGAGTCATCAAATGTATGAATGAGTCCTTCTACCAGATAAATCCATGTACAAATGCTTCCATTTTCCAAATATCTATACCACAAAAATGCCTTTCCTTCAAGGGAGAGAGCAACCAGTCTGATCATCACATCCTTAGATACAATTTTATGAATAATGGCCAAAGAAGTCACATATTGACAATGCTCAAATGTAATCTTTTTTGCACTATCAAAGCTTGGTAAGGACCTTAGAGTAGCTTGGGGATGTCATGCAGATGTTGTATATTAAGGGGGACTGCATCATCCCATCGAGGATAATGTTGCACAACCATAAGTTTCTACGGAGACACTAATATTTCAAAAAAAATTAGGTCCTTCCTTTAGGTGGGAGTCACCAAATGAGCATGATTTCTTCGTTGATGAGGTCAATATTGCTCATCAAATATTGAGTCCTCCAAGAAAAGTGAGATCTAATTAGGATTTCAAAAGGTGACTGATCAGAGAATCTGGATGAAACCTTCGTAGAGTTAGCAATTTATTTAAAATGAATATCTATAATGAATAGAGTATCACCAAACTCTGATCAATCTAAAAGGTGGAACAGATGTCCCACTGGGCATGCCAAAAACTGTTGGTATTAAATTTTCTAAGGAAAGGTATATACACCCATAGACCTTGAGCAACATTGAATGGCCTTAAAACTATGAGGATTTTGGTTCAACCTCTAGAGTACGTCGATTCCTTCGAGGTCCTAGCTAACTGCTAATAAAGATGATGGGAAAAAGGGGTGCTAAAAGAAATAAATATAGCTAAAGCTAGAACTTGTAAGTGGTGCAGAATAGACCACATCAAGACACATATAAGAGATCATGCAATAAGACAAGTCAATTATCTAATAGACCAACTTGTTTCTCATAAATTGCAAAACATTTACTTATATTAAAATGCATCTTATCAGAGTGTGAATTCCAGAACAAGTGAATTCATCATGAGTGTGAATCCAGAAAGCTGAATAGACACCATTAACATTCAACAAGCTAAAATTAGAAATAAGCAATTACTCATACATATATACTCTAAAATTGAATCAAATTAGAGGCCAAACAATAATCCCCTTGTATTAATATGCAAAACCCTTGCTTACATGCAAATTGTAAAAGCCTAAGAGTCGACCCTATGAATGCCTTGCATTCTAGTATATATAGCCTTTACAATAAATTCTATTATAAAAGGCCATGATAGTTGATCATGGAAAGTTGTTATTGATGAGTACCAAAAATGCTTATTTTTACATATACTTTTAAGGGCATCATTACTAGTTTAATTAGCATTTGAAATGTATTTTTATATAGCTTTTGCATATAATTGATAGAAAATTAGGTATTAAGCTTTATCAGTCTTTTTAGTGGAAAATATGTGTAAATGCAGGTTTTTGCTACTAATCTGGTATTTTGAGTCTACATCCCATTTGGGCTTAGCAATGCATGAAGACATCTTGAACAAAACAATGATAAATGGTGAAGGCAAACACCTAATTCCTGACTGTTGGCGGCACCTGTTCTTGACTGTTGGTGGTGCTTGCTTTTTGACTATTTATGGTGCCTACTTCCCGATTATTTCTAGCACCTGCTTCCCGACCTATTTCCTGATACCTGCTTCTCGACCTGTTTTCTAGCGCTCGACTCCCATTGATGAGTTGATCAATTGACCAAGTCAATGTTGATCGGTTGACCAAGTCAACGTTGATCGGTTGACCAATTGACCATGCACTTTTGAAGGAGGTTGTTGCACAAAAGATAAAGGAGAAATATTCGTATTCTTATGCATATTAGATTTTTATGATTAAAATAGAATAAAACACTTTTATTCTATTTTGACCATGTAGCTTTTTAACAAGCATTATTTTAGGATGCATTATTCTAGGATTAGTTTGTTACATACACCTAAAGATTATTATATTTATTCCTTTGGTGAACGATAGGATAATAATATTTGTGTACAAACGTATTGTAACAAATCATATTACGTGATTTAAAAGAGACCCATTTATTATTGTAATAGGATCTGGCTGCGTTCTATATAAGAACACAGGCCAAACAAATATAGAGGATTAGTCAATCAAAGGAATCAGAGGATCATTTTACACAGTCAATAAAATAATTATATTTCTATTATTCTATAGAGTTGCAAATACTCTTATTTTTCTTGAAGCAATCTTCATGTAATTAGTCAGGCGGACTATCTGCAGGAGCCCGAGCCCACTCCCTACAGTAGTCATTTTAATTTATGTTATTTATTTTCATTAGTTAGATTTCCTGTTTTATTTACAACTTTATTTTAATTTAGTTGTGTTTATTTTTTTGTACTTTTATTTCCTGCACTTTTATTTATGCATTTTAATTTCAGCTTTAGTTTTAGTTTATTTATTTATTTTTCTACACTTTATTTTATTTGGTTTGGCTGAAATAAAAATGAAAAACACCCCCCACCAAACCAATAGGTACAGAGGATTAATTCTCCACACTACAAGCATATACTATGCATGACACTCACAAGTTTACGAGTTGTCCCGGGTTGACAAATTAAATGGAGGTAAGAAATTAAACCGTAGATTAACCAATATTTTTCCCAGTATTTTGGCACCGTTGTCGAGGAGTGTCTAAACTGTAGTGTTTGGATCCACAGGTTAGTTAGTTTGAAAAGCACATTCAGATTACCTTACTCGTAGATCCTTTATCTAAAAAGCATGAGTCCACCAAGGGCCTTTTTACAAGGCCAAAACAGTTACCAGCACAACCAGAGCTAAATCCCATAGGCAATAGTTTAAATTTACCAGCTTATTAGGTAAATATGGGAATGAACCCAATGTACCATATTAAGTGTAGAAGTAGGAATAAATTGTGTTGTTGAAAAATTAAAAAATTAGGCAATGAAGGATTTCCACTATATTCTCAATGGTTTCATGAAATTAGAGAGATGACACAACCTACGTTTGATATTATAAAACAATTAAAAAATTTTACTGTAAAACTATTAGGGAGTGTTTATTTACAAAGAACCATTAGGGAATTATTCCTCAAGAAGCCTAGTTTTAACGATGAAAAAAATTACAGGCTTAAAATTTCTCAACATATTGGTAAATTTTAATGATGACATTAGTAGCAGGAAAATGACATTAAAAAATAAAATAAGTAGAATTTAAAAAGAACATCTTGCCAGGAGTATGCTCTTCACTTGCACTTAAGGTGACCTGGTGAATCAGAAACTAGCACGTATTTTTTTAAATACTACTACACATAAAAAAATAGTAGTCATTTATCTACCTGCACAAATTTACCAATGAGTTGGAAGAATTTGGTTTTGAGGCCATAAAGGAAAAAAATTTTTCTCATGTTGTAATATATCATACTAGTTGATGAAGTAGAGGATAAAACAAATGAAAATTTAGTCGTATCAAATTTTTGACACAGACTAAAGAAACTTATCATAGTCCTCAATTTTTAGAAACTAGTTCAATTGTAGGCATGGGGGAGACCCCACCTTCATTATTGCCACCAATAACACAGTGTTCAAAAATTAAAAAAAAATAGTTTCAAATTTTATTTTAATGTTATTAGTTTAGAATTTTACTTTGATTTAGATTTTTTATGTTTTGCAGGACATTATGAAGTGCGGTGTAGATGAATAAGGAGATGCCAATGAAGATTTCGTAAAGTGAGATTCATACATGGAGTCCGTAATAGCACTATGTACCTTGATCATGTAGCATACAATCCAAACAGGTAAAGTGAGTAGAGTTTGCCTTAACAACACAAGCACCCGAAGGCAGGCTAAGTAACCCTGATCAAATGAAAGGCTTCCAGTCCAAGGTGTTTGTGAAACTTGGAAAAAAAATTGTTGTAAAGTGCATGACTATTACAGCCTAAGAAGATGGTGTAAAAAAAGTCAAATATGCTACACCAAGAGTGGAGTAGAGTGCCAAGATGATGTTCGAGTAACAATCAATGGGATCCATTTACAACTAGATCACATTTACGAGATTGGATTAGACATCGGCATGGGGGAGACCCCATACCATACCAATAGTTTTAACAAATGTTCACACATTCGTTGTAAAAAAAGAAGAAGGAGGATACGTGAAAAAAAAAAACTATGTGAATCCTCCCTATGGTTGGGAGTTATTTTCCAACTCAAAAAAATAGCATGGAATTTGTTCTGCTTAACATAGTTTTTCTTTTTGCTTTGCATTTTTTTCTTTTTACTTTACAGGAAATCATGCCTTGAATGCAATCTGTAGACAACTTAGGAAACCTAAGCCTATCAGGCACAAGATCCATGATTCATTTTTTCCTGCTTTTGTGTGTTTAATTTTGCAGGACATAATGCTGAGTACAATCTGTAGGGAACCGGCTTAAACTAGACCTAAAAGATATAGCCATCCTATGCCCTACTAGGAGTGCAGTAATGCAGAAAAAGACACTTCCCACCATGAAGATAGTACCTACAATTAGCGTTGCGCAGAAGTGCCTTCTTCCCACTTGGAGGAAGGCACCAATAAGTGGTGCCAATCTGCCACCAGGAAGAGCGATGCCCAAATTTAAAAAAAATAACCCATTTTCAGCTAACCATAATCCTCTATTGAGAAGCCTCCAAGTTAAAGCACAAATCCAAAACAGATGCTTAAGTTTCTACTACTTGTTGGTAAAGATTATCCTATTTCCCTAGAACCAACTTGGTTCAGAAGGGGAATGATAAATCTCCAACCAGCAGTAGCAAAATAAAGTAGGGGAGGAGCCTGGAGTAGCTTGGTCCACTTTCAAATTCCAGACGTTGTTTGCATATAGTTAAATTTGGAAAAAAAATCAGTACTACATGATTGTGTCATTTTCAAAGATAAGCCATGGAAAGAGGAGAACTATAATTACCTATCAACACTAGTAGAAGAAATCTCAGGCTACAGCTTTAAAAATAATAATGAAAGGCGGGGCAAAAGAAAAAAAAATTGTTTCAAAGTCTATTAAGGCTAGACTTCAGTCTTTTGTTGGTAAAATTTCCCAATATGTCAAGGAGATTTGATACGCCATGAGGGTTGGTGTCAGTACTCCCATATACATAGCAACTATTAAAGAATACTTGGTTGTTGAGGATTTTGAGCTTGTTGGAAAATGTAGACGGAGATAATAAAAAACAAAGAGCTTGCTGGAAAATGTTGTCAGATATAATAAGAAAAAAATATTGTTGGCCATAAAGAAGGATGATGAGCTGTTGAAATTAATGACAAGCAATAACAAGAGATAGCATCAAATATTTTATAGGTGATATTTTGACATAATGATTGTATGAACACCGCAAATCATGATTTTCTTTCCAACACTATGTCAATGAAAATTGATGGCCAAAGCAAACATTGATGGAGTGATTGCATTGGGAACTCAAAGTTTTACCCAAATTGTGGAGAAGAGATAGCATGGTCATAGTGGAGAAATTTTAATAGCAACCAAGTAATGAGATCCATTTTTGTGTTGTTCCATGCAGGAAATTACTTGGTCTATAATTTTCTCTTATCTGATCAGTGCATCAAATGATGGATTTGGGCCTTCCACACAGTCTTCAAAGATATTTTTCCACAATGTAAAAAAAAATGGTAAGCTATGGTTGGAGTGTCACATCAATGTCACATTAACACAAATGAGCATAGAGATTTCACATTCTCTGTTGCATTCTAGAAACTATGTATCACTAGCAAAAAATCAACTATGTTTATTATTTTCTAGATTTTTATGTATAACTGGTTTTTACAGCTCATGGGAGATAACATTGATTTCATGGAAGCTAGTTCAGGCTAGACTATTTTTTTTGAGTTGTGAGGAGAAAATTGATTGCAATGATGGGGACCCCAACTGCAGAGCAAATTTTGGACAATATGACAATCAATCTAAAAAGACAACTGTTGCAGTTAATTTTCTATTCTCTTTTAGTAATGTAGATGAGCATAATAGTTTCATGTTCTCTATTGTGTAGAACATAAAATTAGCATACTGTGTTATATTTATTTTTTACTTTCTAAATTTTCATGCTCATAGGAAATGATGTTGAGATGGAGGCTAATTTAGTCTTTTATTTTAAGTTGTGAGGAGTAAATTGGTTGTAATGGTGGGGTGCACGTGGTGCGGTAAACATGACATACGTAGGTGGTCCAACATAGGAGTGAAGCTATCTTCAGATTGCAGGCTGTGAAATACAATACCACCATCCAATTTTTAGCATACAAGTAGATTTTCCACATGGCCATTTTAGATGATGAGAATATCAGTATTGGAGGCCCCATATCACTACAGTTTTGGATGATGCCTATGAATTTAATTCCCAAAGGAGAAAGAGACCTCATAATTTTCTACAGAGGCTATGATTTGATTGTTTGGCTGTAGTGATGGCATCCAGGAATGATCATTCAAATTGCTGGTTTGGTGCAGTGCATGGAGAAAACAATGTGGATGGAGTGACAATTTTGTTCAAAATATTTTGAATCGACTGTTAAATGCAACCACCTGAAGAATTTTGATAGAGATGTGGCCCACACAAGTCAACATGAATATCCTGTTGTGTTGGTTGTCCACATCCTAGTTTTTAATGGAAGATCTATTCTTGTCATCTTTCCTTCCATGGAATAGGTGATGGGCTGAGAAAAAAGAGAGAGAGAGAGAGAGAGAAAAAAATATATATATATATATATATTATCTCCAAGATACATCAAGGTCACAACAACTTCATTTTATGGAACATCACAATTGCAGGTTGCATGCATATGTTTCACACCATCAGACATTGTACATATCATGATCTGCAAAATTCACCCAGGTATGTACTGAGTTTTTTATTAATTATATGCATAGTTATTTTAAAAATTATTTCTATGTTAATACCAGTAGATGCCCCCATATTTCTCTTTAATTAATTCTCCTATTAGAATTCAGCCACATGGCATGCCTCAAACAGGAGAAGAATTTCATTACCCTAGGAACATTTACAAAAAAAAACTACACTAGGGGAATGTGACATGGGGGTATAACAAATCTTTAGCATGGAGGAAAGGGATGCCTAACTTCCATAATTTCATGGCAAAAGGCTATGACATGAGGGTATGTCAACTCTTCGGCATGGGGGAATAAAAGAGGCGCTTGACTCTTAAAAAAAAAATCTATACTGGGAGGCTATGACATGAGGACATGTCAAATATTTCGGCATGGGGGAATGATGAGCACCAGAAATGCTCATTTTTACATATACTTCTAAGGGCATCATTATTGGTTTAATTAGCATTTGAAATGTATTTTTATATAGCTTTTGCATATAATTGATATAAAATGAAGTATTATGCTTGATCAGTTTTTTTAGTGGAAAATGTGTGTAAATGCAAGTTTTTGCTACTAATCTAGTGTTTTGATTCTAAATCCCATTTGGGCTTGGCAATGCATGAAGATATCTTGAACAGAATAGTGGTAAATGGTTAAGGCAGACGCCTAATTCTTGAATGTTGGTGACACCTGATTCCTAATTGTTAGCGGCACCTGATTCCCGACTGTTGGTGGTGCCTGCTTCTCGACTATTTTTGGTGCCTACTTCCCGACTATTTTTGGCACTTGCTTCCCAACCTGTTTCCTGGTGCACCTGCTTCCCAACCTATTTTTTGGTGCCCGACTCCCATTGATGAGTTGATCGATTGACCAAGTTAATGTTGATCGGTTGACCAATTGACCATGCACTTTTGAAGGAGGTTGTTGCACAAAAGATAAAGGAGAAATATTTGTATTCTTATGGATATTAGATTTTTATGATTAAAATAGAATAAAACACTTTTATTCTATTTTGAGAATTTAACTTTTTTAAAAGCATTATTTTAGGATGCATTATTCTAGGATTAGTTTGTTACATACACCTAAGGATTATTATATTTATTCCTTTGGTGAATGATAGGAGAATAATATCTGTGTATAAACGTATTGTAACAAATCACGTTACATAATTAAAGGAGACCCATTTATTATTGTAACAGGATGTGGCTACATTCTATATAAGAATGCAGAATAAATAAATACTAAGGATCGGTCAATCAGAGAAATCAGAGGATCGTTTTACACAGTCAATAAAATATAACTATTTCTATTATTCTACAAAGTTGCAAATACTCTTATTTTTCTTGAAGTAATCTTCATGTAATTAGTCGGGAAAACTATCTGTAGGATCCTAGGCCCATTCCCTACAGTAGTCCTCCCCATTTTAATTTATGTTATTTATTTTCATTAGTTAGATTTCTTGTTTTATTTATAACTTTATTTTAATTTAGTCGTGTGTTTATTTTTCTGTACTTTTATTTCTGCATTTTAATTTTAGCTTTAGTTTTAGTTTATTTATTTATTTTTCTGCACTTTATTTTATTTGGTTTGGCTAAAATGAAAATACACGAACAACACCCCCCACCAAACCAATAGGTATAGAGGATTAATTCCCCACACTACAGGCATATACTATGCATGACACTCACAAGTTTATGAGCTGTCTCGGGTTGACAAATTAAATGGAGGCAAGAAATTAGATCGTAGATTAACCAATATTTTTCCCAACAGTTATGTCAGGGGAGTGGTTAGGATGTATATATCTTCTGTCACCCTACACTCTATAGCTGAAGGGTGCTGTCAAACGTGAGTGGACCTTGCTAGATGTACCAGAACCCTTGATTCTATGATTCATCTAACAATTTTATTGCTTCACATTCTTTGTTCGTCTGTGCTTGAAGGTAGTTGGCAAAAACTTTTGAGGTTGACTGCTCTGTGAAGATATAATTCCATCCACTACCTGTTGGACAAATTTTGGACTTCTCTTTGTTAGCTAGTTGTTGCATATTTTCATAGTTAAGCCCACAACTTTCTTATTTTCAGAGGGATCCTTATGTTCTAGCAATAGATGGAAATTATGATATTGGTAGATTTTTGGGATTCATCTAGAATCTGATAGCGATCCAAAACTCTGTCAAACACATATTCATTCTTGTGTGATGGGATTTTGGGATTTATGCTAATCTTCAATTCTGACGGGTTTTAGGATTGATCAAGGGCCTTCAAAATTAGCAAGCTTTTTGGGGTTCCTCTGGAGTCCAATGGATGCCCATTTTTTCATAAATTTGAGCACTTAGGTAGTTTCTTTTTTGCCTATACGACGGGTTTTTGAGACTCTTTCAGAGTTTGACAACAACCCATTTCTTCGCCAAGCATTTTCATGATGATATTTTAGGGTCCATCCAAATTCCATGATCACCCATTTTCTACTAGTTGAGATACTTAGCTAGATTTTTCCCTTTTTTTTATCCTTCATTTGCTTTACCACTAGGCACCTCCATCGTTCCTTCCTAGCAGGATTTTGGGACTCAATAGAAACCTGAAAACTACCCATTACTCCACCAAGCTTCTTGATGGTAGGCTTTTGGATCCTGTGTGGAATCTATAGTTTCTCATTTGTTTGAAAAACCTGACACTTACTCATTTTCTTGTAGCTTTTTACCCTCTTGCTTGCTTGAATGCATAATTGGGAATTTTTTTGGCATTTCACATATACTGATTCTCATCCATGGCCTCCCAGGAATTGTTTTTCCTATCTATCAATCATCTTGTTTACTCAAAAAGGTTCATGTGGGTGGATACAATTAAAAATTCACCCACAGAGGGCAATTGATAACTTATCTATATGGATTTCTTATAGCCTAAATATTCATAAGGATTTTTACTGCATGCACACTAATAGCTATTAACAATATTTCTTGATCTCATACTTGAAGAAACCTAACTTGCCAACCAATTTCAATATCCCACTAGAACTAGATATGTTCAAGGAGGATGTTTAGATAGTGTTGTTTGGCATAGACATGATATTAAGGGAATAAAGTTGCTCTAAGCTATATGAAGAATGCATAACCTTACTTCATGCCATGCAAACCTATCCTAGACATTCCTAGATGATTTATTGTGCTAAATACATAATAGATCAAATAACCAATAAATTAAAAGCATTCATGGAGGAGAGGAAGTTTAATCGCACCTCCTACCTAGTTTGGATAATTCTATATCTGAAGAAATACTAGTTCTCCACCCTACATCTAGACCAAATAGGATCAAGTGGACAACCCCTCTCAGTTTTGGAGTATATAGACATACCCTATCAAGAAATGAGCAAGACCTTCTACTACTTCTATAACAAGGTATGAGGTTGATGTGTGTCGTTAAATAGCATCATTTAATTTCAATGATTTGTCAATCCAAGGTGGTGTCTAAAGCTATTTACGAGAGAAAGCTTGAGAAGGGTTGCAGTTTAGTTCATTTAGGACAACAGGTCTTATTGGCATAACATATTTTTTTAGGGGTTTTTGATCACCTTTTTAATCCTATCTTAACTAACTAATTTACTTGCAGAAATAGAAATCTAATTCTAAATTGCAAAAATTGGAATCTAAGTATAGTTTGCAATAATTGAAATGATAGGAATTTAAACGTAATTATTTTTGTAGAAATAAATTTTCTAAATGGTAAGCACACAACTTTAACATCTGTCAATGCTTTGTTTTAGAAGGTTGTCAATATTTTGTTACAATAGCTGATAGCAAAAAGGAGAATGCAAAAAATTGGTAAAAGTTGCTGAAATGAAAGAAACCAAAGCAATGCTACAATTTTATTGAAACATGGAATAGTAGCTAATCTATCAATGATCACACACTTAGGAAATATACAAGTTTATTCTAAACATGGAAATAGATCATGAAACTGCAACAAAAGTTAGTGTGAAACAAATATGAAATTGACAAATATTCAGCTAAACTCTACTACAGTAGAAATCAGAAGAAAACTTGTCTTGTCAATCCTTCTCCTAGGACTGGAAGTGGCCCTTGCTTCCTTTTATAGAAGAAGGTATAAGAACTCCTCTTACTTGCTAGATGTCACACACTTATGCATAACAAAGATAATAAAAAATTACACTTTTATTTATTCTAGAAACAACATTACACTTTTCTATTATTGCACTCTGTTACAATCTGAATCTACTACTGCTAACTCCTATTTTCCTAATAGCTCTACCAATATGGGAGTTATATTATTTATAATGTCTAATATCTATTTTACATGCACAAAATATCCTATTTCTATTTTACATTTGATTTACCTAATATTCTGCAACTGACTGGGTCTATTTCAGGACAGGGCAGGCTGCATCAACAGGGGTTTCCTTGTGAGTTGTGTCTCCTGGTAGTAGAGAACAGTGGGAAAAGCTATAGAAGGTTTTTCCTATATCTCCTCATCCTTGATTTACCCGTTCAACCACTTAAAAACATTAGACGTTCAAAAAGAGGTGTGTTCCCCTGTTATTCTGAAGATCTTCGAAATAACTGGTTGTAGGTGTACTTTATGCCCAAAATGTGTTTAGAATGTCCATTTCAGCTGGTTTGTTTAGGTAGGTCATTTAATTCACCTTCCAGGAGGTGATCCCAACTGATTTCATCCTTCTTCATTGGTAAATTCTAGGCCTTGCCATTCATTGGTAGTTGGCTGGAATTTACACAGAAATCATGTTTCTGCTGCACAATTACAGTCTTTTGGTACCATTCTCCAGATTTAGGTAAATAGGCACATATAAAATATGAAGTATACATTTAAAATGTTGCTATTCAAACCATGCATGCCCTTCATTAGTAAATCATGCTAAAGTAATGCAAAACTATACAAAAAATTGCAAAAACAGAATATAATGTTTCTAAACACATTAATCATGCAAATACTTGATATATAGTGTATTTAAATCAACTTAATTAGCATATAAAACATATCACATGGTTTTTAGGCATTTGTTGATGGTTCAAAACATACTATAATTGAGGTAATTTCAAGCCTCATTAGAGGTCTTCATGGAGAGGTTCAAGGGGAAGGTGCCAAGGCTATCAGATGAGGCATGAAAACTTTTAAGAGATGAAAATATTTAAGTAGAGGATTCTATTTGGAGAGGACCTAATCATTTATTCACCACTTTTCATCCATGTCCTTTGAGTTGCCTACATGTGTGCCCAATCACATGCTCAACCTGGAATATATGCAATAACTCAATTAGATGTACCTAAAGTACTTTAGGGGGTAGAATAAGATCACCTTCTACCCACTCAAGTAGTCAATTATGAGCATTACCCCAAAGTTATGTGGGTTTCACCAAGTGGAAAAGGTATGATTGAGAGAATAGGTTTAAATTAATTGAGATATCACTAGTCCTATGAACCATGAGGAGTATTTACGAAGACCATGAGGAGAAAAAATTTAGCTATCCTCTTTGACCATGAGAAGAGGTAAAAATTTATAATAAAAAGCAAACCCAAGCAAAGAACTAGTGCTTACCACTTTGGGAAGTAATCATGGGTACGAGGATTAGATCTCAAGTTGGTACACTAACCCCCTAGAGTGGTACACCTTCTCCATGAAGGTGAAAGATAACTTTGATGTAGATATTAAGATGAACCATTAAAGGTTAGGGGAACTTAGAAAATTGAGTTGCACTAGCCAAAAAATCCTTGCATGGTAGAGGACGAGGTATATTGTTGTCCTCTTCAATTGTATCTTCCTTTGGATAGGGTGTGGACTAGGTGATCAAGGTTATTGTACTTTGCATGGAGTGATACAATAGGTCCAATATTGATAGCATGGGGTTTGGATTAGTCAAGGTTTGGGATTTTTTGCAAAGGTTGTATCCTTTATAAGATATAGTTTTGGGTGCACAGTTATTAATCTAACAACTTGAGGGGAAAATGGTTAGAGAAAGAAAAAATAAAGATATCAAAAATGAAAAAACCTAAGCTAAGAAGAGGCAATGTGCCAAATTTCAAATAAGATCCCCTTGCATAGTATCTTTGACCGTAATACATTGGTGTGAACACTTTATTTCCCTGATATATAAAAGCACAAATTGAAATACAAGCATACACACACAAAGGCAACAGGTCAGGGTATGAGAACTAAAAAAATGAAACCAAATAGATGCATATGCATCTAAAGTATATATATGCAAGAAAAAAAATTATAATTATTATGCCAGAAGCAAGGGTTTAGGTTGCCCACAAGACTACCCAAAGATGCATGTATTGCTATACAAAGCGAAATGAAGGGAAAGTTATACAACTCATTAATCCTTTATAATACTAAACTAACTACTATTTATAGATGCATAAGGGAAATTTTCCCCTCCAAAATTGTGTAGGGACTTCCAAATGGTTGATTCTTTAATTGTTGGATCATGTCTTAATTGAAGACGTTGGTTCCTTTGAGATTTTGGGATCTGATATTAATTTTGAAGGATTTTGAGCCTTTGGATGCTTAACTACCTTTGTTATTGCCATACACCCATTTTTGGGTATTCCTAAATTTTGAGTATAAAATGTTTTTGCAATTAATGTACTAGGTTTGAGGTTTTTTTAATGTAGCTCTCGTGTTATTGCATTTAATAAATCAACCACTTATATGTATGTTTTATAGGCAAAAGACTGTACTTCTCAACAAACTATACACCTTAGGAAAATTGTAATCTACTAAATTTTTGGAGAATTATCAATGTTAGCCTATTGAATTCAGATATGTATGATGCTATGGGGTACCCCAGGCAATTGGTATGGCCTTTTTAGATCACGCCCTGGACATTTTTGCTTTATGATCCTTAGGACCTTTTATGCTTTGTGATTGACAAAACCTTTCTTCTTTTTTCTCTCCCTTAGGTCTTTCAAAACTTATCATCCTTGGTCATTTTACTCTTATTCATTCTCTTTGAGGTCTTTTCATTGTCCTTTAAATTTGTGCCTTTTAATACTTTCAACTTCAAAAACTTTTTAATTGCTGGAGTTTTGACCTTTTTTCTTTAGTCAAAATGTTTATATAGTGGCACCAACCCTTGATCAAATTTTTTTTCTTGTATCTAGTTTTGTCCTTGCGATCAAAACTTTTGCCTTCCTCATATTTTTAGCCTAAAAATCTACTTCCTTGATTGTACAAATTTTTCTCCAGCATTATTTTTTTGAGTCTAGAGAGAATTCACTACAAGTATGATTGACAAAACTATCAAAAATAAAAAATTTGATGTCAAATTCTCTACCATATGGGACAAAAGGAATTCAAAAGCACAAAAAAGGATAAAGTAATCAGTGAAGTGGTAGAAAGCACCTCAACCATCCAAAAATATAAGAAGAATATTATGCTCAAAATCATCATTTTTTCTACAATAATTCTAGTAGTTTCAACTCAACAATGAGGTAAACAGTCATCAAAGGACAACGAGGATTTAAAATATGTAGGTCCATATTTTGGAAAATCACTACATTAAAGGAACAACAACAATAATGGTAGACAACCTAAATCAAAGAGAGGGAAATCCCTCAAGAAGGATCCCCTCTTAAGTTGGGAATGGCTATCCCCATGAACACCACTACAACCACTTCCACCTCCCTTATACCATCCACTACTATAACGACCCTCCAAACATGACTGTTAATTATAGTTGAATGGATAAATTATGCTTACCTTTTCTATAATGTGGTACTACTGATGGTTGTTGTGCCTGCAAGACCGGGTATATGCCTTTTATGGACAGAAGAAGGTCAATGAAAAAGGTAAGAGAGAAGTGATGATTTGACCTGTGAGTACATGGAAGCTCATGCAAGTGCATATCATATAGGGCATCATGAATGACTGCATTGTGTGTGATCTTTTCTTTGAAAAAGTGTTTTATGGATGAATTTATATGATATATGATAATGATGAAAGTGTTATGAGCATGACAACCGATTTGGTGATTGAAAAATGCTTACTGCTAGTTTTAGAAATTTAATAAAAGAAAAATATAATAAATAATATTATGAAAAAAAAAAAAAAAAAAAAAAAAAAAAAAAAATATATATATATATATATATAATTAGGTAGCATAGTTTTTCCTACTCTATTGGATACCCTCTCTACTTTATTAAAATGGATAGTGGTGGATGTTGGAGTGGTGATAGCGTGAATTCTTCATAATTGCTCTCTAACCTCCTCTGAGTCTTCGCAAGCAAAAGTGAGGGAAGTTTGGTGGAGGGAAAAGACGTTACTTTATCTATTATTTGCATTAAAATAAATGTAGGAGATCTTTATCGGGTATGTTGCTGAAGGGTTCAAAAAAAATACTGTGAAAGATTATTGTGCTTGTTGGAGAGAGTAATATTTGGAAGTGATAATAACTTAGCAAGTAACGAAATTATTCAGCTCAGTTTTTTCTTGCTTCTTTAGTGTTAAAAAAACAATGGACTCTAATAGCTGAATTTAATTAGTTACATGGTTGAATTCAAATTTCTAAATAAATCATCTGCAATTTGGATAGCTATCTGTGATAAATGGGAATGCATCTGCCATTTGGTACCTGGTATGGCTTGCATGCGAGTTTAAATGTTAAACGGATAAATATGTGAATATGTATGCTCATATTTGTTTCCTTCATTCCTGTTATTAGCCTTTATGTTTGTAAATAATTGTTCGAAGGCAATAGATGTGGGAAAAATAAATTTGCTAAGCTTAGTACATATTACATAATTCAACCCTATTGTAGAGAAACTATTGCTTTACTCTAAGCTTTGAGAAAATATTAATTATGTGGAAACCTTGTTATCGGATGTATGTTGCTATAAAAGAACTAAAGGTAAAATTCTGACAAACTCATGTTTCTCTACCGAAAGTGAGACTTGAAGCCACATAAAGTATGTATGGGGCTTCACTTGAAACTTTCTATCATGAAAATGATTTCTCCTCTTGATTTGTACACTTACTTCCCATATTGTAACAGTGTTGTATTGAAATACATGTGTGTGATATTGAAGTGAGAAGACTTGCATGTTTTGTTTACTTTACCTAGAATTTGGTTTGAATTATGTGGCAGATAGAAAAATATTTAATGAACAATTATGTTAAGGAAAAACATTATGAAATATGTGACTACATTGTTGAAGCATGTAGAATGCATACATCATATATTTAAGGCCATTTATGATCCCTACCATAATGTGAACCTCCTTGGTTCTGTTGTGGACTGCGAAAAAGAAATTTTACGAGTGGTTGACAATGTTATATTTGGATTAGGAGTATTATTATCTTTACCTTCAAGGGTGGCCAAACACAGGAGAAAGCATGTATAAGTTAATATGTTCATTAAAAAAATTTAACCCAACACCTTGATGTATTTTCAACGAAAATAGACGTTTCCTTGTTACCAAACCTTGCCTGGTTTGTAAATGAGATTTAAAATTATGTAGTGCCTAATCTATGCATACATATAGTTTTCTACTCCTTTAAAGTTGTAAGTTGTCACAAGTCCAATCATAGTGAATACTTGTAAACAACTTTGCTTATTAATCAATGAAGATGTCTGTTATGAATCTTAATTTTGGAGACCACCTATGCTTCCATTATGTGACACCAATAATAGTGCTTGGAGAGAAGTCCAGATTATTAAATATGGTGTGCATATGCTTTCTATGATAAATTGGATGTTATAGTTATTTTGCATGTGTTGACAAATGATTAGCTGGAAATATTTAATCTATAATTGTTTGACAATAGGTAACCTACATAGGATGTAAGAAGGAATTATATGGTTTAATAATTTATCCAATGACTTCTTAATCTTCTTATAGCATGTCTAGTTCCTTATGTTGTGTACTTAAATAGTAAAGGAATGAGTTAATAATTTTAAATGAGCAATCATTATTATTATTAGTTTAAATAATTCCTTGATAAATGACAGTAGAGGTTTATTTTTTTATTTTAAAACTTTCGTATGATATCTTGAATGGAAACCATATTAAGTATGTTTTATTGAAGAGACAATTTGAACAAAATTGATATGTTTTATTAATTAGTGTTGAATATTCCTGTGTCTTATGGATTTAAGAAAACAATGATGGAAAAAAAAGAAACTTTAATTTCATATTTGTAATTTAGTGGAAACCATACCATAGCAGCAACATTGGTACTTACGCAATTTGACAACCGATTTTAAATATGCATTGACTAGAATTAGAGTTACATTCTTCTTAAAAAAAGAGAATGTTTGAAATACTAAATGGTTCATAAAATTTTAGTGGCTATCTAACCCCCTTTTCTTAAGAATAACAACATGATTCAATGGATTGCATGGTTTTAGGCTAGTTTATTTATAGTCTTCATAGTATATCGTTGTCTTACACTCTATGAATTGTTCTTAGAATATTCAACAAGAAAGAGATTCTTTAAGGAAATTTTAGAGTGAGGGAAAAATTAGTACAACATGAGTGTGTTACTAAACCCTTCCTTGAGACTTCCTAAAATAGTTCAATTCAAGAAACAGATGAACATAAACACCCAATGTCGTTGAGATGCGGGTAAGCATGTAACGCGACTTGAGAGCGATCATTTTTTGACAAGAATGAGGTCGGATCAAGTGACCTTATCAGAACTTGTAACGAGGGGTGGTATGGGATGCTTCCTCTAGGTCATTTCTTGAGAGTATGATGATAAGTCTTTGTACCATTTGACTAGAAGTGGACTAGTAAGATTAAGTAACTAGTCCAACCATAATGTTTGGTATGGGATAAATTATCATGAGTCATAATGGAAAATTGGGACCAAGTCAAGGTTAGGGTAATGACATGGCTCTAGCTAACTCTAAGAAAGAGGATAATCAGCTAGATACTAGGCATATGTATGCTAACCCCTTGCATACTAAGTTTTGAACATGTCGATCGATTAAGTTGAGGTTCAACATGCTAAGGGATGGAGAGAGTATGCATCCACCCTCTAGGTGTTATGGGCCCTAGAGGATAACCCCAGCCATGGTTTGACCCTCATGCCAGAACAAGAGGAAGTTAAATGAGAAGGTCAGATCCACAAAATGGAACCTTTATGGGATTTGGCCAATCTTGTCCACTTGGGTGACTGTCTATAGTAGTTCAAATTCCCAAAAGTGGTTGATATGCCTTGTACTAATTGAATTTTACATTATTGAATCATTGGGTGAACCTTAATTGCTATGAACATGAAACCTCTTTTCTAGGATGAACGATGAACTCAAGTGAAAAAAAATTACCTTGAAAATTGCTTGGGTTATTTTATGTGGTGCAACTAGGTGAGTAGACTTGGGTTGTTACATGTGGTATCGAGTAGAAAATATTTGTATGTTGTAGGACTCTGAATAATGTTTTATTTTAACAAACATAAACCAATAAATTAACCTAGTTTTATTTTACCAACAAGTGTGATGGTGCATTTGTTATGAGGTGGTTCATCTGAGAATCCCACGGGAGGTGGATAGGAAGAGACCTTCATAATACTTCAGAAATGACCTTGAATAGGACCAAAAAAAAATAGGTCTTAGAAGGAAAAGATAAATGAAACTACAAAATGAGCCTCCATCAAATGAGACTGATAGGGAGGATGGAAGTTTAACAAAGGTAGTACAACTATTGCAAACTCATATGGATCAACAAAAAGAGGAAATGGTGCAACATAAAGCGCACATGGCCCAACAACAAGAGTTGATAGTCCAACAACAAAAATTGATAGAGGACTTGACTAGGAATAGGGAACCTGAAGTTAGACAAGAAGAAGTTCCTAGTGAGGTTGCAGGGTCAAGTAGGGCCCGAGTGGGAGTTGAGCTGGCCAAAAATTTGAAGAAGGTCATGATTTCGAAATTTAATGGAAAGGATTATGGAGATGCAATAGAAAATTGGCTAAATGAGGTTGAATCCTACTTTTCCATGACACCTTTGTCATCGGAATCCAAAATTGCATGGGTTGTCCTGCATCTGGTAGGAGCAGCTTTGGATTGGTGGAAGACCTACAAGAGGGGAAAGGGTATTGAGGCTGCAGACCTTAAATGGGAAGAGTTTGTAAAAGAATTTAGAAATAGATTCCTGACTAAGCAGTACTATGTTGAGATATTTGGTGAGTTTACTAATTTATAACAAGAAACAATGTTTGTTTGGGCATACCACCAGAAGTTCATCCAACTATTGAAATATGCTTCCCAATATGAGAGCAATGAGGAAATAAAAGTACAAAATTTCATTCTAGGACTTCACCCCAAGATCAGAATTGTAGTCAATATGCTTAACCCTTAAGACCTTCCTAAAGCTTTTGATTTGGCTCATCAAGAAGGAAGCCAATCAAGAAGCCAAAAAGGCTTATTTCAATTATCAAAAGTTATCTAAAAAGGATAAGGATGAGCTTAGGAAGCATAAGAGCGTAGGATTTATGAAGTGGGAAAAAGAAAAAAGTAAAAATCCTAAAGGAGGGGATCAAATCAAGCAGGGGAACAAAAACAAAAATAACTTTTAGGGTAATAAGTTTAGAAGGGATGGTAAGGGGTATCCAAGAAGATATGAACAAAGACCATCTTATCAAGAGAGGGCTAAAGAATTTGCACCATAGGATAGAGTAGAGGAAAGTAACAGGAACAACAAGGCTCCTCCAACTGGTTGCTATGTATGCAGAGGCTCCCACTTTGCAAACAAGTGTCCATAGAGAGATGATCGCCAGAAAGCTCCAGAAGAGACTACCCACCAAATTTTTGCAGCAATAGGTAGTCCCATACTTGATGGGCAAGTTACTCCTTTTCTATTTAATGGTAAAATTTATGATAAGGATGTATGCATTTTTATTGATAGTGGATCTACTAATAGTTTTATTTCCACTAGTTTAGTGAGGGACATACCGAAAAGACCTAGATTTTTAGCTAATGGTTGGAAGGTAGAGTATGGGTTAGGGTAGACCTACTCAGTTAACCAATGTTTATTTGATCCTCACATTATCTTACCCCAAGGTAAAACCAACTGGTATTTGTATGTGGCACCCCTGCATGCATTTGACATCATTCTTGGTGTCGATTGGCTGAAAGTCCATAAAGCCCTCCTGAATTTTGAAGATAGATGGTTAGAGTTCATAGATGAAATCTAATCATAGGTTTAGAATTCATTGTGACCATGGTTCTATTAAACCACATCTGATGTTAGCAATGCAAGTGAAGAAGGCAATAAGGAAGAGGAGAATGATCTATGTGGTTAATATGAACAAGAAGGAAGAAACTGAAGCTAATTCTGACCTCTTCCAAAAGCATCTTGTTTTGGGTGAATTTAAGGATGTGTTTCCGGAGGACCTACCAGGTTTACCTCCCAAAGAGAATTTGACTTTTCTATAGATTTATTGCCTGGAGCTGCACCCATTGCTAGGGCACCATATAGGATGATCCCTATAGAGTTACAAGAACTCAAGATGCAACTTTAGGACCTGTTAGAGAAGGGGCTTATCAAGCCTAGTGTGTCACCGTGGGGTGCTCCTATTTTTTTTGTTAAAAAGAAATATGGATCCTTAAGATTATGCATAGACTATCGGATGCTAAATAAGGTTACTATTAAGAATAGATACTCTTTGCCAAGAATAGATGATATTTTTGATCAGCTGAAAGGAGCTACTATCTTCTCAAAAATTGACCTTAGATCAAGCTACCATCAACTAAGAATTCAAGAAGAAGACACATAAGACTACTTTTAGGACAAGGTATGGATATTATGAGTTTATAGTCCTACCTTTTGGGTTGACTAATGTCTCAATTGCATTCATGAATCTCATGAAAAGTATTTTTCGAGAGCAACTAGACCATTTTGTGCTCATGTTCCTTGATGACATACTAATCTATTCTCGAAATAAGGAGGAGCATGATCAACATATGAGAACTATACTTGAGATCCTTAGGAGGAATCAGCTATATGGGAAGCTATCAAAGTGTGAATTCTACACTCCTCAAGTGCAGTATCTAGGGCACATAGTATCTACTAAGGGGATTGCTATCAATCCCAAGAAAATTGAAGCTATTTTTGATTGGCATGCACCCACAAATGTAACTGAGATGCATAGTTTTATGGGGTTGGTAGGCTATTATAGATGATTTGTTAGAGGTTTCTCAAAAATTTCTCAACCTATCACAAACATTCAAAGAAAAGGAAAGGCTTTTAAGTGGATAGAACAGTGTGAGGAAGCCTTCCAAACTCTAAAAGAGAGGTTGAAGACCGCACCAATTTTATAGTTACTTGATCCTACCAAAATTTTATAGTATGCACTGATGCATCTATTGAGGGATTAGGAGTTCTTACCCAAGAAGATGTGATCATTGCCTTTGAATAAAGAAAAATTAAGAGACATGAGGTAAACTATGCCACTCATGACTTGGAGTTGGTAGCTATTGTGCATGCTCTTAAGGTTTGGAGGCACTATTTTCTTGGGAAACCATTTGAACTTAAGATAGATCATCAAAGTTTAAGGTACATTTTTACTCAACCCTTGTTGAATGCTAGACAATATCGGTGGATGGAGTTTCTAGTTGAGTATGATTTCAACATTGAATACATCAAGGGTAAGGAGAACAATATTATTGATGCCCTGAGTAGGAGAGGGTGCATTATTGCAATGATAAAATATCATTATGATTTGGTAGATCAGATTAATGAATTGCAACAAAATGATGATTTTTGTAGAAAATATCAAGATCAAATTGAGCAAGAATCTGAAAGGGACATAGGGTTTGTACATAGAAATGATTTTTTGTACTATAAGAATAGATTGGTTGTTCCAAATTTGGATGGATTGAGATAAATGATCCTTAAGGAGACACATAATACTCCTTATTTCGTGCACCTAGGAGGGGTAAAGATGCATGAGAGTTTGAGAAAGACCTATTATTGGCCAGGAATGAAAAAAACATTAATGATTATGTGGCTAGGTGCTTGGAGTGTTAGAAAGTTAAAGTAGAACATTTGCACCCAACAGGTCATTTGTACCCACATGAAATTCCTACACAAAAATGGTAGGTGGTGTTGATGGACTTTGTGGTCGGGTTGCCTAAGACTAGGTTTAGGCATGATGCAATATTGGTTGTTGTAGATAAGTTAACCAAGGTTGCACATTTTATACCTGGAAATATTTAGGATGATGCACTTGCTATAGCAAGTAAGTTTGCTAGGGAGATAGTGAGACTACATGGATTTCTAGAAGTTATAATCTCGGATAGGGATTCATGTTTTACTTCAAAGTTCTGGCAAGATTTGCACCAAGTGTTGGGTACCAAAATTAATATCAGTTTAGCTTATCACCCTGAGATGGATGGATAGACTGAGAGGGTGAATAAGGTCTTAGAGGATATGTTGAGAATGTATTATATGGATCAGCATACTAAATGGGAAGATTATTTGTACCTAGTTGAATTCACATACAATAACAACTATCATGCATCACTAGGTATGGCACCATTTGAAGCCCTATATGGAAAAATATGTAGGACTCCATTGTCATGGGATAATCTGAAAGATTAGGTAGTGATCAGACTGAATACTATAAAAGAAATGGAAGATCAGTTAAAAAGAATTCAGCAAAAGCTAAAGGAGGCCACAGATCACCAAAAGAGCTATGTGGACCTCAAAAGAACACCGAGGGAATACTTTGTGGGTGATAGAGTCTTCTTAAGGGTGAAACCTACAAAAAGTTCTATTAAATCTTCCAAACTTGACCCTAGATATGTGGGTCCATTTGAAATTATAGGTAAAATAAGCCCTATTGCATATAAACTTGCTCTGCCACCAAGCTTATCAAAAATCCATGTCTTCCATGTGTCCCTCCTTAGGAAGTACATTTCTAACCCCACTCATATTTGGGATGTTTCTAATTTGTAGATGTTCGACCCACTAAAAATTGAAGTTTGGCCAGTTCGAATACTTGGTTTTAGGACCAAGAACTTGAGAAGAAGGAACATAGACCAATGTCGGGTCCAATGGGACCACTACTCGATAGAAATTCCACATGGAAGAATGTGGCTGATATGTAGAAATAGTTTCCTTTTCTATTTGAGTAAACATGAACATTTTAAAACTTTCTATGTGGATTTATGATATATATGTATATATGTGTGGATATGTATTTGGACTATTGAGTGGAGTTGTTTTTTAGTATGTTTTGATTCATGTATGGATATATATGGTTGAATGCAAAAATGAAACATTATGTGGAGTGGAATATGTAAACATGTTTGAATTACTGAATGATTATGTGTGGACATATATGTATATTGATGGATTCTTGAATGTATATGTATATGTTTGACTTATTTTAAAATATGCACTCAAACACAAGGACTATGTTTATTTCTAGTGGAGGAGGATGTAACGACCCTCCTCCTAGCATGAGTGTTAATTACAGATAAATAGATGGATTATACTTATCTTTTATTTTAGAATGTGGTACTGTTGATGGTCATTGTGCCTATAGGACCAAGTATTTTCCTTCGATGGTTTGGAAGAAGGTCGAAAAAAAAGGTAAGAGGGAAGTGATGATTCAGCTTGTGAGTACATGGAAGCTCATGCAAGTGCATATCATGTAGGGCATCATGAATGACTTGCATTGTGTGTGTGCTTTGTTTTGAAAAAGTGTTTGATGGATGAATGCATATTATTTATTATGGTTATGAAAGTGCTACAAGCATGGGAGACAATTTGGTGATTGAAAAATGCTTAGTGCTAGTTTTAGAAATTTATTAAAAGAAAAATATAATAAATAATATTATGGAAAAATTACATATATATAATCAGGTAGCATAAATTTTCCTACTCTATTGGGTGCCCTCTCTACTTTATTAAAACGATAGTGGTAGATGTTGGAGTGGTGATAGCGTGAAATTTTCATGATTGCTCTCTAACCTCCTTTGAGTCTTCGCAAGCAAAAGTGAGGGAAGTTTGGTGGAGGGGTAAGACGTTACCTTACTTGTTGTTTACATTAAAATAAAGGTAGGAGATCTTTATCGGGTATGCTGCTGAAGGGTTCAAAAAAATACTGTGAAAAGTGATAATAACTTAGCAAGTAATGAAATTATTTAGGTTAGTTTTTACTTGCTTCTTTAGTGTTAAAAGACAATGGACTGTGATAGTTGAATTTAATTGGTTACATGGTTGAATTTAAATTTCTAAATAAACCATCTGCAATCTGGATAGTTGTCTGTGATAAATGGAAATGCATCTACCATTTGGTACCTGGTATGGTTTGCATGCGAGTTTAAATGTTAAATGGATAAATGTGTGAATATGTATGCTCATATTATTTCCTTTGTTCATGTTATTAGCCTTTATGTCTGGAAATAATCATTCGGAGGCAATAGATATGGAAAAAGTGAATTTGCTAAGCTTAGTACAGAATTCAACCCTGTTGTAGAGAAATTGTTGCTTTGCTCTAAGCTTTGAGAAAATTATAATATGTGGAAACCTTGTTGTTGGATGTATGTTGTTGTAAAATAACTGAAGGTAAAATTCCAGCACACTCATGTTTCTCTACCTAAAGTGATACTTGAAGCCACATAAAGTATGTATGGGGCTTCACTTGAAACTTTTTATCATGAAAATAATTTCTCCTCTTAATTTGTATTCTTCCCATATTGTAACAGTGTTGTATTGAAATACCTATGTGTGATATTGTAGTGAGAAGACTTGCATGTTTTGTTTACTTTCTTATAATTTGGTTTGAATTATGTGATAGACAAAAAAACATTTAATGAGAAATTATGTTAAGGAAAAACATTGTGAAATTTGTGATTGCACTGTTAGAAGAATTTAGAATGCATACACCATATCTTTAAGGCCATATATGATCCCTACCACAATGTAAACCTCATTGGTGTTACTATGGAATTTAAACAAGGAAGTTTATGAGTAGCTGACAGTGCTATGTTCGAATTAGGAGTATTATTCTCTTTACCTTCAAGGGCGGCCAAATAGAGGAGAAAGCATGTATAAGTTAATATGTTCACTAAACGTTTTTCACCTGACACCTTGACATCTTTTCAATGAAATTAGACATTTCCTTGTTACCAGACCTTGTCTGGTTTGTAAATGAGATTTAAACTTATGTAGTATGTAGTCTATGCATACATATAGTTTTCTACTCCTTTAAAGTTGTAAGTTGTCGCAAGTGTCATGACCCTCCCAGATGGACTTTGAAATGAAGAAACAATGTATTAAAGAATGATGCTTCAATACTCATTTTTTTTGTGTAATAACGCAGTTGTATAATATTACTAGATAATGGAGAATATATTACTGCTAACAAATTTCCAATGTGTAGGATCAGGTACACTCGTAAGTGAAATAATTTGAGTCCTCCACCAAAGACGAGGGTACTTGAGGTTGGGGGAAATGATGATATGACAACTTGAAGGTAACAAGGATAGATACCTTCATATAGGCATGCATTCGGTTAGGGATAATCGTCAATAAATAGCCACCTTGATCCCCAGACTGATGGCCTATTATCTATCATAAGTTCTTGAGGCAGATACGGGTGACTAAATTGATGGGAAGATCTTCCTCTTTGTTTGTGCTCACATTTGTTTATCTTTTACTTCAACACTTCACCTTAGCAATGGAAATTTGGAAAGAATGAACTATCTTCATAACTTCTTGATAAATTTATTTTAGAAAATAAATAGATTTATTCTTAAATAAAATAATGTTTTAGATAGTCATTCATTTGAATAAATGGTAAATTTATTTTGGAAAATAAATAGATTTATTCTTAAATAAAAGAATGTTTTAGATAGTCATTCATTTGAATAAATGGTAAATTTATTTTAGAAAATAAATAGATTTATTCTTAAATAAAAGAATGTTTTAGATAGTCATTCATTTGAATAAATGGTAAATTTATTTTGGAAAATAAATAGATCTATTCTTAAATAAATAAAAAATGTTTTAGATAGTCATTCATTTGAATAAATGGTAAATTTATTTTAGAAAATAAATAGATTTGTTCTTAAATAAAAGAATGTCTTAGATAGTTATTCCTTTAAATAAATGGTGAATTTAATTAAAGTATAATTAGATTTGTAAATGCTTTATTTTAGGCATTCTTTCATTTAAATAAAATGGTAAGATTTATGTTAAATGATAATTGAGTGTATTCCTAAATAAAAGAACATAAAAGAGGCAATGAAATCTATTTTTTCTTACCTCGAAATTGGGTGGGCCAACAGAGCAAAGCCTAGTTGGCAAGAGGTATGACTCCATTAATGCAATAATGGCTCCACCATAGTGAGGTATGGTTCCCTCTACATAAAGGAAAGAAGTGCATGGAAAATGCAAGGAAGGGACGTCTCTTCTACCACCTGACAAAGGGGCAGGGTTTAGAAGTAATGACGGTGGTTGGCAAATAGAAGTTGAGAAAAAAGGAGAGAAGAGTGCTAAGGTAAAAGGAGGGGGGATCAAAAGAGGAGGGAAATAAAATATGGGAGTAGAGAGAAAAAAGGGAGGAGAATGAAAAATGGGGGTACCAAAATTGAACAGGCAACCATCAAATTGGGTAGAGCAGGCGACAAGTTGGTATTTGAAGCTTGTCATTTGTTTTAGCTTGCTTAGTTTTGTTAGTAGCTCTCTATTGGTCGAGCATTGCTCGCTGCCTTTGTAGTGGTCGAGCGAAGCTCACCGTCTACTTAGTTTTGTTAGTAGCTCTCTATTGGTCGAGCGTTGCTTGTTGCCTTTGTAGTGGCCAAGCAAAGCTCATTGTTTTCTTTAGCTTTGATATAAGATTTATTAGATCTATGTTGACTAAGCATTTATCACTACCTTTGTAGTGGTCGAGCGAAGCTCACCACTTGCTTTAGCTTTGCTATAAGCTTTGTTAGCTCTCTATTGGTTGAGTGTTGCTTGCTACCTTTGTAGTGGCTGAGTGAAGCTCACCGCTTACTTTAGCTTTGTTTTAATTTTTGTTAGATCTTTGTCGGGCTAGTGAAACTCATCACTTGCTTTAGCTTTACTATAATATTTTTTAGCACTCTGTTGGCTGAGCAGTGCTCGTTGCCTTTATAGTGATCGAGCGAAGCTCACCGTATGCTTAGTTTTGTTAGTAGCTCTCTATTGGTTGAGCGTTGCTCGCTGCCTTTGTAGTGGCCGAGCGAAGCTCACCACTTGCTTTAGCTTTGCTATAAGCTTTGTTAGCTCTCTGTTGGCCTAGTGTTGCTCACTACATTTATAGTGGTCGAGCGAAGCTTACCACTTGTCTAACTTTGTTAACAGTTGTGTGGTGGTTGAGCGTTGCTCGATGCCTCTATAGTGGTTGAGCGAAGCTCGTTGCTATGGTGTAATTATGTTATGGTATTGACCATAGTCAAGAGTAGCTCATAATTGAGCGTAGCTCACTATTGTTGTGCACCTGAAGTTACAGGGTTGTGCACGTAGCGGATTAGAAGCATTGTCTTAGGACCATAGGGTGGTGGGTAAAAATCCCCTACAGGCTCTAGTCGAGTAGGAAGCTCATCTTAGGAGAAGGTTCCCTTGGTGGTAGACTTCTAATTTAATTTATATTATGTTATGGTTCATTTTGTGAAATGAGGGTATGGGACCTTGCTTTATGAAATGGAATGGGAAATATATTATGTTATGGTTCATTTTGTGAAATGAGGGTATGGGACCTTGCTTTATGAAATGAAATGAAATGGATTTTATGAAAATTAATGTATTTATATTTCATTTTGTGAAATGAGGGTATGGGGCCTTTCTTTATGAAATGAAATGAAATGGATTTTATGAAAATTAATGTATTTATGTTTCATTTTGTGAAATGAGGGTATGGGACCTTGCTTTATGAAATGGAATGGGAAATATATTATGTTATGGTTCATTTTGTGAAATGAGGGTATGGGACCTTGATTTATGAAATGAAATGAAATGGATTTTATGTAAATTAATGTATTTATGTTTCATTTTGTGAAAGGAGGGTATGGTACCTTTATTTATGAAATGGAATGGAAAATATATTATGGTATGGTTCATTTTGTGAAACGAGGGTATGGGACCTTGCTTTATGAAATGATGGGAAATTTTTGTCGTACAAACTAAAAGATGGTTGTTTGATTTAAATAAGATGAAAGAACCCGGTGTTTAAGGATATGGGACTTTAATTATTAAATGGAGTTAGATCATTTATTGCAAATAAAGCATAATGTGTGATGCATGGTAGAATGACTCTCATAAGTGGGTGAGAGGGGTTATAGAGAGGGAAGCTCTATGATAATATCTATGCATTAGAAAGTTGAATTGCTTGGGTTAATTGTATAGTTACAATTTGGCATATAAATGACTAAATGCATTAGAATCATGTCTATTCGGATCTATGAGTGTCCTGATCTCCTACTATCCTCACTTGATCTATGGAAGAGTGGGAGGACCAAAGTCAGGAGATGGACTACTTCGTAAGTTTATCTTACTTCTTGCTTGATCATGCAATAGATTATATTTAAAGGGAGATTTCCCCAATGGATTGAATGAGGATTGTTTATTATTATATTATGTTTCCCCTTTCTTATTGTAATGTTATTTAATTGCTATCGCATGGTTCTTTTTATGAATTTTCATGCTTGTTTAAATTTTCTTGTTTTGTTAGATTTAGTATCTAGATTCCTCCTTGGTATTCTTATGTGTTTTAAAAAATAAATAAATAAAAATAAAATTTGTAAGTTCTAGGTGAACTTAGAGGATGACCTAAGGGCTTAAGACCCCCTTAGGGATATGGGTTATCTAGGTTTAGAAGTTCATACCAAGAGTTAAGATAGCTTGTCATAGGATGATATTGATAGCTTAACTCACAATATATGTAGCATGCCCACACATAATGGTTTGTGTGTGGTATGGAGATGCATGTATACCTTCCAATGATTGAGGGTGGTAAGTCTAGATCATCAAAAATGGTGAGATGGATGGACTTACGTGCATGACATGAGATAGGCCTATGCAGAATGAACTTGCGTGAAGGGAATCTTATGTGGTATGGTTCTTGGGAAACTTAGGGGATGTCAAACATTAAGTTGGTCTAAGGTTGGATAAGGATTTATGAATCCTTCTCCTTGATAAAAAAAAATTATATGAACCTTTTTTCTTTCTGTTTTTGTGTTTTTCTTGTTTTCATATTCGTGGGTTGTTACAGCAAGTCTAGTCATAGTGAATAATTGTAAACAACTTTGCTTATTAATCAATGAAGATGTCTGTTATGAATCTTAATTTTGGAGACCACCTGTGCTTCCATTATGTGACACCAGTGATAGTGCTTGGAGAGAAGTCTGGATTATTAAAAAATGTGTGCATATGATTTATATGAGAAACTGGATGTTATAGTTATTTTGCACGTGTTGACAAATGATTAGTTGAAAAGATTTAATCTATAATTATTTGACAGTAGGTAACCTACGTAGGATGTAAGAAGAAATTGTATGGTTTAATAATTTATGCAATTCCTTCTTAATCTTCTTATAGTATATTCAACTCCTTTATGTTGTGTATTTAAATAGTAAATAAAGGAGTTAATGATTTTAAATGAGCAAGCATTATTATTATTAGTTTAAATAATTCCATGATAAATGATAACAAAGGTTTATTTTCTTGTTTTAAAACTGTCGTATGATATCTTGAATGGATACCATATTAAGTATGATTTATTGAAGAGAAAATTTGAACAAAATTGATATGTTTTATTAATTAGTGTTGAATATTCCTGTGTCTTATGGATTTAAGAAAACAAAAATGAAAAAAAGAGAAACTTTAATTTTATATTTTTAATTTAGTGGAAACCGTAACATAGCAGCAACATTGGTACTTATGCAATTTGACAACCGGTTTTAAATATGCATTGACTAGCATTAGAGTTATATCCTTCTTAAAAAAAAGTGAATGTTTGAAATACTAAATGGTTCATAAAAGTTTAGTGGTTATTCGTCCCTCTTTTCTTAAGAATAACAACATGATTGGATGGATTGCTTGGTTTTAGGCTGGTTTATTTATAGTCTTTATAGTATATCATTGTCTTGCACTCTATGAATTGTTCTTAGAATATTAAAAAAGAAAGAGTCTTTAAGGAAATGTTAGAGTGAGGGAAAAATTAGTACAACGTGAGTGTGTTACTAAACCCTTCCTTGAGACTTCCTAAAATAGTTCAATTCAAGAAACAAATAAACATAAACACCCAATATTGTTGAGATACGGGTAAGCATGCAACGTGACTCGAGAGTGATCATTTTATGATAAGAATGAGGTCGGATCAAGTGACCTTGTTAGAACTTGTAACGAGGGACGGTATGGGATGCTTTCTCTAGAATTGTTCTTAGAATATTTAACAAGAAAGATAGTCTTTAAGGAAATTTTAGAGTGAGGGTAAAAGTAGTACAACACGAGTGTGTTACTAAACCCTTCCTTGAGACTTACTAAATCAGTTCAATTCAATAAATAGATGAACTTAAAAACCTAATGTCATTGATATGTCGGTAAGCATGCAATACGACTCAAGACCGATCATTTTCTGATAATAATGAGGTCGGATCAAGTGATCTTGTTAGAACTTGTAATGAGGGGTGGTATGGGATGCTTCCTTTAGGTCATTGCTTGAGAGTACAGTGATAAGTCTTTGTATGATCATTACTAATAGTGGGTTAGAATGATTATGTAACTAGCCTAGCCACGATGTTTGGTATGGGATAAAATGTCATGAGTCATAATGGATAATTGGGACCAAGTCCAAGGTCAGGGTAATGACATGGCTCTAGCAGACTTCGGGTTAGAGGACAATCAACTAGACACTAGGAATATGTACGCTAACCCCTTGCATATAAATTTTTGAACATGTTGATCGATTAAGTCAAGGTTAAATATGCTAAGGGATGGAGAGAGTATGCATCCACCTTCTAGGTGTTATAGGCCCTAGAGGATAACCTTGGTTGTGGTTTGACACTCATGTCGAAACAAGTGAAAACTAAATGAGAAGGTTAGATCTACCATTAGAATCCTGCACACATTAAAATTACCAAAGAGTTAGAAACTAATAAGAGGGCTCCACTGTGTGAGCCCTCAGAAACAGTCTAAAACCCTAGATTTATGAAATGAAATAAAACGGAATGCAGAATTTAACAGCAGATTAATACATAAAGAAAGATTACTTTCTTTGGACGAATCTATACCTTTTCCTGTTAACATGGCGAGACCAGGCGGCACCTGGAAGTGATGTGACTGTCAGATCGGCTGCAGAAGGCACCCTGGTGCGATCTCGAGGAATCCACTGAGCGCCCGCGTGCTTCTGGATCGGGGTTGCAGATGCCGGTCTGCGTCTGCGACTACGGGTAAACGCCCGATAGCGCTGGCAACAAGGATGAGGGATTCTGCAGAAAGAGTGTTGCAGAAGGGATGGCGATGGATGCGGCGAAAGGGTTTAGTTCAGACTTAGGGCCATAGAAGACTCAGAAGACTCAGGATTAACAGCAATAGCAAACTCCAAACTTAGATAGGGAAGATAAGTAGGTTTAGCCGAAGAGATAGGGTTTGAGCCATCAAGGTGACTCAATTTATAATCTACTCTTAGGGCACACTTTAGGGTTTTAACGACACTTTGAACGTGTGGCTAAGATTAAAGTGGATCCAAGGGTAGAGAATAAATCTAGGTTGTGAAACAGATTAAGATGGATGGACGGATGAGATTAAATGAAGGATGGATGGCTCAGATTAAATCACTTAAACTATATTTATATATATATATATATATTAAAATATTAAAATATATATATATATATATATATATATATTAATTTAAATAAATTTGGGGATGAAAAATGGCGGGAAAGGTGAAATTGGGCCAAATAATGGTGGGAAAGTGTGGATTTGGGCCAAATAATGGCAGGAAGGATGGATGACTGACACGTGGCTGACAGGAAGGTATAGATGACTTAAAAGTGGCTGGATTTTGGTGTCTACAGATACCTTTACAGGATTTGGCCAATCTCATTGGGTGACTGTCTACAACAGTTAAAATTCCCAAAAGTGGTTGATATACCTTGTACTAATTGAATTTTATGTTATTGAATCATTGGGTGAACCTTAGTTGCTATGAACATGGAACCTCTTTCTAGGATAAACGATGAACTTAAGTGGATTTTTTTGAAAATTGCTTGGGTTATTTTATGTGGTGCAACCAAGTGAGTAGACTTGGGTTATTTCAACTACTCCTCCTTATTTATCTTTTTCTTCTTTTATTACCATATCTTCTCTCTCTTCCTATTTGTCCACTGCACTCGTCTCACCCTTTACCAATGTAGCCTATGTTTCTCCAAGGGTCACACCACCCCAACAATATCTATCACAGTTGGTACCATGTCCATAATATTCTTTTTATATTCTACCATTCAAATCACTACCACACAACCATTGGTCCTATACACCACATAAACTCCATCACCCATGTCATCTCTTCTAAATGCTCTAGTACAATTAGTGTTGCAACCCACTCCCACTACTTCCACTACATTCCTTTCTATCACCACATAATTTGCTACTCACTCCATCATCTACTTCCACATGCCCAACATGCCCACTGTCCCAAGCAAGGTGATGATGCCCATTTTCCTAACCTAAGGAGTTGAATCTACAACACCCCCTCAAACTAGCATGACTACTAGGCTAAGTTTGGCCTTTGGATAGAAAATTGTAGAGATAAAAATCACCAAGAAGTTTGATGTCCTTGATCTTGAAGAAAATAAGTGGAAGAAAAAATATAAAAAACTCAATGAGAGGACCTCCAAGGCTTCCATACTCATGGAATCGTAGTTGGTAAGAAATAGAGATAAAGTAAACATTGTTAAGGCTACCAAGACTAACCCTTTTACAGTAGAAAAAAATTCTATTGACTTGACTTCCAAACTTTTTGAGATAGATTTAAACAAAATAAACCAATACTAAATGGTCCAACTTGCAAACCAATTCACACTTAATGCAACCATACATTTTGGTTGCCTTGTAGTTGAGGATGAAGCAACATAGAAAAGGAACAAAAATCTTGACGTAAAAATGGCTTAGACAAAGGCATAAAAGGAGTAGCTCCAATAAGATAATTAGGTTCTTAAGAAATAAGCATCATAATTAGGTCAAGGACCTCAGATATTAACTTGCTAAATCTAATAAAATAATAAGGTCTTTAAAACATCTTACAATAACTAACATATGAGCAAAGTCAACTCTAAGAGGACTTGAAGGAAAAATATCAACATAGAGTTGATAGTCCTAAATCAAACAAAAGTAGTTGTAGATCCTAAGGCAACCCTAGACATTCAAAAGATCAAGTCCCTATGAGACAAGATCAAGAAGATACATTAAAAGCTTATGATTACTTTTGGTTGGTCTCCTTTGCAAAAGAAATCTTAGAACAAGTAGCTAAGACAATCAAACATGTGAAAGGACAACTAACTACAAGTAGTGAATATCAAGAGTTTCTTAGATTCCTCATCTCAATGATAGCATCATAGGTACAATAACACAATATAGAACACAAGAACTTGGTCCTGAAATTAATAAAAATGTCAAATGTCTAGAGGAGCCTCCAAACTTGTAAAGATAATCTAGCATCATTGAAAGCCCAAACTCTAGAAATGAATAAGAAAAATTAAAGGATTAGTTTTTGTTGGAATTCCTTTTATGAAAAAAAGAATATCCTTGATGATAACATCATAAATACCATTTTCAAAGAGGATAAAATCTAAGTTTACCAAGGGGATGAAACTAAAACCTATGAGATGCTTGGGCCAATATATGACAAACTATAAGAGCTAGTTACAAAAAAATAGGAGCTATCAGAGAATTATTTTAAAGACCTGATAAGGGAAGAAAAATACCTTTGATAAATATAGTTTTCAAGCAACACTAAAGGACAAAAATTATTTGAATTACTTCCACAAAGGACCAAATAAGGAGAATCCATTTTTTGACATTTTAGCTATAGATGTCCCAATTTTGTAGACTATGAGCCCAAGAATAAAGGCAGGATATGGAATCTCATTCCAATCAAGCTCACCACCCCATGAATTTTTCAAAAATATAGTACCTCATTAGTACCTTAAGATTTTATAAATTTTTAAGCAAAATGCAACAAAGATATCAAATAATAGACACCTCACAAAACCTCTCTAAATTTATTCAAGCATAGAGTATGTACCAATTTATTTACAAAAGAAATTTATTGGCTCCAAGGAATGTTTCACCTAGTAAAAAGTGTCAATCCACTTGCAAATGCAAGAGATTCATTCACTAACTAGAACAAATTACTTATATGGTCACAAGGTTTAAATTGAAGGTATTGATCCCAAGGCAATTCTTTTTTAATGTGATATTTTGGTATGCAATGGCACACTAAGTTATTTAAGAAAACTTCCAAGTCTATTAGGGGTATAATTAGAGTCACATAACATTTAGTGGTGCATCATTTTTCTAATGAAACCCCCAAATATTTACTTCTCCTAGGAGTAATTATTTCTCACCCTAGGTAACTCACGTATAAAATTTCCTATAAATAGGGGGCTAGGGCCCTCATTGTATTCATATTTTGGCCATGAGAATTGAGAGATACACTCTATGAAATCCATAAATTACTTTGACCTCATAAGATTTTAAAAAATCTATAATTTCTTAGACATTCCATTAGTGGCACCACCCTCTTGGTCCGCAAAGTGCACAACAATAATGGCATAGCCCTTTTAGCCTGTCTTATTATTTGATTATCAATTTTATAATCTAATATATGGGTGAAAATTGATGTTATTTGACTTCACATATGTTGATTGATCACATTACTTTCCTCGCTATGGTTTAAACCTTTATTTGTTTTAATTACTTACACCCTTAAACTTTAATGTATTTTTATTTTTGCATTTTACTTTCAATGCAATTTAGTGTAGGTTACTATAGGAGTATTTATGAGGAATAGTGGGAAGCTAGCCTAAATTTGAAGGTTAGGAGAATATATTAACAACCCATTCCAACTTTGTTGAAACTAAAATCAAGGCAAAAATATTAATTAGAAGTCAGGATATTTCCTCAATTCAATGGTTTCCATATTTTCACTACGTCAGATGGTTTTGAATGGAAAAATTCTTTCAATGGTGGATTGCACATATGTAACTTATCAAGAAGTGCATAAAACATCATGCCACTTTTATAATGAAGTGTATAACTTAATAATGGAGAAAATGAAGGGGAATCCTAGAAGTTTTTTAGAAGAAGCTAGACAGTTTCTCAAATCAAAAGAATGACTAAATAAGGACTTCTACCCAGGGCAAACAAGGCCCATCAAACTTTATGGATTTCTTACCATACCCTTTGAGTTGTAAGTGTTTATGCTAGACTACGTGTTCAACCTTGAATACTCTAAGAAACTCAACTACATGGACTTGAGGTGCTTTAGGGGGTATAAAAAGATCACCTTCTACCTATTTAAGTAGTCAATTATGAATATTACACCTAAGATATGAAGGTTCCATAAGGTGTTGAAGAAGAAATTAAGAGACATGGAGTTGGATCAACTTTGGGATATGTGGTCTTATGACCAAGGAAATACTTCATAAAATAGGTTGAAGTACAAGGATTTCAATACCTTAGTTACACAAGAAGAGGTATGGTATAGAAAAGAGGTAAACCTAAGCAAGGAAATAGCACTAACCACTCTAGGAAGCACAGGGGAATATGAGGATGAAATACAAGATTGGTGCAACAAAACCCCGGAGTAACACTCCTACATTGAATCCAAGATGAAAGACTAGTTTGACCTAGATGTCAAATTGAACCATCACACATTGGGGTCCTTTGAGAAGTTGGGCTACACAAAAAGAAAAATATTGTATGGTATAGGATGAGATATGATATTAGAACAATAGAGGTCAATAAATATGATCCTTTGGTGAACAATTCTCTATGATGTAGAATATAATACATCCAAGGACCACAAAGAGGAAAAGAACCATGAAAGAGTCACCAAAAAGTCCTTGAGTGCATGTCATGCCTCTACATAGAAAATTGTCATATTCATTCTACAAACCATGCTATATGTATTAGCTCTATAGTGAAAGAAACAATAAGACGGAGGCAACAAAAATTGAAGGGTGACCAACATGGGTCAATGTTAGAGGTGGCAGTCATAAAACAACAACACCAGACATATTAACTTGAATAGGGGGAATCCCCCAAGGAGGAACTCATCTTGATTTGATAATTATTAGAACAATGGTCACCATAGTCACTTTCACTTTCACTTCCCTTCCACTCTCTACTTCTACTTCTATTCATATTTTTTTTCTTCTCCCATCCCTTATTTTATCAAACTTTATTCATAATCCAACCACCATATTCACCCTTAGCACCATACTATGACCTCATTTCTATCACCCACCATATAAGTTTTTACCACACGACCATTTTTATCATATTCATTAACCCTTTCATCACTTGTATCTCTGCTAGAAAAATTACTGGCATAGCTAGCATCAAGGGTGACCTCCTCCACATCCATATACATACAACTAACTTTTCTCATGTATCATCTCACTCATATCAACCCCATTGTAACCAATCAACTCTTGTTGGAGGTAACAACATTACCCACAATTTTTGAGAGAACTTACAAATGTAACTCTAGATGTTAGTGTAGCTGAAGGGCCTAGCCAATATTTTTTCTAGAAGGTAACCTATGATCCCAAGGAGATATATGTCCAAAATACATATTATTTTCTCCAATATAAGGAGTGGAGGGTAAGAAACTCATACAAATAATTAAAGTATAAAACCTCTTATAATCCTATCACTATGCAATCACAACTAGCATCTGGAGGAAATAAAGTCCTTATTATGGAAGTAGAGTAGAATGAACCTTCCAAAATAGTTATATCCCTTTTTGACTTCCCTACTTGGGTTCTCATGTTGGATCTAAGATAAATGGATCCATACCAAGTGATTCAGCTTATGAATCAACTTTAAATTTTTGCAACCGTATAATTGGAGCAACTGGCACTGAAGGATGAAGTATTAAAAAAAAGAAATGATTAGTTTAAGGTATAAGTGGCCTAGTTGAATGTTGAGAAGGAGCACCTCTAGAAAAATAAAAAAAAAAATCATAAATAAATATGTCATTGAGAAGGATCAGCTAAAGAATAGAGATGAGGACCTCAAGTCCCAACTTGATGAGGTTAAGAAGAAAAGAAATATATGGAGGATCTCTTACAATAGCTTGTGTAAGGGAAAGTCTGGTCTAAAATCAAAATGAACAAGAAAAATACCAACTAGAGGACTAAGTGAAACAACTCCAAGAGGCCCAACAAGTGAGGGATAAGAAGATAATTGAGATCCAAGGGGAAATAACAACATTGAAAGGAGGAGCAACAACAAATATAGAAAAAAATTTCAAGGTCAAAAGGGTGAAGTCCCTATTGGACAATATCAAATCCAAAGTGATAAATGCCAAAAGGTATTTTAAGTTCATGACCTACATAGAAAATAGCTTGAGTCAAGTGACTAAAACCATCAAGCAAGATGAACAACAATTGGTTATGAAGGAGACATTTCAAGGGGTGCTCAAGCTTTTGGCTATGATGTCAACAATGCAAGCCCAATAGTTGGAGATTTGATTAAAAAGACCTGATTAAGAAACTAAAGAAATGTATAATATTCAAAGGGACTTATAACCTCTCTAAAATCCCCAATGTAGAAAATGATAAAGGAAATTTAGGAGCTCATCATTATTGGATTGCTTGATATATTTGATCCTTAGAGGAAACTCCTCGATGATGACATTATTGATATGATGTTTGAAGAGAAGAAGGACCAAGCTAAATCTGAAGATGCATTTGAGAAATACAAAAAAATATGAGCCAATGTATGACAAGTTGCAAGAATTAGTAGGAAAGTAGGATGGGTTGTTAGAAATTCCATATGAGAACTTAGGAGAATTAGAGGACATTTCCATCATCTAACTACCAGGAGATGAAGAATGGCAAAAGCTATTTGGCCTATTGCCATAAAATTAAATTAGAAGAACCACAATTTTACAAGGATTTCAATTTTGAAGACTCTATGCCCAAGAATAGATGTAGGAACTAAAATATCTTGCAAATTGAAGTTGCCAAAAATATAGGGATAAGTCATTACCTTTATATTCACAATTTTGGAAGGTTATAAAATAGTAAAATCAGTGGATCAATACCTTCCAAAACTCATAAAATATTTTCTCAACCAAAGACAAGTATCAATTTGCTCCATCAAGGCTAATTTGCTCTAGGATTTATCCACTAGCAAAGTGAAGCAATTGGTTTACATAAGCAAAGTGCTAATGAAAATGTGGCAAATAGCAAGCAAACTAGATCTATTTATTCACCTCCTAGACTAAATCACTCGTAAACTAATAGAGGGCTAAAAAGACAAGCATAGATCTTGAGGAAGACCATGGAAAATAATATTTTGGTATGTAGTGGTGTTGTAATTCTTTGGAATCCTTTTAATATTTTTAGAGGTATAATTAGAGGCATGTAACATTTGGAGATGCATGATTTTATTAAAGATACCCAAATATTTACTTTTACTAGGAATAATAGTTTCTTACCCCAAGTAACTCAGGGGTAAACTTTTCCTATAAATAGGAGCTATGAGATCCATTGTAAACATATTTTATACTTGAGAAATTTATAGCTACACTTTGTGAGACCAACATACTACTCTTTTAATTCATGAAATTGATGATAAATTGATGTCTTTTGCTCTTCATCAATTGCACTTCCCTCCTTGATTGTGGAATGCACAATGATTGAGGCATAGCCTTGTTTTCCATCTCATAATTCCTCACATATGTTTATCTCAATTGAATGTGAACATTGTTTTTTTTCAGATTCCTTATGTGTTGATTGATTGCACACTCTCCTTGCTATAATTTTGGTCATATTTACTTTCAATCCCTCACACTCTAAACCTACTAATTTACTTTTTATGCAATTTAATTTCTTACATTTACTTTTCATGCTTTGATTTTATGTAATTATATTATATTAGAATTTAGCAAGGATAGTGGGGAGTTAGCCTAAATCCAAATGTTGGAATAGGCCTTAAACCCTTCCACCCAACTATCATTGAAATTCAAATTTTGAATGCATAATAAGTCAGACCTAAGATATTCACTTGTCCTAAGATATTCCTAACATTTGAATATCATCCTGATTTCAATATGATTGACTAAGTCATATAACAATAACTTCACTTGTCCTAAGATATTCCTAACATTTTAACATCATCCTGATTTCAATATGATTGACTACGCAAATTAGTACATCTATAATCCTTGGTAGAAAAGTGGAAAATTGTATTTATACCCTTTCCAAAATGAGGTATATTTGTCAAGCCATACAAAAGAAATATTATCATTGTCCAAGTATCTATTTTAAAATAAAACTTAGGAGTCATATAAGAAAGAGGATGCTCGATATCCTCCATCCCCATCATTTAAAACTTATATTCTCTTTTCCTAAAAAATAGACATCAGGAACTCAATTTGATCATAATGTAGTTCCTTTTAAATAAGTTATTTTCTCATGTACATGCACCTAATAAAACCCTATCATTGTAGCAGTCATGGTGCTTGATCCATATACTTAATGTCTTCATATTTAGATTGATCTAGTGCTCTCACCATATTTAGAAGATGAGGGTTAATACAATGACATGTTCCTATATTCATAGGCTCTTCTTGGGATCAAACAATATACATATCTAAATTTAGATGCAAATTAGAAATTAATATCAATTATAGGCTTATTTCTCTAAATAGTTCATCTTAAAACACAATACAAATATAATATCAAAACATATTGAATGCAAGGATCTCGTAAAAGGATATTGTATTTTTATGAGTTACATATTCTACCTTAAATTCAAAATATAAATATACTTATTATGATACTTGTAGACACCTAAAACGCATCATGTCGATGGCGACTACTCATATGGGACATGTTACAATACCATATGGAAGATATTGGGCAGACTCCAAGATAGAGCAGTGGTTTTAACCACTCAATTTGGGCTTCTTGGCCTAATCAACTCAAACCGCTATTGAGACCTGTGGTCTGCAATCTGAACCACTGCTGACACCCATGGTTCACAGTCTAGGCCGCAGTTGTCCCGCACGGTTTAGAACTGAAGTTCAGTTGAACCTCATTCGAGCCAAATCGGTTTGAACGACCATTTATTCTAGATGAAGGTAGTTGGAGGATAGAAGATTCCAAAGGTTTCCAATCCAAATTTTCCAACCACCTCTTCTTGATATTAGCTTCTCCATGAAGCCACCCCTAGCCCTTGGGTAATCCTATAAGTGCCCCTCAAAATTAGGATAAAATATAGAAGTGTGCATTGGAGATTAAAGTAGCGAAGCCCTGTCAGATTATAGACTCACATGAGTGTACTAAGAGAGTTTTGTTGCTATTGACTTGCCAATTCATCTAGCATCATGTCAATTTGTGCATGGATGCCCTAAGGATCTAGAACACCAAGAAACACAAATTCGGGCAAACGAAAGCCCAATTGTGTAATTCAATCGCTAAACTAGTCAGAGGACATCAAGGTGACCCTTGACCATCAATTTGACAAGGAGGATCAAGCCCACAACCTTGGATTTTGAGGTCAAAACTACTTTGTTGCTTGACGTGGCTGACATTCATGGTGTACAATGCAGACCGCTCATCTGAGCTACAGTTTGCAATCAGTGAAAGATCTCCTTACTATTTTTTTTGCATTATTTTTCACTAGGTTAGATTAAGCATCTTAGTGGTTTATTCAGCATTTTAGAGACTCTATGATAGAATTAGGGTTTTCATAAAGTTTACTTCATTATGGAAAATAGGACATAATTAGCTCATTTTTATGTTATCATGCTTCATTTCATGCAATCAATTCACTAGATAGATAGTTATACTTCTCAGATATATGTTTCAATTAATCTTTTCAAGCATGATTTATTCGTTTTCTTGATTTTATTAGTGTTATGGCATCCTTATGTTCATATTCCTTAAAGGGCCTCATCATGAGAGGTTGCCTATGCTTTTAAAGCTTTTATGTTGTTTATTGATCATAGAAAAGAATATTCAAAGGAGATTCAACCATTCAATTTCTTCCTCAACATGGAGAAGAGGGTCAACTCCACCCTAGAGTAGTTCGTGTCACCCCGAAGGGCCTAAAACTCACATTTACCCTTGAGAGGGAACATTGATTTTTCTTAGTATAATAAGAGTATCAAAATGGTATCCCTAAGAGGGACGTAATTGTAACCGGAATTGGCTTCTTTATAATGGAATAAAAGTGTTTTTCTTCTTCCTATTTGTTGTCAATTTTGCATGCATCTACTATGTTTCTCTTATTTCATTTTATGCAATAGGAAGCATAGGTGTGAGGTCGTTTTGGTGGTCAGAGAAGGTGATCACGATGGAACTCCACATTTTTAGCCTTTGATTCTTGACCTTTTTGTGTTTTTGGATATCAGGTGCAAACCGTGGTTGACAGCTGCAGTCTCATTGTTGGACCACAGCTTCAAGGCATGGTCTATAGTAGCAACCATGCGACAGAGTTATGGTTTACAACAGACAGTAGGGATTCAAATATTTATCAGATGAGTATCAGAGGTAGGTCCCGTTGTTAATCCCTGTTTCTATTTTTACTACCTATGTTGTTCCAGATTGCGTGAAAAGGATATTTTATTAGGACACATAAAAAGAAAAGAAAAATGGATTAGGTCCTAGGATTTCAATTCTTTTTCCGTTTTAGCTAGGCACTGCTAGGAACAGCGAACCTCTGAGTGCAATTCACCCTAGAATCCAACGTGCTAGATTAAATTGTGTGTTGGTTTGCATGTCCAAGGCCCAATTAGTGGCCATTTACATCGTAAGGTACATTGTTCAAAATAGCATGTAGGATGTAGCTTACATATTTTGAATTTGAAAAGTTCTTTCGCTGCATATCACATAGCAAATGATCATGCATGTTGTATGATGCATTTTCTTTTCATGCAAAAATTAAAATGAACCACACACACTATATTTCAATTAAACGCTAGTGAGTTGGAAATGACACCCAATCACTAGTAGGGTTTCAATGACGATGGAGGTGATTTTTATCCATTGGACCAAATCCCACGTACCCTTTGTTCTAGACCAATACCGGATCCAACAACCTTTTGTAGCCTAGAAAAATTGCATATACTCCTCTTCTGAGGGTATGACATTGACTAGGTGAAAACGAGTGAGGATCTAGGAGGACCTATGCTCCCTGACCGTGTGTGGGCTTCATTACCACACATTATAGGTTGGATTACGTGGCCTGGAGTTCATATCCAGGCTATCGAGCTACGAGTATACAGGTAAAAGCCAATTAAACTGATATTATTATCCAACAAGCTTTCAAACACTATAAGATTTTCTAATACTGATACAACAAATCATGAAACAACATCAAATAGTTTAGGGCTCACTTTAAATTGTAAAAGAGATAATCACCATTGTATACCTTGATTGCATAATAAAATATAAATCTAGACACTAGGTGCATCATGGTGGGGACATGGGGAGGTTAGCAAAGGATTAAGCTTGATGCGAATGACCAAGCCCCACTAGATTCACAACAAAATGTGTCAAACCCTTTCCCACATGCGTTTCTCGAACGCCATTCGACGAGCATCAGAGGAGACAATTCGATACGAGGGGACACCATTGAGCATACCCTTGATAGAGGAGCTTTTGTGCACTCTTATAGACATAGGATAGAGCAGGGAGCCTCTCAGCATGAAGGTGATCCACTCGGAGGTTATTAACGAGATTGTAGTGCATGTGCATCCATGGGATCGATCGATGAGTATGTCATACAGGGGGCCAATTTGGTACCCCTACGTACTAGGTCTACATGAGGTTCCATACCTCCAACTTTAGAGTATAGGAGAAATTGAGATTTACTCATTCAAGGGTAGGAAGACAAGCCCACTTCCAAGCATAGGCCTATTCATACTCCCACACTTAGTGAACCTTGCAAGATCACTATCGACATGTCGAAGGTGGGAGCCAATGGTATGCCACTGCATGAGCCTTGGTGATCCAGATAATTGGATGGTTTAGGTAGCATCCTCGAGCAGTTAGGCTACAAGCCTTCAGTACCGCCCACTCGTACCCCGAGTGAGCATAGCGGGAGCACTATTAAGACCACCAGAGAACATGGAGATGCTTCCAAGCACCCTCATGGTTTGCATCCACCATCCATGCATGGTGGCACACAACACAGGACTCAACATGACACTAATTTCATCTTCACAGACAAAGGCAAAAGCATAGCAAATCCTTCATATGGGTACAAAACCCATAAGTTCACTCACACGGAGCACACATACTAGAGGCATCTTAAGGCCAATCACATTGATAGATCATATAGACTGGTATTCGAGCAGAGATGACAACTCCTCCAAGATCAAATGGAGGATACCTGCGCAGAGAGGCAACGCATTGAAGTTGAGAATATTTAGGCGTAAAGGCTCATTAGACAGATTATATGAGCAATGTATGTATGAGGAACACATATTTACCCAAAATGAGTGTGTAGAACAAGAGGATAGGCTAGCCATGGCTAGTTTATTCACTCATGTTGAACACGAAGAGCGCACGCATAGAAGGGATTTTTTACAAGCCGACATGCATCAGGAGCACAGAGACGCTCACACTCATGTTAGTGCCCAACAAAGAGAATGGCCACCACCATTCGAAGATTAGAGGCAAAGACAATATGAGGAAGAAGAGAGATATGGAGCCGATCATGGATATCTTGAAAGCTCCCAAGTTGAGGAGGATGAAGATCAGCATCCTCCACCTCGACAGTGAAAGAATGTACCTCCAATACTACCCCCACATCAACTTAGGGAAGACTTTCTATCCTCGTAGGCCTATAAGGCCTTAGCAAATAAAGTAAAAGAAATCAAGAGGCAAGGCACAACTTTTCAAAATCTGACATTGAGCAAGATTCATAACGAGCCTTTGGATCCCTTGGTGCCTACTCCAGCATATCTTGAGCATTTTGACATGCCTAAACTAGATAAATTCAAAGGTGATGAAGACGTGCAAGAGCATGTCACAAGATTTTTGGACATATGCTTCCACATTGCAAGCAACGATGTCTTGCTTTTGCATACATTCATCACAACCCTCTCAGGCCCAGCCTAGGAGTGGTTTAATCAGGTGAAGAAGCATAGTATCACCAATTTTGAGCATCTGGATGATGCCTTTTTGGAATGCTTTTCTTTTAGCATCAAGAAGCAAGCTAACCTTTTCAATTTTTTTGCACTAGATCAGTGTAATGATGATCCAATCCTAGAATATGAAAATATGTGGAGGAGATTAATGGTAAAGCTGCCATTCCCCATTCCTACTACAGAACTGACCTAGATGTTCATGAAGAGTTGTGCCAAGCACATCTCATTATTGTTGCAACTACAACAGTACCATACATTCAAAGAAGCTTTGGCATAAGCCAAAGTAATTGAGGATATCAAGTTGCAAGAGGGCAACTTGAAGCTCAAAAATAGGAAGGAGGGGCACAAGAAGAGCTCCACAAAATAGCAGGGCAAGTAGGCCCATGTCAATCAGGTGGTGTTAAACCTCCAAAGAGAGGATAAGGGGTAACAAAAGTAGAACTATCAGGTCCAACCTCCTCCTGTGCAATACGAGTAGTGCAAGAATAATTACAAGGGCAAAAATAAGGAACAACGCCTACCTCATCAATTCATGCATTTGAAGGAATTGTTGACATCGATATTCCATAAATTGTGCAAGGTTAAGGCAATTAGGTTACCCAAGATTAAGCTAGTCGATCCTAACCAACCCAAGTCAAAGGGGTATTAGGATGATCTATTTTGCATCTTCCATCATGCGAAGGGCCATGACATCATAGTGTGTTGGTCCTTCAAGCATATCATGACCAATATTAGCATTATAATGACCAAGGCATTGAGTCACTTAAAGTTGCCTAAGTCACATATTGTGCCCACCACATTCACATTGAGAGCATTTAATGACATGCTATGCTTGATGGTTGGCACAATTGTCCTACCTATTCAAGTGGGCCTCAAGACCATCCTCGTGATGTGTCATGTGATCAAAGGTGCCATGCAATATAACATCCTTCTTAGGAGATCTTGGATTCAATAAATGCATTGCATTCCCTCCATACTACATCAATGTGTAAAATACATTCATGAGGGATAGGTTCACATGGTGCCGTCAAATGAAGAGCCCTTCAAATTTTTGAACCTAGCTGATTTTCTAGGGGGTTTCATACTCCCATAAACACACTTGGACGTCTAGCCAAAATCGTCGATTAAGAATCCAAGAGGTAAAAAAAAAGTACATGCTCAACCATCGACGTTTGTATCGCACAAATTCAAGCACACTACAGCAAATTCTTTGAAACCGACTGCATCAACAATGCCTCGAGATGAAAGGAAGGTAAAGGTAAAGATGAGCAAAAAGAAAAAGAAGCATATGCCCAAACTAGTTACCAATGAGGCTCCCACTCCTATGGAAGTGGAAGAAGCCCAGGACAAAGTCAAGGAGGTACCTCAGCCTGCCTCACCTACATTGTCAATAGGGTCATATGCATCGTGGGTGACTGTTCATCTAGCCAACATAGGGTTAGGTAAATATATTATGTAGAATGACACCTTTGGACCAATCTTAGATACTGCACAAGATATGGGTCAACCACATGCTCATTGTTTTCCATTTGGATGAGTAGTTCCATTGGGAGAGCCACACAATCAAACAAACTTCATCTACATTGGGCTAGATCAGCTTCCTACCTGAACGTCCATGGATAAAGATGATGACGAACCGTTCATAATGAATGTTCATTACTTATCCAACCCTGAATATTCCATATGTATTTTTTAATTATATCATTGGCATGGGTATGGCCTTGGTACTTTTGAGCAAGGATGTAGGACTCCGCTTGAGTCACATTATTAGTTGGAAACTGATAGGTTCGGGCTAGGGTTGCAAATACGAGGATAGGATGATTTGCTTGCAACATCTTTAGACTGCCTGTACCTTAGTTTGGGGGGCGAGGTATATTTCAATCCATATCACCCTGATCCTTCTGCATTCTAGAGGGATAATTGGATGGTATCTTATGTCACCATAGCACCACCCAAGACATATTATGAGGATATCTTGGTGGACAGTGAGTCCTCGCCCGATGATCAGTCAAAAGATGAGGTTGAGCCGGTCTATTTGGTAGTATTGTATTTACGATGCTTATACCCAATTTTATCGAACAGTGATGATAGTTATCAGGAGATAGCCTATATGGGGCCACATTTTCCAGAACGTCCCATTATAGTGCAGGCAAATGAGGGCTTATATTATGATAGTGATGAAGAAGACAAGACATAGAGAGACTACTTAGGACCTGCTGAGGATATGCGTAGAGAGATTAATTTCCATCCTCGCCTCAGTGGGAGACAACCAAATCTTAATATGATTTATCATATGGTGTTTCTCGATCTATCGATGTACATGGAGCTCCTTGAGCCCAGTGATCCCATCTGATAGTCTATTCATAGATCGAATCTGAATATTCCCATACCCTTAGAAACACATCTCAGGGATGGTATTTTTGATAATGATGATTCACTCGCACATGGTCCTGGAGATCAATTCCATTTCATCAACATGATCTGCATTGATTTGACCACTCCACTCCATAATCTAGCCAATCCGTCCAAACCGTTGCATTTAAATGTAGATGTTATCGATTGGGATCATGTTTATTCACCTATTGAGCCTAAATATTTCTTCCCTAACAAAGAAATGTTGCAACAATTTTATTTTACACCAAGTTGTTCTTATGATGTCTATCATGTTGAGGATGCTTCCAATGCGAAATCTATAAACCCAGCAGATGACATCCACTTGATCCCTATGCCTCATCAGCTTGAGGAGGGATCACACATGTCATTTGAGGAAACCTTCGATGTGGATATCAGTAATGATCCCACCAATCCAAGGAAGGTTAAATTTGGAGAGAGTCTCACTCTCGATGAGTGTGCCACCCTCATCCAATTACTGAAATAGAGACCTAATCTTTTCGCTTGGACTTACAAATATATGCCTGGTCTAGATTCGAAACTAGTTACCCATAACATTTCGTAGATCTTTCAAAGAAGCCAATCAAGAAGAAGCTTAGAAAAATACATCCAATAGTAGCCTTAATGGTTAAGGATGAATTGCAAAAGTTTTTGGACATAGAGTTTGTCATCTCCATCGACTATCCGAAATGGGTATCCAATATGGTGCCTGTAGAAAAACCTTATGGAAGGATCCGTATTTGTATAGATTTCAAATACCTAAATAAGGCAACACCGAAAGATTCATTTCCATTGTCGAATATTAATGCTCTTGTAGACACAACTCTAGGTCATGAGATGCTCTCCCTGATGGACAATTTTTTTGGTTACAATCAAATTTAGATTAAGCCCGAAGACAGCATAAAACCGCGTTTATAATGCCATGGAGTACATTTTGCTATAAGTTACGCCATTCGTCCTTAAAAATACTGGTGCCACATATCAGCGGGCTATGACATATATCTTTCATGACTATATGCATAAGATCTTAGAAGATTATATTGATGACTTGTTGGCAAAGTCATTATTGCGTTCTGAGCATGCGGAGGTCTTAAAGAAGGTCTTCGATCACCTAATAGAACACAATGTCAGGTTGAACCCTAAGAAGTGTGTGTTTGACATAACTTTAGGAAAGATCTTAGGGTTCATCATTTCAAAATGAGGCATCAAAGTTGACCTAGCAAAGGTCAAGGTTATTTTGGAAATGCATCCTCCCACTAACATCAAAAAATTAAGAAGCCTTCAGGGCAAAGTAGCATCCATAAAGCGATTTATTGCTTAATTATCAGATAAATATCGACCCATGAATTGACTGCTACACAAGGGGGTCCCATTTAACTAGGACGAGGACTATCAAGTAACATTTTCTAAAATAAAGTAATATTGGGTGATGTCACCAATGCTAGCTCCACCAAGGCCAGATGTGTCATTTTTGCTATATATATCAACAATCGACTTTGCATTGGGAACCATGTTACCCCAAAAGAACATGCAAGGCAAAGAACAGGTCATATATTATATTAGTCAAACCTTGGTGAGCTATGAGCTCAGATATGCATATGTGGAAAAGTTGTGTTTAGCAACAATGTTTGCTACAAAGAAATTGCGAAACTATATGTTGAGTCATACGACATATGTTATATCCAAATAAAATCCTTTGTAGTATATGATGAGTAAGACATCATAACACATGTACTATGAAGTGGATCATGCTAATGACATAATTCAATTTGGAATTCATAAGCCAAAATTCCATTAAGGTACAAGTTATAGTTGATTAGTTGGATGAGGCATCCCTATCAAACAGTAGGCCTCTTACCATTGAGCTTATGGATGATGTAGTCTTCGTCGTATATGAAGCTCCTAAAGCTGAAGAACCATAAAATAATGTTGATATGACCTTGGCCTTTGACGGTTTGAAGTGCAAGCAAGGGGGTGGAGCAAAAATAGTGTTTGTCACACCGTAAGGAGCTCCAATGCCCTTGTCATTCAAATTAGACTTTCCTTGCACCAACAACAATGTTGAATACAAAGCCCTAATTCTGGGCCTCCACATAGTCATCGCCATGAACATTAAAATATTAAACATCTTTGGTGACTCCTTTCTCATAGTCAACCAAGTTAAGGGACTCTTTCAGTGTCGATGTCCCGTGTTCAAAGCTTATAAAGATCTTATTGTTGCATATTTGGCTAAGTTGGAATGAAATGACATTGAGGCAATCCCTCATTCATCAAATAGGTTTGTAGACACCGTGGCATCTTTGGGATCCTTAATCCCTCAGAATTTGTCTATCGATTTTACTACCATTCATGTTAAAATGCTCTTGCATCCTGTGGCGGAGCGTGAAGCCTTTGATAATAAAGAGTCAATCAACATGATTAGCATGGAACCAAAAGCAAAATGGTTCTGTAGAGCTGAAGACTTTTTGAAGAAGGCACCCTGGGGGTCATTGACCTCTCAGAGTCCTACAGGGAGTGGTACTACCATTCACCACAAGGTTGTTTCTCAGTTTGCATTTGCACATGTAGATACGTAGGGGGAGCAAGTCATCTTGGTAGTCAAATCTGAAGCTTACCAAGGTTGGATGTCGCAAATCCAAGACTTTTTAAAAAAATTTTGATCCCAAAAGGATTATTGCGTGCCGAAAAATGCACATTCAAGCAGAAAGTGACTAAATATGTCTTGCTATGAGATATTTTGTGTCGACGAGGCTACGATGGAGTTCTCCTTCATTTTCTAGAGCCCCAAGAGGCATCTTGGGTGATTTCACAAGATCACGATGATACATGCAGTGGCCATTTTAGCGGCATGTCCATCGTCAAGTGCATCCTTTGAATGGGTTACTATTGGCCCACCATGGAGAATGATTGTAACGTGTATGTCAATAAATGCATCAAATTTCAGCATCATGTTAATAGTACGCACTTGCCATCACAGGCCTTATAGCCCATCCAAGCGGCTTGGCCATTTGCTCAGTGGGAACTAGATCTTATAGGTAAGATCTCTCCTCTGTCATCGGGTCAGCATACATTTATTATCATGAATACTGAGTATTTCACTAAATGGGTGGAATCAATACCCTTAACAACGATAACTGGAGCTCGCATAGCAGAGTTTATACTCGAGCATATCATATGTTATTTTAGGATTCCATCCAAGATAGTTTTGGATAATGGAACATCATTTAATAATAAAACTGTGAGAGCTTTGAAGTCTAAGTATAGAATTAAACACATTTTTGCGACTCCATATTATCCGCAGGTAAACGGGTAAGCTGAGGCCTCAAACAAGACAGTGGTGGTTATCTTGAAAAATACGGTCCATAAAAACTACAAATATTGGCATATCCAGTTGCCCCTTGCATTATGGGCTTATAGGACTAGCATCCAAACGCCCACTAGGACAACATTATTTTCACTAGTATATGGCATTGAGGCCATTATGCCCTTAGAGTTAGAAATTCCAATGCTGCGCGTTGCATTGAAAGATTTCATCGATGATGACATCGCATGGCAAGCTCACCTAGATCAATTGACATTGCTTGAGCATCTCTGCATTTATCAATAGCATCTAAAATGAGCTTATAATAACAAAGTCCATCAGAGAGAATTTGAAGTTCGGGATCTTGTGTTGAAATAGAACCAATAGAACTCTAATTTATCGCCTGATATGTGAAACAATTTCATGGCTAATTAGCTAGGACCCTATATCATATCTGAAAATATTGGTTTGGGCACCTATCACCTAACATCGCTAGGGAGTGTTGAAGAGCCTGAACCTCTCAATATCATCCATCTTAAGGCGTTCTATGCTTGAGAGAATAGTAAAAGACATCGAGGGTTCCAAAAACCGCTTGGTCATGTTAATAAAAGGTATTGAGGGTTTGTTTAAAATCGCTTGGTCAACCCTAAAAGGCCTTGAGGGTTTGCTTAAAACCGCTCGATCATCCCAAAAGGCTCCACGGATTCCTAAGAACCACTTGGTCATCCCTAAAAGCTCCAAAGGTGCTCATAATCCCTTTGGTCAACCCAAAAGCCCCAAGGGTTTTCTGAAAATTGCTTGGCCAATTTAAAGGCTCCAAAGGCATTTCCTCACCATTTGGTCACTCTTAAAGGCTCCAAGGGCATGTACTCGTCGTTTGGTCAAATATAAAGGCTCAAAATCCATAAAAATTAAAAAAGCAATAAAATCCAAAAAAAATGGTAAAGTATAAACTCCAAAAAAATTTGCATTTGCATTATGCATTTTTATTTGCATTCACACATACATTCACTTCATCACATTGCATGTAGGCATGCTTCATCCGTTGCATTCCGTAGTAGAATGGATTGTGTTTGTCAGTCTTACAAACGACACCATGTTTGTGTTCCAATCATACACCTTTGCATTTATCATAATCCATCGTGCATGTATGTAATTGTGTTTTTCAATACAACCCATTTTGTTGCTATGAATAATATACTAGGGTTTTTCGGTCATTCAACCATACCTAGAGGTCTTCTCAAGAGTTGATAGAAAGCTTGCTTTGATTTTGTAGTTAATGTCTAGTTAGTATAGCCCTTACCATATCATTATCCTATCACTAATAAAAAAAATTAAACAATCCTAATAAGGACTATGGGAAGATGAAAGCCACAAAGCAGGATCAGGTATCCTAAGGTGAAAAAATTTATTATTGCTTATCCCCCTGTGCGGATGGTATGGGAAATGTTGGCAATTGGAAAAAGGACAAGTCTATTCCCTACCTAAAATCCCTTGCTTATGATAAAATGAGCAATATCCTAGAGTGATATCCCACATCAATCCTCAAAATTTATACCCCCGATCGATATCATAGATCGACATCCCAGATTGATATCCCATATTGATATCATAAGATCGATATCCTAGATCGATATCCCATAAACAGTTTCCCAAAGTAAAATCCCCAAAGGAAGTTTATGAAGAAAATTATCAATTTTAAATCCCAAAAATTTAAGATCAATGATCAAAATTGTACAAAGAAATCAAAATCAGTATAACATCCCTTGCTCAAAAGAAAGAAAAAGAGTACAAAATAAACAGTGATTCTTATCACTATAGTACAAAAATAAACAATGATTTTTGTCACTACATATGAGCAAGTATCTCAAAAAATTGAAGAAAAGAAGGGAGCGAACTTGAATCCTTGGAATTGTTAGCACTACTGTACCTTATGCATGATGATATGTCTAATGCATTAGCACCTCGCTTATGTACAGACCAATGTTTGAATGTGGAAGAGCTAGCTTCAGGTGTCTTGTATCGCCTAGTGGTCTAGTCCAACTGAAATATAAACCTAGGATTGGATAAGCATATGAGGATCCCCTATCTTAGCAATGGTCTGAAAGAATCTCGCTTGACATCGGGGTATGCTTATGCTTTATCTTAATATACTCATTTCCAGACACAGGGATAATGAACAGTTAGGGCCTATCCTAGCAAAAGTCTTACATTTCATAAGTCTAGTTTGGTTAGTATGCAACTTTCGATAAGTCTACTAGGGTGTTTGAGTCTCATGAAAAATCTTAAAGATTTCTCTAATAGCAACAAAATACCAAAGATCACTAACCATCAAAAATAAAAGTCATTCAATCATCAAATTGCAAAGTATCGAATCTGTGATACATCGTTACATTGAGCACAATCAAGATATAGGATAGATATCGGATGGATATCAGAAATGATATTTAGATGAACACTGACTATATTATGCATATATTTCAAATTTCAAAAGGAATATAGAGTGACATATTATATCATTCACATCATACCGCTTCATATCATTGCATTTCATATATGGGTGATTAATTGATTAAATTCTTGTAATGAGGATTTTCAATTACATTCATGATTTTTACATGTTCTGTGGTGTTTTCCATTATATTTTTAAACACACATCGCATTCATTCCTTATGTTTTAAGTGATTAAAGTATACATGTTCATTTACATTAGATTACCATCATGTAGATAATACATTACGTATATTGCACCAACATATCATGACATCATCATAAATTAAATGTATCCAATAAAGCAAAATTAAATATGCATTTAAAAGTAAACATCACATCCATATGCATCCATCATAAATAGCACATCTAAGCATCTAGATAACTACATATCATCATCATCATAAATTAAATAGATATCTAGTGCATGTCATCCATACATCACATCATATAAGTATAACATCAATATGAAAATCTGCACCCATGTGCATAACATAAACATAAAATAAAAAATAAACAAGTACACATAATGAGCCAAAAATGATCAATCTCATATATATATATATATTTCCAAAAGGAGTACATCAGGGGTATATCAAAATACCCGCAGGCTACAACTGTGTAGGTCCTCAACCTTACACTCAAAAATGGTACAAGAAGTATCTTTAAGATATGTACTAAACAGGTCCTATGCCCCTAGTCTGTGAGGCACCTTCATCACCTCCACCATCCCTGTGAGTCCTCTGTGAGCTAGCACCATGAGTACTCGTGGACCTGTGAGTCCTCTCGATCCTGTGTGTCCTCTGGCTAGAGATAGCAGAAGACTACCCTGTCTCCCTAGTCCTGGACCTAGTCCACTAGGACCCTGCAGTGTGGGTGTCCTTTGGTACCTCCCCACCCATAATTATGATATAGCCCTCCAGTTCGAAGATGTAAGCTGTGCACGTTGCATCTCACTCATTACCCTCCTCCATGAGGGAACGAATCCTCCTAATCTCTGCCATGGGGTCACAACCTGATGGAAGTAGATAATATGGTGCTGCCAGAGGTGACATCACAACCTGTGTAGTAGAGGGGCCCCCTATCGCTGCCCTCCGTAGGTCCCTCTTAGTAGTCATGGAACTCAACTATGCTTGTACCACGTCTCGCTCGTTAGTGAGCTGTGTGATCCATGTCTCTACAGTGGTAGCCTGTGCTTGGAGAGTTGTCCTCTCCTCCTCATATCCCTACCACTGCCTCTCACCTTATGCTAGCTTCACCTCTAGAGTGGTGATAGATGTATCTCGCTATAAAAATATGATTTTGCAGTCTCCTAACCTGGCTTTGAAGGTCGACAACTTGAGCCAGTAACTGCCCTACCTAATTTTTAGGAGATGCCTCACCCTCCTTAGTTGTGTCCTCCTCTACCTCAACCTGAGGAGCCTCCACTGTGGTGGCCCTTGTGCCCCATATTCCCTTGGTACACTGGTGCACATTGCACCCATCTGGATCAGCCTCTGCTCCATCATCTGTCTGGCCAAGGGGCCCCTCTCCCTACCACTATAGAAGTGACCACCAAGTGTCATACATTGTGGTGGTTCTAGCCCTGTCCACACCTGACTCTTGGAAGTCATCATCCTCATGTCCTAATGGTGTTGGTTGGACCCATGGTAGATCTCTCTCCAGTACTAGGTGCCTATAGATAGTAGGAAGCATTGGGATATCCTGAGTGAGACCAAATTGGTGCAGGACGCATGAGTAGTACTGGTACTCATGAATCTCAACCTTGCAACCAAGTAACCACTTGTCCCTCCTTCCTAGCATAGTCGCTCGCTAGCCTTCGGCTATGCGAGGCAATCCATGTATGAGCACCACTCTATATCATCCACCCAAAGCTATGTAAATCTAGCAATGTAGTAGTCTAGGTCCCCAACGTGAGACCTGTTTGAGAACCCCTCCTCCTCACAAGGCCAACATGTCGCATAGCATTGGCATGTGACAAGAACATTAGTAATCCTAGGCGGTAGGTCTGTGGGTTACTCGATCTTAATGTGCTTCCAGCCCCAGATCTAAAGTAGGATGTTGCAGCTAATATCGACCCAACTCCTACGAGTAATCTGATACAACTCATGATATAGTTGAGCTATAAATGTGCTCCCTTGGGCTAAGAGAAAATATCATCATGTAGAACTCTAAGTAACTCTCCTGAAAATGGCCAGGAGGTTCTAGGGAATCCTCGTGCTAGAGGAGTTTGGAAGCATAATTTGAATGACTAGGTGCATGAAAACGACCTCTCAAACTGAGAAGATGCCCTTCTCCTACCAATATCTGACATGGATGCCTCCATGATCAATCTTAGTCTGAGCATCCTCACTATGCCCATCGAAGATGGCATCAAAGATAGCTCCTCTACTGGTGAATGGAGTGGAGGTGATGTGCTCCCCATCGATTAGGATCCTAAAGATCCGGTAAACATCCTCCAGTGTCACAGTCATTTCACCTATGGGTAGATGAAATGTGTTGGTCCACGCATCCCAACACTAAGCCAACACAGTCATGTATGTCTGGTCTACCCTGATCATGGGTAGATCAAGCATGTATCCAAAGCCAACCGCACCGAACCACTCTCGCTTCTGGCCAGTAAGTTGTTTGTAGAGGGTGCGAAGGAGATCTAGCTCCCTGGATCTAGAGTTCAATTTCTAAAAATATGCAATGCATAAGGGAAAAAGGTGACTAAAAATAACTAAAAACAGTTAAAAATCGACCTTAAAAAACGTCAAACAAATAAAAAATTGCTAAAAATATCAAAAAAGTCAAATAAAATTGAAAAAAAATTCAAAATTTTTAGAATCGTGGGTCAAATCTGTGGTTCGCGTGTCGATCAAAATTTGACCGTTGGTATTTGAATCCCACCGCGGCTGACAGTCGCGGTTCCTAATCTGTCAATTGGGAGTTGCATCTGGCAGCTGTGATCTAGGAACGTAATCCTTTTAGGGTCACTTCCTAGCCTGCAACCCAAAAATTAAAAGCCCTAATCTAGACTAAACTAATGTGAGGTTCTTTATCAGTAGTTTAGTGAAGTTAATTTGACCCATTACTTAATGTGGTTCATTTTTAAGTTGGTAAAGAGTTGGAGGACTCAGTTTTGAGTTACCTTTCCAGCATTGATGCCTCTGTTGGATGAAGGTTGTACAGGGTCTGCCATCGGGATGTGTGAGAGGTCGTAGGTAGTTGTTTTAGCAGTGTTTCATATCAACTATTGCTTCCTCACCTCTTAGAGCTCTCTAGTTGCAAATGCTTTCAAGGAATAATAATGAAATTTTCAAATGGGAAAATTTATATACTTTTCTTAATTTTGATGGACCGCAGCTGACAATAATAGTCTCAGAATTAGGGTTTTTTGACCGTGCGTGTGGTTCACAAATGGCATTAAATGCACCAAATTCCCATTGTGGAAAGGTTTTAAATGATAAATTAATTATTCCTAACGGATCAAAATCTCAATAAGCAAAATCAATTTAGCAAATTTGGTGATTTTCAAGCACCAGGATCAATTAAAAACTCAAAAAGTAAAAAAAAAAAAAAAAATTATCAAACAAGTCAAAATCCAAATGCACCTCATACTCAGTTATTTACCCTAGACACTTGGCAGTCGCAGCAACTGAAGCTCCATGTAATCCGATGAGATGAGTAAATAACCATAAGGACATTTGGGGTAAAATTGTCATCGTTGACTTGATATGCTTCTTTTAAATATCGAAGAAGGCCTTCGAGGTTGGACCGCTCCACGAGAACGAGGTGTTTCATGTCATTTCTCCTATGACATATTTTTAGCAGATCATCGACAAATTGTTTTAACATAAATCTAATTGGAATTGTATTATTTTTATTTCCTAAGAAAGTTATTACAGCCCGACCGCTCCATGGGATAGAAATATGAAATTACTATTAACGGTTGCAATCATAAGCTGAACTAAGCCTAGTCAAGTAATTAAATGCTAAATTCTAAGTTTATTCAAATCATTCATAGTGGTCAAGCGACCTCATTGCTTCATTCAATTGTCATTACCCTCATCGACTCGTCGCTAGAGGGGATAGTCATACTTTTATAATCATAATCAAAATCAATAGAAGATCCCTTGATCGTAGATCCCTATTGCGTTCGTCCTTGCGAATCATTGTCAATGACTATCATAAGCTTACCTCTTTTCTTGGGGCAAATAGCAACTATGGTAGTTTGTTTGTAGCTCTCCTCCTTTCGGTTATATAGGCCTAACTCCTATTGTAGCACCAAAGCTACCCGAATGTCTGATGATGAGTGCAAACTCTTTCAAATTTAAGTCTTTCACCCAGTTGGAAGCAATGATTCTAGGATGTGCATCCTTTTGCAGGACCTAGGGCATCTAATGTTGATCAAATCAATGATCATCGTGTAACCTTCGATATCATTTTAGGTGGTGTATTTTTTCTCACGCATTGTTTGATCTCACAACGTACCATAAAATGGGTATCTATAGACACCTAAAATGCATCATGTTGATGGCGACTACTCATATGGGACATGTTACAAGACCATATGGAAGATCTTGGACAAACTCCAAGATAGAGCAGTGGTTTTAACCACTTAATTTGGGCTCCTTGGCCTAATCAGTTCAATTCACTGTTGAGACCTATGATTTGCAGTCTGAACCGCTGCTGACACCTATGGTTCACAGTCTAGGCCGCAGGTGTTCCCTGTAGTTTAGAACTAAATTTCAGTTAACCCTCATTCGAGCCAAATAGATTTGAACGACCATTTGTTCTAGAAGAAGGTAGTTGAAGGACAAAATATTCTAGAGGCTTCCAATCCAACTATCCCAACCACATCTTCTTGATCTTGGCTTCTCCATGAAGCCACCCCTAGCCCTTGGGTAATCCTATAAGTACCCCTCAAAATTAGGGTAAAATATAGAAGTGTGCTTTGGATATTAAAGCAGCGAAGCCCTGTCGGATTGTAGACTCACATGAGTGTACTGAGAGAGTTTTGTTGCCATTCACTTGCCAATTCATCTAGAATCATGTCAATTTGTGCCATGGATGCCCTAAGGAGCTAGAACACCAAGAAATGCAAATTTAGGCAAACGAAGAACCAATTGTGCAATTCAACCGCCAAGCTAGTCAAAGGACATCAAGGCGACCCTTGACCATCAATTTGACAAGGAGGATCAAGCCCACAACCTTGTATTTGGAGGGCAAAACTACTTTGTTGCTCGTCGTAGCTGACAGTCATAGTGTACAGTACAAACCGCTCATCCGAGCTATGGTTTGCAATCGGTGAAATATCTCTTTACTATTCTTTTTGCATTATATTTCACTAGGTTAGATTAAGCATCTTAGTGGTTTATTTAGCATTTTAGAGACTCTGACTGATAGAATTAGGATTTTCATCAATTTTACTTCATTATGGCAAATAGGACATAATTAGCTCATTTTCATGTTATCATGCTTCATTTCATGCAATAAATTCACTAGATAGATAGTTGTACTTCTCAGTTATATGTTTCAATTAATATTTTCAAGTATTGCATAGGCTTAGCATGCTTTATTCATTTTCTTGATTTTATTAGTGTTATGGCATCCTTATGTTCATATTCCTCAAAGGACCTCATCATGAGAGGTTGGCTATGCTTTTAATGCTTTTATGTTGTTTATTGACTGTAGGAAAGCAGATTCAAAGGACTAGAGCAGTTCGTGTCACCCCGAAGGGCCTAAAACTCACATTTACCCTTGAGAGAGAACATTGCTTTTTTTTACTGTAATAAGAGTATCAAAATGGTATCCCTAAGAGGGACGTAATTGTAATCGAAATTGGATTCTTTATAATGGAATAAATGTGTTTTTTCTTCTTCCCATTTGTTGTCAATTTTGCATGTATCTACTTTGTTTCTCTTATTTTATTTTACACAGTAGGAAGCATAGGTGTGAGGCCGTTTTGGTGGTCACAATACCACCTTAATTGTTGCTAAATTAAATCATATGAAAATGGACATAGTTGTTCAACTTGAAAAACAACAATACTTTCCTTTATTCTTTATCTTTTCTTATCAAGATCATAGTACACCTATAGAAAATAGTACACCTATAGAAAATGAGAATTAAATTAAACCCAAAAGTAGGGATACAACTATATAAGTTATCTATAAAAGAGTTAGCCAACATGTAGACATAAAACAAATATTAACCTACTAGTTGTTTATTAGAACCATAGAGACTTCCAAGGGAGGAAAGGTGTTGCAATTTTGTGACATGTTGCTTCGTCGCGACCAAGGGAGGAATGGTGTCGCGATATCGCGACATGTTGCATTTTCGCGGCCAAGGGAGAAAAGGTGTCGCGATATCACGACATGTTGCATTTTCGCGGCCAAGGGAGAAAAGGTGTCGCGATATCGCAACATGTTGCATTTTTGTGGCCAAAGGAGAAAAGGTGTCGCGATATCGCGACATGTTGCATTTTTATGCCCAAAGGAGAAAAGGTGTCGCGATATCGCTACATGTTGCATTTTCACGGCCAAAGGAAAAAAGGTGTCGCGATTTCGCGACATGTTGCTTCGTCGCGGCCAAAGGAGAAAAATGTCACGATATCGTGACATGTTGCTTCATCGCGGCTGAAAGAGAAAAAGTGTCACGACGCGACATGTTGCTTCGTCGCGGCTAAAGGAGGAAAATGTGTCGCGATTTCACGACATGTTGCAACGTCGTGGCCAAAGGAGAAAAAGTGTCACAATTTTGCGACATGTTGCTTCGTTGTGGCCAAAGGAGAAAAGTGTCGCAATATCGTGACATGTTGCATTTTTGTGGCCAAAGGAGAAAAGTGTCGCGATATCGCGACATGTTGCATTTTTGTGGCCAAAAGAGAAAAGTGTCGCGATATCGCGACATGTTGCATTTTCGTGGCCAAAGGAGAAAAGTGTCGCGATATCATGACATGTTGCATTTTCACGGCCAAAGGAGAAAAGTGTCGCGATATCGCGACATGTTGCATTTTCGTGGCCAAATGAGAAGAAGGAAAGAGTGTCGCGATATCGCAACAAGTTGCATCAACTGACCATGTCGATCCCCCTATTAGCTAGTTAATGGTTCAAGAGATTTGGCTCCATTGCAAATCTTCTTTTACTATTGTAAGCATGTGTTCTCTTTGACTTCGACTGGGAAAAGTCTCTTCCCAAATTGTAATTGATCTTTGTTTTAATACAAGTTTTTTCAAATTAAAAAAAAAAAATAGAACCATAGAGACTATACAAAGCTAATAATCTCGAGTTGGGAGTATTTGGTACCTTTATAGAACAAAGTATGATATTTTGAATGCCTTCTTCTCTATTAGATTGGTCATTTTGATTCTTAATAAGACTCTTGAATTGGGTCCCCAATTTGCCAAATTTTGGATGACCTTGCACTTCATATAATTCAAGTATATTTTATTTGAAATCCTTGTGTTGAATAAGGTTGTTTGGAGAAATAATAATCAATGATTTATAGTTTTTCTAATATAATATTCTAATATTAAATAAATAAATATTCAACCACTTTACAAAAATAAATAAATATTCTAAAAGTAGTTAAGATACATATGTCTTGTAAAGCCAATTAAATAAGCACGTTCCAAAAAATAATCTAAAATATGTGTTTTTTTTGTATTTGAAATTGATTCTTATACGTTGACCTCTAGGTATAATTAATTTTTAATTAAATATTTGAATTTATGTCCATCTCTTTATTCTTTCTAAAAAAAATAAGTATATTATTTCCACTTAGGTTTGATACTTATGTAATTAGATTATGATCAGTGTGATAAATATGGAGGGAAAGGAACAAGTATTATTGATCTTTAAAATATATCAAGTAAACATCCTAATTGTGAATACAAATGGATAGGTGTTATAAGAGTAGAAAATATGTATGTCTTTGTATATGAAAATATGTCACAATGTTGAAATAGTGCTAAATATCACATGCTAATGCATGTAAAATCAATATTCCTACAATTTCTTTGTTTTAGAACATTTTGTCAACTTTAATATCTTTTACTTTATTTCATAGAATGGTAGATTTGTTCAATATTCTCATACAAACTCTAACATATTTAGTGTTGTTATATTATCTGAGCCAAGATATTATTTTAGTTCATAGCTTCACATAAAGCCACCTAAATTTAGAATACAATATGTATATGTGGTAAAGAAAGTGGTTAACTTTAAGGAAATATTACTTCTAATTCATTTTTCAAAGATTTATTTTATAGTTTCTCATTGATTTCATCATTTATTGTCTTTACAAAAAACAGTTAATATTATTCATAAAAAAATAAATTCTTCTACCAACTATGCTTTGATTCCATGTTGAACATAAGTTAAGTTAAGATGAATGTTGTTATTGAGTATAATAAACTTAGCTTAATCTTCTCACTTTCTTTCAAACAATTTTTTATCCTATTAAGAAACTCCATATTCTAATTATTTTCTTGGGTACTACCTACTAAACTATATTTTGAATATGTTATACAATATAAGGCCATGCTATATGCCTACGCATGTGTAACACCTTCATCATGTTCTCATGATGACCTATGTCTACTGAATTCAACCATAACACATGACTCTTGAGACTTTTTCTTTTTGTACAATGATCAACTATGAATTACAAAAATAGTTGAATTAATATTTTTTTAGTGTTAATCCTTTATTTTATTTATATCATTAGTATCCCCATTTTTCTCTTCAAAACCTTTTATATTCATATATAAATTATCAACTATCCTTTTAATTTCATCCCATCATTATTATAAATATGCATATGAATACTACTAAAATAGGTAAATAGAATGATGCTTGATGCTTAAACTAGGGATAAAAGAAAATTTAATCCCCTTAAATACATGCACATAAAAATTTCCTCTCATAACGACTAACCAAATTATTCGCTAAATGTGTGGTTTTTTTGCCAAAAATGTCTACTACACTAAAAGGACTTATGAAAGCAATGCTTTGTTTAAAAATTTGTTGAACTTGATGTATATATTTTCATATGTTCTCTTGAAGAGAAGAGGATCACTCATAAATTCTTCTATTTATATGGATTTTATTGATCATTTTTATTTTTGTTTCAATAGTATGATTGAACTTAATCAACTTCTAGCACATAGTAAAGCATACTAGTTGTTTATACATTCTTTGGAATTTGTGAGACATTTGAATTTTGTGAGTGGCACTGATCTTAGGTTTCTTTAATAGTCATTGTTTATCTCCATGTTGTGTTTACTTAATATACAATAATTTCTTATACTAGTTATGTTATCACACTTTTAGTTGCATGGTGAACTAATGAAGGTGTATGTGGACCCAAGCTCCTACCTGACAACAAAGAAAATTAAAGTAATTAGTAGGAATTGTCATATTTATAACTTGCCAGTTGCATTGTTGAATTTGAGTGATTAATGTAGGATCCATTTTAGGAATCTTTATTTGGATGATAAAATAATGGAAATCAAATCAACCCTACTAAATTTCAACATAAAACATTGTTACATATGAATACATGTGCAAATATCTTTGACAAGATCTCAAATCATCTACATTTTAGATAACTTTGTTTAATGCATTATAACTTCAACAAAGGTAGTAATTTTGTATCATTTTTATTTTGAAAATGGGTTGTGTAAAGAGTATAAATTCTCATCTATAGAAATGCTATCAATTTGTAGACAACTAATAGAAGAATATATGCATCTTTAAATAAGGTTGCAATTTAAGGATAAATTAGACTAATAGTTCCAAGAGATGGTGCTCTCTAATTTTTGGAGGTTGAATATGAAGGACATATTTTAGATAGATCACATGGTGGTCATTGATAGGTCAATGTGCTTTTGGGTATCACAACCATGATTTTTAGGTTCATATCATGTTTAAAACATTTTATGCCATTATGAATGCATCGAGTGTAACAAGGATGTACAACTTACCTATTTTTCTAAATTTGAAGAACAAGGGCTATAAAAAGTAGTAAAATAAAATATGAGAAATATGTATTTCACTTCTTACCTTAAATGCAAATATATAAAAAAATAAATAAAATAGTATCTCTTAGATTGGTTCAAGTCCCTTTAAGTTAGCCAAAAGAAATCTAAACTAAGCATTGTGCATAAGGATGTTTATTAGAATGTAAATAAAATTTATTATGAAATACAGGAAAGGCTAATTTGCTTGGTAACTTGAACCCTACAATTCATCTTCCTTTAAGATCCATGAATTTCTTTTTAGTTTGTTAAGTGCATTACAAATATCATTATTCCTATGAATAACGAATAGTGAATATTATTCATGGATCTAGGTGGATTGGTAAGTTGGGGTGCTTACAGAGAGGAGACCTAGGTTCCAATCCCATAGGCGTGCCCATGCATAGCCAGTAGTAGCCCGATCTAACTCCTTTGCGTGTTGCACCTGTCTGAAGATTTCATGGATCTAGGTGGATTGGTAAGTTGGGGCGCTTACGGAGAGGAGACCTAGGTTCCAATCCCACGGGCGTGCCCATGCATAGCCAGTAGCCCGATCTAACTCCTCTGCGTGTTGCACCTATCTGAAGATGATGATCTTTTTCCTACTTGTTCGGCGATCCCTATATCTTCATGCCACGTGTTTGAACTAGACTAACGAAGATGGTGTGAACCCTGTGCATCCAATGGTCCCCATATCACACCAGGTTACCATTAACGAGACGATAGTTGTGTTCGAAGCCTTCGCTGATAGTTTGAACCCTGCCAGCTGCGCTAAAAGTTACTAAAAATTTGTGATTGTAACCAATTCATTTGTAACCAAAAAAAACTAATAGTGAATATTAATAAAATAACAAAGAACTAATATAGAGAATACTTTACCTTAGAATGCTCATAAATAAATAATACCTACATGTTGCAATAAGACATAATCTAACAAATCATTTTCCCCCATCCAACTAGGTATTCCCAAGCCCTTCTCCATGGCCAACCCCATTGGAAACCTACTCCTTTGTACAAGACTTGAAATTCAAATATCATTAAGGGAAGGGATACACAATTATTATTAGAGTAAGCTATATGATCTATCACATGACTTTAATAGAAAAATATATAGGTTGAATGGGGTATGAAAGTTATCATGCTTTTGTTTTCTATAATATCTTCAAAGATTAATAACTTTAATAATGTGAACCCCCTCCAAGATTGACCTCAACTTCTTGATTTATGTGTTGTTGTTGCTTATATTGAAGCATTGACCAAAGATATTGACAATCATGTTGCTGAGATCTACACTTGAAGATATGGATGGAGCTCCATAGAATTATATGATAAAATTTGTATATAATCAACTTGATGATTAGGTTCATGGGCCATAATTTTTTTGGGAGAAAATATATGAGAAGTCCAAATCTTAAACAACATCAATCAACACTCCTGTGTATGGAGGAATTTTTAGCGAATTGAAATAAAATGTAGTTATTAACTATCCAACCAATGTCACGAAAAATAGTCTTCTTGTGAATACAAATTTCAAGATTATAAATAATCTTAAGAAATTTTAATTTGTTAAAGAAAAACTCACATAATTGATGGATTTCTTTAATATTTAATAAATTTTAGAGGGATTGGATGCAAAATTTTACTTCGAGAGGGACTAATAAAGTATTGTGAATACAAATCCTTAAGAAAAGGTAAAACATCACATTCAAATTTATATATTTTTAAAAATATAATATATAAAAATATATCAATTATTCATCCCTCATGTAGGCATCTATATCATTTGGGAACATCAACCTTGACTTTTCTGGGTAGGTCTTGACCAATAATTTGTCTAATTTTAAAATACTATGATATTTTTGGTTTTTACATGTGAGGCAAGTATTGTGTGAGATGTCAATATAGAATAAAGGATGTACAACTTAATGTAATGTGTGTGATATTTACATTGTTCATAATTTTGGGTTGGAAAACTATGTCAAATAATTCATTTTGAGCATGGCCTCTAGATATTTCCCATTGTTTGATATTTTGGTGTTTTGGAAGAGTTGATGCCCAAGAAAAATCATGAATGGTGGTGGTTAAGTAAGGCAATAACAATGGTTTGCGTAATATTAAGGAGTGTACATTATATTGATAGACAAACTTCTTTAAGGAGGTTTTCCAATGATTTCTTGGTAATGTTGCAAGGTTGAAATTAGTGTCATTTTTTCTTGTACATGTAGCAAGTCATTTTTTATTTTACCACTTGTAATGATTGGGCAATTTTATATGGTATTGTGGGATACAAACCCAATATGAAAAATCCCAAAGGTTTGTTCAACACCCAAATGGACAACAAGCTAACATGCAAGATTGTGATTGTATCATTCATGAATATGATGTCAAAAATTCTAGGAATTTTTGAGCATGGTGTACAAAGTAGTAGAGAATAAAGAGCTTAAGTAAGACCCTACACTATAGGGGATCCAACTACAACCGAATGATTATGGGCTTCATGTACCAAGGCCAAGACTTTACCTATGTTAAAAACACTAATGGGAAGCACATTCAAGATGCTAAAGTCTATAAGTGTCTCACCAATGATTTTGTCAACAAAGTGATAAAGGAGTTCTAAAGAAGGAATTTGTCCCCAACCTAAGTAATCCATTTTTCGAGGACTGTCATAATTTTCTTTTACTTTATTTTCTACTCACTCTCTATATTGATAGTTTGATTCTTTGGATTTTATAGACAAGTTACAACAAGCCTCTCACCTCATGTAATTTCACATACTTTCACACCATTTATTGGGTTTCTTTAGCCATGTCGACAAACATGTCAGGTCTTGATTGTGTTATTTGGAGTAATGAACATGATAATTTGTGTTATGATTGTAACTCATGCAAGAAATATGTGTTGGAAAACCTAAAGCATGACTAGCATAAGTTTGTGATTATCAATATCGTGGTTTTGGTGGATTTGATTGTGATGTATTCAATTAGATGTTGTGCATTCAGGAACATAAAGAATGATAAGATATATTGGTATAAGGGATATCCTTGAGACTGGATCAAGGATGTTGAATTTTTAATAGAATATATCATACCATTTTATTTTCTTATTTGTACTTTGTGTTGTTGATATGAAGGGACAAAGTAAGAGATCTTACCTCTCCTCCTTTCTCTTACAAATTTATCTATAATAGTTTTTATATATTCTCATAAATTTTGTATGGTCTTTAATTCCTTATTATTGCATGTGGTATATATGGGTGGACATGAACTGTAGAATATTTGAAGGAAAATCAACTCATAGGGTAAGTTTGGTACACAATATAAAGCATGTTATCATGGAAAATTCCATAGCCTTCTTTAAAGCTAAACCATATTAGAGTGATCTTTCTATAGTTGAGTTACGCATCCTAAAAAATTAGAATATTTAAGATCTAATTAGCACCTCTATTACCATTAACCTAACTCGTCAATTGTGTTTTAGTTTTCCAACTCTATTCTTTGATGGGGCTTTGATGTCTAGCCCTTGAATAACTATTATTGGAGGATTTTTATGGTTAGGACCACACTCCAATGTTCTTGAATTTTGCTTGAATTTAGGATAAACCACCAATAATGCAGCTAAGTTGATGGGCTACAAATTTGGTCTCACTCTAACGGCAAGAGAAAATGTCAAAATCCTTTCATTTTATGGGGATTATAAGCTAATCATACAATTTAGTTTTATCACACAAGAGGTCAAGACTATTTTGCTCCAAATGTTGGTGAATCAAGTCTATAAGACTGGGAAAATTTAAACATATTAATAGGCATCACATTCCTAGGAAGTGAAACCATTTGGCAAATAAAATGGCCAATGAAGGTTTTCATTTGCATCCTTCTTCAACTCACATAAGAAATTTTAAAACTAGAAATTTTGAGAACTTAAGAGATGACCACACAAACTAATCATATTGGCTTTGTTTGTTCTACAAAATACTATGGACCATGGACTTTTTGTTATGGTTATTTCGAATAAACTAGGGAAGAGATTTTATTTTTCATAGGTATTCTTTTCCTTGTGGGATTCTAACTTTGGCTACATGCATCCTTGGTTTGCTTGTGATGGTTGTATCACCTGGCCAAATTGTAATATTTATGCTATACTAAACAATACAAAACTTTTCTTTAAAAAATAGTAGTTTATATATAACTCTATCTGTGATTTTAGATTGTATATAAATCTCTAAGTTATGAAAATCACTTGTTCTTGCTAAAATATCATTTGTGTGGTCCATGGTATAATATACATTATATTTTACATTCCAAAAGAGATAAACTTATCACACAAACAAAAAAAAATTGTGAATGGAATTTATTAGTTTTGAGAGTATTGTAGTTAAAATAGTGCAACCAAAGAACACACAATGATCTTTATAGATTAATAAATTGAAATAATAGATAAACAACTAGGCATATGAATGAGATATCCATGGTTTGGCCACATTTAAGAGCTTAAAAAGGTAATAAGTTCATATAAATAAATATACTAGTAAAGTAATAATACATTGTAAAGGAGTGAGTACAAGTAGGGAGAGAATGTGAGCTAATAGTGAGCCTCACCTTTTTCTTGTTTTAGAAAGCAAGTGTTGCAAGTGAGAATAGGAAGAAGTGTGATCAAGGAGCAAGCACCACTTCTTCATGTTATAAATCTTAGGTGAAACTCAGTAACTAGGTGATTATTCTAAAGAAAATCTAGGTAACATGACAAGAAACTCATTTTTAAAAGTTCTTACTAGAAGTAAGGTTGTCCTAGTTGAAAGTATACAAGCCTTAATTAAGGATAAGAGAAAGAGCAAATATATGGCAAACCCTATCTAGGTAGAAAATACTACAACAAAAGTCAATATCAAGGATGAGATGGTCAAGCATGATATAATGGTTCTTAAAACCAAAGGGTTATTATGTAAGGTCCATGGACATTGTCTAGGTTTTTTAGAGATTCAAAATTATATCAAAGGGAAGTGGGGATTGAATTAAAATTTCTCAATAACTTTTCTTTTTAAATGATTTTTTCTTCAATCAAACCCTATAATGGGGACGGAGTTCCAAGGTTCAAATCTTGGGCCTCACCGGATTGAACGCTTGTCCCTTTCCTAGTGCTTCCAACGACGTAAAAGGTTTAAAATGATTGTGGCATGGTGGTTATAGGGGTAGACTGTGCGAAGATCTATGTGGCGGCTTCTGGGGTGGACAACACAGAATATTGTGGTGACCATAAAATCCGGACAACCTACTCTAATTCATGGTGGCTACCGATTCCACCATGTAAATTAAAAAAAAAAAGGATTTTTCCTCATCATCCTCTCTAGTTCAAAAATTAAGAATAAACTAATGGATGGTGGTCTTTGGTTTAGGGTAAATACGTATTATATTGAAGGCCATGGAGTGAAGATTTTTGTTTGGATATAGAGACTATTAAAAGGATTCCAATGTGGATTAGGCTTTTTGGAGTCCATTATCAACTTGTGAATAAGGAGGTTTTGAAGAATATCGACAATACTTTAGAGGATTTCATCTAGGAGGGACCAATTACTAAGGAAATAAGGTATGTTGTATACACTTGAATATGTGTTAACATGGATATTTAAAAATATTTACCATAATCCATTAGGATTAAATTAAAACCAAGAGAATGGGATCAATAAGTGGATTATAAAAATATTACATTGTGATGTCATAAATGTTATGAGACTTGGCACATGTCAAGATATGGCAAAGTGAAAGGGATGGAGAAATAGATGGAAATTTTTGGGCATAAGACAAACTTAAAAATAAAATAATAATATCATATCAAAGTAGAAACTAGCTCAAATTAAGAATTTTCCACTCCCAAGGAAATGGTAAAAAAATCCCTTTACATCATCGAAAGGTAAAATATATTATAGTTTACTTGAACCAATTACTAGAAGATAAAATTGATACAAGGGAGGGATGAACAACCATAAGAGGTGGTAAAGAAACCATAAAATATTATGGTGGTGATGGTGGTGGTGGAGCAACCACAAACTATTGTGGCAATGACGATGGTGACAGGATAACCACCTTTTTCAAATGAAACCCTAGGTGTCTATAGGATGAGAGAAGATGACAAAGATCTTGAAATTTGGGTTTAGGTAGGAACTTCTACTACAGGGACTAACAAGGGTCCAAAGTCAAAAATTGCAAGGGGATTGGAATTCATACAAGATCGTTTGACCCTAGAGATATATGGCTTCAAATTATGAGGGGCAAGCAAAAGGATCCAATAGGTAATCTTCTTATTTTCTTGGAAGGAGATAGAATTGTGGTGTTGAATGACCTAGTGCGAATGGTTGCTTCCCAAGGATACCATTTCTTGGTAAGCAAATTCATGGACGTTTGTCCTAAGATTGATGCGATCTAAAGGTGGGAAACAAAAAAAATGGTGACCCCTTGGACATATGGAAATAGTAGCAATGCATAAAAACTTTTTTATGATCTAGTTGAATTGCAAGGACTCCAAAAGAATTCTCCAATGAGGGGCTTAGTTCTTTGGGCATCGAGGGTTGTTTCTCAAGAAGTGGTCCATGGAATTGGATCCTTTCACTTAGAGCATCAACCAAGCCCCTATTTGGATTAGAGTATTAAGCCTCCCTTGCATTTTTTACATGAATATGTTTTGGTAGGGATTGCCATCGGTTGGGGTACCTAGTGGTGATCGACTCTACAATACAATAAGATCAAGACTTCTATATGCATGGGTGTGCATGAATATGGACATGGAGAAATTACATGTTAAGTCAATTGAATTGGTATCCATGTATGGGTCATGGAACTAGATTATCAAGTATGAAAACCTTTTGGTCAAGTGTAACTCTTGCCATCATGTGGGGCACCTTAATTAGGATTTTCCTCAAAATAAAAATCAATCTACGTGATAACAACAAAAAAATGATGGTGGAAATAAGGAAGGTTTGATAGGGAAATAAACGAGAGAAGTAGGATACTCTAGTGTGGAGAAAACACCCTCATCGAATATGGAGGAGAAAGGGTGAGAGGAAGAAGAAATTATAGAAGAACCCCAATAGGTAAGTAACCCCTTGATATTCTTCTTATTGCTTCAACTGATTTAGTTGTTCATAATCCTTTTGGATGCCTCCAAATCATCTTAGAAGACTTAGATCAAAATGCTTTAGTTTTTTATCATGAACAAGAGCAAAACACCCTTGAAGCTAAAACCCAAATAAAAAATATTTTTTCTCTTACCCTGGAGGAGAACACTAATATTCAGGATATATTACATAGGGCTTAGGAAACTAGAAAGGAATAGGGGAGTCCTAATCAAGTCACCAGGAACTCTAGAAAAATTGAGGTGGATGTTGGGCATGAGACAAAATAGGGAAGATCTCAATAAAAAATTAAAGGAAAGGGAAACTACAAAAGATGATGCAAACAAAACATAAGTGACCCTCAAATTGGGAGGTCAGGATAGATCACTTAGGGCTCAGGAACCTAGGAAGGAACATGGGATCCCTAATCGAGTCACCAGGAGCTCTAGAAAAATTGGGGTGGATGTTGGGCATGAGGTAAAACAGGGAAGACCTTCTAAGTTAGCAATTAGGGAAAGGGAAACTATGAAAGAGGTTGTGAATGAAACACAAATGACCCTCAAATTGGGTGGGAAGAAACACCCGACCAAAATTAAAAAATGAGAATTATATCTTGGAATGTCAAGGGCCTCAATGCCCCTTCCAAACATTGGTTGGTGTCATCATTAAGGATGGACTTGAAGCCTCAAATATTGTTGTTACAAGAAACCAAGTTGGATAGTCAAAAGCTAGAAAGAATTAGGAGAAGTATTTGGAAAGAATCCAATTTTTTTGCTAGTGCAATGAAGGGTGTTGTAGGAGGGCTTTTGTGTATGTGGGATGACACTCCCCCAACAGTAGGAGGATAATCATTGCGTTGAGCTCTAAAGAGGTGATGGAGAGAGCAAATAGGATGGCCAGAGGTCATGTTTCTCCTTCATCAACATGACTCCTAGTTGTTTGTTCTCTTGTTATGATCTTTGGTTTGATGTTCTAGCTTGCTTATAGTCACTATTTAAGTTGTATCCTTTGAAGGGTTGCATGTTTTGTTTTGTAAAGCAATATGAGTATGTCCCTTTGTGTTGGTCCCGGTTGGTGGTCTCTTGATATATATTTTTGGATGTAAAAGGGTTGGACCCCTTTCAAAAACCCCTTCGCAAACTAATACAAAAAAATTGATACAAGGGATAAACACAATATGCAAATTCAAAATTAGAAAGAGTTAAAGGTGCAAAATAATATGGGGAGGAAAAATTTAAAGCAAATGAGATGAATGAGGTCAAGGTTAATCTAGGTAAATCATCTTCATTTTTCTCAAGTAGCATAAAATACTTTTATTTTAAAAAAAATAATAGTACAAAGTATATCAATATCCCTTTAGGGTTTCAAGAGCAACATAATAAAGAAATGCATATGGAGAATATCCATAAAAATTTAGGGTTTATATGGAAGCATAAGAAAGTAATTACTATGGAGGATCATCCTTACTCTCTAATATTTCCAAGGCAATATAAAAAATGTGTTTGTGAGGCTATTGCTTGCATTTAAAATTCTATGGGGCAATATAAATCTTTAGAAGATAAGTTTCATTATAAACAATATGAAAAAATAGAAGAGATTGATGAAGATGAAAATTTTGGTTGGAAGAGAAAAAGGAGAGGAAGGTCATCAAAGCAAGAACAAAGAGAAAAGGAAACTCAAAGGGATATCAATTTGAGAAGCCAAAAACAAATATCATAGGTGTTAATAAGAAGTGGAGATAAATCCACTAATAAAAATAAAAGGTGATGATGAAAATGGTATCATTGAATATTAGGGGTATGAATAAAACCCTTAAAAAAGAGTTATTAAGGTTAATAAGTTTTTATATTCTTGATTTTATTTTAATGCAAGAAATAAAATTAAGTTGTGAGGATGCTTTCAAAGAGATTTGAAAGATGGGGGATTGTATGGTGGTTTCTTTTATAGGAGGTTCTAGAGGTATTGTAAAAATATGGGACAAATGCAAATGGGATCGACAATTGCTAGAAGCATAAACTAACTAGGTTGTTGACCTATTTATGGAAAAGATGAAAACATCGAAGTTAGGGTTATAAATGTATATGCTTCAACTAAGTTACTCCTTGTAAAAGATGTTGGAAGGGTCTTAGGATATTTTTGTCAAACACAACAATGATTCATAATTATGATCCATGGAATATTGTATGAATTAAACATAGTTTTGTCTCCTTTGGGAAAGAAGGTTGTAGGTACTCTTGGATGGTCTAAATCAATGTAATATTTTGCTTCATTTATCAATTAGAATGGTCTTTGGGTTATTCCTTCAATTTTTTATCATACATGGGATCATATACACATTGAGAAAAATCATATAGTAGAAATATTGCTTAGATTTTTTTTATCCAACACATCATTGCAAACAGAGTATAAAATCCATTCAAATATTTTTTTGCAGGCATGATCATATCATAAACCTATTATTTTGACATGTGATTTATTCAATAATGGTCATCCAAAACCATTTTGCTTCCAGACTATGTGGCTCCAAGATCCTGATTTCTTCTAGATGGTTGTATTATGGTGGGATGAAGCAAATTTTGAATGATCATGTATATACAAGTTTATTTAAAATATGAAGTATCTAAAGGTGCAAATAAAGATTTAGAATACCAAATATTATGGTAATATTTTTAAAGAAAAGAAGAAAATTACAATAAAGTAAAAAAATTACAAGAGATAGTAGAAATTAATGGAATAGACCATGCTTCTTTTTTCCTCAAATAAACGTTGTAATTTTATATTAAGTGAATATGAATTACATTCTTTAAATGCCTCTTCGACATAACTTTAAAACTTCAATAGTGACCTAAAAATTAGGTTGCTTATACATCATAGCTAGCTATCTCCAATAGACTAAGTTTTATCCTTAGGCACCTTCCCATATTGTCAACCGATATCCTTTAAAATACTGACTTCTAAGTTTTTAGAAAGTTGCTTTAATTGTCCTTGTTAAGAAATCTATGAACATGCCAAACTAAAAACTAATATTTCATTATTAGCATCACAATTATTTAATATGTAGTATGGAATTTAGATCTATATGTTTGTGCTATAGTGCATTAAACCCCCAAGTAGAAATATGAACCAATTGCTATGAATAGCCCTCTTTGAATTCTTATACTAAGCATGTACCTGGTTCAATCAATAGCCCCTCCTTTGAGAGTTTATTTTCTTCCCTATTCAGTTCTTGATAAATATGCATGAATGTAAAATATTCACTTCAATCCACAACTTCTTTTATTTGAGAGAATATGGGTTGTAGAGCCATGTTTTCCATCCTAAAATTACCAAACATCTAGTTTATCACCACCTATGAATCTCTATAAATTTAGATTTTTTGTATTCCTTTTGATTCTACCAAAACCAATAATTTAAGTATCACTATTTCAACATCATTACTAGAATCCTCTCCTAGTATAGCCTTGAATTTGAAGTAAAGAGATTCAATAATATATGGTAATCCTCCCACCCCACAAACTCGAGGGAACCCCTTGCTAACCCCATCAAAAAATTCCTAGGCCCCTAATTTATCATTTTTTTGAGGGATGATTTGATTAAAATTAATGTGCACTTTACCTCCTAATTAGGGTTAGGGTTTAGGTTTTTGTCTTTAAACCCTAATGCATCTTGCTATATATGTACTCAACCTTCAATAATAATATGTCTTTTACTTACAATACTTGGTATAAGAGCAAGACTCTTTCCTACCTGAAATCTTGAGGGGGGAATTGCCTCTTTGGAAATTCTCCCCTCCCCCATTGGTGGTGGAAAATTCCCCTCTCCTTCCTTCTCCAAAGCTTAGGGAGTATGCTCTCCACTTTCTAAGTGGATCAAAAACCAGAAAGCTAATGGAGAAAGAATCATGGTTGCCCCTAAAGCTTAAATGCTTGAAACCATGAATAAGACCATTCTATCTTGGTGGTGTTGGTGGCTATCAAGTTCAGTTTGTAGGTTGTGTGTTTGTGGTTATCCATTCATCCCAATGGTATTTGTACACCATAAATCACTCCTTGTAGAGCAACCATAAGAGTCTGATCTCCCACACAAACTAGAAGATCCAATAGTCTATTATGTTCAAGAGACATGTGGCCTCTTCGACTTAGGTATGCATTTAATAAAAATGCATGTGTAGTAGTGTATAAAAGGAACAATGCCATAGGCATGCACAAGCATACCACTTGGCATACTAGGCATAGGATGTGCCCCCCCTCCAAGTGCCACAAGCGTGTGTGAGTGCCAAATTAATGCACATGAGTGCGTATGTAGAAGCCCATGCCACTAGTGTGCCACCCTATGCCATAGAAGTAGATCCATATGAGAGGCCATGTTTGGCTCATGAAAGCAAATTCATATGACTATTTATTTTTTTAGCCTACACCAAGCATATCCACGTCTATAGCCAACCCATTACTTTGAAGTGATCTATCCAATCTAGACAACAATGATGTGGCCCCCTTCTCCATTACTGCTCTCAATCTTTCATCGTTGTAGGAAATAATTTTTGGAGGACTTAATTTTTAGTGTTGAGGTTGTTTATCCCCATGGGCCCAGACACCCCTTGTATTCAGGTTGTTTGTCCCCATTATGGACTCCTCCCACTATGTTATAACTGTCCATTCTAGTCGTATAACCTCCATTGGCAACTAAATATAATGTTTTACAAATATAACCCATTCTATAGTGCCCAAAGTTGCCCTTTGTCCATAACATGCAACCATGTAACCATTGTTATCTGGCCTTTTGCACCCTCTTTCGACTTTAGATCTATAGTAAAGTTATTAAAGAAATTCTTTCCAAAGCTCTCCCAACTAATGCTTCTAAAATACATCTTTACATAATTTTATTTTCCTTCTCTTTCGTGGCCTTGCTAACCTCAGTTAGCGAAAAATACAGACCATCCACAGGGCCCATTATGCATCGATGATGTACCCTATGAATTTTTAGAAGATGTGCACTGTGTTGATCCCTTTGCAGAGTTATCCTTGATTTTTGTCCTGCTTCAGCCTAAAGGTAGTGGAATTTGGATACGATGATATAATTGATATTCTGGATTTCAAACAATGGAGAAACCCCTCCTCCTTGCAACACAACCACACTCACCTCTTGGACCATAAGACGTAAACCAACCAAATTTTTAGGATAAACCCTAAATACATTACTGATCACTTAAAACTTATAATGTGGCAATGATACATTGGTCAATGAATCTGGACGGTCGTGTTAGGGAATGCACATTGAAGTATTTTTAATGTGGACCCTTTAGTCCCACATTCACCATGGGAAGGCCCTCGTAATTTTTTATAAGGAATGAGGCCCACCCATTTAATTGACCACTAGTTGGTGGTTAGGGAGCCTCCTAGGTAGGGCCACTAGAGATGCCAGTTGGAGGTGCCAACGCATGGGGCCCATGTACCAATTGATGAAGGTCATCGATGACTTCTATAGAAGTCACCAAGGGACTTCTTATTCTTAACATAGGAGACTACACAACTTCATTATATAGGTTGTCAATGAAAGACGCTTTCGTGTAAACTATTCCTCCAATCTTCAAGGGGAGCACTTTTTTATTTTTCTACGGGGCTTGTTGAAGGCCACCTATTGCGCCAACTTTTGGCGCGTTGTTGCTAGCCACTTGGTTGAAAAAAATGTGTTTTCAAAAGTGGCCGCCAAAGTTTTTTTAAAAGTCATTTTAAAATGTTTTTTCCACATGAAGCATGGGAAGGGACACATAGACCTGTATTAGTTTTATTTTTCTACTATAAAAGAACAAGTCAAGAGCAAGGTGCCCATGCATGATATCCCACCTTGCACGTGGGTGGGCCATTTAAATGTAAGAAGGTGGACATTCACTTTTTTAAATATGTATGGCAATGGAGGACCCATGTAATTATTCCAAAATAAAATTCTTGAAATCTTCCCATGTGTGGGAAATTTAAAAGCATGTAGAATCTTCAAAAATTTAATTATGCTTGGAGGGAAAAATTACCCTTCATTTTTTCCGATGCGATACTATTTCTCATAAATTGAGGCAAATGTTAATGCTCGAAAAAAACACATTGTGAGTTGAACCACGTTAACCAACACCAACATCGTGAGCCAAACCACGTTAACCAACACAACATCATTTGTGATTTATCTTCTTTGATCAAAGAATACATAACTTAGACACTCTAACCTAAAAATTTATTCTAGGGACTATAGAATATTGATACCCTAGAACTCCTCTAAAGACTATAGAGTTTTTGACACTTTGGACATCATCGACTTCTGAAGACTATAGAGGTGATGACACTTCAGAAGATCTTTCTTTTTCCATCCTCTATTTTGGAATTATACTTTAAGGCTCAATTTTCCAATTTTGTTGTATGGAGTGCATTCTTGGTTGTATCCAACACTCCCAAATGAGAGTCAACATTAAGGAGGGACATTCTTTTGTATTGTTGGTTTCCTTTTGTATTTATGAAAGTGCACCTTAAGGGGGATTCTAGAATATTAATGTGCACTTTGCCTCCTTATTAGGGTTAGGGTTAGTTTTTTCCTCTTTAAACCCTAACACCTCTTGTTATATATGTACTTATCCTTCAATAATATCTCTTTTACTTCCAATATGATTTGCCTAATTACCTTTGCTACTACTAAAATCTTATAGTTACTAAAACTTTTACTAATTGAGAGAAGACCTACCAGGTAAGCTTATTTTAGTCTTAAAATATTTTTGTGTTCCTTAATATCCATACTTCCCATGACATAAATAGTGGGAGAGCTATAAAACCTTTGTATGATCTATTTTTAATCCAATATTTTGAACACTCTCCCAGGGAGCCTTCCATCCTATAGGAAGCTTTAACTATGTAATAACCTCCCTCCAAACATGTCTAGTAAAAGAGTAAGCTACAAAAAAATAATCAATTACTTTATTGTCTAAATTACATAAATGACACCTTCTTGGACCATTCCAACTCCTTTTCTATAATACCTCTCGTGTTAAAACCTTATTTTTCATGGAAAGCTATAAGAATAGTCTTATCTTCAATGGGGATTTCTTATTCTAGAGTGACTTCCACCACCATGTCGAATCATCATTCCTATATTACAATTGAGCCTTATACCCCAACTTTGGAGTGCACTCCCCCATAGCTCCATTCTTTGTCTAAACCAATTGATCAACTTCCTCTTGCAACTTGATATGTTCAACATTAAGCCTCCCTATATATTCTTCCCATTGGTGTGCCTCTTAGCCTTGAAGCCCTAAATTTATTGCTTCCTTCCATCCTTATCTCCACTTTGTAGATGATTCTAGGTCAAGATTTTTATATGTAAGAAAAAAAATTACTTTCTAATTATCATAATGCATTGAAAAGGGAGGAGTCATACTAGTTCCAAAATTCTATGGAGAATGGTTCGAGGAAGGAGATAAACATAACAATTTTCCATGTTACAACAAAAAAATTTTCATAAAGCGAGTGTGAACACGAGCTCGAAGTGAGTGCATCCAAAAGCGAGTGTGAGTGCAAGCCAAGAGTAAGTGCAACTAGAAGTGGGTGTAAGCGCAAGTCAGGAGTGAGTGTAGTCGAAAGCAAGTGTGAGTGCGAGCATGAGCTATAAGTGAGTGCAGCCAGAAGTGAGTGCAAGCATGAGTTGGGGGTGAGTGCAACCAAAAGTGAGTGTTAGCTAGGAATGAATGCAAGCACGAGCATGAGTTGGGATTGAGTGTAGATAAAAGTGAGTGTGAGCATGAACTAGGAGTGAGCAAGAAGTAGAAAGCAAAGTGTGATTCAGTTGAAGAAAATCCATTGCAAGCCAAGAGGAAGTGCAATCTAAGAGGGAGTGCAAGCCAAGATTCAATCATGGTGGAAGAGCAACGGGTTCATCCAGAGTGCATCAATGCTTCAAACCCTTACCATAAATGTGTAGAATATTATTTTCAAAAAAAAATTGAAGCAAAGGAACATCAAGAAAAATAAGAGAAAAGGGCTATTGTGAGCCAAGAGGGAGTGCAAACCAGGAGCAAGTGCAAAGCAAAAGAGAGTGGATATTGGGAGCAAGTGTAAGGTGAGAGGGAAGGTTGACCAAGAGGGAGTGCAAGCCAATAACAAGCCCCATTAGCTAGTATGGAAGGAAAGTCATTTTTAAAAGCCCTAATGGAAATTCAAGATGCCCTAGTTGGAAGTATGGAGGCCCAAGTTGGAGATAAGTAGAAAATAAAATACATGGCAAGTTCAATCCAGGTAGCATATGTTACACCAGAAGTGAGTATCAAGGATGAGATGATTGAGCATGATATAATGGTTATTAAAAGTAAAAGGTTAACATGTAAGTTCTATATATCATGGACAAGGTTTTTGGAGATTCAAAATTGAATCAAGTGGAAGTGGAGATTAAATTCAAATTACTCTATGACTTATCTTTCTAAAGGTTTTTTTCTCATCATCTTTTCCATTTTAAAAATGAGAGATAAAATAATGGTTGGTGGCCCATGGTTTAGGGGAAGAGATGCACTTTATTTGAGACCAGAGAATGAAATTTTTCTTTCGATACAAAAACTATTAAGAAGCTTCCAATATGGGTTAGACTTTTTGGACTTCCATATCAGCTTATAAATAAGGATGTTTTGAAAAATATTAGAAATACCTTAGGGGAATTCATCAAGGAAGGACTAAATTCTAAGAAATGAGCACATGTTGTATGTAATCGAATATGTGTTGCTATGGATATTTCAAAAAAATTACCACAATCCATTAAGATAAAATTTGAATCAAGAGAATGGTATCAACAAGTAGATTATGAAAATATTGCATTTCGTTGCCACAATTATTATGAGATTAAACACATAGCAAGAGTTTGCAAAGTGAAACTATGAATAAAGAGACAAAATTCTAGCCATGAGATAAAATTCAAGATAAAGCAAGGAAATCATATAGTAATAGAATCTAGATCAAATCAAGGATATTCCACTCCGAAAGAAGAGGTAAAGAAATCCTATCTACAGTATCATTTGGCAAGTTTAGAAGGAATTAAAGGTGTAAAAGAAGATATGGAGATAAATATAAAACAAAGACAACAAAAGAGGTCAATTTTATCCTTGGTAAATCATCTTTGTTATCCTCACGTAATATAGAATCCTCTCCAAGTAATAAGAGTGAAAGGGATGAAGATGTTATCCCTTGCACTTCAATGTTTCAAGAGCAACATAATAAATAAATGAGAATGGATGAAACCCATAACAATTTAGGTTTCTTAGAGCATAATAAGAAGGTACTTGCTACATAAGAGCATCCTTGCACTTTAGGGTTTTTAGGGCAACATAAAAAAGATTGTACTTTTGAATTTATTCCTTGCATTTTAGATCCTTCAGAACAAGGTAAACCTAAAGATGATAATTCTTATTATGAGCAGTGTGAGAAGATTGAAGAGATTGATGAAGATGAAAGTATTGCTAGGAATGAAAAAATAAAGGAAGACCCAAGAAGCAAAAACAAAGAGAAAAAGAAACCTAGAGGGATATTGATATGGAAAAACAAAAGCAAATATCACAAGTGCTAACAAGAAGTGGGGCTAAACCCACAAATAAAATAAAATAAAATAACAATGAAAATAATATCTTGGAATATTAGGAGAATGGATAAGAACCCTAAAAAAAAAGTATTAAGAAATTGTGAGGTTGTTATAGACAAGATATTTATAGATATAGAAGTTGGGCAACAAATATTTTAGTTAGTGATGTTGAATTTCACCTTGGTAGAATTTAAATTTCAGAAGGCATTTGATACAAAAGGAGTTGATTGTGAAAACTTAGCAGTTTGAGGAAGATGGAGCATATCTTTGATAGAAAGACAAATGAAGAATATCTTTGATCAAAAGATAAAGTTGGATATGCTTTACTTAAATTGTTAGAAATGTAATGAGAGGAATATAATGTTTGTTTTTGTAATAGAAGTGTCCCCCAATAGAAGCCACACATAGCTTATTAAAACAAAAAATAAAATAAAAAATTATTTCATCATATCAAAAATATTTTAAGCCCAAATGGAAGAAATATTGAGGAAGAATAAGATATCAAGAAGGAAGCAATTAATTGTTTTAAATTCATTTTGTTAGATGTTGTGCAAGATAAGGAGGCACGAGGTAAGCTTTTACAAATATTCCATAAACTATAACACAAGGGTAAAAATGAAAACTTGATGAAAATATATCTATGGAGGAGCTATATGAAGTAATTTTCTCTTTCCATCCTAACAAGGCACTTGGCCCCAATGGAGTTCTTAAAATTTTCTTTCATTTTTTTTGGGAATTATTAAAGAGTGATATGTTGGTTATGGTTGAAGAGGTCTAATAAAGGAAGGCTATAAAAAGTAAGATTATTACCACCTTTATTACATTGGTTTCCAATAAAGGTGAGACAAAATATTTTAATAATTTTTTTCAATAAGCCTTTGTAATATGATTTATAAAATCATTTTAAAATTTATGCTAAATAGGTTGAAAACAATTATAGATTATGTTATTTGATAGGAACATAGTGGTTTTGTTTGTGCTAAATAAATTCTTAATGGTATAGTCATTGCACAAGGTCCATACATTCTCTTCATTCCATGAAAAACAAGGCATTCTTATGAAATTTTATATGAACAAAGAATATGATAGAGTTTGCTAGAGTTTTTAATATGATAATCTCAATTTTTTTGGTTTTGATCAATGTTGGTGTGACAAATAATGAAGTTGAAGCTTGAGCAGCTTTAAAAGGGTTAAAATATGCAAACAAATGAAATGGAACAACGTATGGATGAAATGTGATTCACTCATAGTAATAAATACAATTTTGAGGAAAGCAAAGGCTCCATAGAACATACAAGAGATAATTGTGGAAATTCAAGATCTTGCTAAAGAGTTTGAAGAAATCAGGTTTACACATATATTAAGAGAAGGAAACAAATGTGCAAATAGGCTAGCCAATAGAAGGGTTTTAATTGAGGATCATGAAGTTAAAGTCTCTTTTCCATAAAGAGGAAGTAGTAAGTTTAGCTAAAGCTGACAAACAAATATTGACTATCTGAATCAAATAATGATTAAAATTTACTTTAATATTTTCCATTGGTAATATTTTCTTTATTTTATAATATTAATGTGTTTTCATATAAACTATTTATTATAATTTGTGTGGTTGCACTTGTGCTTCAAGAAGGAAACTAGCAATCCAGATTTGGTAAAGCAAACTATGATAGTGCAATGTTTTAGAAATATTACTCTACTAAGATGTAATGCATAGATAGTAGAGGTGAAGTTTTGGTATTGTGGAGGCTACTATAGGAAAATGTCAAGAAGGATGCTGAATTCTAGAATATTTGTATTCACACAGAAAATAAAAAAAAATCCAAAAAATAGAAATCAAGAATTCAGACATTTTATGTAAAATGATGTAGGTTTCTAGCTATAGCATATCAATTGAGATGAGAAGTGAATATATTTGTAAACTATAAAGCTCTAAAAAGAGAGTTGTGATTTATCAAGGGAAGGGGGCCCAAATACAACCCCTTGTTCTCCAACAAAAAAAAATGTTGGTGTGAAATAATTACATGTTGTTGTAGCACTTTGAAATATTTTATTTTGATCAATGGTTTCCCTGCTATATACTATAAGTAATCCCATGGAATCCACCAAAGTGACCATTATCTCCCTATCTATTCATTATTATTATGGAGGCATTAGAGAGATCTTTCTCAAAGGCAAAGGAAGAAAAACCAAAGGTAATCATGTTTCAAAAAATGGTCCCTTGAATCTCATCTCCAATTTGTTGATTATACTTTCCTTTAGGCCATACCTTAATAAGTGAGGCTATGGAGTTTAAATCGGTACTATTATGCTATGAGAAAGCTATTGAACAGTTGGTTAATATCATAAAATCTAGAATTTTTTATTAACACTACCCTAGATTTACAATAGATTATTATGAATATTTTAGGGTCTAAACTTGAAATTTTTCCAATCAACCTACTTGGGTATTCCTTTGTTTCATAAAGGAAAGAAAAATAATCTTTAGGACTCATGTTTGGATAGAATAAAATCTTGTTTGGCAGGTTGGAAAGGTATGTTCTTAACCATGGTGGAATGACTATAACTCATAAAGACTATATTTTAATCCATCCCTATTTATATGTCACTTTCAAGATTGTTAGTAGGTATAGTATAGAAAATCAATAAAATTCAAAGATACTTTCTTTGGAAAGGATGTTAGAAAAAATTTAGGTTTCCCCTTTGTAGATAGGATAGGTTTATAAAGGACAAAAATATTAGAGGGACAAGCTTGCAAAATTACAAGCTTATGAGTTTGGTTGTAAGAGCAAAATTCTGTTAGAGATTGTTCAAAGATCAAGGAAAGAGTTGGACAAACATGCTACATAAAATATATATATGTTTTTTCATGCAATGAAACTATTTAGGAAATGAACCCTATCCAAATGATTGTTAACATGGAGCTTCATATCAGATAGTTTACAATTGATCAAAAAAATATTAAATGGACATGCAATGAGGGAGATTATGCAAATTTTTGGTCTAATGCTTGGTTCAAACCCTATCCTCTTATTTTTTATTCAAAATGGAAATCATTGGATCCAATATGTATAACTTTTAAATACCCATAGGTTAAAGATTATGTTATTATGAGCAACAACTCCAGATAATGTATTTTGATTAGTTACTTGGTTGAAGGAGAGGAACTCAAACAAATAGTAGACAAGTTTCAAAATATGCTTCAAGAGTTTTATTTGCCTACTTTTATATGAAATGACGAATTGGTTTGGAGTCTATCAAAAGATGGTAGATACTCGATCAAGTTGGGATATGATAATTTAGATAAATTGAAATTTCCTATTCCTAAATGTTTTCCTTGGAAGAATGTTTGGTCATTAGAGGCTCTCCCTAAGGCTTCAACATTCTTTTGGTTAGTAGTCCAAACTATTATTTTTATAGGAGAGAGTTTACAAAGAAGAGGATACCATGGACCTTTCATATGTACCTTGTGTGAGAAGGATTTAGAAACATCAAACCATTTAATTCTTCATTGTCCCTTTGCTCACACCATTTGGGGCTACTTTTTTTAAAATATGAGAATATATTGGGTAGCTCCATCAACATTGAAAGAGTTTATGAAATGTTGGATTAATTATTTTAAAGTAAAAGCAATTTATTTTATGTGTAGGATTGGTCCTACCATTATTTGCTTAATGACTCCAAAGGAATCATAAAAATTTAAAAAATAAGACTAAAATCATGCCCAAGCTTGAAATAATTTTATTGCCTCTCTCGTAGAATTTTTGCACGTACAATGCTCATCATTGGAAGTCTCAAGTATAGAAAAAGAGGTACTAGCCACTTAGTTATGGGGATTGAATATACATGGAAGGGTCATCTGTGATAATGATATTAAAATAAACGATTTGTTTTGATCAATGGTAAAATGGAAATGTCTAGAAATTGGGTTTATCAAAATTAATTTTGATGGTGCTTTTAAAATAAATTTTGTAAAAATTGGTGTAGGTGGTACTTTTCAAAATGATGAAGGCAAATTTCTCTTCACTTAGAATCATAAAAACTTCAACTATGGAGAGGCTAGGCACTTTTTATACGATTATAATTGAAATTGAAAAAGGATAAAAATATATTACAATTGAAGGGGATTCACAAATTATCAATAATGCTATCAATAGAAATGGATGTGGGGATTGAATAAAAAATGATATTATTGTTGATGTTCATAAACTGTTATTGGAGGTAATCTCTTACAAATATGATCATATCTATAGAGAAGAAAATCGCGTAGCATATAATTTAGCCAATCATGGTGTTGATATTTGTCTTGGTGAAGTTCAAATTTTAAAAGGCAATTAGTTGTGTGAGATTTTATCTCTTAATGAAAATAACGTAAAGGAGTTGATTGTTAAAACACAACACTTTGAGGAAGATGAAGAATATATTTGATAATAAAATTGTTGGAATATATTACATTATTTGGTCCTTACTAATGTTTCATCATGGGTACATATTTAGATTACGATTATATTAGGAGTTAAGTACTTTATTAAAGCAATGTAATAAATGCACAAGTGTTAGAATGTTCAATGATGTAAATGTGCATGCAGTCCATATGTACATAAGTATTAAAATAGAATAGTGAGGTGTCATAGGAATATTGAAGGCAAAGAGTTGCATCTCATTATAAATAGGCCTTCATAGAGTAGAAGTGAGAGAGGATTTTGGAGTGTATAGGTAGAGTAGTAGTAGATACAATGTAGACCTATTTTTGCAAAATGGAGAGGTAGTGACCTCCATTGCATGGCATTGTATATTTTTGTGAGCTTTCATATATGATTATTTCTTGAGCTTTGTTTCAATTTTTCTATCATATTTGCATGCATATTATTTAACCATTATTATAGTTATAACATTGCATGCTTATTTCCATACTTGTGGTTGCATTTCCTTTAAGTTTAAAGCTTAAAAAGCTAACAGTGGTATCAGAGCACACATCAGATCAATAGGAAATAGAGAGAGCCACGAGAGAGATTGAGAGGAGATTGTAAATCTCATTTTTAGATTTCTAAAATTTACTATTGGCTAGAGTTTTTCCATAGAGTTGCAGAAAAACTTGTGAAGACTAGAACTCAACATTGAATCCACTAGATTGACAATCCAACTAGTAAAGATTGTTTTTCTATAGATTTACAAAAATTTCTATTTTTAACATTTTGTTGCAGAAAATTAACTCCCAAAAGTTGAGAAACTTCCTACAACAGATAGAGAAGAATTTCACCTTCATTGCTTGAAAGTCTGTGTGCTTTCCTCGTGCAGGGATTAGTTCTTTATTACAGAAGAGTAGAGATTGAAAATTTGAAGGCCTAAGGAAAAAATTCCTATTAAAAGAATTACAGATTGAAGACTCCAAGTTAAATATTAAGAAGAGAACTACTCGACAAGGAAGCCACATTGAAAACTACAAATTGAGGAAGAGGTCCATAAAAGGGCCTATTGAAGAAATTCCATAGTGCAAAATTGAGCATTGAGAAGGACTAACAAAAGTCTTATTGCAATATTTTAGTAGCAGTAGATTTAGAAGATCCAAGGAGGAGATATCATTGTAAAACTTCCATATTTAAAGATTGAAGAGATCAAGGAAGGTCTCATTGAATTTTTAGAAGCTGCAAGATTGAATACCTTGGAGAGGTCTCAAGGAGAAACAAGGAGAAGGCTTGGTGAGCCTCATTGGAAGAGTTCCTAGAAGAACTCATTGGATAAATTTCCTACCAAGGAGAATTTTTTGATAAAGAACTTAGGACAATTATCGCCATCCGAAAACAAACCCAAGAGAGAAGGATTTGGCAAGAAGCTTACCAAATTTTAGAGAAGAAAAGTGTAGACCTCAAGACAGTCAGAATCTTGAGAAGAAGGCCATTAGATAGGCCAAGTTTGAAGTCAGAATTTGACAAGAGAAAATAGATAGAGAAACCACCGAATCTAAGAGACTCAAGGACAACGTTTTAGTGAAGGTTTTGACTACTTTACAATCTGAAAATTTTCAGATTTTAGGACAGAAAAAAGGCAGCAATTTGAGCAGCATTAGTAGCTTCTAAGGATCAAATTTTAGAGGTACATCCTAAAGGAGTATTGGTGCCACTAAATCACATTTTTGGGCAGCACATTAGTGGAGTGTTAAAGCTGCAAAAAGTGAGCTAAAGAGTTGTTTTTGGACAACCTAGAAGAGTTGTAATATTATCTACAAAAGGCAACAATTTAGGTGACTTAAATTACCATCATCATCATCATATACAAAGGAGAAAGGTATGCAACAAAGGTGCAAAAGGTTCATTAGTTGAACTTTTATATTTAGTTTTTTATCAATTTTATTGAGCACCGGTTTCAAGGTTTAAAGGTGTAGACACCAAAACAGCACCAATCCGATTATGTGACTACAAACACTGATCACATTAACACACACAGCCCCCAGGGTAGCCCCTAGAGGTTAAACAGTGGTTCTAACCACTTACACAGAAGTTTTACAAGTCAAAAATCAGTTTGGCACCTTTTAGACACTTTATTTCTTATTCGTCCCACCCAGGGACGAGTGCGAATTTGTACTCGTCCTACCCAAGGACGAGTATGGATTTGTACTCGTTTCACCCGGGGACGATTATTAGCGCTCGCTCCGGGGTGGGACGAATGCCAGGTTTGACCGACAAAAAGTCGGACCTCGGCGCATGACAACTCGGAACTACCACTCGGCTTTTCATGCATGACATAGGAGTGCAAGTGAGTTTTCTAAAACACACAAAGACATGCACGAGAGGCGATTAAGAAGCCCTTGATCAAGAAGAAGTCTTCTCTTCACAAACAAAAGCATTCATGCAAAGAAACACTTTTGCATGTTAATTCAAAGAGACCCCTTGGGTCTATAAAATGGTGAGTTTCCTCACCCAAAAATATATACAAAGAAGGAGCATTTTGAGCGACGAAGTGCTGCTAGTTCACTTACCGGTGATTTGTGCTTTCATAATCGTGGTATTTCTTTTAGTTTCATGTTTATGCTTTTGTCAAGTTTTTCATTTCATTTAGATTCATTTCAACCATCGTTAGATTCATCTTTTATTTTTCATACACAGGTGCTACTGACTTTCTTGTTTGTTTCTTTGAGTGCAGAGTTGCAGCATTAGAGGAGCGGCGAGGAGTCTACCTTACCAACGCAAGCGGCGGCAACATTTGGCCCGCCCATTCCAAACGTGGGCATGCGGAAGGAGGAAGACTAAGTCACAAATTGTAACAAAGACCAATTTAACGCTCCTAGCCCCTAAAAAGGGAGGAGACGTCTATGTAACCGAGGATAAGAAATTTGAATAAAGAGGGCTGTGATTTCCTTACATCTTTTCTTTCGTCTCCAATTTATCTCCTTTCCTTGTTTTTGTGCATAGGATTAAAGCGTTACATTTCGTCTTATATTGCATAGTTATAGTTTTCCTTTTGCTTCCGGAATCTCGTGCTTTCAATGGCGATCACGGTGGGACCTCTGTCCTCTATTTTTTTTTAGGTTAACTTACTGATCTAAATTGCTTTTTTTTTTATAGGTACCTATTTTTCAACATCAGACTGTTATTCGTCTCTGCAAGTGACGATTACAGAATTGGTACTCGTCTCACCCGGGACGAATAAACTATTCGTTTCACCCTGGGACGATTACGGTTCTGTTATTCGCCTCACCCAGGGACGATTATAGATCTGTGCAAATTTTCAGAGCAAATCAGAAACATCCGATTAGGCAGAGAAGAGGTAGGGGTTTTTACAGCTTCTGTTAAATTTTTTTTTTTTTTGTTTTCTGGTTTTCAGTTTGTATGGCTTAGGGAAAGATTTCTTTTCGTTTGCTTGTTTCAATTTCGCAAAATTAAAACGAACCCCACACATCACGTTACATTTTAAACCAAGGCGTTGGTCGTAAGACCCCAACCCTTGAGCAAGACCAACGGTGGGTTCATCACCACCTTGGCTTAGCTTTGCATCCATTCCCCGATTGTCAACTGTTGTTAGGCGTAAATCCTGACGAAAGCGACCGAGTGTCAGCTGGGGTGATTCCCATGCGCGCGAGGATGTCTTCTATGGTAGGTGCCATTAACAGGACAATCCCCCTTCCGTACCGCCTACGTACCACGTACCATCTGCTCTCACGTACCTATAGTCTCCCTCTCGTAAGGGCGGGTATATAGAGAGGTTGGTATATCGGCTCGGCTGGTATATTGAAGGGGCGACCATTTTGGGAGTTATATGAGCCGTCATAATGCATTTAAACGTTCTTCAAAACCTACAAAAACAAAACAAAACAACAAAAACACACTAAACCAGATTTAGGGCACACTATTAATCTTTAAAAGAGATAAACATTGCTTGTGTGTGTATGCTATTTTCTGTTTAGACAAAAAAAAATCAAAAATAAAAAAAAATCATAAACAAAGATAAAAATCTACGCATTTTGTCACTCGCTCCAAAAAGCTCCAAGGATTCCCGCAATCGCTTGGTCACTCCAAAATGCCCCAAAGGTGTCCATGAACCCTTTGGTCAACCCAAAAGCACCCCAAAGGTTCCCATAAGTGATGTAGGACCATCCAACAAAATATGGGAAATTTTATATTTTTCTCTAAATTTTAGTGCATCTTGTCGGGGCCATAACTTCTCAACCGTAGCTCCGATTGACTTGAAATTTTACAGGGAGTTAGTTGGGATAATTTTAAACAAATATAATTCCCTAGAATTCTATTTGCCCAGAAAAGTCAGTTTTCGGGGCCAAATTCCATCATCTAGTGCCCCAAAATTAGGTTTTAAAATTGGGCACGCATTTTTTTGCACTTTTTGAGCTGTTCGGATGTCAATATCTCCTAATGTATTTAGAGTTAGGACTTGAGACTTCATTTTTGTCTTATCTACTATAAGAGGGATGCGCACACCAATTTTGGGCCCCATCTGAATCATTTCAATTTTTAGGGTTTTTAGAGAGACATCGCCATGGTATTCACCCGTAGTCAAGCCCACTCATGGGCAGACGCTGCGACGAATGTCCAAAGAAACACGAGTCACATCCGTTATAGTCCCCAGGATTTGGTCATACCACCTTGGCGACCTAACACACAAGGCAGTCCCCTACACACCTTAACGGAAAGGGACTATAGGGGCACCTCTTCTAGGGGCACTCCTGTTCAAGCATAGCACCCGACACGCATCCTCCCATGAGGGGTACATCCGTAGGAGAGCTCCCTTAGATGCTCGCTATGAGTGGTCACCATGCAATGAAGCACTAGGTCAACATAGGGTTCGACGGGAGGAACCACATGATTACACTATCCCTCCTTCACCCCCTCTAGTTGTCAGGACTACAAGGACAAATACAGAGCACAAGGCTCCTCAGGCGGGGCGAGCCAACTCTTCCCATTCCTCTTTCACTTACAAAAGAGAGCACGAGGAAAACCTTTACCTTCCTCAAGAACAATATACATCGCAAGAGCAACACGCCTCCGCAATTGCTAGCTTTTAGGATTACCTATTGAGGCCAAAGCCTCGGGGGAATGCCGCTACCCCCAACAGAGAGAGGGAGGTGACCTATAGAGATCTCGGATCACCATGACCGAGATAGATATCTAGGAGAGGCATCTAGGCCTTCTAGACATGAGACGACAGGACCAACTATCTTAGAATCTACGCAAGCATATTGCACGTCGGATGCAACTCACGATACTTGAGCTGGAACAACAACAGTTAGAGCAACAATATCTTTTAAATCAAGAGTGCATTCAGAGCCAGGAGGATGAGTTGTTCCAACACACTATGCAGGTGAAGACTCCAACCCATCGCATGCATAAGACAAAACATTATGAGAGACACAACTGGGTGCAAGACAGGTCTCTACGACCTTATCAAACATCGCCCTCGATGCCTCCTAGACTTGAGCGGGAGGCCAATCCTAATACCAATGACGGGTGCCTTCTTCAGGCGCCCACCCAGGTTCATGGACCACCCCTAGAAATTCTTCAAAAAGCCTCTAAGGAACCTGAGCGAAAAGAAGAGCCGGATGAAATGATATACCAAAGCATGGGGGGTGCTATCCAGCCACCCCTCCCAAGGCATCAAGTTTCCCATAACTTGCAACGGGAACAAATCAAACAGGAGGAGCTCAAATCCCCCGATACAAGCAATGCGCTGCCCAAGCACTTAGAGTTGGTAGAGATCAAGATTTTGGGGTCCCAAATGCCCAACTCACATGAAAATCCTCTCAAAGAGGATCAACCCCTAGTTGTAGAGCTACCTAATGACGAGGTCTTCCATATCTCAGAATCACCAAAATTTGATGAGCCTGACTCTCTCGCCAAAGACGAGTCAGCATATGCAATAGTGCCATGGGACCCGTTCGAGTCTGACAGCACTAATTCACAGGTGGTCCCCATGGATGAGCATCACAAAATTCTCCTAACATTATTCCCTTTGGAGGCTCCCATCGAGCCTGTGCCATTGCCAGAAAATTCGGTCCCCCCACAAAGCGCGAAACAACCCCATCGGGACCATGTCAATCTGCTCGAGCCGAACGAGCTTAGCATGTCGCAGATAGCTATCGGGGCCAACGAGGGCCTTTGGATCATCGACAATGATTACGAAGATGAAACTGAGATGGCATATCTCAATCATGCACGACGACACAATCACCCTGTCACCCATGACGAACTAATGGCCCAACTAGGCATAAGACTAGGGCATGAGTGGCGCATAGACCCGACCCACTGGCATCACATGTTGATCCCACTCCTTTGGGAAGATCGCGAGCACCTTCCACCCAGAGATATCATAGCACCATCAGTGCCGAAGGCAGACCTTGCCCTCCTATCCGTGCATAAGGCCGATCCATTCGTGCCAATTCCTATAGAGCCAGATCCGGTGCACAAAGATCATCACGTTGGGGGTACCTCTATTCCCTGAAGAGCCAGTGGGTTACACCAAATGCTCCAAAGGTGTCCATAAACCCTTTGGTCAAACCAAAAGCTCCAAGGTTATCCACAAACCCTTTGGTCAAATCCAAAAGCTCCAAGGATTATCGCAATCTCTTGGTCAACCAAAAGCTCCAAGGATTATCGCAATCTCTTGGTCATCCCAAAAGCTCCAAGGATTATCGCAATCTCTTGGTCATCCCAAAAGCTCCAAGGATTATCGCAATCTCTTGGTCATCCCAAAAGCTCCAAGGATTATCGCAATCTCTTGGTCATCCCAAAAAGCTCCAAGGATTATCGCAATCTCTTGGTCATCCCAAAAAGCTCCAAGGATTATCGCAATCTCTTGGTCATCCCAAAAGCTCCAAGGATTATCGCAATCTCTTGGTCATCCCAAAAGCTCCAAGGATTATCCTAATCTCTTGGTCATCCCAAAAAGCTCCAAGGATTATCGCAATCTCTTGGTCATCCCAAAAAGCTCCAAGGATTATCGCAATCTCTTGGTCATCCCAAAAAGCTCCAAGGATTATCACAATCTCTTGGTCATCCCAAAAAGCTCCAAGGATTATCACAATCGCTTGGTCATCCCAAAAAGCTCAAGGATTATCTACAACACTTGGTCAATCAAAACTCCAAGGATTACCATAATCGCTTGGTCAACCCAAAAGCTCCAAGAGTTACCATAACTGCTTGGTCAACATAAGTATTCAAAAATCAACAAAAACAACACAAAAATCAAAATCACAAAAACATTTGCATTTCAATTCCATGCATTCTCATAACACATCAAAATTACAAAAACAATTGCATTTCAATTCCATGCATACTCAAAAAAAAAACAAAAATCAAAATCACAAAAACAATTGCATTTCAATTACATGCATTCTCATAAAAAAACAAAATCACAAAAACATTTGCATTTTCCATACATTCTCATAAATAAAAAAAAAACGAAATCACCAAAACATTTGCATGCATTTTCATAAAAATCAAAATACAAAAATATAGGTTGCATTAAACATTGCATCCATCCCTTGCATACTTCGATAGGTCATACAAGTCAAAAGCACCATAGGCTGTCATTACTTGGCAATTCCATCATTTCCACCTCAAATCCATTTCCATAAATGCATACATCCAGCATATCACCTTTTTATTTTAGCATAGTCAGTTGTTTCCTAATGTATATAGGGTTTTCGTCATTCAGATGTCTTTAAATTTCTAGCCAAAAACTGTACACAGTTAAACAGATTTTACACGGGAAAGTTTTACTTGGATCACACCTTGTTACGTAACATCCCAACACAAATTAACACACATATAATAATTCCTAAGTTGTGTGAACGAAAGATGAAACCTGCACCGTAATCCCGGTTACCATAAGCGAAACGGCTATCTTGCTTATCCCCCGTGCAAATGACCCTAGGAATGCTGAGAGTTGGCAAAAGGACAAGCATCCTCCCTACCCAATTCCCCATGAATCCCAAGTTCTCAAAAGTTGCAAAACATCAAAAATTTGCAAAACGTCAAAACACTAAAATTTGACATCCTACAGTGCACACATCAAAAGGCACAAACAATAGTGATTCTCGTCACTCCATATTCAAATCCCTTGCTCAAAAAAAAAAAAAAAAAAAACAAAACTATATCATAAAAATAAACGAGTGATCTTATCACTATAAAGAGCAAGTATCCCAATACAATTGAAGAAAAGAAGGGAGTCGAACTTGAATCCCTGGAACTCTCAGCATTTCGACAAGTCATGAGGCAAGCTTCAGTACCGGTTTGGTTGATAGCCTATCGGTCACTGGCGGTAAACCTCTCGCATGACGATATATCTGTCACATTAACTTGTGTACAGATCAATGTTTGCATGTGGATGAGCTAGCTTATGGTATCCTAGATAGCATCGCAGATTAATCTAACTAAATACAATAAAGGAGTTAGTGGAGCTAATTAGGTGATCCTCAGTACAGGTTCGGTTGAAAGCCCATCTGGCACTGGCGGTATCCTGATGAATACCACATAAATGAACTCAATTGCACACACAAGGATGTGAAATAACTTGGTTAAATTCAAGTCGAATTTATACCTTGTTCAAAAGTCTTGCGAGATAAATGTACAGTCTTGGCTAGTTAGTTAAAAATATCTGAATCTCAGAAAAGCTTAACTACATTTTAAAAACAACTGTCACATTTTATTCCGTACATCACCATCAAAATATATGCAAAATACAAAAACACACAGTTATCACATGCCAAGTCATTCCACAAAGTCATCCCATTAGTATAGCAAGTCAGTCAAATCTTGTACAGTCTATGGTGCATCGACACATCATCAACAACTCATTTCATTCATTCCATATCTATACATCATACAAATTAGAAACATCACATTCATAATCACCTCTGCATACATCAAACACATACATACAAAACACGCCACAAAAAAAAAAAAACAACAAACACAACAAAACAACCAAAATATAAAAATGACAAATGCCAACAAAAACACTAAAAATTGTCGGACAAAAGTGCTCTTGCACTTAACCTCTTCGCATTAGAAAATTGATGTCGGGGTCTACCTTGTCGTTATCCTACTCCCCAAGAAGGCTACCATAGCCGGACCGCTCCACGGGAAGACGGATTTTCGCCCATGTTACCCCCAAATGGCATCCCAAAATGGGTTCACACCCACCAAAAATAGGTCCACAAAAAAATCGAGAAATTGCTCGCGCATTCAACGGACAACATCTGAAGGCACCCTCACTTAAGTCATCTTGGGTCAAGCGACTCGTCGCTTTTCTCATGTCAGTCATTCCTTCATCGATTCGTCGCTTGAGGGGGTAGTCACACTTAAGTCACCAATCAACAACAACACACCCAATCAAGGCAATGGCATGTATTCAAAGAATCATTGACAAAGACAATCACGCTCCTGCTTGGGGCAGCAAACAAGCAATAATCACAAAATTGATCAAACACTTGGCATTCCCGAAGCATGAACACAAGGTTCCCCCGTGGATAAAAGGTTGTGCCCTTTGCCTATTCATGACTGATCAATGTCCAAGCTCAAGTCACACCTCACCAAAATAGGTTAATACTTGAAATCAAATTCCTTAGCTCGTCAGAAGCAAGGATTCAAGAATGCATGCCCTTTCCATGCTTGGGGCATCAAGAGTTGGTTAGGTTACTGAGAAACCCTAATCATTAGTGCTTTGGTTATCTATTTTTGCTCGGCGCTGTGCCATGCACAACGCTTCCCAAAAAGGGGCATCTGTAGACACCAAAACAGCACCAATCCGATTATGTGACTACAAACACTGATCACATTAACACACACGACCCCAGGGTAGCCCCCAGAGGTTAAACAGTGGTTCTAACCACTTACACAGAAGTTTTACAAGTCAAAAATCAGTTTGGCACCTTTTAGACACTTTATTTCTTATTCGTCCCACCCAGGGACGAGTGCGAATTTGTACTCGTCCTACCCAAGGACGAGTATGGATTTGTACTCGTTTCACCCAGGGACGATTATTAGCGCTCGCTCCGGGGTGGGACGAATGCCGGGTTTGACCAGCAAAAAGTCAGACCTCGGCGCATGACAACTCAGAACTACCACTCGGCTTTTCATGCATGACATAGGAGTGCAAGTGAGTTTTCTAAAACACACAAAGACATGCACGAGAGGCGATTAAGAAGCCCTTGATCAAGAAGAAGTCTTCTCTTCACAAACAAAAGCATTCATGCAAAGAAACACTTTTGCATGTTAATTCAAAGAGACCCCTTGGGTCTATAAAATGGTGAGTTTCCTCACCCAAAAAGATATACAGAGAAGGAGCATTTTGAGCGACGAAGTGCTGCTAGTTCACTTACTGGCGATTTGTGCTTTCATAATCGTGGTATTTCTTTTAGTTTCATGTTTATGCTTTTGTCAAGTTTTTCATTTCATTTAGATTCATTTCAACCATCGTTAGATTCATCTTTTATTTTTCATACACGAGTGCTACTGACTTTCTTGTTTGTTTCTTTGAGTGCAGAGTTGCGGCATTAGAGGAGCGACGAGGAGTCTACCTTACCAACGCAAGCGGCGGCAACATTTGGCCCGCCCATTCCAAACGTGGGCATGCGGAAGGAGGAAGACTAAGTCACAAATTGTAACAAAGACCAATTTAACGCTCCTAGCCCCTAAAAAGGGAGGAGACGTCTATGTAACCGAGGATAAGAAATTTGAATAAAGAGGGTTGTGATTTCCTTACATCTTTTCTTTCGTCTCCAATTTATCTCCTTTCCTTGTTTTTGTGCATAGGATTAAAGCGTTACATTTCGTCTTATATTGCATAGTTATAGTTTTCCTTTTGCTTCCGGAATCTCGTGCTTTCAAAAGGTTGCATAAATAGTGTTCATTCAAGTCTTCAAGGCAGTGCATAAATTATTGTCTACAAGTTTCAAACCTGCACAATAAATAAATATAGAAGTTAGATACATTTCAAGAGAAAGAAACATATCAACATTATATTGACTATTTCTAAGAAAAATAAGACTCTATATATTTGCATATTCTATAGTGCAAACTCATTATTGAAAATATTGGATTAGTAAGTGTGAAAGTAACCAAGCAAGGTAAGAATTACCAAGGGTTAGAAGGCAATATTAACTCCAACTCATCTCAACCTACAAAGGGAGTATTAACCATCAATTTGAGAATCCAAGAGAGTTAGTTGGAGATTACAAGGAGGTAAACATCTACACCATTGCATTGAACGTTTGCAAGCATCTCTTTAGAGCCACTCAATAGAGCTCTAAAAGTGAAGTATCTCCAAGGCAAAGGGAGATATCTCAGACATCATCTACCTGTATTTTATTCACTCAAATCAAGAAGAGAAGTCATTAATAGAAATGTGAAGGAAGTGATTACTTTTTAGACTTCTAATAATATGTATCCATTGAAGGATCATTGAGAAAAATGTAGGAGAAGCTATTAGCTAAGCTAAGGACGTCAAGAAAAATATGTTCTACATCTTGGAAGCCTTTGGTGAAGGCAAAATAAGGTACATTGAAAGTGTCTTACATAGTTGATAGCCTTTGGTGAAGGCAACATAAGGAGCACAACAAAGCCTACCTCCAAGCATCAAATGAGACATCATAGTTGTGAAGGCATCGTAGTATTCTATTCATAAACTTACGTTGGAAGAAGCTACGTTGGCACCAAGTCTAGCCACCAATTCACCCATGCAACTTGCACCAAAGCAAGCATCCCATTCAGCCCAAGTATCCAACATGGAAGCAATCATAGATTTCAAGGCAAACTCAACAATCCTAAGGAGGAGATACAATGATCATCGTATAATGCAAACAACAAGGATGTTTCAAATTCAAAGAAGGTTTAGTTTTGAAGAAGGATACTCATCACCTAAATCCATCTCATAGCCTTGATCAACACTCAATTGAAGCATTGTAAGAGAAACTACTTTTGCCATATAAATTTTGGAGAATAACCATAATTCTCCTATCAAAAGAAATATTAGAAGTAGAACAAGAAGGGTGGAAAACAAGCGTTAACCTACATCAGTTAGGGCAAAATAAGTGAACGACTTGTACCACATGAGAGAAGGTATTGCATGCATTCACGATGACATCAAGGACAACTCGAGAAAAAGAGAATCCTTGGACATTATTCACATAATGCTCCTGAAGAAGGCATAAATCGTAGATCAAGGACATTGAAGGAATCTATTAATTTACATTACGTCACTTGTCATTTGGAATTGGAAGGAGTGAAAGTATTTTTGAAGCAGTAAGATAACACTAACACCACTTGGCATTATCCATAGCATGCTATGTTTCAATTCAGAAAAACCCTCAAAGAGAAGTGCTTGTATAATGCCCATAAAAGCTATGTCAACTAGAAGCTAAAGGAGAGATCTTAAGATGCATTAATTGAGTGAAGTGGCACAAATATCAAGGAGAATAGCCAAGTAACTCATCAAGTTCTTAGGCTAGGACAACTATGTAAAAGAGAAGCACACACAATAGAGAGAGGAGTTTGCAGACCAAAGCAATTTACATTGTGGAAGAACACATCCACTAGTGAGATAGAAGCTCGAAGGTTAAGTGAAACGATGTTGAAGGAGAGAACAATTGCTACCTAAATAGAAGTGCGAAGGAGAGCACGTTCGATGAGGGGACTAAACGCTCATAGGTTTGAATACCGATGTTGGAGAAAGCACACATATCGATGAAGAAAGAAGTGAAAACTTTAAGTTGCATCTCAAAGTTGACAAGGAGTCAACTGCCATCAAATCATAGGAGTTCAAGTTGATTATAAAAATATTGCAAGTCCAAATTAAAGGTAAGAGTTATATTGCAAGTTTATTAAGGTTGAAATCAACTAAGCTTTATATTCTAGAGATATTGGATGATAGGAGTAATAAGGTGTTAATATTTAGAAATGTTTTTGGTTATCTTGAGAAGGAAGTAGAGAATAGAGGCATTAAAATCTTTATTATTATTGCTTCAACTATTTGTAAAACATTAACAAGGAGTTATAAGGTTAGTGAAATTTAATTTGCATATACATATTTATTCTAAATTTCTAACTAGGGAGATATAAGGAATCCTACTTAAAATTGAATTCATAAAAAAATTAAAAACTACAAAGGTAGAAGCAAGTCAAACTTTAGATTTATTCAAAATTTGGAAGATTGATTTTATTGGTCTCATACTCAAAATTAAAGAGACATAGAGAATCCAACTTAACTATCTTGAAGATATTGAGAATTCTTATCATTAAGCTTTCTACAAGGAGTGATAAAACAATTGTTTTAAAAAGGAGTTGAACATTATATTAAACTTGTCATCACCTTACTAGGGAGACAAAAGGAATTCAACTCAAATATTGAAAGCTAAGAATTCTATCAAAACCATAGCAGATTCTAATCACTAGGGAGTTATAAGGTAGTCTACAAGGACCATCATGACAACAAATAAATTTATCCTTACAGAATCCCAATTACTTAAAGGACCAAATTACTCATCATGGAAAAACAAAGTAAAGGCAATTTTAACAGTTGAAAAACTTTGGGACATTGTCCAAGGAACAATGACTAAACCTACAAGTGAGTTAGAAATTCAAAAGTATGAAGAGAATGATGCAAAGGCCCTCATGATAATAACCTTTGCAATTATAGATGAAATACAACCTTACATTAGTTCAAAAACAACTTCTACAGATGCTTGGAAAGCTTTATCCAAAGATTTGAAGGAAAGAACAAAGCCACTATTTTAAATCTCCAAACTCAATTACATTCCTTGAAAATGAATAGTGGTGAAAATTTAGAACTTTTCCTAAGGAAGGTAGCATATATTAAAGAAAAATTATTAACCTTAGGAGAAAATGTTGAAGATAAATTTCTTGTTCAAGTAACTCTGAGAGCACTTCCAAATAATTACAAACATTTAGTTACATCTTTACAACTTCTAAGTAAAGATACATCTTTTGATGAGTTAGTCAACATTATTCAAGAATATGAGGTAGGAAATACAATTAAAGATGAAATGACTAACAATGCATTGGTTTCAAAAGATAATCCACAGGGAAACGTTGCATCATCCTCAAGAGGACGAAGACCTTGGAATAATAGATATTTTTACGTATGTAGGAGGAAAGGACATAGCATTGTTGTAGATTCAATCCTAGAAATCAGAATTAGGGAAATCAGACAAATTATGGAAACCAAAAAAATAGGGTATTCCAACCAAGGTAGTATCAACCACAAAAGCAACAGTTTTAGTGTCCATATCCTTCTCAGAATCAATATCCTCAATTGGAATATCATGGAGGGAATAAAAAAGGACACTTAGCTCAAAGGATTCAAGAAATAAAAGAACTAGAAGAACCTACAAATAAACATGAAGTTAAAGCTCTTTCAACAAGAATAACATATCATGATATTAACTATTTTCTTGAACAGAACTCATACAACAAAAAAGGAGAATATAAAATCTAGAACCAGAATCAAGATTCTTATTGAATACTAAAGTCTTCAAAACCAAATAATGTAATACAGAGGGGTGTTGGAATATATTACATTATTTGGTACTTACTAATGTAGCATCATGGGTACATATCTAGATTAGGAGTATATTAGGAGTTAAGTACTTTATTAAAGCAATGTAATAAATGCACAAGTGTTAGAATGTTCAATGATGTAAATGTGCATGCAGTCCATATGTACATAAGTATTAAAATAGAATAGTGAGGTGTCATAGGAATATTGAAGGAAAAGAGTTGCATCTCATTATAAATAGGCCTTCATAGAGTATGGAGAGAGGATTTTGGAGTGTATAGGTAAAGTAGTAGTAGATACAATGTAGACCTATTTTTGCAAAATGGAGAGGTAGTGATCTCCATTGCATGAATTTGTATATGTTCATGAGCTTTCATATATGAGAATTTCTTGAGCTTTGTTTCAAGTTTTCTATCATATTTTCATGCATATTATTTAGTCATTATCATAGTTATAACATTTCATGCTTACTTCCATACTTGTGGTTCCATTTCCTTTAAGTTTAAAGCTTCAAAAGCTAACAAAAATAAATGAACAATATCTTTGATAAAAGGGCAAGCTAAATATGGCTTAATTAACATGATAACAAGTGCAATATTTTGGTATTTTGATGAAAGTGGCCCACAATAGAAGCCACATATAACTTATTAACAAAAAAATACATGGTAAAGATCAAATGGCATGAGCTCAATCAATTAAGTTCTTTGAATTTTAAGGAGCATACTTAGGTTTGAATATTACCAAGTGAGACATATATAATTTCTAAGTTATAATACCACTATGTAGTCATGATGTAATGTAAATAAAAATAATTTCAATCCAAAATAACCAATTAAAACTATTACATAATTTCTAAAATATTATTTTTCATTGTTATTTTTTAATTTTATTTATAGGTTTAGCCCCACTTCTTTTTAGCACTTGTGATATTTGATTTTGTTTTCCCTAACCAATATCCCACTTGATTTCTTTTTCTCTTTGTTTTTTCTTCTTAGGTCTTCCTCTGTTTTTTTCATTCCTAGCAATACTTTCATCTTCATCGATCTCTTCAATATTCTCACACTGCTCATAGTAGGACTTATCATATTTAGTTTACCTTGTTCTAAAGGATTTGAAGTGCAAGGAATAACCTCAAAAGCACAATCTTCTTTATGTTGCCCTAGAAACCCTAAATTGCAAGGATGCTCTTCTATAGCAATTACCTTCTTATTCTACCCTAAAAAACCTAAATTGTTATGGGTTTCCTCCTCCCTTATTTTTTATTATGCTGCTCTTGAAACCTTAAAGTCAAGAGATAGCATCTTCACCACTTTTACTTTTAAAACTTGAAGAGGATTTTATACTACTTGAGGAAAATGAAGATGATTTACCTGGAATATTAACCTTTTTTGTCATATTTTTATTAGAATTTCTCTCCACATCTTCTTTTGCACCTTTAATTCCTTTTGATCTTGCCCAATGATACTGTAGATAGGATTTATTTACCTCTTCTTTTAGAGTGGAATATCCTTGATCTAATCTAGCTTCTATTACTATATGATTTCCTTGCTTCATCTTGAATTTTATCTCAATGCTATAATTTTTTTGTCTCTTTCTTCATAGTTTTCACTTTGTAAACTTTTGTCATGTGTCCAATATCATAACAATTATGGCAATGAAATGTGATATTTTCATAATCTACTTGTTGATCCCATTCTCTTGATTCAAATATAATCTTAATAGATTTTGGCATAGGTTTTAAAATATCCACAACAACACATATTCGAGTATATATAACATGCTTTCACTCCTTAGTAGTTAGCCCTTTGATGAATTCCCCTAGGGTATGTCCAATATTCTTCAATACATCCTTATTTATAAGCTGATACAGAAGTCCAAAAAGCCTAACCCATATTGGATGCTTCGTAATAGTTTCTGTCTCAACAAAAAAAAATCATTCCATGGTCTCAAATAGAGTGAATCTCTTCCCCTAAACCATGGGCTACCAACCGTTATTTTATCCCTAATTTTTGAACTAAAAAATATAATGAGGAAAAAACCTTTAGGAAGAAAAGTCTCAGAGTAATTTGAATGTAATCCCCACTTCCACTTGATCGAATTTTGAATCTCCAAAAACATTGGCCATGATCTATGGAACTTACATATTAACCTTCTAATTTTAAAAATCATTATATCATGCTCAATCATCTCGTCCTTGATACTCACTTCTAGTGTAACATCTGCTACCTGGATCAAACTTGCCATGTATTTGCTTTTTTGCTTATCTCCAACTTGGGCCTCCATACTTCCAATTAGGGTATCTTGACTTCCCATTAGGGCTTTCAAATATGAATTTCCTTCCATACTAGCTAATGGGGGTTGATCTTGGCTTACACTACCTCTTAGCTCACACTTCCTCGTGGCTTGCACTCTCTCCTGTCTCACACTTGCTCTCGATTTGCACTCCCTCTTTGCTCATAATAGCCCTTGTCTCTTAATTTTTTTGATGCCATTGCTTCAAAAAAATTTCGAAACAATGTTCTACGCATTCGTAGTAAGGGTTTGAGGCATTTATGCACTCCGGATGAATTCGTCGCTCTTCGCTCACACTCCCTCCCCATTTGCACTCCCTCTTAGCTGACACTCCCTCTTAGCTCACACTTCTTCTCAGCTTGCACTACCTCTTCATTAGCCAAAATTAAGAATTAAATTGCTACATTGAAAGGTACATTTATGTTAAGATACAACCTATTATATATATATATTTGAGAAAATACTATTAGAACAAGATTATTTACAAGTTGAAACGGGACTCCTCCTAGCCTTAGCTAGCCACCCATTTAATTTTTTTTAACTTTTCAAAAAACATTCATAAATTTAAAGCCCAAGATCCTAAGAACTAACCACTTTTGGTTACAATACTAAAAGGAGATATGCATTGGTCTCGTAAACCATATATCCGTATTGGATGTCCAAGTTAACCAAATGCTGGATTTATTTGCCAACCTATTATATTTAAATAGTGAAATAAATATAATTAAAAACAAGGATGATGTAAATTTTTATTTTTAAATTAATTAAAATTGTTGCTTTTTCAAAATAAAGATGCATTTTTTTGGTTGTGCAAAGAACCTCTATAAACCCTAACTTGCTAGGTAAAAACAAAGTTAATGAGACTTTGGTCGTCTAAGGAATTGAATTGATGTAATCCATCGACAAACACTAACTGCTACATGCTAGGTAAAAACAAAGTTAATGAGACTCGAAACATCTAAGGAATTGAATTGAGGTAGTCCATCGACAAGCATTGGCTGCTACCAACTGACCTATCTCTCTTAGGTAAAATATAGATGCACTTGATAAGTTTTACACAAACATGATGACCAAATAAAATGAACCAAATTTAAGTAAATCACAAGAATGTTATGAAATGTATGGGTTAACAATAAAAATATCAAATCATAAGATTTATTAAGCTATGGTGGGGTTGCTTTTATATAAAGCTTAAAAATCTATGTTAAAAAATAGAAGTGATTTAAATTTGTTTTTATTACGTCCAAAGACGTTCCTACAATGACAGACGGGGTGGGAGGCAAAGAGGTCATACATGTAATGCCGTAAATAATTTTTTTTTCTATTAAAAAAGCCAACATTAACAAAAACATTTAAAATATTTAAACTAAAACAACCGACTAACCAATCGTTGCAAACATTTAAAATATTTAAACTAAAACAACCGACTAACCAACCATTGCAACTGTTTAATAAACTAGTTTAGATATAAAAGATATATATCTAAAAATACCGAGAGTTATCAATCCTGAGGCGCCTATCTTGGAGATCACGCCCCCAAGAAATGACATAGGCACCTCGAGATTAATAACTCTTGACGTTTTTAGATATATATCCTTTATATCTAAGCTAGTTTTATAAAACAAATGTATGTAAACTGCTACAAAATGCAAATTTTATAATATATCGTGAACCTTAAAGATTAATTGTCATTAAAGTTTTCAATTTTGTCGCCTCAATCTGAATCATGAGGAGGGAGGGTTCTGTTGCTATGCCCCTAATTTGTATTTTGCATTCCTTTAAAAAATTAAATATTCTCATGATTGATTCATTCTTGATTTAAGCTCAATTTAACAAGAATTTTATTTTTGTAGGGTTTAATTAAGTTTTTAGCTAACTTTTAGCAAGTTAAGAAACAAATCCATAGTTTTGATGAACCTTGACCTTATTAGAGTTTATAATAACCTTAATGACTTTATAATTGTTTATAATAACCTTAATGACTTGAGTTTGTTTGGTTAAAACTACTACTTACAATTAATAGTAGATAATATTAGCTCAATTAATTAGATTCCTTATCTTTCAAAGAGATCAAGGTTTAAATCTTTATAAACAATACATGCATAATTACCAAGCTTCTTGTAATATCACCCTTCAATCACAATGTAATATTAATAAACACCCTTTCAATCCTATAATTCTATATAATCGATTTTAAAAAATTAAAATTAAAATTAGTATATAAAGTTATTTATTTATTTATTTGGTAGTGGGAGAAAACCCTATGCCACCCTTCAATCCTATAATTCTATATAATTAATTTAAAAAAATAAAAATAAAATTAGTATATAAAGTTATTTATTTATTTGGTTAGCGGAGAAACCCTATGTCACCCTTTCAATCCTATAATTCTATATAATCGATTAAAAAAATTAAAAATAGTATATAACGTTACTTATTTATTTGGGTAGTGTGAGAAACCCCTATGCCTAAGTGCTTAAGGCCAAGCATTCCCATTCCAACCATGACCTCCCATAAGACCAAGAGCTAAAATTTATTAATAGAGGATTAACACACAACCACACATGCCATAGTTTGATCCTTGGAGGGTTTATTTGTCCCTAAGAACAACTAGTATATAAAATTATAACTCTAACATAAAACATAAATTTTATCCTTAAAGATTAAAAAATTAAATTGATTAAACTTATACCATTTACTAACTTATAAAACTTACTAACTAATCACCCTTATTATCTAGTTAAATAATTTTTTTTTTTAAACTTAAAAATTGATCTAATCTAAACTACAATTTTATATTACGTAATTATATATTGCATAGCATATTTTTTACTATAAACATTAAAATTGATGAAAAATTATAAATTATAATTACAAATCATCTCAACCTATTAGATTATTCAATTCAATATTTAAGAAGATCTCTATTCAAACCCTACCAATCAAATACGTGGGCACCAAGACTTTATGTGCAAGAGCTAATGAAGATGAAAGAGAAACTTGAAAGCATGGAAAGAAGGGAGAAATTAAGAGAAACTAAATCAAATGGGGTTATAAACACCATTCGGAGGCTGGAAAAGGAAAACAACCAACTCAAGGAGCAAGTGTCAAAGCTACAAAACCTTGAAAACATGGGTCAACGTGAATGGCATGTCTCCAAACAAGCCATCCACCCCCCAATCAATGATGCAATAGAGGTGGAAAAAACAAATGCAAATCAAATAAAAGAGGTACAAAAAACACTCCAAAACGTGGAAACAAGAGAAAATAAGCTACGAAATGAATTAGCAAAGGCAAAGACATGGTCTCAAGTAGTAAAAGAACCAATCAATCAACAAAAAGAGTTGATAGAGAAGCAAGTAAAAATTCAAATAACAGAAGAGAAAGAAAGACATGAGAAGTTATCAAATATAATCATCAAAGGGTTGAAAGATTATGGGGATAGGGAAGACACAAATCGTTTAACTAGGGACTTCTTGTCAGATCGATTACAATGGAAGGGTCAAATAAAAAAAGCAAGCAGAATTGGCAGGTTGAGAGAAGGAGGCAGAGATAGACATATTTGGGTCACATTGATGAGCTACGAGGATAAAATAAGGTTACTTAAAAACAAAGGCATGCTGAGAGGGTCACAATTTTATTTAGATGATGACCTAACATTTTTACAGCAAGAAGAAAGAAATAAGGAATGGGAAAAGGTGAGGGCAGCAAGGAATGAAGGGAAACAGACATATTTAAGAAATGGAAAGGCATACATCACATCTAAACAAATCCAAAAAAAATAGGGAGTATGGTCCACTCGTGAACATCTTACAATGGTAAGTTGGAACTGTAGAGGTTTCCCTTGGAGAAGAAGACCTAGGTTAGGGCCCATTGCTAGAGACAAAGATATAATTATATTGACATAAACACATGAACACGATGGATGTAGGACTCCAGAATTTGTGGGATACAAAAAAATAGCAATATGGAATAAAGCAACAAAAAATGGCAAAGGGCATGGGGGTATTATGGTTTTAATAAAAGAGGAATGGGATAGGGTCATTAAAATTGAAAAACAAGATGAAAACAAATAGTACATCTGGATAAAGATCCTAGAAAATAAGTCAGTTATCAGCATAGCAGCATGTTATTTTGCTCCCAAGAATTCTAAATTCTATAAGAAACATGACCTTAACAGAGAAGACCCATACTCCTCCCTAAAAAGAGATGTTTCAATATACAATAAGTTGGGGGAGATTATATTAATTGGAGATTTCAATGCAAGGACAGCAAATAAACAAGCTAACATTCTAGAAGGTAACGAAGATATTGAGATTAATCCTCTTTGGATGCCAGAAGAGGAAAATCAACAGTGGACCAGGACTTCAGAAGATGAGCATGGGGCTATCACGCAATATGGAAAAGAGTTGTTAGGTCTTTGCAGCATATACAATTTGATTATTTGCAATGGGATGAACAAATGGAAACATTCAGGAAAGTATACATGCAAAACATATAAGGGACAAAGTGTAATAGACTATGCAATATGCTCACAAAATTACATGCCAAAAATAGAGGAGCTAGAAGTGGAAGATTCTCCAATGGAACTTAAGTCAGATCACAACCCAATTGTTATGAAACTTTGAATGCATGGAGACAAACCAAGGGAAAAACACTTGCAAGGCAATCAAAATAAATATCCTCACAAGGAAAACATTCTCTTAACAAATGAAAATCGGCAAAATTTTAGAGCAGTATTAAATAACAAGTTATAGGAAAGGGAAGAACTACATCACAGTAGTAGAGATTATAGTAAGAGTGAATGGTTAATGCACGTTATTCAAGAAGCTCTAAACAAATGCAAGAGAGCTAAACCTAAAAAAAAATAAAGGAATAGCTTCCCAACCAACCCATGGTTCGATGAAGATTGCAAAAAAATGCAAAGATTACTAAAGGAACCAACGGGTAAAACAAGAGCAAACAAAAAAGCATATGAGAAACTTGTAAGGGCAAAAAAAGAAGAATACAGTAGAAAAAAGGAGGAAAGAATTGATTTACTTAGGGAAGCATGAACCAAAGAAATTTTGGAAGGAACTAAGCGTGAAAAGGATGCAAACTGAAAATAACATAACAGTTAATCAGTGGTCGGAGTATTCAAAACAACTGTATCAGCGTAGTAACCACTAGGAGACACCCCCTACTATCATTGTCAAGAAAGAACTTTTCACAATTGAAGACATTATTCAAGGGATAAAAAAGTTAGCAAGCGGTAAAGCCTCGTGACATAGACAATCTTCAAGCAGAGCATATAAAATGGGGGTAGATATCTTGGCACCACAAATCAAAGAAATTTTCAATGAGGTCATACAAAATGGCTTCCCTACTGAGTGGACAACTAGCTTGACCATTCATTTGTTTAAAAGTGGAGATGTAAATAATCCCTCAAACTATCGAACTATCATGATCAACCCTCTCTTTGCAAAGTTGTTTGGGAGTATGATAGAGCGTAGGATCAACATATGGGCAGAAGAAAATGGAAAGAGAGCAAAGGGGTAAGCGGGTTTTAGGCCCAAGCACTCAACTATTGATCACCGTATCACGCTCAGACACATAGTGGAAAAAATATGGGACAAAAAGAGGAGGCTTTTTGTTGTTTTGTAGACTTCAAAAATGCATTTGACACAGTGCTAAGGAAAACATTATGGAGCATAATGGAAGAGCTAGAGGTTCCAATTCACTATAGGGCAACAGTTCACAGACTATATGAGCATGTAAAGGCTAGAATCAGAACACAGGAAGGGTTATTGAATGTTTTGGTAGTGACATAGGTGTCAAACAAGGTTGCCCTCTATCTCCAACCTTATTTGGGTTGTACATTGACAAGTTAGAAGAATGGATAAATAAATTTGGGGGAGAGGGTGTGCATTTAGCCAAATATGTGGTAAAACTCCTCATGTATGCAGATGATGTAATTCTTGTGGCCAAAACAACCAAAGATCTAGAAGATCACCTTCAAGCTCTAGAACTCTTTTGTAAAGAAGTTGGGATGCAAGTGAACACGAGCAAAACAAAAATTATGATTTTTTCAACAAAAAAGAAGAAGCAACAACTCAAATTTCAGTTTGCAGGAGAACCGCTTGATGTATTAGTAGAATACAAATACCTGGGCATAGATTTTCATGACAAACTTAATTGGAATACATGTAGGATAAAAATAACTCAAAGTGGTTAGAGAGCACTATATGCACTTCAAAACAGGTGTAGGAATGCCGAGTTGTGGGACTGGAAGACCACCAAGGTCTTATTTGGTCTACTTGTTAGACCAGTTTTGTTGTATGGTTGCGAGGTGTGGGCTAGTGGCACAACAAATACAAAATGGAGGCAGAAAGGATTCAAAAATATCTAATCACAAACTTTCTCAAAATTAAGGCCACAATCCCTTACGAAATTATTCTTGCTGAAACTGAAATGTTCCCTTTAGAAGCAATTGCTATGACCAAGTTGTTATGTTACTTGAAAAAAAACAGAAAACATGACAAATGATAGATGGCCTAGGGCAGCTAGGGATGAAGAGTTGCATAGGCGAAATAATACATGGATGAAACAAAAAAAAAAATGGATGAAATGTTGGGAAATCAACATAAATGAATGCCCAAATGTCAACAAAGACATAAAAAATTATGTGAATGAAAATTTCAGAAGTGGAATGTGGAAAAATGCAAGCAAGAAAAGACAATATTATATTGCAAATTTTAACCCAACGTATAACCACAAGGAAAAAGCGTATATAGGCGCTGGAATCAAGTGGAAGGAAAAAATACTCATTGCTCAGATAAGGACTAGCTCTCATAGGCTTAGATGTGAAACAGGGAGATGGACAATGCCCAAAGAACAATGGGAAGAAAGGATATGTACTCTATGCAGCACAGGGGCAGTAGAGACAAAGAAACACTTCATTTATAAATGCTCGAGTTCAGATATTCGTGACAAATACAAAGAAACACTTGGGAACAAGTTTATGGCAAATTTATTTGAAGACAATAAAATAAAAAAGTTGGGGAATTGCTAACACAAATCAGCAGGAGAAGGAACAACCTTCTCAAAGATATTAAAGATCATATGATATGATTTGAGTAATTGTACTTCCATATTTGAAGTCCCATAGACCATATTTGGGTCTCGCGGACGTAATTAAAATCTTTCATTTCATAATACCACTAAATAATGATAATATAATTAAAAATATTCATAACTCTTCAATAAAAACGTTGCAAATTACCCTATAATTATATAAAACTCATTTAAAATTTAATATTTAAAAAAAATATATGATTACGAATCAAACACGATGCTTTATCATCCAAAACTCCACTCCTAGAACAAAAATTGACCGACACAATCACTTGTTAATTTTTTTTATTGAGTAAATACTTCTTATACATATACATATCCGTCGTGGAGATTGAATCCGAGTCACATCACCGATAATGCAAGTGGCGTACTTGCCGTAGACCTGACACAACCACTTCTTAATTAAGAAGATCAAATACTTTGTGGCCATTCCCTATCGAAAGAAATTGCCCTTCAATTTATTTAAAAAAAATAAAAATAAAACTTAAAAAACAAATCATCCTTGCCTCTTTTGCTCCTTTTTAACCCTTTGGTAGTCCAGTGATTATTAGGTTTAACTATTTATTCATCTCTCCATCTTCTTCTTCGTCTGTTCTCCACCCCACAAACCCCAGAAAGCTTGGATAAGATCGATCACCTTGATATTGGAATCCAGAAGAGAGAGAAAATAAGAATTAGAATGTATGTTATAGCAGCCACATAATTCCATTTCCATCCATAGACCGACATTATCATTCCATATCCATCCATAGACCGACATTATCATTAGTATCTACATGACAATGGTTTTCGCAGCAGCAAGAGGTATTCGAGCTCCCATGGTTTCCCCGGTGTCAATCTCAATTTCAGTCTCATCTCATGGTGTATTGAATTCTTCAGCTAGGTACATTCCATGTGGCATTACCCACCCGCTCAAGATTATCCATGCTTTGCCAAAGAACAACCGCTTCCTCTGCACTGCCGTGGCTGCTGTCGAAACTCCTGCTAAGAAAGAAACCAAAGGTGTGCAGATTTTAAAAATTTTCAGTTACCTTGGCCTTTGTACTGAACAATTGTTGGGGATTAAAAATAAAATAAAATAATGTGGTTGTATGGTTTTCATTTTAAGAAATATAGGAATTTTGGGTGCAAAAATTGTTGCAGATGAAGTTGAGGGAAGCTCATCATGGAGAGCGAGCATAGATTTCAAATGGATTCGAGATAACAAAGAGACAGTCGCTCTCAATGTGCGGAACAGGAAATCCAGTGTCAACGTGGAGCTTGTAGTTGCATTATATGAGCAATTCTGTAATCTGCAAAATGTAAGACAAACCTTCGGCTGTTCTCTTTCATCATTTTCTTCTTCTTAGTATCTATTCCAAAAAGGAAAAATCGAAGAATGTGGAAACTATGCCAAATTAAGCTCCAACGAGGATTGAGGCCTTTTGGTGTTTTATCTAATGATTAAGTGATGCACGCTGCAAACTCATGATCATCATTTAACAATAGTTAGGCCCTTGTGTTGGGTATACACATTGAACTATTGAGCTTTTAAGGTTCCATGGCCAGGTGGTTGTTCCTGCAATTAGGTGTAATTCCTACATCATTGATGTCTCTTGGCCTTTACGGCCTGGGGCATAACCTGCCGAGAATTTCTTTTCAAAGTATTGAACTTGAACATTGGAACGAGCATGGGTTGGCTTTTGGATCCTGAGCATTACCAGCCGACAATTGAAAAAATTTCAATGCTAGAAAATCATAGACAGGGTAGGATCCAAACCCAGTCCCATGCCTGAGGATTTTCTATCACTGACCTACATGCCCTGTTAATATCTAGGATTGTGTGTTGTTAGCTTCAATAACTAGAATCAAAATCTCCAGGGGCAGACTATCTTGCTGACATGTCTCAAATGATCACAATAGACGAGAAAAGTTCTAAAACAAATGTGTTTTTCTCATAGTTACCAGGTGATTTTCTAGGGTAGGATCCAAACCCAGTCCCATGCCTGAGGATTTTCTATCACTGACCTACATGCCCTGTTAATCTCTAGGATTGTGTATTGTTAGCTTCAATAACTAGAATCAAAATCTCCAGGGGCAGACTATCTTGCTGACATGTCTCAAATGATCACAATAGACGAGAAAAGTTCTAAAACAAATGTGTTTTTCTCATAGTTACCAGGTGATTTTCTAGGGTAGGATCCAAACCCAGTCCCATGCCTGAGGATTTTCTATCACTGACCTACATGCCCTGTTAATCTCTAGGATTGTGTATTGTTAGCTTCAATAACTAGAATCAAAATCTCCAGGGGCAGACTATCTTGCTGACATGTCTCAAATGATCACAATAGACGAGAAAAGTTCTAAAACAAATGTGTTTTTCTCATAGTCACCAGGTGACGGTTATTGATACAGGTAAAGGACAGAGGGTTCTGGGTACTTAGAAATGCCAAAATAAATTAATAAATAATTTTTTTGAATTAAAATACATTAAATGTACAGGTAATAAATAAATAAAAATTTAAATAATCTAGTAAACTCATAATGTAAAGTCTTCAAAATAAATTATTAAAGAGTGCCGGGGTTGCGGCAGTTGGTTTGGTGTGAAGTATTTTACACTGTAAACCATGGTTTCAATCCTATGGGTTAATATTAACATTTAAGGACAAGACGGAGCTAGTCTTACCTTTTTTCTTTATTTGGATTTTTGGATAATGTGTATAGAAGCAAGTGCGAGTAAGAGCGAATATAATTGGAAGTATGGATGCCCAAGTTGGAGATAAGAGGAAGAACGAATATATGGCAAGTTCGATCCAAGGAGCAGATGTTACACCAGAAGTGATTATCAAGGATGAGATGATCGAGCATGATATAATGGTTCTTAAAAGCAGAGGGTTAATATGTAAGTTCCATGGATATTGGCCAGGGTTTTCAGAGATTCAAAATTGGATCAAGTGGAAGTGGGGATTGAATTCAAATTACTCCATGACTTTTCTTCCTAAAGGTTTTTTCCTCATCATCTTTTCAAGTTCGGAAATCAGGGATAAAATAATGGGTGGTGGCCCATGGTTTAGGGGGAGAGATGCCCTATATTTAAGACCATGGAGTGAGAATTTTTCTGTCGAGACAGAAACTATTAAAAAGCTTCCAGTGTGGGTTAGGCTTTTTGGACTTCCATATCAGCTTATCAATAAGGATGTTTTGAAGAATATTGGCAATACCCTAGGGGAGTTCATCCAGGAGGGACCAACTACTAAGGAGCGAAAGCATGCTGTATATACCCGGATATGTGTTGCTATGGATGTTTCAAAACCTTTGCCACAATCCATTAAGATTAAATCTGAATCAAGAGAATGGGATCAACAAGTGGATTATGAAAACATTGCATTCTGATGCCGCAAATGTTATGAGATTGGACACATGGCAAGAGATTGCAAAGTGAAAATGATGGAGAAAGAGAGAAAATTTTGGTCATGAGATAAACTTCAAGATGAAGCAAGGAGATCATACTGTAGTAGAAGTTGGATTAGATCAAGGATATTCCACTCCCAAAAAAGAGGCAAAGAAAGCCTATCTGCAACATCAGATGACAAAGGCCATCATAGTTCACTTGGATCAACCGTTAGAAGAAACAAAGAAGGATACAAGGGATGAGGAAGTACAATGTGCAAGTTCAAATTCAGAAGGAATTAAAGGTGCAAAGGAAGATGTGGAGGAAAATTTTAAAACAAAGGAGATGGAAGAGGTCAAGTTTATTCCAGGTAAATTGCCTTCATTTTCCTCAAGTAGTATAAAATCCTCTCCTTGCAATAAAAATGAAAGTAGTGTAGAGGTTATCCCTTGCACTTTAGGGTTTCAAGAGCAGCATAATAAAGAAATGAGGATGGAGGATATCCATAGCAATTTAGGGTTTTTAGGGCAGCATAAGAAGGTAATTGCTATGGAGGAACATCCTTGCACTTTAGGGTTTCCAGGGCAACATAAAGAAGAAAGTGCTTTTGAGGTTATTCCTTGCACTTCAGATCCTTTAGAGCAAGACAAACCTATAGATGATAAGTCTCACTATGAACAGTATGAAAAAATCGAAGAGATTGATGAAGATGAAAGTGTTGGTGGGAATGAAAAAAGAGAGGAAGACCCAAGAAGCAAAAACAAAGAGAAAAGGAAACTCAGAGGGATATTGATATGGGAAAACAAAAGCAAATATCGCAAGTGTTAACAAGAAGTGGGGCTAAGCCCACAAATAAAAACAAAAAGTGATGATGAAAATGATATCTTGGAATATTAGGGGCATGAATAAGACCCCTAAAAAAAGAGGTATTAGGGAATTGACAGGTTGTTATAGCCAGCATATTTATAGAGAAGGAAACCGGGTAGCAAATATTTTAGCCATTCACAGTGTTGATCTTCGTCTTGGAAAAATTCAAATTTTAGAAGGCAACTGGTCGAGTGAGATTTTATCTCTTAATGAAAATGATATCAAGGAGTTGATTGCGAAAACTTAGCAGTTTGAGGAAGATGAAGAATATCTTTGATAGAAAGGCAAATGAAGAATATCTTTGATAAAAAGACAAGTTGGATATGGTTTAATTACTGACATCCTCCTATTGGCTTATTAATAAATAATCAAGAAATTCGCCAAGTATTTGTAAAGATAAAATGTTTATTTCATATAAGTTTAGGGCCTCTGAAAGACTCATAAAATAAATTTTCTTGAGCACCTATGACCTCTTTAGGGCCTTTCATTTAATACAAGTACTGCTGTTTAGGACCTTTTAGAGAGCCATTTAATGTTTTGATGGTGTTTAGGACTGCTTGTAAAAACACTAGCTATTCTTTATGGAGGAAAGGAAATGTCAAATGCTGAAAGCAATTGATTTTATCTAGCTTATTTTTAAGGGATGATCCATCAAGTTGTCACTTTAGAGTTTCTAATGGACAGGGAACATGGTTTTGAAGTGGAGATGGGTGGGAGATGTCCAAAAGTCTTGGGAGGCATCTCTGGGCATCCAGAGAAGTCTCCAAGACAGGTACTGATATCCAAAATGAGTGTCGGTACCCAGTATGAGTATGAGGTAGGGGAAGATAAGTCTCCAGGTGACTATGTTTTTTCTCTATGTTTCCAGAAAACTAAGTATTCTTAAGTTATATATGTTAACTGAAGTTTACCATGTTGATAGGTAGGGGAATGGCAAACCTAGAATCGTATAAGACAGGAAGTACAACCCAATTGACATTTCCTTTTGAAATGACTTCTGCAGAGACTGGTTAGAATAAAATGAGATTAACATCAACATGTTGGAACCTCGTAAAGACAGTGTGAAGATCTTTGAGAAAACTTGATGATGTGCCACTGATTAATAAAGAAGTTTGATCGCTTATTAATGAAACAATTCCAAAGATAAACAGTACTTTCTTAGAGAGGGCCTTATTTACTGAAAAATGGCGAAGGCTAGTTTTCTAAGAGTGATCAAGCCTCTGACATTCACCAAGAAACCAGAAGTTTTGAAACACATTTAAAATACTCTTCAAGCGCATCATGGGTCTAGCAAACTAGAGAGCTGCTGCTGTTCTCCTTTTTTTTTTTTTTCCAAAGATAGAATATTATGGCTATGAAATATCTACAATTATCTTGTTAATGTCTATGCCTTTTGGAGTTATTTGTATTGACAGAGATGCCATCATAATGTTCAGCATGTCCCATGAAGTTTCTGGAACAGGCACAATGTGAGACATTGGGACTCATCTGCAGGACAGAAGGATGAGTTTCTGTGATGGCATCAGGCTGATGATATATGTCTCCAAGATGGTGGGATGCATTAGCTCCTCAATCCTGAGATGTGCGCCTGTTCCTTCTGGCAAAATGTTTATAAATTATTTAAGAACTCCCCTTAATTGCAGGATATCCCATGTTTAGTCAGATTGTGAAAGCTTAAATTGATTACATTGTGTTAGTTTTACCAAAAAATATCACCAAAAGGAACAGGAGGGTAATTCCTTCTATTCTGATCTATTATAATCCAAGTTAGCAGATGCTTTGAGGTGTCCCTGTTGTTTCTGTATCCATGTATCTGATATTCTTTTTGGATACCAATACTTCACAGTTGCATATCCATACACCAACACTTTTCTGTCGTATCAATATACATATTAGCTATGTCAGTTTCGTATCTGGATGGCCACAGTGGTAGCCAATCCTTAATCTAGTATTTTAAGAAAAATAGCGTCTATTGCATCATACCAAACACCAACAAGTAGGCCTGCTTAAAGTGGATGAAAAGCTGGCTAATGTTTTTGTTATGGACAAGAGATTAATATTCTTCACGTATAACATGAAGAAAGGTTGAAATCAAATAGGCACTGAGACATGGGAATATATATTTCATTCTATTCAAAGTAAGAAGCCATTGTAATTTTGGACTCTAGACTATCAATGAACCTAGCACAATGATATGGACAATAAAGGAGAGAACAATACTAACAAGGTATATAGAATGCAAATCCGGAAAAAGGGAAGCGCATGAAAGGTCAAAACGACATCACTGTTCAACGATATGCTTCTTACAGACACATGTCAATAAGATACATCATAAAATGTTGAAATTGTAAATATTAAGGAGTATGCCAAGAAACAAACGTATGAACTATAGCATGTTATGTCAAGTACATGGCACATGTTGTGTTAAGTTTCCCTATCTCTTGCTGTGTCCACCTTTGTACGTTTGTTTTTTTATAATAGTGAGTTACCTAAAACCACTTTTCCAATTTATGTGGTCTTTTGTTATGAAGCAATAGGAAACCTTCCAGAAAAAGTAAGAGCACACACAGCATGTTTTGTTTGAATGCACAGATGTCACTTGGAACCACTTTGTCAAGATTTTACTTTTTGTTTGAAGAACAGAGCAATGCTTCTTAGGATGAGTATAGATCTGATTAGGTGTTTTAATCAACAAAGGAGAAAACAATATCTTATTTTCACAAACAGATGGCAGGAAGTAGAATGCCTTCGAGCTGAGAGGAATGCAGTTGCAAATAAGATGAAAGGCAAACTAGATCCTTCAGAGCGGCAAAAACTGATAGAAAAAGGTAAGCGTGTTTTTTATTGCTATATAAGTTATATAAAGTTTAATTTTTTTTGGTCTATGCAATAGTTTGTGTGATAACGTTGCAGTTTTGTCTGAGTGCTTATCTGCAGGAAAGAGCTTGAAGGACAGCCTTGCAGCACTAGAAGATGACCTTGTAAAACTTATGGGTAAACTTCAGCAAGAAGCACAATCCATCCCAAATCTTACTCATCCTGCTGTTCCAGTTGGAGGGGAGGATGTGGCTTCACTAAGGAAAATGGTGCAACGACTTGTCTGGTGTCACATTGACGTAGTTGAAATATTTTGGTACAAGAGGCTAACTTGATATCATCTATCTGTAGGTAGGGAGTAAACGTGAATTCGAATTTTCTGCAAAGGACCATGTGGAGTTGGGCCAAGACCTTGATCTCTTTGATTTTGACTCAGCTGCAGAGGTATGATCATATATATGTATCAATGATAGTGTGAAACTTGGATGAATTCACAGATGCAAGCAATTACCAGTCTTTCTTAGTAATACATGAACTTTAGTTAGTGTTTCTCATGGTTGCTAAACATGTCATGTTTCTGGCCCGAGGTGAAAAAGCATACCTCTTTCCCTAAGTTGTACCAATACAACCAGGAATGTATATGATATGCAATCAAATTAATGCATTGACAATGACTTGGAACCCTTACGTTTCTTTTTTTTCCTGAAGTTTTATTCTATGATTTTTCCTTCTTGTGAACACTCAAGGACCTTTGAAAATGAGCTAGCCAATAAGGCATGCACTTGCAAAGGTGATTTCATAACTTATCTGATGGGTTATTTTCTATCCCTTATTTTGCATTTTGTAACCATCTTTCATGGGGATGATCTTTTTATTCACAAATAGATGTATTTGTGATTAGTAAACAGATGATTTTTCTCATTAGGAAACAATGATTTCGTGGGTGTTTTGTGGAAGAGTTGATTTGCTCTTTTGCTTGTTGTGATTGTTCTAAGTTTAATTTATAGAATAGATTGATCCACATCACGGGGCTGAGGATGTGGTGGCATGGAGGACAAATCCCTAAACCAGCTTGTAGCACCAGATGACCAGAGTTGTGTAGTAGCACAGGGCACAACAAAATCTTTCTCATAGAATGGAACTTTTTTTTACAAATAATGCAAATGTAAACACACTTTAGAATACAAGGCTTATGTATTTATGTTGACAACAATATAAATGCTTAGTACATAAGGTGCGTGGTGTGGCAGGGTGCAAGTGCACTCTGTTCTTGTGCAATGAAAGAAGTAGCAAAACATAATTTTAAGGCACTATAGGGACAGCCTGGGTTTGCAGGGTGAGAATGATGCGAGGAGTAAGGAAGGGTAACTTGTATTAGAAAAAAGAGCACCGATGTTTACATTGTAGTCAGTGGAGAGCCCTGCCCTCACTACATGGGATAGGGGTGGACTAACTTTGTTAATCCTGGGGTAGGTGTTGGACGTGAAAATAGACAAGTGCGATTTGTGCCCGTGACTGCAGTTCAACAAAGGGTAACTCTGTTCTTCAATTTGTTGAATTCTAACCCTGGCTTATACAGAAATAGAATATTTTATACTTCAAGCAAAAGGAGAGAAAGAGGTGCACAAACAAACTAAAAAGCCCTAAATGCAATCTATATGCCTTTTATTCTTCAAATGCCTAAGGACTTAACTAAATATCTTCCTTTATCTATGATCTAAATAAAAAAATAAAAATAAAGGGAAGACACGCAAATAAAACAAATTAATGGTTTATTGAAACACTTATCTGGATCGGTGATTGTTCCTCGCTTTAACTTGTGTCCAGTAATCCCAACAGCTTCAACCTGTAAGACAAACTGCACAAAGACACTAAAATTGGTGGTTAACGGTAGGGGGCCTGCTTAGGCCACAACTGCTATTTTGCGGGAGCGCAGCAGTCAAAAACCCTAGGTCCTTTTAGCCGACCTTAAAGCAAAAGAATGATTTTGACCTTTTGGAATGGTTATAGCAAAGATGTGCACAATGGATGAAGTATTAACAAAATGAATGCAATGCAATTTTACTAGCTAGGGTTTTGGGGACAAAGTGATTGCCCCCAAGTTAATGCAATTAAATTAAATGAAACAGAGTGTTAGGATATAGAATAAAACAGAGACAAATGCTTAACAGATTATAAAATAAATGTAGAAGCAGATCCTAGGGTTTGGAGGCAAACACTTGCCCCCAATATCATATGATTACAGTAACAAAGCAGAATGTTAGGGCACAGGACAAAAAAAGAGAAAAGATATAACAATCACAACGAACAAATAACACAACAATAACACGACAATAACACGGAATAACAAAATCGAATAAACAGATTAATGTTTGCACAAAAGATTTTCACAAAGGGTTTTAAAACCCGAAATGAAAGCACAAAAAACACAGCAATAAAAGTGAATAATAAAATCAATGACTTCACTGCAGATTTATATATGGGGTTTTAATACCCAAAATAAACACAGAAAACACGACAATAAAAATAAATAACAAAATCAATGACTTCAATACAAATTTATATATGGGGTTTTAATACCCAAAATAAACACACATAAAACACGACAATAAAAATAAATAACAAAATCAATGACTTCAATACAAATTTATATGGAGGGTTTAATACCCAAAATAAAAAAATACAGAAGATGCGGCAATAAAAATAAATAACAAAATCAATATATAGTATTATTCCTTAAGTACTCCGAACACACATTTCGAAGCAAAACCTAGCAAGCGCACACCCCGAGGAAGGCCGTTGGAAAGCGGCGAATCGTGATTTTCGAGTAAGATTGCGGCCTACGCAGTTGGCCATCATTGGAGGGAGTGCTCAACTACTGGTGAAGGCAAACAATCGATCTCCCACTTCGCCCATGATCTCTCCATGCATTTACTTCGCCCCATGCGCATTTAATGGTGGTGGGTCGATTACAATGCTATAAGAAGGCCAGCGCTGCAGCTCAAATGAAACCATAAAGAGATTGCTAAGGGTTTTTTCGGTAGCGCTGTTTGTTTTTCCGAAGTTCAGAGCGATAGGGTGGCTGGGAAAACGTGATGCGCTAAGCAACAGCGAGACATTGTCTTTTTCTGAGCAGGCGCCCGGGCCAACGCATAATCAAAATGGGCAAGAAAAGCACCGAGCCCAAGAAAGAGAAAACCACCAAGAAGGGGGAGCTAGGGAAGAAGGCAAAAGGCGTAAAGAGGTAGAAAAAAAGAGAAGAAACAAGTAGAGCTGCCACCACCCGCCGACAGGTTAGGGAGAGTGAGAGTTGCGCGCTCACGAATAAGTGTTGAAAAACTGCGCCAAATCATCGACGCTATGCTGACAAGGGTGTCTGCTGAAAGCAAGCGGAAGGTTGCCTATTACTCTCACCTCTATTGGTACCTGTGCACGCCTGTACATAATTGCCCAGCGCTGGTATGCGGGATTGCAAAATTCTACGACCCTCGGACCAGGATTGTCCGAAATGCCAAAGGGGACAGACTGTTCACCATTTCTGCCAATGATGTCCAGGAGGCTTTCGCTTGTGGAGAAAAGCCCCCTACCGAGTACACAATCAAGAAAATCAACATAACTGAGCAAAACGAAAGGTACACATCAACAACGCAAATGTGGCAGTTTATGGAGACGCAATTACTGGAGAAGCTGGCGCCCAGAGTATTGCCAGACCCAAGAATCGCACCAGTAAAAGAGGGCAAGGCGCTCCCAGTTTATCAGTGGACTCAAAGTTTGTCCAAAGGTGAGTCCTACTATAATTTCAACAGAATGTTCCTCGACCCGGCTCTGGAGCTCATCTATGGCGTTTGCGAACGAGTGTCGAGGCAAATGAGAGACGAAATAGTGCAGAAGAAACTGGGTGATGTGTTCCAACTTACGCAAGGCCTTGTTGTCAGGATGTACGGGTTTACAGGGAAACCCTTCCTATTGCCCCTACTACACCATTGAATACCTTTTTGCCCTCGAAGTTGCTCGGCAAAGCGACTTCACTGATGATACATATGGGCACGGAAGAAGGAAGCCGCACACCTGTGCCTCACCTTTTCAGTTCGACGATATTGAAGTATCAGTCACCGGGCATAACTCTTTCTTGGCAATGACGTACGATTTCGGCCTAGTCGATCTCCCCCAGCACTGGAGGTACGACCCGTTGGACATTTTCAGGCAATTTATCGGAGCGAAAAGCTTCCACAGCTGCCCGCGCCCAGATATTGAAGCACATCGCAACAACCCCTCAGGGCGCGATCTGGAATGACATGTGGAGAAGATGTCACTTCCCCTGTGGCACGACTTCTACATGATGGAGGCCGAATATGACCCTACGCACAACCCAGCGCACGTACCTGACAAGGAGTTGTTGCAGGCAACAAAGGACAAGTTGCCCGATTGGTCAGACGACAAGATCGCCAACTGGTGGATCATGAGGGTCCACAACAAAAAGCAGGCATCCGAACAGTTCCTCGTGTTGGATGAAAATTTCTCCATGATATACGACACAAATGGTGACACGTACCAACCTGTCTCATTTGCCGATATCGTACCTCGGAGCATTCAGAGCCTTGGCAGGGTGGAGGACGCGGTGGAAGAACAGAGGCAGCCGATTGAACAAGATCCACTTGTCATGGAGAAAGACGAACAACTGCCCCCTAAGGAACAGGTTACTCCGATGAAAAGGAGCGTTGATACAACACTTTCGCTGTCTCACATTGTAAAGAAGCCTCGGAATGGTGCAGTCCGACTCCTCAGCACAACTATGGAAGTAAACGTTCTTGGAATCCCTGTTCCAACACAGCAGGAACAACAAGGGGTGGAGTTGATCGATCTAGAAGTAGTGCATCAGATACGGAGGAAAGAAGAGCGAGCCCAATCACGCAGCAATTCACCTCTTTGGCTTTGTTAACATTCGAGCCCGCAGGTACGCTTTTCCTCTCTGTTGCCCTCACTTCTAAGCCACTAGCAACCATGCTCTCCGACGTCGAAATGCTCATGTCTACTCAACCTTTATTCGGCGATTCCCAGGTCAACAATCCCACTTCCCGTATCCCAGTTGTCGATCGCTAGCGCTCTTCTCCCCGCATCTGCGCTACTTATCTCCCAGGCGTTTAGCTCCTTTGCGGCCGTCACCAACGCATTTACGTTTCCCTTGCCATCTGCCTCCGCTCCTCAAGCTCCTTTCTGTTCAATCACTCCGTCCATCTTTGCTGTCAGCCCAAGCTCACTTTTGCTCCCCCTCACCTCATCCTCTGCCTCGGTCGCCGCTGTCCAAACCCCACGTCTCCCAGAGTCATCGTAGTCGCTGCCCCGTCTGTTCCTGATCCATCTGTTGAAGCCCTCCCCCAGCGTGCCCTTTTTCCTTTCATGCCACTCTTCGGAGTGCAGGAACCGCTGGAGACGGAGCTGGAGGTTCTGCAAGAGCGCCCCATCGCAGAGAGCATTCACCGAGCGCGTCAGAGTTCGTCGAGCTGGCTCAAGGGCTGAAAAAGAAAGAACGCACAAACTCCGGCGAAGGTCGAAAAGAGGGCTATGTTCGACCTGGAGAATATGGAGCTCCACACGGTGGAGAAAGTGCCCAAAGTTCAGAAGCCCCTGGAAGAAATGGCACCAACGGATTACTCCTACCATCACACCATTGAAGACCTAAGAACGATTGATACGACAAAAAAGATGAGGAATATCCAGGTCAATATGGGCTCCATATCTATTTCCATGGAGAGCATTTCAAAGCGCGCTTCTTTGAATCAAAGGCCAAAAACGTAGAGCTGGAGGAGACTTTGGCGCAAACGAGAGTGCAGCTCGAGGAGGCTCAATCCGAAGCTAAGCCAGCTTGGAGGAGCAGGTGGGCAACTACAAAGAGGCGACTGAGCATCACCTTAAAGTGCACATGGAAGCAGAAGATCATGTGCAAGCCTTGAAGGTTCAGATCCAGGAATTACAAGCTTAGTTGGTAGAGAAGGCGGTGCAAGCAGAGGTCTTCACGAAAGACCGCATCAAGGAGGTTTGTCGAGACTTTCGGGTTAGGGCGTCTAAGGCAACGACCGTACTGATGTTCGTTTGGGAAGCCAAGCAAGCAGTTGCCCACAACGGGCCTATCGTGGAAGACGTCGAAAAGGACATAGACCGTTGGTTGGAGCTGCCTAGGAAGGTACAAACATTAGAAAAAATTGACCTACAACTTACTCCTATGTGCCCACTCGCTTGGTCTTGGGCAACTACGAGGGGTGACTCTGCGGGCTTACTTCGTCAAGGTGGAAAGAGCCCGGGAGGCTAGAAGGTTGTTGGAAGTGTTCGAGCAAGAGAGGCACATTTCTATGATGTATTTTGAAGCCCTCACCCAACTCGGCTTCCTGAGCTTCACTAACGACGAAGGGACTATTCTGACCAAAGAAGAACTGAACCCGACTTAGACTGCCTTTGAAGGCGACACTGCCGAGATAGACGGTTGGGATGAGCCTATTTTAGAAGCCCAGGTGATGCAGTTGATGACAAAGTTCGCGCAAATCGAATCTTGTTTGGTCGATCTTAGCCAGAGGGCGAACTTCGCTGACATAGACCAAATCGAGACCTTCAGGTACCTGGTGAAGGAGCTTCAAGACCACGCGCCACTCCAAGAAGACGCTTGGGCCCTAGTTTAGGCGACTTATGATTGCATTTATGAACGTCTCCCTCAATCCGAGCCTCACCAGCAGCAAGAAGATCAAGGAGAAGATGAGGGCGATCAAGGAGAAGATGAGGGCAATCAAGGAGAAGATGAAGGGGATCAAGGAGAAGATGAAAGAGAGAAGTTGGAGGAAGATTCAGCTACCAGCAGTAAGCATTCGGGACAAGAGAACAATGGTGACTCTGAGCCCAACAGATAAGGCTTGGGACCTCCACATTGAGGCGAGCTCATTGCCCCCGCGAGCCGCCAGAGATGTTGGCATCCTTGCCACATTCTTCTTTTGCAAAAGGTTTTGTTAAATGACTTAAGTGATTCTCCCCTTTCAGAGTGGTTCCTTCAAAGTTTTGTTGTCAAAACTGGTTGGTTGCGCGCGAGGGAGCGCGCATCTCCTTTTTTTGTTTCACCAGGTAGGATCTCTCTTCAAACTCTCATGGCGCAAGGACCTAGTAAGAACTTGGTTTCGGCAGTCTTTTCATCAGAGTCTTTTCGGTAGAATGGTTTCGGCAGAATCCATTCGCGCGAGTCTTCTTCGTGCAAAGGCATTCATGGTGCCTGTGTTTTTTTAGTTTAAGTTATGGGCGAAGGCCAACGCAACTCAGAAGGCAACCGAAATGCAAGTGGGGTCCAAGTGCTTTCGCTCCCACTTGAGAGCGCAAGCCCATTTCGGGCTACAAGGCGGCCGAAATGCAAGTGGGGCCCAAGTGCTTTCGCCCCCACTTGAGAGCGCAATCCCTTTTCGGAGCTTGCGTGAGCGAAAGCGCTTTTTGTCGTTTCCTGGTCAATAAAAAACTGCATACTGGGTCCCACCTCTCCAGCAAGGCGACAAAGAGTTTCGATATTCGCAAAGTGACTTCCAAGTGGCATTCCATGATGCATCTGGCGATCTTGCTATGAGCAAAGAGCAGAGCGAAGGCCCTTTTCGGGTCAACGCTCAAACAAAGGCAAGCTGGGGCCCACACCAACGAATTCCTGTTTTGCTCGAAAGAGGCATCGAAACTCCCTTTCGCGCCTCTTCTCAACGAAACTCATTTTCTCCTCTGTTTCAAATGGCGGTCGCCCGAAGCAGCTTTCAGCATTGCGCTTTCACTCATTTAATGGTGGTTGGTCAGAGAAGAATCTAAATCCAATCCCCCCGGATCCCAAAATCTGATTTTCACCATTGAGGCGGTTCCAGCAAGTAAGGAGGCGACATTGCAGGCGAATCACGTCGTCGCATTGAAGCCATACAACTACTTCTCAAGGAGTCATCAAATTTGAGCCATGCTTCATTACTTTCTGATGAGTGCTGAAATCAAATCTTGGCTGCCACTACGACGTTTTGTGGTTGGGCATTTATGTTTTAGAGGCAAAATACTCTATAAAAACTAGTAGGTTCAATGTAAGAAGCATGAACGTTTTGCTAGAAAACTATTGTGCCTAAGCTCTGCTATGAATACAAAGGATCCTTGGCTCTAAATCTGAATCCCTTTCATGTGCATGCCTTCTATTCTTTATTTCTATTAAATTTGCTTCCTTATATGATAACTATAATTCTATGTCTGTATCTGGCTTCTGATAAAGAGTAAACGCTGGAATAATTTTGGAGGTTGCATATTGTGGGGGTATTTAGTTTTAATTTCTATTACATCCTTTGTGCTAATGGCTATTGGTTTAAAGTATAACTGAGTGATCGTGCTGTTTGTTTATCACCCCTCGTTAATCTGGCTCATAGCCACATTTCCTATCCCTTTCAGTCATTTATCATTCCTTTTCTTTTTCCTTAATTCCAATCCAAGTTTAGAGTAGCAAGGGAACCAACCCTTTCTGGAGATTGGCACGGGAGGCATTCCTTCCTTTCGGCCTTTCAATGTTGGCCGGGTCTAGGGCGCATGGATGAAACATTCCATACCTAAGGCAAATTCTTGACCAACAAGTCCACCAAAGATGTAGAGGGGGAAAAAGGGTTCACCATGAACGGTTTTAAGGACTCGTCCCAAGTCCGAGGGGTTTGGATGATGTTTTGATGTGTTAATTTAGAAGACACCTATGTTTTGGCTTTCTAAAATATTTAAACTACAAAATGAAATGCGATGCAAAACAGACAATGTGCAAGAATACAATTGCTACCCTAGTATGATTCTTCAATTTGATGAATTCTAACCCTGGCTTATACAAAAATAGAATATTTTATACTTCAAGCAAAGGAGAGAAAGAGGTGCAAAAACAAACTAAAAAGCCCTAAATGCAAATCTATATGCCTTTTATTCTTCATATGCCTAAGGACTTAACTAAATATCTTCCTTTATCTATGATATAAATAAAAAAATAAAAATAAAGGGAAAACATGCAAATAAAACAAATTAGTAGTTTTTTGAAATACTTATCTGGATCGGTGATTGTTCCTCGCTTTAACTTGTGTCCAGTAATCCCGATAGCTTCAACCTGTAAGACAAACTGCACAGAGACACTAAAATTGGTGGTCAACGGTAAGCCGCAATTGCTATTGTGCTCAGGAGCGCAGCAGTCAAGACCCCTAGGTTTTTTTAGCCAACCTTAAAGCAAAAGAATGATCTTGACCTTTTGGAATGGTTATATCAAAGATGTGCACAATGGATGAAGTATTAACAAAATGAATGCAATGCTATTTTACTAGCTAGGGTTTTGGGGACAAAGTGATTGCCCCCAACTTAATGCAATTAAATTAAATGAAACAGAGTGTTAGGATATAGAATAAAACATAGACAAATGCTTAACAGATTATAAAATAAATATAGAAGCAGATCCTAGGGTTTGGAGGCAAGCACTTGTCCCCAATATCATATGATTACAGTAACAAAGCAGAATGTTAGGGCACAGGACAAAAACAGAGAAAAGATATAACAATCACAACGAACAAATAACACAACAATAACACGTCAATAGGAATAACAAAATCGAATAAACAGATTAATGTTTACACAACAGATTTTCACAAAGGGTTTTAAAACCTGAAATGAAAGCACAAAAAACACAGCAATAAAAGTGAATAATAAAATCAATGACTTCACTGCAGATTTATATATGGGGTTTTAATACCCAAAATAAACACAGAAAACACGACAATAAAAATAAATAACAAATTCAACGAGTTCAATACAGATTTATATATGGTGTTTCAATACCCAAAATTAACATGCAGAAAACATGGCAATAAAAATAAATAACAAAATCACTGACTTCAATACAGATTTATAGGGAGGGTTTAATACCCAAAATAAAAAAATATAGAAGACGCGGCAATAAAATAAATAACAAAATCAATGACTTCAATACAGAATACCCAAAATAAAAATACAGAAATACGCTAAAACATAGAATAATGGAAAGAGAGTAAACGAAGGGATAACTTGACGATCGTGAGGGAGAATCAATGGAGAACCTTTCCTTCTCCAAGAAGATAAGATTGTCGTTAACAAGCCTTCTCCAGTTTCGGATCACAAAGAATCCCTTAATAGCCGATTACACAAGAAAACTTAAAGGATCAAAAGGATTCAAGGGCTAAAGAAAAAATACATGAGCAAGAGAGTTATTTGGAAGATTAAGAGAAGCAAGAGAGCCTGGAACCAGGAGCCAGCCAGGAGAAAAGCAAGGGGATTCAATCCCTTTTTATAGAGGGATTTAAAGAGGTACAAGGCGGGAAAAACCAAATTTAAAAATTAAGTTTTAGGGTTAGGGTGACCACTAGGGTTCTAGAACTTTCGAAAATCGCGCAATTGCGACAGCTAGACCCATGTGCGGTTTTTTTGCAGTTTGGGGGACCAGACGATGTGAGAATGGGACATCACATACCGTCGGAAAGCTCTTTTCAAGCCCGATCCAATGGTATAGGTTTTGGTAGGAAGGGAGAAGATTTGATGGGGGAAAAGTTGGTTCAAAGATGACCTTTGGCAACTTGAGGGGAAAACTAATGAAAAATGACTCATCTTAATGGGTCAATTTTCCATGTCTACATTTTTCCCCCTCTTTGACGCATTTATGGCCAAATAAATGTGTCAAAGAAAGATGTAGACACCTATGGGCAAAATATAGAAAGGGAGGGAAAACTAAGGATCTAAGAAAAATGACTCATCTTAATGGGTCAATTTTCCATGTCTACAATGAGATCTTCATATCACCCTCAGTATGACGAGTTAAACAAAAATTTTGAACAAGAGCCTAGGTGCTAATTTGAGATGCTTTGCCCAATGTAAGTAGTATCAATGGGTTAAAAGGCTTTTGTTAGCATAATGGTGATACATTACTTCCAGGGTTCCACGGGGACGCGTCCCCCTGTCCCCTACGTCCTTGGGGACAGGGGACGGCATGGGGGACTTTTCCCCCCCGTCCCCCAAAAGGGGGACGGCTGGCTGTCCCAGGTGGCCGTCCCCGGGACGTCCCTTTTTAGGGGACAGCCAGCCGTCCCCTGGTTGTCTCCGGGGACACCCAGTCGTCCCCCCAAAAAAAAAAAAAAAAAAAAAAATGATACAAACTTAAATTAAAAAAAAAAGGCTGTCATATTTGAACAGTTAGGAGTAACTGTCATTGCTTACATGGTGGGAACTGAACAATGGTGGTTGTCAATGTTTAAATATCACTTTAGTGATTGGACAGCAGTGCAGAATTGTTAGAGATTGAACATTAAAGTTGTCTTGCTTTTATAATTTATATTGAGGGCTGTAAACTGATGACTGTCTTGATTGACCATTGATGGCTGAAAAAATAGATAACTATCTTGCCTGAACAGAGAAAAGTGAAAACCAGTGACTATCTTGCTTTAACATTGATGACCAAAAAGTAAAAACTGAGAACTGTCTTTGTTTGAACATTGGTGACTGAAAAAAATAAAAAAATGGTCTTTGCTTGAACATTGGTGGCTTTAAAAATGATGATTGTTATTGTTTGAATGTTAAAAGCTGAACAGTGTGGCATTCATTACTTGAGCAATAGCAACTATTTTGGTTAACTATTAAAGATTGCACTTGATATCCTTGGCTGAACCTTCAAGTTACATTTGTTGAAATGGCTGCACTTAGTTATAGGCTAATAGCTGAGTTCATTTCAGATTGAAACATGTTTTAAGAACATGCATACTTTTAAAGTTTTTAGTATTTTTCATTTTTGTTGTGTGTAGAATTTGTAGATTATTCTAAATTTCTAAAAAAATTTATAGTATTATACCAGTCGTCCCCCAGCCGTCCCCTAAAATCGGCCTGCCGTCCCCCCGTCCCCGAAACCCGCCCCCCGTCCCCTTGTCCCCCAGGCTCGTGGAAACTTGATTACTTCTTCTCATTTGTCCAGTAAGATGTCTTCATTTAAGGTGTATTGGCAGAAACCACCATCCTTGGCAAACTATCTTCTAGGTTCTTCCTATGTTGCTCAAGTGGATGATTTCCTCCAATAGCGTTAGACTGCCCTCTAGCTCCTCAAGGACAATCTTTGTCAAGCATAAATCATATGAAGTAGCAACAAGATTTACACCACTCTAAATGACACTTTGAGGTGGGTGATATGGTCTTTTTGTGGCTTCAGCCATATAAGTAGCTTTCTTTGAAGACAAAGTCCAGCCAAAAGCTTGCACCCAGATTCTATGGTCCATACAAGGTGATTTGTCGAATAAGGGATGTGGCATATCAGTTGGAGCTTCCTCCTACCTCCAAAATACACCATGTTTTTCATGTTTCTTGTCTTAAGCAGGTACTTGGTCAGAAGGTGCAGTCCTAGATGGAGCTTCCAGAGTTGGATGAAGAAGGACGAGTTGACTTGAAGCTGGAAGCAGTGTTACGGTCATGGGTTCGTAATCTATTGTCTCGCCAAGTGCAAGAGCTACTCATCAAGTGGTAGGATCTTCTTGAAGACAATGTGACATGGGAACTAGCGACCATCCGCTAGAAATTTACACCTTTGAGGACAAAGCTTTTTGAAGGGGGGAGCCTTGTAACAGCCTTGATGTAGCCATGTTGGCTATTTGGCTTGGGCCCTTAGGGTAGGATAGTCATCCCTTGAGCATTAGGGTTAGGTTTTGTTATTTTGATTAACTATAAATAGGAGAGAATGTGATGTAGTTGAATCACAATTCATAAAGGATTCGATATACAATGTTGTATATAAAAGAGAGATGAATAGATAGATGGTACTCTTTGGCGTTAGATGCTATGTTCAATGAAGTTACTGGGACTGTGGGACATGTTTCTGAGGTCTCTCCCAAAGCCTGAAATGCATCCCAGGTAACATAGATTAGATGTGAAGGGGATTGCATTCACTAGATATGAAGGGGTTTCCCAGTCTTGTGACTGATTTGATAGAAGCAGGTTTCCCAGTCTTGTGACCGATTTGATAGAAGCAGGATGGATAGCTGGTCTTTTCCTATATGAAATGATAGATGTGCTTTTTATTTTTTTAACTATTTTCACTTGTCTTCTATACAAGCTTTTAGTTTTTGGTTAAGATTTGATTTGGCCAAACTCAGAAGCCTTCCAAGCTTTTGGTTGTGGAATATGGTAGTAGTGGATGGATGGAGGACTGCTCATCAAAGGACAAAGGCAAGACAAATAATTGGAAAGTGAGCAAGGTGATTCTGCAAAAACTGATTAAAAAGTAGAATGAGAAGCTCTGTTTGATACTTAGAAGAAATTTTAATTTAGGGAAAATGTTGATCAGAAAGGCAAGAAAGCTATTTGAGGAAGGAGAGGACATCAGAAGCTCTGTTGGCAATCCAGCTACATTGGAGTGCCTTCATCTACTAAACACAAACTTTTTTTGGCTTGCACTAAGATGAGACTAGGAGCAATGTTTTAGCTCGTGGACTTGTCTGCAGGAAATGTCTATAATCATACTTCCAAAACTCAATGAGTACTTACAAGAGTACATGGTAGTTACCGGACAAAATGTGCCAGAAACTCAGTAAAAACTTGACAACACTCAACAGAAACTCTGAATCCTGAATCCAGGAGACTTGGAACACTCTTTGTGTATTCTGATCTTGGGGCCTGCTGATTTTCTATGGTCATATGATGTGCATTGTAGTCTGTTTTGCCACCATCTGATAAAAAATAGACTTCTGGTTCTCTTAATTCATTTTTTGTGCTTTCTGCAGGTATTTTATGTGTTTTTTGATTTCATTTTATGAATTTATGTATTTATTGTATTTGCCAAGTTTTTTCCCAAGTTTTCACCAATTCCAAGTTCGAGTCAAAATTTTGGGCTACGAGGTTTTGGTCAAGTCCGAGTTTTTGAACTCAACCTATAACAAGCATTTAGCCATCCAACATTTCCATGAAGAGATGTGCAAACAAATGGTTTGGATTTGATTGCCTGGATGCTTAGGAGGACAACCAGACTCCCTACTATGCTGTATGAATGTTGTGTTGTTCCTTTGGGCTTTGATATCAGCATGGATAAGGAGGATGAATGTCAAGTTCACATTCAAGTCTCTGCCCTGAGCAATGGAGCCAGAGAAGGTTGTGTGCCAGTATAATTTTTGTGGCCTTGTTCTGATGCCTTATCAGAGTGTATACTTGGCAGAGAGACTATCATGGAGTCTCTGGTGTAGTTTTTTTTGTTTTCTAAATGCAATCCTGGCAATATGCACATCTAGCAGGTTAATGCTGATTGAGCGATTACAGATGGCATATTATATGGGCTGTGTGTTTATGGTTTTCGTTTGAAGTAGGTACCCCTGCTGGTAGTTGGATTACATATGGCCTGGTACACAGGCTCTGGTGGTTTTATTAGACAGTTTTGTTTTAGAGGCCATTTTCCGTATCCACCTTACTGGTAAGTGGGTTAACATGGTCAGATAAGATTCTATGGAACCTATGACTGAGATACTCTGAGTTGTCCAAAGATTCATCCCAAAATTAATAAAATCTTGTTTACCATTTTTATTTTTATTTATGTTTTGTTACATGGTGGAATTGGTAGCCGCCACGAATCCGGGCAGGCTGTCTGGCCTTTTTTGGCCCAATTATCATCTTATTTTAATTTCAATTATATTACTTTCAGAGTGAAGCTTATGAAATTTTATTATAGGATTTAAGGATATTTTTTGAGCACAGAAGTTGATTTTTTAAGTAGTGGAAATGAATAGTTCAACAGCTTCGTTCCATATCTAAGAATCTGTTTTATGTTTTCCAGCCCTGCCTCTGTTTAAGATAGTTTCACTATGTAGATTCCTGTATTATTATTATTTTTCTTAATGAGTTATATGCAATTGAAACAGGCCCCACCCATAATACATCATGACCATATAGTGGTATTACTACAGTTTGACATTTATGCATGTATCTCTTGGCAAGATTCGAACCTTGGTCTCCCCCTTGAAAATTGAGGAATTTAACCACTTGAGCTAATGCCATTTGATTATGTATATTCCTTTATTACAGAGGAAGAGATGATTAACTTTTATCGAGTAGAAGGTCCTCAGTTACATTTATAGAGCTAACATTTATAAGGATTTTCATTTGATCCTCATAAATATTATCACAAACATGATATAAAATTAAACTTTGTTACACTGTCTCTGTTACACTTTTCTCCAATATGGCCCAAGGACTGTTTTAACCCCTGAAATTTCACTCATCATTGGCTGAATAAAAAACCAGCTATCCATGCAGGCTTCAATTCAACTAAAGCCACATGAGCATGTACTGAAGAAATGTGAATTATTGCTGATTGAACACAAAGTTGGGCATATATATATACATATATATATTTTTCTGTAACACAACTTAAAATTATCTCCTGCATGATTATGCATTAAAATGCTGAATTAAAATTTAAAATACAACAGTGCATTCACTGTCAATAAACTGAAACTCAATGTGAAAACAATTTGATTTTAGGTAACATCATTATGCAGTATTTCATTGCATAATGTCAAGAAAAAAGGTACAAAAGTGTCAAAACATTTGATTAATGTCCAGAGGTGTATGATATAAAAAACAAAACAAAATCCATCACATGACAAATAATAAGTTTAAGTTGCAGTGGTTTCAACCTACTTGTTGGGCTTCAACTCATCTTGTCCTCTGTCAAAGGGTATTACATTAGTCTTTAAAAGTGATCCTCCAAATCAAAATATGACTCATCTAGTGGGACCCTAACTGATCCTTCTTCCAACTCCTTGTCCTCTTCGATTTTTTTGCCATCCTTAAGATCAACATCTTAATGTGATTTTGGAGTTTGCTGATACTCAAGAGTTAGTCAATCTTGAAGACCTATGATATAATATACTGCAGCCAGCTTCTTTTCTTGTCTAAAGTTAAGCCTCTTTCTCTTGGTAGTGTGGATGAACCTTATATTGAAAAGTTCCTCACAACAAAGGAACAGCAACCTGGAAAAGGAGGCATATGACAAACATTAGAAATTCTGGTGCTTCTGGCCCATGCAACATCCATCATCCAATGGGGTCTTTATGGGCACTGTTAGCTCTACTATCCTCTCTAGCCTCTTGTATAATTTTTTTTTTTTAATTTGCCATATGGATTGAAACAGGTCCCACCCATATTACATTATGACCATGTTACCATGTTATTTCAAAAACATTTTAGTGACTTTATGCATATATCACCTGGCAAGATTTGAACCTAAGCCTCCTCAGGTATCTAACCACATGAGCTCATGCCATTTGATGCCTTGTGTAAAACTTGGACCCTTAAGATCTACAAATAGAATTCATTGTTCCTAGTCTCTATGCTTCTTGCCTTACTGAAGATCTTTCAAAAGGCATAGGCACATACTGCTTGGGGTTAAGGGAGATGGAGGAGACAATGTATCTACATTGGTTAAATTGTATATTAAAATTAAATATTAAATATAACAAAATTTAAAGTATAACTATAATTTGTAATTATATATATTTTTGTTCCTTTTTACATTTTATCTATAGTTTATAAATATAATAAATAAAATTTTCTTTCAAAATAATATTGAATTATAAAAATAATAAAATCAAGAACATGACAAGTAATATATGCTTCCCTTACAATGGAATACCAATAGTTGTTGAGAATCATTTGATTCACATTCTTACCTTCAACAGTCTTGACCTCTCCCCACCTTAACCACTCACTACAGACCAACCTAGATTGCAAGGCCTCCTGCATCTCACCCATCCTATCAAGAGATGAAATAATTGGTATATCTGGTCTCTACTGGATTGAGGAATTCCTTTCATGAAGAGAATCTTGAAGAGCATTGACGTCCACGAGGCCAAAACAACCTATGAGATAACAAAGCTTTGTAATCAAACATTATATGTCATCTTACCAGTTCCTTTAAAAAGAAACAAGTTTATGTGAAAAATTAAGGTTGGGTCATTATTCATTTTTTCTGAAGAACTGATCTTCTGCTACTGATCTTGCTGATAAATTCTCCTAGCTTCTCTATTCTTGTTTCATCAAACAATTCAGACATGGAATCCATCCATTGCTAATGTATCAGCATAACTATCCTGAATATTATGATAAGCTTTGCATTTCAAGATGAAGTGTTTCTCTGTTTCCATTGCCCTTGGAGTGCAATAGGTGCATGTTCTCTCCTCCCATCTCTCTTTAGGTCTCTTCCATCAACCTGTCTCACATTTGAGTTGATGTGAGCTGGTTGTTAATGAGTTATAAGCATCTTTGCCCTCTAATTCATATTTACATCTGTATACACTTTTTGATGATGCCTATATGTGGGACTGAACTTAGCAAGGCAGTGCACCTTCTTTCTTCCTAGCTCTTTTGTCCACATTGCTGCCCTGAATTTTTCCCTTACATAGACTTTTATATCCTTGTTGTTGTTTGGGCATTCTATTAAATCAAATATCCCACTTATTCATCCATTTGACATTTTGTTTCATCCAAGTGTTCTTTTTTCTGTTCAGCTCTACTATAACCTTAGGCCACCTTCAAGTATCTCTTTCTGCTAGAAGTATCTCATATGGAATTGAAGCTTTTATTTTGAATTTGTTTGTAATTAGATGCTTTTGGATCCTCTCTGTTTGCCTCCATTTGAGCTTGATATACTGTTGGTCCATCTTCAAACCCATAAAGCATGATTGACACTACCAACAATCCGAATAAAACCCAAATGGTCTTCCATTACCACAATTCTGCCTCCCTACATCTGTTCAACGCAAAGAGTGTTCTCCAAACTCCCATTATCCTTCTCAATCTGCATGTTGTCCAACTAAGTCTGTTATTGAAATCTACACCAAGATACTTGTATTCTGTTACTTCTAGGAGACGCCCTTCAAATTGGAAGCTCAACTTTTTTCTTTTCTTTTGGTTGGTATTGTGGTTTTGCTAGAATTTACTTGCATGCCAACTTCCTTGCAAAAATGTTCCAAGGCCTTGAAATGCTCTCTTAACCCTTGTGCTGTCCTTGCAATCAAAATGAGATCATTTGCACACAAAAGTAGCTTTACGGCATAATTACCCAGCTAGATACCCTCTCCTCCTCTCATATTTAGCAATTCTTCTTACTTATCATTGTCCTTATAAAAGTGGGGGCCCTCTCCCTCTTAGGAGTTATAGATGTCGGTTGAGTGCCCTCTTAAGATATGAATAAAGAAAAGTAAAGCGAAATAAAGTTGGAGATAATGGGAATCCTTGTTTAACTCCTATGTCACTTCCAAAGCATTTTGAGCATAGTGTTTAGACTCTCCCAAAGTTTGTGAAGACTTGCATTGGATGAGTCATATTGATCCTGGATAAGTCTCTTTCTATAAAATATTGTATATGCTATAGTCTTTCTTATTTGCCAAGTTGTTACCGAGTTTTCTCACGAGCTTTGCATTAAGCGTGATTTAGGGTCAAAAAATACAGTTTTTCCGGGTCCAAGACAAGTCCAAGTCTTGACACTATGACTCTGACAAATTTTCTTGTGTTCTAATTTTGGCTTGAACCTTTTCATACAGCCTATGTATGGAATGCTGCCCGATATGTTTCTAGTATACTTAGTTTTTTCATCCTACTCCATAGTTTACTTCTAGGCACTGTATCAAAGGCCTTCTTGAAGTCAATAAATCAGCAATATGCATACCCTTTTACCTCCATTTTCCAGCTAATCGTTTGATGTTTTTTAATGCATTGCTAATGTGTACACAGAATAGGGGTCCAGAAACTATGCCTACAAGCACTTTATCATGATGGCCGATCTGTAACATGGGCTGCATTTTCCACAATTTGCACAGAATTAAATGGTGAAACTCCTCTATGGCATCTTTCAAATGAAGCTGGAAATTTAATCTCTGTGCTTCCTAATGATGAACAGCTGAAAGAATATGAGCCAGCTTTACATTGAACATTGATATTGATGGGTGGCTGATGCTGAAAATTTGTCTAGCCACTTATGATAATAGAGCAAGCCGTCCTCAGCCACATATACCTCAATTCCTGAAACAAGCTGACCTTGGAAGATTGTTTGTCAAGGTGGTCTGGTCTGTAGACTCTGTACATAGTCTGTACTCTCTAAGAGGGACATCTGAGGAACCAACTATTTTTGCCTTCTTGAACATTTCCTTGAAATTGGGAGAATTTGCCACATGAAATGGGATGACATGGCCACAAAAACTATTGGCTATGGCATTGTTTGCATGTCATTTATGTGAATTCAGTATGTTTTGTTACAATGGTTGTGGCCTTATCCTTGCCTCTAGCAGACCCTTATCTCTTCTCCACATTACTCTGGCACTTGAGAAGGTGGAAGGGTTTTTATATAGGATCTGTAGGTGGAGCTTTAGCTCCACTTTTGCCTTGTCATCAAGGGTTATTTCTTTGTCAGCCATTAGCTCCCTTTCTCAGCTTATATAGCAGATGGTGAGAGTGAGAGGCCTTGGTGTAACTTTCTCTATAAGTTGTATTAGGCACATGAAACAGATATGTTGGATTGTGTAATCTTCACTTGTTGGCAATGGCCTGACATTGTATATTATATTGGCTCAAGGGTCCATATGACACCTTGTTCAGGTGATCCATGTGTTATTTTATTAACCAATAATGTCTTGTTAATATTTATTGGGATGTGTACCTTTGTACCAAAGATTATTTATACATCACCTCCAATCAATCCTTTGTATCAGTTGGAGATTATTCTTTCATTTGTCAGTGAGATATTTGGTGTCTAAGGGCACCATACCCATTTTTTGTTTCTCTTTTCATTTACTTGCTTAATCTGGGTAATGTTTTGATTCTGTTCTTTCCTTTAAGTTTTGGCTTATTCTTGTCTAAGGGCCCCTGTTTTGATTCTGTTCTTTTCATTTACTTGCTTGTATCATTTTAATTTTCAGCTAAGAGTGTTAATAACAAATTAGTTTCATTAATCCTTTCCTGTGAGCTATTTCTATGCTTTTCCATGGGGCATTTGATTTTGCAACATAATTGGATATAGATCCAAGTTCCCAGATAAATTCTAGTTGAACTGAGCCATCTGGGTGGGTAATAAGTCCCCTGCCTTGGCTTTCTCTATAAACTGTCTTTGAAGTCTTTTTAAAGCCGTTTCCGTATTTATTTTTTGCTTGCTTCATGTTTTAGTGTTCTGAAGAAATGTAACAATGTTGATAGGATTTCCTCCGGCCACTGTGAAGCCTAATCAAAGTTTGCATGTTTTACTTGGAAAGCCTAATTCTCTCATCCTTATCCTTTGATGGTTATCTCAAAGTTTTATTGTTTCATTGTGGTGTTTTTGAATCCTTTATGTGATGTTACATCCACTGACGAAATATCTTACTTGTCATTGAGTTAGATGCATTAGGAATTCTGAAGAAGATTTCTTGAAGTGGCTTGTGATTATCAGATATCTCAAATGGCATTTAATCCTTCAGGAAGAAAATATAACTGTTGTCTGTCTTTATGATGCAGGTTAGTGGTACAAAGTTCTATTACTTAAAAAATGAGGCTGTTTTATTGGAGATGGGACTCATTAACTGGGCATTGTCAGAGCTCGTAAAAAGAGGGTATGTGCCTTTGAGCACACCTGATATTGTACGATCTTCTGTTGTGGAAAAATGTGGCTTTCAACCTCGGGGACAGAATACTCAGGTGTTTGATACCCTATGATTTGAATCTTACTGTGGAAAAATTTCTATTTTTGATGTTCCAATGGGGCTCCTAGCTTTCATTTTTCACTCATATATATATAGATATGAAATTATGAATAGAACAAAGTTCTGTTTGTTGCAAAGGTGGGACATTGTGCATATTGAAGCATCGTGGTTTTTACATTCTTACTGAGCAGGTATACTGTATAGATGGGACAGACCAGTGTTTAGCAGGCACGGCAGAGATTCCAGTTGGAGGAATGTACATGGATTCCATTATTGCTGACACCCTCTTGCCAATAAAACATGTTGCCTTTTCACATTGTTTCCGCACAGAGGCTGGTGCTGCGGGCTATGCAACAAGGTTTGACACCATCTTGACCTGTTGTAGTGCTGTTTAATTTTAATTTTGCATAAATAAAAATTGGCTTCCTTTTCTTTTTTATTTATTTTAAATTGGTTATATGGGATTGAAACAGGCCTTACCCGTGTTTTATCACGACCATAGTTAGAAGATGTGCAGGAAAATCATGAGAACTTGCCAAGCTCATGAGTTTTTTGGCAGGCAAGAACACCACTGGAAAATCACAGGCCAAGTTTTGGCAAAAACAGCATAAAACCATGAAATTGTTCATTTTTACACTTTTTCTTTTCTTCCTGGCTACAGATTTCGGAAGTCCAGTTAAACACTCTTAAACACATTTCAAGCAGCATTTGATGGATTTGATTGTAGTTTTTGAAGATTTCACAAATTGGCAAAATATTTCAGAGGTAGGGTTTTTGTTTTGTTTAAAGCATTTTTTTTGTTTTGTTTTTTGTGTTTTCCCTTTGTTTCCTCTATACCTTTCTATTCTGAATGCCTCTAAGGCCATATCTTAGGTCTTACATTATTATTATTATTAATAATAAATTTAAATATATGGCCTCTTTGGGTGAGGGTTAGGGAATCGGTAATGCCGGTGGGGCTAGCACTAATACTCCAAGTCCAAGGAGGGACTTGGCTTGCATACATGACATAAACCTTTTTTTGCTCGAATCAAGTTTTTTGTAAATATTGTGGCAAAAATATGCAAGATGGCATCAATCGCCTCAAATTCCATCTTACCAGGGTTTCAGGCCACAATGTACAAGTGTGCAAAGTTGTGTAGGACGGCATCAGAAAGCAAGCATAGGATTGGCTTGCCACTAAAGAACAAAAGGAGATGGAAAACAAAAGAACTAAGGTTGCACTTGGAGCAGGGGTAGGGCATAGGAACTATAATTATGATGTTGATGATAGCTCTACCATCACATTAGAGTCTATTCTTGGCCCTTGCATTCGACACTCTTTTGGGAAGAGTTAGAGTACAACCAGCAGAGGAGGATCTTTGTTTCCTTGTATAGATACATATACTTCCCTTGAGAGTATATCTTGGAGAAAAGAGAAGATCAAGGAAGCTCGAATGGTTGTGGCGAATTTTTTGTACTACTGCAACATTCCTTTTGATGCCATGAGCATCCCTTATTGGGATGCTTTGGTGAGGGTACTTGGTGTAGTTGGTAAAGGGATGAAGCCCCCTACTGCAAAAGATTTTAGTGGGCCTTTATTGGAGGGGTGTGTTACAAATATACATGCTTTTGTAGAAGAGCAAAAAATGTGGACTAAATAAAGGTGCAACGTTTTATTCAATGGGTGAGAGATGTGAGGAATTGTAGTAGAAGACATAGATCCGTCGCTCTAGACTGAGATCCGTCATGCTTTGAACGAAGATTTTTCACACAAGTTGGGATACAAGATAGAGCAGGGCAGAAATCAGTAAGAATTGGCTAAGTGTTTGGAAGCCATAGGGCCCCGCTTGGCAGTGGCCCGCTCATAGCTCTGCTCGGGAGAGCCCCACTCATAGCGCTCCACTCGGGAGAACCCCTCTCGACAGATGCTTGTTCACATCGCCCCTCTCGGTAACGCCTTGCTCACAACACCCCACACAATAGCACCTCGCTCAGGAGAGCTCCACTCTATTGATGTGCCTCGCTTTTGACTCGCGTGCCTTGCTCTATGTCTATTTTTGGCAAATGGATAAGGATGATGTGTCACCTTGTAGTTATCACCATGGTACATTGCATGTAGTCTATTTTTGGCTACATTTTCAAGTATAAATAAGAGTTTCATACTCATTGTAAGGGTCTTTTTGCCTTCAAGCATACTAGAGCTACTCTTCGGAGTAAGATTGTACTAAACACTTCAAAATTGCAAGATCAATAAAGAGTTGTGCATGGCATTCCGATTCAACTGTCTTTGACCTTTTGTTTTATGAATGTGTGAAATTAGTGGCTCTGCCCTCCTTTCCCTTGTTAGTCCTCTTTGATTGTTGTTGCAGGTTATTGGCGTCACCGTTGAAGACGCTAATTACACCAAACCTGAAAACTCGTTACGGCTTCAGTCCTATTTTACATTTATTTTCTCTTGCACCTTTTCCTCTTGAACAAAGTAGATCAGATTTGTTTTCTACATACTTAGATTAGTTTCTTTCCTTGTTTTTCAGGTTGGTTATTTTTTGCATACTTCAATTTCTGTCTTTATTTTTCAACTTAGTTAGAAAGGAACTAGCCCAAGATCTGGAGGCTGGGGAGAATAAAACCCTCCCCATCCATTCGTTGAATTGTGGTTACGAGCGCAAATCACACTTTTCGATTTTTGTGTTCAACAGTTCTGGCACGCCTGGTGGGACAGACATGTGCAATGTCAGTACGAAATTGATCTTATCCCACCTGCATATAATTTTGTAGATTTGCACAAGTATACTTCAAGTTCATATCCTTTCAAATTTGCAAAAAGGTTTGTGTGTTACACTAACACATATGAAACCCACAAATATTTTTCACATTGAAAATTTACTAGTTGATTTTTAGTTTAACTTTCATAACCTCATTAGTAATTTTCATGCAAATGGAAAATCCGCTTGTATTATTCCAAAATCTTGCCTAACTAGTGATTTGTGAATCTTGTTATTTTAGTAAAGAAGAAAAGGGATGATGACCAAAGACAAGAGTGAGTGGGAACAAGACTGCATGAAAAACGCCAAGTGTTTGGTCCATAATGCCTTGCTCCGGTGCGTCTCGTTTGGAGTACCCTGCTCAGCAATGCCCTGTTTTGGTGCATCCCACTCCAGTGCACCTCATTTGGAGCACCTTGCTTCGGTGCGACCCGTTTTTCATGTGCTTCTTACTTTGACCAGTGTGCCTCATTTTCGTGTTTGTTCTTTTGTGCAATTTCGAGGTTTCTTTCCCTTTTCTTTCAAGAATACAAAATGCCTCGATAATGTCAAGGATGTCTTGGTTATCGAATCAATAAATTCTTCAAGAACTTGCTTATGCCCTTATAGGATCACCTATATACCAAGTGTCACATGAGTAAGGGCAGTATGGCCAACTTGTACAATATGGGCAAGTACCTCAACCATACCCATTCATTCACCAACAAAACCTAGCGACATTCCCTCAGCAAGGATACTGTAGCCATACAACCAAAACGCCCATCCTATAGTTCCAACACCCTTCTCCAAAACAGTTGACCTAATATCCATTGTCTCCCCAAAATCCCTAGTGTCAACAAATTCGTTAGGACCAGCAAGGATTTCAAACGCAACTAAACAAACTCATGTATATGGTTTTTGCTCTTTAGTCACTCTATACAGGGAGTATGAAGTTGATGAAGGAAACATGTTGATTCCTCAACAAAGAGATTTTTAGATGGCTGATCAAGGGAACTGGTCGGTACCCCATCAAAAGACTTTTTAGATGACTAATTAGGCACAAAACTATATAACAAATCAGCCCATTGTATTAAGTCAACCAATAACTTATCAATCCATGATGAACAAATTGGTGATGAGTCAAGTGTTTGTACCTCGGGTTGATGCAGTGCAAGTCCATGTGACACTTGAAACATCCTCAGTGGGTGGAAATTGTTCATTTTCTCAAGATATTGTCACGTACAATAACCACTATACTCGGTTGGTAATTCCTACAGGAGATTCCTTGCTTGAGCATCAAGAGTCATGCCTCCCTTCACCAATGATAGAGCCCCATATAGTAAATGAAGATTCTGAAGATGAAGAGCTAGGACAAATAGAGGAGTGCAAAGTATTTGCCCTCTGAGATAGAAGCAGCGAAATTGTAGTAGTGATGGAGATGAATCCATAATCAGAACATGAGACTGTTATATTGGGCCCTAGTGAAATGATATAGTAAGGAAGGAAAAGCAAAGAGACTAGAAGAGTCATCAGACATGTCCCCCTTGGTGGAAGTATTTCCCTTACTCGAAGTAGAATTCCTAGAAGAAGGTTACAATTTCCCAAAACATCTTGTGAACTTGGAAGGGAACTTTGAATTGGAGAGTGAAGGTGTGGAGGATGGGGATTTAGAAGTTGAAGTAAAGTATATGGCATGTGTGTTTTCAGAGCCTATAGGAGAAATGGAAATGGACTTTCCTCCAAAGTGTGAAACATGCAGTTTAACCTTGGGGGGATCTATGAATCTTGAAAAGCTTATGATAAAAGGATTTGCTGTAGAAAAGTTCTATTTCCTTGAGGAAATCTCGGAAAAAGACATTGTTTGACCAATAGGTGTTTAACAAAGATAGTTGTATGCTCTTTCTTGCTTTTGTGACTTAAAACAACTGTCAGTCAATCTTAGCGAGACTAAGGTGATGATATATAATGCATCAAAGAGTGCCCTATCTAAGTTTCAATTATTTTATAAGGGCGATTCCATTGAGACCGCCACTTCTTAGACCTACTTGGCGGTTCGGTTTACAGGTCCTTCCCTTATCTTCGGCAAGCTTCAAAGTCATGTCTTTGCAAGGGATACACATCTCTCTCAGTCTTGGAACACCAATGCTTCCAATAGTACTTTCAAGACATCTACAAAGATGCACATCTTTGATTGCATCATCAAACCCATAGTCCTTTTTGGATCTGAGATTTGGGGTCCAAGTCTAAGGTGCGTTGATTGGGCTCACATTGAGAGGGTCCAAACTATTTTGCTTCAGCAATTTATCCAATGTAAAAGAACAATTCCCCAATGTATTGTTCAGGTTGAGTTTGGCATTCATCCTCTTCATCTTGAGAGCATCTTCAAAATTATTTTTCAGCTTCATCGCCTTAGATCCATGGGTGACTGCACCTTAGGCCGAGAGAGATACCCATATTTGGTGCTTTGCTCCTCAAAATGCATTACCTCTAAGGGCTCTTTTGGTCCTCATCATGGATGGTACTCAAAAGTTATTTCTCTTCTTTAGTTAGTTGGCATCTCCATATATCAATTACCTCCTTTCAAATTCTTCTTAAATGCTTCTCCCTGCCTTCCTCCTGCTAAGAAGGTAATTAATCAAGTAGTTAGAGATGATGTTTATTGACAATATATTCAGATCACTTGGGTTGCTCCATCTCAATCTCTTAGTCCTAAGTTGGCTTTCTATAGTAAGTATTTCATTAGGATTAAGAATGACATTATTATTTGTCCTAATTATGTCGAGCAACATTGGACACAACCTTACGTTTCCTCTTGCTCAACTCAGAGTATGCTCACGTTAGCTGGGGATGGAGATGGACCACTATATTCCATGAGAGGATAGGGTATGTCGTCTTTGTTCTATTTGGGAGGTGGAGACTGAAGAACATTTCATCTTCAAGTGTCTTGTTTATTATGATATTTGAGGGAGGTGCTAGTGCTTCTATAGAGACTTAGATGGATCACTTGCCACTTTTTTCAGTTATCCAGACCAAAGATGCTTGGCTCTTTACTTTAGGGAAGCTATGACTCTTCGACGTCGATTATTATAGGGGAGACAAACTACTACACGACTAATCACCTCATTCTTCCACCCTATTTGTAGTCGAGAGTAATAAGCACTCGTTGGAAGCTACAACTATGCAAAATATTAATGATAGATCTGTGCAATCTTGTCTGCATACATGAGTGGCTACTAGGGCTTTAGTTCTTTCTTCTTGTTTACAACAAGACAAGATTGCAGTTCTTCAGTATTGGGTTTTGACCATCCCTCACATACCAAGGAGTTGTAGACAGGTTTTTACTTACTAGTTTATTGTCCTCTTCTATTGGTTCCATAGCCATGGATGCTAGAAGAGTCTTGAGGGATCGAACTCCATGTCCTCCCAGGATTATCCAACCAGGCCCTCTTAGTCCTAGCCATTCTCCTAGGAGCATCATTAGATCTTGTGTTGGTCCTTTTGGGATAGTTGTTGACGACAACAGCTATGCTTCTACTTTACATCCCATTACAAATTAATATTGGTGCTTGGATCCATTGGAGATCCTTTCTATCTTTGTTGTATCTCAACTTCTAGATCTCTCTTAATCATTTCTTTTGCATTTTTTGGTTAATCCATTTTGGGTAACCCTCGAGGCTGTAATTTTATGCCATACAGTTGTTCCACTTTAGAGTAGTTTACTCTAGATCCTTTACTCAATTTCATTCGTGTCAGAGGAAAGAAGAAAGGAGAAGGGAAAGCAACCTGCATCAGAGCACGTTTTGTGGCAAAAGGGTAAGAGTAGTCAACCACTTGAGGATGAACTTGGTAAAGGCAAGGAGACGGTGGACACGACTAGAAAGCAAACTAATGTAGGAGGTGCAATAACAAAAATTTAGGAGGGTAAGGCCTCTAAACATAAAATCTACCTGAAGGATCATGATGGAGAAGGCATTGAAGAACCAACCATCGAGGATGACACCGAGGATGAATTGGAGGTACGAGGAATGGGTGAGCATTTTCTGATAGAAGTGCCTAATTTGAGGCAACCTCTAGTTTAGGGAGAAATGATTAATAAGCAGGTTGATATATTTTTCGAAAAGGTGAGTGAGTTGTTTGATAGAGTCTGAAGCGAGTTTATTGCTGGTTGTGTGGGGAATTGGTTACTATGGCAACTAAGGATGGAAGTAGAGTTGGGCAAATTCGTGAGTTGGGCCTATGGTGAAGAATGCATGAAAAAGTTTGCAAAGATTCATTAGATGCAATCATGGGAGCTGGGGTGCTGGCAGCAGTAGTATACAGTCAGAATTGGAAGTGAGGAAAATACCAGAAGGAACTCCGGCCCTATATTGACATCCACCACGAGCCTATGTTAATGAAGGAAGCATGGAGCCATATCTTGAATTTGTAGGTGTCAAGACAGTGAAGTTGACACCTGAGGTGGTAAAGTCATGCCAAAATGAATTTCTTAGCATATCTTATTTAGTGGTTAGAAATAGGGTCGGAAACATTTCAGCAAATGGTTTATAGCTGGAAGCTGAAGGAAGAAGAACAAGCTAACCGAGGATGGTGGGAGGACAACTTTGGCAAGTGTAGTAGGATGCCGCAGCAAAGCTAGCAACAATGAGAACCAAAATGGCGAGCATGAGGCAAGTACAGGAACAACAAGATCAACTGATTAGTTAGCTAAAATCAGAATGTGCAGCGAGGGAGCAAACTCTAGGCAAAGAAACAGGAGATTGCTCACCAGAATCAACTGATTGTTGAGCGTGATAAGCAACTAGTAGTAGCTGCAAGGAAGCTGAAGTAGCAAAAAGGGAGGCTGAATTGAACGTTAGGCTGGCTGAATTTGAGCAAAAGTCACATCACTATGGCTTCCAATGGGCTCGTTACTAGGCCTATGTGACAAGGTTGAAGGGAGAGATTGAAGCCTTGAAGCTAGATCCAAGAGCCGAGAGGGGTACCTGTTCCAATGCATAATCCTCAATATAGCTAGATCCCTCAAAAACATCAACAATCGTTGATGAGGACGTCAACCAATCTAGAGGGGAGGGCAGATTTAGACACTAGTTCTGACTTACCACCTCGAACCCAAAAATAGGAATAAGTGCACCGGAAGTCAAGTACATGCACAATGAGGTTTTGATGTAATAGTTCATATAATACTTTGTAATGTTGAGTGAAGTGTTAGTTAATGTACAAATAAGTAATAAGTCATGTAGTTGGAAATGAAATGAAATGTAAGTATATGACAAATGTAAGGTAAGTTGGTGAGTGCCAGGTTGGTAATTGAGAATAATTACCTTCCCACAAGTTCAAATAGATCCCCTCATTCATTTGAGCAGGTACATGATTTATTGTAGATGCTACATGGTAGACATTATACGCACATACATTGTAGATGCTGTACAAAGAGAGGAGATGCTGGAGAGTGCATCTGTATAGGCGTAAGTGTATTGCAGATATATATTTTTGTTGATATCAATAACACCATTCAGCCATTGCTATTATTGCAGATATATATTTTTGTTGATATCAATAACACCATTCAGCCATTGCTATTGTGTATATTTATTGCATGTGTTTGCATCTGAGTGATATTGCTGTAGACAATCATTCATTTATTGTTGCTATAGACAATCCATATCGGGTCCTCTGGATCTGAACTCGGGCCATCCCATGCAATCCGTCTGACTTGATAGGCAAGCCGTCCGACTGCGGTGCTGGGCCGTCTAGACTGCAGACTCGGACATCTGACTTGCTGTGCTGTGCAGGGCCGTCAAGTGCATTGTGTTGCAGGCCATCTGGACTGCATGTTGCTGAGTTGTTTGGTCAACCTACCCTGTCATTCATTCTTTGTTCCTCCAACTGCAGAATACCACCGCCGTGCTACATTTAAGTCCCTATCCAAGTATTCAGTTTGAGGGCAAGGAAGGGAAATCAAAAAACAGTTTAAAACTGATCGAGAATGTTGTATTTTAATAATCATTGATGATCATTTAGTATCATGAATTGTAATTGCACTCCTTTTATGAAAATCTAATTGAAAATTGACTTCTTGGCTCTCTACTTATAGTTTTGAAAATATATGTTTTTAATGAATGTAAATGTTTTCTTTGATGTTCTTTTTTCTGAAGTTGTTGAGTACTCTCCAAAATTTGCCTCTCCGCGTTTTTGCTGGGTGCAAGTTTTCCAATTGTAGTCATGACCATGTAACCTTTGAATTTTTACAAACCATATAGTGGTATTAAAACAAACTCTATTATCGCAACGTTGCATATTACCTGGCAATATTTGAACCCAGGCCTCTGCGATGGAAACCCATACTTTTAACCACTTGACCTCATTTCATTTGATAAACAATTTCATTTTTTCTCTACAATATTTTACCTTTTTTGGGTCCACCCCATGATATTATACAATAATTCCAATTTAGTATATTTTGCTTTAGTTTATTTACTCTGTTTTAGTTCTTCCTATTAGCATTATTGGGTAGCTACGGTGCATTATAACAGTTTTTTCTAATGAGGCCCATTGACCTCCAGTTTCTTGTTAGTTTCCCTAGATTTCTTATAGATATATGTTCAATCAATTCTCATACCGCTTATGAGCAAGTGAACAGAATCAAATAAAATAAATGTATATTCCAAACACATCTTATGTTACTGTGAAGGAATAGAATCAAGATTTCCACTCATTAAATGTCAAGAAACCTTCTTGTGGATGGAGGGGTCTTATCTTTCTTGTTATGAAGGTGTTATGGACCTAACTAATAGTTATGAGAAACTTGAATCCCTCCAGAAGATGTCAAGCCCTCCAAGTTTCTATAAGGGACTTGAATCCCTCTTCTTGAACTGTCTTAGGTATCTTTTTGTGGAACTTCACTATGCTTGGGAATGAATCTTTGTTCTTTTATTTTTAGATTTAGAGAAAACTTTTGTCCCCTTTTTTTGGGAGTGGGCATTCCTTCCTTCTATCACTGCATTTTGTGGGCCATCAAGATCCCTAAACTCTTCCACCTTCTCTCAAAATCAGCCTTTACACAAAGAGCGTGCCTTGCCAGAGCTCTAGAACTTAGATTGATAGAGATGAAAATAGGCAGGGCTGAAAGAGAACATGGGGGATGGGATTTGATTTGTCATATATAGTTACTTCTGAGTGCCCTTATGGATACTAAAAGGTGCTGGGAAAGCCTGTGGAAACCAATCATTAGCTTACAAGTTGAAACTCCTTGCTCTGCACTGCTTGCCAATACCTTGTTAGACAAAAGTAGCAATGTTCAAAGAGAACATTGGGGTGCGATTGGATTTGTAATATGGTTATATGTTTATGTACATAGTGCCATAACTTTGATTCCTATCTCCAGATACCCCCATGGTTGCTTTAATGTCCAAGCCTGTGGGAACACATCCTGAGCTTACAATTGTTAACTACTTACTTTGCATTGCTTGCCACTGCCTCAATAGATAAAGAACAGCAGGGATCAAAGAGAACATTGGGGAGGGCTTGGATCTGTGATATGATTGTATGCCATGTACATGTATTTCCATAAAATTAAATCCAGTGTCTACATACAGCTGTGTTTACTTCAAGGTGCCAACAAAGCCCATGGAAATGGATCCTAAGCTTCTGACAGCTTGCCTCTGCTCTTATGGGCTAAAATAGCAGGGTTCAAAAAGAAATGGGGATGGGTCGGGTTTGTAATATTATGGTTATGTGGTGTGTGCATGCATTGCCAAAATTTCTACCCCTATCTCTCAGTGTATGCAAGACTACTCCAGGGCATCAGCGACGCTTTTGACAATGGATCCTTTGCTTCTGTTGAGGGACTCCTTGCTTACCATCATTTGGCCCTATGTTGTTGCTATGCTAATTATTTACATACTCATAGTTGTGCCTGCAAATTTGTTGGTGACATTGGGATGACAGAGACGTCAAAGCATGATATTCAGACTATTTATGGCCTGTATATTGCTCTGTTTTATGGAATGCTTCATAACATATAGGTCTGACAAATGATACCCCAACTTTTTGAATTTGTTTCTAGTGAATTAGAAAAATATTTTGGATTTTTATTGTATACATTCGCTATCTTTGTGGTTGGCAGAGGCTTGTACCGTGTTCATCAGTTCAGTAAGGTTGAAATGTTTGTTATATGTCGTCCTGAGGATAGTAAATTATTTCATGAGGAGCTTATTAGCATTGAGGAAGAGCTCTTCTCTTCACTGGGGCTACACTTCAAGTGAGTGAGATTGACTTTACATTTTTACTTAATATACTGCAAAATGAGTTTAAATCTTCCTTACAACCTTTGGTTTTGTTGCAGGACTCTAGACATGCCTTCTGAAGACTTGGGTGCACCTGCATATCGCAAGTATGATGTGGAGGCATGGATGCCAGGTTTAGGGCGGTACGGTGAGGTATGCTCTTAACTCTAATGTCGGTCAAAAAGGTTTTGGCTAGTTGCTTGTAAAGAAAATTTCATACGCCTTTGCTAGTATCAAATTATGAACTTTTCTTATTCACAGATATCCAGTGCATCAAACTGTACAGACTACCAAAGTCGTCGACTTAATATTCGATACCGACCTGCAATTGGAGATTCAAGTCCTTCAACAGTTGTCAAGCCTAAAAAAGGGAAAAGCACATTGCCACCCCTAAAGTTTGTTCATACTTTAAATGCCACAGCTTGTGCTGTACCTAGAATGATCATATCCATACTTGAAAATTTTCAGCAGGAAGATGTGTCTGTAATTATTCCAGAAGTTTTGCAACCATTTATGGGTGGCGTTAGAGTCATTTTTCCGAAAGTCCAGACAATAAAGAATGTGGTGAAATAAACCGAAGGTGCTGTGGCTCAATTTGCAATAGTCTTTTAATGAACTAATTTCTTGAGCAGGACTATTTAGGCTTTTTTCATTATGTACAAATTTTGGTGTATTCTTCAATTCCGAGGAATACTTTATCTTCTTCAGCCCTTCTAGTCAATCTGCGATTGTAGGTAGATCACAAATTATTGTTGGGAAGGCCTTGTAGTTTGACATGGGGCCCATACATCTTGATCTCTTGGTAACTGGAAGTTCCTAGAAAGGGGTCAGAAGAGGTTTGCAACTCCTGTATTCTAAATTTAGAAAGAGACATTGTTCCAATGGTGAAGCAAATGTTTGTCACAGTTAGAACAGATTTACCTCGTAAAACTTTTTAAAATATATTATCGTGAGATCTATCCTTGGTGAATTTGTCAAAGAAGATAATACGTTAGGTTACATTTGCTTGGTGTTATGAATCTAACAGTAGTCCTTTCTTTTGGATTTTTTGGCAAGATTGTCTTCAGGAGGGTTGGCAGAATTCAGTTTATCCTAAGAAACTCTGCATCCATGGTATACATTTAATGTTCAGTCCTAAGTAAATGAATCTTTCTTTTTTTAATCTGAAGGTAAACTGGATGAGTAACTAAGATGCAGACAGCAATCGCCCATTGTAATTGAGGATAGCTTTCCTACTATGATGGGACAGGTCAGTAGTGACAGGATCCTTTAATATCCTATGTATGTTTGTGAACAAGAATCACACGTATGCATAGGAAGTGTGGCAGTTTAAAGAACGTTGAATCAAATAAACTTCAAAAGTTTTATTAGTTTTTTCACTTTTTTTGTATGCCTTTATAATGGAGGGATATAGAAGTTTGATATTCTTTGTTGCCTCTGCACATGGGGAGTAGTATATCTATAAGTTTGATATTCTTTATTTCCTTCCGCACATGGGGAGTAGTACATCTCTATATCTGCCATATAATTTGATTCAATTAAGGAGGCAGCAGAAATAATGTTTTTTTTTTTGAAAGCCATGTGGCTTTTATTAGGGCCACTCCCATCAAAATACCAAAATACTGATAGGTCATTTAAACCATATTGAACTTGTCCTTTCATCAAAGATTTTTCTCATTTCCTTTTCTATCAAATATATTCATCATCTTTCTCAAAGTGCTGCTCGAGTAGCTTTTTGTATAGATATGCTCACATTCTCAAGAGATTGCTTCGAATAATAGATGATGAACATCAACAATAACATTATTTTTTATCCAATTCTCACATCCATGTTTGTTGAATATTAATGATAATTTGTGAATCCTCCTCAATTGAAATTTATTTCCATCCTTTTTCAATTGCATTTTTAAGTACCACCTCTGCATAGTTAGTTGAAGTTCCATATGATTCTATCTAAGTGGAGAATTTTACCTTCATTATTTCGAAAAACACCTTCACTGACTTTTCTTACATTTCCTTTGGGAGCACCATCAAACTTAATTTTAATAAAACCAAATTTTGGACATTTCCATATTTTTTTTGTTAAATAATAAGAGGTTGTACTCGGGTCCCCCACCCTTACCAAATTACGTCTCTCTTCTTTAGAGCTTGAGAGTTTACAAATAAATACACATCTCATCTCAATTGAGATGCTATAGCTAGAAATCTACATCATTTTAAATAAAATGTTTGAATTCTTGATTTTCATTTTCTGATCTTTTCAAATTTTTGTATGAATACAATTAATCTAGAATTTAACATCTTTCTTGACATTTTCCTATAGCAGCCTTCACAATGCCAAAACATCACCTCTACTATCTATGCCTTGTATCTTAGTAGAGTAATGTTTTCAAAACATCACACTATCATAGTCTGCTTTACCAAATATGGATTGCTAATTTCCCTCTTGAAACACAAGTGCAACCATCAAAATTATAATAAATAGTCTAATTGAAAACACAATATTGTTACAAAATAAAACTGATATTACCAATGGAAAACATTAAAGTAAATCTTAATCATTAATTGATTCAAGCAATCAACATTTTTTGTTAGCTTCAACTAAACTTTCTACTTCCTCTAACCATGGAAAGGAGAATTAAACTTCAAGATCCTTAATCAAAGCCCCTCTATTGGCTAGCTTATTTGCACATTTGTTTCCTTCCCTTAATATATGTGTAAACCTGATTTCTTTGAACTCATTAGCAAGATCTTGAATTTCCACAATTATCTCTTGTATGTTCCATGGAGCTTTTGCTTTCCTCAAACTTGCATTTATTACTATGAGAGAATCACCTTCCATCCATACTCTATTCCATTTCATTTGTTTACATATTTTTAACCCTTCTAAAGCTGCCCAAGCTTCAGTTTCATTATTTGTCTTAAATCCACTATTGAAAGCATAATGAGACAAAATCTCTCTTCTATTATTTCTAATTATTCCGCCTCCTTCTGGTCTTGGATTTCCTTTAGATGTTCCATCAAAATTCAATTTAACCCACTCCACATCTGGTGGTTTCCACTTTATATTGTTTGCCTTCCTTTTGCTTCTCTTGTACCTGACATTGGACATTTCTATATTACCAGGATAAAAGCAGATCTTTTGTTTTAATGCGACGACTCTTTCATGTATATTAAAATCTTGTAATCAGGTGGCTAGCACCTCTTTTTTCACACTTGAGACTTCCAATGATGAAACACCATATCTCTTAACATTATGTAAGAAAAACAATAATACGATTCCAATCAAAGCCCCTCTATTGGCTAGCTTATTTGCACATTTGTTTCCTTCCCTTAATATATGTGTAAACCTGATTTCTTCGAACTCATTAGCAAGATCTTGAATTTCCACAATTATCTCTTGTATGTTCCATGGAGCTTTTGCTTTCCTCAAAATTGCATTTATTACTATGAGAGAATCACCTTCCATCCATACTCTATTCCATTTCATTTGTTTACATATTTTTAACCCTTCTAAAGCTGCCCAAGCTTCGGTTTCATTATTTGTCTTAAATCCACTATTGAAAGCATAATGAGACAAAATCGCTCTTCTATTATTTCTAATTATTCTGCCTCCTTCTCGTCTTGGATTTCCTTTAGATGCTCCATCAAAATTCAATTTAACCCACGCCACATCTGGTGGTTTCCACTTTATATTGTTTGCCTTCCTTTTGCTTCTCTTGTACCCGACATTGGACATTTCTATATTACCATGGATAAAAGCAGATCTTTTGTTTTAATGCGACGACTCTTTCATGTATATTCAAATCCTGTAATCAAGTGGCTAGCACCTCTTTTTTCACACTTGAGACTTCCAATGATGAAACACCATATCTCTTAACATTATGTAAGAAAAACAATAATACGATTCCAAACTTGGGCATGATTTTGAGATTTATATGTAAAAATTCTATTATTCCTTTCAAGCCATAAATTATAACAAATAATGGTAGGACCAATCCTCCACATAATACATATTGCTTTAGCTTTGAAATAGTTAATGTAACATTTCACCAACTCTTTTAATGTATTCTCATATTTTTTAAGAAGTAACCCCAAATGGCATGAGCAAAGGAACAATGGAGAAGTAAATGGTCAGATGTTTCTAAATTCTTTTCACACAAGGCACATTTGAAAGGTCTATGATATCCTCTTCTTTGTAGACTCTCTCTTGTAAGAATCTTACTTTGAATTGCTAAAAGCCTTTAGCGACAAAACATTCTTTTAAGAGAAATCTTTGGGAATAGGAATGATTGCTCTAAATCCTTATATTCCAACTTGATCGAGTATCCATCTTTTGATAGATTCTTCAACAACTCATCCTTTCATGTAAAAATCTGCAACTAAAACTTGTGAAGCATCTTTCAAAGTTCATTTATAATTTGTTTGAGTTCCTCTCATTTTACCAGGTTACTAATAGAAATCCATGAGCTAGAGTTGTTGCTCACATTAATATAATTTTTGACCTTTGGATCCTTACAAGCTGGACATGCCCAAGCCAATGATTGCCATTTTGAATTAGAGATAAGAGGATACGGCTCAACCAAGCATCATATCAACATAATTCCCCTTCTTGATTGATCATTTAATATGTTTCTTGATCAATTCCAAACTATCTAATATGAAGTTCCATATTGGTGATCATTTGAGTAGGCTTCTTTTCTTAAATTATTTCATTGCATCAAGAGAACCTATAGATTTATGAAGCAACAATTTTTCCCAACTCTTTTCTTTATTTTTAAATAATCTCCATCCAAGTTTTGTCCCTAAGGCCAAACACTTGCAATTCAACAAGTCTACCTTTCCAATATTCTTTCATTTGAACCCTATCCCACTTATAAAGAAATCTAAATGTGTTGGCAAGCTCGGAAGTGACATCACATATAGATATGGATTGCAGTATAGGCTTTATGAGTTGTAGCCTTCCAACCTTGGTTAAGGACTATCTTTTCAACCTCCAAAACAAGATTTTATTCTATTCAAAATTGACTCCTAATGTTTTATTAGACAAAGGAATATTCAAATATATTGATGAAATTTTTCCAATTATAAAGTCTAAAATGTTTATAATAATCAATGGTAAATCTAGGGCAGTGTTAATGGAGAAGATCCTGAATTTTAATTGTCCATAAGCCTTTTGATAGCATGATAATATTGATTTAAATTCTATGGCCTCAACGACTAAGGGATAACCCAAAAGAAAAATATCAACATCAAATTGGAGATGAGATTTGGAGGGACCATTTGTTGGTAACTAAATACCTTTGATATTTTCTTTTATTCTTGCCTTTGAGAAAGCTTCTTCTAAAGCTTTCATAAGAATAATAAATAGATAAGGAGATAGCAACAACCCAAGAAAAGTATCATCAACAAATTGAAGATAAGAAGATAGGGACAACCCAAAAGAAAAGTATCATCAACAAATTGGAGATAAGATCTGGAAAAAGGATTTATTGATAACTAAATATCTTTGATTTTTCCTTTCCAGTTTTACCTTTGAAAAAGTTTTTTCCTTCTATTTTACCTTTAAGAAATTTTTTTCCAAAGCTTTCATAAGAATAATAAATAAATAAAAAGATAATGAACCACGTAACAAAATCCATACAATAAAGTATGTAAAAGTTTTATTATAAAATTATTTAACCCTCACCCAGACCAAGTTTTGTATAAAACTTCAACAAAACCTTTTATACCAAATTATTTTTATATTAGCATAGTTATGTAAAACATTAGTGGATAAAAGAGGTTTATTAAAAATAGTCAAACACGTAATTACGTAATGTGAATAGTGGATAAAAGAGGTTTATAAAAAAATATGAATAGTGGATAAAAGAGGTTTATAAAAAAATGTGAATAGTGGATAAAAGAGGTTTATAAAAAAAATAGTCAACATGTAATTTGAATAAATGAGGTTTATAAAAAATATAAACGAGGTTTATAAAAAATATAAATGAGATTTATCGAGATATAATATAAACGTATTAACAAAATTTTATTATAATAAAAAAATATTTTTTAACAATAATATAAATTTTTGTTAATTATATATATTTTGATGAGGAACTTTTTATATAAAATATATCTGCAACATGCAAGGGGAGAGATTTGAACCTGGGCCTCTTGATAACTGGTGAGTTTTAACTACCCACTTGCTCTCCAACTCCTCTACATGAGCGAATTAATTATATTTTTTAAATTTGATGATGTGGAGTGAGATAGCTTTACTATCAACATATTAAACCCTTTTATAATATATCCACTCAATTTAAGATAAAAGAATTTAATCAAAAAGTTAGTCACATATATTTTACAAGGTATCTAATAAAATCATTTCATTTAAGTGTTATTAATATAATTAATTAGTATAATAATAAAATAGTATTAAAGATATTATAATCTTAAATTTAATGATCAAAATATTTGTTTTAGAATACCATAAAATTGGTAATTCATAAAGATACAATATAAAATTATTCATCATTTTAATTTTTGGTTGATTTTAACTACTCTTCCCTATCAACATATAAAGATGTATGATTGAAGTAACTATAAAATTGAAATTTTCTTAATGCTTTAGTTGTTTTAATTTTAATATAATTTTTGAAATATAAAACATTTTTATAAATAATATTTGAAACAATTTTCATATATTTTAACATAATAAATATTTAAAACAATTTTCATATATATTTTAATTATGCTAAATTAATTAAGGCTTTCAACCAACAAAATTCATTAGAACCAATATCAAAAGAACCATAAACAAAATATGATTTAATGAAGAGAGATTGTTTGCAAAGATTATTAGACACTTCATATGCTAGTCGTTAAGATTTAGTTTAGAAGTATTGGTCATTACTATCTTTTGGTCTTGGATTTGGTTATTATATTGCAAATTGAACTTCATGGATAATACATAGAATAACTATTGTTTTCCAAAATTATATAGAAGTGTAGATCCTCAATAAATAAGATTTAGATAAAATGACAAAAAAAATCTTTAAGGGATTGTTACTTAACTTTTACAATCCTAAGGAAACAACTAGATTAAATAACAATTTAAATCATTAATCAAACAAAAAGCAATATAGATTTAAAGGATAAAAATATTTATTTTATATAAATGTTCTTTTTGGATTATATAAAAGAGTTGATTACAACCACATTATGTCTCCACCAAACCTATTCCACCTTGTTATTGTTGATCTGACGTGAAGAGGACTACAGGCCGTTCGGGGGTTCGTATCGTTGTCATGTAGTTCGGGGTTCGTATCATCATCATGTAGTTTGGGGGGTTCGTATCGTCATCATTTCATCAATTTGACATGCACTCAAAGAATTCAAATCAGACTACTACCTTTGCACACAAACTGCCACAAAATTTGAACCTAAATATCTTCTTGATAAATGTTTATTATTCCATGTAAATGTTACTCATTTACTATCATAAAATGCTAAAGTAAAATAACTTCAATTGAAACCTTGTTTTTATTTATTTATTTTTATTTATATAAAATTTTAGTTGATTACATACAATAACTAACTCAATTACCTTTCCCTAACTATTATGAACTAATTAGTAATTAACTAATTTCCTAGCAAAACTTACTACACTTTATACATGTAGGACCTGCCAGACAACTTTATTCAAAGAAATTTTTGTCAGGAAAAGAGAAGGTAGCCCTCTAGGTCACTGTGAACTGGCTCTATCAATTGCTTTTTCATTGATGAACTCATTTAAGACTTGAGTTGTGCATTGAGGAACTCCAAGTAAGGCTTCTCCATGCTTTGCACCCTACGTCAACCATCCTTCTTGTGCTCCATTTGCTCCACCTAGTGTTCATGGTATTGGTCACCTTAGCTAGCTGGCTTTTGATTGAGAACAATCCCCCAAACTTGCCCAGGATCGCTTCATCAAACTTCTTCATATTATGCGTTTCATTTTTTTTGAATTGTTTTATTAACAATTCAAAAATTTTCGGCCTTATTTTTTGGAATTCTTTATTTTTATTAATATTGAGTTTGGGTATGTGTGGAGGTTGGCCCTCTTGCTTTCTAACTGGTTAATGTGATGATGCAAGTTTAGTAGCATATTCCATGATTGGAATTGTGTGTGGGAGGCTGATCTGTGATGATGCAAGTCTAGTGGCAATGCTTGTGAGGTTGGCTCTCTTGTTTTCTAACCAATTAATATGATAATGCAATTCTAATGACATATTCTATAATGCCATGTTATCACCGAGAAGTCAAAGGGGAACACAAATCTGTTTGTAATATGCAACCGTTACCACCAAAGAGCATGTGTTCAGGTCACAGGATCCTGTTGATAACCATTATTATTGTTAAGTGACCTGTCGATCGTGGTGTTTTGTTCAAGGTGTGCTATGTCATTAAGAGTTATTTCGATTCTATAGCTAGTATGAACTCTGTTGTTGGCTTTCCTTATCAAAGGGCAGGCCCAAAGGAGTGGTTGAGGTATCCACTTTAAGGACCAGAAAGCATGGGCATGCCAGAGACCCTTTTGTAAGAACCGACATATTCAGAGGCAAAAATCTATAAGTTCTTGTGCCACTCTCCCTTTGGTAATATAAAATGTTGCACTTGCTTTTTAAAATTGATAATTATGTAGAATTGGTACTTACAGTCTCTGAAGTGTTTCACAGCCCTGAAGTTGTCTTGAGCTAGTGTTAGTCAAAAAGTGACTAACTACAGAAAAACAAGCTGATGCACCTTTTTGCATATTTTCCAAGAAGACCAAAGTGGCCCATATGCTAAAGATCAAAGAAAAAGCAAAACACCGCAAGGAGGAAAAAGTGTCGCGATATCGCGACATGTTGCATTTTCGCGGTCCAAAGCAAAGAGAAAGAGCAAGGAGGAAAAAGTGTCGCGATATCGCGACATGTTGCATTTTCGTGGTCCAAAGCAAAGAGAAAGAGCAAGGAGGAAAAAGTGTCGCGATATCGCGACATGTTGCATTTTCGTGGTCCAAAGCAAAGAGAAAGAGCAAGGAGGAAAAAGTGTCGCGATATCGCGACATGTTGCATTTTCGTGGCCAAAAGAGAAGAGAAAGCAGCAAGGAGGCAAAAGTGTCGCGATATCGTGACATGTTGCATTTTCGTGGTCCAGAGCAACAGAAGGGAGCAAGGAGGCAAAAGTGTCGCGATATCGCGACATGTTGCATTTTCGTGACCAAAAGAGAAGAGAAAGAGCAAGGAGGAAAAAGTGTCGCGATATCGCGACATGTTGCATTTTCGCGGCCAAAGAGAAGAGAAAGAGCAAGGAGGAAAAAGTGTCGCGATATCGCGACATGTTGCATTTTCGTGGCAAAGAGAAGAGAAAGAGCAAGGAGGCAAAAGTGTCACGATATCGCGACATGTTGCATTTTCAGGCCAAAGAGAAAAGAAAGAACAAGAAAGAAAAAGTGTCGCGATATCGCGACATGTTGCATTTTCGCGGCCAAAAGAGAAGAGAAAGAGCAAAGCAAGGAAAGAATGTCGTGATATCGCGACATGTCGCATTTTCGCGGCAAAAGAGAAGAGAAAGAGCAAGAAGGAAAAATGTCGCGATATCGCGACATGTTGCATTTTCGTGACTCAAAAAAGGCAGGCAGGAAGAGAAACAAGAGTGTCGTGATTTCGCGACATGTCCGATTTTTGCCAAGGAAACAGAGTATATTTTTGGCAACTGGGGACATGCACTGACATCAGGTGCTGATTTCTGAAGAATGGTCTATTGATTATAACCTGGAAGGTCCGCTGGATGATTGCAGAATAATAGGCTCATCTAAAATTAGCCAGAAGGAAATCTATCCAATCTACGGGAAATCCATTGTATATTATTAGAAACTGTAGACAATTACTTGTAATTGATTGAAGAAATTAAATGTACGTAGTAGAAGATACTCTTTTTAGGGTATAAATAGGAGTGAGTCGACCATGAAAAGAGGTCGGCTCTTGGACGTTTACAAGCTTGATGTACATGTACTGGATTACAAGCAATAAAAGATTTCTTCTTCTGGCTTTCGAAACTTCTGTGTGCAAGTGTATGTATCTGGTGTTTTAACTTTTATTCATTCTAAGTTTTATAATGTATCTATTCTAAAATCTGGACTGTGCACGTATAAACCTTGTTTCTAGAGTTGAACATTAAAAGATATTTACATGCTTTTAGATGAACATCTAAAAGTCGCACTCAAGAATTCATGTTTTCTATAAAGAAGATATAAAGAAAACTCTAAAAGTAGTAATCTGCATCATCAATGTTTGTTGTTGTCTAATATGTACCATGAGAAAAGTTCTAGCTTAGGCTATATTTCCCTTATCTCTTGTTCCCCTTTTCTCTAAAAAACTCAAAGGAACCAGCCTTCTCTGGAGACTAGACAGATGATCTCAAGCAAGATCTGTCTATTCAATGTTGGCAAAGTCTAAGGCGCAACACTATTAACCGAAGGCAGATTTTGTTCCAATAGTTTTTGGCATGCCCGGTGGGACAAGCAATCCCATAGTATTGTATAAGTTTTGGTGTTTTACCTTAAGAGCCTTTTTGTTTGAAAATCTCAAGAAAAACCACCTGGCGACTCCGTTGCAATTTAGACCATAAAAGAAAGACCTTGTCTAGAAACCTTCTGGTTATATAGCCATATGATAACCAGATCCCGAGCTAGAAACTCTGAAGAACCTATCGAGTTCTTTGAACTACATCTCGAAAGCCTAAAGGCACACCCTGTGCTAGCCGCACGATCAAATCCGCGCGACACCATTAGCACCTCTTTAACACCCATTGTAGGAGCATCTGCAAGCAATCCTATAGTAGTTGTAACTCCTTTAGCAATCATGGCAGCCACCCCTGCCCCAGCGCATCTTGTGTGGAATCAAACTGGTCCTTTAAACTTAGGAGCACAAAACCAAATTCCACAAGCTGCACTAAAAGCATTGCCAACCTTTGACGGAATAGGCAAAACAATAGATGAGCATTGTCTAGATGTATCATCGCTAGCATCTATTTACAATATCACTCAAGATGTAATGGTCAGATTGCTAGTTATATCTTTGAAGGGAAAGATGCTCTATTGGTACAGAGCGCTCCCCACTGGATCCATTACTTCTTGGGCAGTGCTTGTCGACCGTCTGGTCGATGAATTTAATATACATGCGGATCCTTTCACATTGCTGAATCAATTCACTATCATTGAGAGGCATCCACAAGAAGAAATCCAAGATTTCAACATCAGATTTACCAGAACTCGTGATAGAGTACCGCAAGGCCTAAAACCCATGGAAGAACAAGCTATATGCTATTATTTAAGGGCTTTTGATTCAGATCTCAGTATGATAATAAGGCAATCCCGTGTAACCACTTTTCTTGGGATCTATCTAGAGGCAACAAAGGGCGAAGCTGATCTCATCGCTACAAAAAGATATCCATCAAAGAGTCTATTGCCAATTGTACCAGAGCTTTCCCAAGCATCAATTTCTAAACTGCCTGTACTCCCATCAACACAGGCCCTCCCATCTATAGCCGCACCTCCTACATTCCTTGCATTACCAGCCACACCCCTTGCATCAGCTCCCCCCAATGATCAATACACGACCATAATTGATACAATGAAGACATTGTCAAATGAAATGGCATCCATGAAAAAGAGAGAGGCTGAACGGAATATCCAAGCAAGAAGATTTCCACAGATACAAAAGGAAGGTGCTTCAACAAGTGGAAGAGGACAAGAGAGAAAAAATGTGGTGTATGCAAATGAGACAGGAGATAATGGAGAACCCGCTAATTCTGATTACTGGTGTACCACTTGCAATGATCCTCATGGAGAAGATTCATGCATGATTCATCAACATCATGTGCAAGCGGTTATTAATGAAAGAGCCAAAGAAATCGGCAAGGGACAAGTGAACATAATCAGAGAAGTCCACCACAATTTGGCAATGCCATCCGTGGAACAAGTCTCAGTCCTGACAAGGTCGGGAAAAAAGTCGTTACAAGTCGACCCTAAGGAACTCCAACCACTAGGTTTTCCTCCTGCCCCCAGGGCGACTCCATAGAAAAACCAGTCTAATGAGAAAGGACGTTCTGATCCTCCTCAGACTTCTGCGACTACACCAAGAAAAGAATTTCCTCCTAGAAAAGGGAGCGAGGCTCAAGAGCAAGCGAAGGAAAGACTCAGATTTCCTTCATTGACAAAAAGGCAAAGAACAGAAGCCACGCAGGTCTATAGAGATAGATATGACGCATCTACTAGTGGAAGGGAGAAAAGTGCTGAGGTATCCCCAACTGCAACCCTTTCGTTCAACATTGTAGAAGAAATGAAGAGGACCCCTTCCAAAATAAGCATGTATGATGCACTGCAAATTCTTGGTCAGATTGACCTCCTCCAAGAATCCTTAAATTTAAAGAATGATACCTCTTCCTCAAATGTTATACAAGAAAATGTTATGTCAACCTCTGGGAAAAATAGACCACCCCCATTCTATCTATCCTTGCAAATGGAGGGGTGGATAGTTCACAATTGCATGATTGATTCAGGGGCCGCAACTACGGTGATGCCGAAAGCCGTATGTGACATAATGGGGATGGAATATACTCGAAGTCATCCTGGTGTGTTGCAATTAGATGGTACTCCAATAAAAACTATCGGGGTGATCAAAGATATCCCTATTCAACTCCACAGAATGCCAGAAGTAGTCGTCATACAAGAAGTAGTCGTTGTAGACTTAGAACCATATTTCGGTATGTGTTTATCCAGAGAGTTCACGACCAAACTGGGAGGTTATCTATCACTAGATTATTCTCATTTGGAGGTACCTTTCAAAGGTAAAAGAGTCAAGATCTACAATGAAAAACCATCTACTTTTCATGTGGAAAGACTAGAGGAAACAGCTACCATCAACATGATGTCCGAGGAATTGGAGAATATTGATCTAATGGAAGAAACCATGGAGGAACTCCAATCTGAAGATCAATTTTCGATGGAGAATTTCAACGCTATGGTAGAGACAGAAATAGGAAGCTATTCCATTGAAAAACCAAAAAAGCTTCCTGTTGTTGTCCCTAAAATAGGTGATTCGGCCAACCAGTTATGGAAATTGTACTTTGACGGGTCAAGGTGCAAAAATGGAGCAGGAGCTGGAATTGTTCTGATTTCACCTACTGGAAAAGAAAAGGTCTTTTCATATAGGTTGACATGGAGTTGCACCAATAACGTGGCTGAATATGAAGCTTTGTGTTTGGGACTTAAGAAAGCTAAAAAACTGGGTGCAAAACAGTTGTTGATCTATGGAGATTCAGAGCTGATTGTTAAACAAGTTACTGGTAAATGCATTTGTAAGCAGCATTACCTAAAGGCTTACAAAAACAAAGTGTTGGATCTATTGGAAAATTTTGAAGCACTAAACATAAAATCCATTTCCAGAGAGAAGAACACACATGCAGACCTGTTAGCATCAGTAGGATCAAATTTTTGCCCAGTCAGCAATGTTATTCAGAAGTCTAAAACAGTTAGACTTATATATAGGCCTTCTGTGCCCGACAAGGACATTTTTTGGCAAGTATTTGAAAACGACGAGCAGATCCTAGATTTTTTGATTCATGAGATGAATTGCTCTACAGAAAGAGCGTTACAAGAAGAGGACGAAGAGAGCCTTATTCAACTGAAAAATAATCATATCCCCAAGGGACTGATCACCCTGGAGAGCCTTTTCGACAATAGCGACAGAGTTGTAGGTCGAAGGATCAAGGTAGATGAACGCCGGTATAAAGAAATAGAACTAGAACCGAGAAAAATGATCAAAGTAGGGACAGATTGTACAGAAGTAGAACTAGAGAAAATAAAACAGTTATGTAGAGAGTATCCGAATATAATAGCCTGGACTTATAGTGATCTAAAAGTGTACAGGAAAGAGGTCATTCAGCATACCATCGAACTAGAGGAAGGAGCTAAACCTTTTAGGCAGAGGCAGAGGCCTGTGAATCCTAAAATTGAAGCCTTAATGAAACAGGAGTTGTTAAAACTCCTGCAGGCTAAGATAATATACCCAATCAAGCACTCTACCTGGGTGGCAAATTTAGTTCCAGTCCGCAAGAAAAATGGAGAAATACGACTATGCATCGATTTCAAAAATTTGAACAGAGCCTCTTTAAAGGATCACTATCCTTTACCCCAGATTGACCCAATCCTTCATACTGTGGCGGGAGCAGAAAGGTTTTCTCTGTTAGATGGCTTCTCTGGTTACAATCAAGTTTGGGTGAGAAATGAAGATCAATACAAGACTGCGTTCACCACTAAGTGGGGAACATTTGCATACCAAAGGATGCCCTTTGGATTATCCAACGCAGGAGCAACTTTCCAAAGAGCCATGGACGTAGCTTTTGGGGAGCTTGCGAACAAAATTATTGTCGTCTATTTAGATGACATGACGGTTTTTTCTCACAACAAAAAGGACCATGCCACTCATCTGCAGCAAGTGTTTGAGAAATGTAGAGAATTTGGAATATCACTAAATCCAAAAAAATCTATTTTTGTTGTGGAAGAAGGAATACTCCTTGGGCATGTTATTTCTAAAGTTGGGCTGTCAATTGACCCTGATAGAGTGAAGGCACTTCTTGAGTTGTCGCTTCCAGTTAACAAGAAAGGTTTGCAGTCCTTCTTTGGGCAAATAAATTTTGTCAAAAAATTCATTGCGGACTTTGCCCAAACAGTTAAACCAATGACTGAATTATTGAAAAAGGACGCTCCTTTCAAATGGACAGAGCCAAGGAAAGAAGCTTTCCAAAAAATTCTAGAAGCCATCGCTCAAGCTCCTGTGCTAGTTAACCCTGACTATTCCCGAGGTTTCATACTATATGTTGTCGGAGAACAAGATAGTTATGCTGCAGTTCTCACTCAGAAAGGAGCGAATGATGAAGAAAGACCCATAGCCTTTCTAAGTTCCACCATGCACAAACATGAGGAAAGGTACAACTTCATAGAAAAACAAGTATATGCAATTATGAAATCCTTGAATAAGCTAAAACATTTCTTATCCCAGAGTCGGACGATGGTGTATGTTATTCATCCCGATGTAAGGAACTTCATAATTCAAGGAGAATTGGGTGAAAAAAGAGCTGGATGGGTGACTCGCATCCAAGAGTATGATGTAGAAATACATCCTACTAAAATAGTCAGAGGGAGAGCTTTGTGCCAAGAATTGGCCAAGCAAGCTGCAAGTGGATATGGGGAGAGCCACCCCGTCATGGCAAACACAGAGCAACACCAAGACAGAGTAGGTTCAAGTTGGATCGATGACTTTGTGAGGTATTTTCAGACTGGGTCATGTCTTGAAGATATGAACGCTTCCCAGAGAAGGAGATTCAGAACCCAAGCATTGAAATATACCCTTCGAACAGAGGGGTTGTACAGGATTAACATCGATGGTGTATTGTTAAGATGCATTCCCGATAATGAAAAGCAGAAAGTGTTAGATGAATTTCATGGAGGTTTTTTAGGGGGACATTATGCAGGCCGAACTACAGCTTTGAAGATCCTTAGAGCTGGATGTTATTGGCCTTCCATCTTCCTAGATGCGTACAAAGTGACCCAGAGGTGTGAACAGTGTCAGAGGTATGTGGGGAGAAACAGGAATGCACCTATGCCCTTAAAAGCTATTCAAGTCGAGGAACCATTCCAGCAGTGGGGGTTGGATTTCGTAGGGATAATAGAGCCAAATTCATCATCAGGCCACAAATACATTCTCATCGCCATAGACTACTTCACCAAGTGGGCGAAGCAGTGCCTACGAAGAAAGCTGATTCGGAAGTGGTGATAGAATTTGTCGAAATTCTAATCACAAGGTTTGGCATACCAGATTCTTTGATTACAGACAATGGATCCCCTTTCACCAGTGCAAAGATGATCGAATTCGTCAGTAGATATGGAATTTACCTGAAGACTTCCTCTAATTATTACCCACAAGGTAATGGATTAGCTGAGTCTACTAATAAGAATCTTCTAAGAATTCTGAAAAGAACATTAGAGGACAATAAGAAGAACTGGCACTCACTCCTGAATCAAGCCCTGTGGGTCGACAGAATCTCAATCAAAAAATCAATCAATACATCGCCATATGCTTTGGTTTATGGCAAAGAAGTTGTTCTGCCGATTCATATGGAGATACCCGCATTGAGGATGCTAAACCAAGTTAACGAAGATGAAGGTCATCCAATGGATGCCCGACTGATGCAACTTCTGTAGCTTGAAGAATCTAGGGAACAGGCCTACGATCATCATCAAAAGCATATGGTAAAAACAGTCGGGTGGTTCGATAAGAAAACCACTTTCAAGAAATTCAAAACAGGTGACCTGGTATTAAAATGGAATGTCAAGAAAGCAAAGCCAGGACACCATGACAAGTTTGATGCATTCTGGGAGGGGCCATTCGAAATTGTTTCAGAAAAGCAATTCAATGCCTTCCAGTTAAAATATCAAGATGGATGGGTTCTACCCATCACGGTGAATGCTTTTCACCTAAAATTGTATTTCCAGTAAAAGCTACGAGATCACCATTATATGTATAGTATATTATAGGTTTGGAGTTTTGTAAATATTTCCCTTTTTACAGCCTAATAAGAATAAAGTGTGCAAAAATTATCAAGAGATAATTGCAGCCATTGACAGTAATCGGAAGGGTCATTCTACACATCAAGGGTAGCGACCAAGTAGCCGAGGCTGGGACCAGCTCCCATAATTGAATTTTTTGTTCTTCGAGACAAAGGTTAAGTCCCTAAGCGGTAAAAGAAAGGTTCGATAAGGTGAAGATCACTTGTTTTCCAAAGTGCATTCTTTTTCTTTTATCCATTGTTTTTCCACTCGAAATTTTACTTTTCGCAACTGTGTTGGTGACTCCGTTTCCCAATGGATGAAGGCTCGGTCTCTATTTTTGTGAGCAAAAATTCCCCCGAAAGGCACCAAGAATGTTAGTCAAAAAGTGACTAACTACAGAAAAATAGCTGATGCACCTTTTTGCATATTTTCCAAGAAGACCGAAGTGGCCCATATGCTAAAGATCAAAGAAAAAGCAAAACACCGCAAGGAGGAAAAAGTGTCGTGATATCGTGACATGTTGCATTTTCGCGGTCCAAAGCAAAGAGAAAGAGCAAGGAGGAAAAAGTGTCGCGATATCGCGACATGTTGCATTTTCGCGGCTAAAGCAAAGAGAAAGAGCAAGGAGGAAAAAGTGTCGCGATATCGCGACATGTTGCATTTTCGCGATCCAAAGCAAAGAGAAAGAGCAAGGAGGAAAAAGTGTCGCGATATCGCGACATGTTGCATTTTCACGGCAAAGAAGGAAAAGTGTCACGATATCGCGACATGTTGCATTTTCATGGCAAAGAGAAGAGAAAGAGCAAGGAGGAAAAGTGTCGCGATATCGTGACATGTTGCATTTTCATGGTCAAGAGCAACAAAAGGGAGCAAGGAGGCAAAAGTGTCATGATATCGTGACATGTTGCATTTTCATGGCTAAGAGAAAGAAAGAGCAAGAAAGAGAAGTGTCACGATATCGCGACATGTTGCATTTTCGTAGCAAAAGAGAAGAAGAGCAAGGAGGAAAATGTCGTGATATCGCGACATGTCTGCATTTTCATGGAAAGAGAAGAGAAAGAAGGAGGAAAGTGTCGCGATTATCACGACATGTTTCATTTTATGGAAGAGAAGAAAAGAGCAAGAAGAAAAAGTCGCGATTTCAGCGACATGTCTCATTTTCATGGCTGAAAGAGAAGAGCAAAGAAAGAGAAAAATGTCACGATTTCGTGACATGTCTCATTTTTGTGGGCAAAAGAAAAGAGAAAGAGCAAGGAAGAGACGAATGTCACGATTTCGTGACATGTCTCATTTTCGCGGCTGAAAAGGGAGAGCAGAGCAGAGAAACAAGAGTGTCATGATTTCGTGACATGTCCGATTTTTGCCAAGGAAATAGAGTATATTTTTGGCAATTGGGGACATGCACTGACATCAGGTGCTGATTTTTGAAGAATGGTCTATTGATTATAACCTGGCAGGTCCGTTGGATGATTGCAGAATAACAGGCTCATCTAAAATTAGCCAGAAGGAAATCTATCCAATCTGCGGGAAATCCGTTGTATATTATTAGAAACTGCAGACAATTACTTGTAATTGATTGAAGAAATTAAATGTACGTAGTAGAAGATACTCTTTTTAGGGTATAAATAGGAGTGAGTCGACCATGAAAAGAGGTCGGCTCTTGGACGTTTACAAGCTTGATGTACATGTACTGGATTACAAGCAATAAAAGATTTCTTCTTTTGGCTTCCAAAACTTTTGTGTGCAAGTGTATGTATCTGGTGTTTTAACTTTTATTCATTCTAAGTTTTATAATGTATCTGTTCTGAAATCTGGACTGTGCACGTATAAATCTTGTTTCTAGAGTTGAACATTAAAAGATATTTACATGCTTTTAGACGAACATCTAAAAGTCACACTCAAGAATTCGTGTTTTCTATAAAGAAGATATAAAGAAAACTCGAAAGTAGTAATCTGCATCATCAATGTTTGTTGTTGTCCAATCTGTACCATGAGAAAAGTTCTAGCTTAGGCTATATTTCCCTTATCTCTTGTTCCCCTTTTCTCTAAAAAACTTAAAGGAACCAGCCTTCTCTGGAGACTAGACAGATGATCTCAAGCAAGATCTGTCTATTCAATGTTGGCAAAGTCTAAGGCGCAACACTATTAACCGAAGGCAGATTTTGTTCCAACAGACTAGCTGATAGTATTTACATTTCCAATCTACTCTTTGCAATTAAGGACGTTGTAACTAAAAATTAAATTCTTAATTTTTGCATTGGTGTGGACTCAAATACTAAGTTGATATGCTTCATAATCTTAGGGTGTTGTCATTTATTTTATTCTAATGTAATGCTTCCATATCACTGCCCCCTATTTTAAATGCCTAGAATCTATATGGTTTAACTCCTTGGCTCGTTGATTTATTAAAAAAAAATGATCTGGAATCTTGGGAATCTTGATACTTGTACTAATATTTCACAACTACAGGTGACAGAGTTTTCATGTCCTCAATTATCCTTACATGTATCAATAACTCAAAATATGATATTAATGGAAGACCAAGAGGTATGCGTGTCACTTTGTAAATGTGTGCAGTAATAAAGGAAATTTCTTGTGTTTCTCAGTTCTCTGAAACAACCTTTCCTTTTATAACATCTACCGAAAGATAAATAAATATTAATACTAAATTTTAATTATAAAATATACTATTAAAAGAAATCATTATAACCTAAACAAGACACTTCTGTTATTTATCTAAAAGAAATAATGTTTGTGCCCTTGTTGGCGCCACTTAACCTCTCTATCTAATCAAAATGTGCTAGGTACCAATACGGCAAAAATTAATATAATATATTAATATAAATTTAATAATAATCACAATTTAATAGACATTTAAATATGTAATTCCAGGAAGACAACTATGCAAAATGTAAAAAGTTCCTATTATTAGGAAATGCACCCTACCATTTAATAATATTGCTTACTATAAGTTTAAGTTATAAAAAATACACTTACAACTTAAAAACTTAAGTTATAATTTTGCCACGTGATAATGCAAGTTCTAAAACCACTATGCCCATTACAATCCTATACACCCAACTTAAAAAAAAATTGTTATGTTGAAAAATAACACAAAAATATTAAAGAATAATTAAAAATAAAAGAAAAGCATTTTAAAAAATTATTATTTTTTAAATGTGAAAATAAATATTTTTTATTTTATATATTTTGTGTGGTTTTAATTGAGGTCATTTTTATTAAGATGATCATATCTTAAGGTATTTTTATAATCAATTATATTTTTTATCTTAAACTGCTATGTTTTTATTTGCAACTTTTTAACATCGTTTTCATTTAGAAACAAAATCTCATTCAACTAATTAACTTCTAAACTTAGATTTTGTCGAGACAAAAATCAACACCACAATTCGATAAATTATTTGTTGCACGGTTTCCTTCTCTATAGATATGCACACATTTTCAAGAGATTGTCTCCAACATTAATTGATGAACATAAACAATAAAATTATTTTTATTCAAACCCTACATCCATTTTTGTTGATAGCATTAAAAGTAATATGTGAATCTCCCTCAATTGAAACACCATCCTTTTTCAATTGTAATATTGATCCTGCTAAAAAGTGTTTTAGCCTTTTCATAGTTGTTAATTTGAAGTTCCATATGATTCTACGGGAGGAGAATTTTGCCTTCATTATTTCAAAAACATTGTCTTCATCAACTTTTCCTAGATTTTCTTTAGAAGCAACATCAAAATTAATTTTGATAAACCTAAATTCTAGGGATTTTTATTTTACCGTAGAACAAAGTAAATCTTTTGCATTAACTCCATTATCACAGGTGATCCTTTTGTGTACATTCAAATCTTGTAAACAAGAGGCTAGCATTTTTTTTACACTTGAGACTTTCCATGATGACCACAACATCTGTAAACATTCTTCAAGAGAGGCACCAATATGGTTCCAAATTTGAGCATGATTTTGAGATTTATTTTTAAAAATCTATTATTCCTTTCAAGCCATAAATTCCAAAATATAACGACAGGTGCAATTCCCCATAAAATGCATAATGGGATTGTGTATGAGATAGAACTTCACAATTCTTCATTGTCGCTTCATAATGGATTAGAAGCTTAAAAAGTCCTTCAAGAGAGATGGATTTTGGCTCTTTGATAGTCATAGAATTCACATGAAAAAACCTAGCCAATTGTATGAAAATAAGGAGGAAGATTGGAAGTAATGGGTTTGACATTCTCTTCAACACTCTTTACCTTACCTCCTATCGTAGCTAGATCAACTTTTAGAGCTTTGAAGTGAAATATGTAGTCTTCAACATTATTAAAAATTAAAATTTTGATATTGAAGAACTCTATCTCTATAATGTAAAGTTTACTAGCACTTACGTTTCAATAGATATATTCAAAGTAGTCCATACCTCCATAGGATTAGTTTTCTCTCTAATATGGAAAAGTACACTTGATTTCACTGACATGAAGATGAGTCCAAGAGCTATATCCTTTCTCTTCCTAAGTTCATGATCATTGAGACCTTTTAATTCATTATTGAAGATGAACCAAAGGTTTTTTCTCTTGAGTAATCCTACCATTTGAACTAACCAAGTGCTATAATTTTTTCTTTTAAGCTGAGTAACATACCCTAAGGAATCCATTTTGCACAAAAACCCTAAACAAATCTATAATAGGTCCATAAACTAATGTCACCATTGTGTAGAGCTCAAAAAATCATGCAATCTAAAAAAAGAGCTCCAAATGCTACCATCTATAGAAGTTATGAATTTTGGAAGATTTAGTTATATTAGCACTCAAATCAAGAAAAAAATAAATGCCAAACCTTAGAACTTTTTTTGTCAAACCAACAACTACCACTTGTCATCACTAGATTGGGTGCTACAATGGTGAATTAGAGTCTATTGCTTGACTAGATATGATTGGTTAATTAATCTATATATATATATATATATATATATATATATATATATATATATATATATATATATATATATATATATATAATATTTGATTTGAGTGGGTTTGGAGTTGACAAGGCTCGAACCCAAGACCCCTTGTCAACAAAGAAGGGCACTAACTAGTGTGCCATGTGCACATATTGAAATCAAAGGGAAATGAAGATAACTTTAATCTTGCTACATACCTTAAAGAGGGAAAAAAAGGGAACAAGCTAGCCAATCAACTATTGTGCCATACCCACTGCTAGGAAAGAGCGAGAACAAAGTTTCTCTTATTTGCATGTATGCCTTCAATGAAAACTTACCTCTCATTAAAATAAGTTACCTATAAGTTTTGAATCATTGTCCTTGGTGCCACAAGCAAACAAATTGACTATTGCACCGCAAAGCATAGGTGATGAAGATAGTGAACTTGCCAATGCTTTTCAAGTAAGCTTACCAAAGAGAGAAGCTAGAGGTCAAATTGATGACCTCTACCAAGTAAAGAGGAGGTCCAACCAATACACCACACAAATGGATGGAGAGTAGGATATTATATCCTTGTGTTAGGTTGAGGGGAACTGCGTATGCCACCTCCAACATCGCTTAAAGAATATGCCCTAGGCATTGACCTCTACAAAATAATAGGCCCTTCATTATATTTGAATAGAAGACATTGCTTAAGACAATTATTTGCCATATCATCATGCTACTCTCTTTGTTGTAGATGGGAAGTTTGGTAGCAATGGCATATGGAATGCAGCCAAAAAAAGAAAAAAAGGCTTCAAATCTACAACATCCATACAAGCAAATAATATCGTCACCAATGCATTGTTGTCTTTGATAAGTCACTCTTTTTTCGATATCAAAGAACTTGCCTTATGGAGTCCTATGCATACAGACCACACAAATATTGCAAGATTGGTGTACAAGGGATTTTGGTGTCAAAATTAAATTCAATTTTTTTGAAGTTCCCTCCAAAATGAATTAAAAATAATTTTACATTTTTATTCATCAAGAACGAGTCTTTCTAAGAATTGAGTGATATAGCCTTAGTTTTTTTCATGATATCAATTTAGAATTTATAATATTTACTATAAATATTCGAAAGTATGCATTCACCACAATCATATTAAAAAAGATATAGAAGTGAATCAAAGATACCATAAAAGAGACAAAAAGAAATAAACAAAGAGAGAGACAACAAGAATTAGAAGGTTGGTGCCTATGGGTACCCCAATATATCATATTTTACTCACACTTATGATACAAATAAATCCTCATTGAGGGTATCTATAGTGACACCAAATCCTCAATGAGAGGTTAACCTCAGGTTGACATATGCTTGACCTTGAGGTTAACCTTACAATACAATAATAATAAATTATACTTTTAAGAAAGGTTATTTATAAAGGTAGATTAACTAATAAGGGTGAAACATGAAAGGGTCCCATAGAATTACATAAATGATGAATACCCATAGGATTACATAATCACATGCTTGTAGGTTGCATTAATGGTGCTTATAAGAACCTTTTTATACTTTTCACCTTGGCTTAAACAAGATTAGATTACATATATTTCAACACCTATAATCCCTAAAGTAGTCATTTTTTGTTTGGAAGTGTTCCTTGACTTGCTTAATGACTATCTTTGCATCACTAAACTTAGACATTCTACTAATTTTAAGTTTTTTGCAGCTTTTAACTTAAGAAGAATGTTTTCATATGCTATTCTTGTTGGTATAATCAAACTCTAGGTAAAATGCAAGGAATCAATTTTCCTATAAGCATTTGGATAACCATACCTTTGTCATTCTTGCCTTGCTCATGCTACCATCAAAGTATATTAATCAAGTCCCATTGGGATAAAAAACACATTCTTATGTTACTTGAACTTTGGATTCCTTTTCTTTTTGTAAGGGATGCTCACTCAAAGGCAATGCACTTAGCACATAAGTACCCAACCTAGAATCTTCAAAGAGGACATCATTTTTAAAATTGGATTGGTCCAATACATTCTCATCCATTTGGTTTATAGTTGATTCTTTGTATTTAATCTTGACTAGGATCTTTGCATAGGACCAATCCATGTTGACATGCCCTCCAATATTTTTTAAAATTTGTCTACAGAGGAACATACCCCTATTATGAGGTACATCAACAATAATGATAATCATCACCTTCTTGGTAGGGAACTTGGCTAGTTGAACCACCGATTTCTTTACATATTTAAAAATATTAACAAGTTGAGAATCTAACTAGAAGCATTATACTCTATTTCCTAAAATTCAAGCCCCAACACTATTGCTATGATGATTGGCATAATATTATCTAGTGCTTTTGAGTTTAAGGTGCAATTATTCAATCTTTTATCTCCAACGAAAAGTGAGACCTAGAACAAAAGAGAATTATCTACAACATGATTTTTTAGGTTATGAATATTCACTCCATTATTTTCTTATAGGTTTACCTCTTTGCTAAAGCCTTTTTGAATGATTTTTGGTAGGTTCTATTTTTGTTTTGGATAGTTTTGCAACACTTCCAAGAAGAGAATATGTGTGTAATTTTGCTTGATAATTGACTATGTTATTCTTTGTGCTTTATTTAGAAATGACTATAGTCCTCTTTTAGTTATTTTCCTTGCATGTTTTCTTGTTTGACTCCTAACCTAGTCTAAAAAGCCAAATTTTCTATATGAGCTAGTTAGAAATCTTCTTTGTTATCTTGGAGGTTAATAATTCTAGGGCCTGAGAATGATACACAATTTGATGTCTTAGGTTCCCTCGACTTATGGTCAAAAGTTGTTTATCTTGAATTTTATTCTTCTACTGAATTTAAAATTGGGAACCTCGTATTTATTGCTCTATGATAAATGGAACAATCTGCTTGGTCAAGATCTCCAATTTGATGCAATTCACAATCTTAATTTGAATCTATGTTGTTTTCCAAGGGAACAAGAGGTGGTAGTCTTCGGATATTTCTTTGAGTAACCTAAGGCTTAGGTTGAAATTGACTACCTAACTTTTGTTGCCATGGAGTCTCATTGATATCTTTCTTTTTACAATTGTAACCTAATTATTAAAATTTTACAAAAACTTCACCATGGATGATTCTTATTTGATGGAAGTTGATCTTGTGATTTCTTTTTTTTTTTTAAGCGAAAAACCCCTTGTGGGGCCGCCTTGGTCTGAGAGACCACGAACAGGGGGTTCTCCACCGTCAAAGTCACTCGGGAGTCACACCCGACCCTGCCCGCACCAACATTATCAATTGGATTTTGGATACCCAATTCAAATTTTTGGTAGGGTGGAGATTTGAACCTGGGATCTCCTTTGGAGGATTGCCCTCTCTTCTCCAAATCACCTACAACACCTGGGTATTGATCTTGTGATTTCAATTTAATCCTTATCTTTTTTATTTCATCTCCTAGATTGGTACATATGGTATTTAATAAGGATAGCACATGTCTTGGCTTATTTCATTGTTTCCACTTCTACTTATTTTAGAATAAAATATTGTAGATACCAAAACCTATCCATGTGTCGTCCATTCAAGTATTCCCGTCATTTCCACCCATCATTCATATATATTTATATATATTTAATTTTTATATATTTAAATACTAATATTATATATATATTTAGTAAATATATATTTATAGAAGTGAATTAATCACAACCATCCAATTTCATTTAATCCTATCCATCTAGCCATGTTAATCCATGCCACACCCTAGATTTAATATCCACCCTCTGATATGCTTTTATCTTAGCCATACGATTAGTGTCGTTGAAACCCTAGCATGCCCAAGGTTAGATTATTAATAGGATCCATTTTGATGACTCAAACCCCTGAGTTTCCTTAGTGATGAGCATCAAATATGCTCATATTTTTGTATATGTACCAATGGTTTTTGTGCAACAATATATCATGAGTTGTATATTTTTATGAATCATTATGTATTTATTTAATGAAATCATGTGTATTATCTAATCTATGCGTGAAGTGTGTTTTGTGTAGTTATTTGCCTGATTTTGTCATCTTTTGCTCAGTCGAGGTCCTACATGGACTTGGCATGCTTCTGCTTTATCAGACTAAGGCATACCAAGTAAGCGCCTTACTAAAGTAGGCATCTTACTCAGGTAGGCACCTTACTGAAGTAGGAGACTTACTCAAGTAGGTGCCTTACTCAAGTAGGCACCAAGCAAACGCCTTACTCAAGCAGGTGCCAAAATTATGCTTATTTATCGGACGACTATAGAAGGACCCTGTTGACCATAGTCCCACATCATCTGTGGGAAACCATTGAATGAACAAGCTATCCTAGTCAGAGTGGATGAATGCGTAACCACTCAATGAAGCAGTAGTGTGAGCAGTATCAACTGTGGCACTTCAAAAGTATACGAGCTCCTTGGTTTGACAATTTAAATGCGAGGGTTGTGATATATATAGGAAAAATTTAACCAGTGTTTTACCCCCAACATTTTGGCGTCGTTACCAGGGTAGCACCACTGATAGACTGACTACAGTACCCCATAAAAACCTTCCATTTGACCTTGTATGAGTCCACCAAGAAAAGAGGACCATATGATCGTTTTATAAGACAAAGCCCATCAAAAAAATCTAAGTTAGCTAAAAAATTAGAGTTTGAATTAGATTCTCCTGACTCATCACCAACAATCCACTGGAGTGAGCACCCTTACTTTGTGCAAAGCTCTTCCTCGTCTCATCGACTTGGGAAAGAGCAGATCATCCTGAATCCTTTGTTTAAGAGGACACCCTCGGAGGAAGCCCTGCTATGGAAAGTCATAGAGGATCAAACCATAACACTAGCTAACTTAGAGGCTCTAGTACAAAAAGTTTTGAATGATCGAAAGACCATAGAAGCTGCATTAGAGACCACATATCTTGAAAAATGGCCAAAGAAGTTTCATCTGGTTTTAGCTTCCTGATAGAGGAAGGAACAGGGGAAACCAAAATGAAGAATATATCCCCTGCCCATCTCCCTACCTTCAAGGGATACCCAACCGAAGACCCTGACATGTTTTTATTTAAATTTGATGTGTTATGTAGGTCTGTCGACTATAAATCAGATGCTCAGAAGCTGAAACTCTTTTCATCGACATTGGATGACTTGACTCTACGCTAGTTTATCGGGTTAGGAAACAAGCAGATCGTCACATGGGAAGAAATGAGAAAGCTCTCTAGAACATTACTAGGACTGCGGTAGAGCATGAGACTCTAGAGAAGAGGTCATAAGTATGACACAAAATGAGGACAAATCTTTGGAGGAGTACTGGGAAAGGTTCAATTTCAACCTACAACGATCCCCTCATGCAAAGCTAGGTGATGAGTCCCTCAAAATAATTTTTATGAGGGATTTAACAACGAGTCACTGGAAGCGCTCAACATGATTTTTGGGGGGGACGTCTACCAGCACCCGATGGAAAATATCCAAAAATTGTGTCGGAATTACTCATGAAGGAGAGGCAAGCCTGCTCCCAGAATCATGAAGGCAACTGCATCAATCACAAAAGCAGAGATAGGCAACATGTTGGAGGATTTAAAAAGTAAAATACTCTCATCTCTGGCACTATAGTTGGATACGATCTTTCTGGAGAAGAAGAAACAAGAGAACAAAGTAGCATTGACCTATTTTTACCTAAAATATAGAGGGAAGCACACTAGGAATGCATACCCAAAGAACAAGGTTAGAGTATGCATGGTTTGCCAACAGAATCACAAAACTCGACTGTGCCTACAACTACCCAATACCAAGAAGGATGTTGATGTAAGTGAAGCCTATTTAATGGACAATCAAAAAAATTGGCAACAACCCCCTATGGGGAGTATGCCAACAGGGATGCCTCCCTATGGAGGAGGACCATATATTCTAAAAGGGCAGCCACAACCACCTAATATGGGATGGTGAGAACCACCATCATGGATGAATGTGCCTCCAAGAGCTGAATTTCTAAATTAGCAACCATGGATGCCATATCAGCATTCTGGACAGTAGTAGAGGAACCATGTTCCATGGAACTCCGCTCCATAAAACATGGCACAGACTCCACCTTAGCAAGGCCTTTCGGCCCTACCTGCGGTGAGATCTATGTAGTTACCAGCACAGTCGACGGTGAACCCAAATAATAAGGTAAACCAGCCAACATATCAAGTAGAGGGAGAGATGTATCCGATGTATAATATTAGTTGTAATCCCATTCAACTTAGGTCATGTAAGCAGCTAGGAGTAGAAACACCTCCATTGGTAGAAGAGGAGGAAAACATAGGAGACTCCCCTATTATAGAAGAGGTGGAAGAAGAAAAATTTGTTGAGAAAATAAAGGCTCCATTTTCTAAATGGTTGCAGGAATAGAGGAAGCCGACACAGTCTAAGTTCGATATCCTTTCTAGCTTGAGTAATCTCACAGTTACTATCACACTCTTCCAAGCTATCCGATACATCCCGATATACACCAAAGTGATAAAGGAGTTGTTCCTAAAGAAACCAAGATGTAAATGGGCACAAACCATCAATGTCGTAGGAAAATTGGCCAACTTGATGATGGGGAATGCATATCATCCCAAATACGCAGACCCAGGCAACTTGGTGCTAACTGTAAAAATAGGAGGACATTCATTAGCTAACACCTTAGTTGATCTGGGTGCAACCATCAACGTAATGCTATAGGAGACCATGCAAAATCTAAAGCTCATGAACCTAAAACCCACCAAGATGGTGTTACAACTTGCCAACCGGTAAATCGTAGCACTAGAGGGAATGCTTGAGGACATCATCGTGACAGTTGATGCATGGGAATACCCGGTGGATTTCCTAGTTCTGTAGTCTAAAATGGGACTGGATGGTTATCCACTCATCTTGGGGAGGCCATGGCTAGCTACAGCTGACGCCTACATCAACTACCAAGATGGATTGCTGACCATATCGAACGAGTAGAATGTCAAGAGATTGACAATCTCTCCCCCTAGGCAGTCCGTGGATATGTTGGGAACCCACATTGGCCAATCAAGATGATGGTTCATTGTCCATGCTCTAGACAGTAATAGAACTAAGAGAACTAGAGGAGGACGTTGATGAAGATGGTGTTATTACATGTTTCCTTCAAGGGGAATCCTCCCTCACAGTTTCTAAGTCATCGTTGGTCGGTGCTTAGGACCACCACACCAAGAAAATTGATATTGGGCCTGGAAGGACGTTGAACATCAGTAGTGGGTTGACCCCCACACAACCGACAGAGTTAAAAGAACTCCTAACTAGGCACCAGTGAGAATTTTCTTGGGATTATTCGGATTTGAAGAGAATCAACCCAAAAATATGCGCCCATCGAATCTACCTCGAAGAGCAGACGATCCCAGTCAGACATTCGTAGAGAAGGATGAACCCGACCATGAAGGAAATTGTTAAAGCTGAGCTATAGAAGATCGTATCAGTGGGATTCATCTATCCAATCTTCAACAGTGAATGGGTGTCACCACTTGTGGTGGTCCCCAAGAAAAATGGGAAATATTGGATCTACGTTGATTACAAATCATTAAATAGAGCGACCAAGAAAGATCACTTCCTACTTCTCTTTGTTGATCAGGTATTGGATACACTATCTAGAAGAAAATACTTCTCCTTTCTAGACGGATTCAACAGATACAACCAAATCCAGATCAGGGAGGAGTACCAAGATAAGACAACGTTTACCTGCCCATGGAGAACGTTTACCTACATAGTGCTACCCTTCGAGTTATGCAACGCATCAGCCACATTCTAAAGGGCAGTGTTAAGAATATTCTTGGATATGATGGGGGAGGCAGTTGAGGTATATATGGATGACTTCACCTTTTATGGGGAAACCTTTGAAGAAGCGATGATGAACTTGGAACGAGTGCTCAAGAGGTTTGAAGAAAACAATTTATCCCTCAGCAAAGAAAAGTGCTTTATGATGATGCGTGAGGGCATAGTGTTGGGACATCACCTCTTGGTAGAAGGAATTAAAGTTGACAAAAAGAAAATAGAAGTCATCAAGGACCTACCCAACCTAATAACATAGAGGGAAAGAAGTTTTCTCGGATTTATCGGGTACTACAAGTGATTTATCATCGATTTTAGTAAAATCACCAAACCATTGCACACCCTTCTGACAAAAGACATAGAGTTCATCTGGATGGAGGACTACGAGCAAGTGTTTCAAATGTTGAAGGAGAAACTAATTTATGTCCCAGTTTTGCGGGGCCTGAATTGGGCTATCCCGTTTCATATATATTGCGATGCATCCAATAATGTAATTGGAGCGGTTATCGGGTAGAAGTATGGCAAGGAGTTCTACGACATCTATTATGTTAGCAAGAACTTAGCAGGGGCCAAGCTCAACTACACAGTAACATAAAAATAATTCCTTGCAGTTGTGCACGCCATCAAAAAATTCCACCACTATATCACTGGGTACAAGGTGTTCGTTCACACAAACCATGCGACCATCAGGTACTTAATGAGTAAACCAGTAATTAATGGTAGGATCATCAGGTGGCTTTTGTTGCCGTAGGATTTTGACCTTACCATATTTGATAAGCCTAGGAAGGACAACATAGTCGTAGACTTCTTGTCTAGGTTAATACCAGCAGATCATGCAATGGTGAAGGATCATTTCCCAGATGACCGTTTGTTCATCATCAGTGAACAGACACCATGGTATGCAGACATTTCCAACTATCTAGCCACAGATAGAACTTCCCCTGCTCTTTCATATAGAGAGAAGTAGGTAGTTATTAAAAAGAGCACCTCCTTTCAGTGGATTGATGGCCTCCTATTTAAAATAGGGCCCGATCAGAGCGTAAGGAGGTGTGTAGTAGAGCATGAGTTTTTGGAGATACTCAAAGCCTATCATAGTGAGCCATGTGGAGGGAACTTTATAGGAAGAAGGACTACGTATAATGTGTTACATATTGGGTATAATTAGCCCACTCTATTCAAAGATGCAACCATATATGCTAGCAGGTGTGATGAATATCAACGAATGGATAGACTGACCCATAGGGATGAAATACCCCTTCAACTACATGTGCATATAGAGCCCTTCGACAAGTGGGGCATGGATTTTATGGGATCCATCAACCCATATTTGGTCAGGAGGAGATATATTCTAGTTTGCACAGACTACGTTACTAAATGGATCGAAGTCTAGGTGCTAAGGGACTCCAAGGAAGGGATAATAGCCGAATTTTTGTTCACTCACATTTTTACAAGGTTTGGGGTGCCCAGGGAAATTACAATAGACCAAGGACCCCAATTTACCTCCAGGCTAATTGAGGAACTGATGAAGCAGTATAGGGTTCGACATAACAATACTACCCCCTACCATCCATAGGCGAACAGATAGGTAGAAGTTACCAATAGAGAAATTGATAATATCTTGATGAAAATCGTGTAGCTGCATAGGAAAGATTGGGTTGCAAGATTACCGGAGGTAGTGTGGGAATACAACATAACGTGGAAATAAACCATAGGCTTTACACCCTTTCGACTAATATACGGTAAGGATACAATGATGCCCATCGATTTTGAGGTTAAGATGCTCAGAAAAGTGGTAAAAATAGACTTAAGCCTAGATGAAGCATAAAGGGAACGAATTCGGCAGCTGAATTAGCTGGATGAATTTTGAATGGACACCCTACAGAGAAAAAAATTATACAGAGGCAAAGGAAATGGTGGTATGACTACCACATTAAGACGAAATAGTTCAAAGAAGAAGACTGGGTACTGTTGTATGATTTTAGGTTCCAGGAGCAAAAGGGAAACTGATGCAAAGGTGGATGGAACCGTACAAAGTGGTGGAGATCATCAAAAATGGTGTTGTGTGCATCAAGACAATTGACGATAACAACACCATTCTAATAGTTAATGGACATCTATTGCGCCCATACCACATGTTCGAAAGCTTATTGATGATGTCCAGAACAGGCATGGGGGAGACCCCATCCAAGTAAATTTTTCTAGAGTTCTCAACTACATGGAGGACACATAAGTGTCCACCAAAAATAAGTTAGTGTAGTTTCCTACTTTTCTAGCTTACGGTGTGTTTTATAGGAACAACGCTTGCATGCAAACTGCAGGCATCCTGAGAGCCAGGGCCTAACAGGCATGAATTATGTTTAACTGCATTTTTATTTTTTCTCATTTTCTTTTTGCAAGAGAATGGCCTGATTGCTCGAACAATAGGCATCTTAGGTAACAAGGCCTAGACTGGCTCAACATCCATAAACCTGCATGTTTAGGAATATAGTTTTGATCCAAGCATGTGCGTGGGCACCAATTCCTCGCCCACTAAAAGTGGGTCAGTTTTCCATGTCTACAAATATGAGATGATCTAAAAGACTCTTGATAAAGGAAACCAAGGATGAAAGCTCTCCTATTGTTGAGAAGAAAGTCAAGGCTTCAGATATGGATTCAATCCCTTCTCCTAGCATTTCGGATTCCTACAATTTTTTGCAACATATTAAGTTGGTGGAGGATAAAAAATATTCTATTATGGGGACCCTAAATGTTGTAGTGGAATTCATAGAAGACGTGAACCACTTTCTACATAAATTTTTGGTTGAGTCAACTTTTGGAAAGAGTGATATCGTAGGTAGGTTTGAGATTACCAAGGTCTAGGATGGTACGGTTGGTCATATCCTTTTTTGTTCCTATAGTTTTTTTTCTTCTTGTTGGGTTTGCATGTTGCCCTTAGCCTCTCCTCTCTTCATGGGTTGAGGGGTACCCTGGGTTGGATCGTGGGATGGCTGGATCATAGTTGTTTTTTATCTTTTATATTTTTGAGCTATGGGGTGGGTAGTGAGTGACCCTTGGTCAGTTCACTCCTGAATGTTTTTATCTGTAAAAGGTTGTGGGACTCCTTTCAAAACCCTTGTTTCTTTTATCAATAAAAAAATACAAAGATCTAAATTCCCTCTAATTATCAAAAATCTTATGCATTGAGAAAATAATATTCAATTTTACCTTAACTCCTCGATGTTATTCCTAATGCACTCAAAATATCTTTCCTTAAGGTTTTAATGCTCCTTGCCTGTTCATTTCCCCTGTGCTTTACCTACTACAAATTCAATCATGATGATGCTTTGTCCTCTAGATTCCAATGTTAACCTTGAATTCACCCAATGACCTTGCTTTCTCCTTGAGGTGCCACTTGGCTCAAAATACTATAAAGTTGTCCTCTATTGGACTGTGATAGCCTTGCACTCTAACATTTCACCTTTTGGTTAATGGATGCTCTCCTAGCTCTTGAATTCAAATAATTTTCTGGTTTGGATGGATAGTGCTCTTTGTTGGAAATTTGAGTTAGTTTGAGATATTTTATGTTGTCATTGATGTCACATGGATCATTGATGTCACATGGATCACATTTGGTTTTGGTGGCAAAAATATATATATATTTTTATTGGTTGAAAGGGTGTTGAAAGGTCCCTGAACCTTGTACAAGTATTTTTTACATGTTTTCCAAACCGACCGAAGAGGCCCAAGAGCTAAAGATCAAAGAAAAAGCAAAACACCACAAGAAGAAAGGTGTCGCGATATCGCGACAAGTTGCATTTTCGCGGTCCAAAGCATAGGGAAAAAGCAAGGAGGAAAAGGTGTCGCGATATCGCGACATGTTGCACCGTCGCGGCCAAAGGAGGAAGAGATGTCGCGATATCGCGACAAGAAGCAACATCGCGGCCGAAGGAGAGAAAGTGTCGCGATATCGCGACATGTTGCAACGTCACTGCCAGAAGAGAAGAAGTGTCGCGATATCGTGACAAGTTGCGTCATCGCGGCCAGAGGAGGAAAGGTGTCGCGATATCGCGACATGTTGCATCGTCGAGGCCAAAGAAGAAAATATGTCGCGATATCGCGACATGTTGCATTGTCGCGGCCAAAGGAAAAAAAGTGTCGCGAAATCGCGACATGTTGCACCGTCGTGGCCACAAGAGAAAAGGTGTCGCGATATCGCGACATGTTGCATTGACGCGGCCAAAGGAGGAAAAGTGTCGCGATATCGCGACATGTTGCAATGTCACGGCCAGAAGAGAAAAGGTGTCACGATATCGTGACAAGTTGTATCAGCATGGCCTAAGGAGAAAAAATGTCATGATATCACGACATGTTGCATCATCACGGCCAGAGGAAAAAAGGTGTCGCGATATCGTGACATGTTGCAGCATCATGGCCAAAGGAGAGAAAGTGTCATGAAATCGTGACATGTTGCATCGTCTCGACAAAGGATAAAAAATGTCATGAAATCGTGACATGTTGCATTACCACGACCAAAGAAGGAAAAGGTGTCGCGATATCGCGACATGTTGCATCATCGCGGCCAAAGAGAAAAAGTGTCGCGATATCGCGACATGTTGCATTATCCGAAGAGAAAAGGTGTCGCGATATCTGACATGTTGCATCATCGCCAAAGAAAAGTGTCGTGATATCGCGACATGTTGCATACCAAGAGAAAAGTGTCGCGATATCGCGACATGTTGCATCATCACGGCCAAAGAGAAAAAGTGTCACGATATCGTGACATGTTGCATCATCGCGACAAGAGAAAAAGTGTCGCGATATCGCGACATGTTGCATTATCGCGGCCAAAGAGAAAAAGTGTCGCGATATCGTGACATGTTGCATCATCGCGGCCAAAGAGAAAAAGTGTCGCGATATCGCGACATGTTGCATCATCGCGGCCAAAGAGAAAAAGTGTCGCGATATCGTGACATGTTGCATCATCGCGACAAAGAAAAAGTGTCGTGATATCGCGACATGTTGCATCATCGCGGCCAAAGAGAAAAAGTGTCGCGATATCGCGACATGTTGCATCATCGCGGCCAAAGAGAAAAAGTGTCGCGATATCGCGACATGTTGCATCATCGCGGAAGAGAAAAAGTGTCGCGATATCACGACATGTTGCATCATCGCGGCCAAAGAGAAAAAGTGTCGCGATATCGCGACAAGTTGCATCATCACGGCCGAAAGAGAAAAAGTGTCACGAAATCGCGACATGATGTAACGCGACCAAAGGAGAAAAAAGTGTCGCGATATCGCGACATGTTGCAACCTCGCGGCCAAAGGAGAAAGAAATGTCGCGATATCGCGACATGTTGCATTTTCGCGGCCAAAGGTGAAAAGTGTCGCGATATCGCGACATGTTGTATTTTCACTGCCGAAGGAGAAGAAGGAAGAAGTGTCGCGATATCGCGACAAGTTTCATTAGCATACCAAACCAATCCCCTGGCAACATCTCACATTGTGCAAACATTGAAACTTGTAGAATCATTCCTTAGGCCAATGGGGAAGGAGTCTCTCCACACTTGAATGTCAGATTCGCCGACTCCCTTGTTAGCAAGCCAGTCCGTAGCTTTGTTTCCTTCTCGGTATTGATGCTTAATGACTAATTCTGGGTAATTGCCAATTAGGGCCTTGCATTCTTGGAAAATCGAAGCAAGGGCCCAGGGAGGCTTAGCGGTACCATTGAGCCAGTTGATACAGTGCAGCGAGTCTCCTTCGATGATAAGTTTGTTGATGGTCAACCCTTCCAAGAGGATCAAACTTTGGAACAGAGCCCGTGCCTCTGCCATATTGTTGGATTGAATTCCCAGGTTTTGGGCAAAGGCCAAAATTATTTCTCCTCTGTGGTTTCTGAGAATTCCTCCTCCGCCGACCGCTCCTGGGTTGCCTTTGGCCGCACCATCGAAATTGAGCTTGTGCCACCCAGTAGGTGGTAAGACCCACTTGATGACAGACCTGTCAACAGAATTACGGGGCATGGCAGAGATGTTAGAAAGATTGAAAAGTTTGGTTAGGTCCGATTCTAGGCCCGGAGGGGGGGTTTTGAAGACGAAACAAGAGAGGCATTCTCCGTAGCAAGGGCCAAGATTTTGACAATGATAATCTTCTTATCAGTGGCTTGATTTTTGAAAATTTTGGCGTTTCTCTCGAGCCATATCCGCCACAGGAAAAGGTGGAGGCAAGCTTGCCACATGAATTTAAGTTGGTTGCTCTTGAAAGGTCGGGGCCATTGCTTAATAAGGAGGGGAATGGAATGTGGGAGGGCTGTGGAGATGTCGAAGGTGTTAAGAACCTGGTTGAGAACTGCTAGAGAAAAGGGACATTCCAAAAAAACATGCGAAGTTGACTCACAGGCGTTTTTGCACGGGATACACCAATTGGGAATGAGTAACCCTCTGATTATCAAGTTGTCAATGGTGAGGATTCTATTTTGGATGGCCAACCAACAAAATAATTTGACCTTGGGAATGATCTTGGGAACCCAGACCTGATTTGATAAGTCCCAACCATCTGTGGGAGTTTCTTGACTGTAGTAAGCTGATTTGACAGTGAAATTTCTAGAATCTTCAAGGTTCCAGACCATGGAATCATCTTTGTGTGAGCTCGGGATGATGCAAGTCCTCAACAAGTTTTGTAACCGCCTGAGAGCCTCGGTGATATGCCTTGGCCCGTTAAGAGCCAGGTGTTTCCATTCAGGTCTTGTAGGACCTGGGTTAATGAAGTGACACACCTTATCTCCAAAGGTGGCTTCGGTAGCCGCCTTGAGCACTGCAAGATGCGGATCTTGGCTGAGAGGTTTATCACGGATCCACGGGTCATCCCAAAAATGGATGGTCGTTCCAGTTCCTAGACACCACCTTAAGCCTTCCATGATGATCTTCCTTGTTTTGATAACGCCATTCCAGAAATGGGATCCGATAGGAAGGTTGTGCTCTCCAAGAAAGGAAAAGCGATGGAGGTACTTAGCTTTAATGATATCAATCCAAGTGACTTTTTCATTGATGGTAAGTCTCCAGGCCTGCTTGGCAATGAGGGCCATGTTCATCCGCTTGATGTCTCTGAATCCGAGTCCTCCATCCTTTTTCTTGGAACAGACCCTGTCCCAGGCGACTAGCAAAAATTTATTCTTGTTTTCGTTTCCAGCCCAAAGGAATCTGCGTTGAATTTGTTCAATTCTTTGGTAGATGGTAGCTGGAGCTTTGAAGATAGATAAGAAAAAAATGGGGATACTTTGCAGGCAAGCTTGGACCAGAGTGGCTTTGGTTGCCTGACTGAGCATTGAGCTTTTCCACCCCGCTAGTTTCTTGTTGAGGCGATCTAAAACAGGGTTCCACATAGCCGAGACTGATCTGCCATGGAAAAGCGGTAATCCAAGATAAGTAGTTGGAAGGCTCCCAATGTTGCACCCAAGGATCTCAGCAATCCTATTTTGTCTATGAGTGGGAGTATTGAGAAAGTATAGCTTGCTTTTACGGTAGTTGACTTTCTGACCAACCGCCTCTTCATAAGAATCAAGAATGTTCTTAATGATTTTTGCTTCGGGAACGGAAGCATGAGAGGATAGAATAGTATCATCAACAAACTGTTGATGGGATATGGCTTTGGATGTTGAGGCTGGTTTGATCCCAGAAACAAGACCACTATTGCAGGCATTTGAAAGGGTTCTTCCAAGGGTTTCGACCAAAATGATGAAGAGAAAGGGGGACAGAGGGTCCCCTTGACGGATGCCTTTGAAACTTTGGAAGAAACCTGCGGGTGAGCCATTGATAAGAACAGAGAACCAAGCAGTCGAGATACATTCGTGAACCATCTTGATCCATTCTTTGTGAAACCCAAACTTTTCCAGGACCTCGAACAGGAATTTCCAGGAAACCCGATCGAAAGCCTTGTTCATGTCAAGCTTAAGGAACATGCTGGGTTTTTTATTTTTAGATGTCGAGTGGGCCAATTCGTGGACGGTTATCACTCCATCCGAAATGAATCTGCCTTTGACCGAGCTCCCTTGGCACTGATCGATGATGGAGGGAAGGATGTCTTTCAACCTATTTGCCATAACTTTGGTGATAAGTTTGTAAATGACACTGCAGAGACTAATCGGTCTGAAATCAGAAAGAGAAGCACGATCGTTGGACTTGGGTATTAAAACAATGAAAGTGGAATTGGCCTCTCTCGACATCTTTTTGGCTCTCTGGAAGAATTTAACCGCAGCAACGACATCTTGGCCCACAATATCCCAGAAGTGTTGAAAAAACCGGGGTGGGAAGCCATCAGGTTCGGGGGCCTTATCAGGTTCCATTGCGAACAGAGCTTCTTTGACCTCCTCTTCAGTGAAGCTTTGAAGCAATTTTCCATTATCATTGTTAGACACCAACTTTGGGATGTTCTGTAGCAGAGAACTTGCGGTGCGGGGATGGATGCCAGTGCTTGGTCCTAAGATTTCCTGGAAGTGGCAAACAACTTCCTGTCTGATTGCTTGGATGTCAGAGACAATGGATCCATCAGCCTTGGTCAGCTCAGAGATTTTATTAGAGCCTCTGTGACGCATGGTGGAAGCATGGAAAAACTTCGTGTTGGTGTCTCCTTCTTTGAGCCAGAGGTTTCTGGATTTTTGCCTCCAGTATGTCTCTTCCTTAGCCAAGGCATTGTGAAAATTTGAAAGGAGGCTCTTTTCATCAAGGAAAGTTTTGACCCTCAGATCTCCTCCCTGAATCAGATTTTCCACCCTTTTCAGCTCATCCATCAGATGCTTTTTCTCGGTAAAGAGGTTGCCGAAAACATCCCTGTTCCAGCATTTTAGCTTGAGTTTGACCGCTTTCAGTTTGAGGAACAGATTCGTGAGAGGGTTTGGACAGAAGTCCTGCTGCCACCATTGTCGAATACACCGGCCTAAATCTGGATGAGTGAGCCACATCTTTTCAAACCTGAAAGGGGTTTTGAAGATTTTTTGGGGACGGGAACAATCCAGAATTAAGGGATTGTGATCGGAGCCAATTTTTGGGTGGCTATGAAGCCTGGCATCGCCAAAAATAGGAATGAGTTCTTTGGATAAGAGAAATCTGTCAAGCCGGATTTGGATGTGATGGATTCCCGCTCGTCTGTTGCTCCATGTGTAGTTGGACCCTTGGAGCGGCATGTCCATTAGCTCGTTGTGGTTGACAAAGTCGCTGAAGTCTTCTATGCAGCTGCTGGTGATCGGATTGCCTCCTTGTTTATCAAACAAATGGAGGGGAGAATTGAAATCGCCACAAAGCATCCATGGAAAGTCTACAAAGTTGTTACGCATTGCAGAAATGTTATCCCACAATAGTCTTATGTTAACAGGACTGTTAGGTCCATAAACATTGGTGGCGATCCATTGGAGGTTAGTGACTTTATTGGTAAACAGAATGTTGATGGTTCTATCTGAGACTGAAAGAACTCTCCCTTCAATGGTTGTCGGATCCCATAAACATAGGAGACCCCCGGATGCCCCTGTGGAGGGACAAAAGGCAAAATTGTTGTTTTCCCAGATTAGCTTGCAGACTTGAGTGTTGCTATTCTCATCTAGTTTGGATTCTTGAAGGAACATGATATTTGGTTTTAGATTTTTTCTTATTGTTTTAACAGTTCTCTATTTTGCAGTTCCATTGAGGCCTCTGACATTCCAGGAGATGAACTTCATCGAGACGATTTGGAGTTTGCTTTGCGACCTCTACCTCTCCCTTGAGACGGAGTTAGTTTGGGTCTAACTTCATCCTCGTCTTGGTGGGTTGTGATGGAGTGTTCGGAAATGGGGCCCAAGGTGGTAGGCACTGTGCCGTCAGCCATTTCGATCTCAGCTGCTTTGGAAAGTTTTTCTGCATTTGTCGGTCGTCCCCTCCTCTGTTCTTTGTTGACGTCTGCTTTGGGTGCGGGATTGGGAGATTTCAGTGGGCTGGAGGTTTGGTGGATGTCGGTGGAGTCAGTCCCAGGGGTAGGCCGGTGGGGGGATGAAGAGCGGGGAGGCTGGCACAGGGGCAACAGACTCAGGGGATTGGGAAAGGGGGGGGCTCTGAGATGGGGGGAGGGGTGGGAAGGGAAGAGGAAGGTGTGAGGGACCGAAATCGGTGGGTGAGTTTGGAAAGGTCATTGCAGACTTTCCTTTGGACAAAGGGGACTGAATCAAAGTGGGTGTGGACGTGGCGGTTAGATCTATGGGTAGGTCATCTGAGATGTCCTCTCCAATATGAAGATTATTTAAGGGGGCAAAATGATTAGATCGAGAAGGCAGAGCACTTACATTGTTGGGTTTGACATGATTTGAAGCAGAGGTCTTAGGAGGGCCTGCAGATCGGCCATGACCTCGGGCAGAAGCCTTTTTCTGGATGGTCTGGATCTGAGTATCCAACTTTCGGCCCGAATCACTGGGGATTTCTTTTTTTGGGGAAGGGCATTGAGAAAGCAGATGGCCCTGAGTATTGCACTCCAAGCAAAAAGCGGGCTTGTTTTCGTACTCAACTCCTTGGCGTCTCCTGTAGCTCCCGTAGTTGATGTCGATGCAGGTAGGCAAAGCCGAGTCCAGATTTGCCATGACACAAACTCGAGCATAGGTCATTCTGGTTCGGCTCGGGTAGCAGGGTCAATGGCGACCAAATCTCCAATCGGTTGAGTGATGCCTTTGAGTGCATCGTTGTAGAAGAACTATGGGGGGAGCCCATGAAGTTTGACCCAAATCGGTGCGATATTGATAGACTAAGTCTCAGGATCAAAGTCTTCCCCCCATCTCCACAGAAATAGGCTGCGGTAGCCGAAAAACCATGGCCCTCCGGTAAGGATGCGGTGGGTGTCAAGGGCATTATTTAGCCTTATCATGAAAAACCCCCTGGGAAAGGCCACTAACTCCAAGCTGCCCGAAAGCCGCCATTTGGATAGAGCCCACTCGCGGATAGTTTCCATATCAGGCCGAGCACCGACAAATTTCCCAATAAGAGAGAGAGACTCTTGGAAGATCAGTGGCTCCATGACCTCACTCGGGAAAGAGACTTCAGTGCCCGTTATAGAGAAGGGCAAAGGAGTTTGGAAAGAAAACGCTCCTGACGAAGACCGTACTTTGTCAGCAAAGGATAAAGACCAAGGAGGTGCTTTGGAAGGAGAGGAGGATGAAACCCTAACGTTTTCAGAGCGGCTCCTATCGCTATCCGTCGGTTTCACCACGCCGTTTGGGTCTTCACCGAGATTCCCGCCGAGTGGGCCTGCGGTAGGCCCAACAACGCCTGCAGGACCCGAGGACTTTCCTGCAACACCTGCTCCCGCCATCGTCGCCATCATCACCATCATCGCCATGAAACCCTCGTGGCAAAAATATTTCATAAATAAGCATTTATGATATTTTGGAAAGCATGGCTATTTACAGGGTTTTTATGAAAACCAAGGTAGGAAAAATAAAAGGTTTTATTTAAAACCATGGTGGGCTTATGTGGAAAGGGCTTTTCTTAAAATCCAAGGTGGAATTTTGTTTCATCGAAAAAGGACCTCCGGTGATGAAGATATTAAAGTTTAAAGTTTAAGTTTAAATTAATGGAGGGCCGACCTATGTGCAATTAATGGAGGGTGGCATATATATATATGTAAAGGTTTCAATTTATTTTGGAAAGGGGGCATATTATATATCGTCGGAAAGCTTATTTCGAGGGCTATTTGAATAACTTATTTAGAAGGAGAAATAAGGTGTGTGTAAAGAGATATTTCTGATTTTGCAAAGGGGTTCCAAAAGTGAAGTTTGCCTTGTTCTTTTTCAAGAGGATTAATTCTTTCATGAGGTGACAAGGTATGCAATATTGTGATTTATTTTATTTTATGGTATAAGTGGTTTTGGGAGTGAAAAGGTTATGCAATGTTTTGATTTATTTTATTTTATGGTACAAGTGGTTTTAGGAGAGATAAGGAAGTTGTGCAATTAAAGGCCTTGGTGATGATTATTGAAAAGTGGAGTAATGTTGATTATTTTGTGATCTACTAACCCTTGTGAAGATTGGCAAAAGAATTTTGTGATTGTGGCAGATTTACAAAGAGGTTTTTTCATCTTCATAAAAGGTATGGGCACATTCTCCTATTGATTGTTTATGGTGGTTGATTTCTGAAATATCATTGGAGGGAAAAGGATTGTTTGTGGTTTCCTTTTCGAAAGTGGTTGGTTGAATGCTTCAAGGTTTTCTGAATTGAGAGTTGTGTCTAAACCTTGTTTGATAAGCATAGTTGTTGAAGCCCATTGGTTGTGAAAGAACTTGAGTTAGAAAAGAACATGAGTATCATTGTTATGTGAGATTTGTGGTTGAGCATTGTTGGAAACATTTGAGTTGGTTGATACATACTTGGACTAGGGTTGTGTGAGAGAGAGTTATCCCTTGTGATGATTGGTTGAGTTGAGTTGAGATTGAGATTAGAACATATTGAGTCTCTAACAATTCTCTTTATGCTTCTATGAGTTGATTTGAGTTGAGTTGAGTTGAGAGTGAGATTAGAACATATTGAGTCTCTAACAATTCTCTTTATGCTTCTATGAGTTGACTTGAGTTGAGTTGAGATTGATTTGAGTTGAGAGTGAGATTAGAACATATTGAGTCTCTAACAATTCTCTTTATGCTTCTATGAAGTTAATTTGAGTTGAGATTGCCATTCATTGTTGAGTTCATCTTTGAGTACTACTTGAGCATGATTGATTGAGCCTTTGAGAAGGCCTTTGGGATAGATTTGAGGATAGTTTTGGAACAGATTTGAGGATAGTGTTGGGACAGATTTTTAGACAGATTTGGGCAAGTTCTTGGTGAGATTGCTAGAGCATATTTGGGCAAGTTCTTGGTGAGCTTGCTAGAGCATATTTGGGCAAGTTCTTGGTGAGCTTGCTAGAGCAGATTTGGACAAGTTCTTGGTGAGCTTGCTAGAGCAGATTTGGACAAGTTCTATGTGAGCTTGTTATTTAGATTTGACAAGTTCTATGTGAGCTTGTTAAGTAGGTTTTGTGTGAGCCTATTGAGCAGGTTCTTAGTGAGCCTATTGATAGAGCTTTGGAGGTGATAGAGTATAGAGGACAGAGTCTCAGTGGATAGAGATCCAGTAGCCAACATAATTGAAGATAGATCTGAGTGAGGAGTCTTCAAGTGGAGAGAGGTCCACCAATTAGTGCAATAGAGAGACAAAGTCTTCTAGAAGATCACATAGCCAGAGCAGAAGGGGAAAGAGTTCTCCTATGGAAGAGATCCATGAACTTGAGATTAGGGGATCAACATCTCCTTTGGACAGAGATCCATAAACATTGTAATTGGGAGTGATTCCCAAAGATATTGATTGAGAAAGTTTTAGTAAAATATTTTCTCCGTGGAGTAGCCCACATTGGGTGAACCACGTAAATTGTGGTGTCTCTATTGTGTATGGTTTTTGTGCATTGCTTTGATTACTGCTATTGATACTTGCTATCTTTACACAACATAATATTGAATTGGAAGAAAAAGTAAAAAGTGGTCTTATACTGTTCACCCCCCTCTCAGTATAAGCTTGTGTTCTTCAATTGGTATCAGAGCGGGTTCCTTCGAAAAGGCTAACAGCTTGAGGGAAGATTCTACAAGAACACACATGGCAAAGAAAGGCAAAATAAGAACCATGAGATCTAAGAAGAAAAATGAATCCGATCTTGAAGCTCTAAGAAGGGAAGAAGAAAAATCAGTAAGATGTCTTGAGTGTGGTAAGCTTGGTCACATGGCATTTTATTGTCCACAAAATGGGTATAGCAGCAATAGAGAGGAAATGGAACTTGACTGGATTTTCAAAGATATTGTTTCTCAAAAGGCAGCATTCAAGGTTTCAAAAGAAGAATATTCTGCTTGTGGTCAACTCGATCATGTCTCGAGTTACTGCAATGGCTTCAGGTGATAGTGAAGATGAAATGGAACTCAAGGAAGACAGGCACAATCAAAATAGTGAAGATGAATGCAAGAATAAAAAAGAAAAGGAAAACATGTATGAACAAGGCAGGCATGACAAGAAGAGCTTGTATATGGAAGAAGCAATCAGTGCTTCTAGCAGCAATAATGAAAGTCTCTCAGTCAGTGAAAAAGAAGAAGCTCCTACTGAAGATCAAAAGTAGGAATCTCAAGTAAGAATTTATCATGAAGAGAAAAATAGGCACAATTATGATCATGAAGAAAAGAAAGTGTCAGAACAAGCTTTTGAAGAAATGAAAAGAGAAAACTCAAGACTAAAGGCTCAAGCACAAGAGGATGAGAAGATAAAGGTAAAGCTCCTACAAGATCTCATTGATCTAAAAATCACGGTTGAAGAGGCAAAGAAAATTGAAGAAGATATGCTTGAACAATTAAAGGTAAGGAAGCAAGAATGTGAAAGATTAGAACATGAAGTTGTTTCCTTAAGGTTGGAAGTGAAAGACTCCAAGGATAAGTTGCACAAGTTTTGGAAAGGTTTCAAAGCACCAAAGGTCCCATATTTTAGGTTTGGGGAATCACACTCAAAAGGAAAGGAAGTTCTAAAATATGAAAGCAAGGAAGCACCTAAGATTTGTGAGGAAAGTTCCAAAGTTCCTATGGCTCCAAATATTCAGTTTGGTTCTTGTTTTGAGATAGGTGAATCAAGTTCAAAGGGAAAAGAAATTCTTGAAGAGAAAGGCAAGGAAGAAACTAAGGAAGAGGTTTTAGATGCTACAAAGAAGGTTCAAGAATGCAATGCACAAGTTGAAGATGATCATAAGGATAATGGTCAAGAAAGGTATGAGGAACCAAGGCATGAACAAAGGGCTTTTCAAGGATATTGTTTTTCTTGTAATGGATTTGGACATAGGGCTATACATTGCAGGATCCATGGATCAAAGAAGTTTGATTTTGCTAGAAGAAACTTCAAAGGAAGAAGGTATGATTTTCAGGGACATTGCTTCTCATGTAACAGGATTGGTCATAAAGCTTTTCAGTGCAAAGGAAATGAGCAACATGGTTTTGGTTTTAGAGCTACACAATTCAGAAGTCATGGTCATAATGGTCATGAAAACAGAGCTTCACAATACAGGGTTCAGGAAAGGAATGGATATGGAAATTATTTCAAGAATGATTTCAGGACATGGGCACCAACCAAAGGCTACAATATCAAGTGTTTTAATTGCAATAACTTTGGGCATATTGCAAGATGGTGTAGGACTCAATTCCAAACAAGTTCAAGGCAAGAAGGTCAAACAGGTTCTAGACAAGAAGATCAAGTAATTCATCAAGAGAAGGATATCAGAAAAACATGGAAGGAAGTTGATAGAGGAAAGAAACAAAGTGATATGGGAGTAAAAGTACTCCCACCCCAAAATTAATCACCTCAAAAGAAAAAGGGGGTGAGGGGGCTAAGCTTAAGAGTCATATCTTTTAGCCCCATAGGTGTCCCTTTTGCCATTGATGTCAAAGGGGGAGAGATTTGAGTAAGGGGGAGAGCATTGAGTTAGGGGAGCAGCCTCCAAAGAGAGTATTGAGTTAGGGGGAGCAACCTCCATAGAGAGTATTGAGTAAGGGGAGCAACTTTGATTCTCAGAGATGGTTTTTGCAGTGATTGTGGTGTTTGCATTAGAGGTGTTGCCATCAATGACAAAGGGGGAGATTGTTGGAAATTTGAGTTAATTTGAGGTATTTTATGTTGTCATTGATGTCACATGGATCATTGATGTCACATGGATCACATTTGGTTTTGGTGGCAAAAATATTTCATAAATAAGCATTTATGATATTTTGGAAAGCATGGATATATACAGGGTTTTTATGAAAACCAAGGTAGGCAAAATAAAAGGTTTTATTTAAAACCATGGTGGGCTTATGTGGAAAGGGATTTTCTTAAAAGCCAAGGTGGAATTTTGTTTCATCGAAAAAGGACCTCCGGTGATGAAGATATTAAAGTTTAAAGTTTAAGTTTAAATTAATGGAGGGCCGACCTATGTGCAATTAATGGAGGTTGGCAATATATATATATGTAAAGGTTTCAATTTATTTTGGAAAGTGGGCATATTATATATCGTCGGAAATCTTATTTCGAGGGCTATTTGAATAACTTATTTAGAAGGAGAAATAAGGTGTGTGTAAAGAGATATTTCTGATTTTGCAAAGGGGTTCCAAAAGTGAAGTTTGCATTGTTCTTTTTCAAGAGGATTAATTCTTTCATGAGGTGACAAGGTATGCAATATTGTGATTTATTTTATTTTATGGTATAAGTGGTTTTGGGAGTGAAAAGGTTATGCAATGTTTTGATTTATTTTATTTTATGGTACAAGTGGTTTTAGGAGAGATAAGGAAGTTGTGCAATTAAAGGCCTTGGTGATGATTATTGAAAAGTGGAGTAATGTTGATTATTTTGTGATCTACTAACCCTTGTGAAGATTGGCAAAAGAATTTTGTGATTGTGGTAGATTTACAAAGAGGTTTTTTCATCTTCATAAAAGGTATGGGCACATTCTCCTATTGATTGTTTATGGTGGTTGATTTCTGAAATATCATTGGAGGGAAAAGGATTGTTTGTGGTTTCCTTTTCGAAAGTGGTTGGTTGAATGCTTCAAGGTTTTCTGAATTGAGAGTTGTGTTTAAACCTTGTTTTATAAGCATAGTTGTTGAAGCCCATTGGTTGTGAAAGAACTTGAGTTAGAAAAGAACATGAGTATCATTGTTATGTGAGATTTGTGGTTGAGCATTGTTGGAAACATTTGAGTTGGTTGATACATACTTGGACTAGGGTTGTGTGAGAAAGAGTTGTCCCTTGTGATGATTGATTTGAGTTGAGTTGAGTTGAGATTGAGATTAGAACATATTGAGTCTCTAAAAATTCTCTTTATGCTTCTATGAGTTGATTTGAGTTGAGTTGAGTTGAGATTGAGATTAGAACATATTGAGTCTCTAACAATTCTCTTTATGCTTCTATATGAGTTGAGTTGAGATTGATTTGAGTTGAGAGTGAGATTAGAACATATTGAGTCTCTAAAAATTCTCTTTATGCTTCTATGAAGTTAATTTGAGTTGAGATTGCCATTCATTATTGAGTTCATTTTGAGTACTACTTGAGCATGATTGATTGAGCCTTTGAGAAGGCCTTTGGGACAGATTTGAGGATAGTGTTGGGACAATTTTATGGACAGATTTGGGCAAGTTCTTGGTGAGCTTGCTAGAGCATATTTGGGCAAGTTCTTGGTGAGCTTGCTAGAGCAGATTTGGGCAAGTTCTTGGTGAGCTTGCTAGAGCAGATTTGGGCAAGTTCTTGGTGAGCTTGCTAGAGTAGATTTGGGCAAGTTCTTGGTGAGCTTGTTAGCACAAATTTGACAAGTTCTGTGTGAGCTTGTTAAGCGGGTTCTGTGTGAGCCTATTGAGCAGGTTCTTAGTGAGCCTATTGATAGAGCTTTGGAGGTGATAGAGTATAGAGGATAGAGTCTCAGTGGATAGAGATCCAATAGCCAGCATAGTTGAAGATAGATCTGAGTGAGGAGTCTTCAAGTGGAGAGAGGTCCACCAGTTAGTGCAATAGAGAGACAGAGTCTTCTAGAAGATCACATAGCCAGAGTAGAAGGGGAAAGAGTTCTCCTATGGAAGAGATCCACGAACTTGAGATTAGGGGATCAACATCTCCTTTGGACAGAGATCCATAAACATTGTAATTGGGAGTGATTCCCAAAGAGATTGATTGAGAAAGTTTTAGTAAAATATTTTCTCCGTGGAGTAGCCCACATTGGGTGAACCACGTAAATTGTGGTGTCTCTATTGTGTATGGTTTTTGTGCATTGCTTTGATTACTGCTATTGATATTGCTATCTTTACACAACATAATATTGAATTGGAAGAAAAAGTAAAAAGTGGTCTTATACTGTTCACCCCCCTCTTAGTATAAGCTTGTGTTCTTCACTCTCCTAGCATTATATATCCAAATGGATTCTATAAGAAGGTGCTCTCTAGTGCTAATTGCTAAAGATGAAATGTGGTACTCTCCTAGCATATTTGACTAGATGAAAGGTGTTCCTTCTCCTAGTGCATATGTCTAAGTGGATAATGACACTCTCTAACACTTAGATTTAAAGGATGGATGATGCTCTTCTAGTATGAATGTTATTGCCTAGCTTCACTGTACTACATTGGCTTTGCTATATTGCACTATAGATTTGCTATACTACAATGTGGCTTGGCTAGCTTCATTGTATTACAACATTTCTTTTTGCTTTCCTTAGCTACAAAACCTTATATATTACTTAGATTTTCATTTCTATAGCTAATCTTATATTTCCTTTATATTGGTTGCTTATTTCTATCTCTATTCAAGTTGGTTTCTTATATATATCTTTGATGGCCTCTCAATGCTTCTTCTTTTCTATTTTGCTTTATTATTTGTATACTATTACTACTTCTTACTATATACTTATTGATTTCCTCTTATTTATGCTTGCTTCTTTCTTGTTTTCTCTCTATACTTACTTTCTTCTTCTCCTTTATATACTTGCTTCTCTATTGCTTGCTTTCTCTGTAGTATACTTGCTTTTCCTCTTGTTGCTTTTGCTTCTCATCTCTATCTCTATTCTATCTAGTTTCTACTATACTTCTATATTTCATATAGGAAGTTTGAATTATTTTAATCTTTGTAGGAAACTTAGAAAACTTCTCTATCCTTGTAGAAGCTTTGAAAAATTCTTAATTCCTTTCTCTATCTCCATAGAAAATATTGCTCTTCAATCAATCTAAAATATTTAATGTCTTAAGTTGCACTTAAGAACCCAATATGATTATATTTCTTACTAGAGAACCCAATATAAATGTCAGGGTGGCTTTTAATATCCCTAAATAACCAACTATCTTCTGAGTTGGTTTTGCATCAATCTTCAAATATTCAAATAATGATTCTACTCTTCTTCTCTAGAGAATCTAAAAACTATATCAAGATGACTTTATATGTCCCCAAATATATAACTATCTTATGATTTGGTTGTATCTCTACCTAATGTCCAACTTTTCTCCTCAGTTGACCATTTTCTTCAATATAGTTGACTCCTAGTCTTCACTAGTTTTCCTTCAACCAAGTAGAAAGACCCTAGTATATAAATCAAGGTGACAAGATTCGTGTCCCCTCTATTTTTTACTTAATAAGATCTTTAAAAAATAGAGTCAAAGTCTACACTACCTTCAAAGTGGACTAACTCTAAATTAACTTTATCAAAAGTGGATAAAGTTAATTATTAAATGTGACTAAATAAACTCTATCAAAATGAACATAGTTTGATGGTACCTCTAATAACATTGTTGGCTTCTTAAGTCTTACTACCACAAAATATCATAGGTCCCGGTATAAAATAGCCATAATATTAAAGATCAAAATAATAATAAGTTGAGTAGAATGAGAAAATTAATATGTATATCAAGGCTTATATAATACTAAAATAAACATTCATTTATATAATCTTAAATATGAATGTTAATAGCCTAAGTCATTCATAAACTATGCATGAAGAAAACTTACAATATTATTTGCTAGATCTCTTATAGATAGAATTCTCCTTCTTGATTGTACTTGGATTAATTACTTTCTCATGGAGTATTATCTCCATAATATAGCCATAGTAATATGACTCTTCAAGTACTTGCCTATTGCTCTCCATATGATAAGTCTCATGAAATTTGGCTTGTCATCTTACTACTTGCATACTAGATGGATAATTGACGCTACAAAACTTGCACAAATATACATGACTCTTACACTTATACATACACTCCTAATATAGGATACTTGTGCATTTCTTACACATTGCACTCTTACATGAAACTTGTACATTTCTTGCACATTGACACTTACATAAAAAGGGAAATATAAATCACACTTCTAAACTATAGACTCAACCCTAATCTATTACATATTTATAATTGTACCATGGAGGTACCATGGGAGTACATTAGCAGGTACAAAATAATGTATTCCTCAACAATAAATAGAGGTCATTTCTTTGGAGTAAAGCAATTTAGTCCTATGTTATCAAGTTTATTAGAGGATATAAAAATGAATTATGAGGGCCAAAGTAATATGAGAAAATAACTAAAACAAAAGTGAGTATGATCCAAGAGGGAGTGCAAGCCAAGAGGGAGTTTGAGTTGTGATTCAATAATGGTAGAAGAGCAACATTTTCATCCATAGTGCATCAATATTTTAAACCCTTACCACGAATTCATAGAACATTATTTTTGAAAAATATCAAAGTGAAGAAACACCTAGAGAAAGAAGAGAAAAAAGCTAGTGCAAGCTGGGAGTGAGTGCAAGGTAGGAGGGAGTGTAAGCTAAGAGTGAGTGCAAGCCAAGAGGGAGAATGAGCCAAGAGGAGTATGATCTAGGAGTGATCCCCACTAGCTAGTATATAAGAAAACTCATTTTTGAAACCCCTAAAGGAAAGTTAGAATACCCTAGCTAGAAGTATGGAGCCCGAGTTAGAGATAAGCGAAAGAGTGAATACATGGCAAGTTCAATCCATGTAGTAGATGTTACACTATATTGGAAGTATTACATTATGTGTCCCCCTTGTAAATATTAGTTTGGTAGTTGATTTATATTTTATATAATGTGTGTGTCAATATTAGAGAAAGTGGAAAGTGTTAAAATGGAGAATGAAGAATCACATGATATGTGGCAAGATGAGAGTTTTATTTTTATAAAAGGAATATGAAAGGTTGCATCTCCTAGATGTTTGAGAAGATCAATAGTTAAAGCACTGAAAATTCATGTAAAACTATATAATGGAGACAAAGCTTCATGAAATGTATGACAAGTATTTATGAAATATGCAATGAACCTCTTATCTATTTTATCAATAATATTAAGTCTTAAATGCTGAAATATTATTATTATTTCATGATTGTATTTGATTCATATTGATTTAAATATTGTATGCTTTAATATTGTTATTAATTTAATCCTAAATATCAAGACATGCAATTTAATCTAGCTAAAAAGCCATCAATTATATTAGTCACTTTAGTTTATCATTTCCAGGGTGGAGAGAGTGAGGAAAAAAGTGAGAGGAGAAGAAGATTGGATAAGAGAATATTGAAGGAGAAAGCAGAAGAGTGCAGAAGAAGAGAAGATTGAAGAAAAAAGATAACGTGAGAGATGTAGTAGACAAAGTGAAGATTGATAGTTGCTAGAAGAGGTGGACAAGTAGAGATCATTGAAGGTGTTGTAAGAGGGCAATAGAGTCGTACAACTATTATGGAAGATATTAATCTAAGCACACAAAAAGCTTATTGGATTCCTAAGAGTATGAGTGCATTGAGGGCAACAATCTAGACATGAGAATATTGTAGCTAAAAGATGTTGGATCTTTGGCCTAATTCAAATAAATCAAACTTGAGAAGACAAAGAGAATGCAACAAATTCATTGAATGTAGTAACGCCTAGCTTTGAATAGTTCAAACAATACGAAAATAACCCTAATTTGGTATAAATTAAAGATTTAATAGAGTTTAAGATAAATTGATAGAGAGAAGAAATATATTGAATAAGGATAGCTCTTTTAATTACAACCATAATTTGGTTATATGAAAGTAGTTGGATTTGTGAAGTAAACCAACAAGTTGAGGCACATAATAGAAAGGACGTCAAGGCCAAAGTCGCTTGAAAATTAAAGTGCCATTAGATCAAATAAGACATCAGAATGTAGTGAAAGCATAAGCAAGGTGAAAGCTATTTGATAACCTGATAGTTTGAGAGCCTAATATCTTGAGATCCAAAGAGCCAAAGTGCTAGTAAAAGTTGAATCACAAAATTCTAGGCAAAAGCTTCTTGAGAGTCAAAGCAGAAGCACCCTAGAAGAGGAAAAGACTCCTCAAACTATACATCAAATATTTGCATGCGTAATGTATGTACTTGAAATTTGAATTGCCTGAAACCTGATGCGTCTAACATTCCTAGTAGGTCCAAGTGTAAAGCAAAAAATAAGGTAAGGGTAATATTTGAATTTTTGGGTAGAAAGAAATATTTTTATTAAACGCATTTACTTTGAAGTAATAAGGTGGAAAGAAATTTTTATAATTGCATGATAATTTGACTAAAGAAAGTAAGAGATTATTAAATTTGATTATTGTTGAATAAAGTGAATACGAAGTTATATGGGAAACAAAACATTTAATATTTGAATTGAAGCTGGATTTAATTGGAGTGTGGGTGAAATCTCGAAATTTAAAGGATCAATAAGGTTTACCAAGTTTATTTTGAATTTAAGCTTTATTGAATTAGGAGTAATAAGTTTATTTGATTTGAAGAGTGATAAAATTTTAGGAGTTATAAAGTTTATTTGGTTTTATTGGAGAGATAAGTAGATAGTGATTTAATTTATTGAAGATTTAAATTTTTTTCAAGAGTTGTTTGATTTTTTTTAGATAAATTTTTAAATTTGAAGTTTATTTAATTTGATCTTATAGTTTTTGAAAATTATATATTTTTTTTCAAATTAACCATTTCTGGGAGACAAAAGGACTTCTACATCAAACTTAGAAAAAATACATTTGCAAAATTCATTCATTAGTTTCTAGAACTAGGGAGACATAAGTTTTTCTACTCCATAGGATTTAATTTAGAAACTTTGATTTATATAAACCTAGGGAGTTAAAAGGATTACTACTTCAAAGGTTTAGAAAATTAATTTACAAAATTTAATTTTTTGAAATTTCAATTTTGGATACATAAGGTTGTCAACTTCAAAGGAACATGGCAAAGAAAAAGCAAGTGAAAAGAAAAATAAATGATCAAAAAATAGAAATACAAAAACATGAGTTGTCAAAAATAATTGAAGAAGAAAACTTATGTTTTCAAGAAGAACAAATATACATTCAAGATGACTCACTAGAAGAGACTAAAAAAATATTGCAAATTTTAAAATATTGTACTCAATACATGATAGAAAAAATTGAAGGACAAAAGGATACATCAATGAAGGAAAAGAGAGTCTTACAATCAATCATGAGAGAAGCCAAAGATGAAATTTTTTTGATGCTTGGAAATTATCTAAGTTCAAAGCTTGATGAAGCAGTTGAAGATTTTAAAGGTCTTTTTACATTAAGTAATGATATAGAAAAGATAATGTTATGGCATTACGATATAATGACGTTCTTAAAGGTAAGAATAGAAAATGAGAGGAAATGACTAAATATTTGAAGTATAAGCTTGTTGATATTACCAATGAAGCAGAAAAGGAAAATTTTTTAATCCTTGAATGATGCATGCAAAGTATTCTTAATGATGCTAATGATTGTTATGAAAATTTTATTACTATACATATTAGTTTTTGGAAAATAATATACAAGGGAATAATCACTCTAAATATTTCCAAGATAAGAAAACAAGGAAAGGTTGAATAATTAGGGAACAAAAAAATGGTAAAACATGTTTACTATGATATGAATGATTTAAGGTCTATGATAGTGAATGAATGTTGTGATACTGTAAATGCAAAAACAAAACACCAGATATATATACTATGAAATAATTAAGTAATGACACAAAATATTGCACAAAGAAATACATTTTTATTATTATCGTTGGTGGATCTTAATACAATCATATGTACCCCAAATAAGGGGTTTACAATGCTTAATATTTGATTCAGTTTGATACAAGGCACTAGGGTTATTTGAAAACCTAGTTAGAAATACTGGTGGTGTCTTCAAACTTGTCTTTGATCCCAATAAAGTGAGTGGGGTTTTTGGTATCCTATGCAGGACCACTCCAAATTCAACAACTTCTAATGATATGATTCCTATACCTATAAACAATAGACAACATACAAATAATTAGTAATATCTGTGAGGGCTCCACTATGTGAGATCCTCTAAACATATGATTACTAACCCTAGATGCTGCAAAATAATATTGAAAAACAGTAATACAAGAATGAAATAAACTGCAGATGAACTTTATCTTATCTTTTGCTGACTCGTGGCTTTTATCTTCATTGTTGTTGTAGCAGATGATGATGCAGATGTACCCTAATGACATCTGAGGGTCATAGAGCTATAGATCAGGGATGAGAAATGCTCGCAGGCACTTGGTAGATGCTTGAGGGCACTCAAAAGATGCATGCGGACACTTGATAGAATAGGAAATGCCCGTGAGTATTTGACAAATGCCCATGGGCACTCGATAGGATAGGAAAAACCTGTGGGTATATGTCGAGTAACTGCGGGTGTTTCCCATACCTAATGTGTAGTCCTACAGCCCTCGGGCACTGCTAGGGCACATCTACATCATCATATACTACAAAAAAAACAAATATAGAAGCCACAAGTCAACAAAATATAAGGTAAAGTTCATCTACATTTTATTTAATTCTTGTATTACTATTTTTCAATATTATTTTGTAGCATCTAGGGTTAGTAATCATATTTTAGAGGGTCTCACGTAGTGGATCCCTCACAAGTATTACTAATTATTTGTATGTTGTCTATTGTTTGCAGGTACAGGAATCATATCATTGGAAGTTGTTGAAGTTGAAGTGGTCCTGCATAGGATACCAAAAATCCCACTCACTCTGTTGGGATCAAAGACGAGATTGAAGACACCACCAACATTTCTAACTAGGGTTTTGGAGAACCCTAGTGCCTTGTATCAAATTGTATCAAATATTAAGCATTGTAAACCCCCTATTTGGGGTACATCCGATTATATTAAGATCCATCGATGATAATAATAAAAATTTAGTTCTTTGTGCAATTTTTTGTGTCATTGCTTAATTATTTCATAGTATATATATCTGTTGTTTATTTTTGCATTCAAAAATGGTGATCATGGTGGGACCCCCTAAGGGTTTCTTATTTTGATTTATCTTGTTAACTAACTTGTTAATTTTTATCTCATCTCACATGTTTTTCATAAGGACGAATCACAGGAATTTCATAAAATCAAGGTTTTTGAAAAACCATAGAAGTTGTAGAACTATGTAGACGATCGGTGGTGCTCAGGGAACGCCCTCCAGTATTCTAGAAGTGTTGATGTGTGTTTTAGAAGTACTGTGAGGTGTTTTACAAAGAGATCAAGTGAATACATAAGCTTACCTGTAAGTCTGTTGTAAACCCTAGTCTTTTGTTTTACTTTTTTTATGTTTTTGTAGATATTAGACTAAAATGAATATCATAATATATCTATTGAAATTATTATTTAGTAAATTGAAAGTACTCTCACATTTGGTGATTCAAGGTAGAAGAGAAGATGAACCCTCCTCTGTTTAGAGAGCGGTCTTAAGAAGTGTACTCTACTTCTTTTGGGGAAATTAATATTTTTGGTGTTGGCTTCTAATTTAGACTAGTGAAATTAGTTATTCCTGATATTGTGTGTACACCATAAAAAATTGAAAACCTTAAAAGGAAATACACACTGCACATTTCATTTTTAATAGTAATGCATTGGATTTCATCACCAACCATTGCTTGAGATTTGGTGACGGTGGGTTTCATCTCCATCCACCAATCTCTGCCCCTAGACACTTTAGGACACCCCTGAGCAAACTTGTTGGACTTCATCACTAGTAAGAATCTCATTGCCCATCCAAGCCATAGTTTTCACCCATTTTAATTCATATTAGTTCATCAAAACACATAAAACCAAAAAAAAAAGGAAAAATATTAAAACAAGATAAAAAAAAGAACAGAGGTAAGACACATTTTGTTGTATAAACATAGGATTGGATTACCTGTTTAATTTTGTGAGTTTTTCATTCCGCATTTTATTATTCTAGCACATATTATATTTGGTTCATTAGTTTATGGTATTAACAAGAAATCAAGCTAAAATAATGAATCAAATATCCACCAATCAAACCACTTCAACAATGGAGTGTTCATCATCACCTTCCACCACCACTTCCATGATCAATACCCCTAGTGTGATACAGGTAAGTTATTCAAATTTGTCTACGGGTCCATCACACACTATGTCACCCACACCATTTCACATAACTATTCCACAAATTGAGTCATCCTCACCTACCTTCAGTCACCACATCACCCATATAGATATGGCCCAAGTAGAAGCTCTTTTAGTGATCTACTAACTATGTCTTAGAGTCAATCCATAACTCACCTAGACATGATCCTTATTTCCAGCAGGAACTTATCTCATCCTAGCCTTCAAGCCTTACCCAGGTGTATAAATATCCTCTTTTTGAGGTATCAACTACACCTTCCCAACATTGGTTCATCCCCTAATAATCATATGCTCCAAGAACATCCATCCCATCATCCTACACATATACCTATAGCAATCCTTTGTATGAAGCACATGTCAATGCTGCTTCACAAATGCCATCCTCCATCTCATCCAATGTTTCCCATCTAGTTGTAATTCCTATTGCAAACTATCCTCCACCTACCTCGTCCATTCCATCCACATCCACTCCATCAACCATTGATATGGAAATACATGAAACATGGGAATATATCAACAAATTGCTTAAAAAGCAATAGAATGCTCAACAATAAGTTCAAGTGATCAACCCTAAGCCTCAACCTATTTCCACTTAGCCCATCTATGTCAATCCTAATCCATCATGGGTACCACAATCTTATGTGGTTTCCATTCCCAACCAGCAAGCATACTTCACACCCAATCAAACTTGGGCATCACCATCTTCCCAAGTCATCATCTCCACACCCCCCAATTCATCACATCTCCAACAACACACTCAATCCAATTCATTCATCAATCCATTCACCACATCTCAATACACTCAAAAATAAAACCAAGGCTTACAATCAGATTGTCAACACACTTTAATTTTGCAATATATTTTAACTCGACTCACTAACATTGAGTTACAATTGAGTCATCATCAATTTTATCATCATCCATGTCAACAACCACAGTAGTTGCAACATCCAGTTCCACAATCCACATCTTAGGTTATGATACATGTACCACAAATTCAACATCCAATACAATCAGACAAATGCACCAAGCATCCTACAAAGCCCCATCGATACTACACGATGCTTTCAAAATCTTATTCAACCATTTTTGAAGGCTTTATGAAGCACAAGAGATTGTACTTCTAGAAATCAAATCAAGTGATCCTAACAAGCCACATGGAAAAGGTTATAAGAAGCATTTATACTATCCCTATCATCAACAAGCGGGCCATGACATCGGCCATTGCAATGCATTTAAAAACATTGTCCAAGATCTTATTGATAGGAAAGTCTTTCCCATAAACGGTTTTTCCAACCTATTTGATAAGGACATTGGTCCTAACTCAATTATCAAGCAGATTGGGGATTCTTAGGATATCACATCCTCCTAGTCACTCACATAACCAATCATCAAGCTCCAAAGGGCCTAACTCCTTTGGTCACATCTCAATTTCAAAAATATCCAAAGGCACTTAATCCCTTTGGTCACATCTCAATTTCAAAAAGCTCCAAAGGCACTTAACACCTTTGGTCACATATCAATTTCAAAAAGCTCCAAAGGCACCTAATCCCTTTGGTCACATCTCAATTTCAAAAAGCTCCAAAGGTACCTAATACCTTTGGTCACATCTCAATTCCAAAAAGCTCCAAAGGCACCTAACACCTTTGGTCACATGTCAATTTCAAAAAGCTCCAAATGCACTTAACACCTTTGGTCACATCTAAATTTCAAAAAGATCCAAAGGCACCTAATACATTTGGTCATATATCAATTTCAAAAACCTCCAAAGGTACCTAATCCCTTTAGTCACATCTCAATTTCAAAAAGCTCCAAAGGTACTTGATCCCTTTGGTCACATTTCAATTTCAAAAGGCTCCAAATATAGTTAACACCTTTGGTCACACGTAAAATCAAAGTCATTTGAATCTATACATATTGCTTGTTGCTATCTGAGTTCACAAGATTCAAGGAGCACATCAACTTAAGATGCTAGGGGGAGTAAAATATCCTGAGCTATTAAACATCATACACTTGAAACTATTCCATGCTTACTGTGATTTACATATATGTATATATACATGGCTAATACACAAAAACAACATTGTATTTCATACATTTCATTTCAAATATTGCATTGTATACATTTCATTTACACACATTTCATTTCACAACTCACACTTCATTTATTGCATTTGCACCACCATTTCCACATTTTATATTAGGGATCATTTATTCATTTCAGATATAAATTGGTCAAATAAAGTCATGTTTCCTTAATCAGGGGCACCTTCAAATTCATTTAATTGCACCATTCCATAAATCTAAATTATCATTAGCAAATTCACATGTCTACAATCCCTAGGTGTTTTTTGTCACTCAGCCACTCCTAGTGTTCTAAAAAACCTCCTATTCATGTCAAGTTTTCCTTAGGACCAAGACATAATTTTCACTAAGAAAATCTTGAGTTCTAGAAATTGACTTCAAAAAATTCTTGAACCAAACACAAATCACACATCTTAAAAATATCTTGTGTCAGAGAGAGATAACCCAATACTGGGGTTGTACCTCAAAGTGAAAAGGGTATCCTTGCTTGTCCCATTATGCAACATAGTCCATAAAAATAGTGGTTTTCACCACTATCACAAATTTCAAAATAAAAGACATCAAGTTGTAAGGATAGTACTACATTTCCAATCAGACAGTTAGGTAGTCATCCCAAAGCCTAACAATCAAATTCTTGGACTATGGATCTAGTCTCCATTCGAGCTATAGACGTTTGACTGGTAGTGGAGTACGCTTATGTGTGGCAACATGTCTCTTTTAAGAAACCTCTGATCACACATAAGGACAAGCTAGCTTCTTGATCTCATTCATAACAGATCTCACCAAATTTACTCAAGATGGTTCATTGAACTCACTTGCACATACTGGTTCTTGATTACCTCGAGTCATTACCATGCTCTTGATTCGATAAATAGATTCACTACACACATATTTTGTCTTAAAAAAATTATATAGTATTTAGTGAGTTTGTTTGATACCACTAATATGTATGAGTATTTACAAAATAATTAGTTTTCCATATCAACATCCATGTCATTACGTGAGTCTGCCATTTCACATAACACCAGTTTGGTGCCCCTGATTAAACAACAATGCTAAACATGGTCAAGAAAAATTCTAAACTATAAATGATAATTAGAGCATTAGTTCATTTGCATCCATAACATATTATCATATGCATTAATCATCCATATACACATGCATCCACAACAAGCATCCACACAAAACATAACACAAAAGTAAAAGCTATGTATATATATAATTTGCATATGCAAAGATCGCTAGAAAGTTCAAACAACATCTTAACTTGGGAGTGTTCAAGGTATCACACCTTCCCCCAATCAAGAAAATAAGCATAAAACTTAGGGTGCTCAAGATATCACACCTTCTCCACCAATTCAACAAACAATTCAATCACGCATACACATCACATCATCAACAAATTCAATTGCTAGGTTCAAAAGGTTGCATCCTTTTGTCAAAGGTTGCGCCCTTTGCCTCACATATGAACATTCCAATTCAAAAGGCTCCAAAGGAAAAGGAGTTTTTGATAATTTAAGTGTCCTTATGGTGATTTGTCCATTCTACCAAATTGCATGGATAACCAATCGTTGCAGCCGCCAGATGACTAGGATAAACCACTAAATACAAGGTTCACTTGTACTTGTAAATGTATTTGACAAATATTGAGTGAAGGTGCCATGATGAATGAAATTGATGATGTTGAATGTAAATGTGAGTGTGATCTATTTTTTTTCGAACAAATGAAAGGGATTTTGTGACAAATGCAAATGATGGATTCTATTTTTGCCCTAACAGATGAAGGGTTTTTGTAAAACTACAAGTGATTGAGTCTATTTTTGCCCTAACAGATGAAGGGTTTTTGTAAAAATATAAGTGATTGAGTCTGTTTTTGCCCTAACAAATGAAGGGGTTTTTGAAATTTCTATAATTGATTTTGTTTTTACCCTAACATATGAAGGGATTTATGATAATGTAAGTGTTATTATGGTGATTTGTACATCCTACCAGATTGTATGGATAACCAGTCGTTGCAACCGTTAGGTGACTAGGATATATCATTGAATACAAGGTTCACTTAAAATTGTAAGTGTATTTGGAAAATGTTGAATGAAGGTGCAATGATGAATGAAATTGATGGTGTTAAATGTAAAGGAATGTGGATGATGTAATTAATGCAAAGAAAAGGGCACAACCTTTGACAAAAGAACATAATATTTTGAACCTAGCAATGGATGTGGATGATGTGAATGTAAGGCAAAGGGCACAACCTTTTGAAAAAAAATAGGGCAAAAACAGAATCAATCATTGCACAATTCACATTCATTACATCAATCATTTACATCATTCATATCATCCAAATTTCCAAAAACTATTTTTTCTATTGGGACAAAAACAAAATCAGCCATTTACATTGCCCAAATCCCTTTTTCTATTAAGGCAAAAACATAATCATTCATTACATTATTCATTTACATTTACATTCAACATCATCAATTTCATTCATCATCACATCTCCATTTCAACACTTTTCAATCAATCAATAATTGCATTTACATTCAACATTTAACAAAATTCACTTACAATTTCAAGTGAACCTTGTATTTAGTGGTTTATCCTAGTCACTTGGTGGTTGCAGCGAATCTTTATCTATGCAATTCGGTAGGATGGATAGATTACCATAAGGACACTTAAAATTTCATAAACCCCTTTTCTATTGGGGCAAAAATAAAATCAATCATTTGCATTTTTAAAAAATAACCCTTTTCTATTGGGGCAAAAATAGAATCAATCATTGCATCTTTTCACAATTATTGCTTTTCCCATGTCAAAAACCCCTTCATCTGTTGGGGAAAAAACAAAATCAATAACTTGCATCCATAAATTAAAAAATATAGCTTACCTCCACAAAATAACTTCATATTGCATCTATCAATACATTTCTCATCATCACATCTTCATGTCAACATCATTTCCATCCATCAATCATTATATTTGCACATTTGCCAAGTTCACCTATAATTTCAAGTGAACCTCGTATCTAGTGGTCTATTCTATCTTCTTGGTGATTGCAGTGATTGGTATCCATGCAATTTGGTAAGATGAGTAAACCACCATAAGGATACTTGGTCATCTTCATCATCCAATATCTCATTGTTAAAAAACAAAATCACTTTTGGTACCTCATCTTTAGAGTGAGACTATGCCAAGACCAATTTGCTCAAAAGTTGTCATTGATGGCCTTGTTCGTGGGGCTTGAAACATGGAAAAAATCATAACTTTCATCATTTCCTTTTGCAATTACACTAGTCTTCGAGGATATAGGTCGGGTAAAGTGATTGAGCAACCGTTTAGAGATTCCATGTGGGAATTGCTGCAATCATGAGTGGCTCCGAGGGCAAGACTATTTTTATTTTATTTTTGCATTTGCATACTTGCATTTCAATGATGTTGAAACACACATTATTCAACAACATGGAATCCCCCCAAAATTGGGGTAACCATATTTGAATTTGATTTTCACACAACAGGATATATATTACATGACCATGGCATCTACACTTGGAAAAAACCTTTTTTTTTTGTTAGGGCAAAAATAGACTCAATCACTTGCATTTTTTAACAACCTCCTTCCACCGTTGGGGAAAAAATATCACCATGTTTACATCATTCATATCGTCCACCATTACACCATGCATTTCACATAATCATCTGCACATATTTTTCAATTGGCTTGTGAGATGCATCCATCACTCATTCGCCAATTGATGGGGTAAGCTACACAATCAAAATTATTTTGTCTCCAAGTTCATCTTTGCATTCCAACAAGAGAAAGTTGTGTCTTCATATTTTTGCACCACATTGTGTTTCATGCGACGTGGTACAAAAAGGGGCATGGTGAATGCAAAAATGAGACACCAAATATATATAATATGAAATAATTAAGCAATGACACAAAATATTGCACAAAGAAATATATTTTTATTATTATCATTGGTGGATTTTAATACAATCATATGTACCCCAAATAAGGGGTTTACAAAGCTTAATATTTGATACAATTTGATACAAGGCATTAGGGTTCTCTGAAACCCTAGTTAGAAATGTTGGTGGTGTCTTCAATCTCGTCTTCGATCCCAACTGAGTGAGTGGGATTTTTGGTATCCTATGTAGGACCACTCCCGCTTCAACAACTTCCAATAATATGATTCGTGTACCTGCAAACAATAGACAACATACAAATAATTAGTAATACCTATGAGGTCTCCACTACGTGAGACCATCTAAACATATGATTACGAACCCTAAATGATGCAAAATAATATTGAAAAATAGTAATACAAGAATGAAATAAAATGCAAATGAACTTTACCTAATTTTTTGTTGACTTGTGTCTTCTATCTTCATCGTTGTTGTAGTAGATGATGATGCAGATGTGCCCTAGCAGTGCTCAAGGGTCGTAGAGCTGCAGATCAAGGATGGGAAATGCCTGCAAGTACTGGGAAACACCCATGGGCACTCGATAGGATGGGAAATTCCCAAAAGCACTCGATAAATACCTACGAGCACTCAAGAAAATTGAAGGGGTATTTGAGGGGTTGCAAGGAATGCATCAGAACCAGATATGGTTCGTACGAGATGAGCGACGATGGATGCGGAGGCGACGATGAGTGAAAGTAAAGGCAAGGATGTGTGAGAGAATTATGAATATTGTTAGAACTTAGTTAGGGGTTAAATTGTCAAAATTAATCCTTTCTATAATCTTCCCTTAGGTCATGTTAGAGTTTCAATGATACAATTTGTGTGGCCAAGATTAAAACATGATGAAGGGTGGAGATTAAATATGGGTAAATGGCATGGATTAAGGTGGATGGATGGCTAGGATTAAGACATGATGGATGGATGATATTAATTCATACATGTATATATATTTATTAAATATATATAAATATATGTAAATAATGGATAATGTGGCGGGAAACTATGGATGGATGAAAAGTGGCTAGATTTTTGTGTCTAAATATACCATAGAATTAAATCCCATGATGATAAATACATGTTGTGATACTAATGATCTTCATCAAAAATAAAAAGATGCATGTTGTGATCCTCATCAAAAAGAAAAAAATTGTGATGCAAGCAATGATACTTGTGACTTAGAATTCATGACAAAGATAGAAGAACTTATTACAAAAATATATGTTGCATATGATACAAAGGATTTGAATACAATTTGTGATTGTTCAAAAAAATCTTATGCTATCAAGTTTTATTATGACATAAATTCAAATAATGACAAAGATAGTGAAGCTCAAAGTTGTGTTGATGTTGATAAGGATCAGTCTGATGATATTTTTGGTTATTTTGAAAGGTATACTAAAGGAATTGGTTCAAAATTGTTAAATAAAATGGGATATAAAGACACAAGTTTGGAAAAATATGGATAAGGAATGAAAGAGCCAATTGTACTAAAAAATAAAACCAAAATGTGAAGATCTTGGATATACAGGACATATTACCAGTAATAAGCAAAGAACTAAGTTTGTGATAAGAAACAATTACATAAAATTAGTGATAAAGACTAATAGAATCAATAACAATGAAGGACAAAATGGTAAAAGGAATTTTGTAATAGGGAACAAATGTAATCATTGTGGTAGATATGGACACAAGTTAGAGAAATATTGGAATCTTCATTGTTGTGAAATTTGTGGAGGACATAATCATTCAAAAATATTTTATCTACAAAAAGAAAAGAAATATCACAGATTAAAAATGGATTGTGGATGGATAAACATGAATGAATGGGATAAGATAAAAGGAATATTGTATGGTTTCTACAAAAGGAAACCAAGTATGATCAAAGTTTGCTAAGAATATTGTTAGTCTTATCATAAAGAAATAAATGATTATGACCTAAGCATAGCTTGGAAGATGGCCTATAGTGAAAGCATATGTAGTGATGATCCTACAAATATGATAGTCTTATGAATGTTCTAGTGGATGACCCAGAGACAATGATAATTCAGATACCCAGAGGTAGTGACCAAGAGGTAGACTAGTGGTAGTGATCTAGAGGCAGTGACCAAAGGCGACTTAGATACATTGATCTAAAGTTAGACACAAATAATTTATAAATGAAGACTTAATGAAGGTTGCATATATCCAACAATGCCAAAGTCAGAGCTAAAGAATGAAGAGAATGAAGGCAAAAAGCCTTCCTACCAAAAATGTAATGTGAGGGAGGGTGTTGTAAGTATTAGAGTATTTGCCCCCTTGTAAACATTAGTTTGGTAGTTGATTTATATTTTATATAATGTATGTGTCAATATGAGAGAAAGTGCAAAGTGTTAGGATAGAGAATGAAGAGTCACATGATATGTGACAAGATGAGAGTTTTATCTTTATGAGAGGAATATGAAAGGTTGCATCTCCTGGATGTTTGAGGAGAGCAATAGTTAAAGTACTGAAAAGTTATGTAAAATTATATATTGGAGACAAAGCTTCATGAAATGTATGACAAATATTTATGAAATATGTAATCAAGCTATTGTACATTTCATCAATAATATTAAGTCTTAAATGCTAAAACATTATGATTATTTCATGACTGTATTTTAATCATATTGATTTGAATATTGTATGCTTCAATATTGTTTAGTTATTTGATCTTGGATATTAGGGCCTGTGATTTAATTTGGCCAAAAAGCCATCACACTAGAAGTGAGTATCAAGAATTATTGAGCACGATATAATGGTTCTTAAAAAGTAGAGGGTTAATATATAAGTTCCATAGATCATGGCCAAGGTTTATGAAGATTAATAATAGGATCAAGTGGAAGTGGGGATTGAATTCAAATTACTTTGTGACTTTTCTTCCTAAAGGTTTTTTCCTCATCATATTTTCTAGTTTAAAAATTAGGGATAAAATAATGGGTGGTGGCCCATGGTTTAAGGGGAGAGATGCACTTTATTTGAGACCATGAAATGTTTTTTTTGTTTCAACAAACTATTAAGAAACTTCTATTGTAGGTTAGGATTTTTGAACTTCCATATCAACTTATCAATAAGGATGTTTTAAAGAATATTAGAAATGCCCTAGGGGAATTCATCAAGGAAGGACTAACTACTAAGGAGAGAAAGCATGTTATATACTTTTTAATATGTGTTGCTATGGATATTTCAAAACCTTTGCCACAATCCATTAAGATTAAATCTAAATAAGGAGAATAAGATCAACAAGTGGATTAGGAAAATATCACATTTTAATGCTATAATTAATATGATATTGGACACATGGAAAGAGTTTCCAAAGTGAAAACTATGAAGAAAGAGAACAAAATTTGACCATAAGATAAACTTCAAAACAAAGCAAGGAAATCATACAACAATAAAAGCTAGATTAGATCAAGAATATTCTACTCCAAAAGAAGAGGCAAATAAAGCTTATCTACAACATTATTTGACAAGTTCAAAAAGAATTAAAGGTGCAAAGGAAGATATGAAGGGAAATTCTAAAATAAAGACAACAGAAGAGTCTAGTTTATTTCAGGTAAATCATCTTCATTTTCTCAAGTAGTATAGAATCCTCTCATAGCAATAAAAGTGAAAGTAGCGTTGATGTTATACCTTGCACTTTAAGGTTTCAAGAGCAACATAATAAATAAATAAGGATGGAGGAAATCCATAACAATTTAGGGTTTTTAGGGTAGAATAAGAAGATAATTGCTATGAAAGAGCATCCTTGCACTTTAGGTTTCCAAGGCAACATTAAGAAGAATGTGCTTTTAAAGTTATTCCTTACACTTCAAGTCCTTCATAGCAAGACAAAACTAAAGATGATAAGTCTTACTATAAGCAATGTGAGAAGATTGAAGAGATCGATGAAGATGAACATATTGCTGGGAATGAAAAAAAGAGAGGATGACCCTGGAAGAAAAAATAAACCTAGAGGGATATTGATATGGGAAAATAAAATAAAATATCACAAGTGTTAACAAGAAGTGGAGCTAAGACCATAACCAAAAATAAAAAATGATAATGAAAATAATTTCTTGGAATATTATGGGTATGAATAAGAACCCTAAAAGAAGGTATTAAGATAGGTTGTTATAGAAAAGATTTTTATAGATATGGAAATTGGGTAGCAAATATTTTAGCCATTCATGATGTTGAATTTCATCTTAACAAAATTTAATTTTTGGAAGGCATCTGATATTAAGGATTTGATTGGGGAAACTTAGTAGTTTGAAGAAGATAGAGAATATCTTTTATAAAAAAGCAAATGAAGAATATCTTTGATATAAAAGCAAGTTGGATATGGTTTAATTAACTTGTTAAAAATATAATGAGAGCAATGTAATGTTTTGTTTTTGTAATGGGAATGGCTTCCTATAGAAGCCACACATAGCTTACTAAAAAAAATGAAAATAATTAACTTTGATCTAAATATGGAAAAAAGTTCTAAATATTTCTTAATTACTTACAAGCATAAAAAAGAAGAATCAAATCAATCCTCTCTCCTTCATGTCACATGGTTTATGACTTTGATGATAATAAATCAAAATTTGATTTCTATTACAAGTTTTTCTAATACCTTAGGTAATTGTTTTCCAATTATATCTTTTGATAATATACAAAAATAGGTTCTTAGTATAGAGTAACTTGAAAAGGCTTTATTAAAAAATAAAATTGATAAACCTTTTAGTATTGATGTACTTCTTACATAATTTAAAAGTCCTCATGAGAGATTACTAAATGCGATCTATTTAATATTGATAAAAAGTTAGAAAACGTTTTTTGGGGGTTTTAATCAATCATGGTCTCATTAAGTTAACCCTTTAATATTCAAATTTTGATCAAATTAATCATTGGATGTCAATAACTCTTTTGAATATTGTCTATAAGATCATATCCAAAGCCTCAAAAATTATAATCAGATTAGTTGTAACCAAATAGTACACCCTAAAGAAGTTGGATTCTTGAAGGGAAGTGTATCTTAGGTAACATTTAGTTTAATTAGAAAGTAGATAAGTGGGCGTATGACTCTTGATTTTAGTTCATTGGTCAAAATCAATTTTAACAAGGAATATGATTAAATCAAATAGAAATTCTTTTTTAAAATGTTGGAATGATTAGGTTTGGTCCATTTACATGCATAAACTACAAATATGATTCAAAATAGCTCATTGTCAATAGATCTTTGATTAAAATATTTCCTATATAAAAATCTATTTTTTGAGGATGTTCTTGTATAAAGTAGGAATCTCATTTGAAGATGCTTATACCCAACTTGTTTTCAATGAATATATTTTTTTAGTTACATAGGAGAGTTGGTCACAACCACATTATTTTTAGTAAATGACAAGCGCAAGGTTCAAACCACATGGTCTACTCCCACCAAAACTATTCTGTCTCATTATTGTTGACTCGATGTGAAGGGGGCCACCAATTGCTCAAGATTCATACCATCATCGTTGGTCTGGCATGCACTCAGAGGATTCAAATCAGACTACTACCTTTGCAAAACAAGTTGCCCTCGAGGTTTGAACTTGGGTGTCTTCTTAGTAAGTGCTTGGCCAAACAAGCACTTACCAATCCACCTAGCCCTTGAGGGTTTTCAATGAATATTTGACTAAAATATTCCTTATCTATTTGGAAAGGCTTTCTTTTTGCTTTGTTTTTATATTGCCTTACTATAAATGCACCTGAATACAATTGAAAATGACATGGACATAATTTGACTAATGGAATAACCTTATTAAATGATTATGCATTTATCAATTCTCATTTTACAGAGGAATCCACTTTATTTTTATAAAATACACAAAGGGATTAGAGAAAGCATTAGACACCCAATTTATTGTGATGCTTTAGGATATTAAAGAATTGAAAAAAAAAATAAGTTTTTGATATTTAAAGGAGAGAATTGGCCACTTGAATCCCTCCCCACAAGAAGTGCATATGACATAATGATATTACTAAGTATCTAAGGATTCACTTTAGGTTTACTATTTCCTTTTATAGATGTGGAGTTAAGTCCTAAATAAAATACAATGTCAACTTGATAACTAGATTGTAGAGAATTTATTCTTAGATTGAAGAGTATAAGTCATCAATGATAACTTCTTAGCTACGTAGGCATACTAATACCCTTGATGGATTCCTATAAAAACATGATAAACTATTACACCTTGTATGAGACTTCCTCCAAATAGAATGGGATGGATCCAATGGCAAGGCTATAATAGCCTAGAAACATTGTATTCTACCTTTAGAGAAACAAGGATGAAACATCATTGATCTCAAACCCATTGGGTTTATCCAATAGTTAAGTAGATATCTCATGCTCTTAGGGGATAAAAACCCGAGAAACATTTTATCTTTTTGAAAAATTCTAATACAACCCATTCAGAATCGTAGTGAATCTATCCTAATTGAGGACAATATTATTCAGTCTATGTATGAGGCACTTCTCCCTATATTATAATAAAAAATTCTAGCAACAATGAAGTGAATATCTTAAGTGAAAATGATATTTTGTGACATGGATTGAGCTTCTCATCCTCGGAACACATTGATTTTTAAAGGTTACTTACCTTTTGGGTTAAATCCAAGTTTGAAAGGTAAATAATAACTCAAAAAAAATGTATCCAAATATTTACTAATTTGTGGAATGTTCTAGAATGCAAATTGAGAGATTATGAGTCTTTACCTTCCATATTTTCAAAACTAACAAAGTTTTAGTTACTATAGTTTTTTGTTTGAATTTTGACCATTTATTTTTGACACTATCCACATCACTATTTTGTAGAAGGACTAGAGATAAAACATTGATCACCATATCATGAATATGCCTATCGAGTCTATATATTGATTCATGATTCCTTAACATTCCTTAATAGAATGTTTAAAAACTTAGTGAAAGCTCAAGCTCCAAAAATATTAATAAATGAAGTTGAGATCCTGTGTTTGGAAATGCTAACATAAATCTTCTTCTAAACCAGTTGCTTGAAAAGCATAAGACTATGAGTTTCTAGTCTAATTTAAACTCAACACCATAGGATTCATTGATCTTAAATATCTTATTTGCAAGAAAATAGAATTATGCATGTATCTTAGGATTGCTCATAAATCTAGGACCTATGGTTAATTCTACTTGCTTATTAACGCTTTATGTTCCAATAAGTCCTCCATGCTAACTATTATTATTGGATCTAAATTTGAGAATACATGAGATTAAATTTAAAGGTATCTCAAAATAATTTTTAGAACCTTATGAAGAAAATTTGATGTAAACCAATATGTGATGGGTTTCCTCTTCCTTATTCTATTACATTCTTGAATCTTTGTTTTAAACTTGTTCTACAACTTTAGGTGCTCAATGAACAATTATATAAACAACAAGACCATAATAAAGAAATGTTGTAGTTTTGTTGAGAAATAAAATGACAAAAGAATATAGTTTTATAAATTAAAAAAATTCCTCATAAAAAGTAATTTTATATTAAATAAATATAAAATATTCTTCATATGCCTTTCTAAAGTTTTTGTAAAGCTTCAATAATGATCTAAAGTCAAATCACTTATACATCATAACCAGTTTTATAAAAATAAATATGAAATATTCTTCATATACCTTTTTGTCGTTTTTGTAAAACTTCAATAATGATTTAAATAATAATCTAAAGTCAAATCACTTATACATCATAACCAATTTTATAAGAATTAAGTTGAATAAATATATATTAAATAAACAGATAATTCCTAATCTTGACATTCAAATTTGATTTTAGGAATAGTGGTGACTTCAAATTGTCAAATCATACTTTATTTTATTTCCAATATGGACGTAACAATTTGTCCACGTAAATCACGACAGGGACAGGATGAGTAGACCCCAAATAAGTCGAGAAGGATAAGCTACGTGGCAACCTAACACACAATAGATTTCGTATAGGGACAGGATGAGTAGACCCCAAATAAGTCGAGAAGGATAAGCTACGTGGCAACCTAACACACAATAGATTTCGTATTAAGCAAACGTCATATCCGATGCTCTTCTTCCTACGTGTCGGAAATTTACAGGGAAGAGTTTTTTTTGTCTTTCTTGAGGTGGAATGTTCAAATTGGGAGTCCCAACCTGGAGGAGCTTCCGTCTGGCTGAAAACGAAAATAGTTGCAGGCGTACATTTGTCGTCGCCGGAATTTTGATATTATCCGTACGAGATGACGTGGATTCCGTGGTGGCAATGGATAAGAACAAAAAAGAACTTGGAGTTCCGAATCATTCCACGCATAGACGACAATAGGAAAAGTTTAGATTAACATCAATTATTGGATTCCGTTCAATGGGATCTGACCTCACGCTGCCGAGAAACACGTTTTCATCGTTTGCGGTCACGTTTGGTTGATTGGGTCCTCTTTTTTGCGTCAGGTTCCTATTCCTTTCCTACCTTATTATTTTTCTGGATCCCCAATTTTGTGGGCACATTCTATAAAGTGGTTTTACAAGGTGGGTTTGGAATAGTTGTGGTCATTGGTCCAAAGATAACTCCCTGTTTTAGCATTTACATCCGCATTTTTGTACTCTGTTCTATATTTGCAGGCCTGGGATATTTTTTTTTTTGACTCAGGTTGGGATAGATCTGATTATTTTCTGTTGTTAGGGTCTGAAATTGGTTTAGTGGTTTCTGGATCGGCTCTTTTTTGGTTAGAGACGATGGCTTTTTCGACCGGAATGCGTGTTGGAGTCAAGAAGAATCCAGTGTTGGGAAGAAATGCTGGGGAATGGAGAAAATTCGGAGCGAGGAGTAATGTTGCAGTGATGGCCTCCATTGGGTCTCCTGGGCTGAGAGAGGAATATAAGACGCTGAGATTGAGTCCCGGTGCTACTGAAAAGGAAGTGAAAAAGGCTTACCGTCGGCTTGCTTCGAAGGTATGGAGATACTTGCTTCTATAATTTGGTAATGCCTACGTTTCAAGAAACTAGGTCAAGTGGTTTTATGGGAAACAAAATTCTCCACAAATTTTAGCACATACCATGCTGCAGCCGCCCTAAAAATGAGGATTTTTGGTTTAGGATGTGATGTTTGATCAATGTTATCTAAAACTTTTATAAAGTTATAGGGAAAAGACATTCCATGTCAATAGCTAAACAGTTGTAAAATTCATGTGGTGTACCCAGTAATTATTTTCTTTTTTCAATGGGGTAAATCTTGAGTGATATTTGAAATGGACATATTGGGGAAAACAACATATGTTTTCAGTCATTTATCAGGAAATTGCTCAAGAGTTGGAGTCAATATTATTTGTTATTTATGATCTTTAGTTCAAAACATATGTGGAAAGGGGGCGTATACTTTTAAGAAACCCTTAGGTTGTTGGCACATGTAACCTTTTTTCTTTATAAAATTCCGAAGATGGGATAAATTAGCTATTGATAATCCATAAAATCCTGTCCAGGTCTGGAATATGTTAGATTCCTTACAGTCCTTAAGCATAGTGAACTCTGTATATAATTTATGGAGATAAAAGTGTTTTTGTGCAGATTGTACTCACACGATCACCTTTGTCTGTTTTTAGTTTCACCCGGACGTTTGCAAAGGAGATAACTGCCTCGCTACATTTCACAAGATCAGTGAGGCCTATCAGGTAAATGAAATTATGTTTCAGATCCATCTTGTTATTGGCCATCAATCTGTTGGAATCTATAATAAGAAGGTTATATTTTGTGTTAACACGAGATTATTGTTTTTGTTGTTGTGATAATGGCACAGACTGTGATTTTGAGTCTGGCCCAGGCAAAAGAGCAGAAGTTTTATGAGGAGGATAATACATTTGTGGAAGTGATGATGGGGGATTTGTGGGAAGAAGAGATGGGGTGGGAAGGTGGAAATGTGACCAGAGATTATTCCAATCATATTAATATGTATGCTTAGTTAGCCTTCCATTCCATGGCTGGGTCTCTCTTCAACATTTAAGCCTAACTATTCTTTTCGACTGAGCTCATGTTTTTAAAAGCTGAGCTTACATCCTTGTACAGAAACCCATCAGCTCTCCATTACGCTTCTTATCTCCTGTGAACAAATATTTCTTTTCTTTTCTTGTACATACAACTCACTCACTTCCCTCTTGATTATGTACATAGCATATTCTCATCATCCAGGTTTCCCAGTCTGTAAGGACTGAGTGAACATTTATGGACGGTTGCTCTCCAATGAAAGCTCCTGCATTGTTCTCCATGTGCTTACAAAGCTATTGAAAATCAATAAGAAAACATCAGAATTGAAGTTTCCAAATCTTGTAATAACTTTGTGGGATGATCTGTGTGCTTTATGTTGCTATTTAATTAGAAAATTTACAGTTCACTGAAAGTCAGTTGGCTAGACTTGTTTCTTCTTTATAATTTAGATTCTATATTAAATATTGTCTTTTTAATATTTAAAAAAATGTTTCAATTGCTGTTGTTTGATTTGGTCGATTAAGTTTCATTTTATAGTACGGTACGTATGGAATCTAAGAATAAAAATTGAAACAAATCAAAGCCTTCCAAGCAAATTAAATGGGAAACCGGAAAGCCTCCGGGAACCCCAAGAACATGCCTCCTCCATTGAAGCTAACATCCTTGAAAAAATGATTTTGCCATCATACTCTTAATAAAATATAAGGCTTACGGGAGTAACATATTTCTTCTTTTCCTTGGGATCTTAAGAAAAGAGGTTTGAAAAAAGTGAGTGAGTTAACATCTTGTTATTTCCGTGGGGAAGCGTCCAACCCTAAGGCTACATAAAAAGTTTAATACAGATGACTCCTCAGGCAATCTTGGTCCAGTTTCAAGGAGTTGTAGTTATCGTGATAGTAAAGAGCTAATCTGGTTTGTAAAAAGGCAGAAGGTGCAATGCAATGGTGTTGATGAGGTTGTTGCAATTGGGAATGGTTTATGAAAGCAAGAAGGTTGTGCAAGCATAGTTAACACCACATCCAATCTAAAGAATAATAATTACAACTATCTATCTTCAATCTTGGAAGGTTGGCCTCAAAGATTTGGCAATGCTCACCTTTTGGTGAGGTCACGTGAGAGCAAATAAAAATCATCCGCAGGAATCATCCACAGGCAAAGGAAGAAAATGGTACTTGGTTAAAGAAAGGAGTAGTGTATGGGACTGTGATCCTACTAAAGGGAGAAAATGGTACTTGGTTAAAGGAAAATGTAGTGTGGTGCATGGGACTGTGATTCTACTACAGTCTGTACTATTTTGATACTTATTTTCTTTTGCTAAAAGTTATGGTTTAGGATATCTTTCATGTCTTTTTTTATGTTTTTGGATTCTTAAGATCATATTTGAAAGATGACTGATGGCTAAAAGGTTGAAGTACCAAAATGACACTCTATAAGAGAATTGGGGGCTCGCGACAGGATGTTATCATTGTAACACGTCTGATTTAGTAAGGCTTATATGAACCTATAAAATACTCATCTCATTATATTTTTTTTTCAAACTCTGAAATGAAAGATATAAGTTTTTTCCAAAGAAAAAAAAACACCACATCCAATCCAAGGAATGATATAACAACTATTTATCTTCAATCTTGGAAGGTTGGTCTCAAAGATTTGGCAATGCTCACCTTTTGGTAAGGTCACCTGAGAGCAAATAAAAATCATCCATGGGCAAAAGGAGAAACTTGTGGAAGTCAATTTTAAAATTCATTTACAGGCAGAGGCAAAGGGTGTTGGACCTAGAAAGGTGTTGTATAGAAAAACACATGTTAAACAGATACAGTGTTGGACTTGAAAATCTGCTACACACAAAAACTCATATAATAAAAAATATAAACACAAATACACATAAGAAATCACATAAACACAAATGCACATAAGAACTCACATGGTAGAAAATAAAATAACAAAAATATCAAAGAGGATAAGAAGAGGATAAAGAGAGAACAAGTAGAGGATACATAATGCACATCCTATATGGTTTATGAAAAATCATACAGATCTCATGGTTTTTTACATCTATTATAGATCATATTATTTTTTTTAAAGAAATTAGAATTAAATTTTCAAGAGAATTAATCAAATGCAAAACTTCATAATTTTGACAATTAACATTTTTGAAATTAAAACAATTTTTTAGAAATACAATTCTTCCATGTAAATAGTTTGTTATTATTGAGAGGGGTAATTACCAATTTTGACAATCGTCCACTTGAGAATTACTTCAAAAAACAATTGCTCTAAACAACAAGGTTGAAACCTGTACCAAACAAAGTTTTTTTTCCATCCAAATTTGCCTTTGTCAAGGCATCAACACCATTTACTTGAAACAAGAAGGTTGAAAATTGAACTTGTCTATGTACCAAGCGAACTTTTTTCCATCCAAAGGCTTTGTCAATGCATCATTTGCCTTTGTGGATGCAGTCTTCACTTTTCTCACTTCACTTGCTTGTACTCTTTTGAGTAACATTAACTCACTAGTCCTCTTTGACTCTTCACTTTGAGCAACATCAACTTACTCAACTCCACCCCTTCTTTAATATGGCGGAATTTTACCTTGATATGTTTAGTTCTTGAATGAAATTTGGAATTCTTTGTCAAATCAATAAGACCTTGGTTGAATAGTGTATTATGCTTTTATACTGGATTGGACATCCACTTGCCCTATTGCTCCTCCAAACAAGGTGAAAATATATGCACATGTGGACATTCCTTTGTAAACATCACCAACAAAATCAAATTCAGCAAATCCTTCTACTTGAAGCTTGTTGCTTTCATCTTCATGATAAGTAATGACGGTGCCAACTATCTTGCATGTATTGTATCTTAATATTCTTTTGATAGCCATTCAATGTTGTACCTCAATTGGCCATAAACCTACTCACAACTCTCATTGGATGCATGATCTGGTCATGTACACAACATTGCATACATAGGCTTTTTAATTATGCTAGACTATGACATCGATACCATTTCTTTATCTTCCTCATACTCTTATGATAACATAACAAACACTACTCATATTACTAGACAACAATACACCCACTTAAGATGGTGTATTAATTGGTTTATATGTATCCATCCTAAAAAGTTGAAGCATGTCTTCAATGTACTTCCTTTGGCTAATCCCTAACATTTTGGTTTTGTCATCTCTTTTCAATGCTATCTCAAGAATACAATGCACATCTCGTAAATCTTTCATATGAGATTTTTTACTTAAATGGTCCCTATTAAAATTAACCAATTTACTAGTACTAATAAGAAGAATATAATCTATGTGGAGCACAAGAATAATGAAATTATTATTATCGTGCTTGATATAGACACAATGACCAACTTCACTTCTTTTAACCCCTTGGCTAATCACATACTTATCAAACCTTTGATATCATTATCTTGGAGTTTTCTTAAGACCATACAATGACTTTTTCAACTTGCATACCATGTTCTTCTTCTCCTACATAACAAATTCTATTCGCCAATCCATGTAAATTTTCTCAAGATTTCCAGGGAAGAATGTATTTTTTACATCCATCCACTTCACCTCCAAAATCCATGTTGTTGCTATTGCTAATAGGGTTTTGATGGAGGCTAATTTAGCCCATGGAGAGAATATTTCATGATAATAAACTCCTTCAACTTGAGAGAACCCTTTAACTACCGATCCAACTTTATACCTTTCAACACTTCCATCATCACTAAACTTTTACTTAAACTACCATCTACAACTCTTAGTATTGCATGGTAGAGCCAATACAAAGCAACTTTACTAAATAAAACAAAAGGGTCATACTAAGCAAACCATGGTAGATATGGACAAATTGTTAGTGTTTTTGAATTTCTTGTAAAATTTTAGGGGGTCCAAATTCAAGACTTTTGGAGATTTTTCTATTTTGATGATTGTTCTTGTTTCGGGAAAACTTTACATTTTGCCTCCAAAATTTGAAAATTCAAATTTTAAAATAAGAATACGAAGCAATTGCAATTTCCAACATGGTAGAGTCAAATAAGAAGCAACTTCACTCAATCAAACAAAATGGTCATATAAAGCAAACTAATATAAATATAAACAATTTGTAAGTGTTTTTTGATTTTTTTGTGAAATTTTAGGTGGTCCAAATTCAACACTATTGGAGATTTTGCTATTTTGATGATTGTTCTTGTGTTGGAAAAACCTTAAACTTTACCTCCAATTTTTAAGAATTCAAATTTTAAAATAAGAATAATTTGTTGAATACTCTTCTTGGTTGAGGAAAGTAGCAAAGGCACAAACAGATAGACTAGCGTGAGAAAAGTGAGATGCAAGGTATAATTATATTTGATTCATGTTGGTATTGTTTATCCATGTTTTGGGGATGACATAAATGGCATGACATATTTTTTAAATATTTTGAATGCTTTGGTGTTAACCATGTGTACTAGTACACCTATAAGGTGCTTTCTTTACTGAACACATGTCCTAGTTCTGAACCATAATGGTGTGCATGCAATGTCTTCTTTTTGGTGTATCAACTACAAGTATACTTTTGTGATAGGTAATGTTCATCTCCAACAACCATAAGTAGTGTAATAGATGACTAACTATCTAGGCGAAAAGAGGATTAAGGCTTGATCCATGACAAGTTTTTGCTTCATAATATCTACTATGTGGATCAACATATTCTTTTGCTTGTAGTAGCCTTGGGAAGGAGGTGGGCTAGTCATAGGTCAGTATCTTAGGGACCTTCATCTAAGGGCTACAATAGCAAGGCATGGCATAGTAGAAAGGCATATTGCTTGTGGCCGATACATCATAAGTTCAAGGTGCAAATTAATGCATATTTACATTTTTTAATGGCATACAAATACTTTAGGTTTTTAAGTAACATGGCATGTAGAGGGTCATGCATCAAAGTCTACAAATGGGATTGCATATTGCTATATGGATGTACTTCCACCCTTGGAATTATGATTAGTCAGTGAATAATAAGGCTATTGCAAGCACCCCATTGGGGGTTCAAACTTTGCTAACTACCCTCATAAATATTTTGGGTTGATCTAAAGTTGTCAATATGACAACGTTGAAAACCACACTCAGACGACCATGATCTATGCTATATGTTCAATGTTTTGTCCAATGCTAGGTTGAAAAATGATGATATTTCATTTCATTGTTTTCTCCAATAATTGCTTATTCACTAGCATACATAGAGGACATTTGTTACCCTTTTGATCCAAATATCACAAACTCATTCCCTTGTAGTGAGACAAACTTATTTTCTAAAAGATTATTCTTCCATGTTGTTATCGACACAAGATGGTTGGGTGGCTAGTGTAAGGTAGTGTATTTTTTTGCGTTCTTAATTCCAATAGGTCCATTGACATGAAAGTTGGTAAGCTACCTTAAATCCAAAAAATTTTGGGTTTAAATCCCATCAATGATGTTTATTTTGCACACTTTTTTTTATAGTGTGCACCATTTTCTATGTTTAAGACATGGTGTACTCTTTAACTCTAATGGACCTATTAGTGTGGTGGTTGGTAAGCTTCTTTGTAGGCTTGAGGTTACTTGTACAAACCTCATCCATTACATTTATTTACTCCTATTGTTGATTTTAGGTGACACTAATTGGCAAATATTTCTTCCTAAGGTTTAGAGGCCTATTTTATTTTATTTTAACAATACATATATGCCTAGCCTTCTAAAGGCCACAACTTTTTCATATGAAATCATTTTAGGCCCTTTATTAAATTAAATAACTTTTCAAGCTCTATCCATTAGTGACATCAATTCAAGGACCTATTATAGTGTTGTAGATGATCAACACAAGGAATTCCTTATTCCTACAAGTCCCTTTCTAACCATAGGGATGAACATTTGGAGACCTATCTATTGCTTGATGGTTCAACTACTTTTTCTTAAAATTAGAGGATAAATTATGGTTACCATATTGAATGTTGAATATCTTCTCATGGTAATCTCAACATCTTGGATCCAACTAATGAAGCCATGACTTCATGTTCATGGAAGGGCTGATCCAATTCATGTAGCTTGGAAAGAGAACATAATAAGATTCATTAGCTCATTCAATCACTTATTATGGGGTATGATATGTACCATTTCTAATTTCTTCTCTTCTTGGCCCCTTGGCTCATATTATAAGGGGATGTGATATCTATAATCTGACCTAATGAGGCCAAGATTGATAATGATGAAGTGCGTATGGGTGTTCTTGATGTAGTTTACAAATAATTACAATGTAATCCAATGAGCATTATATATGTAACTCTACAAGTGTTCTATATGTAATCCTATGGGAATTCTAAATGTAATCATATAGGTGCTTTCTATGTAAGCCTATGGGCATCTTCTACTTAAACCTATAGGCATGTTTATATAAGCTCATGAGTAGTTTTGATGTATTTACCCTTAGTGATATGGTTAATTTTAGTTGAAGGGTTTAATACATTTAATATGTAATTTAACCTTCAAGTCAAGTTTTTTTTCAATTGGTTATATATGGGATTGAAATGAGCCCCACCCATATCACATCATCACTACATAGTGGTATTACAACAAAGCCTGAATATTATCCATGTGTTGCTTGGCAAGATTTGAACCTTGGTATTCTCCTTAAATTTTGAGGAATCTAATTGGTTGAGCTAATTCTATTTGATAACCTTCAAGTCAAGTTATATGGACCTAAGGTTAATTACGGATTACATATCATTATAAATACCCTTAATGATTGACCCACTATATTAATTAGTAATATATGAGATTGTGGTGTTGCCTATAGACACTTGTCCCTTATTATTATTTCATATATATTTATCTCTTTATTTAATCTATATGATATTTCTATTATGATCTTTTACTATTTTGTGTATGATTGTGGTGAATGTATGTTTCAAAAGTTTTCTAGAGAGTATTACACATTCCAACATGATATTAGAGTCAATATGAAATAAATTTTACTCAATAAAACAAAAGGGCCATATAAAGCAAACCACAATAAGCATGGAAATACCATCAAATTTTTTAGATTCTTTGTGAAATTTTAGAGGGGTCTACCCGTTCAAAATTTTTGAAGATTTTGTCATTTTGATGTCTATTATTTCATTTGAAAAGATTTGTACTTTGCCTACAGAATTTTAAAAACTAATTTCTAAAATAAGAATATCCTACCAAATTTCTTATGTTGGGTGATAAAAGTAGTAAAGACATGAATGGATCGGTGTGGGTAAATTTAGGTGTAAGGTATAATTATGCGGGGCACTTCTCCTATTATGTATGTATGGTTGGCATAATAAAAAGAAACATGCATGGCATTTGAAACATGTTGGCATTGTATATCCACTTATTTTAGATGGTATGAATGGTGTGGGCATATTTTAAAATATGTTTAGTGCTTTGGTGTTAAACATGGGTATTCATGTAGCAGTAAGGTGCTTTCCTTGCTGAACACATGTTCCAATTTGAACCACAATATTGGTGCATCCAATGTCTTCTTTTTGGCACCTCAAGTGAAGGTATACTTTTGTGATAGGTCATTGTTTAGTAGTGTAATGGCTCATTAGTTTTTTAGGTGGGAAGAGGATCAAGGTTTAATCCATGAAAAGTTTTTGCTTCATATTAATGTCCTTCCACTATGTGGATCAACGTATCCTTTTGCTTGTAGTAGCCTTCATAAGGAGATGGGCTAATCATAGGGTAGTGTATTTAGGGACCTTCAACTAAGGGATACTGTTGAAGTATACGACATTATTTAGTACATGCTAATGTATCACCATGGTACATTCATGGTACAATTGTAAATATGTAATAGATTAGGGTTGAGTCTATAGTTTAGAGTGTAATTTATATTTCCTCTTTTATTTAAGTTTCAATGTGCAAGAAATGCACAAGTATCATGTAAGCGTGCAATTTGAAGGAAATACACAAATGTCATGTAAGAGAGAATGTGCACAAGTGTCTTGTATGTAAGAGTGTAAATATGTAATGTGAGGATGTGCACAAGTGTCCTAGATTAGGAGTGCATGTAGAAGTGTAAGAGTCATGTAGATGTGTGCAAGTGTTGTAGAGTCAAGTGTCCATCTAGTATGCAAGTGACAAGATGATAAGCCAAGAGTCATGAGACTTGGCATATGGAGAGAAATAGTCAAGTACTTGAAAAGTCATATTACTATGGCTATATTGTGAAGACACTTCTCCATGAGAAAGCAATCCAAGAATCCAAATTCTGAATATCATACTACTGAGTTGTAAGAGGAATAAAAGGAATAAAGCTTGTATACATATTATTGAGAAATTAATACTATAAGTTTTCTTCATGCGTAGTTCATGAATGACAGGCCATTTACATTCGTATTTCAATATATAAATGAATGTTATTTGATTTATTATATAGGCCTTGATATACATATTAATTTGCTCATATATTATTCTACTCATTATAAGATTATTTTGATCTTTAATATTGTGGATATTTTATATTGGGACTTGTGATATTTTGTAGTAGTAAGGCTTAAAAAGTCAATAGATACATCAATAGGGCATGGAAAAGATAGATTGTTTAAAGTTGATATGTTGTGAGTTCTAGGTACAAATTTTATTATATTTACCTTTTTATGGCACACCAATTTTTTTTGTTTCAAAGTCACATGACATGTATAGGGTCATACATTGAAGTCTACAAAAGAGACCATACATTGATATATGATTGTATTTATGCCCTTGACACTATGGTTAGCCTATGGATAATAAGGCTATTACAAACTATCTATTAGGGGTTTAATCCTCGTTAATACCAACATCAATATTTTTGAGTCAAAGTTTTCGATATGATAGAGTTGACAACTAAGCTTGAATGACCATGTTCTTTGCTATATATTTAAGATTCTATCCAATATCAGGTTTACAAATACTGATAGCTTATTTCATTATTTTCTCTAGTCATTACTTAGTCACCATCACATATTGAGGATAGGTTTTTTCCCTCCTTGGTATTTGATGCTAATATCTCTAGTTGAAAAATGGATTTTGTTGACCAATATTTCTTGCTACCAATTTAGCTGGTGTACGACCATAAAGGCATGCACCCGATATTGCAATTGCGTAAAATGAAACAAAACAAACATTCACACACAAATTGACAAAGACAAAAGCAATTAAATGAAATGTATCTTTATTCCTCTTCGAATCAATTCATGTTTTACAAATGAATCCCTCTTAGGGATACCCTTTTTGATACACAATTACAGTGTTACAGTCCTCTCAAGGATAAAATTCACTTTTCAAGTCTTTAAGGTGACACAAACTGCTCTAGGGTGGAGTTGACCCTTTTATTCATGTTGAGGAAGGAATTGGATGATTGCATCTCCTTCGAACCTACTTTCCTACGGTCAAGAAACAACACAAAAGCATTAAACAAATAGGTAAGCTCTCATGATGAGGCCCTTTGAGGAAAATATGCATAAAGATGCCATAACAACTATGAAATCAAGAAGATGAATAAAGCATGTTAAACTTGTGCAAGATTCATAAAGATTGTTAGAAATCTGAAAGCAAGAAGTACAATTATCTATCTACTCGATCAATTTCATGAAATTAAGCACGTTAGCATGAAAAGAAGCCATTAATGTCCTACTTTCTATAATGAAAACAAGATTGATTAAACCTTGAATATACTAGTCAGATTGTCTCTAAATATAAATTAACCCACTAAAATGACTAATATAACCTAATTAAGCATAATGGAACGAAAACAATAAGGAGATCTATCACCTGTTACAAACCGTAGCTCGAATGAGTGGTCTACACTGTAAACCGCGACTGTCAACCACGATGAGCAACAAAGTAACTTTACCCTCCAAATTTTAGGGCTATGATCTTGATCCTCCTTGTCAAATTGATGATAAAGGTTCACCTCAGTGTCCTCTGATAGGTTTGGCAGTTGAATTGCTTGGTTGGGCCTCTGTTCACTTGGATTTGCGTTTCTTGGCATTCTAGCTCCTGAGGGCATCCATGGCATGAATTGTCATTATGCTTGATGAATTGGTAAATGAATAGAAACTAGGCTCTCTCAATATACTCAAATGAGTCTACAATTCGACAGGGCTTCACTGCTCTAATATCCAATGCACATTTGATATCTTTGCCCTAATTCAAAGGGGTACTTATAGGATTACCCAAGGGCTAGCAATGGATTCATGGATAAGTCAAGATCAAGAAGAGGTGGTTAGGACAGTTAGATTGGAAGCCTCTGGAATATTTTGTCCTTTAACCATTTTCTTCTAGAACAAATGGTCATTCAAATCGATTTGGCTCGGATGAAGGCCAATTGAAATTCAATTTAGACTACAGGTGATAGCTGTGACCTAGAATACAGACCGTAGGTCTCAGCTTTGATTCAGTCTGTAGACCGTAGGTATAAACTGCGGTTCAGAATGATTAGGCCAAGGAGCCCAAATTGAGTGGTTAGAACCACTACTATATCTTGGAGTCTATCCAAGATCTTCCATATGGTCTTGTAGCATGTCCATATGAGTAGTCGCCATTGACATGACATGTTTTAGGTGTCTACAAATGCCCCTTTTGAGATACATTATGATATTGAACAACGCGTGAGCAAAAATACACCACCTAAAATGATGTCGAAGGTTATATGATGATCATTATTCGGATCAACATTAGATGCCCCAGGTCCTACAAAAGGGATGCACATCTTGGAATCATTGCTTCCAACTCTTTGGAGGCTTAATTTTGAAAGGGTTTGCACTCATCATCAGTCATTCGGGTAGCTTTGGTGCTACAATAGGAGTTAGGCCTATATAACCGAAAGGAGGTGAGATACAAACAAACTATCATATTTGCTATTTTTCCCAAGCAAAGGGGTAAGCTTATGATAGTTGTTGACAATGATTCACAAGGACAAACACAATTTTGACAAGATCAAGGGATCTATGATTTTAGGGATCTTTTGTTGACTTTGATTATGATTTGATATTATGACTACCCCTCAAGCGACGAGTCGATGAGGGTAATGACAATGAATGAAGTGACGATGTCACTTGACCATTATGAATGATCTGAATAAACTTAGAATTTTAGCATTTGATTACTTGGCTAAGCCTAGTTCAGCTTATGATTGCAATTGTCAATAGTAATTGCACATTCCTATCTCATGGAGCGGTCGGGCTGCAATAGCCTTCTTAAGGAATAAAAATGATACAAATCCAATTAGATGTATGTTGAATCAATTTGTTGATGATTTGATGAAAGTATGTTAGAGGGGAAATGACATGAAATGCTTTGTTACCGTGGAGCGGTTCAGCCTTGAAGGCCTTCTTCGAAATTGAAAAGAAACATATCAAATCAACGATGATAATTTTACCCCAAATGTCCTTATGGTTATTTACTCATCTCGTCGGATTGCATGGAGCATCAGTCACTACAACCACCGAGTGTATAGGGTAAATAAATGAATACGAGGTGCATTTGGCTTTTGATTATTTGATTTTTTTTGTTTTTTATTTGAATTTTTAATTGATCGTGGTGCTTGAGAATCACCAAATTTATTAAAATGATTGTTCTTATTGATATTCTAATTCGTTAGGAGACATTAATTTTCCATTTGAAATCTTCCCAGGTGGTATTTTAGTGATTTTAATACCAGTTGCAAACCGTGCATAGGGCCTATGGTTGAAATTTCAATTTTTGGGAATCGCGGATAATAGTTGCAGTCATCAAACCCTAATTTTGGGACTGCGGGTGTTAGTTGTGGTCCGACAAAAATAGAAAAAAGGCTTAAAAATTTCTTATTTTCAAATTTCCTCATTATTCCTTGACAATGACTGCAATTGAAGAGCTATGAGAGGTGTGAGAGTAAACTTGACATGAAACACTGGTAAAACTCACACCGACTATATTACACACCTCCCGATGGTAGACTTTGGATAACCATCTACTAGCAGAGGCCTCGGTGCGGGTAAGGTAACTCAAAACTGAATCCTCGCACTCATTACCAATTAAAAATGAACCATATTAATTAATGGGTTAAATCGATCTCACTAAACTGTTGGCAATGAACCTCACCTTAGACTAGGCTAGTTTAAGATTTAATTATTAATCTTTGTTTTTTGATTTCTTGGCTAGGAAATGACCCCAAAGGGTCATATTCCTAGACCGTAGCTGGAAGCTACGGTTCCTGATGTGGAATAAAACCAGCTTGATTAAATTAATAAAAGAAAGGGCTAATATAGGCCCAAAAACATAACGAAACCCCTACAAAGGAGCAACAAATTCCCAAATGGGAAATGTCGGCACGCTTCCAAAGGAGGTTGACTAATCCATCCAGCTAGCCTAATCTATAGTGGCTAGCAATTTATTACGTGAGCACAAAGTCTCACCAAAAACAATAAGACCAAGCCCTAACTAAGACTTAGTCTAACTAAGGAATTAACCTTAGTTTACATTAAAAATTTGATGCCCTCATCATACCTCCCCACAAAGGAAGCATTGGACTCCAATGCTTGTACAATAGTAGTGGGTGAAGGGTGATAAACTCGAGTCGGAGCAAGCGGAAGTAGAAAATCAGTTGCCAGATGAGGAGGGGCACTGATAAGGTCGAGAAGTCCAAGGGAGGCCGAATCTGGAGGGCCTCTCCTGGTCAGGACTGGAGGTCCAACTCGAGTGAAAGCCTGTGGATGAGGTTGAGGACGAATCTCCTGTGGCGACGGCTGCAAAAGCTGCTGCAAATCAGGAACCTGTGGCACGGTAGCAGCAGGAGGAGGAACAACTGAAACAACAGGAGGAGGAGGAGGAGGAGCCTCCTTGTGTGCTGTGGAAGCTGGTGTGTCCTTTGGTTTGCGGAAGACCAATGCTGTATGGCGTGGACCTATATAACTGTATGTGGGTTTCGTGGAAGAGATGAGAAACTTCTTGTTCTCATGATACAATGTATAGGTATTATTATATGCATCATATTGAGCCCGTTTGTCAAATTGATAGGGCTTTCCAAGAATGAGATCACAACAGTCAATTGGAGTCACATCACAAGTGACTTTGTCCACATAGCGTGGCCCAAATGCAAAAGACACAGTACATGTTTATGTAATCATGGAGGAGGTATCCGCATCCTTCCATGCAAGTGGGTATGGATGAGGATGAGGTTGTACAGGAAGCTTCAATTGATCAACAATGGCTCTAGAAATCAAGTTGGTTTGAGAGCCATTATCGATGATACAATCGACAAAGTAGTTGTGTTTGAGATGGGCACAGGTGACAAACAAATGGTCATGGCCTCGCTCAATCATGTTGTGTGTCAACAAAGTATGATTGTTAAGCCCTCGAAGCTCTGGATATGTGCGCATTTCTCTCGTAGCTTCAATAGGGCCTTCTTATTTTACCTCTGGGGAAGCTTTTACCTCTGGGGAAGCTTCTACAATAAGATTCTTTTTCTTCCTAAAACACTCAGATTCGTTATGGCCTCTCTTCTTACAATGATCACAGAATTTCTTAGGATCAAAAGGAGTAGAAGAAGTGTTAGAAGAAGGGGAAGAAGAAGAAGAAGAAGAAGAAGAAGAAGAAGAAGAAGAAGTCTTCGATTGTTGCTTTTGTTTTGAATTTTTGGTGGAGTCAGAAGAGCGAGATCCACCGGCTTGAGCAGCAAGCTTCTCCTCCGCAAGCTGTGCTTGATTGTACATGGTGTTCAAATCTATGATAGGAGTATATTTCAACTCCCTAAAAAGTGGTTCCTGCAGTCCACTTTTGAATTTGGTGATAAGCTTAGCAGCAGAATCCTGAATACCATTCAGAATTCTCAATTTGTTGAATAGACCGATGTAGTTTTGGACACTCATGTTGTATCCCTGCCTCAATCGAAGCCATCGATATTCAAGATCATCTCCATAATTCGATGGATAAAAAGTATCCGTCAAAGCCTTCACCAATTCATCCCAACGGGTGATGGGATTCTGATTAACGAAGCGGTCTGTAATCAAAACTTTGGCTATACCAGAAAGTTTCAAAAGGGCAAAAGACACTTGTTCATCTGCTGGTATTTTGCTATAGGAAAACCACGTGTCCATGTCGAGGATCCAATTGTTTAGAACCTCAGGATCACGAGAGCCATCATAAATTTTGACTTCACATTTTGCCTTCACTCGAGAGTCACTAGGACCACTTTTAGTAGCAATATCATTGACCTTATCGGCCAAGGTACTAATGGCTGCGGTGATGTCAGCCATTTGCTGTGCCAAATCCTGAGCCATTTGGCTTCTGGTATACGCCAGGGATATTACAAGGAGGAGTTACAAAATATGTTAAAGGGGTTACAAAAAGGAGTGCTATTGCCCAATTAATTGCAAAACAACTATAATAGTTTTAATGCAATTTTACAATATTTTGAGGGCACAATAAAATAAAATGCCCCTTTATAAAATTTTTAATCCCCTTTGTAATTAATTAATTTTTTTTTTTTTTAATATGAAAATAATGATATATGGTAAATATGTTTACCAAAGGGGCTGAAAGTAAACAAATAGTTTACGTCAGCGCCCAAATGATGCAGGACAGCGGTGGAAGTCACGCACAGAAAACTGGTAGCTGTAATGACCGCGTGGGTGGGGGCGTGAAATGCAATCACACCGGACGGGTCCTTGGCCAGAGAACGCTGTATGTTTGCCGCTGGAGTTTTGCGCTGGAAATGACTATGGCAGGAACGACACTGAAATGCGGCGATCGGTTAACAGTCTAAGGCCGGATGTCGGGAACGTGTCAGCCGGTAACAGAATTCACAATTGCCAGAATTCTGGAGGCAAATTTGATTCTCGTGACCTCGACTTCACCCTGTATGCATGTGTCGTTGACAACAGCAAATGGAATGGGTTCAGGCAAGCGGTCGAGGGATTTCGAAATTTTTCAAAATCGGAAAAACAGGGTGAAGTCGTTCATTCAACTGCCGATTCGCTATCCCTCACAGCAGCCGACAGGTCCTGCTCAGAATGGATCTACGGGTAATGTGGGACAAAATCGCGTAGAAGACCAAACAAAGGTGTCCGTCGCCCCGGATTTCTCGATCGTCGACAACGTGCAATGTGTCCGGTCAAACGCTGCGCTCTCACCAGATTGGAACCCGAAATGAATTGTGGATCGAGCAGCGTCGACGTCGCCCAGCATGTAGAGAAAAAAACGTGATCGCCCTCTGCAATATTTCGAGCCCTGCACTGTCTTGCGGGCGATATCGAAAAACAAGGTGTCATGCACAGCGGTCGGTAAATACGTGCAGGCACGCGGGCCAAGAAAATGTTATTTTTCGCAATCGACTAAGTGCTGGCAGTCACAGTTTCATGTCAGGTAAGGAAATCCGACACAGAAGCATGGACACCTCCTATCAAAACTGCCTCAGACAAGATGGCACCGCCTGCCGGGCTAACGTCCGCCTGTCGGTGCACATAGCAATTTGTCACAAAAAGAACGCCGAAGGTCTTCAGAAACGCAATAATCTCCTCCTCAGTATGGCTCGGGTTTTCAAACAGACACCTGCTGTAGATGGAGGTGCGTTTGACTTAAGCGCATCCCATATCCGAGAGCAAAAATTGAAAGAAATTGTTGTCACTTCAAAATTTGTCGACAAAATTCTGTCGACGACAAATTGCGTTTAATTTTGCTGTCAACAACAATTTTTACAAAAATTGCTGCAAATTTTTTTTTTTTTTTTAGCAGAAATGGACAGCAATTTATTTAAACCAAAATTGATAGCAAAAATGAGGATGAGGAAGAGGGAAATTCCCCCTCACAGGCAGCCAGATCGTGCTGCTCTGATACCACTGATGTGGAATAAAACCAGATTGCTTAAATTAATAAAAGAAAGGGCTAATATAGGCCCAAAAACATAACGAAACCCCTAAAAAGGAGCAACAAATTCCCAAATGGGAAATGTCGGCATGCTTCCAAAGGAGGTTGACTAATCCATCCAGCTAGCCTAATCTATAGTGGCTAGCAATTTATTACGTGAGCACAAAGTCTCACCAAAAACAATAAGACCAAGCCCTAACTAAGACTTAGTCTAACTAAGGAATTAACCTTAGTTTACATTAAAAATTTGATGCCCTCATCAATTTCCCATTGACAGATTGGGGACCGCAGGTATCAACTGCGGTTAGATTCAAATTACAATGGTAAAAAATTTGACCGTTATGCGGACCACGGGTTTGACCTACGGTTCCCTATTTTTAGAAAAATTTCCAAATTTATTGATTTTTTTGTGATTTTTCTTGGTAATTAATGTCATTTATTGCACTCCTGAGATGTACTATTGGAATTTTTTATCATGCTTAGCATAATTTTGTATTTTTAGCGATTTTTAGCTAGCTTTTTCCTTATGCATTATTTCTTTTTAGAAATTGACTTCTAGAGCTAGGGAGCCGGACATCCTTCGCACCCTTCACCCACTGCTTACTGACCTGGAGCGGGAGTGGTTTGGAGCCATTGGCTTTGGCTACATTTTGGATCTACCCACTATCAGGGTAGATCAAGCCTACATGATTGCGTTGGCCCACTGCTGGAATGCGCGGACCAACACATTTCACCTGTCGATAGGTGAAATGACTGTTACACTAGAGGACGTCTACCAGATCTTTAGGATCCCTATTGATGGTGAGGCCATCACCTCCTCCTCCTTTCGAAGTAAGGGGGTAGTTTTTGATTCTATCTTCGATGATCGGAGCCAGGATGCCCAGGGCAAGATCGACCACGGAGGCATCCATATCGGTTACTAGCAGAGGAAGGGCATCTTCTCTATCAGAGAGGCAGTATTCATGCACTTGGTCATGCAGATTGTGCTTCCAGACTCCTCGAGCGTGAGGATCCCTTGGAACCTTCTGGCCAATGTTAGGAGGGTCACATAGAGCTCTATCGATCATCCACTCCTCCTAGCCTAGGGGAGCACTCTATTGTGCCAGTTGTACTGGGAGCTCTACTAGATCACCAACAGGAGCTGGGTAGGGATTAGCTATAGTTTACTTCTCCAGATCTAGGGTTGGTAGCACATCAAGATCGAGCGACCTGTAGAGCTACCCTTGGATATTACTTCGATTGATGATGCCCATCAGTGCTACGTCGCATGCTGGCCCCATGAGGAGGAGGGGTTCTGGAGTAGGTCCCATGCTAGGGACATAGAGCACTACATTGGCAGATTTGTAGTGCTTCGATCGGATGACATTGAGTGGCGTCCATACATGGATTGCCCTACATGGGAGGAGGCTGGCAAGCGGCTACGCTAGGCTTAGCAAGGCAGGTGGCTACTTGGTCGCAAGGATGAGATCCATGAGTATCAATTCTACTCATGGGTCCTATGGTAGTTTGGGCTAGTGTAGGACATCCCAGAGCTACCCATCATCTACAAGGCAGCTGGTACTAGAGATAGATTTACCTTGGATTCAACCGACACCCTTAGGAGATATGAGGATGACTTTCAAGAGTCGGGGATTGCTAGGGCTGGGACCACCCCTACATATGACACTTGGTGGTCCCTACTATAGTGGTAGGGATCTAGACCCCTTGATCGGGTAGACGATGGGTCATAGGCTGATCCACAAGGGTGAAATGTGCACTAGTGTATTGAGGGTGGATGGGAGGTAGAGGCTATCATAGAGGATGCACCATAGATTGAGGCTGAGGAGGAGGCCCTAGATGAGGGTGAGGTACCTCTAGACAGTGAGGTGGGGTAGTTGCTAGCCTAGGTTGTAGATCTATAGAGTTAGGTTGGGAGACTTCAGTCCTAGATGTTACAAAGGGATACTTCTATCACCACTCTAGAGGTGAAGTTGTCTCATGGAGAGAGGCAGCTATAATAGGCCTAGGAGCAGATCACAAATCTCACAACATGGGCTACAATAGCAAAGGGGAGGGTCCAAGAGCTCACTAGTGTGCATGATATAGTAGAGGTACAATTGGGTATAGCTATAGCAGAGAGGGACTTGGCCTAGGCTCAGAGGGGAGATCCTTCATCCTCCCATGTTATCATGGCACCACCCATAGCACCATCATCCATACTACCAGGAGGTCATGACCCCATGACAGATATTAGGTGGCTCACTTCCCTCATAGAGGAGGGGAATGATCAATGTGATGTGAGGGTAGCTCACATCTCCCAACTAGAGGGGTATATCATATTGATAGGTGGGTAGGTTCCCAAGGATCCTCATGCTTCAGGCACTCATCAGAGCAGATCTAGGACCAGGACTATGGGGTAGTCATCCATGAGCTCGAGCCATAGGACTCATAAGACTGAGAGGACACATAGGTCCTCTAGCACTCATGGAGCTAGCTTGCACAGGAGCCATAGGGATGGCAGAGGTGATGGTGGTGACTCATAGGCTAGGGGTGCAGGCCCTCCGTAGTATACATGCTGAGATACTATGATGTACTATTTTTAAGTGTAAGGTCGAGGACCTACATAATTGTAGCCTACGAGTATTTTTGATGTACCCCCATGTACTCATTTTTGGACACACACACACACACACACACACACACACACACACACAACATATATATATATATATGATATTTTGATCATTTTGGCTCATTATGTGTACTTGTGTATTTTTAATTTTATGTTTATGTTATGCACATGGATGCAGATGTTTATATTGATGTTATGCTTATGTAATGTGATGTATGGATGACATGCACTAGATAGCTATTTAATTTATGATGATGATGGTATGCAATGATCTAGATGTTTAGATATGTTATTTATGATGGATGCATATGGATGTGATGTTTACTTTTAAATGCATATTTAATTTTGCTTTATTGTATGCATTTAATTTGTGATGATGTCACGCTATGCTGGTGTAATATATGTAATGCTTTATTTACATGATGGTAATCTAATGTAAATGAACTTGTATGCTTTAATCACTTAAAACATAAGGAATGAATGTGATATATGTTTAACAATCTAATGGATGACACCACAGAATGTGTAAAAATCATGAATGTAATTGAAAATCCTCATTACAAGAATTTAAGCAATTAATCACCCATATATGAAATGCAATGATATGCAGTGGTATGATGTGAATGATATAATATGTCACTCTATTCCTTTTTGCAATTTTGAAAAATATGCACAATATAGTCAGTGGTCATCTAGATATCGTTTCTGATATCCATCCGGTATCTATCCTATATCTTGATTGTGCTCTATGTAATGATGTATCACTTATTAGATACTTTGCAATTTGATGATTTGAAATGACTTTTACTTTTTATGGTTTGTGATATTTGATATTTTGTTGCTATTAGAGAAATTTTTGAGGTTTTCCATGAGACTCAAACACCCTAGTAGACTTCTCAAACATCCCATACTAACTGTACAAGGCTTTTTTTGGATGATGCTTTCATCATGAATGACCCAACTATTCATTATCCCTGTGTGTGCACATGAGTATTTTTAGATAGACCATAGGCATACCCCAGATGTCAGTTGGGACTCTTTCAACCCATATGTGAGATCGGGTTCCTCCTATGTTCATATCATCCTTGTTTTAGACTTGATTGGACTATAATGCTAGACAACCCCAGGCACCTAGAGCTAGCTCATCTTGCAAATTGATCAGGACTACCCCTCCAAGAATAGTCGAGACTCTTTCAACCCATTGCTGCATTTGGGGATCACCCAATAGAACTACTACTCTAAAAGCAGGTGAGACTCTTTCAACCCATTGCTGCAATCGGGGTTCACTCTATGGCTTTGAATGGTGAACAATTCAAGGATTCAAGTTCTCACCCTTCTTTTCTTTCTATTCATAGGGATACTTGCTCATATGTAGTGATAAAAATCACTATTTTTCACATTTTACTTTGAGTGATAAAAATCACTATTTATTCTCATTTTTCTTGAGCAAGGGATTTATATAGTGCTTTTGATTCACTATATAACTTTATATTTGAATTTGAACTTGATTTTTGATCTTCATTTGATCTTTGATTTGAACTTTGAGGGTTTTGACTTTTGAGATGTCAATTTGGGATATCAATTTTAGGATATCGATGTGGGGTATCAACCTTTGATGTTGATCTAGGATGTTACTCTAGGATATTGCTCCTTTATTTGTAAGCAAGGGAATGTATGGGTAGGGGAAATCTTATCCTTTTGCCAAGGTTCACCATTCTAGACTGAACTATTTGCAAGATAAGCAGGTAATAAAACCCGTCTCTCTAAATACCCAAGACCACTTTCATAGCTTTCATCTTCCCTTATCTTAGCAGGATTTTAAATGTTTCAATTAGTGACGGGATCCTGATATGCCAAGTACTATCACAACTAATGACCTCATCTACAGAAGCAAAGCAAGCTTTCTACGACATCTGAGAAACCCACTAGGTATGGCTGAGTGATCAGAAAACATTAGTACATATACATATCTCATAGCAATAGGAGTTGTGTTGACAAACACAATTACTCACATGAATGATGGATTATGATAAATGCAGAGGTGCATGATTAAAACACAAACATGGCATCATTTGTAAGACTGACAAACACAATCCATTCTAATATAGAATGCAATGGATGACGAATGCCTATATGCAATGCAATGATGAAATGAATGCATGTGTAAATGAAAATGCATAATGCAAATGCAAATGTTTTTGGATTTTATGCTTTACCAATTTTTTTGGATTTTATTGATTTTATAATTTTTATTGATTTTGAGCCTTTATATTTGACCAAACGGTGAGTACATGCCTTCGGAGCCTTTAAATTGACCAAGCAATTTTAGAAAACCTTGGAGATTTTTAGGATTGACCAAAGGAATTATGAGCACCTTTGGAGATTTTAGGATGACCAAGCGATTCTTAAGAATCCTTGAAGCCTTTGGGTTGACCAAGCAATTTTTCAAAAACCCTTGGAACCTTTTGATAACCACTTATAAGCAAACCCTCGAAGCCTTTTAGAGTGACCAAAGGGCTTACAAATGCCTTTGGAGCTTTTTGATTGACCAAACTACTCATAAAAGAGCTTGGAGCATTTTAGGATGATCGAGTGGTGTTTAAGCAAACCCTTAGAGCCTTTTGGGTTGATCGAGCAATTTTAAGCAAACTCTTGAAGCCTTTTACTGACATGACCAAGTAATTTTAGGAACCCTTGGAGCCTTTTGCTACACTCTCAAGCATAGAATGCCTTAATATGGATGATGTTGAGAGGTTCAGGCTCTTCAACACCCCCTAGCGATGTTAGGTGATAGGTACCCATATTTTTTTTTGATGATATAGGGTCCTAGCCAATTAGCCATGAATTTGTCTCGCATATCGGGTGATAAATTAGAGTTCTGTTGGTTCTCTTTCAAGACAAGATCCCCAACTTCAAAGTCTCTCTGGTGGACTTTGATATTATAAGCTCATTTTAGTCACTCCTGATAAATGTGAAGATGCTCAAGGGCATTCATGTGATGTTCATCAAGTAGCATCAATTGATCCAGTCGAGCTTGCCATGTGGTGTCATCATCGATGAACTCTTTCAATGCGATGCACAGTATTGGAATTTCTAATTCTAAGGGCATAATGGCCTCAATGCCATATACTAGTGAAAATGGAGTTGCCCTAGTGGGTGTCCGAATGCTAGTCCTATAAGCCCATAATGCAAGGGGTAGCTGGATATGCCAATCTTTGTGGTGTTCTTGTACCATATTTTTCAAGATGGAAACCACTATCTTATTTGAAGCTTCAACCTACCCATTTTCCTACGGATAGTATGGAGTCACAAAACTATGTTTGATTCTATACTTAGACGTCAAAGCTCTCATAGTTTTGTTCTTGAATGATGTTCCATTATCCAAAACTATCTTGGATGGAATCCCAAAATGACATATGATATGCTCGAGTATAAACTCTGTTATGCGAGCTCTAGTAGTCATTGTTAAGGGTATTGCTTCCACCCACTTTGTAAAGTACTCAGTAGCCATGATAATGAATGTATGTTGACCCGATGATGGGGGAGAGATCTTACCTATGAGATCGAATCCCCACTGAGAAAATGGCCAAGCCGCTTGGATGGGCTGTAAGGCCTACGATGGCAAGTGCGTAAGATTAGCATGATGCTGACATTTGATGCATTTCTTGACATACACATTGCAATCCTTCTCCATAGTGGGCCAATAGTAACCCATTCGAAGGATGCACTTGATGATGGCCATGCCGCTAAAATGGCCACCGCACGTACCATCATGAGCTTGTGAAATCACCCAAGATGACTCTTGGGGCTCTAGACAATGAAGGAGAACTCCATCGTAACCTCGTCGGTACAAAATATCTCCTATCAAGACATATTTAGTCACTTTTTGCTTGAATGTGCATCTTGCGACATGCGACAATCCCTCTAGGATCAGACCAAGTTTTAAGAAGTCTTGGATTTGTGACATCCAGCTTTGACAAGCCTCAGCTTCGACTACCAAGATGACTTGCTCCCCTTGCATATTTACTTTTGCAAATGCAGACTAGGAAATAACCTTGTGGTGAATGGTAGTACCACTCCCCGTCGGACTCTGAGAGGTTAATGACCCCTAGGGTGCCTTATTTAGAAAGTCTTTAGCTCTGCAGAACCATTCAGATTTTGGTTCCATGCTAATCATGTTGACTGACATTTTATTATCAAAGGCTTCATGCTCCACTGTAGGATGTGAAAGCATTTTAACATGAATGGTAGTGAAATCGATAGAAAGGATTCTGAGGGATTAAGGATCCCAAATATGCCATGGTGTCTACAAACCTATTTGATGAATGAGGGATTGCCTCGATGTCATACCATTCCAATTTAGCCAAATATGTAACAACTAGATCTTTATAAGCTTTCAATATGGGACATCGACACTGAAAGAGCCCCTTAACTTGGTTGACTATGAGCAAGGAGTCACCAAAGATGTTTAATATTTTAATGTTCATGGTGATGACTGTGTGGAGGCCCAGTAGTAGGGCTTCATACTCAACATTGTTGTTGGTGCAAGGAAAATATAATTTAAATGACAAGGGCATTGGAGCTCCTTGTGGTATGAAAAACACTATTCCTGCACCACCCCCTTGCTCACACTTTGAACCATCGAAGAACAATGTCATATCAACATTATTTTCTAGTTCTTCGAGTTTGGGAGCTTCGGATATGATGAAGACTGCATCATCCGGAAGCTCAATGGTCAGAGGCCTACTATTTGACAATGGTGCCTCAACTAGTTGATCAGCTATGACTTATCCCTTAATGGACTTTTGGCTTATGAATTCCAGATCAAATTCTATCAGTAGCATGATCCACTTCATAGTACGTGTGTTATGATATGTCTTACTCATCATGTACTACAAAGGATTTTGTTTTGATATAACATATGTCGTATGACTTAGCATATAGTGCCACAATTTCTTTGTAGTGAACACTACTGCTAAACATAGTTTCTCCACATATGCATATCCTAGCTCGTAACTCACCAAGGTTCGGCTAATATAATATATGGCTTGCTCTTTGCCTTGCATATTATTTTGGGCTAACATGGTCCCTAATGCAAAGTCGGTCATTGATATATATAGCAGAAATGGCACATCTGGCCTTGGTGGAGCTAGTACTGGTGGCGTCACTAGGTATTGCTTTATTTCAGTGAAAGCTGCTTGAAAGTCCTCATCCCAATTGAATGGGACCCCCTTGTGTAGCAGTCGATTCATGGGTCAACATTTATTCGATAATTGAGTGATAAATCACTTTATCGATGCTACCTTGCCTTGAAGGCTTCTTAACTCTTTGATATTTGTGGGGGGATGCATCTCTAAGATAGCCTTGACCTTCGTTGGGTCAACTTTGATGCCTCACTTGGAAATGATGAATCCTAAGAGTTTACCAGAAGTTATGCCAAATACGCACTTCTTAGGATTCAACCTGACATTATATTCTATCAGGTGATCGAAGACCTTCCTCAAGACCTCTGCATGCTCAACACGTAGTAATGACTTGGCCAACAAGTCATCCATATAATCCTCTAGGATCTTATGCATATAGTCATGAAAGATATATGTCATGGCCCGCTGATATGTGGCACCAACATTTTTAAGACCAAATGGCATAACTTTATAGCAAAATGTTCCCCATGGCGTTATAAACATGCAGTTTTATGTTGGTCTTTGGGTTTAATCCGAATTTTATTGTAACTAAAAAAATCATCCATTAAGGAGAGCATTTCATGACCTATAGTTGCATCTACAAGAGCATCGATATTAGGCAATGAAAATGAATCCTTGGGTGTTGCCTTATTCAGGTCTCTGAAATCCGTACAAATACGGATCCTTCCATCAAGTTTTCCTATGGGCACCATATTGGATACCCATTCTGGATAGTCGATGGAGATTACAAACTCTACGTCCAACAACTTTTGTAGCTCATATTTCACCATTAAGGCTACTATTGGATGCATCTTTCTAAGCTTCTGCTTAACTGGCTTCTTTGACAGATCTAGTGAAAGGTTATGGGTAACCAATTTTGGGTCTAGACCTGGCATATCTTTGTAAGTCCAAGAAAAAATATTAGGTCTCTCTTTTAGAAGAGGGATGAGGGTGGCACGCTCATCTGGAGTGAGACTCTCTCCAAATTTAACCTTCCTTGGATTGGTGGGATCGTTATTGATATCCACATCGAAGGTTTCCTCTACTGACATATGTGATCCCTCCTCAAGATGATGAGGTGTAGGGATCAAGTGGATGTCATCCGCTAGGTTCATAGGTTCCACATTGGAAGCATCCTCAACATGATAGACATCATAAGCATAGCCTAGTATAAAATGAAATGGTTGCAACATTTCTTCATTAGGGAAGAAATATTCAAGCTCAATAGGTGAGTCAACATGATCCCAATCGATAGCATCTACATTTAGATGCAATGGTTTGGATGGATCTGTTGGATTGCAGAGTGGAGTGGTCAAATCAATGGAGACCATATTGATGGAATGGAATTGATCTCCAGGACCACATGGACAAACTTCTACATAATCGATGTAGTCCTCATACCCGAGATCTGGCTCTAATGGCACATGCACAAATGGGTCCTCTCTATGCAGACTACGGATGACTGGGTCCTCTCTATGCACTGATTGCAAGATGGGATCATTCGGCTCAATGAGCTCCATGTACATAGGTGGGTCGGGAAACACCATGTGATAGATCACATCGAAGTTCGGTGGTCTTCCCCTAAGGTGAGGATTGAGATTGATCTCTCTATGCATGTCCTCAGTCGTATAAGGTGCATTACGGTGACGTAGGTAAGGAGGTCCTAGATAGGCTCTCTCCATTTTATCCTCATTATCACTATCATAATACAATCCTTCACCACTATCCACTAGCATGGGATGCTCTGGCAAGTGTGGCCCCATGTAAGTCACATCCTGATCACTATCATCATTATCCGATAAAATTGGGTATGAGTGTCATAAATACGATACCGCATCATAAACCGGTTCAACTTCATCCTCTGACTGATTGTCAGGTGAGATCTCACTATCCACCAAGGTATCTTCATGATATGACTCGGGTGGAGCTATGGTGACATAAGACACCATCTGATCATCCCTCTAGAATGTAGAAGGATCAGGGTGATATGGGTTGAAATCCACATCATCCCCCAGACTAAGGTACAAGTGATCTAATGATGCTGCAAGTAAATCATCCTATCCTCGTATCTATAATCCTAGCCCAAACCTATCAGTTGCCAACTGATAACGTGGCTCGAGCGGAGTCCTACGCCCTTGTTCAAAAAGACCAAGGTCGTACCCATGCCAATGATATAATTCAAAAATATGTCTGGCATATTCGAGGTTGGATAGATAATGAACATTCACTATGAATGGTTCATCATCATCTTCATCCATGGGCATTCACATGGGAAGCTGATCCAGCCTAGCATAGATGAAGTTCGTCTGGTTGGGTGGCTCTCCCAATGGCACCACTGATCCAACCAGAAAATGATGAGCATGGGGTCGGCCCATCTCTTGTGTAGTCTCCAGAATTGGTCCAAAGGTGATGTTCTGCACAATATATTCTCCTAACCCTATGTTGGCTAGGTGAACAGTCACCCATGGTGTGGATGATCCTGTTGATGATGCAGGCGAGGCAGGCTGAGGTACCTCCTCGGCTATATCTTGGGCTTCCTCCACTTCCATAGGAATGGGAGCCTCATCGATGACTAGTTCGGGCATATGTTTCTTTTCCTTCTCACCCACTTTCACCTTTAGCTTCCTCTCATCCCGAAGCATTGCTGATGCAGTCGGTTTCAAGGAAGTAGCAGTAGTGTGCTCAGATCTATGTGACATAGATATCGATGGTTGAGCACATACTCTTTGTTTTTCTTCTGGACTCTTAACCGGTGATGCTGGCCAGACATCCAGGTGCATTGATGGGAGTATGAAACCCCCTGGAAAATCAGCCATGTTCATGAATTTAAATGGTTCTCCGTCTGATGACACCACGTGAACTTGTCCCTCATGAATGTACTTCACACATTGATGTAATATAGAGGGAATGCAATGCATCTCTCGAATCCAAGGCCTCCCTAGTAGGATGTTATACTGCATGGCACCTTCGATCACATGACACATCACAGGGATGGTCTTTAGGCCTACCTAAATAGGTAGGACGATCATGCCAACCGTCGAACATAACGCATCATTAAACGCTCTCAACGTGAATGCAGTGGGCACAATGTGTGACTTAGGCAACTTCAAGGGACTCAACGCCTTGGTCGTTATAATGTTGATCGATGAACCAGTGTCGATCAAGACCCTCTTGAATGGCACATGGTTGACACATGCAATGATATGCAATGGTGGGTCAGCCGTATCTGTAGGAACCATCCTGATTTCATGATCATAAAATTGGATCATCGGTTCCTAGCACTATTGTACGTGTCCCACAAAGTTGGTGAATGCTTGAGCATCCTGGGACTATACTTCGATGGACCTCAGAATGTCCATGAGAGTCTCCCTATTCTGGGGGACTACTGTATTAACTCATAAATAGACAACTTAGCGGGAGTTGTCTGCAGGTTTTGAACCAACCTGCTCCGTATGGTCACCACCGGTCTAGTTGGTGGGCCTAGAATATTCTGAGCCGGTTGTTGATTCGGTATGGCTTGTATTCTTATGGGAGAACGTGGTTGATTTGGCTGCTCATATCTCCCATGTCTCATAACAACATTAACCATACCTACGAACCCCTGGGTAGGTGGTTCGATGCGCACCTGGTTGACGTGACCAACATTGTTGTGTGGTGCCTCATGGTTTGGTAGTGGATTTTTGTAAATCCCCATGTTCTGGTTGTCGGGTGCTAGTGGATTATTTGGTACTACAAGCTCACCTTTTTCAATCATGTTTTGCACAATATGCTTGAAGGACCAACATACTTCGATGTCATGACCCTTCGCATGATGGAAGATGCAAAATAGATCATCCTGGTACCCCTTTGACTTGGGCTGATTCGGATCGACCAGTTTGATCTCGGGAATCTGATTGCCTTGGCCTCACACAATTGATGGAATATCGATGTCAATGATTCCGTCAAAGGCATGAATTGGTGAGGTGGGCGTTGTTCTTTGTTTTTGCCCTTATAATTATTATTGCACTTTTTGTACTACGCAGGAGGAGGTTGGGCCTGATAATTCTGCTTTTGCTGCCCTTTATCCTCCCTCTGGAGGTTTAGCACCACTTGGTTGACGTGGGCCTGCTTGCCCTTATGTTTCATGGAGCTCTTCTTGGGCCCCTCTTTCCTGTTCTTAAGCTTCAAGTTGCCTTCTTGCAACTTGATATCTTCAATTACTTTGGCTTGCGCCAAAGCTTCCTCGAATGTTGGATACTACTGCAATTGCAACAATAATGAGATGTGCTTGGCACAACTCTTGGTAAACATTCGGGTCAATTCCATAGTAGGAATAGGGAATGGCAGCTTCACCATCAATCTCCTCCACCTCTTTTTATACTATTCAATTGGCTCATCATCACGCTGAGCTAGCACAGCCAGATCAAAAAGGTTAGCCTATTTCTTGATGCCAAAAGAAAAGTGTTCAAGGAAAGCATCAACCAGTTGCTCAAAACTAGTAATGTTGTGCCTCTTTTGTTGATTGAACCACTCCCAGGCTAGGCCTGAGAGGGTTGTGATGAATGTGTGCAAAAGTAAGGCATTATTGCTCATAATTTGGAAATAGGCATCCAAAAATCCTGTGACATGCTCTTGCGCATCTTCATCACCTTTAAATTTGTCTAGCTTGGGCATAACAAAATGCTCAAGGTATGTAGGAGTAGGTATCGAGGGGTCCAAAGGCTCATTATGAATCTTTCTTAATGTCAGCTTTTGAATAGTCATACCTTGCCTCTCGATCACTTTTACTTTTGTTGCTAAGGCTTTATAAGCCTTCGAGGATAGAAAGTCCTCCTCCCTAAGCTAACGTGGGGGTGGTCTTGGAGGTACATTCTTCCTCTATCGAGGTGGAGGACATTGCTCTTCCTCCTCCTCAACTTGGGAGTCTTTAGGATACTCTTGCTCGGTTCCATCTCCCTCAACTTCCTCATATTATTGTTGCCTCTCATATTCGAATGGTGGTGGTCGTTCTCTTTGTAGGGCACTAATATGAGTGTGAGCATCTCTACGCTCCTACTGCACATCGGCTTGTGAAAAAGCCTTTCTCTGAATGCACTCTCTGTTCTCCATGTGAGTGTATAGACCAGCCATGGCTAGCCTATCCTCCTACTCTACACGCTCCTTTTGGGTAAGGATGCGTTCCTCATGCATGCGTTGCTCATATAGTCTTTGTCTGATGAGCCTCTACGATTGAAGATTCTCTTCTTCAATGCACTACCTTTCTAAGTGAGCATCCTCCAATTGATCTTGGAGGAGCTATCATCGCTGCTTAGATACCAGTCTATGTGATCTATCAAGGTGATTGGCCATGATAGGCCTCTGGTATGCATGCTCTGTGTGAGTGACCTTATGGGTTCCATACCCATCTGACTGATTTGTGATGCTTTTGCCCTTGTTTGTGTAGATGGCATTGGCATCCTACTGAGCTCTATGCTCTGTGCCACCATGCATGGATGGTGGATGTGTCACATGAGGGTGCTTGGAAGCCTCTCCATGCTCTCTAGTAGTCCTAATAGAACTCCTGCTATGCTCACTCGAGGCATGAGTGGGCGGAGCCGAAGGCTTATAGCCTAGCTGCTCAAGGATGCTACCTAAGCCATCCAACTATCTGGATCTCCATCGCTCATGTGGTGGTGTGCCATTGGCTCCCACCTTAGCCATATCAATAGTGATATTTTGATGTTCACTACATGCGGGAGTCTGCACAGGCCTATGCTCAATGATGGCCCTATCTGCATGCCCCTAAATGGGTGGATCTCGATCCCATCTATACTCCAAAGGTGGAGCCATGGATCCTCCTATAGACCTATGATGTAGGGGTACCAACTTGGACCCCTGTATAACATACTCTTTGGTCGACCCCATGGATGCGCGTGCAACATGATCTCGATAATGGCTTTCGAGTGGAACACCCTCATGTTGAGAGGCTCCCTACTCTATTATATGCCTAGAAGAATGCACAAAAACTCCTCTATCAGGGGTACGCTCAATAGGTTCCCCTCGTGTCGAGTTGTCTCCTCTAATGCTCATCGAACGACATTCAGGAAGCGCATGTGGGTGAGGATTCGACATATGCTATTGTGAATCTGTTGGGGCTTGGTCATTGGCATCAGGCTTATGCCTTTGTCGACCACCCCGTGTCTCCACCATGGTGTACCTAGTGTCTAGATTTATTATTTATTACACAAACAAGGTATACAATGGTGTTTATCTCATATTAACTTTTAAAAGTGAGCCCTAAACTATTTGATGTTGTTTCAAGTTTGTTGTATCAGTAAAGAACTCCTTATCATGTTTTGAAAGCTTGTTGGATGATATTCTCAGTTTAATTGGCTTTCACCTATATACTTGCAGCTCGACAACTTGGCTATGAACTCCAAGTCACGTAATCCAACCTATAATGTGTGGTAATGAAGCCCACACATGGTCAAGGAGCACAGGTCCTCCCAGATCCTCACCCATTTTCCCCTAGTCAGTGTTATACCCTCCGAAGAGAATACATGCAAATTTTCTAGGGTACGAAAGGTTCTCGGATCTGGTATTGGTCTAGTATCCAAGGGTACGTAGGATTTGGGCCAATGGATGGAAATTACGCCCACCATCATTGAACCCTACTAGTGGTTGGATGTGACTCCCAACTCACTAGCGTTTAAGTGAAACATGGTGTGTGTGGTTCATTTTAATATTTGCATAGAAAGGAAAATGCATAATACAACATGAATGATTATTTCCTATATGATATGCAAAAAGAAACATTTCATTTCAGAGAATGCATGCTATATCCTATATGATTTCTTGACAATGCAAATTACGATGATATAGCCTCTGATTGGGCCTCAAGCATGCAAACCAACACACAATTTAAACCTAGCATGCTGGATTCTAGGGTGGACTGCACTCAGAGGTCCACTGTTCCTAGCAATGCCTAGCCAAACTCAGAAAAGAAACCCTAAGACCTAATTCATTTCCATTTTTTAGTGTCTTAATTAGATTTCCCCTTTTCTACTTTCTAGAAAACACAGACAGAATAAAAAAGTACAGAGAGTGAAAAATGGGGCCTACCTCAGGTCCTCATCTGATCAAGCTTTGGCTCCCTATTGTCTATTATGTCTATTGTGAACCGCAGGTCTGATGCATGGTTCAGACTGCAGACCACGTTTTGAAGCCATGGGCCAACAATGAGACCACAGTTGTAACCTGCGGTTTGCACCTGATATCAAAAAACACAGAGGTCAGAGATCAGTTGCATAAATTATGGAGTTCCACCATGATCACCTTTTGTACGACCATAAAGGCGTGCACCCGATATTGCAATTGCGTAAAATGAAACAAAATGGACATTCACACACAAATTGACAAAGACAAAAGCAATTAAATGAAATGCATCTTTATTCCTCTTTGAATCAATTCATGTTTTACAAATGAATCCCTCTTAGGGATACCCTTTTTGATACACAATTACAATGTTACAATCCTCTCAAGGATAAAATGCACTTTTCAAGCCTTTAAGGTGACACGAACTGCTCTAGGGTGGAGTTGACCCTCTTCTTCACATTGAGGAAGGAATTGGATGATTGAATCTCCTTCGAACCTACTTTCCTATGGTCAAGAAACAACACAAAAGCATCAAACAAATAGGCAGCCTCTCATGATGAGGCCCTTTGAGGAAAATATGCATAAAGATGCCATAACAACTATGAAATCAAGAAAATGAGTAAAACATATTAAACTTATGCAAGATTCATAAATATTGTTAGAAACATGAAAGCAAGAAGTACAATTATCTATCTACTGGATCAATTGCATGAAATTAAGCACGTTAGCATGAAAATAAGCCATTAATGTCCTACTTGCTATAATGAAAACAAGATTGATTAAACCCTGAATATACTAGTTAGATTGTCTCTAAACATGAATTAACCCACTAAAATGACTAATCTAACCTAATTAAGCATAATGGAAAGAAAATAGTAAGGAGATCTATCACCTATTGCAAACCGTAGCTCGGATGAGCGGTCTACACTATAAAGCCGTGACGAGCAACAAAGTAACTTTACCCTCCAAATTCTAGGGCTGTGGTCTTGATCCTCCTTGTCAAATTGATGATCAAGGGTCGCCTCAGTGTCCTCTGATAGGTTTGGCGGTTGAATTGCTCGATTGGGCCTCCGTTCGCTTGGATTTGCATTTCTTGGCATTCTAGCTCCTTAGGGCATCCATGGCACAAATTGTCATGATGCTTGATGAATTGGAAAGTGAATAGCAACTAGGCTCTCTTAGTACACTCAAGTGAGTCTACAATCCGATAGGGCTTCGCTGCTCTAATATCCAATGCACTTTGATATCTTTGCCCTAATTTGAAGGGGTACTTATAGGATTACCCAAGGGCTAGGGGTGGCTTCATGGAGAAGCCAAGATCAAGAAGGGGTGGTTAGGATAGTTGGATTGGAAGCTTCCATCCTTTAACCACCTTCTTCTAGAACAAATGGCCGTTCAAACCGATTTGGCTCGGATGAAGGCCAACTGAACTTTAGTTTAGACCATAGGTGATAGCCATGGCCTAGACTGTAGACCACAGGTCTTAGCTATGGTTCAGTCTGTAGACCGTAGGTCTCGAGTAGCGATTCAGACTGATTAGGCCAAGGAGCCCAAATTGAGTGGTTAGAACCACTATTGCTCTATCTTGGAGTCTGTCCAAGATCTTCCATATGGTCTTGTAGCATGTCCCATATGAGTAGTCACCATCGACATGACGTGTTTTAGGTGTCTACAACTACCAGTCTAGGTTGAGAATAAAAATAATAATAACACACACACACATACACTCACACTTAGACACACTGAGTGTAAATTTTAGATTTAAAGAGAAATGAAAAACTAAAATATTTGTTGGAGAATAAGTTGAAGAAGGGGTATGACTTTTAGACTTCTATGTCCCACATTTTTTCTCATTGTTGGAAAAGCATAAATTGAATGTATTAATGCAATTCTAGATTATTCAAAAGGGAAGAATTTATAGAATTTTTGAGTTATGAGAGCTACTAAAAATATATACATGTCTTCATGTTGGTATATTGCTATTGATTTTAGTTTTTCAGTGTTCATTTTGTTGTTCTTGTAGAATTTAAAACATGGGTTTGCAATGTTGTTTTATAGCCAAATTTGAAGAATCTATGATATATTTTTGTTGTATGTATTATTGTAATTTTATATATACTTTAGCTATAATTTTATCAATGAATTAGTGCTTTATAAAAGCATTTATAATTCTGAATTGTATTGGTTGTATTTTACTTATTGGATGGAAATAATATGGGTGTTCTTTAAAATTTATTTATTTGGTATCAAAGCATAAGGTTGGTCAATAGTTGGGTTGAATTTTTTTTTATTGCATCTCTCTTGCAATTGATCATGGCCAACACAAATTCACTTCCTACTCTAGAATTTAATACGCAAGACTATGATTACTAGACTATAAAAATAAGAACTTTGTTGATAGGGAAGGAATTATGGGAAATAGTTGAAGCTGGTTATAAAGAGCTAGAAGATTGGACCATTATGCCACATAATGATAGGTAGGCTAATAAATATACCAATAATAAGAACTCACTGGCTTTGTACCACATCCAATCTACTCTAGATAAAACCTATATCCTAGAATAGAAGATGTAAAGTCAACAAGAGATGCTTGGAATGCCCTATAGGAAGCTTACCAAGGAAGTGACCCGGTTAAAATTATTAAATTTAAAACCCTTAAAAGAGAACATGAAAATATAAGAATGCATGAAGTAGATGGAGTAAATTATTATTGTGTTAGATTGAAAAATATGGTAAACAAAATGGCCACACTTGGTGAAACTATTGAAGAAGAGATTTTAGTGAAGAAGGTGTTAAGAACTCTAACACCAAGGTGGAATCATGTAGCAATTATAATTGAAAAATAAAAAATTTGGCTTCACTTGAATTTGATCATTTTTTTGGGTCTCTTATTTCTCATAAGGAGAGACTAAGAGATACATTTGGAAATAGTGAAGAGTAAATTTGCATCAAAGTTGAGAATTTTCAAAAGTGAAGGTGCCAATACTAGTAGTCAGGTCATTGGCATGGTCAAGGAAGAGGCCACTATCAAAATTCCCTAAGACAAAGAGGAGGTTCAACTACAAGAGGATGAGGAAGGTTTGATAAAATAAATGTCCAATTTTGTCATTGTATGAGGTATGGGCATTTTAAGAAAGAATTTAGAATTAAATATAATAATGAAGGTAGAAGATATAACTATGATAATGAGAATGAGGATGCTCCACAAATCCACTTATTCTTATCATGTGAGAAAGTTGAAAATAATCCTCAAGAAGTTTTGTAATTTGATTCTTGTTACTCCAACCATATGTTTGGCAACAGTGACTTGTTCTTTACAATGGATGAAACCTTCAAGAACAAGATCAAGCTTGGTGATAATAAATCTTTGGATGTTTTTTGCATAAGGAGTTGTTGAGGTGAACACAAAAGAAGGTAAGAAACATATCAATAATATCTATTACACTCCAAATTTAAAATATAATTTGCTAAATTTTGGATAGCTCTTTAAGAAGAATTATAAGGTTCTATTTGCTAATAAACAATGTATTATTAATGACAAAAATCTAGACAATATAGTTGTTACAAATGTACCAATGTCAAATAATATGATATTCCCATTAAATTTTGGAGGCAATAGCAACAACCTCATAAATGTAGTATTTAAAGATAAGAGTTGGTTGTGGCATCTAAGGTATGGCCACTTAAATTTTGAAACCCTAAATCTATTAAAATCGTAAGAATTAGTTTATGGTTTGCAAAAAATTGGAGAGAACAAGGAGGTTTTTGAAGGTTGTGCTAAAGGTAAACATGCAAGAGATAGTTTTTCCAAAAGATAGAGTATGAAGGGCCCATTATCCATTTTAACTGTTCACTCCAATATATGTGGTCTAGTGGAAACCAATAGCTTGGGTAAGTCATCATATTTCATCATTTTTTTATGGTTCTTGAAGGAAATATTGGTTTTATTTTTTGAAACATAAAGATAAAGCATTTGATGCATATAATAGGTTTAAATCCCTCGTTGAGAATGAGAGTGGATGCAATATAAATTTTTTAAGGAATGACCATGGAGGAGAATTTTTATCAAATAAGTTTTTTGAGTTTTCATGACAAATTTGGCATTAAAAGACAACTTACTACAACTTATACACCTCAATAAAATGGGGTAGTAGAAAGGAAGACTCACACCATTGTTGAAATGGAAAGAAACTTGTTACAAAAAAAGGGATTAAACCAATTATTTTTGGATTAATGCAATTGATATAATAGTGTATATTATCAATTGGAGTCCCACTAGTACACTTAAGAATATGACTTCATATGAAGCATGGTATGATAGAAGACCCAATGTTAATAATTTCAAAGTTTTTGGTTGTTTAGATTATGTACATATTGTTGATCAACATAGAAATAAATTAGAAGCAAAGAACAGGGCATGCATTTTTTTTGGTTATAGTGAAGACAAAGGTAATAGAATTTACAATCCCATAACTAACAAATTTATTGTTTCGAGAGATGTCTTTTGTGATGAAGGGGGCAATTTTGATTACCAAAATGATCATGTTGATAAATCCAAAAAGGTTTTTAATTATGGAATAACTACTTATCATCCTACTTGTGAGTCAATTCCTCATGTAAATTAGCTAAACAACCCCTCATTAAGTGATACAAACAAGAGGGGTAAAAGGATTCTTACATCTCATCCTCCAAGCCAAATGTTGGATACAAATTTTAAAAGAGGACTTAAAAGAAGCTAAGAATGTGAAGCTTATCATAGGCTTCAATATTGCAAGGATGCAAACTTTTAGTGATGATGAAGAAGACCCAAAAGGTGAGGTGGTAAAATATACTTTGTGTAGACATAGAAAATTGACCCATCCAAATGAGTCAATTCTCCCCTTAAATGATTAGAAAGCCACTCAAAGTTGTTAAGTGTAATTTTTGAGCTCCCCACCCCTTAGATCAACCTTCTTTTCCAGCCTCACCAAATTAATGATTTTCCAAGATGGAAAATAAATTTGGTCAAGGTTGCTCGATGCCATATGATCTCCAATGGTTAGAATTTACAGATTTGTAGTTGGTTCATATTGTTCATGAATTTGCCCTCTTAGGTTTTGCCCTCAAAACCTTAGTCTTGCACTGTATTTTTGTGTTGTTGACCCTAAACCTAGTTTTTAGTGTTTTAATTTTCTAGCCTAAGCCCTCCAAACCTTCTATAAATAGAAGGGTTAGGCTCCCTTTTTATACCCCAAGTGAATGCTCTCCTGAATGCTCTGTTGATACTCTACTTTCTTGTGATATTTCCTCATTCATTTTGTGTGTGATCGTTGATATAGCGATTTTGGATGAGCAAGTGGAGGAGCTTCTGATGATAGATAATGTGTGAGGCTTATCTTTAGCTTCATCCATAGAGAAGGGGAATAGGATCACAATTTTGATTGTTGCTTTCAATCCTTCCCATTTGCTCTTTTCCTTCCATCTTAGCTAGTTAAATTCATTTATATCAGTAGTCTTTTATTTCATTAATTTCTATTAGCTAGGGTTTTGCACCACACTTTCATAATTTCATTCCTTTCACATAAAGTAGATTTAAAATTTATTTTTTGTTGTATTTAGATATGTATTAAGCATATTGTTGTGTTCATTTTATTACAACCTAAATTGTGGATTATATTTTTGGTTTATCATTTGCATTATCATCTAGATCATTTTGTGTACTGTTATAAGTTGCATATAGTTGTTCATTATTTCTCTTTCTTATCCTATTTTTGTTTTTATTGTATCTTCTATTTATATCTAGTTTGTATTTTCTTGCCTAAATCTTTCATTTTCTTCTATTTCAAAATTGTGACACTTTCATAAAAGGCATGAATTCAGAAAAACCATTGGTTTTGTTATTCTTTCTCTATTTTTAAATTTGTGTTCACCTCTTGTAGGGTGAAAATTCAAAAAGTATAATGTCATAGGATCCTTTGTGTTCTATCATTGCTTTCCTATTGTCCTACGAATTTGTGATTATCCATTACAGGGGATAAATTTAGTTGCAAGAACTTGGGGGCAGGATCTTGTTCCCAAAACTCTTGTTTTGTTCTATGCATTTCTATTCTAACTCTACTATGCCCTTGATGTTTGTATTCTATAATACTATTTTTAAAACCCCAGTTCTATTTATATTTATCCATATTATACATTTTTCTTTACTTTAGCATTATATCTCTCTCATTATGTTCATATTACATTCTGATGCATTCTCTTTTGTCTCTAGAACCCTCATTCTATTCACTTTGTATTCTATTGCATTTTTTTTTCTTGTATCCAAATATCAATAATTATTTTTATTTTTTATGGTTAATTGAAAGGACCTAGGGGGATTGATTTCTATGCCTCTAAGCTCAGTATTATAGTAGCCTAAGCAGGCCCCTAAAAACTAACTATTTTTTCTAAGTTTTAATTGTTGTTAAGCAAATTTGCTCAAATTTATGATCAAGACTTCCGAGGTGTGAATTTGGATTCACAGTTACAAGATTCAAAGTGTGAATTTGGCTAAGAATGAACATTGGGTCAAGTAGGTGTTTTATTAGATTTTTATTTAGGTTGTTTGTTGTGTGTCTGCATTCATTTTTATTTTTTGTCATTGGATAAAATAAAACAAACTTAGAACTTAATCACATTTCAGTAGATTAAAATTTATTTTTAAATCATAAGAAACTGTTTTGCTTTAATATTTAGGCATCAAACAAAAAATAACATATAGTCTGCATTTAGGCTAATCTTGTTTGTGCATTCTCTACGACCTTTGCTTAAAAAGCAAAAGTTTATATTCTTGCAAATTTAGAAGTAGTCTTTATTAAATTCAAGAATCATTTTAGGATAGTGTTTTGTTCGCTTGCATTGCTATTTTCCTTGAATTATTTCACAACATTCCTCTAGTTACTACAATTTAAATCATAGTTAAGACCAAACTTAGGTGTATTTTTAAACAAATAAATCAAACCTTCCATACCAAACTTGGAGTGAGTCCTTAAACCACTTCTAGTAAACCCTTCAATCCCCTAAGCTCTCAAGTGTAGAGAAATAATAGCCTCACGATTACCTCAACTCTCACCAGATCCATCAAGAATCATCTATGCTAGTTACTTTCCCCTCTATATCTTTGATGAACTTGACATGCACACTTCCTTAGTGGTCATTTAGGAAGCCTTTTACTTTTATCTCTTATTTTTAAATTGTAAACAAGACCATTTAATTCTTTTGTGTAGATTAGAAAAACTAAAAAATACAATAACATTTGTGCCTTTTTGCATCCTTTGCATATCATGTATTTTAGTTCAAACCCTCTTTTACTTAACTTATTGACTCCCAACCTTAAGAATAAGTGAAAGTTGATAGAGCCAAAAGAGAATCCTCTATGGAATGAGGATGATCAAATAGAGAAAATTTAAACGTAGAAGAAGAGAATATGAAAACTAATAACAACTTTGATCCCATAGAAAGTCCTCGTGGTTAATTTGTATTTAAAACATATGAGCATATGATGAATTACAATAAACAAAACAAACAAATTTTATCTAAAATTCTACCAAAAACATCCATTTCGATGAAGTTGGAACGTCTCATCATCAAGTCATTTTTCATAAAAATATTAGAATTAATCCCTTATTTCAATCCTCACATAATGTTAATCCTTTCCATAATCCCATATATGCTACTACAACAACCACCAACATTGGAGGAATTTCACAATCTCCTCCAATTTGTAGCATACCCCAAATAAATATTCAATCTCCTCCTCATTCTATCCCTTCTTCTTATAATGTAAATAATAATCCTCCTCCTCTTAACATTCCTTCTTCTATTACATCAAATATAAATTCTTTCCAACAACAAGACACTACACAAAACCCCCTATTTTATAACCCATACGAAAACAATGTTAATGCCTTAAGAAATAACCAATTTCCATTTCAACAACCTATGTATAATGACCAGTGAGCAAGCAGATGAGGTAGTTGTGTCCGAAGTGACCAGTGCACCTACTCACCACAATGAAGACAATGAGGTCGATGTGCAAGAAGTGATTGATGTACCAATAAAGGATGAGGTAAACATACTCAAAGTGATCAATGCTAGCCAAACATGCACTCTACAAGACCTACACATACCTTCCTCACCAATAGTGTGTTCTTGCTATATGGCCAAACCTATTTGGAACCAACACAGAGTGACTACACACTCCTTCTCTGTTGGCTCTACCAAGGAACAAAAAAAGGATATGAAATCACTACCATCACTTTTGATGCATCATTCTAAAGTATTTGAGGAACCCCAAGGGTTGCCCTCCCATCGTCATCATGATTTTACTAAGGAATATTCTACTATTGTTCTTGGCAACCCCTCGCTAATGCTTCATCCTTCTCGATATCCCTGCCTACGAAAGGATGCTATTAAAAGAGTCCAAGAACTTACATAAATACTTCTTGGAAAACAAAGGATAAAGATTCTCACTTTGAGCTTTGAGGACAAAGCTCTTTTTAAGAAGGGTGGCATGTTAGGATCCTCAATCCTAACATTATTAGTTAGTATTACTAATCATTTAATTATTATATTATTAAATTATAAAGTGAACCATCACAACCCTTCATAACATGAACCATCACATCTCTTCATACGTGAACCATCATGTCTCTTCACCAACATAGCTTTAGGGTAGATATATATATTAGGTTGGCCATCCATATCAAATCATCCAAGAAGAATAATAATAAGCATAGATTCTAAGGAGGGAGCCCCCTATAGTGGCAAAGTGATTACAAGGGAGCCCCCTTTGAGTGGCTTGCGATTACATTTATATTAATTTGTTAATAATTTTATAGTAAGACCTTGGGGTCTTACCATCTTCTCTCTATATTTTTGTTCTCTCTCTCTCTCTCTCTCTCTCTCTCTTTATTTCTCCTTTCTCTCTCTTATTTTCTTTCATTTTATTTTCTTCTATGGTTTTGTGCCTTGTTCTCATAGTGTATGAAACCATGAATTCATACCCTCTAATTTTAGGTTGCAAATTTATTCATCATAAAATTCCTAATAGAATTTGTGGTCGATCCTCGAATTTATGTCAGGGTTCACGCGATGAATTTTCTACAAAATTAAAAAATTCAAAAAAATGCTGAAATTTTTGATCTAACCTAGTCTAGAGTTTAGGTTTAGGTGCGTACCCATACTCAATCTATTTTTGTGCCAACCTAGCCTCTCACAGTAGTTGCACTATACGTTAGAAGTGCCATCTCTCAATTTTATCCAAAGATATTTCTCCTCTCCTCACATGATGAAAATGAATTTATTTTCACCCTCCCCTACCCTTTTCTCCCTCATTTATTTCTTCTCCTTTTTCTTTTTCATTCTTCTTTCTTCTCCTTTTTCTTTTTCATTCTTATTTCTTCTCCTTTTTCTTTTTCATTCTTCTTTCTTCTTCATTCTTCTATGTCTACCAATTTGAGTTTTTATGGAAATTTTGCATTCCTTATAAAACTCGAGGGGGTACCCCAAAAATGGGGGCATTAACGTCATCATTGCGTGATAAAGTGTGAAAAATTTTAAAGTGTTTGAAATGACACTATTTTTGCACCATCCGTTTGTCTAAACCTGCTACCCCTTTTAGTAATCATCATTTCTATCCCATAGGTATCTACAACTTTCTTTGACGTATCTATTAGGCCATAAATACATCAAAGAGGAGGCAAAATGGAGACATAGAAAATTGACCTATCCAAATGAGTTAATTCTCTCTTTAGAAACTTAGAAAACTACTTTCTTTAGATGCTTAGAAATCCACTCAAAGTTGCTAAGTGCATTTTTTTAGCTCCCCATCCCTTAGATCAACCTTCTTTCATATCTTGATTGAATGTGTGCTCATCCAAGATAGGGCATGGATTCAATAAAGGTCAACCAATTCCATATGACCTCCAATGGTTAGATTTTATGGATTCATGAATGGTTTATATCAACCACAAATTTGACCTCTCAAGTTTTTGCCCTCAAAACCCTACTCTTGTGTCGCTTTTTTGTGTTTTCGATCCTAAACCTAGATTTTAGTGTTTTTGTTATCCTGCCTAAGCCCTCCAAACCTTCTATAAATAGAAGGGTTGGAATCCCTTTTCAGATCCCAAGCAAATGTTCTCCTAAATGCTCTATCAATACTCTAATTTCTTGTGATCTTCCCTCCTTCCTTTTGTGTGTGATCGTTGGCATAATTGTTTTGGATGAGCAAGTGGAGGAGCTTCTGATGATAAATCATGTGTGAAACTTATCTTTAGCCCTATCCATAGAGAAGGGATATAGGCTCACCATTTTGGTTGTTGCCTTCACTCCTTCCCATTTGCTCTTTTACTTCCATCTTAGCTAGTTACATTCTTTTACATTTGTAGCCTTTTATTTCATTAATTATTATTAGCTAAGGTTTTGCACTACACTTTTATTATTTCATTCCTTTTAAATAAGTATATTTTTAAAATTCATTTTTTGTTTTATTTAGATCCATATTAAGCATATTGTTGTGTTCATTTTATTCCATCCTAAATAATAGATTGCATTTCTGATTTACAATTTACATTATCATATAAATCATTGTTTTAATTTGTGGAAAACATCCCAGAAGGGATGCCACTTTCGGGTAAGACCCAAGGAGGCAGGGGTATCCATTCCACCAAAATCGCCCAGGACTCGAACCTGGCCTACCACCTTTGACATACTCAAGGAGCAAACAAACACACAAAAATATTTAAAAAAATAAAATAAATAAATAACAATAAAAATAATAAAATAAAATAAAAAACATGCTCCTTGAGTGTGTCAAAAATAAAAGCACAACCAAACACACACACAATAAGATAAATAAAAAAACCACAACACGAACCACATAGAAAAACACAAGAACAACATAACAAAACACAAACAAGACAAAAACAACAGAACACTACAAAGACATAACCAAAAAAACATGAAAAATAAACACAACCAAAACCTAAAAATAAAAAATAAAAAAAATAAAAAACAACCAACAATAGACAATAAACAAAAAAAAAAACATAGAAAACACTCACACATAAAAACACGAATTAACACAAACAAAGAGAAACACAAGAACAAGAACGACAAAAACACAAGAACAATAACAAAAAACATAAAAAACACAAAACAACAACACAAAGAACACAAAAACAAAATAAAACAAAAGAACACACAAAAAAACACACACCTTAAAAAACTAAACAAAAAAAGAAAAAGAAAAAAAAATTGAACATAACAATGACCTTTCTAGACCAGAAGACTTTTAAGGCAAGAATCAACAGAGGAAACAAAAGAAAGAATAGTTTGAGCTAGGGAACTAAAATACCTGAACGAACCAAAGAGAAAGGACAAAGAAAAACAAGAAGAAACTAGGTACCTTCAGAACTGGAGCCATCCAAAGAAATGATAGAAAGAAGAGCTTCCCTAATTTGTGAAGCCCACCATCTAGGAGGGTGGCCATAACAAGTAAGATCACCTTTGTCCAAAGCCCAATTAGCTAAAGCATCAACACTCTTGTTTTGATCTCTGACCACATGATTGTAATCAACTTTCAAAAATCCCATCTGGATTAATTGAATCTTCTCAATAATTCTTTTTATTCTCCAATCAACCTTATGATTCTTAGGAGTCTTCAAAAGATTAATCATGAGTTGAGAGTCAGACTCAACTAACACCTTTTCCCATCCAACCTTAGTAGCCTCTTGAAGGCCTCTGAGGATACCATACCCCTCAGCAAGGTTATTGGAAAGAATACCCAAATTCTCAACAAAAGTAAAAACCAGGGAGCCATCTGAAAGTCTACCAATTCCTCCCACACTGGCTTTTCTAGGGTTCCCTCTAGAGGCTCCATCAGTATTGACTTTTCCAAAATCCTTAGGAGGAGGTTGCCAATTTCTTGTCCTATCCATCTTACAAATACTCACATTCCCTTTAAGTTGGTTGCCCTTAGAAGAATTTAATCTTCAATATTTGCATCACTTGATCCCATATTTGGTGGGAGTTTTGGGGGTGATTAAGGAGTTGATGGACTGATTCAACTAAGTTGGCTATGGTATTTTGCCAAATATAGTGAATATCCTTCCTATCTTGATTAAAAATTTGGTTGTTCCTTTCATTCCAAATATTCCAAAGAAGAATGGTAGAACCCATCCAAACTAACTACCTAATAAAATGATCAACACCCTCTTGATTAGGCCAATCCCTCCAAAGCTGTTCAAAAGTAAAAAAATTGGACCATTGTAAGCCAAGTAAAGTGGCCATTCTCCTCCATAGCTCAGAGGCTAAAGTACACTCAATAAAAATATGGCTGAGAGTTTCTACATTCTCTTCACACATTTCACATCTAAAAGGGCCATGAAAACCATGCTTCATAAGTTGCTCACCAGTAAGCACCCTACGATGCAATAAAAGCCAAGTAAAGAACCTCACCTTAGGCCAGATATTTTGAGCCCACAAATGAGAAAATATGTCAAAAGATTGGTTGGGATTATTATGGCATAAGGTCAAATAACCTTGAGCAACTGAATACTCACCCTTAGTAGTGTTGTTCCATCCAAAACAATCTTTTTCATGGGACCAAGAGAGAGATCTCATATGAAGGATGCCTTGGATATCTTGTCTTTGCCTTTCTGGGATTTGAATAGGCTAGTCCTCAATAGGGATCCAATATCTACCAACCTTTGAATTACCAGTATGGTATCGACAATAATTAGCCACCTTTATCCAGTTAGCTCGGTGAAGCTCCTCCATCCAAGGCCTCCAATCGAGAAACTGAGTTATCAAAGGCTTGTGACCATCCCAAGAATCTGTCCAAAAATTTTCTTGTTGACCATTATGAATGATCCAAAATAATTTTTTCTTTATCAAATCCTCACCAGTCTTAAGAACTGCTAAAATGGGAGAACCTTTGGTAGGAAGTTGATAGCGAACAAGGTCTTCAGGACTTTTGTTCTCAACATATTTAGCACGGAGATTATTGGCCCAAAGAGCATTGGGGTTATGCAACATCCTCCAATATAATTTAGCAGCTAAAGCTTTGTTGTTATTAATAGAAGACCAAAATCCTAACCCCCCTTCATTCTTAGGAAGACATAAAGTGTCCCATTTCACCAAGGCCCATTTTCTTTTCTCCTTAGTACCACTCCAAAGGAATCGATGACTGATTTGATCCAGTTCTCGAAGAACAACCTTTGGGATATTCAACATGGAAGATACATAAATAGGAATAGCTTGAAGGACTGATTTTACCAAGGTGATTCTACCCCCAGAAGAAAGCCACCTGTTGGTCCACTTTCCAATTTTCTTCTTGACTTTGTCCAACAACCAATTCCAATATTTATTTTTCTGCCTTTGAATATTGATGGGAATACCTAAATAAGTGATTGGAAGGGAGGTCTTCTTATATCTTAATTTATCCAAGACCATGGATTCCTGTCTGGAAGAGCAGTGAAAGAAAATAACTTTAGATTTGTCTTCATTGATCAATTGCCCAATAGCCTTAGAAAAATAGCTAATGATTTGCTTAATATTAGAAGCTTCCTTAACTCGTAGCTTTACCTAAAAGAGTAGAGTCATCCACAAATTGAAGATGAGAGATAGGTCTAGCTCCATGAGCAATGGTAACTCCCTCAAGGGTTTTGTTTTCCCTCTTTTTGGTTATAGTCCTACCCAAGCATTCAGCAAGAATGATGAATAAATAAGGGGATAGCGGGTCACCTTGCCTAATACCTCTGGAAGCTGGGAATGACTGAGAAGGCCTGCCATTGATAAGAACTAAGTAGGAAACTGAAGAGATACATCCCATAATCCAATCCATCCAATCCTTAGAGAAACCAAATTGCCTCAAAACTTTGATAAGGAAGTGCCAATCCACTCTGTCATAAGCTTTGGATAAGTCTAACCGAATGAACATGGAAGGAGATTTTTGCATATCCATGGAATGGATGGCTTCTTGAGCAAGAACTATCTCATCTACTATTTGACGCCCTTCCACATAACCCCCTTGCTCAGGGGAAATAATCTTATGCAAAAGAGGCTTCAACCTTTCTGCCATGATCTTAGTAATGATTTTGAGAAGAACATTACATAAAGCAATAGGTCTAAAAGCTGAGATATGATCAACCTCTTGAGATTTTGGAACAAGAGTAATATAAGTTTTATTGATAACCTTCAAAATTTCTTTGGCTTTCCTGGCTTCTTCCACCACCTCTAATAAATCAACATGAAGGATATCCCAGAACTCTTGGTAGAACTCAATGGGAAAACCATCAGGACCTGGGGTTTTCCATTTTTGCATTTTAAAAACTACTTGTTGAAGCTCATTGATAGTAACAGGAGCAATAAAAATAGAGTTCTCCTCATAAGTGATAAGAGAAGGGATTGCTTGAAGAACATTTTGTTGAGAAGTTGAGTCAAGAGGAGTAGCAGCAAAAATATTGGAAAAGTAATCAACAACAATAGAGTTCATGCCATCCCAAGTATAGACAACATCTCCAGAATCTGATTTCAGGGAAGAAATAAAGTTGTGAGATCTTCGAGCTAGAAGATATTTGTGGAAGAAATTTGTGTTTCGATCTCCTTCTTTGAGCCATTGAATTCTAGATTTTTGCTTCCATAAGATTTCTTCTCTTTTTCCCATTCCTCTAACTGAGTTGTGAGTTTAATTTCATCTGCACTTCTATTCTCTGTGAGGCCATCTAAACGGATTTTCTTATTCAAATTTTCAAGTTGAGCAATAACTTCATGTTTTTTTTATGAACATCCCCAAACTCCTTCCAGTTCCAAGTCTTGATTTTGGATTTAATGTATTGCAATCTTTTGGAAAAATAGAACATCTTAGTCCCATGCCTAGGCTTACCTTCCTTCCACCATTGTTGCACATGAGGTCTAAAGGAAATGTCTCTAAGCCACATTAATTGAAAATGAAAAGGAGAGAAACTCACATTGGTTTTCCACATTTCCACCATGACTGGCCAATGATCCGAACCAACATTGTTAAGAGTCTTCACTTTAGGAATGTGACCATGGATTAAGAAATTTTTAGAGAGCAAAAACCTATCCAATCTCTCCATTATACAAGCTAAGCCTTGCCTTCTGTTAGACCAAGTCATAAGGCCATTATCTGGTTGGATGTCCACAAGATGGAGGTTTGCAATATATTTGACTCATGAGGTCAGTGCTTTTGTCCAAATTTCTATTTCCCCCATTTTCTCATCTAGAGAGAGGATGGTATTGAAATCTCCTCCGATCAAGATCCAAGCTTCAGGAAAATGAGAGATAATATGAGTTATATCCTTCCACTGTCTTCTTTTTTCCTCCAAAGCAGTCGAAGCATAAATAGTAATGCAGAGCATAATTTGGTTGGAATGTCTACTTTGAATAGCTATAGCCAACAGACCCCAACTGCCAACCATATGGTGAATAACTACCTCTTTTGGGTCCCAAAGACAAGCAATGCCACCAGAAGTCCCTTGGGAACTGAGGGAAACCACTTTTCTAGCTGGCCAAATTTTACTGGCAATTGAGTCCATATCCTCCATTGACATCTTCGTTTCTTGAAGGAAAACAAGATGTGGATGATTTATCTGAATCATTCTTCTAATTTCATTTTGTTTTGAAAGACTCCCTTTGAGTCCTCTAATATTCCAAGTGATGATCTTCATTAATACCAGGGCTAAAAAATTTGGGAAGGGCATTAATCTTACCTTCCTCTACAAGCTTTTCACCTTCTTTTACCATATGATATTGATTGGTCTTGCGACCTGCTTTTTGATTAGAATCCATCTTCAATTTTTTTTCCCTATTTCTTGACTTACTCCAATTGAATCTGAGATGGCTTCTAACCTTGAAGAATGCTCGTACACAACCAAAATTTTACTAGAGGGTTCAATAGAGTCTATATTGGGACCTGTATTATTTGAAGTTTTGACATTTAAAAGATTGTTTTTCTTGTGTAAATTTTCTCCCTTTTTTTTGTTGAAAACCTTTGATTTGTTGGTTTGTCTCCTGAGTTCTTCCCTTCATATTTAAATTGTGTTTCTAAGATTTTTGTTTCCATTATTTCCTCTTCCTCACTTGGGACATCATTTGTGGAAAGGATTTCAAACATATTAGCAGATGACTTTGATTGATCCTTCATAACTGGTTTTTTCTGAGTGTTCTTCTTCTTAGGTATTTGGAAACCTGCTTGAGTTTATATCTTCTTTCTTTTGATCAAGAATTTTATTTGGGCAAGCACTAGCCAAATGACCATATTCATGGCAAATTCTACAACGAAAAGGAATGTTCTCATAGTCCACTACTTGCTCCCAAGTGTCTTCCCCAAATTGTAATGTGATATTTTTAGGTAGGGGTTTGTCAAAATCCATTAAAACACAAATCCGAGCATAAATAATATGTTCAAAATTTTGAGTACAATCAACAATCATCATAAAAGTTCCTAAAGAGTTTCCAATTGAAGAAAAAATAGTAGGATTCCAAAATTCAATAGGGAGGCCAAAGAGTCTAACCCACATGGGAGCTATAGAAGGCATCTCTTCTTCGGCTTTAAATTTAGTATGCCAGGGCTTCATGAAAAGCCCTGCCCTTCCAAAAAACCAAGGACCCCCTTGAAAAGTTTTCTCTCTATCTTCATTATTAGCAAATAAAACAAGAAAATAACCATTTGGATAAATAGAGATTTGTAACTCACCTTTAGTTTTCTAGCTTTTTGCAGCCCAAACTTTGAAAGTAGATAGGCTCGGATGAAAACCCATGAACCGACAAATTAGTCCTCTTTTTTCCAAATCTTCAATGCCAGTCTGAATGTTACCCATATCAAGCTTAACAATAGGAGTTCCATCAACTGCTTTAAGACATCCTGACTCCATTTTCCTGGGATCAATATTAGGCATTCTTAGAGGTTTATGGGAAGCCCTAAGATTGATATTAGCATTGGGCTGAGGCTGTCCACCACGGAGGGCATCCCTAAAATTCATTTTTGGGGCTGAGTCTTCGAAATTCTTACCCTTGATAGGGGTTTTCACAGTAGAATTATTTTGTGGGTGCACCTTAGCACCAGATTCACTTGAGATCTGAGCCATTTTTTGATCAACTACTTGAAACTTGTTTTGTGATCTCTTTAATCCTTGCCCTAGACATCGTGGAAAGGTATGGTTTTCACTTTTCTTTTGTGCAGCAAATTGGAAGCCGTTGTCACTCAAGTTCACAGCATGATCTATTGAAAGACAAATTTCTAACCCATATTGGATCCCCTGCAACATATCCTGCTAAAATATTGAGCATAAACCACAAAAATATTGGCCTCTAGGGCCCGAAGGCCCTAAAAACCAACCTCTGGAGCTGCTTGCACTCAACCCAGATGAAACCCTCGCACAGCTGCTTGCCAAAAATCTCGTTCACACATAGGGATGTGCTAGGATCTGTGTTGCTCCAAATGATATGAAAATTGGTGGAGATGTTCTAGGGTTTTTCAGGCATCTACCCTCAAAATTTTAGCTCAATCCGAGTCCGGATGAGTGAGATATGGCCGAAACAAGTTCGACAGTTTGGGCAGTCCTGCAAAAAACGTCCTTCAATCCAACTTTTCAGTCTCATATAAATAATTTTTGTATTGTTGTAAGTTGCATATAGTTGTTTTCTATTCCTCCCTCCTATCATCCTTTTGTTTTTAGTGTATCTTCTATTTATCTATAGATCATATTTTATCGTCTACATCTTTCATTTTCTTTTGTTGTGAATTTGTAGCCCTTTCATACAGGGAACAAATTCAATGAAACCCTTGGTTTCATTATTATTTATCTATTTTTGAATTTATGTTCAACCTTTATAGGGCATAAATTTAAAAAGTATAGTGTTATAGGATCCTCTATGTTCTATCACTACTTTCCTGTTGTCTCATGAATTTGTGATCACTCATTATAGGGCATGAATTTGGTGCAAGGACTTGGGGGTAGGATCATATTTCCAAAACCCTAATTTAATTCTATGTATTTTTGTTTTGCCTCTGCTATGCTCTTTATATTTACATTTTATCATCAGTTACATTTTTTTTCTATTTTCAAAACCTTAGTTCTATTTATCTCTGTGTTCATATTATATAGATTTTCTTTCCTTTAGCACTTTGTCTCTCTCATTTTGTTCATCTTGCATTCTACTGTATTTTATTCTATCTCTAGAATCCTCATTTTATTCACTTTGTATTTTACTACATTCTGTTTGCTTGTCTCTAAAGGTCAATAGTTATTTTTTATTTTGTATGATCAACTGAAAGGACCTAGGGGGATTGACTATTGTGCCTCTAAGCTTAGTCTTATAGTGGCTTAAGCAGGCCCCCAAACACTGACTATTATTTTTCCAATTTTTTTTTGTTATTTTATAGATCTACTCAAATTTATGGATGGGACTTTTGAGGTGCAAATCAAGATTCATGGTTAGAGGATTCCGAGTGCAAATTTGACTAGGAATGAATACGGAGTCAGGTAGGTATTCTGTTAGATTCTTCTTTAGGCTATTTTTTGTATGTTTTATTCATTTCTATTTTTTTGTCATTGGATAAAATAAAATAAAATTAGAACTTAATTACATTTAAATAGATTAAAATTCATTTTTAAATCATAAGAAATTGTTTTGCTTTAATTTTTAGGCATCAAATAAAAAATAGCATATAGTCTGCATTTAGGCTAATCTTGTTTGTGCATTATCTTGGAACTTTGCCCAAAAGGAAATAATTACTTTCTTGTAAATTTAGGAGTAGTCTTTTTTGAATTCAAGAATAATTTTAGGATAGTGTTTTGTTCACTTGCATTGTTGTTTTTCCTATATTTCACAATATTCCTTTAGTTATTGTAGTTTAAATCATAGTCAAGACCACACTAAGGTGTATTTAAAAAAAAAAAAACTAAAGCTTCTATTCTAGACTTGGAGTGAGTCCTTATACCACCCCTGGTGAACCCTTCAATCCCCAAAGCCCCCAAGTGTAGAGAAACAATAGTCTTATGGTTACCTTGGCTCACAGCGGATCCATCGAGAATTATCTATGCTAGTTATTTTTTCCCTCTCTAATTTGTTATCACAAGCTAATTTTGAACCATCATGTTTTAAGGATGATTGTAGTAATGATTTTTAAATGCAAGCAATGGAATAAGAAATGAATTCAACTCATAATATTGATGCTTGATAACTTGTACAACTTCCAAATGATATGGAATGTATTAGTGCTAAATGGGTTTAGATTTATTCTACCATATTTCTTGACATGTTGGATGTATGTGTAGCAGATGATAGAAATGAATGCAATGCTTTCTATGTAGTCCAAGGTGGTGAACAATTCCTAGTAAATTGAGAATGTGACCAACATGCCCAAGCAAAAGAAACACCCATGGAATTCAAACACCAAATATCCTCCCCCCACCAAGGCAAACCCTAACAAAGTACAAGTACCGGTGATTGGAAAACATCCACAAAAATAACTTTGTGCTCATCAACTACAAGGAGAGGGAGAATTTTCACCCTAGATACATAATGGAGAATGAAGGAAGGCTAGGCATAGTGATTCTTAGTTTTTCAAAGATTGATCATTGGGATCCTTTCATAGAATAAATAAAATATTAGGAAAGAGAAATAAGACATGGATAAAGAGAAGAAGATAGGCTTATCAGGAGTGGACATGAAAGTGCACACAATAGGTAGTGAAAGAAGTGATAACATGCACAAAGAATGGAGTGTTGATGTTGTAGGCCTAAAAGAGAGAGAAAGTATAAGAACCATTTTCATTTTTTTACCCTTGGTCGCATAGGATATGAAGGGAAGGCATGTGTCATGATTGAAAATAGTTGTAGCTAGGAAATCTTGACCTCAAAGCAAAAGTGGATCTAAAAAAATGTAAAATATGATATCATTAACCTTTATCAAATGATAAAAATATATAATATGTAATGACTAATTTAGGTTGTGCTTGTGTTTTTTAGGAGGTGTATATATGCAATAATTGCTATTTATGGTGCAACAACAAATAAATTTTATGGAATAACAACTATGTCCTTTTGACTAAAATATTTTAAACAAAAAAAAGATACGACAATTGTAGATGAATGAGTAGTCAAATAGTTAAATGATGGCTCAATAATTAATTACATTTAATAGGAGGGTGGTTGATCTTTTTATGGATACATGTGCTATTTTGATAGTTTTTCGACAAGGCCAAGGGTATCTATAGTGATATACATTGAGGTAAAATTAAATTTAATCAAGTGGAGAAGTTCCAAGAAAAATTTTTGTGATATGAAATATGGCTATGACACCATAAAAAGAGCATTTTATGAGGAATGTGAACAACTATTGCATCCAACATTCCAAGTTCCCTATGGTGGTTTTTAAGCATTCATATGATTGAGAGAAGTAATAATTATATTAATGCATGTTTTGATTTTTTCTTATTGGATTGAAAGTGTAGGTTATTGTCGACCCAAAAGGCTACATCCTTAGAAAATTTTGTAGACCCAAAAATTACTAAGTGTTGAAGAGTATCTCCAGGCTATGATCAATTTCCAACACCAACAGGTTCTATGTTATGGTCAACACAATCAAACAAACCATTTTGGAAATTTGAATCACGGCCCAAAGTAGGGTTCTACATCGTGATCAAGTTCCAATTCAAGAAAAACAAGGAGATGGAGGTTGCAGCCATGGCAATGCCAAAAGACTCTACACCATGGTTAGCATAGTCAAAGAGGCTATGCTTATAATTTAAATCATGGCCCAGAGCAAGGTTCTATGCTATGATCAAGTTTTATTTTGGGGAAGGCAAAGAAGTGAAAGCCATAACCCAAAAAACTCAATTACACTCTACACCCCAATAAAACTTGGTTAAAATGTGTTGACAGTAAAGTGCATCATGGCCTAGAGTAGGCTTCAGGTCATGATCAAAATTTAAGATAATTAGGAGAAGCCAACACAAGTCCTGACTTAGCACCAGAAGTTATAGGCCATGATCTGATGAGGCAGAAAATTTCCTCATAAAAGACTACTTTGATAAAATTTTAAACCCATTTGGAACTACTTATGTTGTGATTTTATGTTAATTTTAGAGATACTACGCATTATGTGATGGTATTTACATGTTAAAATGATGAAAGTGCATATACTCTGTTTTGACTAATTTGTCCATGTTTTATATTCTATTTTGGTTGTTTATTTCAATAAATTCTGCATTAATTTAGGTATTACAACATTTAGGTACTTCATTCATAAGGTTTATGTTTCTTCCATAAGTGTATTTCACCATTTTCCTATTTTTTAAAATTACTTTAAAGCACCAAGAACTCTGTCAACAGTTGGCTGTGCAGGAAACTGGACTTTTTCCATACAAATTCCAACCAGCTGTACATATACAGCATGGCATGGAATTTGTCCACTCCAGCTCAAAACAAAAGTGGAATTAGTCATCTAGGTGCTCATAGAAACCATATCCACTACTACAGTTGGTCGCATGTGCTTCTATTGCCAGATATAACAACAACCTTGTTCTGTTGCTTGATATTTCAAAGCTACTCCAAAATAAGCGCAGAGGGTTTAAAGCTGATTGAATGCATCTTTAATCACCATAAATAGCAAGTAAATGGTGACTTCAATAATTTTAGGAGTATCCTTATCCATTATTACACCTGTCCCTCGTCGGTGGAAGCCAACAGCTTGAGTGGAGAAGTCCTGAAGGGTCAAAACCCTGCATTTATGGAAGAATAGAATTGAAACAGTTGTAAAAATCCTATGTAACAACATTAAACCTTATATTTAATGTACCTTATTTGTATAAATAAAGTTCTCCCATCTATTTGAATGGATAGGATAGAGGAAATAAGTAATAGAAGTTTTAGATATTGTAATTATGTATTACAACAACATAGTAGTCTGCAGGTCTTTCCCTGCACCACTATTACGTTGTTGGGAATGAAATAAAGGTGCATCATTTGTCATTTATTTATGTTCAATTCTGCATTGAGTGTGAGGACTTAATATGTTGGAATATTTTCAACATTGCCTCCTTAGTCCTAAGTATTAAGTCCTAGTATTTAGTTTTAGTTTAATGTTTTTTATTTACATATTTCTAGTTAATTTGATTAGCATACGTTGAGGTTTTGGCTTGGTTGGTCAATGTTTGACCATAGTACAAGATTAGAATGTTGTTAGGATAAGAGCTATCTTTAAGTTAGTTTGTTGTAATAAGTTTAAGAGGATTTCTCTCAACCACCATGTCTATTTTTAGTTCTTTCAAGAACTATAAAACTATGTAATGCATTGTTGATCAATAGAACAATTTCACCATTGTTTCTCATTTGGTATCAGAGCAGGTTTGCTCAAATGGATCAAAACCCGTGGAGAGTGGTGTGAAGAGATCTGAAACACACACTTTGTCAGAGAAACTCAAGTGGCCAGCACTCAGCAGATTTGCAAGGAAGAGCTCGAGTAAATCATTAATATCTCACGAATCCTGAGGTATTTGATTATGAAATTTTAAGGGTTGTTAGATAATTGTATCAAGCGGATGCTGTCAAAAGTTTAGGTTATTTGGAGCTAATTTACGGATTTTATTAGCATTTTGAGTTTTTCAATAAAATGGTTGTATAAGGTGGAATACAGGGTATTTGCTTCTCAAATTTTGGGAGAAATATTATTTCGATAAAATAATAATTTAGAAAAAATTTCAGATCATTGGGATCTGTATTGATTGATTTATGTGAATATTTATTTTTCCTTCAACAATCCTAGATCCGAAATTGTGATAAAAAGGGAAAAAGTAAATGATCACATATTTTTCACCTTTGTGATTTTTCTTCTGAAATTTAGAGGGTTTTCAGATTATTGTCTCAAGAATACAGAGTTTAATTTTCAGAAATTTTGGGGTTGTATGTATTTATTTATGTGAAGAACATTGAGGTTGTCTCAAAAACACTCTAAGATCTAGAAAGGGCAAAAGTAAATTGATCACATATTTCTCATTTGTGTGAATTTGGATCTGAAATTTAGTGGATTTTCAGATAAGTATATCAGAAGTCTACAAATTTTTTTTTAGTTTGTTTCAATCAGTATTGGTTTATTTATGATAAATTGGGTGCTTGAGACTTTGGTAAATAAAAGGAAGCCATGTATGCAGACTTGGTTGTACCAAAATTTGATGGAGATAATTATGCTATTTGGAGCATAATGATGAAGACCTTCTTGAAGGCTCAAGACTTATGGGATATAGTTCAAGAAGGCTATGAGGAACCCTCTTGGAATAAGCTACAAGGTGAGGAGAGAAAAGAGAAGAAGGAGCAACAATATGCAAATTGCTTAGCTCTTATGGATTTGAGGAGAGGAATGGAAAATAATGTTTTTCCTCTCATAGCCAATTGTAGATCAGCTACAATGGCATGGAAAGTGTTAAAGGATGCTTATGGGTTTGATGAGGATACCCATAAAGCCATGAGTGATAATCATGAAGATTGTTTAAGCAAGGAGGAGCCTTGCTTCCTTGAAGCAATTTCTGAATTAGATCCTTTTGAAGGAGTTTTTGAAGAGTCTTGTAAAGACTCATATGAAGCCATGCTTTGTAATGGAGAATTATTTCTTGCAAGAGGAAGGCCTGTATGTAGAAAAACAACAATATGAAGAATACTTCATGGAGGAAGCATATGTTGCTGAATTTTGTGATGAAAAGATAAGAAGAGGTGTGTATTCCTCAAGAGGACGAGGAGGAAGAATAGGATTTGTTGTTGATAGAAGAAAAAGTGATACAAAATATCTCATGGAGGAGATAAATGAAGAGTGTATTATGGATAATGCACCTAAAATTCTCATGGGAGAGAATAAAGAAGATAGTAGGATCAACCAAAATTGTTGGCATGTTGATGGAGAAGCAATGTTTATGGAAGACCATTGTCTTGAAGACCATTCACTTAGAATGGATGTATGCTCTCTTGACAGAGAAAATGAAGATCTCCTACAAGGAGAAGATAAAATTGTTAGAGTTCCTCTAAAAGGGGAGAAGAATGTGAAAAATGAGATAGAAACAGAAAATGGAAATGAGATTGCTGATTTTCTTATCGTAATGGCAAAGGAAACATCACTCATGGATGAAGATCACTCACTTGGAGTGACTACATTGCAGAAAGAGAGTTGTCTTGAAAAGGCAACTATGTATGATTGCTTGAATGAATGGTGTTTCAACACACCAACATGGATTGAACAAAGGAGGAGAACTATTAGTGAAGAGTTGATGGTTGATCTTGAAGCACCATACAATGAAGGAGAACTGCTACAAAATAGCTTTATGGGAAGCACCAAATCTACTCATACTAAAGGTAATGTTTTTATGATTAATGATTTGTTTTTTGTGAGCAGGAATGAAAAGAAAGGTGATTGTCTCATTGAGACAACTTTGATGAAGAATCTTTTTGGAGAGAATACAATGATGGAGAACTTGGGTCACATGGATCAAAATGATGTTTTCAAAATTCCTTGGGAGAAGGATTCTTGTAAAGTCATTGTTGTGAGAGAATATTTGTGTGAGGAGAAACTTTATGTTGCATATGTAGTTGGTCATTATATGGCCATATTTGTTGTGATTTTTTGTGTGAAAATATGTGAAAGAATTGTATGGTATAATCATCTATGTGAGATGATTAATTGTAAATACTCATGTGGAGTATTGTTTAGTGTTGAAGATGTAAAAGAAGATCAAAATGTGAGAGCATGGTTTAAAGACCATAATGATAAAGATGTAAGAGAGTGGTTGCTGAAAACCACAAGAGGAGATACTTTTGTTGAAGGGGGAGCTAATCAACAAAAGAAGGCACTCAAGCATTTGCAAGAAATCCCACATAAAGAGTGGAAGGAGTGCCACCATAAGTATTTTGCAAATTCTGATTTCTTGATTCAAGATTGGAGGAAACGTAAGAGAAATATTTTATTCCAACTCTGTGATGCTTAAAGAACTCTTGCATGAGTGTCTTTAGCATCAAGGGGGAGAATGTTGGAATATTTTCAACATTGCCTCCTTAGTCCTAAGTATTAAGTCCTAGAGGAGGGTTTTTACCTGACAGAACATAGTCACACCAACATAATAGTTTAGAGCAATTTTATTTTCCCTCTTTTGGTTCAGGAAGTAAGGGCCACTTCCAGGTCTAGAGGAGGGTTTTTACCTGACAGAATTCTACTATTTCTGGCTGCAGCAGGTCAGTAGAGATCTGATAGTTTTTGCATGGTTAGTGATTAGGATAATATGGAATTTGAATGCATGGTAGGTAACTCATCTAGAATAGATTTTATAGCATAAAATTTTCTATTTTAGCTTCACCATTTTCATTATGTATTTCCAGTTTGCATCAGAGAATTTTTGGTTAATTCAGTTTGCTACAAATTTGCAATATTTGCTTACCAACCTTTGAATTTCATCATTGTCTTAGGTTTCATTTTCTACAGGTGTGAAGTTTTAATTCTAAAAAAATTTCATTGTTCTTATAGTTATTTCTATGATTTCAATTTTGTTATTTTAAATTCTGTCATTTTCAATTCTGCAATAGTTCAGATTTGCTTTTCCTACAACTGTGTGAATTTCAATTATGCAAAGATTAGTAGGCACTCAATTTTAGTTTCTAGGAGATTAAAAGGGACACCTCACACCCCCAAAACACTAATTTTTCCATGAATAAGGCCATGATCTAGATGAACTAAAAATCAGTCTGTTAACCCCTGCTTTCATATATAGCCTTGGACACCACCCTAGATTGACACATAATGATTAAATGATGAATAATTGACGACACTCATAATTTTTGGTGCCGTTTTTGAGGACCCTTAGGTGTTTTTAGGAGAGGTCTAGTAGTACAAAAACTATCCTATCTTAGGAAATAGTTTTTGGATATCTGAGGTTTAGTTTGTTTTAGTAAATAGGCATGAATGCATAGGCCAAGAGAAGAGAGAGGGAGGTTTATTAGAACTGGTTCCTTCCCAGAAAGGCATTCTTCCCATACAAGAGAAGATATTCCTATTTATGATTATCCTGACCGAGTAAAAAGAGAATCATCTTCTTCATCAGTTGAACCATCTGTAGAACATTTTGAGGAAGAACTTCTTGAAGCACTTGCTACTGCTAGAACTTTTGAGTACCCTATACAATTAATTGTTGGACAACAAGCTCCTATGAAAACCATTTCTCCCTCAGTGTTGCCAATATTTAGGGGAACAATGTATGGAGATCTTGACCAGTTTTTGTTTGAGTTTAAGATCTTGTGTCAAACATATGATTATGTGACTAATAATCAAAAGCTAAAATTATTCCCTTCATCACTTAAAAATGAAGCTTTACATTGGTTCATGAGTCTTGACTCAGATTCCATTCATACCTGGGATGAAATGGAAACTACATTTTTAGACAAATATTAGGAGTTTTGTAGGGTATGTAATAAAAAGGATGAGTTATTTCGAATTAAACAAGAAGAAGATGAAAATTTTGAAGATTATGTTGATAGATTTGCTTTTATCTAGAAAAGAGCTGGTCTTGTAGAAGGGGAATTGTTAAAATCTATCTTTCTAAGGGGATTACAAGATGAATCCAAGGAAGTACTGGATATAATGGGAAAATGATATGTACACCAACTTGAGATTGCCGACATTATAGAGTTATACACAAATTATTCTAGAACTAGGGACAGAAGGAAGAAGAAAAGTCCTAATAATGTAGACATCAAAGAATTGATGGAAGAAATGGCTAATATGAAAACTGATATACTTGTTCAACTAAAAACTTCTCTCGGAGAAAGGAATATAAGAGCCAATTCTTCACCACCCCTGTCTATCTATTGTCCTAGGTGTAGAAATAAGCATGCTCTGCAAGATTATCCTTTGGATAAGACCTCAATCTTAGCAATCTGTGGCATTTGCTCAAAGGAGCATAAAACTGATAAATGTCACCTTTTGCCCCATCTTAAGAGTGCTATAGAAAACCAAGTTGAAGAACTTCATGATATTAGGCAAAGGCCAGGAGGCAAATTCTTAAAAAATCAAAATGCCGCTCGCTTTTCTTCAAATTGGGGACAAAATCCTTGGAATATGCCATGGGGATACACAAAACCTCCTCCTCAACCTTGGAATCAAACTTGGACAACTCCTCAAGATTGGTCACATTCTGGTTGGAATTAGCCATGGCATCCAGTTAATCCATCTTGGGTACCAAATCAGTCAGGGCAAATATGGGGGCAACAATACCCATCCTATCAAGGGTAGCAGAGGTATCAACCACCAAACCAACACTTGATGCCAGCCCCTAATAAAAAATTTTAGGGAAGATTTCAACCACAGAAAATGCAACCAGTTAAGCAGCCTCCACTTCCAGCTCAGCCTATGGCTAACCTCAATAACAACAGACAAGCAGCTCCTGTTTATGGAGTTGAGTCTGAAGAGACTACTATAGTCCATGTCCTTGACTATAGTAATATCCTGTTGTGTTTAGGGAAGGTTTTACCTGACCTTGCACCACCCACTATTGAAGAAATTTATGGAAAGCAATAATTTTCAAGTCCAAAAAAACCACAAATAGAGCAAAAAGAGGAAAAAATAGAAAGTTTACAAGGAAAAATTGAACTTGCCTGGACAGACCTACCATATCCTGAAAGGTTTGACCACACTATCACTGCTCCTGAATCAAAATTAATCACAAAATTAAGGAAAATGTCTATCTCACTCCCTTTGTTGTAGGCAATAAAGGATGTACCTCTGATTAGGAAAACCATTCAAGAGTTGTGTGTTAGGAAACTTGGCAGGAAGAAGAAAGCCTTTCCTAAGACTGCACAAGTAGAAGGTAAGTTGGCTGACCTTCTTTCTGGAAAACTAGTACCCCCTAAATATGGTGATCCAGGGAGTCCATTAGTTACAATTACTGTTGGGTTAATTCAAATTCCAAATGTACTTATCTATTTAGGAGCTACAATCAACGTGATGACTAAGGAAACCATGCAGAAATTGTAGTTCAATAACCTTAGTCCTACTACCACAGTTTTGGAAATGGTAGATAGGTCAGTGGATAAACTAAAAGGAATTCTAGAAGATGTTGCCATTGAAGTATCTTCTTGGGAATGCTCTGTAGATTTCTTAGTGTTGTAGCCTAGAAACTCATCTAATGGTTATCCTATTATTCTAAGACAATCGTGGCTTGCCACTACAACTATATTTATAGACTGCAGGTCAGGTGAGATGACCATTTTAAATGGTGTAGACCTGAAAAATATTTCCTTATATCCACCAACCCAACCTTCAGCCAAATTTTTTGGACTGATATGGTATCCTGAGTCTGATGAAGAACAGGAAACTATTGTCACCTTGGCCACCGTTATAGTAAAAGAACATGTTGAAGAACTTAATTCACCAGAAAGATAAATATTTGAACATGAAATAATTTTGGTGAAAAAATTGCAAGAAGAAGGCCTTAGGGATGATCAAATTCTTATCCATCATTTTTTATGGAAATATGAAGAACAAACTGTTGAACATTTTTCATCTATTCCACTACAAGAAAGCTCCTTCACATTGCCACATGAATGGCATCATCATCTTCTGACTTCTTTCATCTGTCCTATGCAAATGATCCCATCAGGTATCACATTTACACCATAATCAAGAGTATTTCATACTCTACAACCACATCATTATCCCTTAAATGCTTTAATCAATAAATATGAGGCTGCCAACTCAATTTATCTAGGGATTAGGCAGATTGAGATACAGCCAAGAATTTTTTTTAACATTAATAGCTGGCTGACTAATGAGCAAGAAGCCAAATTATTTGTTGTTTTATAGAGACATGTTCAAGCTTTTGCTTGGAGTTATAAGGACATGACCGGCATTCACCATGATGTGTGTACACAGGATATACATAGAAGATGTCAAACCAGTAAGACAACCACAAAGGCATCTGAATCTCGCTCTAAAGGATATTGTTAAGGAATAAATAAAAAAACTATTAGATGTAGGATTCATTTATCCAATTTCAGATAGTAGGTGGGTTTCACCATTGGTCATTGTTCCAAAGAAAAATGGGAAGATGAGAGTATGTCTGGACTATAGGGAATTGAATAAGGTCACACATAAATATCACTTTTCATTACCATTTATAGACCAAGTGTTGGACACCCTTGCTGGTAATAAATTTTTCTGTTTCCTTGATGGTTTTAGTGGTTATAATCAGATTCAAGTCCCACCAAAGGACCAAGAAAAGACAACTTTCACATGTCCTTAGGGAACATTTTCTTACAGAGTATTACCCTTCAGTTTATGTAATGCACCAACAACATTTCAGAGAGCTGTTTTGGCTATCTTTTCTGATTTAACAAATAAAAATGTAGAGATTTATATGGATGAATTCACAGTGTATGGAGATACATTTAAATATACTTTAGAAAAACTTGAAAAAGTTTTAATATGCTATGAAACATATCATTTGTCTCTAAATCTTGATAAATGTTTCTTGATGATGGAAGAAGGAATTGTTCTTGGATAACATATTTCTGCTTATGGAATTAAAGTTGACCCTAAAAAGGTAGAGGTCATCAATAACCTTCCTCCAAAAAATCAAACTGATGTCCATGGTTTCTTAGGATATATTGGCTTTTATTACGGATTTATTGCTAATTTCAGTACCATTGCTAATCCAATGTTCGCATTGTTAACAAAGGATTCTTAATTTGTTTGGTCTGCTGATATTCAAATTGATGCTTCCAATACTACTATTGGAGCTGCATTAGGGTAGATTGAAGATGGAAAACACTATGCCATATACTACATTAGTAAAAATTTGACTGGAGCTGAAAATAATTACACCACAACCAAGAAGGAATTTTTAGCTGTGGTGTATGCTATTAAAAAATTTTGACACTATATCACAGGATATCAGGTATTCATTCATACAAATCATGCTACCATTAAATACCTAATAAATAAACCTCTGGTTAGTGTAAGAATTATTCGTTGGTTAATACTATTGCAAGAATTCGATATCATTATAGTTAATAAAGCAGGGAAAGCTAATGTAGTGGCAGATTTCTTGTCAAGATTGTCAAATGTAGATACTGAGGAATTGGTTGAGGATGCGTTTCTTGATTTGAAATTATTTGTTGTTTCTGTACAATCTCCATGGTTTGTAGATATAGCTAATTATTTAGTTACAGGGAATATTCCTCTTCACTTTACTCCTAAACAAAAGAAATAGTTGATCAAGCAAAGTTCTTCTTTTAAATGGATAGGAGGTTTATTGTTTAAATGTAGTCCTAACCATGTTTTGCGTAGATGTGTTCGCAAGGATGAGGTATATGACATCCTACGAGCATGTCATGATGAACCATCAAGAGGGCATTATTCAATGAAAAGTACCATTCAAAATATTTTGGGTACTGGTTACTACTGGCCATCCTTGCACAAAGATGTCAAAAGGTATGTAAGAAATTGTGATGCATGCCAAAGGATGGGTAAGCCTACTTTTACTTATGAAATACCTTTACAACCTCAATTAGGTACAAAACCATTTGAAATGTGGGGGCTAGATTTTGTAGGAACCATTGATCCACCTTCCCAAGGTAAAGTGCATATCTTGGTATGTACTGATTATGTAACCAAGTGGGTAGAATCCCATGCTTTTAAGCATGCTCGAGAAGAGAAAGTTGCTGATTTCCTGTATTCACAAATATTTCTACAATTTGGAGCCCCACATTCTATCACCACTGATCAGAGACCTCAGTTTACCTCAAAATTTGTTGAAGCCTTTATAAAGCTGTATGAAATCAAACACCGAAAATCCTCACCTTACCATCCGTAATCCAATGGCCAAGTTAAAGTGAAAAATAGGGAATTAGAAAGGATCTTAACCAAAACTGTAGTAGCCCATAGGAGGAATTGGGTGGAAAAGTTACCTGAAGAAATTTGGGCTTATAACACCACTTGGAAATCCACTACTGGATTTACTCCCTATGAATTAGTTTATGGTAAAAAGCCTCTTTTGCCTATAGAGTTTGAATTACTAACTCTTTGAAATGCTCTAGAAGTTGGTATTGATTTTTCATAAGCACAAACAGACTGGATCCTGTAGCTCAATGCATTGGATGAGCTAAGGAGGGATGCATTGCACCAGACTGAGGTGATTCAGTCACAATGCAAGTTTTGGCATGATAGTTATATCCAACAACGAAAATTTCAACAAGGAGATTGGGCTTTGTTGTTTGATTCATGATATGAAGACTATCCTGACAAGTTGCAGACTCGATGGCTAGACCTTATCAGGTTGAGGAGGTATTTTCAAATGGATTTGTATGTCTTTCACCAATATATGATTCAAGAAGGAAAATGGTGGTTAACGGTCATCGTCTTCGGATATATCACAAACCGTTAACCAAGGAGGAGTTTCTCAAGCAAGTAGGAAACTTGGATGTATCAATATTGGAAGGAAACCACTTCTTCCAAGATGGACTCAATCAAGTGACATGAACCAAAATATATAAAAAAAATGATTAAAAAAAATAATAATAATTTAGAATGTGAAAACCTCTTTGAGGCGCATCTGAATTGGGCTTATATGAAAACCAGATTTTTTGGCATGTTTGCCTCACTCTCCACCATTGTTCCATTCATTATTCATCATTCCATTATTCCATTCACTCTTCATAATTCCATTATTCTATTCACTCTCACTATTACTCACCTTTGGTCCATTCATTTTCACTTCACTCCATCATTTTTAACGTTTGTTCCACTCATTTTCCCCTTTTGTTGCACTATAGTTCAGATTGCACCATGTAAAGAGTTAGCGCAGAATCAGCCAAAAATAGCATTTGTACAAAATGTGGATAAAATTTTTTCTTCAAGTATGTGCCTTTTTCTATTTTAATAGTATGAATACTTATTGTATGATGTATGATATCCCTAACTGGCTTAAAAACATATATAAGTTAGTTTCGAAAGGTTATCAAAAGAAATCCTCTTGAAACAATAAAAATGCTCTAGAATAAACCTGCTGCATACAAATACTCTCGAATGAAAACTTTGGAAGATATCTTGCTCAGGAATAAATCTAATGATAAAAGTTTGTAAAATGAATTAACAAACGGTTAATTCATTTTAAGCTCTAGAACCACGAGGCTTAGGCTCAAAAGTCAATTAAAATTTCTGTGGGTTCGTAAAAGTTACGCCAATCAGGATTGGAAGTTGTACCAAGGTTCCAAGGCACGGATTCTATGAAAATATTTTACCGCATGTAATTGGTTGGCACACAAATCAATGGGAGGTGTCACCACAAACGTCGTAACAAATTAATTACATGCGGGAAGAACAGGAGTAATGATGAATTATGTACACCTGCCAATATTTACCTCATCTCACACGATTTATCATCATTCTGGTGCTGCTTGCAGTGTTTATCATCTTTAAGTTTTATTATTTCCCTGACATAAGTATTCCAGAATGAGAGAAAAAAACCTGTGACATATTTCAAATTAAAGCAAACAGGGTACGAGAAAATTCACCATGGGTGGACAAAAGAAAAAATTGAACCAAAAAATATAGATTTTTTGTAGAAGAATGAGGAGTGTATGTGAATCTTCGTGGAAGGGGGTTTTTTGCCCTTCTTGTGCAAATTTGATGGGCATTCAGAAGGTTTAACAATAGAGTTCATGCGCATTTTTTGCAGCAACTGAGTTCAAATCAGCGACATGACTATTCAAGTATGTCCTAAAATTCTTAGACAAGTCAGTGAATTGCCTCTGCAAGGGATTCACATAGGAAAATCTAGAAAAAATACATTAATAGAATTAGTACAGAGTTCATAATAAGCAGCAATATTTGCAAAGGAGTTAAGAGAACCAGTCTGCAACCACCATGGGATGAAGTTGCAGTTAGGGTCATCAGGTTTCTAACCTATGATGGTCAATACCCTATTATTTTTGGTCATCATTTATAAATTTTAACTCACCTCCGCTATGGTCATTTAAACACTGAATTAAGAGTCAATTTGCCTTTGTATTTGTACCAAGAACTTGCAAATATGGCTAAAAAGTACCAGGAAGGCAGGGGGTCACCCAATCATCATGGGTTAGTCAAAATTATTTGAAAACATAACTTTAGGGGGAATCCTAGGAGTTTTGAATGCTTTTTCCATACTTGGAATGAGTTTGCTAAAGAAAATATTGTTGAGAGTCCCACTTATGGAGAAGAGACAGGGGAGGCTAACCCTAACCCTGAGCATAAACCTGGAGCTTCTGTCGGCATAGCCCCTTCATCTCTAGAAGGACCTCCCTCATCATGAAAAAGAACACAGAGGAATGTCGGCTATGACTAGAAGAGAAAGGTCGCATTTTTAGAGGATGTACAAACATTCCACACTTCTGAAGAAGGGGAACCCTCTAATCAGCAAGAAACTAAAATTATTGAGTCTATGTCTCCTAGTTCTAAAAGAAATAGGAAGCAATCTATTTCAGGGTTGAGGAGATCCTCAAGGCTTCATAAAGCTGCTGATACAAAGGAGATGCAAACAAATGAGAATATGGAATAGAATGATGTTTCTGAAACCCATACTCAACTTATGGAAGAACCTATGTAAGAAGCTGAGGCTATCAGCATCCAAGATGCAGATATCTCTGGACAAAATGTGGACACTTCAACATAAGAGAAAATGCCTTCCATTTCTCTCAATTATTCCTCAAATTTTGAGGAACAAATTGAAACAGGGGAAGCACAGGAAGACACAACTGTTGCTGGTCTACCAAGATCCCTTGTAGATTACCCTGAATCTAAAGAAGATCTTGAGGTAGCAGCAAATGAGAAAGATGATTCAAGTGCATAGGAAGAGGAGGAAGTGGATATTAAATCTCAATTACATGTAGCCAGAAGTGTGATAAAGACCCAAACAGGTTGGATTGAGCAAAATGAAGCCTCCTTAAAGGAGAAGTACAATATCATTTCCAAGTTATGGCAAGATATAGAAGCTATAAAGGCTAGGCTCATACTTTTGGAATAGTAGCCTTCTCAAACAGACTCAAGGGATGAATTGGCTAGTTTGTTAATGAATTTAGAAGGAAATGTAGAAATAAGTTCACTTGATAGTGTTGCACCTGACAAAGCACAAGAGGCACAACAAGATTTTAGGGGATGAGCAACCAGGGGTACTTGTGCAGGTGTCCAAGGAGCCACAGTAGATGACCATGGAAACAACACCCCCAGAAGAAGCCATAATAATCCAAAAATCGATAAATCCACAAATTCCCCAAAATATTGTTAATGTGAACATTCCTGAAATTAAGCTAGTTGAAGTGGGGATACAAACAGAATCCCCTACAGTAGAAAAAGTAAATGTTGGCATTCAGGTTAATACTCTACCTTAGATGCAACCTATGAATAGGTCACCTGAAATAATTTCACTAGTAAAATATAATGAGGATATAGCATATTGGATGACAAAATGCCATCAATTAGAGGGAAAGGTCTCCTCATTGCAGACCTTAATAGAAGAAATAAAGGAGAAATACTCTGAAATTGATAAATTGAAGGGGCAAGCATAGGACATATTTCAGATTGCTGAATGCATGGTTCAATGTCAGAGGCCTGCCAAATTTTACAGTTTAATTTTGAAGGAGAGGTACCTCCGATGGTAGACAATGAGAATTACCTCTGGTCTCTCCCACACATTTGAGACACCAGGTGAATTCTTGGAAGCTTTCTGGTAGAGTTCTGGAGAACACCAAAATTTACTATGTGAGTTATTTCTTCATAATTTCTTTCTGCCAACTGAAGTTATTTTCCTCCCCCACATATTTACTTGTGATATTCAACTGAGGGCTTTTCAATCAACGCTTCAAAATCAAATTTACTGGGAGCAATAGAAAAGGGCTAGTAAATCCATATAATTCCAAGTTGTTTTGCTCATTAGACCTATCCACTTAAATCACAGAACTTCCACCAATCAACATTATACACTAATGATAAATGACAGGGTAAAGAAAATGTACCTGGGGAATTTGTAGGCGTGCATAGATGGTTTTCAAACATTTTGTGCAACATCATTTGTTGACTCTTTATCAACTTGTAAAAATAGATGGGGTGAGTTAACTATATCTTTACAGAAGAGAGAACCTGTTACACCTAAAAATTTAATATGGTCAAGATGAATGGCTACAAGCATAATCCAAATCATATTTGAGGTTAAGGAGCAGTGGATTGGACTCAGGTATAGAATGCCAACTATAATCACTCATTCCATACTACTTTGATAATGATTCTCAGCCAGAAGAATAGTTTTAGGAATGGTTCGAGGAGATTTAGATGCACAAAGGATACTATCAAGTTGGAAGAAGATTGTGGAAGTATGTTGAGCGATACCTGGATGTGGATCTTTGTGATATTGTGGCAGAACAAAATGCATGAGGACATGCATTAGAACAGGTTGGGGGAGAATGATGAGGCAAAAAATTGCCTCATAAAAGACTACTTTGATAAAATTTTAAACCCATTTGGAACTGCTTATGTTGTGATTTTATGTTAATTTTAGAGATACTATGCATTATGTGATGGTATTTACATGTTAAAATGATGAAAGTGCATATACTCTATTTTGACTAATTTGCCCATGTTTTATATTCTATTTTGGTTGTTTATTTCAGTATATTCTGCATTAATTTAGGTATTACAATATTTAGGTACTTCATTCATAAGGTTTATGTTTCTTCCATAAGTGTATTTCATCGTTTGCCCATTTTTTTAAAATTACTTTAAAGCGCCAAAAACTCTGTCAACAGTTGGCTGTGCAGGAAACTGGACTTTTTCCATACAAATTCTAGCCAGCTGTACATATATAGCATGGCATGGAATTTTTCCACTCCAGCTCAAACCAAAAGTGGAATTAGTCATCTAGGTGCTTAGAGAAACCATATCCACCACCATATTTGGTCGCATGTGCTTCTATTTCTAGATATAACAACAACCTTGTTCTATTGCTTGATATTCCAGAGCTGCTCCGAAATAAACATAGAGGGTTTAAAAATGACTGAATGCATCTTTAATAACCATAAATAGGAAGTAAACAGTGACTGCAATCATTTTAGGAGTATCCTTATCCATTCTTACACCTATCCCTCATCGATGGAAGCCAGCAGCTTGAGTGAAGAAGGCCCGAAGGGTCAAAACCCTACATTTGTGGAAGAACAGAATTGAAACAATTGTAACAGTCCTATGAAACAACATTAAACCTTATATTTAATGTACCTTATTTATATAAATAAAGTGCACCCATATGTTTGAGGGAAGAGGAGAGAGGAAATAAGTAATAGAAGTTTTAGATATTGTAATTGTGTATTACAGCAACACAGTAGTCTGCAGGTCTTTCCCTGCACTACTGTTATGTTGCTTGGAATGAAATAAAGGTGCATCATTTGTCATTTATTTATGTTCAATTTTGCATTGAGTGTGAGGACTTAATAGTTTAGAGCAAGTTTAGTTGCCCTCTTTTGGTTTAGGAAGCAAGGGCCACTTCTAGGTCCAGAGGAGAGTTTTTACCTGACAAAATTTTGTTATTTTTGGCTGCAGTAGGTCAGTAGAGATCTGACAGTTTTTACATGGTTAGTGATTAGGATAATGTGGAATTTGAATGCATGGTAGGTAACTCATCTAGAATATATTTTATAGCACAACATTTTTTGTTTCAGCTTCAATATTTCCAGTCTATATTTCCAGTTTGCATCAGAGAATTTCTGATTAATTCAGTTTGCTACAAATTTGTAATATTTTCTTACCAACCTTTGAATTTCATCATTGTATTAGGTTTCATTTTCTATAGGTGTGAAGTTTTAATTCTGAAAAAGTTTCATTGTTCTTATAGTTATTTCTGTGATTTCAATTTTGTTATTTTAAATTCTGTCAATTAAATTATGTCATTTTCAATTCTGCAATAGTTCATATTTGCTTTTCCTACAATTGTGTGAATTTCAATTATGTAAGGATAAGTAGGCACTCAGTTTTAGTTTCTAAGAGATTAAAAGGGACACCTGACACCCCCAAAACACTAACTGTTCCATGAATAAGGCCATGATCTAGATGAACTAAAAATCAGTTTTTTAACCCTTACTTTCATATATAGCCTTAGACACCACCCTGGATTGACACATAATGATTAAATGATGAAGAATTGATGACAATAATCATGATCAACACAGTAAAACAAATAAATTTGGGATATCGAGTCACAACTGGTAGTAGGTTCTACACCATGAGTCACTCAGTCAAGAAAAGTACCAAAATAAAAGAAGCCCCAACGTAGAGTAGGCTCTAAACCATGGTTATAATTGGTCAAAAGACTATTTCTAAAATTGGAATCATGGGCCAAAGCTTGTTTCTATACCATGATCACATTTTGGTTCAATAAAAATAAAGAGTTGGAGGTTGTGACTATGTGACACTCAAACATTCTCCATGCCATGGTTAGCTTCAGTCAAATGCCTAGTAGTGCAAAAAGAATCACAACCCAAAACACCTCTTAACCATTTAGTGATAATGTTGAAAAAATAAGCCATGGCCATGATAGGCTCTAAGATATAATCAAAGTAATCAAAGGAGTCTCTTAAGGTGGATCTCATACCAAGACAAGTTCCAAGCTATAGTCAACCTAGTCAAGATCTTCCCAAGGCAAATAATAGTTGTGGTTTTGAGACCCCAAAGAAAAAATGATGAGTGCCTTGGGCCATGAACACTAAATGCATGCCAATATTTTAAATGGGTTTAATCTTAACTGTTCACTAGAAGATAAATGAGCAACATTGAATTTGGTTAAAAGCATCCACAAAATAAAGGACCAGATCACAACATAATACAAGTTGAAATTTTTTCTTTTGAGCTGATTTAAAGGGATAAAATAATCAAGATGGAAATATGAAACATCAAATATCCAAGGTCACTCAATAGATTCAGTTCTATATCTACGATATTGAGATGTTATAATAACAAGAGATGGTTGAGATCCATTCTTTACCTCTGGAGTTCAACTATTTCAAGAAATACAACTGGAAGCCATAGAATCCGAACAAGTTACAGAGGCTAGTTGTAGAATATCAATGGACTAAGAGTGTATTTATTTTCTTGATCAAACAGGAGACCACCACATCAACATCTTGGTAGCTTGACAATCCAAATTCCTTGTAATGCTCTAATTTTCTCAAATCCATTGTAAAAAACTATAAATAAAGGTCATGTCCTCATTTCAAGGGTTGGCTCTAAAGTGTTTTCTTGCACTATTTTTGTATATTTTTTGCATATTAATGCAAGGAGCATTACTTGGGATGTTTGCTTTAGAATTGAATTTTCTCTCTTTTCTGATATCAAATATTTGAAATCATTTTTGCTGCTACTACTATGGTGAGTTTATTCTTCTAATTTGGATTACTAAATTAGAGAAAATTGGAATGATTCATGTTTGAATGTATAATTTCAAGAATTTATTTCTGTTAGTTAGAGTGCTAATATAATTCTATTAATTTGGATTATTAATACCCTATATTTTTAGAATTATTCTTGAAAGTATGCAACTAATCTTAATTGTGAAGATGGCTAAGTTGTGAATTTTGTTAATCCCAAATATTATCCTTAAAGTTGATATGTCAGAGGTTTTCTATAGAAGCCTATGCTATTAGCTTTCTCCATCCAAATTTGATTAATTTTTTTTTACCCTCTTCTTCTTAACCCTTTCTCATTTCTATCCCTATCCTTTGTTCATTTAACTATGCTTAAATAAGTCAACATCTAGTAAGTTGACAAGGAACTAGCCTACTCTAGAGGTTGGGTTAAAGTATTTTGACCCATACAATGTGTGGATTGGGATATGATTAATGGGTTATCACCTTTAATTATTATTTTTTAATATATTGGAGGAGGGGGTTTTGAAAGGACCCCAAAACCTTTTACAAGAAAAACCTAACAAGAGGGTCTACACAAGACACAACCAAAAGGAACAAAAAATAGGGGGAACACAAAGGATCATCGTGACAGACCAAAAGGAGTAGTGATCAAGGAAGGAAGCCTCTAGTATATTCCAATAGGGAATCAAAAAGAAAAATTGAGGAGTTAAGTTATCAGAGACAAGATAAAAAGATAAGTCAAAAAGACATCAGAGGTGGCTTAAATAGATTTGTTTATGGTTTTAGCCACCACATCGACATCCTTGGTGTGGACATCTAGGTGTTACATGAGTTCCTCCATCACCTTTAAATCTTGTTGGAGAAGGGTCTAGGAAAATTGGGTAGTATTAGACGTAGAGGACAACATCATCCCCAAGCCGGCCAAAGGATTCGAGATAACTTTTTGTTGGATCTAGGTTGTGGGTCCACTTGGAGATCTTGAATTCTTTGTGCACCTAGGGGTACTCTCAACCTTCAACTTCAGTGGGGATTCTTCAATTTTATTTTTTATGGATGTATTTAGCCTTCATAGTCTAATGCTTTAGAGGAGAAGCTTTCAGGATGTCAGCTTTATGCTTTCCTTCAAAATATTTACCTCTAGAAGATTTTCGATGAGAAGCAACTTTGGTAGACTGAGGGGTGTCACCTGAGTTCAAGTCATAGGTTAATTTCATTTTGGACTTAGAAAAAATCATGGATACAATATCCATTTCACCACCTTCATTAGTGGCATCCTTGTGAGGGCTTTCTTGGTTTGAGCTATGAACACTTTGAGCAAGGAAATAGTCACAATTTGAGTTTATCTTTATGTCAATCTAAGCCACAATAGTTTTTGGTATGACCAATGAAACCATTCACAAGATATCATATTTTATTTAGATATTTTATTTCTTTTTTCTTGGAGGAATCAAGATTTAGTTAATTATCTTGACCTTGCTAAGTAGTAAAAACAAATTAACTTGGTGACTTTTTGAATATAAGAATATAGAAACCCCTTTTAGTAGCTCATTTTTCATGTTTACTAGGTCATTTGCTAAGAATAGTCAAGAGACAATATCATTCTTTGAGTTATCATTCAAGATATCAAGGCACACAAGAAGTCTATCTCTAGATTCACATTTTGAAAGGGTCTTGTTGGGGGAAATTCCTACACCCTTAATAGATTTTTCATGCTGCAAGACTTCCCTGATCCAATCAGCATTGTGGAATTTGGTGGATCCACCTCTTTAACTTGAGAAAATATTATCCTAAGACTCTAGACAGATCGAGTAGGGTAAGGAAACCCTAGAGGTGAGCCTATAATATTTCTTATATGCTCATGCTCATCCAAATTTTCAAAAATAAAATAAAACTACAACAAAATTTTTGACCAAGTTTGAAAGTAACTCCTAGTTAGTACTTCAATTTGTAGACCAGTACCTTATCCATTGCGTAATTGTAGTCAGACTTAAAATATTATGAAGAGAGAAGGGGGATAAGATAAAACTGAGCCAATCACATCCATTTAAATAATGTAACAGAAATGATTTAACATGCTAAAAAAAGATGTCATCTACAAATTAAAATGATGTAACATGTAAATGGGAGAACACACAAAATTGTACATAGAACTACTAAAATGAGGAAACAAGATTGTATTAAATAAAAAATAATTACAATGAGAGTTTGATCAGAATAATTAGATCTTACCAAATCAATATAAACAAATTCTCCATTCAAATGATGCAATAGAGAACTGTAACTTTTTATTCAAATTATGTAACAAAGAGCCTCATATCTTCCAGACTTAGCCATTGGAAATAATCTCAGTAAAATAGGTACCTCCTCAACAAAACCTGCACAATAATGGAGAAGAAACATGGGTGACTAGACAAGACACACAAAGGAAAATACAATTGACAAGGATGGGCACATTGGTATACCTCTTGCAAAATTACTGTGCAAAAATTTGATCTTTTTTTGTTGCAAAAACTCTCTCATATAGCCTGCAAATTGGTTCTCATTCAAAGCTCGATGATGGTCCATAATTATGAAAACTACAACTATTTTGATGATGGTCCATAACTGCAACTATCTTCATGATGGCCTATATTATTAATTGTGCTTGTAGTGGTTCTTATTTGTAGTGTGGTAGTGGTCTCAACTGGTCAAAAATACCTGTTACATAAATATTGATAATAATACTATTTTATAAGTGCAATTACCAGAGTTGAATTATGGCCTCTCACTATCTCTTAATTGAATCTCAAAAATGGCCCATAATAGCCTACCTTCCAAAGGGAATAACTTTTTATCTGACAGTTGGATCGGATTGAAATTTTACGTGGATATAGATAAATAGGAGGAAAATATCATGGTAAGGTTTCTTTAGATTCATTGAATATTTTTTAGTGTTTTATCAGGCCCTAATTCCTTCATCTAGTGCCCCAAAAATAGAATTTAGTGTTTTTTTAGAAAAATCAGAAGAAAGAAAATTTAGAATGTAATGAATTTTTAGACATGGATAGGTGTTCATATTTTCTATGAGGTTTAATATAGGAAATGCAATAATGTGTGTTACTTTAGGGGGATATCCGGGTCATAACCCTAGAAGACAAAAATATTTTTTCATGGGCTAAATTGGTTGTTCCTTTGTGGAAGAGTTTAATGAGTTAGTTTATCCTTTCTCGATTCTAAATTAATTCACTGCTATGCAAAGACACCCATAAGATTTAGTCTCTAACTTTAATTTGAGGTTTAGTATGACATGGAAAAGGATTCCCCTTGAAGCTAGGCCAACTGCTCCCCTGATATATATATTAGAGCTCTTGGTTAAGACCTAGGATTACAAAATCAATAGTCAAGTATAACTACCTTTCCACAAGTTTACCATGAAGTTGTGCATGTAGAGAATGTCTAGATTATTATAGAAAGACTACCACAAAACATGGTCATGTCATATTGTTCTAAAATCCCTTAGTTTACACATTAGTCTAGGACACCAACACCCTCATATATGGATCCCCAATAATTGTCATCACCACTTTTCCAAACGGCTCCAATTCCTCCTCCTAAAACATCATCGACTTCAATCCCTTTTCCTCCTCTTCCATATCAAAGTCCCCAAGAATAAATTTTTTTGCTTGATATCAAAAGTACTTTGAAGACAATCAATAACAAGGTAAAAACCATGGAGAAAAGAGAAGTTAAAAGCTCCCAACAAAGAACATTCTCATATATAAATAGATATCAAAGGCCTAATACTAGTAGTAATACATGGTATAGGGTTAATGGTAATTTTGATGAACATAAATCAATCCTTGAAACTAGTGGATACATCTAGTGTTTAATTTATAATGATCCTCATAGTACAGAGACTTGTGTTATGTATCAGCATCATGTGCAACAGGCTATGTAAAAGGTTGAAAGATCCTAAAGGAGTATAACCAATATGTTGTGGCAACCTAAACAAGTCATGGTTGGCCAAGATTATCTAGAAGAAGAAATTTCTATTTTCACAAGATTAGGGAAAAATCCATTGTAAGTAATTCCACATAAAATGGGATAGTTCCAAGTACCTTCTTAAAAGAAGGGAGATCAACCTTCAACAAGCAATAAGATATTTCTAGTTCCTTAAGTTGGGAAAAAGAGGGCTTCAATTCCTAAGGAATGGGGGAATGAGAAATTTATTCCAAAACAAGCTGATAAAGAAAAGGGGAAAGAATAAACTAAATCTAAAGAGGAAGCTAGTGAGAAGCTGAGATTTCATTCTATCACCAAGAAACAAAGGATTGAGGCAACTCAACAATTTAAAATAAAATTTCGTGAAGGTGAAAGTAAAACCTTATGGAAATCTAATTTCAATATTGTGGAAGAATTGAAGAGAAATCCTTCTAAAGCAAAGTTTATATGATACTCTCTTCATTCCTAGTCAAACAGACCTACTAAAAGCTTCTTTGAAGAGTAAATATCAAGAAAAGGAGAATCCTACTATATAAAACTTATCACATGAATGACAAAAAGTGACTCCACCTGTGCTAAATAATAAACCACCTTATTTTTATATTTCATTATGGATGGAAGTGGTAAAACCCCAAGGTCTTACTACAAAATTAATAAATAATTTAATATAAATGTAATTGGAAACCACTCAAAAGGGGGCTCCCTTATAATCGATTTGCCACTATAGGGAGATCCCTCTAAATATTTAATACTACTTTATTCTTCTTTTGATGATTTGTGTGAATGGCCAACCTAATATATATATATATATACCCTAAAGCTATGTTGGTGAAGAGACGTGTTAGTTCACATTATGAAGAGACATGATGGTTCACGCTATGAAGAGATGTGATGGTTCACATTATGAAATACGTGATGGTTCACGTTATGAGCTAATAATATAATAAATAAATGATTAACAATACTAACTAATAATTTTAGGATGGATGATCCTAACATGCCACCCTCCTTAAAAAGAACTTTGTCCTCAAAGATCAAAGTGATGAGCTTTATATTTTGTTTTCTACGCAAAATTTTTGCAAGTTCTTGTACTACTATAATGTCACTTTTCTAAAGGCAGGGATATATTGAAGGTCGGAGTGTTAGTGGGGGGTTGCCAAGAATAATAGTAGAATATTCCTTAGGATAATCATGATGATGATGGGAGGGAAACCATTGGGGTTCCTCAAAAACTTCAAAATGATGCATCAAAAGTGGTGGTAACACTTCTACATGTTTCTATTGTGCCCTGGAAGAGTCAACGTAAAATGAGTGTGTAGTCACTTTTCTGCTTTATTTTTGAATAGGTTTTACCATGTGGTGATAGCTCACTGTTGGTGAGGAATTTGTGTGTAGTTCTTGTAGAGTGTATGTCTGGCCTTTAGGGGTCACTTTGTGTAAGTCTACCTCATCCTTTCCTGATGCATTGATCACTTCTGGTATATCGACCTCATTGTCTTTATTGTTGTGAGTAGGTGTGCCAGGCACTTTGAACACAACTACCTCATCTTCACCTTTTAGGGATTGACAAGGATCAACTTCCTTCAATAAATACAACGTTAGTGTAACACATTTATGATGGGATCCAAATTGCTCATCACAATTATTGTAAAGGTCTTTTTCTCATCATTCCTTCACTTCCTTCGGGCTGAGGTACTCAACCTGCAAGGGTCGGTTAGGTTTTGGGGCATCGTAAGTGGTTTGTGCTTTCCCAATAGATATTTTTCTGAATTGATGTTGAATATTGAATTTTTCTTTGACTAATTTGGCCAATCCAAAGGTCTACATCATGGTATAGGGATTGAAACTTGTCACCTCCATTCTAATTTCCTCTTTCAATCCACTAATGAAGCTATTGATGAGAATTTATTCATCCAACTCTGTGTTGTGTTTGGTGATATCCTCAAACCGAGTTTGATACTCATGCACGAAAGTGATTTGATGAAGATATTTGAGCAATTCCCACATGGTTGGGTCCCACATGGCTCTGATACCAAATGGTAAGACCCCAAGGTCTTACTATAAAATTAATAAATAATTTAATATAAATGTAATCATAGGCCACTCAAAAGGGGGCTCCCTTGTAATCACTTTGCCACTATAGGGGCTCCCTCATTTAAATATTTAATACTACTTTTATTCTTCTTTTGATGATTTGTGTGAATGTCTAACCTAATATATATCTACCCTAAAGCTATGTTGGTGAAGAGACGTGATGGCTCATGTTATGAAGAGACATGATGGTTCACGTTATAAAAATACGTGATGGTTCACGTTATGAGTTAATAATATAATAACTAAATGATTAATAATACTAACTAATAATGTTAGGATGGATGATCCTAACAAGAAGGGTAGGTAGTTCGTAATTGCATGATAGACTCAAGAGGCACAACTGTAGTTATGTCAAGAGCAGTGTGTGAAGAAATGGGTATGGAGTATACCTATTCTTGTCTAGAAGTCTTACAATTGGATGGAAATTCAATTAAAACAATTGGGGTAGTCAAAGATATAATAATGAGAATACATAGAGCCCTAGAGGTTACTATTATTTAAGAGATAGTTGTAGTGGAATTAGAACCCTATTTTGGCCTATTTCTATCAAGGGAATTTATTGCCAAATTAGGAGGTCTCATGTATTTGGAATATTCTCACATGATGATCCCTTATAAAGGTAAAAGAATAAAAATAGTCCTAGAGAATCCAGTACCCTATCATATTGAGAAAATAGAAGATGATATGTACAACAAAATTTCATGGAGGAACAAGAACTGGAATATGTACTAGAATATTTAGAGATTGAGGATGATTTACCATTAGAGGATAGTTAGATTTTATTTGAAACTAGACTCAACACATACAACATCACATTTGAAGATAAAAAAAACTCTTATGATATCTAATCAAGTTTTAAGAGAATCTAAAATTTGGACTATGTATTTTGATGGAGCAAGATGCAAGAATGGATCTGGGGTAGGAGTAGTTCTAAAATCACCTTCAAATGGAGTCAAAGGATTTTATAAATATTAACTTGGTCTTGCACAAACAATACAGCTAAATATGAAGCTTTATGTTTAGGTTTGATGCAAGTAGATAAAATAAGTATTAAATTACTAAACATCTATGGTTATTCAAAATTGATAGTAAATCAAGTTACAAAGAAGTGCAACAACGTGAATCATTATTTTAAGAATTATAAAAATAGGGTCTTGGATTTAATGGAATATTTTGATGCTTTGAACTTACATGTTGTACAAAGACAGCATAATATTTTTCCAAATGTTTTAGTTGTCAAAGGTTCTAACTTTTCTCCATATTCGGATTATGGATCAGCTAATAATAAGAGAGTTAAATTGGTTTTTAGATCTTTAGTACCAGATAGATATATATTTTGGTAGGTATTTGGATATTATGATCATATTGTTGATTTCTTAGTTAAAGAGGCTAGTTGCATCAGTTCACAAGGTGAGATATTTCAAGAAATTGAGTAGAAAGAAATTGTACAATTAAAAATTATGACATACCTAAGGGGTTGATTACCTTATAAATTCTTTTTGACAATGAATATGGAAAAATACTTAAACAAATGAAAGTTGATGATAAAATTTATAAATAAATATAAATAGAAAATGGAAAAAAGCTTAAAATTGGCATATAGTGCACTCGAAAAGAAATTGGAGAATTTAAGGTTTTGTGTCTTCAATATCAAGACATAATAGCTTGGACCTATGAATATTTGAAATTTTATGATAAAAGAATAATCCAACATCCTATTGAATTAGTTCCTAAAGAAATACCATTCAGACATAAACAAAGGCCAATAAATCCCATCATTGAAGCAATCATGAGGTAAGAGTTGCTTAAATTGTAAAAATTATTTACCTTCTTAAGCACTCCACATGGGTTACCAATTTGGTTCTAGTGAGAAAGAAGAATGGTGATATACACCTATATGTGGATTTTAGAAATCTAAACCACACATCTCTCAAAGATAATTATCCCTTGCCACAAATAGATCAAATTTTGTAGATAGTAGCTAGGGCCAAAAGTTTCTCTTTGTTAGATGGATTTTTTGGTTATAATAAAATCTAGGTAAAATATGAAGATCAATATAAGACAACTTTCAATACAAAGTGAGGTACTTTTGCATATAAGATAATGCAATTTGGTCTATCTAATGTAGGAGCTAAATTCAAAAGGGCTATGGATTATGCCTTTGTAGAATCAATTAATAGAATAATTTTGATATATCTAGATGACATGCCAGTCTTTTCTCATGAAAAACAAGCACACTTCAAGCATTTGGAATAGGTATTTTAGAAGTGTAGATAATTTGGTATATCCCTAAACCCAAAGAAGTCAATATTTGTATTTCATGAAGGAAAGTTGTTAGGGCATGTGGTCTCTAAGCAAGGAATGCCTATTGATCTAAATATAATTAAATCCATATTATCTCTACCCCTTTCCATGAACAAAAAGGTCTTGCAGTCCTTCTTTGGGCAGATAAACTTTGTAAGAAAATTTATTTCTAATTTTGCTCAAATATTCAAACCCATTACAACACTTCTAAATAAAAATATTGATTTACAATGGATTGATAAGAGAAATCAAGCCTTTAAGCTGATTAAGCAAGCCATTTCTACTTCCCTTGTGTTAATAAACCTTGATTTTAACAAATATTTTATCCTATATGCTTATGGATTTTATGAAGGTTATAATGCGATATTGAATCAGAAAGATGATGCAGATAATGAACATCCCAAATTCTTTTGGAGTTAAGCTCTCCATGAATACCAAATGAAATATAAATTCATTGAGAGGTAGGTTTCTGTAGTTATGAAATCATTGAAAAAATCTAAGTAATATCTAGCTTAGAGTAAGACTTTGGTATATGTAGTACACCTTGATGTTAGAAGCTTCATTCTATAACGAGATATGGGTGATAAAAGAGAGGGTCAATTACTAAGATTCAAGAGTATGATATAGATATTCATCCTACTAAATTGGTAAGAGGAAGAACCCTATGCCAAGAATTAGCTACCAACGCAAATAAGGAAGAAAGGGTAGTCTATCAAATAGCAAAATTAGAGTAGAAGGATGACAATATTTTAGAAGAAGAAGATTGGGTTGATCATATTGTAAGTTACTTTCGAATAGGGTTGTGCCCTAGAAATCTCAATGTTTCACAAAGAAGGAGATATAGGCTCCAAGACATAAATTATATTCTGTTGACTAAAGGATTATACAGAAATAATTTGGATGGATTTATTTTAAGATACATTAAATAAGATAAAATATAAAATATTCTACAAGTATTCCATGAAGGATTATCATGAGGTCATTATTCACGTAGAACAAATACAATGAAGATTATAAGGGATGGTTATTATTGGTCTAAGGTTTTTTCTAACACTTTAAAAAATTTTAGATCATGTGATGAATGTCATAGGTATGTAGGGAGAAATAGGAATGCATCATTGCCACTCAAGCCAATTTAGGTAGAACAACCATTTCAGTAGTGAGGGCTAGACATTGTTGGAGTGATAAATCCAAACTCTTCAATAGGTCACAAATATATCTTGACTGATACTAACTATTTCACCCGATGGGTTGAGGAAATTCCAACTAAGAAGTATGATCGGGATGTAGTGATTGAGTTTATTGAAAGCTTTATCACAAGGTTTGGCATTTCTAAATATTTGGTAAGTGACAATGGTCCATATTTTATGGGAGCATGGTTCATTGAGTTTTCCAGTACGTATGGTATATGTTTAAACAATTCCTCAAATTATTATCCACAAGGAAATGGCCTAGTAGAATCTACCAATAAGAATTTGATCTGAATACTAAAGATAACCTTGAAGGATAACAACAGGAATTGGCATTTGCTTATAAAATATGTATTATGGGTGGATAGGATCACAATGAAAAAGTCCATAGGCACATATCCTTATGCCTTTATGTATGGTAAATAATCTATCCTACCTACACACCTTAATATACCTACTCTAGAGTTAGCCAGTTCGAACGATTCATAGGATGCATATTCTAAAGAAATAAGGCTATTGTAATTCTTGCAGATAGAGGAATAGAGGAATAAATCCTATGAAAATTTTCAAAAATATTTGGTACATACTAAAGGGTGGTTTAATAAAAGAGTCACACAAAAAATTCAAGGTTGGAGACTCAATCCTAATATGGAATGAGGAGAAAGCAAAACCTGGCAATCATTAAAAGTTTGATTCATTTTGGGAAGGTCCATATAATATTGTTGCAGTCAAACAAAATAATGATTTTTAGCTGCAAGGTCAAGGAGTGAAGTTGCAACCAATACCAATCAATGGATACCATCTTAAGTTGTACTTCAAGTAAAACTCATCCCCTTGTAATATATGCATATAGTTGTATTATATGTTCTTTCTTCTAATATTTAGATAAAAGGAAAACAAAAAATGCAGTTGGCAATAGGCTCTATGTCATGGTCAAGATAGAGACCATGACCATCGATAGGCTCTATATCATGGTCAAAGCTAGTCAAAGTAATATTTCAGAGTACCCAGGCTTTGTACCATGTCCCAATGTATTTTGAAGTGAATAAGATATTAAGTGGAGTGTAACTGATGACAGGTTCCATGTTGTGGTCCAATATACTCAACAAGCTAAAAATGGCTAACAAATATTCTTGTGCAAGCTTCATATTTACTGCCAACTCAATAATTTGAAGTGTGTGACTCAATGGCAATTCAACTATCACATTAATGGAAAATGATGCACATCTAAGCTATTTAAGCTAGGGCTTCAATAGTAATTCTGTTTGCAAAAAAATTAACTAAGATTCAAAGATAATTTGTAGAGAGACACAAAGATAATTGTAGAGGTTTTATGAGATTAATTTTAAAAACTTCCTTAGACATCCAACTGACTATAATAGCATCTCTAGTTTCAAAAAAACCATTAAGGTAGAGTATAAATCTTATAAATTTCTTGGGTACAACTATTGCAGTAGCTAACACCATAATGATATAGAATACGAGGGATCGACTAAGGAGAGACATTGATAATAGAGTGCTCAAGGGACTCTCAACTTTGAGATTAGGTTCTTGTGTTTTCTAGTCTCTCTTATATTTTTAAATATACAATTTTTTTCATCCATGCCTCGAGTTAATTTTTTTAATTATCAAATTTTATGACCCAAATAATAGGGCAATAAAGACAACTCAAAAAAAATTTCTTTTAAAGCTCACTCCTAAAGCCTATTGTAACCTATTTTTCATGGGTAGAACTCTCCATATTATCCCTAATTATTTTGATCCAGAAGATCAGGCTAATTTTTATACATTGAAGGGGTGTCCTAAAAATGGAGCACATTTTAAATATTGGGTGGATATGTAGTTTAAAACCCTGGTAGTCAAGGATCATTTGCCAACAACCCTAATTACCACTAAGCAGTTTTCCAACCCAAAGTATTTTCCATACTAGCAGCATTAACATGGTTGAATTCTAATGTAAATATATGATATTACTAGATAGCTATGGCTTACTGCATTTCAAATAAGAAAATGTATGATATATCTTAAATAGACAACAATACCAACCCCATTTATTTTGATTGACCCTATTTCCTTTGCAAAGGAATCCATGAATAATCTATTCAAATGAAGAAGTATTCTCAAGCTGCCTCATTTAGACATTTTTCCAACTTGGAATAGCTATTTTTAGTGCCACCATGCAATAAATTCCCTAGATAGCAATGACAACAAAGGATGAATATGACAACCCTATGCTAGTTTATGTATGGATAAAAGTTATGAATAAATCTAAATTCTATTATAATTTTAACAATGAATTTTTAGGGCCAACCCTTAAGATAATGTGTGGACAATGTCCTAGAATACCCCCTCTAGCATGGGAATTTTTACAAATAGATCAATTAGAGGAGGGAGACTAGTATATTCTAATAAAAGGTATAATTATTAGATTATATGGCTTCACAAAGAAACCATTTTTGCAGCCTTATATCACCAGTCGGATATTGGCATTGAAATTTTATAGATAGGTTGACTACATTAGCTCCACTTTTGGCACTAGAGTGAGGAGAAAAGTCACAATCAATTATATTTTTAATATGCAATATATTACCCTAACAAGGAGGGGCCAAAGTGAGGAGATTACTCAGTTAATGGAGAGACTAGAGCTTAGACAACTCCCACAAATATAGAGGTATGACCTTGCTAATAAAATTTTAGAAAATCTAAAATCCCTTAATGGTGCTAAGGCTCCAAAATTTGAAAGGACTCTATGACCACATATTTAGAATTTTAGGAATAATAAGGAATATTTCCCATTGGAGTGGAATGTGGGAAAAATAGAACCACTACCTCCTTGTAGATATTTTTATGATCAATTGGTAGATTATGATCCTGAGCATAAAAAAGGCAGATCAATTGAAGGAGTAAAAAATTTAAACCATTCAAGAAAAATGATAAGATTCTAGATTTGTGGAAAATTAGGGTTGAGACCAACACTATAGGCTCTAAGTTTGGTCACCAATCTGATAATAATTTCTCTAAAATATATGATGAACACTATAAAACTTGGAATGCCAATAATGGAAGAAGCTTAGCATTAAGCTTTAGGAAGGCTAAAATAAGGGAGTAGATAGAGAAAATTAATACAACAAATAAAATATCAGAGGTGAAAAATATAAATAAATCCAAACACCTTTAGATCCTCCATCCCCTCAACCTTAAAAATAGAATGATACTACCACAATGTCACCTTCAACGGTTGAAAAATAATAAGTTATTTAGGAAAATTTATAAGAATAGTTACAACAAAATACTAAGGGGGTTGTAATGATGATACTCTAGTAAAAAACTTGGGAAGGATGAATTAGGACCTATATAGGGCATTTAGGTGGTAAAGAGACCAAAGATTTTAGCCTTGGGGGTAGAAGTTAAAACACAAGAGATAGCAGAAGATAAGGTAGAGTATACTCCAACCTCTTCTCCTATTAGATTTACTACTACAACCTCTTCTAAGCCTCCAAGTACTCCTATCCAAAATGAGGTATCATATCTAGTAGAGAAGTACGATAATGCTCCAATAGCTAATTGACCACCCCCATTGTATTCAATAGAAAAGCAAAAAATCTAGTTGGGGAGGCTACTAAAGATATCAGTAAGAAAAGAAATCTAGACCAATCACAAAATGTAGCTGAATAGATACTTGTTCAAGAAAGTATAGCAACAATATATAGATAACATATTTTAATAGTCTATTTTAGTAGGCTCAGGTATGATTCCTAGCCCTTCTTCTCCTTCTCCTTCTCAAGAACTGGAGTCTCAAGTAACATCATCACCACCACATAATTCCCCTTAATTATTGCCTAAGCCTCCTCCATCTCATTACACACCTTATCCATCTAATTCATCAAAAAATCATATTTCATCTCCTCTAATTCAAATCCCTTTACCCCCTCCATCATCACCTTTCATCTTATTAGAGAAATAAACACCACAATATTCTCCACCATCCTATACAATGGCAACAACTCTTGCTATTGCAATTCTTGCCATAAACATAAAATCTACTGTTATGACTGTGTCACCTCTTCCATATTTATAAATTCTATTTTTGTTGTCACTTATCACTACCTCCAAACCTTCCACTCATCCTACTATGGTTTATTTATGAAAGGTTAAAATTATTTTAGTAAACACTCAAAGTTACTGGAGTAATAATTTTGCTCAACCTTCCAAAAAAGCTGCTTGCCAAGAAAACCTATGATAGTAGATCCAGTAGCTAGATAGAGAACACAAATATCTCTTACTCCTATAGTAAATAAGCCATAAAAGGATATGAATTTAGAAAACTATCAACTTGAGGAGCGAACTGAAGATATCAATCAATTACCTTTGGAAAATGAGGTTATAGTTGCCAAGGCTCATCTTGATACTATTTGTGTACAAGGTGACATTATAGGGAGAAATATGAAAATCTGGAGGAAAAAGTGAAAGAGCTGGAATCAAAAATCAAGAATTAGAATATTGTAGAGAAATATTTGAGGAATGATGTAAATAAGTGGTAGGAAAAACAACAATAAATGTCTAAATTCAAATAAGAGATCGAGAAAGTTAAGAAATAAATCTAGGCTCAAGTAAAATAAATAGAGTCTCTACAATAATGACTTCAAGTAGAAAAAGCTAGGGCTACAAGGTTCTCCAAGGATAAGGTTAAACAAATCAGAAAGGATATGTGGACTGAAATCATGGAAAAATGTTTGGAGACTTAGCATTTACTTGATTTCTTAGATGAAACTAGTCATTTGTTAGTAAAGACTCAAAAGGATATTGAAACTTTTGAGAGTGAGTTTCAACCAATGGTGTCACAAGCAATAAAAATATATAAATTATTTGAAGCTATATGTAATTTTATTACTAAGCCTATTCCTAGCAAAGAATGTAATATTGTAAGATTAATAGCCAAAAATATCCTCATAAGTTATAAGTTGATTTAGAAAGGATGGTTGTTGGTCAATAAAATTGAAGGGAATATCCATAAAATTGTAGAAACCACAAAATAAATGATGAATAGGGTTTCCAAGGGTTTTGGGCTGAAGAGTAGTTTCTCTTGTCAATTAAAGACCTTTAAGCAAATATAACAATTATTATGCAAGATGATTCAGAGATAGATGCTTGGTCAGAATCCATTCAGCAAGATCAACTGATACAACTAGTAAAAGGTTTGACCAGGCTCAAATATTTGATGGAAGATATAGTGGATAAAGGATAGTCTATGTCTTATGAAAATTGGATAAGCTTCATTTCACCCATCAGTAGCTGATGTAAATAGCATATTCCACTCAAGAAACTTGGAATGAAGCTTTGATAATATTATACTACATGAGTTAACTTTTTGGTGAAAAGGTTGAACAAGTAGGCAGAGTAGATGAAGAGGAAGGAAAGAAGGAAGAGAGAGAAGAAGAAAATGATGTTGAAGATGAATAATAATAGGAGGAGAATGTTGAAGAGAAGTATGAAGAAGAAGGTAATGATAATGTGTAAATAATTGAGAATTTTGAACAACAAGAACAAGAAATATAAACTTATCAAGAAGGAGAACAGGAAGAACAAGGATCACCTCCTAAATAAACTAAACTCTTAGGAGTATCATAGTGGGATGAGGTTTAAAATATATTTTACAAATGACTTCAACTCTGATAGACATCAGATGCAACAATAAAATCACGATCTTTCAAACATGATGAGGAAGTCATGTAGTTGAGCCTTTTTAAGAAGAGCAATATCCTACTGATGAAATAGATGTTTTACCTCTTACATTGCTTCCATATGAAATGTTATCCTCTGAATATGTTTTCAAATTTTCAATATGGTGATAGTCATATGGAGGTCATATTCTGATACATAATTTTGTAGTTGATTGGATTCCCTTATCACATTCCATTTCCCTAAATTCATTTTCTATCATATTTTATTTTTTCTATTCCATCCATCCATTCATTCATACTTACATTCATTTCATTCATTTTTTTCATCTGCCCATATTATCTCCTATTTTCCTACCCATCCAATTTTTGACTCCATATACCCAAAGGATAAGGCTCTAAGTTTTGTAACTCTACTAGAAAAGTTCCCTAGCAGGTGCCTCAATGTAGTTCCAAAAGGATACATCCTTAGAAAATTTTATAAATTCCCCCAAAAAATTACCAAGTATTGAAGAGTGTCTTGTGACCCAGTGCCAACAGGTTCTACATCATGGTCAACACAGTCAAATAGGCTTTTTTAACATTTGAATCATGGCTCAAAGCAAGGTTCTATACCATGATCAAGTTATAGTTCAAGAAAAACAAGGAGGTTGTAGCCATGCTAGAACCAACAAGCTCTATATTGTGGTCAGCACAATCAAACAGACTATGTTTGTAATTTGAATTGTGGTCTAGAGCAAGGTTCTATATTGTGATCAATTTTTATTTTGAGGAAAGAAAAGAAGTGGAAGCCATAGCCTACAACAGTCAAGCATACTCTATACCATAGTCAAACTTGGTCAAAGAGTATTGAGAGCAAAGCAAGTCATAATCCAAAGAAGGCTCCAAGCCACAATCCAAATTTTTGATAATCAAGAGTAGCTAACACAAGTCATGGCTCAACACCAACAAGTTGTAGGCCATGGTCAAAATAGTAAAATAGATGAATTTTTTATATTGAATCGTGGCTAGCATTAGGTTCTATACCATGAGTCACTCAATTGGAAAAATCACCAAAAGAAAACAAGCCCTAGCCCAAAGCAAGATCCAAGCCATGGTTAGACTTGGTCAAAAGCTATTTCTAAAATTTGAGTTGCAACCTAGAGCATGGTTCTACACCGTGATCAAATGTTAGTTTAATGAAAACAAAGAGTTGGAGGTTGTAGCCACATGACACTCAAACATGATCCACACTATGGTCATCTTTGATTAAACACCTACTAGTGAAAAAAGAATCATGCCCCAAAGCACCTCTTAACCATTCAGTGATAATGTTGAGTGAAGAAGTCATGGCTTGTGATAGGCTCCAGGCCATGATCAAAGCAATCAAACAAAGGAATCTCTTAAAACTTATCTCGTTCCAAGATAGGTTCTAGGTCACAATCAACCTAGTAAAGATCTTCCCAAGGCAAATAATAGTCATGATTTTTAGACTCCAAAGGAAAAAATTATGATTTTCCCTGAGCTGTGACCACTAAATGCATACCAATATTTTCAACGGGTTTTATCTCAAGTATTGACTAGTAGATAAATGAGTGACGTTGAATTTAGTTAAAATCATTTACAAAACAAAGGACCAATTCATGACATAAGATAAGTTGAAATGTTTTCTTCTAAGCTAGTTTAAAGGGATAAAATAATTGGGTTAGGAAGATTAAACATTAGATATTCAAGGTCTCTGAGCAAATTCTATTCTAGATCTACTGTTGTCATGACCCATTACCATCCTACATTATTTAAAGGATATTAATTGATCTTGGGGATCAATTAATGCCTGATAAAAAGGGCATAGACCCTAAATAATCCTACAAAAATTCCAATAAAGGAATTTTAGGAAGGGTAGGAAAATATTAATTATCTTTTAGAGAAGATAATTAATTAAGAACTATTTATGAGGTCTGGTGAAAGATAAATTTGAGGAATTATCTTTTACAAAATTATAACAATGTGTAAACAACCTAGTGGACCCAATTTAGATGGGACTTAAAAGGACTATAGGATTTTTTTTTTTAATTATATAAGCTATCCTATCTATTGGAAAATACCCATATGGCTTCCCTATATTGGTGGAAATTAAAAGGGAGATCCCTTATCAATAATAGTTCTAACTTTTCCATTCTATGCTTTAATAGTATTAGTTTTATACTTGTCCCCATGGGAAAAGATACAAGACAAAAATAAGGACACCTACCTTATCCTTAGTAGGACCCTTTTCTTCCTACTTTTAGAATACACTCCACATGACTTGATAAGTCTAATGGGCCCTAGGCATATTTTAAATATTATTATAATATGGCAACTATTTGGCCCTTGAAGGGAGAAGTGTCCTATAAATGGATGACATTCTATGAAGAAAAGGTCATCTAGAAAAAACGGATGGCCTAGGGAGTATGCTCTCCACCTTGGGTGGATCAGAAACCATAAGGCTTGAAAGATCTTCTAGTTTATTAAGGATCAAGCTTGTAGATTAAGGAGTAAGCAAGTGAGGATGGTCAAGAAGGTGTCTTTGAAGGCAGGCCCCAAAGGGAAGTGAAGGTGGAAGAATCAAGTTGGGTCTCTCTTTTGTCACTATATTTTATCATTGGCATAAGTTAAAGTCAAATTTTAATACAAAGTCTTCTTTTAATTTGGGGTTGACTCTTATTGTGTAAAGTACTCAAATTTTTTGATCTGATAAAAGATAAATGTGTTTTATAATGGGAGGTCATTAAATAAGACTATTACATTCGAGTGATTTAAGTTTCAGATTTAGACCATGATTCCAAATTGAAATATGAATGGAATATTTTATATACACTTTACACTTCCAAAGCGATTCAGTTTAAGAAGCCATAGCATAGCTCTATTTTTGAAACATCAAGTCACTACACTCAAGCATGAGTTTGATGCGACAATTGTAGGATCACTACATAAAAACCATGGCCTTCACTGCCATCTACATAGTTGCACGAGAGGTATTATTTGTATGTCATGAGGTTCAATGAGGTTATAAGCATTAATCATCACCATGATTTCCATAATACCTTCATCGAGTAGCTAGCACACCTTATGTCATGAACAATTCTACTTAGACGATGCTTTGTAGGTCCATAAATTAAATTTAAACACTACCATCTACAGGAAACCATTGGTTTGATAGCTTTCAAACAATGCTTAAAGGAGGAAAAACTCATATGCGAAAGAAAAAAATATATACTACTCCTAATAGGGATCAACCCCGCGACCTCGCGGTCAAGTATATGATTGAATAAATGTCATAGACCATCAACGCTACTAGATGCAACTAGATGAACAATGCAAACGATATATTTATCATCTTTGTACGATACCTTGGGAGAGAAATAATCAAGGTCACAATCCTCAAAACTCGTTGTAGCTTTGATTAGGAGTAATGTATTGATTTTCCATTGCTTAGGAGTTTCGGTGACTTCTCTGTCACGTCTAGATGTGGAGATAAAGCTATGATAACATCCCTGTTCAATCCACTCTAATGAATGAAAGAGGTATTCCTTGATACAATGCGAAGACAATGACTCTTGGAATGAGGTGTTCCTAAAACCATTAGTTGTCTGCATACCATAGAAAATAACCTGTTAGCATGACCGACGAAGCTAGACTGTTCACATCATTTTAGGAGACCAGTAACTGGTCTACAATAGTAGTAAACATTTCTACTATGGTCGAACAACCTTAGATCTAGTTTTTCATGTCATAGGTAATGGATCGTGAATGGGCTATAAGGATTCATGAGCCTTAGGTGATGACCTCTGCATAGGATGGGGTTTGACTAAAACAATCATGACGACGGAGTCACATTTAGTAGATTTAGGCATGGGAAATGACTAAATAAACTTCGTTGAACCTTATCTTCACCTCGTTTATTATGGACACACGTGAGTTTTAGACGTGCATTTTCTGGAAGTATCTGGTAATCCAAACTACAAAATGAGGGTTAAAAGTCGCACTTGTGGGGACGATGCTATTAGGTATGTGTCATATGTACCATTGGTTTGCATAACCCTAATGGTGACCTGCATGGTTGAGAAATTTATAGAATCCTATTGGTGTAGTTACCATAGTAGTCAAACCCTCCTCCTTTGGATAAACATGTCCTATGTTATCGCTAATTTTGCTTACCACAACTCCCTTAAAAATACTAATTCGTTTGAAAGATCTGATGAAATCTCTGTAAGATGACCAATATTTGGTGATCAGGAAATGAGATAGTCGAGGTAAAACTGAAAAGGGTCACTACCCATCCTAGTCAATGGTTTAAATTAGGATTAAGGTAAATTATAGTGGAGGAATTATGTTACAATTACACATCGAGTGGTGAATATTATAATTGAATGGATGGACAAGGCCATCTTAGCAATAAAACAACATTTTCAATTTATGTTTAAGATGGTTGTGTAGCATACTCTCAGCAAGGCCAAGGTAGGGATATAAATACGGATCGGTAAATTTATAGGTTAATGTTTCGAAGAGAAATGAATTAATGTTACTAAAGTTGAATATTGATATATAATCTAGAAATTAAACTAGATAATCAAATTAGAAAAGAATGGTTGCTTCCTTGAGGCTTCATTAAGTTGTAATGAGTATCATGGTGATAATTTTGTTTGCCTTACAAATATGGTAATTGATAATGAATAAGATGTATAGAATATTTAAACAAATGATGAATGCTTCATAAATTAAGGGTATGGGACTTTAATTTATGAAGTGAAAGTTTGTCATTTATCAAATTAAAATGAGGGAATTAGAATTTAATCTAATTTCAAAGAGTCATATCTAAAATATGGACCCAATTATTATCATAAACTTATGCAAGATGTTATAAATTCTAAGATGGCTTAGAGAAAGGAATCAGTAGAATCTCTAATTGTATCTGGGAATATAGAGGAACATATGGATTACTCCTTGGTATGGAAAATACCTAATTATCATCATGATGTCTTAGAGAAAGGAACTAGATAGATCCTCAATTGCATCATGTATTTCATAAGAACAGTGGCATATCTGGTTTTGTATTATTGAAATAAAGGGATCTGTAGCGATCCTCTTACTCTTGTAACATTTGACATCTTGAGTTTATGAATATGAGGTGAGAACATATTTTGGAGGCTAGGTTTTTCCCATCAGGTTTTCCTAGGATAAAACATTGTGTCACTCTATTTTGTGGTTTGATATGTTATTTCTTGTTCATACTGCTCTTACATTCAAAATGAAATGATATATGTGGATGGATGGTTTAAAATATTACTACAATGTTTACCTTGAATGTGATTTATTCAGCAGTTCAATATGATGCTAAAAGTATATGCCTAATATCTAATATGTTATTGATTTAATGTTATGTGATTGTGTCATTTACTTCCTGTGTTGAATTGGTTAAATGTGACTGATGTAGACAAGTACTTTTACTTCTTGTATTCAATGGTTGTGTGGATTTATAGAAGTTGTTCATAATGGAATATAATTATTGCTTGAGTGGATCTCTCTTGTGATGTTTTAGATCTATGGCTATGATGAATGTATTTTATCCTAAAAGGCTTCATTGATTTATATTCACCTCATAAACACTCATTATGGTTTAAATTAGAACACATTGGAATTTGAAGTGGAATGAATCCCACAAGAAGGCAAAAATTGATCTTGAACTATAAACCAAACAAACCTTATATCCTAAAGCTAAGAAATTGAGTGTGCATGAGGAGGGGTATTTCCATGCTAGGCAAGTATTGTTTTTAAATGAATCTAATGAATAAGCAAACTGGATACCTAAATGAAAGACTAGACAAAAAATTTTTTAAGAGGTTTAAAGTTACATAATCTTACTTAAGATGACATTCCATGGATACTATGTGTTTAATAACAAATAGTGATATATTATCCTATAGATTACATCAAAGAGATGTGGATCCGATATAAGATCTATGAATAACCATCGGTGTGGTTATTCTATCTATGATGGTTTTCCATTGGTGTGGTTCTCCATCATCAAGGCATTCACCTACGTACTGATCTTGGTGGATAGTATGTTTATTGGTGATTCCCCTTTTATGTGGGATGAAACCCAATGCTTGGCTAGCATTATCATACCAATGGGGTATGAGGGTTTCATAGAAGCTAATCACTTCTACTCGAAAGAGACTCTGATCAAGTCTCAATAGCTCTCGATGCTATTTACCTTGATAAGTTTTAATCCAAATGGAATGAGTCTATCTTAGGTCATGATTATGTCTCTTGCCTCATGGAAATGTAATTGTTTTTTTTTTTAAATTGAGTGGTTGAGTAGTGAAAACTAGGGTTGTTACAACTGTATTAAGATGCTACAAGGATTGGAGATGGTTGAGATCTATTATTTACCTCTTGACTTCAAATGTTTCAAGAAATACAACTGGAAGCCATGGGTATCGAACAAGTTGCAAAGGCTAGTTGTAGAAGATCAATGAATCTAGAGTGCATTTATTTCCTTGATTGAGTAGGAGACTGCCACATTAGCATCTTACTAGCTTGGCACTCCAACTTCCTTGTAATGCTCTAGTTTTATCAAACCCGCTATAAAAATTATAAATAGAGGTCGTGCCCTCATTTCAAGGATAGACTATAAAGTGTTTACTTGCATTACTGTTTTATATTTTTTGCAATGTAATGGAAGGAGCATTACTTGGGATGTTTGCCTTAGAAGTGCATTTTCTCTCTTTTTTGATATCAAATTTGTGAAGTCATTTCTATTTTTTCAACTATGGTTAGTTTAATTTGCCAATTTGGATTGCTAACTTAGAGCAAATTGGAATGATTCATGTTTGAATGTATGCTTTCAAGAAGTCATTGTTTTTAGTCAAAGTATGAATTTTAATTCTATTAATTTGGATTATTAATACCCTAGATGTTTGGAATGATTTCTGAAAGTATGCAACATGGCTAAGCTGTGAATTTTGTTAGTCCCAAATATTATCCTTGAAGTTAATATGTTATAGGTTCTCTATAGAATCCTATGTTGTTAGCTTTATCCATCCAGGTTTGCTTCATTTATTTCTAGGCCTCTCCTTATTAACCCTTTCTCATTTCTATTCCTATCCTTTGTTCATTTAACTATGATTGAATGAGTCAACATCCAATACGTTGATAAGAAACTAGCCTACCATGTAGGTTGGGTTAAAGCATTTTGACCCATACAATGTGTGGCTTGGGTTGTTTTTAATAGGTGCTCACCTTTCAAGATCTTCTATATAATAGTCACAATTCAAGTTTATCTTGATGTTAATCTAATACACAACATTTATGTAGGCCATTGCATAGTCAAATCATATTCTAATATATATTGTTTTTTGACCATGTGTGTTGAGGTATTTGATGCATGTGTCCTACAACTCAAGATTTATAAGGATTAAATAAAAATATAGGTCATAGGAGTTTTTCATTGGGGTTTTATTCAACATTAATTAATTGAAACAGTGAGTTAAAAATAGGTTTCAATAAGAAATAAAATTGGCAAGGAGTTAATAGCCAAGGTAATCTAAGGGGAAAAAGATAGCACAAAATTACATGTAGTGGTCATTGGGGCATAGGTGAAATGTAATCATTGGATTCAAATAAAAATATAGAAGAATACTTGAAAGTAAATATTTGAACTAGCATCTTGACAAAGCTAAAGACTTTGAAGAGCTAGAGGTCTTAGGTTCAATTCTTTGCTTCTAAATTTTTGTTTTAAAAATTTTGCATAATATTTAAAGGGTTTAAAAGCATCATTTACAATTTTTTTCATGTATAAAGTATTTTAAAGCAAATTTTACAAGGTAAAAACCCACCAAGTCCATTTTTTTAAGCAAAAAAAAAAAAGAGAAAGTTTTAAAAATATGGGAAAGACAAGAAGGAAACAATACAAGAAGTAAGGTAAAGTTTAAAAGTATGTGACACCAAATAATAATATTTATTTAGAAGGAGCTAGTGAAGGTGGATAATTTATAACACTTAGATGTTGCTTATAAATAACTCTCAAAGAAGCTAATGTTTGTGAAGATTGCTTTGTAAATGGTGTTACATTACCTATTGATTTTGTGAAGAGAGTATACATAGAATTGCACTCTTGAAATCCTTAGGGAGGAGTATAAAAGACAAGAGGGAATAAATGAAAGGTTAATGGTCAAGCCTATGATAAAAAATATTTGTTGTGACACAAGTGACCTTATTTAAATGATGGATTTTTCTAGTGATAGTGGTGATTTGAACATTGAAGGTGATAGTGATGTTTGTGTTGAAGATGAACATCATGATCTCATGCTCAATCTTGTTGATTGTGTTGGCCATGATAAAGGCCATGTTGTTGAAGAGCATAGTAATGATGAATATTTTGGGTGTTTGAACATTGTTGGTTATAATGGAGTTGATATTGATTATTGTGTTGGCTATGAAAAAGACCATGTTCTTGAAGAACATAGTGATGATGAATATATTGGGTGATTTGAAAAATGCACCAAAGGTATTGGCTCTAAATTAATAAAAAATGGGATATAATGGCAAAATATTGGGAAGGAATCGGTAACATATAAGAAATATTATTAATCCAAATGTAACATCTAAGAAAGAAGGACTTGGTTATGTTATTCAAATAGGAAGTGGTGACACAAAGTTTATGAAAGTAAAAATATATGTAGAGGATGAAATTCTAGAATAATTTACAATTATTATGGACAATCAAGATATGTGATAGCTAAGTATTGGTATTTGCATCCCTATGAGATGTGTGTTGAAAATAATCACTCTTAGAAATATTATTAACATAAATTATGGATGGTCGGATGTGACAGAATGGAACAAAGTGAAAGATATGTTGAGTGGATTCTACAATAGAATATTTTGTTCTTAGAAGAGAGTAAGGATACGATGGAGGTTGGTGGTTGACCATAATCATGGGTATAGTTTGTCAAATGTAAATTTTTCTATGAACCAATGAAATCTTGGGATTCTTTAAGGAGGCTTATAAATAAGAGATTTATGACTTCTACATTGAAATTTATAGATGTGACTTGAGCTATGCTAAAAAATCTTGTAGTAAAATATCATGTGGAAGATTTTGAATGAGTGTTGAAAAGTTCCAACGCTAGATCTAGATCCAAAGATATATCCAGAGCTAGATCCTAAGCTATATCTATAGTCAAATATAGAACCAAAGACATAGCAAGAGCCAATGCCTTAGCTAGAGCTTGACCACAATTTCATTTTGCTACCCTAGGAAGTAAATTAGAGGGGTAGTAGTTTTTTTGTAAAAGGTGTATTTTTGGCTATGAATTTCAAAATATTTGTTGTACCAAATAATTTAGTAAAGGGGGGTGTTAGATCATTATTATATTATATTATGTTAGGTAATTATTACATTATGTACTCATGGGAATTTTGAAAATAAGGCAAAGCACCAAAAATCTCTTGAGATAACCAAGGGACATACTAGTGTATGTATATATGTGTTTAGATCTAAGGTTGATAACATACAATAAAAATTAAGTATTTCCAATCTATCAGAAGAAGACACTACAAAGTACAAACAATCAACATGTTAATCATATTTTATGAAAGCCTTTTACTTTCTCAATTTGAAAATTTTAGAAGATTATCAAGTTCTTGAGATTCAATTAATTATCATACCTAAGGCACCTAAGGTTTCTAAATGTCCTTTACCTATCCAATATGTCATCATGTATGATCCTCATAAATCATCAAAAGGTGGTGAAATATTTTCTCTACTAGAATACGAGACTTTTGATTTATCTTTAGGGAGAGAGAATCTTATAAGAGAAGCAAAGGAGATCCTATAACAAGAATATGAGATATCCTTACTAGAGGATGAGGATTAAATAGAAGAAGATAATCCATAATATGAAACATACAATTTCATCTTGGAGAAATTTAAGCTTGTAGGATCCAAAGAAACCTTATGGGGTCCCTTTTGTGAATATGTATCTCTCTTTGGGGATGAAACCCTAGAAATAGATAATATTCAAAAAATGAAGAAGGATTCATCTATGATTTCTAATATTACTCAAGTAATTTCAAATATTTAGGTTACACTAAGTGACAAAGAATCCATGATTCCAAAAATGGGATATTTTTCTATAATTTAAGGGAGTACAATTAGGGTAAAGTATGTATTTCAACAATTTTATGATTTGAATAATGACATTAGGATAGTTAATGAAGAACATAAAAGGATCCATCATTGTTGCATGATGCTATGTTACCTAGTTGCATAAAATTGATGGTCCAAATCTTGAAATAAGAACTTTTAAAAGATAAAGATTGAATTCCTAGGATTCCATGTGAGATACAAATCACTAAGATGTCTAACAAAACTTAGGTAGCTAAGTATCCTCTTCCCTTCCAAGATGTTGTCATATGTTGTCCTTGTAATTTATTAGATAAAGAAAAAATATTGACTCAACCAAAACATGGTAAACTTTTATCAACTTGGAAATTAGTACTAGAAGTTGCGTTTTAAATCCTAGAAGTAGATCCTATGTAAAAAATGGATAAGGATTCACCTATGATTATTGATATTACCTAAGTGGTTCGAGATGAGTGAGCTACATTGAGTAAAAGAGCAGCTATGATTCTAAAAATTGGATGTATTCTTACAATCCTTGTAAGTACAACTAGGGTAATGTTTTTACTACAATAGTTTGATCCTTTAAAGAATGCCATTGAATTGGTCCAATGATCCATTATTAATTAATTATGTGTTGCCTACTTGTGTAAAGTTGCTTATCCAAATCAAAAATAACCATCAAAATCAATCATAAAATAAGGTAAAAGGTAGGAAGGCTATCATAGTTATAGAAATTCCAATGACCATGCATAATTCCCACCACATTATAAGTAAAGGGAGGCTTCAATTCCACTATAGTTCGAATAAAATTCTAAATTAGGATGGAATGATAAGAGAAAAAGTTGTTCTAACTTCCTAGATCATGACACCAACTCAAAGTTTTAATTATTTTTACAAAAAAGCATACTATATCTTAAAATATTTCCATGAGGCTCTAAATTAGGGAATCCCCCATGGAAAAGTCCCCTCATATGCACTATTAATTTTATACAACTTATTATGTTGACATAGATATTAGAAAATACTAACCTATAACATCGGTATAATAAGGGTAGGCAATTATTTTCCTAACCTCTTGAATAGGATTATATTTCACTCAAATAGATGGTCATTTGTTTCAATGAATTCCCTCTTCTCATTTCCTTTTTAACAAAATTAAGAATGACAGAGAACCCCATATAACCTAGGAAAATATATCTCAAGAGACACTATGGTCACCATTTATTTTTACCCCTTTCCTCTAATATTTGTTGAAGATATTTTTAACGTTAGTGGCTTCTTCCATAAAGCTGAAAAGATGAGATACCAACCTAGAAATACAATAATAGTAATGCAAATTATGAGATCTAAAATATTTTAGGGTAAGTATAATATATATTCCTTGTTACCTAACAACCAAATGGATAAGGTAGATACTAAGATAGACCTTGCTGGCATTATAGTCTTAGAAATGATAGTTGACATGAGGGCTAGTAAAATTAGCTCAATATACAAGATAATCTATAACTTATGGAAATGAAGGATAAAAGGATAAATAGAAATGATAGATAACCCTAATGATAAAGGATCTAAAAAATAAGTTTTATAAATAAATAAGAAAAAAAGTGGCAAGAATTAAATCCACTAATCTAGAAGTATAAATTTATTCTACCATCTTTCCAAAAACCATCTTCACTTCACTTCCACCCCTGTTTCTTCTATTTACCTATATATTTTCTCTTTTCCTTTATTTTTTGGACCCTTTATCCTTAAAATACATATAATTTATACTACTACACCCATCCCACCTCAAGCAAGTGCAACTCTAGTCTGAAGGTCACCAACATGTTTACCTATTCAAAATATAGGGTCATCTTAGATGTCATCTTCAATCTAGTTTTCCCTATCATAATTTATTTTGTCACCTATAATTCCATTAAACCTACACCTAACACTTGTTTACCCACATCATAAGTGTTATCATGCTATCCCATGTGTCAGAATTCCAATCCCTCTCACCATTCATCACCACTTGGTCCAAGCCATTATCCATGTCATTATGTCAAACTAATATCCTTTTCTCCATTGGTCCACTGGTTTCCATAGGTAAAATGATACTCTCTCCATGTAGTGTCAAATATTTTTAATGTAAATCACACTATGAAGGAACATATTAATATTTTTATCCATTAGTTGTTCCCTCCCCTAGTGAAAAATTATATCGTGATAGGAAAGATAGAGTAAATATTAGGTACTATGAAAGGGGTAAGAAGGTAAGTTGGTTAAGATAACATTGGTCAAAAAGGCTTCATCGTCTACTACAATTATGATCCACCAATTATGGATGATGAAATTAAGAGGGGATCTATTAGTCATCAAGGGAATTTCAATACAGAATATGAAAGTCAAGATCTTAGTGTTGGGATAAGTTGAGTCCCTTTGGAACCATGTGTGCTAAGGTATACTTGAAATTTCTCATATCAAGTTCATTTATGCTAAGATAAACTTGGCATATCTTAATAAGTGTGAGATATTATTCTTCAAATACAATTAGGTACATGGAAGAGGAGTTGACAACTAAGACAAAGTACACTAAATAACTTCCCATCTAATGAAATAAATGAAGTGCATAATTAGGATAGATAAGAAGATAGTAATGACATAGTTGTACATATCTTATATGCAAGTGTGATCCCAATGTGGTAAGCTACCTATGATGCTCATGTAATAATAGTTGAATAATTAACAAAGGATATGAAAAAACTACTAAATTAGGTGTTATAGAGAAAGCCAAAGTGGAGACATCCATATATGGTACCGGTTGTTGCTTCAAAAGAGATCATTGAACTAAAATACAATTATGGAATTCAATAAATTAAAATTGATCAAGGAAAAATCCCCTTTATAGTATATGTATGGGGATTTGGTGTCAAACCCAAAAACATAGATGATCAAGGTGCACTCACACATTAATTAGTAGGTAATTTTGTACCTATTACCCAAAGCTAAAAAAGATGACTCATGGTTTTGTAATTTTGTAATAGGCATCCCAATTTTGAAGAGTTCATGCCTAAGGATAAAGTAAATATTTGGGATCTCTTGCCAATCAATCTTGGCACACTATGAAGTCACAAAAAATGTAGTACCTTGACCACTACCTTCTAATTATAAAGAATTATCCATAGAATATGGATTTTGCAAACCTAAGAACAACATTACAAAATAACAAAGCTTTATAAAATTGATAAATTTGGCTAAGTCTACAAAGTGGCACAATTTTTCAAGTCTTGATTTACTCACAACAATTGACTATTGTCTTGTAAGAGGGATTTTCTCACAAAATGGACCTATTGGTTTGCAAAGAGTAATTACCTTGAAAAATAGACCGATTGGCTTCAAGAAGTGATTTTCTTAGCAAAAGGTGTCAATTTTCTTGTCTAAACAATTCTCTTACAAAAAGTGAACAATTCACTCTCTAAAATGGAACAAACCATTAAAACGATCATAAAGATAAATATGAAGGCTTAATTCCTAAGGTGAATCTTTTAGAAATCCATATTTTGGTATATAGTGGTGTACTAAGTGATTTTAGAATTCTTTTAAGCCTTTTAGAGGTATAATTAGAGGTATGAAACATTTGGTGGTGCATCACTTTGTTAAGAATGCCTCCAAATTTTTACTTTTACTAGGAGTAGTTATTTCTCACCCTAGGTAACTCAAAGGTAAACATTTACTATATATAGAGGCCTAGGGTTATCATTGTATTCATATTTTGGACATGAGAATCTAGAGCTACACTCTATGAAATCCACATTATGCTTTGTATTTATGATGGTAAGTGGGAGGTTGGATCCTCTACTGGTGAGAATTATTCTAAGGGGAAAAAATATCTTGAGCATGTTTTTATTTTAGAACAAAACCCAAGATGAATGCAATCAAAGGAAAGATGAACATGTTAGAGAAATGTTTCAATTTGTCAATGGAATAAGGAAAACTACTCATTTTGGATGAACTTGTAAATATAAGAGTAGCTCAAGGGAATCTTTTTTAGTAGAAAAATTTATGAGAACCAGACCATATCTAGATTCAATATGAAAATGGACTTATGAAAAATGGAAATTGTTGGGGTTTATGAAAAATGTTGGTAAAATTGAATTGTGAGGAGGATATTACACAAATTTTGTAGAAGATCCCTTGGTTTATTGGTAGAAAAGCACTATTACTAAAACATTGGACTCTAGAATTCAATTCCTACCATTAGATATGCAGAACCTAGTTTGGGTTCAATTATTTGGGATCCCTTTTGTCAGAAATATTCGAAGGAATTTTAAAATAATTTTGTTAGATTATTACAATTGATCCAACCATTGTTACGAGATCTCGTTTACTCTATGCTAGATTTTGTGTTAATATAAATTTAAATATAGATCTACCACATTCATGTGAATCCATTTCAAACATTGTAAAATGGTTGTAAGTGATTGAATATGAGAACATGCCTATCAAATGCAATTATTAATTCAAATTTGGACATGCAAGAAGTTTTTGCCCTAATCATCTAGGAAATAAACTATAGAAATAAATCTGGAAAAAGAAGAATGTAGATGATTTAAGGAAGAAATAAATCTTGGAAAGGTGTGATTTGGGTAAAGAGGAATAGGTAAATCTAGATCAAAAGGAGAATGGCTTGGCTACAATCACAATTGAAGAAGGGGATATTATGGATGAAAATTTTAAGGTATACCCATTTTTTACCCACTTCCCTCTTAAATATATTAATTTTCACTCTTGTGTGTTCATATTTAGACCTAAAATTTTAAAAATTTATAGTGGCATAATTGATCTTTCAGCCTTTGAATCCACTATATAGTCATGTAATATACCATTTTTCAAGAAGAGAGAAATAAAAGGGGGAGGGAGGTGTTTGTGTAGTTTTAAATAAGATTCCCTTTACATTGTTGTATTATCTTGATTACCTAATAGAGATGTCAAGCAATTCCACTTTCTTAGACACCAAAAAATCATCCCTTAGGTTTTCAAGTATTGAGATAGAGTTCTTAAATAGGTTGTAAAATAGCTCAATCTTTTTTGCTCTCTGTTCTAGTGTTATAACTGAGAAATATAGCCCTCTATATGCCTATAGCCTTTTATAATTAAATGATTATTTCTGTGAGGTGGAAAGTTGCATACTTATTTGAGTCCTCATATCTATACTTCGAGCTAATGGGGATAGGGTAAAAACATCATCGTAACTTTTTAGTTGGGATGCTACAAGATTTACATCTTTCCAATGCTTATAAATTTATACTGTATTGCAAGCTACCATGTTATCCATCAAAGTTAGTCTTCTCGCATTTTCATAATGAGCCTTTTTTGTTTCAATACGAACTCCATTATGCAATAGAGAGTTGACTGGAGCTAATGTTTTATTACCCTTTTGTTCCTCATATATATCAACATCCTATTGAACCCTTTTTTGAATTGGTCCTCACATCTTCTATCATCTAAAGGTTGTTGGGTTGGTAAAATTTTTGTGTAATTGACCCACAGTTGTTGAGATCTTGTCTTCTAGATTGCAAGAGTTGCTTCTCCATGTTTCCAACCTACTCGACTAGTATCTAAATCATCATATTCAACTCTTGCTCTGTTTAAGGCTTATTTCCATAAATATTGGTGGAAAAACCATCCTTGAATATCTGAAGTGAATATAGATCATCTCCCTCAAGGATGGGATATGCAATGGACTTATGGAATATTTTAGAGGACAAGAAAATTCTTTAGGAGGTATTTTTCTTGCTTGGATGAGTATATTTTCATCATGAATGACTTCTTTGAAAATCTACGAAAATATATTTTCTTTAGATTGTTGAACGAGGATGCTTATATTAGAATGGAAAGCATGGATGTAATACATATAGGCTTGAGTGGTAGAGGGTTGGACCTCTTGGGGAATTATTTTCCAAGTCCTTTGAAAATAGACATTGAAATTGGACATGGTTTCATGAGGGAATTTCTTGATGAATGAGAACTAAATAAGCATTAATAACCTATCTTCAGAATCATCTGATTTATTGATAAGAGCTTTTGCAAGATCCTCCCATGTATAAATACTTCCATGTTCTAGGGATCTATACCATAATAACACTTTTTCCTTGAAAGAGAGAACTAACAATCTGATAATTATATTTTCGAACACTCTGTCATAGATATTGGCCAGTAAAGCTATGTCTTGAAATTGTTCAAATATAGTTTTTCCTTTGCCTTCATAATTGGGTATGACTATCAAGGCACTCTTAGGTATTTTATGAAGGATTGGGATATTGAGAGGGCCTGTATCATTCCAAGGTGGGTAATAATGTTGAGCTATGAAACATGAGATATATTATACTCAAAGTTCTAGGAAAATATAGAACTGATGATTTTACATTTTGGGTTTAATCAACATTAGATTTTCTAGATGAACAAACTATTATTTCGAATGAGGCCAAGATTGTAAATAACATATTAAATCCTCTTAATTAGAAAAATGGACCAAGATGGTTGATTTTATTAGACATGGACATGCATCTTCATGTGCTCTTGTTCCAACCAAGTCACTAGGTGACTGAAAAGAATATTTATAAAATAAAGTATTACCAAAACTCTGATTTATCCAAGAAATTGGACTTGCATCCCATTGGGCATACCAAAAATAGTTTACCTAAAACTATTGGTAGCATGATGGATTTATGTTTTATGAAGTGTGGTACTGGGATTCCAAAGGTAACTTATCATAGATTTGGGTTGAATTTGCATGGATTCACTAGGAGATTGAAAATAATGTTGCTAAAATAGAGTATCACCAAAAATTTGATTTATCCAAGAAATGGGACTTGTGTCCCACCAAGAATTCCAAAAATTGTTGGTCTTAAAATCATCCTATGGAAATTTTGTGCACCCAAAGACTTTGACCAACATTGAATGACCTTCAAGATCTGAGGCTTTGAGGTCAATATCCAAAGGAGGCCAGTTCCTATGGATTTCTAGTTGACTGAAATTGAAATAAAAAGGGGGGAAAAGGGTGCTAAAAGAAACAAATAGAGTTGAAGCTAGAACTTATAAAGGGTACAAATTAAACCACATCAAAGTACATGCAGTATAAAAGCTTTGACCACTAAGAAATATTCTATTTTAGTTAATATACCAACTAGTTTTTCTTCAATTAGAACACATTACCATTTATTATATCTATTTTGAATACAAATTTTAAAAATAGAGAATTAATACACAAATATCCAAATAATAGAATAGCAACATAATCATTCAACAAGTTATACAAAAATAAGTAAACATTCATACATACATGTTCTACATAAAAGAATCAACTAGAGGTTAAACACTGATTCACTTGCATTTCTTTAGAAGCCAAAAATATTTTATATGTAAATTGTAAAAGTCTAATAGCCGACCTCTTTTCTAGAGGTTTCCACCTCTATTTATATATTTTTACATTTTAATCTTTACAATGCAAGCTTTTGAAAAAATAAAAGTTGTTACAAATATATTAGTGGGCTAAGTTTTGATTTGGGCCATCCCTTGTTCTTGAAACAATTCTTCACTTAGATTTGTAATAGATTTTGTTAGCTATTTTTTTTTTTAATATTGATAGAAAGTGTGCTTTACTTTTGTAGTTGATGTCTAGTTAGTATAGCCCTTAGCATATCATATTCCTATCACTAATCAACAAATTAAACAATCCTAATAAGGACTAGGGAAAGATGAAAGCCACGAAGCAAAGACCAAGTATCCTAAAGCAAAAAGATTTATTTTTTCTTAGCCCTCTATGCGAACGGTATGCAAAATGTGGGTAATTAGCAAAAGGATAGGTTTATTCCCTACCCATAATTCCTTGCTTACATTAAAATGAGCAATATCCTAGATCAATCCTCCAGATTGATACCCTATATCGATATCATAGATCGACATCCCAGATTGATATCCAGTTTTGATATCATAAGATCAATATCCCATAAACATTTTCCCAAAGTAAAATCCCCAAAGGAATTTTCTGAAGCAAATTATCAAATGTAAATCCTAAAAAGTCAGATCAAATGAAGATAAAATTGTACAAAGGAAGTAAAATCAGTAACAAATCTCTTGCTCAAAAGAAAAAAATAAAATACAAAATAAACAGTGATTTTTATCACTATAGTACAAAAATAAACAATTATTTTTATCACTTTATATGAGCAAGTATCCTGAAAATTTAAAGAAAAGAAGGGGGTGAACTTGAATCCCTAGAATTTTTAGCACTACTGTACCTTACGCATGATGATATATTTGATGCATCAGCATCTCACTTATGTACAAACCAATTTTTGAATGTGGAAGAGCTAGCTTCAGGTGTCCTGTATTGCCTAGAGGTCTAGTCTAACTAAAATCTAAACCTAGGATTGGGTAAGACATTTACGGACCCCCGATATTAGCAATGGACTGAAAGAGTCCTACTTGACATCGGGGTATGCTTGTGCCTTATCAAATATACTCACTTGCACACATATGGATAATAAATATGTAGGGCCTATCCTAGGGAAAACCTTATGTTTTAGAAGTCTAGTGTAGCTAGTATACAACTTTTGATTAGTCAACTAGGGTGTTTGAGTCTCATGGTAAACCTCAAAAATTCCCAAATAGCAACAATCAAATTTTCAAATGCAATCATCAAAAATCAATTTCTTTTATGAGAGTTTGCTTATTAGAATTATTTGTACTATATAATTAGATACCAGATGGATGTCAGAAATGATATTTAGACGACCACTGATTATATTATACATATTATTTTAATTCACAAAAGCTTATGAAGAGAAAACAATACATCATTACATCTCACATATGGGTGTACTATCTTTCACAAAGAGATAAAGCAACTACAATTCATGATTGTTATACATTCTGTGGTGTCATCCATTAGATTGTTAAAACCTCAACTCACATTGCATACATTATGTTTTAAGTGATTAAAACATACATGTCCATTTACAATAACTCAATATCATCAAAAATACATGCAATACAAACTTGGCATGAATCATGTCATAAACAACATAAATAAAATGCATACAAGTGAAGCGGATCAAAACTGCATTAAACATAAAAAATTGCATTTGTATACATAGCATCATAAAGTAATACATCTACACATGTATATCACTGCATCCACATCATATAGCTAGTGCATGTCGTCCATACATCACATAATATAGCAATAAATCAAATATTTGCATTGCATCCATGTCCATAACATAAAAATAAAGTACACATATAATGAGATGAACTAACATATCATATATGTGTGTGTGTGTGTGTGTGTATGTGTGTCAAGAGTACATAGTATCAGGGTATATCAATAGGCTACAATTGTTTAGGTCCTCAACCTTACACTCAAAAATAGTACAACAAAGTATCTTTGAGATTTGTACTACACAGGGCATACACCCCTAGTCTATGAGGCACCTCCATCACCTCTACCATCCTTGTGAGTCCTCTGCGAGCTAGCACCATGAGTGCTTGAAGACCTGTGAGTCCTCTCAGTCCTGTGCGTCCTATAGCTCAAGATAGCAGAAGACTACCCTATCTCCCTGATCTTATATCTAGTCCTATGAGTCCCTGTAGTGTGGGTATCCTCTGGAACCTTCCCACATAGTAGCCTGATATGACCCTCTAGCTGGTCGATGCAGGCTATATGCATTGTATGCCTGATATTACCCTTCTCCACGAGGGAATGTAGATGCTTGATCTCTACCATGGGATCATGACCTCCTGGTAGCAAATTATAGGGCACTACCAGAGGCAACATGATAGCCTATGGAGATGAGGGATATCCCTTAATTGCCTTAAGTAGGTCCCTCTCAGTAACCATGGCACTCAACTATGCTTGTGTCATATCCCACTCACCTGTGAGCTATGTGATTTGAGTGTCTACAGTGGTAACCTGTGTGTGGAGAGTTGTCCTCTCATCATAATATCCCTTCCACTGCCTCTCCCCATGTGATAGCTTCACCTCTAGAGTGGTGATGGTAGTATTCTTATGTAAAATTTGAGTCTACAGTCTCTCGACTTGGCTCTGGAGGTTGGTTGGATCTCAACTATCCAATATTACTATCTAGCAGTACCTCCCCCTCCTCTAATGCCTCCTCCTCTACCTCCACCTATGGGCCCTCCTCTATAGTAGCCTTGATGTCCCATACACCCTTTGTCCTCTAGCGGATCCTACATCTCTAAGGGTCCACATTTACACCCTATGCACCCTCTATTGTGAATCCACTAGTTGGTCGGCCTAGAGGACCCTCTACATACCACTAGAAATCTATCCACCATCCATCATAGTTTAGAGTAGTACCTATGTTCGCTAGGCCTGACTCTTGATAGTCATCGTCCTCATCCCCTAGGGGAGTCACTTGGGACCATGTCAGGTCCCTCTCGAGGACAAAGCATCTATAGATAGTTGACATCTCTGGGACATCCTGCCAGATACCAAAATACCTCAGATGTGAGAATAGAAGTGGTACTCGAATATGTCGACCTTCCAATCGAAGATCCATCTATCTCTGTGCACCCGACATAGGTCCCTGTTTGCATCTATCTATATCGGGTAGTCCATGTACAGTCACCATCGTATTTGCTTAGGGCAGAGCTATGCAAATCTACCAATATAATGCTTTAGGTCTCCTACATGAGACCTACTCCTAAAGCCCTTGCGCTCCTAGGACTAGCAGGCGGTATAACACTGACTCCCCTTGTCAATAGTAGTAATCATCAAGGGTAATTCCATGGGGTGCTCAATTAGGATGTGCTACCAGTACCATATCTAAATGATGATACTACATCTAATGCCTACTCTGCTACAACGTGTGATATGATACATCTCATGGTAGAGTTGTGCTAATAGGGTGCTCCCCCATGATAGAATGAGAGGTTGCACAGTTGAGCTCACCATAACCTCTCAGGTCCGAGCTAGGAGGTTCCAAGGGAACCTCACACCTGAAGAATCCAGGAGGACTATTTGAATAATCAAGTGCATAAATATAGCCTCCCATTGTGAAAAGAGTCTAGCCTCGAACCACTCCTTGACATGGATTACTCCATGGGCATTATGGTCCTGGGCCTCAGTACTCCATATACCAAAAATGGAATCAAATATGGCCTTCTTGGCCATGGTAGGAGAACACGTGATGGCCTCACCATCAATGGCAAGGTCGAAGATATGGTAGACATCCTCCAAAGTGATAGTCATTTCACCCATTGGCAGGTGAAATGTGTTGGTCCACACATCCCAACGACGAGCCAAAGCATTCAAGTATGTCTGGTTAATCCGGATGGTAGGGAGGTTCAAGATGTAACTAAACCCTATAGCAGTGAACTAATCCTGCTCCCCGAGAGTGAGATCACTATGAATGCTACAAAGGAGACTGGTCTCCCTCACTCTGTTAGTCAAAGTCAGAGTAACAAAAATAATAAACAGAGAAAAAAAATGAAAATTAATTCTAACTATAAAAAAATTAAAAACCATAAAAACACAAAAACATGTCAACACATGGTCACAAATTTCAAAAACATCAAAAAAAAAATTCAACATTGCAATAAATGGCATTAATTGCCTAGAAAAAGTAAAAAAATTAAACAAATTGAAAAAAAATTCTAACTCATGTGCGCCATGGATCCTAGTAACGATCAACACAACGGTTAAAAATATGATCGTTGGGATTTAAATCTCACCATGGCTGACAGCCGTGACCCCTAATTTTCCAATTAAGAGCCGTGTCTGCCACCCGTGGCTAAGGGGTGTGACCTTTTCAGGGTCATGTGCTCCACATAAATAACCCAAAAAACCCTAAAAAAATTAACCCACCCTCTAATCTAACCTATGCTAAACCTAGCTAGGGTATGGTTCGTTACCGATAGTTTAATGAGATTTGTTTTTTTTTTGAAAAATTTGAAAAAAACTTGTATTAAAACATTGATCAGTTATAATTGGGATAAGACACATCCCAGCCGAAAACAATGAAAGCACATGATTACAAGAGAAGAGGAAGATTTGCACTGGATCCAAATCTCTTGAACCAATACCAAGCTAGCTGAGAGAGCTGATAGGTCTGTTACAACAACTTATCGTGAAAACACGTAGCAAACACCAACTTCACCTCTGTCCGCAAAAAAGCTACAAGTCACGAAATCGCGACACAAGACTCCTCTGACCGCAAAAAAGTCAACCTGTCACGAAATCATGACAAAAATCCATCCTTGGCCGTGACGGAGCAACATGTCATGATATCGCGACAAAAATCCACCAGCGGCCACAACGACGCAACATGTCACAATATCGCGACAACTTTCCTCCCTTGGCCGCGATGGCGCAACATGTCGTGATATCGCGACAATTTTCCTCCCTTGTTCGTGCCGGTGCAACATGTCGCGATATCGCGACAGGTATCAGATTTGTTAACCCGTTAACCTGTTATTTAGTGTGGTTAATTTTAAACCAGTAATGTAATTGCGAGGTATCAGTTTACAAGTTACCTTAGAAGCATCGGCTCCTCCACTGGTCAAAGCTTCCAGTTGATCGGCCATCAGTATGGAAAATTGGAATTGTGTCAGGTTTTTGGTAGCGTTCCATGTTAGAATATAGTTTTTACCTCCTAGAGCTCTCAGTTTTACTATCTCTATTAGGTGAATAATGAAAATTTCCAAAGCGAAAAACTTTATATAATTTTTTATTTTGGTGTGGCCCATGGTTGACATTCATGGTCCCTAGATTAGGGTTTTCTACCCATGGTTTCCATCTGTGGTTAAGGAATTGGCCCTCTTTTGACAGGCACGGTTAGAAAACTACATTAATTACTCGAAATTCCCACCATGGAGAGCCTTAAAAGGTCAAATCAAGGATATTAATTAGACCAAATAATTCAAAAAAATCAAAATTAACAGAAAAATCAAAAGCCAAATGCACCTTGTATTTAGTTATTTACCCTATACACTTGGTGGTTGCAGCGACTTGCGATCAATGCAATCCAGCAAGATGAGTAAATTACCATAAGGAAATTTGGGGTAAATTCATTATTTTTGAATGGCTATGTTTCATTTCAATCCCTAAGAAGGCCTACACAACCGGACTGCTCCATAGGAATGAGATATTCATGGTGATTCTCCTATGAAACTTTTGAGCATATCATCGACATTATGATTCACTACAATCCTAATGGACATTGCTATAATTTCAATTCCCTAAGAAGGCCTTCCTGGCTGGACCACTCCACGATATAGGAATATGCAATTATTCTAAACGATGTAATCATAGCTGGTTAGGCCTTACCAAGTATTCAAATGCTAAATCTTAACTTGTGCAAAGATCATTCATAATGGTCAAGCAACCTCATCACTTCATTTAATTGTCATTACCCTCATCGACTTGTCGCTTGAGGAGGTAGTCATAATATCAAATCATAATCAAAGTCAACAGTAGATCCCTTGATCTTGTTAAAATTATTTTTGTCCTTGTGAATCATTTCTAAAGACTATAATAAGCTTACCCCTTTGCTTGGGAAAAATAACATATATGATAGTTACTTTGTAACTCTTTTCCTTTTATATTTATATGCGTGAAAACCTACTTGGCATTGATGATATCTGAATATCTAATGACAAGTGTAAACTTTTTCAAATTTAATCCTTCTATCGAGTTAGAAGCAATGATTCGAGGATGCGCATCCTTTTGTTGGACTTGGGGCATCTAATGATTGATCAGATCAATGATCATCATCCAACCTACGACATTGTTTTAGGAGGTCTAATTTTGCTCAATGTTGTTCAAAATCATAATGCATCTCAAAAGGGGCATTTGTAGACACCTAAAATGTGTCATGCCAAGGCGACTACTCATATGGGACATGCTAGAAGACCATATGGAAGACCTTTGGACAGATCCAAGGTATAGTAGTGGTTTTTACCACTCATTTGGGTATCTTTGCCTAGTCAGTGTTAGTCACTGCTAACACCCATGGTTAGCAATGCTCACCATGCATGTCATCCATGGTTAGCATTCAGAGTCAGTTGGTCTTCATCTGATCCAAATTTGGTTGCAATGGCCAATTAGTTGCAGATTAGAGCGGTTTGAGCAAGGAAGGTTCTGGATTCTTCTATTCAACAAGTTCAACCACCCAATATTGATCTTGGATTCAAGAGGAATCCATCCCTAGCCCTAGGCCAATGCTATAGTATCCCCTCTAAATTGGGGATAAGTCTAGAGAAGCATTTATCAATTGAGCAACGAAGCCCTATCGAATTGCATAACCAACTACATGCATTGAGAGGGATACTTTTGATACCCAATTAGAGATCAAAATTACCATGGAAGCCCTAGGAGCCTAGGAGAACCAAGAAACATCAATTCGTGCAATCTGTGAACCATCAGATCAATTCAACCACCAGACCTATCATAGGACACAAAGCCAACCCTTGGACATCAATTTGACAAGGTGGATCGAACAAAAATCCTTGATTTGGAGGGCAAACCTACTCAGAGCTCTGTCGTGGCTTTTAGCCATGGTGAACAGTGCCACCCGCAAATCAGACCCGCGATGAGAAAATCAGGGTAGATTCCCTTGTTTTTCCTTTTACAGATTATTTAGCTAGGTTAGATTAGCCTTATTAGCGGTTCAATTAGCAATTTAGAGATTCTGACCGATAGATTTAGAATGTTTGATAAATGTTATTCATTGTAGCAATTAACACTTTCATGAATCTTTTTCATGCCTCCATGCTTTCAATCTTGTAACTAGGCCACTAGATATTTAGATGTGATTTAGCTTGTAGGCTTTCTGACAATATTTTCATGCTTTGCATAGTTTTAGCATCTTTCTTGCATTTTCTTTATTATTACTAGTCATTACATCTTTTATGTTAATAACCTTTAAAGGCCTCATAAAGAGAGGTTATCTTTGCTTTTAACAATTTCTTGTTGTTTCTTGAATGCAGGATTAATAGGGTCATGTCATTCAACACAACAAATGCCTCTAAGCATGGAGAAGAAGGTCATCTACACCTTAGAGAAGCTCATGTCATTCTAAAAGGCCTACAGATTACACCTACCCTTGCAAGGGGTTTTCCTATTATTGTAACATTGTATCACATTGGGTATCCCTAAGAGGGATGGATTTGTAATCTTGAATTGATGGAAATTTAATAAAAGAAACCCTTATTTATGGTTTAATTCAATTTTTCAATTCTTGTATGCTTCTTTATGTGATTCAATTGTTACTAGATTAGGGGTGTATGCTTTTTGGGATAGATCACTATATTCAAAGATCTACCTAATCCAATTAATTAATTTTAAAACAACGATCAATGTCTTAATTCATAATAAGATCTACTTATTATTGACTAGGTAGGATCATAAACAATCCTTATATCAACCTTCAATTAACCCATGAAATAATTGAGGGTTACTCTGTTAGTTAAATAAATCTACAGGTATCTTAAGATTACCTTAATGGCATCCATGAATTAATCAAGGATTAATCTATCAGTTAAATGGACCTACAGGTATCTTAAGATTACCTTAATGGCCATTTCCTAGAGCTCTCAATATTAATTATGTTATGAAACAAGGCAATAAAGTATATTTCAGAAAAGGTTACGAAAATGTAAAGCATAGGCAAATCATGTCTAGTATGGGATATATAACCAGTAAAGGTATATATTACCTATATATTATGTTACTACCCAAAATATAAAGGTTTACAAAAATGTAAAGCATAGCCAAATAGGAGCTTATTAAATGAAAGAAACAACCTGATTCAAAGCCTTCATTCCTTCACCAAGGTTGCTTTTCATGAAGCATCCAACATTTCCTTAATCCCCCTTCACGCTTGATCCAAGGTTGCCCCTTCTCCTTCTCTAGATGCTTAGCCTCCTTTAGAAGTTAAAGCCTCTTTTTATAATTTTTCCCAGCTTCCTTTTCCTTGATGAGCAAGAAGGTGGGCTTATTATTAAACTATTAAAAGATACCCTTTTTGAAGTCAACCCATGTGAATTAAATAGCAAAATTAATATTTTACTAAAAAGGATATTCCAAGGGATAAGGTGGGAGTACTTTGTTTATCTTGGGCCTCCCCTTTCCTAGGGCAACTACAAGTTCAACACTAATAATATTTGGAAGTAGGGAGAATTCAACCTTGTTCTATGTGTTGTCTTGCCCTACATGTTTCAATATTCTCCTTGGATGCACTTGGATCCATGCAATGAGGATTTTCCCTTTCAATTTTCATCAATGCTTGAAGTTTAAATTCAAAAATTAATTTGTTACTATTATGGGTGACCCTCATCCATTCAAATATTATTTAATGGTTGAACAAGCTCAATTTGATCTCAATCTTTGTCCTTCGGTCTCTATTTTTCTTCTCTTGCTCATCCTTCCTCACAAATCATTGAGCAACTTGAAAATTTAAAAGTAAGTGATGAACCACTGATCAATGTCTCATCACAGGATCAAACCAATATGTTTCTTCAAGAACCTCTTCTAGATCTTGCTCAGCTACCACCTTCAACAAGGACTATGGGTTTACCCTATAAAAAAGGTGAATTTGTACACATTGATATGTGTACCTTTATCTTCATAGGAATTTCCCTTGAAAAAAATATTTGTGGTCAAAACCCTTGTCCTATAGAGCATTCTTTTGCCCATTTTTACCTATCCAATGTTTACCCACTTCCCAAGAAAATTATTTCTAGTATGAGATATATAGGTAAAGGTTTGGGTCCAAAAAAAAAAGGTATTCAAGAACCTTTGGAAGTTGAGCCTTGGCCTAGGAGATGTGGCATTGGCTACATACCCACTAAAAATCAACCTTTACCATTCAAGTCTTAGAGTGGAATGATGAGAATGAGGGACCATCTAGTCCCTCAAACATTCTACTTTACAATATCATAACTATGGTGCATCTTGAGTTAGTCGTAACCCTAGGGGAGTATGCTGAAGGTGACACCCTTTGTGATATGAATCATGAGGATGTCCTTTAGAATGGCTTCTTTTTTTATGGGTTGGTCTCTTGCGTTGTGTAGGTAGTCTTCTAGTTCTCAAGAGGACTTTACTTCTATGACTCCCGAGGATCTTGAGCAATAAGGAGTAATCCCTGCCCTACCTCCTCTTGAGAATGAGTCCAAAGTTTTCATCAAGGAGACCATAGATGTGAACATAGGTTTTTAAGAGAGCCCTAAAATCCTTAAGTTAGGTAAACCCTTGTCCATGGACGAGTAGGAGCAATTGACAAAATTATTGAAGGAATTTTATGATATCTTTGCTTGGTCATATGCTGACATGCCAGGGCTTGATCTATCCCTCATTATGCATCACTTGGTAGTGAATCCTAGTGTTAAGCTAGTTAAACAAAAACCTAGGAAGATGCATCCTAAGGTCACCCTTTCGATCAAAGAGGAGCTCCAAAAAATCCTTGATATCAGTTTTATAAAAGCCATCAACTATTTTGATTGGATCTCCAACATAGTTTGTATATCTAAGAAGGAAGGAACAATAATAATACGTATTGAATTTAGGAGCATTAACTTAGCATGTCCCAAGGACAATTTTCCCTTACCCAACATAGATTAGATCATAGATTTCATGGCCAAATGTGGGATTTTATCTCTCATTGATGGTTTCTTAGGATACAATTGAATTATGATTGCCCTTGAATATCAGGCCAAGATAACATTCATCACTCCATGGGGTACCTTCTATTGGAAAGGAATACCTTTTGGCTTGAAAAATATTGGTGCCACATATCAGAGGGCCATGACTTATATTTTTCATGACATGATGTATGATACCTTACAAGAGTATGTGGATGATCTTTTATATTGCTCAATACATCGAGAGAATCATGCTCATGATTTAAGATAGATTTTTGAATACCTCTAATAGTTTAGGCTCCATATTAAGTCCTCCAAATGTGTTTTTGAAGTCACATTTGGCAAGTTGTTAGGATTCATTATTTCTATGTGAGGCATTGAAATCAACCTCGTTAAGATAGTGACTATTATCGACATTTCTCCTCCTAATAACCTAACCAAATTACATAGTCTATAAGATAAGCTTCAAGTTGTTTATCGGTTCATAGCCCATTTAGCCAATAACTGTAAGTCCTTTCTTAAAATTCTTAAGAAATATGTCATATTCAAGTGGTATGATGAGTGTCAAAAGCATTTCAATGTACTCAAAGAATATCTCACTTCTCCACCTATTTTAGTTTCTCCTAGACTAGATAAAAATCTAATGCTTTACATAGATGCCATAACTCATGCTTTGGGATCCATGATGGCTCAACATGATGATCAGAATAAGGAGTGACCTATCTACTATATTAGTAGAACTCTGGTTAGCTATAAAACCTAGTATACTCCCTTAGAGAAGTTTTATCTTGTTGTAGTGTTTACTTCCCAAAAGTTGAGATATTATATGCTTAGCCATAAGACATTAGTGGTTGCCAAGTTTGACCATTTGCACTACTTAATGTCTAAACCCCACCTTTAAGGGTGATCTAATAAGTGGGTTCTAGCCCTTAGTGAGTTCAAACTAACTTTCATACATTATAAAGTTATTAAGGGTTAGGTCATTGCTAATCAATTAGCATCTACTCCCCTAGAATCAACCCATCCTCTAGTTGTCAAGTTTCTCGATAAGTGTCTTAGCATCAAAGCTGAGGATCCAGAGTCAGAATTTGTTTTTGATGAAACCCATTGCTTAAATGGTGTTCGTGCTTGGTGCTGGAATCATTTTAGTTACGCCACAAAAATAACTCATCCCCATTTCTTGCAATATTTTTTTCTTTCACATGAACAATACTATAGAATATAAATCTTTGATCCATGGTCTTAGAGCTACCTTAGCCTTGAAGGTTAGATTTATTTTGGTCTTTGGTGATTCTCAACTTGTGTTCAACCAAATCAATGGTATTTATCAAAATCAGGATGATAAACTTAAATCATACAAAGATATTATCACCAAGATTTTGTCTTTGTTCAATAGGGTCACCATAGATTTTATCCTCAGATCCTCCAACCACCATGCATATGCCATAGTCACTACTACATCCTTGATTCCTTTGGTGTTAGAAGATGATCAAACATTGATTATCATTATACAACTTCAATAGCCTGCATCTCTTAGTTATAGTCTCATTCCCTTAGATGTTTTAATCATCAATGCTTCCCTATTTGAGACATGGTATACCAACATCTTTAACTTCCTTAAGGATGGTTTGATTCTTGATGATTTAGATCATAATCAACATAAGATTTTGTGCATAAAAGTATGTCAATTCATTATAATTGGCAATACTTTGTATCAACATTCTTTTGAAGGCATCCTCTTGCGATGTCTTAACTTTGATGAAGCCTAGCTAGCCCTTAGTGAAGCTCATGAAGGATCATGCAGAGGCTATTTTATTAGAAAATATATTTCCAAGAAAATCCTTTAGATGGGGTACTATTGGTCTTCCATGGAGAAATATGCATGTGATCATGTTCAATGTTGTGACAAGTGCCAATGCCATGATAATCTTCTTCATGCTCCTTCTCAAAACATTTAAGTTATTTCTTTCCATTGGTCATTCTCCATGTGGGGATTGGATATAATTGGAAAGATTAACCCCATGTCATCTGATGGTCATAATTTTATCATAACAATGATAGAGTACTTCGCTAAATGGGTCAAAGACATACCTTTGGCTTCGATGATTGGAACCCAGGTTTTCTAGTTCATCTTTAACCAGATTCTTTGTAGGTTCAGGATTCCTTCGATAATTATTTTTGATAATGATGCTCCTTTCAAGAACAAGGATGTTTATAAGATTTATTCTAAGTACAATATCCAACATAGATTGTCAACTCCTTACTACCCTCAAGGTAATGGACAAGCTGAAGCATCCAATAATTCTTTGATCAAGATCTTGAAAAAGTTGATTTGTAAGACCGATCATGATTGGTATATCCAACTTTATCCTACCTTGTGGGCCTATCATACCAGTGTGCATACCCCTATGGGTACTTATTTGTATGTCTTGGTCTATGGGACTAAGGTAGTCTTTTTATTCAAATTAGAAGTCCCTTTTTTGCATATTTTACTACAAGATACCTCGACTAACGATGAGTATTGCTTAGATCATATGAATCAATTGGAGTTGTTAGATGAAAATGTATTCATGCCTTAGAGCACTTGCAAGACTACCAGAATAGGCTCAAATGATCTTACTCTAAGAAATTTTGTAATCATTCTTTTGAATTTGGAGATCTTGTTCTCAAAGAAAACCAAAAGAACACTAATGCACATTATGATCCTAAAGGTAAGTTTTAGCCCAACTGGTTGGGATCCTTTGTCATAATGGCTAAGTTTGGCTTAGGTGCCTATCATTTAGACTCTCTATATGGTAAAGAACTTACACAACCAATGAACATAATGCACCTAAAAAAATACTTTGCATAATTCATCATCATTTATCATATTGCATTTGGTTTAGTGATCATATTACATTTTAATTTTTTGTTCATACTGCATACTTGCCTGATATAGTTTGCATGATTTGCTTAACATTTTATCCATTTTGCATTTTTTCTTGTCATTATTGCATTTTTTCTTACTCATGACTACTTGATCATATAGATTTTTGAGGATTTTATGATAGTGGTAAGATATGACACCTAATTAGGTTATAGGTCACATGCATTGCACTCTCACTAGGGCTTTGATGCCTAGCAAAGTCACCAACTAGGGCCCATGCATCACTTCTATTTTCTTCTTCTATTCCTTGACCTTGAAAGCTTTTACAATGACCATCAATTTCTCTCCAAATTCAAGGAATATTATTCTCCTTTGCGTATATCCTTGCCTTGTTCATATTTTTTAACATTTTTTTCTCTCATCAAGACAAGGATATACATCCTTCTTTTATTTGTGCATCTTGTTTGTTCACACTTTCCTTATTGATATTTTTATTATTAAGGGATCCTTGTGAGATAGGATAGATACCATATGAATATCCTTTTGGTGCTTATACGACCACTGACTATCTTATGCACATATCTTAATTGTTAAAATTTCAAAAATGAACACACACATGCACAATTCTTTAAATTTATTTGGTCCTTATTTTTGCTATCTTTCTTCCAACAAATTGCACACACACACATTCATGCTTTGTTTTACCTATGTATTGCACACACTACACCCTTATCAGGTTACACTCCCATTGACTCAATGAGCACTACACCCCATTACAAGATACACTCCATGACCATTTTAGCAGGTCATACACAACACATCCTAGTAGGTATTCACCTCATAACAATCACTAGTGAGCACCACCCACAATAGGTCTTACACTCATCTCTTGGTTACTAGTGAACACACACCCATAGCAGGTATTGCTCCATCTTGTCCATATCAGCGGGCACCACATCCCTTTACAAGATATACTTCATGACAATCTTAGAAAGTCATACACAACACACATCCTAGTGGGTAATCATCCCACAACAACTAGTGGGCACACACCCATAGCGGGCATCGCTCCACTTGACCATTTTTTGAGCATAACACCCTTTATGGATAGCTTCATGGCCACACATAAGAGACAACCTCCATCCTAGTCATTTATGAGGATACATCCTTATAGGGTTTCAATCCTTTTTTTTTTGCTTTCTAACTTTTAACCTTTTGGATCTTTGTTTCTCCTTCTTCTCTCCTATTTCTCTCTTCTTTCTTTCCCCTTATTTCTTCTATTCATCCATGCATTTCATCTTAGGTAGATTGCATTTCATGCATTAGTTAGTTGCATTAGTTAGATTCATTCTATACCCAATTACCATTGTCATGCTTTTGCTCTACTTGATTTGTTTTCTTTTATTTTTTTGCCTTGCTTTCTTTCTTTGTCTTTTTTGAGCTTCTTAAGGAATTTTATATTCTTTCTTAAACTCGAGGGGGCACCCCAGCCTTAAAGACATTAATGGTAGTAATGTCTCGCTTTATGTGCAGATTTTAAATATCTGTAGTGATACGTTTCTACACTACCTCTCTATCCAAACCTGACCACCCCTTTTTGTGTTTGCCCATAGGTGTCTACATATTTCTTTGATACATTTATTTGGCCATAAATGCATCAAAGAGGGGGTAAAATGTAGATATGGAAAATTTATCGATTAAGATGAATTATTTAGTTTTCCTCTCAAGTTTCCAAAGGTCATATTTGAGGTAAATTTTCCCCATTAAATATTCTCCATTACTCCCAAAACCTATACCATTAGATCATGCTCAAAATAGCTTTCCAATGGTATATGATTTTCCCCATTCCAATATTTTTTGGTCCCTCAAACTACATAAAAATTGCACGTGGGTCTAGTTGTCATGATTGCACGATTTTCAAAAGTTCTAGAACCCTAGTGGCTGCCCTAGCCCTAAAACCTTTTTTCTTTTCCCACATTTTTGTCTCTCCAAACCCTCTATAAAAAGGGGTTGGAACCTCTTGTTTTCCTCTTGGTTCCCTGGCTTCTCAATTTGATTTTTGGAATAACTCTTTTGTTTATGCTTCATTTTTTTGTAGCTCTCACATTATTTTGGATCTCTTAAGTCTTCTAGTGCAATCTACTCTTAAGAGTTCCTTGTGATTTGTAAGTGAAGAAGGCCTTTTGATGACAACTCTATATTCTTGGATTGAAATGTCATCCATTTGCTTCTTCCTCGAGGTCGTCAAGTGATATCTTTGCTTTATTTCTTCTTATTATTCTATATTTGTTTTATTTTGTTTGTTAATTTTTTATTTTGTTCACTTTGATTGCATTTAATTGGGGGTAATCGTTTTTTCCCGAAAACCCTAGTTTTTAGATTTAAATATACATGTGTTATATTCATGTTATTAGTTGTTACGCATCTATATTTCTTTTATTTTATTTTTTAATTTTTTTATTTTTTTCACTTTGATTGCATTAAATTAGGGGCAACCATTTGTTCCCCAAAAACCTAGTTTTCAAATTTAAATATACATTTGTGTTATGTTCATGTTATTAGTTGTTACACATATGTATTTGTTTTAATTTTATTTTTTATTTTTTATTTTGTTCACTTTGATTGCATTAAATTGGGGACAACCGTTTGTTCCCTAAAATCCTAGTTTTTAGATTTTAATATATACATATGTATTATGTTCATGTTATTAGTTGTTACACATATGTATTTGTTTTATTATGTTTGTTAATTTTTTATTTTGTTCAATTTGATCGGCTTAAATTAGGGGCAACTATTTGCTCCCCAAAAAAATTATTTTCAGATTTAAATATGCATTTGTTTTATGTTCATGTTATTAGTTGTTTCACATCTATATTTTTTTGTTCTATTTGTTAATTTTCTATTTTGTTCACTTTGATTGCATTATATTGAGGGTAAGTGTTTACCTCCAAAACCCTAGGATTTGCTCTATGTTTTTTTTATAATTGGTGTACTCCTATTTTGTTTGGATATAAACTCTAACATTCTATTTTATTACTATGATCATATTATATTGGAGGTAAATAGTCACCTCCAAAACCCTAGTTTCTAAGATTGCATGTTTTGTTCAAGTTTTGCATTAATATCATCTTTACATTTACATTCACTATTTTCCTACTTGCGTATGTTGTTACATTCTTTCCAAAGATCAAAATCTTATTTTGCTTTTAAAGGTCAGCTAAAAGGACCTAGGGGGCTTGACTGTTGCAACTCCGAGTGCAACTCTATAATGGCCTAAGTAGGCCCCATACTGTTGATCAATATTTTTAGTGTCTTGTGAATTTATCTTGTAGATTTTGAAGTTGTTTGGGTATATTAGATGCAAGTTTAAAGCAAGGATAAAACATCGGTGCAAGTAAGTGTCCTTAATAGTCTATCATATTGTTTTCCTTCTTTTATGTGTTTCATGCCCAATTCAATTTCATATTTTAGATCATACATAAAGGATGAATTTTAATTAAATTCTTAGGCATGTGAAAGATATAAGGCATATAGTTTTCGCCTAGGGTTTTAATGTATTTTTTTTGTACATCCTCTTGTATTCTTGTTAAGAACATAAAATAATTTCTTTATTGTAATATTAGTGTTAGTAATCATCGAAGTTGAGAATCATATTAGGGATGGCTCTTATATTCCTACATTTTGTGTATATTGCATAGCATTTTATTTTGTAATTTAAATATTTTAGAGAGACTAAAACTTTAAGTATTTGTATAAAATTAACACATTAAACATCACCCAACACCTCCTCAGGCCTGGAATGAGTTCTTACACCATTCCTTGTAAACCCTTTCCTTGCCCACTAAGTGTAGAGATATAATAGTTGTCATAGTCACCTCAGGGCTTCCTAGCGGATCCAACCTTAAGGATCATATGTAGTGTACCATTTTTCCCCCTCTACAAAACTAATTTGTGGGTTGAAGCAATTACAACAATAATGTGCATCCTCAATAGAAGTCTCATAATTGTGGTAAACAATATGGTTCCTCATGAGTCATGGGATATAAAGAAGCCTTCAATAAGTTACTTGAGGGTATTTGGTTGTTTCACTTGTGTTCATATTGAATATAAGAAAAAAGAAATTTTAGATCCAAATAATCACGCATGCATTTATGTTAGTTTTATGAAGAAAGCAAGGCATACATATATAAATTTAGATAATGTATTATGTGTAGAGATGTGATTTTTAATGAAATAGGAGTATATTAATAATTCAATCATATTTTAATATGTTGGTGTATCACAAGCATAAAGTGGAGGTATAACCAAAGACAAGCATAATAAAAAAGAAAATATTACAATCAGACCCAAACTACCAAATTTTAGATTAAAATTTGATAGGTGGTCCACATGAAGTCAATAATAAGCACAAAAGAAGGAAAAATAACAAGAAGATGATATGATGAACTATACACTACTATACAAGATTGAAGTAGAGTCCCAAAATTTTGAATAAGTGTCCTAATGCAAAGTATAAACCAAAACCATGAAAAAATGAATGTAATTAAGAAGAATGATACTTTAAAGTTTGTGAACCTTTGAAGAATAATGACATAACTAGAGTGAAGTGGGTATTCAAAACCAAGTATAATAGTGATGAATCAATTGAAAGACACAAATTAAGGTTAGTGACAAAGAGATATTGTTAGGACCCTATCCTAACACAACTATTACTATGTACTTGTCTAGTGTTAGTGTTATGTTTGCACCATGGGCACCTAGTGTGCATGGACCCATTATGATATAACCTTTACTTTTATTGTAAGTAGGAGTTAGTGGCTCAAGTCCCCTATTTCATGTGGTTTGATCCTTGAGCATTAGGGTTAGGGTAAATAAGATTCTATATAAGGACATGGGTTTGGAGTAGAAGGTATCTCATATTTTTCTCATTTTGTATCAAAGCTCTACTTCTAAGGAGGTTTCCCGCTCAATGAGACCTATGATGTCTATTTTTTGTAATAAATATAAGTTTGTTATTTCCATTCAGTTATTTTTGTGAGAACTTTTGTTAGTTATATTTTTATGATCATTTAGTTATTTCTAATTTATGAAAATTTCCATTAATTCATGCATCGCTACTTTAGTTATGCTTATTTTTATATGAAGATTCCTAAAAAGTGGTATTGAAGCTCTTTATAGGACCATGTTTTATAGTAGCAACAATAGTTCTTGTCATTCTAGCTATTTTATTTACAATTTCTCATTCTATTATTTTTTTGTTATATCCTTCTAATAAACACATGTTTTCTATTTTTTAGTGGATTATAGTAGAAACTCTATTTTGGGGTTTTTAAATCATGTATATCTATCATTTTTTTATGAGCACATTTACCCATAAAGCAATGTGTCAAGGAGTTATGATAAAAGTGCATTGGCATCCAAGCCTTAGATAGAATGTGCCATAGATTTAAACTTTAATATAATGTGAGGTATATCATAATACAATCTTAGATTAAACTAAATTATAACATCCCTAGGAAGCCTTTGACTATCTAAAATTGTGGTCCATCAATAAGCAATTATTCTTGGGAATTTACTCTCATAGTACCCTCAAAAATAGAAAGTGTGGCTATGGATATGAAGGAACCTTCATAGTTAGAGCTCTAAAATATAGGGTAAACCACTAATCATAAACAAGATCATATATCAAAGAGCCCATAAAATTAGACACATCCTAACTTAGGTTGTCCCTATTGAAACACTGTTTTAGTCCTTTTCCATTAAAAAACAACTAGATTTGAGTATACTATAGAAGAGGTATAGTCATAGTTAATATTGTTGTAGAAGCACATTGAAACACACCAGGTAGCTTAAATAGAGGTAATATAAATACTCCAAAGCTACACAATAATTATCTAGTCTAATAATATAGAGAATATCTAGTTTGATAGTTAGAGTAGCCAATTATCAGTATTTTGCTAGTGAGTAAAAAATAAAAAATAAAACAACATAAAACAAAAAAACCAAAATTTTCCATTTTAAGAGATAGTCCTTTGTGATATTTTTGATCTAATAACTTTGAGATATAACTATGATAAACCTTTTTAAATACCCTCAACTGACTAAAATGGCTAGTGGTATTAGAACTACTCAAGAGCTAGAGTGGTTGGGCGAACAAGTGAAACAAATTAAAGCTTCTCAATCAACAATCCTCTAGCCATTATTCAAATTAGAAAAATTAGATAAAATTGATGATATTAATTTTTTTTAATAGGTCTAAATATAGAATATGATGCTCTAGAAAGACAATCATCAAGGATTCAAGGTGCTAATTCTAGTGGAGGAGTACGAAACATCATGCTTCTAAATACAAATTAGAAAATGCCCAATATGAGTTTTCTAAAATTTGTTGGTGATTATCCAACCAGTTGATTGTGTGAGGTCAAAAAATATTTTTCTCTTCATTCCACTCCCCACAAATAGAGGCTTGCAATTGCATCTTTCAACCTAGAACATGAAGCAGTACAATGGTTCCAATGGTTAGAGAATATGAATATAAGGCTTACTTGGATTGAATTTAAACATAAATTATTCACATGTTAATGAGTATGAAGAATTTATAGGATCTATCACCAAGTTAATACATGCAAGATCTATCCATGATTACAAGATATTTTGTAAAGCTAACAAATTGCACTAGGGGATTGAGTGCCAAGTTTTTCCAAAGTTGTTATTTTAGTGGAAAAGGAAGATATCTATGCAAAAATGAAAATGTTCAAGCCAAATAGCATAATGGTAGTTATAGTATTAGCTAGGTTACCTAAGGATAAATTTACATAACAAAGTCATTATTTTAAACTACCACAAGATCAAGCCTTATTTCCATCTTGGCCATCATCAAACTTGAGAAACAAACCACCCAAGTTAAATGTCTCACCCGCAAAGAAAAGAAGGTATACCAGACACAAGGTCTATGTCACAACTATAATGACAAACATTCTCTAGGCCACAAATGTGTATAATGAAAACCATATTTACTAGATGTGGAAGAACCTTCCACCAGGGAACAACACAATGAAGAAAGGGACCAAATAGATATAGATCAACCCAAATATATTAAATTAACAAAGGACCCACAACCCAAAATTGTAATGTGTGATTAAACATAGAAGAATTAATTTAAATTGCATTCATTTACACATATAAATACAAAAGGTATATCTATTGGATATCTCAAGAGACTCTTGGTGCTTCATCTTCATCTAACTATTTATCTTCTCTCAACTTCCCATGAGATGTAATTATTCATCAACCTCCTATGAGGTGTAGTAATAATTACTTAGGAGAATCAAATAATATAATAAGAACCTGACATCCCCCCTTTTTACATTATTTAATATGGGAAATATTTGAAGGTGTTGATCAAATTGAAAATGCACCTTTTACAAAAAATGAATACCCCCTTAATTTTTACTACATAGTAGGTATTAAAATGAAATTATGATTTGGATCTAGCTCTAGCTCTTGCTCTAGATTTGGCACTAGCCTTGGCTTCTACTTTAGTTTTATACTGGGATCTAGTTCTAGCTTGGGTAATCATCTCTAGGTCTACCTCTAGGTATACCTTTGGATCATCACACCTAGGTCTACCTCTAGGTCATTACCTCAGGTTTATTGCCTTTGGATCTACCTCTAGGGCAATCTTAGTTGAAAACGCCACACATTGGAAATCTTCAACATGATGTTTCTCTATAGGATTTGTCACTATAATATTTTTTAGCATATCTTGGGTCACATCTATAAATTTTGATATAGAATTCATGCATCTCTTCTCCTTAAATAATCCTAAGATTGCATTGCTCCATGGGAAAACCATCACTGTGGTTTCTCTCAACCACCAAACTTTGTCTTATCCTTTCTTTCTTCTGAGGACAAAACCTTCTCTTGTAAAATCCATTCAATATTTATTTCACTCTATCCCATTCTATCACATTCATCCATCCACAATCAACATGTATTTTCTAGGCCATTTTTCCTTATTTCAACAACATTTCTAAGAGTTATTATTACCTCCATAAATATTACAATGATATAGATTTCAACAACTAGTTGTCACATGTCAAGATCATCCACAATGATTACAACTTATTTTAGGAGTTTTATCTTTTGCATAGGTTTCTCTTTTCACAAATTTGGTCTTACTACTTCTTGCTTGACCATCAAATCCAAGTCCTTTATTCTTTGGCCTTACATTTGGTTCTATGGTATTTCTCATACCTTTCCCATTTTTTCCCAATCCTATGCCATTATAACCCATTCTTTTTATTAATTTTGAGTCAATTCCTTAAGTGTACTTTTTAAAGTACATAATTTCTTCATCACTATTTCCTTCATTAATATGGCCTTTATGATGGCCAACACCACCTACAACATTCAAACACCCAAAGTATTCATCATTGTCATACTCTTCAGTGACATATCCTTTGACATGCCCAATAAATTCAACAAGATTGAGCATGAGATCATGATGCTCATCTTTAATACAAACACTACTATCATCAACAATGTTCAAATCACTAGCATCACAAGTGAAATCTATCATTTTTATAATATTTATTGTATCACAACAAATATTTTCCACTATAGGTTTGACCTCGATAATATTCAAATTACTAGTATCACAAGTGAAACTTGTCCTTTTGATAAGATTGCTTGTGTCACAAAAAACATTTGCCCACATAGGCTTGAGATCACTTGTGTCACAATAAGCATTTTTCATCATGGGTATGTACTTTAATATTTAATTTTTACCTTTTATTTTTATGATTTAAGATGTCAAGAATGATTAATACCATGTATATTGTCCTCACAACATCAATAGTAAATGAAACACCATTTTTAAAGTCATCTTCACAAGATTTAACTTCTTTGATAATTGTGTGTAAGCAACTTCTAAGTATTAAGATTTTTTCATTTTCATGAAGATATTTACCTTCTATGAAATAAAGATATTTACTTGGTGACACACTTTTGAACTTCAATTTTCTTTTGTCCACCTTCACTAACATCTTAGAAATAAAGATCATTATATGGTGTCGTACGTTTTTTAACTTTTGCTTAGTTTTTGGCTTGTTTATTAGTTAATTATTACAAACACTTATTCTTATAGTCTTTTGAATTCATTTTTTTCCACACAATAGTAAGGGTTTCTTATATCTTCCAAATGACCCCTCTTTCTATATACCACTAGTTTGATATACCAATCCTTTCTATATACCCACCTTTCATATATACCCATTGGTACATGAAAGAATATAGTCCTCTTTATATATGTGGGTATATATGAGAGAGACCTTAAGATACATGAAAGAGAATGATATGTGGTATCGAGGTAGTAAGAAAAGGGATTCACCCTATCAAGGGTACTTGATTAAAGATAAATCCTTGTACATGGGTGTAACTTCCCTAGATACTCATAATTTAGTGATTTCGGAATTTATGTTTTATGATAGTGATGAATAAGGTAAAAAATTGAGTGGAATGAATCACAACAAAATGATGTTCTTATTTCTCCTTAATGATTTATAGGGTCAATTCCCAGATGTTGTTATGGCAACTATATTAGTCTATAGAAACAATATCTTAATATGACAACTTTACCTATAAATGCAAGTTAGAGGTGACATCTATACCAAATATTGCAAGTGTGCTAAAGCATGTGTTTAATTTGTGTACAATTCTTCTTAACCAAAGACCAACCTTTTTTTTAATTATTTTGACAAATTTTGACATCCAAAATACAATGACTATTTTCACACTTAGATACTATATACAAAAGACATAATAACTTAACATTTACAATGTTTTTTTAATACATCATTGGACAATATACACTTGAATTGATGTTTATGAAAAAATACACACTCTAAGAATTGACTATTCAAACCTTACAACTCACCTTGACATAATACACTTTGACTTTTAAAAATACCCTTTACATCACATGGATTTGAAATTATTTTGACTCTTGATAACCCTCAACTCAAAAAAAAACTATTTTGACTCATAATAACTCTCCTTGACATAGACCTCTTTTTTTTAACATTTCTTTTCTTTTTCCTTTTATTTAACTTTTCTTTTCTTTTCTCTCTTTCTCCTTATTTTTTCTTACTTTTCTTTTCTCTTTTTTTCTTGTATTTTTATCTATTTTTCTTATTATTCTTTCTTTTTTTATAGATTTAAATTATTAAATAAGCATCCAAAGGAAAAGTACGGTTGCCTTGAGCCAAAGTTTTTGCTTGCCATAGAGTCTAAGATTTTCATGGAGAGATGAAACTATGCCCTCACCTTGACCATTCCTCATAAAATTACAAGCTCAACCTCCACTCTGGCCACCTCACCAACTCAATAAGCACCATCTTCTCCACTTGGAGTTTTCAAAATCTTGTTATTCGAAAACTAATAGTCAATTGTGTGGGAATCCTTTTCCTTCTATCCACCAACTTCTCTATCATGCTTGTCGTCATTATGGAAGGCTCAAATTGGTCCACATCAATGGATATCACAAGAGCCTAAGGTCTTGAAGTAAATAATAATATTTATGCACTGAGCAATTTAATATTTCTACATGGCAATTAGTTTCTTTAAACCCCTTCTTTCAACCCATGTGTGTCATCCATCAAAGACGAAAATGTGTTGGCATTTTTGCCACATTGTTTTTATTGTTGATTATTCATGCATAAAATGTTGAAGTTCTCACTCCTCTACGAGTTTTGATGCCAAAACAGCTAAGTCCGAAGACTATCGTGATATCGCGACAAAAAGCAGCATGGAGAGCACAGTTTCAAAACCGTCGCAATATCGCGACATGTCGCGTTATCGCGGGTCTGTTGAGGAGAGAGAAGTCAAAAGCAAAGGTGTCGCGAAATCGTGACCTGTTACAGTTTTGCGGCGCCAAAGGCAGACAAGGGCTAAGCTGCAAAGTTGTCACGATTTCGCGACGTGTTCCAAAATTGCATTCAAAATGGTCAACGGGGGCAGAGCAGTAAAATTATCGCGAAATTGTGACATGTCACGTTTTTGCGACTTACAATGGCCATGGAGCAGAGTAAGAGAAAAGGTCACGAAATCGTGACATAACTAAGCAAAGGATGATGACAATGAATCTCGTAGCGATTTTGCGACAGAATAATGAACAAGGAGCAAAATGCGAAAGACGTCGCGATATCGCAACACAAAGTTGAAACAAAAAGTATAAAGCAACAAGGAAACGTCATGATTTTGTGACATAGAGGGGCGGAAGGACCAAGTGCAAAAAATTGTCACGATTTCATGACATGTTGTGTTTTCATGAAGAGGAAGCACGGGGGCAGCCAGATTGTACGGAATGTCACGATTTCGCGACATGACGAATTTTCATGGTCGAAAAGCAGTAAAGTCCAAGGAGATAGAACCTATCGCGATTTCGTGACATGTTGAAGATTAAAGAACCACTTGAGGCAAGAGTGTCATGTTTTCACAGGTTGAGAGCAGGACCGTACAAGGCAAGAGAAAATTGTCACGAAATCGCAACATGTTGGCTTTTCATGACATAGAAGAGAAGATTGAGCAGCGGAGAGATAACGTCGCAATTTCGTGACTTGTTTGGTTTTCGTGACCTGGAGATAAAATAAAGGTGTCGATGGAAGAACGTCGCGAAAGCGCGACTTGTCTTGTTTTCACGACGTATAAGGGAAACAGAGCGGAGAAAGAGTAGAATAGTACGGAACGTCATGATTTTGTGATGCATCGTGTTTTTGTGACCTAAGGTGGCGAAGGAGGCCAAAGAGCCAAATACGTCACGATTTTGTGACATGGTTGATTTTTGCGATCCGAAAGTGGCAAAAGTGTACGGAGCAAAAAAACATCGTGATTTCACGACATGTCCCGTTTTCGTGACCTGTTATAGTTTTGCGCCAGAAAGCAGTTCAAACAGCCCGATGAAGCATTACGATTTCCAAGGATTAAAAGCGCTCCAAAATTTAATGTTTTGCTGCTTTCCAATGTGAGCAAGGTAGAAGAACATGCCCAAGCCACCAGAATTGAAGATGTCTCCATTATTCAAAGCTTTTGTTTGTGATTTTTCTAACGGTTCAAGCATGCTTCGAGGATGATCATTTAATGAAGATGACCGGTTCCTTGTTTCATTTAATTTTTGGTTTCTTCGAGGCTGGTTTAAGGGGATCATTTCCTTGTTTTTGTTGCACATTTTGTAGATCTCGAGGAAGTCCATTGCATATTTTAAATGTTGTAGAGAGGCAAGTCCTCTATAAATATCAATGTAGATCTCAGAAAGAGGGATCGAGAGAGAGACTTTTGCTGAAAGCTTTTCAAGTTCTTTGCATGAATGAAAGATATTTGGCCTCTAGTTTTGCAAGCAACTGTCTATGTGTTTTCCCTTCTGTCTTATGCATTCCTAATTTATGCTCATATTTCTTATCTGCTACTTAATTTGAATTTTGCATCTGAGTTTAAATATTGCTAGTGAGGAAGTGAGTTCTGGAATGTGATCTTGGAGGTTTTCTGTGCAAGGTTGTAAGTTAATTACGTCGCTATTTTTTGTTATATGTTGTTAGTGAGTTGGAGGTTATCTGCTGCTAATCTTTCCCGATCTGATAAATTTGGCCTGTGGCCATATTTCCCATCTCTTTCCATAATTTCCCATTTCTTTTTGCATATTTCCAATTCCTTTCCTGCAACTTTAGTCTGAAATCAAGCTTAGATTTAGTAAGGGAACCAACCCTCTTTGGAGATTGGTCTAGGAGACATCTCTTTCTCCCAGCCTTTCAATGTTGGCCGGGTCTAGGGCGCATTTCGTATAAAATCCTTTCCTATGGCAGATTCATGACCAATAGTTTTTGGCACGCCCGGTGGGACAGGCTTTTTTTGTCCCCAAAGAATCCATAATCGATGGGATAAACATTATTTCAAATTGACAAACCCACCTATGCCAATAGTTTTTGGCACGTCCGATGGGATAGATTGTTTTTATCTCAAAAAAATCCCATAGTATTGAGGGTTCAATGTTCGCCTTCATGCCGTATAGTTAGAACATTTGGTGACTCTGCAGTACCCAGAAATCTCTGAATGTGGATGTAGTGAAAGATGTACTTCATGATCACGAGATCAAAGTCCAAAAAATTTGAAGATCTTGTTGAGTTTTTTGAACTTGACAACACAAAAAAAGGTGAACACTCTAGGTTGGTTTCCCCATCGCTTGCATCATCTGCCATATCCACACAAATCCCTGGTATTGTTACTAGTTTTCCATTTCCTCAGTTGCATACACTAGTCCCAATGGCCCAATATCCTCCACCCCGATAGTTTTTAGCATGGAACAGCTCAGGAGCCTTGAATTTATAGGCTCAAAATCCAGTTCCCTAGGTTGCTTTGAAAGCCTTGCCAACCTATGATGGTACAGGTAAGACTGCATATGAACATATTCATGATGTAGCTTCTCTGGTAGCCATTCACGATATAACAGATGAAGATGTGATGGTGAAGTTATTAGTGTTATCCTTGAGAGGAAAATTGTTGTATTGGTACCGATCTCTGCAACCAGGCACTATTGCGTCATGGAATCATCCAGGAGAATTGTTAGTTAAGAATTTTCATGAACAGGCTAACCCATTTTCATTGTTGCATCAGTTTAACGTAATCTAGAGGCACCTGCAGGAGGCAATAGCAGATTTCAATGTTCGTTTCACCAGAAGCTAGTAGCGAGTGCCTAAAGGACTTCACCCTACCCCTAAGCAAGCTACGTTCTACTACCTTCGAGCATTCAATACAGACATTGGCTTGGTGATTAGGTAGTCCAATGTGATGACCTTCCCGAAACTGTTCGAGCAAGCACAAAAGGCGGAGGTAGACTTGATTACAATCGGTAGGCTTCCTCCAAAGGTAGCAATGCCCATTTTACCTGATATTCCATAGCAATTATATCCTAGTTCTTTTTTGCAATCTATGTCTTCTATGTACCTCGTTCCATCATGGAGCTCCAGTGCACCTCAAATTGCACCTATCCCAGTTCCTCACCTCTCTACTTTAGCAACCCCCAGCTTGCTCGCACCCAACATTCTCGCCATTCCCTGCTTCCACTTCATTCCCAGCATTACTGGCACCACCACCACCTTTGCCCTTACCAGCACCTCTTGCGCCTGTAAATCCTGATCCTTATACGACACTCTTGTAAGAGGTAAAATCTACCAATTCTACAATAAGAGCAATGGGTAATAAGATCACACTTATTGAAAGGAAGCAAGCTGAGCGAGATTTCCAGCCTAGGAGATTTCAACCTCCGTCGATTACTAGAGAACAAGCTGCTTCAACAAGAAAAGCACCCAAGAAAAACCTAACTATTTTGGCAAATGAAGATATAGACCCTGTAGAAAGAACATATTGGTGTTTGACATGCAATGATCCACATGGAGAAGACACTTGCATGGTTCATTTGAATTATGTGCAGACATTGGCCGCTAGCTCTTCAGGAGGGCAAGTCAATATGATCTCTGAGGCAGGCCATAGCTTAATGGTTCCATCTGAAGAGCAAGTTTCGATTCTCACATGGACTAGAAAGAATCCTGTTACAGTAGATCCTGCTGAGCTAGAGCCATTAAAAGTGCCAGCTGATTTAAAGAAACCAGTGAAAACTCCTGTGTCAGTTTCAAAGCTCGATGCACCTGTTTTATCGAAAGACCTTGTTCCACACAGAATACAAGAAAAAGCTGCAACTGCACAGGCAAGATCAGAAGCAAAGGAGCAAGCTAGAGAAAAGTTGAAGTACCCTTCATTGACGAAGAGGTTGAGAGTAGAAGCCACTTAGCAGTATCAGAGCAGATATGATCACCCCGTTGAAAAGAAGGAATCTGTTGCAGTTGCATACAACATTGTCGAAGAACTAAAGAAGACCCCAACTAAGGTTAGTCTTTATGATGCATTGCAATTGCCTGGGCAGGTAGATTTATTGCAAGAATCTTTAAAATCTATGAAGGATAGTGAGAAAGGTCCTACCTAGACAATTTATGCTCAAGCTTTAACCACTTCCATCACTAGTAAAAATAGACCACCCCCGTTTTATCTATCACTGCAAATAGAGGGTTGGATCGTGCATAACTACATGATCGAATCTGGAGCCGCTACAACTGTCATGCCAAAGGCAGTTTGCGAAGTTATGGGTATGGAATACACATGAAGTAGCCCTAGAGTCTTGCAGTTAGATGGTACTCCTATGAAAATGGTGGGTGTAATCAAGGATGTCCCAATTTTTTTACACACTATGCCTTAGATTACAGTCATTCAGGAGATAGTTGTGGTCGATCTAGAACCATATTTCAGTATGTGCTTATCCAGAGAGTTTACTACAAAATTGGGAGGTTACCTTGCACTGGATTATTCCCACTTGGAGATCCGTTTCAAAGGAAAGAGACTCCGGATTCATAATGAAAAACATTTTTCTTTTCATATTGAAAGGTTAGATGAAGTGGCAAAGACCATGCAGTCTGTCAACATGCTAACCGAAGAGTTAGAGGGGTCTGATTTGATGAATGAGGTTTTATATGAGGTTCAGTTGGAATACGGGTTTTCCATGCTTGATTTCAATGCTATGCTAGAGACCGAGATTGGTTGTTATTCCATTACAAAGCAGTCTGAAGAGGTTGAACTGAAGATGCTTCCTGATCAAGACTCTGCGCCTGATCAATTCTGGATGTTGTACTTTGATGGAGTGACCTGTACAAATAATGCAATGGAAAAACTTGGGATTGAACCTGAATTGATTCTGAATTCAGGAATGGACCAGTGCAGTTCTAGACATCACTATCTCAAGCAGAGGGTGAGCAAGCCAGAGTCAGCAAGAATGATGTCTAGATCCTCTGTTCCAGAAATTGAAGATCAACTCAAATACAATCAGATTTGGTTTGGACATTGCAGATTCATCGGATAATCCCCTAAAACTGGGTTTGTGGTGGCGACATGCCAATCATGTCATAAACTTTTGTATATAGCATAAAAAAAAACAACAAAAAAAAAAAACAGAAAAAGAGACAAAAAATGTGGATTTCCTCTGTCAACTTCGGATCTTTTTGCATGCGAGCCCGTAGGTACGTATTTCTTTCTTTTTTCTTTTTCCTTCCCCAACATATAGTGGCTTTCGTCAATTTCTTCCTTCCCCCTCCTTTCTTTTCATTCCCTTCCTCGCTCATTCCTTCTATCGTCTATAATTAAGCCACTTCTATTGTTTCTTTTCCCTTTCTGATATTCCCATTTCTTCTTTTCCTTTTCTTCTAATTTCATTGTTGTTTTAGCATTTATCAGTTCTATCTACCACTTCACTCCTTCCATTCCCACCATCCCCATTCCATTCACTTCCATTTCCATTTCATAGCAGCTGGTGACATAGTAGCTCCCCCTTTGATTGTTGTATCTATCGCTGTTGTTCCTTCATTTTCCATCATTTCACCATTCCATTCCCATTCCACAGCCTGCACATTTGCTGGCCATCACTCCGTTCATTCCGTTCATTTTCGTTTTTGTACCCTAGGTGCTTTCATGGAGATTCTTTTACAAAGCACCTGGTAAGCTAAGCCAAATACAGATTTACTTGAGTTTTTTGTAAATCAGCAAAATTTTGCTGCAGCAGTCTACAGAGATGTACCTCATCAGCCAGCTTTATTCTCTTAGTTTTCCTTGACTCTGTTGCCCAATGGATTCAGGCCTAGGATTCGTGCATATAGCAGAACTGTATACCCCGCGAGCCGCCAAGAATGTTGGCATTTTTGCCACATTGTTTTGATTGTTGATTATTCATGTATAAAATGTTGAAGTTCTCACTCCTCTACGAGTTTTGATGCCAAAATAGCTAAGTTCGAAGACTATCACGATATCGCGACAGAAAGCAGCATGGAAAGCACAGTTTCAAAACCGTCGCGATATCGCGACATGTCGCGTTATCGCGGGTCTGTTGAGGAGAGAGAAGTCAAAAGCAAAGGTGTCACGAAATCGTGACCTGTTACAGTTTCACGACGCCAAAGGCAAAAAAGATCTAAGCTACAAAGTTGTCATGATTTAGCGACGTGTTCCAAAATCGCGTTCAAAATGGTCAACGGGGGCAAAGCAGTAAAATTGTCACGAAATCGCGACATGTCATGTTTTTGCGACTTACAATGGCCATGGAGCAGAGTAAGAGAAAAAGTCATGAAATTGCGACATAACTAAGCAAAGGATGATGACAATGAATCTCAAAAGGATTTCGCGATAGAATAATGAACAAGGAGCAAAATGCGAAACACGTCGCAATATCGCAACGTGTTCCATGGTCGCGGAAAAGTTGAAACAAAAAGTATAAAGCAACAAGGAAACGTCACGATTTTGTGACATATTGGGGCGGAAGGACCAAGTGCAAAAAATTGTCATGATCTCACGACATGTCGCGTTTTCATGAAGAGGAAGCACGGGGGCGGCCAAATTGTACAGAATGTCGCGATTTCGCGACATGACGAATTTTCGTGGTCAAAAAGTAGTAAAGTCCAAGGAGATAGAACCTATCGTGATTTCGTGACATGCTAAAGATTAAAGAACCACTTGAGGCAAGAGTGTCATGTTTTTGCAGGTTGAGAGCAGGACCGTACAAGGCAAGAGAAAATTGTCGTGAAATCGCAACATGTTGGCTTTTCGCGACATAGAAGAGAAGATTGAGCAGCGGAGAGATAACGTCGCGATTTCGTGACTTGTTTGGTTTTTGCGACCTGGAGATAAAACAAAGGTGCCGATGGAAGAACGTCGCAAAAGCGCGACTTGTCTTGTTTTCGCAACATATAAAGGAAACAGAGTGGAGAAAGAGTAGAATAGTACAGAATGTCATGATTTCTTGACGCATCACGTTTTCACGACCTAAGGTGGTGAAGGAGGCCAAAGAGCCAAATACGTCATGATTTCACGACATGGTTGATTTTCACGATCCAAAAGTGGCAAAAGTGTACGGAGCAGAAAAACGTCACGATTTCGCGACATGTCACGTTTTCGCGACCTGTTATAGTTTTGTGCCAGAAAGTAGTTCAAATGGCTCAATGAAGCATTGCAATTTCCAAGGATTAAAAGCGCTCCAGAATTTAATGTTTTGCTGCTTTCCAATGTGAGCAAGGTAGAAGAACGTGCCCAAGCCACCAGAATTGAAGACGCCTCCATTATTCAAAGCTTCTGTTCATGATTTTTCTAACGGTTCAAGCATGCTTCGAGGATGATCATTTAATGAAGACGACCGGTTCCTTGTTTCATTTAATTTCTAGTTTCTTTGAGGCTGGTTTAAGGGGATCATTTCCTTATTTTTGTTGCACATTTTGTAGATCTCGAGGAAGTTCGTTGCATGTTTTAAATGCTATAGAGAGGCAAGACCTCTATAAATATCAATGTAGATCTCAGAAAGAGGGATCGAGAGAGAGACTTTTGTTGAAAGCTTTTCAAGTTATTTGCATGAATGAAAGATATTTGGCCTCTGGTTTTGCAAGCAACTGTCTATGTATTTTCCCTTCTATCTTATGCATTCCTAATTTATGCTTGTATTTCTTATCTGCTGCTTAATTTGAATTTTGCATTTGAGTTTAAATATTGCTAGTGAGGAAGAGAGTTCTGGAATGTGATCTTGGAGGTTTTCTGCGTAAGGTTGTAAGTTAATTACGTCGTTGTCTTTTGTTATATGTTGTTAGTGAGTTGGAGGTTATCTGCTGCTAATCTTTCTTGATCTGATAAATTTGGCCTGTGGCCATATTTCCCATCTCTTTTCATAATTTTCCATTTCTTTTTGCATATTTCCAATTCCTTTCCTGCAACTTTAATCTGAAATCAAGCTTAGATTTAGTAAGGGAACCAGCCCTATCTGGATATTGGTATGGGAGACATCTCTTTCTCCCAACCTTTCAATTTTGGCCGGGTCTAGGGTGCATTCCATATAAAATCCTTTCCCGTGGTATATTCGTGACCAACAAAATGTTATATTGTAATTAATCTACTCTAAATATTTTGCTAATATTTTGCTTTCTAGTGAAACATTATGCCTCATTCGAACACCATATTTGGTAGAAAAATAATCATTTCTCTATACTTAGAGAAGAAAAAAAGATGTCTAGGAGACTAGATGATTGGTGGAAAAAATCCCTAGTGATTTTTTTGGATAACCTTTACCTTAGCTAAATTTTTGACCAGGTGCTATGGGTGAAAATTTTGGCTAATTTGCTCTCAAAGTTTATAAAGGATTTAGAGTAGAAAAAAATAACACCGTGGAACCTATTTTTGATGGGTACTAAGAGACCATCAAGATAGAAGTCGTGACTTTGATTACTTACTTAGCTACAATAACAAAACGGGCTTACTAGGCTAGCAAGGTAAGCATAAAGACCACTAGAAGAGAAAGGATTAATGAGTGCCTACCACAAAACTAGGCTTCTTGGTAAAGCGAGGATATATTCAATCTTAAGCAAACACAAACCAGGCATTGCACATATTTCAAGGCCACATGGGGATTGGTTTGACATGTAGCAAGAAATTCAAACTAATACTTAGTTGGTGCTTAACATACCAAAAACTCTCTCTAAAATAGATCCCAATAATTAGCAAAGAGTCAGATAATAGAAATAACAATAGGCAGAGTATAACTAAGGAATAACATGCTATGATACCACTATTAAACATAGAATAATTAATTTTAATTACATGTATGAACACATATAAATATGAAGGTATGTATGTTGGATGTCTCAAGAGACTCTTGGTGCTTCACCTTCATCTAAATTTTTATCTTCTCTCAAATTCCTTCATCAACCACATATGAGGTGTAGCAATAATTAATTAGCAACATCAAATAATTTAATAAGTACCTACATTTAGTACATGCATTATCCAAATTTTCTACTCCCCAAACCATGTAGGTGGTGGGGTATTTCAAAGGCCAACAACTTCATCCTCATTAATTCTCACAATGCCCATAATTTTATTGATCCTCGGGTAGCTAAATAAGTAGCTTGTTACATATATTGTTGTAATTCATTTAAGGTTATGGCTGCCAATGGGGTGCTCTACCATGCAAGGGAAAATCCAAAAATGTAATAATGGTGATGGGTGACTACAACATCAATATGAACATATTTATCCTTCCTTTGAGGGATTAAAATATTGTGTTGGAAACTCAATGGCTTCACCTCCTGGGCATAGTATGGTATTTTTTTGAGCTATGAATGCAATTCATAGAACATGGGAGGCAATACATTCTTTGAGGTATAACTACAAGTCCTATTCAACTCATCAACTCCCATCACAATGAAAAATTTATGAAGAAATTGTCTTAGGGGGTGGTGGCACAATTGTTTGCACTACTAGCCCTAAATACTAATGATATAGTTCAATCAACTAAATTACAAGAAATTATGAATAACCATACCCTTGTATTTGTAAAATCAGAAGGGTTACCACCATAGTACTCCCACAATCATGTCATCGAGCATGTTCTAGAAAGCTTATCTTTGAACATTTATCTCTACCAGTATATCTATATATATATATATATATGCAAAATATTAAAATTGAGAATATGGTACAAGATTTATTAGCTATAGGGGTTATTCAACCAAGTATTAGACAATATTCTTCTCTAGTACTCTTGGTTCATAAGAAAGACAAGTATTGACAATTATGTATGGATTTTTTAGAATTCAATAAAATTACCATCAAGGACAGATTTCCATTCTTTTCATTGATGACTTATTGGATGAATTCCATGGTGCTTGCTTCTTCTTAAAATGAGATCTTCATTCAAGTCATCATCACATTAAATTTTTAGAAGATGTTTGGAAGGTAACATTTTGCACTCATGAAGGCCATTATGAATTTCTCATCATGTCATTTGGTCTTACCAACATGTCATCCACCTTTTAGAGTCTCATGAATGCAACCTTTCAACCATTTCTACATAAATTTAATTTAGTTTTTTTAACAATATTTTGGTTTATAGTCATAGATGGTAGGAACTTTTACAACATTTATACTAGACGCTGCAACTATTGGCTAATAATCAATTGTACACGAAATGATCCAAATCTATTTTGGGATGCAAAAAGTGGAATACCTAGGACATATAGTTTTAGGGTAAGGGGTCAAGGTAGATCCTAAAATTATTACAACCATAAAAGAATGGACCAAACCAAAGACTCTCAAAATCCTTTGGGGTTTCCTAGGCCTTACTAGCTTTTATAAAAAAATTGTTCATGATTATGGGAAGATCACATCCCCTTTGACTGGTATGTTGCAAAATAATTATTTTTTATGGTAAGAACTTATTGAACATGTATTTTTGCTACTCAAGAAAGCTATGATTTTTACTCATGTCTTTGATATGTCTGATTTCTTTAAGCCATTTGTGGTTGAAAACGATGCCTCAAGAAGTAAAATTGGTATAGTGCTTTGTAGGAAATACAACCCTTGGACTTCATTAGTAAGGCACTATCAAGCAAAAAACTAGTAATATTAACTTATGATAATGAGATGATGGTGATCCTACATGTTGTAAACCAATGGAGGTCTTATTTCCATAAAAATAGACCACCATATACTTAAGTAACTTTCTCGAGTAGCACGTTATATTAAAATAATAAAAATGGGTTGTCAAACTACTTGGGTATGACTATAAGATAACTTATAAGAAGGGCAAGGATAATATATATTGATGCACTATTCTACCAATACAAGGATCAAGATGTGCTATGTGTTATCTCTGCTCTACTATCTCAATGGACCCATCGACTTCAAGGAGAAGTGACCCAAGATTTTACTTTGTAATCATTATTGGTTTCAACTCTTACCTAATATATATATATATATATATATATATATATATATATATGGGATGGAAAATATCTATAATATTGGATTTCCCTCATTCTCCCTATAAATTCACCACTTTGTGAGTCCATACTATAGGGACTACATGCTTCTTCAATCGTAGGATATTCAAGCTTCTTAAAAACTTATGAATAAGATAAACACACTTTTTTCTAGGTAGGCATGAAAAAGGATATCAAGACCTTTGTTGTAGAATGTGACACTTGTTAGTGTGTTAAGATCAAATCTATTCACACACTAGACACACTCCAGTATCTTTGAATATTGAAGACTATTTGGATGAACATTTATATACATATTATTGAAGGGCTAACAAATTCTAGAGGAAAAATAGTCATTCTCCTGATGGTGCATTATATGTCCAGGTATGCTCATTTTTATCCTCTATGTCGCCCTTGCAAGGCCTCAATAATTATCCAAATATTTCTTAATTATATTTTTTCATGACCCTCCATGGTCGGATTTTTGGCACAAAGAAACAATGTATTGATTGATGATGCTTTAATACATAGTTTGAACAATTGAACCAAATATAAGATGTTTAGTTGATTTAAAATAGCATGGTACTACTCATATATTGCCCAATGTGTAGGATCATGTACACTCATAGGTGGAAGAAGTAGAATCCTCCATGAAATGTGGGGGTATTTGAGGTTGGGGAAATGATGATTAAGGAAACTCGAGGGTAACATTGATGGATACCTTCATATAGGTATGCCTTAGGTTAGGTATAATCATCAAAATATATCCACCTTGAGCCTCATTTGATAGCCTAGTAGTTATTGTAAACTCTAAGGCTGAGACAAATGACTAGGTTGATGTAAAGATTCCCTCTTTGTCTATTGTATATGTTTGATTATATTTTACTTCATCACTTGTCACATCAATGATTAAAAAAAAGCATGCATAAAATGGTTGTCTTTGAAACTCCTTGTATTGCTTAAATCTATGTAGCATGATGTTAGTATTTGATTAAAAGAACTCTTTGTTTCTATATTTGTTTAATTTAAATGATGAAGGAATTTCATTTAAATAAAAAGTAAAATACTTTATTTTATTTAAATGATCATAGAATTTCATTTAATAAAATAAGTTTGGTTTAATTTAGATGGTGAAGGAATTTCATTTAAATAGAAAGTAAAATACTTTGTTTTCTTTTAAATGATAAAAAAATTTCATTTAATAAATAAGTAAATGAACAATAGAATTAAAAAAGAAAAACTAATAAAGACGTTTGTTTTGAATGAATAGAAACTTTATTAAAATAATAATAAAATTTCATGTAAAGATATTTCTAAAAGGTAAGATATCTTATTTTATTAAGAGAGAGTCTCTTTTTAAAAGATAAGGCTTCCTCTAGAATCCTGGGCCAACTTCACATTAAAGGAAGAATTTCGTTTAGAGTGTGAAATAATTAAAAAAGGAGAATGTCGCTTGACCGTCCAAGGAGATGGGTAAGAAGTTATGGCATATGAATGAGACAAAGGAAAAATGTCAGAGAAGGGGAAGGAGGAGGAGGTGGTAGTAAAGGAGAAAAAGGAAGAGAAAATAGGAAATACGAAGAACGCAAGAAGGGGAAGGGGAGCACGAAAGAAGATAAAAGAGACTTGGAAAAACCTATTTGAGACAATAACCTTGCCAAGAAGTAGAAGTAAGTAGTCAACATTAATGAATGAGGTTGGATTCTTGGATTTAACTCTTACCTTAAGCTCGGTTAAAATTTTACATTGTTGTTGTTACTGGTTTTTCGAACTAGGTTTGCTGGTTCACACTGTTATGAGTGGGTCATATCTCTTATTTGAAAGAAAGCCCATAGGTCCTTTCTAAAATCTTGTTAAATCATGTTATGGTGTCCTTATGTTGTCGATCATTGTCATGATGCCTAGTTGTGGAATGCTCCCAGCATTTTGGAACTATGTTGTTACCTGGTGATCCAATCACTTTAACCAACCCTGTGGATAACTAACACTGCCATCTCTGCAAGATAGCTCTTGCCAGTCAGTTAAGACACCCACTATAAGCCATCGTCTGTTGTGTGATAATAGGTTTGTCAATCCCTTTTGTTGTGTCGATGTGGTTACCCTTTGGTTGAGTTGAGTTCATAGGGAGTTGTGTTAGTAGCACCTAAAGTGATATGAATCTAGGGAGAGATTTATCCCCTTTCGACCTCTGGTTTTAGCTCTCACCCCTTTGGCAGTTCACCACATGTACCAAATTGTGTTTCCCAAGTGTGTCTACCTTTTGAACGGTGCCATTACTCCTCTACAACACCGCCTATTGCTGATGATTCTTATGTTCAAAGTTGGTAGTAGGTCATCAATTGCTTGTGTTTTTGTACCATAGAGTAGTCTTCCAAGGACATCAATGCTTGTTGTAACTTAAAACAGAAATCGAACCAAGGAGTTTTACATTGTTGTGGGGAAGTTATGTTTAATTAATTCCAAAGAGGAAGCTTTAATTAATTGAACATAATACCTTAGTTATTGGGATCTTCAATGGATAAATAAAAGAGTCTTGTAAATTGAATAACTTTCTAGCTAACGGAATCAAAGGATTATTTACTAAATTAAAGGTAGGAGTCTTTTATTTATTAAGTAAAGGAAAAAATAGATTATTTATTAAATTAAAGGTAGAAGTATTTTATTTATTACGTAACAGAAAGAGTAATTTATTTAATAAATTTATGGTAGGAGTCTTTGATTTATTAAGTAAAGGAAATAATAGTTTATTTATTAAATTGAAGGTATGGGTCTTTGATTTATTAAGTAAAGGAAAAAATAGATTATTTATTAAATTGAAGGTAGAAATATTTGATTTATTAAGTAACAGAAAGAGTAATTTATTTATTAAATTAAAGGTAGGAGTCTTTGATTTATTAAGTAAATGAAAGAATAGTTTATTTATTAAATTGAAGGTATGGGTCTTTGATTTATTAAGTAAAGAAAAATAATAATTTTATTTATTAAATTGAAGGGATGGAACTTTGATTTATTAAGTAAAGGAAAGAATAGTTTATTTATTAAATTGAAGGTATGGGTCTTTGATTTATTAAGTAAAGGAAAATAATAATTTATTTATTAAATTGAAGAGATGGAACTTTGATTTATTAAGTAAAGGAAAGAATAGTTTATTTATTAAATTAAAGGTATGGATCTTTGATTTATTAAGTAAAGAAAATGAATAGTTCATTTTATAGATTAAAGGTATGGGACTTTGATTTATGAAATGAAGGGAATAGTTATTTTATGAATTAAGTAATAGGACTTGGTTTATGAAATGAAGGAACCTAGCTTATTTAAATATTAAAGGTATGGGACTTTAATTTATTGAATAAAGGTTGGAAAGGAATTGATTAAAGTAGAACCTGTGGTCTAGTTGCATTTGTTGAAAGACTCTCATGGGATAATGAGAGGGGAAATAAAAATGGTGGTTTTTATGATATCAACTATGCAATTGATGGTTATATACTTTGATTTATTTGTATAGTTACGATTTAGAAGTAAGCATAATAAATGCATTTAGAAGTATGCTTAATCTGAACCATAAATGCCCCGATACCTTACTATCCTCAAATGATCAATGGAAAGAGATGGAGGACCAAAAATGGCAACTAGGTCATATACATCGGTTTGTCTTACTTCTGCAATAAATTACTACACTCAATAGATATGAATTGTGGGGAGATTTCCCTGATGAAATTGATGTAATACCATACTTGCTTATATGTAATAATTGTTTAATTGTTGGAAGATGTACCTTTAAATTACTATTTTGATTTATCTATATTTTGTATTTAAATCCCTTTCAGTTAATGTTTATCTTCTTAAATGTTGCTTCCTTTCTAGTATCTTTTGCATGTTTTATGAGTTATACTTTTGTTAGATTTAGTATCTAGAACTATTCTTGTTTTCCTTGCTAAAACAACATAAACTTAAGTATTGAGTTCTAGGGTGAACTTAAAGGGTGACCTAAGGGATTGAGACCCCCTTAGGGTGAACATAGTGGACCTAAGGGATTAAGACCCCTTAGGAAGAATGATAACTAAGTTTAGGGAAATACTGCATTTGAGTTAAGATAGCTCATTGTGGAGACGATATGGATAGCTTAACTTGCAATACGCGTAGCATACCTACATAGATTGAATTGTGTATGGTATGGTGATGGTTGCATACCTTCGATAAACTGAATATGGTAATTTTAGCTCATCAAGAGTCATAATAGGGATAAACTTATTTGTGGTAACACATAATATGCCTACACAAATGAACTTGTGTTAGGATATCTAGTGAGATGTAGCTCTTCAAGAAACTTAGAGGATTTAAATAATAGGTCAATTAGAAGGCGGTTAAGGGTTTATGAATCCCTTCCAAAATTGGTTTACATGGTTGAATAAAAATATAGGAAATTATCTTAATTTTAGTATATTTAGTAGATTTAATTTTACATTAATCTGAAATCCTATTTTATTAATCAAATACAAATAGTTTCTATCATCCTTAACATAGTCTTATCTAATCAATATTCTCTCATTATGTCTATTGAGTTAGATAGTATGATAAATTAAGAGTTAAATCTTGCTTATAAGCTTACTATTACCTATTGGAAGTCTACAATATTTTCTTTTCATTGAAAGTTAGTTAGGAAATCTAGGCAATGCCTTTTATAAATAGAGGTTGGTTATTTGGGACAAAGCAATTTTGTCATATGTTATCAAATTTATTAGAGGATATAAAAAATAATTACTAAAGCTAAAGTAATATGAGAAACGAATTGGGTTCAAGGGCTTGGTTCAACAGTCAAAAATAGTTTTGTAGGAGCACGAAGACTAGGGTTACAATCACTCAAGCCCCGTAGTACCCGTGGGCATATCGCATCAACATAACCGACTACCTAAAAGGATTACCCGATGCAACTAGAGGTTATAGTGGCAACAAGTAGTGAGATTTGAATCCACAAAAAGACAAAAAATTATAAGGAGTTACCGATTCCTCTAGTATAATAATAAAAAAAGACGAGAAATGAAATAACTATGATTTAAGTATGGAAAAGTTCCAAATATTTCTTAATTAGTTACAAGTTTAAAAAGGGGAACCAAATCAATCATTTCTTCTTTATGTCACATGGTTTATGATTCTAATGGTATTAAATGAAAATATAATTTCTATTATGTGTTTATAATTTTTTTTGGCTGGATAATAAGGGGTTGTACTAGGGTCCCCCATCCTTGATAAATTACAACACTCTTATTTAGAGCTTGTGAGTGTACAAATAGATACACTTCTCATCTCAATTGAGATGCTATAGCTAGAAACCTATATTTTTTTACATAAAATGTTTGAATTCTTGATTTTCATTTTCTAGATCTTTTCAATTTTCTGTATGAATACAAAATATTCCATAATTTAGTATCCTTCTTGACATTTTCCTATAACAACCTTCACAATAACAAAAATTCACCTCTACTATCCATGCATTGCATCTTAGCAGAGTAATATTTCCAAAACATTGCATCATAGTCTACTTTACCAAATCTAGATTGTTAGTTTACTTCATGAAACACAAGTGCAACCACAAAAATTATAATAAATATTTGTATGAAAACACATTATTGTTACAAAATAAAACATATATTACTAATGGAAACACTAAAGTAAATCTTAATCATTAATTGAATTAATCCATCAACATTTTATTGTTAGCTTCAACTAAACTTACTACTTCCTCTAACCATGGAAAGAAGAATTTAACTGCATGATCCTAAATCAAAAGCCATCTATTTGCCAGCCTATATATATAATTGTTTCCTTCCCTTAATGTATGTGTAAACCTAATTTATTCAAACTCTTTAGCAATATCTTGAATTTCCACCCTTATCTCTTGTATGTTCCATGGAGCCTTTTCTTTCCTCAAACATTGTATTTATTCCTAATTGTATTTATTACTACGAGAGAATCACCTTCCATCCATGTTATGTTCTATTTAATTTGTTTGCATATTTTTAACCCTTCTAAAGCTGCCCAAGCTTCAACTTCATTATTTGTCTTAAATCCACTATTGAAAGCATAATGAGACAAAATCTCTCCTCTATTATTTCTAATTATTCCTCCTCCTCCTTCTAGTCTTGAATTTTCGTTAGATTCTCCATCAAAATTCAATTCAATCCACTCCACATCTTATGGTTTCCACTTTATATTCTTTGCCTTCTTTTTGCTTCTCTTGTACCCAACATTATAATTCCATTTAATGACTTGACTCCATCTATCAAGGCTCTTTGCTTCTAGATTAGGGACTGGGTGAGTTGATAGGGTTGGTTTAGACTCCTCTATGGCTAAACATATCTTCCTTTTCATTACGTCTGAATTGCTATCCTTTCCTTTAAATATTATTCTATTACTTTCCAGCCTACAGTCCAAAGAATTATATATTTTGATATATCCCATATTGTTTGTAAAGCCTCACTTTTATAAATGCTTTGCCATTGCTTTAACCAATCTTAAATTTTGTTATTCATCATCATGCATTTACCAAACATATTAAGAATCCATTAAAATAGATTCCAGACTATTGAGCAATGTCCCAAGATATGGTCTATACTCTTCTCTTCCTTTTTACAAAGAACACATTGGGAGGGGTCATGAAAACCCTTTTTCATAAGGTTATCCTAGGATAAAATTCTTCTATGACCTACTATCCAAACAATAATTTTAACTTTAGGGATGCTTGGGCTATCTCAAATATCTGTCCATATTCTAGTGATATTATTATTTTGTTTTTTTTGTATAGTATATCCACTTCTTTTTGTGTATTCTCATCAACTATTCAACTCCCAAATCAATTTATCCTTGGCTCTTCTCGAAATAATCACAGTTTTTATCTTTCTACTCAATTGCCTCCTAGCATCAATGTCTTGTATACTTGTAAAAAAATATTCTTTCCATTTGTATCTTCTTTCCTTATCCTTGTATAAAATATTTGAAACCCTATCACCATATTTGTCTTGAAGCAATCTCATCCAAGGTTTCAAAATTGGATCTAAATTGATTAGTTTTTTATCACACCAAGTATCCAACCAAATATAATTTTTTCCTCTAGTTCCCACCACCCATATTAAACCTTTAATCATAAGATCAATAGAATTTTTTAACCATTCCAAAGAATAGAACCATTTGGTAGAGATAATGTAGTAAATATTAAACTTGGGTCATTGGGATCAACATACTTGCTTAGAATAATTCTTGCCCATTGTCTTTGACTCTCTTTGTACAATCGCCAAACTACTTTTCTCCTAAGAGTTAAGTTTACATTTGTAAGAACCCTTAAATCGAGACCTCTCTTAGTTTTATCATCACACACCTTGCTCCATTTCACCAAAGAAAAATTTATTTTATCATGTAAATCTAACCATAAAAAGGATCATATGATATAAATTAAACTTTTTTAAATTGATTTTGGTATAGAATATAATGACATGTAATATGTTGGAATGACCTATAAGAATGACTTAACTAACTACACTCTTCTTTCTAATGATAACCATCTACCTTTCCAAGTTATAAGTTTATTCTAAACTTTACTAATAATTAGATTCTATAATTCTATCCTAATTCTCCCCTCAAATAAAGACATCCCTAGATAAGTTGTTGGTAAATTTTCCTCCTCCATTTGAAGTAGCCTACAAATTCTTGCTTTGATATTAGTTGGAATGTTAAGGAAGTAAATTTTGGATTTTGTCGTATTAATTTTTTGCCTTGATGATATTATGTATTCCTTTAAAAATTTATTCAAAGCAATGGCCTCATTTATCCTTGCTCTTCTAAAAAGAGTTGTATCATATACAAACTATTGATGGGTGATGTTGTTACTTATCTTAATTCCACTTATAAGCCCATATTTGTAAGACTTCTTTAAGTTCCTACTCAAAATCTCTACCATAATAATGAACAAATAGGGAGATAGAGGATCTCCTTATCTAAGGCCTCTCTTGGCTTTAAAAAATTCTATTACTAACCCATTGACCAACACTAAATTTGAAACTGTAGAGACACAAGCTTTAATCCATCTAACCCATTTCTTCCCAAATCCAAAATTTTATAAAACTTTAAAAAACAAATCCCAATTAACCCTATCATAGGCTTTACTCATATCAAGTTTTAAGATCATAGCTTTCTCTTTTCTTGAAGTTGTTGAATGTATAACTTTATGAGCTACTATGATCTCGTCCAAAATTTGTCTCCCTTTCACAAATCCTCCTTGCTCTTCTAAAATATTTTTTTCTAACAATGGCCTTAATCAATTTACCATCACTTTGGAGATAATCTTATATACCATATTACATAGGCTTATGGGTCTAAAAGAATCAAACAATTCAACATCCTTATTTTTTGGAATTAGGGTAAGATATGTTGTATTTATTTTATAAGGTATGTATTATTTTACCCTAGATTGTTCCATTACTACCAATAAAGAATCCTTCACAATATCCTAATTATGTTGGTAAAAATTTATAGAGGGCTCATCTAGACCTGGGGATTTATCCTTATTAAAAGAGATAAGTGTTAAATGAACTTCTTTTAGAGTAATAGGCTCCATCTGTTTCCTATTGTCTTTGTTCGTTATAATTGAAGGAACATCTTGAAGAAGTTTATAATTAAGAACTTCAGTATCCTCTAATCCTAGAATATTTTGATAAAAAGACTTTACCTCTTTTCTAATTTCACTCAGATTTTCAATTCAAACCCCTTCTATTAATTTAATTCTACTAATTTTGGATGTTGATCTATATACTATAGCCATCCTATGAAAAACTTTGTATTTTTATCTCATTTTAACCAAGTTTGTTTTGATTTTAATCTCCAAAATTTATCTTCCTTACTCAAAATATTATGATATTCAATAAGAAACTACCTTTCCTCTGAGCTTGGATTATTATGATCATCTTTTTAAAATTTTGAAAGTTTATCTTTTAGTTCTTCTTTCTTCTCAAAAATGTTTCCAGAAGTGTTCTTGTTCCATTCTTTTAATCTAGATGTAATAAATTTAATTTAATTTGGAAGAGCATACAACCTACCATTACCTGAAGAATTCCACATTTGTGCTATCATATCAACAAATTAAGGATGGTCTTCCCACATCTACTCATATTTAAAATATGATCTTTTTTTAATTCACTTACCACCATTTTAACTCTTATTGGCCAGTGATCTAAACCAATCCTTGTTAAGGTATTAATTTTAGCACAAGTTCCTTCATCTAGCCAATGATCTAAGAGAATACATCTATCTATTTTTTTTGCTATTAGATTTTGACCTCTCCTATTGTTGATACAAGTATAGTTATTTTCTTCAAAATGAACCTCCCAAAGATTATTGTTTTGAATAAAAGCTGAGAAATCTCTCATACTTTGGGTTAATTTCTTAATTCCTCCAAAATTTTCATCTACATTGATTATAGCATTAAAATATCTTATGATCATGAATCAGGTTTTTTGGTCTTTACTTCTCATAAAGGCTTCAATCCCACTCCAAAAATCTAATATACCTAAGTTGTAGGTCCATAGACATTGATAAGATGAAACAAATATCTGCAAAGTAGCAAGTGACTAAAGAGGCCATCCAATGCATAGTTTTATGAATGGTTACACAAGAGGTTCTAGAAGGATTCTAACAAGTTAGAATTCCCCCTGCCACTCCTTTAGAATCTATAGCATCCCATTCACATTTGGCCCATACTGCTTTCATAGTTTTTGGAACTTCTTTTGTCATTTTAGTTTCCTAGATATAAATAATATTAGGCTTATTACTTAAACATAGGTCCTTAATACACCTCTACTTTGAGGGGGCATTAGCATCCGTTATGTTCCATGATATGTTAATCATACCTCATTATCATTAGAGGCTTTTGGCCCCGCCTACATATTACCAATATTATTTTGTTATTTGGTAAAGAGAAGTTCAACCAACTTAGTTTGAGTTCCTTTCTTTATGTTTGCTCTTGCTTCCCTAGATCTTGCTTGATAATTTGAGGGTTTTCCTCTTTTTTCCTTGCCTATATCAGGAGTAGGTCTTATTATTCTATTTCTCAATATTATTTCAAAATTTTATTTTTCATCATATTTATCCTCTCTTGGCTCTATTACAGAAGCTTTTGACTTGTCCTACTCATTTTCTGGTCTTATTAATCGCAAAGGTATTAACTTCTAAAACTATATTTTCTTTACCAATTTTTTTCTCTTGAATGGAGCATGGTACTTCAAGAGAGTCTTTAAAATTTGATGAGACGCATTCCTTAGGTTCATCGAGAATATTCTTCGTTAAATCATGATCATACTGAATAGACAGTTCCTTGTTAATGTGTTGAAATTATTGTACTATGTCCTTTAAGTTTTGATCTACTATTTCTTCATAGGCTAAAGCCTCCAAAGAGTTGGTATTTCTTCCAATATCCTTCCTTATTGGTCTCCACTATTTATTTTATTTAATTTTTGTAGATCTATTTTTTAGAAATTAAAAACCATCTTCGTCCATAGTTATTTGTAAGTTTCTTTTACAATTTTCTACATATGATTTTGTTGGGCTCTTCTTAGGGCGTGATCTCTCAATATGCCCCACCTCATGCCATCTACATCTAAAAGATATGTTTTCATAAAATATGGTTTGGGTTCACATCTTATTGCTATACTTAAGAATGATTTATTCTAGTAAAGCTTTACTTATATCAATCATGACCAATATTCAAGCATAAATAGCCAAGAATCTATCTTTTGTCATATAAAAAATCTCAAGGAATTCTCCTAGAGTGTTGCCTATTGCCTTGAAGGTATTTATTTCTAAAAACTCAATGGGAAACCCAAACATCCTAACACATACTGATACTAGGGATAGATTTATATTTTCAGGTGAAAAGCCTTCATACCAACAGGTAAGAAAGAGTCCTGCTCTTCCCATAAACCAAGGATCCCCTTTTAGAATTTTTTCTCTTTCTTCTCTAGAAAAAAAATGGCTAGGAAGAATACTTTTGGGAAGAAATGATAGAATCACTCCTAGAGATTTCCAACTCCTATCAATCCACCTTCTCAAGGCTAAAGCCCCTGGCCAATACCCATTAAATTTACCAAAAAATGCCCTATCTTGGAGCAACAAGGATCTCTTTGAGGTGCTCTCAATAACCTCTACCACTAGAGATAATTCTAAGGATTTAACTATAAATTGGTCCATGGAAAGGAAACTAAAACTCAAAATCTATTGAAATTTATCTAAATGTCCTATAGCAAATATAATATTTAATAAAAACTTTATAATAATTTGCATGCAAAATTCTAATATAAAGAAAGGGAAAATAAACTTAGCTATTTTTTTTTTGTCTAGATAGAATATCTTGCCTCACTAAAGTCATAACCGTTCATTATTCTTCCCATCATCCAAACCCTAGATGATAAATAATTACAATTTCATTTTTCATGACTTGAAAAATTGTCACTTCCCTTGTTTCGTATGGTTGACTTCATAGGGTCGTATCTCCCTCAGTATTTCTTGGATTCTTTTCTATGACCACTCATTTTAAAGCTATTCAAATTATGCACAAGTTGGTCCAAAAATCAGTTGAATCAAATAAATCTTCACAAAGATATCACTCCTAAAGGATGAGACATTTAAAAAAAAAACCTAATCCTTCGTGAAGCTCTAATCCTTTTGTTTATCTTTGGCATGCTAGTTTGTATCCTAACATATTTTACAAACCCCGAATGCAATCAAATCAATGAAATCATTCTTTCTTTCTTTGCTTCCCTGAATTCAACGTAACACCTTCATTTACCCTTTTTTATAAGTGTATAATTAAGTAATGGAGAGGATGAGTTTTTCTAATGCTTTACATAATTGGGTTTTTAATAATATATAGAAATAGGTTAGAGTTATACTTTATTACAAAGTAACTTGAAAAGGCTTTATCCAAAAATAAAATTGGCAAACCTCTTAGTATTGATGGACTTCTTACAAAATTTAGAAGGCCTTGAGAGATATTACTAAAGACAATCTATCTAATCTTTATAAAAAAGTGAGAAAAATAATTTTTTGGGGCTTCAATCAATCATGGTCTCATTAAGTTAACCCTTAAATATTTAAATTATGATCAAAGTGGTTATTGGATGTCAATATTTACAATATCATATCCAAAGCCTCAATAATTATAATCATATTAGTTATAAGAAAAATAGTACGTCCTAAAGAAGTTGGGTTCTTGACAAGAAGTGTATGTTGGATAACATTTTGTTTGATTAGAAAGTAGCCAAGTGGGCTTATGACTCTCTTGATTTTAGTTCATTGATCAAAAATAATTTTAACAAGGAATATGATCAAATCAAATAGAAATTCATTAATTAAAATGTTGGAATTATTAGGTTTGCTCCATTTACATGCATAAACTACAAATATGATTCAAAATAGCTCATTGCCAATTGATCTTCAATTAAAATATCCCCTATACAAAAATCTCCTTTTCAAGGATGTTCTTGTATAAAGTAGGAATCTAATTCAAAGATGCTTATACCCAACTCATTTCAAATGAATTTGACTAAAGCATTCCTTATCTATTTGTCAAGGCTTTCTTTTTGCTTTGTTTCTATATTTTCTTACTATAAATGCACTTGAATATTGTTAAAAATGACACATATATAATTTGACTAATGGAATAACCTTATTAACTGATTATATAATTATCAAATTTAATTTTATAGCTGAATCCACTTTATGTTTACAAAATGCACAAGGGATTATATAAAATATTTGACACCCAAATTTATTGCTATGATTTAGAATATTAAATAAATTTTTTAAAATATTTGTATGATATTTAAAGGAGAGAATTGGTCACTTGAATCCCTCCCCGCTAGAAGTACATAAGGCATAATGAGATTACTAAGAACCCAAGGATTCAATTTAGATTGTTATTTCCTTTTATATATGTGGAATTATGTCCTAGATAAAATACACTGCAAATTTGATAACTAGGTTGTACAAAATTTATTCTTAGATTAATGAGTGTAAGTCATCGATACAATCTTCTTAGCTATTTATGCATACTATTACTCTTGATGGATTCCCTCAAAGAGAAAGAATAAACTATTGCACCTTGTATGAGACTTCCTCAAAATGGAATTGGATGGATCCAATGGCATGGCTATAATAGCCTAGAAACATTGTATTTTATTTTTAGAGAAACAAGGATTAGACATCATTGATCTCAAATCCATGGGGTTTGTCTAGCAATTAAGTGGACATATTATGCTCTTAGGGGACCAAAACCCTATAAACTTTTCATCCTTTAGACAAATTCTAATACAATTAATTCAAAATCATACTAAATCTATCCTAATTGAGGATAACATTGTTCAATCTATGTATGAGGTACTGCTCTCTATTATATAATAAGAAATCTTACCAACTTACCTTTTGGGTTAAATCCAAGCTTGAAATACAAATGAGTACTCAAAAAAAGGTATCAAAATGTTTGCTAATTTGTGGAATGTTCTAGAATGCAAATTGAGAGATTATGAGTCTTTGTCTTGCCTATTCCATCTTTTCAACACAAACAAAATGTTACTATAATTTTTTATTTGATTTTTGACCATTTACTTTTGACACTATCCACATCATTATCTTGTAGTCCGTGAAAGGACTAGAGATGAAGCATTGATCATCATATCATAAATGTGCTTCTTGAGTCTATATTATTGATTCATGATTCCTTAACTTTCCTTAATGGAATGTTTAAACACTTAGTGAAAGCTCAAGATTAAAAAATATTAATAGATGAAGTTGATATCCTCCATTTGGAAATTACCAATATAAATCTTGTTCTAAACTAGTTGCTTGAAGAACATAGGACTATGAGTTGCTAGTCCAATTAAAATGATCTTGAAGAACACTGTAGGATTCCTTGATCTTGAATATCTTATTTGCAAGATAACATAGATGTATTTTAGGATTGCTCATGAGTCTAGAACATATGGTCTATTATTCTATAAGCTTATTGACCCTCTATGTTCCAATAAGTCCCTCCATGTTAACTATTATTGTTGGATCCAAATTTGGGAGTACAAGAGGTTCAATTTGAAGGCATCTCATGAGGAAAATTTGATGTAAACTAATTTATGTTGGGTTTCCTCTTCATTCTATTCCACTCTTTAATCTTTATTTTGAATTGGTACTACAACTTTAGGTGTTCAACAATCAATTATATAAACAATAGGATCGTGAGAAAGAAATGTTGTAGTTTGTATTTGGAGATAAAAGGACAACTATAAAAGATAATTGAAAATAGCTAAAAAAAAATATTAAGCCATGCTAAACATTTAAAAATAATTGTAGGGCTATAAGGTAAAAGTATATGGTCTAATCAAGTGGCATTAGCTCAACTGGTTAGATTTCTCAACATTTAGGGGGGAGACCAAGGTTCAAATCTTGCAAAGTGATATATGGATAATACCCAAGCTTTGTTGTAATACCACTATGTGTGATGTAATACGGGTAGGGTCGTTTCAATCACATATAACCAATTGAATCAAGTGGCATTAGCTCAACTCATTTCAATCCAACATTAGCTCAATCGGTTAAATTCCTCGACATTTCAAAGAGGAGACCCAAGTTCGAATCTTGCCAAATGATACATGGATAATATCCAAGCTTTGTTGTAATACCACTATGTCATGATAATGTAATACAGGTGGGGCCCGTTTCAATCCTATATAACCCATTGAAAAAAAATAGATGGTCTAGATAGTTAGAGGTTTCTCGACATAATTACTCTCTAATTTGTTTTGTATGAAAAATCTCCATTATAAATCCTAGCCCGCTAGGTTAGATGAAGTTAACAAGACCCCGACCTTATGAAGCATCGAACTAAAGCAGCCAATCGATAAACATTCGACTTGAGGCATCGAACTAGAACAACTAATCTGCAAACATTCGACCGCTACCATCTAACCTATTCCTTTTTAAGTATGTTGTATTTAAATCTTAGATCTTCTCAAAAAAACCAAAACCCTAACCATCGTGGAATCCTTGATAAAGGATTTATTCATCATAGACCACTCGAACTATCATTGGAGAAATGCTTAAGGAAACATGTTCCTAATCTTGGATAAATGGATAGTTCCTAATCTTGCCGTGCAATTTTTATTTTAGAAATAGGCGGTGACTTCAAACTGTTAAATCATCCTTTATTTCCAACATGGACGTTACAATTTGTCCACGTAAATCAAGAGAGGAACAGGATGTGGAGACCCCAATCAAGTCCATAAGGATAGCCTACGTGGCAACCTAAGCACACAAATTGATTTCGGACTAAGCAAATGATCCTATCCGATTCTCTTCTTGATACGTGTCCGAAAATGACATAGAAAAGCCTTTTGTCTTTCGTTGACGTGGAACGTTCAAATTCGCAAGGAGCTCCTCTTAGCACCGAAATACGCTCCGTCTGGGTACAGTTGTCGTTGCCGGAATTATGTTATTATCCATTCTATGATGACGCGGATTCTGTGGTGCGCCAATGGATAAGAACTGGAAAAGCTTAAATTATCCAATAACTTCCTCCGGATTAACTACCTTGGTTGGTTAAGTAATTTGGTTATAAGCGGTGAATTTAGTTCAATGTGACCTGACCTCACGTTGCCGGATAAGCACGTTTTCATCCTTTGCGGCCACGCTTTGTGGATTAGGTCCTCTTTTGCACGCCCGGGTCATATTCCTTTCTTACCTTTTGTTTCTTTATCTGGATTCACTATTTTGTGGGCATAGCCTATAAAGTGGTTTTAGACGGCGGGTTTGGAATAGTTGTTGTCATTGGCCCAAGATTCGTTTGGCGTGGCTTATTCTCTGTTTTAGCATTTCAATCCGCGTTTTTGCAGCAATCTGTGTTCTACTCTATTCTATATTTTCAAGCCTGGGATATTTTTTTGGCTCAGGTTGGGTGAGATCTGATTGTTTTCTGTGGTTAAGGTCTGAAATTGGTTTTTGGGTCGGCTCTGTTTTGGCTATAGAAGATGGCTTTTTCAATGGGAACGCTTGGTGGTGTCAAGAAGAATCCAGTGTTGGGAAGAAATGCTGGGGAGTGCAGAAAATTCGGAGCGAGGAGTAATGTTACAGTGACGGCCTCCGTTGGGTCTCATGGGCTGAAAGAGGAATATAAGACGCTGAGATTGAGTCCCGGTGCTAGTGAAAAGGAAGTGAAAAGGGCTTACCGTCGTCTTGCTTTGAAGGTATGGAATAGCTACTTGCATCTATAATTTGGTAATGCCTACGTTTCAAGAAATGAGGTCAAGTGATTTTATGGGAAACAAAATTCTCCACAAATTTTAGCAAATACCATGCTTGCAGCCGTTCTAAAAATGAGGTTTTTTATGTTTAGGATGTCATGTTTGATCAATGTTATCTAAAAAGTTTTTAAAGTTACAGGGTAAATACATTCCATGTCAATAGCTAACAGTTATCTGTCAAATTCATGTGGTGTACCTAGTATTTTTTTTCTTTTTTCGATGGGGGTAAATCCTGAGTGATATTTGAAATGCACATGGCGGGGAAAACAACATATTTTTTCAGTCATAGATCAGAAAATTGCTGTAGATTTGGAGGCATTATTATTTGTTATTTATGACCTTTAGTTCAAAGCATATATGGAAATGGGGCGTTTACTTTTAAGAAACCCTTAGGTTGTTGGCACATCTAACCTTTTTTCTTTTAAAATTTCCGAAGATGGAATAAATTAGCTATTGATAATCCATAAGATCCTGTCCAGGTCTGGAATATTTTAGATTCCTTACAGTCCTTGAGCATGATGAACTCTGTAAATAATTTATTGAGATGAAAGTGTTTTTGTAAATATTGTACTCACATGAACACCTTTGTCTGTTTTTAGTTTCACCCGGACGTTTGCAAAGGAGATAACTGCATGGGTACATTTAACAAGATCAGTGAGGCCTATCAGGTAAATGGAATTTTGTTTCAGATCCATCTTGTTGTTGGCCATTAATCTGTTGGAATCTATAAATATGAAGGTTATATTTTGTGTTAACATATTGTGTTTGTGGTTGTGATAATGGCACAGACTGTGATTTTGAGTCTGGCCCAGGCAAAAGAGCAAAAGTTTTATGAGGATGATAATACATATGTGGAAGTGATGATGGGGGACGAGTGGGAAGAATGGATGGGGTGGGAAGGTGGAAGTGTGAACAGAGATTATTCCAATCATATTAACATGTATGCTTAGTTAGCCTTCCATTCCATGGCAGGGACCTTCTTCAACAATTAAGCCTAACTATTCATTCCACTGAGCTCATGTTTTTAAAAGCTGAGCTTACATCCTTGTACAGAAACCCATCAGCTCTCCATTACTCTTCTTATCTCCTGTGAACAAATATTTATTTTCTATTCTTGTACATACAACTCATTTCTCTAATGATTATGTACATAGGTGTTGTATATTCTCATCATCCAGGTTTCCCAGTCTGTAAGGACTGAGTGAACATTTATGGACAGTTGCTCTCCAATGAAAGCTCATGCATTGTTCTCCTTGTGCTTGCAAAGCTATTGAAAATCAATAAGAAAACATCAGAATTAGAAGTTTCAAAATCTTGTATAATTTTGTGGGATGATCTGTGTGTTTTATGTAGCTATTGAATTAGAAAATTTATAGTTAATTGAAAGCTAGTTGTCTAGACTTATTTCTTCTTTGTAGTTTAGATTGTATATTATTGTCTTTTTTAACCCTTCAAAATGTTTGAATTGTTTTTGTTTGATTTGGTTGATTAAGTTTCATTTTATAGTACGGTACTTCTGGAATCTATAAAAAAAAAAATCAAAGCCTTCAAAGCAAATTAAATGGGAAACCCAGTAAGCCTTTGGGAACCTCCAAGAACATGCCTCCTCCATTGAAGCTAACATCCTTGAAAACATGATTTTGCATCATACTCTTAATAAAATATAGATCTTACAGGAGTAACCATTTTTTATTTTCTTTGGGATCTTACCAAAAAAAAAAGAATAGATCTGAAAAAAGTGAGGGAGTTAACATCTTTAAATTTCCGTGGGGAAGCATCCAACCCCAAGGCTACATAAAAAGTTTAATACAGATGACTCCAAAGGCAATTTTGGTCTAGTTTTCAAGGAGTCTTTATCGTGAAAATAAAGATCTGATATGGTCTGGAAAAAAGGCAGAAGGTGCAAATGCAATAATGTTGATGAGGCTGTTGCAATTGGGAATGGTGTATTAAAGAAGGTTGAACAAGCATAGTTATCACCACGTCCAAGCCAGAAAATGATAATTACAACTTTCTATCTTCAATCCTGGACCTTTCGGTGAGGTCACTTGAGAGCCTTCATCCACTGGCAACGCCAGAAACTTGTGGAAGTAAATTTTTAAAATTTAAAATTAGAATTCATTTACAGGCAAAGGCAAAGGGTGTTAAGCCTTTGAAGGTTCTGTATAAAAAAAACAGATAATGTTAGACTTGAAAAAACTCATGGAAAAAATATAAATACAAATACATACAACTTAATATATATATAAATATAAAACGGATAATGTTGGACTTGAAAAAGTGCTGCACACAGAAACTTATATGGAGAAAATATAAATACAAATACATACAAGAACTCACATAGTAGAAAATAAGATAATAAAAATATCAAAGAAAATAATATGGAGAAAATATAAATACAAATACATACAAGAACTCACACAGTAGAAAATAAGATAATAAAAATATTAAGAAGAGGATAAAGAGAGGACAAGGAGAGGATATATGATGTCCATCCTACATATTTCCTACATTTTTAATAGACTATATTATCTTTTCAAGAGAATCTAGAATTCATTTTTTAAGAGAATAATTAAATGCAAAATTTTGTATAATTTTAATAATTAACATTTTTAAATTTAAATTATTTTTTAATAAATACAAATTTTTCATGTAAATAATTTTTGCTATAATTGTAAGAGAGGTAGTTGCCACTTTTAACAATGTACTCGGAACAACAAGGTTAAAGATTGTACCAAACAAGTTTTTTTTTTCATCCAAATTTACCTTGTCAAGGCATTAATACATACTGAACTTGTCTATATGCACCAAACAAACTTTTTTCCATCCAAAGGCTTTGTCAATGCATCGTCTGCCTTTGAGTCCTCACTTTTGTCAACACTTTAGTTGCTTGTGTCCACTTTTGAGTAGCATCTACTCATTTGACTCTTTACTTGAGCAATATCACCTCACTTAACTCCACTACTACTTTAATATGGTGGAATTTTACTTTGATATGTTTTTTTTTTATTGATGGGAAAAGGTTTTGAAAGGGACCTAAACCTTTTACGAAGCATAAAAGTGAATTTGAGTAAATCAACAAGATTAACCCAAGAAGAAACAAAAAATGGAGCAACTAAAACATCTCAAACCAAACGAAGAGAAGAATGAAACCCAAATAAATTTAAGCGCAACAAATATATAAGATTTTACACACAAATATATTCAATCTAAAATTCAACCCTTCAATTACATTTTGGCTTTAAAACTCTACAATTCCTTACTTAGCCACTACATCTTAAGAAAAATTTCCCACATAAATTTGTTACACCTACATAATAATTGTCACTTCATCTAGCAACAAATCTTCATGTTGCTTGTTCACCTTTACCCTAACTGAATCTAAATTTCTTTCTAAATGTGCACTATAAATAGTTGACAATTCTTCCATGATAGGTTTCACTATTTAGTCCATTGAAGGTTATTTTTAGCTATATTTTTGCTTATCAATTAGCATATGCCCATTTTCTCTATTATTTTTCTAAGATATAAGAATGAAACTAACAAGAATATAAAATTAAAATTGAAAATCCTTTTTTTTATTCTTTTAATAGTAGAATGTTGGAAGTTTTGACAAATATATACATATTTGAAACAAACCAAGAGCTTATTTATTAAAAGTTTTGTAACTAATTTATTTGTCAAATTTTTAGGATGAAGTTTAAAATTTGATAGAGACTTGAAAAAATTCATTGAAATTTGAGGTATTGATTTGCCACATCTATAGTTCCACATGAAACCCTTAGTTTTATAATTCCATTGTCTTCTTGCAACTTCCACAACTATGCATGTACACACTCAACTTCCACAACTACACATATACATGTTAAGATCATAAAGCTTATAATTAGTGAATTTATCATACATACAATACATTTATCAAATTTATGAAATTATATTTTTATATGTATTGTTGTGTATCAAATTTTATGTCAAATTTTATTTCATCTTTTTGCATGTATCAAATATCTTTCAAATTTTAACCCTACAAAATTTGAACTCAAAATCCAACCTTGTGACACAAGCCATTTTCTTCACTTTTAGACTCAACCATATTAAAATCAACTTTATCAATAATAATAATAATATAGGTTTGTAGCAATTTTTTCAAATTTTTAATAATGGCTACACTTTCCTAACACTCAATTTAGTGGATGTGGTCACCCATACTAAATAAATGACCATTATCCTTACATATAAAAAAATTTAAGCTTTTTATTATTATGTGCATTATTTTCAGAATAACCATTAGCCTTACATGTACGCTCGATCTTGCTATTATTAGTGAAAGGGAACCATCAACAAAATTGTCTTCATGCTTAGGCTAGAAAATCACATTATATTATTTGTAGGTTTATATTACCTCCAACTTGATATATGTGTTATTGATATTTACTGGGTGCGCAAGTAGTCTTGCACAAGCAACATCTGCAATATCACAAACCCCAAATGCAATTCTCATGAATGCAAATGGAATGAACACATTACATTATGGGTAACTAGTAGTACCATTTCAAATGATTGAAGCGACACAGATAGATGCATGAATTAGATTCAAGCTAAGAATGTGTGAACCGATTTGATATCCAAATCTGTCATCTGAGTTTTGCTTTACGAGTCTGCCTGTTTGGGATGGGGTTTCATACGACCGCTAGTGTGAGGGTCCTGATTGAACAAAATTAGGGTTTGTTTGCTTGGATGAAAGTAGGGATTAGGGTTTGTTTGCATGAAAGTAGGGTTTATTTGATTCCGGATGGAGGGTTTCAACAAAGATGCATGCATTAAGCCAAAAATGAATTTTAAAGAAGCAATCCGTGGAGGACCACCTCTAACAGGAGGGGAACACAATCAACGATTGCCAAGGAAACCATTGAGGATGCCAAAGGTCGATTCAAGGAAAACAGAGATGGGTTGCATGAAAGCAACTAATGGAGATCCAGTAGTGAAGTTGGAAATAACGGATGTCCAAGAAGGAACAAATGTGATTGAGAGGAAAATCCTAATTTGTCGATTCATGGGATTTCGACCAACTCTTGCTACCTTCAAGCAATGGGCTGCCAAAAACTGGAGCACTAAAGGTAAGTTCCAAATTTTTACTTAGGGAGAACATTTTTCAAGGGGGGCCATGGTTTTTTGGTAGGGTAGGGCTCTTCATGAAGCCCTGACATACCAAGTTCAAAGCTAAGGAAGAGATGCCATCAACTGCCCCTGTTTGGGTCCGTTTATTTGGTCTTTCGATAGAATATTGACATCCAAAGATATTCAAAATAATTGGAAATTCTTTAGGAGTTTACATGATGACTTATGATAGCACCCAACACTTAGAGCATATGATTTATGCAAGGATTTGTGTTTTGATTGATTTTGAAAAACCACTTTCGGAGAATATTACTTTACAATATGGGGAAGCAATATGGGAGCAAGTAGTAGATTATGAAAATATTTGATTTAGATGCATAATTTGTCATAAATATGGTCATATCACTAAGGATTGTCCACATAAGGTCTCTAACAAAGAGAAAGAGGATGAGGACTTGGCAGGGTTTCAAATCCCTAAAAAAAAAACACAAGAAAAATAACAACAAAAGAGAAAACAGTAATTTCACCTTACACCTTTGAAATTCTCTTCATTGATGAGCAAGCAGATGATGAGGATGGTCAAATGGAAATAGTTATTATGGAGACACAATTTGATGAAGAGAGGGAACAAGAAGGATTACATGATGAGAAATCATTAAAAGAGCTTGCCTTGATGCTGAGAAATAACAGTAAAGGAAAAAAATAACAATGTAGAAAACCAACCCAAGTGTAAAACAAAAGGGTAGATTCAAACTACAAACAAAACAAATCTGCCAAAAGACCATACAAATTCCAATAGTAGTGTCGTGGTACCAAGTAACCAGCCTATAGTCCCAACTGGAATGAAGCAAGATACGAATAAAAGGATAAGGATAACATAATCCTAAGGGTTATAGTCAGTCTCTTTATGGCAATGTTGGAAGTTTTGGCTAATTTGTTAAGCAATTTCTAATAATTTTGATAATTTTTTAAGCTTTGGTTTATTTTTAGTGTTATTGTTTTTTGTTTGTTTTGTCTATAGCTCCTTTGTGCTTTGTTTTTGTTGTATTTGTTTTTCTTGATTTCGTTTGTGGTGTATTTGATTCATTTTGTTGTTTATGTTTTGGATTTGTTTTGTTATGTTGTTTTTGGGGTTTTTTTGTGTGGTTCGTGTTCTGTGGTTTTTTGGTTTGTGGTGTATTTGTTTCTTTTTGTTGTTTTTGTTATGGTAGTGTTTTGTTATGTTGTGTTTGTGGTTTTTTCTATGTTTTGTATTTTGGTGTTGTTTATTTTTGTCATTTTTTAAAATTATTTATTTATTTATTTGTTTTTTTTGTGTGTTTTATTTGATTGTGTTTTGCTATGTTGTTTGTGTGTTTGATTGTGCTTTTTCTTGTCGACACACTGAAGGAGTATGCTTTATTTGTTTTAGCTTTTTGTGTGTTTGTGTTTGTGTTTGTGTGTTCTTGTTTTTTGTTGTTTCAAGCATGCTCCTTGCGTGTGTCAAAGGTGGTAGGCCAGGTGTGAGCCCTGGGCATTTTTGGCAAAAGAGATACCCTTGCCTCCTTGGGTCTTACCCAAAAGTGGCATCCTTTCTGGGATGTTTTCCAAAAAAAAAAGTTTTTGATATTTACTTTTATGAGTGGATATTCTAAAAAATAATAAGTCATTGTAAAGTTAATGTGTGTTATGGATAAGAGTATACATGTAGGGGATTTAGATAAGTATTTTTAGAGACAACATAAGATAGTTCATTTACCAATGTTGCAAAGGTTTACCAGATCATACCAAAAAAATTAATTAATAAAAAGGAATATAATGGTTAATTAGACCAACACATATTGATGTACAAATTTTAAATACTATTGTGATACTATTTCATAACAATATTGGATAGTACATATAGATTCGTATGTTTAGATACAAGACCAATTTTAGTTAGAATACAATTTATTGACATATAGATACTATTGTGAAAGGTTTTTGTAATAGTGAAGATGTCTATACATATTATACCCATGCTTAAGCTAGAATTCAAAATTAAAAAATAATTTACCAGATTATAAGTTGAACCCAAATCTTGTGACATAAGCCATATTATTCACTTTTAGACTCAATCATTTTAAAATTAACTTTATCAATAATAGTATTATTATTTTTAATTAATAGGTTAATAAACGGATTGAAAGGGCCCCATCCCTTTTACATAAACTTCCTTACAAGCGGATCATAAAAGGTAAAGAAAACATGGTGCCAAGTTTATTTAAACTATTAACAATCATAAAGAACCACCTAAACCGCATGATAAGAAACATACATACTAAACTACCAATAACAAGAATAACTAGACAATAGTTGAGTTTACATACATAACAGTCTACCACATATAGACTGAGACACCCATAATAGTTTACCCCAAGAACTAAATCCTAAAATTTAGCTTCTTCCAACTGGAAAGTGAACATCATTGGATCGATTTGGCTTCTCCTTAGTCACAAATTCAATAATGTGAAGTGGGAAATTATCTTCCCATATAATAATATCTTAAGCCTCCACCCCCATGTTTACCAATAAATTTGTAGCTCCATTCCCCTCCCAATAAATATGCTTCAACTATAGGTTGTGATAAGACTGTAGGATCTCTTTCATCCCACAACCATATCTGCAATGCTCTAACCAACTTGTTGTCTTCCTTTCATAATATTTATAAGGTTTAGGGAGTCCCCTTCCACAATAATGTTTTTATAATGGCCTTCTTTGATTAACTTAGCCCTTGTAAAAAAATCCTGAGCCTCAACAAAATGGTTGGACTGGATGGATAGAGGTTCAAAAAAGGCTTGCACAATCATCCCCCTAGAATCCCTAAAAAATCCACCTACACCAACATGCCTTGGGTTCCCTTTTGTAGTGCCATCCACATTCAATTTGATCCACCAATTTGGAGGGGGTTCCCACTTAACTTCCAACCTTAAAAATATCAATTAATTCACATAGATTAAAGGCTTCAAATTACAACAAAAAATAATGGCTTCATTGAGTCTACTTTATGCTACATTAAGAAAGGATAAGGTCTGAGTGTTTTCCATAGCAACATTAAAAATCTAAAAAGTACCCACAAAGTCTCTCTTTTCCTGTTTTCAAAAGCCTTGTTATTCATCTCATTCCAAATTCCCCAAAGAAAATGGGGGAGATAAAACCTCTAGAGAAATTTTAATCTACCACTATTGAAAGGAGGATATCACTGCATACATAAATCTCATATAATGGCTGGGAGGATCCAAGGAACATCAAAGGATCCCAAAAACTTCTCTAAAATCTATCTAGAAAAGGGACATTCAAGAAAAATATGATGGACCGATTCCAAATTTCGTTCACATAAATAACATATATTTACAATAAGGATTCCTCCTTTGTGTAAGTTATCAATAGTTAATATTCTGTTTTGAGCCATCAACTATAAGAACAAAGCTATTTTAGGGATGAGCCCTTTAGTCTAGAATTTTTTTATTGAAAACGAACTTCTACCTTCTATCTCAAGTAAATGGTATCCAAACTTAACAGAGTATTTTCCATTATTTTCCTCCTTCCAAATGATAGAATCACTAAAATGGGAGGATAGTAGAGGATACAAATGAAGCCATATTTTTAGATTGTTAATATGGCCAGCCAAATTTGGGTCTAAATCTGGATTAGATAAATCTTTCCAGATTTTTTTCACAGTTTTTAGTTGTAATATAATCAAATTTGATACCAAAATGGAGGGATAGAGTAGGTTCCAATACACTTACCTCTAGGTCCTCTAAGAGGGAAATGTTCTTCAACCAATGATATTTCCAAAATTTCACTTGATTTCCATATCCAATATGCCAGTGAAGCCCTTTACATAACAAATGTTTAATGCCCACAAGACTGTTCCAAAAGGAAGATCCAATTGGCAAGTCATTGGAGTATAATATTTTTTCCATTTTGTAAATACTTGGCTTTGAGGATCTTAACCCACTCAAGATGATAATTTTTTAATAATTTCAATCCTATCTTTCCCATCAAGGCTTCATTCATTTGTTTTACCCTTCTAAATCCCAACCCTCCTACATCTTTAGAAGAACATATTTGATCCCAGACAACAAGGGAAAAATCTCATATATCTTCTGATCCAGACCAAAGAAAGGATATTTAAATTTGCTCCATTTTAATCCATATTTTAGCTGGAATATTGAAAAGAGACATAAAATAAATGGGAATACTTTGTAAAGAAGACTTCACAAGCTAAGCTTTACTTTCCTGGCTAAGAAGACTTCCTCTCCAACCTGTTAACTTTTTTGCTAGTTTATCTAGAATTGGATTCCAAAGATGTGACTCCATCCTACCTTTGAACATAGGCATACCCAAATACATGGTTGGGAGTTCTCCAATATCACACCCAAAGATCCTCATGATATTTATTTTCCTTCTAGTTGAGGTGTTGATAAAATAAACTTTACTTTTTAAGTTCACTTTTTGACTAGCAGCTTCTTCATAAGACAAATATTTTTTAACTCCTTAGCTTGAGGGATAGAAGAGCAGGAGATCAACAAAGTATCATCAATAATTTTTTTATGAGAAATAGGGTTCAAAGTCAAGGCTTCTTTGAAACCATCTACTCTCCCACTTTTTACAGCTTTTGAAAAATATTTTCCCAATGCTTTAGCAAGAATAATAAAAATATAGCCAATAGGCACTCCATTTACTACGATGATAATGGACCCCCTTGACGGAGACCACATGCACTTTTGAAGTAGCCAGTAGGCACTCCATTTACCAAGACTGAAAAACATAGCAAATGAAAAATACTTTTTAACCAACCCCACCCATTTACTCTAAAATCCAAATTTCAATAGGACTTTGGTCAAGAAGTTCCAAAAACCAATCATAAGCTTTATTTTTATCTAACTTTAGAAGCATACCATCCCTCTTACTATTTTTCATAAAATGAATAATATCATGAATGGTAATCATGCTATCCAAAATGTGTTGATCTTTAACAAAACCACCTTGTTGATTAGCCATAATAAAAGGTAGAACCCTCTTTAACCTATTGGAAATAGTTTTGGATTAAAATTTAGATATTTTATTGCACAAACTGATAGGCCTAAAATTTTTAAGATGTCTTGCTCCCTGCACTTTTGGGATCAAATCCAAAAAAGTGGAATTAACATTCTTAGGCAAGTATTGGGTTGGTTGGATCTCCTTTATAGCCTCAGTAACATATGATCCTACAATATTCTAAAGTTTTTGAAAGAAAGTAGCTGAGAAACCATATGGTCCTAGGGCCTTTTATCCACCTAGAATAAATGTGGTCATTCTAATTTCCTCATCTATAAAGGGGTCCATAAGAGAAGAATTCATCTGATTAGTCACCATTTTCATAATATTAGGAAGGTGTTAGCTTTCAACTTCACCATTCACTACCACAGGTTCTCCGTGGAGGCCTAAAAAATAACTGATAACTTTTACCCTAACATCCTCTAGTTCCCCTACCACTGAGCCATCATCCCTAACCAACTCCTTTATCTTATTACTACCTCTATGTCTTAGGGTAGACACATGACAAAATCTAGTGTTTCTATCACTTTTTAAAGCCAAACCAACCTTGATTTTTGGCTTATAGCAATTTTGTCAATTTAATGGCCACACTTTCCTAAGACCCAAGTGAGTTCATGTGCTCACCTGTATTAAATAAATGACCATTGACCTTACATCTATAAATATAAGTGCTCTATTATTGCATGCATTACATGTACACTAAATATTTATCTACTATACTTGGTGTAAGAGCATCATCAACAGACTTGTTTTCATGTTTATGTTGGAAAACCACTTGTTCTATTATTTGTGAGTTTATATTATCACCAATTTGATATATTTATTATTAATATTTAATTTTTATGTGTGGGAATTCTAAAAAGCATCAAATATCACTCTAAAATCAATAAATATCAAGGAGAAGACTCTATATACACTATACATGCAAAGAATATGGAAAATTTTATTTTTCAATGTTGCAAAGATTTATCAAATTTTACAAAATTATTAATAAAGAAAATAAAACATAATGCTAACAAATATTGACATAGATTATGTATATCTTAAATATTATCTTGATACTATTCTATAATGTTGTTTAGTATGTACAAAGTCATGTGTTTAGATAAAAGATCAATTTTCATCAGAATACAACCTATTAGATATTTTAATGCAAACTGGAGGTTTATTGTAATAGTGAATATGTCCATGCAATTATACCCATGTGTGAGCCAGAATTTCAAAATTTTAAAAAATGTTGATTGTTGTGTTGATTATTTAAGACTATGAAAGCAACTTAATCGCAAGCAATCGAGGAAATGGAAAAATAAATAGCAACCAAAGACAAACATGTTCTTCATAAAACCATTGAATGGCTAAGATGGAAGACTTAAATAAGTTTTCAGGGTATCTAAAATGGTTTGAGCATCATTAATAGTATGTGAAAATTATGGAAGATTTTTAGTGAAGGTTGAGACATAATTCATAAATCAAAATAATTATATTAATAATAATTAAAACTTATTACTAAATTAATAGACACAAGTTAGCCTTGACATGTGGTATTAGATCAAATGCTTGCATGGGTGGCCGTAATTGATTTTTATGCGAAAAATGCTTCAAACATAGATAAAATAAATCGCTAGGCAAAATTTTTGAAAAGGCAAAATGGACTGTGGAAAAAGCGTATGAATTGTCGGTGTTGTGCGATGTGGAGATGGCCTTGATAATATTTTCCAGCCATGGGAAGCTTTACGAATACGCAAGTAACAGGTCGATTCCTATGCAATAAGGGATGTTGAAGAGTACCGTAATTTTTGCGATCCATTAGGGTTTCAAAATAAGCTTGCAATCGAGAGAGATTCATAGATCCATTAGGGTTTATGAGGGGAATTTAGGGTTTTTAACAACTTCATTTGTTGGAATTTGGGATGGAGGGTTTCAACAAAGATGCATGCATTGAGCCAAAAATAAATTTTAAAGAAGCAATCCGTGGAGGACCACCTCTAACAAGAGGGGAACACAATCAACGATTGCCAAGGAAACCATTGAGGATGCCAAAGGTTGATTCAAGGAAAACAAAGATGAGTTGCATGAAAGCAACTAATGGATCCCCAATAGTGAAGTTGGAAATAATGGATGTCCAGGAAGGAATAGATGCGATTGAGAGGAAAAGCCTAATTTATCGATTCATGGGATTCCGATCGACTCTTGCTACCTTCAAGCAATGGGCTGCCAAAAACTGGAGCACTAAAGGTAAGTTCTAAATTTTTACTTACCCTAATGGCTACTTTCTTATTTTTTTTTATAATGAAGAAGATAGGGAGAACATTTTTCAAGGGGGGCCATGGTTTTTTGGTAGGGCAAGACTCTTCATGAAGCCCTGGCATACCAAGTTCAAAGTTGAGGAAGATATGCCATCAACTACCCCTGTTTGGGTCCGTTTATTTGGTCTTCCGATAGAATATTGGCATCCAAAGATATTTGCAACAATTGGAAATTCTTTAGGAGTTTACATGATGACTTATGATAGCACCCAACACTTAGAGCATATGATTTATGCAAGGATTTGTGTTTTTATTGATTTTGACAAACCACTTCTAGAGAAGATTACTTTACAATATGGGAAAGAAATATGGGAGCAAGTAGTAGATTATGAAAATATTCCATTTAGATGTAGAATTTGTCATGAATATGGCCATATAGCCAAGGATTGTCCACATAAGGTCTCTAACAAAGAGAAAGAGGATGGGGACTTGGTAGGGTTTCAAATCCCTAAACAAAAAAACACAAAAAAAAATAGCAACAAAAGAGAAAACAATAATTTCACCTAACACCTTTGAAATTCTCTCCACGAATGAGCAAGTAGATGATGAGGATGGTCAAATGAAAACAATTATTATGGAGACATAGTTTTATGAAGAGAGAGAATAGGAAGGATTGCATGATGAGAAATCATTAAAAGAGATTGCCTTGATGCTGAGAAATAACAGTAAAGGAAAAAAAGTACAATGTAGAAAACCAACCCAAGTGCAAAACAAAAGGGTAGATTCAAACTACAAACAAAACGGATCCGCCAAAAGACCATATAAATTCCAACAGTAGTGTTGTGGTCCCAAGTAACCAGCCTATAGTCCCAACAAGAATGAAGCAAGATACGAATAAAAGGATAAGGATGCCATAATCCTAAGGCTTATAGTCAGTCTCTTTATGGCAATGTTGGAAGCTTTGGCTATTTTGCTAAGCAATTTCTGATATTTTTGGTAATTTGTTAAGCTTTGGTTTATTTTTAGTGTTATTGTTTTTTGTTTGTTTTGTCTATAGCTCCTTTGTGCTTTGTTTTTGTTGTATTTGTTTTTCCTGATTTCATTTGTGGTGTATTTGATTCATTTTGTTGTTTCTATTTTGGATTTGTTTTGTTATGTTTTTTTGGGGGTTTTTCTGTGTGGTTTGTGTTATGTGGTTTTTTGGTTTGTGGTGTATTTGTTTCTTTTTGTTGTTTTTGTTATGGTAGTGTTTTTTTATGCTATGTTTGTGGTTTTTCTATGTGTTTCATGTTTTGGTGTTGTTTATTTTTGTCATTTTTTAAAATTATTTATTTATTTATTTGTTTTTTTTTGTGTGTGTTTTATTTGATTGTGTTTTGCTATGTTTTTTGTGTGTTTGTTCTGTGTGGTTAGTGTTTTTTTTGTGCATGCGTTTGATTGTGCTTTTTCTTATTGACACACTCAAGGAGTATGCTTTATTTGTTTTAGCTTTTTGTGTGTTTGTGTTTATGTGTTCTTGTTTTTTGTTGTTTCAAGTATGTTCCTTGCGTGTGTCAAAGGTGGTAGGCTAGGTGCGAGCCCTGGGCATTTTTGGTGAAAGATATACCCCTGCCTCCTTGGGTCTTACCCAAAAGTGGCATTCCTTCTGAGATGTTTTCCACAAACAAAAAAAAGTTATTGATATTTACTTTTATGAGTGGATATTCTAAATAATAATAAGTCACTATAAAGTTAATGCATGCTATGGAGAAGAGTATAAATATAGAGGATTTGGATAAGTAATTTTAGAGACAACATAATATAGTTCATTTACCAATGTTGCAAAGGTTTACCAGATCATCCCAAAAAAAATTATTAATAAAAAGGAATATAATGGTTAATTAGACTAACACATATTGATGTACAAATTTTAAATACTACCATGATACTATTTCATAACACTATTGGATAGTACATATAGATTCTTATGTTTAGATATAAGACCAATTTTAGTACAATTTATTGACTTTTTAAATGCAAAGTGAAAGGTTTTTGTAATAGTGAAGATGTCTATACATATTATACCCATGCTTAAGCTAGAATTCAAAATTTAAAAATAATTTACTAGATTCGAAGTTGAATCCAAATCTTGTGACAAGCCATATTATTCACTTCCAGACTCAATCATTTTAAAATTAACTTTGTCAATAATACTATTATTCTTTTTAATTAATAAGTTAATAAGCGGATTGAAAGGGCCCCATCCATTTTACATAAACTTCCTTACAAGCAGATCATAAAAGGTAAAGAAAATATGGTGCCAAGTTTATCTAAACTATTAAAAAATATAAAGAACCACCTAAACCACCTGATAAGAAACATACATACTACACTACCAATAACAAGAATAACTAGACAATAGTTGAGTTTACATACATAACAGTCTACCACATATATACTGGGACACCCATAACAGTTTACCCCAAGAACTAAATCCTCAAATTTAGCTTCTTCCAACTAGAAAGTGAACATCATTGGATCGATTTGGCTTCTCCATAGTCACCAATTCAATAATTTGAAGTGGGAAATTATCTTCCCATTTAATAATATCCTGAGCCTCCACCTCCAAGTTTACCAATAAATTTGTAAATCCATTCTCCTCCCAATAAACATGCTTCAACTATAGGTTGTGATAAGACTGTAGGATCTTTTTCATACCCACAACCATATCTGCAATGCTCTAACCAACTTCTTGTCTTCCTTTCATAATATTTATAAGGTTTAGGGAGTCCCATTCCACAATAATGTTTTATAATGGCATTTTTTGATTAACTTAGCCCTTGTAGAAAAATCCTGAGCCTCAGCAAAATGGTTGGACTGGATGGATAGAGGTTCGAAAAAGCTTGCACAATCATACCCCTAGAATCCCTAAAAAATCCACCTACACCAGCATGCCTTGGGTTCCGTTTTGTAGTGCCATTGACATTCAGTTTGATCCACCCATTTGGAGGGGGTTCCCACTTAACTTCCAACCTTAAAAATATCAATACATTCAAATAGATTAAAGGCTTCAAATTACAACGAAAAACAATGGCTTCATTGAGTCTAATTTCTGCTACCTTAAGAAAGGATAAGGTCTGAGTGTTTTCCATAGCAACATACAAAATATAAAAAGTAACCACAAAGCCTCTCTTTTCCTATTTTCAAAAGCCCTATTATTCATCTCATTCCAAATTCCCCAAAGAAAATGGGAGAGATAAAACCTCTAGAGAACTTTTAATATATCACTATTGAAAGGAGGATATCACTGCATACATAAATCTCCTATAGTGGCTGGGAGGATCCAAGGAACATCAAAGGATCCCAAAACCTTCTCTAAAATCTATCTAGCAAAGGGACGTTCAAGAAAAAGATGATGTACCGATTCCAAAATTTGTTCACATAAATAACATCTATTTACAATAGAGATTCCTCCTTTGTGTAAGTTATCAATAGTTAATATTCTGTTTTGAGCCATCAACTATAAGAACAAAGCTATTTTAGGGATGAGCCCCTTAATCTAGATATTTTTGATTAAAAATGAACTTCTACCTTCTATCTCAAGCAAATGGTATCCAAACTTAACAGAGTATTTTCCATTATTTTCCTCCTTCCAGTGTACTATGTAGCCCCTTTGCCCTCTTAGTCCTATCCTCTTGGATCGGGTCCATATCCCTCTGCATAAATGCTACCTATGCTTGTAGCACCTCTATATCCCTTATAAAATATCCCTGATCCATGACCTATCTTGGACCATCCACTACTAATGTAGAGGTCTCTCCCTTCCCTCTACCTAGTAGTGTCTTGGCCAACATGGGGGCAACTCCAGTTGCTCCTACCTCCCTGGTCCTAGCTGATATAGTGGTAGCCATAACTATTCCACTCAGACCCAAGCTTGTCTCTACCTTAGGGCCACTTGGAACTATTGCTCTTGCTTTGTGACCCATCGAGAGACCTCTCAAAAATCCTGTTGCATTTCCAGGATCAAAATCTAGTACCTCTATATCGATATTGAAGGGGATATCCTTTGGGATATGACACCCCTATACCACCTTCAGTACCTGAGGGCCACTCTAAAATCATCCACATTTGGATCCACATAGGGTGGGTCATCTAGGTCCTCCATATATATCACCTCATCGAGATCTCCTCTGACTCTCGATGGGTCCTGGTACACTCTCCTGTACCAATAGTCACCTAAGTTCTTGATCCCTTGTAATATCCTGAACTACTACTGGACTCTATCAAATATATGAAGATCCAAACCCCCCTCTCCATAGAGAGCCATATGATCCTCCTCACCCGAGCCAGATCCATTGCATCCACAACCCAACCAGGGTGTAGATGCTAGGGCCACTATATAATCTTGATCTCCCTCAACTCATCTATTACCCACCTTGCTAGTGGTAGGTTCCTAGTATAAGTCCTCTAGACTCACTCATATGATATGGACCACCTATATGATGTTGGTTTCTCTGGGTTGGGTAATGGTCCTGGTAGTTCAGATGATTCCTATATTGCTATGTGCTCCCAGCTCCACAGCTAAAGCAATGCCATGCAAACTATCATTATATGCCCTTTGTACACAACATTGTACAATGTCTTGTACAATTGGGACAACACGTATGGACCCCATGTGAATCTCACCTACTAATCCTTTATGTATACCACTACACCCACCATCACCCATGGTAGGTTTTGCATTCTAGTGTGGCACATCAGTAGTCCCACCACCATCCCACACAACATGGTCATCAATGGATCGACTCCATAACATCCCACCATCTCATCGATTGATATAACACTCTCTTGGACTTGGTGGGCCCAACCTCTTGATAACCTTTGCAACATGGCTGGCCACTCATGTGATCTATAAACTACCCCCCTAATGGGGATGCATAGAATGCACCACACATCCTCTCATGTGACCGTCATCTCCCCTATCGGTAACCAAAATGTAGATGATTTTGGATACCACCTCTTTACCAACGTTGTCAACAGTACTCTATCTACGTCAACCTACGATATATCTACCATGTGGTGAAGCCCCATTGCCCCTAGGGTGTATCTCTCAACCTAAGAGAGTTCTCATAACCCCACTTCCAAGGAGGTTGGCCTCCACTCGCAGCTCTCTAGAACATCATGTTGCATCCACAAACATAAAATAAAGTTTTCATCAATCTCTTGAGCTCATTAAATTTTTTTAAATTAATTAAAATTATTGTTTCTTCTCTTTATGTGTTTGATGATCTTTTCTTTTTCTCCAACAAAATCATGCTTGTCTAGCCATGGGCGTGATTTTACATTCTTGTTTCTTTATATGGAATCGTACCCGTTCTTGTGGGGTACAATCTCACAAAATCATTCCCCCTACTTTTGGGGAATAATTTCACCCACCACTAAGAACCAAGGGAAATTGTATTCGGGCCACAAAATTACGCTTGGGTCATACACAACAATTTTGACAGTGACAAAGAAAAATAACAAATAAATTAACAATTTTTTCCTCTTTATGTGACATCATGATCAATATTTGTAGGGCATGATTTCCCATAGCTAGGTTTTTCTTCTAAGAAACGCTAATTTTTAAAGTTAATCTTTTAAGGTTGGCTTTTCTTGATTTTTTTGCTCGTTCTTATTTCAAATCCCTTATAAATAGAGGGTTTAAAATTTTCTTTTTCTCTCCTAGAATTGCAATAACTAAGCAAGTTATAAAATATATTAAAGTGATTTTGCAAGTGCTCAAGTTCAAGTTTCCAAGCAAGCTAAAGTGATATGTTGAAGCTCTCTAACCATTGTGGATTCTTTCTTCTACTGCATTGTTTGTGTGTTTGTTGTTTTTGGTGGACAAGTGTTGAAGCCCTAAGGAGGTTATAATACTTGGAGGTCTCCATCCTTTTGCCTATATTTTTTCTAACACCAAGTTGTTTTTGCACTTCTACATTTGCATGGTAGTTAGATATTTATTTTGCATTAGTTCATCTACATCATTCAGGAGTTTTTTCCCTCTGCTATGATATCGCATGCAATAATTCTAGGGTACAATTTCATTGTTCTACAAAATCATGACCGCTCCATATAGGGCATGGTTTTGCGTAGAATAGGATTGAGGGCAATTTGCTATCACCAAACCCTAGGTTTGTATTTCATGTTGCATTATGATCATAATAGCACAATCTACATTTTGTTCATCACACTGTTCTATTGTACTTTATTTTGTTTTTCCATCTTCCAAAGGTCAAATTTCACTTTTGTATTTCAAAATCCAGCTAAAAGGACATAGGGGTTTGACTATTGCACCTCCAAGCATTGTCATATAGTGGCCTAAGCAGGCCCCCTAACACTGATCATATTTTTCAAGTGTTTATGAAGTTATTTTGCAAGAATATAAATCATGGGATATTGTTGGATGAAATATAAGGTTTGGATCAACCACCGAATAAGATAAATGCCCTGATAAATATTTTAGGTTGTTTTTTGGGTGATTTCTATTTCTGTCAAAATCGTAGTCAAAATCGTAGATCATAAATAAAAAGAAAATATTTAATTAAGTTTCTAGGCATTTGAAAGGACAAAAGCATATAGTGTGCATCTAGGGTTTAATATTTGCTTGTGCATCTCCCTTGAACCCTTGCTCAAAGGTTTTGTTTTACAAATCCTAGGGTTAGATATCATTCAATAAAAGAATCATTCTAGGGTTAGATTTTATCTTCTTGTATATTGCATCTTGCATTGTTCTTTCATGTCATAGCTTAGTTATAGAAATCCCAAACATAGGTGATTGCTCTAATTAAATACATTACACATTCTACCCATGACTTGGAATAAGTCCTAAAATCATTCTTGGTGAACCCTTTCCCCACAAAACCAAGTGTAGAGTTATAACATACCCCGAGGTTCACCTCGTATCCCAACAGATCTAGCCAGGAATCGTACGTGGTAGGGCAGTTTTCCCCCTCTACACAATTACAAGATATAAAATGAGCATGCAATATTGAATATATGATAATGGCAATATACTAAGCATGTAAAACTCATAAGAAAATTTTATAATAACTCATAAAACTGCCATTAATGAAAGCTCACAAAAATAGTACAATGATAAAAATGGAGGTCTTAAACACTCCATATTCCATACATGCTCTACATTGTATCTATTACTCCTCTACACTATGCTCTCTATATTCTCATCTTGTATCTCACTTTTCCTACTATCAAAGGCCTATATATAATGAGATGTGACTCTTGGCCTTCCACCTACCTATGACTCTTCATATTTCTATTCTATGGACTCATGTGCACATGGACAACATGCACATTTACATCATCAAGTACTTTGCACATTCTAACAACACTTGTGCATTTATTACATTGCATAAAGTAAATACTCAAATACTAACTTAAGATACTTAACCTAATCTAACCATGTACCCATGGTGGTACATTGACATGTACCAAATAATGTAATATATTCCAACATCCCCCTGTATTACATTATTTGGTTATTGAAGACTTTAGTCTTCAATATGGTCTTCTTCTTGCTCCTTTAGTTCACTTTGATCTATCTCCTATTGAAAATTGATATATGGATTCAGCTTGAAAGTATTTTCTTCCATCTTCATCTTTTTCTTTTTTTCATGCTTCCTATTCTTGTTTCTTATTTTTCTTCTTCGTTTTTGCACTTGTACTAGTGAAATATCTTCAACATGGTGAGTTAGTATATCATCACAATAGTATTGATCAAGATTCAGTACTTCATTGCTAATATGTTCATATTTCTTTTGTTTCATCCTTTGAAATAATTCAAAAGTAATTAGTGATAGATATATCATCAAACATTCTTCTGAAGTAAGTATAACTATATTTTGAGTATTCCACCAAGATTTGAAAAGTACTTCATGAATAAAACCAATTAATATCATAAAATTTTCTTCTTTTTCTTCCTTGAGAAACAAAGAAAATATTTCTTTTAAACTAGTAGACAAATGCTTGTATCCATCAAAAGTATCTATTAAGTTTTGTGAATAATACTTCAGTTCATGAAATAGTTCATCATTACATGCATTCTTCACTATTTCATCCATATTTCTTTTGAATTTTGAAATAGAATTCCTTATTCCTCCTTAGTATTTATATGATAGTCTAAGAACACTTTTCAAAATTTTAACCTTTCAAGCAATTATGTTGTAAGCCTTATATCTCCCTATATTTTCATCTTCTAAATTTTAAGTTGAATTTAAGTATACTAGTTTTTCAATTCTTCTACTTTTGAATATACTTTGTAATTTCTAATGATCAACCAATTTAATTTTCCAAATTTCTAGGTAGAATTCCTTTTATCTCCCTAGTGTTTTGAATTTGATATGATATTTTCAATTCTTAAATTTTGTAGAATACCTTGTACCAACCAAATATTTTGAATATAATATTACTTTGGTTAGATACTTAGATTTCTAAGTTTCCTTTGATTTGAATCCCTTTTGTCTCCCTAATGTTCAACTTCAAGACAAGCACTTTATAAATGGAAAGCTAAAGATAATCTTGATGCAATTTCAATTGATAAGATTTTCTATCTTCAAGTTCTTTAAGTTGGATTCCTTATGTCTCATTAATTTTGAGCAAGAGACTAATTCCAATGTAGTTTTCCAACTTTCTACCAACTCTATGTTGTGCTTCAATTTTCAATAGTAAGGCTTCTAAATTTCAAGAACCTAAATTGGTGTTGAACTCCTTATAACTCCCTAATTAGAAATTTAGAAAATAAAGGTATTTGCAAATTTAATATTTCAATTTTGATGTAGAAACCTTATTCCTCCAAGTTAAATTATTTGCAAATATTTCTATGCTTGAATTTCAAATAAAGTAATTCCAAAAGATTTTAAATTAAATCCTCCTTACTTCAAAAATATTTCAAACCATTTATGGTTATAGTTCATCAATGCAATTCCTTATATCTCCATTCATCTAATTAATCTCAAGAATAATGAATTAACTAAGCTTAACTTTAGTGTTCATAAACCTTATACCTCATTTACCTTTATGAAATGCAAATAGATTTGAATATTAATATACCTTCTTTGAGATGGAGTGCTACGTATTTGGTCCTCTACTCCTTCGACTGCAACTTGCACTTCTAATTTAGGTGTTATCCACCTTTTAGTCTTCAATATTTAGATGATGTCTTTTCACTGCAATTAATGCTCTTCCTTGTTATGGTGCTCTTTTAGACTTTTATTGTCCTCCTTGTGCTTGTTATGTTCATTCAAGGGTGTTTGACCTAATATGATGTTGCTCCATGAAAATACCTCCTCTCTTTTGCACCTATGTCTTCTATCTCCACTGTATCGTGCATTAACTCCTTTCTCTCTTTACTACACTTGGACCTGATCCTCAACGTAGGTCCTTCCTTTCGTGCCCAAGTTTGATGTTTAATAATAACATCTCTTCAATAGAGTTCAACTCCCATGCATTTATTAATATCTAGGATATTTCAATCTTCTTCCAATATGGTTGGTGCTCCTCCTACTTCAGCAAGTGACACTCTTTCTCTTCATATTCAAGATATTATGTAGTGCACCTTGATTCTTTAATGCCCTTCCTTACTATATAACATGTGTCAATACTTAGCCTAATGTATTTCCAAGGTATTACACTATCTTTAATATTACCATCAACATGTGGCAGCTTATCACTTGCACTCCCAAGGTATACTTATGCAATACTTGATTCTTTGGTACTCAATCTAACTTTGCTTCAACGTTACACCTACCCGAATTAATCTTCATCAAATGTGTTCTTGGCTGCCTGTTCGTATGCTCTTCTTGTTCTTCTTGAACAATGCTAATGATGTTGAGGTATTGTTGCTCCTCCTCTCCTTGGTGGCTCCACCTTAATGGTTCTTTTCCAACGTAGGTATGGTTCTCTTCCATGGTGGCTATGTGGTGGCTTCTTTAAATATAGGTGTCTTCTTTGAGTTGTGGTGGCTCTTCCAACTCAATGATGGTTTCTCCTTTGGTGGTTCACCAATATCTCTTCCTTGATGACATTTCCACCCGTTTGCTCGATATCCTTTCAACATTTTTTGGCCATATATCCAAGATTATTAACTTGGGTAAAAACCTTTGCTTTTTAATTTATTTATCTCCTAAGAAACTTGCACCTTAATACTTGCTTTGGCTATGTCCTCTAACTTCTTTTTGCTACATATAATAGTCTAATGCGAATGTTATAGTCTTTAATTTTTGGTACCTTTACTTGGTGTCTTTAGACTCCTTGATCATGTTGTCTTTGGGCACTTATTTGACCTTTCATTAGACAATAAAAATGCCTCCTTCGTTGGCTTGAAGACTCTTCTCTTAAACTACTTCTTTCTGATTTTAATAGCTCTAATTTGGTGCTCTTAAAAACTTATAAAAGACTAATTTTAATGCTTGAATACTAAAATTTTGTAGCATCAATATTGCATACCTATTTTGCCTCCTTTTGTAGCTAATATTCTTGGTGATTTGATTCACCTTTTTGCTGCTCCAAATTTGTAGAATTTGTAGCTCCAAATCCTTTTGATTTTCTACCCTAAACTTGTTCGAAATCTGCTCAAAAAACTTCTTTAGCTTGTAACTTTCAATGTTGCTTGAAAATCAGCTTCTATGCTATCCAAGAATGTTCTCAAATTTTTCCCTTACTTTTCCAATTTTCTAGCTTAAATTGCTGCCTATTTCTCCTTCAACTGTGTTGTCCAAGAATGTATAATTTTGTAGCTATAACATTGTCCAATATGTTGCCTTCAACTTCTGAAATTTGCAGCACCTTTCTTTGACCAAATGTTGTCCAATGCTTCTTGCAAATCTGCCTCAAAATTCTCCAAAAATGCAGCTATATTTCCTCCTTCTAATGCTGCCCAATTTTGTAGTCCAAATCTCTTTAAATGGCTACTTCCAAAATCTCATTTCTTCTCCTTATCTTGTTGTCCAAGAATATCTCCTAACTTCTCCAAATTGTTGCCTTTTTTTATCGTCAAGCCTTTCTTTAATTGGTTGTTCTTGGGCACTTCTAAATCAACCCAAATCTTCTCCAAATTGCAGCTATATGTCACCTCCAATTTGTTGTCCTGAGACTCTTCAATGTTTGCTTTTTGGGATTGTTGTTGAATGGTGACAATTATCCCAAATTCTTCTTTTCAAGAGCTACTCCTTCTTGTAATCTTCTACCTTGAGCTTTCTTCAAAATTTTTCCAATGGCCACTTCTTTAACTTATTCAATAGGGCTTCTCTATCCTTATTATTCTTTCTCCTTCCAAGTTTACTTGAGACCTCTTCTCTTGGGTCTTCAAATTCTGCAACTTCTCAAATATTCAATAGGATTTTTCTTAGTCCTCCTTTATCTTTAATCTTCAATATTCTATCTTCCAAATCTGGAAGTTCTTCAATGAGATCTCTTCTCTTGGATCTCTTATTTCTCCAATCTTCAATAGGGCTTCTCTTGGCCTCTTCTCAATATTTAATAGTGTTGCTTTCTTCTTTCTTCAATCTGCAATCTGCAGTTTTCAATATTCTATGGAGATCTCCTTCTTGGGTCTCCTCAATCTCCAATCTCCAATGGGACATTTTCTTTGGACCTCCTCAATCTTCAATAGGGCTCCTTTTTTTTTTGGCAACAAATAACTAATCCCTACACAAGGAAAGCACGTAGAATTTCAGGCAATTGAAGATGAAATTCTTCTCTATCCATTGTAGGAAGCTTTTCAAAATTTGAGAACTAAGTTTTTGCAACATAAAAACTTAGATAGCAAAAACCAAATACATGCAAATATCTAGATCTCTAAAAATCAATAAACTTCACTAGTTATCCTTAAATCTAGTGGAAATAGATATTTGTTAAGTCCTAGTCTTCACAAGTTTTCTTGCAAACTTGTGGAAAGACTATCAAAGAAAATAACAAAAAATAAAAATAAAAATAATATTTGCTTATCTTATCTCTATCTCTCTTGTGGCTCTCCCTATCTCCTTTCAATCTACCTTGTGCTCTGATACCACTGTTAGCTTTTTATGCTAGATACTTAATGAGAAATCAACCACAAGATATAAAATGAGCATGCAATATTAAATATATGATAATGGAAATATACTAAGCATGTAAAACTCATAAGAAACTTTTGTAATAACTCATAAAAATGCCATTAATGAGAGCTCACAAAAATAATACAATGATAAAAATGAAGGTCTTAAACACTTCATATTCCATATATGCTCTACATTGTATCTATTACTCCTCTACACTATGCTCTCTATATTCTCACCTTGTATCTATATTTTTCTACTATCAAAGGCCTATATATAATGATATGTGACTCTTGACCTTCCACCTACCTATGACTCTTCATCTTCCTATTTTATGGACTCATGTGCACATGGAAAACATGCACATTTACATCATCAAGTACTTTGCACATTCTAACAATACTTGTGCATTTATTACATTGCATAAAGTAAATACTCAAATACTAACTTAAGATACTTAACCTAATCTAACCATGTACCCATGGTGGTACATTGACATATACCAAATAATGTAATATATTCCAACATTTACAACTTGAATATGAATCCTTGATTCTTGACTGAATTTATTCAATTCTATGGAGCATTGTCTCCATAATATAGCCATAGTAATGTAATTGTTCACATACTTGACTATTGCTCTCCATATGCCAAGTATCATGACTCTTGGTTTATCAACTTGTCACTTGCATACTTGATGGATACTTGACTCTACAACACTTGCACATATCTACATGACTCTTGGACTCCTACATGCATTGCTAATCTAATACACTTGTGCACATCCTCACATTACACATTTGCACTCTTGCATAAAAGACACTTGTGCACATTCTGTCTTACATGACACATGTATTTCTTGCACATTCACACTTACATGACGATTGTGCATTTCCTACACATTCACACTTACATAAAAATGAAAATATAACTCACACTCTAAACTATTGACACAACCCTAATCTACTATTTATAAAGGTACCATGGGGGTACATTAGCATGTACCAAATAATGTAATATACCTCAACAATAATCATACTCACAAAACTTGTTGGAAAAAAGGAAATAATGTTAATGAGTGGAGCACTATAAAAGACATTAATGATGGCATTAGATGAAATTATGAAACAGATAATTGCAAAAGCTATTATGAAAATAATCAAAATTACAACAAATGTAGTACCGCCCATTTTGCAGAGGCCAAAGCACTTTTTTAGGGTATCTTGCAATTGGAAGCCATGGACTATAAGAATGTTATTATCAAGGGAGATTCCATAAACATCATTAAACCTATCAATAGCTTTTAAAATCCCAACTAGACCATAGAAAACTTAATTTCAGAATCTAAAAGAATAATCCATAACCTAGAAAAGTTCAAGTTAAGAATGTGTTTATGGAAGGAAATAAATCTATAGATTTTCTCACCAACTTGGGCCCGTGTTAGGAAGAAAAAGCCATATGTGATAAGGATAGCCTTAGGTTTAGCCTTAGGTTTATTTTTAAAATTATTATGTGAGATTCTATCTCTCAAGTGGGTAGCTAGATTGCTAGGTTGTTAGCATATAGATCCCATTTAGTTGTTAAATCATATTTGTTATTTGATTAGGCTATTTTAGCAATTTGTTAGGATTGCTTAGTTGTTTTGATTATCTTCTTGTAATTTAGGTATTTCAAATGTTTATATAGTTCAAAATTTTTAATAAAAATAAACTTTTTTAATATGGCAGGAAGCCTTCCCCGAGGGTCTCAACCATTTTGACAATGTTGTTAGAGAATCCTAGATCATTCAGTTTCAACATAGTGAGGGATGGGAAATGGATCAGAGTTTGTTTGGGCCTCAAGATGGGAAGTGACACCGATGCTGAGTTTGACTTATCTAAATTCCCTTGTTGAAACAAAGTTTATAAAAGTTTTGAATCTTCTTTAGAACTCGGGCCCTTTCGTGCCTTTCAGAAGGGTCACCTTAAAATTTTCATATTCGAAAATTAGACTCTTTATTGTCACTCAGCCTAGTTCGTGGTTTCTCTTGTGGTGTTGGCCTAGGTGGCTATCCAAGTTGGCAAAGTTTATTTTTCGCTTATATGTCGATATATTAGGACTCAATTTTTTTAAATGGGATTGTAGGGGTGACTTGGAGAGGGTTAACGAGTCATCATCACATGTGGTGGACTAAGGTTGTGAGCCAAGGTGGTCATATCCAAAGCATTTGGATAGGAGGTGCATGTCAAGTCAAAAATCATCACTTTGATCGGCCAAGGGATGTGGAACATACCGATGTATTATGGTTGGACTTGACTCAGCATGAGCCTTCAAAGGTGGCAAGATCAATTTAAGAAAGAGATTGTTAATAGTAAGTCATGGACTACTATGATTTTCCATGCTCTTGGGTTTCCCTTAATAATGGTTGTGCATGGGTTGAGGTGGTAATTCAACATGTGGGAAGTGTCAAACACCAGTTGGGATGCTATGAGAGCATGCAAAAAAAAATTTCTCCAATCCATTGAAATCACTATAAATCAGTCTAGAGTTGGGTGTTAGGGCTCTAGAATGGTTGGTTCCTTTTTTAAGGAGATTACGTTGAACTGTGGGTTTACAATTCAGGTGTTTTTTCTTGAGTGCAGATCCTAGAGTGATAGCTGGCAGTATTGTGGCTCATTGGTGGTTGGATGGGCCGACATCAAAATATTATGTCAATTCAACATTTTTCTTGGAATTGAAAGTGTATCTTATATTTCTCTTCTTAATATTTCTCGCGAGGTCCTAAGGCTATGGGTTGTCAAGGTGGGCTAAACTTTGTGGGAATGTTAGAAGTCGAGGCTCTCTACTTTTTAAATCTTGATTCAAGATAGCTTCAATCTGTCTAGTGTTCATGAGACATCTTTAGATTTTGCCTGGTGTATACCCCTGCTTTGGTTGTTCTTGTGTAGAAATGCTTTTGGGAAAATGATAAGGTTGGTCCTAGAGCTGCTTTGGTTGTTCTTGTGTAGAAATGTTTTTGGGAAAATGACAAGGTTGGTCCTAGAGCCGAGCTTGCTTGTCACAAGGATATTAGAAAAATCCTAAAGAAGGGTAATCTTCTCCATTGCCTAATGAAATTCAATGACCACAACAAAGGATGTGGAGAAGCATATCGCCTATTTGTGGTGCAGCGAGATGGTTCGAGTGGGGACCCTTGAGTTTGAGGTATTTATTACCCTAATTGCTAAAGTTAGGAGCTTGTCAACAGACAGGTTTGTGTACAACAGAGAGAAACATCCCCTATCCAGAGAGTCCCAAAAATTTTGGGTGAAGATGAGGAGCTAGTAAAATTCCAAAACGGGTTTAAAAGAGCCTCCTTGAAGGCGCCTTGGGGCAAAGTGGTGTTGGTGATAATGCAATATTTCACGTTGGACAAAAATCAGGATATTCTCAGGAGCTTCTATTTCAAGTTCTTGAACCATTTGTGTCACAAGAGGCTTATGAATATCCCTTCATTCTTGTTTTAGTCGATGGTGAAGTCAATGAGTTGAGTTAAGAAAGAGACAAGTTCAGACCCAATCCATCAAGGGTTGGTGAAGTTAATTTTCGACTACGTTATTAAAGCTAGAGGATTTTTGGGGGAGGAGATTTTGAATTCTTTGGAAAAGGTGGCACCTTCGATTGTTGACTATATAGATTCTTCTCATTCTAATCAAAGCGAATATTTGAGCCAGGAGACCATCCACACAACCCCTGTTTTGGCTTTCGGGGTCAAGGTGGGAAATTTTCCCTTGAAAGGTGTTGGCAAAAGTGAGGAAAGAACCAGGTGCTCCAAATGCTTGGTGGCAAAGTTAGCTAATGTAGATAAGGCTCCTCTTTGCAAGGACAAATCTAAATTCGATGATTTTGTCCCTCCTAGGAAGAAATCTAAGCTTTTGTTTGGGTCAACCAGCAAGAAAAAAGATATTACTACTCAATCCCAAGATATTATTAGCATGCCCAAATCCTTCAAAAGGATGCTCTTGAAGTTGCAAAAGTCCCTTATAGACTCCATGCAAGCATTCATCTCATGCGCTAAAGAAATCATGGTGGTAATGGACTGCAAGCAGTGGGACATAAATGCGTAGGATGCAGATAAGAATGAAGTTGGGCCTAGTGGCCTAAAGAATTGAGGAGCGGGATCCTCGATTGCATTTTGCTATTTTTGTGTTGGGTTGTCTCGTCGGTTGGATCCTCCCCTACATGGGAGGTTATTATTATTTTTTTAGTTGTTGATGTTCTTTTTCGTTTTGTGGTTTGTGGATCATTCGTTTTATTTCCTGATGTTATATCTATCGATTTGTATTGTTTCGTTCCTACCTTCTATGGGTCTTGTTGTGGCTGCTCCACAACGTACCCCAAAATTGGGGAACCCCCTTTTGCATGTTTTCTAAGAAGACCGAAGTAGTTGACAGTTGCAACATCGCAACATGTTGCATTTTTGCCAAGGGAACAGAGTAGTTGACAGTGCGTCTGATATTAGTGATGAACACCAGGACAGTGAAACTGAAGACTGCATAGTGACGTGGACAAAAAAAGAAGATAAAAGAAATTTATGACATAAGGACAAAATCCAATGAATAAGACAAAACGTTACATAAGGAATCTTTAATGATTTGAGATCATTTAAGATTGTCGTTACACATGGAAGGAAACGGACGCAAGCCCATGTGGAGAAAATGAAACGAAGGGCCACAAAATAGAAACGAAAAGTCTTTTGGGAATCAGAACACATGCATGCAGAGGGAAGGTGAAACGAACAGCCATTGGAAGACGAAACGAAAATTTTCTAAGAAGTTTTAAATACGCCATTCAAAGAGGCCAGAAGGGGTTGGAAACTGTTGCAAGCAGAGTTGCAGATTTGAAGGCAAGAGGGCCATTCTGGACCTGTTTGGGCTATTTTTCTTCCATGGACTGGTTTGGGAAAACCAGAAATTTCTGTTATTGTAAAATGACAAATTTTTAATACAGAAAATTTCAGAAAGTTGCATCTTATGGACAAGAAAGGAGGAGTCATTTTCTGCATGCAAGATTAAATGTCTATTTTTCCCCTTTTCAGATTTTAGGCTTGTAAATGGAGTTTATGCAAGTTTTCTTGGTTGCTTCATGCGAATGTCTAAATCTGAAAACCTCATTTAAAACCCTAGGAGCCAGCACTTAGCTTATCCGGATTGTGCTTGTTTTGCAAGTCCAATAGGTTAGGTTGCATGCATGAAAACCTCACATCTTCGGTTTTGTCGAAATAGGATAGCATCATACTGAATGCATTTTATTTTCAGTTTTCTGCATTTCATTTTCATTTTTCTGCATTTTATTTTTCCAAAAATTTTAACTTTTTTTTTAATTTTCAGGCATTAAAATAAACATTTAAAAAATTTCAAAATCCAAAAATAATTTCACCATTGCGTAGGTTATACTTCATACTTCCAATACGCACTTTGAAATTTCATTTTCGGAGTTGTTTAGTATTTTTAAAAATTCATCGAAGTTGTTGTTTTACTGCAGATTTTAAAAAATCCGAAAATAGAAAATTTCCATTTTAAGGTCAAATTTCATTTTTTCAGTTTTGTTTTGCACTCATGAGCCTATGATGACATTCCCTTCATGAAAATTCCAATTTCATTGAAGGAGTTATGTTTTATGGCATTTCACAAATTTCCATTTTTGGAGCCTAAAATTGCCCTCTCTTCATAAAAATTCTGATTTTACGAAAGAGGGGTAATTTGAGCATCACATTGAAGGTCATATGAGGGCCAACTCACATTTGCTTTATTTTGGTTCAATGAACAATCACTAAAGTTTCATGGTAAAATAAACCAACATTGCCCCTTGTTTACAGTTACTTGCAATCACTAAGGTGTTCCAAGCATTTAAATTGAATATCTTTATTTGAGATTACTAATACACATATGCAAATGCTAATATAGCGGAGACCTTGGAGAAGTTGTTTGTTTAACTTCTTTGCAAGAGGGGATTTGGAACCCAAATCCTAAGGGAGAGTGTACTTTCACAATTGGGTGAAAATACCACTCAACATTTTGGCGCTAGAAGGAGGGCCTGAATTGGTTTATTTCAAGTGTGATTTAAATGCTATAGGGATTTAAATTTTGAATATTTCATGCCCTATTGATTATTATCTTTAGCCCTCTTTTAACAATACAACCTTGTAGTGTTAAAAGGAGGACATGAATTGCTATGCATTGTTCTAACGCTTTTGATTGTTCATACAGGAATAATGTGTTTTGATTTGATTTTGAAAAATTTTGGTCTTGACTAACGAGGTTGTCTCCATGCAATTACTTTCATTTGATTTTAATGGATACATCTCTTGGTTGATGCTAACATGATTATTCATACGTTACATGTTTGATATTTGCTATTCATTTCTTTGAGTTTCACTAATGGCAACATCTGAGGAGCAAATTGTATCCCTAAGAGAAGAAATGATGTCCCTAAGAGAAACGATGGTATCTGCATTAGGAAAGTATTATGAATGTCATTCTACCTTTGGAACACCTTATCAAATTCATGAAATGTTATTGGAGTTTCTACGACTTTTTAATCAAGAGGTGGCATCGGGATACCTACAAAATCTACATATCTATAAGTTCACATTATGTCAATTTCAAATATTTTGTGAGCCTATTGCTTGTAGGTTCTTCCCATACATTGTGGGTGATAGATCATTCTCGTGGTATTGCCATCTACCCATGGAGGTTAAGACTTCTTGGAGCCAATTAGAAGCAGCCTATCTTTATCACTTTGGTAATCAAGTTGACTTGGATAGGTTGCAAAATCAATTCACCTCTATGTGTAAAGAGCCTAATGAGTCCATGAGTCAATTCAGTGTGAGGTTTCATGAATTGTACTCTCAAATGTGGGAAAGTTTGGGTACATCGGAAGAGGAAGCTATTGAAGTATACCTGAGAGCCATACCCCCCACACTTGCTACACTCATTAAGGAAAACTTGGATGACCTGTCTCTAGAGATGATCTATGAGATCTTTGAAAAGGTAGAACAAGTTTTGGAAGAAGAAAAGGCACAACATGCTCCCACGAAAGATTGTTCTTTTGGGGTTAGTGATACCAACCTACATCAACCATTGAATATAGCACCCTCCAATCCAACAATACCTAAGGTGAATGATCAAGGGGATGAATTTGAGTGTCCAAATGTTACAACCACCTTAGATGTAGTCCAAGAGGAGGTGCAAGTTACCAATCCAACATCCACTAATGAGGATCATGCTGAGATGATTTCATTCATAGAGATACATGATTATTCAGATAATGGTGTCATAAATTCAACTCTACTTGAGATATGTGATAGGACAGAAATGACCATAGAGTTGAATGAAGTGGTTGAAAGTGAAATCGGAAGAAAATCAATAAATGAATTTGAAGATATGACAGAATTTCACCACTTGTTCTTGGAAGATACACTCGATGAGATGATTGAAACTAATGATCAAGAAATTCTTCACCCTCCAAATTGTGATGAAGCAGAATCATGGGTTACTAATTTGGACTATGATAGCCTTACAAATTTGAATTCAAGAAATAACCCACTGTTTGAAATAATTGAACCATCTAAGGAAGGTGAAGGTGAATTTGATGAGATACAATTTGATGAATCAGAAGATGTTGAAGAAATAGTCGAGCATCATAACTTAATTTTGGAAGATGATCGCCATGATTCTCGAAAGAAATTGAATGAATATGCTCACTCTAAACCTCCTCATGAACCCTTTGTGTCAATTGATATGCAGGATAACATAATCGCCTACTTAAAGGAAGATATTACAACTCCTGTACAATTTGAGGATGTTTTGGAAGAGGGTTTCAAATCTCATCAAAATTTGGAAGATTATAACGATCCTACTACCAAGGACAAAGAAGAAAAAGAATTGATGAATGAATCAAAATATCATGTCACAAATACTATGGAATTTCATTCCATGAATTTGGATGACAATTTTTACAATGGTTGGGGGAGATATGATGATGTGTTATTTTCTCACACCCCTATTGATGAAATTCCTATTCCACTGGATATACAAGATGTTGAAACTTCTATCTCACATGAAGAGATGCCATGGATGGTGAATAAGGAATTGGAACCAAATGACAAAGAGATTGATCAATTGGAAGCAACTCAAATGAGTGATCATCAAGATAGATTACTTGACATACACTTTGACCAACAAAATTTGAGGATTGAGAAAGATGAACATGTTTTCGATTGGGTGTCATATTTTGGTATGTTTGATGAACAGGTAATAAATGAAGAAATTGTGATTTCTCACCAAGTGTTGGTAAATGAAAATGTGCAAAAGGTAGAATCTAACCTTTTGTGTTCAAATACCCAAGCTATAGGTGAAGAGTTGAACGACCATGTTTTGAATTTGAATGATGTTTATGATGAAATGCCATTGAAGGTGAATGAAGAACAAGGATTAATTTCTAACCACACCTTTGATAACATTATTTTAATGAATGAAAAAGAAGTTGATGCACTTAAATTGCTAAATCAAATTCATCAACAATTAATTCTTGAACCTAGGATAAAAACTTTTAATGATCCCCATTTAGTAAATATCCTAGATGCTTGCAAATTGTTGCACAAGTTTGATTGGCCTAAGAACATGGAAAATGAATTGGCTTTAAAATGTTTAGAAATAGGCTCTTACTTACAAAGCTTCATTTTGGATAAAGAAAGCCTACTTCTAAATCATGAATGGAAATATGAAATTTATACCTTAAAGAATAGACAAGATGAAATTGAATATCAACCATTGTCTAATCAATTTGATGATTTGAATCTCACCTATGAGAGTTACTAATGAAACTAAATCAAATTGGTGGGGTGAGCGAGGCAAGTTGAATTTTTTTGCATTGCTTGGTTTGATCTTATTGTTGTTGGATTCCTACAACATTTGGCATACATATTGTGTCATATGTCTTTTGAAATGTTCTAATCATGTTTGGGATCCGGGAAAGTGATAGTCCAAGCTTTGCATCATCTTGTACCATATTGTACATTTGTATATAATTTTTTGGTTTGTGATGTTGGGTTTGCATTTCAGTTTTGGTTTTAAGTTTTGTGTGTTGGTCCTTTGGACATTTTTGGTTTGTTTTGAAAAAAAAAAAAAAAGCGAGATGTCAACTTATGTCCTTATGAATGTTGACTAAGATAGGGAGAATATGAAACATCAGAATTGTATTGCAGAAAGCTCCACGAGTATCACAAACACATTAAAGAATATCGTTTGAAACTTGTGATGCATGAAGTTGTCAGTTTTACAAATTATGGTAAAGTAGGTGGTATACTCCATCCGCATTTCAAAAAGAGCAATGCATTCATCCATATCTCATGTTACATTCGACATTGCATATACATTTCATCTCAGTTGCATCTACATTTCAAATACAATCATTGAAAAGGTGTCAAATCCTCTTAGGGTCATTACATAACATATATTAAAAGGATCCTAAGGTTGGGAACTGATGCCCGAACTATCTTGAACCAAGCACGTTCTACACATATTAAAGAGGATCTTGAGAAAAATGGTCAAAACCATACTTGGAAGAAAAGGTGAGGCGAAAGGAGTATTTCGTGTCTATCCTATCATGCAACATAATCCTTAAAACTAGTGGTTTTTACCACTCCCATAATGCTTAAAGCCTAAAATCGAGTAGTAAGGATAGGGTTAAATCCTCATCGAACTTAGGTTGAGGATCCAATTCCCCAAAGCTCTGATTTGACCTTCATGGAGTAGTAAGGATAGGGTCTAATTCTCATCTCGCTTAGGTTGAGAATCCGATTCCCCAAAGCTTCTATTTTTCCCACTCAAGAACTTGAAATTCCAAAGCAAATATTTTTCATTCTACTTTTATTGCATCATTGATATTGGATTGGAAGGATCGTACTACATGTCCCTTGCAAGGATGGGTAGTCATCCCCAAGGTTCAAGAAATCAAAAGTAAAGTCAAATCCTGGATTATGGGGTTGATCTCCATCGGGGCTATAGACGCCTGATTGGGAGTGGAGTATGCTCATGCGTGGCAACATGTCTTGTCTAAAAGCAAGACCATCGACTGCTCAAACGGACAGGCTAGCCTTGACAATTTCATCCATAACAAGTTAAATCATTTTGTTCAAGATGAGGTAATGAACTCCAGATCAGAGTAGTAAGGATAGGGTTAAATTCCCATCTCGCTTAGGTTGGGAATCCTATTCCCCAAAGCTCTGATTTCACTTACACTTGCACATGGGTTCAAGATGGTAGTGACACATAACCAACTTTGGGATCTAGTAAATTAATTCAGTATGCACATATTTGGTCCTAAGAGGGTTTGACAGTTTTAATATGTTTGTTCATGATACTAGAAAGTTTGAGCCTTTGCAAAGCAGGTTGTTATATCTCTAGCATAGTTGTCATACATCAAATCCTGCACAAATCATTCATAGCCTTGCATACGAATCATAAGTGAAACTGACAATGGAAAGTTGAACGAGTTTCAAATGATAGGGAATGAAGCACATTGCACACACCGAGCTGATGCTTAATGATTCTAATGCTTCATGTATTTCTCATCTAGTTTCATTCTTGGGATATTTGTTGACGCTTGTATTTGAGTCTGTGTATTTTTAGGTTGAGTTCTCACCAAAATGCTTAGGAGCATTTCCCAGTAGAGTCGCCATTTGTTGTGGTTGCTCCACAACGTACCCCAAAATTGGGGACCCACCTTTTTGCATGTTTTCCAAGAAGACCGAAGTGGCCCATATGCTAAAGATCAAAGAAAAAGCAAAACACCGCAAGGAGGAAAAAGTGTCGCGATATCGCGACATGTTGCATTTTCGCGGCCAAAAGAGAAAAAGTGTCGCGATATCGCGACATGTTGCATTTCGCCAGAAAAAGTGTCGCATAAGAAAAAGTGTCGCGATATCGCGACATGTTGCATTTCGTCCAAAAAAGTGCGATATCCACATTAAAAGAGAAAAGAAAAAGTGTCACGATATCGCGACATGTTGCATTTGGCAAAAAAAAAGTGTCACGATATCGCGACATGTTGCATTTACAAAAAAAGTGTCGCGATATCGCGACATGTTGCATTTTCACGGCAAAGAAGGAAAAGTGTCGCGATATCGCGACATGTTGCATTTTCGCGGCAAATAAGGAAAAGTGTCGCGATATCGCGACATGTTGCATTTTCTGGCCAAAGAAAAGTGTCGCGATATCGCGACATGTTGCATTTTCACGCCAAAAAAAGTGTCAAGATATCAAGAAAAGTTTGCATATCCGACATGTTGCATAAAAGTAATAAAAAAAAAAAGTGTCGCGATATCGCGACATGTTGCATTTTCATAAGAGAAAAGTGTCGCGATATCGCGACATGTTGCATTTTCGCGACAAAGAAAAAGTGTCGCGATATCGCGACATGTTACATTTTTCGACTAAAAGAAAAAGAGAGAAGGGGCAAAAGTGTCGCGATATCGCGACATGTCCAATTTTTTCCAAGGGAATAGAGAGTGACAATCGATATTAGTGATGAACAGAATAAACATAGTGACGTGGACATAAGGACAAAATCCAATGAATAAGACAAAACGTTACACACGGAAGGAAACGGACGCAAGCCCATGTGGAGAAAATGAAACGAAGGGCCACAAAATAGAAACGAAAAGTCTTTTTGGAAATCAAAACACATGCATGCAGAGGGAAGGTGAAACGAACAGCCATTGGAAAACGAAACCTTCCTAAAAATTTTAAATACGCCATTCAAAGAGGCCAGAAGGGGTTGGAAACTGCTGCAAGCAGAGTTGTAGATTTGAAGGCAAGAGGGCCATTCTGGACCTGTTTGGGCTATTTTTCTTCCATGGACTGGTTTGGGAAAACCAAAAACTTCTGTTATTGTAAAATGACAAATTTTTAATACAGAAAATTTCAGAAAGTTGCATCTTATGGACAAGAAAGGAGGAGTCATTTTCTGCATGCAAGATTAAATGTCTATTTTTCCCCTTTTCAGATTTTAGGCTTGTAAATGGAGTTTATGCAAGTTTTCTTGGTTGCTTCATGCGAATGTCTAAATCTGAAAACCTCATTTAAAACCCTAGGAGCCAACACTTAGCTTATCCGGATTGTGCTTGTTTTGCAAGTCCAATAGGTTAGGTTGCATGCATGAAAACCTCACATCTTCGGTTTTGTCGGAATAGGATAGCATCATACTGAATGCATTTTATTTTCAGTTTTTTGCATTTTCTTTTTTTGCATTTTATTTTTCCAAAAATTTTAACTTTTTTTAATTTTCAGGCATTAAAATAAACATTTAAAAAATTTCAAAATCCAAAAATAATTTCACCATTGCGTAGGTTATACTTCATACTTCCAATACGCAATTTGAAATTTCATTTTCGGAGTTGTTTAGTATTTTTAAAAATTCATCGAAGTTGTTGTTTTATTGCAGATTTTAAAAAATCCGAAAATAGAAAATTTCCATTTTAAGGTCAAATTTCATTTTTTCAGTTTCTGTTTTGCACTCATGAGCCTATGATGACATTCCCTTCATGAAAATTCCAATTTCATTGAAGGAGTTATGTTTTATGGCATTTCACAAATTTCCATTTTTGGAGCCTAAAATTGCCCTCTCTTCATAAAAATTCTGATTTTACGAAAGAGGGGTAATTTGAGCATCACATTGAAGGTCATATGAGGGCCAACTCACATTTGCTTTATTTTGGTTCAATGAACAATCACTAAAGTTTCATGGTAAAATAAACCAACATTGCCCCTTGTTTACAATTACTTGCAATCACTAAGGTGTTCCAAGCATTTAAATTGAATATCTTTATTTGAGATTACTAATACACATATGCAAATGCTAATATAGCGGAGACCTTGGAGAAGTTGTTTGTTTAACTTCTTTGCAAGAGGGGATTTGGAACCCAAATCCTAAAGGAGAGTGTACTTTCACAATTGGGTGAAAATACCACTCAACAGGTCTTCTTAGAGGATAGCTCAGGTCTTTTTGTAAAAGGTGCAGGGATCCCTTTCAAAACCCCTTCTTTCACCAAAAAAAAAAACAATCGCTCAACTAAAGCAAGAAAACAAGACAAGATTGAAGATGAAAATTGAAGACTAAATGTCTTCAAACCAATTAAAAACAAGACAAGATTGATGATGCAAATTGAAGACTAAATGTCTTCAAACCAATTAATGTGATACTACGAGTGTTTGAGGTGTTACATTATTTGGTACCATTGAATATCATTAAGTATTATTGAGTACTATTGTAAGTATTTAGTTTAAAAAGTGTGTTTAATATTTATCTAAAAAATGTGTAAGAGTGTATGAGTTTTTATGTGTCAGGTAATTATGTGTGAAAGGTGTCAAGTGTGCAATAATCATTGAGTCTATTGTAAGTAATTATTTTAGGGAGCGTGTTTAATATTTTGCTAAAGTATGTGAAAAAGTGTATGAGTGTTTATGTGTCTTGTAATCAAGTGTGAAAGATGGTAAGTGTGCAAATGTGAATACTATTGTAAATATTTAGTTTAAGGAGTGCTTAATATTTCTCTGAAGTATGTGTCAAATTGTGAAAGTGTATGTCTTGTAAATAAGTCTGAAAGATGTGGAGTGTGGAAGTGAAGAATTATAAGTATTAGGTGTGAAGTGTGAAGAGTGGAAGTGAAGAGTTATATTAAGTATTAGGTGTGAAGTCTGAACTGTGGAAGTGAAGAGTTATATTAAGTATTAGGTGTGAAGTTTGAACTGAACTGTGGAAGTGAAGAGTCATATGTGGTGTGTTAAGTATCAAGTGTGGAAGTGAAGAGTCCTATGTGATGTGTCAGGTTAAGTAATCATGAGAAGCTTTATCATAATGTGAAGTATGTGAAAGGTTGCATCTCCAGTGTGTTTGAGGAGAGCATTGGTTAAGAATGTTGAAGAGCTATTTGTAAAGTTATATATTGGAGACAAAGGTCCATGCTATGTAACATAAACTAGTCTTGTTATTTATAAAATTTTGTTTTTTGAATGTAATAGAGAAGTATTTTGTTGTGCAATATTTATGAATGTACTTTTATGTGATTATTTTAATCCTGAAGAAATGGCAAAATTTACCTCTGAGATTTATAGACATATTTGCCAACAAACTATGCTTGGCTTGTACAACGTTCTTGCTTTAATAAACCATTCCCAATTGCACAACTTCATCAACATCATTGCATTGCACCTTCTGCCTTTACGAACCAGATCAGCTCTCTACTTTCACAATAATTAGTAAACTGGACCAAGATTGTCTTTGGAGTCATCCGTATTAAGCTTTTTATGTAGCCTTGGGGTTGGACGCTTCCCCACGGAAATAAAAAGATGTTAACTCACTCACTTTTTTTCAGGCCATTTTTGGTAAGATTCCAAAGAAAATAAAAAATGTTACTCATGTAAGCTCTATTTTTTATTAAGGATATGATGCAAGATCATGTTTTCAAGGATGCTAGCTTCAATGGAGGAGGCATGTTCTTGGAGGCTCCCAAAGGGTTTCCAGGTTTCCCATTTAATTTGCTTTGAAGGCTTTGATTTGTTTTAAATTTTTTTTTTAGATTCCAAATCAAACAACAACAAACAACAATTGGAACATTGTTTTTTAAAGATTAAAAAGACAATAAATCTAAATTATAAAGAAGAAATAAGTCTAGCCAACTGGCTTTCAATTAACTGTAAATTTTCTAATTAAATAGCAAAATAAAGCGCACAGATCATTCCACGAAGTTATTAAAAGGTTTTGAAACTTTGATTCTGATGTTTTCTTATTGATTTTCAATAGTTTTGTAAGCACATGGAGAACAATGCAGGAGCTTTCATTGGAGAGCAACTGTCCATAAATGTTCACTCAGTCCTTACAGACTGGGAAACCTGAATGATGAGAATATGCACTGTACATAATCAAGAGGGAAGTGAGTGAGTTGTATGTACAAGAAAAGAAAAGAAATATTTGTTCACAGGAGATAAGAAGCGTAATGGAGAGCTGATGGGTTTCTGTACAAGGATGTAAGCTCAGCTTTTAAAAACATGAGCTCAGTTGAAAAGAATAGTTAGGCTTAAATGTTGAAGAGAGACCCAGCCATGGAATGGAAGGCTAACTAAGCATACATATTAATATGATTGGAATAATCTCTGGTCACATTTCCACCTTCCCACCCCATCTCTTCTTCCCACAAATCCCCCATCATCACTTCCACAAATGTATTATCATCCTCATAAAACTTCTGCTCTTTTGCCTGGGCCAGACTCAAAATCACAGTCTGTGCCATTATCACAACAACAAAAACAATAATCTCAAGTTAACACAAAATATAACCTTCTTATTATAGATTCCAACAGATTGATGGCCAATAACAAGATGGGTCTGAAACATAATTTCATTTACCTGATAGGCCTCATTGATCTTGTGAAACGTGTCGATGCAGTTATCTCCTTTGCAAACGTCCGGGTGAAACTAAAAACAGAACAAAGGTGATCATGTGAGTACAATCTGCACAAAAACACTTTTATCTCCATAAATTATATATAGAGTTCACTATGCTAAAGGACTTTTAAGGAATCTAACATTTTCCGGACCTGGACAGGATCTTATGGGTAATCAATAGCTAATTTATCCCATCTTCGGAATTTTAAAAAGAAAAAAGGTTAGATGTGCCAGCAATCTAAGGGTTTCTTAAAAGTATACGCCCCCTTTCCACATATGTTTTGGACTAAAGGTCATAAAAAACAAATAATAATGGCTCCAAATCTTGAGCAATTTCCTGATCAATGACTGAAAACATATGCTGTTTTCCCCAATATGTCCATTTCAAATATCACTCAAGATTTGCCCCATTGAAAAAAGAAAATAATTACTAGGTACACCACATGAATTTTACAGACTAACTGTTTAGCTATTGACATGGAATGTCTTTTCCCTGTAACTTTATAAAAGTTTTAGAAACATTGATCAAACATCACAACCTAAACCAAAAATCCTCATTTATAGGGGGGCTGCAGCATGGTATGTGCTTTGTGGAGAATTTTGTTTCCCATAAAACCACTTTACCTCATTTCTTGAAACGTAGTCATTACCAAATTATAGAAGCAAGTATCTCCATACCTTCAAAGCAAGACGACGGTAAGCCCTTTTCACTTCCTTTTCAGAAGCACCGGGACTCAATCTCAGCGTCTTATATCCCTCTTTCAGCCCAGGAGACCCAACGGAGGCCATCACTGCAACATTACTCCTCGCTCCGAATTTTCTGCATTCCCCAGCATTTCTTCCCAACACTGGATTCTTCTTGACTCCAACACGCATACCGGTCGAAAAATCCATCGTCTCTAACCAAAAAAGAGCCGATCTAGAAACCACTAAACCAATTTCAGACCCTAACAACAAAAAACAGTCAGATCTAACCCAACCTGATTCAAAAAAAAAAAAAAATATATATATATATATATATATATATATCCCAGGCCTGCAAATATAGAATAGAGCAGAGCTCAGATTGCAGCAAAAAGGCGGATGTAAATGCTAAAATAGGGAGTAAACTACGCCAAACGAATCATTGGGCCAATGACCACAACTATTCCAAACCCGCCTTGTATAACCACTTTATAGACTGTGCCCACAATATGGGGGATTCAGAAAAACAAAAAGGTACAAAGGAATATGACCCTGACCCAATCAACAAAATCCAATAATTGATGTTAATCTAAACTTTTCCTATTGTCGTCTATGAGTGGGATGATTCGGAAGTCGAGGTTCTTTTCTGTTCTTATCCATTGCCGCACCACGGAATCCACGTCATCATTGAATGGATAATATCAAAATCTGGGCGACAACAACTGTAGGTCTGGATCTATTTACGCTGTTAGCCAGACGGAGCGTATCTCGGTGCTAAGAGGAGCTCCTCCAGATTGGGACTCCCAAATTTGAACATTCCACCTCGACGAAAGCCAAAAGGCTCTTCCCTGTCATTTTCGGACACTTAGCAAAAAGAGAATCGGATATGACATTAGTGTTTAGGTTGCCACGTAGGCTATCCTTATCGACTTGTTTGGGGTCTCCTCATTCTGTCCCTCGCGTGATTTACGTGGATTAATTGTAACGTCCATTTTGGAAATATCAATTGGATGATTTAACAATTTGAAGTCACCGTTATTTCTAAAATTAAAATTTAAAATTGGATGCCAAAAAAAATTGAATATAAAAATTAAGAATTATCCAGTAATTCAAATATATATATATATTTTTAAGTGTTTTTTCAACACTATTGTCAGTTACAACAAAGGTGTTGTTCTTTTTAATGTTATAAGGTGTTTTGTAAACATTCTTTTTAATGTTATAAGGTGTTTTGTAAACATCCTCTCCCTTTTTGTCTTTGATGTTTTGTCAACACCATTCCTTGTCCGATTCAGGATACTGCATGTTTTCTTTCAAATTGTGGGCTTTTTCAAAATTGTGGTTTTATCACAAGGCTATTGTTTTCACCTCTGTGCAAAACCTTCTCCATCTAACGAGTTTGTTAATTTGTGGAATGATGGAATGGTTCATGTTAGAGGGCTTTAAATTGAGTTCGTGGATGCATTTGAAAATATTACTAGTTGTGCTGCTGAAGCTTTTGCTTCAAAATCATTAGCCATGTCTCGGGGGTGGTTGACCAACTCTTGGCAGCAGCTAATGTGATCAAGGAAGTTGGATCATCTTCTCTCTTAACTTCAAGAAATTACAGGATCTTCCGACGTTGTTCAACGCTCTTCTCGCTCATAATGCTACTGAAGATGGTGATAAAGCCTAGTAGTCCTGGGTTTTGGGTTAGTGAGATTTTTGAGTTTAGTTTCTGTTATTGAACCCTCCCTGTTTTGTCAGATATATCCTTGATTTCTTTCTGTTGATAAAGGTTATTAAAATCTTTTGTTTTGTTTTTTTGTGTTTTCATGGAACTAGGACAACTCTTCTTTATGTTTACTAGGATTATTCTGTTTGTGTTTCTTCGGCGCTAGATAATAACCTTATGTAAATAGGAATTGGAACCCTTCAATCCAACAATATTAATAAATTTTATTACTACCCAAAAAAAACATATTTATTCAATTAATTTTATATAAAATTACTTATTGTAAAGTTTTCTTAAAAAAAAAAAAATTAAAATACATACTATTAAGAAAAAAAATTCTATAAATTTATATATTTATATGTCTTTTTATTTTTCCATATAATTATTACATTAGCATCTAAAGTTGTAGAGCCAATTCAAAACAAAGATTCAATTGTGCAATAGAATCAGGAAGATGAAGAGGAAGAGGAATCCCATTATAGATTGGTTTACATCAAATTTTCCTCATAAACTTAAAAATTTTATTATTTCTTAAAAAACAAACCCTTTCAAATACAAAATTCTACAAGGTGACATCGGTTTAACCAAGCATTAGAAAACATAACCTCAGATTGAACCAATCCAGTCGACCGCAACAGACGGTTCAGTGAACCTAAACAAAGCCATACAAAAGCCCTGCATCACTATGGATAGCCCCCGATTGACCCATGCTAGTCAACTGGAACAGTCGGTTCAGTGAACCTAGACAAAGACATACAAAGGTTGGTAGGCCTAAAATCAGTACCCTACGAATTTCGTGGACTGTGCGTATCGGCTGACTTAAATTGAGAATTTTTTTTTAGAACATAGTAACAAGTCTCCAGCATATAGTTGGAGGCGTAACAAGTTGAAGCTATAGTTGGAGGTATAATAGTCAAAGTATATAGTTGGAGGTATAATAGTCAAAGTATATGGTTGGAGGTAGTAGTATATAGTTGAAGGTATAATTAGTCGAAGTTTTAGTTGGAGGCATAACAGGTTGCTTGGAGAAGTATATAATTAGAGGCATAATAAGTGGAAGCATATAGTTGAAGGCGTAACAAATCGCAGCATATAGTTGGAATCATAACAGTCCAAGTATATAGTTGGAGGTGTGACAAATGGAAGCATAACAAGGGTTTGCTTTTTAAGAAGTAATAGTTGGAGGTGTAACAAATGGAAGCATAACAAGGGTTTGCTTTTTAAGAAGTAATAAAGTAAATTTTCTAAGTTTAGAAGAAGATTCATTTTGGTATATTTTAAAGGATCTTCACTTTATGTATTAATATTTTTTTGAGCTTAAGTTTTTATTCAGCGTTTAAACATTATATTAAGGGTAATTGAGAAAATATGAATCAATAAAGATTCAAGAGGTGTATTTATGATATGGTGATTAATGTTTTATTTTTAGTTTTTTTTATAAAATATTAATGTGGATAGTGTTAAAAGTAAATGGTCAAAAATTAAATAAAAAATTATAGTAATTAAGATTTTGTTAGTTTTGAAGAGATAATAGGTAAGACAAAGACTTATAATCTTTTAATTTACATTCTAAGACATTTCACAAATAAGTAAATATTTGAATACCTTTCTTTTGAATAATTATTTGTCTTTTAAGATTGGATTTAACCCAAAAGCTAAGTAATCGTTCAAAATCAATATGTTCCATCTTATACAAGAGGATGAGAAGCTCAATCCATGTATGACAAAATCTTAATTTCACTTATGACATTCACTTCATTATTCCTAGGATTTCTTATTATATAATAGCGGAGGAGTGCCTCATACATAAATTAAACAATGTTATCCTCAATTATGATAGATTCACTATGATTTTGAATGGATTGTATTAGAATTTGTCTAAAAGATAAAAAGTTTCTAGGGTTTTCATCCCTTAAGAGCATAAGATATCCACTTAATTGCTATAAAAACCTTGTGGGTTTGAGATCAATGATGTCTAATCATTTTTCTCTAGAGATAGAATACAGTGTTTCTAGGATATTATAGACATGCCATTGGATCCATCCCATTGTATTTGGAGGAAATATCATACAAGGTGTAATAGTTTATCCTTTCTCTTTGAGGGAATCCATCAAGAGTAGTAGTATGCATACATAGTTAAGAAGATTGTATAGATGATTTATACTCTTCAATCAAAGAAAATTCCCTACAACTTAGTTATCAAGTTTACAGTGTATTTTATTTGGGACTTGGAGATCAATGCAATGGCCTACATGTAAAGCATTGTCATTAGAGTTAGATTTGGCTACAATATGTCAATGGAAGTCAAGTCCAGAGGTAGTAAGGTAGTTGGATGCTCAAAACATCTCACCAGGCATAAAATTTAGTTAAGGCAAGAAGGTTCAACAATTTATCACAATACCAGACTCATAAGTTGACTAAGGAAAGAAATCCTGAAGAAAAAGAGACCAAAATTTTACAACGTTGACATCATCTTAAAGAGAGAAAAAAATTGACATAAAAGAAAGTCAAAATCAAAATTTGGCTACAAAGAAGGGTAGAAGAAATAGGGCCAGACTTTCCAGAACCTAACATCATCACAAGGGGTAAAATTTTTTGGCACAAAGGCAAGTCAGACTCAGATTTTAACTAAGAGAGCTTTGTGTGGAAATGCCAAACTTTTGAGGAGTTGACGTCATCATAAGAGCTAGAAAAATATGGCATTTTGACAAAAGGCCAAACCTAAAATTTGGCTAAGGCAAAGGCCAATTGAAATATTTATGTAATCCTAGAAGGAAGAAAAGTTCGACGTCCGACATTTTGTCTTATTGCTAAGCTCAAAATTTGACTAAGGTAGAGAGCCCGACATGAAAGAGGGTTGGACTTTAGAAGTGGTAACATCATCAAAAGGAGAAAGAAAGTTTGAAATCTGGCATAGCACCACATTGCTAAACTCAAAGTTTTGCTAGGCAGAGAGCCCAACTGGGAGGGTTAGACTGTAAAGAGGTTGAGGTCATTTTGACATTAAGAGAAGTTTGGCCCAATCTGGAGGTCTCGATAGAGCATTGTTGAAAAATATTACATTATTTGGTACATGCTAATGTACCCCCATGGTACCTATAGTACAATGTAAATATTAGAATAGGGTTTGAGTCTATAGTTTAAGAGTGTGATTTATATTTTTCCTTTATGTATGTATCTATGTGTAGGATGTGCACAAGTGTCATGTAACTATGTGTGCAAGTGTGTAGATGTAGGATTGTGCAAAATTTCATAGAGTAATGTGTGCAAGTAAATAAAGAGTCAAGAGTCATATATAAAAATGGCAAGGTGTGAAGCCAAAAGGCATGAAAGGTTTTTCTAATTTGTCAAATAGGAAAAGACGCATCTCCCAGATATGTGAGGAGAGCAATAGATAAAGAGCCCAAGAGTCACCTTCCTAAGGTTATATTATGGAGACAAAGGTCCATGAAAAGTATCTAAATATTAAGCAAATCTCAAGATTTTATACATGATTCATCAATAATACTAAGTATTTTTATTTAGTAATATTGTTATATTATTGAATGTTATATTGATTTATATGATATTATTTTGTAATTAAGTCTTCCTTATATTTTCTATGAATTTTATATGATCTATAATATAGGGACTTGAGATAATTTGGTTTAAAAGCCAATCGTGGTATCAAAGCAACTACAAGTAGTTTCTATCAAATCCACCTTGAGTGGAGAGAGCTACAATCAAGCCAATTATCTTGGAGAATAGTCTATAAAATTGACATTCAAACCAAGCAAGAAAACTTGGTAGAATTATCTAACAGATTGAAAATCAAGCCAAGACAAAGCTTGGATAATTGTGCTAGTAAAGTCACATTTAGTCTTGCTTTGAGTAAGAAGATTTGAAGATAAAAGTTGCAGAATAAAAAACTAGCATAAAAGAAAAAATTGTAGTGTGAATTTGAATTCAAAGATTTAAAGAAAAAAGCTTGATAGTTGAAGAGCCATTGAGGCTCATATTGTATTTAAGTTTGAATCAAATAATATTGGGGTTCAAACTGCTATCTTTGGGGAGCAAAAAATCATTTTGAAGTAGCCAAGAGTTTGTGAAATCTCTGGAAGCAAGATTTGGACCTACACAAAGAAGAATAATAGAGGTATAATAAAGATAAGCATCAACATTGGACGTACATCATAGGAGCCTAGAAACACAATGAAAGTTTTCAATAGAATCACCTAAGAACCAAGAGCCAAAGTACCTACAATCCAACGTTGAAGTGCCTATGTGAGTTGTGTTAAAGCGACAATCAAAGTAGACAAAGGTGAAAGAAAAAATCATGTGTAAATCCAAAGTTGAAGGAAGGCAAGAGTTCTCACTTGGAGTTTTTTTTTAATATCTCATATTTTAGGAGCCATATATCTGCGAAGAGTTACCTGATTCAGCCAATTCTTCGACAAACTTGTGCATAATTTGAAAAGTTTTAAAATGAGTGGTCATATGAAAGAATATAAGCAATATTGAGGAAGATATAATCCTGTGAAGTCAACCATCCAAAACAAGGGTAGTGACGATTTTTCAAGTTATGAAAAACGAAATTGTACATATTTGTCAACTAGGGTTTGGATGATGGGAAGGACAATAAAGGGCTAGGACTTCAGTGAGGCAAGACATTCTATCTAGACAAAGAATTTTTCAATTAAGTTGTTTTCCCATTTCTTTATCTTAGAAATTGTGCATGCAAATTATTTTAAAGTTTTTGTTAAATGTTATATTTGCTATAGGATATTCAGATAAATTTCAATAGTTTTTGAGTTTTAGTTTCCATTTCATGGACCGATTTATATTTAAATCCTTAGAATCATATCTAGTGATAGAGGTTAGTGAGTGCACCTTAGAGAGATCATTGTTGCTCCAAGATAGGGTAGATTTTGGTAAATTTAATGGGTATGGGCTAGGGGCTTCAGCCTTGAGAATATGGATTGATAGGATTTGGAAGTCTTCAGGAGTGATTCTATCATTTTTTTCCCAAAGGTTTCTTTCTAGACATTTTTTGTTCTAGAGAAGAAAGAGAAAAATCCTAAAAGGGGGTCCTTGGTTTATGAGAAGAGTACGACTCTTCCTTACCCCCTGATATGAACGCTTTTCATCTAAAAATGTAAATCTATCCCTAGTACTAGTTTGGGTTTCCCATTGAATTTTAGGAAATGGATACTTCAAGGCAATAGGCAACACTTTAGGATAATTCCTTAAGATTTTAGATACAACGAAATATGTATTCTTGGCTATTTATGCTCGGATATTGGTCATGATTGATATAAGTAAAGCTTTACCAGAATCAATCATTCTTAAGTATGGGGATAAGATGTGGACCCAAACCATAGATTGTAAAAACATATCTTTTAGATGTAGAAGATTTCATGAGGTGAGGCATATTGATATCATGCCCTAAGAGGAGCCTAGTAGAATCATATGTAGAAAATCGCAAGAGAAACTTACAAATGGTTATGGATGAAGATGTTTTTCAACTTCCAAAAATAGATTTAGAAAAATGAAAGAAAATAAATAGTGGAGACCAGTAAGGAAGTATATTGGGAGAAATACCAACTCTTTTGAGGTTTTAGCTTATGAAGAATAAGTAGATCAAATCTTAGAGGACACGATATAATATTACGTTTCAACATATTAACAAGGAACCATCTATTTAGTATGATCCTGATTTAAGAAAGAACATTCTCAATGAACCTAAGGAATGTGTCTTATCATATTTTGAAGACTCTCTTAAAGTACCATGCACCATTCAGGAGAAAAAAATTGTAAATAAAATGCAATTTTAGAAGTTAATACCTCTTCCATTAATAAGGATATACCATAAAATGAGTAGGACAAGTCAAAAGCTTCAGTAATAGAGCTAGGAGAGGATAAATATGATGAAAAACAAAATTGTGAAAGAATTTTATGGAATATAATAATAAGATCTATTCCTGATATAGGCAATGCAAAAAGAGGAAAACCCTCACATTATCAAGCAATATTCAGCGAAGCAAGAACAAACATAGATTAAGGAACACAAACTAAGTTGGTTGAGATTATATTTACCAAACAACAAAATGATATTGGTAATATGCAGGTAGGGCCAAAAGTCCCTAATGAGACATGATTATCATCTCATTGAATATAAAGGGTGCTAATATCCCCTCAAAGCAAAGGTGTGTTAGGGATCTATGTTTAAGTAATAAGCCTAGTATCTAAGAAACTAAAATGACAAAAGAAGAAGTTTAAAAAAATATGAAAGCAGTATAGGCAAGATGTGAATGGGATGCTATAGATTTTGAAGGAGTGATAGGGAAAATTTTAACTTGTTGGAATCCTTCTAGAACCTCCTGTGTAACCATTCATAAAACTAGGCATTGGTTAACCTCTTTATTCACTTGCTACTTTGAAGATATGTATTTCATCCTTATAAATGTCTATGGAACTACAACTCAACTAAGTAGATTAGAAGTTTGGAGTGGGATTGAAGCCTTTATGAGAAGTAAAGACCAAGAAACCCAATTCATGATCATAGGAGATTTTAATGCCATAACCAAGTTGGATGAAAAATTTGGGGGAATCAGTAAATTAACCCAAAGTATGGAATATTTCAATGCTTTTATTCAAAATAATGAGTTTGAAGAAGACAACTATACTTGGGACAACAACAAGAGAGGCCAGAACCTAATAGCAAAAAAAGTATACAGATGCATACTCTCAGATCATTGGCTATATGAAAGGAACTTGTACTAAAATTAATACCTTAACAAGGATTGGTTCTAATCACTAACCAATAAGAGTTAAAATGGTGGTTAGTGAATTCAAAAAAAGATCATATTTAAATATGAGCAGATGTGGGAAGACCATCCTCAATTTTTTGATATGAAAGCTCAAACATGAAATTATTTAGGTAATGGTGGGTTGTATGCTCTTCCAAAACAAATTAAATCTATGCCATCTAGATTAAAATAATGGAACAATAACGCTTTTGGAAAAAAATTTAAGAAGAAAGAAGAACTAAAAGATAAACTTTCAAAATTCTAAAAAGGTGATCATAATAATCCAAACTCAAAGGAAAGGAATTTGCTTAGTGAATATCATAATATTTTGAATAAGGAAGAGAAATTTTAGAGATTAAAATCAAGACAGACTTGGTTGAAATAAGGAGATAAAAATATAAAGTTTTTCATAGGATGGCTATAGTACAAAAATCGACATCCAAAATTAGTAGATTTAAATCAATAGAAGGGGTTTGGATTGAATATTAGAGTGAAATTAGAAAAGAGGTAAAGTATTTTTATTTAAATATTATAGGATCAGAGGAGAGTGAAGTTCTTAATGATAAACTTCTTCAAGATGTTCCTTCAGTTATAACGAATGAAGATAATAGGAACCTAATGGAGCCTATTACTCTAGAAGAAGTTCTTTTAGCTTTTTTCTCTATTAATAAGGATAAATCTCCAAGTCCAAGTGGGCTCTCTATAGATTTTTACCTACATAATTGGGATATAGTAAAGGATTCTTTATTGGTGGCAGTGGAACAATCTAGGGTAAAAAAATACATACCTTATAAAATAAATGTAACATATCTTATGCTAATTCCAAAAAAGAAGGATGTTGAATTGTGTGATTCTTTTAGATCCATAAGCCTATGTAATATGGCATGTAATATTATCTCCAAAGTGATGGTAAATTGATTAAGGTCATTGTTAGAAAAAATCATTTAAAAAGAGAAAGAAATATTTGTGAAAGGGAGACAAATTCTAGATGGGATCATAGTATCTCATAAAATTATACATTCAACAACTTCAAAAAAAGAGAAAGCAATAATATTAGAACTTGATATGAGTAAAGTCTATGATAGGGTTAAATGGAATTTTCTTTTTTCACTTTTACAAAAGTTTGGATTCAGGAAGAAATGGGTTAGATGGATTACATCTTGTGTCTCTATAGTTTCTTATTCAATGTTGGTCAATAGGTTAGTAACATAATATTTTAAAGCCAAGAGAGGCCTTAGACAAGGAGATCCTCTATCTCCTTATTTGTTCATTATTATGGCAAAGGTTTTGAGTAAGAACTTAAATAAGGCTTACAAATATGGGATTATAAGTAGACTTAAGGTTAGTAATAACATCGACAACATCACCCATCAATAATTTCTAGATGATACAACCCTTTTTGGAAGGACAAGGATAAATGAGGCTAGAGCTTTAAATAATTTTTTAAAGGAATATGAAAGAGCATCAATTTAAAAAATTAATAGGACAAAGTCCAAAATATACTTCCTTAAAACTCCTGCTAATATCAAATGGAGGAGGAATACTTACCAACAAATTATCAAGGGATGACTTTATTTGAGGGGATAATGATGATAGAATTATGGAATCCAATTATTAGTGTAGACACGGAAAATTGACCCACTTTCAGTGGGCAATCTTCCTTAGAACCCCTAAGAGGTCCCTAACCCTTTCCTAAGGCAAGGATAGGCCTCTCCTCCCTCAGCCTTGCTTGTTTTAGTGCCTTTGGTGAAATCGCGCTCCGTCATGGTCGGGCGTGACTTCGTCGGAGCGATCTCGCGCTCCGTCATCATGGGGCGCGACTTCGCTGTTTTTAATTTAATTTTTATTTTTAATTTTCTTCTTGGCCCGCTTAGACCTAGGTCTAAACCCTCCCAGCATGTTTTGGCATCGGCTTTGGGTTTATTTTGCCCACCTTTTTCCCTCCGATTTCATCTATAAAAGGAAGGATGTTCTTGCTTAAAGAAAATATACAAGTGATATGCGATCTTAATGCAAAATTCTGATTATTGATTAAGCTCAAAATTTTTATGATAGCTCACTCTTCTTCCTTTGCTTTCTTCTACTGCAAGCTAACCCCGAAGTGCGAATTTTGGATTTGATCTTCTATTGCATGGATTGGATTGGATTGTTGTGTGACTTGGTGGATTCGTGGTGTGGTTCGGAGAGATAGAGTGCCCACTTGGATACTTCAATTTTCTTTGCCTACTTCTATGATATCCATCAGGGTTTGATTACTTAGTTTTTAGCATTTATTTCACTTCCTACATTCACTTTTTATTTTTCATTAATCTGCAATGATATCGTACTCAACATTAGTGAGGCATGACTTCGCTTGCCCAGATTAGGGTAAACCAGTCCACAGAAGTGAAATCGTGCCCCATCCAGGTAGGGTGCAACTTTGCTGCTGCATTATCGCACCCACTCCAAGTGAGGCATGACTTTTCCCGAGAGCACACTAGGGGCAATTTCAAGATTCTATTTTCACTATTGCATTCCATTTGGCATCTAGATCATACTGTTGCATTCTATTTTCTATTTTATATTACTACATTTCTTTTTTATGATTAATCATCCAAAGGTCAATTTTCAATTTTGTTTTAAAAGGTCATCTAAAAGGACCTAGGGGGCTTGACTATTGCACCTTCAAGGACTGTTACACAATGGCCTAAGTAGGCCCCCTAATGCTAATCCCATTTTCAAGTGTTTTATGAGTTATCTTGCAGAAACAAGTATTTTTGATATCATTGGACAAGAGGCAGAAAAAGCTAAATCAACCACCAGTCTAGATAAGTGCTCTAATCATTTTATTAGTTGAATATCTGATCTAATTATTGATTCTTAGGCATCTAAAAGTGAAAAGCATTTAGTTTGCATCTAGGGATAATTTATATGCATTTATTTTGTATTTTCTGCTTTAAAGGTTTTTTGAAATAAACCCTAGGTTAGTGAGCATTCAAAATAAAGAATCATATTAGGTTAGCTCTTGTATGCTTGCATTCTATTTTCTATTATTATATTCTACATTGTCCTTTATATTTCCTAGTTTAGAACTAGAAAGGCCAAACTTAGGTGTTTTTCTTAAAACTGAATACATCAAACATTCTTGAATATCCTGAGGACTTGGAGCGAGTCCTTAAACCATTCCTAGTGAACCCATCCCCCTAGCACCGAGTGTAGAGTACAACATACCCCCATGGTTCACCCCACAAAGGTTCTCTCCTTGTGGATCCAACCTTTTATTTGGGAATTGTACATGGTAGGGCAGTTTTCCCCTCTACATCTTTGGTGAACTCGACGTGAACACCTCCTTTTCTTTCAAACAATAAGCAAGATCATTAAATTGTGTGCCAAATATTTAAAAAGATAATTCATTTGTATATAAGTGCATAAGTTCCTTTTGGTCTTAGTTCTCCTTCTTGTCTTACTCCTTTTCTCAATGGCTTATGACCTTGGGGAAGGATGAAGACTCCTTAGGTTTGATGAGATTTTTCATGAGAATGATCAAATTGATAGAGAAAATCATAACCTAGAAGAAGAGGTTGATAATCATCTTGATCCTATCCAAGATTCCAATGGGAATATTATCTTTAAATATTTTGATCATATATGGAATTTTTATAAGTATCATAAGCATGCTTTGGATATGGCCTTAGAGGAAGAAGCATTACTTGAAAAGGATATCCCACCTCAAGAAAATCCTTTGAGTGAACCTTTGAATCATGGTAATCAAACCTGTCAACCTACTTATGCCACTACTATGACCACCAACATTGGATGGAATCCACCAGTTCCTCCAACTAGTAATGGCACCCAAAATTATTTTCAATTTCCTCCTTCATCTTCTAATGTCAACACTATTTCCTCTATTCCACCACAAGTTAATCTTCCATTCTCACAAGGCACCACATATAACAACAACCTTCACATGTCCAACCTAAGTCAAGGGAATATGGGAAACATACATAGTAATCCAAAAATGCAGAATTTGGCAAGTATAGTGAATCAGTTGGTTTCAAGGATGGATATGATTCAACCTTCAGGGTTTACATATAACTATAAAGAAATGTGTAGTCAACCATTGGATCCTATTGTTGCTGCTAGACCTTATCCTAAGCATTTTCCTATGCCAGTATTACCAATCTATAAAGGGACTGAAGATCCAATAGAGCATTTAAGAGGATTCAGGATAGCTTGTCATGATCTTATTTATGATGATATGCTCTTATTGAAAACATTTCCAAAGAGTCTTGCTGGAGTGGCATTAGAATGGTATTATCGATTGCCCAACTATTCTTTGAAGAGTTTTGAGAAGACCGCAGAGATGTTTGTTCATCAATTTAGTGCTTACATTGAAAAGGAAGTGACTATGAGAGATTTATATGATTTAAAACAAAGTAAAGAAGAAAGCTTTTCAAAATTTTTAGCTCGTTGGAGAAGTTTAGTTGGCCGATTAAGACAACTTGTGTCTCAGAAAGATATGCTTGATATATTTATTGGTAATTTACAAGAACAATTATCTTATGCTCTAGAAACTACTACTATCACATCTTTAGATCAAGCAATTGAGTTAGCAAGAAAAGTGGAACAAGCTCTCATTAGAAGAGGTCAACTTAAGGTTAAAGAAGATAAGTCAATTAAGTCTCAACATAAGAATAAGCATATAGGAGGCAATAGTGATAGTAGGCCTATTAACAATGTCAATAACAACCTACAAAATATTGTACTTCAGAAGCCTCCTCAAAGGAATTTCACAAGACTTAATATACCTATGGAAGCAGTTTTAAAACAACTATTGGATGCTAAGGCAATTGAATTACCTCCCATAAGACAGCCAGATACTACAACTCATTGGTATAAAGTAGATCAACATTGTGCATATCATAGAGTAGAAGGACATTGGACTAATTCTTGTAAAAGGTTGAAACATGTGGTTCAAGATTTAATTGATGTTGGTCGCATTGACACTAGTAGTTTTCAATCTTCCAACAACCAACAGAATCAGAATAGAACAAGATAAACCAACCAAGTATCCTATAAAAATGTACCACATCAGTATGATAACAACATGGTTGGAATGATAACAACTACTCCAGGAAAACTTGTATAGAATATGGATGATTCAATGAAGGTTCCACTCTTAGAACTTCTACAGAATTCTCAAGCCCATAAAGAAGCTATGATAAATATTTTGAAGCAGCAACCAGTACCTCTATATATTTCTCCTAGTGATATGACAAAGGTTATAAGTTCCCTCTAGAAGCCTCATCTAACATTTTTAGATAATGATATGGCTTCCTTAGGAGTACAGGAATATTCTTCTCTATACATCACTGCTTACATTGGGGACACTCTCATCAAAAGGGTTATGATTGATAATGGTTCTTCACTTAATGTTTGTACACATCATTTCTTTCAGAAATTTGGATTGAAGAAGGAAGATTTGATTGCATCTAGTGACATCATTAGAACTTTCAGCAATGATTCTCAAGAAGCTTGTGGCACTATATTACTCCCTCTTAGGGTTGGACCCAAAATTTTGAAAACAATATTTTATGTGGTGTCTTGTCCTGCATATTTTAATCTTCTTCTTGGATGACCTTGGATTCATGCAATGAAGGTTGTCCCTTCTACTTTTCATCAATGTGTAAAATTTGAATTTGAAAACCAAATCATTTCTATCATGGGAGATCCTCATCCATTTGAATTTTTCTCACCAGAAGATCTAGCCCAAATCAATTCATCACAATCTTCCTCTAAAAATTCTTCTACAAATGTTTCATCACAGGATCAAGATGACTCTTCTTGTTTAGATCTTCTCTTTGATGAATCTCATCAAGGTTTAGAATGGAGTGTTAAGGATGAGGGTCCACCCTCTCCTAAGGTCTTAACCCCAGAGTCGCATGTTATAGATGAGGCTTTATCTCAGAATGACATCGGCTTTGATGGGTCTATCCCTTGCATAGTGCAGGTTGAGTCTTCTAGTTCTCAAGTGGACTTTGGTTCTATGTCTCCCGAGGACCTTGAGCAATTAGGAGTGATTCCTGCCCCACCTCCTCTTGAGGATGATTTATCCATTCTTATTGAGGAGACCATAGATGTGAACATAGGTTCTGAGGAAGCCCCTAGAATCCTTAAGTTAGGCAAAGCCTTGACCATGGATGAGCAGGAGCAATTGACCAATTTATTGAAAGAATATCAAGATATTTTTGCTTGGTCATATGCCGACATGCCAGGGCTTGATCCCTCCCTTGTCATGCATCATTTGGTAGTTAAGCCTAATGCTAAGCCTATTAAGCAAAAACTTTGAAAGATGCATCCGAAGGTCACCCTTTCAGTCAAGGAAGAGCTCCAAAAACTCCTTGACATCAGTTTTATAAAAGCCATCGACTATTCTGATTGGATCTCCAATATCATTCCTATAGCTAAGAAGGAAGGAACAATCAGAGTATGTACCAACTTTTGAGACATTAACTTAGCATGTCCCAAGGATGATTTTCCCTTGCCCAACATAGACCAGATTGTAGATTTCACTACCAAATGTGGAATGCTTTCACTCATGGATGGTTTCTCAGGTTACAATCAGATTATGATTGCTCCTGAAGATCAAGCCAAGACAACATTCACTACTCCATGGGGTACCTTCTACTAGAAGGTCATGCCTTTTGGCCTTAAGAATGTAGGAGCTACCTATCAATGGGCCATGACTTATATTTTCCATGACATGATGCATGATATTCTCTAGGACTATGTGGATGACCTTTTGGCTCATTCCTTAGAATGAAAGGATCATGTCCATGACTTAAGATGAATCTTTGAAAGGCTTCGACAATACAGGGTTCATCTTAAACCCGCTAAGTGTGTGTTCGGAGTCACATCTGGCAAGTTGTTAGGTTTCATAGTGTCTAGGTGAGGCATTGAAGTGGACCCTACTAAGGTAGCAACTATCATTGATATACCTCCTCCTCACACCCTGACCGAGCTACGTAGTCTGCAAGGTAAGTTGTAGTCTATCCATCAATTCATTACCTAGTTAGCCGATAAGTGTCAGCCTTTCCTTTGACTCCTTAAGAAGGATGTAGTTTTTTGGTGGGATTCTGAGTGTCAAAAATCTTTTGATGACCTCAAAATATATCTCACCTCCCCACCTATTTTAGTTCCCCTATGCCTGGTAGGCATTTATTGCTTTACATAGCAACCACCGCTCACGCTTTGGGAGCCATGTTAGCTCAACATGATGATGAAAACAAAGAGAGAGCTATCTACTATATTAGTAGAACTTTGGTCAGCTATGAAACTAGGTACACTCCCTTAGAGAAGCTTTACCTTATTATAGTGTTTGCTTCCTAGAATTTAAGACACTACATGCTCAGCCATAAGATATTGGTGATTGCAAAGTTTGATCCTTTGCACTATTTGATGTCTAAGCCCCACCTTTTAGGTCGAGCTGCTAAGTGGGTGTTGGCCCTTAGTGAGTTTGATCTGACTTTCATAGGTCAGAAGGCTATCAAGGGTCAGGTGATTGTTGATCAGTTAGCCTCCGCTCCCCTAGAAGCTACCCATCCTATAGTTGTTGAGTTTCTCGATGAGTGCTTCAATGTTGAAATTGAAGAGTCTGAGTCTTGGAATTTATTTTTTGATGGAGCCCGATGCATGAAGGGCATTGGAGCTGGAGTCATTCTAGTTACACCACAAAAATAGCTCATCCCTTTGTCCTTCAAACTTCATTTTTCTTGCACAAATAATACTACAGAATACGAAGCTTTGATCCTTGGTCTTAGAGCAGCCTTAGCTTTGCAGGTTAAGGTCCTTTCGATCTTTGGTGACTCTCAACTTGTGGTTAATCAGATCAACGATGTTTATCAGACTCAGGATGATAAGCTTAAACCCTATAAGGAGATTGTTACCAAGTTGTTATCTTCTTTTGAGCAGGTAACCATAGAGTCTATCCCTAGATCCTCAAACCACCATGTGGATGCCATGGTTACTACTGCATCCTTGTTCCCTTTGGAGTTAGAAGATGATCAAGCTTCGATTATCATTCGACAACTCTAAGAACCTGCATCTTTGAGTTCTTGTTTGGATCCCCTAGAGTGTTTTACCATCGAAGATTCCCCATATGAACCATGGTATAATGACATATTTAATTTTCTTAAATATGGCTCGATGCCTGATGGTTTAGATCATAATCAACGTAAGCTATTGCATAAAAGAGCATGTCAATTTATTATAATTGGCAATACTTTATATCAATATTCTTTTGAAGGTATCCTCTTATGATGCCTTAACTATGATGAAGCCCAAATTGCTCTTAGTGATGCTCATGAAGGTTCATGTGGAGGCCATTTTAGTGGTAATTCTATTACCAAAAAGCTCCTTCGAATGGGGTATTATTGGCCTTCCATGGAGAAATATGCATGTGATTATGTTCGATATTATGACAAGTGTCAATGCCATGATCATCTTATTCATGCTCCTTCTCAAGACCTTTAGGTAATATCTTCCCCTTGGCCATTCTCCATGTGGGGATTGGACATTATCAGGAAGGTTAACCTAGTGTCATCTGATGGTCACAAGTTTATCATTACTATGACTGAGTATTTCACTAAATGGGTTGAAGCCATACCTCTAGCTATGGTGACTGGGACTCAGGTTTCTAAGTTCATCTTCAACCAGATTCTTTGTAGGTTTGGGATTCCTTCGATGATTATTTCTGACAATGACACTCCTTTCAAGAACAAGGATATCCATAATCTTTGTGCTAAGTACAAGATTCAACATAGATGGTCAACCCCTTATTACCCTCAAGGTAATGGGTAAGTCAAAGCATCCAATAAATCCTTGATCAAGATTTTGAAGAAGTTGGTTAATAAGACCGATCATGACTGGCATACTCAACTTTATCCTACCTTGTGGGCCTATCATACTAGCATGCATACTCCCATAGGGGCCTCACCATATGTCTTGGTATATGGGTCTGAGGTAGTGTTTCCTTTCGAGTTAGAGGTTCCTTCTTTGTGCATCTTGTTGCAAGATGTTGAGGTCGATGATGAGTATCGTGCAGACCGTTTGCACCAATTGGAGTTATTGGATGAAAAGTGCATTCATGCCTTAGAGAATTTGTGAGCCTATCAGGATAGGCTTCGATGATCTTACTCTAAGAAATATTTACAATCATTCTTTTGAGGTTGGGGACCTTGTCCTCAAAGAAAACCAAAAGAACACTAATGCTCATGTTGATCTTCGAGGTAAGTTTCAGCCCAACTGGTTAGGGCCCTTTGTCATAACAGCTAAGTTTGGTTCAGGTGCTTATAAGTTGGCTTCTATGGATGGTAAATAACTTAAAGAACCAATGAATATAATGCATTTAAAAAGATATTATGCTTGACCCATTTTTCATATTGCATATGCATTTAGTTAGATCATGTTGCATGTTTGCCTGACATATTCTGCACGCTTGTCTATCATATTATGCATGATTGCCTATCATTCTATTCTTGCATATTGCTTGTCATATTTGCATCATTGCTTGCTCATGACTGCTTGTTCATATAGCTTCTAGGGATTCATGACAATGGCATGTGATGATACCTAGTTAGGTCATAGCTCACATGCATTGCACTTTCACTAGGGTTATGATGCCTAGCGAAGCCCCAACCTAGGGCCCATGCATTTTCATCCCTTCTTCTCTTCTTTGCTTCCTTTGCTCTTTCTTCTCTTCTATCTTCTTCTTGTATTCCTTGACTTTGAAAGTTTTACAATGATCATCATTCCTCCTCCAAGTCAAGGAATGCAATCCTCTTTTGGTATGTCCTTGTCTTTTTGCATGATTCTTCTTTCTCCTTTGTCTTCTTTGTTCAGATAAGGATATACATTCTTCTCTTCTTTGATTACACATTTCCTCCCTCTTGAATTTTCACTAGTTGAAACTTCAAGTTGGGGCACACACGCACAATTCTTTGCTCCTCATTTTCTTCCTCTTATTTCTTCTAGCACATGCACACACTCACATCGTGTTATGCTCATATTGATTGGTCCATACATACATACACATACACCTTCTCAAGTAGTACTAGCATATACATTACATACATCATTTTACATCAGCATACACTATAACACCCCTATCAAGTTATGTCTCTCTTTGAATCAATGGGCTCAACACCCCATTATAAGATCAACTCCTTGGCCATTGACAGTAGGCCTCGACATACATCCTAGTGGGTAATCACCCCACAATAGTTACTAGTGAGCAACCACCCATAGCGGGTTATACTATACACTTCACTTATTGGTCCATATTTAGTGAGTACTACACCCATAGAGGGTTCTTCACTCCATACATGGACCATATTTTGAGCATAACACCCTCTAGTCAGGGTTCTGATCTAGCTTCCTTCTCGATTTTAGATGGTTGACCTTTGGAGTTTTATCATTGTCTTCTTCTTTTTCCACTTCACAGTTTTCTATTTCCACTCTTCTTCCTCTTTCTTCTTCCTCCTTCTTCCCCTCCCTTCTTTCCCTCCTTTTCTTCCATGCATTTCATGCTAGTTGCATTAGATTCATGTTGTACCCAGTAAATTTTGCTTTGTTTTATTTTTTTTATGTGTTTACCTTTTGCTTTCTTTCTCTTTGCCTTTTTCGAGTTTCTTAAGGACGTTCCTTTCCTTTCAAAACTTGAGGGGGCACCCTAGCCATAGAGGTATTAGTGGAGATAATACCTCATTTAGTGTGCAAGAGTCTAGGATGTCCTTTGTGATACCCCTTTTGCACCACTCCTCTTTTGCCCAAAACCTAGCCACCCCTTCTTTGAGTTTGTTGCCTTCTTGTGTGTGTTCTTGCCCATAGGAGTCTACATCTTTCTTTGATGCATTTACTTGGCCTTAAATGCATCAAAGAGGGGGTAAAATGTAGACACAAAAATTGACCCACTTTTAGTGGGTAATCTTCCTTAGAACCCCTAAGAGGTCCCTAACCCTTGCCTAAGGCAAGGATAGGCCTCTCCTCCCTTAACCTTGCTTGTTTTAGTGCCTTTAGCGAAATCGTGCTCCGTCATGGTGAGGTACGACTTCATCGGAGTGATCTCGTGCTCCATCATCATGGGGCGTGACTTCATTATTTTTAATTTAATTTTTATTTTTATTTTTTTGGCCCACTTAAACCTAGGTTTAAACCCTCCCAACATGTTTTGGCATCGACTTTGGGTTTATTTTGCCCACATTTTTCCTTCGATTTCATCTATAAAAGGAAGGATGTTCTTGCTTAAGAGATATACAAGTGATATGTGATCTTAATGCAAAATTTTGATTATTGATTAAGCTCAAAATTTTTATGATAGCTCACTCTTCTTCCTTTGATTTCTTCTACTGCAAGCTAACCTCAAAGTGCGAATTTTAGATTTGATCTTCTATTGCATGGATTGGATTGGATTGTTGTGTGACTTGGTGGATTCATGGTGTGGTTCGGAGAGATAGAGTGCCCGCTTGGATACTTCAATTTTCTCTACCTACTTCTATGATGTCCATTAGGGTTTGATTACTTTATTTCTAGCATTTATTTCATCTTCTACACTCACTTTTTATTTTTCATTAATCTGCAGTGATATCACACCTGACATTAGTGAGGCATGACTTCGCTTGCCCATATTAGGGTAAACCAGTCTACAGAAGTGAAATCGCGTCCAGTCCAGGTAGGGCATGACTTTGCTACTGCATTATCACGCCCGCTCTAAGCGAGGCATGACTTTTCCCGAGAGCACATCGAGGGCAATTTCAAGATTCTATTTTCACTATTGCATTCCATTTTGCATCTAGATCATACTACTGCATTCTATTTTCTATTTTCTATTACTGCATTTTTATTTTATGATTAATCCTCCAAAGGTCAATTTTTAATTTTGTTTTAAAAGGTCATCTAAAAGGACCTAGGGGGCTTGACTGCTGCACCTTCAAGGACTATTACATAGTGGCCTAAGTAGGCCCCCTAATGCTAATCCTATTTTCAAGTGTTTTATGAGTTATCTTGTAGAAATAGGTATTTTTGATATCATTGGACAAGAGGTAGAAAAAGCTAAATCAACCACTAGTCTAGATAAGTGCTCTAATCATTTTATTGGTTGAAGATCTGATCTAATTATTGATTCTTAGGCATATAAAAGTGAAAAGCATTTAGTTTGCATCTAGGGATAATTTATGTGCATTTATTTTGTATATTTTATGCTTTAAAGGTTTTCTAGAAATAAACCCTAGGTTAGTGAGCATTCAAAATAAAGAATCATATTAGGCTAGCTCTTGTATGCTTGCATTCTATTTTTAGCTATTATATTTTGTTTCATTGTCCTTTATCTTTCCTAGTTTAGATCTAGAAAGGCCAAACTTAGGTGTTTTTCTTAAAACTGAATACATCAAACATTCCTGAATATCCCGAGGACTTGGAGCGAGTCCTTAAACCATTCCTGGTGAACCCTTCCCCCTAGCACCGAGTGTAGAGTACAACATAGCCCCCGTGGTTCACCCCATAAAAGGTTCTCTCCTTGTGGATCCAACCTTTTGTTTGGGAATTGTACGCGGTAGGGTAGTTTTCCCCCTCTACAATTAGTAAATTTTAAAATAAACTTCCAGCTTGGAAAGGTTTATGGTTATCGTTAGCAAGAAGAGTGCAGTTAATTAAGTTAGTCTTATAGGCCATTCCTACATATTATATTGTATTGTATTCTATGCCAAAATTAGTTAAAAAAAGTTTAATCTATATTATGTGATCCTTTTTATGGTCAGGTTTACATGATAAAATGTAATTTTCTTTGGTGATATGGAGCAAGGCGTGTGATGATAAAACTAGGGGAGGCCTTGGTTTAAGAGTTCTTATAGATGCAAACTAAGCTCTTAGGGGAAAAATAATATGGATATTATACAAAGAGAGTCAAATATAATGGGAAAAAATTCTTATAAGTGTCTATATTCCAATGACCCAAGTTTAATATTTATTGCTTTCTCTTTACCAAATGGTTCTACTCTTTAGAATGGTTTTAAAAAATATATAGATCTTATGATTAAAGGTTTAATATGGATAATGAGAATTAGAGAACAAATTTGATTTGGATGGATACTTGGTGTAGACAACAAATCCTATCCATTCATATATATATATATATATATATATATATATATATATATATATCTAAGCCATCCATCAAGACTCCATCATAGTGGGCCATGTGGAAATCCTTGCTACTCATTAAATGTAGTTTGTGTCACTTACCAAGTTGCAATATTAGTTTCTCATTATGTTTTAATCCTAGCCACTCATTGATGTCGTCACAAACCTAACATGAATGAAGGAAAACATAAAATATTATTCATTTTTTGTGAATAGAGATCGAAAACATTTGCAAAAGAGATATAATTCACATTTTCACATAAATTCTAGCTGCCATTGCCATAACTGTTCGCTCACTGTAACTGGAGTGGTCTCATAGAGGATATTCAAGAAGCCCACTCAAACCTCTTGTTTGGAGCAAAGATCTAAATACACTGTATTTTATTGATCAAGGGTTTTACTACCCCTTTTTGTAATCATTGTATCAAAACAAGCAAGATTCTGTAATCCTCGTGATTTGGGGCATATCAATATTGTAACAATGGAGATATAGGCTCCCTAAATCAATGTAATATATTTCTTTCATTATGTATATTGCTTGTTTTTTATCTGTTAATATTATTTTGGTGTTGATATTTTTATTTTCACATTTGGTTTGTTAAAAAACCACTCAATTTAGATCAAATTTGAAACCTTGTATGAGATTGCTTTAAGAAAAATATGGTGATAGGGTTTCAAACATTTTGTACAAGGATCAGGAAGGAAGATACAAATGGAAAAAATATTTTTTTACAAGTATACAAGATATTTATGCTAGGAGGCAATTGAGTAGAAAGATAACAATTGTAACTATCCAAGGGAAGCTCAGGATAAATTGATTTGGGAGTTGAATAGCTTAGGAGAATACACAACAAGAAGTGGATATAATGTACAACACTAACAAAATATTAATATCACTAGAATATGGAGAGATATTTGGGATAGCCTAAGCATTCCTAAAGTTAAAATATTTGTTTGGCTAGTAGGTCATAAAATAATTTTATCCTAGGATAATCTTATGAAAAATGGGTTTTCATGATCCTTCTCAATGTGTTTTTTGTAAAAAGGAGAGTATAGACCATATCTTGGTACATTGCTCAATAGTTTAGAATCTATGGCAATGGATTCTTAATATGTTTGGTAAATGCATGGTGATGAATAACAAAATTGAAGATTGGTTAAAGCAATGGTAGAGCACTTATAAAAGTGAGACTTTACATACAATATGGGATATATAAAAAGATACCATACTTTGGACTGTATGGCTAGAAAGGGATAGAAGAAAATTTAAAGGAAAAACAACAAATATAGGGGAAAGGAAGATATGTTTAGCCATAGAGGAGTCTAAACCAACCCTATCAACTGACCTAGTCCCTAATTTAGAACTAGAGAGCCTTGATAGATGGAGTCATGTCATTAAATGAAATTATGATGTTGGGTACAAGAGAAGTGAAAATAAGGTAAAGAATATAAAGTGGAATCCACCAGATGTGGAGTGGATTAAATTAAATTTTAATGGAGCATCTAAAGAAAATATAGGACCAACAGTAGGAGGAGGAATGATTAGAAATAATAGAGAAGAGACTATCTCATTACACTTTCAATAGTGGATTTAAGACAAAAAATGAAGCTAAAGACTGGGTGGCTTTAGAAGGGTTAAAAATATGCAAAAAAATAAAATGGAATAGAGTATGGATGGAAGGTGATTCTCTCATAGTAATAAAGGCAATTTTGAAAAAAGCAAAGTCTCCATGGAACATACAAGAGATAATTATGAAAATTAAAGATCTTGCTAAAGAGTTTGAATAAATCATATTTATACATACATTAAGGTAAGGAAACAATTGTGCATATAGGATAGCCGATAGAGGGGTTTTGATTGAGGGTCATGAAGTTAAATTCTCCTTTCCATAGTTAGAGGAAATAGTAAGTTTAGTTGAAGCTGACAAGAAAATATCGATTTCTTGAATAAATTAGTGAATAATATTTACTTTAATGTTTTCCATTGGTAATATTTGATTTATTTTGTAACCATAATGTGTTTTTATATTTAGACTATTTATTATAATTTTTGTGGTTGCACTTGTGTTTCAGAAAGGAAACTAGCAATCTAGATTTGGTAAAGCGGACTATGATAGTGTGATGTTTTGGAAATATTACTCTACTAAGATGCAAGGCATATATAGTAGAGGTGAAGTTTTGGTATTGTGAAGGCTGCTATAGGAAAATTTCAAGAAGGATACTAAATTCTAGAATATTTGTATTCATACAAAAAATTGAAAAATCCAAAAAATAAAAATCAAGAATTCAGACATTTTATGTAAAATGATGTAGGTTTCTAGCTATAGCATCTCAATTGAGATGATAAGTGTATCTATTTGTAAACTCTCAAGATCTAAATAAGAGAGTTGTAATTTATCAAGGGTGGGGGACTTGAGTATAACCCCTTATTATCCAATAACAAAAGTGTTCTCACTTGAAAGAAAGCAAAATCAAATTAAATTTTAAGAAAGGATGAACTAAAAAAAAATATATTTGTGAAGGTTGAAAGTGAAAAATTTAGAATGATAAAGAGGTGAATTATTTTCAATCTAATACTTGTTAATTATAGTATTCAACACATTATATTTTGAAGAGAAAATTTCACTTTTGTCCTACCCCAAACGGATGTGGTATAATGCATATCACAAATTTAAACAAAGCTTCAACACATTAGTAAGAAAATAGCCAATAGAAAAGAACTTGCATTTGCAACACCAAAGAAGAAATTTCCAAAAAATATTTGAAGCATACAACAAAGTTGTCTAAGTCTAAGAAAAATCTAGCAAAATCTAGAGGGGTCTGGCATAACATCTTCTACCTGTAAGAGAGTGGAAAGAACATAATACATGTATAATTCCATGTGTAGAGGATATAAGAGCAAAGTAAGTTGTGTGACACCATTTACTGCTTGTTGATCTCAATATAGAAGTCTAACAAGTAATATTTATAGCATATCAAGAATCAAATTTGAGAACATGACACATATGAAGTCATAGTAGAGGGACCCAAACCAATCTGACAACACTTGGTAGTAGAACGAAAGAATACGACTTTGTAAGGTATGCATTATATCCTTGGATTCCACTTTGGAGGAATACATTTTTTTTGAAAAAGGTACGAAATGATTTTTTAAATTAGTGAGTGCGCATAAGGAGTCACAAGTTTATTGGATAGTTATAAAGTAAGGATTGGAAAGGAAATCAAAGAATCGATTAAAACATTAATTAGGAGATATAAATGTTTTTTGAAATTTTGAAAAAAATGATGAATAATTGATTGCTTGAAATTAAACTTTGGAGAAATAAGGATTTCTACTCCAAAGGAATTATTTTTTGAAGAAATATGATTCCGTGTATTGGAAGAAATTGATTAAAATTTTGAGATAAAAGGATTTCTACTTGAAAAAAAAATGCCTACCAGGTCTCTTTACCTAGGATAAACAGTCTGAAAACCATATTTACTATATTTGGCTTTTTACCTAGTTGATTGATGGATTAAGATTTTCTCCCTAAAAGGCTAATGCATTTGCTATTTTATATTGATTTATGGGCACCACTTTCATGCTTAATGCTTCAAATCTTTCTGTCAAGTACCATACTTAGTTCCAATATGCTTTCAAATAGTGATTCTTACTAATGCATTTATTTATCACCTGATTAGCCACTAGTTTTGAGTCACCAAAAAATGATAACTTGATTTCCATTTTCTTTGCTCATGCTAGACCAAGGAATAGGGCTTCATATTTAGTTGAATTATTAGTGCAACTCCATATTAGTCTATAAGATAAATTATTTATTCCCTCATAAGGAGATACCAACACCACTCCAACTTTGGTACCATTCCAACATCGATCTCCATCAAAGTAGAATTTTTTAATATCTATTTTTTGGAGTTCCTAATTGGACAAGACCAAAAGATTTTTCCCTTTTGGATTCATTATGAAATAGGTTCCTATTCTATTTTCAATCATAGCATTAAAATCTCTAAGAGAGAATTCATCCTCTATCTGCAACTCTTCTATGATTGTTTCCCAAGGGTCCATTTCATCACTGATAAAATTGGCATGGTCTTCCTTAATTCTCTCTATATAAAAGGAAGTTGGATTAGCTACATAAATATTTAGTGTTTTTTCTTTTGTGGTATTACCATATGTGAATAATCCAGAGACATGTAACCCCCTAAATTTTTTGTGAATTCCCAAGAAAGGTAGATGTTAAAGTATGGCTCTAGATCAACTATTACCACCTCTTGTATCACCATCACCTCTGGTGCCTTGTGTAATACCATTGGTAAGTATTTGATTACTTTGACCATATTGATTAGTGTATCATCTATCTATAGACTTAATCAGGTATATTCCATGCTCATTTCTTTACATACTACCTTATGCATAACTGTAGTTACTGCTTCAAAGTCTACCATACAATTATGTACAACCCACCCTTACATCAATAGAGAGATATAGAAGGGAGGATGCTTGTTTTTTACCATAATAGGAATAGGTTGAATCCAATCTAAGTTAAGATCCAAGCATGACACACCCTCAAAAATAAAAAGTATTTAGCAAATCTTAGAGAAGATAATTTTTTTTTAGAATCATCAGTGTCATACATGCTCATTTTTGAAGGGGTCTTCTTCAATTCTTCTATGATGTTGAAACCTAATGATTTTAGATGCTTATTTTATTTCTTATTTAGCTCATCAAAACTCCTTTGATAATCTTGTGTTTCTTATATCCTTTGTTGCTTTATCATAGAAGGGTATTGGATTTTATTGCAGACATGTTCCTTGGAATCTTCTTGAGTCCCTTTGACTTCCTTCACTTGCTCTAGCCTTGGTTTCTCTTTTCAATGCTCCATCTGAGGTAGTTATTTCTCTGAAATTATTTAGTGGTTGGGATGGTACCTTGAAAAGGTCTAATTTCTAGGGATCCACATACAAATGTTTCTTACCATACCTTGTAAATATAGATATGCAATCTTCCTCCAAGGGATATTGTGTAAGGATAAACTGGTCTAGTTCCCATAGCATGATTACTAGGACTTTTTATGCTTTATTAGCCTTATCTATAGTTGCTACATGGGCCTAATGCCAATATATAATGCAATTATCTATGCTATGTGGGTCATTTTAGGACAAGCACCAATAGTTCTCTTTAGAAGAAAAAGCAGATGGTCCTTCCTCCTAGTTATTCTATACTATGTTAGATTTTTTGGTAGTATTTCTCTTGGAAGCTCCTTGGTATTTTGTAACATAGTGGAATATTTTAGCTAGAAATTTCTTTTAGCATATTATCTCTTTGTAGCAGTTACATCATTGCTCATGTTATTAAATTCTATTAGCACTTTTTGCATTATTGAAGATTCTTTAGGATTAGGGGTAGGTAATGCATGCATGATAGGTGGTAGAGGCAATGTACGAAAAGAGGATATTAGAGGTAATGGTAGATAATTTAGCATGGGAATAAGAGCATGATTTTTATTAAAGTTTGTATTTCCTATAGGGGTTGTAACTTCTAGAGAGTATGGCATGAAAACCCTAGGTGGATTTTTTTCCATAAAAATTAGGGCATTCTTAGCAACTATAGCAACCTAAAATACTTGTGGGAATGTATTTACATATGACTATCATATTTATAGACCTAAATATGTATTAAAAGCAAGGATATAGTAAATGAGTTCCTAAGGATCTGATGGTCTAATATATTGAGGATTTCGTCTTCGTGTTCTATTGTATTTGATGTTGAAATTAGTAATTACTTCTTCAAGATGTCTCTAAATAGCATTAAACTATATGAGAAATGAAAATTGATATGCTAACTCATTAAAATATCAAATGAATGTTTTAGCAAGTTCAACCCAAGAGTGGATGCTTCTATCCCGAAGAGTCCAGTACAAGTATGATATGTTTCCTTTGAATTACAGTACCAAAAACCTTACCATGACATCTTTGTACTAGACATTATGAATAGTTCCCAAGGTAGATACATTGTGGTAATGTTCATACGTTACATTTCTAGTACCAAAATAATTCATTAAAGCCTTTAGAGTTGCTTGGGAAATAACATTAAGATTTTTCAAATTGAGTAAGTCTAGTGTTCCATCCAAAAAATATTTATTCTACCATCTCTTTTGAGCTAGTGAATTTAGATAATTTTTTAGAACTGAAGTATGTGGATCCTACACTTTCTATAGGATAATATGGGAAAAATATGGATATTTATTTCTTTTAGATCTAAAGGTAGACAACTCAAAAAATTACAACAATTGTTCTAGCTTTTTGGCTACTGATCTTGTGATCATAAGCCTTTGAATTGGATGGCAACTAAGTTCTAAATAAATAGTTCATTCTTAGTAGAGTCACCAAGTGATTAGAAATTTGATCTAATAGAGAAGAATTTCACCAATTTCCTACTCAATAAAGGAGGTGATATTGTTGTCCCACTAGGCATGCCAAAAAATATTGGTCCAAAATCTACCTAGGTGTATGAGATGCACCTTGGATCTTGGCAAAGATTAGAAGACTCAAAAACTTTTCATCATCTAGAGAAGGTTGGCTCCTTGCTAAACTAATGAAATGAAATAATGTTGAGACTAAAATAAGAGATGTGAGGGTTATGAAATAACATGGGATTAGATATTTAGTTTAAAGGTGGTTGAGATTCAACTAACACCAATGAGATACACAAATTAAGAGCCTTACACATTCAATCTAAATCAAGGCCTAACAAACCAGCTAGCATACAATCTTGTAGAATTTCATTTAAATTAATTTATATGCCACTAGGTATTCTAGGAACTAAATTAACAATAATCCAAATCACAATCTAGGTTAATAAAATTGCTTAACAAAATACACCATTTATGAAGCATAAACAAAAGTACATTTAAGACAACTCACATTATCATAAAATTTGCAACTCCTTTTTATAGAGTCCAAACAACACTTGATTATATTTATAGGTAATAATCATCATACAATATATACAAGCAGACACCAAACGATTGACTTCCTTTCTATGGTATATTGAGCTATTTATAGAGTTACATTGCTTTTTGATTAGTTCTAATCATTACACAAAAAATATCTATAGGTTTGATAAGGGTAGGTGTAGAGCATGGGCATCACTTTCAAACTTAGCCTATCCCAACTATTTTGATTCTATTATGTTATTGTGGTCAGTTCATATTTCTTCCATGAACTTAGTATTTGTGTCTCCAAAATATCTTGGGCATCCTTTGATAGGTTCATTTTTTACCTCTACTCAATTATAGGCCAATTTTCTAGGGATAGGTGTGTGATGGAGGAGTTTCCAGGCCATTTGAATCTTTGGTAGGCTAATTTTACTTGAAATGTATAGGTACAAGATCTTTATTTGTTGTCAAGGTCTAGATGCTTGGCTTTTTAGCTAGATTATCTCAGATCTCAATATTTAAGATCATATAAAATTCATAGAAAATATAATGAAGATTTGATTACAAAATAATATCATACAAATCTCATTTAAATCAATATAACAATATTACTAAATGAAAATACTTAGAGTATTATTGATGAAGCAAGTATACAATCTTGAGATTTGCTCAATATTTAGATACTTTTCATGGAGCTTTATCTCCATAATATGACTTTAGGAAGGTGACTCTTGGAATTTTTATCTATTGCTCTCCTCACATATTTAGGATATGCATCCTTTCCTATTCCTCACACAAGACAAACCTCTCATACCTTTTGGATTCACATCTTCCCACTTGTATACATAAAACTTGACTCTCTATTTACTTGCACACATTACTCTATGACATTTTGCACACTCCCACATCTACACACTTGCACACATAGTTACATGACACTTATGTTCATCCTACACATAGACACATACATAAAGGGAAAATATAGAATACACTCCTAAACTATAGAATCAAACCCTATTCTAATATTTGCATTGTACCATAGGTACCATGGGGGTACATTAGCATGTACCAAATAATGTAATATTCTCTAGCATCCTCCTGTATTACATTATTTGGTTATTGAAGAATTTAGTCTTCAATATTTGATTCTTGTCTATCTTTTTGTTCTGGCTCTCGCATGGCTTGAAGTTTAGATTTTTAAATTGTTCCTTTATGCTATTTCATGTACCTTTTATACCTACAAACACTTCATATATTCATGATAATCTCGAATCATAAATACACATTCCTAGAATCTATTCTTTGTTTTTATTTATATACATTTCTTGCATAATTTTCAAATAATTGCACAATCAATTTTTTATTTGAAAGTGACCAAAAAATTGTTGATTTCCTAACTAAAGAATCTATCTACGTAGCACAATCAAAATAGATGTAACCTAATGTTGATTAGGAAGAGATAATTTAGTTTAAAAATCATATTCCTAAGGGATTTGGAAAGCCTATTGGATAAAATAACCAGTCAATAGGGTAGACGATGGATATAGATGAGCAAGAATTTAAGGAGGTTCAATTTGAGTCTAGAAATACTTTGAAATTTGGAGTGTGCTACTCTAAAGAAGAAATAAATGAACTTATGTCCTTATGCAGAGAATATCAGGACATAATAGCATGGACCTATTGTGGATCAGATTGACACCAAGATGGAAATGCACTGTAACTATCATCTAATAATTAGTCCTAAAGGTGAGCACATGCTAGTTACATACCAAACCCAACATTGGATGAATCAAACTGCTTTGAATCAACCCCCAAAGTAGGTTCGTTCCTTGTCAACTTAATGAATTTTAACTCTTTTAAGCTCAAATAAAATGGTATAACATTAGGGATAAGGATGAAGAAAAGGGTTTAAGAATGTGAAATATAAAGTATATGGATAAAACTAACAACATAGGCTTCTATAGAGATATTTTGATAGATCAACTGCAAGAACAACACTTGAAACTAACAACATTCACAACTAGCCATCTTCAATATTAAAATAAAAATAGTTGCATACTTCAAGAATTATTCCAAACATCTAGGGTATTAATAATACAAATTAGAAAAATTAGATTAAAAATCTTATTAAAAAAAATAAATTCTTCTAATCATACAGTCAGATATGAATCATTCCAATTTTCCCTAAGCTAGCAATCCAAATCAATAGAATAAACTAACCATAGCAGTAGTAGCATAAATGAATTTATAGGCTTGTTACCAAAAGATAAAGAAGATGAAAGTTTGAGGCAAATATTCCAAGTAATGATCCTTCTATTAATTTGTAGAAAGTGTACAATAGTAGTGCAAGAAAACACTTTAGAGCCGACCCTTCAAAGTGGGGTTTGACCTCTATCTATAGTTTTTACATTGTTTTTTTTATTATGAGCATTACAAGGATGTTATAAAAGTATATCTATTTCTATGCAAGTTGTCTTGATCTTGGTGGCCTCCATTTATGTTTCTTGAAATAGTTGTGCTCAATCGAGAAAATAAATGATCTTCATCATCTCTTGTTCTTGCAATATCTTCATCATCATAGATCTACAATAGAATATTGTTGACCAATCTCCTCTATAAGATTTTGGATCAAAAATTTTCATCTTCCTTGGAAATTTATCTTCCATGACCTTTGATTTCATCTTTATTGTTAACCTTAGACTTGGGCACAAAATATTTTTCCAAAAAATATTTCCTTGCTACTATCTACCGTCATGATTCAAACTTGTGCTGCCTATTGGCCAACATCTTAGCCATAGGCTAGGCCATCGTGTGGGCTAGCTACCCACACAACACCAAAAGGTGCTTACTGTCATTTATACTTGAACTCTATCGCAAATCAAGAGGTTTTCAAACAAAACTTTATCACCTTGCTACTGTTGCATCTCGAACTCAAGACCTCTCTTCTGCCATGCACTAGCACCATAGGTTCTATCGTCTAGGCTACCTGCCCAGATGAATCCAAAGCTTGGTTCCATTCTCATTATTATGCACTCTACATCGATATGTGAAAACATCTTATTGTCTTCTTCTTCTTCATCGTGAATCAAAAGAACTTAGATGCATACTTTTTATCATTAATTTCTCCACCTTGGCTTAGCATTATATATAATAAATTTGACATGGTCCTTTATGTCAGTGCATTTGATTTTCAAACAAAATTTTGGTGCTCTATTTGATATTTTAATTATTATAATTATTTAAATCATCAAGGATTTAAATATTATAATTTTTCCTTTGGAACTTTTCTTAGGATAAAAACTTTGCCACCATAAATCATTTTTTCTTTTTCTTTTGCAAATGCCACCACGGTAAAACAATTTAACCTTTATTTTCCTTGACATAAATGACAACTAGTATCATTAACTTATGCCATTGATTCTTTGACATCAATGTCAATAATATACTCAAAATTTCCAGCAATCTTCCCCTTTGTCATTAATGGCAACCCTTTTCTAAAAATTCATTTTTCTAAACCACTTGATTCTAAATCTGATCCCCTAGACTGAATGTTTTCTCCCTTACTCAAATATCTCCCCCTTTGACATCAATGGAAAAGATAATACTTTAGGGCTAAATATAAGACTCTTATCTCATCCCCCTCCCCACATCCTCTTTTTGAGGTGATTAATTTTGCGATGGGAGTATCTCTACTCCCAACATACAATGCTCTTTTTCTTTGTCAACCTTATTTTTCAACATACCCTTTTGATTATTTTGAGTGTCCCTATTCTTGGTTGTCTCTGGAAGTTTTGGAAACTTTGTTCTACACCACTTGGCCTTATGTCCAAAATTATTACACTTGTAACAGTTAATATTATAGTTTTTAGAAGGTGCAAATATCTTGAAGTTCCTCTTGGTGAAGCCATACTCATTTCTATCATGAACCCTACAATGGATTGCTTTATGACCAAGGCAATTACAAGAGTAGCAATACCATTGGAAGAAATATCCATCTTTGAAATAATTGACATTCCTTTTAGTGAGACCATACTCCTTTTCATGAACCCTGCAATGCATAGCCTTGTGACCAAACCGATTACATGAAAAACAACGTCCTTGGAAGTAATAATCATCTTCAAATAAATTGAAGTTCTTCTTGGTGATGCCATAAAATTTCTTTCCATGAACCCTGCAATGCACTGCTTTGTGACCAAACTAATTACATGAGTAACAATAACCCTGAAATAAATACTCATCTTGCCTTGATTTCATTATCCTTTATTTGCTTGTCTTGTGATGATCTATATCCCTTTATGGTGCATTGTTTACTTCCTTTTTGATACTATCACCTTTCAACACATCAACGTAAGTCTTAGGTTCTTCTTCAATCACTTCTTTTGATGCTTCCTTTGAGACTTATTTTTCTTTTGAGCTTGACTTCCCTTTATGTACCTCTTGACCTTCTTCATAGCCTAGTCTTGTTTTGATAAATGAAGATCTTTGTGCTTTGGTAATGTTATCCAAAGTTTTTTAAATTTTTCCAAATCTGTTTAGCTTATCATTGGTGTATTTCACTTCCATCCTTAGAGAAACTACTTCATGTTCTAATATTTCACACTCTAGCTCTTTTACCTTTAATTTTTTAGCCATACCTTCTTCAAATTTCTTTGCCTCTTCAACCTTAACCTTAAAGTTAGTGAGATCTTGTAGAAAATTTGTCTTTGTTTCCTCATCCTCTTGTACTTGGGATTTCAATCTTGAGTTCTCCCTTTTCAACTCAACAAGTTCCTTTTTCATATCAACTATGACTTCCTTTTCTAAAACTTTCTCTTTTTGTAGGTCTTTGACAACATGAGCATCTTCATTCTCTTCACTGTTGTTGAACCTATTATATTGAGTTGTATTGTGATCAAAGATACCACAATCAAAATATTCTTCTTCTTCTTCACTACTACTATACCCAACTTTTGAACAATGATCTGCAAGGTGATCAAAATTACCACAAATAAAACATTTGAGTATTCTTAGTTTCTTATTATTCCCTTTTACAAAGTTAGTGTTCTTTTCATTGTTTGATTCATCACTTGAATCTATTTCCACTTCTCCTCTTAGAGCAACTATCTCTTTGAAAGCAACATCAAATTCCTTTTCTTATTTACTACTATTGTACCCATTTTGTGGATAATAAAGTGCCATGTGACCAAGTTTACCACACTCAACACATCTCACAAATTTTTCTTCTTCCCTTCTCTTAGTCTCAAGATCAAATTCTTCTTCCTTTTCAGGTCTCATGGTTCTTATTTTGCCTTTCCTTTCCATGTGTGTTCTTGTAGATCTTCCTTCAATATTTTAGGCTTCCATGAAGGAACCCGCTCTGATACCAATTGAAGAACACAAGCTTATACTGAGAGGAGAGGGATGAACAATATAAGATCAACTTTTACTTTTATTTACCAAAACATATTATCCAACATTTTCAATGACAATATCAATAGCAGTAATCAAAGAAATGCATAAATCATCACACATAAGAGATACATAAATTTAACGTGGTTAACCCAATGTGGGCTACTCCATGGAGAAAATATTTCTTCTAAATTTTCTCAACAAATCTCTTGGGAATCAATTCCCTATTACAATGTTTATGGACCTCTATCAAAAGGATACACCAATCCCCTATGCTCTAATTTGTGGATCTCTCTCCACAGGAGAACTCTATCCCCTTGCTCTGGTTCATGGATCTCTCTCCATAGGATAACTCTATCCCCTAGATCTGGTTTGTGGAACTTGATCCAGGAGAACTCTATCTCCTCAACTAGTTCATGTATCTCTCTCCATAGAATAACTCTATCTCTCCAGCTGGTTCACGGATCTTACTCCATAAGAGAACTATTTTTCCTTGCTCTGGTTCATGGATATCTATCCATAGGAGAAATATTTCCCCTTGCTCTGGTTCATGGATCTCTATCCATAGGAGAACTCTATCCCCTCTACTCTGGTTGGTGAACTTCTAGAAGACTTCTACCCCCACTGCTCTAGCTTGTGGATCTCTCTCCATAGGAGACCTATATTCCCACTACATTGGATGATGGACCTCTATCCACTAGAGACCTCTATCCTCTCTAATATGTCACCTCCAAAGCCTGCTCTCAACTCTATCTCAAATCTACACCAAACTCTATCCCAAATATAGCATAAATCTGCTCTAACTTTTCTCACAAATATACACCAAACTCTATCCCAAGTCTAGCATAAATCTACTCTAAATCTACTCACAAATATTATTTCAACTCAGTCTTAAATCTACCACAAGCCTTAACACAAGGTTTGAACAAATCAACAATCAAACCTGCTCTTAATTTTATCTTAAATCTACCCTAAGCCTTAAATTAAAGCTTGAATAAATCAGAAATAAAACCTACTCTCAATTCTATTTCAAGTATTCAAAAGACTTGAAAACATTAGCAATTAAACCTGCTCTCAATTCTATTTCAAGTCTTCATAATAATTGCTCAAATATACCTTCAAGCCTTCTCAAAAGACTTGCTCAAATCTACCTTCAATTTTTCTCAAAAGACTTGCTCAAATCTGCCTTCAAGCCTTCTCAAAAGACTTGTTCAAATCTACCTTCAAGCCTTCTCAAAAGACTTGTTCAAATATACCTTCAAGCCTTCTCAAAAGACTTGCTCAAATCTGCCTTCAATGCTACTCACAAAACCTACTCAAATAACTCCAAATCTTGCATATAAAATACAACTTAAATCTCTTTCAAAAATATTTTTTCACACAGATAAATTCTACTTAGAATTTATTTTAATATTTGAAACACATAGAGAATGATATGCACTTACCAATCCCTCAATATGTTCTACTCAATCATTAAGTCTGTCACTTTCACATGTCTCACATTTATTACTCTTTAAAGGTAGGTCTAGTCTGGTACATGACACCTAACCTCCTGATGCACACACTTCACAAATATGATTTCTAATGCTTGCACATTCACTTTCAATATTACTCAGAACCAATGCTTAAAAGATTCACACATTCATTCAAACAATGAAGCACAATTTACTCACAAACCTTAACACAAGTGTTTCCAATCTCTAGTACAAATATCTTAAACTTTTTCAATAATAGAAGCACACATTGTTCTCAAATTCTATCCAAAATGTCTCCAAAACATTCAAAAATGAAGCACAAATTCTAACTCAAATATTTCCAATAATGCTTATCAAACAATCCTTTTCACTCCACCTTATATTCCAAAACATTCACTTCAACAAAAACTTTAAACAAGGAGTGATGTGCCCATACCTCTTAATTTTCTCTTATGGAGATATGTCTTCAAAACATGTCTCACAAACAACTGATTTTCTAATGCCACTTCAAGGGTTAGATTGCAAGATACTTTCTCAAAACATCCATATGAATTTTCACCTTCTAAAATGCTCAATGAAATATAATTTTGATATTCGATCACTCTTATTTTGTTTTCAAAGATGATGCATTAAAACTAAATAAAACCTCTCAAAATTCATTTTCATAATGCAAGAAATACAATAAAATTATCAAGCCACTTTTACACCTTATTACTCTTAATCTTGCAAAATAATGTTCAACCCAACAAAGCCACAAATTACACATAAATTTCTCATTTGCAACTTATACCTCTTTCTTGATACAAATGAATTAAAGCACTTCAAATTTTCAAAAAGACCATTAAAGCATCACTTTATCTCATACCTTATAGCATTAACAAGAACTCCACTTCATATTTTTATTCAAAAATTAAACCATCACTTTTCAACCCTTTTAATGAAAATTATAAGCAAAAAATTATTTCTCCTTATGTCTCCCTAAACAAGCGTGTGACACATACCTTTGACTTGGGCAAAAAATAATTTTCCAAAAATTATTCCCTTGCTACTTCCTACCATCGTGATTTGAACCTACACTGCCTGTTAGCCAGCACCTTAGGCACTGACTAGGCCACTGCGTGGGCTAGCCACCCACACAACACCAAAAGGTGCTCGCTATCCTTTATACCCAAACATCATCATAAATCAAGAAGTTTTACAAAAAAACTTTATCACCTTGCTACCACCGTGTCTCGAACTCAAGACCTCTCTTTTGCCATACCCTAGGACCGTAGGTTCTTCCATATGGGATACCTTCTCAGATGGAACCAAAGCTTGGTCTCCTTCTTATTATGCACTCTGCCTTGATATGCAAAAACATCTTGTTATCTTCTCCTTCTTCACTGTGAATCGAATGAACTTAGGCACATATTTTTTATCATTAATTTCTCCACCTTAGCTTAGCATTATATATAATAAATTTGACATGGTCCTTGATGTTGGTGCATTTGATTTTCAAATAAAATTTTAGCGCTTGATTTGATTTTTTAATTATTATAATTATTTAAATACTCAAGGATTTAAATATTAAATTTTTTCCTTTGGAACTTTTCTTAGGATAAAAACTTTACCACCATAAATCATTGTTTCTTTTTCTTTTGCAAATGTCACCATGGTAAAACCATTTAACCTTTATTTTCCTTAACATAAATGAAAACCAATGTCATTAACTTATGTCATTGATTCTTTGACATCAATGACAACAATATACTCAAAATTTCCAACACCAAACTCAATCTGTAGAAAGGCAATAATGTCAATTCAAGCCTAAAAACGTTTACACCCCATTGCCTAAATCATATTCATCCATTTTTTAGAAGTTATATGATGCACAGGATTTCACATTGCCATAAATGAAGCCTAAAGATCCAAATAAACCAAAACCTAGAAACTATAGAGAGCATATATACTACATCTTTCATCGACATAAAGGGCATGAAATTGAGACTTGCTATGGATTTAAGAATATTGTGCAAGATCTACTTGAAATTGGGAAGATTAAGATTGATAACCCCTTAGCCCAACTAAATTAAAATATTGGAATATATCAAACACCACTACCTCATCATGAGGTAAATCAACAAGAAACGAAAGCATCAACTTCTATAGTTCCTCCCAATCAAGTTAATCATGTTTTGCAACTATACCAAGGTTTTGTGGAGGCTATTAGCGTAGTCACTCGAGGGTAAAGAAAGATGAATCACACACAAGCAAATAAGATAACCCAAGCAGTACCAACTCTTGTAGCTCAACCTAGTGTGCCCATACAAGTAGGCCCAACCATTCCACCTCCACCCATCCATAATATGAATCATCCACCTCTATCAATTATCACCATGAGAAGCTGATTGATACAAAACTTGAGAATAACATCAACCAAAATGTCAATATATGGGCTCATACAACAATCTCCCCCACATTGTGAGGCATTGATGAAAATTCTAAAATCCATTGAGCCACAAATAGAAGATCGTAAACCCTTCAACACTTTTGTGGGGAGTGTCCAAAATTGCATGGAACCCTCAATAGAATTCTATGAATTTGAGAAAAAGAGCATATCACCAGAGCTACTTGATCCTCCATTGCATATTATGGATCATATTGATAGAAAATCATTTAAGAGAGTTCTCATTGATACCAGTTCCTCCATCAATTTCATCACCATCCCAACCATCAAGCATATCAACCTACCATCATCACATATCACTACATCCACCTTCACCCTGTGGGTCTTCAATGATGCTTTGTGTTCCACTATGGGAAACATAGTTCTACTTGTAATAGTGGGGGTGAATACCATCCATGTACTCTTCCATATATTGGAAGGGGCCATGCAGTATAACATACTTCTTGGATTCCCTTGGATTAGGGAGATGAAGTGTGTTCCATTGACATTACACCAATGTATGAAATATGCACATGAGGAAAAAGTCCATTGTCTTCAATATGACACTAAGCCATTTAAGTAATGTAATTTGATATCCAATCCATATGAGCCATTGATTCCATCCACCCATATTTCCATTCAGTCCCTCATTGTTCGAACCACCCCAAATAACAACACTTCATCCAACGTGTCCATATTAGAGGCCTAGCCAATAGTTGACCCTGCATTTGCATCTCAAAACATCAAACCAAGTCAATCACCATCCACTTCATATCATTTTTATATCACACCTGATCATCCTGCTAACCAATTTTCATCTTCATTAGCCACACCTCCCACCTCACAAATACCCTTCACCTTTTTAGCCCAACCAAATCTACCAACCACTAGCAATTCTATCAAACCAAATCCACCTCAAAAATCACCATCCATTGTCTCACAGATAGGGTCACCTATCTAATAAGAACCACTACTAAGTGACCATTACCTCCATCTAAGCTGCAAGCCACAATCAAAGCATCCACCTTAGTACCTAAAACATCTAAATCCTAGTCATACCAAGTTGTAGTTCATCTCTCCAATCCAGGTAATGGTAGGTACATAGTTGAGAGTGTCACAATAACACCACCTATACAGTCTGTTAGAGATTATGATTGCCCATGCAACCCACATTTAGCTATAGGTACAGTGTACAAAATGGATTTTGAGCCAAATATGATTAATTTTGTATATGGGGGAGTGGATTCTTCATCCAATCCACCTCCTCCTAATGAGGAGCCCATACAAGAATTTTATACCAACCTAGAATATCTGTCCAACCCATATTTTCCCTTGCAATATTTTCATAGGGTTAACTAGTCTTAGACAACATGAACATGGTCCACATCAAATCATTGAGCCCCAATATCGAGAAGTGCATGATCACTCTAGCTTAGGATATAGGCCATCAACCTCAAACTCATATTTTGAACACACATTCCAATGACTCACCCTCGAGTTAAAAGAGGAGGATGAGGAGAGCAAAACTAGTGATGATAGTGCTAACGAGTATTTGGACCCTATCTTTACATATTATTTAAATGAGGCTTTTCTAGAGATTACATTGCATATAGCCAAGATTTATTACATTTTTTATGATTCCATCTTCGATGAGGATTTTGAGGAATTTCATGAAATGGGACCAAACATGGATATGATCAATTATATTTTTGATGGTCCTCAAGAAGATGTGGTCTCTATAGAGCCCATCAAGAAATATGAGTACTACACCACAATGTTTCCTATAGATCACTCGATATTTTGCTTCAATAAAATGTGAAAGTGATCTAAATCAGATCCACCACCACCAACTTGGTTTCATCCATGAAGTCATTATTCATCCATCATAGGTTAGTTTCACCCTAGAGAGAGTGAGCAAGACAGTTCACTCCTCAAATTGTAGACACCTCATTTCCACCAAGTTAATATGTTTTATATTGACTTGTTTGCCCCACTTCATAACCAATATGATTTGGTGAATTTGATTCCAATAAATTCTAGCCTTATCACCATGGATAAGATTTCATCCCTACCATCCATCACCAAATTTATCTTGTACGAAGAATTATTAAGAGCTTCAAACACTTACATCCCTCAACAATATTCACCTTTTCTTGCTTCTATTTTTCAAACCAAAGTAGAGGCAGTGCTACCCGAGTCTTTTGAGCATATGGAGGATGATATCCATCTCATACCTACTCCACATCAATTGGAAGAAGGTTCTCATATGCTTATTGAAGAATCCATCGATGTGAACCTAAGTCTAGATGTAGATAATCCACAAATCATGAAAATAGCAAAATATTTATCTACAAAATAGGAAGAGCACATGTTAGATGTTTTAACAAGGATGAAAGAGATCTCTCCATGGTATTACAAGGACATGCCTAGCCTTGACCCCAAATTAGTGGTCCACAACCTCACGTTAGCTCCTGAAGCTAATCCATTCAAGTGGAAACTAAGGAAACTTCATCCTACCATTGCACTCATTGTCAAGGAAGAGCTACAAAAATTATGAGATGTGGGTTTCATAGTACCCATTGATTATCCATAATGGATTTCAAACATGGTACCCATTCTTGAGCCAAATGGTAGGATACACGTATGCACAGATTTTTGAGATTTAAACAAAGCGTACCCCAAGGATGATTTTATACTACCAAACATTGATAAACTTGTAGACTCTTGTGTAGGCCATGAAATGCTTTCTTTAATGGAAAATTTTTCAGGATACAACCAAATTTAAATTAATCCTGAAAACCAACACAAAACAAAATTCACCACACCTTGAGAGAATTTTTGTTACAAGGTGATGTCATTTGGTCTTAAAAATGTAGGAACACAACGTGCCATGCCATATATCTTCCATGACTATATGCAAAAAATCATTGAAGAATATGTGGATGATCTTTTCGCAAAATCCAAAACACGTCTTGAGCATATTGAAGTACTAGAATTTTTTTTTGATCAATTGCTTAAACACAAAGTGAGGTCAAATCCTAAGAAGTGCATATTCGAAGTCACATCAAGTAAAATTCTAGGATTCATTATCTATAAGTGGGGCGTTGAAGTGGACCCTGATAAGGTCAAGGTCACTATTGAAATGCCACCTCAAACAAATCTTAAAGAGTTGCACAGTTTGCAAGGAAAGATTCAATCCATTCATCGATTCATTGCCCAACTCTCAAACAAAGGTAGGCCTTTCAATCACTTGATATAGAAGAGGGTGATATTTTCCTAGACAACATAATGTCAAGAGGCTTTTGATGATATAAACAAATATTTGGCTTCACCACCAGTACTAATGTCACCTCATCCATGAGTCCTTTTTCACCTTTATATTTCTGTAACATATTTTGCATTAGGGACAATGCTTGCACAAAAGAACAAAAATCATAAGGAGCAAGCAATTTATTACATTAGTTGGGCATTGGTGAGTTATGAAACATGATATGATTACATTGATAATTTATTCTTAGCAATGGTTTTTGCCACTAAGAAACTTAGACATTATATGCTAAGTAACACTACCTATGTCATAGCTAGAGAAAATCCTCTACGTTATATGATGACTCGCACATACAATAACACCCGAAATGCAAAATGGATAATGATCTTAATAGAATTTGATCTCAAATTTATTAGCCAAAAATCCATCAAAGATTATGTGATAGCCGATCAAATCACATAAACTCTGCTTCCAAATGATCAACCACTTCTTATAGAGCTTCTAGATGATTTGATATTTTTCTTCACTGAACAAGAAGAACTAGTCCCTTTCGAGGATTATGTTAACATAACTCTCTTCTTTTATGGATAAAAATATAAAAAAGGATAAGTTTTGGAGTCATATTTATACACCCGAAGGAATGCCAATTCCTTTATCATTCAAACTTGACTTTCCATGCAAAAATAACAATGCAGAGTATGCAGCCTTAATATTGGGGCTTCAGTCAACATTGGCTATGGGAATTAAGTGTATAAGAATCTTTGGTGATTCCTAGCTTGTCATTTATCAAGTGAAAGGAACTTACCAATGTAGAGAACTAGTATTGTAAAAATATCATGAAGTAGCAACGAAATTGCTAGCAAAGTTTGACTGGTATGAGATTGACAACTTGCCTTGTTTGACTAATAGATTTGCAGATGCAATAGATTTTTTAGGATCCTTGATTCCAAAGAGTGAAAATGAAGAAGTCCAACTGCTTATCATCACAATAATATCCAAATATGTAATCACACAAGCAAAATATGAAGGTGAGAAGAGTGTTTGTTTAATCCACACAAAACCATATGAATATTGCCTTTATCAAATAAGACACTATCAAGTTTAGAAAATTTCCTTCAAATTTGATGTGAACTACAAAGAGAATATTCAAACAAAACGTAGCTTGTTACACTCTCTTGGGGGACGTGTTGTATAGACATGGCTATGATGGGGTATTACTTCGATCCCTAGATTCTACAGAGGCACAAAGAGCCATAATTGAATCCCATGATGGTACTTGTGGTGGCCAGTTCAATGGAATAGACATTGCAAAGCACATTGTGCGCATGGGTTATTATTGGTCCACTATGGAAAATAATTGTTGTCAATATGTGAAGAAATGTCAAAAATATCAATATCACACCAATTTTACTCTTGTACCATCACAAACATTACAATACATTCAAAGCCTTTGGCTCTTTTTTCATAATGGCACCTAGATTTGATTGGTAAAATTTCATTTACCTCATTGTGATAATACAAGTTCATCATAACTACCACAGAATACTTCACCAAATGGGTCAAAGCAATTCCAATGACCACTACGATTAGACCTTATCATCACAACAATATACAAATCTGTAATCACACAAGAAAAATATGAAGGTGAGAAGAGAGTTTGTTTAATTCACACAAAACCACATGAATCTTGCATTGATCAAAAAGATACGTTCTCAAGTTTGGGACCCTCCCATAAGATTTGATGTGAACTACAAAGAGAACATTCAAACAAAAAGTAGCTTGTTACACTCTCTTGGGGGACATGTTGTATAGACATGGCTATGATGGAGTCTTACTTCGATGCCTAGATCCTATAGAGGCACAAAGAGCCATAATTAAATCCAATGATGGTACTTGTGGTGGCCACTTCAGTGGAATAACCATTGCAAATCACATTGTGCGCATGGGTTATTATTGATCCACTATGGAAAATGATTATTGTCAATATGTGAAGAAATATAAAAAATATCAACATCACACCAATTTGACTCATGTACCATCACAAATATTATAATACATTCAAAGCCTTTAGCCATTTTTTGACAATGAGGCCTATATTTGATTGGTAAAATTTCACTTACCTCATTGTGACAATACAAGTTCATCATAACTACCACAGAATACTTCACCAAATGGGTTAAAGCAATTCCAATGACCACTACGATTAGACCTTAAATTGCAAAGTTCATACTTTAGCACATTATATGTCATTTTGGAATTCCCTCAAAGATCATTTTTTATAATGGTAAGTCTTTCAAAAACAAGGATGTTCGAGCATTATGCAACAAATATAATATCCAACACAATTTATTGACTCCTTATTACCCATAAGCAAATGGATAAGTTGAGACGACCAATAAGACCTTGATAACCATTCTCAAGAAACTTGTCAAAGAAAACAATAGAGATTGGTATACTTAGCTCCCCTTGGTATTATGGGCTTATCGAACAAGCATATGAATGCCAAAAGGGGCAACCTCATTTTTATTGGTCTATGGAGCCAAAGCAATCATACCTCTTGATCTTGAGATCCCTTCTTTATGAGTTGTATTACAATAATTCATGGATGATGATACAAATAGACAAGCACATCTTGACCAACTCACTCCCCTTGATTAAAGGTGAGTCAATGCCTTAGAACATCTATGAGTATATCAAGATCGCATCAAGCGTGCCTATAACGTAAAAGTCCATCCTCACAAATTCCAAGTGGGATATCTCATTCTTAAAGAGAATCAATAAAACACCAATGCATCGCCACACTTGAGAGATAAATTTATGAATAATTGGTTAGGTCCATACATTATTAATTAGAAGTTGGGTCCAGGAACGTATAGACTTGCTAATTTAGAGGGAACATTGGAACCTAATCTGTTAAAAATTTTACACTTAAAGGTATTCTATGCATAGTGTAAATTATATATATATGTACACCCATAACATTATGTACATCCATCCATATATTTCCACCAACATTACATGAGTATACTTTAGGCATTCGTTAATACCATTTATCATGTTAGGGATCATTTGGCAAATTTGGATGATCGCTAGTCCACTAATATCTTGTTGCCTTAATCAAGGGTACCTTACATCAAACATTACTCATCACTCCATTAGTCACAATAATTTACAACTTTTCTTATAATATTTTGATGATTAAGAGGTCCACACAAACTAGGAAAGATATTGTGTAATCATTAGAAATAATGATTATGTGGCAACTGAATATTTTGTGTACACCTTTTAATTTTCAAAATTTTGTAGCGAAGCTGACGCAAAATATTACACAACACATTAACCCATAATAAAGTCTAAATGTTTTCAATCACTCGGCCACTCCTAGTGTTTTGAGAAACCTCCATTCAAAATCAAACAATATTTAGAAGCAATAAGTTGTTCCTGGTCAATCAAGTTTTCTCTTGGACCACACACATTAAAACACATAAAAACATTGTGAAGCTTAGGAATGACAAAGTCATGAGTTACTATTGCCATAAAGTGAAAGGTTTCCCCTACTCATCCAATTATGTGCATGGTCTAGAATGAGTGTTGACAAAAGGACAAGCTCCACCTTCATCCCTCCCCAAAAAATAAAATCCTTTGCTCTTCATCAAAGTAAGCAAGTATCCCAAAAATATTACAAAAGCAATAAAAATTCCCTTGCTCTCTCTCAAAACGAGCAAGTATCCCAAAAATTACCCCAAAGCAATAAAATTCCCTTGCTCCTCCTCAAAACGAGTAAGTATCCAAAAAGTAATAAAAATGTATGGTTGCTCCATCACAAAAATGAACAAAATCTGAAGTAAAATCCCCAAAATCTAATGCAATAAAATAAGGGAAAGGAGATTGAATCCCTGGAAATATTAGTGTCTTGAAAACCGTGGGGTGATCCTCATTATAGCAATGGTTTGAATGAAACCCTCCTGGAAATGGGGTATCCTTATGCATGATGACATGTTTGTCACATTAGCGACCTTTTGTATAGACCTATGGACACTCACGGATGAGCTAGCTTATTGGCATAAGTTACCAATTGATTAGTTTGACCTAGCTCATGATGAGAAATTAATGTTTAGTTGCACACACATTTGGTCCTTCAGAAATTTGAAAACACTAGGACAACCTTAACATCATGAAGATTTGCGAGATCAATACGAGTTTGTTTGAGATCACTAGGATGTTTGAGTCTTTGTAAAACAACCACAGATCATCTATCCAAACCATCTAATATCATTCCCATTGTTACAAATCATTATACATTTCATTTATAAATACCACATGTTAATGCCCATGATTAAGTGATGAGAATACAGTTGATCAAGAAAAAGTCTATAACATACCAAATAATCATTAGAACATAAGCATTCATGTTTCATTTCATCTATCACTATGACATTTCATATGCATCCATACACAAAATAAGATAAAAGTGTAATACAAATGATCATAATAAAATCCATGTATATATATCAACTACATAGTACAAAAATACCCAAAGGTTGTATACATCAAAGCACTAAGGCTCATAAGAAAAAATAAAAAATACAAAAAAGGTAATAAGTGTTACTAGCTAGCACCACCATTACTCCTATGAAATCCACGAGCTGATCCCTATGAGCTAGATGAATCATGAAAACTAGGAATCCAAAATTATGAACTGCTAGGCCTAGACTCGCTTTACCTACTAAATCCTAAAATCGATGATATAGGAGGTAGAGGTAGCAAAATATTATGTTGACCTAAAGTATTCTTGAGCATCGCAATATAGGTATCTCGCTTTTGGGTAGCAACCAAATCTATAGCTTGGTACAATGCTCGCTAAGATATCCCCACCTCTACTAGGTCCACTTTGTAGCCCATTCACCTCACTCTAGGTCCACTCTGTAGCCCATCCACCTCACTCTACAACCGAGCAACCTCACACTTATAGGCTCATGATCTTTGTATCATGAGACTTTACAATCTCTCCCAAGTTATCCTATCAACCTAGAGAATCCCCCACTCCTTAGTGCAGTGTGGAGGAGGACCTTATCCTCCATCACCCCCACCTCCACTACCACTACTGCCACCTCCATATCCTCCAACCCCAAAACCAACATGTATAGGCTGCACATCTATACCAGCTTACCCCCTTCTCCTGCTACCTTGATGGTATTTTTACCACTGAGAATCCTGCTCACCAGCATCATGCTCATCATGACTCGCCACATCATCCACAACCTAGCTAGGTGCCCATGGACACTATGTAGCAAACCAAGTGTCATACTAAGTAGTAGTCCCAACATCATATACATATAGGACATCAATGGCCTCATCATCAACAACATCATCAAATTTATAAAAATCAAGAATCACTCGGAGACTCAGTTCATCACCTCACCACCTGTACATCACTAGAGCATCTAGAAATCCCTATGCCAACCCAAACTATTTCATCACATGTCAGAATTAGATGAAATCCATCTCTCACCCATGTTAGCAAACCACCCACCTGCCTCACCTAATCCACCAAAGCTATGTTGCATTAGTGTTCCATGTCAAAACTCGCTAGGGCTACCAAAAAATATCACTCCTAGTAAGAGATCTAAGTATGGCCCAATAATCCTATCCACTATGAACATGATGACTTGATGAAGTCTTCTAGTTGGTTCGCTAACGAAGAGCACAAGGTAATGAATGATCCCACTCACATGGCATACCCTCTAGATGAGGTATGCTAATGTGCTCCCAGACCCATAGCTGAAGTAGATGTTAGAGTTAATGTGTACTTTTTTTGTCAGTTATGACATGTGTCATTGACACTTGTCATGTTATCATATAGGTCTCATGCCTATATATTGTAATCTCTTGTATCAATATTATATCTCATCATTTACATGATAAACATTTTGTATCAGAGCCCAGGTGATCTCCTACCCTTGTGAGCTTGACGAGGGATTTCCCTCATGGAAATCCCCCCCTCATTTTTTCCCTTCTCATTTTTGCCCCATTTTTCTAAGCCTAGGGAGTATGCTCTCCATTTTTTTTCAAAATGGATCAAAAACTAGATAGATTGAGAAGAAATCATGGCTGCCCCTAAAGCTTCATTGCTTGGAGCCATGAGATGTTGAGGAGTAGATGTTTTTTTGTGAGGTCTTTGCTGTAATTTTTTTTAGAGCCATTTATTGAGAAATTAGTTTTCTCATTTAATGTTATGCTATTTGGGGTTATAGTTTTTTGGACCAGATAAGTTTATGACATGTGTCCTTGACACTTGTCATGTTATCATATAGGCCTCATGCCTATATATTATAATATCTTGTATCAATATTATATCTCATCATTTTCATTCCCAACAGCATCAAACTACATCCAAGTCCATTTCACTCTCACCTCTTCACCTAATATAACTCCACATACATCTAGCATAGAAGAGTGAGAGCCCATGCGTAAAATTGAGGCTCAACAATCAGATGCAAGACAAGCCCCACCTGGTTCCAAGGGAACCAAGATCCCATGTTGTTAGGAAATAACATGTTACCTATGATGTACATAATAAAATTTTGAAGTGCATCCAAATTCCTATCCTTAAATAGCAAAATGTATGGGATCCCTACCTTGTTGCAGTCTACACCCCAATCCTCACCATAGATAGGTCTCTATGCCTCCTCCTTGTTATGACCCACCTGAATTGGTGAGCCCTCGATAGGAACATGGAATATGCAATAAACATCTTCTAGGGTAATGGTAATCTCCCCTGTTAGAATTTGAAATGACCTCTTATCAGAGTCCTATCTCTCCACTAGGGCTGATAGGAACTCCTCGTCTGCCTACACGGTCTCAACCGACCCACACCTAGCCAACCCAACAGTCTCCAACAACTTCTAGTCATCTAAAAGACCCTTTCTAACTCGAGAAATTATTTAAGGCCATCTATGTCGAGCCTCAATGAATTTCACCTACAAACACAAACAAAATCAATATTAGTGCAAACATCATTAAAAATAAATAAACAAAAACACAAAAATATTTCATGCTTTATTTTCATCAACCAAAAACAAACACACAAAAATATCTCATGCATTTTTATTTTATCATTTAAAAAAAACTTTCGTCTCCCACTTTATCATAATAAAAAAAAAAATACCACCTCCTCTTAGTGTGTTCAAAAAAATCAAAAAACAAAAATAAAAACAAAAACAATAAAAATAAAAACAAAAATAAAAACAAATAACAAAAAAAACACACAAAAAAAAAAAACACAAAAAAAAACACCAAAAAAAAACAAAAAAAACATAATAAAACTAAACTAAGAGTTTAGACCACCTATATCGACATAGCGAACTCCAAATTTCACTCCAGCCGAGCCTCCAACCACCACTACCACACTTGCTCCACTCATCTCGCCAACCACCTCCATAGCTCACTCTAACTTCTCAAATGCTCAGAAAATATCAACCACAAAAATGAAAAATAAAATGTCCCTTTACCCTTTTATAACCACAAAAAGTAGCGAAAACTACGTGCATGCATTTCCTAGAGCACACCTAACCATGAACACATGGTTGGTAGAGCCAACAATGCATCCATGGTTTCCAGGTGCAGCAAACGCCCTCACATGATTAAAATTGGTAAAAAAATCATCATATGCATTCATATGCATCCTTTTAACAAACATCATAAGCAAAATGTAGTGAGCCTCATTTTTAGTGAATTACCCTACACACCTGGAGGTTGCAGCGACTGGTATTCCATGCAATTTGGTCAAATGGGTAGCTCACCATAAGGACACTTATTAACAAAACATCCAACATCATCACATGTGGCATTAAATCAAATTGATACCTCAACCTTTGAGTATGGCTCTGTTAAAGCTTATTTGCACAAAGTTATCTTAAACCCCTTTTCGTTGGGTTACAAAAGTGGAAACAATCAATCCCAATTTGGTAACAATCAATGAAATCACTACAAGTATCGAATTCTTAGTGTCTGATTTCTACCAATAGGAATTTCTAACAGTTGCTTGGGCACCCGAAATCCCAATGTAGTTGGTGATTTTACCATGATATTTTGTGCATCATCGAAACCAAAGGAAAATTTGCAAAAACAAACCATCCCAAACTTGGGGTATCAAGTTGATTTCAATGTCATACATTTACATACATCACATGCACATAATTTAATCATCCACCTCCTTTCATCATCCACATTTGGTCAATTGGCACATGGGTTACATTCTTTACCCATTCGCTAATTAAGGGGTTAAGTAAACAAAATAAAAAAATTCAAAAATCATTCATTCTTGAGCATCAAGTAGATTTGAGTCCATTTATTCATCTAATAAGGATAGGTGTCTTTTGTTTTTGCACCGCATTGTGTTTTACACAACATGGTATAAAAAGGGGCATCTATAGACACCAAAACTTAGGCATTCATAAAATCACATTTTGCATCCCATGCCACAATCCTTGCATGATAAAGTTATATAACTAAGTCTAAACTTAGGTGTATAAATCTTGCACATTATCCTATTTTCTAGATTTTAATAAAAATAGAAAATCCCCCTAAGATACCCTGCCTAATCACTAGACATGTGTCCTAGCGACCTCACCACCATCACTTGTCACATCTCACACACTCATATCCCCTTTGTCCCTTCACATGGGATATCCCTTGCACCTCACTCCACTTGCAGCTACATCACCCCAATTAAGTGAGACACCCTAGGTGACTCACTCTAACTACCCCTTCCATTTGGTAGCCCTGGATTACCACTTGGCAATTCTGACTTGCCACCTCCCTTTCCATCCAAAACCCCAAAATGGCCTATAAAAGCAACCCAAATACATCAACCAAAGGATTATAAGAACATACACCATCAGGATACAAGAATTACATAAATATTTTGTACGCATCCCAAGGAAACTAAAAATTTGAATCCTCGAAGTCATATTTTAGAGTCTTCTACCATTCAGCCTCAACGACCTATCCATGGTTACATAGTTGAAACCGCCCTTGCACAGTTTACTAACCACCCATACATGGTTGAACACCCCTAACCATGCATCTGTGGTTGCTCAAAACCAGAAAAACATGACAAGCAGATCGGTAAAATTGATTTTCAGTAAGGCAGTTGTTAGTCAAAAAGTGACTAACTACAAAAAAATAGCTGATGCACCTTTTTGCATATTTTCCAAGAAGACCAAAGTGGCCCATATGCTAAAGATCAAAGAAAAAGCAAAACACCGCAAGGAGGAAAAAGTGTCGCGATATCGCGACATGTTGCATTTTCGCGGTCCAAAGCAAAGAGAAAGAGCAAGGAGGAAAAAGTGTCGCGATATCGCGACATGTTGCATTTTCGTGGTTCAAAGCGAAGAGAAAGAGCAAGGGGGAAAAAGTGTCGCGATATCGCGACATGTTGCATTTTCATGGTCCAAAGCAAAGAGAAAGAGCAAGGAGGAAAAAGTGTCGCGATATCGCGACATGTTGTATTTTTACGGCTAAGAGCAACAAAAAGGAGCAAGAAGGAAAAAGTGTCGCGATATCGCGACATGTTGTATTTTCACGGCTAAGAGCAACAAAAGGGAGCAAGGGGGAAAAAGTGTCGCGATATCGTGACATGTTGCATTTTTGCGGCTAAGAGCAACAAAAAGGAGCAAGGAGGAAAAAGTGTCGTGATATCGTGACATGTTGTATTTTCGCGGCTAAAGAGAAGAGAAAGAGCAAGAAGGAAAAAGTGTCGCGATATCGCGACATGTTGTATTTTCATGACCAAAAGAGAAGAGAAAGAACAAGGAGGAAAAAGTGTCGTGATATCGCGACATGTTGCATTTTCACGGCCAAAAGAGAAGAGAAAGAGCAAGGAGGCAAAAGTGTCGCGATATCGTGACATGTTGCATTTTTATGGCTAAGAGCGACAAAAGGGAGCAAGGAGGCAAAAGTGTCGCGATATCGTGACATGTTGCATTTTCGCGGCTAAGAGCAACAAAAGGGAGCAAGGAGGCAAAAGTGTCGTGATATCACGACATGTTGCATTTTCACGGCTAAGAGCAACAAAGGAGAACAAAGAGGCAGAAGTGTCGCGATATCATGACATGTTGCCTTTTCATGGGCAGAAGAGCAAAGCAAGAGACGGATGTCACGATTTCGTGACATGTCTCATTTTCATGGTGGGAGGCAGCAAAAGAGCAAAGTAAGAGACGAATGTCATGATTTCATGACATGTCTCATTTTTACGGCTGGAAGCGGTAGAAGAGCAAAGCAAGAGATGGACGTCGCGATTTCATGACATGTCTCATTTTTACGGTGGGAGGCAGCAAAAGAGCAAAGTAAGAGATGAATGTCACGATTTCATGACATGTCTCATTTTTATGGTTGGAAGCGACAGAAGAGCAAAACAAGAGATGAATGTCATGATTTCATGACATGTCTCATTTTCATGGTTGGAGGCGGCAAAAGAGCAAAGCAAGGAAAGAATGTCATGATTTCGTGACATGCCAACTAGTAAAGGAATAGAGTATATTTTTGGCAACTAGGGACATGCATCGACATCAGGTGCTGATTTTTGAAGAATGGTCTATTGATTATAACCTGGTAGGTCTGCTTGGATGATTGCAGAATAACAGGCTCATCTAAAATTAGCCGGAAGGAAATCTATCCAATCTATGAGAAATCCATTGTATATTATTAGAAACTGCAGACAATTACTTGTAATTGATTGAAGAAATTAAATGTACGTAGTAGAAGATACTCTTTTTAGGGTATAAATAGGAGTGAGTCGACCATGAAAAGAGGTCGGCTCTTGGACGTTTACAAGCTTGATGTACATGTACTTGGAATACAAGCAATAAAATCATTTCTTCTTCGGCTTCTAAAACTTCTGTGTGCAAGTGTATGTATACGGTGTTTTAACTTTTATTCATTCTAAGTTTTATAATGTATCTATTCTGAAATCTGGATTGTGCACGTATAAATCTTATTTCTAGAGTTGAACATTAAAAGATATTTACATGCTTTTAGACGAACATCTAAAAGTCACACTCAAGAATTCATGTTTTCTATAAAGAAGATATAAAGAAAACTTTGAAAGTAGTAATCTGCATCATCAATGTTTGTTGTTGTCTAATCTGTACCATGAGAAAAGTTCTAGCTTAGGCTATATTTCCCTTATCTCTTGTTCCCATTTTCTCTAAAAAACTCAAAGGAACCAGCCTTCTCTGGAGACTAGACAGATGATCTCAAGCAAGATTCGTCTATTCAATGTTGGCAAAGTCTAAGGTGCAACACTATTAACCGAAGGCAGATTTTGTTCCAACTAGTTTTTGGCATGCCCGAGTGGGACCAACAATCCCACAATATTGTATAAGTTTTGGTGTTTTACCTTAAGAGCCTTTTTGTTTAAAAATCTCAAGAAAAACCACCTGGCGACTCCGTTGCAATTTAGACCATAAAAGAAAGACCTTGTCTAAAAACCTTATGGTTATATAGCCATATGATAACCAGATCCTGAGCTAGAAACTCTGAAGAACCTATCGAGTTCTTTGAACTACATCTCGAAAGCCTAAAAGCACACCCTGTGCTAGCCGCACGATCAAATCTGCCCGACACCATTAGCACCTCTTTAACACCCATTGTAGGAGCATCCTGCAAGCAATCCCATAGCGGTTGTAACTCCTTTAGCAATCATGGCAGCCGCCCTTGCCCCAACGCATCTTGTGTGGAATCAAACTGGCCCTTTGAACTTGGGAACACACCACCAAATTCCACAAGCTGCACTAAAAGCATTACCGACCTTTGACGGAACAGGAAAAACAATAGATGAGCATTGTTTAGATGTATCATCGCTAGCATCTATTTACAACATCACTCAAGAAGATGTAATGGTCAGATTGTTGATTATATCTTTGAAAGGAAAGATGCTCTATTGGTACAGAGCGCTTCCCATTGGATCCATTACTTCTTGGGCAGTACTGGTCGGTCGTCTGGTCGATGAATTTAATATACATGCGGATCCTTTCACATTGCTGAATCAATTCACTGTCATTGAGAGGCATCCACAAGAAGAAATCCAAGATTTCAACATCAGATTTACCAGAACTCGTGATAGAGTACCGCAAGGCCTAAAGCCCATGGAAGAACAAGCTATATGCTATTATTTAAGGGCTTTTGATTCAGATCTCGGTATGATAATAAGGCAATCCCGTGTAACCACTTTTCCTGGGATCTATCTAGAGGCAGCAAAGGGCGAAGCTGATCTCATCGCTACAAAAAGATATCCATCAAAGAGTCTATTGCCAATTGTACCAAAGCTTTCCCAAGCGTCAATCTCTAAACTTGCCTATACTCCCATCAACGCAGGCCCTCCCAGCTATAGTTGCACCTCCTACATTCCTTGCATTACCAGACACACCCCTTGCATCAGCTCCCCCCAATGATCAATACACGACCATAATTGATACAATGAAGACATTGTCAAATGAAATGGCATCCATGAAAAAGAGAGGCGGAACGGAATATCCAAGCAAGAAGATTTCCACAGATACAAAAGGAAGGTGCTTCAACAAGTGGAAGAGGACAAGATAAAAAAAATGTGGTGTATGCGAATGAGATAGGAGATAATGGAGAACCCACTAATTTCGACTACTGGTGTACCACTTGCAATGATCCTCATGGAGAGGATTCATGCATGATTCATCAACATCATGTGCAAGCGGTTATCAATGAGAGAGTCAAAGAAACCGGCAAGGGACAGGTGAACATAATCAGAGAAGTCCACCACAATTTGGCAATGCCATCCATGGAACAAGTCTCAGTCCTGACAAGGTCGAGAAAAAAGTCGTTACAAGCCGACCCTAAGGAACTCCAACCACTAGGTTTTCCTCCTGCCCCTAGGGCAACTCCGTAGAAAAACCAGTCTAATGAGAAAGGACGTTCTGACCCTCCTCAGACTTCTGCGGCTACACCGAGAAAAGAATTTCCTCCTAGAAAAGGGAGCGAGGCTCAAGAGCAAGCGAAGGAAAGACTCAGATTTCCTTCATTGACAAAAAGGCAAAGAAAAGAAGCCACGCAGGTCTATAGAGACAGATACGACGCATCTACTAGTGGAAGGGAAAAGAGTGCTGAGGTATCCCCGACTGCAACCCTTTCGTTCAACATTGCAGAAGAAATGAAGAGGACCCCTTCCAAGATAAGCATGTATGATGCACTCGCAAATTCCTGGTCAGATTGACCTCCTCCAAGAATCTTTAAATTTAAAGAATAATACCTCTTCCTCAAATGTTATACAAGCAAATGTTGTGTCAACCTCTGGAAAAAATAGACCGCCCCCATTCTATCTATCCTTGCAAATGGAGGGGTGGATAGTTCACAATTGCATGATTGATTCAGGGGCCGCAACTACGGTGATGCCGAAAGCCGTATGTGACATAATGGGGATGGAATATACTCGAAGTCATCCTGGTGTGTTGCAATTAGATGGTACTCCAGTAAAAACTATCGGGGTGATCAAAGATATCCCTATTCAACTCCACAGAATGCTAGAAGTAGTCGTCATACAAGAAGTAGTCGTTGTAGACTTAGAACCATATTTCGGTATGTGTTTATCCAAAGAGTTCACAGCCAAACTGGGAGGTTATCTATCTCTAGATTATTCGCATTTGGAGGTACCTTTCAAAGGTAAAAGAGTCAAGATCTACAATGAAAAACCATCTACTTTTCACGTAGAAAGACTGGAGGAAACAACTACCATCAACATGATGTCTGAGGAATTGGAGAATATCGATTTAATGGAAGAAACCCTGGAGGAACTCCAATCTGAGGATCAGTTTTCAATGAAAGACTTCAATGCTATGATAGAGACAGAAATGGGAAGCTATTCCATTGAGAAACCAAAAAAGCTCCCTATTGCTGTCCCTAAAACAGATGATTCGGCCAACCAGTTATGGAAATTGTACTTTGATGGGTCAAGGTGCAAAAATGGAGCAGGAGCTGGAATCGTTCCGATTTCACCCACTGGAAAAGAAAAAGTCTTTTCATATAGGTTGACATGGAGTTGCACCAATAACGCGGCTGAATACGAAGCCTTGTGTTTGGGACTCAGGAAAGCTAAAAAACTGGGTGCAAAACAATTGCTGATCTATGGAGATTCAGAGCTGATCGTTAAACAGATTACTGGCAAATGCATTTGTAAGCAACATTACCTAAGGGCTTACAAAAACAAAGTGTTAGATCTATTGGAAAATTTTGAAGCACTAAACATGAAATCCATTTCCAGAGAGAAAAACACACATGCAAACTTGTTAGCATTAGTAGGATCAAATTTTTGCCCAGTCAGCAATGTTATTCAGAAGTCTAAAATAGTTAGACTTATATACAAGCCTTCTATGCCCGACAAGGACATTTTCTGGCAGGTATTTGAAAACGACGAGCAGATCCTAGATTTTCTGATTCATGAGATGAATTGCTCTACAGAAAGAGCGTTACAAGAAGAGGACGAAGAGAGCCTTATTCAACTGAGAAATAATCATATCCCCAGGGGACTGATCACCCTGGAGAGCCTTTTCGACAATAGCGATAGAGCTGTAGGTCGAAGGATCAAGGTAGATGAACGCCGGTATAAGGAAATAGAACTAGAACCGGGCAAAATGATCAAAGTGGGGACCGATTGTACAGTGGTAGAACTAGAACAAATAAAACAGTTATGTAGAGAATATCCAGGATATAATAGCCTGGACTTATAGTGATCCGAAAGTGTACAGGAAAGAGGTCATTCAACATACCATCGAACTAGAGGAAGGAGCTAAACCTTTTAGGCGAGAGGCAGAGGCTTGTGAATCCCAAGATTGAAGCCTTAATGAAACAAGAGTTGTTAAAACTCCTGCAGGCTAAGATAATATACCCAATCAAGCACTCTACCTGGGTGGCAAGTTTGATCCTGATCCGCAAGAAAAATGGAGAAATACGACTATGCATCGATTTCAAAAATTTGAACAGAGCCTCTTTAAAGGATCACTATCCTTTACCCCAGATTGACCCAATCCTTCATACTGTGGCGGGAGCAGAAAGGTTTTCTCTGTTAGACGGCTTTTCTGGTTACAATCAAGTTTGGGTGAGAAATGAAGATCAATACAAGACTGCGTTCACCACTAAGTGGGGAACATTTGCATACCAAAGGATGCCCTTTGGATTATCTAACGCAGGAGCAACTTTCCAGAGAGCCATGGACGTAGCTTTTGGGGAGCTTGCGAACAAAATTATTGTCGTCTATTTAGATGACATGACTATTTTTTCTCACGACAAAAAGGACCATGCCACTCATCTGCAGCAAGTATTTGAGAAATGTAGAGAATTTGGGATATCACTAAATCCTAAAAAATCTATTTTTGTTGTGGAAGAAGGAATACTCCTTGGGCATGTTATTTCTAAAGTTGGGTTGTCAATTGATCCTGATAGAGTAAAGGCGCTTCTTGAGTTGTCGCTCCCAGTTAACAAGAAAGGTTTGTAGTCTTTCTTTGGGCAAATAAATTTTGTCAAAAAATTCATTGCGGATTTTTCCCGAACAGTTAAGCCAATGACTGAATTATTGAAAAAGGACGCTCCTTTCAAATGGATAGAGCCAAGGAAAGAAGCTTTCCAAAAAATTCTAGAAGCCATCGCTCAAGCTCCTGTGCTAGTCAACCCTGACTATTCCCGAGGTTTCATACTATATGTTGTCGGAGAGAAAAATAGTTATGCTTGCGAGTTCTCACTCGGAAAGGAGCAGATGACGAAGAAAGACCCATAGCCTTTTCGAGTTCCACCATGCACAAACATGAGGAAAGGTACAACTTCATAGAAAAACAAGTATACGCAATTATGAAATCCTTGAATAAGCTAAAACACTTCTTATCCCAGAGTCGGACGATGGTGTATGTTATTCATCCCGATGTAAGGAACTTCATAATTCAAGGAGAATTGGGTGAAAAAAGAGTCTGGATGGGTGACTTGCATCCAAGAGTATGATGTAGAAATAAATCCTACTAAAATAGTAAGAGGGAGAGCTTTGTGCCGGGAATTGGCCAAGCAAGCTGCAAGTGGATATGGGGAGAGCCACCCCGTCATGGCAAACACAGAGCAACACCAAGACAGAGTAAGTTCGGGTTGGATCGATGACTTTGTGAGGTATTTTCAGACTGGGTCATGTCCTGAAGATATGAACGCTTCCCGAGAGAAGGAGATTCAGAACCCAAGCATTGAAATATACCCTTCGAACGGAGGGGTTGTACAGGATTAACATCGATGGTGTATTGTTAAAATGCGTTCCCGATAATGAAAAGCAGAAAGTGTTAGATGAATTTCATGGGGGTTTTTCAGGGGGACATTATGCAGGCCGAACTATAGCTTTGAAGATCCTTAGAGCTGGATGTTATTGGCCTTCCATCTTCCTAGATGCGTACAAAGTGACCCAGAGGTGTGAACAGTGTCAGAGGTATGTGGGAAGAAATAGGAATGCACCCATGCCCTTAAAAGCTATTCAAGTCGAGGAACCATTCCAGCGAGTGGGGGTTGGATTTCGTAGGGATAATAGAGCCAAACTCATCATCGGGCCACAAATACATTCTCACTGCCATGGACTACTTCACCAAGTGGGCAGAAGCGATGCCTACGAAGAAAGCTGATTCAGAAGTGGTGATAGAATTCGTCGAAAGTCTAATCACAAGGTTTGGCATACCAGATTCTTTGATTACAGACAATGGATCCCCTTTCACTAGTGCAAAGATGATCGAATTCGTCAATAGATATGGAATTTACCCGAAGACTTCCTCTAATTATTACCCACAAGGTAATGGATTAGTCGAGTCTACTAATAAGAATCTTCTGAGAATTTTGAAAAGAACATTAGAGGACAATAAGAAGAACTGGCACTCACTCTTGAATCAAGCCCTGTGGGCCGACAGAATCTCAATCAAAAAATCAATCAATACTTCGCCATATGCTTTGGTTTATGGCAAAGAAGTTGTTCTGCCGATTCATATGGAAATACCCGCGTTGAGAATGCTAAACCAAGTCAACGAAGATGAAGGTCATCCAATGGATGCCCGACTGATGCAACTTCTACAGCTTGAAGAATCTAGGGAACAGGCCTACGATCATCATCAAAAGCATATGGTAAAAACAGCCGGGTGGTTCGATAAGAAAACCACTTTCAAGAAATTCAAAACAGGTGACCTGGTATTAAAATGGAATGTCAAAAAAGCAAAGCCAGGACACCATGACAAGTTCGATGCGTTCTGGGAGGGGCCATTCGAAATTGTTTCAGAAAAGCAATTCAATGCCTTCCAGTTAAAAGATCAAGATGGATGGGTTCTACCCATCACGGTGAATGCTTTTCACCTAAAATTGTATTTCCAGTAAAAGCTACAGATCACCATTATATGTACAGTATATTATAAGTTTGGAGTTTTGTAAATATTTCCCTTTTTACGGCCTAATAAGAATCATTTTTTGCGGACTATCGGGGTCTGATATTTTGAAAGAAATCTAGAGGGAAAAATTTGAATTTTCAAAAATCTGGGGCTGCCGCGTGATCGCCTGAAAATGATGGCGGATAGGAGGAAAAGACAAGAGTATTATTCAAACCTCGTCTAGTGATCAAGAGCCTCAAGATACAGAGGACGACTCAGGGAAAGAGACTCAGGAAGGCGAACCAGCCCATACAACTGAAGGAAAAACCGATGCAGATGCTCAGAGCGTTGAGCATGAAACTTCACAGAAGGAAGCCCCACACGGCCCACCCAGTTCGGCTCAAGAAAGCCAAAAGAGTGAAAACAAAAAACAAACTTTGGTTAAAAAGGAGATCTTGACGGTAGAAGAGCAGCAGGAGAAACAAGTTATAAACTTGGACGAAAGTGATGAAGAAAATGAAAATCCTGATGCAAAAAAAATGCAGAGTGAAGAAATTGCCGTCAGTGAACATGAAGGAGAAGAAGGACACCAATAGCCAACCCAACCGAAAATAGGTATGCTTTCTTCACTTTCTTCTTCTCATTCTCCTACTCATTCCCATTGTAATTCTCCTTCCTTTTCTAAAATCGACAAAAATATAATGTCCTTGCCAAAAAATTACCTTGTTCTCCCATAAATGGCAAGCATCTTCTCATAGTCTGCTAAATATTGGGTCCGTAGTTGCTCCCTTTCCATTTCTCCCTAGAATTGACATCCCAACGGTTGGAGTTACAACTTCTCAAGGGACTGAGTCACAGTCCACCATGGCCAAGATTGAAAATCTAAAAAGGGTGAGCAAGAATGCATCCTTTTTCTTTTATCTTTGTTTTTCCACTCAAAATTTTACTTTTTGCAACTGTGCTGGTGACTCCGTTTCCCAATGGATAAAGGCCTGGTCTCTATTTTTGTGAGCAAAAATTCCCCCGAAAGGCGCCAAGAATGTTAGTCAAAAAGTGACTAACTACAAAAAAATAGTTGATGCACCTTTTTGCATATTTTCCAAGAAGACCAAAGTGGCCCATATGCTAAAGATCAAAGAAAAAGCAAAACACCGCAAGGAGGAAAAAGTGTCGCGATATCGCGACATGTTGCATTTTCGCGGTCCAAAGCAAAGAGAAAGAGCAAGGAGGAAAAAGTGTCGCGATATCGCGACATGTTGCATTTTCACGGTTCAAAGCGAAGAGAAAGAGCAAGGGGGAAAAAGTGTCGCGATATCGTGACATGTTGCATTTTCATGGTCCAAAGCAAAGAGAAAGAGCAAGGAGGAAAAAGTGTCGCGATATCGCGACATGTATTTTCACGGCTAAGAGCAACAAAAAGGAGCAAGAAGGTAAAAGTGTCGCGATATCACGACATGTATTTTCACGGCTAAGAGCAACAAAAGGGAGCAAGGGGGAAAAAGTGTCGCGATATCGCGACATGTTGCATTTTCACGGCTAAGAGCAACAAAAAGGAGCAAGGAGGAAAAAGTGTCACGATATCGCGACATGTTGTATTTTCGTGGCTAAAGAGAAGAGAAAGAGCAAGAAGGAAAAAGTGTCGCGATATCGCGACATGTTGTATTTTTACGGCAAAAGAGAAGAGAAAGAACAAGGAGGAAAAAGTGTCGCGATATCGCGACATGTTGCATTTTCACGGCAAAAAGAGAAGAGAAAGAGCAAGGAGGAAAAAGTGTCGCGATATCGTGACATGTTGTATTTTCATGGCTAAGAGCGACAAAAGGGAGCAAGGAGGCAAAAGTGTCGCGATATCATGACATGTTGCATTTTCGCGGCTAAGAGCAAAAAAGGGAGCAAGGAGGCAAAAGTGTCGCGATATCGTGACATGTTGCATTTTCGTGGCTAAGAGCAACAAAGGAGAACAAAGAGGCAGAAGTGTCATGATATCATGACATGTTGCATTTTGCGTGGGCAGAAGAGCAAAGCAAGAGACGGATGTCGCGATTTCGTGACATGTCTCATTTTCATGATGGGAGGCAACAAAAGAGCAAAGTAAGAGATGAATGTCATGATTTCATGACATGTCTCATTTTTATGGTTGGAAGCGGCAGAAGAGCAAAGCAAGAGACGGACGTCGCGATTTCGTGACATGTCTCATTTTCATGGTGGGAGGCAGCAAAAGAGCAAAGTAAGAGATGAATGTCACGATTTCGTGACATGTCTCATTTTCATGGCTGGAAGCGACAGAAGAGAAAAACAAGAGACGAATGTCATGATTTCGTGACATGTCTCATTTTCGCGGCTGGAGGCGGCAAAAGAGCAAAGCAAGGAAAGAATGTCATGATTTCGCGACACGCCAGCTGTAAAGGAATAGAGTATATTTTTGGCAACTGGGGACATGCACTGACATCAGGTGCTGATTTTTGAAGAATGGTCTATTGATTATAACCTGGCAGATCCGCTGGATGATTGCAGAATAACAGGCTCATCTAAAATTAGCCGGAAGGAAATCTATCCAATCTGCGGGAAATCCGTTGTATATTATTAGAAAGCGCAGACAATTACTTGTAATTGATTGAAGAAATTAAATGTACGTAGTAGAAGATACTCTTTTTAGGGTATAAATAGGAGTGAGTCGACCATGAAAAGAGGTCGGCTCTTGGACGTTTACAAGCTTGATGTACATGTATTGGATTACAAGCAATAAAAGATTTCTTCTTCTGGCTTCCGAAACTTCTGTGTGCAAGTGTATGTATCTGGTGTTTTAACTTTTATTCATTCTAAGTTTTATAATGTATCTATTCTGAAATCTGGACTGTGCATGTATAAATCTTGTTTCTAGAGTTGAACATTAAAATATATTTACATGCTTTTAGACGAACATCTAAAAGTCACACTCGAGAATTCATGTTTTCTATAAAGAAGATATAAAGAAAACTACGAAAGTAGTAATCTGCATCATCAATGTTTGTTGTTGTCTAATCGTACCATGAGAAAAGTTCTAGCTTAGGCTATATTTCCCTTATCTCTTGTTCCCCTTTTCTCTAAAAAACTTAAAGGAACCAGCCTTCTCTGGAGACTAGACAGATGATCTCAAGCAAGATCTGTCTATTCAATGTTGGCAAAGTCTAAGGCGCAACACTATTAACCGAAGGCAGATTTTGTTCCAACATCAGTTTAGGTTTTTGTTTTTCTATTTTTTATATTACATTTCACACTTCTACAACTAGTATTTTGTAGTGACATTTGCTATCTTGATCAACAGGTGCTACTAACCCTTGTTTAGTTTTGTCATGTGTGCAAGAGATAGGTACTTGGAGAGCTATTGAAGTTGGAGTGGTCCCATTGTTGTATATCAAAACCCCACTCATCCTTGGAGCTTTAGCAAAGGAATGAAGTGCACACCGTATCTTTTTGAAGAGTTGGAAGACCCCCCCTTTATCAAATCATTGTATTAAAAAAAGAGAGATATCATTGTAACATTACCCCCAAGATATTGGGGTAAATCAAAAGCATTGTCAGGCTCCTTGTATCAATATAAATAAAATCAAATTTTGTAATCTTATATTTTATGTTTCACATATGGTGGTGTTTAGTTCTTTTGGCTACAAAAATATTACACACTGGCATTCTTTAATTGTCAAGATGTTGGGTAGTGTAAGGTTGGCAAGAAATTTTTTATCCATGACTTCCAACCCTCAAACTATTACCGACATTATTCATCCCCAAAATATGGATTATTTTCTAAAAAAAGTAGATGACAACTGGGATAGTGCTTCAATCTTATGCTCTCATAGAGTATAAGAGGTTTTTAATTTTCCAAAAGGTACTACATTACCCATTAATCTTAAATCCTGAGTATGAAACTTTTACATTTGTTATTGTTAAGGATGTGGGTAATGGCATCTCTTTTACCCCCTATTGGGTTGGTCAAAATTTTCAAATTTGAAGGAGCCATAAGTGCATACAAATATGATCCAAATGCTACAACAATGAGCATGAAATTCTGAGGGTGTGGTGTATTTGGAGCATATTGTTCTGCAAAGCCCAAGATAATTTTTGTGAATTCTATAGAGACAAAATTCATCTACCCAAACAAACATGGTCTAGTTTCTTTCGCATTGAGAGTTCCAGAACAAGACTTATATTCATGGGATATAAGGATTGAGTTCTAAATGAGTCTCCATTTGTGAAAACACTAAAATTCATTTCATATCATACTGTAGAGCATGAGCAGACTGGTAGTCTTAACAACGTCGGTGTGACAATATTCTTCTTTGAAGACCCTCATATTTTATGACATGCTTTAGAGGATTTGGAGGCCTTTTGGTATTAATAAGTAGAATATTGGGTGGCTCTAATTCTCTTATTGCAATCATAATTATTGTTAAGGGGAGCAGTTCTACTTGTCTTGTTGGTGAAACCTAGAATGTACTAAATTGCAAGAGAACTATTTTTTTTTTCTTGTAATCAATCCATAACATAACATGGAAATATATGATGGTTATAATGGAAGAGATCAGAATAAATACCAAGAATAGTATAGGCATTGAGAATTTTGAATCAATTGAGATCTAAAGTTTCCTCCTTCGCAAGTCCAAATCCCATTGCTTGTAATGAAATCAATAATAATAATCTTGGTATGACATATGTTGATAAATCCAACGATGTTGTTGTCCAATCGTCCTCACTGGTACAAAAACATCTCAATTTAAAATCACAAACGAAGGCTCCTACCATGATATCTTCATCGGATCAAAGATTTGTTTGATCAAAAAATTGAGAACTTACAAAAATAGGGATGTAAGAACTCTTCAAAAAAAGGTGCAAGTAGGCAAAAAATCATGTGATGGGAAGTGTGAGAAAAATCATGGTGAGATCATGGGTGCCCATGTCTCCAAATGTGTAGTGAGATCGGGGGCATCCATGTATCTAGGCATTGTGGTCCCATTTGAAGCCGGCCATCGTGGGGTGCTTTGCTAACCAATACCTCAGATTATGGTCCACACCTGCCTCGTGTTCGACATTGAATACATTTTCGTTAATACCAATTATGTGGATGGCTAAATCATCATAATGATGATGTTATGGGATGATATATTTGGAAAATAAAGAGCACATGTTGCACACTTCTCGAAGAGGTTGTTGTTAGATCAACCGTCCTGCAAGCAAAGGGATGCCTATGAATACCCAAAATTCACTGATAAGATAGACCTATTCCTCAATCCAATTTTTACTGCAAAATTTTACTATGGAATGCTAAAGGCTTTCCTTTTGATTAGATTTATTCAAAGTGGCCAACTATTTATATAAATTCTTTGATTTTTATTTTCCTATTTTTTCATATGTTTGGAAACTAATTTTGTTTGATTTATTCTAGAAGACATTGCCAACCTAATTTCCAAGTCAAAAATGTGAACGTAGGTCCACACATTGACAACCTTTTTTTTCTCTCTTTTTATCCAATTTTATATGATGGAATTTCACTCCACATGTGACTGTCACCACTTTTTGTTTGATTTACTTGGCTTCATCAAAACCAACATGGCCATTGGTATGCGTAAAACTCCTTTTTAACTTCCTGGATCTTGAAAGGGTAAATTCATGGAAATGTAGATTGGGGCCTACGACTATCTGAAGAAAATATTAGGAGATGGCTATGGAGGTGTTGTTACCATCATGATTTGGTGCTGCAATTGATGATCCCTAACGCTGGTTAGCACGTTCTCTTCTTTCTGACGTTGTCATCAACTTGTCTCCACGAGAAGATGAGAAACATTGTTCTTACTGTTTGTACACATGGATATTAGAAATCCTTGACCTTGTTATTTTATATGGAGAGAGATATATACATATATATTGAATGTGTAGAATCTCCATCTAAGTAGCTTTTTATCATTGATGAGTTAACAATTTATGTAAAAAAATATAATTATTTACATATTTATTTATTCATATTAATTTATATATATATATTTTTATCAAAGTATTATAATTAGAGATTTAGGCTAGGCTTAGGTAATCTTAGGATATATATAATGATTTAGAATTTTACATTAACCATATATATATATATTCATGTCAAAATATAAATAGTTCCCACAAAAATATCAAATTTATTGATATGAATAAATAGAATATTTAAAATTAAAAATAAATAAAAATTAAAAATTAAAAATTAAAAATTAAAACTAATAGGCTTTAACTTCATAAATTTTTAAAATATTTTAAGTTGATATTACAAAAATAATATGGTTATACTTGACGAAAGGTGTATGTTTGTGGCGGGAAACAAATCTACGTCAAAAATATCGCATAATTTGTGGTAGACCTCGCCTGTTTGAGCCCACCATGGTTTGGCTTAGTACATTTTCGTTTGTTATTACAATAATCATGCGAGGAGTTGTCTTTATAAAAAAGTATTTCACATTTGTAATGTTTTCTATAAAACTACCTTGTACTTTTAGTTGTGTTTATCTTTTGATTGCATTTTGTTCTGAACTATTGAAGTGGTAACATGATGAAATGGGAAGGTCGTAGCAATGCGTCCTCTTAGAAAGGAAATTGTATTACAAGAAATTGTATTGCATCTTGCCAATTCACGAAGCTACCGTTGGAGAAATGCATGTGTTCAAAAGGAAGCTATCATCAAAAAATGACGTTAAGACACTTTATTAGATTTTAACACAAACTTGTGTTTTAAATATTATAATTACAGGTTTTATTTGTTATGATTGTTGTATTAATCTTGTATGCATGAGGACATGCATTCTCTCTAGTTTGGGGGGAAATGATGAGTGTCGATTTGTTATAATATTATGCAATTTTTATTTTAATATTTATGTGCCAATATGATAAATATGGGTATATTTTGATAATTGTTATGCTTTATTTATGTGATTTATAATGAATTTGATAAATAAGACATTGAGTAAAAATACCTATTATTTTATGCAAAACCATGTAAAATTGTTGTCTTCAAGAAATATGTGTTGCAAGTATTTTGTAGGAAAAGCTACAACCAAACACAAGTTAAAGTATAGATGGAACAACTAAGAAGAAGGTGCGTTGAAGAACGGGTTACAAAAAGGTGTTATGTAAAACACCTACTGAAAGGATCTATGAGAAATTTGACCATGTAAAACCCATTTGATGCATGGAGTTCCACGTATGATGACAATATAATAGCACCATGTGGGTTACCTAGTCAACATGATTATTTGATGTGGTGGCATTAATATTTGGTATATTATTTTAATATTTATTGTATAATTTGTAATATGTCATTATAAGTTGTTAAGTTGTTGAGATTTGAACGAAACTTTATTTGTCCCTTCCCTTGAGAATAGGACAAACAATTTAATATCTTGTCAACAACTTATTAAAATTTAGGTTTTTCAATTATGTTAGTTTGAAAATTGTCAATTGGAAAATTTCAATTGTACCAAGTCAAAGGTTAGTTGTTAGCATGTTTTAATTTTAGATTACTTTTGTTATGAAAGTTAGCAACCAAATCTTCAAATATTCAAGATGACAAAAAGGCATACATAGAAGACTTTTATTTGTAAATGTCTAAGTGACATTATAAATACAATATCAAGACCTTTGAAAAGGTCTGCTAGTTATTGTCTACTATCGAATGTTTGGAATTCATTGTATCATCTATCATATGAGCATTGTACACATGAGGATTTGAATCTATCAATAAAGCAACAACATTTTCTCTTCATGAGTTTGGTAATTGTATCCTTGTAATTTTGTTATGTTGCATTCACTTTTGTAAATCTCCATTTTATTTCCTACACAATGAATTAAATAGCAGTAGATTAGTAGAATGAAATATTAAGTTACTGAAGTAAATTAGATTAGGGAAGAAGATAATTACACTATCCTCTAGGAGGTAGGGCCCACTCCGACAGCCAATCCATACTCTCTTGCTCCTGAAATACAATAGAATTAGTTAGTGTGTAGAATTAATATTAGACCATAAGATAAATCAAATTACATCATTTTAAACTATAAATTAAATCATCTAGTTAAAATCATAAATGCATTATTAGAATTGCACGTGGATCCACACCAATAAACATACACAACACAAAATTAATTTACATTATAATTGCACTTTTAAACATTTCATTTTATTTCCTATAATTTTTATTTCCTACAACTAAAACTAAGAAATAGAATCAATTCAGCAAATTAATATTATGGAATAATCTTATGCTGGATTTACTATTATTTAAATCATTTTACCTGGATTGACAAATTTAATGTAAGCTATTTCAGCTCGACATAAAGTATACGATGGTACCACATTGTTAGTGCTAATTTCATTGTACATGTAGGAATAAGGTGTGCTAAAATTCTCATCAAAATGGAGTGGAAGAGGTTCAAACTCAGCACCTACCATGGGTAGAATGCTAGAACTCATTGTGCTAGCCATCCTTTCAAATGTCTTTCTTGGGAAGGAAAGACAAAAGAGACATCAATACATGCAAACCAAACATGCATACCTCATTTTTTTCCTACTTATTGATAGATTTTTAAGCCTTAATACTAACATTAAACTCATAAGATAAATTCCACAGGATCAAATATAATATAGCCACAATATAGTAAGATCAAGATAATTATGTAAGTAGAATAATATGAGCAAATTAATATGTATATAAAGGCTAATAATATATCAAATAATATTCACTAATAAACAACAATATGAATGTAAATAGCCTGAATCATATATGTACAAAGCATGTAGCACAAATTACAATATTAATTGCTCAAAATGTATGCAATCTTTATTACTCCACTTTCTCTTACAAATACTTGACTATCGATAACTTAATTTGATACTTGATTGGATGCATAATGCTTATCTATGGAGTACTATATAGCCATAATAGGATGACCCTTTGGATACTTGATTTCCTTTCCATATGCCAAGTCTCATGACTCTTGACTTCTCTACTTTAAAACTTGCATACACCTCGACATGACTCTTCATTTTGCACACTCTAATCTAAAGACACTTGTGCACATAGACTCACATTACATTTGCATACATACATGACACACGTGCATTTCTTGCACATTGCAACATTACATAAAATATTACTCACTCTCTAAACTAAGACTCAACCCTAATCTAATATTTACAAGATGTACCATGAAGGTACCATGGGGATACATTAGTACGTACCAAATAATGTAATATACTCCATACATAATCATTATTATTATTTTCCATACATAATCATTTTGTTGAATGTAATCAATCAGGCCCTCCTCTCACATCTATGTGGTAAAAAAATTGCTAGACCATTTTTACAACTTTGTCAAGTGTCTTGGAGGTCTTTGCTAAGCATAAAAGTCTATCTATGAATTCTATGACACCAAGGGTCTATATAAAAAAATTTAGCCTCTTATTTTTTTCTTTCTTAATTTCCAAGTAGTCTTTCCTCATCAATACCGTTGTTGGACATCAAAAGGTGGGAGAGAAAGGGAAATGGGATTTTTTTTAACTATAAAAGACAAAAGAGGTTTTTAAAAAACCTTGAAAAACTTAATCCTAAAACTAGGGCATTCATTTGGTAAAAAAGCACAAAACAAGATTGAGTTCTAATGAGAGGGAAAGATGAACTTGGTCAATATTTCTTCTAGAGCAAATTTTCTAATTCTAGAAAGACCCTTGTGATCCAAGTACACTATGGTTTTCTATTAAAAATCTTTCTTTAGATTACTTTGTCAGATTCAAAAAAAAATCTCCATAAGCTCTGTAATGTCCCCTTTCTAATCAGTTAGCAGTTGTTGCTTGGGTTAGCCTACTCTTTGGTTCTCGTAGGCTAATGGTTATGTGTGGGAGCCTTTTGAGGATGAGTTCGATGCTTGGACGTGTTGCTTGTTGTCGGTTGCTAGTTTTTGGAGTGGTTTGGGGTGTTTTGGGCTTCACTTACTATTTTAGTAAGTTAGTTCTTGGTGGGTCCTACAAAATGGAGAGATGGGTTTGATATGTTTTCCCATTGGGTATCTGTTTCCACCCTCAATTGGTGGTTTCGAGCAACATGGACAAAAATATTAAATATTTTTTCGTTGAAATAACTTAAATTAAATATTTAACTTTATATTTCCTAATGTATTTTGTGAATGGGGCCAAAAAGGGGACATAAGGATTAAATTTAAAAAGTGTCTAATGTTATAAATTAAAATTGGGCATCCCATTTGGGAGACATAAGGGGATGAAATAAAATGAAATTAAAATTGAGTTTATTTGCCCAAGAGGGGTATAGTCTTCTGGAGGAGATATAAAAAGTGAAATTTATTTATTTCTTGGCCATTCTTGTTTGCTCATTTCATGAAACTGGAGACTTTGGCCTGTGCAAGGGTTTCAAGCTTTGTGAGGATGAAATCCCTTTTAGAGAACATCATGTTCGAGTGTGAGAGATAATTCTTGTGTGATTTAGAGGCAACTTCATACAGAGGTTGCAATTGTGCTTCAGCCAAGATTATTTTGGAGATTACTACAGATCTTTTGGAAATATTTTTGGAGATTATTCAAGGAGAAATTAGTGGAGATTATTGGCAGATCATTTTTTTTCATTTACAACAAATTTTTGTAGTATTGGTCATACCACACTAGGGTTTCTAGTCCTATATTTTTGCTCATATCTCTTAATGAAGACATCAAATCATTCTAGGTATTTTGGCATTGGAGATGGCATGCATGGGCGACATTTTATGGTGATTTCAAATATTTTTGGAGGTTTACATATTTTTATATGTTGGCCATACCATTCCAAGGGGTCTGTACAGTTTGGGGTTACATTTTCAACAGTGGCACGAGGGTTTGAATTTTTTGGGTTTGGCTTTAGAGAGTATTTCAGCATCTGGGTTGGCATTATTATCTGCATCTTTGGTCTATATGACCATTCCATGTACCTTTGAATCCCTCTTGTTAATAATATATGATATTTCATTTCAGTTCAACCTTTAGTTTATGTTTATTTTATTTCATTTTCTGCACTCTCATTTCTTGCAAGCAAAAAAACACAAAAAAAAATCATAAAATAGAAAAAAGTAGCAAAAAAAGAAAAAGTAGAAAAGCAAAAAAACTAATAGAGGTGGGTTATTATAGTGGAATCAGAGCAGTTTTCCTACCATCCATCATGTGGAGTAAACTAGGTTTTTTTGCACATGAGTGAAATAGAAAGGAGGTATTACAAAAGGGGATGGAGAAAACACTAGCAACCTCCAGTAGCCACAAAGGGCAAAACAATTTCTAACGTCTTTGGAAAACATTCTGAGGAATCCAATGGTAGTGAAGAATTATTTGGAGAAATGGTAGATAGGGATAAAGAGTGTGTTGATCTAAAATATTTTGGTGATGCCATTCAAAGGAATTTCAAAGGTATGTTTGAGATGATGTCACAAATGTTGGGGAAGATTAACCAGTTCACTCCCCCAGTCATTCTTTCACAAATTTGTGAGGTGAGTTCCTCCCATCACCAGAACAATAATTGACATAGTAACATAGTAGCAGAAGGATTGATCCTTAGACCCATGCAACCTACCTTTACATCCTAAGAGAAGGTAAGAACACAACATGAAGAACACACCCCAATAACTAACAATATAAACAAAGTGTGGGCTAAGTATTCATAACTTACTACAAACCTACATGCTAATTTATCCTTGAATGAATCTATGAAAAAGAAGAGAGCTAATTACATGGGTGGTAGTGGTAGAGTTGAGTAGAGGAGACCTCTTGTATAGAGATATTTTTAGCAAGCCTTGGATAAGGTTACTTTACCTCATTTTGATGGTAGTGACAAGATCACAACTAGATCTTGGATGTAGAAGCTCGATAATTATTTGAATATTAGGCTAATGTTTGAGGATGAGGTGATCAAATTTACTACTTTACATCTGGATGGAGTTGCTCACGAGTGGTGGTACCATGGTCTTTACCTTGGGATATGGGTTAATCACTACATATGATGAGTTTACCATCAAACTCATTGAGAGATTTTATAAGAAGTATCTAGAGATACACTTTAGAGAGTTGGTCTAGTTGAAGCAAATTGGATCTATGGAGTCATACATTGCAGAATTTCAGAGACTCTCAGTTATGGTTCCTAGTATCACTAATATGAGACTTGTGGTTCTCTTTAATGAGGGATTGATGGAGCCACTTCGAGGTTGGGTGAAAGAATTTTATCCCCCTTCATTAGAGTATGCCATGAAGAAATAATGTAACAAGGAGTTTGTTTTTCCAAAACATAAAACTCCATTCAAATAATTTTTAGATAGAAAATATAAGGATAAGAAATATTTTCAGGAGAGTCCTAGACCTTAGAATAATTTTTCAAACATGTTGGATAATGACCAACTTAATGATATTAGGAGGAAGAAGTTGTGTTTACACTACAAGGAACCATGGGACCTATCCAATAAGTGCTCAGTTAAGGTTCAAGCAAAGCAGATGGAGTAATTTATAGCTAATGAAATAGAATCAAAAAATTTAGATCAACAAGCTAACTCTGAGGGCAGTGATGAGAAAAGTTCAAAATAGGAAGCATAACAAGAGCTAAAGCTTGAAGGATCATTAGCCCGAATTTCTAGATTTTATAATATTGGATCCTTCAAGGTTCGAGGAGTCATTAATGGGTAGTGAATCATTACTTTCATTGATACAGGTGCCACACACAATTTCATAGATGAGGGTTTGGTGGAAAATAAGGTAATCATGACAAAAAAATTTTAGGGGTTTAGAGTAATGGTTGTCGATAGATTTACCATCACATGCACACAAAACATCCCTAACTTATGCATTCAGCTTAGGGATTATGAGTTGAGAGATGATTTTATATGGTGAGTATTGGAGATATTGATGCAGTTCTTGTATGTAGTGGATGCGTACCCTTGGAGAATTCTACACAAACCTTTACACTATGGATATGAGATTTGATTCAACTAGGGAGCAGATAGTTCTGTGAGGTATGTCAGATGGAAAGGCAAGAGATTTTTCTATCAAATGTATGGATCAAAAAGATCTTCAAGTTAAGCATAAGGATTATGATAGTTTTCAACTAATAGTAACCCATTATTTGAGTTGTATGATGAGGCTCATTTGGATGACTCTAGTGAGATATTTGATCTAGAGGTATATTTGATGAGAGACCTTGTGTGTACACCACAAGGAGAGGAGAGTTGTTTTGATATTAATATTGGTAGACCTCCATGTGTGGAAGCCACCCTTGAGATGAGTTACTTTATCCAGGATCGTATACATTGGTTGCTTGATGATGGTAGAGGTATACCACATGAGATTCCAGTTGGGAGAGGTGATGATGGGACTGTTGTTATCTCTTTTTGTAGCCTTTGCATATTTGGAGTACCTATCTTACAAATTTTTTTCAAGAGATTACCTTGATAGGTACTCAACAACATAGTACTTGGTCATTGGAATTGGTTGGTAGAGGCAATCTAAATTTTGAAGAGATTTTTTTAGTTTTTTTACACACACATCTCTAGTGCATATAGGAGTATTCTGAGATGTTAGTTGCTACCCTTACATTTTGGTGCTGAATATAGTGATGTTAGGCTATGAGCAGATATATTTTGATCCCTTGTTGGCTTATAGATAGTGGGTTGTAGTGAATTCATTAGGTGCTATACAATTAATTGTATTTCCCACATGGTTGAGTGGTGATTACTATAGTCGATTCGAGATGCTGGTATTTATTCGTTCAGAGGATGCTTTGTTGACTGTAGTTAATTATTGTTCTTGGGATCACCCAATTTTCACTAGGAGATTGAGTGCTGATGGGTGGTTATTAGTTCTTGATTATGGAGGCATTTATAGAGTTGATATGGCTATTGTTTCTAATGACTACCTCTTCACAAAGTTTTTTCTATTTTAGATTAGGGACCTCACGATGAGTGAGGGAAACTATAATTTCCTATTGAGTGGGTTGTCTTCCTTCTTACCTATGATGGTGATAGACAGTGGGATTTATGATGATGATTTCTATAAAATGACCTTGCTAGATATACTTTACTTCAGCTTTGATAGGTACTTCAGTTCTATACTTGAGAGAGATTTCATCATGGTTTTGTAGTTGAGACGTGTGCCATTTCAACATGTTGGTAGCTCTTTTGTAATTAATGTAGTGCAATATCAGTATGGTGGGCATTTATAGAGATTGATATGGGACCACAAGATCACATGGGATTGTAGCCAAGATCAGATAGATGGTTTGATATTGACTGGGTATTGCTTGGGGACAAGCAATTTTGGTAAGGGCAGACTGTAATGTCCCCTCTCTAATCAGTTAGCAATTTTTTCTTGGGTTAGCCTACTCTCAGGTTCCTATAGGCTAATGGTTGTGTGTGGGAGAATTTTGGGGATGATTTCAATGCTTGGACATGTTGCTTATTGTCGTTTGCAAGTTTTTGGAGTGGTTTGGGATGTTTTGGTCTTCACTTACTATTTTTAGTAAGTTAGTTCATGGTGGGTCCTACGAAACGAAGATATGGGTTTGATGTGTTTTCTAATTGGATATCTGTTTCCACCCTCGATTGGTGTTTTCAAGTGGCATGGACTAAAATATTAAATATTTATTGGCAATTTGAGTTATTTTATGTTGTCATTGATGTCACATGGATCATTGATGTCACATGGATCACATTTGAGTTTTGGTGGCAACAGCACTTCATAAATAATCATTTATGATATTTTGGAGAGCATGGATATATACAGGGTTTTTGTGAAAACCAAGGCAGGCAAAATAAAAGGTTTTATTTAAAACCATGGATGGCAGATTTGAAATGGGTTTTTCTTAAAACCCAGGTTGGCTTTTCGTTTCATCGAAAAAGGTGCCCCGATGATGGAGATATTTAATTTTAAATATTTAGTTTAAATTTTAAATTATTTAAAATTTAAATTTAAATTTTAAAATTAAAAATAAAATTATAGCGCCGACGTCTAAAGAAAGGAGGAAAGGCATATATTAAAAATAATAGCACCGACGTCTAAAGAAAGGAGGAAATATATATATATATATATGCCACCAAAAGTTTCGATAAATTCTTGTCCTCGATTTTTGAATGCATTCAAATTGATAATGTAATGCGAGAAGAGCCTGTGTGTTGAAGCGTGTGTAAAGAGGCGTGTGAAGGGTTTACGAAATTTGGGTCCATTGAAGAATCATTCATGGAGGATAACCAAATGCATAGGCACCTTTGGCCTAGTGGTTCGTGCGTTGTGTAAGAAGTAGGAGGTCCTGCGATCGAGTCTTGTCGGGGATGCTTGTTGTGTTGAAATGCTCGAAGCATTTTTGAGTTTTCGAAGGGCGCAGAATATTGAGGTATTTGTTTTGGTTCATGCCCCTTTGAACACGTGAGGGCATGTGGCCCAATGATGGCTTGGCCGTGGTTAAGGCGCTGAGCGAGGAGGCATCAAGGGATCGAATCCCGTCAGGGACAGAGGCAAGTTAATATTTTTTAATATTTTATTTTTCTAAAGTTGCCCTAGGAGAAATAAGGGTTATGATGCACTTTAAGAAAAAGAGAGATTTCTGGTGATTTTATTTTTGGAAGTATATCATATTATATATCATTGGAAAGCTTATTTCGAGGGCTATTTGATTAACTTGCTTAGAGGGAGAAATAAGGTGTGTGTAAAGAGATATTTCTGATTTTGTAAAGAGGTTCAAAAGTGAAGGTTGCTTTGTTCTTTTTCAAAGAGGATTAATTCTTTCATGAGGGGACATGATGTATTTTATTGAGTAGGAGTAATAAGGTGTTATTTGGATATTATTGTTGTGTTATTAATCATGATCCCTAACCCTTATTGAAAGTTGAAAAAGAAAGTTTGTTGAGTGTGGCAGATTTAGTGGACAACTAATAAGGCATCAAAAGGTATGAGCAATATTCTCCATTGACTTTGTTTATGGTGGTTGATTTCTGAAATATCATTGGAGAGAAAAGGATTGATTGTGGTTTCCTTTTCGAAAGTGGTTGGTTGAATGCTTCAAGGTTTTTTGGTTTGAGAGTTGTGTTTAAACCTTGTTTTATAAGCATTGTTGTTGAAGCCATTAGTTGTGTGAAAAACCTGAGATAGGGTTTGAGAAGAACATGAGTATCATTGTTATGTGAAGAATGTTTTATAAGCATTGTTGTTGAAGCCCATTGATTGTACAAAGAACTTGAACTTGAGTTAGAGAACAACATGAGTATCATTGTTATGTGAGATTTGTGGTTAAGCATTGTTGGAAACATTTTGAGTTGGTTGATACATGCTTGGACTAGGGATTGTGAGAAAGAGTTGTTCCTTGTGGTGATTGGTTGAGTAGAGTTGTTTGAGCCTAGTCAAGTGAATGAGTGAAGTGGTTGTTCAAGTTCCATGAAACAAACTATTCTATATTCTGATTTGAGTTGAGATCATTGTGGATCATTGTTGTCATCCATTGTAGAGTGCATTGCCATTCATTGTTGAGTTCATCATTGAGCCTTGCCTTCATAGATTTGTGGATGAGATTTGAGTGCTACTTGAGCATGATTGATTGAGCCTTTGAGAAGGCCTTTGGGATAGATTTCTGGATAGATTTGTGGTAGCTTTTGTGCATGATTGATTGAGCCTTTGAGAAGGCTTTTGGGATAGATTTTTGGACAGATTTGTGGCAGCTTTTGTGCATGATTGATTGAGCCTTTGAGAAGGCTTTTGGATAGATTTTTGGATAGATTTGTGGCAAGTTTTGTGCATGATTGATTGAGCCTTTGAGAAGTCTTTTGGATAGATTTTGATAGATTTGGATAGATTTTGAGCAAGTTCTTGGTGAGCTTGCTAGAGCAGATTTGAGCAAGTTCTTGGTGAGCTTGCTAGAGCAAATTTGAGCAAGTTCTTGGTGAGCTTGCTAGAGCATATTTGAGCAAGTTCTTGGTGAGCTTGCTAGAGCATATTTGAGCAAGTTCTTGGTGAGCTTGCTAGAGCATATTTTGAGTAAGTTCTTGGTGAGCTTGCTGAAGCAGATCAATGGATTACCTACTTGAGCAGATCAGGATTGCCTACCTAAGCAGATCAGTGGATTGCCTAGCTGAGCAGATCAATGAATTGCCTTGCTGAGCAGATCAATGGATTGCCTACCTGAGCAGATCAAGATTGCCTACCTGAGCAGATCAGTGGATTGCCTACCTGAGCAGATCAATGGATTGCCTAGCTGAGCAGATCAATGAATTGCCTTGTTGAGCAGATCAGTGGATAGCCTAGCTTTGAGCAGATCAAAGTAATCATTTGTATTGGGATAAGGATCCCTATTTCTTTATGAAATATTATAAGGATATTATCTTGTGGAGTACCCCACATTGGGGGAACCACGTTAAATCTTGTGTCTCAATTGTGTGTGGTGATTTGTGCTCTTGCTTACTATTGCTATCTATGTCATTAATGCACATTGCTATATTTGGATATTGCAATTAAGGACACTAATTGATATTGGTTTGGAAAGAAAGTAAAAAGTGGGTGCTATACTGTTCACCCCCCTCTCAGTATAAGCTTGTGTTCTTCAATTGGTATCAGAGCGGGTTCCTTCGAAAAGGCTAACAACTTGAGGGCAGATTCTACAAGAACACAGATGGCTTCATAGAATGGATCATCTACAAATAAGGCTCCACTATTTGATGGTAACAATTATGCTTTCTGGAGCATGAGAATGAAGAACTACTTGATATCACAAGGATATGAGGTATGGCAGATGGTTGAAAAAGAGTATAAGGTTGAAGGTGATCCCGAGGCAGATAAGACTATCAAAAAATTGGTTGAGATCAATGCAAGGGCAATGAATTGTATTTTGAGTGGGCTACGTGAGACAGATTTTGCAAAGGTCATGGTATGTAATTCAGCTAATGAAATGTGGACCAAGTTGCGGAATACCTATGAAGGAGATTCCAAGGTAAAGTTGGCAAAACTACAAACTCATAGAAAAATATTTGAGGAATTGAAAATGGAAGATTCTGAAGATATAGCAAAGTTTTTACTTTGAGTTGATGAGATTACTAACACCATGAGAGGTCTAGGATTTGAGATGAAAGAATCAGAAGTTACTCAAAAGGTTTTGAGATCACTTCCCATGAAGTATGATGCAAAGGTTTCAGCAATAGAAGAAACAATGGATATCAACAAGCTAACAATGGAAGAACTACAAGGAACTCTCACAACTTATGAGATGAGGATAAGTAAGCATCAGGTTCCAATAAAAGAAATTGCATTCAAGGCTTCAGAGAAAAAGAAAGGGAAAATTCCTAGAGATAGATAGAGATTCAGATAATGATGAGGAAGCTAACTTCATCAAAAGGAAAAAGGACTCAAGGAATTACAGAGATATGAAGAAAGTCAAATGCTACAAGTGTGGTGATTTTGGTCACTATGCAAACAAGTGTCCACATGAAGAAAATAGTGATGATGAAAAATAGGGTCATAGAAGAAAAGAAGATGGAAAGCATAAGCATGACAAAGATGACAGATACAAGCAAAGCAGGTATGAGAAGAAGAAAAGTTTTCGTAAGACAAAGAAAACTTTCTACATTGAAGAAGCAAGTGATAGCTCAGATCACAGTGATAGAGACAAGTCAGATGATGAAAAGGAAGAACATCTATTCCTAGGAATAGAAGGTGAAAGAGAACAATGCTTTGTGTGTGGTCAAAGAGATCACAGATCAGGATATTGCAATGGATTCAGTGATAGTGAAGATGAGATGACACATCAAGGAAACAGGCATGGTCAAAGAAATCATGAAAGTTTGTTTGCTATAGAATATTATAATGATCTTAGTGACAGTGAAGATGAAGAAGGGTTTTTCTATGGGATAAAAGAAGTAGAAGAAGAACATTCACTCCAAACAGAAGAAGTTAAACAAGAGAATATTGTAAGAAAGATAGATGTCTCAATTGATCTAAAGGAAGACTTCAATGATATCCATGAGCAACTACAAGAGGTTAAGGAGAATCTAAAAGAATTGAGATGTTCCATACTTGAGAAGTTTGATCCATCACATGACTCAAAAGGTCAAGATATTTTCACTAAGAAGGAAACATGTATTTCAGAGACAATAAATATGGATGCCAATTTGCTATTTGACACAAATGAAGAGAAAGAAGAGGAAGGTTCCAAAGCACCAAAGGTCTCATATTTCAGGTTTGGGGAATCACACTCAAAAGGAAAGGAAGTTCTAAAATATGAAAGCAAGGAAGCACCTAAGTGTTATGAAGAAAGTTCCAAAGTTCCTATGGCTCCAAACATCCAGTTTGGATCTTGTTTTGAGATAGGTGAATCAAGTTCAAAAGGAAAATAAATTCTTGAAAAGGAAAGCAAGGAAGAAATTAAGGAAGAGGATTTAGATACTACAAAGAAGGTTCAAGGATACAATGCACAAGTAAAAAATGATCACAAGGATAATGGTCAAGAAAGGTATGAGGAACCAAGGCATGAACAAAGGGCTTTTCAAGGACATTGTTTTTCTTGTAATGGATTTGGACACAGGGGTATACACTGCAGGGTCTATGGATCAAAGAAGTTTGATTTTTCTAGAAGGAACTTCAAAGGAAGAAGGTATGGTTTTCAGGGACATTGCTTCTCATGCAACAGGATTGGTCATAGAGCTTCTCAGTGCAAAGAAAATGAGCAACATGGTTTTGGATTTAGAGCTACACAATTTAGAAGTCATGGTCATAATGATTATGAAAATAGAACTTCACAATACAGGGTTCAGGAAAGGAATGGATATGGAAATTATTTCAAGAAAGAATTCAGGATATGGGCACCATCCAAAGGCTACAATATCAAGTGTTTTAATTGCAATAACTTTGGACATATTGCAAAATGGTGTAGGACTCAATTCCAAACAAGTTTAAGACAAGAAGGTCAAGCAGTTTCAAGGCAAGAAGGTCAAACAGGTTCAAGACAAGAAGATCAAGTAATTCATCAAGAGAAGGATATCAAAAAAATATGGAAGGAAGTTGAGAGAGGAAAGAAACAATGTAATATGGGAGTAAAAGTACTCCCACCCCAAAATTAATCACCTCAAGAGAGAAGGTGGTGAGGGGGCTATGCTTAAGAGTCATATCTTTTAGCCCCATAGGTGTCCCTTTTGCCATTGATGTCAAAGGGGGAGAGATTTGAGTTAGGGGGAGCAGCCTCCAAAGAGAGCATTGAGTTAGGGGGAGAACCCTCAAAGAGAGTATTGAGTTAGGGGGAGCAGCCTCCATAGAGAGTATTGAGTCAGGGGAGCAACTTTGATTCTCAGAGATGGTTTTTGCAGTGATTGTGGTGATTTGGATTAGAGGTGTTGCCATCAATGACAAAGGGGGAGATTGTTGGAAATTTGAGTTATTTTATGTTGTCATTGATGTCACATGGATCATTGATGTCATATGGATCACATTTGAGTTTTGGTGGTAAAAGCACTTCATAAATTATCATTTATGATATTTTGGAGAGCATGGATATATACAGGGTTTTTGTGAAAACCAAGGCAGGAAAAATAAAAGGTTTTATTTAAAACCATGGATGGCAGATTTGAAATGGGTTTTTCTTAAAACCCAGGTTGGCTTTTCGTTTCATCGAAAAAGGTGCCCCGGTGATGGAGATATTTAATTTTAAATATTTAGTTTAAATTTTAAAATTAAAAATAAAATTATAGCGTCGACGTCTAAAGAAAGGAGGAAAGGCATATATTAAAAATAATAGCACCGACGTCTAAAGAAAGGAGGAAAGGCATATATATATATATATATATATATGCCACCAAAAGTTTCGATAAATTCTTGTCCTCGATTTTTGAATGCATTCGAATTGATAATGTAATGCGAGAAGAGCCTGTGTGTTGAAGCGTGTGTAAAGAGGCGTGTGAAGGGTTTACGAAATTTGGGTCCATTGAAGAATCATTCATGGAGGATAACCAAATGCATAGGCACATTTGGCCTAGTGGTTCATGCACTGTGTAAGAAGCAGGAGGTCCTACGATCGAGTCTCGTCGGGGATGCTTGTTGTGTTGAAATGCTCGAAGCATTTTTGAGTTTTCGAAGGGCGCAGAATATTGAGGTATTTGTTTTGGTTCATGCCCCTTTGAACATGTGAGGGCATGTGGCCCAATGACGGCTTGGCCATGGTTAAGGCACTGAGCGAGGAGGCATCAAGGGATCGAATCCCATCAGGGACAGAGGCAAGTTAATATTTTTTTAATATTTTATTTTTCTAAAGTTGCCCTAGGAGAAATAAGGGTTATGATGCACCTTAAGAAAAAGAGAGATTTCTGGTGATTTTATTTTTGGAAGTATATCATATTATATATCATTGGAAAGCTTATTTCGAGGGCTATTTGATTAACTTGCTTAGAGGGAGAAATAAGGTGTGTGTAAAGAGATATTTCTGATTTTGTAAAGAGGTTCAAAAGTGAAGGTTGCTTTGTTCTTTTTCAAAGAGGATTAATTCTTTCATGAGGGGACATGATGTATTTTATTGAGTAGGAGTAATAAGGTGTTATTTGGATATTATTGTTGTGTTATTAATCATGATCCCTAACCCTTATTGAAAGTTGAAAAAGAAAGTTTGTTGAGTGTGGCAGATTTAGTGGACAACTAATAAGGCATCAAAAAGGTATGAGCAATATTCTCCATTGACTTTGTTTATGGTGGTTGATTTCTGAAATATCATTGGAGAGAAAAGGATTGATTGTGGTTTCCTTTTCGAAAGTGGTTGGTTGAATGCTTCAAGGTTTTCTGGTTTGAGAGTTGTGTTTAAACCTTGTTTTATAAGCATTGTTGTTGAAGCCATTAGTTGTGTGAAAAACCTGAGATAGGGTTTGAGAAGAACATGAGTATCATTGTTATGTGAAGAATGTTTTATAAGCATTGTTGTTGAAGCCCATTGATTGTACAAAGAACTTGAACTTGAGTTAGAGGAGAACATGAGTATCATTGTTATGTGAGATTTGTGGTTGAGCATTGTTGGAAACATTTTGAGTTGGTTGATACTTGCTTGGACTAGGGTTTGTGAGAAAGAGTTATTCCTTGTGGTGATTGGTTGAGTAGAGTTGTTTGAGCCTAGTCAAGTGAATGTGTGAAGTGGTTGTTCAAGTTCCATGAAACAAACTATTCTATATTCTGATTTGAGTTGAGATCATTGTGGATCATTGTTGTCATCCATTGTAGAGTGCATTGCCATTCATTATTGAGTTCATCATTGAGCCTTGCCTTCATAGATTTGTGGATGAGATTTGAGTGCTACTTGAGCATGATTGATTGAGCCTTTGAGAAGGCCTTTGGGATAGATTTTTGGATAGATTTGTGGCAGATTTTGTGCATGATTGATTGAGCCTTTGAGAAGGCTTTTGGGATAGATTTTTGGACAGATTTGTGGTAGCTTTTGTGCATGATTGATTGAGCCTTTGAGAAGGCTTTTGGATAGATTTGTGGCAGCTTTTGTGCATGATTGATTAAGCCTTTGAGAAGGCTTTGGATAGATTTATGGACAGATTTTGAGCAAGTTCTTGGTGAGCTTGCTAGAGCATATTTGAGCAAGTTCTTGGTGAGCTTGCTAGAGCAAATTTGAGCAAGTTCTTGGTGAGCTTGCTAGAGCATATTTGAGCAAGTTCTTGGTGAGCTTGCTAGAGCAAATTTTGAGTAAGTTCTTGGTGAGCTTGCTAAAGCAAATCAGTGGATTGCCTACCTGAGCAAATCAGGATTGCCTACCTAAGCAGATCAGTGGATTGCCTAGCTGAGCAGATCAGTGAATTGCCTTGCTGAGTAGATCAATGGATTACCTACCTGAGCAGATCATGGATTGCCTACCCGAGCAGATCAGTGGATTGCCTAGCTGAGCAGATCAATGAATTGCCTTGTTGAGCAGATCAGTGGATAGCCTAGCTTTGAGCAGATCAAAGTAATCATTTGTATTGGGATAAGGATCCCTATTTCTTTGTGAAATATTATAAGGAGATTATCTTGTGGAGTACCCCACATTGGGGGAACCACGTTAAATCTTGTGTCTCAATTGTGTGTGGTGATTTGTGCTCTTGCTTACTATTGCTATCTATGTCATTAATGCACATTGCTATATTTGGATATTGCAATTAAGGACACTAATTGATATTGGTTTGGAAAGAAAGTAAAAAGTGGGCGCTATACTGTTCACCCCCCTCTCAGTATAAGCTTGTGTTCTTCAATATTTTATCGTTGAAATAACTTAAATTTAAGTTAAAGATTTAACTTTATATTTCCTAATATATTTTATGAATGGGGTCAAAAGGGGACATAAGGATTAAATTTAAAAAGTGTCTAATGTTATAACTTAAAATTGGGCACCCCATTTGGGATACATAAGGGGATGAAATAAAATAAAATTAAAATTAATTTTATTTGCCCAAGAGGGGTGTAGCCTTTTGGAGGAGATATAAAAAGTGAAATTTCTTCATTTCTTGCTCATTCTTGTTTGCTCATTTCATGAAACTAGAGACTTTGGCCTATGCAAGGGTTTTAATCTTTGTGAGGACAAAATACCTATCAAAGAACATCATATTCGAGTATGAGAGATCACTCCTATGTAATTCAGAGGTGGCTTCATATAGAGGTTGCAATTGTGCTTCAGCAGAGAGTCATTTGGAGATTATTGCAGATCTTTTGGCAATATGTTTGGAGAATATTCAATGAGAAATTAGTGGAGATTATTGGTAGATCATTTTTTTAATTTGCAGTAGATTTTTGTAGTATTGGGCCGTACCACACTAGGATTTCTAGCCCTACCTTTTTGCTCATAACTCTCAACGAAGACATCAAATCATTTTGGGTATTTTGGCGTTGGAGATGACATGCCTAGGCAAACCTTTGTAGTGATTTTGAGTATTTTTGGAGGTGTGCACATTTTTCTATGCTGGCCATACCATTCCAAGGGGGTCGTACAGTTTAGGGTTGCATTTTTAATAGTGGCGCTAGGGTTTAAATTTTCTAGGTTTGGCTTCAGAGGGGATTTTAGCATCTGGGTTGGCATTATTATTTGCATCTTTGGTCTATATGACCATTCCATGTACCTCTGAATTCCTCTTGTTAATAATACATGATATTGAATTTCAGTTCAAGCTTTAGTTTATGTTCATTTTATTTCATTTCTGCATTCTCATTTCTTGCAAGAAAAAAAATACAAAAAAAACTCATAAAAAAGAAAAAGCAGCAAAAAAAGAAAAATCTGAAATTCAAAACAACAAACAGGGATGGGTTATTACAAGATCCCACAAAAATTCTCTTCAAGAAAAGTTGGAAGAGAAAAGTACCACTAGAAAAAGCAAATGAATAATGAAGATTCACACTTACTCTAATACCATGTCAAATTTCACAAAAGATTCCAAAAGGAAATGGAATTAAATATTACCCAATATTGCTTTGTTAACGTAAATACATAGCATATGAAAAAGCACAATATATGATAGGATGTCTATTGACATCAAATATCTTCACTCAAAGTGAATTAAAAATAAACTCAAACCAATAATTAAATAATTAGTGAGGAGGTGTATTTATACCCAATCACATGTTTCCTTTAAGTCAAGGTTAAGAGACTAACCCTTAGGAATAAAATATTAAAAATTATTAAAAATTACCTTTATAAGGTTTACATAGGTCCAAAGGGTAAACATAACAAAAAATCAGTCATGGCCTCAAAAGAAGTTTAACGACCACATATTTCAATAGGTTTTAAATCTTGATCTAGTAAAAAATGTACTATTGTTGCCTTCTCCACCATCTATGTAAAATACATAGTCATTTATTAGATTACAAAGAGGCTAAGTGGTTGAAATAAATTATTTTAAAGATACAACAATAATAAATGGGGCTTACTACATTATATTTTGATTATTGTACCCTTTAACTTATTGAAAATCTAATATTTCATGTGTATACCAAAAATATTAAGATTTATTAGCATTAGATTAAACTAATTCTTCCTTTAACTTAATATTTTCAAATAAAGGACCAAATAATAGATATTTTTACAAAATATTTAAGTGAAGCAATATTTTCCATCTTAGAGGTATTTAGTGTTGGAATTCACAACACTTTCCAAAAAATATTATGAAACATACATTCACCAAAATTATATGCAAAAAATATAAGACCATAATAGAGATAGCATATAGATACAATAGAAAGAGAGATGGAAAATAAGAGGAATAGGAGATGGATGCTCATAGGCAGCCCCAATATCTCACATCACAAACTGATACAATAGATCTATCATTGAAGGTATATATGGTGATACCTAATACCCAATAAATTGCTAACCTCAAGTCGACATAACCTAACTTGAAGGTTAAATTACAACATATTCAATGTATAAAACCTTTTAACTAACATTAACCATGCAAATGGTTTAAATAATATTTCTAATGGTGAATACATTAAAATTATCTGTAAGCTTAAACAAAGATGCTCCCAGGCTTACATAAATGATTCCCATAGGCTTACATTCTAATGTTTATAATAAAATATAAAGAATACCCATATGCTTTACACATAAGATATTTGTAGGATACATCAAGAGTTACTATAGGTATTTCATCACTATTAACCTTAGACAATAAGATTAGATTATTAGTATTTCAATACCCCCATAATCTGAGCCAAGGGTCCAAGAAGAAAATATTAGAGATGGTACATATCCCCCCATAATGAATGCTTGAATAGGCCAATGAATTATCATCAAGAATCTTATTTCCTTTTCTTGCCAAAAGTACATGAACTAGATCAACCCCTCCTCAAACTTGAAGTTGTGAATCAAACTTCTAAATCTAAGATGTTGAGTTTCTTATGAGGATATCCTAAACATACAATATGGAGATTATAATGTGTACTCTACAATCAAAAGAAAATAGTTGAATAATAAAAAAATAGGCAAGTCTCCAACTTATTAGCCCCCATGGTTAAAAAGGGACCCCTAAGAACAAGGTATACCTTGCAATAACCAACCAAAACCTACTCTTATATCTAAAAAATATCGATAACATTATAATAAGTCCTTGAACTGATGTCACCAATGCATAGAGCTCAAAAAAATGTGATTAAAAAAAAAGGTCGAAAATGCTTTTGCATGCAAAAGTTATGGCCTCTAAAATGTTGGGCATATTAGCAGAGAAAAAATGAAAAAATTGAGCTCCAAACCTTATGAAAATTTGGGTAAATTAAATCCTACCATGTGTCAAAAATTTATATATGCCATATGTTTTGTGTTGACTGCATGATCTTTGTTAATTTTGCTAAATCTTCAAGTGGGTAATTGACATTTGTAATTTTTTGATTAGCTTCAATTTTACATAAGTAAAAAATATATGTCAAACATTGTATAAACACTACAATAATCAAGTTGAGATATAAAATAAACCATGGAAACTGTGAGTAGTGAGGTTTGGATATATAACTTGGGCATCAAAAGCATGTTAACTTGTTTGAGGTAGCTATTGGCCCTTACATGTGCCTTGGAACAAAAAAATGGAATGCCCTCCCCTTGATTTAGACAACACATATTGTATATTTAATTGAAAGCCCAAAATAGGTTATAATTTGAACCTTTAACCATTGCTTGTATAGTTTTAGTTGCTTATTGTCTAGCTAGTCTGTAACTGCTTTTGTTTATATAACCATATGAACTCCTTCAAGTGAGATTCAAAAGGTGCAAAAGAAACATATTAAACATGTTTCTATTTGGTATTATTTGTTAAAGTAAAGGTGAATGGGAGTCAAATTGATGAGCTATTTCTTAGAAGGATTTCCCTCCCTCATACTATTCAAAAAATTAGTTGATGTTAGTAGATAAGAGAGTAAAGGTCCAAATAGAAAAGAAGCAAAGGGAATGATGCTATCAAAAAGAAAACCAAATAAAATTTAAAAAGAGATGCTTGGGCCTTGACCAAGGCATCAAAAAATAATATTCACTACTCTAAAAGAAATGTAATCTAGCATTCTAAAATATTCGAATATAGGGAGTTGAACCTACAACCTCACACCTACAAAATTGTGTGCCAACCATTGTGATAGCAAGTTTGCTATATTAAATTTGTTCAAAACTCCTTGAAGTACAAGCAAGTTATAAAAGATAATTAATACTTGATATTTGAGCATGTAACCTTCCACTTGGAACTGTTTGAAATTGGAAGGATTTGAAAAAGATTTATGTTGACCAAGGTAATAAATATCCCCATGAGAAGGAAAACAAACAAACTTATTTTGTTTTTGGTCATATAGCCCTCTATCAGCTTAAAGGGTTTATATGTGAGGAATAAAACCCCCAACCTTCTAACTAGAAGGCTTTTAAAGAGGTATTGTGTTGAAAAAAATACCACCATTGAGAACTTTGATGGGATATGCTATATTTTACTTACAAACCAATTGATAATGCTATGTTTAAAAAATATGATCAACACCCCAAAAAAGAGAACATAGGGGTTTGAAACCACACCTTAATATCTTCCTATTTGAAGGTGATATTACTAATCCAAGGAATAAAATAATGCAAATTGAATTCTAGCTTGTGACTTGTACATGAAGAGAACTATTAACACACCTACTATCCAATATACCAAACACAATAGAATAAATTGAATGTTGTTATTTTCCATAGAAAGCCAACATACTCTTATAAAATAAGGTAACATTTAGCATCAGAGAATATGACATGCAAAATTTTAATGCTAGAATTCAAAAATTATAAAAATTATCTCTAATACAATAAAAGATAGAGGATTTTCCTTTTTCACTTCTTTTGTTGACCAAATAAGGAGGATTTTCTATGTAACTAAGTGATGTAGTTGTTGGACAATTTGAGTCCATCGAGTGTCATTGATGTCAAGGTGTGAAGTTGTCATTGATGTAAAAAGGAATGCAATTGATTGATTCCAAAAAGTTTCATAATGTCTTATGAAGCATGACCAAAAAGGTTTTTCATTAAAACCCTGACGGAGTAAAATAAAAGGTTTTCCATTAAAACCATTGAAGGAGAAAATAAAAGGTTTTCCATTAAAACCACTAAAGGAGAAAATAAAAGGTTTTTCATAAAAGCCATTGGAAAATAAAGTATAATAATTTTATTATACTAAGGAAGCTTAAAGTTAATTATTAAAAAATTAAATTAAGGTTAAAACCCTAAAGTGGGTTTTAGATTTGAAATTCAAAATTCAATTTTGAAAAGTGCCAACATGAGGAGGAATGTTATATTATGCATATAAAAGGGAGCGCCTACCACTTTAATGAAATTACCATGCCTAAGATACGAACGTGTGAAGCAAAGAATTTAGCATTACAACCAAGGGAAACACAAATGTGTTTTTCACGTGTGAAAAAGGAGAAGTGTTGAAGGCATACGAGGAAGGCATCTATCCTTCCTTCATGTGGGCCTTCATAGACCATGTTGTGAGTGCCCAAGCACCTAAGTGCTTAGGCAAGAGGAGACGGTGGATCGAGTCATGCCGAATCCCCTTTTGGTGGGGAATACAAGGTACACAAGGTGTTTAATCTCTAAAATTTTTAGAGGTTGGTTGGGCAAGTTAAAAATTAATTTTGCATGTTTATTATTGGTTCTAAGGTTGCAAGGGAGTTATAAGGTTTGGCAAAATTAAATTTTTAATATTTTTTGTTCAAAGGTTTTATGCATGGAGTGAAAAGTGTTTGGTTAATATTCTATAGTGGTGAATATCATTAAGTCTGGTCAATATTCTATAGTGGTGAATATTATTAAGAATGGTTGATATTCTATAGTGGTGAATATTATTAAAGTGGTTAATATCCTATGGTGGTGGATATTATTTTAAGAGTGGTTGATTTATTAGGGTGTTGGTCACTATTCTAAGATTGGAGTTGATAAGGTGTTTCCAAGTATTTTATTATGTATGATTTGTTGAAAGAGGAAGAAATAAGGCATTGATTATATCTTGGTGCAAAGAATATTTTTGAGGAAATATTGGAATAATATTTTGTATTCTAACCTTCTTGAGTTTGGCAAAGAAGTGTTTTATGGTTGTGGCAGATTTGTGAGGTCTACTCCTTATCATCAAGAAAAAGGTATGAGCACATTCTTCCATAGTTAAGTTGATTGGTTGGTTTTCTGAAAAATAAGTTTGGAGTGAAAAGGACTTGATTAGGGCTTCCTTATTGAGTGTGTTGAGTGAATGCTTCAAGGTTTTCTAAAATAAAGAATTGTTGTTAAACCTTGTTTGATAAGCATTGTTGTTGAAACCATTGGTTGTATGAAGAACTTGAATTAGGGTTTGAGTATCATTGCTATGTGAAGATTGCTTTATAAGCATTGTTGTTGAAGTGATTTTTTGAGCAAAGAACTTGAACTAGGGTTTGATTATCATTGCTATAAACATTGTTGTTGAAGTGAGTTGTTGAGAAAAGAACTTGAACTAGGGTTTGAAAAGATCATGAGTATCATTGTTATGTGAGATTTATTGCTGAGCATTGTTGGAAACATTTTGAGTTGGTGTTTACATGCCTGGACTAGGGTTTGTGAGAAAGGAGTGTTTCATTGAGTGATTGGTTGGGTAGATTTGGTTGAGCCTAGTCAAGTGGATGTGTGAAGTGATTGTTCAAGTTCCATAAAATAAACTATTCTATATTCTGAATTGAGTTGTGAAAGTGATTGAGCATTGAGCTGAAATTGAAGCATATTGAGTCTCTAACAATTCTCCTTATGTTTCTAAGAGAGTGATTGAAAGTAATTGAGCATTGTGATTAGTATAGAACATATTGAGTCTCTAACAATTCTCTTTATGTTTCTATGAGATTGGACAAGTTATGTGTGAACTTGTTGAGCAGATTTGGAAAAGTTCTGTGTGAACTTGTTGAGCAGATTTGGACAAGTTATGAGTGGACTTGTTGAGCAGATTTGAGCAAGTTCTAGAGAGGACTTGTGGAAAGATTAGTGTGAGCTTTTGTGGAAGCTTGCAAGGCAGATTTGAGACAAGTATTTGAGAAGACTTGAGAGTAGAGTTGATTGATTTGTTCAAAACCTTGAGTTAAGGTTTGGGGCAGATCCAACAGAGTTGAGTCAAGCCTTGAGTTAAGGCTTGAAGACAGAGATCGAGGACAGATTTGTGCTAGACCGAAGGACTATGTTTAGTGTAGATTTGAGAGCAGAGTTTGGTGCATATTTGAGGATATATTTGTACCAGACCAGAGATAGAGATTGAGGACAGATTTGTGCTAGACCGAAGGACTATGTTTAGTGCAGATTTGAGAGCAAAGTTTGGTGCAGATTTGAGGATAGGTTTGTACCAGACCAAAGATAGAGATTGAGTAGATTTGTGCTAGATCGAAGGACTATGTTTAGTGCAAATTTGAGATAGAGCTTTGGAGGTGATAGAGTAGAGAGGATGGTAGTCTCCAGTGGATAGAGATCCATTAGCCAAGGTAGTGAAGATAGGTCTTCTGAGTGGGGACAAGAGTCTTCAGTGGAGAGAGATCCACAAGCCAATGCAGTGGAGGCAGTTGTCTTCTAGAGGATCACCAACTAGAGCATAGGAGAAGGAGTTCTCCTGTGGATAGAGATCCACAAACTTGATTTAGGGGATTGGTGTCTCCTTTGGATAGAGGTCCATAAACATTGTAATAGGGAAAGGATTCCCAAGAGATTGATCGAGAAAATTTTAGTGAAATATTTTCTCTCGTGGAGTAGCCCACATTGGGTGAACCACGTAAATTGTGGTGTCTCTATTGTGTGTGGTGTTTTGTGCATTGCTTTGATTATTGTTGTTGATATTGCTATCTATACATTGCATATATTGATTTGGAAAGAAAAGTAAAAAGTGGTCTTATATTATTCACCCCCATCTCAGTATAAGCTTGTGTTCTTCAATTGGTATCAGAGTGGGTTCCTTCAAAAGAGTTTAATAGCTTGAAGGAAAAGCTAACAAGAACACAATGGATTCTAAGAATGTGTCCTCAGATAACTCAACACCAATATTTGATGGAAGTGACTATATGTATTGGAGTATGAGAATGAAGATCTACCTGATGGCACTTGGCAATGAAATTTGGGAAGCAGTTGAATTTGGATATGATCCCTTAATTAATCCTCCTATAGATAAGGAAGGTAAGCTCCTACAACATTACAATTCAAAAGCAATGAATGCACTTTTAAGAGGTTTGCATAGAACAGAGTCTATGAAAGTTATGCACTGTCAAACTGCAAAAGACATGTGGGATAAATTGCAAAATATATATGGAGATAAATGTGTCAAGAAAGCAAAGATGCAAAATATCAAAGGACAATTTGAGGAGTTAAGAATGAAGGATGAGGAAAATATTAGTACTTATCTACTTTGAATTGATGAGGTTGTTAATGCAATGCAAGGACTTGGAATGAATATTGATGAATCAGATGTTTGTGATAAAGTTTTGAGAACTCTTCCAAACATATTCAGTGAAAAGGTTTCTGCTATAGAAGTGTCAATGGATGGTGATAATTTGACAAGAGATATGTTGCTTGGTATTCTTACAACACATGAGATAAGAACAAAAGATCCTATTCCCCAGAAGGAAGCAACATTCAAAGCAATCAAGAAGACTAAGGGTAAGAAGTCAGAATCAAGCAATGAGTCATCCAGTGATGAAGAAGCAAATTATGGCAGAAGGAATAAGGATTCAAGAAGATCTAGAGATACAAGATCTGTTAAATGTTTCAATTGTGGAAAGTATGGAAATTTTGCAACATATTGTCAAGAAGCTAAGAATAACAATGGTGAAGAAAAATAGGATCATAGGAACAGGGAATCAGAAAGATATAGGCACCAAAAGCAAAGCAAGGATAAACAAAGTAGAAAAGGAAAGAAGTTCTTCCAAAGGCAAAAGAGGAGCTACTATGCGGATAATGCAAGTAAGTACTCAAGTGATAGTGATGCTAGTTTTTTAGACAATGATAGAGATGAAGTTATTTTTATGATTGAAGAAAAAGAACAAGTTAAGAAAAGGACTCCAATAATTCTCAAGTGTTTTAGATGTGGTAACTTTGGACATCTTGAAGATGATTGTACAAGGGATGGCTATAGTTTCAGTGATGATGAATATGAAGATACACTTGAAGGACCAGATGAAAATATTCTAATGGCATTGGAAGATAAAGAAGGTGATCCTATAGAAGACAAGCCAACAGAAAATAAAGATGTGGATAAAGGTAAACAAATAGAGGAATATTCAGAAAAGGATGGATATGATCTCAAAGGAGAACTTATTTATGCCCTTGAAATAGTAAAGAAGGTAAGAAAGAAAAACTCTAAACTTGAAATTTAGTTTCAAGAATGTGATGAAGAGAGAAGATTGCTTATAGAGGATTTAGAAAAATCAAAGGCTAAAGCAAAAAGGTTCAAGGATAAGTTAGAAGAAAAGATATTAGAATGTGAAAAGTTAACACAAGAAGTGGCACTACTAAGAGAATATTTGGAAGACTCCAAAGTCAAGCTAAAAGGATTCAAAAATATCTCAAAGAACTTGGATAAGTTCATCAAGATACAAAAGCCTACATCAAGCAAAATAGGTCTTGGATTTGGATAGGATCAAAAGAAATGGGAAGGAGAGTCAACCTCAAGTTTTGGAGAAGAAGATACTTCAGAAGAAGACAGTGTAAGAGAGAATGAGACATCTGAGAATGAGTTGGACAATAGAGAGTTCAACAAGAACAAGAACAATGCACAAAGAGGATATATATGGAACAACAATCAGAATAGGTCAAGAGAGACCAAGAGACCAATGAGGTCAAGACAAGGAAACTTCAATGGAAGATGTTTTTCATGTCACAAGTTTGGGCACATGGCTTCACAGTGCAGGACATAGGAAAGACAGGAATATGGGAACAAACAAATTTTCCATGGGTATTGCTACTCATGTAATCGGTTTGGTCACAAGGCAATAAATTGTAGGGTTCATGACAGAAGAAGGTATGGCTTCACTAGGAGAAATCCTAAGACATTTGCACCTCCAAGGAATAATAACATTAAGTGTTATAAGTGCAATAATGATGGTCACACAACAAAGTGGTGTAGAGCAGATATTCCAGAAACAAGTATGAACTGGAACAAGAATAGGAATAGGAACAAGAACATGGATATGAACAAGAACAAGAACAGGAATAGGAACAGGAACAAGAACAGGAACAAGGACAAGAATGTAGACATGGACAGGAACATGAACATTGAAAGAAATCAAAGGACTCAGATAAGAAGGAAGAGAGGATAAAGGTAAAGAACAATGCTTTCTAGGAGTAGAAATACTCCCACCCTAAAATTAACCACCTCAAGAGGAGGTGGGAGAGGGGCTAAGCTAAGAGGCTCATTCTTAGCCCCGAGCCCCAAATGTGACCCTTTGCCATTGATGTCAAATGGGGAGAGATTTGAGTAAGGGGGAGAGATTTAGATTTGAGTAAGAGGGAGAGATTTGGTATTTAAGAGAGCATTGAGCTAGGGGAGCAATGTCCTAGGGGGAGCAGAACAAAGGAAAGGTCAAGTTTTTAGTTAAAAGAATTTGGGTTGCCATCAATGACAAAGGGGGATATTGTTGGACATTTTGAGTCCATCGAGTTGTCATTGATGTCAAGGCGTGAAGTTGTCATTAATGTCAAAAGGAATGCAATTGATTGGTTCCAAAAAGTTTCATAATGTCTTATGAAGCATGACCAAAAAGGTTTTTCATTAAAACCTTGATGGAGCAAAATAAAAGGTTTTCCATTAAAACCATTGAAGGAGAAAATAAAAGGTTTTCCATTAAAACCATTGAAGGAGAAAATAAAAGGTTTTTCATAAAAACCATTGGAAAATAAAGTATAATAATTTTATTATACTAAGGAAGCTTAAAGTTAATTATAAATTAATTAAATTAAGGTTAAAACCCTAAAGTGGGTTTTAGATTTGAAATTTGAAATTCAATTTCGAAAAGCACCGACATGAGGAGGAATGTTATATTATGCATATAAAAGGGAGCACCTACCACTTTAATGAAATTACCATACCTAAGATACGAACGTGCGAAGCAAAGAATTTAGAGCTGCGACCAAGGGAAACGAAAACATGTTTTTTGCATGTGAAAAAGGAGAAGTGTTGAAGGCATAAGAGGAAGGCATCTATCCTTCCTTCATGTGGGCCTTCGTAGCCCACATGACGAGTGCCCAAGTGCCTAAGCACTTAGGCAAGAGGAGACGGTGGATCGAGTCACGCCGAATCCCCTTTTGGTGGGGAATACAAGGTACGCAAGGTGTTTAATCTCCAAAATTTTTGGAGGTTGGTTGGGCAAGTTAAAAATTAATTTTGCATGTTTATTATTGGTTCTAAGGTTGCAAGGGAGTTATAAGGTTTGGAAAAATTAAATTTTTAATATTGTTTGCTCAAAGGTTTTATGCATGGAGTGAAAAGTGTTTGGTTAATATTCTATAGTGGTGAATATTATTAAGTCTGGTCAATATTCTATAGTGGTGAATATTATTAAGAATGGTTGATATTCTATAGTGGTGAATATTATTAAAGTGGTTAATATCCTATGGTGGTGGATATTATTTTAAGAGTGGTTGATTTATTAGGGTGTTGGTCACTATTCTAAGATTGGAGTTGATAAGGTGTTTCCAAGTATTTTGTTATGTATGATTTGTATTGAAAGAGGAAGAAATAAGGCATTGATTATATCTTGGTGCAAAGAATATTTTTGAGGAAATATTGGAATAATATTTTGTATTCTAACCTTCTTGAGTTTGGCAAAGAAGTGTTTTATGGTTGTGGCAGATTTGTGAGGTCTACTCCTTATCATCAAAAAAAAGGTATGAGCACATTCTTCCATAGTTAAGTTGATTGGTTGGTTTTCTGAAAAAATAAGTTTGGAGTGAAAAGGACTTGATTAGGGTTTCCTTATTGAGTGTGTTGAGTGAATGCTTCAAGGTTTTCTGAAATAAAGAATTGTTGTTAAACCTTGTTTGATAAGCATTATTGTTGAAACCATTGGTTGTATGAAGAACTTGAATTAGGGTTTGAGTATCATTGCTATGTGAAGATTGCTTTATAAGCATTGTTGTTGAAGTGATTTGTTGAGAAAAGAACTTGAACTAGGGTTTGATTATCATTGCTATAAACATTGTTGTTGAAGTGAGTTGTTGAGCAAAGAACTTGAACTTAGGGTTTGAAAAGATCATGAGTATCATTGTTATGTGAGATTTATTAGTGAGCATTGTTGGAAATATTTTGAGTTGGTGTTTACATGCCTGGACTAGGGTTTGTGAGAAAGGAGTGTTTCATTGAGTGATTGGTTGGGTAGAGTTGGTTGAGCCTAGTCAAGTGGATGTGTGAAGTGATTGTTCAAGTTCCATAAAACAAACTATTCTATATTTTGAATTGAGTTGTGAAAGTGATTGAGCATTGAGCTGAAATTGAAGCATATTGAGTCTCTAACAATTCTCCTTATGTTTCTAAGAGAGTGATTGAAAGTAATTGAGCATTGTGATTAGTATAGAACATATTGAGTCTCTAACAATTCTCTTTATGTTTCTATGAGATTGGACAAGTTCTGTGTGGACTTGTTGAGCAGATTTGGACAAGTTTTGTGTGAACTTGTTGAGCAGATTTGGACAAGTTCTGAGTGGACTTTTTGAGTAGATTTGAGCAAGTTCTAGAGAGGACTTGTGGATAGATTAGTGTGAGCTTTTGTGGAAGCTTGCAAGGCAGATTTGAGACAAGTCTTTGAGAAGACTTGAGAGCAGAGTTGATTGATTTGTTCAAAACCTTGAGTTAAGGTTTGGGGTAGATCCAACAGAGTTGAGTCAAGCCTTGAGTTAAGGCTTGAAGACAGAGATCGAGGATAAATTTGTGCTAGACCGAAGGACTATGTTTAGTGCATATTTGAGAGCAGATTTTGGTGCAGATTTGAGGATAGATTTGTACCAGACCAGAGATAGATATTGAGGATAGATTTGTGCTAGACCGAAGGACTGTGTTTAGTGCAAATTTGAGAGTAGAGTTTGGTGCATATTTGAGGACAGGTTTGTACCAGACCAGAGATAGAGATTGAGTAGATTTGTGCTAGACCGAAGGACTATGTTTAGTGTAGATTTGAGATAGAGCTTTGGAGGTGATAGAGTAGAGAGGATGGTAGTCTCCAGTGGATAGAGATCCATTAGCTAGGGCAGTGAAGATAGGTCTTCTGAGTGGGGACAAGAGTCTTCAGTGGAGAGAGATCCACAAGCCAGTGTAGTGGAGGCAATTGTCTTCTAGAGGATCACCAACTAGAGCAGAGGAGAAGGAGTTCTCCTATGGATAGAGATCCATGAACTTGATTCAGGGGATTGGTGTCTCCTTTGGACAAAGGTCCATAAACATTGTAATAGGGAAAGGATTCCCAAGATATTGATCAAGAAAATTTTAGTGAAATATTTTCTCCGTGGAGTAGCCCACATTGGGTGAACCACGTAAATTGTGGTGTCTCTATTGTGTGTGGTGTTTTATGCATTGCTTTGATTACTGCTATTGATATTGCTATCTATACATTGCATATATTGATTTGGAAAGAAAAGTAAAAAGTGGTCTTATACTGTTCACCCCCCTCTCAGTATAAGCTTGTGTTCTTAAGTAGCTTTGAATTATTTCTAAACCATATTAAAGTTTGTAATGCTTTCCAAAAATATTTTTAACACACATTCATTATAATCATATGTATAATAATATAAGTGTGTAGAGGGAAAAAATCATGCACTAGCATACGATTCTCAAGGCTAGATCTACAAGGAAATCTTGAGGTGATCACAGTGGCCATTATAACTCTACACTCGGTGTGAGGGAGGAAGGGTTCACCAAGAACATATTTAAGACTAACCCCAAGTCTGGGGATGTAATATGTTTAATGTGTTCAATTTGAAACAACCACCTATGTTTGGCCTTTATATAACTAATCTATGAAATGAAATAATAATGCAAGAAGCAAGATGCAAGAAGACAAGAGCTAACCCTAGAATGATTCTTTGTTTGAATGATATCTAACCCTAAGATTACAAAAAGAAATATTTTAAGCAAGGGTTCAAGAGGAAATGCACAAACAATATTAAACCCTAAATGCATACTATATGTTGTTTGTTCTTTCATCTACCTAGAAAATTAATTAAATACTTTCCTTTCATATCAAATCTAAGGTTTTAATAGAAATAGAGATCACCCAACAAATAGACTAAAATATTTAATAGGGCACTTATTCAGTGATTGATCCAAGCTCTGTCTTTCATCCAACAATATCCCATGATTTCTATCCTTGTAAAATAGCTTCGAAAGCACTTGAAAATTTTGATCAACATAAGGGGGATTTTTTAGGCCACTGTATGGCTATAATTGGAGGTGCAACAATAAAGACCCCTAGGTTATTTTAGCTAACATTTGAAATACAAAAGTGAAAGTTAACCTTTGGAATATGGACAACCAAAATATAATATAGTAGAACAATATGATAAATAGAATGAAGAATGTGTTGTTAAGGTCAAAAAAAACATAAAATATAGGGCTAGGGTTTAGAGATGGTATATTGCCCCCAATACTAGCCTGTGTGAAATCATGCTCCATATGGAACGACCATAATTTTGTAAAATGGTGAAATTGTACCCTGAAATGATCAAGTGTAATTTTACAACAGAGGAAAAAACCCTAGTAGAGAGCAGATAAAATGATGCACAAAAAAATCTAATTAATATGTAAAATATATATGGGTGAAAACAACCTAGAGGTAGCAAAAACATAGGCCAAAGGATGGAGACCTCGAAGTAGTAGATTTCGCCTTAGGGGTTCAACACTTGTCCACCAAGAACAACAACACACAATCAAATGCAATGAAATATTATTCCAAAATAGAGCTTCAATAGACTATATTAACACTTGCACAATGAGTACTTGTCAACCTTAGTTCATCACTTGAAAGATTGCATAGATTCATTAGGGTCTTCTTAGTTACTTATGAAGAGGAAAGAATACTTAAAACCCTCTATTTATAAGAAATTTGAATTAAAAAATGAGTGAGAAAAAACCAAAAAAATCAACCTCATGAGAGATCAACTTAAAAAATTGGGTTTCCTAGGAGAAAACCCTAGCTATGTGAAATCGTGCCTTGCAAAGGCTGATCATGATTTCACATAAAGAGGAAAAAAAGAGGGTAAAGGGGGAAATGGAGGTTCAAACTTGTTTAGGGCAAGTTGGAGGGTCTCCCGAAGGATCTAGGGAAAATGACTCACTCAAGTGGGTCAATTTTCTATGTCTACATTTTACTCCCTCTTTAATGCATTTATGGCCTAATAAATGCATCAAAGAAAGGTGTAGATGCCTACGGATGATGGATGACAAGTGGAAAAGGAGTGGCTAGGTTAGAGAAAAGGAGTGGTACAAAAACAATGTCATTTATGATACTTTCTTGTTTTGCATGTAAATCAATGCATTAGGGACATTAATGCCTCTCAGGCTAGGGTGCCCCCTTGAGTTGTAGAAGGAATTTTAATTTCCTAATGAAAATCTAAAAGACAAACTCAAAATAAAGAAGAATGAAAGTAGGAAAAAAAGAAGAAATGAAAAGAGAAGAAGAAAGCCAACAACAAGAAAACGTGAGTATGTGCACATGTGAATTTATTTTGTATGATGAACACATACATAATGGATGCAAATGAGCCTATATGAGTGAGATGGTATGGTGTGAATATAACTAAATGCAATGCATCTAAAATGTAAACCTAAATTAAATGCATGGGAGGATGAAATGAAATTATCCAAAGGCCAACAAAAAGAGCAAAAACCCCATAAGGGTGCAAGATGGATAAGGTGGATCTGAATCCGCTATGGGCATACCACTCACTAAGATGGAAAAAAGAGAGAGATATACCCGTTGGGATGTATGCTCACAAATGGTCAAATGGAAGCTACTCCTCACTGGTGACCATGAATATTTCCAATATGAGGAGTGTTGTGTGCAATAAAATGATGGTCAAAGTGAGTGCTACCTGATAGGAGTGTGGTGCATACAATAGAGTGTGGTATCATGGCAAATGAAGCAAAGGGGGAGCCAAATTCCTTGATCTAGGGAGATGTAAATAGTGAAAAATTGTGAGATCAAGGGATAAGGACAAGAGATGGATGGATGAAATGATGGAAGTAAGTGAGCCCTAGATTGGGGATTCTCTAGGCATCAGAGCCCTAGTGAAAGTGCAATGCATGTGAGCTATGACCTAACTAGGTATCATTACATACCATTATAGTGAATCCCCAAAATCTATATAAACAAGCAACCATGCAAATATGAATAGGCATACATGCAATTATGACAAGCAAAGATGCACAAGAAAAGAATATTAGGCAAGCATGAGAAATATGATATGCAACCATGCAAAATAATCAGGAAAATAATGATGTTATATAAAAATATTATAAATGCAATATGCAGGTGATAGATCATGCATAGTATATTTTTAAATGTCTTATGTTCATTGGTTATTTAAGCTCTTCACCATCTAAATAAGCTAAATGATAAGCACCTAAGTCAAACTTGGATGTTATGATAAAGAGCCCTAACCAATTGGGCTAAAAATTACCTCAAATACTAGAACAAGCATTAGTGTTATTTTGGTTCTCCTTGAGGACAGGATTCCCAATATCAAAAGAATGATTACAAACTTTCTTAGAGTAAAATCACTTGAGTCTATCCTGATAAAATTGTAAATGCTCTAAGGCATGAATGATATTTTCATCTAGCTTCTCCAATTGGTGCAAACAATCAGAGTGATATCATCAACTAAGGTATATTGCAATAAGATGTGCAATAAGGGAACCTCAAGATTGAAAGAAAACACTACCTCATGATGAGGCCTAGAAATGCCTCATTATTACACTATGGTTGACATATAAAAACTACCATAATATTAAATATGACAAAGTTAAAGTGCCAAATAGTGATTAGAATATGTTATTTGTTACATGTTTACATGATTTTATGTTTGGAACATTATACCTCTATTTTGACTGTTTTCAACATTTTATGCACTGTTTCAGTTGATTAAGTAGTAAATAAAACATGTATTGCAATTACATTCCGATGGCATGAATAGATTCCTCTCATCAAGAACTACAACTTTGCTTTTTGAAGCAAGTCAATCCAAGCTATAGATAAAAATTTATGAAGGTTACATCGTTCCTGCGCTCATTGTTCATTCCTGCGCTCATTGTTCATGCCTTAGTCTTTTCTAGAGCTGTTAACAGGTGCAAATCTGTGTTAAAGGGAACATTGGAGGATCTACTGGGAATGATCCAGAGTGAGTTAAGGTACCAAATTCATACCAATGGTACTTCATAATATAGAGAAAACATAGCCAAAATTTTAAGGCATATGGATAAGTAACCTAGAAGTTATGGGGCCTGCAAAATGGTAGTTTCACACTTTTTGACAATTGGAAATGCTGGTAAAAATCTGTTTTAAATGCCAACTTGACAGTGATGCAGGGAGTAATTTATGAGGAATTAGAGTTGAAAATTTAACCCAATATTGTTCATATAACCAAGAACACGTGGACATAATTTGGTAAAAAATGGAATTACGATGAACAAGTTATGATCACTCCAAAAAGACATCTGGGCATGTTTTGGCAGCTGGAAACAGCAGGTCATAGTCCATACAAATTCCAGCCACCTATCACTTTGAAGGAAGGCATGGAATTTATCAAATAAATAAGAGGTAAATGCTTGGAAATAGTTGAGGGAGAATAGACATGACTCTTTCTCCACCTGACAGCACTGCCACGTGATGCAAATGGAAGCAACAAGTCAAAAGGCTAAAATGCAAGAAATCTGGTAAATATAGGACACAGTCATGCAAATTCCAGCCAGCTGTGCATATACAACAAGGCTTGGAATCAGTCACTCCAGCACGTGCCACCAATGCAAAAAGGACGTACAAGATAAAGGAAAACATTCTAGGTGGTCAAATACTTCTTCCCTATGCGTTTGGAGCATGAAATAATAACTAAATGTCACTTCTTGTTATTCCAGAGTAGTGCAGGAATAATAGCGCAGGAATAGGGAATAGCGCAGGAACAACAAAAGATGGTCAAAAAGCGATAGATCGGTAGAGGAAAGTATTGACAATTGACCAAAAAGTTGTCCTAGCTCATGTTAACTAATCTCCTCAATGAATACAACTTAATAAGGTTGAATAGATCAAGTTTGACAAAGCAAGCTCATGCATTTTAGGAAACAGTTGTGCAAACAGTTGTAAATCCCTACAAATCAGTAATCAAGTATATCAGCATAATATTATAAATAAGAGAGCTCCCAAGCACGGTTGAGCATATAGAATATAGGCATATAGTCATATAGGAGACATAGAGAAATAGAGAGTGCAATTTTTTTGTAGCGTAACAAGTAATCTCCAGTGTTTTTCCTACATTACTATAATGCATTTCCGGATTGAATAAAAAGGTGCAATTTTTAGTTCTCAATTGGCATGTTGAGTTGATTATTAGTATTTAGGTTTTCTTAGCATAACTCTTCACCTTCATCTAGTTCTGGAAGCAAGGGCCACTTGCAGGACCAGAGGAAGGCATATTTTGACAGAATACATTGCTAATTCCTTGCTGCAGTAGGTTAGCAGAATTCTACCAGTTTCATTTCTTTAGTAGCTTTAAATTCAGATTTTAGTATTGACAACATTTTTCCATCATTCCATGCAATTTCAACATTTTTGTTCAGATTTGTAGCAACTTCAAGTTTTCTGTCATTTTCCAAATTTGCAGCAATTTCTAGTTTTATGTCATTTTACTGCAATTTCTAGATTTGTGACATTTCCAGTTTTGCAATAGATGTTAGTTTGAATTTCTAGATTTAGAACATGCTCAGAGAATTGTAGTTAGTTTATTTTTTTGCAATTGTGTGTGATTTCAATTCTATAATTTGCCTTTCTGAAAATTTCAATTTAGCAACATTTCATTTTCTGTTATTTTAGATTCTGCTTTTCATGCAAGTTTTAATTCAGTTTTATTTTTTGTAATTTGATTTCTAGTTCTAGAAATTAGAGGACACACAAAACCCCCAAAAATGCTAATTGATCCATCAATAAAGCCTATTTTTTGAATGAACTAATCTTTAACCTGTTGGAGCCTTCTTTCGTATATAGCCTTGGACACCACCCTGGATTGACACACATAATGATTAAATGATGAATGAACAATGACCCTCATAATTTTTGGCACCGTTGCCAGGGATAGGTGTTGTTAGAAGAGGAAAACAGTCCAATAATTGTTAGTGTGCTAAGTTGTGAACTTCAGAGTGAAATCTGAATGTAATAACTAGCATAATTAATAGTTGTTGGTAAATTCCATTTCAGTTCATTTAGAGAACAAGAAAGTATGAATAGGTTAAAGGATGTGAAAGCACGATGTCAAAGTATGAAAAATCCTTTGCCTACCACAGGAAGAAAAATTTCACAAGAGGTTGAAAGTATGTCAAAGTTGTCCAAATTTATGATTCCCAAAACTACTGGAACTTTCAAATAATTACAATCATCTATGTCCAGAACTGTAGGATCCTTTGAGAAATCATCACAAGGAGGAACAAGTTCAACACCTTTTTTTCTTGACAAATCCATACAATCAGGACAGTTTAACAGGATATATAATTGTGATTGGGAACCTATAAGGGTAGGCTCACAAGAGAATCTAGGGAGAGCCAATAATGTGCTCCAACCTAGTGCAACTAGTACACCTGCCAAAACTTTTCAAAATCCCATCCAATTAGATCCTAATCAAAATGCTCCCATGAAGGTCATTTCACCTTCTGTGTTACCGAATTTTAAGGGAGTTACATCCGAAGACCCTGATTTGTTTTTGTTTGAGTTTAAAATTGTGTGTCAAGCTCATGATTACACTAATGACAATCAAAAGCTCAAATTGTTTCCTTCCACTCTTAAAGAGTCAGCTCTACGATGGTTTATCACCTTAGCACCTGATTCAATTAGAACCTGGAATGAGAGGAAAATATATTTTTGGAGAGATACCAAGAATATTGTCAAGTCAAGAATCAAAACAATGAATTGCTTGAAATGAAACAAAAGAAAAATGAAATCTTAGAAGATTATGTAGATAGATTTTCTTTTGTTCATAAGAGATGTGGTAGTGTTGAACCTGAAATGTGCAAAATTATATTCTTAAGGGGACTACAAGATGAATTTTGGGATGCATTGGATATTTTAGGAAGAGGCAATGCAAATGCACTTGAAATCCAGGAAATCATTAAACTTTGCAAAAATTATTCTCATTCAAGGCATAGAAAACATAGAATTGGTAATGATAAACATGATTTGAAAGAATGCATGAAATATTTTGCTAAAGATGATAGTGTTGTACATCTTGATAAAACAGTAGATAAAAAGAGTAAATCTATTGAACCTTCAGTTATCTATTATTCAAGATGTGAGCAGCAACACTCTGTTCATGACTGTCCTTTGAACAAAACATTTATACCAGCTATATGTAGCATTTGTCAAAAAGGACATTCCACAAATCAATGTAGTTTATTGCCATAACTCAAAAGTGTCTTTGAAAAACAGCCTCAACCTATGAAAAAACTCAATTTTGTAGGACAAGGACAAGGAGATAATTTTCTTAAGTTTCCATATCAGAATGCTTCTCAATTTCCTACACATTGGGGAAATAATCCTTGGTATATGCCATGGTATGCTTCAGGTCCACTTCAACAATGTTGGAGTCAACCACCATGGGCATATTCCCAAGAGTGGTCTCAACATGGATGGATGAAACAACAATGGAATCAACCACATCCACCATGGTTGCAGCCAAAACTGCAAGGATATCAATGGGGACAACAACAAAAATTGCACAAAGGGCAACAACATTATCAAACACATAAATCAAATTTATTGCCCACTCATACCCATAGTTTCTCTCATGGACAACAACAACAAAATGAAAAACAACCTCTATTTTTAGCTCAACTTGTGGTCAGTCCAAACAATGTTAAACAGGTAACCCCTGTCTCTATGGCTAAATCAAAAAATACAACCATAATAAATGCTGGTGACTATCATAAAAATTAGTTGTGTTTAGGAAAACCACTTCTTGAACATATTCCACTTACCAGTGTAGAAATAGGAGCTAAAATGAATGCACATAAAAACAAATCTGCACTGAAACAAGAAGAAAAAGAAAATCTCCCACAAAAAGAATCATATCTTGAACAGTTTGAAATATCAAAACTAACATCTTTGAAATCAAATTTGATAAGGGAATTAAAACATTTAAATTTTATAGTCCCTTTACTTCAAGCTATTAAAGATGTGCCAATCATTAATACAATTGTTCAAGAAATTTGTTTTAACAAACCAAGAAAAAAGAAGAAAATATATCCTAAAAACATACAAGTTGGTGGTAAAAGAGTAAACTTGCTTGCAAGAAACCTTAGTCCACCTAAGTATGATTGTCTAGGATGCCCATGGTTTCATGAAACATATAAGGAAAATGAAACGGACATTTCAATTTTGGCCTCCATCGTTGTAAAGGATAATGTAGAAGAGATGGATTCATCCAAATAGTCTGTTTTTGATGCAAATGTTCAGAATTCAGATTTTAAAGATGAACCAATCACTGTTCAACAATTATTATGGAATGATGAAAAACAAAATTCTAAAAATTTGTCATCCATTCCAATACAAAATAATTTTCTTCACTTGTCACATGGATGTCATCATTTTTTCTCATCTTTTCCTTTCCATTTATCAAAGTTAATTCTTTTAAGAATTGTTTTTGGTAAACATACATAGATTTTTCATTCTTTTCCACCATATCATTGTTCTATTAATTCATTAATGCATCATTCTCCAAGAACCAATTCAAAACATCTTAGTACAAAACAAACTAAAATGCAGCCAAAACAACCTTTGAACAACAATAGTTGGTTGACTAAAAACCAAGAAGTAAATTTGTTTGATGTATTGATCCAACATCCTAATGCTCTACTAACACTTTATGCATCTTTAGCAGTTGGCATTGAGTTGTTGCAGGTACAAAAAAATAGATTTCGTAGTTGAATGCAGTTAATGAACTTTGGTTGGAAGCACTTCAACCAGAAGAGTTTGAGAATGAAGTTGTTCAACTTTCTTCAGTTGATGATTCAAGAAGGACATTAGTGGTGAATGGACATCTTTTATAGTTGTACCATATACCACTCACAAAGAAGGAATTTGCTCAATCTTTCACAAAATTTGCATATGATAGAAGAGGATTCCTCTTCTGACAAGGTTTCAAATGATCACATTTTTTTTAGCCTTGAACAAAAAAAAAAGTTGAAAAAAAAAAAAAGTTGAAAAAAAAAAAAAACTGAAGTTGGTTGAAAACCAGAAATGGCAGCCTCTTCTGATAAAAAAAAATGAATGAAAAAAAAAAAAAAAAATGAATAATTCAGTAGTGAAAACCTTCTCGGAGGCGCTGCTGAGTTGGCTTGCATGAAAACCAGTTTTTCGGCATGCATTGCCTTGTTGATCCACCCATCATTGTTCTACCATTGTACACATCTCACCTACTACACCTATGTTGTTCTTATTTCAAAAAAAAATCATCATCAAAAGCAGCTTGTAAGGTGGCTGATAAATTTTCAAGACAGTAAGGTATGTGTTTCTTGCATTTAGTCATGGTAAGCATTTAGCATTTAGTATATGATAATCAATATTTGGCATAAACTATTCATACAATATTGGCAAGTTAAAAAAAAATGGAACATGTTGTTCAAAATGTCAAGAAACACCCCCCTTCTGCCCTTAGTTGTATGAGAAATTTAAAATTGTGAAAAACCTGATTTTGGGACAGATATGACAACCATTTTATCTTTATTCATAGGGCAGATTTCAGAATAAAATGTCCCACCAATACCTCATAAATCTGAGAAGGACAAAATGCACCTAAAAATTCTGTTTTACTACTACTGCAATAAAACAACAACAAAATAATAATAATAATAATAATAATAATAGCATGGAAAAAGAATTTTTGATGTTATGGAAGGCCATTTCAGCATGTTTTTGACACATCTTCAGAATGACAGTCTCATTCCAAAGAAACTTTGGAACAACAGTCTCATTCCAGAGCAAGCTTCAAAATGAGACAAATTATGCTAGAAATTCTTGAAAATGTTGTAGAACAGCAGGGCACATTAGATATTAAGTTTCTTAACGTTCTACCACAAGTACAAAGGAAGAAAAGAAAAGAAAAAAAAAAAAAAAAAAGTTGCAGGAACTACAATGCTTGGTGTAGTGCAGTAAGAAGAACTTTCTTGGCTAGTAGGTGGCAAAAGTATGTTGTTCATCTTACTAGGGCCTACTAGGATGCATGAGGACATGCATCAGTTCAAGTTGGGGGGAATGATGAGGCCTAGAAATGCCTCATTATTACACTATGGTTGACATATAAAAACTGCCATAATATTAAATATGACAAAGTTAAAGTGCCAAATAGTGATTAGAATATGTTATTTGTTACATGTTTGCATGATTTTATGTTTGGAACATTATACCTCTGTTTTGACTATTTTCAACATTTTATGCACTGTTTTAGTTGATTAGGTAGTAAATAAAACATGTATTGCAATTACATTCTGATGGCATGAATAGATTCCTCTCATCAAGAACTACAACTTTGCTTTTTGAAGCAAGTCAATCCAAGCTATAGATAAAAAGTTATGAAGGTTACATCATTCCTGCGCTCATTGTTCATGCCTTAGTCTTTTCTAGAGCTGTTAACAGGTGCAAATCTGCGTTAAAGGGAACATTGGTGGATCTACTGGGAATTATCCAGAGTGAGTTAAGGTACCAAATTCATACCAATGGTACTTCATAATATAGAGAAAACATATCCAAAATTTGAAGGCATATGGATAAGTAACCTGGAAGTTATGGGGCCTGCAAAATGGCAGTTTCACACTTTTTGACAGCTGGAAATGCTGGTAAAAATCTGTGTTAAAGGCCAACTTGACAGCGATGCAGGGAGTAATTTATGAGGAATTAAGAGTTTAAAATTTAACCCAATGTTGTTCATATAACCAAGAACACATGGACATAATTTGGTAAAAAATGGAGTTACAATGAACAAGTTATGATCACTCCAAAAAGGCATCTGGGCATGTTTTGGCAGCTGGAAACAACAGGTCATAGTCCATACAAATTCCAGCCACCTGTCACTTTGAAGGAAGGCATGGAATTTTTCAAATAAATAAGAGGTAAATGCTTGGAAATAGTTGAGGGAGAATAGGCATGACTCTTTCTCCACCTAACAACATTGCCACATGATGCAAATGGAAGCAACAAGTCAAAAGGCTAAAATGCAAGAAATCTGGTAAATACAGGACACAGTCATGCAAATTCTAGCCAGCTGTGCATATATATCAGGGCTTGGAAACAGTCACTCCAGCACATGCCACCAATGCAAAAAGGACATACAAGATAAAGGAAAACATTCTAGGCAGTCAAATACTTCTTCCCTACGTGTTTGGAGCATGAAATAATAACTAAATGTCACTTCCTGTTATTTCGAAGCAGTGCAAGAATAATAGCGCAGGAATAGGGAATAGCGCAAGAACAACAAAAGATGGTCAAAAAGCGACAGATCAGTAGAGGAAAGTATTGACAATTGACCAGAAAGTTGTCCCAACTCATGTTAACCGATTTCCTCAATGAATGCAGCTTAATAAGGTTGAATGGATCAAGTTTGATAAAGCAAGCTTATGCATTCTAGGAAACAGTTGTGCAAACAGTTGTAAATCCCTACAAATCAGTAATCAAGTATATCAGCATAATATTATAAATAAGAGAGCTCCCAGCACGGTTGAGCATATAGAATATAGGCATATAGTCATATAGGAGACAGAGAAATAGAGAGTGCAGTTGTTTTTGTAGCAGAATAGTAATCTGTAGGTTTTTCTTGCATTACTGTAATGCATTTCTAGATTGAATAAAAAGGTGCAGTTTTTAATTCTCAATTGGCATGTTGAGTTGATTATTAGTATTTAGGTTTTCTTAGCATAACTCTTCACCTTCATCTGGTTCTGGAAGCAAGGGCCATTTGCAAGACCAGAGGAAGGCATCTTTTGATAGAATACATTACTAATTCCTTGTTACAGCAGGTTAGCAGAATTATGCCAGTTTCATTTCTTTAGTAGCTTTAAATTCAGATTTCAGTCTTGACAACATTTTTCCATCATTCCATGCAATTTCAACATTTTTGTTCATATTTGCAACAACTTCAAGTTTTCTGTCATTTTCCAGATTTGCAGCAATTTCCAGTTTTCTGTCATTTTACTGCAATTTCCAGATTTGTGACATTTCCAGTTTTGCAATAGATGTTAGTTTGAATTTCTAGATTTAGAACATGCTCAGAGAATCATAGTTAGTTTATTTTTCTACAACTGTGTGTGATTTCAATTCTGTAATTTGCCTTTCTGACAATTTCAATTTAGCAACATTTCATTTTCTACTATTTCAGATTCTGCTTTTCATGCAAGTTTTAATTCAGTTTTATTTCCTATAATTTGATTTCCAGTTCTAGGAATTAGAGGACACACAAAACCCCCAAAAATGCTAACTGATCCATCAATAAAGCCTATTTTCTAAATGAACTAATCTTTAACCTGTTGGAGCCTTCTTTCGTATATAGCCTTGGACACCGCCCTGGATTGACACACATAATAATTAAATGATGAATGAATAATGACCCTCATCACCTCATACCCAAATACCAAGACATATAGTGAGGAACCTGTGGAAGTATGCACACTAGTACGATAAATCCACAAAGTAGGATAAAGTTGGATATGCCAGTCACAACCGGTCTTACAAACCAAATTCTTCAAGATCTTGATCAAAGACTTGTTGGATGCTTTAGCTTATCCATTACCTTGAGGGTAATATGGATTTGACCACCTATGTTGAATCTTGTACTTAGCACAAAGTTTACAAACATCCTTGTTCTTGAAATAAGTATCATTGTTAGAAATAATCACCGAAGGAATCCTAAACCTACAAAGAATTTGGTTGAAGATGAACTTGGAAACCTGAGTTCTAGTAACCATGGCCAAGGGTATGGTTTTGACCCATTTAGTGAAGTACTCTATCACTATTATGATAAATTTGTGATAATCAGATGACATGGGGTTAATATTCCCTATAATGTCCAATCCCCACATGTAGAATGATCAAGAGTAAGAAATAACCTGAAGGTGTTGAGAAGAAGCATGAACAAGGTGGACATTGTACTAACATTTTTCACAATATCGAACATGATCACATGCATATTTATCCATAGAAGTATAATAGTACCCCATACTAAGGAGCTTCTTAGCAATAGCATTACCTCTAAGATGGCCTCCACATGATCCTTCATGAGCTTTACTAAGATCAAGTCGAGATTCATCAAAGTTAAGACATCACAAGAGGATACCTTCAAAAGAACATCAATACAAAGTATTTCTAGTTATAACAAATTGGTATGCTCTTTTATGCAAAATATTATGTTGATTGTGATCTAAAATGTTAGGCATCAATCCATACTTTATAAAATTAAAGATGTTAGTATACCATGGCTCAGATGGGGCATATTTTATGGTCAAAACATCTAAAAAGATGAGACAAGAACCAAGTTATGTAAGCTCTTGGATTTGTCTAATGATAATCGATGCCTAATCATCTTCCAACTCCAAAGGAAACAAGGATGCAGTATTAGCCCTTGAATATGCATGGTGGTTTAAGGATCTAGGGATAGAATCTATGGTTACTGTAGCACCCTAAAATTGGCACGGTTAAAACCTTAGTAAAAGATAAAAGATAAAAATTTGAATTTTAACCCCAAAATCGCTCCAAAACCGCTTGTTACCCGTTTCCTCATTTTCCATGCCATTTTTAGGATTTGTTTTGACCATTGGACGATATCATCGCAGATTAGACGAGATCATCCCAGATCTGATGAAATCATCATGGATAGAACGTCCAGACGATTTTGTCCCAAAACTAAATTTTCATAATTAGCTTCTATTTCAACAGCCTCTCCAACTTGGGCAGAAGCGCGTCTGCGCAGTTGGAGATTTCCCTGTTGGAGATCTCCCAGATTGGGATGATCCCCAACCTCCTAGCCTCCCCCTAATCCTATATAAACTAGGATTTTTTTAGTTTATCCCCCTGACTTCCCCTGATTCTGATTCCCCCGAACCCCTTAGCCGATCGATTCAGATCCTTATTCACTAAAGCATCCTTGTACTACTGTTTGTATGCTGCATTTTGCATTTTCTTGTAGGAAATCTACTATTTTTCAATCGAAGATAGCTCGGATCGTCGCAAACGATCTCGGACGATTACGGACGATTTTTTCGAGGAGTGCAGATGATCGCGTACGATTGGAGGTGATCCTGACTGTAGTCCATATTGGGGGCAATCCGAGTCCAGAGTTTGCATCTTCTTAATTTTTTTGCATTTTTCCATTATAATTCTGCATTATCTTAGGTTATTATGTTTATGCATCTTGGAGTTCACCTCATCTAGTATAAATGCATGATAAAATCAAAATAGATTGTGAAGTTGATACTTGTCCTCTCTAATTATTGTTTGGATCTATCATTCAGACAAATTTATAGTTATTTCTATCATTTCCCTTCGCTTCTATAGTTGCATCTTGGGTATTTTGTATCTATTTTTGTGATTGCAGTTTTCTGACGAATTCGTCCGACGAATTCATTAGATATCAGACGATCCTGTCTGATCTCAGATGATTACGTATGAACTGAGGCGATCTGGACTGCTACAAAACTTAGAATCCTCATCAGACATCCGAAATCAGGTATGATCTGTCCTAATTTGCCTATTCTCTGTGTTTAGCAACCATTTCTATTTTTTGTATCCATTTAAATCATTATTGGCATATAGAATAGTTTAGATTCATTTTGGCCAAACCTAGGAGCTGAATGATTGAGTATAAAATGAACACATCAAACCCATTCCCAACCTAGGCATGGAAACTGCCACTCAAAAGTTTCCTGGTGAACCCACCATCCGTCGAAAATTCACCCTTATACTCCTCCCTCGAGAGGCGGGACCTTCAAAGGGCCTCTCAGTCCGAGGTATTGTCCCATCCTTCTCGCATCCCCCTTTTGGGCACGGATCCTATAGCCTGAGGGTAAGGATGCAAAAAATTTGGAGCGATACATTTTGGTGAACCCGACGTGAAAACTAAAAACCTTTTGAAAACAATTCAAAAAAGAAAAACAAAATCATAACAAAAAAATCAAAACATTTTTTAAGCATTATAGTAGGTATATAATTAAAATATATACCTCCCAAATCTGTTCCAAATATATCAATATATATTTGCTAAAATCTAAGATTTAGACATAATGACTAGACTCGGGAATGGAAAACAAATTGAGGTAGAAGAAGATTGGTTAAGGAAAACAGAAAATAACCCAGATGTCCTTCCTGAAGACCCAATTCAGGAAGAAGGAACTCTAGACCAACAAGAAGAAGACTATGTTGATGCAAATGAACAAAGAGAAAATGTTAGGGAGGAAGAATCCTCATCTCCTAAAATATCTCCAAAGGAGTCATTAATTTTGAGAACATGGAACATTTCTGGAAGTTCCTCCATGATAATATGGGCACCCTTAATAGAGCAGTTCATATGGACAAAGATCAAATTAGTGACACTCAAGCAACCCTAGAAGACATATATCACACACGCACTAATCCTTTGTCCTTCGTTGATCAAGAGAGTGATCAAGCTGGACCGTCCAATTTGGACATGGCTACTATAATCCAAAACACGCGACAACAACAAGTTACCCAACTACCTAGAGTGCCTGTTACTAAGCCAAGGGTTATTCCCACACAAAAGAAACCTTCATTCACTGCTCTATTTCGCCAAGCTATTGATCAATATACCTCAAATCAACAAAAGCCTAAAACGAAACCGAATGTTAATTTCCAACAATCTGGGATACAACATAATGCTACCACAAATCTTCTTCATAATACTCTTCCTACCAATCATTTGCATAACAACAATATAGCATCTAATCCTTATGTCCCGCCTTCCTACGCTCACAAATCCCATGCTCATGTACCACCGAACCAATATGGTGGGCAAACTGGTAATCTGGAAGCCATGGTGAAATAGTTAACCTCTCGTATGGACCAAATAGATCCCTATCGTCCCTCGTACAATTATCGAGAGATGTGTAGTCAACCTCTAGATCCTATAGTTGTAGCACAACCATATCCCAAACACTTTCCTATGCCTGTCCTACCTATATATAAAGGAACCGAAGATCCCATAGAGCATCTTCGTATGTTTAGGATAGCATGTCATGATATATCACATGATGACTTGTTATTACTAAAAATGTTCCCGAAAAGTTTAGGAGGGATGGCATTGGAGTGGTATTATCAATTGCCCACTCATTCTTTGAGAAATTTCGAAGAGACCACTGAGTCTTTTGTGCATCAATTTAGTGCCTATATTGAAAGGCATGTAACCATTAAATATTTGTACAACCTAAAACAAGACAAAGATGAGTGTTTTGCTGACTTCTTAGCTCGATGGAGGCAGCTGATAGGAAAATTACACTTTGTGTTACCTTATCAAGAAATGTTGGATATTTTTATCAATAATTTACAAGAACAACTATCCTATGAATTATCAATTGCTACCTTGACCACCTTCGATCAAGCTATAGACTTAGCCCGAAGAGTGGAAGACGCTCTCATTAGAAGAGGTCAGCTCAAAAGGAAAGATGATGAGAAAACATCCAGAAATCAATATAAAAATAAACAAGTTGTGGGTGATGGAGTCACTGATAGCAAAAACATTGCCAATGTTAATACTGTGAAAACAATAGAGAAGTTCATATTGAAACCTCCTGATAAACCACCCCGAGAATTTACTAGGTTAAATCAACCTTTATCAACCATTCTCCCACAACTATTAGCCCGAGGATTGATCCAATTACCAACTATCTAGGAACCTGATCCAACCATACCCGGATACAGAGCTGATTTACATTGTGATTTCCATAGAGGACCTGGACATGCTACCAACTCTTGTAAATGATTAAAACATAAAATACAAGATTTAATTGATAACAATGAGATGGAGGTACAAGCCTTTCAACCTAAACAAAATCCTACTAATAATGTTCAAAAGAACACCCCTCAAAGTCAGAATCGGAATGCCAATCAATCATTGGACATATTTCAACATCCTTTACCAAAGCATGGCAAAGAGGTGGCTAATCAAATTGAACATCATAATGTTCCTCCTCCTACCCGATATGTAGGAGCCATTAGTGGGCATTTACCTATTCACGATCTAGAAATATTTGACACAACTTTATCCATGGTTACGTCCAGACCCCTATATAATACTCGAACACCTGATCTTAGTGATGTAGAATCTGATACTAAAAGTGACATGGAAATCACCTCCAATCAATCGAATAGTTCTAAAAATGAATCAGATCCTATTCAACCCATCACAAATTCTATGGTTCCAGAAGAACCATTTCCTAGAAGAGTTACTACTCGACCCTCTTCTCATCAGTTCCTTTCTAATGAACAAGCCATAAATGCTAGACCGAGACCAATTCATCATCCTCAAAATAATATTGTAGGTACCATCGGAGTCGTTACTCGACAACAAGCTCAAAACTCTCAACGGGATCAAACTCAGAACGATGGATCAACTCCATTTGTTTTGAAAAATCCCAATAAAGGGAATCATATGCCTAATGTTCAACCTAAGCCTCCGTATAATATTAATGAACAATTATCCAATACTACAGCTAGAATTTCCCTTTTGGACCTTTTAAGATCTTCTCCTATCCATAGGGATGAATTAATGCTCACATTAAGCCAAATGATGGTACCACAAAATATTCAGCTTGAAGCCATGACCAATACTATCATAACTCGAGAAGTTGATTGTATTGACTTCCGAGATAGGGATATACCACAACATAGTTTACATAAGGATAACCCTTTATATATTACTGCCCTAATTGGGGACGTAGCCGTTAAACACGTCTTGATTGATAATGGTTCATCTTTAAACATATGCACTTTTGACTTCTACCAAAGATTTGGCTTTAGGAGTGACGAAATGAAAAGAACGGATATGATCATAAAAGCCTTCAATGACGAGACACAAGAAACGTGTGGAGTCATTACTATACCCTTGCAAGTTGGTCCTAGAACCCTAGATACGACCGTGTTTATTGTACATTGCCCTCGCATCGTACAATATACTTTTGGGTCGCCCTTGGATCAACGCGATGCGAGCGGTTCCATCCACTTTACATCAGTGTGTTAAATTCAAATTTAAAAACCAGTTGGTTACCATTCATGGTGACCCTAGACCCTTTGATATGTGTGCTTTGGCAGAACCGGTTGGAGTTCAATTTTGCCCTGCTCTGTCATCCACACATCCTAATTCTCGTCAACCATCTAAACGTGTGAAACACTCACCCATAACATCACCTAATTTTTCCCCATCAACTACACCTCTACATATAGCTCAACCATCTTCTGAACAAACCCCATTAGGACCTCAAAAAGATCCCAGAACTACAACCAATGTTCCTTGTTTTACCCCTATAACTTCCACACCGATAGACTCATCCATCGATATCCCTATAACATCTCCATCCACTACAGGCATCCTTTCCACATCAGAAGATCTAGGAAATGTTCCTTCTACCTCTTATGCTCTTACTGATGAACTCTTACCCGATTTATCTAAAATTCTTATATCAGAAGAGATCAACACTGCCATGCAAGCTTCCCTTGTTTTAAATAAACTCCCACCTTCTCCTCGTACCTTGGGCCTCCCACAACCTATGGGAAGTATCTACCAAGTCGGGAGTTGTGCTTTTATTTATAAGGGATATGATTGGGGAAGAATACCCAGAAACATCAAGACACATTGTGATGGATATGCTCGATGCTATTTTGCTAATGAATATATTAAAGCTAAACCCATAATGCTTAAATTGGGCTATAAAGGGAAAGGTTTGGGACCTTTCCAAAATGGTATGAAGGAACCTATTGAGGTAGAACCATGGCCTGCCCGATGCGGTGTGGGCCTATTTCCTAGTAAAGGTCAACCCTTCCCATTTGAGGAGGATGACCATCTTACATGTTATCAAGATTATCTCGATAAACAAGATTCTTTGCTTTCAAAAAATAATCCCTTTACCTGTCATATGCTATCTCTCGCCTACCCTGAGATGATTGCCGAATCCGACGATGAGTTGGAAGGGGATATCTTCCATGATGTCTCCGTTGATGACTTATTACATAACAAATTTTATTTTGATGGCTCTATACCTAGTATAGCCCAACTTGAGGCCTCGACTCCTCAAGACGAATTATCCAAGCTAACCTTGGAAGAATTACAAGAATTGGGTGTTTCACCCACCCCACCTAATTTTGAGAGAGATTTACATATGGAAGTTGAAAACGGTATAAAAATTAACATTGGAACCGAACATAACCCTCACATAATCAATATTGGATCAGAATTAAGTCAAGAAAAACAAGATAAATACATTTCATTTCTTAAAGACTATGAAGATGTCTTTGCTTGGACATATGAAGACATGCCAGGTCTGGACCCTTCGTAGTCATGCATCATCTAGTAGTCCATCCAGATGCTAAACCTGTTAAACAGAAACTTAGAAAAATGCATCCTAAAGTGGCCTTACTAGTCAAAGCAGAACTAGAAAAACTGTTGAAGGTCATTTTTATACAAGCCATTGATTATGCTGAATGGATCTCAAATGTAGTTCCAAGTAACTAAGAAAGAAGCCACTAAAGTTAGGGTTTGTACAAACTTCAGAGATATTAATGCTGCCTGCCCTAAAGATGATTTTCCTCTTCCTAACATGGATCAAATCATTGATTTTACCGTTGGAAGTGGAATGATATCCCTAATGGATGGATTTTTTGGTTATAATCAGATCAGGATAGCTCCCGAAGATCAGGCTAAAACAACCTTTATTACCCCTTGGGGAACCTTTTGTTGGAAAGTAATGCCATTTGGTTTAAAGAACGCAGGCGCAACCTATCAACGAGCCATGACTTATATCTTTCACGATATGATGCATGATATTCTACATGATTATGTAGATGATATTATAGCTCGTTCCATCAAAGAAGATGATCATTTAAATGACCTCGAGAAAAGTATTTGATCGGTTAAGGGAGTATCTTATCCGATTGAATCCAACCAAATGTATATTTGGAGTTAAGTCCGATAAATTATTGGGGGTTATCGTTTCTTTACGTGGCATTGAAATTGACCCTCTCAAGATCGTGGCTATCACTGATATGCCCGCACCCACCAATATATCAGAATTACGAAGTTTACAAGGTAAGCTTCAAGCTATTCGCCGCTTTATTGATAAGTTGGCAGATAAAACCGGACCCTTTCTTAAACTTCTTAAGAAAGATGTCTCTTTTCATTGGGACGACAAATGTCAGGAAGCATTTGAACTCCTCAAGCAATATCTCCTCCAACCACCGGTGCTTTCCCCACCTAGATCTGATCGTCCATTTATTTTGTACATTTTTGCTTCCGATTTTGCCTTAGGAGCTATGTTAGCTCAGCTTGACGATGAGAAGAAAGAACGTGCTAATTATTACATCAGCAGAACCTTAATCAGTTATGAAACTCGCTATACCATATTAGAGAAGTTATGTCTTGCAGTCGTATTTTCTACATAGAAACTACGACATTATATGCTCAGTTAAAAACGTATGTTATTGCCAAATTCGACCCTTTGCGATATCTTATGAGTCGACCGTATTTATCTGGTCGCACAGCCAAGTGGGTTCTTGCGCTAAGCGAGTTTGAACTCATGTTTATAGGACAGAAGTCTGTTAAAGGTCAAATCATAGCAGATCAATTAGTTGCTGCACCCTTAGAGTCTACCCATCCCCTCATCATTGAGCTTCCCGATGAATGCCTTAAATTAGAGGCAGACCATCCTAAACAATGGTCCCTATACTTTGACGGAGCCCGATGCATGAGTGGGGCTGGTGCAGGTATTATCTTAATATCTCTACAAAAACATCTTATACCTCTATCCTTTAAACTAACGTTTGCTTGCACTAATAATACTGCTGAATATGAGGCTCTAATCCTTGGATTACGAGCAACTTTGGCACTGAAAATTAAAAATTTGTTAGTTTTTGGTGATTCCCAACTTGTCATAAATCAAATCAATGATGTTTATCAGACCAGAGATGATAAATTACGCCCATATAAAACATATGTTTTGCAATTATTATCCTTATTTGATCAAGTTACTTTGGAAGCTATTCCTCGAACTAGCAATCGTGCGGCTGACGCTATGGCTGCAACTGCATCTCTTTTGCCCTTGGAGTTAGATGATGAATATGCTACCATCATTATTCATCGACTCCAGGAACCCGCTTCAAGCAAATCATGCTTAGAACCTTTGGATGTGTTTCTAATCAATGAAACTACTCCCGAACCATGGTACACTGATATATTTAATTTTTTGCAAAATGGAACCTTCCCTGATGGTTATACTAGCAACCAACATCGATTATTACGTAGACGAGCAAGTCGCTTCGTAATCATTGGTAATACCTTGTATAGGAGATCTTTTGAAGGCATATTATTAAGATGTTTGAATCTAGAAGAATCTAGATCAGCTTTGAGTGAAGCCCACGATGGATCTTGTGGAGGACACTTTAGTGGTAACGCCATTGCTAAGAAGCTCCTTCGGATAGGATATTTTTGGCCTACCATGGAGAATGATGCACATGATTATGTGCGCCATTGCGACAAGTGCCAGAAACATGCTGACCTTGTCCATGCGCCTGCACAAGAGCTATAGGCTATTTCATCTCCTTGGCCCTTTTCAAAATGGGGCTTAGATATCATTGGGAAAATCAACCCTGTGTCATCTGATGGACACAAATTTATCATAACCGCTATGGAGTATTTCACAAAATGGGTTGAAGCTATGCCTTTAGCTTCTTGTACTGGAACACAAGTTTCCAAATTTATCTTTAATCAAATTATTTGTAGGTTTGGAATTCCTGCCAATCTCATCTCAGATAATGGAACTTGTTTCAAAAATAAAGATGTCAAAAAATTATGTCAAAGATATAAAATTCAACATCGTTGGTCCACTCCCTATTATCCTCAGGGTAATGGCCAAGTAGAAGCATCTAATAAAACATTAATCAAAATTCTCAAAAGACTGGTCAATAAATCTGGTCGAGATTGGCACATCCAATTATATCCTGCTTTGTGGGCCTATCGAACTAGTGTTCGCACCCCCACTGGAACTTCACCTTTCATTTTGGTTTATGGCGCTGAAGCTATTTTTCCCTTTGAATTAGAAGTTCCTTCTTTGGCTCTACTACTTCAAGATACCGAAGTAGGGGATGAATATCATGCTGGCAGATTTAGTCGACTGGAACTTTTAGATGAAAAGTGCATCAATGCTTTGGAGCATCTTCGTGCCTACCAAAACAAGCTTAAGAGAGCATATCACAAGAAAGTTCATCCTCGATCCTTTGAGATCGGTGACCTTGTCTTAAAAGAAAATAAAAAAAATACTAATGCTACTAAAGACCTTAAAGGTAAATTCGAGCCCAACTGGCTTGGACCATATATTATTACTGCTAAATTTGGATCGGGAGCATACAAATTATCTACCTTAGATGGTAAAGAACTTAAAGAACCTATGAACATTATGCATCTCAAACGCTACTATGCATAAAACATTGGGTCATTTCATCATTTGTATATATTGTATTTTGCATATTGTTTCATTTTTAGCCATTTCTATCAAAATTTTTTTTCAAAGAACAGTAATAGTATTTCTTCTTGCAATTCATCAATTAAAATCAAATACAAAAACATCAAAATCATCAAAATCTTCAAAAACATCTTTTATTCATACTTGTCAATTCTTGGAGTTTGCAGTTATATTTTTAATTATTTTGGATAAATGAGCATTTATTTGGAATCCCACACTTTCACACTCACATGAATAAATATCTTGATTTTATTTAGTATGATTATTAATCTCTCTTATATCAAAGTCCACATTGGCATTAAATAAAGTTTTGAGCATAGAGAACTGATCTTGTTATTTACTTGAACCAAGTATATCTTTTCACATTAAAATGATTTCATTGCAAATTCAATATGATGCTACATAGTAGACGTGGTTTCTTGAGCGAAAAGTTTCCCCCTGCTATCCTATCATGCACATGGTCTAGAATATTTGAGAATTGACAAAAGGATAAGCTCACCCCTACCCATAATAAAAATCCCTTGCTCTACAGACTAATCCGAGCAAGTATCCCTAGCATAGGAAGAAAAAGAAAAGTTCAAGAAAAAGAGAAAAAGAAAAATGTTATTTTGTATCATCACAGCAATGTTTCAACATTATCTCAAATATCAAGCAAAAATACAAACAAATAAAAAGAGCAAAAGAGAAAAGCAAAAGCAAAATGCAATAAAATCCTTTCCCTACCCCTTGAAAAGAAAAGAAGGGTGAATGAGCTTGAATCCCTGGAATTCTCAATTATTCGAAAACTCTGAGGTAAGCCCCATAACAGGTGGTTTGTGCCCAACCCGCTTGGCCTTGGGTAATTCCTAGCATGGTGATATGTCTGTCACATTAGCGACCTTCTTTTGTATAGACCTATGTCGGCTTATGGATTAGCTAGCTCTTGATAACCTAACTTGCACAGTAGTCTGGTACGGTTATATGCATATAAATCATGGTTAACGAACATTCATTTGGTTAAGGCAAATTGCTTGTATCAAATTATCTTGCTCAAAATTGGTGAATGAACAATACAATTGCACACACATTTGTATTTGAGAGATTTTGTATCATTATGATAAATCAAGATCGGTAATGAACTCACATTTGCACATGAGGATCCCTTATAAACCTACATTTGTTTTTGAGATAATTTAAAATATTTCTGTAATTCTTTTCGAACAATTTTATCCTCTTATTTCAGAATTTTGTTTTGTATAAAAACAATTATATACATTGTGTCACAAAATTGCAAAACGATTTCAAACAACATGTTCATCATATTATTATTTTTTGTTTATCAAAAATCAAAAATCAAAAATAAAAAATCAATCATGCAATAAAACTAAAATATCTATTTTATCTTTGGATTTCGCGATGATGGTATAAGTCTATACCTATAAATTCTATGCCTAGCGCAAACCATTGTTCTAATTTTATTTTCCCATCCATTTTAATAAACACATATGGCTTACATCATTATGTTACACAATTGTGCTTCAAAACGAACGAACACTTATTCATGTCATTATGTCAAACATTCCATCTTGCAACCATGGTATAATTTCTAAGGAATTATTCAAAAATTTATCACACTTAGGAATTTATGCCTAGCAAAAATCACTTTTAAACATATTTCATGCATAATTTTGTGAAAAATCTGAAAACAAATCATCACCATCATCATTTTCATCATCACAACACCAAGTCTTAAGACAGTCTCTTAAGCACTCTTTTACTTTTAGCAATATTTCTATACTAGGATTAGCTTGACGACCTAGCGAGCGACGACTCCATGAAATGGTCTATAACAACGACAATGTCCTTTGAAATTATTGTTAGAAGTCTCTTTTATTTTTCATCAAATCACACCAAAACAACCAATTTATGCACATCAGATTATTTCATTTACAAATTTTATGGCATGACATAACATTATAATTTACTTCCAATGACATAATTACATGAATCAACAATTCAAGCATCATAATACAACATATACACAAGTCATATCATCAAAAAGATAATATATATATATATATATATATATATATCAATGAATTATATACATCATCTGGATTGGTATGCCACAATCCATACTCTGGCATACTCAATCCCCTCAAAAGTAATAATAATATAATCTGCACTCTGTAGTAGCTAGCCTCGAGAAGCCCTCGAGCTCTCAGCCTCATCTCCTCCCCCACCCCGACGTGGAGGAGGTGGTCCCATAGAGGTCCGGGCCGTATCTCGGGTCCTCGTCGTCGATCGTGAGGATGTCCTCGATGATCCCATCATGACCGGCTCTGCAATGGGGGCTGGCAATAGTATCCTCTGTCCCTCTGGGACCGCCTGATAGTACAACCCCTGGTAGAATGCGGTCTGAGCAATAGACCATGCCAGATCCTGAGTGCTCGCTCCTCCGCCCCGAGCTCTGAGCCATGTAGCCTCATCCTGCAATGTCTGCACCTGAGCCCGGAGGCGGGCAACCTCAGCCCAGAGAGCCACCGTCTCGCTGCTCTCCCCTACCTCAACACCCTTGCCCTTATCGGGCGATGGTGGTCTCTCCCCTACTGCGAAGGGAATCTCTCCTCCCTCTGCTCTGTCTCCTATGGCCTCTGTAGAGCCTGACCCATCCACTGGCATCTCTCCTGTGGGGACCGTCACTGCTCTCTCCTACCATGACCTCACGCTGCCTCAATGGCAGCCTGGCGCCGCCTCCCCATCCATCGCACAACCGCATGCACCGGACCCTATGCCCTCATCATCCGAGGAGGGCGGATGCCTGCATACCAGGCATCGTAGCCATCCGCAACCCTAGCATCATCACCATCCACTGGCTGGATGGGGGCATCGTCCATGTCCTGACTCCAAAATCGTTGCATGTCTGGAGCCCCGCTCAACGTAGTACTATCTCGAATAGTCCGGGAGTACTCGTAATCCCTGAGAGAAGGGATCCCCTACTATAGACCGAACTATCGTAGTACCCGGTCGTAGCGGTGGAGCTCTACCTCTCCTCGCTCCATCCTCAGCCAATAGACTCGCCTGATGCGAGCCAGCTCCTGCCCATCCTCTGCCCACCCGGGGTGCTCTCGCCATGGCCTCCAGGTGATCTGGTCTGGGATGAGGTCGTCCAACAACCTTCGAGACATCGATAGATCTATCCACCACTGTGACCCTCTCCGTAGCCACCAATAGTAAACCCGGGGTCTCTCTCGATCAACCCCTGTCAGTGGGAGCCCTATCGGCCTCCGCACCGCAATGTGCTCCCAACACCAAACCTGTAGCAACGATGTCAAGACCAGACATCGACCTCCCTTGTATACGACCCCATGCAGGATCCTATACAAGCGGTAGAGTACAAAGCTACCCCATGCAAACCTGTACCCGTGGTCTCTCATGTCGCAAACTACATCTGAGAGGAGCCATGGTAGCCTGCACCCGCTCTGGTGGCACAACAATAAGCCACCTACCACCCCTGCCAAAACCTGAGTCAGCCTAGATGCCCTAGGCATCTATCGTAGAGACTCGATGTTCACCCCGCCCTTCTCCAGGGTGAAGCTCGGGTCTCCAGTCAACCTCATCATCGCCTGGCCCTGATTGGCCGTAGGCATCATGAGCCGTCCCTGTATGGGGATCCTCATGATCCTCCATACGTCCTCTAGTGTGGGAGCCATCTCCCCTGTCGATAGCCAAAAATAGGATGACCCCGGATACCATCTCTCTGCTAGGGCTGTTAGTAGCCCCATGTCAGTCGGTACTTGTGGCATCTCTGCCACATGTTGTAGCCCGACCTGTCCTAGTCGGTCACGCTCTGCCTGGTCAAGCGTGGCTATGTCGTCTCTTAGTCCGTCGTATTTCCATTCTTGGCTCTTTAGTAATCCCCTCTGCAAAACAAATAATAACAACAAAATTTATTAATTACCAATCATTAAAATCAAATTAAGCACATTTTAAAATCAAGTTAAAGATGCTATCATCCACCATCGGATGATATCGTCCCAAATTGGGCAAAATCGTCCTTTGTTAGGACTAAATCGTCTTCGATTTTGCAACTTGGGGATCATCCCTTGTTGAACGAGATCGCCCCTAGTTCGTCGATTTTGCCCTCAGACGAAATCGATGATTTAGAGACGATTTCGACGAAATAGGGACGATTTCGTCTGGACGTCGTCGACGGCCTAAAAACGGCCGCGATGCCCCAAATAATCAAAATTTAAATCCACAAATTGCACAAAGCAAAATCAAACCTAATCTACTAGGATTAGATCCTTACCCGTAGCCCGCGTCGGACCTCTGTCGCTCTGTGCGCTGTCTCCACCATTGTTTCTCTTTGTAGAGCTCTGGAACAATAAAGATGAATAGTAAAAATGAATTAGGGTTTTACCCTATTTTCTTAATTTTATTTAAAAAAATCAACATTTTAATTTTTTTGCCTTTCCGCGTTTTTACCTCAAACGTTCGATTTGGGTAAAAACACGGAGGGGGCACCATAGTCAGCAGTTGTACGATTCGACCAAGAATCGTCGTCTAAAAAATTGAGTACATTTTTGCTTTCTCGTAAAACGGGAAAAACTCGTCTTTAACGCATTTTCTTCAGAAAATTCGCTAAAGAGGGGGCAAAATGTAGCACCCTAAAATTGGCATGGTTAAAACCTTAGTAAAATATAAAAGATAAAAATTTGAATTTTAACCCCAAAACCGCTCCAAAACCGCCTGTTACCCGTTTCCTCATTTTTGTGCACCATTTTTAGGATTTGTTTTGACCGTTGGACGATATCGTCGCAGATTAGACGAGATCATCCCAGATCTGACGAAATCGTCATGGACAGAACGTCCAGACGATTTTGTCCCAAAACCAAATTTTCATAATTAGCTTCTGTTTCAACAGCCTCTCCAACTTGGGCAGAAGCGCGTCTCGTAGCTTGGAGATTTCCCCTGTTGGAGATCTCCCGGATTGGGATGATCCCCAACCTCCTAGCCTCCCCCTAATCCTATATAAACTAGGATTTTTCTAGTTTATCCCCCCGACTCCCCCTGATTATGATTCCCCTGAAACCCCTTAGTTGACTGATTCAGATCCTTATTCACTAGAGCATCCTCGTACTATTGTCTGTATGCTGCATTTCACATTTTCTTGCAGGAACTCTACTATTTTTCAGTCGAAGATAGCTCGGATCATCGCAAACGATCTCGGACGATTACGGATGATTTTGTCGAGGAGCACAGACGATCGCGTACGATTGGAGGCGATCCTGACTATAGTCCAGATTGGGGGCAATCCGAGTCCAAAGTTTGCATCTTCTTAATTTTTTTGCATTTTTCCATTATAATTCTGCATTATCTTAGGTTATTATGTTTATGCATCTTGGAGTTCACCTCATCTAGTATAAATGCATGATAAAATCAAAATAGATTGTGAAGTTGATGCTTGTCCTCTCTAATTACTGTTTGGATCTATCATTCAGACAAATTTATAGTTATTTCTATCATTTCCCTTCGCTTCTGTAGTTGCATCTTGGGTATTTTGTATCTATTTCTATGATTGCAGGTTTCTGACGAATTCGTCTGATGAATTCGTCAGATATCAGACGATCCTGTCTGATCTCAGACGATTACGTATGAACTAAGGCGATCTAGACTGCTACAAAACTTAGAATCCTCATCAGACATCCGAAATCAGGTATGATCTGTCCTAATTTGCCTATTCTCTGTGTTTAGCAACCATTTCTATTTTTTGTATCCATTTAAATCATTATTGGCATATAGAATAGTTTAGATTCATTTTGGCCAAACCTAGGAGCTGAATGATTGAGTATAAAATGAACACATCAAACCCATTCCCAACCTAGGCGTGGAAACCGCCACTCAAAAGTTTCTTGGTGAACCCACCATCCGTCGAAAATTCACCCTTATACTCCTCCCCCGAGAGGCGGGACCTTCAAAGGGCCTCTCAGTCCGAGGTATTGTCCCATCCTTCTCGCATCCCCATTCTGGGCACGGATCCTATAGCCTGAGGGTAAGGATGCAAAAAATTTGGAGCGATACAGTTACTTGATAAAATGAGGAAAACAACTTGGTGACAATCTCCTTATAGGGCTTAAGTTTATCATCCTGAGCCTGATAAAAATCATTGATCTAATTGACCACAAGTTGAGAGTCACAAAAGATCGAAAGGACTCTAACCTACAAAGCTAAGGCTTCTCTAAGGCTAAGGATCAAAGCTTCATACTCTACAATATTGTTTGTGCAAGAGAAAAAAATCTTGAAGGACAAGGGGACGAGTTGTTTTTGAGGGGTAACCAGAATGACTCTAGCACTAGTGCCCTTTAGTTATCAAGATCCATCAAAAAATAAATTCCAAGACTCTGGCTCTTCAACTTTTGAATAACTCATAGAGAAACTCAACCAAAGGGTGGATAGCTTCTAAGGGAGTGGAGGCTAATTGATCAGTGATTTCCTAGACCCTTAATAGCCTTCCAACCTATGAAGGTTAGGTCAAACTACGGTCCAACATCCACTTAGCAACTTGATCTGAAAGGTGGGGCTTAGACATCAAATAGCACAAAGGGTCAAACTTTACAACTACTAATGTATTATGGCTGAGTATGTTAGGCCTTAGCTTCTGAGAAGTGAACACTATGACAAAGAAAATATTCTCTAAGGGAGTGTACCTGGCTTACTCTTTGTTTTGATCATCATTGAGCCAACATGGCTCCCAAAGCATGAGTTGTAGCTACTATGTAAAGCATAAAATGCTTACCAGACACAAGAGAAACTCATACAAGCAAGGAATTGAGAGACTATTTGAGATCATCAAAAGCTTTTTAACACTCAAAATACCATTGGAAGAGAATATCTTTCTTAATAATCTTAAGAAAGGGTTGACACTTAGTGGCTAACTATGCAATAAACCAATGAATATCCTAGAGTTTTCCCTGCAAGCTACACAATATGATTAGAGTGTAGGGAGGAGACATGTCATTGATAGCCACTATCTTAGCAGGGTCCACTTCAATACATCACCTAGAAACTATGAAGCCTAGTAACTTTCTATATGTGACTTCAAACACACACTTAGAAGGCTTAAGACAAACCCTGATATATCGAAGCCTTTGAAAAATCTATCTTAAATCATGGACATGATCCTTTTATTCTATGGAGAGACCTAAGATATCATCCATATAATCTTGGAGAATATCATGAATCATATCATGGAAAATATAAGTCATGGCCCTCTGATAGGTGGCACCTATATTTTTCAAGCCAAAAGGCATGAATTTCCAATAGAATATACCCTATAGAGTGATGAATATTTTCTTGGCCTGATATTCAGGAGCAATCATAGTATGATTGTATCCTAAGAAACCATCCATGAGCAAAAGCATTCTATATTTGGTGGTGAAATATATGATCTAATCTATATTGGATAAGGGAAAATCATCCTTGGGATATGCTAAGTTAATGTCCCTAAAGTTGATACATATTTTGATTGTTCCTTGCGTCTTAGCCATAGGAATGATATTAGAGATCCAATCATAGTAGTCAACAAATTTTATAAAACTAACATCAAGGAGTTTTTGGAGCTCCTCCTTGATCAAGAGGGAAACCTTAGGATGCATCTTCCTAAGTTTTTTCTTAATATACTTGGAATTAGGGTGAGCTACCAAATGATGCATAACAAGGGAGGGATCAATCCCTAGCATGTTGGTATATGACCAAGCAAAAATATCTTGAAACTCTTTTAATTAATTTTTCAATTGCTCTTGCTTGTCCATGGATAAGGCTTTATCTAACTTAAGGATTCTAGGGGATTCCTCAAAATTTATGTTAACATTTATGGTCTTCTCAATGAGAATGGATGACTCATATTCAAGAGGAGGTAGGGAAAGAATAACTCCTAATTTATTAAGGTCCTCAGGAGACATAGAATCAAAGTCCTTTTGAGAACTAGATGATTCAACCTGCACTACACAAATGACAAACCATCAAAGAAGATTTTTTTTGAGAGATATCCTCATATTTGACATACTTATTTGGGGTTGTGACCAACAAGGAGGAAGAGGGTGGCCTCTCATCCTCAAAAATCCACTCTATACCATTATTAGATTAATCTAGAAGAAGCCTTAGATGAGAAGAATTATCTTCATCTTGTGATGAGACTCTTATTAATGGTTCCTATCTCATGTTTAAATTTTTACATTGCTTATTTATATGAGATAAGGAGTTAAGTTGAACTTGTTCTTTTGGTGAACAATATTCAAATGGATGAGGATCACCCAAAATCATGATAAGTTGATTTTTAAATTTAAACTTAAAACATTGGTGAAAGGTAGAAGGGACTGCCTTCATCTCATAGATCCAAGGATGTCTGAGAAGAAGATTAAACTATGCAGGGCAAGACACCACATAAAAAAATGTACCTAAAATCTTAGGTCCATCCTTAAGGGGGAGAGATAAAATATCGTAAGCTTCTTGGGACTCATTTTTGAAAGTTTTAATGATGTCATCAGATTTAGTTAAATCTTCCTTTGTTAATCCAAACTTTTGTAAAAATTGATATGTGCATAAATTAAGGGAAGAACTATTATCAATCATAACCCTCTTGATAAAGGTTTCCCCAATAAATGTAGTAATATAGAGAGAAGAATCTCTACAAGGGTCTAAGGAAAAAATATCATCATCCGAGAATATGATATGATGTATCCCAAGAGAAATCACAAAATTGGCCATAGCACTAGGGAAAATATTTGTTGGGATAGATTGTTGTCTTAGAATTTTTAACAAGGCTTCTCCATAAATGGGAGAAGTTTACAAAAGTTTTATGAGAGAAATTTTTGCTGAACTCATCTCCTACTTAGATTGTTGGATCTATCAATTCTGCACTTGATGCTCTAAAGTTACTACTATCATACCAACCATATTATCATAGGGGGATGGAACATTCTTTTAAGACACTTGATTAGTTGTCTTTTTTCCATGATCTATATTAGTCGTAGGCCCTTGCTGAGAAGAAGGTTGATTCTTTGGGTGAAAGTCTTCTATAACAAGGCATTCTGCAGCAATTAAGTCTTGAACCACATGTTTTAACTTCTTACAAAAAATTTTCTAGTGTCCTTCTATCCTATAATATGGACAATGTTGACCAACCTTATACCAATTTTTTGTAGTATCAGATTGCATTATAGGAAACTCAATCATGTTAGCTTCCAAGAATTGCTTTAAAATAACTTCCATAGGCTAGTTAAGTCTTGTGAAATTCCTTTGTGGAGGTTTTTGTAATATTACCTTTTGTAGATTGTTAACAATACTATTAACAAACCTACTATCCTTTATACCATCTCCTACAACAAGCTTATTTTTATACTGGTTTTTAGTGGTTCTATCCTCTTTAACTTTAAGTTGTCCTCTTTTGATAAGAGCTTGTTCTACTTTCCTTGCTAACTCAATTGCTTGGTCAAAGGATGTGATACTTATTGTTTCCAATGCATAAGATAACTATTCTTGTAGATTTCCAATAAATATCTGAAGCATATCTCAAGGAGGTAAGGTATATATCAAGCATCCAACTAGACTCCTCCAATGAGATAAGAACTCTGAAAATATTTACTTTATATCTTGATTAAGATTGTAGACATCCTTTATGGTTACATTCTTCTCAACATAGGCACCAAATTGTTGAAAAAATAATTCAGTTGTTTCTTCAAAATTTCTCAAAGAATGATTGGGCAATTTATAATATCATTCTAATTCCATGATCGCAAGACTCTTAGGAAATATTTTTAGCAATAACATATCATCAAAGGTGATATCATGGCAAACTATTCTAAATCTTATTAAATGCTCAATTGGATCTTTTGTTCCCTTATATAGGCAACACTAATATGAAAAAATGCTTAGGATAAGATCTAGTGGTAACAATAATGTCTAGGGGTTGATTACACATTTATTTATAGTTGTAGGTGAAACTAGAGGGCTGAATCATCTCCACTTTTGAAATTATTTGTTTCACTATATTTTTTAAACTTTGCACCTCTGGATTGCTACTATGCAAGTCCCCTAGATTCCCTAAAATATAAGTAAGTTATTGAATGGGCACTTGGCCCATGTTGGAGGTATTGATACTATTGTGATATGTGGTAGCTTGCTGGAGAGGATACTAATAGTTGGTGGAAAAAACCAAAATTTTTGAGATGAGTAGTTTGAGGAGGAAATTGAAAATAATTTTGAAAGACACTACTAGTTGGAGGGACTTGTGGATTCCTTCCAATGTTGGTGGTTATAGTAGTGGCATAAGTTGGTTGATGGATAAGATTACCATGATTCAAAGATTAACTCAAGGAGTTATTATGAACATCTCGAGGATAAATAGTTTGATGATGAGATGTTCTAAATTCCTTGAGTTAAGCTTCCTCTTCTATAGTTATATCCAAGGCATCCTTATGATGCTTGTAAAAGCTCCAAATGTGTTCAAAATATCTAATGGTAAGGTTCCTATTAGGTCTGCTAATAGGATCAAAACTATTCTTAACCTCTTAATTTTCCTCCTCTTCAATATTATGATTCTCTCTATCAATTTGATCATCTTCTTGGAATATATCATCAAAATCTAAGAGCCTTTGCCCGATCCTAAGGTTGGGAGTCATTAGGAGGGGAAGAAGGGGATAGAGTGAAAAGGAAAAAAACTAAAGACCAGTGAAAATAAGAAAAATATTTTAAAGATATTTTTAGAATATTTTCTGATCTAAACAAACAGAATTGGTGGTCTTGGCTAAAGTTTTCAAAAGAGAAACAAAAGAAAAAATCTTCCTTATTTTGCCACTAAGACGTGTGCTTCACGTCGGGTTCACCAAAGATGTATAGGGGAAAAACATGCACCAGTGTATGATTCTTGAGGTTGGATCTATAGGAAAACCTTGAGGTGACAACAATGGTCATTATAACTCTACACTTGATGTGGGGAGGAAGGGTTCACCATGAATAGTTTTAGAACTTGCTCCAAGTTCATGGAAGGAATATGTTTAATGTGTTCAATTTGAGATAATCACCTATGTTTTTCCTTTCTATAACTAAGCTATGAAAGGAAAGAATAATGCAAGAAGCAAGATGCAATAAGATAAGAGCTAACCCTAAAATTATTCTTTGTTTGAATGATCTCTACCCTAATATTTCAAAACAAAATATTTTAAGCAAGGGTTCAAGAGGAAATTCAAAAATAATATTAAATCCTAAATGCACACTATATGTTATTTGTTCTTTCAAATGCCTAGAAAATTAATTAAATATTTCCCTTTCATATTAGATATAGGGTTTTAACAGAAACAAAGGTCACCCAAAAAATAGCCTAAAATATCTAATAGGTCACTTATATTATTCGGTGATTGATCCAATCTTTGTATTTCGTCCAACAATATCCCACGATTCCTATCCCTACAAAATAGCTTCACAAACACTTGAAAAATATAATCAGCATTAGAGGGCCTGCTTAGGCCATTGTATGGTTGTACTTGGAGGTACAATAGTCAAACCCCCTAGGTCCTTTTAGCTAACTTTTGAAATACAAAAGCAAAAGTTTACCTTTGGAATATGGACAAGAAAAATAGAATGCAGTAGAACAATATGATAAATAGGATGCAAAATGTGTTGTTATAGTTAGAAAGAAACATAAAATGTAGGCCTAGGGTTTGGATATGGCATATTTCCCCCAATCCTAGCCTATGTAAAATCGTGCTCTATATAGAGCGATCATGATTTCACAAAATGGCAAAATCATGCCCCAAAATGGCCAGGTATGATTTTGCAACAAAGGAAAAAAACCCTAGAAAAAAGTAGATAAAATGATGCACAAAAAATTCTAATTAATATGTGAATTGTAGATGAGCAAAAACAACCTAGTGATAGAGAAAAAGTAGGCCAAATAATGGGGATATCCAAGTATTGATTCCTCCTTAGAGCTTCAACACTTGTCCACCAAGAGCAGCAACACACAATCAAATATAGCAAACTATTATTCCAAAATAGAGCTTCAACAAATTATATTAACACTTGCACAATGAGCACTTGTTAGCCTTAGTTGGTCATTTAAAATATTACATAGATTTGTTAGGAGCTTCTTAGTTACTTCTATGGGGAAGAAGACTTCAAACCCTCTATTTATAACAAATTTGAAATAAAAAACAGACAAGAAAAAACAAAGAAAGTTGACCTCAAGAGAGATCAACTTAAAAAATACAGTTTCCTAAGAGAAAATCCTAGCTATGCAAAATTGTTCCCCACAAAGGCTGATCGCGATTTCACATAAAGAGAAAAAAATAAGGAAAAATGGGGAAAGGGAGGTCCAAACTTGTTTGAGGCAAGTTGGAGGGTCTCCCTAAGGGTCTAGGGAAAATGACTCACTCAAGTGGGTTAATTGTTTGTGTCTACAAAGTGTAATGAAGAGAGAAAATAGACAAAATGGAGAGAGATCGATGAAATAAAGGATGTGACCCCATACACACCTCAACAATATCACATCACAAACTAATACAATAGATCAATAATTGGGGAATATTTATGGTGATACCTAGTCTTAATTAATTGCTAACGTTAAACTAACATAACTTAAATTGAAGGTTAAACTACAACATATTGAATGTATTGAACCTATTAATTGAGGGTAACCATATAACCAATATTGTTAAGGATGAATACATTAAAACTGCTTGTAAGATTACATAAAAATGCTTTTAGGCTTACATAAATGATGCTCATAGGTAAACATAAAAAATATCCATAGGAAAACATAAATATTAACCATAGACTTCATACATAATATGCCTATAGGCTGATATCAAGAGTGCTCATAGGTACTTCATCATTATTGACCTTGTCCAATTAGATCTAATTACTAGTATTCCAACATTTAAGATATAAGGGAGGATATTTTATTAGCACTTTTGAGATTAGAAGGTTGAGCTCTACTAGGGTTTTCATAGAGTACCACCACCATTGTATGCAATAACCTCAGTAAGATGGAATGGATGTGGAATGTGGAACTTAGATTTGGATTTCTCTATATCAAACATTGTTTGAAAACTATACATAATTTTTTTTGAAGTGGATTAGGGCTTTGGATATCTTTATAGCTTTGTCATGGTGGCAGTGGTGGGGTAATCCCCCCTAAACCTTCCTTTCAAGATGTAGTACTATTGGGAGATGGATGGTACTCAAGTAACATCATGACCAATTTTCCTTGAATGCCTTCGAGAATGCCATGCATAGACCCCATGAAGAATTCCAATGGATGCATGAAAGCACCATATGGATCCCTAATAATTCAACTAAAAAATGAAGAGTGATATTTTGATAAAAGTGGTATCAATGCCACATTGAGTGGACTTTGTGATAGCCACCTTGAGTAAAATATCTATCAAAAGAATCAATTGCAAATATTGAATGAGGAAATATTACGAGTTTGGAGGAAGAAGAAGATATATGGAGATTGGAAAATATTGGAGGAGAATATTACAAGAGAAGATTAGAGAATGAGTGAAATAAAGCCAGTACCAAGTCTAGGGTGAATTGTAGTAAGCATTGGCAAGAAGAAATTTAGAGGAGAATGACTAAATATATGCATGTGTGGAGTAGCAGAGAGGGTCTTCTCAAAATCCAAGATGAGAGTGGACGTATGAGAGATGTGAGAAAATAGTGCATGCTATGTTTGAAGGCCTAAGAGCATAGAAGCACTATGGGAAAGGAAGAACATCAAAGACCTAAGAGAATTGAAGGACATCAAAGTGATTGAAAATAAAGGAACATAAAAGGCCAGAGAACATCAAAGTGCAAATCTACCTAAGATATTAATTCAAGCACAACAATGTATGAGGAGGAAATTTCTGGTAGGCAAAAAAATAGAAACATAGAAGCCATGCAATTGTTTTTTTTTATTTGTGGAAAACATCCCAAAAGGGATGCCACTTTCGGGTAAGACCCAAGGAGGCGGGGGTATCCATTCCGCCAAAAATGCCCAGGACTCGGACCTGGCCTACCACCTTTGACATACTCAAGGAGCAAACAAACACACAAAACCAATTTAAAAATAAGTAAATAACAACAAAAATAATAAAATAAAATAAAAAACATGCTCCTTGAGTGTGTCAAAAACAAAAGCACAACCAAACACGCACAATAAGATAAAAGAAACCACAACACGAACCACATAGAAAAACACAAGAACCACATAACAAAACACAAACAAGACAAAAACAACAGAACACTACAAAGACATAACCCAAAAAAAAACATGAAAAATAAACACAACCAAAACCTAAAAAAAAAAAAAAAATAAAAATAAAAAACAACCAACAACAGACAATAAACAAAAACAAAAAACATAGAAAACACTCACACATAAAAACACGAATTAACACAAACAAAGAGAAACCCAAGAACAAGAACGAAAAAAACACAAGAACAATAACAAAAAACAAAAAAAAAAACACAAAACAACAAAAACACAAGAACAACAAAAAACAACACAAAGAACACAAAAACAAAACAAAACAAAAGAACCCACCCACCTTAAAAAACTAAACAAAAAAAAAAAAAAAAAAAAAAAAAATTGAACATAACAATGACCTATCTAGACCAGAAGACTATTAAGGCAAGAATCAACAGAGGAAACAAAATAAAGAATAGAATGAGCTAGGGAACTAAAAAAAACTGAATGAACCAAAGAGAAGCAAAAAAAAAAAGCAAGAAGAAACTAGGTACCTTAGAACTGGAGCCATCCAAAGAAATGATAGAAAGAAGAGCTTCCCTAATTTGAGAAGCCCACCATCTAGGAGGGTGGCCATAACAAGTAAGATCACCTTTGTCCAAAGCCCAATTAGCTAAAGCATCAACACTCTTGTTTTGATCTCTGACCACATGATTGTAATCAACTTTCAAAAATCCCATCTGGATTAATTGAATCTTCTCAATAATTCTTTTTATTCTCCAATCCACCTTATGATTCTTAGAAGGAGTCTTCAAGAGATTAATCATAAGTTGAGAGTCAGACTCAACTAACACCTTTTCCCATCCAACCTTAGTAGCCTCCTGAAGGCCTCTGAGGATACCATACCCCTCAACAAGGTTATTGGAAAGAATACCCAAATTCTCAGCAAAAGTAAAAACCAGGGAGCCATATGAAAGTCTACCAATTCCTCCCACACTGGCTTTTCCAGGGTTCCCTCTAGAGGCTCCATCAGTATTGACTTTTCCAAAATCCTTAGGAGGAGGTTGCCAATTTCTTGTCCTATCCATCTTACTAATACTCACATTCCCTTTAAGTTGGTTGCCCTTAGAAGATTTAATCTTCAATCTTTGCATCACTTGATCCCATCTTTGGTGGGAGTTTTGGGGGTGATTAAGGAGTTGATGGACTGATTCAACTAAGTTGGCTATGGTATTTTGCCAAATATAGTGAATATCCTTCCTATCTTGATTAAAAATTTGGTTGTTCCTTTCATTCCAAATATTCCAAAGAAGAATGGTAGAACCCATCCAAACTAACTGCCTAATAAAATGATCAACACCCTCTTGATTAGGCCAATCCCTCCAAAGTTGTTCAAAAGTAAAAAAATTGGACCACTTTAAGCCAAGTAAAGTGGCCATTCTCCTCCATAGCTCAGAGGCTAAAGTACACTCAATAAAAATATGGTTGAGAGTTTCTACATTCTCTTCACACATTTCACATCTAAAAGGGCCATGAAAACCATGCTTCATAAGTTGCTCACCGGTAAGCACCCTACGATGCAATAAAAGCCAATTAAAGAACCTCACCTTAGGCCAGAGCTTTTGAGCCCACAATCGAGAAAATATGTCGAAAGAATGGTTGGGATTATTATGGCATAAGGTCAAATAACCTTGAGCAACTGAATACTCACCCTTAGTAGTGTTGTTCCATCCAAAACAATCTTTTTCATGGGACCAAGAGAGGGATCTCATATGAAGGATGCCTTGGATATCTTGTCTTTGCCTTTCTGGGATTTGAATAGGCCAGTCCTCAATAGGGATCCAATATCTACCAACCTTTGAATTACCAGTATGGTACCGACAGTAATTAGCCACCTTTATCCAATTAGCTCGGTGAAGCTCCTCCATCCAAGGCCTCCAATCGGGAAACTGAGTTATCAAAGGCTTGTGACCATCCCAAGAATCTGTCCAAAAATTTGCCTGTTGACCATTATGAATGATCCAAAATAAATTTTTCTTTATCAAATCCTCACCAGTCTTAAGAACTGCTAAAATGGGAGAACCTTTGGTAGGAAGTTGATAGCGAACAAGGTCTTCAGGACTTTTGTTCTCAGCATATTTAGCACGGAGATTATTGGCCCAAAGAGCATTGGGGTTATGCAACATCCTCCAATATAATTTAGCAGCTAAAGCTTTGTTGTTATTAATAGAAGACCGGAATCCTAACCCCCCTTCACTCTTAGGAAGACATAAAGTATCCCATTTCACCAAGGCCCATTTTCTTTTCTCCTTAGTACCACTCCAAAGGAAACGATGACTGATTTGATCCAATTCTCGAAGAACAACCTTTGGGATATTCAAAATGGAAGAAACATAAATAGGAATAGCTTGAAGGACTGATTTTACCAAGGTGATTCTACCCCCAGAAGAAAGCCACTTGTTGGTCCACTTTCCAATTTTCTTCTTGACTTTGTCCAACAACCAATTCCAATATTTATTTTTTTGCCTTTGAATATTTATGGGAATACCTAAATAAGTGATTGGAAGGGAGGTCTTCTTATATCTTAATTTATCCAAGACCATGGATTCCTGTCTAGCGAAGCAGTGAAAGAAAATAACTTTAGATTTGTCTTCATTGATCAACTGCCCAGTAGCCTTAGAAAAATAGCTAATGATTTGCTTAATATTAGAAGCTTCCTTAACTGTAGCTTTACCTAAAAGAGTAGAGTCATCCACAAATTGAAGATGAGAGATAGGTCTAGCTCCATGAGCAATGGTAACTCCCTCAAGGGTTTTGTTTTCCCTCTTTTTGGTTATAGTCCTACCCAAGCATTCAACAAGAATGATGAATAAATAAGGGGATAGCGGGTCACCTTGCCTAATACCTCTGGAAGCTGGGAATGACTGAGAAGGCCTGCCATTGATAAGAACTAAGTAGGAAACTGAAGAGATACATCCCATAATCCAATCCATCCAATCCTTAGAGAAACCAAATTGCCTCAAAACTTTGATAAGGAAGTGCCAATCCACTCTGTCATAAGCTTTGGATAAGTCTAACCGAATGAACATGGAAGGAGATTTTTGCATATCCATGGAATGGATGGCTTCCTGAGCAAGAACTATCTCATCTACTATTTGACGTCCTTCCACATAACCCCCTTGCTCTGGGGAAATAATCTTATGCAAAAGAGGCTTCAACCTTTATGCCATGATTTTAGTAATGATTTTGAGAAGAACATTACATAAAGCAATAGGTCTAAAAGCTGAGATATGATCAACCTCTTGAGCTTTTGGAACAAGAGTAATATAAGTTTTATTGATAACCTTCAAAATTTCTTTGGCTTTCCTGGCTTCTTCCACCACCTCTAATAAATCAACATGAAGGATATCCCAGAACTCTTGGTAGAACTCAATGGGAAAACCATCGGGACCTGGGGTTTTCCCTTTTTGCATTTTAAAAACTACTTGTTGAAGCTCATTGATAGTAACGAGGAGCTAGTCAAAATAGAGTTCTCCTCAGAAGTGATAAGAGAAGGGATTGCTTGAAGAACATTTTGTTGTGAAGTTGAGTCAAGAGGAGTAGCAGCAAAAATATTGGAAAAGTAATCAACAACAATAGAGTTCATGCCATCCCAAGTATAAACAACATCTCCAGAATCTGATTTTAAGGAAGAAATAAAGTTGTGAGATCTTCGAGCTAGAAGAGATTTGTGGAAGAAATTTGTGTTTCGATCTCCTTCTTTGAGCCATTGAATTCTAGATTTTTGCTTCCATAAGATTTCTTCTCTTTTTTCCCATTCCTCTAACTGAGTTGTGAGTTTAATTTCATCTGCACTTCTCTTCTCTGTGAGGCCATCTAAACGGATTTTCTTATTCAAATTTTCAAGATGAGCAATAACTTCATGTTTTTTTATGAACATCCCCAAACTCTTTCTAGTTCCAAGTCTTGATTTTGGATTTAATGTATTGCAGTATTTTGGCAAAACAGAACATCTTAGTCCCATGCCTAGGTTTACCTTCCTTCCACCATTGTTGCACATGAGGTCTGAAGGAAATGTCTCTAAGCCACATTAATTGAAAATGAAAAGGAGAGAAACTCACATTGGTTTTCCACATTTCCACCATGAGTGGCCAATGATCCGAACCAACATTATTAAGAGTCTTCACTTTAGGAATGTGACCATGGATTAAGAAATTTTTAGAGAGCAAAAACCTATCCAATCTCTCCATTATACAAGCTAAGCCTTGCCTTCTGTTAGACCAAGTCATAAGGCCATTATCCGGTTGGATATCCACAAGATGGAGGTTTGCAATATATTCGCTCATGAGGTCGGTGCTTTTGTCCAAATTTCTATTTCCCCCCCTTTTCTCATCCAGAGAGAGGATGGTATTGAAATCTCCTCCGATCAAGATCCAAGCTTTAGGAAAATGAGAGATAATATGAGTAATATCCTTCCACTGTCTTCTTTTTTCCTCCAAAGAAGTCGGAGCATAAACAGTAATGTAGAGCATAATTTGGTTGGAATGTCTACTTTGAATAGCTATAGCCAACAAACCCCAACTGCCAACCATATGGTGAATAACTACCTCTTTTGGGTCCCAAAGACAAGCAATGCCACCCGAAGTCCCTTGGGAACTGAGGGAAACCACTTTTCCAGTTGGCCAAATTTTATTGGCAATTGAGTCCATATCCTCCATTGACATCTTTGTTTCTTGAAGGAAAACAAGATGTGGATGATTTATCTGAATCATTCTTCTAATTTCATTTTGTTTTGAAAGACTCCCTTTGAGTCCTCTAATATTCCAAGTGATGATCTTCATTAATACCGGGGCTAAAAAAGTTGGGAAGGGCATTAATCTTACCTTCCTCTACAAGCTTTTCACCTTCTTTTACCATATGATATTGATTGGTCTTGCGACCTACTTTTTGATTAGAATCCATCTTCAATTTTTTTTCCCTATTTCTTGACTTATTCCAATTGAATCTGAGATGGCTTCTAACCTTGAAGAATGCTCGTACACAACCAAAATTTTACTAGATGGTTCAATGGAGTCTATATTGGGACCTGCATTATTTGAAGTTTTGACATTTGAAAGATTGTTTTTCTTGTGTAAATTTTCTCCTTTTTTTCTGTTGAAAACCTTTGATTTGTTGGTTTGTCTCTGAGTTCTTCCCTTCATATTTAAATTGTGTTTCTAAGATTTCAGTTTCCATTATTTCCTCTTCCTCACTTGGGACATCATTTGTGGAAAGGATTTCAAACATATTAGTAGATGACTTTGATTGATCCTTCATAACTGGTTTTTTTGAGTGTTCTTCTTCTTAGGTATTTGGAAACCTGCTTGAGTTTATATCTTCTTTCTTTTGATCAAGAATTTTATTTGGGCAAGCATCGGCCAAATGACCATATTCATGGCAAATTCTACAACGAAAAGGAATGTTCTCATAGTCCACTACTTGCTCCCAAGTGTCTTCCCCAAATTGTAATGTGATATTTTTAGGTAGGGGTTTGTCAAAATCCATTAAAACACAAATTCGAGCATAAATAATATGTTCAAAATTTTGAGTACAATCAGGAGTCATCATAAAAGTTCCTAAAGAGTTTCCAATTGAAGAAAAAATAGTAGGATTCCAAAATTCAATAGGGAGGCCAAAGAGTCTAACCCACACGGGAGCTATAGAAGGCATCTCTTCTTCGACTTTAAATTTAGTATGCCGGGGCTTCATGAAAAGCCCTGCCCTTCCAAAAAACCAAGGACCCCCTTGAAAAGTTTTCTCTCTATCTTCATTATTAGCAAATAAAACAAGAAAATAACCATTTGGATAAATAGAGATTTGTAACTCACCTTTAGTTTTCCAGCTTTTTGCAGCCCAGACTTTGAAAGCGAGATAGACTCGGACGAAAACCCACGAACCGACAAATTAGTCCTCTTTTTTCCAAATCTTCAATGCCAGTCTGAATGTTACCCATATCAAGCTTAACAATAGGAGTTCCATCAGTTGCTTTAAGACATCCTGACTCCATTTTCTTGGGATCAATCTTAGGCATTCTTAGAGGTTTATGGGAAGCCCTAAGATTGATATTAGCATTGGGCTGAGGCTGTCCACCATGGAGGGCATCCCTAAAATTCATTTTTGGGGCTGAGTCTTCAAAATTCTTACCCTTGACAGGGGTTTTCATAGTAGAATTATTTTGTGGGTGCACCTTAGCACCAGATTCACTTGAGATATGAGCCATTTTTTGATCAACTGCTTGAAACTTGTTTCGTGATCTCTTTAATCCTTGCCCTAGACGTCGTGGAAAGGTATGGTTTTCACTTTTCTTTTGTGCAGCAAATTGGAAGTCGTTGTCACTCAAGTTCATAGTATGATCTATTGAAAGACAAATTTCTAACCCATATTGGATCCCCTGCAACATTTCCTGCTAAAATATTGAGCATAAACCACAAAAATATTGGCCGCTAGGGCCCGAAGGCCCTAAAAACCAACCTCTGGAGCTGCTTGCACTCAACCCGGATGAAACCCTCGCATAGCCGCTTGCCAAATATCTCGTTCACACATAGGGATGCGCTAGGATCTGTGTTGCTCCAAATGATATGAAAATTGGTGGAGACGTTCTAGGGTTTTTCAGGCATCTACCCTCAAAATTTCAGCTCAATCCGAGTCCGGATGAGTGAGATATGGCCGAAACGAGTTCGATAGTTTGGGCAGTCCTGCGAAAAACGTCCCTCCACCTCATCCACTTTTTTTTTGTGTGTCTCAATTCGGCTTCTTTTCTAAATGCTTGAAATTTCACCTTTTTTTTGAAGCCATGAAATTGTTCAATTTTCAAAAATGTATGCTATATTTTTCATGCTCAAAGTAATAAGAGATGGAATGCTTACTAAAAATGTATCCATCGTTATCTGCATGTTGAATAATTTGGACATTATGCAAGAGGTAAAAGGTAATTAATTTTATTTTTAAAGTATTCAATAATTATTTTATATAGATTTTTTATTAAAATATGTTGATTATTTGTGGGTACTTGATCCCACAGCTAGAAATAAAGCGTTTTTAAGCCAAAGTATGCAAATTTGACCAAATTACTCACAACATACAAGAGAAAGCATAAATTTTTTTAATTGTTAGGAGATATATCATAGAATAGAAGTTGGTTGTGGTTGTTTGAGGAGTTGTTATGCTCAAAGGTTGAGAAAATTTATTGGAAGGTGAAACATTATGCCTTAATGGGGAGTAATTCACGCTAACAAGATGGAACATCCGAATACAAGGAAAACACAATGATCAAAAGAGGTATAATTTAACATTTCTATCATTTAAGTTAGGAACACATTTGTATTTTTCAAAATTGATTTGATTAAATTAATTTATTTGGGAGGTATAATAAGGTGAAAGATAATTAAATTGAAAAAATTAAATGAAATGAATGGGAGGAGAAATTAATTATTTGCAAAGAAAAAAAGAAAGTTAAGTAAAAGAAGAATTTAAATTGTTTTAAAGGAAATTGAATTGGTGAAGAAATATAATTGAATTTATTTCAAGAATTATAAGAAGTTGAAAAATAAATTGAAAAAGTGAAAGGGAGGTATAAGAAGGATTAATTATTTAATTATTTGAAGAATGAATTAATTAATTTGATTGAAGAATTGAAGGATTGAAATTGAAGGAAAATAAAATTTGATGATTGAATTGGGAGAAGATTAATTAAATTGAAGAAATTGATTAATGATTGAAAGAAAATGATTTAATGAAATTGAATTAAAATGATTAAAAGGGAGATAGAAGAAGAAAAAATTAATTATTAATTTGATGAATGAAGAAAATGAATAAATTAGAGAATTGAAGAAATTGATTTGATTGAAGTGAATTTTAAGAATTGAATTATTGTGAAATTGATTGAAGAATTGAGTTCTTGATTGGGATATATAAGAAGAAAGAACTTGAAATTGAATTGATTGATTTAAAAAATAAATTTGAAGAAGAATTTATGAATGAAATTGAAATTGAAGAAAGATAAAATTGTGGAGATATAAGGATTTCTACATAAGAAGAGGATTATATTTGAAAGAAAAACATTGATGAATTAAAAATTGACAAATTGATTTAAATTTAATATGGAAGCAATAAGGAATTCCACATCAAAGGAAATTAATTTGAATATTTTTTGTGTGAACAAAAGAAGATTGTAAAATTATTTGAAGACCTTAAAGATAAATCAAGAGCAAGTTTTTTTAATGTGTGTGATTGTTACATTCTATTATTTATAAGTATATGCTAAACTAGAGGATATAACATATATTCTATTATTACATTATTTTTAATATGCCAACATAATTTATTAGCTTATGCTCCAATTAGATGTTAGCATATTTTTTGTTCTTCTAATCTTAGGTTTGTTTATTACGAGCTAATTTGGGCATTCTCTTGTACATAAATTTTGAACACATGAATAGAATTAGTGTTGATTTTGACCAACATTGGTAGTAGAGCATGTTGATCATAGTGCTTGTATTTGATCTTTCCCCTCTCAGCTAATTGTGAGCTCATATTGGTAAGCCTGCAACTTGACATAGGTGGCAAAAAGAGATCAAACCATTAAAACTTGTTGTTCCTGAAAGTTACCTCTATTTACTATTTTGTAGTTCCCTTGTTTATAGCCCTTGTTCAAAGATATCATGAGAGATTTTTTTTAATTTAGGCCACAACTAGTAGCCACAATGGCTGCTCAGTCCAATCTTGGCTCACACGACTGCAACCTGACTGATTGAAACCCTTGATTATCAACCTGCTTGATACTACATGTCTCACACTATGCTATTACACGCAACCCTATAGCTAGGTGATGTCATATATTTCATGGCCAAATTAGGCCCAACAAGAGCCTATGCATAGCTAAAAAAATTAGGCCTAGATATGGTCCTGATCCGGTCCTTAGATTGACCATTGCAAGTCAATTCACACCCTGTGTGCAGAGCCCGTGTAGTTAGCCAACGACTATGCAAGCCTCAATTGGGATCTTGTACACCTGTAGAGCCTAAATCAGACCTGCAGAGCCTAACAGACTCTGCTAAATACCCTCGATGAGCATAGGCAAACACAAATGCAAAGGATAAATTATGAATGACAATCACTAAAATTTGTTTTGAAATATTAAACATATTCTGCTAAGGTTTACGTAACAACCAATCAAATCGTGATAATCTCCTTCCAATATCATTATGCTACGTGTTCATTGTGGTTTGTTTACAAGGAGAAATTGAGTACGCACCATGTGTGAGAGATTATGGAAATTTTAATCCCACATTTGTTGTGGGCTAGATATTTTAGATCCTTATATGCACGCACATGCATATATCTTATTGACCACTCGTAGGTGGTAATATTCTCCTATGCGAGGCTATCCATCAGCTAATTTTCTGACTAATATTGTGGCTACTAACTGCTCTTAGTTGACTTTGTTGGCACCACCCATTGAAATATATGCCCCTATCTTGTTGCCTCGTTGATTGTGCCAATGGAAGGCACTTGGAGGAGTCGGAGCATCCCTAGTAATAAAACAAAAAAACCCACCTTTTATTTTAAAATTATGCATTATTTTTTATTATTGAAATTAATAAATTTAATAATTTTTTTATTATATTTTTCTATATTAATTAATTAATTAGTTATTTTTTAATTAATTAGATTAATACAATTAATTATTTAATTTAATTAATTTATTTAATTCAAATTAAGGTGCATTTTTATATAAGGTGGAAGGGAAAATTATTTTTTTATTTTAATATCAAAACAGAAACAAAAGGCACAAATGTGCTTTTGCAGAACAAAAATCATACAAATCAAACAACATTGACATGATTTTTTGCAAAACAAAGGAGACACAAATTTGATAACAAAACTCACAAAAGAGGGCTACAAATTTGGCACAAAACCTTGTTATTTTGCAAAACCAAAACACAAAAGGGGGCAACACAAATTTTTTGGATTTTGCAAATCAAACTCAAAACAAGGGCAAAGCAAAAGCTAGTGAATATCATTTTTTTGCAAATCAAAAATTATTGCAAAAATATTTTGAAAAATTGGCATTGTAAAAGGTGCATTTTCGGTGGAATCCGACACCTTCAAAAATTATAAATTTGTGGGCAAAAATGGATGTATGAATGCATTTAATTTTCTATTTTATGCATTGACAAATATATATATTGTGGCAGCAAAAGACCCCAAATTTATACCTATTTTTTGTGCAATTTATTGCACAAAGCAGCGTTCGGTATTTATGGTACCTCTAGCCCACACTTACAGGTGATGCTGTCGTGCTTTGGGCTACTGTATCTAATGCCTAATATAGCTGCAACAATGACGTTTGGGCTATTGTTCCCTATAAACCATCGGGGAGAAATAAGGAAAGCCAATTTTTTGATATTCACTCCATTATTACCCCATTCACTACTATCGCTTGGCGTAAATCCTCAAATTAAGTTCTTCCAAGTATTTAAGGGACTTGGCGCCCTACGTATGTGGAAGGATTTTTAAGTAGGTGTCAAAGATAGAGTGAATCCCTTTCAATACTACTTATGTGCCATGGATCGATCTATATAAAATACCTTTGAGTCCTCCTCGCGTACGATCACGTATATTGAGGGGATGAGCTTATTCCACGTACCGATGGGTATTATAGGAAAAGTAGGTATATTCAATAGATCAAGTCTATCAGTCTAGCAGTATAAATAAAGGGGGACCATTTGGTGTTATAAGGAACCCTCACAATGGCCATTGCAAAAGCATACTTGTCAGATTCACAACTCAAAGGTCCAAATTTTTCTCCATGGAAGACAAATATGAGAGCAATATTACAGGTTGAAAATATGTGGGATATTGTGATTGGAAAAGTCAAACACCCAACTATAGTAGATGATAAACAAGAAGCATATGATGATGTCGATGCTAGAGCACTGATGATCATAATTCTTACCACTACTGATGAAGTTCAACCGCACATTTGTGAAAAGGAGAATGCAAAATATGCATGGGATACATTATCAACAATATATGAGGGAAGGAATCAAGCCATGATCCTTAACCTTCAATCCCAACTTCACACTCTTAGCATGAAAAATGGAGAAAGTGTAGAAGTGTTTCTTTGTAGAGTTGTTGAACTGAGAGCTAAGATGCATGCAATGGGTGAGAAAGTAGAAGATAAGCTCTTAACCTCAATCATTTTGAGAGCTTTACCAGATTCTTTTAGAATGATGGTCACTTCCCTTCAAGTGTCTAATAGACAAGTCTCTTTTGAAGAGTTAGTTAATTTGCTTCAACAACAAGAAGCAGATAACAACCAAAGAGATGAAGTGTCCAACAATGCACTTTTTTCTAAGAAATATGGAGCTAAGCAAAAAGGCTACTTTCAGAAGGGATCTTCCTCGAAGGGTTCAAACACCACTCCCTCACAAAAGACACCTCAAAAATAGAAGAGGTACTACCATATTTGTGAGATGGATAATCATGACACCAACAAGTGTTGGTTCAACAAAAGTGACAAGAATAAGCAACCACAATAGAAAAAGGGCCAAAACAAACCATGAAGAAGAAATAGACAACAAAAAGGAAATGTTGCTATTGAAGAATCAAATTCAGATTCTGAGAGGGCACACAAGGTGCTCATGACTCAAATAAATCCCAAACAGAAAGATAATGTTTGGTATATTGATTCTAGTGCTAACAAACACATGATTGGTGACAAAAGGTGGTTTGACACATTTGAGGCAAAAGAAGGCAAACCGGTAACAATTATCGATGATAAGACCTATAAAGTCCAAGGAGAAGGTAATGTTTCAGTAACTCTTCCAGATGGAAAATGCCAAATTGAGAAGGTCCTATATGTGCCAGGATTGGCCAACAACTTGTTGTCCGTGCCTCAAATCTTGGACAAACATATGGTGGTTGACTTCAAAGTTGTTAATGGACAAAAGCATTGCTTCATTACCAAGAAGGGTAAACATATCGCAACGACTTCCTACAAACATGGATTGTTTGTATTAGATGCTATCTATACCCCTCATGTTGCCATGGATGCCAACTCAAAAGAAGCTACTTCCTTATGGCACAAATGGTATGGGCATCTAAGTTCAGGCTATCTACTCAAATTGAGTAAGCATGATATGGTGTTAGGTCTACCCAACCTTTCCCATACTTTGCCTGTATGCTCGGATTGCTTAGCAAGGAAGCAACACCGAGTACCATTTGAATTGAGCTCTTCAAGAGCCAAAAGACCATTGGAGTTGATACACACCGATCTATGCGGACCAATGCCAAACAGTTATGGTGGAAAGAAGTACTTTCAGTTGTTTGTTGATGATTACTCTCAAAATATGTGGGTTTTCTTTCTACAGCTGAAGTCAGATGCATTCTTGTATTTTTAGCAGTTTCAGAAGCGTGTTGAGAAAGAATCAAGATGTTCAATCAAGGCCCTCCACTCAGATCGAGGGGGGGAATTCACCTCCAATGAGTTTTCAAGATATCTCACTAAACATGGGATAAAAAGATAGCTTACTACAGCCTATACTCCTCAACAAAATGGAGTTGTTGAAAGGAGGAATCATTCCATCATGGAGATGGTTCGATGTATGCTCATAGGTGCACATCTTGGGCAACAATATTGGGTAGAAGTTATCACTACTACTATGTATCTCCTGAATCGAGCACCAACAAAAGCTCTTCAAGGAGTCACACCACAAGAAGCATGGAGTGGAAGAAAGCCCTCCATTTCTCATCTAAGGATATTTGGATGCAAAGCCTTCATGCACATTCCAAAGAAGAAAAGGCACAAGTTAGATGAGAAAACTTTGCAATGTATCTTTCTTGGTTATGATGAAGAATCCAAGGGGTATCGATTGATTGACCCTAAAACCAAGAAGATTCATATAAGTCGAGATGTGGTATTCGATGAAGCTCCCAAGTTGGATACACTAGAAACTAGAAAAGACACATCTCCTGCTATATACCTAGATTTTGAGGAGCCTAAGGCAAGGACTCCCTCAAAATAGAAGAAAATTCCAAAATGGTATACTAGCACTATAAGAGATGCAAAATTGGATGCACCACCTGATCTCAATTTAGATCGACCACGTACTCGAAGTATGTCTCACCAAGAAAGAGAAGAAGTCGAAGATGCAGAAGATGCAGATGATGAAGAAGAAGAAGATATGAGTGAAGAGGAAGACTACAGTTTTATGACTACAGTTGTAGAGCATGAACCAACTTTAGTGCAAGAAGCCCTTAGTGTGCCTCAATGGAAGGCAACTATGGATGTAGAAAATATGTCTCTTATGAAGAATAAAACATGGGAGCTAGTTGATCTACCTACTGGTAAGAAACCCATTGGCTACAAATGGGTATACAAAGTCAAGTATAAGGTAGATGGAACTATTGATAAGCATAAAGTCCACCTTGTTGCAAAGGGCTATGCTAAAAAATAAGGCATAGATTATGAAGAGACATTCGCACCAACTACAAAAATGACAACCATTCATGTACTCTATGCAATGGTAGCTCAGTTTGGATGGAAGCTTCATCAGATGGATGTGAAGAGTGCCTTCTTAAATGGTGATTTAAAATAAGTGTACATGAATCAACCTGAAGGATTTGTTGTACAAGGACAAGAACAAAAAGTTTACAAATTGATCAAGTCCTTGTATGGGTTGAAACAAGCTCTAAGAGCTTGGTACATAAATATTGATAATCACCTCCTGCAGCATGGTTTCAAGAGAAGTCCCTCAGATGCCAATCTCTATTTCAAGAAAGTTGGTTCTGAAATAGTGATCCTTGTGCTCTATGTTGATGATCTGATCATCACTAGCAGTTTAGAAGAGATGATTGAAGCAGTGAAGGGTGACTTGAAAAAGTCATTTGAAATGATAGATCTAGGACTTCTCCATTATTGTCTTGGCTTGGAAGTTGTGCAAAAAAAGAACCACATCAGGGTTACACAAATGAAGTATGCCAAGGCATTAATTGAAAAATATCGAATGATAGATTGTAAGCCCAAAGCAACTCCAATGGAAATAGGGTTACAACTATCTCGATACGACAAATCTCCTTAGGTAGATGGAACTCTCTATCGATAGTTGATTGGGAGTCTCATATATCTGACGAATACCAGGTCGGATATCAGCTTTGTTGTAAGCTATCTTTCGAGGTTCATGCAGGAACCTAAGGTCAGTCATTGGAAGGTAGTAAAGTGAGTTCTTCACTATGTCCATGGCACACCAGAATATGGCCTGGATTACAAGAAGAATGATAAGTTCTTCTTGCAAGGATACATAGACTCAGATTATGTTGGATCTATAGATGATAGAAAATCAACGTCAGGATACATATTTCATCTTGGATCTGGTCCTATCTCTTGGCACAACAAGAAGCAACAAGTTATTGCACTTTCATCTATAGAGGTAGAATATTGCACAACATGAGGAGCAATGTGTGAAGTGATATGGTTACATCACATTCTTTCAAGTATGGGTCTTCCAAAGAATCTTCCAATACACTTGAATTGCGATAACCAAGGTGTTTTGAAACTCGTCAAGAATCTAGTGTTCCATGAATGAACAAAGCATATTGACACTCAATGTCACTTTATTCGAGATGAAGTTCCAAAGCACAAGATTCAGCTCTAGTACATTCCCACCGATGAACAGGTTGCAGATATTTTCACTAAGGCACTTGCATGTGTCAAATTTGAGTTGTTTCGCAACTCTCTATGTACATCAAATAATGTAATAAGGGGGGATGTTAGGCTAGAGGATATAGCATATATTCTATTATTACATTATTATTAATATGCCAACGTATTTCGTTAGCATATGCTCATATTAGATGTTGTTAGCTTATTTTTTGTTCTTCTAATATTAGCTTCATTTGTTACAAACTAATCTAGGTATTCTCTTGTACATAAATTTTGAACTCATGAATAGAATTGATGTTGATTTTGACCAAAAATATAAATTGTATAGGAAGTAGCATAAAGGGATAGATTCAAAACTAAATGTTGAAGGAATGCCAAAGCCAAAGTTGAAGAACAAAAACAAGAGTTAGATATTAAAGGAAAAAAAACTTCACACCAAATAATGTAATACATGTGTTAGAGGTATTACATTATTTGGTATGAAGGTTTTTTTCTTCAATATCTAACTCTTGTTATCGTTCTTCAACTTTGGCTTTGGCATTCCTTCAACATTTAGAGGTATTACATTATTTGGTCCCACTGTAAATATTTATATTAGGATGTGAGTTTAATATTTATGTATAAAGTATGTATCAAGTTAGAAGGTGGACCTCCCTTCCAATCACTTATTTAGGTATTCCCATCAATATTCGAAGACATTAAAAAAATATTGGAATTGGTTGTTGGACAAAGTCAAGAAGAAAATTAGAAAGTGGACCAATAGGTGGATTTCTTATGGGGGTAGAATCACCTTGGGAAAATCAGTCCTTTAGGATATTCCTATTTAAGTTTCTACCATGTTGAATATCCCAAAGTCTATTCTTTGAGAATTGGATCAAATTAGTCATCGGTTCCTATGGAGTGATACTAAGGAGAAAAGAAAATGGGCCTTGGTGAAGTGGGACACTTTATTCCTTCCTAAGAATGAAGGGGGGTTAGGATTTTGGCCTGCTATTAATAAAAACAAAGCTATAGTTGCTAAATTATATTGGAGGATTTTCCATAACCCCAATGCTCTTTGGGCCAAGAATCTATGTGCTAAATATGCTAAGAACAAAAGTACTGAAGACCTTGTTCACTATCAATTGCCTTCCAAAGGTTCTCCCATTTTAGCAGTTCTTAAAAATTGATGAGGATTTGATAAAGAAAAAAATATTTTGTAACATTCATAACGGTCAACAGGTAAATTTTTGGACATATTCTTGGGATGGTCACAAGCCTTTGATAACTCAGTTTCCCTACTGGAGGCCTTGTATGGAGGAGATTCACTAAGCTAACTAGATAAATGTGGCTAATTATTGTCGATACCATACAAGTAATTGATAGGCTGGTAGATATTAGATCCCTATTGAGTACTGGCCTATTAAAATCCCAGAAAGGCAAAGATAAGATATCCAGTACATCCTACATATGAGATCTCTCTCTTGGTCCCATGATAAATATTGTTTTGGATGGAACAAAACTACTAAAGGTGAGTATTCAGTTGCTCAAGGTTATTTGAACTTATTCCATAATAATCCCAACCAATCATCTAATATCTTTTCTCAATTGTGGGCTCAAAAGCTCTGGCCTAAGGTGAGGTTTTTTACTTGGCTTTTATTGCATCGTAGGGTGCTTACTGGGGAGCATCTTATGAAGTGTGGTTTTCATGGCCCTTTTAGATGTGAAATGTGTGGAGAGAATGTGGAAACTCTTAGCCATATTTTTATTGAGTGTACTTTAGCCTCTGATCTTTGGAGGAGAATGGCCACTTTACTTGGCTTATTGTGAACAAATTCGAAGGGATTGGCCTAATCAAGAGGGTGTTGATTTTTTTATTAGGCAATTAGTTTGGATGGGTTTTACCATTCTTCTTTGGAATATCTGGAATGAAATAAGAAACCATATTTCTAATAAATAAAGGAATGATATTCACTATATCTAGAAAAGACCGTTACCAACTTAGTTGAATCAGTCCATCAACTCCTTAATCATTCCCAAAACTCCCACCAAATATGGGATAAACTGATGCAAAGATTAAATATTAACTCTTCTAAGAGCAACCAACTTAAAGGGAATGTGAGTAATTGCAATATGGATAGAACAAGGAATTGGCAACCTCCTCCTAAGGATTTTAGAAAAGTCAATACTGATGGAGCCTCTAAAGGGAACCCTGGAAAAGCTAGTGTGGGAGGAATTGGTAGAATTTTAGATGACTCCCTGGTTTTTACTTTTGTTGAGAATTTGGGTATTCTATCAAATAACCTTGTTGAGGGGTATAGTATCCTTAGAGGCCTTCAAGAGGCTACTAAGGTTGGATGGAAAAAGGTACTAGTTGAGTCTAACTCTCAACTTGTGATTAATATTTTGAAGACTCATTTTAAGAATCATAAGGTTGATTGGAGAATAAAAAGAATTATTGAGAAGATTCAGTTAATCCATATGGGATTTTTGAAAGTTGATTATAATCATGTGGTCAGAGATCAGAACAAGAGTTTTGATGCTTTAGCTAATTGAGCTTTGGAAAAAGATGATATTACTTGCTATGACCACCCTCCTAGATGGTGGGCTTCACAAATAAGGGAAGCTCTTATTTATATCATTTCTTTGGATGGCTCCATATCTGAAGGTACCTAGTTTCTGTTTACTTTATTTTTGCTTCTCTTTGGTTTGGTAAGGGTATTTTAGTTCCCTAGCTCAAACTAATTTTTCTTTTGTTTCCTCTGTTGATTCTTGCCTTAATAGTATTTTGGTCTAGAAAGGTCATTGTTGTGTTCTATTTTTTTCTTTTTTATTTTCTATTTATGTGTGTGCTTTTTTTTGTTTTGTTTTGTTTTTGTGTTTTTTGTGTTGTTTTTTGTTGTTCTTGTGTTTTTATTGTTTTGTGTTTTTTGTTGTTGTTCTTGTGTTTTTGTTGTTATTGTGCTTGTGTTTCTATATGTTTGTGTTAATTGGTGTTTTTGTGTTTTGTTGTGTGAGTGTTTTATATATTTTTGTTTTTATCTGTTGTCTGATGTTGGTTGTTTTTTTTATTATTATTTTTAGGTTTTGGTTGTTTTTGTTTTTCATGTTTTTGTTGGTTGTGTCTTTGTAGAGTTCTATTGTTTTTTGTTATTTTTGTGTTTTGTTATGTTGTTCTTGTGTTTTTTCTATGTGGTTAGTGTTGTGTTTTTTTAATATTATTGTGTGTGTTTGGTTGTGCTTTATTATTTTGACACACTCAAGGAGCATGTTTTTCTTTTTATTTTTTTTAATATTTTTGTGTGTTTGTGTTTGTGTTCTTGTTTTTTGTTGTTTTAGGTTTGCTCCTTGAGTATGTCAAAGGTGGTAGGCTAGGTGTGAGCCCTGGGTGATTTTTGTGAAAGAGATACCCCTACCTCTTTGGGTCTTACCCGAAAGTGGCATCCCTTCTAGGATGTTTTACACACAAAAAAAAGTTAGTAGGTGTGATTATTTGTCATGTATTTAAGTGTGTGAGGTGTCTAGTTAGGAAGTGAAGAGTTATGAATATGATGATTCTAGTGTATAAGTAAGGAGTCATATGCAATCATGAGATACTTTATCTTTATGTAATATGTGGGATGTATTATGTAACAAAGGAATATAAAGAGTCAAGTTCTCTCATGAGTTTAAGGAGAGAAAAGGTCAAGAGTTATGTAATGTGAAAAGTCTCATGTATCTTTATATTGGATACAAAGCCATGTAAAATGTAACTCAAATAATATTTTATTTATGCATTGCTTGAGTTTTATCAATAAATATTTTTAGTGTGATTTATGTGATATTGATGTTTATTTTATGGATGCATATTATTGATGATATTGATATTGATATAATTTATTGATGTGATTTATTGATCATACTTGCTCCTAGCTCACACTTGCTCTAAGATCATACTTGCTCCCAACTCAAAATAACATTAAATTGTAGAGAAAAGTTTTGTTGCAACTTTGGTTGATGTAGTTTTAGTTTGTATATACCTATATTTTGGTTATGACATCTTATAGTCATTAATAGTGTAGGTATTTTTGTATGTGGAATGGAGACCCAATCAAAACTCTATTTTTATCAATTAGAAAATACTAATAATAATAATTTAAATATTAGTATTAACCTACACCTAGAAAATTTTAATGCATGAAAAATAAAGGAGATCCTAAAGAAAGGACACATGTTAATCATTAATTGGTTGCCACATTGTTTAAGAAATATTTACTATAAAATATCAAAACTAGAGGTGTGATCCATTATTATGTTTTTGACAAGTTTGAAATAGAATAATGAGAATGGAGAGAGAAGGTAGAGGAAGAGAAAAGGAATTAAAAACTGTTATAGATTAGCTTCTTTGTCCTTTTGGAAATTAATAGGTAGGCAACATGAACCTATAATTTAGAGATAATTTTAGTTAAGGATTTGAATGGTTAGATGTTTTAAATGGTATAGAAAGTACTAGCAACAAAATTCCTACTATAATTGTTATTGGAGATTTTAAAATAAGTTATGATGGGTATAGTCTAAATATAGTATAATAAAAACTCTACACATATTTAACCTCAAATTTGAAAAATACCCTTAATGGTTTAAGGTAGGAATCCAACTTTGCTTTTGGTAATAACCTAAAATGTATTTATGCTTGTGTGTAAATTATGTTAAAGTATGTTAATTAGATGGAAATTAAGGTAGTTATTGATAGATAAAATCACCACTATGTTTGATATGTATTTTGTGTATGAATTCTTTTTTTTTTTGTATTTATAAAAAGGGGGTTAAAGGACCCCGACCCTTTACACTGAGATCAAAAGATGAACATGAAAAAAATAAGAGAGGATCAGACAAATGCAAGATAGCTCTATCTTAGTTAAAAAACAAACCTAGGCTAAATCTACTGATGGAGAAGCTAAAATAATATCCCTGCCACTATCCTTCTATTTGATATGGCTTATGCAGTGCTTAATGCTTTACATAACTGATAAAGAAACTGCTAACAACAATGTAATTTAGTGTTCTCAAATCCTTCCTTGCATGATCCCAATAAGTAATCTACTTTGCTCTACCCTCTTTGTCTGCTAGCTTCATTATCAATTCTTGTAAATTATTCCAATTACATGGGGGCATATTTTTTTTTGTGGAAAACATCCCAAAAGGGATGCCACTTTTGGGTAAGACCCAAGGAGGCAGGGGTATCCATTCCGCCAAAAATGCCCAAGACTCGGACCTGGCCTACCACCTTTGACATACTCAAGGAGCAAACAAACACACAAAACCAATTTAAAAATAAGTAAATAACAACAAAAATAATAAAATAAAATAAAAAACATGCTCCTTGAGTGTGTCAAAAACAAAAGCACAACCAAACACGCACAATAAGATAAAAGAAACCACAACACAAACCACATAGAAAAACACAAGAACCACATAACAAAACACAAACAAGACAAAAACAACAGAACACTACAAAGACATAACCCAAAAAAAACATGAAAAATAAACACAACCAAAACCTAAAAAATTAAAAAATAAAATAAAAATAAAAAACAACCAACAACAGACAATAAACAAAAACAAAAAACATAGAAAACACTCACACATAAAAACACGAAATAACACAAACAAAGAGAAACCCAAGAACAAGAACGAAAAAAACACAAGAACAATAACAAAAAACATAAAAAAAAACAAAACAACAAAAACACAAGAACAACAAAAAACAACACAAAGAACACAAAAACAAAACAAAAGAACCCACCCACCTTAAAAAACTAAACAAAAAAAAACAAAAAAGAAAAAAGAAATAAAAAATGAACAAAACAATGACCTATCTAGACCAGAAGACTATTAAGGCAAGAATCAACAGAGGAAACAAAATAAAGAATAGAATGAGCTAGGGAACTAAAAAAAACTGAATGAACCAAAGAGAAGCAAAAAAAAAAAACAAGAAGAAACTAGGTACCTTCTAGAACTCGGAGCCATCCAAAGAAATGATAGAAAGAAGAGCTTCCCTAATTTGAGAAGCCCACCATATAGGAGGGTGGCCATAACAAGTAAGATCACCTTTGTCCAAAGCCCAATTAGCTAAAGCATCAACACTCTTGTTTTGATCTCTCGACCACATGATTGTAATCAACTTTCAAAAATCCCATCCTGGATTAACTGAATCTTCTCAATAATTCTTTTTATTCTCCAATCCACCTTATGATTCTTAGAAGGATTCTTCAAGAGATTAATCATAAGTTGAGAGTCAGACTCAACTAACACCTTTTCCCATCCAACCTTAGTAGCCTCCTCAAGGCCTCTGAGGATACCATACCCCTCAACAAGGTTATTGGAAAGAATACCCAAATTCTCAAGAAAAGTAAAAACCAGGGAGCCATCTCGAAAGTCTACCAATTCCTCCCACACTCGGCTTTTCCAGGGTTCCCTCTAGAGGCTCCATCAGTATTGACTTTTCCAAAATCCTTAGGAGGAGGTTGCCAATTTCTATTCCTATCCATCTTACTAATACTCACATTCCCTTTAAGTTGGTTGCCCTTAGAAGGTTTAATCTTCAATCTTTGCATCACTTGATCCCATCTTTGGTGGGAGTTTTGGGGGTGATTAAGGAGATGATGGACTGATTCAACTAAGTTGGCTATGGTCTTTTGCCAAATATAGTGAATATCCTTCCTATCTTGATTAAAAATTTGGTTGTTCCTTTCATTCCAAATATTCCAAAGAAGAATGGTAGAACCCATCCAAACTAACCGCCTAATAAAATGATCAACACCCTCTTGATTAGGCCAATCCCTCCAAAGTTGTTCAAAAGTAAAAAAATTGGACCACTGTAAGCCAAGTAAAGTGGCCATTCTCCTCCATAGCTCAGAGGCTAAAGTACACTCAATAAAAATATGGTTGATATTTTCTACATTCTCTTCACACATTTCACATCTAAAAGGGCCATGAAAACCACGCTTCATAAGTTGCTCACCAAGAAGCACCCTACGATGCAATAAAAGCCAATTAAAGAACCTCACCTTAGGCCAGAGCTTTTGAGCCCACAATCGAGAAAATATGTCGAAGAATGGTTGGGATTATTATGGCATAAGGTCAAATAACCTTGAGCAACCGAATACTCACCCTTAGTAGTGTTGTTCCATCCAAAACAATCTTTTTCATGGGACCAAGAGAGGGATCTCATATGAAGGATGCCTTGGATATCTTGTCTTTGCCTTTCTGGGATTTGAATAGGCCAGTCCTCAATAGGGATCCAATATCTACCAACCTTTGAATTACCAAGTATGGTACCGACAGTAATTAGCCACCTTTATCCAATTAGCTCGATGAAGCTCCTCCATCCAAGGCCTCCAATCGAGAAACTGAGTTATCAAAGGCTTGTGACCATCCCAAGAATCTGTCCAAAAATTTGCATGTTGACCATTATGAATGATCCAAAATAATTTTTTCTTTATCAAATCCTCACCAGTCTTAAGAACTGCTAAAATGGGAGAACCTTTGGTAGGAAGTTGATAGCGAACAAGGTCTTCAGGACTTTTGTTCTCAGAATATTTAGCACGAAGATTATTGGCCCAAAGAGCATTGGGGTTATGCAACATCCTCCAATATAATTTAGCAGCTAAAGCTTTGTTGTTATTAATTGAAGACCGTAATCCTAACCCCCCTTCACTCTTAGGAAGACATAAAGTATCCCATTTCACCAAGGCCCATTTTCTTTTCTCCTTAGTACCACTCCAAAGGAAACGATGACTCGATTTGATCCAATTCTCGAAGAACAACCTTTGGGATATTCAAAATGGAAGAAACATAAATAGGAATAGCTTGAAGGACTGATTTTACCAAGGTGATTCTACCCCCATAAGAAAGCCACTTGTTGGTCCACTTTCCAATTTTCTTCTTGACTTTGTCCAACAACCAATTCCAATCTTTATTTTTTTGCCTTTGAATATTTATGGGAATACCTAAATAAGTGATTGGAAGAGAGGTCTTCTTATATCTTAGTTTATCCAAGACCATGGATTCCTGTCTAGCAGAGCAGTGAAAGAAAATAACTTTAGATTTGTCTTCATTGATCAACTCGCCCAAGTAGCCTTAGAAAAATAGCTAATGATTTGCTTAATATTAGAAGCTTCCTTAACCGTAGCTTTACCTAAAAGAGTAGAGTCATCCACAAATTGAAGATGAGAGATAGGTCTAGCTCCATGAGCAATGGTAACTCCCTCAAGGGTTTTGTTTTCCCTCTTTTTGGTTATAGTCCTACCCAAGCATTCAACAAGAATGATGAATAAATAAGGGGATAGCGGGTCACCTTGCCTAATACCTCTGGAAGCTGGGAAATACCGAGAAGGCCTGCCATTGATAAGAACTAAGTAGGAAACTCGAAGAGATACATCCCATAATCCAATCCATCCAATCCTTAGAGAAACCAAATTGCCTCAAAACTTTGATAAGGAAGTGCCAATCCACTCTGTCATAAGCTTTGGATAAGTCTAACCGAATGAACATGGAAGGAGAATTTTGCATATCCATGGAATGGATGGCTTCCTGAGCAAGAACTATCTCATCTACTATTTGACATCCTTCCACATAACCCCCTTGCTCTGGGGAAATAATCTTATGCAAAAGAGGCTTCAACCTTTCTCGCCATGATTTTAGTAATGATTTTGAGAAGAACATTACATAAAGCAATAGGTCTAAAAGCTGAGATATGATCAACCTCTTGAGATTTTGGAACAAGAGTAATATAAGTTTTATTGATAACCTTCAAAATTTCTTTGGCTTTCCTGGCTTCTTCCACCACCTCTAATAAATCAACATGAAGGATATCCCATAACTCTTGGTAGAACTCAATAGGAAAACCATCAAGACCTGGGGTTTTCCCTTTTGCATTTTAAAAACTACTTGTTGAAGCTCATTGATAGTAACAGGAGCAATCAAAATAGAGTTCTCCTCAGAAGTGATAAGAGAAGGGATTGCTTGAAGAACATTATATTGTGAAGTCGAGTCAAGGGGAGTAGCAGCAAAAATATTGGAAAAGTAATCAACAACAATAGAGTTCATGCCATCCCAAGTATAAACAACATCTCCAGAATCTGATTTTAAGGAAGAAATAAAGTTGTGAGATCTTCGAGCTAGAAGATATTTGTGGAAGAAATTTGTGTTTCGATCTCCTTCTTTGAGCCATTGAATTCTAGATTTTTGCTTCCATAAGATTTCTTCTCTTTTTTCCCATTCCTCTAACCGAGTTGTGAGTTTAATTTCATCTCGCACTTCTCTTCTCTCGTGAGGCCATCTAAACGGATTTTCTTATTCAAATTTTCAAGATGAGCAATAACTTCATGTTTTTTTTATGAACATCCCCAAACTCTTTCCAGTTCCAAGTCTTGATTTTGGATTTAATGTATTGCAGTATTTTGGCAAAACAGAACATCTTAGTCCCATGCCTAGGTTTACCTTCCTTCCACCATTGTTGCACATGAGGTCTGAAGGAAATGTCTCTAAGCCACATTAATTGAAAACAAAAAGGAGAGAAACTCACATTGGTTTTCCACATTTCCACCATGATTGGCCAATGATCCGAACCAACATTATTAAGAGTCTTCACTTTAGGAATGTGACCATGGATTAAGAAATTTTTAGAGAGCAAAAACCTATCCAATCTCTCCATTATACAAGCTAAGCCTTGCCTTCTGTTAGACCAAGTCATAAGGCCATTATCTCAGTTGGATATCCACAAGATGGAGGTTTGCAATATATTCGCTCATGAGGTCAGTGCTTTTGTCCAAATTTCTATTTCCCCCCTTTTCTCATCCAGAGAGAGGATGGTATTGAAATCTCCTCCGATCAAGATCCAAGATTTAGGAAAATGAGAGATAATATGAGTAATATCCTTCCACTGTCTTCTTTTTTCCTCCAAAGAAGTCGGAGCATAAACAGTAATGTAGAGCATAATCTGGTTGGAATGTCTACTTTGAATAGCTATAGCCAACAAACCCCAACTCGCCAACCATATGGTGAATAACTACCTCTTTTGGATCCCAAAGACAAGCAATGCCACCCGAAGTCCCTTGGGAACCGAGGGAAACCACTTTTCCAGCTGGCCAAATTTTACCGGCAATTAAGTCCATATCCTCCATTGACATCTTTGTTTCTTGAAGGAAAACAAGATGTGGATGATTTACCCGAATCATTCTTCTAATTTCATTTTGTTTTGAAAGACTCCCTTTGAGTCCTCTAATATTCCAAGTGATGATCTTCATTAATACCAGGGCTAAAAAAGTTGGGAAGGGCATTAATCTTACCTTCCTCTACAAGCTTTTCACCTTCTTTTACCATATGATATTGATTGGTCTTGCGACCTACTTTTTGATTAGAATCCATCTTCAATTTTTTTTCCCTTTTTCTTGACTTATTCCAATTGAATCCGAGATGGCTTCTAACCTTGAAGAATGCTCGTACACAACCAAAATTTTACTAGATGGTTCAACGGAGTCTATATTGGGACTTGCATTATTTGAAGTTTTGACATTTGAAATATTGTTTTTCTTGTGTAAATTTTCTCCTTTTTTTCTGTTGAAAACCTTTGATTTGTTGGTTTGTCTCTCGAGTTCTTCCCTTCATATTTAAATTGTGTTTCTAAGATTTCAGTTTCCATTATTTCCTCTTCCTCACTTGGGACATCATTTGTGGAAAGGATTTCAAACATATTAGCAGATGACTTTGATTGATCCTTCATAACTGGTTTTTTCTCAGTGTTCTTCTTCTTAGGTATTTGGAAACCTCCTGAGTTTATATCTTCTTTCTTTTGATCAAGAATTTTATTTGGGCAAGCACTGGCCAAATGACCATATTCATGGCAAATTCTACAATGAAAAGGAATGTTCTCATAGTCCACTACTTGCTCCCAAGTGTCTTCCCCAAATTGTAATGTGATATTTTTAGGTAGGGGTTTGTCAAAATCCATTAAAACACAAATCCGAGCATAAATAATATGTTCAAAATTTTGAGTACAATCAGAAGTCATCATAAAAGTTCCTAAAGAGTTTCCAATTGAAGAAAAAATAGTAGGATTCCAAAATTCAATAGGGAGGCCAAAGAGTCTAACCCACACGGGAGCTATAGAAGGCATCTCTTCTTCGACTTTAAATTTAGTATGCCAGGGCTTCATGAAAAGCCCCGCCCTTCCAAAAACCAAGGACCCCCTTGAAAAGTTTTCTCTCTATCTTCATTATTAGCAAATAAAACAAGAAAATAACCATTTGGATAAATAGAGATTTGTAACTCACCTTTAGTTTTCCAACTTTTTGCAGCCCAAACTTTGAAAGCAGATAGACTCAGACAAAAACCCACGAACCGACAAATTAGTCCTCTTTTTTCCAAATCTTCAATGCCAGTCTGAATGTTACCCATATCAAGCTTAACAATAGGAGTTCCATCAGCCGCTTTAAGACATCCCGACTCCGTTTTCCTGGGATCAATCTTAGGCATTCTTAGAGGTTTATGGGAAGCCCTAATATTGATATTAGCATTGGGCTGAGGCTGTCCACCACTGAAGGGCATCCCTAAAATTCATTTTTGGGACTGAGTCTTCGAAATTCTTACCCTTGATAGGGGTTTTCAAAGTAGAATTATTTTGTGGGTGCACCTTAGCACTAGATTCACTTGAGATATGAGCCATTTTTTGATCAACTCGCTTGAAACTTGTTTCGTGATCTCTTTAATCCTTGCCCTAGACGTCGTGGAAAGGTATGGTTTTCACTTTTATTTTGTGCAGCAAATTGGAAGCCATTGTCACTCAAGTTCACAGTATGATCTATTGAAAGACAAATTTCTAACCCATATTGTATCCCCTGCAACATTTCCTGCTAAAATATTGAGCATAAACCACAAAAATATTGGCCGCTAGGGCCCGAAGGCCCTAAAAACCAACCTCTGGAGCCGCTTGCACTCAACCCAGATGAAACCCTCGCATAGCCGCTTGCCAAATATGTCGTTCACACATAGGGATGTGCTAGGATCTGTGTTGCTCCAAATGATATGAAAATTTGTGGAGATGTTCTAGGGTTTTTTAGGCATCTACCCTCAAAATTTTAGCTCAATCCGAGTCCGGATGAGTGAGATATGGCCGAAACGAGTTCGAAAGTTTGGGAAGTCCTGTGAAAAATGTCTCATCTATCTTTCTACATGGGTGCATATGACTAGACCTTAAAATTGTTAGATATAACTGCCATATTTGCCATTTTATTGACAACTTTGTTTCCATCTCTATAAATATGTTTAACTTGAATTTCTTCTAGGTTTCCCCAAATAGTCCTCACATCTGTAATTATTTAGAAAATTAGAAAATATTTAACTCCCCTTTTTGAAGGGAAGTTATAATATTCTTAGAATCCCCCTTGAGAACAATTCTCCTAAAAACCAAATTCATTGCAATTCAAAGGTCTGTAAGCATCACCCTTACTTGAGCTTGGTGATTTGTGGTAATTCGTATATCCTCAACATATGTAGCCACTACCTAACCTCTATCATTCCTAATAATACCCCCACCAGCAGCATGACCTGGGCTACCTTTTACAATGCCATCGAAGTTAATTTTTATCCAGTCTTTGTGAGGATGTTCCCATCTAGTATCTAGTCTCACCTTATCGATTTTTTCCATATTTAAGATATTTTTTTCTCTAGAGAGGATCATTGCAATATTTTCTTGGTCAAAAATATTTTTAATACAATCCTCAAATAGGGTTGTTTTTATCCTAGCATAAACCCCAATTATTCCTATGATTTTATTTTTGAATACTCATATGTTTCTTTCCAACCAAATCCCCCAACAACTATGTGGAATGCATTTTTGCCAAAAAATACTGCTTCCTAAGTGCCATTGTTTCCAAATATTGATTAGAGAATATAGAATGACCCAAGCAATATTAACTTCCCTCAATAACATATTTAGGATATCACAAAAAATAAAAAGTTTCAAACAAGTGGTCCATGCACTCATCCTCTTTGTTACATAAGACAAGCAGTTGGAACCACAAACTCTCTTTTGAACATATTGTCTTTCATGAGGATCTTATTGAGAATAGCAGTCTAGAAAAACATAACAACCTTAGAGATGATATTTAGCTTCCAAATTCTTTTAAGCTTAGGTATCTCTGAGGTTATTTTACCCAAGACTCTATATCCATCCTTCACCAAGTACTGGCCTTGTCGATTTCTTCCTCAAATTATTTGATCCTCCTCTGAACCCCTATCTAAATAGTAACTCCTTAAAAGTTTTTGCAGATCTTTACCCCCTAGGTCTTGCATATCTTCTTGCAGGATTTTTCACTCCTGAAAATCACCCACCCTATGAATGTAACCATTAATTTTCTTACCATAGGTTTTTGTAAAATGTTCTTTAATATATTTGAACTTTTTGTAGTTTGCTAAAGGATCCTATTGAATCCAAGGGTTTTTCCAAAATTTAATTTTGTCCCCCCTACCTACTCTTCATTTTAGACCTTGCCATAGAAAATTTTTGCTATTGATAATATTTTACCAAAAAATAGACCCACGTGGAGGATTAGAACAACTGATAAAGTAGTTTCTGCCCTCAAAATATTTATTTTATATAATGTTAACCCATTTTACTAATTCTCTACTCCAACCATGTTTAGCTATAAGGGCTATATTTATATCTTTCAACTTCCTCAATACAAGACCCCCATTCTGTAAAGGTTGGCAGTAGGTATCCCAAGCTACCAGATGTATATATTTTTTGCATTCAATTCCATCCCATAAGAAATTTTTTGTAGTCTTTCTAAAGTCTCTTCCACTTTCCTTGACATCCTTAGGAAAGACATGAAATAAATAGGGAAGCTTTGAAGTGTGTGTTTTATGAGTTGTACTTTCCCCATAGAGGATAATAGAGATACCTTCCAACCTGGAAGTTTCTTTTTAAAGTTATCAATAATCAGATTACAAAGTTCATATTTCATTTTACCTATAACCAAAGGTAAACCAAGATAGGTGATAGGGAAATTTTCCTCCTTACAACCCAACAATTTAATTATTTAATCTTTTATACTTTCCTCTGTGTTTAAAACATAATATTACTTTTTTCATAATTTATTTTTTGGCTTGTAGCTTTTTCACAAGAATACATGACTTTTTTTAACTCCAAAGCTTCTTCCTCTATAGATTCCCCAAGCAAAAAAGTATCATCCACAAAATTTTTATGAGACAAAGCTTCACCAATGGATGAATGTTTTAGACCTTTGATATTACTATCCTTTCTCTTTATTTCCAAAGTTCTTCCAAGGGCATCTACCATAATGATAAAGAGATATGAAGACAACATATCTCCCTGCCTGATTCCTCTCGTAGAAGGAAAGAACCCAATAGATTGTCCATTGATCAAGATAAAAAAATGGGGTTTAGAAATACACATACTAACCCAATGCCCTTTATTTTTTACTAAAACCTATTCACTCCATTGTTTTATCTAATAAAGACCAAAAAATCCTATCATAGGTTTTGTTCATGTCCAGCTTAAGGAACATGTCTGACCCTTTCCTCCTTTGAAGAGAGTGTGTTGTTTCATAAATGTCAATGATGCTTTCACTAATATTCTTGCCTACCATACAACCTTATTGATCTCCATTAATGATTGAGGGAATGATTTTTTTCAACCAGTTTGCCAACACTTTAGTAAAAAAATTAAATTGTATTACATAGGCTAATTGGTCTAAAGTCCTACAATTTATCCGCTCCATATTTCTTGGGAATCAGAGAAAGGAAGGTATTATTCCATTATTTCAACAACTTACCAAATTCATGGGCTTCTTGTATTGCATTGACTACATCTTCTCCAATAATATCCCAATGATGTTAAAAAAAAACCTGGTGGGAAACCATCTGGCCCCATATTTTATGCATGAATTCTTGACAATAAAGAAAGTAAATTTTTATGTTATTTGAAATAGAAAATATATTTTTATGTTTAAGAATATGGGTATGGTCACATTCCATGAAAAGTATCATCTATATTGATTATTATTGCTTAGAAATTTTAATTCAACTAGTAAGTCTTGATGAGGAAAAAGAGAAATTAATGATAGTGTTATGGGATGGTTAATGTGATATATGTGTCGTAAAATTAAGATTTGCCGTTAATGTAATTCCATTGATTGGGTTCATATTTCTTGGATAGGATGGTTGGATATTATCTCATGCTAAGGGTTAAATAACATCAAATATTTTGAGCCTTGATAATCCCAAGGCTTTATGTGCGTTGTTTGAACACTCCCTCTTTAATGTTCAAATTCTTGTAGGGATAGATCCCAATTGTTGTATAATTTATCATGGCCCTTGAGTATATGTTCTTAGATTTCTAATCCTTGGAAAGAAGGTTGAAAAAAAGGGTGTTGCACCTTGGATATGAGGTGATGGCTTATCATACATCATAATAAGAATCCAAGTCAACCAAAAGCCTTAGGATTAGAGTAAAGGCTAATTAGGCCACCATAAAAAAAAAAAAAAAAGCATGTGGAAGGGAGGATTATGGTTCAATGATATATTTGGAAATGATTGGCAACCTTTATAGAACACTAACTAAATACATGTTCTAATTTTAATGATGGTCCTAAATCATTATCTAGGGTAAATAGATGTATGTTTTTCATTTTTTGTTAAAAAAATTAAATATAATTTAGTTAAATTTTGATGTAATTAAGTTAAATGTATAGTGGGGCATTTCATATAGCATGTATATTTATTTATCAATAATTTACTTGTTTTTTACTATTAAGCTATATTATGATATTTAAAAAAAACATGATTTGGTCTACATGATTAGCCAACCAAAGTGATAGAGCATAATCTAATGTTCCTACAAGAGGATATACACTAAATACGAGTGGGGTATGAACTAGTCTAGTAGATGTTGAAATAACTATTGGTATTTTTGGTTAGTAATAATGAGTAGAACTGTATAATATCAAAACATGGCATAAACCAGCTAAAGGGAGGGTTATTTTGAACTTTGATGGGGCTGCCAAAGATAACCCTTGGAGGGCTGGTGGAGGGGGTGTTGTCAAAAAATATAATCGTAAGGTCATTTGGGCTTACATCGAAAATTATGGTATTTAAACCAACCACCTACCTGAAGCTAAGGCACTTTTATCAGATGTTCATCTAGTTTTTCAAAGGGGCTTAAGAAGACTTCTAATACAAGGTGAGTCCTTGAACATCATTCGAGATATGCAGGTTGGAAAGACTAGAAATTATTTCATCCTAAATATTATTAAGGATGCCTCAAATATTCTAGAAGGTATGTTAGAAATTAAAATTGAGCATATTTATAAAGAAGGTAACCAGATTGTTGATGTTATGGTCAATTTTGGGGTGGATAGTAGTCAATTCAGAATTTGAGAAGACAATTTTCCTTTGAAATTCATGGTAATTGTTGCTTTGGAAGCATTGGGTCTACCTATCCAGTAGGTATTTTTATCATCTTTCTGCTTGGATGAGATCTCCTTTGTATTATAATGATCCTCTCTCTCAGGGGTCTTTTTTGGGGGCTAGTCCTTTTGCTCCCTGGTGGTTTCCATTCTCAAGGAATATGCTTGGTGTTTTTGCCTTCACCCTCACTCTCTGAGTTTGGGGTTTTTCTATTTGCATCTTGATGTATTTGCTTCCCTTCTAGTCTTATGCAAAAATAGAGTAGGATCATTGGTATCTCTAAAAGGAATTTGAATAAAAATTCTCCTTTATACCCTACTAGGTGGTGGGCTGGTCTTTGCTTTTGGATGATTATTTTCATTTAATTTATGTTTCTTTTTGCCTTGGAAGCTGGCATGTGCTTAATTGACCTTATCTTTATTTATCTCATCTAATGTACAAGGTTTTGGGACCTTTCAAAACCTTTTTTTCACCATTAATAAAAAAAAATTACTCAAATCTATATATTACCTATACAATGCTTATAATTTATTTTTTAAATGCATATATGAATGCATTTTATGATAGTTGTATTTATTTAGCGTATGTTTTGACATGTTTTATACAATAGAATATTAAAAAAAACTTAAATTCTAGAAAAAATATTTTTATTATATTTTTTAATAAATATAAGTATTTAATTTTTAAAATTTTTAACATTAAAATTAAAAATAATATTTATTATCATTTTATATTATAATAATATTTGTTTTTAATAATTATAAATAAAACATTAATAAATTTTAAAAATATATGCATCTGCACTAGATACCTCACTGGCAAGTTTCCCCAATCCTTCATAAGAGGTCGAGGGTGCAAGCCTAGCAGTCTGCACTAGATACAAAAAAAAACCTCGGCTAACCTGTGGGGTTCACTTGGATGGGACAGGCCCAATGGAACAGAAAGTCTTGGCCCCAAAGGGATATGGGGAACTATTTTCCTTAACAAAGGTTTTTGTTTGCCTTTGCAGTGCAAGTGGACATGGCGAGCCAGGCCTTGTTGAACGAGAGGTCCACGGTTCGAACCTCTGCAATGCGAAAGGGGACACAAAAATATCTTGTGGCTTCTCTCTAGATAGTGGTATACCTGAATGGGATGACATTTTCAACCACCTAAGAGTGGCTCTCAAGGTTTCTTTCTAACCTAAAATTTTTTGTCCACCTTTATAGTGCAACTGGAGAAGGCGATCCTAGCCTTATTGAATGGGAGGTCCATGGTTCAAACCTCTATGATGCGAAGGGGGACACAAAAAAATATCTTGTGGCTTCCCTCTAGATAGTGGTATACCTAGATGGGATGACATTATCGACCACCTAAGAGCAGCTCTCGAGGTTTCTTTCTAACCTAAAATTATTTTGTCCCATGGGGGATAGTGCAACGATTTGGGCCTTGGCTCTTCTTTGGGAGGTCCAAGGTTCAAACCGCGATGTGGGCAAGTGTGTGAGGGGTTGGGTGTGTGTTAAATACCCTATTTATAAGCATAGCTCTTGGCTTTACAAGAGATTATGGTTGGGAGGAGACTTATCAGCCATGTACGTTGGTCATAAGGGTTTCTCACACTAACCAAATCTTAAAAAAAAAAAAAAAATATATAGATATAAAAGTATTAAAAAATGCTTATTTGTAAATGAAATAATTATTTTAAAAATAAAATGAATTATAATAAAATTACTTTAATTTGTATTCCATGTAAGGGTTATTAGTTGAGATCCTTATTTTTTATATTTATTTTTTACTTATTTTATAGTATTAATTAATTTATTGGTTTGCTTAATTTCTTTGTATTTTAAAGTTATGTATTTTAAAAATTTTAATAAAAGTGTAAGTTTCCAATCGAATAAAAAATAATATTATATATCATATTTTAATAAGAAAAATATAATTAAATAAATGTATATCATAAACAAAAATTTCACTTATATAACTTATACCAACAGTAGATACATGCGACTCTATGGCGGTAGTAGCAGCAGCGAACACAGGAGAAGGTGGCAGTTTTGGTGAAGATGACATGAATGAAGGCGATGATGGTGGATCTAGTCCAGAAGAAAATGCCTTCGATCTCGGAGGTACAGGTGGATCGACAGAAAACAAGGCAACTTTGGTGGAAAATACAACTATTTTTTGCGTACACTCAGATGATAACAGACCCATAACTTTTATGGAATATGGGCCACTCTATCGCAGGTCCATGGTGGACTCCATCGAGCATACCAAAGGTGGATCTACCAATCCTTCAGTGGGACCCCACGAATATGGGGTCATATTTGGAAATAAATCTGACAGTTTGGGCCCTACAGTGCCAACCAAATAAATATAGTAGGAAAAAATTAAATTGGCAGTCGATGCCCTAGCAGATTTTGGGAGTGAATCTTTGTTGATTCCTAAGGAGATTACCCCTCTAATGATGAGGATAGCAATGGCAGGATTAGGAGAAGGTGGTTCCAAAATAGTCATTTCCTTTGTGGATATGGTGAAGAGTTTCTCTCCCTCAAACCCTAATCCACTCAAACCTAGGGTTGATCTGCTTCCATCCGATGGAGATCTAAGAATCCCATTTGAGCTCATGTCCTCTGTGATTTCTTGAAACTCCCATTCTTTGGTGGGTAAATTTTTGGGTCTGTGACCTGACATGGAATCGATCTATAGGTGGGCTCTATCCACTTGGCATCCCATACGATATTTTGAGTTGATCTCTCTTCCCAAGGGCTTTTTTCTCATTCGGCTCAACAACTCCAATGATTCTAGCCAGACTCTAATAGACGGATCATGGTTTTTTCAAAATATGGGGATTTTTTATACAAAAATGGAGTGTGATCCAACTATCAAGAATATCAACTTTACACCTATTTGGGTATGCCTCCTAGGTCTCCTTGTCCAGTTTTGGCATGAAGACATCCTTAAAGGAATTGCATGAAACATCAAAGATCTAATCATTTTTGATCTAGAAATAAAAGTTGGAACTTCCACGGTCCATGCCTGTATGTGCATCAACACAAACCGTGACTCTGCCCTCTCTTCTTTAATAAATCTCATATCGAAGGTAAGTACTTTCTCTCAAGCTATCGAATATGAAAATAAACCTGCATTTTGTAATGAATGCTCCAAACAAGGCCATCTCCATTCACAATTTCCTAAATCCAAATATCCATGGAGCTATACCAAAGTCGGGCATCACCAACACTAGATTTCCCAGTGGCATTCCATTTCACCCTTTTTTACCACAGTTCCTAATCCCACCCCGATCCCCAACCTCCCAACACCTCCTAGGGAGGTCCCTTGATCATCAAAGCCTAAGGAGCACCTCATTAGAAGTCTCAAGCTTCCATCGATGTCATCAATGATCCCTCTAAAAATACATTGATGTCATTGATGCTCCATATTAACATCCCTTGATGTGCTTAGACCTCTCTTCTTATCTTAAGGTCTGCCACCCTATCCCTGTTTCAAACCATTTTTCTTCTCTATTCAAAGATATCCCATATCTATTTCTGAGAATCCTGAGTCCTTAGGCCCTAAAATTAGAAGTCATAAATATCCCTCAAAACCCTTCTTGGAGAAGGGATTTCTTTGCCCTAATCCAAGAAGTCTTAAAAAAGGATTTGCATATGTTGGGGTAGAGCATAATGTTGGGAGACCATCAATTAAAGCTCTAAGGAAAAATGAGACAAAGTCAGAGATTTCCAATGGCTCTCAATATTTATTGAATATGGGTGTTGGATCCTTATCAGCCCTTTTATATGGGTAAGATATCCACTCCCAATTTCTATTAATGTAGATTGTTTCTTGGATCTTTAAATAGCAGATTAAGTTTTTTACAAGTTTTAGGGCTCTGGTTACCCCAATAACTAGTTTTGTTGTTATGGATCTAAGTGTTTTTTGTTTTTTTCTTTTTTTTTCTTGGATACCCTTGTGTGGGCTTCTTCAATTATAGTTTTGGGTTCCCTCTTTGTGCCCCTGTGTGGGCTTTCATGTTTCTTTTTGTTTCTTTGATGACCCATAGAGGTGATACTTCTGGTTTCTTTTTTCTATGGAGGGCTTATCCAAAAGTCTTCATTTTTTAAAAGGTTACGAGACCCTTTCAAAACCTCTATTAAGTAGGGAAAAATGGTGCACCAAATTATGATAAACAATATGTGTATCTATGTCCTATTGCTTATGAGCATCAAACGGAAGCATGCAAGTAATATGGAAAAGACATCAAATAACAAGAAATGAGGCAAGGTAAATTGATTTCTTATTAATAAAATGGATCAAATACAGGTTAAAAAATTTCCCCTTTGAGGGCTCAAATTATTGATACAACTATTTACAAATTGGGTGCCCAAGGATCAAAATCCTTCAAGTAACTCGGGTGCACATCCAATGTCTTTCCTCGTACCCACAATCGAAGTGGGCGGGCCAAGGTTGTCGCCACTTGTATCTCAGATCTTGATGTCCTATGCTCCTTCCTAATGCACTATAGATACCTACACCTACACACAAGGAAACCAAAAGCATCAAATAGCAAGTGCGTATGATGTAAAACATGCAATCCCCATAGGCACTAAAAGACTAGTAATGGGCATATGCATAGATATTATATCAAATAAACTCCAAATGACTTGAAATTGCAGAGGGATGTAAAATAAAAGGTTTTGGGAAGATATCACCAAAAATTGCACCAAAATTGAGTCCGATGGTGCCTCGTAATTGCGATGACCGTTCACAACCTACAAAACCCAAAGCAACCAATTTCTGCCCCTACATATATCCAAAACACATGAAAATTGGGAAGAATGTATAAAATAACATTTTAAGAAAACCCATATGATCATATTTGCAAAATAAGTGACATTTTAGGTGTTTCTCCAGATGACCACCGTAGACCTGCGTGAGACCCTACAAAACACTAAAATTGTGATATCTCGGCCAATATAACTCAGAATGACCTGAAATTTGAACTGCAGCATAATATGAACATGTAGAAAATAAATAATTAAAAATAGTTAGAAAATTGTTGACATATTTCTATTCATCATAGGGTGGGATGAATAGGACTATCACAAATTGGGGGGCGCCCGGGGTGGGACGCCCACCGATTCTACCTAAATTTTACCACCAATTCCATTGGGGATTGATGCAAAACACTATGGGGGGTATTGTCATAAAATTTGGTGAGGAAATTCACTCAGATGGTTCGGTTATGTGACAAATTGCGCCTACTAGTTCACTCGCAAACCTCCTTCGCTAGGTAGAGATTTCGAGGTAAAAATGGGCACAAAAGGTGAAAGGAAATCTTAGCAGCACTCCGTTGCTTTGTCCTAAAACTCCTCTCCTATTTTTGTGTGGAAAATACATCCACTTTATAGCCTAAGGAGGCTCATGGGTCAAAAGGGCATGCAAGGGCATGCGTGGCAAGAGGTGCCACTTGGCCACCGGGGTGGCATGCATTGGAGGGGGAAGAGAATCTCCCAATTTGGCCTCATTCATGGAGCATGTCATAGGTTTTTATATGTGCTCTGACTTGTGGGTGAGAATAGGTAGGAATCTGACCATTTCCAGGTACCATTTGTCCAGATTTGACTTTTTTTGGTCAAACCTGCTATTCGTCCCACCCTGGGATGAATGTTGCTATTCGCTCCAGGGTGGGATGAATAGGATTTGTATTCATCCCAGGGTGGGATGAATAGAAACAAGGTGTCAAAAAGGTCTCAAAAGTGGCCTGAAACCTTCCAAAACCTTGCATAGAGTGGTTAGAACCATTGTATACCTACTGAGGGCTGCCCTAGGGGCCTAGGTATGTCATTTTAGCCATTGCTTTTGGTAGCATAATCGGATTGACCAGATTTTAGTGTCTATAGATGCCCCTTTTTGGGATGCATTGTGTGCAGCACAGCATCGAGCAAAAATAGATGACTAAAATGTTCAATGATTAGGGTTACTCAATAACCTAACCAACTTTAGATGCCCCAATCCTGGAAAGAGCATGCGTTCTTGAATCCTTGCTTTCGACGAGCTAAGGAACTTGCTTTATCTTGGTTGTCACTCAGTCATGATGTGGGGGTTCCTGATGTTACACATGCTTACTAGATGCCAAGCATTTTTATTTGATATTTTGTGCTTGTTTGCTACCCCAAGCAGGAGCATGATTGTCTTTGTCAATGATTCGTTGAACGAATGCAATTTGCATGATTGAGTGTGTGCTTGTTGATTTTGAACTGAGTATGACTACCCCCTCAAGCAACGAGTCGATGAGGGAATGAATCATGAGAAAAGTGATGAGTCACTTGACCTAGATGACTTTTTTTAAGGTTACCTTCAGTTGTATCCATTGAAAAATGGCACAGTTTTGAAAGGATTTTGATGATGCTATGGAGGTTTCTTGGAAGCAAAGAGTTGAAAACTGCATTCCTGTGGGGTGGTCCGGCCACAATGGCCTTCTTGGGGAGTGAAGTAGTAACTTTTCCATGCATCCATGAGAATTTTGCATTCCATATTGACCTTGAATGAATTCCATCAGATTTGACTTGTTTTTGGTGGGTTTTTGGACCCATTTTGGTGCTTTTTAAGTTGTTTTAACCTACAAATTTTGTATTCATCCCAGGGTGGGATGAATGCAAATTTGGTATTCATCCTAGGGTGGGACGAATGGCCAAAAGTGTGTTCATCCCACCCTAGGATGAATAGAACTACCGTAAGCCTATATAAACCTCAAATGTGAGTTTTGGGCTCATTATTGCATGTTTTCTTTGGCGATTTGAGAGGTGAGGAGGAGGAGAGTTATTTTTCTATAGCGAAGCGCTGTTGAAATCACCCTGTGACCACCATGAGTCAGCAAGCAGAGGCATCCAATGGAGGAGCCGATGCGAGGTGGGTATGTGGTGACTCGACTTCCTCATTATTTTTGCTTTTAAAATTGCAGTTTTGTTTTGTTGTTATTTGATTTTTTTTGTATAATAGATAATTAACCCTAATTTAACTAGAATACATCGTATTTTTGAATTGTTTTGTTTTTGAGGCATATCACATTACCGGATAGGTAATTAAACCTAATGTAGATGTAATATACCAGAATTTTTGTTTTTTGTATTTTGTTTTAGGCACATCACATTACGGGATAGGTAATTAAACCTAATGTAAAGGGAATATGCCAAATTTTTAATTTTTGTATTTTGTTTATGTTTTTGTGCAATTAGATTGTTGTAATAGATTAGTTGTGCATTTATTTTTGTTTTTATGTTTGGGCCTTTTGGAGGCCATCTTGGAGCATGGTGAATGCCTGCTTATTACTTTGCCTATTTTTTGTTTTTTTTTGTTTTTTTACCAAGTGGTGAAGAGTTGGTACCACACTGAAGCTCTTTGAGACCACCCGAGATGCCTTGAATGAGGCTGACTAGGAGTGGCTTGATGCCATGGGGCTCAAGAAGGTTACCTAGTTGGAGCCTATGATAGGCGATCGAGCATATTTGACCGCTCTTATTAGCTTGTGGGACTCGCGCACCAACACCTTCCACCTACCCATAGGGGAGATGACGGTGATGCTAGAGGATGTCTACTAGATTCTATGGATTATGATAGAGGGGTGACCGATCCACTCGATGCACCATGATCGAAGAGGTGCAATGCTGATGAGGTACTTTAGTGAGGATGCAGATGCGATGGAGTTAGAATACTAAAATGGAGGGATACTGGTGGGGTTCTGGCATGAGGAGGGGGTGTTGGGGGTGAGGCATGCACTATTGATGACCCTCATCTCTAATATGCTCCTCCCTGATTCCTTAGGAGCGAGGTTCCCTTGGAACCTGTTGGAGCTGGTGTACGCCCTAGTGGGGTGCACCAAGGAGGAGCCTCTAGTGATGGCTTGGGGGTCTACCCTACTGGCACAGCTCTACGATGAGATGTATGAGATCCACTACCATCGATGGAAGGGCTTAGGATGCAGCTTCTTAGTGTTGGGGGTGGTAGCACATAGCTATGGGGCGACCACATGGACTATCGTGGATGACCCAGGAACAGCTAGCTGACAGGGAGATAGGATATGGTATCCTATGGTAGAGGGTGCAGGAGAGAGGGTAGAGTCATCATCATGCAGGCGATGTGGAGCACTATGCTGATGCATTCTCATGACTAGCACTAGGGCAGGTGATATGGCGACCGTACAAGGACTGTCCAGATTGGGCGGATGCTAGAGAGTAGCTCTGATGGGTGAGGTAGGGTAGATGGTTGATTACGAGGCATGGGATCGAGTGGGAGTACTTCCCTTTTGCTCAGGTTATATGATAGTTTGGGCTATGGTAGGGGTTTCTCGGGGAGCCAGTAGTATATCGGTACCATGGGGATGAGAGGACACTGGACTGGCCAGTAGTGGAGGATGTGGGTGAGGAGGTGGATCCCATAGTAGATGTTCCTAATGTGGATGACACTAGGACTACAGAGGAGTATGACTCATGGTGGGTGATGCACCAGTGGTGAGGCACGGGGGCCCTAGGGGGTGAGGTAGCTAGGGAAGCAGATGAGGTGATGGAGGATGCCCCGGAGGATGACCAAGCAGAGGTGGGTGAGCCACATGGGCATCACCAGTAGACAAACAAGAAGGTAGATCTCCTAGACTTGGGAGATCAAGGTGATTATGGGGAGGTTGAGGATCAGTAGGTGCAGGTGCAGCAGGGTCCATAGGGTGACCGATATCTAGAGTTGTAGTCTGAGCTGAGTAGGGTCAGACAGGAGAGGGATCTCCTTCGGGTGTAGACACAGGAGGACCAGGTCGAGATATCCTCCCTATGGGCACAGTTGAGAGCACAGGGTCCTAGGCAGGAGGGATCCAACATTGGGGAGGTAGAGAGGCTACGGGTGGAGGTGCTATGACTATAGTCAGTGGTGGAGATGTACTAGGCATGAGGGAAATGGAGGTAGGCTTATGTGGATCGGTTGGAGATGGAGGTAGTGTGCCTTAGAGGGCATCTTCCTGATGATGGGGAGACCAGTGGATCACACCAAACTCGATAGAGCGAGATAGTGTAGTCTTCTTCTAGGTGGAGGACTGACAAGGCTAGTGGTAGTAGGCATGGGGGATCATAGATGACCCAGACTATAGGTGGTAGTGCGAGTCGTAGCACCGGTCCTACGTGACCATGGTGATGGAGACTCTTGGGATTATTTTTGGGGTTTTGCTTTTTGGTATTGGTGAGGTCTGAGGACCCACTTTATTGTAGCCCACGAGAATTTTTGGAAACTATGATGTATATTTTTGTCCCATATATATATATATACGAGATTTTGTTATGGTCATCATATGTCTCCATTATTATTTATGAGATGGATGCAATGTATGTATGTGATTTATGATGGTATGTTAAATGCTAATGATTGATGTAGATGGATACTGTTATGTGATTTGTTGTAGTACTGATGGATGTTGTACCATGTATGCATATGTATGCTTTTATGATGTGATGCAATTTTGATTGATGCTTACCATGTATGCATATGTATGCTTTTATGATATGATGGCATATTGATGGATGTTTATTATGGATGCATATGTTTTAATATGGTGTAATTTGATGCTATGTATATGAGTGGATGTACAATGAGATGGATGACTTGAGTGCTTTGATATGATGAACTATGACGGATGATTTGACACACTATGTTAACACCATATACTGTAACAAAATGCATTACTTCCTTCTTTGTATTTTATTTTATTTTTGTATTGTTTTTGTGTAATGGATATATGGAAATGTATTATTGCAATGTGATAAAATGGAATAAATGAAATGAGATGTTAGAGAATGTAGATGAGGTTTTCCTGAGACTCAAACACTCTAGCTAACTTGATCAAAGGTTGTATACTGACTATGCAAGACTTTTTGACAAGGTATGAATCTACTAGGATGACCAAGATACTTCATATCCTTGTGTGTGCAAGTGAGTTCATTCTTGTGAGATGCATAAAGATACCACCATTTCTAGATAGGCTATCCACCAAACCTGTAATGAGGATCACCCTATGAATGTCACAATCCTAGGTTTTGTACTTAGTAGGATTAGACCACTAGGTAGTATAGGCTACCAAAAGCTAGCTCATCCACATGCAAACATTGGTCTGCACACACACCAAAAGCTAATGTGATAGACATATCATCATGCGTAAGGATACCACCATTTTTGGATAGGCTATCCACCAAACCCGGAATGAGGATCACCTTATGGCTTTCCAAATACTGAGAATTCCAGGGATTCAAGCTCAAGCTCCCTTCTTTTCTTCAGTTTTATTGGGATACTTGCTCATGTGTAGTGATTATAATCACTATTTATTTTGTATTTTGTTTTCTTTGAGCAAGGGATTTGGGGAGTGGTGATGACCACTGTTTATTTTGATTTTTTTTTACTTTTGGGATTTTTATTTTTTTGAACTTTTGGGATTTTGATTTTTTTGAACTTTTGGGATTTTGGGAATTGGGATTTTTGATAGTGGTGAAAACCACTATTTATTTTGGGGAATTGGGTAGGGAAGAGCTTTTCCTTTTGCCAATTCTCAGCATTCTTGAACCATTCGCACAAGGGGATGAGCAGGATAACCTTTTCACTTAAAGAAACCTAGACCACTTCATGGGTTTCATCTTTCCTTGTGCAAAACTTGGATTTATTAATGTGTAAATGTGTTGGGATTTGTTGTATACAAGGTATAATCTAAGCAAGACTCTACCTCCTAAAAATCATGATAGCTTTCTACAAAATCTGAAAAGAAAACTAGAGATGACTGAGTGACTAAAAACCGTAAGGACATTCTAGAACAAATGACTATGTGATGTGGGACAAACACTATTATGACCAATGTAAAATGTAGGTGAACATGATAAGTGGAAAAATGAAATGATGTGGATAATTATTTTGACATAATTGTTTTCTTTTTTTTTTTTTGGACTGATGAAGGATGTACAGTCTTAGTGCTAGACACGTATGAGCAACTCTATAATGCAAAGTGCAATAATGAGTGTACCTAATGCAGATGATTTTGAGAATGCAATGAGATGCGATGTAATGAAATGCAATATGATATTTTTGTGTTTTTGTTGTTTTGATGATGTTTGAAGATGCAATGCGATGCAATATTTTTGTATTTTTGATTGATATATATGATGTTTTTTATTTTTGATGATGTTTGAAGATGCAAATTGATGCAATATTTATATATTTTTGAATATATTATTTTTTTTATTTTTTTATTTTTGATTGATATATATGTACATGTGACCAATGGGCTTATTGGGGGCCATTGGGGTATTTGGGGTGACCAAAGGGCTTATGGGTGCCTTTGGGGCTTTTGAGGTGACCTAGATGGTCATAGACCACCTAGGAGCATTTTAGGTTGACCAAGCGGGTTATAGGCACCCTTGGAGCATTTTAGGGTGACCTAGATGGTCATAGACCACCTAGGAGCATTTTAGGTTGACCAAGCGGGTTATAGACACCCTTGGAGCATTTTGGGGTGACCTAGATGGTCATAGACCACCTAGGAGCATTTTAGGTTGACCAAGTGGGTTGTAGGCACCCTTGGAGCATTTTGGGGTGACCTAGATGGTCATAGACCACCTAGGAGCATTTTAGGTTGACCAAGTGGGTTGTAGACACCCTTGGAGCATTTTGGGGTGACCTAGATGGTTATAGACCCCTAGGAGCATTTTAGGTTGACCAAGCAGGTTGTAGACACCCTTGGAGCATTTTGGGGTGACCTAGATGGTTATAGACCACCTAGGAGCATTTTAGGGTGACCAAGTAGGTTATAGACCCCCTTGGAGCATTTTAGGGTGACCTAGATGGTTATAGATCACCTAGGAGCATTTTAGGTTGAGCCACAACACTCTAGGCATGGAAAGGCCACAAATGAAGGATGTTCAAGGGTTCAAGATCCTTGGTTCCTTCAAGGGAGGCTAGGTGGTAAGTTCTGGGTCCTATCTGACTAGTAATGACAAAAGACCAATTAAACTTATCCCTCAGATGGGGTAGCAAGTTAGAATTCTGTTGGTTTTCTTTCAGAACGAGGTCACCAACCTGAAAATATCTAAGATGGACTTTCATATTGTAGGCTCTCTTAAGTCACTCTTGATAGATGTATAAGTGCTCAAGAGCATTAACGTGGCATTCATCAAGCAATGTAAGCTGATCTAGGTGAGCCTATCGCGTGGTGTCATCATCGATGAACTCCTACATGGATATGTGCAATGATGGGATTTCTAGCTCTAGAGGTATGACTGCCTCGGTGCCATACACTAGTGAAAATAGAGTAGCCCTAGTGGGCATCCAAATGCTAGTGCGATAGGCCCATAGAGTAAGGGGTATTTGTGTGTGCCAATCGGTATGATTCTATTAATAGTCTTCTTGAGAATGGAAATCAATGTTTTGTTGGAAGCCTCTACTTGCCCATTTGCTTGTAGATAGTAGGGTGTCAAAAAGCTATGTTGGATGTTATACTTAGTTGTCAAAGCATACACATATTTATTCTTAAATGATGTCCCATTATCCGAAATGATCTTGGATGGAATACCAAAATGACAAATGATATTGTGCAATATGAACTCCACGATGCGAGGTTCGATCGTAGTGGTAAGGGGGATTGCTTCCACCCACTTTTTAAAATACTCAGTAGCCGTAATGATAAACATGTGATGGCCCGAGGATGCGGGGGAGATTTTCTCGATTAAATCCAAACCCCATTGCAAAAATGGCCAAGCCGATTGGATCGGTTGTAAGGCCTGAGAAGGTACGTGTGTCAAGTTAGCATGGTGTTGACACTTTATGCACTTCTTCACATATGCACAACAATCTCACTCTAAAGTTGGCCAATAATAGCCCATGCGAAGAATGCATTTTGTGATGGCCATGTCGCTGAAATGGCCACCGCATGTACCATCGTGTGCTTGGGGAATTGCCCAAGATGACTCTTGATGCTCTAAGCAACGAAGGAGAATCCCTTCATAGCTCCGATGATATAGAATGTCTCCTAGCAAGGCATATTTTTTTACCTTTCATTTGAATGTTCTTTTAGCGGAGTGCAACAATCCAGGAGGGAGATTACCCAACTTTAGATACTCCCTGACTTGTGTGGACCAGTCCTATTGTGAGGAAGCCTGGAGCACGTGAACTACCTATCCCTCTTGAAATTCATCCCAAGCAAATACTGAGTGGGAAAGAACTTGTAATAATAGCATTGTACTACTATCAAAAGGGGCTTGAGGGAACAAAGTCCCCCAATCGACATGATTCAAGTGTTCATGAATGTGTGAGAATCTCTCTTGATGAGGTTCAATTTGAATCAAGTGGACTTCCAACGTGGCCTGAGTGTTCTCACACTCAACCACAGACTGTGAGAGCATTTTGACTTGAATGGTTGTCATCTCATCAATAGGGTTCTATGGGATCAAGGACCCTAGGGAGGCCATCGTATCCACAAAATTATTAGATGATCGAGGGAGTGCCTCGATGTCATACCATTCAAAATTTACCAAGAATTTATCCACAAGGGCTTTGTAGGCTTGCAGAATTAGGCACTTGCATTGGTAGATCCCTTTGACCTGGTTAACAATGAGCAAGGAGTCACCAAAAATATTAAGCTTGGTGATTTTCATGGTGATAGCCATTTGAAGACCTATGAGCAGGGCTTCGTACTTGACATTATTGTTGGTGCACAAGAAATCAAGTTTAAATGATAGGGGTATGGGAGCCCCATGCGGTGTGAAAAATATAATCCCTGCACCACCCCCTTGCTCGCATTTGGAGCCATCGAAAAATAGATTCATCTCTACCTGTGACTCAGGCTCATTAGAATCAGGAGATTTTGATATTTGGAAGACTCCATCATAGGGAAGCTCCATGCTAAGAGGTTGATCATCTTGGAGAGGAGCCTCTGTGAGTTGATCGATGATGACATGACCCTTAATTGATTTTTTTCCAATAAATTCTAGGTCGAACTCCATCAACAACATGATCCATTTCACCGTGTGACTATTATGATAAGTGTGGCTCATCATGTATCACAATGGATTCTATTTAGATACAACATACGTGGTATGGCTAAGCATGTAATATCGTAGCTTCTTGGTGGCAAAAACCACTACTAGGCATAACTTCTCCACGTATGCGTACTTGATATCATAGCTGACTAGGGTGTGGCTGAGATAGTAAGTAGCATGTTCCTTATGCAGTTCATTATTTTGGGCTAACATGGCACCCAATGCAATCTCAGTGGCTGAGATGTATAAGCAGAACGACACTCCTGGTCTAGGTAGGGCTAATACTAGTGGCAAAGCCAGGTACTACTTTATTGCATCAAAGGCCTCCTGACACTCATCATCCCAATGGAATGCGACCCCCTTGTGCAATAACTTGTTCATGGGTCGACACTTGTTCAACAATTGCGCTATGAAGTGTTTGATGGAAATGACCTTGCTTTGTAGAATTTGAAGCTGATTGATGGTAGTCGGGGGAGGCATCTCAAGGATGGCCTTGACCTTGTTGGGTTCCACTTCGATGCTTCATTTAGAAACTATAAATCCCAAATTTTTAGATGTGACACCAAATACACACTTCTTGGGGTTCAGTCTCATGTTATGCTCAATAAGGCGATCGAGGACTTTGTGCAGGACATCAAGATGCTCATGGCATAATAAATATTTAGCCAGTAATAAATCCATGTAATCTTCCAAAATCTTATGCATGTAGTCATGGAATATGTACGTCATGGCACGTTGGTAGGTAGCACCGACATTTTTAAGGCCAAAGGGCATGACCTTATAGCAAAATGTTCCCCAAGGTGTTGTGAACACCGTTTTGAGCTAGTCCTCTAGGTTGATACAAATCTGATTGTACCCAGAGAAACCATCCATAAGGGATAACATTTCATAATCCATTGTGGCATCTACCAGGGTGTCAATGCTCAGCAAAGGAAAATCATCCTTAGGACTCGCTTTGTTTAGGTCTCAAAAATCGGTGCAAATATGAATCCTCCCATCAGGATTTTTGACGGGAACCATGTTGGACAACCATGGTAGATAGTCTAAAAAAATGACAAACCTAGCATCCAACAACTTTTTTAGCTCATATTTGACAATCAAGGCCACTATAAGATGCATATTTCTTAGCTTTTTCCTGATAGGATTGGCCTTGGGGTCAAGCATCAGATTATGGGTGACTATATTTGGATCCAGTACCGGTATGTCTTTGTAAGACCATGGAAAAGTTGCCTTCTTCTCTATGAGAAGGGCTATGTAATCAGCTTGCTCTTCAGGGGATAGAATTTCCCCTAGCTTGATACATTATGGAATCTCAGGATCTGAGTTGATATTTTTATCAATCATAGGCTCGATTGACATATGCGACTCCTCATCCAACTAGTGGGGGTCGGGATCAAATGGATGTCATCAACTGGATTTAGATCATCAATGGGAACCTCAAGTTCTCTCTTAGTGTGGAAGACATCATGAGTTAACCTTGGAGAGAAATGAAATGGTTGTAGCATCTCATCATAAGGCCAATACTCGAAGGGCGAGGAGTTTGAATCTCCCCGATCAAAGTCAATTACCCCAAGTCAAGGTGCAACGACTTTGATGGGTTATTTGAATATAGCAAGGGCTCGAACAGATCTATGGAAATCATATTTATGGATGGATGATTTTACCTATGTGGTTGGTGGTGTTCATAGACATCAAGATGTCATAAGACCTAAGGAGGTGGCTACGAAGGCAGTGGAATGACCAGAGGTGGTCGGTGTGGCTGCAAGCGAGCTTGCTCTTCTAAAGGTAGAAGTTATCACCATATGGGGTGGTGTAATGGAAATATTCTTAAATAGAACTTATTCTCATCATCCACAAGGACAACCCATGGGCCTTCCCCATTCGAACTACCAGAGTCAATGGGTGCTACCACATAATATGAATCATCATCGATGGTCCACTCATACAGGGGCTCCTGATCTTCTTCCTCACTATTATGGGGAAGTGCATGTGAACCTTAACCTCTCTCGTAAGATTGAATATCATTGCAAGGTGGTTCGTCATCCCCTAAGGGCATAGGGAAGTAGTCCCCCAATGAGTAGATGCGATTGGGGTTGGTGATGAGCACCAGAAATGCTCATATTTTGTACATATTTCTTTGATCAATATGCGACTGTATAATAAGGATTGTGTACTTTTATGAATGATTATATAGATATTTGATATAATTATGCGTGTTATCTAATTTGTGTGCTTTTAGTATGTTTTGTGGAATTGCAGTTGATTTAGTTAGATTTGGAATGGTCGAGGTATTTTGATGGACCTGGCACTTTATTTCATCGGGGGTCAATGTAGAGAACATAGGCACCTCCCTGCAATCGGAAGGCGCCAAGGGAACAAGTGCCTCCCTGCAATCAGAAGGCACCAAACCAAAGATGAGTGCCTCCCTGTAGTCGAAATGTGCCAACTGAATACGAGCACCTCCCTGCAGTCGAAAGGCACCAACTGAATGCGAGTGCCTCCCTGTAGTCGGAAGGCACCAACTGAATATGAGTGCCTCCCTGCAGTCAAAATGCACCAACTAAATATGAGTGCCTCCCTACAGTCAAAAGGCACCAACCAAATACGAGCACCTCCCTGTAACTGGAAGGCACCAACCAAAGACAAGTGCCTCCCCATAGTCGAAAGGCACTAGCAAAAGGCAAGTGCCTCCCCACAACTAGAAGGTGCCACTGATTCTTTGCCCATTGACCATATTTGAACGATGTGGATGGCAACGGCTAGTGCAGTTCCAGCTCTATGTCATGCAGAGCTAAATTGGAGATTGCACCAACGTATCAAAACGTCTTACTGATGCCAGGAAAAGCATGAACCGAACAATGAACATGTTGCCATTAGAACAGAATGCTAGATGTCAATTGCATTTACCAGACTGTCTTGATTTAGTCTAGGATAGATCGACTATTGTAACTACTTCTATAATAGAAGTTTTGCGAGTGTGTTATATAAACACACGTAGATCGTTTTGAGAAATATATAGAAATAAAATAAAGATCCATTTAGACGTACAGAGATAAATTGTAGTGTGTTAACGAATATATTAAAGTTCCAGAAGTTCTAAGCGTGTGTTCGATTGGGAAGAAGCTACTGGAGCCTGGGCCCACTCCAAGCCAGTATTTCTTCCCCATTTCCTTTTTGTTTATTTATTTTAATTAGTTTATTTCTTTCATAAGAACGTTCATTAGTTTGCTAGTTCCAGTATTTGTAGTAGATTTATTTTTAGGAATGTGTACATGATTTATTTCTGTAGATTTAATTTTGTTCTTCTTACGTAATTTATTGAGGAGTGTGGGAATGATTGACAACCATTTCAAGAACACCCCCCAAATGTAGGATTAGCAGATTCACCTCCAGTGGTATTGTAGTAACCTAATTCCGACTCTTCGCAAGTTTACGAAGCTCCCTGGGTTGATAATTAATTTCATGGGCATGTGACAAAAATAGGAAACCATTCACCTTGTTTGGCCCCCAACATTTTGGTGCCATTATCGAGGAAGCGTCTTAATTAGATTACTTACAATACCCTGAAACCTTCCATATGACTTTGTATGAGTTCTTCGAGAAGAAGAGGACCTGACGGTCGCTTTATAAGAACTAATCCATTAGGACCTGAGTTAGCCGAGCATTTTGGATTTGAGTTAGACTCGCTTGACCTACTAGCAGTCCATTGGAGTGTGGAACCGCACTTTGTGCAAAGTACCGCCTTATCCCATCAACAAGGATACGAACGAATCATCATAAATCCCCTGTTTAATAGGACTCCTCTAGAGGAAGCCCTATTGTGGAAGGTTGTGGAGGATTAGACGATCTCGCCGACAACCTTAGAACATTGACTCAAAAAGTTTTAAATGATCGAAAGGCCATAAATGCTACATTAGAAACCACATTTCCCAAAAAAATGGCAGATAATGATGAACTCTCATCTGGCTTTAGTATCCCATTAGAGGAGGGAGTAGGAGATACCAAAATGAAAAACATATCCCCTGCTCACCTTCTGTCCTTTAGAGGACACCCGACTGAGGACCCTGACCTATTTCTATTCAAGTTTGATGTTTTGTGCAGGTCTGTGGATTACAAATCAAACACGCAAAAGTTGAAATTATTTCCTTCTACATTAGACTATGCAGCTCTGCGATGGTTCATCGGTCTAGGAGACAAACACATCACCACCTGGGACTAGATGAAGAAGCTCTTTCTAGAGCAATATCAAGATTTTGAGAGAGCAAGAGACTCTAAGGAGAATGTCCTGAGCATGAAACAAAGAGAATATGAGTCTCCCGAGGAGTATTGGGAGAGATTCAACTTTAATCTTCAATGGCCCCCTCACTCGAAGCTATCTGATAAGTCTCTCAAAAACATCTTCTTGAGGGGACTTACCAATGAGTCACTGGAGGCTCTCAACATGATCTATGGAGGTGATGTCTATCAGCATGCTATGGATGACATCCAAAAATTATGCTGGAACTACTCGAGAAGGCGAGGCAAAATCACCGCCAGGACCATGAAGGCGACTGCTTCAGTCACCAAAACAAAAATAGGCAACATGTTGGAGGATTTGAAGAGCGAAATGCTCTCATCTCTAGGACTGTAGATGGATACACTACTATTAGAAAAGAAGAAACAAGAAAATGATGCAGCATTAGCCTATTTTTTCCCAAAATGCAGAGGAAGGCACACAAATAATGCATGTCCAGAAAACAAGGTCAGAGTATGCGCAGTTTGCAAGCTGAATCATAAAAATTGATTGTGCCCACAACTGCCCAGTAACCAGAAAGTAGCTGAGAGCATGGAGGCCTACTTCATAGGCAATAGGAAGAGTTGGCCATAGCCCCCCATGGGGAATATACCAACTAGAATGCCATCATATGAGGGAGGGCCATACATGCACCAAGGACCCCCTCAAACACCTAATATGGTGTTGTGGGGACCATCACCTTGGACTAACGCACCCCAGTAGCATTTCCGAATTAGCAGCCATGGATGCCATATCCATATCCTAGGAAGTAGTGGAGAGGCCACAATGCATGGAATTAGACTCCACAGAGTGTAGCGCCTACTCACATCCAATAGAACTTACTAGCATTGCCAGCAGAAAGACCTACGCAGCTACCAGCACAACCGACAACAAACTCGAACAATAGAGTAAATCAGCCGACATACAACGTAGAAGGTGAGATGTATCATATGTACAATATTTAGCTTAGATCAGGTAGGTAGCTAGGATTAGAGACATCGCATCTGGTAGAAGAGGAGGAAGAAATAGTAGAGACACCTACACAGGTAGAAGAGGAGGAAGAAATAGAGGAGACACCTCTGGTAGAAGAGGGAAAAACACTTGAGAGAGCGGAGGCTCCATTTCCTAGCCAGCTGTAGGAACAAAGAAAAACAACATAGCCAAAATTTGACATCTTGTCGAGCTTGAAGAATCTCACGATGATAATCCCATTATTTCAAGCAATTCAAGATGTCCCCATTTACACCAAGGCAATTAGAGAAATGTGTCTAAGAAGACCAGGATGAAAAGCTACCCAGACTATTAATGTCATGGGTAAACTGGCAGATCTAATGATGGGTGGAACACGTCATCCGAAGTATGCAGATCCAGGCAGCCCAGTGTTGACCATAAAAATTAGAGGACATTCCCTGTCCAACACATTAGTTGACCTCAAGGCAGCCATCAACGTGATGCCTCAAGAGACCATGCAAAGGCTGTAGCTCATGAACCTGAAGCCAACCATGATAGTGCTATAGTTAGCCGATCGATCAACCATGTCGTCGGAAGGGATGCTGGAAGATGTGATCATAATAGTCAGTGCATGGGAATATCTAGCCGATTTTTTAGTTTTGCAAACCAAGACCAGGCTAGGCGGTTACCCGTTCATTTTGGAGAGGCCATGGCTGGCAACAGATGATGCTTACATCAGCTGTCGAGATGGGATAATGACCATCTCCAATGGGAAAAACGTCAAAAGGCTGACCATTTCACCGCTAGCTCAGTCTATGGACTCGACAGAAGAACCCAGGATCACCGACCATGGAACTACAAAGTTGTCCATAATCCAGCTGATGATGACCTTAGAGGAGGTGGAAAAAGAGGACGAGGATGGTGCTATAATGGAGTTTCTCCATGGAGAATTTTCCACCCCCACACCTGGATCACCATTGACTGGCACCTAAGATCAGCACATCCAACAAATACATGTTGGGCCAGGGAGGATATTAAACATCAACAGCAGGTTGACGACCACACAGCTAGAAAAATTGGAAGAGCTTCTGGTAAAACACCAGCAAGCATTTGCATGGGACTATGTAGATATGCACAGCATCATCCCAAAAATATGTACCCATCAAATTTATTTAGATGACTAGGCAACTCCTAGTCGACAGCCACAGAGAAGGATGAACCCAGCAATGAAAGACATTGTCAGAGAAGAACTGCACACAAACTTCTAGCTGTCGAATTCATATATCCAATTTTTGACAGTGAATGGGTATCACCATTAGTGGTGGTCCCCAAAAAGAATGAGAAATTGTGGATCTGCGTGGACTACCGGGCATTGAACAAGGTGACTAAGAAAGACCACTTCCCACTCCCATTCATCGATCAGGTCTTGGACACACTCTCAGGAAGAAAATACTTCTCCTTTCTGGACGGTTTCAATGGTTACAACCAGATCCAGATAGGGGAAGAAGATCAAGATAAAACAACGTTCACCTGTCCATGGGGAACGTTTGCCTATAAGGTATTGCCTTTTGGATTGTGCAACGCACCGACCACCTTTCAAAGGGCGGTGCTTAGCATATTCTCTAATATGATAAGAGACAGGGTGGAAGTATACATGGACGACTTCACCGCCTATGGAGAAACCTTCTAGGAGGCAATGACAAATCTGGAAAGAGTGCTCGACAAGAGCAAGGAAAATCATTTTTCCCTAAGTAATGAAAAATGTTTTATGATGATGCAGGAAGGCATCGTGTTGGGACACCACCTCTTTGCGGAAGGAATAAAAGTAGACAAGAGGAAGATCGAGGTCATCAGAGACCTACCTAGCCCTAGAATGCAGAAGGAGGTAAGAAGTTTCCTTGGATTATCTGGGTACTACCAGCGATTTATCGCCGAATTTAGTAAGATTGCCAAACCACTGCACACCCTACTTTCTAAGGACGTAGAGTTCAATTGGACGGGAGATTGCGAAGAAGCGTTCCAATTGCTGAAAGAAAAATTGATATCTGCACTGGTCTTGAGAGGACCGAATTGGGCCATACCATTCCATATTTACTGTGATGCATCTAATGGTGCGATCGGAGTAGTCCTCGAGTAGAAAGACGACGAAGAATTTTATGCCATCTATTATGCTAGTGAAAACTTGGCGGGAGCAGAGCTCAACTATACAGTGATAGAAAAATAATTCCTTGCAGTTGTCCATGCAATAAAAAAAAATTGCCACTATATAATGGGATACAATGTCTTCATCCATACGGACCATGTGGCTATCAGGTATCTGATGAGCAAGCCGGCCATTGGTGGCAGAATTATCAGATGGCTATTGCTATTATAGGAATTCGACATCACTATAGTCGATAAATCGGGCAAGGACAATGTCATGGCGGATTTTCTATCCAGATTGATTCCAGTAGATCATCAAGCAATGGAAGATCAGTTTTTGGATGAACATCTATTCGCTATTAGTGAACAAACTCCGTGGTATGTAGACAGCCAATTACTTGGCCACCGGAAGGACCTCTCCTGCTCCCTCCTACCGAGAAAAGCAGGCGATCATAGAGAAGTGCATCATTCCTTTGGATGGATGGTCTCCTATTTAAAATAGGATGGGACCAAATTATAAGAAGATGCGTAGCAGAATAGGAGTTTTCAAAAGTGCTCAAGGCATGTCACGATGAGCCATGCAAAGGACACTTTGCAAGGAAACGAACTGCCTACAAAATCCTGTAGGCTGGGTATTTTTGGCCCACTCTGTTCAAGGACGCGATAGCGTATACCAGCAAGTGTGATGAGTTCCAGAGGATGGGTAGACCAACCCACCAAGATGAAATGCCCCTGCAGCCCTAGGTACACCTGGAACCTTTCGATAAATGGGGCATGGACTTTGTGGGACCATTTAATCCACCTTTGATGGAAAGGAGGTTTATTATAGTCTATACGGATTACGTCACCAAATGGGTGGAAGTGCAAGCATTAAGGGACTCAAAGGAAAGAACGGTCGTTGATTTCTTATTTTCCCATATTTTCACATGATTTGGGGTTCCTCGAGAGATAACAACAGACCAAGGGCCCCAATTCACCTCCAAATTGATTGAGGAGCTGATGGAGTAGTATAGAGTTCGGCACAATAAAACCATGCCCTACCATCCATAGGCGAACAGGCAAGTAGAAGTGACAAACAGGGAGATAGAAAACATCTTGACCAAAACCGTGCAGCAACACAAGAAATATTGGGCCACACGGTTGTCGGAGGTAGTTTGGGCATACAACACCACGTGGAAATCCACTATAGGATGCACACCTTTCCAACTGATCTATGGAAAAAATGTGATGATGCCCATCAAGTTCAAAATAAAAACTCTAAGGATGGCTTTAGAATTAAATTTGAGCTTGGACGAAGCTCAAAAATAGAGGATTTGCTAGCTAGATCAGCTGGACGAAATTTGACTGGATGCTTTGCAGAGGACAAATATTATACAGAAGCAAAGAAAGAAGTGGCATGATAACCACATCAAGCTGAAGAAGTTCCAGGTAGGGGAATGGGTACTGTTGTATGATTCCCGGTTCCAGGAAAGGAAGGGTAAACTTATGCAGAGGTGGATGGGGCCGTATGAGGTGGCAGATCTCATTAGGAATGAGGCGGTGCATGTTAAGACAATTGATGGCAACAACACCATGTTCACAGTCAATGGCCATCAACTACACCCCTATAATACGTTTGAAACGTTACAAGTGGAATCCAGAGTAGCCGTGGGGGAGACCCCATATTGCTAGATCTGGACCGAACTCTCACAGGTGAAATGGTGGGCACGAAAGTGCTCACCCAAAACTTTTTAGTTAATATAGTTTTTTTTGTAATGTGTGTTTTTGCAGGGACGATGCCCGCATGCAAGCTACAGGAATCCTAATCTAGGGCCTAACAGGCATGAAACGTGTCTAACTACATTTAGTTTCCTTTCATTTTTGGTTTCTTTTTGTAGGTGGAGGACCTGACAGCACGAGGGATAGGTATATGGGAAACCAGGCCTGATTCGGCTCAGCATTCTGACATCGGCTCGTAGGTAGAATCTAGGCAACATGAAAAATTGGGAAGGCTTGATCACCCTTTTTCCAATCAAATCGCCATCCAAAAGAAGGTTCCAAGTCTAGAAGAAGGCGCCTTACTGCATCTAGAAGAAGGTGCCAAGTCCAGAAGAAGGTGCCTTACTGCATCTAGAAGAAGGCACCAAGTCCAGAAGAAGGTGCCTTACTACACCTAAAAGGCACCCATCCAGAAGAAGGTGCATTACTGCATCCAGAAGAAGGTGCCAAGTCCACAATAAGGTGCCTTACTACACCCGAAAGGTACCCATCCAGAAGAAGGTGCCTTACTGCATCCAGAAGAAGGCGCCAAGTCCACAAGAAGGCGCCTTACTGCACCTAAAAGGCACCCATCCAGAAGAAGGCACCTTACTGCATCTGGAAGGCACCAAATCGAAAGACAACGCCTTCCATCCATTCAGAAGTTCTATTAAAAAATATATATATATATATATATATACATATGTAGGGGCCTTCCGTGGCAGGAAGGCACCAAGTCTTAAAAAAAAAAAGCCAGCCGAATATGCCTTCCAACATCAAGAAGGTGCATTCATCTAGCCGAGACGCCTTCCAACATCAAGAAGGCGCATTCATCCAGTCGAATACACCTTCCAACATCAGGAAGGCACATTCATCAAGACGAACGCCTTCCAACATCGGGAAGGTGCGAACTAGAAGGAGGCGCCCCCCACATTGGGAAGATGCATGCAGGCAAAAGCGCCTCCCACCAATCAGAGGCACCTCGTAGCACCGAAAGGCACATTCGTTCGAAGAAGAGCACCGACAACATTGAAAAGGTGCTACAAGGACACCATCCACATGGGAAAGGTACCTTAGAATGCCTCTCATGTGCAAAATTTACATCTACCAGACGCCTCAAGCAGAACGAAGCATCGCACAAATGAGCGACATCAAAGGACCATACCCCTCCCTCATGTCACAAGTCAGCAAATCAGTGGCCACCACGATGACTGGAATGACGAATCAGGTACACGCATACTAAATCAAATCGTTTATATAATTATTTATAAATACGCAGTACCAAAAAATATACTGTCGTCATAGAGATCGTATCCCCCCATAGCCAGAATCGTGTGCCAATGATAGGGCATCTTCCATAACTGCTAGGGTTAGGCATCTTTTCTATAAGAAGGAACCTTCCTGAAGAAGGAAGGACGAAAAAAATATACAGCAGTAGAAGGCGCCATGGGAGGAAGGTCCAGAACCACGTGATCAAGAAGAATGAACCTAATGATACTGATGGGATCAGAGGGTCAGTGAAGACCCAATTCGAAGCCAAGGTGTGGCTCGAATATTGCACCCTGGTCAGTCAGGGCCAGGACGTGGAGGCAACTAGCGAATTCACCACCTATTTGAGGGGTGATGCGGCCAAAGTACGAGGGGTGGAAATTCCAGTCACCCCTGAGTTCATCTCATAGGCGACTGGATTGCCTCTCACGGGGGAATGTACATACAAGGGTGAAGTGTTAAAACTATATGCCAAAATGCTGCTACCGGGAGAAAATGTGCAGATAGACAGGGAGGGGTTACTCAAAAACAATCTCCCCATGAATATACGAAAGATGTTCGAGCAGATTGCTCGATTATTCACATGCACAGGGAAGTATACCCATCTGCACATTAATCATGTGCACTTCCTCAATCACCTAGTGCATGGGAGGAAATTAAATATACCTTTCTACCTGGCGAATGCTCTGAAAGATGAAGCGGCTCGGTACCAAAAATGGGCACCATCCGCCTTAGCCCACCATGGGCTGATATCGACATTGGTCCACCACGCAGAAGCACAAGGATAGAACCACGACGCAGAGGGAGATGGGGGCCAAATAGAGCAACACAATGTGGTTGCTGAATTAGGGCAAGATGAAGCATCCCCTATAGAAGAGGTAACAAACATAGGGCAATCGGCATTGCCCTATTTTCTAGGAGGAACAGAGCAGTCACCGGTGCCCGAAGACATAGAGGACAGAGGACATTCCCCAGTGCCCGAGTATGAGAAGGAAGGAGCACTGCTCGCCAGTGGTGAGGATGAACCAATCCCTAGGAGGAAACATCTGCGGTGACTCCTCTCGATAGAGGAAGGATAGAGTGACCCAGAGATAGATGTTGCCACCCAAACCCTCCGAGAATTAATGAACCAGAGTCCACGAAATGAAGGAACTTCTGGGAGTAACGACCAGATCGATGTGGCCTTGGAGGAGGCACTCAAATGGCAAACCGATTGCTGGATGGCACAATAGATTCTAGAAGATTTCTAGAACTAGCATAAAAGGGAATTGGAGGAAAGGGATAGATGAATCACTCAGCTCGAGCAGCTATTTTGGCAGTTGCAGGAGGAAAATCAAATACTTCACGACAAAGAAACAACAAGACAGGAGGAATCCACTTAGACTGATTGGGCAGAAGAAGTGCCGATGAACTCTCCCACATCTGCCGAACGAGTATTCTCTTCAGGGGAGATTCGATCGAATGCCCGATAGAGCAGCCCGGAGGCAGGGGAGGATGCCTCTACTTTCAGGGGTGAAAAGGAAAGAAGTCCTACGATGGCCCCTATCATTGTCTTGAGTGACATAGAGCAGGACGAAGGTCTCTAGCAATAGAAGACCAGAGGATAAGGAGGACCTCCCCAAGCCTGAATAAGGAGAAGAGCCTAAGGGGTCGACACCAGGTAGACAAGAGAACGAAGGATCACCCTTGAAGATAGCAGCATAACCAGTCCTTTAGAGTAAATAGAAGTCCCCAAAGGAGAAAGAAGAGACCTCGGTCCGAGCTGCCACATTTTTTGCAGAGGCCAAGGCAAAGAGGCCCAGGACGGCTCGATAGAAGGTGAAAGTAACATTCACTGAGTCATAGGAGGACGAGTGGGACATGCAACTGTTCGTCGAATGGCAAAAATATTTTGAGCAGCTACGCAACAAAATGAAAGCAGCCAAGAAGGCCAAGAAGGCATCCTTGAGGGTAAAAGGAGATTTTGGCATCTGCATCAATTCGACAGAAGACAGCCAGTTTTGGGACATCTATGGTTCATCCCGAGGGTGGCCTTCCATGATGAGGAGGTACTTGGAACGGTGGGGAGTATATGGCCCACAATTGGAGGCTGCTACGATTGCAAAGGAGAATGCATGGCTTACCCCTAAAGTGGCCAGATTATACAAGGCCCAAGTAGTGCCTTCCAGAGGGGATAACTCGGATATCCCTTTGGCAGTGGTCAGACCTCTAGACGCCAACCTCTAGCAAGTTTCCAAAGCTGCATTTCAATCGGCAGGAACAACGCTGGCTAGACGACCACCAGTAGCGGCCAGAACAAGAAGAGGACAATTGACAGCCACAGTTTCCCATAGGCAAAGGCGAACCACACCTTCAAATGCCAGAACGAAAAGACAGACTTAGGCCACAGGGGCAGTAGAATCCTCCAAGAGATGGCGATGATGAAAATTCAGAGGGCTACCTGCAGCTTGGATGCCATGAGGGCGTGGCATATGTTAGGCGTGGGGGGATGATGAGCACTAGAAATGCTCATATTTTGTACATATTTCTTTGATCAATATGCGGCTGTATAATAAGGATTGCGTACTTTTATGAATGATTATATAGATATTTGATATAATTATGCATGTTATCTAATTTGTGTGCTTTTAGTATGTTTTGTGGAATTGCAGTTGATTTAGTTAGATTTGGAACGGTCGAGGTCTTTTGATGGACCTGGCACTTTATTTCATTAAGGGTCAATGTAAAGAACATAGGCACCTCCCTGCAACTGGAAGGCCCCAAGGGAACAAGCGCCTCCCTGCAATCAGAAGGCACCAAACCAAAGACGAGTGCCTCCCTGTAGTCGGAAGGCACCAACTGAATACAAGTGCCTCCCTATAGTCAAAAGGTGCCAACTGAATGCGAGCGCCTCCCTGCAGTCGGAAGGCGCCAACTAAATATGAGCGCCTCCCTGTAGTCGGAAGGCACCAACTGAATACGAGCACCTCCCTGTAGTCAGAAGGTGCCAACTGAAGACGAGCACCTCCCTGCAACCGAAAGGTGCCAACCAAAGACAAGCGCCTCCCCACAGTTGAAAGGCGTTAGCAAAAGGCAAGCACCTCCCCACAACTAGAAGGTGCCACTAATTCTTTGCTCGTTGACCAGATTTGAACGACGTGGACAGCAACGGCTGGTGCAGTTCTAGCTCTGCGTCATGCAGAGATAAATTGGAGATTGCACCAATGTATCAAAACATCTAACTAATGCCAGGCAAAGCACAAGATGAACAACGAACATGCTGCCATTAGAACAGAACGTCAGATTTCAATTGCATTTACCAGACTGTCTTGATTTAGTTTGGGATAAATCGACTATTGTAACTACTTCTGTAATAGAAGTTTTGCGGGTGTGTTATATAAACACATCCAGATCGTTCTGAGAAATATATAGAAATAAAATAAATATCCATTTAGACGTATAGAGATAAATTATAGTGTGTTGATGAATATATTAAAGTTCCAGAAGTTCTAAGCGCATGTTCGATCGGGAAGAAGCTGCTGGAGCCTGGGCCCACTCCAAGCCAGTATTTCTTCCCCATTTCCTTTTTGTTTATTTATTTTAATTAGTTTTTTGCTTTCATAATAACGTTCATTAGTTTGCTAGTTCCAGTATTTGCAGTAGATTTATTTTTAGGAATGTGTACATGATTTATTTCTGTAGATTTAATTCTGTTCTTCTTACGTAATTTATTGAGGAGTGCAGGAATGATTGACAACCATTTCAAGAACATACCCCAAATGTAGGATTAGCAGATTCACCTCCAGTGGTATTGTAGTAATGTAATTTTGACTCTTCGCATGTTTACGAAGCTCCCTGGGTTGATAATTAAATGCATGGGCATGTGACAAAAATAGGAAACCATTCACCTTGTTTGGCCTGCAACAGCTTGGCAAACAGATCTCGCGTTAGCTCATCCCAAAAATTGACCATCATTGACTCCAAGTTATATGCCAGGACATCAAGGGGAAAAGGCATATTGTACCCCAAACTAGACTTGTCATAAGGTATTTGATACTAGCTGGTAAGGGATTCTAGTGCCTTGCTCATACAAGCCTAACCCAAAATTGTGCCAATTACATAGGTCAAGGTACTTCAAGGTGAAGTTAGGGTTAGACAAGTAGTTAATATCTTCTCTAAAGTGCTCCTAATCTTCCTCCTGTTGCTGATAAGGTTTGATGCCATAGTCAAGGCCTCCATATACAAAATTTATTTGACTAGGGGGAAGCCAAGAGGCACAATAGTACCTATGGGAAGATAGGGTCGACCCATGTATTGTACTGGCTCTATAGTAGGGGTAGTTGTAACATTCCTAACCATGTACTCTCCCAATCCAATGGAAGCCAGGTGCATTATGACCTGAGGCTACATATAAAAGAGGGATGAGAGAGAGACCTGATATGATTCATCATTTTTCTCATGTGGTAGCTCCTCATTATCTGGGTTAGGTATCTCCTCTACGAATATGGTGGATATGGTCGGTTGGACCTCATCAATAGGTCACTTCCATGGGTTCCTAGGCAAAGGATCCACAGGTGCATTGGGTATCTGGGGGGTGCTGATAATGAGGATGGTATGACATGCGATGGCAATAGAGTCAAACCTTGGCTATATTTATTCAGTTGGAAATCCAGATGGGTTGATGGTAAGGTTGACTCAAGGAGTTGTTGCACCATATTACAATACTTGAAGGGTTCTAGGTTTGTAGGGATGACATGAACTTGCCCTCCATGAGTGTACTTGAGGCACTGGTAAGTGATGGAAAGGACACACTTCATGTCCCTGATCCATGGTCTACCTAACAGGATATTGTACGCCATATCACCCTCTAGGATGTGGCATAGCATCGGGATGATATTTTTCCCTACTTGAATAGGTAGGATGATCGTACCAACTTTTGAGCATATGGCATCATTGAATGCTCAGAGTGTAGGTAGATGCGATAATGTGGGATGTTGGGAGCTTCAAGTACTTGGGAGTTATTGTCATGATGATGTTTCTAGAAGACCCAGTGTCTATCGACACTCTCTTGTATGGTGTTCTATTCACACATGCGACGATGTGCAAAGGGGGATCTACCATATAATTTGGAATCGGTTTAAGCTCATCTTCTTGAAAGGTAATCACCGATTTCGTGCATTGCTGCACATGCCCCATGAAGTTGTTTAAGGAGTTGGACTCCTGGGGTGGAAGATCAATTGCCTTAAGGATATCCATCAAGACTTCTTTATGAGGAGGTAATTTTTGGATGAGCTCATAGATAGAGAGCTAGATAGATGTCATTCTTAAGCTCTGAGCAAGCTTACTCTTAATTGTGACCATAGGCGTAGGTGGGAGGCTCGACCTAAGAGGTGGTAAAGGCTGTGATGTTGAAGGAACATCACTCTGAGTCGTAGGTGGCACGGTTGGACTTGGGTACGACGTATTCCTTGTTACAATGTTGATCATGCCAACATACCCCTGCCTATGGGGGTATGGTGTACCTCATTCACCTGGGGCACAAGTGTGACCTACTCCACATGGGCATACAAAGGGTCTTTAAAGACCTCCATATGTTGGTTGTTTGGTGCGATAGGGTTGTCCACATGAAGGGCATTCCTATCGATCATGTCCTGCACCAATTTCTTGAAATTGTAGCACATTTGCACATCATGTCTATTTTGCCTATGAAACTTGCAATATAGGTCTTCTCTATATCCTTTGGGCTTCGATGCATTTGGGTCGATGGGTCGAATCTCAGGCAGGTGGATTACATTGGCCACTAAGAGGCACTCAAACAATGAGTCCATAGACTCTGTAATGGGTGTGAACTATCACTTGGGGTAATATTGTTGATTTTGCCCTTGATTATTTTGGTTGTCCTTGGCATAGTTCCCAGGAGTGGCCTGATAATTAGGCTTTTGAGACGGTGTGGCTTGCACTGGCCCTGGGACACTAATGACAACCTGATTCACTATTTTTGGCTTAGGCTGTGTTGGGGTACTTTTAGCATTTTTTTTCCACTCCTTCTTGCGAGGCTTCACAATCTTGCCCTCTTTAATCTTGATTTCTTCGATGATCCTAGCCTATGTTAGGGCATCTTCAAGATTTGCATACTATTGTAGCTGTAACAACAAAGAGATCAACTATAGCTCTTGGAGAACATGTAAGTCAACTCTGACATGGGGAGAATATAAGGCAGCTTGGTGAGTAGGGCTCACCACCTATTGCCATAGTTTGTTATTGACTCATCATCATATTGTTTCAACCTAGCTAGGTCATCCAGTGTCACATTCCTCTTGGTATTGAAGGCAAAGCATTCTAGGAACGCATTTGCAAGTTGGTCCAAGTTGTGGATGATATGCTTAGGGAGTTGGTAATACCATTCTAAGGTTGGTCTAGAGAGGGTAGTCACGAACATCCACAACAAAAAAGCATCATCATCATGAATGCCAAAGCATTAACCTAAGAATTTGGTGACATGTTCCTACGCATCTTCCTCTCTCTTAAATGTAGCCAATTGAGGAAACTTAAAATTGCTCTAGATAGGCATGTATAGGAACTGAAGGATGAATGGGTTGACTACGCAACTGGTGCATGATGGGATTTTGAGATCCAAATCCAGAGGTTTTTTTATCTACTGACTCCAGGAACTCTAGCAATGCTCTATACTGGATTGAGAATTTAAGCTCCTCATATCTTCTTACATCCTATGGTGGAGGTCTAGGATCCTCCAACCTATTGCGGGGTGGTGGCACGTCACCCCCTACCTTGGTAAGGCATCTCCAAATACTCTACCTTTGGCTCATGCTCAGTGTAGGCCTTGTAGGGCATTTCTCGAGTCGATCTATAAAGAGGGGTATCTTCCCGCTATGGGCATTCCATGTTTGGCCTGGGAGGCAAGTCTCGATCTTGCCAAGGAGGTTATGGAGGCAACATTGGATAATGCCTAGGAGACCTATATCAAATGAGTGTGGGTTGCATCGGGTGGACTTCCTATCTATGTGTCTTAGGGGTAGGAACCCTCTCTCGTAAAGTCTTTCAAAAAAAATCATTGGTCTATCGTTTGATTCTTTCTTTCTCAAGTTGATGCAAGCAGTCTAGTTGTCCCTTGTCTTACCAAAGTTGTTGGAGCTGAGATTGGAACTCTGCATATCTGGCAACTACCTGTTTGACTTGTTCCACATTGTAGGGCCTAGGAGACCTGTGAGTCTCACCTTGAGGCTAACCTCATTCAATATGATCAGTGATATCTATTGGGTGCTTCCCTCGATCAAGGGCTACCATATTGACTTGGGGTTTGGGCCAAAACATAAGCTCATTATACTCGACGGGCATAGAGGCACATCGTGCATGTGTAAAATACTACTCTTGAGGAAAATATAGAATTTCCTCATGCCTTCCTTCATGGACGAGGAAAGGCAGGGTAGAGTTGGCTCACCCCGATCGATGAATATCATACCCATCAGGTTGCCTATGCTATTGTACCCTATCAAGGTGATGTGTAGGCAAGGTCATATCAACCTGCTCTACCCAGTGTTTGAAGTCATGCTCTAGCCTATGGACAGGCATGTTAGCCCTAATAGGCACACAGATGCATGGTACTTCTCTCTCTATTAGCACCTCAACATGCTATTGCCTTTCACCAAAGAAGGCATATGATGTATCTAAATATCGGGAACACTCTCCCAAGTAAATATCATCGCCCCTTAGGGTGTCTTGCATAGGGATTCCTCATAGGTGTGGCTCATGCCCCACTGTATTAGGGCTAGGATGAGTAGAGGCTCATCGAGGAGGTATGACCAGGTCCCTGGAGCAATAGCAGATATGACTCATGTCTCCTAGCCCACTCTCTATAGCTTTCGCTCGTGATTCGGCTTGGCTATAGGTGCACACCATTATAACTCCCTAAAAAATATGAGTGATTATCTTCTTTAAAAATTCTTAATGAAACAATAAACACGAAAAGGAAACACTCAATAAGACAAATGATTGTCTCTTTTAAGTTTTAGATGTGAATTCCTAAATGGTTTTGTGTGTTTCAGATGTGTTATTTGTAAAGAATGACCTTGTATCACGTGTTTGAAATCTTATTAGATGATAATCTTGTGTTTAATTAGATTTAACCTATATACTTGTAGCTCAAAACTTGGATATGAACTCTAGGTCATGTTATCCTACCTATAATGTGTGGTGATGAGGTCCACACATAGCCAAGGAGCACATGTCCTACAAGTTCCTCACCTAGTTCACTCGTAATCTGCGATATACCTCTTCGAAGAGATATACGTGCTATAACCCATGGGTTATGACAGATATTGGAACTGACCTTAGGAAATAAGAAGGTTCATGGGATTTGAGACAACGGGTGGAGATGAAACCACCTCATTGAACTCTACTAGTGGATTGTGATGAAATCCACCTCACTAGCGTTTAAGTGAATCGTGGTGTGTGTGGTTCTTTTTAAACCAAATAAAGTAAGAAAAAAATAATTCGATTATCATTGAATAAATGCATGCAAAAGGTGCATTTTAATTTCAGAAAGTTAGTGTAAAAAGAACTCACAAATGTATCTAGAAATTCCAAACCCTAAATGTTAGCCTACCCATTGGGTAGGCTACAAGCAAGCAAACCATAGAGATGCATTTCTACTTTGATTTTCTTTTGATTTTTATCCTTTTATCTATTTTTGTTATTTTGTGTTTAAGAAAAAGGAAAACTAACTTTTAACCTTTCTAAACAAGCAAAAGATTTGAGAAAAACCAAATAAAAATAGTTTTTGAAAGTGCAAAACAGAGATGGAAGATTCAAATGCCTACCTCATCATTGCCAAAACTTGTTATTTCTAGAATTTTGCTTAGAAAAATCTTTGGTTTCTATTCACTCTAGGGTGGAATGAATAGCAGGTCTGTATTCATTCCAGGGTGGTTCGAATTCACATTCATCCTAGGGTGGCATGAATAGCAGGTCAGAGTTCATTTCAGTCCAGAACGAATAGCACCTACAACATAAAAAGGTGAAAAATGAGCTCCAAAATTCACCTAAAGAAAAAGGGACTAGGTCCCACCATGATTGCCACTAAAGTAGGGAAAAATGGTGCACCAAATGATGATAAAAAATATGTGTATCTATGTCCTATTGCTTATGAGCATCAAACGAAAACATGCAAGTAATATGGAAAAGACATCAAATAACAAGAAATGAGGCGAGGTAAATTTATTTATTATTAATCAAATGGATCAAATCTAGGTTACATAATGTCCCCTTTGAGGGCTCAAATGATTGATACAACTATTTACAAATCGGGTGCCCAAGGATAAAAAATCCTTCAAGTAACTTGGGTGCACATCCAGTGTCTTTCCTTGTACCCAAAATCAAAGTGGGTAGGCCAAGGTTACCGCCACTTGTATCTTAGATATTGATGTCCTATGATCCTTACTAATTTTCTATAGATACTTGCACCTGCACACAAGGAAACCAAAAGCATCAAATAGCAAGTGCGTATGATGTAAAACATGCAATCCCCACAGACACTAAAAGACTAATAATGGGCATATGCATAGATATTATATCAAATCAACTATAAATAACTTAAAATTATAAAGGGATGTAAAATAAAATGTTTTGGGAAGATATCACCCAAAATTACACCAAAATTGAGTCTGATGGTGCCTCGTAATTGCGATGACCGTTCACAACCTACAAAACTCAAAGCAACCAATTTATGCCCCTACATATATTCAAAACACATGAAAATTGGGTAGAATGTATAAAATAACATTTTAAGAAAACCCATATGATCAAAATCAGTGAAAATTTAGGTGTTTCTCCATATGACCATCATAGACCCGCGTGAGACCCTAAAAAACACTAAAATTATGATATCTCGACCAATATAACTCAAAATGACCTGAAATTTGAACTGCAGCATAATATGAACATGTAGAAAATAATTAAAAATAGTCATAAAATTATTGACAGATTTCTATTCATCACAGGGTGGGACGAATAGGACTGTCACAAATTGGGGGCGCCAGGGGGTGGGATGCCCACAAATTCTGCCTAAATTTTACCACCAATTCTATTGGTAATTGATGCAAAACACTATGGGGGGTATTTTTGTCAAATTTGGTGAGTAAATTCACTCAGATGGTTTGGTTATGTGACAAATTGTGCCTACTAGTTCACTCGCAAACCTCCTTCGCTAGGTAGATATTTCGAGGTAAAAATGGGCACAAAAGGTGAAAGGAAATATTAGCAACACTCCATTGCTTTGTCCTAAAAAACTTCTATCCTTCCCTTGTGTGGAAAATGCATCCACTTTATAGCCTAAGGAGGCTCATGTGCAAAAGGGCATGCAAGGGCATCTGTTGCAAGAGGTGCCACTTGGCCACCGACGTGGCATGCATTGGAGGGGAAGAGAATATCCCAATTTGGCCTTATTCATGGAGCATGTCATAGGTTTTGCTACATGCTCTAACTTGTGGGTGAGAATATGCAGGAATCTGACCATTACCAGGTGCCATTTATCTAGATTTGACTTTTTGTCAGTCAAACTTGCTATTCACTCCACCTCATGATGAATGTTGCTATTCAATATAGGGTCAAATGAATAGGATCTATATTCATCCCAAGGTGGGACAAATAGAAACAAGGTGTCAAAAGGTCTCAAAAGTGGTCTAAAACCTTCCAAACCTTGCATAGAGTGGTTAGAACCACTGTATACCTGTTGAGGGCTGCCCTAGGGGCCTAAGTATGTCATTTCAGCCATTGTTTTTGGTAGCATAATCAGATTGACCAAATTTTAGTGTCTATACCCTATTACGAATAAAAAATACTTATACCAATAGTAAGTGATGCTTCATCTATCTTATCCATCATCAGCAACTAGTGGTGGGCATCTGTTACATAAGCTAACATCAAATCATCACCATATTTAGAATATGTTCGACTGGTGTGGAATGTGATTTTAACTTTAAAACGATGTAAGATTATGATAGAAATTATTTTAAATATTATTTCAAATTTAATAAGATAAAATTGTACACCATATATTTGTTGGTGTTTTTTATTACTTCAAGATGATCTTTTAGATTTATCGAATTATTGGTTTTTTCATTGTTATTGATCCCATGGAAACCATATCTTTATAAATACACAAGTGTAAAAGGTTTGCAAAAGGTAAACATAAGTTTTGAAAGGGTTTTGAAAATGTCCCTTTCAAAATTCTCTTTCCAATATTAAAAAAAATATATTATTTTTTGTTACTTATTTCAGGTTATTAAAATTACTTTATATCTACTTAACTTTTAACATTACTTAGCTTCAAAAAAAAAATTACATTTAAAATAATATATATATTTTTATTGGATTTGGTTATTGTGAGAAACCCTTATGACCGACGCACATGACTGAGTAGTTTCCTCTCAACCGTGACCCCTCCTAAGGGGGGAGCTATACTTATAAATAGGGAATTTAACACAAATCCATCACACACGCACCCCCTCACACACTCGCCCATGCTACAATTTGAATCTTGAACCTCCCGAAGAAAATCCAAAGCCCAAACCGTTGTATTGCACCCAGGTTCTTACATTTAAAATAATTTTATTTGCACAATATTAAAAGTATATATATATATATTCCAAACCGTGAAATTTCACCTACTATCCTCCCAAGTCATCATACTCAAGGCGATACGTATGCAACATGTTGTTGGAAAGGGCGGGCACAAATGAATAGAGGTGGATTAGGAAAAGAAATACAATTTTATTTTAAGAGATTTTTATTTACTCTATTTTCATTAAAAATTAATAATCGTATGTTGATTAATTAAATTTTTTAATAAAATATGTTAATTAATTAAATTTTTTAATAAAATATATTAATTAATTAATTTTTTTAATAAAAGGCTTTAATATATCTATAGGTTCATTGTCTCCCCTTATGTTTATAAAGATTAAAAAAACTTAAAAGAATGAAGAATATTTCACTATTGTTAGTTCAAACTAAATTAAACTAAATTAATTGTTAGAATAATATCAAGGGTTGACATCAAATAATAGCCCTTTTTGGATGGTAATTTTTAATATTTCTCTAACTTCACTTATATTGTATGTTTTTTAAATTTTTGTATTATTTATAAATATTATCAGTATTATCAAGTAAACAGGGGTTTATCCAAATTTTATAGCAAAGCAATAACTATGTCTTAAAATGTGTTTTGCTATTACAAGGAAAGAGGAATATGTGACTTTATTTTAAATCATTACATATAGGAATCAAAGTTGTTGACATCAATATGGAGTATATGGTAGAGATTTTTCCTGGTTTTTTATGTCCACCATCATGGAGGATCTCCATAACAAGTCAAATACCCACAGACTAAAACTCAATTTGCCATAATATCATCAATCTTATTTTGTTCTCGGGGAGCATAAATAAACTCTTATATTCTGAATCTAAACTGAAGTGCATGTATCTTGTCAATCACCCTTTGTAACTTCCAATCTTGAGAGGAGATCCTAGTGGGAACCTTTAATCTATTAATGGTTACTTGCGAGTTTGATTCTACCTATACTACATACCATCCAACCTTAGCAGCTTCTTCAAGGCCACAAAGGATAACACACACTTCTACTAGATTATTAGGGAGGACACCAAGATTATCTACAAAAATAAAAGCATGAGTACCATCTAATAGTCTTCCTATATGGAGGGAAATTCTAGGGCATCGATTGGGTTGCTGAAGTGATTTCTGGTTACTGTGGATCTGAAGGCAAGATTGCTGCCCCAGGAGGGTCCAATGGGGACTTCTCCGGATCCTCTCCTAGGGAGAAATAGCTCTTATGCAGATTTGTTAAAAGATAAATCTCCATCCAAGACTGACGAAGCTCAAAGAACTGCATTTAAAATGCTCTTTTCGACTGCTGGAAATAGATCAACAACTCATCGAGTTAATGGATGCCTGCCACAGTCCGAATCAAGGCCCAAGATTGTCATTGAGCCAAGGATGGTCGAAGAAACAGTCTTATACAGAGCCAATCACGATTTGATCTGTAAATTCATGGGTATTCGCCCTACCCTAAATTTTTTGCACTCCTGGGTCCGACAAAATTGGGAGCCTCATGGTGAGTACTCTTTATGGTTTATTAGCAATGGGTATTTTATTGTTAGTTTTTCTTCTCTGGCCGATAGAAATAGGGCTTTCAAATCAAAAAAGAGGAATCATGGTCCGACAAGATTATTTGTTCAACCCTGGAGAGTGGGATTCGATCCTCGAATTGAACCCACTGCTGTCCCGGTTTGGATCCGTTTGTATGCACTTCCAATGGAGTTTTGGAGTGAGCAGGTTTTGGAGATGATCGGTAATTCCCTTGGAAGACATTTGGGTGTCTCCAAAGACACAATAGAAGGGAACACAACTGTTTACGCAAGAATATGTGTGGAAATGGATCTTAGCCAGCCTCTACCGACAGAGGTGGAACTTGAACTTGCAGGACTATCTTGGATTCAACAACTGGATTATGAGGCTCTGCCCTTTAGATGCAGAGTTTGCCACAAATACGGGCATTTGGCCCGATTTTGCCCAAATAATATGAACACAAAAATGGAGGCTCCTCTAGGAATGTCAAATCTTCCTAAGGAGGGTAAGTCAACAATAAACAAAGAACCAACCAATACTTCTCAGGGTAAAGAAGCTCATAGAGATGGTTTTGAACAGCCCAAAAGAAGGAGAAGGCAAAAGAAAAAAGATGGTAAAGAGCAAACCCAACTCAAGCCCGCCAATAGGTATGAGATATTTAAGACACTAGTGGACCAAGAGGAACAATTCATGGAAGGAGTGGATGGTAATAGTGAAAATAATAACATCCACGTTCAAGCTCCTCTTTCATCTCCCCCGTCATAGAGCAGGTAATTGACCACAGTGAGTTACCGCAATCAGAGTGTAGGGGCATTGATAGTGCATAACCAAGAGCAGCCAATAATTAAGGATGTCAACATGGGAATAGCAGAAAAGAACAGAGAAAGGCCAACTTTAGGGATAACTCAGGTGGAAAAGAGATCAAAAAATAGCAACTCTCAAGGAGTGGGTAGAAAATCAAATAAGGAATTGCTAGCAGTTCAAGGAGACAAACTGATCACTGGAGGATCGGTGAGGCCAATAGATTCTTACTGCTCTCAAGGTAACCAATGATTATACAATCATGGAATGTTAGGGGTTTAAATAGTAGAACCCATCAATCTGTTGTTCGAAGACTCTTAGAAAAATGTAAAACAGATTTTTTGCTTATTCAGGAGACAAAAATGTCGTTAGATCTTATGTGTAAAATAGTTAACATAATTTGGAGGGGTGCTGGTCATATGGAAGTGGCTGCCCAAGGTGCCTCAGGGGGATTGTTACTCTTTGGAACTCTCTTGAATGGACTGCAATAGAACATCTAGCTTGGAGGGGTGTTCTCACATCACATTTTAGGAATAATGTCACAATCGAACATGTTTTAATCACAAATTTTTATGGGGCTCAAAACCTTGATGGTCGGAGGCTTCAATGGAAAGTTGTGCATAACATGAGAATCTCAAGGGAAGATTTATACTGGATTATTTCTGGGGATTTTAATGCTAAATTATCCTCTAGAGATCAGGAAGGGGGAACCCCAATTTTGGACCCAGGGGATCGACTTATGATTGCCCAAGTCCAGGCTTTACACTTAGTGGATATTAAATGCCCTGGAACCAACTATACTTGGACTAATAAGAGGAGGGAGCCACATAGCAAGAAGGTAAAGTTAGACCATTTTTTGGTTTCAGAGGAGGCATTTGTAAAATGGAATACAAAATTTTAGATTTTGGAGGGTCCAGTTTCAGATCACTTTCCCATTTTGTTGGAAGGAGGGACTAAGACAGGGAAGATCACAAACCATTTAAATTTGAGAATTTTTGGTTACAAAAAGAGGAACTTCGAAATAAAATTCCATAGTGGTGGGAAGAAGGCCGCCCAAAATATGGGATAGCAATGTTTAGATTCCACAAACAACTTCATTATGTCAAAGCTCAACCGAAACATTGGAGGTGAGCTAACAAGACAGACTTCCAGGTCCAAAGAGCTCCTTTGGTGGCCAGATGGGATGAGGTTCAAAAACACTTTAGGGAAGGAACAATTACCGAGCAGCTCAAAGCCGAGGATGATGCCTTGCGTAAAGCGGTTGAGGACATTGACAACCAAGAGGAGACCTACTGGAAATAGAGAGCAAGAACCACTTGGTTATTAGAAGGTGATAGAAATACCAAATTTTTCCATCGGACTGCTTGTGCTAGGAGACAGATGAATAACATGGAAGCCCTTCAAGATGAGAACGGACACTCCTTTGATACACTTCCGGTATGCATTCCCATTCAATGGATTATTTTTCTAAACTTTTTAAGGAAAGTATGGTGCAAGATGAAGAGGCTCAAAACGACGTTATTGTTGTCATACCTTCCGTTATCTCTCAAGAAGAAAGTCAGACCCTTCTTAAACCCATTGATAGAGAGGAACCGAAGAATGTGGTCTTTGGAATGAGCACCGAAAAACTCCAGGTCCGTATGGCTTTCCAATTGAGTTTTTTCAGGCCTTTTGGGATAACTTGGAGGAGGATGTAATGGTTGTTATAGAGGAGTCCAGAGGTAGTAAAAGAATGCTTAAAGCATTAAATCATACTTTCATTACCTTAATTCCAAAAGGGGAGGAGGGGGTACATATTTCAGATTATAGACCTATTGCCTTATGCAATGTGATATATAAAATAATCACAAAGGTAATGGCCGAGCGGCTAAAACCTCTTTTACATAACATTATCTCCTCAGAGCAAGGGGGTTTTGTAGAGGGTAGGCAGATCCCTGGATGGGGTGGTTCTAGCTCAGGAGGCAATCCATTCAATGCAAACATCTCGGTAACAAAGGAATGTTCATAAAATTAGATATGTCAAAGGCTTATGATAGGGTGGAGTGGAGCTTCTTGGCAAAGATGATGGCAGCCTTTGGTTTCTCTCAGGATTGGATAGAATGGGTCATGAGTTGTGTCTCTACTCCGACATACTCAGTGTTAATCAAGGGTCTTCCCTCGCAACCATTTGGAGCCACTCGAGGCCTTCGTCAAGGGGATCCTTGCTCTCCCTATATTTTTCTCATATTGGCTGAAGGACTAGGTAGACTTTTCTTGAGGAGAAGACAACAAGGTTTGCTAATAGGTATCAAGGTGGGTGAGGAAGTTTTGACTCACCTACAGTTTGTGGATGATACTGGATTGGTGGGAGTGGCCAGCTTCAGGGAAGCAAGAATGATCAGAGATACTCTTAGTGTCTACCTTAGGGCTACAAACCAAGTCATCAATGATAAAAAATCCAAAGTGGTCTTTTTCAATCTTGATCAAAGGCTTCAGGACAGAGTTTTAGAGATCTTGGGATTCACAAGGACTTCTCTCCCAAGTGGTTTACTTGGGGGTCCCTTTGCACTTTAAAAAACTAAAAATAGATATCCTGGAGGAATCTTTTGGATTGTATCAAGGATAGAATTAATCATTGGTCTCACAAATGGTTAAGCTATGGGGGTAGATTAACTTTTTTACAGTCAGTCATTCAGGCCATGCCAATTTATAAATTCTCTATCCTGGCCGCCCCACATACTATATGGAAAGAGTTGGACAAGATGGCTAGAAAATTTTTATGGGAAGGAGTAAAAGGAGAGAGGAAATGGGCCTTAGTAGGTTGGGACAAAGTAACCCAACCCAAGGTAAAAGGAGGTTTGGGTCTGAGAAGATCCAAGATAAATAATAAAGCTTTGGCTGGAAAGCTTTACTGGAGGTGGATTTCCCAACCAACTTCCTTATTCAATAGAATCCTAACTAGTAAATATGTGGGACATGTTAACCCAAATGAGGTGGGCCGTTTCCCTTTGGATGGTACTGGATCCTTAGTGTGGCAGGCTCTCAAGTTAGGATCTCAGGTAGTAAAAGATCGATTATTTTGGAAAGTGGGGAGAGGGGAGAAGGCACGATTTTGGACAGATTCATGGGATCAATACCCACCTATCATTGTTGAATTTCTTGAATTGCAACCAATAAAAGCAGCCATTGAAACCAAGGGATGGGTCCAAATTGAAAGTTATTTCACCACTAGTCAACTGGGGGAGTATAAGTTTAAGCAGTTTAAGAAGTTGGATGAGTGGCCAATTTCAATCCCTCCGGATTTGGCACCCATCATGACTAAAATCTTGACAAAAATATTTCTCACAGGTAGAGACGAGGAGGATGAATTAGCTTGGGGCTATGGGAGCCTTGGTGTCTACACAATGAAGGACGGATATGACAAGATCCTTCCAGAGCCTCCCCCTCATACTTATCAGGTTGAGGATTGGAGAAAGATTTGGCACTCCAAAGGTTGGTTGAAAGTAAACTTTTTTGCCCGGCAGTTCATGCACAATGGAATTCTCACTTTTGATAATCTCGGATGTAAAGGAATCATCGGTCCTTCTCAATGTGTCTTATGCTACAAGAGCGAGGAAACAACTGATCACTTGATGTTTGAGTGCCCTTTCACGCGCCAGATTTGGAAGAGATGGTTTTCATATTATAAAATTCAAGTTAATGGTGACTTGAATCGGATTAATATCTGGGAAAGATGGAAGAGGGGTAGATTTAAATCTAAAGCTCTTCGTATTGGTTGGGAGCTTGGATTAAACTTTATTTGGTGGCAAGTGTGGTTGGAGAGAAATGCTAGAATTTTTAGAGAAACTTTTTCTTCGTTAGATGGAGTTTGGCAGGTCATTTGGAGCAAAGTCACAGAAACTGTGGTCGTCTATGCTAAAGAGGAAACTCAGGTTGTTATTGGGGCAATGGAAGAGGGAGTTGAAGTGCAAGAGGGACAGGACAGAGCTAGTTGGAAACCACCCCTGAAGGTTGGATTAAAATTAATACTGATGGAGCTGCAAAAGGCAACCCAGGTAGAGCCAAAATTGGAGTGGTTTGCCGGAATCATGTTGGAACAGTGCTCTATTGGGAACTGCAAGGCTTGGGAAGAGCTACAAACAATGAAGTAGAAGCCATAGCTATCAAATCTGCTTCTATTTGGGCAGTTAAACAGGGCCACAGGAGGATAATACTTGAATCAGATTCTCAAATAATGGTTGGAGCTCTAGATTGCATGAGGAACTTTGCCTTGAAAGCATGGAGGTTGAGGATTCTTGTCACTCAAATTAAGGAATTATGGAGGGAATTAGATGATGTGATTCCAGTTTACGTGAGTAGAGATTTAAACAAAGCGGCCGACTTCCTGGCTAAGATGGGTGCTGAGAAGGAGGTAGGGGTTCAGTTGCACAATGACATGGCTATTGAGGATGAGGTGATTAGGCAGGGTCTTGAAAGGTCCCTGAGCTAATGATCAAAGAAAAAGCAAAGGGTGGAAAGGTGTCACGATATCGTGACATGTTGCTTCATCGCGGCCAAGGGAGGAAAGGTGTCACGATTTCATGACATGTTGCTTCGTCGCGGCCAAGGGAGGAAAGGTGTCACGATTTCATGACATGTTGCACCGTCATGGTCACTGGAGGAAAGGTGTCACGATATCGTGACATGTTGCTTCATCACGGCCAAGGGAGGAAAGGTGTCACGATATCATGACATGTTGCTTCGTCGCGGCCAAGGGAGGAAAGGTGTCGCGATATCGCGACATGTTGCTTCATCGCGGCCAAGGGAGGAAAGGTGTCACGATATCGCGACATGTTGCTTCGTCACGGCCAAGGGAGGAAAGATGTCATGATTTCATGACATGTTGCTTCGTCGCGGTCAATGGAGGAAAGATGTCATGATTTCATGACATGTTGCATCATCACGGCCAAGGGAGGAAAGGTGTCACGATATCATGACATGTTGCATCATCGCGGCCAAAGGAGAAGAAGTGTCACGATATCACGACATGTTGCATCGTCATTGCCAAAGGAGAAAAGTGTCACGATATCGCGACATGTTGCATCATCGCGACCAAGAGAGAAAAAGTGTCGCGATATCGCGACATGTTTCATCGTCGCGGCCAAGAGAAAAAAGTGTCACGATATCGCGACATGTTTCATCGTCGTGGCCAAAGGAGAAAAGTGTCACGATATCGCGACATGTTGCTTCGTCAGGCCAAAGGAGAAAATGTCACGATATCGTGACATGTGGCTTCGTCGCGGTCGAAAGAGAAAAAGTGTCACGATTTGCTGACATGTTGCAACATCGGCCAAGAGAGAAAAAGTGTCACGATATCGCGACATGTTGCTTCGCCACCAAAGAGAAAAGTGTCACGATATCGCGACATGTTGCTTCATCGCGGTCGAAAGAGAAAAGTGTCACGATATCGCGACATGTTGCAACATCACGACCAAGAGAGAAAAAGTGTCACGATATCGCGACATGTTGCTTCGTCATGGCCAAAGGAGGAAAAGGTGTCACGATTTCATGACATGTTGCAACGTCGCTGCCCAAGGAGAAAAAGTGTCACGATATCGCGACATGTTGCTTCATCGCGGCCAAAGGAGGAAAAAGTGTCGATATCGCGACATGTTGCAATGTCACGGAAAGAGGAAAAGTGTCGCGATATCACGACATGTTGCATTTTCCAAAGGAGAAAGTGTCGCGATATCGCGACATGTTGCATTTTCACGGCCAAAGGAGAAAAGTGTCGCGATATCGCGACATGTTGCATTTTCACGGCCAAAGGAGAAAAGTGTCGCGATATCGCGACATGTTGCATTTTCGCGGCCAAAGGAGAAGAGGGTAAGAGTGTCGCGATATCGCGACAAGTTGCATCAACAGACCAATCCGATCCCCCTGTTAGCTAGTTAATGGTTCAAGAGATTTGGCTCCATTGCAAATCTTCTTTTACTATTGTAAGCATGTGTTCTCTCTGATTTCGGCTGGGAAAATTCTCTTCCCAAATTGTAATTGATCTTTGTTTTAATACAAGTTTTTTCAAAATTTTCAAAAAAAAATAGTCTTCCTATATCTCTCATGCTTTTCCTTCCTAGATTAACTCTTAAATTGCAAGAAATCCATCAAGTCTAGGTGTCTTGTTAGGATGGAAAGAGAAAACAACTTCATGTAGCTCCTCCATAGCTATCTTCTTCATCAAGCTTTTATTTTGTCTTGTGTGATAATTGATGAAATAGTTTACAATTTCTTATATCATGCCTCCTTATCTTGCTCAATATCTAACAAAATAGTTTCGAAGTTATTACTTGCTTCATTTCTTATATATTCTTCATCCTTATTATTTCTTCTAGTTGGAGTGAAAACAAAAAGCAAAAATTTTTTTGGTTGTAGCATGAAAAAATTTGCATTTCTATCTCCTTGAGCCATTTCTCCCTAGATTTTTGGAACCATTATGACTCCTTTTTCAATGCACTATGATAATAAAAATATATTTTTTTCTTCAATGTAAGAATCTTGATCCATTCCATTAGTTTCTAATATGCCTTATAAATTTTAAAGCTTCAATTCAATTTTTTTTTTTTTAATGTTATCAAAAGATTTGGTATTCCAGATCCTAATTTGATTCTTTAAATATTTCATATTTTGAACAAACCAGTGCATATATGATCCTTAAAATTTTGATATCTCAGTGTAACATAACCATCTAGAAGAAATCAGAGTCTTGGAGCCACATAGACTAGAAATGAAATGGCTTTGGATGACCATTATTGGGTAGATTATAAGTCAACATAATGGGTTTGTGGTACGATCTTGCTTGCAATAAAATATGTGAAGATATTGTATACTCTATTTGCAACCATTTATTGGATAACAAAAATCTATCCAATATTTCTAGTATATGATATTTTCCAATGTGTCTAATATCCTATGTATATTGAACTTGATGAACTAATATCCCAAAGGTCATTTGAATTGATAAATGAAGCAAAATATTGCATTAATTTAGACCGTTATTAAAACAACCTTTATTTTCCAAAGAAGATAGAATAATATTGAAATCATCCCCAAGTATCCATAGATCACAATTAATCATCATTGTATTTGATAAAAATATGCTAGGGTCCCAAGTTTGATGTTTTTTCTTTCTTGTAAAATAGAACAACAATCAAATAACTTTTGGCTTCTATATTTTGCCCATCCCATTTGCATTTATCTCATAATGTTTCAATACCACTCGAAGCTCTCATAGAAGAAATTGTTTGACAATATCCCATCTTCCAAATATTTTTCAAAAGTATCCTTAAATTCCTCACTACTTAATTGTATTTCTTGTATTAAAATAAACTTAAGACTATAACAACCTATTAATTCCTTAATAACTCTTTTTTATGGGTCTTATTCATACTCGTAATATTCCATGATATCATTTTCATCATTGTCACTTTTTATTTCTATTAGTGAGCTTAGCCCCACTTCTTGTTAACACCTATGATATTTTTATTTGGCTTCCCAAATTGATATTCCTTTGAGTTTCATTTTATCTTTGTTCATGCTTTGATGGCCTTCCTCTCATTTTTCTTTTCTTACTAGCACTTTCATATTCATCAATATCTTCTATTATTCCATATTGTTAATGAGATTTATCTTCTAAATATTTATATTGCCTTATAAGAATCTAAAATACAAGGAATAGCCTCATTAATATATGTTTTTTTATGTTTCCTTATAAACCCTAAAGTGCACAAATAATACTCTATAGTAAAAAAATTCTTATGTTGCCCTAGAAATCCTAAATTTCCTTAGATATCCTCCATGTTTTTCTTCACTGTGTTGATCTTGAAACCCTAAAGTGCAATGAATACAATTTGAACTATGATTTTATTGCAAGGAGAAAATTTTATGTTACTTGAGGAAAATGAAGATGATTTATCTCAATTAAGATTGATCTCCTTCACCTCATTCGCTATAAAATTTTCCTCTAGATCTTGCTTCGTACCTCTAACTCCTTTTGTATTTGAACTTGCACATTGTATTTACTCATCCCTTATGTCATTTTTCTTTTAATGGTTGATTCAAGTGATCTATAATGGCCTTTTCTATTTGATGATGCAGAGGGTTTTTTCTTACCACTTTCTTGTGAAAAATCATTGATTTGACCTAGTTTCTCCTATGATATGATCTCCTTGTTTCATATTGAAGTTACCCTCATGTCCAAAATTTTTTATCTTTTTCTCCACCATTTTCATTTTGCAATATCTTACCATGTGTTTGATTTCATGACATTTATGATATTGGAATACAATGGTTTCATAATCCACTTGTTGATATCATTCTCTTTATTTATATTTAATCCTAATGGATTATAGTAAAGGTTGTTTAGTAGGTGGTATAAATTATATTATATAGATTTTAATTGGTCTCCAAAACTAGAAACATAAGTATATGATAAAAAGTACGTAGAGAAGCACAAACCAGGTTGTCTACACCCTAGTCGCTCCATGAACTAGACCAGAGAAAAAATAGATGCATTCAGGGGTTGTTTAATAGAAAAACAAAGATCAAAAGAGAGAGACCACACAGGGGCTAAGGAGAACATAAAGAAAAATTAAACCAGTACCCATGTAGGGGTCAAAATATTAGTATCAAAATTCCCACACAGGGGAATAGGGCTCAGAATACAAAACCAAAAAACTCTAATCATCCACAATTTTTAGCTATAGAGATCTTTTGGCCATGTTTCTTGACCAATAGTTTCAAGGAGACACTGATGCTATACATGCCACTAATGATGCTACTAAGGATGGTGTTATGGACCAATTTGAATATGGCCATCAGATAAGCAATTTTTTCACTCCCATAATCAGATTTTTTGAGGTAAGCATACCTCTCAAGATCGGTTGTGCATTTCCATGTCTATAGCAGTAGCATTAAGAACATTTTGAGGGAAATTTTGGTGCCAAATGGATAGATTCATGTGACTAACCCTAACATTGGTGATCAAATCAACAAACTTGTTAGCTTCCCGATAGACATGGTAGGTTGTAGTGTTGCAAAAATTTTACATAAAGACCTTAGCTTCTTGAATAATAGTGCACACATTCCATGAAGGAATTCTATCATTGATAATAGAGTTTGTAACATTCATGGAATCACCTTCAATTTGTAAATTTCCCTTTATTCATTGAGAAATTCTAGCCCTCTCCACAACGTAGGAGCTTCAACATAGTGGTTTGTTTAGACTCCCAAAAACTTAGAATAGGCCACTATGAGTCATCCATTGTGATCCCTAACCAGACCTCCGACACTTGCTACACCTGGATTTCCTTTATAAACACCATCATAGTTAATTTTAAGCCATCCTACAATAGGAGGAGTCCAATTATCACCAATTCTAGGATGGGGATTAGAAGGAGTAGAGCTAAGACTATGGGGAATACTAAGGAAATGGAAAAGAGTGGACTCAAGGGCAGACTTAGATCATTTTGTGCAAGGGAAAAGCTTAGAAACAGATATAGAGTCCTTGAGAGTGTTTGAAAAGATCCTACTATTTCTTTCGAGCCAGATCTACCATAGGATATGATGGAGATAAAATTTCCACAAAGAAAACCTAGAATTTTTGAAAGGCATGGGCCACTAGGAGAAAAAAGAGCTAGGGAGTTGGGTTGGGCCTAGGATATGTGAAAGGTGGATATGAGATGATCCATGATAGAGTGGAAGAAGGAACATTTTGTAAATATGTGGTTGACAAATTTGGAGGCCGCTAAGAAAAGATGACATCTATTAGGAACAAGCATCCCTCTCTTCATGAGATTATCGATAGTGAGGATCTTGTTTTGGATGGAAAACCAAGAAAAGACAACTTTAGGTATGAGGTATTTAAGCCAAACCAAATTTAAAGGAATGAGAGAATTTTTAGGAGTGAAAGTCAACATATGAGCATATTTGATAGAAAAAATACCAGAGTCAGTTTATTTCTAGAAAGGGATATCATGAGACATATCATATGGAATTACAGTTACCATCAACAATGTTGATAATTTTGTGATAGCATTTGAAATTTGTGCATCAACATTTGCAATGTGGAGATCTTTCCATATTTTGGGTTGGACTGAAGAGTCTATGAAATCAACCGCCTTTTTGCCTATAAGAGTATTTAGAAAAGGCTGCACCATTGAGACTTTGTTGTTCTCACTAAGCGTTTGATTGGAGATCCACCTGTCTAACCAAAAAATTATATTGTTTCCTGTTCCAAGTTGTCATATGGTTCCCCTTTGAATAAGAGTTTTGGTTTGGAGGATTTATTTCCATAAGGTGGACCCAACTTTAGGAAATTTTCATCCATAAAATTCTAGATGTGAGTGTAATTTTTATTGATGATGAAAACCCATTCAATATTGAAATTGGTAAACACCTTCCAAGCCTACTTGGCCAATAGTGCCATGTTCATATTACTAATTCTTCTAAGACCCAACCCTCCCTGAATTTTGGGTAAGCAAACCTTTTTCTAGTTGACCAGATGAAACTTGTCTTTATCCTCTGAACCTGCCTAAAGGAATCTCTTCTAAATCTGTTCAATTTTGTTATAGATAGAAACAGAGGCTTTGAATATTGATATAAAATAAACAGGAATACTTTGAAGACAGGCCATAGTGAGAGTGGCTTTGATTGCTTGGGATAGGAGCGCCTCCTTCCAACCTGTAATATTTTTATTGATTATTTTAATAGCATTGCTCCACATAGATTCTTTGGGGCAATTGATGAATAGAGGAAGCCCTAAATAGATAGTGGGAAGCTCATATATGATACATTGAAGAATACGAGTAATCTTGACCTGTCTAGATAGGGGGTATTAAGAAAGATGACTTTACTCTTGGCATAGTTTATATTTTGCCCTATAGCCTCTTCGTAGAGATATAAAATACCTTTAATTGACTTTGCTTCCCAAACTGAAGTATGGATGGCTAAGATACTGTCATATAAAAACTATTGATGAGAAAGGGGTCTCATGTTGGAAGCAACTTGAATACCAGATATCGTACTATCTAAGTAAGCAACTTTGAGAGATATTTTAAAGGATTCAACAAGAATAATGAAGAGAATAGGTGATAGGGTATTCCCCTACCTAAGCGCCCTTTTTATTGGGAAGTAACCTATTGCAAACCCATTGACTAACACTGAGAACCAGGGGCTAGAAATGCAATCTTGAATAAGTTTGACCCACTCTCTATGGAAACTAAAGTTGAGAAGGATAGCAAGCAAAAACTCTCGATTGATCCTATCAAAAGCTTTATTCATATCAATTTTAAGGACCATGGCAAATTTTTTGTTGTTGGAGATAGAATGGAGGACTTCATGCAAAGTTATGATACCCTCAGTTATAGATCTTCCTTTTACCGAACTGCCTTGGCAGGGATCTATGATTTTAAGAAGAAATTATTTCACTCTGGATTACATAGCTTTGGTTATAATTTTAAAAATAACATTACACAAACTGATAGGTCAAAAATATTCCATAGATTTGCACACATGCCCTTTAGAAACAGAGCTATGAAGGTAGAATTAATACCTCTAAGGATGGATTTTGCATGTTGGAGTTTAGTGATTGCCTTGCACACGTCTTGCCCAATAATATCTTAAAAGGTTTGAAAAAACTAGGGGGAGGAACCATAAGGTCCAGGGGATTTATCAAGGTGCATAGTGAATAAATCTTGCTTGATCTCATTTGAAGGAAGAGGCTTGATGAATGAGAAAATCATTTATGGAGTGACCAAGGTAGGAAAGTTATTGAGTAACTGATTCTTGGCCCAATCAAAATTTTGGGGTTGGGTACCCAAGATATCTTTAAAAAGGAAGATATTTCATCTCGAATTTTAAAAATATCCTTGGTAATGGAGCCATCACCTTTGGTCAATTCCTTGATTTTGTTTGAAATTTTGTGCCTAAGGGTGGAAGCATAAAAAAATTGTATTGGAATCGCCCTCCTTGAGCCAAAGGGCTCTGGATTTTTGCCTCCAGAACATCTCTTCTTTGTCCAAAATGTTATGATACTTTGCTAAAATTTGTTTCTCCTCAACTTTTATTTGGTCACTCAGCTGATCATTATGTATTTGTTATTCAATGCTTTTTAGTTTATCCATAATTTTCTTTTTGCTTTCAAAAATATTATCGAAAACATCCATATTCCATATTTTGAGGTTTTCCTTGAAAACCTTGAGTTTATGGGAAACTTGAGTAATGAAAGACCCAAAAAAATCTTGTTGCCACCCATCAGAGATTCAGTTACAAATATCAAGGTGTTGCATCCACATGGCTTTGAATTTGAAAAAATCTTGAAATTGGGGCCTTTTTTAGCTTAAAACAAAATGGGACAATGATCAGAGCCAACACTCAGGAGACAAATGAGATTAGCATCACCCATAACAAGAATATCCTCTTGAGAAAGAAAAATCTATCAAGATTATCTTGGATATACTGATCCCCAAATCTTCTATTGCTCCATGTGTATTTTGCTCCTTTAATTTGAATGCCCATTAATTCACTATCAGTTACAAAATTACGAAAATCTTCAATGCTTTTGGATGGAGTGATATTTCCCCCTTGCTTATCTGATGGGAAAATATGGGAGTTAAAATTTTTAGCAAGGATCCACGAAAGATTTTTGAAAGCATTCCTCATGTGTCTTAAGGTATCCTATAAGATATTTCTATTGGTTGAGTTGTTGAGGACATAAAAATTTGATAAAACCCATGAATAATTGTTGTCTTTGCAGTGGAACAAAATATTCATAACTCTATCTGATGAAAATATTATTCTACCTTCAACTTTACTGAAATCCCATAGATAAATTAATCCACCTCAAGTGCCTTGAGCAGGGCTAAAATTGAAATCACTATTCATCCAAATAGATTTAGCAATTTTTTGGATTTTATTTTGGTCAATATTTTTTCCTTGCATAATCATGATAGTGGGCCTATATTCCATCCTCAAAGTGCATGCAAGTCTCTGCTTAACAACACTATTGAGACCTCTCACATTCCATGAGAGGATCCTCATTTAGAAATTTTAGAAAAAAATTTACCTCCCTTTGACTGCTGTAAGGGAGGTTTGGATCTTTTTTATTCATTTTTCTCTTGACTGAAAAGGTCTTGGAAAAGAGTCTTTTGAATGCCATTGGAAATTTCATTAGCTATTTCTTTCTTTTTTGATCATTTATGGAAGGTCTTCCCTTTTTTTCTTACTGTTGATATCCATAGAGGCTTTCTTGTAACTTTTGGTGTTGATAGGGTTGAACTCAGGTTTGGATGAGTTAGGGTTACAACTTTCAAAGTCAGTATTGACAAGAGTAGGACTACAAATTTCAATATGATAAGGTCTAGATCTAGATGGAGAGCTAGGTTAGGTAGAGGCTTAAAAGGAATATGAGAAGGTCTATATCTGGATGGAGAGTGGGTTTCCCCATGGACAATAGTGATGGGTCCAAGGGGTACAAACTCGTGCAATAGGGTTTCATCAAAAGGAGTAGACTTAGAAATATAATTTTTAGCTAATACACCAAATTTTTTAGGGTAAGAAAAAAGAGATCTAACCTTAGCTTGGTCATCCACCAGATCTAAAACTGTAACTTGCCTCCCTTTAAGCGTAGCTAAACTTGGATTCATTAAAATCTTATGTTAAGGAAAACCGTTCTTCGTATCCCCTAGGGGTCAAGACTTTTTGTTCCACGGGGCCTATCCCATCTAGGTATACCCCTTAGGCTAGCCTAGGTGGCGGTTTTGTATCTAGCGCAGGTCACCAGGCTTGAACCCCAAACCTCCTTTCTAGGATTTAGGGAACTTACCAGTAAGAAGCTAGTGTGGATTTTATAGTAAAGGTTTTAAAATGCCTATGGCAATGCATATTTGCATGTATACAACAAGCCTTCTCTCCTTAGTATTTGGTCCCTCTTGGATGAAATCGCTTGAAGTATTTCCAATATTCTTCAAAACCTTTTTATTGATGAGTTGATAGGGAAGTCCAAAAATATTAATCCACATCAAACTCCTTTTAATAATATTTGTCTACACCAAAAAAATCACTCCATAGTATTAAATATAATGCATCTTTACCCCTAAACCAAGGGACTCCATCCATTATTTTATCCCTTATTTCTAAACTAAATAAGATAATGAGGAAAATTCCTTTCAAAAGAAACATCATGGAGTAATTTTAATTAAGTCCTTATTTCCACTTGATCCAATTTTAAATCTGAAAATACCTAACCAATATTCATGGAACTTACATATTAACCCTCTTGTTTTAAGAACCATTATATCATGCTCAATCATCTCTTCCTTGATAATCACTTTTGGTATAGTATCTATTAGCTGGATATGATTTACTATATATTTAATCTTCCTCTTATCACTAACTAGGGTATCCATTATTCCAACTAAATCATCCTTAATTCCAACTATATCATCTTTAATTTTAGGAAGGAATTTCAAAAATGAATTTCTTGCTATGTTACCTACATTTTCTTCGCATGAATCCTTTAGTTTTTAAGTTTCTCCTAAGATCTGAAACAAGAAGTGGAAATTGCTCCTTGATCACACTTTACTTTCTACTTTCTGCTCACACTCCCTAATGTTGGAGGTATTACATTATTTGGTCTCATTGTAAATATTTATATTAGGGAGTGATTTGATTTTTATGTATAGAGTATGTGTCAAGTTAGTAGATGTGATCATGTGTCATGTATTTAAGTGTGTAAGGTATCTAGTAAGAAAGTGAAGAGTTATGAGTGTGATGTATCTAGTTTAGAAGTAGGGAGTTATATGAAATCATGAGATACTTTATCTTTATGTAATATGTGGGACTTATTATGTAAGAAAGGAATATGAAGAGTCAAGTTCTCCATGAGTTTGAGGAGATCAAAGGCCAAGAGTCATGTAATGTGAAGAGTCTCATGTATCTTTAAAGTGGAGACAAAGCCATGTAAATTTTAACTTGAACAATATTTGCTTTATGCATTGTTTAAGTTTTATCAATAAATATTTTTAATGTGATTTATCTGATACTGATGTTCATTTGATGGATGCATATTATGTATGATATTAATATTGATGTGATTTATTGATCCTAGAACGTGCTTAACCTGTGAAGCATAGTGATATTTTGCTAACAGTGGTATCAAAGCCACCTTGAGTGAAATAGTTACCAAAAGAGTCAATTGTAGATATTGGAGAGGAAACTATTATGAGGTTGGAGGAAGAAGAAGATAACTTGGATATTAGAAAATATAGGAGAATATTACAAGAGAAGATTCGAGAACGAGTGGAAGACAACTAGTACCAAGTCTAGTGTGATTACAGTAAGCATTGGCAAGAAGAAATTTGGAAGAGAACGACTAGAGATATGCATGTGTGGAGTAGTAGAAAGGGTCTTCTCAAAATCCAAGATGAGAGTGGACATACGAGAGATGTGAGAAAAGAGTGCATGCTATGTTTAAAGGCTTGAGAGTATTGAAACACTGTAAAAAAGTAAGAACATCAAAGACCTAAGAGAATTGAAGGGCATCAAAGTTATTGGAAAGGAAGGAACATCGAAGACCATAGAGCAACAAAGTGCAAATATACCTAAGAGATCAATTCAAGTGCAACAACATTTGAGGAGGAAATATCTGATAGCCAAAAAATAGAAAGAAGCAATACAAATTTTCGATTTGCAAACATGTATGTTACATTTTTGCATGCTCAAAGTAATAAGAGATGAAATACTTGTTGAAAATGTGTCCATCGTTAGCTGCATGTTGAATAATTTAGATGTTATGCAAGAGGTAAAATATAATTAATTTTTGTTTTAAAAGTATTCAATAGAAAATTTATATGGAGTATTTATTTAAATATATTGATTATTTGCAGGTCCCATTCCTAGAAACAAAGTATTTTTAAACCAAAGTATGTAAATTTGACCAAATTACACACAACATACAAGAGAAATCACAAAGGTTTTTAATTGTTGGGATATAAATTATAGAACAAAAGTTGGTTGTTGTTGCTTGATGAGTTTTTATGCTCAGGGTATGAGAAAATTTATTGGAAGGTAAAAAATTATGCCTTAATGGGGAGTAATTCATGATGACAAGATGGAACATCCAAATACAAGGAAAAAACAATGACTAAAAATTGTATAATTTAACCAATCTATCGTTTAAGTTAGGCACATGTTTGTATTATTTAAAATGATTTGATTAAATTGATTTATTAGGGAGTTATAAGAAGGTGAAATACAATTAAATTGGAACCCTTTAGGGGAGGAGAGGGGGAGGGACCTGCTCCCTCTCCCTACTCTTCCTCCCCTAGTTCTTGCCCAGTTCCTGACTCATCCCAGGTCTTCCCACTCTGGGAATGCTTTGTAATAGATGATCTTGGGGGGAGATCCTTGCCCACTTTCTACTCCTTTCCTAGTAGTTTTGGGGTTTCCCTGTTTGAGTCCTAGGCCTGGTGCATCCCAAGGTTCTTCTAGGGTTTCCTAACTATTTTTGGGATCCTTTCCCCAATATTTCTTAGGCTTTCCCCTAGGGTTTTTTTGCAGGTTTTTTACTTGGATTCGATTCCCAGGGCTTTCTTAGTCTGTGGTGGTTGCAGGTTGGGTTTTTGACTGCTTCCTGGTGCATCCTATGAGGTCCTCACATCATCGAGGTTGGTCTAGGGGGGCCAATTTCCTCTTTGTTGTGACTCCTCTCTAGGATGCCTTTGGTTGTTGGCGGTCTCGTTCCTTTGGGTGGGGCCTTTTTTGATTTCTTGTTCGAAGGCTTCTTCTTGCTGGATCTGCTACTTGGTGGATGCTTAGGGTATTTGCATGGCCTTGGGGGGCCTCTTCCTATGCTTGAGTTATTCCCAATCCCAGTCCTAGTTCCCTGAAGTTGTTCGTGAGCAAGGATGGGGGGTTCTTGGTCCTTTTTGTTGGGGTGCTTAGGATTTTTTGTTGCATATCTCGATCTTGGGGAGGGGACCTATGATCTATGCATGCAAACCCATGGCTACCTTAGTTTAGGCTTTTGTGGATCCCATATTTATGCCTGCTACCACTTTTCACCTAGGCTCCGTAGGTTTTTCGTTTTGGTTTCCTATTCGGGGGCTTCTACTTTTTGGTCCTACTTCTCGATGGAATCTCAGAGCATGTTCTTGGTCTTGAGGGTGGACCTCATCCTATTCTTGATTTATTACCAGTCCTAGTTCCAATTACCTAGAACTGTTCGTGAGTAAGGATGGTGGGTTCCTGGTCCTTTTTTGATGGTTTTCTTATGGTTTTTAGCTTTCGAAGATCCTTTCTTTGCGCCTGTTGCTATTGTCCCTAGCTCCTTTCAACTTCCTCATAGTTTAACTTGATTTACATGGAGATATCTTGGCCCGTAGATAACCCTAGTAGTGATGTTCCATTTCACAAGCTCAAGCGGAGGCTTTCGACTGTTGTTTCTCTGAGGGTCATGATGCCATTTCCTAGGCTATCCCGCTGCTGCGACCTGGACTGTATCTCGTTGTTGTTGGTTGTTTAGATCGTGCGGTTGCTTACTGCTCTGCTACACCCTAGGGTGCATCCCAGACTGTCCTTGGGCGAGGATCCTCTCCAAATTTCTAAAATCAAATTTCCTGCTTCTGGTTTTTGGGCAGGATATCTGGTTTCAGGTCAAATCCATTTTTTTGTTGGTTTTCTTGCTGGGCAGGATTTTTTAAATTCATTTTCTACTAGTTTTCCCGCTGGGCGGGATTCTCCAAACCTGTTGGTTTTCCCACTGGGCAAGGTTTTTCAAATTCATTTTTTCTGCTAGTTTTCTCGTTGGGTGGAATTTTCCAAACCTGTTGGTTTTCCCACTGGGCGGGATTTATAATTTGGTGGTTTTCGGTTGCTTCCCATTTGGCGGGATTTTCAAATTTGTTATCCTGCATGTTTTCCCGCTAGGCAAGATTTTTCAAAATTGGTGGTTTCCCGTTGGGCGGGATTTTTCAAATTTACATGTTTTCACTGGACAGGTTTTTCCAAACTGTTTGTTTCCTACTGGGCAAGATTTTTCAAATTGATTATTTTTTGCCTTTGGTTTGGTCGGTTGACCTACTGTAAAAAGGTTTTGGGATCCTTTCAAAACCCGCTTTTAATATAATTTTAAACTACCAAAAAAATATAATTAAATTGAAAAAATAAAATGAAATGATTAGGAGAAGAAATTAATTATTTGCAAAGAAGAAGATAAATTTAAGTAAAAGGAGAATTTAAATTATTTGAAAGGAAACTGAATTTGTGAATAAAAATAATTGAATTTATTTCAAGAGTTATAAGAAGTTGAATAATAAATTGATAAAGTGAATAGGAGCTATAAGAAGGAATAATTAATTATTTATTTATTTGAATAATTATTTATTTATTTATTTCTTTGAATAATTAATTAATTATTTCAATTATTAATTAATTAATTTAATTGAAGGAAAATAAATTTTGATGATTTAATCAGGAGAAGATTAATTAAATCGAAGAAACTGGTTAATGATTGAAGGAAATTGATATAATGAAATTGAATTAAAATGATTGAAAGAGAGATATAAGAAGAAAAAATTAATTATTAATTTGATGAATGAAGAAAATGAATAAACTGGAGAATTGAAGAAATTGATTTGATTGAAGTGAAGTTAAAGAATTGATTTATTGTGAAATTGATTGAAGAATTGAGTTATTGGTTGAGAGATATAAGAAGAAAGAATTTGAAATTGAATTGATTGATTTTAAAATTGAAGTTGAAGAAGAATTATGAATGAAATTAAAATTGAATAAAGTTAAATTGTGGAGATAGAAGGATTTCTATATAAGAAGAATATTATGATAAATTTGAAAGAAAAAAAAATGATGAATTGAAAATTGAAAAACTGATTTTAATTGAATTTGGGAGCAATAAGGAATTCCACATCAAACAAAATTAATTTGAAGATGTTTTGTGAATAAAAGAAGATTGCAAAATTATTTGAAGACCTTAAAGATAAACCAAGAGCAGGTTTTTTTTTATAATGTGTGCAATAGTTACATTCTATTATTCATAAGTATGAAAGGCATAGGAAATAGCATAAAGGGGTATATTCAAAACTAGAGGTTGAAGAAATTCCAAATCCAAAGTTGAAGAATGAAGACAAGATTTAGAGATTGAAGGAAAAAAGACCTTCATACCAAATAATGTAATACGGGGGGTGTTGGAGATATTACATTATTTAGTCTCACTATATCTCATTGTAAATATTTAGATTAGGATGTGAGTTTGATTTTTATGTATAAAGTATGTATCAAGTTAGTAGGTGTGAGAATGTGTCATGTATTTAAGTGTGTGAGGTGTCTAGTTAAGAAGTAAAGAGTTATGAATGTTATGTGTCTAGTGTAGAAATAGGGAGTTATATGCAATCATGAGATACTTTATCTTTATGTAAAATGTGGGACTTAATATGAAACATAGGAATATAAAGAGTCAAGTTCTCTCATGAATTTAACGAGAGCAAAGGCCAAGAGTTATATAATGTGAAGAGTCTCATGTATCTTTATATTGGAGACAAATTCATGTAAAATGTAACTCAAATAATATTTTATTAATGCATTGCTTACGATTTACCAATAAATATTTTTACTATGACTTATGTGATATTGATGTTCATTTGATGGATGCATATTATTGATGATATTGATATTGATGTGATTTATTGATCCTAGAATTTGCTTAACCTATGAAGCATAGTGATATTTTTCTAACACCTGCTTCCTGCTCACACTTCCTACTTGCCCCTAGCTCACACTTGCTCTAAGCTCATACTTGCTCCCAACTCAAAATAATATCAAATTGTAGAGAAAAGTTTTGTTGTAACTTTGGTTCATGTAGTTTTAGTTTGTAGATACCTATATTTTGGTTATGATGGCTTATAGTCGTTAATAATGTAAGGATTTTTTTATGTGGAATGGAGACCCACTCAAAACCCTATTTTTATCAATTAGAAAATACTAATAGTAATAATTCAAATATTAAGATTAACCTACATATAGAAAAATTTTATACATGAAAAACAAATAAGAAGATTCTCAAGAAAGGACACACGTGAATCCTTAATTGGATGCCACATTGTTTAAGAAATATTTACTATAAAATGTCAAAAATGAAGGTGTGATCCATTATTATGATTTTGGCAATTTTGAAATGGAAGAATGAGAAGGAAGAGAGAAAGGAGGGAAAGAGAAAAGGATTAATTTTTTTTATAGAATAACTTCTTTTCCTAAGGATTTGAATGGTTAGATGTTTTAAATGGTATAGAAAGTACTCGCAATAATTCCTGCTATAATTGTTATTGGATATTTTAAAATAAGTTATAATTGATATAATCTAAATATAGTATAATCAAAACTCTACACATATTTAACCTTAAATTAAAAAAAAAACATCCTTAATGGATTAAGGTAGGAATCCAACTTTGCTTTTGATAATAACCTAGAATTTGTTTATGCTTGTGTGTAAATTATGTTAAAGTATGTTAATTGGATGGATATTAAGGAAATTAATTCCGTCAAGATGATATTCAACACAGATAGCTAAAATATTTGTTGCCCAATTTTTATATCCAGAAATTAAAATTAAAAAAAAATATTTATTAATTATTTTATATTATAATAATATTTATTTTTTATAATTATAGATAAAATATTAAAATATATATATAATATAAAGGAAATTATATAAAAGTATTTAAAAAAAAATGCTTATTTGCAAATGAAATAATTATTTTAAAAATAAATTGAATTATAATCAAATTACTCTATTTGGTGTATGGGTCTATTAGTTGAGACCCTTATTTTTTATATTTATTTTTTCACTTATCTTGTAGATATTAATTAATTTATTTTTTATATTGAACATCGTTTACAAATATCAGCGTTCGTTCGAGCAAACACAAGAGAAATCGATCTCACAACCACATGGATGATAATAACTAGACAACTGCCATTACACCAAATGCCATTGGCTATTAATTAATTTATTGGTTGTTTGTACTTTAAATTATAAACTTTTTAATCTCCGTAGACCTTTATTAAAGGTAGTTAAAATGAGGATACCCAATCCTAAATGTCAATCGTAAAAATTTCTTACACTAACCTCAAACATACATACATACATACATACATACATACATACATACATACAATATATATATATATATATATATATATATATATATATATATATATATATAAACTATATGAGGGTGGGGGGTGGGGAGTACTTATGAGGGTGGGGGTGGGGAGTCACCCTCATATATGAGGGTGGGGGGTGGGGAGTACGTACTCCCCGGGGGTGGGGAGTACGTACTCCCCACCCCCGGGGAGTACGTACTCCCCACCCCCCGGGGGAGTACGTACTCCCCACCCCCACCCTCATCCCCCGGGGAGTACGTACTCCCCACCCCCCCGGGGAGTACGTACTCCCCACCCCCCCGGGGAGTACGTACTCCCCACCCCCACCCTCATACGTACTCCCCACCCCCACCCTCATATATGAGGGTAGGGGTGGGGAGTAATATGAGGGTGGGGGGTGGGGAGTACGTACTCCCCACCACGCACTCCCCACCCCCCACCCTCATACGTACTCCCCACCCACCACCCTCATATATGAGGGTGGGGGGTGGGGAGTTATATGAGGGTGGGGGGTGGGGAGTTATATGAGGGTGGGGGGTGGGGAGTACGTCATATATGAGGGTGGGGGGTGGGGAGTACGTACTCCCATATGAGGGTGGGGGGTGGGGAGTTATATGAGGGTGGGGGGTGGGGAGTACGTCATATATGAGGGTGGGGGTGGGGAGTACGTACTCCCCATCCCCACCCTCATATATGAGGGTGGGGGTGGGGAGTACGTACTCCCCACCCCCACCCTCATATATGACGTACTCCCCACCCCCACCCTCATATAACTCCCCACCCCCACCCTCATATAACTCCCCACCCCCACCCTCATATATGAGGGTGGGGGGTGGGGAGTACGTATGAGGGTGGGGGGTGGGGGAGTACGTCCCCACCCTCTCATATATGAGGGTGGGGGTGGGGAGTACGTATGAGGGTGGGGGGGTGGGGGGAGTACGTCCCCACCCTCATATATGAGGGTGGGGGGTGGGGAGTACGTATGAGGGTGGGGGGTGGGGGAGTATGTCATATATGAGGGTGGGGGGTGGGGAGTACGTATGAGGGTGGGGGTGGGGAGTACGTACTCCCCACCCCCCACCCTCATACGTACTCCCCACCCCCCACCCTCATATATGAGGGTGGGGATGGGGAGTACGTACTCCCCCACCCCCACCCTCACACCCTCATATATGAGGGTGGGGACGTACTCCCCACCCCCCACCCTCATATATGAGGGTGGGGGTGGGGAGTTATATGAGGGGTGGGGGGTGGGGAGTACGTCATATATGAGGGTGGGGGTGGGGGAGTACATATATGAGGGTGGGGGTGGGGGAGTTATATGAGGGTGGGGGGTGGGGGAGTACGTCATATATGAGGGTGGGGGGTGGGGAGTACGTACTCCCCACCCCCACCTTCATACGTACTCCCCACCCCCACCCTCATACCCCCATACGTACTCCCCACCCCCCACCCTCATACGTACTCCCCACCCCCACCCTCATATATGAGGTACTCCCCACCCCCACCCTCATACGTACCCCCCACCCTCATACCCCCACCCTCATACGTACTCCCCCACCCCCACCCTCATATATGAGGGGTGGGGGGTGGGGAGTACGTATGAGGGTGGGGGGTATGAGGGTGGGGGTACGTATGAGGGTGGGGGGTGGGGAGTACCTCATATATGAGGGTGGGGGGTGCGGAGTACGTATGAGGGGTGGGGGTGGGGAGTACGTACTCCCCACCCCCCACCCTCATATATGACGTACTCCCCACCCCCCACCCTCATATATGAGGGTGGGGATGGGGAGTACGTACTCCCCACCCCCCACCCTCATATATGACGTACTCCCCACCCCCACCCTCATACGTCTCCCCACCCCCACCCTCATATGTACTCCCCACCCCCACCCTCATATATGAGGGTGGGGACGCTCCCCACCCCCCACCCTCATATATGAGGGTGGGGGACGTACTCCCCACCCCCCACCCTCATATATGAGGGGTGGGGGTGGGGAGTTACGTACTCCCCACCCCCCACCCTCATATATGAGGGTGGGGGGTGGGGAGTTATATGAGGGTGGGTGTGGGGAGTACGTCATATATGAGGGTGGGGGTGGGGAGTACATATATGAGGGTGGGGGGTGGGGAGTTATATGAGGGTGGGGGTGGGGAGTACGTCATATATGAGGGTGAGGGTGGGGGGTGGGGAGTACGTATGAGGGTGGGGGGTATGAGGGTGGGGGTACGTATGAGGGTGGGGGTGGGGAGTACCTCATATATGATGGTGGGGTGGGGAGTACGTATGAGGGTGGGGGGTGGGGAGTACGTATGAGGGGTGGGGGGTGGGGAGTACGTACTCCCCACCCCCACCCTCATACGCACTCCCCACCCCCACCCTCATACGTACTCCCCACCCCACCCTCATATATGAGGTACTCCCACCCTCATACGTACCCCCACCCTCATACGTACTCCCCACCCCCACCCTCATATATGAGGGTGGGGGGTGAGGGAGTACGTATGAGGGTGGGGGGTACGTATGAGGGTGGGGGTGGGGAGTACCTCATATATGAGGGTGGGGGTGGGGAGTACGTATGAGGGTGGGGGGGTGGGGAGTACGTATGAGGGTGGGGGGTGGGGAGTAATTCTGAATTAACACTAACTTTAATCATATATAAACTTTTAAACTTTAAATTAAGTTTACAATCATGTAAACCATAAAATCATATCCCATACTTTGATAAAAATATATATATTTTTAATTTCACTCATATAATTTATAACCACTATTCAAAGCTAATTTATGCTTTACCACTAAATGTTATCCTCGAGTCACTCTTATTTGATGCACCATATCACTTTATATAGACAGGGTGATCTTCTTGAGATATTAGGGAAGCCCGTATTCATCAAGGATTATTATTTTATTATTACTTTGCGGTGCACGCGAGATTTGTTATGGGTATTATAATTTTTTTTAATAAACTTACAACATTATTCTTTAGAATATGATACCAAAAATTTTGTACTATAATATGGTAATATATATTATATTATTCTTTAGAATATAATACTTACAACATTATAAATATATTATATTATGGTAATTAAAATATAATTAAAGATAATCAATTTTATAAAAAAATTAAATTTTATTAGTGTGAGAAACTTTTACGATTATGCTTAGGATTGTGTATTCCAATTTCATTATGATTGGGAGAGTTGAGCTTATAACTTATCAATAAAAAATTTAACACACAACCATAAATACACCCACCCTTCATATGCTTGCCTATAATTTAAACTTTAAACTTTAAACCTTTAATAAATCTAAAACTATCCAACAGACGATCTCAAAAACTAATTTATTTTTGTGAGGAGATAATTAAAAGGAATAAAATCAAAGGAATAATTACCCACGTAATACACGAATTAATAAGTTCAAAGCAAAAGCAGATGGAATGTTTCTGAAATATAATTCGCATAAAATAAAGTTATAGAATTTTTTAAGTTTTTACATAAGGACATGCTAAATAAAATAAAGTTATATAATTTTTTAAGTTTTTAAATAAGGACATGCTAACAACTTTGCCTGATATGATCTAAGGTAGATTCAGACAAACAGTTTTTACATAAAGGACATGCGTAACAACTTTGCCCTGACTGTGACTCAAATTAGAACACTGATACACTATAATTTTAACCAAAAACTGACGGACGAACTATAAGAAAACTATTCGGAGGAGGTTTGTACAAGTGGGAGCTCTATGGTCTCGCAAAAGTCGACGGACCTTGTTTCACAATAAAACGTGAAATACCGATTCGGCCAATACGTTACGCAAATTTGTCCGGAAACATTCCACCTCATGCTCTTGCCTTCTTTATCCCGGGGCAGGCGCCACGTTATAGAATGCGGATGCTGATCGTGGGCGAACACCACCCCTCCTTCTTTAGTGAATGGCACCGTTGCCGTCAAGCTCCGATCTTTAAACCACGCATTGGGCATCATCAGGGACACCTTCGTGGGCTTGTAAGAGGCCACCTCTTTGGTGTTGGTGGGGTCGTAGAGCGTCCACTGGAGTTTCCCACACCGACCCTCCACCCATTGCTCGTGCTTCCACGGAGTCAAGCTCATCCCGTGGGACTCCCTCGTCCCCTGGGTCACGCCCATGGCCCTCGGAGGTACGTATTGCGCTTGGGTTGACTGCTCTGTGACGATGTCGTGCACGGGATTATAAGATGACATATTAGCAGACACCATAGAGATGTCGCACCCGTCTTCAGGGGTCAGATATATCACAATCTTTGACGGGAAGTGTCGTTCGGTGTAGGGAGCCTTGTGCATTTTCATGACCGCAGCGGAGGCAAGCTTACTCACCACGCATCGGACGTTATCAATCCCCACGTCCACATCGATACAGCTCTTCCTCACGTTCACCGCGTAACTCAGTTGAATGGTGGCTTCCGCCTGCTGGTATCGGAGGGCGCATAACAGAGCTCTGTCCTTTACTGGGGCTTCCGGTCCCTTTTGAATCTCGTTTGGGTTTCTGGACATTTTATGATCTTTCATGGACATGAGAGGGGCGTAGAGCTTCACCTTCCAGAAGCCTTCCGTGGCAAGGGAAGAGTATGAGGAAGTGAAGGGAGTGCGAGCAGGCTTGTCCCATGTATTAACTGCTTCATCATCCTTGAAGGGAAGTAACTGCTTCTCCACCATCCGGTGAGTGATCAGCAAAGCCATGGAACGCATGAAGGGCTCGTCCATAGTGCTGGTGCTGAGTGCCTGCAGAAGAATTCTCAACGAACTCTGATTGCAGGCTTCGTTTGTCTGGGGCTCCAGAAGCTCCAGGCACGATGACCTTATAAAGCTCGGGGCATCCACCACGCACGAACACAAGCACAAGCACAAGAAACAGCAGTTAAATACCGTTTTATAGTGCGGCGATTCCTGCAGATATGCTAAGTATAATCTCAGTTGATCTCTCGACGATTCTCCTTCTAAACTTGGGGGACCTCTAAGATTATCAGACTCTGGCCCTTGGGCTAGAATATAGTCTAGGGCATTTAAAAGAAGGGGGAACGTTTTTTGCTGCATGCTTGTCTCCGAAGAAGACGAGGGGAAGGGATAAGAATCGGACTTCCAAAGATAAATGGGAGGGTCAGTGGAATTAACAGAGGCAATAAGGGAGAAATGGATGAAGGGGGAAGTGGAATTGGAAGTGGAAGTGCAGCCCTCAGAGGGAGAGTGATGTGAGGTCCGGAGGCAGAGGGATATGGTTACGAGTGTGCCGGGGGATGCACACAATTGCAGAAATGCGCAGCCTTCCTGCCATTTTTCAGGTGGCGGAAGACTGCAAAGCCAGTTCCAAACGTCTGGGAACTTCATGGATGTGGATGCAGGCAAAACTCGAAGTCTAAGGAGTATGCAATTAGCTTTGTATCGATGTCATGTGAAGTTTGTTATTTATAGCCAGAAGTGAGAGATCGGCCAACAGTAAGTGATGCTTCATCTGTCTTGTCCATCATGAGCAGCTGCTAGTGGTGGGCATCTGTTGCAGAAGCTACCATCAATTCATCACCATCTTTAGAATATGTTCGACTTGAGTGGAATGTCATTTTAACTTTAAAACGCGGAAAGTTTATGATAGAAATGTTTCCCTGAATTTGAATCCACAGAAGCAAGACTTCGGACACAACACAAAGATTTTGTGATATTTGATATATACATCTGGAAACCGATCAGAATATAAATATAGGTCCCTCGACAAACAGTTATTATTACGGCTTTCATCCTGTCATTGGAGACCATGGCGGATATACTGCTGAGACTTATCCTATTGACCCCATTATTGGGTGTAATGGGTGCATCTTTACGAAGAGGCTTCTCCATAGACCCACTTTACGTCAACTCTTAATGCAAGCCGGAATTTAAGCTAAGGGGTACGCGCACAAACTGCTTTTTTGATCATTTACGGCTGACACGTACTCTTTTTCGTAATATATTCCGCGCCTTCCCAATAAGTTTCTATGGTATACTACCATGTTCGTAGAATTTTTACCGTGATCTAGACGGTTTGCTGATCGAATTCTCAATGGAGAGGAAAGCTAATCGAATTCTCAAGTGGCGGTGATTACAGATGCTTTGAAGCGCAGTAATAAAAGTTTCAACATCTTTGATTTAGTGCAAAGAAGTATTTTCCTTTTATTCCTTGTATATGGGGACAAAAAACAAGACCAAAAAAATACCCGCTTCTTAGTGGTGGCTTTAGAGGGTTTGAAGTTAGACAACAGTGGTTTTGGAGGGTTTTTAATCCATAGCTAAGTCAGGCGGCGATGACTGTAGAGGGTTTGAAGCCAGACAACAACGGTTTTGAAGGGTTTTAAACCACAGTTGAGTTGAGTCAGGCGACAACGGCTATAGAGGGTTTGAATCAAAGCAGTGGTGGCTTTGGAGGTTTTTTAATCGACAACTGAGTCAATATCTGGTGAGAGGGTTTGAAGCCAAGCAACGACAACTTTGGAGGGTTTTTAATCCACAATTGAGTCAGACGACAATGGCCGTAGAGGGTTTGAAACCAGACAATGGTGGTTCTGGAGGGTTTTTTAATCCACAACTAAGTCAGGCAAAGGCGGTCGTAGAGGGTTTGAATCAAAGTAGTGGTTGCTCTGGAGGATTTTTAATCCACAATTGAGTGAAGTGACGGTGGCTGTAGAGGGTTTGAAGCCATGCAATGATGACTCTAGAGGGTTTTTAATCCATAGCTGACTCAAGCAACAGTAATTGTAGAGGGTTTGAAGTCAAGCAACGACAGCGAGATAAGTTTCAGTATCTCTGATTTAGTGCTTGAAATTATTTAGGTTTTAGGAAAGTTTATCGGGGAGCAAGAAAGAACATATCGATAGGACAAAGGTGGTTTGATAATGAAAGAAGGGGAACATCAATTACAAGAACAAGTAGAAACCATAGGATAGTTGGTCTCCATGAATTCACATATTATTTCAATCAACGAACCTAACGAAACACGGGAATTGACATATCCACATGCAATGGGGCATACAACAATACTACCATCTGCAACACCCGAAGAAGGAATGGAAAAAACTATATATGTCAATGCAAAACAGTATTCGAGAATAATAAGGCGTAGATAAGATCGAACAAGGGCAACAACAATAAAGAGGACCAATTGAAAAATAATAGTAAGTAATATTCTTCCACATAAACATGTGGAGACTAAGGAACAATCAAAGGAAATAACCATCGTCGAACGAGGAGATTATTCAGTCCAACATAGGGGAAAAAAGAAGAAAGACAAAAGAGACAAAGGCAAAGCGACAACACACAAGAACACAGAAGGAAATACAAGCAAGGATAAAAAAATAAAAAATGAAAGCAAGAAAACATTTAGCATGGAAAGTGCAGGTTATCAAAATGAGATTCAAGATAGGGAAGAAATTTACAGTCCCACAACCATGCCACTCATGTGGGTACCAAGACTTTATGTGCAAGATCTACTAAAGATGAAAGAGAAACTTGAGAGCATGGAAAGGAGGGAGAAAATAAGAGATACTAAATTAGATGAGGTCATAAACATCAATTAGAGGCTGAAAAAGGAAAACAACCAACTCAAGGAGCAAGTGTTAAAGCTACAAAACCTTGCAAACATGGATCAACGTGAATGGCATGTACTCAAACAAGCCATCCACTTCCCAATCAATGATACAATAGAGGTGGAAAAAATGAATGTAAGAAAAATAAAAGAGGTATGGGAAACACTCCAAAACATAGAAATAAGAGAAAATGAGTTGTGAAATGAATTAGCAAAGGCAAATTCATGGTCTCAAGTAGTAAAAGAACCAATCAATCAACATAAAGAGTTTATAGAGAAGCAAGTAAAAATTCAAACAACATAAGAGAAAGAAAGACATGAGAAGTTATCAAACATAATCATCAAAGGGCTAAAATATTGTGGGGATAGGGAAGACACAAATCATTTAACCATGGACTTCTTGTTAAATCAGTTATAATGGAAAGGTCAGATCAAACAAGCAGGTAGAATTGGTAAGCTGAGATAAGGAGGTAAAGATAGACATATTCGGGTCACATTGATGAGCTATGAGGATAAAATAAGGTTACTAAAAAACAAAGGCATGTTGAGAGGATCACAATTCTATTTAGATGATGACCTAACCTTTCTACAACAGGTTGAAAGAAATAAGGAATGGGAAAAGGTGAGGGCAACAAGGAATGAAGGGAGATGGGCATATTTAAGAAATGGAAAGGTGCACATCACATCTAAGAAAACCCAAAACAAATAGAGAGTATGACCCACCCAAGAATATCTTACGATGATAAGTTGGAACTGTAGAGGTTACCCTTGGAGAAGAGGACCCGGGTTAGGGCCCATTGCTAGGGATAGAGATATAATCATCCTGACGAAAACACATGAGCACGATGGATGTAGGACTCCAAACTTTGTGGAATACAAGAATATAGCAATATGGAATAAAGCAACAGAAAATGGCAAGGGGCAGGGGGTATTATGATTTTAATAAAAGAGGAGTGGGATAAGGTCATTAAAATTGAAAAACATGATGAAAACAAATAGTACATTTGGATAAATATCCTAGAAAATAAGCCAGTTATTAGCATAGCATCATGTTCTTTTGCTCCCAAGAATTCTAAATTCTATAAGAAACATGACCTTAACAGAGAAGACCCATAATCCTCCCTAAAAAGAGATATTTTGACATACAGTAAGTTGGGAGAGATTATATTAATTGGAGACTTCAATGCAAGGACAACCAATAAGCAAGCTAACATTCTAGTAGGTAGCAAAGATATTGAGATTAATCCTCTTTGGATGCCATAAGAGGAAAATCAATAGTGGACAAAGACTTCAGAAGATGAGCATGGGGCTATCATGCAATATGGAGAAGAGTTGTTAGGTCTTTGCAGCATACACAACTTGGTTATTTACAATGGGATAAAAATTTAGAAAAATTCAGGAAAGTATACATGCAAAACATATAAGGGACAAAGTGCAATAGACTATGTTATGTGTTCACAAAACTGCATACCAAAAATAAAGGAGCTAGAAGTGGAAGATTCCCTAATGGAACTTAAGTCAAATCACAACCTAATTGTTATAAAAATTCAAATGCAGGGAGACAAACCAAGGGAAAAACACATGCAAGGCAATCAAAACAAACTTCCTCACAAGGAAAACATTCTCTTAACAAAAGAAAATCAACAAAGTTTTAGGGTAGCATTGAATAACAAGTTACAGAAAAGGTAAAGAAAGGGACTACCTCACGATAACAAAGATTACAATAAAAGTGAATGGTTAATGCACTTTATCCAAGAAGGTCTAAAAAAATGCAAGAGAGATAAACCTAGAAAGAAAGAAAGAAATAGTTTCCCAACTAACCTGTGGTTCAATGAAGATTGCAAGGAAGCGCGAAGATTACTAAAGGAACCAACACGTAAAACAAGAGAAAAAAAAGCATATGAGAAATTGGTAAGGGCAATAAAAGAAGAATACACTAGAACAAGGAGGAAAGAACTTATTTACTTAGGGAAGCATGAACCAAATAAATTTTAGAAGGAACTAAGCTTGAAAAAGATGCAAACTGAAAATAACATAACAACTATTCAGTGGTTGGAGTATTCAAAACAATTGTATGAGTGTAGTAACCACCATGAGACACCCCCTACTATCATTGTCAAGAAAGAAATTTTCACAAATGAAGACATTATTTAAGGGATAAAAAAGTTAGCAACTGGTAAATCCCGTGACATAGACAATCTTCAGGTATAGCATATAAAATGGGAATAGATATTCTTGCACCATGGGTCAAAGAGATTTTCAATGAAATCATACAAAATGGCTTCCCTACATAATGGACAACTAGCTTGACCATTCCTTTGTTTAAAAGTGGAGATGTAAATAATCCCTCAAAATATCAAACTATCATGATCAACCCTCTCTTTGAAAAGTTGTTTGGGAGTATGATAGAGTATAGGATCAGTAGATGGACGAAAGAAAAGGAAAAGAGACCAAAGGGGCAAGCGATTTTTAGGCCCAAGCACTCAACTATTGATCTTTGTATCATGCTTAGACACGTAGTGGAAAAAATATGGGACAAAAAAAGAGGAGGTTTTTTGTTGTTTTGTAGAATTCAAAAAGGCATTTGACACAATGCCAAGGAAAAAATTATGGAGCAGAATGGAAGAGCTAGAGGTTCCAATTCACTACAGGGCAACAATTCATAGATTATATGAGCATGTAAAGGCTAGAATCATAATGCAAGAAGGGTTATATGAATGTTTTAGGAGTGACATAGGCGTCAAACAAGGTTACCCTCTATCTTCGATATTATTTGGGTTGTATAATGACAAGTTAGAAGAATGGATAAACAAATTTGGGGGAGAGGGTGTGCACTTAGCCAAATATGTGGTAAAAATCCTCATGTATGCAGATGATGTAATTATTGTGGCCAAAATAGCTAAAGATCTAGAAGATCACCTTCGGGCTCTAGAACTCTTATGTAAGGAAGTTGGGATGCAGGTGAACACGAACAAAACAAAAATCATGATTTTTTTAGCAAAAGAAGAAGCAACATCTTGAATTTTAGTTTGTAGGAGAACCTCTAGAGGTAGTGGTAGAATACAAATACATAGGCATAGAATTTCATGCCAAACTCAATTGGAATACATTTATGAAAATAACTCTAAGTGGTTGGAGAGTGCTATATGCACTTCAAAATTGGTGTATGAATGCCAAGTTGTGGGACTGGAAGACCACCAAGGTCTTATTTGGTCTACTTGTCACACTAATTGTGTTGTATGGTTGTGAGGTGTGGGCCAATGGCACGACAAAGATAAAATAGAGGTAAATAGAAAGGATTCAAAAACATCTAATTACAATTTTTCTTAGAATTAAGACCACAGTCCCTTATGAAATTATTCTAGCTAAAACTGGAATGTTCCTCTTAGAGGCAACTGCTATGACCAAGTCGTTATGTTATTTTAAAAAGCAAAAAACATGAAAAACAACATATGTCTTAGGGCAGTTAGGGATGAAGAGATACATAGGCAGAAGAACACATGGATGAAACGTTGGGAAATCAACATAGATGAATGTCCAAATTTTGATAAAGATATGAAAAACTATGTGAATGAAAAGTTTAGAAGTGGAATGTGAAAAATGCAAGTAAGAAAAGATAATACTATATTGCAAAGTTTAACCCAATGTATGACCACAAGGAAAAAGCATATATAGGCATTGAAATTAAGTGGAGGGAAAAAATCCTCATTGCTCAAATAAGGACTAGCTCTCATAGGTTTAGATGTGAAATAGGGAGATGGAAAACGCCTAAGGAACAATGGGAAGAAAGGATATGTACTCTATGCAACACAGGGGCAATAGAGACAGAGAAACATTTCATCTATGAATGCTTGAGTTTTTCGACATCCGTGGAAAATACAAAGAAACACTTGGAAAGGGGTCTATGAAAAATTTATTTGAAGACAATAAAATACAAAAATTTGGGAAGTTGCTAACCCAAATCAGTAGGAAAAGGAACAACCTTCTCAAGGATATTAATGGTTATATGATTTGAATAACTGTCTTTCCATATTTGGAGGTCCCATAGGCCATGTTTTGGGCTCATGGACGTAATTAAAATCTTTCATTTCATTTCATATGGTCCAACACTATTGCCTAGGTCTTGACAAAGCGACGACGAGGGAAAGTATAAAGTATTTCAATTAATGTGCATGGCTAAGTAGATTGGTAGTTGTTTTTTTGGCCAGATATTTATCAAGAAGAAATCTAGGTTCAAAATTTGGGATGTCAATTTACAAAGGTAATAGTCTGCTCTAATCTTCTGAGTATGATACAAATTTTGAGCAACCGATTGTTTCCCACTCATACCGGGTCAACAAAAATGAGTTGAAATAGGCTTTTTTGGAGCAGCTTATGGTTTGAACCTTGTGCTTATCAATTATTAAAAATAGTGTGGTTATGACCAACTCCCTTATTTATCTTAAAAAAAATGTCTTTTATATTAAAATTCTATTAAAACATAAAAATAATGAACATTCGAGTTGATATATTTTTAAATATAAAATTTAAATTTAAATCATGTGATTAGTGTATAAATATATTGGAAAAATAAAAATAACATGTATGTCATTTTAGTCTTAAAATTTTATATGTTATTTTATTCTTAAATTTTTAAAATTATTTTAAATATTAGTTTAAATTTAATAAAATAAAATTGTACATCATATTTTAAATATTAGTTTAAATTACTGGAGGGGCACATTATGAACTCATGTAAGAGGTTGAAACACATGGTTCGTTATTTAATAGATGAAGGTCACCTCATTGTGGATGATTCTCAACCCACTCCTAACCACAAACCTCTAACTAATCAACCTCGTACTCAATAGACACCTACAACTAATCAAGATATGGAAAATTTCCAAAATCCCCTACCTAACCATTTGCAACAAATAACCAATAAAACATCATATCATAATGTGCCACCTCCCTACAACAACATGGTTGGTATGATAACGACTACTACAAGGAAACAAGCTCAAGCTCATATGACTTAACAATATCAGTAGGAGACAATTTCTACATCTTAGTCCTCTAAACCACCCCTAGTTCTTAAGAGTACCCAAAAAAGGTGCACAAGTGTAGAAAAACCAACCTTAATTTTGAAACCACAACCAAAAGTTTCCTTCGACCTCCAACAACAATTAAGTAACACACCTGCAAAGATATCCCTCTTAGATCTTTTAATACTTCTCCTATTCATAGGGAAGCCTTGTTGAAGCTTCAAAGTCAACAATCTATCCCACAAGATCTTCCCCCTAGTAACCTAGCCAATGTTGTAGGTACTCTTGGGACAAATCATATATCTTTTTATGGTGACGATCTTCCTTCCTGAAACATACAAGGGGATTATCCCCTTTACATTATTGGATATATTGAGGAGAAGTTCATCAAGAGGATCTTGGTGGACAATGGTTCCTCCCACAATATATGCACTCATAATTTATTCCAAAACTTTAGATTTAGAGAGGAATATTTAACCAAATATGATATCATCATAAAATATTTTAACAAGTCCTAAGAGGCCTACGATATTTTATCCTTTCCTCTTAGGGTAGGAACCAAGATATTAAACACTTTATTTTGTGTGGTATCTTGCCCAAATATTTTAATCTTCTTCTTGAATGCCCTTTGGATTCATGCCATGAGGGTTGTCCCTTCTATTATTCACCAATGTTTGGAGTATGAATTTAAAAATTAGATTATCACCATCCAAGGCAATCCTCATCCATTCCAATACTATTCAATGGTTGAGCAAGACCAATCTAACATCAATTTTTGTCCATGTATTTATCTTCATAGAAATTCTCAAATCACCAAGGAGTTTGAGAATTTCAAAATAAATGAGGAACCATCAATCATAGTCTCATCACAATATCAATCCAATCATCTATTTGAAATTCCTCTTCTAGATCTAGCCAAGCTACCACCTTCACCCCAAACTATGGGTTTACCTCATAAAAGGGTGAAGTAGTACACATTGATATGTGTACCTTCATCTATGCGAGTACATCCCATGAATAAAAGATCTGATGTAGCAAACCATCTCCTATAGAGTGAACCTTTACCCATTGTTATCTATCTAATGATTAACCAGTTCCTAAGCAGATCCTATCTAGTATAGTATATGAAGGTAAGGGTTTGAGGCCATAATAGAAAGGCATTCAAGAGCATTTAGAATTTGAGATTTGACCTAGAATATGAGGCATAGGCTATATCCTTAACAAAAACCAAACCTTATCAATTGATAATGATCAAGTCATCACATATGTTATATTCATGTATCATCATGGCTTAGAGTGGAGTAATAAGGATGAGGTACCCCTTCTCCCTCTAACATATTATTTTGCAATGTGATAACTTTGGTGCACCCTAAGTTAGTTGCAACCCCAAGGGAGTATGGTCCCTTATGGCCCCCACATTGAGTTTTTTAGTTCTCAAGTGGAGTCTATTCTTATGTTTCCCAAATACCTTGAGCAACTAGGAATGATCTCTTCCTCTCCTCACTATGATGATGAATCCTAGATTCTAATTGAGGAAACCATTAGCTTTAACATAGGAAACAAAGAGAGTCCTAGGATTCTTAAGTTGGGAAAGCCTTATCCATGGACAAGCAGGAGGAATTGACCAAATTATTGATAAAATTTTAAGATATTTTTGCTTCGTCATATGCCGATATGCCAGGGCTTGACCCATCCTTAGTTATGCATCACCTAGTAGTTAGACCTAATGCCAAATCCATTAAGTAGAATCTTAGGAAGATGCATCCTAAAGTTAACCTATTATTCAAGGAGGAGCTCTAAAATCTCCTTGATATTGGTTTTATCAAAGCCATCGACTATTCTAATTGGATATCCAACACTGTTCCTGTGGCTAAGAAGGAAGGAACAATCAGAGTATATACCAACTTTTGGGACATCAATTTTACATGTCCTAAGGATGATTTTCCCCTACCCAACATAGATATGATAGTAGATTTTTCTGCCGGATGTGGAATGCTATTGCTCATGGGTGGTTTCTTAGGATACAATAAAATCATGATTTTCCTTGAGGACCAGGCTAATACGACTTTCATAACTCCATGGGACACCTTTTTTTATAAAGTAATACCTTTTGTCTTGAAGAACACTAGTGCCACATACAAAAGGGCCATGACATATAGTTTTTATGACTTGATGCATGACATTGTTGAAGACTATGTGGATAATATTCTTGGTCGCTCCATAAATCGAGAGACTCATGCCCAAGATTTAAGATGTATCTTTGAAAGACTTTAAGAATACAAAGTTCATCTTAAGCCCTCCAAGTGTGTGCAAGGATTCCTTCAATCATTCAATATGACAATGGTACTACTTTCAAGAACAAGGATGTCCATAAAATTTATGCTAAGTATAATATTTAGCATAAATGGTCAACCCCATACTACCCCCAAGGTAATGTTCAAGCCGAAGCATCCAACAAGTCCTTAGTTAAGATCCTCAAGAAGTTTGTTAGTAATATCGATCATGATTTGCATATAAAACTTTATCTTACCTTATGGGCATATCCTACCCATGTGCGAACTCCTATAGGTGCAACCCCTTATGTCTTGGTCTATGGAATTGAGGTAATCTCCTCCTTTGATCTAGAAGTCCCATCCTTGCGTATCTTGTTGCAAGATTCCTCAATCGATGATAAGTATCATTTATATTGTTTAAACTAGTTGGAGCTATTGGATGAAAAGTGCATCCATACCTTAGAGCATATTTGAGCCTATTAGAATAGGGTCAAGTGATATTACTCTAAAAAAATTTGCACTTGTTCTTTTGAAGTTGGGGACCTTGTTCTCAAAGAAAACCAAAAAATATTGATGCTCGAACAAATCTAAAAGGTAAGTTTTAGCCCAATTGGCTAGGTCCAATTGTCATAACGACCAAGTTTGGCTCAAGAGCCTATTGCCTAGAAATGCTAGATTATAGAGATATTAAAGTACTAATGAACATAATGCACCTAAAATAATATTATACATGAATTCACATCATCTCTCTTCCATTCTCCTTTTGTTGTTTGTCCCTCTTCTTCTCTTGCTTTCTTGCATCGGTTTGCTTGCTCATACTACATGATTGCTTAGCTTTCTTGCATCGGTTTGCTTTCTCATACTACATGTTTGTGAAGTAGGAAATAATAGTGCACCTAATTATGATGAACAATATATGTATCTATCTCTTATTGCTTAAGAGCATCAAACGAAAGCATGCAAGTAAAATGGAAGAGATGCCAAATAACAAGAAATGAAGCAAAAGAGAGTTGATTTCTTATTAATATAGTGGATCAAATCCAAGGTTACATATATGTCCCCTTGAGATCTCAAATATGATACAATTGTTACAAATTGGGTGCCCAAGGATCAAAATCCTTCAAGTAACTCGGGTGCACATCCAGTGTCTTTCCTCGTACCCACAATTGAGGTGGGCGAACCTATGATGTCACCGCTTGTATATTTGATCTCGAGGCATTGTGATCCTTAATAATGCACTATAGAAACCTGCACCTACACACAAGGAAACTAGAAATTTCAAGTAGCAAGTGTGTATTATGAAAAATATGCAATCCCCACAGGTATCAAAAGATTAGTAATGGGAATATGCATGGATCTTATACTAAATAAACTCCAAATGACTTGAAATTATAGAGGGATGTAAAATGGATTGTTTTGGGAAGATATCACCAAAAATAGAACCGAAATTGTGTTCGATGGTGTGTCGCATTCACAGTGCATGTCTTCAACCTATAAAATCCAAAGCAAGCAATTTCTAAACCAAAATACATCCAAATCAAATGAAACTTGGACAGTATGCATAAAATATGATTTTAAAAGAACCCATATAGTAATATTTGCAAAATCAACAATAGTTTTAGGTTCTTCTCCAGATGACCTTCGTAGACCTGCATAAGACCCTACAAAACACTAAAAATACGATATCTTGCTCAATATAGCTCTAAAATGCATGAAATTTGGACATAGCATCATATGATAATCTAGAATCTAACTAAAAAAGAATAGTATAGAAATAATACACATATAAGCCACTATCATGGGGTGGGAGGGTTGGGATGTCACAAACTAGGGACCATCCTAGGGTGAGACGACCACCAGTTCTGCACTTATTTTATCACCAATTCCTCTATTAATTGGTTAGGGACCTCCTAAATAGTGTTTTCATTGAATTTGATGGTAAACCTCACTCAGATGGTTCAGTTTTGTAAGCAGATCGCATATCCTAGTTCACTCCAAAACCTCCTTTTCTAGGTAGAGATTCCAAGGGAAAATGGCATGAAAGGGTGATGGGAAATCTTGGTAGCACTTTGTTGCTATGTCTCTCAACTCCTCTCTATGTATTGTGTGGAAAAATAATCCACTTTATAGCCAAAAGAGGCCTTTGGGCAAAAAGGTATGCAAGGGTATGCAGGGCAAGAGGCATCATTTGGCCAACAGAGTGGCATGGATTGAAGGGAGAAGAGAATCTCCCTATTTGACCTCTTACATGCAACATGTCATAAGGATGCTGCGTTATTTGAATTGCATGGTCAAATAAGCAGGTAAAATGGCCATGTTTGAGCACCATTTGTCCATATTTGAATTTTTGTGAGTCAAACCCAGTGGTCGTCCCATCCCAGGATGACCAAGTTGTGGTCATCCCACCCCAGGACGACCATCTGGTAGCCATCCCAGGGTGGGACAGTCATAAACTATGATTGTCCCAAGGTGGGACGATCATGCCTATACGATCCAAAATCTCCTAAAAATGGGGTAGAGCCTCCCAAGAGTGGTTAGGACCACTAGAAAACCTCTGAGGGTTACCCAAGGAGGCCATGTGGTGTCAATCAACCAGTATTTGTGATTGCCTAATTGGATTGACCAAATTTTAGTGTCTACAAATGCTCATTTTTGAGATGCGTTATATGCAGCATAATGTTGAGCAAAAATAAATGACTAAAATATTGAATGATTAGGGTTATTCAGTAACCTAACCAAATTTTGATGCCCCAGTCATGGAAAGAGCACACGTTCTTGAATCCTTGCTTCTGATGAGCTAAGGAACTTGCTTCAAGTACAACCTTGAATTTTGGGTTGACTTGATCTTGGATATTGTTCAGTCATGAAACAACCAGGTCGTATCCTTCATGATTCTAGAATACCAAGCATTTGTTTAATTTGTGCTTGTTTGCTACCCCAAGCAGAAGCGTGATTATCTTTGTCAATGATTCGTTGAAATAATGCAATTTGCATGATTGAGTGTGTGATTGTTGATTGTGATTATGAATGTGCTTAATATGACTACCCCCTCAAGCGATGAGTAGATGAGGGAGTGACCACTGATAAAAGTGATGAGTCACTTGACACATATGACTTTGCTATGGTTTCCTCTAGTTTTACTCATTTGAAAAATGGAGCAGTTTTGAGAGGAATTTGGTGATTTTGTTGATGTTGTATGGAAGAAAGGAGCTGAAAACTTCATTCCCGTGGGGTGGTCCAGCCACAATGGCCTTCTTAGGGTGTGAAGTAAATATTTTTCCACCTCTCCAAGAGCAATTTGGATTCCTTTTGATCCTATATGAAATTTTACCAAATTTGAGCTATTTTTGGTGGGTTTTAGATATTTTTTGGTGCATTTTAAGTTGTCTTTGAATTTTGAATTTTTTGCAATGTTTTTGTATTTTATGGCTTTTTGACAATGTGAAGTTTGAGGACTCACTTTATTGTAGCCTATGGGTAGTATGATGTATCTTTTTACCCCATACATATACACATATATATGAGCTTTTATGTGGTTTATCATCATGTATTTATTGCTTTATGAAATGTATGCAATGTGTTTATTTGCTTTATGATATGTATGCAATGTGTTTATTTGCTTTATGATATGGGCATGTATGCATATGTTGTGACTTTCTTTGATGTGATGATATGTATGGATACATCTTGAGATGGATGATGTATAGATCTATATGATGAAATGTATATACTATATGACATACTATGTTAGCACCATAGACTATATAAAATTCATCAATTCATGTGTAATGTTGTCATGAGACTATGTGATAGGTTTATAAAAATACAAACTAACATAAATATGATAGAATAGAATGAATAAGAGGATGCTATAGGATGTATTTGAGGTTTTTAGGAGACTCAAACACTCTAGTCAACTGGTCAAAATTATATACTAACCATGCAAGACTTTTTGATGAGGTATGAATCTTCTAGGATGACCAAGATACTCAATATCCCTGTGTGTGCAAGTGAGTTCATTTTGTGATAAGCATAATATTACCCCAGTGTCAAACGAGATTACGTAGCCCATCCGTACTAAAGATCACCCCATGAGTAGCATGATCCTAGGTTTTGTACTTAGTTGGATTAGACCACTAGGTAGTATAGGCTACAAAAAGCCAGCTCATCCGCATGCAAACATTGGTCTGCACACATGCGAAAGATAATGTGACAGACATATCATCATGCGTAAGGATATCGTCATTGCCAAGTAGGTTGTCCACCAAACCTGTAATGAGGATCACCTTATGGTTTGTCGAATATTGATAATTCCAGAGATTCAAGTTCAATACTCCCTTCTTTTCTTTTATTTGAATTCAAGGATATTTGCTCATGTGTAGTGATGATAATCACTGTTTATTTTGTATTTTGTTTTCTTTGAGCAAGGGATTGGGGGAGTGGTGATAACCACTGTTTATTTTGTATTTTTTTTTTTTGAATTTTTTTTTTTGGATTTTGACGTTGGGATTTTGACTTTGGGATTTTGCTTGTGGGATTTTTCTTGTGGGATTTCGATTTTGGAATAGTGGTGAAAACCACTATTGACCTTGGGGAATTGGATAGGTAATGTATTGTCCTTTTGCCAATTCTCAGCATTCTTGAACCATTTGCACAGGGGGATGAGCAGGATAGACTTGTCGCTTAAGGTAACATATACCACTTTGTAGGTTTCATATTTCCTTGTGCAAAACTTGGATTATTAATGTGAAAATGTGTTGGGATATTGATGTATACAAGGTACAATCTAAGCAAGACTCTACCTCCTAAAAATCATGATAGCTTTCTACAAAATTTAAAAATAAAACTAGAGATGGTTGAGTGACCGAAATCCTACTGGCATTATAGAACAAATGACTAGGTGAAGGGAATGGACACAAATATAAAAAGTGGGAAATGTAAGTGGAAATGATATGTGAAATATGAAATGTTTTGAATGATGACTTAAACAACATTGATTTTGAATGATGACTAGTGTACAGTCATACTGCTAGACATATATGAACAACTTGAAAATATAAAGTGCAATAATGAGTATTCCTAATGCAATGGTATGCAATGTAATGAGATGCACTATTTTTGTATTTTTGATGTTTTTATAATAATTTTGTATTTTTTTGATGTATATGCATGTACATATGACCAACGGGCTTACTAGATGCCATTGGGGATTTTTGGGGTGACCTAGATGGTCATAGACTGCCTAGGGGTGTTTTGGATTGACCAAGCAGTATGTAGATACTCTTGGAGCTTTTTGGGGTGACCTAGATGGTCATAGACTGCCTAGGGGAGTTATGGATTGACCAAGCGGTATGTAGATACCCTTGGAGCCTTTCGAGGTTACCTAGATGGTCATAGACTGCCTAGGGGTGCTTCAGGTTGACCAAGTGGTATGTAGATACCCTTGGAGCATTTTGGGATGACCTAGATGGTCATAGACCACCTAGGGGATTTATGGGTTGACGAAGTGGTATGTAGATACCCTTGGAGCCTTTTGGGGTGACCTAGACGGTCATAGACTGCCTAGGGGTGCCATGGGTTGACCAAGCGGTATGTAGATACTCTTGGAGCCTTTTTGGATGACCTAGATGGTCATAGACCACCTAGGGGTGCTATGGGTTGACCAAGCGGTATGTAGATACCCTTGGAGCCTTTTGGGGTGACCTAGACGGTCATAGACTCCCTAAGGGTGCTATGGGTTGACCAAGCGGTAAGTAGATACCCTTAGAGACTTTTGGGGTGACCTAGATGGGCATAGACCACCTAGGGGTGCTATGGGTTGATCAAGAGGTATGTGGATACCCTTAGAGCCTTTTTGGGTGACCTAGACGGTCATAGACCACCTAGGGATGTTTTGTATCTTGTGTACCCCTAGTGTACCATGTATCTGATGTACTATGATTGGCCTGACCAAAGGGGACGGTGAAAATTGGTCCCCCCTACTGTGAGGTGCAAGCTTGTGCAGTGCCAGAGTAGTCGAAAAAAGGTGAAACATTGGAGGTTATAACACCGATCACATCCACAAACCCATGGGAAGGTGGAATGATGCACACCTAATTTGGTTGTTCAACTGGATAACCAGGTGTTGTGTTTACTTCGTGTGGAGGTAAAAAGTCTTAAGATACTCCTATCTGAAGTCCTTGCATATCGATTATATCCTGGACTAAATTTCAAAATATGTAGCATGTCTAGATATCATGGCCTATTTATTGATGGTAAACACAAAATCTATTTTGCCTGTGCAACATAGATCTATGCTTATTAGGTTTTAGTGGATGGATTGGGGGAAGCATGATTGCTTGCGCCTCACATAGTCAATTGAAGATTGATGCTAAGGGCTCTAAAAATTGAGTATAATGTTGTTGTGGTTGATGGACTTGGTACCTCCCCTTCTTGTGTCGTTGAGGGTTGACCATGGAATTTAAAGGATGGGTTTGGTCTTGACAATCGAGGGGTTGAGGGTTCAAATTACTCAACCAGGACTTGATGCTTGTGAGTCGATCCAATATATGTTGTAAATCATTATGTTGTTGACTCACTTGTGACTTTAGGTTGTCTAGCCTATCCAAGATATAGTGTATGGGCAGTGTAGGTGATGACAGGATGTTTGTTGAGGAAGTTGGGTGACAATTGATAGGTGGTATATCCATACCTGGCATGTCACCGTAGGACCATGCAAAGACCTCATTCTCTGTGATAAGGTCTATGTAATTGGCTTGCTCTTTGGGGGATAGGATTTCCCCTAGCTTGGTATATTGTAGATTATCGAGATCTGAGTCGATGTCTATGTCAATCTTTTTCTTGATTAACATATGTGATCCCTCCTCCAACTGGTGAGGAGTAGGGATCATATGGATGTCATATGTTGGGTTTAGATCATCAATTAGAACCTTGGGTTCCTCCTTAGCATGTAAAACATCATGTGTAGGTCTTGGAGAGGAATGAAATGGCTTTAACATCTCATCATAAGACCCGTACTTGAAATGTGATGGGGAAGAATCTCCCCAATCAACGTCAATGGACCCCAAGTTGAGGTGCAGTGGCTACGATGGGTTATCTGAATATCGCATGGGCTCTGATAGATCTATGGATATCATGTTTATGGATGGATGATTTCCTCTAAGTGGTGGAGGCAGAATGATCAGAGGCAGTCAGTGTAGTTGCAGGTGAGCCTACTCTTTTGTAGGGAGAAACTCTTGCTAGATAGGATCATTCAAGGGAAACATATGTAGATAACCCTCATGCTCATCATCCAATGAGACAATCCATGTGTACTCAACATGTGGACTAGAGGAGCCAATGGATGCCAACTCGTAGTCTAAATCATTGTCAAATGTCCACTCATAGGGAGACCCTTGACCTTCTTCCTCACTATCATGGGGAAGGGTACGCGAACCTTCACCTCGCTCATAAGATTGGATAACATCGCGAGGTGGATCGTAATCTCCCAAGGGCATAGGGAAGTAGTCCCCCATTGAGTAGATGCAATTGGGATTGGTGAAGAGATCACGCATGATTTCCTCCCTAAATTCTGTTGAGAGTAATCTCAACCCAGCGGCAAAATTTGATTTTTGCCGCAGTGCACCACGTTGCACAACACTTAGTTTTTTCCAGCCCATGTTTGTTGTTTTATTTAATGTTTGTGCACATCATTATCTGTTTAGTGGATAAGATAGTTTTTTATTTAATGTTTGTACACATCCTTATCTGTTTAGTGGATAAGATTATTTTTATTTAATGTTCATGCTCATCCTTATCCCATGGAGGATAAGAGTGGTTAAAAATGGTGGCTAGGAAAAGATATAATTAAGTGTAATCTATATGCATTATAGACAAGAGAGAAATGATAAGAGATGTGACTCTATTTTTCAACAGAGAGTGTGGTTGTTTATTGTCTGTAATTTTTTGAAATAAAAAAATTAAAAAATTTCAGCTCTCCATTGTGTGTACTGTTAATATTAGTCTCTGTGTGTTTATTTTCCTCTGACCTCTTGAATTTCTATCAGTGGTATCAGAGCGGTTTACGGCTTAAACGCCAAGGAAGAAATGGCTCAAGCGAGCACGAGTTCAAGTCTGAATAACCCACAAATACCGAAGTTTGATGGGAAGAATTATGAATACTGGTCTATTCTGATGAAGACCTTGTTTCTGTCACAAGATGTATGGGAAGTTGTAGAGAATGGCTTCCCAGAGCCAGCAAATGCTGCAGCACAAAATGCATTGACGAATGCACAGAGGAATACATTGAAGGAGAATCGGTTAAAGGATGCCAAAGCACTGCACTTTATATTTCAAGGAGTTGATTTAAGTATTTTCCCAAGGATTCAGTCTTGCACAAGATCAAAGCAAGCCTGGGATACGTTGGAGACAGTATATCAAGGAATGGAGAAGATAAAGACTGCAAAGTTACAGTCAATGAGGAGAGACTTTGAGACTATGCAAATGAAGGAGTCAGAGACTGTAGACTCTTTCTTCACATCTGTTGTGGGTTTGGTGAATCAAATGAGGTCCCATGGAGAGGATATTCAAGACAGAAGGGTGGTTGAGAAGATTCTGAGGAGTCTACCATCAAGGTTCGACTCTTTGGTTGTTGCCATTGAAGAAACCAAGAATCTCGCACAATATTCCATTGATGAGTTGCAAGCATCACTGATTTCACATGAGCATCGGTTGAGAAGGTCTGAAGGTAGTTCTTTGGAGAATGCCTTCAAGTCACAAGTGAATATTGGTCCTGGAAGAGGAAGAGGCAGAGGAAGGTATGGTTTTAGGGGTAGAGGAAGAAGCCCTGCAAGAGGTGGAACAACAAGCCAGCCAAGCTCGAGTGGAAGAGGCCAAAGCCAACAAGGTCAACAAAGCACAAGCCAGCCAAGCCAGAACTGGAGGTAGAGCCAGAGCCAAGGTCAAGGCCAAAGGTATGATAAATCCCAAGTGGAATGTTATTACTGTAAGAAATTTGGTCATTATGCTAGTGAATGTAGAAAGAAGTAGTATGATCTTAGGAGGTAGAGAGCTAACTATACTGCTGAGAATGAGAATGAGGAAGTGTCGAATGATGGACTATTTTTAGCTTTTAACGTTGTAGTGGATAGTCAGAAGGATGTTTGGTATTTGGATTCTGGTTGTAGCAACCATATGACTGGCAATAGAGGTCTGTTTGTTAGTCTAGATGAAAATGTTAAGTCTGATGTAACCCTTGGTAATGATAACAAGGTTACTGTCAAGGGAAAAGGTAGAATAAATATATTGACAAAGAAAGGGGAAAAGACATTTATAAATGATGTGTATTATGTGCCTGGCTTGAAGCACAACCTGTTGAGTGTCGGTCAGTTGATAGGAAAAGGTTATTCTATCAGTTTTAAGGATAACAAATGCACCATACTAGATAAGACACCGAGAAAGATATTGGTAGCTAGGGTTGAGATGACAAACAATAGGATGTTTCCCTTGAGGATAGCTCATGACATGAGTACAAGGATGGCAGCAGTCACACAGACTGTATTACAAGCAGAGATTAAGGATAAGAATTGGCTGTGGCATTTGAGATTAGGCCACCTTAACTTTGATTCATTAAATTTGTTGCATAAGAAGAATATGGTATTGGGATTGCCACCTATTGAAAGGTCTGGCAAAGCATGTGAAGGATGCATAATGGGAAAACAACACAGAGATGCATTCCCTATTGGAGTGACAACAAGAGCTCAAGCTCCATTGGAGATAGTACATTCTGATCTGTGTGGTAAGATGCATACACCATCATTGCATGGTGTTGTTTATTTTTTGACTTTCATTGATGATTACACGAGGAAGACTTGGGTGTACCTATTGAAGCATAAGGATGAGGCATTCGAGTACTTCAAATAGTTTAAATATTTGGTGGAAAAACAAAGTGGTTATAGCATCAAGGTATTGAGAACCGACAGAGGAGGAGAGTATATGTCAAAGGAGTTTTAGAACTTCTGTAAATATAATGGAATTCACCAGCAATATACAACAAGGTACACACCCCAACAGAATGGAGTAGCTGAGAGGAAGAACAGAACCATCACAGAGATGGCAAGGAGTATGTTTAAGGCAAAGCTTTTGTCGAATGAGTATTGGGGAGCAGCAATTAAATGTGTTGTATATATTCTGAATAGATGTCCAACCAAGAGTTTGGGCAATATAGTACCAGAGGAGGCATGGACTGGAAGGAAACATAGTGTTTCCCACATGAGAGTGTTTGGATGTGTAGCATATGCACATATCCCTGATGATTTGAGAAGGAAGCTGGACAACAAGTCAGAGAAATGCATATTTTTGGGTTACAGTGAAAGTTCCAAGGCATACCAGCTGTACAATCTTGTTACAAAGAAAATTGTAATTAGCAGAGATGTCAAGTTTGTCGAAGAGGAAGCATGGGATGGAAGCATAGAGAAGACTGTCAATGTTGTAGGAGCTGGTCTATTTGAAGATAAACAGGGGACAATAGTAAACACCCCTGCAATACAAAATTAGAATCAACAAGGACCATCAACATCGGCCGCAAGTAGTTCAAATGCACAACAAGCACCACCAACAGCTCCTAGTAGTCCAACATCAAGTGATTCATCAAATATGCCATTGGCAAGGTTGAGAAACCAGAATTTCAGGAGCTTGACTGATATTTACCAACAAGAGCAAGGTGAGCAAGATGAAGGCTCAAATTTATTGTTCGCATTGTATTCTCCAACTGAAGATCCAATTCATTTTGAAGAAGCCATCAAGGAGGAGAAGTGGATAGCTGCAATGGATGAGGAAATAGCAGCTATTGAGAAGAATGAGACATGGGAGCTTGTAGATCTCCCCCAAGGTAAAGATGTCATTGGAGTCAAGTGGGTCTATAAGACCAAATGTAATGCAGAAGGAAAAGTGGAGAGGCATAAAGCAAGGTTGGTAGTGAAGGGCTATAAACAACAGTATGGCATTGACTATGAGGAAACATTTGCACCAGTTGCAAGGATGGAAACCATTAGAACTGTATTAGCCATAGCAGCCCAACACAAGTGGAAAGTCCATCAAATGGATGTCAAGTCGGCATTTCTTCATGGAGTGTTAAAGGAAGAGGTTTATGTTCAGCAACCACCTGGATATGAAGCCATAGGAGAAGAAAGGAAGGTGTATAGGCTGAAGAAGGCGCTTTATGGACTGAAGTAGGCACCAAGAGCCTGGTATAGCCGGATAGACTCATACTTTATGAGCTATGGGTTCAAAAAATGTGATGGAGAGCCCACACTGTATATCAAAGAAAATAAAGGCAAGTTATTGATTGTTGTTTTATATGTGGATGATTTAATTTTCATGGGAAATGATGAGGCCATAGTAGCTGAGTTTAGAGCAGAAATGAAAAAGGAATTTGAAATGTCGGATTTAGGCCTTTTAAGGTATTTCCTAGGCATAGAAGTTCAACAGTTGGATCATGGCATCTTTATATCTCAGTCAAAGTATGCAGCGGACATTCTCAAAAGGTTCAAGATGGAGAATTGCAAGCCAACTCCAACACCAGTTGCTATGGGAATCAAACTGAAGAAGGAGGATTGGAGCAAGGATGTTAATCCCACCATGTATAAGAGCATTGTTGGCAGCCTAATGTATTTGACAGCCACACGACCAGATATAATGTATGTTGTTAGTTTGATATCAAGGTTTATGGAGACCCCCAAGGTCACACACTTGCAAGCGGCCAAAAGGATACTGAGATATGTCCAAGGAACAAAGGAGTACGGTATATTATATAAGAAAACTGATGATTTTAGACTGGTCGGATACACTGATAGTGATTGGGCAGGTAGTGCGGATGACCGAAAGAGTACTTTCGGGTATGTATTTTATTTGGGTTCTGGAGTTGTATCATGGGCATCAAAGAAGCAGCCCATCATGTCATTGTCATCAGCAGAAGCAGAGTACATCGCAGCGACAGGGGCAGCCTATCAAGCCATATGGATGCGAAGAATGTTGAAAGACTTAGGGCATGAGCAGCAAGAGGTGACAAAACTATTTTGTGACAATAGATCCGCCATTGCCCTCTCTAAGAATGCAGTATTCCACAAGAGGACGAAGCACATAGACACTCGCTACCATTTCATCAGAGAGTTGATCAATGTCGAGGAAATCATCTTGGAGCACTGCAGAACAATGGAGCAGTTTGCAGACATATTTACCAAGCCATTGGGAACAAAGACCTTCACACAACAACGTGATAATCTTGGTGTCACTGATGGTGGAGGAAATATTGTGGTTGAGATTAAGGGGCAGTGTTGAGAGTAATCTCAACCCAGTGACAAAATTTGATTTTTGCCGTAGTGCACCACGTTGCACAACACTTAGTTTTTTCCAGCCCATGTTTGTTGTTTTATTTAATGTTTGTGCACATCATTATCTGTTTAGTGGATAAGATAGTTTTTTATTTAATGTTTGTACACATCCTTATCTGTTTAGTGGATAAGATTATTTTTATTTAATGTTCATGCTCATCCTTATCCCATGGAGGATAAGAGTGGTTAAAAACGGTGGCTGGGAAAAGATATAATTAAGTGTAATCTGTATGCATTATACACAAGAGAGAAATGATAAGAGATGTGACTCTGTTTTTCAATAGAGAGTGTGGTTGTTTATTGTCTGTAATTTTTTGAAATAAAAAAAATTAAAAAATTTCAGCTCTCCGTTGTGTGTACTATAATATAAATTAGTCCTTCTTGTGTTTATTTTCCTCTGACCTCTTGAATTTCTATCAAATTCTAGATTCATGCGCTCTAAGCTATCTATGAGGACGTCTAGGGGCACAGGCTTGTTGTGTCCCAAACCAGATTTTTCATAAGGCATTTGATACTATGGCTGATAAGGAACTTTGGTTCCTTGCTCATATGGGCACAACCCATAACCATGCCAATTACAGAGATGAAGGTACTTCATGGCAAAGTCAGGGTTGGACATGTAGTTTATGTCCTTGGAAAAGGGCTCTTCATCCTCCTCCTACTATTGATAAGGCTTGATGCCATAGTCAAGGTTCCCATAGAAAAATATGTTTGATTAAGGGGAAGACCAAGAGGTACGATAGTGCCTATGGAAAGACGAGGACGACCCATATATTATATCGACTCTATAGTAGGGGTATTTGTGACATTCCTAACCATGTACTCTCCTAATATGGTAGAAGATAGGTGTATTATGACCTGAGGCTACAAATAAAAAAGGGATGAGAGTGAGAGTTGGACTGATTCATCATTTTATTCATGAGGTAGATCCTCGTCCATTGGGCTAGGGGTCTTGCTATTCGAGATGGTGGATATGATCGGAGGGCTCTCATCAACAAGTCTCTTCCTTGTGTTCCTCGATGGAGGATTCACCTATGATGAAGGCACGTTTGAAAGCACTGAAGATGAGGATGATGTTGCATGAGATGATGATGGATCGAATGAAGGTGATGGCGATGGAGTCAAACCTTGGTCAGATTTATTCGGTTGAAAATCCATATGGGTTGATGGCAAGGTTGAATTAGAGAGTTGTTGCACCATATTGCAATACTTGAAAGGCTCTAGGTTTGCAGGAATGACATGGACTTACCCTTCATGAGTGTACTTGAGGTATTGGTGAGTGATGGAAGGGACACACTTCATGTCCCTGATCCAAGGTCTACCCAACAAGATATTGTACACCATATCACCCTCAAAGATGTGGCACAACATCGGTATGGTCTTTTTTCCTACCTAGATGTGTAGGACTATTGTGCCAATTGTCGAGTATATGATATCGTTAAATGCTCGAAGGGTGTAGGTAGACGTAACAATATGGATGCTCGGAGCTTCAAATGTTTGAGAGTTGTTGTAGTGATGATGTTGCTAGAAGACCCGATGTCTATCAACACTCTCTTGTATGGCATCCCATTTACACATGCGACGATATGCAAGGGAGGATCCACCATATCAATTGGAACCGGCTTAAGTTCATCTTCTCGAAAGGTAATCATCAGTTTCGTGTAGTGCCGCACATGCCCCAAAAAATTATTGAAGGAGTTAGACACCTGGGGCTGAAGCTCTATTTCCTTAAGGATCTCTATCAAGGCTTCTCTATGAGGTGGCGATTATTGAATGAGCTCATAGATGGAGATCCTTAAGGCTCTAGGTTCTAGGCTCTAGGCGAGCTTGCTCTTAATTGTGACCACATATCTAGGTGGGAGGCTTGACACAGGAGGTGGTAAAGGCTATGACGTCAAAGGAACATCGTCTTGAGTCATAGGTGGTGCGACTGGACTTGGGTACCACCTATTCCTCATTACAATATTGATCATTCCGATATACCCTTGCTAAGGGGGTGCATGATGAACCTCGTTTACTTGGGGCACTGGCTTGGCTTGCTCTGCATGGGTAGACAAGGGGTCTTTAAATACATCCATCTATTGGTTGTTTGGTGCGATAGGGTTTTCTACCTAAAGGGCGTTCCTAAAATTTGTCTCTCTTCTTCTACTTTCTTAGATACATCCTCACAAGATTTCACTTCATATTTTATTTTCTTTTTTGCTTAGCTTATGATCGTTTGATCACACTGACACCTTGTAGTCTATGTTGATTCAAATATCATACTCTAAGTATATTTTTTGCTTTCTTTACCTTTTGTTGACCTTCTTCTTTTCACCTTTTTTCTCTTCCTTTTTCTTCTTTTCTTCTCTTTTATCAAATTGTGCCCTATCTTTATAGGGAACGAATTCACTCTAAGATAAATTCATGTTTCATTTTTATGAGGCATGAATTTAGTTGGAGTGTTGTTTTGTTTCTCCTTCTTTCTCTTTTTCTTTTCTTTCTTCCAACACCTTTTTATGCTTCCAATCCACCAAGGACATGTTTCATGTCGGGTTCACCAAATATGTAGAGAGGGAAAATAGCCCAGTGTGTATGATTCTCGATGGATCCGCTTAGAGCTGAGGTGATTGTGGGGCTATTGTGGTTCTCTACACTTGGGAGATTGGGAGATCGAAGGGTTCACCAAGAACGATTTTAGGACTTACCGATAATACATGGGACAAGATTGATAGCACTCCTTTTGCTTCCTCATACTCTTCCCTTGCCACAGAAGGCTTTTGGAAGGTGAAGCTCTATGCCCCTCTAATGTCCATGAAAGATAAAAAAATGTCCAAAAACCCAAACGAAATTCAAAAGAGACCGAAATCCCCAATAAAGAACGGAGCTCTTCGATACTAGTAGGTGGAAGCCACCATTCAAATGAGTTACACGGTGAACGTGAGGAAGAGTTGTATCGATGTGGACGTGGGGATTGATAACATCAGATGCATGGTGAGTAAGCTTGCGTCCGCTGCGATGATGAGAATGCACAAGGCTCCCTACATCGAACGACACTTCTCGTCAAATATTGTGATATATCTGACCCCTGAAGATGGGTGCGACATCTCTATGGTGTCTGCTAATATGTCATCTTATAATCCCGTGCACGACATCATCACAGAGCAGTCAACGCAAGCGCAATACATAGCTCCGAAGGGCATGGGGGTGACGTAGAGGACGAGGGAGTCGCACGGGATGAGCTTGACTCCGTAGAAGCATGAGCAACAGGTGGAGGGTGGGTGTGGAAAACTCCAATGGACACTCTATGACCCCACCAACACCAAAGAGGTGGTCTCTTACAAGCCCATGAAGGTGCCCCTCATGATGCCCTTGACGGCAACGGTACCATTCACTAAAGGAGGGATTTTGTTCACCTACGATCAACATACACATTCTATAACATGGTGCCTGCCTTGAGATAAAGAAGGCAAGAGCATGAGATGGAATGTTTTCGGACATATTTGTGTAACGTATTGGCCGAATAGGTACTTCACGTTTTATTGTGAAATAAAGTTCGTCGACTTCTGTGAGACCATAGAGCTCCCACTTGTCCAAACCTCGTCCGAATAGTTCCTCATGGTTCTTTCGTCTGTTCTAGGTTTTTTTTTAATGAGATTAAGTAAAAGAGGTATATCGGTTGATAGTGGTTAAGTTTATTGTTTAATTGTTTTAGGTTGATAGTTTCATCTGCATTTGCTTTGAACTTATTAATTCGTGTATTACGTAGGTGATTTTTTTTTTTTTAAATGTTGATCTTTCATTAAGGCATAATATTATGCCACCCACCTCTAGTAGGGTCCCTAGTATCTATTAGATAGCATATCCGCAACATATGAGAGGGGGAGATTTGAACCTTGGGTCTCTCCAACACGAAAGTTTTAACAACCCACTTCTCTCCAACTCCCCCACATTGGCGGATGGAGGTCTAACTTTTAAATTAGGTATGAGCGAGAATGTGAGATGTGGGTATGTATAATTATGTGTTAAATTTTTTATTTATAAGTGTACTTCTTCCTCTTATAAAAACTTACAGTAAAATAAAATAAAAACTTTAAGTATCATTCATGCACTAACTAAATAAAAAAAATTATAAAACTGATTTTAAATTATTATTATATTTCTTTTAAATTTAAAGTATAAACTTTTAATACTTCCAAAATCTTTACTATTAAACTATTTCTTTTATTTCGTATCATATTCTAAAGAATTGCTTTTTAAGTACAACTCCATATACGAAGAGCGATCGACCATGTGTGTAAGGAGCCATTCAACAAAATCAACGGAAAGTATAATGCTTTAAGTTTATTAAAAAGGTTTAATAAATCTAAAGTGCACCGCAAAGTAATAATAAAATAATAATCCTTGATGCTCAAGGTGTATGGTGTGAACGGGCTTCCCTAATATAATATAAAGTGATATGGTGCATCAAATCAGGGTGACTCAAGGATAACATTGAGTGGTAAAGGTAAAGTACTTTGAAGAGATTATAAATTATGAGTGGAATATATATATTTATTAAAGTATGGTATATGATTATATTATTTATACGATTAAAAATTTACATTTTTATATTTTTATTTAAAGTTTAAAAATATATAATAATTTAAAATTTAAAAATACATATTTTAAAGTATAAGAAAATTAAACAAATCAATAAATTAATTAATACTTATAAAATATATGAAAAAATAAATTTTAAAAATATTACACTATTAGAATAATTTGATTGTTATTAGTATCTTATTGGCAAGTTCCCTCAATCCTCGAAAGAATGTTTGGGGTTCAAGCCTTACTGCTTGCACCTGATACAAAAAAACCCTTTGGCTAGCCTGAGGAGTCTACCCAGATGGGATAGGTCCCGTGAAACGGAAAGTCTTGGCCCACAAGGAATACGAAGAACGGTTTTCCTTAAAAAAAGTTTTAGTCCCAAAGGGAACAACACAACGGTTCGGGCTTTGACTCTTCTTCGGGAGGTCCAAAGTTCAAACCGATACATGGGCGAGTGTGTGTTGGTTGTGTGTTAATTCCCTATTGATAAAAATATCGATAAGCATAGCTCTCGGCTTTACGAGGGGTCATGGTTGGGAGGAGATTGCTCACTCACCCTTGTGCATTGGTTGTAGGGGTTTCTTACACTAACCAAATAAAAATAATAATAATAATTTGATTTTAGTTCACTTTATTTTTAAAATAATTATTTAAATATATATATTAATGTTTTATTTATAATTATTAAAATTAAACATTATTATAATATAAAATAATTAATTAATATTGTTTTAATTTTAAATTTTAAAATATATTTTTAAAAATTATACATTTAATTTTTTAGAATAATTATATTTACTTATAAATTAAATAAAAATATCTTTTCAAAATTTTATTTTATTTTTAATCTTTGATTGTATAGAACATGCTAAAACATGCACTAAATAAATACATCTATCATAAGATACATTCATATATGCATTTAAAGAAATAATTATAAGCATTGTATAGTTAATATTTAAAATTCTGTAAGTTTTGACATTCTACTCACTACTCATTATTACTAGTAACACCAATAATTATTTCACATCCATTAGTCTAGTTCATACACCACTCAAACGTAGTATATATCCTCTTGTAACAACATTAGATTATGTTCTATCATTTTGAATGATCAATTATATAGATCAAATCATGATTATCTTTAAAAGATCTTAAAATATATAATAAAAGTGGAAAACAATCAAATTATTGATAACAAAATATACATACTATATGAAATGCCTCACTATACATTTAATTTAATAACAAAATCTAACTAACAATTCTTTTAACAAAGAATAAAAAGCATACATATTTTAACATAGAATTAAAAAAACATACATCTATTTATCCTAGCTAATGATTTAGGAACGGTATTAAAATTAGAACACATATTTCATTAGTGGGGTAAAACTGATGTTCTCCTTACCTTCAATATTCATTTCATTCATGGAAAATATGAGTTTGTGTTGCATTTCAGGAGCTTTTCAATAGGATTTGGGTTTGAGTCTTTTTAGCATTTGAAGTGCAAAATGTAGTTCATTCAGGTACACATTTTGCAATGGAGGAAAGCAAGGTCGCAACACCATGAAGAGTTGTAGGTGTCAAATATAGAAGTGAAATTTATGAGTCATAGGTGATAGCTATAAAGTATGAAAGTAAAAAGTTGTATAAAATATGAAAGTGAAAGGTCATAAAGATATGTCCAGATATACAATTACGAAGAGTTTTATATATAAAACACCTGAAATATCCATCTTCCATAAAGTTATGAGGAAAGGAAAATCTCCATGGCACGTAGTTGTTGAGTGGTAATTTTACCCAATTGCAAAACCACACTCACAGTTAGGATTTTGATTAGAAAAACCTCTCTTGCAAAGAAATAAACATTTCTCCAAGGTTCGTTTTACTTAATGTGTGCATTTATGCTTGTGAAAATGTGTCAAATAAGTGCTAGAATACTCACTAATGTGTGCATGTATGCTTGTGAAAATGTTTCAAATAAGTGCTAGAATACCCTAGTGATTTGCAAGAAGCTGTTAACAAGAGGCCTGTGTTGGTATTACTTTATTGTGCTATGCTATTGATTGTTCATGAAACTTAAAAGAAAATAAAACACAAATGTGATTGGCCCTCATATGACCACGATGTAAAGTTGAAGTTCATTTTATCTTGAAGTATTTTAGATAGATTTTATCTTCTTTTGTTAAGTAGATTTTAAACAAGTTTTATCTTCTTTAAACCTTGTTTTGAGCATGAAACAAAAGATTAAAATCTATCTCTAAAATGTGAATATGAAATGATGAGTGGATTCATTTTATGTTTCTTTGAGCATGAAAAGAAAATAATCTAAATGATTAACTTTAAAATGTAGTGGCCTTTGAAATGCCATATAAATTACCCCCTTTAATGAAATTATAATTTTCATAAAAGCGAGCTAATTTATTGCTTGAAGAACAAAAGTGCAAAGCTTGAAACTTTATCCTCTTTTAAAATATGAAATCATGTCAAAATTAAAATTACAAAATTCCTTCAAAAATTGATCTTTAAATAAATTTTTGGAATTTTGAATTTGCTTCAAAATGAAATAAAAATTGCATAAAATGAAACTCTAAAGCTTATTCTTTGAATCCATGCATCTATTTTTGGAGTTTTAATTTTGTTTTTGTAATTTTTATTTTATTTGCAAAAGTTAAAAAAATGAAAAAATAGGGTTAGAAGAAAAAAAAAAAACTTAAAATTCTAGAATATGGACCAGAATGTGGAAAATGACCAAAGAGAGCTACTGTAACTATCTTCTATCATATAGATACGATTGAATCCTGAAAACCAAATAAAAATGAGGTTAGACTTGCATTCACACAATCTAAATCTAGTTATGGTGAGAGTCTAAGGATTAAAAACATGCAGTAAAAATATTGAAATGGTGCAACCATATCCATGCATAAACACCATTAAATAAACTTAGTGCATGTGAGAAAATATATGCAATAAACACAAATTTGTATTCAAAATCTATCTTCTGCATACAAAGTGAGGACATATGTTGGCAGTATCCCAAAATACTTCCAAACCATTTCCCCTGCTCCTGTTCCAAAACTTCTAGCCCTTGTTTTGTGCTTTTGATTCCCTATTTAAGGTCTCTCCATTTTGGTTACATTCTCCAACTTTTGACTCTTTGTATTCACTTTTGTTTCAATGGTTGTAACAGTAGACATAATAGCCCTGCTTGGCAAACATTACCTCCTTTTATTAACCCTACTATGATAACATCTTCATTCCTTTATAATGCTTTTTTAAAACGTGTCCACATATTTTGCATTATATCATTTTTTTTATATCCATATTCAGATACATTTTCATTAACACCAAATTCTATGTCCACTGACCACATGCACATTGTCCTTTAGTTTTAAATCCAATATTATCCCAATTTTAGATGTTTTCATCCAATGAAGCCTACTCACCCCACTTAATTGGGATGTGACCATTCCCTGCTAGTGGTGAACTTATGACACTTCAACCACCATGCCTTCCACTAGACTGAAATTGATATGATGACACTCGTCTTAGCTTTTTAACGTACATAGTGTGCCAAGCATCTGGTTTATCTTCAGAGCATAAATTCTGTAAACCATTAAATCAATGATTTGTAATTAACTCTAGTTGCAGACCCCCCTTTTATTATTTTAAACACCTCTTATACCATCGGGATAGTTCTGACGAGAAGCTATTTTAAACTCCTAGCTGGACCTTTGATCATGCTTCCATTGTCGATATAGGTTGTCAACCCATCATTGTGTTTCTCTAATTCTCGTTCATTGTCCCTTTCTGGTCTTTCCAAACAACAATATGAACCATGTTACTTATTTGTCGTAATGCTAGATAGCGGGATTTAAAATAGTGTTTGTAGGTGTGAATCTACTCCACCAACTGGTTTCTTGCTTTTGCATCCTAGTGTCATAAACTATCCTCCATGCATGTCTATCCTGCGGTCCACGTTGTCACTAACTCACGGTCAGGGTCACTTAGTATTAATTCCATGTCACCACATGGGTTAGTCTGTCCAAATCTTTCGCTATTTTTTTGTGGTCGACGCTATGAGCCGTCCTCCAGTGTGTCATCTCAACAGTGATACTCTCATTGAATGTGTATGCACTATGTACTACCATCCAAACTAGTTCAATCCACCATGGTATGACTCTACACTACTACTTGACCAATAATATTACCATATTTTCAATCTTATAGAGATTTTATTTGTGTCGTTGCAGTTTGGTATGCATAGGTGTTTCCAAATTGTTGATCATTGTAGCCTTATGTATTGATTGGTATAGATTCAACAACCATGTGGTAGCTACCCGAAATTATGAATTACGTGAGTGATCGAATCTCGGCTCCTACTATCTTCAAAAATCCTCTTTGTAGATGATGAAATAGTCCATTTTCTTTGAAAGCACACCTATGATGCAAAGCTCAAGCAATCCCCAAAGTACAACATCGCAAAAGATAAAATTTCTCAAGACTCTAATGATCCCATGGTCTCGGCTTCGAACCCTATCGTTGCCAACCTGTAATTGACCTACTCCTCAAGTGCAATAGTCTTCTTCATTGTAGTCTTACTATTCCACTTGCAACACTATCTCCATCCCGAATATTTGTGAAGTGTGCCTTGGTCCACGTAGGCCAATCTACGTCATTGGTCCTAGGTGTCACCAGCATCTAGTTCCTGTTTTTTTGTAGCCATTCGGCGTCATGTGTCCACAAAATCATTGCTACATGTCTACTTTTGTCAAAACTAGGTGGCCCTAGTCACGTATGTTTCCTAACCGCCCATGCCTTGGAGTCCACCGGTACCCGCTTGTCATAATAAAACCAACACACATAAATGAAACAATAAAAAAACCAAAACTAAATAGAACCTCTTTCGAAGCAATACATTACTAAAATGAAAAAGAAAAAAATGACTGCATGACTTAAATCCCTTAAACAAATACTTTAATAAAATCAATCCTAAACTCAAAACAAACTTTATATTTTATTTTTTTATATATATATATATATATATATATATATATATATATATATAATTTTTTATGGTTTATGAATTGGATCAATCCATTTCAAAAGTTTGAATCATTGAAATTTCAAAGGAAATAATAAAGCCACATTAAAACCAACATTTAAAATTCAAAATCCAATCATAAACCAAAAACATAAAACACTATGAAATAGATAAAATAAGGACACTCAGCACCACACAAGCCTACAATGCAACCATGGAAACTACAAAGCAAACTCAAGCAAAGAAACCTATTAAAATTAGCACTCAAAGAACACAAAAATATTTAAAATAACAAAATTTAAAGGTGTTTCCCCAAATATGGGGCTAGTTGTGCAATGACCACAATAGTAGCAACATTTACCCCAACAATGTCTATTTGGAGTCCTTGGTATAAGAATTCTAGAGTAAGCTAGTTGGGATATTGGCTAAATTCATCTATCTTCATTGTCAGATTGTTGTTCAGGTATGCGCAAAATATAATGCTCAATAAAACAAATATTAAAAGGAATCGTATGATTCTTATGTATTTCTTACATATTCACCTACATGTGTCAAACCCAACCATGTGTAAAAGCATGTCAGGTCATGTGAGGAACTATTTATCTTGCTCCACAGGGCATCAATAATAGCTTTTAAAAATATTGTGGAACACATCTTTTTTTGGGATTCTTATAGATTGCTAGGAATGAAGAAATCTGATATCATATAAGGGAGATAAAAACTATCAGTACTAAGATTGAAACATTTGATGAAATATTAGGTGATATTAGTAAAATAGACAAAGAGTATATATTGGAAATTAAAAAAGCAACGATATGCAAGGAGGATACAAATATTCAAAGGAAGATTTACTAACAAGGAGAAATAAGTATCTTGATCCAGCAGTTGTCCCTCCTACGATACTAATCAAATCTGCTCATGCGGTCCCCCCTTATAATAAAATTTAGAGGGGTAGAATCTATTATTTCTCTCTTCACTTCATCTCTACAAGTTATAGAAGAATTCTTAATTAGGCATAGACTGGTGCTAAGCCAAAAAACAAAATCAGGTATATTTCTTTTAATATTTTCACTATATTGTTCTCATCCATCATAGGAATCAGGAAAAGTCTCTAAGTGCGAACAATAGTCCTTGATCTATATCCTATAATGCATCCAAGATCAGAGTCTTAGGATTCTTTTCTTAGGTCATCCCACAAGTGAATCATCTATGATTCATAGTCTTGAAACTCATGGATGCATAATTTTTAGTTAGGATTTCACTAACGAATTTGTATTATAGGTTCATTTAGCAATTGTTCGTGAACTCATAAGGATTCTTGGTTTTTCAACAATAACATATTGATCAGGATTACAACACAAATTCTTGGGAACAAGGAAGCATGTGTCACTCCTACAAAACAGGTAGTCGTGTTTTGATCCTGCAAATATTGATCTAATTCTAATAGGTCAATATTAAAAGTATTGGTCCATAAATACTGATGCTTATACTATTATATGCTTCAAGGAAGTAAAGAGTGATGCAACGGAAGCATGGTGACCCCATAACCACTAAAGATAATAGGAAAAGTAACCAGAGATTTATGGTTTGGTATAGAAATTGGCTGTAGGGATCATTTGTTTGAGGTTGCACTTGTACCGACACAATTAAAACAAAACGTCAAAGAACAATTAATTTTCATTATATTTTTTCTACATAATTAATATGTAATTAATGCTAATGTTTATTTTTTGATATTAGAAGATCGGTAACATACTTTCATATTTAACAATTGGGCATGGAGTCAGACATTCTCCTCGAGATTTCATATTTAATGCCCCTCATAATTTTGTTGTGGTGTAGAAGATAACGATGTTGTGGCAATCTTTGAATTGAGGTTGACAAGTAATCTGCGATAATATGTGACTAAGAATTGATGATTACTGAATTTTTTGTTGGTAGGTACATAGATTAAAAGTGGGTTTGAAAGGAGCCCAAAACCTTATTACAAAGGATACAACAAAGCCACCAAAATCTTGAAGAGCAATAGAAACAAAATTAAACCAAAAATAGTTACAAAAACACGTTAAGCTAAACCAGATACAAAATCAAAGGATAGCCCCACAAGGGTGGTCCTAGCCACCAAGGAAGAAAAAAAAACAAAGGAAAAACTATAACACACCAAAAAAAATAGGGCAGGGCAAAGCAGGAAGGGCGTCACTCTTCTGTGACTTCCTCATGAGCTTCCTAGTCACCATATTTAATATTGAAGAGTTTCTTGAGTTGCACGTTCAGGTCCTCCATGATCTTAGTTGCTTGGTTGTATATTGTCCACACGACTCGTATCGTTAGCAGTAGTAGATAAGTTGACTATGGTATTTGAAACTAGAGTGAGGATGGAATTATGGAGCACAGTAGTGAAAACTGGCCTTGTCACTTTATCATCATTGGTCATGTGGGCAGGGATCGAATTTGGAGGATTCCCCTCAATTTTTACCTTTTTGGACCTAACTGGACCCTGAGCCTTACTCACACTCCCCTCTTGATTGAGCTTCCTCGACAACTGCCATATTAACTCAAACCTAGAATTAGGATCAGGTTTGGCAGAGCTAAGGGTTTTGGAATTAGGTTAAGGGGAAATGAAGTTAGGATCATCCTTATCATTGAGCTCAACAGTGACAAGGTTAACATGACTAGGAGTGTTTAGGTTATCGAAAATCATTGTATTCTTGGTGTACTCATCAAATGTATGTTTTTAGAGGATGAAAAATAGTCCGTAATGGGATGGGTGGGAAGATTTTTGCTTCTTGACTCTTTCTATAGAAAGTTCAATGGATCGGTAAAGGTAGTCAAAGATATTTGCATGTTTGACATCTTTGAGGTGATTTAGGAAAGCTAAATGGAAGTTGTAAAGGGGGAGGTTGATATTATCAATTGTTATGTATTGTAATATGTGTATCATCACCCGATCCTAGGGTGAGGGGAGGGAGGTTCTAACTAAGCAGTTATTTTACCAGACCAAATTTTTACCTTTATCCATGAAGAACTCTGTTTCTGCTACAAAATTATCCTTGTTCCTTAGATAGTGCGCCCTTAATCCAGAAAGTCGATGATCTCTGCCAGCATACGAATACTGAGGATAAATTCTAGGCCACAAACAATGACTCTTCCTTTATCCCAGGAATTGAAAATGTCATTTAAAACTTCTTTGTCAATTCCACAAAATTTCTTCAAGAAAGGTAAAAATCCATGGAACTCCATAATGTCTTCGCAGACAAGGTCTAAATGGAGGGATTCTGGCTCAAGGAGGGTCATGGCGATGATGCAGGAATTAGGTAAGGAACATGGGAGCAAGAAGGAATGAAGAGTTAAAATGCTTCAATCATCATTTTTAAAGGCACCACATGAGTAGATGATTCTAGATTGAGTAGAGTTCGGAGACCGTTGTAGGCATAGGTTGATGGAGAGCATAGAATCATAAGCCCTAGTGCAATGAACGGTGCTCACTTGGGAAAGGTACCTACGAGGATAGCGTGAGTTGACCTTCACATCAACAATGGTGGAGAAAAAATACCTTGGACCTAGAAGATGTTGAAAATGACAAACGAAGTGCTTCGGTTAAAGGAATTTTGGTGATAGGGATGAACATAGTAATGGGATGGTTGTCAAGCTCGGGAATTCCAGCATGGTTGGGGTGGTGACATGAGGGTTGATGGGGCAAGGGGATAGGTTGACAAGGCCAAGTGAGAGGGAAATGATGGTGGATCATGTGAATGGAAAGCAGGTGGTGTGGATTGCAAGGCACCGTAAAAGGAAAAAATTGACAAGGAATAGTTTGGATAAAATTACAAGGAAATTATTCAACATGGTAGTCCAAGTCCAATTTAGGGTCAAACTCATGGTGAGGGAATTGGGATTATTCATCCTAGGGAAAAAATACCACGTGGGGATAAAGGTGAGTCTCTCGACTGAATTAACCAATGGAGATGTTTTGGCCAACATGAGGATAATCACAAATACAAGAGTTTATGAGGTTTTGGGGAAATTCATTGTTCCAAATAGTCATGGAATCCACGTTGGTCCCCAGGTTGGCCATAGAGTCAGCAACTCTATTAGCTTCTTTGAACACATGTTGAACAATGGACTTAGGAATTTGATGAAGAAGTCTTTTGGCTTTTGCTATGAAATTGCTAATCTTCCAAGCAGGAAATTTATCTTTTCTGATGCAATTGATAACATTCAGGGAGTCACCCTTGATAATGATTCTACGTTGAAGGTTTTCCACAATGATTAGGCCACAGAGGAGAGCTTTTACTTCGGTAACGTGGTTAGTCTGGGTACCTAAGTTTTTAGCATAGGTGGTGATGATTCTGCCATTATGATCATGGACAACACCCCCTCCTCTAGCAATGCCAAGGTTACCTCTTGAAGATCCATCGAAGTTTAACTTGAGCCAGCCTTCAGGGGGGACTCCACTTGGCATTGGCTCTGGTTGAAACTTGTGGAGAAGACTAGGACAGGTGGGGGATTAAGTTCAAGGAGGCAGTAATGGAGGCTTCAATTTCAGGATTGGGTGCTTTAGTGCAAGGAATGAGCTGGGCATTTTCAACGGCAAAACAAAGCACTTTAATGCCAATGGATATGTGGTCCTTGGAAAGGTTAGAAAAAACTTTGTTATTGTGTTCAAGCCACACTTGCTAGAGGAAATGATGAAGGCAAAAATTCCAAAGGGCTTTAAGTCTGGTGTTGCGGAAAGGATTAAGTCATTGGGTTAAGAATTCCACAAGGGAGTTAAGATGGGCATAAACAATGCTAAAAAAGTTTAGAAGAAAACTTAGAATAGTTGCGAAGTAGCTGCAGTTGATGAAAAGGTGGTGTGTGAAATCCCAAGAAGATAAGCAAAGATAGCATTGGTTAGGGATGATGAGCGCAGGCTTAGAAATATTTTCAATAGTTAAAATTTTGTTTTGAATAACAAGGCACGAGAAAAACGTAACTTTAAGAACCAATCGTTTCCTCCATAATAAATTGACAGGGATGAGGCAAGCATGAGTAAATTCTTGCAGTAAGTAGGCTGACTTGACTAAAAATAAATCACTGTCACATTCTTTCCAACAGGGTTGGTCAGGATGACGATCAAAAGAAATAATAAAAGACGGTGTATTCATAATTGAAAGGTGGCGTATTCATGACCGTTTTTATTAGGATTGATGAAATATGGTGTATTCATGTATCTATCAATACTAAAATAATTTGGCAACATGGTACTACAAACTCTATCAAACAATTTGATATATATGTTTTGTGGAATGTGATGTCAACCTGTTGAACGTATTTATACACGTCTGATGAAACACAACTCATTTTTATTTAATAGAAAAATTTCTTGAACCAATTCAACGGAAGACTGGGTGTTTGCTTAAGCAATAAATTAAATAATAACTCTACATATTGTCTTGATAAAAAGGCTGGCCAGTGGCAAAGTTGTTAAGCAACTTGCGATATGACGTAATGTTTCATAAATAAAAGTGGAACTTGTATAATTATAAAATAGTTATAGGCTTGCTCTCGTTATTATTGTAATATGTTGCATATCTTTTAAATTTTAATTAATTTTAATTTAAAATATTAATGATTTTTAATTAGTTTTGAAAAGCTACCCATCTAGTAACCTTCTTTTTCTTGAAAGACTATAATTTCCCTCCTCGTCGCTTTGGCAAAACCTAGGCAATAGTGCTGGACCATAGAACACGGTAGTATACCATATAATCTTATTGGGAAGGCGCGGAATATATTACGAAAAGAGTACGTGTCAGCCGTAAAATATAAAAAAAAGCAGTTTGTGCATACCACTTAGCTTAAATTCCGGCTTGCATTAAGAGTTGACGTAAAGTTCTATCGAGAAGCCTCTTCGTCAAATGAGTTCCATAGGATAAGTCTGAGCAGTATATCCGCCATGGTCTCCAATGACAGGATGGAAGCCGTAATAATAACTGTTTGTCGACAGACCTGATGTTTATATTATGTTCGGTTTCCAGATGTAAATATTAAATATCACAAAATATTTGTGTTGTGTCTGAAGTCTTGCTTCTGTGGATTCAAATTCAGTGAAGCATTTCTTTCATAAACTTTCCGCGTTTTAAAGTTAAAATCACATTCAACGCAAGTCGAATAATTTCTAAAGATGGTGATGATTTGATGTTAGCTTCTGTAACAGATGCCCACCACTAGCAGCTGCTCATGTTGGCGGATCTATCACTTTTGGCTATAAATAGCAAACTTCACATGACTTAAAGAAAACATTCAAAAGAGGAGTCTTATTGATTAAGGGAGACTTACATTACAAAGTAGGTGATGGGAGAAAAGTTTGTGGGATGATTCTTGGAATTTTTTTTCATTATTAAACAATACCCTCATCTTAGTGGTATCAGAGAGACTTTTTATAATTATAGCCAAACTCTTATATCTCACTATCTCATCTCCCAAGCCAACAACTAGCAGCTTCAGGAAGATGGCAAAATTTGGACCAGTGGTTAGGTGAAGAATGGGAAGTCGAAAAACATGAACCGAAAGAAATCCTAAAAAAAATAACATGACTATGGAAAGATGGACCTAACCAACTAACATGGGGATATGGGAAACAAGGAACTTACACAGTGAAAACAAGCTACTGAAAGGCTCACCAAAGTAGCAAGAACCAATCCCAACAACAACATCCCTGGAAAGAAATATGGCAACCGAAAGGTTGGCCAAAGGTTAATTTTTTAAAGAACAGGGGATTCAAATATCCTGAGCAAATAAAAGAAAACAGAAAATTTGCATTTTGAACCTTGCCAAGGCTGTATATCAAAATTGATTTGTAAAAGCTTATCAGTTTTTTTGAATAAAATTTTTACCTTTTACTCAAAAAAAAATAAGCACAAAAAATTAAGCAAGTCAATAAATTAATTAATAACTACAAGATAAGTGAAAAAATATATATAAAAAATAAGGCTCTAAACTAATACACCTTTACACCTAAAACATTAAAGTATTTTTTTAAGATATATAGGGTAGTTGGTTACAACCATACTATTTTTAGTAATTGAAAAGTATAGGGTTCAAACCACGGGGTTGCTCCCAACAAATCTATTTCAACTTGTTGTTGTTGACTTGTCGTGAGGGGGAGACCACCGACCACTTAGGTTTTATACCGTCGTCATCAGTCTGACACGTACTTAGAGGATTCAAAGCAAGCTACTACCTTTACAAATTGGCACCCCCAAGGTTTGAACCTAGGTCTCTTCTTGGCAAGTGTCTGGCCAGACAAGCAACTACCAATCCACCTAGCCCTTAGGGGCTAAAAAACTTTTAGGTTAGAAAGAAACCTCGAGAGTTGCTCGTAGGTGATCAACATTGTCGTTCCATCCGAGTATATCACTATCTAGAGGAAAGTTATTTTTGTGTCCCGCTTCACATCGTAGAGGTTTGAACTGTAGACCTTCCATTCATCAGGGCCAAGCTTGCCTTTTCTACTTGCGCTACAAAGGCAAACAAAAATTTAGGTTAAAAAGAGACCTCGAGAGCTACTCTTAGCACATTAAAGTAATTTGATTGTAATTCACTTTATTTTTAAAATAATTATTTCATTTACAAATAAGCATTTTTTAAAATATTTTTTTACTATATATAAAATAGCAAAGTGCGTTATTTTTTAAAATATTTTTTACTATATATAAAATAGCGAAGTGTGTGGGGTTATGTGTTAATCTCCTATTGATAAGCGTAGCTCTCGGCATTACGAGTAGCTCTCGGCATTACGAGGGGTCATTGCTGGAAGGAGATTGCTCAGTCCTATGCATTAGGTCGTAGAAGTTTATCACACTATCCAAATCAATATATATATATATATATATATATATATATATATATTTGTTTGTTTGTTAATGTTTTATTTATAATTGTTAAAAGCAAACATTATTATCATATAAAATAATTAATTAATATTATTTTAATTTTAATTTTTAAAAATTATAAAATTTTTAAAAAATAAATAATTATATTTATTTAAAAATATAATAAAAATATATTTTTTTCAAAATTTAAGTTTTTTTCTTTGATTGTATAGAACATACCAAAAAAATGCACTAAATAAATGTAATTAAGTCATAGATTTATCTTTCCTTGCAATAGCAAAATACACTTAAGACATAGTTGTTACTTTATTGTAAAATTTTGGATGAAAGCCCTGTTTACTTAGTAGGATGGATGGTGTAGCTTTTTTACTTGCTGATAATTAATACAAAAAAAAAATATTTAAAAGTATAAATGAGGTTACATAAATATTGAAGGTCACCATCCAAAAAGGGTTTTTATTTGATGTCAATCATTGATATTCTTCTCACAATAAATAAGTTTGTTATAAATATCTATGTTAAGATAATGAGGAACAACAAGTAGACATGTAAAATTGACTCATCAAAATGAGTCATTTTTCCCTTAGATCCTTACAAAACCCCTCACAATTGCTAAGTGTAAGTTTGAATTTCTTTTTCTCCTTTTACCTTGATTTTTCTTCTGGTCTTGTCGAATTCATGGTCATCCAAGATGGGGCGTGAATTTAGCAAATTTGAATTTTTTCTCTTGAAAAACCCAAGTTTTGGATCGACCTTTATGGCATCGACTCCTAACCAAGGTTATTTGTCATTTTTCCTACCTAAACCCCTCCATACCTCCTATAAATAGAAGGATTTGATCCTTTTTCTCCTAGCAAGTTTTTGGAATCATCATATGCATGCTCTCAAGATTTGATGCTTTTGGAATGCTCTGGTGCTATGCTTTTGGTGTGTTTTCTATGATTTGTTATTGAGGATAAGCAAGTGGAGAAGCTTTTAGATCAAGCACATCATTTGTCTTCTAAGGAGGAAAGATCTTCCACTTTGGTTGCTACCTCTACACGCTTATTAGGTTTTCTCTATGAATTTATTAGTTTTTAGATCATTAATTATTAGTGTTAAATTGCATTTTACATTCTTAAATTAGCTCTTAAGCACTCTTGTGTGAATTCATGCCTCACCCTTACGAGGCACGAATTTGGCAAAACCATTGGTTTTGCCATCTTCTCCTTTGTTTTCAAATTTGTGACCTCTAATTACGAGGCACAAATTTGGTCACAGTAGTTTGGGAGAAAATATTTACTACCAAAACCCTAGAATCTATTTGCATACTTGTTTTCCATTGCACCCATTTTTTTTGCACTATGTTTTCACTATTTTAGATTGTTATATATTTTTTTGCTTGTTCCCAAAGATCAACAATCATTTTCATTTTTGAATGGTCATCTAAAAGGACCAAGAGGGCTTGACTCTTGTGCCTCCAAGCTCAGTCACATAGCGGCCTAAGCAGACCCTTGAACACTGATCATGTTTTTCAATATTTTGAAGTTGTTTTGTAGGTTTTGACCAAATTTGTAGTCAGGATTTATGAGGCACAAATTTGGCTAGGATCAACCATCGGGTCAAGTAAGTATTTTGTTAGATATTTTAGGTTAATTTTTTAGTGTCCATGATCATTTTAATTTCTATAGTTGAAGGAAATAATACAAAGTTGATATATTAGAAGATTACATTTTGGTTTTAAATCTAGGCATCAAAAAAAGAAAATCATATAGTTTACATCTAGGCTAGCTCTGTTTGTGCATTCTATTGAACCCCTGCTTGAAAATAAAATATTTACTTTCTTGCAAATTAGGTTTAGTCTTCATTGAAATAAAGAATCATTCTAGGAATAGCTCCTTGTTTGATTACATTTTTGTTTTCCCTACATTGTTGTTCTTTAATTGTTTCTAACTTAGATCTTAGTCCAAACCAAACTTAGGTGCTTTGCTCAATTAAACACATCTAACCTTCCATCCTAGACTTGGAGTGAGTCCTTAAACCACTCTTGGTGAACCCTTTAATCCCCAATACCCTGAGTGTAGAGAACCACAATAGCCTTATGGCCAGCTAGGCTTCCAACTGATCTAGCGAGAATCATACGCGATGGGTTGTTTTCTCCCTCTACATATTTGGTGAACCTGACATGAAACACATCCTTAGTGGCCATCTAGGAAGCCTCTTCTTTTTGTCCCTTTTGTTTTGGTTTTAAACTATAGGTAAGACAATTTAATTTTGTTTGCATGGATTAAACAAAAAACTTAATCAATTATTTTGTGTCCTTTGTGTTTTTGCATTAGCTTTTCTCCCTTTCTCTTTCTCTTAATCCTATGGCCCCAAACCTTAGGAATAAACAAAATATTATAGAGCTAGAAGAGAATCCTCTATGCCATGAGGACGATTGGGTTCATAAGGAGAACCTAAATCTAGAAGAAGAAGAGGAAATAGAATCTAGTGATGACTTTGATCCTATTTAGGGGTCTAATGAACAACTCATATTCAAATCACATAATATTTTCTTGAATTTATTTAGGCAAAACATGCAAGTCCAGAATGAAGCCGTGGATAGGGATACTCACTTCGAAGAAGTTGGGTCGTCTCATTAGAATATTTGCATCAATCCTTTGTTTCAACCTTCTCATCACATTAATCTATTTCATAAACCTACATATGCTACTACAACAACCACCAACATTGGGGGAGTTTTACAACCTCCTCCAACTAGTAGTGCATCCCAAAATAATGTTCAATTTATGTCTCATAATGTTCCTCCTCTCAACATTCCTTATTCTATTCCATCAAATGCAAATTTTATCCTACAACAAGATGTTACACAAAACATCCTATTCCATAACATGTATCATAACAATGTTAATACCTCCAACATTAACCAAGTTTTCTTTCAACAAACTACTTATAACATATCCTTAGGGAATCTAGGGGTAATGCACAACAATAATCTAGACATGCAAAGTTTGAAAAATATAAAGAAACAATTGGCATTAAGAATGGATGCACTTCAAGCTTTATGTTTCACTTATAACTATAATAAATGTGCAATCAAGCCCTAGATCCTATGGTAGCCTCTAGGTCCTATCCTAATCATTTTCTAATATCAATATTACCCATTTATAAGGGAACAAAGGACCCAATAGAACATTTAAGGATGTTTAGAACAACATGCCATGATATTATATATGATGATATGTTATTGCTAAAGATGTTACCTAAAATCCTTGGTGGTGTGGCATTAGAATGATATTATCAACTACCCTGTCATTCTTTGAGAAACTTTTAGGAAACAACTGAGTTATTTGTTCAACAATTTTGAGCTTGTGGAGAAAGGAGTAACCATTCAAGATTTGTATCTCCTAAAGAAAGGAAAATATGAGAAATTCTCAGAATTCTTGTCTTGACGGAGAAACTTTGTTGGACATTTAAGGTACATCTTACCTCCTTAAGACATGCTAGAGATATTTATTGGTAACTTACAAGAGTAGATCTCATATGAGTTGGAAACAACAACTGTTACATCTTTCGAACAAGCAATATATTTGGCAAGAAGAGTAGAGAAGGCTCTTGTTCGAAGAGGTCAACTTAAACTAAGGACCACAAAAACCCAATATAAGATCAAAAATGTCATTGGTGATGGGGTAACATATAACACACCAACCAATAATGTTAATACAATTAGTACCTTGCTCAAGTTGGTGCTTAGCAAACCCCAAAAACCCCCACCAAGGAATTTCACCAGAATCAACCAACCTATTTTATCATTCCATAAGCAACTTTTGGAAGCTAAGATGATCAAACGACCTCTCATAAGACAACCTGATACAACGATAATTTGGTATAAGCCTAATCAACATTGTGAGTATCATAGAATGGAGGAGCACATGATGAACTCATGTAAGAGGTTGAAACACATGGTTCATAATTTAATAGACAAAGGTCACCTCATTGAGGATGATTCCCAACCCACATCTAACCACAAACCTCCAAATAATAAACCTTCTACCCAAAAAACACCTACGACTAATCAAGATATGGAAATTTTCCAAAATGCCCTACCTAACCATTTACAACAAACAACCAATCAAGTATCATATCATAATGTGCCACCTCTCTACAACAACATGGTTGGTATGATAACAACTACTACAAGGAAACAAGCTCAAGCTCAAATAACTCAACAATCTTAATAAAAGATAAGTTCTACATCCAACGAGTCCTCTAAACCACCTCTAGTTCTTAAGAGTACCCAAAAAAGGAGCACAAGTGTAGAAAAACCAACCTTAGTGTTGAAACCCCAACCACATTTTTCTTTCGATCTCCAACAACAATTAAGTAACACACCTACCAAGATATCCCTCTTAGAACTTTTATAGACTTCTCTTATTCATAGGGAAATCAACAATCTGTCTTATAACATATTCCCCCTAGTAACCTAACCAATGTTGTAGGTGCTCTTGGGATAAATCATATCTCTTTTTATGATGATGATATTCCTTTCTCAAAAATACAAGGGGATTCTCCCATTTAAATTATTAGATATATTAGGGAGAAGTTCATTAAGAGGATCTTGGTGGACAATGGTTCCTCCCTCAATATATGTAATAATTTCTTCCAAAAGTTTGGACTTAAGGAGAAATATTTAAGCAAATTTGATGTCATCATAAAATATTTCAACAACAAGTCCCAAGAGGTCTAGGGTAGGATCCAAGATCTTAAACACTTTGTTTTATGTGTTATCTTGCCCAACTTCTTTTAATATTCTTCTTGGATGCCCTTGGGTTCTTGTCATGAGGGTTGTCCCTTCTACTCTTCACAAATGTTTGAATTATGAATTTAAAAATCAACTTATCACCATCCAGGGCAATCCTCATCCATTCCAATATTGTTCAATGGTTGGGCAAGTTCAATATAACATCAATTTTTGTCCATATTTTTCTCTTCATAGAAATTCTCAAATCACTAAGGAGTTTCAAAATTTCAAAATAAATGAAGAACCATCAATCATAGTCTCATCACAAGGTCAAGCCAATCATCTATTTAAAAGTCCTATTATAGATCTAGCCAAGCTACCACCTTCACCCCAAACTATGGGTTTGCCTCATAAAAGGGTGAAGTAGTATGCATTGATATGTGTACCTTCGTCTATGCAGGTATGTCCCACAATGAAAAGATTCGTGGTAGCAACCCATCTCCTATAGATTGAACCTTTGCCCATTGTTATCTATCCAATGATTACCCACTTCCTAAGAAGATCCTATCTAGCAGGGGATATGAAGGTAAGGGTTTGGTGCCATAAAAAAAAGACATTCAAGAGCCTTTAGAAATTGAGCTTTGGCCTAGATTATGAGGCATAGGCTATATCCCTAAAATATTAATATAACTTAAAAAGTAATTCTCCAGATACAATCAAATCATTATTTCCCTAATGGACTAGGTCAATACAACTTTCATAACTCCATGGGGCATATTTTTCTATAAAGTAATACGTTTTGTCTTGAACAACACCGGTGCCACATACCAAAGGGCCATGACATATATATTTTCATAACTTGATGCATGACATTATTGAAGACTATGTGGACAATCTTCTTGGTCACTCCATAAATAGAGAGACTCATGGCCAAGATTTAATATGTATGTTTGAAGGACTTCAAGAGTACAAAGTGTGTACGCGATTTCTTGAGTCATTGTTTCTGATAATGACACTCCTTTCAAGAACAAGTATGTCCATAAAATTTGTTCTAAGTATAATATTTAGCATAAATGATCAACCCCATATTACCCCCAAGGTAATGGTCGAGCCAAAGCATCCAACAAGTCCTTAGTTTAATATCCTCAAGAAGTTGGTTAGTAAGACCGATCACGATTTTTATATCCTACTTTATCTTACCTTGTGGGCCTATCGTACCCATGTGCAAACTCCTATAGGTGCAACCCCTTATGTCTTGGTCTATGGCATTGAGGCAGTCTTCCCCTTCGAGTTAGAAGTCCCATCATTGCATATCTTGTTGTAATATGCCTTGGTTGATGATGAGTATCGTTTAGATCATTTAAACTGGTTGGATCTATTGAATGAAAAGTGCATCCATGCCTTAGAGCATCTTTAAACCTATCAGAATAAGCTCAAGGAATATTACTCTAAGAAAGTTTGCACTCATTATTTTGAAGTTGGGGACCTTGTTCTCAAAGAAAACAAAAAAATATTAATGCTTGAACATATCTAAAAGGCAAGTTTTAGCCCAATTAGCTAGGCCCCTTTGTCATAACAGCCAAGTTTAGCTCAAGAGCCTATTGCCTAGCAATGCTATATGGTAAAGATATTAAAGAACCAATTAACATAATGTACCTAAAATGATATTATGCATGAATTCACATCATCTCTCTTTCATTCTCCTTCTATTGTTTGTCTCTCTTCTTCTCTTGCTTTCTTGCATCGGTTTGCTTTCTCATACTGCATGACTGCTTGTCATATATTGCATGGACTTCTTGACATACTTTCTCTTTTGCACTTTCACTTATTATATATCTGCTTGATTGATTGATCATACTTGCATGATTGCTTGATCATATAGATTTTGGGGATTTTACAATGAGGCAAGTGATGAAACCTAAGTAGGTTTTAGCTTATATTCATTGCAATCATACTAGGTCACTGATACTTAGAAAATCGACAACCTAGGACATGTTCCTTGACCTTGAATGTTTCAATAATTCTAATTTCTCCAAGTCAAGGGATATGGTTCTTCATATCTTGTATGTCCTTTGTCCTTTGTAAGTTTTCAATCATTCTTCTTTTCTCCAAGACAAAGGATATATGTTCCTTCTTCTATCTACGTATTTTATTTTGCTTATACTTTTCCTTATTGATATTTTGATTGTTAAGGGGTCCTCGTAGGATAGGATAGATACTGCATGAATATCATTTATGGTGTTGATACGACCACTGACTATTCTATGCATATCCCTTAAATTTTAAAATTTCAACAATGACAAACACATACACTTTGCTTTTCATCACTTTTTTTTTCCCATCTATCTATCTTCTCTCTAGCATATACACACACAACACCTTCTTGCTTTTATTTAATCAATCTTATTCTCTTGTTCAATGAGCTAACACCTTTATCAGGTTACACTCCTTTTGACCATCAACACCCACCACACCCCTATTAGGTTACAATATTTTTAACTTAATGAGCACTGCATCCCATTACATGCTAGTTTCATGGCTACTAGTGAGCATCAACCTCCACTTAGGCCATTTGTGAGCACACATCTTAGCGAGCATCACTCCACATACCGCCACTAGCAAGCATCACACCCATAGTGGGTTTGTGCTTCATATTTTGATCACTAGCGAGCACACACCCATAACATGTATTGCTCTATCAACTTGTTCTTTTCAGTGAGCATAACACCTTCATAGGATAGCTTCATGGTCACTCACAAGCACTACACCCATAGTGGGTTTCGCTCCATCCTCGACCATTTGTGAGCATACATCCTCACAAGGTTCCACTCCATATTTTATTTTCTTTTTTTCTTAGCTTATGATTGTTTGATCACATTGACCCCTTGTAGTCTATGTTGATTCAATATCATACTCTAAGCATATTTTTTGCTTTCTTTACCCTTTGTTGACCTTCTTCTTCTTTTCACATTTCTTCTCTTTATTTTTCTTTTTTTCTTCTCTTTTATCAAACTTGTGCCCTGTCCTTATAGGGTATGAATTTGCTCTGAGATAAATTCACAGTTCATTTTTACGAGGCACGAATTTTGTTGGAGTGTTGTTTTGTTTCCCCTTCTTTCTATTTTTATTTTCTTTCTTCCAACACCTTTTTATTCTTCCAATCCACTAAGGACATGTTTCTTGTTGGGTTCACCAAAGATGTAGAGGGGGAAATTAGCCCACCACGTATGATTCTCAACGAATTCATCGAAATATGAGGTGAATGCGGAGCTATTGTGCTTATCTATACTCGCTTGGGGGATTGAAGGGTTCACCATAAATGGTTTTAGGACTTGCTCTAAGTTTGGGATGGAAGGTTAGATGTGTTTAATTGAGCAAAGCACCTAATTTTGGTCTAGACTAAGATCTAAGCTAGAAAGAATTAAAGAACAACAATGCATGGCAAACAACAATGCAGGCGAACAAGGAGCTATTCCTAGAATGATTATTTATTTTAATAAAGACTAAACCTAATTTGCAAGAAATTAATGTAAATCCCAACTGCAAATTTTATCAAAACCTATAAAACAACTTCAAAACCTTGAAAAATTGATCTGTGTTTGGGGGTTTGCTTAGACCTCTATGTGATTGAGCTTAAAGGTGAAACAATCATGCCTCCTTGGTCCTTTTAATCAAATTTGTCAGGAAAAAGGACCAAAAGGACTCGATTGATGTGAAATTTTAGTGGTCTAGAGTATGAAGACTTGCGAGGATGGTACGTGAAATTTCACCGTTTCCAATATATATATTTTACTTTTAAAATTGTACGCACAAAATTATTTTAAATATAATTTTATTAAGATGTTAAGAAGAAACTATTAATGAAAAAAATGTTTTTAATTAAATATATGTTATTTTTATTTTTGAAATGCATTTATACACTTATCAAATGATTTAAATTTTAAATTTATAAATAAAAGCCTGAAAAACATATCAATACAAATGTCCCTCACTCTTATTTTTTAATGTAAGTAATTAGGAAACTCCTAATACAAAAGAAATTAATTAAAAGACTATGCTTTCCCTCCTCATCACTTTCAAAAGTGCTTGCCATATTCTTCACCAATGGATAGCAGGTTTAAAGGTGCAAGTCTTTGATCTTATTATGTGGGATTTCTGATCGCTATTAACATTGAGTTTGGGCATGTGTGTGGGGTGTCCTTTTTGTTTTCTAACCGGTTAATGTGATGGTGCAAATCTAGTGGCATATTTTAGATTGGAATTTTATTTCATGTTAATACTTATTTGCCTTGTTAGTGTAGTGTGTGTTTGTGAATAATCCAAGTGTGTTGTGGACTTGAGTAGTCTATAAACTCCAAGAGTTGTCATACTCTTTGCCAATGGAGTAGTAAACTTAAAGGTACAAATCCTTGGTCTCACTTTGTGAAATATCTCACTCTTATTAACATCAAATTTGAGCATATGTATGGAGGCTAGCCCTCTTACTTTCTAACTGTAAATCTAATAATATATTTTATTTTGTGGAATTTCTTGCTCTTATTAATATTAAATTTAAATAGCTGTATGACAGCTAGCCCTCTTACTTTTTAACCTTAAATTTAATAACATATTTCATGATTGGAATTTATTTGATGCTGTAGCATATAACACGGTAGTATACCATAGAAACTTATTGGGAAAGCGCGGACTAAATTGCGAAAAAGAGTACGTGTCAGCCGTAAATGATAAAAAAACAGTTTGTTCATACCACTTAGCTTAAATTCCGGCTTGCATTAAGAGTTGACTTAAAGTGGTTCTATGGAGAAGCCTCTTCGTAAAGATGAACCCATAATGGGGTCAATAGGGTAAGTCTCAGCAGTATATCCGCCAGGGTCTCCAATGACAGGATGGAAGCCGTAATAATAACTGTTGGTCGAGGGACCTCATATTTATATTCTGTTCGGTTTCCAAATGTATATATCAAATATCACATAATATTTGTGTTGTGTCCGAAGTCTTGCTTCTGTGGATTCAAATTCAGGGAAGCATTTCTATCATAAACTTTACGCGTTTTAAAGTTAAAATCACATTCCACGCAAGTCGAACATATTCTAAAGATGGTGATGATTTGATGTTAGCTTCTGTAACATATGCCCAGCATTAGCACCTGCTCATGATGGACAAGACAGATGAAGCATCGCTTACTGTTGGCCGATCTCTCACTTCTGGCTATAAACAACAAACTTCACATGACATCGATACAAAGCTAATTGCATACTCCTTAGACTTTGAGATTTGCCTGCATCCACATCCATGAAGTTCCCAGACGTTTGGAACTGGCTTTGCAATCTCCCGCCACCTGAAAAATGGCAAGAAGGCTGCGCATCTCTGCAATTGTGTGCACCTCCCGGCACACTCGTAACCATATCCCTCTGCCTCCGGACCTCACATCACTCTCCCTCTGAGGGCTGCACTTCCACTTCCAATTCCACTTCCCCCTTCATCCATTTCTCCCTTATTGCCTCTGTTAATTCCACCGACTCTCCCATTTATCTTTGGAAGTCCGCTTCTTATCCCTTCCCCTCGTCTTCTTCGGAGGCAAGCATGCAACAAAAAACGTTCCCCCTTCTTTTAAATGCCCTAGACTATATTCTAGCCCAAGGGCCAGATTCTGATAATCTTAGAGGTCCTCCAAGTTTAGAAGTAGAATCGTCGAGAGATCAACTGAGATTATACTTAGCATATCTGCAGGAATCGCCGCACTATAAAACGGTATTTAACTGCTGTTTCTTGTGCTTATGCTTGTGTTCGTGCGTGGTGGATGCCCCGAGCTTTATAAGGTCATTGTGCCTGGAGCTTCTGGAGCCCCAGACGAACGAAGCCTGCAATCAGAGTTCGTTGAGAATTCTTCTGCAGGCACTCAGCACCAGCACTATGGACGAGCCCTTCATGCGTTCCATGGCTTTGCTGATCACTCACCGGATGGTGGAGAAGCAGTTACTTCCCTTGAAGGATGATGAAGCAGTTAATACATGGGACAAGCCTGCTCGCACTCCCTTCACTTCCTCATACTCTTCCCTTGCCAAGAAAGGCTTCTGGAATGTGAAGCTCTACGCCCCTCTCATGTCCATGAAAGATCATAAAATGTCCAGAAACCCAAACGAGATTCGAAAGGGACCGGAAGCCCCAATAAAGGACAGAGCTCTGTTATGCGCCCTCCGATACCAGCAGGCGGAAGCCACCATTCAACTGAGTTACGCGGTGAACGTGAGGAAGAGCTGTATCGATGTGGACGTGGGGATTGATAACGTCCGATGCGTGGTGAGTAAGCTTGCCTCCGCTGCGGTCTTGAAAATGCACAAGGCTCCCTACACCGAACGACACTTCCCGTCAAAGATTGTGATATATCTGACCCCTGAAGACGGGTGCGACATCTCTATGGTGTCTGCTAATATGTCATCTTATAATCCCGTGCACGACATCGTAACAGAGCACTCAACGCAAGCGCAATACGTAGCTCCGATGGCCATAGGGGTGACCCAGGGGACGAGGGAGTCCCACGGAATGAGCTTGACTCCGTGGAAGCACGAGCAATGGGTGGAGGGTCGGTGTGGGAAACTCCAGTGGACGCTCTACGACCCCACCAACACCAAAGAGGTGGCCTCTTACAAGCCCACGAAGGTGTCCCTCATGATGCCCAATGCGTGGTTTAAAGATTGGAGCTTGACGGCAACGGTGCCATTCACTAAAGAAGGAGGGGTGGTGTTCGCCTACGATCAGCACCCGCATTCTATAACGTGGCGCCTGCCCCGGGATAAAGAAGGCAAGAGCATGAGGTGGAATGTTTCCGGACATATTTGCGTAACGTATTGGCCGACTCGGTATTTCACTTTTTATTGTGAAACAAGGTCCGTCGACTTTTACGAGAGCATAGAGCTCCCACTTGTACAAACATCCCTATAGTTTCCGAATGGTTCGTCCGTCAGTTTTAGGTTAAAATTATAATGTATCAGTGTTCTAATTTGATTCACAGTCCGGGGAAAGTTGTTAGCATGTCCTTTATGTACAAACATCCGAATAGTTTCCTCATGGTTCAGCCGATCGGTTATTAGTATTCTAGTGTGTTGATTAGTTGTACTAGTTTGATTTACTAGGTAGGTTCGTTTGAATTTTTCAATCTTACCAAAGTTGTTAACAAGTAGTTATATATAAAAAAAAAATCTAAAAAGTTGTTAACAAGTATTATATATAAAAAAAATTCTAAAACTTTATTTTATGCGAATTATGTCGTTTCCATCTGCTTTCGCTTTGAACTTATTAATTCGTGTATTACGTGGGTGATTATTCCTTTGAATTATCTCTTAACAAAAATTAATTAGTTTTTTTTTTTTTTGGACATAGATAAGGTTATAAATTTTATGAAAGTGATTGTTTCAAAGAACAGTTTTTGGTTTTTTTTTGGAAGGTTTAAGGTTCAAATTACAGCATTAACATGTGAGGGGTGGGTGTGTATTGCTGTGTGTTAAATTCTTTATTTATGGCATAGCCTGTGAGGGGGTGGATGTGTATGGCTGTGTATTAAGTTCTCTACTGATAAGCTATAAACTCAACTCTCCTCTTATGAGGTTATAATAAGACTAAGATGCACAACCTTAAAAATGAAAATAAAGCTTTCTCACATTAACCAAATTTAATTTTTTAATAAAACTAATTATCTTTAATTATATTTTAATTACCATAACATAATATTTAATTTACTTTTAAAATTCAAAAGGTTTATAATTTCAAAACCCGCACCATTAAAATGGTTTGGTATCATATTCTAAAGAATCATGCTTTAGTATACCCATAACAAATCTCAAGTGCACCGCAAAGTAATAATAAAATAGAATCCTTGATGTATACGGGCTTCCCTAATATCCCAAGAAGATCACCCTGTCTATGTAAAGTGATATGGTGCATCAAATAAGAGTGACTCGAGGATAACATTGAGGGGTGAAGGATAAATTAGCTTTGAAGAGGTTATAAATTATATGAGTGGAAATTAAAAAAACATAGATATATTTTTTATTATATATGGTATATAATTAATGGTATATGATTTTATTGCTTATATTATTAAAAAATTATATTTTTATTTAAAGTTTAAAAATTTATAATATTTTTTTATTTATTTTTAATTAAGGTTAGTGTAAAAGAGTCTTATGGCAATGCTTAAGGTTAGGAATCTTCATCCCAATCATAACTTTTGATAAAGGTGAGAGTTGATCTTATCAATAGGAGCCAAACACACAACCATACACACCACCCCTCTCACACTCGCCTAAGACGTTGTTTGAACTTGGACCCCCCGAAGAAGAGCCAAAGCCAGAAACATTACACTATCCTTGCAAACTAAAAAGTTCATAATTTAAAGTACAAAGAAATGAAGCAACTAATAAATTAGTTAATATCTATATGATAAAGTAAAAAAATAAATATAAAAAAATAAAGGTCTCAACTAATACACCCAACACACATTAGACATTAGAGTATTTTGATTGTAATTCACTGTATTTTTTAAATAATTATTTCATTTACAAATAAATATATTTTTTAAATACTAATATATTTATTTATAAATATTAAATTTATTAATGTTTTATTAATTAATTATTTAAAGTAAGTATCCACAACCTCACACACTCACCCATGCCACGGTTTGAACCTTGGACCTCCCGAAGAAAAGCCAAAGCCCAATCAGTTGCGCTGCACCCCAGTGCTATTCAAAGTAAGTATTATTATAATACAAAATAATTAATAAATATGTTAATTTTTAAAATATATATTTGAAAATTATAAATTTTTATAAATAATTATATTTATTTAAAAATATAGAAAACATATATTTTTCAAATTTTAAGTTTTTTTTTTTTTGTAATGTTTGATTGTATAGAACATGTAAAAACATGCACTAAATAAATGCCACTATTATAAAATACATTCATATATGCTTTAAAAAATTAATTTTATCTGTGTGAGTGTGGTCTATCCACAAGGATGCCACTTGCATTATCGGTGATATGACCCGGGTTCAATCTCCACGGCAGATGTGTATAAGAAGTATTACTCAAAAAAAAAATTATGAGCATTGTATAGGTAATATATAAATTTGAGTAAGTTTTTTTTTTGAGTATGAGAGACCACGAACAGGGGGTTCTACATCGTCAAAGTCACCCAGGAGTCACACCCGACCCTTCCCGCACCAACATTATCAATTGAATTTTGGGTACCCAATTCAGATTTTTGGTAGGGTGGAGATTCAAACCTAGGACCTCCCTTGAAGGATTGCCGTCTCCTCTCCAACTCACCTACAACACCTGAGTAAATTTGAGTAAGTTTTGATATTATATAATTCTACTCATTATTACTAGTAACATCAATAGTTATTTCACATCTACTAGAGTGGTTCATACGCCACTAATACAATGCATATCCTCTTGTAAGAACATTATATTATGCTCCATCACTTTGGTTGGCCAATCATTATATTATGCTCCATCACTTTGGTTGGCCAATCATTATATTATGCTCCATCACTTTGGTTGGCCAATAATTTAGACTAAATCATGATTTTTTTTTAAAATATCCTGAGATATCCTAAAAAGTGGAAAACAATAAAATTTTTGATAAAGAAATATACATGCTATATGAAATGCCCCACTATACATTTAACTTATTTACATCAAAATGTAAATAAATTATACTTAATTCTTTTTACAAAGAATAAAAAACATACATCTATTTACCCTAGCTAATGATTTAGGACCATCATTTAAATTAGAACACGTATTTAATTAGTGTTTTATGAAGGTTTACGAGCATTTCCAAATAGATCATTGAACCATAATTCATCCCTTCCACACACTTTTTTGTATGTGGTGGCTTAATTAACATTTACTCGAATCCTATGGCTTTTGGTTGACTTGGATTCTTATTATGATGTTTGATGGGCCATTACCTCATACACAAGGTGCAACACCCTTTTTCTCATCCTTCTTCTCAAGGATTGAGAATCTAAGAACATATACTCAAGGGCCATTATAAATTATACAACAATTAGGATCTATCACTACAAAAATTTGAACATTAAAGAGAGAGTGTTCAAATAGCCCACATAAATCCTTAGGATTATCAAGGCTCAAAATATGTGATGTTATCCAACCCTTAGCATGAGATAATATCCAACCATCCTATCCAAGAAAATATAAACCCAATCCATGGAATTACATTAATGGTAAATCTCAATTTTAAGGCATGTATATCACATTAACCATCCCATAACACTATCATTGATTTCTCTTTTTCCTCATCAAGACTTACTAGTTGAATTAAAAATCCTAAACAATATATAATCAATATAGCTGATAATTTTCATGGAATGTAACCATACCCATAATCTTCAACATAAAACCATTGGATACCTAGTGGTAATCGAATATGCTACCAAAGCACGCTCAAGGATGATCCATTCTCGCATTTGTGTGAATACCAACCTTGAATCAGATCTACCCACCTTTGTTAATCTCATCTCTGGTTTTTACAAATGGTATCAACCTCTAGAGTATGAGAATAAACCAGTGTTCTGCGTCCACTGCCACACCCAAGGCCACCTCAAAAATTAGTGCCCTCTTCTCAAGGTCCAAAAACCAAAGGAACTTGAGAAATTTTAAAAGCTCAGCTTAGGACCTCACATCTGCAGATCTCTGAATTGGTTTCCTCCTCATCCACCGAAGAGCTTCTATTCCAAAAATGATCAAGCCTTCTTCAGGAAGAATGGTTCTTCCATTTTTGCTCATAGAAGAAGCAACCAAGCCATGAAATCCCAAAAGAGGGATGACCCCTCTAATGGCAAGGGAAAAATATTGCTGAATCTCATCCGAATACTAAGCAAGACCATGTATGTTCACTTTTTGAATCCCACTCTCTTAATTTTGAGGACAAAATTGGTTTTCTTATGACATGATCTCTCTCTCTGATCCAAGCTGATCCTCATCAAACTGATCTTCTTGTGGCTGATTCTACCAACCCGATTCAATCTCCATAAAGATCCAACCCATATTACCCCCCTTCAAACCCATTGGATCTGTGTCCATCCCATATAAAGCCAAATATGAAGGAAGCCCTATTCCAAGTCATTATCTCCTAGAAAAAATTAGCCCTAAGCAAACTCGAAGCAAAAAATATTCTATTGATATTGGAAGCGATAAGAAAATAGGTAGACCATCCACCACTGAGCAAAGGAGAAATGAGGTTGAAGAAGATATAGCAAATGGCACCCAAACCACTCTGGTTTCTGACTATATGAACCTCTCGAAATATGATCCTAAGAAAATCAAACCTCCCCCACAACAAGTAAAGAGAGGCAAAAAATATTATAAAAGTATTAAATGAGGATCCTCACATGGAACATGCGAGGCCTTAATGGGGCTTCCAAAAAATATCTGGTTGTAAATTTGAGAAAGGAGTGCAGTCCTACTATCCTCATTTTGTAAGAAATAAAAGCATATTATAGCTCTTCCCTTAAATTAGCTAAAGTAATTTGGAATAAAGGTGAAGTTACTTACAGTCCTGCCCAAGGAACCTCCGGGGGACTTATGTGCATGTGGTATTCTACCAAATTTGAAGGCAGATCAATCTCTTCTTCATACATGATTGTCAACATGTTATTTCATAGCAAAAGCAGCAACAACACCTAGATCCTCACCAATGTTTATGCTCCAAATAACCCTCTGGAAAGAGCTTTTCTGTGGAACACCATAAACCAAATGAGAAAATCCTTTAACACTGTTCCTTGGATCCTTGCGGGGGACTTCAACAGTCCTTTGTATCCATATGACAAAAAAAGGAGGAATTATCTCTTTCACTAAGAGTATGGAGGAATCTCGAGAGTTCATAGATGCTAACAAACTCATGGATGTCGAACTTAAAGGAGAAAAAATTACCTAGAGAAACATAAGAACTTGAAGTAATCTCATTCAAGTTAAGTTGGACAGGTTTATTCTCTCAAAAGAGGTTATTATCATCTTTGGAGATGCTTCCCTTATAACTTTACCTAAAATTGGTTCTGATCACAACCCCCTCTTGTTTGAAGCTATCAAAAATCCTATCTTCAAGATCCCCTCACATTTTGAAGCCATGTGGTTTCATCATCCATATTTCAAAAACCAAATCATCCTTTGGTGGCAGCAGTATTTCAAGGAATCTCCTTTTGCATAGCTTTCTCAAAAACTTAGATTTGTCAAAGAAAATCTCAAGACTTGGAATAGAGATATTTTTGGAAATATTTTTGAAAAAAAATAGGTCATCAAGGAGAATCTCAAAATCATTGATCAAAAAATTCAAGCAGGGAATTAGGATAACAACACCAGAGTTGAAGAATGCAACCTATTATTTGAAAATCATAACATCTTGGCTAGGGAAGAGACGTTTTGGAGGCAAAAATATAGGGCTATTTGGCTCAAGGATGAGGACGTGAACACTAAATTTTTTTATACTTTTACTCTGAGGAACAAGAGCTCCAATAAAATCTTAGAGCTCATTCGCAGTGATGGGAGCCTCACGAAGGAGATTTTTGAAATTATAAATGAAGTTGTTTTCCTTTTTAGTCCCTTCTTCATACCCCCTACCCTAATTCTGCTCAAGCCAAATTTTCCCTTCTCGCTAACATCCCCCCTTCCATATCTTCGTCCATCAATTCAATGCTCATTAGTCCTCTCATGCAAGAAGAAATCAAAGGAGCCATGTTCTTAATGTAGCCTAACAAGGCTTCTGGGCAGATGGCTTCTCTCCTCGCTTCTTCCAAGTGTTTTAGGATCTGATTGGACCTGATATGTGTGATGCAGTAAGATATCTTCAATATTATAGAACCATCCCATGTGGGATCAATTCTACCTTCATCGCCCTGGTGCCCAAAGTTTCCTCCTATAAAGCTTTGTCTAATTTTTTGCCCATCAACCTCTACAATGTTCTTTACAAAATCTTAACCAAAGCTATGGCCAGTAGGCTAAAGGAGATCCTACCCCTCATCATCAACCCTTGCCAAGGGAGCTCCATCAAAGGGAGAACCATAACTGATGGAGTCATTATTATCCATGAAGCCTTACATTCTATCACCCTTGCCAAGAAACCTACCTTTCTTCTCAAGCTAGACATGAATAAGGCCTTTGATAGAGTCAACTAGGATTTTCTCCTTGATATCCTCCTCAAATTTAGCTTTCATCCAAACTGGATTGATCTCATAAAGAGTTGCATATCTTCCCCCTGGTTCTCAGTGTTAGTCAATGGTTCTCCTGCTGGGTTCTTCCCTAGCGCGAGAGGACTGAGACAAGCATATCCCCTATCTTCGGTCCTATTCATTATCCTAGTTGAGGTGCTTGGAAGGTCCCTCAAAGAGGCTAAGAGAAGAGGGCTTATTTTTGGAATAAAAGCTTCTACCGGTCTCAAATATTTCACACACCAAAATTTTGTAGATGACACCATTTTTTATACCTATGCTTTAGTTTCTCAAGCCAAGGCCATAAAGCACATTCTACACCTTTATGAGAGAGCTACAAGGAAAAAAATCAACTTCCTTAAAAGCATAATTTTTTTCAACACCCATTTTTCTAAGTAAATCAAAATAGCACGGATCCTTGGGTGCTCTATGGATACTCTTCCCACCAATTACCTCGGGCTCCCCCTGTTCTCAGGGAACCCTTCGAAGCCCATGTGGAACAATTTCATTGAGAGAATTCAAAAAAAGCTTACTTCTTGGAAAGGCCACCTTCTCTCTCAGGTAGCTAAATCCACTCTCACCTTGGCCTATCTCCAGAGCATCCCAGTGTACTTATTATCTATCTTCAAGATTTTGGTTACTGTGAGCTCTAAAATTGAGCAAATTCAAAAAAGGTTCCTCTAGTCTGGAAGCAAAGATAAGAAAATAATCCCTCTTGTGTCTTGGAATATTATTTGTAACAACAAATATCAAGGTGGCATTGGGCTCAAGAAAATCTTCAAAATTAATTTAGTTATCTTAGCCAAGCATGTGTGGAAGATCATCACTAACAACAAAGCTGAATGGGTGGAGATAGTCAAAAAGAAGTTTTTTCAGAATCACCAGTTCCTCAATGAAGAGACCCCAGACGGGATCTATTTTATGGAAATCTATCATCCAAACTAGAATTCTGGTATGACATATTGATCTAGTATGAACCTCTGATTGAGAATAGGGCCCTTTCTATCCTCAAGATCTTCACTGATATCCTATTAGGGAACAAGGTTGTTGATTTCATTAACCACTCCAATGGAGACCCTGGTTGGAAGCCTATCAATATTATTAACCTCCCCAACCAAGCTGCTACCTTATCCATGATGCTCAATTCAGTCACCATTCCTACTAAGGATGCAGAGGATAGGCCCATTTGGGGAGGCTCTGATGAAGGCACGTTCACTATCAAATCAGCCTATACCCTTCAAGAAATTTCCCAAGCTTCCATCATTCCTTTCAAATTAGTTTGGAAGAAGAAACTCATTCTTAAAGTGGGTTTCTTCTCTTGGCTTGTAATCCAAAACAAAATACTTACTATTGGAAACTTGGCCAAAAGAGGTTTTATGATCCCCAATCATTGTTACTTATGCATGTCTAACTGGGAATCCATCGATCACATATTCATCAACTATGAGTTCTCCTCCTCTATCCTTGGTCACTTGCTAAACTCTTTTCACATCCAGTGGGTCCGGATCAACTCCTTTGTTGATTTCTTCTCTCAGTGGCCCAGCCCTTTTAGCAATCTCAGGCTCTGCTCCATTTGGACCTTCTACCTCCACCACTATATTTGGAAAATTTTGCTCGAGTGAAACAATAGAGCCTTCTCATACTCTTCCAAGTATCCTTTAACCGTTGCCTCTAAAGCCATTGCCTATGCTACCAAAAATATCCACCTTATTCCTTGCTCCATGGCCCCTTCTTCGACCCTTGAATGTTCCCTCTTCAACACCCTTTGCATTCCTAGACAGGATCCTAGAGCACAAGGTAGTCCTAATACCAGAGCTAACATCAAGTGGAAACCCCCCCAAAGGGTTGGATTAAGCTCAACTTTGATGGGGCCTCCAAAGGAAACCCGGGCCTAGTGGGTGCAGGAGGAGTTATTAGAGACCACAAAGGTGAGTTGATCCTCAAGTATGCCCAACACCTTTTATATCAAACAAACCACTTTGTAGAAGCTAAAGCACTATGAAGAGGACTTGCCCTTCTCAAAGAGGATCCCAGGTGGATAATCATAGAGGGAGACTCTTTGAACATCATCAGCTATTTGAAAAATGACAAGAACCCATCATGGAGAGTGTTCAGCACCATTCAAGAATCTAGAAAGCTCTATAAAAACTATCCTCAAGTGATCATCCAATATAATTATAGGCAAGCCAACCAGGTTGCTGACCTTATGGCTAATTTGGGAGTTTCCTCCACAAATCTCAAAGTGTGGTGCACCAGCTTCCCCCAGAATATCACAAACATTGCAAATAATGAAAATTCAAATCATTAGGGTCATAGACATTAGTGGAAAAGGTTCTAAGGAAGATTATATCAAGGCACCTAGGTCATCCGGCTCTAGATGCATCCAAGTTGCCTTTTTGGGCATGGATTTTCTTACTCCTGGTTCCAAAGTGGTGATGCAAGCTCAACACATAAACTCCAGTGCTGAGTTGGCAGAAACCAAAACTTGGGGACTTCCTATGGGACTTCCTAAGGAGGATACAAAGAAATTATTGGACTGGGTCCCTACCTTTGGGCCCTTTGACACTCTGAGGAGCCTTCGATTTTGCCTTTTTTCTAGTGTGGTCTAAATTTGGTGTTCGATGCTGAAGCGGTTTCCTTATGGTTCTGTCAAATTATTTTTGCATTTTTGTTCATGCTATTTCCTGTTGAGGTTTGTTTTTAGATTGCAAAGGTCCCCCAAACCTCCCTGTAACTTTTTGTCAATACCTCTGGCATGCCAGCTATTTATGTAAAAAAAAATTGGGTCCCTTTTAAAACCCGTACTGTAAATATAATTCAACTTACCAAAAAAAACTTTCAACATAAAATATATATTTTATTTCAAATAACATAAAATTTTACTTTCTTTAATGTCAAGAATTCATGCACAAAACACATATCAAACATAGTGATGATTTTACCTATCAAGAAGTTCCTTAGTTTCCATCTAATTAACATAATTTACACACAAGTATAAACAAATTTTAGGTTATTAACAAAAGTAAAGTTGGATTCCTTCCTTAAGCCATTAAGGGTATTTTTTAAATTTGACGTTAAATCTATGTAGAGTTTTGATTATACTATATTTAGACTATATCCATTATAACTTATTTTAAAATCTCCAATAATAATTACAACAATAATTTTGTTGCTAGTACTTTCTATACCATTTAAAACATCTAACCATTCAAATCCTTAACTAAAATTATCTCTAAATTATAGGTTCATGTTGCCTACCTATTAAGTCCCAAAAAGGGCAAAGAAGCTATTCTATAAAAAAATTCAATTTCTTTTCTCTTCCTCTCCCTTCTCATTATTCTATTTCAAACTTGCCAAAAATACAATAATGGATCACACCTTCAGTTTTGACATTTTATAGTAAATATTTCTTAAAAAATGTGTCATCTAATCAAGGATTCACATGTGTCCTTTCTTGGGGATCGCCTTCTTTGTTTTTCATGTATAATTTTTTTTAGATGTAGGTTAATCTTAATATTTGAATTATTACTATTAGTATTTTCTAATTGATAAAAATAGGATTTTGTGTAGGTCTCCATTCCACATACAAGAATCCCTACATTATTAATGACTATAAGTCATCATAACCACAATATAGGCATCTACAAACTAAAACTACATCAACCAAAGTTAGAACAAACTTTTCTCTATAATTTAATGTTATTTTGAGTTGGGAGCGAGTATGAGCTTAGAGCAAGTGTGAGCTAGGAGCAAGTAGGAAGCATGACCATGAAGTATGTGTTAGAAAAATATCACTATGCTTCATAGGTTAAGCAAATTCTAGGATCAATAAATCACATCAATATCAATATCAATATCATCAATACTACACATCCATCAAATGAACACCAATATCACATAAATCATACAAAATATTTATTCGTAAAATTCAAGAAATGCATAAATAAAAGATTATTTGAGTTACATTTTACATGGCTTTATCTCCAATATAAAGATACATGAGAATATTCACATTACATTACTCTTGGCCTTTGATCTTCTTAAAGCCATGAGATAAGTTGACTCTATATATTCTTGTGTTACATAATAAGTCTCACATTTTACATTAATATAAAGTATCTCATGATTGCATATAACGCCCCACTTCTATGCTAGACACATCACATTCACAACTCTTCACTTCTTAACTAGACACCTCATACACTTAAATACATGACACATGCTCACACATACTAACTTGATACATACTTTATATATAAAAATTAAACTCACATCCTAATATAAATATTTACAGCGAGACGAAATATTATAATACCTCCAACACTTCCCGTATTACATTATTTGGTATGAAGGTCTTTTTCCTTCAATATCTAACTCTTGTCTTCATTCTTCAACTTTGGCTTTGGTATTCCTTCAACCTCTAGTTTTGATTCTATCCCTTTATGTTATTTCCTGTGCCTTTCATACTTATAAATAATAGAATGTAACAATTGCTCTTGGTTTATCTTTAAGGTCTTCAAATAATTTTGCAAATTTATTTTATTCGCACAAAAAATCTTCAAATTAATTTCCTTTGATGTGGAATTCCTTATTGCTCCCAAATTCAATTAAAATCAATTTGTCAATTTTCAATTCATCAAAATTTTTCTTTCAAATTTATCATAATCTTCTTCTTATGTAGAAATACTTATATCTCCAAAATTTTATCTTTACTCAATTTAAATTTCATTCATAAATTCTTCTTCAACTTCAATTTTCAAATAAATCAATTCAATTTCAAATTATTTCTTCTTATATCTCTCAATAAATAACTCAATTCTTCAATCAATTTTACAATAATTCAATTCTTCAAATTCACTTCAATCAAATCAATTTCTTCAATTTATTCATTTTCTTCCTTCATCAAATTAATAATTATTTTTTTATTCTTATATCTCCCTTTCAATATTTTTAATTCAATTTCATTAAATCAATTTCATTCAATCATTAATCAGTTTCTTCAATTAATTAATCTTCTCCTAATTCAATCATCAACTTTTATTTTCCTTCAATTTCAATCATTCAATCAAATTAATTAATTAATTAATCATTCTTATAACTCTAATTAACTTTATCTATTTGTTATTCAACTTCTTATAACTCCTAAGATAGATTCAATTTCCTTTCAAACAATTTAAATTGTTCTTTTACTTAACTTTCTCTTCTTCTTTGTAAATAATTAATTTCTCCTCCTATTCATTTTATTTCATTTTTTCAATTTAATTATCTTTCACCTTCTTATAACTCCCAAATAAATCAATTTAATAAAATCATTTTTGAATAATATAAATGTGTGCCTGAATTAAACGATAGAAAGGTTAAATTATACATTTTTTTTAACATGGTGGACTCGATAGCCGCCACGAGTCCGGGCAAGCCGACCAGAAAGCCGCCACAATTTCCTGCGCAGTCCACCCCAGAAGCCGCCACACAGATCCTCGCGTAGACCGCCCCTATACCACCATGCCCCGATAATTTGAACCTTTTACGCCACTGACGCACCTGGACGAGGACAGGCGTTCAGTATGACAAGGCCCGAGGGAATGGAACCCTGGTCTCCCCGCTCCGAAGAAGCGCTTTAACCATTGAACCAGGCCCTCGGACCTAAATTATACAATTTTTAATCATTGTTATTTCTTGCATTGGGATGTTCCATCTTGTCAGCGTGAATTACTTCCCAATAAGGCATAATGTTTCACCTTCTAATAAATTTTCTCATCCTTTGAGAATAACAACTCATCAAACAACAACAACCAACTTCTATTCTATAATTTATCTCTCAAAATTTGAAAACCTTTGTGCTTTCTCTTGTATGTTGTGCGTAATTTGGTCAAATTTGCATACTTTGGTTTAAAAATATTTTGTTTCTAGGCATGGGATCCACAATTAATCAACATCTTTAAATAAATACTCCATATAAAATTTATATTGAATACTTTAAAAATAAAATTAATTACCTTTTACCTCTTGCATAACGTCTAAATTATTCAACATGCAGATAGGGATGGACACATTTTAAACAAGAATTTCATCTCTTATTACTTTGAGCATGCAAAAATAAAACAAACATGTTTGTAGATTGAACAACTGCATTGCTTCTATGTTTCTATTTTTTGGTTACCGAATATTTCCTCCTCAAACGTTGTTGCACTTGAATTGATCTCTTAGGTAGATTTACACTTTGATGCTCTCTGGTCTTCGTTGTTCCTTCCTTTCCAATTATTTTGATACCATTCAATTCTCTCAAATCTTTGATGTTATTCCTTTTCCATAGTGTTTCAATGCTCTCATGCCTTCAAACATAGCATGCACTCTTTTCTCATGTCTCCCATAATCCCAATCTCATATTAGCTTTTGAGAAGACCCTTTTTGCTACTCCACACATGCATATCTCTAGTCGTTCTCCTCCAAATTTCTTCTCATAAATGCTTATTGTAATTCACACTAGACTTGGTGCTAATAAGACCACCATGTCAGCTCATGAATTTCTCATAGATGAGGAAGAGGAAAACTTGGATCATACTCCTACTTGTTATGAAGAGTACTCCATGCAAGCATTTTGTACCTCTACACCACCTGAGTATCATGTCAATGCAGCCTCCCTTGATCATGGGAAGCAAGTGGTCAACCATTCTAGGGCTGAGAAGCAAGTCAATCACATTCGTATTAATACAAGGATAAATTGACCCCATATGGTTGATCAGATAGATCTAGCATCTAGGCCAAATGCTGGTAGGTAAGAGAAGTTGAACCAATTACGTCTAGATAAATAACTAGATTAGTGACACCACCTGAATCAGCAAAGGTTACACCAACATAAGTTGCATAAAAGATGGTTACATCAAGAATAGTTGCAAAAAGCATTGCATGAGATGGTTACTACCCCTAGCACTCATAGGTTACAGGTCCATCAAAGTTACCTCATGCAATATCAAAACTTGCCACCTAGGCCCAATTAGAACCATCTTTCTCGTGCACCCGTCCAACACCATAGATCTAAAAAATGCTAACCGTACAAATATCAATAAGATTATGAGACCTATGAGAACCTTCAATTAAATTACCGCAATAGATCCCTCTTAGGGATTCACCAAATTGATACAAATTACATCAAGAATCAAATAATAGATGTCTTCAAAATATCTTCTGTAATCTCCCTAAACTGATTATGGAGGGTTTTCCTAGCAACCTCCGCTTGATGATGCCAAGAAGGATGATCTTGATGATGATTAGCTCCTGATAAGGCCTATAACCTACACATAAGCACCTACAAAGCATCAATAGCAAATGTATAGCCTCTCAAGATGAGGCCTATTTCATGATAATGCAAATGAAATGAAAATGCATGAAACAATAAAGAATTGCATGAAATACTAAAAGAAATGAATGAAATACTGAAATAAAGTATGCTAAAATAAAAATAAGCTATTATTAAACTATTGTAGTAAAAAAAATACAGAGAAAACAAAATTTATAGAGTAGTCATTATGGATCATATTGACTAGGCCTGCTGACTATCAAAGGGTTCAACGACTCTGCTTGCAGGCCGTTATGGACCACAAAAGCCACTGAACCGAGAGCTTGTTCTCTGTATTCAATGCACGACAGTGTTTGATTTGCTCTATAGGTAGGTTGATATTCTTGGTGTGCTCTTGAGGAATGACTTACGATGAGATTGGAGTCGAATTCGTGGTGAATTGATGATGAACGGTGATGGAAATTGCTCTTCAAACTCTCCAAAGCTCCATGGATGTGAATGCAAAATTCATGATGAAATATCAGCAACACCTTGACGCTTATGAGAGAATGCTCTCTCAAATCTCAAAATCATAGCACTTCATCTTATACAAATTGGGATCCTTTGGGTGAAGGGAATGCTCTAATTTATAGATTTCCCTCAATTGTAATCTTAGCTTGCTAAAGAAGCCAATATCAAGATTTAGTTAGGCTTAGGGAGGTGAGGCATCACTTCTAAAATATTCTCAAGCATAATTTTTCAAGAATAATTGCTCTGTAGCTAATTTTTCTCGGCTCTAGAAGCTTGAGTTCATTACAGACTCGATCATCATGTCTCAGAACAGTGGTTTTGTAGGCTATTATGGGGTACCGCAGCCATGATGGGGCCATCGTGGACCATCACGGTGGCATCAAAGTCATTGTGGACCATCATAGTGGTGCCAAAGCCATTGTGGACCATCATAGCTCAGGCTGAAATAGGTAAAGTTACCCCTGTTTGAGTGGTTAGAACCACTATTAGGTCTTGGGAAGGCCCAAGATGAGTCATATGGTCTAAAAAGGTGTCCATATGAGTAGCCTCCTCAACATGACGTGTTTTAGGTGTCTACAGATACCCCTTTTTGAGATGCATTATGTGAAAGCACAACACTAAGAAAAAATAGACAACCTAACATCACATTGCAGGTTGATTGATGTTCATTGATCTGGTCAACGTTAGATACCCCAATCATGGAAAGAGCATACATCTTTGAATCATTACCTCCAACAAAATGGGTAGGCTTAATTTGAGTAAAACTTTGACAAATATGGTAGGCATACGGGTAGCATTGTCAAGCTACGAGGACCATAGATTCAGAATGACAAAGGTTTAGATTATCATTTTTTCTTTTTCCCTAGAAAAAGGGTAGCTTTATGATAGTTATTAGCAATGATTCTTGGATGAACGCAATTTGCATGATTAAGTGTTTAATTGTTGATTTTGATTATGAATTATTTGATTATGACTACCTCCTCAAGCGATGAGTCGATGAGGAAATGGCAAGTGATGAAAGTGATGAGTCGCTTGACCATGATGGCTTGTTTTGAGCATTACAAGATGATAACAATTGTAAAGGGAAAGTCCTATTACAGCTGTGATTTTGACCATGATAAGTAATTGTACATCTCTATCCCGTGGAGCAGTCCAGCCACATGGCTTTCTTAGGGAATCAAGATGATAGCAATTCAATTAAAGCTTGAGGTGAATCACTATGTTCGATGATTTGATGAAAATGTCATAGAAGAATGAAATGAACACATAATTTTCATGGAGCAGTATGATTGCAATGGCCTTCTTGGGGATTGAAGTGAAGACATTTCAATTTATCAATGAATGATTTGGTTCAAATGGCCTTATGGTAATTTACTCATCTTACCGGATTGCATGGAGAGCAAGTCGTTGCAACCACCAAGTGTATAGGGTAAATAACTAGGTACAAGGTGCATTTGAGATTTTGTTTATTTGATTTTTTTATTAATTTTAGAATTTTTTATGAAAGTGGACCAGTAGATGTGCTTAAATGTCCAATTTGAAGCTCATGGTGCTGACAAAAATGAGTGCATTTATTGCTATCTCGAGGTCATCCTAGGGTACAATGGTGGTGATCTACAAATTTTGGGGTCATCATGGGGTATAACGGTTGCCCAAAGTGTGACCAACCTGAATAGGAATGGCTGCCAAATTTTAGAAAATATAAAAGAAATTTTGGCTATTTTTCTTGTCATTTTATGAACTGGCAGTGAGAGAAAAGATTTCTCTGAGGGAGAAGAGAGAAAATTTGACATAGAACATTTCTGAGATTGAGATAGACCATCAGTATGATGGATCATCCTAAGGCTTTGACGAGTGGCAAAGCCAGAGCTCCTAAGGTAGACTCTCCATCCGACTCTCATGAATTGTGAAATTTAAAAGGAACTTCACTAATTAATGGGTTAAATGAACCACATTAAACTATAGGTAATGAACCTCACCCCTAGTCTAGGAATTTAGCTTAGGTTAGCTTAAGGGTAGGTTTAGGTATTTAATTTAATTTTTTGTATTTATGGGGTGGGAAAAGACCCCACATGGGGGCCACTACGAGGATCGTATTAGGTAGGAGCGACATCCGTCTGGCCAAAAGGGGGCCATTAGGGGGGCTAGCAACCATGTTTGAATTCCAATGGTCAAAAAAATGATCATTGGTGGTGGTCATCGTGGGGCTCGGTGATGGCGATGGCGGTCGTTGGAGCCCCGAGTGGAGATAAACCTTAATTTTTAATTTTTTTAATTATTTTTTTTTGTTTTTTGAATTGTTTGATGATTTTTTTGAATTTTGAGATGATTTTTTAATTTTTTTTTTGGTTTTTGAGATGATTTTTTGAATTTTGAATTTGATCATTTACTGGGCTTCAGATTTTCACAACTCAAGCTAGGGAGCCTAACCTCTTTATCAATTTGTATTGAGAGCTCAATGAGGATGATTAGGCATGGTTTGGGGTGATCAGTCTCAAACAGTTTGTGTACCTGTCAACCGTGATGTCGTATTAGGCTTATCTTATGACCCTAACTCATCGATGGAATAGCAAGACCAACACATTTCATCTTCCAACGGGTGAGATGACGGTGACATTGGAGGACATCTACTAGCTTTATAGGATCCCCATTGAGGTATTGGTGATTACTTTAACTCATGTTCAAGATCAACCAAGGATTTCGTAATGGGTTTTTGGTGATAGGATAGATGAGACCCTCATAGATATAGGCCATGGTGGGGCCCTGGTCAGTAGATGGTATGAGGTGCATCTATTTTCTTTAAATCAAGCGATAGCTATGTACATTATCTCTAATGTACTACTAACTGAATTCTTAGGAGTGAGGTTCTCGTAGAATCTACTTGACATGGTACATGACTTAGTGTAGTGTGATTCGTAGTAGCTTATCATTATGGCATAGGGGAGTACAATACTGGTACACTTATATTTGTAGTTAGTGGGATTGGGATGCAGTTTGTTGCTCCAAATCTAGGGCTGGAAGCACATTAGGGTGGATCAACCTATCATATTACCAATGTCCTAAGATGATCTAGGAGACACATATATAGGTTACGTAGATTGGTGGCCATGAGATCAAGAGGTTGGACAGAGCTGACCAGAGTGGGGTAGAGTGGTACACTATGTTGGGTCATTGGATAGGATATAGCGAGAGCAGATTATCTAGAGGTCTTATTTAGATTACCTTGATTGGCCTGAGGTGATAGGATATATAGCTAGAGTTAGATGTGGGAGATGGCTCATTGGATGCCATGGGACTGAGTGAGAGTACTTCCATTACTCTCGAGTGACTCGATAGTTTGGGATTGCATAGGATGTATAGAGGAGCTAGTCCTCTATCATCATTATAAGGGTGAGATACAACTTGAGTTACCTCAAGTGGAGGCACTATTAGATGAGGTGGACCCTATAGTGGTAGAGATGGGTTTAGAGGATCCAGGGACCACTATGGAGTTTGATACCTGGTGGGTCACTCAATTATGGCAGGGTGGTAGTCCTATGGGCAGGCCTAGAAAGGCGAAAACGAAGGAGGGTGGCAATGGGGATGAGCGATGGATTCATCATAGGATAGAGGGTGAGTGGGAGTAGGTTACTAGATAGATGGATGAGCCCTAGGTAGAGGAGGAGGGCATAGAGGATGCCCTGATAGATGAGGTAGCATTGCTGCAAGTATAGTTTTAGAGTGTATAGACATAGCTACAGACCTCTTAGATGTGACTATAAGAGTAGGGTACTAGTATCATGATTACCTAGAGTTAGCCCAGTGTTGGGCAATAGCAGTGGTGAGGGTATGCGAAGGAGAGAGCTACTCTCTAGGCTCAGGTGGATACAACTACAACTATGATAGGTACTCTATGTGCACAACTAACATCCAAGACCACCGAGATAGAGGCTAGAATTGTAGAGAGGGATAATATTAGGGTACATATAACAACCATGACTATAGGTCAGACTACACCCTCTACTTCAGTCACACAAGGGCCAATCGTATCAAGTGGGGGTATGAAGATTAAGAGACTACGGAGCCTCGTAGAGGAGTTTTTAGTGTACCACATAACATATGTAGGATATATCATTGCTCTAGAGACTTGGGTTAGGCTATGTGGTGGCACTCTACCAGAGAGGTCTATAGTAGGGCCCAGTAGAGCAAGCGGAGTGAGTCTGGGTAGTCATTAGTGTAGCCCAATCATAGGTCAACTTCACGATCAGAGAGATCGATAGGTGTTAGCTCTAGGTAGCCTCATAGATATGGGGTTGAGGGTGGAGGTGACTCAAGGGGAGTAGGCCCCACTTGATATTATACTATGTATTTATCATTTTTGAGTGTAAGGTCTGAGGACCTACATAGTTGTAGCCTACGAGTATTTTTGTACCACTATGTACTCTGACATATTTACAAATATATATATATATATATATGATATCTTTTTTATGGCTCATTATGTGTTATGGTTTTACTTTATGTTTATGTTATGGATGCATTGATGTATGTAATGCTTATATGATGATGTAATGTTCTATATGTGATGTACTAATGACATGCAATAGTTAAATGATTGATGTATGATTAGATGTTGTGATCTAGATGTGTGGATGTACTACTATGTATGCTTATATGGATGCAATAGTGAATGTTAAATGCATGTTTTGATTTGTTTCATTGATTATGCATTTAATTTCTATTATATGATATGGTGGATGTAATGCATTAATTTCATGTGGATGGTCTAATGCAAATGAACTTGTATGCTTTAATCACTTAAAACATAATGAATGAATCTAATTTGTGTTTAACAAACTAATGGCAGACACCACAGAATGTATGAAAATCATGAATGAAAATGTTAACTCTTATCATAAGAATTAATCATGTATACATCCATATGTGAGATGAAATGATGTGAGATGTAGGGGCTTTTCCTATAAGCTTTGCAAACTAAAATATATGCATAAAATAGTCAGTGGTCATCTAAATATCATTGTTGATATCCATCTGGTATCTATCCTATTCTATGAACACCCCTTAATAAACAAAAGTTCATAAGAAAAACTATGATTGTTTGATGAGATGATTTGTTGCTATGAGGGGATTTTTGAGGTTTTCCATGAGACTCAAACACCCTAGTTGATTGATCAAAAGTTGTATAATGACTACACAAGACTCCTGAAAGATACAAGCCTGTTAAGAAGACCCAGATATTCACTATCCCTATGTGTGCAAAGTGAATATATTAGATGAGGCATAAGACTACCTCATTTCCAAGCGGGTTTCATTCAACCCATTGTTGTAATGAGGATCACCCTATGGTCATCATGATCCTGAGTTTGGACATAGTTAGACTAGACTACTAGGCAATACAAGCCACCTAAAGCTAGCTCATCCATAAGATGACATTGGTCTATAAAAAATAAGGTCGCTAATGTGACAGACATATCACCATGTGTAAGGCTACTCCATTGTCAGGAGGGTTTCATTCAACCCATTGTTGTAATGGAGATCACCCCATGGCTTTTGAATACTGAAGATTCCAGGGATTCAAGCTTGTTACCCCCTTCTTTTATTTTAATTGCTTGGGATACTTGCTCATGCTTAGTGGTGAAAACCACTATTTATTTTGCATTTTATTTTGTTTTTGAGCAAGGGATTTGCTTAGTGATGAAAATCACTATTTATTTTGCTTTGCTTTGGGAATTTGCTCATTTTGTGTAAGAGCAAGGGATTGTTTGGGTAGGGGGGAGCTTGTCCTTTTGTCAATGATCAACATTCTAGACCATGCACATAATAAGATGAGCAAGGAAAACCTTTCACTTAAGGTGACCAGGATCACTTTGTAGTGTCATCCTTCCTTGTTCAAACTAGGATTGTTAATGTGTAAAATTGTGTTGGGATTTTGATATATGCAAGGTACTATCAAAACTAGACCTTACCTCCAAAAGCCAAGATAGCTTTCTACAAAATCTAAAAAGATAACTAGGGATGGCTGAATGATCGAAAAACCCTAGTATACACCTTATAGCAACTGATTAGATGTGTTGAAAAACATAGTTACTCACAATGGAAATATGAATGATAAGGATATGTGGATTCATGATTGACATACAAACATGGTGTCATTCGTAAGAATGTAAACACAACCTATCCTAATGCAAATGCAATGGATGAATATGCCTAATGCAATGCAACTAATGAGTGCATGTAATGAAATGCATGAAAGCATAATGTAAATATTTTTGTATTTTAATGTTTTGTATTGTTTTTGTGTTTTTATATATTTTTATGATTTGTTTGGAATTTTGATGATTTTTTGTTGTTTTTGTGATTTTGATTGTTTTATGACTTAAGTATAAAATACCCGTAGGTGAAGAATGTTGAGAGGTTCAGGCTCCTCAACACCTTCTAGCGAGGTTAGGTGATAAGTTCACCAAGTTACAACTAAGGGACCTAACCAATTGGTCATAAATTTATCTCTTAGATGAGGTGGCAGGTTTGAGTTCTGTTGGTTCTCTTTAAGCACAAGATCCCCAACCTTAAAGTCTCTTGGATGGACTTTAATATTATAAGCTCATTTAAGATGATCCTGATAAACATGGAGATGCTCAAGAGCATTCACTCATCATTCATCAAGAAGGGTCAATTGATCAAGGTGAGCTTGTCACGATGTGTCATCATCGATGAACTCTTTCAATGAGACTCGCAATGATGGAATTTCTAATTCCAAGGGCATAATGGCCTCAGTGCCATAGACTAGAAAAAATGGGGTTGCCCTAGTGGGAGTCCGAATGCTAGTGTGATAAGCCCATAAAGCTAGAGGTAATTGAAGGTGCCAATCCTTATGATTATCCTTAACGATTTTCTTCAATATGGCAACTACGATTTTATTAGAGGCCTCTGCTTGCCCATTTGCTTGTGGATAATATGGTGTTGTGAAGTTGTGTTGAATGTTATATCTAGATGTTAAAGCCTGCACATATTTGTTCTTAAATGATGTTCCATTATCCGATATGATTTTGGATGGGATACCAAAATGACATATAATATTATGGAGTATGAACTCCACAATACGAGCTCTAGTCATAGTGGTCAAAGGGATTTCTTCCACCCATTTGGTAAAGTACTCAGTGGCTATTATAATGAACATGTGGTAGCTCGAAGAAGGAGGAGAGATCTTCCCAATTAGATCGAATCCCCACTGAGAAAAAGGCCAAGCTGATTGAATCGGTTGCAAGGCTTGAGATGGTAGGTGCATGAGATTAGCATGATGCTGACACTTAATGCATTTCTTGACATATGCACAGTAATCCTTCTCCATCATGGGCCAATAATAGCCCATTCTAAGGATGTGCTTAATGATAGCCATGCCACTAAAATGGCCATCGTAGGTACCATCGTGAGCTTGCGATATTGCCCAAGTAGATTCTTGGGGCTCGAGACAATGAAGGAGGACTCCATCGTAGCTCCATTGATACAGAATATCTCCTAGCAAGACATATCTAATCACTTTCTATTTAAATGCTCATTTTGTGGCATGCGATAATCCCTAGGGGATACTTCCAAGTTTTAGGTAATATTTTAATTGGACGAGCCAATCTTGATAAGCTAGAGCTTCTACTAACTGAACAACTTGTTCTCATTGTGATTCATTATGCACAAATGTAGATTGGGAGATAACCTTATGATGAATGGTAGTACCATTCTCTGAAGGACCCTACGAGATCAAGGACCCCCAGGGTGCCTATTTTAGAAAGTCTTGGGCTTTGTAGAACCACTCATGGTTTAGTTCTATCTGAATCATGTGGACTGATTCCTTGTTGCTTGGAGCCTCACGCAACATCACTGATTATGAGAGCATTTTGACATGGATGGTAGTAAAATCGATGGAAGGATTCTGAGGGATTAAGGATCCCAAAGAGGCCATTGTGTTCACAAAGTGATTAGATGTATGAGGGACTACCTCGATGTCATACCAATCCAGTTGGGCTAGATATGTGTCCACAAGCTCTTTGTAAGCTTTTAGGATGGGACATCTACACTGATAAATTCCTTTCACTTGGTTTACTATGAGCAAGGAGTCACCAAAGATATTTATCTTTTTAATCTTCATGGTGATAGCTATTTGGAGACCCAATATTAGAGCCTCATATTCAACATTATTATTAGTGCAAGGGAAATCAAGTTTAAAATACAAGGGCATAGGAGCTCCTTATGGCATGAAAAACATGATCCCTACACCACCCCCTTGCTCACATTTGGAACCATCGAAGAACAAAGTCATATCTACTTTGTTATCTGATTCTTCAGGTTTGGGTGACTCTGACAATGCAAAGACTGCATCATCAGGTAGTTCTATGACAAGAGGCCTATCATCCTGAAGAGGTGCCTCTACCAGTTGATCAGCTATGACCTATCCTTTGATGGAATTTTGATTGATAAATTCTAGATCAAATTCTATCAATAGCATGATCCACTTTGTGGTACGCATATTATGATAAGTTTGACTCATCATGTACCGCAAAGGATTTTGTTTGGATATAACATACGTGGTATGACTTAGCATGTAATGGCATAGATTTTTGGTAGCAAACACCACTGCTAAACAGAGTTTCTCAACATATGCATATTTTAGCTCGTAGCTGACCAAGGTGTGACTAATGTAATATATAGCCTGTTCTTTGTTCTCTTTGTTCTTCTGGGCTAACATGGTTCCTAGGGCAAAGTCCATGGCTGATATATATAGCAAGAAAGGTACACCTAGTCGAGGTGGAGCTAATACTAGCAATAATGCTAGGTATTGTTTGATCTCAACAAAATCCTTTTGATAGTCTTCGTCCCAATTGAATGGGACCCCCTTATGTAGCAATCGATTCATGGGTCGACATTTATCTGATAACTATGCTATGAAGCACTTAATGGATGCTACTTTGCCTTGTAGGCTTCGAAGTTCTTTGATGTTTGTTGGGGGAAGCATTTCCAAAATAGCTTTGACTTTTGTTGGATCGACTTCGATCCCTCATTTAGAGACTATGAATCCCAAGAGTTTTCCTGATGTAACACCAAAAACACACTTCTTAGGATTCAACCTGACATTATGCTCTATCAGGCGATCGAAGACTTTTCGTAGAACATATGCATGCTCTTCATGCAATAATGATTTGGTAAGCAAATCATCAATGTAATCTTCTAGAATTTTATGCATGTAGTCATGGAAAATGTATGTCATGGCCCGTTGATATGTGGCACCAACATTTTTGAGGCCGAATGGCATAACTTTGTAACAAAATGTTCCCCATGGAGTGGTGAAGGTTATTTTATGTTGGTCCTCGAGTTTGACCCAAATCTGATTATAACCGAAAAACCATCCATGAGGGATAACATCTCATGACCTATAGTTGCATCTACAAGAGCATCGATGTTGGGCAATGGGAATGCATCTTTTGGCATTGCCTTATTTAGGTCTCTAAAATCCATACAAATACGGATCCTCCCATCAGGTTTTCCTATAGGTACCATGTTTGATACCCATTTTGGATAGTCGATGGGTTGAATAAACTCTACATCCAACAACTTTTGCAATTCATATTTCACCATCAAAGTGATGGTTGGATGCATATTTCTTAGTTTTTGCTTGATAGGTTTCATATTAGGGTCCAATGAAAGGTTATGAGTAACCAATTTTGGATCTAGACCCGACATGTCTTTGTATGACCAAGCAAAAATCTTGGACTTCTCTATCAATAGAGGTATGAGGATGGCTCATTCCTCAGGAGATAGACTTTCTCCAAATTTGACTTTCTTAGGATTAGTTGGATCATTACCAATATCCACATTGAAAGTCTCCTCTATTGACATATGAGATCCCTCCTCAAGCTGGTGAGGTGTAGGGATCATATGGATGTCATCTGCTAGGTTAGGGTGATCTATCATTTTAGATGTGACCTTAGCATTGTAGACATCATGAGCACAACCTAGACCAAAATGGAATGGTTGAAGCATTTCTTCATAGGGGAAGAACTCCTCAGGTGATGGGGGTGATACGATATGATCAAAGTCAATGGCCTCAAGGTTGAGGTGCAATGGCTTTGAGGGGTCACTTGGATTATGGAGTGGTGTGGTTAAATCAATGGAGATCATATTAATGGATAGTTGGTGATCTCCATGGCTGCATGGGTAGGACCTGTTAATTGTTGGTTGCTCTCCATGCTCCAGGTGTGGTTTAGGAGGCATGGGAATCTCGAGATCCACTCTAGGAGTAGATAGGACAATGGGATCCTCAAGGGGGAAGCAATTATCTCCAATTAGGAGGAGCGAGGAATGCCCTATGATAGATTTCATCCATATCCATAGGGTGTCTAATTGGTTCAACATCTCTTGTGGAGTTTTTGAGATGACGAAGGTGGTGAGGACCTAAATAGGTAATTTTAGTTGCATCCTCATATTCATCATCTTCATCTACCTAATAATTCTCAAAAATATCTTCTGATTCAGATTCCTCTTCTATAATGGACTCATGATATACTATAGGTGGTTCTATAGCAACCATGGTGATTGGGCGATGATCCCTCCATAAATGAGAAGGGTTGGGATCAGGCATGGATTCCAATCAATGTCTTCCCCAAAGCCTAAGCTTAGGCATTGCAAGGAATCAGCTAAGAGCTCATCTGGTACATGTATAGAATACCCTAATCCAAACTTATCTATTGGTAATTGGTATTGTGGTTGGAAGGGTGTTCTACGACCCTACTCGTATAGACCTAGACCATTGCCATGCCAATGGAAATGGTAGAAGTATCATAGAGCAAATTCAGGGTTTGATAGGTAATAGACATTTCCTATAAAAGGTTCATCATCATGATGGATAACAGGAGAATGATTTGAGGCTTGGTCAAAACCCCCATAGATAAAGTTGGTTTGATTGGGTGGTATGCCTAAAGGCACCACCATCCCAATGGGAAAAGAGGGAACATGGGGTCTCCCCATATCTTGCACAGACTCGATAATTGGCGTGAAAGTCACATTTTGAACCAAATATTCTGTGAGTCTGGGATTGACTAAATGCACCGTCACCTGAGGTGCGGATGATCCCATCGATGAGGTAGGGGATGCAGGTTGAGGTATCTCCTCCATCATGTCAGGTGACTCTTCCTCTTCCATGGGAATAAGAATATCTATGGTAGAGACATGGGGGATGACTTTAGGCTCATCGACCATGGGTGCCTTTAGCTTCTGTTTGATCTTTGGATCAGATGATGAAGATGGTTTATCAAAAGTAGGTATTTGTTTTGGTGATGGTGGTGGTGCTAAAGTGGATGGGTCAGCACACACTACTTTAGATTTGTACTCTGGATGCTTAATAGGTGAACTGGATCTTATGTCCAGATGCATTGATGGTAAGATAAACTCTCCTAGATTACTAACTTGGTTAACATATTTAAAGGGCTCATCATCTGAGGGGACGACATGAATATTTCCTTCATGAACATATTTAATGCACTGATGTAGGATGGAAGGAACACACTTCATATCATGGATCCAAGGTCGATCGAGCAATATATTATACTGCATCGTACCTTCCAACACATGGCACAAGATGGAAATGGTTTTTAGTCCCACCTGAATAGGTAAGACTATGGTACCAACCATTGAGCATAAGGCATCATTAAATGCTCATAATGTAAACATGGATGCCATGATATGTGATGTTGGAATGCTTAGATGTTCTAGTGCGGTCATCGTTATGATGTTGATCGATGAGCCTATGTCGATCAACACTCACTTGTACAGAATATGATTTATACAAGTGATTATATGCAATGGTGGATCCACTACATTAGCTAGAACTTGCTTTATTTTATGATCATAGAAAGTGATCATAGGCTCTTTGCATTTTTGGACATGCCCCACAAAGTTAGTGAATGCATTGGGGTCTTGAGGCTGAAGCTCAATGGATTTTAGAATCTCCATGAGCACTTCCCTATGCCTAGGGGATTGAACAATAAGCTCATAGATTGAGAGCTTAGCTGAGGCCATTTGTAGACTCTGAGTCAGTCTATTTTTGATAGTAATCATTGGTTGTGTCGGTGGACTTGAAATGGATTTTGCACTGTACTTTGTTGGGGTGCAATAGGTATGCGAATGGGAGCTATGGGTGGCTCAGGCTGGTTATACCTTCGATTTTGGGTTACTATGTTAATCATGCCAATGAACCCCTATGTGGGTGGATCCATGTGAATCTCATTGACATGCCCCATTTGATTACCTTTAACCTCATGGTTGGGCAAGGGCTCTTTAAATATTCCTAATTATTGATTATCTAGGGCTAGAGGATTATCTATTTGTAATTGGTTCTTATCGAGCATATTTTGTACTAGGTTTTTAAAATCGTAGCACCCTTGGATATCATGTCCATTCTATCTATGATAAGAGAAATATTGATCCTCTCTATACCCTTTAGGCTTAGGGTAGGCTGGATCTAGGAGGTGGATCTCAGGTAATGTTATCACCTTGGCCTCACATAGTCTATTGAATAAGGATGCCAAAGACTCAGGTAGTGGTGTGTATGTATGAGGTGAATGATATTGTTTGTCCTAACCTTGATTGCACTGGCGCTATTTATTATACTACATCAGAGGGGGTTGAGCTTGATAGTTAGGTTATTGTTGGGATTTCTTTACTTTTGGAACATTCAAAACAATCTGATTAATCAGAGCCAATTTCACTTGATGATTGTTGTTGCGAGGATTTTTGTTCCACTCTTTCTTTTGGAGCTTAATATCACCCTCCTAGACCTTAATATCCTCAATGACTTTGGCTTGCACCAAAGCTTCTTCAAAAGTTTGGTATTGCTACAATTGTAATAGCAATGATATGTGCTTAGAGCAGCTCTTGGTGAACATCCATGTTAATTCAAAAATAGGGATGGTAAATGGTAATTTCGACATGATCTTGCACCATATGTTGTTGTAGTCCATGACTGGCTCATCATCATATTGACATAGATTCGACAAGTCAGACAAGTTAGCCTTCTTCTTAACTCTGAAAGAGAAGCATTCGAGGAAGGCGTTGGCTAGTTATTCAAAGCTAGAGATGTTGTGTCTAGGTAATTGATTGTACCACTCCAAGGTAGAGCCAGAGAGTGTTATCACAAATATTCACAATAGCAAAGCATCATTGTCTTGGAGCTGAAAACACAAGTTCATGAAACTTGTGACGTGCTCCTAGGCATCATCATCCCCCTTAAATTTATCCAACTTAGGCATCTCAAAATGCTCTAGATAAGTTGGACTAGGCACAGATGGATTAAGGGGTTGATTATATAATTTGTTTAGAGTGGGTTTTTGGTAACCCACTCCCTATTTCTCAAGTGATTGAATTCACTCAGTGAGAACTTTGTAGGCCTATGATGAAATTATCTCATTCTCCCAAAGAGATTTCTTGGGAGTAGGTGGTGGAAGGTTTTGGTTTGATCGAGTTGGTGGATTGTGATCATTCACCAAGTCCTCGCAAGATGGCTCAGGATATGTTTGGTCCTATTCATCTACTTCTATCTCTTCATATTCCTCATATTCTGGTGGGTTTGGTGCTAGGCACTATCTTTACCAAGAATTATGCATAGAGGTGTGAAGAGGACGGGTGTCTATCTACCTAGGAGGCAACTCCTGATGATGCACAGTGCACCTCATGTTGGGTTGTTTCCTATAAGTAGTAGGTGTGGGCACCTCATCATGAGCTACCCTATGTGATTGTTCTTCATGCATAACCTCTATTCTAAGATCCTTTCTTCATGTAGTCTGTGTTCATACAACCACTGGCGGTGTAATATCTATTGTTTTACGTGCTCATGATCTAATTGTTCTCGTTCATGATGCAAATCCTCCAATTGATATTGGAGCAATTGCTCTCTCTGGCTAGTATTAGGTCTAGGTAGCCGATCTGTGTGATCCATTGTGTGTGGCCGATTACTTCTCATCTTGATACGAGGGGTTTTGGCTATTTTAGTTCTTGCAGAAGGGACAACTACCCTCTTACCTCAATGAATGTTATCCTTCATAAATTTATTAAAATTATAAATACAAAATATTATTAAGCAAATTGGAGTAGAATGTTAAGCCACTTAAGGAGGGTAGAATCTTGTAGCCACTCGAAGAAGGCAATGTATCTTGCAATACGCAAAGATAAAAATGATATTTTATGATTCCCAATAAATGAATGATTCTACCTATAAATAAAATATTAAATCAGTGAATGGATGTGACCCACCAATGAGTTGATGCATTCATTAGAATCGTTACATGGCTCCCTCCCTTAAAATATTTGTACTCAAATATGGAAATGACTGGAAAATACATTATGATTCCCATGTAGCATCTTCTTCCGGAAGGTACCATTTAATAAAAAATTCTTGTATCTAGTGAGATCAAAGATGATGTAATCTAGTTTGTAGTATTGCTTTAGTTTGAAGAGTTATTCACCCTTTTTCAAAGCTCTATCTGTGTTTGTACTTTCTAACCATTCACTTGTTTAAGACAAGATACATGAAAAAATGGATGTATGTGAGAAGAGGGTGGGAGCTCCAATTGATATGCAACTTCACCAATGTGACAAATGATCTTGTAGGGCCCATAAAATCGAGGCACCAATTTTTGAATAGACTTGATCTTCAAGGATAGTTGCTTATAAGGTTGTAGGCACAAAAAAACCATATCTTCCATATTGAATTGTCGTTTTGAACGATGTAAGTCATGTTGTTTCTTCATAAAATTTTTTGCCTGTTTCAAATTATCTTTAAGAAGTTTGAGCATTGTCTGGCGATGTTGAAACAAGTCATCGACCTAAGCTACTTTGGAAGATCCTGGAACATAGTCTATGATTGTCGGTGGCTTCTAACCATATAGGTATTCAAATGGATAAATATTGAGGAAAAAATTGTAATAAGTGTTCTACCACCATTATACTAATGAAAGCTATTGAATCCAGTGATACTGCTTATCTTGAGAGAAGCAACAAAGATAAGTACCCAAATATTTGTTAACTATTTCTGTTTGTCCATCATATTGTGGATGGTATGCAAAAGACATGTTCAACTTGGTACCACTAAGATGAAATAATTCTTTCCAAAAGTTTCTAGTGAATATGGGATCGTGGTCGCTTACAATAGTTTTGGGTATACCATTTAATTTGAAAATGGAGTCGAGAAATACCCTGGCTAATTTACTTGCTGAGTAGGGATGTTATAGGGCAAAAAAGTGAGAATACTTGGAAAAAAGACCCACAACCACAAAAATCACTATTTTAACTTCTGACTTAGGAAGTCCCTCAATGAAATTCATTGATATGTGTTCCCATTGTTGATCTGGAATTGATAAGGGTTGCAAAATTCCTAGAGCTTTCAGTGTTTCACCTTTATTGCATTGACATACCTCACATTCCACTACAAATGTCCTAACATCAGATTTTAAGCCTTTCCAAGAAAAATATTGTTTCACTTGTTGGTATATTTTTAAGAATCTCGAGTGTCCTACCAAAGGGGAGGCATGTAATTCTTAGAGAACCATAGATTTAATAATGGAACCCTATAGAAGGTAGATGCGATATTTTTTGTGAAGCACCCCATCTAAATATGAGAAGTAAGGATGCCTTGATGATCTTGAATTTCTCTTGAATAATTTGAGCATTTTCACTATCAACCAACCATTATTCCTGGAGTTGGGATAACCATTGGGGATGAGGGCTTGAGATGGCATTGATGGAGATCTCATCTTCATATTTTTAAGACAATGCATCCGCTACCATGTTTCATTTACCTTTCTTATACTCAATCACGAAATCATACCCTAAAAGTTTGGTCATCCATTTATTCTGTTCAAGGCAAGAGAGATGTTGTTCAAGAAAATGTTCAAGACTACTATGGTCAGTATTAATAATGAAATTACTACTTATTAAATAATACCTCCATTTCTCAATTTCATGTATAATAGCCAACATTTCCTTCTCATAAGTGGATCACCCCAAATTCTTACTTGAAAGTTGCTTGCTCTCAAAATCTTAGGGGTGACTTTCTTGCATTAAAATAGTACCAATACCTATACCTGAGGTATCACACTTGATGATGAAAGGTTTTCTAAAAGCATGAGTAGCCAATACCAGGGTAGAGCACATGGATTCCTTGAGATATTGGAATACCTAATAAGCTGCTTCATTCCACTAAAAATCATCATTTTTGGTAAGTGTTGTGATAGGTGCTGCAATTTTTCCATAATTGCGTACAAATTTTTGGTATTAGCCAATAAGATCTAGGAATCCCCTAAGTTTTTTGAGGTATTTAGGTAGAGGCCAATATTGAATGGCTTTGATTTTTTGAGGGTCTACTTTGAATCCTTCATGAGATACGATATGGCCTAAGTATTCAACTTCTTGGACTCCAAAGGCAAATTTGGATATTTTAACAAAAAGTTTTTCCATATGTAGTAAACGAAGGACCTTGTCAACATGGATTAGGTGATCCATCCAATATTTTCTATAAATTAAAATATCATCAAAGAAAACTAAGATGAACTTGCAAATATATGGCCTAAATACATGGTTCATAAGGCTTTGAAAGGTTTATGGAGCATTAGTAATATTGAAAGGCATGACTAGGAATTCATAATTACCTTCATGAGTTTGAAAAGTGATTTTAGGCATGCCCTATTCCCTTACACAAATTTTGTGAAAACCTGAATGAAGATCCAATTTAGTGAAATAACTAGCACCGTGTAAGTCATATAATAAGTTGTCTATGATAAGAATAGGGAACCTATTCTTGATGGTAATTTTTTTGAGAGGTCAAAAATTTGAACACATGTGCCAAGAGTTATCCTTACAATTTACCATTAATACAGGTGATGAGTAGGGACTGATGCTAGGACGAATGATACCATGTTCTAAAATTTCTTGTACTAGCTTCTCTATTTCTATATTTTGAGGTTGAGTATAGCGATAAGGATAAACATTATGAGGAAGACTTATTGGAATGAGATGTACGACATGGTCATGTGATCACTTAGGAGGTAGACCCTTTGGTTCATTGAAAATTTATTCATAATTATCCATAATAGTTTGAAGATACTTGGAGAGAATTACAGAAGTATCCAAGGACCGAGCTTCCATTGATTTTATTTGAGATATAAAACCATAAGAACCCTTCTTTAGTAACTTCTCCATGCAGTGATAACTCACCACCCTAGATGGTGGATGTTGAATTCCTTGAATATAAATAGTCTTCCTATTCTCTATCCATTTGATGTATAATATTTGAAGATTAAGAGTAACATCGTCGAGTTGAGATAGCCATTCTATGCCCAAAATAATGTTTGAGCTCCCTAAGTTCATGATGAAGAGAGTTCCATGCCAAGTATAACTTCCCATTTGTATCAAAATTGGAGATGTTCAGCCCACACATTAAGTGTTACCTCCATTTGCAATCAATACTTGAAACTTATCTTGATTAGAAGTATTCATATACAAGTTCAAGGATTTGGCAGTTTTGAAATTGATAAAGTTATGTGTGCTACCTAAGTCTATCAACACATTAACACATTTGTACCTAATAAATCATTGTACCTTAATTGTATTATGAGTTTTTAGACCCATAATTGCATGTACTGAGAGAGCAATAGTATCTTCTATAGGTGTTACTTCACTAGTATTTGTTGGTTGTTTTGTGTCAGTGAGTGACTCTGGTTGAACTCCATCTTCTTCATTGGTGTCATATTCCACTTGAAAGGTTTGACGTACTACATAGGCATGATCTCATGGATGATAGGAATGACATTTAAAGCAGAAAAATCTTGAGGATTTTTCATTAGTGTAGAAAGGATGACAAAAATTAGAATCACGTTTATAAGGCACCACATCCTAAAATTTATTTTTAGCTGCTTGAGCTATACGGGTAGCGTCATAAAGAGTACATGGATAATGTATGCTGAATTCCTTTCTTATTTTATCCTTGAGACCATGATAGAAAGTGGACACCACTACTACAAGATTCAATTCGTGTCTATCGGTAAGAAGACTTGTGAATTCAGAGACATTATTCTACTGAAGAAATTTGCTTGAGTTCCATAAGGTGACCCACATATGATGAAGAAGAATCTTTATAAAATATTCAAAGAAATATCTCCTTAAATTCAAGCCACATAAGGGAGGGATTATGTTTATGAAGTTTCCATAACAACCACTGATAGGCCTGGGTACCCAGTTTACAAGATGCAAATGTGACACAATTGGTTTTTAGAATATGGTAAAGATGAAAAATACCATCCATTTTGGTGAGCCAACCTCTAGGATCATATCCTTCAAAATTGGGCATATCAGTACAAGAAACTTGAACATCATGAGGCCATTCTAAAAATTAGGAGGCATCACCTACTAAAGGATCAAAATCAAAAGAATTTTTTGGGGGTATTGATGTTTAACTAGTTATAAAGGTGGAGGGTTGACATTTAAAGGTGGAGGGTTGGCATTTAAATGTGGACGATTGACAATGGCTTGATTATTTTGCTAGAGAAGTATAGCCATTGAATATTGTATCTCGTGTACTACTAAATACATAATAGCTACATCTTGTTGTTGTTGTCCTAAACACTTATGTACATTGATGTCTACCATGAGAGGAATTTTAGCAACAAGGTCTTCTTGGATAGAGAAAACATTTTCTAGGTTAGCATAAATTCCATTGTTGTTTGGAGTAGGAGGCATGGTATTTTATTGATTTGGAGAAGCCATGGACCAATGGTGAGGATTAAAACTATTAATTCTAAAAGGAGAGTTATGTTGCATGCCTTTATTTCACGACTATCTTCTTGGTGTATTTAGGGATTCTTCGTTTGGTCTATCTGTGTGTTGTAATATTCCATATGTTCCTTTATTCTACCTATTTGGAGTGTTTTGGTCACTCATTCACTTGGTTTCCAACAAAAAAGTAGGATTGGAAAAATATCTTATCTTTTGTTGTTAATATCTGCAAAAATTGTGATGATTCCAACATTCAACGATCAGTTTGAGAAATTTTCAATATACAATAGTCACTTTTTTTAACACTTTTGAATAACCTTCAATATATAACGGTCAATTTTTGAACACTTTTGAACAACCTTAAATATACAATGATCACTTTTTTTGAACACTTCTGAACAACAATCAATATACAATGGCTATAACACTATTATGATTAGTTAGGACTGGTGGAAGTGACTTTAAGACTGGCAGTTATGATTAGTTTAGGATTGGAAGAAGTAAATTTAGGATAGGAAGAAGTGACTTTAGGACTAGAATCATCAGGTAACCACCAAATAGGCATGCACAAGAATGACACAGTTGGCGAAGCAACATGAGAACGACACAATTGGTGAAGTGGCATTGTTATTGAGGGTAGCAACCACTTGGTGATAGGAATACAGTGTACAACCTTGGTAATATGATTACAACACACAATGACTGGATGTATCTACTAGTTGGTGACAATGGGTATGAACACTCATAGAAAAGAACAAGTAGACAACTGTGACACGAAAGTAAAGGGGGGTAACTAACACTTAGAGACAATGGGAATGGACACATGCAGAAGCGAAGGAGGAGATGTGAACATGCAAGGGGAGAAGTGAACCACTAGTTGGTGGTCATTATTACAATAATGTACCCTGGCACTAATAAATATATTATACAATGGATGCACAATGCATGTGGGATTTTAATCCCTAATAGATTAAAGAAACAAACTCGGACGCTTGTAAATTTTGGTGAAAAAAATAATAATTGATTTATAACCTTATAAATATTGCAAATATCATCCGTGTGGCATCATTATATTGGTGGAAAATTTAGGGTTCAGGCTAGAGTTTGTATCCTCCTATGAACTACTAAATCAACTATGAACAACGTATTGGAGAACTGCAACGATGAAATTATTTACTGTTTAAGAGGTATTCATCGGATTGAGCATATACAGTTAAGATATCATTGAAATAATAAATACCACTTCCTAAACTATTAAAACTATATATCATTTCTTGGTAGCCTTGTAATAATATTTGTGATCACCTATTGTGCTTGCCTATGTGCTACCATGATGAAAGTGTGGCTTTTGATCTAAATCTGCGTTACCTCGAGGTGATGGTAAATCCTTCCTCTGCAATTTTAAATTATCTATTGTGAACAACCTTTGTCCATTTTAGTATAGATCTTGTAATCGTGGTTGTGAACACTATTGGTCCTCTCAGTCTAAAATGCGATCGTGTATTCAACTTCAAACCCTATTTGTTCGACACCAATTATCAGTTCAAAAATGTGACTTTCAGAATATGATAGACCCAAAATAATCTTGATATAATTGCTATCACTTTCTATAGGATAGTAGATCTGATACCACTTGGAAGGTTATCCTTCATAAATTTATTAAAATTGAAAATACAAAATATTAATAAGTGAATTGGAGTAGAACGTTAAGCCAATTAAGGAGGGAAAAATATTGTAGCCACTCGGAGAGGGGAGTGTCTCTTGCAATACACAAATATAAAAATGATATTCAATTATTCCTAATAAATTTATGATTCTACCTATAAATAAAATATTAAATCAGTGAATGGATGCGATCCATCATTAAGACAACACATCCATTGGAATCGTTACACCTCGATCAATTGAGGTTGCACTTACTATGTGTTCAACCCTAGGGATGATGTCCTCATGTAATGGGGGCATGGGAGTATGTCGTGTTTGAGTGGAACACTCTCCCTGTGTATGAATAGGATGAAATCTATCTTCATCGCATCTACTCTTGAAATGAGAATGAGTGAAAGAAGGTGCTATACGGGCTGCGTTAGGACCATATTTATATAGAAAATCTAGCTTGTGACTTTTCCAAGGTTTTTCAAAATAAGTATCTCCCCCATATCGACTACGCAAGGATATATATTATACCACAATATCGAAACAGTATAAATATCAGATGGGTACACAAATTTGTGCAACCCCTCTATTGTGCCCTTGATTGGGTGGATCTTGTCTAGGAACATGTGATGAATAAGGTCTAGAACGATTCTCATCTTTGTCATGAGGAGTTCCCATACGAGTCATCATAGTAGGGGTATCTCGATGAGAAGATCCTCCATGGGTAGAGTTATTTCCATGATGACTTCCTAAACATCGTTTAGGTAAAGGTTGGTCATGTGGACTATACCAAAGGTGTTTTGAGCCTTCACGTGTATTACCAGTAGCCTCAATTTGTAACTGGGCATGGCTTCATGTAGTGACCATGTTATCTTTATTATGCATGTGATTAGGAAACAAAAAAAGTATACAAGTGATTATCTTGTTTAAGAATTATTGGTGTTTTCTACAACTGGATTGTGTGTTATGATTTGTTGATTTTTTTATCTTTCTCTTGTTTGAGTTTGAATGTATTGATGTATATACTTGAGTTAAATGGGTTTACACCTATACGCTCTCACACACGAGTCTAGTGATGAAGTCCAGACTGTGAAACCTGTCAAAATATGGAGATGAATCCCATATATGATGAGGGAGCACAAGTCCTACCAGTCCTCACCCAGTTCACTGTGGTTAGATATACACCATTTGAAGAAGAGTGCATGAAATTTTCCATGACTATGATGGTTATTGAAGCTGGCCTTGGAAAAAAATAGGGTTCAAAAATCCACAATACAAACCAAACAGGTGGTGATGAAGGCCATCGTTGGTCTTGATCAGCGGTTGGATGTCACTTCCAACTCACTGATGTTAAATTTGATACATGATGTGTGTGTGGATTCCTTTTATTTTATGCAAAAGCAAAATGCAAAATAGAGCATACAATGAATTTTCACTAATGCATAAAGTACATTTCAAATTCTCAAATATGCAAATAAGAACATTTTATTTTCAAAAATTTGATAGTGCAAACCAAAATGAAAATAGCCTTTAAGCAGGCCACATGAAATTAAAATCTAACAAGCAATTAATCAGGGGCTATCACTATGTAAAATGGTCTATAGTAGAGGTCATCATACACAGGAATAGTTAGACAGAGAGGTCGCTATAACATAGGGTGGCGAGTAGCAAAGGCCATTGTTCCCAACAACAGTCACAAGCAAAGTATTAAAAAATTTAAAATTTTCTTCTAAATTTCTCTAGATTTTCAAATTAATACTGCTATTCTGTCATTTTTGTAAAAACATAGCAAATTCAGGAGTAGAAACATTTACAAGTGTAGCCATAATTTTATGAATATGTCATAATTTAATTTTCCACTCTCTATTATGAGGCTATTCGAGGTCAGAGTGATGGCTCTACTAACCATCAAAGGGTATGGAAACGGTGACTGTGAGTCGTGCCAGCTCAGAACAACGGTATCTAGAAGTTCAAGAAAACAAAAAATCACATGTTAGTGACTAATAATGAGGTTGTGGAAATGGTCCTGCACGTGATCACCACTGTAGAATAGCAAAAGATCTAACATATACAAAATGTAAAATGAAATCAACTTGATAAAATAGACTATGTAACCATCATGACAAGAAAATAGAAAAATGAAAGTGTGCTTCTCATTGATATTCAAGAAATATTTTTACAATGGGTTACAATAGATCCCTCTTAGGGATTCACAAAATTGATACAAATTACATCAAGAATCAAATAATATGTCTCCAAAATATCTTCTATAATCTCTCAAACTAATTATGGAGGGTTTTTCTAGCAACCTCCGCTTGATGATGCCAAGAAGGATGATCTTGATGATGATTAGATCTTGATAAGGCTTGTAATATACAAACATAAGCACCTAAAAAGCATCAATAGAAAATGTACAGCCTCTCAAGAGGAGACATATTTCATGATAATGCAAATAAAATGAAAATACATGAAATGGTAAAAAATTGCATGAAATACTAAAAGAAATGAATGAAATACTGAAGTAAAGTATCTAGAATAGAAAAATCTACTGTTAAACTATTGTAGTTAGCAAAATATAGAGAAAACAAAAGTTACAGAGTAGTCGTTATGGCTCAGAATGGATGGGTCTACTGATCATCAAAAGGCCAGACGACTCTGCCTATGGGTTGTTGTGGACCACAATGACCACTGAATAGAGAGCTTGTTCTCTGTATTCTATGTGCGACAATATTTGATTTGCTCTATAGGTAGGTTGACATTATTGACACGCTCTTGAGGAATGACTTATGATGGGATTGGAGTTGAATTCATTTTCAATTGATGTTGAACGATTATGGAAATTGCTCTTAAAACTCTCCAAACCTCCATGGATGTGAATGCAAAATTCATGATAAAATATTGGTAGAACCTTGATGCTTATGAGAGAATGCTCTTTCTAATATCATAATGGCAACACTTCATCGTATACAAATCGAGATCCTTTGGGTTAAGGAAATTCTTTAATTTATAGATTTCCCTCAATTGTAATCTTTGCTTTCTAAAGAAGCCAAGATCAAGATTCAGTTAGGATCAATGAGGTGAGGCATCACTTCTAGAATATTCTTGAGCATAAATATTCAAGAATAATTACTTTGTAACTAATTTTACTTGGCTCAGGGAGCTCGAGTTCATTATAGACTCGACCATCATGGCTCAAAATGGTGGGTTTACAGGCCGTCATGGGGTACCATGATCATGGTGGGGCTGTTGTGGACCATAACTATGGTGTCAAAGCCATTGTGGACCATCACGACGGTGCTGGAGCCATCATGGACCCTCATGGCTCAGGTTGAAATAGATAGATTTACCCGTGCTTAAGTGGTTAAGACCACTGTTAGGTCTTGGGAAGGCCCAAGATGAGTCATATGTCCTGAAAAGGTGTCCACATGAGTAGCCTCCTCAACATGACGTGTTTTAGGTGTCTAGAGTACTCAATCTCAAAGTCATACTCAATGAGGAATTCAACCCATCTCCTCTGCCTTGCATTGAGTATAGGTTGGGTGAATATGTACCTTAGACTTTGATGGTCAATTCTTAATTCAAATGGCTTTCCCACCAAGTAGTGGCACACAATATTTAGAGCATGCACCACTACAACTAGCTCAAAGTCATGTGTAGCATAATTAACTTTATGCTTCTTGAGCTTCCTTGAATTATATGCCACCACTAACTCCTCTTGAGAGAGTACTCCTCCTAATCCTTCTAATGATGCATCCGTGCATATTGAGAAGTCCCCTTGAGGGTATGGAATATTCAGTATTAGTGTGATGGTGAGCTTATATTTTAACATTACAAAGGTAGCCTCACAATTTTTTGAACACTTGAATTCATTTTCCTTTATATAATGTTTCTAGTAGTCTATTAACCCCATGAAGCTTCACACTTTTATCACATTAGTAGGGGTGGCCAATTCAAAATGCCCTCATGGGTCCACAATGATTCCTTCCATAGATATGATATGTCCAAGATATCATACCTCTGAAACATAGAGATCACTTTTAGCTATATTTTCATAGATTTGATTTTTCCTTAACTCTAACATGATCTTCAAATACTCATCATGCTCTTCTTTGTTTTGAGATTATATTAGGATATCATCTAGAAAAACAAGGACAAACTAGTCCAAGTGTCTTCTTAACACATTGTTCATTAGATTCATAAATATAGTTGGGGTATTAGTTAGTCCAAAGGGTAGAAATGTGAACTCATAATGCCCATACTTAGTTTAAAATATCATTTTGTGAGTATCTTCCTCACGTATTCTTAACTGATAATATATTGATCTCAGGTCAATCTTAGTGAATACTATGGCATCTCACAATTGATCAAATAAATATTTGATCCTAGGTAGGGGACAGTTGTTCTTTATTGTAGCCTTATTTAGAATATTGTAGTCAATACACAATATTAGTGAATCATCATTTTTTTTCACAAATAAAATTGATGCACCCCAAGATGACACACTTGTTTTTATAAAACCTTTTTCTAATAGACCTTGCAATTGAACCTTTAGTTCCTGCATCTTGATAGGATTCATCCTATATGAATATCTATGAATAGGTTATGCTCCTGGCATAATATTTATTATGAAATCAAATTCTCACATAGGAGGAAGTCTAGGTAAATCATCTAGAAATACATCCTTAAAACCCTATAAAATTAGGTGCTTCCCTATCACCTCTATTTTTGTCATCTCCTAATTTGTTAAGTTTTACCACATATACTATTCCTTCTTTCTTGAGGAATTTCTTTAATAGCATAGTCGATAGCATTTGGGGTTTGAATACCCCATGCTCGCTATGAATTATTAGTCTTTCCTTGCCCTTCTCTGAATACTCGATCCATCTATCTTGAAAATTGATCAAGGCTTTGTGGGCCTGCAACAAATCCATCCCTAAGATGACGTCAAAGGCATGAATCAGAGCTACATACAAACAACCTTCAGTGGTTCTACTATTTATAGTAATTTATACCATTAGATAACACTGTTTTACTGAGTAGATTTATCCAGAACCATACTCTACCTTCCAACCATGGGCCAAATATCCCAATATTTTTGACATATTCCTTGCTATACTAGAAGAAATAAATCTATCAGTGGCTCCACTATCTATTATAATATTTACTTACCTATTATAAATTTTACCTTTTATAAGCAATGGGGTAGCTTGCCCCTTTAGCTTTTGTTTCCTAGTTGCAATGTATATCCAATGATCATATTCCTTCCCTTTAGAATTGGATGAACTCGGTCCTGGTTGGTGTGGACACTTATTAGCATAGTGTAGACCTATGAAATGGTAACACCCATCCTTGGGTCCTTACTTATTTTTTAGTTTTGTTTCCCTATATTACTTACTAGGAATGAGGTTTGTGGCTTCTATAGTTGAGGTTTAACATTGTTGGGTTTGTAATTGTTTCTCTTCTAGAAGATTTTCTTGAACTCCTTATGATTTCTAATACTTCCTTTTTTAGATTTAAATTTTCTTTTTGGCCTTTTGGCTCTATTCATCTTCCCATTTCGCAAACGCTTCACTATTCCTCTTTCTTAGTGCGTACCAATATTGCTCAGATAAGCCAACATATTTAAATTACAAGTGGGATTCTACTTTCTTGGCCAAATCATACACTTTCTATAGCAATTTAGATTCATGCATGTTTACATCATGCTTCACTCTAGATTCTAACCCATGAATAAACTTGTGAATCCTCATCTTATCATCATAGGTAGGCACATACTTAAGTAACCATACCAACTTCTTATAGTATATTTCTACTATTTTGTTCCATTTTCGTAAGCTAGCAAACTCCTAAAATTTTAGTGCATAAGGAATATTTTATTGAAGATATCTATGAACTCTTTTCATGGAATTTCAACATGTTCAATATTAGTTTTCTCATAGTGGGTTTCCCACCAATCCAGAGTAGCCCCCTCTAAGTTGATTATGGCCCAAACCATTTGGGTTCCTGGGGAGTAGCCTTTTATTGTAAAGTAAAATTTCAATTCCATCAACCAGGCTTCGACTGCATCCCCTTATCCTTCTCCATCAAACTTGGAGATGCAAATGTTCTTTAGATCCATATATATTTTCTTTTCTAGAAGAAATCTGACTTGTAATTGCTTTGCGGTTAGCCCATCAGCTTGGCCAATCTTTGAGCCTCTAACTTGTGAGTTCTGATTCACAATTGTTTCCAACACTTGTATCATCTAGTCCTGCATGGTAGCAACCATAGTAGTGAGGTCTTATACTCCTATTTTGGAACTCTTTAGATCCTCCCATCGGATCTCTTCTTCGACATTATTTTTTTGAGTCTCTAGGTGTAGGTCTCTCTCTTCTGGCCTTAGGTGGCATCCTTAACCTGGTTACAACCAAGGAAATATTAGGTTACAACTTCTCCTTAAACTGTATCACTAAATCAAGCCACAATACAGAGTTCTCCTACTAAAAGCTTCAATAATCTAACTAGGGTAGCATTCCAAGTTTATGATGTATCATTAATACCAAATCCCATACTAAAGTATCCTAACTCATTAACCCTTGGGATTAGTCCCCATTAGATTCTAGTAGATAGGGCATTCTACGTCACCCAACTTTAGCTTATACTTTAAGCGAGTCTTCATTTGAAATACCCAAATCCCTTTAGCACACATAATAAGCTCTATAACTTCGTACCTAGAGCTCCGATACCAAATGTAATGACCCAAAATTCAACTACAAGAAAATACATAGAAAGAAAAGAATTTTTTTTTACTAAGGAGAAGGATTCATAAACCCCTATCCTATTCCTAATTGGACTATTTGTTTGAAAACCCCTAATTTTTTCGAAAGAGCTACATCTCCTTAAATATGCTAACATAAATTCATTTTTGTAGGTGTATTATGTGTTACTGTAAATAATTTTATCCTTCTCATCACTCTTGATGAGCTAAACTTATCACCTTCATTCAATCGAAGGTATACACCCATCACCATACCATACACAAGTTAGTCTGTGTAGGTATGCTATGTGTATTATGAGTTAAGCTATCCATCTTGTCTCCATGACAAGCTATCTTAACTCAGATGTAGTCTTTCCTAACTTGGTTATCATTATTCCTAAGGGGTCTTAATCCCTTAAGTCTACCATGTTCACCCTAAGAGGATATCAATCCCTCAAGTCATCCTCTAAGTTCACCCTAGAACTCTTTAATTATTATTATTTTTATTTTGGCAAGGAAAAAAAGATAAATAAGATACTAAATCTAACAAAACACTCCATATAGCAATCAAAGATACAAGGAAGGAGGCATAAATTTAAATAATATAAACAATAATTGAAAGATATTCAAATGCATCTATAGATAACTCAAGCAATAATTTAAAGGTTCATATGTCAATTACTGAACAATTATTATATATAAATAAGCATGATAAATCCTCCATATATTTTAAAGAATAACATATTACATCAATTTCATCAGGGGAAATATCCCCACATGGCTATTCTATTCAAACGCAAGTAAATCATTATAAGTAGAATCAAACCGGCACATCGGTTCTAACTGCCTCCTTGGTCCACCTCAGCTTCCATGAATCATTTTAGAATAGTAGGGGATTAGGGCACTCATGGTTCCATGATAGAAATGCTTCTAAATGCATTTACTCATTTTTTGCCAAATTGCAACTATACAATTAAATCAAGCATCTAACCATCTATTGCATAGTTGATATCATAAAATCATTATTTTTATATCCCCTCTCATCAACCTAGGAGAGTCTTTCAACAATACAACTAGATCACAGGTTCCACTCAAATTAATTCCTCCAAACCATATTTGACAAGTTAAAGTCCCATACTTTTAATCATCAAACATCCTAGGTTCTTTATTCATTTAATAAATCAAAGTCAACCACTTTAATCTATAAATAAACCCTTTTCTTCATTTCATAAATTAAGGACCCATACCGTTATTTACAAAACAAACTACTTCTTTATTTATTTAACAAATCAAAGTCAACCACTTTAATCTATAAATAAAATCTTTCCTTCATTTCATAAATTAAAGACCCATACCCTTAATTTACAAAAAAATCTAATATTTTATTTATTTAACAAATCAAAGTCAACTAATTTAATCTGAAAATAAACCCTTTCCTTCATTTCATAAATTAAAGACCCATACCCTTAATTTACAAAATAACTAAATATTTATTTATTTAACAAATCAAATTCAACTACTTTAATATGAAAATAATCCATTTCCTTCATTTCATAAATTAAAGACCCCTACCCTTAATTTACAAAATAAACTAATTCTTTATTTATTTAACAAATCAAATTCAACTACTTTAATTTCAATATAAAACCTTTTCCTTCATTTCATAAATTAAAGACCCATACCATTAATTTACAAAATAAACTAATTCTTTATTTATCTAACAAATCAAAGTCAACTAATTTAATCTGTAAATAAGCCCTTTTCCTTCATTTCATAAATTAAAGATCCATACCCTTAATATACAAAACAAACTAGTTTATTATTTATTTAATAAATCAAAGTCAACTACTTTAATTTGAAATTAAACTCTTTCCTTCATTTCATAAATTAAAGACCCATACCCTTAATTTACAAAACAAACTAATATTTTATTTATTTAACAAATCAAAGACAACTACTTTAATTTATAAATAAACCCTTTTTCCTTCAATAACCTTCTTAAATTCTTCTTATTACCTATTTAAAGCTTTAAGAAACTAAAGAAGACTATTAACTTAAATAATATTTCCAAAAGTGACCAAGGGATACACTAACAAGCTCAACATCAAACATGATGCACGCTCAACCATGAAGCTCATAGTAGAAGTGAACAACCTCTATGGTCAAAAGTAACCGCACCTTTGCAACCTAAGCTATGGTAGAATAAGGGAGGGGTTACTTATGGTTATGAACGTCCAATAGGTGGGCATCCTTGCTTGAGAGTGTCAATGACCTCTTAGGTTCATAGATCTTAAGGAGATGAAGGGCGGTTGGAAGGGCAAATACCCCTAAACACTTACAAGCACTCCCTAATGGAAATAAAACCACGAATTGACAAATAGAAATATGACATAGCTTACAGGCAACTAGGTTTGACAAGACCCAAATTTCAAGGCAACAAAACTAGCATGGAATACACAGCTTGCTATAACTAAACATACTCGGCTCCCATCCTTTGGGATTCCTCCACGGTCAACATGTTAACGATAGCCTAAAGAGAAGTAAATTACAACACACCAAGATAGTTGAATCTAATAAGCCATGGCGATAATATTGCATGGGAAGCACATAAAAAAACCCAAAGGAGGGTTTTAATGGGATAGAGTCTCATCTTTCCACAACCACCAAATGGACAGTGATAACCCAATGAAAATCACAAATTACGAATGAACAAACACTATCTATACAAGGGTAACAATTATTATGATCCAACCTAGTTTATTGTCCACTTCCTTTAATGTGGATTGGGCAGCATTGTCCTAGCTTGGTGCTTTCCAGATATTTCCTTTTCTTTTTTTCTATTCTCTACCTCCTTTTTTCTTCTCAACCAGTCATCGTCTTTTTCACACAACTACACAACTCTCTCCTCAGTCCTCTATGTCTCATCGCCCCTCATAACTTCTCTAGCTACGATAACGCAACGACCGATGGAAATAACATTTTTAAATTGTTTGGATAAGCTCCATCATAAATAATACCCATCCCTCTAACTTTGGTAGGCGCTTATCCTACCAACTCGAACGTCCACTTGGAGTACGTTCGAATTACAAATATCTTTTGTTAGATCAATATGGAGTTTGATTATTATATTAATAATCTTTTATTAACTATGGATTATAAAATATATTCTCTTACTAATATATAATCAATAGTTATAAGTGAAGCTCCAAAATAATTCAAATATTTATTCATAAATGAGGCTCAATTGTCATTTTTAAATACAACAAATATTATTTTAAATTGAGATTTTCTTTATTAATTAAAGTTAAACTAGCTTTTATTTTTAAAAAATGAAATTCCTTTATAATTTTAAATAAACTAACTTTTATTTTGAAATGATATCCTTCATCATTTAAAATAACCCATTGCTTTATAAATTCTCGAAACATTCAAGGATTCCTTTTTTTTCATATATTTGAGCATAACATCATACCAAACATATTCAAGCATCACAAGGAGTTTCAAGATTATTTAAATTATGCATGCTTTTATTTCCCAAACCACAAATGTAGATAGTGATAAAGTAAAAGATAATTAACATATGCAACAAACAAATGGAAATATTTCCATCAATCCAGTCACCTATCTCAACCTTAAGAATTTACGATAGCTACTAGGCTATCAATTTGGGGCTCAAGGTGGTTAGTTTTTGATGATTATCCCTAACCGAATGCATACCTATATGAAGGTATCCATCAATGTTACCCTCAAGTTGCTTTAATCATCACTTCCCCAACCTAAAGTATTGTCGCTTCTGGTGTATGCTTCTTCTTCTTCCACCTACGAGTGTGCCTGATCCTACACATCTTAGAAATATGTCAGCAGTTTCATGCTATTTCAAATCAACTAAACATCACATAGTTGGTTCAATTGCTCAACCTAGGTATTAAAACATCATAGAATAATACATCATTTATTTGTGCCTAAAAGTCTACCAAGGAGGGTCATGATAGTTATCTTTGATCATGACCAGTCTCCTATAATTTTGTCAACATTCATGACCAATTATTGTTCATAGTTGTTTATCATAGTTGTTACCACTATATTGGGTTTCCTATTATTCCAACATGGCAAGTCCTAGTCATCCTGATTTGTTGAGGTCAAAGTCTCATGAAGGCATGAAGATGATATGATTTGCACCTCAATCTATGCCACTCTACTTGACTAGTTCTCATAGCTACCTCTAGCTTGTTTTAAGCATGTCTATGTTTTATTCTATGGTCAAATTAAGAGTAGCAAGACCAATTTTTCTTTATGATCATTGCACGTGGAAATCTATTGCAAGGCCTATTTTTGACCCTTTTGATTTGTCATTCATTTGTGGTTTCATCCACTGTATAAACTATTCTATTGTACCATGTGATTTATTCTATTGTACCATCAATATTATTTTATTGACATCGATATTGATTTCATTACCTTCAAATGCTTGTGGAGGTTTCTATGGAAGGTGACCATCTCCAAAATAAGGCCACTATTGTGGCTTTTAGGATATGTATATTTTTTGCATTGTTTGATGGTATGCCATGGTGTAGCCATTCTAGATAGCATTTTTTATTCACCTAGAGTTTAATTTTTCTACCATGAGGAGTAAATTATGGCAATATCTCCTTATTTATGTCTGGACACATTTTTTAGAATAATTTTTTTAGCTTTTCAAATGTATTTATATTGGTTTTGATGTGACCAATAGTTTTGGTGCCATCCCCTAGTAAATACTAATTTGAATTAAACACACAATATTGCATTAGTTTTTAGTATACCATAGTCTTACAATTCCCAAGAAAAATCTCTTTTGTCCACTCAGTACGTTGCACCTTTTCAGGTAGATACCCCTAGAGAACTTATTGTTATTGCTTCTACTCCTATTGCTATTTCCTATTCCTATTATTGTTCCTATTGTTGTTGCTCTTGTTTCTACTTCTACTCTTACACCTATTCTTATTTCTACACCTATTTCTATTGTTGTTCTTACTCCTACTCCTACTTTAGTTGCTCCAATTCCTAGTCCTGCTTTGACTGCTCCAATGCCTTCTCTTGCTTTAGTTGCTCCAGTTCATGCTCATGCTTTGGTTGCTCTAATTCTTGCTCCTACAATGCTTGCTCTAGTTTCTACTCTTGCTTGAATTGTTCTAGTTCTTTCTCTAGCTCTGGTTTTAATTATTTTTCTTGTTCCAATTGCTACTACTATTTTACATTTTGGTCCTTTTGCTTATGCTTTTAGTATGGTTGCACCACCAGATGGTTTACTTTTTTCCTTCATACATTGGATTCCAATGCTTCTATGATGGGGATCAATGATAGGGATTAAATATAATATCTTATATTTTGCATGTGGCCACATTTTAATTAATGTAAATATAATATCTAATTTTATTAGTGGACACTTTTTGATTAAGCGTGTAATACAACACATGGTTATTTATAATGAGGTAATTTCACGTGGCCATTCAAAGGAATTCAATCCTTGAGGTGTTCTCCTATTGTAGGCTTATTCTTTATCCATTAGTGGTGTAATCCTGGCTATTTATAGCCTATTTTGAAATGAAATCCATCAGCTTGTTATTGCCAAATCTATTTGTATATTTTTTGGTCCACATCACTACATGATGCACTCCTTTCTATGATGGTGTATTTTATAGTAGTGGTTTTTCTACAGTATGAATAAATAGTCACATAATGTCATTTTTGATATGGAAAAATATTTTTAGGATGGTCCAAAATATGATATTTTTGTGACTCATCACTTTTCCCATATACATCCCCAACATAAAATTTTAACTTATATATAAAAGAAAATTTTCCTTACAATTCCTCATTTCATATTTCTTGAATCTCAGGGGTATATTATGTCAACACTGACAACAATTATACAAAGGGATGAAGAAAATAATTTTTTACAAAAATGATACAAGTTTACAATATGCATGCAACATAGATATAGGCTTATAACATATAATGATCATAATAATGCATAATAACAATACATAACAATATTTTTAAAATATCCTTAATCAATTCATTCAAACTTATTTTATTATCAAATCTAAGAAGGGTACCTCGCCCTTGTGTATTGTCCATCCTTGCCCCATTTAGCTTGAGTAATTCAATTCTCTCCCTCTGCATAGTTCTTCTTCTTTTCATAATCTTGTCATTTCCTTCTCCCTTCTCTTTTTCTTTTCTTTTCATATAGACTCCCTTCTAATTATTTTCCTTCCTTCTTCCAATTCGTTTCCCTTCTTAACTCCACCACTCTTTTTCTAGTTTTTTCTTCACCTTCACCTCTCCACTACTTCATTCCATCCCCCTTTCTTCATGTTATGCATATCCCTATTTTTTTAAATAATTATTTGGATATTTTTTCTCTATTATTTGACACAACATTTTAGGGATTAATAACCAAAATGACTTAACTATTGACAAGGCATTACAATATTTTATATGGTACATTTTTTAACAATAAAATTCTTAGTAAGCATTTAGCAAATATGATGTATGGCAGATACAAGCAATATTCAATGGTTAATCACAAGTTAGAGAATATTTTCCAATTGTGGACTTTGACAAAGTTAAAATTACAACATAGAAGAATGATTTCCTGTGAGCATTAAGGTTAATGTATTTCATATAATGATTATTAATTAATAATTTTTTTCTTTTTTTTCTTTTCTAACAACTCCAATCCATATAACACATAAAATTTAACTTTCGTAAAACACATATTTTAGTATAGGAAACCCTCTTTTGTAGGTAAATATATATATATTTTACTTTATACTATATTATTAGTTATAAGTAAATGAAACAAATTGTACTTATATTATGTCATCACCATATTACCATAATATTTCAATAACCCGTTGAATAATATTATATGGTTATATATTACTTTTAAAAAATTGAATATAAATATCTTTATTTTTTTGCTATTGGTAAATAATAGGGTTTCGAAAGGGACCCTTCACTTTTACAACTCTTATGAAGAAAATAGAAATAAACTCGTCATTAATCTGCAAACATTGTCCCTCCAACCACTTCTGATTCCATAAAGTCCATAAAAACCCCAAACACACCATCAACAGGAACCATTTCCACCTGAGTTGTTTTCCAAATTAAATTCTTCATCTTTTTGAATATTTGAAGATAGAAAATTCATTTTGTATCAAGTTGAGGAAGAATTCCTCTTCCCAAAGATAAAATTCTTTGCTTCCCATTAACTACATCCTTAGAAATGGCTCTAGTTATCAATTCCTGGAGATTGGGCCTTGCTCGAAAAACTAAAATTCCCAAATCAACCTTTTTAGATTTCCTTCTACTTCCAGCAAAAAAAATCTCGATAACTTTTTTCGTCTTTTCTAACTATGAATTACTACTAGAAGTCCATTCTCCTCCATATTCTTCATCCTCAAACCTATTCTAAATAGTATTTATATTTTTTCCTCTTATAGTCAATTAGTTTCACATTATGTTGAGGAGTGATTTCTCCCAAAACCCTCATTTTTGTTCCCTTTTCCTTCAGCCTTGTTGGGGAGTGTGACTCTTTCTCAATATTCTCTTCTACATGCAAAGAATAATTATTTTCCTTTTCAATAAAAGCCTTAGTCACCAGTTCATTAATACCTCCAAGTTGAGTTTCTAGAACAAACTCTTCCCCTCCAACAATGCCATCCCCATAAAGGGTAGAAATAACCTCAAAGCTATTTGAAGATGGACCCTTACTACTTTAACCAATTTCTTTCTGCCCCATAACTTCTCCTTGCTTAGTTTCCATTTTCCTCCAAATCTTCAAAGGTTGTTTAGTTCTATTATTCATAACTTTCTCCTTAGGATTTTCTAGGCATGTTTTCCAAATATGCCCTACCCTTTTGCAAAGGTTACACAATGGAATGAGAGTTTCATACCGAATCTCTTGTTTCTATTCCATGTAATATGAAACTAGCCTAATAGATTTAGGTAGTGGTTCAACCCGATCCACTTGTACGAAAAAATAGGCTGCTATCATTCTAGTCCAGGATTTAGTAGCTGAATCAAAAGCAATTATTTTAGCTATCTCGAGAATAATATTATCATCCCAAAATTCCATTGGAAGCCTTGGTAGATTCACCCATAAGGGCACTGATTGAAGAGTGGTTGTGACTGGATTAAAGCCCTAGCTACATTTTCTAAAAATAACCCTCTTCTCATATAACCATGGGCCTCTCAACAAAACATTTGCCATATCCTCTGAATTTGCAAAGTTAAACAACAAAAAATTATTAGGCAAAGTTTTTATTTATCTTGAACCCACTTCCTTATTGTATCTAAATTTGGTCTATTGCTCAAATATTTCCCAACCAAAGAACTTTTTCCTTTCTGAATCATTTTGTTTGCCAAATTTTTAGGGACCTTAAGAGTAAACCCCTTTTCAACCTGATCCAGAGACAAAACAAATCTATCTTCTTGCAAATTTTATCCTCTCTTCAAAATTTGCATCCAAAAAGTACCTCTCTTTGACCTTTCTATGGTTGCCAAATTTGGATCTACTACTCATAGATCGAAAGGGTTAGAATCTTTCCTATCTGCATCCTTAGGGTATTTTTTCGCAACTAAACCCTCGCCTATCGTCTTTCTTGCTTCTATACCTGTATCTTCTTTCTTCTTTCTTCTAATGTTCTTTAACTTCGATGATTTTTCAAAAATAATATTCTACGCATTCATGATAAAGGTTTGAAGCATTGATGCACTTTGGATGAACCCACTCTTCTTTCTCCTAACGTTCTTTAACTTCAATGATTTTCTATAAATAATATTCTATACATTCATGATAAAATTTGAAAGTATTGACGCATTTTGGATGAACCCACTGCTCTTCTACCGTTATCCTCAAGAATCTTTATGCATCCATTACTGCTACTACTACATGGCAAAGCTCTTCTCTACTCCTTTAAATAATAATATAAGTATCTTTATTAGAATCTACAATTTAACCATTTTAACTCTATTAATTGATAAAATATTAAGATTGTCATTATATTAATTTTTTAATATAATATAATTTATTTATATTTAAATGTAAATTATATTTATTAAAATAATTAAAAATAAATAATTATAAAAAAAAAACTGAAACGAAGGGTTTGGGTTTTGGCTCTTTTTGGGAGGTCCAACGTTCAGACCAAGACATAGATGAGTGTGTGGGTGAAAAAAGTGGGTGTGTGTATGGCTGTGTATTAATCCCTATTGATAAGTTTAGCTTCCTTGAAATGAAAATAATCAACCCTCTATGTCGGTCATAAATTTTTTTTACCCTAACTAAACAAAAAAAACCATATTTAAAACTAAAGATTCCGGAGATAATTGACCAAATAAAAAAGAATATTTGAAGAAGAGTGTGCAAGATACGTCAATATGTGTTCTTGCCACATTTACCCGTAGCATATTCTGCAAATATTACGTCTCTTTTGCGGTACAACTGCAGTTGTGGGATTTGAGCAGATCCCCTCCAATCATTGACGTCAAAACTGGTCAACGAGCTTCCTATTGTGTTTTCGAACACGTTACCACATTCGCCATCACGATTCTTTGTCTGGATCATTTTTCTCCTTCACAGAAATATCCGTCTAATTTTTTTTTTTTTTCTTTATTTATGTTTTATCTTTAGTTTTTCACTCTGTGGGCAGCCTAAAGTGCTCTCACACCGCACGTTCGGTATAGTTTTTTTGCCCTTCATTGTCCACAGAGAAGTTTAGTAATAAAATATTAACCCCTATCTTGTTCCTGACTTTAACATAGGTAAGTGGTATCCACATTCTCTGCTTCTGAAGACAGAAATTCGATATTTCCTGAATCCCTCGACGGGGATCAGGTAAGATTGTCACATAGAATTGAGAATGGTTTGTCTGTAGGCTTTTTTCCTTACAGATGATGGCCGTTTCCATTGGAATGTTTGTGGGTGGCAAGGGCTATCCTGTGCTTAATATAAATTTGCAGAGAAGGCGAAATTTTAAAGTAATGGCTTCTTTTGGGTTACGACAATTGAGAGAGGAGTATAAGCTATTGGGATTGAACGCTGGTGATTCTGAAACACAAGTGAAAAAGGCTTACCGTCGACTTGCTTTACAGGTATGAAATATCCCAAAATCACAAATTTTTTGTTTTGATTTTAATATTTTTATGTATAAACGAGGGTGAAGCAGATAAATTGGGGACAAAACACATATGGTAAATTTGGTATTGGACAATTTTTATACAATTTGATTGGTCTGTTAAGATTCTCTCGAACATATCGGTGGAGAAACTCATATTGTCTTAGATATAAGCTTTTAATTTTTATAAGTGTACTGTTCAATATCCATATCATCTTATATCTTGTATAAATATACAAGTAGTTAACCACGTTCTTACAGACCTATCATACAATTTGTTTAAAAAATTAAATAATATTTTTTTCCCTTTGTTTTAAGAACATGGGATGTTTAAACCTAAGCAATTTACCAAATGATTTTACCTCCTATTTACCACTTTTCAAATATGATCAACTGTCTAAGTAGGTAGTTGATTAAAAGAGCACCTCTGATTGGGTTTGGGATTGTATTGAGATGAAGAGCTTGATTGCTTGCAGCATCACCCTGATGTCTGCAAAGGACATAATTGTTGTGTGCAGTTTGAGAAGATCAGCGAGGCTTACAAGGTAATCTTTATTCACATCATAAAGTTTGAGTTTTGAGTTTTGTTTTTTTTCTTTTTGGTGAATTGTGTTTTTGATGATGATGGTGCAGACTGTGTTGGGGAGTTTGGAACGGACGAGAGAGAAGAAGGAGAACCAGTATTATTGTTCTGAGGATGATAATGGATACGTGGAGGTGATGATGGGAGACGAGTGGGAAGAATGGATGGGATGGGAAGGTGGAAGTGTGACCAGAGATTATTCCAACCACATTAATACTTTTGCCTAATCATTTCATTTTTTTTTTCATCCCCTTTAATTTGGTGGTTCCTTTGTGAATAGTTGATCTATTTACTCTTTAAAGGAGTTCTTTGTTTTTCAAATGTGAGCCACAACCTCCTACATAACCACCTCTCATCTATTTGATGCTTGTCATCTTGTAATTAGATTGATATGTTCTTCGCTTGTATACATAGCTTCCCTCAGCTCTATTGCTTCATTGAGGATACGACTTCTCTAAAGTAAGTTTAATGTTCTAACCTGCAAATAATTTTCTAATAATTATGGTTAGTTGTTTACATTGAAGAGCTTGAGAATACTTTTATTATATCTAAAAAAACTAGTTGAAATCAATGGAGACAATTATTAGCGTCTGTTGTAATCTCAAACATAAGCTTTTTATGTCACTTTTCAAATGAATGAAGGTAAAAAATAAACTTAATATAGATAATTTTATTAATTAAAAATTATAAGTATATTGGTTATTTTAAAACTAAACATTATAATATTTAGTATTACAAATAATTATTTGTTTTTTTTTTAAATTTAAAATGAGTTTTTATGATGATCTTATATCCACATACACATAAGTAACGGGTAGTTTAGGTGAGCTCATGCCACTTCCCCTACCTCCACATTTTCACAAATATGAGCAATTTAAGTGGGTTGTCATGAACATTGTTAAGTTACCATTGATGGATGTAAAAATACATAAGTTATCAATGATGGATGTAAAAATACATAAGTTATCAATGATGGATGTAAAAATACATAAGTTCTCAATGATGGATGTAAAAATACATAATTTTTGCAGTGTGCATCTTAATTCTATTTATTATCAGTACAAATTGGTCCTTCATATATATAATACTCCAAAGAAAAGAGGTATATGTAAGCATATAAGACCTTGTTGACAATTTTAGTTTATATTGTGGATGGCATGTTGAGCTCATTCTCAATTGGGTTTTGTGTAGCTTGAATATTTCTTGCTAAATTATTGGTGTATATTAGGTTATAGTCATAGACTATAGAGGTATCAATGCTAGGGCTTTGAAAAATATGGTCAATGAATATTTGGGCAATTATGAAGGATGTGGTGGAATGTGTAAGAGGAAAAATATAGGTATACTTCAAGTGACAATCAATAACAACCAATATAACTTAATTGCTTACTAACTTAGGCAATCCCCAATAAAATCTATAGAAATATTAGTTCATATTATCACCGGAATAGGTAATGGTTGGAGCATGCTTGGAACTAGAACTATTTGCCCTTTGTGATACTAAAAATATAAACCATTTAATATCCTATTTTATTCTCTTTCAAAATAAATTCTTTTGTTATGCATTGATAAGTCATTGCATGAAGGATTGCATATGAGGGCTTTACTAGTGTAATCTAATGGTTTTCTTGTTGCATGATTACTACCCAAATTCCATTCCCTCATGCATCATATTAAATGGTAAAGTATTGAGAGGAGTCTAACATAACAAGTATAGGAGTGGTGCATATAGTCTACCTAATAATTTAAAAGGCCTATTCCATTATAGTAGTCCAACTAATTGAATCATTTTTAAACATGGCTACCAATAGGGTTGTAATATTTCCATAATATTTGATAAATTTATGATACTAATTGATGAGACTCTAAATCCTTCTAATCCTTTAAGGGTCTTGGTATTAGGTCATTTTTCATATGCTTTATTTTTTTAGGCTCTATTTTAACCCGTTCTTTTGATACAATACATTCCATATGCTCAACCTCCCTTCAAGATAGAGAGCACTTGAATGCTTGGTGTATAATTGATTTTCCAAAATATTTTCAATGCTTGATCCAAGTGAGTTAAATGATCCTCCTAGGTCTTGTTATAAATGAGGATGTCATCAAAGAGCACTAAAATAAATCTTTGAAAGAAGGGCCAAAATAATTGATTCATCAAACTATGGAACATGGATGGAGTATTTGTTAATCCAAAAGATATGACTAAATATTTATATGGTCCACCGTGTGTTCTAAATATTCTCTTAGAAACTTCCTCATCATAGATATAAATTTGGTGGTATCTCAACCTCAAATCTATCTTGGAGAAAAACAAGCACCATATAATCTGTCTAGGAGCTCATCTATGTATGGAATTAAAAATTCATCTTTAATAATATTTTTCATCAATGCCTAGAAATCCATATATAATATCTACAATCCATTTTTTATATCAAAAGTACAATTTTTGAATAAGGATTGGTGCTTAGTTGAATTACACCTACTTTCCATAGTTTTTTATACTGCTTTTATTTATTTTTTACTTTTGTGACATAGGGATATCTATAAGGGTATATTGTGGGTAACGGATTTCTTGGTATTACTAGGATGTCATGGTCATGTGTGCATTGTGGGAAAAATCTATGAAATTAATAAATAAGAAAATTTATTAAGGAGTACTTGTATTCCTAGGGATTGATTGGATTCATCAATTCTATAGGCTACACTTTAAAATGTTAAGATATGACTCCATAATTTCAAAATTGATTACCTTCATTAGGCCAGTTATCTATTGGAAAAAGTGAGTTGTCATTGATTTCAAAGGAAAAATGTATTCAAGGCAGAAATATTCTTCAAGAGTGATGAGTTCAATAATGGAAGTGTGAGTTGTCATTGATGTCAAAGGAAATAATATGTTCCAAGAATAAAAGGTTGCATTGTCAATATTATGGTGCTTGAGAAATTAAAATGGTGATGAATGTTGCATTATCAATATTATGGTGCTTGAGAAATTAAAAAGGTGATGCACATTCTTTATATTAATCAATAATGTACACTTTAACATTTAAATTAAGGTCTTAAAGTGGGCAATATTTAAATCAAAAATTTTAAATATATTGAATACTATAAGGGCCAACTCTATGGTTAAAAGATTTAAAAATTATCCATATATATGGTTCTAACATTATGGATGAGAATGTTTTTTTTGTTGTTGATGAGCCTTTGTGTTGTCCTCGAGGAAATATAAGAGCATTTCGTTTGCATACCCTCGTATGTATTCCAAAAAGTGAGTGAGAGGAGAATATACATTCGTTGAGTAAGCATCTTTCATTGAGAGTGAGCATTTTTTATTGAGAGTGAGCATTGTTCATTGAGAAAGTGCACCGTTCGTTGAGAGAGTGTGTCAATTTATTGAGTATTCCATTCACCGTTCACCGAGCACTGTGCATAATTCATTGAGTGAGTGTGATGTTCACTATTCGTTGAGTCTCGTGTGAGTAAGTGTGTTGAGTGTTGTGTACTATTAATTGAGTGTTGATCTTGGAAGAGAGAGAGTGCATCATTTATGAATACTACATTTTAAATAGAGTGCACTATTTGTTGAGTGATGAGCTTGGAGAAGGAAGTACGCCATTTTATTGAATGAGAATAGAGTTCATCTACAAGAGTGTGCTTTGGAACAAGCAAAAAGTCATCTATGCTACACCAGAGACCAAACAAATTGAAGTCCTTGTAAAGAAACCAAAGCCAATATACACAGCAGTAAATATTATGATAAATTTTGGGTAACATTAGAAAAGAGAAAGAAACATTATCTACACAGATCAATATTTTCAATGAAGAGATCTGCATGACATGTGCAATGCTCACAGTATTTAGATGATAGCACTGATAGTGAAAGATATCTCAAATTTGTTGTGATCAGATTTACTCTCAAGAGACTTACACAGGAACAAGACATAAAGGTATATCATTGTTGATTAATTTACATATAAATTAAATCCATTATCTTGTAGTGGAAGTATTGGCACTAAAAAATAAATATTGGATGCAAGTCATTGTAACCCTAATCCAACAAACGTAACGTCAGCACAAAAGGCAGTTGTGTGGAAATCCAAGGAGATAAGTGTGTGGAAATCCAAAGAGATAAGTGTGTGGAAGAAAAAGAGAGCAACAAAGTTGAATTTGTATTCTGCAAAGACTACATTTTGGATTGAATAAATATGATCATGTCCTCAAATTAAAGAGTGTGGAATCACCTTCCATCAAGCCATGTAGTGGAAGTGGTTCACTACCAGCACATAAATATTGTGGGAAAAGATCAGGGTTCGAGTTTAGTGTAAGAAGAAATATTTTGGAAATAAAATTTTACTGATGAAAAGTTATGTATGAAAGTTTTCTTCAAAAGAAAAAAATAAAAGATAGTGAAAATTCATTAATGCACTATGGTTTTATGAATGAAAATTATTTTGTTAGAACAAGAGAATAAGTGGATAGTCTTTTGAGCAAAGTGTGGAAATAGAAAATACAAGTATTTTATAGGGGTAGCCATGAAAGAATTATGAAAATATATTGTGTGATATGATTATGAATTATTGAGATAAATTGAAGGACATGATTGTGTTGAAATATTTTAGGAGTACATGAGAAGGTCAACTATCAAGTGCTAGACTAGAGTATCCTTTTGAATGCAATGAATGTGAAAGCAAAAAAATTAATGAATGGGAGAAGAACATATTGAAAACATTGATCTGTGCAAAAATTAGGAATAGTTGATCAAAATTTATGAGCAGGTTGAGCAGAGTTTGTGAGTAAGATTTGAGAGAAAATTTGAGAAGGTTATTAAGGCATATTTGAGAAGGCTTGGAGTATATTTGAGTAGGTGTTATGAGAAAATTTGAGCAGGTGTTATGAGTAAATTTGAGAAAGTGTTATGAGCAGATTTGAGCAGGTGTTATGAGCAAATTTGAGTAGGTGTTGTGAGCAGACTTGAGCAGGTTTTGGTGAGAAAATTTGAGTAGAGTTAAGAGCAGGTCTTGGAACAAACCAGAGCAAAGGGGATTGGTGTCTCCTGTGGATAAAGGTCCATGAACCAGAGTAGAGGGTATTGGTATCTCTTGTGGATAGGGGTCCTCAAACTTGAGCATAGGGGATTGGTGTCTCCTTTGGGTTGGTGTCCATAAACATTGTAATAGGGAATTGGTTGCCAAGAGATTTGTTGAGAAAATTTATAAGAAATATGTTCTCTATGGACGTAGCCCGAATTGAGTGGACCACGTTAAATATATGTATCTTATGTGTGTGATGATTTATACATTGTTTTGTTATTGAAATTGATAATATTGGATGCTACTACTTTGGACAGAAAAGTAAAAGTTTGATCTTATATTATTCACCCCCCTCTTAGTATAATCTTGTGTTCTTCAATTGGTATCAGAGTGGGTTCCTTCATGAAATCCTAACATCTTGAAGAAATATCTCACAAGAACACACATGGCCACTAAAGAGATAGAAGATGCTCCTATGGTTGAAATCAACAAGAAAAATTTAGAAAAGGAAGAGGAATCCATAGTTGATATGAAAAAGAAACTTATTGCTGCTCTTGGAGAATTGGAAGGGGTTAGAAAGAAGAATTCAAGATTGAAGACTCAAGTTCAAGAGGTAGAGGAAACAAAGACAAAGCTTCTACAAAATATCACAGACTAAAAAGTGAAGGTTGAAGAGACAAAAATAATTGAAGAAGTTATGGTTGAGAAATTAAATATAGAAGAATTAGAATGTGTAAAATTGGAACATGAAGTTGTATTTCTAAGAAAGAAAGTAGAAAAGTCTAAGGATCAGTTGCAGTAAAATACAAGGTTAGAGAAACAGAAATAGGAGTCAAGCTAAAAAGGAACAAAGACATTAGATAAAGTTAGTAAAAAGAAGCCCATGATCTATGCTAATGTATTGAAGGAGGAAGAAGATAGAGAATCATCATGGACATAAGTCAATCACATGAACACAAATTAAAGAACCATGCGACCATATAATTCAAGGCAATCAATCAGGTTTAAAAATTTCTTCCATGGTTATTGTTTTTCATGTAACAACTATGGTCATAAAGTTGTACATTGCATGGGCTATGTGAAAATTTTGTTGGCATCATCAACAGAAATTACAATTCTTTTGCACCTCTCATGAATAACAATATCATGTGTTAGAAATGTAATAATTTTTGGCACAAATCTATATGGTGTAAAATAGTATTTCCTAAACTTCCTAAATCAAGCAATAAATAGGAAGATCCAATAGTTCAGAAGGAGATGTCCTCAAAAATTTAGAAAAAGAAAAAGGAACAAGAAAAAGAAAAGTCCATGTTGGTACAAACAAATCTTCATGTGCAAAATGAAGGAAATCAATGGTATATTGATAGTGGTTGTTCAAGCCATATGATAGGTGAAAAAAGCAAATTTCTTTCTCTCAAGAAAATAAATGGAGGAATAGTGAAATTTGGTGATAATGCTTCTACCAAAATTTCTAGAAAAGGGATTTTGAGTTTGGATAATGGAAAATATAGGATAGAAAATGTGTTATATGTTGAAGGATTGAAGCAAAATTTGCTAAGCGTAAGTCAACTATGTGATCAAGGGCACATACTCACATTTCACCCAAATGGATGTGAGATCAAGAAATATAAGACATGAAAGCTTATTGTAGATGCCAATAGAACTACAAACAATCTCTACATGTTAAGTGAGATTAAGAGAGGAAAATGATTTTTATCACAAGAAGATAATAGTTGGTTATGGCATAGAAGAATGGATCACCTGAAATTTGACAACACAGAAAAAATAAGCAACAAAAAAGCAGTCATAGATTTGCCCAAGATAGCAAAACCCCCAAACACGGTTTGTGCACAATGCCAACATGGTAAGAAAACAAGAACAAGTTTCAAATCAAAGGAGTTTTCTTCAGTTCGCACCTATCTATATGGACCTACAAGGACAAGGATTTTATAATGTGAGAGCTACTTCATGTTATTTATTGATGATTTCTCTAGAATGACTTGGGTAACATTATTAAAGGAAAAATCAGAAGCATTTGAAAATTTCAAGGTATTCAAGGCACTAGTAGAAAATAAAACAGACAAGACGATCAAGTGTCTAATATTAGGTAGAGGAGGAGAATTCACTTCATTAAATTTATAGAATTCTATGAATAGCATGGAATCAAAAGACAATACTCAACAACAAGAACTCCACAACAAAATAGAGTAGTTGAAAGGAAAATTAAAACTATTCAGGGTATGGCCAGGGCTATGTTAAATGAGTCTAATATTTTTGATGCATTTTAGAAAGAGGTAATTCATATAGTTGTTTACATTATCAATAGAGCTCAAATAAGAGTAAATCACCAAAAAATCCCATATGAGATTTGGAATAGAAGACCATGGTAAGGTATCCCTTACCCTTAAGTACTTAACGCTGGTAATCTCAATAGCAACAATTACAATAACAAAATAACGAAGAGTTAATAACATAAATCGATGAAGCGAGAATGATAAATGTAAAGTAACCAGGCCACTAGGAGGGCAGATCCCGTCGTGAAGGCAAAGTGCGATTACGCAATGAATAAAAAGCAAAGATGAGATAAAATCAATTAATGAAACAACTACGCTAATAAATATGAAATTTTATGCACTTGGAGAACCTAGCCGACGACTAGGTTTGGTATGTAGCATGACTCCCCTCCTCGGGAAGCTTTGTCCTCAAAGCTGGAAATGTCTGGAAAATACTTTCATGTTCCCATGTGGCATCTTCCTCTGGTAGGTCTTGCCATTTGATGAGAAATTCTTGAATCTGGCGTGATCTTAGTCTTCGTATTCTGTGTTGTAATATATCTTCAGGTTGGAGATGTATGCGTCCTTCCTCATCGAGCACTGGTAATTCTGATTGAATTTGCACTTTCTGACCAATTACTTTTTTGAGACATGAATCATGAAATACCGGGCATATTTGTGATGATGAAGGTAGCTCTAACTGATAGGCTACTTCTCCAATGTGGTGCACAATTTTGTAAGGACCATAGAATCGTGGAGCCAACTTTTGACTAGTCTTTATCCTTAGAGATGCTTGTTTGTAAGGTTGCAACCTTAGGAAAACCTTGTCACCGAAATTAAAATTTCTTTCTGATCAGTGCAAGTCTTGTTGTTGTTTCATGCGATTTTGTGCTTGGAATAAATTCTCTTTGAGTATGGTGAGTGTAGACTACCTTTGTTGAAACCAATCATCCACTTTGGCTACTTTGGATGAACCCGGTACGTAATCTGCTACAATTGGAGGCTTGGTTCCATATAATGCTTCAAAGGGAGACATCTTAATTGAGTAATGGTAAGAAGTGTTGTACCACCATTCTGCCATTGCTAGCCATTGGCTCCATTGATATTGTTTATCTTGAAAAAAACATCGTAAGTACGTACCCAAACATTTGTTAACTACTTCTATTTGACCATATTTCTAGGGATGGTAAGTTGAGGACATGTTCAATTTGGTACCACTAACTCAAAATAATTCTCGCAAAAAGTTACTAGTGAAGATGGGATCTCTATCACTTACAATATTTTTTGGCATACCATGTAATTTGAAAATTGAATCCATAAATACCTTTGCCACCTTGCTTGCGGAAAATGGATGTTGTAAAGCCTGAAAGTGAGCGTATTTGGATAACCGATCTACGACTACGAAGATTACTATCTTGCCTTCTGACTTTGGAAGACCTTCAATAAAATCCATGGATATATGTTCCCACTGATGTTTAGGGATGGGTAATGGTTGTAACAACCCTGGTGATTTGACTGTTTCTCCTTTATTGCGCTGGCAAACTTCGCATTCTGCTACCCATTGTTTGACTTTGGATTTTAATCCTTTCCAACAAAATGATTGTTTGATCCTTAAATATGTTTTCAAAAATCTTGAATGTCCCGCTGATGGAGAGGCGTGCGATTCATCGAGGATCTTCGATTTGAGTTCTGAGTTGTGTGGAATGTAAATGCGGTTCTTCTTCCGGAGGATTTTATCTTCATAAGAGAACAAAGGGTGTTTAGAGGACCCTATAGATAATTCTTGAATTATCTGAGTAGTTTCGCTATTGGACAACCATTCATCTTGTAATTGATTCACCCATTGGGAGCAAGGACCTGAAATAGCGTTAATGACTACTTCGTCTTCATATTTCCTGGATAGCACATCGACGGCTACATTTTCCTTCCCCTTATTGTATTCGATAACAAAATCATAACCCAATAGTTTGGTTAACCACTTATTTTGTTTCGGATAGGAAAACCTTTGCTCAAGAAAATGTTTGAGACTACTATGATCTGTTTTTATAATGAAGCGGCTACTGATTAGGTAGTGTCTCCATTTTTCTATCGCGTGAAGAATAGCCAACATTTCTTTTTCGTATGTTGATCTTCCCAAATTTTTCCCCGATAGCTATTTACTTTCAAATGCCAACGGATGACCGTCTTGCATTAATATAGCCCCAATTCCTGTTCCTGATGCATCACATTCGATAATAAATGGTTTGTGAAAATTGGGAGTTGCTAAAACTAGAGTTGTACACATGGCCTTCTTAAGAGCTTCGAAGGCTTGAGTGGCCTCTTCCGACCAACAAAAAGCATCCTTCTTTGTGAGTGTTGTGAGAGGTGCTGCAATCTTACCATAATTTCGTACAAACTTGCGATAGTAGCCCGTGAGACCCAAAAAACCATGAAGTTTCTTGATGGTTTTAGGTAAAGGCCACTCTTGAATTGCCTTAATCTTATTGGGGTCGACTTTGACGCCCTCATGTGAAACTATATGACCAAGATACTTGACTTCTTGGACACCAAATGAACATTTGGAACGTTTGACAAATAACTTTTCTCTGTGTAAAATGTGAAGGGCTTTATCCACATGATGTAAATGGTCCTTCCATGTTTTGCTATATATGAGAATGTCATAAAAAAAAACTAACACAAACTTACGGAGGAGTGGACGAAACACTTGGTTCATGAGACTTTGGAATGTGGATGGTGCATTGGTGAGACCAAAAGGCATGACCAAAAATTTGTAATGACCTTCATGAGTATGAAAAGTAGTTTTGGGAATATCTTCTTCTCTGACACGAATTTGGAGAAATCCTAAGCGAAGGTCTAATTTTGTAAAAACTTTTGCACCATGCAACTCATCTAATAGGTCATCTATGACAGGGATAGGAAATTTGTCCTTGATAGTGAGTTTATTGAGAGAACGAAAATCAGGACATATACACCAAGAGTTATCTTTTCGTCGAGCCAGAACTACAGGTGAGGAATAAGGGCTAGTGCTATGACAAATGACTCCATGATCTAGCAGATCCTAAATGATCTATTCAATTTCTATATTTTATGGTTGAGGATAGCAGTAAGGACGATTTTTAGGTGGGACACTCCCTGGAATTAAATGGATGGCATGGTCATGAGATCGTTTAGGTGGTAATCCTTTAGGTTCTTGGAAAACCTCTTCGTAATTTGTTATGATGTCTCGTAAATCTGGAGCAGTAATATCCGAAGTTGCTCGAGATTGTTTTTCCAAACAATTAATTTGAGCTATAAATCCATATCCACCCTTTTTTAACATCTTCTCCATACTATGAGAGCTCACCATTTGTGATGGAGGAGTAGTAATGCCTTGTAAGTGAATGACTCGTCCGTTTTCCTTCCATTCCACAAATAATTTTTTGAAATTGAAGCTAACCGTGTCTAATGTTTCCAACCATTCAACTCCCAAAATGACATCAGAGTTCCCTAAATTCATGACAAAAAGGGATCCAAACCAGGTATAAGTTCCCATTTTTATGGAAACTTGAGATGTTCTACCAACACATTGCGCGTTCACCCCGTTGGCTACTAGAACTTGGAATTTGTCTTTTTTGGAAGAGTTAATGAATAAATTCAAAGCTTTTGCTGTTTTGATGTCGATAAAATTTTGGGTACTGCCGAAATCAATTAGCACATTCACCTTTTTCTGGCGGAGAAATCCTGGTACCTTGATGGTATGGTGGGCGGTTAACCCCATGAGGGCATGCACGGAGATCGCCATTGTATCCTCTTCCTTCTCTTCTAGAGTACTTGGTAGTTCTTCTTGCATAGGTTCTTCTTGGTGGTAAGTTTCTTCCTCTTCTCCTTCATATTGATCGCATTCAATATGAAAGTTTTGTTTTTGGGCACATGCTTGTTCCTTGGGATGATGAGTGCGACATTTATAGCAAAAGTATCTTGATGGTTGATCATTTATATGAAATAAATTGTTGCGATACGAAGGACGACTATAAGTTTCACGTCGTACATACAACTGAATTCTCTTCTCAGCCAGCTTGGCTATTCTTATACAATCATTCAACGAGGTTGGATTTTGAATGTCCACCTCCACCCTAATATTTTCTTTCAATCCATTGCAAAAATCTCCTACCACTGTGTCGGGACTGAGGTCTAATGTATATGGTAGTAAACTGGTGAATTTCGAGACGAACTCGCTAACCGATCCTTCTTGTTTAAGAGATAACAATATTACTGTGTATGACGATGTAGCTCCTTCATCAAATCTTTCTAAAAAATAGGTAGTGAATTTTTTCCAGTTAATAGTAGCTCATTTCTCTCGCTTAAGCCATACAAACCATTGGTAGGCCTCAGTGCCTAATTTTGATGCAGCGAAAGGGACTTTATCAAAATCCTTAATTTGGTATAAGTTGAGAATGCCTTCCATTTTGGCTATCCAACCACGAGGATCATGACCCTCAAAAGTGGGCATATCAATGCATGGAAAATTATTAGGGCCTCTCGGTTGGTGAGAACCCATATCCATTTCCTGACCTTGGTTATACTGCTGTCTATGATAGCGATTCCCGTAATTATCCGTATCGCCTCTTTGCTGCTCCCAATCATCATCCTGGTCGTCATTTTCTTCATTCCTTTGTTCATGGGAGTGATTTTTGGGATTAGTATTGGGATTAAGTCAGTTTTGTGCGCTCAATAGGTTTTTTAGGTTGACACTAATTTCGTGCATACCATCTAGTAAGAGTCAAAGAGTTTCATCCGTGGTAATGGCCGAGTTACTTGAGTCTCCTTGTGTGATGTTTTCATGAGTTGGGGGAGGGTTAGTAGCCATAGGGTCTACCAATGGATGATGTGGATTATAACTGCCAATTTTGAAAGGAGAAGGAGAATTTTTTGTACCTGGGCTTCGATGAGGTCTTTGTGCGTTGTTATTGGTCATCTCCAAGATTGATAGTCAACCGTCAGATCCTTTGGTCCACCTTTTGCTGATGCACTTGTGAGCATAACCTGCTTAGGAGCTTTTGAGCTCTGACTGCTGCAAAATTTGGTTGAATTTAGCAAAAATTTTAGATTCCACTTCAACTATCACTCCAACTGCGACGCGGATTTGAATTTGGGCTTGCTTCCTTGACAAAAAATTTTGACAACTTTCAACTGTTTTAACAACTTTCAAACAACTTTTGACAACTTTTGGTTATTTGGACAATTTTGAGTAACTTGAACAACTTTCAACAATTTTCTTGACCACTTTCTGGACACTTGACACACGAACTGGACTAAGGGACTAGATATAGAACTGAACCGATTGAACAAGCACACGAAGGACTGGACAAGCTCGAACAGCGAACAAAACTGAATCGATAGGACAAGCACACGAAGGCTAGACCAAGAAACACGCGGCATGGGAAACACCCCCATGAACGATGAAGGAAAAGTGATGTTCAACACATGACTGGACTCTCAAGATGATTTGGACGACATGCGAAAACTTGGATGACACATGGAGAAGGAACCTACAAACCGTAACAATACACAACACGACCGACTAAACGATGCAACGTGAAGGACAACTCGACCACGTGTAAGATCCTAACAACGAGGCTGGACACACGCGTAGTAACACTAGCTCTTGTGTGACCGCAGTCACACCTCCGTTTGTGCGAACAACACCTTATAAATGCCCTACTCTTAGTTTAAACCCGTTTCCAATTTATTTCTTGTTTCTGATTGGTCGACGGTTTCAAGCTTGCGCGTCGTGAGTACGAAAGCATTTCTGCTACGAATTGAGTGGCAAGTGAACTATTTTGAACACGAGACTTGGTGCCTTGTCCCTTGGCTGCCCAGCCCTAAAAATAAAAATGACGTCGTAGACTACCTTGGAAGAAGCTCATGAAATTATGTACGCCAACTTCTGTATATGTTTTTCTGCAACGGTGTGCCTGCACTTTAGATGAGCGAATTTGATTTCTTTCCAAGGAGCTCACAAGTATGCTGGTGCTGACGCCTACGTGCTTAAATTGATTTCATCCCGGAGGTATGCAACGTCCTCCTCCCACAGGCGGTGTCCTTGAACGATACACGATCGAAAATGCTCGATTGCTTACGTCGTGAGATCGCTGACCCCTTCCCTGGATCCCAGACTGATACCACTTGGTAAGGTATCCCTTACCCTTCAGTACTTAACACTGGTAATCTCAATAGCAACAATTACAATAACGAAATAACAAAGAGTTAATAACATAAATCGGTGAAGCAAGAATGATAAATGTAAAGTAACCAGGCCACTAGGAGGGCAGATCTCGCCGTGAAGGCAAAGTGTGATTACACAATGAATAAAAAGCAAATATGAGATAAAATAAATTAATGAAACAACTATGCTAATAAATATGAAATTTTATGCACTTGGAGAACCTAGCCGACGGCTAGGTTTGGTATGTAGCAGACCATCTATCGTGAAGTACTTCAATTTTTTTTGGAAGCAAATGTTACATTAGATGAGAAGATAAAAATTTGGGTAAGTTTTATTATAGGTGTGAAGAGGGTATTTTATTTAGTTATTCCACTAAGAGCAAAGCCTATAGATGCTACAATAAAAGATCACATAAAATTGTGGAAAGTACAAATGTAAGAGTTGATGAATAAATAGATCTAAGAGAACCAGCTCAAGAAATTGTGTATCAAGAAGGAAAAAGTTGCAAAGAATAAGGTGAATAAACTGAAGAAGATAAGACACAAAGGGCACCACCAAAGACACCATCCAAGTATGTGCAAAATAATCATCCGAGAGAATTTATTATTGGGAATCCAGATGAGAGACAAACAAGGAGGAAGATAATAGGAATAGGTGAACATGTAAATATTTATTTTTTATTCAAAGTTGATCCCAAGTATTTAAATGGATCAAGATAAGACAAATACTGTATTAAATAAATGGAAGAAGAGTTAGAAAAAATAGAAAAATGTGAAACTTGGGAACTTGTCCCACATCCAAAAGACAAGAATGTAATTGGTACCAAATGGGCCTACAAAAAAAAATTGAATGAATATGATCAGGTGGTCAAAAATAAGGTAAAACTTGTGTGCAAAGGCTATGAACAAGTTGAGGGGATTGACTTTGAAGAAAAATTTACTCCCGTTGCACGTCTTGAAGCCATAAGAATGTTCCTAGCTTTCTCAAGCTTCAAAAACTTAAAGGTGTATCAAATGGATGTAAAATCAACTTTTCTCAATGGTTACTTCGAGGAAGAGGTCTACGTAGAGCAACCAGAGAGTTTTAGCCTGATAGATAAGCTAAACTATGTATGAAAATGAAATAAAGTACTCTATGGACTAAAGCAAGCCCCTAGGGCTTGGAACTCAAGACTGGATAAGTATCTCCAAAAATATGGTTTTAGAAAAGTTATAGATGATAGCAATCTATAATTAAAAATAAAGGAAATGACATGTTGATTGTAGTAGTCTATGCGGATGATATCATTTTTGGAGGTAGTAATGACAAGATGTGTTAGAAATTTGCAAAATGTATGCAAAATGAATTTGATATGTCCATGCTTGGTGAGTTATACTTCTTTCTTGGTCTGCAAATTTCACAATTAGATAAAGGTATATTTCTCTCTCAAACCAAGTATGTGAAAGAAATATTAAAAAAGATTAGGATGGAGGATTGCAATATTGTAAGTACTCCCATGGTTATAGGATTTAAGTTAAGTAAATATGATGAATCTCCTGAAGCAAATCAGATATTGTATAGATCCATGATTGGAAGTTTGCTACATGTTACAACCACTAGACTAGATATAATGTAGGCAATCGAATTGATAGCAAGATTTCAAGCTACACCAAAAGAAACACATGTACAGACAGTAAAGAGAATATTTAAATATTTAAAAGGAACTATGAGTTTTGGATTGTGGTACCCTAGATGAAATAATTTTACAATCACTGCATATACATATGCGGATTGGGCAGACAGTGTTGATGACAGAAAAAGCACAAGTGGAGGAGCATTTTTTCTTGGAGATTGTTTAGTCTCTTGGCTAATCAAGAAGCAAGCATCAATATCCTTATCCACTACAAAGGTAGAGTATATTTCAGTAGTTTCTTGTTGTACACAGGTTTTATGGATGAAGCATACTTTAATCAATTTCAAAATAGAACATGATCATCCTATCTCCATATTGTGTGATAATACAAGTGCTATTAATATTTCAAAGAATCTAGTGATGCATTCAAGGACCAAGCACATTTCAATCAAATATCATTTTTTGAGAAAGCAAGTGACTGATTAGCAAGTTAGATTGGAATACATTGCTACAAAGGAACAAATTGCTGACATATTTACCAAGCCACTTCCAAAGGAAACTTTTGAGTATCTCATAGGAAAGTTGGGAGTATTTTTACTCCCATCCCAAAATATATCACCTCAAGGAAAGGAGGTGGTGAGGGGGCTATGCTAAGTGTATTATTTTTAGCCCTAAAAGAAGTCCTTTGCCATTGATGTCAAAGGAGGAGAGATTTCAGTAAGGGGGAGTAGCTTATCAGGTGGAGCAGATTGAGAATCTAGTTGCAATAAAAGAAGTTGTTTTGTAGGGTTACCATCAATGACAAAGGGGGAGATTGTTGGAAATAGTGAGTTGTCATTGATTTAAAAGGAACAAGGAATTCAAGGAAAAAATATTCTTCAAGAGTGATGAGTTCAAGAATGGAAGCATGAGTTGTCATTGATGTCAAAGGCAAGAACATGTTCAATAATAAAAGGTTGCATTGTCAATATTATGGTGCTTGAGAAATTAAAATGGTGATTAAGGTTGAATTATCAATATTATGGTGCTTGAGAAATTAAAAAGGTGATGTACATTCTTTATATTAATTGGTAATGTACACTTTAATATTTAAATTAAATATTTAAATATTAAAGTAAGGTCTTAAAGTGGGCAATATTTAAATCAAAGTTTTTAAATATATTGAATACTATAAGGGTTGACTCTTATGGTTAAAATATTAAAAAAATATTTATCTTATATATATATATATATATATATATATGGTTCTAACATTATGGCTGAGAATGTTTTTTTTTTGTTGTTGATGAGCCTTCGTGTTGTCCTCGGGGAAAGATAAGAGCATTTCATTCACATGCCCTCATATGCATTCAAAAGAGTGAGTGAGAGGAGAATATCTGTTCATTGAGTAAGCATAATTCATTGAGAGTGAGCACCATTCATTGAGAGTGAGCACCATTCATTGAGAGAGTGCATCGTTCATTGAGAGAGTGTGCCAATTCATTGAGTATGTCATTCGTCATTCACTAAGCACTATATGAAATTCATTGAGTGAGTGTGTCATTCACATTTCACTGATTCTCGTGTGCCATTCGTTGAGACAATATGAGTAAGTTTTTTGAGTGTTGTGTACCATTCGTTGAGTGTTAAGCTTAGAAGAGGGAGAGTGCACCATTCGTGAATATTGTGTTTGAAAGAGAGGGCATTGTTTGTTGAGTGCTAAGCTTGGAGAAGGAAGTGCACCATTTGATTGAACGATAATAGAATTCATCTACAAGAGTGTACTTTGGAATAAGCAAAAAGTCATCTATGCTACACCAGAGACCAAAAAAATTGAACTCCTTGTAAAGAAACCAAAGATGGCATACGCAATAGTAAAGATTATGATAAAATTTGGGCAACATTAGAAAATATAAAGAAACATTGTCTACACATATCAACATTTTAAAGGAAGAGCTCTATGTGACATGTGAAGTGCTCAAAATATGAAGATGATAGCACTGATAGTGAAAGATATCTCAAACTTGCTGTGATTAGATTTGCGCTCAAGAGACTTACACATGAACAAGACATAAAGGTATATCAGTGTTGATTAATTTACATATAAATTACATCCATTATCTTGCAGTGGAAGTATTGGCACCAAAAAAAGAAATATTGGATGCAAGTCATTGTAACCCTAATCTATAAAATGTAACGTCAGCATAAGAGTCAGTTGTGTGGAAATCCGAAGAGGCAAGTGTGTGGAAGAAAAAGATAGCAACAATATTGAGTTTGTATTCTGCAAAGAATACATTTTGGGTTGAATAAATATGACCATGCCCTCAAATTAAAGAGTGTGGAATCACCTTCCATCAAGCCGTGTAGTGGAAGTGGTTCACTACTAGCAGATAAAGATTGTGGTAAAAGACCAAGGTTTGAGTTCTAGTGCAAGAAGAAATATTTTGGAAGGGAAGGAAATAAGGGATAAGTGTGCTTTAAATTATATCTAGAAATGAAATTTTATTGATGAAAATTTATGTATGAACATTTTCTTCAAAAGGAAAAAATAAAATTTAGTGAGAATTCATTAATGCACTATGGTTTTATGAATGAAATTTCTTTTATTAGAACAAGATAATGAGTGCATAGTCTTTTGAGCAAAGTGTGGAAATAGAAAAGACAAGTGTTTTGTGGGGGTAGCCGTGAAAGAATTGTGAAAATATATTGTGTGATATGATTATGAATTGTTGAGATAAATTGAAGGGCATGATTGTGGTGAAATATTTTGGGAGTACATGAGAAGGTCAACTATCAAGTGCTAGACTAGAGTATCCTTTTGAATGCAATGAATGTGAGACATGTGAAAGTGACAAACTTAATGAATGTGATAAGAACATATTGAGTATTTGTAATGCATATCATTCTCTATATATTTGTGAAGAATAAGAATTTTGGGTAGAATATTTCTGAATTACTTTAGTCAAAGAAAGCACTTTTGGGAAAGACATGCAATTGTTTCTATGCAAAAATTAGGAATGGTTGAGCAGGTTTTGTGAGCAAGTTGAGCAGAATTTGTGAACAGGTTGAGCAAAGTTTATGAGCAAAATTTATGAGCAAGTTGAGCAAAGTTTGTGAGTAGGATTTGAGAGTATATTTGAGCAGGTTATTGAGGCAGATTTGAGAAGGCTTGGAGCATATTTGAGCATGTGTTATGAGCATATTTGAGCAGGTGTTATGAGAATATTTGAGCAAGTGTTATGAGCATATTTGATTAGGTGTTATGAGTAGATTTGAGCAGGCGTTGTGAGAAAACTTGAGCAGGTTTTGGTGAGCATATTTGAGCAGAGTTGATATTAGGTCTTAGAACAAACCAGATCAGAGGGGATTGGTGTTTCCTATGGATAGAGGTCTACAAACTAGAGAAGAGGGGATTAGTGTCTCCTATAAATAGAGGTCCACAAACTAGAGCAAAGGTAATTGGTGCCTCCTGTGGATAGAGGTCCATGAACTTGAGCATAGGGGATTGGTGTCTCCTTTGGGTTGGTGTCCATAAATATTATAATAGGGAATTTGTTCCTAAGATATTTGTTGAGAAATTTATAAGAAATATTTTCTCCATGGATGTAGCCCACATTGGGTGAACCACATTAAATTTGTGTCTCTTTTGTGTGTGATGATTTGTGCATTGTTTCATTAATACAATTGATAATATTGGATGATACTTCTTTGGAAAGAAAAGTAAGATCTTATACTATTCACCTCCCATATCAGTATAAGCTTGTGTTCCTCATTGTAATTCTGTTAAGGGTGTATAATTAGTTATATACTATGAGTTCAATCCATATTTCTAAATAGTCCCATGAGCTAGGGCTTAATATGCACAACCACTAAGCTCCTAAAACAATGTCACATCCTCCTAGTGGAAGTAAAAACATGTCAAATTTTAATTTAGTCTGCTATTTTAATATTAAAATTATGACATTTATTTTTGTGAACAAAAGTACCTTAATTGGCTATAATGGCTTCAAAGTTATTATATGGTATCAATATGATCATTTAGCTACCTTAGGATCAATAAAATTAGAGTGTTACCTTTTTTTATGAAAATGGTTAGAGAATATTTTTGAAATACCTTGGTACCCTCATATTTTGAGGTATAGTCATACATGTTGAGGCTTGTAAGTATATTTTAAAGTGGATTCTTTGGTAATATTAATAGCATCTTGCCCTTTTCCATTTGAACTGTCATTTGTTACATTAGGATAAATATATATAGTGCTTAACTCAACTTCCAATACATATGTGAGATGGGAAAATCATGGAGGGCAATCAATTTATCTTGTGGGACTAAGCATGTTAGATCCCTTGTTCCTATGTGGTATCAATTCCATGATGACTCACGTCGAGGATAGGGGTAGTTGTGATCCTAGTCTAAGGATTTAGTGGGTTCAATATTAAAGCATCAACATTTTCCTTGAGAATTTACTTTTACACCCTAATATTAATCTAGCATTATCCTAGATATGAATGTAATGAACACAATAAAAAAAGCAATGCCCTATTGACTATATACTTTTGCCTTTTTAATGATAAATAAATGAGACAATTTTAATTTTAAAAGAAAGGGTACAAGAAAATGATGTTGACAAACAATCCTAAGCTTCTACATGTTATTTAATTTTATGATGATATAATGCTATAGTTAGCCCCCTAATTATGCTAAAAATAAGATAAGTACTCTTTTTCCTTTAATGAATTAAGAATAGAAAAATAGCACAATACAAATATAAAACATACAAATAATGACCAAAATCTATAATAATAAGGATATGAAATGAAACCTATGACTTATATATACCTCTAAGGTAGCAGTGTCAGATGAATATAGAAGTATTACAAACACTTTTTATGACTAGTGGAACTTTCACTTGTTGCTCTTGCTTTTCTAAAAAGCTACAAAAATATAGACATTTTTTTAAATAGATAGGATAAAATATATACGAAGACTAAGATGATGAATATCTATTCAAAGATAAAGTCACCACAAAGACTAATACGATGCCTACATATTCAAATATAAAAGAACTACAAAAGAGTGATAGCACCACTAACACTTATTTTAGTGTTATTTTTGCTATCTATGATAAACTATTCAATGTGAAGCCATAATCTCTGTTGTGGTAGAAGTAAGGGATAATAGTGCCACTAAGACTATAATACTTTGATAGTTTTACTTGTAGGTGTATCAAAATGACTCTTTAGGTAGAAATGCTCTTGACTATGAAAATATTTGATGGGGATCCCTAAATATGAGATGTAGGGAATTTGATAGAGATAATAAATAGAATATTTGATAAACGAAGATAATATTACTATTGAAATGTTAAAATGATGAAATGATTGTAAACTATTAAAAGTAAAAGATAAGAAGTAGCTTAGGGATGAAAATAATACAACCCAATCCAATGTGACTAAGCTTATAGTATTGAGACCCTTGATCAATACCTCTTGTCATGATGAAAGGTTGATATTTATTGGGAGAAGATAACCAATGGAAGAAGACCACTTGCTTATTGCAAGGACTACATTTCTATACTAAAATTGGTAGGGCTTCATTGCTTCAATATGTGATTCATTAATTTGACAAAGCTTCACTATGTTAGAAAGTCATGTTTTGTGATACCCTAAGGGTTGGATCCATGGAAATACATGGCTACCTTGGAGGATCCTTTGGAGAATTTACCAGGATTGGAAGGTTGGAAAGGTGGTATGGTTATCTGTCTTGGATGGGTATGATTGGAGGTAAGATAAGAAAAATATTAATATACAACTAAGGATGGAAGATAACATGGGCAAGTTCCAAGATTATAATTATCAATTAAGGAACAATTGAGGTGGATGACTAGATTGACATGGTCAAATCCAAATTTGATAGCTAGTTGGTAGTTACCAATTGCTTGTCTTTCATAGATTTATTTTTGACAGTCAATAGTGGTGTGATCATGAGTGGCAGTGGTGTTAAATATCTGGACAATAGTACCAAAATGACTATTGTCAAGACGATTAGATAGGAAATAATTAAACTTAAAATTTTGGCATGTTAATTATTTGTGATGTTATTTTTTTCTTTTCAACTACATTAAATATTACCGTACCTTGACATGCCCCCTCATATTTAAAAGAAAAATCAAGTTTGACTAAGGAAACTTGATGATGAGCCTAAAAAATGCTAATATTTTGTATGGGTTTCATAGATTATTATGCGACAATATAATAGGAATTATGTACTTTTATGAATGATTATGTAATTATTTAATAGAATTGTGTGTGTTATCTAATTTGTGTGTTTTAGTGTGTTTTTGTGGAAATGTAGTTGGTTTTGATAGATTTGGATTAGTCGAGGTCTTTCATGGACCTGGCACTCTGTTTCTTTCGGGATCAAGGCATGATAAGTAGGCGCCTTCCTCTTCAAGGAAGGTGCCAAGAGAAGATAGGTGCCTTCCTCTTCAAGGAAGGCACCAAGAAAAGGGTAGGCACCTTCCTCTTCAAGGAAGGCACCAACAGAAGGTAGGCACCTTTCGTATACAGAAGGCACCCGACATACTTAGGTGCCTTTCGCATAGGGAAGGAACCCCATACAAGGCAAAGCACCTTCCGTATAGAAAAGACACCCACATCAGTAGGTGCCTTCCGTAGGAAGAAGGCACTCAACATCAGTATGCGCCTTTCGCATACGAAAGGTGCCTATCAAAAAGCACGTGAGGAAGGCACCTTCCTCATAGAGAAGGTGCCTCCATTCTTCGCTAGTTGACCAAGTAAAGCGACGTGGGCAGAGTTGACCGGTGCCGTTCTAGTTCCACATCACGCAAGATAATTCTGGGAGTTGCACCAATGGACGAGAACATCTTACCTACTCTAGGCGAAGCATGCACCAATCAACAAAAGTGCTACCATTAGGAACAATGAATGTTTTTATTAGATGCCAATTACGTTTACCAGACTATCCTAGTTTAGTCTGGACTAAACTACTGTTGTAACTTCTTTGTAACATAAGATTTGTGTGTGTGCTATATAAACACACAAACCTCTTTGATAATCATCCAAAATCCATAATATTGAGAATACATTTGTCATTCTGAGGAGATAGAAACATTGTAATAATTATTTGGCAAATAGAATAAAGTTTGAGAGTTCCTAACTATGTGTTCAGTTGGAAGGGAGTTGTTGGAGCCTAGGCCCACTCCAAGCCAGTATTCCTTCCCTTTTATTTATGCTTTCCTAGATTAGTTTCCTACTTTCATAGGTTTATTTTCTGCACTATTATTTTCATTTTCGTAGTAGGTTTACTTTTATGCACGTATGAATATTTACATTCTCAGGATTTAATTATTCATACGTAAATTATTGTGGTGTGGATGAATGATTGACAATATTTTAAACCCCCCAATAGTAGAATTATTCAAACTCATCTCAAAGTGGGTATTGTAAGTGATCTTGTCTGAGACACTTCTAAAGTTTACGAAGCTCCCTAGGTTGACAATTTAAATGATCGAGCAGTGACAAAATAGGAGCAAAATTCACTTGTGTTTGGCCCGCAACATTTTGGTGTCGTTGTCGAGGAAGCACCTCTATTAGATTAATTGCAATACCCTGAAAACCTTCTATCTAAATTTGTATGAGTTCTTCAAGAAGAAGAGGACCTGACGGTCATTTCATAAAACAAAGTCCACCAAAATTTGAGTCAGTCGAATACTCTGAGTTTGAACTAGATTCACCTGACTCACCGCTAGCATTCCACTGGAGTGAGGATCCTTACTTTGTGCAAAGTGCTACCTCATCCCATCAACTGGGGGAAGAACGAACCATTGTAAACCTATTATTTAAGAGGACACCCTCAGAGGAAGCACTATTGTGGAAAGCTGTAGAAGATCGGATGATAACACCAGACGACCTTAGAGCCTTGACTCAAAAAGTTTTGAATGATCGTGAGGCCATAAGAACTGCATTAGAGACCACATTTCCTGAAAAAATGGCCAACGAAGAGGCTTCATCTGGATTTAGTTTCCCAATTGAGGAAGGAGTAGGAGAAACCAAAATGAAAAACATATCCCCTGCTCACCTTCCTACCTTCAGAGGATACCCGACCAAGGACCCTGACCTATTTTTATTTAAGTTTGATGTTCTATGTAGGTATGTGGACTACAAATCTGATATGTAGAAGCTGAAGCTCTTTCCTTCCACATTAGATAATGTAGCTCTACAGTGGTTCATTGGTCTGGGAGACAAACACATTGCTACATGGGATCAAATGAAGAGGCTATTTTTAGAGAAATATCAAGACTTCGGGAGAGCAAGATACTATAGAGAGGAGGTCCTAAGCATGACGTAGAAAGAAGACGAGTCTCTTGAGGAGTACTGGGAGAGATTCAACTTCAATATTCAATGATCTCCTCATGCGAAGCTAGCTGATAAGTCTCTTAAAAGCATATTTTTGAGAGGACTTAACAATGAATCACTAGAATCTCTCAACATGATTTCTGGAGGTGACGTCTACCAGCATGCTATGGAAGATATCTGACAGTTATGCCGAAACTACTCAAGGAGGAGAGGCAAGACCACTTCTAGAACCATGAAAGCAACTGATTTGATCACAAAAATAGAAATAGGCAACATGCTGGAAGATTTGAAAAGCAAGATGCTTTCATCTCTAGCATTGTAGATGGACACACTACTATTGGAGAAAAAGAAGCAAGAAAATGAAGTGACATTAGCTTATTTCTGCCCAAAATATAGAGGGAAGCATGCAAAGAATGCATGCCCTAAAAACAAAGTTAGAGTATGCATGGTCTGTAAACTAAATCACAAGACCCGATTGTGCCCACAATTGCCCAGTTTCAAGGAGGATGTTGATGTCATGAAAGCTTATTTTATAGGTAATCAGAGGAGTTGGCCACAACCCCCTAGGGGAAATACACCACCAGGAATGCCATCATACGGGGGAGGACCATACATGCCACAAGGCCAGCCTCAACCACCTAACATGGGGTGGTGGGGACCATCGCCTTGGTCCAACGCACCCCTAGGAGCAGTGTTTCCAAACTAGCAACCCTGGATGCCATATCAATACCTTGGGCAACAGTGGAGAGGCCATGCTCCATGGAATCTGGCTCCATAGAATGTAGCGCCAGCTCACCCCCATAAAAACCTATTAGCCTTTCCTGCAGTGAGATATGCGTAGCTACCCGCACAACCGATGATAAATCCAAATAATAGAGTAAATAAGTCGACATACAATGTAGAAGGTGAGATGTACCCGATGTATCATATTAGTTGTAATCCTATTCAACTTAGATCAGGTAGACAACTAGGAGTAGATACACCTCCACTGATAGAAGAGGAGGTAGATGTAGAAGAAACACCTCTTATAGAAGAGGTGGAAGAAGAAGTTGTTGAGAGAACAAAGGCTCCATTTCCTAACCGGATGGAAGAACATAGGAAACTAACGCAACTAGAGTTTGATATACTTTATAGCTTGAAAAATATCACAGTGACAATTCCACTTTTTCAAGCTATCCGAGACGTCCCGATATATTCTAAAGTGATAAAGGAGATGTGCCTAAGAAAGTCAGGATGGAGAGAAATCCAGACTATCAATGTCGTGGGTAAGTTGGTGGATTTAATGATGGGCAAGACGTGTCATCCTAAGTATGTAGACCCAGGTAGTCCAGTGTTGACTATAAAAATTGGGGGACATTCCTTGACCAATACGTTGGTCGATCTCGGGGTAGCCATCAATGTAATGCCTTAGGAGACCATGTAGAGGCTATAGCTCATAGACCTGAGACCTACCTCAATGATGCTACAACTGGCCGACCGATCAACCGTAGCACTGGAAGGAATGCTTGAAGATATAATAATGATGGTTGATGCATGGGAATATCCAACCGACTTCCTGGTTTTGTAGTCTAAAACCCGGTTGGGTGGCTACCCGCTTATCTTGGGAAGGCCATGGTTGGTGATATCCAATGCATACATCAGCTATCGTGATGGGCTGATGACCATATCCAATGGATAGAATGTAAAAATGTTGACCATTTCACCCCCTATGTAGTCTGTTGATTCATTGGGAGAGTCCACGTTGACCAAGCATGAAGAGAAAGAGTTGTCCATCATCCAACCAGTGATGGCATTAGATAAATTGGTAGAGGAAGAAGATGAGGATGGTGCTATCATAGAATTCCTCCAAGGAGAATCCTCCGGTACCATGCCTGAGTCACCATTAGCTAGCACCCAAGACCACCACATTCAATAGATAAATGTTGGGTCGGGAAAGACATTGAATATCAACAGTGGGTTGACCCCCACACAAATAATGAAGGTAGAAGAACTCCTGGTTAAACACCAATGGGCATTTGCATGGGATTACTTGGATATGAAAGGTATCAACCCAGAAATCTGTACCCATCACATATACCTTGAAGAGCAGATGACTCCAAGTAGGTAGCTGCAAAGAAGAATGAATCCGGCAATGAAAGACATTGTCAAGGCAGAATTGCAAAAACTCTTGTCTACCAGATTCATCTATCTAATTTTTGATAGTGAGTGGGTGTCACCACTTGTGGTGGTCCCCAAGAAGAACGGGAAGTGGCGGATTTGTGTGGACTATAGGGCATTGAACAAACCGACCAAAAAGGATCACTTACCACTCCCATTTATCGATCAGGTCTTGGATACACTTTTAGGGTGAAAGTACTTCTCCTTCATGGATGGATTCAGTGGATACAACCAGATACATATAGGAGAAGAAGATCAAGATAAAACGATGTTCACTTGCCCTTGGGGAACGTTTGCTTATCGGGTATTGCCTTTCGGGTTATGCAATGCACCTACCACCTTCCAAAGGGCGGTGCTTAGCATATTCTCAGACATGATAGGAGATGCGGTTGAAGTATACATGGATGACTTCACCGTTTATGGAGAAACCTTTGATGAAGCAATGAAAAACTTGGAAAGAGTGCTCAAAAGAAGTGAGGAAAATAATTTATCCCTTAGTAATGAAAAATGCTTTATGATGATGCAAGAGGGCATCGTATTGGGACACCATCTCTCCACGGAAGGAATAAAGGTTGACAAAAGGAAAATAGAGGTCATAAAGGACCTACCCAACCCCAGAACGCAATGAGAGGTGATAAGTTTCCTTAGATCTATCGGGTACTACCGGTGATTTATCGTCAACTTTAGTAAAATTGCAAGACTACACACTTTATTATCTAAATATGTGGAGTTCAATTGGACGGAAGACTTTGAAAGAGCGTTTTAGTCGCTCAAGGAAAAGCTAATATCTACACATATTCTAAGGGGACCAAATTGGGCCATACCCTTCCATATCTATTGTGATGCATCCAACAATGGGATTGGAGCAGTCCTCAAGAAGAAGGATGGCGAGGAATTCTATGCCATCTACTACGTCAACAAAAACTTGGAAGGGTTTGAGCTCAACTATACAATGATAGAAGGAGTTCCTTGCAATTGTGCATGCCATAAATAAATTCTGCCATTATATCATCAGATATTAGGTGTTTGTCCATACGGACCATGCAACTATTAGGTATTTAATGAGCAAATCGGCTATTGGTGGAATAATTATAAGATGGCTTCTACTATTGCAGGAGTTCAACATAAAAATAGTTGAAAAACTAGGCAAAGACAACATTGTAGCGGATTTTCTATCCAGATTGACACCAACAGACCATGCGGTAGTGGAAGACCAGTTTCTGGATGAACATTTGTTCACCATCAGTGAACAAACATCGTGGTATGCAGACATAGCCAATTACTTGGCCATCGAAAGAACCTCGCCTGCTCTCTCCTCATGAGAAAAGTAGGTGGTAGTAGAGAAGAGCACCTTCTTTTATGGGTTGATGACCTCCTATTTAAAATAGGATGTGATCAAATTATAAGGAGGTGCATAGCAGAGAAGGAGTTCTTAGAAATACTCAAAGCTTGCCATGATGAACCATGCAGAGGACACTTTATGGGGAAGCAGACTGCCTATAAAATCCTATAGGCTGGGTATTTTTGGCCCACTCTATTCAAATATGCGGCCACCTACACCAAAAAGTGTGACGAGTGCCAAATAATGGGTAGACCAACCCATCGGGACGAGATGCCCCTTCAACCACAAGTGCATCTAGAGCCCTTCGATAAGTGGGGCATGGATTTTGTGGGGCCAATTAATCCACCTTTGATAGGTAGGAGATTTATTTTAGTCTGTACAGACTATGTCACCAAGTGGGTGGAAGTCCAAGCATTGAGGGATTCAAAGGAAAGAATAGTAGCCAATTTCTTATTTGCTCATATTTTTACATGATTCGGGGTCCCCAGAGAGATAACAACAGACCAGGGGCCTCAATTTACCTCCAAATTGATCGAGGAATTGATGAAGCAATATAGAATTCGACACAACAAGACTACGCCCTACCACCCACAGGAAAATGGGCAAGTGGAGGTGACGAACAGAGAGATTGAGAACATCCTAACAAAAACCATGCAACAACATAGAAAATATTGGGCTACACGGCTTCCAGAGGTAGTATGGGCGTACAAAACCACATGGAAGTCGACCATCAGCTTCACACCCTTCCATATGGTCTATGGGAAGAGTGCAATGATGCCCATCGAGTTTGAGATTAAGACACTGAGAACTACTTTAGAATTAAATTTGAGCTTGGAAGAAGCTCAAAAAGAGAGGGTTCAACAGCTGAACCAGCTGGATGAAATCCAAATGGATGCTCTACAAATAATGGAGATCATACAAAAGAAAAGAAAAAAAATGGCATGATCGACACATCAAGCTAAAGCAGTTCTAGGAGGGAGAATGGGTGTTGTTGTATGATTTCAGGTTCCAAGAACAGAAGGGAAAATTAATGCAGATATGGATGGGACCATATGAGGTGGTAGAGCTCATCAAGAATGGTGTTGTGCGCGTCAGAACCATTTATGGCATCAACGTTGTATTGAAAGTGAATGGCCACCGACTACGGCCCTACAACACGTCCAAAAATTTACTGGTGGAGTCTAGAACAGGCATGGGGGAGACCCCATCCTTGTAAATCTGGACCAAACTCTCAGCAAGTAAAATGGTGGACATGGAGGTGTCCACAAAAATTAGTTAGTTTAGGTTTGTTTTATTTCTTACGATGTGTTTTGCAGGGACGACGCCTGTATGCAAGCTGCAGGCATCCTAGTAGAGGGCCTACTAGGCATGAAATGCATCTAACTGCCTATAGTTTTCTTTACTTTTTGTTTGCTTTTGTAGGTGAAGAACTTGATAGCTCAAAAAATAGGTATCTAGGAAACCAGGCCTGAACTGGCTCAACATCCCAACACCTACGCACATAGTTTAGAAGCAACACCTATCCAAGCTTGGGCGAAGGCAACAAACTCTCCTCCAGGGGAAAATCACATGCCAGGCTTGGCAGGAGGATGCTGCGACAACATGAAGAAAGTTTGAGGAGGCTTGATCACCCTTGCCTAGATGATCACGATGTGTTGCTAAGAAAAATACCTTGCAAAAAGCCTTCATCTTCAAAGCAGACTCTCCACAGGAGGAATGGCACCTTCCTCTTCGAAGAAGGTGCCTAACGAGGGTGGATGTTCCCATCGTGAAGAAGGTATCAAGCTGGAGGCAAGGTGCCTTCCTTATAAATAAGGCGCCCCACAAAAATAAGGCACCTTATTTATAAAGAAGGCACCCCACAAAAATAAGGTGCATTCCTTATCAATAAGGCACCCCACAGAAAGAAGGTGCCCAACTGAAATAAGGTGCCTTCCTTATAAAGAAGGCGCCCATAGGAGAGTTAAAAAAAAAAATTTGAGAAGGCGCCTTCCGCATCATGAAGGCACCATGAAAAAAAAAATGATGATCAAGGTGCCTTCCATTCCAGGAAGGTGCATCCATTCAAAAGCGCCTTCCATAGCGAGAAGGCACCTTTATTCAAAAGTGCCTTCCATAGCGGGAAGGGTCCACTATTCAAAAGTCCCTTCCACAGTGGGAAGGTGCCTTTATTCAAAAGCACATTCCATAGTGGGAAGGTGCCACTTTTTAAAAGTTCCTTCCACAGAAGGAAGGTGCCATTCTCAAAAGTGCCTTTCGCAATGGGAAGGTGCCACTCTTCAAAAGCACCTTCTATAGTGGGAAGGTGCCCTTCTTCAAAAGTGCCTTCCATAGCGGGAAGGCACCATTCTTCAAAAGTGCCTTCCACAATGAGAAGGTGCCATTCTTCAAAAGCACCTTCCACAATAGGAAGGCACCGACATGCAGAAGCGCCTTCCGTAGCGGGAAGGTACCATTCTTCAAAAGTGCCTTCCATAGTAGGAAGGCACCGACATGCAGAAGCACCTTCCACCTAGGGAAGGCACCATTCATTTAAAGCACCTTCTACTTCGGGAAGGTACCAAAAGTGCCTTCCACATATAGCCAATGCTTTGGTTTCACGTGCACCTCGATTCGAATGATATCAACACACGATTGGGCAGCACTAGATTACCACCAGATCCCACATGATGAAAAATCCACCCCAACAAAAATCTTGTAGAGTTACGGGGTATGATTCTCGTGCACACCTCAAATATGATAGACAAATAGTTTTCAAGCCAATCAAAGGTCTATCTTCGGCATCAAACCTCGAACAACATAGCAATGAAGTCCAACATAATCCGCACATGTAAAATACCCATCCTCCGTGTCATAGACCGATGAATTGCTACTCTCCATGATGCATGAAGCATCCAATCAGGTACGCGCATAATTCAAATTAAATTTTTATATAATTTTTCATAAATTATGCAGTTCTAAAAAATAATGCCACCATAGAAATCACGTACCCCTCCATGACCGAAACATTATGCTAAAATTATGGCTCGAGAAATGTACCCTGTCAACCCCCAAATAAAAAAAAAAATGAATTAATGCTAGGAGTAGGCACCTTTTGTATAAGAAGGCACCTCCCTAAGAAATCTAAGGCAGTAAAACAGTGGATGTAGTTTTTAGATCCCAGGATGTCGATCTTTGGTAGGCTATAGAAGCTGCATTCCATGCAGCAGGGACTACGTTAGCTATACCACCTCCAGGAGTAGTCGGGGTGGGAACCTCGAACAAGTGGAGCCAACGGATTGAGCAGATGCAGACAATAGAAACTGGTTGCCCCAACACCACAGCTTCGCATAGAAAAAGAAATACCGCACCTCCCGATGTCGGTCCATAGAAGAAATAGTCACAGGCCGTAGGTACAACCAGATCCACTGGAAAATGGTGACGATGAAGAAGTACGAAGAGCTACCTGTAGTTTTTATGCCATGAGGGCGTGGCATATGTTAGGCATGGGGGGATGATGAGCCTAAAAAATGCTCATATTTTGTATGGGTTTCATCGATTATTATGCGACAATATAATAGGAACTGTGTACTTTTATGAATGATTATGTAATTATTTAATAGAATTGTGTGTTATCTAATTTGTGTGTTTTAGTGTGTTTTTGTGGAAATGTAGTTGGTTTTGACAGATTTGGATCAGTCGAGGTCTTTCATGGACCTGGCACTCTATTTCTTTCGGGATCAAGGCATGATAAGTAGGCGCCTTCCTCTTCAAGGAAGGCACCAAGAAAAGGGTAGGCACCTTCCTCTTCAAGGAAGGTGCCAACAGAAGGTAGGCGCCTTTCGTATATAGAAGGCGCCCGACATACTTAGGTGCCTTTCGCATAGGGAAGGTACCCCATACAAGGTAAAGCGCCTTTCGTATAGAGAAGGCACCCACATCAGTAGGCACCTTCCGCAGGAAGAAGGTGCTCAACATCAGTATGTGCCTTCCGCATATGGAAGGTGCCTATCAAAAAGCACGTGAGGAAGGCACCTTCCTCATAGAGAAGGCACCTCCATTCTTCGCCAGTTGACCAAGTAAAGCGACGTGGGCAGAGTTGACTGGTGCCATTCCAGTTCCACATCACGCAAGATAATTCTTGGAGTTGCACCAATGGACAAGAACGTCTTACCTATGCCAGGTGAAGCATGCACCAATCAACAAACGCGCTATCGTTAGGAACAAAGCCTATTTTTAGCAGATGTCGATTACATTTACTAGACTATCCCAGTTTAGTCTAGACTAAACTACTGTTGTAACTACTTTGTAATAGAAGATCTGTGTGTGTGCTATATAAACACACATAGACCTCTCTGATAATCATCCAGAATCTAGAATATTGAGAATACATTTGTCATTTTGAGGAGATAGAAACATTGTAATAATTCTTTGGCGAATACAATAAAGTTCGAGAGTTTCTAACTGCGTGTTCAGCTGGAAGGGAGCTGCTGGAGCCTGGGCCCACTCCAAGCCAGTATTCCTTCCCTTTTATTTATGCTTTCCTAGATTAGTTTCCTGCTTTCATAGGTTTATTTCTTGCACTTTTATTTCCATTTCCACGGTAGGTTTACTTTTATGCACGTATGAATATTTACATTCTTAGGATTTAATTATTCATACGTAAATTATTGTGGTGTGGATGAATGATTGACAATATTTTAAACCCCCCAATAGTAGAATTAGTCGGACTCATCTCAAAGTGGGTATTGTAAGTGATCTTGTCTGAGACACTTTTGAAGTTTACGAAGCTCCCTGGGTTGACAATTTAAATGATCGGGCAGTGACAAAATAGGAGTAAAATTCACCTGTGTTTGGCCCGCAACATTTGAATTGACTATTATACATGTTAGTGAATTGATGAAATATTTTGAGAATATAATATAAATTGACTAAGGTGATAGTGAAAATATCTAGGGGGTAAAAACAAAATTATTTTCACTATTGACAATCGCAAATAGAGGGATGTGGATGCATTATATCAACTTAGAGTTTATGGATAAATAGGGGAGACCACCACATCATGTAGACTAAGTTAGAACACTAGTAGTAGTGGGAGGAGGTTAGGTTTAGGTAGATAGTTTGAAAACCATTGTCTTGTCCAATTTTTACCTTAAAAGGTATACCCAAAGGAAATGATAATACTTTTACACACTGGTAGTGCTACTACAATAACACTTTAACTAATCGATAGCATTATAACATTATAAGAATAATTTCATCATCAAGTTACACTATTTCCATCCTAGTAGCACTTCTGCTATCAAATATTATTTTCCTTGAAACTCAAAAATTAGCACAAAATTATTTTCCTTGGTACTTTTGTAAGGTTGAATTTTGTGCTAATTTTTGAGTTTCAAGGAAAATAATAGGTTTAATGATTTATAGTTTTAGAAGAGGTTACAAATTCTAGACTACTAGGAGAGGAGGTCTCACACACTAGAGACTATCTTGGTCCTCTTGGACTACATAGATCATAAACTTCTAGCAACAAGAGGACTCTACCATATGGCCCTAATGTTGAATGTTGAGTTGAACGAAGTGTTGTTGATGACACTAGTAGAGAGATGGTCTACAAATATAAATACACTCTAACTACCCTATGGATAGATGGTCATATAAAACAACAAAAACCATGCATCTAACTATGTAACATGTAATCAATTGATAAAAAAGATTAAGTAACCATTATGACACAAATATAAAGAAAATAGGATGCTCTTCTCATTAATAATTTGGAAAATGATTACAATAGATCCCTCTTAGGGATTCACCAATGATACATGATTACAATATGTGATCCCAAAAGGGAAAAATATGCAATCCGTAGAGTTCTTGCTCTTCCAAATATGATAATGGAGGGTTTTCCTAGCAACCTCCGCTTTATGATGCCAAGAAGGTGATCTTGATGATGTCTAGCTCCTGCTAAGGCCTGTAACCTGCACACAAAGAAACTACAAAAGCATCAATAGCATAGGAAAGCCTCTCAAGATGAGGTTCATTTCTTGATTATATGAACTAGAAATAAAATGCATAAAGTAATAGAGAAATGAATGAAAATAGTAAAAAAATATGTGAAAGATTGAAAAAGATAATGCTAATCTATGTTAAGAACAAAATTGAAAGCAATTAAGACTAATATAACTAAAAAAGATAAAAAAAATTAGATTTCACCACAATACCATCATCAATCAGAATGTTTGGGTCCATTTGCCATCTTCAGCATCGACATCGGTGCCTACAGAACACTATCAAAAATAACAACCACCAAATAGAGACTCTATTCTCTGAGTTCGATGTAGGGTGATGATCAATTTGAATGCCAAATTGATGTTCAAGGATCATTGTGTATAGAAACACAATTTGATTATATATTGACTCTAAATTGATGCCAAATTGATGATCAAATGGTAAGGGATTTATCCTTCAAGTTTTATTGCACTCCATGGATGCAAGAGATGAACTTCATGATGCAAATTTGGTAGCACCGTGATGCTTATGAGAGATTGCACTCTCTAATCACAAAAGGGTAGCACTTCGTTGCATTCTATTGGGGATCAATTATCTATATTCTATCTTGTTTTTGGGTGCCTTAAATAGACTTCCCAAATTGGGATCCTAGCTTGCTGAAGAAGCCAAGATCAAGATTCGATTAGGCTCAAGGAGGTGAGGCAATGCTTCTAGAAGCTTCTTGAACCAATACCATTGTAGATTGGTTGCTTTGTAACTAAATTTACTCAACTCAGGAAGCTCAATTTTATTATAGACAAGTTCATCTTTGATTAGAATGACTCGCTCTATGACCATCATAATTTCTAGCGGTTGTGAGGTTATTGCTAAAGGGGATAATTGTGCTGGCTGTAAAGGAATGTTTGCCCCTATTTGAGTGGTTAGAACCACTTTTAGGTCTTGGGAAGGCCCAAGATGAGTCATATGGCCTAAAAAGGTGTCCACATGAGTAGCCTCCTCAACATGACATGTTTTAGGTGTCTACAGATGCCCCTTTTTGGGATGCATTGTGGGAAAACACAACACTGAGCAAAAATAGACAACCTAACGTCACATTGCAGGTTGATTGATGTTCATTGATCTGGTCAACTTTAGATGCCCCAATCATGGAAAGAGCATGCATCTTTGAATCATTACCTCCAACAAAATGAAGAACTTGATTTTGGTAATCTTTGGGGTATTGGAATACAAGCTTAAGTCTAATCCTAGCCTTAGTGGCAATTAGGAGATAAGCTTAAGTCCAATCCTAGCCTTAGTGGTGATTAGGAGATAAGCTTAAGTCAAAATCCTAGCCTTAGTGGTGATTAGGAGATAAGCTTAAGTCAAAATCCTAGCCTTAGTGGTGATTAGGAGACAAGCTTAAGTCAAAATCCTAGCCTTAGTGGCAATTAGGAGATAAGCTTAAGTCAAATCCTAGCCTTATAATAAAACCTAGCCTTAGAGGTGATTAGGAGATAAGCTTAAGTCAAATCCTAGCCTTAGAGGTGATTAGGAGATAAGCTTAAGTCCAATCCTAGCCTTAGTGGTGATTAGAAGATAAGCTTAAGTCAAATCCTAGCCTTAGTGGTGATTAGGAGACAAGCTGCTCAGTTTGTTTGAATTTGTTTTTGATATTTTGTTTATTTGCCCCAAGCAAGGAGGGTGCATGATTGTCTTTGGCAATGATTCTTGAATAAATGCACTTAGCAATGATTGAGTTTTTGATTATTGAATTTGATTATAAATTTTGTGATTATATGACTACCCCCTCAAGTGATGAGTCGATGAGGAAATGGCAAGTGATGAAAGAGATGAGTCACTTGACCAAGATGACTTGATTTGGATGGTGCAAGATGATAACCTTTGTAAAGGGAAAGTCTTGTTACAACTATGAGTTCAACCATTATTAGTAATTGTACATCTCTATCCCATGGAGCAGTCCAACCAAATGGCTTTCTTAGGGAATCAAGATGATAGCAATTCAATTAAAGCTTGAGGTGAATCACTATGTTCGATGATTTGATGAAATTTCATAGAAGAATGAAATGTACACCTCGTTCTCATGGAGAATTCTGGTCGCAATGGCCTTCTTAGGGATTGAAGTGAAGATATTTCAATTTATCAATGAATAATTTGGTTCAAATGGCCTTATGGTAATTTACTCATCTTATCGAATTGCATGGATAGCAAGTCGTTGCAACCACCAAGTGTATAGGGTAAATAACTAGGTACGAGGTGCATTTGAGATTTTTTTATTTGATTTTTTTGATTTTTTTTGTGGACCATTAGATGCATTATGTGTTATGATTTATGGATGCATTGATGGATGTAATGCCTAGATGATAGATGTATGGATGCATAGATGTATGTATGCATAGATGTGATATCTGATGTTAGATGGATGATTTAGATTTGTTTATCTAATTATGAATGTGAATTCATGTTGTTGTTATGAAAAATCTAACATGTGTGATATGCATTAATTTTATATGGATGGTCTAATGCAAATGTACATGTATGCTTTAATCACTTAAAACATAATGAATGAATCTAATTTGTGTTTAACAAACTAATGGTAGACACCATAGAATGTATGAAAATCATGAATGAAAATGTTAACCCTTATCATAAGAATTAATCATTTATACATCCATATGTGAGATGAAATGATGTGAGATGTAGGGGCTTTCCCTATAAGCTTCTACAAACTAAAATATATGCATAAAATAGTCAGTGGCCATCTAAATATCATTGTTGATATCCATCCGATATCTATCCTATTTTATGAACACCCCTTAATAAACAAAAGTTCATAAGGAAAACTATGATTGTTTGATGAGATGATTTGTTGCTATTAGGGGATTTTTGAGGTTTTCCATGAGACTCAAACACCCTAGTTGATTGATCAAAAGTTGTATAATGACTACACAAGACTCTTGAAAGATACAAGCCTATTAAGAAGACCAAGATATTCACTATCCCTATGTGTGCAAAGTGAATATATTAGATGAGGCATAAGACTACCTCATTGCCAGGCGGGTTTCATTCAACCCATTGTTGTAATGAGGATCACCATATGGTCATCATGATCCTGAGTTTGGATGTAGTTAGACTAGACTACTAGGCAATACAAGCCACCTAAAGCTAGCTCATCCATAAGCTGACATTGGTCTATACAAAATAAGGTTGCTAATGTGACAGACATATCACCATGCATAAGGCTACTCCATTGCCAGGCGGGTTTCATTCAACCCATTGTTGTAATGGAGATCACCCCATGGATTTTGAATACTAAAGATTCCAGGGATTCAAGCTCATTACCCCCTTCTTTTATTTTAATTGCTTGGGATACTTGCTCATGCTTAGTGATGAAAATAACTATTTATTTTACATTTTGTTTTATTTTTGAGCAAGGGATTTTCTTAGTGATGAAAATCATTATTTATTTTGCTTTGATTTGGGAATTTTTCTCATTTTGTGTAAGAGCAAGGGATTGTTTGGGTAGGGGGGAGCTTGTCCTTTTGTCAATGATCAGCATTCTAGACCATGCACATAATAATATGAGCAAGGAAAACCTTTCACTTAAGGTGACAAGGATCACTTTGTAGTGTCATCCTTCCTTGTTCAAACTAGGATTGTTAATGTGTGAAATTGTGTTGGGATTTTGACATATGCAAGGTACTATCAAAACTAGACCTTACCTCCAAAAGCCAAGATAGATTTCTAAAAAATCTGAAAAGATAACTAGGGATGGTTGAATGACCATAAAACCCTAGTATACACCTTATAGCAACTCATTAGATGTGTTGAAAAACACAGTTACTCACAATGGAAATGTGAATGATAATGATATAGGATTCATGATTGGCATACAAACATGGTGTCATTCATAAGAATGTAAACACAACCTATCCTAATGCAAATGCAATGGATGAATATACCTAATGCAATGCAACTAATGAATGCATATGATGAAATGTAAATATTTTTGTGTTTTAATGTTTTGAATTATTTTTGTGATTTTATATTTTTTGATTTGTTTGGTATTTTTTGATGATTTTTGTTGTTTTTGATTGTTTTATGATTTTAAGGGGGAAGGTGTGATACCTTATGCATTCCTAGTATGTGTGGTGATCGATGAAAGTAGGGAAGGCACGATACCTTTAGAATCCCCAATTTGCTTCATCGATTATGATGTGGATGGTGGGGAAGGTGTGACACCTTGAAGACCCCTAGTGTGCATTTTATCTACTGTAATGTGATTGGCTTGGCTAGGAGGAGTGGTAGAAATTGACCCCCCTATTGTGGCATGAAATTTTATGCAATGCCAATGTCCCGATGAGACGAGATGAGTGAAGATGAAACGTTGGATGAAGCCATAGGTTGCGTAGATCGATTTTGATATTCCTGGTCCTCTATTACAACACTGATCATTCCCACAAACTCTTGGGGAGGTGGATTGATATGCACCTAATTAGGTTGCTCAACTTGATTGGAAGGTGTTGTGTTTGCTTCGTGTGTGGGTAAGGGGTCTTGGAAGACTCCTATTGGTTGGTTGTTTGGAGCAAGAGGATTGCCAATCTGAAGCTCTTGCTTCTCGATCATATCTTGTACTAAATATCTAAAGGGGTAACATGTCTGGATGTCATGACCTCTTTGTTGATGGTAAACACAATATAGATTTTCCTTGTGCCCCTTTGATCTACGCTTATTAGGTTTCAATGGATGGATCTCAGGAAGATTGATTGCTTGTGCCTCACACAATCGATTGAAGATCGATGCTAATGTCTCTGATAAATGAGTATATTATCATGGTGGTTGACATTGTTGGCCTTGTATTTGATGTTGTTGCATATGATTTTGGGCTAGTGGAGGTTGAGCCTGGTAATTAGGCTGCACTAGTAACTGAGGTGATGCGGTCTAGTTTGAGGATCCGAGGATACTCAAAACAACTTGATTAACTAGGGCCACCTTTTGTTGCATGTTGCCACCTTTAATATTCTTGTTTGGCCATTCCCTTTTGTGGAGTTGAATATCACCCTCTTGGACCTTGATGTCCTCAATGATCTTGGCTTGTGCTAAGGCCTCCTCGAATGTTTGATATTATTGTAATTGTAAGAAGAGTGAGATCTGCTTCGAACAACTTCTAGTAAACATTCGAGTGAGCTCTATTGTGGGTAGGGTGAAAGGTAATTTTGACATCACCTTCCTCCACCTATTGCCATACTCCATGACTAGCTCATCATCAAGTTGATGAAGGCTAGACAAGTCAATCAAGTTTATCATTTTCTTAGTGCTAAAGGTAAAATATTCCAAAAATGCATCGACTAATTGCTCAAAGGTGTATATGCTATGATGTGGTAGATGATTATACCATTCTAAAGCACCCCCAACTAATGTTATAAGGAAGGTTCTCAACATCAAGGGGTCATTATCTTGAAGATGAAAGCACATATTGATGAAGCTTGTCACATGCTCTTGTGCGTCTTCATCACCTTTGAACTTTTCAAGTTTAGGCATCTTGAAATGCGATGGGTATGGCGGTGATGGCACTGATGGATGCAAAGGTTGATTGCTAAGCTACTTTAGTGTGGGTTTTTGATAAACCAAACTTTGAGCTTGTTTTTCTAATGAATTTAGCTGATCAGTTAGCACTTTGTATGCCCTTGGTGAAATGATATGATCTATCTATTGTCACCCTTGATTAGATAGAGGGGGCCAATTTTGATGTTGAGGTGGGTGATAAGTATAATCATTAGGTACCTCATCATAAATGGATTCAAGGTAGGTATCTACTTGTTCCTGATGTTCCCATTGGGACTCTTCATATAATTCCTCTTCATGTTGATCTTGGTATTGTTGAGGAGTATGAGGTTCTTGATGATAACCAGGTAATGGCCTTTGATGTTGAACATGATTTTGGCGTGGCCAAGGGGGAATATTTTGAGATTGTATTGGGTGCCTTATGCATTGTTGCATCCTCTAGGTGCTAGGTGTAAGCACCACTTCATGCAATGCATTTTGGAATTGCTCTTGTTGTATATTTTGTTGTTCTTGTATCTTTCATTGATACAACCTTTGTAGGTGTGCTCATTGTGGGTCCACCCATTGTTGATTTAATTGTTGTTGATCCAACTAGAGTTGATTTGTATGTTGTTATCTATTAATATTTGGCCTAAGTGCCTGATGAGTATGATTTTGTTGCTCAGTTGTATGGGGTCTATGTACCCTCGTATTTGAAATATGGATGGGTTTGTCATGTCTTTCCCCCTAGTAGGATCTATTACTTATTTTCCATGATCCCTAAAGGTTGTATTGACCTGATACTCTAGTTTATGAATGGGCTCTGTATAGTCTGGTGATGTAGAGATGCAACGTGGTTGCACCAAGTACTCTTCACGAGGAGTAGGAGGATGACTTGGGTCCTCTTCCTCATCTATGAGGAATGAATGATATGTAGGCTTAGATGTAAGATCTGTATATTTAAGCTGCATAGAAGTACAATGTGTGCATGTAGAGTGCTCTCCATGAGGAGTAGGGAGGTGACTTGCTCGATCAAATGGGGTGGTTTGCTCATCCAGGCTAGGCCATGGTGTATGCTCATGTTCATGTTCCGATTGATGTATAGAGCAAGTTGGGATGTGAACCTATGACATTGACTTACTAGGCCCCTCAATGGGTGGATTATTCATTATATAGAATTCTATCAGGGTATCCAAGTCAAGAAGGTTTCCTAGAGGACCTGTGGGTGCTTCTTTAATAGGGATATCTCGAAGGTCTGACCCCCTATGGATGGTATTGGTGTTATGATAAAACTTGGGATGCCATTCAAGGATGGGCATGTCCTCTGGACTGATTTGGAGATGTTCATTGGTTATGGAGCCTGATTCTCTCTCTAATTTAGAGGTCTTGTTTTCAGCATTTAGACCAACTCCATGAAAGGGGGGTCCCTCGACCATTTTTTTGTTTTAGAAAATTTTGACTTTTGAAAAAAAGTTGTGGGTGTTATATATAAAAATGATCAGTGTGATGAGCTGATCATAATGGGCTAGGACTCAAAAAAGTTTTTTTGGGATCACATTTTGTATTTGTGGAATATTTGGCCAAAAAGGGCTAGTGGAAAAATGACAAATTTGAGGAATTTTGAGAAAATAAGGAGTTAGGCCTCAAAAATGTTGTGAGAGGTGCACAAGGGGCTAACTAAGACAACAAAATAAATTTGGTGATTTTTGGGGTTGTCTAGGGCTTTTTATGACTGTTTTAGTGTTGTTTTTCCCTATTTTTGGCTTAAAAATTACTCAAAATAGAGTAATGATAAAACCAACATAACTTCTTCGTTATAGCTCCGATTTGCATGATTTTTAATTTTTTGGGTGCAGAATAAAAAAGTAGCAATTTACTTATTTAGGGTTTGGTCCCAGATCGGATGGTAGGATCTTATGTTGATTACATGAACAATAAAGAAACACACAAAGTAGACAAAATGATTATCTCTTTTAAAGATTACTTTGTGTTTCCTAGAAAACTAGCTTGTGTGTTATGATTCATTGAATATCTTGCCACTTTCTCTTGTTCGAGTTTGAAAAATATTGATGTAATTCTCAATGTTAAAGGTATTTCACCTGTACGCTCTCACACACTAATTCGGTGATGAAGTCCAGATTGTGAAACCCACCAAGATATGGAGATGAAGCCCATATCCGATGAGGGAGCACAGGTCCTACCAGTCCTCACCCAGTTCACTATGATCAGTGATACACCTTTCGAAGAAGAGTGCATGCAATTTTTCATGGCTACGATGGTTCTTGGAGCTGGCCTTGGCCAAAATGGGGTTTAAAAATCCACAATACAAGCCAAACAAGTGGTGATGAAGGCCACCATTGGTCTTGATCAAGTGGTTGGATGTCACTTCCAACTCACTTGATGTTAAATTTACAATGTGAAGTGTGTGTGGTTCATTTTAATTTCATGAAAAAATGAAATGCAAGATACAACATGCAATAATTTTCACTAATGCATAAGGTACGTTTTAAATTCCCAAAATATGAAATAAAAAATATTTTATCTTTCAGAAATTGACTGTGTAGATTTAAATGAAACAACCTTTAAGTAGGCCATAGGTAGACAAAACCTAACACAAAAATTAGTCAGAGGCCATATTTGTGAATAAATACCTATAGGAGATGTCGTCAGACACATATTTGGTTAGAAATGTGGCCACTAGATTCTAGGGTGGTGAGCAGTATAGGCCACTATTCCTAGCAACGGTTGCAAGTAAACTTAAGATTTTTTCTTAAAATTTCTCTAGGTTTTCTAATTAAAATTCTAATCTATATTTTTAGAAAAACATAGTATAAAATAGGGAAAGATCCACTTATAGGTGAATCCCTCATTCGATGAAGATACTATAAAACTGGTTTTTTGTGTTCTATTCCTTGGCCATTAGAGATTAGAGCAATGGGCATGTTGGTTGTTAGATCCGATGGCGATGGCCACTATTATCCATGCTTGCTAAGAATGGTGGTACCTACAATGCAAAAATAGCAAGAAAACTCAAGTTAGCAACAATATTGGGAGATTGTGGGATCGAGTCCCACCGTGATCGCCACTGTAAAGTAGAAAAAACCATGCATCTAACTATGTAACATGTAATCAATTGATGAAAAATATTAAGTAACCATTATGACACAAATATAAAGAAAGTAGGATGCTCTTCTCATTAATAATTTGGAAAACGGTTACAAAAGATCCCTCTTAGGGATTCACCAATTGATACATTATTACAATATGACACCCCAAAAGGGGAAAGATGCAATCCGTAGAGTTCTTGCTCTTTCAAAACTAATAATGGAGGGTTTTCCTAGAGACCTCTATTTGATGATGTCAAGAAATGTGATCTTGATGATGTCTAGCTCCTGATTAGGCTTGTAACCTACACACAAAGAAACTACAAAAGCATCAATAGCATAGGAAAGCCTCCCAAGATGAGGCTTATTTCTTGATAATGCAAACTATGAAGCAAATGCATAAAGCAATAAGGAAATACATGAAAATAGAAATATAATGCATGATGGACTGAAATAACTAATTCTAAAGAACATCAAAAATATAATTGAAAGAAAATAAGACTAATTTAAATGAAAAAGGTAAGCAAATTGGATATCACCACAAGGTCACCCTCAATCAGAATGACTAGCTGTACTGACCATATTTGGTGTTGGTGGTGATGCCTATGGGTCGTTGTTGAAAATAGTGACTGCTATATAGAGGCTCTATTATATGAGCTCGATGCATTGTGATGATCAATTTGAATGCCAAATTTATGTTCAAGGATCGTTGTGTTCAAAAACATAGTTTTATGGTGGAATTGGCTCAGATTGATGGTGAATTTATGATGATCAGTAGTGTAATTTATCGCTAAAGCTCTCAAAATCTCCATGGATGTAAGATATAACTTTGTAATGCAATTTTAGAAGCACCATGACACTTATGAAATATTGCACTCTCTAATCACAAAAGGGTAGCACTTCTTTGCATTCAATTGGGGATCAATTCTCTATCTTCTATCTTTTTTTTGGGTGCCTTAAATAGACTTCCCAAATTAGGATCCTAGCTTGCTAAGGAAGCCAAGAATCAAGATTTTATTAGGCCCAAGGAGGTTAGGCAACGCTTCTATAATATTATTGAACCAAGACTGTTGAAGATAGGTTGATCTATAATAGAATTTACTCACCTTGAGAAGCTTGATTTTGTTATAGATGAGGCCATATTTTATCAGAACGACCCACTTTGCGGTCGTCATCACTACTAGTGACCATGAGGCCATTGCTAGAGGGAACGATGACGTAGGTTGTAAAGGATTTTTTCCCCTGCTTGAGTGGTTAGAACCATTGTTAGGTCTTGGAAAGGTCCAAGATTAGTCATATGGCCTAAAAAGGTGTCCACATGAGTAGCCTCCTCAACATGACATGTTTTAGGTGTCTATAGCTCATAACATTGGAATATGTCTAGTGCATCTTGAGAGTTCCCATCAAGGGAGATCTTATATGCCTTTATCAAAGCTAATAATGGAGTTTAAAGTAGTTTATGGATGATGTACATTTTCTAGTAGTCAAGTCTAACATTTACATTGATGTTGTCTATGTTAGGGGTCACCTAGACAAGTAGGTGGCCTTACTATGTGCCCTAGTTTAGAAGTAGTTATTAAAAATAATAGTATAAGGGTTATACATTGGGGTTTGAAGAGGTGGTGTTGAATATGTAGGAGCAGAAGATAATTTTTTCTTGGGGACCAGTCATCCTAGTTAGGCTATACCATTGATTTCACCAAGTGGTTAATATATGAGTAAGGGGATTTTCATGATTAATATTGCTTGAGGTATGGACCTAGGATCATATATCCCTATTATGACCACCAAGTATGCCAATAGGTAGATGATAGAGAGTCACCCTTAGCATATTTATTAGCACACCACTTGGAGGTTGGAAAGGGTAGGGTTATTAGAGGTATTTTGGGAGGGAATATTTTCTTATAGATGATCTACAAAGAGAGTAAGTGATATGGAATTCATATAGGCAAAACCCAGTCTAGGAAAATGATGTATATCAACTAGCTTGGGTGATAATGGTGAGATGGATGGTAAAAAAAAAAGAGTAGAGTGTAATATCTTTTGTTTTTATCATGTGGTTTGATAATTTGGGTAGAGGCAAGATATCCTTATAACGTCAATGTAGTATAATCTATTGATGCAATAACAAGGATTTTAGCCTTTATAAAAATTAGACTTGTATCCTAGGCTAGACATTAAGGACCTTATCATTCTAAACATAGAATTCAATGACCTTGGAGTTAGTTTTGGATACTATGGATGGTATCAGATCATTTGACCCTTACAAATCAATATAGTTGAACTAAGGATAGATGAGTAGATGCATCTAGGGAAATGACCATAGGGATTCCATTGATAAGTCTCACCACTAGTTAGACAATTGTGAGAGTACCAGTAGAGGGTAGTGAAGAACACAAGCTTATACTGAGAGGGGGGGTGAAAAGTATAAGATACAAATTTTTACTTTCCAAAGTAGTAATATCCAATATCATAAAATTGTAATAATAAAACAATGCATAGATCATAACACACATAAGAGACACAAATTTAATGTGGTTCAACCCATGTGGGCTATGTCCATGGAGAAAATATTTCTTGTAAATTTTCTCAACAAATCTCTTGGGAACCAATACCCTATTACAATATTTATGGGAACCAACCCAAAAGAGAAACCAATCCCCTATAAATTTCATGGAAACCACTCCACAGGATACACCAATCCCCTCTACTTCAAGTTTTGTGGACCTCTATCCATAGGAGACACCAATTACCTCTCAAATTCATGGAAACCACTCCATAGGAGACACTAGTCCCATTTGATTTAGGTCTTGTGGAACTCTATCCCTTGGAGACACCAATACCCTCTCAAGTTCATGGACACCACTCCCCAGGAGATACTAATCCCCTATACTTTAGGTTTTTTAGACACCACTCCATAGGAGAAACCAATATGCTTTGATTTAGATTTTGTGGACCTCTATCTAAAGGATACAAAAATCCCCTCTTAATTTTGTGGACACCACTCAACATGAGATACCAATCCCCTCTACTTCAAGTTTTGTGGACACCACTCCACAAGAGATACCAATCCATTTTTATATGGTTCATGGACCTCTATCCATAGGAGACACCAATCCCCTTTGCTCTAGTTTGTGGACCTCTATCTACAAGAGATACCTATCCCCTTTGATTTGGTCTTCTCCAAATCCTTCTCAAAATTACTCTAAGCCTACACACAAGGCTTACTCAAACCTGCTCCAAGCCTAAATAAGGCTTGCTTAAAGCTTCTTCAAGCCTACAAACCAAGGTATGCTCAAATATGCTCCAAGTTTACACAAGGCTTGCTCAAACTTACTCCAATCCTACACACAAGTCTTTCTTAAACCTGCTTCAAGCCTACACACAAGGCTTTCTCAAAACTAATCCAATCCTACACAAGGATTGCTCAAATATTCTTCAAGCCTACACACAAGGTTTGTTTAAACTTACTCCAAGCCTACACATAAGGCTTCATTAAATATACTCCAACAAAAACTCAATAAACTTACTCAAAATAGCTCTTCTACCCTGCTCAAAATAGTTCACAAAACTTGCTTAAAATAGCTCACCAAACCTGCTCAAAAATCTACTCAAACCTACTCATAAATCTACTCAAACCTACTCATAAATCTGCTCAAACCTGCTCATAAATCTACTCAAATATCCTCCTCAACCTACTCATAAAACTTGCTCAACTCTATTCCAAACCTTGTATATAAAAATTGTTTATCTATCTTGCATTATGATGTTATCATGTACTTTATCTATTCTTAAATGTGATTTCCTCAACTAAAGCAGTTTAGACATATTCTACCCAGAATTCATTTAACCTCTTGAAAATATAGAGAATGGTAAGCACTAACAAATGTTCAATATGTTCTTCACATTCATTAAGTCCATAACGTTCATGTCTCACTTTTATTACATTTAAAGGTAGATCTAGTCTAGCACTTTACAACTAACCTAGTATTTATTGATTTACAAATTCACTCCAAAACCAATCGCAATGCACAAGTCCTTCTCATATACTCACAAAATCAATAATGAACAATGCACAAGTCTGTCCTTTTAATATACTCCTAAAATCAATAACGATGATGCACAAATTGGATTCATAAATCTGATCTATAATCTTGCATTTTTATTTCCAATATCACTCAAAACAATGTACACTTATGTTCTCAAACACTTTGTATTTTTATTCCCAAATTTATTCAACAGTAATGCACAACTTATTCTCAAACCCTAGCTCATGTGTTTCCAATTTCATTCAACAATGAAGCACAACTTTATTCTCAAGCCCTAGCACATGTGCCTCCAAATTAATTCAAAAATAAAGCACAACTTAGCTTTCACACTCTAGCACAAATATTTCGAAAAATGCACATAAATTCATCCTTATATCTCCACCTTATTACTTAAAAATATTTTCTTCAAACAACACCACTTTGAGTTGTAGTTAAAACACCATACCTCTAAAACTGCCTTGATGAAGATGTTTCCTCAAAAACCTATCTCAAAATAACTCCCTTTATTTGGCCACTTCAAAACAAGTTAGAAAAACTCCTTTTCAAATAATTCACATAAAATCCTTTCAAAAATATGTGCACAAGAATACCTGAAAATAATGCTCTATAACTCCTTTTTTGTTTCACAAGATAAAACCCTTAATAATGAACCAAAAACCTTAAAATTTCAAGCAAGAATACAATAAAAAAAACCACAATACACCTTATATCTCCTTTCTAATGTGCAAAAAATACAATTTAATATAAACCGAAATATACCTTATATCTCATAATTAAACATGCAAAATCACAACTTTCAAATAAGACCCAAATAACTTTAGTACAATTTCAAATGTTATTTTTACACCTTATGAATCCCTCTAGATCAAATTAAAAATAAAATATTTGCCCTCCTTGATGCATAAAAAATGGAGTACCTTTGCAAAACAAATTTTAATCAAAATGTATTCATACCTTTCATAAGAACATGAAATATTCTCTTTTGCCTTGCCAAAAATTGTTCGCAGTGATTTGATCATGTGACCTCTTGGCCCATGGTGCCCTAGTTGTAGCTAAGCATCCAACTAGGTGACACTAGCAAATAGCAATAGTAGTGCACAAATTAACTCTAAAACCTTCTTTCTACCATGCAAAACAATATTTTTACCACCAAAACAACACCCATGTGTCACCCGTGTGAATCAAAATTGTGACCACCTCTCTTGCAGCGTCTTAGTGCTACCCAAATGACTAGATGTGCTAGCATGCTAGCTAAAATAAAATGTGCAACCCTTTGTCCTTATATTCACTGTGCCCTCTACCTAAATTTTTCCCCCTTCTCCTCTGTGATTCATCATTTCAAAAAGTGTGAGCGGATATCGAAATGCACACACTTAAAACCTTAGCATTGCATTGGATTAATGTTTGATTTAAATACTTTTTACCTCCATGCTCACACGATGTTGGTCCTCAAGAATTTAAATAATGCTTTTTAAACGTTGGTGCTATGCTTGTAACTTTATATCATAATATTTAAAAATATTATAATATTACTTTTTTAAACTTAGGCCTTCAAACATTTGTACCAACTAATTTTAATTAAACCCTTTTGCCTCCTCTTTAAACTTTAAACTTTTGGGCTTCTTATAATATTTAAACCTATATGATAGGGATTAGGTGTTAGGTGTGGTATATCCTATGTAATAAACCATTTTTATTTTAATGGTCGTATTTGGTTGTCTTTGTTTAATGGTAGTTGCTGTAATGGATAAGGTGCACTATAATCATTAAATGCGACCTTATCCGTAACTTGTGATGTAATTACCTATTTATAGGCCTTTGATTAGCAATTTTAATTAGTTTTGGGTTTTTTAATCATTCATATTATGCTTGTTATAGCTGATCCATATAATTTGGTATCATATCTGGTTGTGAAATTAAGGCAAGTATCATATTTTCCTAGGTTGAGATAGGTTCATACATGGAACGTGAACGCCTTCATAGTCAGATCCGTGGAATCACCGTTCAAGAACTTTTGTCAGCTTTATAGATTATCTCAATATGTACGTGGTTTCATCCCACCTTGGTTGTGCATATTTGGCAAATCCAAACTCTTCGATCGTCTCTATTTTCATTTTCATACGAGTTTGTGATTTGGAGCGATTCATTATGGTATTGATCCATGTTTTTTGGGCATTCATTTGTCCTTCATTCATTTTGTGCTCATTCAAATCACATAATTTATTTCCATATTTTCCAAAATTATTTTGAGTACAACTCTCGCACGTGATGATGCTTTTCCCAACTTGCCATCATCATCATAAACTTTCAAGATATTCTTGCCATCATGCATCAGCTACATGCCAAAGATATCACTGAATATCTCATTACTGAATCTCGTGCTATCACTACCAAAATCCTTGACCACCATTGTGTTTCTGCATGCGATGCACATAGACAACTGGTATGGAATCACTCAAGACCACAACCACCAACCCCATCATAGCTTTTTCATAGCCCTTGCATGCAATTACCCATTTTTTTTGGCTTGATCTACCTGTGTACTGTTCTCGCAACCATCAGATCCCTGTTCCTTCAAATTTTATCCATAGCATGGTTACCATCTCACATTTTGGTTTTATCTCATTTTCTCACCATTTCCCTCCTTGTCGTCCTCTAATCTGTATTGCATTGTGATGACGATGATCATTCCCATGGAGATTGACACTTCCATCCTCTATGGTGATCATTTTCCATGACCACCACATCCTCCAGTACCATTGATCCATTATTTTTGCTCCAAAAACATTTGTTTGCAACGAAGTTTTTCACTATGCATCTTACAGTTTGTTGGCGTCTCTCTCATGGTTCACCCACACTGACGACATCCAATCATTCTGGTGATCCCTGTGTAATTCAGTGAACATTTTCGATGGTTCCTTCACCTCATTCTCTGCCTAGCCGATATTTGGGTACCTCTTTTCTTCCATCACCCTCTGCAATTAGCTCTATAGTGCCACTCCACTCCTTCCCTTTGGTGATATCTACAATTTCCAGTGGTTTTTCTTCCTTTATATCATCACAATGCCACCTATATTTTCTACTAGTGGGCTTCCACCATTTCAAACATGATTTTGGGCATCATTTTGCATGTAAAACCATACTATGTACATTTTTGATGTGCTCACCTTCTTCCAATGCGTTATACATTTTTCAATAGGATTAATTAAACCTTTCCCTAAGATTTGACCACTTTTAAATTTTTTTTTGGCATCTTATGTGGGTTATTCCCTCACTCTCCACTATGTTTTTCCTATCACCACCCACTGCTTCCAATCAGCCCATCCCATGTGCCTCATCCACATGCGCATTTCCTACATCCCCGTAGTTATGTCCCATCTACCATCCTCTCCCATCCACATCAGCCTTCCTGCTTTTCCATGCATTGCATCCCCTACCCCTTACTCATTCATTCAATTGGAACCCTCTTTATTAAATTTTGTCATCCCTTTTCACCCCTTTTAATTCTGCCCACCTTTTCCTATTGTCACCACCCTTTAATGCCACCTACCTTGGCCTCTTGCTGCCCCCTCGATTTGCTGTTACAGGCCCTTGAAATTTAATGAGGCACATTTCATAGCCATTTAAATTTAATGCACCTTGTGCCTCCTTGCATCCCCTGTTGAATTTTCATTAATACCGGATCATAACCGTGGAGTGTCACCAATTTCCCCCAACATAATTTTTTTTCATTCGGAGAGTCGCTATTATTTTTAATGTTATAGGGCCCTCATTCATCTAAGTATAGCCTTACATATACTAGTTGGAAAGGTCATTTTGAGCTCGACATCTCTAACATAGCACTTTTTTCATTTGGATCTAATTTGTCCTCCGAATTTTATCCCAAATAAGTCCTTCTATTTTGGGCCTGCATTTTTTGATTCTGACTGCTATTTAGTCTATTTTTAGTTGTCTTCCTACCTCAAACCAAACATATGACCAAAAACATATCCTTAGAAAAAAATTGGCTGAAATATCCCAATTTTTGCTCAAACATCCACCAGCTTTACTGTCATTACTAACAATTAGTTTGTCACATTGGCCACAGTCCAATCCCAAGTTAATTTTTTGGTAGATAAAATTACAGATCTCAACATAAAAACCTCTGCATCTTCTGCTTCTAGTGCTAAATGTGAGGTCCACATATATTAAGGTTATCAAGATCCTAATGTTATGAATACTTGGATCCTCGACATGGAAACTTGATTTAACTATAGTCAAACTGTGGAGGAAGACAAAGTTCCATTTACTCAATTGAAGATTTCTGGTATGGCTAAGGTCCTGATCACCGAACACCATGGCACTTAAAATCCCATTCACACATGGGATGACTTGGTCACCACTTTGAAATCAATATTTTATCCCTCTCATTATGATTTTGACTTAAAGGTTTATTGGGTTAGCATTCGATAGGAAACAAATCAATCTGTTCAGGATTATTCTACTGGTGGTTCCAATAAAGCCTCTCGTCCACCCCAACAAGGTCATCTATAGCAACAGGGTCATTCACAACAACAAGACTACCATGATAGTCTTCTCATTTCACCCCTTATTCTCATCCTCCCACTTCTAAGCAATCCCTTCATACTTCTTCTTCTAATCTCCAGAATGTTCAAATCTATTGATATTGTAAATAGAAATGGCATGACAAATTTAATTGTCCACAAAAGTTTAAGAAGAAGACATTGCTTTTATATTCCAATGAGGGAACTTGTGATAACCCTATCAAGACTACTGGGGAGGCTCAAATTTATGAGGAAATCAGGGGAAAACTAAATAATGCAACCTTGATGAATGGTCATTCCATGCTTGATGATCGTGACAATTTATTTGTCACATGTGCACATCTGTTGCATCATTTGATTGTATATTGTATTATTGACAATGACTCACAAAAAAATATCATTGTGAAGTCCATTGTTGATAGGCTCAAACTACCCACAACACCTCATCCTTACCCCTACTCTCTTGGGTGGAAGGATAGAAATACTACATAAAAAATCACTCACACATGTACCATTAATTACAATTTTGGCTCTAAGTTTCAAGATATAGTCACATGTGATGTGACACCTATGGACTGTTGTGGCTTATTTCTTGGTAAGCCATATCAATATGACCGAAGAGCCACATATGATGCTTATCAGAATACTTACACATTGCAACACAATAATAAGCATTACTTAATTGAATCCACAAAGCATACAAATAATATTTTGCTTACTTACCTCCAAGCATGCAAAGAATATAATCAAGCACAAGATTTAGAACTCATATTCATTTGTAAATAAGAACAACCTTCATCTGTTACACCATCTAAGTCACACAAGAATTCAACTCTTGATAACATATTACATAAATATGGTTCTATTTTCTAGGAGCCCACTTCTTTACCTCCTGAATGAGCTATTAATCATAGCATTGACATCATCCCACCTACACCTTTAACTAATGCACCCATGTATAGGCAATCTATTTTGCAATATGATGAGATTAAAAAACAATTTCAAGATTTTTTAACCAAGGGATTCATCAAACCAAGTACTTCTTCTTGTGCCTCTCCTTTTCTTCTTGTTTTGAAAAATGATGGCACTTGGTGATTTTGTATTGATTTTAGGGAACTTAAAAAAATCACCATAAAAATAGATATCCCTTACCCTACATTGATGACCTCTTAAATAAACTTCAAGGTGCTAAGTTTTTTAGTAAAATTGATCTTAAGAGTGGTTATCATCAAGTTCGGATCCAGGTTGAAGATACTTGGAAAACCGCTTTCAAGACTGATGGGTTTGTATGAGTGGCTTGTCATGCCTTTTGGGCTCACTAATGCTCTTGCTAATTTTATGAGGCTGATGAATGCTATTTTATACCACATGGAAAGACCAGCTACAACACATTGAGCATGTTTTTTCCATCCTTCAGAAGAATCAACTGTATGTTAATTTTCCTAAGTGTTATTTTGGGCAAACCTCCATATGATACCTTGGCTTCATCATCAATACCAATGGTATTCAGGTTTATCCCATCAAAGTAGTTCTTCTTACTTGGATTTCTTCCAAAAAAATCACTGAATTAAGGAGTTTCCTTGGCCTTGCCAACTTCTACCGAAAGTACATTCCAGGCTACTCAACCATTGTTGCTCCATTACATTCCTTGACTAAGGCCATATATTTTTTTACTTGGACTCCTGATCATACCCATGATTTTGCTACTCTCAAGGATAAGCTTTGTTTTTCTCCTATTTTGGTCATTCCTAACCTTAGATAGCCTTTTGAAAATGAAATTGATACCTCTCAATTTGCCCTTGGTGATGTTCTCAAGCAAAATGGTCACCCCATAGCCTATCATTTGGAGTACTTTTCCACAACCAAGCAAAACTACTCCACGAATGATTAGGAAATTTATGCCTTATTCCAAGCCAACAAATATTGACATCATTATATTTTAGGTAAAGAAACCATTATCCACAGTGATCATTTGCCTTTGCAATTTCTTCAATCCCAAACCAAGATCCAAAAAGCAAGACACATGAAATGGGATTCCTACCTTCAACAATTTCACCTTGTCATAAATTACAAAATGGGTAGTCAAAAATCTATTGTCGATTGTCTTAGTCATCCTCCTTTCACTCATGTTTTAACCGTTGTCACTACTTCTCACTTGGGTTTTTAGTATTGGCCTTTTGAGTATCCTAATGATCCTGACTTTGCACAAGTTTATCAATGTTTACAACATCCTTCTTCCTCAAACTTGTACCCTTTCAGGACTACCACCTTAAGGAGAGTTCACTTTACCATCTCGATAAACTTTGTGTCCCCCATGAGAATAATCAATCCCTTTTGAAGGAGGCCCATTCTACCCTTTATGGTGGTCATTTTGACAAAAAAAAGACTTCATCATTTGTATAGATTATTTTATTGGCCCCACATGCAGCGTGATATTGTAAGTTTGGAATTCACATGTAATATGACCTTTACAGTACAAAATATATAGATATTCATGACTTTTCCACTATCAAAAACCACATAGTGGTGTCGTAATACAATGGGCCAAAACCATGGGTTGAAACCACCCATACGGTTATCAAGTTCTTTTGAAAAAAAAATTTAACCAATAAATATAGTTAAATTTTCTATTGTTGAACCCCGTTCACATTCCTATTGTTGATCGTTGCCCATAAAAAATATTTAATGGCCTTGGAACCCCACCAACAATATTTAATGGCCTTGGAACCCCGCAAACAATATTTAATGGTAATTAGTTCCTTTCTTATCAATTTGGCTCCATTACCTAACAATCTCCCACTTGGAGACAAGATTGATACAACATCCTTGCTCCCTAGGACTGAAAGTTTCTCATAATCATGACCTTACTCCTTAAGGCCAACTAAAGTAGAGCAAAAGCTCAACTTCTCCCTGGTTACTAATTTAGTAAGCATATCAAAAAAAAATTGGGAAGTGTGAATCTTACCCAACTTTACCAAACCATCCTCCATTGTTGATTGAATGAAGTGATACCTCAACTAAATGTGCTTTGTTTGTGAGTGAAAAGTAGAGTTCTTAGCTAAATGAATGGTACTTTGGTTGTCACTCCAAAGTTTCCCATATCCTTGCTCCTAATCCAACTCCTCAATCAACCTCTGAAGCCATATGAACTCTTTGGCACCTTCCATGATGGCTACATACTCAGCCTCCGTAGTAGAAAGAGCTACAACATGTTGTAGCTTGGATATCCAACTCACTGATGTACCTCCAACTATGAATACATACCCAGTAGTGCTCCTCCCATAATATAAATCACCTACCATATCTGAATTCACATATCCTTGTAACTCAACTTTGGAATCTCCAAAATTCAAATAGGATTTTGAAGTCCCTTTCAAATAGATGAGTATCTATTTTACTGCTTGCCAGTGATATTTACTTGGATTACTCATATATTGGCTCACAAATCCCACTTCTTGGGTAATTTCTAGTCTTGTACACACCATAGCATACATCAAACTACCAACTATTGAAGCATAGGGTACCTTCCTCATGTACTCTTCCTCCTTTTTCTTGGTACATAGCTTCTTTGAGAGCTTAAAGTGCTTTGTAAGATGTTGGGCTACCAGTTTTACATCATGCATACTAAACCTCTTAAGCACATTTTCCACATAATCCTCCTGAAACAAATTCAATGTTTTCTCCTTCCTGTCTCTAGTGATTATCATGCCAATAATTTTTTTGGCTTTCCCCAAATCCTTCATGGCAAATCTACTTGTCAACTCCCTTTTCAATTTATTCATATACTGTATATTGGATCCTTCCACAAGCATATCATCAACATATAATAAGAGAATAAGGAAGATACCATTTTCTGTAGCCTGAAAATAAACACAATGGTCACTCTGGCTCCTAGTAAAATCATTCTCACTCATGAAACTGTCAAACTTGAGATACCATTGCCTTGGAGCTTTCTTCAAATCGTACAAGCTATTTTTAAATTTACACACAAGGCTCTTCTTTCCTTTGACCTCAAACCCCTCTGGTTGGTGTATGTAGATATTCTCCTCCAAATACACATGAAGGAATGTTGTATTCACATCTAAATATTCAATATGAAGATCTTCTACTGCAACTATACTCAAAATAGTCTGAATTGAAGTCATTTTTACTATAGGTGAGAAAATGTCATCATAGTCAATACCTTTTCTCTGTGCAAATCCTTTCACAAGAATTCTTGCTTTGTATCTCTTGTTGCCATTAACTTCATCCTTTACCCTATACACCCATTTTCAATGCAATTCCATTTTTCTCTTTGGAAGCTCAACCAAATCCTAAGTTTGGTTTTGATTCAACGAGTCCATCTCATCCTTCATAGCATGCTCCCACTTAATCCTAGCATCCACTTTCAAATCCTCATGAAAGCATTTCGATTCACCGACATAAGTGTACAGAACATAATGTAAAGTAGGAGAATACCTATCAGGTGCATGTCTTACCCTTGTAGATCTCTTTACTTCCTGTGGGGATGATGGTGGAGTAACAAAAATTTCATGCTCACCTTGCTCTTCCTCATGAGCACCATGTTCATCAATATGAAAAAGAGGTTGTCTTTTTACACCATGCTCTAGGATTCCATGCAAGTCAACAAACTTAGGTGCATCCTCTTCAACCTATATGTTCCTATCCTTGTACAACCTATCCTCATTGAAAATCACATCTCTACTCCTGATAACTTTCCAGCCAACATTATCCCATAACCTATATCCCATATCATCCACACCATAACCAAGAAAATAGCACTTTCTAGACTTTGAATCAAGCTTACTCCTATTTTATTTATCTATATGGGCAAAAGCCTCACAACCAAATACTCTAAGGAAAGAGTAGTTTACAGGCTTACCTTTCCAAGTCTCCTCTGGAATGCCTCTATCCAATGCAATACAAGGTCCTCTGTTTATCAAATAAACTATTGTATAAACTACACTAGCCCAACAGAACAATGGCAACCCTACATGCAATCTCATGGCTCTAACACACTCCATTATAGTTCTATTCAGCCTCTTCGATAATCCATTATCCTGTGGTGTCCCAGGAGTAGTCTTGATTCTCCTAATTCCTTCCTTTGCACAATAGTCCTCAAAATCCTTGCTGCAATATTCACCACCATTATCAGATTTAAGGCATTTAACTTTCTTACCTTCTTCATTCTCCACTTCAAAAAAGTGTCAAAAATATCAGATTTATGCCTGATTGTGTAGATCCATGTCTTCCTACTAAAATCATCAATGAATATAACATAATAAGATTAGCCCTCAAGAAAAAGTATCGGTGAGGGACCCCACACATCTGAGTGAACTAACTCTCATTTCTCTTTCTTCCTTTCTAGACCAACCTTCAGAAATATTACCCTTTTTTTATTTTCCATATACACAACCTTCACAGAAACCTAAATCAACCTCCTTGATTTTTGAAAACATTTTTTTGGAATCAAGGATTTTCATCCCTTTCTCACTCATATGACCCAACCGCAAATTTCATGCTTTCGCATCATCCTGAGCAACATAGTTCAATATACAATAATATAATTTTTGCAAAGTTTGAGTCAACTCACATTTTTCAATCACCATTGAACCCTTTTTCACTCTCCATTGCAAATTTCTAAAATTAGTGTTGTATCCCTCCAAATCAAGTGTATTGGCTGAAATCAGGTTCCTCTTTAGATCAGGAATGTGCCTAACATTGTTAAGCACCCAGATATTTCTATTTGGCAATTTTACATTCATCATGCAAATACCCACAATCTCACATGGATAGTTATTGCCGAACAAAACCTCTCCATAATGGTCTTGATTATAATAAACAAAGTACTCCCTATGAGAAGTGACATGATAAGAAGCTTCAGAGTCCATAACCCAATACTCATTCATGCAAGTTGCTGCAAGAATCAGGGCATCCTGATAAATTACATCTGTAATGTTTACCTCTTGAGCATCATTCCAATTACCATCCTCATTATTATTTCTATCTTTGCACTCCCTATTGAAGTGTCCACTCTTCTCAGAATGCCAACAATCAATATTTCTTTTGTCTATGCTTTTAGATCTACCCTTCGATTTTCCTTTGTTCTGGCTTTTCCATCTAGCTTGGCATTTTCCTCTTTCTCTGTTTTTGCCTCTGCTTTCTATAGATAGTGATACTCCAGATGATGAAACCTCCCTTGAGGTTTTTCTCCTCATATCCTCACTGAGGATTGTGCTAACCACATCATCAAACACCAAATTTCCAGATCTAGACACAAAATTACTCACTGCCATTACAATGCTACCCCACGAGTCTGGTAGTGAATAAAGAAACCCTAAAGTTGTAAACTCATCATCAAAATCAAGACCTATAGATTTTAAAGAACCTATAAAAATATAAAACTCATTTATGTGTTCTTGGATAGATCCACCCTCTTGCAAATTCATAGTAAAAGTCTTTCTAATCAAGAAAATTTCATTTGAAGCTAAGGGTTTTTCATACAACTTAGCTAGTGTATCCATGGCTCCTTTGGTGGTCTTTTTCTTCTCAATGTTGTATGCAATAGAATCAACCAAGCTCAACTAGATCACCCCCAGTGCCCTCCTATCTATCAGATCCTATTCCTCATCATCCATCATCCTAGGTTTACCATCAGTCTTCCCTTTAGAGCCAAGTATAGATCATCAATCTGATACAAATAATCCTCCACTTTGGTTTTCCACATACCAAAATTTTGTCTAGTAAACTTCTCCATTTTAAACTTCTAACTTTCTCCCATTTATTCCACTCAAATAGAAAAATCTCCTGTGAATGCCCTTTCCAAATAAGATCGCTCTGATACCAGTTTTTGGAATTCACATGTAAGACGACCTTTATATTACAAAATATATAGAGATTCGTGAATTTTCCACTACCCAAAATCACATAGTGGTGTCAGAATACAATGGGCCAAAACCATGGGCTGAAACCACCAATACAGTTATCACGTTATTTTGACAAGTGTTTTTCACCAAGAAATATAGTTAAATTTTCTATTGTTGAACCCCATTCATGTTCCTATTGTTTATCGTTGCCCATCAACAATATTTAATGGCCTTGGAACCCCGCAAACAATATTTAATGGCCTTGGAACCCCGCCAACAATATTTAATGGCCTTGGAACCCCACCAACAATATTTAATGGTAATTAATTCCTTTCTTATCAATTTGGCTCCATTACCTAACAACTACCACCTTAAGGAGGGTTCACTTTACCGTCTTGATAAACTTTGTGTCCCCCATGAGAATAATCAGTCCCTTTTTAAGGAGGCCCATTCTACCCTGTATGGTGGTCATTTTGGCAAAAAAAAGACTCTTCATAATTTATATAGATTCTTTTATTAGCCCCACATGCGGCATGATGTTCTCAGGTAATTGAAACAATGAGTTCTTTGTAGTCGGTCTAAGCCAATTAATCGTAAGTTTGGTCTTAGTATGCCCTTTCCCATTGCCTCCCATTCTTGGAAAAGTATTTTTATGAATATTTCTAGTGGTTTTCCTATGAATTTTCCTCAACATGATTGTGTCTTTGTCATAGTTTATCATTTCATTAAAATGGCTAAGTTCATTTCATGTCGTAAAACTAGTTTCGCTACCGACTTAGCCCAAATGTTCTTTGATGTTGTCTGGAATTCATTTGGTCTTCCCACCAGTATTATGTTTGATAATGATTCTCATTTTGTTAGTCACTTTTGGCATTCCTTGTGTAAATTATTAGGTGTACCGCTTAATTTTTCCATAGCCTTTCATCCATAGTTTTATGGTCAAACTGAAGTCGTCAATCGTACACTTTTCTAAAGTCTATGTGTCTTCCATCATTCAATTCCATCCAAGTGGTATTTGAGTCTAACTTATATTGAGCATGTGTATAATAGGGCTATCCATTCATCCATAGGTTATTATCCCTTTTAGGTGTTTTTAGGTTTTCAACCTCTTGCTCCATATGAGTTACCCTTGTCGCTTCCATCTCCTATCATAATCCACATGCACAAATAACAAGATCTATCTCACTCTTTCATTCAGCACTTGTAGTAGCTCCATTTCAAGGTTTTCACATTTTTTAGAAGACACAACAACAATAGAAGCAGGTCATGGATTGTCATCATGTTCTACATCTCTTCTAGGTTGGATATAGAGTTTGGTTGTACCTTGATCATCGTAGGTTTTCAAAAAAGGTACGTAGCAAGATATAACCTCTTTGTTATGGGCCTTACACTATCATCCAATAGGTTTTCAAGAATAATTTTTGTCTTGATTTTATAGCACACTTGGGCATCCATGATATTGTTAATTTTGACTTACTCTACATGTACCATGACTCTACTTTGGAGAGTACACTAGTTATCAGTCATCCAGTAGATGTTGTACTAGACTTCCAGCTACCATTGGAGGAGGATCATATTTTTAACACCAATACCCATACCACACATCACGGTTCTTCCACTTCTTATCTTGTTGGCTATCATGGATAGCTTCCACACCAGGCTCGCTGGATTCCTCATCATTATATGGTTCAAGACTTTCCTTCCCTTTTGAATGCATTGGAGTGCAATGCTTCTACGGTGCGGAGGAATAATAGGAATTAGGTGTTAGGTGTGGTGTATCCTATGTAATAAACCGTTTTTATTTAACGGTCATATTTGGTTGTCTTTTCTTAATGGTAGTAGTTGTAATGAATAAGGTGCACCGTAATCATTAAATGTGACCTTATCTATAACTTATGATGTAATTGCCTATTTATAGGCCTTTGATTAGCAATGTTAATCAGTTTTGGGTTTGTCAATAATTCATATTATTCTTGTTATAACTGATCCACATCACTAGCCTTATCCTTTGCTTTCTCTTTTAAAAATTTTACCTTTGTATAATATTTAAAAAATAAATATTATAAACATTTTCTTTTCACCAATTTTCCTTGCTTTGAGATATACCTTGCCTTGCATAATTGTCCAGCCCTACAACCTTTTGACATCAATCCTTTGACATCAGTGACAACTATTGACATCAATCCTTTAACATCAATGACAACTCAATATGCTCAATATTTCCAACAATATCCCCCTTTGTCATTGATGGCAACCCTTATAAAAAATATTCTTTTACTGCAACTTGATCCCCAAATTACTCCCCCTGAGAAGTTGCTCCCCCTTACTGAATTCTCTCCCCCTTTGATATCAATGGCAAAGGGATCCTTGGGACTAAAAATAAGACTCTTAGAAAAGCCCCCTTACCACATCCTCTTCTTTAGGTGATCAATCTTGGGATGGGAGTAAAACTACTCTCAACTTACAATGATCTTCTTCTTTCTCATTATTATTTTTCCACACTTTTGTAGTCATACCCTTTTGAACCTTTTAACTATCCTTATTTATTGTATTTGGAAGTTTTGAAAATTATGTTCTATACCATTTTTCTTTATTTCTAAAATTATTGCAATTGTAACACATGATGTTGTAGTTCTTGAAAGGTGCAAATGATCTAAAATTTCTCTTGGTGAAATCATAATAATTCTTACCACGAACTCTACAATGTATAGCTTTATAATTAAAATGATTACATGAGAAATAATAACCTTGGAAGAGATATTCATCTTGCCTTGATCTCATATTTATTTCTTTGCTTTTCTTGTTATGGTCTTGTTCCTTGATGATTCTTTGTTTAATTTTGATTTGATGCTACCACTTCTCAACTTATCAGTATAGGTCTTAGGATCTTCTTCAAATACCTTATTTAATGCTTCTATTTATTTTGAGCTTGAATCCTCTTCTTGTACCTCTTGAATTTCCTCAAAGCCAAGTCCAATCTTCATAAATTGAGATATTTGTGTTTTGATAATATCATCCAAATATTTTAAGCTTTTCCTAAACTGATATATCTTATTATTAAATTTTTCAAGTCCCTTCCCTAGAATGACAACTTCATGTTCTAATAATTCACATTCTAGTTCTTTTTCCTTTAATTGTTAACGATACCTTCTTCAACTTTCTTTGCCTCTTCAACCTCCTATTTTAAGTCTATGAGATATTGTAGGAGCTTTGTCTTTGTTTCTTCATCCTCTTGAACTTGAGCCTTCAAATCTGAATTCTTCTTTCTAACCCTTTTCAATTCTCCAATAGCAACAATAAGTTCCTCTTATATGTTAACCATGGTTTCTTCTTCATTTTCTGAATCTTTCTATTTTTCTAGGTCTTTGATAATAGGAATATCTTCATTCTCTTCACTATCAAAGAAGCTTTGATCACTTTCACTGGAAGTATTGCTTTCTTCTTCAGTATAAAAACTCTTTTTGTGCCTTTGAAAGATATTCTTCTCATGCTTCCCTTAACCATACCTATTTTTCTTTTTTATAATAAAACTTTTTTCCTTATTTTTATTGTAATCCTTTTCTTTTTCACTGCTGCTACCTGTATTTTGTGGATAATTAGTTGCATAGTAACCAATGTTACCACAAATAAAAAAATTCACAATCTTCATACTTTTGTATTTTCTTGGACCCTTTTTATTTCTTCTCACAAAGTTAGCCTCTTCTTCATTGCTTGATTCATCACTTGATTCTTGTTCTTTATTCTTTTCCTTCTTTGAAGCTTTGAATGTTACCTCTATTTTTGATGTTTGTTGTTTTTTTGTCCTCATATCATAGGCTATGAGAATTCCATGTAACTCATCCATGCTTAAAATTTTGAGATCCTTCATCTCTTCTTTTGCTAAAACCTTTTCATAATACCTCATAGGGAGTGACCTTAAAATTTTCTAAACAATAATAGATTCATCAATATTTTCTCCAAGTCCACAAATTGTTTTGAAAACCTCATCAACACGAAGTAGATACATAGAAATATCTTCATCACCTTCCATATTCAAGTCTTAAAACTTCCTTATGTGTGTTTGATGTTTTTCCATTTTGACCTTGTCGTCTCCTTCATATGTTCTTTGTAACTTATCCCACATTTCTTTTGCTGAAGTACATTGCATGACCTTTACAAACTTTGATTCACATAACCCAGTCAAAATTACATTTATTTCCTTGGAATTATCTTCATATGGTTTCTTACCACTTACATTTGTAGGAGTTGTAGATGGTGTGAATACATTTTTAACAGATTGTTATATATCCATGTGCCATCAAATAAGTCTTCATCCTTACACTCAAGAAAGCATAGTTAGTCCCATCAAATAATGGATCCTTATTTGATAAAAACCCTTCTTTATGAGCCATTTGTGTTCCTATGATATCTTCCTTTAATCTATTAGAGTTCCATGAAGGAATCATCTCTGATACCAACTGAAGAATACAAGCTTATACTGAGAGGAGGGGGTGAACAGTATAAGATAAAACTTTTTAATTTTCCAGAGCAGTAATATCCAATATCATCAAATTGCAATAATAAAACAATGCACATATCATCACACACATAAGAGACACAAATTTAACGTGGTTCATCCAATTTGGGTTACATCCATAGAGAAAATATTTCTTATAAATTTTCTCAACAAATATCTTGAGAACCAATTCCCTATTACAATATTTATGTGCACCAACATAAAGGAGACACCAATACCCTCTCAAATTCATGGAAATAACTCCACAAGAGACACCAATCCCATTTTCTTTAGGTTTTGTTGACCTCTATCCATAGGAGACACCAATCCCCTCTCAAGTTCGTGGACACCACTCCATAAGAGACATCAATCCCCTTTGCTTTAGGTTTTGAGTACCTCTATCCACAGAAGACACCAATCCTCTCTCAAGTTTATGGACACCACTCCATAGGATATGAAGAGAAATAAATAACCCCAATAAACTAAAATAGAAAAGAAGTAATAACAAAATCAAAAGAAGAAGATCGTAGATTCACACATTACACAATATTTATCCTGGAAACCCTCAACAAAAAAAAAACCAACACAGTATTATTTTATTATTGCATTAACTTGATCATATCCAATACAATAATATTCTCCTTATATCTCTTTCCAAACCCTAATGCAAGTGCGATATATATAACAAAGGCACATGTACACATTTTTCATTATCATGGGTAAAAAAACAAGGGTTCAAATATAGTAACCCTAAAAGCCTATATGGATCTAAATATAACTTAAAAAACCCTGGTGAGTATATCGTACACAACATATAGTACCTTTTAGTGTTAAATCCACTAGAATAACATGGAAAATATTCAACATATTTCTAAAATTCTCCCACTTGTTGAATACTTTCCATAGGGGATAACAACTATCATTGTCAACTGTCAAGGGTAACCATGCCCATAGATATTCTACACCAAGAAATGTTTTGATAAGGTACAACATTTTTTAACAAATGAGAAATATTATTATCTATATCAAATTTCTCCAATATCACTCAGTTCTCTTCAACCATATATCTCACAAAATGGTAATTTATATCAATATGTTTTGACCGATCATGAAAACCAAGATTATTTGCCAAAAATATTGCACTCTAACTATCATTGTTAATTCTCACAACCTTCTATTTAATGCCAATTGTTGAACACAACCTTTGTAGCCACACTACTTATTTACTGGCATGAGTTGTTGCAATGTACTTTGCTTATGTAGTGGATAAAGCAACAACTGATTTCTTTTTACTCATCCAACTTATTGCCCCTCCAAATAGCCTGAATACATAAGCACTCATGGATATTCTCTTATCAATATCTCCAGCCCAGTTAGCATCCACAAACCCTTGTAGATTTACAATACCATTGTCTCCAATTTTTCCTTCATAATAAATAACATAATCTATAGTTCCACTCAAGTATCTAAAAATCCTCTTCACAACAATCCAATGTACCTTTACTAGATTTGACATATATATGCTAACTACTCCCATTGCATATGCAATATCAGGTCTGACCATTACATACATCACACTATCAATAGCACTAGCATAAGGAACATGATGCATTTCTTCAATTTCCTCATCTATTTTGGGACACTGTTCAACAAATAACTTTTGACCAACTAGATATGGAGTGCATACTAGTTTACAATCATGCATTCTAAACTTTTGTAGTATCAAATCAATATATTTCCTTTGATTTAACCATAAATTTCTATTTACACGATCCATTATTACTTCCATACCAAAAATAAATTTTGTAGCACCCAAATCCTTCATTTCAAATTCAGAAGATAGCTGAAATTTGAGTAACTTTATCATCTCCTTATTGTTACCAATTAAAAACATGTCATCCACATATAATACAATGATAAAAAAAAATTCACCTTCCTAATAAAATTTTAGCCCCGACAAGTTCCATGAGTCCTTTTCTTTTAATGGAAGAATTCTCCTTGGTAGGCAAGTTTTTGGGAGGTAGGCCGAACATGGAGACTATCAGGGCTTGGGCGACGGGTAAATAGCTACTGGTAGGAAGCTTGGAGTTGGTAGCTCTAACTCGAGGGTTCTTCATTATCCGTTTTAACAATATGGAGGATGCTAACCGCATTTTAACAGGAGGTCCTTGGTTTCTAGGCAAAATGAGCCTTTTTATCAGACAATGGGGTGAATATTTCAACCTTGAAAAGCAAAATATTAACATTACCCCTATTTGGGTTCATCTCCCAAGTCTACCTGCCTAGTTCTTCAATTAATATTGGCTACAGGGCATAGCCAGAACTATAGGGGACCTGATCTCCATTGACCATGTGACCTTGTCTAGGACAAGGATGACTAATGCATGAATCTGCATAAATGCTAATTTGAATAATGAATTGCAAAGGTTTGTGGAGCTAGAGTATGGAGAATACTATAGAAAATAGCCGATATAATATGAGAACAGATTGACATTCTATGTAGAATGTAAAAATCAAGGACATCTATGCAATCAGTGCCCTAATATGGAAATGAATAGAGAAAAGTAGAAGCAGGGAATTCTAGACAGAGGAAATTTGAGGAGTTTCCCTGGAAGATGCAATTTCAATCAAGAAAACTATGTATACCAAAAAAAGAAAAGAGAGGGTGCAGGGTCCCAGCAAGACAAAGAAAAACAACAAGTTGTTGGCAACCAAAATACTCAGGTAAGTTCCAATCCTCTAGTTTCAAATAAATTTTCAATTCTATCCAATATGGGAGTAGGAGGATTATCAGAAGACATGGAAGGCCAGCACCTTCAGACTAACCTTTATGATTCTCTAGAATTCCCATCCAAGTCAGGATCCTCAAACCCTAATGCTGAAATTACTGTAAGCCCCGTGGGCATCACAAATCCAAAACCTAATGCACGATCTCTAGAATCCACATTCAAGTCAGGATCCTTAAACCCCAACGATGGAAATACTTCAAGCCCAGTGGGCATACCAAATCCAAACCCTAATGCTGAAGAACTTAGGAAGAAAGTTGAGGCATTAGAAAATAAAAAATCTCATCTCCCTAACATCATCACTAGGAGCCAAGTTAATCCTACTAAGGGGTCATCCCGTAGACTAGGGTAATATAGGAAAAAAGGAGAAGATTTGGATGTAGGGGTGGAGATATGTGAAACTCTTCATACTGAGGAATATGGCAGTCTAGTTCTGCAACAAATTACCTCCCCTTAGTTTAGTCCTAAACAAACCAGGAGCACTATGAAGTCTCCTATAGATTTTGGCAGTGAAAAAATAAGAGGGAGAATATCAAATGTTGAGCATAAAAAAATTAAAACTGATAATGACATTGCCAATGGAAAATAGAGAACCTTGTTTCAACAAGTTATTTTGGGTTCTGAAGACAACAAATTAGGAAAACCCCCTCAAGGGAAGGGGAGAGGAAGAAATCCCAAAAAATCTAAATGAAGTTCCTCTCATGGAACGTGAGAGGCCTCAATGGCCTGCACAAACACAGGGAAGTCAGTGCAATAAGAAATCAAGTGAATCCAATTATTATCATGTTGCAAGAAACAAAAACTGATGAGATTCAATAAAAAAAAATAGCAAAAAAAAATTGGAATCAAGGGGAGATGGTTTGCAAATCATCCAGAGGAGCATCTAGAGGCTTTATGACTTTTTGGGATCCCTAAATAGTAGAAGGCACCATTATTCAGAAATATGACAGGGTTAGTGTTTTATTTAAGGAAATAAATAACAACAAGTCATAGATCCTTTCAAATATTTATGCCTCGACTTCAATTCAAGGGAGAGCTCTACTGTGGGAGTACTTAGGCAATCTGAGTGAAATATTTCATAATGTCCCCTGGATTCTGGCTAGGGATTTTAACACTCCTATTTACCCTTCAGACAAAATGGATGGAAATGGACCACCTATCAGGAGCATTGATGAGTTAAATGACTTTGTGAACTCCAACATGTTGATGGATTTAAAACTTAGAGGAGTGAATTATACCTAGAGCAATCGACGAATAGGGTGTCATCTCATTCAAGAAAGGCTTGATAGGTTTTTCTATGAAAGGAGGCTACAAATTTGTTCGATGATTCTACCCTGCAAGCCCTTCCTAAAATTGCCTCTGATCATAATCCCATTTTTTTGGAGATACCTAACTCTCTGTCCTTCAAGAAAACTTTTATATTTCAATCTATGTGGATCAAACATTCCAATTTCATAGATAACTTAAGTCAATGGTGGCAATAGCCTGTCAGGGGTAGTGCAACTTTTAAACTTGCTGGCAAATTAAATTTTGTTAAGGAAAAGCTTCAAACTTAGAACAAAGAGGTATTTGGGAACCTATTTGAAAATAAAAAATAGGTTGTTGAAAGTTTGAAGATAATTGATCAGAGGATCCAACATGGTGATGCTGATGAAACTACTAGGCAGGAGGAATGAACAAAACTAGCAGAGTTTCATAACATTTTGGCCTGTGAGGAAATCTATTGGAGGAAAAAATCAAGGGCTCTTTGGTTGAAATATGGAGATTCAAATTCCAAGTTTTTTCATGTTAGTACGCTTAGAAACAGAAGTAATAACAAGATAATTTTTTTTTTAAAAGTAGATGGTTCTATTACTCAAGACTTAACATAAATCAGAAAGGAGGAAATAACTTATTTCAATTCTATATTTGGTCAAGAATCGTAGTGCAATGAGGAGGCTAAAGATATTATCTTGCAATCCATTCCTAGCATAATAAATGATGATATAAACCTTAAGTTTCTAGCTCCCTTTTATAATGAGGAAATTAAGGAAGCCTTGTTTAGCATGGAGCTAAAGAAAGCCTTGGGACCCGACGACTTTCCCCCTCGTTTCTATCAAGCTTTTTGGGACATCGTAAGTGAGAATGTAATTTCTATTGTCAAATAATTCCAAACAAGCAATCATATACCAAAAGGTATCAACTCTACTTTTATTTCTCTAATTCCTAAGAAGCAAACCCCTGAATCTATGGCTGACTTTAGGCCAATCAGTTTGTGCAATGTTTCTTACAAGATCCTAACTAAAGCCATTACAAATAGAATGAGATATATTTTGCCCCACATCATAGATCCATGCTAGGGAAGCTCTGTCCAAGGTAGGTCAATCTTGGATGGAGTTATCATAGTTCATGAAGCTTTGCACTCTGCTCATAAGACTAACAAGTTTGTTTTTGCCCTCAAGCTTGATATGAACAAAGCATTTGATAGGCTAAATTGGGAATTTTTGATTTTTGTCCTCATTAATTTTGGTTTTCACCACCAATGGGTTAATTTGATAAAAGAATGTATTTCTAAAGCATGATTCTTGATTCGATTTAATGGAATAACTACTGGTTACTTTTTTAAGTCACAGAAGAATTCAGCAGGGGGACCCTATCAGTCCCATGTTATTCGTCATTATGGTAGAAGCTTTAGGCAGAACCATAAAAAATACTTGCAGTTCAAGGCTAATATTTTAAATCAAGGCAACATATCACACTAGGGTTGTTTCTCACCAACAATTCATCGATGATACCCTTATATTGACTAAGGCATCAGTGGTTGAGGCCAAAATAATTAAATAAATCCTACAACTCTATGAGGATGTTGCTGGTCAGAAAGTTAATTTTAATAAAAGCAAATTATATTTCTTGAACACCCCCATTCAGAGGTAAGGAAGGATTGCATAAATTTTAGGGTGTGATATAGCAAACCTCCCCACTTTGTATCTTGGTCTCCCTCTTTTCATTGGTTCTCCGAGAGAGTCAATGTGGGACAGGGTTATTGAAAGAATTCAAAAAAAAATTGTTGGATGGAAAGGTCATCTTCTATCTCAAGCAGGAAAGCTGACCCTCACTAAGGCCTCTCTTAGAGCATTCCAGTCTATTTCCTCTCCATTTTCAAAGCCCCTGTGAAGGTTTTCCAAAAAATTGAGAAACTCCAAAAAGAATTTTTATGGACTGGATCAGAGGAGAAAAAAAGGATACACCTTGTAGGATGGACCAAAGTGTGTAGACCCAGGGAAAATGGGGGCTTAGGTCTGAGGATAATTGATCATATAAATTTAGTTTTACTAGCTAAGCAGGCGTGGCGTCTCATTTCTGGTGAAGAAAATGAATGGACAACTATCATCAAATGATAGTATCTTCAAAATATGGAATTTCTAAGTGACTCAGTTCCAATCAAAGGTTTTGCTTTTTGGAAAGAAATTATTAATTGTAAGGAAATCATCAAAAAAGGTTTAAGATGGGTTTTAGGCAATGGTGATAGGATAAATCACTAGAATGACAGGTGGGCTAAGGACGAACCATTGATGCAATATCCTAACTTAGCCCAAATCAGAGATATCACAGAAGAAATCGTTGGCAAAAAAGTCTCTGATTATATGGTTGAGGACAGAGGTAGAATGAAGTGGAAACAAATAAGAATTCAAGGATTTCAAGCAGAATCAAATGATCTTTGTAATATTCTCAGGAAATATTTTATTCCCATGAGACCCAAGGAAGATAAAGTCACATGGACTCCTACAAAAAATGGACAGTTCACTGTTAAATCATCTTACAAGCTTCTACTTGATGACGAGGATTTTATCCTCCAAAAGGACTTAGTTTGGACAAAAAAATTTATTCCAAAAATTGCAGTCTTTTCATGGTTGGTTATCCAAGGAAGAATTCTAACCATTGATAATATGATGCATAAAGGTATTTGTATTACTAATAATTTTTATCTGTGCAAGGCTAATTGGGAGACCATTTATCACATTTTCCTTGAGTGCCCTTTTTCCTTGACTGTCCTAAGTGGGGTTTTTTAGGCCTTCAATATTTCATGGGTTAAACCAGCCATCATACTTGATTTGTTCATCCAGTGGCCTTGCCCCTTTTCAAGAAAAATACTTAGATACATGTGGAAATTTTGTCTCAATCACTATCTTTGGCAGGTGTGGTTAGAAAGGAACCATAGAGTCTTTAATGATTCTATCCATGATCATCAAACTATCATTGCCAGGATCCTATCCTTTGCCAATGATAATGTGAACCTTATCCCTTTTGATAGTTGTAAACCTCATTTTTAGGAGACCACGATTGCTTAATATTTAAGCTTAACCTTGTTAGATGAGTTTGTGCCTAGGGTAGTCAACCCCAGATCCAATGTTAAGTGGTCTCCACCTCCTATGGGTTGGTTTAAGCTTAATTTTGATGGAGCAACTAAGGACAATCTTGGCAGAGTAGGCGCTAGTGGCATTGTGCGAGATCATAATGGGAATATGATGCTTGCATTTTCCAAATATTTGGGAACAAGGACGAACAACGAAGCTAAAGCTAGAGCTATGTGGAGAGGCCTTCAAATGACTCAAGACTTAGAAAGCAATTTGATCGTAGAAGGAGACTCTATGCATGTTATAAATCTCCTCAATAATTGGAAAAAACCTCCTTGGAGGATTAAAACAATTGTTGAAGAGGCTAGGATCCTTTTCCAGGGAAGACAGGACAAAAAAGCCCAACATGTCTTTCGAGAAGCTAACAAAATTGTTGATAAGTTGGCCAATTTGGGTGTCGATGGTGATGAACTTTTCAAATGGGAACATGGTGTCCTGAGTGAAGTAGAGGATCTTATTCAATAAGAATGCCAAGAATGATTGTCAAATTTACCAACAGGGAAGGCACTGTAATTTTGAAGGCTAGGAGTATTCCCATCTCTTTTTTGAATTAGACTCACAATAAAAATTATCTGAGTTGTCAGTCTTCATGGATGTTGCTTGAAAAAACCACAAAGACTAATGGGGATATTCACATGTCAGATAACATGGCTCCTAGTCATCTTAGTAATTTTAGGTTGGTTGATAATCATAGGGAAGGAAAGAAACAACAATATAATACTTCGAACCAAAGCCACGTGGACCACTAGATAGCCACCACCATAAATCTAGCCAGCAGGTTCACTTCTCCAAGGCTTATTTGCCAAGATAGTATGTGGTACCAAAGCATGTCATATATGGAAGAAAGCAATTACCAAAGAATTATTAAGAGTAACTGTCAATACAGAGCTTATGGGAGTTTTTTTTAGTACTCTGCTATGTGTGTTTGTAGCTTTTTGTTTCTCCATTGTCTCAAGGAAGGGATTCGTGTCTGTTTATTTTTTGTAATTATGATGCATGTGTGTTTTCTCGGGGTATACCCAAAATTTTGTATGGGAATTTTCTTTTTGATAACAGGCTATGTGCCTTACCGGATGTAATGGATTTTGTGGCATGTAGATTTTACATATATAGGATCCTTAGTAAGGATATGTTCATCAATAGCCTTGGGCTGATTTTTGTAAAATATTTTGGGTCAACCTGTAAAACCCGGTATTAATGCTATAGTATCTTATCTACCAAAAAAAAATATACACATGGATTTGCTTTGTTTTTTCCAAACCCAAGTGTCAAGACAAACCTGTCAAATTTTTGGTTCCATATCCTTGGATACTGCTTCAACCCATAAAGAGACTTCTTCAACTTGCATACCAAGTCCCTCCTTACCTTTTATCTTAAAGAATTCTAGTTGTGATATATATATATGTGTGTGTGTGTGTGTGTGTGTGTGTGTGTGTGTGTGTGTGTGTGTGTGTGTGTGTGTATCTTCATCAAGTTCACCATGTGGAAAAGCTATATTTACATCCATATGTTCTATTTCAAAATTAAAAGCAACAAAAATAGCCAACAAAAATTTGATTGAAGTTAGTTTAGCCACAGGAGAAAAAATCTCACCAAAGTCAATTCTCTCAACCTAAGAAAATCCTTTTTATACCAAGTGAGCCTTGTACTTCTCCAACTTTCCTTCTACATTGTATTTCTTCTTGAATAACCACTTAAAACCAACATATTTTCTACTAGGAGGTAATTTCACCAAGTCCCATGTCTTATTTTATCCAAGGACTCCATTTCTTCTTCCATAGCCCTTTTCCAAGACTTATTATCACTTGACTAAAGTGCCTCCTTTACAGTCTTGGATTCTTCATCAATAACTGATAAATTAAATGGAGAATAAGAATTTTAAGGACTATACCTGTCTGGAAGTCTTCTCTCTCGATATGATCTCCTCAAAATTGGAGTTCTAGGTTTTGCATCCTCCTCACCTTCTTCCTCTGAATATTCCTCTTTAGACTCTCTGTAATTCAGGTTTTACCATTGGTTCTTCCTACTGTTCCAATTTTACTTGCACTATTTCATGTTATTTTCTTGGTTGCATTTCCTATTTTAAAACCCCTTTTGTTTCTCTAAAAATAACCTTACAACTATAAATAACCTTCTATGTTTCTAGGTTCCACAACTTATATCCTTTAACACTAGTACTATAACCCACAAATATGCATTTTTTCAGATTTATAGTCTAGCTTAGTCATTTTCTCTTTTGGGACATACATATAAGCATCACAACCAAAAACCCTTATATGTTTGAGAGAGGGTTTCTTACCGATCCATACTTCCCGTGGAGTCTTATCCACCAAAGCTGAGGTAGGAGTTCTATTGATGAGATAACAAACTATTAACACAAATTATACCTAGAAATTATTTTCTAACCCTGCACCAATTAGCATACTTCTAACCTTATCCATAAATGTCCTATTCATGCGTTCTATAACCCCATTATATTGTGGAGTATACATAGTTTTTCTCTGCATTTCTATTCCACAGTCCTTGTAAAACTTCTCAAATTCATTAGAGAAATACTCACCACCATTATCACTTCTCAAAACCTTTATCTTTTTATCTATCTAATTTTATACAAGAGCCTTAAACTCTTTAAATTTATTAAAAACCTCAAATTTTTTCCATAGAAAATATACCCATGTATTTCTTGAGAAGTCATCTATAAATGTAACAAAATAGATAGATTTACCTAATGATGGTACTTTTATCGGTTCAAACACATCACTGTGAACTAGATGTAGAATTCCTTCAGACCTTGTAGCACTACTTAGAAACTTGACTCTAGTTTTTTCTTGAAAACACAGTGCTCAAAAAAATAAAATTTTAATGGGCAATCAAAAATTCCTTCAGCCATACCTTTAATTTTCAATGTTTGAAGTCCTTTCTCACCAATATTTCCCATGCGTTGATGCCACAACATTGTCTTTGACTCAAAGCCATTTCAATCATATTATTTTCTTATACAATTGAAGAGTTATTGCAATTAATACTTACAATGCTAGCCTCAAGTCTAAACAAAGTTCCTGTGTGAACTCCTCTTTCCAACACCAAGGATCCATAGACCATATTGCAACTATCCTTATTGAATACCACATTCACACATGCATCATTCATATTACTCACATATATCAGATTCCTTGCAAAACCTCAAATATGCAATACACCGAGAAGGATTTTTATTCTTCCATCATTTAGGATCAGCTTGACTCTTCCTCGACCTATTATTTTATATGTCGAATTGTTTCCCAAGAAGACTTTACCTCCATCTATATTTTCATATTCATAGAACTGTAGCCCAAAATGGCCACATACTTAGTAAAATTTTGTATAATTTTGACTAAGTGATAAAATCATCATTCCACAAACCTTGCAGTATGCTTTGAAGCGGAACCGGGTCAGAAGATATGAATCCGCTCAGCAGTTAGTGAAGTTTTCATGTTTGGAGCAATTTTGGGTGACTTCACTCCGGCTTCGAAATGATGGCAGATCTCAAATCCACAAAATTTCCTAAGAGATGATGATGTCAGCGATAGAAAAGTGTGGAATGGCATTTTTTGATTCTGGGAAGGTCCTTTTGTTTCCAACTCCGGATTGGCGCTATCTTCAAATCCACAAAAGTTTCAAGGAGATGATGACATCACTGGCAAAAAAGTGTGGATTGGTGATTCGAGGAATGAACAAGTATTTCCTTTCTAGAATGAAGATAATATGGGGTAGAAGAATAATGAAAGTGTAGATTCGTGATGGAAGAAGGTATGTGACTAGCCCTGGACCTGTATTGAAGAATATAATGTGGATTAAAGAATATAATGCTGGATTCAAGGTTCAGAGATCCAGATTGGAGATTCTACTATTTTTGATAAGAAATACGATGTCATAAATTTTAAAGCGGAATGGCATTTAGCTTGTGCTAGATTGAATCTGAATCATGTGATGAAGAAGATCAATGGTGGAGGTTAAGCTGCCAAATCTTGGTTGTTTTAAAGATATTGCTATATCAAAATTGTAATAGTCGATCGAAAGATGAAGCGTCGAGGGTTTCCAAGAAGATCAAACTAGAGGTAGTTACAGATCGACGATGGTAATTCACTCCCAAGAAGGATCGACGAAAATGCGTGATCTTTAACGGCCTGAGCTTCAGTTCCACTGAGTGATCAACAAGTTGTAGAGACCTCGAGCTGTCATGGCGGACTTTCTTTCAGTGGATTTCCTGGAGGACGGACCAATGAGCTAATGCCAGCTAAAATATTTGTTGTACTATTGTAACAAGATTTTGTGTATTGTTTCTTGATTATTGTATTATGAAAAACTATAAGTAGAGGTTGAACCCTCATTTTTAAGGGTCGACTCTAGCATGTTTGCCTATACCATTGTAAATATTCTTGAAGATCTGAATGAAAGGAGCAATACATTGATCTTCACCTCAAGTTTGCATTCTCATGCTTGATGTCAGAGGTTCGAATTTCATAGTTGCATTTTTGTAAATACTTAGATGGTTAGTTTGTGCCTATTTTGGATTACTAGCTGTTATAAGTAATTGAAATCTGCTTTGAGTTCATTCTATGTTGTTGGAAAGTACATTTCTATGAAATCTAGGTATTTGGTGAATTTTTTTATTTGGATTATCATTCCCTGGGTATTGAAATTGCTTGCTATAACATTTCTCTATTATGCTTTAATATATGAAATGATCTATTTTGGGATAAATGTTGATCTAAGTGTATGTCCTTAGTATGGTTTTTTGGGAGCTTTTTATGGTAGTGCAATGTTGTTAACCTATCCATCCATTGTTATCTACATCTCTCTAACCCTAACCTTCTCTTACCCTAAACTCCAAACCCTAAGTGAGCATAATTGTGTCAACAACTTGCTAAGTTGACAAGGAACCAACCTACTCTAGAGGTTGGATTGGAAACCCCTATTTTGGTCCATCCAATGTTGAGTGTTGAGCTGCAGCTATCGGGTGCAAGCCTGGATAGAAATTAGGAAGATAGACAGCCACAGTATCGAGTGAAAACTTGGTGCAATTTAGTGCCCAATAGTTTTTGGCATGCCCGGTGGGACCAGTTCACAAGGAACATGAAACCCATCTAAAGAGTTATTGTTATCTCAACCCGAAGGAATCAAGATTTGGTGAATTTTCTTGACCTTATTAGCGGAGAAAAGAAAGTTCACCTAGTGACTCCTTGGTCAGAAGACCCTAAAAAAGTATTGTATACCAGTACCCTTTCATGTATACCAGGTCTTTCAAGAGGAACAACCCTGATTATTTCTTTCATTGTGAGTTACCTCTAAGAGGGGTTGTTGTTATCAGAAGTTTGGATCAAGATTTTATTGAAGAAGAAGAGCTTCTAGAAGAAAACCCAATAGTTCCCCCAAGAAGACCTACAGCCAAAAATATGGCACATAATGTGGCTCCTAATCAGCCACTTCAAAAGTACCCTAACTGGGATTCAACTGGGCCCCTTAGATTAGCCCAAATGGATGCCATTCCCTAGGCTATATCTAAGGCAACCCCCACGTATGATGGATTTGGGAAAACATCTTATGAGCACTACCAAGATATCCTAAATCTGGCAGTAATCCACAACATAAAAGAAGAAAATATTATTGTCAGAATTCTAGCCCTATCCTTTCATGGAAAGATATTGCATTGGTTTAGAACTCTGGAAGATAATTCTATCACTTCATGGCAATCATTGGTTGAGCCATTCATAGAAGAATTTAATGAATCTATTGATCCCTTTTCTCTACTGAATCATTTTATAGCCATGCAAAAAACCTAGCAAGAAACTGTCTCAGATTTTAATTTGAGATTTAGCAAAACATGGAAGAGAATTCCCCCCACTGCTAGACCAACTGCATTTTTGGATTATATGTATTATATATGTGCCCTGGGATCAGAGCTAGGTCTACAAACACAACAATATAGAGTAGAAACCTTCCCCCAAGTTTATAATGCAGCCGTCCATGCTGAAAATATCCTGATCAATGTAGGAAGAATTCCCCCAAAACCATGTTGCCCTATAACTCAAAAACCAATAGTAGCCATGATCAATCCACAAAGCCCTCTTACATGGACCCCATTTATTTACCATCTCCATATCCACAAATGAATCTAATTCCTCGGTCTAAACTTGTATCCTCCACACCTCCTTTTCCTCCCCTTCCTTCTCAACCTTCTCAAGAATTGTCTGCTATTCTGGATATACAAAATACCATGAAGACTCTAAGTAACAGAATGAATTCAATGGAAAAGAGAGATCAGGAAAGGTCACAACAGAGGATATTCCCATATGTAAACAAATATCAAAGGCCTGGTCCTAGTAATAGTACTGGGGTTAGGGTGAATGCAACATATGAGGATCTAGAGTGTTCTACAGATACCACTCTTGCAAATGTTTGGTGTTTGGTATGCAATGACCCCCATGACTCATAGTCTTGTGTGATGTATCAACACCATGTTCAACAGGCCATGGATCAAGCTGAAAGGAATCAGAAGGGGAGGGTTAACATGTTATGGCACCCTGATCAGATCATGGCCAGAAAGGAGTTAGAAGAAGAAAGTCCCATTGTTGTTATGACAAGGTCTGGAAAGAAATCTCTACAAGTAGACCCTCAGAATATGGGACAATTTTAGGTCCCTTCTCAAAAGAAAGTTGACTCCCCCTCAAAGTAGTGACACTTTTCCTATTCCTCGAGCTAGAGGGAAGGAGAAAACAAATAGTCTCCCTAAAAACCTGGAAAGAGAAACGGAAGGAGATAGAATGAGATCCAAAGGTGAGGATCAAGAAAGGCTCAGGTTCCCCTCTATTACCAAAAGACAAAGGTTAGAGGCAACCCAAAAATACAAAAGGAAATATGGTGAGCCAGATAGAGGACTGGAAAGACTATCCCTGACCAAGTCTGAGTATAACATTGTTGAAGAGATGAAAAGGATTCCATCAAAAGCTAGCCTGTATGACACTCTTTTCATTCCGGGTCATATTGACCTGCTTAAAGCTTCCCTCAAAAAAAATCCCCAGAATAGACCAGCCACTACCATCCTCAGTATACCATCAGAAAATAAAGAAATGACACCTACTGTTCTAAATAAAAAACCTCCCCCTTTCTACATATCCCTAAGAATGGAAGGATGGGTAGTCCAAAATTGTATGATTGATTCAGGAGCATCAACCACAGTTATGCCTAAGGTGGTCTATGAAGAAATGGGTATGGAATATACCCGGTCTTGTCCTGGAGTGTTACAACTAGATGGGACACCTGTCAAGATGGTTGGGGTCATTAAATATGTACTGATGAGGTTGCACAGAGCTCCCGAGGTAACAGTGGTACAGGAAATAGTGGTGGTGGATTTAGAACCCTATTTCGGGTTATGCCTCTCAAGAGAATTTACTGCAAATCTAGGGGGATGTATGTACATGGATTATTCTAGCATGGTAATACCTTTCAAAGGAAAAAGGATAAGGATAACACCTGAGAAACTAGTTGCTTATCATATTGAAAATATTGAAGAAGATATGTGCAATCTTAATCCTTTGGAGGAATTTGAGCTAGTGGAAAACATTGAGGAGCTAGACATTGAAGATGAGTTGCCTTTCAAAGAATATTATAGTCAATTTGGAACTGGTATGGGCACATACAACATCACAACTGAATTGGAAAAGAAACTCCCTACTATTTCTAATCAATCCCTAAGAAATAAGGAAACATGGGTTATGCACTTTGATGGTGCTAAATGTAGAAATGGTGCAAGGGCTGGTGTGGTTCTACAATCACAATCGAAAGGGATAAATAATTTTTCTTATAGACTGACATGGTCATGTACCAACAATGCTATAGAGTATGAGGCTTTGTGCCTTAGATTGATGCAAGAAGAAAGCATGGGCATCAAGATTTTGAACATATATGGTGATTATGAGCTGATAGTCCATCAGGTAAGGAATAAGTGTAGCAATAAGCACCATTACTTAAAAGCTTACAGGAATAGAGTATGGGACCTAATGGATTCATTTGATGCCCTGAATCTAAGTTTTGTGCCTAGAGAAGAGAATCACCTGGAAGATGCATTGGCAACAAAGGGAGCTAATTTCAATCCTCCTATAGATTTTGGAACTAAGAAGACCAAGGGAATTAAAATGGTTTTTAGACCTGCAGTGTCGGACAAGCAAATATTCTGGCAGGTTTTTGAAAGTGATGAATAAATTCTAGATTTTATGATAAGAGAAGCATGCCTCTCAACTGTCCAAGAAGAAGACTTGGAGGAAATAGATCAACAAGACTTTATCCAACTAAGAAACAATCATATTCCAAGGGGATTGGTCACCCTTGAAAGTCTATTTGATAATGAATATAGAAAGAAGGTTGGAGCCATGAAGGTTGGTTAAAATATCTATAAGGAAGTGGAGGTTGGAATAGGAAAGAATCTCAATATCGGGATCCAGTGTTCACCTAAGGAAGTAGAAGAGATTAAAACTTTATGCTTAAAATACCAAGACACTGTGGCTTGGTCATATGAAGACCTTAAGGTGTATGACAAAAGGATTATCCAGCATACTATTGAGTTAGAACCCGATGCTAAACCATTCCAACAAAAATAGAGGCCTGTCAATCCGAGGATAGAAGCCATTATGAGAGAGGAACTCTTAAAGCTACTAAAGGCTAGGATAATATATCCAATAAAACATTCCACTTGGGTAGCCAATTTGGTACCCGTAAGAAAGAAGAATGGGGATATACGCCTATGCGTAGATTTTAGAAATCTGAATCAAGCATCCCTCAAGGATCACTATCCCCTCCCTCAGATTGACCAGATCTTACAGGTGGTAGCTGGAGCAAAAATATTCTCACTATTGGATGGTTATTCTAGATATAACCAAATTTGGGTAAAATATCAAGACCAATACAAGACAACATTTACTACAAAATGGGGTACATTTGCCTATCAGAGAATGCCCTTTGGGTTGTCTAATGCAGGAGCTACATTTTAGAGGGCCATGGACTATGCCTTTGGTACACTTATAAACAAAGTTATTCTGATTTACCTAGATGACATGACGGTGTTTTCTCATGATAAAAATGATCATCTATCTCATTTGGAACAGGTTTTTCAGAAGTGCAGAGAATTTGGTATTTCACTGAATCCTAAGAAGTCATTCTTTGCAGTACATGAGGGAAAACTATTAGGCCATGTGGTCTCAAAGGAAGGTATGGCCATAGATCCAAAAATAATCAGAGCAATTCTAGCTATTCCTTTGCCTACTAATCAGAAGACCTTGCAGTCTTTCCTAGGTCAAATCAATTTCATCAAGAAATTCATTTCTGATTTTGCATAGAAAGTGAGGCCTATATCTGAACTACTCAAGAAAAAGGTAGAATTCAAGTGGACCGAGGTTAGGAAGCAAGCTTTTGAGATCATCAAACAATCCATTGCAATAGCCCCAGTCTTGATAAATCCTTATTTCAGTAAATATTTTATTCTCTATGCTTATGGAGCTGAAGAGAGTTATGCCTCAGTGCTCACCCAGAAAGATAATCAAGGGGATGAACACCCTGTGTTCTTTTGGAGTCAAACTTTACATGATTATCAGGTGAAATATAACTTTATTGAAAGACAAGTGTTTGCTGTGATGAAGTCACTAAAGAAGTTCAGACAATATCTGGTACAGAGAAAAACCCTGGTATATGTGGTTCATCCAAATGTAAGAAGTTTTATCTTACAAGGTGACTTGGGAGATAAAAGGGTTGGTTGGATTACTAAGATCTAGGAATATGATGTAGAAATACATCCCACCAAGTTGGTAAGAGGTAGAGCCTTGTGCCAAGGATTGACAGATGCTTCAGCATTGGCCAAAATGATAGATTGTCAGATGACAGAAGAGGATCAAATAGAAATTGTACACACTCCAGATTATGATTGGATCAAGAAAATGACCAGGTATTTCCAAACTAGGATCTGCCCGCCTGATCTGAATCCTTCTCAAAGAAGGAGGTATAGACTTCATGCTCTAAAATATGTATTACTACCTGAAGGGTTGTTCAAAAGAAACTTGGATGGTATTCTCCTGAAATGCTTGAAGGAGGACCAACAAAAAAGAGTCATAGAAGAGTTTCATGGAGGATCAACAGGTGGTCATAGCTCAGGTAGAGTTACAACTTTGAAGATAATAAGAGTAGGCTATTATTGGCCTACTATCTTCAATGATGCTTTTAAAACTACCCAAGCTTGTGACAAGTGTCAGAGGTACATTGGAAGAACCAAAAATGCTGCATCTCCCCTAAAGCCTATTCAAGTTGAGGAGCCTTTCCAACAATGGGGATTAGATTTTATAGGAGTTATAAATCCTAATTCTTCAGTAGAGCACAAGTTTATCTTGACAGCTATAGATTATCTTACCATATGGGTAGAGGCCATTCCTACAAAGAAGGCAGACTAGGAAGTTGTGATCAACTTTATGGAGAGTTTGATTTCCATATTTGGAGTCCCAAAAGCTTTGGTGAGTGATAATGGCCCTACTTTCATAGGATCCAAGTACATTGAGTTTACCAACAAGTATGGCATCACTCTTAAAAATACTTCAAATTATTACCCACAAGGTAATGGACTTGCAGAATCTACCAACAAAAACCTATTAAGGATCTTGAGAAAATATCTGGAGGGTAACAAAAGGAGTTGGCACTTATTGCTCGACCATGCTCTATGGGCAGATAGGATTACTATTAAAAATTCTATCAAAACTTCTCCTTATGCACTGGTATATGGAAAAGAGGCGGTATTGCCAATTCACCTAGAGATCCCAACACTTAAGCTTGTCAGTACAGAAGAAGAATTAGAGGAGGATCCAGTAAAAACTAGGTTGACACACTTGCTACAATTGGAAGAGAGCAGAACTCAAGCATATGATCATTTTCAAAAGCATTCATCAGACATTAAAGCATGGTTTGATAAAAAATCCAGGTTCAGAAAGCTCCAAGTTGGAGACTCAGTTCTCAGATGGAATGTTGACAGGGCAAAACCAGGCAAGCATGAAAAGTTTGATTCCTTTTGGGATGGTCCTTTTGAAATAGTGGAAGCTAAAGAGTCTAATGTATTTCAGTTGAAGGATCCAGAGGGAAACATACAACCAATTCCGGTGAATGGTTTCCACCTCAAGCTTTACTATATGTAAGAAGTGAACTCATTGTAACATATGTATATACACTATACAAATATTTCCCCTTCCTTTCTGCACTTTGTATTTGATTTATTTTCTGCACTTTGTAATTAGTTCTTTTCAAAGAAATGCTAAAAAAAGAGAGAGAGAAGAAAGTTTGCAAGAAATGACTAAGTGTTGGCCAAAATGCATGGTAATGTTCCATTCCACACATGGTGTTGTGTACTCTCCGAAATGGCATTCCACCCTCAAGTCCACATGGTTAAATCCAGATTTTCATGGAGTGGTCTATCAGTTTCTATCCCACATAAAGAAGGACAAAGAATGATGCTAATCCGGGAACCTTTCAAAGCTGGAGATAGCCAGAGCGGAATCGAGGTAGAGTGTCATGCACACAAGGTTTAAGTACCAAGGCGGACTCAGAAGGTTCTTAATACACCAGAGTGGAATCAGGCCAAAGCCGAACAACAAAGTGCTAATTTGACACATGGAGGACAAAGAGTGCTCCCGCATTCAATTCTAACGAACTCGCGCATGGAACGAAGAGTAGCCAAAGGGATGTGATGAGCTGGCAGCGCAATTTCAAAATTTGACCAATAAGGAGATAGGGCACCACCTTTGAGCCACCAAAGTAAATAATAAAAAGGATTGGAAAGTGTGCCAACAAAGATATCGCACAGCAACTACATTAATGGCAAAAGATACGTGGGCTCCAGAGGAGAGAAGTAATGAAAAGCATACATGGAATCCATTTGGGAGCCCCTTGCATCTACAGGAAGGTAGAAAAGTACAACAATACCTTGGAGAATTTACTACAATTTGGGAGGATGAAGTTTGCTACTATCAAGATGGCACCCAAAAATTCATCCACCGAATCATCGAAGATAGCAACAAGATTGCAGGTTCATGTACATCGGACCAGTCGAGTCGTAGATACAGTGATGACAAGAGTGGGAAGAACTCACCTCAGGACAGGTTTCGAATTTCCATATTTCGAAGGAAAGCCAATGCGACGACAAGGTATGATAGCCATAAAATCCTTTTTGTTCTCTTATATCTATGATTATGTGCATCACTACCCCAAACTAGTCTCTGCTATGATTCAGTTCTATGATCCTAAAAATAGAACAGTCAGAACCCCTGAGGGCACTCCCCTATTTTCTATTACAAAAGAGAGTTGCTATGAATTATTCGCCGTAGGGGTAGGCCCACCCTCAAATCTCAGACCATTTAGCGTAGCAGAGCTAGACAGGGCTTACACTAACATGATAGCCTCAGAAGAAAAAAAGGAGGCACTAGAAAAATGGTTGCATCTTAATTTCATAAGGATAAAGAATCAAGATGAAATGCCCGAAGTCCCAATTCACATTGAAGAAATTGCAAACCCAAAATTATTTTCTATGTTGGCTTGTATGGAGGGTTTGGACTCTGACAGAATGGTTCATGGTTGGCAAATTGTCCATGGCATATTGTATTTCTAATGAGAGAATGTACAAGAAATATGTGAGAGAGAGGGGTACCAGAGTAATTTACTTTGATTGGCCAACTTTTCTCACTCAGAGGATCCATGAGCAGTTGGTAAACATGAAGAAGGGTGTTGGTGCTCCTAGTTTTAGGCATTGCTCGAGTCTGGTGTGGATGTTCTACATAGCTATCAAAAGAAGAATGCCATGGATTCTGGCTAGGGATAAAACTAGTGATGGAGAACCCTTGTCGGTCTATTATTGGATGGATTGTTTGAAGAGCAGTGGGTCCTATTACAGATTCAACTTGGAATTTTTGGAACCTACCCTAAAAATAATGTACAATGAGTGCCCTAGGTTGCCCTCCTTAGCTAAGCAGATTCTGAGGAAGGAATACACTGAGGAAGGAGATTGGTATCTACTAACAGAGGGCACAATAATCAGGTTATATGGTTTCATAGGTAAACCCTTTCTCCTACCTCACTTTTTCACAGAAAGGCTATTCGCCCTGGAGTATCTAAGGCAGGTGGTGTACATTGACGCAAACTACGGTTTGGGAAGGAAGAAGAAGTCTTTAATTACTTACCGCCCTAAAGATAATATTATTGTATCCGAGTGGTAGAGCCAACAAATTGAGTAGTACCTTGACAGATTAGGTCTATTTTATATTCCTCAGAGATGGAGTTATGATCCTGACGGTGTTTTCACTACTAGAAATAAAACCCTAAATGGAGACAAGGCCTATAAATTTGAAAAAAGGCCCAGGGCTAATTTTGAACAGGGAAGGAATAATGATGAAACTACTCTTTTGGAGTGGAACATTTCAAATAAGGATCAATTACCTACATGGTTGGATTTCTATGAATAGGTTGTGGATTTCAATCCGAAACGTGAACTCAGTCATCGGCTTACAAAGGATACAATTAATAAAGTGAAGGTTGAATCTACCAATATGAAGGACACTCCTTCCAAAGAAGAGGTAGCAGAGAGGGGAAGACCAGAGGAGAAAGGACCATGGAAGATAGCAAATATTGTAGATTGGTGGCGTATGAGGGTCGAAATTGGAAAACCCAAATCAAAGTTTGGAATGAAAATTGATAAGGAATTTTCAAGAATTTATAATAAGAACATTGAAACCTGGAGACCGAAGGATGTCAAAAATATAGTATTGATAAGTGAAAAACCCCAGAATGATTCTGAGTCCCTCCTTCCTCTTACATATCAGAGGATTCAGATAGAGATGCAAGAAGTTCCTTCGACCATAGCTGAAGCACTCAAAATCTCCAATCCTATCTCTGAGCAGGTAGAGAAGTTTCCCGAGAGGGCTAAATTGATGAATGAAATGCAATACTCCAAAGAAATATTTGTCAATATTATACTAATTGAAATAATATCCCCATATTCTTCCATAGTCCCCACAACATCAATTGAATTACGACCCGTAGTTGAGCAATCTCTACTTTCAAGAGTGGTACAAGATGATGAAGAGGGGGAAAATTATGAAGGGGATATGGCTACTTATCAATTAGTTTATAGGAGGACTAAGAGAGCCCCAAAAATAGAAGAGAGAGAGGTTTCCAAGAAGCAGAAGATGAGTATGGAAGAAATTGCTAAAGAAGTAGTTGTTTCTACTACAGAAGGGTTAGTTGAGCAAGAACAATAGCTTGAGAAAGAAGCTGAACAAGAACACCCTACATCTGTAGGTGAAGGTATGGTTTCTAATCCCTCTTCTCCTTCTCATCTCCATGAATCCCCAAAAGGATTTTCCTCCCTTTCTAGTCAAGAAAATGTGGTAAATTTACCTCCTCCACCTCATAGTTCTTCCCTCATCCCATCAGTAGCTATGGAGGTACCAGTCAGTTCTTTTGTGTCACAGCCTCCTCCAAACCCACCTTCCACTTCTGAGATATCCACTTCAATATCCACCATTGTTGCATCCTCATCTCTTTCATTACCACCATCCATGGGACACTGCGTTTTGAGTTCATCCATCCCTTCTATAATTTTTGTCCCTGTTTCTCTGAATTTACCTATATCAATAGCAGCGGTAGTCATAGAATCTACCATTGTAATAGAGGCTACTGTCAATGTATCTCCACCCCCACCAATAGCAAGTTAGTCCACCCTTATGTTTTTGATGTCGTTATCTCCTTTGGCTACTGATGTTTCAAGGTCTATTATTGTATCAAAATAATAGGCAACCACTTAGAGCATAAATGACTATTGGGAAGAGAAGCTTACCAGGCCTTCCAATAGGATGGATGTGACAAGAAAAAGTATGTATGTTAACCCTATCACTAGGCAAAGGGTTTCAAGGTCTTTGATTCCGCAGGTGAGAAAACCTAAAAATGAAATGACTGCTCAGGATTATAGAGTGGAGGAAATCATAGAAGATATTGACAAGCTTCCTACTGAAGATGAGTTAGGGATGGCCAAGGCTCACTTAGATACCTTTTATGTGAAGACTGATATAGAAAAAGATAAGGTAGATAAGCTAGAACAACAAGTTAAAAATCTAAAGAGGAGCCTCAATGATCAAAATGAAGTAGAGAAAGTTCTGAGGAAATAGGCTAAGAGTTGGCAGGAAAGGTTTCAAAATGCTAATGAGTTGAAAGATCAATTAGAAGAACAAAAGAAGCTGAATGAGGATCAGGCAAAAGAAATTCAAAATTTGAAACATCAGCTTCAGATTGAGAAAGCCAAGTCCTCAAGTTTTTCCAAATATAGTTTGAAAAGGATAAAGTAGGAGTTGCTTTCTAAAGTTCAAGAAAAATGTTTAGGTCTTCAACTCATAATCGACTACCTGAAGGATGCCAGCCAATTGCTATCTACCATTCAGAAGGATTTAGATCAAATCACTAGAGAGTTATAGCCTATGGTGATTCCAGTGGAACAAATGTATAGGTTGGTTGGTAGTAGGCTTAGTGATGCTGCTAAACCAATTTCTAATAGAGAATGGAATCTAGCCAGGGTAGCCTCCAAAATAGTGGTGAAAAAACATAGGGCAGTTCAGAGAGCTTGGATTTTTTTTGATAGGATGGAAAGAGGAATTAAAGAAATTATTGAAATAAATGGGGAAATGGTTCATGTTGGTTTCAAAGGACTCTGGAAGGAGGATCACAACTTGTTATCTATGGAAGAAGCCCAACAAAGCATCAAGGAGAACTTACAGGATGAGGCTGAAATTGATTCATTGGAAGAGCCACTATCCCAAGAACAAGCTACCAAATTAATTATGGGTTACACCCGCTTAAGAGATCTCATGGAAGATCTGGTGACTAGAGGGAATGTTGCTAATTATGAGGATGTTGGGGAACTACAATATGTTTATAAGCAGCTTAAAGAGACATCAAATCCCTCTTAGCAAGTCTAGAAATAGGCTCTTTAGTCTTTGGAATCAATGGTCCAAGTATTTGGGGACACCTCCGGTGAAGATAATCAGAGACTATAGGATCCGGGAGAAGATGATGAGGAAGAGGTTATAGAGGATGATGATGAAGATGTTGTAGAGAATGAGGATAGTATTGAGCAGCTACAGGCCCAAGAGGGGCCCACACTTAAATCATTTTATTTTTGTTTGTACATATACATCAGTTTTGTATTTATATTTTTACTTTGACAATTGTCAAAAATAAGCAATAAAGGCATGAAGTCTACAGCGTAGCATTTTTGTGTGAAGGTATTTTTTGAAGTGAAGCCTTATAAAGGAGGTAGAGTTATGTATAGTTTTTGAAGGTAGTAATAATACTGATATTATGAATACAATCTCTAGTTGAACAAGTGAGTTCTATGATGTTTTTGGCATGGTTTCTATATGAACCTTTACCCTCTAGGCAGAATTTGAGCTTTCAGAGGGTAGTGTTTGTATGGAAGTTATTCCTTAAAACATATCTTCAAATATAAGTATTATTTTGACACCTAAGGCCCAATGGATAAGACTTTGGATTCGATTGGCTTTGCAAGCAAATCCACCCGGGAGGCACTAGAATGTAGGCCCAAAATGGCCACATACTTAGTAAAATTTTGTATAATTTTGACTAAGTGGTAAAATCATCATTCCACTAAGCTTGCAATATGCTTTGAAGCAAAATCGGGTCAGAAGATATGAATCCGCTCAACAGTTAGTGAATTTTTCATGTTTGGAGCGATTTCGGGTGACTTCACTCCGGCTTCGAAATGATGGCAGATCTCAAATCCATAAAAGTTCCTAAGAGATGATGACATCAATGGCAAAAAAGTGCAAAATGGAATTTTTGTCTATTGAATATCTGATTTCAGAAAGGTCCTTTTGTTTCTGACTTCGGATTGATGCTATCTTCAAATCCGCAAAAGTTTCAAGGAGATGATGACATCATTAGTGGAAAAAAGTGTGGATTGGTGATTCGTGGAATGAACAAGTATTTCCTTTCTAGAATGAAGATAAGACGGGGCAATGGAATAACGAAAGTGTAGATTCACGATGGAAGAAGGTATGTGACTAGCTCCTAGACTCGGATTGAAGAATATAATGTGGAATATAAAGATCCCAGAGCAGATTCGAGGTTCAGAGATCCGGATTGGAGATTTTGCTATTTTTGATAAGAAAGACGATGTCATCAATTTTAAAGCGGAATGGAATTTAGCTTGTGCCGGATTGAATCTAAATCATGTGATGAAGAAGATCAATGGTGGAGGTTAAGCTACCAAATATTGGTTGTTTTAAAGATATTATTGTATCTGAATTGTAATAGTCGATCAAAATATGAAGCATCAAGGGTTTCCAAGAAGATCAAACCAGAGGTATTTACAGATCGACGATGGTAATTCACTCCCAAGAAGTATCAAAAAAAATGAGTGATCTTTAATGGCCTAAGCTTTAGTTCCACTGAATGACCAACAAGTTATAGAGACTCCAAGCTATCATGGCATACTTTCTTTCAATATATTTCCTAGAGGATGGACCAATGAGCTAATGCTAGCTAAAATATTTGTTGTACTATTGTAACAGGATTTTGTGTATTGTTTCTTGATTACTGTATTTTGAAAAACTATAAGTAGAGGTCGAACCCTCATTTTTAAGGGTTGACTCTAGCGTGTTTGCATGTACCATTGTAAATATTCTTGAAGAGCTGAATGAAAGGAGCAATACATTGATCTTCGCCTCAAGTTTGCATGTTCTCATGATTGATGTCAGAGGTTCAGATTTCATAGTTGCATTTCTGTAAATACTTAGATGGTTAGTTTGTGCCTATTTTGGATTACTAGCTGTTATAAGTAATTGAAATCTGCTTTGAGTTTGTTCTATGTTATTGGAAAGTACATTTCTATGAAATCTAGGTATTTGGTGAATTCTGTTATTTGGATTATCATTCCTTGGGTATTGAAATTGCTTGCTATAAAATTTCTCTATTATGATTTAATATATGAAACAATCTATTTTGGAATAAAATTTGATATGAGTGTATGTCCTTAGTCTGGTTTTTTTGGAGCTTTTTATGGTAGTGCAATGTTGTTAACCTATCCATCCACTATTATCTACACCTCTCTAACCCTAACCTTCTCTTACCCTAAACTCCAAACCCTAAGTGAGCATAATTGTGTCAAAAACTTGCTAAGTTGACAAGGAACTAGCCTACTTTGGAGGTTGGATCAGAAACCCCTATTTTGGTCCATCCAATATTGAGTGTTGAGCTACAGCTATCGGGTGCAAGCCTAGAAAAAATGTAGGAATATGGAAAATCGCAATATCAAGTGAAAACATGGTGCAATTCAGTGCCCAACAAGAACACCTCTCTATGAGGAGTCATATGAAAAGAAGCACCTGAGTCAATCAACCATGAGTCATCACATTCACTTGAGCATGCTACAACTAAGAATAATTCTATTGAATATTCATTTGTGGTCTTTGTTTTTGTAGAATTTCCTTCATAAGATGATTGATTATTATCAGCATTTTTAGATCTGCAGTCTCTTTTATAATGCCCTGCTTTACCACAGTTCCAACATTTTCTCTTTTTTGAGGCAATAGATTTACCCCTAGATTTTGAATTCTTTTCTCCAAATTTATTTTCTCTTGATTCATTTTTGCTTCTTTCTTAATAATGACCTCTCATAATCAAGGCTTCCTTTTGATGATAATCCTTAAAATATTTTCGTCTCATCTCCTTAGACAACAAAGTTCCTACTATATCCTCTACTTTCAATGTAGATGTAGTATTGGTGATAGCCATAATAAGGTTATGTCATGAATCAGGTAATGAACAAAGTAAAGTAATGCATTTTTCCTCTTGATATATTTTTACTTCTAAAGAGGTTAATTGACTTACCATAGTGTTAAAAGAATTCATATGTTCAGCCATAGAGTCACCATCATTCATTCAAAGTGAGTACAACGTATTTCGAAAAAAGAGTTTATTTACCAGTGACTTTGCCTGATACAATATTTCCAACTTCTCCCATAAAAACTTTATCGTGGTCTCTATAGATACATTCAATAATACCAAATTATATGAGCATAATATAATAGAGCTCCTTGCCTTCCTATCTATTTTTAGCCAATCCTCATCGATCATCGATGTTGGTTTTGTTCCCGAGACCATAATCCATTGATCTCTATAAACCAATAGATCCTCCATATTGAGTTTCCACAACTCAAAATTCTATCCATTAAAATTTTCAATCTCTATTCATATTATTCCCATATTTCTCCTTATTCTGGATCCTTTTGCGTACGACTCGCACTCAAGAATTAATTTATCACAGGGTTGAAACCCTTACTCCTTGAAAAAAGATAAAATATAGCTCTAATACCAAATTAAGAGAATTAAAGAGCCCCGATGAACTAAAATAGAAAAGTAGTAATAACAGAATCAAAAGAAGAAGATCATAGATTCACATATTACATAATATTTATCCTAGAAACCCTCAAATGAGAAAAAACTAGCATATTATTATCTTATTATTGTATTAAATTGACCATCTCCAATATAATAATAGTCTCATTCTATCTCTTTCTAAACCCTAATGCAAGTGTGATATATATAACAAAGGCACATGCACAAATTTTACAATATCATGGGAAAAAAAGCAAGGGTTCAATTATAGTAACCCTAAAAGCCTATATGGGTCTAAAAATTAACTTAGAAAATCTTAATCCCAGTGAGTATATCGTACATAGCATCCAGTACATTTTAGGTTTAACCCCACCATAATAACATGGAAAATATTCAACATATTTCCAACAGGAGAAACCAATCCCCTCTACTTCAGGTTTTGTGGACATCACTTCATAGGAGACACCAATCCCTTATACTTCAGGTTTTGTGGATCTCTATCTCCAGGAGACACCAATCCCCTATCAAGTTCATGGATACCACTCCATAGGAGATACCAATCCCCTCTACTTCAGGTTTTGTGGACACCACTCCAAATGAAACACCAATCCCATTTAATCTTATTTGTGGACCTCTATCCATAGCATACACCAATCCCCTTTGCTCTGGTTTGTGGACCTCTATACATAGGATAAACCAATCCCCTTTACTCTAGTTTATGGACCCCTATCCATAGGAGACACCAATCCATTTTGCCTTGGTTCATGTACCTCTATCCATAGGATATACCAATCTCCTTTTCTCTGGTATGCTCCAAAGCCTGCTCAAATATACTCCAAGCCTATACACAAGGCTTGCTCAAACTTACTCCAAGCCTACACAAGGCTTACTTAAACATGCACTAAATCTATACACAAGGCTTGCTCATATTTTATCCAAGACTACATAAGGCTTGCTCAAACCTACTACAAGCCTACACACAAGGCTTGCTTAAACCTACTCCAAGCATACACACAAGGCTTGCTCAAATCTACTCTAAGCCTACACAAGGCTTGCTCAAACCTGCTCCAATCCTACACACAAGGATTGATTAAACCTACTCTAAGTTTACACACAAGGCTTGCTCAAATATTCTCCAAGCCTACACAAGACTTGCTCAAACCAACTCCAAGCCTACACACAAGGCTTGCTTAAACTTGCTCCAAGCCTACACATAAGGCTTTATCAAATATTCTCCAATCATAGCTCAACAAACCTACTCAAAACAAATCACCAAACCTGCTCAAAATAGTTCACCAAATCTACTCAAAACATCTCACCAAACCTACTCAAAACTCTACTCAATATTGCTCACAAATCTACTCAAACCTGCTCACAAATCTTCTCAAACCTACTCACAAATCTGCTCAAATATCCTCCTCAACCTGGTCAACTCTGTTTCAAACCTACATAATTTTTTTTATCTATCTTGCATAATTATGTTATCAAGTGCTTTATCTATTCTTCAATATGCTTTCCTTAACTAAAGCATTTTAGACATATTCTACCCAAAATTCATTTAACCTCTTGAACATATAGAGAATAATATGCACTAACAAATGCTCAATATTTTCTTCACATTCATTAAGTCTGTCGCTTTCACATGTCTCAAATTTATTACATTTTAAAGATAGCTCTAGTCTAGCACTTGACAATTGACCTGGTATTTATTGATTTACAACTTCACACCAAAACCAATCACAATGCACAAGTCCTTCTCATCTACTCATAAAATCAATCATGAACAATGCACAAGTCTGTCCTTTTTATATACTCCCAAAATCAATCATGATGATGCACAATTTGGCTTCATAAATCTTATCTATAACTCTTGCATTTTTATTTCCAATATCACTCAAAAAAATGTACACTTATGTTCTCAAACACTTTGCACTTTTATTCCCAATTTCATTCAACACTAATGCACAACTTTTTCTCAAACCCTAGCACATGTGTTTCCAATTTTATTCAACAATGAAGCACAACTTTATTCTCAAGCCCTAACACATGTGTCTCAAATTTCATTCAACACTAAAGAAAAACTTAGCTTTCACACTCTAGCACAAATATTTCCAATAACACACATAAATTAATCCTTATATCTCCACATTATTACTTAAAACTATTTTCTTCAAACAACACCACTTTGAGTAGCAGTTAAAACACCATACCTCTAAAACTGCCTTGATGAATATGTTTCCTCAAAAATCTATATCAAAATAACTCCCTTTCTTTGGCCACTTCAAAACAAGTTAGAAAAATTCCTTTTCAAATAATCCACATAAAATCCTTTCAAAAATACGTGCACAAGAATACCTGAAAATAATGATCTATAACTCATTTTTGGTTTCACAAGATAAAACCCTTAATAATGATTCAAAACTCTCAAAATATCAAGCAAGAATACAATCAACAAAAAACCCACAATACACCTTATATATCCTTTCTAATGTGTCAAAAATACAATTCAATATAAACCAAAATATAACTTATATCTCCTAATTAAACATGCAAAATCACAACTTTAACATAAGGCCCAAATAACCTTATTACAATATCAAATAATATTTTTACACCTTATGACTCCCTCTAGATAAAATTAAAAATAAAATATTTGGCCCCCTTGATGCACAACAAATGCAGTACATTTGCAAAACAAATTTTAATCAAAATTTATTCATACCTTTCATAAGTGCATGAAATATTCTCTTCTTCCTTGCCAAAAATTATTCGCAGTGATTTGATCCTGCGACCTCTTGGACCATGGTGCCCTAGCCCTAGCTAAGAATCCTGGGATACACAAATAGATAGCCATAATAGTGCACAAATTAACTCTAAAACCTTCTTTCTACCATGCAAAATAATATTTTTGCCACCAAAACAACACCCATGTGTCACCCACGTGAATCGAACCTATGACCACCTCTCTCGCAGTGTCTTAGCACTACCCAAATAACCAGATGTGCTAGCCTACTAGCTAAAACCAAATATGCAGCACTTTATCCTTATCTTCACTGTGCCCTCTACCAAAATTTGTGCCCCTTCTCTGTGTTTCATCATTTCAAAAAGTGTGAGCAGATATCGAAATGCACACACTCAAAACCTTAGCATTACATTAAATTAATTTTTGATTTAAATACCTTTTACCTCCATGCTCACACGATGTTGGTGCTTGAGAATTTAAATCATGCTTTTTAAACGTTGGTGCTATGCTTGTAACTTTATATTATAATATTTAAAAATATTATAATATTAATTTTTTAAACTTAGGCCTTCAAACCTTTGTCCCAACTAATTTTAATTAAACCCTTTTGCCTCCTCTTTAAACTTTAAATTTTGGGCTTCTTTTAATATTTAAACCTAGCTAATAGGGATTAGGTTTTAGGTGTGGTATATCCTATGTAATAAACAATTTTCATTTAATGGTCATCTTTGGTTATCTTTGTTTAATGGTAGTTGTTGTAACTGATAAGGTGCAATGTAATCATTAAATGCGACCTTATCCATAACTTGTAATGTAATTGCCTATTTATAGGCCTTTGATTATCAATGTTAATCAGTTTTGGGCTTGTCAATCATTCATATTATGCTTGTTATAGCTGATCCACATAATTTGGTATCAGAGCCTATTACAGAATTAAGGCAAGTATCATCTTCCCCTAGGCCGATATCGATTCATACGGGGAATGTGAATGCCTCTGTAGTTGGATCCATGGAATCACCATTCAAGCACTTTTGTCAGCTTTACATATTGTCTCAATCTGTATGTGGTTTCATCCCACATTGGTTGTGCACATTTGGTAAATACAAAATCTTCAATTGTCTCCATTTTCATTTTCATCCGAGTTTGTGATTTGGAACGATTTATTACAGTATCGATCCATGTTTTTTAGGCATTCATTTGTCCTTCATTCATTTTGTGCTCATTCAAATCACATAATTTATTTCCATATTTTCTAGAATGATGTCTAGTACAACTCTCTCTCTCTCTCGTGTGATGAGGCTTTTGCCCAACTTGCCATCATCACCACAAATTTTCAAGATATTCTTGCCATCATGCGTCAACTACCTTCCAAATATCTCACTAAAAATATCATTATTGAATCTTGTAATATCATTGCCAAAATTCTTGACCACCACTATGTTTCAGCACATGACGCCCATCAACAACTGGCATGGAATCACTCAAGACCGCAACTACCAGTCCCATCATAGCCTTTTCATAGCCCTTGGATGCCATTACCCATTTTTTTGACCTGATCCACCTACGTATTGTTATTATGACCATCAGATCCCCATTCCTTCAGCTTTTATTCATAGCATGGTGACCATCTCACATTTTAGTTTAGTCTCATTTGCTCACCATCACCCTCACCGTCATCCTCTAAGCTGTATTACACTATGATGGTGATGATCATTCCTGTGGTGATCAAAAATTCCATCCTCTATGGTGATCATTTTCCATGACCACCATGTCCTCCAACACCATCGATCCACTATTTTTTCTCCAACAACATTTATCTACAATAGAGTTTTTTGTTGCGTGTCTAGAATTATTTCGGTGTCTCTCTCATGATGTGCCACATTGACAACATTCAACCATTCTGGTGATTCCTGTGCAATCCAGTGGATGTTTTCAATGGTTCCTTCATTGCATTCTCTTCCCAGCCAATCTTCTAGTACCTTCGCTCTTTTGTCACCCTCTATGATAAAATACATAGTGCCACCCCACTCCTTCCATTTGATGATATCTGTGATTTCCAATGGTTTTTCTTCCTTTCAAGCATCACAATGCTGCCTATATTTGCTTTTGATGGCCTTCCACTATTTTGGGTATGATTTTGGGCACCATTCTATGCATAAAATCCTACTGCATACATTTTTGACGTGCTTGCCTTATTTTGATGCATTATACATTTTTTGATGGGATCAATTAAACCTTTCCCTAAGGTTTGACCACTTATAAAAATATTTGTAGCATCTTACGTGGGTTATGCCCTCACTCTCCACTTTGTTTTTCCTGTCACCACCTGTTGCTTCCAATCAACCTCTCTTGCATGCCTCTTCCAATTGTGCATTTCCTGTGTCCCCATTGTGACGTCCCATCCACCATCCTCTCCCATCCACATAAGCCTTCCCACTTTCTTGCACATCACATCACCTACCCCTTGCCCGCTCATTCAATTGGCACCCTCTTTATTAAATGTTGGTGTCCCTTATCGCCCCCCTTTAATGCCACCTACCTTCACCTATTACTACCACCATTTAATTTTGCATACCTTGGCCTCTTTTTGACCTCTTGATTTGTTGTTATAGGCCCTTAAAATTTAATGGGCCACATTTCATAGCCATTGAAATTTAATACATCTTGTGCCCCCTTGCATCCCCTGTTGCATTTTCATTAATACCAGATCATAACCGTGGAGTGTCACCAATTGCCCCCAACATAATTTTTTTCCATTTGGAGAGCCATTGCTATTTTTTCTGTTATATGACCCTCATTTGTCTAGCCTTGCATATACTCATTGGAAAGCTCATTTCGAGATCTACACCTCTGACATAGCACTTTCTCCATTTGGATCTATTTTTTCCTTTGAATTTTATCCCAAAGAAGTCTTTCTATTTTGGTCCTGTGCAACCCTTTGTCCTTATATTCACTATGCCCTCTACCAAAATTCATGTTCATTCTCCTCTATGATTCATTATTTCAAAAGTGTGAGCGGATATCCAAATGCACACACTCAAAACCTTAGCATTGCATTGGATTAATGTTTGATTTAAATACCTTTTACCTCCATGCTCACATGACGTCGACACTTGAGAATTTAAATCATGATTTTTAAACATTGGTGCTATGCTTGTAAATTTATATTATAATATTTAAAAATATTATAATATTTAAAAATATTATAATATTTAAAAATATTATAATATTACTTTTTTAAACATAGGTCTTCAAACCTTTTTCGTAACTAATTTTAAACATTGGTGCTATGCCTTGCATAATTATCAAACCATACAAAGTTTTGACATCAATCCTTTGACATCGATGACAACTCTTGACATCAATCCTTTGACATCAATGACAACTTAATATGCTCAATATTTCCAACAATATTCCCCTTTGTCATTGATGACAACCCTTATAAAAATCTTCTTTTACTGCAACTGGATTCCAAAACTCGTGTTGGCAATTTTGGGTTTGAGATCCTAGCTTCTTGTCTATGAGTTGTCATTGATGTCAAAAGGAAATGGCATTAATGTTAAGAGGATGTGTTGGCTTCAAAGGTGGAAGATTCCAAGAGAATATTTTTAAGAGAATCCGGAGAGATTCCATTGGCAAGGGTTTTTCATTAAAACCAAACCGGTTTTTATTAAAACCAAGTTGGATAGGGTTTTTATTAAAACCAAGTTAAATGGTTTTTATTAAAACCAATGGAGGTTCTCTTTATTATTTATTTAATTATTATTTAAAACCCTTCAAGGTTTTAATTAATTAATTATTTAATTAATTAAGGGAGAAATTATTTTTAATTTATTAAAAATACTTAAAGGTTTTTAAACCTTTTTTTATTCTTAATTTATTAAAATTATTTAAGGGTTTTTAAACCCTTTTTGAAAAGACTTTTGATTAATTTCGAAATGGTCTTTATTTCCGCCGACGTCAAGGTGTCTTCGAAGAGACTATTTATTCTCCAACTCCTAAGGTTGGAAGGCTAATTAATTCGAAATTCCTCGAATGCAATTTGTGGTGTTTGTGCTTTGTATTCGTTGCGATCGAAGGAAGACTTAGAAGCACGTGCGGTTGAAAAGTCTTCGGGAGTTTTTTTTCGAGGGTGAAGTGGAGGGAAGTTCACTTGTGAACTTCGTAGCCCGCGTGGGCTAGTGGCAGCGAAGGCTGTTGTTGGGCGCTGCATTGGCGGAGGTCACCGTTTCGAGTCTCGCAGGGGTGCTTTGCTAGAGTAACACATTTTTATTAAAACGTCTTTATGCCATGAAATTCGGAGTTTCTTGGACAGCGATTTATAAGGTGTGATTAAATTTTATGAGTTTTGGCTTTTGTGATTAGCATTGAATAAAAGCTTAGGAGAAATAAGGGCATATTTCTTTGGATGTATTTTTAAGATTATTCTTTGCTATGCTAAAATTAAAAATGGAGGTATAAGGTGTGAGTCTCTGATTGTTGATTTATTGGCATGTTATGGTGGTTGTGTTTAAAGAAGTGGAGCTAAAAGGTGTAATAAAGGAAGTTTATATTATTGCTCATTTCTTTTTATTCTAACCCTAACTTGGTTGGAAGTTTGAGAGTTGTGTGTGGTGACAACTTGAAGGTTCAATTATCTTCTACTCCAATAAGGTATGGGCACATTCTTCTTATGAGTATGATTGGTGTATGTTTTCTGAAATAAGGTTGGAGTGAAAAGGTATTCTACTAGGTATCCTTTGGCTAGGTGTAAATCCTATTTTCTGGTTTGTTGAAGACTACTTATGCATTGTTATCCTTAAGGAGAGTTTTTGGTGAATGCATAATTTTTGGTTTGAGATAGTGGAAGCTTTGTGCACTAGGGTTTATATTTGTGAGTCTAGCTACTTGCATTGAGTTGGTGGAACCCTTGGTTGGCTGTTTTGAGTTTGATGGTTGAGTTGCTTCCATAGAGGTTGTTTGATCAAGTTATTGCTTTACTTGATTCATGATATTGGGCTTACTCCATTGAGTTGATTTGAGCAAGTTATTCTTTGCATTTGGTGATATTGTGTTGGTGGCTATTTTGTTCAAATATCTTTGGAGGGAAAAGGATTTCTACTTGTTTCCTTTTCTTGTGATGATTGGTTGAATGCTTCAAGGTTGATGTTGAGTTGAATGGTGTTGGTTGACTAAACCTTGTTTGATGAGCATTGTTGTTGAAACCCTAATTGATGGTGAAAAGAACATGAGTATCATTGTTATGTGATTCTTTGCATAGTTGGCAATTGTTGGGGTTTCATGTTCTTGAAAGAAAACATTCTATCCTATCCATTTCAGATATTGAGTTGAGTTTTCAGATTTGAGATTGAGATTGAGCTGAGTTGATTTGAGTTGAGTTTTGAGATTGGGATTTGAGTATAGAACATATTGAGTCTCTAACAATTCTCTTTATGCTTCTATGAGTTTGAAAAATCACATTGGGTCTCTAACAATTCACTTTGTGATTTCCTACTAAGAAAGTTTTTCTTGGTGAGCTTGCTAAGTTTTTGGACAAGTTCCAGTGGGGACTTGTGAGCAATTTTGGACAGGTTCCGATGGGGACTTGTGAGCAGTTTTTGGACAGTTTCATGGGGACTTGTGAGCAATTTTGGATAGTTTCGATGGGGACTTGTGAGCAGATTTGGACAGGTCCTAGCAGAGGACTTGTGAGCTGAGTTTGATAGTTCTATCAGAGAACTTGAGGACAGAGGTGCATTGGTTCTATGAGAAGAACCTGAGGATAGATTTGGCAAGTCTTTGAGAAGGCTTGTATGTAGAGGATTGATTTGTTCAAGAGTTGGACAGATCTTGATAGACAGAGGAAGACTTGTACTAGACCGACTGACCATGTTTGGTACAGGTTGCTGAGCTACTGTGGACGTGATCATAGAAGGTAGAGGTCTCTTAGGCTAAGCATTGAGGATAGGAGGTCTTCGATGGAAAGGAGTTCCACGTGCCGGCAAGAGGTAGAGGCAGTTGATCTTCTGAGGGATCATTTCAGAGCAGAGGGGAAGGTATCTCCTTTGAGCAGAGGCTCATAAATTCTGATTGGGGGAAGGTATCTCCTTTGAGCAGAGGCTCATAAATTTTGATTGGGGGAAGGTATCTCCTTTGGGCCGAGGCTCATAAACATTGTAATTGGGAAGGATTCCCAAAGAACTTTGAGATAACTTTTAGAGAAAAGTTTTGTGGACGTAGCCCAACCATTCTGGGTGAACCACATTAAAATTGGTGTCACTTTGTGGATGATATTGTGCATTGCTTTGATATTGCTTTGGGTATATTGCTTTACTATTTTGAAGTATAAAGGAAAAAGTAAAAAGAGGTCTTATACTGTTCACCCCCCTCTCAAGATAAGCTTGTGTTCTTCAATTGGTATCAGAGTAGGTGCCTTCAAAAATTTTAACAGATTGAAGGAAAAGCTAGTAAAGAACACAATGGATCATTCAAGTGGCAATGCAACACCTATTCTTGATGGGTCAGATTTTGGTCTTTGGAGTGCAAGGATGAAGGTTCATCTAATGGCACTTGGGAATGAGGTTTGGGAAGTGATTGAAGATGAGTACACTATTCCTGAACATGGTCCTAATACTAAAGAAGAAAGGCTCCTACATCAAAGCAATGAATGCAATCCTGAAAGGCTTACAGTAAGCAGATCTCACCAAAGTGATTCACTGCAAGACAGCTAGTGAAATGTGGAAACAGTTGAAGGTGGTTCATACAGGTGATACAAATGTCAGAAAGGCCAAGTTGAGACACTTCAAAGGTATGTTTGAACAACTCAAGATGAATGATGATGAAAATATTAGTGACTACATGCTTCGTATGGATGAGGTTGTTAACTCCATGAAAGACTTAGGTCTTGAGCTTGCTGAAAATGATGTTTGTGATAAGATTTTAAGATCTCTTCCTAATAGATTTAGTGAAAATATTTTTGCTATTGAGGAAGCTAAAGATTTGGATAAGTTGAAAAAGGATGAGCTCCATAGTATACTTGCAAGCATTTGAGTTGAGAACTCAAGTGAAGGTTGATGTCAAGAAAGAGGCAACTTTCAAGGCTACCAAGAATTTCAAGGGTAAAAATCTTCAAGATAGTGATGAGTCTTCTAGTGATGAAGAGGCATATTAAAGTAAGAAAGGCAAGTTCTCTAGAAAGCACAAAAGTATGAAAAATATAAGATGTTTCAATTGTGGAAAGTTTGGTCATTATGCTACCGATCAGTACTATTCCCAAGAATGAAAGTGATGAAGATAAACAGGATTCTAAGAGCAAGGATTCTGAAAAGCACAAGCATCACAGAAAAACAAAGATGAGCACAACAATCAAGGAAAGAGGTATTCTCACAAGCACAAGAAGAGTTTCTACCTAGACAAAGCAAGTAAGTGTTCTAGTAGTGATAGTGAAAGTTCTTCAAGTGATAATGAAAATGAGATGTTGTTCATATCGAAAAAGAGGAAGAACCGAAACATAGATTCATTATCATGAAATGTCTTAGATGTGGAAATTTTGGTCACCTTGAGGATGATTGCACAAATAATGATTTGGTTTCTAGTATGTATGAGGATGCTTCAGAAAACTATAAGGAAGATGCATGTATGGTTTTTGAAAAGGGTAGCACCTCTAGTGATAAGAAATCTGAAAAAGGCTTTGATGATTCAAAAAGCAAACAAATAGAGGAAGATATAGAGGAAGGTGAAGTAGATCTTGAAGGTGAACTTATTAGTGCTCTTAGTGCTTTGAAAAAGGAAAGAAAGAAGAATGCTAGACTCAAGGATAAGTTAGATGAATGTTGTATGGAGAGAGATGATCTTATAGAAAGTCTTGACTTCTCTATGGCTAAGACACAAGAACTCAAGGATGAGTTAGAGTCTAAGGTTCTTGAGTATAGTGAGTTAGAAAAGAAAATGGCTTCTTTGAAAGAGGAAACTAAAGAGTACAAGGATAAGCTTTACAGGTTTCAAGATAGCTCCAAAAAGGTTAAGTCACTCATCAAAGGTCAAAGAAAGACAACAGATAAAACAGGCCTTGGTTTTGTTAAGCCACACAAGGAACAAGTTGGAGAGTCTAGTAAGAGACTCCAAAAGGAAGAGAGTTCTGATGAGGAAAGTATTTCATAAAAGGAGTCCTTGAATGATAGATGCACAGAAATAGAAAATAGAATTCAGAATGAGAAGAAGAAGTTTTCATAACCTAAGAGGTCAATTAAAGGAAAGTTTCAAGGCAGATGTTTTGCTTGTCACAAGTTTGGTCACATGGCTTCACATTGCATGGCTCAAGTGAAGGAGGTAAATGACAGTTTCAGAAGTGCTAGTTACTTTCAAGGGTATTGCTACTCTTGTCAATAGTTTGGGCACAAGGCAGTTTATTGCAAGGCAAATAACAAGAATAGGTTTGGTCATAACAGTGTTTGCTGTAACAGTTTGGTCAACAAGTTTTCTAACAGTTTCTCAATAGTTTGGTCAACAGTTTGCTTAATAGGTTTGGTCAGAACAAGTTTGGTTAGAACTGGTGGATTCAAAGATCAGGTTTACCTCAGAGAAACAACATCGTCAAGTGTTTCAAGTGCAACAATGAAGGTCACACAATCAGACAGTGTAGAGCTGAAATTCTAGAATACAAGAACAGGAATAGTGGCATGATCAGGTCCAAGGATCAAGGCATGGACAAGAACAGGGATGAGAACAAGAACAAGAATAGTGATAGGAATAGGAATATGGACAAAGAGTTCAAGAGAAGGCCTGGCAAGGAAGTTATAGACGCTGATGATGATCAGTGCCTAATGGGAGTTTTACTCCCACCCAAGAATTAATCACCTCATCAAGAGGTGGGGGAGGGACTAAGCTAAGAGGCTCATTCTTAGTCCCGAGCCCCAAAGGTGACCCTTTGCCATTGATGACAAAGGGGGAGAGATTTGAGTAAGGGGGAGAGCCTCAAGACAGGGGGAGCTATTTATGTTGAGTTTCTGTGTTGTTGAGAAGCATGGTTTGCCATCAATGACAAAGGGGGAGATTGTTGGCAATTTTGGGTTTGAGATCCTAGCTTCTTGTCTATGAGTTGTCATTGATGTCAAAAGGAAATGGCATTAATGTTAAGAGGATGTGTTGGCTTCAAAGGTGGAAGATTCCAAGAGAATATTTTTAAGAGAATCCGGAGAGATTCCATTGGCAAGGGTTTTTCATTAAAACCAAACCGGTTTTTATTAAAACCAAGTTGGATAGGGTTTTTATTAAAACCAAGTTAAATGGTTTTTATTAAAACCAATGGAGGTTCTCTTTATTATTTATTTAATTATTATTTAAAACCCTTCAAGGTTTTAATTAATTAATTATTTAATTAATTAAGGGAGAAATTATTTTTAATTTATTAAAAATACTTAAAGGTTTTTAAACCTTTTTTTATTCTTAATTTATTAAAATTATTTAAGGGTTTTTAAACCCTTTTTGAAAAGACTTTTGATTAATTTTGAAATGGTCTTTATTTCCGCCGACGTCAAGGTGTCTTCGAAGAGACTATTTATTCTCCAACTCCTAAGGTTGGAAGGCTAATTAATTCGAAATTCCTCGAATGCAATTTGCGGTGTTTGTGCTCTGTATTCGCTGTGATCGAAGGAAGACTTAGAAGCACGTGCGGTTGAAAAGTCTTCGGGAGTTTTTTTTGAGGGTGAAGTGGAGGGAAGTTCACTTGTGAACTTCGTAGCCCGCGTGGGCTAGTGGCAGCGAAGGTTGCTGTTGGGCACTGCATTGGCGGAGGTCACCGTTTCGAGTCTCACGGGGGTGCTTTGCTAGAGTAACACACGTTTTTATTAAAACGTCTTTATGCCATGAAATTCAGAGTTTCTTGGACAACGATTTATAAGGTGTGATTAAATTTTATGAGTTTTGGCTTTTGTGATTAGCATTGAATAAAATCTTAGGAGAAATAAGGGCATATTTCTTTGGATGTATTTTTAAGATTATTCTTTGCTATGCTAAAATTAAAAATGGAGGTATAAGGTGTGAGTCTAGTGATTGTTGATTTATTGGCATGTTATGGTGGTTGTGTTTAAAGAAGTGGAGCTAAAAGGTGTAATAAAGGAAGTTTATATTATTGCTCATTTCTTTTTATTCTAACCCTAACTTGGTTGGAAGTTTGAGAGTTGTGTGTGGTGACAACTTGAAGGTTCAATTATCTTCTACTCCAATAAGGTATGGGCACATTCTTCTTATGAGTATGATTGGTGTATGTTTTCTGAAATAAGGTTGGAGTGAAAAGGTATTCTACTAGGTATCCTTTGGCTAGGTGTAAATCCTATTTTCTGGTTTGTTGAAGACTACTTATGCATTGTTATCCTTAAGGAGAGTTTTTGGTGAATGCATAATTTTTGGTTTGAGATAGTGGAAGCTTTGTGCACTAGGGTTTATATTTGTGAGTCTAGCTACTTGCATTGAGTTGGTGGAACCCTTGGTTGGCTGTTTTGAGTTTGATGGTTGAGTTGCTTCCATAGAGGTTGTTTGATCAAGTTATTGCTTTACTTGATTCATGATATTGGGCTTACTCCATTGAGTTGATTTGAGCAAGTTATTCTTTGCATTTGGTGATATTGTGTTGGTGGTTGTTTTGTTCAAATATCTTTGGAGGGAAAAGGATTTCTACTTGTTTCCTTTTCTTGTGATGATTGGTTGAATGCTTCAAGGTTGATGTTGAGTTGAATGGTGTTGGTTGACTAAACCTTGTTTGATGAGCATTGTTGTTGAAACCCTAATTGATGGTGAAAAGAACATGAGTATCATTGTTATGTGATTCTTTGCATAGTTGGCAATTGTTGGGGTTTCATGTTCTTGAAAGAAAACATTCTATCCTATCCATTTCAGATATTGAGTTGAGTTTTCAGATTTGAGATTGAGATTGAGCTGAGTTGATTTGAGTTGAGTTTTGAGATTGGGATTTGAGTATAGAACATATTGAGTCTCTAACAATTCTCTTTATGCTTCTATGAGTTTGACAAATCACATTGGGTCTCTAACAATTCACTTTGTGATTTCCTACTAAGAAAGTTTTTCTTGGTGAGCTTGCTGAGTTTTTGGACAGGTTCCAGTGGGGACTTGTGAGTAGTTTTGGACAGGTTCCAATGGGGACTTGTGAGCAATTTTGGACAGGTTTCAATGGGGACTTGTGAGCAGTTTTGGACAGGTTCTATGGGGACTTGTGAGCAGATTTGGACAGGTCCTAGCAGAGGACTTGTGAGCTGAGTTTGATAGTTCTATCAGAGAACTTGAGGACAGAGGTGCATTGGTTCTATGAGAAGAACCTGAGGATAGATTTGGCAAGTCTTTGAGAAGGCTTGTATGTAGAGGATTGATTTGTTCAAGAGTTGGACAGATCTCGACAGACAGAGGAAGACTTGTACTAGACCGACTGACTGTGTTTGGTACAGGTTGCTGAGCTACTATGGACGTGATCATAGAAGGCAGAGGTCTCTTAGGGCTAAGCATTGAGGATAGGAGGTCTTCGATGGAAAGGAGTTCCACGTGGCCGGCAAGAGGTAGAGGCAGTTGATCTTCCGAGGGATCATTTCCAGAGCAGAGGGGAAGGTATCTCCTTTGAGCAGAGGCTCATAAATTTTGATTGGGGGAAGGTATCTCCTTTGAGCAGAGGCTCATAAATTCTGATTGGGGGAAGGTATCTCCTTTGGGCCGAGGCTCATAAACATTGTAATTGGGAAGGATTCCCAAAGAACTTTGAGATAACTTTTAGAGAAAAGTTTTGTGGACGTAGCCCACGCTTCTGGGGTGAACCACGTTAAAATTGGTGTCACTTTGTGGATGATATTGTGCATTGCTTTGATATTGCTTTGGGTATATTGCTTTACTATTTTGAAGTATAAAGGAAAAAGTAAAAAGAGGTCTTATACTGTTCACCCCCCCTCTCAGTATAAGCTTGTGTTCTTCAAACTGCTCCTCCTGAGAAGCTGCTCCCCCTTACTAGATTCTCTCCCCCTTTGAAATCAATGGCAAAGAGCTCCTTGGGTCTAAAATAAGACTCTTAGCATAGCCCCATTATCACCTCGTCTTCTTGAGGTGATAAATTTTGGGATGGGAGTAAAACTACTCCCAACTTACAATGCTCTTCTTCTTTCTCAATATTATTTTTCCAAAATTTTGTAGTCATACCCTTTTAAACATTTTTACTATCCTTCTTGCTTATCTTTGGAAGTTATGGAAATTTTTTTCTACACCATATTGCTTTATGCCCAAAATTATTGCAATTGTAACACATGATGTTGTAGTCCTTGAAAGGTGTAAATGATCTAAATTTTTTCTTGGTGAAATCATAATCATTCTTACCATGAACTTTGAAATGTATAGCTTTATGACCAAAATGATTACATGAGAAACAATAACCATGGAAGAGATATTTATCTTACCTTGATCTCATGTTTCTTTCTTTGCTTTTCTTGTGATGGTCCCTATTCCTTGATGATTCTTTTTGTCTTCCTCTTTGATGCTACCACTTCTCAAATTATTAGTATAGGTTTTGGGCTCTTCTTCAAATTCCTTATTTGATGCTTCTATTTCTTTTGAACTTGACTGCTCTTCTTGTACCTCTTGAATTTCCTCAAAATCAAGTCCAAAATTCATAAATGGAGATCTCCTGTGTTTTGATAATACCATCCAAATATTTTGAGCTTTTCCTAAACTGATATATCTTATTATTAAAATTTTGAAGTCCATTCCTTAGAATAACAACTTCATGTTCTAATATTTTGCATTCTAGTTCTTTTATCTTTAACTATTTAGACATACCTTCTTAAAATTTATTTGCCTCTTCAACCTTCACTTTTAAGTCTAGGACATCTTGTAGGAGCTTTGTCTTTATTTCTTCATCCTCTTGAACTTAAGCCTTCAATTATAAATTCTTCTTTCTAACCCTTTTCAATTCTCCAAGAGCAACAATATGTTTCTCTTCTATGTTAACCATGGTTTCTTCTTCATTTTTTGAATCTTTCTCTTTTTCTATATATTTTATAACAGGAACATCTTCATTATCTTCTATGGACAATAATAGGCTTTCCTCATTTTCACTATAGAAGCATCTTTCATCACTTTCACTAGAAGTACAAATTTCTTCTTTAGCATAAAAAATCTTCTTGTGTCTTTGAAATATCTTCTTCTCATGCTTGCCTTGACCATGCCTATTTTTATTTTCATAATAAAACTTTCTTTCTTTCTTTTTCTTGTAATCCTTTTCTTCTTCACTGCTGCTACCTCTATTTTGTGGAAAATTAGCTACATAATGACCAATTTTACCACAACTAAAATATTTCACACTCTGCATACTTTTGTTTTTTCTTGGACCCTTTTTATTTCTTCTCACAAAGTTAGCCTCTTATTCACTACTTGATTCATCACTTTATTCTTGTTCTTTATTCTTTTCCTTATTTTAAGCTTTGAATGTTGCCTCTCTTTTTGATGTTTGTTCTTTTTCTATTCTCATATCATAGTTTGTGAGAATTCCATGTAACTCATCCATGCTTAAAGTTTTTATATCCTTCATATCTTCTATTATTGAAGCATTTGCATCATATCTCATAGGGAGTGACCTTAAAATTTTCTAAACAATAGTACATTCCTCAATATTTTCTCCAAGTCCACAAATGGTGTTGAAAACCTCATAAACATGAAGTAGATACATAGAAATATCTTCATCATCTTTCATATTCAAGTATTCAAACTTCCTTCTATGTGTTTAAAGTTTTGCCATTTTGACCTTGTCATCTCCTTCATATGTTCTCTATAACTTATCCCACATTTCTTTTGCTGAAGTACATTGCATGACCTTTACAAACTTTGATTCACATAATCCACTCAAAATTACTTTCATTGCCTTGGAATTATCTTCATATGGTTTCTTACCACTTGCATTTGTAGGAGGAGTTGTAGATGATGTGAATCCATTTTTAACAAATTACCATGTACCATATCCATGTCCCATCAAATACGTCTTCACCCTTACACTCCAGAAAGCATAGTTAGTCCCATAAAACAATGGAGCCTTATTTGATGAAAACCTTTCCTTATGAGACGTGTGTTCTTGTAAGATATTCCTTCAAGATGTTAGGATTCCATGAAGGAATCATCTTTGATACCAATTTAATAATACAAGCTTATACTAAGAGGGGGGGTGAATAGTATAAGATAAAAAAAATTAATTTTCCAAAGCAGTAATATCCAATATTATCAAATTGCAATAATGAAACAATGCACATATCATCACACACATAAGAGATAAATATTTAATGAGGTTCACCCAATGTGGGCTATGTTCATGGAGAAAATATTTTTATAAATTTTCTCAATAAATCTCTTGGAAATCAATTCCCTATTACAATGTTTATGGACACCAAACCAAAGGATACACCAATCCCCTCTCAAGTTCATGGACACAAATCAATAGGAGACACCTATCCCCTCTACTTTAGGTTTTGTGGACCTCTATCTATAGGAGACACCAATCCCCTCTTAAATTCATGGACACCACTCCATAGGAGACACTAATCCCCTCTACTTTAGTTTTTTTGGATTTCTATCCATAGGAGACACCAATACCCTCTCATGTTCGTGGAAACCACTCTACATGAGACACCAATTCCCTCTACTTTAGGTTTTGTGGACCTCTATCTATAGGATACATCAATACCCTCTCAAGATCATGGAGACCACTCCACATGAGACACCAATCCTCTTTGCTTCAAGTTTTATGGACACCACTATACAGGAGACACAAATCCCCTTTGCTCTGGTTCATGGACCTCTATCTATAAGAGACACCAATCCCATTTTATTTGGTTTGTGTACCTCTATCCATAGGATATACCAATCCCTTTTACTCTGGTTTGTGGACCTATATCCATAGGAGACACTAATCCCCTTTTCTCTGGTCTTCTCCAAAGCCTACTCAAATCTACTCCAAGCATACATATAAGGCTTGCTCAAACATACTCCAAGCCTACACAAGACTTGGTTAAACCTACTCCAATCCTACACAAGACTTGGTTAAACCCACTCCAAGCCTACACATAAGGCTTGCTCAAATATGATCCAATATTACACACAAGGCTTGCTTAAACTTGCTCCAAGCCTACACACAAGGCTTGCTTAAACCTGCTCGAAGCCTACACACAAGGCTTGCTCAAATCTACTCCAAGCCTACACAAGGCTTGCTCAAACCTACTCTAAGCATACACACAAGGCTTGCTTAAACTTGATCCAAGACTAAACACAAGGCTTTATCAAATATAATCCAATCACATCTCAATAAACCTACTCAAAAAGCTCACAAACCATGCTCAAAATAGTTCATGAAACCTGCTTAAAACAACTCACCAAACCTGCTCAAAACTCTACTCAAACCTGCTCATAAATATGCTCAAAACTACTCATAAATATTCTCAAACCTACTCACATATATGCTCAAATATCCTCCTCAACCTACTCATAAAACTTGCTCAACTTTGTTCCAAACCTTTTATACGAAAATTATTTATCTATCTTGCATAATGATGTTATCAAGTGCTTTATCTAATCTTTAATGTACTTTTCTCAACTAAAGCATTTTAGACATATTCTACCCAGAATTCATTTAACCTCTTGAACATATAGAGAATTATATGCACTAAAAAATGCTCAATATGTTCTTCACATTCATTAAGTCTATATCTTTCACATATCTCATATTTATTACAATTTAAAGGTAGCTCTAGTCTAGCACTTGATGACCTAGTATTTTTTTATTTACAACTTCACTCTAAAACCAATAACAATGCACAATTCATTCTCACCTAATCACAAAATCAATCATGAAAAATGCATAAACTTGTCCTTTTCATATACTCCCAAAATCAATCATGATGATGCACAAATTGGCTTCATAAATATGATCTATAACTCTTTCATTTTCATTTCCAATATCACTTAAAACAATGTACACTTATGTTCTCAAAATATTTTCACTTTTATTCCCAATTTCATTTAACACTAATGCACAACTTGAACTCTAACCCTAGCACGTGTTTCCAATTTTATTCAACAATGAAGCACCAATTTATTCTCAAGCCCTAGCACATGTGTCTCCAATCTCATTCAACAACAAAGCACAACTTAGGTTTCACACTCTAGAAAAAATATTTCCAAAATACACATAAATTAATCCTTATATCTCCACCTTATGACTTAAAACTAATTTCTTCAAAAAACACCATTTTGAGTAGCAGTTAAAATATCATACCTCCAAAACTGCTTTTATGAAGATGTATCATCAAAAAACTGTCTAAAAAAATCTCCCTTTCTTTGGCCACTTCAAAAAAAGTTAGCAAAAATCCTTTTCAATTAATCCACATAAAATCCTTTCAAAAATATGTGCACAAGAATACCTAAAAATAATGCTCTATAACTCCTTTTTGGTTTCACAAGATAAAGCCCTTAATAATGAACCAAAACCCTCAAAATATCAAGCAAGAATACAATAAAAAAAAAACCACAATACACCTTATGTCTCCTTTCTAATGTGCTAAAAATATAATTCAATATAAAGCAAAATACACCTTATATCTCCTAATTAAACATGCAAAATCACAAATTTCAAATAAGACCCAGATAACCTTATTACAATATCAAATAATATTTTTACACCTTATGACTCCCTCTAGATCAATTTCAAAATAAAATATTTTGCTCCCTTAATGCATAGTGAATGGAATACCTTTGCAAAATAACTTTTAATCAAAATTTATTCATACCTTACATAAGCACATGAAATATTCCTTAGCGCTCGGTAGGAATCCAGTTGGGCTACACCATTGGATAGCAACAATAGTGCACAACTTAACTCTAAAATCTTCTTTCTACCATGTAAAATAATATTTTTTCCACTAAAATAGCACCCATGTTTCACCCATGTAAATCGAACCCGTGACCACCTCTCTCACAGTACCTTAGCACTACCCAAACGACCAACTGTGCTAGCCTACCAGCTAAAACTAAACTTGCAACTCTTTGTCATTATCTTCATTGTGCCCTCTACCAAAATTTGTGCCCCTTATCTGTGATTCATCATTTAAAAAAGCACAAGCAGATATCAAAATGCACACACTCAAAACCTTAGCATTGCATTGGATTAAAGTTTTATTTAAATACCTTTTACTTCCATGCTCACACAATGTCGACACTCAAGAATTTAAATCATGCTTTTTAAACGTTGGCGCTATGCTTGTAACTTTATATTATAATATTTTAAAATATTAAAATATTACTTTTTTAAAATTAGGCCTTCATACCTTTGTTAGAATCGATTTTAATTAAACCCTTTTGTCTCCTCTTTAAACTTTAAACTTTTGGGTTTCTTTTAATATTTAAACCTAGCCTTCTCGTTTAAACCTTTGCTTTGCTTTCTCTTTTAAAACTTGTCCCTTTGTACAATATTTAAAAAATAAATATTATAAACATTTTCTTTTTACCAATTTTCCTTGCTTTGAGATATATCTTGCCTTGCATAATTATCCAACCATACAACCTTTTTACATCAATGATAACTCTTGACATCAATCCTTTGACATCAATGACAACTCAATATGCTCAATATTTCCAACAGTAATAACAACCATATGAGGGGCATTTATAGTAGTCATGTTGATGATCACAAGAGATATAGGAATGAGTTAGTATGCATAGTTATCCATTGATATGGAGTGAGATTCACTAGTATAATAGGCTATACTAGAAATAATAGTGGTAGAAAATAATGTGTCTTAGACCAAGATAGAAACTAGGATGATAGAGTAGGATAGGTTGGTACTTATTCTAATTGTAGAGAGAGATGTAATTATGATGAAAGCCACAATAAGAGGTGTTGTTGGTGATATCTAGTTGGTATAGACTTTGTTGGAACAAATGGCTACCACATAGTAGTCATATTTTATGTTGTTATCTATAATTAGAGATCACAATATAGGTTAGGTGGTCGAACTACTATTAGGCAACTTACCATGTAGTTGTTCTAGTGGATCACCACCTACCATCATTGATCAAGATATAGATTCAAACAACAAAAACCCACTCATAGTCTATCACATGATAGTATCAATTATTGGTCAAGATGATGTACCTCCTAGAGGAGGAAGAGGAACCCAAAACATAGGATCTCATAGTTAGTTGCTAGACTACCACTCTGAAAATTGATTTTGATATTTGCTAGTTGCACCATATATACAATAGAAATATTTTAGTGTACAATTATGTGATGTACATAAGAACTTGATGATTTTTCAAAATATGATCATTTATTTAATATTTAATATTTATATTTTATTAATGTTAATGATGTGTATGTTGTTATGATTGATTAAATTTAGATTATGTGCTTTTCAATTGATGTTTGTGCATGTTCTAGGACTTAGTTGGTGATGAAAAGGTTATTATTTGAAGTTGGAGAATAGCTTTGGATGTGAGGATATATAGATGAAAATATTTAGATGCATGGTTAATTATGATACAAGCAAATATAACTAAAAGTATATACAAAAATGATTTTCCCAAGGGGATTTTAGATAGGGCCATAAATATATTGTTGTGATAAAAAATATGGCATAAAAATGAATATGCCTAAGGGACTGTAGATAATGCCATAAGGTATTGTTATGATAAAAAGGTGAAATTTCCAAGGGGCCTTTAGATAATGCCATAAGATATTGTTATGATATAAGATAATGATACAAAAAGAGACATGCATGCCAAAGGACCATTCTTTATTTATCAAAAGATAAAATAGTTTTTCCTCTAAATCAATGTTTTTGAGAACTTTAAATACTTTCTAAATGGTAAGACATTTATTTCTAGATAAATACCATAGAGGACAAATATCAAAAGAGCTTCTTATTTGGTTGTAGACAAATATTATACAAGAATTCTACTTGTGGATTTACCTTTAAATAAATGAAAAAATGGACTTTATTTTACCTTTAGGTAATTTTTATGAAGCACTTAAAATTATAGATTTACCTCTAAAATAAATGTTAAAGAGGACTTGCGAGATGTGCCAAATGGTAATGAATTGCCTCTAGATAAAATTTGCAGAGGATTTTTATATTGGAAGTTTATATGACAATTAATTTGTTCCTAGTAGTAGGAGGAGTTTGCTATGGATACGAGGAATATTGACCCTTTGCCTATATGTGATTGGGGTAGTTTATATGATCATATATAGATAATTGAAATCCTCTACTAATGCCATCCAACACTTTACATGGGTCCAAAAGTAATAGGCTCATGAAGTTGATAAGACTGGGCACATGAAATATTGTAATTAGTACCTAAAAATATCATAGTTTTCATCATGTGACAAGAAGGAGAGTGGTCAAGTGATAGGAGATTAATAAATAGATTATGTCAATAGAACCTATGAAAAATTATAGTGTTCATCATCTGACATGATGGAAATAGGTTGTAAAATTTAATCATTAAATAAGAAGATTGAATTCGATCAATGTGTTCCCCTTGTCCCTTTTGTAAAGAAGTAGGGAAATGCATGTAGTGAACCATTTCCAAACTAGTGTACAAAAGGGCTAGATGAACATGATGAATTAATGATTATTGAGACGAGATAAATTTATTGAGCCTACCATTAGCACATATGACTATTATAGTATTCAACAAATAATGGTTTATGAGATGAGAGAAGAGGTATGTGATCAGATTGGTCTGTTTCCTTTGTCATTTTTCATATAAATAGGGAAATGCATATAGATAGGATATTCCCAAAATTATGTAGTAAATGTCGAAGGAAACACAATGAGGTGATATATTAGGATGTTTGAAGGTAAAGAAAGAATATATTGTATTTGAAGAAAGATAGTTGATTTATGTGAACTATGATAGTTGTTATGACAAATTTACAAGATGGTACAAGGAAAGGCCCACTTGCATCAATCACCTAGAGAAGGAAAAATGATCTATCTTATCTAAGATCATCATTTACTATCATCATAGATCCTTTAATATCTAAGTTATTATTCATGTAGGTAAACATAGGAGAGTGCATTTAGACAAGAAGACACAAGTAAACATCAAAATATATCTAAAAGTAAATAGGAACTAATGTAGTTTTAGACAATATTTTTTAATATTCATTATATTCATTGGTTCTTTAAGTTATTTTCCATAAAGTGTGGCAACCTAAGCCATACTTTATTGTGATGTATAGACCTAGCCAGTTAGGTTCAAAATTTTATTTCGAGCTTGGTTTTGGTATTTTTGCTTTTGTTCTTCTTGAGAACTAGGTCACCAACTTCAAAGTATTAGGATTGTACCTTCTTGCTATAGGTACATTTAAGCCTTTATTGGTATACCTTTAGGTTCTCTAAGACTTGGATCCACTTTTAATTTAAGCAATTCTAGTTTATTGATATATACAAGACAATATCCATCCTCAATAGAGGCATCTTGCAATAAAATACATAAGGAATCTTAAGGTAAAAAGGAAATATAACTTTAGTTCCATAAATCAAAACATAGGGAGTTGTTCAAGCATAATTTTTTATGCTAATGTGATATGCCCATAAATTTGGATACAATTAAAGACTCTAGTCTACACCAGTTTTGCTAATTATCTTCTTAAGTATTTTGACAAGGGTTTTCTTAAATTCTTTGGATTTATTTTTTCCTTTGGGATATTAAGAAGTGGTCCATTTTGATTGTATCTTGTACTTAGCACAAATATTCTAGATATATTTGTTCTTGAAAGGTGTTCCATTGTCTAAGATTCAAATAAAAGGGATATCATAACATTTGAGGGTTTGGTTAAGGATAAATATGGAGACTTGAACTCTAGTTGTTGAGGCTAAAGGTATAGTTTCAATGCATTTTATTAAGTATTTATTAGCCATCAAAATAAATTTATGCCCAAAAAATAACATGTGTTTTTATCTTCTTGATGTTTTACAATCCATAAATGGAGAAGGGCCATTGTGAGGTTAAGGAATAAAGGGTCTAAAAAGAGGTGTGGATAAGGTTTTCATGATTTTGGCACTTATCACACTTCTTGACATAGTCACTAGAACTTTTTTCCATGGAAGACCAATAATATTCAATTCATAGGATTTTCTTGGTAGTGGCAACACCTTTAAAGTGACCACCACATGATCCATTATTGGTTTCTTTGATAACTTCTAGGATATATTAGAGTATAAAAATCTAAACAAAATGCCATCAAGGGTGTAATAGTAAAATATTTCTAATGATGACATACCTACGAGATCATTGACTAAGGTTCTTGCACTTATTACCATTTAAACCATTAGGTAAAGTGCCATCCTTAAGTTAAACAAATATGTTCATATTCCAAGGGCTAGGGTATGGGGTTGCCTTAAGAAAAAGATATCTAGAAGAAGGTGACTAGATTATAAGTTTGAGGGATCCCTAATTTTCTAAATGATGACCATATATTTGCTCATAATCTATCTCTAAGGGGATCAAGGATGCATACGAGTCCATAGTATTAACATGATTATTAATAGATCTAGGTATAACATCAATAGTGATTTTATAAAATGTAACCATTATCTTATTGTCAATGTTGTTAAATGACTTGAGTTTATCATACTTAGTCTAATAAACACCATTGAATTGGTTGACTACAATATGGAAATCCCAAAAGATAAAAATAATTTTAACTTGAAGAGCTAATGTTGTATGTAACCCCATGAGATTTGTTTTCAATGATGTTTTTGGTATACGTGACTAAGTAAATTAACCATAACAAATAAATAAACCAAATGAAAATTTGATATTTGCATTAATAGAATTTATTTGATATAAATAAGCCTTTTTTATTACAATACACCTCCCAAAAGGGAGGATTTTCTTTGCAAATGAGATCTATGGTGCCACAAATGATCTTATTTATTCACACAATAGATTGGTGGGAGGATTTTGATGTCATATTACTTGACCTCTTGAGCCTCTATGCAGATCACAATACATAAACACAAGCCCCATTGAAAGAATTAGTAGCATCTATTAAGATTTTTGAGATAAGACCCTAAATCATGAAAAGGAATATAAAAAAACGTCTATAACTTTACAAAACCTTTTATAGAAGTTACAAAATTATGTAAAAGGATTACAAAACCTTTTAAACTAAATAATTTTATCTTGCCTAACTACCTACTATTGATTTTGAACCTTTGTCTACATTTGAGGCTCTTCCACCCAAGGTGGTTGGCTTTGTGTAACTACCCAGGGTGGTTGCTTCTGTTTTTAGAAAAGTTTTCAAGCTTTGGTTTGGGCCTTCCTAGGAGTGTTTTGGAGCCTCTAGTGCAAATTCAATTTTGTTTGGATATCGAATATGAGCACAACTATAAAAAAAATATTAGAATGCATTCCCAAGAGACTCCATGGTTAATGTTGTTGAGCTCTCCAAGTGGGATATTTGGAATCAAAAAGTAAAAAATGCATAAGGAATATTCATACAAAATATAGATAGAGTTTTAGTAGTATTTTTGTGCACATATGAAAATGAATTAAAATTAGGGCCTATTTGTAATATTTCTTGATGGTGGAGGAGATTTATGGGGGGTAAGAGGATGATGGAAAAGTGAGATGGGTGAGAGAAGGGAGGAATATTAACTTTCCCAACTTGGCTACTTGGATGGATAAATGTGCAACATTCTCTATTTGGGGCTATGACACTCTATGACACATTATGATACACTATGACACACCTCACTAATGCTATTTGGGTGGAGATATTCTTCACCCACCCAAAATTATGTACTTGATTAATGTGCTGGGAATGTGGAGGAAAGAGATGAATAAATGCCAACCAAATTTAGGTGAACTACGGTCAAAAATAGTGGGATGGTCTCATGATGACCGTGAAGGTGCTTAGGATGGTCAAATGGGATAGAATAGTAAACATTAGAATTTGTAAGGTTGCAATGCATTAATTAAAATAATTACATAATGAATTAAATATTAATATTTAACCATTGCAAATGTGACACTTTTTAGGTGTCTATAGATACCCTTTTTTGTACCACATTGTATGCAAACATAGTATGGTGTAAAAACCTATGCCACAAATGTTGAATTGATGATGGAGAGTGACAATAATTAGAAAATTATAGAGAATGAACTTTGCATTGAGAGAAGTGATATAGGATTATCTCAAACCAAGAAAAACCATACAATGATTTATGTGCAAGGAAGCATGACCGTACAACTAGGTTCTGATGCGCAAGGAAGTAGAGAGAAAGAATAAAAATAAGCATGAGAACATGTAAAAAAATTGAATTGAATGGAAAACAATGAGTGCGTGTGACATGAGCATGTTTATTGATTTTACATGTTTTTTATTTTTATTTTTATTTTGAAATTGATTATTTATAAGAATATAGAGTGGAATATGACCTACGTATAAAATACATGCAAATAAAGGATATTTATGGGCTTAGGTTACTCAACTATATCAAGAGTCACAATTTTATAGGACCCCAAACAAAATGTTTATGTGATAATGAATGGACCAAGCCAATTAGCAGAAAACTTATTACATAAATGAGGTGGAAGATTGGATTTTTTATGATTTTATTTAAGTACGAGATAACCAACTTGGAATTATTGTGTATGGATTTTATGATCATGGGATCTTTTGATTCGATATTGATAAATGCATAGATGCTCAAGAGCATTGATTAAATATTCATCAAGGAAAGTGATTTGATCAAGCCTTACTTGGTATGTTGTGTCCTCATCCATGAATTCTTGCAAGGATATACACAAGGTTGGGATCTTGAGTTCAACAAGCATGATGGATTCAACACCATAGACTAGTGAGAATGGAGTTACCCATTTCAGAATGTAGATGTTTGTGCGATAAGCCCAGAGAACCAAATGGAGTTGAAGGTGCCAATATTTGTGTTTTATTGTATAGTTTTATTGATAATGGCACATATAGTATTATTGGTAGTTTTAGCTTATCCATTACTTTGAGGATAATAGGGCTTTGGGAAGCTATGTTGGATGTGATACTTGTTTTAAAATGCTCAAACATCCTTATTTTTTAATGGAGGAACATTATCAAATATTATCTTCAAAGGGATACCAAAATGATAAATTATGTGCTAGAGTATAAAATCTACGATTTGGAGTCCTATTGTGTAGGTGAGAGGAATAGCCTCAACCCACTTGATAAAGTACTCTATGGCTATGATGAGGAATGTATGTTATCTCAATGATGGAGGGGATATTTTTCTAATAAGATCTAGAGCCCATTGCAAAAATGACCACAAGTCTTGAATGGGTTGTAAATATTTCAATGGAACATGGTTCAGATTGGTATGATGTTGATATTTTAGATATTGTTTTACATATATGCAACTGTCATGTTCCATGATAGGCCAATAATAACCCATGTGTAGAATTCACTTTGCAATGACCATACCACTAAAATTATCACCACATTTACCATCATGGGCTTGACATATCATCCAACTTGCTTCTTGCAGTTCAAGAAAATGAAGAAAAACACCATGATAGCCATAGTTATAAAGCACATCCCCTAATAGAGTGTACTAAGCCTATTTTTGTTTGAGCATGCATTAAATGGATGATGGTAAGTCTAAAGAAAGGGTACCAAGTTTGAGAAAATCCTTGAGTTGAGAAAAAACATCATGGTAAGGCTTTACTTGAAAGAGATGGACATCATGTTCATTGTTAGAAGACTCTCGAGCAATAATTTATTGGGAAAGTATGGTAACTTGAACATGAGTGATGCTATCAATGATGTTTTGTAGAATAAGGGACCCAAGAGAGGCCATGATATCTACAAATTATTAGACAACCTTGGCAAAGCTTCAATGTCATACCAGTCAATAACTTGTTGATAATTTACTTATAATAGTTTAAGACCAAGCATTTACACTAGTAAACCTCCTTAACTTGATTGAAAATAAATAGGGAGTAACCTATAATGTGAATACATTTAATACAAATGGAAATAGTGGTATGGAGTCCTAGAATAAATGACTTGTATTCTATGTTATTATTAGTGCAGGGAAAGTTAGGCTAAAATGAAAAAGGGATGGGCACCCCTTGAGGCATGAAGAACACAATTCCAACACCTTCCCCTTATTCACACTTAGACCCATCAAAGAAAAGGGTAATATTATTTTTAATTTTTGGATTCAACATCCTCTTCAAGCTCGGTAACACTGAAGATAGAATCATATAGAATATCTATGATAAGAAGTTGATCATCTTAAAGAGGAGTTTTATCAAGTTGGTTGACAATGACCTAATACTTTATGGATTTTTGACTTATGAATTCAAGATCAAATTCAGTTAAGATAATTATTAATTTTGCATTATGGCTATTGGTGTAAGTGTGACTCATCATATAATGCAATGGATTCTCTCTAGCAATGACATATGTTGTATGATTGAGCTTGTAGTGGTGAATATTTTTGGTTATAAAGACAACAAAAAGGTATAACTTCTCCACGTATGTGTATTTAGTTTCATAATTCACCAAGGTATGTATGGGAAATATAATAGATGTCTTGTTCTTTATTGGCATCATTATTCTAAGCCAACATAGTCCCTAGAGCAAATTCAGTAGTGGATATGTACAGATGAAATGGGATGCTTGGTTGAGGTAGGGATAAGACTAGTGGGAAAGCAAGGTAATGCTTAATAAAATTGAAAGCCTCTTGATATTTTTTGGTCCATTGAAATGTGACCTCCTTTTAAAAAATAAGATTAAATGGCTTGCATTTATCTCAAATTTGAGCAATGAAGTGATGAATCACTTGAATTTTTTATTGCAAGTTAAAAATTTCTTTGAGGGTTGTAGGGGTGGCACTTTAGAAATGTCCTTGGATTTATTAGGGTCCATTTAAAATACTTGTTTAGAGACCATTAACATTAAAATTATCCCTAAAATAACACCAAATACACACTTTTTAGGGTTTATCTCATATTATGATCGAGTGAACGATCATTTTATTTTCACAAAATATCAATGTGGTCATGGTGAATTTTAGACTTGGATAAAATATAATCCACATATTATTTGAAAATTTTGTACATGTAATCATAGAATATTTAAGTCATGGAATGTTGGTACTTAGGTCCCACGTTATTGAGATTGAATGACAAGATTTTGTAGCAAAATATCTGCTAAGGAGTTGTAAATATTATCTTGTGTTGGTCATGAGGATTGAGTTGAATTTTATTGTATCCTAAAAAACCATCCATTAGGGAGAGTATTTCATGGCCAAAAATGGAATCCATGAGATTATCAATGTTGGGAAGAGGAAAATCATCCGTAGGACATGATTTATTGAGGTCACAAAAATTAGTGTAAATTCATTTTCTCCTGTTGGGTTTCCCAGTGGGCGCCATGTTTGAAATCCACTCTAGATAATCAGTTGGTTGGATAAAGTCCATAACTAAGAGTTTTTGAAATTTTTCTTTGACCATGAGGACAATGGTAGGATGAAGTTTCCTTATCTTTTGATTGATTGGCTTAGCATTGGCACTTAACATGATATTATGAACAATAATATTTGAATCAAGGCTAGGCATGTCTTTGTAGGATCAAGGAAAAACCTATTGGTATTCGGCTAGGAGGTTGACAAAATATTGTTGCTCTTTAGATGAGAGACATTTTACAATTTTAAGGATCTTGGGATTGTTAGGGTTTGTGTTGATGTTGATATTGATGGTTTTCTAAATGAGCATGCGGAAATCCTCCTCAAGATTATGAGGAGTGGGAATGAGGTGGATGTCATTTGTGGTATTATTAAATAGAGGTGATGTAGTACCACCAACTTAAGTATTATACATGAAACAAGAGGAGGAAAGGTAATAAGGAGGAAAGCAAACATTTGAGTCTTTGAGAAATTGATCTAAGTGAAGAAAATAAAAGATAGACAAAGAGGATGAGATATGCTCAAAGTCAATGAGATTGGTATCAATGGTGATGGGGTGTGCAAAATCATTTGGATTGTGGAGGGGTGTGCATAAGTCAACATAGATAATATTGACTTAGGGGAATGAAGAGGATAGTGGATTGGAGTCTGGGTTTCCTTGTACATGATCATGAGGAAGAAGTTGATTTATAATAGGTGGGCAAGGATCAAGTGGATTTGGCCATGGTGGTGATAGAGGATGAATGGGTGCATCAAGGTACTCCAATGAGAGGATCATAGGAAATATGGGAAGTGGTAAGGGGAACAAGTGTAGGTAATTTATTTTTACATTTATAATGGAAACAATGTGAGATGATTCTTCCTTAGAGCTATTAGAGGCAATACAAAATGTCTCAAATGGATTGTTTAATTCATCATCTGAAATGTTAGAATGAAAGAGGTGAATTGTGAAAACTTGGAGAAAGTATTTTAGTGATGGGTGATCATACTCATGATTGATGTATTCATCACCATTCTCCTCCTTAAGGCCAAGGGTAATGCATCAAAGATCATTTTTGAGGAGGTTGATAGAAGAATGTTGATCATATCCTAAGCTAGATTTATCTTGAGGGGGCTAAGAATGAGGCTCTAAAATAGTGTGTTTCCCTTGCTCATAGAATACAAGACCATATCCTTGCTAGTTTAAGTGATGAAAATACCTCATGGTAAATGAGGGATTATCCAAAAAATTGATGTCGCTAGCAAAAAATGCTTTGGGATCTTTATTCGAAGGTTTGTCTAACAAAGAATCAATTCCTTCATACACAAAATTTGTGTGATTAGAGGAGGTTCCCATAGGGAAAAAATACTGATGGTTAAGGGGGGATGTATAGGGTGACCAAAATTCCCAACTGACTCTATAAATGGATGTATGAATATGATATTATGTATAAGATCTTCATCTATGCTAGGAGTAGTCATATGTACAACTACACGAGTGGTTTGGATACATTGGATAGGAAAATAAGGATGAAGGTTTAGTATTTTTCACAAAAGGTTATGGGGATGCATATAAGGGTGGAGAAAAATAGTGTGTGTGATTTGAACCATGTCAAGGATGGATGGGTTCTCATGAGATAAATTTGGAGGTGGGGGTGGATTAGGCACTATGGAAGGAGACATGGTTTGGGAAGGTTCTGTGGGTATGGGTATGATGGAGGTGGGAGTGGAAAAAGTGTGAGGAGTGATAATGATAGTAACCTATCCAATGATGGGAGTGACAAGAGGAGATATAATGGCTAAATGTCAATTGTTAAAATGAATGAAATATATAGAAGGGTGCGATCTAGATGGAGTTGGTAGGGGATAATGGATAAAAGGTGTTGTAGGAGGATGAAGTGAAAAAGAGTGATATGTTAGGGGTCAATTATGGATTTCAAGTAACTATGGATGATGAAGGGGTATGAGAAAAATATGGTGAATGGGGAGGTTGAGAATGGGAGTGAGCAACTTGGATGCTGGAAGAAGGGTGGAATGGTTGAGCAGTGGGAGAAGGGTAGAAGGAAGGTGGATAATGTTGGGGAGGGAGATGCAAAGAATATGGATGATATGTAGGGGTTTGATTTTTGATGAGATGAGGAGCATGGTTAGTGCTCAAGGATGAGGAAGAAGGAACTATATTAGGTGGAATTGAGTGGGTAGGTCGTAATTTGGGTACATGTGGTGAAGGTGAGGAAGTGTGAGATGTGGTTGAGTGGTAAGATGAGTTGAGTGGGAAATTAGTGAGGCATATATGTGTGGAAATTAAAGGAGAATCATGCAAGTGTGTGACCATGTGATAGTACTTGAAGGGTTTATCATCCACCAATATGTAGTGAATGTAAAATTATGCAACGTTGAGGGTGTGTACTACATATCTTGTATCTATGGTCTACCATGGAGTATATTATATTGTATTTCTCCATCCAAGACATGATACATGACATGGATGATCTGGATCCCTACTTGAATAGGAAGGACAAATATTCCAAGTATTTATCATAGGGTGTTATTGAAGTCCCATAGAGTAAAAATGGAAGTGGCTATATGGGTGGGTGGAATATTGAGATGTTTGAGGGTAGATGAGGTGATGATATTTATGGAAGAGCTTGTGTCAATAAAAATATGTTTGAAAAATTTGTTATTGATAGAAGCCATGATGTGCAAGGGTGGATCTGGTACTTTGATTAGAACAATTTTAATTTCACTATCATAAAAGGTAATGGCCAATAATGTGCAAGTTTGAATATTACCCATAAAAGTAGCAAAAGCATTGGGGTCTTAGGTTTACACTTCTATGTCCTTAAGGATACCCATCATTGATTCTTGATGGGGAGGTGATTGTTGGATTAACTCATAAATTGATAGCGTTGTTGATACCATTTTGAGGCTATGAGTGAGCCTAATCATAATATGGAGGACTGGTTGAGGTTGAAATATCATGGCTGGCACTAGTGGGGGTGGCAAAGTTGATGAGCATAATACATGTGAAGGGTCAACTTGTGGTGCTAGTTGATTAGGGTATCACTGATTTCAAGTGAAAACATGAATCATGCTAATAAAAACTTGGTAATTTAGGATATTATTGACATGATTGACTTGATTTGGTTGAGGGATAGTTTTTGGGTCCTCATTGTTTGGTTGTGGTGCCCCATGTTGTGCTAATGGAGTTTGAAAAATACCAAGATTTTTATTAGGTAGGGCAAGAGGATTGTCAATATTGATAGACCCTATTTTGATCAAATCCTACACAGTGTTTGAGTTGAATGCAACCATTGATATCATGACCCTTCTATTAATCAAAGATATAGTAATGATGATATCTATACCCTCTTCCTTTGGGTTTGTTTGGATATTTAGGTCTTATTTTAGGTAAAGAGATCAATTGTGCATCCATAATTTTTTGAAATATGGTTGATGAGGACTTTGAGAGAGGTGTTAAGTTATGTGGGGACCATTGAGGGTGTTTGGATTGATAAGTGAGTTGGTTGGGATTTTTAAGTTGAGCATAAGGTAACATAGTGTTGTATGTCAAATATTGCAGTGGATATGAAGGTTTTTGTGTTGGATGTTGAGGTTGTGGGGGTTGAGTGCTTAGGCTACTCAATTATACCTAGTTGAGCTAAGCAAAGCTTGTATTGATTGTTGTTGGTGTTGCCCTTAGAATTTTTATTTGGCAATTTTTTCTTTCGTAGCTTGATCCCTTCCTCTTGAATTTTGATGTCTTCAATGATTTTGGATTAGGTTAAGGATTCCTCAAGAGTTTGATATTTTTGGAGTTGTAATAAGAGAGATATTGATTTTGAATAACTCTAATATTATTCATGTCAGCTCAGTGATGGGGATAAAAAATAGTAATTTAGTTAATACCGCTCTCCATCAATTACCATAATCAAGGATAGACTCATCATCAAATTGGTGAAGGTTAGTGAGATTTGTCCATGTGGTTTTATATTTTTATATTTAGAGCAAAACACTATAGGAAGAGATTAGCAAATTGTTTGAAATTATACAGGTTGTGTCTAGGAATGTTTTTGCACCAATCCAAGGCTCCTCATACAAGGGAAAAAATTATAGAGCATGAGAGGGTCTATCTCTTTGATGAGATAGTAGGCATCGATGAATGTGCTCACATGATCCTACGGATATTTTCCCTTGAATTTTTTGAATTTGGGTATTTCAAACAAGGGAGGGTATGGCAGTGTTGGTATAGAAGGATGGATGGGGTAATTTTGGAGTTGATTAAGTGTTGGATTTTGGTACCTAGTGCTTGTAACTTGTGATTACAAACTATTGACCTTGTTAGCCAATATTTGAAAGGCATCTAAAGCAGCTTGGGGATCTGAATAGGGTGCACCATGATGAGTCAAATGAGATGGATCAACAAGGGGATATGATTGATGTGAATGAAGTTGATGGTAATGATGTTGGTTGGGATCATAAGATGGAGTTTGGGAAACCTTAGAATCCAAGGGTAAATATTGATGTGGTGGATGACATGGGTCATAGGTATGTGGGTGATTCTATGGTGATTTATGAGTTAGATTTTGATGATGTGCACGGGTGGTTGAGGTTGAGTATACAATGGATAATATAAATTAAGGGGTTGTATATAGGTGAACTGATATAGGTGTTGGGTTGAATGTAATTGGTATGGTTGTGGTATGGATTGCTATTGGTGTGAGGTGGTTGTTGTTGATGTTGATGAGACTGGTGTGGGTATTGATCAGAGGTGAATTAATAGTGGTTAGGTGGTGGTTGATGTTGATATGGGTTTTGTGACTATAACTAGGCACTAATGAGAATCATGAGGGTGATAATATATCATGCGTACCATGGGTGGACAGGTGGCCCATAATGGATATTGAGGAAATAAGTTACCTTGAGTAAATGAATGAGATGGAAGATTTAGAATCTGAGGTTCTTATTGAGTAACATGAGTGGTGTGTGAAGAGTGGATGTGACATGGACAAGTGCTAGTGGGAACTTGTTGAGAATATGCATGATGGGAGGAGACAAGACAATCATAATATTGAGAAAGATAAGTAGAATATGGTAGAAGTATGTGTGACATGTGCACCAATGATATGAATGGTAGTGGTCTAAGGGTAAGCTATGGAAGAAGGAGAAACATTTAGAGTGGTGGATTATTGAGGTAGATTAGAAAATTGAAATGAAGAAGAGGTATTAGATACATGTTGATGAGAAACAACATAGAATTAGGCCTACTAATGTTGGTGATAAATGTGCATGATATGGGAGGGTGATATGGCAATGTGTTGACATTGTGATGAATGAAATTTATTGGAAGAATATGTGTAGTTCAAATGAGTGGCCACCAACATTAGGGCTATCATTTACTAAGGGGGTGTGGTATAAGTTCCCTCAAGTGGGAAGAATTTTTATGGCATTCCAAAATTTGACATACTCAAGGTGGGATACAAATTGATATAATATGTAGGAGGTGATGAAGGATGATAGGGCTTATAAGCTTACATTTAGGAGAGTGGAGTGTCAGTGTAGGCTGGAATATGTAGCAAGGGTAAGGATGGTCATGGTGAGCTAGGTGGTGGAAGATAAATTGAAGAGGGATCTTAATTGGTAGAATATTATTGGAAATGATATATTGGATTGGTATAGAGAAGACAAGTGGCTCAAAATCAATGGGTGTGACATTAGGATTGATTGGAGAGAGGGGAGTCTCGAGATGAGATGATTCAAGAGGGGCAATATGGATGGTATGATGAATAATTCTAGAATCATATACAATGTGATGTATGTCAAGTAGGTGAGATATTTGATGGTAGGCTTCATTAGATAGGTTACCCTGATGGATTTATAACACATCCCCCTAATGGATCGGGGACCAATTGAAGGATGGAAGGATTGACCTGAATGGTCCATGAAGACTTGGGATTAGGCCTTGGATTTAATGTGGGTCCATGGAGTATTTGAAAGCAAATAGAAATCCAAACTAATGATTCTTGAGTCTTTGAAAGAAAATAGTAATCTAAACTAACGAGTATTAAGTCTTTGAAAGCAAATAATGACTAAACTAAGGAGCCTTGAGTATTTGAAAGAAAATAATAACTAAACTACAAGACTTGAATCTTTGAAAGTAAATAACCACTAAAATAATGAGCCTGGAGTATTTTAAAAATAATTTAAGAGATGACTAAGAGTGATTTGTGATTTAAACAAGAAATGAAATGTTAATTACCCAATATAAGTATTTAATATTATAATATTATAATGTTAGTTATCCACCATAAATATTTAATATTATAATATTATATTATATGTAATTATCTCACATGCATTGATAAGTGAGAGTGGTGGATATTTAGACATTATAAATAAAGACAAATAATTATGGAGAGGATATGAAGAGAATTATATTGTAATTTATCTCAAGTTGAGATATTTTAAGGAGTGGTTTCCTTCCAATAAGGAATATTGTACAATGTTTTCATACCTCAAGGGTTTGAAATATAAATTGAGAAAGCAATTTGCATTGATTGTGTTGATTTATTATTCATTGTGGTTGTTTTTATAAATTGTAATAATTTTTATGGGTGAGCAAGGAGGAGTTATATATGAATGTTGTTATTCCAGTAAATATGAATAATATTTTAGATAATAAAAAATTAGGTTCTTAAAAAGTGGTATCAGAGCACTTTCTAGGGTTGTGTTTCACTACAGAAGCTCAAGTACCAGAGGACATTCCAAGGCCTATGTTTTGTTGTAGAAGAATTAGTACCAAAGTACATTCTAGGGCTAAGTTCAACTACAAAAGTTTTGGTACATTAGGCTAATAACCTCTAGTAGAATTGGGTGTAAGTCCCAACCACTTAATTAAGGGAAGTACTTGGGCCAATCATTGCCCTAAAACTCATTATGAGGAGTACCCTATCAACCCCTAAGTAACTGGTTTGAGTGTGGTGCCAGTGAAAAGGGTCAATGACCCCACACCTTGTTAGTAGTAATTTTACCCTATGAGAGTATACAAAGAGTTTTCGTTTAGAGGTAAAACTGTGGCTTATTTCTTAGTAATTATTTATTAGGAAAATATTATTGGTAATCAGAGAGTGGTACTCACTTAGAAAACCTTTGTGGCCAGTGAGATTTACCTTAAGCCACTAGGAAGCCAAATTCTAGGGCCCAGTTCATTGCCAAAATTTTCATAGAAGTGCCATACAACCATCAACAACAACTTCAACAAGAGTCTACAGTTTCACAACTTCAATAGAACAAATAGTTGCAGTCTACCAACAATCCAAAAGTGGTAGTTGTTTAAAAAAACAAAGAGAAGTTTGTAGTTTAATCATAGTAAAAGAAAAAAAATTAGTTCACAAAGGAAGTTGTTATTAGTATTAAAAAAAGGGGGTTTGCAGAGTAGCAAATTATAGTTTGGTAGCAGTCCATGGAGTAGTAGTTGTAGTTTGGTAGCAGTACCAAAATACTCAGTTCACAATTTAGTGGCAATTCAAAAAGAAAAAAAAGAGGGTTTGAAGTTTGGTAATAATTTTGAAAAAAAAATTCTATAGTTTTAAAGCAATCTAAAAGTGATAGTTTGTTTTAAAAGAGAGAGAGAGAGAGAGAGAGAGAGAGAGAGAGAGAGAGAGAGAGAGATAAGTCCATAGTTTGGTCATAGCCCAAAAGAAAATTGCAATTTGAAGGTTGTTTGTTTTTTTTTAAATCCATGTTTTGATTTTTTTTGGATTTGAGGTCATGGATTTGCCAATATTCACAGGAAGGAATGATGATGCTAAGGGGTTTTGGAGAATTTTTAAGTCTTTAAATAATTCTAATTGGAAAGATAAGATTTTTTATTCTCTCGATGGGGTAGCTGCATCATGGTTTATAAAATTTTTGTTTACCCATTAGTATAAATACACATGAGAGGAATTTGAATATGCATTATTAATAAAATGGGTGTTTGGGAAAATGATAGTTAAAACCCTGGTTGAAAAAATGGAACTAAAGAGGGAGGTAAAAATATTTAAGTTATCAGAAGAAAAAGGTAAGGTTGATAGTATACAAATTAAAGGAGGCACAAATTGGATGTCTCTTAAGTTGAAAAATGTTAAAAAATATTTGTGTTTACCAAAATGTATAGAAGAAATAAATAAAATAAACAAGAAGGACAAACACTATGTAGAAGAAATAAATAGGTAAATAATTTGTAAAAACTCAACAAAAGAAAAAGAGAAGAATGATAGTATACATATTGAAGAAAACATCAAAGGTTGTGTGAATTTTTTTTGAAAATATGAAGTTGATAGAACATGAAAAAATGAATAAATATGGTGAAACAAAAAATGCAGATGACAATATGCATGTTGAAAGAACCACATTTTTGGTATTAGATAATTTAAAGAGTGGTTATAGGAAATTTTTCAATTTTAAAAATAATATTTTACAGGTTCATGATTGCATCTAGAAGGAAATTGTTATTATTTCTATAAACCCTAACAATAGATACAATGTCATTAATACGTATTTGGCTAAGAGGTTGCAAGATAAAACAAAGAAAATAAAATACATTCAAATTGAGGGTGCAAATTTTCAAGTTTTTGAAGATTTAAAAATTATCATGGGCATATATTTTACACTCATATTTTTATGCTATTGATATGGATGATGCAAAAATTGTTCTTGGTTATCCTTGGTTAAATTATTTAGGTACTATTAACATTAATATACAAAAGAAGTTCATGAAATTTTGGTACAGGAAAAAGAAAATAACAATACAAGATATTTTCCAATGTAAAAGGTAAGAATCCAAGGAAAAACAAGAAGCAATTATAGTAGGGGAACAAGTTGAAAAACCAATAAAAGAATCAAAAGTTGAATCTACAGAAACAATAATAGCCTCAAGAAAAACAACAAGGTTCCAAGAAACTATATCAAAGATCAAAGAAACTTTGAAACAAGTTGAAGAAGAAGCAAAATAACCTAAAATAGAGGTAAAAGAGGAGGTAGTAGAAGAAATAAAAGAAGAAGCAAAACTAGAATCCAAAAATAAGCCAAAAAATGAGAGAATGAAAGAGGAGCATAAAATAAAAGAATAAAATATTGAACAATTAAAGATAATAGAACATCAGATTAAGGTTGCAGCATATCATCACCCACACCACCAGGAGAAACAACAATCTTGGAGGTATGGATTTAGGAAACAATATTATGAATCTACATGGAATTAGAAGGGTAGCAACTATGGCAGTGTTTGGAAAATAAAGCATAGTGTAGACACTAAAATCATGTCAATCCAATTAGGCAACTGAAATTATTGGATAATTTACATCATATGGTCCCTTTAGGAAAACCTCAAAGGTTTAATAGTGGTTCTAAACACTCTAAGAAGGTTATACCTCACTTTTGGGAGGTTTTGGACCACATAGGCATGACCGTCCCACCCTAGAATGGTCACAATTCATGGTCATACCACCAAGATATGATGGAAAAAATATCATCCCTAAGTAGGACGTCCATAAGGTTTGACTCCCAAAAAGTCAAATTTGGACAAATGGCACCTAGAAACTATCATTTATCCCACCTATGTGAGTGTTCAAGACCTAAGGGCACATAATCCTTATGACATGCTATAGAATAGAGGACAAAATAGAATATTCTCTTCCCCCTCCAATGCATGCTCAATTTTTGACAAGTGTAACCTCTTGCCCTACATGCCCTTGCATGTCCATTTGCCAAAATGTCTCCTTTGGCTATAAAGTGGATCTATTTTCCACACAAAATAGAGAGAGGAGTTTTGAGACATAGAAACAAAGTTTTGCCAAGATTTCCCTTTACCCTTTTGTGCATTTTTTCCTTGAAATCTCTACCTAGCAAGGGAGGTCTGCGAGTGATTCAAGAGGCACAATTTGTTTGCAAAAAAGAATAATTTGAGTGAATTTCACAACAAAATTTTATGAAAACACTTTTAAGAAGGGTTTTGACCAATCCCCTAAGGAATTGGTGGTAAATTAGGAGCAGAAGTGGTGGTCGTCCCACCCCAGGATGGTCCCCATTCTATGATAGTAACCACCACACCTGCAAGGTATGGTGACATATATGTGTTTTATTTTATATATATTTTTTAATTATGCATATTCTAGGGTAGTATATGAACATGTTGTTCAAATTTCATGTAATTTGGAGTTATATTGAGTGAGATATTACATTTTTAAGTTTTTGCAGGCTTCCAAGGACCGTCTAAATATGCACATGAAACTGTGACTCATTTTTCAAATATGAACATATGGGTCCTATTTAAATATCATTTTATGCATACTTTAAAATTTTGGTTTGATTTAGAAATATTTTGGTCCAAAATTTGCTTTTTTTGGGTTTTGTAGGCTTCGTAGGTGCACTGCAAATGCGACACTAATTTAGAGGTAATTTATTGTCTATTTTCAATTATATCTTCCAAAAATCATATATTATACATACATATAGAATTTAAGATCATTTGGAGTTGTTTTAGATATGCGTATTGCATATTTACTCTTTCTAGCTTATAGCTGCATGTATGGCTTTTAAATGTTTTACATTCTACGCACTTGCAATTTAATAAATCTGGTTTCATTATGTGTAGGTGCAGGTTTTACGGTGTAGGAGGAAGGAATAAAATATAAGAATAGTGAATAATAAAGCAATGACATCATAGGTTCACCCACCTCAATTGTGGGTACAAGGAAGAACATTGGAAGTGCACACGAGCTTGTTTGAAAGGACTTGATCCTTGGGCACCCATTTTTGTAAACAAGTGTATCAAACTAAGAGCCCTAAAGGGGACATATATGTAACCATTTTTCTTATTTATCAAATAAAATAAAGAGAAATATCATTTTCTTGCACTTATTTGGCTTTAGTTGGTTGCTTGAATTTGTCCTTTTGTAATGCTTAATTAATACTGGATATAGATGCATATTTTTTAGCATTATTAGGTGCACCATTTTTCCTCTACTTCAGTTGTGATCATGGTGGGACCCTATACCTATTTATTTTATTGAAGGTTTAACCCTATTTTTGCTTACTTTCCATTGTAGGTATTGGTTGTTCTAGCCTAAAATGACCTCTAGACTGTTGACCATCCCACCCTGGGATGGCCATCAAACTGGCCACTGTCCCACCCTAGGATGACCATAAAACAAGAGCTTTTTTTCTCCAAATTCTAGAAAAATCAGTCTTATATGCCATTGAGGTAGGTATAAAAGCCCTTTTTTTTTATTTCTACTATTCAAAATTGTTGAAATCTGGTTTTTCTTACCTCTGTTGATTGCTTGGAAAGTAGAAGTTAGGTTTAATTTTCTATAACTAAAAAAACAACAAAAATAAGAAGAAAATTTGGAAAGGAACTAAGTAGAAATGCATCTCTATGGTTTGCTTAATTGTATCCCACATAATGGGTAGGTTATTATTTAGGGTTTGCATCTTCTAGGTTACTTTTTATCTAGCCTTTTCTAAAAGTAAAATGTCATTTCTTTGCATTTAGTAAAAAATCATTGAATGCTTCATTATTTACTTTCTTTGGGCTTAAAAAAACCACACACACCATGTTCCACTTGAACACTAGTGAGTTGGATTTCATCACCAACCACTAGTAGAGCTCAACTATGGTGGCTTTCATCTCCACCTGTTGTCTCAACTCCCATGAACACTTGTTCTTTGTCAAGGTCAGCTCCAAGATCTGACGTAGGTTGGAAAATTTGCATGTACTTATCTTTAGAGGGTATAACGTTGACCAAGTGTGTACTAGGTGAATACTGGAAGGACATGTGCTCCCTGACTAGGTATGGGTTTCATCTCCATACTTTGGTGGGTTTACATGACCGTGACTTTGTTGGTTGTTGAGCTACGAGCATACAAATGAAATCCAATTAAACACAAGATTATCATCCAATAAAATTCAAACATGTGACACAAGGTATTATTTAAAAACAACACATCCAAAATACACAAAATAGTTTAGGGATTCACATCTGAAAAATTAAAAGAGATAATCACTTATTTTATTGAGTGTCTCCTTTTTTGTGTGTTGTTTCATTAAGAATTTTTAAAGGAGATAATCATCTAGGGTTTGGTAGAGAGTAACAATGGTGTGCACCAATAACCAAGCCCAATAATAGGTGAAATCTATGGAAGGTGGACTAGGAGACATGAGTCATCTCCACTTTAGCCCTAGGATCTGGTTATACCTCCTTGGCGATCCTCAACTACCTGAGTCCCAAAATAACGAGACATGAATAGAACCTACAAAGAATCCCTATGTGGGACACCATTATGGGTGGTGGAATTTATCTGGAAGATTGATCTCAGTATGTGGACACATCACATGCCTTCCTTAATTAAAGGTAATAGTGCATTGAGGTGCAAGTAGACAAAGCATTGTCATGCATTCGTATGCTTGATAGGTCAAACATACCCATTTATAGGCTAGAGCACAACTTCACACATTGGGTAGAGCATATTGATCATACTTTTCCTCTACATCACCTTGATAGGTTCTAGTAGCCTAGGAAACAAGATGAGTATGATACTCATCACTCAGGGTGAGCAAAATCTGCCCTTCCCTTCCTCATCCATGAAGGAAGGCATGATAAAATCCTTAATTATCCTCAAGAGCAGTATACTATGCAAGCATGATGTGCCTCTATTCTTACTAAGTATAACAAGCACATGCCCAAGCCTAAAATTCAAGTAAATATGAGTACCTTCGATCTAGAGAAGCACACAATCGATATGGTAGATTATATTGAATGAGATCGATCGTAGGATGAGACTCCTAGGTCTCCTTGCCTCCACACAGTGAAACAGATCATTCAAGTGGTTGCAAGATATGTGAAATTCCAAGCATAGTTCAAGTAGCTTCAGTGAGACAAAGAGCAACTAGACCACTTGCATCAACTTGAGAAAGAAATAATCGAATGACAGACCAACGATCTATTCTAGAAAAATTTACATGAAAGGGTCCCTACCCCTAGAACATACAGATAGGAAGTCCATCCGAGGCAACCCACTCTCATTCAATATTTGTCTCCTAGGCCTTATCCAATGTTTCCTCTATGACCTCCTAGGCTAGATCGAGACTTTTCTCCCAGGCCAAACATAAGGTACCCATAATAGGCAGTTACCCCTCTTTATATGTCGACTCAAGAGATGCCCTATGGGGCTTACATAGAGCATGATCCAAAGGTAGAATATTTGGAAACACCTTATCAAGGTAGGGGGTGACATGCCACCACCCTAAAATAGGCTTGAGGATCCTCGCCCTCCATTACAAGATAAGAGCAAAGAAGAGGAGATCAAATCATTTGATGCATATAGGGTACTTCTAGAGTGCTTAGATTCAGTTGAGAACAAGACCTATAGGTTAGGATATCAATAGCCCACTTTTTTCTAGCTATATATTCATCTCCTTTATCCTTCGATGCCTACCCCTTCCTATCCAGAGGATTTTAATATGCCTTAGTTGGCTACCTTTAAGAGAGAATAAGATGTGCAAGAGCATGTTACCAAGTTCCTGAGCCAATACTTTGGCATCCCAGATAATGATGCTTTAATTTTATAGATATTCATGACTACCATCTCTGACCTAGCCATGGAGTGGTTTACCCAACTCTTGAAGCATAGAATCCACAATTTGGATCAACTCGTAGATGCGTTCGTATAACGCTTTGCCTTCAATACCAAGAGGAATGTGATGTTGGCTGATCTCGATGGGTTGAAAAAATATGATGATGAGTCAATAGTGAATTACAAAAATAGATGGTCAACATTGCTCACCAAGCTTCCATATCTACTTCCCATGTTAGATTTGACTTAGATGTTTGCCAAGAGCTACCTAAAGTCGATCTCCTTGCTGTTGTAACTGCAACAATATCTAACTCTTGAAGATGCCCTAGCATAAGCTAGAATAATTGAGGACATCAAGATTCAAGAGGAAGAAATTGTGAAGCATTGTATGAAGGAGTGAAACAAGAATTCTAAGAATAGCCCAGTGTAGCCTGCCATTAGTGTCCCAAGCTAGCATAAACTACACTACCTCAAAAGCCTAATTATTTAGCCACACATGGGAACTATAACAATGAAAACTAGAATAATCAAGGGTAAAATCAACAGTGTCAGCCCAAGTGATAGTTCATTCCCATTATGGAGTCCATGAACTCATTGTTTGAGTGCCTTTGTGTATCTAAGGCAATCAATCTACCTGAGAGTTGACCTATTAATCCAAATGCACCAAAGTCCAAAAAATATCAAGAAGACCTATACTACTAATTTCATAGGTAAAATGGGCATGATGTGCAAATGTGCTATAAGTTCAAATATTTGATACAAGATATAATCAATAGGAATGACCTTCAGGTTGATAACCCTATTGTGTCAAAAAACCAATAGATGGGTGTTTTTAAAGACCCATTACCTACCCATGCGGAGCAGGCCAAGCTAGTACCCTAGGTAAATGAGGTTCGTCATGCACCCCCTAAGCAAGGGTATATTGGTATGATCAGCATTATAATGAGGAGTAAGCGATACCCAATTCCAATCACACCACTTGCAACTTAGAGTGATGTTCCTTCAACATCGCGGCCTCTATCGTCTCCAGTGTCAAGACTCCCACATTGACCTATAGAAATAATTAAGAGAAAGCTTGCTCAGAGACTGAGAATGACATCTACTCAGATCTCCATATTTGAGCTCATTCAACAATATCCACCTCATAAAGAATCTCTAATGGATATCCTTAAGGTAATCAAACTATATTCCCAGGAGTCTAAATCCAACAATTTCATGGGGTATGTTCGTTAATGTATGAAATCGGTTATTACCTTTTGAGAAGATGAGCTTAAACTAGTTTCAAATGATATGGTAGATCCTCCCTTTCACATCATCACATGTGTAAATAGAACACCATACAAGAGAGTGTTGATAGATACTAGATCTTCCAGCAACATAATCACCACAACAACTCTCAAGCATTTGGGGCTCCTGGTATCCCATATTATCATGTCTCCTTACACCCTTTAAGAATTTATTGATACCATATGGTCAAGAGTTGGTATGATAGTCCTACTCATTCAGGTAGGGCAAAAGACCATACCAACACTATGCCACATCTTGGAGGGTGATATGGCATACAATATCTTACTGGGTAGACTAAGGATCTAGGACATGAAGTGTTTCCATTCCATCACTCACTAGTGCTTAAAATACACCTATTAAGGGTAAGTTCATGCTGTCTCTATAGACCTATAACTCTTCAAGTACTGCAACATGGTGCAGTAGATCCCTGAGTTAACCTTACCATCCACCCATCTATATTTCTAATCAAACAAATCCAACCAAGGTATGAATCTATCACCATCACCTTCATTCAATCCATCATCATCTCATGCCATACCATCCTCATCTTTGGCACCCTCAGACATGCCTTCATCATCAACAAATCCTTCATTGAGGTACATGGGGAAGAGGCATGTTGATGATATCCCTCCAACCATATCCACCATCTCCACAAGTGAGATTCCTAGCCTAGTGGATGAGGGGCTATCTCATGAGGCAAATGATGAATCAATGCAAGTCTCGCTTTCATCCCCTCCTTATTTGTATCTATAGGTCAGAGTGCATCTAGCTTCTATTATTTTAAGAGAGTACATGGTTAAGAATTTCACAACCACTCTTGCTATCAAGTTGATGCAAGATATGGGTCAACCTCATATTCACATATGCACTATCATACCTCTTAGAATTCCCCCTAATCAGAAGAATTTTATCTATGGGGGTCTCAACTACAACATCAAGCCTTATCAACAGTAGGAAGAGGATGAAGAGCCCTTTTTCAAGGACATCAACTACATGTCCAATCCTACCTTCGCTATGAGATATCTTCATATTTGTAATTGGTACGATTATGGGTTGGGTTTGTATGAACAAGGTACCCACATCCCTTACCAGCCATAGTATCAAATGCCTTATGATAAATCTAGTTTTGGACACAACAAGCCTATGCCCATCGATGTCCTTATGAATAGCTTAGAGTGCATGACTCTCAACTTTAGGGATGAGCTTGTGCATGATCCTTACGCCAACCCCAATCAAGTCTATTAACTAGGAGACTACTTCCCTGTGTCCCTGAGTGATCAAGAGATACCATGCATGATCAACCAATCTTATGAGAGAGGTGGGAGTTCACATACCCTTCCCCATGATAGCGAGGAAGAAGATCAGGGGTCTCCCCATGAATGGACATCTGACGATGAGTTAGATTATGGAGTAGTGCCTATTGAATATTCTAGTTTAAATTGAGAATACCCATGGATCATCCATATGGATGATGAGGATGAGTTATATCTATGAATATTCCTATTACACCATACCATCTAGCGATAACTTCTATATTTAAAGGAGCAAGCTCACCCGCAACCACACCAACCACCTCTGATCATTCCACCTTTGCTGCAACCACGTCCATAGGTATTGCAACATACCGATGTTGATAGACACCACCAACCACCTAGGGGAAATTATCCATCCATAAACATGATTTCCATAGATATCTTTGAACGTATGTGAGATCCGAATAACCCATTGAAACCACTACACCTCATCACCTTTTGAGTACTGGCCTTGTGATGATATGCTACATATATTTAATTTCTCTCTAGGGCCTAATAATGATGTCATCCATACTAAAAAGGAACATGAGGTTTGAATTGAATATCTAAACCTATCGGATGATATTCACCTGATCCCTACTCCCCACCAGTTGGAGGAGGAGTTGCATATGTCAATCGAGCCAATGATTGATAAAGATATCGGCTAGGATTCCAATAATCCATAATGTATCAAGTTAGGGGAAATATTATCCCCCATAGAGAAGGTTGATTACATAGCCCTTCTCACAGATAATAAGGAAGCCTTTGAATGGACCTACAAAGACATGTCGGGATTGGATCCAAATCTAGTCATGCATAATATGATGCTTGACCCCAAGGCCAAGCCTGTTAAGCAAAAGCTAATAAAGATGCATCCGACAGTAGCCTTAATGGTTAAATATGAGCTATAGAAGCTATTGGATGCCAAGTTCATCATATCAATTGACTATATACCATGGTTGTCTAACATGGTTCCCGTCAAGAAGCTCTACGAGGGGATTCATATTTGCATCTAATTTTGAGACCTGAACAAAGCAAGTCCTAAGGATGATTTTCCTTTGTTGAGAATCAACACCTTGGTAGTTTCCACAATGGGCCACAAAATATTATCCCTGATGGATGGTTTCTCTGGATACAACCAGATTCGTACCAATCTAGAAGATAAGCTCAAAACAACATTCACAACTCCTTGGGGAACATTTGTCTATAAGGTCATGCCTTTTGGCCTCAAAAATATTGGTGCTACCTACCAGCATGCCATGGCATACATATTCCATGATTACATGCATAAGATCCTGGAAGACTACATGGATGACTTATTGGCAAAATCATTATTATACCATGAGCATATCGATGTCTTGTGCAAAGTCCCCAATTGTCTTATTAAGCATAACGTGATATTAAACCCCAAGAAGTGCATCTTCGGTAACACATATAAAAAGCTCTTGGGATTTATAGTCTCTAAATGAGGTATCAAAGTGGACCCCAAAAAGTTCAAGGTAATCCTCGAGATGCCTCCCCCAACTACCATTAAGCAACTTCAAAGCCTGTAGGGTAAGGTCGCGTCCATCAAGCACTTCATAGCGCAATTTTTGGACAAATGTCAATCCATGAACAAGTTACTGCATAAGGGGTCACATTCCATTGGGATGATGAATGTCAGGATGCCTTCGACGCAATAAAAAATATCTAGCTTCACCACCAGTATTAGCTCCACCTAGACTAGGAGTGTCATTCCACTTATACATCTCAGCAAATGATATTGCATTGGGCATCATGTTGACCCAAAATAAAAAATTGCATAAGGAATAGGCTACTTACTACCTTAGTTGCACCTTGGTCAGCTACAAACTTTAGTACACATACGTTGAGAAGTTATGCCTAGTGATGGTTTTCACCACCAAGAAGCTATGCCATTACATTCTTAGTCATACCATGTATGTTGTATCAAAAGAGAATCCATTGTGATACATGATGAGTCATACTTATCACAATAGTCACACGACAAAATGGATAATGTTGTTGACAGAGTTTGACCTAGAATTTATTGGAAAAAATCAATTAAGGGTTAGGTCTTCATCGATCAACTCATAGAGGCTCCCCTCTAGGATGAGCAACCTCTTAGCATGGAGCTTCTCAATGATGGAGTCTTCCAAATACCAGAATCACTTGATTCTTATGAGCCCGATTCATAGGCTGATATGACTCTATTCTTTGATGGCTCCAAATGTGAGCAACGATGTGGCACAAAGATTGTGTTTTTTACACCTTAAGGGGATCCTATACCCCTATCTTTCAAAATTTATTTCCCGTGCACAAACAAAAATGCCTAGTATGAAGCATTGCTCATAGGTCTTCAAGTGGCTATCACTATGAAAATAACCTAACTCAATATTTTTGGCAACTCCTTGCTCATCGTAAACTAGCTCAAAGATATTTACCAATGCAAGTATCTAGTTCTATAAGCCTATAAAACCCTTGTGGATATACTCCTGGAAAATTTTGAATGGTACGATATCAAGGCACTCCCTCCCTCATCTAATTGTAGGAGGTACATTATATTACTTTTTTCCATACAATACATGATACATGACATGGATGATCTGGACCCCTACTTGAATAAGAAGGATAAATATTCCAAGTGTTGATAAGATTGTGTTATTGAAGGCCCATAGAGTAAAAATGGAATTGGCTATATGGGTGGGTGCAAGGTTGAGATGTTTGAGGGTAGATGATGTGATGCTATTTAAGGAAGAGCTTGTGTCAATAAAAATATGTTTGAAAATTTTGTTATTGATAGAAGCCATGATTGGCAAGGGTGGATCTGGTCCTTCGATTAGAAAAATTTTAATTTCACTATCATAAAAGGTAATGGCAAAAAACGTGCAAGTTTGAATATTACCCATAAAAGTATCAAAAGCATTGGGGTCTTGGGTTTACACTTCTATGTCCTTAAGGATATCCATCATTGCTTCTTGATGGGGAGGTGATTGTTGGATTAACTCATAAATTGAGAGCTTTGTTGATACCATTTTGAGGTTATGAGTGAGCCTGCTCATAATATGGAAGCCTAGTTGAGGTTGAAATATCATGGCTCTCACTAGTGGGGGTGGCAAAGTTGATGAGCATAATACATGTGAAGGGTCAACTTGTGGTGCTAGTTGATCAAGGTACCATCGATTTCGAGTGAAAACATGAATCATGATAATAAAAAATTGGTAATTTAGGATATTATTGGCATGATTGACTTGATTTGGTTGAGGGGTAGTTTTTGGGTCCTCATTGTTTTGTTGAGGTACCCCATGTTGTGGTAATGGATTTTGAAAAATACCAAGATTTTTATTAGGCAGGGCAAGAGGATTGTCAACATTGATAGACCCTCTTTTGATCAAATCATATATAATGTTTAAGTTGAATGCAACCATTGATATCATGACCCTTCTATTAATAAAAGATATAGTAATGATCATATCTATACCCTCTTTCTTTGGGTTGTTTGGATCTTTAGGTATTATTTCAGGTAAAGAGATCAATTGTGCATCCATAATTTTTTGAAATATGGTTGATGAGGACTTTGAGAGAGGTGTGAAATTACGTGGGGACCATTGAGGGTGTCTGGATTGATAAGTGGGTTGGATGGGATTTTGAAGTTGAGCAGGAGATAACATAGTGTTGTATGTCAGTTGTTACAGTGGATATGAAGGTTTTTGTGTTGGATGTTGAGGTTTTGGGGTTGAGTGGCTAGGCTACTCAATTCTACCTAGTTGACCCGAGCAAAGCTTGGATTGATTTTTTTTCGTGTTTCCCTTAGAATTTTTATTTGTCCATTATTTCTTTCATAACTTGATCTCTTTCTCTTGAATTTTGATGTCTTCAATGATTTTGGATTGGGTTAAGTCTTCCTCGAGAGTTTGATTTTGTTAGAGTTGTAATAAGAGAGATATTTATTTTGAATAACTATGATATTATTTGTGTTAGCTCAGTTATGGGGATAGAAAATAGTAATTCAGTTAATACCACTCTCCATAAATTACCATAATCAAGGATAGACTCATCATCAAATTGGTGAAGGTTGGTGAGATTTGTCAATGTGGTTTTGTTTTTTTATATTTAGAGAAAAAAACACTAGGAATAGATTGGCCAATTGTTTGAAAATATACAAGTTGTGTCTAGGCATGTGGTTGCACAAATCCAAAGCTCCTACTACAAGGGAAAAAAATTATAGAGCATGAGAGGGTCTATCTCATTGATGAGATAGTAGGTATTGATGAATGTGCTCACATGATCCTACAAATATTTTCCATTGAATTTTTTGAATTTGGGTATTTCAAACAAGGGAGGGTATGGCAGTGTTGGTATAGAAGGATGGATGGAATAATTTTGGAGTTGATTAAGTGTTGCATTTTGTCACCTAGTGCTTATAACTTGTGATTCTAAACTATTAAATTTGTTAGCCAATATTTGAAAGGCATATAGAGCAACTTGGGGATCTAAATAGGGTGCACCATGATGATTCAAATGAGATGGATCAATAAGGGGATATGATTGATGTGAATGAAGTTGATGGTAATGATGTTAGTTGGGATTAGAAGATGAGATTTGGGAAATATTAGAATCCAAGGGTAAATATTGATGTGGTGGATGACATGGGTCATAGGTATGTGGATGATTTGATGGTGATTGATGAGTTGGATTTTGATGATATGTAGAGGGTGGTTGAGGTTGAGTATACAATTGCTGATATGAATGAGGGGGTTGTATAGAGGTGAACTGATATAGGTGTTGGTTTGAATGCAATGGGTATGATTGTAGGGTGGATTGATATTGGTTTGGATATGGTTGTTGTTTATGTTGATGATACTGGTGTGGGTATTGATCAGAGGTGAATTGATAGTGGTTAGGTGGTGCTTGATATTGATAAGGGTTTTGTGACTATAACTATGCACTAATGAGAATCATGAGGGTGATAATATATCATGAGTACCATGGGTGGATGGTAGGCCCATAATGGAGATTGAGGAAATAAGTTGCCTTGGGTAGATGAATGATATGGAGGATTTGGAATTTGAGGTTCTTGTCGAGTAACATGAGTGGTGTGTGAAGAGTGGATGTGACATGGACAAGTGCTAGTGGGAACTTGTTGAGAAGATGCATGATGGAAGGATACAAGAGGATCATAATATTGAGCAAGACAAGTAGAAGAAGGTGGAAGGATGTGTGACATGTGCACCAATGATATGAATGGTAGTGGTCTAAGGGTAAGCTATGGAAGAAGGAGAAACATTTAGAGTAGTGGATTATTAAGGTAGATTAGAAAATTGAAATGAAGAAGAGGGATTAGATACATGTTGATGAGAAACAACATATAATTGGGCCTACTAATGTTGGTGAACATTTTTCATGATAAAGAAAGGTGATGTAGAAATGTGCTGATATTATGATGAATGAAATTTATTGGAAGAAGATGTGTGGTTCAGATTAGTGGCCACCGACATTAGGGCTACCATTCACTAAGGGGATGTGGGATTAGTTCCCTCAAGTGGGAAGAATTTTTATGGCATTCCAAAAGTTGACATACTCAAGGTGGGGTAAAAATTGATAGAATATGTAGGAGGTGATGAAGGATGGTAGGGCTTATAAGCTTACACCTAGGATAGTGGGGTGTTAGTGTAGGCTACAATGTGTAGCAAGGGTAAGGATGATCATGGTGAGCTAGGTGGTGGAAGATAAAATTAAGAGGGATATTAATTGGTAGAATATTATTGGAGGTGATATATTGGATTGGTATAGAGAAGATGAGTGGCTTCAAGATCAATGGGTGTGACATTAGGATTTATTGGAGAGAGGGGAGTCTTGATACGACATGATTCAAGAGGGGCAATATGGATGGTATGGTGAGTAATTCTATAATCATATACTATGCGATGTATGTCAAGTAGGTGAGATATTTTATGGTAGGATTAATTAGATAGGTTACCCTAAAGGATTTGTGACACATCCTCCTGATGGATTAAAAACCAGTTGAAGTATGAAAGGATTGACTTGCATGGAGACTTGGGATTAGACATTGGATTGAATGTGGGTCCATGGAGTCTTTGAAATATAAACTAATGAGTATTAAGTCTTTGAAAGAAAATAATGACTAAACTATTGAGCCTTGACTCTTTAAAAGCAAATAATAACTAAACTACTAAGACTTGAATCTTTGAAAGTAAATAACCACTAAAACAATGAGCCTTGAGTATTTTGAAAATAAATTAAGAGATGACTAAGAGTGATTTGTGATTTAAACAAGAAATGAAATGTTAATTACCCAATATAAGTATTTAATATTATAATATTATAATGTTAGGTACCCAACATAAATATTTAATATTATAATATTGAATAAATATTATGATATTATATTAGATGTAATTATCTCACATGCATTGATAAGTGAGTGTGGTGGGTAGTTAGGTATTATAAATAGAGGCAAAGAATTATGGAGATGATATGAAGAGAATTATATTGTAATTTACCTCAAGTTGAGATATTGTAAGGAGTAGCTTCCTTCCAATAAGAAGTATTGTACAATTTTTTCATACCTCAAGGGTTTGAAATATAAATTGAGAATTTCTAAGCAATTTTCATTGATTGTGTTGATTTATTATTCATTGTGGTTGTTTTTATATTTTATAATTTTTATGGGTGAGCAAGGACTTATATCTGAATGTTGGTATTCCAGTAAATATGAATAATACTTTAGATAATAAAAAAATTAGGTTCTTAACAAGTGGTATCAAAGCACTTTATAGGGTTGTGTTTCACTGCAAAAGCTTAAGTACCAAAGGACATTCTAATGCCTATGTTTTGTTGTAGAATTATTAGTACCAGAATACATTCCAGGGCTAAGTTCAATTACAAAAGTTTTGGTGCTTAATAAGAACCTACTTTAGGCTAATAACCTCTTGTAGGATTGGGTGTAAGTCCCAACCACTTAATTGAGGGAAGTACTTGGGCCAATAATTGCCCTAAAACTCATTATGAGGAGTACCCTAGGAACCCCAGAGTAACTGGTTTGAGTGTGTTGCCAGTGAAAAGGGTCAATGACCCCACACCCTGTTAGTAGTAATTTTAAAGTATGAGAGTATACAAAGAGTTTTCGTTTAGAGGTAAAAACATGGTTTATTTCTTAGCAGTTATTTCTTAGGAAAATATTATTGGTAATCAAAGAGTGGTACTCACTTAGACAACCTTTGTGGCTAGTGAGATTTACCTTAAGCCACTAGGAAGCCAAAGTCTAGGGCCCAATTCATTGCCAAAATTTTCATAGAAGTTCCATACAACCATTGGCAACAACTTCAACAAGAGTCTATAGTTTCACAACTTCAATAGAGCAAACAGTTGCAGTTTGCCAACAATCCAAAAGTGGTAGTTGTTTAAAAAAAAAAAAAAGTTTACAGTTTAATCATAGTAAAAGAAAAAAATTAGTTCACAAAGGAAGTTTTTATTAGTATTAAAAAAAGGGGGTTTGCAGAGTAGCATATTTTAGTTTGGTAGCAATCCATGGAGTAGTAGTTGTAGTTTGGTAGCAATACCAAAATACTCAATTCAAAATTTAGTGGCAATTCAAAAAGAAAAAAAGAGGTTTTGGAGTTTGGTAATAATTTTGAAAAATAAAGTCTATAGTTTTAAAGCAATCTAAAGTGATAGTTTGATTTAAAAAAATAGAGAGTGAGAGAGAAAAATCCATAGTTTGGTCATAGCCCAAAAAAAAATGCAATTTGACGGACCGACGGTTGTTTGTTTTTTTTAAATCTATGTTTTGATTTTTTTTTGGATTTGAGATCATGGATTTGCTAGTATTCATATGAAGGAATGATGATGCTAAGGGATGGTGGAGAATTTTTAAGTATTTAAATAATTATAATTGGAAAGATAATATTTTTTATTCTCTCAGTAGGGTAGCTGCATCATGGTTTATAAACTTTTGGTTTACCCATTAGTATAAATACACATGAGAGGAATTTGAACATGCATTCTTGATCAGATGGTTGAACAAATGGAACTAAAGAGGGAGTTAATTTTTTTTTAATTTAATAGAATAAAAAGGTAAGGTTGACAATATACAAAATAAAGGAAGCACAAATTGGATGTCAGATAAGTTGAACGTTGTTTAAAAATTATTGTTGTTTACCAAAATGTATAGAAGAAATAAATAAAATAAACAGCCAGACCAAACACTATGTAAACTAAATAAATAGTTAAATAATTTGTAAAAACTCTACAAAATAAAAAGAGAAGAATGATAATATACAGATTGAAGAAAACACCAAAGATTGTTTGAAATTTTTTGAAAATATGAAGTTGATAGAAGAACATGAAAAAATGAATAAATGTGGTGAAACAAAAAATGCATATGAAAACATGCATGTTGAAAGAACCACATTGTTGGTATCAGATAAGTCAAAGAGTGGTTATAAGAAATTGTTCAATTTTAGAAATAATATTTTACAGGTTTATGGTTGCATCTAGAAGGAATATGTTACTATTTCTATAAACCCTAGCAAGATATACAATGTCATTAATACATAATTGGCTGAGAGGTTGCAAGTTCAAACAAAGAAAATAAAAGACATTCAACTTGAGGGTGCAAATTTTCAATTTTTTGAAGATTTAAAAATCACCATGGACAAATATATTTTACACTCAGATTTTTATGCTATTGAGATGGATGATGTAGACATTGTTCTTGGTTATCCTTGGTTAAATTCTTTGGGTACTATTAACATTAATATACAAAATAAGTTCATGAAATTTTGGTACAGGAAAAAGAAAATAATAGTACAAGATATTTTCCAATGTAAAAGGTAAGAATCCAAGGAAAAACAAGAAGCAGTTTTAGTAGGGGAACAAGTTGAAAAACCAATAAAAAAATCAAAATTTGAATCTATAGAAACAAAAAAAGCCTCAGTAAAAACAACAAGGTTCTAAGAAACTATATAAAGGATCAAAGAAACTCTAAAACAAGTTGATGAAAATGCAAAATAACCTGAAATAGAGGTAAAAGAGGAGGTAGTAGAAGAAATCAAAGAAGAAGCAAAAGCAGAATCCAAGAACAAGAAAAAATATGAGAGCATGAAAGAGGAGCATAGAATAAAATAATAAAATATTGAATAGTTAAAGATAATAGAACATCAGATTAAGGTTACATTATATCATCACCCACACCACCAGGAGCAACAAAAATCTTGGAGGTATGGATTTGAGAAAAAATATTATGGATCTACATGGAATTAGAAGGGTAGCAACTATGGTAGTTTTTGGAAAAGAAATCATAGTGTAGACACTAAAATCATGTCAATCCGATTAGGCGACCGAAAGCATTGGCTAATTGACATCATATGGCCCCCTTGGGCAACCCTCAGAGGTTTAATAGTGGTCCTAACCACTCTTGGAAGGCTCTACCCCACTTTTGGGAGGTTTTGGGCCACATAGGCATGACCGTCCCACCCTGGGATGGTCACAGTTCATGGTCATCCCACCCAGGGATGGTGGCAAAGCGGCCATCCCTGGGTGGGATGGCCACAAGCTTTGACTCCCAAAAAGTCAAATTTGGACAAATGGCACCCAAAAACTACCATTTATCCCACCTATTCGAGCATGCAAGACCTGAGGGTGCAGAATCCTTATGACATGCTATAGAATGGAGGCCAAAATGGGAGATTCTCTTCCCCCTCCAATGCATGCTCAATTTTAGACAAGTGGCACCTCTTGCCCTGCATGCCCTTGCATGCCCATTTTCCCAAAGGCCCCCTTTGGCTATAAAGTGGATCCATTTTCCACACAAAATATAGAGAGGAGTTTTGAGACATAGCAATGAAGTGCTGCCAAGATTTCCCCTCACCCTTTTGTGCCTTTTTCCCTCGAAATATCTACCTAGCGAAGGAGGTTTGTGAGTGATTCAAGAGGTGCAATTTATTTGCAAAACTGAATCATATGAGTGAATTTCACCACAAAATTTGATGACAACACTATTGAGGAGGTTTTTGACCAATCCATAGAGGAATTGGTGGTAAATTAGGAGCAGAATTGGTGGTCGTCCCACCCCAGGATGGTCCCCATTCTATGATAGTCACCACCATCCCTGCAAGGTATGGTGATATATATATGCATTATTTTTCTACTATTTTTAATTAGGCATATTCTAGGTTATATTATGAACATGCTGTCCAAATTTCATGCAATTTGGAGTTATATTGAGTGAGATATTGCAATTTTAAGTTTTTGTAGGCTTCTAAGGACCATCTGAAGATGCACATGAAACTGTGATTGATTTTGTAAATATAACCATATGGGTCCTCTTAAAATATCATTTTATGTATACTTTCCAAGTTTGGTTTGATTTGGAGGTGTTTTGGTCCAGAAATTGCTTATTTTGGGTTTTGTAGGCTTTATAGGTGCACTACGAATGTGACACGGATTCGGAGGCAATTTATATTCTATTTTCAATTATATCTTCCCAAAATAATTTATATATATATCTACAATTTCAGATCATTTGGAGTTGTTTTAGATAGGTGCATTGCATATTTACACTTTCTAGCTTATAGTTGCATGTATGGCTTTTGCATGTTTCACATTCTACGCACTTGCTATTTAACAAATCTGGTTTCCTTGTGTGTAGGTGCAGGTTTTATAGTGCATGAGGAAGGAATACAAGATCATAATAGTGAATAACAAAGTGGTGGCATCATAGGTTCACCCACCTCAATTGTGGGTACGAGGAAGAACATTGGAAGTGCACACGAGCTTGTTTGAAAGGACTTGATCCTTGGGCACCCATTTTTGTAAACAAGTGTATCAAACTAAGAGCCCTCAAGGGGACATCTATGTAACCATGTTCTGATTTATCAAATGAAATAAAGAGAAACACCCTTTTCTTGCACTTATTTGGCTTCCATGGTTGCTTGAATGTTTCCTTTTGTAATGCTTGATTAATACCAGATATAGATGCATCTTGTTTAGCATTCTTAGGTGCACCATTTTTCCCATAATTCAATGGTGATCATGGTGGGACCCTATCCCTATTGATTTGATTGAAGATTTAACCCTATTTTTGCTTGCTTTCTATTGTAGGTACTGGTCGTTCTGGCCTGAAATGACCTCTGGACTACTGACCGTCCCACCCTAGGGATGGCCACACAACCATCCCACCCTAGGATGGCCATCAAACTGGCCATCATCCCACCCTAGGATGGTCACAAAATAGGAGCTTTTCTGCTCCAAATTCCAAAAATAGCAGGCTTATAGGCCATTGAGGTAGGTACCAAAACCCTCTGTTTTCATTTCTACTATTCAAAACTACTAAAATCTGGTTTTTCTTACCTCTTTTGATTGCTTGAAAAGTAGAAGATAGGTTTGCTTTTCTATAATTAAAAACAACAAAAATAAGAAGAAAAACTGGAAAGGAACTAAGTAGAAATGCACCTCTATGGTTTGCTTGCTTGTAGCCTACCTAATGGGTAGGTTATCATTTAGGATTTGCATCTTGTAGGTTGCTTTTTATCTAGATTTTCTGAAAGTAAAATATCATTTCTTTGCATTTAGTGAAAGATCATTGAATGCTTCATTGTTTACTTTCTTTGGGCTTAAAAAGAACCACACACACCATGTTCCACTTGAATGCTAGTGAGTTGGATTTCATCACCAACCACTAGTAGAGGTCAACGATGGTGGCTTTCATCTCCACCCATTGCCTCAAATCCCATGAACCCTTGTTCTTTGCCAAGGCCGGCTCCAAGATCCAACGTAGCTTGGAAAATTTGCATGTACTTCTCTTAGAGGGTATAACATTGACCAAGTGAGTACTGGGTGAGGACTGGTAGGACCTATGCTCCTTGACTAGGTATGGGTTTCATCTCCATACTTTGGTGGGTTTACATGATCGTGACTTTCATTATCGGTTGTCGAGCTACGAGCATACAGGTGAAATCCAATTAAACACAAGATTATCATCCAACAAAATTCAAACACGTGACACAAGGTCTTATTTACAAACAACACATCTGAAACACACAAAATAGCTTAGGGATTCACATATTAAAACTTAAAAGAGATAATCACTTGTTTTATTGAGTGTTTCCTTTCTTGTGTGTTGTTTCATTAAGAATTTGTAAAGGAGATAATCATCTAGGGTTTGGTAGAGAGTAACAATGGTGTGCACCCACAGCCAAGCCCAATCATGGGTGGAAGCTATGGAGGGTGGACTAGGAGACATGAGTCATCTCTACTTTAGCCCTAAGGATTTGGTCATACCTCCTTGGTGAGCCTCTACTCACCCAAGTCCCAGAATAATGGGACATGAACAACACCTACAAGGGAGCCCTATGTGGGACACCCCTATGGGTGGTGGACCTTATCCAAGAGAGTGTTCCTGGTATGTAGACACATCACATGCCTTCTTTGATGAAAGGCAACAATGCATTGAGGTGCAAGTAGATAGAATCGATGCCATGCATCTGTATGCCTGATAGGTCTAATACACCTTTTATGGGCCAGAGCATGACTTCACACATTGGGTAGAGCAGATTGATCATACTTTACCTCTACATCACCTTGATAGGTTCCAATAACCTAGACAACAAGATGAGTGTGATACTTATCATTCAGGGTGAACAAACTCCACCCTTCCCTTCCTCATCCATGAAGGAAGGCATGAGGAAATCCTTGATTATCCTCAAGAGTAGTATACCATGCAAGCATGATGTGCCTCTACACTAGTTGAGTATAAAGAGCATATGCCTAGGCCTGAACCTCAAGTAAATGTGGCTACCCTCGATCGAGGGAAGTGCATGATGGATATCATAGATTATCTTGAATGAGGTAGGCCTCAGGGTGAGACTCCTAGGCCTCCTAGGCCCCACATAATGGAATAGATCAATCAAGTGGTTGTAAGATATGTGGAATGCCAAGCATAGTTCAAGCAGCTTCGATGAGACAAAGAGCAACTAGACCACTTGCATCAACTTGAGAAAGAAAGAATTGAATGGTAGACCAATGAGCTATTCTAAAAAACTTTACATGAGAGGGTCCCTACCCCTAGAACATATAGATAGGAAGTCCATCCGAGGCAACCCACTCTCATTCAAGATAGGTCTCCTAGGCCTTATCCAATGTTACCTCCATGACCTCCTAGGCCGAATCGGGACTTGCCTCCTAGGCCAAACATAGGGCACCCATAATAGGCAACTACCCCTCTCTATAGGCCAGCTCAAGAGATGCCCTATGGGGCTTACACCGAGCATGAGCTAGAGGTGGAATATTTAGAAATACCTTATCAAGGTAGGGGGTGACATGCCACCACCCCAAAATAGGCTTGATGATCCTCACCCTCCACCATAGGATAAGAGCAAAGAAGAGGAGATCAAATCCTCTGATGCATATAGGGTACTGCTAGAGCGCTTAGAGTCAGTAGAGAACAAGACCTCTAGATCTGGATCTCAAAATCCCACTTTGTGCCAACTATATAGTCAACCCCTTCATCCTTCGATGCCTACCCCTTCCTATCTAGAGTAGTTTAAGATGCCTCAGTTGGCTACCTTTAAGGGAGAAGAAGATGTGCAGGAGCATGTTACCAAATTCTTGAGCCAATGCTTTGGCATCTAGGATAATGATGCTTTGCTTTTGTGGATATTCATGACTACCCTCTCTAGCCCAGCCATAGAGTGGTTTACCCAACTCCTAAAGCATAGCATCCACAATTTGGATCAACTCGTAGATGCATTCCTAGAATGCTTCACCTTCAATACCAAGAGGAAGGTGACATTGGCTGATCTCGTTGGGTTGAAACAATATGATGATGAGTCAATAGAAAATTATGGTAATAGGTGGTGAGCATTGCTCGCCAAGCTACCATATCTACTCCCCATGTTGGAGTTGACTCAGATGTTTGCCAAGAGCTACCTAAAGCTGATCTCCTTGTTGTTGCAACTGCAATAATATCTGACTCTTGAAGATGCCCTAGCGCAAGCTAGAACAATTGAAGACATCAAGATTCAAGAGGGAGAAATTGTGAAGCCTCACAAGGAGTGGAACAAGAATGCTAAGAATAGCCTAGTGCAACCTAAGCCAATAGTAGTCAATCAGGTTGCCATTAGTATCCCAGGGCCAGTGCAACCTGCACCACCTCAAAAGCCTAATTATTAGGCCACACCTAGGAACTATAACAAGGACAACTAGAATAATCAAGGGCAAAATCAATAATGTCACCCCAAGTGATAGTTCATGCCCATTGCAGAGTCTATGGACTCTTTGTTTGAGTGCCTCTTAGTGGCTAATGTGATCAATCTACTTGAGAGTCGACCTATCGATCCAAATGCACCGAAGCCCAAAGGGTATCGAGAAGACCTATATTGTAAGTTTCATAGGAAAAATGGGCATGATGTGCAAATGTGCTATAAGTTCAAGCATCTGGTGCAAGACATGATCGATAGGAATGCCCTTCAGGTCGACAACCCTATCATGCCAAACAACCAATAGATGGGTGTTTTTAAAGACCCATTGCCTACCCATGCAGAGCAAGCCAAGCCAGTGCCCTAGGTAAATGAGGTTCATCATGCACCCCCTAAGCAAGGGTATATTAGCATGATTAGCATTGTGATGAGGAATAAGTGGTACCCAAGTCCAGTCGCACCACCTACGACTCAAAGTGATGTTCCTTCAACATCATAGCCTCTACCACCTCCAGTGTCAAGCCTCCCACCTAGACCTATGGTCACAATCAAGAGCAAGCTCACTCAGAGCTTGAGAATGACATCTACCTAGCTCTCCATCTATGAGCTCATTCAACAATCTCCACCTCATAGAGAAGCTCTAATGGAGATCCTTAAGGCAATAGAGCTACAACCCTAGGAGTCTAACTCCTTCAATAATTTTATGGGGCATGTTCGAAAATGTATGAAACTAGTGATTACCTTTCGAGAAGATGAACTTAAACTGGTTCCAAATGATATGGTGGATCCTCCCTTGCACATCATCGCATGTGTAAATGGAACACCATACAAGAGAGTGTTGATAGACACTGGCTCTTCTAGCAACATAATCACTACAATAACTCTCAAGCATCTAGGGCTCCCGACATCCCATATTGTCGCGTCTACATACACCCTTCGAGCATTTAATGATGCCATATGCTCAATAGTTGGTATGATAGTCCTACCCATTCAGGTAGGGCAAAAGACCATACCAACACTATGCCACATCTTGGAGGGTGAGATGGCGTACAATATCTTGTTGGGTAGACCATGGATCAGGGACATGAAGTGTGTCCCTTCCATCACTCACCAATGCCTAAAATACACCTATGAAGGGCAAGTTCATGTCATCTCTATAGACCTAGAACCCTTCAAGTACTACAACATGGTGCAGTAGATCCCTGAGTCAACCTTACCATCAACCCATCTAGATTTTCAACCGAATAAATCCAGCCAAGGTCTGACTCCATCACCATCACCTTCAATCAATCCATCATCATCTCATGCCATACCATCCTCATAATCGACACCCCCAGACATACCTTCATCATTGATAAATCCTCCATCGAGGGACATGGGGAAGAGGCCTATTGATGAGATCCCTTCGACCATATCCACCATCTCCACAAGGAGATTCCTAGCCTAGTAGATGAGGAGCTACCTCATGAGGTAAACATTGAATCAATTCAAGCCTCACTCCCATCCCCTCCTCCATAGCCATAGGTCACAGTGCACCTAGATACTACCAGTTTAGGAGAGTACATGGTTAGGAATGTCACAACCACCCCTACTATCGAGTCGGTGCAAGATATGGGTCAACCTCATCTTCCCATAGGCACTATCATACCTCTTGGCCTTCCCCCTAATCAGATAAATTTCATTTATGGGGGTCTCGACTATGGCATAGAGCCTTATCAACAGTAGGAAGAGGATGAAGAGCCCTTTTTGAGGACATCAACTACATGTCCAACCCTAACTTTACCATGAGGTATCTTCACCTCTATAATTGGCATGGTTATGGGTTGGGCTTGTATGAGCAAGGCACCCATATTCCTTACCAGCCATAATATCAAATGCCTTATGACAAGTCTAGTTTGGGACACAACAAGCCTATGCCCCTCGACGTCCTCATAGATAGTCTAGAGTGCATGACTCTCAACTTTAGGGATGAGCTTGCATGTGATCCCTACGCCAACCCTAATCGAGTCTATTCACTGGGAGACTACTTCCATGCACCCATGAGTGATCAAGAGATACCTGTGAGATCAACCGATCTTACGAGAGAGGTGAAATTTCACATACCCTTCCACATGATAGTGAGGAAGAAGATCAGGGGTCTCCCTATGAGTGGACATCTGATGATGAGTCAGATTATGAAGTGGCATCCATTGACTCTTCTAGTTCGCATGTCGAGTATGCATGGATTGTCCCATTGGATGATGAGTATGAGGGATATCTATGTATGTTCCCATTAAACCATCCTATATAGTGATAGTTCCTCCCTATAGAAGGGCAAGTCCACCCATAGCCACACCGACCACCTTCGATCATTCTACCTCCACCGCAACCACCTCCACAGGTCTTGCGACATCTCGATGTCGATAGACACCACCAACCACCTAGGGGAAATCATCCATCCATAAACATGATTTCCATAGACCTCTTTGAGCCCATGCGAGATCCGAATAACCCATCGAAGCCACTGCACCTCGACTTGGGGGTAATTGACTTTGATCAAGGAGATTCTCCCCCATCACCTTCTAAGTACTGGCCTTGCGATGAGATGCTACAACCATTTCATTTCTCTCCAAGGCCTACTCATGATGTCTTCCATGCTGAGGAGGAACCTGAGGTTCCAATTGATGATCTAAACCCAGTAGATGACATTCACCTGATCCCTACTCCCCACCAGTTGGAGGAGGGGTCGCATATGTCAATCGAGCCAATGATTGACAAAGATATCAGCTCAGATCCCAAGAATCCTCAATGTATCAAGTTAGGGGAAATCTTATCCCCCATCGAGCAAGCTGATTACATAGCCCTTCTCACAGAGAAGAAGGAAGCCTTTGCATGGACCTACAAAGACATGTCGAGACTGGATCCAAATCTAGTCATGCATAATCTGATGCTTGACCCCAAGGCCAAGCTGATTAAGCAAAAGCTGAGAAATATGCATCCGATAGTAGCCTTAATGGTTAAATATGAGCTACAAAAGTTATTGGATGCCAAGTTCATCATATCAGTAGACTATCCACCATGGTTGTCCAACATGGTTCCCATCAAGAAGCCCGATGGGAGGATTCACATTTGCACCGACTTTTGAGACCTAAACAAAGTGAGTCCTAAGGATGATTTTCCTTTTTCGAGCATCGATGCCCTAGTAGATGCCATAATGGGCCATAAAATGTTATCCCTCATGGATGGTTTCTCTAGATACAACTAGATTCGTATCAATCTAGAAGACCAACTCAAAATGATATTCACAATACCTTGGGGAACATTTTGCTATAAGGTCATGCCTTTTGGTCTTAAAAATGTTGGTGCTACCTACCAGCATGCCATGACATACATCTTCCATGATTACATGCATAATATTTTGGAATATTACATGGATGACTTATTGGCCAAATCATTATTATGCCATGAGCATCTTGATGTCTTGTGCAAAGTCCTCGATCACCTTATTGAGCATAACGTGAGACTGAACCCCAAGAAGTGCATCTTTGATGTCACATCTGGAAAGCTCTTGGGATTTATAGTCTCTAAAAGAGGCATCGAAGTGGACCCCAACAAGGTCAAGGTAATCCTTGAGATGCCTCCCCCAACTACCATTAAGTAGCTCTGAAGCCTGTAGGGTAAGGTCGCATCCATCAAGTGCTTCATAGCGCAATTGTTGGACAAATGTCGACCCATGAACAAGCTACTACATAAGGGGGTCACATTCCATTGGGATGATGAGTGTCAAGCTACCTTTGATGCAATAAAACAATATCTAGCTTCACCACTAGTATTGGCTCCACCTAGACCAGGAGTGTCATTCCGCTTATACATCTCAACCACTGAGATTGCATTGGGCATCATGTTGGCCCAAAACAATGAATTGCATAAGGAACAGGCTACTTACTACCTTAGCCGCACCTTGGTCAGCTATGAAATCAAGTATGCATACATTGAAAAGCTATGCCTAGTGATGGTTTTCACCACCAAGAAGCTATGCCATTACATGCATAGTCATACCACATATGTTGTATCAAAAGAGAATCCATTGTGATACATGATGAGTCATACTTATCACAATAGTCACATGGTGAAATGGATCATGTTGTTGATGGAGTTTGACCTAGAATTTATCAGATAAAAATCAATTAAGGGTCAGGTCATCATCGATCAACTCGTAGAGGCTCCCCTCCAGGATGAGCAACCTCTTAGCATGGAGCTTCCCGATGATGGAGTCTTCCAAATATTAGAATCACCTGATTTTGATGAGCTTGAGTCATAGGCCGATATGACTCTATTCTTTGATGGCTCCAAATGTGAGCAAGGGGGTGGCATAGGAATCATGTTTTTCACACCTCAAGGGGCTCCTATACCCCTATCTTTCAAACTCGATTTCCCATGCACCAACAACAATGTCGAGTATGAAGCCTTGCTCATAGGTCTTCAAATAGTTATCACTATGAAAATAACCAAGCTCAACATTTTTGGTGACTCCTTGCTCATCATAAACTAGGTCAAAGGGATTTACCAATGCAAGTGTCCAGTTCTACAAGCCTATAAAGCCCTTGTGGATAAAATTCTAGTAAAGTTTGAATGGTATGATATCGAGGCACTCCCTCGATCATCTAATCATTTTGTGGATACAATGGCCTCCCTAGGGTCCTTGATCCCATAGAACCCTATGGATGATATGACAACCATTCAGGTCAAAATACTATCACAATCTATGGTTGAGTATGAGAACACTCAATCCACACTAGAAGTCCACTTGATTCAGATTGAACCTCATCAAGATAGGTTCTCACAAATTCATGAGCACTTGAATCATGCCGCTTGGGGGACTCTATTCCCTCAAACCCCTTTTGATAGCAGCACAATGCTATTCTTACAAGTTCTACCCCAATCAACATTCACTCAGGATGAACTTCAAAAGGGATAGGCAATTCATGCAATCGAGGCTTCCTCACAATAGGACTGGTCTACCCAAATCAAGGATTACCTAAAGCTTGGTAATCTCCCTCATGGGTTGTCGCATACCGCCAAAAGGACATTTAAACAAAAAGTAGTAAAGTATGTCTTGCTAGGAGATATTTTGTATCATCGAAGCTATGAAGGTATCCTCCTTCATTGCTTAGAGCATCAAGAGTCAGTTTGGGCAATCGCCCAAGCACACGATGGTACATGTGGTGGCCATTTCAATGGCATGGCCATCGCAAAGTGCATTCTTCGCATGGGCTATTATTGGCCAACCTTAGAGTGATATTGTTGTACTTATGTTAAGAAGTGCATAAAGTGTCAACACCATGCTAACTTGACACATGTACCTTCTCAGGCCTTACAACCGATTCAATCGGCTTGGTCATTCTCGCAATGGGGGTTTGATTTAATCGAGAAAATCTCACCTACCTCCTCGAGCCATCACATGTTCATCATTATGGCTATCGAGTATTTCACAAAATGGGTGGAAGCAATTCCCCTTACCACTATGATAGGACCCCGCATAGTGGAGTTCATATTGCATAATATCATTTGTCATTTTGGTATTCCATCCAAGATCATTTTCGATAATGGGACATCATTCAAGAACAAATATGTGCATGCTTTGATAGAAAAGTATAATATCCAACACAACTTTTCGATGCCCTATTATCCACAAGCAAATGGGCAAGCAGAGGCATCAAACAAAATATTGATTACCATTCTGAAGAAAATAGTTAAAGAAAATCACACCGATTGGCACACGTAAATACCCCTTGCTCTATGGGCCTACCGCACTAGTATTCGGATGCCCACTAGGGCCACTCCATTTTCTCTAGTGTATGGCACTGAGGTAGTCATACCTCTAGAGCTAGAAATCCCATCACTATGCATATCCATGCAAGAGTTCATCAATGATGATACCGCATGGTAGGCTCACTTAGACCAACTTACATTGCTTGATGAATGATGCATCAATGCCCTCGAGCACTTGCATATTTATCAAGAGTGACTTAAGAGAGCTTATAATATGAAAGTCCATCCTAGAGACTTTCAAGTTGGTGACCTCATTCTGAAAGAGAACCAACAAAATTCTAATTTTCCACCCCATCTATAGGACAAGTTTACGATAAACTGGTTAGGTCCTTTCATCATCACTAGTCAGATCAGACCTAAAACTTACTACCTAGCCTCCCTTGAAGGAATCAAGGATCCTGAACCCTTGAACATCCTTCATCTATAGCCTTTCCATGCCTAGAGTGTTGTGGCTCACCCCAAAATGCTCCAAGGGTATCTAAACACTTGGTCAACCCAAAATACTCCTAGGTAGTCTATGACCATCTAGGTCACCCCAAAATGCTCCAAGGGTATCTACAAACCACTTGGTCAACCCAAAATGCTCCTAGTCTATCTATGACCATCTAGGTCACCCCAAAATGCTCCAAGGGTACCTACAACTTGGTCAACCCAAAATGCTCCTAGGTAGTCTATGACCATCTAGGTCACCCCAAAATTCTCCAAGGGTATCTACAAACCGCTTGGTCAACCCAAAATGCTCCTAGGTGGTCTATGACCATCTAGGTCACCCCAAAATTCTCCAAGGGTATCTACATACCGCTTGGTCAACCCAAAATTCTCCTAGGCAAGTCTATGACCATCTAGGTCACCCCAAAATGCTCCAAGGGTATCTACATACCACTTGGTCAACCCAAAATGCTCCTAGGTAGTCTATGACCATCTAGGTCACCCCAAAATGCTCCAAGGGTATCTACAAACCACTTGGTCAACCCAAAATACCCCAAAGGCATCTATAAGCCCTTTGGTCACCCAAAATGCCCCAATGGCACCCAATAAGCCCATTGGTCACATGTATATACATATATATCAAACAAAATCCAAAAACATCATCAAAACATCAAAAATACAAAAATATTGCATTACATCACATTGCATACCATTGCATTATATAATCACTTGCATTAGGCATACTCATCATTGCACTTTGCATTTTAGAGTTGCTCATACATGTCTAGCACTAAGACTGTACACTAGTCATCATTCAAAATCAATGTTGTCAAAGTCATCATTCACATCATTTCATATTTCACTTATCATTTCCACCTACATTTCCCACTTTTCATATTTGTGTCCATTCCCTTCACCTAGCCATTTGTTCTAGAATGTCATTAGGTTTTTCGGTCACTCAACCATCTCTAGTTTTCTTTTCAAATTTTGTAGAAAGCTATCCTGATTTTTAGGAGGTAGAGTCTTGCTTAGATTGTACCTTGTATACATCAAAATCCCAACACATTTTCACACTAATAAATCCAAGTTTTGCACAAGGAAAGATGAAACCTACGAAGTGGTCTAGGTTACCTTAAGTGAAAATTTTATCTTGCTCATCCCCCTATGCGAATGGTTCAAGAATGCTGAGAATTGACAAAAGGACAAGCTCCTCCTTACCCAATTCCCCAAAATAAATAGTGGTTTTCACCACTATCAATAAGAAAAATCCCAAAAGCAAAAATCAAAAGCAAAATAAATAGTGATTTTCATCACTACCCAAATCCCTTGCTCAAAGAAAACAAAATACAAAATAAACAATGATTTTCATCACTAAGTATGAGCAAGTATCCCTGAAATAAAATAAAAGAAAAGAAGGGAGTATTGAACTTGAATCCCTAGAATTCTCAGCATTTGACAAACCATTAGGTGATCCTCATTATAGGTTAGGTGGCATCAAGCCTTCCTGGCAATGGTGGTATCCTTACGCATGATGATATGTCTATCACATTAGCTTCTTGCGTGTGTACAGACCAATGTTTGCATGTGGATGAGCTAGCTTTTGGTAGCCTATACTACCTAGTGGTCTAATCCAACTACGTACAAAACCTAGGATCATGATACTCATAGGGTGATATTCAGTACAGATGGGCTGCATCAATCCTGTTTGGCACTAGGGTAATCTTATGCGTATTACAAAAATGAACTCACTTGCACACACAGGGATATTGAGTATCTTGGTCATCCTAGTAGATTCATACCTTGTCAAAAAGTCTTGCATGGTTAGTATATAACTTTTGATCAGTTGACTAGAGTGTTTGAGTCTCATGAAAACCTCAAGGACATTCTATAACATTCTACTATTCATTCCATTTCATACCATTTTATCATAAATCCATTACATAGTCTCATGACAACATTACACATGAATCGATGAATTATATACAGTCTATGGTGCTAACATAGTATGTCATATAGTATCCACATTTCATCATCTAGATCAATAAATCATCCATCTCATCAAGGAAGGTGCCCAACAGAAGTAGGCACCTTCCTCATAAAGAAGGTGCCCAATAGAAGTAGGCACCTTCATTATAAAGAAGGCGCCCAACAAAAGTAGGCACATTCCTTATAAAGAAGGTGCCCAAAAGAAGTAGTGCCTTCCTTATAAATAAGGCACCCAACAGAAGTAGGTGCCCAACAAAAGTAGGCACCTTACTCATGAAGAAGGCACCTCCATGCCTCTATACTTTGCAAGATTTACCATGTTAGCTTTAACTGATTGACCAGTGGGCTAAGGAGGAAGCTGCACATGAAGACAAAAAGGTAGATATTCTATTCTTAAAATAGAATGAACACTTCTATTATTTGAATGGTTAGATGCATTTATAACATGAGCATTATTATTTCATGCTCACGGATGAACCAAGAGCAATGATTTTTCCAGCAATCAATGTGGGAGATATTTTATGCAATATTATTAAAATAGAATAAATCATCCTTTATTTCTCGATTGAGCGGTTCACTTTGTAAGGTGAGCATTTTTTTTCATGCTCATGAACCAATAAACACAGTGATTTACCGGTAAATGGTATGTAAGGAGGACAACCACCCAAATAATATTTGTTGTTACCAAAAATATTTTGTTATGATAAAATAGAACACGCCTGATTTATCCTGCAAGAGGGTAAAATTAGTGCATGACTGTTTTAATTAATATATGATTGTTATAATTGAATGGCTGCAATATTCATTGCATATCTACTATAACTACAAGTCCGAAATAGACTTGCCTAAATTTGTAATAGAGGAAGGTTGTGCATTGTATAAATGCAAAGGTCTTCTCTGAGAGAGGGATGATTAATTTTATGGAGAGATTATTCTATTTAATTTCTTGTCAAATTTATTAAGAGTGCAATTCCTCTTATTTGAGCAAGCTCTATGCAACTAGCTGGGTGGACTATCTGTGGGATCTTGGGCCCACTCCCTGCAGTAGTCCTCCCCTATTTATTTATGTATTTGTTTTCTATAGATTAGTTTTTTTTTTATTTGTGGAAAACATCCCAAAAGGGATGCCACTTTCGGGTAAGACCCAAGGAGGAAGGGGTATCCATTCCGCCAAAAATGCCCAGGACTCGGACCTGGCCTACCACCTTTGACATACTCAAGGAGAAAACAAACACACAAAACCAATTTAAAAATAAGTAAATAAATAAGTAAATAACAACAAAAATAATAAAATAAAATAAAAAACATGCTCCTTGAGTGTGTCAAAAATAAAAGCACAACCAAACACGCACAATAAGATAAAAGAAACCACAACACGAACCACATAGAAAAACACAAGAACCACATAACAAAACACAAACAAGAAAAAAACAATAGAACACTACAAAGATAAAACCCAAAAAAAAACATGAAAAATAAACACAACCAAACCTAAAAAATTAAAAAAATAAAATAAAAATAAAAATAAAAAACAACCAACAACAGACAATAAATAAAAACAAAAAACATAGAAAACACTCACACAGAAAAACATGAATTAACACAAACAAAGAGAAACCCAAGAACAAGAATGAAAAAAACACAAGAAAAATAACAAAAAACATAAAAAAAAACACAAAACAACAAAAACACAAGAACAACAAAAAATATCACAAAAACAAAACAAAACAAAAGAACCCACCCACCTTAAAAAAACTAAAAAAAAAAAAAATGAACATAACAATGACCTATCTAGACCAGAAGAATACTAAGGCAAAAATCAACAATGGAAACAAAAGAAATAATAGAATGAGCTAGGCAACTAAAAAAACTAAATGAACCAAAGAGAATAAAAAAAAAAATCAAGAAGAAACTAGGTACCTTCATAACTAGAGCCATCCAAAGAAATGATAGAAAGAAGAGCTTCCCTAATTTGAGAAGTCCACCATCTAGGAGGGTGGCCATAACAAGTAATATCACCTTTGTCCAAAACCCAATTAGCTAAAGCATCATCACTCTTGTTTTGATCTCTGACCCTATGATTGTAGTCAACTTTAAAAAATCCCATCTCGATTAATTGAATCTTCTCAATAATTCTTTTTATTCTCCAATCCACCTTATTATTCTTAGAAGGAGTCTTCAAGAGATTAATCAAAATTTGAGAGTTAGACTCAACTAACAACTTTTCCCATCCAACCTTAGTAGCCTCCTGAAGGCCTCTGAGGATACCATACCCCTCAACAAGGTTATTGAAAATAATACCCAAATTCTTAGCAAAGTTAAAAACCAGGGAGCCATCTAAAAGTCTACCAATTCCTCCCACACTGGATTTTCCAAGGTTCCCTCTAGAGGCTCCATCAATATTGAATTTTCCAAAATACTTAGGAGGAGGTTGCCAATTTCTTGTCCTATCCATCTTACTAATACTCACATTCCCTTTAAGTTGGTTTTCCTTAGAATATTTAATCTTCAATATTTGCATCACTTGATCCCATATTTGGTGGGAGTTTTGGGGGTGATTAAGGAGTTGATGGACTGATTCAACTAAGTTGGCTATGGTCTTTTGCCAAATATAGTGAATATCCTTCCTATCTTGATTAAAAATTTGGTTTTTCCTTTGATTCCAAATATTCCAAAGAAGAATGGTAGAACCCATCCAAACTAACTGCCTAATAATATGATCAACACCCTCTTGATTAGGCAAATCCTTCCAAAGCTATTCAAAAGTAAAAAAAATGGACCTCTGTAAGCCAAGTAAAGTGGCCATTCTCCTCCATAGCTCAAAGGCTAAAGTACACTCAATAAAAATATGGTTGAGAGTTTCTACATTCTCTTCACACATTTCACAACTAAAAGGGCCATGAAAAACCATGCTTCATAAGTTGCTCACCAGTAAGCACCCTACGATGCAATAAAAGCCAATTAAAGAACCTCACCTTAGGCCAGAGATTTTTTTTTTTTTGGTAATTATTTTAATAGATTAACAGTGGGTTTTTATAGAGGATCCCAAAACCTTATGTACAAAATCAGCTTGGCTGGAATGTGCATCATGCCTTGTGGTTGGAGGAATAAACTTGATGACAGAAACCAAAAACTGCTAATTTCCCGAAGGCTATAAGTAGGGCCCTTATGTCTGAATATCCTAGAAACAAACCACATTTTACCAAGGAAAACAAAAATACTAACTGGAGAAATTTGACCATCGAAAGCAAAAATAGCCAAACCAAACGAATGACCTTCTGAAGCGAGGAGAACATCATGAGAGGATATCCGCATTGGCCAAACTCACCACCTCAGACGGGAAGCATGAGCGCCACACAACAGGACATGTGGTCACAAGCCCTTTGTTGGCCATGTGGTCTGCCACGCGATTTCCTTCCCTAAAAATATGGCATGCCTTCCACCTGTCACGTTGAGAGAGGAGCATCCTAGCCTCAAGAATGATGTTGTAGACCCTCCAAGACGGGTCTTTAGAGCCTAGAAGATAGTTGACTATATTGAGCGAATCACCTTCGACTATCAAAGGTCGAGGATCCTCGGAGAGGATCTGGATACCTTTCAAAACACTTATGGCTTCAGCATAGTGATTAGTCTGGGCACCCAAATCTTCACAATAAGCCAGCATGAGATTCCCGTTATGATCTCTAACCACACCACCAGAACCAGCAGGGCCAGGATTGCCTTTTGCTGCACCGTCAAATTTTAATTTAATCCAGCCCCACGGGGGCTTGGTCCAAATAACATCCCCACGCTGAGACTTAGAAACACCATCAAGAATAGGGAAAAGGCCCAAACTTTGGAAGATCGCTGCTTCTCCAGGAAGGCGGGGACGGGAACTAGGAACAACTTTAGAATTCTCAATGGCGAAGGATAAGGCTCTCTGAGCGACACAGGGAGGTACTCTAGGGACCTTGCCGAAGACTCTGGAATTTCTCTCTAGAAAAATCTGCCAAATGGAGTGGTGGAAAGAGGCCTCAAGAAGGAAGAAAATTTTAGGATTCTTGAAAGGATTGGGCCATTGGTGGAAGGCATCTTTGAGGGAGCGGGGAGTGCACCAAAGGATTTGAAATGAAGACAGGACAGTGCAAAAATAAGTGGTCTGTCGTCTCACAATCAACAAAGCACAAGAAGCACCTGTTGGGAATAGCAAAACCCCTCTTGTGGAGGTTGTCGATGGTTAAGGCTTTATTATGAAAGGCAATCCATGCAAAGTAATTAACTTTAGGAATAATACCCTTCCTCCAAATAACTTTCCACCGGTGATCCATGGCAATCTCGCAAGTAAGAAGGTCATAGGCAGTCTTGACAGAGAACAGACCATCCTCTGTGCCACGCCAGATGATTCTGTCATCTGTTCTAACAGATGGAATTAAAACAGATCGAAGAATATTAGAAAAAAAAGTCATTTCATTGTTAAAGCCGTCCAGGACTGGCAAATTCCACTGAGGGGGAAGAGAGATCCGATCAATGAAGTCTGCAACCTTGAGTTGGGAATTTGGATCCACCTGGGATTTCAGGCCAGCAAGGTCCGCTCTCAACTCGAGAGCTCCATCGATAACCCACCTGTCCTTCCGAAGAGAATGGAGTTGCCATCACCCAAAATCCAGCGAGCACCAGAGTCGATCAGAGAGCAGGCTTGAAGCACAAATTTCCAAAAGGCAGACGCTTCAGGAGGAATCCCGACATCAAAAAGAGAACTCGATCCAAGATACTTCCTCTTAACCAGCTTGACCCACTCTGCTGGGTCATTAGTCGAGATCTTCCAAGCGTGCTTAGCGATCAAAGCAGTGTTCATGAGTCTTGATCTCCTCATTCCCATGCCACCTTGGTCCTTTTGCAAGCAAACCTTATCCTAGGCCACAAGAGGAATTCTAGATTTTTCTTCATTGCCAGACCACAGAAAGGTCCTCTAAATATTTTCAATCTTGGAATGGACAGAAACAGGCAGCATGAACACAGACATGAAGTAAGTTGGGATTCCTTGGAGACAAGCTTTGGTAAGGGTGGCTTTCCCAGCTTGCGACAGGAATTTGCCTTTCCAAGTGCTCAGATTTTTGTGAAGACGTTCCAGGATCATGTCCCACAAGCTTCCATTGGCCCGGCCATTACAAGCCAGAGGCAAACCCAGATAAGACGCAGCGAGGGAATCAATAGTGCATTCCAAAATTCTGGCTATGCGGAGTTGCCTTCGCATAGGAGTGTTAATAAAATAAATTTTGCTTTTGATGTAATTGACTTTCTGTCCGGCAGCCTTAAGGCCAGAGATTTTGAGCCCATAATAGAGAAAATATTTTAGAAGAATGGTTGGGATTATTATGGCATAAGGTCAAATAAACTTGAGCAACTGAATACTCACCCTTAGTGGTGTTGTTCCATCAAAAACAATCTTTTTCATGGGACCAAAAGAGGGATCTCATATGAAGGATGCCTTGGATATCTTGTCTTTGCCATTCTGGGATTTGAATAGGCTAGTCCTCAATAGGGATCCAATATCTACCAACCTTTGAATTACCAAGTATGGTACCGAAAGTAATTAGCCACCTTTATCCAGTTAGCTCGGTGAAGCTCCTCCATCCAAGGACTCCAATCGGGAAACTGAGTTATCAAAGGCTTGTGACCATCCCAAGAATATATCCAAAAATTTTCCTGTTGACCATTATGAATGATCCAAAATAATGTTTTCTTTATCAAATCCTCACCAGTCTTAAGAACTACTAAAATGGGAGAACCTTTGGTAGGAAGTTGATAGCAAACAAGGTCTTCAGGAATTTTGTTCTCGAGATATTTAGCATGAAGATTATTGGCCCAAAGAGCATTGGGGTTATGCAACATCCTCCAATATAATTTAGCAGCTAAAGCTTTGTTGTTATTAATAGAATACTGGAATCCTAACCCCTCTTCATTCTTAGGAAGACATAAAGTATCCCATTTCACCAAGGCCCATTTTCTTTTCTCCTTAGTACCACTCCAAAGGAAATGATGACTTATTTGATCCAATTCTCAAAGAACAACCTTTGGGATATTCAAAAAGGAAGAAACATAAATAGGAATATATTGAAGGACTGATTTTACCAAGGTGATTCTACCCCAAGAAGAAAGCCACCTGTTGGTCCACTTTCCAATTTTCTTCTTGACTTTGTCCAACAACCAATTCCAATCTTTATTTTTCTGCCTTTGAATATTTATGGGAATACCTAAATAAGTGATTGTAAGGGAGGTCTTCTTATATATTAATTTATCCAAGACCATGAATTCCTGTCTAGGGAGAGCAGTGAAAGAAAATAACTTTAGATTTGTCTTCATTGATCAAATGCCCAGTAGCCTTAGAAAAACAACTAATGATTTGCTTAATATTAGAAGTTTTCTTAACTGTAGCTTTACCTAAAAGAGTAGAGTCATAAAAAAATTTAATATGAGGGATAGGTATAGCTCCATGATCAATGGTAACTCCATCAAGGATTTTGTTTTCCCTCTTTTTGGTTATAGTACTACCCAAGCATTCAACAAGAATGATGAATAAATAAGGGGATAGCGGGTCACCTTGCCTAGTACCTCTGGAAGTTGGGAATGATTTAGAAGGCCTACCATTGATAAGAACTAAGTAGGCAACTAAAGAGATACATCCCATAATCCAATCCATCCAATCCTTAGAGAAAAAAATTGCCTCAAAACTTTGATAAGGAAGTGCCAATCCACTCTGTCATAAGATTTTGATAAGTCTAACCGAATGAACATGGAAGGAGATTTTTGCATATCAATGGAATGGATGGCTTCATGAGCAAGAACTATATCATATACTATTTGACGTCCTTCCACATAACCCCATTTCTCTGGGGGAAATAATATTATGCAAAAGAGGCTTCAACCTTTCTACCATGATTTTAGTAATGATTTTGAGAAGAACATTACATAAAGCAATAGGTCTAAAAGTTGAGATATGATCAACCTCTTGAGATTTTGGAACAAGAGTAATATAAGTTTTATTGATAACGTTCAAAATTTCTTTGGATTTCTTGGCTTCTTCCACCACCTCTAATAAATAAACATGAAGGATATCCCAGAAATCTTGGTAGAACTCAATGGGAAAACCATCAGTACCTAGGGTTTTCCATTTTTGCATTTTAAAAACTACTTGTTGAATCTCATTGATAGTAACAAAAGTAGTAAAAATAGAGTTCTCCTCAGAAGTGATAAGAGAAGGGATTGCTTGAATAATATTTTATTGTGAAGCTGAGTCAAGAGGAGTAGCAGCAAAAATATTATAAAAGTAATCAACAACAATAGAGTTCATGCCATCCCAAGTATAAACAACATCTCCAAAATCTGATTTTAAGGAAGAAATAAAGTTGTGAGATATTCGAGCTAGAAGAGATTTGTGGAAGAAATTTGTGTTTCGATCTCCTTCTTTGAGCCATTGAATTCTAGATTTTTGCTTCCATAATATTTCTTCTCTTTTTTCCCATTCCTCTAACTGATTTGTGAGTTTAATTTCATCTACAATTCTATTCTCTATGAGTGTTGGCAATTTTGGGTACTTTGGGTACATTGCTTTTGCTCAAGTGTATAAGTTGTCATTGATGTCAAAAGGCATTTTTGTGTTGATATCAAAAAGAGTGTGATGTCAAAAATATCTTGAGAAAGCTTCATATTGTTAAAGGGTTTTTATCAAAACCATGGTGACAAGGTTAAAGGTTTTTCTTAAAACCATTTGGACTCATTAAGGGTTTTTATTAAAACCAAGCTTAACTTAATGCAAAGGTTTTTGCTTCTTGAAAAACCTTGAAGGTCCATGTTTATTATTAATAATTAAATTAACTCAAACCTTTGACAAAGGTCTAAGTTTAATTTATTATTAATAAAATAATTATTATTATTATTTTAATTATTATTAAAGGGTCTTTTAACCCTTAAGCGACGCAGATAAATTTTTCTTTCACCGACGTGTTGCCATCGTTGGAGGAGCACCGACGTCAAACATTTAAGGAGAAATGGCTATATAAGTGGGGATGATTTTCTAAAGTAAAAGTACCATCAATTATTTGGAGTCTTTGATTTGCGTTTGCTCTGTATCATTCGAATAGCACTTGGTACCTTCGATTTGCATTTTCTCTATATCATTAGAATAGCATTTGGTGTCTTCGATTTGTGCTTTCTCTGTGTCTTCGAATATTCAATTGATGTCTTTGAAATTGTTCTTGATTTGTGTCTTGGAAACTGTGCTTAGCATACTCGGATTTGAGCTTGGGCTGCATCCTTACTTTTTTTCTTGACGTTAGTGGATTGGCAATTGCACCTGAACTGTGTTTTTTCCAGACTGTGCTATGAGATGATTAATGCAAGAATTCAGTGACTTATGTTTTGGATAGTGCTAGGAAAACGAATACGTTTTCCATATCCTACAATCAAGTGAAGATAAAACAAAGGATAGTTTAATATTTCTTTGTCGAGCACTTGTGCTCCAACGACGATGGAGTTTGAGTAAAGGCACTCGCTAGGCAGAGATACAAGTTTCGAATCACGTCGAGTGCATTTTTCCTTTTGTTGCGATGCACGAAGGAGAGCGGTTGTTATTGGGCTACGTAAGTAGAGGAGAATGCGCTTTAGCGCTTATAGTGGTGGCTCCTCATTTCTCCTAAGGTTGGAGAACTAAGTATTGCCAAGGTAAATCCTTTTATTGTTGACTTGGGATATTTGAGTTGATTTGATCAAGAATTATTGATGGTGGTATAAGGTTAAGTTGTAATATTTGTTTTGACATTGTTATTATTAATGCTTGTTTCTTATGTGGAGTAATAATGTGTAAAGATATTTTACTTTGTATGTATATTATAATTTTGGTGGTTAATATTAAGTTGGAGTAATAAGGTGTTATTTTGGATCTTTATTATTGTGTATTATTGTATAGTTGCTAACTCTAATTGGTGGTAAATTGAGAGTTAATGTTGTGACAATTTTTGATTTCTCCTTCTTCATCAAAGTAAAGGTATGGGCACATTCTTCCATGGTTGTTATTGATTGATGGTTTTCTGAAAATAAGTGTGGAGGGAAAAGGATTTCTACTTGTTTCCTTTTCTTGTGATGATTGGTTGAATGCTTCAAGGTTGATGTTGAGTTGAATGGTGTTGGTTGACTAAACCTTGTTTGATGAGCATTGTTGTTAAAACCCTAATTGGTTGTGGAAATAACATGAGTATCATTGTTATATGAGGTAGTGCATGGTTGGCAATTGTTGGGTTGTGTTTCATGTTCTTGAGAAAAGCATACTACATCTATCTTATTCTGTTGAGATTGAGATTGAGTTGAGATTGATCTTGGGAGTTAAGTATAGAACATATTGAGTCTCTAACAATTCTCTTTATGCTTCTATGAGGTTGATGAATCACATTGGGTCTCTAACAATTCTCTTTGTGGGTTCATGCTAAGCAAGTTTTTCTTGGTGAGCTTGCTGAGGTTTTGGACAGGTTTTGGTGGGGACTTGTGAGCAGGTTTTGGATAGGTTCCGATGGGGACTTGTGAGCAGGTTTTGGATAGGTTTCGGTGGGGACTTGTGAGCAAATTTGGATAGGTCCTAGAAGAGGACTTGTGAGCTGAGTTTGAGAGTTCTATCAAAGAAATTGAGGACAGAGGTGCATTGGTTCTTTGAGAAGAACCTGAGGAAATATTTGGCAAGTCTTTGAGAAGGCTTGTATGCAGAGGATTGATTTGTTCAAAAGTTGGACATATCTGACAGATAGAGGAAGACTTGTACTAGACCGATTGATTGTGTTTGGTACAGGTTCTTGAGACTGTCGTGGGACGTGATCATAGAAGGCAGAGGTCTCTTAGGCTAAGCATTGAGGACAGGAGGTCTTCAATGGAAAGGAGTTCCACGTGCTAGAAAGAGGTAGAGGCGGTTAATCTTACGAGGGATCATTTCCGAGAGCGAGAGGGGAAGGTATCTCCTTTGAGCAGAGGCTCATAAATTTAGATAGAGGGGAAGGTATCTCCTTTGAGCAGAGGCTCATAAATTCAGATTGGGGGAAGGTATCTCCTTTGGGCCGAGGCTCATAAACATTGTAATTGGGAAGGTTTCCCAAAGAACTTTGAGATAAATTTTAGAGAAAAGTTTTGTGGACGTAGCCCAGGATTTTTGGGTGAACCATGTTAACATTGGTGTCACTTTGTGGATGATATTTTGATTTTTTTTTATATTGCTTTGGTTATATTGCTTTAATGTTTTGAAGTATAAAGGAAAAAGTAAAAAGAGGTCTTATACTGTTCACCCCCCCTCTCAGTATAAGCTTGTGTTCTTCAATGAGGCCATCTAAATGGATTTTATTATTCAAATTTTCAAGATGAGCAATAACTTCATATTTTTTTTTATGAACATCCCCAAACTATTTCCATTTCCAAGTCTTGATTTTGGATTTAATATATTGCAGTATTTAGCAAAATAGAACATCTTAGTCCCATGCCTAGGTTTACCTTCCTTCCACCATTGTTGCACACGAGGTCTAAAGGAAATGTGTCTAAGCCACATTAATTGAAAACAAAAATGAGACTCACATTGGTTTTCCACATTTCCACCATGACTGGCCAATGATCCAAACCAACATTATTAAGAGTCTTCACTTTAGGAATATGACCATGGATTAAGAAATTTTTAGAGAGCAAAAACCTATCCAATCTCTCCATTATACAAGCTAAGCCTTGCCTTCGTTAGACCAAGTCATAAGGCCATTATCTGGTTGGATATCCACAAGATGAAGGTTTGCAATATATTCGCTCATGAGGTCAGTGCTTTTGTCCAAATTTCTATTTCCCCCCATTTTTTCATCCAGAGAGGATGGTATTTAAATCTCCTCCGATCAAGATCCAAGATTTAGGAAAATGAGAGATAATATGAGTAATATCCTTCCACTGTCTTCTTTTTTCCTCCAAATAAGTCAGAGCATAAAATAGTAATGCAGAGCATAATTTGGTTGGAATGTCTACTTTGAATAGCTATATCCAACAAACCCCAACTGCCAACCATATGGTGAATAACTACCTCTTTTGGGTCCCAAAGACAAGAAATACCACTAGAAGTCCCTTGGGAACTGAGGGAAACCACTTTTCTAGTTGGCCAAATTTTACTGGCAATTGAGTCCATATCCTCCATTGACATCTTTGTTTCTTGAAGGAAAACAAGATGTGGATGATTTATCTAAATCATTCTTCCAATTTCATTTTGTTTTGAAAGACTCCCTTTGAGTCCTCTAATATTCCAAGTTATGATCTTTATTAATACGAGGGCTAAAAAAGTTGGGAATTGCATTAATATTACCTTCCTCTACAAGCTTTTCACCTTCTTTTACAATATGATATTGATTGGTCTTGCAACCTAATTTTTGATTAGAATCCATATTCAAATTTTTTTCCTTGTTTTTTGAATTATTCCAATTGAATTTGAGATGGCTTCTAACCTTGAAGAATGATCATACACAACAAAAATTTTACTAGATGGTTCAACGGAGTCTATATTGGGACCTGCATTATTTAAAGTTTTGACATTTGAAAGATTGTTTTTCTTGTGTAAATTTTCTCTTTTTTTTCTGTTGAAAATATTTGATTTGTTGGTTTGTCTCTGAGTTCTTCCCTTCATATTTAAATTGTGTTTCTAAGATTTTAGTTTCCATTATTTCCTCTTCCTCACTTGGGACATCATTTGTGGAAAGGATTTCAAACATATTAGCAGATGACTTTGATTGATCCTTCATAACTGGTTTTTCAGAGTGTTCTTCTTCTTAGGTATTTGGAAACCTGTTGAGTTTATATCTTCTTTCTTTTGATCAGGAATTTTATTTGGTTAAGCACTGGCCAAATGACCATATTCATGGCAAATTCTACAATGAAAAGGAATGTTCTCATAGTCCACTACTTGCTCCCAAGTGTCTTCCCCAAATTGTAATGTGATATTTTTAGGTAGGGGTTTGTCAAAATCCATTAAAACACAAATTCGAGCATAAATAATATGTTCAAAATTTTGAGTACAATCAGCAGTCATCATAAAAGTTCCTAAAGAGTTTCCAATTGAAGAAAAAACTATAGGATTCCAAAATTCAATAGGGAGGCCAAAGAGTCTAACCCACATGGAAGCTATAGAAGGCATCTCTTATTTGGATTTAAATTTAGTATTCTAGGGCTTCATGAAAAGCCCTGCCCTTCCAAAAAACCAAGGACCCCCTTGAAAAGTTTTCTCTCTATCTTCATTATTAGAAAATAAAACAAGAAAATAACCATTTGGATAAATAGATATTTGTAACTCACCTTTAATTTTCTAGATTTTTGCAGCCCAAACTTTGAAAGCAAATAGACTCAAACGAAAACCCATGAACCGACAAATTAGTCCTTTTCTTTCCAAATCTTCAATTTCAGTCTGAATGTTACCCATATCAAGCTTAACAATAGGAATTCCATCAGTTGCTTTAAGACATCCTGACTCCGTTTTCCTGGGATCAATATTAGGCATTCTTAGAGGTTTATGGGAAGCCCTAATATTGATATTAGCATTGGTTTGAGGCTATCTACCACGGAGGGCATCCTTAAAATTCATTTTTGGGGCTGAGTCTTTGAAATTCTTACCCTTGACAGGGGTTTTCATAGTAGAATTATTTTGTGGGTGTACCTTAGCACCAGATTCACATGAGATATGAGCCATTTTTTGATAAACTACTTGAAACTTATTTCGTGATCTCTTTAATCCTTGCCCTAGATGTCATGGAAAGGTATGGTTTTTAGTTTTCTTTTGTGCAGCAAATTGGAAGCCATTGTCACTCAAACTTATAGTATGATCTGTTGAAAGATAAATTTCTAACCCATATTGGATCCCCTGCAAAATTTCTTGCTAAAATATTGAGTATAAACCACCAAAATATTGGTTTTTAGGGCCCGAAGGCCCTAAAAACCAACCTTTGGAGCTGCTTGCACTCAACCCAGATGAAACCCTCGCATAGTCGCTTGCCAAATATCTCTTTCACATATAGGAATGTGCTAGGATATGTGTTGCTCTAAATGATATGAAAATTGGTGGAGACGTTCTAGGGTCTTTTAGGCATCTACCCTCCAAATTTTAGCTAAATTTGAGTCCGGATGAGTGAGATATGGCCAAAACGAGTTCGATAGTTTGGGTAGTCCTGCGGAAAATGTCCCTCCACACATCTGTAGTTCAATAAATTTCATAGTCTTTCAAAAGGAAATTCTTATATAGATTAGTTTATTGCTTTAGTTATTGCTTTATTTAATCTAGGTGTGTGTTTCTTTTCCACGTATTTAATTTCCTGTACATTCCTTTCTAGCATTTCATTTCCAGTATTTAATTAATTAGTTTATTTATTCCACACTTAGTTTATTTAGTTTGGCTAAAATGAAAATGCACAAACATACCCCACAAAACTAAATAAGGTACAACCAGATTTATTCCCCAAAACTACAAGCATATATTGTGCATGACACTCATAAGTTTACGGACTTACAAGATTGATAATTTATGGAAGAGAAATGAATGATTTTTGGGACATGAATTTCTGCTCACCAATGGTGCTAACATAGTATGTCATATAGTATCCACATTTTATCATCTATATCAAGACATCATCCATCTCATCATACATCCATGCATATATATATCATCAAATCAAATCACATTACAACATATGCATACATGATAAACACCCATCATCATATCATAGAGCAAATAAATATATTGCATACATCTCATAAAGTAGTAGGAAACACATGATGATAAACACATAATAGCTCATACATATATCTATATATGTATGGGGTAAAAATATACATCATAGTCTGCAAGCTACCCATAGGCTATAATAAAGTGGTTCCTCTGACCTCACACTACTAAAAATCCAAAATACAAAAGAGGAGCCATCAAATTTGTAATAACCATGGTCATGCAGGATCGGTACTACAACTCTCACCCCTACCCTCGGGTTGAGTCTACCAAGAACTCTCTGACCTACCACCACCTACCCTAACTACCCTTTGTGTAGAGCTAGGTGCCTCCATCCTAGCTGAAGACTATCCTGTACCACTCCATCGACTCTGGTATGACCCACTGATAGACGGACGAGCTGGTATGCACCCCCTAAGGTGCACTATCTCATCCTCCAACTCATCAGCAAAGGGCTGCTCCTATTGTAATCACACCTAGTAGGTATGCACTAAGCTCTAGAACTGTGCCACCTCCTCCTGTATCCTAGTCATCTCCCACTGCTAGATCTCTCCTGACTAGGGATTTGAGATCTTATTTATGCTTGTAGAGCCACTATCTTTCCCTAGGCATATTGTACCTATGTCTGAAGGATATATCTCTCATACCTGACCCTGATTAGCTCATCCTACAACTCTATATTTATGTCACCTCATGTGACATATTGTACCTATACCCCCTGATCCACAGTGTCATCATCCCCAAAATCATCATGATCTCCTAAGTCCAGGAGGTCTGCTTTCTCATTTTCCATGTGATGAAGCCCATGTTGCTCATCTAACTCTCCTTGGCCCTCCTTTAGAGCATCCTACTAAGCCTCCACTACTACCCCTACCACATCTCCCCCTAGTTGTCGCTCCCATCACCACTAGCACATCACCCACCAGGAGTCATACTCCTCTATAGTCTTGGCATCATCCAAGTATGGAATTTCTACTATAGGATTCACCTCCCATCCTATCACCTCCACTATCAGCCACCTTAGTTTCCTATCATCCTTGTGGTGTTTTTAGACCACTGGCTTACTGGGCAATCCCTATCATAGCCCAAACTATCGCATAATCCAAGCATAAGGGAAGAACTCAATAAGCGTAGTCAAGCAGTCAAGTAAGCATGGTCGCCCACCACAGGCTCTAGCCGTGTCACATGATTGAGGTCAATGACATCAAGTAATTCTTAATATACCTCTACAAATAAGTCTCTCATGGTCTCAAAGAGTTTAAAAACTAGATACCGACTCTTCACCACCTGGAAGAGATAGGTCGGTCAATAATAAGCATCAAATAGGCTTCAAAATGACCCAAAAATAACCAAAAAAGACCAAAAAAGGCCCATTTTTGGGCCACTTTGTGACTGTCCCACCCAAGGAGTACCCCAAATATATGATCGTCCCACCTAGGTACAACCACCAAATAGCCCAGGCTAGCCGTCCCACCTAGGGATGGCCCCAAAATTGGGCCAAATTGCGCTTTTCAGGCCACCAAAAATAGTTAAAATTATGCAAAATAAAACAATAAAATGTAATAAAATTGCATAAAAACACAAAAAAAAGCCTAAAAAATTGCAGGGCATCCCTAATTAGGTTTAATTACCTAGGATTTAGTGTGCTCTACCAAAAAGTAAAAAGAAGCAATAATTCCACTTTTAACACTAGCATAGTGCAGTAAGAAATTCAACTCTTGCCCATCTCGCACCGGCTCCACCGATGGACGAGTTTGTATTATAGATCATGGTGACTATAGAATGATTTTTTTAGCACTCTACTACATATAATCCTTCTCCTCCTCATCACCTCTCAAACTGTAAAGTTGCAAATGCACAAATGAGCCCAAATGACCCATTTTTGGCTTAAATAATCATTTGAGGACCCTGACCATACCTGGGTAGGATGAGTGGCTAATTAGCCAAATTTACCACCCTAGGATTATCATAAACTATGGAACCATACCACCCTAGGACAACCACAAAAAAACTAACTCAAAACAACTCAAAAATGCACCAAAAAGGGTCCAAAACCCACCAAAAATAGCTTAAATTTGGTCAAAATTCAATAGGCATCTAGATGAACCTAAATTTCTCATGGATAAATTGAAAAGCCCTTAATTTAATCTCTAAGAAGACCATTGTGGCTGGATAACCTCACAAGAATGAATTTTTCAGCTCCTTTCTTCCATACAACATCAACAAAGTCACCAAAATCCTCTAAAAAATGCTCCATTTTTTAATGAGTAAAGCCAGAGGAAACCCCAACAAATTCATATGTGTTAAGAAACTCATCGTTTTTATCACTCGTCATTTCCTCATCGACTCATCACTTGAGGGGGTAGTCATACTTAACAAATTCATAATCAAAATCAACAATCAAACACTCAATCATGCAAATTGCATTCGTTCAACAAATCATTGACAAAGACAATCATGCCCCTACTTGGGGCAGAAAACAAGCACAAATTTAAATAAAACAAATGCTTGGCATTATATAATCATGAAAAATTGGGCTTCTCCACTTCATGAATAAAAAATATCCAAGATCAAGCCAACCTTAGTGGAAAGGTTGTACTTGAAGCAAGTTTCTTAGCTCGTCAGAAGCAAGGATTCAAGAACGCATGCTCTTTCCATGATTGGGGCATCTAAATGTTTTTAGGTTATTGAATAACCCTAATCATTCAATATTTTAGTCATCTAATTTTTCCTCAATTTTGTGTTGCACATAACACATCTCAAAAAGGGTCATCTGTAGACACTAGAATCATGTCAATCCAATTAGGTGATCGAAAGCATTGGCTAATTGACATCATATGGCCCATTTGGAAAACCATCAGAGGTTTAATAGTGGTCATAAAAACTATATTAAGGTTATACCCCTCCCTTGGGAGGTTTTTGGCCACATAGGTATGACCGTCACACTCTGGTATAGTCACAGTTCATGGCCATCCCACCCAGGGATGGTGGCAAAGCGGTCGTCCTTGGGTGGGACGACCACACGATTTGACTCCCAAAAATTCAAATTTGGACAAATGGCACCCAAAAAATTCCATTTATCCCACCTATATGAGCATGTAATACCTAAGGGTGTAGAATCCTTATGACATGCTACAGAATGGAGGTCAAAATGAGATATTATCTTCCCCCTCCAATGCATGTTTAGTTTTTGACAAGTGGCACCTCTTGCCCTACATGCCCTTGTATGACCATTTTACCAAAGGCCTACTTTGGCTATAAAGTGGATTCATTTTCCACATAAAATAGAGAGAGGAGTTTTGAAACATAACAACAAAGTGCTACCAAGATTCCCCTCATCCTTTTGTGCCTTTTTTCCTTGAAATATCTACCTAGCAAAGGAGGTTTGCGAGTGAATCAAGAGGCACAATTTATTTACAAAACTGAATCGTATGAGTGAATTTCACCACCAAATTTGACAAAAACACTATTAAGAAGGTTTTTGACCAATCCCCTGAGGAATTGGTGGCAAATTAGGAGTAGTGGTGGTCATGCCACCCAAGGATGGTCCCCATTCTATGATAGTCACCATCGTCCCTGCAAGGTATGGTGACATATCTATGCTTAAATTTTCTATTGTTTTTAATTAGGCATATTCTAAGGTAGTATATGAACATTCTTTCCAAATTTTATGCAATTTGGAGTTATATTGAGAGAGATATTATATTTTTAAGTTTTTGCAGGATTTTTGGGACGGTCTGAAGATGCACATGAAACTGTGACTGAGTTTATAAATATGACCACATGGGTCCTCTTTAAATATAATTTCATGTATACTATCCAAGTCTGGTTTGATTTTAAGGTGTTTTGGTCTAAAAAATTCTTATTTTGGATTTTGTAAGCTTCGTAGGTGCACTGCGAATGAGACACCAATTCAGAGCTAATTTATGTTCTATTTTCAATTATATATTCCTAAAATAATCTATTATACATATATATGAAATTTCAGATCATTTGGAGTTGTTTTATATAGGTGCATTGCATATTTACACTTTCTAGCTTATAGTTGCATGTATGGATTTTTCATGTTTTACATTCTATGCACTTGCTATTTAACGAATCTAGTTTCCTTGTGTGCAGGTGCAGGTTTTACAGTGCAGGATGAAGGAATACAAGATCATAATATAATATAACTAAGCAGCAACATCATAGGTTTTCTCACCTCATTTGTGGGTATGAGAAAGAACATTGGAAGTGCACACGATCTTGTTTGAAAGGACTTGATCCTTGGGCACCCATTTTTGTAAACAAGTGTATCAAAATAAGAGACCTCAAGGGGATATGTATGTAACCATTGTTCTTATTAAACAAATTAAATAAAGATAAATACCATTTTATTACACTTATTTGGCTTCAGTTGGTTGCTTGAATTTGTCCTTTTGTAATGCTTAATTAATACCAGATATAGATGCATCTTGTTTAGCATTCTTAGGTGCACCATTTTTCCCCTACTTCACATAGTGACTTTGGTTTTCAAAGTGGTGCAATAGCATAAAGGAATAAATGTACCCATCATTTGATTGACCATAATAGGGTAGCAAAATTATGGATCGAACAAAGCAGTCTTGAATACTCTAGTGGCAAATGCAAACAAGTATGGATGAAAAATAGTGATATTTATTGCCAGCAAAAAGATGCTTCCAACACATGGAACCAAAGGATTACTTCTAAAAATTCAAATGGAAAAATGGCATATCAACATAAACATCAACAAAGACCACCACCAATCAAATTTTCACTAGGATGGATGGATGATCAAGATTGGTACCAGTTCATAGCAAAGCTCAAAAGATCATATTGTTTAGTCTCTTCTTATGTTTTGAGGATGAAACATTTTGTAATGGGTATGGAATGCTAAGTACTCAATATAAGTATTTAATATAATAATATTGTAATGTTAAGTAGACAAGATAAATATTTAATATTATAATATTGAATAAATATTATAATATTATATTAGATGTAATTATCCCACATGCATTGATAAGTGGGAGTGGTGGGTAGTTAGGCATTATAAATAGAGGTAAAGAATTATGGAGAGGATATGAAGAGAATTATATTGTAATTTATCTCAAGTTGAGATATTGTAAGGAGTGGATTCCTTCCAATAAGGAGTATTGTACGGTGTTTCCCTACCTCAAGGGTTTGAAATATAAATTGAGAACATCTGAGCAATTTGCATTGATTGTGTTGATTTATTATTCATTGTGGTTGTTTTTATAAATTATAATAATTTATATGGGTGAGCAAGGAGGAGTTATATCTGAATGTTGTTATTTCAATAAATGTGAATAATATTTTGATAATAAAAAAGTAGGTTCTTAACATGAATAAGAAATGAATTGTGACATGAGCCTCTACGTAAAACTAAGGAATGTAAGCTACTAACCTATGAGTATATGCTATAAATAAAAGTAATTGAGTTTTTTGTGCCTCTAATTCAGTGTCTATGCGATTGTGTTTGATTCTATATAGCTATATTGGATGGTTGTGTTTGAATCTGGTAGCCACCTTGGGCGGTTATGTTTGAGTCTAGTAGACATCCTAGGTAGTTTTTTTTAAGTTTGGTAACTACATTGGGTGATTGTGGACTACCCTAGGTGGTTTCCCTGGGTGGTTATGGACTACCTTGGGCAGTTGTGGACAACCCTGGGTAGTTGTATCTAAGTTTATGTGGGCAGATCTTACAAGATTGAGCCCTAATTTTAATGAAGTGACTATCAATTTTTTCTCCTAGGTGCCTATGATAAAAATATGAATAGAAATTTAGTAAAGTAAACCAAATAAGCATGCAAGTGTGACTAACCCTAAGCAAAACACACAATACATGCCATGCGATATTGTAAGTGACAAGGCTCATGCAAAACAATAAGTGTCAAATGTGTTAAGGACAAAGGGTCCCACCATGATCACCATTTATGTAACTAAGAAAATGCACCATAACAAAGAAATAAAAAAAATAAGAATTTGATATTATATTAATATAATGTTTGATACAAATTAGCCTTTTCTATTATAATACACCTCCCAAAGGGGATGGTTTTCTTTGCAAATGAGATCTATGGTGTCACAAATGATCTCCTCAATCACACAACAGATTGGTGGAAGGGTTTTGAAGTCACATTGCTTGACCTCTCAAGCCTCTATGAGTATTATAGTACTTGCACATAATACCACAATGAAAGTAGTGATAGAATTTGTTAAGTATTTTGAGATAAGGCTCTAAAACATGAAAAGGAATACAAAAAATCTTACAAAAAATTATAAAAACTTTTATAGAAGTTACAAAACCTTGTAATCTGACTAATTTTACTTTTCTTGACTACCTGCTATTGATTTTGAACCTCTATATAAATTTGAGGCTCAACCACCCAATGTGGTTGGTTGTGTGTAACCACACAAGGAGGTTGGATCTGTGCAACCACCTAGGGTAGTTTATTTTGTGTTGTAGTAGATGTTTCAAGCATTGGTTTGGGTCTTCTTAGAATTGTTTTAGAGCCTCTAGTGTAGATATGGTTTTGTTTATCTATTAGAGATGAGCACAAGTGCAAAACAAGGATTAGCACACATTCCCAGGAGACTCCATGGTTGATTTTTTTGAGCCCTCTGAGTAGGATACCTACAATCACAAATGTAGAAATGCACAAGGAAGTTATAAGAATAATCTAGACAAAGTTTTGATAGTATTTTTGTGCACATATGAAAGTGAAATGAAATTAGGGCCTATTTGTAATCTTTCCAAATGGTGGATGATATTGATGAGGGGGTAAGAGGATGATGGATAATTGGCATGGGTGATATAAGGGAGGATTCTCAACTTTTTCCACTTGGCTTCTTGAATGGATAAATGTGCAACATTCTCTATTAGGGGCTATGACACCTTATGATGCATTATGATGTGCTATGACACACCATGACATGCTTCACTAATGCTATTTTAATGGAGAGATTCATCATCCATAAAAATAACTCGCTTGATCAATGTGCTTGGGTGGAGGGAATCCTCACCCATGTGCATTAATACACTTGGAATGTGGAGGAAAGATGGGAATAAATACCAATCAAAGTTAGGTGAATTAAGGTTAAAAATAGTGGTATGGGATCATGATGACTGTGGGTTAGACATAGGAATGTGCTTAGGATGGTCAAAGTATTTAGAATAGTCAACATTAATAATTTTAAAGTTGCAATGTATTAATTAAAATATTTGCATAATTTATAAAATATTAATATTTAACCATTGCAAATGTGACACTTTTTAGGTGTCTACAGTATAAAAAATATTAATATTAATGGATAAAGGGATCATATGGTATTGAGGAGTGATCAAGATGATGCCTACCCTCACTCCTTTGACACATCTAGAACCATTAATGTATAGAGTGTAAGAGTTAGTTTAATTTATTTCTAGGTTGAAGGTTGAATCATAAAGAAAGTGTAATACTAAGGGTTGGCTAGATTCTATGGGTGCAACTTCTAATTGGTTAGCAATGCCCTAGTCTATCACACACTTTTGGTTAATAAAATCAAGATCAAATTTTCTAAGTATAATGACCCACTTAGTAGTTCTTCCCAAGAGGTAAGTCTTGGACATGAGATATTTCAAGGTATCAACTCTTATGATGACAAAGATCTTATGGATAAGAAAAGAGTGTCTAAGATATTGGGATGCAAAAAATATAAATAGAAAAATATTCTCTGAGGGTGTATATCCAGATTTGTAATTAACCAAAGTTTAGCTACTGTATAATATTACCATTTATATATGTTGGTCATCATACCACCTATAGCATATTTTATGGATGTTATGTATAGAAACAAGGACCTAAGAGGATTAGGTGGGATAGGGATGGGAACGACAAGAGGTAGGGTTCTAGGGCATAAAAAGTAGCTTGATAATAAACACCCTATTTAAATATCACACACTTCATCTAGATCTTGATGAATGGATGAAACTTGTCCTACATCTAAGATATGAATGTTTGAATGACTAGGATTTATTTGGGGATTCCTAATATAGGTCAATGTTCAAGGGGATGATATGTCAATAACAACCAATATTTTATCTAGATCAAATTCAATGCTTCATCAAGATATGATGAATCTTAATAGTTTTCTTGATGTTATCCCAAATATGTATTTTTCATGCTTTAACTATATCTTATATTCTCTTAGCTACTCAAATATGCTTCTTAAATCTTGAACATAATATTATTGGCTTAAATATTAACCAAAAATATTGTCAATACAATATTCCAGAATATCATACATCATGTCATGAAAAATGTGTGGCATGGCTCTCTGGTAGATAGCTTCTACATGTTTTAACCCAAAGGGATTAAACTAATAGTACAAGGTTCACCATAGGGTGATTAAAGTTCTTTTGTATTGATTTTTATATTTATATTTCAATGAGTACAACAAATAGTGAATTACAAAAGGTAAACTAATTCAATGCTCAATTATAAAGAAATTTGATAGCCTCACTCAACTTGGATGTTTGATGTAGAGTCTGTTTATTTGTTGTAGCAGGTTCAAATGATGTAGGGAAATATCATACATTCAATAAGTGATTGTCTCCGTTGATCTGAGTATCATCATATCTGATCAGCGATCGGTAGGTTTGATTAGAGCAGAAACCTGCAATTTCACAAATACAGAGCAAAATAGAAACTTGCAATATGCTATAGACTTTGTTAAGTATGGATTAGGACATGTAAAATATTATTAAATGTTGTATTGAAAGAAAATAATATGAATATGGATTATGACATGCAACTAAGATAACTAAATGCAAGGATGGTGAACTCCAAGAATGATAAAAACAATTTCTATACTACATGTAATGATAAATTATAAATATGATGCTAGAAATGTAAATCTGGAACTAAAAAATGTAAACTAAGACCTGTAGTTACCCCCAAACAATCTACAAACAAGATCAAATGCAGTATATTAGGATTAGATGCTATCAAGTAATATCCTACACTCGATATCAAATCGTACCAATAGATGCACAATGATCGTACCTTCGAACCTACAAAGATTTGTGAAAAGCATAGAAAATAGCAAATGTGAAAGCGAATAACTAAGAAACTAGGAATCAAAATTCAGCCAGAAATTCAAGGGAAATCTAGGGGGGGAATGCCTAATTAAATATTCTAAGAAATATAGAGGAGTTGAGCAAAAATAGAAGGATTTGTAAATTCTTCCAATCTAGGCAAGATCGGTAAATCCGATCCCATAACCACTATGCAGTTAGGCAGATAAAAATAAAAGAAGTTGCAACAAATTTATCATTTTGTTATTCTGGGATTTTTTCAAATTTTAAATGATATCGGACATCTGATATCATACATTAAATTTCTATCACAAATCGTACATCTTATCTCATACATTAAATGGCTATCACGATTCGAACATCCAATCTCGTCATGAGATTAGACATGTACATAGTTTTTTTGCAATTTGAGGTGTCAAGTGGTGTCAGAATTGGATATATAATATACTGTTGGAAATCTATTTTTGAGCCCTATCCAATGGTATAAAATTTGAGAAGAATTATGATGATTTTATAGGGTAAAAATTCTCCTGAATATAACCTTAGTTTTTTAAGAGAGAAAACTAAGGGTTTTTGAGAAAAATGACTCATTTTAATAGGTCAATTTTTCCTGTGTACAATATCCCCTCCAAAATTATTTTATATAATATTCCTTGTTAAAAAACAAGGATGTTCAAGCACTCTATAAAAAATATAATATCAAGCAGAACTCTCTATACCCTACTATCCCCAAAATAATGGACAAGTTGAAGCAAACAAGACTGTTTGTGCCATACTCAAGAAAATGGTCAAAGAAAATCATAAGGACTAGAACCTCTAGCTCACTTTGGAACTCTAGGCTTATATAAATAGCATATACACATAAACTGGGGAAACTCCATTCTCACTAGTCTGTGGTGCTAAAGCCATCATGCCTCTTGAGCTCAAGATTCCATCACTGCACATATCCCTACAAGAATTCATGATTGGTGACACAACACACCAAGCACAACTCAATCAACTTACCCTTCTTTATGAATGATGAATCAACACTCTTGAGAATCTTTGAATTTATCAAAGATCAAATTAAAAGAGCCTTTGGTCATAGAATCCATCCATGTGAGTTCCAAGTAGGTAACCTCATGCTCAAAGAAAACCAACAAAATTACAATCTTCCTCTACATCAAAGAGATAATTTTACTACAAAAAAACACAATGTTCATTAATCATAAAATAAAAATTTAGATCTAAGTCACACAAGCTAGCCACTCTCAAGGGTATTAAGGAACCATAACCCATTAATACCCTTCACTTGTGATCATTTTATACATAGCTTGAAACTAGATATTTTTGTTGGTACATAATATGTTTCAAAACAAAATTGAAACATAAAAAACAAAAAAATCATCAAAATCATCACAATGTACAACATATTTCACTCACATTATCCTTTTACCTCATTCCATTTTTCATTTTTATTTTCATTTAAAAATTCTTTAGACATCACTCCTAGTTGTACGATCACACTTCAAGTGGTTTTGCACCATGGACTGATGTGTTTCGTATTTCTTCTTTCCCCTTTTTCCTCTTTTATTTTTCATTTCAACTTTCCTCTCACATTATTATTTATCTTATTCATACTATATGATTCTTCATTCCATCTTATCATTGTTAATTTCTCACCTATTTGCATCTTCTTTCTAGAATTCAAATCCATATTGGTCATCATTCGATCTAGTTTTGTATGTTTTGTTACACAAGATTTTGTTGTAATAATAAAGGACATATTCATGGTCATATTTTTTCCACTTATTTATAGGCTCTTTACCCACCGCACATACTTCTCCTACAGACATCGACCACTCCCCTTGTATAATTCCACAACACCATTTATATCTTCACTATCCTAGGTTTGGAAAATCTTTAGGATATTTTGGATATTCAACCATACCTAGTATATCAATCAACCTTCATTGAATATCATTCAATACTTGAGTGTTATAGGCCTCTCCTAGTTACCTCCAGTTAACTTTAGGACCAAGAATATATATCACATATTAATTATATTTTGAGTCTAGGGAAGATGAAGCCATACACATCTCTTGCCATAAAGTAAAAAATTTCCTTTGTCCATTCTATCATGTGCATAATCCAAAATTGAGGATCCAAATAGCATATATGTTAAAAAAAATTCAATCAAAATCAAAATTAGAAATCATATTTTATCATGGATCCTTAGACATTTTAGATGTCTCATTAGGGCTATAGATGCCTATATGGTAGTGGATTAATTCCAAAGGATTATGGGTTATGTCTATTAATTCTATAGACACTTGAATAGCAGTGGAGTATGCCCTTTGTGTGAAGATATATATATTGCATTAGCGACCTTTTATACAGATCTATGATCACTCATAATTGAGCTAGTTTATAATGTTTTGAGTTATAATTGGTTATTCCAACCTCAATCAACATTGGAAATGAACATCACTACATATGCTTTGGTCCTTGTGATACTTGAATCACTAGGGCGGTGTTAGTATCTTTGATAACCTTATTGATTAGTATATGAGTTTGATTAGTATCACTCGGGTGTTTGAGCTTCTTGAAAGCACTTTGAGATTATTCCTCCCTAAAAAGTTGTGTTAGCTTTACTTCTCCAACCCACTAATCCCATGCATACTTTATGTCACATTGATTACCACATGTTCTAAAATTATATCATTACCATTGTGTCAACATCCTTAATCAATTAAATTCATGCATAGCGATACGTGTCTAAGCATCTATTGAATGATAATCAAACATGCACTCATATCTCTATTCTAGTATATCTATCACATTCACTATCATCCATTTCTATCCATCCATACTTAAATCATATCACACATTAAATATAAGACATACAAAAACCATCATATACATCATAAAAAAATCATCATACATCTAAATTTGTTGCTCGAAGGCTACATCCATATGGCTTACCCAGTATAGCATATGCAAAACTATGACTAGTGCATCAGTATTGATGACTTCTAGTCTCTTTAATCCCATATCGTCTTGATCAATTGGCCTATATACTACCACTTTATTTTCCCTATCACTTTGAACCTCATGAGAACCCTTCTCCTATCATCATCAATCCCTATGGTTCCATAAACTATCATACTGATGGTGCATCTGATGCTCCACTCCTTTGGATTTGCTTTGACTATGAGGTAAATGACCTTGATGGTATCACTATTTTATACTTGATAAATGTCTCCTTGAGTACTCCCACATAGGTCTTCTCTTATCACCACTATGCCATAACTATGACCTCCCCATATCTCATTATCATGTCCTATGCCCATAGCAACTCTACAATAGTCATCTCACTAGATCACTCTCATTGCCCTCATAACTACTCCATATAAGCTACTACTTAGTCCCTCTCCACCATTATTGCATAAATATAATATCATAGAGCCTCCATCTCATCCACTACTTGGTCTCTCTCTTCCAATACTACATCCATTTGATGCTATAAAGACTCCCTCTTAGCCACCACTACATCCATATGATGATGTATAGAATCCCTCTTAGCCACCACCATATCCACATATTATCGTAGGCCCTCTCACTCTGTTATGCCCACCATCCTCTCCTCTTGTAGCTACTCTAGCACCTGCAATAATCTATCCTTCTCTTCCATCACCTCATCCTTCTCCCACAACCACTCCTCCCTATCCACCACCAACACAACTAGTTATTAGTGCACCTCTACAAGTTTCCCAACCATCCTATCCCTCTCCTCTCATAGGATATCCTACTCTATATAAAGAATCACCCACTCCTCACCTCCATTATTTCTCTTCTAAATATGCTCCTCCCTCTCCTATACACCACTATATCCTTCCTGACCTATCATCTCCATGATCTCGATATCATCAAAGGACTCCTCTATCACCTCTCATGCAAAATCCTCCATTTATTTCAATGTCCTTTCTCCTCTATCTATCCATCTATGGAATCATAATTGTAAGGGCTCCTCCAGCTCCACCTCACTATACCTTCCATCATCCTCCACTACATCCTTATTTACTAACTCCTCCATCACACTTTTGGACTCCCATCATCATGTCACCCACCAAACATCATACTCAAGGATCATCCCTACATCATCCACATTAGCCACCTTGATAACCTCATATCTCTCCACTTCCATTGGCTTCACTTGTAGCCATGCTAAGGTGGTCTCATCCACTTACCTCCTATAAATGATAGGTGGGTCAGGTACCCACTACTTCAATGTTAACTGGCTCTATAGTCAAGAGAACTAGATAAATTCATGCATTATCCCATATCACCTTGTCATCCACATAGCCTATCAAACTCGACCCAAGTGGACACCATCATCTGTCCATGTTGGTACTCCCCTCCATGGCCTCCATATCACCTCCTCAAGTCTCAACTCAGCCCACATTCATTGATAGTACTCCTCATCCCTCTTACATGGATGAGTTTGTGGTGCATCTCTATCATACTGCTACCTCAACAAATATGGTCACTCTTTAATTATTTCCTCATCCATATCATGTGGTAATCCCAATGGTCAGCATACACTAAAGTACTTCCAATCCCAAAATTGCAATAGTAAACTGTATTCCAAAGCCACCCTCCTCTACCATCACACCTCGTAGTCTATGCTAGTAATGTAGGTGCCAATGCATACACAAATCGTATCTCCACTAGATCCATCATCGAACCCAATAGGTTCCATGGGAACTGTGTGCCTAAAGAAGCTGGTAGTATCACATTCACAATTTGGAATATAAGAACTATGTGCCATGGAGTAAATCTATTTTGATGGTACTAAAAGAGGTATTTTACCCTACCGCTATCCCTATCCTCTATCTCCTAGTCACCACCATACACCTAGAGCATCACATCCTTCTTCTCCACTACTACATACATAGAAAGGCCTTCCACCAAAAGCCAAAAAATATGGTACACATCTGCAAGTGTCACTATCATATCCCCTATAGGGATATGGAATGTCCCCCTATCTGGGTCCCATTGCTCTACTAGTGCTAATAGGTATCCATGATTTGCATACATAGACTTTATCCATGTCACTCCCTCTAAGTCTATCGCCTGCAACCACTTCCAATCCACCTTGGTCAATTTATCCTTGGCACTTGAAAACACATTGTTTAAACTGTGTTAAAACTGTAAAAAACAAAAAATACAAAAAACACACAAAAATAATTCCCATCCATTTCATCATTTTTATAGTTCAAGCTTCAGAAAACACAAAAAAACACACAAAAAAATCTCTCCCATTTCATCAATTTCAAATTTCAAACTTCAAAAACACAAAAAAAAAAAAAAAATCTTGCCCATTTCATCATTTTCAAAGTTCAAGATTCAAAAACAACAAAAACACACACAAAAAAAATTCCCATCCATTATCATTTTTAAAGTTCAAGCTTCAAAAAACACAAAAACACAAAAAAAAAAAAAAATTCCCATCCATTTCATCATTTTCGCAGTTCAAGATTCAAAAAATACAAAATCACAAAAACAAATCTTGCCTATTTCATCATTTTCAAAGCTCAAGATTTAAAAAATACAAAAACACACACACAAAAATCCTACCCATTTCATCATTATCAAAGTTTAAATTTCCAAAAGAAATAAATATCCTACCCATTTCATCATTTTCAAAGTTCAAATATCCCAAAACAAAATCCCACCCATTTTACCATTAAGTCATGTTATGATTTCACATTTCAAATTCTAAAAAAAAAAATTCCCCCCACCCTCATCCTCCATTCAACCCATCACTTTACAACATAATACCCACAAAAAAATCAAACATAACCAAATAATAAATAAAAACCCATCCAACCCCATTACCCACTCACACACTCACCTACAACATAAATTACCAACTACCTAAGGACCACAATCTAATCACCTTATTTGCACATCCTCTAACTCCCACTTTCATGCCCTATCCTACCATATCATTCGCCAACCACTTCTTCTTCTCTCTTCTCCTCATTGTTGGCAATTTGAGTTATTTTGTGTTGTCATTGATGTCACATGGATCACATTGAGTTTTGGTGGCAAAAGCACTTCATAAATAATTATTTATGATATTTTGGAGAGGATGGATGTATACAGGGTTTTGTGGCACAAGAGGCATATAATCTTTAATTTTTAAATATTATATTAATGGTTTTTATTAAAACCAATGGTAAAGGTTTTTATTAAAACCAATGACAAGGGTTTTTATTAAAACCAATGGTAAAGGTTTTTATTTAAACCAATGGAAAGGGTTTTTATTAAAACCATTGGAAAAGGTTTTTCATTAAAACCACTATGCTAAGACTTCTCCAAATAATGATGGATGAAAAGGTTTTTCAAATAAAACCTAGGTGCAAAAAGTTTCATGGCAAAATTCAATAGAATGAAGGAGATATCCCAATTCAAAGTTAAGAGGTGAATTATTAAATTCTTATTTAACAATTCTAAGGTCTAAAGTTGAATTTTATTATTCGTCGATGTGCAACATAAAATCCGTCGATGTCATTCGAAGGCATGGAGGTGCATATAAATAAAAGGTAAAACCTTTGTTTATAAGAGAAGGGAATAATTGTGCATAAGTGAGAATCGTTGAAATGGGAGCAACAAAGAAATAAAGAAAAATAATTTTTGTTTGAGAGCAAGGTCAAGGAGATAGTGCGGGAAAGTGACGTCACGCAAGAGCCTATAGCATAGTTGGTAGCACACGAATTTTGCACAAGGTAGGTTCACTATTCGAATCCCACCAGGGGCAAAGTGTTTTTCTAAGGAAGGCAATTTGAGTTTTCATATTTGAGCACAAGCAAAGTTGGGTGTTTGGGATTAAATCCCAATGTGGGCTGACACCCATGTGGTAAGCGCTTCACAATGCTAAGTGAGAGGAACAAATTTTGACTCCCGCAAAGGTGTGAAGGCACATTATTTTTGACAAGGCTTTAACGATTTCGAAGATGGTGAAGGTAAAATAATTTTGGCAAAGGCACTTCATAAAAAGGTATTTATATTTAGCGCATGGTAATATTTGATATTGCCAAAGTTTTGGTGCATTGAAAATCATTTCTATTATAACTAGGGAGTTATAAGGTATTTAGTAAAAATAAATGATTGTTGTATGTGATTAGGGAGTTATAAGGTTTGAAGATAAATATTTATGATTGTTGTATGTGGAGTTATAAGGCGTGGAATTAAAAATAAAAGCATAGGTGCTTGTTGTATGTATTAATAAAAATTAGGGAGTCATAATGTTGAAAAGTGTTGAATTTGTTATGTGTTCTAGTGCATGATTTAATTATGAAATTAAACTAGGAACTTGAGACCTAGTTAATTGCCACATTGAATTAGAAGACATGCACATGAGTTAGGGTTTGAAGTTGAAGAAAAATTGCTTGATTATGTGCCTTGGATATTAAGAAGAAGTGGATGGATTAGAAAATAATTTTATGGATAAAATTGATGCTTGAGTTCATTATTGCTTTAGTGGAGTTCATTGAGAGTATTGCCATTATTGAGGAGATTTTTGCCATTGCTTGAGGAGATTATTGTTGGTTACTTTTTGAGTACATTACCAGTATTTGAGACCATTGAGGAGATCATTTGCTAGTCACTTGTGGATACATTTTTATTTTATTTTAAGATATCATTGTTGGCTATTTGAGATCTCTTTTGCTTGAGGGAGTTGTGGTTGTTTCTTGAGAGCTTATTGAAATTGCATGAGGAAGGTATTATTGAGAACCTATTGATATCACTTGTGGAGATTGTCCTTGGTTGGTTGAAGTCCTCATTGTTATTGCTTGGAGAGGTTTTCATTAGAGAGCTCATTTGCCATATATTTGAGAGTTCATTGTTGAGCATTGTTATCATCCATTTGAGAGAGTATTTGTCATACATGGTTGAGAGTTCATTGTTGAGCATTGTTATCATCCATTTGAGAGAGTATTTGTCATACATGGTTGAGTTCATTGTTGAGCATTGTTATCATCCATTTGAGAGGCTATTTTTCATACATGGTTGAGTTTATTGTTGAGCATTGTTATCATCCATATGAGAGAGTATTTGTCATACATGGTTGATTTCATTGTTGAGCATTGCTATCATCCATTTGAGAGAGTATTTGTCATACATGGTTGAGTTAATTTTTGAGCATTGTCATCATCCATTTAAGAGAGTATTTATCATACATTGTTGATATCATTGTGGATCATTGTTGTCATCCATTTAAGAGTACATTTCCATTCATTGTTGAGTTTATCATTGAGCCTTGTCTTCGTTGATTTGTGAATGATATTTGAGTGCTACTTGATCATGATTGATTGAGCCTTTGATAAGGCTTTTGGGACAAAATTTTTGGATAGATTTGAGGCAGATTTTATGCATGGTTGAGTGAGCCTTTGAGAAGGCTTTTAGGACATATTTGTGGATGATATTTGAGTGCTACTTGAGCATGATTTATTGAGCCTTTGAGAAGGCTTTTGGGATAGAATTTCTAGATCAATTTGAGGTAGCTTTTGTGCATGATTACGTGAGCCTTTGAGAAGGATTTTGGGATAGATTTGTGGACAAATTTAGGACAACATTTGAGCAGGATTGTTTGAGCCTTTTGTGAAGGCCTTGAGTATAGATATGGGACAATATTTGAGCAGGATTGTTTGATCCTTGTGAGAAGGCATTGAGGCAGATTTGTGAGTAGTGAAAGAGATAGAACAAAAATAAAAAAACATACCAACACCATTTGCCTAGCTGAGCAGATCAGTGGAGAGACCACCTGAGCAGATCGATATTACCTAGTTGAGTAGATCAGTGGATTGCCTAGCTGAGAAGATCAATGGATTGCCTAGCTGAGTAGATCAGTGGATAGCCTAGCTAAGAAGATCAGTGGAGCCCACCTGAGGAGATCAGGATAGCCTAGCTTTGAGTAGATCAAAGTAATCATTTGTATTGGGATAAGGTTCCCTATTTATTTATTAAATATTATAAGGATATTATCTTGTGGACTATCGCACATTGGGGGAACCACATTAAATCTTATGTCTCAATTGTGTGTGGTGATTTGTGGACTTGATTACTATTGCTATCTATGTCATTAATGTACATTGCTATATTTGGTTATTGCAATTAAGGACACTAATTGATATTGGTTTGGAAAGAAAGTAAAAAGTGGGTGCTATACTATTCACCCCCCCCTCTTAGTATAATATTGTGTTATTAAATTGGTATTAGAGTGGGTTCCTTCTAAAAGACTAACAACTTGAGGGTAGATTCTATAAGAACATAGATGGCTTCATAGAATGGATCATATACAAGTAAGGATCCACTATTTGACGATAACAATTATGCTTTCTAGAGCATGAGAATGAAGAACTACTTGATATCACAAGGATATGAGGTATGAAAAATGGTTGCAAAAGAGTATAAGGTTGAATATGATCCCAAGATAGATAAGACTATCAGGAAATTGGTTGAGATCAATGCAAAGGCAATGAATTACATTCTGAGTGGGCTACGTGAGACATATTTTACAAAAGTCATGGTATGTAATTCAACTAACGAAATGTGGACCAAGTTGCAGAATACCTATGAAGGAGATTCTAAGGTAAAGTTGAAAAAACTAGAAAATCATAGAAAAATATTCGAGGAATTGAAAATTGAAGATTCTGAAGATATTGCAAATTTTTTACTTTGAGTTGATGAGATTTCTAACACCATGAGGTCTAGGATTTGATATGAAAGAATTATATGTTACTCAAAAGGTTTTGAGATCACTTCCCATGAATTATGATGCAAAGGTTTCAGCAATAGAAGAAACAATGGATATCGACAAGCTAACAATGGAAGAACTACAAGGAAATCTCACAACTTATGAGATGAGGATAAGTAAGCATCAGGTTCCAATAAAATAAATTGCATTCAAGGCTTTAGAGAAAAATAAAGGGAAATTTTCAGAGATAGATAGAGATATTAGATAATTATGAGGAAGCTAACTTCATCAAAAGGAAAAAGGACTTAAGAAATTACAAGGATATGAAGAAAGTCAAATGCTACAAGTGTGGTGATTATGGTCACTATGCAAACAAGTGTCCACATGAAGAAAATAGTGATGATGAAAAATAGGGCCACAGAAGAAAAGAATATGGAAAGCATAAGCATGACAAAGATGACAGGTACAAGCAAAGTAAGTATGAGAAGAAGGAAAGTTTTCGTAAGACAAAGAAAACTTTCTACATTGAATAAGCAAGTGATAGCTCAGATAAAAGCGATAGAGACAAGTCAGATGATGAAAAGAAAGAACATCTATTCCTAGGAATAGAATGTGAAAGAGAATAGTGCTTTGTGTGTGGTCAAAGAGATCACAGATTAGGATATTGCCATGGCTTTAGTGATAGTGAAGATGAGATGACACATAAAGGATACAATGCACAAGTTAAAGATGATCACAAGGATAATGGTCAATAAAGGTATGAGGAACCAATACATGAACAAAGGGCTTTTTAAGGATATTATTTTTCTTGTATTGGATTTGGACACAGGACTATACACTGTAGGGTCTATGGATCAAAGAAGTTTGATTTTGCTAGAAGGAACTTCAAAGGAAGAAGGTATGGTTTTCAAGGACATTACTTCTTATGCAATAGGATTGGTCATAGAGCTTCTCAGTGCAAATAAAATGAGCAACATGGTTTTGGTTTTAGAGCTACACAATTTATAACTCATGATTATAATGATTATGAAAACATAACTTCACAATATAGGGTTCAGGAAAGGAATGGATATGGAAATTATTTCAAGAAATAATTCAAGATATGGGCACCATCCAAAAGCTACAATATCAAGTGTTTTAATTGCAATAATTTTGGACATATTGCAAAATGGTGTAGGACTCAATTACAAACAAGTTCAAGACTAGAATATCAAGTAACTCATCAAGAAAAGGATATCAGAAAGATGTGGAAGGAAGTTGACAAAGTAAAGGAACAATGTAAGATGGGAGTAAATGTACTCCCACCCCAAAATTAATCACCTCAAGAGAGAATGTGGTGGGGAGGCTAAGCTTAAGAGTCATATATTTTAGCCCCATAGGTGTCCCTTTTGCCATTGATGTCAAAGGGGGAGAGATTTGAGTAAGGGGGAGAGCATTGAGTTAGGAGGAGCAGCCTCCAAAGAGAGCATTGAGATAGGGGAGCAACTTCCATAGAGAGTATTGAGTCAGGGGGAGCACCTTTGATTCTCAAAGATGGTTTTTGCAATGATTGTGGTGATTTGCATTAGAGGTGTTTCCATCAATGACAAAGGGGGATATTGTTGGAAATTTGAGTTATTTTGTGTTGTCATTGATGTCACATGGATCATTGATGTCACATGGATCACATTGAGTTTTAGTGGCAAAAACACTTCATAAATAATCATTTATGATATTTTGGAGATCATGGATGTATATAGGGTTTTGTGGCACAAGAAGCATATAATATTTAATTTTTAAATATTATATTAATGGTTTTTATTTAAACCAATGGAAATAATTTTTATTAAAACCATTGGAAAATGATTTTCATTAAAACCACTATGCTAAGACTTCTCCAGATAATGATGGATGAAAAGGTTTTTCAAATAAAACCTAGGTGCAAAAATTTTCATGGCAAAATTGAAAATAATGAAGGAGATATCCCAATTCAAATTTAAGAGGTGAATTGTAAAATTCTTATTTAATAATTCTAAGGTCTAAATTTGAATTTTATTATTCGTCGACATGCAATGGTTGGGGAGATTAATAAAATCCATTGACGTCGTTCGAAGGCATGGAGGGGCATATAAATAAAAGGTAAAACCTTTGTTTATAAGAGAAGGGAATAATTGTGCATAAGTGAGAATCATCAAAAGGGGAGCAACAAAGAAATAAATAAAAATAATTTTCATTTGAGAGCAAGGTCAAGGAGATAGCTCAAGAAAGTGATGACATGCAAGATCCTGTAGCACAGTTGGTAGCGCATGAACTTTGCACAAGGCATGTTCGCTGTTCAAATCCCGCCAAAGGCAAAGTGTTTAACTAAGGAAGGAAATTTGAGTTTTCATATTTGAGCACAAGCAAAGTTGGGTGTTTAGGATTAAATCCCAATGTGGGCTTACGCCCACGTGGTAAACGCTTCATAGTGCTAAGTGAGAGGAACAAAGTTCTACTCCCACAAAGGTGTAAAGGCACATTTTTTGGCAAGGAATTAACGATTTCGAAGATGGTGAAGGCACATTAATTTTTGCAAAGGTATTTCGTAAAAGGGTATTTATCTCTAGTGCATGGTAATATTTGATATATCCAAAGTTTTATTGCATTGAAAATTATTTCTATTATAACTAGGGAGTTATAAGGTATTTAGTAAAAATAAATGATTGTTGTATGTGCTTAGGGAGTTATAAGGTTTGAAGTTAAATATTTGTTATTGTTTTATGTGGAGTTATATGGTGTGGAATTAAAAATAAAAGCATAGGTGATTGTTGTATGTATTAATAAAAATTAGGGAGTCATAAGGTTGAAAAGTGTTGAATTTGTTATGTGTTCTAGTGCATGATTTAATTATGAAATTAAACTAGGAACTTGAGACCTAGTTAATTGCCACATTGAATTAGAAGAAATGCACATGAGTTAGAGTTTGAAGTTGAAGACAAATTGGTTGATTATGTTCCTTGGCTATTAAGAAGAAATGGATGGGTTAGAAAATCAATTTTGTGGATAAAATTGATGCTTGAGTTCATTATTGCTTTAGTGGAGTTCATTGAGAGTATTGCCATTATTGAGGATGTTTTTGCCATTGCTTGAGGAGATTATTGTTGTTTAATTGTTGAGTACATTACCACTATTTGAGACCATTGAGGAGATCATTTTCTAGTCACTTGTGGATACATTTGTCTTTTATTTTAAGAGATCATTGTTGGCTATTTGAGAGCTCTTTTGCTTGAGGGAGTTGTGCTTGTTTCTTGAGAGCTTATTGACATTGCATGAGGAAGGTATTATTGAGAACCTATTGCTACCACTTGTGGAGATTATCCTCAGTTGGTTTAAGTCCTCATTGTTATTGCTTGGAGAGGTTTTCATTAGAGAGATCATTTGCCATATATTTGAGAGTTCATTGTTGAGCATTGTTATCATCCATTTGAGAGATTATTTGTCATACATGGTTTAGAGTTCATTTTTGAGCATTGTTATCATCCATTTGAGAGAGTATTTGTCATAAATGGTTGAGTTCATTATTGAGCATTGGATAGATTTGAGGCAGATTTTGTGCATGTTTGAGTGAGCCTTTGAGAAGGCTTTTGGGACAGATTTGTGGATGAGATTTGAGTGCTACTTGAGCATGATTGATTGAGCCTTTGAGAAGGATTTTGGGACATAATTTCTGGACATATTTGAGGTAGCTTTTGTGCATGATTTAGTGAGCCTTTGAGAAGGCTTTTGGGATAGATTTATGGACAGATTTGGGATAGCATTTGAGTAATATTTTTTGAGCCTTTTGTGAAGGCCTTGAGTATAGATTTGGGAAAACATTTGAGCAAGATTGTTTGAGCCTTGTGAGAAGGCATTGAGGTAGATTTTTGAGCAATAAATGATATAGAACGGAAACAAAAAAACATACCAACACCAGTTGCCTAGCTGAGTAGATTAGTGGAGAGCCCACCTGAGCAGATCAGGATTGCCTAGCTGAGCGGATCAGTGGATTGCCTAGCTAAGCATATCAGTGGATTGCCTAGCTAAATAGATCAATGTATATCCTAGCTAAGTAGATCAGTGGAGCCCACCTGAGTAGATCAGGATAGACTAGCTTTGAGCAGATCAAAGTAATCATTTGTATTGGGATAAGGATCCCTATTTATTTATGAAATATTATAAGGATATTATCTTATGGACTATCTCACATTGGGGGAACCACATTAAATATTATGTCTCAATTGCGTGTGGTGATTTGTACACTTGATTACTATTGCTATCTATGTCATTAATGTACACTGCTATATTTGGTTATTGCAATTAAGGACACTAATTGATATTGATTTGGAAATAAAGTAAAAAGTGGATGCTATACTGTTTACCCCCCCTCTTAGTATAAGCTTGTGTTCTTCACTCACCTGCAAAGAAAAATTCCAAAATAAATTCCAAATAACCTATTTATAGGTTAAGTGTTGGTGACTACCCCAACAGGTCACCAATTGCTCCAAGCAGTCACCATGGCACAATGAAACTACCAAGGGTAGTCACTATGATAGAAGAAACCATTAGGGGTGGTCAACTAACTACACCCTATAGTAATTAAGGTCATACAACACTAAATCCTTTAAAATTTGGCAACGATCATCCAACACAGACCTTTACAACTTCATTCCATATACCATCATGGACACCCTTTTCATTCATTATTTGTTAGTCGGCTCATGGTTGCCATCTCTTATTTCCATACACTCACCACTTTAGGGGGTAGACAATATCCACAAGATCTATCCTAGATCAATTCAATATTTAAAATTTCAATTATGGAGTCACATGTATCCAAGAATATTTTCCTAAGGCTATTATTAAACCCCTTCTACTAGGGCATATAGCAAACTTCTCTCCTCAAATAAATTTTTTGACTCAACCACTTTGATATGCACCATTCTAATGTCTATAGGGGTTTACATGCCTATGCTACAATTGAGGTGGCAAATGTAAGACCACTTACAATCAATTGGAGCATCATGAGAACACATACCCTTGGTTGGTACATCAAATGATCTCATAAATATATTGAAGGCAAAGATTCAAATACATTTTTTCATTATATTATTAGGGCATCCTACATTGTCCTTGATTCAAGGTAATCTTACATCATCTCCTCAATACAAAAGCCATTATTATCACTTGCCAACCCTTTTCCTCAATTCATCATTTTCCAACATCAATACAATGACCAATGTCATTTATTTTTGCATCACATTATGTTTATACACAACATGGTGTAAAAAGGGGTATCTATAGACACCCAAAATCCATCAATTTTGTAATCACCTAAAGTCATCTTATTTAATTGTGCAAAATCCTTCAAATCATCCAAAATTTCCAAATTCTTGCAATTATTCTAATTACCTCTTAAATTCATTTAATTTATTTCATTTCTCTCATTACATCTATAATTTCCTCAATTATTTCAATTCCACCAATCTCCCATATAAATCCCCCCAAAAAAATGAAATAATAATAATAAATAAAAACCTACCTTCTTGCACAATAAAAATTTATAAAAATGCATAAATTAATAATAAATTCCCTAGCCCCTCTCTACAACTCTAAGCCACCATGTGACCTCCCATATCAACCTACCACATGCCCATACACCACTTCACTACTGCACATGCCACATCTTCCACATGTGGACACATCACTATGAAACCACTCCCCACTTCACTTGCCACATATCCCACATGTGGACACATCACTATGACACCACTCCCCCACTTCACTTGCCACATATCCAGATCACAACTATCCTAACTGGACCACTCCACCACTTCACTTGCCACATATCCAAATCATAACTATCCTAACTGGACCACTCCACCACTTCACTTGCCACATCTCCCCCTAACTAGAACACCTCAGATTATCCATCTCACCTACCATTGCCACTTGGATACCTTAGCTTGCCAAGTCATTTCCCTCACCAAACATCCACAAGATCGATAAATAATTCCTTATTTTTCCTCCATTAGGGGGACATGCAAAAATCAAACTAATTTTTTTTTAAATTTCCATTAGCTCATTTTGTGAATACCTAAAATTACGAGTGGAATTACCCTATTTGGAGAACTCAAGGCCATATCAAAAATGAATTTGATATGGAATACCTTCTAATATTTTTCTTGCAGTTGTTCACACCTTGGATGACTAAACAACATTGAATCTACACCAAGAGCTTAGGACACTTCCAAAAAGATCCACACCCGACCTCAAACGCCCTGCATAAACATAGAGCTAGTCATCCCCTACAAACAAAAAGAGACAACCACCCCCTATGACCATATAGAGCCAATTATCCTCTATGGCCACATAGAGCCAACTGCTCCCTGTGATTGAGACCAAAATATAGATAGAGACACAAAAGTAACACTAGTAAGATAAGAAGGTAAGACAAGCATCCTTGCATGGTTTTGTGACTTGTTACATACTTTTTGTAGCATTTGTGCAACATCCTTTTCATGAATTCAAGCCTCATATCAAGAGGCCCCATAGATGCTATAAGTGATTTTTTGTGGGCTTGTGTGAATGCATTTGGAGCAGCATGAGGCCAAGAGTAGTCAAGTGATAAGGCTACAAAATATTTCTAAAACTTTTGAGTGTGACCAAGGAGATACATTTTAGCACCATCAAAACTGTTTTGAAAATAAAATCCTCCCTCTCAAGAGGTCTATTGTAATTCAATTGGTATTTTGTAATAAAAAATAGAGTTTATTTTTGCAATATCAAATTTTCTTCTTTGATTCAGTTATATTATTATGGTGCAATTTTTTGGTTCACGATCGAATCATATGGTCCTAGTATTTAATGATTGTGAAAATCAAAGAGAACAACAATTTAATGACACACTTGATGGGATGCTATTAATTTATTACTTTTGGTCCCATATTCCATTGAAATTATTTTTTTTCTCACTTTGAGCGGGAGGAATGGAGGAGAGGAGCAGCGGAGGAATTTTGAAAGTTTCGGGCGGGAACAACAGAGAAGGCACGGAGGGTTTGGGAAGGAACCTCGAGAAGGAATCAGGTGAGGATCCAGAGGAAGGGAGGCCTTCGACGTCAGGTGGGGTTGTCCAAAGAGGGCTCGACCCTCCTCAAAAAGATCCGGACAAAGGGACCCAGAAGGGCGATGCGGGTCCCAGAGGAGGCCGGTCCTTTGCAAAAACTGTTAAGGGGAGAAAGAGTGATTTCCTTTCACTCCCGCCCCTCATTCCGGTGAATAATAGGATAATGGCTCCTACTGCTTCGATGGGTCCTTTTTTATCCATGGAAGAGTTTTCTTTAGTGGGTAAGTTTCTGGGTGGAAGGCCGGATATAGAGACTATACGATCCTGGGCTCTTTCCAAATGGAGAACGGTGGGGAGTATGGAGGTTGTTGCCCTGTCCAGGGGGTTTTTCATCATAATATTTAATAACAAGGAGGATGCGAACCACGTTCTAACTGGAGGACCCTAGTTTTTAGGGAAACGCAGTCTATTCCTCAGGAAGTGGGGGGAGGATTTCGACCCTAAAAAATAGAATATCAATACTGCCCCTATTTGGGTTCGTCTTCCTAACCTACCAGCTCAGTTTTTCAATGAGTATTGGCTGCAAGGCATCGCCAGAGCGATTGGAGAACTGGTTTCCATAGATCATGCAACCTTGGCTAGGACAAGGATGACACATGCAAGAATATGCATCAACGCTAATTTAGACTCTGAGCTGCCAAATATTGTGGAGCTAGGGTATGACAACTACCTAAGAAAATAGGCGATGGAATATGAAAATAGGCCAACTTTTTTCCCTGAGTGCAAAACCCAAGGCCATTTGCAAAATCAGTGCCCTAATCTAGCAGCTAGCAGAGAAAACCAAAGGATGGAAGGCAAACGAGCAAATGAGAAAGGGTTTCCTAGGAACCTCCCTCTAAATGGAGGCCCTATGGGCAAAGGAGGGTTTAGGCCATCTAAAAATAACCACATTTATCAGGAGAAGACAAAACAGGGGGTAGGGCAAGGTCAGAGCAAAGACAAGCAACATCTCACCGACGAACAAGAAAATCAGGTAAGCCCTAAAATTCCAAGCTCAAATAAGTTCAAAATTTTAGAGGATCTAATGGTAGAAGGGGAGAGTGAGGAATTAGAGGAAGGAAACCTGCAAGGTGAAATCCCTGAAACCCTAGAATCCCCATCAAGGGCGGGTCCTACAAACCCCATAACCAAGAACCCCTCAAGCCCCCAGGGAGGGGTAAGGCAAAATCCTAGAGAATATAGAAAACGGGTGGAGGAGATAGAGTCTTCGAAAATAGACCTTCCCACCATCATAGCCAGAAGCCCGTCAAACCATCTAGAAGGTTCAATACAAAAATTAGGAGAATACAGGAAACAGATGGAGGAGTTAGAATCAAGGATTGAGGTGGTAGAAATGAATGATTTTGAGGAATGCGTTAGTCCGGTTCTACAACAGATAGTTCATCCACCTTTTAGCCCCAAGTAGACCAGGAGTACTACTAAGTCACCTATTGACTATGGCAATGAGAGAAAGAAGGGGAGGATGTCAAATGCAGAGCACAATAGAATGAGGACTGACAATGAGATTGCCAGTGGCAAACAAAAAACACTGATACAACAAGTTATCCCAGGGCATGAAGATAACAAATCAGGAAAACCTCCTCAAGGGAGGGGGAAGGGGAAAAACTCTAAACAATCTAAATGAAGGTTCTCTCATGGAATGTGAGAGGCCTCAATGGCCGACCCACTCAGAGGGTGGTTAGCTCGTTAAGAAGGCAATACAATCCAACAATTTTGATGCTGCAAGAAACAAAATTAGACGAAGCCCAATAAAAAACAATAGCAAAAAATATGTGGAGTCAAGGGGACATGGTGTACAAACCGGCTAGAGGAACTTCAGGGGGGCTCATGGTTCTTTGGGATCCTCGGGTGGTGGAAGGCAACATTATCCAAGATGATGACAGGGTGCTGAGTGTTTTTTTCCATGATATTGACAACAATAGATCGTGGATCTTCTCAAATGTCTATGCTCCCAATGCTGTTCAAGGGAGAGCTTCTTTGTGGGAGTACCTGGGTAAACTGGGTGATGCTTTCCATGACATCCCGTGGGTGGTGGCAAGCGACTTCAACACGCCATTATACCCCTCGGACAAAAAGGGTGGAACAGGGCTCCCAACCAGAAGTATGGAAGACTTCAATGACTTCGTAAACTCGAACCAACTGATGGATGTGAGGCTAAGAGGAGCCAAGTATACTTGGAGCAATAGGAGAACAGGAAGCCAACTTATCCAGGAAAGACTTGACAGGTTTTTCTTATCAAAGGAGGCAATTGCTGGGTTTGGAGACTCTACTCTGCAAACTCTTCCCAAAATTTCCTCTGATCACAATCCCATCCTTTTGGAGGTTCCAAAGTCAAACTCCTTCAAAAACCTTTTCGATTCTAGTCAATGTGGATCAAGCACCCGGAGTTAAAAGAAAATATTTCCAGATGGTGGCAGCAACCCTTTCAGGGAAGTTCAGGTTTCAAACTTGCTCAAAAGCTGAAATTAGTAAAGGATAATCTTAGAACTTGGAATAAGGAGGTTTTTGGGAACCTGTTTGAGAACAAGAAACAAGTGGGAGAAAGGTCGCAGGTCATTGACAACTCGATACAAAATGGTATCGGTGATGAAGCTACTAGGAAGGAGGAGCAAGCCAAGCTTTCAGAATATCACAATATTTTGGCTTGTGAAGAGATATATTGGAGACAGAAATCCAGGGCTTTATGGCTAAAGGATGGTGACTTGAACTCAAAGTTCTTTCATGTCACAACCTTGAGGAACAGAAGTAATAACAAGATCAGAGAGTTGACCAAAGCTGATGGATCCAAAACCCAGGATTTGATTGAGATCAGAGAGGAAGCAATTGCTTATTTTAGCTCCCTTCTCGGGGATGAATCCCAATGTATAGAGGAAGCCAAGGACACTCTCCTCCAGTTCATTCCTAGCTTGGTTGATGAGGCCATTAATGGTAAGCTTCTTGCTCCCTTCACTGATGAAGAAATCAGAAATGCTTTGTTTAGTATGGAACCTGAGAAGGCCCCTGGCCCTGATGGGTTCCCTCCTCGGTTCTTCCAAGTTTTCTGGGATATTGTGGGAGAGGATGTCATTTCTGCTATCAAAGAGTTTCAGGCTTCAAAACATATCCCGAGAGGGTTCAAGTCCACCTTTATAGCCCTGATTCCTAAGGGCCCAACACCGGAGACAATGGCAGATTTTAGACCGGTTAGTTTATGTAATGTATCCTACAAGATCTTAACAAAAGCCATTGCTAACAAGATGAAAGAAATATTGCCCCTCATTATTGACCCTGGTCAAGGAAGCTCAGTTCAGGGGAGATCAATTGTGGATGGTGCGATCACAGTCCATGAAGCTTTGCACTCTGCTAGGCAAACCAACAAGGAGGTCTTTGCCCTAAAGCTTGATATGAATAAAGCTTTTGACCGCATTAACTGGGATTTTTTGATGGTTGTTCTTCTGAAGTTCGGCTTTCATCCTCAGTGGGTCAGGCTGATAAAAGAGTGCATATCCGAACCTTGGTTCTCAGTTTTGGTCAATGGCACGATAGCTGGGTATTTCCAGAGCCATAGGGGGCTCAGACAAGGAGATCCGATTAGCCCAATGTTGTTCATTATAGTAGCAGAGGCATTAGGTAGAACTATTAAAGCAGCATGCACTACTGGATTAATTTTGGGGATTAAAGCCACCTCTCTCACCAACCCAGTTACTCACCAACAATTTGTTGATGACACTTTGATGTTGACCCAGTCATCAGTGGTTGAAGCCAGAAGGATTAAGCACATTCTCCAACTCTACGAGGATGCGGCGGGACAGAAGGTGAACTTCAACAAGAGTAAGCTTTACTTCCTCAACACCCCAATTCAGAGACAAGCCAGAATAGCAAAGATTTTGGGATGTTCGATAGCGACTCTTCCTACCTCTTATTTAGGCCTTCCCATTTTCTATGGTTCTCCGAGAGAATCTATGTGGGATAGAGTGGTAGAAAGAATCCAAAAGAAACTGGTTGGCTGGAAAGGACATTTTTTATCTCAGGCCGAGAAACTTACTCTCACTAAGGCATCCTTACAGAGCATTCCAGTTTATTTTCTATCTGTGTTTAAGGCCCCAACCAGAGTATACCAAAAAATTGAATAGCTCCAAAAGAATTTTCTCTGGTCTGGGTTAGAGGAAAAATAGAGGATCCACCTTGTGGGCTAGGGCAAGGTTTGCAGGCCGAAAGAAAATGGGGGGCTAGGACTAAGAAGAGTTGCTCACCTAAACACAGCCTTGCTAGCCAAACAAGCTTGGCGTCTCATTAACAATGAGGAGAATGAGTGGACTGCCATAATTAAAAGAAAATATCTTCAAGATACCGAATTCCTAAATGACACGGTGCACAGTAGAGGTTCGACATTCTGGAAAGCAATCTTAACAAGTAGAGAGGTCATAAAGAAAGGCCTAAGATGGGTTCTAGGTAACGGGTAGAAGATCAGGTTATGGGATGACAGGTGGGCCAAGGATGAAGCTTTATCTCAGGTTCCTCACCTAGCGAGGATCAAAAGAATCACAGAGGATCTCATAGGAAGGAAAGTGGCTGATTTCATGAGACAGGACAGAGGAAGGCTTATTTGGAAATAGATAAGGATTCAAGGATTTGAAGCTGAATCAGAAGAAATCCAAAGCATCCTGCATCAACAATTCATTTCCATGAGACCTGAGCAGGATCATGTAATATGGGCAGCTACCAAAAATGGGCAGTTCTCAGTCAAATCTGCATACATGCTAATGTTAGATACTGAGGACCCCACACTCCAGACACAGCTGGTGTGGGTCAAAAATATTATTCCTAAAGTTGCAATGTTCTCGTGGCTGGTGATCCAAGGCAGGATTCTTACTATTGACAACTTGATAAGGAAAGGTATGATAGTTGCTAACCGTTGTTTTTTGTGCAGGGCCAATTGGGAGTCCACCCTCCATATTTTCCTTGAATGCCCGGTCTCTCTGAGTGTCCTCAATGGGTTATTTCAAGCCTTTAGCATTTGTTGGGTCAGACCAGCCACCATCATTGACCTCTTCCACCAATGGCCAAATCCCTTTGTTAGCCTTAGGCTGAGGTTTTTTTGGAAGATTTGTCTCCATCATTTTCTTTGGCAGGTTTGGCTAGAAAGAAACCATAGAGCATTCCATGAGTCGAGCCATGATGTTACCTCCATCACCAATAAGATTCTTACCTTCGCCCATGAAAACGTCAGCCTTATTCCTCATGAAGCTCGAAATCCTTCCCCTTGGGAGAGGCTGATCGCTCAATCCTTAAATATTACTCTGGGCGAGAAACCTGTGTCTACCAAGGTCAATCCCAGATTAGATGTCAAGTGGAAACCGCCCCCGGTTGGTTGGTTCAAGCTCAACTTCGATGGGGCCTCTAAAGGTAACCCTGGCAAAGCAGGGGCTGGAGGAGCAGTGAGAGACCATCAAGGCAAGCTGGTGATGGCCTTTTCTGAATAGCTGGGAACAAGGACTAACAACGAGGTGGAAGCAAGAGCGTTATGGAGGGGTCTTCAGTTGGCTCAGGAGATTGAAGGTAAACTAATTATCGAAGGAGATTCGATGCAGGTCATAAACCTTCTCAGCAATGGGAAAAATCCTCCATGGCGGATTAAGACTGTCATCGAAGAGGCTAGGATCCTCTACCATGCCAGGAATGATCGGAAGGCCCAACACGTGTTTAGGGAAGCAAATAAAATAGCTGATATCTTGGCCAATATAGGGGTGGAAGCCGTTGGGCTGGTCACTTGGGAACATGGGGTCCCAAGTGATGTGGACAAAATTATTCAAAATGATCGCCAATGATGATGAAACTATGGGGATCGAAAAAAGGGAGAGGAGTTTCATTTTTGTTTTGTCAGTATTGCTTCGGTCCTTCTTGTGATGGCTTTAGTTTTCTTTGCAACAGGGGAAGGATCCAGGTGGCATGGTGGCCTCATGTTATGGGGTTAGGGGCAAAGGCAATGGCCAAGGACCGATGTCACGATTTCGTGACATGTCGTAGTTTAAGGAAAAGCAAAATACAACAAGAAAGAAAAAGTGTCGCGATATCGTGACATGTTGAGCAAGAAAGAAAAAGTGTCACGATATCGCGACATGTTGAGCAAGAAGGAAAAAGGGTCACGATTTCGTGACATGTTGAGCAAGAAAGAAAAAGTGTCACGATTTCATGACATGTAGAGCAAGAAAGGAAAAGTGTCACGATATCGTGACATGTTGAGCAAGAAAGAAAGAGTGTCGCGATATCGCGACATGTTGAGCAAGAAGGAAAAAGTGTCACTTTTTGGTGACATGTTGAGCAAGAAGGAAAAAGTGTCGCGATATCGCGACATGTCGCATTTTCATGACCAAAAGAGAAGAGAAAGAGCAAGAGGGAAAAAGTGTCGCGATATCGCGACATGTCACATTTTCATGACCAAAAGAGAAGAGAAAGAGTAAGAAGGAAAAGTGTCACGATATCGCGACATGTCGCATTTTCATGACCAAAAGAGAAGAGAAAGAGTAGGAAGGAAAAAGTGTCACGATATCGCGACATGTCACATTTTCATGACCAAAAGAGAAGAGAAAGAGTAAGGAGGCAAAAGTGTCACGATATCGCGACATGTTGGATTTTGAAGGCAAAAGCCAAGAAAAGGAGCAAGAAGGAAAAGTGTCACGATATCACGACATGTTGCATTTCATGCCAAAAAAAAAGTAAAAATCACATTTCTACATTCAAGAAAAATACAACAAGAAAGAAAAAGTGTCGTGATATCACGACATGTTGAGCAAGAAAGAAAAAGTGTCGCGATATCGCGACATGTTGAGCAAGAAGGAAAAAGGGTCACGATTTCATGACATGTTGAGCAAGAAAGAAAAAGTGTCATGATTTCACGACATGAAGAGCAAGAAAGGAAAAGTGTCACGATATCATGACATGTTGAGCAAGAAAGAAAGAGTGTCGCGATATCGCGACATGTTGAGCAAGAAGGAAAAAGTGTCACTTTTTGGCGACATGTTGAGCAAGAAGGAAAAAGTGTCATGATATCGCGACATGTCGCATTTTCATGACCAAAAGAGAAGAGAAAGAGCAAGAGGGAAAAAGTGTCGCGATATCGCGACATGTCGCATTTTCACGACCAAAAGAGAAGAGAAAGAGTAAGAAGGAAAAGTGTCGCGATATCGCGACATGTCGCATTTTCATGACCAAAAGAGAAGAGAAAGAGTAGGAAGGAAAAAGTGTCGCGATATCGTGACATGTCGCATTTTCATGACCAAAAGAGAAGAGAAAGAGTAAGGAGGTGAAAGTGTCGCGATATCGCGACATGTTGGATTTTCGCGGGCAAAAGCCAAGAAAAGGAGCAAGGAGGCGAAAGTGTCACGATTTCATGACATGTTGCCTTTTCGTGTCCAAAAGCAACAAAAGAGGTCAAAGAGGCAGAAGTGTCACGATTTCATGACATGTCGCATTTTTGACATGTCGCTGTTTCACGACGATCCAGAGCAAATGAAGGAAAAGACTCAAGGACGACACGATTTCATGACTTGCCGATTCTTCGCGGCCGGAAGCGGCAAGAGAACAAAATGGGAAATGAATGTCGCGATCTCGTGACATGTCTCAGTTTTGTGACAGGCAGTGGCAAAGGAGCTGAACGAAGGTAGATTGTCACGATTTCGTGACAGGTCTCATTGTCGCGACATGTCGCATTTTCGTGACTTTCCAGAGCAAATGAAGGAAAAGACTTAAGGACGTCACGATTTCGTGACATGTCGCACGTTCGTGGATGGAAGCGGCAAGAGTGCAAAATGGGAGATGAATGTCGCGATTTCGTGACATGTCTCATTGTCGCGACATGTCGCATTTTCGTGACATGCAGCGGCAAAGGAGCAGAACGAAGGCAGAATGTCATGATTTCGTGACATGTCTCTTTTTCGCGACAGGTCGCATTTTCACGAATATCCAAAGTAAAATATGGAAACGACTTAAGGACGTCACGATTTCGTGACATGTCGCATTTTCACGGCTGGAAGCAGAAAGAGTGCAAAATGGGAGACGAATGTCACGATTTCGTGACATGGCTCATTTTCGTGACATGTCGCATTTTCGCGGCTTATAGCGGCAAAGGAGCAGAACGTTGGCAGAATGTCACGATTTCGTGACATGTCTCATTTTCGTGACATGTCACCATTTCGCGACTCTTCAGAGCAAATGAAGGAGAAGACTTAAGGACGTCGCGATTTCGCGACAGGTCGCATTTTCGTGGCTGGGGCAGCAAGAGAGCAATGCGGTGGGCCACTGCCTGTGTTCTAAGGTGTTTGTAAATATGTGTAAGGGGCGGTGCTCTTTCTTGGCAGGGTGGCCTCAGAAGGGTACTAGTAGCGAAGGACAGACTGTCCCTATTGAGGTTTTGATCCGTAACAGCATAGTGCTGATTTTGTAAAAGGTTTTGGGTCAACCTGGAAAACCCGGATGTAATGAAATTGTACCTTAATTACCAAAAAAAAATATATATATTCCATTGAAATTTATAGGTTGAGACCTTGATGAAGGTCCCTACCAATATACTTGTTTGAAGCATCCAAAAATGTCACATAAAAACTTTGCCAAAAGAGCAAACATTCAAAAGTAGCCATTTAGAAAGATACCAAATTAAGGTTTTGGTGAAGATATCAATCTATCCATTCCTAGATAAAATATCACATTCACTTGGTGACTCCATTTAAAGTAAGGAATTCAAAAATGTATGGTACATCATGTTGCAACCTCACTTGATTACTAACTAGGACTACCTCATTGTCTTGTTCATAAAAATATTTAGATAGAAGGTAGATGGATTGTCTCCCTTGGAATAACTTTCAACCATAAAGAGAGCATTGATGGAGGCTATGGATGATTTCAACCTTATATTCCATAAGGTATGGCATAGAATACCTAATGATATTTACCCTACTACATGTATGGAATTTATATACTATCTAAAAGCCTTAGATTCTAAAACATCCTTAATGATTATAGCCAGTGATGGAAATTCCCTCATAGATGCTTATGGCATAACCATCTAGACTAAACATGATCTAATATAGATTGGAATATTAGCTCCTAGACCTCCCATGCCTTTGTATCCTAATATGTAATCTCCATATCATCGCCCTCCAGTAATCCAACCAATAACATTTTAGCCAACCTTAGTCTTACCTACAGTGAATGCTTCCTTGCCTACTCCCCTACCTATTCCAATATCATCTACTTTTGATAACATTGAGATTTATTCAATGAAAAGACTAAATAAGTTGCTCAAAAATGAAATATTGTTTATGAAAAGGCAATAAAATACCTAGAGGTTCCACTATTAGAATACCTAAGACCTTTGTTCCTACAAGGAAACCCAAGTGGTATACCTCCTTATGATGGCTATCTTAAACCCCAATTTTAGGTAATTATATAGGAGCAAAGCCTAAAATAACAAATAGTTTTAATAGCAACTACTCTTCAAAAAATACCTCCTAACCCTACTAGTGAGATTGATCACATCTAGAACAATAATGTGGAAGAGTCTACTTTGTAGTACTATCTACATATAAACACCTATTATACCCATATCTATCTTGAAGAAAGTGTTCATCCAGCTATAGTAGCATCTAGTGAGATGAGGCTAGCCCAAGATTCCACCTCTTATTTATAATTTTATGCACAAGCAACAATTTATAACTCCCCAATACCATATCTCTTTTAACTAATTAGTATACCTCTAGATTACATCCTAATTACCTAGGATGAAGGAAAAGTCTATGCAGTTTCTGATGGAGAACCCAATAGTCAATAGACCACAAGTCCACTAATACTATGTGACAAGGGCCAAAATGTGGGTGACAAAGGAGTAAGAGAAGAGTGGCCTATCGGTCCTAATAAACCAAATCAAAGCAACTTAACCAAGGAATCCCCTACCATAATACCATAAAATTAGAGTGCATTGGAGCCTATAGTGGTGAGCAAGCCAAGGGTAATAGAGTTACCAAAGTAGCCTATACTCCATTTTGGACAAATAAAAGCTCATATTTAAAAATAGGACATGTCTAAAGCTCAAAAAATATGCTAAGTGTTTCTTAAAATATCAAATCTCTAGGATCATTTAACTTGACCAACAATTTAAAAATGTCCATCATGGTTGTGCCCATCTAGGATACCTTATCCATTCCTAAGTAGAAAGAGCATCTGCAGAAGACATTGGAAGAGCAAAAGGAGAAAATATAGTAGAAAACATTGATAGTATTACAATATTTACTCCAAGAGTAGGTAAGCTTAAATTTCCCCCTTCTTATTTATCTCCAATCTACAATGACAAATAGATATATAATTGTATGATAGACTTAAGGATAAGTATTTTGGTCATGTTAAAAGGAATGGTTGATACCTTTGGTTTGAACTACTGGTCTATAGATAAGAAAGTGGTACAAAATGGATGATAGTGCAGTCCAAATATTAAGGGTGGTAGAAGACCTTCCACTCATTTTATATGCCTGTTTGAGCTTGAATGTGACACAAGAAAACTATAATTTATCTCCCTATATAGTTTGGCATCTTTCTATCCAAGTATTTTGTTGCTAATTTATGAGAATATTTTTACCTATAATAGTCCCTAATGGTCTTGAGAACTCGATAGGGGACTAGAATTAAAATTTCATCCAAGTCATTGTATTTGCATCAAATATTGGAGCAACCTCCACCTTAACCATGGATAAAGAAAATATTATTGGCATAGGAAATTAAATAGAAATGATTCTATATTGGGATGTGTGAAGATATTATGGAGGTAGCTCTACAAGGGAGAAGGATTGGTCATGCAAGGTGACAAGCCTCCTACCATGATTTAAAAAAGTATGGGATCATAAATGCATGGTACATGAATGGAAGGTGTTAAATATGTGGGACAAGAAGAAAATTTTCTATACTTAACTTTTTTCTCGTCCAATGTCATCTTTACCAAAATTAGAGCACTTGAAAATTTTCTCAGGTACAAGAAGTTATTGAAGAGTGTAGTCATAGGAGGTACATAAAAGAAATTGAAGGTGCAAATTCCAAAATAAGCACTAGTGGTGAAGAAAAGAACTTCCAAATGTGCAACAACCTCTAAGGACAATGTTTCTAGACCAAATGAAGCACATTTTTTAGGGACTTCATAGTTACCTATGCCAACTTATACCTCTAATAAAAATATTGAAAGACCCAACTACAAACTTCTTAGAGACAAAGATTTCAAAAAGGACCAAGAGTTTGAAGATAGACACATGGGAATGATTCAAGGCCACTCAATTTATAAGCTTTGAGGAAAGGATATGGAATAGTTACTTGGCATAATTCCTAATGCCTAAAGTCCATCCTTGTTATGAACTAATTATAGTGTGTGTAGAGTTTTGTGATCCCACCTCATAAGAAATTAGGTCCCTAGATGCATGTTTCAAAATAAACATTGAGGGATATATTATCCAATAAATGCTACTTTTACCAAAGGAGGAACCACATATTAACATATGACAAGAGGAAAAAATCTTCTATGCATTACCAAAATAAGATAAAATAAACTTCCTAAGCATTGAGTGTAGTGGTCTAGGAAACATTATTTGTTTGTTTCTCCCTAATAAAATAACCAGAAGAAATTTACATTCATGCATCTAGAATTTTGATTGCCACATACCCAAGGTAGATATGGTGTTTGAGTGTAGTCTATTGGCTGAATGAACATAGATTTGAAGCATAAGGGAATTTTTTTATGAGCAATATGGAAGCTACACTACTAGTGAGAAAGGCTACTAGTGGCCAAGGTGTAGGCCATAGAGTACACTATATGATTATTGTTGGTGTGAAATGATGTCAAATAAATAGGAGGAATCTAGGAATTCAAGTATCAAATCTCAAGATGACTGAAAATCTATTGTCTAAATTATTTATTGAGAAAATATCAAAATAATAGATTCATACTAGGGTGGCTTATCTAGAAGGAAGCCAATTTTTTTTGGAATATTGCAAAGCACCAAAAAAATTCATCTTTGAAGTTGAACATCAAGGAAAAAGTGGCCATAAGTTGTAGATGAGGGCTACAAGATTAGACCATGGTGGATCAAGAGGCCATGGAGAGGGCCAACAACCAGAACTCTAGATGAATCTAAGTAAGACATCATGGTATGGGTACTTCAAGCCATAGATCCCTTGATGTGGTGACATCAGGTGGGAATCCTAAGTAGGGGCTTCTATGGAATATAGAAGACATGTTCCTAGGCTTACTAAATTTTGAAGACTCCATTTTTAAATGCATCAAAGTATGAATGCATGAAAACATGGCATAAATACATCATAGGTGGAGCCACCCAAGTTGTAATAGTAAGAACAAAGGTCATGTCACAATAATAAAGCATGATAGATTAAGAAAAATCATGATGATGTGTTGGAAATGCACTAGTGGCACACAAAGGTGGAGGTATTTGGTGACCATTATCCTCCAAATAATCAATATTATATTGCATCATAATATTTGAATGGGATCCCACATTACAAAGATGGAGGGGTTTCCCATGGATATACATCTAAGTAATTGCAACATCATATAATGGTAAGATGATGTTATTTTGACCCATAGATCTTGGTTTAAATCTAGGTATTGATTCATCTAAAAATGTTTTATATTTGTCTTCTTCAACTTCACCAACCTCATCAATGAGGTTTTCTTCTTCCTTAATTACAACTTTGATCCATATTATCTTACTAATTCTCTTTAGATCGTTGAGCTATCTCTTGTAGAGTGATATACTTGGAAGTATCATGTCTAGGAAACATAGTACCTTAAATGGAAGCACAACCCACATGATCGGGGAGCCTTGTTACCAATTATATAGGAATAATATCATATCTAAAAACTAGAATTCCTAATTTTTCATTATCCAGAGGTCTGATTACATGTTTTTATAGGCATAAGCTATGCCTATCATACAAGATATAAAGATATTCCAATCCTAAAAAATGATTATCTTGAGATTAACAACCTATCATCTAGAAGGCTAATAATAATTCAACTAACAACCTAGGAATATTTGTAAATGAAGTTTCTTATTAGCTTAAAATTTACATTATGCCTATGCTAAATATTACAAAATAATATCACTAGGCTAATCCTTTTCAAGGCAACATAGTAATGTGCAATCCATTTTAACACCTTATACATTACCAACAAAATACTCAAAGGGAAATTTGAATCTTTAATGAAAGGAGGTTTTCCATCTCCTTGAAATGAAGCTATCAAGCTTTATTTAGAGCTAAAATATCTACAACTAATTAAGCAATGCAAGAAAGACCTCTCCCATTTTGAAAATTATTTAGACCCTCTTACTATAAAATATGTGGCTTGGGCAAGAGGGCCACTAGTAGAATTAAGAATTCAGATGCATAAATTCATGATACAAACAAATAAATTCTCTCATGATGATAATTTTGAGTTAGAAGTAGTCTAAAAACACTCTAAACAAATCTAGTGCCCATTTGATGAATATTGGGTAGAAATTAAGCAAGTGTTGATGTTGGATTTTAAGCCTTACTACCACAAAATATCATAGGTCCCTTAATAAATAAGCCACAATATTTTAGGTCAAAATATCAATAATGAAGAGTAGAATAATATATATGAGCAATAAAATATATATCTAGGCCAATATAATAATAAAATAACATTCACATATTATATCAAATATGAATGTAAAATAGTCAAAATCATTCATGAACATGCATGAAGAATACTTACAATATTTATTACTCAATATATATATACAAGATTTATTATCAACGAGGCCATTTCTCCTCTTTCTTGTGTTTCTCATTCTTGTTAATGTTCTTAATTATTCCATTATATGGATATTTGTCTCCATATTATAGCCATAGAAGATGATTCTTCATCTACTTGACTATTTCTCTCCATATGACAACTCCCATGAACTTGGGTTTATCATCTTGCCACTTGTATACAAGACTCTTCACTCTCTTCTTACATGCATACTTAAACCTATGACACTTGCACACTTCTACATGACTCTTACTCTCCTACATGCACTCCTAATACAAGACACTTGTGCACATCCTCACATTACATATTTGCACACTTACATACAAGATACTTGTGCATATTCTATAAATACACACTTGAAATCTATGTTACATGACACTTGTGCATATCCTACATATGCACACTTATATAAAGAGGAAATAGAAACCACTCATCTAAACTATAGACTCAACCCTAATATATTACATATTTACATTTATACCATGAAGGTACATTTGCATGTACTAAATAATTTAAATTCTTCAACACCCCCTTGTATTATATTATTTGGTTATTGAAGACTTTAGTCTTCAATATTCAATCAAATCTCTTCAAGATTTTTTTTGTATCTTCAACATAAGTTCTTGCTTCAATTTTTTCTTCATGTCTTCGATTATCCTTCTTTTTGTGCTTTCCTCTATTCTTTTTTCTTGATCTTATTTTCTTCATATTTAGTAGTGATATATCTAATGATATGCCTTCAAAACAATGAGTTGGTAAATCACCACAATAGTGCATCTAGGTTTTCAATGATTCCTCCTTGAAGCTAATATAAGATTCATTCAAGCCATATGTGTCATAATTTAAATTATTCTTCTCTTATATTTTTCCTTGAAAGATATCAAAGGTAAGTAGTGACAAATACATCATTAAGCATTCTTCTAAGGAAAATATAATGGTGTTTTATGAATTCCACCATGTTCTATTTTTTTTTCATGAAGATAACTTATAAGTGTTGTGAATTTTTCATCTTTTGCATCCTTGAGAAATAAAGATAGTTTTTCTTTTAAACCATTTGATATTTGCTTCTTTCCATCAAAATCATCTATCAAGTTTTGAGAATAAAACTTTAACTTGTTTACCATTTCTTTACTATCTTCACTGAATGCATTTCTAATAATTTATTCCATAATAATCAAAGTTTGCAATTCAAGTACTTTGAAGTTGTAATCCTTATATCTCCAAAATTAAATAAATACTCAAATATAAAATTTACAAATTTTAAATTTTCTAAATCTTTAATGTAGAAATCCTCTTTAACTCCCTATTAAATTTAATTTACAAAATTTCAAATTTTAAATTTAAAAAATTTAAAAAACTTCGAATACCTTCAAATAGCTCCAAATAGCTTCAAATTATTCAAACTCTTTAAAACTTAAAAAATATAAAATCAAATCCTTTTAACTCCACAAATCAAATTTAAATCTCCAATCCCTAAAAATCACTTAAATATTAAATATTCTAACTTTCAGTTATACAAATATTTAAAATATATTATTAAGCTTAAGTAGTAGTCCTTATCACTGCATAAATTTAAAATTTAAAATTTACTCTTTCAAAAAATAAATTTTGAAAAATAATAAGGATGTAGGAACTAATAAACTCTAAAGTAAAAATCCTTATTACTCCCATTAATGTTTTCAAAAACAAATTAAATCTTATTTTCCCACCAAAATAAGTAACACATCAATTTAACATAGGACATTACCTCTTTGATGTTTGAATATGATGGCACTGCGATGATTCTCAAGTTTTCCAATCCTCAAGGCTTACGTGTCATTTGATTAGGGTAAATTTTTCGTTGTTCTAGGGTTTAACACTTAATTTTCCTTATGCTTATTTATTCTATGTCCACTCTTAGGCGGATCTACATGCAAGCCTAAAACTTCTTCTTAGATGCAAGAAATAATCATAGGTGCTCGTATAAAGCTTGGATTCTCTATTGATTGGCTTGAATACTCATTGTTATATGTCTAAATGCTTGGTTTAGGTGCTATTTACTTAACATATAAATACTTGCTCTTTTTGCTCTAGATGCATATTTCTAGATATTCGCATGTCCAAATGCATTACTAGAGAGCTAGTTGTATGCATATCCAAATGCTCAACTAGGAAGCTATGCACCTACATGTTTGAATGCTTATCTCAGAAGTTGGGTGCCTACATATTTGAATGCTTGGGTAGGAATCTAGGTGTCTACATATTCAAATCTATAAATACCAAACTAGATCACTGCATATAGTGTTTGTAATTCATGCTCTAAACAATTCTTGGTTCAGACCTAGGCTTCTCAATTATCCAACTAGTGAACTACTCTTGATTATCCATATAGTTCACTTCATGCACTTAGATTCCCACTCCAAATGGTGCTTTGAATATTATTTTTTTTCAAGTAGAGCTTACAATAGTGCTTTATTCCTTTACAAATGACACTTAGAATAACACTTGATTTCTTCTTGGTTATGGTGCTTTAAAATAACACTCAGGTTCTTCCTTATACTTGGTAGCTTCTAGAATAATAGTGATAACTTTTAATTTTTTTCTCACCTTAGAATTATAGTGCTTCTTGATAGCACTAACCATTCTATTTATTGTAGCTTTATGATTATAGCTCTCCTTTATAGGACTTATCATAGGAAAATATCTCTCCTTTCTAGCTGGATGTCTTAGTTTCCTTTCAAATATATTGATCCTAAGGCCATGACTAAAATATATGTATGATTCCAAGTCAACCTTATATTTTTGGTCTAGATCTATAAATGAGAAAAAATCTTCTTTATGCCTCTATATATATCATATTTAGAGGCTTCTTCTCTATACTTATTAGTACTATTCTTATCTCTATATACTATTGCTCAAGCTATATACTCAATAAGATAGAATGCTTCTATATCCTTAAAATCTTGTATGCTTATCAATATCCTTTGTATATCTATACTCAGGAAGCTTAGATGCTTCTCTATATCTTCTAAATCCTTGAAATATTTCTTTAATGTTGTAGGTCACACTCAAGAACAAAATATTATTCTCAACTTTTTTGGAGAACTCAATATCAATGTCATGGTGACTATGAATATCTATGAATGTATAAATTTATCTTGAGGTGGCTCTCTCTCAATATTCAATAGTGATTATCCTATTTTTATCTAAAGAATACATAATATTATCAAGGTGACTTTGAATATCTCTAAACTTCCAATATTTTTTGAATTGGCTCTCTCTTTCAATGTCCAAATTTCCTCTTCGGTTGGCCCTCAATCAATATTAGTTGAGCCCTAGTCTTCACTAGTTTTCCTTCAACCATGGAAAGACCCTAACATCAAAATCAAAGTGACTATCCATTTTCACCTCAATATCTACTAAATCAAACATTAAAAAATAGAGTCCAAGTCCTCATTGCTATCAAAGCGGACAAACTTCAATATCAAGGTGTTTAATAAAATAAACTTTACAAAAAATGGAGAGTTAAATGGTAGATCTGATACCAATGTTGTCTTGTAAGCCTTAATACCATAAAATATCATATGTCCCTTAATAAATAAGCCATAATATTATAGGTCAAAATATCAATAATGAAGAGTAGAATAATATATATGAGCAATCAAATATATATCTTGGACAATATAATAATAAAATAAAATTCACTTATAATATCAAATATGAATGTAAAATGGCCAAAATAATTCATGAACATACATGAAGAATACTTACAATATTAATTGCTCAAAAATTGTATAAAGGTTTTATTATCTATTGGAAATTTGAGTTAATTTGAGGTATTTTATGTTGTCATTGATGTCACATGGATCATTGATGTCACATTGAGTTTTGGTGGCAAAAGCACTTCATAGATAATCATCTATGATATTTCGGAGAGAATGGATATATACAAGGTTTTTATGAAAACCAAGGCAGGCAAAATAAAAGGTTATTTTTAAAACCATGGTGGGCTTACATGGAAAGGGCTTTTCTTAAAAGCCAAGGTGGAATTTTGTTTCATTGAAAAAGGACCTCCGGTGATGAAGATTAAAGTTTAAAGTTTAAGTTTGAATTGATGGAGGGCATACCTATGTGCAATTAATGGAGGTTGGCATATATATATATATATGTAAAGGTTTCAATTTATTTTAAAAAGGTGGCATATTATATATCATCTGAAATCTTATTTCGAGGGATATTTGACTAACTTATTTAGAAGGAGAAATAAGGTGTGTGTAAAGAGATATTTTTGATTTTGCAAAGAGGTTCCAAAAGTGAAGTTTGCCTTGTTCTTTTTCAAGAGGATTAATTATTTCATGAGGTGAAAAGCTTATGCAATGTTTTAATTTATTTTATTTTATGGTACAAGCGGTTTTAGGAGAGATAAGGAAGTTGTGCAATTAAATGCCTTGGTGATTATTATTGAAAAGTGGAGTAATGTTGATTATTTTATGATCTACTAACCCTTGTGAAGATTGGAAAAAGAATTTTGTGATTGTGGAAGATTTACAAAGAAGTTTTTTCATCTTCAAAAAGGTATGGGCACATTCTCCTATTGATTGTTTATGGTGGTTGATTTTTGAAATATCATTGGAGGGAAAAAGATTGTTGGTGGTTTCCTTTTCGAAAGTGGTTGCTTGAATGCTTCAAGGTTTTTCTGATTTGAGAGTTGACTTTAAACCTTGTTTTATAAGCATAGTTGTTGAAGCCCATTGGTTGTGAAAGAACTTGAGTTAGAAAAGAACATGAGTATCATTGTTATGTGAGATTTGTGGTTGAGAATTGTTGGAAACATTTGAGTTGGTTGATACATACTTGGACTAGGATTGTGTGAGAGAGAGTTATCCCTTGTGATGATTGGTTGAGTTGAGTTGATTGAGCCTAGTCAAGTGATGTGTGAAGTGATTTTTCAAGTTCTATAAAACAAACTATTCCATCATTCTATGTTGAGTTGAGATTGAGGTTAGAACATATTGAGTCTCTAAAAATTCTCGGTATGGTTATATAAGAATTGAATTGAGTTGAGGTTGATTTGAGTTGAGAGTGAGATTAGAACATATTGAGTCTCTAACAATTCTCTTTATGCTTCTATGATATTGAATTGAGTTGAGTTGAGATTGATTTGAGTTGAATTGAGTTTAGATTTATTTGGGTTGAGAGTGAGATTAGAACATATTGAGTCTCTAACAATTCTATTTATGCTTCAATGAAGTTGATTTGAGTTGATATTGCCATTCATTATTGAGTTCATTTTGAGTACTACTTGAGCATGATTGATTGAGCCTTTGAGAAGGCATTTGGGACATATTTGAGCTTGCTAGAACAGTTTTGTGCAAGTTCTTGGTGAGCTTGCTAGAGCATATTTGGGTAAGTACTTGGTGAGCTTGCTAGAGCATATTTGGGCAGGTTCTTGGTGAGCTTGCTAGAGCAGATTTGGGCAAGTTCTTGGTGAGTTTGCTAGAGCATATTTGGAAAAGTTCTTGGTGAGCTTGCGAGAGTAGATTTGGACAAGTACTTAGTGAGCTTGTTGGAGTAGATTTGGATAGGTTCTGTGTGAGCATGTTATTCAGCATTGGACAGGTTCTATGTGAGCTTGTTATTCAGGATTGGACAGGTTATGTGTGAGCTTGTTATTCAGCATTGGACAAGTTCGGTGTGAGATTGTTAAGCAGATTTTTTGTGAGCATATTGAGCAGGTTCTTAGTGAGCCTATTGATAGAGCTTTGGAGGTGACAGAATATAGAGGACAGAGTCTCAGTGGATATAGATCCAACAACCATCACATTTGAAGATATATCTGAGTGAGGAGTCTTCAAGTGGAGAGAGGTCCTCCAGTTAGTGCAGCATAGAGACAAAGTCTTCTAGAAGATCACATAGCCAGAGTAGAAGGGGAAAGAGTTCTCCTTTGGAAAAAAATTCATAAACATTGTAATTGGGTGTGATTCTGAAAGAGATTGATTGAGAAAGTTTTAGTTTAATATTTTCTCCGTGGAGTAGCCCACATTCGGTGAACCACGTAAATTGTTGTGTCTCAATTATGTGGTGACTTGTGGTCTTTCTTATTACTGCTATCTGAGTTATTAATGCACACTGCTATATTTAGTTATTGCAATTAAGGAAATTAATTGATATTAGTTTGGAAAGAAATTAAAAAGTGATATTATACTATTCACCCCCCCTCTTAGTATAAGTTTGTGTTATTTAATTGGTATCAGAGTGGGTTTATTCGAAAAGGCTAACAACTTGAGGAAAGATTCTAAAATAACACAAATAAAAAAGAAAGGAAAGAGTAGAAGCATGAGACACAAGAATAAAAGAACACCTATGGTTATGAAATAAAAGGAAAAACATCTATTCCTAGGAATAGATGGTGAAAGAGAATAGTGCTTTGTGTGTGGTCAAAGAAATATTGAGAGTTTGTTTGCTATAGAAGATTATAATGACAGTGATGTTGAAGAAAAGGAAGATTCAAATAAAGAAAATGAGGAAGCCACTCTTAAGGAACTTGTTTAATTGAAAAGAAAAAATTCAGCATTGAAGGATAAAATATAAGAAGATGAGAAATGTAAGACAAAGCTTCTATAGGATATATCTTACTTGAGAGATAAGGTTGAAAATGCAAGAAGAGTTGAAAAAGGTATGGTTGAACAGTCAAAGGTAAAAGAGATAAAATGTGAAAGGCTTATGGTTACTCTTAAAGAATTAAAAAGGGAGAACTTAGGATTAAGGGGTCAAGCTCAAGAAGATGAAAAAGCAAAATCAAGGTTATTATAGGAAATCACCAACTTCAAAATCAAATTTGAAGAGACAAGGAAAATTGAAGAAAGTATGGCCGAAAAATTAAAAACAAAATATCTAGAGTGTGAAATATTAGAGCATGAGATAGTTTCACTAAGGATGGAAGTAAAATGTTCTAAGGAAAAGCTACACAAGTTTGAGGAAAATTCAAGGACCTTGGAAAGGACTATCAATCCACAAAGGTCATCAGTCATCATAACAGGACTTAGTTCTAAAGAAGAACAATGGAAACATGAAGCACCTAAGTGTTATGAAGAAAGTTCCAAAGTTCCTATGGCTCCAAATATTTAGTTTGGATCTTGTTTTGAGATAGGTGAATCAAGTTCATAAGAAAGAGAAATACTTGAAGAGGAAAGCAAGGAAGAAATTAAGGAAAAGTATTTATATACTACAAAAAGGTTCAATAATGCAATGCACAAGTTGAAGATGATCATAGGGATAATGGTCAAGAAAGGTATGAGGAACCGAGGGATGACCAAAGGGATTTTAAAGGACATTGTTTTTCTTGTAATGGATTTGGACACAGGGCTATACATTGCAAAATTCATGGATCAAAAAAGTTTGATTTTGCTAGAAGAAACTTCAAAGGAAGAAGGTATGATTTTCTAGGACATTGCTTCTCATGCAATAGGATTGGTCATAGAGTTTCTCAGTGCAAAGGAAATGAGAAATATTGCTTTGGTTTTAGAGCTACACAATTTAGAAGTCATGGTCATAATGGTCATGAAAATAGAGCTTCACAATATAGGGTTCAAGAAAGGAATGGAAATGGAAATTACTTCAAGAAAGAATTTAGAACATGGGCACCATACAAAGGCTACAATATCAAGTGTTTTAATTGCAATAACTTTGGGCATATTGCAAAATGGTGTAGGACTCAATTCCAAATAGGTTCAAGGCAAGAAGGTCAAGCAGTTTCAAGACAAGAAGGTCAAATAGGTTCAAAACAAGAAGAGCAAGGAACTCATCGAGAAAAGGATATCATATGTGGAAGGAAGTTGATAGAGGAAAGAAACAATGTAATATGGGATTAAATGTACTCCCACCCCAAAATTAATCACCTCAAGATAGAATGTGGTGAGGGGGCTAATCGTAAGAGTCATATATTTTAGCCCCATAGGTGTCCCTTTTGCCATTGATGTCAAATGGGGAGAGATTTGAGCAAGGGGGAGAGCATTGAGTTAGGGGGAGCAGCCTCCAAAGAGATAATTGAGTTAGGGAGAGTAGCCTCCATAGAGAGTATTGAGTCAGGGGGAGCAAATTTGATTCTCATAGATGGTTTTTGCAGTGATTGTGTGTTTGCATTTGAAGTATTGCCATCAATGACAAAGGGGGATATTGTTGAAAATTTGAGTTAATTTGAGGCATTTTATGTTGTCATTGATGTCACATGGATCATTGATGTCACATTGAGTTTTGGTGGCAAAAGCACTTCATAGATAATCATCTATGATATTTCGGAGAGCATGGATATATACAAGTTTTTTATGAAAACCAAGGTAGGAAAAATAAAAGATTTTATTTAAAACCATGGTGGGCTTATGTGGAAATGGATTTTCTTAAAAGCCAAGGTGGAAGTTTGTTTCATTGAAAAAGGACCTCCGATGATGAATATATTAAATTTTAAAGTTTAAGTTTAAATTAATAGAGGGCCGACCTATGTGTAGTTATTGGAGGTTGGCAGATATTGATGAGGATTGATGTTTGATCCCTCATATGACCCCTATAGTAATTTCTAGTTAGTTTTGCATAGTTTATTTCTTGTAAATTAATATTGTAAGTGAGTCTCTTTCTCACATGCCTTTGTGGGCACTAGTTATCTTCTAGTTGTCATTTAGGAGTGTTAGTTAGGAAGTGTGAACTCAAAGTAGGAAGTGTGTACTTCAAGATAGCTAAAAAGGATCTTATAGTTAGAATTATTCCTTTCTCCTAGCTTAGAAAGTTACGTGCATTCTCCTTTGCACTTTTGTAGCTTATGGTTAAGCATATTGGATCAAATCCATGATTTTATGGGTTTGGTTATGTATTTTGGGCCATTAGAGCCTATAAATTGAATTGTAAATAATAGAACACTTAGTTGGATTTTCAATCCTTTTCATTGGTATCAGAGCCTAGTTCATATTTGCACTAGGGCTTGTGAGGTGAGAGGATAGGAGATAATTTTTTTATGAGAAATATTTTCTCATTGAGGACTCGGTTCAAGCTCAAGGGGAGCTTGAAAACCATATGCAGAAGGAAGTTCCTTAGGCATCAAAATCCTCATTCCAACTTTCTCCGTATGCTCAAGGAGTATAGGAGAAGTTTACCCTATTTCCTTTCTTACAAAAATCCCTTGGCAGGTTTGGACTACTCCTACGGAGAGATATGTATTAGGGAGCCATTTGTTCCTGCCATCGAGGAGTCTTGAAGCTGGAGGAGTTCTATACCAGGTCGTGTGTCGACTTGGGTCTGGTTGCCTTTCAAACGCTAGTCGTGTGTCGACCGGATCTTGAAAGGAGAGCTACTGAAGGGATCATGGTAAAATTTGTAATAGTTTAAGTTTTCAATGTCTTTAAAATTAACCCCCCTGGTTAATTTTTAAAATTTCATTGTTTTTATTATAAAGGCTTAAATTTTTATTAATATATTATTTTCATTAATATATTAATTTGAATTAGTATTGTAAATTTTTTTTTTTTTTTTTTTTTTTTTTTAGAGCCGAAGGGCTTGCCCCAGACTTTGGCTACATTCGGCAGCATCTGTGCCTCTTCGACAGCACACGATGTGGTTGTTCACCGTTGCCTCCCGGCAAGCACTTTTCGGCATGACAATGATAGCGACTCGGCCACCGCTGTTTGCTGACAGCACCAAGAGAGTACTGCCTTGGCATCAGGCTAGCCGCCTGATGCTTCTGTTAGATCTGACAGTAGTTCCATCAGGCATTGTGCCCTAACATTGCTGTCATACTAACAACGACAACGCCAGTGCCTCGCCTGACGCTGCTGTCAGGTGTGACAACAATGTCATTAGGAACTTTGGGCCTGACCCTGCTATCAACCGACAGTGCTAGAAGTTGGCGCGCACGCTCAAGGGCACGCACTGCTTCAGTGACAGGGTCTACGTCAGGCGTTTCGGCCTGATAGCCTTGTAGTCAGGCGTTTCGGCCTGAATACACTGTTCGATGGCCTGCATCATCACACAGAGGCCGAGCCAGTGTCAGGGCACGAAGTGCCCGAAGTATACCTAGAGGTGTTTACAAATTAAAAAAAAAAATTATAGGTATTCTAAACTAGCATTTTGAGTGCCTCGAGAACTGTGCAACTACAACTAGCCAGAAATTTTTTACCTCGAGAAACGTGCAACTGGAGATTGCAAAAATTTCATGCATGGTAAAGTGCAGTGCAGTTTCAGTTCAGGCAGTAAAATCAAGGGTAAATTATTGTAATTTTTTTTAATTTTTACTATTCTAAGGTTGCATGTTAAATTTTATTTTTATTAATTTAATTTTTAATAACTTAATTAAAATTAATTAATCTTTGATTAATTACATTTAATTTTTACTTAAGTTATTTTTAAATTAATAAATTATAAATTGCACCTTAGGTTAGTTTAAAATTTCAAATTTTGAGCCCTAGGAGTAATTTTCAAAATTCAGAGGCACTCCATTATAACAAGGAAAATTTCCATTTTTCCCTTGATTTAGTGCTTTCTTATTTTTTTACTCCTGGCTTATACCCGGTTGAGCATGGCTTCTGAATTGGCTGCCCAAGTGGTAGAACTTGCCCATGTTGTAAATGCTTTAGTAGATAAAGCTAATGATACTACCATGGCAGAAGTCCTTGGCAATCTTGCCATGAAGGTAAATGACATTTCTATGCATAATGCTTCAACTTCTGCTCATGATTCTCATCTGAGAGTTCATTGTGAAGTTCCATTTTATGATAGATCCAGGAACCCTGATGTCTTGAATAGTTGGATTCTTGACATGAGTTCTTTGTTTTCTTACTCTCAGCTTTTAGATGAAGATGTGGTTCCTTATGCTAAGCTAAAACTTTCTGGTTTAGCTAAAGTCCTTGTAGAAAGAAAAAGAGGTCATGATGAACTCACTACTTGGGATGAACTTGTAGACTGTCTGAAAACCAATTTTTATCCTTCAAATTATTCTAAGGAATTGGTAATTAGGTGATTTCGGTTTAGGCAAGGAACTAATATGACTGTACAGGAATATATTTTTCAGTTCAACAGGTACAAGATACTTGTGAATGTGGAGGATGATGTTCCAGCTTTGATTCTCAAATTTCAAAGTGGCTTGTTAGAGCATTTGTACAAAGAAATTATGTTTGTTTCTATGGAAACATTGGATTCAGTTTTCAACCAAGCACAACTTGCAGAGGACAAGTTTAAGGCACATTCATAGGCATTCCGTGCACCTGTTACTCAAGTGGTTGCAAACTCATCAAAAGGGAATAATTATTTCTCACAAAAGAAGAATTTTGCTCAAAATAAGAATGTTTCTTCTCCATCTCCTTCTTCTCCTTCCCCTTCCGCTTCTACTCCTTCTTCTTCTTCTAAACCTTCTTCTTCTTCTTCTTCTAAAATTTTTTGTAACTATTGTAAGAAGAAAGGTCATGAAAAAGCTGATTGTTTTAAGCTTAAAAAGAAGAGTTTAGTCATTACTACTCAAGAGGAGGATGCTCCCAAAGGTCCCCTTGAGTCAGTAGGAGAGAGTAGAGTATACACAAAATTACGAGGTAAGATCAATGAAGTTACCATGGTAAATATAAGTTCATCAGAGGGCGCTCGTGATGCTTTGTTCATCACTCGAGCTCATTCGCTCCATAATTTTGCAATAGATTGTATAGTGGATAATGGCTAGCAAAAAATCTAATTGCGAGGTCCATTATTGAGAATTTTAAGTTACCTATGGAGCCTCATCCTCAACCTTATTCTTTGGGTTGGAAGGATAGTGGAAAAGGCTCAAAAATCACTCACACTTGCACATTAAAATTTGCACTTGGCCCACATTTCATAGATCAAGTCACTTGTGATGTGACTCCTATGGATTGTTGTGGGATTTTTCTTGGACAACATTTTCAGTATGATAGGAGAGTTGTTTATGATGCTTTCAAAAGAACCTACACACTTCAAAAATATGGTAAGGTTTTTCTCATTAAAAGCACCAACACTCCTAACATCATTCTAAGTTCCAAGCAAACAAAAAGAGTAATTAAAAAAGGTGGTGATGTTGCTCTAATTTTCATTCTCTCTCAAAACACTTCTACATCCACATCCATTCCAAAGCAACACTCTTCAATGGATAAAATATTTCAAAGTTATTCACACATATTTCAGGAGCCAAAGTCTCTTCCTCCAATTCGCACAATTAATCACAGCATTGAAATCATTCCTGGTTCTTCACTACCTAATGCACCCATGTATAGACAATCTATTTTGCAAAATAAAGAAATATAAAGGCAAATAGAAGATTTGATGTCTAAGGGTTTCATTAAGGAAAGTACTTTTGCTTGTGCCTCACCTATTTTGTTGGTTCTTAAAAAAGATGGCACTTGGATATTGTGCATTGATTTTTGTGCTTTGAACAGAATTTCTGTAAAGAATAGATATCCATTACCATGCATTGATGATTTATTAGATCAGCTTCAAGGAGCTAAGTTCTTTTAAAAAGTAGATTTCAAAAGTGGATATCATCAAGTTCGTATCCAAGCTGAGGATACATGGAAGACAACTTTTAAGACGAATATGGGCCTTTTTGAATGGTTGGTCATGCCCTTCGGTCTTACTAATGCTCCTACAACCTTCACGAGGTTGATGAATGATGTATTTCGTGATGTACTTGACAAATTTGTAATAATATATCTTGATGATATATTGATTTTCTAAAAAACTTGGGAGGAACACCTTAAGCATATCCAGCAAACACTTGATATTCTTGTGAAGAATCAATTATATGCCAATTCTTCCAAGTGTTCTTTTGGCAATACTTCAGTTTCTTATCTTGGCTATGCGATTAGTGAAAGTGGAATTCAAGTAGATCCCATAAAAGTTGATGTTTTATTTAAGTGGTCCCCTCCTACAAATCTCACTGAGTTAAGGAGTTTCCTAGGACTTGTGAATTTTTATCGCAAGTTCATTCCTCAATATTCCACCCTTGCAGCTCCATTGCATTATCTCACTAAGTCTAAAATTCCATTTCATTGGGAGAAAAGCCAAGAATTTGCCTTTGAGAAACTCAAAAATAAACTTTGTACAACACTTGTGTTAACTTTACCTGAACTCTCTCAACCTTTTGAGATTGAAATGGACACCTCTAAAGTTGCCTTAGGAGTTGTGCTAAAATAGAATGGTCATCCAATTGCTTATCATTCAAAAACTTTTTCTGCTACTAAGTTGAACTATTCTACATATGACAAGGAGTTGTATGCATTAGTTCAAGCTATTAAGTACTGGAGACATTATCTTTTGGGAAAATATACAGTAGTAAAAACTGATCATATGCCTCTCAAGTTTTTACAATCTCAAAGTAAAATTGAAGAATCAAGATATATGAAGTTGGCCTCTTACCTCCAACAATTTCACTTGGTGATCAAGTACAAAAAGGGGAAGAGTAATACTGTTGCTGATTGTTTGAGTAGGCCTCCTGCCGCTCTTGCCTTAATAGTTATGTCCACTTCACACTTGGGATTTCAGACTTGGCCTAATCAGTATTCACAGGATCCTAATTTTGGGAAAATATTTGAGCAAGTAAGTAAGCCTTCTTATTCCAATTTGCGTCCTTTCCAAGATTTCTACATCAAAGAAGGACTTCTTTACAAATTGGACAAGGTTTTTGTTCCTTGTGAGCCTAGAGTGTAACTTCTTAAGGAAGCTCATTCTACACTTTATGGTGATCACTTTGGGAAGTACAAAACACTTCATCACTTGCAAAGATTTTTCTATTGGCCTAAAATGCAGAGGGATGTGTTGAGATTTCTCAAACAGTGTGCAGTTTGTTATCGCTCAAAACCAGCTAATAGGAAGTTTGGCTTAGGCATGCCTTTGCCCATTCCTTCCCATCCTTGGGAAAGCATTTCCATGGATTTGGTTAGTGGTTTTCCTATGATAGTGCGACAACATGATTGTGTGTTCGTGGTGGTTGACAGATTCAGTAAAATGGCTAAGTTTATTCCATGCCGCAAGACAAGTTCTACAACAGACTTAGCCCAATTTTTCTTTGACAACATTTGGTGTTCCTTTGGTCTACCTACTAGCATTATATCAGATCGTGATTCATTATTTTTGGGTCACTTTTGGTGTTCTTTGTGGAAAATTTTAGGAGTTTCCCTTAACTTTTCCACCGCCTATCATCCGCAGTCAGATGGGTAGACTGAAGTGGTAAACCGTACCCTTGTGCAAAGTTTATGAATCTATCATCACGCTTCACCAAGAAAGTGGGACTTGAGTCTCACTCATATTGAAAATGCCTACAATAGGGCCCTACATTCTTCTACAGGTCATTCACCCTTTGAGGTTTGTATGAGATTTCAGCCCTTGGCACCTTATGAGTTACCTTTGTCTTTGCATTCTCCTGTCACTTCACATCTTCAGAAGGAGCAAGACAACACACTCATTTATTCAGCATTTGCACAATATACAATCAAAGGTGGTTGATATTTTGCAAAAGACACAGTAGCAGTAGAAAAATGTCATGGATCGATATCGAATTCCTCATCCATTTTAGGTTGGTGACAAAGTTTGGTTGCATCTTGACAAGAGACGTTTTTTTGATAAGACTCATAGTAAAATCAAACTGATTCACTGTGGGCCTTATACTATTCTTCAACAGGTGTCCAAGAATGCTTTCCGCCTTGATCTTCCTACACACTTGGGAATTCATGACGTCATCAATGTAGATCTTTTGAAGTTGTATTTTGACTCTACATTGGAGACAACACCAGCTATCAGTCATCCTGTGGACATGGTTCCTAATTCTCAGTTACCATTGGATTCTGATCAGATCTATGACACAAAGATTCGACAGACTCGCTAGGGGACTACCACCTCATATCTTGTGGCTTGACGAGGACAACTACCGCATCAGGCTCGTTGGATTTATTTTCATCAGATGTCCCGTGACTTTCCTACTCTTCTGCAAGCATTGGAGTCCAATGCTTCTATTGTGGGGAGGCATGATGAGGATTGATGTTTGATCACTCATATGACCCCTCTAGTAATTTCTAGTTAGTTTTGCATAGTTTATTTCTTGAAAATTAATATTGTAAGTGAGTCTCTTTCTCACATGCACTTGTGGGCACTAGTTATCTTCTAGTTGTCATTTAGGAGTGTTAGTTAGGAAGTGTGAACTCAAAGTAGGAAGTGTGTACTTCAAGATAGCTAAAAAGGATCTTATAGTTAGCATTTTTCCTTTCTCCTAGCTTAGAAAGTTACGTGCATTCTCCTTTGCACTTTTGTAGCTTATGGTTAAGCATATTGGATCAAATCCATGATTTGATGGGTTTGGTTATGTATTTTGGGCCATTAGAGCCTATAAATTGAATTGTAAATAATAGAACACTTAGTTGGATTTTCAATTCTTTTCATATATATATGTAAAGGTTTGAATATATTTCGAAAAGGTGGCATATTATATATCGTCGAAAAGCTTATTTCGAGGGATATTTGACTAACTTATTTAGAAGGAGAAATAAGTTGTGTGTAAAGAGATATTTATGATTTTACAAAGGGGTTCCAAAAGTGAATTTTGGCTTGTTCTTTTTCAAGAGGATTAGTTCTTTCATGAGGTGAAAATCTTATGCAATATTTTGATTTATTTTATATTATGGTACAAGTGGTTTTAGGAGAGATAAGAAATTTGTGCAATTAAAGGCCTTGGTGTTGATTATTGAAAAGTGGGGTAATGTTGATTATTTTGTGATCTACTAACCCTTGTGAAGATTGGCAAAAGAATTTTGTGATTGTGGCAGATTTACAAAGAGGTTTTTTCATCTTCAAAAAGGTATGGGTACATTCTCCTATTGATTGTTTATGGTGGTTGATTTCTAAAATATCATTGGAGGGAAAAAGATTGTTTGTGGTTTCATTTTCAGAAGTGCTTGGTTGAATGCTTCAAGGTTTTTCTGATTTGAGAGTTGAGTTTAAACCTTGTTTTATAAGCATAGTTGTTGAAGCCCATTGGTTGTAAAATAACTTGAGTTAGAAAAGAACATGAGTATCATTGTTATGTGAGATTTGTGGTTGAGCATTGTTGGAAACATTTGAGTTGGTTGATACATACTTGGACTAGGATTGTGTGAGAGAGAGTTGTCCCTTGTGATGATTGGTTGAGTTGAGCCTAATCAAGTGATGTGTGAAGTGATTGTTCTAGTTCTATAAAAAAAAGTTTTCCATAATTCTATGTTGAGTTGAGATTGAGGTTAGAACATATTGAGTCTCTAACAATTCTCTGTATGGTTCTATAAGACTTGAATTGAGTTGAGGTTGATTTGAGTTGAGAGTGAGATTAGAACATATTGAGTCTCTAACAATTCTCTTTATGCTTATATGAGATTGAATTTAGTTGAGTTGATATTTGAGTTTAGATTTATTTAGGTTGAGAGTGAGATTAGAACATATTGAGTCTCTAACAATTCTCTTTATGCTTCAATGAAGTTGATCTAAGTTGAGATTGCCATTCATTGTTGAGTTCATTTTTAGTACTACTTGAGCATGATTGATTGAGCCTTTGATAAGGCCTCTGGGAAAAATTTGATCTTTCTAGAATAGTTTTGGGTAAGTTCTTGGTGAGTTTTCTAGAGAAAATTTGGTCAAGTACTTGGTGAGCTTGCTAGAGCATATTTGGGCAAGTTCTTGGTGAGCTTGCTAGAGCAGATTTGGACAAGTTCTTGGTGAGCTTGCTAGAGCAGATTTGGACAAGTTATTGGTGAGCTTGCTAGAGTAGATTTAGAAAAGTACTTAGTGAGCTTGTTGGAGCAGATTTGGATAGGTTCTGTGTGAGCTTGTTATTCAACATTAGACAGGTTCTATGTGAGATTGTTAATCAGCATTGGACAGGTTATGTGTGAGCTTGTTCTTCAGAGGACAAGTTCTGTGTGAGCTTGTTAAACAGGTTATGTGTGAGCCTATTGAGCATGTTCTTAGCGAGCCTTTTGACAGAGCATTGTAGGTGATAGAGTACAGAGGATAAAGTCTCAGTGGATCGAGATCCAATAGACAACACAGTTGAAGATAGATTTGAGTGAGGAGTCTTCAAGTGGAGAGAGTTCCACCAGTCAGTGTAGCAGAGAAACATAGTCTTCTAGAAGATCACATAGCCAGAGCAGAAGGGGAAAGAGTTCTCATTTTGACAAATATTCATAAAAATTATAATTGGGAGTGATTCCCAAAGATATTTATTGAGAAATTTTTAGTAAAATTTTTTATCCGTGGAGTAGCCCACATTGGGTGAAACATGTAAATTGTTGTGTCTCAATTATGTGGTGACTTGTGCTCTTGCTTACTACTACTATCTAAGTTATTAATGCACACTGCTATATTTGGTTATTGCAATTAAGGACATTAATTTATATTGGTTTGGAAATAAAGTAAAAAGTGGTCTTATACTGTTCACCCCCCCTCTCGGTATAAGCATGTGTTCTTCATTATCAATGAGATTGTTTCTCCTCTTTCTTGTGTTTCTTGTTCTTGTTCATGTTTTTCATTCTTCCATTGTATGGAGATTTGTCTTCATAATATAGACATAGAAGATGAATCTTCATCTACTTGAATATTGCTCTCCATATGACAATTCCCATGACCTTTGGCTTATCATATTGCCACTTGTATACTAGACTCTTCACTCTCTTCTTACACACATACTTGAACCAATGACACTTGCACACTTCTACATGAATTTTACTCTTCTACATGCACTCCTAATACAAGAAACTTGTGCACATCCTCAAATTACATATTTGCACACTTACATACAAGAACTTGTGCACATTCTATCAATACACACTTGCACCCTAACTTACATGACACTTGTGTATCTCTTGCACATGGACACTTACATAAAGAGGAAATATAAATCACTAATATAAACTATAGACTCAACCTAATCTATTACATATTTATATTTGTAATATGAAGGTACCATAGGGTACATTTGAATGTACCAAATAATGTAATATTCTTCAACAGTTGGACAAGTTTCCAAGCTTATAATCTTTCACTTTTATTTTTGGCATAGGGATGAAAATTCAAGTATGGTTCTGGACAGACCTAATCAGTGGATCAATGTTTTTCTACAACTGTGATTTTCATACCCAGAGTTTTAACCCTTTGGCACTTATATGTAGCTTTTTTGCATGCCTTTGATATCATTTTAGGGATGGATTGGCTTAAATCTCTTGAAGGCATAACTAATTTTCAAGATAAATGAATGGAAATTTTTAGATAAGGACAAGTAGAGACTAAGAGTGCATATCAAGCAAGGAGTTTTTTGCCCCCAAATAATTCTTGAAATGCAACTTAAGAAAGCCATCAGGAAAGGTCATATGGTCTATGTCATTAATTTGAACCAAAAGAATAGGGTGTATAAAAAAAATATTTGTTTGAAAAATACCTAATACTATGGGAATTTGAGGATATTTTCCCTGAGGATCTTCTAGGGTTACCACCTAAGCGTAAATTCAACTTCACCATAAAATCACTTATTGGTTCTAAACCTATCCATAAAAGACCTTATAAGATGAACCCCATAGAAATGCAAGAATTGAAGGTACTACTTCAAGGATTATTAGAAAAGGGGTTAATAAAACCTAGTGTATATCCATGGGGTGCACTAGTTATTTTTGTCAAAAATAAGGATGGATCTTTAATGTTGTGCATTGACTATAGAATGTTGAATAAAGTGATTGTAAAAAATAAGTACCCCCTACCTAGGATTGATTATTTGTTTGAAAAACTCAAGGGGGCCATTATATTCTCAAAAATTGAATTGAAATTAGGGTACCATTAGCTAAGAATTTGTGAGAAGGGCACTCATGAGATTGATTTCAAAACTAAGTATAGACATTATGAGTTTACAATATTGCCTTTTGGACTATCTAGTGCCCCAAAAACATTTATGAATATAATGAAAAGTGTGTTTAGGAAACATTTATATTAGTTCCTCCTAGTATTCTTAGATGATATTTTGATCTATTCCTAGAACAAATAAGATCATGATAAGCATTTAAGGATCGTGCTTGGTTTGTTTATAATAAATCAAATTTATGGGAATCTATCAAAATATGACTTCTATGTCCTAGAGGTGCAATACCTAGGATATATTATATCTATTTAAGGGATAGCAATTGATACTAGGAAGATACAAACCATTTTGAGCTGGCCTCCACCCACTAATATACCTAAATAATAGAGTTTCATGGGATTGACAGGGTATTATAGGTGGTTCGTAAAGAATTTTTCCAAAATAACCTATCCCATAACCAACCTTAAGAGAAAGGAGAAGGAATTTAAGTGGATGGATAAGTGTGAAACCACATTTGAGGGGCTTAAAAAAAAGCTTACCATGGTACCTATTCTTAATATTATAGATCCACAAGGAAAATTTTTAGTTTGCACTAACTCTTAATTGAAAATATTGGGGGTGTTCTATTCCAAGATGAGTTAGTTGTAGTGTATGAGTCAAGGAAACTAAAAATAAATGAGGTCAACTATGCTACACATGACCTAGAATTAGTAGTTGTAGTTCATGCCTTAAAGATGTGGTGACACTACCTATTAGGGAAACCTTTTGAGCTAAGAACCAACCACCAAATCTTGAGGTATATCTTTATCCAACCAATGCTTAATGCTTGAAAAATAAGGTGGATTGAGTTCTTAGTTGAGTATGAATTTGGTATAGAATACATCAAGGGCAAAGAAAATAAGGTTGTGGATGCCTTGAGTAGAAGAAGACATATAGTTTCTTTGACCCATTGTCATATAGACTTAATGGACCAAGTCAAGGAGAAGCAAGTAGAGGATCAATTTTATAGTGAAATATGAGCAAGGATGAAAAGGAACATTGAGAAGAGTAAGGATTTTGGTATGAAATATGGACTTTTATGTTTCAAGGATAGGATGGTGATCCCTAAGGCTAGTGATCTAAGGGATTTGATCATGTAGGATATGCATAAGTCTCCATACTCGGCTCACCCAGGAGGAGTTAATATGATGAAGAACATGAAAAAGACCTTTTATTGGCTAGAAATGAATAAAGATATCATAAAATTTGTGGATCGATGTCTGGAACACCAGAAGGTGAAAGCTAAGCATAGACATCTAGTTGGATATCACAACCCTCCTTGGTAGTACTAATATTTCATGTTTGGATTTGTAATGCAAATAATGTTAAATGCTTAGACTGTTGGATTTAATGGTTATATATTTTAGATAATATATCCATTTTGCTTAAGAATATGGTATTACTGATGCATTGCTTCATTGCAAGAGTAGGTAATATCATGGATGGAAAAAAATATTGATCCATAGGCAAATGAGAGATTATGTTAAAGGAGAAATGATGACCAAATAGCTTAGGGTAACATGAATGAATACCCTCTTTCATGTAGGTGCATTATGGATTTTCTTGTTCTCCTATTCATACCTTTGGGTTAGAAACATTGCTTGCAATGAGCCTCCTTAATATGAGTAGGTGATATCTTGGGTCTATATTAAATAAAGAGCCACTCATTTAGGTATAAATGAAGGTACACAACAACAAGAGATTTCTTTTATTTTTCTTTACTTACAATTGTGTTTGTATGGTCTTTTTGCTTGGATTGATAGATTTAATCCTATGCTTGCTCTATGCATTAAGAGAAAATAAATATTGCTCTCTGGATTGCAATGTTGTTTGTAATGTTAATCAATAAAAATATTAATGTTGAAATCAATCTAATGTAAACTTTAACAAAAGAAATATTAAAGCTACACTAATGATAGATTTTTAATTAATCAATTGAAATATTAATCTAAGGTTAGTTTTATCAAGAGAAATATTTAAACTAATATTAATCTAATATTAGCTTATTAAAAAAATACTAAAGCTATTCTAATATTAGTTTCTTCTAAATCAAATGAATGATTAACCTAATGTTGGTTAAATCAATAAAAACATTGATTTGCTATTAATCGCTTATTAGTGAATGATGTTTTAATCCATGGAGTAGTGGATTTATTTGGTTGTTTTCTTGATTCTAGTTGAGCATTGTTCGTTTGTTCCTAGAGCCTCATGGCATGTAGGACCACCCTTCTTCTTTGGGAGGGATTACATTGCATTAATCACAGGAGGCACCACTCTTGATCATGGTATCTTTACTCTCCACCTAGTCATGTCTATGAACACTTGCATGAGGTGTCTTGGAGGGTAGTGGAACCATCTTCTGGAGCTTCTTGTTATTGTGTCCTAAACCTATATAATATGAAGGTAGGCTAAAGTTTGGGTTTGTTGAAATCAAGGAGTATATGAGAGAGATTACATGCAAGGTAGAATGATTTAGTGTGGAGTGGAAGAAGGTATTGGATGGACCTTTTTTTACCCTAATCTTGCTGGTTTAGGTAATACTTTTTACTTGTAACCTAGGTTGTTAGATATATGAGCATACTTACCTTTTATTTCCTTGATGTGGGTTGACAATTGTTGCTTAGAGTTGGGTTTTATGCTTTGTTTTCTCTCTTTAAAAGATCTGCAGGGAGGAAAGAATTTCCTTGAGCTACTATGAAGGCCTCCACTTCCTGGAATGAGTTTTATTTAATAGGATAGGGCTTTGAAAGAGGTATCAGAGGAATGTTCTTTTCATATATTCATTGGTTGACTAGTAGCTACTTGAAAGCTCCTTCTATAGATTTAGCATTGAGAAGAGAAGGGTTGGTGTGTGGTAGAATGACACAAGATATTTTTATTTTCCCTTGTTTCTTCCATATTAATGTTTGGCCATGTGTGTGCTAGCCTAGATTTTGGGTTTTATTTATCCTTCTAGTCTTGCTTCTAAATAATTTAGATGATGACACTTTAGAAATTCAATAGGTTACCTTTGGTTGGTGTTGACCCACTATAAGCTTGGTTTTAGGGAAGTATTATCAGGTTTGCTAGACTATTGGTAGTATTACATTCGTTGTTTGGCACCCTGGTAGACATAACTATTTTATGTTATCCTTTTTCTCTGGATAGGCTCATCTAGTCTTCACATAGTTTCTAGCATAAATACAAAACTTTTATTTGAATATATTTTAATTAATATAATGATAGTTAGTTTAGGAATTAATCTAACTAATGAAGCTTTTATTTGATTAGATTTTAATTAATCTAGTGATAGTTAGTTCAGGACTGAATCTAACTAATGAAGCTTTTATTTTATTAGATTTTAATTAATCTAATGATAGTTACTCCAAGAACGAATCTTTTCTTTGATTAGATTTTAATTAATCTAATGATAATTAGTTTGGGAATGAATCTAACTAATGAAGCTTTTATTTGATTAGATTTTAATTAATCTAATGATAGTTAGTTCGGGAATGAATCTAACTAATGAAGCTTTTATTTGATTATATTTTAATTAATCTAATGATAGTTAGTTTGGGAATGAATCTAACTAATGAAGCTTTTATTTGATTAAATTTTAATTAATCTAATGTTAGTTGGTTCAGGAATGAATCTAACTGAAAGCACGAGATTCCGAAAGATTGAAAGGAAAACTAATGCGATGTATTCAAAACCCAAAGTTAACGCTTAAGGTCCTATAAAGTGAAATGCATGAAATGAAAGAAAAGAGACGAATTTAAATGAGATAAAAGGAAGTATAGAAAGCACAACCCTTTTTATTTATACTCTTCCAATTCGGTTACAAAGACGTCTCCTCCCTTTTAGGGGGTAGGAGCGTTAACATAGTTTCAATTACAATCATGGATTTAGTGTTCCTCCTTCCGCTGGTATTGATGAATCTTTAATCCTTGCTGCTCCTCCTGCATTCAAAGAAACAACAAATCGTCAGCAGCACCTGTGTATGATAATGAAACTCGCAAATCTGAAAGAGTATTGTTAATGAATATAAAAGATAAATATAACGATGATTAAAATGAATCTAAATAGACTAAAAATTTGATAGAAGCATAATCATGTAACTAGCAAAATACTGCAAAAGAAACAGTCACCAAATTCGACATAGATCCGTATTCGTTCCGGGGTGGGACGAATAAACCTGCAACAATTTGGTATTCGTTCCGGGGTGAGACGAATAAACCTGCAATAAGGCAGGGGGTGCCCGAAGGCAAACCACCTGCTGGTTGAGACTTTGTTTCGACACCAATCCACTTGGGATGAGTCCAAAACCTGTTGTGATGTGTTGTCGACAAATTGGTAGGATATTGTGGCCAAAAAAATCGGGTTTTGGGTCTTGATTCGTGCCTCCAAAAGTCACCCAATAACCTCCCTTTCGATTGAGAGATTATGGATGTAAAAGCACAAATCGCAAGTAGGTATGTAAATTGGCAGCACTTCGTTGCTCAAAATGCTCCTTCTCTGTATATATTTTGGGTGGGAAAACTCCCCAATTTATAGACCTTAGGGTCTCCTTGTTTGAATTGCGCATGCGAGGGCGCCACTTGAGTTAACTGTCCTATTTTTAGAGAAAAGCTAACTCCCTATTAAAAAATCTTCTTGCATGATGTTTCTAAAATAAAGACACTCATCACTGAAGTCTTTCTTCTTGAATAAAATCTATTCCTCGCAATTGCATGGCCTGAAGCCTCAGTTAACTGGCGGAGTTGCCGAAGTTTGACTTTTTTTGCCAGTCAAACCTTCTATTCGCCTCACCCTAGGATGAATTCTGTATTCGTCCCTGGGTGGGACGAATGACAGTTTGTATTCATCCCTGGGTGGGACGAACAGAGAGCAAGGTGCCAAAAATGTGCCAAATTGACCTCTGACCTCTAAAACTACTTTTGGAAGTGGTTAGGACCACTGTTTAACCTCTGGGGGCTGCCCTAGGGACTGTTTGTGTCAATGCGATCAGCGCTCGTTGTCACGTAATCGGATTGGTGCTGTTTTGGTGTCTACAGATGCCCCTTTTTGGGAAGCGCTGTGCAAGGCGCAGCGTCGAGCAAAAATATATAACCAAAGCACTAATGATTAGGGTTTCTCAGTAACCTAACCAACTCTTGATGCCCCAAGTATGGAAAGGGCACGCATTCTTGAATCCTTGCTTCTGACGAGCTAAGGAACTAAAGTCAAGTGTTAACCTTGTTTAGTGAGGTGTTACTTGAACTTGGACATTGATCAATCATGAATAGGCAAAGGGCGCAACCTTTTGTCTGTGGGAACCTTGAGTTCATGATTCATGAATGCCAAGTGTTTGATCAGCTTGTGATAATTGCTTGTTTTCTGCCCCAAGTAGGGGCGCGATTGTCTTTGTCAATGATCCTTTGAATGCGTGTCATTTCCAAGATTGGGTATGTTGTTGTTGATTGGCGACTAAGTGTGACTACCCCCTCAAGCGACGAATCGATGAGGGAATGACCGACATGAGAAAAGCGATGAGTCGCTTGACCCAAGATGACTTAGGTAAGGGTGCCTTCAGTTGTTTAGCATTGAATGCGAAAGCAGTTTTCGAACATTCTGACCTATTTTTGGTGGGTTTTAACCCTTTTTGTGACGCATTTTGGAGCTGAAATTGGCAAAAATTCGTCTTCCCGTGGAGCGGTCCGGCTATGGTAGCCTTCTTAGGGAGTAGGATAGTGACAATTTGTAACCCCAATGTCTATTTTGGATGCCAAGAATGTCAGGCGCAAAAGCGCCTTCGTTCGGCAATGTTATTGCTATTTTTGGGTGGGTTTTGACCCGTTTTGGTGATGCCGTTTGGGGATGAAATTCTCGAAAATTCGGCTTCCTGTGGAGCGGTCCGGCTATGATAGCCTTCTTAGGGAATAGGATAGTGAGGATTTGTGACCCCGACATTAGTTTTGCATGCCCGGAATGTCCAGTGCAAAAGCATTCTGATCGGACACTGTTAGGGCTATTTTTGGTGCATTTTTGTGCAATTTTTTGTTGTTTTTGAAATTTTTGCTCTGTATTCATCCCAGGGTGGGACGAATTCCTATTTAGTATTCATCCTAGGGTGGGATGAGTGCTAACCAGAGTGCTCATCCCAGGGGGGAACGAATACAGGCTCAAAAATCCTTTTTAAAGGCCAAAACTGAGTTTTGGGCTCATTTGCATTTGTTTTTCTGGGCAATTTGGAGCTCTGAGGAGGAGGAGGTCAATTCTACGAAGCGAAGCGCTACAGAATTTTTCTTGCGACCATGAGTGCACACACCGGATCGAGCGGCGGAGCCAAAGCGCTACCAATGAGTGCCCCTTCCTCTTTATTTTTTTGTGTCGCAATTGAAAAACCGCAATTTGTTTATTTCTTATTTTTTTTTGTTTTTTTTTTTGTTTATGGTTAAAAATGAAAACCCTAGTTGATGAACACATAACTGAAAACTTAATTTAACCCTAGTTAAACACAGATCAAAATTTTAAGTGAAAACTGAACTTAGAAAGTTAGTTTAGAACAGAACTTAAAAACTGCGTTGAACCTGAATGAAACCAAAAGCTAAACTGTAAGTTAAAAAATGTAGAGTAAAACTAAGCGAAAAGCGTAGCGTGAACCCTAGTTGACTGAACCCTAGTTGTGTAATTGTTTTTGTTGTTTAATTAATCAGTTAGAGTTAAAAACCCTAGGTCTGACAAATTAATTTTTGTAAAGTTTTGTTGTGTTTTTGAATTTATCAGTTAGGATTAGAAACCCTAGGACTGACAAATAATTTTTGTAAAGTTTTGTAATTTTTTTTTTTTGTTTAATTAATCAGTTTAGAGTGTAAACCCTAGGTCTGACAAATTAATTTTTGTAAATTTTTGTTGTGTTTTTGGAATTTATCAGTTAGGATTAGAAACCCTAGGACTGACAAATAATTTTTGAATTTTGTAATTGTTTTTATTGTTTAATTAATCAGTTAGAGTTAAAAACCCTAGGACTGACAAATAATTTTTGAATTTTGTGCTTTGTTTTTGGCTGTACAGTTTGAATGCATTATTTGTATATACATGTTAGAGTTGTACAATTTTTCATTGTTTTTAATGTTTTTGTGTTGTTTTCTTTCGCAGGTTGTGAAGAGCCGACATCGGGTGCCTACTATTTTTACTGAAGCGCATGCAACACTGACTTTGGCTGACTGGGATTGGCTTGACGCCCTTGGGCTCAAGCAGGTGACTCGGCTAGAGCCGGTGGTCGGGGATCAGGCCTATCTGATGGCCCTGATCAATCTATGGGATCCCCGGACCAACACCTTCCATATCCCAACAGGGGAGATGACGGTGACCTTGGAGGATATCTATCGGATTCTTTGGATTCCAATAGATGGACTGCCGATCCGGACGATGCCATGGGATCGGAGGACAGCGGTATTGATACGCTATTTTGGGCATGGGGAGGAGTTGGGTGTGGAGACCCCAGTGGAGAGGGTGGAGATCGACTGTCAGATGGGTGGCATACTGGTTCGATGGTGGCTAGAGAAGGGTGTGTTGGGAGTGAGGCACGCATTACTCATGGGCCTCATTTCCAACATGCTGCTTCTCGACTCGTCAGGTGCGAGGTTCCCATGGAACCTGCTAGAGGTGGTGTTCAGGCTAGTGGAGTGTCCGACAGACACACCGATGATTATGAGATGGGGACAGACTCTGTTAGCACAACTTTATGATGAGTTGTACGAGGTCCACTGCCGAAAGTGAAAGGGGATCAGTTGCAGCTACTTGTTGCAGTGTTGGGCTTGGCAGCACATAGCAGTGGAGAGGCCTACGGGGCTACCCTGGATGACTCGGGCGGAGATGGCAGACCGGGAGATTGGATACGGGGTATTGTGGTGGAGGTCGGAGGAGCAGGGTCAGAGTCGACGATGGGCAGGTGTCGTAGGGCATTATGTCGATGCCTTCGCTCGGCTTACTCCAGGGGAGGTGTTTTGGTGCCCCTACCGGGACTGTCCAGCCTGGCCTGAGGCTGGAGAGTGGCTTCGATGGGTACAGAGGGAGCGGTGGCTGATTGGGAGGCATGGGACTGAGCAGGAGTTGTTCCCATACGACCGAGTCACATGACAGTTTAGGGTGCGCCAGGGGATGCCTGGTGAGCCCATGGTCTATCGACATCGGGGGGATGAGAGGACTCTGGATCGGCCATTCATTGCGCCACTTGGCGAGGATTCAGATACGATGATTGACGTCCCAGATGTGGATGACGTCGGGGTTACTACTGAGTATGAGCAGTGGTGGACCTTGCGACAGTGGAGAGGCGAGGGGCCGCTTGGCGGTGCAGAGGCAGCAGCAATAGGGGATGAGGGTGTAGAGGCACCAGATGAGGGTTGGGGAGTACCACGTGATGATGCAGACATGGTGGAGGTTGAGGGTGTTGGAGGGGAATTTGGGGTACCAGATCAGCCGGAGATGTAGGACATCCCGGAGCAGTGGGAGCCAGAGCAGGCTGTTGTCCCGGATTCACCTATGCCTCAGGCAGGTTCGGAGGATGCGGAGGTAAGACAGGGTGCAGAGATAGCATGATTGGAGGAGCTACTATGGAGGTGAGATGGGGAGCTGGGAGAGGCTTTGCAGGAGAGAGATCTCCTGCGGACTCAGCTGGCAGAGTGGGAGACTGCATGGGCTGCGTCCCGTCGATAGGAAGGGGATACCGATGCTGCACGAGAGAGGGATCTACTACGGATGCAGCTAGCACAATGTGATGACGTAGTAGCTTACTACCATCGATGAGAGGTAGAGTGGGATCAATGGGAGTTAGATTGGCTTTGGTGGGAGGCAGACTGGCATCGATAGGAGGTAGACTGGCATCGACATCGGATGGATATGGAGGGAGAGATCATCCACCTTGGTGGGCGGTTACCTGAGCCTCCTAGAGGGGGTTCTTCATGATGGACGAGAGACAACGATACTGAGCAGTCAGCATCGTCCCATCATCGATGGCTAGATGAGGGGGGCACTAGTAGGCATGATGCAGGGGCGAGCAGCAGTCACCCTGAGAGGTCCCATAGGACCCACACCACGGGGGGTAGTTCCCGTCGCACCGATCCTGCGTGATCATGGTGGCCGATGCCCTAGGCTTTGGGGTTTTTGAGTTTTTGGTTGTTGTTGCGGGGTCAGAGGACCGGTTTATTTGTAGCCTGTGGGCATTTTTGATGATATATATATAGATGACTCTTGTTTTTGGTTTTTATGAACTTTTCATGGTGTGTTTTTATGGACATGTATTTACATTGATGGTATGCAAATGCTTGTATAAATGCGATGGTTCTAATTTGTATGATGTGTGCATATGGAATGAATGAAATTATTTGTTGATTACTTGTCGATACACCTTAGACTGTACAAGACTTGACTGACTTGCTGAACTAATGGGACGACTATGTGGAATAACTTTGCATGTGAAAACTTTGTTTTTGTATTGTGCATATTTTTTGATGATGATGTATGGAATAAAATGTACCAGTTGTTTTATAATGTAGTTAAGCTTTTCTCGAGATTCAGATATTTTAACTAACTAGCCAAGATTGTGCATTTATCTCGCAAGACTTTTGAACAAGGTATAAATCCAACTTGGAGGTTAACCAAGTTATTTCACATCCCTGTGTGTGCAATTGAGTTCGTTTATGTGGTATTTGTCAGGATACCGCCAGTGCCAGATAGGCTATCAACCAAACCTGTACTGAGGATCACCTAACTAGCTCCACTAACTCCGTTGTTGGATTTAGCAAGATTAATCCATGGGACAATCTAGGGTACCATAAGCTAGCTCATCCACATGCAAACATTGGTCTGCTCACACGCAAAGCTAATGTGACAGACATATCATCATGCGGGTAGGATACCGCCATTGCCAGGTAGGCTATCCACCAAACCTGTAATGAGGATCACCTAGATGGTTTTCGAATGCTGAGAATTCCAGGGATTCAAGTTCAGGTTTTTTATCGGTTCAATGGTTTGGGATATTTGCTCATATACAAAGTGATGAAAATCACTGTTTATTTTGTTCTTTGTTTTTTGTTTTTTTTTGAGCAAGGATGTTAAATAGTAGTGATAACCACTATTATTTGATTTGGCATTTGAGCTTTGTAAGGTGATTGGGGAATAACATTGATTCTTTTAGGCCTTGGGGATGACTACCCATCCTTGGCAGGGACGTGTAGTACGAATCCTTACGACTTTGGGAACCAACGGGTAGTATGGAGATTATGAAATGAGGGTATTGATCTTTTTAGGCCTTGGGGATGACTACCCATCCTTGGCAAGGACGTGTAGTACGAATCCTTACGACCTGAGAGACCAAAGGTGATTGTGATGATGGCTTGTGGAAATGGTTTTTTTGGAATGGTCATTGATTCTTTTAGGCCTTGGGGATGACTACCCATCCTTGGCAGGGACGTGTAGTACGAATCCTTACAACCTTAGGAACCAATGATGATTTTTGAATTTTTGGTAGTGATGAAAACCACTATTGATTAGGAGGAATGGATGGGGAAGAGCTTGTCCTTTTGTCAATTCTCAGCATTCTTGAACCATTCGCACAGGGGGATGAACAGGCTAATCTTTCACCGATGGTACCCTAGACTGCTTTGTAGGTTTCTCTTGCGTTCACACAACTTAGGAATTATTTTATGTGTGTAAATTTGTGTAGGGATATTACATAACGAGGTGTGACCCAAGTAAAATTTTCCTATGTAAAATCTGTTTGACTGTGTACAATTTTTGGCTAGAAAGGTAAAGACAGCTGAATGACGAAAACCCTAAATACATTAGGAGACAACTGACTAATGCTAAAAAAATGGGATGGTGTGATGCGGGATGTAAGCATTGATAAAATTGATGTGATGTGGAAGATGATGGGATTGTCAAGTAAGGACAGTCTATGGTGCTTTTGACTTGTATAACCAACAAATATGCAATGTATGAATATGATGCCTAATGCAACCTATATTTTTGTATTTTTGATGTTTTATGAGTATGCATGGAATGAAGATGCAATTTTTTTTTTTTTGTTATTTTTTGATGATTTTATTGTTTTTTGTTTATTTTTGAATATTTATTTTGACCAAGCGGTTATGGTAACCCTTGGAGCTTTTGGTGTGACCAAAGGGTTTATGGATACCTTTGGGGCATTTGTGGGGTTGACCAAGTGATTATGGGAATCCTTGGAGCTTTTGGTTTGACCAAAGGGTGTATAGACACCTTTGGGGCATTTTGGGGTTGACCAAGCGATTGGGATAATCCTTGGAGCTTTTGGGTTGACCAAAGGGTGTATAGACACCTTTGGGGCATTTTGGGGTTGACCAAGTGATTGTGATAATCCTTGGAGCTTTTGGTTGACCAAAGGGTTTATGGACACCTTTGGGGATTTTAGGGTTGACCAAGCGATTGTGAGAATCCTTGAGCTTTTGTTCAAAATACAAATTTTAAAGATTTAAATCCTTGAGCTTTGGTTGACCAAAGGGTTTATAGACACCTTTGGGGCATTTTGGGGTTGACCAAGCGATTGTGAGAATCCTTGGAGCTTTTGGGTTGACCAAAGGGTGTATGGACACCTTTGGGGCATTTTGGGGTTGACCAAGCGATTGTGAGAATCCTTGGAGCTTTTGGTTGGACTATGGCTCTCTAAATGTGGAATGGCCTCAAATGAATGATGTTCAAGGGTTCGAGCTCCTTGATTCCTTCAAGAGAGGCAAGCCGATAAGTTCCAGGTCCTATTCGACTATCAATCACATAAGGACCTAACCAGTTTGCTGCAAACTTGTCCCTCAGATGGGACGGTAAATTAGAATTCTGCTGGTTCTCCTTTAAGACCAAATCTCCAACCTAAAAATCCCTTAGGTGAACCTTCATATTATATGCTCTCTTAAGTCGCTCTTGATAGATACGCAAATGCTCGAGAGCATTGACGCGTCGTTCGTCAAGCAACGTAAGTTGATCTAACCGGGCCTGCCACGCAGTGTCATCATCGATGAACTCTTGCATTGATATGCGCAGCGAAGGGATTTCCAACTCAAGAGGCATGACAGCCTCGGAGCCATACACCAGCAAAAATGGAGTTGCCCCAGTGGGCGTCCGAATACTAGTGCGATAAGCCCATAGGGCAAGCGGGATCTGAATGTGCCAATCCTTATGATTATCTATGACAGTATTTTTGAGGATGGCGATGAGCATTTTATTAGACGCCTCTGCTTGCCCATTTGCCTACGGATAATAGGGTGTTGAAAAACTATGCTGAATTTTGTACTTTGTGGTCAAAGCACGCACATCTTTGTTCTTGAAGGGTGTCCCATTATCCGAGAGGATCTTGGATGGAATACCAAAATGACATATGATATTATGCAAAATAAACTCCGCAATGCGGGGTCCAGTCATAGAGGTTAACGAAATTGCTTCCACCCACTTGGTAAAATACTCTGTGGCTGTAATGATAAATGTGTGATGACCCGACGACGTAGGGGAGATCTTTTCGATTAGATCAAAGCCCCACTACAAAAAAGGCCAAGCCGATTGGATCGGTTGCAAGGCCTGAGAAGGTACGTGTGTCAAATTGGCATGATGTTGACACTTCACGCACTTCTTCACATATGCGCAACAATCTCGCTCTAAAGATGGCCAATAATAACCCATGCAAAGAATGCGCTTTGCGATGGCCATACCGCTGAAGTGGCCACCACATGTACCATCGTGGGCTTGGGTGATCGCCCAAGCGGACTCTTGCTGGTCCAAGCAATGGAGGAGGATTCCTTCATAGCTCCGACGATACAAAATGTCTCCTAGCAAGACATGTTTTGCCACTTTCTATTTGAATGATATTTTCGTGGCTTGTGTCAATCCAAGTGGGAGAGTACCTAGCTTGAGGTAATCCCTTAGGGGTGTGTACCAATCCTGCTGATCAGAAACCTCGATGGTATGAACAGCCAATCCCTCTTGAAGTTCATCCCGAGCAAAAGCTGAGCAGGAAAGAACTTGTAAAAATAGCATTGTGTTGCTATTAAGAGGGGTAGGGGAGAACAAGGACCCCCAGTTGGCTTGAGTCAAACAATCTTGGATTCGAGAAAACCTATCCATAGATGGTTCAATCTGGATCAAGTGGATTCCTGGCATGAGGTCAGAGCTTGCACGCTCCATCACGGGTTGCGATAATGTCTTGACCTGAATGGTTGTCATCTCACCGGAAAGGTCTTGTGGGATTAGTGACCCCAAGGAGGCCATAGTATCCGCAAAATGATTCGATGATCGAGGGAGTGCCTCGATGTCATACCATTCAAGTTGTGCCAGGAATTTGTCCACAAGGGCTTTATAAGCCTACAGAACTAGGCATTTACATTGGAATATCCCCTTAACTTGATTGACAATTAATAGCGAGTCACCAAAGATGTTCAATCGTTTAATGTTCATGGTGACTGTTGTCTGAAGACCTATGAGCAAGGCTTCGTATTCTGCATTGTTATTGGTGCACGGGAAGTCTAATTTAAATGACAGAGGCATTGGAGCCCCTTGTGGAGTGAAGAATACAATTCCCGTGCCACCTCCTTGCTCACACTTAGAACCATCGAAGAATAGGGTTATGTCAGCCTGTGACTCAGGCTCATCAGAATCTGGCGATTCTAAAACATGGAAGACCCCATCATCAGGTAGTTCGAAGGTCAGAGGCTGATCATCTTCAAGAGGAGCCTCTGCTAGTTGATCGGCGATGACTTGACCTTTTATGGATTTCTGTCCAATGAATTCTATGTCAAACTCCATCAACAACATGATCCATTTTGCCGTGTGGCTACTATGATAAGTACGACTCATCATGTATCGCAATGGATTCTCCTTAGACACAACATACGTCTTATTGCTCAGCATGTAGTGGCGTAGCTTCTTGGTAGCAAACACCACTGCCAAGCAGAGCTTCTCAACGTATGCATAGTTAAGTTCATAACTGACCAGGGTGCGGCTAAGATAGTAAGTAGCCTGTTCTTTGTGAAATTCATTTTTTTGGGACAGCATGGCGCCCAGTGCCACCTCAGTAGCTGAGATGTATAAGTAGAATGACACTCCTGGTCTAGGTGGTGCCAATACTGGTGGCGAAGCCAAGTACTATTTAATATCATCAAAGGCTGACTGGCACTCGTCATCCCAATGGAATGCTACCCCTTTGTGCAATAATTTATTCATGGGTCGGCACTTGTCAGATAGCTACGCTATGAAGCGTTTGATCGACGTGACCTTTCCCTGTAGACTTCTGAGCTGCTTGATGGTAGTTGGGGGAAGCATTTCAAGGATTGCCTTGACTTTGTTGGGATCCACCTCGATTCCTCATTTGGAGACTATGAAACCCAAGAGCTTTCCAGAGGTGACGCCAAAGATGCACTTCTTGGGGTTTAGTCTGACTTTATGCTCAATGAGGCGATCAAGGACCTTGCTCAAGTCACCGAGGTGATCTAGGCGCAAAAGAGATTTGGCCAACAAATCATCCATGTAATCTTCCAAAGTTTTGTGCATGTAATCATGGAAGATGTACGTCATGGCACGTTGGTAGGTGGCGCCAGCATTTTTAAGGCCAAAAGGCATGACCTTATAACAAAATGTCCCCCAAGGCATTGTGAATGCCATTTTTAGTTGGTCCTCGGGATTAATACGAATCTGATTGTATCCTGAGAAACCATCCATGAGGGAAAGCATTTCGTGGCCCACTGTAGCGTCTACCAACGCGTCAATGCTTGGCAAGGGAAAATCATCCTTAGGACTCGCTTTGTTAAGATCTCAAAAATCGGTGCATATGCGAATCCTCCCATCGGGCTTCTTGACGGGAACCATGTTAGACAACCATGGCGGATAATCCACACAGATGACAAACTGTGCATCCAACAACTTTTGTAACTCGTCTTTTACCATTAAGGCCACTGTTGGGTGCATCTTGCGTAGTTTTTGCTTTACTGGCTTGATTGTCGGATCAAGCGTTAAATTATGCGTGACTAGCTGTGGGTCTAGTCCCGACATATCCTTGTATGACCATGCAAAAACCTCCTTCTTCTCCTTAAGAAGGGCAACATAATCGGCTTGCTCTTCGGGGGAGAGACTTACCCCCAGCTTGAGAATCCATGGATTCATTGGATCTGTGCCGATGTCTACATCAGTCGTTGCCTCGACCGACATGTGGGATCCGTCCTCCAACTGGTGTGGAGTTGGGATCAGATGGATATCATTTGCTGAATTAAGATCATCATTAGGAACGTCGGGTTCCTCTTCAGAATGGAAGACATCCTGAGTCTGTCCTGGAGTGAAATGAAACATCCCACCGCAAGGCCAATACTCTGATGGGGATGGTGGTGTGTCAACACGATCCCAATCTATAGCCTCTATGTCTAGATGCAATGACCATGTTGGATTGGTTGGATCATGGATGGGGGCGGTCAAGTCAATGGAGATCATGTTGATGAAATGATTGTAACCTCCATTACCGTAGGTGTGATAACTCTGACATTCTGGATGTTCTTGATGCTTTGGATCTGGCTCTGTAGGCACTGGCACAAAGGGATCAGCCCTATGCGTGGACATGCAAACAGGGTCTGCCCTAGGCACTGATGGTTTGATAGGGTCTCCAGGCGGAAGATGCTCTCTATGTACCTGGAGTGGCGGGTGCAGTAATTGCTATAACTACGTCGGGTTGAGGTGCCACCTATGTCTTGGACCTATGTGTAAGTGTTCAAACATGTCATCTATGTCCAAGGGATATTGTTGTTGCATTTGTCGCATGTGGTTGAGATAGGCCATCTCGGTTTCATCTTCGTAATCACTGTCAGAGATCCACAGGCCTTCATTGGCTCCAATAACTACTTGCGACATGGGAAGCTCATCTTGCTCGAGCAAATTAATATGGTCCCAACGAGGTTGTGTCGCTCTCTACGGGGGGACCTGATTTTCTTGAGGTAATCTATGCTCAATGGGATCATTCAATGGGAACATGGTCAAGAAGCTTTCTTGATAATCATCCATGGGAAGCATGTGGGAATGATTGCTTCTTGACTCAAGAGGATCCCAAGGTGATACCTCGTACTCCAACTCATCATCTGAAGACTCTGCTTGGTCTTGGTCATACCCTTCATGGAGGTGAGTCCTGGAATTGTCTCCCATTGCGACCGAAGGGAAAGGGTTGTTGAGGTCAACAAGGTTGTTTGTGTGTAATGGGAAATAATCCCCCAATGTATAAGTTGTATTTGGATTGGCATATGGATCCGATGCCAACCCATCCTTGTTGCCTATCCCTAGGCCTTGCATGTTTTCGACCAAGATGTCGAGGGGCAAAGGGTGATTAAACCCTACTCCTGACTTGTCATAAGGCATTTGGTATCTTGGTTGGCACAAAACATGCACTCCTTGTTCATACCTGCCCAACCCATATCCATGCCAATTGCATTGGCTAAGATATCGTAATGCGAAGTCTGGGTTAGACAGATAATTGACATCCTCCACAAAGGGCTCTTCATCTTCCTCTTCTTGTAGGGAAGGTTCAACGCCATTATCCAGGCCCCCAAAAATAAAGTTTGTCTGATTAGGTGGGTAGCCTAAAGGAACCACAGAGCCTATGGGGAGTCGAGGTCTTCCCATGTCTTGCATAGACTCAAGTGTGGGCGTTGCTACAACATTGCGCACTATATACTCCCCCATGCCCGTGTTAGACATCTCAACAGTAATCGTTGGCGATTGAGAGGAAGCGAATGGGAGTTCTCCCTGAGTCCACTCCATGTGGGGTGAACTAGGCGTCTCGACTTCCATTCTATTAGGCATCTCTTCTGTCGAGATGTTGGAGACTAAGGGTGGTTCCTCTTCCAGGGGCTTCTTTCCTTTGTCCATTGGTGTGGCCACCGTAGGTGGCATCATTGTGGGAGGACCAGATGAAGAAGATGAACCCACCTGGGAATTTGATTGATTTGGTAATGGAGATTCTTGCGTAATCGGACCCCTTTTAGATGGATTTAACTAAAAATCCACATGCGTTGAAGGAAGGGTCGACTGCGGCATTAGTTGCACTGAATTGCAGTATTTGAAAGGTTCTAAGTCTGCGGGGACCACATGCACTTGTCCTTCAAATGTATACTTTAAACATTGATGAGCAATTGAAGGGACACACTTCATGTCCCGGATCCAAGGTCGCCCCAGCAAGATATTGTAAGCCATCTCACCTTCTAAAATGTGGCACAATGTATGAATGTTCTTTTGTCCCACTTGTATGGGTAGGACAATTGTGCCAACTATCGAGCATATCGCATCATTGAATGCTCGAAGAGTATAAGTGGAAGGTACGATGTGAGAGGCTGGCAACTTCAAATGTTTTAAGGCGGTGGTTGTAATAATGTTACTGGACGAACCAGTGTCTACCAACACCCGCTTATACGGAATCCCATTGACCCACGCAATAACGTGCAGGGGTGGATCCGCCACATCACCAGCCATCGATTTTAATTCATCTTCTCGAAAGGTGATGACTGGTTCCGTACATTGTTTCACATGGCCCACGAAGTTGTTGAAAGAATTTGCTTCATGGGGATGCAGCTCAATTGCCTTTAAGATCTCCATGAGAGCCTCCCGATGGGGCGCCGATTGCTTAATAAGCTCATATATGGAGAGCCTAGCCGACGTGGTCCTTAGACTTTGAGTAAGTCTAGTTCGAATCGTGGCCACTGGTCTAGGCGGGGGAAGTTGTGTAGGGGTCGGTTGAGTTTGTGATGTTGATGGAACTTCTCTTGTGGCTGCCACGGGGGCAGCTCCTGGGTATCTCTTGTTTCGAGTCACGATGCTTATCATCCCCACATACCCTTCCATGGGGCAATTCTGTTGCACCTCATTGACATGAAGAGGTTTTGCTTGTGCATCATGTGTGGGCAAAGGATCTCTAAAAATGCCCATTTGTTGGTTGTTAGGCGCTATGGGATTATCCACTGCCAATGTATTGTTGTCAATGAGATCTTGCACTAAACCTTTGAACTTCCAATAGGCGTTAAGGTCATGCCCTTTCCTTCTGTGGAACCTACAGTAAAGATCCTCTCTGTAGCCCTTAGGCTTTGGCGCATTAGGATCTATTGTTTGAATCTCTGGCAGATTAATCAAGTTTGCCGCTGACAAACGGTCAAACAAGGAGTCCCTGGACTCGATGTATGGTGTAAATTGCCGCCTAGGGTGACACTGCTGATTTTGTTCCTATTTTTGGTTTTCTCTCTCATAGTTGTTTGGAGGCACCACCTGATAATTAGCCTTTGGAGGCTGTGTTGCTTGGGCAGGCTTAGGGGCGTTGATAGCAACTTGATTGACCACGGTGGGTTTCTGTTGCGTAGTCCCTATTTTAGTGCTCTTATTCCATTATTTTTTCTTAGGCTTGGCAATTTTGCCATCCTGTATCTTGATCTCTTCGATAATTCTAGCTTGCGCCAGAGCTTCTTCTAAAGTGGCATATTGCTGCAGCTGCAATAGCACAGAGATCGATCGCAAACAACTCTTTGCGAACATTTGAGTTAGGTCGGACATAGGAGGGAGGTAGGATAGCTTTGAAAGCAACGTCCTCCACCGATTCCCATATGCCACCATAGATTCCTCCTCATACTGCTTGAGGCTAGCTAGATCACTTAGTGACGCCTTTTTCTTTGTGTTGAAAGTGAAACGTTCTAGGAACGCGTCCACTAGCTGATCCAAGTTGTAGATGCTATGCTTCGGTAAATGGGTAAACCAATCCGAGGCAGGTCCTACGAATGTGGTTATAAATGTTCTTAATAGCAATGCATCATTATCTTGAATACCGAAGCATTGGCTCAAGAATCGAGTCACATGCTCTTGAGCATCTTCCTCCCCTCTAAAGAGTGCCAACTGGGGTAGCTTAAAATGTTCGGGGTATGGAGGTGCCGGCACTGACGGATGCACAGGATGACTACGGAGTTGGCATAAAGTAGGCTTTTGGGGCCCAGAAGTCTTGAGTTCCATAGTCTCTAAGCGTTCTAACAACACTTTGTATGCATCGGAGGACTTAATCTCCTCCTCCTTGGTTTGCTCCCACTGTGGGTTGTGGGGAACTTGAGGCCTTTGGAGGGATAGCTGGGTAGCACCCCTTCCGCCTTGATAGGGCATTTCAGCCCGCTCTTCTTCTTGTTCATAATCCTCATAAGCTTCTTGAGGAGTGTCTGGCCTAGGCCTGTAAACATTGATGGGTGCCCGCGGAGGATGCCCATCACGGTTTCAGGGAGTGGCCTCCCGCTCAGGTCTAGGAGGTCTTAGAGGCAGTGCTTGATGAAGTCGCGGAGACCTGTCTCACACTAAGGGGTTGTGCCTCACATACATCTCAGATTTCTATGCACGAGGGACTGGGGCCTTCTCAGGCACATTGTTGTGAAGCAATTCAGCTGTCTGACGTTGAATGCGCTCTTGATTAAGGCGACACAAATGTTCTAATTGTTGTTGGTCTTGCCTAAGCCACGTGATTTGCGCTTGGCGGGCGGCTAGTTTGGCAAATGCCAAGTCATTTTGTTCCGTCGTCTCTTGTTTAGGAGGCCTAGATGCCTCCCCTACATATCTTTCTTGATCATGGTACTCTGAGACCCCTATATGTTGCTTCCCTCTATCGAGGTTAGCAGCATTGACTTGAAGCTCTGGTCTCAATGAGCGATCTGGATATAAAGCGGGTGCAGACGTGCATCGTTCCCATGCTATGTACTATTCTTGAGGAACATAGTGATCTTCCTCACATTCTCTGTTATATGCATAAAAGGTGCGGGCATAATTGTCTTGCCCTGTCGGGAGAACCTGATATTCTGGATATGGTCTAGTGTGTCTGACATTAATCGGGGGTAAATTAGGAGTAACGAAATCATATGGTTCCTCCTTGTGGACCCTTTGTTGTTCAAGCACTTCATCACTAGGCCACCCATAACGAGCTTCCAAGGGAGGCCTTATATCTAGGTCAAGTGCTACATGTAGGTTGTCTTCTTGAAAGGATCTTTGTTGAATGGGAGTACCCCTTAAGGAGGTGCCTCTATAGTCTTGTCTAGTGATGGCATGAGTTGGAGTGCCCCTCAAGGAGGTGCCTCTAGAGTCATGTTCTATAACTACATGGTGTGGACTAACTTGTGTATCCTACCGCCAAGGCGGGATGGCCAAGTCTTTAGGGCTATATCGGAGGTGACTTGTCCCCCTTGGTGCATTCTCTACAGCTTTTGCCCGTGATTGGGCTTGGCTACGGGTGTACACCATGGTGATGTTAACCTAAAGATATAGAGATTCTTTTTTGGATTTTTCTTTTTATGATTTTTTTTGATACTCTAAATAGAAAATAGCATACACACACAAGCAATGATTATCTCTTTTAAAGATTAAAAGTGTGCCCTAAATCTGGTTTAGTGTGTTTTGTTGTTTGTTTTTTTGAAAGCTTTTTATGAAAACCATTTAAATGCAATTATGAAGGCTCTTATGACTCCCAAAATGGTCGCCCCTTCAATATACCATTGTCGGACCGATATACCAACCTCTCTATATACCCGCCCTTACGTGAGGGAGACTATAGGTACGTGAGAGCAGATGATACGTGGAACATAGGCGGTACGGAAGGGGAATCGCTCTGTTTATGACACCTACCATAGAAGACTTATCCTCATGCGCTAGGAATCACCCCAAGCTACACTTGGTCAGCTTTCATCAGGATTTACGTCTAGCAACAGTCGCGATCGGGGTAATGTATGCAAATATCCAAGCCAACGTGGTGATGAAATCCACTATTGGTCTTGCTCAAGGGCTGGGGTTTTATGACCAGCTCCTTGGTTTAAGTAACCACGTGATGTGTGGGGTTCATTTTAATTTGCAAAAAATGAAACAGGCAAACAAAAAGGAAACTTTCCCTAAGCCATACAAAAACTGAAAATCAAAAAATAGAAAACAGAAATTTGACAGAGGCTTGTTAAAAACCCCTACCTCTTCTCTGCCCAAAAGGATGTTTCTGATTTGCTGCTCTAAAAAATGCATAGAACGCTATTCGTCCCTGGGTGAGATGAATATCAGAACCGTATTCGTTCCAGGGTAGGACGAATGCCTATTCGCCCCTGGGTGAGACGAATCCCAATTCTGTAATCGTCACTGACCGAAATGAATAATAGTCTAATGACTAAAAAATAGGTACCTGTAATCAAAACAAGCAATTTCAGATCAGAAATCTAACCTAAAAAAAAATAGAGGACAGAGGTCCCACCGTGATCGCCATTGAAAGCACGAGATTCCGGAAGATTGAAAGGAAAACTAATGCGATGTATTCAAAACCCAAAGTTAACGCTTAAGGTCCTATAAAGTGAAATGCATGAAATGAAAGAAAAGAGACGAATTTAAATGAGATAAAAGGAAGTATAGAAAGCACAACCCTTTTTATTTATACTCTTCCAATTCGGTTACAAAGACGTCTCCTCCCTTTTAGGGGGTAGGAGCGTTAACATAGTTTCAATTACAATCATGGATTTAGTGTTCCTCCTTCCGCGTGCCCACATGTGAAATGGGCGGGCCAAAGTGTTGCCATCGCTGGTATTGATGAATCTTTAATCCTTGCTGCTCCTCCTACGTTCAAAGAAACAACAAATCGTCAGTAGCACCTGTGTATGATAATGAAACTCGCAAATCTGAAAGAGTACTGTTAATGAATATAAAAGATAAATATAACGATGATTAAAATGAATCTAAATAGACTAAAAATTTGATAGAAGCATAATCATGTAACTAGCAAAATACTTCAAAAGAAACAATCACCAAATTTGATACAGATCGATATTCGTTCCGGGGTGGGACGAATAAACCTGCAACAATTTGGTATTCATTTCGGGGTGAGACGAATAAACCTGCAATAAGGCAGGGGGTGCCCGAAGGCAAACCACCCGTTGGTTGAGACTTTGTTTCGACACCAATCCGCTTGGGATGAGTCCGAAACCTATTGTGATGTGTTGTCGACAAATTGGTAGGATATTGTGGCCAAAAAATCGGGTTTTGGGTCTTGATTCGTGCCTCCAAAAGTCACCCAATAACCTCCCTTTCGATTAAGAGATTATGGATGTAAAAGCACAAATCGCAAGTAGGTATGTAAATTGGCAGCACTTCGTTGCTCAAAATGCTCCTTCTCTGTATATATTTTGGGTGGGAAAACTCCCCAATTTATAGACCTTAGGGTCTCCTTGTTTGAATTGCGCATGCGAGGGCGCCACTTGAGTTAACTGTCCTATTTTCAGAGAAAAGCTAACTCCCTGTTAAAAAATCTTCTTGCATGATGTTTCTAAAATAAAGACACTCATCACTGAAGTCTTTCTTCTTGAATAAAATCTATTCCTCGCAATTGCATGGCCTGAAGCCTCAGTTAACTGGCGGAGTTGCCGAAGTTTGACTTTTTTTGCCAGTCAAACATTCTATTCGCCTCACCCTGGGACGAATTTTGTATTCGTCCCTGGGTGGGACGAATGACAGTTTGTATTCGTCCTTGGGTGGGACGAACAGAGAGCAAGGTGCCAAAAATGTGCCAAATTGACCTCTGACCTCTAAAACTGCTTTTGGAAGTGGTTAGGACCATTGTTTAACCTCTGGGGGCTGCCCTAGGGACTGTTTGTGTCAATGCGATCAGCGCTCGTTGTCACGTAATCGGATTGGTGTTGTTTTGGTGTCTACACTAACTAATGAAGCTTTTATTTGAATAAATTTTAATTAATCTAATGATAGTTAGCTCGGGAATGAATCTAACTGATGAAGCTTTTATTTGAATAGATTTTAATTAATCTAATAATATTTAGCTCAGGAATGAATCTAATTGATGAAGCTTTTATTTGAATAGATTTTAATTAATCTACTGATAGTTAGTTCGGGAATGAATCTAACTAATGAAGCTTTTATTTGATTAGATTTTAATTAATCTAGTAATAGTTAGTTCAGGAATTCTAACTAATGAAGCTTTTATTTTATTAGATTTTAATTAATCTAATGATAGTTAGTTCAATAATGAATCCAACTAATGAAGATTTTATTTGATTAGATTTTAATTAATCTAATGATAGTTAGTTTGGGAATGAATCCAACTAATGAAGCTATTATTAATTAGATTTTAGATAATATAATGTTAAATAGTTTGGAATTAATTAATATAAAGGTAGATTAGCTGGGAAGGATTCCAAATAAGGAATCGTAATCCTTAGTTTTGTAATCTAATGACAAGATTACTCATTAATATAATAGTAGTTTAGTTTGGAATGAATCCATCTATTTTTTACTTTGGATTAGACCTATTGGAAATTTAGTTTTCCTATCTCCTTCTTTAGAATAATAACGTAATATGAAGATAGAGTTTTTCAATAATGATTCCAACCTTTGATTGTATGTTGATGGTATCACAGTTCATTAGCACTTCGTCACATTCTCACATGGACGATCATTGTTTTTGGTTGGTGATCGCTTCTCCCAACTACACCATGGAGAGCACTTCTTTTGTGACATGTGACATAATGTGCTAGAATTATTTGAAGACTATCAAATATAGAGGAATATAGAGTGTGAATGAAGACAGTTGTTACATTTTTTTTTTTTTGCATCCACCTATCAACGTCTCTTGCAGGACTATTTCAAGACTTATCACCAACACTACCAAAATATGTAACTAATGCTTGAATGATGTGTTGTAAGTTGTGGTTAGAATTGAACTATCAAATTAACACACGACTATAGCTGCTTATAATGATGCCTTGTAATGGCTTGCTTGACCTTGACACATTTATTAGCTGATATAATTATTCCTCCTATGGACATTATAATATCTGTCCTCCATCTTGGATTTAGTCTAAATAAGATCCGTGCATCGTAAATAACTCATTTGTGAAGTCTCTAGATTGTTTCAGATCCTTGATCGTGTTGGCGACCTCCAAATATGGGTGACATTGCAGAGCTTATTAAAAGATATTCAAGGGGGGATTTATTGATGTAAATCCATGCTTCATTGATTTTTAAAATATTTTTTTAATGGTGTTTTTCTGGCAGCACACTCTATAAAAAATACAAAGTCAAACATACTTTTCTAGAGTACAACTCGGATGGATGACCACTTGGGAAGTCTCGAGGCTACACACATTTATAGGGTCAGTGTTTTTTGCATTTTTGAAGTAGCAATTTATAACCGAATAAAGCCTTATATATAGTCATTGGAAAGGTTTTTTTGAGGGGTATCTATTAATGCAATCATTTTCCAGTTCTAAAACTATTTTCTATGCTGAAATTTGGTTTGAAGTTTTCATTGTAAAACAAAGTGTATTTTCGGTTGCATTCGACACTCTTGAATAGAAAATTTGGAAAAATTGTGAGGGACTCAATTTTAAGTCATTGGTGGGACATTAGGCCAAGTTATTCATTGAATATGATAATTTTGGAGGTATTATTATAATTGGAGGTATTAATATTGCAACATTTATAGGCACATTTGGGGGTATCCTTTATCCAAAGTTTATAATATGCTCATCAACTCAAGGGGTGATTTAGGGCCTCTTGTCCTATGTTGGTGGAGTCCTCTTGTAGCATTGTCTTGGCCACTTTATGTTTGGTGTTTGCCTCTCCTAATTTGGGCTTGTTCTTAATTTTATGCTTGCTATAACCCTTGCATGTTTTTAGGGTTTATATAATTGTAATCAATTGTAGTCCCTTTGCATATACACACTTGAAATTTTTTGCAACATCTAAAATCAAGCAAGAACACAAGCACCTTGTCATAACATCTAAGCACCTGAAACTTTGGCACACTATTGTAACAAATTCTCAAAAGGCAAGCAAGTAAGCATTGTAATAAGCAGTTTCACTTCTTACTCTCTTTGGGTGGAAAAGGATACTTGTGTTCAAGTTATCCCTCCCACTTTTGGAACCACTTGATGATTCAAAGTGGAAAACTAGGCAAACCCTCCTCTGGATTTTAAGTGGTATACCCTAGATTTTTTAGAGGGTTCTAATTTGGCATTTGTGTTTCTTATTTCATCCTTTGTTGAGATCCCTCTTCTTTCAATCATTTTTTAAATCATGGCTACTACAAATCTACTAAGTGGACTCACTAAAAATCTTGAAGGAGCTCACTCTTTTACAAATTGGAAATATGAAATGGAATCTATCTTGATGATGAATGACATGTGGGATTTTGTAAGAGATAGAAAAAATGATGAAGACCCACTCACAACACCTGAAGACCCTACAGAAAAAAACTATTTGAAAAGAATTCCAATATAGCTTTAAGTCTCATCAAGCTAACTATAGAAATTCAATGTAGAGAAACTGTAAGGGCTGTAACTACACCTAAACAAGCATGGGATGCTCTAATAATATTATTTTATAGGACAAGTCAAAACAATATTTTGTATCTAAAACAAAAATTGCACAATCTCTGTATGAAAGGCTTACTTACTGATTACCTTATGGAAGTGAAGTCTATTAGGAATGATTTCTTAGCTATTGGCAAAACTATTGATGATAATGAGTTGATTCCTACAATATTGCATGGACTTATTTAAAAATTTCACTCCTATACTACCATGTTAGATCTAAGTGGTAAAACAATGAGTTCAACACTTGAGGAGATTGAAATTCTACTAAAGAAACATGAGCAAGCCCTAATAAAATATGAAGAGTTTGAATCCTCATCAACAAATTTTGACACTAAGGCATCCTTACAGCCTAGACAAAATAGGTCCAAATTAGAAGAATCAGAATTAGAGAGGTAGATAGCATCATAGATACCCACAACAACTATGTCAACAACAACATCATCAACCATGTTAGCAGTACCAATAGAAGCCACATCAACAATACCAGTAGTAGCCACATTAGCAACATCCACATAAGTATAATCAATAGCAAAATTAGTAGCCAAGATGGAAAATAAGACCCCCTCAAGGGGGTCATCCTAATAGAGGGTCTCAAAACAATAATCAATATGGGTGTAACTATTATGGAAAATGGAATCATAATGTCAAAAATTGCTATCAAAGACAAAGAGATCAAAGGGGTCCACAAGATAATAATCTCACAACATTATATGCAACAAACCAAGTTAATATTGAAGATAAAGATTATTGGTATATTGATTCAAGGGTAGCAAAGCACATGCTAGGAAGGCAAGATTGGTTGACCAAGGTTCAACCTACTTCTAATAATTTCATTAATTTTTGTGATGAAAGTACCCTTCCCATTGAAGGTGTTGGAGAGACACCACTTGCTTTGCATGATGGGGATCATGTTCCTGCAATAGATGTCTTGTATGTACCTAGTCTTAAGAGGAGTCTTCTTTCTATTGGGTAGCTTACAGATAAGGGTTATATTATCTATTTTTTAAAAGACAAGTGCTACATTCAAGAACCAAATGGTACTATCAAAGCCATGGGAGACAAAAAGGATGGTGTTTACTACCTCCTTACCAAATCTATAACTCAAATATCTTTGCATTCAACTATTGATTTTCTTTGGAGTACATGTGGCATGAAAGAATGGGGTATTTAAATTTTCATAATATTCAAATGATGGCAAGAAAAGGTTTGGTAAAAGGGCTTCCTCACCTTAAGGAGTCAAAATTCTTTTGTGAGCCATGTGTTATAGCCAAACACCATAGATAGCCTTTTGAGTCAGGAAAGGCTTGGAGATCTAATAGACCATTGCAATTGGTTCATTCAGACATTTGTGGGTCAATATATATTCAATATTATACTAAGGCTAGATACTACATCACTTTCACTGATGATTACAATAGAAAGGTATGAATCTACCTAATTCAATATAAATTGAAATCCTTTGATAAGTTCAAGGAATTCATGGCACTTGTTGAGAGAGAAAGTGGCTACCAAATCTCCACTTTAAGATATAATAATGATGGAGAATATGTATCCAATGAATTCTTCAATTTTTGTAAGTACCATGGGATAAGGGGGAAATTCACAACTCCTTATACCCACCAAAAAATGGAGTAGTTGAGAGGATGAATCAAACAATCACAAATAGGGCAAAATCAATGTTACATGCTGTAACATTGCCTAACTCATTTTGGCGAGAAGCTATTCTTACTACTGCATACTTGACTAATAGGTCATACACTAAGGTCTTACATGATATAACAATTGAAGAATCATGGAGTGGAAGGATACCCATTTAAAAGTCTTTGGATGTGATGCCTATGCTCACATTCCTCATAAGAAAAGGAAGAAGTTTGAAGATAAGAGCTAAAAATATATTTTTGTTGGCTATAGTGATAGTGCCAATGCCTATAAGTTGTATGGGCCTATTTCCAAGAGGATTTTTTATCTAGGGATGTTACATTTCATGAGTATCCCCCATAAAATCCTCCTATGGCACCCACTTTTGAATTAACTAATGAAAAAATTGCTCCCTTGATACATACAATATCATCTAGTCCTTCCTCTTCACTCATAAATCAAGATTTTTTTTCACATGAAGAACTCCCCATAAATTATCCATGTCCTCCATCTCCTTCTACTCCTTCATCTAATGATCAAGACACATCATCCAATACTTTACCTAAGTGGGTTCAAGCCACCATAGATGAAGCCCAAAGTCATTTTCTCACTTATACAGGTAAAAGGCCTTAAGTACTAAGACATCAAGTGAATTATGCAATCATGGGTAAAGTCCTTAGCCAACCTGAATCTTCTAATGTTAAATAAGCACTTGGTGATCCTAAATGGGTTCTTTCCATGGATCAAGAATTGGATTCCATTGAAAGAAATCATATTTGGGAGTTAGTTGATTTATCCCAAGGCAAATATACCATTGGCACAAAATGGGTTTACAAGGTAAAGTATAAATAATATGGCTCACTAGATCACTACAAGGCTCACCTAGTAGATCAAGGCTATAAGCAACAAGAGGGAATTGATTATGAGGATACTTTTGATCCTGTGGCAAATATGACTACAATCCACACAGTTATTGCTTTGAAAGCTCAAATGCATTGAAATATATACCAAATGGATGTCAAAAGTACATTTCTCAATGGTAACTTAAAGGAGGAAGTGTATGTAAACAAACCACCATGGTACACAGTTGAAGGTCAAGAAAACAAAATCCTAATATTAAAGAAATATCTATATGGATTGAAGCAAGCACCTTGATCTTGGTATGAAAATATTGACTCTTATTTGATCAACCTTGGTTTTACTAGATCCGCAGTAGAATATACTCTCTATATGAAACATTGGAAGAACCGCATAATTTTGGTTACATTGTATGTGGATGATCTTCTCATTATAGGTGATGACACAGAAGGAATAAGATTTCTCAAGGAGGACTTATGTAAAAATTTTGAGATGACATATTTAGACCTCCTCCACTATTGCTTAGGCATAGAGGTATGACAAAAAACTAAAAATATTTTTATCTCACAGGCTAAATACATACAATCTATTTTGGAGAGGTTTCGCATGGAGGAGTGTAAGCCCTCCCTCACTGCCATGGAAACCCAGTTGAAATTGGTTAATAGTGATGATGAAGAAAGGGTTGATGGCACCCTTTACAGGTAGCTAGTTGGAATTTTGATATACTTAACTTCAACTAAACCAAATATTTCCTATTCAGTTGGCCTTATTTCCAGATTCATGTAGGATCCTAATAAGAGCCATTATATAGCAGCAAAGAGGATTTTGAGATTCCTCAATGCCACCCCTCACCATGGCATTATGTACACATCATGTGATGATTTTTATTTGATTGGGTACACAGATTCAGATTGGGCTATTTGTCCTAAAACCAGAAGATCCACATAATTCTATTATTTTTAATTGAACCAAGGCTCTATTTCATGAAGCACAAAGAAGCTGAACATAGTTTTATTATCTTCAGCAAAGGCTGAATATAGAGCATCAGTTGAGGCAACTAAGGAGGCAATTTGGTTGAGGAAATTACTTCAGGATATTGGGCTATTCATAGATGGTCCAACATATATATATATATATATATATATATATTTATTTATTTGTGGAAAACATCCCAAAAGGGATGCCACTTTCGGGTAAGACCCAAGGAGGCAAGGGTATCAAACTAATTTATAGTGGAAAACATCCCTTTTGAGGTGCCACTTTCAATAGGTTGGGCATAGGAGGAATGGAGCCTTATCGGCCTCTACCAACACATAGGAATGGAGCCTTATAGGCCTCTACCAGCACCCATGGCATTTACCAATGCACCACAACAAGCGGATATATATATATATATATATATATATATATATATATATATATATATATATATATATATATATATATATATATATATATATATATATATATATATATATATATTATAACAATAAAAGTACCATAAATATGACCAAGAATATAATTTTCCATGCTAGAACAAAGCACATTGAGATCCATCATCACTTCATCAGAGAAATGGTCCAATAAGACATTATACACATGGAGTATGTACCAACTCAATATCAAGTGGCTGACATCTTCACCAAGTCACTTGGGCAAGACAAGTTTTCTTAGTTTAGAAAATTGCTCTATGTATGTAATATAAGTCAACATTAAGGGGTAATGTTATCTAATGTTGAATTATTTTTTTCTATAGTTAGGATAGTGCACATTAAGGGGGAATATTAGAATATTATTTTAATGTGCACTATGCCTTCCTTCAATTTTACCACTTGTATTATTTCCAATTTGAGTTGGAGTTATGTGTCTTCTGGATGATACTTGGAGTGGAGATTATGACACATGTCAAATTTCACTTATAGGCTTGATGCCTATATATTGTACCATTCTTGATCAATATATTGTACCTTTTAGTTGTGTCCCAATATCTTATCACATATTTACTATATTTCTTTTTGCATCTTATGATTGGTATCTCCCATTTTTTGTGGCATCAAAATATAACACCTAGAATCCTACGCAAGATTTTTTAGGTCCGTGTCTCTACGACAAGACTGCCTCTGGTCAGGTGGTATAGCAATGTAAGACTGTCTCAAGCCAGGTGGTCTAGGTTATCACTTGTAAAAAAGAGAAAAAACAATAGTTAGTCAAAACACGCAACTATGATTAAAAAAAAACAACAATATTGCATAAAAATAAGACCTCACTTTATCGTTTTTACTAATATAAATTTAAATCAAGTAGAGACAAGGTGCTAGTCAAGAGAATAGTCCCACTAGATATACCATTTTGTAAAGAGGAGAAACCACCATCAAGCACGTGTGAATAACAAGACAAAGATAACAAAGTATAATGTATTTTATTACAAAAACAATTTTTACAATGCAAATACAACTCTTTATATTTTAAAAATTACAAAGAAGCCTCCAAGGGCTTAATACAAGGAAGATGGTGTTATTGTTTCTCTCCCACAACCAAATGTGATCAGGAGATATCATGCTTGTGCATGAGTGTAAATGAGAGCTTCCAAGGGTTCTTATAGATGGGTGAGAGAATTGCACACAACCAACAAGAAATAGGTTAGTAGCTAAATGGTCCCACCTAAGTTGGGTCTTATTCTAAACAAAGTATAAACCATAGTAAAATGAGATCTAAATGCTCCTAAACGAAACCAAAGTGCATGAAGCAAAGAAAATAAAACATGTTAAGGATGGGAATTTCAACAAGGACTCTACTATGTGATTTGTTCCCTATTAGAGGAAAAACCATCTTTGAGGAGGCAACAAGAAGTAGGTGGAACCATCTCAAGGGAGGCAATCTTGAGAATGTTGTTTCAAGCAATAAACTATGAAGCCCGAGAGCTTGTTAGCACATGAAATGGAATTGAGGGGGTCTCAGAACAATTCTAACATCTACAGGTGGGTGTGAAGTTGAATAAAGTAAGTGTATGGAAGAATTTTGTCAGCATAATCTTAGCTCAAAATGAGCTCTCTCCCATTGGTCATGGATAAGTATATTTATAGAACTTTGGGGGCTTGGTGAGTGGGATGCCACATAGGCTCCACCTATCCTCCACATGTGCAAGGTAAGTGGGGAAGGATGTAGAGAATGGTGATATGGAAGGGATATCGGTGGGGATATTAAATAGCCTTGGAATGTGGTAGCCTAGGGAGAGGGAAACTAATTTTAAATTAGCTTCCCACGGGTCATGGGGGAATGTGACATGAATTATAAATTGCAATAAATTATGTGGTGGATTTCCTATAACCAGGTGGGATAAATGCATCGTTTGACTTGTTATTATTTTAAATTTTGAATTTATTTGTATAGCATGAGGGGGGATACAATATTAATGTTGGGGGGATTTTAGAGATTTGAGGGGGCAAATTTTCCAAGTTTATAGAGAGTTTTTTAAATGCATTTACTTTCAATTTTATTTAATCTTAATTATTGAGAAAAAAGGGACTTTAATGATGTATTTGATTAATGTTAATTAGCATTGCTATTAATTTTAATTGTTATTTTAATTTTCTATGTGGAAGGGGTCATAAGTAGGGTTTATGATAGTGATGTTAATTACATTTAATTAGTCTAATTTAGGTTTATTACATATTTAATGGCATGTGGGGATGGGTAGGAGATTATTATTATTTATGTATTTGTATTTTATTATTTTTGTGGGTGTAGGGAATATAATATTTTTTATGTTTCTAAGGTTTTGTTAGGCATTATTAGGGAATTCATTTTTAATTTATTATATTATAGAAAATGTTAATTTTCGATGTCTACACTTGAGAGCTTAGATGTTTGAAATCTTGGATGCTTGAAAGCTTGAAAGCTTGTATGCTTGAATGCTTAAAAACATGGAATATTGAGTGCTCAATAGATTGAAATATTGGATGCTTGAGTGCCTTCACAAGGTCATATCTAGATTTAGAAATAATATTTGTATGCTTGGAGATATATTCCTATGAATCAATATGAAATTTGGACAAAAAAATTACTTTTGAAAGACCATGGATTAAGATTCCCCAAGTGCTAGATTTATAGGATGCCATGGATCCTTGGGAGAATGATTACATTGAACATGATAATATTAACATAGGAAAGAGTTTAAACTTAGATCAAGATGCAATTAATGTATTGGATATTGAAAATGGTAAATTTTAGGCTTTGGATTTTTATTAGGGCTATGGATTAAAATATTGTGATTAGGTATATTTTTGGTGGCTAGCTTGAAGGGTACTAGCTATCAAACTATGTCTCTTTGATCTCTAATATTAATTAGTGCTAATTACAATAGCTCCGGTGGTGTTAATTCCTAGGTGTTTTTACCAAGATGATCATTGCTAGTCAAGTTCGATGTAAAATGGTAAAAATATTAAATTTTACAAAAGAAGTGCTAGGAAGACAAATGCACAACTAGTGCTTTTTATCACGCCTTAGAACTTTTTCTTCTAGAGAAATAAATACTCCCAATTTAGTCTTAAATATTATTGATTTTTTTTTAGATACTTGATTGTATAACTATTGAAAGTATTGTCATGTTTGGAGATTAATGGTGTGGTCAAAATAGGGTGCCTACATTTTGAGATATTAATGCCCAAATTTTTAGATAGGAATATTTGTTATTGCTTAGGATTAGTGATGCAAGATGACGAATACATTTGATTTTTTAATTAGAGGTGATGTTAAGTTTTTAATTTTGGATAACATTAAATTTTGTCATTCCTTAGTGTGCCCTCTTGAGTTTTAAAGGAAAAATAAAGTGGTATCAATGAAACTTAAGTAAATTATGATTCATATTGGTGTTGTGATTAAGAATTGAGGACAAATAGTGAAAACTAGTTGAGAGGGATTGAGGAAAAGGGATTGGGGGTAAAAAACAATTTATTTTTAATGTAGATGAGAGATATTTGGATATTTCAAGGATTTAGAGTAGCAAAATATTTTGTCTCAGCACACACATCCATTACACTGAACCAATAGTGTAAGAGAACTTGTAGCTATAGGAGGACTGCATGTACAAGTATTCATCTTAAAACTAGCATAGCCTTCAAATGCATATCCAAATAATTAGACAATGCTATTGCATGTTAGTAGCACTAGTATACCATTTATTTCATGTCTTGGCGATACGTTTATGCCTTGGTGGTGTTTTAATCATGCAAAAATGCTACCACCATACAGATCATACTTTTTCTAGATAATGATGCATTTGTTGATGGGTGGTGATTTTATTGCATTTAAATTCTTATATTTATGTTTGTGTGATTTGCAATAATCAAGTATAATAAAGTGATTAATTTTTATTGTAGGATAGTTTTATGCCCTAGACTATTAGGAGAGGTGACCACATGCATTGGAGACCACTCAAAGTCTATTGGGATTTTTTGATCATGTTTTGTTGGCATTGGGATTGTATCATATGCCCTCGATACCAAACATGAATTTAAACTACGCCCTACTCATAGAACTTATAGAGAAATGGTATTAAAAGGTGAATACCTTCCAAAACCAACTAGAGAGATGATAGTTACCCTAGAGGACATATGAAGTATCCTTCAAGTTCCTATAGAGTGATAGAATTCCACATGATTCAAGACTAGAAACATAGTCTATAGAGGTTGACAGAGAATATGAACTAACTTCTAGTAAGATCATGCATTTATATCAATACCACCTAGGGGACCATATATATTGGTAGATCACTCTCATATATGTGTTGGTGTTAAATACCTTTATCAGGGACACCAATAGGTGAGTATTTAATCAAGATTGAGGAGATATAGTGTTAGATATCCTTAAGCACTAAATACTATTTTCTTAGGGTTAGGTGGTGTTTGTGTGACACTACCAATAATTATACTAGATGGTTTATAGAAGAGGTTAGGAGCCTCATATGTTGTATATTTATTCAATTACGGGTCTAGGAGCACATACCCATCATGAGACTACTAGGGTTGCTAGGATAGGTTGTATATCCTAAGGTGCTATCAACATACAGATGGGAGTACTAATTTGAGTTTGCACATGAAAGGCCCCACAAGAGAATTTTTGGCATTTCTAGGAGAGATCTAGATGACCTATGCCTAGATTGAGTCATATGAAAATTATATAGGAAACATCCTAGATGGAAGGATGATGCCTACCATATAGCTTATATTATGTGAGTTAGATGGATGGTGGGATCATAAGAAGAGCAAGAGATCTTCCATTTTGATCATGTGATCCACCAATTTGGCATAGGGTATGGGATTATAAGAGAACTAATGTGGTATCATTAGATAATATACGAGAGATAGTTTGGGATGTAGTTAGATCTAGATTCATACCATAAGCCTATTATTGATGATTATATCATATTGAATTTAGGAAATGATTATTCTAGAATTAGTTTTAGGTACTAGGAAAGGTATCAAAATATCTGAATATTGACATTGATGAGCATTGTGATGTATCCAAGGGAGCAATGGATGTAGGGTAGTAGGTTGCAATGGGTAGTGCCATCTTTGGTAAAGTTGTATATAGTACTATAAGGATAGAGAAATATAGGAAAAAAAAACAATGAAAACATCACTACAATCATGACCAAGATCACCATTATTAATGATCATGGTAAGAAAGGCCAAATCTAGTAGGTCACCTTAATCTATCATAGAGGTAAATCAATATTCTCTTGTTGGGTAAATAGTGAGCTTATAAGAAGCTTTAGTAATGAGGATGACAAAGAAGGACTAGATACTTGGGTAGATCATCATGATACAATAGACCATTTAGAGCCTGACTATGAAACATAATGTAACGACAATGAGGACCCCACTAGTAAGGGATCTAGTAGTAGCTAGGTTGCCCAAACCTTATTAGACTAGATGGATTAGGTATAGGGGGATCTATAGATGGAGATAGATCAGTGAACAAAATAAAGAATGCAACCATACTAATAGAGAAGCACCTACTATAACATACATGGACATGGTCATAGATACACTCATAGTATATGATATGATAGGCTCAAATGTTAGTGAGGATGTTACTACTAGCAAGAGGAGGAGGAATGATATGAGCACTAGGCATAATATGATAGAGCTAGCTTACCTATATGACCTTGAGATGCTCTTTGAATTTATGTTGTAGCATGATGTATAGTGATGATCTATTGTAAATGTAATGCACACATACATTTGTATATATATTAGTCTTTGATGGTTCATGATTTTGTGTGTTATGTATGTGATCATATGATTGATTCTATGATTTTGTATTTAATTGTTGTATGGGTGATGTTATATATGATGATTTCATTAATATTTTAGTGGCTAATTACATTATTAATGATGGTTATTTAGATGATGTGATTGATTATGGTGTGCAATAATTTATGTGGTGTTGATTAATCATTCATTCTATGATTGATGTATCATTTAGTTATGATTTATTTATGTACAATGCATGGATGATTAGAGTAGACTAATGTGTTGTTTGATGTTATAATGAAATGCAATAATGACGAGATTATTATATGTTATAGATTAGATTAATGGATGATTAGCTCATGAGGTTTGTAATATAGATGCATGATGGATACATAGAAAATGATATGTCTAAAGCATGTTTTATAATTCCATGAGGTGTTGCTATCATATGACTATATAGAGCTATGTAAATATTTAGATTTGTCCAAGAGGAATTTATCTTAGATAAAGGATGTATATACATATATGTACAACTATATACAAATATTTACATAGAGATTTGTCAAGGGAAAATTTAGTTTGATTTGCCTAGAGTATTTTTATTTATTTTTTATGATCCAAAGAATATACAAATATATGCAAACATATACAAATAAATACAAATAATTTTCCTTTAAATAAATATCTAAATGAATTTTGCATGGACCATAGGAATTTTGATTTAGCTTTGCCCAAAGGACTTCTAATAAACATTTTCTCTGAATAAGTCTAACTGAGCTTTGGCCAAAGGACTTTTGATTGAGATTCACCCAAAGGAATTTAGATTGTGCTTTGCACAAAAGGCTTCTAATTGAGCTTTGATAGATTTACCTTTGCACAAGTGTATAAAGAAATTTTTCTTGGATTGATTTACCTCATAGAGAAGTGCCATAGAGGAAATTTTTTGATTGATGTGACAATAGATTATTACCTCAATTAGGAAAAATAATGTATTATTGACTTTTTTCCCCCATGCATGAAGGAGGTAAGCATGTTAATTATGCATTTGTAAATTTATTGTCTCTTCATTATATTTCATTTCAAAGGAATACTAATTATACCATAGAACATAATGGGTTGGTTGAGAAGAAGAATAAGGTTCTAATAAAGATAATTTATGTTTCATGCCAAGAAAATGGAGATCAAGTTTTCGGATAAAGCAATGAATTTTATAGCACATATCATCAATTAGAATTCAATTAAAGTTGTTTAGAGTATGAATAATTTTGAAATATTGATAGAAAATAATGCTAATATATAAGTCTCATATCTTTTCATCTACTACATGGGACCATATTGTCAAATATACATCAAACAATATTGATGCAAAGAACCATTGCCATATCTTTATAGGATATTATAACAACTTTAAGCCTTATCCCTTATATGATCTTGAAAATAAAAATATTCTTATTTGGAGAGATGTCTTTTATGAGGTTCTTCCATATGCTCCTTCTCTCCATATTATTTTTATCAATGGTTATATCTTATAGCTTCTCTAGTATTTCCTACAACCCCCTTAAATATTCTTATTAGCATAATTCTAGTAGTTCAAATTTCTTCACCTCTTAGTGAAGATACATTAGTAGGTTCTTCTAGTTTGACCCCTTTTCATTTGAAATCTTCTCCAACACCTATAGTTTTATATCCTAGAGTAGATAAACATATTCATCCTATGCCCTATGTGATGATGTTAGATGTTGAGGTGGATATTTAGCTTGAATTTGATACTTCAATGCAAGTTTCTAATGCTACTTCACAATAAGTTGTGACATAGTCTTCTATTATTTGTTTGATGCCCAAGTGGGATTAGAATCACATTTAGCATGCTCATACCATTTTCTCTTAGGAGTTTAATTTCATAGATATCTTTTGGGCCTTAAATATTAGGGTTTATTCTAGATATCATTTCACTAATTCTTAGGTTATGGATGGTCTAGAGTAAGAGTATGTTATACTCAATGAGAATGATTCATTGATGAAGAATCAAATATAAGAACGTATTCTTATTCTAGAAGGGAATAATATTTTTGGATATAAATGGATGTATGGGAATAAACACTTTTGATAATTACATGGAGAAGCATAGTGTATGTTACATTACTAAGTGATTATCTCAAAACAAGGAAATTAACTATTTGGAAATTGTTGTTTCAATTGTTATGATGAATTCTATTTGGACAATCATTTATATATTTGCATTTTATGTATGGTAGGTACATAAAATGGATGTGAAGAGAACCTTTTTTCATGTGGAGCACTATGATAAGATCTATATATGGAAAGCACCTACTTTTGAGATTACTAGGCCTACTACATAAATATGCCAACTAAAGAGATCCTTATATGGGCTTGAGTAACTCTTCACACTTAGTATGAGAAGATCAATTTTTATTTATTGATTGTAGGATTAGAAAATATGAATAGATCATTATGTCTATATCAAGATTCAAGATGGTTAGATTTTGGTGATTGTGTTGTTGAAGATATTCTCATCATGATAATTCCACCATCCTTGATCAAGGAGATGAATTCATGGATTTCATGAAAACTTGTAGATGATACATTGGTATTATATTCATTGTTTTAGGGAGGATTAATATTTATTACTCAACCTCCAAAATCATCATTTCTCAGCCTAAGTATGACTTGAATATTTTATAGTAATTCAATATGAGGGATTACAAACCTACTTAAGCTTCCTTTTATTTCGATTTGAAGTTATAAGCAAATTAAAATTAATTTTTGGTGCATTTTATTTTATATTGATTATGTTTTGGGTCCCTTTTCTATCTCACTCGTATTTTATCGAACATTACAACCATTATTAGTTAATGTTTCTAGTATGTGTAGGGACCTTGTGAGTGTTATTGGATAGCAACCAAGCAAATACATTGGTATATCAACGGTACATACAATTAGTATTAACTAATAAAATGAAGCACATCCTATTTTGACAATATTATTTAACTCAAATTAGAATATTTATTTGGATCAACAATGCTCCACTACTACATTAATTTTTTATCTTGATTCTAGAATAGTCTCTTGGTATTGTAGATGATAGTTCATCATATTTAATCTTCTATGAATGGTAAATATTATGGTACCAATATATCTACCAAATAATTTCTATGGATGCTCATGATTTATAGGAGTTGCATATTTCTTAGTAGCTTCAACTTATCCTTTATTATGCCAATCAAATTTTTATAAATATTTTTAGTAATTGAGTGTTTCATCAACATACTAAGTATAATAAAGTTTTATTACACTATATTTAATGAATTTATGCCCATGTAATCCTTGATATAGTCTATGTGTTGTCAACAAAGCAAATGATGGATATTTTAACTATGGTCATGCTTGAGGTGTATTTTATGTGGTTGTAGGATTTTCTTATAGTAGGAGAGTTTATCTTACACAATTATGTCTAATAAGGGTCTCTTTTCATGTCCTCAATTCAACATAAGGGTGGGTGGTGAAATTTTCAGATTTAAGCTTCACTTGAGGCCTTGGTCAACTTTTGTATTATATTTATTGTATAGGGCTTTGGGACTTTGTAAACCTTATATAGGTGTATTTTTTGTAAAATTTTATTAGACAATATTAAGGTTGATTTTTTAACCATCACCTAAAGGTCACATGTAATCAAGTATATATATCCCTTGACATCAACTATTTATTAATTTGGTTAAAGTGTTATTCTTTCTATTAGTGAGAGTATATTGGCATCTATTAAAACCTTTGATATTGATTTGTGTTCTTTCTATGAATAGCTATTATTTTGTATAATGTATTAAACCCATTCATATATAGAAAGTACTATAAAATATATTAAACCCCATGTGTCACCATGCCACATCAAATTTTATAAGGGGTATTACAACACCACATGCAAGTCACATCTTTACACATGTCTAGTTTAGACAATTGACATCCTATGGACTGTCACCAACTACGAAAGTTAAAGGGGTAGTTTTGTAACAATTTCTAGTACTACATATTGAATAATTGGAAGGTAAATTCTCTAATATTTCAATTGTTTTGTATCTATGTACATATTGTATAAAGCTTAATTTATGGCTTCTTCTTGACTTCTTTAGTACCTTTTATCTCCTTTTGTTTTATTTATTTGTCTTTATCAAATTTTAGACTTAGGTTATCCTTGCTACCTTAGCTTATCTTCTTTAATTTATTTTACTAAAATAGAGCATGCTACACCCAACAATGTCATACACTTAAAATGTAAAGCATTTGTATTATTGCTAGTAAAGATACATGAGTCTTATATCCTAAAGTGTATTTCTATATTTATAACATATCTCAATAATGTTTTACATTATTAAGTGAGAAGAGCATTTTTGTTATGAGATGTTTTCTATTGCATAAATATATAGCATAGTTTTTAAGCACCAAAATTAGGTTCTTGAAGTTTTCCTACATTTTACCACATGATGGGCTCTATGTTGTAGATCAACAATACACCAAACATGGAATACAAAGGAGGTATATTACCAATAATCAAATAAAATAATCCATCCATGCTAGAATATACCAACTATTTCCCTAAAAAAAGGGGTTATTTTTTAATTTCTTAATCTCATGCATGTAAAGCATAATTATTTCAAAAGTTTAAATTAATACTCTTTGTATATTTTAAAAAGTTAAAATATTTTTTTATGAAATGAAACATAGTTTTCCTAATAAATTATGATTTTTAGGGTTTTATTTATAGCTCATATTTTCTGAGATATTTAGATGGTGAAAAAAGCTAAAGTAAATCCCTTTAATTTTTTTGCTTTAATATTAGATAGATATATCTTATAGAATATTCTCATTAATCATTAAAAAAAATTATAATAATTGGAGCACTTCTTAGGTGTCAAAAATATGGTCCTAAATAGACATTTTTGTTCACTAAATAACATAAGACCATGGAAATAAGGCTATTTTTTTAATTATTTAAGAGACCTTGGGTAGAAATAATATAATTTTTATATCAAAGCACACTAAACATAAGTGAAAAAAATTACCTTGTGACCAGCAGTTAAAAATGGAGTGTTATAGATTTCTATGTTAAAAAGGAGTGTTATATATTTCTATGTTAAAAGGATTTTCATAAAATCAGTCCTCTAGAGATAAGGCATGTGACAATACATGTTTTAAAAATTTTGATTTTATATTTTATATTTTATATTTTATATTTTAAATTGAGTAGAAAAGTTTCTAATAAATTTTGATGATATTAACCAAGAATGATATCAACAAATTTAAAATTTAATTTTATAAGAATTATATAAAAACACAACATAAACAAGCAATAAAAAAAACAATTATATAAATAATATATTAAACTATATAAAATATATAATAATCACACAAACATTAACGTATATTCAAAAATATATAATTATAATATAATTTATAACTCAAAGCATTTACAAAAAGATGTATTATATATTATTGATCTCTTAATATTGCACGACTCAACAAGACAAAGTAATAATAGTTCGTAAAATATCTTCAATCAACCTTTTGGCAATGAAGGAATGAATTGAAGGGTATAAGAACAAACCGGAGCGTTCTCATATTTTTATAATTCAAGGGAAAACATAATGACGGTGATATTAAATAATATTAAAATTAGACTAAGGTCTTAACAAAATTCTTTTGATCTTACTATCCATGCGGTTGGAAAACTGTCAGATGACGATGTATACAACTATTTTTTGTAGCCGACCAAAGAGGATATACTCAAATCTCATGCACCGCCTCCTACATTGAAGGATCCATTGTAAGTAACCGCCTTGTTTTAAAGTAACTGTCACATGACTGTGATTATCTGATACTGGAATTATTCTCGATCGGAGTTGACGTGAAGCGAAATCAGATAAAACTTTCTTAAAGATGGGGAATGAGATTCAAAAACATTTGATTTACGATCAGACAGATATTTAATTTACTCGGATTATTATTATTTTTTTCTGATTTGAAATGACTTGAAGCAATAAGCAAATTACACAACTACTTTGGTAGATTTTATTTTATATTGATTGCTTGTTCGGGCCCTTTACTATCTCGCTCATATTTGGTTGAATATTACGAACTGTTAGTTAATGTTCCTAGTATTTGTAGGCCACCACCGTGGGTGATAATGGATAGCAGCCAGTCCGTGAGGCTATGGATGGATAAACTAGGACACTTATCAAGAGACTTAGGTTTCAATCTTACAGGCATGTTTATGCATAGTCAGTAGTCTGAACGAACCTTAGGTGTGCGGTGGACCCTATTTCACGCTGGATTACCATCAACGAGACTTACGACCCTACGAACCCTATGCATCTCACACCGAGTTATTATCAATGAATCTGACGATGACAGTACGAACCTTATGTATGGGGCAGTCCCTATCTCACCTTCGGTTACCATCAATGAGACCGATAAATTTGTTGGATACAGTTGCTCATGGTTAAAACCGTACCTTAGCAGTTACAAATTATACTTGTACCTAATTCATGTATTAGTATATCAAAGGCACATAGAGGTTAGTGTTCACTACTCAAATGAAGGGCATCCATCATATTTTTAAATTCAAGTTAGAATAGCGGTTTGGACAAACAATGGTCCACTAAGTTTTTTTTTTAAATCTTGACTCTAGATCAGTATTTTGGTATTGTAGATGACAATTCATCATATTTAATCTTCTATGAACAATAAATATTATGATATCAATATGACTACCAAATAATTTTGATGGATGCTTATGATTTATAGGAGTTGGATATTTTTTTAGTAGTTTTTATTAATTAGAGTTTAATTAAGTTTTTAGTAATTAAGTGTTTCTTCAAAATACTAAGTATAATAAAGTTTGAATGCATTATGTTTAATGATATTATGTTCATGGAATACTTGATATAATATGTGTTGTCAATAAAGAAAATAATGGATATCCTAGGTGCATTTTATATGATTTTAGGAGTGCCTTGGAGTAGGAGAGTGTTTCTTACACAACAATGATGTTTAATAAGGGTTTTTCTTTGTGTCCCCCATTCAACATAAGGGTGGGTGATGAAATATTTAGAGTTAAGCTTCACTTGAGGCCTTGTTGACTTTTGTATTGTATTTATTGTATAGGGCTTTGAGACTTTGTACACCTTATATTGGTGGATTATTGTAAAAATTTATTAGTAAATGTTAAAGTTGATATTTTAACCATCTCCTAAAGGTCACATGTAATAAGGTATTTGTATCTCTTGACATCAACCATTTCTTAATTTGGTTAGAGTATTATTATTTCCATTAGTGAGAGTATATTAGCATCTATTAAAACCTTTGATATTTCTTTGTGTTCTTTCTATGAGTAGTTATTACTATTGATAATGTATTGACCCCATTCATATCTAAAAACTACTATGAAATCCCATAAACCCCATCTATCACCACCCTACATCAAAATTTATAAGGGTATTACAACACCACATGCAAGGCACATCTCTACACATGTCTAGTTTAGACACTTGACATCCCATGGACTATCACCAACTACTAATCAATTAAAAGGGGTAGTTTTGTAACCATTTCTAAAACTACATCTTGAACAATTGAAAGCTGAATTCTGAATTCTGTAATATTCCAACTACTTTGTATCTAATATACATATTGTATAAAGCTTAATTTATAGCTTCTTCTTGACTTCTTCAATTCTTTCTTTCTTCTTTTGTTTTCTTTACTTTTCTTTATCAAATTTTAGATTTAGGTTTCTTCTTGTTACCAGATATTTTCTTCTAAAACTTATTTTACTAGAATAGAGCACCTTACACCCAACATTGTTATACACTTCAAATGTAAAGCATTTGTATTGTTGCTTTCTAGTAAAGCTACATGAGCCTTATATTCTAAAGTGTATTTCTATAGTTATAACATATGTTAATAAAGTTTTACATTCTTGAGTGAGAAAATCATTTCCCGTTATGTGATGTTTTCTATTGCATAATCATATAGCATAATTTCTAGGCACCACAATTTGGTTCTCAAAGTTTTCATGCATGCTATCGCATCATGGGCCTTATTGTGTAGATTAAAAACACACCAAACATGGAATACAAAAAGGGATATTAAAAATATTTGAATAAAATAATTCATGCATGCTAGAGTCCCCGAGGGCTAGGTGTATTGGTAAGACTTTGGGCACTTACCAAGAGGAGACCTAGATTCAAACCTTGTAGGCATGCCCAATAAGGGCAAAGGTAGAGTCACGTGGTACCAACCATAAGCCACCGAGGGTCTCCCTCACTTTAGACTACACTTACCAAGGAGAGGCAGGGGTTATAGAGGTAGCTTAAAATGATTTGACCTAGAGGCAAAAAGCTCAAGGAGAATGTGTGATCGCGTATCTAGTTGTTAAAGATGAAAGGATGTTACGAATTCCCATGATATATAAAAAAAAGCATCCATGCTAAAATATACGAACTATTTTCCTAAAAAGGTTATTTTTTAATTTCTTAATCTCATGCATACAAAACATAATTATTTCAACACTTTAAAATTAATACTCCTATAATCTTATTTTTATATTTAAAAATTTTCAAATATTTTTTTTTCAAAATAAAACATCAATTTCTTAATAAATTATAATTTTTAAGGTTTTGTTGATAACTCATATATTTTGGAATATTTAGATGGTGAAAGAAGCTAAAATAAATATCTTTATTTTTTTTAATATTAAAATTAGATAAATATATTTTATAAAATATTTTAATTAATTATAATAATTAGGTGTAGAAAATATAATCTCATAAAAAGATTTTTTTATTCATTAAATAGCCTAAAATGATGAAAATAAGACTATTTTTTTCTAATTATTTAAAAGACCTTGGGTGGATGTAATATGATTTGTATATCAAAGCACAATATAATTGAAAAGAAAAATCATAAAAAAAAACACCAAAACATGAAAAATTATTAAAAAAATAAAAATATATTAAAAAATATGAGACATAATAATCACACGAAGCATCAAATATATGGAAAAGTATATAATTATAAAATAATTTATAACTGAAAGATGTATGATATATTCTTCATCTTTGGAACAAAATAAAGTGAAGGGAAATAATTTGTTCTTGGAGAGGTCAAATACAAGCAACAAATTGTAGTAAATGAAGCTTTAGTAGGCGAGAAATGGAGCAAAATGGAGCGGAGCAGAATGGAGCGGACTCGAAATAGCGCAGGAGTTTGAATTTTGAACCTGGTCGAAGCGGGAAAGGAGGCAGCCCTGGTGGTGGTCACGGGTCAGTCCCAGGAGGACATGGGGCGCCCGATTCCGATTCGGGTCTTCCTGAGGAGGATGGCGGGCAGGAAGGGATAACTGATGAGGATGCTGCAGAAGACCCCCTCGAAAAACCCCCCGATGGGCCCAACTCTCATGGGACCCCCTATGAGAGGCTGGGCCCAAATGCTTCGTTCATGGATAAAGTCAGAGGGAATACCCGTCAGAGTCACTCAGACTCCTCACCAACCATCGGTACTTTCTCTGATGACTGTAAAGAGCTGAACTTCCCTGAAGATGTCATGACAGAGGTGTTGAGTAAGAAATCCCTGTCCTTGGTGGGAAAGTTCATTGGATCGAGACCTGATATCGAATCCATTCGCCGCTGGGCGATGGCCAAGTGGAAGCCTGAGGGCCACATGGAACTCGTTGTTTTGACCCACGGGTTTTTTCTCATACGGTTGAACAATGCGAATGATACAACTCGGATTCTAATGGGAGGGCCTTGGTTCTTCGGGCGAAGACCCCTTTTTGTTATGCGATGGAACCCTGGTTTCAACCCAGGCACACAAAGTATCAATCTGGCCCCCATTTGGGTCAGACTGCCCGAACTTCCCTTTCAGTTCTGGGATGAGAAATTTATTCGGAGCATTGCACGTGTTGTTGGCGATCTGGTAGCCTTTGACCCAGCCACCAAAGCACAGTCCCGAATGCCTTATGCCCGCTTCTGTGTAATGGTGAATCTGGACTCTCAGCTCCCGACGTTTATTGACCTAACTTATGGGTCATACCGTTGGAGACAGGCCTTCGAGTATGAGAATAAACCCGCCTTCTGTGTGGGGTGCCAGAAGCAAGGACATTTAAAATCTCAATGTCCCATGGACAAGAAAAACCTGAAGCCAAAAGAAGTGATATGCAGTGTATGCAAGAGCCAAGATCATTCGAAGGAGATGTGCCCGTCCCTAAAAAAAAAAGTTCGTGGAGTCCGCACTGGTGGGAGGCACCCTAGGAATTTCAACATTCAGAATGAGGACCACAATATGCATCTGTGGAAAGAGAAAGGGAAGCAAAAAGAAGTTCCACCTGAATCATCATCCAAAGGATAAATTCGTGATACCCGTGAGGTATTTTCTCTCTTTGCTAACCAGTTTGAAATTCTTACAGATAAAGATAGTGAACTTCCTTCTGAAGGGTTTGTTGTTGAACAACTTCCCCATCCTGACCCATCCCTTGCAAATCAAGGCATTCCTTCCGAACCCATTATTCCCCAAGAAATCTCAGAAATCCCTCAAAAGCCCCTCCCTTCCTCCTCCCCTCGACCACCCACCTCCACCGCTACCTCTGCCCCATCCCCTGTTCCTCCTAAATCCTCTCCGCTCCCACCCACCACTGCTGATACCTCCACCCCCACATCCCCCTTACCCTCCCCCCTCAAGCCCCTGCGTAAAACCACCTTCGTCTCTTCTCCGTTGGCTTCTCCTATCAAGCCAACCTCCCCCCACCCACCCCAAATTTCTTCCCCCTTGTCGCCTTCCCCTGTGTGCTCTCCTTTGCGGGAAGGGAGATCCCCCTTTGAAGATTTTTCTTTGGGTTCTCCTTCTCTTGCCCTTGTCTTGTCGGGCGGTGGCAAACCTTCAAGTCCCCCCATGAATAACACCAGAAGTCATAAGAAACCCCAATGTGATGTGGGTACAGAAAGAAGACGGGGTCGACCGCCCAACCCAGATTCCAAGAAAAAGTAGATGGTAGATGACATTGCTAATGGCATCCAAACAACATTACTATCTTCACTATCTCCACCCAAAGAGATGTCTAAGGAAGAAGGTAAAAGACCCAAACCCCCGCAAGCGAAAGGGGGGAAGAAATCCACTTCAAAACCTTGCAAATGAAGGTCCTATCTTGGAATGCCAGAGGGCTCAACGGAGCAGTAAAACAAAGAGTATTTTCTTCTCTGAGAAAGGATATGAGACCCTCAATATTTACCGTCCAGGAAACAAAGGTAGAAGAACCAAACATAGACAAGGTAGTTAAATCAGTGTGGAATAATTGCAAGTTTGTAGCCAGCTCTGCCCATGGTGCTTCAGGAGGGCTGCTATGTCTATGGGATCCAAAGAAAGTTACTGGAGAATTGATATCTAAAAGTGACAGAGTTATCAATATCCTCTTTAAATGTAATGAAACCAACAAACAGTGGGTTCTAACAAATATCTACGCTCCAAATAATTTTGGCGATCGGCTTGGCATGTGGGATAGTCTTACGCAGATGCGTTTATCCTTTCCTTGTCGCGAATGGATGGTGGTAGGTGACTTTAATAATTTGTTGTATCCCACTGACAAAGTTGGAGGTGCCCCAATTACCCCAAGGAGTTATGAGCATTTTGTTGATTTCATTGACTCTAACGAACTCATGGACATTGAGCTCCGGGATTCATTGTTTACCTGGACCAATCAGCGCGTAGGAGACCAACTCATACAAATGAGACTTGACAGAGTTCTGATATCCAGAGAAGCAATCCCATTTTTTGGTGATGCTACCTTGTCATCCCTACCAAGGATAGCCTCTGATCATAACCCACTTCTCTTAGAAATTTCTAGGCCGGATAATAATTTTAGACCTCCATTCAGGTTTGAGTCCATGTGGCTTCAACATCCGGAGTTCAAGACAAAAATCATTGAATGGTGGAGTCAACCTGTTGATGGTACGAGTGTTTTCAAAGTCTGTATGAAACTAAAAATTCTTAAGCTTCAGCTCAAAAAATGGAATAAGGAGGTATTCAGGAACATTTTTGAGTCGCGACAAGTAATCTGCTCCCAACTAAAAGAAATTGAAAAATTGGTTCAAGTTGGCAATGCTACTGATGAAGTTCGAAGACAAGAGAAGATATTGTTATGTGAATTCCACAACTTGTTGGCCAGGGAGGAAATATTTTGGCGGTAAAAGTCCAGAGCCTTGTGGCTCAAGGAAGGTGACTTGAATACAAAATTTTTCCATGCCACCACAATGAGGCATAGAGGGGCAAATACTATCAGATGTCTTCGTAGAGAAGATGGATCGTTGGTTGAAAGTCCTGAAGAAATCTAGAATGAGGCAGTGGAACACTTTCGTAATATCCTGGGCCCATCTCAGGCTTGCCCGACTGAGGTGTCGGAATCCCTTCTACAACACATCCCATCCCTTGTGTCTCAGGCTGATAATGATATTCTTCTACAACCCTTCTCCCGTGATGAAATTAAAGAAGCTCTATTTTCTATGACAGCTGACAAAGCCCCTAGCCCTGATGGTTTCCCTCCTAGATTTTTTCAATTCTATTGGGATATCATTGGAGAAGATGTCTTTGAAGCCATTCTGGAAATCCAAAGAACCAAGTTTGTCCCTAGAGAGCTTAACTCCACATTCCTTGCTCTTATCCCAAAAACCCATGAGTGTCGATCCATGTCTGACTTCCATCCCATCAGCTTGTGCAATGTGTTATACAAAATCCTTACTAAAGCTATGGCGAATAGAATGAAGTTCATTATGCCTAAAATCATTGACAAGTGTCAAGGCAACTCTGTCCATGGGAGAGTTATTACAGATAGTGTGATTACTATCCATGAGCTAATCCATTCTATCATGGTCAATAGGTCCCCAAGTTTTTTCCTAAAATTAGACATCAGTAAAGCCTTTGACAGGATTTCTTGGGAGTTTCTCACTACTGTCTTAGCCCGGTTTGGTTTTCACCATAGATGGATTCGTCTGATTAAAGCGTGCATGTCCTCTACCTGGTTTTTGGTCATTGTTAATGGAGCAACTACGAGATACTTTAGGAGTAAAAGGGGAATAAGACAAGGTGATCCGATCTCACCTTTCCTGTTCATCCTAGTGGCAGACAACTTAGGAAGGACTCTTAATGCAGCGTGCTCTGAGGGTGGTATTTCAGGGATCAAGGCTTCAACCGGGCTCCCTCCAGTGTCTCATCAACAATTTGTTGATGACACAATATTAGCCAACCTCTCTAGTATTCCCGAAGCCAGAGTTATTAAATCTATACTGGAAGCTTATGAGAAGGTTGTCGGGCAAAGAGTAAATTACTTGAAAAGCAACATCTACTTCATCAATACTCTGGTTGATAGACAGACGAGAATAGCTCAGATCCTGGGATGTGCCATTGCTGAGTTTCCTGCAACTTACCTTGGCCTACCACTGTTCCAAGGGCACCCAACCGTGAGGATGTGGGACAGTGTCATTCAGAGGGTTATGAAGAAGCTTGTTGGCTGGAAGGGAGCCTTGCTCAGCAGTGCAAGGAAGTTCATTCTAGTCCAATCTTGTCTTCAGAGTATACCAATATACTTTATGTCCCTGTTTCGAACTTCGATAGTTGTTTGTAATAAATTGGAACAACTTCAACAGAATTTCCTATGGTCAGGAACGGAGAATAAAAGCATATTTTCCCTTGTTGCATGGGATAAGGTCTGCCTTCCAAAACATAGGGGAGGATTAGGTCTGAGGAGAGTTCACCAGATGAATATGGCCATGATGTCAAAGCAGGGATGGAAGATTGTGTCTAACTACCCAGCTCAGTGGGTTGATATTGTTAAGACCAAATACCTCAGGCAACGGTCTCTGATGGACAATTCCCTTATGCCTGTTGGGTCTGCATTCTGGAACTCGGTGTGCCGAACCCGGTCTATCATTCAAAAGGGTGGACGCTGGAAGCTTGGAGATGGATCACAAATTAGATTCTGGGAGGACCCATGGATTACAGCTCAGCCCCTCATCCATGATCAGTCTGTAAGTATTCTTAAACCTTTCACTGATCTATCTTTTGGCCCCAAAGTTGAGAATTTTATTAATAATGAAGCAGTGGTTCCCCATTGGGCTGACATCCCTGCTGATCTGGATTCTCCTGAGCTTCACTCTGCCCACCTCCGCCTATCTGAGCTTCTTCGAACTCATGTGATTCCAAGCACCAGGCCACCTGATGTTCTCTTCTGGCAACTCAACCAGTCTGGGAATTTCTCAGTCAAAACCGCATATATGGCTATGACTGAATCTGAAGATGATTGGTTCCCCTCCAAGAGTATATGGATCAAAAATATTATTCCTAATATTTCTCACTTTTATTGGCTGGCAACAAAAAATAGGCTATTGACCATCGATAATTTAATAACCCGTGGTATGATCTTGCCCAACAGATGTTACCTCTGCAAATCTGCATGGGAGTCAGTCAATCACCTGTTTCTAGAGTGCCCCTTTTCTTGCATTGTCCTGTCCTCTATCATGTCAAGTGTATCCATTTCTTGGGTTGCTCCTCAGTTTATCAGTGATCTTATTATTCAATGGCCAAACCCCTTTAAGTCCACTCATCTAAAGTTTTGGTGGGTGATCATTCTCCCTCACTTTATGTGGTAAATCTGGTTGGAAAGGAACAATCATGCTTTTCGATATTCGTGCCTTGACCCGAAGTCGATTTCTTTGAGAGTTGTCATGTTTGCCTCAGAAAATGCTAATATCATTCCTTCGGACAATTGTCCTTCATCCCCATTTGAGATTCAAGTGGCACGTTCTGCTAACCTATCTTTTGAGGTTTTTGGTCATCCCCAAGTTGCTGTGGATAGATCCCTGGTTTCATGGATTCCCCCCCTCCTCATTGGTTCAAGCTAAATTTTGATGGTGCTTCAAAAGGCAATCCTGGCGCTGCGAGTTGTGGAGGAGTGATCCGGGATGACAGAGGTCGACTCATTTTGGCGTATGCAAAAAAACTTGGAGTCCAATCTAATAATTTTGTTGAGGCTTGGGCAGCTTTTCGAGGCATCCAAATGGCCATCGATCTCAATATCCAGTACCTGATAGTCGAAGGAGACTCCTTAAACACCATAAACTATTTGAAGGGGGTCTCGAATCCTCCTTGGAATGTGGGACCAACCATTGAAGAGTCCATTGTCCAGCTAAGGGTGATCAACAATAGGTGTATTCAACATGTGTATCGGGAAGGCAATCGGGCAGCAGATACAATGGCAAACTTTGGCTTAACTGTTCAATATTTTTCGACGTGGTAGAGGAATCTTCCCCAATGTATTGTTGATTCCTGTAGTGAACTTGTCGCTACCAATGATGATTAATGCCATGATTAATGTATTTATGGATGATCCCAAAGATGACGAGGACTACATCCCAGAGTAAAACAGTTGGTCCTGAACGGGATTATCCCATTTTGTTTCCTGGGATGGTCTTTGTGCTCTCCCTGTCTCTTTGTATGCGATTGTTTGGGAAGGTCCCTACGATATCTATGTTGTTTTTGTTTTCTGTTTGTGCCCATGGGCGGTATGTTTGTAATAGTTTAGACTGTTTTAGTTTATGGATTCTGCGAATGGTCCAATTTTGGCTTGTTCTGTAGGGAGTTGAACCTTCACAGGATCCTCCTTGCAACATGTTATAAGGTTTTGGGTCCCTTTTAAAACCCGTTACTAATAAAAAATATATATATTCTCCATCTCTACAAAGTAATAATAGTTCGTAAAATATCTTCAATCAACTTTATGGCAATCAGTTATAATTATATAAAGTGGAACGAAATTTATATGGTATACATAATTAGATGAATTGAATGTATAAGAACAAACCTAACCGTTCTCTTATTTTTATAATTAAATTATTTTTTAATAACTTTGAGGGAAAAAACATAACGACGGTGATATTAAATAAGATTCAAGTTAGAGTAAGGCCTAAACATAATTCTTTTAATCTCACTCTCCATCAGGTTGGAAATCTGTCAGCTACAACTATTGTTTGTAGCCGACCAAAGACGATATCCTCAAATCTCATGCAGCGCCTCCTACATTGAAGGATCCATTGTAAGTAACCACCTTGTTTTAAAGTCACTGTCACATGCCTTTGATTATCTCATACTGGAAATATTCTCGATCGGAGTTGACGTGAAACGAAATCAGATAAAACTTTCTTAAAGATGGGGAATGAGATTCAAAACATATTTAATTTACGATCACACAGATAAAGAATATTTGAAAGCGCCTTAAGATAAGATGTAAAATGCTTTTACGTAACCAGCAAAGCGGGATAAATCATTTTGGCCACTATATATGACATCAGGAAGAACATCTGGCATTTATCCAAAAGAACGAGCGAAAGCAATGCACTCCCATTTATTCTTCTGCTTAAAGAAAACGCAGTCTTTCCCTATATATATATCTATATGACCTTTCTTGTATTTCAGCTGACTATCTTCATTGGTATCAAAAGAAAATGCCGCATATGTGTAAGAGTCCGACTCCAAGAGTGTGGCCGGTAGTGAGCCGAAACTTCTGTACACCTACTAAGACGGAGCTAACGATAACAAGGACACCGTCAAATTATAAAGCTGGGTTGTTCACTATAACTGACGCTTCTTCTGGAGGTGTAGTGTATCAAGTGGATCGAAGTAGGCCAACAGTGAAGCAAATCCTTGTCCTCAACGATCATGCAGGAATGCCTATCCTTACAATGCGCCCTCAGGTATACCTACACACTAACTACTATCACCTGTTTGTTTTTTTTTTTTTTAAATCCTTTTATCTTTATTAACATCGAGTTTAAGTATATATATAAGACTAATCTTTTTAATGATATAAATCTAATAACATATTATTGGAATTTGGTTTAGCTGAATTGTATTGATATTTACGCATAGGATATAAGCAGTTTCCACTACCGATGGATAGCAGCGTAGCCCATCATAAACGATGACAAAGCAAACATAGCAGTGTTTACCGTGAAAAGATTATTAAGCGCAGGCGAAAGTTTCTGTGTGGAGGTTCCAGGCAACGCAGCAAGAGATTACTACACAATAAAATCGTGTCCCTCCCAGCGCTCATACATCGCATACACCCCTGGAGGCACCGTCGCTGCACAGGTTTTTGAACTTCCTTATACATACATATAGTCAACCTGCTTTCGGTAGTGTCGTGTTGAAAGCCTCTCGTCATCTCACAGTATTTTTTATTTTTTCTTTTGAAGGTAACGCCGAAAGCCGAAGGGGTAAACAAAAGCGCCACGAAGAACACATTGAGTATCGTGGTGGATAAAGGATTCGACCTCGTCTTCATGGCTGGACTCGTTGTAATGGTGGAATGGATGAAGGGAGAGTGAAACTGCTCATTGCCATCCGCCACGCGGGGTATATCTCCTGGTGTTAATGTACATAAGAATATTCATATATATATATATATATATATATATATATATATATATATATTGCCCTAAACTGTAAATTGGGCGAAAAATCGGCGACGACGTTCCGGGGACAGAAGGGTATTTCTTAGTTGTAAAATATGCATAATATTGTAAATATATGCAACAAATCTGGTTTCGCTGTGGCATGTAGAGATTTTGTCGTAGCGGATCGGTTTTCTGCAAAATATGTCCAATCAAAAGTGTTGTGCATCTTTTTAGGTCGACTCAAATAAAGCAAGTTATATAATGGTATTTTCTATTGGATCAATAACGGTGTCCCAGTTCTAGCTTGACTCATATACATGAAAACTAGTTATTTAGAATGATGGGTGTTTTACAATAATTTTTTATTTTTATTTTTATTTTTTAATATATTTTGGTGTTTTATATTATTTTTTAATATATATTTTTAATAAGTTTAATTAAAATTTAAATAAATAAGTATATTGCTTCTGACCACAAGCAATATATATCAACAAGTTTAACTTAAACTATGAACATAGCCAAAATGCAAAGATCAAATGGAAGGAAAAAATGCTTATAGCATAAAGATGGTTAGATTTTGTCCATTGTGTTGTAAGTTGATGATATTCCCATCATGACAATTTCAACATCCTTAATCAAGGAGATGAATTCATGGCTTCATAATTTTTTTTATATGATACATTGGTGTCATCTTCATTATTTATTGGGGATTAAGATTTATTATTAACCCTCCAAAATTATCATTTCTTATCCTAAGTATGACTTGAATCTTTTATAGTGTTTAGGATTGAGGATTACAAACGTGCTCAAAACTTCCCTTTCTTCTAATTTGAAGCTATAACTAAATTAAACTATTTATACGATGGGTTTTATTTTACATTGGTTACTTGTTGGGTCCCTTTTTTATATCACTCATATTTCATCAAATATTACAATCATTATTAGTTAATATTCCTAATATGAGCTGGAACCCCATGAGTGTTAATGGATAGAAATCAAGTAGATACATTAGTATATCAAAAGTAAATACAAGCAGTACTCACTAATCCAATGAAACACATCCTATTTTGAAAATATTCTTTAATTCAAATTGGAATAGTGATTTGGCCCAACAATGCTCCACTACTAGGTTCATTTTTTATCTTGACTCTAGACCAGCCTCTTGGTATTGTAGATGATAATTCATCATATTTAATCTTCTACCAATGGTAAATATTATGGTACCAATATGTCTACCAAATACTTTTTATGGATGCTCATGATATATAGAAGTTGCATATTCCTTAGTAGCTTCCACTCATCCTTTATTATGTCACTCAGAGTTTTATCAAGCTTGTTAGTAGTTGAGTGTTTCATCAACATACTAAGCATAATGAAGTTTGAATACACTATGTTTAATGACTTTATGTCCATGTAATGCTTTATATAGTCTATGTGTTGTCAACAAATCAAACAATGGATATCTTAACTATGGTCATGCATGAGGTGCCTTTTATGTAATTATAGGAGTGTATTGGAGTAGGAGAATATCTTGTACACAATGATGTCTAATAAGGGTCTATTTTTATGCTCCTCATTCAACATAAGGGTTGGTGGTGAAATATTTATAGTTAAGCTTCTTTTGAGGCCTTGGTTGACTTTTGTATTATATTATAGGGATTTGGAACTTTGTACACCTTATATAGGTGGGATTATTATAAAATTGTATTAAAACATATCAAGGTTGATTTTTTAACCATCACCTAAAGGTCATATGTAATTAGATATTTATACCCCTTGACATCAACCACTTTTTAATTTTTTTAAAGTGTTATTATTTCCATTAGTGATAATAAATTATCATCTATTAAAACCTTTGATATTGCTTTGGGTTCGTTCTATGATTAGTTCTTATTTTTTATAATGTATTGAACCCATTCATATCTAGAAAGTACTATAAAATCTAATAAATCCCATGTGTCACCATCCCACATCAAAATTTATAAGGGATATTACAACACCACATGCAAGGCACATATTTACACATATCTAATTCAAAAACTTGACATCCACTGGACAATCACCAACTACAAACCAAGTTAAAGGGGTAGTTTTGTAACCATTTCTAGAACTATATATTGAACAATTGGAAGATAAAATATTTAATCTTCCAACTGATATGTATCTAATATACATATTGTATAAAGCATAATTTATAGCTTCTTCTTGACTTCTAGTTCCTTCTATCTCATTTTGTTTTCTTTTTCAAATTGTAGACCTAGGTTATTCTTGCTACCTTAGTTTTTCTTCTTCAATTTATTTTACTAGAATAAAGCATGCTACACCCAATAGTGTCATACATTTCAAATATAAAAAAATTGTATTGTTGTTAGTAAACCTACATGAGCCTTATATCCTAATGTGTATTTCTATATTTATAACATATCTCAATAAATTTTTACATTCTTGAGTGAGAAGAGCATTTTTTGTTATGCAGCCTTATGTTGTAGATCAACAATACACCAAATATGGAATACAAAGGAGTTATATTACCAATAATCAAATAAAATAATTTATCCATGCCATGCTAGAATATACCAACTATTTCCCTAAAAAAAGGGTTAATTTTTAATTTCTTAATCTCATACATGTAAAACAAAGTTATTTCAAAAGTTTAAAATCAATACTCTTATAATGGTCTTTTTATATTTTAAAAAGTAAAAACATTATTTTCCTAATAGATTATAATTTTTAGGGTTTTATTTATAACTCATATATTTTGGGATATTTAGATGGTGAAAGAAGCTAAAATCAATCCCTTTAATTTTTTTGTTTAATATTAGATAGATATATTTTATGAAATATTCTAATCAATCATTAAAAAATAATGTCTTGTGAGGGATACTCTAGTGGTATGTCTTTGGATTTTCATTTAGAAGATCCAAGTTCAAGGCTCAGTATGAGGGGACAGGAACCCCTCGTTGAACTTGTGTTTTTAATTTAATTTTTTGTGGCGTAAGGCATTGGGCTTTCCAAATGGAAACCCAAAATCAATTCATAAGAAGGGTGACCCCTATATGCCTCCAAATTTTCAAATAATGTTAAAAATAATAAAAAATTATTACAATTACAGCACTTTCCAGGTGTCAAAAATATAATCCCATAATTTTTTTTTTCACTGAAAAACCTAAAATAATGAAAATAAAGTTATTTTCTAAGTTATAATAATAAATAGAAAAGTTGGTTCAGAATGACAATGCTACTGATGAAGTTCGATGGTAGGAAAAAGTATTGTTATGTGTTTCATAACTTGTTGGCTAGGGAAGAAACATTTTGGTGATAAAATTCCTGAGCCTTGTGGCTTAGGGAAGGCGACCAGAACACAAAGTTTTTCCACGCCACCACAATGAGACATAGAGGAGCAAATAAGATCAGATGCCTCCATAGAGAAGATGGATCGTTGATTGAAGACCCCAAAGAAATTTAGAATGAGGCAGTGGAACATTTTCGTAATATCCTGGGCCCATCTCAGGCTTGCTCGATCGAGGTGTCGGAATCCCTTCTTCAACACATCCCATCCCTGGTGTCTCAAGCTGATAATGATCTCCTGTTGCAGCCATTCTCTTGTGATGAAATTAAAGAAGCTTTGTTTTCAATGACAGCTGACAAAGCCCCTAGCCCTGATGGTTTCCCTCCTAAGTTTTTTCAATCTTGTTGGGATATCATTGGAGATGATGTCTGTGAAGCCATTTTAGAAATCCAAAGAACCAAGTTTGTCCCTAGAGAGCTGAACTCCACATTCCTTGCTCTTATCCCGAAATCTCATGAATGTCGATCCATGTCTGATTTCCATCCTATCAGCTTGTGCAACGTGTTATACAAAATCCTTACTAAAGCCATGGCGAATAGAATGAAGCTCATTATGCCTAAAATCATTGATAAGTGTTAGGGCAACTCTATCCAAGGAAGGGTCATTACGGATAGTGTGATCACTATCCATGAGCTTATCCATACTATCACGATCAATAGGTCCCCAAGTTTCTTCTTAAAATTAGATATCGAAAATATTTTGATAGAGTTTCTTGGGAGTTTCTTACTGTTGTCCTATCCCAGTTTGGTTTTCACCACAGATGGATTAGATTGATTAAAGCCTGCATGTCCTCTGCCTGGTTTTTGGTCATAGTGAATGGTGTAGCTATAGGATATTTTAGGAGCAAAAGGGGAATAAGGCAAGGGGATCCGATGTCACCCTTCCTATTCATCCTTATGGCGGATAGCTTAGGAAGAGCGCTTAATGCAGCATGCTTTGAGGGTGACATCTCAGGGATCAAGGCTTCAACCGGGCTACCTCCAGTGTCCCATCAACAATTTGTTGATGACACAATTTTAGCCAACCTCTCCAGTATCCCTAAAGCCAGAGTTATCAAATCTATATTGGAAGCTTATGAGAGGGTTGCCGGACAAAGAGTAAATTATTTGAAAAGTAGCATTTATTTCATCAATACTTTGGCTGATAGACAAGTCAGAATAGCTCAGATCTTGGGATGTGCCATTGTTGAACTGCCTACAACTTACCTTGGCCTTCCTTTATTCCAAGGGCAACCATATGTGAGGATGTGGGATAGTGTCATTCAGAGGGTTATGAAGAAGCTTGCTAGCTAGAAAGGAGCCCTGCTCAACAGTGCAGGGAAGTTCACTCTAGTCCAATCATGTCTTTAGAGTGTGCCAATATACTTTATGTCCCTATTTTGAGCTTCGATTGTTGTATGTAATAAGCTTGAACAACTTCAACAAAATTTCCTATGGTCGAGAGTAGAGAATAAAAGCAAATTTCCCCTTGTTGCTTGGGATAAGGTCTGCCTTCCAAAGTGCAGGGGAGGACTTGGTCTGAGGAGGGTTCACCAAATGAATATGGCTATGATTTCAAAATAGGCCTGGAAGATAGTGTCTAACTACCCGGCCCAATGGGTTGACATTGTTAAGAACAAATACCTTAGGCAACGGTCACTGATGGATAATTCCCTCATGCCTGTTGGGTCTGCATTCTGGAACTCGGTGTGCCGAAACCGATCTATCATTCAAAGAGGTGGACGCTGGAAGCTTGGATATGGATCACGAATAAGATTTTGGGAAGACTCATGGATTACAACTCAACCCTTGATTCGGGATCAGTCTGTAAGTATTCTTAAACCTATCATCGATCTGATTTTTGGTCCCAAAGTTGAGAATTTCATCAATAATGAAGTTGTGGTCCCCCACTGGGTTGACATCCCTACTGACCTGGATTCCCCTGAGCTTCGCTCTGCTCGTCTTCGTTTAGCCGAGCATCTTCGAACTCACTTGATCCCAAGTACCAGGCCACCTGATACTCTCTTTTGGCAATTTAGTCAGTCTGGGAATTTCTCAGTTAAGACCGCATATATGGCTATGAATGAACTTGAAGATGATTGGTTTCCTTCCAATAGTATCTGGATCAAAAACCTTATTCCCAAAATTACCCATTTTTTTGGTTGGCAGCAAAAAATAGACTCCTCACCACCGATAACTTGATAACCCGTGGTATGATCCTGCCCAATAGATGTTACTTATGTAAATCTGTGTGGGAGTCAGTTAATCATCTGTTTCTAGAGTGCCCCTTTTCTGGCCTTGTCCTGTCCATGATCCTATCAAATGTTTCCATCTCTTGGGTTGCTCCTCAGTCTATCAGTGATCTTATTACCTAGTGGCCAAACCCCTTTAAGTCCACCCGCCTGAAGTTTTGGTGGTCGATCATTCTTCCTCACTTTATGTGGTAAATTTGGTTGGAAAGGAATAATCGAGCTTTTTTATTTTCGTCCCTAGATCCGAAGTCGGTCTGTTTGAGAGCTATGACTTTTGCCTCCAAAAATGCCAATATCATGTCTTCTAAGGATTGTCCTTCATCACCATTTGAGATTCAAGTGGCACGTTATGCTAACCTATCTTTTGAGGTTTCTGGTCATTCCCAGGCTGTTGTGGACAGATCCCTTGTCTCTTGGATTCCCCCTCCCCCTCAGTGGTTCAAGTTAAATTTTGATGGTGCATCAAAAGGCAACCCCGATGACGCGAGTTGTGGAGGCGTAATCAGGGATGACAGAGGTCGTCTCATCCTGGCTTATGCAAAAAAACTTGGAGTCCAATCTAACAATTTTGTAGAAGCTCGAGCAGCTTTTCGAGGCATCCAAATGGCTATCGAGCTCAATATCCAGTACCTGATAATCGAGGGAGACTCGTTAAACACTATAAATTATTTGAAAGAGGTCTCGCATCCACCTTGGAACATGCAACCAATCATCGAAGAGTCCATTGTCCAGTTAAGGGTGATTAACAATAGGTGTATTCAACACGTGTATAGGGAAGGCAATCGGGCGGTAGATACAATGGTAAACTTTGGGTTAACTATCCAATCCCTGGTGACGTGGTAGGGCAACCTTCCCCAATGCATCGTTGATTCTTGTAGTGAACTTGCAGTTACTAATGTTGAATAGTGCCACGATGTCAAGGATCACGATGGCTCACAATGCGAGGCGAATTGTGGGACCTTATTACACTGATATGCCAAGGTGGCACATTGGCACTTGCAAAAGAAGGATAGGTTGTAGAACCTCACACTTTTTGTTTGTGCCCATGGGCGGTGTTGTAATAATCTAGGCTATTTTTTAGCTTATGGACCATGTGTTTGGCCCAATTTTGGCTTGTTCTGTAGGGAGTCGAACCTTCACGGATGTATATCAAAACCACACTAAACCTAAGTGAAAAAGAATTTTATAATCTAAGTCCTCTAGATGGCCTTAGCTCCTACTTACCTTTAAGATGAAGCATGCACAATGCATCTTTTAATGAATTTGATTTTATGTTTTAAATTGAGTAGGAAAGATAGAAATAAATTTTGATGATATTAACTAGGATGATTAACAAATTTATAATTTAATTTTAAGATAATTATATAAAAACACTACAACACAAACAACTAATACACAATAATTATATAAATAATATATTAAAAATATATATCTAATAATCACACAAAACATTAACATATATTAAAAAATATTTAATTATAAAATAATTTATAACTGAAAGCATTTATACAGAGACGTATGATATGTTATTATATTACACGACTCAACAAGACAAAGTAATAATAGTTCGTAAAATATCTTCAATCAACCTTATGGCAATCAAGTTATGATTATATAGAGTGCAAAAGCATAACAACGGTGATATTAAATAATATTGAAATTAGGCTAAGGCCTTAACAGAATTTTTTTGATCTTACTATCCATGCAAAACTGTCAGATGACGATGCATACAACTATTGTTTGTTGCCGACCAAAGACAATATTGCCAAATCTCATCCACCGCCTCCTACATTGAAGGATCCATTGTAAGTAACCGCCTTGTTTTAAAGTAAGTGTCACATGACTGTGATAATCTGATACTGGAATTATTCTCGATCGGTGTTGACATGAAGCGAAATCAGATAAAACTTTCTTAAAGATGGGGAATGAGATTCAAGAACATGTTTGATTTACGATCAGACAGATATTTAATTTAATCAGATTTTTTTTTCCCTGATGTGAAGTGATTTGAAGCTATAAGCATATTACACAACTCTTTTGGTGATTTTATTTTTATATTAATTGCTTGTTCTGGCCCTTTTCTATCTCACTCATATTTGGTCGAATATTACAATCATTGTTAGTTAATGTTCCTAGTATGCGTGGGACCCCGTGAGGGTTAATGGATAACAGCCAAGCAAATTTATTAGTATATGAAAGGTTCATACAGATCAGTGTTCACTACTCAAATGAAGCGCATCCTATTTTGACAATATTTTTTAATTCAATTTAGAATAGCGATTTGGACCAACAATGTACCAATATGGTTACCAAATAATTTTCATGGATGCTCATGATTTATAGGAGTTGTATATTCTTTAGTAGCTTTTAGTTAACCAGAGTTCAATCAAGCTTTTTAGTAATTAAGTGTTTCTTCAAAATACTAAGTATAATGAAGTCTGGATTATGTTTAATGATATTATTTTGATGGAATGCTTGATATATTTGTATTATTAAGAAAGCAAACAATGGATATTTTAGGTGTATGTTATATGATTTTAGGAGAGCTTTGGAGTAGAAGAGTGTTTTTTACACAACTATGTTTAATAAGAGTTTATTTTCATGTGCTCCATTTAACATAAAGGTGGTGGTGAAATATTTGATGTTAAGTTTTACTTGAGGTCCTCTTCAATTTTTGTATTATATTTATTGTAAAGGGATTTGAGACTTTGTACAACTTATATTAGTGGATTATTGTAAAATTTTATTAGTAAATTTAAGGTTGATTTTTCAACCATCACTTAAAGGTCACGTGTAATAAAGTATTTGTATTCCTTGAGATCAACCATTTCTTGATTTGGTTAATTGGTTAGTGCTATTCTTTTTATTAGTGAGAGGATATTAACATCTATTAAAACCTTTGATATTGCTTTGTGTTCTTTATATGAGTAGTTATTATTTTTTATAATATATTGACCCCATTCATATCTAAAAAGTACTATAAAATACCATAATTCCCATGTGTCACCACCCTAAATCAAACTTTATAAGGGATATTACAACACCACATGCAAGGCACATCTTTACACATATCTAGTTTATCACTTGACATCCCATGGATTGTCACCAACTACTAATCAAGTAGAAGGGGTAGTTTTGTAACAATTTCTAAAAGTACATATTGAACAATTGGAAGGTGAATTTTGTAATATTCCAACTACTTTGTATCTAACATACATATTTTATAAAGCTTAATTTATGGCTTCTTCTTGAATTTTTCAATTCTTTCTTTCTCATTTTGGTTTCTTTACTTTTCTTTATCAAATTTTAGGTTTAGGTTTCTTTTTACCAAATATTTTCTTCTTCACTTTCTTTTATTAGAATAGAGCACCCTACACCCAACATTGTTATACACTTCAAATGTAAAGCATTTGTATTGTAGATGAGCCTTATATTCTAAAGTGTATTTCTATATTTATAACATAGGTTAACAATTTATACATTCTTGAATGAGAAGAGCATGTTCTGTTATGTAATATTTTCTATTCCATAATCATATAGCATAATTTTTAGGCACCAAAATTTGGTTCTCAAAGTTTCCTACATGTTATTACATCATGGGTCCTATTGTGTAGATCAACAACACACCAAACATGGAATACAAAGACGAATATTACAAATATTTGAAGAAAATAATTCATCCATGCTAAAATATACCAACTATTTTCCTAAAAAAAGTTTTTTTTTAATTTCTTAATCTCATGCATACAAAACATAATTATTTCAACACTTTAAAATTAATAATTATATAATTTTTTTTTGTATATTTTAAAAAGTTTAAATATTTTTTTTATCAAAATGAAATCAATTTTCTAATAGATTATAATTTCTAAGGACTGATAACTCATATATTTTGAAATATTTAGAAGGTGGAAAAAGTTAAAATTAATCCCTTTAATTTTTTTATCTTAACATTAGATAAATATATTTTATAAAATATTCTAATTAATTATAATAGTTGCAACACTTTTTAAGTATAGAAAATATAGAATCTCATAAATATATTTTTTTATTCATTGAAGAGTCTAATAGAAATAAGACTATTTTTTTAATTATTTAAAAGATCTTCGGCGGAAGTAATATGATTTGTATATCAAAGCACACTAAGTGGAAACAAATGATTAAAAAAAACATCATAAAATAATTATTTTTTTTTTAAATAATATATTAAAAAATATAAAACATATAATAATCATACGATACATAAAAATATATTGAAAATTATATAATTATAAAACAATTTTTTAACTGAAAGACGTATGATGTAATAATAGTTCTCCTATTTTTATAATTAAATTATTTTTTAATAACTTTGAGGAAAAACATAATGACGGTGATATTAAATAATATTCAAATTAGAGTAGGGCCTAAACATAATTCTCTTAATCTTACTATCCATCCGGTTGGAAAGTTGTCAGCTGACTACGTATACAACTATTGTTTGTAGCCGACCAAAGAGGATATACTCAAATCTCATCCACCGCCTCCTACATTGAAGGATCCATTGTAAGTAACCGCCTTGTTTTAAAGTAACTGTCACATGACTGTGATTATCTGATACTGGAATTATTCTCGATCGGAGTTGACGTGAAGCGAAATCAGATAAAACTTTCTTAAAGATGGGGAATGAGATTCAAAAGATATTTAATTTACGATCAGACAGATCGTTTGCTCCGTCCGAGCCCCTCTCATTCCATACATCAATTTGGAATGGTTGTTCTGAGCCTCTTTCATTCCATAGAATAACATTTATTTGGAATGGGAAGGCCTTTAGGCACTCGTAATGAATATTTGAAAGGGCTTTAAGATAAAGATGGAAAGCATTTTACGTAACCAGCAAAGCGGGATAAATCATTTCGGCCACTATATATGACGTCAAGAAGAACAGGAGGCACTTATCCAAAAGAATGAACGAAAGCTATCCACTCCTATATACTCTTCTGCTTAAAGAGAATCGGCGACGACGTTCCGGGATAGAAGGGTATTTCTTAGTTGTAAACATACATAATATTGTAAAAATATGCGACAAATCTGGTTTCGCTGTGGCATGTAGAGATTTTGTCGTAGCGGATCGGTTTTCTGCAAAATATGTCCAATCAAAAGTGTTGTGCATTTTTTTAGCTCGATTCAAATAAAGCAAGTTATATAATGGTATTTTCTATTGGATCAATAACGGTGTCCCAGATCTAGCTTGACTCGTATACATGAAAACTAGTTATCTTTAAATTGTTTGGTGTTTTGCAATAATTTTTTGTTTTTTATTTTTTTTAAATATATAATTTTTTTTGTTTGGTGTTTTATATTATTTTTTAATATAATATATTTTTAATAAGTTTATATTACCTTTAAATAGAGGACATTTTGAGGGTATTTTTTAAAATTGATTACCTTTTAGATATTTTTTATTGGACTAACCTTTAGGAAAACACTTAAAGGAAACATTTTAAGTAGATTAATCTTTAGGCAAGTGATTAAAGGGAGAACCTTTAAGAACCTACTTGAAGGACATTCTTTATAAATTTTTATTACCTTTAAGTGTCTACTTAAAGGATATTTTGCTCGATCCAGATCCATTAATCGTACAATGTTCTAATTGATTAGACTATTAGCCTTAGCATGTGCTCATTTATTAGCCTATTAGCCTTAGCATGTACTAATTGATTAGTCTATTAGCCATAGGTTAATATAATTTATTAGCCTATTAGGCTTAGGGTATTTTAGTTTATATTTTCTCCTTAACCTTAGGGTACTGATTTTCCCCATACATAAAACATTAGGTGGTAAAATATACAATGAGAATAATTGAGGTATAAAAACCTATAAAACCTTACAATATCAATCATGTATCCATTAATAAGGTAGAAAAAAATTATTTTATAAGATTTTCACATTAGTACTTATGAGTTTTATAGTATTTTTCTTGTGGCAAAATGAGTTATAATCTAGAAGAATTAATAGACATGAATTAAAAAGAGATAGATATTTGGTTAAAAAATGTAGATATAGATGAATATTAGATTGAATAGGGATAAATGATAATATTGATAGAGATAAATGGCTAAATTGATGGGAAAATATAGATATCGAAGATTTAGACCAACAAGAAAGATTAAATCTATAGGATAAATCAATAGAAATAGATATATTAGAATGATGGAGATATAAAAAAATTGAGATTGATAGAGAGAGATGGTTGCATGAATCTAAGTTGGATTAAAAATGATGGGACTAAAAGAATCCACTCGCATTAGTCACCTAGTACAATTTTAATGTCAATTGATCTATTCTTGACTAGAAGCATCATTTGTATCATTGTGGATCCCTACCTTATTATGCAACAAATAGCCTAGGAAGAGATAAGCATGTGCATAGAAGCATATATGAAGGCAAGTAGAATACAAGCAATCATCATGAATACAATAAACTAATACAAACTTATATGCAGTATCATTTTAGATGCATAATATTTATCTTTATCAACAATCAACACAAAATAGGCTAAGAAAAGTATACTACAAAATGTGTAAATTAAAGGAATCTATTGGCCATTTTGTATTTCATTGGGATTTTGGGAAAATTTTGTATTAATTTCTATATGAAGCGATAATATACTTTCCATTCAGTATGTAGAATTCTGATATGTTGTATTCCAGAAAGAACGAAGAAAAGTCCCAAAGACACTTTGAAAAATATATTTATGTATTTATGAATATTTATAATCACCCTTAAGGAATGGCAAACACCTCATTCACCATTTCTTGGGGTGAACCTATGTTGAAAATATATTGGCAAGATATCTAAGTATGAAATCGCGTTCACCCTTCCTTAGGGGCGAACGTGTCGTTTGCCCTTTCTTGGGACGAATGTGCCTTGGGGTACTTAGTCACCCACACACTTGGGAAATGTTGTGCGCCCTGGTCGATGGGGGAACATGATGTTCGCCCATCCCAGGGGTGAACTTCCTTTCAAAAATGAAGAATCGCATTCACCCTTCCTTAGGGGCAAACGTCCCATTCACCCTTTCATGGGGTGAACCTGCTTAATGAAGATCACATGTACGTTTGATGTGGTGAAAATGAATTTAAGGTGAACAAGGAATTGGTCAAATGTTGAATTGCATGTATTTAATGAAGGGCACCCTCAGTAACTTTGTTTTGTGAATCACAAGGACAAAGGTGAGGAGAAATAAGTTTTCATGATTTCCAATGTACCAAAGGTGTTTTAAAAAATTTAATGATTTCTCCTGTCATGCGCATCTACGTCCGAATTTCATATTTTTTAGAATTTTTTTCTTAAGTGCACGGATTTTCCAAGAAATTGAGGATATTTTTTTGGTTTTTTCTTTGATCCCAGGACATTCTTCTCTCACATGTATTAAATAAAAGAGGCAAAAACCTCTATAAATACTAAGCAAAACTTGTTTTAAATGGGGAGGTTAGACACTTCGCGAGAATACTCTCTAAGTTCTCTGCATTAATGAAAGACATCAGGCTTCTGAATCGATAAGTGATTCTGCATATAATTTATTTCTATGTAGTGCACTTTCTTTAACATTCTCTCCTTTTATTTGCTATCTAGTTTAAATTCTAAATTTGGATTTAAATATTTCTAGTGGAAGAGTGAGTACAAAGGTGTTAATTTAAAAGTTATTATTGCAAGATTATGGGTTTATTCAGTTGCCTTTCCTTCTGTTTGATGTTGTTTTGTGCTTGAGTGTTTTCCTATTCTTAGTTTGCCCTGAAACTTGCACTTTAACCTGTGGCCATATTTCCCATTTCTTTCCATAATTTGTAATTTATTTCCTGCATCTCTAATCTTCAACCAGCTTTAGAATTAGTTCAGGAACCAACCCTCTCTGGAGATTGGCACGGAGGCAATATCTTTTCTCCGACATTTCAATGTTGGCTGTATCTAGGGCAGAAAAACATAGTTTTTATTGATTAGGCAGATATTTGACCAATAGTTTTTGGCACACCCAGTGGGACTTTTCCAAGGTTCCAACTTCAGCTGTGCTAGGTTTGGTGTTCCCTTTCCTACTTGAGAATAGAACATCTGGTGACTCAATTGTTACCTAGAACTTCGTAAGCATGAGAACGATGAAAGTTGTCTCTCATGAATACAAGATCAAAATCCAAGAATCCTGATAATCAATTTTTTTATGAGTTAGACATTCAAAGGCTAGGAGAGCATCCTCAAGTAGCCACTTTTCAAAGAACGTCCTCACTTCCTTATATTCCATCCATACCAACCATTTCATCTTCCCAATTAGCTGGTGTGTTCTCCACTCTCGTAAGTCCTGTAAGTACCACCACTAGTTTTCCCCAACCTTCGTCTACTAAAACCACTAACGCTTCACAACCTATTCCTCATATTCCAGTGCATATGGCTCAAAATCCCCCACCACATCAACAACAACTTCCTAGACAATTTTTGTCTTGGAATAGCTCAGGCTCGCTGAATTTGCAAGCACAAAACCCAGTACCTCAAGATGATATCAAGGCTTTTCCAAAATATTATGGTACTAGAAATACTGCATACAAGCATATCCAATATGTAGCATCTCTTGTAACTATTCATGATATAATTGATGAAGATGTGATGATAAAGCTTTTGGTTTTTTCATTAAGAGGAAAATTGCTCTATTGGTACCGATATTTGCAACCTGGCACAATTACTTCATGGGATCAATTGGTAAAATTGCTGATTAAGAATTTTCATGAGCAAGATGATCTGTATTTGCTGCTACATTAGTTCACCTTGATTCAAATACATCCTCAAGAGGAGCTTGTAGATTTCAATGTATGATTTGGATGAAGCTGACAATGGGTTCCAGATGGTTTGTGATCAACCCACAAGCAAACGGTGTTTTATTATCTTTATGCGCTCAGTACCGATATTGGTATGGCGATGCACCAGGCTAATGTGACCACCTTCCTGGATCTCTATACATAAGATCAAAAGGTTGAATCAGATTTTATTGTTGTAGTAAGGCTTCCTTCGAAGGTGACAATGCCTATTATTTTGGATCTACCACAATATCTTTATTCCAATGCATTTTCGTAGCCCATGCCATTGATGTATCCTATTCCCTCATGGAATTCAAGCTCCCCACAAGTAGCTCCTATCCTTGCCCTACAGTCCTTTGCTATAAGTTTTCCATATTTTTTTTCTCCAACAGTATCATCACAGCCTTCACCCATTTCTTTTCCAACATTGCTAGTAATTCCAGCTCCTTTACCTTTGCCCACACCACAAGCACCCTTGCCATTGCCAGTGCCCATTCTGTCATATAGTTTGGACCCCCTCATGGTTTTGTTACAAGAAGTAAAATCTAATAATATGGCTTTGAGGACAACATCCAATGAGCTAACAACTATGAGAAAGAAGCAAGCTGAAGCTAAGTTCCGATCGAGAAGGTTCTAGACTCCATCGATCACTTGAGAGAAAGAATCCACTAGTAGGGGACCTGAGAAGAACAATATGGTGTAGGCAAATGATGAGATTAATGTGTTCGAAAGGACATATTGGTGTTCTACTTGTAATTATCCTCATGGTGAAGATACATGTATGGTCCATATGAACTATGTTCAGACACTGGCAGAAAGTGCTTTGGGTGGAAATATTAACATGATTTGAGAAGTGGAACATAATTGTATGGTGCCATCTCCTGAGCAAATTTTAGTCCTTACCAAGTCTGGAAAGAGGCCAGTGACCATGGATCCCATGGAATTGCAGCCATTGAAAGTACCCATGGTTCCAAAAGCTTCGGAAGAAAAGCGAACATCCCAGATAAAGACTCTTGATGTTGTCAAGTCAAAATATTCACCACCTATTCAAGCACAAGATAAAGCGTAAGCTCATCCTTAAACTTCGTAACACAAGGTAAAGCGCAAGTTGAGACGAAAGAGTAAGCTAAGGAAAAACTCAAATATCCTTCATTGACTAAAAGGCAAAGAGTAGAAGATACACAACAGTATCGAGATAAGTATGAATGATCCTTAGAAGGAAAGGTCCCACCTGCTCATAGCTACAGTATCATGGAGGAAATGAAGAAAATCCTAGCTAGGATTAGCTTGTATGATGCATTACAGCTACTAGGGTAGATTGATTTGTTGCAAGAATCCCTGAAGAATGCCAAAGACCAAAAGAAAGATCATTTGCAAACAGTCTTGGCTCAAGTGCTCTCCACTTCAATGACAAGTAAAAATCATCCTCCATTTTATTTATATTTGAGAATGGAAGGGTGGATTGTGCATAATTGCATGATTGAATCTGGTGCTGCCACTACTATTATGGGAATGGAGTATACAAGGAGCATTCCAGGAGTGTTACAATTGGATGGTACCCTAGTTAAAATGGTTGGAGTAATCAAGGATATTCCAATTGTGCTTCATAGCATGCTACAAATCATTGTCATTCAAGAGGTTGTGGTTGTTGATTTAGAACCTCATTTTAGCATGTGCCTTTTAAGGGAATTCATAGCTAAGCTGGGAGGTTATTTGACCTTAGATTATTCACATTTGGATATTTCATTCAAAGATATGCGAATTCACATTCATAATGAGAAACCTTCCTCTTTTCATATAGAGAAGATAGAGGAGGTAGAACAAGCCCCAGACGCGGTAAATATGGTGATCGAAGAATTGGAAGAAGTTAGTCTGATTGAAGAAGTACCTAAGGAGATTTACCTAGAAGATGAGTTTTTGTTGACATAATTTAACGCTGTGTTCAGAATAGACATTGGTTGTTATTCCATTCAAAAGGTAGAAAAGCCCCGATAACAAGCCCTTAAGCCCCCAGAACCTATTTTGCATCAGTTATGGAAGTTGTTCTTTGATGGCACTCGATGTAAGAATGGTGCAGGAGCAGGTGTTGTGTTGGTTTCTCCTGAAGGCATACAAAAAAAATACTCCTATAGATTGACTTGGAGTTGTACAAATAATACCATTGAATATGAAGCATTATGCCTTGGCTTGAAAAAGGCCGAGAAATTGGGAATTGATTAGTTGCAAATTTTTGGTGATTTTGAGATTATAGTCAATCAAGTTACAAACAGATGTGTGTTGAAGCAACATTACTTGAAGGCTTATCACAACAGGATGTGGGATCTTTTTGAAGTACTTAAAGATTTGAATATTCAAGTAATTCCTAGGGAGAAAAATAGACACACTAACATTTTAGCTTCCCTGGGTGCTAATTATTCTCCTACCAAGCAAGTGGTCCAAAAACCCAAGATAGTGAGGGTAATCTACATATATTTCATTCCAGATAAGGGCCTCTATTGGTAGGTGTTCGATAATGATGAGAAAATAGTGAATTTTCTCCTCAAAGAGGTTGCCAGCACAGAAAATAAAGTTCTTGTGGAAGAAAAAAAAGAAGAGATGATCCAGTTAAGGAATAATCATATTCCCAGAGGTTTTATTTTTCTAGAAAGCCTGTTCAATAAAAATGATAGAGTTGATAAACATAGGATTAAGGTGGATGCCAAGGAATACAAAGAATTGCAGTTGGAGCTAGGAAAGGTCATTAAGGTTGGTATCGATTGTGAATCAGATGAAATTGAGGGCATTAGAAGTTTATGCTATGAATACCTAGATATTGTAGCATGGAGTTATCAAGACTTGAAAGGATACGAAAATAACGTGATCCAACACACCATCGAGCTACAAGAAGGGGTGAAGCCTTTTCGATAGAAGAAACATCCTATCAATCCCAAGATTGAAGTCCTGATGAAATCAAAGTTATTGAATATGCTTGAAGTGAAGATCATTTATCCTACTAAGCATTCCACCTGGGTAGCAAACTTAGTTCCTGTAAGCAATAAGAATGGAGATATATGTTTGTGTGTTGATTTTTAGAATTTAAATCAGGCATCACTTAAGGATCATTATCCTATTCCACAGATAGATCAGATTCTTTATGTTGTGGTTAGTGCTAAGATATTTTCCTTGTTAGATGGCTTCTCTGGGTAGAATCAAATTTAGGTTAAGGATTAGGATCAATACAAGATGATGTTTACAACTAAATGGGGTACATTCGCTTATCAGCGGATGCCCTTTGGGCTTTCAAATGTTGGTGCAAATTTTTAGAAAGCCATGGATGTCACCTTTGGTGAGTTTCTAAATAAAATCATTGTGATTTATCTTGATGATATAATGGTGTATTCACATTGTAGAACAGATCATGTTTCCTATATAAGGAAAATATTTGAGAAGTGCCGAGAATTCAAGATTTTCATAAATCTGAAGAAGTCAAATTTTTTGGTCAAGGAAGGGAAGCTACTGGGCCATGTGATCTCATGAGAAGGATTGGTCATATATCCTGCATGATCTAAAGTGCTAATGAAATTTTCACTACCTACAAATAAGAAAGACTTGTAGTCCTTATTCGAACAAATAAACTTCATTTGCAAGTTCATTGTTGATTTTGCCCAAGTCATCAAACCAATGATAGAGTTATTGAAAAATAATGTTGAGTTTAAGTGGACAGAGGCTAGGAAGTGAGATTTTCAAGAAATCAAAGAGAGGATAACATAGGCGCCAATATTTATCAACCTTGACTACTCCAAAGATTTCATATTATATGCAGTAGGTGAGCAGGAGAACTATGCTACCATGGTCACACAAAAACAAGATGATGGTAAAGAAAAGCCTATCTCTTTTCTAAGTTAGGTTATTACACCACACCAGGAGAAGTAAAATTTTATTGAGAAGCAGGTTTATGCAGTTATGAAAGCCTTGAAGAAGTTTTGCCACTTCATTTCTCAAAGTAGAACTGTGGTTTACGTTATTCACCTTGATGTTCAAAATTTTATATTTCAAGGAGATTTGGGTGATAAGAGAGCTAGATGGATTTCAAAGATCCAAGAGTATGATATAGACATCAAGATGACAAAGTTGGTTCATGGGTGTGCTCTATGTCAAGAGTTAGCCAAAAGAGTTGTTGTTGAGGTAAATCATGAAGATGTAATTTGTGTGAATAATACAGTGAGCAACAAAGAATGAATCAAGAAACTCATTGAGTATTTTACTTCTGGAAGGTGTCCTAGCTGCTTTAACCCCTCACAACATCAAAGGTTCAGATTGCAGGCACTCAGGTATGTGTTGTTGCCCAACGACCTATATTATAAGAACATTGATGGTATACTCCTTAGATGTGTGAAATATTCTGAGAAAACAAAAATTCTAGAGGAGTTCCACTTCAGGTTATCAAGAGGGCACTATACCGGTAGACCTATGGCTCTAAAAATAATTTGGGAAGGCTATTATTGTCCTACTCTATTTTTTGATTCACATAAGATAAGTCAGTAGTGTGATAGTTGTCAAAGATATGTGGATCGAGTGATAAAAGGAGCATCACTATTGCATCCGATTCAGGCAAAGATGCCCTTTCAATAGTGGGATCTTGATTTTATAGGTGTTATTGATCCACACTCCTCTACAGAGCATAAGTACATTCTAAATGCAACATATTACTTCACCAGATGGGCAGAAGCTATACCCACCAAAAAGGTTGATCAGACGACTATTATTTATTTTCTAGAGGGCCTCATCACCCGTTTTGATATACCTAATTCCTTAGTTACCAATAATGATACTCCTTTTATTGGAGCCAAAATTATCGAATTCACCAGTAGGTATGGTATTTATTTGAATACATATTCCAATTATTACCCAGAGGGGAATGGATTGGCTGAGTCAACCAACAAAAAATTTCTTCAAATTCTGAAGAGAATAATGCGTGAGAATAAGAGAATTTGGCATTTGCTGTTAAATCAGGTGCTTTGGGCTGATCGTATTTCAGTAAAGAAATACATTAAAATATCCCTATATGCTTTGGTTTTATGGGAAATAAGATGTCCTTCCTACCCATATTGATCTTCTAGTGCTTCAAACTTTATAGATGTTTCAATATGAAAATGAAGAAAATAGTCCCATGGATGCGAGGTTGGCACAATTGCTGCAATTAGAAGAAAAAAGGGATTAAGCTTATCACACTTTTGCAGACATGCTACGGAGATGAAGAAGTGTTTCTAGAGTAAAACAACTAATTGTAGATTCCAAGTGGGTGACTTGGTATTAAAATGGAACAATAAAAAATCTAATCCTGGGAAACATCATAAGTTTGATGTAATTTGGGAGGGACCTTTTCGAATATTGGTTGTCACTTCTTCTAATGCATTTTGAATCTGTGATATGGAAGGGTGTGAGCTCCCTATTTCGGTGAATGGCCTTCATTTGAAGGCCTATATTTCATAATTTTAAATCAAAGGTAGTACCTTGTACATATGTAAATATTTTCGTGTAAATATGCATGTTGCTAAAAAAAAAATGAAATTCAAGGATGGCAAAGTGATAATATAGGTTCACGTGTGCCCTTGGAAGGGGTGAACATCACGTTCACCCATAAGTTGAACGCGTCTTTTTTATGTCACCCACAAAAAAAAAAGAAAGAAAGAAAAAAAAAACAACATTATGCATGGCGCTTTTTCTAAAAAAACAAAAGGGGAAGAGAAAACACAAAACAAAAAGGAAGAAAAACATAGTAAAGCTTGCTTTAAGTCTTTCCCTATTTTTAGAAAAGAAGGCACACCATGGAGTTTTAAGGGACACATTCGTTGCCGAAGATTTCCCAAGACGCGCATTTGGAGCAATTAATTTCTCCGAAAGGTTATGTGGCGGTCATCGAAAGTAGTCGGTGCCAACTTTAAGTGATGATGTTCAAATGTGGGAGGTGCTCAGATTGAGCTTTTCAAGGTAGTTGACAGAATTAATGATTGATTATTAACAACTGGTTTGGTCTTCCTAGTAAGCTTTTGGCACCAGGGCACATTGTTCTGAGATTGTGTTGTGTTGTGGGCACATTTTACAAGGAGAATTTGGCAGTGAACCAAACGAAATGTTTTTTGCGCTTCAGGAAGGGAGTATGAGCGATTTTCAAAGAATATTTATCTTTGAAGTCACATCTATATTTAATTGTGTAATTACTATGATAGTTGGTAACGCTCCTATAATTCCAAAGAAAAAAGGCAAGTCTTGTTTTCCTTATTTGTTTTTCTTTTCTTGCTATGTTGTATCCTGCTTTCGAAGGTGCAGAAGAATTTTTAGAGGTTGCAAAGCAGGGAATTGCAGAAAAGTTATAGGTTTTATCTGACAAAATGGGAATACATAGCAAAGAACAAACAAAGGTGCCAAAGGGTGTTGAAGTACAACCAACCAAGAAATTAGAGAGAATTTTGACGGCTAAAAAGGCCCAACAGAATGATTATGTTGATTTGGATCCCCATGAAGATGAAATGGCTGAAATTGGTGATTGTTTGATCACACATAAGGGAATTGATAGATTAAGACAAGAAGTTGAAGTTGTATTCGATCAAGGGGTTTCCCATAATAGTTACCTCAAAACACCTCATCATCCACAACCTTCATGGTATATTTTCTTGTTTGTGCATTAATGCCCTGAACTCATACGATTAATTGAACAATTTTATGACTCCTCCACTAGGACTGTCCGAAATTCCCAGAATGAGATTATTTTTATGATTACACCAGACGAGGTCTTAGAGGCTTTTTCCTATGGGGTAAGTGCACTGAGCTATGCAGTAAATAAGAAAATTCATATGGATGAGCAAGGGGAAAAGTATGTTTCCACTGTTGCTATGAGGAAATTTATGGAGATGTAGAGGTTGCAAGAAGGAAATACTAGGGAATTTTAGCACACTTCGCTGCTGGTATGGTTTTTATTTTTTTAGATGCAGCGACGTTTTTCTTTCATTACTATTATGCAGATAGGTGAAAATAATGAACCTCTACCAGTTTATAAGTGGACTCAAGTATTGACTAAGAAGGAGTTTGTATATAGCTTTAATAGCTAGTTTTTTGGCCCAACCATTGAGTTACTTTGTGGTAGTTGTGATCGAGTGCCTCGCGACCTGAGAGATGTCATTGTTTTAGAGAAGGGTGACATATTTTTGCTCCCTTAGGTCGTGGTTGTTAAAATTTTTGGATATACAGGTAAACCTTTTTTGTTGCCTTATTTTGCCATTATGTGTGTTTTTACTATGGAAGTTGTGTTCCAGATGGATTATATTAATGATATATATGGCTCCGAACGAGGGAAGAAGATGACCTGTACTATGCCTCTTAAGTTTGGGTGTATAGAAGTGAACCAGGTTGGGCAAAATCACCTTTTGACGATGGCACTTCAAGACCTGGGAATAATAGAGTTGCCACAACACTGGTGGTATGATCCACTTGGAATTTTTTTAGTGCTTATTAAGGTGAAGATCATTCATTGCTGCCTGTGCCCAGATATTTAGAAGCATCAAAACAATTTTTATGCGCCAGACATGAATTGGCATGTGGAAAAAATGTCCTCCCTTCCTCCATGGCATGATTATTATAAGTAGGAAGCAGAGTATAATGCATGAAATAACAAAATGCATATTCCTCCTCTAGGCCTATTTGGGACTGTTCAAGAGGCAAATCCTCATTGGAAGGAGGAGAAAATTATGAACTGGTGGGTAATGCGCATTCATTGAAGGAAGCCCTATGTTGCTTATGGATTGAAGCTTGATACCAAGTTCTCTCAAGTTTATGATAGGTTTGTGGATTCCTATCAACCTGTCACCTTTGCCACCATTTTGCCACAAAGTTTTTAGCAGTCCAAAAGTGGCAAAAGTGAACCTGAGGAGGAGAGTCCTATGGTTGAGGACGATACTAAAGAAGAAGAGGAAGAAGAAGAACAATCATATGTTTTTCAAAGGTAGACTCAAAGAGTGAAGTGCCCTCAAGAAGAGGTTCCCTCATCTAAGCAACAAAAATAGTTGATGGCACCTCCTTTTCCTAAAGTAGCTAAGCGGCTTCGAACTAGTGTGACTACTAATTCAACTATTACAATATCCATGTCTTTGGTTACTATGATTCATGTTACATCGAGTTCCACAGTTGCTTCTATACCAACAGTGAACCTTTCCCTCAATGGTGAGTGCCCTACATCAGTAGCACAAATATTTTTTATGGCAACAGTAGATCATGAAGCAGCAGAAAAGCCGACGGAAGATGCTGAATGTGCTGAAGTGCTTAGGGTTGCAGTTGAAGTAGAGCAAGAAGAGCATGCACAGGTGGACCCCAAAATATAATATGTTTGCATATTTTGTACATACTATGCATCCAATGGATAAAGGCATGGGATCGCTTGAATCCATGCGAGTTGGATACCCCGTGAGTCACCAAGAAATGTTGGCCATTTTGTATTCCATTGGGATTTTGGGAAATTTTTTTATTAATTTCTATATGAAGTGATAATATAATTTCCATTCAGTATGTAGAAGTCTGATATATTGTATTCCATAAAGAACGAAGAAAAGTCCCAAAGATACTTTGAAAAAAATATTTATGTATTTATGAATATTTATATTCACCCTTAACAAAGGGCGAACGCCTCATTCACCATTTCCTAGGGAGAACCTATTTTGAAAATTTATTGGCAAGATATCTAAGTATGAAATCATGTTTGCCCTTCCTTAGGGGTGAACGTGGCGTTCGTCCTTTCTTGGGGTGAACGTGCCTTGGGGTACTTGGTTGCCCACACACTTGAGAAATGTTGTGCACCCTGGTCAAGGGGAAAACATGATGTTTGCCCATACCAGGGGTGAATTTCATTTCAACAATGAAGAATCGTGTTCACCCTTCCTTAGGGGTGAACGTCCCATTCCCCCTTTCATGGGGAAAACCTGGTTAATCAAGATCACGTGCGTGTTTGATGTGGCAAAGATGAATTTAAGACGAACAAGGAATTGGTCAAATGTTGAATTGCATGTATTTAATGAAGGGTGCCCTCAGTAACTCTGTTTTGTGAATTACAAGGACAAAGACAAGGAGAAATAAGTTTTCATGATTTGCAATGTACCAAAGTTGTTTTAAAAAAATTTAATGATTTCTCCTATCATGCACATCTACGTCCAAATTTCAATTTTTTTGGAATTTGTTTCTCAAGTGCACAGATTTTCCAAGAAATCAAGGATTTTTTTCTAGTTTTGTCTTTGATCCCAGGATATTCTTCTCTCATATGTATTAAATTAAAGAGGTAGAAACCTCTATAAATACAAAGCGAATCTTGTTGTAAAGAGGGAGGTTAGACACTTTGCGAGAATACTCTCTAAGTTCTTTGCATTAATGAAAGACATCAAGCTTCTAAATTGATAAGTGATTATGCATATAATTTCTTTCTGTGTAGTGCACTTCCTTTAACATTCGCTCCTTTTATTTGCTATCTAGTTTAAATTCTACATTTGAATTTAAATATTGTCAGTGGAAGAGTGAGTACTAAAGTGTTAATTTAAAAGTTATTATTACAAGATTACGGGTTTATTCTGCTACCTTTCCTTCTATTTGATGTTGTTTTGTTCTTGAGAATTTTCCTATTCTTAGTCTACCCCGAAAACTACACTTTGTTTTGTGGCCATATTTCCCATTTATTTTTGCAATTTGTATTTTCTTTCCTGCATATCTAGTCTTCAACCAGCTTCAAAATTAGTTCGAGAACCATCCCTCTCTAGATATTGGCATAGAGGACATATCTTTCCTCCAGCCTTTCAATGTTGGTCGTATCTAGGGTGCATAAACACGGTGTTTATTGATTAGGCAGATATTTGACCAATAATTTTTGACATGCCCGGTGGGACTTTTCCAAGGTTCCACCTTCAGTTGCGCTAGGTTTGGTGTTTGCCTTCCTGCTTGAGAATAGAACATCTGGCGACTCAATTGTACCAAAGTAGATACTTTTGAACATGAAATATTGAGGAAAATAAATATACTTTCATAGGATTGGCATCAAAAATACCTTGGAGGTCAAAGCCTAGCCTATATGCTATTATACAGGATATATCCTCAGCTATAGTGATATTCTTCTTTCACTTTCATCCGATAGTAATGACAAAGAAATTTTTTCTTTTAGGAATCCCATGGTGACACTATTTACATAAATGGATTGTATTGAAACAAGGGGAGGAAGATTCATTGCTTCTCCCAAGTCTTAGATTTTGTTGGTCAAATATCTACCTAATCAATAAACATTGTGTTTATGCACCCGAGATATGGCCAACATTGAAATATTGAAGGAAATATATGTCCTCCATGTCAATATCCAGAGAGGGCTAGTTCCCAAACTAATTCTAAAGCTGGTTGAAGACTAGAGATGCAAGAAATAAATTATAAATTGTAGAAAGAAATGGGAAATATGGCCACAGGCCAAAGTATAGGTTTCAGGGCAGACTAAGAATAGGAAAATTCTCAAGCACAAAATAGCATCAAATAGAAGGAAAGACAGCAGAATAAACCTACAATCTTGCAATAATAACTTTTAAATTAACACCTCGATACTCATTCTTCCATTGGAAATATTTAAATCCAAATGTAGAATTTAAACTAGATAGCAAATAAAAGGAGCGAATGTTAAAGGAAGTGCACTATACAGAAAGAATTAAGGCGAACAAGGAATTGGTCAAATGTTGAATTGCATGTATTTAATGAAGGGCACCCTCAGTAACTCTTTTTTATGAATCATATGAACAAAGACGAGGAGAAATAAGTTTTCATGATTTCCAATGTACCAAAGGTGTTTTAAAAAATTTAATGATTTCTCCTGTCATGCGCATCTACATTCGAGTTTCAGATTTTTTAGAATTTGTTTCTCAAATGCATGGATTTTCCAAGAAATTGAGGATTTTTTTTTGGTTTTGTCTTTGATCCCAGGACATTCTTCTCTCACATGTATTAAATGAAAGAGGTGGAAACCTCTATAAATACTAAGCGAATATTGTTGTAAAGGGGGAGGTTAGACACTTTGTGAGAATACTCTCTAAGTTCTCTGCATTAATGAAAGATATCAGGTTTCTGAATTGATAAATAATTTTGCATATAATTTCTTTTTGTGTAGTGCACTTACTTTAATATTCACTCCTTTTATTTGCTATCTAGTTTAAATTCTACATTTGGATTTAAATATTACCAGTGGAAGAGTGAGTACCAAGGTGTTAATTTAAAAGTTATTATTGCAATATTACAGGTTTATTCTACTATCTTTCCTTCTATTTGATGTTGTTTTGTGCTTGAGCGTTTTCCTGTGCTTAGTCTACCCTAAAACCTGCACTTTGGCTTGTGCCCATATTTCCCATTTATTTTCGTAATTTATAATTTTTTTCTTGCATCTCTAGTCTTCAACCAACTTTAGAATTAGTTCGATAACCAACCCTCTTTGGATATTGGCACGAAGGACATCTCTTTCCTCTGGCATTTCAATGTTGGCTGTATCTAGGGTGCATAAATGCAGTTTTTATTGATTAGGCAGATATTTGACCAACAGAATCTAATACTTGGGAGAAGCAATGAATCTTCCTCCCCTTATTTCAATACAATCCATTTATGGAAATAGTGTCACCATGGGATTCCTAAAAGAAAAATTTTCTTTGTCATTACTATCGGATGAAAGTGAAAGAAGAAGATCACTATAGCTAAGGGTATATCCTATGTAATAGCATATAGGCTAGGCTTTGACCTCTAAGGTATTTTTGATGCCAATATTTTGAAAGTCTATTTATTTTCCTCAATATTTCATGTTCAGAAGTATCTACTTTGGTACAAGATACAAGTTCAATAAGTAGCATGTGTACTATCATTTAAATAGATAAGAATTACTACTACAAATTTTCTCATTGTTAGTACTACTAGCACAATTAAAAGGAACAACTTCCTATTTGTACCATTTGATCCTTCATAAAAGTTAAGCCTATGGTTTAGGGAGGAGTGAGTTTGGCTAGGTCTAGAATTGGCTGGTTATTATCTTGATTAGTATTATTAAAATTGATTTTATCAAAATTTGGGGTTTTAGATTGATTATTATTTTGAATTTTTGATTGACCATTATTGTTCACATTAGTTTTATTAGAGTATTGATCTTCAAATACATTATTAGGTTGATTAAATCAAGGGCTTAAAGTTAAATAATTCAATGCATCAACATTAAAATATTGAAAATAGGAATAATAAGCTAATGAATATGGATTGATGGAAAGAAAAATATGAGCTTTTGGATTTATAACCTCAACCTCTTTGCAATAATAAAAGGGTTTTGGGGTATATGGAATTTGATATATCTTTCTCTAGTATTCATATTTAAGACATTGGTAAATATTAGAAGGGATGGCCTATATATCATGGATCTAGAGTCTATCAAGAAGAATGTTGTAAGTCAGCTTATGATACATGGCATAAAGGAGGGTGTTGAGAATATGAGGATTGATATCTATAGGTAAGACTATGGTTCCACTAGAGTCGCACTCTTTGTTGTTGAATGCCTTGGTGATAAGAACAAGATTTTTTAAATCTTGTTTACTTAGTTAAGAATTGCTAATGAATTTTAGGATGTAGACATTTGGGTCTATCATTATTGATGAGAATTCACTTGATAAGTGTCTCACCAATATAGCTTGTGATATAAAGAGGAATTTATATGACCATAGATGTAGGTGGAATATCATTAGTATATAATAATATTATAGTGTGATTAAATCCAAGTGACCCTACCACATTAGTAAGGTCATCCAAGTTTTAATATTTAGGGATCACTTGTTTTCTCAAGAGTTTGAATGCCATTTATCTATGCATTAGAGAGGTTTTAAGAATTTTAAAAATTTATATTTTGGTGAGGGTAATTTCAATTTAGTGATGAATATTGAAAGTACCTTTGTTGTGATTTTGAGTTTGTATAATTAATGTTGGTCCTCTAGAGGAAGAATGTTTTTTCAATCAAAGGACCGAAATAGGTGTAGGAGGCTACTCATATGTTTGATTCCTATGTTGTTTCCTTGTGATACCACCATTTTAAGAGGAGTGGATCCTTCCCACCATAATTTTACTTGGAGGGGAAATATATTGATGTTAGATATTGTGTTCTACTCTTGGGTCGTGTTTGGGTAGAAAAAATTAAAATATATCAATGTCTTGACTGGAAGAAGAAGGTTGGGATTTTGAGACATTGAAGACAACATAAAAATCATCAATAAAGTATTTCATAAGGTTTATGAGGGTTTTACATTTTTTATGGCATGAAAATTGACATGATAAAGAACACATTGCTCCATAGGTTGGAACCAATGGAGATCTACCATTTTAGATTCAATAAGGTGATCAAGGATAGGTATAGGAGTATGGTATAATTAGGATAATTTCCTCTTGGTTTTGAATACTTTTGTTTTTCTATAACAATTTTTGAAGATCTATTATAGTATTCACATTGCTAACCTAGCATGAGTTAGTGACTATTAGTGACTCCATCTACAACATGTTTATTATTATATTAACCCTTTGAGTAGGATGAAAAATTATCCTTAGTATTTTTGGATTTTATGTGACCTCTTTTGAGTAGTGTATTTTTGACTATTTTAGCCATATCTATAACATCCTCAAAATTAGATATATTGGCCATATCTAGGTGGAAGTCCAACTACTCATGAAGGTTCACTATGAATATGAATAAAATATTTCTTTGTAGGGGAGTATATTGAAATATACCCACTAAGTATAGCCACATAGCAAAGAGGTATACAAAAATCTCATCCATTGATTGTTTCAACTTATAGAGATCACTAATTGTGATCTCTCTTCAATATAAATTGAGAATTGCTAGACAAACCTTTTGAGTAGTACCTACTAATACCATTCTAATATAGGAACACTAAGGATTTTAGGGAATATTTTAAGAATCAATTCCTCATCGTATGCGATATTTCTACAAGTGAAAAAGAGCCTAAGGTTATTAATGAAGTCTTCCTTCCTCTTGTTCATCTGTAACTTGGATGTTTCAAAATTAGGAGGAACATGGCAAATAGTGATGATGGGATCTAACACATGATTACAAATTTCTTCATAGGAGTACCTGTGACTAGATGAGAACCCTTGGATTGAGGTCATTTGCTACTTTAGCTACTTTATTTATGAAATTATGGCTTGAAGTTTAAAAGAAAGAGGGTTTTATGGCACATGCAATATGTGCTATAGGATTAAAGGAATTTTATAGTTGATGAAAGGGTAATATTAGGATATTAGGACATACTATGTCAAAGAGGGCATCATAAAACTCACATTCAAGCTATTCAATATAAAAATATTCAAATATAGAAGTAGAGATTTCAAGAGTGGGTTTTTTATCAAAATATCTATTTGTGATTGAGATTAATGGAAGTTTATTGATACAATATTGAGAGACCAAAGCACTAGGAAGCCCATAGCTTGTGCTCACTTGTTAAGTGATGTGCATTGACTCATAACAACTCCTAAAGGGGAGGTAAATATGAGTGGTATCCTAAGGATGATGGAGGGTTTCATGATCCATAAACCATAGAAGTTATGAAATTTTGAGGATTTGAGTCTATATGATTTGACATCGATGAATTAATGTCCATGTAGAGATCTATAAGATAGGTCCACTTGATTATAGGTTAAGGGGTTAGACTTGGGTTGCTAAGGGTTATCCAAGAGGGAAAATTCCCTAGCAAATATAGATAAGGGATGTCTACTTTATTTTAATATTATCTCTATGGCCTCCTTACTCCTATTCAAGAAAGCATCCCTATGATAAATATACTTAAATATTCCTCTCACTTGTTCATCATGAATGGGATATAGATTACTTAATGGAGGACCTCCTTCATTTTCCTCTTCATATATAGTGTTTCCAAACGTGGATTGGTTATTTTTAACATTAGTTAAAGGATTTGTGTTATGGACTAGATGGTAGGAAACACTTTGAGTCACATAGGATTGCTTGACCATTGGTTAGGAAGGAAGGGAAATTAGATTTATTAATTTTTATTTTTAGAGTTGCATAAGAGAACAAGAGAAGGTTTTTTATTTTATTATATCACCTTCCCTTGATATGCTTATTTTACCTACATAACTCAAGGTCCCCTATATACTTGTATGTCTATATATAACCATTTGCATTTGAGATATAGTTGATAGATGGGATCCAATTACACATGGAAGTTATCACTGCATACAATGATGAAAATGGTACATGGGGGGTAATAAAAACCCTCCTTATGACTCCCACTAGTCCACCAAGTTACACTTATCTATAGGCTTAAATTACATGTGATACCTTGTGTGGGAGGCTAGCATCTAGAGCTCATAAAATACCCAATGCAACTTACAGTATACTATAATCACTCAAAGGATCATATACAATCCCCAATAAGAGTAGCCTTTTGTTATGTTCTTATTAATATTAATAAATATAATCTAACTAAGAAAAAAAATTAAATGGTCTTATGTATCTTTATTAAAGGTTTTGTTTTGAATAGAGAAAGGGCCTTTGGGTATTGTTGTGGTGTTCATGTTAGGTTCACCAAAGTTACGATCAACATAAAATAGGAACAATCATGAGGGGTTTCCAAAATGTGTTTCCTTTTTTAAGAATTGGTTTACACTCAATATTAGAGTATAATTTGTGAAGATCTTAGAAGCTTTTTTGATAGGTTTAATCTACAAATACCTAGGGTTTTCATGAGAAGTAATAGGTTCTCTGTAAGATCCTATCTATCTTGATGCCAAAACCTGATTTTGGATCTATGATGCACAAAAAAAATGATACAGAATAGATAATAAACTATTCTAAGTGATTCTTCAATTGAATGATTATAAAAGTAAATAAATTACTTTTAATTTTTCAATCAAGTGCTTAAGAAAATAATGCAACAAGCAATCTATCCTATAATACGTCTACATGTAATTTGAATTTTGTACCTCATGTTGAGAATGGAACTAAATTTATGATTTTATAATAAAAAAATTAATTTTCTATTCATTTTTGTAAAACTTATCTACAAAAATCAAACGAGGTTTTACAAAATAGTCCAAATAAACCTAATTCCAAGCTAAAGAAAAACTACTAGGAAAAAGTACCATGCAAATGTGTTAGATAGAAGCACCATGGAAAATTGCCATAGTTAGATATGATGATGCTTTTGCTCCTATATGATACTTCTGACTATACCTACAAAAACAAAAACCTGCAAATAGAGACAAGAAAATGGACGATCAACATAAAGAGGTTTGTTTGGCCTTAAGGGAGCAACAAACTTGAAGGATCATTTTTTTTTCTTTTGAGACAAATGATAAAAATATTTACAAGCCTAAAAATAATGTCAAATGTTAAAAGTATAATCATGTAAATGGTATAAATACTAGTGAAACCAATACAAGAATAAAAAATGCTAAATAGAGAATAAATATAGCCACAACCCAAGCTACTAAGTTCCTTTTTTATAAATATTTACTGTAATATCAAATGCTATTGATGATGACCCTTTACTAACGATTAAATGTAAGAAATTTATTCAGAAGTAGTTTAGTAATGTAGAGAGCCTTTGATAGATGCTTGAACATGATTCTTTGCAAGAGAGGAAAATTTAGAAGCCTAAGTCCCGGTGAAAATTTAGTAGAATGTAAATGTAGAAGACAAGTATTTAGACAAATTTTAATATTATTATAATACCTCAAATATTACCTCTAGTGGACTACACAAGGGATGGTTTTATAGCCAAAATAGGCCTCCATGGGAAAACCACAAAATATTTTTGGCAAACAGAGCAAATATGAGATGTTTGTAGTTGCATGGGGTTGATTGGTCCTAATTGGGAGTTGTGTGGAGATAACTAGGATATGATTGGGGTTAGATAACATTTAACTTCCAATTAGAGAGGCATTAATGGTAGTTTACCTATCAATCATGCAACCAAATTAACAAATTATATCAATGAGATATGATTTTGAGGTAATTGGCAATAACAAGTAGCCAAATTATCAAAATACCAGCTTTGGTAGTCATAAAGTAAAAATACCACAACAAAGAAAACACCATTGGTGCATTTAAAAAATGTACTATTGCTTTTGTGACCCTTAGATGTTAAATTTGAGTAGAAAAAGGTCAATTTTTTTTACTAGCAAAACCTCCATAGGGAAGTAGAAGCACCATTGAGACTTCTACATTATCCTAGCACTTCCATTTTTGGGGAATTCTAAGGCATAAATTCTTATATAAGTATAGGTGTGCTTATACTTGTTGGGAATACCTTTATACGCCTATTCTAATGAAAGTAGTTTTCTAAATAAAATTTAAGGTTTTGTAAGCCTAAAAATATTGCAAATTTTATCGTAAATTTGGGATTGAAGGAGTCAAATTGGCTTACATTTCTTAAAGGATTGATTGGTGATACTTTTAATGACTAATTGGAATATAAAATTAGGTATCTATAGGAATATGTGATCAATGACAAAAGCACCACTAGGTGTGTGATAGCATTATCAATACTTTTGTTGATTGAAAGTGTCTTTTCTCTCTATGACTTTATCTAAAATAGAGAGTGATAGAACCATTAAAACTATAATTTGGTAGTGGATTTAGTTAAGTACATAGTAGAATGAAATTAATATAAAAAAATAGTGATTTGACAAAGGCTGTAGTGAAGGTATTTGACTAGGAGGTGTAGGGACCTTGATAGATGCAATATGACAAAGATATTATTGGATTAAAATGTAAGCTATTTATGATGATAAATAAGGTTACAAGCTATATGTAAGTGTGATGATTCATGAAAAATTTAACATGCAATTATTCAAGAAAACTTTAGCATGCAATAAAGTCAAATTTTAGACCTACAAAATAAAAATAATGAAAAGAAACAAGAAAGAGAGCAACCCCAAGTACACCTATAGATCCAATATTCCAAATTTGATTTCCCCCTATTAAGGAATATTGATTGAAGCTTGTTTATTTCTTGAGGATACTTGATGTATAGAGGAGAAACCACCATTAAGCAAGTGTGAATAAAAATATAAAGAGAGCAAAGTGCAATGTATTTTCTTATAAATATGATTTTTATAATGCAAAATACAAATATTTATCTTTTACAAACTACAAAGAAACCTCAAAGTTCTTAATACAGAGAATATGGCGTTATTATTTCTCTCCCACAATTGAATGTGATTAGGATATATCATTCTTATGCATGATCATAAATTAAATATTTCAAGGGTTGTTATAGTCTTGTAGATGGGTGAGATACCTACACTTAGCCAACAAGAAAGAGGTTAGTAGCTAAATGGGCCCACCTAAGTTGGGACTTTGTCCAAACAAAGTATAAACCATAGTAAAATGAAATCTAACTGCTTATAAATGAAACCATAATGCATGAAGCAAAGAAAATATACCTGTTAAGAATGGGAATATCATCAAGGACTCTACTATGTGATGAGTTTCATGTTAGAGGTAAGACCATATTTGGGGATATTGTAAGAAGCAGGTGGGACTATCAAAGGGGAGGAAGTCTCGAGACTATTGTTGTAGGCCACAAACTGTCAAGCCTAAGAGCTTGTTAGTGCATGAAATAGGATCAAGGGATCTCGGTATAATGCTAATATCTATAGGTGGGTGTGAAGTTGGCTAAGGCAAGTGTGTGGAAGGATTTTTTTAGTATAATATTAGCTCAAAATGGGCTCTCTCCCCTTGGCCATGACTAGGGATATTTATAGAATTTTTTGTTCTTAGTGAGTGGGATGCCACATAGGCTTCACTTGGCCTCCACATGTGCAAGGTAGGTGGGGAAGGGTCTAGAGAATGGTGAGGTGGAGGGGAGATGGGTGGGGATATTAAATATCCTTAGGATGTGGTAACCTAGGGAGAGGGAAACTAATTTTAAATTAGTTTCCCATGGGTCATTGGGGGAATTTGGCATGAATTAAAAATTGCAAGATATGATGAGGTGGCTGTCCTATGACCAAGTGGGATAAATGCACCTTTTGAATTGTCATTATTTTAAAATTTAAATTTATTTTTATGGCATGAGGGGAGTACAATATTTATTTTTGGGGGATTTTTAGAGATTTTAAGGGGTATATTTTCCAAGTTTCTAGAGATTTTATTAAATGCATTTACTTTGAATTTTGTTTAATCTTTATTAATGAGCAAAAAGGGGCTTTAATGATGTATTTGATTAATGTTAATTAGCATTGCCATTTTTTTTATTGTTTTTGTCATTTTCTATGTGGGGGGGTCATAAATAGGGCTTATGATAGTGATGTTAATTATATTTAATTAGCCTAATTTAGGTTTATTACATATTTAATGGCATATGGGGATGGGTAGGAGATTATTATTATTTATGTATTTGTATTTTATTATTTTTGTGGGTGTAGGAAATATATTCAAAATTTGATTTAATATTTGTGGTGTTTCTAAGGTTTTGTTAGGCATTATTAGGGAATTTATTTTTAATTTATTATACTATCAAAACTATTAATTTTATATGTTTACAAATGCCCTTTTTGCAATGTGTTGTTTGTAAAAAAAAAAAAAAACATAGTGCGAAAACTTGTGTCAAATTTTTGTTGTTTGTTGCCCTAGTAAAATGATTATCCATGTGGGAGTATATTAGGAAAATCCCTCAAGTGGTGAGTGTGTAGGTGAGGTCACAAGGACAAATATGATCCACTTAACAAAATTGGTTAATGGTAAGGGGAGAGGGTGAGCTCTCACCGGTTGCCCAAAGCAACGAGGTAGGAGGTAATAGAAGGGGGGATGGGGTAGCGGTAGTTTGTTAATGGGGGTCTTATATGGTGGGTGGTAAGGAAACAAGGTTTGGACTCCTAGGAAATGAGGGTAATGGATGAGAGTAGAGGGATATGATGGAGAAAGGAGATGTGACCAAAGAAAAAAGATCAGACCCAAACAGTAAGGAACAACAATTGCACTGTAAGAAAAATAAAAAAGTGTGGAGCCTAAGGAGTGTTGGCAATTTTGGGTTTGAGATCCTAGCTTCTTGTCTATGAGTTTTCATTGATGTCAAAATGAAATGACATTAATGTTAAGAGGATGTGTTGGCTTCAAAGGTGGAATATTCCAAGAGAATATTTTTAAGAGAATCCAGAGAGATTCCATTGGCAATGGTTTTTATTAAAACCAATGGAGGTTCTCTTTATTATTTATTTAATTATTATTTAAAACCCTTCAAGGTTTTAATTAATTAATTATTTAATTAATTAAGGGAGAAATTATTTTTAATTTATTAAAAATACTTTAAGGGTTTTTAAACCCTTTAGAAAGCAAATTTCGATTAAATTCGAAATTACTTTTCTTTGCAGTCGACGTGTTCTAAATTCCACGTATGGACTATAAATATGAGAAGGTTCCTAAGGTTAAACCCTCTTGGAAAATCGAAGGCAATTAATTGGTTTGGCTGCGATCAAATGTTCTATTTACGCTGCGAAAGAGGAGAGCTCGTGGTTTGAAAAGCTTTTAGAAAGCTTGACCGTTTATGTGGAAGGAAGTCTATCTTGGACTTCGTAAGCCTCTTGTGGGATAGTGGTAGCGAAGGCTGCGTTTGGGCCTTGCGTAGGCGGAGGTCTACGTTTCTATCCCCGTGGAGGGAGCTGTGCATGGATTAGTCACGTTTTTATTAAAATGTGTTTTGTGCCGTGAATTTTGGATTCTTCAAGGGCAGCCAATATAAGGTGTGATTATTTTCTTGATATGATTTTTGGCATTGTTTAGCATTGTTTAAAAGACATAGGAGAAATAAGGGGATATTTATTTGGTTGTATTTTTGAGATTAGTCTTTTGCTATGCTAAATTTAAAAATGGAGATATAAGGTGTAAGTTTTGGTTGTTGTGTTTTTGGCTTCTTTGGTGGTTGTTTTTAAAGAAGAGAAGCTAAAAGGTATTTTAAGGAAATTTTTTATATATGCTCATTTATCTTGGTTCTAACCCTAACTTGGTTGGAAGTTTGAGGGTTGTGTGTGGTGACAACTTTAAGGATCAATTTTTTTCTACTCCAAAAAAGTATGGGCACATTTTCCTTATGAGTATGATTGGTGTATGTTTTCTGAAATAAGGTTGGAGTGAAAAGGTTTTCAACTAGGTTTCCTTTGGTTGGGTGTAAATCCTATTTTCTGGTTTGTTGAAGACTTCTTATGCATTGTTATCCTTGATGAGAGTTTTGGTGAATGCATAATTCTGGTTTGAGGTAGTGGAAGCATTGTGCACTAGGGTTTATGTTTGTGAGTCTTGCTACTTGCATTGAGTTGGTGGAACCCTTGGTTGGCTATTTTGAGTTTGATGGTTGAGTTGCTTCTATAGAGGTTGTTTGATCAAGTTATTGCTTTACTTGATTCATGATATTGGGCTTACTCCATTGAGTTGATTTGATCAAGTTATTCTTTGCATTTGGTGATATTGTGTTGGTGGTTGTTTTGTTCAAATATATTTGGAGGGAAAAGTATTTCTACTTGTTTCCTTTTCTTGTGATGGTTGGTTGAATGCTTCAAATTTGATGTTGAGTTGAATGGGGTTGGTTGACTAAACCTTGTTTGATGAGCATTGTTGTTGAAACCCTAATTGATGGTGAAAAGAACATGAGTATCATTGTTATGTGATTCTTTGCATAGTTGGCAATTGTTGGGTTTTCATGTTCTTGAAAGAAAACATTCTATCTTATCCATTTCAGATATTGAGTTGAGTTTTCAGATTTGAGATTGAGATTGAGCTGAGTTGATTTGAGTTGAGTTTTCATATTGGGATTTGAGTATAGAACATATTGAGTCTCTAACAATTCTCTTTATGCTTCTATGAGTTTGACAAATCACATTGGGTCTCTAAAAATTCACTTTGTGATTTCCTACTAAGAAAGTTTTTCTTTGTGAGCTTGTTGAGTTTTTGGACAGGTTCCGGTGGGAACTTGTGAGCAGTTTTGGATAGGTTTCGATGGGGACTTGTGAGCAGTTTTTGGACAGGTTCCGATGGGGACTTATGAGCATATTTGGACAGGTCCTAGCAGAGGACTTGTGAGCTGAGTTTGATAGTTCTATCAAATAAATTGAGGATAGAGGTGCATTGGTTCTATGATAAGAATCTAAGGACAGTTGGCAAGTCTTTGAGAAGGCTTATATGTAGAGGATTGATTTTTTCAAGAGTTGGATAGATCTGATAGACAGAGGAAGACTTGTACTAGACCGATTGATTGTGTTTAGTATAGGTTGTTGAGCTACTGTGGACATGATCATAGAATGCAGAGGTCTCTTAGGCTAAGCATTGAGGACAAGAGTTCTTCGATGGAAAGGAGTTCCATGTGCTGACAAGAGGTAGAGGCAGTTGATCTTTTGAGGGATCATTTCTAGAGAAGAGGGGAAGGTATCTCCTTTGAGCAGAGGCTCATAAATTCTGATTGGGGGAAGGTATCTCCTTTGGTCCGAGGCTCATAAACATTGTAATTGGGAAGGATTCCCAAAGAACTTTGAGATAACTTTAAGAGAAAAGTTTTGTGGACCTAGCCCAACCATTCTGGGTGAACCACGTTAAAATTGGTGTCAATTTGTGGATGTTATTATGCATTGCTTTGATATTTCTTTGGGTATATTGCTTTACTGTTTTGAATTATAAAGGAAAAAGTAAAAAGAGGTCTTATACTGTTCACCCCCCCTCTCAGTATAATATTGTGTTCTTCAATTGGTATCAGAGTAGGTGCCTTCGAAAAGTTTAACAACTTGAAGGAAAAGCTAGTAAAGAACACAATGGATTATTCAAGTGGCAATGCAACACCTATTCATGATGAGTCTTCTAGTGATGAAGAGGCATATTATAGCAAGAAAGGCAAGTTCTCTAGAAAGCACAAAATTATGAAAAATATAAGATGTTTCAATTGTGGAAAGTTTGGTCATTATGCTACTGACTGTATTGTTCCCAAGAATGAAAGTGATGAAGATAAACAGGATTCTAAGAGCAAGGATTCTGAAAAGCACAAGCATCACAAGAAAAACAAATATGAGCACAACAATCAAGGAAAGAGGTATTCTCACAAGCACAAGAAGAGTTTCTACCTAGACAAAGCAAGTAAGTGTTCTAGTAGTGATAGTGAAAGTTCTTCAAGTGATAATGAAAATGAGATGTTGTTCATATTAGAAAAAGAGGAAGAACCGAAACATAGATTTATTATCATGAAATGTCTTAGATGTGGAAATTTTGGTCACCTTGAGGATGATTGCACAAATAATGATTTGGTTTCTAGTATGTATGAGGATGCTTCAGAAAACTATAAGGAAGATGCATGTATGGTCTTTGAAAAGGGCAGCACCTCTAGTGATAAGAAATCTAAAAAAGGCTTTGATGATTCAAAAAGCAAACAAATAAATGATCTTGAAAGTGAACTTATTAGTGCTCTTAGTGTTTTGGAAAAGGAAAGAAAGAAGAATGCTAGACTCAAGGATAAGTTATATGAATGTTGTATGGAGAGAGATGATCTTAAAGAAAGTCTTGACTTCTCTATAGCTAAGACACAAGAACTCAAGGATGAGTTAGAGTCTAAGGTTCTTGAGTATAATGAGTTAGAACAAAAAATGGCTTCTTTGAAAGAGGAAACTAAAGAGTACAATGATAAGCTTTACAGGTTTCAAGATAGCTCCAAAAAGGTAAAGTCCATCATCAAAGATCAAAGAAGAGCAACAGATAAAACGGGTCTTGTTTTTGGTAAGAAACACAAGGAATAGGTTGGGGAATCTAGTAAGAGATTCCAAAAAGAAGAGAGATCTGATGAGGATATTATTTCATAGAAAGAGTCCTTGAGTGATAGATGCCCAGAAATAGAAAATAGGAAACAGAAAAAGGGGAGAAAGTTTACAAGACCTAGAAGGTCATTTACAGGAAATTTTAATGGCAGATGTTTTGCTTGTCACATGTTTGGTCACATGGCTTCACATTGCATGACTCAAGTAAGGAAGGTAAATGACAGTTTCAGAGGTGGTAATTTCTTTCAAGGGTATTGCTACTCTTGTAAACAGTTTGGGCATAAGGTAATTTTTTGTAAGGCTAATAACATGAACAAGGTTAGTCAGAATAGGTGGATTCAAAGAACAGGTATGCCTAAAAGAAATAACATTGTTACTTGTTATAAGTGCAACAATGAAGGTCACACAGCTAGAAAGTGTAGAGCTTAACTTCCAAGGTACAGGAAAAAGAACAGTGGTATGAACAGGTCCAAGGATCAAGGCATGGATAAGAACAAGAATGATAATAGGAATAGGAATAGTGACAGGAACAGGAACAAGAATATGGACAAGGAGAACAAGAGAAGACATGGTAAGGTAGCTATAGACATTGATGATGATCAGTGCCTGTTGGGAGTTTTACTCCCACCCCGAAATTAAACACCTCAATAGGAGGTGGGGGAGGGACTAAGCTAAGAGGCTCATTCTTAGTCCCAAGCCCCAAAGGTGACCCTTTGCCATTGATTACAAAGGGGGAGAGATATGAGTAAGGGGGAGAGCCTCAAGACAGGGGGAGCTATTTATGTTGAGTTTCTGTGTTGTTGAGAAGCACGGTTTGCCATCAATGACAAAGGGGGATATTTTTGGCAATTTTGGGTTTGAGATCCTAGCTTCTTGTCTATGAGTTGTCATTGATGTCAAAAGGAAATGACATTAATGTTAAGAGGATGTGTTGGCTTCAAAGGTGGAAGATTCCAAGAGAATATTTTTAAGAGAATCCGGAGAGATTCCATTGGCAATGGTTTTTATTAAAACCAATGGAGGTTCTCTTTATTATTTATTTAATTATTATTTAAAACCCTTAAAGGTTTTAATTAATTATTTATTTAATTAATTAAGGGAGAAATTATTTTTAATTTATTGAAAATACTTTAAGGGTTTTTAAACCCTTTAGAAAGAAAATTTTGATTAAATTCGAAATTACTTTTCTTTGTAGCCGACGTGTTCTAAAGTCCACGTATGGACTATAAATATGAGAAGGTTCCTAAGGTTAAACCCTCTTGGAAAATCGAAGGCAATTAATTGGTTTGGCTACGATCAAATGTTCTGTTTATGCTATGAAAGAGGAGAGCCCGTGGTTTGAAAAGCTTTCGAAAAGCTTGACCGTTTATGTGGAAGGAAGTCCGTCTTGGACTTCGTAAGCCCCTTGTGGGCTAGTGGCAGTGAAGGCTGCGTTTGGGCCTTGCGTAGGCAGATGTCTGCATTTTGATCCCCATGAAGGGATTTGTGCATGGATTAGTCACATTTTTATTAAAACGTGTTTTGTGCCGCGAATTTCGGATTCTTCAAGGGCAACCAATATAAGGTGTGATTATTTTCTTGATATGATTTTTGGCATTGTTTAGCATTGTTTAAAAGACATAGGACAAATAAGGGGATATTTATTTGGTTGTATTTTTGAGATTAGTCTTTTGCTATGCTAAATTTTAAAATGGAGATATAAGGTGTAAGTTTTGGTTGTTGTGTTTTTGGCTTCTTTGGTGGTTGTTTTTAAAGAAGAGAAGCTAAAAGGTGTTTTAAGGAAAGTTTTTATATATGCTCATTTATCTTGGTTCTAACCCTAACTTGGTTGGAAGTTTGAGGGTTGTGTGTGGTGACAACTTTAAGGATCAATTTTCTTCTACTCCAAAAAGGTATGGGCACATTTTCCTTATGAGTATGATTGGTGTATGTTTTCTGAAATAAGGTTGGAGTGAAAAGGTTTTCAACTAGGTTTCCTTTGGTTGGGTGTAAATCCTATTTTCTGGTTTGTTGAAGACTTCTTATGCATTGTTATCCTTGATGAGAGTTTTGGTGAATGCATAATTCTGGTTTGAGGTAGTGGAAGCATTGTGCACTAGGGTTTATGTTTGTGTGTCTTGCTACTTGCATTGAGTTGGTGGAACCCTTTGTTGGTTGTTTTGAGTTTGATGGTTGAGTTGCTTCCATAGAGGTTTTTTGATCAAGTTATTGCTTTACTTGATTCATGATATTGGGCTTACTTCATTGAGTTGATTTGAGCAAGTTATTCTTTGCATTTGGTGATATTGTGTTGGTGGCTGTTTTTTTCAAATATCTTTGGAGGGAAAAAGATTTCTACTTGTTTCCTTTTCTTGTGATGGTTTGTTGAATGCTTCAAAGTTGATGTTGAGTTGAATGATGTTGGTTGACTAAACCTTGTTTGATGAGCATTATTGTTGAAACCCTAATTGATGGTGAAAATAACATGAGTATCATTGTTATGTGATTCTTTGCATAGTTGGCAATTGTTGGGGTTTCATGTTCTTGAAAGAAAACATTCTATCCTATCCATTTCAGATATTGAGTTGAGTTTTCAGATTTGAGATTGAGATTGAGCTGAGTTTATTTGAGTTGAGTTTTCAGATTGGGATTTGAGTATAGAAAATATTGAGTCTCTAACAATTCTCTTTATGCTTATATGAGTTTGACAAATCACATTGGGTATCTAACAATTCACTTTGTGATTTCCTACTAAGAAAGTTTTTCTTGGTGAGCTTGCTGAGTTTTTGGACAAGTTCCAATGGGAACTTGTGAGGAGTTTTGGATAGGTTTCAGTGGGGACTTGTGAGCATTTTTTGGACAGGTTTCGGTGGGGACTTGTGATCAGATTTGGATAGGTCCTAGCAGAGGACTTGTGAGCTGAGTTTTATAGTTCTATCAGAGAACTTGAGGACAGAGGTGCATTGGTTCTATGAGAAGAATCCGAGGACAGTTGGCAAGTCTTTGAGAAGGCTTGTATGCGAGAGGATTGATTTGTTCAAGAGTTGGACAGATCCGATAGACAGAGGAAGACTTGTACTAGACCAACTGACTGTGTTTGGTACAGGTTGCTAAGCTGCTGTGGACGTGATCATAGAAGGCAGAGGTCTCTTAGGCTAAGCATTGAGGACAAGAGGTCTTCAGTGGAAAGGAGTTCCACGTGCTGGCAAGAGGTAGAGGTAGTTGATATTCTGAGGGATCATTTCCAGAGTAGAGGGGAAGGTATCTCCTTTGAGAAAAGGCTCATAAATTCTAATTGGGGGAAGGTATCTCCTTTGGGCCGAGGCTCATAAACATTGTAATTGGGAAGGATTCCCAAAGAACTTTGAGATAACTTTTAGAGAAAATTTTTGTGGACGTAGCCCAGCCATTCTGGGTGAACCACGTTAAAATTGGTGTCACTTTGTGGATGTTATTATGCATTGCTTTGATATTGCTTTGGGTTTATTTCTTTACTATTTTGAAGTATAAAGGCAAAAGTAAAAAGAGGTCTTATACTATTCACCCCCCCTCTCAGTATAAGCTTGTGTTCTTCAAGGAGGCTAGTGTAAAAATGGTTTCCAAAGGGGCATGTGTAAAATATATTCCCAAGGGTGTAATGTTAAAAAGGGTTCCCAAGGAGGAAATGTTAAAAAAATATGCCCAAGGAGGTAAGAAAAGAAAAATATTGCAACATGAAGGTACAGTTGGGTCTAAAAAATGTACATGATGCATTACATATGGGGAGTTGACAGTATGGTCAGAAGGAATATCGATTGTGCATAAATGGTATCACAAGATACCATCTAGCTAAAGGTAGCCTAGAAGAGGAGGGGATGTGATCGGGTAGAATCAACGTATAGGATACTGAAGAATACAATATTATACTAAGAGGGGGGTGAACAATATAAGATAAAAAAATTTACTTTTATTTCCAAAGTTGTATTATCCAATATTATCATTTACAATAATGAAACAATGCACAGATTATCACACATATAAGAGACACAAATTTAACATGGTTCACCCAATGTGGGCTACATCCACGAAGAAAATATTTTTTATAAATTTTCTCAATAAATATCTTGGTAATCAATTCCCTATTACAATTTTTATGGGCACAAAACCAAAGGAGACACCAATCCCCTATGCTCAAGTTCATGGACCTATTTCCATAGAAAACACCAATCCCCTATGCTCTGGTTCTTGGACCTCTGTCCATAGGAGACACCAATACCCTTTACTTTGGTTCATAGACCTCTATCCATAGGAGACATAAATCCTATTTGCTCTAATTTTCTCTAAGCCTTTACACAAGGCTTTCTCAAATATGATCCAAAACCTTCTCAAATTTGCTCATAACTTTGCTCAAGTATCTCCAAGCCTACACACAAGTCTTGCTCAAAATTTCTCACCAAAACCTACTCAAATATGCTCACAACTCTGCTCAAATATGCTCACCAAAATCTGCTCACAACTCTGCTCAATTCTGCTCACCAAAACTTGCTCAACTTTACTTATAAATCTGCTTACCAAAATATGCTCACAACTCTGCTTAAATCTGCTCACAACCCTTCTCAAATATGCTCATTAAACCTACTCAAATCTACTCACAACTCTACTTAAATATTCTCATCAAACCTACTCAAACCTACTCAAACCTACTCACAACTCTGCTCAAGTATTCCCAAATCTTGCATACAAACAATGCTTATATATTTCCCAAAAGTGCTTATTTTGGCTAAAGTAATTAAGACATTCTAACCAAAATTATTTTTCTTCATGAACATATAAATAACGATATGCAATAAAAATACCCAGTATGTTCTTTCACATTTATTAAGTTTATAACTTTCTCATGTCTCACATTTATTGCATTCAAAAAGATAGATCTAGTATAGCACTTGATAATTGAACTTCTTATGTACTCCCAAAATCAGTCAAAAACCAACGCATAAATTTGCTTCACAAATCTGGTCTATAACCCTTGCAAATTTATTTCCAATATCAATCAACACTAATGCACAACTTTGTTCTAAAAACCTTGCACATATATTCCCAATTTCAAATAAAGCTAATGTACAACTTTGTTTTCAAAACCTTGCACATATATTATTCCCAAATTTATTCAACACTAATGCTTATCAAATCAATCCTTATATCTCCAACCATATGACATCAAAATATTTTCTTTATCCAAAAACAAACCTTGAGTAAGGGATTAAATCACCATACCTCTAAAAATTACCTTGATGATAATGAGCTTCTCAAACCTGTCTTGGCAAAATAATTTCCTTTTTGATCCTTCAAAAATCTGGTTAGTAATTTTCTATTTCTTGCATAGATAGAAAATCATCCACAAAAACCTTCCCAAAAATGTGCACAATAAAGCTTGAAAAATAATACCTTATATCTCCTTTTTAATCTCACACTCAAAGCTTTTAAGAATAACCAAACCCTTAAAAATTTCCTTTTTCTATAAAGTAGAAATACAATAAAAAATAAACCACATTACACCTTATAACTCCCTTTCTAACATGCAAGATTTATAACTTTCAAGTAATACCCAAATCACCCTTTATTTATTTTCCTCATGCACAAATTACAATTTTAAATAATCCTTAATACACCTTATGCCTCCTTTTCTAATTTAAAATATAATAATGTTCTTATTCTAACCAAATAAGCCAATGAACTATCTCTCCTCATATGAAATTTAAATAAAAAATTTATCCATACCTTTACCAACAAGTCCCCCATGAAAGTATTGAGAATTGAACTCTTAACCTTTGCCAACATAGCGCCCAAGCCAAGGCTTGGTTAACCAACTGGACTACCCCAATGGGTAGTAATAACCACGTAGCACATCATAAATAAAGTTCTCTTCATTAATTCTCTTCAAAAAAACCTATTTCCTCAATCAAAACAGTGCCTGCAAGTTTCGAACCTGTAATCTTCCTTTTGGTATTGTGTTAGCACCAGCTATGTGACTAGCTAGACTAGCCACCCAAATGAAAACCAAATCGCAACACTATAAAGATATTATTTTTCACTCTTGCCTTCAAGCATGCTCTCCTTTGTTTCGTGTGACCTACTTCAATTTTTGCATGGAGAGAATTTTCAAATTATGCTATAGTTTCTTGCCCTCATCCAAATGAATTTTTGTGCCCTTATTTATATGGTTTTTCTTCAATACCCATGAACATTGGTGCATGCATATTTTTTATTTTTCTCTCCAAATGTTGGCACCTTTCCTTATAAAAACATTATAATATTTTAAACCTTTGGCCCTTGAAATATTAAATCTTTGTCTTTAAACCTTTGCCTCCTCTAAACTTAAATATTTTGCCCTTTGGCATTATAATATTTTAAACCTTTGGCCCTTGAGATATTAAATATTTGTCTTTAAACCTTTGCCTCCTCTTGTGGTCTTTAAATATTTTTCCAAGCAATTATAATATTATCTTTTAAACCTTGTCCTTTTCTTGCAATATTTAATATTTTTGTCCCAAGCCACTTTTAACCTTTGTTCTTCTCTGTATAATATTTAAATATGATATTTAAATATTATAATATTTTATTTAAAACCTTACCTCAAGGATCTTCTTGTTGTGGTACAATGGTAAATTTCTTGGGTGCTGGTAGAGGCTAACCTAGGTTCTATTCCCCTTGTCTCCATCCTACAGATATATGGTATAGTTTAGAATGTCCTATGTGTTGGTAGAGGTCGGCAAGGCTCCATTTCTCCTATGCCCAACCTGTTGAAAGTGGCACCCCGAAAGGGGTGTTGTAGGTGAGTTGGAGAGGAGAGGGCAATCCTCCAAGGGAGGTCCCCGGTTCAAATCTCCACCCTACCAAAAATATGAATTGGGTATCTAAAAATCCAATTGATAATGTTGGTGCGGGCAAGCTCGGGTGCGACCCCTAAGTGACTTTGATGGTGTAGAACCCCCTATTCATGGTCTCTCAGACCAATGCGGCTTCACAAGGGGTTTTTCACTTAAAAAAAAAAACTGTACCTCAAGTAATTGTCCATTATTATATTTTCCAACCTTGTCTACTTCACACCCTTGAAGAATATTTTTGCCTTGAATAATATGCACCATTTGACATCAATGACAACTCAATATACTCAGTATTTCCAACAGAGAACACATTAGGTGGTGATGGGACCATTTAGGGTGAGTACGAATGATTTCCTGGGCCATTCACATGACCACCTTAGGTGGTCAGTAAAAAAGCGTATGAATAGGAATATCACGACCATGAGGGTCATTTTCACAGTTGCAAGTGACAAAGCTGAATGGGAAAAGAAGCAAAATGGCTTGTGTGAGTGGGTCAGGTGCAGGTGAGGGTGTAATATCAATGGTAAGTGGTGCTACGATGGGTTCTACAGGGGTCAGGGGTGTGGGCAAGAGGTATTCAGTAAGTTTTCTATCTCTCGTTTTGAATTTATTTAAATATTTATGTTTCATGTGAGGTTAAGGGATGGGATGGAGGAAGGATAAAGGGAAAGATTTAATTTAAAATTAATTAATTAATTAATTAATGGGTGTGGGGTGTGGAAAGGAGTTCAAGTAGGTTGTGGAGAAAAATGGGGTAATTAATAAAATAATTAATTAATTATTTCATTAATGGGTTGGGAGGGCATCGAAAAGAATGGAGGGTTAAGAAAAGGGGGGTTATGGTAGCCAGAGTAGGGATGGATTGGTTGGGTGGGTTAGACCATATCCCTTGGGATGGTCTCGGGGAGTAAAACTTGGATATGATAACGATGGGGATCATCTCATTTGATATGATCCAACCACAAGGTGTGGCAGGGAGGGGAAAAAATTTGGGTATCGTCTCGACCGAGATGGTCACAGAAGAGACCATCCCCTTGGAAACAACTTTGTTGTGGGAGGGAGGTTGGATCGTCCAGAGGATGTGGTTAATTTTTATTTTTTACATAGCTTTAGTGTATATATTTTTATGTGATGATGTACTAATGGGTTGTTATATTTGTGTGATTATGGTAGGGGGAGTTGCTATGAGTGAGGCATCATTTTAGAAACCTATACAAGGATGTGTGAAAGAATAGTTTGGATGGTGAAGATTGGGATTGTCTCTAGAGGATTGGGGTGTGAGATGTGGTATGGTTTGAGAGTGTGCATTCCAACTAGGAATATTTGATTGCATTGGTAGAGTTGTGGGATTATGAGAGAAACACATTTGTGTTGCCTGTAGGGGAGAGTACCATCACCTTAGAGGATATCTATCGATTTTTTCACCTACTTGTATAAGGCAAAAAAATAGTAGTAGCAAAGACTCATGGGTTTGATAGAGTGTTGAGGATAATGTATGGGGATCAAGAAGCTAAGATGGTAGGGAATATGGGTCATGGAGGGATACTTGTGGAGCACCACATTGTAGTCCAAATGCTCACTATATGCCATGTGATCATGATTAGTGTGATGTCTAACATTATACTCCCAGACTCTTCAGGCACATGGTTCCTATGGAACATGTTAGATGTAGTGATGGATATGATTGAGTATGAGACCATATTTTCATGGGCTCAAAAAATACTAGTATAGACCTATAGGGAGTTTTATGGGGTTTAGAGGAGAGGGATATTTGGGCTAGGAGCAAGCTTTCTCCTCTAGGTGTGGTTATGGGAGAATTTTGTGATAGAGAGGTCATCAAGGATACCATGGGAGGTACACATAGAGTTAGATATATATGGGATATGTTATGTGATGGGATAATGATAAATAGTAGGGTCAAAGTCAATATATTGGGTGACTTAGAGTATTATTAGGGTAATTTTTGATAGTTTCTACCATAACAAGTAGTGTGGAGGTCTTGGTTTAGGTATCCATGGTGGGATATATACAGGGTCTACTTGATGAGGATGAGAAGGAGGAGATGGTGTTATGGGCATCATAGGGGATACCATGAGCTATTTTAATATGATAGGATGCTAATAAAGTTTGGTATTCAAAAATGAGTTGCTCCAGTGCCTATGGTATACCAAAGGAGGGATTAAGAGAGGCACTTACCTTATGGGGAGGTGATGACTATAGGATATGAGGATGATATGGTTGTGGATGTATATGTAGTTGTATATATAGGGGTGGCAGTAGATTATGAGGATTGGTGGTAGTCATGTGGTATCCTGATTATGGGTGGATGTTATGTAAATGATGTTGCCATAGAGTAGCTAAGGATGAAGGTATATATACTAGAGGAGGATAGGTTATATGCCTTATAGAAGAGGGACAATGACCTAGATAGGTTGTAGATATCTAAGGGGGAGATAGAGAGGTTTAGGTGGTAGAATACGATGGAGATGGTTGAAATTGATCACATTTATAAGAGTGGGATGACCAATATACAAAGGGTGGTGGAGAGGGAGAGGAAGAAATGAGCTATGTATTTGTAATAGTGGGAGGCTACAAGGGAGAGTATGGCATGACAACTCGAGGCTATGATGTGAGAGAAAGACAAGATACTATAAGAGTGTGATGATCTAGTAGTAGAGAAGGATGGATTTTGATGTCAGGTAGGGAGGTTGTAGGTAGAGCATATGTGGGAAAATGAGGATTGAGAGAACTTGAGAAGAGAGCACTCAAATTTGTGTGATAAGGTCTAGTAGTTATAGGAAGAGGTAGATTAAATGAGGAGGGATTAGGTCTAGGGGTAGGATATATGAGAATCATCGATGTGGATGGATCTTGAGAAGGCATGATATCAAATTCAATAACTAAAGGACATCATCTTAGTTGATGATATTGCATTATTCTCACACTTCTTACATTTTTGGTCTCAAAGTAGGAGTAGAAGTGTGGCTTCAAGAATACCATCTATTAGTGCATGGGTACCTTATTTTCATCAGGGGACAAGATCATAGGCCAGTGGAGGGGATAGACATGATTGAGATAGGCAAGGATCCTAAATAGGCAAAGGTGTATATGGAGGTGAGCAATCATCAACAAGTGGTGGTTAGGTTTTATGGGTACCAATGAGCCTATATCGATGTATTTTTGAATGAGTATATATATATGACTTTATGCTTCTTTGTGTTTATGTGTGTATGATTTTTGTATTGATGATTAGTAGATAGATGATAGATGATATGATGGATTAATGTGAATGAGTGAGAGTAAAAATAAGTGAATAAATAATTAATGGATGACATGTAATGCTAAATGTTAATGAATGTATGTAAATAAATGATCGATAACGACAATAAAATATAATAAGGAAAATGGATGATGGAAGATGCTTATCTTATTTTTAAAAAATATTTCTTTAAATATACAAGAGTATATAATTTTTATGGGTAGAAAAGGGTATAGGATAAGAGGAAGCGAGAATAATATACCAAGGAGAATTCATGAGACTCAAACGCTCTAGTGCTCCTCTTAGGTAGTGAAGTGCCCATGCAAGGTCATTTGGATTAGAGGTCCCTAGAGATATATCAAAACATCCTAGAACCATTGTGTGTAGTGAGTTCATTAACCAAATTTTGAATAGGTTTGGACTTAACCAATCATAGCCCTAATGAGAAAGAGTAATCTCATCGTGAAGGCATACTCCATTGTCATTCAACCATCTATAGCCCTGGTGGAGGTAGCACATGATCCATAGATGTTGCTTCACTTTCGACCAAGCATTTATAGACTTGGTGGAATCATCTAATATGCCCAAGAATTTAGGCTATATTATTATTTTATTTTTTATTTTTTTAGTGTGAACCCTTGGGTTTTGAACCACTAAAAGGGACACAATAAGCTAATTTTGGTATTAATACTAATCATGATGTCATCCTTGCCTAGTCAAAAATGATATTAATTATGTGTGTAATGTGTGGATTCTAGGCTATCTCAATAAGTCATGAATGGAGGCTCCAGATCATCATGGCTATGAATGGGATATATGCGCACTTGAGGAGGATACTAGGTATGGTTGAGTGACAAAAAGGTCCTTGGGATATAAAGAAATGGATAAGAAGAAGAAAAGGGATGCAAGAATAAATGGATTGTGAAGGACACATACATACCCTTGCATATGAAAGGAAAGGTGAATGGTTAATGAGGTAAGCACCTTCCATGATAAACAAAAGGTGATGGTTTGAAAGGGTGAATGTGGAGAACATAGTCAAAGGTTGAACAAAAATGTGACAATATGTGATACAAAAATGCGATATTTATCAGTAGTATATAGAGAGAAGGTATATGTACAAGGATTGTAGTGGATATGTACACACACAAACACACACACACACACACACACACACACGCACACACACACACACACATATATATTATTCATAAAATACCCGTAATCATGGAGAAGGGCATGGAGGAAGATGAGTGTTAGGAGATATGAAAATTTGTTCAAATTTTGCTTCAAATTTATCCCTTGAGGTATTAAATAGGATAGTTGAATGGTGGTGGTTTGGACAAAATCATCAGGCCAAAGTGGTACCCATTCAAGTTCTATATATTTGTCATCTTCATCATACTCATCAAGGTCTAGAGTGGGAGATGTGAAATTAATGAAAGTGTCAAGTCTCCTTGAAACAAAATTGGTACGGGTAGATATAGGATCCAAAAGAACAATGGCATCTATGGTTAAAGGGAAGTCATGTGGCTGACCAAAATTGTGGGCTAATTTGGATTGGGGAGAGGGTGACAAAGAGTCAACAAGATTATGGGAGGATGTTAACATGGGGTGGTTTGTAATGTGAGGTAGTGGTGAAGGTGAGGTATTAGAGTGGTCTATCTCCTCCTCATTCTCTTCATGGATGGTAAGGACTTTGGTTAAGGAGGCAAGGGAAGGTGCAAGTAGAAGGATGTGGTGGGGGAAAAGGGATATAATGCAACCATGGAAAAAAGTAGACCCATAAAGGAAGGGACCACATGTGCACTATATAAAAAAAGTGAAAATGAAAACAAAAGGTGTGTAGCCTAAGGATGCTAGTGAAAGGTGCATATCCCAAGGGGGAAAGTGTAAAAAGGGTGCCTAAGGAGGCAATATGAAAAAGGAAATTCCTAAGGAAATGTGAAAAAGGAAATGACCCAGGAGGTAAGGAAATCACAAAATAGTGCATTGTGGGGTGGTAGCCAATTATAAAAGGTATCATGGTGCATCAATTCAAAGCACAAGAGGAAGGATGGTTGGATGGGGTTTTTGGTAAGTTCAATAGAGCAGGAGACTAGCTCGATCTTCCCAAGCTTGCTTGGGTTTTGGGTAATTGATATGGAAGTTTTATAGGGGTATGGATGCCTTGCTCATAGCATCCTAAGCCAAAACCCTACCAATGGCATTTTTAAAAATAGTGCATGATAAAATATGGATTGGAGAGGTAGTTAATGTCAGCACAAAAATGGCCTTGGAAGGAAATGGAGGTGGATGACAATGTAGGTGTATCAAGTCCCCCATAAACAAAATTGGTGTGGTTAGGTGGTGAGCCTAAGGGTACAATAGCACCTATGTAAAAAGGCTCATCTTATGGTCTACCAAAATATTTGATAGACTCTACATGTAGCATGTTTTTAATGGTTACATTGTGTATAAAGTATTTTGCCTATAGCTATATTAGTCATATGTACAGTAATGTGTGGGATTGTAGGGGGCAGTGAGGTTGAAACGATAAAAGTGGTAGGGGTGTCCTCAAATGAGGAAATAGGATAAACTGAGGTTGATTGAAGGATAGTATTAAGGGAAATATATAGTAATACAAATGTAGAGTTAATTAGGGTTTGGGGTAATACATGGGGATATTATTCTTGAGAAATAGGAGTGGTAGGATCAAGGGTAAGGTTGATGAGGGGATCTATATGATGGTTTACAACTTCAAGTAATGGAAGGGGTGTTTGGGTAGGTGTGTGATTTTGGGATGAAGAAGTGGAGGGTATGGTGATTAGGAATTGGACATGGGTGGGGGTAAGTTTAAGATAATGAGTTAATTTTTGGGCAAGAGTGATGATAGGGTTAGGTGGTAATGGTTTGGGGGATATGGTGAGAATGGGAATTGGTATTTGTTGGGTTTTGATAGATAATTAGGGAGAGGGTGACAAAGATTTGATAGGATTAGAGGGGGATGTCAACATGGGGTGGTTTGTAATGGGAGGTAGTGGCAAAGGTGGTGTAGGATATGAAGAGGTAAGGGTTAGCGATGCTTTCTTAGGAATAGGAATGGAGGGTGATGGGGTATCCAAGGAGGGTAGTGAGTCATTTTGTGATGATGAGATAACGATGGATGCATATTGAAGAGTAGTGGGTATTGTTAATGTTGGATAAGTGGTAGAAATGAGAGGTTGATTGGTGGAGATAGAGGATTTATATGTATATATTAAGGAGATGTTAGTACCTAGGTCAATGGTAGGTGAATGTAAGGATTGTATTGGAGATTTATTTTGGTATTAGTTGTGAAGGTTGATTTGGTGTTGACCTCGAGTGGTTACATGCACCATCCCAACAAAGCCAAGTTTTTCAATGTGGTTTACTTGATTGGGTGGTGTGGAGGATGTGGAGGTTGTGGTATGTTGGGGTGAGGTATTTTGGTATATCCCAAGATTATAATTAGGGGGGTCCATAAGATTGTCAACATGAATGTCCCCTTGTTCTATCATGTCTTGGACCATATTTTTAAATTGCATACAATGTTTAATATCGTGACCTGGTTGACGATGATAGACATAGTTAAGATATGGTTTATATTGAGATAAGGGTCTATTGGGATCATAAAGGAGTTTAATTTTGGGTAGGCTAATGGCTTGGGATTCGATGATACAATGGAAGATATTGGCTAAAGGTTCAAAAAGGGGAGTAAAATCATGTCTTGGAACCTGAAGGGGCTTATTTGAAGGTTGGGATGCAGAAGAGGAGGCTAGGGGTTGGGTTGAGGATGGTTGAGGTTGATATTGTGCGGGATATTGGATAGTGGTGGTAGGGGGTGGTGTGGTAAGAACAATTTGATTGACTTGGGGTGATTTGGAAGAAGTGGCATTACTCTTTTTATTTTTATTGGTCCACTCTTTCTTCTTGCATTTTATGAAACCCTATTGGATTCTAATATCCTCAATGACCTTAGCTTGGGCTAATGCCTCTTCAAATTTAATGTATTTTTCTAATTGTAGGAGTAAAGACATGTTTGTTACAGATACGGGTGAAGAGATGGGTTAGCTCATTTATGGGTAAGAAAAAGGGTAATTCATTGATTATTTCTTTCCATTAGACTCCATAATATAAAATATATTCATATTCAAATTATTTAAGGTTATAACAATCAGTGAGGTTGGATTTATTTTTAACCAAGAGAGCAAATATCTTGATAAATAGGTTAGATAATTGCTCAAAGGTATAAATACTATGTTGCAAGAGATAATTATACCACTCAAGAGCAATGTCACCTAGGTAAATTCCAAAAGTGTGGAGAAGTAGGTGGTCACTACCACTAATTAGGAAGCAAGCATTAAGATTTTTACTTAAGAAGTCTTTTAGATCCCCATGTCCGATGAAGAGATCGAGTTTGGAAAACTTAAATTTCTAAGGGTAAACCAGGGTAGGTACAGATGGATGGATGGGTTGGGTGTAAATTTAGCTAAGGTTTGAATTTTTGTAGCCTATGCCTATAGTTTGAAGTTTAAGTGCATTCATACAATTGATAAGTCGTTGTATTTCATCGGATGAAGATGACTGTGACATAGGTGGGCTAGGATTGGGAGGTATAGGGATGTTAGTGGGATATTAAAAGGTATAATTTTGGGTTTGGAGAGAGTAGGTTTGGGTATTGTATTGAGGTGGTAATGGTTTTGAAGGTTAAGGAGTGTAAGACGATATTGAGGATAATATTGAAAGGCATTGGGAGGTAGCCAAAAAGAGGGATTTGGGTGTAAAGGGTTTGGTTGTGGTTGGGAAGGAGTTTGAGGGATTTGAGATGACATGTATTGATGTTGAGGTTATATGTGTAAGGTTTGAGGGTTAATTTAAGAGTATTATTGAGGTCATTGATATGATTTGGGTGGTTGTTGGTGAATATCTTGGAATTGAGGATAAGGAGGTTGGCTTGGAGGATTATAGAGGGATTTTTGAGGTGGTATAATGGATTGATTTTGGGATTGGGGTGAGGGTATGTTTTGTTGATTAAGGTAGGGGACTTGAGGAGGAATAAGGGGATTATATGGTATTTGTATTTGATGTGGAAAGCATTATATTGAAATGGGGGTTGATGCTAATAGGTGGTTGTGAGGCTAATGTTGAAACATGATTGGTTGTGGTTGAAGGAGTAGGAATGGGAATACCATATTGGTTAAGTGGCATGTGGTATTTCATGGTATAGGGTGGGGTAGTGGTGGCATTATATTGGGGATGAAGTGTGGAAGAGGATGGTTGAGAGGGTCCAACATTGGTAGCTACAAAGGTCGAGGAAGAGGGAGAGGTAATAGAATGGGTAACTACATTAATTTGGGGTTGATTCATTAGTTGTTGGAGTTGGGGTGGTATGAAATTTAGATTTTGGGTAAGGTTTTTAGAAGTGATATGATAGATCATGGGTTGGGATAAAATGTTAGGAATAGTGATGGAGGCGAATGGAGGTGGGGAATGGTTATAAAGGGTAAAGTGGAGGTTAAATGATGAAAAGGTGATGGTAATTGTTGGTGTCAGTTGGACTAGCCTCACTAGAGGTATCTAAAGAAATGGTCTCAGTATTTTTAGTGGTGGTAATAATGGGGTAAAGTTCATTTTTGTGATGTGTATCTAGGGGAAATGGAATATGACATAGAAAAGAGGTAGATTGAATGAATAATTCTCCACTCAAATGTGGTAGGCTAGGTGCAGTAGAGGATGGTTGTATAGAGTCTATAGTGAGTTGGTATTGATATTGGGCTTGTATTCGCATCAAAACCTTAGAAAAACAAAATGGCCAAATTTTAGTCACACAAAAAGGTTAAATTAATATGTTGTGACTTTAAAGGGTAATACTAATCATGAGAAATAAAAAATTATATATATGTATATAGATAAATACAAAACTAGAAATCAATAATACAAACCACACCAAGTATCTATATAAGCACACAAATATATATATATATATATATATATATATATATATATATATATATATAGATAGATAGATAGATAGATAGATAGGATTTTTCATGTGTTTTATGTGAAAACCTACCCTAGACTACAAAAGGTGGTGGTGAAGTGCTATCTATAAAAAGGTCTTTTGGCACCTTACCAATCTATCAAATGGAAAAATAACAATGACTAAAATCTAAATCGAAAAGAAAAAAATAACTAAAAACTAAACTTATTTGAAGCTACAAAGTAAATAAAAGTGCTAACAAGTAAAAGTGCAACTAAAAATCACTATTCTAGCTAAATAAAAGTAAGCTAAAGAGGGTTGTTGTTTGTGTATGTGTGTGTGTAAAAGGGAAGCCCAAGGGGGAAAGTTGTGTAAAAAGGGAGGCCTAAGGAGGCTTGTGGTTGTGTGAAAATAAGATCCCAAGGGGGAAAACTAATATAAAAGCCTAAGGAGGCTAATGGAGTGTGTAAGAGTAGAGCCCAAGGGGGAAAAAGCTAACCTAGAAGCCCAAGGAGGCTTGTGTGTGCATGAAATAAGGAGCCCAAGGGGGCTAACTATGCTAAGAAAGTGTAGAAAACAAAGCCCAAGGAGGTAAGCTAAGCTAAGTATGTGTGTAGGAAAGAGGCCCCAAAAGGGGCAATCTAAGTTAATGCAAAGGACTAAGGAGGCTTATATGTGTATAAAATAGCCTAATAGGGAAAACTATGCTACGAGTAAAACCCAAGAAATCTTGCAAAGTGTGAAAGGAAGCAACCTATGGTAACAAAAGCCTAAGAAGGGGTGGGGGTGTGTGAAAGAGCCTTAAATTATACTACCAAGTAGAGCTGAGAGCAAAGCAAGATAACTTACCTAGTGTTAGAAATAGAGTATATTACATTATTTGTGTCATGTAAATGTACCTTCCTTAGTACATACTTAGGAAACTAGGTTACTTTAGGGGGAAATTATCTAGTTACTTTATGCAATGTAATAAATGCACAAGTTTCAATGTGTAAGATACAATGTGCAAGATGTCCACTTGTACAACAAGATATAATGTTTGCCGAGGAACTTATATTCCTATATAATAGCCATAGATGTACAAGATAGATATAGAAGTCATAGTATCACAATCATTGGGTGGTAGATAGGCAGTAGGGTAGTGTGTGTGTGTGAGCTATAAGCTCAGATCTCATTCATGGAGCAGTAGATTATATTATGGAGTGTCCATTTCCTCCATAGCTACTATTGTAATATTTTTCATCATTTCTATTTATAGCATATTTCAGTCATCTCACATATTTATTTTATTTCTTTCTACATCTTGTGATTGTATCTCCCATTATTTATGGCATCAAAAGCTAAATATGGTATCAAAGTTATGGTAGATCAAGCCACAATAGGTCTATAGGGAAACCACCATTATAATTGATCTTGAGTTTTTGAGAACCTGATGCACCATTGGATCAGTCATTATCAAAATTTATTAGAAGAGTCTAGGTGGTAAAAATAGGGAGAGTTACAATTGAGGACTAAAATATTAGTTTTAGAATACTAAGATAGCATAGGGCTAGAGTATTTCCATAGAGTTGAAGGAGAACTCGTGAAGGCTAGGACTCAACATTTGATCCACTAGGTTGATGAATCAACTAGTGAAGCTTAGAGATCTGGAAATACTTACCTAAAAGTTTCTTTTATTATAGGGAATTAATACTCACATGATTGGGATACCTCCTACAACATAAATCTAGGATACCTCAACTTCATTGCCTGAAGGTTGGAATACCTTCATAGTGTAGATATTAGTTTTTGCAGATAGGATAATACTTCAGAATAATATTATGGAAAATAATCATGGTGAATTCTGGAGATAGATCTCCATTGATAGAGTGAAGAACTTCACAAGAAGAAAATGCCATAGAAGCCTTGATATAGAAGAAAATTTCATAGAAGCCTTGATCAAAAAGAAAATGCCATAGAAGCCTTGATCCAAAAGAAAAGGCCATAGAAGTCTTGATATTGAAGAAAAGGCCATAGAAGCCTTGATATTGAAGAACAAACCATAAAATCCTTGATAGTGAAGAATAGGACCCAAAAGCCTTGATACTAAAATAGTGTTGGAAATATGATCAAGGTTTGTTGTCATTGATTTCAAGAAGAAACTAAGGTTTGTCATAATTAATGTCATGAGAATGATAACCAAGTTTCCATATCATCCATGTATTTATGTCAAAAAGGTTGATGTCCAAATTTTGGTGTCGTAAATGTTCTCCAGTGGTTTTTCCAGCAAGGCAAGCAGTAGGTTGATAAAAATAATATTACTATAATATTATAATATTTTTTGGTTATAGTTGGCATGAAGAGAAAAAAAGGTTGTGGAGTGATAAATTTATTATTTCCCAAAATACCCATGTGAAAATTTATAATGCCCTAAGTTTTAAATTATTTAAATTTAAATATTTTACGTAAAGGTAAAATTTAAATATAAATTAATTTAAAGGGCCATAATTTGAATTAAATTTGGAATCGAATTATTTCATCTGTCGACGTGTTTGAATATATTTCCATGCATTTAAAAGGGGGTAAGAACTCAACTTAGAAATTCATTCATGCGATCAATTTGAATGTGAGATGAATTAGTGTGCTAAAGGTCTGAAGGAAATCGCATGTGGTAAAATGTTTAAGGAGAAAGATGAAGGCATAAGTTTCAGTGGGGTACACTTCTCAAATGAAGAAGCACTGGTAGCATCGTTGGTAGTGAAGATAGTGGTAGGTCCCTCAAAAGCAATAGGTCATGGGTTCGAATCTATGCAACAATGTTTTGGGAAGGCAGAGTTTGTTTTCATTTTTAGTTCACACCATTGGAGGAAGCTTAAGAGGGATGCATGAGCCTCGTTTGTTGAGTGTGGGTATGCAGTCCACTTGGTGGGTGTGTGTTATGCAGAGGCGCTTGGGATAAGGGGATCGTGAGGTTGAAATAAACTGATATTTTTTTGTAAGTATAAGGTATGCCCACATTTGCTAAGGTTTGATATTGTACGCAAAATGCATAAAGGTAGAAATTAAATTGTTAACTTCCTAAAGGTTATGTTATTAAAATTTGCATAGTTAAAAGGGTTTATAAGTTCTAAAGGGAGATAAAAGGGTATGCAAAGTTTTAATTTAGGTGTTTGATTTTTAAGTGAATAAAAATAGTAATAAGGTGTGCCAAGGGTGTTAGATGTTTTTGTTGAAATATAGTTATATTATAAAAATTGATTTGAAAGGAGAAATAAGGTATAGTTGATTTTTGATATTTTGACTTGGTGAAATATTAAGGATATATTTTTGCTATCTAACCCTTGAGATTGGTAAAAAGAGTGAGTGTGATTGAGAAAGGTTTTGAGAATCAAATATTCTTCAAAACAAAGGTATGGGTATATCTTCATTGTGAGTGAAATATTGTTGGATGTTGTGAATGTTTTTTTTTTTAATTTACATGGTGGAATTGGTAGCCTCCACGAATCTGGGTAGGCTTTCCAGCTTTTTATGGCCGCCATAGTATTTTGCATTGTCCACCACAGAAGTCGCCACACAGATCTTCGCATAGTCTGCCCCTATAACCACCATGCCACAATCATTTTAAACCTTTTACGCCGCTGAAAGCACTAGGAAAGGGACAAGCGTTCAGTCCGATGAGGCCTGAGATTTGAACCTTGGACCTCCACCCCACTTATGGGATTTGGATGAACCAATTGGTCTACACCTCAGACCTAGATGTTGTGAATGTTAAATTGGAGTGAAAAGGATTGTTTGATAAACATTTTTTAGATTGGTTTTGAGAAATCAAATTTTGATTGATGTGTGTTTTTTGAAATGAAAGTTGATACTAAAACCTTGTTTGATAAGCATTGTTGGAAATATTGAGTAATATTTCATATGCTTGACTAAGGGTTTGTGAAATAACATGAGTATCATTGTTATGTGAAGCTGAGAACTATCTTGAACTAGGGTTTGTGAAAGATCATGAATATCATTGTTATGTAATGTTTTTTGATAAGCATTGTTGACTAAGATTTCATTGAGTGATTTATTGAGTGGAGTTGATTGGGCTTAGTTGATTGGAAGTGTTGGAGTGATAGTTCAAGTTCTATAAAACAAATTGTTATATATTCTAAATTGATTTGAAAGAGGTTTTCTGTGAAATATTGAGTTGAGTTTTATTTGTAAGTTTTAGAAATTGATTTGAGGCTAGTCTTGGTGAAGACTTGTGGATAGATTAGTGTAATATTTTTTGGAAGATTACAATATAAAATTGAGGCAAGTCTTTGAGAAGACTTAAGAGCATATTTGATTGATTGATTTGTTCAAACCTTCAATTAAGGTTTGGATTAGATATAGTAGAGTATATTTGTGATTGAGTCAAGCTTTGTGTTAAGGATTGAGGATAGATTTGAGGACAAATTTTGGTGAAAATTTAAGGACAGGTTTGTGCCATGTTAGAGATAGATATTGAGTAGATTTGTGCTAGATAGAAGGACTATGTTTAGTGTAGATAAGAGATAGATATTGAGTATATTTGTGCTAGATCGAAGGATTGTGTTTAGTACAAATCAAAGACAAATATTGAGTAGATATTTAGAGGTTATAGAGTAAAGGACAATATTCTTAAGTCGATAGAGATCCATTAGCAAGGATAGATAGAATAAAGGTCTTCAGTGGAGAGAGATCCACAACCCAGAGTAGTGGAGACAATAGTCTTCTAGAGGATCACCAGCTAGAGCATAAGAGAAGGAGTTCTCCTATGGATAGAGATCCAAAAACTTTATTAGCGGATTGGTGTCTCATTTGGATAGAAATCCATAAATATTGTAATAAGGAAAGGATTTCCAAGATATTTTTTGAGAAAATTTTAGTGAAATATTTTATCCATGGGGTAGCCCACCTTGGATGAACCATGTTAAATCATATCTCTCATGTGTGTGATGTTTTGTGTAATGATTGTTGCTTTAATACTATTGATGTTATCATATGGATTGAAAAGTAAAAAAAATTATCTTATACTGTTCACCCCCCTCTTAGTATAAACACATATTCTTCAATTGGTATCAGAGCGAGTATCTCTATGAAAAGACTGACAATTTGGAGAAAGATCCATCAAAAGGACACATGATTTCAGAAAATAAATAAGATACCATGTAAAAGAGGAATTATTTTCTACTATCAAAAATTTGGAAATAATTAGAAAGAAGAACTCAAGCTTTAAGGAATAAATTCAAGAATATGAGGAAGCAAAAATGGAACTTCTAGAGAGTTTCACATAACTCAAGATAAAGGTAGAAGGAAAGAAAATTGAATAGGATATGACACATCTATTAAGAGCAAAGAAAACAAAGTGTGAAATATTAGAATCAAAAATTGTATCTCTAAGGCATGAAGTTGAAAATACTAAGCTTCAACAAGATATAAAGTTAGGGAAACAAAAAAAGAAATCCATCTTTCAAGAAATAGAGACATCAAACAAATATAAGCTTGCTACTCATACCAAAAAGGAAAGAACATAAAGAAATAAGAATGCAAAGAAGAACCATTGATGAGAGTTAATCTCAAAAGGATAAGCACTCAACCACATTTTAAAAGACATCTAAATAGGTTACATAACTTCTTCCATGGCTATTGCTCTTCTTGTAACAAATATGGTCATAGAGTTGTACACTACATTGGTTATGTAAAAAATTATGTCAATAGAAATCTCAACTCTTTTACAACTCTTATGAATGATGATATCATATGTTAAAAATGCAATAATTTTGGGCACAATGCTAGATGGTGCAAAATGGTACTACCCGAGTCTAGTAAAAAGAATACAACTTCAACAACTAGGAAATAGAAAAATGGGAATGAAAAGGCTAGATCAATGTTAGTTAAAATAAATCTTCATGCTCAAGATAAAGAAGAACAATGGTTTCTTGATAATGGTTGCTCTAGACACATGATAGGAGATAAAAAAAAATTATTGTACTCAAAGAAACTAATAAAGGATCAGTAAGTTTTGGTGATAGTGGATCAAAAAAAAATTGTGAAAAAGGAACTTTGAGTTTAGATAACGGAAAGACAAGAACAAAAAATGTACTATATGTTAAATTATTAATATACAACTTGCTAAGTGTAAGCCAAATTTTTTATCAAGGTCATATGGTTACATTTCATCTAGATATATGTGAGATAAGAAATTTTGAAACTAGAAAATTAATTGCAAATGCAAGTAGATATTCAAACAACCTCTATATTCTTAGTGAGATTAAAGGAGGAAAATATTTTCTATCATAAGAGGATGATATTTGGTTATGGCATAGAAGAATGGGTCATTTAAATTTTGACAACATAGTCAACTTAAACAATAAACAGGCTGTTGGAGATTTACCCAAGATGAAAAGGCCACAAAGCACAATATGTGCACCTTGTCAACATGGAAAGCAAACTAGAACAAGTTTCAAATAAAAGGGATATATGCCATCTGAGCCATTAAATATAATACATACTAATCTATGTGGTCCTACCATAAAAAAAATATTCAAGGTGAAAGTTACATCATATGGTTCATACATGATTACTTCATAATGACTTGGGTAGATTTCCTATAGGATAAGTTAGAAGTATTTGACAAATTCAAAGAATTTAAAGAAAGGTTTAAAAATGAAACCGACAAAAGGATTGTGTTTAAGATCTGATAGAGGAGGAGTGTTTACCTAAAATGAATTTGTAGATTTATATTAACAACATGAAATCAAGAGAGAATAATCAACTGCAATAAATCATCAACAAAATGGAGTAGTTGAAAGGAAAAATAGGACTATTGAGAATATGGCTAGAGCTATGTTAAATGAGTCAAATATTTTAGATGGGTTTTCTAGGGAAGCAGTCAACACAATAGTGTATATAATCACTAGGGCTCAAATGAGGGTAGACCATCACACGACTCCATATAATATTTGGAAAGGAAGACCTACCACTATAAAACACTTCAAGGTTCCTGGAAGCAAGTGTTACATAATACAAGAAGACCAAAACTTGGGCAAGTTTGACCCAAGATGTGATGAAGGTATTTTTCTTGGTTATTATACTAAGAGTAAATCCTATAGATGCTACAACAAAATAACATGCACTATTATAGAAAGTATACATGTAACAATTGATGAGATGATAGATTCAAGAGAACTAGTTCATCAAATTGTGTATCAGGAAGATGGAAGTTGTCAAGAAGAGTTTCGTCGGGAATTATATGAATAAGAAGAAACACAAAGACTTATTCCTAGACTCCATACAGTTATGTACAAAAAAATCATCTAAAATAGATAATGATGGGGAATCTAGATGAGAGATAGACAAGGAGAACGATAATAACACCACATCAACAAGAATTTTTTTCCTTATAATATAAAATTGAACCAAAAGGATTCAATGAGGCAAGTGAAGATAAATTTTGGATTAAGGCAATGAATGATAAATTAGACCAAATAGAGACAAGTAATACTTGGGAACTTGTCCCACAACAAAAAGAAAAAAATGTGAATGGCACAAAATGGGTATTCAGAAACAAGTTAAACAAATATGGTCAGGTGGTCAGAAATAAAGAACAATTAGTATGCAAAGGTTATGCACATGTTGTGGGAATTGACTTTGATGAGAAATTTTATCCAGTTGCATGAATTGAAGCTATAAGGATGTTCCTCACCTTCTTAAGTTTTAAAAAAATTAAAGTTTATCAAATGTTTGTTAAGTCAACATTTCTAAATGGTGTTCTAGAAGAAAAAGAAGTTTATATTGAGAAACCAAAGGGATTCAGATTAACAGATAAACCAGACTATGTATACAGATTGAAGAAGACACTATATGGTTTAAAGCAGGTTCCTAGGGCATAGTACTTAAGATTGGATAAGTACCTTTAGGAACATGGGTTTAGGAAAGGAATAGTGGATAGTAATTTATACATCAAAAATGAAGGGAATGATCTACTAATTGTGGTTGTTTATGTGGATGACATTATTTTTTGAGGAAATTATGGTAAGATGTGTCATAAATTTTCAAATAACATGCAAAATTAATTTGACATGTCTATGCTTGGTGAGTTTTCCTTCTTTCTTGGAATTCATATTTCACAATCAAAGAAAGGAGTATTTCTTTTACAAACCAAGTATATAAAAGAGATGCTAAATAAATTCAAGTTAGAATATTGCAAACCAATAAGTACCCCCATGGTTATAGGATGTAAGTTAAGCAATTATGACAAATATCCAGAGGTAAATCAAAGATTATATAGATCTATGATTGACAGCTTATTGTATGTCATAGCTACAAGACCAAATATCCTGTAGGCAGTGGGACTAGTGGTAAGGTTTTAGGCAACACCGAAGGAAACACATATATCAACAGTTAAAAGGATTATCAGGTATCTAAAAGGGACTATGGAATTTGAGCTCTTGTATCCCAAAAATGATAGGTTCACTCTCATAGATTATAGAGATGCAGATTGGGTTGGCAACATTAATGATAGAAAAAGCACAAGTGGATAAGCATTCTTTCTTGGAGATTGTTTGGTCTCTTGGCTAAGTAAGAAATAGGTATCAATATCCTTATCTACAGTGGAGGCAGAGTATATTACAGTAGTTGCCAACTGTACATGGGTATTATGGATGAAGTGAACTCTAGAGGATTTCAAGATAAAACATGATCATCATATTCCCATTTTATGTGATAATACAAGTGCTATACATATCTCAAAGAATCTAGTGATATAGTACAAAACAAAACACATTTTTATTAAGTATTATTTTCTTACATAGTAGGTGATGGATAGATAGGTTAGGTTGGAATATGTTACTACAAAAGAGCAAATTGTAGATATTTTCACTAAGCCACTTCTAAAAGAGACTTTTGAGTACCTTCGAGAAAATTTGGGAGTAGTTCTACTCCCACTCCAGAATTAATGACCTCTAGAGGAGGTGGTGGAGGGGCTAAGCTAAGAGTCTCATTCTTAACCCCGAGCCCCAAAGGTGACCCTTTGCCATTGATGTCAAAGGAGGAGAGATTTGAGTTAGGGGGAGATCATTCAGTCAGGGGGAGCAGTTTCTCAGGGGGAGCAGAATAGAAAAAGGTAAAGGAAATGGTAAAAGAAAAATGGGTTTTCATCAATGACAAAGGAGGAGATTATTGAAAATATGAGCAAGGTTTGTTGTCATTGATATAAAAAATAAAGTAAGGTTTGTAATCATTAATGTCATGAGGATGATAACCAAACTTCAATGTCATCCATGCATTTATTTCAAAAGGTTGATGTCCAAATTCTAGTGTTATAAATGTTCTCCAGTGGTTTTTATAGCAAGGCAAGAAGCAGGTTGATAAAAGTAATAATATTATAATATTTTTTGGTTATAGTTTGGGATGAAGAGAAAAAAAGATTGTGGAGTGATAAATTTATTATTTTCCAAAAGACCCATGTGAATGCCCTAAGTTTTAAAATATTTAAATTTAAATATTTTACCTAAAGGTAAAATTTATATTTAAATTAAATTAAAGGACTATAATTCGAATTAAATTCAAAATCAAATTATTTCATCCATCGACGTGTTTGAAGATATTGCCATGCATATAAAAGGGGGTAAGAACCCAGCTTAGAAATTCATCAAAAGGTAAAATTTAAATTAATTTAAAGGGGCATAGTTTTGAATTAAATTCAAAATCAAATTATTTCATCCATCGACGTGTTTGAAGATATTGCCATACATATAAAAAGGGGTAAGAACCCAACTTAGAAATTCATCAATGCAATCGATTTGAATGTGAGATAAATTTTTGTGCTAAAGGTCTGAAGGAAATCACATGTGGTAAAATATTTAAGGAGAAAGACGAAGGCATAAGTTTTAGTGGGGTACACTTCTCAAATGTAGAAATACTAGTAGCATAGTTGGTAGTGAGGGCAGTGCTAGGTCGCTCACAGGTGATAGGTCATAGGTTTGAATCCATGCCATAGTGTTTTGGGTAAGACAAAGTTGATTTTCATTTTTAGTTTGCACCGTAAGAGGAATATTAAGAGGGATGCATGACCCTCATTTGCTGAGTGTGGGTATGTAGTCCACTTGGTGGGTGCGCACTGTGTGAAGGCACTTGGGATAAGGGGATCGTGAGGCAGAAACCCATCGAGATTATTTTTTTTGCAAGTATAAGGTATGCACAAATTTGGTAAGGTTTGATATTGCACACGAAATGCTTAAAGGTGGAAATTAAATTTTTAATGTCCTAAAGGTTTTGTTATTAAAATTTGCATAGTTAAAAGGGTTTATAATTTATAAAGGGAGATAAAAGGGTATGCAAAGTTTTAATTTAGGTGTTCTATTTTTAAGTGAATAAAAGGAGTAATAAGGTGTGCCAAGGGTGTTAGATGTTTTTGTTGAAATAAAGTTATATTATAAAAATTGATTTTAAAGGATATATAAGGTATAGTTGATTTTTGACTTTTTGACTTAGCAAAATATTAAAGACATATTTTTTCTATCTAACCCTTGATATTGGAAAAAAGAGTGAGTGTGATTGAGACGATTTTTGAGAAACAAATATTCTTCAAAACAAAGGTATGGGCATATCTTCCTTGTGAATGAAATATCATTGGATGTTGTGAATGTTAAGTTGGAGTTAAAAGTATTGTTTGAAAAGCATTGTTGAGATTTGTTTTGAGAAATCAAATGTTGATTGATGTGGGTATTTTGGAATGAAAGTTGATACTAAAACCTTGTTTTATAAGAATTGTTGGAAATATTGAGTAAGCTTTAATATGCTTGACTAAGGGTTTGTGAAAGAAAATGAGTATCATTGTTATGTGAATTTGAGAATAATCTTGAACTAGGGTTTGTGAAATATCATGAGTATCATTGTTATGTGAGGTTTGTTTGATAAGCATTGTTGACTAAGCTTTCATTGAGTGATTGATTGAGTGGAGTTTATTGGGATTATTTGATTGGAAGTGTTGGAGTGTTAGTTCAAGTTTTGTGAAACAAATTATTCTAGATTCTAAATTGATTTGAAAGAGGTTTTTTGTGAAATATTGAGTTGAGTTTTATTTGCAAGTTTTGGAAATTGATTTGAGGCTAGTCTTGGTGAAGACTTGTGGACGTATTAGTGTAATATTTTGTTGAAGCTTACAATATATAATTGAGGTAAGTATTTGAGAAGACTTGAGAGCAAATTTGATTGATTGATTTGTTCAAACCTTGAGTTAAGGTTTGGGGTAGATATAGAAGAGTTGATTTGTGATTGAGTCAAGCTTTGTGTTAAGGCTTAAGGATAGATTTGAGGATAAAGTTTGGTGCAGATTTAATGATAGGTTTGTGCTAGATTAGATATAGATATTTAGCATATTTGTGCTAGACCGAAGTACTATGTTTAGTGTAGATCATATACAAAGATTCTACAAATTTGTGCTAGATCGAAGGACTGTGTTTAATATAGATCAGAGATAGAGATTAACCAAATATTTGGAGGTGACAGAGTAGAGGATAGTAGTATCTAGTGGATAGAGATCCATTAGCTAGGGTAGAGAGGACAAAGGTATTAAGTGGAGAGATATCCACACCCCAGAATAGTGGAGGTAGTAGTATTATAGAGGATCACCATCTAGAGTAGAGGAGAAAGAGTTCTCCTATGGATAAAGATCCATGAACTTTATTAGGGTATTGGTGTCTCCTTTGGAAAGGATTACCAAGATATTTGTTGAGAAAAATTTAGTGAAATATTTTCTCCATGGAATAGCCCACATTGGGTGAACCACGTTAAATCATGTCTCTCACGTGTGTGATGCTTTGTGTAATGATTGTTGCTTTAATACTATTGATTTTATAATATGGATTTAAAAGTAAAATATTTTATCTTATACTGTTCACCCCCCTCTCTCAGTATAAAAACATGTTCTTCAATTAGTATCAAAGCGAGTCTCTCCATGAAAAGACTAACAACTTGGAGAAGGATCCATCTGAAACACACATGAATTTAAGAAATAAATAAGAGACCATGTTTGATATAAAATATGAATTCTTTGCTGCTCTTAGGAATTTTAAAATAATTAGAAAGAAGAACTCAATATTAAAGAACACAAGCTTATACTTAGAGGGGGGGTGAACAGTATAAGACCACTTTTTACTTTTCTTTCCCAAATAGTATTAATCAATATAATCAATGGCAATATCAATAGCAATAACCAAAGCAATGCACAAATCATCACACACAATAGAGACACAAATTTAACGTGGTTCACCCAAAGATGGCTACCTCCACGGAGAAAATATTTCTTCTAAATATTTCTCAAATAATCTCATGGGAATCCTTTCCCTATTACAATGTTTATGGACCTCAGTCCAAAGGAGATGTTGATCCCCTAAATCTAGTTTGTGGATCTCTATCCACAGGAGAACTCCTTCTCCTCTGCTTTGGCTGGTGATCCTCTAGAAGACACTGCCTCCACTGCACTGACTGTGGATCTCTCTCCACTTGAAGACTCTTGTCCTCACTCAGAAGACCTGTCCTCAATGTCCTGGTTGATGGATCTCTATCCACTGGAGTCTCTATCCTCTCTGCTCTATCACCTCCAAAGCTCTATCTCAATACTGTACTAAACATAGTCCAATCGGTCTAGCACAACTCTGCTCAATCTCTTACACTAAACATAGTACATTCGGTCTAGCACAAATCTGCTCAATAGGTTCACTCAGAACCTTCTCAAATCTTCTCAACAGGTCCACTCAAAACCTGCTCAATAGGTTCACTCAGAACCTGCTCAAATCTGCTCAATAGGTCCACTTAGAACCTGCTCAAATCTTCTCAACAAGTCCACTCAAAACCTACTCAAATATGCTCAATAGGTCCACACAGAACCTATCCAAATATTCAAAAGGTCCACATAGAACCTGTCCAAATTTTCTCAACAAGCTCACACAGAACTTGTCCAAATATGCTCAACAATCTCACACAGAACTTGTCCAAATATGCTCAATCGGGTCCACATAGAACCTGTCCAAATCTGCTCAACAAGCTCACACAAAAATATGCTTAGCAAGCTCACATAGAACTTGTCCAAACAAGCTCACATAGAACTTGTCCAAATCTGCTCAATAAGTCCTCTCTAGGACTTGCTCAAATCTGCTCAATAAGTCCTCTCTAGGACTTTCTCAAATATGCTCAATAAGTCCTCTCTAGGACTTGCTCAAATATGCTCAATAAGTCCTCTCTAGGACTTGCTCAAATATTCTCAATAAGTCCTCTCACGACTTGCTCAAATTAGTCCATAAGTCTTCTCAAAGACTTGCCTCAAATCTGCTTAACAAGTCCACACAGAACTTGTCCAATATCATAGAAACATAAAGAGAATTGTTAGAGACTCAATATGTTCTATACTCAATGCTCAATCACTTTCTCAACTCAATCTCATAGAAGCATAAAGAGAATTGTTAGAGACTCAATATGTTCTATACTCAATGCTCAATCACTTTCTCAACTCAATCTCATAGAAGCATAAAGAGAATTGTTAGAGACTCAATATGTTCTATTCTCAAAACTCAATCTCAACTCAAATCAGAATATAGAATAGTTTGTTTCATGGAACTTGAACAACCACTTCACATCCACTTGACTAGGCTCAATCAACTCTACTCAACCAATCACTTCAAGAAACAACCCTTTCTCACAAACCCTAGTCCAAGCATATATCAACCAACTCAAAATGTTTCCAACAATGCTCAACAACAAATCTCACATAACAATGATACTCATGTTCTTTTCTAACCTCAAGCTCAAGTTCTTCACACAACTAATGGCTTCAACAACAATGCTAATAAAACAAGGTTTTAATCACAACTCTCAATTCAAAAAACCTTTAAGCATTAACTCAATGTACTTCACTCAACCAATGGTCTAAACAACAATGCTTATCAAACAAGGTTTAATCACAACTCTCAATCCAGAAAACCTTTAAGCATTAACTCAATGTACTTCACTCAACCAATGGTCTAAACAACAATGCTTATCAAACAAGGTTTAATCACAACTCTCAATCCAGAAAACCTTGAAGAATTAATTCAACCACTTTCTAAAAGGAAACCCTAATCAAATCCTTTTCACTCCAAACTCAATTTTCAATCAAGCCAATCACCTAACTCAACAAAGAAGAATTTTTCCCATACCTTTTCTTGAAGAGTAGTTGTCCTTACAAATCTGCCACACTCACAATTACTTCTTTCACAAACTCAATAAGGGTTAGAGGATAATTTTTATATCACAAAAATAATATCACAATTACACCTTATCACTCCAACTTAAACAATAAACAATATCCTCACAATAATCACAAAACCCTTTATTCAAAATAACATACAACCCACAAAGTCTTAACCTTTCAATATTCCACAATAGCAAATTTTAAGACTTTAAAAATAAAAATAGAATTCTCCTTATAACTCCTAATGGTATTTCTCAACTACCAACCTTTATCACAATGCAACCCTTTCAAACTTCAACCACCAAATACCTTATACCTCCAACTTAGGCATTAATAAAATAAAACATAAAAATGTTACCTTTGCCTTTGGAGAGTTTCGAACTCTCAACGCAGCCCACACAAACGTCTTTGCCCATGGTGCAAACCACCACATGAGCTATATGCTCATTGGGAAGGAAGAAGCACCACGTGCTTCAACACCTTATCCTTCCTTGCCTTGCAAAATGAATGCGCCTAATGATTGGCGCCTTCAACACGTCCACCAAAATGCTTCCACCGGGATTCGAACACTATCCACCATGCACACCAAAATGTAAGCTTGCAGCCCACTTGCCACTAGGCCAAGGTGCCTTGTTGGCTTCCAACTAATCAACGCACTTGGTTTTGTTCCTTTTTGCCATTAAGTCAAACACGAATTTCGCACATTTATCTCACGAGCTCTGCATTTAATTTGTATGCTTTCTCTTTCCAATTCGAGCAAGGATAAATTTTATGTCCTTTGGCATAGGTTTAAATAATGATTTTTCCTCCTTTTCTTGGAACGTCGGTGCTCCAAAACGTAAATGATCCTCATGACGTCGGCGAAGATTTATCAAGGCCTTTGGTCTTAAACCCAACCTTTGGGTTTATTAAATTATTTTTTGACTTTATAAAACCCACTTTTATCTTTTAAAACATTATAATAAAAATTATAAATGTTTTGGGTTTTCTCCATGGCACATTTTAATATTATAATAACCACTATTATAATATTAACCTTCGATAATGTACCTTTAATATTTATTTATAAAATTTAAATTCATACTGAATTTAAATGATTTATAAAATAAATATTATAACTCCTTTTTAACTTTTGTCTTTTGCACTATTTCACTTGAACTTTGGCCTTCTTCCTGGATATCAAATAACCATATTTGTCCCCTTTATTTCTTGCTAAAATATTTGGTATTAATGATGACTTCATCTGGTGGCATCAATGGTGACATCAATGACAACTTTGACTTAGGGACTCAAAATGTCCAACAATCTCCCCCTTTGTCATTGATGGCAACCCATATCCTTTTACTAAAACCTGACCTTTCTTTTTCTTCTGCTCCCCCTGGGACATTGCTCCCCCTGGCTCAATGCTCTCTCAAATATCAAATCTCTCCCCAATATACACAAATCTCTCCCCCTTTGACATCAATGGCAAAGGGTCACCTTTGGGGCTCGGGGCTAAGAATGAGCCTCTTAGCTTAGCCCCTCCCCCACCTCCACATGAGGTGGTTAATTCTGGGGTGGGAGTATTTCTACTCCCCGAAAGCACTGTTCTTTACCTTTATCTTTTTCCCTTCTTTTCTGAGTTTTTTGAATCCTCTGACTGTTTCTTTCCAAGTCATCATCCCTGTTCCTGTCATCACTCCTGTTCCTATTCCTATTCTTGTTCTCATCCATGTTCCTATTCATGTTCTTGTTCTCATCCATGTTCCTATTCCTGTTCATGTTCATGTTCATATTCCTGTTCCTATTCATGTTCCTATTTCTGTTCATATTCTTGTTCCTGTTCATGTTCCTATTTCTGTTCATACCTATTTCTGGAATATTTGTTCTACACCATCTTGTTGTGTGACCATCATTATTGCACTTATAACACTTAATGTTATTATTCCTTGGAGGTGCAAATGTCTTAGGATTTCTCCTAGTGAAGCCATATCCTCTTCTATCATGAACCCTACAATTCATTGCCTTGTGACCAAACTCATTACATGAGTAGCAATACCCATGGAAAAGTTGTCCTTTCCCATATTCCTGTCTTTCATGTGTCCTGCACTGTGAAGCCATGTGCCCAAACCTATGACATGAAAAACATCTTCCATTGAAGAAACCTTGCCTAGACCCCATTGGTCTCTTAGTCTCTTCTACCTGTTTCTTGTTCCATCTATTCCTTACTTGTGCATTGTTCCTTTCCTTGCTGAACTTTCTATTGTCCAACTTATCCTTAGAAGTCTCACTCTCTCTTTTACTTACTTCTTTTGACTCTTCTTCTTTTTTGGTGTTTGAGCTTGATTCTCCTTTTTCTGCTTCCTGTTTTCCTTGTTCTTCTTTAGAACTAAGTCCTGTTATGGTGACTGATGACCTTTGTGCATTGATAATCTTATCCAAAGTCTTTGAATTTTCCTCAAACTTGTGTAGCTTGTCCTTAGAACCTTTTACTTCCATCCTTAGTGAAACTATCTCATGCTCTAATCTTTCACACTCTAGATCTTTTGTCTTTATTTTTTTGGCCATACCTTCTTCAATTTTTCTTGTCTCTTCAACTTTGATTTTGAAGTTGGTGAGTTCCTGTAGAAACCTTGCTTTTGCTTTTTCATCTTCTTGAGCTTGAACCCTTAATCCTGAGTTCTCCCTTTTTAATTCTTCAAGAGTAACCATAAGCCTTTCACATTCTATCTCTTTTACCTTTGACTGTTCAACCATACCTTTTTCAACTCTTCTTGCCTTTTCAACCTTATCTCTCAAGTCAAAGAGATCTTGTAGAAGCTTTGTCTTATTTTTCTCATCTTCTTGTATTTGAGCCTTCAATTCTAAATTCTCTCTTTTCAATTCAACAAGTTCCTTAAGAGTGGCTTCCTCCTTTTCTTTTATTGAATATTTCTCTTCTTTCTTTCTTTGATCTTATGTAGGAGCTAATACTGAAAGTAGAGTTTTTTCTTCATACCTATTTTGATTGTCCCTGTTATCCTTTCTTGAACCAACCTCTAGGATTTCATTTCTGAGAATATCATCTTCATCTTCACCGCTACTAAACCCATTGCAATAACTTGCATCATGGCCGAGTTGACCACAAAAAAACATTCTTGTGGACAATAAGCTGCATGGTGACCTGTGTTCCCACATCTGGTACAAAACTTTATCAATTTGATCTTTTCTCCACTACTTGATTCATCTCTTGAATCTATTTCCATTTTTCCTCCCAACACAACAATATTAAACTCATCTTCTTTTTCTTTCATGACCATGTGTGTTCTTTTCTTCTTGTGTCTCATGGTTCTACTCTTGCCTTTCTTTGCCATTTGTGTTCTTGTAAGATCTTCCTTCAAGTTGTTAAACCTTTTTCGAAGGAACCAACTCTGATACCAATTGAAGAACACAAGCTTATACTGAGAGGGGGTGAACAGTATAAGACCACTTTTTACTTTTCTTTCCCAAATAGTATTAATCAATATAATCAATGGCAATATCAATAGCAATAACCAAAGCAATGCATAAATCATCACACACAATAGAGACACAGATTTAACGTGGTTCACCCAAATATGGCTACCTCCATGGAGAAAATATTTCTTCTAAATATTTCTCAAATAATCTCATGGGAATCCTTTCCCTATTACAATGTTTATGGACCTCAGTCCAAAGGAGATGTTGATCCCCTAAATCTGGTTTGTGGATCTCTATCCATAGGAGAACTCCTTCTCCTCTGCTTTGGTTGGTGATCCTCTAGAAGACACTACCTCCACTACACTGATTTGTGGATCTCTCTCTCCACTTGAAGACTCTTGTCCTCACTCAGAAGACCTATCCTCAATGTCCTAGCTGATGGATCTCTATCCACTGGAGTCTCTGTCCTCTCTACTCTATCACCTCCAAAGCTCTATCTCAATACTATACTAAACACAGTCTAGTTGGTCTAGCACAACTCTGCTCAATCTCTTGCACTAAACATAGTACATTCGGTCTAGCACAAATCTTCTCAATAGGTTCACTCAGAACCTTCTCAAATCTGCTCAATAGGTCCACTCAGAACCTGCTCAAATCTGCTCAATAGGTTCATTCAAAACTTCTCAATAGGTCCACTTAGAACCTGCTCAAATATTCTCAATAAGTCCACTCATAACTTGCTCAAATCTGCTCAATAGGTCCACACAGAACCTATCCAAATATTCTCAATAGGTCCACATAGAACCTATCCAAATCTGCTCAACAAGATCACACATAACTTGTCCAAATATGCTCAACAAGTCCACACAAACTTGTCCAAATCTGCTCAACAGTTCCACACAGAACCTGTCCAAATATTCTCAACAAGCTCACATAGAACTTGTCCAAATATGCTCAACAAGCTCACATAGAACCTATCCAAACAAGCTCACAAACTTGTCCAAATATTCTCAATAAGTCCTCTCTAGGACTTTCTCAAATATGCTCAATAAGTCCTCTCTAGGACTTGCTCAAATCTGCTCAATAAGTCCTCTCTAGGACTTGCTCAAATTACTAATAAGTCTCTCCACAAAATGCTCACAATATTAATAAGTCTTCTCAAAGACTTAGCCTCAAATCTACTTAACAAGTCCACACATAACTTGTCCAATCTCATAGAAACATAAAGAGAATTGTTAGAGACTCAATATGTTCTATACTCAATGCTCAATCACTTTCTCAACTCAATCTCATAGAAGCATAAAGAGAATTGTTAGAGACTCAATATGTTCTATACTCAATGCTCAATCACTTTCTCAACTCAATCTCATAGAAGCATAAAGAGAATTGTTAGAGACTCAATATATTTTATTCTCAAAACTCAATCTCAACTCAAATAAGAATATAGAATAGTTTGTTTTATGGAACTTGAACAATCACTTCATACATCCACTTGACTAGGCTCAATCAACTCTACTCAACCAATCACTTCAAGGAACAACCCTTTCTCACAAACCCTAGTCCAAGCATATATCAACCAACTCAAAATGTTTCCAACAATGCTCAACAACAAATCTCACATAACAATGATACTCATGTTCTTTTCTAACCCTAGCTCAAGTTCTTCACATAACTAATGGCTTCAACAACAATGCTAATAAAACAAGGTTTTAATCACAACTCTCAATTCAGAAAACCTTTAAGCATTAACTCAATGTACTTCACTCACCCAATGGTCTAAACAACAATGCTTATCAAACAAGGTTTAATCACAACTCTCAATCCAAAAAACCTTTAAGCATTAACTCAATGTACTTCACTCAACCAATGGTCTAAACAACAATGCTTATCAAACAAGGTTTAATCACAACTCTCAATCCAAAAAACCTTGAAGCATTAATTCAACCACTTTCGAAAAGGAAACCCTAATCAAATCCTTTTCACTCCAAACTCAATTTTCAATCAAGCCAATCACCTAACTCAACAAAGAAGAATTTTTCCCATACCTTTTCTTGAAGAGTAGTTGTCCTTACAAATCTGCCACACTCACAATTACTTCTTTCACAAACTCAATAAGGGTTAGAGGATAATTTTTATATCACAAAAATAATATCACAATTACACCTTATCACTCCAACTTAAACAATAAACAATATCCTCACAATAATCACAAAACCCTTTATTCAAAATAACATACAACCCACAAAGTCTTAACCTTTCAATATTCCACAATAGCAAATTTTAAGACTTTAAAAATAAAAACATAATTCTCCTTATAACTCCTAATGGTATTTCTCAACTACCAACCTTTATCACAATGCAACCCTTTCAAACTTCAACCACCAAATACCTTATACCTCCAACTTAGGCATTAATAAAATAAAACATAAAAATGTTACCTTTGCCTTTGGAGAGTTTCGAACTCTCAACGCAGCCCACACAAACGTCTTTGCCCATGGCGCAAACCACCACATGAGCTATATGCTCATTGGGAAGGAAGAAGCACCACGTGCTTCAACACCTTATCCTTCCTTGCCTTGCAAAATGAATGCGCCTAACGATTGGCGCCTTCAACACGTCCACCAAAATGCTTCCATCGGGATTCGAACACTATCCACCATGCACACCAAAACGTAAGCTTGCAGCCCACTTGCCACTAGGCCAAGGTGCCTTGTTGGCTTCCAACTAATCAACGCACTTGGTTTTGTTCCTTTTCGTCGTTAAGTCAAACACGAATTTTGCACATTTATCTCATGAGCTCTGCATTTAATTCGTATGCTTTCTCTTTCCAATTCGAGCAAGGATAAATTTTATGTCCTTTGGCATAGGTTTAAATAATGATTTTTCCTCCTTTTCTTGGAACGTCGATGCTCCAAAATGTAAATGATCCTCATGACGTCGGCAAAGATTTATCAAGGCCTTTGGTCTTAAACCCAACCTTTGGGTTTATTAAATTATTTTTTGACTTTATAAAACCCACTTTTATCTTTTAAAACATTATAATAAAAATTATAAATGTTTTGGGTTTTCTCCATGGCACATTTTAATATTATAATAACCACTATTATAATATTAACCTTCGATAATGTACCTTTAATATTTATTTATAAAATTTAAATTCATACTGAATTTAAATGATTTATAAAATAAATATTATAACTCCTTTTTAACTTCTGTCTTTTGCACTATTTCACTTGAACTTTGGCCTTCTTCCTGGATATCAAATAACCATCTTTGTCCCCTTTATTTCCTGCTAAAATATTTGGTATTAATGATGACTTCATCTGGTGGCATCAATGGTGACATCAATGACAACTTTGACTTAGGGACTCAAAATGTCCAACAAATATTGAAGGAACAAATTCAAGAATATAAGGAAACAAAAATGGAATTTCTACATATTTTCATAGAACTCAAGATAAAGGTAGAAGAAGGAAAGAAAATTGAACAGGATATGACAGATCTATTAAGAGCAAGAGAAATAGAGTGTGAAATATTGGAAGCAAAACTTGCATATCTAAGGCATGAAGTTGAAAAGACCAAGCTTCAACAAGATATAAATTTAGGGAAATAAAAAGAGGAATCCATATTTCAAGAAATAGAGACATAAAACAGAGATAAGCTCGCTACTCATACCCCGAAAGGAAAGGACATCAAGAAAGAAGAAATCAAAGAAGAACCATGGACGAGAGTTAATCTCAAAAGGAGAAGCACTCAACCACATTTTCAAAGGCATCCAAACAGGTTACATAATTTCTTCCATGGCTATTGCTTTTTTTATAACTAATATGGTTATAGAGATGTACATTGCATTGGTTATGTGAAAAATGATGTCAATAGAAATATCAAATCTTTTAAACCTCTTATGAATGATGATATCATATGTTACAAATGCAATAATTTTGGGCACAAGGCTAGATGGTGCAAAATGGTACTGACTAATTCTAGTAAAAATAATACAACTTCAACAACTAGGAAAGAGAAAAAGAGGAACGAAAATGCTAGATCAATGTTAGTTCAAACAACTCTTCATGCTCAGGATAAAGAATAATAAATGGTTTCTTGATAGTGTTTTCTCTAGACACATGACAGGAGATAAAGACAAATTTCTTGTACCCAAAGAAACTAATAGAGGATCAGTAATTTTTGGTGATAATGGATCAGAAAAAAATTGTGGAAAAGGAACTCTGAGTTTAGATAACGGAAAGACAAGAAAAAAAAATGTAAAATATGTTAAAGGATTAAGACACAACTTGCTAAGCATAAGCCAACTTTGTGATCAAGGTCATATGGTTACATTTCATCTAGATAGATGTGAGATAAGAAAGTTTTAAACTGGAAAAGTCATTGCAAATGCAAGTAGAACTTCAAACAACCTCTATATGCTTAGTGATATTAAAGGAGAAAAATATTTTCTATCACAAGAGGATAAGAGTTGGTTATGGCATAAATGAATGGGTCATTTGAATTTTGACAACATAGTCAACTTAAGCAATAAACAAGTTGTCAGAGATTTACCCAAGCTGAAAAGGCCACAAAATATAATCTGTGCACCTTTTCAACATGGAAAGAAAACTAGAACAAGTTTCAAATCAAAGGGATATATGTCATCTGAGCCATTAAATCTAATACATACTGATCTATGTGGTCCTACCATAACACAAAGTATTCAAGGTGAAAGTTACTTCATATTATTCATAGATGATTACTCCAAAATGACTTGGGTAGCTTTCCTAAAGGATAAGTTAGAAGCATTTGACAAATTCAAGGCATTTAAAGAAAGGGTTGACAAAAGGATTAAGTTTATGAGATATGACAGGGTTGAAAATTCAAGGTATTTAAAGAATGGGTTGAAAATGAAACCAAAAAAAGGATTAAGTGTTTGAGATATGACAGAGGAGGAGAGTTTACCTCAAATGAATTTGTAGATTTATGTGAATAGCATGGAATCAAGAGAGAATACTCAGTTGCAAGAACTCCTCAATAAAATGGAGTAGTTGAAAGGAAAATTAGGACAATTGAGAATATGGCTAGAGCTATGTTAAATTAGTCCAAGTTTTCAGATGGATTTTGGAGGGAAGTAGTCAAAACAATCAGTGTATATAAACACTAGGGCTCAAATGAAGGTAAACCATCACAAGACTCCATATGAGCTTTGGAAAGGAAGATTGACCATTGTAAAACACTTCAAGGTTTTTGGAAGCAAGTGTTACATAAGATGAGGAGAAAAACTTGGGCAAGTTTGACCCAAGATGTGATGAAGGTATTTTTCTTGGTTATTCTACTAAGAGTAAAGCCTATAGATGCTACAATAAAAGGACACGCATTATTGTAGAAAGTATAAATGTAACAATTGATGAGAAGATAGATTCAAGAGAACCAGTTCAATAAATTGTGTATCAGGAAGATGGAAGTTGTCAAGAAGAGTTTCGTGAGGAATTAGATGAAGAAGAAGAAACACAAAGACTTCTTCCTAAGACTCCATCCAGGTATGTATAGAAACATCATCCAAAAGAGCTAATCATTGGGAATCCAGATGAGAGACAGACAAGGAGAAGGATAATAACACCATCTCAACAAGCAAATTTTTCCTTATTATCTAAAATTGAGCCAAAAGGCTTCAATGAGGCAAGTGAAGATAAGTTATGGATTAAGGTAATGGATGAGGAATTAGACCAGATAGAGAAAAGTAAGACTTGGGAACTTGTCCCATGACCAAAAGACAAAAATGTGATTGGCACTAAATGGGTATTCAAAAATAAGTTAAATGAAGATGGTCAGGTGGTCAAAAATAAAGCAAGATTAGTATGCAAAGGTTATGCACAGGTTGAGGGAATTGACTTTGATGAGACATTTTCTCCAGTTGCATGACTTGAAGCTACAAGGATGTTCCCAGCCTTCTCAAGTTTTAAAAACATCAAAGTTTATCAAATGGATGTTAAATCAATATTTCTAAATGGTGTTCTAGAAGAAGAAGTTTATATTGAGCAACCAGAGGGATTCAGACTAACAGATAAACTAGACTATGTATGCATATTGAAGAAGGCACTATATGGTTTAAAGCAAGCTCCTAGGGCATGGTACTCAATATTGGATAAGTACCTTCAAGAATAGGGGTTCAGGAAAGGAATAGTGGATAGTAATTTATACATCAAAAATGAAGGGAATGATCTACTAATTGTGGTTGTTTATGTGGATGACATTATTTTTGGGGGAAACAATGGTAATATGTGTCAAAAATTTGCAAAGAGCATGCAAAATGAATTTGATATGTCTATGCTTGGTGAGTTGTCCTTCTTTCTTGGACTTCATATTTCACAATAAGAGAAATGAGTATTTATTTCACAAACCAAGTATATAAAAGATATGCTAAAGAAATTCAAGTTAGAATATTGCAAACCAGTAAGTACCCCCATGGTTATAGGATGTAAGTTAAGTAAGGATGATGAATATCTAGAGGTAAATTAGAGATTATATAGATCTATGATTGGCAGCTTACTATATGTCATAAATACAAGACCAGATATCATGCAGGTAGTGGGACTAGTGGTAAGGTTTCAGGAAGCACCCAAGGAAACACATGTAGTAGCAGTTAAAAGGATTATTAGGTATCTAAAAGGGACTATGGAATTTGGGCTCTGGTATCCCAAAAGTGATAGGTTCACTCTCACAACTTATACATATGCATATTGGGCTGGAAGCATTGATGATAAAAAAAGCACAAGTGGAGGAGCATTCTTTCTTGGAGACTATTTGGTCTCTTGGCTAAGTAAGAAACATGGATCAATATCCTTATCTACAACAGAGATAAAATATAATCATCCTATTTCCATTTTATGTGATAATACAAGTGCTATAAATATCTCAAAGAATCCAGTGATGCACTCCAAGACAAAGCACATTCCGATTAAGTATCATTTTTGAGAGAGCAGGTGATGGATAAATAGGTCAGGTTGGAATATGTTACTACAAAGGAGAAGATTGTAGATATTTTCACTAAGCCACTTCTGAAAGAGACATTTGAGTACCTTGGAGAAAATTTGGGAGTAGTTCTACTCCCACCCTAGAATTAACCACCTCAAGAGGAGGTGGAGGAGGAGCTAAGCTAAGAGTCTCATTCTTAGCCCCAAGCCCCAAAGGTGACCCTTTTCCATTGATGTCAAAGGGGGAGATATTTGAGTTAGGGGAGAGCATTCAGTCAGGGGGAGCATAATAGAAAAAGGTAAAGGAAATGGTAAAAGAAAAAATGGGTTGCCATCAATGACAAAAGGGGATATTGTTGGAAATATGAGCAAGGTTTGTTGTCATTGATGTCAAGAAGAAAGCAAGGTTTGTCATCATTAATGTCATGAGGATGATGACCAAGTTTCAATGTCATCCATGCATTTATGTCAAAAGGTTGATGTCCAAATTCCGGTGTTATAAATGTCCTCCAATGGTTTTTCCAGCAAGGCAAGAAGCAGGTTGATAAAAATAATAATATTATAATATTTTCTGGTTATAGTTTGGTGTGAAGAGAAACAAAGGTTGTGGAGTGATAAATTTATTATTTTCCAAAAGACCCATGTGAAAGTTTATAATGCCCTAAGTTTTAAATTATTTAAATTTAAATATTTTACCTAAAGGTAAAATTTAAATTTAAATTAATTTTAAAGGGCCATAATTTGAATTAAATTTGAAATCAAATTATTTCAGTCCATCGACGTGCTTTGAAGATTATTGCCATGCATATAAAAGGGGGTAAGAACCCACCTTAGAAAGTTATCCATGCGATCGATTTTAATGTGAGACGAATTCATGCGCTAAAGGTCTGAAGGAATTGCATGTGTTTAAACCTTTAAGGAGGTAGACCAAGGTATAAGTTTTAGTGGGATACACTTCTCAAATGTAAAAGCTTTGGTAGCACAGATTGGTAGCGAGGGTAGTGCTAGGTCGCTTATAGGTGATAGGTCGCAGGTTCGAATCTATGCGACAGTGTTTTGGGTAAGGCAGAGTTGGTTTTCATTTTTAGTTCACACTATCGGAGGAAGCTTAAGAGGGAGGCATGAGCCTCATTCATTATGTGTGGGCACATAGCCCACTTGGTGGATGCGCATTATGTGGAGGTGCTTGGGAGAAGGGGATCATGAGGTTGAAACCTATCGAGCTCTTTTTGTTGCAATTAAAAGGTATGCGCTCATTTGCTAAGGTTTGACATTGCATGCAAAATTGCATAAAGGTGGAAATTAAATTTTTAATTTCCTAAAGGTTTTATTATTAAAATTTGCATAGTTAAAAGGGTTTATGAGTTATAAAGGGAGATAAAAGGGTATGCAAAGTTTTAATTTGGGTGTTTGATTTTTAAGTGGTTAAAAGGAGTAATAAGGTGTGCCAAGGGTGTTAGATGTTTTTGTTGAAATAAAGTTATATTATAAAAATTGATTTGAAAGGAGAAATAAGGTATAGTTGATTTTTGATATTTTGACTTGGTGAAATATTTTTGAAAGAAAATATTAAGGATAGATTTTTGCTATCTAACCTTTGAGATTGGCAAAAAGAGTGAGTGTGATTGAGATAGGTTTTGAGAATCAAATCTTCTTCAAAACAAAGGTATGGGTATATCTTCCTTGTGAGTGAAATATTGTTGGATGTTGTGAATGCTAAGTTGGAGTGAAAAGGATTGTTTGATAAGCATTGTTGAGTTTGGTTTTGAGAAATCCAATGTTGATTGATGTGGGTTTTCTGGAATGAAAGTTGATACTAGAAACCTTGTTTGATAAGCATTGTTGGAAATATTGAGTATCATTGTTATGTGAAGTTGAGAACTATCTTGAACTAGGGTTTGTGAAAGATCATGAGTATCATTGTTATGTGAGGTTTGTTTGATAAGCATTGTTGACTAAGCTTTCATTGAGTGATTGGTTGAGTGGAGTTGATTGGGCTTAGTTGATTGGAAGTGTTGGAGTGATAGTTCAAGTTCTATGAAACAAATTGTTCTATATTCTAAATTGATTTGAAAGAGGTTTTCTGTGAAATATTGAGTTGAGTTTTATATGCAAGTTTTGAAATTGATTTGAGGTAAGTCTTGGTGAAGACTTGTGGATAGATTAGTGTAAGATTTTGTGGAAGCTTACAATGCAGAATTGAGGTAAGTCTTTGAGAAGACTTGAGAGCAGAGTTGATTGATTGATTTGTTCAAACCTTGAGTTAAGGTTTGGGGTAGATCTAGCAGAGGTGATTTGTGATTGAGTCAAGCTTTGTGTTAAGGCTTGAGGATAGATTTGAGGACAAATTTTGTGCAGATTTGAGGATAGGTTTATGCCATATCAAGAGATAGATATTGAGAAGATTTGTGCTAGATCGAAGGATTATGTTTAGTGCAGATCTGAGATAGATATTGAGAAGATTTGTGCTAGACCAAAGGACTATGTTTAGTATAGATTAGAGATAGATATTGAGTAGAGCTTTGGAGGTGATAGAGTAGAGGATAATAGTCTCCAGTGGATAGAGATCCATTAGCCAGGGTAGAGAGGATAGAGGTCTTCAGTGGAGAGAGATCCACAACCTAGAGTAGTGGAGGTAGTAGTCTTCTAGAGGATCACTAGCTAGAGCAAAGGAGAAGGAGTTCTCCTATGGATAGAGATCCATAAACTTGATTAGGGGATTGGTGTCTCCTTTGGATAGATATCCATAAACATTGTAATAGGGAAAGGATTCCCAAGATATTTGTTGAGAAAATTTTAGTGAAATATTTTCTCCATGGAGTAGCCCACATTGGGTGAACCATGTTAAATCATGTCTCTCATGTGTGTGATGCTTTGTGTAATGATTATTACTTTAATACTATTGATGTTATCATATGGATTGAAAAGTAAAAATTTTTATCTTATACTATTCACCCCCCTCTCAATATAAGCACATGTTCTTCAATTGGTATCAGAGAGGGTCTCTCCATGAAAAGACTAACAACTTGGAGAAGGATCCATCAGAAACACACATGACTTCAAAAAATGAAGAAGAGACCATGTTTGATATAAAAGAGGAATTCTTCACTACTCTCAGGAATTTGGAAAGGATTAGAAATAATAACTCAATCTTGAAGGAACAAATTCAAGAAGATGAAGAAGCAAAGATAGAACTTCTACAGAGTCTCACAGAACTCAAGATAAAGGTAGAAGAAGGAAAGAAAATTGAACAGGATATGATAGATCTATTAAGAGCAAGGGAAATAGAGTGTGAAATATTGGAAGCAAAAATTGTATCTCTAAGGCATGAAGTTGAAAATACCAAGCTTCAACAAGATATAAAGTTAGGGAAATAGAAAGAGGAATCCAAATTTCAAGAAACAGAGACATCAAACAGAGATAAGCTCACTACTCATACCCCGAAAGGAAAGGACATCAAGAAAGAAGAAAGCAAAGAAGAACCATGGATAAGAGTTAATCACAAAAGGAGAAGCACTCAACCACATTTTCAAAGGCATCCAAATAGGTTACATAATTTCTTCCATGGCTATTGCTTTTCTTGTAACAAATATGGTCATAGAGTTGTACATTGCATTGGTTATGTGAAAAATGATGTCAATAGAAATTTCAACTCTTTTGCACCTCTTATGAATGATGATATCATATGTTACAAATGCAATAATTTTGGGCACAAGGCTAGATGGTGCAAAATGGTACTTCCTGAGTCTAGTAAAAATAATACAACTTCAACAACTAGGAAAGAGAAAAAAGGGGATGAAAAGTCTAGATCAATGTTAGTTCAAACAACTCTTCATGCTCAGGATAAAGAAGAACAATGGTTTCTTGATAGTGGTTGCTCTAGACACATGACAGGAGATAAAGACAAATTTCTTGTACTCAAAGAAACTAATAGAGGATCAGTAAGTTTTGGTGATAATGGATCAACAAAAATTTGTGGAAAAGGAACTCTGAGTTTAGATAATGGAAAGACAAGAATAGAAAATGTACTATATGTCAAAGGATTAAGACACAATTTGCTAAGTGTAAGCCAAATTTGTGATCAAGGTCATATGGTTACATTTCATCCAGATAGATGTGAGATAAGAAAGTATAAAACTAGAAAAGTCATTGCAAATGCAAGTAGAACTCCAAACAACCTCTATATGCTTAGTGAGATTAAAGGAGAAAAATGTTTTCTATCACAAGAGGATGAGAGTTGGTTGTGGCATAGAAGAATGGGTCATTTGAATTTTGACAACATAGTCAACATAAGCAATAAACAGGATGTCAGAGATTTACCCAAGCTAAAAAGGCCACAAAACACAATCTGTGCACCTTGTCAACATGGAAAGCAAACTAGAACAAGTTTCAAATCAAAGGGATATATGTCATCTGAGCCATTAAATCTAATACATACTGATCTATGTGGTCCTACCAGAACACAGAGTATTCAAGGTGAAAGTTACTTCATATTGTTCATAGATGATTACTCCAGAATGACTTGGGTAGCTTTCCTAAAAGATAAGTCAGAAGCATTTGATAAATTCAAGGTATTTAAAGAACGGGTCGAAAATGAAACTAGATAAAAGGATTAAGTGTTTGAGATATGATAGAGGAGGAGAGTTTACCTCAAATGAATTTGTAGATTTCTGTGAACAACATGGAATCAAGAGAGAATACTCAGTTGCAAGAACTCCTCAACAAAATGGAGTAGTTGAAAGGAAAAATAGGACTATTGAGAATATGGCTAGAGCTATGTTAAATGAGTCCAAGATTTCAGATGGATTTTGGAGGGAAGCAATCAACACAACAGTGTATATCATCACTAGGGCTCAAATGAGGGTAAACCATCACAAGACTCCATATGAGCTTTGGAAAGGAAGACTGACCACTATAAAACACTTCAAGGTTTTTGGAAGCAAGTGTTACATAAGATGGGAAGAGCAAAACTTGGGCAAGTTTGACCCAAGATGTGATGAGGGTATTTTTCTTGGTTATTCTACTAAGAGTAAAGCCTATAGATGCTACAAAAAAAGGACACACACTATTGTAGAAAGTATAAATGTAACAATTGATGAGAAGATAGATTCAAGAGAACCAGTTCAAGAAATTGTGTATCAGGAAGATGGAAGTTGTCAAGAAGAGTTTCATGAGGAATCAGATGAAGAAGAGGAAGAAACACAAAGACTTCTTCCTAAGACTCCATCCAGGTATGTACAGAAACATCATCCAAAAGAGCTAATCATTGGGAATCCAGATGAGAGACAAACAAGGAGAAGGATAATAACACCATCTCAACAAGCAAAATTTTTTCTTTATTATCTAAAATTGAGCCAAAAGACTTCAATGAGGCAAGTGAAGATAAGTTCTGGATTAAGGCAATGGATGAGGAATTAGATCAGATAGAGAAAAGTAAGACTTGGGAACTTGTTCCATGACCAAAAGATAAAAATGTGATTGGCACTAAATGGGTATTCAGAAACAAGTTAAATGAAGATGGTCAGGTGGTCAGAAATAAAGCAAGATTAGTATGCAAAGGTTATGCACAAGTTGAGGGAATTGACTTTGATGAGACATTTTCTCCAGTTGCATGACTTGAAGCTATAAGGATGTTCCTAGCCTTCTCAAGTTTTAAAAACTTCAAAGTTTATCAGATGGATGTTAAGTCAGCATTTCTAAATGGTGTTCTAGAAGAAGAGGTTTATATTGAGCAGCCAGAGGGATTCAGACTAATAGATAAACCAGACTATGTATGCAGATTGAAGAAGGCACTATATGGTCTAAAGCAGGCTCCTAGAGCATGGTACTCAAGATTGGATAAGTACCTACAGGAATAGGGTTTCAGGAAAGGGATAGTGGATAGTAACTTATACATAAAAAATGAAGGGAATGATCTACTCATTGTGGTTGTTTACATGGATGACATCATTTTTGGGGGAAATAATGATAAGATGTGTCAAAAATTTGCAAAGAGCATGCAGAATGAATTTGAGATGTCTATGCTTGGTGAGTTGTCCTTATTTCTTGGACTTCAGATTTCATAATCAGAGAAAGGAGTATTTCTTTCACAAACCAAGTATATAAAAGAGATGCTAAAGAAATTTAAGTTAGAATATTGCAAGCTAGTAAGTACTCCCATGGTTACAAGATGTAAGTTAAGTAAAGATGATGAATCTCCAGAGGTAAATCAAAAATTATACAGATCTATGATTGGCAACTTACTGTATGTCACAACTACAAGACCAGATATCATGCAAGTAGTGGGACTAGTGGCAAGGTTTCAGGAAGCACCCAAGGAAACACATGTAGCAGTAGTTAAAAGGATTCTCAGGTATCTAAAAGGGACTATGGACTTTGGGCTCTGGTATCCCAAAAGTGATAGTTTCACTCTCACAACTTATACAGATGCAGATTGGGCTGGTAGCATTGATGATAGAAAAAGCACAAGTGGAGGAGCATTCTTTCTTGGAGACTATTTGGTCTCTTGGCTAAGTAAGAAACAAGCATCAATATCCTTATCTATAGTAGAGGCAGAGTATATTGCAGTAGTTTCCAGTTGTACACAGGTATTATGGATGAAGTGAACTCTAGAGGATTTCAAGATAAAACATGATCATCCTATTCCCATATTATGTGATAATACAAGTGCTATAAATATCTCAAAGAATCCAGTGATGCACTCCAAGACAAAGCACATTCTGATTAAGTATCATTTTTTAAGAGAGAAGGTGACGGATAAATAGGTCAGGTTGGAATATGTTACTACAAAGGAGCAGATTGTAGATATTTTCACTAAGCCACTTCTGAAAGAGACTTTTGAGTACCTTCAAGAAAATTTGGGAGTAGTTCTACTCCCACCCCAGAATTAACCACCTCAAGAGGAGGTGGGGGAGGGGCTAAGCTAAGAGTCTCATTCTTAGCCCCGAGCCCCAAAGGTGACCCTTTGCCATTGATGTCAAAGGGGAGAGATTTGAGTTAGGGGGAGAGCATTCAGTCAAGGGGAGCAGTTTCTCAAGGGGAGAAGAACAAAAAAAGGTAAAGGAAATGGTAAAAGAAAAATGGGTTGCCATCAATGACAAAGGGGGAGATTGTTGGAAATATGAGCAAGGTTTGTTGTCATTGATGTCAAGAAGAAAGCAAGGTTTGTCATCATTAATGTCATGAGGATGATGACCAAGTTTCAATGTCATCCATGCATTTATGTCAAAAGGTTGATGTCCAAATTTTGGTGTTATAAATGTCCTCCAGTGGTTTTTCCAGCAAGGCAAGAAGCAAGTTGATAAAAATAATAATATTATAATATATAATATTATAATATTTTTCGGTTATAGTTTGGTGTGAAGAGAAACAAAGGTTGTGGAGTGATAAATTTATTATTTTCCAAAAGACCCATGTGAAATTTTATAATGCCCTAAGTTTTAAATTATTTAAATTTAAATATTTTACCTAAAGGTAAAATTTAAATTTAAATTAATTTAAAGGGTCATAAATCAGATTAAATTCAAAATCAAATTATTTCATCCATCGACATGTTTGAAGATATTGCCATGCATATAAAAGGGGGTAAGAACCCACCTTAGTAAAAATCATCCATGCGATCGATTTGAATGAAAAATAAATTCATGCACCAAAGGTCTAAAGGGAATCGCATGTGTTTTAAAAGCTTTAAGGAGGAAGACTTAGGCATAAGTGTTAGTGGAGAACACTTCTCAAACATGAAGCACTGGTAGCATAGTTGGTAGCGAGGGCAGTGGTAAGTCGCTTATAGGTGATAGGTCATGAGTTCGAATATGCATGATAGTGTTTTGGGAAAGGTAGAGTTGGTTTTCACTTTTAGTTCACATCATCGAAGGAAGCTTAAGAGGGAGGCGTGAGCCTCATTTATTGCATGTGGGCACGTAGCCCACTTGGTGGGCGCACACTATGTGGAGGCACTTGGGAGAAGGGGATCGATGATGTCGAATCCCATCGAGATTCTTTTTGTTGCAAATATAAGGTATGCACACATTTTCTAAGGTTTGATATTGCACACAAAATGAATAAAGGTGGAAATTAAAATTTTAATTTCCTAAAGGTCTTATTAATTAAAATTTGCATAGTTAAAAGGGTTTATGAGTTATAAAAGGGAGATAAAAGGGTATGCAAAGTTTTAATTTGTGTGTTTGATTTTTAAGTGGTTAAAAGGAGTAATAAGGTGTGCCAAGGGTGTTAGATGTTTTTGTTGAAATAAAGTTATATTATAAAAATTGATTTGAAAGGAGAAATAAGGTATAGTTGATTTTTGATATTTTGACTTGGTGAAATATTTTTGAAAGAAAATATTAAGGACAAATTTTTGCTATCTAACCTTTGAGATTGGCAAAAAGAGTGAGTGTGATTGAGACATGTTTTGAGAATCAAATCTTCTTCAAAAAAAAGGTATGGGCATATCTTCCTTGTGAGTGAAATATTGTTGGATGTTGTGAATGCTAAGTTGGAGTGAAAAGGATTGTTTGATAAGCATTGTTGAGTTTGGTTTTGAGAAATCCAATGTTGATTGATGTGGGTTTTCTGGAATGAAAGTTGATACTAGAAACCTTGTTTGATAAGCATTGTTGGAAATATTGAGTATCATTGTTATGTGAAGTTGAGAACTATCTTGAACTAGGGTTTGTGAAAGATCATGAGTATCATTGTTATGTGAGGTTTTTTTGATAAGCATTGTTGACTAAGCTTTCATTGAGTGATTGGTTGAGTGGAGTTGATTGAGCTTAGTTGATTGGAAGTGTTGGAGTGATAGTTCAAGTTCTATGAAACAAATTGTTCTATATTCTAAATTGATTTGAAAGAGGTTTTCTGTGAAAGATTGAGTTGAGTTTTATATGCAAGTTTTGAAATTGATTTGAGGTAAGTCTTGGTGAAGACTTATGGATAGATTAGTGTAAGATTTTGTGGAAGCTTACAATGTAGAATTGAGGTAAGTCTTTGAGAAGACTTGAGAGCAGAGTTGATTGATTGATTTGTTCAAACCTTGAGTTAAGGTTTGGGGTAGATCTAGCAGAGTTGATTTGTGATTGAGTCAAGATTTGTGTTAAGGCTTGAGGATAGATTTGAGGATAGAGTTTGGTGTAGATTTGAGGATAGGTTTGTGCCAGATCAGAGATAGATATTGAGCAGATTTGTGCTAGATCGAAGGACTATGTTTAGTGCAGATCAGAGATAGATATTGAGCAGATTTGTGCTAGATCGAAGGACTATGTTTAGTGCAGATTAGAGATAGAGATTGAGTAGAGATTTGGAGGTGATAGAGTAGAGGACAGTAGTCTCCAGTGGATAGAGATCCATTAGCCAGGGTAGAGAGGATAGAGGTCTTCAGTGGAGAGAGATCCACAACCTAGAGTAGTGGAGGCAGTAGTCTTCTAGAGGATCACCAACCAGAGTAGAGGAGAAGGAGTTCTCCTATGGATAGAGATCCACGAACTTGATTAGGGGATTGGTGTCTCCTTTGGACAGAGATCCATAAACATTGTAATAGGGAAAGGATTCCCAAGATATTTGTTGAGAAAATTTTAGTGAAATATTTTCTCCGTGGAGTAGCCCACATTGGGTGAACCACGTTAAATCATGTCTCTCATGTGTGTGATGCTTTGTGTAATGATTGCTACTTTAATACTGTTGATGTTATCATATGGATTGAAAAGTAAAAAGTTTTATCTTATACTATTCACCCCCCTCTCAGTATAAGCACATGTTCTTCAAATAGACCATATATACCTTTTATCTTGAAGAAGATTCCAGAGGAGAGGATCTAATTCAGAAGCAAATTTTAGTACTAATATTTTTTGTTGTAGGTAAAGGAGATCCAGTAAGTCGAGAAAGCTTCCTACAAGAAATTTAGGAAGAAAAACCTCTTCATAATAAATATATTATCGTAAGCAAAAGAGATCATGGGGAGATCTCATTGAAGAACTTCTAGGTTAGGAAGAATAATAAGGACTAGGAGAGTCTTGCTTGAATCCAAAAGTAGAAAAAGTTGAGATTGAGGAGAAGATCTCAATGCCAAAAGTTCCCAAAGTATGAGGTTAAAGATAAGATCTCCAAGAATACCAGAAGAAGCTCCAAGATCAAAGACCTTGTCAAGGTCTCAAAAAGCATCCAGTAAAAGGCTAGGAGAGCCTTGTTTAAGAAATAATCAAAGGAGAAATCACTAGAGAAATCCACTACCAAGGAGAATCCCCTAATAGTGAAGGAATTTGGACAATTTTTGCCATATGACAACAAGCCAAAGAGGAGGAGAATTTTGCAAGGAGTGCTAAATTCGAGCAGAAGAAGAATCTAGTGAAGACATCAAGAAATTCAGAATGTTGAGAAGAAGATCCTACTTGAAGTAAGAAGAATCTTGTCAAATCTAGGATATTTGAATATTACCTCCTACGGTAAGAGGTCACTGCTTTAGATATACAAACTTCTCCAAATATATAGTAGAAGGAGGAGATTACAAGAGGAGATCAAAGTCACCAAATCCTAGGATCATGAAAGAAATTTTGAGACCATCAATTTGGTGAAGAAGGAGCTATTCAAAATAGTCAACAAAGAGCTACAAGATCCTACTCAGTGTAACAACTTGGTTATCTTAGGCACCAAGATATACATCCTCTACAAAAGCAAAAAAAGATCTACAAAAGTGTTCAAAAAAAAGTAAGCAACTATCAATGAAAATAGATTCATTAGTTAGATTAATTATAAGATTTACTAAAGCACTTTCGTTTTGATTAAAGTTGCAAAAAGGAGATTTGTATTACAATATTCAAGTGTGCAAAAATAAATGTTCATTTTAAGGTTCATTTGTACATTAGGAGTTAATTAGATTTTAGAATTTTAATAATCTATTTATTAGCCTATTATCTACTTTGGAAAGAAAAATAAGACTATCTACTAATACCTTGCTTATAAGAAATTTACAAAATAAATCTTGAAGATTCATTTCAGATTATTCTTTATTAGTTGTAGTGAATTTATTAAGTGCATTTCTTGAGAGCAGATTGGAGTGATAAGGTGTAATTTGTTAGTGCATTAGAAGCAGATTTTATAATATTTATTTGCACTATTTTTACTTGTCAAAAGAAATTAGTTTTGTGCTTTGAAATAAAGGCTACAAAATCTAGTTTGGATCAATTTTCTAAAGACACTCTTAAAGAACATAAAACTACAACTCATAGTGGCCAATAGAAGCCATAGAAATTGTTTAGTACAAGCAAAGACAAGCTAATAAAAAAATAAGCTTCATAAATTGAGACTTGGTGAATCTCAAATCCAAAGCACTTAGCGTTAGTGCAACTAAAAGAAAGCTTCTATTCTACATCATTTACAAGGATTGGATTTACCATAAATCATCCAAGAAAAATGGTAAGGAGTCTAACCAAAGAGACATACTTAAAACCTTCATTTTGCACTCATTAATATGTTAAAAAAATATGAATTTTGTATTTGAGAAAGACTGCAAGAAAATATGCAATAAAAAGGTTATATATACATGTAAAGGTTACATGGTGTTGAACTTCTACAATACATAAAACATAGGGAAAGGAACATATTTAAAGGTGCCACAATAAGCACAACAGGTACAGGAAAAAAGGCAACCAAAATAAACACCAAAGGAAGGTCCAAAGGATTGAGCATTCTCCAACATCGAAAGGGTATTCTATCCAATATTGAACCTATAAAAAAAGGAAGCTTTTATGTAAATTATAGAAAGCCTACCAAGGTTATTTACATAAGCTAAAGGAAATCTATCACAAACATTTACGTAAACCATAGCAAGTAGAAGAAGCTATCTACATAAAATAAAAGGATAGAGTACATCAAATGTTCAAACATATCAAGCTTCACCTCTATCAACGTGAATAGGGAGCACAATGAAGGTATAAGCACAAAGAAGAAGAGAAGATGCTATGTTGGGTATAGCATCAAAAAAGGGTAGCAAGAGAGCTATATCATCATCATCTGAAGCTCCAAGGTGGTTCACGAATTACCTGCAAAATAAAATACGTTGCTTTCTATTCAATAAATAAAAGTAAGCTAAGGAGGAAGAGAATCGAAGGAGTTATAATATACTTATTAGAGGTATTACATAGAAAATACCATGCAAGAGGGTTGAGTTCCACTTGGCACATTGTTCCCTAATTGCTATCATATCTCTAACGCTCAAGAGACAAATATTGAGAGCACTCAAAGCAAGGTGAATACATTACAAAGGAGAACAGTTGGTGTAGCAACATTACAATAAGTGGTAATGCTCCCAAGAAATACAAGTGCCACTTGTCCATCAATGACTGCCCTTATATGCAACATATAGAGAGTGAAAGAATAGCATTCATATCTAGCATTTATAGAGTTAAGTGGAGAGAAATGCGTAGTCCAGTAAATCCATTTCTAAGTGCAACATGGAAGAAGGAGAGCATAGTAGAATTTAAGACTCCATTGAAGAAGGTCAACATCTACTCTCCAAGCATAGAAGAGGAAGATCGACAACCATACTACAGTTGGCAATTCAAACTCATAAAGTCAATCACCGTAGAAAGGCTATGTAAAGGAATATTAAATTTTTGTCAAAACCAGTGTCATTCAAGTGTGAAGTCAATGGGCTAAGGTAAGAAAAATATCTCATAAATATTACTTTCAAACATAGGAGATATAAGGTTATAATTTTAATATTGAGAAAGCAAAATACATAGGATATAACTTACTAAAAATCAAAATACTATTTGTAAACTAACCTAGGATATATAAGGCCTTCTACTTAGGTTGAACCATTTAATACTCTGTAAATACTATTATTTTTTTGAATTTTCTAAATTTGGGAGTCATAAGGTCTACTACTGCAAATTGATTTATTGGAAATTAGAAAAATTAAAATCAAACATCAAAGGACCATTATAATAGTTTTATTAAAAATATATAAAGGTTGGAAATTATAATATTTAATTGTCTCAAATATACTCAAATAGATACAAAATATCCAAAATTAAACCTCTTGAAATCTATAAAAAGTGCTTAGTTCAATAGGAGCAATTAGGACCATAGAAGTTGATTTTAGCATTTACAAAACTTTACAAAATCAACTAATATTGAACTATATCTTATAAAAGCACTTTGTATCTTGTCAAAAACATACTAGGGAATCATAAGACATTCTAAAAAACTTGGGAATATCAAAATCTATTTTTTATCAAGTTGCAAATCCATTGGAAATACGTAAGCTATCTACAAAACCTAAAAATCCTTAAGAATACTCATTCTCATTACTAGGGAGATATAAGGAAGCCTACAAGAATCAATTATTAATATAGGTTTTATCAAATCAATATTATATACTTCTATCAGAGATAATATATCCTAACAGGAAGTCATAAGAAAATCCTATCTCATTATGTGGAATTTTCTCCAATAGAAACCAGTTTATAAAACATGAAAATATGTGGTACATTGACAATGGTTCAACTATCTTAAAGTTACCAATGGCTATAGACTAATAATTATGGATATCAAAAGTTATCCTATACATGGATATGAATGTGTAACACCCAATATATCATTTCCAAATCTTCTACAACTAAATATATTGTATGTTCCTAGATTAACATTAAATTTCATTTCAGTAAGCAAGTTAGTAGAAGATAATTATATGATCAAATTTGGATATATGGATGGAATAAATACATGTCTCATAATGAATCATGTTTAAATTAAAGCAAAAGGGTCAATTAATGGAAATACATACATCCTAGATTCAATGGTAATCTCACAAGATATTGTGATATTTCAAAATTATACTAACATATTTTCAAAGGAACAAGTTGATGAAAAATAAGAACCAATACAACATAGAGCCAATCATAGAAGAATAAAAATCAATAAGATGATAGGACAAGTGCACCATGCTCTACTTGGCCATAAATAATTAGAACCAAACAAAGATATGTGCAGGAAGACCAATGAAGGTGGATGGATAGAAGAAAACAATGGTGAATCTGAAGAAGCTAAAGATATTTTTGAAGATGAAGATCTAGTTCAAATTCATAATATGGAAGAAGATACACATTGAAGACTAAATTCTTCAATACCCAAATATTGTAGTATAGGGGGGATGTTAGAAATATATTATATCACATTATTTGGGTCATGTAAATGTACATTCCTTGGTAGATACTTAGGACACTAGGTTACTTTAGGGGGAAGTTATCTAGTTGCTTCATGCAATGTAATAAATGCAAAAATATCAATGTACAAGTTGTAATGTGCAAGGTGTCCACTTGGAAAACTAGATAAAATGTTGGCCAAGGAATTTATCTTCCCATATAATGGCCATAGATGTAGAATATATATATAGAAGTCATAATATCACAATCAGTGTGTGGTAGATAGGCATTAGGGTAGTGTGTGTGTGAGTTATAATCTTAGATCTCATTAATGGGGCAGTAGTTTATATTATGGAGTGTACATTTCCTCGATAGCTACTATTGTAATATTTTTCATCATTTATATTTATAGCATATTTCAATCATATGTTAGAATATTATTTTAATGTGCACTATACATTCCTTCAGTTTTACCACTTGTTATATTTCCAGTTTTATTTGAAGTTATGTGTCTTCTACTTGAAACTTGGAGTGGAGATTATGACACTTGTCAAATATCACTCATAGGCTTGATGCCTATATATTGTACCATACTTGATCAATACATTGTATCTTTTAGTTGTGTACAAACATTTGGTATCCGAGCAGTGAGATCCACCTATGGGAATATTAGGGTTTTGAGTGTGGATTTAGGGAGTATGCTCTCTATTGTTATATGGATCAGAAACCAAAATCTCCTTAGGAAGAGTCTGTGTTGCCAAAAGAATTTTTAAGGAAGGTTTGGTGTTACTATTTATAAGATCTATTTTTGGTTTTAGTTTCCCCATCCTTGATCCATTATGATATTCCTGCCCATTGTTCCTCTTCTACACCCAACAATTGGAGTGACACCCTGATCCACTGTGTAATTAATATTAGCTTTGTTGGGCATACAAGTCTTGTTGAATCACCCAATCTTGGAGCCTAGCTCATTTATTTGTAATTAAAGTGATGTGCTCCCAACCACAACAGAGTCAGCATGATGTATTTTGGATTGGATTAATGGATTCGAATATTCTAGAAGAAGACAACCTATAGAACACACTTTATTGTAGTGCATTAGAAGACCAGTGGAAGCTACACATATGCGTTGCCTACGATATAATTATTTCTTGGTAGAAACTGTTACTCATTGAAGGACCCACAACAACTATGTCAACAACAATGTCATAAACCATGTTAGTAGTACCAGCAGAAGCCACATCAACAATACCAATAGTAACCACATTAGCAACATCCACATAAGTATAATCAGTAGCAAAATCAGTAGCCAATATGGAAAACAAGACCCCCTCAAGGGGGTCATCCTAATAGAGGGCCTCAAAAAAATAATCAATATGGGTGTAACTATTGTGGAAAATGGAATCATAATGTCACAAATTGCTATCAAAGACAAAGAGATCAAAGGGGTCCACAAGATAATAATCTCAACACATTATATGCAACAAACCAAGTTAATGTTGAAGATAAATATTATTGGTATATTGATTCAAGGGTAGCAAAGCACATGACAGGAAGGCAATATTGATTGACCAAGGTTCAACCTACTTCTAATCATTTCATTACTTTTGGTGATGAAAGTACCCTTCCCATTGAAGGTGTTGGAGAGACACCACTTGCTTTGCATTATGGAAATCATGTTCCTGCAACAGATGTCTTGTATGTACCTACTCTTAAGAGGAGTCTTCTTTCTATTGGGTAGCTTATAGATAAGGGTTATATTATCTATTTTAAAAAATAAAAGCACTACATTCAAGAACCAAATGACACTATCAAAGCCATGGGGGACAAAAATGATGGTGTTTACTACCTCCTTACCAAATCTGTAACTCAAATATCTTTACATTCAACTATTAATTTTCTTTGGAGTACATGTGGCATGAAAGAATGCAGTATTTAAATTTTCATAATCTTAAAATTATGGCAAGTAAAGGTTTGGTAAAAGATATTCCTCACCTTAAGGAGTCAAAATGCTTTTATGAGCCATGTGTTATAGCCAAACACCATAGATAACCTTTTTATTTAGGAAAGACTTGGAGATCTAATAGACCATTGCAATTGGTTTATTCAAACATTTTTGGGTCAATATCTATTCAATATTATACTAAGTATAGATACTACATCACTTTCATTGATGATTACAATCGAAAGTTATGAATATACCTAATTCAATATAAATTGAAATCCTTTGATAAGTTCAAGGAATTCATGGCACTTGTTGAGAGAGAAAGTGGCTACCAAATCTCCACCTTAAGATCTAATAATGGTGGAGAATATGTATCCAACGAATTCTTCAATTTTTGTAAGTACCATGGGATAAGGAGGCAATTCACAACTCCTTATACCCACCAGAAAAATGGAGTAGCTGAGAGGATGAATCAAAAAATCACAAATAGGGCAAAATCAATGTTACATGCTGCAACATTGCCTAAATCATTTTGGGGAGAAGCTATTCTTACTGCTGCATACTTGACTAATAGGTCATACACTAAGGCCTTACATGATATAACAATTGAAGAATATTGGAGTGGAAGGTTACCCTATGTGGACCATTTCAAAGTCTTTGGATGTGATGCCTATTCTCACATTCCTCATAAGAAAAGGAAGAAGTTTGAAGATAAGAGCTAAAAATATATTTTTGTTGGCTATAGTGATAGTTCCAATTCCTATAAGTTGTATGAGCCTATTTCCAAGAGGATTTTTTATCTAGGGATGTTACCTTTCATGAGTATCCCCCATAAAATCCTCCTATGGCCCCCAATTTTGAATTAACTAATGAAACAATTGCTCCCTTGATACATACAATATCATCTAGTCCTTCCTCTTCACTCATAAATCAAGAAATTTTTTCACATGAAGAACTCCCCATAAATTATCCATGTCCTCCATCTCCTTCTACTTCTTCATCTAATGATCAAGACACATCATCCAATCCTTTACCTAAGTGGGTTCAAGCCACCATAGATGAATCCCAAAGTCATTTTCTCACTTATACAGGTAAAAGGCCTTATGTCCTAAGACATCAAGTGAATTATGCCCTCATGGATAAAGTCCTTAGCTAACCTGAATCTTCTAATGTACAAGAAGCACTTGGTGATCCTAAATGGGTTCTTTCCATGGATCAAGAATTAGATTCCATTGAAAGAAATCACATTTGGGAGTTAGTTGATTTATCCCAAGGCAAATATACCATTGGCACAAAATGGGTGTACAAGGTAAAGTATAAATTAGATGGCTCACTAGATCACTACAAGGCTCACCTAGTAGATCAAGGCTATAAGTAACAAGAGGGAATTGATTATGAGGAGAATTTTGATCCTGTGGCAAATATGACTACAATCCACACAGTTATTGCTTTGAAATCTCAAAAGCATTGGACTATATACCATATGGATGTCAAAAGTACATTTCTCAATGGTAACTTAAAGGAGGAAGTGTATGTAAAACAACCACCATGGTACACAGTTGAAGGTCAAGAAAACAAAATCCTAATATTAAAGAAATATCTATATGGATTGAAGCAACCACTTGATCTTGGTAGGAAAATATTGACTCTTATTTGATCAACCTTGGTTTTACTAGATATGCAGTAGAATATACTCTCTATATGAAACATTGGAAGAACCACATAATTTTGGTTACATTGTATGTGGATGATCTTCTCATTATAGGTGATGACACAAAAGGAATAAGATTTCTCAATGAGGACTTATGTAAAAATTTTGAGATGATATTTTTAGACCTCCTCCACTATTGCTTAGGCATAGAGGTATGGCAACAAACTAAAAATATTTTTATCTCATAGGATAAATACATACAATCTATTTTGCAGAGGTTTCACATGGAGGAGTGTAAGCCCTCCCTCACTACCATGGAAACCCAGTTGAAATTGGTTAATAGTGATGATGAAGTAAGGGTTGATGGCACCCTTTACAGGTAGCTAGTTGGAATTTTGATATACTTAACTTCAACTAAACCAAATATTTCCTATTCAGTTGGCCTTATTTCCAGATTCATGCAGGATCCTAAGAAGAGCCATTGTATAGCAACAAAGAGGATTTTGAGATTCCTCAAGGCCACCCCTCACCATGGCCTTATGTACACATCATGTGATGATTTTTATTTGATTGGGTACACAAATTTAGATTGGGCTATTTGTCCTAAAACTAGAAGATCCACGTCATTCTATTGTTTATAGTTGAACCAAGGCTCTATTTCATGAGGCACAAAGAAGATGAACATAGTTTTATTATATTCAGCAAAGGCTGAATATAGAGCAGCAGTTGAGGAAACTAAGGAGGTAATTTAGTTGAGGAAATTACTTTAGGATATTGGGCTATTCATATATGGTCCAACATATATCTATCTATCTATCTATCTATCTATCTATATATATATATATATATATATATATATATATGTATTATTTGTGGAAAACATCCCAAAAGGGATGCCACTTTTGGGTAAGACCCAAGGAGGCAGGGGTATCAAAAACTAATTTATAGTGGAAAACACCCCTTTCGAGGTGCCACTTTCAATAGGTTGGGCATAGGAGGAATGGAGCCTTGTCGGCCTCTACCAACACATAGGACATTTCTAACCATACCATATATCTGCAGGATGGATACAAGGAGAATGGAACCTGGGTCGGGCTCTACCAGCACCCAGGGCATTTACCAATGCACCACAACAAGCAGATATATATATATATATATATATATATATATATATATATATATATATATATATTGTAACAATAAAAGTACCATCAATATGACCAAGAATATAATTTTCCATGCTAGAACAAAGCAAATTGAGATCCATCACCACTCCATCATAGAAATGGTCCAATAAGACATTATACACATGGAGTATGTACCAACTCAATATCAAGTTGCTAACATCTTGATGGCAAGCCGGGATTCACACAAATAGTTTCACAGTAATTTCATGGTAATTTCATTAAAAAAAAAATAGCATGATACGGGTTACAGTATTCTCTCCAGTATCACACTTCTCCCCCCCAATCCCGAACTTCACCATCCCCATCCTTACAGCATTTCGGGTTTTTAACGAGGCTCCCGATCCTCTCGGCCATCAATGCCCTGCCTAACAAATTCAAATTCTAATTTTTTTTCTCTCCCTCGGTCGACTCCTCAAATTTTCTCACAATAAATGCCCCCTGCCTTACCCACCATGAAACCCTCATTAAAGCTCTTCTCTGACCTGCAAACGCCGCCTTGGTCAGATCGTCCTTTCGCGCCTCTGTTTCGCCCATAACGTCCATGCTCTGTACTGTTGTGAAGACCATCCCCATCTTTAATACACGCGGTCACGAAATTCAATTTCAATCTTCGTGGCAGCCCGCGCGTTTAATTAATTTCCTTTTCTGCTTTGTCTTCGGCTGACCGTGTCACTTTAATACACGTGGAGGACGCGTGTCTGCATTTAATTAACTTCCGTTTCTGCTTTGACGCGTGTCACAAGCTTGTCTTCAAACTTGTCGCGATATCGCGACATGTCGCGATATCGCGACCCACGGTCCCTTCGCCTTCACCTTGGCGGAAACAGTCGCGATATCGCGACATGTCGCGATATCGCGACCCACTGTCCCTTGCCTTCACCAAGGCGGAAAAGTCGCGATATCGCGACATGTCGCGATATCGCGACTCGCAACCGGCCATTGCCCTTCGAAGCCTTGGGGTCGCGATTTTGCGACCCCAACGCAACTTGAGCCCTTTACTCTAAAACTTCTCCTTCTTTTTCTTTTCTTACGAAAACTCCCTCTTGGGCCAAGATTTGAAACAAACCCAACACAAATACTTAGAAATAAAAGCGAACAATTAAATGATTTGGAGGATGCAAGATTGCTCCTTGACCACCGGATGCTCCTGCATCAGACACCCGGGGTAGAATAAAAAAAAGTGACCCTCACTTTTGTTCGGCTAAGGGGAGACCCAAGCGGTCAACCTCCGCCTTCGACAACCAAGTTGCATCTTCAGTTGGTCTGCCCCTCCACTTGATCAAGTACTCAGTATACTGCTTGCTTTGGGTGCTCCGGCCTTCATGGGTATCTAATATTTCCTCGGCCTCATCTGTGCTTGGAGTAGAGGCTGGAAATTGCCATGGTTCTGGACTTTGCATGTCCGTACTTTCTCCCTCATGATATTCCATGAGATCTGAAATATTAAAAATAGGTGAAATATCAAGCCAACTCGGCAATTTCACTTCATACGCATTTCCTGACTCCCGCTTTCCCGGTATTTTGCATGGCCCAAACTTTTTCATCTTCAATTTATTGTAAGTCTTGGCAGGAAATCTCTCCTTCCTGAGATACACCATAACCTCATCTCCAATCTCGAACTCCTTGAACCGCCGCTTCTGGTCTGCCCTTGTCTTATATTGACTGTTCATTTTTGTAATCTGTCTTTTTACTTCCTCATGCAGACTTTTTATATGCTCTGCAAATTCTTCTGCCTCGGCACTACATTTTTCTCTTCTGTCCAACTTTCTTAGCTCAGACACATTCCTCGAGTCTGTTTCCATATATTATTTGGAACGGTGATTTATTTGTGCTTTTATTAACTGAACTGTTATATGCAAACTCTGCCTGTGGTAAGACTAAATCCCATCCCTTGGGTTGATCCACTATCAAACACCGCAGTAAATTGCCCAGGCTTCTATTGACCACCTCCGTCTGTCCATCTGTCTGTGGATGGTATGCTGAACTGAATTTCAAGTCTGTCTTCAATTTCTTCCACAGAGTTCTCCAGAAATACCCAACAAACTTTGTATCTCTGTATGAAACTATACTTCTCGGCAAACCGTGAAGTCGTACCACTTCTTTGAAGAACAACCCAGCAATGTGAACTGCATCACTTGTCTTTTGGCAGGGAATAAAATGTGCCATTTTGGAGAACCGGTCCACCACCACAAATATTGAATCATTTCCTCTCTGTGTTCTCGGCAATCCAAGGACAAAATCCATGCTTATGTCCTCCCATGGTCTCTCAGGCACAGGTAATGGCTGGTACAACCCTGTATTTTGTTTCACACCCTTTGCCATCTGGCATATTCTGCAACTTTGCACAAACTTCCGTACATCTTGCCGAAGTTGTGGCCAGTAGTAATTTTCCTCAACCAAGGCAATGGTCTTATCCCTACCAAAATGCCCAGCCAATCCTCCGTTGTGCTTTTCTTTGATTATATTCTCCCGCATGGAACTTCTGGGAATGCACAACTTACTGCCCTTGAACAGCATCCCGTCTTGGATTAAGAAATCCAACCATTTTGTTCTATCTATGGTAAGAGGTATTGAGCAAGCCTTCCGGGGCTTCTGCAAAATCCGGATCTGCGGGGTATAGATCCTTCGATTCTTCAAACCCCACTACTTCCACTTGTCAATGCGGTCGTGAGTCGCATATGCTTAAGGCATCTGCAACCCTGTTTGACTTCCCACTTCTGTGCTTTAGTACAAAGGTATAACTTTGGAGGAACTCCACCCATTTCATGTGCCTTTGGTTCAGTTTTGTCTGACTGTTAATGTATTGCAAAGCACGATGGTCAGTAAACAACACAAACTCCTTTGGTAATAAATAATGTCTCCACTTTTTCAGGGCCTGAACTATAGCATAAAATTCTTGATCATAGACAGAATACTTCTTACGAGCATCATTTAACTTTTCACTGAAATAAGCAACTGGCTTGCCTCCTTGACTCAGTACCGCCCCTATTGCACTGCCACTGGCATCACAGTCCACCTGAAATACCTTGTTGAAGTCTGGAAGTGCCAAAACAGGCTGTTCTGTAACTTTTCTCTTCAATGTGTCAAAGCTCCTTTCAGCCCCTGATGTCCATTTGAACTCCTTTTTATCTCCCCTCATTGTCTCGGTGAGAGGTGCACAAATACTGCTGAAGTTCTTTATGAACTTCCTATAAAAACTGGCCAGACCATGGAATGACCTCACTTCTGTTGTGCTCCTTGGAGTAGGCCATTCAATGATGGCTCTCACCTTTTCGGGGTCCATCTTCAGGCCTTCTGCTGAGATTACAAACCCCAAGTATACCAATTCCTTCTTGACAAAATTACACTTTTTCAAATTTATTAATAACTGTTCTTCTTGCAGCTTTTCAAAGACTCTCCTGATATGCATCAGGTGTTCCTCCAGGGTCCGGCTAAATATCAATATATCATCTAAATAAACAATAACAAACTTTCCCGAGAAATTCTTTCGGTACTTCATTCATCGGCCACATGAAGGTACTTGGTGCATTAGACAGTCCAAAGGGCATGACTAACCACTCAAACAGGCCTTCTCTTGTCTTGAAGGCTGTCTTCCATTCATCCCCCTCTCGGATACGGATATGATGATACCCACTTTTCAGGTCAATCTTTGTGAAGTACTCAGCTCCACTTAAACAGTCCATGATATCATCCATTCTTGGTAACGGGAATCTGTACTTAATAGTAATTTTGTTGATGGCCCGTGAATCTGTACACATCCTCCATTCTCCATCCTTCTTTGGCGCCAGCACTGCAAGTACTGCGCATGGACTCAAACTTTCCCGAATTAATCCCTTTTCTAATAATTCTTGGACCTGTCTATTTAACTCCTCAGTCTCTACAGGTGTCATCCTGTGTGCGGCTTTATTTGGCGAGGCTTGATCCTGGTACTAAGTCTATATGGTGGCTAATTTTTCTCACGGGGGGTAAGCCCTCAGGCACATTGTCAGACACAATGTCTGGAAATTCCTCCAGCAGATTTAGAACTTCTGTTGGGGTATCCCGGCATTCCTTCCCCCTAACTCTTGGAATTATTGCATAACATAAATGTTCATGCTTTAACCCATTCAGAAACTCTCTCCCCTCAACTAAACAAACTTTGGAAATATTACACACCTTTTCATCTGTATCCTTCAAGGGCTTTAGCTTATGGCGTACACCATTCTTTGTCAATGAGTAGGTGTTGGCACGGCCATCATGTCCTTGCACTCCGGTCAAGCTGCCGGGGTCTCCCCGGTAACATGTGGCAAACATCCATGGGTAAGATGTCACACGAGGACCTCATCACAATACTTCCCAACGTTAAATTTAACAGAACACTTCTCATTGACCAAGGCTCCGTGGTCCTTTTGTAACCATGCGACCCGGTATGGGTGTGGGTGTTTCTTCCTCTCTAACCGTAACTTCGTAACCATTTCCTCTCGAAACCGGGTTATCCGTGCTACCATTATCAATAATGATATTGCAAACCTTGCCCGCACATTTACATCTAGTGCGGAATAAACTTTTCCTCCAGTCTGTGTCCTTCTCCTCGTTCAACGGGACTCTTCTTACAACCATTGTTTCTCCTCTCTCCGCTTCTTCGGAATGCTCAGATTCGACATCCTCCTCTGCCACAGCAGCTCTGGCTGGGCCCTCAGGCCTCTTGTTTGTTCTTTCTCGGTGTTGTGGACATTCAAATGCCCTGTGTCCTTCTTCACCACGGTGGAAACATGTTCCACGAAATACTCCCCTTCCAAACCCTCGTCCAGATCCACCCCGTCCTCTTGGGTAGCTGTTATGATCTCGGGGCTGATAAACATCTTCGTCTTTTTGGTCCTGGTTACCTATCGGCTTCCCCGGTCTTCTTCGGATCCTTGTACTTTTCTCCATTGGTCCTCCCACCGAGTCCTTCCACCTCGGCCTCTTCCTCTTTGCTTGCCTTCAAACCGCTCTGTTTAACTTTTCTTCTACCTTCAAGGCAAATTGATAGGCATCCTCAATGGTGTTTACTCGAACCAGGCTCAGTTCTTCCTGGATACCAAGCCTCAACCCATTAATGTAACGGGCTACTTTCTCTTTATTTGCCTCTAAATGCCCTGTTCTAATAGAAATTTTGTAAAATTCTTCGGGTGTACTCTTGGACGAGTTTTGTTTGTCTGTCTCAAGCTACTGCATTTTTCTTAGCGAGATCCAACTCGTAATCTGTCGGGATGAAGCTGTCTTTTAAGCTTCTCCACCATTTTATCCCATCTTGTTATTCTTTCTTTCCCCCTTCTGTTTCTCTCCAGTTGCATTCCCCTCCACCAAATCGTTGGCATGACCCTTTAACTTGGTCTTAGCAAATCTGACCCGGTTAGGGTCTTCAATCTCCTCATACTCGAAATATTCCTCTAAATCATTTATCCAGTCAATCACTTCTTCTGGATTCAGATTTCTCGAGTAGGTAGACACCTCCATTTTTGGCTGTTTTCCAATCTGAGAGATGGCCTTATACAACCGGGCTCGAGCGGGATCCACAGCTTACGCTTCTTCCTCAGACTGTTCTTCCTCTTCAACTTCATCTTCACTTTCCTCTTCCCCTCCGGGTTCGCGCCTTCTGCGTAACTCTGCTTGCAAGGCTTGAACTTGTCTTTGCAAGGCCCGGAAGTCTTCGGCCGGTACCACATTTCCTGCTCCGCCACGGTTCCTTCGTGGAGGCATGATATATATATATATATATATTTTTTGTCTCTGTATTATTTATTATTTATTTATTTATTTATTTTTTTTTCAAGAATTCTTCCACAGATCCTGGTGCAACTGCCTCTCTCCGGCGATCTGTTACACGCTCAGGAGCTCCCGCTCTGATACCACTGATGGCAAGCCGGGATTCACACAAACAGTTTCACAGTAATTTCATGGTAATTTCATTAAAAAAAAATAGCATGATACGGGTTACAGTATTCTCTCCAGTATCACACTTCTCCCCCCAATCCCGAACTTCACCATCCCCATCCTTACAGCATTTCGGGTTTTTAACGAGGCTCCCGATCCTCTCGGCCATCAATGCCCTGCCTAACAAATTCAAATTCTAATTTTTTTTCTCTCCCTCGGTCGACTCCTCAAATTTTCTCACAATAAATGCCCCTGCCTTACCCACCATGAAACCCTCATTAAAGCTCTTCTCTGACCTGCAAACGCCGCCTTGGTCAGATCGTCCTTCCGCGCCTCTGTTTCGCCCATAACGTCCATGCTCTGTCCTGTTGTGAAGACCATCCCCATCTTTAATACACGCGGTCGCGAAATTCAATTTCAATCTTCGTGGCAGCCCGCGCGTTTAATTAATTTCCTTTTCTGCTTTGACGCGTGTCACTTTAATACACGTGGAGGACGCGTGTCTGCATTTAATTAACTTCCGTTTCTGCTTTGACGCGTGTCACAAGCTTGTCTTCAAACTTGTCGCGATATCGCGACATGTCGCGATATCGCGACCCACGGTCCCTTCGCCTTCACCTTGGCGGAAACAGTCGCGATATCGCGACATGTCGCGATATCGCGACCCTTGTCCCTTTGCCTTCACCTTGGCGGAAACGAGTCGCGATATCGCGACATGTCGCGATATCGCGACATGTCGCGATATCGCGACTCAACCGGCCATTGCCCTTCGAAGCCTTGGGGTCGCGATTTGCGACCCCAACGCAACATGAGCCCTTTACTCTAAAACTTCTCCTTCTTTTTCTTTTCTTACGAAAACTCCCTCTTGGGCCAAGATTTGAAACAAACCCAACACAAATACTTAGAAAATAAAAGCGAACAATTAAATGATTTGGAGGATGCAAGATTGCTCCTTGACCACCGGATGCTCCTGCATCACATCTTCACCAAGTCACTTGGGCAAGACAAGTTTTCTTAGTTTAGAAAATTGCTCTATGTATGTAATAGAAGTCAACATTAAGGGGGAATGTTATCTAATGTTGACTTATTTTTTTCTATAGTTAGGATAGTGCACATTAAGGGGGAATGTTAGAATATTATTTTAATGTGCACTATGCCTTCCTTCAGTTTTACCACTTGTCTTATTTCCAATTTGAGTTGGAGTTATGTGTCTTCTGCATGACACTTGGAGTGGAGATTATGACACTTGTCAAATCTCACTCATAGGCTTGATGCCTATATATTGTACCATACTTGATCAATACATTGTACCTTTTAGTTGTGTCCCAACATCATATCACAGATTTACTATATTTCTTTTTGCATCTTATCATTGGTATCTCCCATTGTTTGTGGCATCAAAATATAACACCTGGAATCCTATGCAATATTTTTTAGGTCTGTGTCTCTATGGCAAGACCATCTCTGGTCAGGTGGTATAGCAATGTAAGATCATCTCGAGCCAGGTGGTCTAGGTTATCACCTATAAAAAAGAGAAAAAACAATAGTTAGTCAAAACACGCAACTATGATTGAAAAAAACAACAATATTACATAAAAACAAGACCTCACTCTATTCTTTTTACTGATATAAATTTAAATCGATTAGAGACAAGGTTATAGTCAAGGGAATGGTCCCACTAGATATACCATTTTGTAAATAGGAGAAACCACCATCAAGCAAGTCTGAATAACAAGACAAAGATAACAAAGTATAATTTATTTTATTACAAAAACAATTTTTTTTTTTTTTAATTTACATGGTGGAATCGGTAGCCGCCATGAATCCGGGTAGGATGTCTAGCTTTTATGGCCGCCATAGTATTCTACGTTGTCCGCACTATAAGCTGCCACATAGATCTTTGCATAGTCTGCCCCTATAACCACCATGCCACAATCATTTTAAACCTTTTACGCCACTAAAAGCACCAAGAAAGGGACAAGCATTCAATCCGACGAGGCCCGAGATTTGAACCTTGGACCTCTGCCTCCCTTATGGGGTCTGGATGAACCAATTGGTCTATACCTCGGACCTTACAAAAACAATTTTTACAATGCAAATACAGCTCTTTATCTTTTAAAAATTACAAAGTATCCTCCAAAGGCTTAATATAGAGAAGATGGTGTTTTTGTTTCTCTCCCACAACCAAATGCGATCAGGAGATATCATGCTTGTGCATGAGTGTAAATGAGAGCTTCCAAGGGTTGTTATAGATGGGTGATAGAATTACACACAACCAACAAGAAATAGGTTAGTAGCTAAATGGTCCCACCTAAGTTGGGTTTTTTTCTAAACAAAGTATAAACCATAGTAAAATGAAATCTAAATGCTACTAAACAAAACTAGAGTGCATGAAGCAAAGAAAATAAAACATGTTAAGGATGGGAATTTCAACAAGGACTCTACTATGTGATTTATTCCCTATCAGAGGAAATACCATCTTTGAGGAGGCAGTAAGCAGTAGGTGGAACCATATCAGGGGAGGCGATATTGAGACTATTGTTTCAAGCAATAAACTATCAAGCCTGAGAGCTTGTTAGCACATGAAATAGAATTGAGGGGGTCTCGGGACAATGCTAACATCTATAGGTGGGTGTGAAGTTGAATAAAGTAAGTGTGTGGGAGAATTTTGTCAGCATAATATTAGCTCAAAATGAGCTCTCTCCCCTTGGTCATGGCTAAGGGTATTTATAGAAATTTGGGGGCTTGGTGAGTGGGATTCTACATAGGCTCCACCTATCCTCCACATGTGCAAGGTAAGTGGGGAAGGATGTAGAGAATGGTGATATGGAGGGTATATCGGTGGGGATATTAAATAGCCTTGGAATGTGGTAGCCCAGGGAGAGGAAAACTAATTTTAAATTAGCTTACCATGGGTCATGGGGGAATGTGACATGAATTATAAATTGCAATAAATTATGTGGTGGCTTTCCTATAACCAGGTGGGATAAATGCATCGATTGACTTGTCATTATTTTAAATTTCGAATTTATTTTTATGGCATGAGGGGGGATACAATAATAATGTTGGGGGGAGTTTTAGAGATTTTAGCGGGAAAATTTTCCAAGTTTATAGAGAGTATTTTAAATGCATTTACTTTCAATTTTATTTAATCTTAATTAATGAGAAAACGGGACTTTAATGATGTATTTGATTAATTTTAATTAGCATTGCTATTAATTTTAATTGTTATTTTAATTTTCTATGTGGAAGGGGTCATAAGTAGGATTTATGATAGTGATGTTAATTACATTTAATTAGTCTAATTTAGGTTTATTACATATTTTATGGCATATGGGGATGGGTAGGAGATTATTATTATTTATGTATTTGTATTCAATTATTTTTGTGGGTGTAGGGAATATAATATTTTTGGTGTTTCTAAGGTTTTGTTAGGAATTATTAGGGAATTCATTTTTAATTTATTATATTATAGAAAATGTTAATTTTCGATGTCTACACTTGAGATCTTAGATGCTTAAAATCTTGGATTCTTGAAAGCTTGAATGTTTTTATGCTTGAATGCTTGAATGCTTAAAAACATGGAATATTGAGTGCTCAATAGATTGAAATATTGGATGCTTGAGTGCCTTCACAAGGCCATATCTAGATTTAGAAATAATATTTGTATGCTTGGAGATATATTCCTATGAATCAATATGAAATTTGGACAAAAAAATTACTTTTGAAAGACCATATATTAGGATTCCCCAAGTGCTAGCTTTATAGGATGCCATGGATCCTTGGGAGAACGATTACATTAAACATGATAATATTAACACAGGAAAGAGTTTAAACTTAGATCAAGATGCAATTAATGTATTGGAGATTGAAAATGGTAAATTTTAGGCTTTGGATTTTTATTAGGGATATGGATTAAACTATTGTGATTAGGTGTATTTTTGGTGGCTAGCTTGAAGGGTACTAGTTATCAAACTATGTCTCTTTGATATCTAATATTAGTTAGTGCTAAATCCCAATAGCTCTGGTGGTGTTAATTCCTTGGTGTTTTTACCAAGATGATCATTGCTAGTCAAATTCAGTGTAAAATAGTAAAAATATTAAATTTTACAAAAGAATTGCTAGGAAGAAAAATGCACAACTAGTGCTTTTTATCATGCCTTAGAACTTTTCCTTCTAGAGAAATAAATACTCCCAATTTAGTCTTAAATATTATTGATTTATTTTAAGATACTTAATTGTATAACTATTGAAAGTATTGGCATGTTTGGATATTAATGGTGTGGTCAAAATAGGGTGCTTACATTTTGAGATATTAATGCCCCAATTTTTAGATAGGAATATTTGTTATTGCTTAGGATTAGTGATGCAATATGACTAATACATTTGATTTTTTAATTAGAGGTGATGTTAAGTTTTTAATTTTGGATAGCATTAAATTTTGTCATTCCTTAGTGTGCCCTATTGAGTTTTAAAGGAAAAATAAAGTGGTATCAATGAAACTTAAGTAAATTATGATTCATATTGGTGTTGTGATTAAGAATTGAGGAAAAATAGTGAAAACTGGTTGAGAGGGATTGAGGAAAAGGTATTGGGGGTAAAAATAAATTTATTTTTAATGTAGATGAGAGATATTTGGATATTTCAAGGATTTAGAGTAGCCAAATATTTTATCTCAACACACACATCCATTACACTGATCCAATAGTGTGAGAGAACTTGTAGCTATAGGAGGACTGCATGTACAAGTATATATCTTAAAACTAGCATAGACTTCAAATGCATATCCAAAGAATTAGACAATGCTATTGCATGCTAGTAGCACTAGTATACCATTTATTTCATGTCTTGGTGATACTTTTATGCCTTGGTGGTGTTTTAATCGTGCAAAAATGCTACCACCATATAGATCATACTTTTTCTAGATAATGATGCATTTGTTGTGGTGATTTTATTGCATTTAAATTATTATATTTATGTTTGTTTTATTTGCAAGCATCAAGTATAATAAAGTGATTAATTTTTATTGTAGGAGAGTTTTATGCCCTAGACTATCAGGAGAGGTGACCACATGCATTGGAGACCACTCAAAGTCTATTGGGATTTTTTGATCATGTTTTATTGGCATTGGGATTGTATCATATGCCCTTGATACCAAATATGAATTTAAACTACACCCTACTCATATAACTCATAGAGAAATGGTATTAAAAGGTGAATACCTTCCAAAACCAACTAGAGAGATGATAGTTACCCTAGAGGACATATGAAGTATTCTTCAAGTTCCTATAGAGTGAGAATTCCACATAAGTCAAGACTAGAAACATAGTCTATAGAGGTTGACAGAGAATATGAACTAACTTCTAGTAAGGTCATGCATTTATATCAATACCACCTAGGGGACCATATATATTGGTAGATCACTCTCATATATGTGTTGGTATTAAATGTATTTATCAGGGACACCAATAGGTGAGTATTTAATCAATACTAAGGAGATATAGTGTTAGATATCCTTAAGCACTAAATACTATTATCTTAGGGTCAGGTGGTGTTGGTGTGACACTACCAATAATTATACGAGATGGTTTATAGAAGAGGTAGGAACCTCATATGTTGTATATTGATTCAATTATGGGTCTAGGAGCACATAGCCATCATGAGACTACTAGGGTTGCTAGGATAGGTTGTATATCCTAACGTGCTATCAACATACATATGGGAGCACCAATTTGAGTTTGCACATGAAAGGCCCCACAAGAGAATTTTTGGCATTGCTAGGAGAGATCTAGATGACCTATGCCTAGATTGAGTCATATGAAAATTATATAGGAAACATCCTAGATGGAAGGATGATGCCTACAATATAACTTATATTAAATGAGTTAGATGGATGGTGGGATCATAAGGAGAGAAAAAGATATTCTATTTTGATCATGTGGTCCACTAATTTGGCATAGGGTAGGGGATTATAAGAGGACTAATGTGGTATCATTAGATAATATACGAGAGATAGTTTGGGATGTAGTTACCATAAGTCTATTATTTATGATTATATCATATTGAATTTAGGAAATGATTATCCTATAATTAGTTTTAGGTACTAGGAAAGGTATCAAAATATCTGAATATTGACCTTGATGAGCATTGTGATGTATCCAAGGGAGCAATGGATGTAGGTTAGTAGGTTGCAATGGGTAGTTCCATATTTGGTAAAGTTGTATACAATACTATAAAGAGAGAGAAATATAGGCAACAACAAAAATGAAAACACCACTACAATCATGACCAAGATCACCATTATTAATGATCATGGTAAGAAAGGCCAAACCTAGTAGGTCACCTTAATATATCATAGAGGTAAAGCAAGATGATCTTGTTGGGTAAATAATAAGCTTATAAGAAGCTTTAGTAATGAGGATGACAAAGAAGGACTAGATACTTGGGTAGATCATCATGATACAATAGACCATTTAGAGCCTGACTATGAAACATAATGTAATGACAATGAGGACCCCACTAATAAGGGATCTAGTAGTAGCTAGGTTGTCCAAACCTTATTAGACTAGATGGATTAGATATAGGGGGATCTATAGATGGAGATAGATCAATGAACAAAATAAAGAACAACATACCATGCACCCATACTAATAGAGAAGCACCTACTATAACCTACATGGACATGGTCATAGATACACTCATAGTATATGATATGATAGGCTCAATGGTTAGTGAGGATGTTACTACTAGCAAGAGGAGGAGGAATGATATGAGCACTAGGCATAATATCATAGAGCTAGCTTGCCTAGATGACCTTGAGATGCTCTTTGAATTTATGTTGTAGCATGATGTATAGTGATGATCTATTGTAAATGTAATGCACACATACATTTGTATATATATTAGTCTTTGATGGTTCATGATTTGGTGTGTTATGTATGTGATCATATGATTGATTCTATGATTTTGTATTTAATTTTTGTATGGGTGATGTTATATATGATGATTTCATTAATATTTTAGTGGCTAATTACATGATTAATGATGGTTATTTAGATGATGTGATTGATTATGGTGTGCAATAATTTATGTGGTGTTGATTAATCATTCATTCTATGATTGATGTATGATTTAGTTATGATTTATTTATGTACAATGCATGGATGATTAGAGTAGACTAATGTGATGTTTGATGTTATAATGAAATGCAATAATGACGGGATTATTATATGTTATAGATTAGATTAATGGATGATTAGCTCATGAGGTTTGTAAGATAGATGCATGATGGATGCATAGAAAGTGATATGTCTAAAGCATGTTTCATAATTCCAGGAGGTGTTGCTATCATATGACTATATAGAGCTATGTACATATTTAGATTTGTCCAAGAGGAATTTATCTTAGATAAAAGATGTATATACATATATGTACAACTATATAAAAATATTTATATAGAGATTTGTCAAGGGAAAATTTAGTTAGATTTTCCTAGAGTATTTTTATTTATTTTTTATGATCCAAAGAATAAACAAATATATGCAAACATATACAAATAAATACAAATAATTTTCCTTTAAATAAATATTTAAATGATAACAAACTTTGGTGTAATGGCAGTTGCCTAGTTATTATCATCCCTATGGTTGTGAGGTCGATTTCTCTTGTGTTTGCTCGAACGAGCGCTGATATTTATAAATATTTGTAAATGATGTTCAATATATATAAAAAAACAAAATTTATCATCCAAACCCCATAAGGGGGTGAAGGTCCAAGGTTCAAATCTCGGGCCTCGTCGGACTAAACACTTGCCCCTTTCCTGGTGCTTTCAGCGGCATAAAAGGTTTAAAATGATTGTGGCATGGTGGTTATAGGGGTGGAATGCACGAATATATATGTGGCATCTTTTGGGGAAGACAACACAGAATACTGTGGAGGCCATAAAAGCTGGATAGCCTGCTCAGATTCGTGGTGGCTACCGATTCCACCATGTAAATTAAAAAAATAAAAATAAATAAATATCTAAATGAATTTTGCATGGACCATAGGAATGTTGATTTAGCTTTGCCCAAAGGACTTCTAATAAACATTTTATCTAAATAATTATAACTGAGCTTTGGCCAAAGGACTTTTGATTGAGATTCACCCAAAGGAATTTAGATTGTGTTTTGCACAAAAGGCTTCTAATTGAGCTTTGATAGATTTACCTTTGCACAAATGTATAAAGAAATTTTTCTTGTATTGATTTACCTCATAGAGAAGTGCCATAGAGGAATTTTTTTGATTTATGTGACAATATATTATTCCCTCAATTAGGAAAAATAATGTATTATTGACTTGTTGCCCCCATGCATGGAGGAGGTGAGCATGTTAATTATGCCTTTGTAAATTTATTGTCTCTTCATTATATTTTATTTCAAAGGAATACTAATTATACCATAGAACATAATGGGTTGGTTGAGAAGAAGAATAGGGTTATAATAAAGATAATTTATGTTTCATGCCAAACAAATGGAGACCAAGTTTTCGGATAAAGCAATGAATTTTGTAGCACATATCATCAATTAGACTTCAATTCAAGTTGTTTAGAGTATGAATAATTTTGAAATATTGATAGGAAATAATGCTAATATATAAGTCTCGTATATTTTCATCTACTACATGGGACCATATTGTCAAATATACATCAAACAATATCGATGCAAAGAACCATTGCTATATCTTTATAGGATATTCTAACAACTTTAAGGCTTATCCCTTATATGATCTTGAAAATAAAAATATTCTTATTTGGAGAGATGTCTTTTATGAGGTTCTTCCATATGCTCCTTCTCTCCATATCATTTTGATCAATGGTTGTCTCTTATAGCTTCTCTAGTAGTTCCTACAACCCCCTTAAATATTCTCATTAGCATAATTCTAGTAGTTCAAATTTCTTCACCTCTTACTGAAGATACATTAGTAGGTTCTCCTAGTTTGACCCCTTTTCATTTGAAATCTTCTCCAACACCTATAGTTTTATATCCTAGAGTAGATAAACCTATTCCTCCTATGCCCTATGTGATGATGTTAGATGTTGAGGTGGATATTTAGGCTGAATTTGATACTTCAATGCAAGTTTCTAATGCTACTTCACAATAAGTTGTGACATAGTATTCTATTATTTGTTTGATGCCCAAGTGGGATTAAAATCTCCTTTAGCATGCTCATCCCATTTTCTCTTAGGATTTTAATTTCATAGATATCTTTTGGGCCTTAAATATTAGGGTTTATTCTAGATATCCTTTCACTTATTCTTAGATTATGGATGGTCTAGAGTAAGAGTATGTTATACTCAATGAGAATGATTCATTGATGAAGAATCAAATATGAGAACGTATTATTATTCTAGAAGGGAATAATATTTTTGGCTATAAATGGATGTATGGGAATAAACACTTTTGATAATTACATGGAGAAGCATAGTGTATGTTATATTACTAAGTGATTATCTCAAAACAAGGAAATTAACTATTTAGAAATTGTTGTTTCAATTGTTATGATGAATTCTATTTGGACAATCATTTATATATTTGTATTTTATGTATGGTAGGTACATAAAATGGACGTGAAGAGAACCTTTTTTCATGTGGACCACTATGATAATATCTATATATGGAAAGCACCTACTTTTGATATTAATAGGCCTACTACATAAATATGCCAACTAAAGAGATCCTTATATGGGCTTGAGTAACTCTTCACACTTGATATGAGAAGATCAATTTTTATTTATTGATTGTAGGATTAGAAAATCTGAATAGATCATTATGTCTATATCAAGATTCAAGATGGTTAGATTTTGGTGATTGTGTTGTTGAAGATATTCTCATCATGATAATTCCAACATCCTTGATCAAGGAGATGAATTCATGGATTTCATGAAAAATTGTAGATGATACATTGGTATTATATTCATTGTTTTAGGGAGGATTAATATTTATTATTCAACCTCCAAAATCATCATTTCTCAGCCTAAGTATGACTTGAATATTTTATAGTAATTCAATATGAGGGATTACAAACCTACTTAAGCTTCTTTTTATTTCGATTTGAAGTTGTAAGCAAATTAAAATTAATTTTTGGTGCATTTTATTTTATATTGACTATGTTTTGGGTCCCTTTTCTATCTCACTCGTATTTTATCGAACATTACAATCATTATTAGTTAATATTTCTAGTATGTGTAGGGACCTTGTGAGTGTTATTGGATATCAACCAAGCAAATCCATTGGTATATCAAAGGTACATACAATTAGTATTAACTAATAAAATGAAGCACATCCTATTTTGACAATATTATTTAACTCAAATTAGAATATTTATTTGGATCAACAATGCTCCACTACTAGGTAAATTTTTTATCTTGACTCTAGAATAGTCTCTTGGTAGTGTAGATGATAGTTAATCATATTTAATCTTCTATGAATGGTAAATATTATGGTACCAATATATCTACCAAATAAATTCTATGGATGCTCATGATTTATAGTAGTTGCATATTTATTAGTAGCTTAAACTTATCCTTTATTATGCCAATAAAAGTATTATAAATATTTTTAGTAATTGAGTGTTTCATAAATATACTAAGTATAATAAAGTTTGATTACACTATTTTTAATGAATTTATGCCCATGTAATCCTTTATATAGTCTATTTGTTTTCAACAAAGCAAATAATGGATATCTTAACTATGGTCATGCTTGATGTGTCTTTTATGTGGTTGTAGGAGTTTCTTAGAGTAGGAGAGTTTCTCTTACACAATGATGTCTAATAATGGTATATTTTCATGTCCTCAATTCAACATAAGGGTGGGTGGTGAAATATTCGGATTTAAGTTTCACTTGAGGACTTCATCAACTTTTGTATTATATTTATTGTATAGGGCTTTGGGACTTTGTAAACCTTATATAAGTGTATTTTTTGTAAAATTTTATTATAAAATATTAAGGTTGATTTTTAACCATCACCTAAAGGTCACATATAATCAAGTATATATATCCCTTGACATCAACTATTTATTAATTTGGTTAAAGTGTTATTATTTCTATTAGTGAGAGTATATTGGCATCTATTAAAACCTTTGATATTTCTTTGTGTTCTTTCTATGAGTAGTTATTACTTTTGATAATGTATTGATCCCATTCATATCTAAAATGTACTATAAAATCCCATAAACCCCATCTATCACCACCCTACATCAAAAATTATAAGGGTATTACAACACCACATGTAAGGCACATCTCTACACATGTCTAGTTTAGACACTTGACATCCCATGGACGATCACCAACTACTAATCAAGTAAAAGGGGTAGTTTTGTAACCATTTCTAAAACTACATCTTGAACAATTGAAAGCTGAATTCTGAATTATGTAATATTCCAACTACTTTGTATCTAATATACATATTGTATAAAGCTTAATTTATAGCTTCTTCTTGACTTCTTCAATTCTTTATTTCTTCTTTTGTTTTATTTACTTTTCTTTATCAAATTTTAGATTTAGGTTTCTTCTTGTTACCATATATTTTCTTCTAAAACTTATTTTACTAGAATAGAGCACCTTACACCCAACATTGTTATACACTTCAAATGTAAAGCATTTGTATAGTTGCTTGCTAGTAAAGATACATGAGCCTTATATTCTAAAGTGTATTTCTATATTTATAACATATGTTAATAAATTTTTACATTATTAAGTGAGAAAATAATTTCTCGTTATGTGATGTTTTCTATTGCATAATCATATAGCATAATTTATAGGCACCACAATTTGGTTCTCAAAGTTTTCCTCCATGCTATCGCATCATCGACATTATTGTGTAGATTAACAACACACCAAACATGGAATACAAAAAGGGATATTACAAATATTTGAATAAAATAATTCATGCATGCTAGAGTCCCCAAGGGCTAGGTGGATTGGTAAGACTTTGGGCACTTACCAAGAGGAGACCTAGATTCAAACCTTGGGGGCATGCCCAATAAGGGAAAAGGTAGAGTCACGGTGGTACCAACCATGAGCCACCGAGGGTCTCCCTCACTTAAGAATACACTTATCAAGGAGAGGAAGGGGTTATAGAGGTAGCTTAAAATGATTTGACCTAGAGGCAAAAAGCTCGAGGAGAATGTGTGATCGCATACCTAGTTGTTAAAGATGAAAGGATGTTACAAATTCCCCTGATATATAAAAAAAATCATCCATGCTAAAATATACCAACTATTTCCCTAAAAATGTTATTTTTTAATTTCTTAATATCATTCATACAAAACATAATTATTTCAACACTTTAAAATTAATACTCGTATAATCTTCTTTGCATATTTTAAAAATTTTAGTTTTTCTTTTTCAAAATAAAACATCAATTTTTTTTAAGGTTTTGTTGATAACTCATATATTTTGGAATATTTAGATGGTGAAAGAAGCTAAAATCAATCTCTTTATTTATTTTTTATTTTAAAATTAGATAAATATATTTTATAAAATATTTTAATTAATTATTATAATTAGGCGTAGAAAATATAATCTCATAAAAAGATTTTTTTATTCATTAAATAGCCTAAAATGATGAAAATAAGACTATTTTTTTTCTAATTATTTAAAAGACCTTGGGTGGATGTAATATGATTTGTATATCAAAACACAATATAATTGAAAAGAAAAATCATAAAAAAAAAAAACCAAAACATGAAAAATTATTAAAAAAATAATAATATATTAAAAAGTATAAGACATAATAATCACACAAAGCATCAAATATATTGAAAAGTATATAATTATAAAATAATTTATAACTGAAATACATATGATATATTCTTCATATGTAGAACAAAATAAAGTGAAGGGAAATAATTTGTTCTTGGAGAGGTCAAATACAAGCAATAGATTGCAGTAAACGGAACTTTAGCAGGTGAGAAATGGAGCAAAATAGAGCGGAGCAAAACAGAGCGAACTCAAAATAGTATAGGAGTTTAAATTTTGAACCTGGTCAAAGAGGGAAAGGAGGCAGCCCTGGTGGTGGTCACGGGTCAATACCATGAGGACATGGGGCACCCGATTCCAATTTGGGTCTTCTCAAGGACGATGGCAGGTAGGAAGGGACAACTGATGAGGATTCTGCAGAAGACCCCCTCAGGAAACCCTTCGATGGGCCCAACTCTCATGGGACCCCTTATGAAATACTAGGCCCAAATACTTTGTTCATGGATAAATTCAAAGGGAATACCCGTCAGAGTCACTCAGACTCCTCACCAACCATCAATACTTTCTCTGATGACTGTAAAGAGCTAAAATTCCCTAAATATGTCATGGCAGAGGTGCTGAGTAAGAAATAATTTTCCTTGGTGGGAAATTTCATTGGATCAAGACCTGATATCGAATCCATTCGCCACTGGGTGATGGCCAAGTGGAAGCCTGAGGGCCACATGGAACTTGTTTTGACCCACGGGTTTTTTCTCATACAATTGAACAACGCAAATAATACAGCTCAAATTCTAATGGTAGGGCCTTGGTTATTTGGTCAAAGACCCATTTTTGTTATGCGATGGAATCCTAGTTTTAACCCAGGCACACAAAGTATCAATCTGGCCCCCATTTGGGTCAGACTTCCCTAACTTAACTTTCAGTTCTGGGATGAGAAATTTATTCGAAGCATTGCACATGTTTTTGGAAATCTGGTAGCCTTAGACCTAGCCACCAAAGCACAGTCCTGAATGCCTTATGCCTGCTTCTGTGTAATGGTGAATCTAGAATCTCAGCTCCTGATGTTTATTGACCTAACTTATGGGTCATACCATTGGAGATAGGCCTTCGAGTATGAGAATAAACTCACCTTCTATGTGGGGTTCCAGAAGTAAACATATTTAAAATATCAATGTCCCATGGATAAGAAAAAATTGAAGCCAAAATAAGTGATATGCAGTGTATGCAAGAGCCAAGATCATTCAAAGGAGATGTTCCCATCCCTAAAAAAAAATGTTTGATTTCGCACTGGTGGGAGGCACCATAGGAATTTCAACATTTAGAATGAGGACCACAATATGCATCTGTGGAAAGATAAAGGGAAGAAAGTTCCACCTAAATCATCATCCAAAGGATAAATTTGTGATACCTGTGAGGAAATTTGAAATTCTTATAGATAATGATAGTGAAATTCCTTCCAAAGGGTTTGTTGTTGAACAACTTCCCCATCCTGACCCATCCATTTCAAATCAAGGCATTCTTTTTGAACTCATTATTCCTCAAGAAATATTAAAAATCCCTCAAAAGCCCCTCGCTTCCTCCTCCCCTTGACCACCCACCTCCACCGCTACCTCTACCCCATCCCATGTTCTTCCTAAATCCTCTCCACTCCCACCCACCACTACTGATACCTCCACCCCCACATCTCCATTACCCTACCCTATCAAGACCTTGCATAAAACCACATTCATATCTTCTTCACTGGCTTCTCCTATCAAGCCAGCATCCCCCCACCTGCCCCAACTTTCTTCCCCCTTTTCACCTTCCCCTGTGTGCTCTCCTTTGTGGGAAGGGAGATCCCATTTGAATATTTTTCTTCGAGTTCTCATTCTCTTTCCCTTTTCTTGTCGGGCGGTGGCAAACCTTCAAGTCCCCCCATGAATAAAACTAGAAGTCATAGAAGAACCAAACATAGAAAAGGTAGTTAAATCAGTGTGGAATAATTGCAATTTTATAGCCAGCTCTGCCCATGGTGCTTTAGGAGGGCTACTATGTCTATGGGATCCAAAGAAAGTTACTGGAGAAATGATATCTAAAAGTGACAAAGTTATCAATATCCTCTTTAAATGTAATGAAACCAAAAAATAGTGGGTTCTAACAAATATCTACACTATAAATAATTTTTCGATTGACTTGGAATGTGGGATAGTCTTACACAGATGCATTTATCCTTTCCCTATCATGAATGGATGGTGGTAGGCAAATTTAATAATCCATTATATCCCACTAACAAAACCGGAGGTTCCTCAATTATCCCAAGGAGTTATAACCATTTTTCTGATTTCATTGACTCTAACGAACTCATGGACATTGAGCTCCAAGATTCATTGTTTACCTGGACCAATCAGCGCGTAGGAGACCAACTCATACAAATGAGACTTGACAGAGTTCTGATATCCAAAGAAGCAATCCAGTTTTTTGGTGATGCTACCTTGTTGTCCCTACCAAGGATAGCTTATGATCATAACCCACTTCTATTAGAAATTTCTAGGCCAGATAATAATTTTAGACCTCCATTTAGGTTTGAGTCCATGTGGCTTCAACATCCGAAGTTTAAGATAAAAATCATTGAATGGTGGAGTCAACCTATTGATGGTACGAGTGTTTTCAAATTTTGTATAAAACTAAAAATTCTTAAGCTTTAGCTAAAAAATGAAATAAGGAGGTATTTAGGAATATTTTTGAGTTGCGACAAGTAATATGCTCCCAAATAAAATAAATTGAAAATTTGGTTCAAGTTGGCAATGCTACTGATGAAATTCGAAGACAAGAGAAGATACTGTTATGTAAATTCCACAACTTGTTGGCTAGGGAGAAAATATTTTGACGTTAAAAGTCCAGAGCCTTGTGGCTCAAGGAAGGTGACTTGAATACACAATTTTTCCATGCCACCACAATGAGGCATAGAGGGACAAATGCTATCAGATGTCTTCATAGAGAAGATGGATTGTTGGTCGAAAGTCCTAAAGAAATCTTGAATGAGGTAGTGGAACACTTCCTTAATATCTTGGGCCCATCTCAGGCTTGCCCAATTGAGGTGTCAGAATCCCTTCTACAACACATCCCGTCCCTTGTGTCTCAAGATGATAATGATATTCTGCTACAACCCTTCTCCCATGATGAAATTAAAGAAGCTCTATTTTCTATGACAACTGACAAAGCCCCTAGTTCTGATGGTTTTCCTCCTAGAGTTTTTCAATTCTATTGGGATATCATTGGAGAAGATGTCTTTGAAGCCATTATAGAAATACAAAGAACCAATTTTATCCCTAGAGATCTTAACTCCACATTCCTTGCTCTTATCCCGAAAACCCATGAGTGTCGATCCATGTCTGACTTTCGTCCCATCAACTTGTGTAATGTGTTACAAAAAATCCTTACTAAAGCTATGGTGAAGAGAATGAAGTTCATTATACCTAAAATCATTGACAAGTGTCAAGGCAACTCTGTCCATGGGAGAGTTATTACAGATAGTGTGATTACTATCCATGAGCCAATCCATTCTATCACGATCAATAGGTCCCCAAGTTTTTTCCTAAAATTAGACATCAGTAAAGCCTTTGACAAGATTTCTTGGGAGTTTCTCATTATTGTCTTAGCCCGATTTGGTTTTCACCATAGATGGATTCATATGATTAAAGCGTGCATGCCCTCTTTCTAGTTTTCAATCATTGTAAATGGAGCAACTACGTGATACTTTAGCAGTAAAAGGAGAATAAGACAAGGTGATCCGATATCACCTTTCCTGTTCATCCTAGTGGTGGACAACTTAGGAAGGACTCTTAATGGAGCATGCTCTGAGGGTGGTATTTCAAGGATCAACGCTTCAACCGGGCTCCCTCTAGTGTCTCATCAACAATTTTTTGATGACACAATATTAGCCAACCTCTCTAGTATTCCCGAAGCCAGAGTTATTAAATCTATACTAGAAGCTTATGAGAAGGTTGTCAAGCAAAGAGTAAATTACTTGAAAACCAACATCTACTTCATCAATACTCTAGTTGACAGACATGCGAGAATAGCTCAGATCCTAGGATGTGCCATTGCTAAGTTTCCTGCAACTTACGTTGGCCTACCGTTGTTCCAAGGGCACCCAACCGTGAGGATGTGGGATAGTGTCATTCAGAGGGTTATGAAGAAGCTTACTGGTTGGACAGGAGCCTTGCTTAGCAGTGTAGGGAAGTTCATTCTGGTCCAATATTGTCTTCAAAGTATACCAATATACTTTATGTCCCTTTTTGAAACACTGATAGTTGTTTGTAATAAATTGGAACAACCTCAACAGAATTTTGTATGGTCAAGAATGGAGAATAAAAGCAGGTTTTCCCTTGTTGCATGGGATAAGGTCTGCCTTCCAAAATGTAGGGGAGGATTAGGTCTGAGGAGAGTTCACCAGATGAATATGGCCATGATGTCAAAGCAGAGATGGAATATTATGTCTAACTACCTAGCTCAGTGGGTTGATATTGTTAAGACCAAATACCTCAGGCAATGGTATCTGATGGATAATTCTCTTATTCTTGTTGGGTCTGCATTCTAGAACTCGGTATGTTGAACCCAGTCTATCATTCAAAAGGGTGGATGTTGGAAGCTTGGAGATGGATTACAAATTAGATTCTCGGAGGACCCATGGATTACAACTCAGCCCCTCATCCATGATCAGTCTCTAAGTATTCTTAAACCTTTCACTGATCTATCTTTTAGCCCTAAATTTGACAATTTTATTAATAATGAAGCAGTGGTTCCCCATTCAGCTAACATCCCTGCTGATCTGGATTTTCCTAAGCTTCTCTATGCCTGCATTTTTCTATATGAGCTTCTTCAAACTCATGTGATTTCAAGCACCAAGCCACTTGATGTTCTCTTCTGGAAACTCATCCAGTATGGGAATTTCTTAGTCAAAACCGCATATATGGCTATGACTAAATCTAAAGATGATTGGTTCCCCTCCAAGAGTATATGGATCAAAAATATTATTCCTAATATTTCTCACTTTTATTGGTTGGCAGTAAAAAATAGGCTATTGACCACCGATAATTTAATAACCCGTGGTATGATCTTGTCCAACAGATGTTACCTCTACAAATCTGCAAGGGAGTCAGTCAATTTTCTAGAGTGCCCCTTTTCTTGCATTGTCCTTTCCTCAATCATGTCAAGTGTATCCATTTCTTGGGTGTCTCCTTAGTTTATCAGTGATCTTATTATTCAATGGCAAAACCCCTTTAAGTCCACTTGTTTGAAGTTTTTGTGGGTGATCATTCTCCCTCACTTTATGTGGCAAATCTAGCTATAAAGGAACAGTCATGCTTTTTGATATTTTTGCCATGACCCAAAGTTGGTTTATTTGAGAGTTGTCATGTTTGCCTCATAAAATGCTAATATCATTCCTTCGGGACAATTGTCCTTCATCCCTATTTGATATTCAAGTGGCACGTTCTTCTAACTTATATTTTGAGGTTTTTTGTTATCCCCAAGTTACTATGGACAGATCCCTGGTTTCATGGATTTCCCCCCCTCCTCATTGGTTCAAGCTAAATTTTGATGGTGCTTCAAAAGGCAATCCTTGTTAGAATTAAAGTGCACTATGCCTTCACCTTGACACTTGTCAATTTCTCTTGACAAGTGTCATGTGTTTCATATAGGCTTATGCCTATATATTGTAACCCATTTGTATCAATAAAATTATCTCATTAGTTTTAAGTCCTAACATTTGGTATCAGAGCAGGTTCCCTCTCCTACCTGTGAAACCCTTGAGGGGGGATTTCCCTCATGGAAATCCTCCCTCCCCCTCATTTTTTTCTTTTCCATATATTTTTTAAATTTTTTACCGAGGGAGTATGCTCTCCATCATTTGATGGATCAGAAACCAGATGGTAAAAATTTTAAAGTTTGGGAAATATTTTCAATTTTTTTTAGTTTTTAAGATCTAGCTTGGCTGGACATTTCACAGCCATTTAATAGTCCAAACACCATTACAAGAGATCCTGCAGTCATTTTAGGCCAATTGTGATGAGGTTACAAGAGATTTTTATGTAGTTCAATCTCGACTCGGACGAGAGCCTGACGTTGCTAGAATTGAAGGCCCTATTGGGTGGCATAGCGGTGGTAGAGGTCAGTGAACATACGTCACACCATGAGGATGGTGCACAAATCAAAACAATGTTGCAGGGAGCACAGAGTAGACCTATAAATGTCATCGTCGGAATGGTGGCATGAATTTGCATGGAATGTCCCTGAGATTTGATGGTTCAAGTGATGCTTCTCGGAGTTTCGATGGGGGTTCAAATTCTCTGGATGTTTGGCAGTGGTAATGCGTAGGCAGGCACAACATCTACGATTCTCCATTTTCTAGACAGATAAATCAAGACATGGACATGATTCATCCAGTTGCTACCCAGGTCAAGGATTTTTTGGTTTCATCTGCAAAATTTGGCAAAATTTGTCTTGGCAAAAGTTGAGTTCCTGTCCCTGTCGATCGATCCTGTAAATCTGGCCCGTGATTTTGCATTTGTTGATTCTTGGGATCTAAGTTCGGCCAGTGAAGTCAAAGAATTATAAAGCATTTGTATATTGGCCTTTTTTCACGATGGATTCGAAGTATTTTGAGGCGTTAGGCTTTTTGTATAAAAATATTTTAATGTTTTGCGGTTCTAAGTTGTTTTGAAGCTTCAACGATTGTCTAAAGGCGATCTCTAGTTTGTGGCGGTCATTTGAAAATGATTTCAAGGTTCGTCTGAATGTGATTTCAAGGCTTTATTGGTGATAGAGAGCGACAGGCCCGAGTTCGAACCCTCTAAGGCCGAGGCCGCCATTGTTTTGCTCTGGAGGAGCAACTCCGTCACCATAAAGACCACCAGAGCAACGTCGATGGCCTCTGGTTTTCTTTTGATCTGCTCCCATCGAAGACGTACACATTAGAATGGAAATATTCCTTTGTCATAATGATCGACTCTACCTCCATATTGATTTCCCCTACCCCGGCCAGTCTCGGTAGAGTTGGTGGTGAGATAACATGGGTGATATAATGCAGTAAAGCTCCGATGAAGCACTGAAATACTCTCATAGAGGCCCATAGATGAATTATCTGAGTGGTAGTTCGAGATTAGCAAAAGCAACGACTGTGATTTGCGAAGATGTCATCGACGTCGATGGAATGGTTAGTGGCAGGCGGTAGTTACAATTTTATGGTAGACGTGGAAGAAGACATAGTCGATGACCGCTTGAAAAGCGCATTTCGAAGTGCAAGCCACAATTTGTGTTCACCACTACCAAAACTATGTGGAAATGGGCCACTGCCAAAACTTTGTATTCACCACTATCAAATATTTGGTCTACGATTACATGGTCAACAAATCTCTAGAGGGAAGCCATGATGCAATGCATGCTGAAAGCCGTAATTTTTATGTAGTGTATTTTTGTTTTTTAATTGCAGTGAAAAGGCATATAGAAGAGTACTGCCATGCCCAAGAGAAAGGAGCAGATGCAGATGAAGGTGAAATAAGACCACCGACAAAGGGGGAAAAGCAGTGACGGTGGTGGTGACCATAATCGGAGGAATGTTCATCGGATGGTCGGTGTTGAAGGTCACCGGGTTCGCCGTGAGCGTCGCCAAAAAAGAAATCATGTTCGGTGGGATGGTTGTCGATAAATACCTCTATGTCGCCATCATCGTTCATACATGGAGTTTGTATGTGGGGTTTACGATGTGGCTGTGACTACGGTGAAGTCTTGGCCATGTGGTATGGAGATTAATTGTTGGCCATATCCTTTTATAAAGTGGAAGGAGAAGCTCACTTCAACTTTATAAATATTTTTTTAATATCATTGATGATGGGGCCCATAGAGGAGGGCACACTCCTTAAAAGCGACAAAAGTAATAATTTTTCAAGTATGCTACTTTTATAAAGTGGAGGGAACCACTTTCATTTTCAAATTGTATGAACTTTATTGGCAATGCCCATGCTTATTGGTCGACAATATGGCCTCAATTTTTTTTTTGTATTTTCCACATGGAGAGTGGAAGTGGAAGGCATCATGGCCTCTTATTGTATTTTTTAGATGATGGCCCACATGGCCCATGTTATTTCTGTTATAAGGTGGAAAGGGTATTTGTTGTCTAAGTGACATACTGTTGTTTTTTCCCATGGATGAAGGACTTATTGAGATCCGACTATAGCCATGTTTATAGTCATTGGAAAGATTTTTTTGAGACAAACACATTGGTGGTGTCCATTTATAATTCTGAGGTAGTTTCTTTAGAGTTTTTAAGCCTCAAAGTTTTTCTACCTTGGAGTGCACTCTCGGTTGTACCCGACACTCCCAAGGCACTTATAAGTGAACCTAGTATCTAGTATTCTCTTCTTTCTACTTAGCGGATGCAGCGGCTAGTTACCCATGCATTTCGGTAAGATGAGGTGACTACCATAAGGACACTTATTCTAGGGACTACAAGCATAGACACCCTAGAATCTATTCAAGGTTTTTTCGGATCTACTTCTGAAGACTACAGATGAAGACACTTCAGAAGATTCTATTCTATTATTCTTTCCTCTTTTCCTCCATATTTGGTTCTATGGCTCATTTTTTGTATTGAGTTAATTTTTGGCAAAGACCGAAACCTTCTAGATTGAGTTCACCATAAGGAGGGATTTGATATTTATGGTGGAGCTAGTCAGTGACCTACAAGAGGCAACATCCTCTAAGGATGACCTACAGAGGCAACAGACCTAGAAGTGGTTGACCATGAGGCACCCATGATGACCTTGAGGCACTTAGACGGCTGACCCAATGGCAATAGACCCGTGGAAGTGGCTGAACTGAGGCAACAGACCGAGATGTATACATAGTGAATCTAGAATTATTCACAGTTGGAAAGCCAAGTGTAAATTGGAGAGCCAAGGGTAAAGAGCATGAGCCTAGACCAAATCAACAATAAAAGAGGATGATAGGTTGCTTTTAGAGAAGTCAACATTAAGGGGGAATATTACCTAATGTTGACTTGTCTTTTTCTTTAGTTAGGATAGTGTATTTTAAGGGGGAATGTTAGAATTAAAGTGCACAATGCCTTCACCTTGACACTTGTCAGTTTCTCTTGAAAAGTGTCATGTGTTTCATATAGGCTTATGCCTATATATTGTAACCCATTTGTATCAATTAAATTATCTCATTAGTTTTGACAAGTGTCATGTGTTTCATATAGGCTTATGCCTATATATTGTAACCCATTTGTATCAATAAAATTATCTCATTAGTTTTAAGTCCTAACAATCCTGGCGCTACAAGTTGTGGAGGAGTGATCCGAGATGACAGAGGTCGACTCATTTTGGCATATGCGGAAAAAATTAGAGTCCAATCTAAAAATTTTGCTGAGACTTGGGTAGCTTTTCGAGGCATACAAATGGCCATCAATCTCAATATCTAGTACCCGATAGTTGAATGAGACTCCTTAAACACCATAAACTAGTTTAAGGGGGTCTCAAATCCTCTTTGGAATGTGGGATCAACCATTGAAGAGTCCATTGTCCATCTAAGGGCGATCAACAATAGGTGTATTCAACATGTGTATCGGGAAGGTAATCGGGTGAGAGATACAATGGCAAACTTTGCCTTAACTATTCAATATTTTTCGATGTAGCAGGGGAATCTTCCCCAATGTATTATTGATTTCTATAGTGAACTTGTCACTACCAATGATGATTAATTCCATGATTAATGTATTTATGGATGATCCCAAAGATGACGAGGACTACATCCCAGAGTAAAATAGTTGGTCCTGAACAGGATTATCCCATTTTGTTTCCTGGGATGGTCTTTGTACTCTCCCTATCTCTTTGTATGCGGTAGTTTGGGAAGGTCCCTGTGATATCTATGATGTTTCTATTTTCTGTTTGTGCCCATGAGTGGTATGTTTGTAATAGTTTAGACTGTTTTAGTTTATAAATTCTGTGAATGGTCCAATTTTGACTTGTTATGTAGGGATTTGAACCTTCACAGGATCCTCCTTACAACATATTATAAGGTTTTGGGTCCCTTTTAAAACCCGTTACTAATAAAAAATATATATTCTCCATCTCTACCGAGTAATAATAGTTCATAAAATATCTTCAATCCACTTTATTACAATCAGTTATAATTATATAGAGTGGTACAAAATTTATATGGTATACATAATTAGATGAATTGAAGGTACAAGGACAAACCTGACCGTTCTCTATTGAAGGTACAAGGACAAACTGACCGTTCTCTTATTTTTATAATTCAATTATTTTTTAATTAATTTGAGGTGATATTTTTAAGATTCAAACTAGAGTAAGGCCTAAACATAATTCTTATGATCTCACTATCCATCTGCTTGGAAAGCTATCAGCTACAACTATTATTTGTAGCCGACCAAAGACGATATCCTCAAATATCATGCATCGCCTCCTATTCTTATTTGGAGATATGTCTTTTAAGAAGTACTTTTATATGCTCCTTCTCTCCATATTATTTTGGTCAATGGTTGTCTCTTATTGCTTCTCTAGTAGTTCCTAGAACCCCTTAAATATTTTCATTGATTCTTATTTGGAGATTTGTCTTTTATGAAGTACTTTCACGTGCTCCTTCTCTCTCTATTATTTTGGTCAATGGTTGTCTCTTATAGCTTCTCTAGTAGTTCCTAAAACCCCTTAAATATTTTTATTGTCATAATTTTAGTTGTTCAAATTTCTTTATTTCTTAGTGAAGATACATAGTAGGTTCTCCTATTTTGACATATTTTCATTTAATTTTGTTTTCAACACCTATAGTTTTGAATCCTATAATATATAAACCTATTTTTTCTATTTTTTATGTGATGTTAGATGTTGAGGTGGATAATTAGCTTGTATTTGATACTTTAAAGTGTTTTTCTAATGCTACTTTACAATAAGTTGTGACATAGTCTTTCATTGTTTTTTTGATGCCCAAGTGGGATTAAAATCTCCTTTAGGATGCTAATCCCATTTTCTCTTAGGAGTTTAATTTTATAGATCCATTTTGGGCCTTAAATATTAGGGTTGATTTTAGATATCCTCTCACTTATTCTTAGGTTATGGATGGTCTAGAGTAGAAGTATGTTATACTTAACAAGAATGATTCATTCATGAAGAATAAGATATGAGAACATATTCTTGTTCTAGAAGGAAATAATATTTTTGGCTATAAATGGCTGTATGAGAACAAATACACTTTTAAAAATTACATGGAGAAGCATAGTGTATGTTACATTTCTAAGTGATTATCTCAAAATAAGGGAATTGACTATTTGGAGATCTTTGTTCCAATTGTTATGATGAATTCTATTTGGACAATTATTTATGTTTTTGTATTTTATGCATGGTAGGTACATAAAATGGATGTGAAGATAATATTTCTTCATTTGGATTACTATGATAATATCTATATATGACAAGCATCTACTATTGAGATTAATAGGCCTACTACATCAATATGTCAACTAGAGAGGTCCTTATATGGGCTTGAGTAACTCTTGTCACTTGGTATTAGAAGATCAATTTTTATTTTTAGGTTGTAGGATTTAGAAATGTGAATAGATCATTATGTCTATATAAAGCTTCAATATGGTTATATTTTTGTGACTGTGTTGTAAGTTGATGATATTCTAATCACGATAATTCCAACATCCTTGATCAAGGAGATGAATTCATGACTTCATGAAATATTTTAGATGATACATTGGTATTATATTCATTGTTTTTGGGAGATTAAGATTTATTATTCATCCTCCAAAATCATCATTTATTAGTCTAAGTATGACTCAAATATTTTATAGTAGTTCACGATGGAGGATTACAAACCTACTAAAAATTCCTTTTATTTTGATTTGAAGCTATAAGAAAATTAAAATAATTATTTGGTGAATTCTATTTTATATTTATTATTTTTTGGGTCCCTTTTTTATCTCACTCATATTTGATTGAACATTACAATTATTGTTAGTTAATGTTCCTAGTATGTGTAGGGACCTTGTGAGTGTTATTGGATAGTAACCAAGCAAATACATTAGTATATCAAAGGTATATAAAATTATTATTCACTAATCCAATTAAGCACATCCTATTTTGACAATATTATTTAATTCAAATTAGAATATTGATTTGGACAAACAATACTCCACTACTAGGTTCATTTTTTTATCTTGAGTCTAGAATAGTCTGTTGGTATTGTATATGATATTTCATCATATTTACTCTTCTATGAATGGTAAATATTATGGTACCAATATGTCTACCAAATACTTTCTATGAATGCTCATGATTTATAGGATTTTCATATTCCTTAGTAGCTTCCACTCATCCTTTTTTATGTTAATCAAAATTTTATCAATATTGTTAGTAATTGAGTGTTTCATCAATATACTAAGTATAATTAAGTTTGATTGCACTATGTTTAATGAATTTATGCCCATGTAATCCTTGATATAGTCTATGTGTTTTCAACAAAGCAAATAATGGATATCTTAACTATGGTCATGTCTTATGCCTTTTTTGTAATAATAGGAGTGTCTTGGATTAGGAGAGTTTCTCTTACACAATGATTTCTATATAGGGTATTTTTTCATGTCCTTAATTCAACATAAGGGTGGGTGGTGAAATATTTGGATTTAAGCTTCATTTGAGGCCTTGGTCAACTTTTGTATTATATTTATTGTATAGGGCTTTGTGACTTTATACACCTTATATAGGTGATATTACTTTAAAATTTTATTAGAAAATATTAAGGTTGATTTTTTAACCATAACCTAAAGGTCACTTGTAATCAAGTATTTATACCCCTTGACATCAACCATTTTTTAAATTTGGTTAAAATGTTATTATTTCCAATAGTGAAAGTATAGTGGCATCTATTAAAACCTTTGATATTTCTTTGTGTTATTTCTATGATTAGTTCTTATTTTTTATAATATATTAAACCCATTTATATATAGAAAGTACTATAAATTCCAATAAACCCCATGTGTCACCACCCCACATCAAAATTTATAAGGGGTGTTACAATACCACATGCAAATCACATCTTTACACATGTCTAATTTAGACACTTGACATCTTATGGACTATCACAAATTATGAATCAAGTTAAAAGGGTAGTTTTGTAACCATTTATATAACTACATTTAGAACAATTGGAAGGTAAATCATCTAATATTTCAACTACTTTGTATATGATGCACATATTGTATAAAGCTTACTTTATGGCTTCTTCTTGACTTCTTTAGTTCCTTATAACTCCTTTTGTTTTCTTTATTTTTCTTTATCAAATTTTAGACTTATGTTATTCTTGCTACCTTAGTTTTTCTTCTTCAATTTATTTTACTAAAATAGAGAATGCTACATCCAACAGTGTCCTACACTTCAAATGAAAGCATTTGTATTGTTGCTAGTAAGGCTACATGAGCCTTATATCCTAAAGTGTATTTCTATATTTATAACATTTTTCAATAAATTTTTACATTATGTGAGAAGAAATTTTTTTTGTTATGTGGTGTTTTCTGTTGCATAACTATATAGCATAGCTTTTTGGCACAAAATTTGGTTATCGAAGTTTCCCTACATTTTACCACATCATGGGCCCTATGTTGTAAATCAACAATACACCAAACATGGAATGCAAAGGAGGTGTATTACCAATAATCAAATAAAATAATTCATCCATGCTAGAATATACCAACTATTTCCCTAAAAAAAGGAATATTTAAATTTCTTAATCTCATGCATGTAAAGCATAGTTATTTCAAAATTTTAAATTAATACTCCTATAATCATCTTTGTATATTTTAAAAAGTTAAAATATGTTTTCACGAAATGAAACATCATTTTCCTAATACATTATGATTTTTAAGGTTTTATTTTTTATTTTTTATTTGTGGAAAACATCCCAAAAGGGATGCCACTTTCAGGTAAGACCCAAGGAGGCAGGGGTATCCATTCCACAAAAAATGCCCAGGACTCGGACCTGGCCTACCACATTTGACATACTCAAGGAGCAAACAAACACACAAAACCAAATTAAAAAAAGTAAATAACAACAAAAATAATAAAATAAAATAAAAAACATGCTCCTTGAGTGTGTCAAAACTAAAAGCACAACCAAACACACACAATAAGATAAAAGAAACCACAACACAAACCACATAGAAAAACACAAGAACCACATAACAAAACACAAACAAGACAAAAACAACATAACACTACAAAGACATAACCCAAAAAACATGAAAAATAAACACAACCAAAACCTAAAAAATAAAATAAATAAAATAAAAATAAAAACAACCAACAACAGACAATAAAAAAAAACAAAAAACATAGAAAACACTCACACATAAAAAAAGAAATAACACAAACAAAGAGAAACCCAAGAACAAGATAGAAAAAAACACAAGAACAATAACAAAAAACATAAAAAAAAAACAAAACAACAAAAACACAAGAACAACAAAAAACAACACAAAGAACACAAAAACAAAACAAAACAAAAGAACCCACCCACCTTAAAAAACTAAACAAAAAAACAAAGAAGACAAAAGAAAAAAAAATGAACAAAACAATGACCTATCTAGACCAGAAGACTATTAATGCAAGAATCAACAGAGGAAACAAAATAAAGAATAGAATGAGCTAGGGAACTAAAAAAACTGAATGAACCAAAGAGAAACAAAAAAAAAAACAAGAAGAAACTAGGTACCTTCGAAGCTGGAGCCATCCAAAGAAATGATAGAAAGAAGAGCTTCCCTAATTTGAGAAGCCCACCATATAGGAGGGTGGCCATAACAAGTAAGATCACCTTTGTCCAAAGCCCAATTAGCTAAAGCATCAACACTCTTGTTTTGATCTCCGACCACATGATTGTAATCAACTTTCAAAAATCCCATCCGGATTAACCGAATCTTCTCAATAATTCTTTTTATTCTCCAATCCACCTTATGATTCTTAGAAGGAGTCTTCAAGAGATTAATCATAAGTTGAGAGTCAGACTCAACTAACACCTTTTCCCATCCAACCTTAGTAGCCTCCTGAAGGCCTCTAAGGATACCATACCCCTCAAGCAAGGTTATTGGAAAGAATACCCAAATTCTCAAGCAAAAGTAAAAACCAGGGAGCCATCTGAAAGTCTACCAATTCCTCCCACACTGGATTTTCTAGGGTTCCCTCTAGAGGCTCCATCAGTATTGACTTTTCCAAAATCCTTAGGAGGAGGTTGCCAATTTCTAGTCCTATCCATCTTACTAATACTCACATTCCATTTAATTTGGTTGCCCTTAGAAGGTTTAATCTTCAATCTTTGCATCACTTGATCCCATCTTTGGTGGGAGTTTTGGGGGTGATTAAGGAGTTGATGGACTGATTCAACTAAGTTGGCTATGGTATTTTGCCAAATATAGTGAATATCCTTCCTATCTTGATTAAAAATTCGGTTGTTCCTTTCATTCCAAATATTCCAAAGAAGAATGGTAGAACCCATCCAAACTAATTGCCTAATAAAATGATCAACACCCTCTTGATTAGGCCAATCCCTCCAAAGTCTGTTCAAAAGTGAAAAAATTGGACCACTGTAAGCCAAGTAAAGTGGTCATTCTCCTCCATAGCTCGGAGGCTAAAGTACACTCAATAAAAATATGGTTGATATTTTCTACATTCTCTTCACACATTTCACATCTAAAAGGGCCATGAAAACCACGCTTCATAAGTTGCTCACCAAGAAGCACCCTACGATGCAATAAAAGCCAATTAAAGAACCTCACCTTAGGCCAGAGATTTTGAGCCCACAATTGAGAAAATATGTCAGAAGAATGGTTGGGATTATTATGGCATAAGGTCAAATAACCTTGAGCAACTGAATACTCACCCTTAGTAGTGTTGTTCCATCCAAAACAATCTTTTTCATGGGACCAAGAGAGGGATCTCATATGAAGGATGCCTTGGATATCTTGTCTTTGCATTTCTGGGATTTGAATAGGCCAGTCCTCAATAGGGATCCAATATCTACCAACCTTTGAATTACCAGTATGGTACCAACAATAATTAGCCACCTTTATCCAATTAGCTCGGTGAAGCTCCTCCATCCAAGGCCTCCAATCGGGAAACTGAGTTATCAAAGGCTTGTGACCATCCCAAGAATCATGTCAAAAAATTTGCATGTTGACCATTATGAATGATCCAAAATAATTTTTTCTTTATCAAATCCTCACCAGTATTAAGAACTCGCTAAAATGGGAGAACCTTTGGTAGGAAGTTGATAGCGAACAAGGTCTTCAGGACTTTTGTTCTCAAGCATATTTAGCACGAATATTATTGGCCCAAAGAGCATTGGGGTTATGCAACATCCTCCAATATAATTTAGCAGCTAAAGCTTTGTTGTTATTAATTGAAGACTGGAATCCTAACCCCCCTTCACTCTTAGGAAGACATAAAGTATCCCATTTCACCAAGGCCCATTTTCTTTTCTCCTTAGTACCACTCCAAAGGAAATGATGACTGATTTGATCCAATTCTCGAAGAACAACCTTTGGGATATTCAAAATGGAAGAAACATAAATAGGAATAGCTTGAAGGACTGATTTTACCAAGGTGATTCTATCCCCGAAAGAAAGCCACTTGTTGGTCCACTTTCCAATTTTCTTCTTGACTTTGTCCAACAACCAATTCCAATCTTTATTTTTTTGCCTTTGAATATTTATGGGAATACCTAAATAAGTGATTGGAAGAGAGGCCTTATTATATCTTAATTTATCCAAGACCATGGATTCCTGTCTAGCAGAGCAATGAAAGAAAATAACTTTAGATTTGTCTTCATTGATCAACTGCCCAGTAGCCTTAGAAAAATAGCTAATGATTTGTTTAATATTAGAAGCTTCCTTAATTGTAGCTTTACCTAAAAGGGTAGAGTCATCCACAAATTGAATATGAGAGATAGGTCTAGCTCCATGAGCAATGGTAACTCCCTTAAGGGTTTTGTTTTCCCTCTTTTTGGTTATAGTCCTACCCAAGCATTCAGCAAGAATGATGAATAAATAAGGGGATAGCGGGTCACCTTGCCTAATACCTCTGGAAGTTGGGAAATACTGAGAAGGCCTGCCATTGATAAGAACTAAGTAGGAAACCGAAGAGATACATCCCATAATCCAATCCATCTAATCCTTAGAGAAACCAAATTGCCTCAAAACTTTGATAAGGAAGTGCCAATCCACTCTGTCATAAGCTTTGGATAAGTCTAACCGGATGAACATAGAAGGAGAATTTTGCATATCCATGGAATGGATGGCTTCCCGAGCAAGAACTATCTCATCTACTATTTGACGTCCTTCCACATATCCCCCTTGCTCTGGGGAAATAATCTTATGCAAAAGAGGCTTCAACCTTTCTGCCATGATTTTAGTAATAATTTTGAGAAGAACATTACATAAAGTAATAGGTCTAAAAGCTGAGATATGATCAACCTCTTGAGCTTTTGGAACAAGAGTAATATAAGTTTTATTGATAACCTTCAAAATTTCTTTGGATTTCCTGGCTTCTTCCACCACCTCTAATAAATCAACATGAAGGATATCCCGGAACTCTTGGTAGAACTCAATAGGAAAACCATCAGGACCTGGGGTTTTCTCTTTTTGCATTTTAAAAACTACTTGTTGAAGCTCATTGATAGTAACAGGAGTAGTCAAAATAGATTTCTCCTCATAAGTGAGAAGAGAAGGGATTGCTTGAAGAACATTTTGTTGTGAAGCTGAGTCAAGAGGAGTAGCAGCAAAAATATTGGAAAAGTAATCAACAAAAATAGATTTCATGCCATCCCAAGTATAAACAACATCTCCAGAATCTGATTTTAAGGAAGAAATAAAGTTGTGAGATCTTCGAGCTAGAAGAGATTTGTGGAAGAAATTTGTGTTTTGATCTCCTTCTTTGAGCCATTGAATTCTAGATTTTTGCTTCCATAAGATTTCTTCTCTTTTTCCCATTCCTCTAACTGAGTTGTGAGTTTAATTTCATCTCGCACTTCTCTTCTCTGTGAGGCCATCTAAACGGATTTTCTTATTCAAATTTTCAAGATGAGCAATAACTTCATGTTTTTTTTTATGAACATCCCCAAACTCTTTCCAGTTCCAAGTCTTGATTTTGGATTTAATGTATTGTAGTATTTTGGAAAAACAAAACATCTTAGTCCCATGCCTAGGTTTACCTTCCTTCCACCATTGTTGCACATGAGGTCTGAAGGAAATTTCTCTAAGCCACATTAATTGAAAATGAAAAGGAGAGAAACTCACATTGGTTTTCCACATTTCCACCATGATTGGCCAATGATCCGAACCAAAATTATTAAGAGTCTTCACTTTAGGAATGTGACCATGGATTAAGAAATTTTTAGAGAGCAAAAACCTATCCAATCTCTCCATTAGACAAGCTAAGCCTTGCCTTCTGTTAGACCAAGTCATAAGGCCATTATCTGGTTGGATATCCACAAGATGGAGGTTTGCAATATATTCACTCATGAGGTCAGTACTTTTGTCCAAATTTCTATTTCCCCCCATTTTCTCATCTAGAGAGAGGATGGTATTGAAATCTCCTCCGATCAAGATCCAAGCTTTAGGAAAATGAGAGATAATATGAGTAATATCCTTCCACTGTCTTCTTTTTTCCTCCAAAGAAGTCGGGGCATAAACAATAATGTAGAGCATAATCTGGTTGGAATGTCTACTTTGAATAGCTATAGCCAACAAACCCCAACTACCAACCATATGGTGAATAACTACCTCTTTTGGGTCCCAAAGACAAGCAATGCCACCCGAAGTCCCTTGGGAACTGAGGGAAACCACTTTTCCAACTGGCCAAATTTTATCGGCAATTAAGTCCATATCCTCCATTGACATCTTTGTTTCTTGAAGGAAAACAAGATGTGGATGATTTATCTGAATCATTCTTCTAATTTCATTTTGTTTTGAAAGACTCCCTTTGAGTCCTCTAATATTCCAAGTGATGATCTTCATTAATACTAGGGCTAAAAATGTTGGGAAGGGCATTAATATTACCTTCCTCTACAAGATTTTCACCTTCTTTTACCATATGATATTGATTGGTCTTGCGACCTACTTTTTGATTAGAATCCATCTTCAATTTTTTTTCCCTGTTTCTTGACTTACTCCAATTGAATCTGAGATGGCTTCTAACCTTGAAGAATGCTCATACACAACCAAAATTTTACTATATGGTTCAATGGAGTCTATATTGGGACCTACATTATTTGAAGTTTTGACATTTGAAATATTGTTTTTCTTGTGTAAATTTTCTCCTTTTTTTAATGTTGAAAACCTTTGATTTATTGGTTTGTCTCTGAGTTCTTTCCTTCATATTTAAATTGTGTTTTTAAGATTTCAGTTTCCATTATTTCCTCTTCCTCACTTGGGACATCATTTGTGGAAAGGATTTCAAACATATTAGCAAATGATTTTGATTGATCCTTCATTACTAATTTTTTCTGAGTGTTCTTCTTCTTAGGTATTTGGAAACCTGTTGAGTTTATATCTTATTTCTTTTGATTAGGAATTTTATTTTGGCAAGCACTGGCCAAATGACCATATTCATGTCAAATTCTACAACGAAAAGGAATGTTCTCATAGTCCACTACTTGCTCCCAAGTGTCTTCCCCAAATTGTAAAGTGATCTTTTTAGGTAGGGGTTTGTCAAAATCCATTAAAACACAAATTCGAGCATAAATAATATGTTCAAAATTTTGAGTACAATCAACAGTCATCATAAAAGTTCCTAAAGAGTTTCCAATTGAAGAAAAAATAGTAGGATTCCAAAATTCAATAGGGAGGCCAAAGAGTCTAACCCACACGGGAGTTATAGAAGGCATCTCTTCTTTGGATTTAAATTTAGTATGTCAGGGCTTCATGAAAAGCCTTGCCCTTCCAAAAAACCAAGGACCCCCTTGAAAAGTTTTCTCTCTATCTTCATTATTAGCAAATAAAACAAGAAAATAATCATTTGGATAAATAGAGATTTGTAACTCACCTTTAGTTTTCCATCTTTTTGCAGCCCAGAATTTGAAAGCAGATAGACTCGGATGAAAACCCATGAACCGACAAATTAGTCCTTTTTTTTCCAAATCTTCAATGCCATTCTGAATGTTACCCATATCAAGCTTAACAATAGGAGTTCCATCAGCTGCTTTAAGACATCCTGACTCCGTTTTCCTGGGATCAATCTTAGGCATTCTTAGAGGTTTATGAGAAGCCCTAATATTGATATTAGCATTGGTATGAGGCTGTCCACCACAAAGGGCATCCATAAAATTCATTTTTGGGACTGAGTCTTCAAAATTCTTACCCTTGACAAGGGTTTTCACAGTAGAATTATTTTTTGGGTGCACCTTAGCACCAGATTCACTTGAGATATGAGCCATTTTTTGATCAACTGCTTGAAACTTATTTTGTGGTCTCTTTAATCCTTGCCCTAGATGTCGTGGAAAGGTATGGTTTTCACTTTTATTTTGTGCAACAAATTGGAAGCCGTTGTCACTCAAGTTCACAGTATGATCTGTTGAAAGACAAATTTCTAACCCATATTGTATCCCCTGCAACATTTCCTACTAAAATATTGAGCATAAACCACAAAAATATTGGCCGCTAGGGCCCAAAGGCCCTAAAAACCAACCTCTGGAGCTGGTTGCACTCAACCCAAATGAAACCCTCGCATAGCCGCTTGCCAAATATATCGTTCACACATAGGGATGCGCTAGGATCTGTGTTGCTCCAAATGATATGAAAATTGGTGGAGACGTTCTAGGGATTTTCAGGCATCTACCCTCAAAATTTCAGCTCAATCCGAGTTCGGATGAGTGAGATATGGCCGAAACGAGTTCGGAATTTTGGACAGTCCTACGAAAAACGTCTAATCCAGGATATTTATCGAGGGCCTTTGATTGTTATTTCTTGAATATTCCTCTACTAACATCTTTTTTATCTCTTTAAGGTTTTATTTATAACTCATATATTTTGCCATATTTAAATGGTGAAAGAAGCTAAAATCAATCCCATTAATCTTTTTGCCTTAATATTAGATAGATATATTTTTCTAAGTATTCTGATTAATCATAAAAAAAAATTATAGTAATTCCAGTACCCCTAGGTGTCAAAAATATAGTCCCATAAAATTACTTTTTTTTTTTGTTCACTAAATAACATAAAGCGATGAAAATAAGACTATTTTTTCTAAGAGACTTGGTTAGAAGTAATATAATTTGTATATCAAAGTACACTAAACATAAAAAAAAATTTACCCTATAACTAGTAGTTAAAAACTAAGGGATGTTACCCATTTACCTATATTAAAAAAAAAATAGAAAAGAAATTTCATAAAATGAGTCCTCTATATGGCCTTATCTTCTACCTTACCTTTAAGATGAGGTATGTGTGACAATGCATCTTTTAAAGAATTGGTTTTATATTTTGAATTGAATAGAAGAGATTGAATTTTTTTTTTTTTTTATGATATTAACCAGATGATATTAAAAAATTTAAAAATTAATCTTAGAAAAATTATATAAAAACACCAAACATAAACAATTAATAAAAAACAATTATATAAGTAATATATTAAAAAATAAAAGATATATAATAATCGCACAAAACATTAACGTATATTCAAAAATATATAATTACAAAATAATTTATAACTCGAAGCATTTGCAAAGAGATGTATTATATATTATTGATCTCTTAATATTGCACTACTCAACAAAACAAAGTAATAAGAGTTCGTAAAATATCTTCAGTCAACCTTATGGCCATCAAGGAATGAATTGAAGGTATAAGGACAAACCGGATCTTACTATCCATGCGGTTGGAAAACTGAGAAGAAACCGGATCTTACTATCCATGCGGTTGGAAAACTGAGAAGACGATGTATACAACTATTTTTTTGTAGCCGACCAAAGACGATATACTCAAATCTCATGCACCGCCTCCTCCTACATTGAAGGATCCATTGTAAGTAACCGCCTTGTTTTAAAGTAACTGTCACATGGCTGATACTGGAATCATTCTCGATGGGAGTTGACGTGAAGCGAAATCAGATAAAACTTTCTTAAATATGGGGAATGAGATTCAAAAACATGTTTGATTTACGATCAGACAGATATGTAATTTACTCGGACTTCCTTGTTCTTTACTGATTTGAAGTGACTTGAAGCAATAAGCAAATTACACTACTCCTTTGGTGGATTTTATTTTATATTGACTGCTTGTTCGCGCCCTTTACTATCTCACTCATATTTGGTCGAATATTACGATAATTGCTAGTTAATATTCCTAGTATGTGTAGGCCACCGTGAGTGATAATGGATAGCAGCCAAGCAAATCTATTATTATATCAAAGGTACTACAGGTTAGTGTTCACTACTCAAATTAAGGGCATCCATAATATTTTTAAATTCAAATTAGAATAGCGGTTTTTTTTTTTTTCAATCTTGACTCTAGACCAGTCTTTTGGTATTGTAGAGACAATTCTTCATATTTAATCTTTTATGAACAATTAATATTATGGTATGATAGATAGAGTTGAATATTTTTTTTAGTAGTTTTTATTTATGAGAGTTTAATTAAGTTTTTAATAATCAAAGTGTTTCTTCAAAATACTAAGTATAATAAAGTTTGGATGCACTATGTTCAAGATATTATGTTCTAAGGAATGCTTGATATAATATGTATTGTCAAACAAAAAAAATAATGGATATCTTAGGTGCATTTTATATGATTTTAGGAGTGCCTTGGAGTAGGAGAGTGTTTCTTACACAAAAATGATGTTTAATAAAGGTTTTTTTCATGTCCCTTATGTTGTAAGGGTGGGTGATGAGATATTTGGAGTTAAGCTTAACTTGAAGCCTTGTCGACTTTTGTATTATATTTATTGTATAGGGCTTTGAGACTTTGTACACCTTATCTAGGTGGGATTATTATAAAATTTTATTAAAAAATATCAAGGTTGATTTTATAACCATCACCTAAAGGTCGCATGTAATTAGATATTTATATCACTTGACATCAACCACTTCTTAATTTGGTTCCTTTTTATATTGCTATGTGTTGTTTCTATGAGTAGTTATTACTTTTGATAATGTATTGACCCCATTTATATCTAAAAAGTATTATAAAATCTCATAAACCCCATCGATCACCACCCTAAATCAAACTTTATAAGAGTATTACAATACCACATGCAAGGCACATCTCTACACATGTCTAGTTTAGACACTTTAAATCCCATGGACTATCACCAACTACTAATCAAGTAAAATGTGTAGTTTTGTAACCATTTCTAAAACTACATATTGAACAATTGGAAGTTGAATTTTCAACTGCTTTGTATCTAATATACATATTGTATAAAGCTTAATTTATGACTTCTTCTTCAGTTCTTCAATTATTTCATTCTTATTTTATTTTCTTTCCTTTTCTTTATCAAATTTTAGATTTAAGTTTCTTCTTGTTACCTGATATTTTCTTCTTCAATTTCTTTTACTTGAATAGAGCACCTTACACCCAACATTGTTATACACTTCAAATGTAAAGCATTTGTATTGTTGTTTGCCAGTAAAGCTACATGAGCCTTATATTCTAAAGTATATTTCTATATTTATAATATATTTTAATAAAGTTTTACACTTTTGAGTGAGAAAAACATCTTCTGTTATGTGATGTTTTCTATTGCATAATCATATAGCATATTTTTATGCACCACAATTTGGTTCTCAAAGTTTTTCTACATGATATCACATCCTCTATCCTATATTGTGTAGATTAACAACACACCAAACATGGAATACAAAAAAAAATATTTAAAATATTTAAATAAAATAATTCATACATGCTAGACTCCCCAAGGGCTAGGTGGATTGATAATACTTTGGACACTTACCAAGAGGAGACCTAGGTTCAAACCTTGAGGGCATGCTTGGGCAAAGGTAGTATTATGATACCACCTCTGAGCCACTTACCAAGGAGAGGTAGGGGTTATAGAGGTAGCTTTAATGACATCCGTTGCCCAATTGTTAAATATGAATGGATTTTACGGATTTCCCTTATATAAAAAAAATTTCGTCAATGCTAGAATATACCAAGTATTTTTCTAAAAAAAATTATTTTTTAATTTCTTCATACAAAACATAATTACTTCAATACTTTAAAATTAATATTTTTATAATCTTCTTTGTATATTTCAAAATTTTTAATTTTTAATTTTTTATCAAAATAAAACATCAAATTTCTTAATAGATTATAATTTTTTTATTTTTGTTGATAACTCATATATTTTGGAATATTTAGATGGTGAAAGAAACTAAAATCAATCCCTTTAATTTTTATCTTAATATTGATAAATATATTTTATAAAATATTTTAATTAATTATAATAATTAAGTGTAAAAAATATAATCTCATAAATAAATTTTATATTCATTAAAAAAACCTAAAATGATGAAAACAAGACTATTTTTGTTCTAATCATTTAAAATACCTTGGGTGATGTATATGAAGGTGCAAGGACAAAGGACAAACCTGACCGGTCTCTTATTTTTATAATTCAATTATTTTTTAATTACTTTGAGGGAAAAACTTAATGACGATGATATTAAATAAGATTCAAATTAGAGTAAGGCCTAAACATAATTCTTTTAATCTGACTATCCATGCTACAATTATTGTTTGTAGTAGACCAAAGAGGATATACTCAAATATCATGCACCGCCTCCTACATTGAAGGATCCATTGTAGTAACCACCTTGTTTTAAACTCACTGTCACATGCCTTTCATTATCTGGTGCTGGAATTATTCTCGATGGGAGTTGACGTGAAGCGAAATTAGATCAAACTTTCTTAAAGATGGGGAATGAGATTCAAAACAAATTTAATTTACGATCAGACAGATAAAGAATATTTGAAAGCGTTTAAAAGATAAGATGGAAAGCATTTTACGTAACCAGCAGAGCAGGATAAATCATTTTGGCCACTATATATGACGTCAGGAAGAACATCTGGCACTTATCCAAAAGAACGAGCGAAAGCTATGCACTCCCATTTATTCTTCTGCTTAAAGAAAACGCAGTCCCTCTCTCTCTCTATATATATATGACCTCTCTCGTATTGAACCGTATTTCAGCTGATTATCTTCATTGGTATCAAAAGAAAATGCCGCAAATGTGTAGGAGTCCGACTCCAAGAGTCTGGCCAGTAGTCAGCCGAAACTTCTGTACACCTACTAAGAGGGAGCTAACGATAACAAGGACACCATCAAAGTTGAAAGGTGTCTTGTTCACTATAACTGACGCTTCTTCTGGAGGTGTAGTGTATCAAGTGGATCGATGTGGGCCAACAGTGAAGCAAATCCTCGTGCTCAAAGATCATGCAGGAATGCCTATCCTTACAATGCGCCCTCAGGTATACCTACACACACTAACTACTATCATCTTCTTGTTTATGCAATTAAAATTAAAATTGTGCCTGATTTTCTTTGAATTGCATTGATATTTACTCACAGGATATAAGCACTTTCCACTACCGATGGAAAGCAGCGTGGCCCACCATGAACGATAACAAAGAAAATACAGCAGTGTTTACCGTGAAAAGATTATTAAGCGCAGGCGAAAGTTTCTGTGTGGAGGTTCCAGACAATGCAACAAAAGATTACTACACAATAAAAGCGTGTCCCTCCCAGCGCTCATATATCGCATACACCCCTGGCGGCACCGTCGCTGCACAGGTTTTTGAACTTCCTTATACATACATATAGTCAACCAGCTTTCGGTAGTGTCGTGTTGAAAGCCTCTCGTCATCTCAAAGTATTTTTTATTTTTTATTTCTATTTTTTTTTTTGGGAAGGTAACGCCGAAAGCCGAACGGAAGAACAAAAGCGCCAGTAAGAACACGTTGAGTATTGTGGTGGAGAAAGGATTCGACCTCGTGTTTATAGCTGGACTCGTTGTAATGGTGGAATGCATGAAGGGAGAGTGAAACTGCTCATTGCCATCAGCCACGCGGGGTATATCTCCTGCTGTCAATGTACATAAGAAAATATATATATAGCCCTAAACTGTAAATTGGGCGAGAAATCGGCGAAGACGTTCCGGGGATAGAAGGGTATTTCTTAGTTGTAAACATGCATAATATTGTAAAAATATGCTACAAATCTGGATTCGCTGTGGCATGTAGAGATTTTGTCATAGCTGATCGGTTTTCTGCAAAATATGTCCAATCAAAAGTGTTGTGCATCTTTTTAGCTCGACTCAAATAAAGCAAGTTATATAATGGTATTTTCTATTGGATCAATAACGGTGTCCCAGATCTAGCTTGACTCGTATACATGAAAACTAGTTATCTTTAAATTGATTGGTGTTTTACAATAATTTTTTATTTTTTTTAAATATATAATATTCCAATTAATGTTTGGTGTTTTATAATATTTTATAATATAATATATTTTAAATAAGTTTAATTATATATATATATTTATTTCAACCAAAATTTTAAAATATTATAAAACTTGAATATGAAAATAGGAAAAAAATAGAAGATATTAGGTTGTCAAAAGAGGTAAGCAAACAAATACTATAAATGGATGAAACAAAATAGCAAATGGATGGAAAATGGAGTATTAAATTTGATGAGGTCTCAACCTCCAACAAAAAAAATTAACACTATGCGAGGAAAAAATTCAAGATTTGTCATTAGGATTAAAAATTTAGGAAGGAAAAAATAGTTGTACATCAACAAGTTTAGCCTAAACTATGAAAATAGCCAAAAGTACATAAATGCAAGGATCAAATGGAAGGGAAAAATGCTTATAACTTATCTAAGATCTAGTTCACATCATCTTAGATGTAAAATTGGGAGATTGACAATTTCTCATAAGACATGAACAAGCATGTGTCTTTTTGCATAGTAAGAGCAATATAGACTGAAAAATATTTTATTATAGATTGCGAAGCAAATAAGGACATCAACATTGCATATGAAGGTATTCTATAAGTAAAATCAATAATGGAACTTTTTGAAAATTTGTGAATAGAAAAACTAGGAAAACTTCTCACCAAAATTAACAATAGAAGAAACACACTCCAAAAGATGATAAGAGGATATTCAACTTTTTGGATTTGTTGAACAATTTTTTTCTTGGATGTTGTTAAACTTTAGAACTCTTGATAAGAGGTCCAAAGTTTGAATTCAAAAAGGAGTAGGGTAGTATACCATACCTCATTTTGTATTAAATCTCTTGGTCGAATAGATTGTTTTTGGTCTTCTACATATAATTAAAATTATTTCATTTGATTTCATTTTGTTTCAAAAATTTAACGTTGCTGATTTAAATTTAATGAACTATATTTTGAATAATATTTCAAAGAAAATAAGAAAACAAAAATACTTATTACAAGTTTGTTATATTGACTTAGGAGGACAATAAAACTTAAAATATTTAAAAAAGTGCTAACCCAAATCCAATATTTATCTATTCATTAAAGAAGGCACTTCATAAAATAAGATAATTTATAAGAAATTATTTTTATTTTCGTGGTAACCATTGGAGATGTCATCTATCATGTTGTGTATATAATAGAGAAGAATATACATGTTCTAATATTGAATTTTTCATGTTAGAGTTTTCATTGCTATTTCTAACCTACTTTTTAATTTCTATGTTATTTTGCTTTAATAGCACTTCTTCATCAAAGGCAATATTAACCAATGTAAAATTACCCAATGTAACTATTGCTCCTCTACTAGTTCTAACATTTTCAATTAGAATTCTTATATCAATCTACTTAAACATACCAACTCCAAGTTGTTCCTATTAGGTGTCGCATCCCACTTATTTTTTTATGTTTTCTAGTTGGGGTTCCTTCCCTTAAGCAATAGATAAATGTTCGGAATCATTATCATCATAGTTAGCATGATTTTAAGTTGAGTTGTTACAACCACTCAACATAGGGTCCATAATTCCATTATGGTTGAAGGTAGTTGTTGTTTATTTATGGTTTGTTATGCTATATTCGGTGAGGTAGTTATGTAAAAATATATTGAAACTAATAATAAAAATAATAGAAGTATTCTCAATAGTAGTATCAAAGTTGGATGTCAAAGAAAGAGCCAACTCTCCTTCTAATTTATTAGAACTCGATGCTTTTGTGAGGAAGAGCAATAAATATTCTTCTTTCTTTGATGTGAAGAGGCTCCAAAGCACTTTATAGGTTGTGAAAGAGAAAACTCTATAGGACAAGGAGGATGCCTATAAATCACATAGGTTCTTTAATTTCTATTTTTGCATTTGAAAGGAGCAATGACTATCTACATGATCATTGATGAGGATTTTTTGAGATAAGACAGGTTGGTGTATAGGTCATATCCACTTCTTGTGTCATACCCACATACCCACTTCAAGAAAACCTAAAGGAATTTACCTCCTTTCAACTACCTCATTTTAACTATCTCCTTTTATGATAACTCTTGGTGTATGTAATAATACCAATGCCAATTCTCTTGGTATACTTGGTAAATGACATGTTTTTCAATTGTGATATAACCTCATCATCGATAACTCTGCACTGAGCTAAATAGAATCACTATAGATCCTTAAGGTTGCTCACATGCACTACTAGATCAGAACATCTTCTTCCTCAAAATCCTTCAATCTATGCTAAGGACTCTACATAATCTTCACATGCATAGGTATTTGGTGCTTTGACACAAGTCTATATGCCATCGATACCCACACATCCCCTTTGGTCTTTGTCATTCATGAATGCAAACCCTTTTGCAGCATGGCCAACACTGAACATGGTTTTGTAAGACTACTATAGTGATTTCTCACTACTAATTTGCATTTAAGACAAAAATTTGAGGAGAGCAAAAGTTTCAATTAAAGGTAGTCATAGTTTTATAAAAGTTGCAAGTGAAGAAAAAAATCCAAAAGCCTAAGAGCATGCAATATGATTTAAAAGTAGCAAGTTAGGAAAGGTATGGATAATTAAAAGTTTTATGATTATATGAAATGGAAAGGATAAAATATTTGACAAGGCGTAAAAATAAAGGAACCAATATAAAAAGAAGTTTACTCCTAGATAGCTCTTCGTATCAAAAGTTTTGTAAAATTTGAAAAAGCTCAATGACAGGAAGTTCTGACTAGTAGACAAGAATATATTGGGTTTTAGTTTTGAAGAGATTGAAGGCACCAAAATAATTTAAAGAAATAATCTACATATTGAATAAACCATAATGTGTATATCCCTAAGAAGGGTAGGTGAGATAAATTAATAAGCTATCATTTATAAGGAACAAGGACTACCTACCGAATGTCACATCTATTGAGCAACTCAATAAATTCATTAAAGGTGGGTATAAAAACTATAGTCCTACATCTGATAATTGTTGTGACTAAGGACATCTCATTCAATTTTTAGGATCCCTATAAGGGGTAGCTAAAATTATCAAAGCCATATCCATGAGTTTTGGAAGGAAATTCTCCTCTTTGCAATCTACAAATAGTAATAGTTTAGGTTGTAAAAAGAATTGACAACATTGTAAATCTTTCCTTTCATTTAATATTTTATAGCAGTTAGAAAAATCTTGAGTGGATGGCAAGCAATTGGACCCTTTCTCTAGGCACAATATTTGTAATATTGCTTGCACATATATATGCATATATATTTATGTATACATGCATACATGCATACATACATGCATACATACATACATACATACATACATACATACATACACACACAAATATATATATATAGAAGCTTAGATGATATTTACAGGTATACACACACACATAAATAGATAGGCCAAGGCATGAGAATCATAGATGGCTACTTAAAATAGATGCATAGGCCAACATATACATAGGATCTTATTTTATCTTTAGTGGATCACTACTTTGTTAGCTTAGAATTCATTTTCTTTTTTGTTGTCTTTGCTTTTCTTGTTTTTCCCTAACCATTTTCCCCTCCAAGATATTAGAGTAGGAAGGTGTGCTAAAACATCACATATTCACAAGGAGTCAGCATTGTAAAAAGTCCTAGAGTCCCCTAATTGAGCCAAGCCTCGTGTTGTTAATACTGACTCTATTGTGTCACTCTACATGAGGGATGATTGTATCAAATATCTTCCCCGATATAATCAAAGAGGACTATATTTTAATAGCATACTTGGTGGGACCCTAGTGACACATCGTTGGTCCTATAATCATAATAACAAGTTAGGTCTAGAATTGGTGAGGATATTTGCCTAATGTCACTTTTTGAAGTGCTTGACTCACCTAGCAACTCCACTCCAAAATGGATATTAGAAAAATCCACTACTAAAGGACACCATATTGAGGTTATGGTGAAGGAATCGATCTATCTTATCTTATAGTACACATCATATTCACCTGATGACTCCACTTCCATCGAAATAATCTAGAGGTACGTAGGCAAGACTTAGTATTAGATCATTTTTTTTATCATTGCTTCATAAAAATAAAAAACATATTCATATATATAGTTAGCCTTCATTCGATTTGGGATAATCCAAGTTCATTGCACCCCATAAGACAACCATCTATATGAGATAAACTCCTAGAGTCATTGTTAGTGATATTACCATAATATACTAGTTAAGGGTTGATGATCCCACTAGAGTACTTAAAAGAGTTGGTATTCATATGTTATACTTACAACATCATATAATAAGATGTAGATCTAAGGTTATTTGTAGCATCTCTTAGAGGAGAAGCATGACAAAATTATGAGTCTCTTCCCCCATATTCAATTTTAGTATGGGATCAACTAACTATCTTACTCATGGAGGATTTCAAAATAAATAAGGTGGATGAAGAGATAAATATCAGTAATAATTGGACTCAAGAAGAAGAAGTACCTCATATTTATTGTGCAAATCAAAGTAGTCAAATAAAATTGAGCACCTAGCTGACCCTTTCTCAATATAATTATAGCCAATGACCTATTAACCATCACAAAGTGGATTCACTAGGATAGCCTACTAATGAAATGATAGAAGGATATTTACCCGAGTAATATCCTTTAATCTAGGGCCAATACTAGCTAGTTTGGAAAAACAAGGACATACCCCCCATAAAAAAAAAGTGGGGATGCAAATGCAAAGCCAATAAGAAGTTTTTCTCTCTTTTCTATCACCAATATATGAATACATGTTATTAAGTAAATTAAAAGGATCTGTAGGGATAGATACCTCAAATATAGACATAAGCATAATTTTGAAATAAAAAATGATCAGACACCTATGAGCAAAAAGGGGTTAACCGAGTTAAAGTTGTGGTGACTAGAAATCCTTATATCTTATATAAGTACCAATCAAAAATTATAGTATGGTATCTTGTCTTGAATAAAGTACAAGTTTGAGTCATAGGATGAATAATTGTCATGTCTCTTTCCATAAAAAAATATATGTATGAATATATATAATAATGAGGAAACTACAAGCTAAGAGCATGCACAACACACAAATCAAGGTTCACCAATCATAAATAATCAATGACCAAAATTCAAATACATGGTTACAAGGATTCCAATAATGAAAAGAAACAAATTAAGAGGTCCAATAAGTAACTAACTGGGAAAATATGAACGGTGAAGTGTTCCCATAGAAAGGTTCCTTGGGAATAAGGTTTAACAACCATGTGTAGATATTTTCATTAAATATTAAAGTTGATGCCCACTTCATCCAAAATAAAAGACTCACAAGAAAATTGTAATAATTAATTAGTATTCAAAAATGGGGATGGTTATGAAGGTATTATCATTAAGGTATGAAAATTATCTATAAATCTAATAAGCAAGGGATAATAAATGCCTAACATGCATAAAATATAAAGAGCATGTTGGAAAAGGAAAAATGTTATAATTATCTAGTCCAATGCTTTCCAAAAGTGCAAAAGCATCATAACCCTTTGGAGTAGAGTCTTTGGAAAAATACACAGAAGGAGCAAAGAATAAAAATATTGTAGATATCAACTGAATGAAAAATAAAAGTGCATCTAGTAGAGTAGTAACTACTAGCTCCAGCATGTCTAAGCTAGAAGTTTCCCATGCTATGAAAACACTAGATATACCAGTACCTACTTATTCCTCCAATAAAAAAATACTGAGTAACCCAACTAAGAATTTTTTAGACCTAAAGACTTTGAAAAGATAAAAAAATAAGGATGAGAGCTTTGTAACTTTTTTAAGTCAGTAAACCCTCCCTCAGGTTTTGGGGTAAGATTCTAGACCAAATTTTTGGCATAATATATGGTATCTGACGTGCATTTATGCAATGAAATGGTGGCAATATGTGTAGAGTTTTATGAACTAGCCAAAGCAAAGAATTAATGGTAAACATTTATGATTGCACTATTAGAAGAATATTATTATTACCAGAAGGTGAAATTCATATTTATGAGAAATAATAAAAATAAAATTTTTAGAAGCTTCTAGACAATGAAAAATGACCTTCCTAAGATAAAATATAAAATCCTAGGCCAAAATGACCTAGTGCCTCAAGGTTCCCTTCCCCTCAATATATTTGAGGAAAGCTTAAAATATTCCTTAAGTATGATGGCCTTCCTCTTAGGTATGGATCATGAAAAAAATGTCAACACGACCCAACTAGATATTTTGTATAGAATGAGATGAGAATCAAATACCCTAGATTTTATGGAACTAGTTTCTAAATGAATAAGATATGACCTACAAAATTTTTCAACAACCTGAATATTTAGGTACTCATCATTTCTTATATATTTAATTGTTTTCTAGAACCTAGAAATGTTTCTTGAATTAAATATAAAAGGGAATGATGGAAAATGGAATGATATGTCAACTTATACATGGGTAAGGGGTTTAATAAGAGGTTCTTATTACAATACTTTTATTGAACACTTCTCTAATTTTGTAATTACCCTAATAAGAGTATAAAATGAAATGTATTTCACAAGACTATAAATACTTTTTGGAGGGTACAATTCCTAGGGATTGATACTCTATTGAGGAAGGAACAATTATCAGAATGCATGGTTTCATCTTCCATGTTTACCTTCTAACTAAATATATCCTCAATCGATTCTTTGCCCTAGAAGGTTTTAGACAAGTTGATATGATAGACTTGAAATATGGAAGTGGTAAAGTAAAAGCATCATATTACATGCAACTACTTAGTCTGGGAGAAGTGACCTTGCATAGAATAAAAGAGACTTCCATTAAAAAAGGTAATATTAAAGACATGGGGCTCAAGTAAATTAAATATAAATGGGAATAAGACCCTAAAAAATATTTCTCGCATATTTAAAAGACATAAAGGGACCTGAACTTACTCATGAACAAAGACCTAAAATTGAGAAGTTCAAAAATCCTAAGGATGAAGCAACAATACACCCTCTCAAGAAGCTCATCAAACCTCCATAAAACTTTAATTCATATGAATTTTTATATAAAATAAAAGGTAGTTTCAACCCACATGATAAAGTAAGTCAAGATAATGTGAGTAGAATATGATACAACTGAATGGAAAATGAAAAGAACCTAGATTAATACAAGAAGACACAACATTAAATAAATTGTACAATGAGGAACATCTAGATGTAGATAATTTAGGGTCTAAACAATACAACGAGGAGGAATTCAACATTAAAATATTTCATAAAATAAGGGAAGTTATAGCAACATAAAATGTAAAGGAATGGCTAGCTCCTAACCTCCCCCAAAAAATTTAGATAGCCTCACTCCTTGGGAGATACGAATATCTTCCCTATAAATAGAACAACTATCTTGACAATAATCACAAAGATAGGAGATCAAAAAAGGTGGAAAAGTGTAAATAAAAATATACAACTAGCTCTAGCAATTCAAAGAAAATTAAAGATGGGATAATTTATATAGAACAAAGTGGTACTAGAATATCAGTTTCAAGTCAACCATACCCTTCTATGGTTAAGTAAAAGGTCTCAAATTTTAAAGAGATGGTCCTACCAGAAAAGGCCTGAGATTCTCTTGCCACGTAGATTACATCATCTCCATCTCACTCAATGACTTTTCCTAATTGGAAAGATATGTAAATATTGCATTCTTCTAGGGTAATCCCATTAGCTTCATATATAACTTCCCCAACATATAATGTTGTATAAATTTCACTGTTCAAGCCATTATCAACCTTTTCATTACCCTTGAAACAACAAAAAGAGATAGAAGAGGACTTGGTAATTTTAACTTCATGGTAGAAGCTACAAAAAATATAGCAACAAACAACTTAATACAATTAAGAGAAAGCTCTAATTATTTGAACAATTGACTACTATGGAAATAGATTTCCATTTCACTCCTTAGTAGAGAGAGTCATTATTTTAAAAAAGGGATCCACTGGTGTCAAAGCCAAAAAAGCACATGATAGAACAATATTGACAAGTATCAATGTTTGAGCTAGATTTGAAGAATGCATAGAACCAAGATATAATGAAGATCACCAAAGAAGCTAACAAAATAGTCAAACATGATTATGAGTGAACTAGTTGAAGGCTAACAAGAAAAGAGTATTTGAGGCAAATTAATAAAATCTTGAAATATTTTGAAACAAAATTTAAGGTCCTTCAAAATTAGATTAATAAGTTAACAAAATAGTTGAAGGAACAAAAATTAGAGGTTATTCTAAAGGAGGATGAGAAACAACTTAAGGATCTCTAAAATGAGATTTCCATACAACGAGCTTAGTTTAATCAAGAAAAGGATAACTTGATGAAGGAAATGGAATACCTAAAGCAAAAAAGTGAAGAAGGGCAATGACTTGGGATAAACATTCTTGTTAAGAAAACTAGAGATGCCTACTAGGACGATATTGGTAGTGTTGCATTGACACTATTTCAATAATGTAAATTTATAGATGTTTTGGCACTCTTAATTCTCTGAGTATATGATAAATTCAAAGAATATCTCAATATAATTAGCCCAATATTGGAGGAAGATATGATCTATTAGGCTAAACTAGTCGTAATGCTAGATTCTAATTGTAACTACAAGAATACAATATAGGGAAGCCATAAAATTCATCAATATTTTTTCAAAATAACAAGCAACAAAGTAGTGTAGGAGTTAGATTAATGCCTTGTATGTCACCATTGAAAAAATCAAGGTGGAAGTGGATTCCTTAATTCAAGCATGTCCCCCTTCACTATGGAAACAATCTAGCCAAGTTTGCTAAGAAGAGGAATACTTGAAACTAACCATGTAGAATAAGTAGGATACCCTTAGTTTTTTAAAAGCATATGGATTCCCCTAGTGCAAAAGAACTAGCCAAGTTAGTGAATTTTTCCTTGAATGCTTTAAATTTATTTATTCTTAAATTAGGATAGCATATGGTATTTTTTGTTAATTTTTTATTTTGTTGTCTTCATTATAGCATCTTGATTTATTTAGTATTAATTTGAAGAATTATATTATATATCCCTTTTTCCCACAAATAGTTTAGTGAACCTCACATGAAATCACCTCTTGAGGAATTTCTTTCCATTTTTAGCCCCTAGGGTTTGGTAGCTTAGGTGCTACAAGGTTTGTGTTAGCTGTCATTTTTTCATGTGTGCTAAATAAAAAACTATAATAGTTATTCTCGTTCTCTTAGGGATTTTCCAAATATCAAATTTTATTTTCTTTAAGGATTTGTGCATTTTATTTACTTAAGGGTCAATTTGTTTGGTAAAACCCTAGTTACTCTTTAGTATACTTTTTCTAATCTTTACGGATCATTTAGATTCTTCCAAGGGAATTGGAATGACTACTAGATCTAAGAAAAATATTTTTCTAGAAACAATAGAAATAGAAGATTTTCCTTCTATTATCCTTCAAAATTACATTAACAATACTCCTTTGATAACTCATGATGATGAAATTAGGATTAAGGATAATTTTGATAAGGATTCTAAGTTTGAAAAATAAATGAACCCTAATATTAATTTAGACAAACCGTATAGACTTTTAATAGGGTTCTAAAGAGTTAAAACCCTAGTGTTAGGGAGGAAATATGAGAATTGTAATGAACATGAACTAAATCTTAATGAGACATTCATGACATGACCATGATCACCCCAAAATGAGGTACTCATGGTGTGACTACAATTGTAACAAAATGTAGTGATCATTATAAGACAAACATGCATATGAATGGCATATGATGAATGCTAGTCACCAAGATCTAGTGCTTATTATAAGCTTAATGACAAAAATATATCTACATACATGAATATCCTTAGGTAATATTTAGCTTACCAACTATAAAATCATAAACATGATACTAAAAAATAGTTGGAAATTTCTATGATAGGGTTAGAATCTTCTAGGAGGGATAAAACCAAGCAAATGCAATATTTGATAGCTAATATGACTCATATTTTAAGTTTTAATAGAAACCCTATAGTACAAGTTGTTATGCCTCCCTCAATAATGAAACATAATGCTCCTCATTCTCCTCCTTCCCCAACTAACCCTAGGGAAGCATTACTTACATCAACTAATCCAACATTTAAAATTTATAAAATTTGATCTCTAGAACCTAATGTAGAAGTTATTGACTTATCTAGGAATGTTTTTAAGTTATTTTATGATGGGACTTATAAATCCTAAACATTTATAGATAAATTCATGGCATATTATAGGGATTGGGTTCAAAATGAGAAATATTTTTTAAAATTAATGATTAGGGCTTTGGTAATAAATTATCTTTATTTGTTTTCATCCTTACATAAGCATTCAATTGACTCCTTATATACTTTTTTTAATAAATTAAAATAATATTTTGATGTTGGCATGACTTTTATGGAAGCAGTGCATGTTTTTGTAAACAACAAGCAAGGACCTAATAAATATATCAATACTTCCCATAAAAGGTGGAAAATACTCAAATGTCATGTGAATATTAACATAACTGAAGATGATGCTACTACTACTTTTGTAGATGAAATTAAACCCTATTATTAAGATAAGATATAGGAACATAATCCTTATGGTTTGCCTTATCTTGATAAAATTATTTTGTGAAAATCCCTGAACACTAAGAAAAGACACAAAAATGTTGTAGGCAATGGCTTTTGCAATGTATATGTTCAAGATACCTCCCATGAAATTTAAATAGCTAGACCTCCTATCCACATGCTAACTAAATTAGGGGGTGGTCCTAAACCTAAAAATATGATGTGTCAATGGAAACATCAAGATATTCTCAAAATTTTCCCACCTTCTAAGCTAAATTCTTATCATATTAATTATAGTTTTGAACTCCTATATGGTATGATGCTTATAACTTCAAATCTATGAAGTTCCTAGGATTTATTTATTTCATGAATGGAAAAATAATATCTGTAAGATGTTAATCACTCTCACAACCAAAGGATAGGTATATATAAAACCCCTTTCCCCAACCATGAACAACAAGCCTCCAATCAACAATGAGTAATTAAAATCAGGGTCAATGATTCAATTAGAGTGGCCAACAAAACTACTAAAATCAAGGAACCCAAAGAGAGAATAAAAATTACAAGAACCAAAATGGTAATTATTCCCAAAATTAAAATTCTAAAGCTATCACTTCTCAAAATACCTCCCAAGTTAATCAAGTTTTTTTCCAACATAGCCCAAGTGGATAATATATTTGTCTCATTATATCAATATTTTAGAGGTTCAAATATACAATTGAGTCTTTGAAACAACAATTTTGTTGGTACTTGGAGTGAAACTCAATATATAATGAAGAAACCTTCTAAAGAAAAATTGATAAGAGGTACAAATGAAAAGAACTTGTTCAAGCAAATGGTAAAATCTGAAATTTTTGGTCATCCAATAACATACAAAACTTCCAAATCTATATAATAAAATCCTAAAAAGACATTAGTCAATTCTATAACATCTATGATTTTAAAAAATAATGAAAAACCATGACCACCACTTGAACTAGTGATATTGACACCCGTAGTAGAAACACAATAGGATGTCATCTTGCACAAAGAGTCACTATTGAAAATAGTCATGGGTAAAACAAAAGCAAGGGATATTCTTGAATACTATTGTACCTAACTCCCTATAAGGTACCATCCTTAGTACTAGTGTGCCAATGCTTTTATCTGTTGGTGACACTTTCATGCCTTGGTGGTTATTTCATTATGCAATAACACTACCACCATCCAGGTGGCACTTTTACCACTAAATGGAACTTTTACCACCTAGAAGTACTTTAGCCAGTGGGTGATAATTTTTCTTGAATTTTAATTCTTACATTTATGTCCATTTGATTTTCAAGCATCAAGGCTAATGAAGTGATTGTGTTTTGTTGTGTGAGGCATTATAGACATGGATTGCAAAGAGATGTGACCACATGCATTGGATACCATTCAAGTATTATTAGGATTTATTGATCATGTGTTATTGGCATTGAAATTGTATCACATGTCCCTTATTCCAAATGTGGATTTCAAATAGGACCTATTCTTAGAACTCATAGATAGATGGTATTCAAATATGAATACCTTCCAATAAACAATTAGAGGTATGATAGTTACCCTAGAGAATATATGGGGTATTCATGAGGAACATATTAGAGGGACACAAATCTACATGAGCCAAGACTAGTAGCATAGTCTATAGAGGTGGTAGAGAACCATCCTCAATAATTTAATATAAACTCTTGATCCACTAACTAAATAGACTCAATTCTAAATACATCGATGAAAGGAACTTGCAGTCAATGTTTGGAAATATACTCCAAAGTATAAAATGACCCACCTTGTATCAATAAAACCTATATTAATACAAGTTTTACTCCAAAATCTATTTCCATTTTCACATCCACCAATGTCCCTAATAATTTATGGATGAATCGTATGACACCCTCATTTGCCTCATATTATTAAGTCCTAATTTTAGTTATTCTCTCAATCTCATTTGTATCTAGGAAGTTTGTCTCATTATTTACCACCTAAATATCAAAATTTACTTTCTCAAATAAAACAACTAAAGAAGCAAGTGAATTTTATATAAAAATTGTCATCCAAGCCCAAATATTCTTATGAGAATTTGTTAAATCAATTCCTAGATCCTCCCATGCTTAGAAATCCTTTTCATTTCAACTTTAAGATTCCTAGTTTTTTTTATATGTGAGGAACAAGGTGATCCTCTTGATCATAGATATTTGAAATTTGGTTGCAGCACAATCATGCATGATGAAATATCATTGCTTAAAATATTTTTCCAAATTCTTAGTGGTCATATTGTAGAATGGTATTATCAAATACCACAACATTCCCTTGAGAACTTTGAATATGTGTTCAAATATATTATATATACATTAAATAAAAGACCACAATCATTAACATCATTAATATCAATCAATCAAAGGGTAATTTTTTTCACCATTTTATCTAAATGGTAAGATATGGTAAGTAATATTTAGTATATCCTACCTACTAAATCCTTGTTAGACATATTCATAGAAAAATTTATTTAACTATTGGAAAACCATATATAAGTTACCAATGTAATATATTTTAATCATTGTCATAACGATGCCCAAAAAGATAGAATCCACTCTTCAAAAAAGGGGCATCTACAAATCAATTCTCCTAAAATAGAGGAATGACCTTCCTCTCACTCATAATATCAATGACAAAACCTACATGAGAGAAATACTAAAGATATAAAATCTTAAAAAATAAATCATTCTCATGCTATCCCTAAGCAATAACAAGGCCAAACACCTAAAGGAATCTTAACAAAACAACACTAGTCACTCCTTTCCAAATCAAACCAATCTCTCTCTACAATATTAACAAGATTTATAAAAACTAGAGAAATTCAATTTCCACCTATCAAATACAATAATTTCAACCAAAAGTAAACTCCATAATTTCACTCTTATCAACATTGTGATTTTATTGTATCATTGGTATTTGAAAAATAGATGCAAAATTCTTCAAAAATGTATTCAAAAACTCAATGAGGAGGGATGGATCATTCTAAATTTCCCAAAATCCTAATTCTTTCCTAGAACTTATACTAGGAATACTCTAAAAAAGTATTTAATTATAAATCAATCAGCTATATGCCCTATGGAAGTATATCAACTTCAAGAAATCTATTTATCTAACCCAACCTTTGTATGCATCATAAAAATATAAGTCAACATAAATCCAAAAATATCTCTTTAATTCATCCAATCAAGGATAGAATGTTCATTAATCAAAATGTAGATTGTAAAATATTGATTCTCAACACTATTTGTAATCATCATAAATTGATTTGACATCTTAAAAAATTGAAGGTAATTTTACATTATCTAAACGTCAAGTACAAATATCTTCCAAGTTAATGCATGTGTCCATTTCACCTCATGGTAAGCTTAAATCAAGTAGTCATTTTTTGCACTTATCACTAAGATGTTACCACTTTATCACCCATCTATATTATCATGTTTTATTGCCTTAACTAGCCCACTTATCATTTCTTTGTGGTCTTAATTTGCCTACCTATCATCCTTTGTGGTATTAACTAGCCCACTTATCAATTCTTTTTTGGCCTTGATTTTCCTACCTATCATCTTTTGTAGCCTTAAATGGCCCACTTATAATTTATTTATGGTCTTAGTTGGATCATATTTTATGGACTTAACTAGCCCAATTATCATTTCATTATGGTCTTAATTGGCCCACCTATCATCTTTTACAATCTTAGCTAGCCCACTTATCATTTCTTTGTAGACTTAACTAGGTTGCCTATCATTATTTTGCAACCATAACTAGCTCACATAACATTTTTATAGTTGTAACTAGACTTCATATACTACTTGAAGCCTAAATTGGGACATAGTGTACTATCATCACATATTTACTAGCCAAGCATTATAATCAAAGTGCTATAAATCACATTGCAAATGAACTTAAGGTCTTAATTACATCCCCAATTACAATGACCACTAGAAAAACCATCCATATTTTACAATGATGAAGAAATTAGATTTATTTATTATGAATCCCATGATGATACCATTTTGATAAGTTGTATTGGGATGAGAAGTATGATAGGAAACCAAGGCCCCGAATCCTCCCAATCTACATGGTATTGTTGGCATAAACACTTTAGTGTTCATCCACCCTAAATTTAATCATGATACTTATTAGATTAAGGCAAACTCTTATAGTCCTCCCCTCACTTGAAGGAACTTTAATGGTAAATAATCCATTTCTTAGATTACTAATGGCCCTATTTCACAATTAGAAAGTAACTATGACCAATAATAAAAAAACAACCAATATAAAAATTATTGTGCAATGAAGGATACTCCCCATATCCATACTCAAAATAGTCCTTGTGACCATATTTTTTGGGATGGATCCTCTTATGAAGGGTCACTTATACAAAGAGGTATTATCACCACCTCATAGCCATATGAGTATAATTGAATCCTAGGGGTGATACTTCCCATCCTAAACTAAAATATGAATCCTATCACTTAAAAATAATTTTATTTTATGAATCCATATTTATCAGCTATAATCCATCCATGTAAATCACATAATCCTTATTATTCTAAATTCATCCATCTCTCTCAATTTCAATTTATATAATTATTTATAGGAAATAAAATCAACCTATGAATTCAACTAATTCACCCTCTATCAATTTGATTTCATCAATCAAAGTTGATTCAATTTATATTTCTTCATTTCTAGTTGATCTATGTCTATTATTTTGAATTAACCTCTCTCTATCAATCCAAATTTTCACTTTTAATTTTACTTATTTCTATCTAGATTTAGCTAATTAGTTTCAAAATCATGATCATCATCATGGGGGATCAATTTTTGTTATCTTTCTTATATCCTTCACATGTGGGTGAAAGCAATGTTTATCTTACTGACTAGGGGGTATCTCTCATTGTCATATCAATCAAACATACACTTACTCCGGAGAGAAAATAATTCATATAAAATACCTCCTTGACTAGGGACATCCATTATCAATCAAATCAAGCATATCACTATTCATAATCCCTAATAGGGAGCATATATAATTGATAATGGTTTAGGTATGTTTAAATTCCTTCAAACCCCTAAGGTCTAGGCACATATCAATATAAATTCCTTTGATAAAAGCTAACAAAAGTCATTTAGGCAATGTGAACACTAGTCCTTCAAACCCAAGAGGTCTAGGCAATAATTTCTTATAATTATCATAAAGTTATTTAGATTGAAAATGGTCTTAGCATAATAAAATCCCTAGAAATACTAAGCACATGAATATATTTATTTAGGCTGATAATGGTTTTTGCATGATCAACACCCTAGCAAGTCTAGGCATATATGTACAAAAATTTATTCATACTACCAATTGTCTAAACATGATTGGATCCCTAGCAATCTTGGAAAGTCAAAACCCTAGTGATTCTAGGCACACATATATAATTCTTTAGATTTACAATGGTATAAACATGATTGAATCCCTAGTTATATAGGTAAATCAAATCCCTAGCAAGTCTAGGTGTATGTATATAATTCTTTAGACTTAAAACAATCTTAGCATGATCAAATCCATAATAGGTTTGGACACATCAATATTTTTCTATTTTAGGACATTAAGGATTAGGTATAATTCAATATAAATTCTTTCAAATAATTATAATACAAAAGTTCTTTGGGCAATGTAATTAATGTGTCAAGCACTAATAAGTACCTCTTTTACAAAATTGGGGTATCTCTAGTAGCTTTTGAGGTATTCATTTCACAATGAATACCTCAATATAGTGAAAAATGTAGACACCCAATTTTGGAATGTCTAGCTAACTCATAAGTTCATCAATTTCAAAAATTAATTCTCATACATTGGATTTGTAATCAACCAAAACAAATCTACCTTTCTTAGACCTAAAATTTAAACATTTATCACTTCAAAAAGTAACATCATATTTGGGATATAATTTTCCCTTTCAAATATTTTAAAAACTTCACAAAAGCACCACCATTATAATAGGATCAAATAGATTTTTCTAACAAGTATATATATGCCTATACTCCTATGATAATTAGTGCCTCAAAATGCAGTAATATGGAACTTGATAGTGTTAGTTGCAATTATGTACCCTAGTGGTAAATTTACAAGCAGTGGATTTGCTCCCTAGGTGGAAAATGCATAGGTTGTGAACCTATCTCTAAGGCTGCAAATTTCATTTAAGGATAAAATCTTTAATTTTTGCCACTAAAATAGTTTATAGCTCACTGAAGTTCACAACTAAAAACTTGTATAACTTATGAAATTGTCTATACACCTTCAAAATGGAAATTTTCCTAGTCCAATACTCATGCCTATCCATGTTAGTAGCTTTCTAGCTCAAACCAAATTTTGGTGCCACAAAATATTTCTAGCTTAAATTACCTTTTTCTCATGCCAACCCAATCAAAGCATGCCAAATATTCAACTCAAATTTTTCCTAGTTGGAACTTGTCTTTTCTCAATTGCACAAATATTTGAAAATATTGCCTCCGTCTCAACTCCAAAAGCCCAAAAATCTAAAAATTGAGCATCTACCTATCCAAACAGATAAGGATAATACAAGTAATATTTGGAAGAAATATTAATAAGTTATATTGATAAAGTAATTTTGAGTAAACTATTTTGAAATAGGGAGCTGAGGTTTAGCGAGTGCGGCGGGAGTGAGGGTTTGAATTTTTTGGGCAGGAATCTCAGCCAAGGCAGTAGAGGTAGAGCAGGTATGGAAGGGGTGGGTGGGAATATTGATCTTGGATCAAGTGAGGATCTAGAGGAAGGCGGTTAGGCTATGGTAGCTTTGGAGGTAGGCATCATGCGGGGGCCCGACCCTCCTTAGAAAGACCCCGACAAAAAAGATACGAAGGACAATGCGATACCCAAGAAGTGATTGTATTTTGCTGAGACTCTTAGCAAAAAAAGAAAGGAGGTTATCTCTCTTTCGGCCCTAGTTCCAGTAAATAATAAAATTTCAGCCCCGATAAGTTCCATGAGCCATTTTCTTTCAATGGAAGAATTCTTCTTGGCAGGCAAGTTTTTGGGAGTTAGGTCGAACATGGAGACTATCAAAGCTTGGGCGACAGGTAAATGGCAATCAGTAGGTAGCTTGGAATTGGTAGCTCTAACTTGAGGGTTCTTCATTATCCATTTTAACAATATGGAGGATGTTAACCATATTTTAATAGGAGGTCCTTGGTTTCTATGAAAAAGGAGCCTTTTTCTCAGATGATGGGATGAATATTTTGACCCTAAAAAGCAAAATATTAACATTGCCCCTATTTGGGTTCATCTCTCGAGTCTACCTACCCAGTTATTCAATGAATATTGGTTACAGGGCATAGCCAGAACTATAGGGGACCTAATATCCTTTGACCATGCAACCTTGGCCAGGACAAGGATGACTCATGCATGAATATACGTAAATGCTAATTTGGATAATGAATTACCAAGGTTTGTGGAGCTAGAGTATGGAGAATACTATTGAAAATAGCTGGTAGAATATGATAACAGATCGATATTTTGTGTAGAATATAAAAATCAAGGACATCTATGTAATCAGTGCCCTAACCTGGTAATGAATAGAGAAAAGCAAAAGTAGGGAATGCTAGACAGAGGAAATTGAGAAGTTTCCTTAGCAGAGGCAATTTCAATCAGGTAAACTATGTCTACCAAAAATAGAAAAGAGAGGGTGTAGGATCCTAGCAAGACAAAGGAAAACAACAAGATTTTGGTAACCAAAATACTCAGATAAGTTCCAATTGTCTAGTTTCAAATAAATTTTCAATTCTATCCAATATGGGAGTAGGAGGATTATTGGAATACATGGAAGCCCAGAACCTTCAGGATAACCTTTCTGACTCTCTAGAATCCCCATCCAAGTCTGGATACTCAAACCCTAATTCTAAAATTACTGTAAGTCTCTTTGGGCATCATAAAGCCAAACTCTAATACCTGATATCTAGAATCCCCATACAAGTCGAGATACTTAAATCCCAATGCTGAAAATACTTCAAGCCCAGTGGGCATCCCAAAGCCAAACCCTAATGCTAAAGAACTTAAGAAGAAATTTGAGGCATTGGAAAATAAAAATCTCATATCCCTAACATCATCACTAGGAGCCAGGTGAATCCTACTGAGGGGTCATCCCGCATACCAATGGAATACAAGAAAAAAGGAGAAGATTTAGATTTAGGGGTGGAGATATGTGAAACTCTTTAGACTGATTAATATGGCAGTCCGATTCTACAACAAGTTGCCTCCCCCTAGTTTAGTCCTAAAAAAACCAAGAGCATTGTGAAGTCTCCTATAGATTTTGGCAGTGAAAAAAGAAGAGGGAGAATATCAAATGTTGAGCATCAAAAAATTAAAATTGATAATGACATTGCTAATGGAAAATAGAAAACCTTGTTTCAATGGGTTATTTCGGGTTCTGAAGACACCAAATTAGGAAAACCCCCTCAAGGGAGGGGGAGAGGAAGAAATCCCAAACAATCTAAATGAAGTTCCTTTTATGGAACGTGATAGGCCTAAATGGCCTTCCCAAACACAGGGAAGTCAGTGTAAGAAGAAATTAAGTGAATCCAATTATTATCATGTTGCAAGAAACAAAAACTAATGAGATTTAGTCAAAAAAAGTAGCAAACAAAATCTGGAATCAAGGGGAGAAGGTTTGCGAATCAGACATAGAAGCGTTTGGATGCCTTATGACTTTGTGGGATCCCTGGATAGTAGAAGGCACCATTATTCAGAAAGATGACAGGGTTCTTAGTGTTTTATTTAAGGAAATAAAAAGCAACAGGTCATGGATCTTTTAAAATATTTATGCCCTGACTTCAATTCAAGGGAGAGATCTACTGTGGGAGTACTTAGGCAATCTGAATGAAATATTCCATAATATCCCTTGGATTCTAGTTGGGGATTTTAACACTCCTCTTTACCCTTCAGACAAAATGGGTGGAAATGAACCACCTATCAAGAGCATGGATGAGTTCAATTACTTTGTGAACTCCAACATGTTGATGGATGTAAAACTTAGAGGAGCGAATTATACCTAGAGCAATCATAGGATAGGGTATCATCTCATTCAAGAAAGGATTGATAGTTTTTTCCTATCAAAGGAGGCTACAAATTGATTCGGTGATTCTACCCTACAAGCCCTTACTAAAATTACCTCTAATCATAATCCCATTTTGTTGGAGATCCCTAACTCTTTGTCCTTCAAGAAACCTTTCAGATTTCAATCTATGTGGATCAAATATTCCAATTTCAAAGATAACTTAATTCAGTGGTGGCAGCAGCCTATCAAGGGTAGTGTAGCTTTTAAACTTGTTGGAAAATTAAAGTTTGTTAAGGAAAAGCTTCAAACTTGGAACAAAGAGGTCTTTGGGAACCTCTTTGAAAATAAAAAATAGGTTTTTGAAATTTTGAAGATAATTGATCAGAGGATTCAACATGGTGATGCTGATGAAACTACTAGGTAGGAGGAACGAGATAAAACTAGCAGAGTCTCATAACATTTTTTCATGCGAGGAAATATATTGGAGGAAAAAATCAAGGGCTCTTTGGTTGAAATATGGAGATTCAAATTCCAAGTTTTTTCATGTCACCACGCTTAGAAATAAAAGCAATAACAAGATAATTTTTTTTTTTTTAAAGTAGATGGTTCTATTACTTAGGACTTAACAGAAATCAGAAAGGAGGCAGTAACTTATTTCAATTCTATCCTTGGTCAGGAATCACAGTGCAATGAGGTGGCCAAATATATTCTCTTGCAATCCATTCCTAGCATAATAAATGAGGATATAAAACTTAAGCTTCTAGCTCCATTTTATGATGAGGACATTAAGGAAGCCTTGTTTAGCATGGATCCAGACAAAGCCCCAGGACTCGACGACGTTCCCCCTTGTTTCTATCAAGATTTTTGGGACATCATAAGTGAGGATGTAATTTTTTCTATAAGATAATTCAAATAAAGCAATCATATCCCAAAAGGTCTCAACTCTAATTTTATTTCTCTAATTCCTAAGAAGCAAACCCCTAAATCTATGGTTGACTTTAGGTCAATCAGTTTGTGTAATATTTCTTACAAGATCCTAACTAAAGCCATTGCAAATAGAATGAGATATGTTCTATCCCACATCATAGATCCATGTCAGGGAAGCTCTGTCTAGGGCAGGTCAATCTTGTATGGAGTTATCACAGTTCATGAAGCTTTGCACTCTACTCATAAGACTAAAATATCTATTTTTACCTCAAGCTTGATATGAACAAAGCATTTGATAAGCTAAATTGGGACATTCTAATTTTTGTCCTCATTAAGTTTGGTTTTCACCACCAATGGGTTAATTTGATCAAAGAATGCATTTCTAAAACATGGTTCTCAATTTTGGTTAATGGAACAACTATTGGTTACTTTCAAAGTTATAGAGGAATTCGGTAGGGGGACCCTATCAGCCCCATGTTATTCATCATTTTGGCAGAAGCTTTAGGCAAAACCATAAAAAATGCTTGCAGTTCAAGGTTAATATTGGGAATCAAGGCAACATCTCTCACTAGGGCTATTTCTCACCAACAATTCATTGATGATACCCTTCTATTAACTAAGGCTATGGTGGTTGAGACCAAAAGAATTAAATACATCTTGCAACTCTATGAGGACGATGTTGGTCAGAAAGTTAATTTCAATAAAAACAATTTATATTTCTTGAACACACCCATTCAGAGGCAAGGAAGGATTGCAAAAATTTTAGGGTGTGATATAGCAAACCTCCCCACTTCATATCTTGGTCTTCCTCTTTTCATTGGTTCTCCGAGAGATTCAATGTGGGACAGGGTTATTGAAAGAATTAAAAAAAACTTGCTGGATGGAAAGGTCATCTTCTATCTCAAGCAGGAAAGCTGACCCTCACTAAGGCCTCTCTTCAGATCATTCTAGTCTATTTCATCTCTATTTTAAAGCCCATGTGAAGGTTTTCCAAAAAATTGAGAAACTCCAAAAAGAATTTTTATTGAATGGATCAGAGGAGAAAAAAAGGATACACCTTGTAGGATGGACCAAAGTGTGTAGACCCAGGTAAAATGGGGGCTTAGGTCTGATGAGAATTGCTCATATGAATTTAGCTTTACTAGCTAAGCAAATGTGGTGCCTCATTTTTGGTGAAGAAAATGAATGGACAACTATCATCAAATGAAAGTATCTTCAAAATATGGAATTTCTAAGTGACTCAGTTCCAATCAGAGGTTCTAATTTTTGGAAAGCAATTCTCAATTGTAAGGAAATAATCAAAAAAGGTTTAAGATGGGTTTTAGGCAATGGTGAGAGGATATATTGCTGGAATGACAGGTGGGTTAAGGACGAACCACTGACGTAATATCCTAACTTAGCCTGAATCATAGATATCATGGAAGAACTCATTGGCAAAAATGTCTCCAACTATATGGTTGAGGAAAGAGGTAGAATGAATTGGAAACAAATAAGGATTCAGGGATTTCAAGCAAAATAAAATGATCTTTGTAACATTCTTGAGTAATAGTTTATCCCCATGAGACCCAAGGAAGATCAAGTGACCTGGGCTCCTACGAAAAATTGACAGTTCACTGTTATATCAAATTACAAGCTTTTACTTGATGACGAGGATTTTGTCCTCCAAAAGGACTTAGTTTGGATAAAAAAATTAATTACAAAAATTACAGTCTTTTAATGGTTGGTTATCCAAGGAAGAATTTTAACCATTGATAATATGATGCATAAAGGTATTTGTAATACTAATCGTTGTTATCTATGCAGGGCTAAATAGGAGACCATTTATCACATTTTCCTTGAGTGCCCTTTTTCCTTGACTATCCTAAGTGGGGTTTTTCAGGCCTTCAATATTTCCTGGGTTAAACCAACCATCGTATTTGATTTGTTCATCCAGTGGTCTTACCCCTTTTCAAGCCAAATACTTAGATACATGTGGAAAATTTGTCTTAATCACTATCTTTGGCAGGTGTGGTTAGAAAGGAACCATAGAGTATTTAATGAGTCTATCCATGATCATCAAACTATCATTGCCAAGATCCTATCCTTTGCCAAAGAGAATGTGAACCTTATTCCTTTTGATAGCCATAAACCTCATCTGCAGGAGACCACAATTGCTCAATATTTAAGCTTAACCTTGTTATATGAGTCTGTGCCTAGGGTAGTCAACCCTAGAGCCAATATTAAGTGGTCCCCACCTCCTACGGGTTGGTTTAAGTTTAATTTTGATGGAGTGGCTAAGGACAATACTAGCAGAGCAGGCATTGGCGGTATTATGTGAGATCATAATGGGAATATGATGCTTGTATTTTCCAAATATTCTAGAACAAGGACGAACAACAAAGCTGAAGCTAGAGCTATGTGGAGAGGCCTTCAAATGACTCAAGACTTAGAAGGCAATTTGATCATAGAAGGAGACTCTATGCATGTTATAAATCTCCTCAATAATTAGAAAACACCTTCTTGGAGGATTAAATTTTTTTTTGAAGAGGCTAGGATCCTTTTCCAGGGAAGATAGGATAGAAAATCCCAACATGTCTTTTGGGAATCTAACAAAATTGCTGATAAGCTGACCAATTTGGGTGTCAATGGTGACAGACTTTTCAAATGGGAACATGGTGTCCCGATCGAAGTAGAGGAGCTTATTCAACAAGAATTCCAAGAATGATAGTAAAATTTACCAATAGGTAAGACATGATAAGTTCAAAGGCTAGGAGTATTCCTGCATCTTTTTTGAAATGGACTCACAATAAAAATTATTCGAGTTGTTAGTCTTTGTGGATGCTACTTGGAAATACCACAAAGAATAATGGGGATAGTCAAATTTCAGATAACATGGCTCCTAGTCATCTTAGTAATTTGAGGTTGGTTGATAATCACAAGGCAGGAAAGAAATGACAATATAAGACTTCGAACCAGAGCCATGTGGACCACCAGATAGCCACCACCATAAATCTAGCCAGCAGGTTCACTTCTCCAAGGCTGATTGGCCAAGACAGGATGTGGTCCCAAAGCATGTCATATATGGAAGAAAGCAATTACCAAATAATTATTAAGAGTAACTATCAATACAGAGCTTGTGGGAGTTTTTTCAGTACTTTGCTATGTGTGTTTGCAACTTTTTGTTTCTCCATTGTTTCAAGGAAGGGATTTGTGTCTATTTATTTTTTTGTAATTATGATGTACATGTGTTTTCTCGGGGTATACCCAAAATGTTGTACGAGAATATTATTTTTTATAACAGGCTATGTACCTTACCGGATGTAATGGCTTTGGTGACATGTAGATTTTACATATATAGTATCCTTAGTAAGGACATGTTCATCAACAACCCTAGGATGATTTTTGTAAAAGGTTTTGGGTCAACTTGTAAAACCCGGTATTAATGCTATAGTATCTTATCTACCAAAAAAAATTAATTTTGAGTAGCAAGCAATGTTTGCATAGTGAAGCTTTAGAATTTATTTGTAGTCCTTTGAAGTTTAGTGGATCTTATTTAAGTTATTTTTGTCTCCAAGTATCCTCAAGCATTGTATGCATGACTCACACTTTGCATAGACTTTATCAAAAGGATGAGGTGGGTGCTTGTTTCTTTCAACTTTGATTGATTGATCCTTTCCATTTAACCTTTTTCTCATATAATATTAGTCAAATCGCATCCTTATGTTTGAATCAATTTTATTAATTTATTATTATAGCCTTCTTTAGATAATTAAATATTTCACTCTAGATTGCTTGAAAGACTTTTAGGTAACATCTGGAATTTTTCAAGTGATGCAAAAATCATAGAACATTTTGGATGTTTATCCAGTTACATTAGATAATTTTATCTCCTGGACAAAATTACAGAATTACTCAATGATGGTGAGATAATCAGTTGGGATAAACAATAAATTGTGTGTGAGCTCATGTTCTCCAGATATAAAGAAAATTTCCTTATCAATAAAGATAACATATTCATTCGTGAGGACCTCATGCCACTGTGGAATCAAGCCCTAGTTTTGATGATGCAGTATCTTACCATAGATGACTTATCCTCTCCACTATGAATATTCCACATGGATTTCCTAAACTACCTAAAGTATGTCAAGCTCATAAACATATCAGAGTGAAGAGACAAAAATGAAACATAAATTAATATGAAATAAAAAGTATAATTCAAAGAATATAGAATTGGACAATGAATGATCTTATATTAATGGGGGAGCATAAAAATTCCATTGTTACAATCAGTATCTTTGAATCCCTTTGATACATATTTTACAATGGCTAGGGTTATCCAAAACCCTAGCAAAACAACGTTTGTGGTGCTTCAAACGCGTCCTTGATCCCCAAAAAGTGAGTGGGCTTTTAGTTATTCGATGTTGGGCCACTCCAACTTAAGTAGTTGTCCAATGTTGATGTCACACTTCTAGATATGCACACACTAAAATAAAAAATAAGTTAGTAGCACCTGTGAGGGCTCCACAATGTGAGGCCCTCTATGATCAATACCAAAACCCTAACTATTTATTGTAAATAACATGAAAAAAATTAAAAGTGCATGTAATAAAATAATAAAAAATGGATTTACCTTACGTATTTGCTCTCTTTTGATTTTATGTACTCTATTGTAGTGAATCGATGCGACGATGCAAGGCTAGGGGGACTTCAAAATATTTGGCATAAAATTCTTGCGAGTGCTTGGTGACTACTAGAAACACCCATGGGCTATTGGTAATCATAAAGGGTACCCAAAGGTGCTTGGAAGTGAAGGATTCACCCATAGGTGCTCGGGAGTGACAAGAAGCACCCGAAGGCGTTCAACGACTACGGGGGAAGTTTAAAGAAGTAGATATGCCTGAGCGAGGGAGGTGGTAGTGGATGTGAGGGCTATGGTGAGTGAGGATGGAAGGGAAGAGCACTTGGATACTCTAGAGAACTCAGTGGACAAATAATTCAGGAAAATAATTATGATTTAGGGATTGCTTAGGTTAGGGGTTGAGCCATCAAAATGGCTCCTATTAATAATCCAACCTAGGGCATACTTAGGGTTTCAACGACACTAATCGTGTGGCTAAGATAAAAGTATATCGAAGGGTGGATATTAAATCTAGGGTGTGGCATGGATTTATATGGATGGATGGATAAGATCGGGTGGAATTGGATGGCTAGGATTAATTCACTTATATAAGCATATATTTATCATATATAATATAATATATAAAATATTAATATTTAAATATATATAAAATAAATATATATTAATATATATGAATAATGGGTGGAAATGACAATAAATTTATGGACAAAAAGTGGCTAGGCTTTGGTGTCTACAGATACCCCTTTTTATACTGCGTTGTGTGAAACACAATGTAGTATAAAAATACAAGACACCTATTTTGGCTAGGTGCAGAAGCAACTTCTCTTGATATGTGGAACACGATATTGGAGACAAAAGAATGATAGAATTTGGAGTTTACATAGCTTACCCCTCAATTGGCGAATGAATTTGTGAATGAATCTCACAATCCAATTGAAAAATCTGTGCAAATGAATTATGGACGATGTGATAGACAATACTATTTTTATCCCAACAATGCAAAGGGGATTGTTGAAAAATGTGAAATGATGCATAAGTTTTTTCTCCAACAGAGGAAGGGTTTTGTGAAAATGTGATGAAAAAATGTGTCTATTTTTACCCTAATAGATGAAGGTATTTGTGATAGATGTGATGTAAAATGTGTCTATTTTTTGCCCCAATAGATGAAGGGATTTTGCCAAATGCAAATTCCATGATCATGTAAGATGTATCCCATTGTGGAAAAAGTGAGAACCAGATGTGATTGCTCTAAATTTGGTATGATTTGATGCAGTTGAAAATTTTGGCTTTCGATGTCATTGATATGCAAAGATGAAAAATACAAAGAGTAAAAGTAGTCAACTTCAGAGGGCCAAATAGTGACTATCAGATAATTTCTATGATCAGAACCAATCACCCTAGTTAAGACTAGTCACCATGATGACTATAAAGAAAATTTCTGATGATGAAATTTGATATTGTCCATGTTTAAGGCCCACGAACTAGGCCATCAATGATACCTTTGTGCAAATTGTTCTTGGCAAGGTTTCACTCAAAATGTGAAGTACCAAATATGATTGTGATTTTGAAAAATGAGATATGGGATTATGAAAATGACAAAGTGTTATTATGGTAGGCTATTCATCTTACTGAATTGCATGGATGCAAATCATTGTAATCACCAAGTATATAGAAAAATCCACTAGATATGAGATTCACTTGAATGTTGGTTTGCTCTTGGAAAATGTGCAAATGTTGACATGGATGATGTTTTATGATGTTTGAATGATGTATTAATGATGATAATGACAATTGTGGTCATTTTGTGAAGATTTTGACCATTTTGAAGTGCTTTTGTAACTTGTTATGCAAATTTGCAATTTTTGGTCGCAAATGAAAATTATGCATCCAAATCAATTGGAATATTCATAAAACCTACTAATATGATGGATTATATTATTGGATGAAATATGGAGTGATTCAATAGGAATAAACCACTATTTTGTAATAATTTTATCTTTTTTCAAATTTGATACCAAACACCCATTGGTTCTTTTGGCCTGCAGAAACACCTGTAGGTGTTTGGATGCTCTACAAATGCTATGATATGCTTTAGTGCACAAGGAAACACCCATGGATGTCTCAAGGTGCATGAAGAAACTATAAATAGCTAGCAAGACAAGAAACCAAGCTCATTTACATTTGAGAATTTGTGAAGTTGGTCTGGTAGAGTGGAGTGAAGTGAGTTGAATTTATTTGGGCATAGAAGCTATGGTGAATGAGGGAGTGGGTGCGGAGGCTAGAGCTATGGATGGATTGTAATATACTAAGGTTATACCCTTGTTTGTGTATTATGCAATTTTTTTGTATTTTTATGATTTTTTAAAAAAAATGACAAATGACAAGTGTTTTGTGCTATGTTGTAGCTTAGGATTTTGGAGGCTTGGTATCGTTTCTTGTCGTACATTCTTGGGATTATTAAGGCCATGTAATATAAGGAGTGGGAGTTGTTTGAGGATGTGGGGCTAGAGAAGGTAGCTTGGGTTGTTATGGTGAGGGTTGATGAGGGGTACCTCTTTGCTTTGGTGAAGAGGTGGGATGCAAATAGGGGGACTTTTTAGCTCCCCATGGGAGAGGCGATTGTGATATTTGAGGATGTATATCATATCCTTGAGGTTCCAATAGAGGGGATCCTAGTTGAGGTTGGGCATGTTCGAAAGACAAAAATGATGAAGATGTTTGGTGATGGCTGACAGGGTGTGAGGGTGGAGAGTGGAGGTATGTGGACAAGGAGTTGGACACCCTATGTACCTTGGTTATGTTTATGTTAGCCAACATCGTTGTACCAAACAAAATTGAATGCAGGTTCCCTTAGAACCTGATAGGGGTAGTGAGAAATATGCTCACTAGGTGGTAGGTGTATGAATGGGCTCCTACCTTGTTGGCATAGGTGTATCGTGAGCTATATGATGTGATGAGGTGGGGGAGGAAGGGATTGAGGTTCAACATGCTACTTTTGTGTTAGGTATGGGATAACTTTAGTGTGGCTCGATCATAGGTCTTACGAGTAGCGGGCTTGGATAGGGTGATGAACATAAGATTATACTGAGGATGAAAAATATAATATAATTTTTTTAAATTTTCAACCCAAATTATAACAAAAATAATATCAAAGCAGTAAATAATTCACACATCATCACACACATGAGATATGATTTAATGTGGTTCACCCAATGTGGGTTATGTCCACGAAGAAAATATTTCTTATAAATTTTCTCAATGAATCTCTTGGGAACCAAATCCCTATTACAATGTTTATAGATATTTGTCCAAATGAGACATCAATATTTTATGCTCAAATTAATCGATCTCTATCCATAGGAGACCCCAATCCCCACTAATCTAATTTGTAGACCTCTATACATATGAGAACCCTATCCCCTTTGCGTTGGTTGGCTTCCAATTCCTGTTCTCAACTCTGCTAAACTCTGATCAATTATGCTCACAACTCTAATAAAAATGGCTCACCAATATGATAAAATCTTCTCAACTATTTTTACTGATCTATCTCATACCTACTCACAAATATACCTTAAACCTACTCACAATTCTGCCTTAAACCTATTCACAAGACTACTTCAAATCTTCCTAGAACCGTTCACAAGCCTTCTCCCAAAGAGACCTATTAAAAAAACTCATAATTATGCTCTAGTTTGCTTATTGTCTTTGCTTAATTACGCTCTAACACATGCTCAAAATTTTCTCATAAAACTTGCTTGATCATAATACTTCAAACATATTCTACCAAGAATTCTTGTTCAAGAACACATAAGAAAATATATGCAATATAATTCCACCTTATGTTCTTTTCAAACCAAATACACAATTGTTTTACAAAACTTGCTCATCCACATTCAATACATTCAAAACAATACTTCAAAAACCATTCAGATAATGAATGCTCATTTTGTTTCACAAACCCTAGCTCAAATATTTCCAACAATGCATACCAAGATCCACCTCAAAACTACTTTCTCAAAACACAACCACCTAGATAAAAAGTTGAACCACCATGCTTCAAAATGCTTGATGAAGATGTGCACAAAAAAACCTGTCTCAAAAATAATATCTTTTGCATCTTTAAAAGGATCAGTACAACACCTTTTCATATATTGGAAAACCTTCTCAAAATGTGTGCACAATTATGTTCCACACTAATGCTCTATAACTCTCTTGATTTCTAAAAATAAAATATCAAATCTTGAACCAAGCCCTTCAATATTAAAGCAAGTATTACAAACAACAAAATCACATTGTACACCTTTTATCTCCCACTAAAATATTTCAACAATGCACCCACAAATTGAGTTGCCACTAATTATCTTATTACTCCACAATATAATACTTCGAAATTAATTACAATTTTCCCCATTTTTATTTCCTTCTAAAACAAATATATATATATATATATATATATATATATATATATATATATATATATATATATATATATATATATATATATTTCCCTTATAACTCCCTAATTCCAATAGCGCACAATAATCAAGCACAACTTAGGCCCTTAATATTTCAACCTTAGTCACTAATAAAAAAAACATTTTCGCTTATCACAACTACCATGGGTTGGAATCGACCATGAAACCTCCTACCTACCAGTACACTAGCACCACTTGGGATACCACTAGGCCAACCACCCACATAGAACCAAAGATGCATGTTGTATGTTTTAACACCTTCGCAAAATCTCCTTGCTTAGAAAAATATCAAAATTGTTGTCGTTGAGTTTTGACCTCACCACCTGCTTCCTACCCTGTGCCTTAGCACTGCCCAATCTACTACTATGCCAGAAACTTGGTTGAGAATAAAACCCCACAATCCTCTATTTATTCGACCATGAAACATCCTTTTTTAAATTAAAATTCGTCCTTTCTTTTCTCATGATTCGTGCACACAAGAAAATCAAATACCAATACCATTCGAATCACAACATTACCTTAATGCATAAATTAAATCCATATTAATATGGATTTATCCTTCCTTTCTTGACTTCGATACTTTATAGGTTTTATTTGAAACCTTTAAAAAAATTGGCACCAAAACCCATCTTGGGTTTAAATTATAATATAAAATATTATAATATTTTTTTATAAATAATCCTTGGGCTTCAAACTTTTGTCCTTAATATTATAATATTAAAATATTATAATATTATTTCTTTTTAAGCCTTAGTCACTTGCTTCCTGCATGGTCTTAAAACTAGGATCTTCAAACTTTTAACCAGACACTTAGATGTTTGTCTCAAACTTCTTTGGCTTATAATATTTAAAGTAAATATTACAACCTTTTCCTTTTTATCAATTTCCTTGCATTGGGATGAACTTTGCCTTGCATAATTAACCAACTTATAAACCTTATCTTTTTTCCATGCCAAGCTATCTTTGACATCAATGAAAACCAATATCATCAACCTATGACATCAATCCTTTGACATCAATGACAACAATATACTCAAAATTTTCAACAATCTCCCCCTTTGTCATTGATGGCAACCCTTTCTAAAAATTCCTTTTCCTACCATTTGATTCCAAATCTGCTCCCCTTGAGAAACTGTTCCCCCTTACTGAATGCTCTCCCCTTACTCAAATCTCTTCCCTTTTGACATAAATGGAAATGGGACTCCTTTGGGGCTAGATATAAGACTCTTAGATTAGCCCCCCTCCCCACATCCTATCCTTGAGGTTGTTAAGTTTGGGATGGGAGTAAGACTACTCCCAATTTTCCCCTAAGATACTCAAAAGTTTTCTTTGGAAGTGGATTAGTAAAAATATTCATAATTTGTTCCTTTGTAGTAACATATTCTAATTTTACTTGCTTATCTATCACCTGTCCTCTCAAAAAATGATACTTTATTGGAATGTGTTTGATCCTTAAATGCATCATTGGATTCTTTGAAATATTTATGGCACTTGTATTATCACATAGTATGGATATGGGATGATCATGCTCTATTTTAAAATATTTTAAATTTTACTTCATCCATAACACTTGTGTACAAAAAGCAACTGCTGCAATGTACTATGCCTCTACCATAGATAAGGATATTGATGCTTATTTCTTTCTTAGAAAAGAGACTAAAAAATTTACAAGGAAGAATGCTCCTCCACTTGTGTTTTTTTTGTCATCAATATTGCATGCCCAATCTGCATATGTATATGATGTGAGAGTGAAGTTGTTACTTTTGGGATACCAAAGTCCAAAATCCATAGTTCCTTTTAAATACTTGAGAATTCTCTTTACTACTAGTACATGTGTTTCCTTTGGCATTGCTTGAAATCTTGCCACTAGTCCCATTGCTTGCATTATATTTTATTTTGTAGTTGTGACATATAGTTGTAGCACCCTAAAATTGGTGCAATAAAACCTTAGTAATTACATTTACTCTAGTAAATATTCAAATTCAAATTTTAACCTCCAAAACCGCTCCCAAACTGTCGCTTAATTCGTTTCCTCCTTTCTCGTGCCATTTTTAGAGTTTGTTTTGACCGTTTGACGATATCGTCACTAATCAGACGATATCGCCTCAGATCGAATGATTTCGTCTGGGCTAGGACGTCAAAACGATCTTGTCCCAAAACTATTTTTTCATAATTAGTCTCTATTCCAATAGCGTCTCTAATCCGGGCAGAAGCGTGTCTACACCGTTAGATACCCTCCCCATTGGAGATCTCCCAAATAGGGATGATCTCTAACCTCCTAACCTCCCTCCTAAGCCTATTTAATCCTAGGCCCTCCCCTTAGCATCCCCCTAGATAAAATTACCTGTAACTCGAATTCTACACACACTAGACATCCTAAATTACCATCTACATTTGTTGCATCCAATTTTGTTGCAGGTACCTTAGTATTTTTCAGCCTAAGCAAGATTACATCGTCACAGACGATCCTGTTCAGATCAGAGGTGATCTTGTCGAATCAGAGACAATTTCGACTGTAGTCCACATTAGGGGCAATCAGTGCCCAAATTTTGCATTTTCTTCTTTTCAATCTACTATTTTATTCTGCAATTAGCTAGTTTATTTATTATTTGTTACTATTCTACACTTTGGAGTTCACCCATGTAGCTTTAAATGCATAATTAAGTCATCAATTATCATCAAATCATTGTAGTGTATTCGTATTTTGCTTATTATCATTATTTTAATGTTATTGCTGTTATTCTACATCATTGCCCTCTGGTAGAATAGTTGCATTTTTTGTATTTTGTGCCTACTTCTCTGATTGCAGGTCTCTGACAAATTCATCGAATCTTAGATGATCTTGTCTGATAGCAGACGATCCTGTCAAAACAGAAGCAATCCTGATAGCTTCAAAAATTAGAATCTTCATCAGACATCCAGATTAGGTACTGGTCTTTAATCCATATTATTCTCTTTATTTTCTGTCTAATTTTGTTTTCTGTATTCATTTAAATCTACATCTTCATATAGAATAGCTTAGAAGCATTTTGGCCAAACCTAGGACTTGGATGATTAAGGCTAAAACTGAACACATAAAATACATTCCCAACCTAGGCATGGAAACTGCCATTAAACGTTTCCTGGTGAACCCACCATCCGTCAAAAAATCACCATAATACACCTCCCCCGAGAGGCGGGACCTTCGCAAGGCCTCTCAATCCGAGGTACCATGCCATCATTTTCCCATCCTCCTTTCGGGCACGGATCCTATAGCCTGAAGGTAGGGATGCAAAAAATTTGGAGCGATACATTTTGGTGAACCCGACGTGAATACATTTTAAACCTTTTGAAAACAAAACAAAACAAAACAAAAAAAAAACCAAAACATAGATGCATTTCAAAACATTTAAAACTAATAATTTGCATATCATGTTTAGATGGTAGCTCCTAAGAAAATATTAGCAGTTACTATAAACGTTGAAAACCAATTGGCAGCCATAGAAATCAATTTTGTGCTTAGTGTGCCTGAAACAGATAGAAATCAACTTTTGTGGGATGAACTTGATAGAAGACTAAGTTTCATTTCATCTAGGTCAACAAAACTTAAACAAATCAAGAGGCTTGTCCTAGATAGAATCCTAGATCCTCATCAACTTGTCTTTTATCATGAACTTCAGAGAGCTTGCCATAGATGATTAGCTTATAGGAGAGCTCTTGTATCTTCAAAATTGTTCACCTTCGAGGAATACCTCAAGAACACAACTGTGGTACATCAATTTCTAGTTCATATAGAATCCCAAGAAACTGATCTTATGATTAGAAGAAGATGGAACAGAATTCCTAGAGCTATGTTGTATCGTGAATATTGTTGTGAGAATTATTATTATCAACCAGAATCTGAAATACATGGTATTTCTATAGCTCTTTTCATTAAATTTTTGAAGGAAAACTTTCAATTTGAAGAAGAACACTTCATGACTCTTGAATAACTCGAGCCCATTAATGATATTTATAAATTGTTTATAGAAAACTAGATCATTACTTTCAGCATTAGTTCTTGCATTTATTGTGTTTTTTATCTCTACAATATTATTACAAAAACAAGAAAAACTAAAAAAACATAACAAAAACCAAAACCTTTCATTTTAAATATTGTAGTAGGTATATAATTAATATATACCTCTTAAACTTGTTGTATATATATATATATATATATATATATATATTTGCTGAAATCTAAATTAAGCACAATGCCTAAACATAGGAATGGTAAACAAACTGAAGGAGAAGAAGAAGATTGGTTAGAAGATAAAACTAGAAGCCCAAATGTCCTTCCTAAAGATCCAATTCCGGAAGGAGAAACTCTAGATCAACCAGAAGATGACCTAGGTGAAGACAATGAACAAGAAGAAAATGTTAAATAGGATGGATCCTCATCCCCTAGAGTAGCTCCAGATGGAACTATTGCTTTTGACAACGTAGATCATTTCTGGAAATTTTTCAATAATAACATTGGTGCTCTTAATATGGCAGTTCGTATTGATAAATGGCAAATTAGTGACACTCAAGCAGCCATGGAACATATGTTTGATGTGCGCACTAATCCCTTGTCTTTCATTGATCAAGAAAGTGATAAGGCTGGACCATCCAATAGAGATATGGTCACTATGATTCAGAACATGCCAAAACAATAGGTTACCCAACCTCCTAAGGAACCTGTTATTGAGCCTAAAATCATTCCCACACAAAATAAAACTTCCTTCACTGCTTTACTTTGCCAAACTATTGATCAATATGCTTCAAGTAAACAAAAACCTAAAATGAAGCCAAACACCAATTTTCAACAATCCGGAATACAACATAATACAACTTCAAAATTCCTTCATAACACCTTTCCTACCAACAATTTACACAATAGCAACATAGCATCTAATCTTCATGTCCCTCCATCATATGCTCACAAATCCCATATCAATGCCCTACCGAACCAATATGGTGGGCAAACTAGTAATCTGGAAGCCATGGTGAAACAGTTAGCTTCGTGTATGGACCAGATAGATCCTTATCGTCCCTCGTACAATTATCGAGAGATATGTAGTCAACCTTTGGATCCCATAGTTGTAGCACAACCTTACCCTAAGCATTTTCCCATGCCCATCCTGCCTATATATAAAGGAACCGAAGATCCCATAGAGCATCTTCGCATGTTTAGGATAACATGTCATGATATATCACATGATGACTTGCTATTACTAAAAATGTTCCCAAAAAAGTTTAGGTGGAATGGCATTAGAGTGGTACTATCAATTGCCCACTCATTCTTTGAGAAACTTTGAAGAAATAGCTGAATCTTTTGTCCATCAATTTAGTGCCTACATCGAGAGGCATGTAACCATTAAATATTTATATAACTTAAAACAAGACAAGGATGAATGTTTTGCCGATTTTTTAGCTAGATGGAGGCAGTTGATAGGAAAACTGCACTTTGTGCTACCTTATAGGGAAATGTTGGACATTTTTATCAATAATTTGCAAGAACAAATATCTTATGAGTTATCAACTGCTACTTAAACTACCTTCGATCAGGCTATAGATTTAGCTCAAAGATTAGAAGATGCCCTCATTAGGAGAGGCCAACTTAGGAAGAAAGATGATGAGAAAACATCCAAAAATCAGTATAAAAACAAACAAGTTGTAGGTGACGGAGTCATTGACAGCAGAAATGTTGCTAATATCAATGCAACAAAAATAGTAGAAAAAATGATATTGAAACCACTTGATAAGCCTCCTCGAGAATTTACTATATTGAATCAACCGTTTATCAACTATTTTACCTCAATTACTTGAAAGAGGTTTGATACAATTACCAACTATCCGGGAACCTGATCCAACTATACCTGGATATAGATCTGACTTACACTGTGATTTTCATAGAGGACCTGGACACTATACCAATGCTTGTAAATGGTTGAAACATAAAATATAGGATCTGATTGATAATAATGAAATGGAGGTGCAAGCCTTCCAACCTAAAAAAAATGCTCCTAATAATCCTCAAAAGAACATTCCCCAAAATCAAAATCAAAATGCTAATCAATCATTAGACATATTTCAACACCCTTTACCAAGACATGGTAAAGAGGTGGCCAATCAAATCGAACATCATAATGTTCCTCCTCCTACCCGATATGTAGGGACCATTAGTGGACATTTACTTAATCATGATCCTCAAATATTTGACACAACTTTATCCATGGTTACGACTAGGCCCTTACATAATATTCAAACTCCAGATTCTAGTGATGTAGAATTAGATACTAAAAGTGAAATAGACATCACTTCAAACCAATCGAATAGTTCTAAAAATGAATCAGATCCTATTCAACCCATCATAGATGCTATGGTTCCAGAAGAACCATTTCCTAGAAGAGTTACTACTCGACCCTCTTCTAATCAGTTCCTCCCAAATGAACAAGCCATAAATGCTAGATCGAGACCAGTTTAGCGTCTTCAATATAACATTGTAGGTACCATTGGAGTCGTTACCCGACAACAGGATAAAAATTCTCAACAAGAACCAAACCAGAATGATGGATCAGCTCCATTTGTTTTGAAAAATCCCAATAAATGGAATCATGCTCCTAATGTTCAACCTAAACCCCCTTACAATATTAATGAGCAATTATCCAATACTACAACCAGAATTTCCCTTTTGGATTTATTAAGATCTTCTCCTACCCATAGGGATGAGTTGATGCTTACATTAAGCCAAATGATGGTACCTCAAAATATTCAACCTAAATCCATGGCCACTACTATCATCACTCGAGAAGTTGATTGTATTGAATTACGGGATAAAGATATCCCACAACACAGTTTACATAAGGATAATCCCTTATATATCACTGCTCTAATTGGAGATGTAGTTGTTAAACGAGTCTTGATTGATAATGGTTCATATCTAAACATTTGCACTTTTGACTTCTACCAACGATTTGGCTTTAGAAGTGATGAAATGAAGAAAATTGACATGATTATCAAAGCTTTCAATGACGAAACACAAGAAACGTGTGGAGTTATTACCATCGCATTGCAAGTTGGTCCTCGAACTCTAGATACGACTATGTTTATTGTACATTGCCCCGCATTGTACAATATACTCTTGGGTCATCCTTGGATCAATGCAATGTGGGCTATCCCATCAACTTTACACCAATGTGTTAAATTCAAATTTAAAAATCAATTGGTCACTATCCATGGTGATCCTAGACCCTTTGATATGTGTGCTTTTGCAGAACCCGTTGGAGTGCAATTTTGCCCCGCTCTGTCATCCACACATCCTAATTCTTATTTTTCATCTAAAACTGTGAAACACACACCCATAACTTCACCTATTTCCCCTCCATTAATTTCATCCTCATATATAGATCAACAATCTTCTAAACAAACCACTCTAGAACCTCAAAAGGATTTTCAATCTACAACCAATCCTTCATGTTCCATCCCCATAATTTCAAAACCTATAGACCCATCTATTAACACTTCCACATTATCAACATCTATCATACCTTCCACATATAAAGACATAGGGAATGATCCTTCTACATCTTATGCTCTTTCTGATGAAATTTTACCAGATTTATCCATAATCTTAATATAAAAAAAAACAAATGCTTTCATGCAAGATTCAATTCTTTTAAATAACTTGTTGCCATCTCCTCGTACTTTGGGCCTCCCACAACCTATGGGAAGTATTTACCAAGTCGGGAGTTGTGCCTTCATTTATAAAGGATATGACTGGGGAAGAATCCCTTGGAATATCAAAACTCATCATGAAGCATATGCTCGGTGTTATTTTACCAATGAATATATTAAAGCTAAACCCATAATTCTTAAAATGGGATATAAAGGGAAAGGCTTGGGACCTTTCCAAAATGGCATGAAAGAACCTTTTGAGGTAGAACCATGGCCTGCCCACTGTGGTGTGGGCCTATTTCCTAGTAAGGGTCAACCCTTTCCTTTTGAAGATGATGATCAACTCATATGTTATCAAGATTATTTGGATAGGTGTGATGATTTGCCTCTAAAAAATCAGCCATTTACATGTAACATGCTATCCATAGCTTACCCTAAAATGATTGCTGACTCCGATGAGGAGTTGGAAGGAGATATCTTCCACGATGTCTCCATTGAAGAGATGTTACACAATGGATTTTATTTTGATGGTTCTATACCAACTATATCCCAACTTGAGGCCACTAATCCTCAAGATGAATTATCCAAATTAACCTTACAAGAATTACAAGAATTGGGCATTTCACCCGCCCCACCTAATTTTGAAAAATATCTACACATGGAGGTAGAAAACGTCATTAAAATTAATATTGGAACTGAGGATAGTCCTCACATAATCAATATTGGATTAGAATTAAGTCAAGAAAAATAAGAACAATATATTGCATTCCTTAAAGAATATGAAGATGTCTTTGCTTGGACATACGAAGATATGCCCGGTCTAGACCCTTCTATAGTCATGCATCACCTAGTGGTCCATCCGGATGCTAAACCTGTTAAACAAAAAATTAGAAAAATGCATCTCAAAGTGGCTCTGCTAGTCAAAGGGGAGTTAGAAAAACTCCTGAATGTTATTTTTATACAAGCTATTGATTATGCTGAATGGATCTCAAATGTAGTTCCAGTCACCAAGAAAGAAGCCACCAAAGTTAGGGTTTGCACCAATTTTAGAGATATTAACGTTGCATGCCCTAAATATGATTTCCCTCTTCCAAACATGGATCAAATCATTGACTTTACTATCGGTAGTGGGATGATGTCCTTAATGGATGGATTCTCCAGTTATAATCAGATCAGGATAGCTCCTAAATATCAGGCTAAAACAACCTTTATTACCCCCTGGGGTACCTTTTGTTGGAAAGTGATGCCATTTGGCTTAAAGAACGTAGGTGCAACATATCAACGAGCTATGAATTATATTTTTCATGATATGATGCATGATATCCTACATGATTATGTAGATGATATTATAGCTCGCTCTATTAATGAAGATAATCATTTAGATGATTTGAGAAAAGTTTTTAATCGATTACGAGAATATCTTATTCGATTAAATCCAGCCAAATGCATATTTAGAGTTAAGTCCGATAAACTATTAGGGGTTTTAGTTTCTTTATGTGGTATCAAAATTGACCCTCTCAAGATTGTGGCTATCACTGATATGCCCGCACCTACTAATATATCTAAGTTACGAAGTTTACAAGGTAAGCTTCAAGCCATCTATCGCTTCATCGATAAGCTGGCGGACAAAACTAGTCCCTTTCTTAACCTCCTTAAGAAGGATGTCTCTTTTAATTGGGACGACGAATGTAGAGAAGCTTTTGAACTTCTCAAACAATACCTCCTTAACCCACCTGTGCTTTCATTGCCTAGACCTGATCGTCCATTTCTCCTATATATTTTAGCTTCAAATTTTTCTTTAGGAGCTATGTTAGCTCAGCTCGATGATGAGAAGAAAGAACATGCTAATTATTATATTAGCCGAACTCTCATCAGTTATGAAACCCACTACACAACATTAGAAAAACTATGTCTAGCAGTCGTGTTTGCTACGCAAAAATTATGCCATTATATGCTTAATCAGAAAACTTATGTCATTGCTAAATATGATCCCTTGAGATATCTCATGAGTCGACCTTATTTATTGGGTCGCACGGCCAAGTGGTTTCTTGCTCTAAGCGAGTTTGACCTCACGTTCATAGGACAGAAGTCTGTTAAGAGTCAAATCATAGTAGATCAATTAGCTGCTGCACCCTTAGAGTCTACCCATCCCCTCATCATTGAGTTTCCGATGAATGCTTTCAATTAGAGGCAGACCATATTGAACAATGGTCCTTATACTTTGATGGAGCCCGATGCATGAGTGAGGCTGGTGCGGGTATTATTTTAATATCCCCGCAAAAACATCTTATTTCTCTGTCCTTCAAATTAACATTTGCTTGCACTAACAATACTACAAAATATGAAGCTCTAATCCTTGGATTACGAGCTACCTTGGCGCTAAAAATTAAACATCTGTTAGTTTTTGTGATTCTCAACTTTTTATAAACCAAATTAATGAAGTTTATCAGACCAGAGATGATAAACTATGCCCATATAAAGCCTATGTTTTACAATTAATGTATCTATTTGATCAAGTTACCTTGGAAGCTATTCCTCGAACTTGCAACCATGCAGCTGATACTATGGTCGTAGCTACATCTCTCCTGCCCTTGGAGTTAGATGACGAATATGCCACCATCATTATTCGTTGACTCCAGGAACCCGCTTCAAATAAGTCATGGTTAGAACCTTTGGATGTGTTTCTAATCAATGAAACTACTCCTGAACCTTGGTATACGGATATATTTGATTTTCTCCAAAATGGGACTTTCCCTACCAATTCTAATAGAAACCAACGTCGGTTATTATGTAGATGAGCAAGTCGATTTGTAATAATTGGCAATACTTTATATAGGAGATCTTTTGAAGGTATCCTATTAAGATGTTTAAATTTAGAAGAATCCAAATCAGCCTTGAGTGAAGCCCACGATGGATCTTGTGGAGGACACTTCAATGGTAGTGTCATTGCTAAAAAGCTCCTTAGGATAGGATATTTTTGGCCTACCATGGAAAAGGATGCACATGAGTATGTGCGCCATTGCGACAAGTTCCAGAAACATGCTGACCTTGTCCATGTGCCTGCACAAGAACTGTAGGCTATTTCATCTCCTTGGCCCTTTTCAAAATGGGGTTTAGATATTATTGGCAAAATCAATCCTATGTCATCTGATGGACACAAATTCATCATAACCGCCACTAAGTATTTCATGAAGTGGGTTGAAGCTATGCCTTTAGCTTCCTGCACTAGCACACAAGTCTCTAAATTTATTTTTAATCAAATCATTTGTAGGTTCGGAATTCTTGCAAATCTCATCTCTGATAATGGAACTTGTTTCAAAAATAAAGATGTTAAAAAATTATGCCAAAAATATAAGATTCAATATTGCTGGTCCACTCCCTATTATCCTCTGGGTAATGGTCAAGCAGAAGCATCTAACAAAACATTAATCAAAATCCTTAAAATATTGGTCAATAAAATTGGTCATGACTGGCACATTCAGTTATATCTAGCCTTGTGGGCCTATTGAACTAGTGTTTGAACCCCCATTGGAACTTCACCTTTTGTTTTGGTTTATGGTGCTGAAGCCATTTTTCCCTTTGAATTAGAAGTTCCTTCTTTGGCTCTGCTACTTCAAGATACCAAAGTAGGAGATGAATATCGAGCTGGCAGACTCAGTCAGTTGGAACTCCTAGATGAAAACCGCATTAATGCTTTGGAGCATCTCCGTGCCTACCAAAACAAGCTTAAAAGATCATATGCTAAAAAAGTTCGTCATCGATCCTTTGAGATCGGTGACCTTGTTTTAAAAGAAAATCAAACAAATACCAATGCAACTAAGGACCTTAAAGGTAAATTTGAGCCCAACTGGCTTGGACCACACATTATCACTGCTAAATTTGAATTAGGAGCATACAAATTATCTACCTTAGATGGTAAAGAACTTAAAGAACCCATGAACATTTTGCATCTTAAACGTTACTATGTATAAATTTGGTCATTTCATCCTTGTATATATTTGTTTAAAATATTTCAAAATCACTATTTTGTATTTCTTTCAATTTATAAATTCAAAAACACCAAAAACATTCATAATCATCAAAATCTTCAAAACTATTTTTTGCATTTATTTATGGCACTTGCTAATTCTTTCAAAAAACAAAAAAAAAAACAGCAATATTCTTGACTCTTTTGAAACCAAAACAAAATAAAGAAGAAAGAAAGAGTCAACATTCTCAAAACTTCTCAAAAAGTATTTATATATATATCTTCTTACAAATATTGCAGCTATATGTTTCAAATTATTTTGGATAAATTAACATTTATTTGGAATCCCTCACTTTCACACACAAAAATAAATATCTCGATTTTATCTGGCATGATTACTAATCTCTCTTATATCAAAGTCCACAAAATTTAATTAAATAAAGTTTGAGCATAGAGAATTGATCTTGTTATTTACTTAAACCAAGCACATCTTTTCACAATAAAATGATTATATTTGTAATTTCCATGCTTTTCTACATAGTAGAAGTGGTTTCTTGAGCGAAAAGTTTCCCCTGCTATCCTATCATGCACATGGTCTAGAATCTTTGAGAATTGGCAAAAGGACAAGCTCACCCCTACCCAGAATAAAAATCCCTTGCTCTACAGCTAATCCGAGCAAGTATCCCTAGCATAGAACAAAAAGAAAAAGCAAAGTTCAAGAAAAAGAGAAAAAGAAAAATGTTATTTTTATCATTATAGCAATGTTTCAAGCATTATCTCAAAAACCAAGCAAAAATACAAAAGAAATACAAAAGCAAAGAAAAAGAAAAAAAAAAAAAAAAGCAAAAGCAAAAGCAATAAAATCCCTTTCCCTACCCATTGAAAAGAAAAGAAGAGTTGATAAGCTTGAATCCTTGGAATTCTCAATTATTCAAAAACTGTGAGGTAAGCCCCATAACAGGTGGTTTGTGCCCAACCCGCTTGGCCTTGGGTAACTCCTAGTGTGGCGATATGTCTATCACATTAGCGACCTTCTTTTGTACAGACCTATGTCTGCTTATGGATTAGCTAGCTCTTGATAATCCGACTTACATAGTAGTCTAGTATGGTTATATGCATCTAAATCATGGTTAATGAACACTTATTTGGTTCATTCAAATCACTTGTATCATAGTACCTTGCTCAAACTGGTAAATGAACAATGCAATTGCACACACATTTGTATTTGAGAGATTTTGTGTATCATTATGATAAATCAAGATTGGAAATGAACTCACATATGCACATGGGATTCCTTATAAATCTAACTTTTGTCTTTAAGATACTTTGAAATATTTTTTGCAAATTGTTTGGAATAAATTCATTTTCTTCTTTAAAGTACAGTTGTTTAGTCTAAAGACAACTACATGCATAATCAAAAAGATCAAAATTTCTTTCAAACCATACAATCAAAACACACACACACACACACACACACACACACACACACACACACACACACACACATATATATATATATATATATATATATATATATATATATATATATATATATATATTATCGACTTTCGTGATGATGGTATAGTTCTAAAACCAAAATTGGAATTTTATGCCTAGCGCAAGTCCTCATTTTCATATTTTTTGTTTATTAAAAATCAACCATGCAATAAAACTATCTCTTTTTGGATTTCGGGATGATGGTATAAGTCTATACCTACATATTCTATGCCTAGCGCAAACCATTGTAACAATTTTTATTCCCCATTTATTTAAAAATCATGAAAACCATATGACTTAAATCATTATGTTACACAGTTATGCTTTAAAACAAACAAACATTATCACTATTTCATGTCATTATGTCAACCTTCAATTTTGCAATGATGGTATAATTCTTAGGGAATTATCCAAAAAATTTATCACACTTAGGAATTTATGCCTAGCAAAAGTCATTTTAAATTATTTCATGCATACTATTTTTATGAAACTCTGAAAACAAACCATCATCATCATCATTTGCACCATTGCACCAAAGTCTTAAGACAGTCTCTTAAGCACTCTTTTACTTTTAACAATATTTCTATATTGGGATTAGCTTGACGACCGAGTGAGTGATGACTCCATGAAATGGTCTATAATAGCGATAATGTCCTTTGAAATTATTGTTAAAAGTATTTTTATTTTTATCAAATTATCACATCACAAACAACCAATTTTTTCTATCAGATTATTTCATTTAAATTTTTCAAAGCATTGCATTTCAACCATAATATTTCCAACGACATAATTACATGAATCCTCAATCCGATTATCAAATTAATCAATCAAACATAAAAGCATCCTAAAAATACATCAGAGACAAGTCATATGATCAAAAAATTTCTCATCTGTATATATCACCAATATATATACATAATATTAAAACCGGATCGATATGCCACATTCTGTACCTCAACATACTCAATCCTCTCTCAAAAATAATAAAAACTATGTCTCAATATATATAGTGCAAGTGTAGTAGTCTAGCCTCGAGAACCCCTTGAGCTCTCAGCCTCATCTCCTCCCCCGCCCTGAGGTGGACGAGGTGGCCCCATCACAGTATGTGTGGTACTACAAGTCCTAGTCATGGATCGAGATGAAGTCCTTGATGACCCAATCTTGATCAAATCCATGATGTTAGCAAGCAATGGTAATCTCTCCTCCTTTGGCACCATCTGGTGGTATAGTTTCTGATAAAAAGTGATCTAGGCAATAGCCCGTGCCAGATCCCGAGTGCTCGCCCCTCCGCCCCATGCTCTAAGGCATGCAATCTCATCTCTGAGTTGTGTAACCTTAGCTCGGTGTCATGCAACCTCCTCCTGTAGGGTCTACACCTGTGCCTGGAGATGGACTGTCTCCACTTGGAGAGTTGCTATCTCGCTGCTCTCCCTAGTGTCAACACCCTTGCCCTTATCGGGTGATGGTGGCCTCTCTCTCTATGGAGAATGGGGTCTCTCCTCCCTCCTCTACCGCTACCGCGGCCTCTGCTGCACCTGTGCTCTCCTCAGCTCTCTCCCTCTATGACCTTGGGTCGCCTCAATAGCCGCCTGGCGTTGCCTCCCCATCCGATGCACAACTACATGAATTGAACCCTGATCCCTCATCATCTGAGGAGGGCGGATGCCTACGTACCAAGCATCGTAGCCATTGGCTACCCCAGTTCTTAATTTTATTCAAAAACAATTAAAAACATTTTAAAATTTTGCTTTTTCGCATTTTTACCTCAAACGTTCGATTTGGGTAAAAACACGGAGGGGGCACCATAGTAAGCTATCGTACAATTTGACCAAGAATCATCGCCTAAAAATGGGAATAATTTTTGCTTTCTCGTAGATCGAGAAGAACTCATCTTTAACGCATTTTCTTCGAAAAATTCGCTAAAGATGCGGCAAAATGTAGCACCCTAAAATTGGCGCAGTAAAACCTTAGTAATTACACTTACTCTAGTAAATATTCAAATTCAAATTTTAACCTCCAAAACTTCTCCCAAACCATCGCTTAATTCGTTTCCTCCTTTACCGCATCATTTTTAGATTTTGTTTTGACTGTTTGACAATATCGTCGCTGATCAGACGATATTGCCTCAGATCGGACGATTTCGTCTAGGCTAGGACGTCCAGACGATCTTGTCCTAAAACTAATTTTTCACAATTAGTCTCTGTTCCAACGACATCTCTAATCTGGGCAGAAGCGTGTCCGCACCGTTAGAGACCCTCTCCACATTGGAGATCTCCCAAATAGGGATGATCTCCAACCTCCTAACCTCCCTCCTAAGCCTATTTAATCCTAGGCCCTCCCATTAGCATCCCCCTGGCTGAAATTCCCTGTAACTCGAATTCTACACACACTAGACATCCTAAATTAGCATCTACATTTGTTGCATCCAATTTTGTTGTAGGTACCTTAGTATTTTTCAGCCGGAGCAAGCTTACATCGTCACAGATGATCCTGTTCAGATCGGAGGCGATCTTGTCGAATCAAAGACTATTTCGACTGTAGTCCACATTAGGGGAAATCAGTGCCCAGATTTTGCATTTTCTTCTTTTCAATCTGTTGTTTTATTCTACAATTAGCTAGTTTATTTATTATTTGCTGCTATTCTGCACTTTGGAGTTCACCCATGTAGCTTTAAATGCATAATTAAGTCATCAATTATCATCAAATCATTGTAGTGTATTCGTATTTTTCTTATTATCATCATTTTAATGTTATTTTTGTTATTCTACATCATTGCCCTCTGTTAGAATAGTTGCATTTTTTGCATTTTGTGCCTACTTCTTTGATTGCAGGTCTTTGACGAATTCGTCTAACAAATTTGTCGAATCTTAGATGATCTTGTCTGATAGCAGATGATCCTATCAAATCAGAGGCGATCTTGACTACTTCAAAAATCAAAATCTTCATCAGACATCTGGATCAGGTATTGGTATTTAATCCATATTATTCTCTTTTTTTTTTGTCTAATTTTGTTTTCTATATTCATTTAAATCTGCATCTTCATATAGAATAGCTTAGACGCATTTTTGCCAAACCTAGGACTTGGATGATTAAGGCTAAAACTGAACACATAAAACACATTCCCAACCTAGGCGTGGAAACAACCATTAAACGTTTCCTGGTGAACCCACCATCCATAAAAAAATCACCATAATACACCTCCCCCGAGAGGCTAGACCTTCGCAAGGCCTCTCAGTCCGAGGTACCGTGCCATCCTTTTCCCATCCTCCTTTCAGGCACGAATCCTATAGCCTGAAGGTAGGGATGCGAAAAATTTGGAGTGATACAATAGTAAGCTACCAATCATAAATATATACAATGTCTGATTTGCCTTAGGATATTCATCATATTTACTCAACTTCCATCTTGTAACCATGGGGGTACTCACTGGTTTGCAATCTTCCAATTTGAATTTCTTCAGCTTTTATTTTATATACTTGGTTTGTGAGAGAAGTACTCCATTTTCTGATTATGAAATTTGTAGTCCAAATAAGAAGGACAACTCACCAAGCATTGACATTTCAAATTCATTTTATATACTCCTTGAAAATTTTTGATAGATCTTATTATTACTACCTCCAAAAATGATATCATCCACATAGACAACCACAATCAACAAGTCATTTCCTTCATTTTTGATGTATAAATTTTTGTAAGCTATTCCTTTTATGAAACCTTTTTCTTGAAGATACTTATCCAACATTGAATACCAAGCTCAAGGAAATTGCTTTAGTCCATAAAGAACCTTATTTAATTTTCATACATAATATGGCTTATCAGTTAGGATGAACCCCTTAGGTTGCTCAATGTAAACCTCTTCTTCCAAGAAGCAATTGAGAAAAGTTGATTCTAAGTCCATTTGATATAATTTGAAGTTTTTGAAGCTTGAGAAAGCTAAAAACATCCTTATGGCCTCAAGTCATACAATAGGAGAAATTTTTTCTTCAAAATAAATCCCTTAAACCTGTGCATAGCCTTTGAATACCAATCTTGCTATAACTTATTTTTAGACTTTTCAACTCCCTTTCTTAGAGAAACAATTTCAAATTCCAACCCTTCACATTCTAAATCTTTTGCCTTTAATTGTTATGCCATATCCTTTTTAATTTTCCTTACCTCTTCAAATTTTATCTTTATTTCTATGATATTTTGTAGAAGTTTCATCTTTACCTCATCATCCTCTTGAATTTGAGCCTTCAAACTTGAATTCTTATTTCTAACTCTTTCCAAGTTTATAAGAGCAGCAATAAGTTCATCTTTCATGTTGATCATGGATTATTCTCGATTTTTTGTGGTCATGTATGTTCTTCTAGGATCTTTCTTCAAGATTTTAGGCTTTTCATGAAGGAACCCACGCTGATTTCGATTGAAGAACATAAGCTTATATTGGGGGATGAACAGTATAAGATACAAATTTTTACTTTTCAACCCAAATGATAACAATAATAATATCAAAGTAGTAAATAATGCACACATAATCACACACATGAGAGAAATTATTTAATGTGGTTCACCCAATGTGGATTACATCCAAAGAGAAAATATTTCTTATAAATTTTCTCAATGAATCTCTTGGGAAGCAAATCCCTATTACAATGTTTATGAACCTTTGTCCAAAGGAGACACCAATCCCCTATGCTTAAATTCTTGGATCTCTATCCACAGGATACCCCTATCCCCATTAATCTTATTTGTGGATCTCTATCCATAGGAAAACCCTATCCCCTTTGCGTTGGTTGGCTTCCAAATCCTGTTCTCAATTATACTCAACTTTGATCATTTTTTCTCACAAATATGGTCAAAACTACTCATCATTCTGATTAAATCTGCTCAAATACATGTATTGATCTATCTCATACTTGCTCACAAATATTCCTTAAACTTACTCACAAGTATACCTTAAACCTGCTCACAAGACTACTTCAAATCTACCTAGAACTTCTCACAAGCCTTCTCCCAAAGAGACCTGCTCAAACAACTCATAATATTGCTCTAGTCTGCTTACTATCTTTGCTTAATTACGATCTAACACATGCTCTAAATTTTCTCATAACACTTGATTGATCATAATAATTCAAAAATATTATACCATGAATTCTTGTTCAAGATCACATAAGAAAAGATATATAATATAATTCCACCATATGTTCTTTTCAAACCAAATACACAATTTTTTTACAAAAATTGCTTATCCACATTCAATACATTCAAATCAATACTTCAAAAACCATTCAAAAAATGAATGCTCATTTTTGTCACAAATCCTAGCTCAAATATTTCCAACAATGCATACTAGGCAACCCTTTTAACTCCACCTAAAAACTACTTTCTCAACACAACCACCTAGATAAAAATTTGAACCACCATATCTCAAAATGCTTGATGAAGATGTGCCCTTAAATTCCTGTCTCAAAAATAATATTTTTGCAACTTTAAAATAATTAGCACAACACCTTTTCATATATTGGAAAAGTTTCTCAAAATGTATGCACAATTATGTTCCACACTAATGCTCTATAACTCTCTTGATTTCTCAAAATGAAACATCAAATCCTGAACTGAGCCCTTCAATATTAAAGTAAGTATTACAAACAATAAAAGCACATTATACGCCTTTTATCTCCCACTTAATTATTTCAACAATGCACCCACAAATTGATTTACTACTAATTACCTTATTACTCCACAAAATAATACTTCAAAATTAATTGCAATTTTCTCCTCTTTAATTTCCTTCTAAAATAAAGGCAAAAATATAATATTTCTCCCTTATAACTCCCTAAGTCCAATAGCGCACAATAATCAAGCACAACTTAGGCCCTTAATATTTTAACCTTAGTCACTAATAGAAAAAATTATTTCCACTTACCACAACTATTGTGGGTGGGAATCGACCATGAAACCTCTTTCCTGCTAGTGCGCTAGCACCACTTGGACTGACGCTAGGCCAACCACCCACACAAAACCAACGATGCATGTTGTATGTTATAAAACCTTCATAAAATCTCCCTACTTAGAAAAATGTGAAAACTATCATTGCCAAGTTTCTACCTCATGACCTACTGCCTACATTACACCTTAGCACTGCTCAATCTGCCGCTAGACTAGTTGCCTGGTTGAGAATAAAACCCCATGATCGTATTTTTGTTTGACCATGAAACCTCCCTTTTTAAATTAAAATTCATCCTTTATTTTCTCATGATTTGTGCACATACCATTTCAATTCAAATCACAACATTACCTTAATGCATAAATTAAATCCATATTAATATGGATTTCTCCTTCCTTTCTTGATGTAAATGCTTTATAGGTTTTATTTGAAACCTTTAAAAAATTTGGCACCAAAACGCATATTGGGTTTAAATTATAATATAAAATATTATAATATTTTTTATAAATAAACCTTTGGCTTTAAAATTTTATCCTTAATATTATAATATTAAAATATTATAATATTATTTCTTTTTAAGCCTTAGTCACTTGCTTTTTGCATGGTCTTAAAACTAGGGTCTTCAACCTTTTAACCAAACACTTAGAGATTTGTCCCAAACTTATTTGGCTTATAATATTTAAAGTAAATATTACAAAATTTTCCTTTTTACCAATTTCCTTGCATTGGGATGAACTTTGCCTTGCATAATTAACCAACTTATAAATCTTATCTTGTTTCCATGCCAAGCTATCTTTGAAATCAATGACAACCAATGTCATCAACCTATGACATTAATCCTTTGACATAAATGACAAAAATATACTCAAAATTTCCAACATAGGGAACAACCCTACTCTAGGAGATGGGCAATGGCCAGGGAGGTACAATCGAGTCGGCCAGTACAGATGAGTCAATAGTATCAGGATCTATGGTCTGGATTGACATCTTCCCAAGTGATATGGAGGCCATGGTAGGCTTGTAGGTTGATTGAGTATGGAGAGAACTTACAATGAGTATGGTAGGCTAGGTGGGTGGTTGGGCAATATCAGAGTGAGACTGAGTACTTTCAATTCTCATGAGTACTCTAACAGTTTGGCTTGAGGCAAGAGATCTCGGATGAGACAGTGTGATATAGGAGGCATCAGGAGGTGTACGAAGCCATAGAGGTTGGCCTATGAGGATGATGATAAGGTGGATCTCATAGATTTAGATGATGCGAGGATGACTATGGAGTACAATACATGGTTCACTACATAGCCACCATGGGTACCGCCTCGAGTAGCAGTTGAAGGGGATGGTGAGGAGGCTAGAGATGAGGGGAACTAGGAGTCTAGGGATGAGGGGACCTAGAAGGATCCCAAGTGGCATTGGTACCTTTGATTTGATAGTTGAAGGATGAGGGCTAAGGGTGCGGTGAGGCAGGAACCCAAGAGTATGGGAGATGGTGGAGATGGAGATGATGCGGATGAGGTTATGAATGGGCCTCTAGATCAAAATGAGGAGGATTGGGTGAGGCTAGAGTAGAAGGTAGTGGAGTGATATGTGAGGCTCAAGGCAGATCTAGAAGAGAGGGAGTGTCAGTATAATATCAACATAGCATGTCTTCGCTCTCGACATAGATATATTGAGGCATTGGAGGATAAGTTGATCTAATATATTGAGGCATTAGAGAATAGGTTGATCATCCAATATCATATATATCTATGGGTACTAGGCATAGTGAATCTAGGCATATCTCTAGGTCTAGGGCTCCTACTAGGTCACAAGGGTCCTCTTGGAGGACATAACTAGTGCTTAGATGCAATTTTTGCATATGGGCCTTGATGCTCCATTTTATGTAACATTTTGGTAATCATTGTACATGTGATATTTATACACACACACACACACACACACATATATATATGAATTTTACATTTTGTATTATATGTGTTTGTGTGAATGCTTTTTTTGGGATGCTTTTATGGAATGCATGTTTATCTGGGTGATGAATGCATATGATATGCTATGGATGATTAATGCAAGGTGGAAGGTATGGATGATTAATGCAAGTGGGGATGTATGTATGATTAATGCAAGTGGGAAATGTAAATGTGCTATTGATAATTTATGGTTTAGATTTTTCTTGGCAATGTTCTAGTATTGTTGTTTAATTATAGGTACCAAACTTGGTGGCATATGGGGTGAAATACTAATGAAATGACATGGATGTTGACATGGAATAAGATATGTATGTTGATATGGAAGAAGATATAGATATTTATATGGAAGAAGATATGGAAACCTGACTATTTTGTAGAGACTTAGACATACTAGTGGTATCAAAAAAACTTACTAAATTTGCCTAATTCTTCTAGGACTAAATGTGTGTGTAGTGGATTCCTTTACTAAATCAAGAGCATGATAATGAATTGAGGTAATAAAGAACCAATGTGTGTGCAAGTGAGTTAATTAACTCATCTTGAGTAAATTGGGTAAACCTATTATGGATGAGATCAAGAATCTATTTTTTTTGTCTGAGCGGTCAGAGGTCTCTTTTAAAAGATATGTGTCGCCACACATGAGCATACTCCACTACCAATCAAGCGTTTATAGCTCCGGTGGAGGCTAACTCCATAGTCCATGATTTTTTATTTTGATCTCTTATGTTTTGGGGATGACTACCTAATCGTATGACTGTAAATATAGTCTGATCCTTACAACCCAAAGATCAGTGGTGTGTGATGTAAAATATTTAGAGTTTTTGTTAGGGATTTTTCCTACTCTTTATTTTATTTTTGGAATTGTGATAGTGGTGAGAACCACTATTTTTATGGACTATGTTGCATGATGGGACTAACAAGGATGACCATTTTAACTTAGAGTTTCATGCCAAGTATTGTGTCCTTCCTCTTTGACACAATATGTTCTTAAGATGTGAAATTGTGTTTGGTTAAAGAATGTTTTGGAGTCAATTATCAAAACTTAAGATTTTCTTAGTGAAAATATGTAATGGTCTTGAAAATAACTCGACATATATTTTGGAGTTTTCTTAAAACACTAGGAGTGGATGAGTGACTGAAAACACCTAGGACTTTTATGAGAATGTGGTTTGTGAAAGTGGTAATTTGACTTAGTGGAATTGTGTAGATGATATTATGAAGGTGCCCCTAATTAAGGCAACATGACTTTTGTTGGACCAATTAAGATCTTGAACTTAATAAATTATCTCTAATATGATATGTGAAATATGGATGTGAATGCAATGTATGACATGCAATTTTGTGAAATTTGAAATGTAATATGAAATGTGTGTTAATGTAATTGTTGTGAAATGAAGTGTATATGCAAAGGAAATGCAATGTTGTGAATGTATGCAAATGTTTTTGTGTATTAGCCATATATATACACATATATAGAAATCAAATCATGCATAGAAGAGGATCCCTAGACAAGGAAAAGCTAAGACCGATCTTGAAAATCAATACAAATGCCCCATTAAGATTGTGAATGGGTACCAAGATTGAGAGCCAGTTGGGATAATCTATGATGCCATCTAATTCTTCTGGATTATTCTCATCTATTTCTACCTAGAAAACCTTGGGATACAAAGGTGAGAGTGAAGGCAAAGGTAGAGGGGATGGAGGAATGTAGTTGGTAGAAGCCCTTAAAAATTCCTTGAATAAGACAAATTTGGAAAAGGATGGAGGTGAGGAAATCGGGACCATAAAAATGAGAGTTATGTCAATTAAAATTGGCTTAGTCAGATCATATGGATTACAGAGTGAGGTAAATATATCAATTGGATTCATGTTGACTTATGGGTAAGGTGAATAAGTTCATATGGAATGAGTGGGACATAAGAACCAATGTTAGGAGCTTGGTTAACCTAAACAATAGCAGACAACACAAATAAATACATCTATCTAAATGATATGTACATGCAATTCTAAAAAAGAAAAAATATTTTTGTTGATTGTTGATTTTTTTTTTTGGAAGTGGTGAAAACCACTATTTTTGTGTTATGTACATATGTTACAATTTGGCTTATAAAATGGCTTAATGGAATGGATGTGGTGGCTCATCGGTAGGTCTGGCTCACTCTTATGGAAGAAGTAAGTGAAATATGGGCTCATGGTTGGGGAACATGTTGAGGTTAAACTCATCTTGTTCGGTATGAGGAATAATGGGCTCTGATTCTTCTTTAGATTCATTCAAAAATTTTGATATAAGTTCAAATTCTTCATAGATTTCATCATCAAAATTATTGGGATGGAGGGCTTCTTCTCCTAAATTTAGTTTAAAAATTTAGAAGGCTTATTCAAGAGAAGAGGTGGTGGAAAGTGTGTGGAAAATTAGACCTGAACGATCATGAAATTCTTGATATGGAACATAAATAGGTTGATGCACACTCTGTTCAGGCAATCCTAGGCCATGACCTTGCCAATTGACTATATGGAAATAGTAGGATGAAAATCCTGACATGTTTGGAACGTTGGCAAGTGTTGGTTCTTTGGATTCTTCTATGGGAGTTGGATTTTATGAACAATCAATTCCCCCATATAAAAAATTTATGCTATTTAGAGTTGAACCCATGTTATATACTACTCCTATAGCTAAATATGGGTCATGTGGGTGACCAAAATTCTTAGCCTTAGGAATGGTAAGGGGTGTGATGGTGATGTCTTGGACCACATATTCAATAATACCAAGATTAGTGAGGTGAACCTCGACTTGGAAAGATATGGAAGGACCTTGGTTGGATGATGGCTCAAGAAATTATGAATATGGGGATGCCTCACAATATGTCAACTCAATTTGTGAAACATTAGGTGATGGTGATGGATTTGTTTGGGAAGGCTTCTGAATGGATGATGATGAAGTGGATGACAATGATGTTGATAAAGTTGACTTACTATGACCACATATGCATGTAGTCAATGATGAATATGATGGGGGTGTGGAAGCTTGGCTGATAGGGAGCTCCTCAGGGTCTAGGAGATTTTGATGTGGGAATTGGTGAGGTGGTGGATGGATTATTTTATGGTGAAAGGAAAATATGAGTGTAAGTAAGCATGTAATCATAAGGATTTGAAATGAAATTGCAATACTTAAATGGCTCAACGTTCATCGATATGCAATGTACTTGTCCCTCATGAATATATTTCAAGTATTTATGTAAAATAGAAGGGACACATCTCATTTCCCTCATCAAAGGTCTTCCAAGGAGTAAATTGTATGCCATGTATCCTTCCACGATGTGAAACATGATATGCAATATTTTGACCCCTACTTCAATGGGTAAAACAATAGTGCCAACTATGGAACATAAAGTATCATTAAATGCTTTTAGGGTAAATTATGAGTTGGTAATATGAGATGGAGGAAGGTTAAGATGATGAAGGGCATATGTGGTGATGATATTGATAGAGGAACCAATATCAATTAGAACTCTTTTAAAAGACTTCTTATCAATTAGAGCCATGATATGCAATGGAGGGTCTACTAATTTTGATGATATTGGCTTAATCTCAAAGTCATATAAAATGATGAAATACTCCATGCATGTTTGGATGCTCTATAAAAAGTTGTTGAAGGAATTATAATCTTGTGATTGTAGTTCAATGGATTTTATAATATCCATTAATGCCTCATTATGTGGGGGATATTGTTGAATTAACTCATAGATTGACAATTTGGTAGAAGTCATCTTTAGACTTGTAGTTAACTAGCTACTCAATGAGATTATTGGTCATGGTGGATGATTCATGGGTTGATTTGGTGGATTTTATAGGCTAGGTATATGGATAGGTTATGAAGGATTGGGTGAAACTTGGATGGGAGGTGATCTGGGAGATTGTGATACACTTGCTTGAGGTATTTGCCTTACATAATATTGATTATTTTTGTGACCTCTAGTGACCACATGGATGGCCCCTACAAACATTTGGTATTTTTGTACATGATTGAATTGATTAGGATAAGTTTTGGTATTAGCCCCTCCTACATTTTGTTGCACCTCCTCATGATGAGGAAGTGGTGTTTGAAAAATACCAAGGTTTTAATTTTTTTGATCAAGGGGATTATCAAGCTTGATCATCCCCAAGTCAATAGGGTCTTGTACTACATATTTAAATGCATGGAAATTATTAATTTCATGCCTATTTTATCTATTATAAGAACAAAATATATGTTCTCGGTAGTGTTTACTATGTTTGGCGGGATCATTAGGTCTAATTTAAGGTAAAGAAAGTTTGTGTCATACAACCTTCAAAAAATGGAAGCATATGACTCGGATAAGGGGGTGTATTGGTGATTTTTTTGGATATATTATCACTGGGGATGGTTATCTATAGCCGATACTATGTTTTGCATGGCTTGAGTTATCGAGTGTATCACATTAAAAGCAATTTGTTGTGGTGTTTGTTGCACTGATTGTTGTTGAGCCATTATCGACTGGCTCATGACCACTTGATTAAATTGATTAGGCTAATTGGATTGTGTAGCATGTGTTAGGTTGGCCATAATAGTTGCTTTTATATTGGCCCTTATTTTACCATTATTTCTTCTTAAGCTTAACTATACCTTCTTGGATTTTTATTTCCTCAATGACACTAGCTTGAGCTAAAGCTTCTTCAAATGAATGATAGGTTTGTAGTTGAAGCATCCAAGAGATAGATTTTAAAAAACTCTTGGTGAATAGCTTGATTAACTCATCCATTGACAAGGTGAATGACAACTTAGTGATGACAACCCTCCAACGGTTTCCAAAATTGTATATAGCCTCATCATCATGTTGTCTTAAAGCATAAAAATCAGATAATGAGATATTATTTTTAACATTTAGGATGAAATATTCAAAGAATTGGTCAAAAAATTGCTCAAAATTATAAATACTATGATTGGATAATTTATTATACCACTCTATGACATCTCCTAATGTTTGAGGAAAAGTTCTGAGCATGAGAGCATTGTAATTTTAAATTCTAAAACAAGCATGTATAAACAATATCACATGTTCTTTGGGATCCTCGGTTTCCTTGAATTTGTCAAAATTAGGCACAATAAAATATTTTTGATATGGTGGTGATGGTACTGAAGGATGAATCGGTTGATTGATCAATTGGCATAAGGTTGGTTTCTGGTTTTTCAAACCAGGAGTATATTGTATCAATTGATTTATTTGTTTTTGCATGGCCTTAATTTGAGGGTATTCTTAAAAAATGAGGAAGCCATGAATTACCTAATGATTTTTTTGTGGAGTGAAGAAATGTTGTGGAGTGACTAAGTGATGATGATATTGGTTATGATGGCTAGGTGAATTTGATGAAAATTGATGAATGGGAGACTGATGATGAAAATATGGGGAATTATGGAATGAAGTTGATGTATGAGGGTTATGGCTAGGTTGGCCAAATGAAATAGGATGGATAGTGGTATGAATTAGAGGAGGAACAGGGATAGAAACCAAAAAATAATGTGGTACCCATGATGGATCTTGGTTAACAAGGAAAATCTTAGTAGATTTTGGTAAAGGCTTATCGTTCACCTGTACTTATTGTTGAGCATTTTGACATTATATAAGCATTTTTTTTAGGTGTTCTCATGCCTCATTAATATATCTATTAAAATTTGAGGGTATAGAAGCAGATGGTATGGAAATTTTTGCTCGGGGACAATTTATACTTAGTATAGTAACTTGTGAGGCTGAAACTTGTAAACCATAATTTACATGTGCTTCATACAAGGGGTTGGTGTATGTGGATGTGTATGAAGTGCTAAGAGCACATGAGGGTTGGGTAATGGAAATATGCAAGGAAGGTGCAACTGATGCCTCAAAAATAGGGTTGGTGTATACTTGGGTAAAGCTAGATGGTGGATAGGAATAAATAGGCTCTTGTTGTAGGTGAGTTGGGGACTGAATGTAAGACATAGTTATAAGACTTCATGAGAGCTTCTACTCAAGCCATGTCTATGTGGATAATATGGTGATCAATGGTTGGGGAGGTTGACTCTTCTTGGAGCATAGCCATATGAAAATTTATGGATGGGAAGGAATGTGATGGACCTATAGATAAATATGCCTATGTCACATTCAGGGATTATACCACAGAAGTGGTGGGGAATGTTGATGAGGGTTCCATTGTTTTATCTTTATTTAACTATTTATTTTGTTTTCTTGTTAAGACCATGAAGAAAATAAACCAAAATATATATTATGCAGTAAAATGAAACACAAAATTTAAATTTCACAATAAAAATAAACAACCAAGTCTAAGTTTGTTTAACATGTGTGTGTTACCTCATTCATTGGCTATCTCCTTTTAGTGTGAGTTCATTTTCTTAGGTTTTGATCTTATGTGTTTCAAATGTGCTAATCTAAATTAATCTAAGGAAATGTAAAAAACTATGGCTAAGATGGGGTAACGATATTCTTGCTGGTGATGAAATCTAGCAAGTTTGCTTAGGGTGACCTAAGGTTTCTAAGTCCAGAGATTGGTGGATGGAGATGAAAGCCACCATCACCAAATCTCAAGCAATGGCTGGTGATGAAATCCAACCACTACTGTTAAATGTTAATTGTGTAGTATGTGGTTTATTTTAAAATTTATGATTTTCTATGGTGTTTATACAATGTTAGAAATATAACCACTTTTGATAGTATAAATCAGAAGCCACTACTCACAATACCAAATTTTCCAAACGATGTAGAGTACACCACTTAATACCCACTCTAGATAGTTGGGGGTTCATCTACTCCTCAATATGGAATCACCCAAGTACAGGGATACTCTTGGTAAATTAATAATGTTCCTACTTAGACCTACAAAAATAGGAATCCCTAAACCTATAATGCAAAATAATTATGCAATTTCAATTTACATGAAATTGAAATACAATAAATATATATATATATATATATATATATATATATATATATATATATATATATTCACACAACAGAAACCACAAACTTCAAATAGAATATGTGGATGGGTGCAAATGATTAATCTAATATGCAAGATAATATGAATGTTATTTTCTAGATTAATTAATGATGTTCCTTTTAGCTTAAAAATCTGAAAAAAACATAAAATTACCCAAAATACGTAAACTAGAAAAGCTAGGGTTTTAGTTGTAGACTTACAAAATAGCCTATGCTTCTACTCCAACTCTCTGTAAAATTCCCCTAGATATTTCTAAAATGCACCTGGGCATTTTTGGATAGCTCTCAAGTGCCTCCAGGAATTTGTGCACCTTATGCAACCTTCTGCAAACTTCCAAAAATTCTAGATCTAGAAAAATCTACGAAATATGTGCTTTTGAAAACCCTGCAAGATGATAGAAAATAGCAAATGAATTAGTAAGGAAAATCATTAAAAGAAACAATTATGGGGTCCCACCATGATCACCATTTGAAGAGACAAAAATGCAACACCAAATAATATGAAATATAAAGTAGAACTCAAAGAACAAATAATTGCATAATGAATGATCTTATATTAATGGGGGGAGCCTAAAAACTCCATTGTTACAATGAGGATCTTTGAATATCTTTGATATAGATTTTACAATGGCTAGCATTCTTTGAAATCCTAGCAAAACAACACTGGTGGTGTCTTCAAACACATTCTTACTCCCAATTGAAGTGAGTGGGCTTTTAATTATTTGATGTCGGGCCACTCTAGCTTAAGAAGTTGTCCAATGTTGATGTCACACTTCCAAATATGAACACACTAAAACAATAAATGAGTTAGTAGCACCTGTGAGGGCTCCACAATGTGAGGCCCTCTATGATCAATACCAAAAACCTAACTATTTGTTGTAAATAACATGAAAAAAACTAAAAATACATGTAATAAAATAATAAACAATGGATTTACCTTATGTATTTATTATCTTATGATCTGATGTACTTTGTTGCAGTGAATCGATGTAATGATGTCCTAGCATCGCCCGAAGGCTAGAGGGACTTTAGAATATTTGGTATAAAACACCCAAGGGCACTTGGAAACTATAGGAGACACCCATGGGTGCTTAGTAATGGTAGAGGGTTCCCAGAGGTGCTTGGAAGTGGATGAGGAGGCACCCAGAGGTGATCGAGAGTGACATGAAGCATCCGAAGGTATTCAACATTTGAGGAGAAATTCTGTAGAAGCAGATCTGGATGAGCGAGGAAGGTAGTGATGGATGCAGGGGCTATGATGAGAGAGGATGGAAGGGAAGAGCACTTGGATACTCTAGGGAACTTGGTGAAAAAACACTTCACTAAAATACTTATGATTCAGGAATTTTTTAGGTTAGAGGTTGAGCCATAAAAATAGCTCCTATTGATAATCCAACCTAGGGCATACTTAGGGTTTCAATGACACTAATCATGTGGATGAGATAAAATAATATTGGAGGGTGGATATTAAATCTAGGATGTGGCATGGATTGATATGAATGGATAGATAAGATTAGCTAAAATCATATGGTTGGGATTAATTCACTTATAAAAGCATATATTTATTAAATATATATAGAATATAATATATAAAATATTAATATTTAAATATATATAAAATAATTAAATAAAAATATATATGAATAATGGGTAGAAATGGCAATAAAGTTATGAAGTATGACAAGTGGCTAGGATTTGGTGTCCACACAAAGTATTTCTATCGGTCCATGGAAATTTTGATTAAAAATGTCCGTAAGGGGAAGTTGACATACCCAAAACATGAGGGGTTGCATCTCATCATATACAATTACATAAATTAGAACCTTGATAAGAGGGTCATTGAATTAGAATATCCCATGGTGAATCCCAATCCTAAGTCCATATCGGGTTCTCCTTTGGTTTTTTTGGATGGCAATTTAAATGACCAACCCATTGACATTAAGGTGGGATCCTTTGGAAAGGCAGGAAAACAGAGATTGATGTTGGGTTCCTCCATTGGTGCTTCAATTTGTAGTAGGTTCTCATCCCATGTAAATTCATCAACTGAGAAATATAAAAATATTATAGCTACCATATCGTTTGACTTCTCTTTTCTGACCCACAAAATACAGAAGATATCGGTTTCTCCTTCCCCTAGTGCACTCCTTTCTTAGACCTTGGATGATGTTGACCCAATGACTGATATGGATGATATTGTTAACTTAACAACATCAATGTTATTGAGGGTGTGTAAACTTATTAATTATATGAAGACTCAAAATATGGGCAAAGCTGGGGAGGATGCCCCCAAGATGATGATGACAAGGATTATCTCCCTGAGTAACTTTTCTATGGATGATTCATATGGCTTATGGGGTGTCCCTTTCATTTGTTGGTTGTTTCACTCTTCCCCATAATAGTTTTTTGGGTTTTCTTATTTTTTGCTATTTTTATTTTCTTTGCTTCAAGGTTACCATGTTTGATCCTCCATTTTGGCTTGTAATATTTTGGGGTTTTTGATTTCATTCGTAATCTCCCCTAGCCAACTTGTAATAAGGTTTTTGGTCCCTTTCAAAATCCCTTATCAATAAAAACATCTAGAAATTTTCACCACCCTCTTGGAACCTTGATCTTCCAAATTCTACACTAACTTGGACTCTATAGTAGCATACTACAAATTCACAACAAGTGATACTGGTAGGTTGTAAATTTTCCTAGACTATCCCTTGTTTAGTTTTTTGATTAACTTCTAAATCTTTGACATCTCTTCCACCAAGCCATCAATTTTTCAAATTAGAACCTTTTTATTTCTCCCTCAAAAATAAGTTCATAGAATACAAGATTTGTAGGTTGTGAATTTATCTAGGACCAAGCCTATTTGATTTTCTTATCAACTTCTAAATATTCGATAGTTACCCTACTATACCACCACTTTTTTCATATTTGGATATTTCTATTTTTACCTCCAAAACAAGTTTACAATTTATAGGTTCTATAGGTTGCAAATTTGTCTAAGACCACACCTATATGATTTTTAGATCAAATCCTGAATATTTGACATTCATTTAGCCCATCCATCATTTGTGCATTTTAAATCGCTTATATATTTCTCCAAAAAAAATTCATAGGTTATAGGATCTATAGGTTTCAAATTTGTCTAGGACCACCCTTATCTAATTTCTACTTGACCTTTGGATCTCTAAAATTTCCTATACTAGGCCATCACATTTTTATTTTATAACCTTTCTATATTTTAGTCTAAAAATAGATTCATAAGTTATAAAATTTGTAGGCTATGAATTCAACCTATAAACTATGAACTCATTTTGCTTAGCCTTCCAAAAAAATTTAGTATCAAATCAACCAATAGTCAATCCTAAGACCATTCTAGCATCCTATGAACTAGTTTAATATAGTTTTTGTAGTAATTATGTTTCTATTTCATGTGATTTACCTTATTTCAAATGGTCAAATTATATTTTGTGAAAAGGAACAATGACCTTGACTACAAACAAGGAATTTTAACACTTTTCCAAGCATCAAGCAAGCCCCATAAAAACTAAAACATCTATTGTTTCTCCCTTTTTAAATTTTTATTTTTGCAAATTCACATATCAATAGGTAATGAGCAAGGGCGTATGTGGTAAAGCTATCACAGGTGGTAAACTAGAGTTGAAACTATAATTTTTTCCTTTATAAACATCTGGGTAACCTTATTTCATGTCAACTTTATAGCAATAAAAGGTCATATTTGCTATTTTCAATAGGCATAAATATTTATTTAGTTTTAAAACATATTAAGGAAAATAAGGATCAAAGAATCAAGTTTAAGCTCCTTTCATTAGGTATTGAATCTAAATTACATATAATTTGCACATAGGCTAGCATTTAATTTTATGTCTTATTGAACCTTTTTTTGAGAAGACAAAAACATTTTCTTTTACATTTGTTGTAAATTTGATTCTAAGTTTCATAGTTTTTGCCAAGAATTTAGAAATACATATAACATTAGTGTTTTTTGTTGCATTTTTATCTTCTCTAAATTGCATTGCATTTGCATCTTGTTTCATTAGGCATATTTTCTTCTTTGGATTTTAAAAACTTAGGTTCTTACATAATACACACATCAAAACATAGGATTACAGTGAATCCATAAAACACTCTTTGTGAAACCTTGCTCCCCACCAAATAACTCAAGTAACAATGGTATTTAGGAAAGAATCCATGTTTTAGTGTGAACCTTTGTGTTTTGAGACCAACATTCCAAAATTTAGGTTTACAACCCCAAAACATGCTCATGATCACACCATACCAATATTTCTATGGAAACCACCACCCAATGTCTATCCTTAGAGATGAACCTACATACAAAAATCAAGATTTTTTTTTTTTCAAGAACTATGGAAACCAAGAGTGATTTGACCAACCATTGGTTTTGATGAGGATAATAAAATAAAATATAAAATATATATAATAAGGTCTAACAAAACTTCTATAAAATCCCAAAATATGTAAATAATATGAAGTAAGAAGGATATTAAATAAGTCCTTCTAGAAAGGCCATGGGGAGGAACACATATAAAATATTAGGTAGGTTCTAGAATTTGCATTTAAAATGTTAGATGTATTACAAATCCTTAATAAATTTTTTATTAGAGTGGTTCAATTTGATTTGGTTTTCTATGAGGGGGAATTACCAACAAGGCAATTTCCCATTCATAATTTTCCTCCCCATTTATCCTTTAGTTGCCTTATTTTCATGTTGTCTTGTAAATGCATTGGCAAAGATACATGTGTCAATATAGTTCATTCCTTTGCATTTTTTATATGAACTTATGTTTCTATATAGAGATATTTGTATTACTAATTGAAAATTATGGTGATTGTATGGAACATTGTAGCCAGTTTTAAGGGATAAAAAGGAAATATCCCTAATACGGTTATAATCCATACGGATTAGTCATTGAGTAATCCATTATGGTCATTCATGTATATGGATAGAAAGGTCCTCTTGATCTCAAATTGCTAGTATAAGGAGATTTGGAGTTCTCTGTATGCCTATGTTAAATTCGATGAGTGTACCTTATTTTTTTTTTGAAAAAAATTGAAAATATTGAATTAAAACAACGAGCATATACAAGAGGGAGCCAGAACATCCCTAACAGGAACCCATAGACAAGAAGCCTCAGCAAAGAGCGAGAGGGGAGCACAAACCAACCCAAAGCACAAGAAGAAGGCAAGGCACGAAAACGTGACATGTCACGAAATCGCGACAGTCAAGCCGACCGAGGCCATAACCGCGCCACATCGCGAAATCGTGACGTGTCGCGAAATCGCGACGGACGAAGCCAGCAGCCCCCAACCGCAAAAGATGTCGTGATATCGCGACAAAAACCTTACAGAGTAGACAGTCCATAAAATTGTCATGAAATCGTGACACAAAATCCAATAGCCACCATTGCGCCAGAAGTGTCGCGATTTCATGACATGTCACGATTTCGTGACATGTCGTGAAATCGCGACAACCAAATCCAGCGGCCCCCAACCACAAAATATGTCACGATATCATGACGAAAACATCTCAAAGCAGTCAGTCCTCATAATTGTCGCGATATCGCGACACATCCTCCAATTGTCACCTTTATGCCAAAAGTGTCACGATTTGGTGACATGTCACGATTTTGCGACATGTCGCAAAATCACGACAACCAAAGCCAACAACCACCGACCACAAAAAAAGTCACGATATTGCGACAAAAACCTCACAAAGCGGTCAGCCCTCAGAATTGTCGCGATATCGCGACGCATTTGCCACTTGCCACCATTGGGCCATAAGTGTCGCGAAATCATGACAAAAAGACCTTTCTGCATCAAAACATCCCAAGTGTCGCGAAAACTCGACAGGTTGACCACTTGATGACCAGTCTTCAAAAAAGTCTCAAAATCACTATTGTTGTCCTCTGTGATGCCCCTATGACCAAAATGACACGAAAATGTAGCAATTTCGAGCCAAAGGTCCCAGCGACATAACATATCACAAAAAATAGACATCTTCCAACTGTTAGTTGCAACCACAAAATTGGTCGCGATATCACAACAGCAACTAGCCAAAGAGCTCATCGGCTCGAGCTGTCGCGATATCGCGACAGGAAGTCTCCAAAGGTTGTGGCGACGGAACCTATCACGATATCGCGATAGGTTACCACCAAGGGTCGTGTCATCACAGAATGTCACGAAAACATGATGAAAAAATCCCTTAACACAGAAGTGTCTCATTTTCTCAAAAATTTAGCAAGCCCTTGTCGAATCACCGGATCTTCCACAGGCATATTACTGTGTAGCTGAACTCCAACCTCCTTCTCCGCACCCATCTTGGCGAGGAAATCAGCCATCGAATTTGAGTCCCGATTCACATGGATAGGGATCACATCCTCTAATTCCCTCGAAAGGACTTTGATTTGAGAGGCTAAGATCTGAATCTTCCACGCTTTCAGAGCAAAATTTCTCAAACAATCAAGCGCACCAACCAAAATTTGAGAATCGGTCTCCAAGATAATCTTTCTATATCCCTGAGTAACAGCCCAGAAGGAAGCAACTTTGATGGCAAAAGCTTTGGCTTCATTATTGGTGGCTCTTCCCAAGCCCTGCAACTCCCAGTAAAGCACAGTTCTAGTGTGATCACGACACACAACACCGATTCTAGCATTTCTTGGATTTCCCTTTGTAGCTCCGTCTGTGTTAATTTTAATCCAGCCAACCGGAGGGGGTTTCCAACTAGCCACTTTTTCTCTACCTTGAGCCACAACTCTCTCTTCCTGAGGATCCAGCTCACCCATAATATCTTCTGAAGCATGTAATGCAATCGTCTCAGTGACTTTGCTCCAGATAACCTGCCAAACACCATCAAGGGAGGAGAAGGTCTCTCGAAAGAGACGGGCATTTCTTTCCAACCACACTTGCCACCAGATGAAGATAAGACCAAGCTCCCACCCCAATCGTAGGGCTTTTGAATTAAATCTAGCTTTCTTCCATCTTTGCCAAATATTATTTCGAGTCAGAGCACCATTACTCTTAAGTTTGAAATGAGAAAACCAACGATGCCAAATCTGACCTGTGAAAGAACACTCGAACATTAAATGGTTAGCAGTCTCTTCATGCTTAAGACACAAAATACACTGAGAAGGACTATTAATTCCTCTGATTTTGAGATTATCATAGGTGAGAATGCCATTATGCATAAGCTGCCAGGCAAAGAAGTTCACTTTCGGCCAGCACTTGGAATGCCAGATTTTCTTCCAGTCTTGAATCGAAAAAAAATGTGGAGGAGGTTCTGGGAGAATTTGATCATAACCATCCTTCACAGAATAAACTCCAAGATTCCCATGACCCCAAGCTAATTCGTCCTCTTCGTATCTGCCCGTGAGAAATCTAGCAGTCAATATGGTGGAGAGAATGGTTGCCAGCTCCGGAGGGATAGTGACAGGCCACTCCTCAAGACACTTAAATTTCTTGAATTTGAACTCCCCCAATTGACTAGTGAGGAAATAGTTCTCAATAGTAACCCAACCCTTGGATTCTATGGCAGTTTTAATTGGAAGCAGCTCAGGATGCTCAGCAATGATGGGTGGAAACTGGTCCCAAGAGTCAGTCCAGAAGCGAGATTTGTCCCCTCTCCCCACTTTCCAGAACAATTGGTCTTTAATAATTTGAGAACCCAACTTAAGAGCTTGCCAAACTAGGGAACCATTGCCATCCAGAGGGAAACGGCTAACTTCAGAGGGATGGACTCTACCCAAATATTTGCTGGTCAAGATTCTACTGAATAAAGAAGATGGCTGAGAGATCCATCTCCAATACAATTTACCCACTAAGGCTCTGTTGTTGAGTTTAGAGCTTCTCAGACCCAGTCCTCCTTTTTCTTTAGGCTGAGTGACTTTATTCCAATCAACAAAGGCCCATTTCCTACCACCTTTTGCTCCTTCCCATAAGAATCATCTAGCCAGTTTGTCCAACTCTTTCCAAATAGAAAGAGGGGCAGCCAAGATTGAAAATTTATAGATAGGCATGGCCTGAATTACTGAATATAAGAAAGTTAAACGACCACTGTAGCTTAACCATTTGTGATACTTTGATGCCATCCAAAATATCTTTCCAAATATCCTTTTTCAATTTCTTGTAGTGCAAAGGAACTCCCAAGTAGACTATAGGAAGAGAAGCTCTAGTGAAACCCAAAATCTCTAAAATTATGTCTTGCAACCTTTGGTCGAGGTTGAAAAAGACCACTTTAGATTTTTTGTCATTAATAACTTGATTAGAGGCCCTAAGGTAAACAGAAAGAGTCTCCGATTCCCTCGGCTTCCCCGAGACTAGCCACTCCAACCAAGCCAGTGTCATCCACAAATTGTAAATGAGTCAAGACTTCTTCACCAACCTTGATACCTGATATCATGCCTTAAAGTCTTCTTCGCATGAAGAGCCGACCTAATCCCTCAGCTAAGATAAGGAATAGATAAGGTGAGCAAGGGTCCCCTTGTCAGAGACCATGAGAGGCTCCAAAGGGGGGAGGGAATCCCCTTGATGAGAACCGAGTAAGAAGGCATGGAAACACAGCTCATAATCCAGTCTATCCATTCCTGGGAAAATCCAAAGGCAGCCAGCATCCTTGACAGGAAACCCCATTCGACTCGATCATAAGCCTTAGACATGTCCATTTTGATGAACATTCCTTTGTTACCAAAATTTTGCATTGAGTGAATAGCCTCCTAAGCAAGAACCACTCCATCCAAAATATGTCTACCCTTAACAAAACCCCCCTGTTCTGAGGAAATGATGTTGTGGAGGAGAGGTTTAAGACGTTCAACTATAATTTTTGTGATAATTTTATAAATCACATTGCATAAGGCAATGGGCCTGAAGTCAAAAATGTGAACTCCTTCCTTCCCCTTTGGAATTAACGTGATGAAGGTGTGATTTAGAGCCTTGAGCATTCTCTTATTAGATCTGGATTCCTCAATAACAGCCAAAACATCTTCCTCCAAGATATCCCAGAAGGCCTAAAAAAAATCAATAGGAAAACCATCTGGACCTGGAGATTTTCCTGTGCTCATTCCAAAGACCACATTTTTCAATTCATCCCGGTCAATAGGTCTGAGGAGAGCCTGATTTTCAGCTGGAGTGATAATAGAGGGAATAACAGCAAGAACTTCATTTTGAGCCCCCACATCTTGGTCCCTATTTTCTGCAAAAATCTTGGAGAAGTAATCCACTGAATGGGAGTGCATGCCTGGAAGAGTATCAAAGGAGTGCCCATTTTCATCTTTTAAAACTGCCATATTATTCATCTGTCTTCTAGCACATGCTGAACGATGAAAAAATTTAGTGTTTCTGTCTCCTTCCAATAGCCAAGAATTTCTAGCCCGCTGCCTCCAGAAAATTTCCTCTTGGTTATCAATGGCCTCTACAGCTTTACGCAAGTCATAATCTTCAGTTTTGAGCTGTTCAGAAATTAAACCTTCCCTAAATTTTTTCTGCACCTCCTCCCAGCGGGCCAACAAGGGAGCTCTTTGCAACTGTAAATCCGATTTATTGGCATGCCTCCACTGTTTTAGTTTAATTTTGACAAAAAGAAGTTGTTTGTGAAATTTAAACATCACAGTCCCAAAAGGAGGACGACATTCTTCCCACCATTGTGGAAATAACTCGTGAAGGTCCTCCTTCTGGATCCAGAAGTTCTCAAATCTAAAAGGTTTGTGGAACTGCCTTGTCTGAGTCCCACCCATCAGCATGATGGGAGAGTGATCGAAACAGGGCCGTCCAAAATCTGTAATTGCACATTCCATTTAACAAAAGCCTCCTCTGAGACTAGGAAGCGATCCAATTTTACCTTGCAACAGTGTGGATCCCTCTGTTTATTAGTCCAAGTAAAAAAGGATCCAGGCCCTTGAACATCAACTAGGTGAAAAGCCTGCACCTGGGCAATCAGAAGCCGATCCCCCGGGTCCAAAATAGGGGAGCCACCCTCCTGCTCCCGAGCAGATAATTTGGCGTTAAAATCTCCAGCAATGATCCAGTCAAAAGCTTGTCTTGAGGACCTCATGTTGTGAACTGCTTTCCATTGTAGCCTCTGGCCATCAAGGCTTTGAGCCCCATAAAAAATTATAATTAAAACTTGCTCGACTTGTGATATTATTCCTAAAAAGAGATGTGAGAACACCCCTCCAAGCTATGTGTTCTAGAGCAGACCATTCCAAGTGGTTCCAAAAAGTAACAATTCCTCCTGAGGCACCTTGAGCTACCACATCCATATATCCAGCTCCCCTCCAAATTTTACTAGCTGTTCTACACATCAGATCTAAAGACATTTTTGTCTCCTGAAGGAGCAAAAAGTCTATTTTACCCTTCCCTATGAGTCTTTGAACAGCATATTGATGGGTTCTACTGTTTAAACCCCTAACATTCCAAGATTGAATAATCATTGGAAACCTTGAGAGCAATATGAATCTATTTTTCTCACTGATCCATCAGTGACCAACTTGTCTCCTTGCATTGCTATTAGGTCCCTGTTAGACTTCCTACCTGCTCCTTGAGAATTGTTATTCTTGGACCGTTTTTCCACCTGCGTAATCCCCAGGGCTGGCCTTTCTCTAATCTTTTCTGTATTTCCCATGATGACATCCTTAGTAGCTGACTGGGTTGAGGAATGAATTACCAATGCCCCTGGGTTCTCTATCTGCAAACTCTCAGAGGTTTCAGTCACCTGCTCGAGGACAGGAGTTGAGGAGGGGGAAGCATGAGAGTGGATGTTAATAGCCTCAGTATTCCCATCCATGCCTTCCATGGTTTGATCTTCCTGATCCACAAGGGATTTAAATATTTCATACCGGTTAGTTTTCTTGGGAGGAGCTTGGTCCTTGCCATTTCTCTTTTTGTTTCTCCTTCGTTTTTGTTGTTCAAAGCCATCTTTCTGGCCTTCAGAACCTTGGGGGGTGTTTTGTGATTCTTTGACCGGGGTAAACTTACCCTCTCTGGGGCTATTTGAGGTTCCAAGCGGGGCCTCCAGTTTTGTGCTCAAGGTATTCGGACAAAACCTAGCCAAATGACCATGCTTATGGCAGACCCTGCATCTAAAGGGAAGAGCTTCGTAGGCTAACTGCTGTATCCAAGATTGTCCTGCTAACTCCAGTTCCACCTCAGCTGGTAGTGGCTGGCTGATGTCCATTTCAACACAAATTTTGGCAAAGACAGTAGTGTTTCCCTCTATGGTATCTTTGGAAACTCCCAAAAATCTACCTAGAGAATTACCAATCATCTCAAGAATCTTCTCGCCCCAAAAATCCATCGGGAGAGCATATAGCCGTATCCACACTGGAACAGCCATGGGCTCAATGCGAGGATTGAAACCCACTCTCCACGGTTGGACAAATAACCCTGTCGGGCCGTGGGTCCTCTTATCAGATTCAAAAGCTCTGTTTCTATCTACTAAAGAAGAGAAACTAATAATGAAATACCCATTGCTTATAGGCCATAAGGAATACTCACCGATAGGTTCCCAGTTCTGTCTAACCTAGGTGTGCAGAAAGTGCAACGTGGGTCGGATACCCATGAATTTGTAGATCAAGTCATGGTTAGCACGGTAGGTGATCGTGTCCTCAACCATATTTGGTTCTATGACTATCTTAGGTCTGGATGCAGATTGCGGGAGACATCCATTAACTCTGTTTGCAGAAGAACCCTTGCCAACATTCTTGAGAAGCGCATGGTAGGCACCCCGCTGGGCTTCATCGAAAGAAGGCGCAAAGTTCTCCTTTAGAATCTCAGCATAAGAGCTCTTCTTCCCGTCTAAAGAACCTGGAGGAGACCCCATAGGGCCCTCTCGGGGCAACGAATAAGCCAACAGAGGGGAACAGAATCAAACCAACCAAGACACTGGTAGGAGCCGTCTACCAGAACCCTGGAGCTTCGGCCTCCGATAGTTCAGAAGGTTTCCCGCCAAATCGCCAGAGCTCGAACGCAAGTTTCCATCTCTCGTTTTCCGATGAGTGTACCTTATTAATGGTCAATGCACACAACATAATAATTTGCACTATGTATATCCATAGAGGACACACTAACACAAGGATTTATGTGAATCTTTTCATCATAAATTTTTTATTATTTCTAGACTCTTTCTCATTTTATGGGAAGACAAAAGTTTTCAAAGCATTATGGCATCCCATGCGAAGACCATGGAGCATCAAGGCCATTGATGCCAATGTCATTCTAAGACCATGGAGAAGTACATTGAAAAACTCATGTTTAAGCATTTGATGGTCCCTTGGAGGTATTCTAACAAGACTACCTATGAAGATTCAAGCAAGGTCCACCTCTAAAAAATGCCTAGGACATGAAGACATTCAATATGGAAGTTAAATTTGACCATTACTTAACCGTATAGATCATGACCATATATCATCAAGATGTTTCATATATCCCCAAAATGACATCCTCTCTATTTCCAATATGTTCACACCTAAATGCATGACAAGATGAGATTATCATTTTCCTCTACCCCAAAAAAATAAAAACATGTGTTTTGCTTTAGCCATAGTTTTGTATAATGGATGATGCTCACTCTACCATGAATAAAAAATGTCATACATATCCTTTAGATGCTCCACTAGTGGCAACAACTACACATTACTTCCACATTCAGCATCGAATGACTTTTTGTCCTTATTACTATTTTTTCTTTTCACTACATTAAATATATATGCACAAAGAAACTCAAATTGCCACATCACGATCGATAAAAACATGTTCAGGCATGTCAATTTTCTAAATTTCCACATCAACAGCCACATATCATGTTAATAGGAGTTACTTCTACTTATCACATGTAATATTTTCCAATGTATTATATCCCAAATTGGTTATGGATGGACTTAATATAACCCCTATATTGGATTTCTTTCAATAGTTAAAATTACATGTGAAAGTGGTAGTTCATTTATAAAATATTTTAAACATGAATATACTATAAACAATTCAATTGAAATATTTTGGAGGGTATTCCATTATAAGGGGGTAATTATCCTCCCTTTTATTTTGTGCTAGAGAGCCACTTTATTTTTCTACAATCAGGGCACCTTCTCCTCACATATATAGGTATATTTATAATTGCCATAAATATCTTTTTGAGCTAGATCTAGTAGAATCATTATTTTTTTGTTTTGTAAAGGTCTACTCCAACCTATGGGACATAAAACTAACTATTGTTGATATCTTATTTTAACCTCAGGTTTCGGTTCATATTTTCTAACCCATTGTTAGGGTCTATCCTTTTGACCTCATATTAGGGTTCATATTTTTTTATCCAGGGTTTATATTTGCTTTATATGAATGATCCCTGTGATGATTACAATTATAATATCCCATCCTTATATTACCATATTATAAACCATCATCCCATTTGTTATTATAATATAATAATATAATATAATCGATCTTGCGTTATGTGTGGCCCATATTAACTATCCATAATACCCATATACAATATAATATCATATCCCCTATTCCTATTCCTAGGTAACATAGAATTATACCCTCCTTACAAATGTTTCATTCTCAAAATATGAGAATACGCTAATAATATGATCTAAGCAAAGCTCATAAATAGTACCAATCTTGATCATCCATCCATCCAACTAAAATATTATTGGTGGTGGTCTTTGATGATGTCAAGTTTCCTTTATGCCACTTGAATATCCATAACTACTCTATTGGCTCTATGTGTTTGCTTCTCTACTATGATATATTAAATTATTGGTTCTATTGTTCCTTGATGCTTCTATACCCATTTGAAATCTATAATTACTATTTTTCTACCAAACATAGCCATACTTTATGCCTTTTTGACTCCATGTAGATCCATAATAATATCAATAACCTAATCCATGCCTCCAAGATTGTTGCTACTCAAGATGGTTTGGGTGGTGATATACTACAACTTTAACATAATGTTCTATTTTATTTTATTCTTTATAATTTTATTTTTTTATTTTAAATTCTTCATCATTATCTTATCAATGGTGCCATTTTTTTGGTGCATCCTTATGTGCTTTTGATAAATATTACATGGAATCTGCTAGTATTTCTACTATAAATTTGAGTTTTAATTCTTCTATTGGTTCCTTAACTTGTTTCCCTAACACAATTGCTTCTTGCTTATATTTGGATTCTTGATCCTTAATATGATAAGTATCCTATATTGTTATCTTTTTTCTTTTACCATAACTTCATAAACTTATTTTGCATATTAATTTTATTAGTACCCAAAGAATCCAACTAAGGATAATCAATAACAATACTCACATCATCCATATTAGTAGCATGAAATTTGAATGTAATATGTTTTTATCCATGGTGATATTTAAATATTAAAAATATAGAAATTTTCATCCTTAAGCTATATGTCCTCTATTTTTGTTACTTGAACCTACAACATCTTAGCCAAAGAACTATTAAGGAAATTATATCTACTACTATGGTTAAAGGAAAAAAATAACCTTTTCCTTTTGAATACATCCATGAACTTGCAAAATATATATTTTTAGATTAATTTGGATCCTTTTAATCTGTGTATTGATTTTTGTAAATACAAATATGTGGATTCTTCATTCTTCTCATTATCTTCTTTAATATTTTCCTCTTTCTTGTACTTGAGTAATTTTATTTCTTTTCCATATCCTTCATTATATTTCTTGAAAAATGATCACTTTCTTTTTATTTCATTTCTCTCATTTTGAATCCCTTGTAGTTTGTCTTCGAGGTTTTTGATAACATACTTTAAGCTATACATATTTTTATCCTTTCATTCAAACTCTTCCATGTGTATATCTAACTTTATTTGTAACTAAAATTAAATAGGCTCCCATATACTCAATAATGAATGCTCCATTTCATTCCAATTGTAATTATATCTCTTTTTTATAACAAAACTTCTCAATAGAAAATAAGCCTTGTCTTTTGGTGGATCTACCAATATTAATCATCAATATATAGAGATCTAAACTTCATCCGCCATTCTTGAACATCAATATCATTGTTTAAAAACAAATTTTAGTTCCATGAGTTTACATCCATAAAATTCAAACTAGGATTTTACAAAATTTTATATCTCCTATATATTTTGAAGCTAAAATTTGACATAAAAATCTAGACTCAAAAAATAGAAAATGATTTTCTTACCCAAACCACAAATATCCCAGATTTTATTTTCTAAAAGAAACATAATTTGAAAATTCATCACTAATCTTGTTCTATATGGCTAATTTAATAGGGTCATGTATCCCTCAATAGAGATCATATTCCTTCATATAACCACTCATTTTAAAGATGTTCAAATTAAAAAAAAAAACACAATAGTCGTCTGAATTAAAAATTCTACACAAAGATATGGCTGTCAAAAATGAGATATTTTCTAGAGAAAATTATCCTAACACTACCTTTTTCTATATGGATGAATTCATATTGTCATATGTCCCTCAATACTACTTAGATTTCTTCATATGATCCCTCATTTTAAATCTCTTCAAATTACAAACAAAATGGTACAATAATAATTCGAAATAGATTACTTTACACAAAGATATGACTCCTAAAAAATGAGACACTTTTTGAAAAAATTACCCTAATTCTACAATCCATAAAAAACAATCCCCACTTTGCCAAAATTATTACTCTAATTCCACTTGTTATGAAACTTTATTCTCATTAATATAAATTATTTACAATATGCAAAAATATCAAATCATTCATCCATAAAAAATTATCCACAATAACTATCCACATAATGAGGTAGAGATAGATAATATCCTTAGGGTAGTGTAACACCTATAATACTCCTTAAGGAAGGAATGACTCCACAAGATATTCCAAGATGAGAGTGCCACTTAGAAAGGAAAAAATATCATAATCCACTTTATAGGACGAGATGATTATGAGTAATATTTCAGATGAATGATCTCCATGATGATGACAATGACAATATCCCTTATTTATATACCCATGTTATTAACCCTAATACTTCTTATTATTATATTATAATATAATATAATAATATAATCAACATTAGGTCATGAGTGGTCCATTAAAACTATCCATTATACCAATATACAATTTAATATCATATACCCATATACCTATGGAATATGATGCATCAAGGAATGGAATTGGAGTATTTCTCATGAAATAATAAAACCCCTTAGCTTTAATTAGTAAATCCCCAAATATAAATCATTTGCATAAGTCAACATATGTAATGGAAATTATGGTTATTCTACATGTGGTGGCACGATGGTGACCATAATTTATAAGTGGATATTTTCCATCAAAAATGATCATCATAGTCTCAAATATTTTTTGGATCAATGAGTAACTTATCATAGCTCTTATTCCTACCATTTATTATATAATAAATGGTCAAATGACATCCAACCAAAGTGGAAAAAGAAACCTAATATATAACATTTAATTCAAATGCTCTCCATAAAATTCAACATAGACTCAACATATTATTCAAATGACAAACCTTGTGCTATAAGGAACACATTATTCTTGATTTAAATTTTGCTATAAATGAGAATTTATTAAGAAAATTTCATCCATCACCCTCATTTGGAAATTATAGACTTCAAAAATGTTATCAACATATAAAAAGTAACTTCATCTAGGAGAGGATGAAATAAGACATTAAACAAGGTGTTAAAGAATGTAATATTATTAGCATCACAAAGGAGACACTTTTAGTTCCAACTAAACTCTAGCCATTATAAATTTAGCAACAATATGGATAACATTTCTATGGATTTAATTTTGGGATTACCTAAGTTAGTAGCCAAGTTAGTTATTTTGGTTGTTATGGATTGTCTCTCAATAGATGCCCATTTTTTTCCTTTAAAACATTCCTACAAAACCTCCATCATTTTTAAAATATTAATTTACCATGTATTTTTACTCCATGGAATCCGATTATCTTTAGTTTATGACCATGACTTGACATTCATCAATAATTGTTTGAAGAAACTCCTCAAGCTACAAGGAACCCAACTAAATATGTACTTGGTATACCACCCCTAGGTGAATGATTAAACTAAAATATTTATAAAGTGGTTGGAGTCTTACTTATAGTGGTTTAATTCAAAGAATTATATGTAGTGGTTCAAATGGATATGACTAGATAAGATGAACCTATATATTTGTATACATTTAGCCACCAATAACTCTCCCCTTATATCTTCTATGTAGTTCTTATGTATAGGATTTTGAATATAATTTTAGTAATTGGGAGGTCTTACTTAAATATATCAAGGATAATATAGTAATGAACCAAAATAATATGAAGAAATAAGTATATGAACACATACCCAAATGATATTTTTATGAAATAGATTGGGTATTCCTGATATTACAACCCTACAATTTTTATTTTTAAAAAACAAGAGTCATCACAAGCTTAAACCCAAATTCTATGAGCCTAGCAATGTATAAATATGAAATAAAATTGTTTTATAGGTTAGAATTAACATCCTCCAATACATATCTTGTATTCCATGTATCTTGTTTGAAGAAGGCCTTGGGGTAACACATTTATGTTTAGCTACCATTACTTGAACTAGAGGCTATTTTGGATAGATGATCATGAAAACTATACAATTGAACCATTATATATCTTTGTGCAATGACATGCATTATGCCTTGAATATACCATATGGGAACCACTAAACCAACTCCAAAAATAGTATGGGGGAGGTAGTGTTAGGACCTCACATCCTAGCCCTTTTTTACTTTATTGTAATAGTTTGGTTAGTGATGATTGGGCACCTTATTTGAATATAAGGGTGAACCTATATTATTAGGGTTAGGCTTAGATATTTCAGATAGCTATTTTGGATTAACATATTTTTATCTAATACTATAACATTAGGGTAGTATGAGTTATGTATATTTATTACATTGTAAGAGAGGTGAGGTAATCCTAAAGAATTATATTGTATTAAGCTTACCCATAATGGATATTGTCCCATTAAAGTAGCCTACTATATGGTGTTATTAATAAAATTATTTATATTTGTGTTTATTGAAAAGAATTATGCCTCCTTAGGAATTTATTTATGGTATTAAATAATTCATTCAAGTTGTATCCTTACAATATTAAAAAAATGTTAAGAATTTTGACATTAATGTTCTAGGAGCTCAAAGGCCTAAAATAAGAGCTTTACATTTTTATATGATGGTACAAGAAAATTTTATTTTGAAATATATAATTATAAATTAGTGTTTAGGGGTAATTAAAATGATTTCTACCTTTGGTCCTTTGGTGTATTGAAAGCCATTAAAATATGATGGTCAAGAACGATCTCACTCAAATTCAAAATCAATTTTGAATATGGATTGATCAAGGAATTATATCTTTAAATTGAGGGTAGCTTGTAATGGAACATTTTTCATTGGTTGATAATTGCTTCACCTTTCATGAATTTTTGACAAATGAACTCAATATCAAGTTCACTAAGCAACATGACCAATTTGGTAGTATTCCATGAAATATGAGGTTTAGTCATTAGATATTAAAAGGGATCTACATTTGCAATAATAAACTTATTTTGATAAATAATATAATGTTGAAGATTTTGATAAGCAAACACTAAGGAAATATATAGTTTTTCTAGTAATTTATATTGAGTTTCATAATTGATCAATGTATTACTAATGTAGAAAACTACACTTTTTCAATGTTGATCATGCTACTAGGCTAACATATCACTAGGAAATAATTGGTTTTAGATATATAGAGTAGTGGTTTAACGGGATTAGGTGGAACAAGAACAAAATATATCATAAGATTGCATTTTATGTAATTGACCATTGGATTGTCTCTCAATAGATGCCCATTTTTTTCCTTTAAAACATTCCTACAAAAGCTTCATCATTTTTAAAATATTAATTTACCATGTATTTTTACTCCATGGAATCCGATTATCTTTAGTTTATGACCATGACTTGACATTCATCAATAATTGTTTGAAGAAACTCCTCAAGCTACAAGGAACCCAACTAAATATATACTTGGTATACCACCCCTAGGTGAATGATTAAACTAAAATATTTATAAAGTGGTTGGAGTCTTACTTATAGTGGTTTAATTCAAAGAATTATATGTAGTGGATCAAATGGATATGACTAGATAAGATGAACCTATATATTTGTATACATTTAGCCACCAATAACTCTCCCCTTATATCTTCTATGTAGTTCTTATGTATAGGATTTTGAATATAATTTTAGTAATTGGGAGGTCTTACTTAAATATATCAAGGATAATATAGTAATGAACCAAAATAATATGAATAAATAAGTATATGAACACATATCCAAATGATATTTTTATGAAATAGATTGGGTATTCCTGATATTACAACCCTACAATTTTTATTTTTAAAAAACAAGAGTCATCACAAGCTTAAACCCAAATTTTATGAGCCTATAAATGTATAAATATGAAATAAAATTGTTTTATAGGTTAGAATTAACATCCTCCAATACATATCTTGTATTCCATGTATCTTGTTTGAAGAAGGCCTTGGGGTAACACATTTATTTTTAGCTACCATTACTTGAACTAGAGGCTATTTTGGATAGATGATCATGAAAACTATACAATTGAACCATTATATATCTTTGTGCAATGACATGCATTATGCCTTGAATATACCATATGGGAACCACTAAACCAACTCCAAAAATAGTATGGGAGAGGTAGTGTTAGGACCTCACATCCTAGCCCTTTTTTACTTTATTGTAATAGTTTGGTTAGTGATGATTGGGCACCTTATTTGAATATAAGGGTGAACCTAGATTATTAGGGTTAGGCTTAGATATTTCAGATAGCTATTTTGGATTAACATATTTTTATCTAATACTAGAAAATTAGGGTAGTATGAATTATGTATATTTATTACATTGTAAGAGAGGTGAGGTAATCCTAAAGAATTATATTGTATTAAGCTTACCCATAATGGATATTGTCCCATTAAAGTAGCCTACTATATGGTGTTATTAATAAAATTATTTATATTTGTGTTTATTGAAAATAATTATGCCTCCTTAGGAATTTATTTATGGTATTAAATAATTCATTCAATTTGTATCCTTACAATATTAAAAAAATGTTAAGAATTTTGACATTAATGTTGTAGTAGCTCAAAGGCCTAAAATAAGAGCTTTACATTTTTATATGATGGTACAAGAAAATTTTATTTTGAAATATATAATTATAAATTAGTGTTTAGGGGTAATTAAAATGATTTCTACCTTTGGTCCTTTGGTGTATTGAAAGCCATTAAAATATGATGGTCAAGAACGATCTCCCTCAAATTCAAAATCAATTTTGAATATGAATTGATCAAGGAATTATATCTTTAAATTGAGGGTAGCTTGTAATGGAACATTTTTCATTGGTTGATAATTCCTTCACCTTTCATGATTTTTTGACAAATGAACTCAATATCAAGTTCACTAAGCAACATGACCAATTTGGTAGTATTCCATGAAATATGAGGTTTAGTCATTAGATATTATAAGGGATATACATTTGCAATAATAAACTTATTTTGATAAATAATATAATGTTGAAGATTTTTATAAGCAAACACTAAGGAAATATATAGTTTTTCTAGTAATTTATATTGAGTTTCATAATTGATCAATGTATTACTAATGTAGAAAACTACCCTTTGTCAATGTTGAGAACTCTATTAAATATCCAATTGGAATAGTCAAATTATTTGACAAAATTAATATTGAGAAACTTTTGAAGTTCCTACTTGACTAGAAGTTAATCCTTTTTATGCATCTTATATAACTTGTATTTTACTATTTTGGATTTGAATGTGAAAAATAAATGACTAATGACTAGTTTTAGACCTAAACCTAATATATCATCATATAGGAACATGGTTTATTTCTCTCATTCTTCTTTAGTAAAGACATTTCCTAGCCTAAGGATTTTGTATTCATTAGGAGACCCAATATCAATGTATATAATTTAATATATTAATATATGAGATTCATCACTCAATAGAGGAGGATTAATTAAGACACCTAGACACTATAGGTCATTGAAATCTATATTTGTGAACTGAGTATCGCTACTTGGACTTATATTGGTTATTTAGTGAAATGACCCCCCAAAGTAGAATAATTTTTTGATAATATAATTTTTTGATTTTTTTTGGTATATTAGAAAATAAATAAGATCAAATTCTTCCTAGTTACAAAAATTTTCACCATCAATAACTTTGGTATACTCTTGAGTTATATTATTTATTCTTGATAGGGGTTATAAAGTCTACTACCATTGAAAAATATAAGGTTTGTGATTACTAAATATTCATGATTTCATTCTAGGTCATTTAAGGATATGGTACTAAAAAAGGAAGATTGATCACAATGATCATTATGATAAAAATTTCTTCTTTATTAGAGATAAATCCTACATAAGAATCATTATGATTGAGATTGAATCCTATTCTAAATTGTCCTATTTTAGATTATGCTTGGAGAGTGTCTTTAGTATGTTGTTCACATAGACCTAAATATTTCCCTTAATATCTTATATTGGACATTATTTTACTAGGAATAAGATAGGTATTATATAGATAACACAAAGCATAATTATTATGGATAGAGTGGTAACTAAATAATAATGGTTTTCCTATCATTATTAATACTGACATAAATAAAGGAATATTTTCCTATTTGCATTTTTTTTCCTTTATTAATATAAGGTAACCCTTATGTCATGGGAAAATGGGGAATATTGGCTTGGTCCATGTGATTAGAGTGAATATTTTAAAAATATTTTGAACATTGTTAATTTATTATATTATGAGTACAACATGAGTGGGCCTAACAATGAATGCTTTGGAACTTTGAATAGAGGTTCAAGGTTCAAATCCTATGGGGGTAAGGGTTTCACACCATGATATAGTAACCAAAATATGGTTGGATAAGCATAAATCTAGAAAAAAACATCCTCAATAAGCATTGTCTCATGTGGTATATGACCTAGTAGACATTATAAACTATTTTACCTTATTTTATTTTTTGACTTTCAAGAGCAAAATTGGATATTTTACTAAATTTTCTCTCTATATTTTTTAGAGAAGAAATAATAGTCTTAACATTTATGAGATGTGTTCAAATTTAATATTTGCATATTTTATAGCATTTGAAGGCATCTATATTAGTAGGTATGTTATAAGTGTAGCTTTTAAATTCATATTCTAAACACTAATGTAAAGTAGATGGAATTGCTCTTATTTCAAGAATCTAAGATTGTGACATAATAATGTTATAATACAAGTCAAAAGGTATGATTTAAAAGAGGAATATAAGGTTATTTTTTTTTAGTAGATAAGATACTATAGCATTAATACCGGATTTTATAGGTTGATCCAAAACCTTTTACAAAAATCAGCCTAGGGTTGTTGATGAACATGTCCTTACTAAGGATCCTATATATGTAAAATCTACATACCGCCAAAGTCGTTACCTATTATCAAAAAAAAAATTTACGTACAACATTTTTGGTATACCCTAAGAAAACACACCTGCATCATAATTACAAAAAAATAAACAGACACAGATCCCTTCTTTGAAATAGTGGAGAAACAAAAAGTTGCAGACACACATAGCAGAGCACTGAAAAAAACTCCCATAAGCTCTGTATTGATAGTTACTCTTAATAATTCTTTGGTAATTGCTTTCTTATGTATATGGAATGCTTTGGTACCACATCCCATATTGGCCAATCAGCCTTGGAGAAGTGAACTTGTTGGTTAGATTTATGGAGGTGGTTATCTGGTGGTCCACGTGGCTCTGGTTCGAAGTCATATATTGCCATTTCTTTCCTACCCTGTGATTATCAACCAACCTCAAATTACTAAGACAACTAGGAGCCATGTTATCTAACATATGATTGTCCCCATTAGTCTTTGTGGTATTTCCAAGTAGCATCCACAAAGACTGACAACTCGGATAATTTTTATTGTGAGTCCATTTCAAAAAAGAGGCAGGAATACTCCTAGCCTTCAAAATTACAGTGCCTTCCCTATTGGTAAATTTGACTATCATTATTGGCATTCTTATTGAATAAGCTCCTCTACTTTGCTTGGGATACCGTGTTCCCATTTGAAAAGTTCGTCACCATCGACACCCAAATTGGCCAGCTTATCAGCAATTTTGTTAGCTTCCCGAAAGACATGTTGGGATTTTTTGTCTTGTCTTCCCTGGAAAAGGATCCTAGCCTCTGCAACAATTGTTTTAATCCTCGAATGAGGTGTTTTCAAATTATTGAGGATATTTATAACATGCATAGAGTCTCCTTATATGATCAAATTGCCTTCTAAGTCTTGAGTCATTTGAAGGCCTCTCCACATAGCTATAGCTTCAACTTCGTTGTTCATCCTTGTTCCCAAATATTTGGAAAATGCAAGAATAATATTTCCATTATGATCTCACATAATACTACCAGTGCCTGCTCTGCCAAAATTATCCTTAGCCACTCCATAAAAATTAAGCTTAAACCAACCCGTAGGAGGTGGGGACCACTTAACATTGGCTCTGGGGTTGACTACCCTAGGTACAAACTCATATAATAAGGTTAAGCTTAAATATTGAACATTGTGATCTCTTTTAGATGAGTTTTATGGCTATCAAAAGTGATAAGGTTCACATTATCGTTGGCAAATGATAAGATCCTGGAAATGATAGTTTGATGAACATGGATACACTCATTAAAGACTCTATGGTTTCTTTCTAACCACATCTGCCAAAGATAGTGATTGAGACAAATTTTCCACATGTATCTAAGTCTTTGGCTTAAACAGGGGCAAGGCCACTGGATGAACAAATCAAGTATAGTGGTTGGTTTAACCCAATAAATATTGAAGGCCTGAAAAACACCACTTAGGACAATCAAAGAAAAAGGGCACTCAAGGAAAATATGATAAATGGTCTCCCAATTAGCCCTACATAGATAACAATGATTAGTGATACAAATACCTTTACACATCATATTATCAATGGTTAGAATTCTTTCTTGGATAACCGGCCATTAAAAGACTACAATTTTTAGAATAATTTTTTTTATCCAAACTAAGTCCTTTTAGAGGACAAAATCCTCGTCATCAAGTAGAAGCTTGTAAGCTAATTTAACAGTGAACTGCTCATTTTCCATAAGAGCCTAGGTCACTTGATCTTCCTTCGATCTCATGGGGATAAATTTTTCCCAAGAATGTTACAAAGATCATTTGATTCCGCTTGAAATCCCTGAATCCTTATTTATTTCCACTTCATTCTACCTCTGTCCTCAACCATATAATCAAAGACTTTTATACCAATGAGTTCTTACGTGATATCTCTGATTCAGGCTAAGTTAGGATATTGCATCATTGGTTCATCCTTAGCCCACCTATAGTTCCAGCAATTTATCCTCTCACCATTACCTAAAACCCATATTAAACCTTTTTTTATGATTTCCTTACAATTGAGAATTGCTTTCCAAAAAGTAGAACCTTTGATTGGAACTGAGTCACTTATAAATTCCATATTTTGAAGATACTTTCATTTGATGATAGTTGTCCATTCATTTTCTTCACTAGAAATGAGGCACCACGCTTGCTTAGCTAGTAAAGCTAAATTCATATGAGCAATTCTCCTTAGACCTAAGCCCCCATTTTCCCTGGGTCTACACACTTTGGTCCATCCTACAAGGTGTATCCTTTTTTTCTCCTCTGATCTAGTCCATAAAAAATAATTTTGGAGTTTCTCAATTTTCTATAAAACCTTCACAGGGGCTTTGAAAATGGAGAGGAAATAGATTGGAATGCTCTGGAGAGAGGCATTAGTGAGGTTCAACTTTCCTGCTTGAGATAGAATATGACTTTTCCATCCAACAAGTTTTTTTTGAATTATTTCAATAACCCTGTCCCACATTGACTCTCTCGGAGAACCAATGAAAAGAGGGATACCAAGATACGAAGTGGGGAGGTTTGCTATATCACACCCAAAAAATTATGCAATACTTCCTTGCCTTTGAATGGGGGTGTTCAAGAAATATAACCTGTTTTTACTAAAATTATTACCAGCAGCATCCTCGTAGAGTTGCAGGATGTATTTAATTCTTTTGGCCTCAACCACTGACTCCTTAGTCAATAGAAGGGTATCATCGATGAATTTTTGGTGAGAAAAAACCCTAGTGAGAGATGTTACCTTGATTTTCGATATTATCCTTGAACTGCAAGAATTTTTGATGGTTCTATCTAAATCTTCTACCATAATGATGAATAGCATGGGGCTGATAAGGTCCCCCTACCGAATTCCTCTATGACTTTGAAAGTAACCAACAATTGTTCCATTAACTAGAATCAAGAACCATGCTTTAGAAATGCATTCTTTGATCAAATTAACCTATTTGTGGTGAAAACCAAACTTAAGGAGGACAGAAGTCAAAAAGTCCCAATTTAGCCTCTCAAATGCTTTGTTCATATCAAGCTTGAGGGCAAAAAAATACATGTTAGTCTTATGAGCAGAGTGTAGAGCTTCATGAAATGTGATAACTCCATCCAATATTGACCTGCCCTGGACAGAGCTTCCCTGGAACGAATCTATGATGCGGGGCAGAACATATCTCATTCTATTTACAATGGCTTTAGTTAGGATCTTGTAAGAAACATTGCACAAACTGATTGGCCTGAAGTCAACCATAGATTCAGGGGTTTGCTTCTTAGGAATTAGAGAAATAAAATTAGAGTTGAGACCTTTTGGGATATGATTGCTTGCTTGGAATTATCTGAAAAAAAAAATTACATCCTCACTTATGATGTCCCAAAAATCTTGATAGAAATGAGGGAGAAAGTCATCGGGTCCCGGGGCTTTGTCTGGCTCCATTCTAAACAAGGCTTCGTTAATTTCCTCATCAAAAAATGGAGCTAGAAGCTTAAGGTTTATATCCTCATTTATTATGCTAGGAATAGATTGTAAGATAATATCGCTAGCCTCCTCTTTGCATTGTGATTCCTGACCAAGGATAGAATTGAAATAAGTTACTGCCTCCTTTCTGATTTCTGTTAAGTCTTGAGTAATAGAACCATTTGCTTTTTAAAAAAAAATTATCTTGTTATTGCTTCTGTTTCTAAGCATGGTGACGTGAAAAAAATTGGAATTTGAATCTCCATATTTTAACCAAAGAGCCCTTGATTTTTTCCTCCAATATATTTCCTCACATGCCAAAATGTTATAAAACTTTGATAGTTTTGTCCATTCCTCATGCCTAGTAGTTTCATCAGCATCACCATGTTGAATCCTCTGATCAATTATCTTCAAACTTTCAACAACCTATTTTTTATTTTTAAAGAGGTTCCCAAAGACCTCTTTGTTCTAAGTTTGAAGCTTTTCCTTAACAAACTTTTATTTGCCAGCAAGTTTAAAAGTTGCACTATCCCTAATAGGCTACTGCCACCATTGAATTAAGTTATCTCTAAAACTAGAATGATTGATCTACATAGATTTAAATCTAAAAGGTTTCTTTAAGGACAAATATTTAGGGATCTACAACAAAATGAGATTATGATCAGAGGTAAATTTAGTAAGGGCTTGTAGGGTAGATTCACCACACAGAGTTGTAGCCTCATTTGATAGAAAAAACCTGTCAAGCCTTTCTTGAATGATATGACATCCTATCCATTGATTGCTCTAGGTATAATTTGATCCTCTAAGTTTTACATCCATCAACATGTTGGAGTTCACAAAGTCATTCAACTCATCTATGCTCCTGATAGGTGGTCCATTTCCACCCATTTTGTCTGAAGGGTAATGAGGAGTGTTAAAATCCCTAGCCATAATCCAGGGGACATTATGGAATATTTCACTCAGATTGCCTCAGTACTCCCATAGTAGAGCTCTCTATTGAATTTAAGTTGAGGCATAAATATTTTAAAGGATCCACTACATGTTGCTATTTATTTCCTTAAATAAAACACTAAGAACCCTATCATATTTCTGAATAATGGTACCTTCTACTATCCGGGGATCCCACAAAGTCATAAGGCCTCCAAACGCTCCTCTGGATGATTTGCAAACCATCTCCCCTTGATTCCAGATTTTTTTTGCTACTTTTTTTGACTAAATCTCATCAATTTTTGTTTCTTGCAACATGATAATAGTTGGATTCTCTTAATTTCTTGTTGCACTAACTTCCCTGTGTTTGGGAAGGCCATTGAGGTCTCTCACGTTCCATTAGAGGCTAGGGCTATCTTGGTTATAATATTTCTACTCATGCTTGCAATCATAAAATGCAATAAAGGTTAAATCATATTTTTCAAGATCATTTTTAGTTAAACTAAAATAACAAATAAAATAGGGTACAAATATTTGATCTGGAACCATTATCATCTAAAATTTATTTATTTAATTTTTTATAGATTTATATATAATATAAATACGAGGATATCCTATTAGAGAATATTGTGACGTATCATGTTGTTAAAAAAAAATATTTGTATGATATTTCCAAATTGACCTAGTGATAGGAAAAATAATTCAAGTTTAATTTAGAAGTGTTCATTCACTCAAATATTTAACAATGATATCTTGATAATATGGATATATTTTAGGAGATTTAGAATTATATTTTAGTTGGAGTATTGCAATGTATTATAATATATCATAAGCACCATTGGTTATGCCTTTCAACTACAATTGAATAATCAAAGAGGATTCAACTAGTTAGATGGTTGAGGGATGATGAACTTGAACATTTTTTATTTTCTTATGACAACATAAATGTGGTGAGAATATAATTGATAAAATAATATTTATTAATTTTTACAAAAGCTACATTATTAGTAGGAACATTTTTTAACTAGTACTATTTGTGGTGCATTTCTAATTTTGATTATTAAGATTGGGTAGTGGATTTTGAAAGACATATAAATCCTAGTTGTGAAATATGTTTTAGAGCTACTAATGACAATTTGATCACTCTCTATAAGGTCTTGTACCAAATTTTTAGGGCCCATACATCTATTGGTACAATTACCATTGACTTTATGAAAAACACAATACTCATTTGGTGTAAACCAAGAATTATTTTCTCTTTCTAGTTCCATATATTTAATGGATGGAAAATTCATCATTTTAGTAGCGTTAAGGTATTGTTATAGGATATTTTCTAGTGGTTTTTCTATACTCATGAATATTTTTCTACGATGATATAACTTTTTGTTGAATTTACTTAGCATAATTTTCTACAAATTTTATATGGCATTCATATTGTTGGTCTTGTTGGAAGATTAAATGACTTTATCACCAATAACATGTTTGTTCTTGTATTATCCTTTATATTTATCTTTGAGAAATAGGATATTTTTTCATTTTCATTTATATTTTATATTTTTAATACCTTATTTTATTGGATAAGTCTCTACTTTTTGATATCTATCTATTGCATTCTCAAAAGAGGACATATTATATGTTTCTTGGTAAAAGGTCAAATATTCATGTAAGAGGGATTTAAAGATATCTATCAAGTCTTTATATCAAGGAAAATAATGTATCCTTCCAACTATGATTCTCCAAAATGTCTGAAATTAGAAATAATTTCTTCTCTTCCTTATTTGAGTTGATATAGGTCATTGTGTATGACTGTATCCTCTATGTAAACTCAAAACTATTTGTCAAACATTTACATTATATCCCTAAAATTTCTAAGGGAATGTCATAGTATTTTTTAATTACTTTTCTAAATATAAATTGCTCAAAAATTTAGGAAATATTTTGAGAAGCAATCCCTCATAATATGTTATGTCATTTTAATCTATTCTAAATAACATTTTTTTAATGATTTTGATTTTTTTGTGATTTTTATGATTGTGATGTTTTTATTTTTTTTGGTGATTTTTATGATTTTTATTATTGTGATGTTTTTGTATTTTTTTTGTGTACGTATAATGTTAGCTATGAGTTAGGCATAGAAGGCACTCAAATGAAGTATATTTATGGGTTTAGGTTCCTCATTTTCCTCAAGATTGGTAATTTTATAGGATTTGGTTCCAAATGTTTTTGTGATGATGAATGGACCATCCTAGTTGGCAATAAATTTATTGTTCAAGAGAGGCAAAAGATTTAAATTTTACTAATTCTCCTTGAGAACTAAATCACCTACTTGAATTCTTAAGGATGCACTTTGTTATTGTAAGTGTGTTTGACCTTGTCCTGATAAACACGAAGATGATCTAGTGCATTGATTAATCATTCATCATGCATGTTTAATTGATCTAGGTATGCTTGTCATGTGGTGTCATCATCGATGAATTCTTGTAATGATATGCACAATAATAATATTTTGAGCTTAATGGGTATGATGGCCTTGACACCATAAACTAGTAAGAAAGGCATTACCCTAGTTGGCATGTGGATACTTGTTTAAGAAGCCTATAATGCCAAGGGGATTTGAAGATGCCAATTTTTATGATTGTCTTTGACTGTTTTCTTTAGAATGGCTATGATAGTCTTGTTGGTGGCCTCAACTTGTCAATTACTTTGAAGATAGTAAGGTGTCGAGAAGTTGTGTTGAATGTTGTATTTAGTGGAGAGTGTTCAAACATCCTTATTCTTGAAAGGCATGATATTATTAGATATGATATTTAAGGATATACAAAAGTGATAAATTATGTGATGGAGTATAAATTTTGTAATTTAAGGTTCGATTGTGGTGCTAAGAGGAATTACGTCAACCCATTTGGTGAAATATTTAGTAATTATGATGATGAATGCGTGGTATCCTGAGGAAGGAGAGGATATTTTTTCTATGAGATTGAGATCCCATTGTGATAAAGGCCAAAGGTATTTAATTGGTTGCAATGCTTGTGATGGTGTATCGGTTAAATTGGCATGATGTTGACATTTTGGACATTTCTTGACATATGAGCAATAGTCACATTCCATGGTGGGCCAATAGTAACCCATGAATAAAATATGATTTACGATGGCCATCCCTATAAAATTACCACCACAAGTTCCATAATGGGCTTGAGAGATGATCCAATTTGCCTCTTGAGGTTTGAGACAACACAGGATAACACCATCATAGCTACGATGATAAATAATATCTCCTAAGAGAGTGTAACAAGTCACTTTTTGTTTGAATGTGTATTTAGCAATTGAGGACAAATATATGAGTAGAGTATCCATTTTAATGAGATCCTTTATTTACAAGAAGCAATTATTGTATGACTTCATTTGAATGAAATTAACATTACCTTCAATCTAGGAATATTCTCATTCAATGGTTGATTGAGACAATGTGAGGATATTGACGTATGTAGTGCTATCAATGGGATTTTGTGGTATGAGTGATCCAAGAGATTTCATAGTTTCTAGGTATATTATAAATTTCATACCATTCAAATTTCTTAAGCAACTTATCAAAAATCTATTTGTATTACTTAAAATCTAGGCATTTACATTGGTATATCTCCTTAAATTGATAAATAATGAGTTGGGAGTCACCAAAGATGCTGATCCATTTGATTCCTAATATAATAGAAATTTGGAGGCCTAGGATTAGGGATTTGTATTCAAAATTGTTATTTGTGAAATGGAGGTTGATTTTGAATGATAATGGCATATGAGCTCCTTGATGTGTGAAGAAAACAACTCTAACACCCCCCTTGTTCACACTTAGAATCATAAAAAAAGGACAACATTAGTGTCATCCTCAGGTTTGAAAAGCTATTGCTATGTGATATTGAAGATAGAATCATTAGGTAGATCGATTATGAGTGATTTATCACCTAATAATGGAGATTCAACAATTTGATCTATGATTACCTTACCATTGATGGAGTTTTGACTGATAAATTCAAGATTAAATTCCATCAAAAGCATTATCCATTTGGATGTTATGCTATTTGTATAGGTGTGACTCATCATATAATGCAACAAATTTTCTTTGGCCACAACATAGGTGGTATGGACTATGATGTAGTATCAAAGCTTTTTAGTTGTAAAAACAAAAACTAGGCATAGCTTCTTAATGTATGCATATTTAGTCTCATAACTCACCAAAGTGCAACTGATGTAATAAATTGCTTGTTCTATGTTGAATTCATTATTTTTTTCTAGCATGGTGTCAACGGAAAAATTAGCTTTAGATATGTACAAATGAAATGAGACACCTAGTCGAGGTGGTGTCAATATAGGTGGGGATGCAAGATATTATTTGATGGCATCAAAAGCATATTTTTTTTCTTGATAAAAATGGGTTGCATTCAGGTCCTACACCTTTAAAAAATTACATATATCTTATTTAGATCTTGAGATTTTACAAATAGATACACTTTAGATCAATGAGATGCTATAGTTAGAGACCCACATCATTTTACATAAAATATTTGAATTCTTGATTTTCATTTTCTAGATATTTTCAAATATTTTGAATCCAGAATTTAGCATATTTCTTGAAATTTTCCTATAGCAACCTTCACAATGCCAAAACTTCACCTCTAATATATATGCCTTGCATCTTAGTAGAGTAATATTTCCAAAATATTGCACTAACATAATCTTCTTTACCAAATCTAGATTGCTAGTTTCATTCCTGAAACACACGTGCAACCACAAAAATTATAATAAATAGTCTAAATGAACACACAATATTGTTACAAAATAAAACATATATTACCAATGGAAAAAATTAAAGTAAATCTTAATCATTAATTTATTTAAGCAATCAACAATTTTTGTCAGCTTCAACTAAAAATTTCTACTTCCTCTAACCATGGAAATGATATGTTAACTTCACAATCCTCAATAAAAACCCCTCTATTGGCTATATTATATGCATATTTGTTTCCTTCCCTTAATATATGTGTAAACTTGATTTCTTCAAACTCTTTAGCAAGATATTGAATTTCCACAATTATCTCTTGAATGTTCCATGGAGCCTTTGCTTTCCTCAAAATTGTATTAATTACTATGATAGAATGACCTTCCATCCAAACTCTATTCCATTTCATTTTTTTACATATTTTAACCCTTCTAAAGCTACCCAATATTAAACTTAATTATTTGTCTTAAATCCACAATTGAAAGCATAATGAGATAAAAAAATCTCCTTTATTATTTCTAATTATTCCTCCTCCTTATGTTGGTCCTGATTTTCCTTTAGATGCTCCATAAAAATTTAATTTAACCCACTCCACATCTGATGGTTTCCACTTTATATTATTTACCTTATTTTTCTTCTCTTGTACCCAATATCATAATTCCATTTAATTAATTGACTCCATCTATCAAGACTCTCTGCTTTTAAATTAGGGATTGGGTGAGTTTATAAGGTTGGTTTAGACTCCTCTATGGCTAAAAATATCTTCTTTTTCATTACCTCTAAGTTTTTTTCCTTTCCTTTAAAAATTATTCTAATACTTTCTAACCATATAGTCCAAAGTATTGTATTTTTTATATATCCCATATTTTCTATAAAGTATCACTTTTATAAGTGCTCTGTCATTGCTTTAACCAGTATTTAATTCTTCTATTCATCACCATGCATTTAACAAACATATTAAGAGTCCATTGCCATATATTCTAGACTATTGAGAAATGTCCCACGATATGGTCAATACTCTCCTCCTCCTTATTACTAAAAACACGTTTAGAAGGGCCATGAAAACCCCTTTTTATAAGGTTATCCTAGAATAAAATTCTTCTATGACCTACTAGCCAAACTAACATTTTGACTTTAGGAATGCTTGGGATATCTAAAATATCTCTCCAAATTCTAGTGATATTATTATTATGTTGGAGTTGAGCATTATATCCACTTCTTGTTGTGTATTCTCTTGATCTATTCAACTCCCAAATCAATTTATCCTTGGAACCCCTCGGAATAATTATAGGTTTTATCTTTCTACTCAATTACCTCATAACATAAATAACTTGTATACTTTAAAAAAATTCTTTTCATTTGTATCTTCCTTCTCGATCCTTGTACAAAATGTTTGAAACCCTATCACCGTATTTATCTTGAAAAAATCTCATCCAAGGTTTCAAAACTAGATTTAAATTGAGTGGTTTTTTATCACACCAAGTATCCATCCAAATAGAGACTTTTTCTCTAGTTCCCACCACCCATATTAAACCTTTAATCATAATATAAAAATATTTTTTTAAACCATTCCAAAGAGCATAACCATTTGGAAGAGAGAATGTAGTAAATAATAAACTTGGGTTATTTGGATCAAAATACTCACTTGGAAGAATTATTTCCCATTGTCTTTGACTCTCTTTGTACAATCTCCACATAACTTTTCCCCTAATAAATTTCCATCTATAAGTGATCTTAAACCAAGACCTCCCCTATTTTCATCATCACACAACTTGCTCCATTTTACCAAAGAAATTTTCCTTTTATCAGGTAAACTTGACCATAAAAAGGATTGCATAATAAAGATTAAAAAAAAATCAAAATTTTTATGGCATAGAATACAAAGACATATAATATGTTTGAATGGATTGTAAGACTTAATTAAGTGCACTCTTCCTGCTAATGATAACCATCAACCTTTCCAAGATGGAATTTTATTTTAAACTTTACTAATAACTAGATTTTATAAATTTTTCCTCCTTCTCCCCTCAAATAATGGCATCCCTAGATAATTTATTGGTAAATTTACCTCCTCCATATGAAGAAACCTATAAATTCTTGCTTTGATATTAGGAGTGTTAAGAAAGTAAATTTTGGATTTAGACCTATTCAAATTTTGCCCTAAAGCTCTTTCATACTCTTTTAAAAAGTTATTCAAAGCTCTGGCCTCATTTATCCTTTCCATTCCAAAAGTATTGCATCATCTACAAAATTTTGATGGGCGATGTTATAAGTGTTATTACTAATCTTAATTCCACTTATAAATGCATCTTTGTAAGCCTTATTTAACTTCCTACTAAAAAATTCTGCCATAATAATAAAAAAATAAGAACATAGAGGATCTCCTTGTCTAAGGCCTCTTTTGGCTTTAAAATATTTTGTCAGTAACCCATTGACCAACATTGAATAAGAAACTATAGAGACACAAGCTTTAATCCATCTAACCCATTTCTTTTCAAAACCAAAATTATCTAAAACTGTAAAAAGAAAATTCTATTTAACCCTATCATAGAATTTACTCATATCAGGTTTTAAGATCATAAATTTCTCTTTTCTTGAATTTGTTGAATGTATAACTTATTGATCTACTATGATCCCATCCAAAATTTGTCTCCCTTTCACAAAACCTCCTTGCTCTTCTGAAATGATTTTGTATAACAATGGCCCTAATCTATTCACCATCACTTTGGAAATAATATTATAAGGAATATTACATAGGCTAATGGGTCTAAAAGAATCAAACAATTCAACATCCTTCTTTTTTGGAATTAGGGTAAGATAAGTTGCATTTATTTTATAAGGAATATATTGTTTTACCCTAGACTATTCCATTGCCACTAATAAAGAATACTTCACTATATCCCAATTATGTTGGTAAAAATTTACAGAGAGCCCATCTGGACCAAGGGATTTATCCTTATTAAAAGAGAAAAGAGCTAAATGAACTTCTTCTAGAGTAATAGGATCCATTAGTTTTCTATTGTCTTCATTTTTTATAACTGAAGGAACATCTTGAAGAAGTTTATCATTAATAACTTCAGTCTCCTTTGAACCTAGAATATTTTGATAAAATGACTTAGCCTCTTTTCTAATTTCACTCTAATATTCAATCCAAAACCCTTCTATTGATTTAATTCTACCAATTCTAGAAGAAGATTTATGTACTATAGCCATCCTATGAAAAAAATTTGTATTTTTATCTTCTGCTTTTAACCAAGTTTGTCTTGATTTTAATAACTAGATATTCTCTTCCTTACTCAAAATTTTATGATATTCACTAAGAAACTCCCTTTCCTCTGAGATTGTATTATTTTCATTACCTTTTTGGAATTTTGAAAGTATATTAGTTAGTTCTTATTTCTTGTCAAAAATATTTCCAAAGGTGTTCTTGTTCCATTATTTTAATCTAGATGTCATACCTTTAATTTGGTTTGAAATATCATACAACCCACCAAAATAAGGATGGTCTTCCTACATTTACTCATATTTAAAATATGATATTTTTTTGAATTCACTAACCACCATTTTAACTCTTATTGGCTAGTGATCTGAACCAATCCTTGTTAAGGTATTAATTTTAGCACAAGTTCCTTCATCTATAAAATGGTATGATAGAATACATCTATCTATTTTTCTGCTATTAGGTTCTGGCCTCTCCTGTTGTTGGTCCAAGTATAGTTGTCTTCTTCAAATTCAACTTTCCATAGATTGTTGTTTTGAATAAAAGCTGAAAAATATTTTATACTTTGGGTTTATTTCCTAATTCCCCTAAATTTTTCATTCAACTTGGTAATGGTATTAAAATATCCAATGATCATGAAATGGTTTTCTTGGTCTTTACTTCTCATAAAGGCCTCAATACCACTCCAAAATTCTAATCTGCCTGACTGAGTTGTAGAACCATACACATTGATAAGGATGAAGTGAATACCAATAAATTAGCAAGTGATAAAAGAGGCTATCCAATGTCTAGATTTATGAATGGTTACAAAATAGGTTCTATAAGGATTCCAACAAGTTAGAATTCCCCCTGCTACTCCTTCAGAATCCAAAGCATCCCATTCACATCTTGCCCAAACTGCTTTCATAGTTTTTGAAAGAGAATATCAAATTTATTACTTAAATATAGGTCCCTACTACACCTATGCTTTGAGGAGGCATTAGCACCCCTTATATTCCATGAGATGATAATCATGTATCATTAGGGGCTTTTGGCCCCTCTTGCATATTATTAATATTATTTTGTTGTTTGGTAAAGAGAAGTTCAACCAAATTAGTTTGTGTTCATTTCTCTATGTTAGATCTTACTTCCTTGGATCTTGCTTGATAATTTGAGGGTTTTTCTCTTTTCTTCCTTGCCTATATTAGGAGTAGGTATTATTATTCTATTCCTTAATATTATTTCATCATTTTTTTCAATGTATTTATCCTCTCTTGGCTCTATTATAGAAGCTTTTAACTTATCCTACTCATTTTTTGGTATTTCCTTATTAATGGCAAAGGTATTAACTTCTAAAACTATATTTTCTTTACCAATTATTTTCTCTTGAATGGTGCATGGTAGTTCAAGAGAGTCTTTAAATTTTTATGAAACACATTCCTTGGGTTCATCGAGGATGTTCTTCCTTAAATTAGGATCATATCGAATAGACGGTTCCTTGCTAATATGTTGAAATTTTTGTCCTGTGTCCTCTAAGTTTTGATCTACTTTTTATTCATAGGCTAAAGCCTCAAAAGAATTGGAATTTCTTTCAATATCCTTTCTTATTGATCTCCACTATTCATTTTCATTAATTTCTTCTTGTTGAAAACCATCTTTATCCATAACCATTTGTAAATTTCTCTTACGATTTTCTACAAATGATTTTATTGGGCTCTTCTTAGGGTGTGATCTCTAAATATGCCCCACCTCATGACATATTATACATCTAAAATATATGTTTTCATTATATATAGTTTTGTTCCACATATTATTCCTATATTTAAGAATTATTGACAATGGTAAAGCTTTACTTATATCAATCATGACCAATATTCGAGCATAAATAGCCAAAAATTCATCTTTTGTTGTATCTAAAATCTCATGGAATTCTCTTAGAGTGTTTCCTATTGCCTTGAAGGTATCGATTTACCAAAATTCAATGGGCAATCCAAACATCCTAACCTAGAGTGGTACTAGGGATAGATTTACATTTTTAGGTGAAAAGCCTTCATACCAGCGGGTAAGGAAGAGCCTTGCTCTTCCCATAAACCAAGGACCCTATTTTAAGATTATTTATCTTTCTTCCCTATAACAAAAAATGGCTAGGAAGAAAAATTTGGGAATAAATTATAGAATCACTCTTGGAGAATTCCAACTCCTATAAATCCATTTTTTCAAGGCTGAAACCCTTGGCCAATAGCTATAAAATTTACCAAAAACTTTCCTATCTTGGAGTAATGAGGATCTCTCTAAGGTGCGCTCACTAACCTCTACCACTAGAGATGATTCTAAGGATTTAACTATAAATTGATCCATGAAAAGGAAACTAAAACTCAAAACCTAATGAAATTTATTTGAAATTTACTATAACAAATATAATATTTGATAAAAACTTTATAAAATTTTCAAGCATAATTTCTAAGATAAATAAAGGGAAAAAATAACTTAGCTGAAAATTTTTTTATCCAGATAGAATTTCTTGCCTTGCTGAAGTCATAGCCCTTCATTTCTCTTCCCATTATTTGAACCCTATTTGGAAAATATTTACAATTTCATTTTTTGTGGCTTGAAAAATCATCACTAGCCTTGTTCCAAATGGTTGACTTCATAGAATTGTATTGTAACACACCAAAAATCATGAAACAAGAAAAAACATAAACAAAAATAAAATTATATATATATATATATATGTTTTTTGGTAGATAAGATACTATAGCATTAATACCGGGTTTTATAGGTTGACCCAAAACATTTTACAAAAATCAGCCTAGGGCTATTGATGAACATATCCTTACTAAGGATCCTATATGTAAAATCTACATGCCGCCAAAGCCATTACATCCAGTAAGGCACATAGCCTGTTATCAAAAAGAAACTTCCCATACAACATTTTTGGTATACCCCGAGAAAACACACATGCATCATAATTACAAAAAAGAAATAGACACGGATCCCTTCCTTGAGACAATGGAGAAACAAAAAGTTGTAGACACACATAGCAAAGTACTGAAAAAAACTCCCACAAGCTCTGTATTGACAGTTACTCTTAATAATTCTTTTGTAATTGCTTTCTTCCGTATATGACATGCTTTGGTACCACATACTATCTTGGCCAATCACCCTTGGAGAAGTGAACCTACTGGCTAGATTTATGGCGGTGGCTATCTGGTGGTCCACATGGCTTTGGTTTGAATTATTATATTACCATTTATTTCCTTCCCTGTGATTATCAACCAACCTCAAATTAGTAAGATGACTAGGATCCATGTTATCTGACATGTGACTATCCCCATTAGTCTTTGTGGTATTTCCAAGTAGCATCTACGAAGACTAACATCTCAGATAATTTTTATTATGAGTCCAATTCAAAAAAGAGACGGGAATACTCCTAGCCTTCGAACTTACAGTGTCTTCCCTATTGGTAAATTTGATTATCATTCTTGGCATTCTTGTTGAATAAGCTCCTCTACTTCACTCGGGACACCGTGTTCCCATTTGAAAAGTCTATCACCATTGACACCCAAATTGGCCAGCTTATCAGTAATTTTGTTAGCTTCCCGAAAGATATGTTGAGATTTTTTGTTGTGTCTTCCATGGAAAAGGATCCTAACCTCTTCAACAATTGTTTTAATCCTCCAAGGAAGTGTTTTCCAATTATTGAGGAGATTTATAACATGCATAGAGTCTCCTTCTACGATAAAATTGCCTTCTAAGTCTTGAGTAATTTGAAGGCCTCTCCACATAGCTCTATCTTCAACTTCATTGTTCATCCTTGTTCCCAAATATTCAAAAAATGCAAGCATCATATTCCCATTATGATCTCGCACAATGCCACCAGCGCCTGCTCTGCTAGGATTGTCCTTAGCTACTCTATCAAAATTAAGCTTAAACCAACCCGTAGGAGGTGTATACCACTTAACATTGGCTTTGGGGTTGACTACCCTAGGCACAGACTCATCTAACAAGGTTAAGCTTAAATATTGAGCAATCATGGTCTCCTGCAGATGAGATTTACAACTATCAAAAGGGATAAGGTTCACATTCTCATTTGCAAAGGATAGGATCCTGGCAATGATAGTTTGATGATCATGGATAGACCCATTAAAGACTCTATGGTTCCTTTATGACCTCACCTACCAAAGATAGTGATTGAGACAAATTTTCCACATGTATCTAAGTCTTTGGATTGAAAAGGGGCAAGGCCACTAGACTAAAAAATCAAGTACAGTGGTTGGTTTAACCCATGAAATATTGAAGGCCTGATAAACCCCACTTAGGATAGTCAAGGAAAAAGAGCACTCAAGAAAAATGTGATAAATGGTCTCCCAATTAGCCCTGCACAGATAACAATGATTAGTAATACAAATACCTTTACACATCTGTAGCACCCTAAAATTGGCACAGTTAAACCCTTAGTAAAAATATAAAAATTTGAATTTTAACCCCGAAACCACCCGTTAACCACTCACCCCATTTTTTGTACCATTTTTAGGAGTTTTTTTTACTATTGGATGATATCGTTGTTGATCAGACGAAATTGTCCTAGATCGGATGAATTCATCTGGAACAGAATGTCCAGACGATTTCATCCCAAAATTGAATTTTCATAATTAGCTTCTATTTCAATAGCCTCTCCAACTTGGTCAGAAGCATGTCTACGCAATTGGATATTCCTTTGTTGGAGATCTCCTAGATTGGGATGATCTCCAACCTCCTAACCTCCCCCTAATTCTATATAAACTAGGATTTTCTTAGTTTATCCCCTTGGACCCCTGCCTAATTTTCCCTACCATTTAGCTTTGGTGTGTTAATACATCCTATCTACCATTATTTGCACTCGTAGTTTCAAGTTTTCATTGCAGGTTTTCACTGTGCTTCAGCTGGAGGAAGCTTGGATGGTCGCAGGTGATTCCACACGATTTTGGACAATCCTATCGCAGATCAGTGACGATCTCATACGATTGGAGGCGATCTCGACTATAGTTCATATTGGGGGCAATCAGAGCCCTGAGTTTGCATTTCTCATCTTCATTCCTTATTTTATTATGCTTTAGCTTAATTTATTTTCATTCTACATCCTGGAGTTCACCTCATTTAGCATAAATGCATGATAAAGTCATAATAAGTTATTAAAAAAATGCATTTCCTTTAATCTGCTATCTATATTTCTCATTTAAGCATTTATACTGTCATTTCTATCATTTCTTTGATTGCAGGTTTCTAACAAATTCGTCTAACGAATTCATTAGATCGATGATGATCTTGTATGATTTTAGACGATCGTCTATGATCTAGGATGATTCTGTACAATTGCAGATGATCCTATCATATTTGGGATGATCTGGACTCCTACAAGCTTTAGAATCTTCATCAGACATCTAGAATCAGGTGCATTCTTTCTCATTTAACATATTCCTGGTATTTAGGATTCATTCATGCTTTTTGTATTCATATAAATCGGCATTTCATATATAATAGCTTAGATTCATTCTGGCCAACCAAGGACTATGAATGATTGAGTATAAAATGAACACATCAAATCCATTCTCAACCTAGGTGTGGAAACTGCCACTCAAAGTTTCCTGGTGAACCCCACCATCCATAAAAAATTCACCCTTATACCCCTCCCCCGAGAGGCACGACCTTCAAAGGGCCTCTCAGTCCGAGGTATTGGTCCATCCTTCTCGCATCCCCATTCTGGGCATGGATCCTTTAGTCGGAAGGTAAGGGTGCAAAAAATTTGGGTCAGTACATTTTGGTGAACCCGACGTGAAACTAAAAGCCTTTTGAAAATAAAAATATAAATAAAAATATAAATATAAATGCATTATTAAGAACATTTAGAATCATTAGAAAATTTTTAAAATTGCATATCATATTTAGATGGTAGATTATAATAGAAGACAAGCTGTAATCATAAATGTTGAAAATTAGTTAATGGCCATAGAGATTACTTTTTTACTTAGAGTACCTCAAACAAATAGGGTCCAACCTTTGTGGGACAAACTTGATAGGATATTGGGTATAATTGAATCCAGATCTGCAGAACTTAGGCAAATTAAGAGGTTTGTCCTAGATAGAATCCTAGATCCCGATCAGGTGACTTTGTACCATGAACTTCAGAGAGCTTGCCATAGGTGGTTAGCAGATAAAAGAGCACTTGTGTCTTCAAAATTGTACACCTTTGAGGAATACCTTGAGAATGCAGTTGTAGTACATAAGTTTTATCTCATATAGAGGATCAAGAAGTCATTCTTATGAATAGAAAAATATGGAATAGAGTTCCTAGAGCTGTGTTGTATCAAGAGTATTGCCATGAAATTTATCTTTACAAGTTTGAGTATGAAGTAGATCATATTACCATAGCACACTTTGTCAAATTTTTGAAAAACCATTTCCAATTTGAAGAGGAGCACTTCATGACTCCTAATGAACTTGATCCTATTAATGATATCCATAAACTATTTATAGAAAAGTAAGTCATTCTTTTTCACTATTGTTATTCTTTTTACAACTAGAATGCTATTTGTTATCTTTATAATAGTATTATAAAACACAAAAACAAAAAAAAAAACAAAAAACAAAACATTTCCTTTTTATAGTAGGTATATAATTAAAATATACACCTCTCAAAACCTAAAGCATATATATATCTCCGGAATGGAAAACAGACTAAAGAAGAAGAAGATTGGTTAGGAAAACCATTAAATAACCCAGATGTCCTTCCTGAAGACCAAGTCCAGGAAGAAGAAATCCTAGACCAGAAAGAAGAGGAGCTTGCTGTAAGAAATGAACAAGAAGAAAATGTTAGAGAGGAAGGATCCTCATCCCCTAAAATATCTCCGAGAGGAGCTGTCACTTTTGAAAACATGGAACAATTCTGGAAGTTCATTAATACTAATATTGGTGTTTTTAATAGAGCAGTCCATATGGACAAGGATCGAATTAGTGACACTCAAGTAACTCTAGAAGACGTATTTCACACATGCACTAATCTCTTGTCCTTTATTGATCAAGAGAGTGATCAAGCTATACCATCCAATCTGGATATGGTAGCTATAATCCAGAACATGCAACAACAACAGGTTACCCAAACATCTAAAGTGCCTATTAGAAAGCCTAGGGCTATTCCTGCATAAAAAAAACCATCATTTACTGCTCTATTTTGCCAAGATATTGAGCAATATACCTCAAATCAGTAAAAACCCAAAACAAAACCAAACACCAATTACCAACAATATGGGATACAACATAATACTGTTACAAATCCTATTCATAATATTCTTCCTACCAATGCTTTGCATAATAGCAATATAGCATCTAATCCTTATGTCACACCGTCATACACTCATAAATCCCATGCCTATGTCCCACCGAACCAATATGGTGGAAAAACTAGCAATCTTGAAGTCATGGTGAAATAGTTAGTTTCCCACATGGACCAGATAGATCCCTACTATCCCTCGTACAATTATCGAGAAATGTGTAGTCGGCCTTTAGATCCTATAGTTGTAGCATAGCCATATCCTAAACATTTTCCTATGCCTGTCCTGCCCATATATAAAGGAACGAAATATCCCATAGAGCATCTTCATATGTTTAGGATAGCATGTCATGATATATCACATGATGACTTTTTATTACTAAAAATATTCTCGAAGAGCTTGGGAGGAATGGCATTGGAGTGGTATTATCAATTACCCACTAATTATTTGAGGAATTTCGAAGAAACAACCGAGTCTTTTGTTCATAAATTTAGTTCCTACATCGATAGGCATGTGACCATTAAAGAATTGTCCAACTTAAAACAAGACAAAGATGAATGGTTTGCAAATTTTCTATCTAGGTGGAGACAATTGATAGGAAAATTGCACTTTGTGTTACCTTATAGGGAGATGTTGGACACCTTTATTAATAATTTACAAGACCAACTATCCTACGAATTATCAACTGCTACCTTGATAACCTTTGATCAGGCTATAGACTTAGCCAGATGAGTGGAAGATGCTCTCATTAGGAGAGGAAATCTTAAAAAGAAAGACGATGAGAAAACATCCAAAAATAAATATAAAAATAAACAAGTTGTGGGTGATGGAGTCACTGATAGTAGAAATGTTGCTACTGTTAATGTTGCGAAGACAATGAAGAAGTTTATACTAAAACCTCCTCGAGAATTTACTAGGTTAAATCAACCTTTATCAACCATTCTACCGCAATTATTAGAACGAGGTTTGATTCAATTACCAAATATCTAGGGACCTGATCCAACTATACCCAGATACAGAGCTGATTTACACTGTGACTTCCATAGAGGACCTGGACACACTACCAACTCTTGTAAAATATTAAAACATAAAATACAGGACTTGATTGACAATAATGAGATGGAGGTACAAGCCTTTCAACCTAAGCAAAATCCTCCTAATAACACTCAAAATAACATCCCCCAAAACCAGAATCAGAATGCCAATCAGTCATTGGACATATTTCAACATCCTTTACCAAAATAAGGCAAGGAAATGGCTAATCAAATTGAACATCATAATGTTCCTCCTTCTCCTCGATATATAGGAGCTATTAGTGGGCATTTACCTGCTCATGAGCCAAAAATATTTGACACAAATTTATCCGTGGTTACAGCTAGGCCTCTACATAATCTTTGGACACCTGATCTCAGTGATACAGAATAGGAGACTGAGAATGATATGGAAATCACATCAAATCAATCAAATAGCTCTGAAGATGAATCAAATTCTATTCTCCCTATCACAAGTTCTATGGTTCCAGAAGAACCATTTCCAAGAAGAGTCACTACTAGACCATCATCCCATCAATTGCTTTCTTATGAGTAAGCCATAAATGCTAGACCAAGACCCATTCATAATCCATAGAATAATATTATGGGTACCATCGGAGTTGTTACTAGACAACAGGCTCAAAACTCTCAACAAGATCAAATGCATAATGATGGATCAGCTCCATTTGTTTTGAAAGTTCCTAATAAAGTGAATCAGGCACCTAATGTTCAACCTAAACCTCCTTATAATATTAATGAGCAACTATCAAATATTACAGCTAGAATTTCTCTTTTGGACATTTTAAGATCTTCTCCTACACATAGAGATGAATTAATGCTCACATTAAGCTAGATGATGGTACCACAAGACATCCAACCTGAAGCCATGGCTAATACTATAATAACTCGTGAAGTTGATTGTATTGACTTTCGGGATAGAGACATACCTCAACATAGTTTACATAAGGATAACCCCTTATATATTACTGCCTTAATTGGAGATGTAGTAGTTAAACGAGTCTTGATTGATAACGGTTCATCTTTAAACATCTGCACTTTTAATTTCTACCAAATATTTGGGTTTAGAAGTGATGAAATGAAAAGAACTGATATGATTATAAAAGCTTTCAATGACGAAACACAAGAAACGTGTGGAGTTATTACCATCCCATTGCATTTTGGTCCAAGAACCTTGGATACGACCATGTTTATTGTACATTACCTTGCATCATACAATATACTCTTGGGTCGTCCTTGGATCAACATGATGTGAGTCGTTCCCTCAACTTTACATCAATGTGTTAAATTCGAATTTAAGAATCAGTTGGTTACCATTCATGGTGATCCTAGACCCTTTGATATGTGTGCTTTGGCAGAACCTATTAGAGTTCAATTTTACCCTGCTCTATCATCCACACATCCTAATTCTCATTATACGTCTAAAAATGTGAAACACACACCCAAAATGCCATCTACTTCTTCTCCATCAGTTCCACCCCTACATACAACTCAACCATCCTCTAAACAAATCACATTAGGACCTCAGAAAGATCCTAATCCCACAACCAATGTCTCTTGTTATCCTCCTCTAACTTCTATACATATAATAGACCCATCCATCGACATCTCTACAACATCAACATCTACCAAAGGCATAGTTTCCACATCATAAGATGTAGGAAATATTCCTTCTACCTCTTATGCTCTTACTGACGAGCTCTTACCCAATTTATCTAAAATTCTTATATCAGAGAAAACGAATGCTGCTATGTAAGATTCCATTATTTTAAATAATTTTCCACCATCTCCTTGTACATTGGGCCTCCTACAGCCTATGGGAAGTATTTACCAAGTTGGGAGCTGTGCTTTTATTTATAAGGGATATGACAGGGGTAGAATACCCAAAAACAACAAGACTCATTATGATGGATATGCTTAATGTTATTTTACTAATGAGTATATTAAAGCCAAATCTATGATGCTTAAATTGGGATATAAAGGGAAAGGTTTAGGACCTTTCCAAAATGGTATGAAAGAACCTTTTGAGGTAGAACCGTGGCTCGCCCGATGTGGTGTGGGCCTATTTCCTAGTAAGGTTTAGCCCTTCCCATTTGAGGATGATGACCATCTCATATGTTACCAATATTATTTGGATAAATGTGATGCTTTACGTTTAACGAATAAGCCATTTACATGTAATATGCTATATATAGCTTACCCTAAGATGATCGCTGAATCCAACGATGAGTTGGAAGGAGATATCTTCCATGATGTCTCCGTTGAGGAATTATTACATAATAAATTTTATTTTGATGGCTCTATACCTAGTATAGCCCAGCTTGAGGCCATGACTCCTCAAGACAAATTATCTAAGCTAACCTTGGAAGAATTACAAGAATTGGGTGTTTCACCCGCCCCACCTAATTTTGAGAAAAATCTACACATGGAAGTAGAAAATGTCATATTGGAACCGAGGATAACCCTCACATAATCAAAATTGGATCAGAATTGAGTCAAGAAAAATAGTATAAATACATTGCATTTCTTAAAGAATATGAAGATGTCTTTGCTTGGACATATGAAGATATGCCAGGATTAGACCCTTCTGTAGTTATGCATCACCTAGTAGTCCATCCGGATGCTAAACCTGTTAAACAAAAACTTTGAAAAATGCATTCTAAAGTGGCCTTACTGGTCAAAGGAGAGTTAGAAAAACTTTTGAATGTCATTTTTATACAAGCCATTGATTATGTTGAATGGATCTCGAATGTAGTTCCAGTAACTAAGAAAGAAGCTACCAAGGTTAGGGTTTGCATAGACTTTAGAGATATTAATGTTGCATTCCCTAAAGATGATTTTCCTCTTCCCAATATGGATTAGATCATTAATTTTACTACTGGGAGTGGAATGATATCCTTAATGGATGGATTTTTTGGTTATAATTAGATCAGGATAGCTCCTAAAGATCAGGCTAAAACAACCTTTATTACCCCTTGGGGGACCTTTTGTTGGAAAGTGATGCCATTAGGCTTAAATAATGCAGGTGCAACCTATCAATGAGCCATGACTTATATATTTCATGATATGATGCATGATATACTACATGATTATGTAGATGACATTATAGCTCGTTCTATTAACAAAGATGACCATCTAGATGACTTGAGAAAAGTATTTAATCGATTAAGGGAATATCTTATCCGATTGAATCCAGATAAATGTATATTCAGATTTAAGTTCGATAAATTATTGGGGGTTATAGTTTCTTTATGTGGCATCAAAATTGACCCTCTCAAGATTGCCACTATCACTGATATGCCTATGCCCACAAATATATCTGAATTACGAAGTTTACAAGGTAAGCTTCAAGCTATCCGTTGCTTCATTGATAAGCTTGCAGATAAAACTAGACCCTTTCTTAAGCTTCTTAAAAAGATGTCTCTTTCCATTGGGACAATGAATGTCAAGAAACATTTAAACTCTTAAAACAATATCTTCTTAACCCGCCTGTGATTTCGTCGCCTAGACTTGATCACCCATTTATATTGTATATTTTTGCTTCAGATTTTGCTTTAGGAGCTATGTTAGCTTAATTGGATGATGAGCAAAGAGAATGTGCTAATTATTATATCAGCAGAACATTAATTAGTTATGAAACCCATTACACAACATTAGAAAATCTATGTCTAGCAGTCATGTTTTCTACATAGAAACTATGCCATTATATGCTCAGTCAAAAAACTTATGTTATTGCTAAATCAGATCCCTTGCGGTATCTCATGAGTCGACCCTATTTATCTGATCGCATAGCAAAGTGGGTTCTTGCTCTAAGCAAGTTTGAACTCATGTTTATAGGACATAATTCTGTTAAGGGTCAAATCATAGCAGATCAATTAGCTGTCGCACCCTTAGAGTCTACCCATCCCCTTATCATTGAGTTTCCTGACGAATGCCTTAAACTAGAGGTAGATCATTCAGAGCAATGATATTTATACTTTGATGGATCCCGATGCATGAGTGGGGCTGGTGCAGGTATTATTTTAATATCTCCACAGAAACATCTCATACCTCTATCCTTTAAATTAACATTTGCTTGTACTAATAACACTGTTGAATATGAAGCTCTAATCCTTGGCTTACGAGCTACCTTGGAACTAAAAATTAAAAATCTATTAGTCTTTGATGATTCTCAACTTGTTATAAATCAAATTAGTGATGTTTATTAGACCAGAGATGATAAATTGCATCCATATAAAGCATATGTATTACAATTAATATCTTTATTTGATCAAGTTACCTTGGCAGATATTTCTAGAACTAATAATCATGCGGCTAATGCTATGGCTGCAACTGCATCTCTTTTACCCTTGGAGTTATATGACGAATATGCTACCATAATTATTCGTTGACTCTAGGAACCCGCTTCAAATAAGTCATGCTTAGAACATTTGGATGTTTTTCTAATCAACGAAACTACTCCTGAACTTTGGTACACTGATATATTCAATTTTCTTCAAAATGGGACCTTCCATGAAGGTTTTAATAGAAACCAATGCCGGTTATTACGTAGACGAGCAATTTGCTTCGTAATAATTGGCAATACATTATATAGGAGATATTTTGAAGGTATCCTACTAAGATGTTTGAATCTAGAAGAATCTAGATCATCTTTGAGTGAAGCCCATGATGGATCTTGTGGGGGACAATTTAGTAGTAGCGCCATTGCTAAGAAGCTCCTTAGGATAGGATATTTTTGTCCTACCATGGAGAATGATGCACATGATTACGTGCGCCATTGCGACAAGTGCCAAAAACATGCTAACCTTGTCCATGCGCCTGCACAAGAACTACAGGCTATTTCATCTCCTTGGCCCTTTTCAAAATGGGGCTTAGACATCATTGGAAAAATCAATCCTGTGTCATATGATGGACACAAATTCATCATAACCACCATTGAGTATTTCACGAAGTGGGTTGAAGCTATGCCCTTAGCTTATTTCACTAGAACCCAAGTTTCCAAATTTATTTTTAATCAAATTATTTGTAGGTTCGGAATTCTTGCAAATCTCATCTTAGATAATGGAACTTGTTTCAAAAATAAATATGTCAAGAAATTATGTCAAAAATATAAAATTCAACATCACTGGTCCACTCCCTATTATCCTTAGGGTAATGGCCAAGCAAAACAATCTAATAAAACATTAATTAAAATTCTCAAAAGACTGGTCAATAAATCAGGTCGATATTGGCACATTCAATTATATCCTGCTTTGTGGGCTTATCGAACTCACGTTCGTACTCCCACGGACACTTCACATTTTGTTTTGGTTTATGGCACTGAAGTAGTTTTTCCCTTTGAATTAGAAGTTCCTTCTTTGGCTCTACTACTTCAAGATACTGAAGTAGGAGAATGAATATCGTGTTTGCAGATTCAGTCAACTGGAACTCCTAGATGAGAAGTGCATCAATGCTTTGGAGCATCTTCGAGCCTACCAGAACAAGCTTAAACAAGCATACCTCAAGAAAGTTCATCACCGATCCTTTGAGATCGGCAACCTTGTCTTAAAAGAAAATCAAAAAAATACTAATGCAACTAAAGATCTTAAAGGTAAATTCAAGCCCAATTGGCTTGGACCATATATTATCACTACCAAATTCGGATTGGGAGCATACAAATTAGCTACCTTAGATGGTAAATATCTTAAATAACCTATGAACATTATGCATCTTAAACGCTATTATGCATAAATATGGTAATTTCATCATTTGTATATATTTTGCATATTGTTTCATTTTAGTCATCCATATAAAAATTTCAAAAATAGTAATATTATTTATTCTTTCAATTCATAAATTAAAACCAAAATATAAAAAAACATCAAAATCATCAAAATCTTCAACAAACCTTTTTCTATTTTTTGCACCTGTCAATTCTTTAAGTATTGTAGTCATATTTTCAATTATTTTGGATAAATTAGCATTTATTTGGAATCTCGTACTTTCACACTCACATGAATAAATATCTTGATTTTATTTGGTATGATTATTAATCTCTCTTATATCAAAGTCCATAGTTGAATTAAATAAAGTTTTGAGCATACAAAATTGATCTTGTTTTTTACTTGAACCAAGTACACCTTTTCACATTAAAATGATTTCATTGCAAATTCACAACGATGCTACATAGTAGAAGTGGTTTCTTGAGCGAAAAGTTTCCCATGCTATCCTATCATGCACATGGTCTAGAATCTTTGAGAATTGACAAAATGACAAGATCACCCCTTCCCAGAATAAAAATCCCTTGCTCTATAGCCAATCCGAGCAAGTATCCCTAGTATAGGAAGAAAAAGAAAAAGAAAATCAAGAAAAATCATGAGAAAAAGAAGCATTATTTCAGCATTATCTCGTTTCCAAGCAAAAATACCAAAAAAAAAGATGAAAAGAAGAGAAAAAGAAAAGCAAAAGAAAAATGCAATAAATCCCTTTCCCTACCCCTTGAAAAGAAAATAAGGGTGAATGAGCTTGAATCCATGGAATTCTCAATTATTCAAAAACTGTGAGGTAAGCCCCATAACAAGTGGTTTGTGCCCAACCCGCTTGGCCTTGGGTAACTCCTAGCGTGGTGATATGTCTGTCACATTAGCGACCTTATTTTTTATAGACCTATGTTTGCTTATGGATCAGCTAGCTCTTGATGACCCGACTTACATAATAGTCTGGTACGGTTACATGCATATAAATCATGGTCAACGAACACTTATTTGGTTAATTCAAATTACTTGTATCAAATTATCTTGCTCAAAATTGGTAAATGAACAATACAATTGCACACACATTTGTATTTGAGATATTTTGTATCATTATGATAAATCAATATTGGCAATGAACTCACATATGCACATGAGGGTTCCTTATAAATCTACATTTTGTCTTTGGGATATTTTAAAATATTTATGCAAATATTTTGGAATAATTTCATCTTCTTATTTGAGAACATTTGTTTAGTATAAAAACAATTACATACATTTTTTTCAAAAATCCAAAATTTATTTCAAAAACACATTAAAAAATATAGCAATAAAGTCATGTTTATATATTTTTCTGTTTATCTCAAAATCAGAAGTCAATTATGCAATAAATTTTTTTTTTTGGATTTCACGATGATGTTATAAGTCTATACCTATTATTCTATGCCTAGCGCAAACCATTGTTCTAAATTTATTTCCCATTCATTTTAATTCATAAAAACATATGGCTTACATCATTATGTTACACAATTGTGCTTTAAAAAGGAACGAAAACTTTTCTATTTCATTTCATTATGTCAACATTCAATTTTGCAACGATGGTATAATTCCTAAGGAATTGTTACAAATTTTATCACACTTACGAATTTTATGCCTAACAAAAATCATATTTTTAATATTTCATGCATAATATTTTAATGAAAATCTGAAAACAAATCATCACCATCATCATTTTTCATCATCACAACACAAATTCTTAAGACAGTCTCTTAAGCACTCTTCTACTTTTAGCAATATTTCTATACTGGGATTAGTTTAATGACCTAGCGAGCGGTGACTCCATGAAATGGTCATATAACAGCGATAATGTCCTTTGAAATTATTGTTAGAAGTTGCTTTATTTTTCATCAAATCATATCGCAACAACCAATTTGTTTACATCAAATTATTTCATTTAAATTTTACAACATGACATAAAATTATACTATTTCCAACGACATAATTACATGAATAATCAATCAACAATTCTAAATTTAAAGCATCATAAAACATATGGACAAGTCATATCACAAAAAGATCATATATATATCAAAATTATGTACATCATATCAAAATTGGATTGGTATGCCATAATCTATACCCTGGCATACTCAATCCTCTCAAATATATAGTCTACAGCCAAAGAGTAGCTAGTCTCGAGAAGCCCTTGAGCTCTTAGCCTCATCTCCTCTCTCGCCCTGAGGTGGAGGAGGTGGTCCCATCGGAATCCATGCTGTGTCTTGGGTCCTTGACATCGATCGTGAGGATGTCCTCGATGACCCCATCATGACTGGATATGCAATGCTAGATGGCAGTGGTATCCTCTACCCCTCTAGAACCACGTGATAGTATAATCCCTGGTAGAACACGGTCTGAGTAATATACCATACCAGATACTGAGTTCTCACCCATCCACTCTGATCCCTGAGTCGTGTAGCCTCATCCTGTAGTGTTTGCACCTGAACCCGAAGGTGGGCATTCTCTGCCTGGAGAGCCACCATCTCTTTGCTCTCCCTCACCTTGATACCCTGGCCCTTATCGGGCAATGGTGGCCTCTCCCTCTACTAAGAATGGAGCCCCTCCTCCCTCCTCTCTCACTGCTATGGTCTCTCCAGAGCCTATGTCACTCTCTGGTGTCTCTCCTGAGGAGACCATCGCTGCTCCCTCCCTTCGTGACTCCTCACTGCATCGATGGTAGCTTGGCACCACCTCACCATCCATCACACCACAATGTGCATCGTACCCTGTTCCCTTGTCATCCGATGAGGGTGGATGCCTATGTACCAGGCATCATACCCATTTGTGACCCCAGCATTGTCCCCATTCACTATATGAATGGGGGCATCGTCAGCATCCTGACTCCAAAATCACTGCATATCTAGAGCCCCGCTCAGTATAGTATCATCCCAAATAGTCCAAGAGTACTTGTAGTCTTTGAGAGAAGGGATCCCCTACTATAGACCGAACTACCTCAAAACTAGGTCAGAGTAGTGGAGCTCTACCTCTCCTCACTCCATCCTCAGCCAGAAGACTCGCCTGATGCGAGCCAACTCCTGTTTGTCCTCTCCTCACCTTGGATGCTCTCTCCATGGCCTCCAGGTGATCTGGTCAGCGATGAGGTCATCTAGAAACCTCTGACACATCGGTAGATCTATCCGTCACTATGACCCTCTCTAGAGCCACCAATAGAAAACCCAAGGTCTCTCCTGATCAACCCTTGTTAGTGGAAGCCCTACCGGCCTTCGCATCGTAATGTGCTCCCAGCACCAAACCTATAGCAACGATGTCAGTACTAAAAATCGATCTCCCTTATATATGACCCCATATAGGATCCTATACAAGTGGCATAGTACAAAGATGCCCCAAGGAAACCTATAGTCATGGTTGCTCATGTCGCAGACCACATCTGATAGTAGCCATGGTAACCTGCATTCACTCTGGTGGCATAGCAGTAGGCCACCCACTACCCCTGCCAAAACTTGAGTCAATCGAGATGCCCCAGGCATCTACCTCAATGTCTCGATGTTCACTCTGCATAATCGCATCATGGCATGGCATTGATTGACTGTAAGAGTCATCAACTACCCATGTATGGGGATCCTCAAGATCCTCCATACATCCTCTAGAGTGGGATCCATCTCCCCTATCGGTAGCCAAAAGTAGGACGTCCTTGGATACCACCTCTCTGCTAGGGCTATCAGTAGCCCCATGTCTGTAGGTATGTATGGCATCTCTGCCACATGCTATAGCCCAACCTATGAGAGTCAGTCTCACTTTGCTTGATCGAGCACGACTACATCATCTCGTAGCCCCCCGTATTTCCACTCTTAACTTTTTAGTAATCCCCTCTGCAAAATAAACAATAAAACAACAAAAAACATTAATAGATAATTATTAAAATCACTTAAATCAATTTCATCTTATAAAAAAATGATATCGTTCATTATTGGACGATATCGTACTAAATTGAGTCAAATCATCCTTTGTAGGATGAAATCATCTCCGATTTCTCAACTTGGGGATCGCCCCTTGTTGGACGGGATCACCCATATTTCATCGATTTTGCCCTTAGACAAAATTGGTGATCTAGGGATGATTTTGATGAAATTGGGATGATTTCATCCCGACGTCGTCGATGACCTTAAAATGGTCGCGATGCCCCAAAAATAGTCAAAATTCAAATTAAAAATCACACAAATCAAATTAAAAACATAATGTATCAAGTTTAGATCCCGCAATCCACGTCGGACCTCTGTCGATCTATGTGTTGTTTCCATCATTTTTCCTACAGAGCTCTAAAACAACAAACGTGAACAGTGACAATGAATTAGGGTTTTACACTAATTTTTAAAATTTTATTTAAAAACAACTTAAAAAAAAAAATTGCTTTTTCACGCTTTCACCTCAAATGTTCGATTTGGGTAAAAACACAGAGGGGGCACCATAGCAAGCAGTCGTACAATTCGACCTAGAATCGTCGTCTAAAAAATTGAATAAATTTTTGCTTTCTCATAAAGCATGAAGAACTCATCTTAAAATGTAGCACCCTAAAATTGGTGTAGTTAAACCCTTAGTAAAAAAATAAAAATTTGAATTTTAACCCCAAAATTGCCTGTTAAGCACTCACCCCATTTTTCATGCCATTTTTAGGAGTTGTTTTGACCGTTGGACGATATCGTTGTCGATCAGATGAAATTGTCCTAGATCGGATGAATTCGTCTAGAACAGAACGTCCAAACGATTTTGTCCCAAAACCAAATTTTCATAATTAGCTTTTGTTTCAACAACCTCTCCAACTTGGGAAGAAGCGTGTCTACGCAGTTGGAGATTCCTCCATTGGAGATCTCCTAGATTGGGATGATCCCCAACCTCCTAACCTCCCCCTAATTCTATATAAACTAGGATTTTCTTAATTTATCCCCTTGGACCCCTACCTGGCTCTCCTCCTAACTCTCTCCCTGGTTGATTTTACCTGCCATTTAGCTTTGTTGTGTTAATATGTCCTATCTACCATTATTTGCACTCGTAGTTTCAAGTATCCTGCATTTCAGGTTTTCACAGTGCTTCAGTTGAAGGAAGCTCAGATCATCGTAGGCGATTCCACATGATTTCAGATAATCCTATCGTAGATCTGTGATGATCTCATACGATTAGAGATGATATTGACTACAGTTCAGATTGGGGGTAATTAGAGCCATGAGTTTGCATTTCTCATCTTCCTTATTTTATTATGCTTTAGCTTAATTTATTTTCATTCTGCATCCTGGAGTTCACCTCATTTAGCATAAATGCATGATAAAGTCAAAATAAGTTATTAAAACAATGTATTTCCTTTAATCTGCTATTTAGATTTCTTAATTAAGCATTTATACTGTCATTTCTATCATTTTGTATTATTCTTGCAGTTGCATTTTTAGTTTTTGGTGTCTATTTCTTTGATTACAGGTTTTTGACAAATTCATCTAACAAATTCGTTAGATCGACGATGATCTTGTCTAATTTTAGACGATCGCCTGTGATCTGGGATGATTCTGTATAATTGTAGATGATCCTATCATATTCGGGATGATCTGGACTCCTAAAAGCTTTAGAATCTTCATCAGACATCCGAAATCAAGTGCATTCTTTCTCATTTAACATATTCCTAGTATTTAGGATTCATTCATGCTTTCTGTATTCATATAAATCAGCATTTCATATAGAATAGCTTAGATTCATTCTGGCCAACCTAGGACTATGAATGATTGAGTATAAAATGAACACATCAAACCCATTCTCAACCTAGGCATGGAAACTGCAACTCAAATTTTCCTGGTGAACCCCACCATCCATCAAAAATTCACCCTTATACCCCTCCCTCAAGAGGCATGACCTTCAAAGGGCCTCTTAGTCTGAGGTATTGGTCCATCCTTCTTGCATCCCCCTTCTGGGCATGGATCCTTTAGTCGGAAGGTAAGGGCACAAAAAATTTGGGTCAGTACAACATCATATTATCAATGGTTAAAATTCTTCCTTGCATAACCAGCCATGAAAAGACTACAATTTTTGGAATTAAATTTTTTATCCAAACTAAGTCTTTTTGGAGGACAAAATTCTCGTCATCAAGCAAAATCTTGTAAGCTGATTTAACAGTGAACTGCCCATTTTTCGTAGGAGCCCAGGTCACTTGATCTTCCTTGGGTCTCATGGGGATAAACTATTGCCCGAGAATGTTACAAAGATCATTTGATTCTACTTGAAATCCTGGGTTACTTTATTCTACCTCTGTCCTCAACCTTATAATCAGAGACTTTTCTGCCAATGAGTTCTTCTATGAAATCTTTGATTCAGGCTAAGTTAGGATATTATGTCAGTGGTTCATCCTTAGCCCACCTATTATTCCAGCAATTTATCCTCTCACCATTGCCTAAAACCCATATTAAACCTTTTTTGATAATTTCCTTACAATTAAGAATTGCTTTCCAAAAAGCAGAACCTCTTATTGGAACTGAGTCACTTAGAAATTCCATATTTTGAAGATACTTTCGTTTGATGATAGCTATCCATTCATTTTATTCACCAGAAATGAGATGCCACGCCTGCTTAGCTAGTAAAGATAAATTTATATGAGCAATTATCCTCAGAACTAAGCCCCCATTTTCCTTGGGTCTACACACTTTGGTCCATCCTACAAGGTGTATCCTTTTTTCTCCTCTGATCCAGTCCATAAAAATTATTTTTGGAGTTTCTCAAATTTCTAGAAAATATTCATACGGGATTTGAAAATGAAGAGGAAATAGACTAGAATTCTATGAAGAGAGGCCTTAGTGAGGGTTAGCTTTCCTTCTTGAGATAGAAGATGACCTTTCCATCTAGAATTTTTTTTTTGAATTCTTTCAATAACCTTGTCCCACATTGACTCTCTCGGAGAACCAATGAAAAGAGGGAGACCAAGATACGAAGTGGGGAGGTTTTCTATATCACACCCTAAAATTTTTTCAATCCTTCCTTGCCTTTGAATAAGGGTTTTCAATAAATATAACTTGCTTTTACTAAAATTAACTTTCTGACCAACAGCGTCCTCATAGAGTTGTAGGATGTATTTAATTATTTTATCCTCAACCAGTGATGCCTTAGTCTATATAAGGATATCATCGATGAATTATTGGTGAGAAACAATCCTAGTGAGAGATGTTGCCTTGATTCATGATATTAGCCTTTAACTACAAGCATTTTCATGGTTCTACCTAAAACTTTTGCCATAATGATGAATAACATGGGGCTGATAGGGTCCCCCTACTGAATTCCTCTATGACTTTGAAAGTAACCAGTAGTTGTTCCATTAACTAGAATCGATAACCATGATTTAGAAATACATTATTTGATCAAATTAACCCATTGGTGGTGAAAACCAAACTTAAGGAGGATAGCAATCAGAAAGTCCCAATTTATCTTGTCAAATGTTTTGTTCATATCAAGCTTGAGGGCAAAAATAGACCTGTTAGTCTTATGAGCAAAGTGCAGAGCTTAAATAAATGTTATAATGCCATCCAATATTGACCTACCCTAGACAAAGCTTCCTTGGCATGAATCTATGATGCAGGGCAGAACATCTCTTATTCTATTTACAATGGATTTAGTTAGGATCTTGTAAGAAAAATTGCATAGACTAATTGGCCTGAAGTCAGTCATATATTCAGGGGTTTGCTTCTTAGGAATTAGAGAAATAAAAGTAGAGTTGAGACCTTTTGGGATATGATTGCTTGCTTGGAATTATCTGACAAAAAAAATTACATCCTCACTTACGATGTCCCAAAAATATTGATAGAAATGAGGGGGAAAGCCATCGGGTCCCGGGCTTTGTCTGGCTCCATTCTAAACAAGGCTTCATTAATTTCCTCATCAAAAAATGGAGCTAGAAGCTTAAGGTTTATATCCTCATTTATTATGCTAGGAATGGATTGCAAGAGAATATCGTTGGCATCCTCATTGCATTGTGATTCTTGACCAAGGATAGAATTGAAATAAGTTATTGCCTCCTTCCTGATTTTTGTTAAGTCTTGAGTAGTAGAACCATCTACTTTTTTAAAAACATTTATCTTGTTATTGCTTCTGTTTCTAAGCGCGGTGATGTGAAAAGACTTGGAATTTGAATCTAAATATTTCAACCAAAGAGCCCTTGATTTTTACCTACAATAGATTTCCTCACAGGCCAAAATGTTATAAAAATATGCTAGTTTTGTTCATTCCTCCTACCTAGTAGTTTCATCAGCATCACCATGTTGAATGCTTTGATCAATTATCTTCAAACTTTCAACAACCTATTTTTTATTTTTAAAGAGGTTCCCAAATACCTCTTTGTTCCAAGTTTGAAGCTTTTCCTTAACAAACTTTAATTTGCCAGCAATTTTAAAAGTTGCACTACCCCTGACAGGCTGTTGCCACCACTGAATTAAGTTATATCTAAAACTAGAATGATTGATCCACATAGATTTAAATCTAAAAGGTTTCTTGAAGGACAGAGAGTTAGGGATCTACAACAAAATGGGATTATGATTAGAGGTAATTTTAGGAAGGGCTTGCAGGGTAGAATCATCGAACAGAGTTGTAGCCTCATTTGATAGAAAAACTTATCAAGCCTTTCTTGAATGAGATGACATCCCATCCGCTGATTTTTCCAGGTATAATTCGATCCTAAAAGTTTTACATCCATCAACATGTTGGAATTTACAAAGTCATTTAAATCATCCATGCTCCTGATAGGTGGTCCATTTCCACCCATTTTGTCTAAAGGGTAACGAGGAGTGTTAAAATCCCCAGCCATAATCCAGGGGATATTATGGAATATTTCAATCAGATTGCCTAAGTACTCTCATAGTAGAGCTCTCCCTTGAACTTAAGTTGAGGCATAAATATTTTAAAGGATCCACGACATGTTGCTATTTATTTTCTTAAATAAAACACTAAGAAACATGTTAACTTTCTGAATAATGGTGCCTTCTACTATCTAGGGATCCCACAAAGTCATAAGGCCTCCAAACTCTCCTATGGATAATTTGCAAACCATCTCCCCTTGATTCCATATTTTTTTTGCTACTTTTTTTGACTAAATCTCATCGATTTTTGTTTCTTGCAACATGATAATAGTTGGATTCACTTGATTTCTTATTGCACTGACTTCCCTATGTTTGGGTAGGTGATTGAGGCCTCTCATGTTCCATGAGAGGAATTTCATTTAGATTGTTTGGGATTTATTCCTCTCCCCATCACTTGAGGATATTTTCCTAATTTGTTGTCTTTAGAACTTGGAATAACCTATTGAAACAAGGTTCTCTATTTTCCATTGGCAATGTCATTATCAGTTTTAATTTTTTGATGCTCAGCATTTGATATTCTCCCTCTTCTTTTTTCACTGCCAAAATCTATAGGTGAATTCACAGTGCTCCTAGTTTGTTTAGGACTAAACTGAGGAGAGGTAATTTTTTGTAGAATCGAACTGCCATATTCCTCAGTCTGAATAATTTCACATATCTCCACCCCTACATCCAAATTTTCTCCTTTTTTCTTGTATTCCCCTGGTCTACGGGACGATCCCTTAGTAGGATTCACTTAGCTCCTAGTGATGATGTTAGGGAGATGAGATTTTTTATTTTCCAATGCCTCAAATTTCTTCCTAAGTTCTTCAACATTAGGAATATTATATATATATTTGACTAAGGTGAAGGATTCATAAATCCCCAACCAACCTTAGACCAACTTAATGTTTGACATCTCCTAAGTTTCTCAAGAACTATACCAAATAAGATTCCCTTCATGCAAGTCCCTCTACATATGCTTATCTTATGTTATGCACATAAGTCCATTCATCTCATCAATTTTTATGAGCTATAATTACCACCTTCAATAGTTAGAGGTGTACACGCATCTCCATATTACACACAAGCCATAATGTGTGGGTATGCTATGTGTACTGTGATCTAAGCTATCAATATTGTCCACTAACAAGCTAACTTAACTCTAGTAAAATCTTCTAAACCTAGTTACTAATCTTCCTAAGGATGTATCAAGCCCTTAGGTCAACCTCTAAGTTCACGTAGAACTTACTAATATTTCTTTCTTTAACATCACAAGAACATAAAATATCAAGATACTAAATCTAACAAATATGATTTTTTAACAAGCATGGATAAATCAAGCATAAAGAAACAATCACCAAAAAGACATTCATTAAAATATTTAAATACAATACACTAAATAAAGAGGTACTAAATGAAACAATTACAATATTCATTTAAATACCTAAGCAAGTATGGTACACCCCATACTTTCCACAACTTTACATCCATTCCATCAGGGAAATATCCCCATAATCTAATCTATTTCATAAATAACAAGGTGTAAGGTAGAGAGAAAACTTGTGAAATGGTCCACCTCATGACTTTGGCCTTACCACTCTTCCATAAATCAAGTGAATATAGTAGGGGATCAGGAAGTGCATGGATCCAGATAAACATGCTTCTAAATACACTTACTTATTTCATTGCCAAATTGCAACTATACAAATAACCAAAGCATTTCAACTCACTAATGCATAGTACTATCATAGAAACTACTCTTTCCATTTTCCCTCTCACCGACTTGTGATATTCAGTCTACCTTGCATTAACTCATATGCTATATTTACAATAAAATAACTAACCTTACTTAGAAATTAAAGTCCCATACCCTTAAATTACAAAACAAACCATCATCATATTTCGTTTCATAACATAAGGTCCCATACCCTTAAATTATAAAACAAGCCATCATTATATTTCATTTCATAACATAATGTCCCATAACCTTAAATTATAAAAAAAATCATCATCATATTTCATTTTATAACATAATGTCCCATACCCTTAAATTATAAAACAAGCCATCATCATATTTCATTTCATAACATAAGGTCCCATACCCTTAAATTATAAAAAAAAACCATCATCATATTTCATTTCCCTAAAATCTACCATTTTATAAATAAACATTAATTATAGCTTCTACACTTTCATTATCCTAAAATATACCATTTTAGATAATGAACATTAATTAAAACTTATACACTTTCATTATCCTAAAACCTACCATTTTATATAATGAACATTAATTAAAGCTTCTACACTTTCATTATCCTAAAATCTTCCATTATAGATAATGACCATTAATTAAAGCTTCTATGCTTTCATTATCCTAAAAACTACCATTTTAGATAATGAATATGAATTAAATCTTCTACACTTTCGTTATCCTAAAATCTTCCATTTTAGATAATGAACATTAATTAAAGCTTCTACACTTTCATTATCCTAAAATCTATCATTTTAGATAAAGAACATTGATTAAAGCTTCTACACTTTCATTATCCTAAAATCTACCATTTTAGTTAAGGAATATTAATTAAATTTTCTACACTTTCATTATCCTAAAATATACCATTTTAGATAATGAACATTAATTAAAGCTTCTATTAACTACAACAAACTATGGAGTGGTAAAGCATATAGCAAATAGGATAGCACACTAAACATTGTGAGGCAAGATACAGGGTGGACCAAGGTTTGGACGACATGGCTTTTTCCCCAATAGTTCAAGAGCAGATGGTGCTCACATACCCATGATGCCATTAATTACCGCAACATGAGCAAATAATCCTTGGTGCCAATGAATCCCAAGGGAACTTCCAAAACAAACTATGACTTGCAAAGGAAAATCTACCCATGATGCTCCTCGACTAGCTACCACCCATAATACCAAATTGAATACCAATGATATTGGTAAGACAACAAGTACATTCACATCTTCTAAGCACAGAGAAACAACATAGCCAAACTATCAATGATAGTGGATAATAATGATACCATTGCATCCATAATACACAGGGAGAATATTTTAGTCAAACTACAAATGGTAGTGGCTAACAATGATGTCATCACATCCATAATATACAGGGAGAATACTTTAGACAAACTACCAATGATAATGGCTAACAATGATGCCATCACATCCATAATACATAGGAGAAGACTTAGCCAAACTACCAATGATAGTGGCTAACAATGATACCATCACATCCATAATGCATAGGGAGAAGACTTTAGCCAAATTGCCAATGGTAGTGGCTAACAACGATGCCATCACATCCATAATGCACAGGGAGAAGACTTTAGCCAAACTACCAATGGTAGTGGCTAACAACAATGCCAACATGTCCATAATGTACAAGAAGAAGACTTTAGCCAAACTACCAACAACAATGGCTAACAATGATGTCATCATACCCATAATACATAGGGAAAATATTTTAGCCAAACTACCAATGGTAGTGGCTAACAATGATGTCATCACACCCAAAATGCATAGGAAGAAGAATTTAGCCAAACTACCAAAAATAATGGCTAACAACGATGCCATTGCATCCATAATGCATAGAGAAACATAGGCTAAACTACCAATGATAGAGGTAAAACAAACAATACCATTGCATCTATAATGTATAGAGAAAATATGATAGAAAGCAATATCAATATGTAGACCAACCTAGCTAGCCCACGATAGATATATCACCTGCACTACTTGGGTGGACGTCCATCGTTCGTTGCTCCTTTGCTCATGGTGCTCTCTCTTTCCTTATGTGCTCCTTCTCTCTTAGTGCCCTTATTTTTGTACTCATTCTCTTCATGCTCCTTTGCCTCATTTTCCTCCTCTGCATCTTCTCTTTCTCCTGCTCGGTCTATTTTTTTTACTTTTTAAATAAATTAATCATTTATTTAAACAATATATTTTTTCTTTTTAAATAAATAAACCATTTATTTAAGCAATATATTTTTTTGCTTTTTAAATAAATCAATCATTTATTTAAACAATATATTTATATTTTTTAAATAAATCAATCATTAATTTTAAACAATATATTTTTGATTTTTAAATAAATCTATCGTTTATTTTAAACAATATCTTTTTGCTTTTTAAATAAATCAACCATTCATTAAACAAAATACACATGAAATTGTGAAGGCAAACTATTTACTCCATTCTCACCAATTATCAAGGTTAATAATGCTGAAATAAAAGATAATCATGCAAGTACATCAAACAAAGAGGTAGTATTTCCATCAATCTAATCACCTATATCAGCCTCTAGAACTTACAATAACTACTAGGTCATCAGTCTAGGGCTCAAGGTGGTTAGATATTGATGATTATACCTTAAATGAATGCATTTTTGAATGAAAGTATCTATCCATGTTACCTTCGATTTGCCTTATCATAATTTTCCCTTCCTCAAGTATTCTCATATCTGATGGGTGACTCAATTCCATCCACTTACGAGTGCACCTGATCCTACACATTGGCAATTCATTAGTAGTATCATATCCTTCATTATCTACTCATTATTGTGAGGTTGCTTAATTGCACAAAATCATGTATTAGCCACATTTGTTAATACATTATTTTTCTATGTTCAAAGGTCCATCTATGAGGGTTGTGCCATCCTCCCCCACTAGGACTAACACCATCCCTGGTGTTTCTTAGTTTCATACGACATACACTATCTTAAAGTTCATCAAACAAGAAAGGAATGCATTTTTACATATCCACCACTTTCTCCCACATGGCATTTCTTTTTGAGAAATAGTCCCATTGGACCTTACATTGATCAAGGGTCTGATTCTACATAGTCTTAGAGCATAATTCAAGGATCCTTACTGGAATTAATTTTATTACCTTTGGATTTTCCATATTTGATGATTAATGGGATGGCTTACCCCTCAAGTTTTTGATTCCCAGTTGTAGCATAGATCTTATGCATCAGTTCCTTTCCTTTATTACTGGGCATGCTTTTCCCTAGTTGATATGGGTATTATTTAGCATAGTGCACCCCTTTACAATGGTAACATCCATCCTTGGGACCTTGCTTTTTTTTTTCCCCTCATCCTTAATTATTGGTACTAGAGTTGATGGCTTATACGGGGGAGGTTTAGCATTATTGGATTTGTTATATTTCTTATAAAAATTCTTCTTGAATTTATTTTGGCTTACATTGAATTTATTATCTATATTTTGGGGTTTCTTAGGCTTTCATTCTTGCTCTACCTCCCATTTTACAATACCATTGCTATTCCTTTTCTTTAGTTCCTGATGTTTCTGCTCGGTCAAGTTTTCATACTTATAGAGGAAATGTGATTCTACTTTCTTTGCCAAATCATAAGCCTTTTGCAATGAATTAGGTTCCTGCATATTCACGTTATGCTTTATCCTAGATTGCAATCCATGAGTAAAATTATGAATCCACATATTCTCATTATAGGTAGGTATATACTTAAATAAATTTACCAGCTTCTTGTAGTATACCTCCACTAAGTTATTACTATAACTATAAATTGAACTTTAAAGCATAAAGTGCTCTGTGAGGAATCTCTTCTTGAATATGACTATAAATTACTTCTATGGAATATATACTGGTTTAATATTTGTTTCCTCATACTAAGTATCCCACCAATCCAGGGTAGCACCTTCAAGGTAAATAGTATCCCAAGCCATTCGGGTACCTGAAGAATACCTCTTTACTAGTGAAGAAGAATTCTAGCTCTCTTAGCCAAGCTTCAGCTGTATCTCCTTCCTCTTCTCCATAAAACTTGGAGATACATATATATTTAGGTATATTACCATCTCCTTTTCTAAGAGGGTTCTTGCTTGCTTTTGCTCCACTCTCAGCCCTCAAATTGGTTGACTTCTAAATCTCTAGCATGCAAAATTTGATTTTCCATAGTTTCTAGCACTTGTCTCAAGTGATCTTGTAACTTGGTAACCATATTAGTATGTTCCTCTATTCCTGGATTAATAACCTCTAGATCCTCATTTTGGATCTCTTCCTAAACTTTAATTTGTTGAGTCTATCTAGGTGGAGGCCTTTTCGTATTGGCTTTGGTTGGCATCTTGATCTAGTTTCCACCAAGAAAAGAGTTAGATTACATCTTTCCCTTAACTGAATTACTAACTTGACCACAATATAGAGTCCTTCCTTCACTAATGATTAGATATCTAACTAGGATAATGGGTTAGGATATATCATTAATACCAAAGCCCATATTGAGGTATCATAATATTCATCCTTTCTCAGAATCAATTCCATTAGATCCTAAGTAATTTGAGACTCTAGGTTACTCCATATTTCAACTTATTTCTAAGAAAGCCTCTATTCGAGATCCCTGAATATATTTTACAACACATAAGAATCTCTGAACCCTTGAACATAGAGCTCTAATACAAAATGTAACACCCCAAAAATCATGAAACAAGAAAACACACAAAAAAAAAGAAAAGTTTATATTTTTTTTGACTAAGGTGAAGGATTCATAAATCCCCAAACAACCTTAGACCAACTTAATGTTTGACATACCTTATGTTTCTCAAGAACTATACCACATAATACTCCCTTCATGCAAGTCCTTCTACATAAGTCCATCCCTCTCATCAGTCTTGATGAGCTAGACTTACCACCTTCAATCGTTAGAAGGTGTACACACATATCCATATTCACACAAGCCATTATGTGTGGGCATGCTATGTGTACTACAAGTTAAGCTATCAATCTTGTCCACTAACAAGCTATCTTAACTCTGGTACAATCTTCTAAACCTAGTTACTAATATCCCTAAGGGGGTCTCAAGCCCTTAGTTCAACCTCTAAGTTCACCTAGAAATTACTAATTTTTATTTCTTTAACATCACAAGAAACTAAAATATCAAGATATTAAATCTAACAAATATGAATTTTTAACAAGCAAGGATAAATCAAGCATAAAGAAACAATCACCAAAAAATCATTCATTAGAATATTTAAATACAATAACTAAATAAATGGGTACTAAATGTAGCAATTACAATATTCATATAAATACATAAGAAAGTATGGTACACCCCATACTTTCAACAAATTTACATCCATTCCATCGAGAAAATATCCCCACAATCTAATCTATTGCATAAATAACAATATGTAAGGTAGAGAGCAAACTTGTGAACTCGTCCACCTCATGACTTTGGCCTTACTGCTCTTCCATAGATCAAGTGAGGATAGTAGGGAACCAGGACACTCATGGATCCGTATAGACATGCTTATAAATGCACTTACTTATTTCATTGCCAAATTGCAACTATAAAAATAACCCAAGCAATTCAACTTACTAATGAATAGTACTGTCATAGAAACTACTCTTTCCATTTTTCCTCTCACCCACTTGTGAGAGTCAGTCTATCATGCATTAACTCATATGTTCTATTTACAATAAAATAACTATACCTACTTAGAAATTAAATTCCCATACCCTTAATTGCTAAGCAAATTGGGTTCACACAATACGGTACTTAAAGTAACTACTTTAATTCCCAATAAATTGTTTTCTTAATATTAACTAATTTTATAATGAACACTAATATGAACATCTACTATTTGATAGATAGTCTACCCAAAAAAGGTTTCACCTATCCGACCCAATATTTCCAACAACAATTCCAACACATTTGAGGCATTGGATTTGAACAGACAGAGGATGACAAAGCAATAAGTCTTCTTGGTGCCTAAAGTTATAGTTTTATATTTTATGGTTTTTTTACTCTAGTTTGTTTTTCTATGCTTAGTTATGTTGTTTATTTACCCTTTTAAGGGTTTGTTCTAGTTTTATTCGTACAGGTGACCTTGTATCTCGAGTTGTGATCTATCTAGCTCCTTTTTATTGTAACCTCTATTGGTTTCACAATAATTGGTGTTTTACAACAATTTTTTATTTTTACTTTTTTAATATATATAAATTTTCAATTATTGCTTGGTGTTTTATATTATTTTTTAATATATATTTTTAATAATTTTAATTATTATATATATATATATATATATATATATATATATATATATATATATATATATATATATATATGCTCGCCAATTTTTTTAAATATAATATGACTTGAACATAAAAATAGAAAAAATAGAAGATATTAGGTTGCCAAAATAGGTAATTAAATAAAAAATACACATGGATGAAATAAAATAACAAATGGATGGAAAATAGAGTATTAAATTTGATGACATATCAAACTCCAACAAAGAAATTAAACAATATATGAGCAAAAAATTTAAGATTTTTCAAAAGCATTAAAAATTTAGAAAGGAAAATGTAGCTATACATCAACATGTTTAACGCAAACTATGAACATAGCCAAAAGTACATAGATGCAAATATAAAATGGAAAGAAAAAATGCTTATAGCCCATATAATATCTATTTCACACCATATTAGATGCAAAATTGGAAGATTGACAATTCCTCAAGAGACATGGTTAGAACAAATACATATATTTTTGAATAACAAGAGTTGTATAGATTGATGGAAAAAAGCTAAAATTTATTCATTGATGCAATATCCTATTTAATAAATGTTTTAGGGTTACAAAATGGGAGATCAATAGTCCCAATTTAGGAGTTCGTAACATGCCAAAAATATTTAAATTAATATTCAAGCTAATAATGCATGATCTAATAATAATGTAATAAAATATCCTAACATCCCCCTTTATTACATTATTTGGGTTAAGAAATATTAGGACCCCCTTAATTTAGAGATGTATAGGCTCTTGATCTTGGATTTGTCTCCTAGTTGTAGCTTTGGATTTGGCTCTAGCTCTAGATTTAGCTTTGGTTGCTCTAATTTTGGCTACTTTGGTTGTATTTACTCTTAGCTCTAGATGCTCTAGTTTTGGTTTTTCTAGCCCTTGGGTAACCACCTCTATATCCACATTTGGGTATATCATTGGCTATGCCTCTAGGTTGGCCATTGGATTTTTCTTTGATTTTACCTCTAGGTATGCCACTGAGTCTACCACTTGGTCTACCATTGGATTGGTCATTGGGCCTGTCATTGTCTCCATATTTGGGTCTACCATTGGGTTGGCTACTAGGTTTGCCACTAGGTTTACCTCTAGGTATACCACTTGGTTAGCCTTTGGGTCTATCTATGGGTCTTTTGCCTCTTGATATAACTCTAGTTCAATTTCCTCTAGGCTTTGGGACTGCTTTTGGGAGATTATAATTATCTTGGTTGTTTTGCGTTAGGAACATATTGGAAATCTAAGTCAAATAACCCACTTTTATAGGAACCAATGGCTATATGCTTACCATTCCTAGTGATAAAAATCTGGCCATTCTCAACTCTAAAACCAATATTCATATTTTTCTTCAATAGTTTGGGCACAAACAACAAGTTTTTGGCTAGTACTAAGACATAAAGGACATGTTTGATGGTGCATTTTCCATATGGAAGGTGAAATAAAACATTACCAACTCCTTTGAACTCGTAGGTTTTATCATCAATGATGTCACTAGTTTTCCTTCTTTGGCTTTGAAGGTATCAAACCAGTCTTTGTCCCCTATCATGTGTTGGCTAGCACCAGAATCAATATACCAAGAATCATCCTTGGTTTTGGTGGTAACTTTAGTCATGAGTACTCTGTGTGCTTGTTCAAAATTTAAATTTGACTCTTTGTGTGCTTGTTCATAATTTGAATCTAACACTTCAATGGAAACATGTCCTTTTTGTTACTCCTATTGGGTTTATGGATTATACTCATGCTACTTTTATTGAGGTATGGGGACTTGGCCTTCTCGTGTGGTAGTATTGTACCAAAAATATTTAGTATCATGACCATCATGTTCATAGATATGGTAATACCTATTTTGGTGCTAAGATTGTTATTGTGATGATGAGGAGGATGGACCTTTATTTGAAGAACATTTTTGTCTTTTCTATTTTTCAAAATTTTGACTTGTAGGTTTCTAATTCATGAGTGCACTGTTCAACAATTGATCCCTTAGTTTGTTGGTTTCTTCTTCCAATTGAATCATATTTACCAAATCATTAAAAAAAAATTTCCTTTTGGAGACCTATAAGGAGGTAATAAGCACCCAAAACGAATAAGGTAAAGCTCAAAGTATGATGAGAACTAAGATCTTGTCATCCATTTTTTCACCCATAGCATTCATTTTTTTATTAAAGTCTACCACTCTACAAATAAATTGCTCCATAGTCTCTCCATCTCCCACTCACAATGTGTGAAGTTAGGATTGAAGGTTAAGAATAGTGGACTAATTATTTCCTTCATAAATGGTTGTAAGAGCAACCCATGCTTAATTAGAGGTTTTTGGATCATAAATATATGGATAGATTTCATAAGATATAGCAAGGGTGATTAACATTAGTGCTCGTTGATCTACTTAATAATTTGCTAGATCACCACCTTGAGACCATGTTTTTGTGCCTACCACAATGTCCCAAAGTTTCTTCACTTGTAATATAATATGCATCTTTTTATTCCATGGTCTAAATTTAGGTCCTTTCATGAGCTTAGAATCTATGAGTAACACTTTGGGAGTGCCAATCTATGTAAAGTTACAAAATATGACCTATAATACTTGTTAGAAATAATGAAGGTGTCAAAATCTATCAATATTACACCTTGTTTACAATCATGAATAAAATAAGCCTCCATTTTTCATTATTTTAAACAAAAAAAAAACTTCTATATATATTAATTAAATAAAAGGTTCATTGATTTTTACTTCCCCTTAAGAAGACTAACCCAAGATCGGGCCCTTGAGATAAAATGCTGATGAAATGACACATGTTCAAGACCCTTTTTTTTAATGTTACCACTCATTGTAGACAGAACCACAATGCTTCCTTTGTCTTGATCAACACCACTCCATATAGCCTAACTACCTTCACAAAAATAACCCTTACCCCCAACACTCCTCATACTCTAATATTTACAGCTCTCCTCACCATCTCCACCACCAATCTCCACACCCTAACCTCTACTACTCCTTACATCTTGAACTCCAATATTTCCAAATTTCCCACCAATAAAACCCTACAAACCATCCTTTCCTTCCTAATTCAAGTTCTCCATCATCTAACTCAGTTATGTATTACAAACCCTCTACAACCACTACCACTTGAATCAACTATGGATTGAAAACCCGCTAGAGCCACTATCACCTAACTTCAAACCCTCTACAACTATCACTGCTTGACTTAGCTAAGGATTAAAAACCCTTCAAAACCATCATTACCTGGTGTAGACACCTAAAATTTGCACATAGCTATCTCTATGTACTTGTAGATCATTTTGGACACTTGTAGGTTTACATAGGCTATCCTAGATACCTTTAGGATATTATAGACTAGTGCAGACTATTTTAGATGGATCTAGACCTATGCAGACTATTTTAGATATACGTAGACATGCATAGACTACTGTAGACATGCATAGACTAGCATAGATCACTATAGATTAGCGTAGCATATCATAGACTTACATAGGCTACATCATTAGTTTATAGGTACAAAACCCTAAAAAACTACTCAATTCACATCACAACCACTTGGAATATAGAAAATGATCACTCATAAATCATCCAAGGCCACTTAAGCCCTTCCTAGACTTAATTAGGACCCCACAAAACTATTAGTTCCAAAAAATTCTTAATTATAATTAACCCAAATTCTAATTTTAAAGTGACTTCACTTTAAGTGCACTTTTTGGATTATAAAGATTAAATAGGTTCCTAAACCCTAATTAGTCCTAATTATTCCCTCCCACATGTGTGTGCACTAGGTTAGTTAGGATATTTTCTAGGAAACCCTAAACTAACCACAAATCTAACCTAGAGTTGACTAATCCTAGTTAACCCTAATCTCTCCTCACACATGTGTGAGGATGAGATATTTTCTAAGGGAATGTGTGGATGAAACCTCACAAAACCTAACCTAAAAATCCTAGAACTTGACATTAGGGTTTATTTCTCCTAACCACACCCCCTACCCCTTAGGTTTATCTATAAACAGTGTACCTAAACCCTCAATCTATCTATCTCTCTCTCTCACCTTTTAGCCAAAGCATAGAAAATCTACCAAAATGCATACATAAACACATAAACTACAACTTGAACCTGAACAACAATAATACAGTACCTGAGGATCCCATCCATGTAAGGATTTTCTTTAGAAGACACTTACAGATGAATTTGCCTCCCAACCTATGAATCCAGCACCAGTTCACCCCACAACCTACGAATTGGGTCTATGGGTCTCAAATCACCCTAAATTTGTCAGGTAATCCTTATTTGAAAATATTATGATGTTTCCCATAGTTTTTACAATATTTTAGTTCAATTTCATTTAATTTTTTGATTGTCCTTCATCAATATAGATCCTAACCAAGGCAAGCTCCTAAACCAACTAACCCCCTTTTTTAGGTCATATAACATGTGGAAAAGGAGTAAAATCAGCATCACCAACACCAGTGGTGGCCCCCACACAATAAAGCCCACCTACATTGAGGAACCCAAAAGTAGCTATCATTCTATTTGATGTTCATTATAAAAAGGATTCCTTATAATCCTTATTGTAACCTATGAATTCCATTTCAAATGAACAAAGAGAAATTTTATGGACATGTGCATTTACTTTGTATTTATGTTTGAGCAAATAGCAACTTTTACCCGTTTCATTCTGGCACACCCAGTGGGACCCCCACACAAGATCGTGTTGGAATAATTTTAATGCAACTCTAACACAATCTCCATTTTTTGTGTTGTTGCAGGTACAAATCTAGACTTCCTAGAGATCCCTTAAGCCCTGAAAACCCCTTCAAACCTTCAAAATGGGGATTTCATGCCTCCATATCTGATTTTCTCCCTGACCTATGAATTCATATCTAGTTCACCCCCTAACTTGTAAATTGACCCTATAAGCCTCAAAACCTCCCAAATTTGCAGGGGTGAGGAGCAAAGAAGTAAAGAAGACCATCTGTAGCATCAGAATCCAGGTATTCCTCAAAAAAAAATTGTTCTGACATTTATGTGCCAAGAAATATTTAATAATAAATGCATCGTTACATTTAGTAAATTACCTTTTCTTACACACCCATCATGCTTTGAATGTTGACTTTGGTTATATAAACATGTACAAAACCAAAAAGTTCAACTTCCTTTATTTTTAAGAAATTTTTTATTCCTTTTTGCAAATCACATGTTGCATAAGTTGTGCACTTCTTTCTTGTTCCATTACATAAATTTCCTTCCAATTGCATTTTAGATTTTTAGTTTAAAAATCAAAGTTAAAATTAGGAGTTCTTGCAAATCCCTTTTGCACATTTCCTTTGAAGAAATTTCGAATTCCTTGTTTGTACAAAAATCAAAGTCAAATTCCTTTCATGCATCTAAGAATTAGGAGTTTTCAAATTTATTTTTGCATATTTCACTAAAGCAAGTTTCAGATTCATTTTTGTAAATACAAATTTCAGATTTCTTTTTATGATCATTAAATTAGGATTTCCCTATTTTTTTCGCAAATCCCCCGGGTAAATTGCAATTATTACATTTATTTCTACATATTTTGCATAAGATTACCTATTTATCTTTGTATAAATCCTTCTTACATTTCATTCACGCTTTGAAATTAGGGTTCCATAAGCCCCTTTCCTCACATGTGTTACATTGCTTGTTTGCATGCTTTCATAGGATAAATCCTAGTTTTCTTTCCAAAAGGTACTTAGGACTAGATTTCTTTTACAAAACACATTTTTTTTTAGCCTTTGTTTCCAAAAGTGAATCTAGGACTAGGTTTTATTTTAAAAGGGAATTTAATTATATTTATCACTTTATATATCATCGTTAGTAAACTCAAACCCACACACACTTAGTTCAAAAACAAGTGGTGATATTGGACTTCATCCCCAATCCATCACTCGAGACTGGTGTGGAAGGACTAGTACCCTCCATAATCTCACCTCCTTAGAAACTTAGTATCCATATGAGAGGTTTTCTAGATTTCATCACCAAAAAACCCTCCAATTTTGAGACTAGGCTCCTGGATTTCATCACCAAAAGTTACCTTAGGTGTGGGATAGGATTAGACACCTTTGTCCACAAGGCTCACATAATTCATGGACACGGTAACTATCGTTATTGAATAATCCTATATGAGGGTGAAATGAAACCATGGGTATGCTCGTAATAGGTCTCAAATAATACCACCTCTTCTCGTGAGAAAAAATAACAATATCATTCTAGCATATTGAGCTCTCCCCCTTTAGACTATAATTTTACCACACTTTCTATATAGGTCACCATTTGCACATTATGATATTGTTCTATTCTATGCATATTTGGGTGTTGAAGGAGGTTTGATACCGATGAAACTCCTAATATTCTAGAGAATTCACACCACTACCTATGATTCTACCTAGGAAATATCAACATAAAAACACACCAAAATGAATAACACACTATAATTATTGTATTTAGAACTTATTCTAATTTAGCATTGTTTGCATGATCACAAACTGGTTTTAGCACATTACACCATGCAATACTTTGTTGTTTAGCTCCATGTAGCTTATCACCTCAGTTTGAGTCCATACCTCATAGGGTTTCCACCAACCCCCTTCACACATCATCATGCTAGTTTTTACCCATAGCAATGCGCATGAGCAAGCACGCCCTATAGAGGAGGCACCTAACACCCCTTCTAGTCAGGTCATCCCTCCTCCTTCAATCATGAAGGGGAAGTCCACATGCACACAATACACTCATAGAGTTTTATCTATGTTATTCACACACAAAAACTCATGGTGAAATGTCCACTTCAAGTGAAGCCCTCACCACTTCACTTGTAGAAGACTATCCATTCCTTTTCCCTGTATCATTACCTAATCCACATACCATGTTCTGTGATCATGTGATATACATTGCTCTAGGACAACCTAATACTTTATTTACCATATATGAGGAGATTCTACCTACGTCACCCACCTTTTTGCATCCTTTATTATATATTTTATCTCAATCCATCTTTGAGAATGACTCTTCCTTGTTGAATCACACTTACCCTAAGGTTGCATCATTTTTCCCTACTGTAGGGATGGTCTCAAACCCTTCCTCATCTTTCATAGGTATCCATATTCCATCCTTCCAAACCATGCAATAGCAACCCCTCTTGTAGGAGAAACAAGCACCATCCCAGACATCACATCCATACTCTCCTTAAGAGTCCCAACCATCACCATCCCAACAACCATTACTTACAATTTATGCGGACCTATCGCAGCCACCTCTCTAAACCCAAAATATGCAATACCAACAACAAAAATCAGCAATTTCCACCCAATCAAGAGTGGATTCATTCCTCTCCCTAGTTTCCCAAGATCCTACCCTAGAAGCTTACCCTCCTTCCTCCTCATAATTCCCACCTCCATCTCAGGTGTCTGGAATGTACCCTTCCCAATCCTTTGCTCAACCTTTGACTACATCGACATTTAGGTTACCTCATCCTCATAATTTTTAGGTCCTAACTACTAGTATTCCTCCCACTTATGGATAAATACCCATAGCTTACACTCCTACCCCTACAGGCTACTCTACACAATTTAGTTTTACCACCTCCCACCCTTCAGGATAGAGATAGGTTTTGTATTTTGACATCACATCTCAACCACCCTTAGCACCGATAGCGTTGATACCTCAACCATTACCTACTGGATCTACTTTATTTACACCTCACCCTTCATGGTCATCATTGCCTATGGCCCAGCCATTACAATAGGCACCTACATAGCAGGTCCCTACCCTGTAGGTACCCATTCCACAAAAATACATCCCACAATAACAATACTACTATCCCTAACAAATAGTCATTCCACATCCTAGTTTCCCACTAGCCACAACATCATACGTCACTCAATACCCATCCTAATAGGACCAGTTGCAACAATTTCCTCCTTAGTACTTGTAAGAACAACAACTACAATACCCACCACATTCCCAAGATCAACCCACTATAGCACAAGCCTAAACACCCTAAAAACCTAAGGTTCAACTCCTATGAGATGAAGTTAAGATGTTAAACCTATGCATGACCAGTTATGGGTCACAAAAATTGACATATGATGAACTCTACAGTGAGCCATTTCATCCATTAATGCCTATCCCACCTTACTCCTACCACTTTGAGATACCAAAGTTTGACAAGTACAAAGGTAAGGAAGATCCTCTAGAATATGTTAGTAACTATCGCTCAACTTGCTACCAGCTTCATAGTAGCAACCCCCTTATGTTGTGCACCTTCTCCCTCTTCCTTGTAGGGAAATCCTTAGACTGGTATAACATGCTTCCATTCCATATCATGTATGCTTTCGAACAACTAGCCAACTCCTTCCTGGAACACTTTTCCATAAAAATTAAGAAGAAGACTAAATTCTCAAACATCTATGCCTTCAGATAGGCTGAAAACAAATACATCATTGAATTTGTGTCAATATGGTGATCAATCATCCATGATTTAACCCATAGGCTCCCTACCACTGAGCTAGAGACACTCTTCTCAAAGAGTTGCAAAAAACACATTTTCACCTACCTACAGCTTCACCAAAGTCATACCTTTGAAGAAGTTATTGCCCAATCCAAAGTAATTGATGACATCAAGGTCCAATCAAGCGAAATCAAGTTAAGAGAGAAGCCCAACTACAATTCTAACTTCCATTTTAATAGAAATATGCCCAACCAACCATTCCCTCGACTGCCACAAGCCAATCAAGTAGTAGTTGCTACCTTAGTACCCACACCAGTTTCACAACCTCTTCTTCCTTAATGCCAAATATTTCAAACCAATGAACCTACCCATCCTAGGCCTTAGAAACCTTGTAGCATGTGCCCATAGGCCCAAAAATGCAACCTCACCCCACTTTTTGAACCATTACCATCACTCTTCTAGAGGTTATACGAAGGAGGTCACATCTTATTACCTGAGATATGACCATTGGATCCAAACCTACATAAGCCTCATGGATACAATGAGCAAGCCTTCTACCAATACCACTGATAGTGCAACCATGATATCAGGTCATGTTGCTCTTTCTGTACTCAATTTCAAGACCTAATTGATATGGGTACCATTCAGGTTTCAAACCCTCTTACTCCACAAAACCAAAACCTAGGGGTCTTCTAGAACCTCATACTCGACCATAGGGGAACGAACCCCCAACGACCACTAGTTAATACAACAGGGCCACCTAGGTAAATCAACAATGTCCAATGCAATCCTCCATCATGCGAAATCGTAGGGATGATCAACCTTACTACATGCAACCAATGATATCCATCATGTAAAATAACACCTAATGTTTCCATGCTTTTCTAATTTACATTGCCACAACCTTCTTTGATTCCTAGCACCATACTACCTCCTCCACAAAATTTTATTACAATCTGTGGTAGCCTTAACCATAAATTACAAAATACCCCCACTCAGATATCTATTTTTGAGCTCCTACAACGGTCTCAATCCCATCATGAGGTGTTAAATGTTATCCTACGCTGCATCAATCTGGAGACACATGATATGAATGCTTTTGTAAAATTTCTATGGAACATCCCATGATGGATTCAACCCTCCATTAATTTCCATGATCATGAGATTATAAAATTGGTAGGAGAAATATTAGATCCTCATATCCATATCCAAGCAACCATTAATGACATCACCTACAAGTGCGTCCTCATTGATACTAGTTCTTCCATCATAATTATCTCTATAGTGGCATTGCATCACCTGCATATGCCACCAGACCATTTTACCACTCCATCTCTGAACCTTTGTTCCTTTGATGGTTCCATGATACCCATGGTAGGATCCATCATCTTACCTATTTGAGTAGGCATCCGTACCATCTCAATATTTTTTCACATCATCCAAGGAGAAATGTAGTATAACATCCTCCTTGGTCGCCCATGGATTAGGGATATGCAATGTATCCTATCCACACTACATCATTACCTTAATTATGTCCATGATGGACTAGTTCATTATGTCCCTATCGATGGGGATCCCTTTAAGTTTTGCAACATAGCAGATCCCCCACCAGCACCTTACTTTTCCTCCATACAACTTTTTCCTATCTCTTCCCATCAATCTGTTAGAGCATTGACATCTTCCCCAACATCCTCTTCAATATCTCAAACATCATCGAGAACACACACCTTGACGTTAGCCCCATTAGCATCACCTTCAATAGCACCTAATCCTGCTACCATACCCTTTTCACCATCATCCTTGTGGCCACCACCATCACAACTCTTTTCATCAAAAATTCCACTTGCAATCCTGTGACCTTCATCACCTTCTTCCTTGTGCCCTGTCGCTTCACCTAACCCATATTCCCCTATGGAAAATCCTATCCTACCTACACTACAAATGCCTACCCTTACCTTTTATCCATGGCCTAGGTCATTCACTTCCTTACCTACACCATCTACTTATCCTTCATATTTCCCATAAGCAAAGCACCCTATCTCAGCTACCGTAGTTGAATGCCATGACTAGGAATAGCAAGTTTCTCACCTTGATGACCAACTATTGCACCCATCCTCTGCCACTATAAGAAATTCTCATATTGCACCATCATACTCTGATTCAAACTCACCACCTCAGTTGCCCTCATGTACATCACCACATATTTTTATTTTTATGATGAACTCAAACCCAGGAGATTATAATGTGCATGATGCCCACGTATATCCATATGTCATCTAGTCCATGTGAGACTTTGGATGCCCCTTAGCATCAATGTTAATCATTGGAATTTTTATACAACTAGGATCATGCAATAATCACACCAACCTTGTCTATGTGGGAGTTTATTCCTTGCTCCCACCTATAGTACATCCACCACCACAATCTAGCTTTTGTGGTACAATTGATCACCTAGCTAATCCCTATTTTACATTATACTACCTTTATATTTTACATTAGTGTGGATTCGTATTAGGCCACTATGAGCAAGAATTGCATGCACCCATTAATTCTCATATCCAATCACCTACTGATAAATTTGGCTTAGGTTATTGCCCAACCATCTTCCACACACTAGAGGATGAGTTACAATATCTCACCCTACATCCTTATCCTCTTCCAACACACACCTTGGAAGAATACACTGACATGAACATCTTAGAAGATACTCCATCACATCACTCTACCATTACAGTTCCATGTGATTTATTCAAAGGATCCCCCTATTTTGACAACACATCTTCATGTTGAGTCGATGAACTGATGAGCCAATTTGCAGCCCTATCCTTGAATACTCATTTCTCAAAGTAGGACATGACATCTTCACCACCATCGCCAACATATTCAGCCTCGTTCCTACCTATACATTAGCAAATTCAATGAGTTGCTACTTGACCACATTATCCATCGGTTATCTTGTGCCCTCCATTAAGCCTGTTAGGGTGCTCGTGGGTTGTCGAGTCATCATAACCAGACTCTTCACCACCAAAATCCCCCAAAACATCGGTTAATATGGTTGAGGTGGATATTTTCTCTTCACTTTGATACATACACCATTCAACATGAGATGACACACCAAACCCCAATTTCATTGACCTTGCACACATCTCACCCATACCAGCACCCCAAGATTTCCTACTCTCACCACATGTCTTGTGTGCTATGAATACCCCTTCATCATCTACACCATCTCACATACCATACGTGCACCACACAGACATCTATATAGATGATGAGTATGACATTATTGATGCCATCGATGACCTCCACATCATTCCAGTTCCTAAAAAAATATGTGATGGTTCTCATATGCTCATTGAAGAAACCATCTATGTTGATATCAGTGATGATCTTGAGAATCCCCACATTATCAAGCTAGTTTTTAGCCTTTCCACTGAAGAGTACATTTTTTTCACTTATTTCCTTACAAAGTATATTAGATTTTTTGCATGGTCCTACAAAGATATTCCAGGCCTCGATCTAGCTCTTGTAGTATACAATATCACGCTATACAAAGATGCTAAATCAGTAAGGTGAAAAATATGATGCATGCACCCAATAGTTGCATTACTCATCAAAAATGAGCTACCATTGATTTTATAGTACCCATAGATTACCCTGAATGGATTTCCAACATGGTTCCAGTACCAAAACCATCCAAAAAGGTTCGTGTTTGCATTGACTTTCATGATTTGAACAAATCTTGTCCCAAAGACAACTTCCCACTACGTAAAATTGACTCATTCATTGATTCTATCATAGGCCATGAAATGATTTCTCTCATGGATGGGTTATCTAGTTACAACAAAATCAAAACTAACCCCATTGATCAACATAAGACAACATTCACAACCCCCTAGGGGACCTTATGCCATAAGGTCATGCCTTTTGGCCTTAAAAATGTTGGGGCAATCTACCAACGTGCCATGACTCATTTATTTCATGATTACATGCACAAAACCATGGAATATCATGTAGATGACCTCATCACAAAGTCTAATAAATGCTTGCAATACCTAGATAATCTCTACTAGATATTTGACCACTTATTAGAACATAATGCACGCATTAACCCAAAGAAGTGTGTCTTTGGAGTTACCTCAAGGAAAATATTAGGGTTCATTATCACTCAATGCGACATTGAGGTAGAACCTAAAAAAGTAAAGGCCATCATCGATATGCCCTCACATACTACATTGAAATAATTATGCAACCTCTAGGGCAAGATAATATTCATTCACCACTTCATTGCACAACTATCAGGCAAGTGCAAACCGTTCAACCATCTCTTGCAAAAGGGAGTAAATTTTAAATGGAATGAAAACTGCTAACAGGTATTTGATTATATCAAAGATCATCTCACTTCCCCACCAGTTATGTCTCCTCCAAACCCATAGCTACCATTAATTTTGTACATATCAACCATAGATTTTGTATTATGTACATTTATAGCTCAAAATAACATGCTCGAAAAAGAGCAAGCCATATATTACATAAGTCGTACGCTAGTCAGCTACGGAGTTAGATATGGGTACATGGAAAAACTATACCTAGCTATAGTATTTGCCACCCATAAACTTCGCCATTATATGTTAAACCACACAACCTTTGTCATTTCCTGAGACAACCCCCTTCGATACATGATGAATAAAAGCTATCACAACTCTCAAACAATGAAATGGATCATGTTCTTAACTGAATTTGACCTAGAATTCATTTCTCAAAAATCCATTAAAGGATAGGTCATCACAAACCAACTTGCAGAAGATCCCTTGATCAATGATCAACCTCTACTCATTCAAATTTTTGATGATTCCATATTCCACATCATAGAAGCCAAAGAATATGTGGAGCCTAAATCATTGGCCGATTTAAACCTATACTTTTATGGCTCTTGATGCACTCATGCTAAGGTTTTGGAATTGTTTTCTTCACACCCGAAGGGGGACCACTCCTCTCATTCAAATTAGAATTCCTTTGTACAAACAACAATATGAAATAGGCAACCTTGATACTAGGATTAAAATAGGCCCGTGCCATGCACATCAAATGCCTTTACATCATAGGCAATTTCCTTTTAATAGTAAACCAAGTGCAGAAGATCTGGAAATGTAATTGCCCAGTTTTCCAATAATACAAGTAAATTATGCAATAACTCCTCTCCCGATTCAAGTGGTATGATATCGAAGTTGCTCCATGATGCTCAAACTATTTTGCAGATACAATGGCCTCATTAAGATCATTAATCCTACAAAATACAACATCAATGACTACATCTATGACCATTCATACACTCACTCAATATTCCATATCACCTAGATCTCCTAAATATGATGGTGGTATTCATATGGTTGATACCAAACCACATGATCCATGGTTTGTGTATATCAAATATTATATCAAATTAGGATTTCTACCATGCGACTCACCACATGCTCAACACCGAGCATTTAAACAAAGAGAAATACACTATACATTGTTGGGGGACATCCTCTATCATCGTAGCTATGATGGCATGCTCTTGCATTGCCTAGAACCTCATGAATCTCAGTGGGTTATACAAGAAATCTATAATGGTACTTGCGATGTCCACTTCAGTGGCATGCCAATCATGAAAGGTATCCTTCACATGGGATACTATTTGCTAAAGATGGAACATGACTATTGTGAGTATGTGAGGCACTATATCAAGTGCCAACAACATGCAAAACTCACACACCTACCATCTCAAGCACTCCAACCTATCCAATCCATGTGGCCTTTGTCCCAATGGGACCTATATCTTATTGGAAAAATTACACCTTCTTCTTCAAGTAATCATAAATTTATCGTCACTACCATAAAATACTTCACAAAGTGGTTGACGTCGTCCCACTTATCCAGACCATAGAAGAAAAGATAGCGGTATTCATAACAGACCATATCATATGTCGCTTTGGAATCCCTTCCTAAATCATCTCTGATAATGGGAAATCCTTAAAAATAAAAACCATCTATGCTCTTTCCAACAAGTTCAAAATTAAACATAGATTCTATACCCCATACTACCCATAGGGTAATGACTAGGCAAAGGCCACAAACAAAATTATTTATTTCATCCTCTACAAAATAGTAGTAGAATCGCATAGCGACTAGCATAAAAAAATTCCCCTAGCCTTAGGGGTATAATGTACAAGCATCCATACTCCCACTGGGGTAACCCCATTCACTTGTCTATGGAGTTGAAGCTATCATGCCCCTTGACCTTGAGATACCTTTCCTAAGGGTATCCATGAAGGAATTCATTGATGATGACACTACTCACCAAACATGCCTAGATCAACTAACAGTCCTTGATGAACGTCACATCCATATCATCTAGCACACATGTGTCTACTACTATCACCTTCATTGTGCCTAAAATATTAAGGTACATCAACGTGAATTCCAAATTGGTGATTTAGTTCTCAAAGAAAACCAACAAATCACATGTTAGCCTCACCAACAACGAGACAATTTTACCCCTAACTGGCTATGCCTCTTCATTGTCACACACAAATTTGGTTTAGGTGCCTATCGCTTGGCTAATATGGAAGGCCTTGATGAACCTGATCCTATTAACATCCTTCATCTTCATGCATTGAATGCCTAATATACATAGGCATTCACTATCACCAGTAGCACACAATACTACTCATAAATACATCATTTACTAGGCACATCACTATACATATATCTCTTTTACTTTAAATATTACATTATACATACACTTTTAATTTTTTTTACCATTTATATGCTGCTAGTATCTATATTTATTTGTAATATTTACATTATCTACTGCCACACCATCAACAAGGAGACAAGACAACACAAACCCACCACCAACATCTGTGCACATCATCATGTAGGACCCTACATTGCCACCACCTATATTGATCACACCGACTGACCTAGCCTGACCACTAGTAACCCTTCATACTAGGAAGTCTTCACATTCCTCACATTTGGACCATTACACTCCACCCTAACCACATTCTCCTCACTATCGAGGTTCATCTTATTCACCTTGTCCTAGATACATCCAAGTCTCCCTATCCTCCTTTGATGAAAATGAGGAAGCATCCCATCCCCAAACATAAGGATCTCCTTCTCATCCATATGGAGATACCAGAAACCCTTATTCACCAACTAATTCCTGCAACACCCTCTAGGAACCTACCACCGTCCTAATAGAGGATACACTCCTCATCTAGTCCATCCTTCATGCCTACCTCCATTTCTCCCAAGTGGGGAGTCTTCTTATGCCCAAGCCTTGCAATCCCATGTTGTTCAAGTAGCCCAATCCACCTACATGCACATGCCTCCATCCCACACACACTGTCATCCATAGCCATAGCCCATGGCACCTATCATCCAAACACCACCCTCACTAGTGTGAGGCTTACCCTATCAGCAAGCCTTGAAATTACCAACGTCATTCCACTCCTCCTCATCATCGTGACCTCATCCATATTATCATACATACCAAGACACTCCATAAATATTGGAGTCTTGATCCCAACCTATCTAATACCATAACCTTCCCACTATGATATAAAGCATATCCTTTCCCGCATTGAGGCTCTTGAGCTATAGATGAGACATTTTCATTACCACATTCCTTCGTTCCAATCCTTCATGGCTGGTGCATCCTCACATCTCTACAGATCCATTCCCTAACCTCATATTTGACCAACATCAGATTATCAACCTACACCTCTGCCATTTGACACCCCTTCATCTGCCTCCTATTCACCTCCAATAAAACCATACATTTACCCCATGCCTATTCAATTTAATCTATTATCAAAAATATTCTATCACCTCATGCATCAAGGTATTATTGACTTACCAGAGATCCGGCCGATAGACCCCTCACATCCTAAGCTACATAATTACCATGAGAACCAATTTTATATTTATCATTTCCAAAAATTTCATGGCATTGAAGAATATTGATCATTCAAAAACCTAGTGCACAACATATTACATGGTGATAAAACTCTATCACCTGAACATTCCTTCCCACTTAGCCAACTTTTGAGTCCTCCACGTCGCATCATCTCTAGAAATTTTTCCACCATGTGAAACCTTGACAGTGCCAACCCTCTATATTCATAATATATCCAACTACACCAACCATCGAAGCTCCAGATATACCATCACTTCACCATACCATTCCCAACCTAAGCCATTCCACTTTGCTCGTCAGTAAATTTCTCCTCCTCCTTAACTCTTCTTATTCTACTTCTTCTTACTTCCTCACATAATTGTATGGTCACACTTTGAGCCGCTACATACCTACATGGATCTATTTTATTTCCTCTATCCTCATTAGTCTTTGGTAATGCTCTCATCTCACTGGTTACCAATGCCTATTTCTTCTTATTTATTCTAGTTGTAAATCTCATCTTCACATTCTTCCTCTTTTTGTCATTATCGCATTCATTCGCACAGGTTACACATTAAATGAGTTTTGAGTCTAGGGAAGATAACACCTTGCGTAGATATCACCATATAGAAAATGGTTTTCCCTACCTTCCCTATCACTTGCATGGTCAACATACGAATTGGGGATAAACAAAGGGATAAGCATAAGAAAAAGTAAAACAATAGGGAAGAAAATAAAAGCCAATACACATGCAAAAAAAAGAGAAAAGAAAATAAAGAAAAAGAGCACCACAAAAACATACAAGAACAATAAATGAGGGGCAAAAAACAAAAGGAAACGCCTCTAGATATCACCAGTTTTATGCTTCATTGTATTTGGTCCTTAGGTTCAACATAACATCATGGGATGATTTCCATTGCTAACAATAGGCTATAAGAGTCTGCCTACTAGTGCAATAGTATTACAAGTGGTAACATATCTGTCACATTAGCAACCTGCTTTTGTGCATATCACAGTTCATTTATGGATGAGCTAGCTAGTTCAGCCATGTCTACAATGGATTAATCATACCTCCCTAAAAATGGATAAATGAACCTCACTCATTTACACATATAGGTCCATGATAGACTCTGAACTAGTCAAATATAAGTTTCCACAAAAACTTGCATAGTGTTGGATCTGAAATTTGATTATCAAAACTACATTAGTCAAAGCCATTAAATATACCTTATACCATCCTACATCCTCGAGATTATGGAATGGATCACATTCACATAGGTACATGCAACGATACAAGTGATTCATTTGTGCATTTCAATCTTCTCATACATGCATCATTGCATCTATGTTACATGAATTTACTAAAAATTGCATTACATTATATCATATTACATTGCATTAAACATACAATTCTTCTCATTATTCTATAATATATCTACACTATAGTTTGATCATACATCTACACCCTACCCATATGTATATCCATGCAGTATACAATTTACTTACATATTACATTATGCTATCTATGCAAACACAATTCAAACACATTCAAATTAACATCAAACACACATGTATATATAAAATCTAACACCAAAAATGGATATATATATATATATATATATATATATATCATCCATAGAAAATACCCATAGGCTAAAACCTAGGACCATGCCCATCATTCAAAATACAAAATTTATCATAGGCTACAATGGAAATCAAACTAACTACCACTAGGAGCCTCTCCACTCCCATCGTGGCTCACCATCCCTGGCACTATGCCACGTACTATTGCAGCTCTGCTAGACTCCACCTGCTCTCTCGATATTCGAGCCCCTATAGGGGATAACACCATTACTAAGCTTGCAACCACATCTCTACCTTCTACCACATCCTATATCCTAGCCCTCATACCTCTCCAACCAACTGAAGAGGCACTCTAATGACTCCACTGAGAGGGTACCCATACACATGTCTGTATCCCTGAATGTGATACCACATGATCATATTTTAGGAGTGGGATCCTATTAATCCCCAAGGTGTACTCACAAGCTACCCATCTTGATGCCTCGATAGACAACATCCCTCTCCCAAACTTGATAATATCCTATAGCTACTCTATATCAACTCTTAGATCATCCACATCAACTGGAGTCTTCATGTGTGCTCCCTCAACCCCCTCTCATCCCTAATGCTACCTCACCAATTTAGCTCGTAGCTCTGTGATCTCAGCATCCTAATCAGCCAATATCGATCAGTCCCTATCCATATTCACTACCATATGAGCACACCTATTGTCAAAAGCCTTCCAAGCAACATCACTAGAGGTTCCCAAATATATCAACCTCTCCTCCAAGTTTATCATCTCCACTCGCCTATGCCTCTCACTCTTGTGGAGATCTCCCTCAAACTATTGTACTCAAGCATATAACAACAATACCTCCTCCTCGACCTCCTACCTCTCCTGTTGCTCGATGGGAATCTCCTCCAACTGATCAGAGAAACCTATATCTAAGGTATCATCCAAGCTACCAATAGCCATACTTTCACCTAACTCCTTTACAACTAGAATCTCCTCCATTATGAGAATCTCCCCTAAAGGCTACTCTCCACTGCTCACAAGGACCTCCTATACCCTCTTTACATATGAAATCGAGGTGCCACCCAACCATCACATAGATAATCATAGGGATATCTCTATCTCATCACCAGGTCTATCCTGCAACCTTGCCTGAGTGCCTCTTTATGCCCTCCTCCCTACTACAAGCACCCCACCACCAGGTGGTACCCATCGGTCTACCACACCTACACTCGACACCCAAATCTACATAGCCCACCAGGAATCAAAATTAGGTGTACTCTCAACATCACTCACATATGGGATCATAATTAGTGGGTTCCTCTCAGCAATCCATGGCAACACTAAAGGTGGTTGCCCCTAGTCACCCTGTCGCCTATAATATACAACAAGAGCCTCTGGAATATCTTGTTATAAGCCAAATTATTTCCTAACTTGATCAAACTAAAAATACTTAGCCTACCGAGTATACTGCCCCACCATCCACCTCCCTCAATGAATCACTCCCAACTACTCTTCATCGCTCTCTTATGTCATTCCACCCATACAAGACCTCCACTTAATGGCACTAGGCACCAACTCCCCAAAATTGAACCTCCAAAATAGAGGATCACCCTCATGTGGCCTCTTCACCTCCTTCTCCTCATCCATCCCCTATATAAGAGAATAAGATAAATACTCATGTCCCTCCACATGCACCTTACAAGGCAACAATGATGGCCTCTCAATAGAAATATACTCCCATACCCACACTTATAGGAAGAGAGTCCAACTCAAACTCTTATGCCCATCATGCACCACATAGTGCAAATCCCTATAAACCTGAGCCAAAAATGTAGGTGACCATGAAAACATAGTACTTCGCTCCACCATACTGCTGATAATATCCAACATATTCCAAGTAAATAATACCCTTGAAGTATCAGGAAGAGCATATATCAAGATCATCATCATAGCTATGCACTGATGCTTAGATATCTTCTCATTATATAGTAGCTCATAATCAATCTTCTTGATATCTATATCCCTCTACTCCTCACAAACAAAGCACTCCATCATAACCTCATTTTTTTTTATCTAGTGTTGCCCTCACTAGCACACCCTCAATTGATAATTTATAAATCCTGTACACATCTTTGGAGGTGATAGTCATCTCACCCGTCGAAAAGTGGAAGGTGTTGTGATCTACATCCCATCGCTCACATAATGTGGATATGTATGCCCTGTTGGCATTAATGCTCTTGCATTCCCACACACCTCTAATCCACACAACATCCAACCACTTTAGATCATCTTCATTATCCATGAACTTATCAAAATCATGCTTCATCGTACAGACACAATGACATGGCTCGATAATTTTCACCCATTTATACACAAACAACAACAAAATTTACATCATTCTAATGCATAATCATCTATTAAATACAATTTTATTTTATTTAAACACATTACACACAAATTAATTTATTTTAATTTGACACGCACTTTGAGACAAAATAGTGCATAATTCAAATTTCAAAAGAATAAAAAATACAGTTGCATATTCGGATACCCATTTTGCTATTTCATGGTAAAATTTTAAACATATCCGAAAAACAATACATATTTGACTCCCAATAGTCAAATTTACAATTATCCACATACTTACAGTGGTAAAAATTTCAAAATCACTCAATCAGACATACAAAAACAAAATACATTTTTGAACACCCATTTTCCCACTTCACGGTAAAAGTTCAAACAAATTTCAAAAATATACAAATCTACACTAAGTTCGAGGTAAAAATTACTATAACCTTCCCAAAATGGTACACATGCAAAATCACATAACATCACAAACACAGACATATTTTTGGATACCCATTTTCCCACTTCGCTATAAAAGTTCAAACAAAATTTGAAAACAGTACAAATCGGGCTCCCAACAATCAATTTTAAATTCAACATTATTTACACCTTGGCGCGTAAATAAAACACATGCCAAATGCAATCATATACCAAAATAAACAACATTTTTGGATACCCATTTTGCCCTTCTACAATGAAAGTGTCGACGATTTTCAGAAATAGTGTACCTACGATGGAAAACTTAATAGTCAAAGTTTTCTAATTTACATCCTAATGGCATACATTTAGATAGCATGCCAAATGAGGATAAATTAAAAATATAGTCGCACAATCACATACCCATTTCCTACTTTTACAGAGGAAATTCAACCACATTGTAAAAACGGTGCACCATCGCTCCAAAAATGGTAAGTCAAACCGAAAGACTACTCTACCTATCACCCGGTCAAACTACAGTGAAAAAGGGTCAAACCTAAAAACTGAGCACACTTTTGGGTACCCATTATGCCCATTTAACATTTTATGTTCCAATTTTAATAAAAATTTAGGTAAATTTTTAAATAACACGAAAACCTACCCCTTATTTCATGCTTTTTGGGAAATAAAATAAAAAAAATAAATAAGAGATAGAGCACTTACTGGTGGATGGCCACATTGAAATCTAGTTCTAACATCCTCTTGTCATCCTGCACATCGATCCGACCAGCTGCAAGCGCTCTGCATCACCAAACGTCACTCTTTCCTCACTCTCCAACTCTGTTGATGTCAAAATGACCACCCCACGCATCCAAAAAATCTTAAATACACCCAAAAAATCCTAATTATATAAAATTCACCCCTTAGCCTATGAATTTGACCCAATTCACCCACTAGCCTACAAATTAGCCCAATTCACCCCCCGACCTGTGAATCCAGATCCAATTCATCCATCGACCTACGAATTGATCCTAGAAGCCCTAAATTGAGCGAAATTTGATTCCAAACCCTACCAAACTTGCCCCTCTTCCTATCCATATAAATTTTCATTAATTTCATTATGCATTTTTCTTCTATCAACTGATTCATCACCATATCATCACATTTCGTTCACCTCACAGTTGATTCCTCGTTTGAGGGGGTATCCATATCCAAAATATAGCTTTGCATGCAACCAAAAAACCAAACATCCAAACCATGGATATCACATCTCTATATAAAAATATAGTTTAAATATTATCTTATGATTATAATCTCAATTCAAACCAGATATTTGTTAGATCGCGAGAGTTGTGCAAAACAATGGAGAGGTCACTTTGCCACTCACGGTACACAATGAATGACATGGTTGACTAATTCAACGCAACATTTGGATAGGATTTTACTCTAGAATTCATGATACATAATGAATGACACATTTGAATAATCCAAATGTTAACTAGCTCAAATGGTTTGACACTTGTCACCATGTACTCATCAATCAATCAACAACAAAGATTTGAATAGGAATTTGTTCTATTTGTATTTTGGACCATCCTGCATTGGTCGCAAAAGCAAAGTAGTCAAAATTTGCCACCCCAAAGCAACCCATATAACATCGAGAAATACCAAACAGACTCAGAAAAACTAGCATGTTGCATTCACAATCATCCATTTCCATTCACCGGTATTATTTTTTCATTTTCTCTCTTTCTTTGTTCCCCTCTTCTTCTTCTTTGCTTCTTCTCTTCTCTCCCTGGATCCCTGATCAATGTTGTATGGTCACGCTTCGAGCGACTACATACCTTTGGTTATATTCCATTCATTTCCCCTCTTGGCTATTGATCAATGTTGTATTGTAATGCTTCGAGCGACTACATACCTTTGGTTAGATTCCATAACTTTCTCCTCTTCACTATCAATCAATGTTGTATGGTCATGCTTCGAGTAGCTACATAACTTTAACTGGGTACCATTATCTTCTCTTCTTCATATTCTAATTTCTCCCATCACATTTTTGTATTAAATTATGTGCCACACAATATAGTACAAAAAGGGATAAAATATAGATACCTAAAAGTCTCATATAGCTACCTCTAGATACTTTTAGATCCTTTTGGACACTTGTAGGTTTACAAAGGCCATACTAGACACCTCTAGGCTATTTTAGAATGGCGTAGACTATTTTAAGTGGCTCTAGAACTATGTAGACCATTGTAGACATGCATAGACATGTGTATACTAGCGTAGATTGCTCTAGATTAGCATAGCATATCATAGACTTACATAGGCTACATCACTAGTTTATAGGTACAAAACCTTAATAAACTACTCAATTCACATCATGACCACTTTGAATTCATCAAAGGATCACTCATAAATAACCCAAGGCCACTTAAGTCCTTCCTAGACTTAATTAGGACCCCACGGGACTATTAGTTCCCAAAAAGTCTTAATTAAAGCTAACCCAAATTCTAATTTTAAAGTGATTTCACTTAAAGTGCACTTTTTGAATTATAAAGATTAATTAGGTTCCTAAACCCTAATTAGTCCTAATTATTTCCTCCCACATGTGCGTGTACTAGGTTAGTTAGGATATTTTCTAGAAAACTGTAACCTAATCCCAAATCTAACCTAGAGTTGACTAATCCTAGTTAACCCTAATCTCTCCTCACACATGTGCGAGGATGAGATATTTCCTAATGGAATGTGAGGATGACACCTCACAAACCCTAATAGAACCATCCTATAACTTGACCTTAGGGTTTAATTCTCCTAACCACACCCCTACCCCTTGGGTTTATCTATAAATACTGGACCTAAACCCTCATTCTATCTCTCTCTCTCTCTCTCCTCTTAGCCAAAGCATAAAAACTCTACCAAAATGTGTATGGAAGCACATAAATTGCAACCTAAACCTGAACAACAATAGTACAGTACCTAAGGAGCCCATCCGTGCAAGGATTTCCTTTAGAAGACACTTACGATTGAATTCACCCCCCGACCTGTGAATCTGGCATCAGTTTACCCCTCAACCTACGAATTGTGTCTACGGGTCTCAAACCACCCCAGATTTATCAGGTAAGCCTTATTTGAAAATATTATGATGTTTCCCATAGTTTTATAGTATTTTAGTTCCATTTCATTTACTATTTTCATTTTATTTCATCAATATGGGGCCTGACCAAGGCAAGCCCCTAAACCAACTAACCCCCTTTTTTAGGTCATACAACAGGTGGAAAAGGAGAAAAATTAGCATCAGCAACACTAGCGGTGGCCTCCACACACTAAATCCCACCTACATTAAGGAACCCAAATGCAACTATCACTCTATTTGATGTTCATTATGAAAATTATTCCTTATAATCCTTATTGTAACCTATGCATTCTATTTCAAATGAATAAAGATCAATTTTATGGACATGTGCATTTACTTTGTATTTATGTTTGAGTAAATAGCAAATTTTGTCCATTTCACCTGGCTTCAAAACCTCTTAATCCATCATTGTCTGACTCAAATATAAATTGAAAATCCTCTAAATCTATCATCACCTGAATTCAAACCCGCTACAACCATTGTTGCTTGACTCACCTATGGATTGAAAACCCTCCAAATCCATTGTTTCCTAGCTTCAAATCCTCTATATCTATCATTGCATTTGTGGATTAAAAACCCTCCAAAGCCATGAATTCTTAGCTTCAAACCCTCTACAACCACCATTGTCTGAATCATATATGGATTAAAAATCCTCCAAAGACATCGATACATAGCTTCAAATCCTCTACAACCATCATCCCTTGACTGAACTATGGATTAAAAACCCTTTAGAGCCATCCCTACCTATATTCAAACCCTCCATAGTCATCGTTTCATGATTTAGTTATTGAATAAAAACCCTCTAGAGCCATCATTGCCTGGCTTCAAATCCTCTATAATTGTTGCTACCTGACTCAGCTATGGATTGAAAATCCTCCAAAGCCATTGTTGTTGGGATCTATGAACATTCAAATGAGCTCATTCTACCTTATCTTGACCTTCATCATCTAACAATGATGAAAATTCCTCTATCCACATACTTATCAATTTGTATGAGAATTATATAAATCATAAAACTTTGGTTTAGGGTGGGAACCAAAGAAATGTTGAGACCCCAGTCACAACCAATGAGGAATGGGTTTTTTGTGTATCTATAATAGGAAGTAGGAATTATACTCGGGTCAACCACAACCAACACATACTACACCAAAAAATGCCTTTAATGATACTTTTTAACCATCCTTAAAAGCCTTTAAGAGTGGTTATTAAGCTACCATCTATGAGGGTATCGTAAACAGTCTGTGCCCATACGACAACAACTAAAAACTGCCTCAAAAATATGTCGTCTTAGGCTCTAAGAGGGTGGTTTAAAATCACCTTCTTAGGGCTATGAGGGTTTTTTAAAACTACCCTCTTAGGGCTATGAGGGTGGTTTAAAACTGTCCTCATAAGGTCACTTTTAAAAAATATAAAAAATTAGATTTGAAAAACAATATATATAAAAACCTAAAATGGCGGTTTAAAACTACCCTCTTGGGATGAATTTTTAAAATATATATAAAAACCATCACTGAAATAATGGAACTAAAGCTTAGAGGTAGCAATTTCATAGTACCTGCTTTGATATATTATTTGGCATGTTATTACTGACATTATTCACATCCTAACGTACAACTCAGATGCACCTATGTACCTTTAAAACTAGAATAATAATTTATACTTTTAATTTTTATCATATTATTGGAAGTGCTCGTGCACCGAATCATAGGCATCCAGTGAGGAGTTCTCATTCTTTACTACTAAAATTTAAAGATTCAGAGACATGAGTTAATGGTATGCCATAGAATCAGATACATGGGAAAGAATGAAGGTTATTCATACAACTTTAGTTAACAATAAATATGCTAAGAATTTTTTCTTTTGAGCCGAAACACTACTATCCTTTTCTTAGTATATGCAAATCATATGGTTAGACAAATTTACAGTTATATATATAAAAAATCACTTGAGTAAATTCCTTTCACAAAATTCCATAATTTTGATGAAGTAAATAATGGAAGGAGGTCTTTAAAAAATTAAGGTTTGGAAGAATTCAATAGTTTAACTTCACATAATTAATGTTTGGAAGAATTCAATAGTTTAACTCCATAGGTAACACATCCATGCCATACAAAAATAGATGTTAGAGAAAAAATAAAATAGTTTAGCACATAGGTCCTTTCTCAAAATTTTCCCATCTGCATTTCGTGGAATGTCTTGCATAAATGCCACACATTGAACTTTCTTGTATAGCACAAAATGCAACACAAGCCATTGAAAAAATTAATGAAAAACAAACACCAAAGTTTTAAAGCTTAATCCAGTAAGAATTATCTAGCCTACATGATTATAAAGAATTTTTAGTACAATTACTTTTTTAGTGACAAATTCAATGACGTCAGCTTCAAACAATCTACTACTTTGTTTTCTTAGAACTTATGCCATCGGGACCTGTTCGACTTTTTTTTCACGAAACCTACACAAGTCAATTAATTAGAAATAGTATAACCTGCAAAAAATATTTTTTGAAGATAAAATCGGTTGGTTTAGAAACCTTAAAAGCCTTTAACACTGACTACAAATGTTTGAATTTTCTCAAAAAATATCATTTTTACTTATAGTATTATTGCAACTCTGAATATATTAGAGTGAGAAAGAAAAATAGCTTCCAGTTTGGTAGGGGTAACCTGTAGTGGAAAATAGAACTTACACTAGGGTTAAATACCAAAATTTATTGAGAAGGTTGCAACACAATTTGGATCCTAAAACTTTGAGGAAAATTAGGGCATACCTGGTAGCCTTTATATTTAATCAACTCTTTCAACATATCTACAACAAATATGCAACCTATTAGCTTTTGAGGATATATGTTGTGGAGAGATCTAACACAAGTCCCAATGAAATACAAGAAATATGAAAGAAAGTGAAACAACAATATGATTAAAATATGCTATAAATAGAAATGACAAAAATACAATGCAATATGGAGGAAATGATCCATTAATATGAGCTAAAGATCTACATTGTACTCCATACATGAGTACTTAAGATTCATGTTGTGATTTATGATTGATGGATTGATCTACTAATATGAGACCCTTTATATAGGAAGAGAGAGTCCTTGGCCAATACTCTACCTAGTTGTACAAGAGGACACCTTTGACATTACAACTTGCACATGTAACTTGTGCATTTATTACATTGCTTGAAGTAACTAGATAACTTGCCCCTAAAATAATATCCTATCCTAACTATGTACCTAATGTGGTAAATTTTCATGATCCAAATGATGTAATATACTATAACACCCACCTACATTACATTATTTGGGTATTGAATATTTTAATATTCAATATGGATATTTATCTTCAGTATGGTCTTTGATTTGATCATGTACTTTCATCAATTGATTTTTGCTCTAGTGTCCTTATGTATCTAAACCTTCTTCTTCATTAGCTTTTCCTTTGATTCTAGTTTCTGCATTCCTATATGTGGAACTATTGTTGTTAGATCTTTGCAAGGATGGTCCTCCTTATTCCTTTTGAAAATGGTCTTCAGCTTGATGTGGTTGTTCCTTAGTTGCTTTAGACTTCGTGTTGTTCTTTCCAATCCTCTATTCTTTGACATCGAATATCTTTGATAAACTAGTGATATCATGGTTTGGCATTTCTAAAGTGGATAAAAATTATTCCATATTTTCTTCTTAGGATTTATATATGATCAGTCTCTCTGTGTTTCATAAGTATCAAACTTAGGCTCATTGTCATAAATGCTTTTGGAGTAGAATTCTAAAAGTAGCAATCTATTTTGTTTAGTAATATTTATTTGCAGATTTTATAGTATGTGTGTTTATAGTAACAGAAGAAACGTGAGTGATTTTTCCCTTCACATTATTTGCATGGATGGAAATTCCAGCAATTGATATTTTCATGATTGTATTAATTGTAATAGGTGCATAATAGATATATTCTAGCTACTTTGTAATTTGTCTTAGGGATATCATATTTATCTATATCTTCGACTAGCTCCTTAAACCATATGTGCACGTTTGAAGCTATTTTATTTTTACTCATTTTTGTGATGTAGTATTTTCCATAGTTATCATTAGTTTCATTAGAAGAATCTAATTTTCAATAGCTAAGTTCTTTAGAAATTATTTCCCATATTGTTGATTCTTCTTTTAATTTTCATTTTCTGTTGTATTACCAATCATGATTTTAACCCATACTAGTATTTTTCTCATCCCACTTCTAAGTGTATTGCTTAATGTGTTGGTAGTCATATTTATAGTATATGAGCCTGATGGAACTTTAGGTTTTGTAGGCTTCCTTATATCTCCCTAGTTAAGAGATGTGAGTCAGTAGAGTCCTTGTAGACTTTGTAGAGACCTTAGTACTTGATAATATTTGATGAATGATATTGTTATCAAGTTTTGTAGAATGCCTTATGTCTCCCTAGTGATTTTGGAAATGCTATATGATAGATAAAGTGCTTTTGAGAATGATAGTTCAATTTTGTATTGATTTTGTAAAGTTTTGAGAATAGCAAAAATCAACTTCTTTTACACCTTATTACTTCTATTGAACTTTAAGCACTTTCTAATTTTATGAGGTTTCAATAGTTGGATCCCTTATGTCCCTTCGATATATTTTGAGACTAATATGCCAATTAATTTACAACTCTTAATATTCTTTAATAAACCTCTTTTTATAGCCTTTAATAATTTGATATTTAATGTTTCTAATTTATAATTTCCTAATTTGATGTAGCATTCCTTATAACTCCCTAATGTGGAATATTAGAAAATAATTATTTTCAATAATAGAAATTTTTATTTTCAAGTAGAATTCCTTATTTCTCCTATGTTATAATATTGCAAATATTAGGCTATTTTTACATGTAATTATCTCTTTTATATTGCTTTCAAATATGGTTTATTTCCCTTAGTATTTCAACCTAATGTTATTCCTTATAACTCCCAGTTAATGAAAGAAAATATTAATAAAGTAGAGACCTTACCTTTGATGTTGTATTCTCTATGTATTTGCCACAAATATCAGACATATATGATAGTCCACTTCTTCGTATTTACTTTGAATGCTTATGGAAAATGATGTGTGCTTATTTTCCTTTGTCTTCAACATTGGAATTCTTTGACCTCCTTGACCAGAGATTTTAATGTTATTTCACCTTTCTTCCATGCTGTAATTTGGTCTATACTATGAGTAAATTTTGGAATACTAAATATGTCAATTTCTTTGGTCTTTGGCACCTTTTAATAGAAGAGAATTATTATGTTATGTGATAAGTGTCACACCAGTTACTTCTTGAGCGCTTGGAGGGAATGAAGATGCTTGTAACATATAGGTGTTACAACCTTGGAGGAGTGCTTATTTCCTTTGAAGACAAGTATCTTCCTTGTTCTAATGTACCACCTTTCTTGCTAGTAACATTCCTTTGCTTGAATGTGTGAAATATGGACGTTCATGTAGTGAATGTTAGTATTTATTTTAAAATGATTAGTGTCACTTCCTATTTATGCATGGTTCCTTTATATAACGCTTATTTAACATACCTTTGGAGCACCTTTAAATGCTATAATATTATTGGCTCTTCCTTTTTTCGATGGTGATTGTTTATGAGTTGGTTACAACTAGAGTGAAGAGTAATAATTTGGTGGAGCTTTGGTAAACCATAGTGGTATAGAATGCTCCTTGCATGTACATATATCTTTGATATTGCTTCAACATGTTACGATCTCCTTTTTACCGTTGTAATGTTTTATGTTTGCTTGCAGATTTGGCTGTCAAGATGTAGAGGATATAAGCTTTTTGAGAGGATTCTTTTCTTTGATCGAAGTGTGCTAATGTTCAGCTACCTTCAGCTATTGCACCTTGTATATAGTGTGCCTTTGAGGTACTTTAAACTCTGCTCTAATTCCTACATAGAATATACTAGACTAGTGCACCAATATGTAATATATTTTTTATATAAGAATACCCTTATTGCATTCCTTTTGCACTCCTTTTTCAAATATATTTTTCTTATTTTTATGGCATATTTCTTGAAGACAATGGGGAATTTTGAGTTGTATTTTTATTAGATACATTTCCCATTTTTATTTGGATATTTTTTAATGAAGCCAAACTTGTAACCATGTAGATAGAGGATTTTTTTGTAGAAGTAATTTCTGCACCCCTTTTAGTGAACTATGAATCTTGAGACTCACCAAGTCTCGATTTGGAGCTTATATTGCTGATTTTAATGGTGTATTTATTATCCACTCCTTGGATGAATATGAGGTGGCTTATTTTGGCCACAAAATGTTGCAGGTTATATGAACCAAATAGTATCTCTAGATACTTTGATTAATCTACTGGTTTTTGTGCTCTTGATCCTTAACAATCAACAAACACAAACTAATATTTTTGAGAGTAATTAGTGTAGTGCAAATGATATTAATAATACTACCAATTTAATGCACTAAAAATATCACCTTATCACTCCAATAAAATCTTAAAATAATTTTAGATGCACTTAATAATCTTTGCAACTTTTTAGAGTAAGATATAATGAACCCTTAATAAGTATTCTGTAAATTTTCACTACAATCAATGTTATAGGATCTAGTCTTCTTTTATTTTTCCAAAATAGATGATAGGTAGTTGATAGATAGTTTTAATTTTGAAATCTATTCAACTCCAAATTAATGTGCAAATAATACCGAAAATGAACTCTCCATTTTTTCACTTTCTTGAAGACTATAATGCAATCTATTCTTCTACAAATTTTAATCCAAATATGGTGCTTAATGGAATTTTATAATGAAAAATAATCTAAAATTAAACTATTTTCACCATAGTTGATTACCTTTTTGATGTATTCTGAAGTAGATGATGTAGATATTGGTGCTTTTGATTCACCAAATTACTACCTTGTAGTATATGGATACGTAGCTTCTTTGTTGGCTATCCTGAAAAATTTCTCCTTCATCAATTTTGAGCCTCAAACTTTCTATCTTAAGACTTGTATTTGGTGGCTTAATCCTTCCAATGATCATATTATTTCTGCTATAGATTCATAGAACTCATTTCTATGAATTTTACCTTCTTACTGTGAGAGGTAATCTCCAAATATCCTAGATTTGGTAGGCTTCTTTTGTCTTAATATTCCTTCAAGCTTCTTGTCAAATTTTGACTTCAAACAAGATCTTTTTCTTCTCAATATTCTAATTTTATTTAGGTATTCACTGGATTCTTCTTTTGAGATTTGAAAATCCTTGCCAAATTATTCTTCTCATGGGATTTTTATCGGATGGAGATAATTGTCCCTAGTACTTCACTATCAAGAACTTTTCCTTCGTAGTGGAATTATTCAACGAGTTATCTTAGGAACTCTTTTGATGATGCTTCTATAAGCTCTGCATCAAGGCTCTCCAAGCCTTATTTTTCCTCTTTGCAACCTCTCCAATGTCTTCTATATTGCAGCTCCTCTGGTATTTCACCTAAGACATTTCCTTAAACCTTCTACTTATAGAAGTTTTGGTGCTAATAATTTCTTCTTGAATCTATGATTTTACTGCTTTTAAATTCTATAATAGGACTTTATTAGTACTTTCTATTTCTTCTACAATTTGTAGGATTTGAAGGAGATCACCAATCTCCTATTTCTTGGACTCTTATTTGGAGTATTTCTTTTGAGTTAGGTATTCTTATTTTGAATTAGGAATTCTTCTCTAAATTTTTCTTCAGAATTAATACTTCTATGACATTTTTTTCTTCAAGGCTTCTCTGGACTATTCTTCTTCTAGGTTTTTCTGGTCTATTCTTCTTCTAGGATTCTCTGGCCTATTATTCTTCTAGGCTTATTTGGCATTTTCTTCTTCTAGGTTTCTTTGGTCTTTTATTCTTTTGCACTATGCAAGTATTAATATTGAATGTATATCACCAATCTTCTATATCCTCCTATGAATCATCTTCTAGAGTATTATTTTTGGTTCAAGAACCCTTATCTAGAATCTTCTACTATATTAAGGCTATTGTGGCCTTTTATTCTATGAAGTTCTCAATCTAGCAATGGAGATCTCCAGTATCCTAACTTCACCACAACTCTTCTTTAGGAGTCTTCTTCCATAGTGTTATTTTCTTGCATAAGGAACTAATATTTGCACGAGGAAAGAACACCGACATTTAGATAAAAAAGTTGAAATATCCTAGTTTTTTATTATAGGAGGTGTCCCAATATTTGAGAATTAAATTTCTGCAATAAAATAAACTTTGGGTAATAGTTAACAAATTCTAGATCTCTTAAAGGGTCTTCACTAGTTGATCCATCAAACTAGTGGAATGAATGTTGAGTCCTAGTCTTCACGAGTTTTTTTCTGCAACTCTGTGGAAAGACCCTAGCCAAATGTAATCTCATATTTTCTACAACTAAGATTTATTTTAGTCCTCACTTTTCTAATCATGTTGACTACTATGGATTTTCCTATCAATTAATCCTAATGACAATTTTTCATGCATCAACACTCAATGGTAGATCCGATTTGGAAATATGAAAGCCAATAGTAGTAATGGTGACTCTCCCTATTCCTCTTGACCTACTAGACTTCTCTTATGATGGATGTCGGTCCTCGTATCTCGAAGCACCATGGCTATGATACCACTGTTATATTTTATGGATATATGCTATGGATAGATCTAACATAAGTCTAGGGTTATGCATAAGGGGTTGGAATCCAAATGTACTTGTAAAAAAATGGTGAATCTTGATCAAAATCAATATGAATCCTAAGAAAATCAAATCAATCATATTCACACCAAAATTTGGGGCATTTGAAGTCCTAAAAATTAAGGTCATATTTAGGATAAATTTTGACCTATTAAATCACCTTATAACTTCATACAAACACTATCATTATATCAGGCTCAAAAAGAGTTTTCCAACGAGTAAAAATATGCATATGTTTGGATATATATTGTGGCAAATTGACCCTAAGAAAAAATTGGTCCCAAAAATTTTAGGTGAATGGGCCGACGTCGAGGGTCCTCATATTCGCCAATTTCTAATTTTAAAAATCCTAATATTCACCCAATTTGTGAATATTTACCACTTTGCATAACCCTGCACAGGTCCCAATGAAATATAGGAAATACAAAAGTGAAACAAAAATATGACTAAAATATGTTATAAATAGAAATGACAAAAATACAATGCAATATAGAGGAAATGTTCACTCCATTAATATGAGATAAAGAGCTACATCTTACTCCATACACGAGTACTTGAGATTGATGTTGTGATTGATGATTGATGCATTGATCTACTACTATGAGGCCTTTTATATAGGAATATAGATTCCTTGGCCAATACTCTACCTAGTTGTACAAGGGGACACCTTTGACATTACAACTTGCACATGCCACTTGTGCATTTATTACATTTCTTGAAGCAACTAGATAACTTCCCCCTAAAGTAATCTCCTATCCTAACTATGTACCTAATGTGGTACATTTACATGACCCAAATGATGTAATATACTCTAACTCTAACACAACCTTCATCATCAATGTAACATATATTACTTTCCACCATCTATCTTCAGTATATATGTTGATAAGCTTAAGGACTTCATTTGGCCACACATTCATGCAAAAGAAGGATACCTCTTATGCTAAATTTTTATTGCCACATTGCTCTTTGTTGATGACAAGGTCCTCTTTGCTCACTCTACAAAGATAGTTGGATGTGCTTTCTCTATTTTGAGACCTTATGCATTCTATAGACAACTTATTAAGGTTATAATATTATACCTCCATCATAAATGAGCCTATTGAGATCACATCTTACACTTAATAGGGTATTCAATATCAATTCTATCCCTTAATATAAAACCTACTTTTCAATCACAACTTGGTAAGAGACATGCAATAGTCTGTTCTTGAACAAAAATGTTTTCAAATAATTTTTAGGATATTTCTCAAACTTGAAGCTTTTTGACGATATCGTTAAACCCACAATTTATCATAGATTTTATATCTAAACAATGAGATTACAACCTGATTGGATACACAGAGATTGTTCCAACTAGTTTTGCTTTGACATATGACCCACTACAACTATACCCTTATCCAATACATTGAAAAGGATGAGTTTGTGATCCATGCACTTCATCTTGAAAGCATATTCAGACTGATTTGTAGTCTTCCACTAATGGATCATCGAACAAATATTTTACATAACTTGTAGTGCTCTTAGCAAATTCTAACAAGAAACTACTCACTAATGAGCATGGAAAGCCTATATTTTGCATCAAATACATACTCTCATATTAAAAAAAACCTCTTCAATGCTAAAAATAAAGCATGAATAGTAAGTGCTTGATACAGGCATGAATGAATCTTGAAATCCATTGTAATGAAATAGTATATTGTTGTGTCAAGTCTAGCAATTCATCTGCTCAATTTTTCTCCACAAAGAAAATGTAAATCCCTTGATGAAATACTAGAATGCTAAGGAAAACACAATGACAATGACACACTGATTTAGCAAGGAAAAAACCTTTTTGGGGAAGAATACCCATGTATGAATTAGTGAAGCTTCATATTCACTAGTTAGATAAAATACAAAACATTTACCACTAATTGGGCCCCTACAAAGGCATACAAAAACTATGCACTGGTTTCCAATATCACATAGTGTCTCTCAATGGTCTTCTTGCTCTATTTGGTTGATATTATTTTGCCTCAGTTTTTTATTGTAAACTTGTCATTTTCCTCGCTTGTATGGATTGATATCTTCCATCTAGATGATTCTCCCTCCAAAACTACGAGTAACTTATGTCTTAGAGGCCAACAATGACGTGTAAGAAATCTATGAACCTTAGGAATTTGGTGCCAATCTCATATTTGCCATGCATTATTTTCATGTTTAGATACCTTTCTTATGCAACTTCAGTCCATACAATGACATTTTTGGATTTTGGGGGTCTAAATGAGCCAAATTTGGGTTGATTATTGGTAATGCATGTAGGCTATGCTGCCAAGAACTTACAACAAAAATTTGCGCTCATTTCAAGCTCCTGTGACTGAGAATCATAAATATACATCAGACTAAATTTTCCCATATCAAAGGGTTAAACTGATATGTTTTAGCATGAAAAACATATATCTTAGGTAGTTCTTTAAGTTTTATTTCGTTAGAAAAATAATAACACAATTTGAACTTCATTTGGTTGAGTTATACCCAAAATATGATTCCCTTGTCTGCACTCATTATGTCTAGGATAATTTGAACTGAAATTAGATCTAAGTATTTCTCTTGTTGTCACCAACCTGGTCCTAAATTTTATGCAAACACCTAAGAAGAAATGGTAGCTCAAACCAAAAATTTTAAAACATAAACTTGCAATATGAAGACCTAGTAATCATCAAATTGATCAAATACTCACTGTCCTAATTGAGCCAATTGTCTGCTCCACAACATTTGCTGCATCTGCATAGGCTTGTTGTCCTCTACTCGACATTTTTGATATTATCATAGCCATAACACCACCAGATATAACAAGGAGTGTAATAATAGTAAGCATAACTAGGGTATGTTTTAAATAAATGACAACATAAACATAATACAATTGTAATTCTTCTTTTGGCAATACACAATAGAATTGCTTATTTATTTCTGAGAAAGCCTATCGTAAAACTTTTGAACTAATCCTATAACACTATATATCCAAATTACAAAGCTTAAAGAAAATCATATTCCTAGCCCATGATAAACATTCTCATTTATGAACCATTGGCTGCTGTTAAGGCTTTCAAAGCCAAAACAATGCCATGTCAGCAAGCACATCCTTAAAATCCTCTTTTGTTGCACTCAAACATATCGATTTTGATCTAAATATACAATTTTCCACACTCAATTTGCATAAAGGCAAGCAAATCTTACAAGGAAATCAAAGTAGTTAATGATAGACTTAATGAAAAACTGGTGAATTTGGATGAAAATCTTATTTATCTTTTTATCATTGTGGTTCCTGATCTATGCAAGTATACTTCAGTGGCCAAATATGAATATTCCAGGTCAATACATTTTGTTGTTCATATGTCTATAATAATTTCATGTTCAACTGATAGATAAACTAATGTTATCCCAACATTTCTTTGGTTGTAATTTTGTTTCATTTTACTGAGATTGGATGTGCATTTGATGAGAAAAAATGGATGTGTATTTGATGAGAAAAAATTCAAGTTATATATTATCAATTACTGACTGACCTTTTCTCCCATGGCCTCCTGAATCAATACGGTGTCTCCAGACATCCTTCCGATAACCTCTCCTGTGGATGACTCGCTATCAAAAAATCCAATGTCTTGACGTAAAATAGACTTTAAGTAGATACTCCTGATACGTGCAGCCTGCCTTTCCCCTGTGCACATCCAACAAGACACCTCTGCAGCCAGGATGAAATTAAGTAAGATCATGTGGTATTGACCTTGTTTCTAATTACCACCAAGGGTGATGCCTTTCAATATTCATCGAATATGCAACTCTCTTATTACTCAACTAAATGGGTGCCTGACTATATTACTAGGTAAAAAGAATGATTCTAAACATATATAATAAATATAAAGCAGAATCATGATCATAGAACTCCCAAAGCATAATGCTAACATGGAGATAATATCTTACCGAGGAGAGATGCAACTCCTGAACCACATGCAAGATAAACAAACTTCAAAGCTATCTGAAGCAGCAACACAACAATAAGGTAATTTCCACATTACATGGAACATAAAAGCAATTAAAATTCAACATCAAACAACGTAAAAGGAATAAAATTTATACCCTGCTTTCCTTATACAATCTTCAGTCAAAGCAAAGGTCAAATGAAATCACTTCTAAAATATCCCTTTTGAAAATATGGTTTCTCACGAGTAACCAAATTAAACGAAATTTCAGTAATTATGCTGCATTCCAGTAAGTACGAGGCTTTCCCCTATTTCTTTGGGCTACATTCTATGGCCAAAATATGCAATGGCAAATATTTTATCTGTCAAATTCCAAGTCTGGCCATACCGATCTCAAAAACAAACTCTCAGTCGCTCAGACAATGGGGCCTTACAACACAAAGTATGTGATTTTGCTTATCATTTTTCAACTTCAAGTCGGGAAGAGAAAACAAAACAGAGAAGACTAAGAAGAGTGGGTAAATATTCACCTTGGCCACTTCGTCCACCACTTTGTGGACATCTGACTTGTTCTCCCCGAATGCATTTATAAGACTACCGAACAGGATGGTCATAAGTGGAAGAGATATGCCAGTGCCCACAGCACCAATAGTACCAGCCAGCATTAACATCTTATCCAGGGAATCTGCAAAGACAAATAATTTGAGAAATGGGACAACCTTCTTGCTTTCATCTTCTTTCTTCTTGTCCTTTGCCTTTCCCTCGTTTTTATCCCTTTTCTTTTCTGCATCTGCCATGCTAGAGTTCAACTCAGAACTCCCCTCAATGTTCAAGGACGTTGCTCCAATACCATGATTCGTAGTCACATTTTTCACTTCTTCGCCTTCATTTGACATGTTGAGTTTATCCTATTATTAAACATGTTTTTGACATCAAATTTCCAGTACAAAAATCAAATTTCTAGCATGTTTTTGATAAACATGGAAGGATTTTGGATTCTTATAGAGTACTAAATATTAGACATTATTTTTTATTAATTTTGTGCGTATTATAAGCTAAGATACTCTGATGGAGTTATTGCAAAAGGGAAACTTCAATGTTGGCATAAAATTGATGGGATAAAAATAACCTCAAAAGATAAAATCCCTTGTAAGATGAATGCCAAGGATTTCATTTTGGACAGAAGAGGTAAGAAGGACCACCCAATTGTGGCTTCAAGAGTCATTTATTGAGATCAATGTCCCCCTATCACACAATATAGAGGTATGATAAGTAAAGTAGTTTATATATTTGCACATATTTGGGACAATGATGGAAGCAAGAGGAAACAACAAAAACTTGAACACAAAGGCGAGGGAAAAAAAGAGACTTGAAACTAAAGAACACCATTCCTACAAGCCAAAAAGAAACCCACCTTTGGCCCTCAACATAGCAATGGTTTGTAGCAGCTCGCCTAGCTCTGCAAGGTTGACCAGGAAATAAAACCTCTGCTCAATTTCTCAAGGGATCGAAGTTCCTCAATCACTGAAGAACTACTTCCACCCAGAAAGCTCATGTCGACTACCTAGTGAGAATGCCTAAAAATGATGACCTGATAATGGAAGATCTTGATGCAAAGACCCAAGGGGGGTGATATCCTTAGGGGATTACAACCTCTTGATGAAACCCTAGCAGGTAGCTCTGGTATAGGCAAGGGTACGATCACTGATGAACCACTACCACCCAAAAATATCGTGATGATCGCCTAGTGAGAACGCCTTATCGATAATGGCAGATCCTACACAGATCCCTAGGGAGGTGAAGTCCATGGGAGAGGGAAACCCCCTGTTGAAACCCAAGAAGTAGCACTATCAAGGGTTTTTTCTCTCAATCCATAGAAAATTTCATTGGCATTGAACATATTATTGCATAGGATAGAAAAGATAAGAGTTCATTTCCTGCATTGTTTAGTTTTATTTTTTTTAAGTGAAAGATAAGAGGGTGGTTTTAATCCACCATCTTAGTCCTACGAGGGTGGTTTATAGCTACCCTCTTAGAGTGATCATAAGAGGGCGGTTTATAACCATCCTCTTAGGGTGACCCTAAGAGCGTAGTTATGAACTACCCTTTTAGGATCTATTAGGGCGGTTTTTTACCATTGTAAAAAACAACCTTAAATTAGTCATCGTTAAAGCCATTTTCAATGTAGTAACTCTTTGTTAAGTTCCCAACCATGATCAACCAACTCACCCACTCAAGTAGATAAAACTTTAGTTTAGGGTGGGCACCAAATAAACCCTTAGACCCTCGAACACAACCAATGAGGAATGATTTTATTGTGTATTCGTAAGAGGGAGTGAGAATTGTACCTGGGTTGGTCACAACCAACACCCTTTGTTAAGTTTCCCAGTGTGATCAACCAACTCACCCACTCAAGCAGAGGGGGTGTTGTCAGAAATGATAATGGTAAGGTCATTTGGGCTTACATCGAAGATTATGGTACTCAAACAAACCACCTAACTAAAGCTAAGGCACTTTTCTTAGGTGTTCATCAGGTTTTTGAGAGCATCTTTAGAATACTTCTCATTCAAGATGACTCCTTGAACATCATTTGAGATTTGTAGGTTGGAAAGATTGATAATTATTTCATCTTGAATATTATTAAGGACACCTCAAAGATTCTGGAAAGTATGTTAGAAGTTAATATTGAGTATATTTATAGGGAAGATAATCAAGTTGTTGATGTTATGGCTAATTTGAGGGTGGATAGTGACTAATTCAGAATTTGGAAAGATAATTTCCCTTCACGGTTAATGAAAATTATTGCTTTGGAAGCATTGGGCCAACCTATCCAGTAGACCTTTTTATTGTCTTTTTTCTTGGATGAGATCTCTTTTGTGTTGTAGTGATTCTCTTTTTGGGGGTTGATCCTTTTACTCCTTAGTGGTTACCATTCTCAAGGAATATGCTTGGTGTTTTACCTTCATCCTTGCTCTCCGAGTTTGGGGTTTTGTTATTTGCATCTTGATGTATGTTCTGCCCTTCCAGTCTTATGCAAAAATAGAACATCATCGTTGGTATCTCTAAAAGAAAGTTGAATAAATATTCTTCTTTATACTTTGTTGGGTGGTGGGTTGATCTTTGCTTTTGAATGGTTGTTTGTCTTTAATTTCTATTTCTTTTAGTCTTGGGTCATGGGTTGATCTTTGCTTTTGGATGGTTGTTTTTGTTTAATTTATATTTCTTTTAGTCTTGAAAACTGACCTATGCTTAGTTAACGTTATCTTTCTCTGCCTTCTTTAATTATGAAACCTTTCAAAACTCTGTTTTTCAATCATTAATTAAAATTAAAAATTAAATAAAAAATATCATCAATATTTAACTATATATGTTTTTTTTAAAATGTTTATGAGGCAATTTGAACCTGGATCTCAGAATCCAAAAATTCTAATGCTACATGCTAACCACCCGAGCAGGCACTCTCATCAAGTCTAAAACTCTCACCAAGTCTAAAGAGGGTGGCTTTCAATTTATAAAAGAAAGCACGGGAATAAATTAAGGGATCCTTTTTTCAAACACCTTCTCAAAATAAAATAAAAATAATAATAATTTTGCATATTTTGAAAGATGACAAGAATTGAAACCCGAATCTCACCACGCACGAAAGTGCACTTCGGCAGAGCCGCTCGCCAGGTCCAAAAGGGCGAGTCTTAATCTTAGGGAAGATTCAATTGCTCCTCGGTGGCCTAAGGTGAATTGCTGCCCCATCCGGTTTCACTCAAACAATCCTAATGTTTAGGGGTCGAATCTTAGGATAAGCACTGGATTTGATTGGTCTCGTTATTCTGTCAGCCCACATGGATGACCCTCGACTGTTTTTTTTTTTAATTTTCATGGCTTAAAAAAAACTGGTGAGTGCCTGTCAGATCAGCAAAGAGAATGGTGGGTGTCATCTGACAGATTCTCTCAAATGCTCTCATGCCAGTCGGAGAGGGCTGGAAAGGCAAGTGGTCGTCGGGGATTTTTTTCTTTTTCAATGGTGTCATCGTCTTCAAAGGCTTCCTCCAGCTGCATCACGATCTTTGCAACATCGCTCACCACGATGGCCGCTCCTCCCCAAAAGAAAGACAGATTTTTTTATTTTTTTTTTCGAATTTTGAGACGTCTGATAGACACCATTAGCAAAGGACTATGCTTTGTGGTCTCAGAGGAGCCGTGGGCTTTAGCCTTCAGACCAGCTTATTCCTGGTTTTTTTTTCTTGGATGTTGTTGAACTTTGAATTCTTAATAAAAGGTTTAAAGTTTGAATTTAAAAGAAGCAGGGTTGTATACATAGTCATTTTGTATTAAAGCTGTTAGAATTCTACACATAATTAAAATTATTTCATTTGATATCAAAAATTTAAAGTTTCTTATTTAAATTTCATGAACAATATTTTGAATTATATTTCAAAGTAAATAAGAAAACACAAAAACTTATTACTAAGTGTGTTATATTACCTTAGGATAACAACAAAACTTAAAATATTTCAAAACCTGTTAACCAAAATCCAATGTTTATTCATTCTTTAAAGAAGATACTTCATAAAATAAGATAATTTAAAATAATTTTTTCCATTGCCATGGCAACCATTGGAGGTGTCATCTATCATATTGTGTATATAATAGAGAAGAATATGCATGTTCTCAACTTGAATTGTTCATGTTAGAATTTGCATTGCTATTTCTAACCTATTTATAAATTTCTATATTATACTTTGCTTTAATAAGAGTTATAAATTTCTATATTACTTTGAGTTCTTCATCAAAGACAATATTGACCAATGAAAATCATCCAATGTAATTGTTGCTCCTCTACTAGTTCCAACATTCTCAATTAGAGTTCCCATACCAATCTACTTAAACATTCCAACTGCAAGTTGTTCTTATTAGGTTTCCCATCCCACTTACTCATTTTATTATAATTTTTATTTTTATTTTATGTTTTCTAGTTGAGGGTCCTTCCCTTAAGAAATAGATATATGTTAGGAATCACTACCATCATAGTTAACCTAAATGTAATTTGAGTGGTTACAACCACTGAACATAGGTTCCATAAGCCCATTATGGTTTAGGGTAGTTGTTGTTTAGTTATGGTTTGTTATGATATATATTGGGCAAGGTAATTATGTATAAATATCTTCAAAATAATAATGAAAATCATTGAAGCATTCCCATTAGTAGTATCAAAATTGGAGGTCAAAGGAAGAACTAACTTTCCTAATCCATTAAGACTCAATGCTTTTGTGAGGAAGAACAATAAATATTCCTCTTGCTTTGATGTGAAGGGGCTCCAAAGAACTTTAGATGGTGTGAAAGAGAAAACTCTATGGGCCAAGGAGGTTCCCCATAAACCAAATAGGTTCTTAAATTTCCATTCTAGAATTTGAAAGGAAGGGTGACTACCTACATGGTCATCAATGAGGATTTGTTAAGTCAAGGCAAGTTGGTGTATAGGCTAGATCCACTTTTTGTGTTATATCCAGAGACCCATTTTAGACAAGCCTAAAGGAAGTTACCTTCTTTCAACTACATCCTTTTAACTATCTCCTCTTGTGACACCTCCTAGTGCATGTCCACAATATCAATGCCAATTCTCTTGGTATACTTGGTAAATGATGTGCTTGTCAACTACAGTACAAACACATCATTGACAACATTATATTGAGCTATATAGGATTAGTATAGCTCCTTCATCTCACTCACATGCACCACTACATTAAAGCAACTTATTTCTTAAAAGACCTCAATCCATGCCAATGAATCCAAATAATATTTGCATGCATAGGTAGTTGGTGCTTTGGTATGAGCATGTATGCCATAAATACTCACACCACCATTGTTTTAGTTTTGAAGAGATTGAAGGCACCAAGAAAATTTGAAGATATCATCAACATCGTGAATGATCCAGAATGTGTAGAGCCTAGGAAGGGTAGGTGAGATAAATTAATGAGCTATCCTTTAGAAGGAACAAGGACTACCTACCAAATGTCACCTCAGTTGAGCAACTTAAGAAATTTATTAAAGGTATGTATGACAACTATGTTAGCTTTTGATTCTATAAACTTAAAGGAAATGCAACCACAAGTAATGAAATAAGCAAGCAATGTTATAACTATGATAATGGCTAACTAATAAGCATGTAAATAGCATGAGAAACTTTAGAAAACACTCATGCAATAGCCATTAATGAAAGCTCACAAAAATGTACAATGTAATGCATTAGAGGTCTCTAGCACTCCATATTGCAAAAATGCCCTACATTGTATCTACTACTACTCTACCTCATGCACTCCAAAAACCACACACTTTTCTACTCTAAGAAGCCCTATTTATAGTGAGACATGACTCTTGGCCTTTTGTATTTCTATGACACCTCACTATTCTATTCTTAGGACCCATGTACATGTGAGCTACATGCACATTTACATCATTGCACATTCTAATAATACTTGTACATTTATTACATTGCTTTAAGCAAATACTTAAATCCTAATCTAAGATAAACTCCTAATATAAACATGTACCCATGATGGTACATTAGCAAGCACCAAATAATGTAATATATTCCAACACCCTCATGTATTACATTATTTGGGTATTGAAGACTTTAGTCTTCAATATGGATCTTCATATTTTAAATATTATTTAGCTCGATCAGGTTCTTCTTCTTATTTGATTTGTAGATGATCAAGTAAATAGTTAGTATCTTCATAAGATACTATCTTTGTTGAGAGGGATTTAACTTCATTTTCATCTGTGGATTCTTCTATTTCCTATATTTATTGAATATCTTGAAACAAATGTCCTTTATGTTTTCCTTCTCTATTTGTAGTTGGGGATAACTAAGTTGATTTTGAGAAGTGTATGAACGCTGAAGCTATTGCTGATGAGGATTTTGAATCTGGAATTGTCTTGGTTGGAATGGCCTATTTTGTTGGCTTCCTTAATTTATTTGATTTCCTTGATATTGTTTTTTAGGATTAAATTTGTAGTAATTGGTACTATGTCATTTCTTCCTACAAACTTGACAATATATATTATTCCATGGTCTTCATCCTCTTTAGGATGATGCAACAATTACTTGTGTATTATATTTTGAAACCAATGCATTGTTAGTCATTTCATATTTAACTATATTTTCCACCTCATATTCTTGAATAATGTTGACTAAATCATCAAAATATGTATCTTTACTTAGAATTTGTAAATATGTAACTAAATGCTTGTAGTTATCTAGAAGTTCTCTAAGAGTTACTTAAACAAGAAACTTATCTTCTCTTTTTTCCTAAGGTTAACAATTTTCCTTTTGTATATGCTACTTTCCTTAGGATTAGTTCTTTACTTTAACCACTATTAATTTTTAGAGAATGCAATTGAGTTTGAAGATTTAAGATAGTGGCTTTATTCTTTCATTCAAAAATCTTGGTTACGGTTTTCCATGCATCTATAGATGTTGTTGTTGAACTAATATATGGTTGTATTTCATCTATGATTGCAAAAGTTATGATCATTAGTGATTTTGCTTCATTTTCTTCAAACTTTTGAATCTCACTTTCATTTGAAGTAGGTTTTGTTTTAGTTCCTTTAACAATATCCCAAATTTTTTCAACTATTAGTATTGATCTCACTTTGTTTTTCCATGAAGAGTAATTAGGTCCTTTAAGTAGTTGTGATTCTGTAAGGATGAACTTATTTGTTGTCATGGTGGAAAAACTTGTGGACTGCCTTATGACTCCCTAGTGTTTTGAGTATGTGATCAACTACTATCTTTCAATTCTAGAATTTTGTAGACTACCTTATCTCTCCCAAGTATTTGAATATAGATTTTGATAGTAGACTTTAGCTTTCTTAGATTGAGTTGAATCCCTTTTTGTCTCCCTAGTAATTTGATGGTAAGTTTAAAATAATGGTAAATTCTTATCACTTTAAAATCAACTATTTTATTCCTTGTAGAAATTTTAAGGATGTAATTTCAATGAATAAAACTCTCAATATCTTTAATATATTCAAGTTGGATTCTCTATGTCCCTTCAATTTGAATATGAGACTAATAAAATTAATCTTCCAACTTTTAAGCAATTTTAGAGTTTGTATTCCTTCAATCTTTGTATAATGTAGTTTCTAAATTTCTATAAATTTATTTTTATGTAGAATTATATCTTCCTAGTTTAGAAATTTAGAAATACTATGTATTTGCAAATTAAACTTCACTTCAATTTGTAAGTAACCTTATGTCTCCTTGTTTTATGATTTGCAAATATTTAAAGCAATAATAGTAATGGTTTTAATGCTTCTATTTTCTACTCCTTTATTAAGGCATTCAATATACTTTATAGGGTATCTTTTTAACACTTTATTACTACTACTATTAAATAACTCTAAATTATAAATTTGGGATAATTTCAATTTCAATATATGCCTAAATTTCTCCTTTGAATATTTGCAATGTTTATGAGGATAAATATTACTTTCTAGGCACAAAAAATCTATGTGCATTATCACTGTGTTCTTTTCTCAAATGACCTGCAATCAACTCATTCTCTTTGTATTAATGGTATTTGAATTTAATAAATCCTCAATGCACTATGGTATTTGACTCTTCATTGCTCTACGCATTACTTTTATGTGCTTCTCCTTGCTCTAATCATGTGCTCCCTTTTACTTATAATGCACACACTATATAAGCATCCTTTGGACGTGCTTCTCCTTATTTATTCTAACTAACATGCAAGGTGGCTAATACCAAGTGGTGCTAAGAGTCTTCTACTCCTTGTTAATGTATCATGCAGTGCCTTTCACTTCTCCAATGCCTATGCCAAGTGGCACCAAGGTCTTCACTTCTTTCTTCAATGTCATCTGAGGTATTATCCTTACCTAATGCTTCTTGAGAGCGTTATCTTACTTGAGTGTAGCCTCTTAACTATTGATGATGATACACTCTCTAATGTCATGTAATATATTCTCCATGTGGAGAATGCACTCAAACACTTGGTCTTCTATTCACGTGCCCGAATATTATCTTAGCATTTTCATTCAAAGCATATCACTACACTTCTTGTAACTCCTTAACTCTCATGAATATTTTGGTCTCCTTCTATGGCAAAGGATTCAACTAATTTTTTGGAAATACTTATAGGTTCTTGATGGTACTATGTGATGCAAATATCCTTTGATTTTAATGCTTCTTTCAGGTGCCAACTATGTAGGGTGGATGCTGGAAGCAAATAACTCTCCTTCTTACTTTATTGGTGAAAACTTGTTGGATTAACTTGCAATCTATAATAGTATTCAACATTGTTATGTGGACCAAATGAGGATGCTCTCCTTGGTGCAAGTCACTAATGTGGATGCTCTCCTTGGTGCAAGTAACTATTGTGGATGCTCTCCTTTGTGCAATTCACCGATGTTACATGGGTAGAATGGAGATACTATGTTAGTTCCCAACAATGCTTTCTCTAATGTGTTGCTACCTCCAACTGTGTTTCTTGGGGTAAATCTTACTATGATTCATTTCCTTACCTTCACCAAAGACTCTTGAATTTTATATGTACCTTACCTTGCCTTCACCAAATGCTTTTAAATTCTTTAGTCTTGCTATTGAGTTTTTTTATTTTATCTCAATAGTCCTTAGACAAATATGTATTTTTGAGAAGTCTAAAGCAATATTTTGATTTCTCTTTGTTTATGACTTCTTCTCTAAACAATATATGATTTGCTTGTATGTAAATGTGTAGTTTGATGATGTCCAATATTTCTCCTTTTTACCTTGGATATACTAAACCTTAGAGCTCTATTTAATGGCTCTAATATGGTGCTCTTGAAACCTTAAGATCCACTAATTTAAATCCTTACCCTCTTGTACTTTAAACTAACTTACTTGCCTTCAAAAAATGGTGGCTTCTATTTTCTTTGCAAGTTGTTATAATATTGGATTTAATATTATCTTCTAATCTTTAGAAACTCTCTCCTTGCTTGGTTACTTTTAAATGATTATTCCAAGTTTTTCAATGATAATGCTTTTCACTATAGTATATGTAAACTTATACTTTATAATAGAGTCTTCCATACTTTCAATAGATAGTAGTATGTTGATATTTTTCTTTCTCTTGAAATATATCTAACTCCTATTTTTATGTGCAGGTTTGAACCTTGTAGAAATTAACTTTTGCACTACTTTGAATACTTTAAATTCAAAACCTTTTCATGCAACTTTAAACTCTAATCTGGTGCTTAATAAACTTAATAATGAACCAAATATAAGTGTTCAATTAATGAATATTTTGAACCTTAGTTTCATACCTTTTAGCTTTAGTTGATGATAGATGTTCTTAGTGATTTTGATCACCTAAATTTTACCTTGTACTAGATGCAACTGTAGCTCTTTTTGGCTGTCCTAAAAAACCCTTTAACTCACCTATTTGCAGCCTTGAAAATCCTCTAACTTGTTGACCAAAAATGTAGTTTGGTGGCTTGAAATATCCTTCAGGAAACACCCTAAAAATATGATACTTAGTAGCTATTTAATGCTGCCCAAATTGTTGCTTTCTTACTATCCTAAAATATGAAATTTTTAGATTTCTAAGAAGTCTATTTCTCCTCTAAAATGCTATCCTTGAATCTCACAAATTTGGTAGGAAACTCCTCCAAATAAAAACTGATATTTTCTTCAAGAAACCTTCAATTTTCTACTAATCAGCAAACCTCCTTATTCAAGTAAGTATTCAAATCCTCCTAAGGCAATCTTCAAACCTCTCGGGTTTGGTTGTTTCTTCTAAATCCTTTCTCCTTGTCAATAAATGACTTTAATCTTGGACTTCTTCTAAATAATATAAAAGTATTGAGGTCTTCACTAATCTCCTCCAAAATTTATCAAACTTCTTGTCAAATCTTTCTCCCTTGGGATTTTTTTTGGATGATTATAATTGTCCCCAATTTTATTCTATTAGAATCTTCTCCTTGCTAGTAAATTTCTCCAATGAGTTCTCATGAACTCTTATCTAGTGGTCTTCTCTGAAATATACAATGAGGCTTTCCTAGCATTCTTCCTCTATCTCCTTCCAAGTAGATTGAGACCTTCTCCTTAGGCCTTAAATATTACAACTTTTCTTCTTCTCAAAAATTCAATGAGATATTCCTTTATCTCTTCAATATTCAACTATGGAAGTTTTGCAATGAGATCTGTTTCTTGGATCTCTGAAATTTGTTATTGTAGGACAACATTCGTAGGTGTGTTGAGTCTTGTAAAATGTATTGGTTGGGATTTCTAAGGTTGGTGAAGCACCGTATTTTTTAGGATATTAACCATATTTTTAACATACCTACTATGTGTTACCCCATTACCAACCATATTCTTGTTATTATATTGTATTTTAGTGGTCCTATCTTCTTTTACTTTAAGCTAACCTTTTTTGATAAGGGTTTGCTCTACCATTCTTGCTATATCTATAGATTTATCGAAAGATGTGATAGTTGTAGTTTCTAATTCATAAGATATTTGTTCTTGTAAGTTTCTAATAAATATCTCAAGCATGTCTCAAGGAGGTAAAGTATATCTCAAGAATACAACTAGAATCCTCCAACAAGATAAAAATTCCAAAAAAAATTCATCATTGGGATATTGTTGAAGAAGATGTAGTCAATGCAATCCAAGAAGCCCAAGAATATGGTAAGTTGCTAAAATAATGGAATAATAATTTCCTTTCTCTAATTCCCAAGAAATATGAGGCAGATAAATTTCAGGACTTTAGATCAATTAGCCTATGTAATACAATTTATAAAAATTTTACTAATTTTTTGGTTAATCAGTTGAAAAACATCATCCCCTCAATCATTAACAAAGATCAAGGAGGTTATATGGCAGGTAAGTAAATTAGTGAAAGAATCATTGCAATTTATGAAATAGCACACTCTCTTCAAAGGAGGAAAGGGTCAGGCATGTTCCTTAAGCTAGACATGAACAAAGCCTATGACAAGGTTTCATGGTCCTTCTTAGATAAAATAATGGAGCAAATGGGTTTCAGTGAAAAATGGAGGGCACGGGTTGGTATGTGTATTTGTAACCCCCACTTTTCAATATTGATCAATGGATAATCTACTGGGTTCTTTCATTCTACCAGAGGAATTAGGTAGGGATATCCGTTGTCTCCATATATCTTTATCATTATGGCATATGCCTTGGGAAGAACTTTGGAAATAAATAGAAAGAATGGTAATATCAAAGGTCTAAAATATTCATCCATTGGTGAAGCTTTATCTCATAAACAGTTTGTGGATGATAGTTTCTTGCTAGGGAAAGTTACAAAGGAAGAAGCTTTGGAATTTAAAAAAGTTCTTGATTCTTATGAAAAATCTACAAGCCAAAAAATAAATTATGAAAAAGTAGGATTATATTTTTAAACATGGAGGAAAGTATAAGAGATAAAATAGTTAAAGTGTTGGGCTGTAAGGAGGATTATCTTTGTTTGCCTTTGTTTATAGGCAAGATGAAAGATGAAATTTGGAATCCAATTATTGATAAATTTAATAGAAAACTTCAAGGTTCGAAGGGATCTCTGTTATACTCTACAAGGAAAATACAACTCATAAAACACACACTTCAAAGCCTCCCTATTTATTTCACATCTTTCCTAAGGATGTCAAGAAAAGTGGAAGAGACTTTAGAAATACTAAAAAACATTTCTTATGGGATGGCACTGAATGCAAAACATGTATACATTCGGTAGCCTGGAATACTTTTTGCCAGAATAGGGGTTTTGGTCTGAGGAAGTTGAGAGATTTAAATGGATTCCTTATAGCTAAACATGGTTGGAGGATTTGCCCTGAAGCATAAAGGAAATGGGCTAGCATTATCCATAAAAAATAATTTGTTGGACATTTTGAGTCCTTAAAGTTAAAGTTGTCATTGATGTCAAGAAATGAGGTCATCATTAATGTCAAGGAATTTGTCAAGAAACATGTTATCATTGGTATTCAAGAATAATCTTCTAATAAATTCAAAGGTCAAGAGGAACAATGCAAAGGTTAAAGGAAAAGGGCTCCATAATGTTTTTAAATATTATATGGAAGCATAAGTTAAATGGTTTTCATAAAAATCCAAGAAAGTTTATTTGAAAAGCTAAAGGGAGATTTAATATTTATTTGATAAATTATTTAAATTCAAAATGAATTTAAATTTTATAAATAAATATTATTTATACCAAGGTGCAAAGTGAAATATGGTTTAAATAAGACCATAGGGTTTAAAGAATTAATTTATAAAATTTAAATTCAAAAGAATTTAAATATTTTATAAATTAATAAATCTCCAAAGGTAATTCAAGCATCGATGTCCAAAAATCGTTGAGGGTAAATTGAGCGCCAATGTCATGCATGGAGTAAGAAATTTGGTATATAAGCTATGCCTTAAAGGTATTTTAAATCATCCTTTTGCTCGATAATTGAAAGTGTGCAATCGTGTTTGAATTCGTGAGGAAGGAAGTACAACCAATATGTTTATGCACCATTGAATGACATCAAAAGGTTTTGCGCCAAAAGTCTAAGCACCAATGGGGAAAGTGGTGTAGTGGAAAAGAGGATAGCGTTAGGGTGTTGAGTGCAAGGAGATCTGAGTTAGAAACTCGGTAGTAGTGTTTTTGTTTGTGGCAGTTGCATTGGTGTTGAGCACCAAGGAAGGTGCATGTTTTGCGCAAGGTGAGTAGGGAAGGTTTTGAGCACGTGGTGCTCATTTATCCCCAAGCAAGAACCTAGCTTGCATGGAATTGGGAGCCGCAACTAGGGCACCTTTTGAGGCTGCGCTGTGTGTTCGATTACCCTCCAACACAAGGTAATCAATTTTTGAAGTTTAATTTTTGTGTGTTGCCTAAAGTTTGGAGTTAAAAGGGTGCATGAAAGGTTTATTAGTTGGAAGTAATTTTTTATTAGTTGGAGGAATAAGATGTTAATTTTTTGTTTTAATAAAGTGTTTTGGCATATTGATTTATTGAAATATTAAAAGGATAGAGGGAGCTTCTTGTCTTAGGTTATTTTGAAAAGGAGAGTGCATTGAATATTATTTGGAGATTATAAGGTGTAAGTGGTAATTTAATTTTTGTAAATATTGATGAATATTTTCTTAAATATGGAGAGATAAGGTGTATGTGTGTTTTAATGTTTACATTGTATTTTGAGGAAATTAATCATCTTATTATTTCTTTGATCTTGACAAGAAGTGTTTGACATTTTTGGTAGATTTAGAATATTCTTTCATCATCAAGAAAAAGGTATGAGCACATTTTTCAAAGTTTAATTTGATTGATTGGTTTTATGGAAATAATTTTGGAGTGAAAAGAACATGATTAAGGTTTCCTTTTGAGTGTGTTTGAGTGATTGCTTCAAGGTTTTCTAGGATAAAGAAGTGTGGTTAAAACCTTGTTTTATAAGCATTGTTGTTGAAGCCATTGGTTGTGTGAAGAACTTGAGTTAGGATTTTGAAAAGAACATGAGTATCATTGTTATGTGAAGATTGTTTTATAAGCATTATTGTTGAAGTGGGTTGTCATGCAAAGAACTTGAACTAGGGTTTGAAAAGAATATGAGTATCATTGTTATGTGAGATTTGTTGTTGAGCATTGTTGGAAACATTTTGAGTGAGTGATCATATGCTTGGAATAGGGTTTGTGAGTAAGGATTATTTCATTGAGTGATTCATTAAGTAGAGTTGATTGAGCCTAGTCAAGTGGATGTATGAATTAATTATTCAAGTTCCATAAAACAAACTATTTTATATTATGAATTGATTTGAGAAAGTGATTGAGCATTGAGTTGAATTGGAATCATATTGAGTCTCTAACAATTCTCCTTATGTTTCTAAGAGAGTGATTGAAATTAATTGAGAATTTTGATAAGTATAGAACATATTGAGACTCTAACAATTCTCTTTATGTTTCTATGATATTTGGACAAGTGCTGTGTGGAATTTTTGAGCAGATTTGAGCAAGTCCTGTGTGGACTTGTTGAGTAGATTTGGACAAATTTTGTGTGGACTTGTTGAGTAGATTTAGAAAATTTCTATGTGGACTTGTTGAGCAGATTTGAGCAAGTTCTATGTGGACTTGTTGAGTAAATTTGAGCAAGTCCTGTGTGGACTTGTTGAGTAGATTTGGACAAATTTTATGTGGACTTGTTGAGTAGATTTGGACAAGTTCTGTGTGGACTTATTGAGCAGATTTAAGCAAGTTCTGTATGGACTTGTTGAGCAGATTTGAGAAAGTTTTGGGTGGACATTTTGAGCAGATTTGGACAAGTTATGTGTGGAATTGTTGAGCATATTTGGACAAGTTCTATGTGGACTTGTTGAGCATATTTGAGCAAGTTTTATGTGGACTTGTTGAGAATATTTGAGCAAGTTCTATATGGACTTGTTGAGCAGATTTGAGCAAGTTCTATGTGGAATTTTTGAGAAAATTGTGCTAGACCGAAGGACTATGTTTAGTGCAGATTTGAGATAGATATTTGGAGGTGATAAAGTAGAAAGGATAGTAGTATCCAATATATATATATCCATTAGCTAGGGCAATGAGGATAGGTCTTCTGAGTGAGGACAAGAGTCTTCAGTGGAGATATATCCACACGCCAATGTAGTGGAGGCAGTAGTCTTCTAGAGGATCACCAGCTAGAGGAGAGGACAAGGAGTTCTATTTTGGATAGAGATCCATGAACTTGATTTAGGGGATTGGTATCTCCTTTGGACAAAATTCCATAAACATTGCAATAGGGAAGGATTCCCAAGAGATTGATTGAGAAAATTTTAGTGAAATATTTTTTCTGTGGAGTAACCCACATTGGGTGAACCACATAGAATTGGTGTCTCATGTGTGTGTGATGTTTTGTGCACTAATTTAGTTTATGTTGTTGATATTTCCATTTATATATTGCATAATATTGATTGTGATAAGAAAAGTAAAAAGTGATATTATATTGTTCACCCCCCCTCTCAATATAAGCTTGTGTTCTTCAATTGGTGTGAGAGTCAGTTTCTTCAAAAAGGGTTTAATAGCTTGAAGGAAGATCTTACAAGAACTCAAATGGAAAAGAAAGGTAAAGGCAAAACCATGAGACACAAGAAGAAAAGAACACACATGGTCATGAAATAAAAGGAAGATGAATTCAATGTTGTTTTGGGAGGAAAAATAGAAATAGATTCAAGAGATGATTCAAGCAATGGAGAAATAACCAGATTGATAAAATTTTGTACCAGATGTAGGAATATAGGTCACCATTCAGCTTATTATCCACAAGAAGGTGAAGAATATTTTATTTGTGGTAAACTCGGTCATGATGCAGGTTAGTGCAATGAGTTTAGTAGTGGTGAAGATGAATATAATATTTTCATAAATGAAATACTAGAGGTTGGTTCAAGAAAGGATAACAAGGACAATCAAAATAGGTATGAAGAAAAAACTCTACTTTCAATATTAGAAGAAAATACTCCTATTGAAGACCAAATAAAAGAGAGAAATTTAGAAAAATAAAAGGAGGAAGCTACTCTTAAGGAACTTGTTAAGTTGAAAAATGAGAACTTAGAATTAAAGGCTCAAATACAAGAGGATGAGAAATGTAAGATAAAGCTTCTACAAGATCTCTCTAACTTGAAAGATAAGATTGAAAAGGCAAGGAAAGTTGAAAAAGGTATGATTGAACAATCAAAGGTAAAAGAGATAGAATGTGAAAGACTTATGGTTACTCTTGAAGAATTAAAAAAGGAGAACTCAGGATTAAGGGTTCAAGCTCAATAATATGAGAAAGCAAAAGCAAATTTTATACAGAAACTCACCAAATTTAAAATCAAGGTTGAAGAAGCAAGAACAATTGAAGAAGGTATGACCAAAATATTAAAGACAAAATATCTAGAGTGTGAAAGATGTTGGAATATGTAATGCAACATTATGTAAATTATTCTTAGACTAAAATATAAAGTCTAAAGAATAATATTTGAATTAGAATATAATTCTATATTATGTAAAATATTCCCACCCAATTAATAAATAAATTAAGGGTGCTAGGAATATTTATTTTCTTGGGAAAAAGTTATTTCCCTTTTCTAGCAAATATTAGAAATTAACTAATCACTTTCTAATATTTGATAGATGTCACTTATCCAATATCTCAAAGATTAGATTGTGATAAAATTAGAAAGTAACTAAAGCACTTTCTTATATTTGATAGATTGTGATAACATTATATGGTGATAAGATTTAGGGTTGTAGTATAAAATATTCTCTTTAAATAGGGGTGTTTTCTACTACATATGATCATATCTTGTCATATTGACTTGTGTTGTAGTTTATGTTGATGCATATTGTTACATAACATTGAAGCATTCTTGTACTGTTGAATCATTTAGTAATATAGTGAGCTTCATAGTGGATGTTTTCCTTATTCATTTGAAGTAGGGTTTTACCACTCAATATTTGTGTTGTGGGTTTACCTCTTTTATGTGTGATTGATCTTGTGGAGCATTCTTCGATCTTGGGGAGACTTTGATTGTCTCACATTTTGTATCATATCGTTTGGGATCTCCATCAAGTATCTTCAATCCTTTGAGGTGAAAAACCCATTAAGATTGGTTGATCATGGAATCTCCTTAACACCTAAGTACATATTTGATGGATAAAATTTTGGAATATGGGAACCAAGGATGAGGGTTGTAATTCCAAGCAAGAAAGTTATGGCACATTGTAAATGGAGATGAAGCAATCCCAACCTAGGCAAGGGCACTTGAGATATACAACAATAGGAGTCACCTTGCACTTTCAATGATTATCAATAGTGTGAGTGATGAGATATTTCTCACTATAAGCCATTGTCAGCATGCTAAAGATGCATGGGATTTGCTAAAACAAGTCCATATAGGGTCCAACACATCAAGGAAATTCACTTTATTGTCCAAAATTCTTAGCACTATGCAAGGTGAAGAAGAAAGTGCCTTGATCTTCCTCTCAAAGATGAAAGACATGAGAACTCAACTATTGGCTTGTAATTGTGATTGGATAAGTGAGAAGCTCTTAAGCTTTATCATTTTGAGGAACTTTTCAAGCAAGTTCAAGAATTTTATCACCATTATTGAGACTAGGCTAGAGCAAGAAGAGGATGGCATTCCTCTCAACACTCTTTCACAATTATTGATTCAACATGAAGAGTTTCATAATCGAGACAAAGTGAATGGTCAAGTTGTCAAGGAGAAGAATTTTGCCTTGAGTGCCACTAAAGCTTCCTTCAATTAAAAATACAAGGGAAGGAAAAATCAAAATTTCAAACCCAACAAGCCTAGAGTTGATTTCACTTGCAACGTTTGTGGAAAGAAATGCCACAAGGAATAAAATTGTTTCAAGAAGAAGAATATTGTAGAAAAGAAAGAGCAAGAAAAGGCTAAGGGACAAGGACCTAAGAAATGGTTTGGCAAGGGAACGAAAAATAACAACAATGTAAAGCAAAATTCTAATAAAAATGACTTTGTTTGTGCCCTCTACTCCATTGACTCATCTACTTCTAATGAATGGTTGTTAGATTCTGGATGCACTAACCATATGTTTTTTGAAAAGGATAAGTTTGTGGACTTTCATAAGCACTCTTCAGATTCAGTTGTCATTGGTGATAACACTAGACTTCAAGTAGAAGGTGTTGGCAATATTGTAATTGAAGGGAAATTAATTGATAATGTCCTATATGTGCCTAACCTTGGGAGAAATTTAATTTTAGTTTTGCAAGTTGCTAGAAGTGGTCACACTATTGAGTTCAATGCAACTTCATGGAGCATTAGGAAAGGCATGTTACCAATCATTACAGTTTATGTGAAGAATAATATTTATGTGTTAGGTGATGCTCCTCCTAAAGTGTGTTTAGCAACTAATGTTTCTCCTAGTAGCAAGCTTTGGCACTTACGGTTAGGCCATACCAACTATCAAAATATTAAAATTATGAAGTCCAAAAATTTGGTTGAAGGCTTGCCTAACATTTCACCTATTCATGGTTTGTGTGAAACATGCATCTTAGACAAGATAAGCAAACAAAATTTGACAAAGGACAAGTCAACAAGGGCCACACAAGTTCTTCAACTCATTCATACATATATTATGGGTCCATTACATGTTATATCACTTGGTGGTGCATCCTATATTCTCACCTTTATAGATTATTATTCAAGAATGATCTTTGGGTATCTACTTAAGAATAAATCAGACTATTTTAAGACACTCAAGGGTTCAAAGCTTTGGTAGAAAATCAAAAGGGACCAAAGATAAAAATGATTAGAAGTGACAATAGAGGGGAGTACAATAGCAATAATTTCAATGAGTTTTTTTCTTCTCATGGGATCAAAATGCAATTTACTTGTCCATACACTCCTCAAAAAAATGGTGTTGCAGAGAGGAAAAATAGGAAAATAACGGAGATGGTAAGATGCATGCTTGGTGACCACTTACCTCAATTTATTTGGGGTGAAGCAACCAGTACAACAATCTACATTCTTAACATGTGTCCTTCAAAATCAGTTGAGAGGATTACTCCTTTTGATGTTTGGAATGGTAAGAAGCCGAATTTTCCACACTTAAGAGTGTTTCTATGTAATGCATTTTCATATATTCCTTCAAAAAAGAGGAAGAAATTAGAAAAAAAGTCTCAAAAATGCATCTTTGTTGGCTATGATGCAAAACATAGGGGCTTCAAGTTATACTCACCTTCTTCACACATTGTATTTGTTTAAAGAGATGTCAAATTCAATGAAGACCTTATTGAGTTAGAAAAGGATGGGCCTTGTGTCAAAAGGACCAACTGGTTGGATCATTCTAGGGGTTCTAAAGAGCAAAATTCAGTTAGCCAAAGGATAACTAGAAGTATGACTCTTAACATGTCTCTTATAGCTAATATAGATAATGATCATGAGCCTACTTATTACCAAGAAGCTTCACAACACTCTTTTTGGGTTGATGCCATGAAGGTTGAGATGGATTCTCTTCTAAAGAATAAAACTTGGGAGCTAGTGCCTTATCCTAATAAGAGAAATGTTATTGGGAACAAGTGGGTCTATATAATCAAGTACAATTCTAATGGAGAGATAAAAAAGTATAATGCTAGATTGGTTGCTAAGGGTTATGATCAAAAACGTGGCATTGACTATGATGAAACCTTTGCACCAGTTGCCAAAATGCCCATCATTCGGCTTCTCATTGTTATTGTCACTGCTCAAGGTTGGCATATTTTTCAGCTTGATGTGAAAAGTCCCTTTCTAAATTGTGATTTGGATGTGGATATCTACATGAGTCAACCACAAGGATTTGTTGTACAAGGTAAGGAAACATTTGTGTGTAAACTAAAGAAAACCTTGTACGGTCTGAAGCAAGCACCTATAGCATGGTACATGAAGATTTCAAGTTACTTCTTGTCTCTTGGTTTTGATAAATGTTATTCAGATACAGATCTCTATGTGCTTAGGAAGGATAACTTGGTAATTTTAATTGCTCTATTTGTTGATGACCTTATTGTGACTGGAAATGAGAATGAGGTCATTATTTATTTCATCTCAAAATTAAAGTCAAAGTATGAAATGATTGACCTTGGTCTTGTACACTACTATCTTGGCATGCAAGTTTATCAGCATGAGAATTGTACCTTTTTGAGTCAATCCAAGTATATTGGAGATATTCTTAAAAGGTTTGATTTGGAGGATGGCAATCCTACTTCCATTCCTATTTATATAGGGTTTAAGTTGGAAGTAAGTACATAATCTTAGTTGGTTGATACTACATTGTATAGGAAGCTCATTGGTAGTCTTCTTTATGTTACCATCACAAGGCCAGATATTGCTTTTGCAGTTGGTATGATGGCTAGGTTCATACAAAAAACTTATATTGAGCACTTACAAGCTACCAAGAAGATTCTAAAGTACCTTTCAAGTACTAGATATTTGACACTCAAGTATTCTAGGCTTCCTTCCTTTGCTCTTTTTGGCTATGTTGATTCTGATTTTGGAGGGGATAGAATAGACAAAAAGTATACCACAACATATGTTTTTAGTATTGGGTCTGCAACTATCTCTTGGTATTCCAAGAAGTAAGATACAATTGCTATTTCTACAACGGAAGCAGAGTATAAGGATACAACAACAGCTACACAGGAAGCGGTTTGGCTTCATACCCTCATGAAGGAAATTGACTTTGAGCAATTTGGTCCTTCATGTTTACTCTTTGATAATCAATGAGCTATTGCCTTGGCTAAAAATCCTGTAATGCATTAAAGGACAAAGCATGTTGAAATCCAAGCCCATTTTGTCAGAGAGAAGGTATTGGATGGGACTATTCATTTGGAGTATTGCCCATCATCTTCTAATTCTACTCATTTGTTCACCAAACCTCTTCCCAAGGAGTAGTTTTGTAAGTTGAGGGACTCACTTGGTTTGGTGAAGTCCTCAAGGGGGAATGAAGTGTAGTTACACTTGTGTGATGACAACTTCATGCTTATGAGGTTTTTTGTGCTATATATATGAGTTGATCTTTGGTGGTATAATTGATTTTTGCATATCTTTTGAACATGGTACTTTCTTGTTTGCCTTGTGCAAATTTTGTACATGTTACTTTGTAGATGGCATTGTGCAATTATGGTATATGATGCAATTGCTTTATGAGACTCTTTTACATGGTACTTTCTTGTTGCCTTGTGCAACTTTGTACATGTTTTTTTATGTAGTTGGCATTATGCAATTGATTTATCATGGTACTTTATTGTTAGCATTTATGCTACTTTTGTACATGATATTTTATGGTTGGCTTTATGCAACCGGTGTACACACTTTATTATTTTAATATACCTTATGCAACTCTTGTACATGGTACTTTTTTTTAGCCTTGTGCTACTTTTGTACATGGTACTTTAGAGTTTGCATTATCATGGTACTCCTTGTTTGCTTTATGCAACTTTGTACATGATATTTTTTTATCAACTATATAGCACGTGACTATAAGTATGGCTTGGCATATTTTTTTGATGACTTATAGTTCACTATTTGTTAGATCAGTTTTGTTATCATCTTTGGATATTCATATATGTTGTGGTGAATATATTTATGATGATGTATCTAACTGATTTTATGTTGAGCTACTTGTAGCTTGCAGGTACTTTTGTTTGGGATTTTGTAGGCTTACTAAAGATACCCTTGTGATGTTTTCTTCTTGTAATTTACAACCACTTGTGGTTGATGGATAGATTTGTAAGCTGCTTGTATCTGAAGCTACTCCGTTGGGGGCTTGCAGTATCATTTTGGCCCATTTTGTATTGGTGCCTTATTGTAGACCATTCTTGGTCATAGAAGCTCATTGTAACTATATTACTCATTTGATTCTCATCCTCGTTTGTATCTTTAGGGGGAGAATGTTTATTTGTCTCATAATTCCTTTCTCCAATATTGCATTAAGGGGGAGTGTTGGAATATGTAATGCAACATTGTGTAAATTATTCTTAGACAAAAATATAAATTCTAAAGAATAATATTTTAATTAGAATATAATTCTATCTTATGTAAACTATTCCCACCTAATTAATAAATAAATTAAGGTTTCTAGGAATATTTAATTTCTTAGAAAAAATTATTTCCCTTTTCTAGAAAATATTAGAAAGTAACTAATCACTTTCTAATATTTGATAGATGCCACTTATCACATATCTCAAATATTAGATTGTGATAAAATTAGAAAGTAACTAAAGCACTTTCTAATATTTGATATATTGTGATAATATTATATTGTGATAAGATTTAGGGTTGTAGTATAAAAGCTTCTCTTTAAATAGGGGTGTTTTCTACTACATATGATCATATCTTGTCATATTAACTTGTGATGTAGTTTATGTTGATGCATATTGTTGCATAACATTGAAGCATTCTTGTACTGTTGAATAATTGAGTAATATAGTGAGCTTCATAGTGGATGTTTCCCTTATTCATTTGAAGTAGGGTTTTACCACTCAATATTTGTGTTGTGGGTTTACCTCTTTTATGTGTAATTGATATTGTAGAGCATTCTTCTATCTTAGGGAGACTTTGCTTGTCCCACAAAATATTAGACCATGAGATAGTTTCACTAAGGATGGAAGTAAGAGGTTCTAAGGACAAGCTACATAAGTTTGAAGAAAATTCAAGGACCTTGGACAGGATTATCAATGCACAAAGATCATTAGTCACCAAAACAGGACTTAGCTCTGAAGAAAAACAAGGGAAACAAGAAGCAGCAAAAGGAGAATCTAGTTCAAGCACCAAATAAGGAGAAGCATAAAAATAAGAGAGTGAAAGAAAGAGTGAGAATTCTAAGGATAAGTTGGACAATAGAAAGTTCAATAATGAAAGAAACAATACACTAGTAAGGAACAGATGGAACAGGAAACATGACAAGATAGAAGAGACTAAGAGACCAATGAGATCAAGACAAGGAAACTTCAATGGAATATATTTTTCATATCACAATTTTGGGCACATGGCTTCATAATGCAGGATACATGAAAGGCAGGAACATGGGAACAAAAAAAATTTCCATGGGTATTGCTACTCATGTAATCAGTTTGGTCACAAGGTAATAAATTGTAGGGTTCATGACAGAAGAGGATATGGTTTCACTAGGAGAAATCCTATGGAATTTGCACCTCCAAGGAATAATAACATTAAGTGTTATAAGTGCAAAAATGATGGTCACACAACAAAGTGGTGTAGATCAAACATTTCATAAATAGGTATGAACAAGAACAAGAACAGGAATAGAAACGTGGATATGAACAGGAACAAAGATATGAATAGGAACAAGAAAAGGAACAGGAACAGGTACATGGATATGAACAGGAACGGGAACAAGAACAAGGATGTAAATAGGAACATGGAAAAGAACATGGACATGGAAAGAAACAATCAAAGGAATTAGAAGGATCAGATAAGAAGGTTACTATCATGCTAGGGGTAGGTTGAATTTTTTTTGAAATACTTTGAATGTTAATTAATTTTTTTTTTTGTTTTTTTTTGGATTTTAAGTTTTGTTATTTTATCTTTTTTTTTTTTGATTGATGTTATTATTGTTTCTTTTGGCTACAGGTGAAGCTTCTTGATGCTTGTCATAGATGACCTCACATTATCTCTAAAATGCGAAAGGCTCTCATCGATGATGATTGGAGGTTTCTTGAGGCAGATGGCTTGGATGGTTGTTGATACTGGGGCACTATCAGGGTAGATGAGGCACTCCTGTCTACTTTGGTTGAGATATGGGATCCTGATTGTGGCTCTTTTTAGCTTCCTACGGGGGAGCTTACGATGACTTTGGAGGACATGTATCGCATCTTTTGGGTGCATGTTGAGGGTCCATCAATGAGTGTGGGCCACGACAAGGAGGAGGCACTTTGACCTATCTATGGTTATTTGTGGAACGTAGAAGTGCGGCATTGATTATCTTGACTTGTTCAAGGTTGAGATATTGGGTGTTGTTCCTACTTTCATGATGTACATATTGAGCAACTTATTGTTGCCCAAAAGCATGGGATCGAGGATCCCATGGAACCAGGTGTCCATTATACTTTGTTTGATAGCAGATCCATAGATATTGGCATGGGCACCTACTCTTCTATACCATACTTATAGTGAGTTGTATGAGGTGAAGAGGCATGATCTCAAGGGCCTTAGTTGTAGTATTTTGCTCCAAATTTTCATGGGATCATATTATTGTGGACCGTCCTACTAGACTTCCTTGCGCTTGTAATCCTACTAATCCTCATGCATATTGATGGCTCCTTAGTGAGGAGTCTTCTCCTACATGTCCTTCAGTTGAGGCTACTACTTATAGGGATAGTTTGAGTGATTGGACTAGGGATTGGATGTGTTGGCACCCATGGAGGGGCCTAGATTGGGAGACAGATGTTGTGGAGCTTCATCGGGTTTGGTGAGGGTGATGGGTTGTGGGTAGCCACACTTGGGAGATGGAATTCATTTAATTTTATTGAGTGTAGAGGTATTTTAGGTTGGTTTAGGGTGTTCCTAATTATCCCATCATATACAAGTGACGGGGCGATGAGCTAGGTCTACTTGTGGCTCCTACTTTTTGGATTGTTTATGATTCTTTAGAGCATTTTTTTTTAGAGTTTTAAAAAACAAAATACGTGTGCAAAATATTTCACCCTAAATGAATCTAGGATTTCATATGTATACTCACAACTCGATAACCTAGCGATGAACTCTAGGTCGCGTAAACTCTCCAATATGTGGAGATGAAACCCACACCTAGGCAGGGAGCACAGGTCCTACCAGTCCTCACCCAGTCTCACTTGGTCAACATTATACCTCTCTGAAGAGAAATACATGTAAATTGTCCAAGGTAAAAATGATTATTGGAGCCAGCCTTGGCCAAAAATTAGGGTAACATGTTGGTGGTTCGATGATGAAATATAAACCCAACAGTGATGAAATCCATCCATTTTCCAACGTTTATGTGAGTGTGTGAGGCTTGTTCTATTTAGTGTGAAATGCAACAACTAACATGTAATTTTTTTTATGCCTAATACAGAAGTGCAGGAAATAGAGAATAACAAACAACAAATATCATGGACTAATAGCTAATTTCAAGTAAAATCTTGGCCAATTCTATTTTTAGAGTCCAACCGTGGGTGCGTGGTTAGTTCTAGTAAACCACAAGTGTGTGGTATGAAAACCGTAGGTTCACATTTGGGAGATCCCAACCATAGGTCCATGGTTTTTACTATAAAACAAAATCAATCAAAACTTGACTAGATCCCTAAATAGGAAGCCCAAATTATTGCTAATTTAGGCAATGCAATATGACTTTTCCTATATGCAAAATTTTAATCTTCTTGATTTTTTAATTATTGTGTGGATGAATGTAGAAAACTAATTAAATTTCTATCCTAATACCTAAATGCATACAATGGCATGCAGGACTGAGACCTCTAATATACCTAGATGCAAACTGAAATAGAAATAGAGATAAAAGGAAAAGATATCATAGGTATACATACTTGTGTTCCTTTCGTTTCTTCCTCTAGCTCTCAACTACTGGTCTGCATTTCCTTAGTGTAGCAACTACGTACATATATTTTTCCAGTACTCCAAATGCAGACTCGCGTTTCCTTAGACCGAAACCATAGGTGCATGTTTTCTCAAAAGATAAACCACAGATGCATGGTTTCATAGTGACAGGTTAAGTGCAACAACTCCCAAATCTGTTGACCCGAGATCAAATTATCATGCATCTCAAATTCCTGACACCTATTTACACAAAATAAATAGGGATAAGCAAAATTAAAAAGAAGCAAGGCAAAATAAAATGGAACCCTTGGAGGATCCCAACATGATAACCATTCTTGTAACAAAAAAAGCCTAAGCAGTAAATAAAGAGAATACAAAGAAATTAGATTGCCAAAATTGCTATCTTTATCGATTCTTGATACAAATGTAACAAATGAATTTTGAATTGCCCTAAATGTGTTTGGGAGCAATGTTACAATTCTCTCTCTCTATATTTTTACAAATGAATGATCTGACAAAATGAGGGTCTTCTAATTCTTCACAGGAACTTGTGATCTTCATCATTTCTACTATAATCTAAGATGAGTGGGCTTTGGTATCTAGCAAGGGACCACTCTAGCTTCAATAGCCTTCTCCAAAAAACCTATAACCTATACACATTCAAACCAACAAAGAGTTAGTAGCACCTGTAGATGAAGAAATGAAATCAATGCTACACATAAAATAGACTCTAGGCTGGTAATCATGCAATATAAATCACAAAAAGCATATAATACTCTTAAAACTTTCTAAAACAAATCTTTTTATTGACATCTACGATTAGTATTCTTGGCTCTATGAAATCGTGTGTGAGCGATGGTAGACTGGGAATGGCAAACGCACAGTCGTGAAACTACAGAAGTGTCATTCTAATTGTGAAACCGTGAATAGGTGGTTTTAGGATGAAACACAAACTACTTTAGGAAATGGGCCTTCAAGATCTACCAAGGGCTATGCTCACAATTTTATCAGGGGTCATGGTCAAATTTTTGCAGCCTAACAATGTCTTAATTCAGCTCCCCTTTGTTTGATGGGGTAATGGTGCCTTTATAGGCCCCTTAGCATTTTGGAGGGAAGTGGAAGGTGGCAAGCCTATATTTCCAAGTGGCAATTCTAGGCTTCTAGGTGGAATGGATAGTTCCAGTGATTCACTTAGTGTGCCTCACTTAATTGGGGTGATGTGGCTACTAGTGGAGTGAGATGTGGGATCCTGTCCTATGTGAAGGTAACAAGGGAGGAAAATTGGATTAGATGTGGCATGGGTGTTGGGAATCTACCCTGTGTGAAGGGGAAAAGGGGACAATATTGGGTGAGATGTGGTAAGTATATTGGATGGGGTGTCTACAAAATATTTCCAGTGGGTAGGCAAGGTATCCTAAGGTGGTTTCTCCAGATTTAATAAATTTCGAAATTGGGATAATGTGCAGGATTTTATGTCCCTAAGTTGAGACTTAGGTATATGATTTATCATGCAGAATTTTGAGGTGGTATGACTAATGTGGTCTTGTGGGTGATAAATTTTAGTGTCTATATATCCTTAATAAAGCCATTGCCAACAAGGATGAAATAAGTTTTACCCAACATCATTGATACATGTAAAGGATATTCTATCCAAGGTAGATCTATTTTATATGATATGATAACTATTCATGAAGCTTTGCATTATGTGTCCCAGGCCAAGAAACCTACCTTTGTCCTCAAGCTTGACATGAACAAGGCTTATGATAGAATCAACTAGGAATTCCTTATAGCTATTCTTCTCAAATTTGGCTTCCACCCTGATTGGATTGATCTTATTAAAGGATGCATTTCCAAACCATGGTTTTTTGTTCTCATCAATGGATCCACAATAGGTTATTTCTAGAGTAGCAAATGACTAAGACAAGGAGATCCCATATCTCCTTTACTATTCATTATTGTAGTTGAAGCACTTGGAAGGACCATTAATACTGCTTGCAGATCATGACTCATATCAGGAATCAAAGCAGCATCCCAGACCAATATAGACACACATAAATAATTTGTGTATGATATAATAATATCTATATTTACCTCTATTTTTAAATCTAAGGTAATCAAATACATTTTTCTTTTACATGAGGAAGAGGCTAGTCAAAAATTTAATTTAAGTAAAATAAATATATATTTATTTAACACCCTTTTTAGAGGTAAATAAAAATAGCCAAAATTTTAGAATGCTCTATGTCTTCCTTTCCTACAACCTACCTAGGACTTCCTCTATTCACTGGTAATCCTTTAGACTCAATGTGGAATAATGTGATTGAAAGGATTAAAAAAAAACTAGCAGGATGGAAAGGAAACCTCTTATCTCAAGCTGCCAAAGCCACTCTATGGCTTCTCTTCAAAGTATCTTTGTGTAACTTTTATCTATATTAAAGGCTCTTGCAATGGTATACCATAGAATATAATAAATTTAGAAATTTTTTTCTAGTTTGGGACATAAAATAAATAATACTTACATCTTGTTACCTAGGATAAGGTGTGCAGACCCAAGGATAAGGGAGTAATTGGTCTCAGGAGATCCCATCTATTAAATTTAGCCCTCATGGCTAAACAAGCTTTGCACCTAGTCAAAAAAATCAATAATAAATGGATAACTATAGTCAAGATAAAATACTTATAGGGAATAGACTTCCTCAGTGAAATCTACCCCACCAAAAGATCTGTATTTTGGAAATCCATAATGAACACTAGAAAATTGTTGAAGAAAGGTCTAAGGTGGAAGTTAGGGGATGGACGCAATATATATTTTTGGAATTACAAGTGTATTATGGAGAACCCTTATCGAAGATCCTAACCTTTCTATTCTAAAATAATTCATTGATGTCATGTTTGATAAAAAAATTCTTTGATTTTTTGAGCTTGCAGAACAATAGGAGCAACTGGAAACCTATCAAAAGCAACACTCACCCAGTAGAGTCTACTTCACTGGAATCCTTGCTAAATTCCACCATAATTCCTTTTGGAAATCCCAAGGACTAACTATTTTGGGAACCCACTAAGAGTGGAGAATTTTTAGTCAAATAAACTTACCAATTGCTATTAAACCCAAAGGAACATTTATTTCCTTGTCATCTCATTTGGTCCAAAATCCTCATCCCTAGGATTTCCTTTTTTGCCTGGTTGGTCATTCAAGATAGAATCCTAATAATTGATAATTTACTCAAAAGATGTATTGCCTTCCCTAACAGGTGTTATCTATGTTTTTTTAGATTGGGAGTCCCCTATTCACCTCTTCCTCATCTACCCTTTTTTCTCTTCCATACTCAACAAAATCCTCCAAATATTCCACATCTTGTAGGTCAAACCTTATTCTATTTTTAATCTCTTATTTCAATGGCTTACTCACTTTCATAACCCCCACCTTAAATTCCTCTAGAAAACCTACCTCCACCATTTCCTTTGGAAAATTTGGCTTGATAAGAATAGTAGAAGTTTCTCCAATAGCAAGATGGTTCCTGACTCGATTACTAGAAAAATTATATCCTTTGCCAAAGAAAATACTCTCCTTATCCCTTATTCCACCCATCCCACTTCCAAATTTGAGGCTTCCTTAGGTTTTTCCTTGAACCTCCCTCTTGCAGAAATCCCAAACCAACCTCTATCCAATATCATAGATAACTCTAAGTGGAATCCTCCATCGAATGTATGGTTCAAGTTAAACTTTGATGGTGTTGCCAAGGGAATATTGGGAAGGGCGGGTGTAGTAGGTATTCTCAATGATCACTATGGGAATGCCATTTTTGCTTTTATTGAATGTCTAGGGGTCCATACTAACCATGTTTTTTAACCTAAATCTATGTGGAGAGGACTATCCCTTGCAAAAAATTATTCTGGTAGGTTAATTACTAAAGGAGAATATCTTAACATAATAAGTTACCTAAGGAACAATAGTAATCCTTCATGGAGGGTCAGGTATTACATTGAGGAAGCAAGGATTTTAATTCTCAATCAACAAGAGACCATATTTCAACATACTTTCAGATAAGCCAATAGGGTAGCTGATAAATTGGCAAATCATGGAGTCAACGTAACTAGCCTGATCACTTGGATAGATGACCTCCTGCAAGTGGTTAGTGATGTTGTGGACCAATAAAGAACACAAAATATCAAAAAAAATAAATATTTAATCAAATGGTCATATTTTATTTTACCAATGATCCACCTTAACACCCTTATTTCCTCTGTTCTTGGTCTCAACAGGTTTTTTTCCAAGTGGAAAACATTCGGTATTTTCAATTCATTTTACTAGCTATTGGTTTTGGGGCTTCCCTGCATGGGAATTTTTTCTCTAGTTCTATGTTACTATTGCTCTTTCATGTTTGGTGCTACATACTCCTCTTTTATTCCATTTTTTTCAGCATCCTTAAGCTGTGGTTGTAAGCGAATTTTGGGGTTTCCTATCAAAACATGTTTTGAATGAAAAATTAACTTATCATAAAATTTTTTGGAAAGTATGACTTGGGAAATTTATATATACTATTATAGGAATTGTGTGTTCCACTTTCTAAGATCCCTAAACTTCCTTCCTTACATTGAAATTCAAAAATTTCCAAGTTTATTGTATGCATGAGTAGCCCATAATAGGCAACTATAATAGTAATTGAATCTAAGAGTAACTATTTATTTTAACATTTTCTTCTCATCTAGCACATAAGTCATAGGTTAAATAAATATTTGGTTGTCAACTTCAGTTTGGGCCTTCAATAGACTTACCTCAATTTGCACTTGATCTATTTGTTGATCTAGTTGTTGGCTTAGTTGTTCACCCAGTTAGTAAATTTCATGGCTAATTTGTTGCTCCATTTGGGATCCTCTAGTACCAAAAACCATGTTTTTATGATTTAGGACTCCCCAAAATACTTATAGGTGATGTATACCAAAATTACCAACTTGAAGAGATGATCAAATGGACTATACCTCAAAATTATAATTTAAAAAAAAAACTTATGGGTGCTACATACCAAAACAATCAGCCGAATGAGATGATCATGTTGGATTATACAATAAAATGATATTTTTTGACACCTTATTGTTTTATTTTTTTGGTTGACTACTTTTTACGTAGGTCTTTTCTTGAGCTCATCAGGAGTTTTTTGCACCTTCAATATCTTGATAGTTACATAAGGTGTTTGATACACTAACATATTGCTACCTACCAATCGCTTGTTCAATAACTACCATTGACTATTACTATACCCTCCTATAAAAATCCCACTATTATTATCCCTAACTATATTCCACTACCACTATACCTAAATGTTACTATCACCAATAGTTTTTTTTGTTGACTATCAAGAATTATTATGGTATCATCAATCTATGGTGAGTGTAGTTGTCTTAGTATACTTAATTCTATTTTAGGTTTGTCAAGATGGGGATGTAACTAATTAATTTAATAGGAACAAGCTAAATCAAAATGTGTTTGTTTTTAGGTCTCTCTAATATACTTCCTTGATCATAATTAGTGGTTGATCCAATATCCTAGAGATCTATGATGAGTGTCGTCAATCACACTATTTAATCATTATAATTTTCAATCTAGGGCGGTGTCCAAGGCTATATATGAAAGGAGATATAGACAGCTTGAAAATCAGCTCATTCAAATAACAGGCTTTATTAGTGGGACAAGTGAACCTTGGGGGTTTTGGTGTCACTTTAATCCTATAAACTAAAGTTAAATTCTAATTACTCTTATAGAATCAAAATTATAGGAATAAAACCTGATTACTTTTGTAGAATGAAACCTATTTACTATTGTAGAATGTAAATGACAAGAAAATAATAACAAGAAGATAAAAAAAGAAGAAAATGAAACACACAGGCTAAAAACTGATCAATAGAATGGATTAAAATGGGAAATAATCTTCTAGAAACAAGAGAAATTCAATAATACTGCAAGTTTATGAACCAATTAACACTCACACTCATTAACCTAGGTTCAAATCACAAATATCTATGCACTATCACCTAATGAATATAAAATAAAATATGACAAGTCTTTGCTTAATTTGCTATAGCAAAAGTTGTAGAAAAACCTGTCACCAATAAGCCTTCTTCTAAACCTAGAAGTGGCCCTTGATCCCCTGTTCCAAAAGAAGGCAGAAAAACTCTCTCTTAACTACTTAAACACTCAAACATTTAATGGGACAAAATATGAATGAGAAATCCTGCACTTTATTTAGTCTTAAGCAATATTACAATATTTGTAAGAAAACCTGTTAAAAACTGCAATTTGCCACAGATCTACTTTCTTACCACAAGTCCTATCCTTATTCTCTACTTCTCTAATTGGCTCAACAAACATGGGAGCCTATTATTTATAGCATTATATTACATATGCCAATTTGTTCTGTTGCTGCCTTTCAGGGATTTAGCAATTGTTCTGAAGAAGTCTTCTTGAAATGTTGCAAACTATTATGTTGTAGCATATCCATTTTCCATGTTGTGTGTCATCCATTGGGAGAAATACGTTGGAAGGGGTGATAAAACTCCTCATACAGCTCGATCCATCCTCATATCACCATTTTCCACCTTTCTGACCATTTTGTTTATAGTTTTGACCAAAATCGGTCCTATTCTGCTCATTCTGGAGCTGCTTCAGAATATCTGGCAGTTTAACCATTTTGACCCTTATCCGTACACCAGATGCATAGAAAAGTGAGTTTGACCAACTAGGTAGTCTTCCTAACTCCTTAGAAGACCAATTCTATAGATTTTACATGCTGAAATTGATAAATGCTAAGCCATGCTATTTATTGATAGTTGGCTGGAATTTGTATGATTATTTCCAAATTTCCTACAATTCAACATTTTTGACTGGTTGCTCCTATTTGGATCATGTGGAAGTGTTGTCAAGTGGAGAAAGAGTCACTTCTAGCCTACCTCAACTATTTACAAGTGTTTACTCATATTTAGTTGACAAATTCCATGCCTTCTTTCATAGTGACAGGTGGCTGGAATTTGTATGGACTGTTACCTATTTTTTTATAGCAGTCAAAACATGCCCAACTACCCTTTTGGAGTGCTTATAACTTTTGCCTCGTAACTCCAATGTACACCAAATTTTACCCAAATGTTTTGGTTGTATGAATTACATCTTGCTAAATTTTAAGCTTTTAAATCCTTAGGAATTTTTCCCAGCATCGCTGTCCAGTTGGCCTCTAACACAAATTTTTACTAGAATTTCTAGCTGTCAAAAAGTGTGAAACTATCATTTTTTGGGCCGCATAACTTCCAAATTATTTGTCCATAATATTTAAAATTTGGGTCATGTGTTCTCTCCACTACAAACTATAATTGGTATTAATTTGGTTCCTTAAATTACTTTGGATAATTCCTAGTAGATCCACCAATATTCCCCTTAACGTAGATTTGCACCTGTTAACAACTCAGAAAAAAAACTAAGGCATGAGCTCCAAAATGATGTAAACTTCATAACTTTTTATCTACAGCTTGGATTGACTTGCTTAAAAAATAAAAGTTCTAGTTATCAACAATAGGAATCTATCCATGCCATAATAATGTAATTTTACTGTATTATGACATCAAAATTGACATGATACTCATTTTTTACCTTTTACAAGTAAAATGCTTAAAATAGTCAAAACATGGGTATAATGTTTCTACATAAAATCATGTAAAAAATTAACAATTAATATATTCTAATCAACTATTTGGAAATTTAACTTTGTGTTTTTAATAATATGGCAATTTTTATTTGTTAACCATAGTGCAAAAATGAGGCATTTATCGGCCTCATCATTCCCCCCCAGCTTGAACTGATGCATGCCCTCATGCATCCCAGTAGGCCATAGAAATATTTAGTTTTTATTCTATTAAACATATTTTGCCACCTAAGAATTTTGTCCTTGTTGTACTAAAAATTTTCAAATAGCATAGGTATTTCATTTTTTTTGTATACCACCTTGCAGATTTTGTAGTTCCTACAATTTTTTCTTTTCTTTCCTTCCTTTTTTTTTTTCCTTGCAATTTCTAATGTGCCTATTCTGCAATATTTGCAAGAATTTCTGGCACACTTTGTCTTGGTTTGAAGCCTACTTTGGAATGAAACTGTTGTTATGAAGATGCTTCAGAATTTACTACAGTAGGAGTAAAACAAAATCTTTAGGTGTTGAATTTTCAATGCAACTAAGGGCAGAAGGGGGTGTTTCTTGACATTTTTAACTTGCCAATATTATATGAATTGTTTATGCCAAATACTAATTATCATACACTAAATGTTAAATGTTCACTATGACTTAAATGCAAGAAACACATACCTTACTATTTTGAAAATTGATCATGCTATCTGAAAATATAAACATAACACATATGTAGTATGAGATTTGTACAATGGTGGAACAATTATGGGTGGATCAACAAGGCAATGCACGCTGGAAAATCGATTTTCATGCAAGCCAATTCAACAGTGCCTCCGAGAAGGTTTTCACTACCAAATTATTCATTTTTTCTTTCCTTTTTTTCATTTTTCTTTTCCTTTTTTTCATCTTTTTATTTTTTTATTTTTTTTTGTTTTATTTATTTTTATCAGAAGAGGCTGCCATTTCTAGTTTTCAACCAACTTTTATATTTTCAAGGGATTAAATGAGATAGAATATATCTCATGAGGCTACAATGTGAGATAATTTTTCTCATTCTTATTTGGATAAGAACAATCCTTATTCTGCAAAAACATGTCAATTTTTTTCTATATGAAAACATATTTTTCAGCTAAAAGTTGTAACAATGATGCAACCTTCTTTCCATACAAGTAGTAATAATCTTCTCCTGTCATCATTGTCTTTGTATTTTTGGAAATGAATTATTGACCTCATTAGTCTCTCTGCTGAAATTAATGCATATCCTCATATATCTTCATTTTGTGGGACATGCCTTATTCTACAATTTTTTTCTTTTTTCCTTTATTTTTCTCTTTTTTTCTTCTTTTTTTTCTATTTTTTTGTTTTTTTTTAATATTCAAAGATATAACATTTGGAATATTTGTCATAAGAGGAAGCCTCTTCTACCTTATGCAAATGTAACTGTGTGAAAGATTGAGCAAATTCCACCTTTGTTAGTGGTTGATGGTACACATGTAAAAGATGTCCATTCACCACTAATGTCCTCCTTAAATAATCAATCAAATAAAGTTGAACAACTTCATTACCAAACTCCTCTAGTGTATCTTTGCTGCTCTTAGTATGATTATCATGCCACATTTTCTAGTTTTGTTGAGTGAACTCTATTTGGTGAAGTGCTTCCAACCAAAGTTCATCAAACCCATTCAACTACAAAATCTATTTTTTTTGTACATGCAACAACTCAATGCCAATTGCTAAAGATGCATAAAGTGTTAGTAAAAATTCATGATAACATCCATGTGGTAAATGAAGAAAAATATTTTGTACTAGAATGGGTGACAAATTTTCAAAATTCTACTTTTCATCATTCTGTAATATTTGTTGAATAGTAGTTGGTTCATCTTTAAAATCTAAAATATGAACATTAAAAATAGATTTATTGGATGAATCCAACTCTTTGACATTATCCTTTACAATAATGGAGGCCAAATTTGAAATGTTCTTTTCATTTTCCTTATGTGATTCAAGAAACAATGAACTTCCTATACAATCATACTTGGGGGGAGTAAGTTTTCCTGCAAGCAAGTCTACTGATTTTCCACTTATTTGTATGGTTTTAGGATATACTTTCTTATTTTTTCTTGATTTATTAAAAAACATTTCTTGAAAAATCTTATTAATGATTGGTACATATTTAATAGCTTGAAGTAAATGGATTTTAACAATTAAATGTATTAATTCCTTTATCCATTATGATTGTGAAGATGTCAATTTTGATATTTCAAACTGTTCAAGACATGGTACTTTCTTTGATGAGTCATATTTTTCTTTTTCTTCTTCTTGTTTTAGTGAAAATTTGTTTTCATGCTTATTCATTTTAGCTCCTATTTCTACACTGGTAAGTGGAATATGTTCAAGAAGTGGTTTTGAACACAACTGAGTTTTATCACAATCACAAGTATTTATTATGGCTATATTTTCAGATTTAGCCATAGATACAGGGGTTACTTGTTTAACATTTGTTGGGATTGGCCACAGGTTGAGCTGAAAACAAAGTTTGTTTTTCCTTTTGTTGTTGTTGTCCATGAGAGAAACTATGGGTATGAGTGGGCAATAAATTTGATTTCTGTTTTTGATAATGTTGCTACCCTTTGTATAGTTTTTGATGTTGTACCCATTGATATCCCTATAGTTTTGGTTGTAACCATGGTGGATGTTGTTGATTCCATTGTTGTTGCATCCAACCATGTTGAGACCATTCTTGGGAATATGCCCATGGTGGTTGATTCCAATATTTTTGAAGTGGACCTATAGTAGACCATGGCATATACCAAGGATTATTTCCCCAATGTGTAGGAAATTGAGAAGCATTCTGATATGGAAACTTAAGAAAATTATCTCCTTGTCTTTGTCAAACAAAGTGGTATTATTTCATAGGTTGAGACTATTTTTCAAAGATACTTTTGAGTTCTGGTAACAAACTACATTGATTTATGGGGTATCCCTTTTGAAAAATGCTACAAGTAGCAGGTATAAATGTTTTTTTCAAAGCACAATCATGAAGAGAGTGTTGCTTCTCATTACATTTTAAATAATAGATGAAGGTTCAACAGATTCATTCTTTTCATATATTGCTTTATCAAGATGTACTAAAATTTAGCCTCTTCCATGCATTCTTTCAAATCATTTGTGTTACTACCAGTTTTATTTTTCTATGCCTTGAATGAGAATAATTTTTACAAAGTTTAATGATTTCCTGAAATTCAAGTGCATTTGCATCTCCTTTTCCTAAGATATCCAATGCATCCCTAAATTTATCTTGCAGTCCTCTTAAGAATATGACTTTGTAAATTTTAGGTTCAACACTTCCACATCTCTTATGAACAAAAGAAAAATTGTCTATATAGTCTTCTAATATTTCATTTTTCTCTTGTTTCATTGTAAGGAATTTATCATTTTGATTCTTTACTTGACAATATTCTTGGTATATCTCCAAGAATATGTTTTCCATATCATCCCAAGTTCTAATTGAATCAGGTGTTAAGGTGATAAACCATTGTAGAGCTGAATCTTTAAGAGTGGAAGGAAACAGTTTGAGCTTTTGATTGTCATTAGTGTAATCATGAGCTTGACATACAATTTTAAACTCAAACAAAAACATATCAGGATCATCAGATGTAGTTCCCTTGAAAATTGGTAACACTAAAGGTGAAATGGCCTTCATAGGAGCATATTGATTAAGATCTAATTGAATGGGATTTTTAAAATTTTTGGCAGGTGCACTAGTTGTACTAGGATAGAACACATTACTAGCTCTTCCTAGATTCTCATGACACTTCCATTATAGGTTTCCAAAAACAATTATAAATCTTATCAATTTTTTCTGAGTGTATGGATTTGTCAAGAGAAAGTGGTGTTGAACTACTAATTTTTCCTTCTTGTAATAATTTCTCAAAGGATCCTGTAGTTCTTGAAGTAGATGATTGTGATTATTTGAAAATTTCAATATTTTTGGAAATTAGAAATTTAGAAAATTTTGACATAATTTCAACCTCTTGTAAAAATGTTTCTTCATGTGGTTTCTTGCTTATTTTCTAAATGGGCTGAAATGCTATTTACCAAAAAAAAATACTTATACCGGTCATTTATCTAGATTTCACTCTGAATTTCATAACTTAGCACAATTAATAATTATTGGGATGCTTTTATCTTCTAACAACACCATGGTCCTTGGCAACAAAACCAAAAATGATGAGTTTCATCAATCACACCATTTAATCATTATAATTTTCAATCCAGGGTGGTGTCCAAGGCTATATATGAAAGAAGATATAGGCAGCTTGAAAATTAGCTCATTCATAAAATAGGCTTTATTGGTGGGAAAAGTGAACCTTGGGGGTTTTGGTGTCACTTTAATCCTTTACACTGAATTTAAATTCTAATTACTCTTATAGAATCAAAATTACAGGAATAAAACCCGATTACTTTTGCAAAATGTAAAAGACAAGAAAAGATAGTTGCAAGAAACTGAAATCTAACTAAATTTGTAGAAATGTCACCTATTTTACTCTTGAAAAATGAAAAGAATAACAAGAATATGAAATATCAAAAAATAAAACACATAGGCTAACAACTAATCAATAGAATGGATTAAAGCGAGAAATAATCTGCTGGAAATAATGGAAATTCAATAATGTTGCAAGTTGATGAACCAATTAACACTCACACTCATTAACCTAGGTTCAAATAACAAATATCTATGTACTATCAGCTAATTAACACAAAATAAAATATGATAAGTCTATGCTTAATTTGTTGCAGCAAAAGTTGCAAAAAAAACTGTCACCAATAAGCCTTCTTCTAAACCTAGAAGTGGCCCTTGCTCCCTTGTTCCAGAAGAAGGCAGAAAAACTCTCTCTTAACTACTTAAACACTCAGACATTTAATGGGACAAAATATGAATGAAAAATCCTAGACTTTATTTAGTCTTAAGAAACATTACAATATTTGTAGGAAAACCTGCTAAAAACTATAATTTTCCATTGATCTACTTTCTTACCACAAGTCCTATCCTTATTCTCTACTTATTTACTTGGCTCAACCAACATGGGAGCCTATTATTTATAAAATTCTATTACATATGCCAATCCATTCTGTTTCTGCCTTTCAAGGATTTAGCAACTATTCTGAAGAAGTCTTCCTAAAATGTAGCAAACTGTTATGTTGCAACATCTCTATTTTCTTTGTTGTGTGTCATCCATTGGGAGAAATATGTTGGAAGGGGTGATAAAACTCCTCATACAACTGGATCCATCCTCATCTCATAATTTTCCACCTTTTTTACCATTTTGTTTATAGTTTTGACAAAAATTGGTCTTGTTCTACTCATTCTGGAGCTGCTCCGAAATATCTGGCATTTTAACCATTTTGACCCTTATCCGTACACCAGATGCACATAAAAGTGAGTTTGACCAACTAGGTAGTCTTCCTAAGTCCTTAGAAGACAAATTCTATATATTTTACATGTTGGAATTGACAAATTCCAAGCTATGCTATTTATTAATAGCTGGCTAGAATTTGTATGATTGTTTCCATATTTCTTGCAATTCAACATTTTTGACAGGTTGCTCCTATTTGGATCATGTGGAAGTGTTGTCAAGTGGAGAAAGAGTCACTCCTAGCCTCCCTCAACTATTTCCAAGAGTTATCCTCATATTTAGTTGACAAATCCCATGCCTTCCTTCATAGTGACAGGTGGCTGAAATTTGTATGGACTGTCACCTGTTTTTTTACAGCAGTTAAAACATGCCCAGCTGCTCTTTTGGAGTGCTTATAACTTTTGTCTCGTAACTCCAATGTACATAAAATTTTACCCACATGTTCTTGGTTGTATGAATTACATCTGGTTCAATGTTCAGCTTTTAACTCCTCAATAATCCTAGAATCATTTTCAAGTTGGCTTCTATCACATATTTTTACCAAAATTTCCAGCTGTCAAAAAGTGTGAAACTATCATTTTGTGGGCCCCATAACTTCTAGATTATTTGTCCATATACCTTAAAATTTGGGTCATGTGTTATATCCAATATAAACTATAATTTTTATGAATTTGGTTTCTTAACTTGCTTTTTATAATTACCAGTAGATCCGCCAATATGCCCCTTAATGCATATTTGCACCTATTAACAACTCAGAAAAAAAACTAAGGCATGAGCTCCAAAATGATGTAACCTTCATAACTTTTTATCTATATCTCGGATTGACTTTATTAAAAAATAAAAGTTGTAGTTATCGATGAAAGGAATCTATCCATGCCATCATAATGTAATTTTACTATAGTATAACATCAAAATTGGCATGATACTTATTTTTGACCTTTTACAAGTAAAATGCTTAAAATAGTCAAAACATGGGTATAATGTTTCTAACATAAAATCATGTAAACAATTAACAATTAATATATTCTAATCAACTATTTGGCAATTTAACTTTGTATATTTAATAATATGGTAGTTTTTATATGTTAACCATAGTTCAAAAATGAGGCATTTCTTGACCTCGTCACTCTAACTATGAAAGGTTCCATTGTACCTATATGTGTATTATCCATTTCTAAGAATACTCTAAGAGTAACTTCCTAGTTTGTTGTTTATTGGTGCACCATAGAATTCAAGCAAATGGTATATTTGGTAGGGCTAAAGGTTTATCCTAATACTATAGGGTATCCCTATATACCCAAAGGTAAATGATAGTTTATTAACATATATGGGTGTTTTTTAAGGCCTATGTATTGAAATCTAATCACCTCTCACTTCACTAGGTGCTTTACGGGAAATATATATTAGCCAATAATGAAATATCCTCCATGATATTTTAAAACCTCTAACATAGGTTTTCTAATCTATTATACTAGAATATAAAAATTTAGGCTATATTTTTCATAGGCATATAGAAAAAAGAGAACAGAAGAAAAAATTATACCTAACACGGACTGAATGGTAGGACATTAACTATTGTAGTTGTAGTAGAACAAAATACTACAAAGTGCTTTGATACCACTTGTTAGGATACTCTTAAGTAAAATAAATATATTCATACAAATATTGCAATAAATTATAGAAAATACAAAAATAGTAATAACAATATTGCAATGCAAAATGGTAATGCAATAGTTTTTATTACTCAAAAATAGAATTACAATATAAAATAATTGAGATATTAAAGGGGGAAACCTGCTTAGAAACAAATCCTTGTTAAAATTAGAAAAATGACTTGATATAGTCCATATCTACACTTTCCTTTATAATGACTTCTATTAACCCTAACCCTAATGCTCAAGGGTCAGCTTCACATGCAAGTGGGGACCCAAGCTAGTAACTACTACTAAAGAAACAATTACATATTTTATAACAGTTACATAATATGCACCCATATGTCTAGGCACCTAAAGTTCCACATACACATTACATCATAATGTTACAATATGGTCCTAACAAATTCATTGCTTAAAAATAAAAAATGGTATAAAATTTGAGCCATTCTTGAGATGAGTTGTAGAGTTATGTGCATTACTACAAACTTTGGGAGAAATAGTCTTTGACAAAACACATGTTCCCATAATTTTTAGATCTCTTCCTTCATAGTATAATGTGTTTGTGACAACTTTAAATTTCATTTAGAAATAACCAACATTTGAAAAATGGTTAAACTACTTCAAAATGTGGAGGCCTCTGACACATCACAAGATGAAGATTATGTTATCCTTTCAAATCAAAATGGGAAGCAATTAGACAAAATAGATACAAGACCTTGACACCACTTCTAGCACCAAAGAAATAATTCTCATGTGAAAAATATGTGTAAAATTTATGGTAATAATGGCCAAACATTTAAGGAATGTTGGCACAATCCTTTCTCAAATTGATCCTCTTCCTAGGCAATGAATTCATAGCAGAAGCCATCAATGGAGAAAAAAAGTAAATTGGAAGAAGATACATCAATAACATAGTAAAGTTTTCAAATATAAACACTTAGGAGAATAAAAAATTATCACTCAATAGGAGAATTTATTTGTTGCTTGCAATCAACGAAGTCATCCTAATGATGTTTGGTATGCCAATTCTAGAGCAACCAAATATATGACCGATTATAATGATAAGTTTTAGACTCTAGACTATTCTAATCATATAGGAAATATTTCTCTAGGTGATGACACATCATATGGAATCAAAGGAATAAGTTATTTAAAATTACAATTTAGATCACACACATGTAAGATAACAAAATTCTTGTATGTTCCAAGACTTACTATGAATCTACTCTCTATCAACCAATTATTTGAGCATAATTTGATGATTGATTTTTAAAATATAGGGATCCAAGGTATATCTCATTTTTCAAAAATTCAAAAATTCCATGATTAGCATGTGGTAAAGGGATAAGAAAAATGTTTGAGCTTTATATAGTTCATCATGAAAATTTATCATTAATTAACAACTCTAATATTTTTGCATCACTCTAACATTGGTGATATGGCCATCTATGGTTTGGCCATATTATTTTAATTCAAATAAGCACATAATTAGAGGTATTCCTTCTTTGAAAAAATCTACTTAAAATTTACCTTGTTGCTTAGCTAGAAAGCAACATCGAGATCCATTTGTTCATTTAGAATCTTGATCCAAATGGTTTATAGTGAAGTCTCACTACATGTAAAACAAGGTCTTAGCAAGGTGTAGCAACCCTGGGGAAGCGACGTGCCGGCCCCGCTTACCTTACCTACCTGCGATTTAATTGAATATATTAATGTTTTAAGCATGCATCTTAAATGAAAGGCGTAAAAGAAGAAACAACCAGAATGAGAAGAAATAAATGAATGAATGCTCTTGTATTGATATTTCCAAGGTCCGGTTACATATAGATCCCTCTAAGGGATACCCATCATTTGATACATAATTTTACACACAAAGGAGGGCAGTAGATGTATAAAATATCCCCCTCGCACAGGGGTGGCATGCTTATAAAGGCTTCCCAGTGACGCACACGAAAATGTATGAGGTCTTATAGATGCCTCCTTCTCTAGGTATGATTCCTAGAGGGATCCTCTCATGCTTTGTATGTTGTATATGCACCTATGAACCTGTAAGCAATGAAACAACAACACACACTTATATGTCCAAGATTACCTCCCTGAATGAGGTTGTTAGCAATGAATAATCTCAATAAATGCAATGAAAATAGTACTATGCAAGAAAATAACTAAAATAAATCTTATGCTACTAAAATGAGAGATAAAGCAAAATAAAAGAAACTATCACCTAAAACCCTAGACTAGGTTGTGGGCCATTATCCAGGAAAGCGGCTGCTAAGGTGGAATCTCTCTCTCTTTATCCCAAGGCTATGGGCTCAAGTCTGCTACTAATGTTAAAATTATTACCTTATGTGTTCAAATTTGCCCTCCAATATAATAGGGCTCCGCTACAAGAATCAATCTCCAAGGGAAGCTCTCCAAGTCTCTAGAAGCTCTCCTCAATGATCCAACCTCCCCAAATTTAAAAAGACCCCCCCCCCCTAATTGATGAGAAGGTCTAAGGAGGTCCAATAATTTCCAATAATATACTTTAATGCTTTTAGGTTTGATCCTTATAATTGTGTGAAGCCCTAGGTCAATGTTCAAAACCCTAGGATTGAATTCCTCATGCGTACTGGGTGTTAGCATGAGAAGCTTTTGTCTTTTCTATGTTAAAGCCATTAACTAAGGTCTAAATCCATACTCGAGTCTTCCATGTGAATCGGTCATGAAGGAGGAATGTAAAGTTACCCCCACTCGTCCTTATTGCATGCAGACTGCCACTTCTTCCCGATATTGGGGGGAAAATCCTCTAGTGTTAGGACCCTCCTAACATGTCCTAATACTTATATTATTTATTAATTATATTTTAGGGTCACAACCCTCCACTCTTACAACTATTAGACTAGGTATTTAAATGCAATCCAAATATGATAATAAGTCATCATTGAACAAATATATTAATTAAGTCTATTGTGGGTTTTTCTACCTTACAATCGAAAAGAGATTCAATATAAAAAGGATTTCTCCTTCCGCACTATTTAGTTTCATACCATCTGGATCAGAGCTATATCAAGGAGCAAATTCACCATTAAATTTTTTTCCCACCGCACATTTCAGCTAGTCCACATTCGCGAGGATGCAAACAACATTCACGCTTCACGGATCCATGTCATAATCCTCGTAGAAAATTAAACCTTCTCCTAAGGTACGAATTAAGTTGTCTTACACCCAAATTGCTCGACCTTTCATGTGGTGACCGGTGGCTATTTTGAAAAAGCTAAAATATTCAATGCAGCATCAAGGTTTTCTACGTCCTAAATAACAAAGAGCACCAAAATTCAAAAAGTTCAACCAAGTCATATTGATCGTTACCTACACCAACTGCAATGGCTGAAGGATGATGATCATTGGATTCCATTCATGAGAAACATGAAAGGCTCGCCGAATAAGTTCAACAAGAAAGAGAGGAGAATACCCGTAACACAAGAGAACTCTTCAAGAAAATATTTGCAATAGATGTTAAACTTGATGCCATCAGTCAAAATCAGGCAACACCACATGCAAATTCAACCAACAATGGGTCATCAAACCGAGAAATGTTAGGAGGTCCACAAACTTCCATTCTACCATGGACGACCAAATTAGACTTCCCAAAATTTGAAGGAGGAGACCCTACAAACTGGATCTACCGAGCAGAGCAATATTTCTCACTAAATCAAATTCCGAAAATGCAAAAAGTGCATATTACCTCCTTCCACTTGGAAAATGACGCCATCCAATGGTACCAATGGTTCGAGAAAACTAATGGCACTCCAACATGGTCAACCTTTACATAGAATCTATTAGTGCGATTCATCCCTAGCAAGTTTCAAAGCTTTATAGGGGCCCTCACTAAATTATGCCAAACCACTTTGGTAAGCGAATACCAAGCAAAATTTGAAAGGCTAGCTAATTGAACATCCAGATTAGACACTGCCTTCTTTCAAGAATGTTTTGTCAATGAATTAAAAGAAGAAATTTGAATAGAGGTGCAAATGTATAACCCTACAAACATGTTAGAGACCATCGACTTGGTGAAATTAGTGGAGGACAAAATCAAGGCACGAAATCGGTTCACAAAACCAAATTGGGGGAAACCATCAAACACTTATACCAACCCCAAACCAATGCAAAATGGATGAACCCAAAACTCCTACGCATCCCCCAAAATTAACCCCGCTCTACCAATTAAGCGTCTGAGTTTCAAGGAAATGAAGGAAAGACAAGCTAAGGGTCTTTACTACCATTGCGATGAGAAATTTGATAGAAATCATAAATGTGCCTCATGGAAATTATATATTCTAGATGCCACAAAGGAAGGGAATTCTACTGAAGAGGAACCTGAACTTGAAGTAGAGGTATTATCCAACACACTTGAAAGTGACGAAGAAAATGCACCAAAGGTTTCCTTCAACGCCCTTGCCGGATTTTCTACCCCTCAAACAATGCGAGTTAAAGGGTATTTTAAGAAACAAAATCTTACCATGCTCCTAGATTCTGGTAGCACACACAATTTTATCGGTCCAAAGGTGGCTAAAAAAGCAAATTATTTTATATACCCTTGCAATAACTTTGAAGTGATGATTGGAAACGATGGAAAAATTGCATGCAAAGGAAAATGCATAAATATAAAACTAACTATGGGGGTTTATAACATGAAAGGCAACATGTACGTCCTACCCCTAGGTGGGTGTGACATTGTACTAGGCGTACAATGGTTATGAACCTTGGGTGTAGTCCAATGGGAATTTGATGCACTATGGATGAAATTCATAGCAAAGAACCAAACCTATATTATCCAAGGCCTAAAATCAGGACCTTCCCAAATCGTCAACTCGCATAGAATGGAGAAAATTATCCGAAGAGGAAACAAAGGAATGGTCACCCAATTATTTTCAATTCAACCTAGTCACAAAGAAGATGAGACACCAGAGTTACAAAATATTTTAGACCACCATAAGGCGGTATTCAATGAACCAAAAGGACTACCTCCACAACGAAGTCACGATCACACTATTCCACTATTTCCAGAGGCATCATCCTCCTAATATTAGACCTTATCGTTATCCATACCTCCAAAAGACCGAAATAGAGAAATTAGTACAAGAGCTTCTTAAGGCAGGAGTCATTAGACCTAGCAAAAGCCCTTACTCCTCTCCAATTATTTTAGTTAGAAAAAAGGATGGCTCATGGCATTTATGTGTCGATTTTTGAGCACTTAATAGAATGACCATCAAAGATAAATTTCCTATTCCGGTCATAGACGAGCTATTAGATGAACTCCACGGGGCAGCTTATTTTTCTAAGTTAGACTTACGGTCAGGCTACCACCAAATATGAGTCAATGAAAAGGATATTCCTAAGACGGCCTTTCGCACTCATGAAGGGCACTACGAATTCTTGGTGATGCCATTTGGCCTGACCAACGCTCCTTATACCTTTCAAAGTCTAATGAATAAGGTATTTCACCCTTTTCTTTGTAAATTTATATTAGTTTTCTTTGATGACATTTTTATTTATAGCAAAACATGGGAAGAAAATTTGGACCATGTTAGACAAGCGTTCCAAATCTTGGAGGAAAATCAACTTTATGCAAAAAGATCAAAGTGTTCCTTTGGAAAACAATAAATTGAATACTTACGACATATTGTATCAAAGGAAGGAGTTATGGTAGATCCTTCCAAAATTGAGGAGGTGAAAAATTGGCCTATTCCAAAAACCTTAAAAGCTCTACGTGGGTTTCTTGGACTAACGGGATATTATAGAAAATTTGTCCAAAATTATGGTAAAATCGTTGCTCCTCTAATAGCATTACTTAAGAAAAACGCTTTCAAATGGTCATCTAAAGTGGATGAGGCCTTTATCACCTTGAAAACTACAATGTGTACCACCCCTATTCTAGCCATGCCCAACTTTTCTAAACCGTTCGTCATTGAAAGTGATGCTTCAGGAATAGGAATGGGAGTCGTACTCATGCAGGATGAAAGGCCTCTAGCTTTTATAAGCAAAGCATTTTCTCCTAAGAATTTAGCTTGCTCTACATATGAAAAAGAGATGTTGGCGATTGTCCATGCTATTCAACATTGGAGGCCTTACCTTATTGGCCAAAATTTCATTATACACACTGACCATCATAGCTTGAAGTATTTTTTGGAACAAAGGACTAATACCCCGGAACAACAAAAATGGGTTACTAAACTTCTTGGCTATGATTATGAAATTACATATAAAAATGGAAAGGACAACATGGCAGTCGATGCACTTTCTAGAAAATTTGAAGATATGCCTCAAGTCCATGCTCTTTCCTCCCTTATTCCTAAATGGGTAGATGAGGTGCATGAAGAATGGATAAATGATCCTACTATCCACACCTTAATTCAACAACTTCAACATAATCCTAGTAGCAAACCTCCATACACTTGGAAGGACAATATATTAAGATACAAAGGGAGGATGTTCCTCACCCCCAATTCAACTTATCATGAAAAACTTCTTCATGAGTTACATACCTCACCCACTGCAAGCCACTCAGGGTTCTTAAAAACCTATAAAAGAGCCACTACCTCCTTCTATTGGGTAGGAATGAAAAATTACATCAAAAACTTTGTAAAATAATGTGAAGTTTGCCAATTACAAAAGGGGGAGACCCTCACTATTCTAGGATTACTTCAACCTCTGCCTATACCCACCAAAACATGGGCAGATATTTCTATGGACTTTATTGAAGGATTACCAAAATCTGGAGGAAAAACAACCATTTTCGTAGTTGTTGATCATTTATCTAAATATGCCCATTTTTGTTTCGTGGCTCATCCTTATACCGCTAACACTATAGCCCACCTCTTCCTAGATAACATCTTTAAATTACATGGTATGCCCTCCACAATTGTTAGTGACCGTGACCCAACTTTCACTAGCACCTTTTGGAAGGAATTGTTCAAATTACAAGGCACTCAACTTCGTATGAGCTCCGCTTACCATCCTCAAACCGATGGCCAAATAGAAGTTGTAAATAAATGCTTGGAAATATACCTTCGATGTTTTGTTTCCACTCAACCACTCCATTGGGTAAAGTGGCTTTCACTAGCGGAATGGTGGTATAACACTTCATACCATACGTCCATCAAAATGAATCCTTATGAAGCACTATATGGTCAAACACCACCATCCCTCACTTCCTATATTATAGGGACTACAAAATTCCAGGTGGTGGAAATGGAACTTGCTAATAGAGATGACGTACTACAGATCCTAAAATATAACCTACACACCGCCCAACATTGCATGAAGCAGCAAGCCGATCAACATAGAAGCGAACGTAGTTTCCACGAGGGTGATATGGTTTTCTTACGTCTCCAACCTTACCGTCAATCCTCTCTTAAAAAAAAGGTTCTTAGAAGTTAGCACCCAAATTTTACGGGTCATATAAAGTTCTCCAATGTACTAGGACCATTGCTTACAAACTAGAGCTTCCTCCCTCTTCCAAAATTCACCCCGTATTTCATGTATCTTGCCTTAAGCTCATAGTTGGAGCCCATATCATGACACAAACCACCTCTCCAATGATGGAGTACTTCTAGTTGAGCCAAAAGCTATTGGATCACCGCTATCATCACCTTCGTACTTGTGATATCACAGAAGTTTTAATCCATTGGAAAGGTCTACCTTTAGAAGACGCAATGTGGGAAAATTTTCAAGATATCCAGCAGCAATTTCTAAATTTCCAGCTTTGAGGACAAAGCTCCTTTAAGGGGGGTGGCATGTTAGGACCCTCCTAACATACCCTAATACTTATATTATTTATTAATTATATTTTAGGGTCACAACCCTTCAATCTTACAACTATTAGACTAGGTATTTAAATGCAATCCAAATATGATAATAAGGCATCATCGAACAAATATATTAATTAAGTCTATTGTGGGTTTTTCTACCTTAAAATAAAAAAGCGATTCAATATAAAAATGATTCCTCCTTCCCGCACTATTTAGTTTCATACCACCAATAGGCCATTAGCAAAGGAACTTAGTGGATAGGGAGAGTTAGGTTGAATGGGCCAGAATGCTAGGTGAGGACCACTTTTGATCTTGGAAAGAGGTGCGCAAGGCGAGCCTAAACATGACATGTTTTAGGTGTCTACAAATGCCCCTTTTTACGATGCGATGTGTGGAAAACACAATGCTGAGCAAAAATGTAGACTGATATGTATGTAGGATGAATGATGATTAGTAGTCTGATCAATGCTAGATGGCCCAATCACACAAGATGACACACATCCTTGAATAATTGCTTCAACCTAATTGAAGGCTTAATTTAGCACAAGGCTTGCACATGTCCACTTGAACTCATTCCTCAAACACAATTGGGTACCATATGTCACTACAACATAACCGACCAGAGAAGAGCTACAAATTGAAGATGTCTTATTTTCTTATGAACCCATCAAATGGGGAAAATTTTTGTAATATTTGAGTGCAATTATTCATAGGATGAATGCAATTTTGACAAGATCGAGTGATATTTTGTTGATTTTAATTATGATTATTTGAATATTTGAACTACCCTCTCACAAAATTAATTGGTGAGGGAAGAGCAATGAATGAAGCGATGAGTCGCTTGACCAAATATGACTGGTTTTGGTTCCTTTCTAGCATGTGTTATTTTAATGGGCCAACACCCATCCAAGTGTGATTTCAATTATTTATGATAATCATTTATCCCTATCCCGAGGAGTGGTCCAACCATCAATGGCCTTCTTAGGGAATTAGGATGAGCGATTCTATTTATGCTTGTATTGCATAACTTGGCTCGGTGTTTTTGGTGTCATAGGAGAATTAGGATGGTTCCTTCATACCCATGGAGCAGTTCGACCATATTTGTCTTCTTTAGGATTGAAAGAGGCACATCATAATTCCAAAGTGAATGTTTTTCCCCAAGTAACCTCATGGTAACTTACTCATCTTGTCAAGTTGCATGGAGTGCAAATCGCTACAACCGCTAAGTTGATAGAATAAATAACTTGATAGGAGGCTTACTTGAGATTTGTTTTTATGCATTTTTTTTATTATTTTGAATATTATGATAACCATGAGTCATAATAATGTGTTTATTTAATTTTATTTTTGCTTCTAATGGAGGAAATACCTCCTATTTTTTCTTAGGTTGTTGGCCACTGTCAGGTCCAATGACCTTCAAATTCCTGCTTGTGGTCACTCCCATCTTGAGCAGCCAAGAATTTCATGCCACTGATGACAACAGTGGCCAAGGCATGATTTGAAAATATAAAATTAACCCTAGGGTTTTTACCTTTCACTTTCACCAACTATCAGTTTGCATTTCAAAGACCTATTGTGAAAGTGACTTCTATGATTTGGAGTGCTATTGTGTTTCGTAGGATCATGGCTGCATAGGGTGAGGCATCAACGAGCGGAGGAGCTGGAGCTTCTTGGGTACTTTTCAAAACCTTAACCTTGTCTATTTCATTTTTTGGGTAAAACAAACTACACTAAGTAATCGGTACATGAACTTCATTAAACCTGTTGGCAATGAATTAAACTCATAGCTAGGCTTAGTTTAGGATTTTATGTGGTGGGCTTGTCCCCATTTGCTATTTTTTTATTTTTTTGTTATTTTCGACCTAGGGTAGACGCATTTTTGCCATGTCACCCATTGGCCACTTTTGATTAGAGTGGTAAAAATGGCCTAAAACTTGGCCGCTGCCATTGGCAGTGGCCATATTTGAATCTCAACGGTCAAAATTTTAACCATTGGGGCTTGGCCACTCTCAACTTTAGCAACCAATTTATGGTCGTTGTAGTCAACAAAGGCTAAGAACACCTTGTAGAAGTTTTGATTTTATTTACATTTTTGAAGGGTTTAACTAATTTTTTTAATTTTTTGACTTGCTTTAATGAAATTGCTACATTAATAGGTGCATTTCATTGCTCTTTTTCTTGGACTTAGAGTAGCCCATAATTACTTGCACCATTTCCATGTTTCATTATGATTTATGCCTTATATGTGTTGTAGTTATGTCTTGTTTTCTCTTTTGCTCTTAAATTCTTGTTGCTCAGGCTCGTGACCCGAAGCTCATGAATGACCTTCTATCTCTGTTGAGTGCTATGGACTGGGCCTGGCTCAAGGTCCATAGGCTTCATTTTTTCACTAGGCTACCCTACATTATGTCATACCAGGATTACCTTATGCCTTTGGTCCATCAGTGGGATTCTCAGAATAATACCTTCCACCTTCCTACCGACGAGATGACTATCATGCTGAAGGATGTGTATAGGATATTATGACTCCACTTTGATGGAGTGGCCATTACCTCTCGGCCACTAATAATTGTGATGTTTTCTTTATTTGGGTGTTCGGAAGGCATGTTGTAGATACCTTCAAGAACACCAAATATAGAGGGGTGTTTATATCATAGTGGTATGAGGAGAAGGTATTCTTCACGGAGAGGCATGTAGTATTGCTGATGGTCATCAACATGTTCTTATTATATATTGCTTAGGACCGAGGTTTCCATGGAACCTCCTTGTGATGGTCCAGGATCTGATGGACAGTGATAATCCCATCATATATGTGTGGGGTAGGTCTCTATTGGTCCACTGTTATGATGAGTTGTACCATATCCACTGGCAGGGTCGCATCAACATTGCTTACATCTTGCTCCTATAGGTTTTGGTATGGGAGCACATCAAGGTATATCATCCTAGAGGGCTTCTGAACAATATTATAGCTATTGAGGAGTGGACCCAATGCTATGCATCTAGATGGGCTTGAGGGCATGAGGAGCATAAGAGTCATCCTCATACAGGGGAACTCTCCCATTACACTGATACTTTTACTGGGCTGAACGCTAGAGATATTATGTGGTGTCCATATTACGAGTGCCCGAATTGGGATTACCCGATTAGTTTCATAGCTAGGACACAACATGAGTGATGACTCATCAGTTACAAGGTTTGTATTAAGGAGTATTTCTTCTACTCCTAGGTTCTCCATCAGTTCAGGCTATAGTAGGATGTGCCACTAGTTCTATTTTTATATCAAAATCTCATAGTAGAGGGAGACCTTCCACCTCTGTGGATCATAGAGCTTTCTAATGAGGAGGATTCCCTAGTGGTTTCCCTAGGAGTTGCTAGGGGATTCACATAGGCATTTTAACAGTGGTGGGGGTATGTGATGTGGCATGGTGAGGGTGGTTTGGTCCGTGTGGATGATGGTGGGAATGATGGTTCAGATCTAGCATGGCACAAAGTCTGAGCTAGGCTTGAGGTGTGGGACCAACCAGTAGAGTAGGTGGTAGTAGAGGAGTAGGAGGCTCCTGAGGAGTATGAGGAGAATCTAGATCTTGAGGAGAGAGATTCTCATCGGAGAGCATAGCTGCACAAGGTCAACCCTGAGCTTCAGTCGACCAATATTTAGGTATAGTAGTGAGATGCTACCATAGCCCAATGGGATGCTACTCTAGAGTACCTCACGCTATATATCTAGGCTTTACAGGCCACTGTTGGGGAGGTGTTGCTAGGATGTAGTTTGTTGTTCCTCATTCTACACCACAAGGTGATACTGAGGCAAATCTTGGGGCAGACATAGGGGGAGAGTTTCTATGCCTATAGTCACTACTAGATGAGTATGAGGAGTAGATCTAGGCACATGTCTCCCATATAGCCTCTCTCCATATACAACTTAGGAGGTATGTGATTGTCCCTAGGGAGGAACCAGGTGTAGGTGGCTCACAGGTCAGCAGGTGATCCACCTCTAGGTAGGCTTCCATTCATCCTAGTCATAGGACTTAGACTCGCACAGAGAGACCAGTAGGGTCACATCACTCCATGCATAACATGACTACAAGGGGAGGTGATGCTGAGGGTACAAGCCCTATGTTTGATTGATGATGCACTTGGATTATATTTTTTTGGGGGTTTGCTTGACCTATATGACTGTATCCTGTGGGTGATTTTGTATATTCATGCACTTTGAGATACACATTCTAAGACATATTTTGAGACATGCATATTTATATGAGACTTTGCATTTATGTTTCATTATGCATGTCATTTATTTCTTATGTTCTTATTTTATTTATGCAATTTTATGATGGCATTATGATGGATTGATATATATGTTTTATATGATAGACGTTATTTATGATGATATGGATTTGATATGGATGTTTATGTATGTATTTATGAATATGCTTATATGATTTTATTATTGTGACATGATGTGATGTATCTTGAGTTGATTTGATGATGGATTTATGATTCTATGTATGGATGAATGCAATGATGTGATCTTTGATGTAAATGGATGATTTATGAACTATGTATTTATGGATGTAATGTTTTTGTTAGATACATGTTTGATTTTGATTTCAATGTGTGCATCTAACTCATGCTATGATATGGTGAATGTAGTATGTAATCTAATGTGAATGAGCTTGTATGTTTTAATCACTTTAAAACATAATGGATGCATATGCTATGAGTTTGACAATTTAACGGGTGATACCATAGAAAGTATGGCAACCATGAATATTTAATAATCATTCTACTCATAATAATTAATTATTTAAATCATCCATATGTGTAATTTAATGGTTTGGAATATATGTATTTTCTGGATAAGCTTTTGTAATTTAAGAGATAAAATAGTTAGTGGCCATCTAAATATCATTTATGACATATATCCGGTATGTAGTTTAATATTATTTTATTAATACCCCTTAATTTATAGAAGCTTATAAAGAAAGTTGATGATGTGATTGATGATATGATTTTTTGCTATGTTAGAAATTTATTTGTGGGTTTTTCTTGATATTTCAAACACTCTAGTTACCCTATCAACAACTATGTATTGACCATACAAGACTTTTGAAAAGCAAGGCTTTTACTATATACATGGATATTCATTCTCTATGTGTGTGCAAATGAATATATATTTATATAGAACTCAAGCATTTCCTCCGATGTCAGGTGGGATTATTTCAGCCCATTGCTAAGATAAGGGATTCTCAAGTGTTTTATCTCATCCTTATGTTGGACTTAGTTGGACTATAGCACTAGGCAGTATTGGGTTACCTAAGCTAGATCATCCACATTCAAACATTGGTCTATACAAATTCTAGAAGCTAATGTAATAGACATATCGTCATGCTTAAGGATTTCTCCTTCCAATTTTGTGTAATGCTGAGAATTCTAGGGATTCAAGCTCTATTCCCTTTTTTTATTCATTTCATTTTGGGATACTTGCTCATACTCAGTGATGAAAATCACTATTTATTTTTATTGATTTTTTTTCTTGAGTAAGGGACCTATGTAATGATGATAATCACTATTTGTTTTGACTTTGATTGTTGCTTGATTTTGGGATTTTGAATTATGACTTTGGAAACTGGAAATTTTAATTTGTGCTTTGTTTTAGGATTTTTACTTGTGTTAATGAAAGCAAGGGTTTATGTTGTGATGATAGTCACTCATTTCTGGGTAGGGTGGAACTTGTCCTTTTACCAATTCTCAGCACCCTTAAACCGGTTGCACAGGGGGATAATCAAGGAAGATCCTTTTCGCTTGAGGTAACCTAGACCATTTTTGTAGTTTTCATATTTCCCTTGTACCAACTAGGATTTTAGTGTTTCAATTAGTTATAGGATCCTGAATATCCAAGGTATTATTACAACTAGACCTTGCTCCCTACTAATCAAGGTGGCTTTCTATAAAAGTTGATAATACCACTAGACATGGTTGAAAGAGTAGGACACATTCATATATTTCATATAGGAACATTAGTTGAAAAACACAATCACACACATGGATGCATGTATGAGGATGAATTTGTATATTATGATTGAGATACAAACTATGGAATCGTTTGTAAAAAACATGTGATCATGACATATGCGAATGCAATGGATATTAATGGATATGCAACTATGTGGATGTAAGATGTAAATGTTTTGTATTTTTTTATTTTTGCATTGATTTTGTATTTTTTATTTGACCAAAGGGCTTTAAAATACCTTTGGAGCTTTTTGATTGATTTTGACCAAAGGGCTTAGATATGCCTTTGGAGCCTTTTGTGATTTGATTTTGACCAAAGGGCTTTAAACATGCCTTTAGGTATTTTTATGATTTGACCAAAGGGCTTTAAGATGCCTTTGGAGCATTTTATGATTGATTTGACCAAAGGGCTTAAAGATGCCTTTGGAGCTTTTTGATTGATTTGGCCAAATGGCTTAAAGATGCCTTTGGAGCCTTTATGATTTGACCAAAGGGCTTAAATATGCTTTTGGAGCTTTTTGATTATTTGACCAAAGGTATTTAAGATGCCCTTGGAGCTTTTTATTGATTTGACCAAAGGGCTTTAGATGCCTTTGGAGCTTTTTGATTGATTTGACCAAAGGGCTTATAGATGCCTTTGGAGCATTTTTGATTTGATTTGACCAAAGGGCTTTAAGATACCTTTGGAGATTTTTAATTGATTTTGACCAAGCGGATTGGGTACTTTTGGGGCTTTTTTGTTTTTAAATTACCCAAAGGGTTTTTTTTTCTCTTTTGTTTTTTTGGGGGTGGATGCGATTTTTATAAAAATTTTATGACACATTAGAATGTTTTTTATTTTTATGACATATTTGAATATTTTTTATTTTATGACATATTTGAATGTTTTTTATTTTCATTACATATTTGAATACTTTTTATTTTTATGACATATTTTGAATGTTTTTTATTTTTATGACATATTTTGAATGTTTTTTATTTTTATGTATGAAATGCCTTAAAATGAATGATGTTGAGAGGTTCAGGCTCTTCAACACTGTCCAAATATGTGAGGTGATATGCTCCAGGCACAATCTTCTCTGAAATCATGTAGGGGCCTATCCAATTTGCCACAAATTTATCTCACAAATGGGTAACATATTTGAGTTCTACTGGTTTTCTTTGAGCACAAGATCCCTAAATTTGAATTCTATCAAATGGAATTTATTATTGTATGCTCATGCAAGGTAATTTTGATAAATGCAGATATGATCCAAGGCATTGATTCATCATTCATTAAGAAGCATTAGTTGATCAAGGTGGCCTTGCCACATGGTGTCATCATCTATGAAGTCCTTCAATGCTACGCGCAAGGTTGGGATTTCTAGTTCTAGGGGCATGATGGCCTTAGTGCCATATACAAGTGAAAATTGTGTTGCCTTAGTGAGCGCTACACACTAGTCCTATATACCCATAATTCTAGAGGTAACTACAAATGCCAGTCCCTATGATTATGTTTCATTATTTTCCTCAAGATGGAGACGATTGTTTTGTTTGAGGCTTCTGATTGCCCATTTGCTTATGGATAATATGGTGTTGAAAAACTATGTTGGATGTGGTATTTGTTCATTAAAGCATGCACATATTTGTTCTTCAAAGATGGTCCATTATCTGATATAATCTTCGAAGGGACCCCAAAATGACTTATGATATTGTGGAGTATAAAATCCGTAATCCTTGGTGCAATTTTTGATGTTAAGGGGATCACTTTGACCCATTTGGTGAAATACTCTATGGCCATTATGATGAATGTGTGTCCACATGAATATGGAGGAGAAATTTTTCCAATTAGGTCTAGTCCCAACTGCAAGAAGGGCTATGCTTCCTGGATGGGTTGCAAGGCTTGTGATGGCAATTGCATGAGGTTTGCATGATGTTGATACTTGACGCATCTCTTGACATACTCACAATAATATTTTTCCATAGTGGGCCAATAGTAACCCATTCTCAATATGTGCTTAACGATGGCCATGCCACTAAAGTGGCCACCACACGTATCGTCATGAGCTTGAAAAATTTCCTAGGATGCTTTCTGAGACTCAATACAATGAAGTAGCACTCCATCATAGCCTCATCTATAAAGGATCTCTCCTAGAAAAATGTATCTTATCACCTTCTGTTTAAATTTTTATCTTTTAGCATGTGATAAGACTTGTGGTACCATTCCAAGATTTAGGAAGTCCCGCAATTGGGATAGCCAATCCTGATAAGCCACAACTTCTATGGATAGAATGTCATGTTCTTGTGATACAACATTTGTGAACATAAATTGGGAAAAAATTCTATGATGAATGGTTGTTCCACACTCCGTAGGACCTTGGGATATCAAATATTCCCAAGGAGTATTTTTTAGGAAAGCTCTAACTTTGAAGGACCAATCCTGATTTGGTTTGTTCTAGATCATGTTGACTGACTCTATGTTGTCAATAACCTCACGTTGTATTACTAAAAATGTGAGCACTTTCACATGAGTGGTTGTGAAGTCAGCATACAGATTCTGAGGGATTAAGGATCCCAAATATGCCATGGTGTCTATGAATATGTTTGACGTATGAGGGATTGCCTTGATGTCATGCCATTCCAGTTGAGCTAGATAAGTTTCAACAAGTTCCTTATAAGATTTTAGGAGTGGTCACCTACATTGGAATAGGCCTTTGACTTGGTTTACTATGAGCAAGGAGTCACCAAAGATGTTCAATATTTTAATGCCCATTGTTACGGCTATTTGAAGTCCCAAGATCAAGGTCTCATACTCTATGTTGTTGTTCGTTCAAGGGAATTCTAGTTTGAATGATAAGGGCAATGAAGCATCATGTGGTGTGATAAAGACTATCCCTACTCTGCCCCCTTGCTCGCATTTTAACCATCAAAGAACAATGCCATGTCTCTTTCTTTCTCAAGTTCTTTGAGTTTTAGTGGGTCTGATAATGCAAATATTGCATCATCAGGCAGCTCTATGGTGAGAGGCTTGCTCTCCTGGAGAGGTGCCTCTGCTAATTTATCTGCTATGACTTGTCCCTTGATGGAATTTTGGCTTATGAACTCTAGATCAAATTTTTTTAATAGCATGATCCACTTTGTCATACGCGTATTGTGATATGTCTTGTTCATCATAAACTACAAAGGATTTTTTTTGGATATAACATAGGTCGTATGGCTCAACATGTAGTGTCATAACTTTTTTGTTGCAAAGACCACTTATAAGCATAACTTTCTATGTATACATATCTCAGCTCGTAACTCACCAAGGTGCGACTAATGTAATATGCAACTTGCTCTTTGTTTTGTGTGTTATTTTGGACTAACATTGTGCCTAAAGAAAAATTAGTAGCTGATATGTATAGCAAGAATGGTATGTCTGGCCTTGGTGGAGCCAATACTGGTGGTATTTCTAGGTCAGTTTTGATCTTTGCAAAGGCTTGTTAGCACTCTTCATCCCAATGAAATGGGACATCCTTGCATAGCAATTGGTTCATGGGTCAACACTTATTTGATAATTGAGTGATGAACCATTTTATTGATGCTACCTTGCCTTGTAGGCTTCTAAACTCCATAATGTTGGTAGGGGCAACCATTTCCAGTATAGCCTTTACTTTTGTAGGATCGACTTCGATGCCTCTATTTAAAACGATGAATCTTAAGATCTTACCATAAGTTACTCCAAATATGCACTTCTTAGGATTCAATATGACATTGTGTTCTATGAGGCAATCGAAGACCTTTGTAAGGACTTGAGCATATTCTTGTCTTAATAAATATTTGGCTAGCAAGTCATCCATGTAGTCTTCCAAAATTGTGTGCATGTAATCATGGAATATGTATGTCATGGCCTGTTGGTATGTGGCACTAGCATTCTTAAGACAAAATGGCATAATTTTGTAATAGAAAGTTCCTCATGGAGTAATGAAAGAAGTCTTGTGCTGGTATTCAGGTTTAATCTGAATTTTATTGTATTCAAAAAAACCATCCATTAAGGAGAGCATCTCATGACCTACAGTGGCATCAACAAGAGCATCTATGTTTGGCAATAGGAATGAATCCTTTGGATTTACCCTATTCAAGTCTCTAAAATCTTTGCAAATGCGTACTCTTCCATCGAGTTTTTCCATGAGCACCATGTTTGGGACCCATTCAGGATAGTCAATGGGAAGTATGAAAATCACCTCCAATAGTTCTTGCAATTCGTTCTTCACCATCAAAGTGATGGTTGGATGCATTTTTCTCAATTTTTGCTTGACTGGCTTATTTAAGGGATTCAATGAGAGGTTGTGGACCACTAAATTTGGATCATTTTTTGGCATGTATTTGTAAGTCCAAGTAAAAATATTTGGCCTCTCTTTAAGGATAGGGATTATGATGGCTTGTTCCTCTGGAGATAGACTTTGTCTGAACTTGAATTTATTTTTTTGAGTAGGATTATCACTGTTGTCCACCTCAAAAGTCATTTCTATAGCCATATGTGACCCATCCTCCAACTGGTGGGGTGTGGGTATCAAGTGAATGTCATCGGTAGGATTTACAAGTCCTACTGATTCAGGATCCAAACCAACATGGAACACATCATATGCACAACCTCCTACAAAATGGAATGGTTGTAACATATATTCATTAGAGAAAATATCCTCAAGCTCTATGGGTGAATCAGTGCGATCCCAATAAATAGCCTCTGTATCAATACACAATGGTTTTGTGGGATCAGTTGGGTTATGAAGTGGAGTGGTCAAATCAATGGAGATTGTATTGATGGATGGAATGAAATCTCCAGGACCACATGGGTTGAATCTCGCCTTAGAGGTTTCCCTTAAATACTCATGATGAGGCTTTGGAGTAAAATAAATCTCTAAATCCAACCTATGAGCAGGCCGAATAATAAGATTGTTGGGCTCTAACCGCTCTCTGAATGTAGGCAGAGGGGGATTGACCATCTGGTGAATGGCAACTAAGTCAACAGGTCTCCCTAAAAACCATAAATGAGGGTCTATAGCATGAAGTGTTGCCTCTCTCAACTAATTCATTGACTTGCTACAAATGGTGAGGCCCAAGATAGGCCATCTCAGTTTCATCCTCAAAGTCATTGTCACTTATCTAGAAACCATTAGCATTGGTATGTGGCCCCAAGACAAGAGGCTCGTGTCTTGACCCTAAGTAGGCCATTTTTGTCTCATATTCATATTCTTAATCACTTATGAAGAATCCATTTACATTAGTCTCTTGACCCAAGCTTTGGGGCCAATGCCTTGATCCTAGATAGGCTCTCTTTATCGTGTCTTTTGACTCATAGCCACTCTCATCTGATATGTATCCACTCTCATTATGGATGGACCAAGTAAAGCTATGTAAATAGCGAGGCCTATGATACGCCAAGCCCTCTTATGCTTCATCATCACTTGCCACATACCCTTTTGCTTCTTGCTCTTCATCCCATGAGTTGTACCCTACTAGGATGGCATCTATTGTGAGTCTTGGATGATAGATTTTGGATGACGGTATGCTTACCGTGGCCACTTGCATGTTGCTCATAATTCTTGAACTTGATGGGTGATAAGGAATAAAATCGATGTCTTCTCCTAACCCCAACCTCAATTTGTCCAAGGCTACTGCTAGAGAGTCATATTGATCTATGATGTGATAGCCTAACCCAAACCTGTCAGTGGGAAGTTGGTATTATGGCTCATATGGCCACCTTCGCCCCTGCTCATATATACCAAGATTGTAACCATACCAATGGAAACGTTCAAAGTAGCTTAGAGAAAAATCTGGATTAGAGAGATAATGAATATTAACAATAAATAATTCATCATTGTCCTCTTCTGTATTGGTAGACTTATGGGCACAAGCTAGTCTAGCATAGACAAAGTTTGTCTAGTTTGGAGGGATTCCAAATGGAACCACTATCCCCACTGGTGGTCTTATGTATTTTGGTCATCCCATGTCTTGTGTAGACTCTATGATGGGTGTGAATGCTATGTTTTACATAAGGTATTCTCCTATCCATGTACTTGCCAAGTGTATAGTCACATGCGATATGGATGACCCCATGGATGAAACTAGTAAAGCGGGGTGGTAGTCATCATATTCGACTTGATCTTGGAGATATTCTTCTTCCATGGGACTTGGATCTTTCTTAGTGGCTATGATTAGTGCTTCCTTGAGCTTCCTTTCTTCCCCCATGGGTGCTTTTAGCTTCTAATTGTCTTTTGTCTTAGACATTGATGGTTTCTTAGAAGCATTAGTCATGTTGGGTGCTAAATTAGATGTTGATGTGGATGAGTCTTTTTGCACCCCTTTGTCTTTGTCATGTAGTTGCATAGCTAGAGATAAAGGTCCAATGTACAAGTGGGCAAAGTGAATCACAAATTCTCCTAGACATATTTGAATGGCTCCTCATCATCCAACACCATGTATACTTTGTTATCATGTACATACTTAACACATTGATGTAATATCGAAGGAACACACTTCATATCCCTTATCCAAGGCTGCTCGAAGAGGATGTTGTATTGCATGGTCCCTTCCAAGACATGACACATCATGGGGATGGTATTATGCCCCACATTGATAGGTAAGAATATCATTCCCATAGTATTGCATAAGGCATCATTGAAAGCCCTCAATGTGTAGGCTCCCGAAATGATATGATACTTGGGGATCTTGAGGTATTGTTGTTGTTGTGATGATGTTGATTGACAAACTTGTATCGATAAAGACCTATTTGAAATGTAAACAATTAACTAATTCTAGAATGTGCAGTGGAGGATCTAATAATGTAGTGGGTATTCTCTTAATCTTGTAATCATAGAATCAGATTATAGGTTCTTGGCATTCTTGTAGTTGTCCCACAAAATGGGTGAATGCATTTGGATCTTGTGGTTGGAGCTCAATTGACCTTAAAATCTCCATCAAGATCTCCCTGTGCTTTGGGGACTATTGTATGAGCTCATATATGGATCGCTTAGCTGGATTCATTTGTAATTTTTGCTCAAGTCTACTCTGAATAGTCACCACAGGTCAGGTTGGTGGACTTGGAAGGTTGTTTTGTCCCCACCTCTACCTCGATGTAGCTAGGGCATTAATGGGAGCTACAAGAGGTTGTGGTTGACCATAATGTCTACTTGTGGTTACTATATTGATAATATCGACCATACCAACACATCCGTGGGTAGGTATATCCACTAAAAACTGATTGACTTGGGTCCGTTGCCCTCTAGACAGGGTTATGCATAGCGGCAAAACCTCACCATTGGGGCAAAAAAATCATTTTTAAAAATTCAAATTTGCAAAAATTTTAGGACTCATACGTCATCCATTTAGCCAAAAATTTTGAGAAAAAATAAATTTTAGGTGTTGGTTAGTCATCCTTTGATGAGAGTATCACGAATATTTTTAAAAATTCACAAGTAATCCCGCCTAAATAAAGTACCCTTTTTGCCCTAAAATTTTAAAATTTCTCAATTATCCCGCCAAACTCGCCAAGTATACCTCTATTTATAATTAACACCCTAGGGATACAAATTCATTTTCAAACCTTGTTCTACACCCGATGAATATATCAACCCAATTATGTAACCTTCTGACACCAACTATATATCTGCTTGACACCATAATTCTACAATCGGTCGAAACCTTGTTCTGCAATCAGAAAAAACTCTATTATGTAACTAGCAGTACCATATGGAACCACACTATAGCCAAACCTATGTTGCAATCGATCGAAACCATTTCTATAGGAGATCGTGTGCATTTTTACCAGATGCAATTTTGCACCCGGGTTGCATTCGAATGTAATTTTGCACACGGGTTGCATCCTGATGCAATTTTGCACCTGGGTTGCATTGGAATCCATATTTGCACCCGAGTTGCATCCAGATCCATTTTTGCACCCGGGTTGCATCTGGATCCAGGTTTGCACCCAGGTTACATTCGGATCCAATTTTGCACCCGGTTTGCATCTGAATCCAAGTTTGCACTCGGGTTTCATCTAGATCTATGTTTGCACCTGGATTGCATCCGAATCTAGGTTTGCACCTGGGTTGCATCCAGATCCAATTTTGCACCTGGGTTGCATCCGGATCTATTTTTGCACCCAGTTTGCACCCAGATGCAGTTTTACACCCGGGTTGCATCTGAATATAGTTAAATTTCCAAAAAAAATCTCCTCGTCACATGACAGGGGAGGCACGCTAGGGGTGCTACCCCTTGGAACCCCGTTTGCCAATTTTTTCTATGTTTTGGTGTAAAAATACATGAAGTTGCCCAAGATTAGCCAGGGTTTCAAAATAGATTCGCCCTTTTTTTACAAGTACGTTTTGGTTCCAACTCCTTATGCATAACCCTACCTCTAGGGGCCTCATTATTTGGTAGTGGGTTTTTGTAAATGCTCATATCTCTATTGTCGGGAGCTAATGGGTTGTCAACTTTGAGCTCTTCTACCTCAATCATATTTTGTATTTGGTGCTTAAAACCAATTCAAACCTCAATGTTATGCCCTGGTATCCTATGATAAGGGTAAAATTGATCTTCCCTATATTATTTTTGCTTAGGATGGTTGGGATATATAATAGGTATATCAAGGAATCTAATATTTTTCACCTCGCTCAATTGGGTGAATATTGAATGCATTGATTCTGTTAGTGGTGTAAAATAGTGAGGGGGTTTGCATTCTTTGTTTCTCCCCTGATTATTCTTTTAATCATAATTGGCTAGTGGTGGATGTGCTTGATAATTATGGGGTTGTTGCATAGCCCCATCCTTAGGTGCAACCAATACCACTTGATTAACTGGGGTAAGGTTTGCCTGCTTTTGCTTATTTTTACCATTTTTATCATTTTTTTTCCACTCCTTGGTTTGAAGTTTTATGATTCCATCATATACTTTTATGTCCTCAATGAGTTTGCTTGTGCCAAAGCTTCCTCAAATGAGGGGTATTGTTGTAGTTTTAGCAAGAGACAAATGTGTTTGGAAAAACTCTTGGTGAAGATCCAGACAATCTCTTCTATGGGAACGAAGAATGATAATTTTTGCCATGACTTTTATCCACCTATTCCCATAGTCCATTACTGGCTCATCGTCATAATATCTCAAATTTGCCAGGTCTAAAAGGTTCACCTTTATCTTAGTACCAAAATATAAATATTTCAAGAAAGCATTCACTAGTTGTTCAAAGTTGTATATGTTATGCTTGGGTAGCTGGTTGAACCATTGAGTGGCTACACCCAAAAATGTCATTATGGATATCCTTAGCATAAGAGCATCATTGTCTTTGAGATGAAAACATGCATTGATAAATTTGGTAACATGATATTGTGCATCTTCTTTACTATTAAAATTCTCTAGCCTAGGCATCTCAAAGTGATTAGGATAGGTAGAGCTAGGAACTAATGGGCACAATGGTTGGTTGTGTATTTTGCTCAATTTTGGTTGGTTCCCAACTATCTCTTGTTTCTCAAAGGACTTCATCTTTTTAGCAAGTTCCTGGAATGCTTTTGAGGTGAGGAGTTCCTCTTTTTGTAGGCCCCTCATGGTGGCAATGAATGTAGCCCTCTATCCACTTGATTTGCTCTATTTTTGTCCCCCATACAAGGGGATTTAGGATGTGTCTGATCCTAATCTATTAGGTTTACCCTTTCTCCACCAGTTGGATTTCGCTCATTATTTGGTGGATGGTTTTGTTGTGGATTTCATTATTTCCTAGTGCCCCCCTCTCTTTGTGAGTCAATGCATTGATCTCTTTGATGATAATTACCATTTTCTTGTTGGTTATCACGAGCTAGCTGCTCAGCTTGCTCCATTAACCATTGATCATGTTGACACAACAATCGTTCTCTTTGTTTATCATGTTTGAGAGCTTCTACAAGCTCTTGCTATTTGTGCAAGGTATTCTCTAACCATCGCATGGGATTAATTTACACTGTCATGGAATACTCATGCTTGTCTGATCTTGTTCTTGTGGCCTTGACTCGCAGATTCCTTGAAGAGGTTTCCACTATGTATTTGCTCTTACTAGCTTGTGTAACTTTTTTAGTGTATTATTGAGTGTCTCTATGATCTGAATTTGTATGCTTACTATGGGACCACCTTGAGGGACCCTTAGTATGAGAAGTGGGCTTAGAAGTCATGGTTCATGAGCTTCCAGATGCAAAATTTTCCATAGCTATAGTTTTGGGAGGTGGCCTCGAATAAATATGGTCCAACTCATCTAATTATCTTGTTTTCCATGGTTGATCCCATGGGGTGTCATTTATCCCAATGAGGTCATAGTCTATTGGAATCCTTCCTCTTGTGTGAAGGATATCATTTGTTTGATGTCTATGACTGGATGTATCTCTAGTTTTCTGCCCCTTAGTGGGTTGATCTATTCTAAGTGTCTCATGTGAATGTAGGGATGTTGTCTGCCCCTTAGTGGGTTGATCTATTCTAAGTGTCTCATGTGAATGTTGGGATTTTGTAACCCCTACGTGTCCTTTTGATGATGAAGGCTTTGTGGTCACCTTCTTTCTCCATGAATATGGAGGCATGGAATCCTTGTCATCCCTGTGTGAAGAATGGGATTTAGACCCTCTCTTATGTCCATATGGGGATGAAGCTCTTGAGGCCTACTCATGTATTTGAGAGGTTTCTATGTGTTTAGAGGAGGCCTTTGAGGTCTCCTCACGCCTCCTTGATGAGGATGGCCATGAAGCCTCTTTGTCCTTATGTGATATAGTTCAATGATGTTGCTCCCTATTTGGGGTTTATTGAAGATATCCCCCAAGGGTTGAGTTATCACCCCTTAGACTCGTATAACTACATCTCACAGTATTTTGAGTAGGTATTTCAATGTTACTATGAATTCATCTAAGAGTGTGAGTTGCTTCAGATTCCCCTTCGATATCAGACCAAGGGTGTTTACTTCTTGTTTTGACTATTTTATTTTAGGACTTTAGTTTTTGTGTTGCACTTAAATATAACCAAACAATATCAAGAGAATATTTATCTTGATTATCAATTTAAGTGTGCCCTAAATTTTTTGTTGTATATTTATGATTTGTTGTTTCTTTGACTTCTTGTTTTGCTTTGGATTTAGAATGAGGAGACTTATCCATAGTGATAATCAAGCACACTTATGCCAAACATGATTTGTTAAAAGATACTAGGGTACACTGCTTAAATCCTAGTGGGGGTTTCGCCTAGCTCTTCCATTCTAAACCAATGATTCTAATAGTGGGTGTAGCTCTTCCAGGTCCTCCTCAAGAATTTACTAGATTAAATCAACCCTTATCAACTATTTTACATCAATTACTCGAAAGAGGTTTGATCCAATTACTAGCTATCTAGGAACCTAATCCAACTATACCCGGATACAGAGCTGACTTACATTGCAATTTCCATAGAGGACTTGGACACTCTACCAACGCTTGTAAAAGGTTGAAACATAAAATACAGGATTTGATTGATAATAATGAAATGGAGGTGCAAGCCTTCCAACCTAAAAAAAACGCTCCTAATAATACTCAAAATACCATTCCCCAAAATCAAAATCAAAATGCTAATCAAACATTAGACATATTTCAACACCCTTTACCAAGACATGGTAAATAAGTGGCCAATCAAATCGAACATCATAATGTTCCTCCTCCTACCCGATATGTAGGGACCATTAGCGGACAATTACCTATTCAGGATCTTCAAATATTTGACACAACCTTATCCCTGGTTACAACCAGGCCCTTACATAATATTCCAACTTCTGATTCTAGTGATATAGAATCAGATACTGAAAGTGAACTAGACATTACTTCAAACCAATCGAATAGTTCTAAAAATGAATCAGATCCTATTCAATCCGTTACAGATGCTATGGTTCCAGAAGAACCATTTCCTAGAAGAGTTACTACTCGACCCTCTTCTACTCAATTCCTTACTAATGAACAAGCCATAAATGCTAGACCGAGGCTAGTTCAACATCCTCAATATAACATTGTAGGTACCATTGGAGTCGTTACCTGACAATAGGCTCAAAATTCTCAACAAGAATCAAATTAGAATGATGGATCAGTTCCATTTGTTTTGAAAAATCCCAATAAATGGAATCATGCTCCTAATGTTCAACCTAAACCCCCTTACAATATCAATGAGCAATTATCCAATACTACAGCCAGAATTTCCCTTTTGGATTTGTTAAGATATTCTCCCACCCATAGGGATGAGTTGATGTTTACATTAAGCCAAATGATGGTACCTCAAAACATCCAACCTGAAGTTATGGCCAATACTATCATCACTCGAGAGGTTGATTGTATTGACTTTCGGGATAAAGATATCCCACAACACAGTTTACATAAGGACAATCCCTTATATATTACTGCTCTAATTGGAGATGTCATTGTCAAATGAGTTTTGATTGACAATGGCTCCTCTCTAAACATTTGCACTTTTGACTTCTACCAATGGTTTGGCTTTAGAAGTGATGAAATGAAGAAAACTGATATGATTATCAAAGCTTTCAATGACGAAACACAAGAAATGTGTAGAGTTATTATCATCCCTTTGCAAGTTGGTCCTAGAACCCTAGAAACAACCGTGTTTATTGTACATTGCCCAGCATCGTACAATATACTTTTGGGTCGCCCTTGGATCAATGCGATTCGAGTGGTCCCATCGACTTTAAACCAATGTGTTAAGTTTGAATTTAAAAATCAGTTGGTCACTATCCATGGTGACCCTAGACCCTTTGATATGTGTGCTTTGGCAGAACCTATTGGAGTGCAATTTTTCCCCGCTCTGTCATCCACACATCCTAGTTCTTATTTTTCATCTAAACGTGTGAAACACACACCCATAACCTCACCTATTTCCCATCCATTAATTTCATCCTCCTATATAGATCAACAATCTTCTAAACAAATCACTCTAGAACCTCAAAAAGATCTTAAATCTACAACCAATCCTTCATGTTCTATCCCTATAAATTCAAAACCTACAGACACAACTATTATACCTTCCACATCTAAAGATATAGGGAATAATCCTTCTACATCTTATGCTCTTTCTGATGAACTTTTACCATATTTATCCACAATCCTAATATCAAAAAAAACAAATGCTTTCATGCAAGATTCAATTCTTTTAAATAACTTACCGCCATCTCCTCGTACTTTGGGCCTCCCACAACCTATGGGAAGTACTTACCAAGTTGGGAGTTGCGCCTTCATTTATAAAGGATATGACTGGGGAAGAATCCCTCGAAACATTAAAACTCATCATGAGGGATATGCTCGATGTTATTTTACCAATGATTATATTAAAGCTAAACCCATGATGCTTAAAATGGGATATAAAGGGAAAGGCTTGGGACCTTTCCAAAATGGCATGAAAGAACCTTTTGAGGTAGAACCATGGCCTGCCTACTGTGGTGTGGGCCTATTTCCTAGTAAGGTTCAACCCTTTCCTTTTGAATATGATGATCATCTCATATGTTATCAAGATTATTTGGATAGGTGTGATGATTTACCTCTTAAAAATCAGTCATTTACATGTAACATGCTATCCATAGCTTACCCTGAAATGATTGCTGACCCCGATGAAGAGTTGGAAGGAGATATCTTCCACGACATCTCTGTTGAAGAGATGTTACACAATGGATTTTATTTTGATGGTTCTATACCAACTATAGCCCAGCTTGAGGCTAAAATAGCTCCTGAAGATCAGGCTAAAATAGCCTTTATTACCCCCTGGGGTACCTTTTGTTGGAAAGTGATGCCATTTGGCTTAAAGAACGTAGGTGCAACCTATCAACGAGCTATGACCTATATTTTTCATGATATGATGCATGATATCCTACATGATTATGTATATGATATTATAGCTCACTCTATTATTGAAGATAATCATTTAGATGATTTGAGAAAAGTTTTTAATCGATTACAAGAATATCTTATTCGATTAAATCCAACAAAATGCATATTCAGAGTCAAGTCTGGAAAACTATTAGGGGTTTTAGTTTCTTTACGTGGTATCGAAATTGACCCTCTAAAAATTACGGCTATCACTGATATGCCTGCACCTACTAATATATCTGAATTACAAAGTTTACAAGGTAAGCTTCAAGATATCCATCACTTCATCGATAAGCTGGCGGACAAAACTGGTACCTTTCTTAAACTCCTTAAGAAGGATGTCCCTTTTAATTGGGACAACGAATGTAGAGAAGCTTTTGAACTTCTCAAACAATACCTCCTTAATCCACTTGTGCTTTCACCACCTAAACCTGATCGCCCATTCCTCCTATATATTTCAGCCTCAGATTCTGCCTTAGGGGCTATGTTAGCTCAGCTTGATGATAAAAAGAGAGAACGTGCTAATTATTATAGTAGCCGAACCTTCATCAGTTATGAAACCCGCCACACAGCATTAGAAAAACTATGTCTAGTAGTCATTTTTGCTACGCAAAAATGCTTAGTCATAAAACTTATGTCATTGCCAAATACGATCCCTTAAGATATCTCATGAGTCGACCTTATTTATCGGGTCACACAGCCAAGTGGGTTCTTGCTCTAAGTGAGTTTGATCTCACATTCATAGGAAAAAAGTCTATTAAGGGTCAAATCATAGCAGATCAATTAGCTGCTGCACCCTTAGCGTCTACCCATCCCCTCATCATCGAGTTTTCGGATGAATGCCTTCAATTAGAGGCAGACCATACCGAACAATGGTCCTTATACTTTGATGGAGCCCGATGCATGAGTGGGGATGGTGCGGGTATTATTTTAATATCCCCGCAAAAACATCTTATTCCTCTGTCCTTCAAATTGACATTTTCTTGCACCAATAATACTACTGAGTATGAAGCTCTAATCCTTGGATTACAAGCTGCCTTGGCACTAAAAATTAAACATATGTTAGTTTTTGGTGATTCTCAACTGGTTATAAACCAAATTAATGAAGTTTATTAGACCAGAGATGATAAAATGCACCCATATAAGGCCTATTTTTTACAACTAATGTCCCTATTTGATCAAGTTACCTTGGAAGCTATTCCTAGAACTTGCAACCGTGCAGCTGATGCTATGGCCACATCTGCATCTCTCCTGCCCTTGGAGTTAGATGACGAATATGCCATTATCATTATTCGTCGACTCCAGGAACCCGCTTCCAATAAGTCATGCTTAGAACCTTTAGATGTGTTTCTAATCAATGAAACTACTCTGAAACCTTGGTATACAGACATACTTTATTCTCTCCAAAATGGGACTTTCCCTACCAATTCTAATAGAAACCAGTGTCGGTTATTACGTAGACGAGCAAGTCGATTTGTAATAATTGGAAATACCTTGTATAGGAGATCTTTTGAAGGTATCCTATTAAGATGTTTGAACTTAGAAGAGTCCAAATCAGCCTTGAGTGAAGCCCACGATGGATCTTGTGGAGGACACTTCAGTGGTAGTGTCATTGCTAAAAAGCTCCTTCGAATAGGATACTTTTGGCCTACCATGGAAAAGGATGCACATGATTATGTGTGCCATTGTGACAAGTTCCAGAAACATGCTGACCTTGTCCATGCGCCTGCACAAGAGCTGCAGGCTATTTCCTCTCCTTGGCCCTTTTCAAAATGGGGCTTAGATATTATTGGCAAAATCAATCCTGTGTCATCTGATGGACACAAATTCATCATAATTGCCACTGAGTATTTCATGAAGTGGGTTGAAGCTATGCCTTTAGCTTCCTGCATTGGCACACAAATCTTTAAATTCATTTTTAATAAAATAATTTGTAGGTTTGGAATTCCTGCAAATCTCATCTTTGACAATGGAACTTGTTTCAAAAATAAAGATGTTAAAAATTATGCCAAAAATACAAGATTCAACATCGCTGGTCCACTCCCTATTATCCTCAGGGTAATGGTCAAGCAGAAGCATCTAACAAAACCTTAATCAAAATCCTCAAAACATTGGTCAATAAAATTGGCCATGACTGGCACATTCAGTTATATCCAGCCTTGTGGGCCTATCGAACTAATGTTCAAACCCCCACGAGAACTTCACCATTTGTTTTTGTTTATGGTGCTGAAGTAGTTTTTCCCTTTGAATTGGAAGTTCCTTCTTTGGCTCTGCTACTTCAAGATACCAAAGTAGGAGATGAATATCATGCCGGCAGACTCAGTCAGCTAGAACTCCTAGATGAAAAATGCATCAATGCTTTGGAACATCTCTGTTCCTACCAAAACAAGCTTAAAAGATCATATGCTAAAAAATTTCGTCATCGATCCTTTGAGATCGGCGACCTTGTTTTAAAAGAAAATAAAAAAATACTAATGCAACTAAGGACCTTAAAGGTAAGTTTGAGCCCAACTGGCTTGGACCATACATTATTACTGCTAAATTTGAATCGAGAGCATACAAATTATCTACCTTAGATGGTAAGGAACTTAAAGAACCCATGAATATTTTGCATCTTAAACATTACTATGTATAAATTTGGTCATTTCATCCATGTATATATTTGTTCAAAATCACTATTTTGTATTTCTTTCAATTTATAAATTCAAAAACACCAAAAACATTCATAATCATCAAAATTTTCAAAACTATTTGTTATATTTATTTATAGCACTTGTTAATTCTTTCAAAATATATATATATATATATATATATATATATATATATATATATATAAATCAAAACAACAATATTCTTGACTCTTTCGAAACCAAAACAATATAAAGAAGAAAGAGAGAGTCAACATTCTCAAAACTTCTCCAAAAGTATTTATATATATTTTCTTACAATTATTGCAGTTATATGTTTCAAATTATTCTGGATAAATTAGCATTTATTTGGAATCTCTCACGTGCACACTCAAAAAAAATAAACAAAAATAAATATCTTGATTTTATCTGGCATGATTACTAATCTCTCTTATATCAAAGTTCACAAATTTCAATTAAATAAAGTTTGAGCATAGAGAATTGATCTTGTTATTTACTTAAACCAAGCACATCTTTTCACAATAAAATGATTATATTTGTAATTTCCATGTTTTGCTACATAGTAGAAGTGATTTCTTGAATGAAAAGTTTCCCCTGCTATCCTATCATGCACATGGTCTAGAATCTTTGAGAATTGGCAAAAGGACAAGCTCACCCCTACCCAGAATAAAATCCCTTGCTCTACAGCTAATCCGAGCAAGTATCCCTAGCATAAAAAGAAAAATAAAAAGTTCAAGAAAAAAGAGAAAAGAAAAATGTTATTTTATATCATTACAGCAATATTTCAAGCACTATCTCAAAAATCAAGCAAAAATACAAAAGAAAAATAAAAGAAAAGCAAAAGAAAGCAAAAGCAAAAGTAATAAAAATCTCTTTCCCTACCCTTTGAAAAGAAAAGAAGGGTTGATGAGCTTGAATCCCTGGAATTCTCAATTATTCAAAAACTGTGAGGTAAGCCCCATAACAGGTGGTTTGTGCCCAACCTACTTGGCCTTGGGTAACTCCTAGTGTGGCGATATGTCTGTCACATTAGCGACCTTATTTTGTATAGACCTATGTCTTCTTATGGATTAGCTAGCTCTTGATAATCCGACCTACGTAGTAGTCTAGTATGGTCATATGCATCTACATCATGGTTAATGAACACTTATCTGGTTTCTTCAAATCACTTGTATCATAGTATCTTGCTCAAAACTGGTAAATGAACAATGCAATTGCACACACATTTATATTTGAGAGATTTTGTATATCATTATGATAAATCAATATTGGAAATGAATTCACATATGCATATGGGATTCCTTATAAATCTAACTTTTGTCTTCAAAATACTTTGAAATATTTTTTGCAAACTTGTTTGGAATAATTCATTTTCTTATTTCAAGTACAGTTGTTTAGCATAAAGACAACTATATAATAGAAAAATCAAAATTTCTTTCAAAACTATACAATCAAAACATATATATCTGGTTGACTTCCGGGACGATGGTATAGTTCCAAAACCAAAAGTGAAATTTTATGCCTAGCGCAAGTCCTCATCTTCATATTTTCTATTTATTAAAAGTCAATCATGCAATAAAACTATCTCTTTTTTGGATTTTCGCGATGATGGTATAAGTCTATACCTACATATTCTATGCCTAGCGCAAACCATTGTAACAATTTTTTTCCCATTTATTTAAAAATCATGAAAAACATGACTTAAATCATTTTATTACACAAATTTTGCTTTTCAAAAGAATACACATTATCATTATTTCATGTCATTATGTCAACTTTAAATTTTGCAATGATGGTATAATTCCTAAGGAATTATCCAAAAATTTTATCACACTTAGGAATTTATGCCTAGCAAACATCATTTTAACATCATCTCATGCATACTATTTTTATGAAAATCTAAAAAACAAACCATCATCATCATCATTTGCACCATTGCACCAAAGTCTTAAGACAGTCTCTTAAGCACTCTTTTACTTTTAACAATATTTCTATACTGGGATTAGCTTGACGACCGAGTGAGCAGCGACTCCATGAAATGGTCTATAATAGCGATAATGTCCTTTGAAATTATTGTTAGAAGTCTCTTTTTATTTTTTATCACATTACATCACAAACCACCAATTTGTTACATCAGATTATTTCATTTAAATTTTACAAACATGACATTCAAAATTATAATTTTTCCAACGACATAATTTCATAAATCCTCAATCAAATCAATCAATCAAACATACAAGCATCATAAAAATATAAGCCACAAGTCATATGATCAAAAATACCTCATCTCATATATATATCACAAATATATGTACATCATATCAAAACCTGGATCGGTATGCCACAATATATATCTTGGCATACTCAATCCCCTTAGTCAAGTGTCCTCCGAGCAGTGTCTCGAGAGCCCCTCGAGCTCTCAGCCTCATCTCCTCCCCCGCCCTACGGAGGACGAGGTGGCCCCATCGTAGTATATGTGGTACTGCGAGTCCTAGTCATCAATCATGATGAGCTCCTCGATGACCGAGTACTGATCGGATCTGCAATGGCAGTTGACAGTTGTACCCTCTGGCCCTCTAGCACCATCTGGAAATAGATACCCTGGTAGAATGTGGTCTGAGAAACTGACCGCATTAGCTCCTGAGTGCTCACCCCTACACCCCGTGCTCTGAGGCGTGCAACCTCATCTTTGAGTTGTGTAGAATCAGCTCGGTGGCATGTAGCCTCATCCTGTAGAGTCTGCACCTGTGCCTGGAGACAGATATTCTTTGCCTGGAGAGTAGCCATCTCGCTACTCTCTCCTGTGTCAACACCCTTGCCATTGTCGAGTGATGGTGGCCTCTCTCTCTATGGAGAAGGGGGTCTCTCCGCCCTCCTCTCCCGTTGTCGTAGCCTCTCCTACGTCTGTGGCCTCCTTAGCTCTCTCCCACTATGACCCTGGGCCACCTCCATAGCTACCTGGTGTCGCCTCCCTATTTGACGCACAACTACGTGTATCGGACCCTGAGCCCTCATCATCCGAGGAGGGCGGATGCCTACGTACCAGGCATCATAGCCATCGGCTACCCCTGTATCATCCCCATCCACTAGTTGAATGGGGGCATTGTCCGAGTCCTAACTCTAGAAGTGATGCATGTCTGGAGCCCCGCTAACAATGGTGTTATCCCGGACAGTCTGGGAAAACTCATAATCCTTGAGATATGGGATCCCCTGCTGTAGATCGAACTGTCACAAAACTCGATCGTAGCGATGGAGCTCCACCTCTCCCCTCTCCATCCGTAGCCAGCAAACTTTCCTGATGTGAGCTAACTTCTGTCTGTCCTTGGCCCACCCTAGGTGCCCTCGCCATGGCCTCCAGGTGATCTAGTTCGGGACTAGGTCATCTAGCAGTCTTTGGGACATTGGAAGGTCGATCTTCCACTATGACCCTCTTCGAAGCCACCAGTAGAAAACTCGGGGCCTCTCCCCATCAATCCCTATCAGAGGAAGCCCTATCGGCCTTCGCACTATAATGTGCTCCTAGCATCAAACCTGTAGGAACGATGTCATCACCAAAAATTGGCCGCCCTTGTACACGACCCCATGCAGGATCCTATACAGTTGACATAGCACAAAATTGCCCCAAGAGAATCTGTAGCCATGGTCTTGCATATCGTAGATCACATCTGCTAGCATCCATGGCACCCTGCACCCGCTCTAGTGGCACAGCAGAAGTCCACAAACCACTCCAGCTAGAACCTGTGTGAGTCTAGATTCCCTAGGCATCTGACATAGTGCCTCGATGATAACTTCGCCCTTCTCCAGGGCAAAGCTCGGGTCACCCCACAATCGTCCCATAGCATGGCCCTGATTGGTCGTAGGAGTGATCAACCATCCTTGTATGGGGATTCTCAGAATCCTCCATACATCCTCCAAAGTGGGAGTCATCTCCCCTGTCGATAGCCGGAAACAGGAAGAACCCGGATACCATATCTCTGCTAGGGCTGTCAGTAGCCCCATATCTATAGACACTTGTGGCATTTTTGCCACATGTAGTAAGCCGGCCTGTGCCAGCTGATCCCACTCTGCCTATGTAAGAGCGGCCAAATCATCTCTTAAACCTCTATATTTCTATTCCCTGCTCTTTAGCAATCCTCTCTGCAACATAAACAACAATAAAAAAAAAAATCATTAATAACAACTCAAGTGATCAATAATGCAAGTTAAAAACAAGTCCAATTTAATCCAATGATGATATCGTCCACTATTGGACGATATCATCCCAAATTTGAGCATAATCATCTCCGATTTTGCAAGCCGAAATCATCCTTAATTTGATGAAATCGTCCCCCTTTCGTCAATTTTGCCCTTGGACGAAATCGACGAAATTGAGACGATTTTGTCGAAATCGAGACGATTTCATCCCGACGATGTCGACGGCCCAAAAATGGCCGTGATGCTCAAAATTTAATCAAAATTCATCTAAAAAGCATGTAAAATCAAATTAAAGCACTCTAAACTAAGTTTAGACTCTTACCCGTAGCCCGTGCCGGACCTCTGTTGATCTGTGCGTCGTCTCCACTATTTTTGCTTCCAGAGCTCTAAAACCCAGTAAAATGAACAGTAAAAATGAATTAGGGTTTTACCCTATTTTTCTTAATTTTATTCAAAAATAATTTTGCTTTTTCGCGTTTTTACCTCAAACGTTCGATTTGGGTAAAAACACGGAGGGGGCACCATAGTAAGTTGTCGTACGATTCGACCAAGAATCGTCGCCTAAAAATGGGAATAATTTTTGCTTTCTCGTAGATCGATAAGAACTCATCTTTAACGCATTTTCTTTAGAAAATTTGCTAAAGAGGGGGCAAAATGTAGCACCCTAAAATTGGCGCAGTGAAATTGTAATAATTATATTCATCCTAGTAAATAATTTAAATTCAAATTTTAACCTCCCAAACCGCCCATTAACCGTCGGGTAATCTATTTCCCCCTTTTTCATGCCATTTTTAGAGGTTGTTTTGACCATTTGACGATATCGTCACCGATCGGACGATATCACCCTAGATCCGACGATTTCTTCTGGGCTAGGACGTCTAGACGATCTTGTCATAAAACTGATTTTGCATAATTAGCTTTTGTTCCAACGGGCCTCTAATCTGGGCAGAAGCGTGTCTGCGCCATTAGAGACCCTTCCCCTTTGGAGATCTCCCAAATAGGGATGATCTCCAACCTCCTAACCTCCCTCCTAAGCCTATTTAATCCTAAGCCCTCCCCTTAGCACCCCCCTGGCTGAAATTCCTTGTAACCCGACTACATACATGTTAAAACATCCTAAGTTTTCATTTGCATTAGTTCTATATCAATTTTGTTGCAGGTACATTATTGTTTTTCAGCTGAAGCAAGCTTACATCGTCGTCGACGAACCTGTTCAGATCAGATGCGAACTTGTAGAATGTGAGATGATTTTGTACCAATGCGAGATGATTTCGACTACAGTCAACATTGAGGCAATCAGTGCCTGAAGTTTGCATTTCTCTACCCTTTTTCTGCTATTTTATTCTACAATTAGCTTAGTTTATTTAGTATTTTATACTATTTTGCATTTTGGAGTTCACCCATCTAGATCAAATGCATGATTAAATCATAATTATTATCTAATTAGCATAATTCATTCCTGTTTCTGTTGTTAAGTTTCAGTTTAATATAGTTGCTGTCATTTTATACTATTTCCCTTTGTTATCATTGTTGTATTTTTTGTATTTTGCACCTATTTCTCTGATTGCAGGTCTCTGACGAATTCGTCTGACGAATTCATCAGATATCAGACGATCTTGTCTGATATCAGACGATCCTGTCAAATTAGAGGCAATCCTGACTGCTTCAAGAATTAGAATCATTATCAGACATCCAGATCAGGTATTCCTCGTTTATATTCTATAATTTCTCTATTTTTTGTCTTTAAATCTGTTTTCTATACTCATTGAATTTGCATCTTCATATAGAATAGCTTAGACGCATTTTGGCCAAACCTAGGATATGAATGCTTAAGGCTAAAATGAACACATAAAACACATTCCCAACCTAGGTGTGGAAACTGCCATTGAATGTTTCCTGGTGAACCCACCATCCATCAAAAAATCACAAATATACACCTCCCTTGAGAGGCGGGACCTTCGCAAGTCCTCTCAGTTCGAGGTACTGCGACATCCTTTTCACATCCCCCTTCTCGACACGGATCCTATAGCTTGAAGGTAAGGGTGTGAAAAATTTGGAGCGATACAGTGGGATATAATTTGAACACAAATAACTTAGTACCACTATAAGCAAGTTCCTCAATTCATTTCTAGGAATCTCCATGAGGAAAACCAATGGAAGGAGATAAATGCCAATGTCACTAGACTGAATTGAGGGTCGGTGATGAAATCCAACTCCCCAATTTTTAAGTGATGTGTGTGTGTGTGGTTTTCATTTTAAGTTTGCATGAATAAGAATGCATCATACAACAACAATGACTTTTTCCTATATGCCTAATGCAAAATACGTTTCAATTTCAGAAAGGTGCATAGCTACTATGAGATTAATGAATGCACTCTATTAGGTGAAAGTATTGCCTTTAGAAAGGCCCCAAAGAAATAAAACAACACACATTTCCTAGCACATTGAAGTCTATGGCAAAATTTACAGACAAAAGTCATTGTTCCTAGCAATGCCTAGTGAAAAATCTAAAAGAAACCTAAGACGTGCAAGATGCAAGTTCATTCTTCTTTCATTATTTTAGTTTTCCAAATTGAAATATGTCTTAATTATCACTATTTTTAAGAAAATAGAAACAAACAGAAAACCATAAAGTGTCAAAAAAGTTGTACCAACCTTTAATCCAGCTCAGAGAATTAATGTTTTGACCTCTGCTACACTCCAGTTCTAGCCACTATCGACCAGAGCAACTAATTTTTGGTCATTGTAGAACAGAGTGGCCAACTCCTAGCCATTGTAGACTAGAGCAACTAACTATTGGCCATTGTAGATCAAAGTGGCTAAACCTACACACAAAACTAAGTTAGTATTCAGGTCAAGAATGAAAAACTTAGTGGAAGTCCCACCGTGATTTCCATCTCTAGCAACCCAGGGGAAGCGGCGCATCGGCCCCGCTGACCTTTCTTACTTGCAATTTAATTTAATATATTAATGTTTTAAGCATGCTTCTTAAAATAAAGGCGTAAAATAAGACATAACCAGAATGTGAAGAAATAAATTAATGAATGTTGTTGTATTGATATTTCCAAGGTCTAGTTACATATAGATCCCTCTAAGATATACCCTTCGTTTGATACATGATTTTACACAAGGAGGGTAGCATATGTATAAAATATCCCCCTTGCATAGGAGTGGCATGCTTATAAAGGCTTCCCAATGATGCACACAAAAATGTATAAGGGCTTACAGATGCCTCCTCTGATTCTGTTTCCTAGAGGGATCCTCTTGCTTTGTATGTTGTAGATGCACCTCTGGCCTTGTAAGCAACGAAACAACAACACATGCTTAGATGTCCAAGATTACCTCCTCGGATGAGGATGTTAGCAATGAATGAGCTCAATAAATGCAATTAAACTAGTACTATGCAAGTGAACAACTGAAATAAAGCTTATGCTAATGAAATGAAAGAGAAAGCAAAATAAAAGAAACTAGCACCTAAAACCCTAGACTAGGTTGCGGGCCACTGTCTAGGACAATGGTCACTAAGGTGAAATATCTCTCTATTGATCCAATGGCTATGGGCTCAAGTATGCTACTAATGTTAAAATGATTACCTTATGTGTTCATATTTGTCCTCCAATCCGACAGGGCTCCGTTACAAGAATCTATCTCCAAGGAAATCTCTCCAAGTATCTAGAAGCTCTCCTTAATTAATCATAGAAGGTCCCCTAGTGCTTTTAGGTTTGCTCCTTATAAAGTGTGAAACCCTAGGTCTATGTTCAAAACCCTAGGATTGAATTCCTCATGCATAGTGAATGTTAGCATGAGAATATTTTGTCTTTTCTATGTTTAAAGACCAGTTAACTTAAGTCTAAATTTAGACTGAAGTCTAAATTTAGACTGAAGTCTTCCATGTGAACTGGTCATGAAGGAGAATGCAAAGTTACTCCTACTCACCTTTATTGCATGCATACTACCACTTCCACCCCTGATTAGGCTTGTTTGTTATAAAAATGTTTTTTATGGCTTAGTTATTATTGTCTGCAGTGACTAAGATTTTGCTGATGTCGTCTGCAGCAGCTAAGGTCTGGTCATCCTGAGCTTGAGTGGCCAAGGTCCAACCACTCTGGTTTCTAGCGGCTAAGCTTTAATGGGCCTAGAATGCCCTAGATGAGTGGTGAGGAAAACTTTTGATACTTGGAAAGTCTGAGGTTTAGTCACATGGCCTATGAATGTGCCTATGTAATTAGTTCTCCTAAACATTACATGTTTTAGGTGTCTACACAAGGTAGCCATGGCTAAAAAATAACCAAGTGGGAAGCCAAAAATAAAGCATAGGACAAAGCATGGATAAATATTCCAATAAAAATCTCTAAAAATCTAAAAAATTAGAAGGCAATAAGTTTAGAAAGGCACAAGTCCAAAAATTAAAAGTTCATAAAATATCTAATCCAAGGAAGAAATCAAAAGTCCCAACACATGAAATACAAAGGTCTGGTGATAAGAAAAGTTCCAAGGTCAAAATATGATAAAATATTTTATTTCATATGGTGATGAAAGTCCCAAAGGCTAGAAACACATGTGCCTCAAATATAAAGAATATTTATTGTGATGAGTGTAGTCTTCTAGGAATTATGGTCCTTTCTTGCACAATATCATGACATATCTCTCAAAAATGATAATAAAAGTAGCACCAGGGACAACCCCAAATCTAGATCATTAATTATAGAAATCTCATACACCCAGACTATGAGAATCCCTAGGACATTTAGATGGAAATAATGACAATAGTTATTCATATGAAGTTCCAAAACCATTCGATATTTATGATTTCAAATACAGAGACCTTGGAGGAACAAACATATTAAATAAAAATATGATCTGGTACCCAAAGCAATAGTCATCTTAAAATATCTACATGAGTTTTTGGAGGTAAAAACTCCTCTTAATAATAAATAAATAGTAGAAGCATAGATATTGTAAAGGATCAATGAGTTGTATAAATTTCCCTTCATATCCCTTTGTATAGCAGTACACACATCTATGGGCGGTGTTGTGGGTAGCCCAAACCCCTACTTTTGTCATAATATTTATAATAATTTAATTTTATATATATTTTCTAAAGGCCTATGCATCTATTTTATTCCATTTGTTTAGTTCTCAAGCCCTAAATTATCTACTTTATATATTTATGATTGTATTTCAATCTATAATTATATCTCTTGAGGAGAGGAAGCATTCAAGTCGATGTTTTATGGTCAGAGCTACTATATAGGGGGATCTTATTTTATCTTTGGAAAATTACCTCTTGTTAGCTTATGTTTTTTCATTTTTTCTATTTTTTTTTCTTTCTCTAACCCTTTCCCCCCAAGTTGTTAGATTAGAAACTATGTGCCCAAGATCACATTTTATAAAACGGTTAGCCTTTGTCAAAACCCTAGAGACCCCCAACTAAACCAAATTGTATGCTCTTAGGGATGACCCTATTTTATCACTTTTTATGAGGTATGATAGCCCATATAGCCAAGTCCACACCCCATACAATGGCTAGGATGATCTGAGAGGATATAGTTTAATGGTATGCTTGGTGGGATCTCGTTGAAGTAATATTTGGTCCTACAATCAAGAAAAAGTTAGCTTAGACACATATGAGGGTCTCTACCTATTATGCTTGTTGAAGTACATCAAAAATAAATTGACAACTCCACTTTAGAATGAAGATCTAGAAGAAACCACTTGAAGGACACCATATTAAGGTTCTAGTGAAGGCCTTAGTCTATCTACTCTTAGATAAAATGTTGTACTCACTTGGAAACTATTATCAAACCAAAGGATCCAAAGGAATATGATAATCCTATCATAATATTTTCATGCCAAAGCATGGATGCTTCCTTCTTAATAATTTTTATCATGGAGAAAAATAACTCCCTTCTGACCTCTATTGATACCATATGTATGGGGTAATATTTCAGCATTAGCACTTCAAAATTTTCCATATTATACTGGCAAAGGATTTTCAACCCTACATGAACATCTATAATACATGGTCTACTTGTACCAACCACACAATCTCATAAATCAAAACATGACTTTGATGTTGCCTATTGAGTCATTCAAAGGAAAGGCTCACAAGAGTATGAATCTCTTTATGTACACTCAATTGTTGAATGAGACTAGCTCACTACCATATTCATGGAAAAATTTAGAGAAAGAGAGCAACTTGATATAGCTATCCTACCTATTACTTCCTAGCATTATCCTATGCAATAACCTATTATTTTGACTAGATTATGATAATATGGGATAAGGAATAATATTGTGTGAAGGTAAATTTAGTTACACTCAATAGGCTGAAAGACCAAACCAATAATAAAATAGGTCATCAGATAGCTGAGGTAGTGGAGTATCCCTCCCATAAAATTCTTGGGAAAATAAGGATGAGTGCTTCTATAATATAATAGGAAATATATTTCCCCTCTAGGGACATAAAAGTGGTAAATAATATGATTTGGAGGTGTAATATGCATGCCAACAAGGTCAAATGCAAAGAGGGATTCAACATTGGTATAGGTCTACCTACATCTAATAAATTACTCACCCTTGGTACAAGTCTATCTAGGAAAAATAAGTTGATTAGAAATCCTAGTTTCATGAAGGTGAAGGTAATCCACCTAAGGAACTAGAAAATGAGGAAGAAACAACAAAGCACTCAGGCAGCAAGTAGGGGATTCATTTGAATCCATGCCCAGTGAATAAGACCGCCTACTTGACCCGTGTATATATGTACTATATGTAATATAGGAGTGTAATCTTGGTCTTGTGAAATTGTGTAATTTTATATTGATTTCTAAAATTCCCTCCTCTACTTCCTTTCCAAATATGGCGTCTTCTCCTGACTCTATTCCCATTGGACGAGGCACCAATTTCTTTGGGTTTCTCATCTTCAATAGGTTTATGATCCCATGTGAGTTGCCAAAATTGTAATGAATTCTCATTACATGTAAAATAAGGCCTTAGTAATGCATTCCTAACTAAAAAATAAGTAGATAGGAAGCCAAAAATAAAGTGTCAGGCAAAGTGCAAACAAAATTTACAACCAAAAATTTTAAAATTTGGAAAAGAGGAAGGCAAGAAGTTCAAAAAGGAACAAGTCCAAAAATTGGAAGTTTGTAATATATCTGATTTAAGAAAAAAAGCAAAATTTCTAACACCTAAAATATTAAGGTTAGATGGTAAGAAATTTTCGAGGTTAAAATATGATAAAATATTTCATGTTAGATGGTGATGAAAGTTTCAAAAGCTAGAAATATGCATGCCTAAAAAAAAATATGATCGATTATGATAAGGAGTGTAGTTTTCTATAAAGTACAATCCTTTCCTGCATAATATCATGGTATATCTCTCATAAAGGACAAGGAAAGTAGCACCAAGGACAACCCTAAGTATAGAGCATTAATTGTAGAAATATTTTGCATCCAGACTATGAGAATCCTTAGAAAGATTAGATGGAAAATATGTTGGTAGATTCTCATATAAAGGCCCAAAACCACTTAATATTTATGATTTTAGATCTAGAGATCTTGGAGGAACAAACAACCTAAATACAATATATGACCCAATAGCTAGAGCAAAAATCATATTGAAATATTTGCATGATTTTTTAAAGGGAAAACCTTCTCTTTGTAATCTATAATATAACAAAAGCATATATATTATAAAGGATCAACAAGTTGTATAAATTTCATTTCATTTCCCTTTGTATAGTAGTATGCACATCTCTAGGCAGTATTGTAGGTAACCCAAACCCCCACTTTTGGCATAATATTTGTAATGCTTTACTTACACACACACACACACACACACACACACACACACACACACACACACACACACATATATATATATATATATATATATATATATGAGTCCTACACATCTATTTGGTTTCATTTGTTTTTTTCTCAAGCCTTAACTCATCTCCTTCGTATGTGTATTCTTGTATTTCAATATATACTTATATATGTTAAGGATAGGAAGTTTTCACACTAGAACATTATGGTCAAAGTTGCTATGCATAGGGATCTTATTTGGTCTTTGGTGCATCACATCTTGTTAGCTTAGGTTTTTTCCTCTCTGCTATCTTTGTTTTTCCTTTCTTTGACCCTTTTTTTCCCAAGCTATTAGATTAGGAACTGTACACCTAAGATCATATCTTATAAAGGATCAAACCTTTATCAAAATATTGGAGGTCCCTAACTGAGCTAAACCTTGTGCTTTTAAGACCATCCCTATTGTATCACTTTGCACGAGGTGTGATAGCCTCGATCACCTAGAACACTCCTCATTCGATGGTTAAGACAATCGAAGAGGACAATAGGACTTCTCAATTTGGTTCATACTAATATTTTCAAACTATTGGATCTAAGTTATAATGGCTTTATATATTTTCAATTTTTTTTCTATAATCATATATGCAAAGTGTGGGTGTTCTTTTTACAAAACAAAAATGTATTTTTTTTTCTATTTCAAATAATTTAAGTCTCAAGTTGATACATTTAGAATTCATTGTATCCATACCCTCCACTCAATTCAAGAGAGAAATTTTACCAATAATGAGTTTTTAGATTTCTTAAATAAACATGGCATTTGTCTATAATTAAAATATTCTTACACACTACTCCAAATGGTGTTGTTGAACACAAAAAATAGAACCATCATGGAAATGGTTTGTTGCATGTTGAAATATTCTCAACATGCATCCTATTTTGGTGTAAAAGTGGTACATATTGTAGTTTACTTGCTCAACCATACCCCCACTGTATCACTTGATCATGACACTCTAAACGAAGCATGCACTAGACATAAGCCATCAACATCTCATCTTAGTGTTTTTGGTTGTGTAGAATATATTCACATCCAAAATTTGAAGAGAAAAAATCTATATAACAAGTCTTCTCGGTGCATTTTATTAGGCTAAAATGATGAATAAAAATTATATAGATGATTTGATTTGGCTACCAAAAAATTGTATATTAGCCATGATGTCATTTTTTATGAGAAATATAAATCACCCTCATTCTCTCCACAAGATTCTTCATCTAACTCTATCCAATAATAATTCAAAGTGATGAAGATGGAGAATATGCTAATGAGGAAGTTTCAAATGATAATAATAATGATTGGAAAGTGGACCAACAGGTGGCTTTCTTCTAGGGGTAGAATAACCTTGGTAAAATCAATCCTTCAATCTATTCCTATTTATGTTTCTTCCATGTTGAATATCCCAAAGGTTGTTCTTCGAGAACTGGATCAAATCAGTCATTGATTCCTATGGAGTGGTACTAAGAAGAAAATAAAATGGGCCTTGGTGAAATGGGACACTTTATGTCTTCCTAAGAATGAAGGAGGGTTAGGATTCCAATATTCTATTAATAAAAACAAAGCTTTAGCTGCTAAATTATATTGGAGGATGTTGCATAACCCCAATGCTCTTTGGGCCAATAATCTCCATGCTAAATATGCTAAGAACAAAAGTCTTGAAGACCTTGTTCACTATCATCTTCCTACCAAAGGTTCTCCCATTTTAGAAGTTCTTAAGACTGGTGAATATTTGATAAATAAAAAATTATTTTGGATAATTCCTAATGGTCAAGAGGAAATTTTTTTGACATATTCTTGGGATGGTCACAAGCCTTTGATAACTTAGTTTCCCAATTGGAGGCCTTGGATGTAGGAGATTCATTGAGATAACTAGATAAACATGGCTAATTATTGTCAGTGCCATACTGGTAAATCAAAGGTTGGTAGATATTGGATCCCTATTGAGGACTAGCCTGTTCGAATCCTAGAAATACAAATACAAGATATCCAAGGCATCCTTCATATGAGATCTCTCTCTTTGTCCCATGAAAAATATTGTTTTGGATGGAAGATCACTACTAAGGGTGAGTATTTAGTTGCTCAAGGTTATTTAATATTATGCCATAATAATCCCAACCAATCTTATGACATATTTTCTCATTTTTGGGCTTAAAATATCTAGCCTAAGGTGAGGTTCTCTACTTGGTTTTTATTACATCGTAGGGTGCTTACTGGTGAGCAACTTATGAAGCGTGGTTTTCATGGCCCTTTTAGATGTGAAATGTGTGGAGAGAATGTATAAACTCTTAGCCATATTTTTATTGAGTGTAATTTAGCCTCTGAGCTATGGAGGAGAATGGGCACTTTACTTGGCTTACAGTGGTCCAATTTTTTTTTACTTTTGAACAGATTTGGAGGGATTGGCCTAAACAAGAGGGTGTTGATAATTTTATTAGGTAGTTAGTTTGGACGGATTCTACCATTCTTCTTTGGAATATCTGGAATGAAAAGAACAACCAAAATTTTAATCAAGATAGGAAGGATATCCACTATATTTGGCAAAATACCATAGCCAACTTAGTTGAATTAGTCCATCAACTCAATCACCCCCAAAACTCCAACCAAAGATCTTATCAAGTGATGCAAATATTGAATATTAAATATTCTAAGGGAAACCAACTTAAAGGGAATGTGAGTATTTATAGATTTATAGGACAAGAAATTTGCAACCTCCTCCTAAGGATTTTGGAAAAGTAAATACTGATGAAGCCTCTAGAGGGAACCCTGGAAAATTTAGTGTGGGAGGAATTGGTAGAATTTCATATGGCTCCCTAGTTTTTACTTTTGCTGAGAATTTGGGTATTATTTCCAATAACCTTGTTGAGGGGTATGGTATCCTTAGAGGCCTTTAAGAGGCTACTAAGTTTGTATGGGAAAATGCATTAGTTGATTCTAACTCTCAACTCATGATTAATATTTTGAAGACTCCTAAGAATCATAAGGTTGATTGGAGAATAAAAAGAATTATTGAGAAGATTCAATTAATCCATATGGGATTTTTTAAATTTGATTACAATCATGTGGTCAGAGATCAAAACAAGAGTGTTGATGCTTTAGCTAATTGGACTTTGGACAAAGGTGATATTACTTGTTATAGCCACCCTATTATATGGTGGGCTTTGCAAATAAGGGAAGCTATTCTTTCTATCATTTATTTGGATGGCTCCAATTCTGAAGGTACCTAGTTTCTTCTTGCTTTATTTTTGCTTCTCTTTGGTTCGGTCAGGGTATTTTAGTTCCCTAGCTAAAACTATTATTTCTTTTGTTTCCTCTATTGATTATTGCCTTAAAAGTATTTTGGTCTAGAAAGGTCATTGTTATGTTCATTTTTTTTCTTTTTTTGTTTAGTTTTTTGAGGTGTGTGTGTTTTTTGTTTTGTTTTGTTTTTGTGTTCTTTGTGTTGTTTTTTATTTTTCTTCTATTTTTGTTGTTTTATGTTTTTTGTGTGTTTTTTTGTTATTATTATTGTGTTTTTGTTGTTCTTATTCTTGTGTTTCTATATGTTTGTGTTAATTCGTGTTTTTGTGTGTGAGTATTTTCTATGTTTTTTATTTTTATTTATTGTCTGTTGTTGGTTGTTTTTTATTTTAATTTTTTAATTTTTTTGGCTTTGGTTGTTTTTGTTTTTCATATTTTTGTTGGTTATGTCTCTGTAGTGTTCTGTTGTTTTTGTCATGTTTGTGTTTTGTTATGTTGTTCTTGTGTTTTTTCTATGTGGTTTGTCTTGTGTTTTTTTTTATCTTATTGTGTGTGTGTTTGGTTGTTCTTTATATTTTGACACACTCAAGGAGCATGTTTTTTATTTTATTTTATTATTTTTATTTTTTTAATATTTTTATGTGTTTGTTTGCTCCTTGAGTATGTCAAATATGGTAGGCCAGGTTCGAGCCCTGGGTAATTTTGATGAAATGGATACCCCTAACTCCTTGGGTCTTATTCGAAAGTGGCATACCTTCTGGGATTTTTTCCACAAAAAAATAAAAAAATAATGAATATAATGATGGAGATGTGTATCAATTTGCTTTACGACATCACACATAGAAAATATCCAAGTGGTACATTACAACACTAAGAGCTTCAAGAATAAATGGAGTTCCAAATACATCTACCATATGACCAAGGACATGTAGCATGGCTCATGAAGAGGTAAATATGGCCCTAATAAGCACTAATGTATAAATTTTTTAACCATCCATAGTGCAAGAGGCTCTTCAATCTAATTATTGGAAGAATGCTATGAATACTAAATATCAATCATTAATGAAGAATAATATTTGATAGATTGTTGATTTTCCTCCAAGGAAGAAATCCAATAGATATAAATGACTTTTAAAGATAAAATATAAATAAAATGAAATTATTGATTAATATAAGGTATGACATGTAGAAAATGGCTATGCAAAAAAATAGGGCATCCACTATGAAGAAACATTTACACCTACAACAAAAAATAAAGACTGTTATAATGATATTTTCTTTAGCTACACAATTTGGATGGAGGATTCATCATATGAATTTCAAAAGTGTTATTCTCAATGGAGACCTAAAATAATAAGTCTACATAAATCATCCCAAGGGATTCATTACACCTAGGCAAGAAACAAATGTGTGTAAATTAATCAAATCTCTTTATGGTATCAAATAGGCTCCTCAAACCAAGTATATACAAATAGATGAACATTTTATTATTATGGTTTAAAGATAAATCCATATAATCTAAATTTATAACACAAGGAATATGGGGGAAGTTGTGATCATCATTATATATTTGGATGATTTAGTCATCATAGTAAATTTTGAGCAAATGATTCTTGCAACAAAGGATGACTTGAAAAACTCATTTGACATGACTAATCGTGGACTATTACACTATTTTCTATGGTTGGAGGTATGACATACACATAATTACATGTTTGTCTCACAAATCAAATATCCTAAGATACTTCTTGATAAGTATCACATGAATTATTATGATATCATGATGAATCCTATGGAACTAGAGCTACAACTCTCATGATATGACACCTCTCCACTATTGAATGTAACTCTCTATTGATAGTTGGTTGGAAGTCTCATTTACCTAACATACACTACACTGGATATCAGTTTTATAGTAAGTTACCTCTCATGATTCATTCAAAAACCAAAATTATCTCATTTAAAGGAAACAAAAAGGATATTGAGGTATGTCTATGGTACCATTAAGGATGGTTTTTAATTTAAGAAGAATAATTAGTTCTTCTTAACCAACTACATAGATGCAAATTATGCAGGATATATTGATAATTGAAAATCTACCTCTAGTCATGTATTCTTTCTAGTATCTATATATATATATATATATATATATATATATATATATATAAGGTGGAAGTAAGAAACAATAAACAATTGCTCGATCTTCCACAAACGTAATATATTATGTTGTAGGAGGAGTTATCTATGAGGCAATATGGTTGAAACATATTCTAGCAAGTATGGGTGTACCACAAAATAAACCAACAACCATGTACTATGACAATCAAGGTGTATTGAAACTTTTTTGTAATCTAGTGTTCCATGAGTGCACCAAACACTTTGATTTTCAATCCCACTTCATATGCAAACATGTTCAACAACATAATATTTAGCTCAAATTTTTCCTACTCAAGAATAATGCACAAACCTCTTCACCAAGTCACTTGGATGTGTTAAGTTTGAAGCATTTTGATATTTTATCTCCAATAATCTTAAAACTATGATGTAATAAGGGGGAATGTTAGGAATTATTACCATCATAGTCAACATTATTATAAGTAGAGTGGTTGCAACCACTAAACATAGGGTCCATTAGTTCATTATAGTTAAAGGAAGTTACTTTTCAACTATGGTTTGTTATGTTATACTAGACAAGGTAATTGTGTATAAATATATTCAAACCAATAATGAAAATCATAGAATCATTCCCATAAATAAATGCAACCAAACACCTTCCTAACTATTCTCATTTCACCACTAAATACAATAACTACAAATTAAAAAATTATTCTTTTTTCAAAAATTATTTTCCATGATATCTCAATAAATCAATGGGTTCTCTCTCACTAGCGAGTTGCACAAAGGTCGATCTTTAACCATGGAATCCATGCAAATATATTTTTCCTCTAATTTTGTTTCTTAATATTGCTATGATCCTAATAATACAAATACAGATCATAACTAGTGAGGAATAAACCTTTTTAATATAAATTTAATTCTTTAATAATAGTGATGTTTAAAAATAAATTACCTAATTGATGACCTTAATTCTAAGTTCATAATTTAATTTTTTTAGAAAATTGGTATCATTTTAAATCTATGAAGTATAGCTTTGCTCAACAAGTGATACATGGAGCAAAAACACCATAGAATCACTACTTAATATAACTTTAATCAAGCAAAATATTTAATATTTTTGTTGTTATGGCTTGTACCATCTATCTCCACTATATTTAAATTATTTATTGTTGTCCTTTTAACTAGTTTTATTAGCAAAATTACCACCTACCTTACTAATGCTCATATAAATAATTGTTGTAATTACAATATCTCCTAATATAGGTATTTCATTTACAATAGATACATCTATTAAATGGTCACCTAATATAGATATATCATAATATTTTACTATTTATTTTATTTTATTTTTAATTTACATGGTGGAATCAGTAGCTGCCACAAATTCGAACAAGCTATCTAGATTTTATGGCTGGCACAGTAATCTGTGCTATTCACCCCAAAAACTACCACATAGAACTTTGTTCAGTCCACCCCTAACATGCCACAATCATTTTAAACATTTTACACCACTAAAAGCACCAGGAAAGGGATTAGGGTTAACTAGGATTAGGTTAGGGTTTCCTATGAAATATCCTAACTAAATTGGTGCACACATATGTAGGATGGAATAATTAAGACTGATTAGGGTTTAGAAACCTAATTAACCTTTTTAATCCATAAATTTCACTTAAGTGAAGTCACTTTAAAATTAGAATTTGAATTAAATTTAATTAATACTTTTGGAAAATAATAGTCTCGTGGGGTCCTAATTAGGTCTAGGAAGGGCTTAAGTGGCCTTAGGTGATTGATAAATGGTCTTTTGATGGATGAAAGGTGGTTATAATGTGGATTGAGTAGTTTAATAGGGTTTTGTACCTATAAACCAGTGGGATGGTCTATATAAGTCTATGATATGCTATGCTAATCTAGAGTGATCTACGCTAGTCTATACATGTCTATAGTAGTCTACACATGTCTACAATAGTCTACAATAGTCTACGTAGGTCTAGATAAATCTACAATAGTCTATGTTGGTTGAAAATAGCCTAGAGGTGTCTAGGATGGCCTATGTGAACCTACAAGTGTCCAAAAGGATCTACAATTAAGTAGAGGTAGACATGTGTGACTTTTGGGTGTCTACATTTACCCCTTTTTTTACTATACTGTGTAGAACATATTTTAATACAAAAATATGATGGGAGAAAGTAGAAGATGAATAAGAGAAAATAATGGGATTCAATCAAAGGTATGTAGCCACTTGAAGTGTGACCATACAATATTGATCGATAGGCCAAGAGAATAAGGGAAAATAATGGGATCCAATCAAAGGTATGCATCCGCTTGAAGCATGACCATACAACATTGATCGATAGCCAAGATAATAATGGAAAATAATGGGATCCAATAAAAGGTATGTAGTCACTCAAAGTGTGACTATACAACATTGATTGATAGCCAAGAGAAGAAGGGAAAATAATGGGATCCAATCAAAGGTATGTAGCCGCTCGAAGCATGACCATACAACATTGATTAATAGCCAAGAGAAGAAGGGAAAAGAATGGGATCCAATCAAAGGTATGTAGCCACTCAAACTGTGACCATACAAAATTTATTGATAGCCAAGGGGAGAAGGAAAGAATAAATGAAGAAGAAGAGGATAAATAAGAGAGAAAGAAAATGGAAAACGATGACAAATGCAAATGGATGATTGCAGATGCAATGCTATGGTTTTTCTGATTCTGTATGACATTTTTCAATGTCATACTAGTTGCTTGTGAAGGTAAATTATGAATTCTTTGCTTTTATGACCAATGTAGGATGGTCCAAAGTATGAATAGAAAAATACCTATTCAAATTTTTGTTGTTGATTGATTGATGAGTGCATGGTGACATGTGTCAAACCATTTGAGCTATTTGACATGGATTATTCAAATGTTTCATTCATTATGTATCATTAATTCTAGAGTGACATCTCCAATTTTGCACATGGGTTATTCAAACGTACCATTAATTATGTATCATGAACGCCAGAGTGACATCTCCATTGTTGTGCATAACTCTCATGATCTAACAAATATCTAGTTGGGATTGAGATTATTATCATAAGATAATCTTTAGCAAAAAAAATTGTAGATAGATGCAATATCCATGATTTGGATGTTTGGTTGTTTGGTTGCATGCAAAGCTAACTTTTGGATATGAATACCCCCTCAAATGAGGAATCAACAATGAGGTGAATGAAATATGGTGATGTGATGATGGATTGGTTGATAGAAGAAAAATGCATGATGAGATTGATGATAAATCAAAAGGGCAAGAATATGGACAGATTTCTTAGGGTTTGTGATGAAATTTGGGTGATTTTGGGGCTTCTAGGCTCATTTTGTAGGGCAAGGGGTGAATTGGAATTGGATTCATAGGCCGAGGGATGAATTGGTCTAATTCATAGTTTGAGGGGTGAATCAGGTCTAATTCACAGGTCGGGGGGTAAATTGCACTTAATTAGAGTTTTAGGTATATTAAAACCCTTTTGGAAGTATGGGGGGTAATTTTGATGGTGATAAACTTGGAGAGTGAGGAGTGAGTGATGATTGGCAATGTGGAGCTCTTGCAATTGATCAATTTGAGTGACAGGATGGTGAGAGAATGCACTGGCGTTGGTGTCCAATGTGGAGACCCACCGATAAGTGTTCTTTATTTTATTTGTTTTTCAATTTTATTTCTAGAGAAACATGAAATATGGGGGAGAGGTTTTCATGTTATTTTTAAAATTTAGGCAAATTTTAAATGAAATTGGAACACAAAGTGTTAAACAAGATAAATGGGTACCCAAAAGTGTGATCGCTTTTTAGGTTTGACTAGTTTTTGTTGTAGTTTGGCTGGGTGATAGGTAGGATAGTCTCGTAGTTTGACTTTGCATTTTTTGAAATGATGTTGCATTGTTTTTGAAATGTGGTTGAATTTCATTCGTAAAAGTGGGAAATGGGTATCCAACCATGTGACTATTTTTTTTTTTATCTCCGTTTGGCACGTTATCTGAGTGTGAGATGTTAGGATGTAAATTAAGAAAATTTGACTGCTAAGTTTTCCACTGAGGGTATATTATTTTTTAAAACCGTTGATAATTTCACTATAGAAGGGCAAAATGGGTATTCAAAAATGTAATTTATTTTGGTGTGATTGCATTTGGTGAATGTTTGAATTACGTGCCATGATGCAGATAGGAATGAAATTAACATTGGCTATTGGGAGCCTGATTTGTATTATTTTTTGTTTTTGTTTGAACTTTCACGATAAAATGGTGAAATGGGTATCCAAAAATGTGACTGTGTTTTTGATGTGTTGTGATTTAGCATGTGCACTATATTGATGATGTTAGATCGATTTTGGCATCGAACTTTGTGCATATTTGTATACTATTTTTGAAATTTATTGAAACTTTTACCATAAAAGGTCAAAATGGGTGTTCAAAAATGTATTTTGTTTTTGTATGTTTTGTGGATTGATGTGGTTATGAATTTCATGCCACAATGAGTATGTGGAAATTTTAAAATTTGATTTTTGGAAGCCAAATATGTACTATTTTCCACATTTGTTTGGACTTTTACCATGATATGGAAAAATAGGTATCCAAATATGCAACTGTGTTTTTATTGTTGTGATATGTGGATTGTGCATGTTTTATGTATTGAAGTGCATGACAAATTAAATGAATTGATTTGTGTGTGAAATATATTTAAATAAAATTAAATTTTGTTTAATTGGAGGATTGTGTATTGAACTAATGTGAATTTTTTTGTTCTTGTTTGCGTATGAACAGGTAAAGAAGATTGAGCCATGACATCAAGTTTGTATTATGAATGGCGAGTTGGATAAGCTCATGAAGACTGAGGATTATGAGGCGTGGTTGGATGCAGTGTGGTTTAGAGGTGTGTAGGAGTGCAAGAGCATTAATTCTAATAGGATGTATATCTATGCATTATGTGAGATATGGGACATGGATCGTAAAACTTTTCATTTTTCGATGGGTGAGATGACGATCACCCTGGAAGATGTGTAAAGGATATACAAGTTACCTATTGAGGGTGTTCTAGTGAGGGCTACCCCAAATGATATGCATGTAATTGTGATGGAGCGATTATTTGGGGATAATTATGGGGAGGTGGATACAAAGAAGATGGATTATGATATTCTATAGAACAATAAGATGTTATCTAAGCGCCAATGTGTGGCGATGATGATGATCTCTACTTATGCTTTGTCTAACACTTCAAGGGTATTGTTTACTTGGATTGGATGTGGTGAGTGATATGGTGGAGCACAGTATTGTGTTTGCATTGGACACCTACACTTTTGGCCTAGGTGTATAGAGAGTTGCATAATATAGTGTGTGTTAGGAGGATGGGGTTAAGCTATACTCCTCTACTATAGGTGTGGGCATGGGAGCACATAGACATTGAGTGACTGTTGATATTGCCCTATAAGGTGCATGTTGAGGGACAAACACATTTAACCTATGCTTTGATATGGAGGATAGATGAGGAGAAGGGTATTAAGAGGCCACATGAGGGTTATCCTCTATTTTATAGGGTGGATTTTTGGAATTTGGTACCTAATGTGATTACATGGAGGTCATGGAAGTGTGGAGTGGTATGGAAGCATGATGATGAGTAGTTGGGTACCATTCATTGGAGGAGGTGGTTGGTGGGATGGTACACTTGGTAGGCTAAGTTATTTTAATTTAGTCAAATCATGCAATAGTTTGTACTATGACAAGACATTCCAGAGGTACCTGTTGTATATTATCAATGACGGGGTGACAAGGGGTAGCCACCTATAGTCTTACCATGGGATGATGAGAGGTACCCATCGATGGTGATCACAAATGTGGATAATGTAGGGATGACACCAGAGTATGATGCTTGGTGTATGATGTAGAGCTGGGAGCTAGGTGTTGGGGTAGTCGATCGATGGGTACCACCTACTGGTGGGGTACCTACAATAGGGGGGAGGGTAGCAAGAGGTACTCAAGCCAAGTTATAAGATAGATATGTTAGTGAGATAGAGGTGCCTCTTTGATTATCTAAGTGACGATTGGGTGGTTTCTCGATTTCCTTTGTGGAGAGAGTGAAGGAGATTTCTACGAATAGTGGGACGCATCCTATGGAGGAGGAAGCGACAGTGGAGGAGGTACATGGGGGTATGGCTATTTAATGATACCATGGAGATGGGTTTCTTTTATGGGATTTATGAGATTCCTATAAAGGAGTAGGAGTTGCAGTATGTAGAGTAGGAGGTGTTGTTATTGTGAGATCGAGTATGACAACTAGAGGAAGAGCTCTATGAGGGTGAGATAGAGGTGACAGATTTAGAGGAGAGGCTGATAGTGTTGGAGGCTACTAGTGATGTACATCAAAATTTCTTCAAGGCTAGGTGTGCTAATATGGTAGAGGATATCGAGCATCTAAGGATACAGGCATAGAGGGAGTGATATGTAGTGGAGTTTCAATATGTCAAGATTGTAGAGCTACGATATGATATGGCAAGGTAGCAACAAGCATGAGAGGAGGTTGAGGGAGACTAGGTGGTAGGGGAGGTGTCAGCTAATGTGGTTGCTTTGAGGTAGGATATAGAGCAGCTATGGAGGAGTAGTGAGAATGCAAAAGGGTTGTTGGCTATAGAGGTAGTAAAGTAGACAACTTAAGAGTTTACTCTAGCAATGCATGGGATCTTGCTCCATAATTATGACCAGGTGGTGTCACAATCTAGGTCATAATTATGCATATAGACACAATCATAGTAGAGTCATAGAAGTGCATATTTGGTGGGTCGAAGAGGTACAAGGGTTGAGGTATGATATGTGACACAAGATGTAGATGTGGCTACTAGTTTAGGGGTGGTGTTGTCTCCTGTAGGGGCTCAAGGATTAAGAGCAAGGGCAAAGTCTAGTAGGGTTGTAGCAGCACGTGGGATATCTCTGAGGAGGTATAGCTACAAGGGGAGTGGAGAAACTCCTAGTGGTAGTTAGGTTGATTATCATTGTAGCCTACAGATATGTTTGGATGATGTATGATGGGCATGGTCCCAGTTTATAGCCTACGATTATTTTTGATTGATTACATACACATACACACACACACACACACACACATATATATATAATTTTTGGTTGTGGCTTATATATATACATGCATTTTGATTATTATTTGAATGTATTTGAATTGTGTTAGCATATTTTAATGTGTGAGTAAGTGTACAATGCATGAATGTATATGTGGTAGGGTGTAGGCATATGATTATCCTGTAGTATAGGTATACTATAGAATGATATGAACTTATGTAGGTTGAATACAATACAATGTGATTTGATATGAATGAGACAATGTATGTTAGAATTTTGGTAAATGTATGTAACATAACTGCAATGATGTAATGTGGGAGGATGTATGTAGGATAAATGCAATGCTATAATGTTTGGTAACTCTAAGTAGCATAGATGCATAGGCGCATGTATTAGAGGACTGAAATGCGTAAAGGAAGAACTTATATCATGGCATGTACCTATGAAAATGTGATCCATTCCCTAATCTTAGGTATGTAGGATGGTATAAGGCATATGTAATACCTTTTACATACATAGTTATAGTAATCAAATCTAAAACAAAAAACTATGCAAGTGTTTGCAACAACTCATAACTAATATGATTGGTTCAAATTCTATCATGGACCTATGTTTGTAAATGAGTGAGGTTCATTTATCCATTTTGAGGGAGGTAGGATTAACCCATTGTAAACATAGCCAAACTAGCTAGCTCATCCACAAGCGCACAGTGATCTGTACAAAATAAGGTCGCTAATGTGAAAGATGTTGCCACTTGTAAGACTATTCCACTGGTAGGTAGGCTCTTTGAGCCTATTTCTAGTGATGTAAATCATCCCATGGTGTTATGTTGAACCTAAGGACCAAATGCAATGAAGCATAACATATGTGATATATAGAGGCTTTCCATTTTGTTTTATACTCCTCGTTTATTGCTTGTATTTGTTTTGTGGTGCTCTTTTTCCTTCTTTTCTCTTTTTTTTTTCTTTTTTTGTATGGACGTTGGCTTTTATTTTCTACCTATTTATCTAATTTTTGCTTATGCTTATCCCTTTTTTTATCCTTAGGTCGTATGTTGACCATGCAAGTGATAGGATGAGCAGGGGAAACCGTTCACTATATGGCGATATCTATGCAAGGTGTTATCTTCCCTAGACTCAAAATTTATTTAAGCATGTAAATTGTGTGATTGATACGTGATAAAATTTTAACAAACCTAAAAAAACTATAAGTGTAGAAAACCTATCAGCTAGAGGTGACATTTGATTGACTGAACTAGTGAATGGTGAAAACTAAACAAGACACATATATACATCCTAATCCTGAGAAGGGGGAATGGAAATCCAAATGGTGATGCTAACAAGTGCATATGTTATTCCTGTTGAAGGTGCATTTCTAGGGAAAGAATATACAAACATAAAATAAAATCGTAAGAAAATAGAAATGGATATATGCAATGGATGTAATATAAATGATGTAAATGGTAGAATGGCATATCTACAAGAGGAAGAGCATGAAATACAGTGACCATGGATTTAAAAACTTATTTATAAAGAAATGTAAGGTGTGATGAGAATGGAGGTAGTGTGTTGTGGTAAAGGTTGCCCCAGCATGTGGGGTGTGTGTGTAGTAGGTGAATAATATGTGACTAGTAGGTATGCATGCAATAATGACAAAAAGGAGAAGAATTTGAAGTTGGGATTTACAAATGGAATAAGTAAGAAAAAATAAGCATTGGTAACCAACAAGACGAGGGGGTTACCCAAGGAGAGGGATGAGAATAAAGACACTCGATCAATGTAGGTATGTAGCCGCTTGAAGTGTGACCATAGAACTATGCGAGGAAAAAGAAGAAGAAGATAGAGGAACAAAGATGGAGGATGAAGGGGAACTACAGATGGAAAAAGTGATGATGATCAAGTCACAAGTGAGGAGGTGAGAAAATGATGTTGCTAGGGATTTGGTGATTTTTGTAGTTGGACATGTTATGGATGTAGTGAGAGGGAGCTATTAGAGATTCACGTGATGGGAATGTATGAGGAACGATGTAGCATGGGGGACTCTAAAGTCAGGTGGATGAACAAGAATGCTCAAATGATGGGATGTCATCGCCAATAAAAATGTTATCTACAAGGGTTTTAAATGTATGATAGGCATAAATATCATGGCCTGGCTAGTGATGGTATATACAAAATGTATGTTCATGGTAATTCCATAGATTGGTATGTGATGGGTCAATAGTCCTAATTTTAGGTAACACAAGGAGGCCTTTGTGAAGTAGATGGTGAAATATTTTAGATAATGGTGTGGATGGGATAGGCATGGGGTAGATGTAGGGATCCATGAAAGGTGAACGAGAATCAAATGGAGTGAGGTCAAATGGTGGAGGAGTGGGTCGAGACTCTGACGTGGGTCAAAATTGAGGAAAATGAATGGACCTAGGAGGAGGTGAAGATGTACAGGCCATGGTGGACTGGTGAGTAGACTTGAGGCAATGATAATGACTCATATGTAGATTGAGAGCCTCAAGTCAAGATAGGATGTGTTGGATATCATTATGTGGATTTAATGAGATGGGAGAAGGTGGAGAGAAATACTCCAATGGATAAGGAGTGAAGTATAGATGTGAATTGGGGTTTGCATGAGAGGATAATGGGGGTGAGTGGAATGAATTAGTATATTGTGAGGTTGGTTGAAAAGGTAAAATACGAAGTGGTGAGGGTGTCATTTGAAGTATGGGTGGTGCAAGAGAAGGTTATGGGTAATGTTTTTTATGGGATAAAGGTACATGCATGGAAGTGGCTTGGGAAGCATGTAGGTTAAGAGCTTGAGCATATGGGGACATCCAACTCAAAAGTGTGGGAGGTAGGCATGAAGGACATGCAGGATGAGATGTGTATCCTCGATTGGGAGGGTGATAAGTTTTGGAAGGATGGCAAGGGGAAGAGGATAGTGAGTAGGGGTTCCTTGCATCCTTAGGTGTATGTGGAGGAGACCCCTAGGTGCGAACATGGGAGTTTTCCTCATTTTTTTTAAATGAGAATAGGGTGACTTAGTTGTCTCCTACGCAAGGTGAATAAGAGGAATATCTATGGTAGGATGAAGGGCATTGAGGTGGAGTGTGGTGATCCAACCAAGATGAGGGTGAGGACTGTATGGTATGTATAGTGGTAGGTGTCCTGGTCAGATCGACCAGTGTGATTGAAACTAGGGGTACTGGGGGATGATCCAGCATGGTAGTAGTCTGATATCCTGATAGTGTGTGTGTATAATCATGTATCTCTCCTGATGATGTAATGGTGTATGATGTAAATCTTGCAAATAGAAATAGATACCAAAAACATATAAATGGCATAAGCAAATGTACATCTATATAACAAAAAGTAAAGATCATGTGTGTATAGTGATGTGCATACTGAATGGTGTGTATGTAGGTAGCACTATGTATGATGTGTGGTGGTGGAGACCTGTGTAAAGCTACACATTAAATGTATGAAGTTTAGTGAGACCTTCGATATTAGCCAGTCGATAGGCACCTAAATCAAATTTATGCATGATTATGAATGGGCCCAACCAGTTTGGGGTAAACTTGTTGCGTTGTTGGTGAGGCTAACTTGTGATTTTTTGGTTCTCCTTGAGAAATAATTTGCCAATATAAAATTTGCACTGGTACACCTTACTATCATAGGAACGATGAAGGCAATATTGATAGACTCACATGTGCTCGATGGCATGAATGCGGTGTTCATAAGGGAGTGTGAGTTGATCGAAGTGGGTTTGACAAGCAGTGTCATCATAAATTAATTCTTTTATAGATATCCACAGGGATGGTATCTCTAGTTCCAAGGGCATAATAGCTTCAACACCATATATCGATGAGAAGTGTGTTTCCCTAGTGGGAGTACAAATGCTCATATGGTAGGCCCACAAAGCTAAGGGTATTTGGCTATGCCAATCATGATGAGACTCTACTACTATTTCATGAAGTATGGAGCAGATTGTTTTGTTCATCACCTATTCCTGATCATTGTCCTATGGGTAGTATGGGGTAGATAAATTGTGATGGATGTTGAATTTGGTGCAAAGATCATGGAAATTTTTATTTTTGAATGATTTTCCATTGTTAGAGATGATTTGGTAGGGGATTTCAATGCGATAAATTATGTGGTCTATGATGAATGACGTAATATTAGCTCCTATGGTTTGGATGAGTGGGATGGCTTCGACCCACTTTGTGAAGTAATCTATGGCTGTAATGATAAATTTGTGATTATTGTATGAGGCAGGTGTGATTTTTCCAATAAGATAAATTCCCCATTAAGAGAAAGGCCACATGGATTGAATAGGTTGAATCGCTTGATATGGGAGATATGTGAGGTTTGCTTGTTGTTGACACTTGATATAGTTCTTCACATACTCACAAGAATCATGCTCCATATTGGGCCAGTAGTATCCCATGCAAAGATGCACTTTGTGATTGCCATGCCACTGAAGTGGCCACCGTATGTACCATCATGGGTTTCTTGTACAACCCATTGAGATTCATGTGGTTCTAGGTATTACAAGAGGATGCCATCATGATTGCGATGGTAGAGGATGTCCCCTGGTAGTGTATAATGAATCACTCTTTTTTTGACTGCTCAATGATGAGCATGTGGTAAGTCACATGGTAGGAATCCTAACTTAATATAATCCTTGATTTGTGCAAACCAAGGATCGTATGGTTGGGTGTTGAATACATGAATACCTCCATCATCTATGGGAGGTGCAAGTGATATGGTAGATTGGGTGAGAATGTGAATGGATACACAATTGGTATCTGAAAAGGGGTTTTGCAGAATTAATGATCTTAGGGAGGCTATTGTATCTGCAAAATGATTTGATAATCGTAGAGTGGTTTCGATGTCGTACCACTCGAATTGGGAAAGAAGTTGTTGTGCAACCTACTTGTATTATTGAAGGACTAGACAACAACATTGCCAAATTTCTTGCACTTGGTTTACTATTAAAATGGAATTGCCTATAATGTAGAGGCACCTAATATGCATGCATGGGCCTATTTTAATCCTAGGATTAAGAATTCATATTCTACATTATTGTTTGTGTAAGGGAAGTATAATTTGAATTAAAATGGGAGTGGTTCCCCTTCAAGTGTCAAGAAAATAATACTTTCACCCCCAACATGAGTGTATCAGGAGCCATAAAAGAATAGAGTTAAATTGGCTAGTGATTCAAGCTCAACATATTCTTTGACTTTAGTAATGTGGAATATGGAATCATCTAGAAACTAAATAAGGAGAGGTTGATCATTTGTTAATGGGGCCTCTACAAGTTGGTCTACGATGAGCTATACTTTTATGGATTTTTGTGAAATGAACTCTAGGTCGAATTTATTTAGGAGCATAATCCATTTTGCAGTGTGAGATTTGTGGTAACTTTTGTTCATAATATATCACAAGGGATTGTCTTGGGCGATGAGAAAAGTAGTGTGGTTTAACATATAATGATGAAGTTTTTGGATGGCAAAAACTATAGCTAGGCATAGTTTTTTCATGTACTCATATCATATTTTGTAGTTGACTAGCATATGAATGATATAATATATAGCTTGCACTTTGTCGAGTGCATTCTTTTGAGCTAGCAATGTGCCTAGCATGAAATTTGTGGCTAAAATGTATAGCGTAAGTGGTAACTATGGGTGTGGGAGAGACATAATTGGTGGAGAAGTGAGGTAGGCTTTGATAGAATCAAAGGCTTCTTGATAGTTGTTAACCCATTTTAAATTGACTCCTTTTTGTAGGAGATGATTGAATGGTTTACACTTGTATGAAAGTTGTGCTATGAATCGATAAATGAATGTGATCTTGCCTTGGATTATGTGCAATTGCTTTAGGTTGGTAAGTGGGGGTATCTCAATGATGAATTTCACTTTGTTAGGGTCTATCTTAATACCATGTTAGGTGATAATGAACCCTATTATTTTGTCTGAGGTAACTCCAAAGACACACTTCTTTGGGTTAAGGCACACATTATGTTCTAATAAATGGTCAAAAATATTTTAGAGATCTAAGTGTTTTGAATGTTCCTTGGACTTTGCGATGAGGTCATAAACATAGTCTTCCACAATTTTGTGCATGTAATCATGAAAGATACAAGTTATGGCATGTTGGTAAGTCCCCCTAGTATTTTTAAGTCCAAAAGGCATGACCTTGTAGAAAAAAGTCCCCTAAGGGGTTTTGAATGAAATTTTATGTTGATCAATAGGATTGATCTTAATTTGGTTGTACCCAAAGAATCTGACCATAAGGGAAATCATATCGTGGCCTGCTATGAAGTCGACTAGTGATTCGATGTTAGGTAGAGGGAAGTTGTCTTTGGGACATGATTTATTTAAATCATAGAAGTTAGTGTAGACATGAACCTCACTGGATGCCTTAGGTACTGGAACCATGTTGGACACCCACTCAGGATAGTTTATGGGTACGATAAATTCTACATATAATACGTTTTGGAGCTCAGATTTTATTAGCAATGCAACTATCAAGTGCATACATCGTAAATTCTATCTAACAGGCTTGGCCTCTTTGTCTAATGTGATATTATGGACTACGAGGGCGGGATCAAGACCTAGAATGTCCTTGTATGATCATGCAAAGACTCTTATGTACTTTTTGAGGAAAGTGGTGAACAAAAAGTGCTCTTTGAATGAAAGGTTATTAGTTAGTTTGACAATGTGAGGGTTTTTGGGGTCATTACCAATGTCTACATCAATGGTTTATTCAATTAGAATATGAGAGCAATCATGAAGTTGTTTTGGGACCAAAATGAGGTGGAGGTCATTTATGGCCTTAAAAATTTTATATTCTTCATCTATGTAGATGTTCATATGATGAATGTACAAAATTAGAGGTGGTGTAGAAGGTGAAGGAGCATTAGCAGTATGAAGGATGTGAGGTGAAAGTAGGAAATCCTGAGGTGACGGTATGGATGAGATGTGTGTGAGATAAAAAAAAATAGATTTGGTGTGTCATCACAAATTTTTTGATATGTGTATCGAAGTGGGGAGAAGATATCCACATCAAACATATTAACTTATGCCATGGTGGAAGTAGGTGGTGAAGAGTCTGATGATGCAGACTCAATAACCTATGGACATTTTAGGAGGCTCAATGGAGGGCACATGACGATAGGTGGAGAGCATAGTTGAGTAGCGGATTGATGGAGTTGTCAATTTATAGGTAGAAACATGGCCAAATATATTAATTATTATGGTGAATATGCCATGTAATGCTCTAGATCATGAGCATTTAGAGATGAGGCATCTAATCGACTTATTAATTTTTTAACACAACATGATGATGTGGTATCAAAAAGAGGATATTATTGAAAGAAGTTATAGTGGACTATGACGGTTGAATGTGGGTATGGTTTTTCCTCTAAAATATCCATATAAATATACTTTTTTTAAGGTGTGTGTTGGAAGTGGGTAAGGGTGTAGGGATAGGTTCTAGAGTTCATCCTTGAACATGTGAACGGTGGTTGGATGATAACCTAGGCCAATTTTTTCAATTTATAATTGAACATGAGGGTTAATGGGTGTACATAACCCTTGTTTGTAATGGCCTAAACCAAATCCATGCCAATGGAAATGTCAAAGGTAGCATAAGTTGAAATAGGGGTTAGCCATGTGATCTAGTATACCACAAAAATTGGATTGTGGTGGTGGAGGGGCTATAGATGGGAGTGAGAAATTAACTCCTACATACACAAAGTTAGTTTGGTTGTTAGGAGACCCTAATTGTATAATAGTTTCTATGGTCAAAACTGAGGTTGAAGGGGATCAAAGTCGTGCATGGACTGAACTGCAGGTGGACGTATGTGGGCATTGCACACATTATAATAACATGGGGATGAGTCTGTCATAAAAATAGAAATGCAGTATGGTGTATGCTATGGTGAATGGGGTGGGGAATCTAATTCAGAAGATGAGGATGTAACCTAGGAATCTATTATGGTAGCTGCAAAAGGATGTAACAACTAGTTATTGAGGTAGGAAGCCCGTTGCTCCCACTCGTGGTATTCAGCTGTTATGGATGGTATGGAGTGATCCACATGTGGGAATTAGGAAGGAGGAGAAGTGGAAGCCGATGTTGGGCTATGAGGTGAGGTGAAGGACCTAGGTCATGGTCATAAAGGAAGGGAAGGTTTTTTGGGTGTAGGAATAAGAGGAGGTTCCATGAAGGAAGGTAGGTGAGGTGGAGTGGTAGATCGTGTTGTAGGTAAGAAAACTGGTGTCTATTCTATGGGTGGATTTTTGGAATATGATGTTTGATACAATGGTTGTGGCCACAAGGAGGGTGGTAAAAATGGTATGGCAGCTAGATTGGGTATTGTACTAGTTGGTTCTAAAGGTGCAAATATTGAGGTGTGTATCCTTGGTAATAATTTTGGTAATGATGAGGATGTAGGGGATGATGTTGATGCTCCTATAGACTGATGAGAAGAAATAGAGAATAGTTGTGTGGAGGATGATGAAGGTACAGGTGGTAGTTTGGTAATATTGCAAAATTTAAAGGGATCATAATTGGTAGGAACATAGTGGATAAGTCCATCATGGATATATTTGATGCAATGGTGCAATGTAGAGGGTACACACTACATGTCCCTGATCCATAGATGACCAAGAAGGATGTTGTATTGCATTTCACCTTAGATGATGTGGAATAGTAAGGGGATAGTGTGGATACCTACCTATATGGGTAAGACAATGGATCCTACTATAGGTTGCATGGATCCATCGAATGCATGTAGGTTGAGTGATGGGGTGGCAAAAAGAGCTAGTCAAATATGCAGGTGATGTAGAGTTAATGTGGATATGATACTAATGGAGGAACCTATATCAATGAGGACATGTTTGTATGTAATATCATTGATGGTCACTTGGATATGTAGAGGAGGATCTACTCCTTCTATAAGTTTTGTGATATCATGATCATGAAAGTTAATGGAGGGCTGAAGGTAGTGTGGAATATTTCCTACAAATTTTACGAAGGCGTTTGTGTCATGTGTCTCAATATCAATAGAATGTAGAATATCATTCAATGCCTCACGATGGAGTTAAGACTGTTGTAGAAGATAAAATATGGATAAGCAGGTAGGAGCATTGTGTAGTTGGTGGGTAAGGCTACCACTAATTGTGATGACATTTTGTGGTGGTGGAGGTATGGCATAAAAATTTATAGGAGATGGTGGGATGTAAATGGTACTAGCAGGGAAACAATAGGTAGGGTTTGGCATGGGAGATATCGTTGATTTTGGGTGGTAAGGTTAATCATGCCCATGACACCACATGAATGAGGGTCATGTTGGACACTATTTACCTACCTATATGGCCCTTGGGGATTTGGTCGAGGTTCTTGGGGTTTAGTTCCATTGTGATTATGTAAGGGGTTTTGGAATATCCCTAGGTTTTGATTTTATGGTGCAAGGGGGTTTGAGATCTAAATGGTACCCCTATCAATAATATATTTGACTTGACCATGAAAGGGATGACAAGTATCAATAGTATGGTTGCAATGTCGATGGTATTGATAGAAGGCTTACTCATTATATCCTTGAGGCTTAGGTAGGTTTGGATCAAGTGGTCAAATTTTGGGTATGATGATGTGGCCTGCATAGTATAACCTCTGGAAGAGTGCTGGTAATGGTTTGAAAAGTTGTGTAATATTACATTGAGGAACCTATGGATGCATGTCATGAGGATGCTAAGGCCTAGGAGGGGAAGTGCATTGGTTTGAAAATTTTGTTGTTATGGAGAAGAGAATTGTGGGATCGATGATGGTGCTAAGGTAACAACTACCACTAGGTTGGCTTGTGGTGGTTTAGGATAGGGTTGGTTAGGTGTGTTTTTGTTGAAACAAAAATTGGAATTGTAGTTTGGTTTCTATCTTAACTTAATCTTATTTGACTAAACCTTGATGTCCTCAATTACTTTGGCTTGGGTAATGGCTTCCTCAAAGGTACAACTTTGATGAAGTTGCAAAGATGTGGAGATGTGTTTGTGGCAACTATGGGAGAAGAGTGATAATAATTTAGTAGTAGGAATGCTATGGGTGAGTTCATGGATGATAGATCTCCATCATGATAGAAACTTGATAATAAGTTCATCGTCTGCCTATTGTAGGGCATAGACATTTGAAAAGTTGGTATTTTTCTTAATGTTTATGGAAAAGTGTTCCAAGAAGGAGTTGGCCAAATATTCAAAGGCATACAAGATATGGCATGGGAGCACGTTGTACCAATCTAAGGCTTATCCCCCAAGTGAAAGGGAGAAGGTACATAACATGAGGGGATTTCTACTATGAATTTGGTAGCAAGTTGAGAGGTAGTTGCTCACATGTTCTCTAGGATCTTCTTTACCTTTGTATTTATCAAAATTTGGGATCTCAAATTGATAGGGATAAGGTGGTATTGGCATTTATGGGTGGAGTGGTCCATTTCAGAGTTCATCATAGGTCAATTTTTGCGATCCATAGTTGGTTGTGCAAAGGTTGAGCATCTTCATTTCATCTTGCAAAAGTTGAAGTTTTAGTTCTAAGGGTGTAGGGGAAGGTGTGAATGTGGGTGAAGCCTATGACTATGGTGGATATTGGAGTTGTTGTTATTCCCAATACTAAGGAGGAAAGCATTGCAACTAGACTTGGTAGGGTGTCTTTTGAGCGATGTATGATGTCGCATCCGATGTAACACTAGGTTGTGGAATAGGTATTTACTGAGGGTAATAATATTCTAGTTGCAGGATGTATGATTATTGCATGATTATCTATTGGGGCTAAGCCTACTGTAATGGTTGGATCATGGGAGGTGATGATAAAGAAGGAGGAGGTGTGAATAATGTAGGCCCTATAGACAATGGTGGATGTATTGAAGCTTACAATACGGGAGGTGGCCAATATGACATGTCAAAGGATGGCACCTTCATCTATCCTAATGGATGAGATGTAGAAAAACTAAACAGGGTGGAGTACCCAATAGGAGTATAGGCTATGGGTCTTGATCCATAGGTAGGAAAAGGACCAGTAGTGGGAGCCTAAAAATGAGGAGGAGGGGGTAATCTAAAGTTATATGGAGCCAAAGGTGGAATTGTAAATTGGGTAGCATACTCTCTCGTTACTTGAAATGTAACTAGGAAGGATGAATAGAAAGAAGGATAAGCTTCCAAATTAGGAGCTTGGGGAGGTGGAGTGGTAAATGTATTTACTCCAAATTGGGTGTTTATGGTTTCTTGATATTTTTGATATTGCATTGGTTGTGTTTGAGGAGGTGGTTGGGACAAATCATAAAATTCTAATAAAAATGGGTGTTGGGAAGAAGATGGTTGCAACTCTTTGGAAGAGTGCAGGTGTGATGATGGAGGTGGTACTTGTAATTGTTGCAAGGGGGGTTTTTGAGGTGCATATTGGAAGGATGGCATCTGGGTGCTTGGTGCGATGAGAAGGGGTCTAAAATCATCCTTATGGTAGGGGTAAAATATTCGACCTAAGGGCGAGTATGATTTAGTAATGAGGATTTTTTCTCAAATAGGGATTGATATAGGCTCTAAAATAAATGGTGTGTGAATGTAGGAGAGGTAGGTGGAGTCTCCTCTTCTATGGTGAATAGAGGAGGGGCTATCCTAGAGTAGTGTATATCACATGGTCACAGAACATGGAAGGTGTATTAAGTGATGGTGAAGGGTAAGTAAGTGGATGGTCTTCTTTGAATGAAGTGGCAAGGGCTTCACTCAAAGTGGATGTCTCACCATGAGACATCATGGGTGTGTAACGTGGATCAAATATTATGAGCAGATCAGGTGTGCATATGGATTTTCCCTTCATGGATGAAGTAGGAGGGGTATCCTAACTAAAAGTGGTGCTAGAAGCCTCTTCTATATGGTGTGCTTTCTCACACACTCAAATATGGGTAACAATAGGTATGATGGTGTATATCATATCATGAAGCTTTAGAACTACCTACTGAGTTTTGAGGTTCTATATGTGTTGTGTAAAGGGGTTTGGAAGCAACATTGTGATGTGTGGACTCAAACTAAAGTGACAAGTTATGTGGAGCTAAAAAAAATGTGTTGCATGGTGTGATGTGCTGAAACTAGTTTGTGATGTGCTGAAACCAGTTTGTGATGTGCTGAAAAACAAAGTGTTTTTTCATTTGAGTGTGTTTTTATGTTGATATTTCCTAGGTAAAATCATGGGTAGTGGAGTGAATACTCTAGAAAATCAAGATTTTCATCAGTATAGAACTTCCTACAACACCCAAATATGCACATAATAGAACAATATTGCAACGTGTGAATGGTGACCTATATGGAAGGAGCAGTAAAATGATAACCTATGGGAGGAGAACTCAAAGGACTGAAATGAACTCAATGTATCCTCTCACAAGAAGAGGTGGCACTGTCTAAGACCTTCTACTAGCATACCCATGCTTTCACTTCACCCTCGGGCAGGATTAGTCAATAACAATAGTTACCGTATCCACAAATTATGTAAGCCTTGTAAGAAAAGGTGTCTAATCCTATCCCACTCTGAAGGTAACTTTTGGTGATGAAATCCAAAATTCCAATCTCAAAAGTGGGGGGTTTTACGGTGATGAAGTCTAGAAAACCACTCCTATGGGGCTACTAGGTGTCTAAGGAGGTGATATGGTGGAGGATACAACTCCTGTCACACTAGTCTCGAGCGATGGATTAGGGATGAAATCCAATCTCACCACTTGTTTTAAACCATGTGTGTGTGTGGGTTTGAATTTTCTAATGATGATTTATAAAGCAAGAAATCTAACTAAATGCCCCTTTGAAATGAAATCTAGCCCTAGATGCCCTTTTTGGAAGCAAAGACTAAAGTAAGATGTGTTTTAAAAATAAAGCTAGTCCTATGTGCCTTTTTGGAAAGAATCTAGTATCTATGCTTATGAAATAAACAAGAAAACCAAACAAAGCATGTGATTGCTAAAGATATGAGAATTATAAATTAAATACAAGAAAGGAAAATGTAATTTTCTTTTGTAGAAAGGAAATGATTCAAGATCATAAGGAAATGCAAGAAGGAATTTGAAAAATCTAATCTAAATACAAGAAAGAAATGGGAAAGTGATCTTTAGTACAAAAAGAGATTTGAAATTTGCATTGCTAAGGAAATGCAAAAATATATTTGAAATTATAAACCCTAAATGCATGAAATGAAATTGAAAATTGCATTTATACAAAAATGAATGTGAAATATTCTTTGGAAAATTGATTTGAAAAGATATTAAACAACTTTAATCCTAGATGTATGAAGTGAATGGAAATTGATTGTGTTGGTGCAAAAAGAGATTTGAAATTTGCCTTAATGAAATATTAAAATGAAAAGTGTAAGTTTTAATCCTAAATTTACTTTGGAAAAGGGAATTTTAAATGTACTTTCAAAATATATTGATAGAATAACACAAAAGGACAAATAAAAACCTATTTAAAATGTGATTTGAGAAAAGAAATGAGAGTGTTCTTAAAAAGTAAAAGAACTGATATTTCTATTTTAAAGTAGGTTTTGGACAACAAATTGGAATATCTAACTATTGCAAGAAATAGGGGCTTTAAGAATTTTGATTTACAAAAATAAAAACTAGAAATGGAAATCTACTTCAATGCTTTAATCAAAGAGACATGTAACTCTTATTTCTATACAAGAAGATAAAAATAGGGTAGCTAACCTAAATGTTCTTGGCATGATAAGTGCATTGAAACAAGAGACTCATCGAATGACATGATGCATTTTCTATTGAACTTTTCATTGCAATAAAATGACAAAACCGAGAGGGAAAAAAGGGCATACCTAATTCCTTTTTCTCTAGATGGATTTGTCTATATTTTTGCTATTGACCTCTACAAGTTTTAGGGTTTTGGGGCAGTTAGGCTCAATTCACAATTTAGAGGGCGAATTGAATCTGGATTCATAGGCCAGAGGGAGAATTGGATCTAGAGGCCTAAAATGCCTATTTTGAGGACTTAAGGGTGTTGTCAGGGCTTCAAGGGTTTCTATAATGCTTAGATATTGTACTTACAACAAGATAGAAATAGTAAATTGTGTTAGATTCATGATAAAACCAATCTAGCACAATCCTTTGTGGTGGTCCCATCGGTAAGGCAAAAAACTGTCGCGATTTCGTGACATGTTTGGAGAAAAAGCGCTAAGGCAGAAAACTATCACGATTTCGCGACATGTTATGTTTTCGCGAGCGAAAGGCAGAAAAGAGTTTAAGGCAGGGAAAGTGTCGCGATTTCGTGACATGTCATGTTTTCGTGGGTGCAAGCCTAGAAAAGGACAAAGAGGTGGAAAGTGTCACGATTTCACGACAGGTTGCAAGAAAAGCCTCCGAAAGTTGAAAGCGTCGCGATTTCACGACAGGTTGAAAGAAATATGTACGGATGAAAAAAGTGTCACGATTTCATGACAGGCAGCAGTGAAGAAGCTAGCAAGACGAAGATGTCGCATTTTCGTGACATGTCACGGTTTCGCGACTCTAGGAGGAGAGAGACTGTATGGCGCCAGAAATGTCACGATTTCACGACAAAAACGGAGAAGAAGGCCTAGAAGCAAAAAGGGTCACGATTTCGCTACAAGAGTGAGGTTGACGTCAGCGAAAGTTAGAAGTGTCACGATTTCATGACAAGAATGGTGGCAAAGCAGACAAAGGCCAAAAGTGTCGCATTTTCACGATAGCAGGGTAAAGAAGGCGTACGACCGCAAAAGGTGTAGCGATATCGTGACATGTTGTAGTTTCGCGAAGAAAGCTACAGAACCAGAGAAGCGGTTGAAGCCGACAGAGTTAAATCTGGGCCGACAGAGATTAGGGTTTTGCAGCCGACAATTTTTAGGGTTTGTAGCCGACTAAAATTAGGGTTTTCCAACCGACTAAGTTTAGATCTTTGCTCATGATTTTACGCTATAAAAGGAGGACAGGTTCGAGTTTTGAGGTAATCGAAGTGTATGCGAATGACGTCTGCTGTGCGCAGAAAGCGAATCGTGTCGATCGACTGTCCAGCAGCAGAGTGTGCGAAGCATTAGCGAAGAAGCAAAAGCGATAGTTTGATTGTGTCGAAGCGAAGTGTGAGAGGCAGTTGCAAAGTAGCAGACTGGTGGTGTGAAGCTTTTGCACAGCAGAAGCAGAGTGCATAGAAATTGCAGACTGTGTGTAATAAGGTGAAAGTATTATTACTGTAATTTTTCTGTTATTTTCTTTGAAGTCCAAGTTGCAGCTTGGCATAAGGGGTTGGTGCTCCTTCCAATAGTAGGTGCTGGTGAATTAGGGGTTGGTGCTCCTTTTTGTTGGTGCAAAAAAATTGAGGGGTTGGTGCTCCTTCCAGTTGGTGTTGGTAAATGAGTTGTAAAGTTGTTGCTTTGCAAAGGCTGGATTTGGATGGTAGTCCAAGCAGTCATTTTTGAGGAGTAGCCACATTGGTGAACCTCGTTAAATCTATGTTGTGTGTAATGCTCTCTTGTTATATCTGATTTAAATTTGCTTCATTTTTGCATTAAGTATTGCCAGTTTAAAATTTTAAAAGATCACACTGATTCACCCCCCTCTCAGTGTCACTATAAGTGTAACAATTGGTATCAGAGCAAGGTTCCTGAATAGGCTCAATCAGCTAGGGTGATCTTGGAAGTGACGCAATGGCAAGTGGTGAAGGTTTCTCCTCAAACAAAGCACCATTGTTTGATGGAACTAACTATGCTTTCTGGAAAATAAGGATGCAGACATATCTCTGTGCTTTGGGTTTTGACATCCGGGGTGCAGTAGTTAATGGTTACAAAGCTCCCGCCACTGCTCCAATAGACACTACCGGTAAAAAGGCATTTGAAAATGATTCGAAAGCAAAAAATGCCATCATGTGTGGATTAGTGGACAATGAGCTGGTCAAAATCATAAACTGTGAATCCGTGAAAGATGTATGGGATAAACTAGAGAACATTCATGAAGGAGACGATAGGATCAAGGAGGCCAAGCTTCAAACACATCGAGCTCAATTCGAATCCTTAAATATGGACAATGATGAGAACATAGAGGCTTTCATGCTAAGAGTCAACGGAATCACTAATTCAATCAGAGGTCTCGACGAAGATATGGATGATGCTACGATCATGAAAAAGGTATTAAGATCTCTCCCTCCAAGGTTTGATTCGAAAGTCTCAGCCATAGAAGAAGCTAAAGATCTAAATCGCTTTAGTATGGATGAGATGCATGGCTCTTTGACTACTTTTGAAATGAGAATAGGAAGGTCTAATCCCACAGATAGAGAAGCAGCTTTCAAAGCCCTAAAAGGCAAAGACACAAAACAAGAGTCTGAAGAAGAGGATGTATCAGATGAAATGGAACCAAATTTTGTCAAAAAGTCGAGAAAGGGAAAGGGAAAATACAGAGGAAAGCTACCATTTAAATGCTTTAACTATGGAGGCATTGGGCACTTTGCGACAAAATGTCCACTCAATGAGAAGAACCAGGGTGAGGAAACTTCGCACCAAGAAAGAAATGACTGGAAGAAGAAATCAAACTTCAGGAAAGGCAACTTCAAAAAGAAAAGCTTCATCTCCAGGAATACAAATTCTTCAGAGGACAGCTCTAGTGAGGATTCTGAAGAAGGAATGGGTGAAGCTCTATTCATGGCATTTGAAGTAGAAAAATTAGAAGAGGTAGAAAAATCAGAGAAGAGAGAAGAAATGAACTCTAAAGCATGTGTTGAAAAACCTGAGGCAGAAGTTGATCTAGAAGGTGAACTGGTCTCTGCTCTTGTAGAATGGAAATTTGAGAAAAGAAAAAATTATAAACTTTCAAGGAAGCTTGAGGATGCAAATGACATCATAACCAACTTGAAAATATAGACAGAGGAATACAAGAAAATATCTGAGGATCTCGAAGTTCAGATAACCATGAAGATAGATTACTGTTGTAAACTAGAAGAAGAGAATGTCAGTCTACGATTGCAGATGCAAGAACTGGATCAAAAAATCAGCTGTCATCAAAAGCGTGAAGAAAGTTCGATGAAGCTGGATAAAATTTTAAGTGACCAAAGACCTGCTGGCATCAAATTTGGTCTAGGCTTCATGGAAGGAGAATCGTCAAATGGACCAAAAGCCAAAAATGTAGAAACTGTGAGGAATGAAGAGAAGAAACAGACTGATGAAAGAAAAACAACTCAGGCAAATAAAAGCAGTAATGCCAGACCCGAAAGGAGAACTGACAATGATGGTTTTACCAAGGTCACAAATCAAAGAAAAAGAAGATTTACGGTCCCTACTACAACCTGGCAAAGACCATCTTTCAGGTTCAATCATTACTTTTCTGGTTTCTATTTCAAATGTAACGGTTATGGGCATAAAATTGCAGACTGCAAGTATATTGTAGGACCAAGAAGCTTTATTAGTAGAAATGCTTTTGCTCCTCTAACAAATTATGCAGTAGAATGTTTTAACTGTCACAACTATGGGCATATTGCAAGAAATTGTCGCAGTACCTCTATTTCAAATCAACCACAGAGGCCAAGACAAAATGGAAAATTTTTTGAAAGATATGCAAAAGATATTGAAAAAGGGAAGTCCAAACTAGAACCCGATATCACAGTCAAAATAGAATGGAAGCAGAAAGAACAACTTAGGGAAGAAAAGGAATCCTTAATAGTTCAAACAGCTTTCAAGGCACAGAGCAAAAGGGTACCATGGATACTTGACAGTGGATGCTCAAGTCATATGACAGGTGATAAACAGAAGTTTGAAAAATTGCAGAAATATGAGGGTGGTTCTGTAAAATTTGGAAATAATGATGGAGCTAAGATAATCGGAAAAGGATCAGTTAAAATTAGTGATGGGAAGATCAAGTCAGAAGAAGTTTTGTTTGTCGATGGTTTGAAGCACAACCTGTTGAGTGTCGATCAGATCTGTGATAAAGGACATGAAGTTGTTTTCAAGAAGCAGGGTTGTGAAGTCAGGAAATCAAACAACGAAAAATTGATAGCTACTGGATCAAGGACATCCGGCAACCTCGTACACACTCTCAGAAACCTTAAAAGGTAATTGTTTCATTGGACAGGAAGAAGAAAACTGGCTATGGCACAAGAGACTTGGACACATTAGTTTTGATAATCTAGCGAAAATCAGCTCGAATCAGGCGGTAAGAGACATTCCAACCATTAGAAAACCTTCAAATAGCATTTGTGCTTCGTGTCAAAAAGGAAAGCAAACCAGAACCTCATTCAAAACAAAAGAGTACTACACCAGCAAACCTCTGGATCTTATACATACAGACTTATGTGGACCGATGAGAACTCAAAGCATAAATGGTGATAAATACTTTATGCTGTGTATTGATGATTATTCCAGAATGACATGGATATTTTTCTTAAAGAATAAAATAGAAGCTTTTGAAATGTTCAGATCTTTCAAACATCTAGTTGAGAATGAAACAGGAAAAAGGATCAAATGCTTACGATCATATAGAGGAGGAGAATTCATTTCAAACGAATTTAAAGAATACTGTGAAAAACATGGGATCAGGAGACAATATTCAGCAGCTAGAACTCCCCAGCAGAATGGTGTAGTAGAAAGAAAGAACAGAATAGTACAGGAAATGGCACGTACTATGCTGGCTGAGAACAAAATAGCAGACAAATTTTGGAAAGAAGCAGTCCACACTGCAGTATACATTCAAAACAGGTACATGCTGAGAACTCATGAAAGTAAAACTCCTTATGAGCTGTGGTTTGGAAGAAAGGCAACAACAAAACATCTCAAAGTTTTTGGTTGTAAGTGTTACATCAGAAACACTGATGACAATCTTGGGAAGTTTGAAAATAGAGCAAATGAAGGTGTCTTTGTTGGGTATTCGATAAAAAGCAAAGCTTATAAATGCTACAACAAGAGACTCAAGAAAATTGTGGACAGTGCTGATGTTAAATTTGATGAAGGAAGGGAAAGAACAGTTAACTATGAAGAAAATTACCCAATTTATGAAGAAGCCATTGAAGGTGATGAGGAAAATGAAACAGAAAAGAAATCAACACTTGACTCAGATGACTTATTTGATGACTCGGAGGTGGAAGAAAACAAGAAATTCAAAACAGGCAGCTGGCAGAAGAATCATCCCAGAGATCAAATAATTGGAGATCCCACAGCTGGTGTTCAGACAAGAAAGAAAGTAGTAAGCAATTATTCTCTTTTATCCTGCATTGAGCCCAAAAGTATAGCTGAGGCAAGCAAAGATGATAGTTGGATGAAGGCAATAAATGAAGAATTAGATCAGATTGAAAAGAACAGAACTTGGGAATTAGTTCCTAGACCAGAAGATAAGAATGTAATCGGCACCAAATGGATATTTCGAAATAAATTGAATGAAGACGGACAAGTAGTTAGAAATAAAGCTAGATTGGTCTGTAAAGGGTATGCACAAGTTGAAGGCATTGATTTTGAAGAGACTTTTGCACCTGTGGCCAGATTAGAAGCAATCAGAATGTTTCTGGCCTTAGCAGTTCATAAGAATTTTAGAGTTTACCAGATGGATGTAAAATCAGCTTTCTTAAATGGGAAACTTGAAGAAGAAGTGTACATTGAACAACCAGATGGTTTCCAAATTGGTGAAGATCCCAATCTTGTCTGCAAATTAAAGAAAGCTTTATATGGCTTAAAATAGGCACCCCGAGCATGGTATGCACGGCTAGATAACTATCTCTCTCAACAGGGGTTTAAGAAAGGTATGGTGGACAGTAATCTGTATGTCAAAACAAAAAATGGGCATCTCATTGTTCTAGTTGTTTATGTAGATGATATCATATTTGGCAGCAGCAAAGATGAATCATGTAAAGACTTAGCAAATAAAATGCAGAAAGAATTTGAAATGTCTATGATTGGTGAACTGTCTTACTTTCTTGGGTTACAAGTTAATCAAAATGAGAAAGGTATATTTATTTCTCAAGTCAAATATGTGAAAGAGATGCTAAAAATATTTACAATGGAGGACTGTAAGCCAGTTAGCACTCCTATGGTGACAGGCTGCAAGTTGAGTAAAGATGACAAATCTCCACCTGTAGATCAAACCATGTACAGATCAATGATTGGAAGCTTACTTTATTTAACAACTACCAGACCAGATATTCTACAGGCAGTTTGCATGGTAGCAAGATTTTAGGCCAGTCCCAAAGAGACTCATGTGACAACAGTAAAAAGGATTCTCAGATATCTCAAGGGTACTATGGAGTATGGGTTATGGTATCCGAAAGGTAAAGACTTCACCCTTATATCTTATTCAGATGCAGATTGGGCAGGATGTGTTGATGATAGGAAAAGTACAAGTGGAGGTGCTTTTTATCTCGGTGATAGGTTGGTTGCTTGGCACAACAAGAAACAAGAGTCAGTTTCTTTATCAACAGCTGAGGCAGAATATATTGCAGCAACAACTTGCTGTACACAAGTTTTGTGGATGAAACAAACTTTGAAAGATCTTGGTATTAATTTTAGTGAACCAATATCAGTTAAGTGTGATAACACCAGTGCAATTAACATCTCCAAGAATCCAGTAATGCACTCACGGACAAAACACATTGCCATCAGGTATCATTTCTTGAAGGAGAAAGTTGCAAAGGAGAAGTTAAATTGGATTTTGTCCCAACCACGGAACAAGTAGCAGATATTTTACAAAACCATTGCCCAAGGAAGTGTTTGAGTACCTTCAAAACAAATTGGGAGTAGTCACACTTCCCAAGAAGTGACTAGCTACAGGGATCACTTTCTCAGGGGGAGCATTTGAGTATTTGCCTATTCTTTTGCTCATGATCATAATTTGTGCTAAGTGCAACAAATTGTGCCTGAGAATTGTGTGTATGGACTCAGGGGGAGTCTGCAGCAGCCCTTTGGTATTATTGACAAAGGGGGAGAAGAGTTACAGGAATGTACACGAGTGTTGCCAACAATTCCAAAGGGGGAGATTGTTGAGCAAGGTGTTGCAAGAGGTTTGTCATTGTTGTCAACACAGGCAGTTAGATCTAATGATGCAGTGGACAGACAGTTCAGAAGTCATTCAGAGGCAGAGGACATAAGTTCAAAGGTTAGTCAAATCATGTACAGTGCAATTCCAGGAAAACGGAAGAAACCCAGATTCAAAAAATCAAAGAAAAAGACAAGTAAGAAAACTGTCGCGATATCGCGACATGTTTTCTGTCGTGATTTCGTGACATGTCGGAGGAGAGAGAAGGCGCAAAGAAAATTGTCATGATTTCGTGACATGGACAAGGAGAGAGAAGGCGCAAGCAAAATTGTCATGATTTCACGACATGTTGCAGGCAAAGAAGCCAAGTGGAAAAACTGTCACGATTTCGCGACATGTTGGTAGAAAAGAAGGCAAGGAAGAAAACTGTCACGATTTCGTGACATGTTTGGAGAAAAAGCGCTAAGGCAAAAAATTGTCGCGATTTCACGACATGTTTGGAGAAAAAGCGCTAAGGCAGAAAACTGTCGCGATTTTGTGACATGTTTGGAGAAAAAGCGCTAAGGAAGAAAACTATCGCGATTTCGTGACATGTTTGGAGAAAAAGCGCTAAGGCAGAAAACTGTCACGATTTCGTGACATGTTTGGAGAAAAAGCGCTAAGGAAGAAAACTATCGCGATTTCGCGACATGTTATGTTTTCGCGGGCGAAAGGCAGAAAAGAGTTTAAGGCAGGGAAAGTGTCGCGATTTCGTGACATGTCATGTTTTCACGGGTGCAAGCCTAGAAAAGGACAAAGAGGTGGAAAGTGTCACGATTTCGTGACAGGTTGCAAGAAAAGCCTTCGAAAGTTGAAAGCGTCGCGATTTCACGACAGGTTGAAAGAAATATGTACGGATGAAAAAAGTGTCATGATTTCACGATAGGCAGCAGTGAAGAAGCTAGCAGGACGAAGATGTCGCATTTTCGTGACATGTCGCGGTTTCGCGACTCTAGGAGGAGAGAGACTATACGGCGCCAGAAATGTCATGATTTCACGACAAAAATGGAGAAGAAGGCCTAGAAGCAAAAAGGGTCACGATTTCGCTACAAGAGTGAGGTTGACGTCAGCGAAAGTTAGAAGTGTCACGATTTCATGACAAGAACGGTGGCAAAGCAGACAAAGGCCAAAAGTGTCGCATTTTTGTGATAGCAGGGTAAAGAAGGCGTACGGCCACAAAAGGTGTAGCGATATCGTGACATGTTGTAGTTTCGCAAAGAAAGCTACAGAACCAGAGAAGCGGTTGAAGTCGATAGAGATTAGGGTTTTGTAGCCGACAATTTTTAGGGTTTGCAGCCGACTAAAATTAGGGTTTTCCAGCCGACTAAGTTTAGATCTTTGCTCATGATTTTACGCTATAAAAGGAGGACAGGTTCGAGTTTTGAGGTTATCGAAGTGTATGCGAATGACGTCTGCTGTGCGCAGAAAGTGAATCGTGTCGATCGACTGTCCAGCAGCAGAGTGTGCGAAGCATTAGCGAAGAAGCAAAAGCGATAGTTTGATTGTGTCGAAGCGAAGTGTGAGAGGCAGTTGTGAAGTAGCAGACTGGTGGTGTGAAGCTTTTGCACAGCAGAAGCAGAGTGCATAGAAATTGCAGACTGTGTGTAATAAGGTGAAAGTATTATTACTGTAATTTTTTTGTTATTTTCTTTGAAGTCCAAGTTGCAGCTTGGCATAAGGGGTTGGTGCTCCTTCCAGTAGGTGCTGGTGAATTAGGGGTTGGTGCTCCTTTCTGTTGGTGCAAAAAAATTGAGGGGTTGGTGCTCCTTCCAGTTGGTTCTGGTAAATGAGTTGTAAAGTTGTTGCTTTGCAAAGGTTGGATTTGGATGGTAGTCCAAGCAGTCATTTTTGAGGAGTAGCCACATTGGTGAACCTCGTTAAATCTGTGTTGTGTGTAATGCTCTCTTGTTATATCTGATTTAAATTTGCTTCATTTCTGCATTAAGTATTGCCAGTTTAAAATTTTAAAAGATCACACTGATTCACCCCCCCTCTTAGTGTCACTGTAAGTGTAACAATCGGGTGTACCAGAATGAAATATACAAAAGCAAGCATTTGATATAATAATTTGCTAAAACATATATTATTCAGAAGTGTTGATTTTATTCATTATAGATGTATTCTTGTGTTACAAATTGGGGGGAATTCCCCTTTCTTCCTTTCACAAATTTATAATAAATATGATGCTTTCTTTTGGGTTCTTTAATGTAGGTGGGCTTCATGCATAATGTATGCCACCACTAGTCATATTTTTTTTGTTTTCCTCTTTGCATCTATGCTAGACCTACAAAATAGAGTTAGTATGTTTGGGGGCTTTCCTTAGTCAGGACCCATGGTGAAAAGGATAAATCGACTCAAAATATGTAATGAAAGCTGAAATAAATTGCATAGAACATCATAGAAACACAAAATAGAGCATACCTGACATATTTCGAGTGAAAATCATTCTATAGGACCAATTCATAGGCTAAGGGGTGAATTGGATGTCAAATTCATAAGTTGGGGGTGCATTGAACTATGAGTACTTTCTATTGAATATCCTTATCTGGATGGTCTCCTCAGGTGCTACAATGTTGTTGGTATGGATCAAATGTCTTTGCTTGAACTTTTGGTCATATTTTGACAGAGTTTTTGTAGGTCAACTAAAAGGGAAGAGAGAGAGATAATGAATTAGGTCCACTATTTATAGAAAAACCTAATGTGTAGTGGGTGTGGTTAGGAGTACTAAACCCTAATTTCAAGTCCTAATATGGTTAGGTTAGGGTTTATGAGGTGTCATTCCTACATTACCTAAAGAAATATATCATCCTCACACATGTGTGAGGAGATATTAGGGTTAACTAGGATTAGTCAACTCTAAGGTTAGATTAGGGTTAGGTTAGGGTTTCCTAAGAAATATCCTAACTAACTTGGTGCACACACATGTGGGAGGGAATAATTAAGACTAATTAGGGTTTAGGAACCTAATTAACCTTTTTAATCCAAAAAGTGCACTTCAGTGAATTCACTTTAAAATTAGAATTTGAATTAACTTTAATTAAGACTTTTTGGGAACTAATAGTCTCGTGGGGTCTTAATTAGGTCTAGGAAGGGCTTAAGTGGTCTTAGGTGATTGATAAGTGGTATTTTTATGGATGAAAGGTGGTTATGATATGGATTGAGTAGTTTAATAGGGTTTTTTACCTATAAACTAGTGGGATGGTCTATGTAAGTCTATGATATGCTACGCTAATCTAGAGTGATCTACACTAGTCTACACATGTCTACAATAGTCTACACATGCCTATAGTAGTCTAAAATAGTCTACATAGGTCTAGAGCAATCTAAAATAGTCTACATTGGTCTACAATAGCCTAGAGGTTTTTGGGATAGCCTATGTGAACCTACAAGTATCCAAAAGGATCTAAAAGTACATAGAGGTAGACATGTGTAACTTTTGGGTGTCTACAAATGCATCACTCTCCCAAGTCAATCCTTGCCATGATCACCAATAAATATCACCTCTAGTCAGAGAATCCATTATATCTTGGTACTCCTATCCACTACAAATAGGGAAACTCAATGAAGCCTCCTTACTGGTCCACCAATGAAGAGCAGAAGCCAACAAGTGATCCCACTCACAAGGTAGACCTTCTAGATGATCTATATGGATGTGCTTCCAAGCCCATAGTTGAAGCATTAAGCTACATCCAAGTCCCTTTCACTCATGCCTCTTAACCTCATACAACTCCACATGTATTTGGTATAGTAGAGTGATATCCCATGCATAAATATGAGGCTCACTAACTAGATGCACAATAAGCCTCACCTGGTTCCAAGGGAACCTGGACCCCATGTTGTTAGGCAAAAACTTGTTGCCTATAATATACATCATAATGGTTAAAATTACACCTAACTTCCCATATTATAATAGTTAAATGTACGGGACCCCACCCTTGCTATAGTCTATATCCTAGTCATACCCATAGATCGGCCTCAACTCATGCTTTTTTTCATGGCCAACCCGGATATGTGAGCCCTCTATAGAAACACAAAATATGTGGTAAAAATCATCCAAAGTGATAGTCAAATCCCCTATTGAAATCTAAAATTACCCCCTATTAGGGTATTATATCTCCACTATAGCAAACAAATACTCCTCATCTGCCCTTAGGGTTTGCACCCACCCACAACTAGCCAACCCCACTACTACCAACCACTTCTAGTCATCATCTGTAAGTGCCTTCTAAACTTGAGAAATGATGCAATGTCATCGATATCGATCCTCAATAAATTTAACCTGCAAAAGCACAAAAACAAAATCCATATCAGTGCACCAAAAAAAAGGACAAAAACACCACAAATAAAAGCATAATAAAATTAAGTTAAGGGTTTTGGAAACCTATCTTGATGTACCAAACTTTGGCTTCCACTCCAGCCGAGCCTCCAGCCTCCACCATCCCACCCACACCATTAGCCTCACCAACTACCTCCATAGCTCACTTACTCTCTCAACCGATCAAGAAATCATAACCATAGAAGTGAACTCAAAAATACCTCCTTTGCCATTTTATAGCTGCAAAAAGTGGCCACAACCATGAGCACACATTTGATAGAGTACACCCAATCATGAAAACATATTTGTTAGATCCAAATACTCATCCGTGGTTGTCGGGTGCAACCAAACACACTCGTGTGGTTCAAAACAAAAAAAAAACATCATCAGATGCATCCAACCAACATCATTAGAAATAGCATAAAGTGAACCTTGTATTTAGTGAATTAGCCTACATACCTAGTGGTTGTAGTGACTACTAATCCATGCAATCTGGTAGGATGAGTAACTCACCATAAGGACACTTATTCACAATACTTCAACATCATAAAATTTGATAACAATTGGGTCCCTCAATATTTGAGTATGGCTCTATTCAAGCTAATTTGCACAAGGTTATCATTAAGTCTTTTTTTTTGGGTTACAAATGTGAAAAAAATTCACTCATAATTTTGTAATGATGGCCAAAATCACTATGAGCGTTGAACCCCCAGAGTGACTGGTTCATAATGCCATATCATTTGGTAGGAATTTTTACAGTCACATTGGCACCCAAACTCCCAAAGTGATCGACTATTTTACCATGATATTTTTCATCTCATTGAAACCAAAGGCAAATTTGCAATGACAACCATCCCAAGCTTGGGGCATCAAGTTGATCTACAATTTTACACATTTGCATACATCACATCCACATCCATTCAACATCAATATCTAATCAACTAGCTTATGGATTACATTATTTACCCATTTGCCAATTTAGGGGGTAAGCTAACAAATCAAAATAATTTAAAAATAATTCATTCTTGAGTGTCAAGAATATTTGAGTCCATTTATCCATCCAATAAGGATATGTGTCTCTTATTTTTGCACCACATTATGTTTTACACAACATGGTACAAAAAGGGGCATCTATAGACACCAAAACCTAGGTATTTGCACTTTACCACAAAGCCTTGCACATTTCACCCACATTGCACATCACAATCCTGCATAATAAAATTATATACCTAAGTCTAAAATTAGGTGTATAAATCCTACACATTATCCTATTTTCTATATTTTAATAAATCTAGAAACTTTGCTTATGATACCCTACCTAATCACTAGATATATATCCTATTCACTTCACCACCATCCCTTACCACATATTACACACTCATGTCCCCTTGTCCCTTCACATGAGACATCCCTTACACCTCACTCCACTTGCACTCACTTATTAGCCACATCACCCCAATTAAGTGAGACACCCTAGGTGACTCGCTATAACTGCCCCTTCCATTTGGTAGACCTAGATTACCTCTTGGTAATATTGGCTTGCCACCTTTGTTTTCCTCCATAACTCAAAATTACCTACAAAAGAAACACCACCCCATAAATAAGAGGAGTTTGAGAGAACAGATCATTAGGTTGTCAGAATCACACCAAGATCTCACATGCATCCCAAGGATATTAGATAATCAAAGCTTTGGAATGCCCCCTTTTTAATATTTCTACCATCTATCCTCAAATGTACATCCATAGTTACATAGTCGTAACAACCCTCCTATAGTTGCCTAACCACCCTCTCATGGTTGACCAGCCACAACCATGCACCCATGGTTACCTAGAATGCAAAGAAACTCATGAACAGTGTAGATCAGATTAGTAAGAATTTGATTTTTTTAGTAAGGCATCTAGATTTTATTTTCTATGTTTTTTGTAAATATTAGTTCAAGGGTTTTAATGCATTAGTTTTCAATAACATATACAGGTGCTACTAAACCCTTGTTCACTTTATTGTATGTGATGGAGATAGGTATCTGAAGAGCTATTGAAGTTGAAAGTTGACCCATGTCTAGGATACAAAAACCCACTCACTCTTGGAGCTATAGTAGAGGAACAAAAACACCCGGTCATTGCTAGAGAGTTGGAATACCACCCATTATAAGAATTGTATTTAGGAATATAAATAATTTTAATATATTCCCCAAGTCATCGGGATAAAATCATTGTAAATTTTGGAGATTCAGGCTCCCCTGTATCAATAATATAAATAAAAATAATTTATTACATTGCAACCTCCTCTTTCTATGAAATGCTTTGCTTTTTGTTGATTTGTGGGATGAATAGAAGAGTTTATTTGAGATCACTAGGATGTTTAAGTATTTGCAAAATGACCCTAGATCCTTTATTCAAACCACCCATATCATTTCCACCATTAAACCCCACAATACATTGCATTTATAAATACCACATGTTAGTGCCCTTGATTAAACAACAAGAATAAATTTGATCAAGAAAAATTTTATAACATATGAAATGATCATTATAATATAACATTCACCATTCATTTCACTCAATCACTACATCATTTCATATGCATCCATACATACAATAAAGTAAAAGTGTAAACACAAATGATCATAATAAAAGCCATGTATATATATATATATATATGCATTGCATAGTACAAAAATTTCCCAAAGGTTGTATACATTAGAGCACTAAGGCTCATAATAAAAAATTAAAACTACAAAAAGAGGTAATAAGCACTACTAGCTAGTACCACCATGACTCCTATGAGGACCATGTGTCGATCCATATGATATATATGGAACATGGAAGTGAGGAACTTGGTATCATGAACTGCTAGGTCTATACTCACTCTCCCTACTAGAGCTTGACACTGATGCAGAAGGTTTTAGAGGTAGTGGGATGTGATGTTGAACTAAAGTATCCTCAAGAATCTCCATATACCTAGCCTACCTCTTTGCAGTAACCAAATCCAACCTTTGGAATGCCTCTCGATGAGCTATCTTAGCATGAAGAGTTGAAATCATAGATTCATCCCTACCTCCACTAGATCCACTATGTAGCTCATCCACCTCACTCTAAAAATGAGCTATCTCGACATCCTGAGTTGCTAACACCCCATGTAACCTTATGATATCTACATCATGAGCCTCTAAAGCTTACCCCAAAATATCTTTCTCAACATATAGAATACCCCAATCCTCCTTAGTATGAAATGGAGGAAGATACTACCTTCGATCATCGCTATCTCTACCCACCTCCATATCTACCTACCTCAGCCCTAGTATCTATAGGTTGCACATATTCTCCAACTTTCCCCTTACGTCTGCTACCCTAATGGTGTTTCTAAAATTGAGAATCCTGCTCATCAACATCCTGCTCATCACCACTCATCGCATCATCCACAACCTATCTAGGTGCCCATGGAGGTTGTGCAACAAACCAAGTATCATAATCAACTAAAGTCTCAGCATCATCCACATCTAGGACACCTACCATATCATCATCTTGAGCATCATCTACAGTCAAAAATTTGGGAATGACTAGGAGACTCAACTCATCACCTCGATGCTTCATTGGAGCATTAGGGACACCCTGTACCAAGTGAAACTGTCACATCACCCATGAGAATTGGATGAAATCCATATCTTACCTATGTTGGCCAACCACCCACTTGCATCCCCTAACCCATAAAAGCTATGTTGTATCACTATCCCAAGTCAAACCTTGCCATGGTTAGCAAAAAATTTCACCTCTAGTCAAAGCACCCAATATGTTCTGATACTCATATCCACTATGGATAAGATGACTCAATGAAGCCTCCTTTTTTTTCTGCCAATGAAGAGCACAAGGTAAAAATAAATCCCACTCATAAGGTAGACCCTATGGATGAGATATATTAATGTAATACCTTATATTCTCACCCTCTTAACCTCATACAACTCCACATACATCTGGCACAATAGAGAAGGAGCCCATGCATAAAACTAAGGCTTACTAATGAAATCTACTAAACTGAATGTATGGGACCCCTCCCTTTTTTTAGTCTACATTCTAGTCATCCCCATAGATTGAACTCAACTCATTCTCCTTGTCATGGCCAACATGAATAGGTGAGCCCTCTCTAGGAACATAGAAGATGTGGTAAAAATCCTCCAAAGTAATAGTTATCTCCCCTATCAAAATTTGAAATGAAACCCTATTAGGGTCTCATCTCTCCAATAGGGTAGATAATACTCCTCATCCTCCCTCACAGTATCCACCCACACACAACCAGCCAACCCCACTGTTTCCAACAACTTCTACTCATCATATGTAAGTGCCTTCTGTACCTAGGAAATGATGCAAATCCATCGATGTCGAGCCTCAACAAATTTAACCTGCAAAAGCATAAAAATAAAATCCATATCAATGCACAAAAAAAATACACAAAAACACCACAAATAAAAGCATAATAAAACTAAGATAAGGGTTTTGGGAAGCTACCTCAACATACTAAACTCTAGTTTCTACTCCATCCAAGCCTCTAGTCTTCACCATCCCACCTACATCACTAGCCTCAACAATCGCCTCCATAGCTCACTTACTTTCTCAACCACTCAAGAAATATTCAACCATAGAAATGAACTAAAAATTGCCCCCTTTGCCCTTTTATAGCTATAAAATGTGGTTGCAAATGTGGGTGCACATTTGACAAAGCAAAACCAACCTTGGACATGTGATTGGTAGAGCTAACTATGCATCCATGGTTTTTGGGTGCAACTAAACATGCTCACATAGTTTAAAACCAAGAAAAAAATCATCAGATGCATCCAAAAAACATCATCATCAGCATCATAAAGTGAGCCTCATATTTAGTGAATTACCCAACATAAATGGTAGTTGTAGTGACTGCTAATCCATGAAATATAGTTGGATGGGTATCTCACAATAAGGACACTTATTCACAATTATTCAACATCATCAAATTTAAAATCAGTTAGGTCCCTCAATATTTGAGTATGTCTCTATTCAAGCTAATTGGCACAAGGTTATCATTAAGCCCATTTTGTTGGGTTACAAAAGTGGAAGACATTCACTAACAATTTATTAATGATGGCCGAAATCACTATGAGTGTCAAACCCCTAGAGTGACTTATTTCTAATGTCATATCATTTTGTAGGAATTTTTATAGTTACATGGGCACCCAAACTCCCAAAGTGATCAGTTAGTTTACCATGATATTTTACACCTCATCGAAACCAAAGGTAAATTTACAATGACAACCATCCCAAGCTTGGGGTATCAAGTTGATCTATAATTTTACACATTTGCATACATCACATCCACCTCCATTCAACATCAACATCTAGTCAATTGTCTTGTGGGTTACATTCTTTACCTATTCACCAATTGAGGGGGTATGAAAACAAATAAAAAAATTCAAAAATTATTCTTTCTTGAGCATCAAGAAGATTTGAGTCCATTTATCCATCCAATAAGGATAGGTATCTCTTATTTTTGCATTGCATTATGTTTTACATAATATGGTACAAAAAGGGGTATTTGTAGACACCAAAACCTAGGCATTTGCACTTTACCACAAAGCCTTGCACATTTCACCCACATTGCACATCACAATCCTACATAATAAAATTATATACCTAAGTCTAAACTTAGGTGTATAAATCTTGCACATTATCCTATTTTCTAGATTTTAATAAATCTAGAAAATCTACTTAGGATACATTGCCTGATCACTAGACATGTATTCTATCCATCTCACCACCATCCCTTGCCACATCTCACACACTCATTTCCTCCTTGTCCATTCACATGGGACATCTCTTACACCTCACTCCACTTGTACTCACTCATTAACCACATCACCCCAATTAAGTGAGACACCCTAGGTGACTCACTATAACTCGCCTTCCATTTGGTGGCCCTGGATTACCACTTTGCAATATTGGCTTACCACCTCCATTTCCATCCAAAATCTAAAATTGCCTACAAAAGTAAAACCACACCATCAATCAGAAGAGGCTAAGAAAACACATGATTAGGCTATCAAAATCACACTAGGATCTCACACAGATCCCAAGGAGATCTCAGATTCAAAGCTTTGGAGTACCCTTTTTGAATATTTCTACCATCTAGCCTAAACTATCCATCCACGGTTATATAGTCTTAACCACCCTACCACAATAGCCTAACCTCCCTCCCACGATTGACCAGCCACAACCACGCACCCACGATTACCCAGAATGCAAAAAAACTAATGAACAATGCATATCAAATTAGTAAGATTTTGATTTTATTAGCAAGGCATCTAGATTTAATTTTTTGTGTTTTTTGCAAATATTAGTTCAAGGGTTTTATTGCATTAGTTATCAATCACATATGCAGGTGCTACTAAACCCTTGATCACTTTGTCATATGTGCAGGAGACAGGTATCTAAAGAGCTATTGAAGATGAGAGTGGCCCTACATCTAGGATACAAAAGCCTACTCACTCTTGGAGCTGCTGTAGAGGAACGAAGAACACCTAGTTTTTGCTAGAGAGTTGGAATACCACTAATTAAAAGCATTGTATTTAGGAAGAGAAAGCATTATATTATATTTCCCAAGTCATCAGGGCAAAAGCATTGTAAATTTGGGAGATTCAAGCTCCTTGTATCAATAATATAAAGAAAAATCATTTATTACATTGCTTCCTCCTCTTTCTATTTGTGTGTTTTGTGTTAAGTTCTTTTTGGTACATATTGTATACCCTATTGGATTTCACAATTCTTTTGAGAGAAAAATGTATTCCATACATTACCCAAAAAGATAATAATAGTAAATAGAAAGGATACACACAATGTTAAGGATATCCATAAATACAAATATAATCTCATTAAAGGAAAATAATTACACTCAAACTAATAATAAAATGGCTGGTCTTAAGGGATATAAATACCCAATTACAGGTGCCTTTACATCAAATTTAAATAATCAACCTTTAGTTTTAATAATAAAATATTAAAATAAATGCACCTATACAGGGTGTAAAAACACCTAAAGAGATATGCATAAATATAACACAAAACTTAGTCATGGCTTTAAGTGAATCCTAACACCACATATTCTAGTATCCACCCTTTAATTAAATGGGGGACATGGAGAGAGACATTTATTATTTATCCCCCCTTAAAGAACACTCTCCTACTCCAAGACACTAATAATCACTTAAAGGGTAGCTTGGACATGATCTTGGTTAGAATATCAATTTCCTACTCTACTAATGATACATGGACTAGATCAAGAATCCCACGGGTATAAATCCATCACAAATTGCATCCAAACCATAGTATGCTTGGTCCATTATTGAAACCTTAAATTGTAAACAAGATTAATAGAACTCAAATTGTTATAATGGAAAATAGCAAGAAACTATTAAGGTATATACACTCACTCTAATATAATAATCATCCATCCATGGTGGTTGTCATCTTCATTGACAACATAGTATTTAGCTTTCATAAAATACTAAGATATAGTGTATTACCATCTACAACACCAAGAGACCATAATAGAGCCAATATAGGAAATAAATTTTATAGTGGAGCAATTACTAACCTAATTTACATTAGACAATCCTATCATATAAAAAGCTTGATCTAACCAAATATTGAATACTCATATAATATTTACCTTCCCATGTCTCAAAAAATCTACTTAGCCATTGTATGATAACTCGTATGGGTGTCTACATATACCTAGAATAATAGATAACATTAAATATAATATCTAGTCAAGTGTGGATAGGATAGAGAAGTGCCACAACAAGTCATACATATAAGGTAGCATACATCAAAGGATTATTTCCACTTACTAAATATTTAAACAAGAAGTAAAGGAGATTAAATATGGCTTGCACTACTCCATCCTAAATCATTATATCCAAGCCATATATGGGTTTAAAAGTAGTGATCTTAAAGGGGGACTAATTTATTTGAATTTCCAAGGAGTAACTTAAAAGTCCCAAATCTATCAACTTAAAAGTTTCAAAGTTGTGACTTCATCTCCTAGACCAAATATGTTGAGTTGCTCATTATGAGAAGATTATCAACATAAATCACAATCACTAGTGTTTGACCATCTTGATGCTTGATGAAGATATGATGTTATACCTCATAGTTACAAAACCCATAGCTAGGAAATAAGGAATGGACCTTATAATACTAAGCATGAAGATACTTCTTAAGCAAATATAATAACCACTTTAATTTACATACCAAGGCAATAAACCCATCAATATTAAATCCAAGAAACTATCTTATACGTCTTCTCCTAAATTTCACTATGAAGAAAGGTGCTTTGACATCCATCTATAAGAGGTTAGAAAAATTATTCAAATAAAGTCCATCCTAACAATTGGAGCAATGTTCTATGAATAATTAATTATCTCCTTTTAAGGTCATTAACCCATAATTTTTTTGACTTTGTCGACCCTGTTGGAATTCGTGCCAGTTGACTTGGTTGCACACGCAAATAAATTTGGTTCATCTAGAGGAGCCATAGCTCCCAAAGGTGATCCATATTTTTTTATTACATTATTTTTTTGTATTTTATTTTAAATTTTGTTAGATTAATTTTTTAATTATTTTTTTAATGTTTTTATTTTGAATTAGTTAATTTAATTTTTGAATTAATTAGTTCATAGTTAAACATAAATGAATTAATTGATTAATTAATTTAAATTAAATTTAGAATTTAATGCATTAATAAAAAAAAGAGTACAAAATCAAACTCAAAGGGGGCAATTATTTGCAAAACAGAAAATCATGCACATCAAACAACATTGAATTGATTTTTTTGCAAACATTAAGGCGTAAAAAAAATTCAAATAGACGACTACACAATTGGTATAAAACCTTGTTATTTTTTTGCAAAAGCACAACCAAAAGGGGAACAAAAAGATAGTGAATATCATTGTTTTTTGCAAATAAAAATCATTGCAAAAATATTTTGTGAAAATTGGCATTGTAAAAGGTGCATTTTCGGTGGAATCCGACACCTTAAAAAAAAAAATTGTGGGCATGATGAAATTGTAATATGCATTTAATTCTCTATTTTATGCATTGAAAAATGTATCTTATGGTAGCAAAATACCCCAAATTTATACCTATTTTTGTGCAATTTATTGCACAAGGCAGCGTTTGGTATAAACGATACCTCTAGCCCACACTTGTAGGTGATGCTATCATGCTTTGGGCTACTGTATCTACTACCTAATATAGCTACAAAAACAACGTATGGGCTATTGTTCCCTATAAATCATCGAGGAGAAATAAGAAAGCCAATTTTTGATATCCACTCCATCATTACCCCATTCACTACTATCGCTTGGTGTAAATCCTAAAATTAAGTTCTTCCAAGTATTTAAGGGACTTGACACTCTATGTATATAGAAGGCTTTTTAAGCAGGTTTCAAAGATAAATTGAATCCCTTTCAAAACTACTTATGTACCATTGATCAATTTGTTACACTATCTTAAAGTCTCCCTCACATACAATCACGTATATAGAGGGGACCAACTTATTCCACATACTAACATGTATAAAGGAATAACAGGTATATCAGATAGATCAGGTCTATAAATCTAGCATCTTAAATAAAGGGGGACCATTTAGTTTTATAAGGAACCCTCAAAATGGCCATTAAAAAGTATACTTATCAGATTCACAACTACTCAAAGGTCTGAATTTTTCTCCATGGAAGACAAAGCTAAGAGAAATATTGTAGGTTGAAAAGATGTGTATTATTGTGATTAGAAATGTCAAACACCAAACTATAGTATATGATAAACATGAAGTTTATGATGATACCTATGCTAGAGCACTAATGATCATAATTTTTCCCAGAGTTGATGAAGTTCAACATCACATTTGTGAAAATGAGACTACAAAATATGCATGGGATGCATTGATGATAATATATGAAGGAATTAGGCCATAATAATTAACCTTTAATCCCAAATTCACACTCTTTGCATGAAGAATGGATAAAGTGTAGAGGTTTTTCTTTGTAGAGTTGCTAATATAAGAGCCAAAATGCATGCATTAGATGAGAAAGTAGAATATAAGCTCTTAACCTTAATCCTTTTGAGAGTTTTACCATATTCTTTTAGAATGATGGTTACTTCCCTTAAAGTGTCTAATAGACAAGTCCCTTTTGAATAGTTAGTTAATTTGCTTCAACAACACGAAGCTAATAACAAACAAAGAGATGAAGTGTCTAACAATGCACTTTTTTCTAAGAAATTTGAAGCTAATAAAAAAGGCTACTTTCAGAAGGGATCTTCCTTCAAGGGTTCAAACACCACTCCCTCAAAAAAGACACCTCAAAAATAGAAGAGTTACTACCATATTTGTGATGTAGAAAATCATGAAACCAACAAGTGTTGGTTCAACAAAAGTGACAAGAATAAGAAACCACAATGAAAAAAGGTCAAAACAAACCATGAAGAAGAAATAGACAACAAAAATGAAATGTTACTATTGAAGAATCGGATTCAAATTTTGATAGGTCACATAAGGTGATCACAACTCAAATAAATCCCAAACAGAAATACAATGTTTGGTATATTGATTTTGGTGACACAAAACACATGACTGGTGATAAAAGGTAGTGTATCGCTCCAAATTTTTTGCATCCCTACCTTCAGGCTATAGGATCCGTGCCCGGAAGGAGGATGGGAAAAGGATGGCACGGTACCTCGGACTGAGAGGCCTTGCGAAGGTCCCGCCTCTCGAGGGAGGTGTATTATGGTGATTTTTCGATGGATGGTGGGTTCACCAGGAAACATTTAATGGCAGTTTCCACGCCTAGGTTGGGAATGTGTTTAATGTGTTCAGTTTTAGCCTTAATCATCCAAGTCCTAGGTTTGGCCAAAATGCGTCTAAGCTATTCTATATGAAGATGCAGATTTAAATGAATACAAAAAACAAAATTAGACAAAAAATAGAGAGAATAATATGGATTAAAGACCAATACCTGATCCGGATGTTTGATGAAGATTCTAATTTTTGAAGCAGTCAGGATCGCCTCTATTTTGACAGGATCGTCTGCTATCAGACAAGATCATCTGAGATTCGATAAATTCATCAGACGAATTTGTCAGAGACCTGCAAACAGAAAAATAGATGCAAAATACAGAGAATGCAACTATGATAATAGAGGGTAATGATGTAAAATAACAGTAAGAACATTAAAATGATAATACAAACTAAGACACAAGTGAAATATAATGACTTATTGACAAATCATGATTATATTATGCATATAAGCTATATGGGTGAACTCCAAAATGTAGAATAGCAGAAAATAATAAATAAACTAGCTAATTGCAGAATAAAACAGCAGATTGAAAAGAGGAAAATGCAAACTCTGGGCATTGATTGCCCCCAATGGTGATTGCAGTCAAAATCATCTGGATGCGATGAAATCATCTTTGATTCGACAGGATCGCCTCCGATCTGAAAAGGATCATCTGCGACGATGTAAGCTTGCTCCAGCTGAAAAATACTAAGGTACCTATAACAAAATTGGATGCAACAAATGTAGATGATAATTTAGGATGTCTAGTGTGTGTAGAATTCGAGTTACAGGGAATTTCAGCCAGGGGGATGCTAAGGGGAGGGCTTAGGATTAAATAGGCTTAGGAGGGAGGTTAGGAGGTTGGAGATCATCCCTATTTGGGAGATCTCCAATGGGGAGGGTCTCTAACGATGCAGACACGCTTACGTCCGGATTAGAGACGTCGTTGGAACAGAGACTAATTATGAAAAATTAGTTTTGGGACAAGATCGTCTGGACGTCCTAGCCCAGACGAAATCGTCCAATTTGAGGCGATATCGTCTGATCGGCGACGATATCGTCAAACGGTCAAAACAAACTCTAAAAATGGTGCAGGAAATGAGGAAACAGATTAAGCGACGGTTTGGGAGCAGTTTTGGAGGTTAAAATTTGAATTTGAATTATTTACTAGAGTAAATGTAATTACTAAGGTTTTACTGCGCCAATTTTAGGGTGCTACATTTTGCCCCCTCTTTAGCAAATTTTTCGAAGAAAATGCGTTAAAGATGAGTTCTTCTCGATCTACGAGAAAGCAAAAATTATTCCCATTTTTAGGTGACGATTCTTGGTCGAATCGTACGACAACTTACTATGGTGCCCCCTCCGTGTTTTTACCCAAATCGAACGTTTGAGGTAAAAACACGAAAAAGCAAAATTTTAAATGTTTTTAATTGTGTTTTGAATAAAATTAAGAAAAATAGGGTAAAACCCTAATTCATTTTTACTGTTCATTTTTTTGGTTTTTAGAGCTCTGGAGAAAAAAATGGTGGAGACAGCGCACAGATCGACAGAGGTCCGACGCGGGCTATGGGTAAGAGTCTAAACTTAGTTTAGAATGCTTTAAGTTGAATTTACATGCTTTTTAGGTGAATTTTAAATAAATTTTGAGCATCGCGGCCATTTTTGGGCCGTTAACGTCGTCGGGATGAAATCGTCCCGATTTCGACGAAATCGTCTCAAGTTCGCCGATTTCGTCTAAGGGCAAAATCGGTGAAAGGGGGACGATTTCGTCAAACAAGGGATGATTTCGGCTTGCGAAATCGAAGATGATTTTGCTCAAATTTGGGACGATATCGTCCAATAGTGGACGATATCATCATTTGTAAAATTGAACTTATTTTAACTTGCATTATTAATCACTTGAGTTGTTATTAATGATTTTTTTGTTGTGTTGTTGTTTTTATGTTGCAGAGAGGTTTACTAAAGAGCAGAGAATGGAAATACGGTGGGTTGAGAGATGACTTGGCCACTCTATCACAGGAAAAGCGGGATCAGCTGGCTCAGGCCGGCTTATAGCATGTGGCAGAGATGCCACAAGTTTCTATAGACATGGGGCTACTGACAGCCCTGGCAGAGAGGTGGTATCCGGGTTCTTCCTATTTTTGGTTACCGACAGGGGAGATGACTCCCACATTGGAGGATGTATGGAGGATTCTGAGGATCCCCATACAAGGATGGTTGATCACTCCTATGGCCAATCAAGGCCATGCTATGATGCGGTTGTGTGGCGATCCGAGCTTCGCCCTGGAGAAGGGTGGAGTGAACATCGAGGCTTTGCATCAGATGCCTGGGGCATCCAGACTCACACGAGTTTTGGCCAGAGTGGTAGGTGGACTTCTCTTGTGCCACCAGAGCGGGTGCAGGGTACCATGGGTGCTAGCAGATGTGATCTGCGACATGCGAGACCATGGTTACAGATTCTCTTGGGGCAGCTTTGTTCTATGTCGATTGTACAGGATCCTGCATGGGGTCGTGTACAAGGTGGCCGATGTCTGGTTATGACATCACTTCTGTAGGTTTGGTGCTGGGAGCACATTGCAGTGAGGAGGCCGGTAGGGCTTCCTTTGATAGGGATTGATGGGGAGAGGCCCCGAGTTTTCTATTGGTGGCTTCGGAGAGGGGCACAACGACGGATTGATTTGTCGATGTCCCGGAGACTACTGGATGACCTTGTCCCAGACTAGATCACCTGGAGGCCTTGGAGGGATCATCTAGGGTGGGCCGAGGATGGATAGGAGTTGGCTCACATTAGGTGAGTCTGTTGGCTGAGGATGGAGAGGGGAGAGGTGGAGCTCCACCGCTACGACCGAGTTTTGCGATAGTTCGGTCTACAGCAGGGGATCCCATCTCTTAGGGATTACGAGTTTTCTCGGACTATTCGGGATAACACCACAGTTAGCGGGGCTCTAGATATGCAGTGCTTCTAGAGTCAAGACACGGATGATGCCCCCATTCAGCCAGTGGATGGGGACGATGCTAGAGTAGTCGACGGCTACGATGCCTAGTACACAGGCATCCACCCTCCTCGGATGACGAGGGCTTAGGGTCTGATTCACGTAGTTGTGCATCAAATGGGGAGGCGGTGCCAGGCGGCTATGGAGGTGGCCCAGGGTCATGGAGGGAGAGAGCTGAGGAGAGCACAGGCACAGCAGAGGCCATGATAGCGGGAGAGGAGGGAGGAGAGACCCCCTTCTCCACAGAGAGAGAGGCCACCATCGCCCGATAAGGGCAAGGGTGTCGACATTGGGGAGAGCAGCGAGACATCGACTCTATGAGCAAAGATAGTTCGTATCTAGGCACAAGTGCAGACTCTACAAGAGGAGGCTTTACGAAACCAAGCTGAGGTGACACAGCTCAGAGACGAGATTGCATGCCTCAGAGCATGGGGCGGAGGGGCGAGCACTCAGGAGCTGGCATGGGCTATTGCCCAGATCACTTTCTATCAGACACTATACCACTAGATGGTGCCAGAGGAGGAGAGATTACCACTGTCGACTGCCATCATGGATCCGATCAGGATGGGGTCATCAAGGACTTCATCTCGATCCATGACTAGGACTCGTAGTACCACACAGACTACGATGGGGCCACCTCGTCCACCTCAGGGCAGGGGAGGAGATGAGGTTGAGAGCTCGAGGGGTTCTCGAGGCTAGACTACAACACTGCACTGTACATATTGAGACATAGTTTTTATTATTTTTGAGAGAGGATTGAGTATGCCGAGGTATAGATTGTGGCATACCGATCCGGTTTTGATATGATGTATATATATTGGTGATATATATAGATGAGATATTTTTTGATCATATGACTTGTCTCTGATGTATTTTTATGATGCTTTTAATGTTTTGATTGATTGATTTGATGATCAGATTGAGGATTCATGTAATTATGTCGTTTTGAAATATTATGGTTTAAATGTCATGCTGTAAGATTTTAAATGAAATAATCTGATGTAACAAATTGGTTGTTTGTGATGTGATGATAAAAAAATAAAAGGGGACTTTTAACAATAATTTCAAAGGACATTGTCGCTATTATAGACCATTTCATGGAGTCGCCGCTCACTCGGTCGTCAAGCTAATCCTGGTATAGAAATATTGCTAAAAGTAAAAGAGTGCTTAAGAGACTGTCTTAAGACTTTGGTGCAATGGTGCAAATGATGATGATGATGATTTGTTTTCAGATTTTCATAAAAATAGTATGCATGAAATAATGTTAAAATGATTTTTGCTAGGCATAAATTCCTAAGTGTGATAAATTTTTTGGATAATTCCCTAGGAATTATACCATCATTGCAAAATTGAAGGTTGACATAATGACATGAAATAGTGATAATGTTTGTTTGTTTTAAAGCATAATTGTATAACATAATGATTTAAGTCATATGGTTTTCATGGATTGATTTTTAAATGAATGGGTAATAAAAATTGGTACAATGGTTTGTGCTAGGCATAGAATATGTAGGTATAGACTTATACCATCATCGCAAAATCCAAAAAGAGAGTTTTATTGCATGGTTGATTTTTTATAAACAGAAAATATGAAGATGAGGACTTGCGCTAGGCATAAAATTCCAATTTTGGTTTTGGAACTATACCATCATCGCGAAAGTCGACAATATGTATATATGTGTGTTTTGATTGTATGGTTTTGAAAGAAATTTTTGATCTTTTTGATTATGCATGTAGTTGTCTTTAGACTAAACAACTGTATTTTAAAGAAGAAAATTATTCCAGACAATTTGCAAAAAATATTTCAAAGTATCTTAAAGACAAAAGTTAGATTTATAAGGAATCCCATGTGCATATGTGAGTTCATTTCCAATCTTGATTTATCATAATGATACACAAAATCTCTCAAATACAAATGTGTGTGCAATTGCATTGTTCATTTACCAGTTTGAGCAAGGTACTATGATACAAGTGATTTGAATGAACCAAATAAGTGTTCATTAACCATGATGTAGATGCATATAACCATACTAGACTACTATGTAAGTCGGATTATCAAGAGCTAGCTAATCCATAAGCAGACATAGGTCTGTACAAAAGAAGGTCGCTAATGTGATAGACATATCGCCATGCTAGGAGTTACCCAAGGCCAAGCGAGGTTGGGCACAAACCACCTATTATGGGGCTTACCTCATAGTTTTCGAATAATTGAGAATTCCGGGGATTCAAGCTCATCAACCCTTCTTTTCTTTTCAAAGGGTAGGGAAAGGGATTTTATTGCTTTTTGCTTTTGCTTTCTTTTTTTTTTTTGCTTGATAATGCTGTAATGATAAAAATAATATTTTTCTTTTTTTTCTCTTTTTCTTGAACTTTGCTTTTTCTTTTTGTTCTATGCTAGGGATACTTGCTCGGATTAGCTGTAGAGCAAGGGATTTTTATTCTGGGTAGGGGTGAGCTTGTCCTTTTGCCAATTCTCAAAGATTCTAGACCATGTGCATGATAGGATAGCAGGGAAACTTTTCGCTCAAGAAACCACTTCTACTATGTAGCAAAGCATGGAAATTACAAATATAATCATTTTATTGTGAAAAGATGTGCTTGGTTTAAGTAAATAACAAGATCAATTCTCTATGCTCAAACTTTATTTAATTGAATTTTGTGAACTTTGATATAAGAGAGATTAGTAATCATGCTAGATAAAATCAAGATATTTATATTTGTGAGTGTGAAAGTGAGGGATTCCAAATAAATGCTAATTTATCCAAAATAATTTGAAACATATAACTGCAACATTTGTAAGAAGATATATATATATAAATACTTTTTGAGAAGTTTTGAGAATGTTGACTCTCTCTTTCTTCTTTATGTTGTTTTGGTTTCGAAAGAGTCAAGAATATTGTTGTTTTTTTATTTTCATTATTATTTTTTTGTTTTTTGAAAGAATTAACAAGTGCCATAAATAAATGCAACAAATAGTTTTGAAGATTTTGATGATTATGAATGTTTTTGGTGTTTTTGAATTTATAAATTGAAAGAAATACAAAATAGTGATTTTGAAATATTTTAAACAAATATATACAAGGATGAAATGACCAAATTTATACATAGTAACGTTTAAGATGCAAAATGTTCATGGGTTCTTTAAGTTCTTTACCATCTAAGGTAGATAATTTGTATGCTCCTGATTCAAATTTAGCAGTGATAATGTATGGTCCAAGCCAGTTGGGCTCAAATTTACCTTTAAGGTCCTTAGTTGCATTAGTATTTTTTTTATTTTCTTTTAAAACAAGGTCGTCGATCTCAAAGGATCGATGACGAACTTTTTTAGCATATGATCTTTTAAGCTTGTTTTGGTAGGCACGGAGATGCTCCAAAGCATTAATGCATTTTTCATCTAGGAGTTCCAGTGATCGAGTCTGCCATTTCGATATTCATCTCCTACTTCGGTATCTTGAAGTAGCAGAGCCAAAGAAGGAACTTCTAATTCAAAGGGAAAAATGGCTTCAGCACCATAAACCAAAACAAAAGGTGAAGTTCCAGTGGGGGTTCGAACACTAGTTCGATAGGCCCACAAGGCTGGATATAACTGAATGTGCCAATCGCGGCCAATTTTATTGACCAATATTTTGAGAATTTTGATTAAGGTTTTGTTAGATGCTTCGCTTGACCATTACCCTGAGGATAATAGGGAGTGGACCAGCGATGTTGAATCTTATATTTTTGGCATAATTTTTTAACATCTTTATTTTTGAAACAAGTTCCATTGTCAGAGATGAGATTTGCAGGGATTTCGAACCTACAAATGATTTGATTAAAAATAAATTTAGAGACTTGTGTGCCGGTGCGAGAAGCTAAAGGCATAGCTTCAACCCACTTCGTGAAATACTCGAGGGCGGTTATGATGAATTTGTGTCCATCAGATGACACAGGATTGATTTTGCCAATAATATCTAAACCCCATTTTGAAAAGGGCCAAGGAGATGAAATAGCCTGTAGTTCTTGTGCAGGCGCATGGACAAGGTCAGCATGTTTCTAGCACTTGTCGCAATGGCGCACATAATCATGTGCATCATTCTCCATGGTAGGCCAAAAGTATCCTATCCTAAGGAGTTTTTTAGCAATGACACTACCACTGAAGTGTCCTCCACAAGATCCATCATGGGCTTCACTCAAGGCTGATTTGGATTCTTCTAAATTCAAACATCTTAATAGGATACCTTCAAAAGATCTCCTATATAAAGTATTGCCAATTATTACAAATCGACTTGCTCGTCTACGTAATAACCGACGCTGGTTTCTATTAGAATTGGCAAGGAAAGTCCCATTTTGGAGAAAATCAAATATATCTGTATACCAAGGTTCAGGAGTAGTTTCATTGATTAGAAACACATCCAAAGGTTCTAAGCATGACTTATTTGAAGCGGGTTCCTGGAGTCGATGAATAATTATGGTGGCATATTCGTCATCTAACTCCAAGGGTAGGAGAGATGCAATTGCGGCCATAGCATCAGCTGCATGGTTGCAAGTTCGAGGAATAGCTTCCAAGGTAACTTGATCAAATAGAGACATTAATTGTAAAACATAGGCTTTATATGGGCATAGTTTATCATCTCTAGTCTGATAAACTTCATTAATTTGGTTTATAACAAGTTGAGAATCACCAAAAACTAACAGATGTTTAATTTTTAGCGCCAAGGCAGCTCGTAATCCAAGGATTAGAGCTTCATATTCAGCAGTATTGTTAGTGCAAGCAAATGTTAATTTGAAGGACAAAGGAATAAGATTTTTTTGTGAGGATATTAAAATAATACCCGCACCAGCCCCACTCATGCATCGGGCTCCATCAAAGTATAAGGACCATTGTTCAATATGGTCTACCTCTAATTGAAGGCATTCATCAGGAAACTCAATGATGAGGGGATGGGTAGACTCTAAGGGTGCAGCAACTAATTGATCTGCTATGATTTGACCCTTAACAGACTTTTGTCCTATGAATGTGAGATCAAACTCGCTTAGAGCAAGAACCCACTTGGTTGTGCGACTCGATAAATAAGGTCGACTCATGAGATATCTCAAGGGATCATATTTAGCAATGACATAAGTTTTTTGACTAAGCATATAATGGCATAATTTTTGCATAGCAAACACAACTGCTAGACATAATTTTTCTAATGTTGTGTAGCGGGTTTCATAACTGATGAAGGTTCGGCTAATATAATAATTAGCACGTTCTCTCTTTTCATCATCAAGCTGAGCTAACATAGCTCCTAAGGAAGAATCTGAAGCTGAAATATATAGGAGAAATGGGCGATCAGGTCTAGGCGGTGAAAGCATAGGTGGATTAAGGAGGTATTGTTTGAGAAGTTCAAAAGCTTCTTTACATTCGTCGTCCCAATTAAAAGGGACATCCTTCTTAAGAAGTTTAAGAAAGGGACCAGTTTTGTCCGCTAGCTTATCGATGAAGTGACGGATGGCTTGAAGCTTACCTTGTAAACTTCATAACTCAGATATATTAGTAGGTGCGGGCATATCAGTGATAGCCGCAATCTTGAGAGGGTCAATTTTGATACCACGTAAAGAAACTAAAACCCCTAATAGTTTATCGGACTTAACTTCAAATATGCATTTGGTTGGATTTAATCGAATAAGATATTCTCATAATCGATTAAAAACTTTTCTCAAATCATCTAAATGATTATCTTCATTAATAGAGCGAGCTATAATATCATCTACATAATCATGTAGGATATCATGCATCATATCATGAAAAATATAAGTCATAGCTCGTTGATAGGTTGCACCTACGTTCTTTAAGCCAAATGGCATCACTTTCCAACAAAAAGTACCCCAAGGGGTAATAAAGGTTGTTTTAGCCTGATCTTCAGGAGCTATCCTGATCTGATTATAACCGAGAGAATCCATCCATTAAGGACATCATCCCACTCTCGACAATAAATTCAATGATTTGATCCATGTTTGGAAGAGGAAAATCATCTTTAGGGCATGCAACATTAATATCTCTAAAATCTGTGCAAACCCTAACTTTGGTGGCTTCTTTCTTGGTAACTGGAACTACATTTGAGATCCATTCAGCATAATCAATAGCTTGTATAAAAACAACATTCAGGAGTTTTTCTAACTCCCCTTTGACTAGCGAAGCCACTTTGGGATGCATTTTTCTAAGTTTTTGTTTAACAGGTTTAGCATCCGGATGGACCACTAGGTGATGCATGACTACAGAAGGGTCTAGACCTGGCATATCTTCGTATGTCCAAGCGAAGACATCTTCATATTCTTTAAGGAATGCAATGTATTGCTCTTGTTTTTCTTGACTTAATTCTGATCCAATATTGATTATGTGAGGACTATCCTCAGTTCCAATATTAATTTTAATGACGTTTTCTACCTCCATGTGTAGATCTCTTTCAAAATTAGGTGGGGCGGGTGAAACGCCCAATTCTTGTAATTCTTGTAAGGTTAATTTGGATAATTCATCTTGAGGATTAGTGGCCTCAAGTTGGGCTATAGTTGGTATAGAACCATCAAAATAAAATCCATTGTGTAACATCTCTTCAACGGAGACGTCATGGAAGATATCTCCTTCCAACTCCTCATCGGAGTCAACAATCATTTCAGGGTAAGCTATGGATAGCATGTTACATGTAAATGGCTAATTTTTTAGAGGCAAATCATCACGCCTATCCAAATAATCTTGATAACATATGAGTTGATCATCATCTTCAAAAGGAAAGGGTTGACCCTTACTAGGAAATAGGCCCACACCATAGCGGGTAGGCCACGGTTCTACCTCGAAAGGTTCTTTCATGCCATTTTGGAAAGGTCCCAAGCCTTTCCCTTTATATCCCATTTTAAGCATTATGGGTTTAGCTTTAATATATTCATTGGTAAAATAACATCGAGCATATCCCTCATGATGAGTTTTGATATTCCGAGGGATTCTTCCCCAGTCATATCCTTTATAAATGAAGGCACAACTCCCAACTTGGTAAATACTTCCCATAGGTTGTGGGAGGCCCAAAGTACGAGGAGATGGTGGCAAGTTATTTAAAAGAATTGAATTTTGCATGAAAGCATTTGTTTTTTCTGATATTAAGATTGTGGATAAATCTGGTAAAAGTTCATCAGAAAGAGCATAAGATGTAGAAGGATCATTCCCTATATCTTTAGATGTAGAAGGTATGATAGATGTTGAAAATGTGGAAGTGTTAAGAGATGGGTCTATAGGTTTTGAAATTATAGGGATAGAACATGAAGGATTGGTTGTAGATTGAAAATCTTTTTGAGGTTCTAGAGTGGTTTTTTTAGAAGATTGTTGATCTATATATGAGGATGAAATTAATGGAGGGGAAATAGGTGAAGTTATGGGTGTGTGTTTCACAGTTTTAGATGAAAAATAAGAATTAGGATGTGTGGATGACAAGAGCGAGGGCAAAATTGCACTCCAACGAGTTCTGCCAAAGCACACATATCAAAGGGTCTAGGGTCACCATGGATAGTGACCAACTGATTTTTAAATTCGAATTTAACACATTGGTGTAAAGTTGATGGGACAGCTCGCATTGCATTGATCCAAGGACGACCCAAGAGTATATTGTACGATGCGGGGCAATGTACAATAAACACGGTCGTATCTAGAGTTCGAGGACCAACTTGCAATGGGATGGTAATAACTCCACATGTTTCTTGTGTTTCGTCATTGAAAGCTTTGATAATCATGTTAGTTTTCTTCATTTCATCACTTCTAAAGCCAAATCGTTGGTAGAAGTCAAAAGTGCAAATGTTTAGAGATGAACCATTATCAATCAGGACTCATTTAACAGCTACATCTCTAATTAGAGTAGTAATATATAAGGGATTATCCTTATGTAAACTGTGTTGTGGGATATCTTTATCTCGGAAGTCAATACAATCAACTTCTCGAGTGATGATAGTATTGGCCATGGCTTCAGGTTGAATGTTTTGAGGTACCATCATTTGGCTTAATGTAAGCATCAACTCATCCCTATGGGTAGGAGAAGATCTTAACAAATCCAAAAGGGAAATTCTGGCTGTAGTATTGGATAATTGCTCATTAATATTGTAAGGGGGTTTAGGTTGAACATTGGAAGCATGATTCCCTTTATTGGGATTTTTCAAAACAAATGGAGTTGATCCATCATTCTGTTTTGGTTCTTGTTGAGAATTTTGAGCCTGTTGTCGGGTAACGACTCCAATGGTACCTACAATGTTATATTGAAGACGTTGAACTGGTCTCGGTCTAGTATTTATGGCTTGTTCATTTGGGAGGAATTGATTAGAAGAGGGTCGAGTAGTAACTCTTCTAGGAAATGGTTCTTCTGGAACCATAGCATCTATGATGGGTTGAATAGGATCTAATTCATTTTCAGAACTATTCGATTGGTTTGAAGTGATGTCTATTTCACTTTCAGTATCTGATTCTACATCACTAGAATCTAGAGTTTGAATATTATGTAGGGGCCTAGTCGTAACCAGGGATAAGGTTGTGTCAAATATTTGAGGATCATTATTAAGTAAATTTCCACTAATAGTTCCTACATATCGGGTAGGAGGAGGAACATTATGATGTTCGATTTGGTTGGCCAGCTCTTTACCATGTCTTGGTAAAGGGTGTTGAAATATGTCTAATGATTGATTAGCATTTTGATTTTTATTTTGGGGAATGTTCTTTTGAGGATTATTAGGAGCATTTTTTTTAGGTTGGAAGGCTTGCACCTCCATTTCATTATTATCAATCAGATCCTGTATTTTATGTCTCAACCTTTTACAAGTGTTGGTAGAGTGTCCAGGTCCTCTATGAAAATCACAGTGTAAGTCAACTCTGTATCCAGGTATAGTTGGATCAGGTTCCCAGATAGCTGGTAATTGGATCAAATCTCTTTCAAGTAATTGAGGTAAAATAGTTGATAACGGTTGATTCAATCTAGTAAATTCTCGAGGAGGCTTATCAGGACGTTTCAATATAAATTTTTTTGTTGTCTTCGTTGCATTGATATTAGCAACATTTCTGCTGTCAGTGACTCCGTCACCTACAACTTGTTTGTTTTTATACTAATTTTTGGATGTTTTCTCATCATCCTTCTTCCTAATTTGGCCTCTCCTAATGAGGGTGTCTTCTACTCTTCGAGCTAAATCTATAGCCTGATCGAAGGTAGTTAAAGTAGTAGTTGATAACTCATAAGATATTTGTTCTTGTAAATTATTGATAAAAATGTCCAACATTTCCCTATAAGGTAGCACAAAGTGTAGTTTTCCTGTCAACTCGCCTCCATCTAGCTAAGAAATCGGTAAAACATTCATCCTTATCTTGTTTTAAGTTGTATAAATCTTTAATGGTTACATGCCTCTCGATGTAGGCACTAAATTGATGGACAAAAGATTCAGTTGTTTCTTCAAAGTTTCTCAAAGAATGAGTGGGCAATTGATAGTACCACTCTAATGCCATTCCACCTAAACTTTTTGGGAACATTTTTAGTAATAGCAAGTCATCATGTGATATATCATGACATGCTATCCTAAACATGCAAAGATGCTCTATGGGATCTTCGGTTCCTTTATATATAGGTAGGATGGGCATGGGAAAATGCTTAGGGTACGGTTGTGCTACAACTATGGGATCCAAAGGTTGACTACATATCTCTCGATAATTGTATGAGGGATGATAAGGATCTATCTGGTCCATACGTGAAGCTAACTGTTTCACCATGGCTTCCAGATTACTAGTTTGCCCACCATATTAGTTTGGTAGGGCATTGATATGGGATTTGTGAGCATATGATGGAGGGACATGAATATTAGATGCTATGTTGCTATTGTGTAAATTGTTGGTAGGAAAGGTGTTATGAAGGAATTTTGAAGTTGTATTATGCTATATTCCAGATTGTTGAAAATTGGTGTTTGGCTTCATTTTAGGTTTTTGTTTACTTGAAGCATATTGATCAATAGTTTGGCAAAGTAAAGCAGTGAAGGAAGTTTTATTTTGTGTGGGAATGATTTTAGGCTCAATAACAGATTCCTTAGGAGGTTGGGTAACCTGTTGTTTTGGCATGTTTTGAATCATAGTGACCATATCTCTATTGGATGGTCCATCCTTGTCACTTTCTTGATCAATGAAAGACAAGGGATTAGTGCGCACATCAAACATATGTTCCATGGCTTCTTGAGTGTCACTAATTTGCCCTTTATCAATACGAACTGCCATATTAAGAGCACCAATGTTATTATTGAAAAATTTCCAGAAATGATCTACGTTGTCAAAAGCAATAGTTCCATCTGGAGCTACTCTAGGGGATGAGGATCCATCCTCTTTAACATTTTCTTCTTGTTCATTGTCTTCACCTAGGTCATATTTTGGTTGATCTAGAGTTTCTCCTTTCGGAATTGGATCTTCAGGAAGGTCATTTGGGTTTCTAGTTTTATCTTCTAACCAATCTTCTTCTTCTCCTTCAGTTTGTTTACCATTCCTAAGTTTAGGCATTGTGCTTAATTTAGATTTCAGCAAATATATATATATTATATATATATATATATATATATGCAACAAGTTTAAGAGGTATATATTAATTATATACCTACTACAATATTTAAAATGAAAGGTTTTGGTTTTTGTTATGTTTTTTAGTTTTTTTCTTGTTTTTGTAATAATATTGTAAAGATAAACAACACAATAAATGCAAGAACTAATATTGAAAGTAATGATCTAGTTTTCTATAAACAATTTATAAATATCATTAATGGGCTCGAGTTCTTCAGGAGTCATGAAGTGTTCTTCTTCAAATTGAAAGTTTTCTTTCAAAAATTTAATGAAAAGAGCTATAGAAATACCATGTATTTCAGATTCTGGTTGATAATAATAATTCTCACGACAATATTCACGATACAACATAGCTCTAGGAATTTTGTTCCATCTTCTTCTAATCATAAGATCAGTTTCTTGGGATTCTATATGAACTAGAAATTGACGTACCACAACTGTGTTCTTGAGGTATTCCTCGAAAGTGAAAATTTTTGAAGATACAAGAGCTCTCCTATAAGCTAACCATCTATGGCAGGCTCTCTGAAGTTCATGATAAAAGACGAGTTGATGAGGATCCAGGATTCTATCTAGGACAAGCCTCTTGATTTGTTTAAGTTTTGTTGACCTAGATGAAATGACACTTAGTCTTCTATCAAGTTCATCCCACAAAAGTTGATTTCTATCTGTTTCAGGAACACTAAGCACATAATTGATTTCTATGGCTGCTAATTGGCTTTCAACATTTATAGTGACTACTAATCTTTTCTTAGGAGCTACCATCTAAACATGATATGGAACTTATTAATTTTAAATGATTTGAAATGCATCTATGTTTTAGTTGTTATATATAAAATATATATTTTTTTTTTTTTTTTTTTTTCAAAAGGTTTAAAATGTATTCACGTCGGGTTCACCAAAATGTATCGCTCCAAATTTTTCGCATCCCTACCTTCAGGCTATAGGATCCATGCCCGGAAGGAGGATGGGAAAAGGATGGCGTGGTACCTCAGACTGAGAGGCCTTGCGAAGGTCCCGCCTCTTGAGGGAGGTGTATTATGGTGATTTTTTGACGGATGGTGGGTTCACCAGGAAACATTTAATGGCAGTTTCCACGCCTAGGTTGGGAATGTGTTTAATGTGTTCAGTTTTAGCCTTAATCATCCAAGTCCTAGGTTTGGCCAAAATGAATCTAAGCTATTCTATATGAATATGCAGATTTAAATGAATATAGAAAACAAAATTAGACAGAAAATAGAGAGAATAATATGGATTAAATACCAATACCTAATCCGGATGTTTGATGAAGATTCTGATTTTTGAAGCAGTCAGGATCGCCTCTATTTTGATAGGATCGTCTGCTATCAGACAAGATCATCTGAGATCTGACGAATTCGTCAGAGACCTACAAACAAAAAAACAGATGCAAAATACAGAGAATGCAACTATGATAATAGAGGGTAATGATGTAAAATAATAGTAAGAACATTAAAATGATAATACAAACTAAGACACAAGTGAAATATAATGACTTATTGACAAATCATGATTATATTATGCATATAAGCTATATGGGTGAACTCCAAAATGCAGAATAGCAGAAAATAATAAATAAACTAGCTAATTGTAGAATAAAACAGCAGATTGAAAAGAGGAAAATGCAAACTCTGGGCACTGATTGCCCCCAATGGTGATTGCAGTCAAAAATTTTTGGATGCGACGAAATCGTCTCTAATTCGACAAGATCGCCTCCGATCTGAACAGGATCGTCTACGACGATGTAAGCTTGCTCCGGCTAAAAAATACTAAGGTACCTACAACAAAATTGGATGCAACAAATGTAGATGATAATTTAGGATGTCTAGTGTGTGTAGAATTCGAGTTACAGGGAATTTCAGCCAGGGGGATGCTAAGGGGAGGGCTTAGGATTAAATAGGCTTAGGAGGGAGGTTAGGAGGTTGGAGATCATCCCTATTTGGGAGATCTCCAATGGGAAGGGTCTCTAACGGCATAGACACGCTTTTGCCTGGATTAGAGATGTCGTTGGAACAGAGACTAATTGTGAAAAATTAGTTTTGGGACAAGATCGTCTGGACGTCCTAGCCCAGATGAAATCATCCAATATGAGGCGATATCGTCTGATCGGCGACGATATCGTCAAATGGTCAAAACAAACTCTAAAAATGGCACGAGAAATGAGTAAACAGATCAAGCGACGGTTTGGCAGCAGTTTTGGAGGTTGAAATTTGAATTTGAATTATTTACTAGAGTAAATGTAATTACTAAGGTTTTACTGTGCCAATTTTAGGGTGCTATAGGTAGTTTGACACATTTGAGGCTAAAGAAGGCAAACTAGTAACAATTATCGAAGACCTAAAAATTCCAAGGAGAAGGAAATATTTTAGTAACTCTTCCTAACAGGCAATGCCAAATTGAGAAGGTCCTATATGTACCAGGATTGACCAATAACTTTTTTTCCATGCCTCAAATCTTGGACAAATATATGGTGGTTGATTTTAAGGTTGTTAAAGGACAAAAGTGTTGCTTCATTACAAAAAAGGGTAAACATATCACAATAGCTTCCTACAAACATGGATTGTTTGTATTAGATGCTATTTATACTCCTCATGTTGCCATGTATTCCAACTCAAAAGAAGTTACTTTTTTATGGCACAAACGGTATGGACATCTTAGTTTAGGCTATCTACTCAAATTGAGTAATCATGATATGGTGTTACGTCTACCCAACCTTTCACATACTTTGATTGTATGCTCGAATTGCTTAGCATGGAAGCAACATTGAGTTCCATTTGAATTAAGCTCTTCAAGAGCCAAAAGATCATTGAATTTGATACACACCGATATCTATGGACCCATGCTAACCAGTTTTTGTGGAAATTACTTTCAATTGTTTGTTTATGATTATTCACAAAATATGTGGGCTTTATTTCTATGGTTGAAATCAGATGCATTCTTGTATTTTTAGCAATTTTAGAGGCGTGTTGATAAATAATTAGGATGTTCAATCAAGACCCTCTACTCATATCAAGGGGGAGAATTCACATCTAATGCATTTTTGTGGTATCTCACTAAATATGGGATAAAAATATAGCTTACTATAGCCTATAATCCTCAAAAAAATTGAGTTTTTGAAAGGGGGAATCATTCCATCATGGAGATGGTTCGATGTATGCTCACAGGTGCACATCTTGGGAAAAAATATTGGGCATAAGTTGTTACTATTGTTGTGTATGTCTTGAATCAAGTGCCAACCAAAGCTCTTAAAGGAGTCACACCACAAGAAGTATGGAGTGGAATAACGCCCTCCATTTCTCATCTAAGGATATTTGGATGCAAAGTATTCATGCACATTCCAAAGAAGAAAAGGAAAATGTTAGATGAGAAAAATTTGCAATGTATATTTCTTTGTTATGATGAAGAATCCAAGGGGTATTTATTGGTTGACCTTAAAACCAAGAAGATTCATATAAGTTGATATGTGGTATTAGATGAATCTCCCAAGTTGGATACACCAAAAACTAGCAAAGTTACATCTCCAGCTATATACCTAAATTTTGATGAGCCTAAGATAAGGATTCCCCTAAAATAGAAGAAATTTATAAAATGGTATACTAGAACTATAAGATACACAAATTTTGATACACCTCATGATCTCAATTTAGATCAGCCACGTATTCAAAGTATGTCTCGTCAAGAAAGAGAAGAATTCAAAGATATAGAAGATGCAAAAAATGATGAAGAAGATAGGAGTGAAAAGGAAGACTACAGTTTTATGAATATGGTTGTAGAGCATGAACCTGCTTTAGTGCAAGAAGTCCATAGTGTACCTCAATGGAAGGCAACTATGGATGCAAAAAATATGTCTGTTAGGAAGAATAAAATATGTGAGCTAGTTGATCTGCCTACTAGTAAAAAACCCATTAACTACAAATGGGTATACAAAGTCAAGTATAACGTATATGGAACTATTGACAAGCATAAATCCTACCTTGTTGAAAATACTATAATAAAAAAGAAGGTATATATTATGAATAGATATTCACACCAACTGCAAAAATGACAACCATTTATGTACTTTATGCAATGGTAGCTTAGTTCGGATGGAAGCTTCATCAAATGGATGTAAATAGTGCCTTCTAAAATGGTGATTTAAAATAATAAGTGTACATGACTCAACCTAAAGGATTTATTGTACAAGAACAATAGGAAAAAGTTTACAAATTGATCAAGTCCTTGTATGGGTTTAAACAAGCTCTGAGAGCTTGGTACATAAATATTGATAATCACCTTCTACAATATAGTTTCAAGAGAAATCTCTCAGATTTCAATCTCTATTTCAAGAAAGTTAATTACGAAATAGTGATCCTTGTGCTCTATGTTGATAATCTTATCATCATTGGTAGTTCATAATAAATGATTGAAGTAGTGAAGGGTGACTTGAAGAAGTCATTTGAAAAGATAGATCTAGGACTTCTCCATTATTTTCTTGGCTTATAAGTTGTGTAGAAAAAAAACCACATTAGGGTTACGCAAATAAAGTATGCCAAGGTATTAATTGAAAAATATCAAATGATAAATTATAATCCCAAATCAACTATTGGGATCCGAATTGACATCAAGTAAACTTGATACTGCAACTGTCTATCTTCTAACTTTTTTATTAGGCTTGCACCCACTAGTCACAGCTCAAAACTCAACATTATATGGACTAAATATTGCTCTAGCCCAACCTCCGGAGTAGGATGGTTCCTTGTCAACTAATAGAGTGTTGACTCAATTAAGCTCAGTAATGGTTTTAAGATATAGGGTTAGAAAAGGGTTTAGGGTTAAGAATTCATGAGTAAAATTATGGTCGGATAGAGCTAAAATCATAGGCATCCATAGGGAAAACAAATTAGTAAAATATTCCTAGTGTCCCACACTCAAGATTAGAAGCACCCAAAATAAAGTAATCTTCACACAATAAATGCAAAGTAGAGATATACCCCAAGAAGTAATTTCAACATCCACAATAGTAACAATCCAATTTAGTAGAATAGATTAGTATCTATATTTAATAGAAATAAACATCTTGCAAGCATAGATCTAACTATGAAAATATCTCAATTACTTTACAACTAGTAATACAATATCAGTGGAATGAACTAACCATAATAGCATTAGCAGAAATGTGATTCACAGCTCGAACTCTCAATACAGATATCAAATATGATAGCTTTTGAGTCAAAAATCCAAGTAATGCTCCTTCCATTAATTTTCAAAAGATGTTACACATTAGGAAAAGAAAACACTCTAGATCCAACCCTAAAAATTGAGGGTTTGACCTCTATATATAGTTTTTACAATAAAATAAAAAGGTGAAGTATTACAATGATTAGACCATACCATATCAGTAGAATGCTATAGTGGCATCATTTAATTTGTTTGCAAGGTCAAATAAATCCACTCAATGCCGCACACCATGGTAACTGGAATCTGCAACTTGCTTGTTCTATAATGGTAGTTAGACTCTAGGTAGTTAGAAACAAGATCTAAACCATTCATATTTCTTGAGGACTTCATCTTGTCATAGATTTGTAACTACCCAGGTTCTTGGTTCTTGGCTCCATGGATGCTTTTTATACCCACTCAAGTTAACTAGTTCTCGTTCACCAAGAATCCACTTATGTATACTTGAAAAAATGTTAGAATGATCTCAACCATTGATGCAGTCATGAACAACTATGATTAAACTTAGAAAATATCTACAAACAGGCAACATAGAACATGTCTTTGGATTGCACTTTTAAGAATTTTGATGTTAAATTTGATTTATTTTTCTAGAAGCATGGAGCATATACAAAAATACACTAAGTATTGAGTGGAAGGGAGCATGTCTCCATGCCACTCCTTTAATTCTTCAAACTTCTTAACTTCCTTTCATATCCATGGCATAGAGCATATTTTGTAATTTGCTCCTCAATATCTGCTCCTCAAGTTTAGACCCAAGTTGACCGCAAAATAGAGCATGTCACCAAGCCACTCAAGAAATAGTGTAAAATATTACTTCGAGTTGTGCTACTATCTTGTGCTTATTTTCAAGAATTTTGACCCTTTTGACCAGCAAAATGGGCATCTATTTTGTTCCAATTCAAAATACATGTGGAACTCAATGGTGTGGAACATATTTGATACTTAGTCACTTTAGTGCATGGGATAGGATAATATGCACTAATCCACTCTTTGGAGGACGTTGATGTCGGATTTGACTTGGTTTGAAAGTGGTGTGGAACATCTATTCTAGGCCACTACAAAATGCATTAAGTTTTGAGCAGTGTGGAACACCTTCCTTATGCTACTGTAAAAAAATACTAAGTGTTGAGCAGTGTAGAACACCTTGCGCTAAGCCGCTTGGAAATACATTATATTCTGAGCGGCTGGAAGCATGTTGCACTGGGTCTCTTGGAAATACACTATGTTTTGAGAAACTTGGAGCATCTTCGTGCCTTAGAAAGTATTTTCAAAAAATTTCTAAGGATGTGGCCATTTTGGGCCTACATTCTGGCACCTCCCGGGTGGATTTTCTTGTAAAGTCAATGAACTCAAAGTCTTATCCATTGGGCATTAGGGGGCAAAAATATAAATTTTTGAGAAATGCTTCATAGAATAATTTCTATATGACCATCACCCTCTAAAAACTTTGTGAAGCCACCCAGAGGATAACGGTTCATATGGATATCATACTAGAAACAAGGATATCCACCACTCCTTCAAAACTGCTCTATGTCAAGCAAAACATAGCATTGATGTCCCTTATAAACCTAATCAAAATTATCAAAATATATTCATGAAACCTTCATTTTAATATCTTTGGCCTCATGTTTTTTTATTTTTTTCTGATAGTGTCAGGATCAAAAACAGAAAATACAACACTTTTACATGACTACAAAAATGTTGAATATAGAAAAACTTTACACTTGTGCCTCTTAAGGGTCTTCAAAAACCCTATATGGTTCTTCCTTTTCTTGATTAGCTTCTTCCTTATCATTGTCTTCCTGGTCTTGGTCAACCTCCTCTTCTCCTGGTGAGTCTTGTTGCTTATCCCTTTTCTCAGCATAGATCCCAAACAATTGGATCATCAATTTAATAGTCTACAAGGCTTGGCTCCAAAATGCTTTAGAAGGGTTAGAAGTCTCTTTAAGTTTCTTATGGATAAAATCCAACTCTACAGTATCCTTATAGTTTGTAGAGCTTCCCTTGTTCCCCAATTCCTCCATAATATCTCTGAGTCTAGTTAAATAAATTATCATCTTGGATACTTATTCTTGATCGATTGGATCCTTCTAGGAATCTACCTTAGATTCATCTTGGATGCTTTAAGCTACACTCTTCTTGATATCCTATTCTAATAATATAGTGTTATTCTTAATCCAGAGTCCTTTAAATCCATACTGAGTCATTTCTTGGTTAATATCCACCACATATCGAATTGTATTTTCCACTTTGTCATATAATAACCAAGCCTTCTAAAGCAATCTATTCTTATTTATAACAACTATGGCAACCAATCTAGAAATGTTCCATTCCTTTTTGGATATCAGTTTAGAAGTCTCACTAAGCCTACTATCTGATAGTTTATAGGTTTTTTCTACTGGAATAACCATGGGTTGTAGCTCTTGAGTTAACTTGTCTAGGTCTTCTTGAGTATCCTGGAGAAAATGGCTAGCATCATCCATATAATATATTATGGGTTGTAGTTTAGAGCATTTCTCCAAAAATTCAGACCACAACTCTTTTCTTACCTTATTCACTCCTGCTTTTGAGAAGCCTGAGGACTTGGCCTTCTCAATCTAAATTTGATGCTTCAAGTCCTGTATTTCCTTTGTTTGTTCTTCATTTTTCTTTTTTTTCTCCTCAAATTGCTCTTTGAGCTTAATGGCCTCTTGATATTTTCTCTACCAACTTTTAACTTCATTTCTGAAAGCCTTTTCTACTTGTTTTTGGTTACTGACAGTCTTCTCCAAATTTTCTATTTTTTAGCTCTAGCTTTCCAAATTTCTCTTTGTAAATATAAATATTAAAATAGAAAGTCTCTAGTTGATCTTTTGCTATGAACATCTCATGTTCGATAGGTAGTTGCTCAATGTCTTCACTATACTCCTCTAGACGATAATCTTACATAGTCATCTCTACTTCAAACTTACTCACCAAAGGAATAATAGATCTAGATGCTCTTTGCCTTGTGACTGTATCAACAAATATTGTACTCATATTTGTAGTCATTATTTTTGAAGGCTTGGAATACTTATCTACCCAAAAATCCTAAATATTCTGAGAAACATCCTTTTTCTTCTGCAAGGAAGCCAACACGGGATAACTTGTAGGAGGAGGAGAAGCTATGATATATGGAAGGGCAGAATTAGAAGCTGATGGTAGCAGAGTGGTAGTAACCACAATTGAGTCTATGGCTATTGTTGTAGTTGTAATGGGGAAAGACATGGTAACTAAAACAAAACTCAAGGAAGGATGAGTAGATGTGGATGAAAAAATTTGTGTTTTAGATGATTTTGGGGTTGTGATGACAAAGGTGGAATGACTAGGGATGATGAGATCAGAATTTTAGATGAACATGGAGGAGATGGATTGGTCTACCCCTCTATATTAGCTAATGAGATAGGTGGTGAATTATGAGGGGGAGAAGGCACATTTGTTTTGATATTTTCTTGAGAATGGGAAGGATATTTCTCTAGGTAAATATGAGGAGAAGGAGAATAAGGGATAGTAATCATACCTTCACCTACGAATGTAGGATATTCTAGAACCACCTCTACACTTTAGTGTTGCATTTGTTGTAACTTATCTGCAACTAAAATAGGGATTTTTTCAACACTCTTCCCCTTATCAACTTTTAATTTATTGCAAACCTCCTTCTGGGTCTCTTTCGATGCATATTTGGTTTTTCTATTAAAACTTGAAATATTTATGGCTTATCCCTATTTGTATCCTCTTCAAATGGTCCCTCCTATAATATATCTTCAGTAGTAGGTTTTGGCTCAGTTGTGGTTGCGGTAGTGAAATTCATAGGTGTGAACACAAAGTCTTCATCCTTTTTATTCCAATCTATATCAACCTCATAGGGCTATCCACCCAAGGCTAGGTGCTTGGTACTACTAACTATTTGAATGACTTCTGTGTTTACTGCCCTATCATCAGAATAATACATTTTACTCATTATTTGGGCTCCTACAAGGTATTTATCCAAGTGTTCTTTTGAGGGCTCAAATATTTTAGGAGCTTCAGTAATAGCTAATTGAGTGTTAGTCCATGTCTCCTAAGTTTCCTCTTGTGGAGGTAGGGAAGGAGAATCTATCTCTTCTTGTGTCTTCTTATAAATAAATACCATATTCTTAGGGTCTTTAGCTTTCCATGTTTTAATATGCTTGTCATATCACTCAAAAAACTCATCATCTATTACTAGCTTGAATCTGGATTTATCTATGCCAGTTTCTACTCTCATTCTCCACTAGCCTAGGATTTTGCCTTCATCCCACTTATTCTTATTTTCAAGCTCCTTGATCTTAGACTCCTTCAACCAATGTCTTTCATTGTTATTTGGATCAAAATCAACTATCTGCTCATAGAAATCTATCCACAGGGGAAGTTATTCCATTTTTGCAACATTCAATCTAATGGAGCATTTTCTTTGTTATTCCTCCCATATTCAAAATGGGGCCTTGAGGTATTTTAAAACTTGTGGGCTTTCTCTCTGTTAAGGGCAATGTTACTCTTTAGGAATTTATCATAGGGGTCATATCTCCACCTATGTGGGATGTAAAACAAACCCAACCTATCCATGTATTGAGTGATTTGTTCACAATGACCCTTTCTGACAAAATTTATATCATCAAAATTATAGGAGTAAGTCAAAAAACATCTTCTCTTCTTACCAGATCCATAATTCATGTTAATGAAATCTAGTTGCCTCAAATATTCTAGGGTCAATAATATATTAGTGATAAAATGAGGTAGTAGAAAAGGCTTTCCAATGAAGCCATAGAGTTTGATAACCGTGCCCTCTGTGAGAATATACAAATCCCCTTATTAGTTTCTTGGTACTCTTAACAAATCTTTGGTTAGAGACGGTAACCTAGGGCATTTCTCGTACATAATTTTCAAAGATGACCCCAAGAATTCTAGATTAAACCTTTAAAAATACTTTGTGCTCCTCAAATGAGAAATCCAATAATATACAAGGATAGGGTATCCCTTTCCATTTTTATCTTTCACTGAAATCCAAGACATCATGTGCCTTATAGTGGCATAGAACATCTAGACCAAGTTCAAACAATATCGAAAAGATGATGCTTCTAAACCCCTTTTTATCATTACCAACTATTCATGCATTTGTTTGGCAAGAAAGGTTGGCCAGTCGAAGCAAATGACCTTAATACCCTCCTTATTTCCCCAGTTTTATACATTCTCTCATTTGAAATGTAGTACACAGTAGCTATTTTCCAATCCCTTACAAATTGGTCAAAATCCAAACCCTCTAAACAAGCTAACATGGATTAAAGTTCTGGGTTAGTGAACTATTCAATTGGAACTGGGGTATTGGGTAATCCTCTCCTAGGTTTAATGGTTTTAAATTGGCTATAAACCCACTTCTTAAAATGTTCCCCCTTATGGGCACGCTTTTGCAAGGAGTAATATCTGGCTTGCTCAAATACACAAAAACTTTTAGGCCTTACAGGTGGTTCTACTCATAGAGCAAAAAGGTTGCGACAAGCTTTGGTAGTGATGTTAAACAAGACTTTACCCTTATCTATCTTTACCACATTTTCCCTAGGGTCATAGAACTTTACAATGGTCACTATTAACTTAGGACAAGAATGAACCGAATTATAGAGATAAAAAGAAAAAAGAGCAAACAACACAAATACCTTGGACTATCAAGGTTTTGCCTCTTCAATATTTTGTATTGATGCTCTTCCTGAGCTTAGTTCTTCTATGAGAACCAATCTGGTGTCAGCCACTACTTTTACTTTATCAATCTAATCTCCCAACTCTTCATTTTTTGATGGCTCTATTTCTTGGGTCTCTTTGGAGGCTATTTCTTGTAAAAATTCTTAAAGTGTTCTTCCTCTCTGGTATTTATGAACAATGATCCACTACTCCCTTGCTCTTTCTTCTAGGTTGATATAACATTTATAAATGAATGAGCTTCATACTTCAAACCATTTTTAAATGTCACCATATATATACCTTCTACCATTAATGCAATCAACACGAGAAACTATTTGTTTGCACACTTTTCAATTTAAACCTATGCATCTTGGCGGCTGGAGACATTATGTCGATCACTGATTGGTTATGGTGTGAAGTACTTTGCTGAACCTATGACACATTTCATCATCTTTCTTTCCCTTGGAGCGGTATGAGAAACTCATGTCACAACTTGGGGATATTTCATTCATCAGAGAGCGGTGTAGCGTGAGTGTATGGTTTCTTCACTAGAATAGTCATGAAATTTAGTGGTATGGAACACACACTGTGATCTGCTACCACCTTAGCTTATTTAAAAGTGGTATGAAATACATGTTGTATTCCGCTACCGTCTTAGCTTATTGGAGAGCGGCATGGAACACATGTTGTATTCTGCTGCCACTCTTAATTTATATTGCAACTTGTAATTTTGAAGTAAAAATTTTCTCTTTTTTTAATAACACTTTACAAAAATAAAAACTTTGAACAAAGGAAAAGAAGATATGATACAAAATATGTACATATGTTACAATGAACTTATATCTCAATCAAAATGAAATTTAATATGAAAATTAAAAAACCAAGATCAGTTGCATGTTTCCTTAAAGATCTTCAAGATGGAAAATATTGGTCTCTTAAACCTCTACTATTTTGAAAGGACCATCCCAAAAGGAATCAAACTTTTTATGGTATCTTGATTTTTCTCTTTCCACATTCCACTTGAGGAAAGAATATCTAAATTTGAATTCTTTGAACCTAGTTTTATTATCAAACCATGCATTGATATGAACGAGTGCTTTTGGAAATCCTCATATGCCTGAGTTCTTTTCTCTTCTAGTTGCAACAAATGTGTCAACTTGGTTTCAACTAGATTTTTATCAAACTCATCCTCTGGATCTATCAACTTGAGATCTACAATTTCCAAGTGAACAAGCAATACTACTTCTTTACCATATACCAAGGCGTAAGGAGAGGTCTTAATGGATTTTTAATGGTGATACTATCTACCCACAAAGCTTGTTCTAATAGCAAATGATAGCTTCTCTTGTTACCCACTAATGATATTCTAAATATTCTTAGCAATTTTTTGTTAGTTGATTCTGCTAATCCATTATCCTAAGGGTAGTAGTTAGAGGTATTTTTTATAGTTATGCCATACCTGCTAGCAAACTCAATGTATTTAGCTCCTATGAATGCTGGTCCATTGTCGCTCACTAAGCTTCTAGGACACCAAACCTTGTGATTAAACTTTCCATGAATTCTATTACCAGGTCTTGGTCTAATTTATTTGTGGGGATGGCCTCTATCCATATAGTGAGATAGTCTATGGTAGTCAGTATGTACTTATGCCCTATTGAGGAATTTAGATTAATAACTCCCATGAAGTCTAATCCCCATTGCTAAAAAAGTTCTTCAACTTGAATTGGCTTGAGGGAGAATGATGCATTCCTTGTTCTTCCCACATACCATTGGCCTTGTAACTTTGAATGTGTTAGAAAAAATGGTGGGCTAGTAATAGCATGTCCTAATGATATTCAAATATATGACTCTTCCTGAGAAGTGTCCTCTATATAATACCCCATGGAATGTCTCTATAACCTTTTGCTTCTGATCATATTTTAAGCATATTAAGAGGAATTCATCAAGGTTTATCTCATATAAACATTTTGGTAATAGGACATACTTCAAATCTTGAAACCTATATATTCTTCTCTATGATGGATTAATATTAGAAGGACACACTCCAGTATGAAAGTACTTGGTCCTCTAGTCCACCCAGCCTGATTCTCCTAATTGTAGCTCTTCAGTCGAATCTTTTGTTGTTGACTGACGACTATCATTTCTGCTATGACTGCTACTTTTGTCAAATCTTGGCATAATGCTTTGCCTCTGAAAAACTTGGTAGGATGAATTTCTACGTCATATTATTGGATTTTTGTAATCCAACCAAATATTTTATCTCCTAGTTCACATTGTAAAATGAAACTTCTAACATATGGGTGAACCACATAAACCAGGGTTTTACTTTGAACCAAGTATTCCCTATTTTTTTAATGAGTTCATCATTGTAAATACTTGTTTCTCAATAAAATTATACATGACCTAATATTAATGGAGGGTCTGGCTTCAAAAGAATATGGGATGTTCTTCTCCTTCCTCGTTCTTCTGGGTGAGCACTGATGCATATCTCTCTTTAGATCCATAAGCATAAAGAATGAAATATTTTTTGAATTCTAGGTTGACTAGAACTGGAGGTATAGTAATGGATTGCTTCATGATTTTTAAAGATTTATTTCTCACTTCAGTCCATTTGAAATATACATTCTTCTTCAATAGTTCTGAGATAGGTTTCACCTTATGATAAAAATCATAGATGAATTTTTTGATAAAATTTATCTGGCCAAATAAGGATTGCAAAGCTTTCTTGTACATGGGTAGTGGAAGAGCAAGAATGGATTTGATTCTATCTATATTAATGGACATGCCTTCTTTGGATACCACATGACCTAACAACTTTCCCTCATGAACTACAAAAAATGACTTAGGATTAAGAGAGATACTGAGTTCCCTACACTTCTAAAATACTTGTTCTAGATGTGCTAGGTGGTCTTGCTTATCATGGGAGAATACATTTATGTCATCCAATTAGATTAGAATGACTTTTTTGATCATCTCTCCAAAGTCATAATCTATTACTCTTTGGAATGTGGATCCTGTGTTGGATAGACCAAAATGTATTCTCTGATAGGTAAAAATGCCCCATTTGGTGGTGAATGCTTTTTTAAATTGATCTTAATATTTCACCCAAATATATTTGTAGCCAAAGAAACCATATAATAGTGAGAACCTCTCTGCTCCTACCACAATCTACAAATTTTAATCGATCTGTGGGAGGGGATAGTGTTCCTTTAATGATGCTTGATTGAGGTTTCTAAAATCTACACACAAGTGAATATCACCATTCTTCTTCCTTACCGGTACCAAGTTAGCTACCCAAGTTGAATGTTTGATTGGATATATGATCTTAGCCTTAAATAGCTTCAATAGTTCTTCCCTCATTATGGCTTCATTTTTGGGATTCACAAGCCAGTGTTTCAACATGGAGGGTTTCACATTTGGATCTAGCTCAATTGTATGTTGGATGACCTTCTTGTCATATACTTTAAGATCCTCATTTGACCAAGCTATAATGTCTTGGTATTTCAGGCATAGAGATTTGATATACTCCTCTTCTTCTTGAGAAAATTGAACTCCAAGTTTGAGCTTATTTTCCTTTTTAATTTCAATTTCTTTGTAGATATTTTCATTGATTTCAATGGATTTCATCATTTTCCTATCTTCATTGTCAAACAAGCTTACTATAGTAAACAACCCATTAGGTATATGATTGTTATTAAGCTATATGACATATTTTTTATCTATATCTTCTAGATTTTCCTCTTAAATAGTAGATAGACAAAATTATCTCACTAGGAAATCAATGATCTTTTTCATCACATTCAAACACCTACCAGAAAATCTTCTTATCTAGTATTGCAGGCCTAAAAATTATTTTGACACCTTTGTCTTTTGTAACTCCTATATCTATATAAGGGTTGAAATTAGCTTCCCTTACTACCAAGAAATCAGCCAAAGTGTTATATCTTCTGGGAATAAAATTAATATTTAGGGCATCAAATAATTCCATTAAATCCCATACCTTATTCCTATATGACTTCAGGTAATGGTGCTTATTGTTGCACCTCTCTCTTACCTGATTGACAATCAATTCAGAGTCACCATATATATTCAATATCTTGATGCCCATGCTCTCATCCTGCATTAGCCCAAGGCATAAAGCCTCATATTCTAAAACATTGTTAGTGCATGACCATGTTAGACTATACGCGAAACTCTTTGTCTCTTCTAATTGGGACTGAAATAGTACATAAACACTAGCACCATTTCTACATTTTGCACCATCAAAGTGCATGGTCCAGGTTTCTATTTCTCTTAGGGACTAATTAGATATAATATGTATTCTTTTCTCTAACTCTGTGGAAATGTTATATGTACCCATACATGTCCAAAATAGACTATAATCCTCTCCGAAAGGCAGCTCATCTTCAATATCTAGCTCTTAAAAAATATCCACTAGTTCAAATTCATCTAGAGGAGTGAGATTACACGTCTTCTTCAATTTTTTCAATATTATAAGACACAATCTTATGTGGTGTTATTCTTATCCTATTTTCTTTGAAGGGAATCACCATGTTGGAATAATCCATGTACATGCATCCTCCCAATTTGGCAGTGAATTATCTTAAAAGGCACAAGAAAAAATAAGGCTCCATATCCACCACTAGTATTTCTTGCATGATGGTTACCTCTGGAGCTCTATGTAGCCTCATTAGAACATCTTTTATTACTCCAACCATATTCATTGGTGTCCCATCTAACTGTATAACTCCAGGGTAGGATATGGTATATTCCATTCCCATCTCCTCATAGACTACTTTGGGTATAATCATGGTGGAAGCCCATGAGTCGATCATGTAGTTGCAGATAATCCATCCCTTAATCCTCAGAGAAATGTAAAAGGGAGGGGGTTTGTTCTTTAAAGTAGTAGGAGATATTTTGTCTTTCCCAGAAGGCATGTTGAGGATTGTGGTGGCCTGATTTTCTTATGAATATTTGTTTAGATAATATTTTAGCAGGTCTATTTGGCTAGGAATGAAGAGGGTATCATGTAGGCTAGCCTTGGAAGGTATTCTCTTCATTTTCTCCATAATGTTATACTCTAACTTGGCAGAGGTGGATATCTTGGACCTTCTTTCTAGCTCACCATACTTTCTCTTATATTGTTGTGTGGCCTCAATTCTCTACCTCTTAGTTATGGATGGAAATATAAGCCTCTCTTGGGCTTATACTTGGATTTCATCTTATCTCCCTCATTTTCCTTCTCAAACCCCTTGGGAAAATGACCTCCTTTTCTTGTCCTTTAGGGACCATGTCTCTCTTTTCATTATCCTATGGGATAGAGAATTTATCACTGCTTTGGGTAGGTGGATATTTCTTATTTTCAGAGGGGACCTAAAATTGACCTATATTTTGTGGTTAAACCTATAGTATTTTCTTTCTTGACCTTGTCATGATAGAAATAGGTCCATCCTCATCAAGCTCTTTTTCAACCATGATATGATCAGGTTGCCAAAGCATATTCACTCTTCCTTTAATATTTATCTCCACCTTCTCCATAGCCTACTATACATGGTGTTGGTACATAATACACAATTCTAAGTCATGGGGATCATTGCACACCAGGCACCATACATTCACTAGACTTGTTTCAGAAGAACATTCTAGATTTTCTTGCATCACATTTACTCTAACCCCAGTATTATTGTTGGGACCAGGTATTTGATTCTTTTTGACATAATAAAATATTCTTTTTTGAGATCTCTCTATATCCTTTTTTCCATTAAATTCATCTTGTTGCTGAGAGTTTTCAAAGTATTTTGAATATCAAGGAGCACAGAGGATTCTTGGGGCATCTAAGAAGGAAGCAGTGGGAAAGGAACTGTAATAGGTGATACTTTTGAGTGAGGAATGAGGTTCATTTGTGGAAATGGAGATGACAAATGAGGAGGGTCCATATAAGATGATGTAGTTATCTAACCTTGGACATTGGGAGTTTCCAAATTGTAGGGCAACACAAATTTTGGAGGTAATCTTCCCACATTGATGAGGATATTCTCAACATGGACAACTACATTGTAGACATGTGGAAAGGTATATACTCTAGCTTGTTGGTTTTACAAACCTAAATATGATCCAAGGGGTATAATATAATACATGAAAGTGAGGGTTGAACCAGGTCTAGCTTTAGGAGGAATCCTATTCCAAGTCCTATTGAACCTTAAGTTGAAGTTTGAAATGGTTTATTTTTTATGCTTTTGTATGGATATGAATTTATTGAGGAAAAAAGGATTAGCAGAATCATTGAACTCTTCCACAAAGGGTTCTGCTAATGTTGCCCATGAGGTAATGGTATTGTTTTATAGGGTCTTGAACCAATGTAGAATCTTTTGATAATAACATCCTCATTTTTTATGTTGTGGATTGTTGCTATATTCAGAATGTCTTGGCAATGTTCATATGCAGTTTTACAAGATCTATCATAGGTGGGAATGGCCTCAAGCACAAATTGATGGATATCATGCATATGGGCCAGTCTAAGGGGACCAACTGTATTCTAGCTAGGATACTTCCATAAGGGCTAATTTGGATATGCATTTTGATTTTGGTTTTGGGCCATGTTCCTAGGTGTATTTCCTATTTGAGGTGGCCTTGGGGGTACTGCAAGATGTACCTCAGGAGGAGTTTCATCTAAATAAAATTTTTGATTTAAATCTCTTATGAAAGTAGACCCTCTAAAAGGGAGATCATAGTATAAAAAGGATTGTGGGTTATTCCTTGTAGATTTCCTAGTATTCATGAAAAACTACAAGCTACATGGATTTTTTTTTTGGTTTCATAGACCAGGTATTCATCAGGTGAATGCTTCTCACTACTTAATGAGGCCAAGACAATTCACCAAATCTTGATTCCTTCAGAAAAATATACAAACAATAAAGAATAATATGGGTTTTAGTATTTATTGTAAATAGGTCCCACCGAGCTTGCAAAAATTATTGGGATCTAAATTGATATTAATTCAACTTGATACTGCAAATATCTATCTTCTAGGTTTCTTATTAGGCTTGCACCCACTATTCCCAGCTCATAACTCAATATTGGATGGACTAAATATTGCTATAGCCCAACCTCCAAAGTAGGTTGGTTCCTTGTCAACTAATAGAGTGTTGAATCAGTTAAGCTCAGTAATGGTTTTAAGAGATAGGATTAGAAAATGGGTTAGGGTTAATAAGTTATGAGTAAAATAGTGGATAAATAGAGCTAACAACATAGGCATCCACAAGAAAAACCTTTCATCCAATTATTTACAGTGTCCCACACTCAAGATTAGCAGCACCCAAAACAAAGTAATCTTCACACAATAAACACAAAGAAGAGATATACCCCAAGGAGTAATTTCAACATCCACAATACTAACAATCCAATTTAGCAGAATATATTAGTATCCATATTTAATATAAATAAACCTCTTGCAAGCACAAATCTAACTAAAAAAATATTTCAATTGCTTTACAACTAGTAATCCAATATCATTGGAATGAACTAACCATAATAGCATTAGCAGAAATATGATTCATAGCTCAAAATATCAATATAGATATCAAATATGACAATTCTTGAGTCAAAAATCCAAGTAATGCTCCTTCCATTAATTTGCAAAATATGTTACACAGTAGGGAAAGCAAACACTCTAGATTTGACCCTAAAAATAGAGGGTTTGACCTCTATATATAGTTTTTACAATGAAATAAAAAGGTGCATAACAAGGATTATACCATGCTAGATCAATAGAATGCTATGGTGGCATAATTTTATTCTCCTACAAGATTCAAGAAATCCGCTCGATATCGTATGCCATGGAAGCTTGACTTTGCAACTTGCTTGTTATGTAATTGTAGTTAGAATCCTAGAAATTAGAAACAAGATCTAAACCATTCATATTTTCTAAGAACTTCATCCTACTGTAGATCTGCAACTACCCAAGTTCTTAGTTCTTGGATCTATGGATGCTTTGTCTACCCACTCAAGCCAACTAGTTCTCGTTCACCAAGAATATGCTTTTGTATACTTGAGAAAATATCAGCATGATCTCAATTGTTGATGCACTTGTGAATGAATATGATTAAACCTTATTAAATCTCTATAGATGAGTGGCATAGAACATGTCACCAGGATGCACTTTAGATAACACTAACATCAACTTTGACTACTTTGGCTAGTGGTGTGGAGCATCTATGAAAATACACTAAGTATTGAGCGAAAGGGAGCATGTCACCAGGACACTCCTTTAATTCTTAAAACTTCTTAACTTCCTTTCATTTCCATGGCATAGAGCATATGTTGTAATATGCTCCTCGATATCTACTCCTCAAGTTTTGATCCAAGTTGACAATGGAATAGAGCACGTCGCCAAGCATCTCAAGAAAAAGTGTAAAATATTGCTTTGAGTTGTGCCACTATATTATATTTATTTTTGAGCATTTTGACCCTTTTGACTAGTGGAATGGAGCATCTATTATGTTCTACTTTAAAATACATGTGGATCTCAATGACGTGAAACATCTCTGATACTTAGTCACTTTAGTGCATGGGATAGGAAAATATGCGATAATCCGCTCTTTAGAGGACGCTGACATCAACTATAACTTGTTTTGACAATGGCATGGAACATCTACACTAGGATGCTATAAAATGCATTCAGTATTGAGCGACGTGGAACACCTTGCTTATGTTGTAAAAAAATACTAAGTGTTGAGCAGTGTAGAACATCTTGCGCTGAGCCGCTTGGAAATACACTATATTTTGAGCGATTGGGAGCATGTTGTGTTGGCCGCTTGGAAATACACTAGTATGGTAGCATCTTCATGCCATAGAAAATATTTTCAATTTTTTTCTAAGGATGTGGCCATTTTGGGCCTACAAAAACCCCAATGGAAATAGGTTTACAACTTTCTCGATACGACAAATATCCTTAGGTATATGGAACTCTCTATCAATGGTGGATTAGGATTCTCATATATCTTATGAATACCAGGCTAAATATTAGTTGTGTTGTAATCTATCTTTCAAGTTTCATGCAGGAACCTAAGGTCAATCATTGGAATGTAGTGAAACGAGTTCTACACTATGTCCATGGCACAACAGAGTATGGACTAGATTACAAGAAGAATGATAATTTCTTCTTGCAAGGATACACAAACTTAGATTATTTTGGATCTATAGATGATATAAAATCAACATTAGAATACATATTTAATATTCGATCTAGTTTTATCTCTTGGAACAACAAGAAGCAACAAGTTGTTGCACTTTTATCTACAAAGGCAAATATCATGTAGTACGAGAAGCAATGTGTGAAATGATATGGTTACATCGTATTATTTTAAGTATGGATCTTCCAAAGAATCTTATAATACACTTGAATTGTAATAACCAAGGTGTTTTGAAACTTATCAATAATCTAGCATTCCATGAACGAACAAAGCATATTGACACTCAATATCACTTTACTTGAGATGAAGTTCCAAAGCATAATATTCAGCTCTAGTACATTCCCATGGATGAACAGGTTGTAGATATTGTCATTAAGGCACTTACACGTGTCAAATTTGAGTTGTTTTACAACTCTCTATGTACATAAAATAATGTAATGATGGGATGATGTTAGGCTAGGCTATAGTAATTACATTATTATAAATAATGTTAATGCACGTTCGGATAATGTTATGGAAACCAACATGCTATTAATTATTTTTAGTGAGTGCCTAAGTTAGTCTAGCTATTTAGAGCTACAAACTAATATTGACCATTCTTTGTAAATATATTCATTGTAATTGAATTAGAAATCGGTTCGATTCCTATAAGTAATAGATCATGAACAAACTAAAAATTGCTCCTATGGATAGTAAACAACAAATGGTAACTATAAGATACTTGAAAGTAGTCAAAAAAGGAAAGTGGTAGCCTCCCCAAGAAAATTGGAGAAAATTTAACATAGAGAGCCTCATGGCAGAATCTAGAAAGAGATAGTGTAGGAGGGATATGAAGACTATCAAATAGGACCTCGGTCTTCACCTTCATATAGAATCTTGGTATACTTTTCAACAAACTAACAGAGTATTATGGCATCCTTAGAGGGATCTAGGAAGCAATAAAAGTAGGTTGGAAGAAGGTATAGATATAAACCAACTCATAGGTAATGATCAACCATATTAGGAATTCAATGGAGAATAGGAAGCTTGACTAGAGACAAAGGAGAATTTTAGAGAAGATTCAAATGGTATAGACAAGATTTCTACTAGTAGAATACAATCACATCCACAAAGAACAAAATAGAGTTATATATGTGATGGCCAATTGGGTTCTAGACAAAGGTGACCTCACTTGTTATGATTATTTTCTTAGATGGTGGGAAACATTGATCAAAAAAATTATTTTTCTATCCTATATCTTAATAGTTGTAGCATTTAATGCATTTAGTTTTGTAATTCACTATACTAGTTTATTTCTATTATGCATGGGTTACTATAGTAGAATAGTTAATAGATATTATAGTACTACGTCATTTGTTAAATTCTAGATCAAAAGCATTTTTAATTTGAAAGGCAAGTGATGTACCTCTTTTCCTTGAATAAATTAATGTAAACACATTTTTTACTAAAATAAATCAAGGCTATTTGATGGTTTTTCTTGGCATATTCTTTGTCAGTATTATTTTGCCAAGGGTTGATGAGTGGGTCCATACACATTTTTTAGATGATATGTTTTCTTGGATATTTGGCTTCAAATGGTATTTGTATCCAATGTGAATCTAACCACTTCTACAAACTTCATTTTATTCTATTCCATACTATAGGAATACCTCCTATATAGCCTCTTGAGCCAATACATTCACTTTAGTATATATTAGTATTCCATATTCCTTCCATAGTTGTCCATTCATTTTTTGCTATCTTAGTTTCTTGAAGAAAAATTATATTAGGACCAAATTCTTGAATCTTTCCCTTTAAGGTTATTTTTTTAGGTAGAATCCATACCTCTTATATTCCAATATAATATAATAATTTTCTTAGGTTGCATAGGATAGCCTTCTTAATTTTTCCTCCCTATCCACTTGGGGATTTAAGTATGCTAACTTGTCATCTATATTGATTTTCTTTTGAGATCCCTCCTCAATGGCATTTTGTAAATATGGTTGCAACACTTCTAACCTTGTGGGTATTCCTACCTTCTTCTTCGTACTTGTCCCATAGATTACTTGTTATTGTATTTGAACTAGGGATAGTATACCACCCTGCATTGCAATCTTATATTTCACTTTTTCACCTTTTATTCCTTGTTCTCCTTAATTTTTTTCTTGTTTCTCTTCTCCTTTTTGAACTTCTTTAATCGGTTTAGACTCCTTACTATTAATTCTTGAATTCTTTTTATCCATTGTAATCTCTTCTTGTGGATTTTCCTTCTTCAAGGCCTTGAATTGATTTTCATTGATGTATCTTTTTTTTACGGTACCCACTTTATTTTAGTTTGGTTTTTATTTGATACATTCATAATTCATTCATTTTCCTTCTTATTACCATATTATTTTGATACTTATCTTGTTTTTCTTAGGTGATTATAGACATAATATCCATATTCATGGTAATGGGTGCATTTAAACGATATCTACTCATAATATAGCTTTTGCTTTCATACTTGACCCTATAGTTCAATTTTAATACACTTTGAAAAACCTTCCATTTTGTCCATGCCCACACATATTATAGAATGTGTGGTTAAATTTTATTGTTTTCTCATCTCTGATTGTTTAATGAACTGACCTAAAGATTCTTCTATTGATTTAAAATATACTTACCACAAAAACTAATATGGAAAGAAAGGCATCTTAACCCATATTGGAATGGAGTTTGGAATCTCTTCTCTTAGGTCAAAATTATCATCCTAGTACTTTATAAACGATCTACTTCTTTCCATGAACCAAGGACCTCTCTCATAAATAATTTTCCTACCTTTGGGATTGTTAAATGTTACCAGAAAAAACCCTCTTTCTAAATATATTGTCTCTGGTTCTTATAATATTAATGGAAGACAATTAATTTTAACCCATGTTTCAATACCCTTAGGAGATGACCATAGGTTAAAGAACTGACATATTAGTTTGCATTCAAATAGTTTGTTATAATAATCTATAAGGTTCTATTCATCAAACTTTAACTTTTGAATTTATTCTTTTCTTTTTACAAATCTAAACTTTTTGGGAAAAATAATAAATCGTCATTTTCTCTTTCTAGATTCAACCATCGCTTGTATTATTACAATAGGTAGCTTTTCATATTAGCCCCTAAAGATGAAATCCCCAAGCAACCATTTTGGGAAACCTAAATTATTTGTGCTTTACTTTTTTTTGTCTTCTTCATTTATGATCTCAAAACTCTTATATTTGCTCTTTGATGCTTGTAGGCCTCATTTCGCATATTCCAATCACTACAGTTTGAAATCTAGTTTTCTCGCCTGTTACTTGGTTATGTTGTGCTCCTCTGATACCTACCTTTCCTCCTTTCTCAAAATCCTTTCAATGTATATGTCTTATAACTGCATTAAAAATGATATTTTTAGGTTATAACTATTTCAATAGTTATACCTTGTAGTCTATGTTTTAAAAATATTAAATTTTTAATAATTAAAAATTTTGAAGTATTTTAAAAATATATCATTTTAAATTGTGTTTTTAAAAAACACAAACCCCCTTGAATTAAAATAAAAAATAAAATAAATATAATCATATTAGATTGAAAATATATATATATAATGACACAAGGAATGATGTGTTATCCCATATATATTACAAACCTATAAATTTTAATTTTAAAAAATGGTTCACACATAAAAAGTCTAATTTTCAATACTTTATAGCTCAATTATTTATTTAAATAACATATTTATTAAAAAAAATTGAAAAAAGTTTGTCGCACACCTTAGGTTATGTACATTTTAGGGAAAAAATGATTATTTGAAATTATCTCTATCATTATTATAATTTGTTTGCACATTAACTACTAACTATATTTAAATAAAATAATCTACTTTACATAAAATCATGCATTTTATATGAAATTTTAATTTTATTAATATATTAACAATCTAAATGAAGAATGCTTCAACTCATCTTTTAATCTCTTTGTCAAAATTTAAGTGTATGTAATATTGAAAATTTTTAAATTGATATGAATAATGAGGTGGCCCAAAACCCCTCAAAAAGTAGGACTCATCAACATTCACCCACCCAATGCTCACCATGGATTCCATTATGCTTGAAATTATTATACTTTTATATGTGCAGTTTCTTCCCTTCTCTCTTGTGTAATATCATCCTAATATTATTATCTTCTTTGCTACTCTTATTTTATTTCCTAGTGTTGTCATCTCCAATTATCCTAGTTGTAACAATTATGTCTCGCGTGGAGTGACACAACAAATCCATAGCCAAGAGCATAGGGTTCAACTCAATTGAGGGCATCTATGAGTGATTTATAAGATCAACGCCTTATTAGGATGTGATCTTTAGGTACACTTTAACTCAAGGGAGAGAAAAAGGGATGTGAGAGAAAAATATAATAACTCAACAAAAGAAAAAGGTGGCGATGTACCAAAAGAGCTGCTAAGATATCTCTACACTATAGGCTTGAACACTATGTACCAACGATGAAAACTTCCTCTCCTTTATAAAGTTAAGCACATATGAGTTTTAAAAACATATATGTGCATAAAGAAACAGGTCAATGGAGAACCATAGATGGCTAGTCCAAAAATTGATGCAAGCCTCCCACACACACATGCAAGCAAAATCTAAAATAGGTAAAAACTACAAATACATACACACATACAAAAATGGGTCAACAAATAACCATAGATGGCTAGTCCAAAAATTGATGCAAGCCTCCATATATATATATATATATATATATATATATATATATATATATATATATATATATATATATATATATATATGCAAGTAATTTTTTACAAGGATTATGCAAGAAGTGGGGGTTCAATTTGCCCATAAGTCACTCAGGAACCGATTTCTCTATAGAAATAAATGAAAGGAAATCTTACAAAAGACTACAAATACAAACTTGCCAATCCTTTACAAAGATAATACTACTCTTATTTATAGATTACAAAGAGGAGGGTTTCTCTCCAAAACTCATGTAGATATTTCAAGATGATTGTTGTTTCATGTATTCTTCAAGTTGTTAATCCTTTCGAGGTCTCTAGATCTAGAATCATAAATTTCAAATGTTTGAGTCTTTGGATGAGAAGTTACCACCATTATATCCAACTACCCTTTTGGGAAATCCCCACAATCTAGGTGCAAAATATTTATGCTTTTAATGCTCCAAATTTAGGAGTGGCTTTGTTGTGGCTTCCTAGCTACTATTGTCCTTTTTGAGAAATATACATCATTCATTTTGTAGGAAAGGAAAATACTTCTATAAGATCACACACCTTAATAAATATTAGCTCTTTGGGATATGGTGGCTTCTCTTTAGAAGTTTTCCTCATTATTTAACTTTAGGGTTTTTTTATCTCAAGACTTCTAACTATTGAACCTACCTATTAGAGCTTTTGATTTTTATTTTTTATCATAATTTATAAACTTTCAACATTTTGAAATCATCCTTGTTGGTGTTCCAATTCTTAGAACTTTTGATCAAATGTTTATTTTACATTTGTTCATTGCTCTGAATATTGTTTTTTATCACCTAATAATGATACATTATGAGTGTAATAATCCATAACTATAGTGTTGGAAACTCATAGGGGATATTTAGCTTAATTAATATAAGGAACCTAAATATTATAGTGTCTTAGTCCATTGGGCATGAAGTCAAGAAAAAAACCCACCTAGTGAAGGTGTGCATTTTAGTAGTTAGTCTGTATCTTCACATCCCTACACTTGTTAATATTTTCCTCATCCTATGATATTGGGAATACTACCATTTATTACATATAATATATATGTACAAATATTTTAAGTGGGTGGCCTTTATCCATTGGTCATGGAGTCAAAAAGGGTCCCCCACTAGTTGCTCAAGTCCTTTCTATTTTTTTTTTTTCTTTAGTGAAAAACTATCACCCTTAAGAATCTAGGACTTTTTAGTAGCCCCTTTGATGAAAATGAACTAATACCAGATATGAACACCCTTCTTGATAAAGTGGGATTGGTTCCAATGTTGACTCCCTCTTTGATCTTGACCCAACTGGCATGCACCTTCCACCTCGAACTTAGGTCCTTTGTCTCTTCTTTATTTTTGGATGGGAAGGGCACTTCCTTCTAGCTTTGGGAATTGCATGAGCTTATTTTCTTAGAAAAATCAAAGGTAGTGTACTCCAATACCTTTGCTATCCTTTGGCCCATATAATTATTGATCTGGATCTAGGGCCTATTAGAAATTTCTACCTCTATCTTTATATACTTCTTTAGTTTCTAGATTGGTGTGATTTTGTTAAGAGTAGTAAGTTGCTAAGTAAGAGAGGATTGAGGGGTAGCAAGTTGTATAGCTAGGTTTCATTACTCTATATCCCTAAATCCATTTATGAATAGGACAACAAGTTGGTACCATTCATCAATTGAGTATGGAGGGAGGGAGTAAAAACCCTTACAAACCCTTCCTTTGAATGAAGTCACAAGTAGCCTTAAAGCCATGTTTGTTTTATGATGTTATGCAACTGGTAAAAGCAAACTATATCTTACAGATCTCATGTGGTTTGACAGGCCTTTGCCATTATAATATGGTAAGTTTTGAAGTATGAACATTGGGTAGTAATCCCAAAAATCAAGTGACACTAGAGGTTACAGGGGGCTTATTTCTATCCATACTAAAAAGTTCATGAGGAAAGAAGTATTTGTTAGAATTTCCCAAAATAGACATGCATAGCATTACACAAAATATGAAGAAAGAGTAGAACTGATTGATTATTCCATGGATCAACTTTGTATAAATAGCAAAGTTGATCATTGAGAGCCGTTGGATTACAACAACTCATCAAATCTGATCTAGACAACACTCAGAGTTCTTCTAACTCATGGAGGAGTGGAAACTCAAGTGTGTCTATCCTAGTAGAACTTAAGAGAATAATTACTTATTCTAACACCCCCCTTAAGTGATACTAGGGGTGTATTGTACAAATGAGTCCCGAAAACATGGCCTGATGAGGTACTCATGTACAATGGTTTCTTTTCTGGAGAGATGGTAAAAACCCCATGGGAAAAACCATCAATAAAAAAATAAATAGGGAAGAGGCTTGTCTTCGGATGGCGAAGATTGTCCTCTTAATACAAAAAAAAGGATGAGTCCCGACAACATGGCCTGATGAGGTACTCATTTACAATATATAGATGGTGAAAAAACCCCTTGGGGAAAAACCATCTATCACAAGAAAATATCCAAGATAGAGGCATGTCTTCAGATGGTGAAGATTGTCCTCATACAAATATATATGTTGTTTAGAGTGATGATAAAAAAACCACAAGGGAAAAAACCATCCTCCAAAAAATACAATAATAAAAGGAGAGGTGGAAGACCTCTATGTTAATGCAGTTGTATTACTCCAAGTTTCTCTCACAACTGTATGTAACATGGAGAAGGAAATGACTTGGTGAAGATATCTGCAACTTGATTTTCAGTTGGAATATAGTCCAAGTATATGTCCCCATTCTGAATATGTTGTCGAATGAAGTGCATTTGTATCTCAATGTGCTTGGTGCACTGATGCTCAACTGGGTTGCGTGCAATATGAATTGTGCTCTGATTGTCACACCAAAGAGTAATAGGTTTGTCATTGGAAAACCCAAATTATTTTAGAATCTGACGAAGCCAAAGAGCTTCCTGAATTGCTAAAACTATTGCTCTGTATTCTGCCTCTGTAGATGATAAGGCCACTGCTTGTTTTTTGTATAACCAAGCAATTGGCGAAGAACCAAGACAAAAGACATAGCCAGAAGTTGAACATTTGTCTTCTACTGAACCTGCCCAATATGAATCCATGTAGCCAATGATATCCATGGATTTTTCCTCATATAAGAGCCCAAAGTGAGAAGTTCCTTGCAAGTAGTGGAGGATCCTTTTTGTTGCTTGCCAGTGACTGAAATGAGGTTGATGAGAGAATCTGGATATTAAGCCAACAACATATGAGATATCTGGATGAGTATGAGTAAGGTATAATAGACTCCCTACAAGTTGATGGTATAGAGTTGCATCACAAAGAGGGGATGTGCAGGAAGTACTAAGATTGACTCCAGACTGAAAAGGTGTAGGAGATGGTTTGCAATCTATCATTTTAAACCTTTGAAGAAGATCTAGAGTGTATTTTTGTTGACATAATGAAATTCCTGCATTTGTTTGATTTATTTGGATCCCAAGGAAGTAATGTGCTAGACCCAGATCAACCATATCAAATTTTTTAGAGAGGGAGTCTTTTATAGTCTGAATGTGAGCGAAGTCACTACCAGTGAGTAGAAGATCATCAACATATAGAACAAGTATGGTGATTTTTCCTTCATCTCTCCAAATGTAGATTGTGTTATCAGACTCACAATGAGAAAAACCTGAGGAAAGAAGGAAGGAGTCCATTTTTTCATACCAAGCTCTAGGAGCTTGTTTGAGGCCATAGAGAGACTTCTTTAGCCTACAAACAAGAGAGGAGTCTTGAGTGAAACCAGAAAGTTGTTCCATGTATATTTCTTCCTTTAAATCCCCATGTAAGAAAGCACTTTTTACATCCATTTGAAAGACAGGCCACTTTTGGGAAGTAGCCAGAGCAAGAACCAGTCTTACAGAATCCATTTTTGCAACTGGAGCAAAGGTTTCAACATAATCAATTCCTTCAATTTGAGAGAAACCTTTGGCTACTAGGCGAGCTTTGTGTTTGTCAATTTCTCCATTAGGACCATATTTTGTTCTATAAATCCATTTACAATGAACTAATTTCCTTCCTTTAGGTAGGGGAACTAAATCCCAAGTATTATTTTTGATTAAGGAAGAGAATTCATCTTCCATGGCATCATCCCATTCTTTAATACTAGTTGCTTCTTTGAAGGACTGAGGATCAGAGGAAATAGACTGACAGACAAGACCAGTGCCTATGGGGTTGGTAGATCTGGATGAAGGAAGATTTTGGATGTAAGGAGTAGCTTCTTTAACAATGGTGTGGGCCCATTTTGGCATAGTGGAAGGAGTAGAAGGAGTGGAAAGACTTTGAGTTGGAGTTACAGGTTCCTCATCTTGATCATCAATCTCTAAGTTAATCTCTAGAGTTGGTTCTTCATAATATTGAGGTTCTACTATAGGAGAAGGCTCAATAGAGGAAGAGGAGGGTTGAGGATCTTTCTAAGGGAATGTTTCATCAAATTGGACATTCCTATGAAAAAAGACCTCATGAGTTGAGGGATCAAGGAGCTTGTATGCTTTCATTTCCTCACAATAACCAACAAAGATGAGCTTTTTGCTTTTCTTATCTAGAGCCTTCCTTTTCTTCTTTGGGATGTGTGCCCAAGCAGTACACCCAAATATCTTGAAGAAGGAAACATCTAGTTTTGAGCCAGTCCATGCTTCTTCAGGAGTTAAATGGTCAAGAGCTTTATGAGGTGTGCGGTTTTGAATATAATTGGCATAGTTAATAGCTTCTGCCCAAAAAACTTTTGGAAGATCTCTTGAATGGAGCATACAATTTGCCATTTCCTTCAATGTTCAGTTTTTCCTTTTTGCAATGCCATTTTATTGTGGATTATGGGAGATAGAATGTTGATGAATGATGCCATGACTTGATAGAAATATGGAGAACTCATTACTACAGTATTCCCCCCATTATCTGTGCGAATTTGCTTGATGTTGCAGGAGGCCTGATTTTCAACTAAGGCTTTGAAGACTTTGAAGTGGGATAGAACATCACTTTTATATTTCAGGAAGTAGACCCAAGTTCTTCTAGAAAAGTCATCAATAAAGGTTAGAGCATATTTTGCTCCTTTGAAAGAAGGTTCTAGAAAAGACATCAAGTCACTATGGATTAATTCTAGAGGGGATGAGGCTTTTAGAGAACTACTTGGGTGGAAAGGATCTTGATGTTGCTTTCCAAGAGCACATCCAGGACAAACTCCATCAATAGAAGAGACTTGAGGTAAACCTGTTACCATTTCATGGGTGCTCAATTCCTTTAGGTAGTTGTAACTGAGATGACCAAACCTTTCATGCCAAATTTTGCTTTCAAGATCTCCATGAGCCACAAAGCAGGAGGTCCCTTCTAGATTTTTGAATCCTTTGAAGTGAAATAGGTGAGTGTTGTGATCAATATCTCCTTTGGCTATGAGAGAATGGGGATCTTGAAAGTCTCTTATCTCAACTCCTATTGGAGAGAAGAGAACTATTTTCCCCTTTCTAGAAGTACAAATTTGATAGATGGAGAGGAGATTTGTGGCAATGTTTGGAACATAGAGAACATTATTGATAGAGCCACCATCAATGGTTATGTCACCCTTTCCTTTGATTGGGATAAAGGAAGAGTCACCCACTTCTATGCTACATGTAGAACTTGAGGAGATAGAAGAGAATGACTCATCTGAAGCAGTCATGTGATGAGTTGCTCCAGAATCTAGGACCCAATAATTAGAAGAAGAATTGGAGGTTTTCCCTTGAACATTTAGGGCTTTTCCTATTTGCTTTTTATTGTCTATATTTTGATCCTTCATAGCTGCCTCTAGTTGTTGTAATATTTTCCAGCATTTGTTTGCAGAATGACCATTCTTTTTGCAGTGAGTACAAGTTATGGGATTCCTTTCCTTCTTTTTGAATTTTTCTTTAGTAGAGGTGGAGGCTACTAAGGCTTTTGAGGAAGAGGAAGAGGAAGAGATCTCATATCTTGCAATTTTTGTTTCTTCCCTAGTTAGTCTATCACAAAATTCTTCTAAAGAGGGCATTTTAAAGGTTGCACCAAGAGCATATTTTGTAGATAGAAAGGTGGTTGCAAATATTTGAAATACACCATTTAGTTTAGAAAGAATTAGATAAATGCATTCTTCTTCAGTATTAGTCTTCCCACTACCTTTGTATTGAGTGAGGACTTCTTTGAATTTGGTGAGGAAGTCAACAATATTGTTGAAGTCTTCAGGAGATAATGTTGTTAATTCTGCTTCTAGTTGCATTGATCTTATTTGATCTACTTTCCCAAACAAGGTCTTTAGTTTCTCCCAACTTTCATAAGGAGTTTTACAATCTGTAATGTGAAACCACAAACTTTCATGAACATTAGAGCTTATAATACCCATTGTTTCATACATTTTCCCTTTGTGAACAAATTTTTCATATTCTTTTTCAAACTCAGGTTGCTTTTCTTCTAATAGGTGTGTGAGCCCTTTCTGAGAAATGAGATTTAAAATTTTGGGTTTCCATGTATGGTAGTTATGAGGAGTGAGAGGATCAATTGTATTCATTGAATTCATTTTGAAGTTAACCCAAAGTTCCCCCCTTTAACTTTAATTAATAGAATGCAATGGATATTAGTTAACAGAAGCCTTAAGGAAATACCAAATTCTCAAAAAATTACCCGCCCTAACGAGAGGGAGACTATAAGTAATTTGAGGAAACCTGATATTCAATGAGGTTAATGAGAACAAATATGCCAAATATTTTAAGGAACACCAAATAACTCAGAAATACCCACCCTAACGAGAGGGAAACTATAAGTATTTTGAGGATATTTGATATTAAGTTTGGTTTAAAGATAACAAAAAATCCAGGCCAATATATCTTGTCTTTTCAAATACCCGCCCTGACGAGAGGGAAACTATAAGTATTGATTAGATATGATACTTGGAACATAGGCTAATATCATCCAGACCTATAGTGGTTATCTTAATAACCGCCCTTACTTGAGGGAGACTATAAATTCTTTGTTAAAACTTAGTAATCAAAAAATTGTATTGAATTCATATAGATGTTTAATATATAGATTTGCTTAATGAAATAATTAAAGAAAGAATAAAATAGATATATTTTATTAAGTTCTCTAAATGGATAAGGATTGAAATTTTAATCAATACCTTATTAATATTAAGCAAGATATATAAACAAAAATGAATTTTAATAAAGTTTTAAGTCAAAATAAAGTATGCAAAAAAAAGATATATATTAATGCACTAGAGAAATGTTTTGACTTTTAGGAATTATATTTCTTTTAAATAAGAAAAATTATATCTTTTGATTCAAATGAGGTTGTGCTTAAATTTAGTGAATATCTTCTTACACCATATAGATATTTTAAACGAGATGTAAATAATATATATCTCTGAAATTAAAAACTACTATAAATTAATCTAGAGAGATTTGAAGAAGGTAGACACAAAAATCACAAAAAAAACACCCCCCCAAAAGACAAAAACATGAAAGGTGCAAGAAAAGAGCACCGTAAACCCCCCAAAAATAAAATCTTTTATTAAATTGGTTACAAATGACTTGCAACTTTTGAAGAGATCCTTTGGAAAAAAGTAAAGGCTCTTTGAAAAAAAGAGTCAAAGGTTTATTGCAAGGATGACCTTCGAAATCGAAGGTTTTAATAAAATGATACAAAAAACCTAATTTACCAAAGGAGGACAATAGATTATCATAATATGAGGCATCGATGGTCATATTTACAGAGGCTGACCCAAAGCAAAGGGCAGAGACTATACTCTAAAAATGTTTGGTGTTTAGATGAAATGGAGATGCCTGAAGAGAGCAACCTGTAGGAAAAAAAATTATTAGAATATAAAATTTCGGTGCCTTCCTCCTTCTAAGATGCGACAGATGTAGCATGACACAAAAACTAGAAGTCGGGCTTTGTAAGGGTAGACGTAAGCCAATATAGGACCACCAATATCATGGGCCTAGCAATTTATTGTTAACTGGCACCACGGATGACTTCGAACGAGGCTCTACTTTTTCTTTGAGACGTGCAGTCCTTAGAGAATATATTTTAACCTACAGAATAGAAGAATAGGAGAGGCGTAAATCTAAAAAAAATATAACCCATTTTCTTAGCAAAATGGATAATAAAAATCATATATCTTGTGATTTTATCTGTTGCTATATACCAAACGAAAAAAGAATCAGAGACAAAAAAAAAAAAATGGGAAGAAAGTAGAGAGGGGAGGGCTCTGGTCCCTCCCCTGCTCCCCCTCCCATGGCTCCTGGTTCCTGCCCAGTCCCTGGCTCAACCCAGGTCATCCCTCCCGGGGAGTGGTTGTTTGCAGATGATCTCCTGGGGGGAGATCCTTCTCCACTATCTGCGCCCCTCCCGGTCGGCTAGGGTTTCCTTGGTTATTTTTTTAGATTGGTGCTTCCCAGGGATCCCTGTTTGGTTGTGGATCCCTTCCCTTTTTCCCTTAGGCTTCCCCCTGGGGTTTTTTGCAGGTTATTCGCGTGGATCTGGTCCCCTGCATTTCTCGGTGCGGAGGTGACGATTTAGGGTTTGGACAGCTTCCCCATTTTTCTTGTGAATCCTCGACGGGCTTTGTGCTTGGACGAGATTCTTGCTCCCTGCTGCTGGGATCCTCTATTATTTTCCCGGGGCGGGTTCCTTGTGGTGCAACTCTCTAGTCACTTCCTGATGGGCTGGATCCTCTCTGTGCTAGCTGTCGGCTTCTTGCAGGATTGCTCTCGCTGAACGGAATGTTTTCTTGGTGGTCGGGATGGTTTCTCCACAGGGCGGGATCCGCAAAATCTGCCGATTTTCTCGCGAGGCGGGATCCTTCTTTTCTGTTGGTTTCCCGGATGGCGGGATTTCCCTGTTGCTTCCCGCTAGGCAGGACTGTTTGTGGTGGTTTTGACAGCTTCCCGCGAGGCGAGATTTTATTGTAACGGTTTTTCTTTGCTTCCTGCTGGGCGGGATCTTCTCGATGGTGGTTTTTGGATACTCCTCGCTGGGCGGGATCTCCAAAACTACTTTCTTTATTTTTTGTTTGTTTCCCACTGAGAGGGATTGTTTCATGCTTACTGTTACCGATGGGCGGGATTTCTGTTTTGGTGTTCAGTTTCAAGGGATTGATGCCCTAGGCCCATTGCGGGATCCTTGTTAAAACCCGCTGTAAATACAAACACTACTTACCAAAAAAAAAAAAAGAATCAGAGACTATAAACAAGAAATTCAATATTCAAAAATCATGAATGCACTGCGATAGAGAGAGGTCCCGAATGGGAATAAAAAGGAACCCAAAGACAGTTGTTTAACCTTCACCAATAAATTTTAATGAGAGATGTGGTGAATTGGGAAAGGAAATCTAGATTAAATGGGGTTTTTTTGAAGTTCGTCGAGCATAAAAGACGTTTAAAAAAATTAAGATGATACGTTTCTTTAAAAATGTATCAAATAAATATATAGAAGACGTCGTTCCAAATTCACGAAGGCAAACAACTTTAATAGAAAACTTTAGAACTTTTTGAAACCATAAATCGAAGTTCGCCGAGCATAATAGACGTTAAAAATATTAAGAAGATACATTTTTTTTAAAAATGTATCAAATTCAATATTGAGAAGACGTCATTCCAAGCTCACGAATGCAAATAAATTTAATGAAGAGCATTGCACCAATCGAGGAAAAAAAATTGGAGAGTGCACTCTCAGTCTTCACTAGAGAGGCATAAGAGAGGCATCATGAAGGGAAACAAAGAGCGCTCAATAGAGGTTGTTGATAGCACTATTTGGAAGCTTCTCAAGGACTCCGAGACCAATGAAATGGTAGCGCAACATTTTTTTTTGCGAAGAAGAAACACTTAAAGATAGGAAAAAATCCTATGATATCAAGCTCGTTATTAAAAAATAATAACAGGTAATAAAAAATGCTTGAATAACGTGTTTTTCTTAAGAAAAAAATAATAAGATAATATGTATGCTTATGAAAAAAATGGGCAATTATTCTGAAAAAATTTACACTAGAAGACAATGAATCTTCCCTTCCTTAACTGAGAAGGAGACAGATTTTTTAGAATAACCCACATACATAAAAAATATAGCTGAAAAAAAACTATATATAAAATCTTATGAAGGCCCTTTAAAAAAAAAAAGCCAACAAAAGATACAAAGAACCAGCTCCTAGAATCTTCAAGAGAGAATCCTAGCAAGATCTATCCTGCTCTGGTACCATGTTAGAATTTCCCAACAATAGACATGCAAAGCATTACACAAAATATGAAGAGAAGAGTAGAACTGATTGATTATTCCATGGATCAAATTTGTATAAATAACAAATTTGATCATTGAGAGCCATTGGATTACAAGAACTCATCAAATATGATCTATACTATAATTGAGAGTTTACCTAACTCATGAAGGAGTGGAAACTCAAAGTAAGTCTATCCTAGTAGAACTTAAGAGAATAATTACTTATTCTAATAGTATTCATGTTTTAGCATGCAAACTCCATGGTGGATCTTTCATAGTATTTTGGATCCTTTTATTTTAGTGGAGTCTCTATGTGAATGTAATATTTTCTCTAAGAGCAAATAAATTGAGGCCTTCACCAGAATCTCAATCTAATGTCTTCAAGTAGTGACTTCTTCTAAGGTTTGTTTTGGAGAAAAATTTCCAAGTGAGTAAAGAGGTGCTTTAATAAGAAGGGGTAGACATAGACGCTCACCAAGTCTAAGCTTAACTTATTGTCGCAATTATGGGACAAATGATATTTCAATGGGGTCCCATCGAACATACCATAAAATTATTGTTGTCTTCGATTGTCTTGGTCAAAATAAACAATTGAGCCATAGCCAAGAGCATAGGGTTTGACTCAATAAAGGACTTGTAGGAGTTTTTACAAGGACGAATCCTTGTTAGGATGTGATATTTAGGCACACTTTAACTCAAGGGGGGGGAAAAGATGCAAGAGAAAAATAAAACTCAACAAAAGAAAAGGGTGGTGATGCATCAAAATATCTACTAAGATCTCCCTACACAACAAGCATGAACATTATGTGTCAATGATGAACACTTCCTCTCGTCAACATAGTTATGCGAAGATGATATTTACCAACATATATGTACATAAATAAATATTTCAATGGAAAACCATAGATGGCTAGTCAAAAAATTGATGCAGGCGTCCTACACACACATATGCAAGCAAACTCAAAACAGGTAAAAACTACAAACACATACACACACAAAAATACGTCAATAGAGAACCATAGATAGCTAATATAAAAATTGATATAGGCCTCCATATATATATATATATATATATCCAAGTAATGTCTTACAAGAATTATGCCAGAAGCGAGGGTTTCATTTACCCATAAGCTACTAAGGATTTGACTTCTCTATAGAAAGAAATGAAAGGAAAGCTTACAAATAATACAGATGCAAACATGTTAATCCTTTACAAAGTTGATACTACTCCTATTTATAGATTACAAATAGGAGAGTTTCCCTCCAAAAATCATGTAGATATTTCAATATGGTTTCTACTTCTAATGTCAGGTCATGTTTTGTTCATATTATCAATGTTTTCGAGGTCTCTAGATCTGGAATCATAAATACCAAATGATTTTGAGTATTTGAATGAGAAATTACCACCATTATTTCTAACTACCCTTTTTGAAAATCTCACAATTTGGATGCAAAATATTTTTACCTTTAATGCTTTAGATTTAGGAGTGGCTTTGTTGTGGCTTCCTAGCTACTATTGTCCTTTTGAGAGATATGCAACATTAATTTTTCAAGAAAGGATAGTATTTCCAGAAGATCGCACACCTCAACAAACCTTAAATTTTCAACACATTGTGGCTTCTCTTTTGAAGTTTTCCTTACTATATAACTTTGGGAATTTTTCTTACCTTAGGAGTTTTGACCATCGGACCTGCTTGTTGGAATTTTTGCTTTTAATTTTTTATAGGACTATAAAATATTGACTTTTGGACATCATCCTTAATCGCCTTATGATCCTCTTTGGTTGCAGGTTTATTTTGCATATGTTTATTGCTCCAACCTCCACCTTTTTTCATCTAAGAATGATACATTCTAAGTGTGGTGAGCAATCACCACACCTAGTATCCCTTATATTGTTTTTATCCATTTTTATATTTCCCTTTGTCCTCCACCGTTATTTGAATACTTAATATTTGTTACATTTACTTTCCATCATACATATTTATCTCCCATATACTTGACACCTACTTCCCCACTTCCATTTGTGTCTTCCTCTAGTAAATGAGTGTGTTATATTATGTCTATTATACATTATTAGAATTTATTTGTTAAACTTTTTATTTAGGTAGTAATAGTTTCGAAGGTACTAGAGATGGAAAACTTAGGATATTCTATTTAAAATGAAACTTTATAGTAAGATAAAACATAATACAAGCATTTTCATAAATTGGTAACAAATCACTTGTTTTAGTTTTAAAATTCCTTTCTTTTTCCCTTGGTGGTCTCTATAAAAATATTTTAAATTTTTTTTCCAATTATTGTGTGTTGAACATTATAAAACAATTTAATGTTATCCTTGAATCTATCTACTATTCACCGTATAAATTTTTTATTTTTTTTTAATTTAGCACTAATTCATTCACACAAACACTAATAAATACTACTTATTATGTTTTCATTCACTACTTTATATATTATTCAATAAAACTCTATATAATTCATGAAACTATGACTTATATGGAGAATAATGAAAGGGACAAGTTCTATTAATTTTAGACTTATCAAATCACTCCTTTTCCATCATAAAAGAATCATGTTTAAGTTTTTTTTTTATAACATTCATTCATCTCTCAATTATATATCTCAAAAACAATTATCATCAAGTTATTTTTAAACATAATATTCACTAAGGGTATAAAATGACAAGCATCACATAGTTTGCTAAAAAATAATGCAAAATGTAATAAGATAAAGAAATGAGAGATATAAAATAACATTATTTTTTTGTAGAAGATTGACATGATGTCTAGTTTACAATTTCATACTTTGCTAGTGGATACTTCACTAATGAGCTTGATGATATTAAATATACCTTTTTCTAATGACATGTATCATTGAGCTTGAGAAAATAATGGGGAACCCTAGAAAATGTTATCAAGGAATAAGAAACGACAAAGCATAAAGAAAGATTAGATTGTACATTAATATCAACCTTTAAATAATATTTTGATAGGACAAAAAAGTGTAGTGCTATGAAACCTATTTTCCCTTAGTATTTTTCTCCTTAAATACTCTAAAGTTGACCTAGTAAAGGATAACTAAGTGCTTGAGGAACTTTATTGAGGATGTATAGTTTGGTATATATTAATTCATCTAATCATTTCAGACTTGAATCAACTTGTTTAAATACATATTTTTTCTTTAAAAAATCTCTAAATAAGAGAGTTGATTAATAGGTGGCATTTTTCAATGAGAGGGAGAGGCAGTAGGAACAAGAACGAGATGAGAGGGAGAGGGACCAAGAGCGGAGCTGGATCAAGCATATTGTATGGTCTAGTTTTGACCATGATTGGGGTGGATCTAGATCCCTTGGATCCCCTAGATCCTTTGGTTCCTACAGTATTGGGTGGAAGGGCAGTCCAAATGTGAAGTTTTTGTGGTAGTTTGAGTGGAAGTGGTTAGGTGATATATCACAGTTCGTTGGATGTGTGCAGTAGGCTATGTTGTAGTGGAAAGGGTTTCTTCTCCGTTGGGAAAGACCATCCCCTGCAATAGTGCTTTGTTCATGTCCTTATCTTTGCTTTTGGTGTACCCTATTTCTCAAGTTTTTTCTTTCTAGATTTCTTGGAGAGAAAACCTAGCCTGGCTAGGTTTGGATTTGGAATTTCTTTGGCTATGTATGTTGTTCCTAGGTTTGTTATTCTAGTTAATATCCAATTGGTCTTTTTTGTTCCTATAAGGAAGTTCTTTTCTAGGGTTTTTTTAGTTTTGAGAGGGTCTTTGGCCACCAGTAGTTTAGTCATTAATCATAAATTTAATTTATCTAAAAACTTGGGTCCTTTAATGTATCTAAAGATATTTATGCAGGGAGCTCACCATGATGGCGGGAGCGGGAGCGGGAGTAGGACTGGGAACTGGTTCAGAGACTGGTGCAGGTTTTTGGGTGGGAGCGGGATCGGGATCGGGGTCGGGCACGTCAAGGCCCGGACCCGGGCCCGTAGGGCCCTCTGCGGGCCCTGAGGAGGGCACAGAGACCGAGCAGAATGGTGGCTAGGGTGGGGACGACATCTTGGGCCCGGGCCCTCAGGCCAGCCTCGATGCAAGCATAGGCCTAGGGAAAAAGCCTCCAGATCCTGGGTAGGGTTCTGTCCCGGGCGGGCCCAAGCCCTCCTATCAATAGATCTTGGCTGGCACCAGGGCCCATCCTCGGGCCCTGGGTCTAGGGCTTTCCCTCGAGGGCACTCACATTTCTATTCAAGAAGAGGTCTACTCCTCCTTTGTCATTGGATCCTCTGTCTCCCTGGTTGGGAAATTCCTGGGAGGGCGACCAGACATGGAAACCGTCCGCAGATGGGCGACGTCCAAATGGAAGGTCTCCGGGCATATTCAGCTGGTTGCCCTTACCAAGGGATTCTTCATCATCAAACTAAATAACAGCGATGACACCAAAAAGATCCTGTCGGGCGGGCCCTAGTTTTTGGGATGCAAAAGCCTCTTCCTCAGGCGATACGGAGCTGACTTCCACCCCAGCACCCAAAGCATCAACTTCACCCCGGTCTGGGTCTGGCTCCCAGACCTTCCCTTTCACCTGTGGCATGAAGACGTCCTAAGACTTATTGCTCAGTCGATCGGGGACCTGGTGGCCTTCGACCCCGCTACCAAGGCAGGATCCCGAATGGTGCATGCCAGATTTTGCGTCAATGCAAATCTCGAATCCGAACTTCCCTCTTCTGTGACCATCTCTTCTGGGTCCTTCTTTTGGCGCCAATCCCTGATCTACAAAAATAAACCTGCTTTCTGCCCCCTCTGCTGCACTCAGGGCCACCTCTCCCACCAATGCCCTGCATCCAAAAATGCTGATGGCTCTCTCCCCAAACTCCCTTCTCGACCAGGTCGGGCCCCGTCCCGAGGGCCACCTCGCGATGGCCTCAGATCCCAGGCCTGGACCACCAAGGAGGCCTCCCCTCCTATCCCAAAGGATTCCCAAGTGGGCCCTGGCCTGGAGGACGGTCTTCCCCAGGTTTCCCCTTTCGCTGCTCCCTCCCCTGGGTCATCTTTCGAGGCCCCGCTCCCAGGTTCTCCCTCCCCGCTTGATGTGAATCCCTCCTCGCAGGCCCCTGCTGGTGCCCCCCTAGGTCTACGAGCCACCCGGGCCCCTTTCCCCATTGGCTCCCACCTTCCCATCTTCCTCTGTCGGGGTTCCCTCCTCCCCCCCACCCCCGCTATCCCCCCTTGACCCCCTCTCGACCCTCCCGATGGTCTCTGATAGGCTTCCCCCCTTGGAGTGCGGATCCGAGAGGTCAGACGAAGAGGTTGAAGGCAGTTCTCCATCCGGGCCCGATGAAGTCAGCCCCAAGATGACCCGAAGCAGGACTTTCACCACAGACTTTGGCAGCAAACTCAAGAGAGGTCGGCCCACCCTGGGCGACCAGCGAACAAGGATCACCGAAGATGACATAGCCAATGGCTCCCAGGCAACTCTTTTCGATGTTGTCACGAGCTTCTCCAAGATGGATGCCCTCAGACCCAAACCCCCGCCCGGGCCGGGAAGGGGGGCAAGCGACCCCACAAGGGTGTCAAATGAAGCTCATCTCCTGGAATGTCAGGGGGCTCAATGGTGCCCCCAAGAAAAGGATCCTCGACCAACTCCATAGGGATCACTGCCCGTCCTTCCTCCTTCTCCAAGAAACCAAAATAGATGACGATGTTGCCCGACGAGTAGCCCAAGCTACCTGGCGCAACTACGAGTCCCTGTCTACCCCTACGGCTGGCTCTGTCAGGGGTCTGCTATGCATGTGGGATCCCCGGTCTTACGAGGGGAGGCTCATATCATCTTCTCCTAGAATAATCAACATTCTGGTCCATTGCGTGAAGTCAAGGCGCTCATGGATTTTGTCCAACGTCTACGCCCCTAACAGCCCTATTGAGAAAGCGGGCTTATGGAAGGAAATCAGCTCGATGAGAGAGGCCTTTGCCCCCCTTCCTTGGATCCTGGTAGGGGACTTCAATAGTCCCCTGTTCCTTTCTGACAAAAGTGGGGGCTCAACGGCTCCGGGCAAGAGCATGGAGGACTTTGGCACCTTTACCGTCCACAATGAGCTCATGGACGTCAGCCTGAAAGGAGCCAGGTTCACCTGGTCAAACAGAAGAGTGGGAGCAAGTCATATCCAGGTCAGATTGGATAGAGTGTTCCTGTCCAAGGAAGCCCTTCCCCTATTTGCTGACGCAACCTTGTTGGCCCTCCCTAAAATTGGGTCTGACCATAGCCCCCTCCTCCTCGAAATCGATCATCGCTCCTCCCCCAAGCGACCCTTTCGGTTCGAGTCCATGTGGCTGCATCATCCCAACTTCAGGGCCCAGGTAGGTCATTGGTGGGCTCCCCCAGTCCCTGGGTGCCCTGCTGAACAAGTCTACCACAAGCTGAGATGCCTCAAAGAGCAACTCAAGGTATGGAATAGAGAGGTGTTCGATAACATCTTCGAAAACAAAGCGGCAGTTAAGGAAAAACTCGAAGACCTTGAGCTCAGATTTTAGACAGGCTCCCAAGACCCGGGGATCAGGGAAGAGGAATGCCTAGCCCTCAGCGAGTATCATAACATCCTGGCCAGGGAAGAAACATTTTGGAGGCAGAAGTCGAGAGCCCTGTGGCTCCAAGATGGTGATGCTAACACGAAGTTCTTTCACACGTCGACTCTCAGGAATAGGGGCTCTAACAGAATTGTTGAGTTGGTGGGCAGGGACGATAGAATTATCAAGGAAGAAGAGGACATTCGGACTGAAGCCACCAACTTCTTCCAGGAGCTCCTTGGCGACAACCCCCCATGTCCCCAGAAGTGGCAGACTCCCTTCTGGAACATATCCCTACTTCAGTCTCGGCCATGGCAAATGAGATGCTTGTGCAGCCCCTGTCTGACTCTGAAATCCATGCTGCCACCTTTTCCATGAAGGCTGAGGCGGCCCCGGGCCCGGATGGGTTTCCCCCCCATTTCTTCCAATCCTTTTGGGACATCGTTGGGCAAGAAGTGTGTGCTGCCATCCGAGACCTCCAGACTGCCAGCTCCATCCCCAGAGGTATTAACTCCACCTTCATTGCCTTGATCCCCAAGACCCAGGCAGCCAGATCCCTCTCAAATTTTTGCCCCATTAGCTTGTGCAATGTCCTGTACAAAATCTTGACTAAATCCATGGCCTCCCGCCTCAAGGATATCCTTCCCCTGATCATTGCCCCCTGCCAGGGAAGTTCGGTCAAAGGCAGACTGATCACAGACGGAGTTATTATCATGCACGAGGCCATCCACTCGGCCTTCCTTTCCAAAAAGGCCTCCTTTCTGCTCAAGCTGGATATGAACAAGGCCTTTGATAGAGTCGACTGGGAGTTCCTTTCCAAGGTCCTCCTTAAGTTCGGGTTCCACCCCTCCTGGGTCAGGCTCATCAGCAACTGTGTGTCCTCCCCCTGGTTCTCTATCCTCATCAACGGATCCCCTATCGGGTTCTTCCCCAGTTCTAGAGGCCTTCGACAAGGCGACCCCCTATCCCCGATCCTCTTCATTATCCTGGCTGAGGCCCTGGGACGTACCATCTCGAGTGTTGTTTCCCGTAGACTCATTTTGGGCATCAGGCTATGCATCGGGCCTACCCCTTGTGTCCCATCAGCAGTTCGTGGACGACACCATCCTCGCCACCTCAGCTTCGATCCCCCAAGCCAAGGCCCTTAAGAAAATCTTGACCCTATACGAGGAGGCGGCTGGGCAAAAAATTAACCTCCAAAAAAGCAAGATCTTCTTCATCCATACACCCTTGGCTAGGCAAATCAGAATTGGGCGGATTCTGGGTTGTACCCCCAGTTCCCTTCCCTCCTCTTACCTCGGGCTTCCCTTGTTTACAGGTGCATCCTCCAAGGCCCTGTGGGGTGGGATGATAGAGCGGATTCAGAGGAAGCTGGCCCCCTGGAAAGGCCACCTCCTCTCGCAGGCTGGCAGAGCCACCCTCTTGGCGACGGTCCTTCAAAGCATTTCGATATATTTCATGTCAGTCTTCAGAATCCCGGCATCCATTGCAGCCCACATCGAAAAAATTTAGAAACGCTTTCTCTGGTCGGGTAGCGAAGATAAGAAGAGGATTCCCCTGGTCTCCTGGCCCCTGGTTTGCCACCCCAAAGGTGAGGGAGGGATCGGTCTCAGGTGGGTGACCCTCATGAACAAGGCCCTCCTGGCCAAGCACGCCTGGAAGGTGTTCACCAACGCCCCTGATGAGTGGGTCAACATCGTGCATAGGAAATACTGCCATCATCACCCCTTCCTCAGTGAATCCTAGCCCCAAGATGGATCAGCCTTCTGGAAGTCCCTGATCTACACCAAAGACATTATTCGAAAAGGGACCAGATGGATCCTCGGGGACGGAGCCAAGATCAATTTTTGGGAAGACAGATGGATCCTTGATGAGGCCCTGACTGCTGATAGAGATCTCCTCATCCTCAAACCAGGGCTTGTGGACAGAGGGCCCAGAGTTTTGGCCTATCTTTCCCAGAACCAGGGGCGGGTTACTTGGAAACCCATCCTGAACCCCAGGCACCCGCTTCAAGCCTCCAGGCTTCAGCGCCTCCTCAAGGTGACTGTTATTCCGTCCTCCGGAGGTGATGACAGATGTGTCTGGCATGGCACTCCCAGTGGTGTCTTTTCTATCAAATCTGCCTACAACCTTCAAAGAGTCCCTGACGAGGCCCCCTTTCCAGCCCGGTAGGTGTGGGCCAAGAAGCTGATCCCCAAAATTAGCCACTTCGTCTGGGCGGCCATCCAAAACAAGATCTTGACTATCGAGAACCTGATCAGGAGGGGCTTCCAGATCCCGAACAGATGCTTCCTCTGTTGTGCTGCCTGGGAGTCCACTAATCACCTCTTTATCAGATGTCCCTTCTCTTCTGAAGTCCTGGGCCTCATCCTTTCCCAATTCTCTATTCAGTGGGTGGCCCCCAACTCCATCTCTGACCTCCTGTCTCAGTGGCCCAACCCCTTTGCCCATCCTTTCATCTGCTTCCTCTGGGGCTCCTGCCTTCCTCATCTACTTTGGCAACTCTGGCTTGAGCGCAACAACAGAGCCTTCTCCTCCCCGACCCATTCCCCCCAGTGGATAGCGACCAAGGCGGTGTCCTTCACCCTCGAGAATTCTCGTTCCATCCCCTTGACCGAGGCGCCCCGACGGTTGGGCGAGGCCACCCTCCTATCATCCCTCGGAGTTCAGCTTCCCCCTCGGTCCCCCCCGCCCCCTCCCGGCATTCTATGACGAGGTGGATTGCCCCCCCTCGGATGGGTCAAGCTTAATTTTGACGGAGCTTCTAAAGGAAATCTCGGGCCCTCTAGAGTGGGCGGGGTCATCAGAGACTGTCACGGGGCCCTGATCATGGCGTACGCTGCACCGCTTGGCATCCAGACTAACAACTTCGCCGAAGCAGCAGCTCTCCTCAGCGGGTTGACCGCCCTCAGGGAGTCCACCTCAAAAGTCATCATCGAGGGCGATTCCCAAGTTATTATCAAAGCCGCCCGTAGCCCGAGAAACTGCTCTTGGTGCATTCACAACTCCATCCGAGAAGGCCTCACCATTCTCCAAGGACTCCCCGACCATGCCTTTCGGCATGTGTACAGAGAAGGCAACAGGGCTATCGACTTCATGGCAAATCAAGCCATCTCAGCTGAAGACTCCATCTCCTGGACCACGAACTTCCCTGAAGCTCTGGTCCAAATAGCTTCGCAAGACTATACTAGCATCGATGAAGGCCCTGGTGCTTAGCCCACCCCGAGTCGGGGCCCCAAAGTCTCGCTGCAATGCCCCTCAGTGGCTAGGGGAATCTCTTGTCTGCTCCGCCACGTCGACTGGCCCCCGTCCTTCTCTTGCTCGTGAGGCGGGCATCAAGATCCCCCTCGTGGTGCCAAGTGTCATCGACCACGTCAGACGTTCGGGTCATCCCGACCTGGGTTTGCGAAGCTCCACTGGCAGATTTGGCAGGTCCAAGTCAGAGTGTGCATCGGCCCATTTCGACCTTCCCACCTTGGAAGCCGCATCATCGAATTCCCATGCTGCGTCAGTTCGCCCGTGGCTCTATCCCATGAGGTCCCCTCAAGTTGATCCCCCGCTCAGATTGCGCCATCTGGAGCGCTGGCATTGGCCCTTCTCCCCTGCCCACGTAGCATCCGTCAGCCACGCCCCCTTAGCCCCTCCCACCTCGTGTCACCCCCTGCCCCTAGCGCTCCTTCCCGACGTCGATGGCCCTTCCCCTCCTCTATGGCCCCCTGCAAGTTTTTAAACCTATCGCGCGTAGAGCTCTCCCACATTCTTGTCTGCTTCCCCCTCCCCCTGTCCCAGCATCTCTGGTCAGGCCATCCCTATTTCCCCTGCCCCTGGGCTGTCAGGTCGCTCCCCATGGCTGCCAAAGTCATCTTCCTCGAGCCTTCCTCGCTTGAATTGAGCGAGTCGGCCAGACTTTTTTCCAATGCCAAGAAGTATACCCCTTTCTTCAACAAATTCGCAGGGGCCGACGAAGAGATTACCCAAAGTTTTTTGGATACCTGGCATGATGGTGAGGTTCAAGTGAAGGGTATCCACTTCAAAGTGACCAAAGAGTTTCTGACGGAGGTTACAGGCCTGCATCATGAGGAGAAAGGCAGAGTCGTCAGACGGGATAAGCACAATTGGGAGGAGGAGTTGTCCCGCTTCCCGGAGCAGTAGTGGGATAAGGCAAATATTTTTTGCACCAGTCTCCCGACCCCCTTCGATGAGGCCATCGTCTCGATGATGCAGTACATCACCTACGATGATCCGGACCAATGGTTGTTCAGTTTCCACCTTAGCTACTTCAACCACCTCCGTGGAGCCATGCTGGTCAGCACCCCTCGGTTCCTTCTGTACTCCCTGAGTCTTTCCATCGATCGAGCTCGTAGGAGCCACTCTCGGCCCTCTCACCAAGGCCTCATGGTTGTCCTGTATAGGCATGCCCTAGCTAACCAATCGTAGCTCCACTGCATCCCTCCCCTATCCACTGTCCCCCCTGAAGCGGCTCACTCCCTCGGTGCTTCTCCTGCAACCTCTAAATCCAAGGAGTCCCCCTCCCCCGAAGGCTCCCCTTCCCCGAAGTGGCACAGGCCCACCCGAAAGTGTCGAACTCCAGCCTAGGGCCCAGGCGGGGCCCCGCCTCCTGGCACCAGTCATAAAGGCCCGCCCCTCAGGCAGCAGTAGAGCTGCTGGCAACACCAAAAAGGCCAAGGCGGAGGCCCCGGAGCCCATCGAAGTCAGCTCTGACTCTGAAAGTAGGCTATAGAACTTGGCAATCAGGGCCCTTCTTGACACTACCATTGGCTCCTTGATCGCGTCCGCCAAAGTGGCTTCCTCAACGGCCAACGCCCTGGCCGAACTCCGACACAGGCTGGGCGATGGCCCTGATAGGGAGTGGAGCTGATCTGACAGGGTGGGCCCCGTCTAGGCCAGGCCCGGCTGCAGGACCTCTCGGAGTGACGACGTTCAGTTTTTGTGATCTTGGCGTTTGTCGTTTTACGGCTTTTTCTTGTTTTGGTGGCCACAGGCCAAATTTTGTTGTTTTGTTTCTTAGTTGGCCCGATTTTTGTAGGCACCAGGGCCCTGGGCCCCGGACCGTTGCCTAAGGTTTTCAATCTTAATTTCAGCCTCGGCTGTCTATGTAACTAAGGTTTTGGGATCCTTCTTTAAAAAACCCGCTGTAAATATATTGCTACTTATAAAAAAAAAGAGATTTATGCAGACTTATGACATGGAGTCATCGAAATTTAGGGTGATCCTAGTCTTAGTCAGGATATTGGATTTGACCGTTGATGTAAATAGGATCCCAACTCTCTGTTTTCTTTTTGTTTGTCCTAGTTGTATTTCACCTATAACCAAGGATCTCATGTTTGTGAGTCTTCTTAGGTCCTTACAGACTTTGTTTCTTGAAGCTTTTGTGCTAAGCGGGAACATGATCCAAATGTTGATTGTTAAGCCAAGCAATTTTTTATTGCCTTCTTAGTGGTTCTAGTTCTTAAAAGATTGTTGGGTGAGAAAATTCTAGATTTATTTTGGGTTTCCCCATTTGGACATCTATTTTAGGACTTCAAAATCAAAAGTGGTTCCAAAATTTTGATTTTTGGTTAGGACAAAAAAATATATTTTTAAATTTTAAACCAAAATTATGTGGGGACATGGCTAGAGAAGTGATTTTAGAATTCTATACAACTCCTACCCTTTGGGGTGTCATCCTCGAGTGGTTGCAAGATATGGTTGCTTGGCTATGTTGTTTCAATGATTTTTTTGCTAGTGTGTTGAGATGTTGGACAAAAGACTATGTGGATTCTAGGATCTTATCATATAAATTTTGTTCATGCCTTCTAGAGCTCTTGGCGTAGTCTGTCCTTTATCTCAGATCTGGTTGGGGAAAGATCTATGGCCTCAAGGTGCTAGTTTGGTACAAACATCCTCTTTAGAAATTGTTGGTCAAAAATTATTAGGGATAAATCTATGAGCCTGCTACAAGAAGTCATCCAAAAATAGGGCTCATTTTTAAGCAAGAACTATTATTTGAAATTTGAAATTAATGGTCTTGATGTAGTTTTGGGTATGAACTGAATGTTCCCGCCCTTGATCCTTTTTTTAAATTTATTTTTGGCTTGTCCTTGCTTTAGGTAGACCCACATCTCTAGATCTCTTGGTTCTTATATTTAGTAGATCATGTCTCTTAGCTTGGTGCCTTCGGGTGTTTGGTTTCTTTTCCCTTAGGGAGTCAACCCTTTTTATGTTTTGCTTTGGTTTCTCATTGAAAACTTATGTTTCTTGTAAGAGGTTCGAAGACCCTTTCAAAAACTCTTCTGTAAAAGGTTTGGGGACCCTTTCAAAATCCCTTCTTCAATATAATAAAAAATAGGTGATATTTTGATCATGAAATAAAATAAAACAAAAGGATGGCATGAAAAGTTGAAAAATATAAATGGTCAAAAAATAAAAAGGTCTCAATTTTTTCCCTTTGTGTTAGCTTCAATGAAAATGAGCTTTAGTCAAATAGTTGGCACTCTAGTGTTTTACACATTGTTCTAGGTAAAAATAAATTTATATAAAAATCAAGTGGTGCTTAGTTATATACAAACAACAATAAAAGAAAAAAGTCATGTCATCGTGTTTTAAGGTATTCTAATACTAATCCTTACCTCAATGTCTATTTATCTATTTAAAAAAAAAATTAAACAAAAAATTTAATATTTACCTTAATGTTTATCTTTTTTTCAAAGGTTTTTAGATAAGAAAATGAAGAGAATATTATACCATGAAGATTTTGTTAACATGTATAAAATATTGGAATATTTTATTTTAAAAATTGAAAAGATTGTAAATCACAAGTGATAGACATAAAAAGAGATCATCTATCATTTAGAAGATATTATTTTTTATAATTTGAAAATTATGGATATAAGCTTATAAAGAAACTTGTCCACTACATGTAATATTTGCATCGAATTTTCTTATAAACACTTTACATTTCACTCCCATAAGAGTAAAAAAAATTGAAAGTGATGGTTTCAAATAGATGGACTTTAATATTTTGTTAAATTAGTTGGATATAAAGGTTGAGATAGGTTATTTTTTATGTAAAAGCCTTAAACTTGAGTATTAACAAATATAAAGGTTTTATATATAAAAATAATGAACTCATAACTCTAAATTTTATTATCTTGATTGAAATAAATTATCCTTATTTTATTGTAGAAGAGGTATTAAAGTGAAACCAAATTTTAACATAGAAATATGTTACTGGAAATAAACAACTTGTATGGGAACAACATCACATGAATATGTTAGAAAGCAAGAAGGCCAACTACCCCCACACATATGCTGCTACATAGGGGTCACTGGAAATAAACAACTTGTATGGGAACAACATCGCATGAACCTGTTAAAAAGCAAGAGGGCCAACTACCCCCACACACATGCTGCTACATAAGGGTGAAGAGTTAAACAAAATTTCATGTTAATTAAAAATATTTTATTTATCTGAAAGAAACATGGTATTCCAATATCTTTTCTCCTAATATCATCTTTGAATTTTTTTTTTTTAAGAAAAACCTTTATAAACCTTTATCTTACAATTATCTTTGATTTTTTTAGAGTAGGAAAACCGGTTTAGGGGAGCAGTACAAGTACGATTAAATAGTACAATAGAATCAATTGATAAATAGGTCACTAACTTTTCTTTCTCGAAAATGCACGGAATTTAGTGGACAACTGATTTCCTTTTGGTATGAGATTCAAAATCATACACGTGTAAATTTTGGTACTATTTTTTCAAAAAAAAATTGTATCCTAAACAGAAGGAGAACACAAAAGTTACGATGCTCGCCTAGTGGGTGCGAACGAGTCAGCTGAAGATTGGATTTGACCGTATCGAATTTTGCAAAGACAGAAAATCTGAGCTAAACTTATGACCTAACATTACCTCAACTCAAATTATAATCTAAATTCCTAAGTTCATGAATTATTTAAAAACGTATGGCGTGTGGGATATACTAAGGAAATATACTTTGGATAAGGAGAGGATATTGTCGGCACCGAACTCTCGGTTCACAGTTGATGCAGTGCATTTACAGTTAGTCGGTCTAAAGCAGTTGGATTGGATTCCGATGAGGATATATTAGAATCTCAGCTTTATAAAAATCACATCGCTTGCTTTTGCACATATTCTAAAGTCGCAGACTTGACAATTTCTGAACTAGATGCTTGCATTTTACTTTTCACCAGACCCTGACGTTTCCCTATATATCCCAGGCTTGAGATGAATTGGAAGCAAAAGCATTTGGAATTGTGTGCACCTTTAGCCTACATCCATGAAGTTCCCAGACGTTTGCAACTGGATCTGTAGTCTTGAGGCGCCAGCCAAATGGCGAGAAGGCTGTGCGTCGCTGCTACTGTGCACATCCCCTGGCACTCTCGTATCCATGTCCCTTTCCCTCACCACCTCCCTTCGCTCTGAGGGGTCCATCCATTTCTCGCTTATCACCCGTGTTAATTCCACGGACCCTCCTATTTATCTTTGGAAGTCGGATCCTTATCCCTTCCCTCCTCCGTCTTCGGAGGCAAGCATGCAACAGAGAACTTTTCCTCTTCTCCTGAATGCGCTGGACTATGTCATTCGTCTGGGACCAGAGCCCGAAGCCCTCGTCAGTCTTACTAGTGTAGAATCCCCTAGAGATCAACTTAGACTGTGCCTAGCATATCTCCTGGAATCCCCACAGTATAAAACAATTTTTAATTGCCTTTTCATGTGTTTGTGTTTATGCATCTGCGTCATGGAAGCCCCTAGTAACATAAGGTCGTCGTGCCTGGAGGTTCTTGAGCCCCAGACCATCGAATCCTGCCATCAGTTATCGCTGAAAATTATTCTGGAGGCGCTCGGTCCCAGGAATATGGACGAGCCCTTCATGCGTTCAATGGGCTTGATGATCACGCATAGGATGATGGAGAAGCAAATACTTCCTTTAAAGGATTCCACTGATATGTGGGAAAAGAGTGTTCGGACTCCATTCACTTATTCATACTCTTCCTTTTCCACGAAGGGATTCTGGAAGGTGAGGCTATATGCCCCTCTGCTGTCCATGAAAGCACAGAAAATGTCGAAAAATCCGATCAATGTTAACATGGAGCACGAAACTCCAATAAAGGACAGGGCTTTGCTTCGCGCGCTTCGATACCAGCAGGCTGAAGCCAGCATTCAACTCACGTATGCCGTCGACATTAAAAGTAGCTACATCGATGTGGACGTCCACATCGATAACGTGAGATGCGTGGTGAGTAAGCTTGCGTCCGCTGCGGTCATGAGAATGCACAACGCTCCTTCCTCGGAACGGCAGTTTCCATCAAAGATCATCATATATTTGGCTCCTGAGGAGGGGTGTGACTTGCAAATGGTGACGGCCACTATGTCTTCTCATAATCCTGTGTACGACATCGTGACAGAGCAGACAACGGAGGAGCAGAATGTATCTCCGAAGGCCGTGGGAGTGACCAACGGGTACCGGGAAGCGCACGGGGTGAAAATGAGGCCGTGGAGACACGAGCAATGGGTGGAAGGTCGGTGCGGCCAATTTCAGTGGACACTTTACGACCCCACCCACACCAAAGAGGTGGCCTCTTACAAGCCCACCAAGATGGCTATGCTCATGCCCAACTCCTGGTTTCGAGACCGCGGTTTAACGGCCACGGTGCCTTTCACTAAGGAAGGAGGTGTGGTGTTCGCCAAAGATGAGCATCCCCACGGCATCACCTGGAGGTTCAGCAGAAACATGCAAGGAAAAACCATTAGATGGAAACTATGGGGACAAATATTGGTAACCTACTTGCCTAATCGTTATCTCACTTTCTACTCTGAAACTCGATCTCTCGACTACCATGAAGTTGTCGACCTGCCACTTGTACAGACTTAGAGTTCATCTGCTCACATACATGCAAGAACTCTAGTAATTTTTTTTTTTTTTTAACATAACTATAACTTGTACAATGAATGCGTCACTTGATTGTTTTATTTCCTTTGTATATAAGAAAATGCAGGATTATTTAGAAGATATAATTTTGTATAATTTCAAAATTATCGATATAATTTTATGAAGGAACTTTTCCCTACATCTAATATTTTATTTAACTAGCTGCCTTGAAAAATTGGGATTAGTTATCTTTTACTTTGTACGCCTTTTGTAGTGTAATTGGAGAAGACGTACTTGATTTGTTTAGAGTTTTGAATCTTTGTTATAAGGAGAACACAAAAAGATTTTATGTGGTTTTCTTTTAGATAGTGGTATATCCGGGTGGTTTTTGAGGTTTTCTCTACCTTAAAGAGCTTTGTCCCTATAGGTTAGATGGATTGGTAAATTCAAGCTTATATCAAAACTTTAGGAGCATGCTTGTTTGCAAAGGTAGTAGTATGCACTAAGAGTGAGTGCCAAATCGGGGTATACCTACTTGCAAAGGTAGTAGTCTATTCTAAATCCTTTGAGTGCACACCAAACCAACTCTAAATCCTTTAAGTGTGTGAGACGGACAACAACAATATTGTCCCCAGAGACCTCTGGTCCCTCTCATGAACTCTACTCTTAAAAATTACTAAAAATAATAATTGTAACCAATTTTATTATGTATTTAAAAAAATAAAAATAAAAAATTATCTTTTACATAAAAATAAAGTTAAGTTTTGAAAATTATTAAGTTTTATATTTAAGAATAATGAACTCATTACTTCAAATTCATTAATTTAACTTAAAATCAATGATTTTAATTTTATTATAATAAAAAATCAATAATAATTAATTAATTAAAAAAAAATTATTTATCATAAAGAAACTTAGTACAACTTATTAGAATTATTAAAGATTAAGAGGTAAATTAAAAAGGAGATTTTGGAATTTGTCTTAAAAAATTGAAGGTTCAAACCATAGTATAAAAAATTATCACTTTTATAAAAAAAATTATAATAAAATGAAACACCTAACCTTAAACATTAATTATAAAAAATTTCCCCTAACTAAATTTTATAAAATAAAAATAAAAATGTGAACCGAGATGGAAACTAGATTAGTGGCCGATGTTTATTAAATGTTTCTTTGAAAGGCCAAAAGTGACGTTCGTGTACGATGTCTCGTCTCACTACTGTTATTTCTTTTAAGAGACTCAAAAAATCATACGCGTCTAAATTTTGGTATTATATTTTTATTAAAAAAATTTAAAAATATAAAAGTCTAATAATTAATTTATTAAATAAAAATAAAATTAATAAAATAATTTATTCTACTAATCTGCCCATCTAGTCCCAGATGCAAAAATTACCATGCTGCCCTAACAGTGTGACATATTAGCTCGCCGGGTGCGTACGAGTCAATTGAACATTGGAATTGACCCTATCGAATCGTGCAAGGCAGGGTGTTGCATCTTTTCGAGTCGTCGACTACTTCAAACCAGACAGATAACCTAAGCCAAACTTATGACCTTAAAAAACAAATCTATATAATTCATGAAATTATTACTTATATGGAAAATAATGATAGTTGTAAGTTTTATTAATCTTACAGTTATCAAATCACACTTTTCCATCATAAAAAAATCATATTTAAATTTTTTATAACATTTATTCATCTTTTAATTATATATTTCAAAAATAATTATTTTCATGTTATTTTTAAACATAATATGGACCAGCATAACATAGTTTGCTAAAAAAATATATATATGTAAAATTTAATAAGATAAAGAAATGAATTATAAATAATTTTATTTTTTTTGTGGAAGATTGACCTGATGTCTAGTTTACACTTTTATATTTTGCTAGTGAATACTTCACTAATGAGCTTGATGATATTAAATATACTTTTTTCTAATGACATACATTATTATTGATCTTGAGGAAAGAATGGGGAACCTTAGAAAATGTGATCAAAGAATAAAAAGTGATAAAACATAAAGAAGGATTAGATTGTACATTAATATCAACCTTTAAATAATTTTTTTTGATAGGACAAAAAAGAGTAGCGCTATGAAACCTATTTTCCCTTAGTATTTTTCTCCTTAAAATATGTAAAGTTGACCTAGTAAAGGATAACTACGCACTCGAGGAACTTTATTGAAAATGTATACTTTGGTCTATTATTATAAGTCGTTCAATGATTTCATACTTGAATCAACTTGTTTAGAAGCATGTTTTTTCTTTCAAAAATCTTTAAATAAGAGAGTTCATTAATAGGTGATATTTTTCAATGTGAGGGAGAGGGAGTAGGAACAGGAGCAAGATGAGAGGGAGACGAAGCAAGAGCGGAGCTAGATCAAACGTGTTTAATGGTTTGGTTTTGACCATGATTGAGGTGGATCGAGATCCTTCAAATCCAATGTTGGGTGGAAGGGTGGTCAAAAGGTAAAGTTGTGGTAGGTTGAGTGGAAGTGGTTAGGTGAGATGTTACGGTTTTTTGGATGGGTGCGGTAGGCTATGTTGTCTTGAAAAGGGTTTTTTCTTCGTTGGGAGAGACCATCCCTTGCAGTAATGCTTTGGCCCTGTCCTTGTTTTTGCTTTTGGTGTACCCTATTTCTTGAGATTTTTCTTTTTGTCTTTCTTGGAGAGAAAACCTGACCTGGGTAGGTTTGGTTTTGGGATTTCTTTGGATATGTATGTTGTTCCTGGGTTTGCAATTCTAGTGAATATCTTGTTGGCCCTTTTTGTTCCTAGAAGGAAATCCTTTTCTAAGGTTTGTCTAGTTTTGAGAGGGTCTCTGGTCACCAGTAGTTTGGTCATTGATCCTGGATTTACTTTATCTAAAAACTTGGGTCCTTTAATGTATCTAGACAGGTTTGTGTAAACTTACGATGTGGAGCTATTGGACTTTAGGGTGATCCTAGTCTTAGGCGGGATATTGGATTCGACCATTGATGTAAATAGGATTCCAACTTTGTGTTTTCTTTCTATTTGTCCTAGTTGTGTTGCACCTCTAATCGAGGATATCATATTTGTGAGTCTTCTCAGGTCCTTACAAGCTATGTTTCCAAAGGCTTTTGAGGCTTTTGTGCTAAGCGGGAACATGATCCAAATGTTGATTGTTGAGCCAAGCGAATTTTTTGCTACCTTTAAATCTGTAGTTGCTCAATGGTTCTGGTTCTTATCGGATTATTGGGTGAAAAAAGTCTAGCTTTATTTCAGGTTTCCTCCTTGGACATCTGTTGCAAGACTTCAAAATCCAAAGTGGTTCCGAAAATTTTATTTTTGGTTGGGACGAGAAAAAAATATTTTTGAATTTCAAACCAAAATTATGTGGGAACATTGATAGAGAAGTGATTTTGAAATTCTAGATAATTCCTACCCTTTGGGGTGTCATCCTCGAGTGGTTGCAGGGTATGGCTGCTTGGTTTGTGCTATTTCAATGATTTTTCTGTTGGTGTGTTGAGATGTTGGGCGAAAGGCTACATGGATTCTAGGACCTTCAACAAAAAAATTGTTCATGTCTTCTGGAACTATGGCATAGTGTATCCTCTATCTTAGATTCAGTTCGGAAAAGATCTATGAATTCGAGGTGCTTGTTTGTTGCAAAAAAAAATCTTCTTTAGAAATTGTTGGTAAAAAATTATCAAGGATGAACTTGTAAGCCTACTACAGGATGTGGATGTTAGATCCAGAAATAGGGCTCATGTTGTACCTTTGGATTCTCAACGTGGATGGGAATTACGGAGGCTACACGAATATAAAGATATTTGTATAAAAGGTAGACTAGGAGCGAGATCTTGGGATTTCAAAGAGACTAAGATGGAAACTAAATTAGTGAAGTGTGGACAAAGACGTTCGTGTAAGATGACTTGTCCCAGTACGATTAAATAGCACAGATAGAATCAATTGATAAATGGGCCACTAACTTTTCTTTCTCGAGAATGCACGGAATTTAGGACAACTGATTTCCTTTTGGTATGAGATTCAAAATCATACACGTGTAAATTTTGGTATTATATTTTCATAAACAAAAAAATTGTATTATAAACAGCAAGGAACGAGTCAGTTGAACATTGGATTTGACCGTATCGAATTTTGCAAAGGTAGGACGTTGCATCTTTTCAAATCTTCGGACAGAAAATCTGAGCTCAACTTATGACCTAAAATTACCTTCAACCCAAATTATCAAAAGAAAATTCAAATTCCTAAGTAAATAAATTTATTAAAACTGTATGGCGTCTGGGATATACCCAGGAAATATACTTTGGATAAGGAAAGGATATTGTCGGAACCGAACTCTGGGTTCAAAGTTGATGCAGTGCATCTACAGTTAGTCGGTCTAAAGCAGTTTGATTGGATTCTGATGAGGAGCTCCAGTGTGATATATTAGAATCTCAGCTTTAAAAAAATCACATCGCTTGCTTTTGCACATATTCTAAAGTCGCGGATTAGACAATTTCGAACTAGATGCTTGCATATCTGACTAGGAAAATAGCGATAAAGAAGAGGCAGCACGCTTTTACTTTTCACCAGACGCTGACGTTTCCCTACTAATATAAGGTCGTCGTGCCTGGAGGTTCTTGAGCTCCAGACCATCGAATCCTGCCATCAGTTATCGCTGAAAATTATTCTGGAGGCGCTCGGTCCCAGGAATATGGACGAGCCCTTCATGCGTTCAATGGGCTTGATGATCACGCATAGGATGATGGAGAAGCAAATACTTCCTTTAAAGGATTCCACTGATATGTGGGAAAAGAGTGTTCGGACTCCATTCACTTATTCATACTCTTCCTTTGCCACGGAGGGATTCTGGAAGGTGAGGCTATATGCCCCTCTGCTGTCCATGAAAGCACAGAAAATGTCGAAAAATCCGATCAATGTTAACATGGAGCACGAAACTCCAATAAAGGACAGGGCTTTGCTTCGCGCGCTTCGATACCAGCAGGCTGAAGCCAGCATTCAACTCACGTATGCCGTCGACATTAAAAGTAGCTACATCGATGTGGACGTCCACATCGATAACGTGAGATGCGTGGTGAGTAAGCTTGCGTCCGCTGCGGTTATGAGAATGCACAACGCTCCTTCCTCGGAATGGCATTTTCCATCAAAGATCATCATATATTTGGCTCCTGAGGAGGGGTGTGACTTGCAAATGGTGACGGCCACTATGTCTTCTCATAATCCTGTGTACGACATCGTGACAGAGCAGACAACGGAGGAGCAGCTTGTATCTCCGAAGGCCGTGGGAGTGACGAACGGGTACCGGGAAGCGCACGGGTTGAAAATGAGGCCGTGGAGACACGAGCAATGGGTGGATGGTCGCTGCGGTCAATTTCAGTGGACACTTTACGACCCTACGCACACCAAAGAGGTGGCCTCTGACAAGCCCACCAAGATGGCTATGCTCATGCCCAACTCCTGGTTTCGAGACCGCGGTTTAACGGCCACGGTGCCTTTCACTAAGGAAGGAGGTGTGGTGTTCGCCAAAGATGAGCATCCCCACGGCATCACCTGGAGGTTCAGCAGAAACATGCAAGGAAAAACCATTAGATGGAAACTATGGGGACAAATATTAGTAACCTACTTGCCTAATCGTTATCTCACATTCTACTCTGAAACTCGATCTCTCGACTACCATGAAGTTGTCGACCTGCCACTTGTACAGACTTAGAGTTCACCTCTTACAAAATACAAGAACTCCAGTAAAAAAAAATTATTAAAAAAAAAAAAAAAACATATGTACAATGAATGCGTCACTAGATTGTTTCATTTTCTTTATACATTAAAATATGCGTCACTTGATTGTTTTATTTCCTTTATACATTAAAATATACAGGATTGTTTAGAAGATATAATTTTTTATAATTTTAAAATTATTAAAGAAATTTTTTTAATATAGATGAGTGTGAATTTTTTTTTTTTTTTTTTTTTTTTTGGTGAGAATTGAATTTATTAATAAAAATCAAATACACAATCATACACCCATCCTCTTACACTCATTCACATTTCAAACTTCCTAAAAAAATTAATGTCTCAAAAACCTTTAACTAGCCGGGCTTGAAAGTTTAAACTTACGTTTTGATAGTTTGAGAGGTTGAGTATAAATTACTTTTATATAAAGTTTTATAGGTAAAAATATGTTTGTTGTGGTGCAGTGGTAAATGTCCTGGGTGCTGGTAGAGGTCGACCCAGGTTCCATTCCCCTTGTCTCCATCCTGCAGATATATGGTATAGTTAAGAATGTCCTATGTGTTGGTAGAGGCCGACAAGGCTCCATTCCTCCAATGCCCAACCTGTTGAAAGTGACACCTTGAAAGGGGTGTTTTCCACTATAAATTAGTTTACCCAGGTGTTGTAGGTGAGTTGGAGAGGACGGGGCAATCCTCCAAGGGAGGTCCCAGGTTCGAATCTCCACCCTACCAAAAAAGCTGAATTGGGTACCCAAAATCCAATTGATAATGTTGGTACGGGCAAGGTCGGGTGCGACTCCCGGGTGACTTTGATGGTATAGAACCCCTGTTCGTGGTCTCTCAGACCAAGGCGACCGCGCAAGGGGTTTTTCGTTTAAAAAAAAAAAAATTATAAATAAAAATAATAAACTTATAACATTAAATTTATTAACTTAAAATTATTTATAATGAAAAATAATATTAATTAATTTAAAAATATTTTATTTATACTAAAGAAACGTGGTATTCCAATCCTTTTCTCTACTATCATCTTTGACACTTTTTTTACTTTAAATTTGCATATGACCTATTTGAAGCCTCTAGATAAATGTAAATGCATCTTTTCAAATGTTGTACGCTTAGATTTTCAACGTGGATAGGAATTATGGAGGCTACAACAATATAACTTATGAAAATTATTAGAGATTATTGTATAAGAGGTAGATTAGCAATTCAAAAATTTTAAAAAATAGTTTATCTGATTAAATGTATGAAGAGTGAGTGTATGATTCAGTGTGTTTTGTTTTTATTAATAGGTTTTAACTCTTCATATTTAAAAAAAATTATAATAAAATAAAAATATTCAATCTTAAATATATTTCTTACACTAAACAAATCTTAAAAAAATCTTCAAATTTCAAAGATACTAAGATGAGAACTAAAATAGTGGCATAGATACTAAGATGAGAACTAAAATAGTGGCATATGCTTATTAAATCTTTCTTTGAAAGACGATGACTCACCTCACTACGGTTAAATAGTACAGATAGAATCAATTGATAGATAGGTTACTAACTTTTCATTCTCGAAAAATAAAAAAAAATAATTTATCTACAATAACTTGACCACAACTCACCTGCCAACCCTGCAAAAGTTACCATGCTGCCATAACAGTGTCACATATTAGCTCACCCAATGGGTGCGAACGAGTCAATATTTGACCGTATCGAATTGTGCAAGGTAGGGTGTTGCATCTTTTCGAATCTTCTCCTACTTCAAACCAGACTGAGCTAAACTTATGACATATAATTACCTCAACTCAAATTATTAAATAAAAATTTAAATTCCTAAGTTCTTGAATTATTGAAAACTGCATGGCGTCTGGGATATACCAAGGAAATATACTTTGGATAAAGGAGAGGCTATTGTCAGAACCGAACTCTCGGTTCACAGTTGATGCAGTGCATTTACAGTTACTCTAAAGCAGTTGGATCGGATTCCGATGAGGAGCTCCAGCGTCATATATTAGAATCTCAGCTTTAAAAAAATCACATCGCTTGCTTTCGCACATATTCTAAATTCGCGGATTAGACATTTTCTGAACTAGATGCTTGCTTATCTGACTAGGAATATAGCGATAAAGAAGAGGCAGCAAGCTTTTACTTTTCACCAGACCCTGCCGTTTCCCTATATATCACAAGCTTGAAATAAGTTGGAAGCAAAATTTTTTGGAATTGCGTGCACCTTTAGCCTACATTCATGGAGTTCCCAGACGTTTGGAACTGGATTTGTAGTCTTGAGGTGCCGGCCAAATGGCCAGAAGGATGTACGTCGCTGCTACTGTGCGCATCCCCTGCCACTCCCGTATCCATGTCTTTTTTCCTCGCCACCTCCCTTCGCTCTGAGGGATCCATCCATTTCTCCCTTATCACCAGTGTTAAATCCACGGACCCTCCTATTTATCTTTGGAAGTCGGATCCTTATCCCTTCCCTCCTCCATCTTCGGAGACAAGCATGCAACAGAGAACTTTTCCTCTTCTCCTGAATGTGTTGGACTATATTATTCGTCTGGGACCAGAGCCCGAAGCCCTCATGAGTCTTCCTATTGTAGAATCCCCTAGAGATCAACTTAGACTATACCTAGCCTATCTCGTGGAATCCCCACAGTATAAAACAATTTTTAACTGCCTTTTCATGTGTTTGTGTTTATGCATCTGCGTCATGGAAGCCCCTACTAATATAAGGTCGTCGTGCCTGGAGATTCTTGAGCCCCTGACCATCGAATCCTGCCATCAATTATCGCTGAAAATCGTTCTGGAGGCGCTCAGTCCCAGCAATATGGACGAGCCCTTCATGCGTTCAATGGGCTTGATGATCACGCATAGGATGATGGAGAAGCAAATACTTCCTTTAAAGGATTCCATTGATATGTGGGAAAAGAGTGTTCGGACTCCATTCACTTATTCATCCTCTTCCTTTTCCACGAAGGGATTCTGGAAGGTGAGGCTATATGCCCCTCTGCTGTCCATGAAACCACTGAAAATGTCGAAAAATCCCATCAATGTTAAAATGGAGCACGAAACTCCAATAAAGGACAGGGCTTTGCTTTGCGCCCTTCGATACCAGCAGGCTGAAGCCAGCATTCAACTCACGTATGCCGTCGACATTAAAAGTAGCTACATCGATGTGGACATCCACATCGATAACGTGAGATGCGTGGTGAGTAAGCTTGCGTCCGCTGCGGTTATAAGAATGCACAACGCTCCTTCCTCGGAACGGCATTTTCCATCAAAGATCATCATATATTTGGCTCCTGAGGGGGGGTATGACATACAAATGGTAACGGCCACCAAGTCTTTTCATAATCCTGTGCATGACATAGTGACAGAGCAGACAACGGAGGAGCAGTATGTAGCTCCGAGGGCCGTGGGAGTGAGCAACGGGTACAGAGAAGCGAACGGGTTGAGAATGAGGCCGTGGAGACACGAGCAATCGGTGGATGGTCGGTGCGGCCAATTTCAGTGGACACTTTATGACCCCACCCACACCAAAGAGGTGGCCTCTTACAAGCCCACCAAGATGGCCATTCTCATGCTCATGCCCAACTCCTGGTTTCGAGACCGCAGTTTAACGGCCACGGTGCCTTTTCCCAAGGAAGGAGGTGTGGTGTGCGCCAAAGATGAGAATCCCCACAGCATCACCTGGAGGTTCAGAAGAAACATGCAAGGAAAAACCATTAGATGGAAACTATGGGGACAAATATGGGTAACCTACTTGCCCAATCGTTATCTCACATTCTACTCTGAAACTCGATGTCTCGACTACTATGAAGTTGTCGACCTGCCCCTTGTACAGACTTAGAGTTCATCTGCTTACATACATGCAGGAACTCTAGTAAAACTTGTTTTTCTTTTTATATATATTTTAATAAAAAGAGTTCAAAATAAATTGTCTTATAAAGACACCTTTCTTTATTTTTATTGTACCTTTCTTATATTTTCTCTATTTAATTTTTTTTTATAATTTAAATTATAAATCAATCAAATAATAATCAAAATTATGGTGACCATATTATTATATTTAAATTTATTCATTTTCTTTACGTAGAAGAAGAATTTATTCATCTTCTTTATGCATAAGAAATTATTATGTCCCACTGACTATAAACTTAAATTTATTCATCTAGAAGAAGAATTTATATTTTTTTAATATAAAAAGAATGGAATGAAATTCAATCATAAGAATATATTTTTTATTACATAGAAAAATTAGTTATAGCCACTGTTTTTAGTGATTGACAGATGCAATGTTCAAATTAGAGGGAATAGTCCCTCCCAACAAACTTGTTCGTCTCATTTGTCTCATTGTTTCACTATTTTGAGATGGGGACCATCGACCACTCGAATTTCACACCATCATGGTGAGCATCCAGAGTATTCATCAAAAGGGACTACTACCTTTGCACAGGGTTGACTTCACCCAAGGTTTGGACGTAGGTCTTTTCTTGGTTAAGTGCCCAGCCACAGCTGCACTCACCAATCCACCTAGCCTTTGGGGGTATATCATAAGAATATGTTGTTGAAAATAAACAACTTGTCTAAGCACCACAACATCACATGAACTAGTTAAAAAACAAGAAGACCAACAATCTCATACATACCCTGCTCAATATTAATAAAAATGAAAAATCCAATATAAATGAACCAAAAACTTTTAATATGCTACCCCATTTAAAAAAAATGTTTTAAGTAGAGTAATAACTAAGATATCCAAATATACCCGACATTTATACATGGAACATTTATGACGGTGATTTTATTCATTTATATATTTTTACGTGTGACTTTTGTGCATCCATGGGACTACCTTTATGTATTTATTTATTTCTTTCTTTAATTTCTGTTTTCGTCTCCCTGGTCCTGTCTCGAATATTAACGGGATTTTAGGGCATAAGAATAAGGCAATAGGCTTATTATGCGATGCGCAAGCATATTTCACTTTTGAAATTGAATTCAACCATAAATAATTATGTCCCAACCAAAACCCAGGCCAGATAATTGTAAACAATAAAATATGAATGAACTTGTCTCTAAGAAAGATTAAGAGGAAACGAAAATAAGTTACATTATGTGCCACAAATATGATCCTTAAATCAAATATCATGGAATATACAAATTATTATTTAAATATTTTAAATTAAATTTTTCGATACAGATAATAATTATTAGTTGTTTTGAATATTTTAAAGTAGAATAAGAGTTAATTATTGATGGTAAGAAATGGTGGACAATAAAATAATTTTTTTATACAGATAATAATTTTTTAAATATTTTAAAGTAGAATAAGAGTTAATTATTGATGGTTGACAATAAAATAATTTTATCTCAATGTTGTATTTAACAAGGGTAACATTAATTATAAAAGTTAAAGAAAAATATATTCTTAAATTACATGTATTATAATTGTATATTCAATTTTAATATTTTTATTATATATATTTATCACACTACTATCAAAATGGTTGTATTAAATTATTGAGATAGTAAAAAATTTTAGTAGTTTTTGATTATTTTTAAATTATGTTTGTGATAATTATATATTCAATTTCCTTCCAAGGAATCATAATAATTATTTTAAGCAACTATATTAACTATGTTCTTATTATAAAAACATTGACTTTAGGTGATTTGAGAGTGAGGTTGAGCAAGGAATGAGCCTCACCATTTTTTTTTGTTTTAAGAGAGTGAGGTTGAGCAAGGAATGAAGCTCATCATATTATTGTTTTAAAAAACAAGTGTTGCAAGTGTAAATAGAAATAAAGTGTGTGCAAGAAGCAAAGTGCAAGCAAGGATCAAGCACCACTTCTTCTTTCTCTAGATCATAGGAGAAGCTCAAGAACTAAAATATTTTTGTGAAGAAAAAAGGTAACATATCAAGAAAGTCAATTTTGAAAGTCCTCACTAGAAGCAAGAATGCCTTAGTTGGAAGTAAAGATGACCTAGTTAGAGATAAAAGGAATAGAAAATCTATGAAAATCCCTAGCTAGGTAGTAAATAATACACTAGAAGTGATTATCAAGGATGAGATGAGCAATCATGATATAATGGTTCTTAAAAGTAGAGGGGCAATATGTAAGTTTCATGGATACTATCTAGGTTTTTTATAAATCCAAAATTGGATCAAGTGGAAGTCTAGATTGAATTCATATTACTCCATGACTTTTCTTCCCAAAGAATTTTTCGTCATCATCTTCTCTAGTTTTGAAATCAAGGATAAAATAATGGATGGTGGCCCTTGGATTAGGGGTAAATATGCATTATATTTAAGATCATGAAGTAAGAAATTATCTATGTATATAGAGACTTTTAAAAGGATTTTGGTGTGGATTAGGCTTTTTGGAATTCTTTATCAACTTATCAATAAGAGAGTTTTGAAGAATATAAAAAATACTTTAGGGGAGTTCATCAAGGAAAGATCAACTACTAAGGAAACAAGACTTTTTATATACACTCAAATATGTGTTGCCATGGATCAAAATTTGATCAAAAACTATTGGGATTAAATATAAATTAAGGAAATAGGATCAACAAGTGGATTATGAAAATATTACATTCATATTTAACAAATACATGGCAAGACATTGTAAAGTGAGAATGATGGAGAATATGAAGTAAGGAGATCATATCATAGTAGTTCTTACAAATCAAGGATCTTCTACTCCCAAGAAAGTGGTAAAAAAATGCTCCTCTATATCATCAAATAGAAAAGGCCATTATATTTGACTCAAATTAACCATTCAAAAAAAATAATAAAACGTATGAAGAAGTACAATGTGCAAGTTCCAATCTAAACGGGTTAAAGGTGCAAAGAAATATGGGGAGGTAGATTTTAAAATAGATCTATTAGGACCATATTCTAACTCAATTATTTTTATGTACTTATCTAGTGTTGGTGTTTAGTGTGTATGGGCCCATTATGATGTAACCTTTACTTTTATTATAAATAGGTGTTAGTAGCTCGGGTCCTCTCTTTCATATGGTCTGACTCTTGAGCATTGGGGTTAGGGTAAATAAGAGTCTATACAAGGACATGGGTTTGGAGTAGAATGTGTAGACACATAAAAATATCATTTTATCCAAGTTTTGGTTCTTCTAATATCTCTTTGATATTTTAAAATTCATCTGAATTCTTTCTATTTTCTTTTATTGTGCATTGTTCATTATTCACTGTTCACTATTTACTGTTCATTGTTCACTGTGCACTATGCACTGTTTACTGTTCATTATGCACTATTCACTGTGCACTGTTCACAATTCATTGTTCACTATTCACTTGTTCATTGTTCACTATTCATGAATTTAATATATATATATATATATATATATATATATATTTGGTAATTATTATAATAGATTAACATTGGGTTTTTATAGAGGATCCCAAAACCTTATATGCAAAATCAGCCTTGCTAAATAGTGCTTCATGCCTCTTGGCTGGAAGAATAAACCTGTATGCAGAAAAAAAACAAAAAGCTGCTAATTGCCCGAGGGCTACAAGTAAGGCATTTTTTCCTGATTATCCTGGAAACCATGGCCATTATAACTGGGAAAACAAAAACTAGCCGGAGAAGCTGGACCATCGGAAAGCAGAAGAAGACAACCAAGAAAACTACAAAAAATTCTCCCATACCGGAAATAACTTTCCACATTTTTGCTTCCCCGGAGGCAGAATTCGAAGCATACATGTTGGATAGGATCCAAGAAAAATGACTGGACTGAAACAAACCGTTGAAAATCCTGCTGGAAAATTTTTGCCCTGGCCCAAATGGCCACTCCGTTTAGTCTTCTCACATCCAGGATTTCATCCATACGGTTTGAGGTTCTTCTTACTTCCATTTCCCTGCTGGAAGGGAGGTTTTGGGATAAGCGCGTCACCCATCAGATAATCAGAGTCATCCTGAAACAGTAACCGTTGGGTTCCATTTACAACATCAGTCGCAGTTTCTTTGTCTCTCTTTTCCTTGTTGGGGGGACGACCCTGCTTCCTTTCACTACCAAAATCCACCCCTCGCTTTTGAATCCTTGTAATTCGAGGGCTAATATTACCAGGCTGGTAACCTCTTCTTCCCAGCAGGTAGTCTTCCAATAACTTTTGTGCCTCGAGAGAGTTTCGGTCATAAATTTTGGGTGAATCTGCCTGTGTGGTGATAAGGGGGGGCCTATTCCTTTTCCTCCTATGGTCCTAGTTGGGGGCGCCCACCACACTGCTCGAAGTCCGGATGGGTGGCGATTTCCTCTTCTGGTAAGGAGGATTCGAGATGGTCCCTGGATGGACCTGGAGATTCATGGCATTTCGCAAAAGGGTGCTTCGTCTGACCTTCACCATGCTCCAAAGGGTTGCAGGGATCCCGCTCCCTCTTCCTCGGCTTTTGGAGAGGACAATTGGACTGAAGATGCCCTTGAGAACTACACTGAGGGCAGAAAGCTGGCCTGTTCTCATAAACAATAGCTTGCTTGTGTAGAAAAGTACCCCCAAACCGTAGAGTAATGGAGGATGGGAGGTATGTCTCCAAGTCCGCCAAAACACAGAACCGAGCTTGGAAAAATCTAGTTCGAGCTCTGGTGGGAGGGTCTAAAGTGATCAGCTCCCCGATGGACCGAGCAATACCTCTAATTATATTTTCATGCTAGCAGAAAATGGGAAGACTTGGGAGCCTAACCCATATTGGAGCAATGTTGATATTCTGGGTATCGGGGTTAAAGTCCAAACCCCACTTCCTTAGAAAGAGACTCCTACGACCCAAGAACCAAGGCCCTCCGACCGAGATTTTACGATGAGTCCTCCTTGTTGCTCAGCCTAATTGCGAAAAAACCTTGGGTTAGGACAGCCAACTCTAAGTGACCATAGGTCCGCCATTTGCCAGATGCCCACTTGTGAATGGTCTCCATGTTGGGACGACCACCAATAAACTTACCGATGAGGATAAATTTTTCGAAATCCACAAATCTTGAGAGAATTTCTGCCGGGATGTCCAACTTGTCCCCAGACAGAAATAACTCCTTGGAGAAGAGCCCGCTTAGGGTTTCAGAGGCCGCTGCCAAAGCATATGACTTTCGAGGTCCATCTCCCCGTTTGTCTGGCGGATCCTTGCCGTGACTTGGCAAGGACTCCTCGGCATCCCCAGACTCTGTTTGCCCTCCCTCCACATTGTCGAGCCCCTGGTTCGACCTGCCGACGCTCCCGTGCTCTCCCAGAACAGCCTTCTCGCCCACCATCATCCCCACCCTCCCAAGAAACCCTAATTTCATCGCTCCCTCACCCTCAAGGTCCGTCGGCCTAGCCCCATATATATATATATATATATATATATATATATATATATATATATATATATATATATATATATATATATATTTTTTTTTTTTTTTCTAAAACAATTTTCAATACCTCCTCACATGCTTGTGCTCAAGTCAAGGATTCTATATTAATCACATTTTCTACACCTACCTTCTCACATGCTTGAGCTCAAGTCAAGGATTCTAGATTAATCACATTTTCTACACCTACCTTCTCACATGCTTGAGCTCAAGTCAAGGATTCTAGATTAATCACATTTTCTACACCTACCTTCTCACATGCTTGAGCTCAAGTCAAGGATTCTAGATTAGCCACATTTTCTACACCTACCTTCTCACATGCTTGAGCTCAAGTCAAGGATTCTATATTAATCACATTTTCTACACCTACCTTCTCACATGCTTATGCCCAAGTCAAGGGTTCTAGATTAGTCCTATTCTACATTTTCTACACCCACCACCACTCATGCACACCAAAGTCAAGGATTATTTCTTTCATGCCAACCCACTTAGTAATTTTATATTCCTCCATTTATCCTAAGTCTTCCCTTACCAACCCACTTAACAATTTTATATTCTCTCACCCACCCAAAATTCTTCTATGCCAACACATTCAACATTTAAAATTCTTCACCTACCTAGTCTTGTCTTCCACTATGTCAAACTCATGTGCCACATCATCCTCACCCCCCTCTCTTCTAAAATTATATAAATACCCCCCTCATTCCCTTAATTCAAAAAGGAGGAATCAAGGCATGAATGGATGAATGAAGAAGAAGGAAACTAGGAGAACATACTATCATTCTGCAGGAGTTGTGAGAATAGCATATTTTTAATATTTTCTTTGAGTTATCATTTTAATTTCTAATACATTTGCATATGTAAACATGTGCTACTAAAAACTCTTCTTGTTTGCATGTGTGCAGGATTACAGGTATACTACTCTAATAACAATCCTTGGAAGATTCCACACTCACATGCGCACATCTCAATATCTCCTAATCACATTCGGTTGTGGGAGAGAAGCACAAACACCATCCTCATTGTAAAAGCCATTGGAGGCTTATTTGTATTTGTAAAAGACAAAGAGCTTTGTTTTGTGTTGTAAAATCATCATATTTGTAATAGGATTCATTATACATATATTCTCTCTTTGTCTTACATTTCACTTGTTGATGGTGGCTTCTTATCTCTACAAAATGGCATGCCCGGTGGGACCCTTCCCTTGACCTCCACTTTTGCCCTTGTTGAATTTAAATTTATACTAGTTATAGGGATAAAAGTGTAGGTTTATTTATGCAATTTTTGCTCCTACTTCCAAATATTGTTGCATATTGTTTTTCTAATTGTTGTTGTTTTATGTTGTTTTGAAGGAAAAAGTCAATATCACCTTGGTGGAGATGGTCTCACATTTCTATATCGCTTGGGTAGAGATGGTTTCATCCTAGAAGGTGCCAACTTGCAACATCCGCGTAGGCTTCCAGCTAAGTCCTCCTTCTTTGTTCCTAGACTTGTTGGATAGCATAATTTGGGTTTTTATTTTCACACATAAGCTTCTTTAGGATTTTATTTTAGCTTAAATTATATTGTGTTTTAGGTTCATTTCACATACTTGCCTAGCATAATTTATTCCTAAGATTGTTTTTTTTAATAAAATTAGCCTCCTTTGGCTCCTATTTTAGCACACTTGACATTCTTAGGCTCTTTCACAATTGCAAGCCTCTTTAGGCTTCTCTCTTTTACCACACTAAGCCTCCTTAGGCTCCTCTTTTAGCACACTAGGCCTCCTTGGGCTCTTTCACAATTATAAGCCTCCTTAGGCTTCTCTATTTTAACACACTTAGCCTCCTTAGGCTCATATTTTACCACATTAGGCCTCCTTAGGCTCCTTTTTTTAACACACTTAGCCTCCTTAGGCTTCTCTCTTTTACCACACTAAGCCTCCTTAGGCTTCTTTTTTTTAACACACTTAGCCTCCTTAGGCTTCTCTCTTTTACCACACTAAGCCTCCTTAGGCTCCTATTTTAGCACACTTGGCCTCCTTGGGCTTCTCTCTTTTGCCACACTAAGCCTCCTTAGGCTTCTCCTATTTTAACACACTTAGCCTCCTTAGGCTCCTCTTTTACCACACTAGGCCTCCTTAGGCTCCTTTTTTTTAACACACTTAGCCTACTTGGGCTCCTCTTTTAACACACTTAGCCTCCTTAGGCTTCTCTCTTTTACCACACTAAGCCTCCTTAGGCTCCTCTTTTAGCACACTTGGCCTCCTTGGGCTTCTCTCTTTTGCCACACTAAGCCTCCTTAGGCTTCTCCTATTTTAACACACTTAGCCTCCTTAGGATTCTCTCTTTTACCACACTAAGCCTCCTTAGGCTCCTCTTTTATAACACTTGGCCTCCTTGGGCTTCTCTCTTTTGCCACACTAAGCCTCCTTAGGCTTCTCCTATTTTAACACACTTAGCCTCCTTAGGCTCCCTTTTTACCATACTAGGCCTCCTTAGGCTCATATTTGTTTAACACAATTAGCCTACTTGGGATCCTCTTTTAACACACTTAGCCTCCTTAGGCTCCTATTTTAATCCCAATTGACCTCCTTGGGATTTTTTCACAATTACAAGCCTCCTTAGGCTTCTCTCTTTTTCCACAAGCCTCCTTAGGCTTCTATTTTAGCACACTTTGTGCCCTTGGACTCTTTTCACAATTACAAACCTTCTTAGGATTTTTTTTCTTTTATTACCTTTAGCTTTCGTGGGCTTCTTTTGCACATACATCTAGCTTAGCTTACCCTCTTGGGTCTTACTTTTTCCATGCACATAAACCTCCTTAGGCTTCATTTATTACACAAACATAAGTCTCATTTACCTTAACGCACACACAATAACCCTTTTTAGTTTGCTCTCCTTAATTAGAATAATTAGTTGCACTTGCATCTCTAATTTTAGTGTTTTTATTTATTTTAGATAGCTTTAGTTTTTAAAATTTCTTCCCTTTTAGCATAGATTTATTTAATTTATAGAGAAATTAGATAGTAGCAATAATTAGCTTAGATTTCTATTTTTTGGTACCTCTTAGGAATTGTGCTCCATTAACATAATCTATTTTTGTGTGAGTATTTGTTAGCCATCTTGTTTGTCCTATGGTTTCAACTCGAAGTCAAGTTCGAGCTTTAAACCAGATCACTATGGATCCTACCCTACCATCTTCCACTACACCTGATCTAACACCTGTGAGTGAAGATTTAGCCACTCTAGGTACCTCTTCTTTATGACATAATCCCTTTCCTCTTGATACCCATCACAATTATGATGCTTATCCCATTATTATCGCAATGGCCAATGCTGAGACCACCTCTTCACATACCTCTAAAGAAGGTACTCCAACCTACACCCAACAAAATCCCTCACCCTTTGATCCATTGAAATCTACCTTAGCCTTAATCACAATTCCCCAACCCCCATCAACTTCCACCACTACTCCTGATCTTTTATCTCAGCCCCTTATTGATTATCCTACCACCTAAAACTCTACTCAATCTTCTACTTTAGTGCCACCCCCGCTCCAAAAACTAATGGCTCAACCTAAAATTAATGTAGTTACCCACTCCATCATCCCCTCTTCCACTTCAACCCTTGTTGCTACTAGTGCTACACTTTTTCAACCATCTTCTTTCACACTCCCTACTCAAACCAATTCTAGCACTACTTCACCCTATACCACAACTTACCATATGCCAATTCATGACCCTGGTGTTGCCATACCTAGCCTTCCACCTCCAACCAATCCCCTTCTTGCTTTAGCCTCACAACCACCTACTAATCCAAATACACCTCTCCATTATAATACTACTCAAATTCAAACACCACCTCAAATCCAATTACCATCTAATTTCTCTATTCCATCGCAAGTCCCTAACCCTACCCAACAACACATACCCTCCCCTCAATCTCAAAATCAACCCTTTGTATCACCACAAAAATCTCCCTCCAATCCTCCTAGCCAACCTCCTAATTCCCAATACCCAATTCTTCCTCAACAACCACCCCAAGCACCTCAATGGCCCCAACAATATTCTCAATATAACCCCCAAACTTTAGCCACATATCCCCAATATCAATACCCATCATAGCAAGTTCCTCAACCTCCTCCCCAAGCCCAACATGCCTCATCCCAAATTTATCAATCACAAGTCCCTCAACAATCTCCTTTATCCCAACATATGACATACCAACCTACATTCACTCCATCCCAGATATATCCGTCCCTACCTCAAAAAATTCCCTCAAATACCCCCGTTCAACCTTATTACCCCCAACATCAAACTTACCTCCAACAACCATATCAATCCCATCAATATCCTTCTTTACAGGTCCCTCAACCTCAACCCTCATAGTCCCAAATACCTCAATATTGTCCCTTACAAGTCCCTCAACCCCTTGTTCAACCGCAATTAAATCCCTCTCATATAACCCCATATTTTAAACCTCCTTCAGACCTACTTCAATATTACCCCCCATACCCATCTCCCTCCTCCTACCCTCCACAACCCATACCACCTCAAACTAACACAATAAATTATATTTCCCAACCATACAATTGTACCACTACCATTTCTAATCCCACTTACAATCTCACATCATCCTCTCCTATGCTGTAGACAACCTCCCAAGATGAGATACAATGACTTATCAGTCGCATGAATGCATTGGAACTTCAAACTGCAGGTATAGGATACCAAAAGCCCACTCTTAGCCAAATCTATACCCAGCCTATTCATCCATCTGTACTTGCCCTAGTATACCCCTATAAATTTGAGCTACCCAAACTTGAGCCTTTTATAGGACAAGGGGATCCAAAAGACTTTTTGAGCAAATATTTGAATGCTTACTTCCTCATTAGTGGTAGTGACCATCTCCTTCTTCATACCTTTGCTATATATCTAAGTGGAACTGCTATTGAATGGTATAATGCTTTACCACAGAATAGCATTTATATCTTTGAACAATTGACCAATCTCTTTCTTGAACGCTTCACCCTCTTAGTCAAGAAGAAAACCAACCTCACTGATATCTATAAACTTAAATAGTTTGATGATGAATCTATTCTTGATTACGGAGCCTGATGGTAAGCTATTATTAATGAAATTCCTTTTTCCTTGCCTGTCACTGAGCTAACTCACCTCTTTACTCATAGTTGCAAAAAACACATCTCCTTACTCTTATAGTTACAACAATATAGGACCTTTGAAGAGGTGTTAGCCCAAGCTAAGGTCATTGAGGATATTAAGATCCAAGAGGACGTCATAAAACTTAAAAAGAAAGAGTGGAATAATAAAAATCAAAATGGTAATGCCACTTCCTCCAAATCACCCCAAGATAATCAAGTCGTCCTTACCACACCACCTCCTACTACCACTATCCAATCTCCTCTACAACCCCAACCCTAAAAAACACCTCAGCCATTATCCACCCAACCCTTGGTCTCCACTTTCACATCCCAACATTCAAATAGACCTTGTCGAGTGCTAATACGAGAGTTTACTCCCCTTGCTGAGCCTTTAGCCAACATATTTCATCATATTATAAAATACCAAGCCCTTATATTACCTAAAATTAAGCCTCTTTATGATCCCAATAAGCCCTTACCTCAATCTTACAAAGCACATATTTACTATATCTACCATCGTCAACCAGGACACGACATTGAACATTGTATTCAATTTAAAAATGTGGTCCAAGACATGATAGAACAAGGGGACATTTGTATTGATAATCCTGTAGCTCCCCCATAATAAAAACCTTGGGATCTATCAAAACCCTTTGCCCCAACACACTACTACTTCCACATATTCTACACCTCCTAACCAATTTAATCATATTGACCACAAACCCGACTTCTATGAAATGGTGCATGTGACCACTCGAAGTCAATGCCAAACCAACCGCCAACATCCTTCTCAAACCCAAGTTCAAAATCAATCCCCAAATGCTCCACCCAATCCCCAAAAATTGCCAACCCCCATTATTACCGTAGCTTCCAAACAAACCCCTCCTAAACCTATCCTTACCCTTACCCAAAAATTAACCAATTGCCTTAAACTTGCTCCTACTAAAATTTCTATCTATGATCTTATCCAAAAATCCCCTACCCATCGAGAGGATTTAATGGAAATCCTAAAAGCAATTGATGTTCCTTCTCAAGACCCACAAGCCTTTACAAATTTTATAGGTCATATCCGTGCATGCACCGAATCTTCTATTGCCTTTTATGACTATGAGATTAAGGCAATGCCTATGGGAGCACCTGATCCCCCTATCCATATTGTTGCTTCAATTAATGGCTTACCCTTTAAGAGGGTCTTGGTTGATACATGATCTTCCATTAGTATTATTACATCGGTGGCCCTTAAACACATCAACATTCCATCTTCCTATATAATCCATACCGATTTCATCTTTCGTGCCTTCAATTATGCTCTTTGCTCTACCTTAGGGACTGTGGTATTACCTATCCAAGTTGGCCCTAATACCATTCATACCCTCTTATACATCCTTGAGGGAAAAATGCAATACAACATTCTCCTAGGATGACCACGGATCTAAGAGATGAGATGTGTTCCATATAATCTACATCATTGCTTAAAGTTTGTGCATGATGGCCTTATCCATTGTATACCAATAGATGATGAACCATTTAAGTATTGCAATTTAATCATTGATTCATCCCAACCTTCACTACCTACCACCCACTTTTCCCTCACCCCTAATACTAATACCCCTACTTCCTCACTCGTACCCAAAACTATTTCTCATGTTTTGAAATTAGCAAAGGCTCAATCACCCACCTCTTTCCAAACCCTAAATCCTATACCTACCCAAGCACCCCTTTCACTACTTAAAACTGCAATTCATCCTCTTACTAATCCTACCCCATGTTCTACCACTCCTACTTGCCAAGAAGAGGATCTCCATGCTTCACACCATACACCACTTGATCCCACCTCACCAAATATTACCCCTTCATCAACCTCATCCTAGCCTATTTCGGCTACTTTTCCCCACAACACACCTGTCCTTTCTATAAACCCCATATCCTCTCACTCTACGATCCCACATGTCACAGTACATATGTCCAACACGGCCATAGGTGAATATCTTGTACATGATGTAAATATTAAAAATCTACCATATGTAGAGTCTATTAGAGATTTTAGTAGACCCCATGATATACCTGTATTTATAGATGCTATTGTGTCCTTAGGATCATCCTCTAGCCATACCAATTTTGATACACCCACATTACCATCCACTTCCATTTCACCCCAAGATCATTTTTGTGCTAGTGTTGGTTTCCTATCCAAACCATCTTTTGTCCTATATTATTTTCAAAAATTTCATTGGAAAGGCTTTGGTCTAGGATGATATGAACAAGGCAACCACACCTTTATTGACCTTCCAAGTCAATTACCCAATATTCGAGCTGACCTTGGATATATAGACATTCCTTCCCTTGCTTCCTTTACCAATTCTCCTTATGCCTTCAAAGAGGATGAGGAGGAGATAACCTCCCCTAATATATCACCCTCCTCACACCCTTCGGTCATTATGATATCTTTTGATCTCTTCACCCCTCTTAAAATTATAATTGAGCCTGAACTTCTATTACCTATTCAACCCAACACCATCGATATGAGCCACATTTCCAATTTTCCAACTCCGAATGACTTCCTAACCATACAACAATATGTCCCCTATACTCTTAATTACATTTCATCCTCTTCCCCTACTGTATCCACTACTGATACATCTAATACTCCTCCTACAATAATATCTCCCAATGACCCACTCCTTATACCTACACGACACCAATTAGAGGAGGGATCTCATATGTTAATTGAATAAACCTTAGATGTCGACCTTAGCTCTGACCCTACCAGTACATAAATAGTCAAAATAGGAAAAAGTATTTTCGAGGAGGAACAAGAACAATTTATTACACCCCTGAAAGAATACAAGAAGGTATTTGCTTGGTCCTATAAAGATATGCCTAGACTCAATCCTAGTTTAGTGGTCCACAATCTTGTGTTAAGTCCTGATGTTCGACCTGTTAAAAAAAATTACGCAAACTACATCCTACCATTGCCCTCATGGTAAAATATGAATTACAAAAACTACTTGATATGGGATTTATACAACCCATCGATTATCCTGAGTGGGTTTCTAATATGGTACCCATTTCTAAACACAACGGGGGGATACACATACGCAGTGACTTTCGAGATATTAATAAAGCATGTCCCAAAGATGATTTTTTGCTACCTAATATAGACACCCTAGTAGATGCTACAACCGGACATGAAATGTTATCCCTCATGGATGGTTTTTCAGGTTATAACCAAATTTGAGTCAATCCTGCTGATCAACACAAGATCTCTTTCACCACTCCTTGGGGAACTTTTTGTTATAAAGCAATGCCCTTTGGACTCAAAAATGCTGGGGCCACATACCAAAGAGCCATGACTTATATTTTCCATTATTAGATGCATAATATCATGGATTATTATGTCGATGACCTCCTTGCTAAATATAAACATCGACATGACCACATTGATGTTCTACGAAAAGTCTGTAATCGACTTCTCGAACACAATGTTAGACTCAATCCTAAGAAATGTGTCTTTTGTGTTACCTCGATAAAGCTCCTAGGTTTTATTTTTTCCAAAGAAGGCATTCGAGTGGATCCCAATAAAGTTAAAGCAATAATGAATATGCCTCCTCCTAGAAACCTTAAAGAATTAAGGAGCTTGCAAGGCAAGATCCAAGCCATTCGATGATTTATAGCAAAATTATCTGATAAATGCAAGCCCTTTAATCACCTTTTATAAAAAGGAGTTAAATTTGAATGGACACCCAAATTACAGGTTGCTTTTGATAACATCAAGCGATACCTTGCATCCCCTCCAATTCTCACTCCTCCCAAACCCGATACTCCCTTCCTTTTGTACATATCTGCCATCGATGTTTCCCTAGGAACAATGCTTACACAAAAGAATGATCTAAATCATGAGCAAGCCATTTATTACTTGAGTTGCACCCTTATTGATTATGAGAGCCGCTATCCTTCTGTAAAAAAAGTATGCCTTGCTGTAGTATTTGCCACCAAGAAATTACGACACTATATGCTAAATCATACTACATATGTGGTGGCTAAAGAAAACCCCTTGCGATATATGATGAGTTGCACATATACCAATAGTAGAACCGCCAAATGGATCATGCTCCTTAGTGAGTTTGATATAGAATTTATTAGCCAAAAATCCATAAAGGGTCAGGTCATTGCTGATCAACTTGCAGAAGCTCCTCTACCCAATGATGAACCTCTTAAAATTGAGCTTCCCGATGACTTCACCTTTGCTATTGATAAAATAGACAAATAAATATCACCTAATGATGTTTATGATGACCTGACTCTATTATTTTATGGTTCTAAATGTGAACAAGGGGGTGGTACAGGAGTAGTTCTAGTCACCCCGCAAGGGATTCCTATCCCCTTTTATTTTAAACTAGACTTTCCTTGTACCAACAATAATGTAGAATATGAGGCTCTCATTCTTGGGCTTCAAACTATTTTAACAATGCACGTCAGATGCCTACATATATTTGGTGATTCTCTTTTGATCATCACCCAAATTAAGGAAGTTTATCAATGTAAAGATCCAACTCTAAAGTTATATAAAGACATCACAGAAAAAATATTATCCCAACTCGATTGGTATGACATTGATGCCATACCTCGCTCATATAATAGATTTGCAGACACTATGGCTTCCTTAGGGTCCCTCATACCTAAGAATCCATTCTACGATGTTAATACTCTCCATGTCAAAACCTTGGCCCAATATGCTCTTCACTCATCCACATTTGACATCAAACAAGATGTAGATCTTATTACTATCGAATCTCATCAAACCTTCCAAATACGAATCCTCCTCTGAGCCCTCATCCATAGACACCTTTCTACTTATACTGAGCCTATAACCACTTCATATCCTTCTATTATCACCCCACTCCTCAAAATATTCACCCAAACAATAGACCAACGCACAACCTCCACCTTCATTATTGCAGGAGATTGCCACACCACTACCACTTCCACTGACCACTATTCCATGTTCTTTGCCCAATTACGAGACTATTCACGAACTTGATCTTTTCCTCCCAATATTACTTCTACCACCAAGTGAGCATTCAAACAAAAATCAGCATGATATGTGCTACTGGGGGACATCTTATATAAAAGAAGTTATGATGGTATCCTACTTTGTTGTTTGGAACCCCTGGAAACCCAATGGGCATTCACTCAAGCACATGATAGCACATGTGGAGGCCATTTTAGTGGCTTAGCTATTACCAAAAGAATTTTACGAATGGGATATTATTGGCCCACCATGGAACACAATTGCTACGAATATGTTAAACGATGCATCAAATGCCAAACTCATGCCTCCTTAACACATGTGCCTTCACAAGATCTTCAGCCCATACGAGCATGTTGGACATTTTCACAATGGGGGTTAGACTTGATTGGTAAAATTTCCCCACCTTATTATGGAGAACACACCTTCATAATAATGACTACCGAATATTTTACCAAGTGGGTAAAAGCCATTCCCCTTACCTCTACCACTGGGGCTAAAATAATAGATTTTATTCTTCATGCCCTGGAGCATCTTTGAGTTTATCATGACTGCATCAAGTGAGCCTATGATCGAAAGGTCCATCCTAGTGAATTCCAAGTAGGTGACCTTGTCCTTAAAGCTAATCAACAACAGTCTCACATCTCACCTCACTTGCGTGACAAATTTGTTGCTAATTGGCTTGGACCATTCATCATTAAACACAAATATGGACCAAAAACTTATAGGCTTGCCACTCTTGAAGGAGTTGAGGAGCTCGATCCCATCAACGTTATTCATCTGAGAGCCTTTTATGCTTAGTTCCTTTAAACCTGTTTTCCTTATATATAGTAAAAAAAAAAAAAAACTCACACCATATCTCATCCTTCACTTTCTGCCCTTGTGATGCTAATTCCTTTATATTTAGTTCATTCCATATTACTTTGAACAATGGGTATCTAGTTTTGGACCATAATTGATTGACTTCCCTTAATTAAGGGCATATACAAAACAACTAGTATGGTTTTTTTTATTCTACTTTCTTCCCTTCTCTTGTGTCCATTCTTCTACCTCTTAGACTTGGATTGATGAGTCTCTAGAAATCCTTTTCAATCACTCAGCCATACCTAGTATCCTCCTCAAGTGTGCATTGATTATTTGGAGCTTCCCTTTGTGATATATTGAGGCATCCTAGGACCCACATGTAACACACATATTAATATTATTTTGATTAGGCAAGGATGACATCATGATTAGTCCTAATGCTTATATTATCTCCTCGTGCATCCTTTATCGGTCCAAAACCCAAGGATTCATGCTAAAATAAAAATAAAAATTAAAAAAAATAATGAAAAATGATGAAATGATGACAAAAAAATGATAATAATAATATAGCCTAAATCCTTGGGCATATTAGACGACTCCATCGGGGCTATAGATGCCTGGATGGCAGTGGAGCAACATTGATGGACCGTGTGCTATCTCCACCGGCGCTATAGACGCCTGACTAACAGTGGAGTATGCCTTCACGACTGAGCTCTATTTTTATCATTAGGACTATGATTGGTTGAGTCCAAACCTTTTCAAAATTTGGTTAATGAAATCAGTACACACATAGTGATTCTAGGATGTTTTGATACGTCTCAAGGGACCTCTAAATATTAATGACATTTGCATGGTAACCTCACCACTTGAGAGGAGAACTAGGGTGTTTGAGTCTCTTGAAAACACCTCTAGATACTCAGCAGCCTACGACATTAGATTTCTATTTCTTTATCATTGGTTCTATCTTTCTTCCTAGTTATTCTATGCTTCTAATCATGTATATACCCTTAGTTAATGAGTTCAATCATGCATGGTACTACACATACATACCCATTGTACTTACATTCCTTCTCTATCCTATTAAATTATTCATAGCATTTAACATCTACTTTTCGACAAGTTGTGTGCAAAAAAATAATCCATAAGCATAACACCTCCACAACATCAATCTTGAATCACATTTCATTTCACATTATTCATGCCCATAGGTTACATAAAAATGGCCCGTAGGCATAAAATTTCATGAATACATATAAAATTATGGCCTCTTAAGCCATATACAAATATTGATCCTCTCTATTTCCCACCTATCTCACCACCCCCACTTCCCCTCCTCTAGTTGGATTTTTCAACTCTCTCCTGTACACTTTGATGAGTCCCCTCACTCCCCTCTTGATTCATATTTATCAATGGTGAAGCAATTCCTAGAAATTGTGCAGCTACTGGATCTATGCTTTGTGGTATTCCTGAACCCATCACTGGTGTCCCCCCTTGGTGGTGTTGGGATGAAATATTTTAAGGAACAAGTAACCCATGACTCACCAATGCATCAAAACAAGACACTAAAAAATTTGCCTTATAATCCTCCCTTGCATGTTGTGGTTGCGAAACCTCTTTCTGCATAACCATCGTATCTTCCTTAGTATTCAAAATCTCTCTTTCAACCCATGGCACCCCATCCCCTAATACTGCACCCATCCATCCACCAATCCCTATACCTTCAAAAATATTCATTAATTTTTCCCCAATCGCTGCACTGAAGGTCCCAATTATCTCGTACACTTGATGACAAACATCTCCATCCACTTTTTCCTGTATCACTGCTTCCCCTCCTTCATGTATCATATCTTCTCCCCCACTAGTAGCCTCCACCATATCTCCAATTGCCTCTCCAACCTCACCCACATGCTCTTCTGCTCCTCTCCCTACTTTCCAATGCTGTGTAGCCCACAAATTCACAAACTCTAGGGTTGTGCCTACATCATCAACATCAGACACAACCGGAGGCTCATCTGGCTCCTTGTATAAAAAAATTATCATTGGGGAAGCTGCAGTATAATTATATCATCTTTGATACACTACAGGTGGATCTGGTACCCCTTGTCTCAATCCATATTGGCGTAGCACTCGAGTATACTGAAAATATTCAACTTGCTCACTCCTTCACCCAATTAGCCATCTCCTATTGAGCAAGGCACAACAATAGTATTGTCATTGTTGTCAACATAGTATTGTCATTGTTGTCAACATAGTCAGATAGATCTTTTGATGCAGTGGATAGGAAGTTCAAAAGCTATTCAGATGCAAAAGACAGGAGTTCAAAGGTTATTCAGAGTATGTACAGTGATTTTCCAAGAAGATCGAAGTGGTCCATCTGCAAAAGATCAAAGAAAAAAGACAAGTAAGAAAAGTGTCACGATATCGTGACATATACAGCAGGAAAGAAAAACTGTCACGATTTCGTGACATGTTGGAAGAGAGAGAAAAAGCAAGAAAAACTGTCGCAATTTCGCGACATGTTGGAAGAAAGAGAAAAAGCAGGAAAAATTGTCACGATTTCGCGACATGTTGGAAGAGAGATAAAAAGTAGGAAAAACTGTCGCGATTTCGCGATATGTTGGAAGAGAAAAAGGCAAATGGAAAAAATGTCACGATTTCGTGACATTTTGGAAGAGAAAGAGAAAGCAGGAAAAAGTGTCACGATTTCGCGACAAGTTCGAAGAAAGAGAACAAGTAAGAAAAGTGTCGCGATTTCGCGACATGTCTCATTTTCGTGACTAAAATAGGAGAGAGAAAGTAAGTTTGAAAAGTGTCACGATATCGCGACATGTCACTTTTTCATGAGAAAATAAGGAGAGGAAGCGTATGGAAGCAGAACTGTCACGATTTCATGACAAAAGCAGAAAGCAAGACTTCAGAAGTAGAAGTGTCACGATTTCACAAAAAAAGCAAAGAAGTAAAGTACAGAAGCAAAAGTGTCACGATTTCGTGACAAAAGTAGAGAAGAAGAATTTGAAGGCAGAAGTGTCACGATTTCATGACAAAAGCAAAGAAGCTAAGTACGAAAGTAGAAGTGTCATGATTTCGCAACAAAAGCTAAGTTGAAGACTATGGAGGCAGAAGTGTCGTGACATCGTGACAAAAGCAAAGTCGAAGTCTATGGAAGTAGAAGTGTTGTGATATCGTGACAAAAGCAAAGATGAAGTATACAGAGGCAGAAATGTCATGATATCGTGACAAAAGAAAAGATGAAGTCTACGAAGGCAAAAATGTCGTGATATCATGACAAAAGAATAGAGAAAGCGTACGCAGGCGAAAGTGTCACGATTTTGTGACATGTATTTTTGCAGCAATAGCAACAAAAGAAGCTACAAAGGCAGAAATGTCACAATTTCATGATAGGTCGTAAATGCGCAAGTCAAGAAGGAGAACCCGACTGAAATGAGAAGTATGATAGTGGACCGACATCACTACGGTATTTACAGGGGAGGTTACAGAGTGATTTCATACTGCTAAAATACGAAGAGTGATCAAAAGTCAGTATGGCGGTTACAGGGTCTGTCCAGAATGAAATCATCAAGCGATGAATAAATCGAACATCTTCTTGAGTTGAAGCTGATGAAGATCGATGACAGCCGACTAAAATTAGGGTTTACAGTTGTTATGAAAGCCGACTAATATTAGGATTTACAGCCGACTAAGATTCAGGTTTTCATCATAAAAAATATTGTTATAAAAGGAGGGTTGTTTGGAAAATTGAAGATGTGTCGAAGGTGTGTGAAATACGGTCATTGTGTGTAGAGAGCAAGTTATGTCAAATCGTACTAAGTGCAAAATTTGCAAAGAGAGCAGAGTGCACAAAAGGGAGAATATGATCGTGAAGTTTGATGTAACGAAGCAGAGTGTGCGAAGTGATTGCATAGAGAGAGCAAAGTGCACAGAGAACGCAAAGGTAAAGAAGACCAGTTAGGGTCTTGCAAAAGCAAAGGTATCTTACTGTCAAACTTATAGATTCAAATTGAAGTCCAGGTTGTAGCTTGGCATCAGGGGTTGGTGCTCCTTTATGTTGGTGTAGATAAATAAGGGGTTGGTGCTCCTTTCTGTTGGTGCAGATAAATAATGGGTTGGTGCTCCTTTCTGTTGGTGCAGATAAATAAGGGGTTGGTGCTCCTTATAGTGGGTATTGGTAAATTGATTGTAAAGTTGGTGCTTTGCAAAGGCTAGATTTGGATGGTAGTCCAAGCAGTCAATTTTTGAGGAGTAGCCACATTGGTGAACCTCATTAAATCTTGTGTTGAGTGATGCTCTTTTATTATACTTATTGTATCTAGTAATAAGTTTTAATTATTGTGGTATTAAGAGCTATAAATTTAAGTTTAAAGAGATACACTGATTCACCCCCCCCATCTCAGTGTCATTGTAAGACTAACAATTGGTATCATAGCTAAGTTCCTGTACAAGATTAACCGACTAGGGTGATCTTGGAAGTAACACAATGGCAGGTGGTGAAGGCTTCTCATCAAACAAAGCACCATTGTTTTACGGATCTAATTACGCGTTATGGAGAATCAAGATGTAGACATATCTCTATGCTTTGGGATATGACATCTGATATTCAGTAGTTAGTGGATACACAATACCCATCACTCCTCCAAAAGAAGCTAATGAAAGAAATTGTTTGAAAATAACTCAAAAGCAAAGAATGCTATCATGTGCGGATTAGCAGACAGTGAACTAGTAAAGATCATGAGCTTTAAAACGGTAAAAGAAATATGGGACAAACTGAGGAGTATTCATGAAAGAGATGATAAGATCAAGGAGGCCAAGTTACAGATACATCGAGCTTAGTTCGAAGTATTAAAGATGAATGATGATGAAAACATTGAGGCATATATGCTGAGAGTTAATGGAATCATTAATGCGATCAGAGGACTCGACGAGGAATCGAAGACTCTACTATCATGAAAAAGGTATTAAGATCTCTTTCTCAAAGGTTTGATTCTAAAATCTTAGTGATCGAAGAAGCTAAAAATCTAAATTATTTTAGTATAGATGAGATGTATGGTTCTTTGACTGCATATGAGATGAGGATAGGAAGATCTAAACCCATAGATAGAGAAGTGGCTTTTAAAGCCCTTACACAAAACAAGAGTCTGAGGAAGAAGAGACATCAGATGAAATGGAAGCAAACTTTGTTAGAAAACTAAAAAGGGGAAAAGAAAAATACAGAGGAAAGCTACCATTTAATTTTTTCAATTGTGGAGGCGTTGGGAATTTTGTGACTAAATGTCCACTTAATGAGAAGAACAAAAATGATGAAGGATCGCACCAAGAAATAAGTGACTGGAAGAAGAAAACAAATTTCAGAAAAGGCAACTTCAAGAAGAAAATTTTCATCTCCAGGAATGCCAGTTCATCAGAAGACAGCTCCAGTGAGGATTCTGAAGAGGAAACAGGTGAAGCTCTTTTCATGGCATTTGAAGAAGTAAAATCAAAAAAGGAAGATGGAGTGAACTATGAAGTATGTGGTGAAAACCATGAGGCTGAAGTAGATCTATAAGGTGAGTTGATCTCTGCACTTGAAGAGTGGAAAATAGAGAGGAAAAAGAATAAGAAAATTTCAAAAAAAACTTGAGGATGCAAATGAAATCATAACCAGTCTGAAAGTACAGATAGAAGAATACAAGAAAATATCTGAAGATCTCGAAGTACAAATTACCATGAAAATAGATTAATGTTGCAAACTAGAAGAAGAGAATGTTGGTTTACGGACGTAGATAGAAGAGATGAATCAAAAAATTAGTTGCTTTCACAAATGTGAAGAAAGTTCTATGAAGCCGGATAAGATTATAAATGACCAAAGGCCTGCAGGTATCAAATTTGGTCTGGGTTTCGTCGAAGGAGAATCATCAAATGTATCAAAGGGTAGAAATGTAGAATCCATAAAGAATGAAGATAAGAAATAGGTTGATCAAGGAAAAATGTCTCATGCAAAAGAAAGCAATAATGCCAGGCACGAAAGGAGAATTGACAATGATGGATTCACCAATGTCACACATCAAAGAAGAAGAAGACCTATGGCTCCTATGGCAACATGGCAAAGACCATCACCTAGGTTCAATTATCCCTTTTCTAGTTTCTGTTTTAAATGCAATGGCTATGGACATAAAATATCAGACTGTAAATATAATGTAAGACCAAGGAATTTCACCATTAGAAATGTTTTTTCTCCTCTGATGAATTATACAGTAGAATTTTATAACTGTCATAATTTTGGGCACATTGCAAGAAACTGTAGAAGTACATTTGCATCAAATCAGTTCAGGGAAGAAAATTTCAACAAAATAGGATGAGACAAAATAGAAAACTTCTCGAAAAGCATGCACAAGCTATTGATAAGGGAAAGGTAAAACAAGAGCCCAAAACTACTATCAAACCGGAGTGGAAAGAAAAAGAGCGACTTAAGGAAGAAAAGGAATCCTTAATCGTACAAATAGCATTTAAAGAACAAAATAAATATGTACCATGGATACTTGATAGTGGATGCTCCAATCATATGACAGGTGACAAACAAAAATTTGAGAAGTTACAGAAATATAAAGGTGGTTCAGTAAAGTTTGAAAATAATGATGGAGCTAAGATAGTTGGCAAAGGTTCAGTTAAAATTAGTGACGAAAAAATTAAGTCAAAAGAAGTCTTGTTTGTGTATGGTTTGAAACATAACTTGTTGAGCGTAAGTCATATTTGTGATAAAGGTCATGAAGTAGTTTTTAAGAAGCAGGGTTGTTAAGTCAAAAAAACAAACAGTGAAAAATTGATAGCAATTGGATCAAGGAAATCTGGCAACTTGTACATGCTCTCAGAGACTTCAGAAGGAGCTTATTTTATTGGACAGGAAGAAGAAAATTGGTTGTGGCACAAGAGACTCGATCATATCAGTTTTGATAATCTAGTAAAAATCAACTCAAAAAGGGCAGTGAGAGATATTACCACCATCAGCAAACCTGCAAACAACATTTGTGCTTCATGCCGAAAGGGGAAGAAAACTAGAGTCACATTCAAAACAAAAGAGTACTACACAAGTAAAACTTTGGAACTAATACACACTGATTTATGTGGACCCATGAGAACACAAAGCATAAATGGTGACAAATATTTTATGCTGTGCATTGATGACTATTCTAGAATGACATGGATATTTTTCTTGAAGCATAAATCAGAAGCTTTTGAAATGTTCAAGACTTTCAAAAACAAATTTGAGAATGAAACAGGAAAGATGATCAAATGTTTAAGATCATATAGAGGAGGAGAATTCATTTCAAAGGATTTTACAGAGTACTGTGAAAAATACAGTATTAGGAGACAATTTTCAGTAGCCAGGACACCTCAGCAGAATGGAGTGGTAGAAAGAAAGAACAAGACAGTGCAAGAAATGGCATGAACTATGTTGGATGAAAGCAGAGTAGCAGACATATTTTGGAAAGAAGAAGTCCATACTGTGGTGTATATCCAAAATAGGTACATGCTGAGAACACATGAAATAAAAACTCCTTATGAGTTGTGGTTCGGTAAAAGGGCAACAACAACATACCTCAAAGTTTTTGGCAGCAAGTGCTACATCAAAATAACTGAATATAATCTTGGTAAGTTTGAAGATAGAGCGGATGAAGGTATTTTTGTTGGTTATTCATTAAAAAGCAAAGCTTACAAATGCTACAACAAGAAGCTAAAGAAAATTATGGACAATGCTGATGTTAAATTTGATGAAGGTAGAGAACGAGTAATTAGCTATGAAAAGAACTACCCAATTTATGAAGAGGTTATTGAAGGAGATGAGGAAAACAAAACGAAAAATATACAGAAAATTGACTCAGATGATTTAATTTGTGATTCAAAAGTGGAAGAAAATAAGAAATTCAAAACAGGCAGCGGGTAGAAAAATCATCCTAGAGAGCAAATAATTGGAGACCCCAAAGTTGGTGTTCAAAAAAGAAGAAGAGTAGTAACTACTCTCTATTATCCAGCATTGAGCCCAAAAATATTGCTGATGCAAGCAAAGATGAAAGTTGGATGAAGGCAATAAATGAAGCATTAGATTAGATCGAGAAAAAAAAAACTTGGGAGTTAGTACCTAGACCTGTAAATAAAAATATAATTGGGACTAAATGGATTTTTCAAAAAAAATTGAATGAAGACGGACAGGTAGTCAAAAATAAAGCAAGATTGGTATGTAAGGGTTATGCACAAGTTGAAGGCATTGACTTTGAGAAAAATTTTGCACCAGTAACTAGACTAGAGTCAATTAGAATGTTTCTGGCTTTAGCAGTCTACAAGAATTTCAAAGTTTATCAAATGGATGTGAAATCAATGTTTTTGAATGGGAAACTTGAAGAAGAGGTTTATATTGAGCAACCATATGGTTTCCAACTTGGTGATGATCCCAACTTGGTTTGCAAATTGAAGAAAGCATTATATGGCTTAAAAAAGGTACCCCGAGCATGGTATGCAAGGCTAGACAACTATCTCACTCAACAAGGGTTTAAGAAAGGTATGGTGGATAGTAATTTGTATGTCAAAACAGAAAATGGGCATCTTATTGTTCTTGTTGTATACGTAGATGATATCATATTTGGCAGCAACAAAGATGAGTCGTGTAAAGATTTAGAAAATAAGATGCAAAAATAATTTGAAATTTCTATGATTGGTGAACTTTCGTATTTCCTCGGATTGCAAGTTAATCAAAATAAGAAGGGCATATTTATTTCTCAAGTTAAATATGTGAAAGAGATGTTAAAAAAGTTCACAATGGAGGATTGTAAGCTAGTTAGCACTCCCATGACGACAGGTTGCAAGTTGAGCAAGGATGACAAATCTCCACCTGTTGATCAAACCATGTACAGATCTATGATTGGGAGCTTACTATACTTGACAGCTACCAGACTAGATATTTTGCAGACAGTATGCATGGTAGCACGATTTCATGCTAATCCCAAGGAGACTCATGTGACAGTAGTGAAGAGGATTCTTCGGTACCTCAAGGGTACTATGGAGTATGGGTTATGGTATCCAAAAGGTAAAGAATTCACCCTTATTTCGTATTCAGATGCATATTGGGCAGGAGTTGTCGATGACAGAAAGAGTACCAGTGGAGGTGCATTCTATCTTGGAGACAGACTGGTCATGTGGCACAGTAAGAAAAAAGAGTCAGTTTCTTTATCGACAATAGAGGCAGAATATATTGTAGCGACAACATGTTGTACGTAGGTATTGTGGATGAAACAAACCCTGAAAGATCTTGGTATTAGCTTTAGTGAGCCAATATCAGTTAAGTGTGATAACACCAGTTCCATTAACATCTCCAAGAATCTGATTATGCATTCATGCACAAAACACATTGCTGTCAGGTATCACTTTTTGAAGGAGAAAGTTGCGAAAGGTGAGGTTAAGTTGGATTTTGTTCCAACTATAGAGCAAGTAGCATATATCTTCACAAAACCATTTCCCAAGGAAGTTTTTGAGTACCTTCACAATAAATTGGGAGTGGTCACACTTCCCAAGAATTGACTAGCTACAGGGATCACATTCTCAGGGGGAGCATTTAAGTATTTGATTATATTTTTTCTCATGTTCATGATTTTTGCTAAGTGTAATAAATTTTGCACGAGAATGTTGTGCATGGACTCAAGGGGAGTCTACAGTAGCCCTTTGGTATTATTGTCAAATGGGGAGAAGAGTTATAGGAAATTGCACATGTGTTGCCAAAAATTCCAAAGGGGGAGATTGTTGAGCAAGGTGCGACAACGATATTGTCATTGTTGTCAACACGATCAGGATAGATCTGTTGATGTAGTGGACAGGAAGTTCAAAAGCTATTCAGATGCAGAAGACAAGAGTTCAAAGGTTATTCAAAGTATGTACAATGATTTTCCAAGAAGACCAAAGTGGCCCATATGCAAAAGATCAAAGAAAAAAGACAAGTAAGAAAAGTGTCGTGATATCGCGACATATACAGTAGGAAAGAAAAACTATCGTGATTTCGCGACATGTTGGAAAAGAGAGAAAAAGAAGGAAAAACTGTCGCGATTTCGCGACATGTTGGAAGAGAGAGAAAAAGCAGGAAAAACTATCGCGATTTCGTGACATGTTGGAAGAGAGAAAAAGTAGGAAAAACTGCCACGATTTCACGACATGTTGGAAGAGAAAAAGGCAAGTGGAAAAACTGTCACGATTTCACGACATGTTGGAAGAGAAAGAGAAAGCAGGAAAAAGTGTCGTGATTTCGCGATAAGTTCGAAGAAAGAGAACAAGTAAGAAAAGTGTCACAATTTTGCAACATGTCGCATTTTCGCGACTAAAATAGGAGAGAGAAAGTAAGTTTGAAAAGTGTCACGATATCGTGACATGTCGCATTTTCATGACAAAAGAAAGAGAGGAAGCGTACAAAAGCAAAACTATCACGATTTCATGACAAAATCAGAAAGCAAGACTTCGAAAGCAGAAGTGTCATGATTTCACGACAAAAGCAAAGAAGTAAAGTACGGAAGTAGAAGTGTCATGATTTCGCAACAAAAGTAGAGAAGAAGACTTCGAAGGCAGAAGTGTCACGATTTCATGACAAAAGCAAAGAAGCTAAGTACGGAAGCAGAAGTGTCATGATTTCATGAAAAAAGCTAAGTTGAAGCCTACGGAAGTAGAAGTGTCGTGATATCGCGACAAAAGCAAAGTAGAAGTCTATGGAAGCAGAAGTGTCGTGATATCGTGACAAAAGCAAAGACAAAGTATACAGAGGTGAAAATGTCGCGATCTCACGACAAAAGAAAAGATGAAGTCTACGGAGGCAGAAATGTCACGATATCATGAAAAAAGAATAGAGAAAGCGTACGGAGGCGAAAGTGTCACGATATCGCGACATGTATTTTTGCGGCAACAACAACAAAAGAAGCTATAGAGGCAGAAATGTCATGATTTTGTGATAGGTCATAAATGCGCAAGTCAAGAAGGAGAACCCGAATGAAATGAGAAGTATGACAGTGGACTGACATCACTACGACATTTACAGGGGCAGTTACAGAGTGATTTCATACTGCTGAAATACGAAGAGTGATCAAAAGTAAGTATGACGGTTACAAGGTCTGTCCATAATGAAATCATCAAGCGATGGATAAATCGAACATCTTCTTGAGTTGAAGCCGACGAAGACCGATGACAGCCGACTAAAATTAGGGTTTACTGTTGTTATGAAATTTGACTAAGATTAGGATTTACAAATGACTAAGATTAGGGTTTTCATCATAAAAAATATTGTTATAAAAGGAGGGTTGTTTGGAGAATTGAAGATGTGTCAAAGGTGTGTGAAATACGGTCGTTGTGTGCAGAGAGCAAGTCGTGTCAAATTGTGCTAAGTGCAAAATTCACAAAGAGAGTAGAGTGCGCAAAAGGGAGAAGATGATCGTGAAGTTCGATTGTAACAAAGCAGAGTGTGCAAAGTGATTGCATAGAGAGAGCAGAGTGCACAGAGAATGCAAAGGTGAAGAATACCAGTCAGGGTCTTGCAAAAGCAAAGGTATCTTACTGTCAAACTTATAGATTTAAATTGAAGTCCAGGCTGTAGCTTGGCATCAGGGGTTGGTGCTCCTTTCTGTTGGTGTAGATAAATAAGGGGTTGGTGCTCCTTTCTGTTGGTGCAGATAAATAAGGGGTTGGTGCTCCTTACAGTGGGTGCTAGTAAATTGATTGTAAAGTTGGTGCTTTGCAAAGGCTGGATTTGGATGGTAGTCCAAGCAGTCAATTTTTGAGGAGTAGCCACATTGGTGAACCTCATTAAATATTGTGTTGTGTGATGCTCTTTTGTTATACTTGTTGTATCTAGTAATAAGTTTTAATTATTGCAGTATTAAGAGCTGTAAATTTAAGTTTAAAGAGCTACACTGATTCATCCCCCCCTCTCAGTGTCATTGTAAGACTAACATCTCCCTCATCGCACATGAGCCAATTGCCTTGCTTCATCATTCCATATTGGCCCTCCTCTCCATGGTCACCAATAAATATATTGTGGCCTCAGACTCCCAAAGGACTCACGATAGTGATCTCCATCCTTTGCATATGGTCTACTCCACCTTGTCTCCTTAGTTGTTAGCCATATTAATACATATGGTACCTCTGCTCCCATAAATATATGAGCATCATAAGGTAGACCTAGTGGTCTCTCTACTGCTATATGCTCCCACCACCACACCTGCACCAACAAACTGCAACTCAATCCATTTCAAGTTGTCCTCTTAATTTCATAAAGCTCCCTATATGTTTGTGCTAATAAGGCTGGTGCCCATGCAAATACTACTGACCTCTTCACCAAGTTTGTTACAACCCCTAGCATATTCCATGGAAACCATGCCCCTGATGAATCAGGTAAAATCTAATTTGATATCAATATCATTGCCAGGGTTTGTTTTACTGATAATACTCCTACCTCAAAATATTCCTCATACAACACCCCCCCACTATTGATATCAACACTATGCCAACTACTACCAAATATCTCCTCCATCACTAACCTTTTTTGTCGTTGATTTGCCACTGTAATGATAGCACCCTCTATCGATAATTGTAAAATCCAATAAACATCCTCCAGGATAATTCTCATTTCCCTCGTAGGAAAATGAAATGTACCCCTATCTGGATCCCATATCTCACATAATTTTGAGAGGTACATCATATCAGCATACACCATCTTAACCTGGGTAACACCTGCAAACCCTACCATCTCCAACCACCTCCAATCCTCATATGTCATCAATCACCTTAAATTTCCAACCAATGGTCGATGTCGATGTCGCGTCCGCAATACTTTCAACTATACTCATATTACATAGCCCCATCCCATGCAAAAATAATAACAAACAACAATAATAAATAAATAAATACATCCATAAAAATCTCTACCCATCCACGCAACTACAAACCCACCAAAACAATTTTTATCTTCCTACTACATTTACAATAAATAAATTAGCAAATAAATACATAAAATAAAACTTCACTCACTGGCTCTTCTCCTTCTCTGTTATGTGACACATTTCTTTCATCAGACCTTTTGTAAACCTCAACAATACTTCATGTCCATTTTTTACCTCCATCCCTCGCTGCTATCCCATGCAGCATCTTGCATGTGCAGTTTAATACCCCACACGAACCCTTTGATACACTATAATGAATCCATGATCTTTCGAATTGTTCTTTTCTCTTAAAGCATATGAACCAAAATATCTACAAAAATCAACAAAACAATCACTATGAACATCACCTGGACAACTAAATATATGCTCAAAAGAACAAGCAATATCACATATATATCACGAAAAAGTGACATCTCAAATCAATAGATCAATATTCTTATATTGATATACGAAACAAATGCTACATACATTTGAGAGATGTTGTTTCCCCTACATGTATATGTACACAGATGCAGATTTAGTGCCCTCCAACTTGATCCAAAATTAACATTTAAGACAAGGGTACGTGTCAATGGTTCACAATAAATGCACCATGACAAGTGGATAGTTGTCACCAACTACATTAAGTACATTCCTTTACAAAAACCTGCCCATACCCTTAACATTATGATGCACTTCACTTTTCAACAATACACGTCACACACGTGCATAGGTTATGGACCCCCTGTAGCCTTCACCGTCAAAACATCTACTCACTGTCAGAGTTGGAATAATTTGAAGTTACTACATCTTCCCACGTTCACTGATTTATTGACAACCCCCAATGCTGGTTAAAGCTAATATGCTTTGGCCATTCAAACTCATTAAAATAAGATAAATCAATGGTTTCTTGCATGACACAAGAATAATGGTTTACACTCCGCACATATACCACACGTCGAGGGCCACTTGCCAACCATGTCACTTATTTGTCAATCACGAGCCTACAAAAAAAAAATTTAGGTATGAATCCCCGTTCCAATATATCAGTCACATTTTTAGCATAATTCACCTTTCGTGTCCGTTGAAGTACTCGAAGGAATCCCTTATCAAATTGGAGGATGAATCTACAAGCTATTAAATTAGCCTTAAGATCTGGGGAGTTCAAATTATAACAATACATGTTACAATATGGGATTAGTGCTCCTACAAGCCCAATGGAATTATACCAAATCAAATTCTGACACAGAGAGATCACTTTTGGTTTCCTCTAATCATATAGATCCCAATTCATGAGATGAACCAGAATTAGACCCCCTACAGAGTACAACACAGTGATAGGACAATACAATGGCTCCACTAAGCCGAGTCTCGATGAAATCTAGAATTATGATGACATCTTCTTAACCCTATCAAATATCCATGACTTAAGGGATCGGATAAAATTTACTTTTTGGAAGGCACTTGCACTCAGTGCAAAGATTCACTCTTGTATTCCATCAGGAAGGTTAAACATTAAATTCCTCCTAAAAGAATTGGTAGATCCTATCTTAGCCGTCTACATAGGTAGTCCAAAGAATCAAGCTATTTCACCAACCTAAATCTTATAGCCTCCTAATCTCGCTAGTACACCTCTTACTACATCGATCCCAAATCTATCCTATTGCTCTCCTTTTGGTCCACTACCCTCACCACACTCATTGCACCATGATACTTTTCAGACCTGGCAGTACCCCCACATTGCACTATTGTTATCTTTACTTGCCTCCTTGGGAACCCTTTTCAACCTGCCTCCTTGGGCACTTCTTTTACACATTTCCCTCTTGGGTGTCTCTTTTTATGCTTGCCCCCTTGGGCTACGCATTATTCACTAGCCTCCTTAGGCTACACATTTTTCTACATATTTTTATACAGTGCACATGTGGTCTCTTCCTATCTCGGTCTACTCTTTTTCATGGTTGCCTTCCACTTTTGTACATCCCCTTGAACACATCCCTTATCCACTACCTTCATATTGCCTCCTTGGGCACCACTTTTTTTCCCACTTCGAACATACTTGTTACCTATATCCCCTTATCCTCATCCCCATCAAATTTTTTTAATCTCACACCTTACCCATCCCTCACCCTTATCTCTCCTACCCATTGACACATTTGTCAAGTGGCTCATCCTTGGTCACGTGTCTTCCCCTACGCACTCACCACTTGAGGGGGTTATCAAATATACTCCCATAAGGATAATCATTTCATTGGGGCAACAAACAACAAAATTTTAGTTCAATTTTTTACACTATGTTGTTTTTTACAAACAACACATTGCAAAAAGGGGCATCTGTAGACACCTAAAAATGTCATTTTATCCAAGTTTTGGTTCTTCTAATATCTCTTTGATATTTTTAAATTCATCTAAATTCTCTCTATTTTCTTTTATTGTGCATTGTTCACTATTCATTGTTTACTGTTCACTGTGCACTGTTTACTGTTCAATGTTTACTGTTCATTGTTCACTATGCACTATTCATTGTTTACTATTCACTGTTCACTATTCACTGTTCACGATTCACTGTTCACTATTCACTATTTACTATTCACTATTCACTATTCATAGTTCATTGTTTACGAATTTAATATATATATATATATTTTATATTTATATATATATATATATATATATTTCTATATCAATTTTCAATACCTCCTCACATGCTTGTGCTCAAGTCATGGATTCTATATTAATCACATTTTCTACACCTACCTTCTCACATGCTTGAGCTCAAGTCAAGGATTCTATATTAATCACATTTTCTACACCTACCTTCTCACATGCTTGAGCTCAAGTCAAGGATTATAGATTAATCACATTTTCTACACCTACCTTCTCACATGCTTGAGCTCAAGTTAAGGATTCTAGATTAATCACATTTTCTACACCTACCTTCTCACATGCTTGAGCTCAAGTCAAGGATTCTAGATTAGCCATATTTTCTACACCTACCTTCTCACATGCTTGAGCTCAAGTCAAGGATTCTACATTAATCACATTTTCTACACCTACCTTCTCACATGTTTATGCCCAAGTCAAGGGTTCTAGATTAGTCATATTCTACATTTTCTACACCCACCACCACTCATGCACACCAAAGTCAATGATTCTTTATTTCATGCCAACCCACTTAGTAATTTTATATTCCTCCATTTATCCTAAGTCTTCCCTTACCAACCCACTAACAATTTTATATTCTCTCACCCACCCAAAATTCTTCTATGCCAACACATTCAACATTTAAAATTCTTCACCTACCTAGTCTTGTCTTCCACTATGTCAAACTCATGTGCCACATCATCCTCACCCCATCTCTTCTAAAATTATATAAATACCCCCCTCATTCCCTTCATTCAAAAAATGAGGAATCAAGGCATGAATGGAGCAATGAAGAAGGAGGAAACTAGGAGAACATACTATCATTCTACAGGAGTTGTGAGAATAACATATTTCTAATGTTTTCTTTGAGTTATCATTTTGATTTCTAATACCTTTGCATATGTAAATAGGTGCTACTAACAACTCTTCTTGTTTGCATGTGTGTAGGATTACAAGTATACTACTCTAATAACAATCCTTGGAAGATTCCACACTCACATGCGCACATCTCAATATCTCCTAATCACATTCGGTTGTGGGAGAGAAGCACAAACACCATCATCATTGTAAAAGTCATTGGAGGCTTATTTGTATTTGTAAAATACAAAGAGCTTTGTTTTGTGTTGTAAAATCATCATATTTGTAATAGGATTCATTATACATATATTCTCTCTTTGTCTTACATTTCACTTGTTGATGGTGGCTTCTTATCTCTACAGAATGTGTCTCATATTTTTCTCAAATTATATCAGAGCTCTACTTCTAAGGGGTTTCCCCCTCAAAGATGCCTAAGATATTTATTTCACTTGATTAATATAAGTTTGTTTTATTTTCAATTAGTTATTTTCTTAAGCACTTACATTAATTCATTTTCATGGTCTAGTTTATAAGCATTTCCATTAATTCATCCATTGTTATTGTGGTTATGCTTATTTTTATATGAAGTTTCCTAACAAGTAGTAACAAAGATCTTTCTAGGTTCGTGTTTTATAGTAGAAAAAATAGTTCTCATCCTTCCATCCACTTTTATATGTTATAGTTTTTCATTCTACTCATTTTCATTAAAGTATGTATCCAAAAAAATACAAATTTTTGTGTTTTGTTTTTAGTGGATTATGTTAGAAATCCTATGCCTAGGGGTTTGAAAATACAATGGAGGAGTTGTCATTTTTTGAGTAAATACTTCTTCTACAGATCCACCATGGGAATTGAACCCCGGTCACATCACCGATAATGCAAGTGGCATCCTTGGATTTGTCATTTTTTGCTAAGCTAGATTTTCCATAAAGCATCTAGTGAAGTGAAGGGTGCTCAAACTCCAATACTTAGGCCTTATATAGCACTTGTATATGATTGTGATATCTCATGTACCCTTAGGTATATAGGGATAACCCCAAATAATAGGATAAGTCACCACTTATAAGAGGATATCGGTTGTCTTTATGGTGCATCAATAAGTGATTAGACCTAGTAAGTTACTATTATGGTACCCGAAAAAATGGATAGTGAAACCATAGGTATGGTGGAATCCTTTATAGTTAGAGATCTAAAATATTGGGACAACCACTAATCATGAACAAGATTATATATTAAAGAGCCCACAAAATCAGACACAACTTGACTTAAGTTATCCCTATTGAAACCTTATTTTAAGTTTTTTCATAGTCAAAACCAAAACTATATTTGAGAATATTGTAGAATAGATTACTCTAATCATAGTTTAAAAATGTAGAGAATATCTAATGTAATATTATAGAGAATATATAGTCTGTCAATACCAAAAATATATAGTCTAACATTCAAAGTAGTTACTTGTTAGTCATTAGAGCAGTAAGTTATTAGTTGTTAGTCTGACAATATAGAGAATAACCAGTTCAATAGTCATGGTAGTTAGTTGTTAGTAGTCTACCAATGGAGCAGTCAATTGTTAATAGTCAAAAAAATATAAAAAATCAAAATTCATCATTTTGTGGTATAGTCCATTTTGATCCTCTTTTTGAGCTAATTATTTTTACATTTAACTCTAAAAAATTTTGTGGAGACCCTAAAGTGACTAAAAAAAGTTGGTGGTACTAGAGCTAACCAATATCTAGAGCAATTATATGACCAAGAGAGACAATTTGAAAATCATAGGTCACACATCCTTCAGAAATTATCCAAAATAGACAAATTAGATAAAACAGATGATCTTATGAATCATTTAATATGCCTAAATACAAAATATTATGTTCTGATAGGATGATCACAAAGGATTTAAGATGGTAGTTCTAATAGAAGAGCATGAAATACCTTACCTCTAAATACAATTCGAAGAATACCTAAGGTATACCTTCTAAAATTTAATAGAAAGGACCTGACTAGTTGGTTGTATTAGTCTAGCTATTATTTTTCTATCCATGCCACTCTCCATAATCAAGGGCTCATAATTATAGCTTTCAACCTAGAATAGGAAGCAATTTATTTGTACCAATTATTAGAGAATATGCATCCATAACTCGCTTAGGTTGAATTTAAGATAGCATTATTCACTTATTTTGGACATAGTGAGTATGAACATTTCACTAGACCCCTCATAAAATTAAGATAAATTACATTTGTCCATGATTACTAAATACAATTTGTAAAGTTATCAAATAACACAAGGTGATTGAATATCAAGTTTTTTCAAAGTTGTTTCATTAGTGGATTAAAGGAAGATATTCATGCTAAAGTAAAAATTTTCAATATAGATAGCATGATGACATCTATAGGATTAGGTAGGCTTGCTAAAGTTAAATCCATAGTACAAAGATATAATTTTAAACCTCCATAATTTCAAACCCTATTTCTATCCCAAACATCACTAAAATAAGGAAACAAACCACCCCAAATCAAACATCTCACCTGAGAAGACATGAAGGAACACATGGTATAACAACTATGTTACAAATGTGTTGATAAATATTCTCTAAGGTACAAGTGTGTACAATAGAAGCTATATTTACTTGATGTGGATGAAAATTCCACCAAGGATCCACGTGACAAAGGGGATATCCATAGAGAAGAAGACCAACCTAAAGATCCTAAAATGATAGAGGACCAACCACTTAAGATTTTAGTACATGCATTAGCTAGTATTTCTACTCCCTAGACTATGAAAGTGATAGGGAATTTCAAGGGACAATGACTTATAATCCTCATTGATTTTGGTAATACCCATAATTTTATTAATTGTATAATGATTACTCACCACACTAATTTTTTGTAGCAAAAAATGAAGTGCTAGAAATTAACTAGCACTAAAAAGAAACCTTTAATTAGGTCAAACCTTTATTAGGTATGATAAAAAATTTCTAGGATTGAAAGGTGAGCTAGGATAAAATTCTAAGGATTGAAAGGTGAGCTCGGATAAAATTCCAAAGGTCAAACCTTTATTAGGTTTGATAAAAAATAAGAAAGAAAAATCTTTGACATTGGAGGTTCGATAGTCAAAAGTCTTAAGTCAAAAAAGGTCTCAAGGTCAGATGGCAAGGAAACATTCTGAAGAAAAGGTACCACATCCCAAAAAATTCAAGATTTTTTGAGGTGCACAATATTTTAGAAAGTACTATCCTTTACTGAAAAAGGAATGTTGCATATATATTAAAAAGGACAACAATATCTAGGAATACATGAGAAGGCCACTCCTCAATTTGGAGTATTAAAACTAGAAATATTTCACACCCATATTGTGGGGATTCCCAACAAGGGGTAGTTGGAAATAATGGTGATAGTTTATCATATGAAGGCTTAGAACCATTTACATTTTAAGATGCCAAATTTAAAAAACCTTGGAAGGATTGACAACTTAGATAAGACATGACCTGGTGTCAAAAGCAATAGTCATATTGAAATCTCTACATGATTTAGAGGGAAACCCTCCTCTTTGTAATTTACAAATAGGAGTATTGTTATCTTTGTAAAGGATTGACAAGTTTCCAATTGTATTATTTTGTAGGATTTCCTTTCATTTCTTTTTGTAAAGTAGTTGACTCCTAAACAACTTGTGGAAAAATCAAACTCCTACTCCCAACACAATCTCTATAATAAACTATTTACACACACACACATATGTATGTATGTATGTATGTATGTATGTATGTATGGAGGTTTACGTTAAATTTTAGACTAACCATATATGGATATCCTATGGACCCATTTCTATATGTGTATATGTTTGTAGTCTTTACCTACTTTGGGTTTATTGATATATGTGTGTGTGAGGGGCCTATGCCAATTTTTAGACTAGCCATCTGTGGCTCTCCTACAGACCATTCTCTTTATGTATTCTTATAATGATGAATGCCATCTAAGCTTAAATATGATGGGTAAAGTAAGGGTTCACCATGGGCACATAAAATTCAATAATTTTGTGTACGGAGATCTTAGCAGATATTTTGGTGCATTACCACCCCCTTTTATTTTGTTGAGTAGTTTTATTTTTATCTCTCGCATACCTTTTACCAACGTGAGTTCAAGTGCACCTTAAATATCACATATTAATAAGGATTTGGCCTTGGAAAAACTCTTGGACACTCTTGATTTATTCAAACCCTATGCTCTAAGTCATGACCCTATTGTGTTGATGCTCGTAAGGCACAAATGTTTCAATCAGACAATTGGAGATGATAACAATTTAATGGTACTCCCGATGGGATCCCAATGACATATTATTGGTTCTATAATCACAACAAGTTAGGCTAGACTTGGTTAGGGTTTTATCCTACTCTTACTTGTTGAAGGTTCTCTCACTCACCTAACAACTCCACTCAAAAATGAACATCATAAGAAAACAATGCTAAAGATATGAGATTAAGGTTCTAGCGAAAGCCTTGATTTATTTACTTCTAGAGCACAATCCACATACACATAGTGACTCTACTATAATCTAAAGGACCCATAGTTATAATATGATTGACCCACTTTAAGAAGTATCTCTTACTTGGGGAGATAAGAGTCTACTAAAACATCTAGAACCACCAACCACTTGGGAATTTTTTTGAGAATCATTACTAGAGATCCTTCTAGAATATATTGGTGAAGGTTTTTCATCCCCATTGGAGCACTTGAAAGAAATAATACTCATATATCAAGTGCACAATTTCATAGATCAAGATATATGAAAAGGATTGAAAATCCAACTAATGTTCCTATTATTTACAACTCAATTTATAGGCTCTAAAGGCCCAAAATACATAACCAAACCCACCAAATCATGGATTTGATCCAATATGCTTAACCATAATCTATAATAGTGCAAGGGAGAATGCACGTAACTTCTAAGCTAAGAAAGAAAGGAATATATGCTAACTAGAAGATCCATTTTAGCTATCTTGAAGTACACACTTCCTACTTTGAGTTCACACTTCCTAACTAACACTCCTAAGTGACAACTAGAAGACAACTAGTGCCCACAAGTGTATGTGAGAAGGAGACTCACTTACAATATTAATTTGCAAGAAATAAACTATGCAAACCTAGCTAGGAACTACTAGAGGGGTCATATGAGTGATCAAACATCAATCCTCATCATGCCTCCCCACAATAGAAGCATTGGCCTCCAATGCTTTCAGAAGAGTAGGAAAGTCATGGGACATCTGATGAAAAGAAATCCAATGAGCCTGATGCGGCAGATTGTCCTCGACGAGCCACAAGATATGAGGTGGTAGACCCCTAGCGAGTCTATCGAGTCTTTGTGTCATAGATCTGATCGAAATCCAATGGTAACTAAGAATCAGGAACCACGTCCACAGGATGACTGATAGCTGGTGCGGTCTCCAATGTAGAGTCAAAGTACAACTTCAAAAGATCTACATTGATGACGTCATGAATTCCCAAGTGTGTGGGAAGATCAAGGTGAAAAGCATTCTCGGACACCTACTGAAGAATAGTATAAGGCCCATAGCGAATCGGTTTGATTTTACTATGAGTCTTATCAATAAAACGCCGCTTGTCAAGATGCAACCAAACTTTGTCACCAACCTAAAATGGATGAGGAATTCGATGTCGATCCATGGCCTTTTTCTGCTCTTGCTATGTCTTTTGCAAAATCTCAATCACCTTTGATTGAAGATTGTGCAAGTGCTTAATAAATGAGTGTGCCTTGTCTTGCTCCTTCTGAAGATGTGAAGTGACAGGAGAAGGCAAAGACAAAGGTAACTCATAAGGTGCCAAGGGCTGAAATCCCATACAAACCTCAAAAGGTGAGTGACCTGTAGAAGAATGTAGGGCCCTATTGTAGGCATGTTCAATATGAGTGAGACTCAAGTCCCACTTTGCTAGTGAAGCGTGATGATAGATTCGTAAACTTTGCACAAGTGTACGGTTTACCACTTCAGTCTGCCCATCGGACTGCGGATGATAGGCGATGGAAAAGTTAAGGGAAACTCCCAAAATTTTCCACAAAGAATGCCAAAAGTGACCCACAAAGCATGAATCACGATCCGATATAATGCTGGTAGGTAGACCAAAGGAACGCCAAATGCTGTCAAAGAACAATTGGGCTAAGTCTGCTGTAGAACTTGTCTTGCGGCATGGAATAAACTTAGCCATCTTACTGAATCTGTCAACCACCACGAACACACAATCATGTTGTCGCACTTTCATGGGAAAACCACTAACCAAATCCATGGAAATGCTTTCCCAAGGATGGGAAGGAATGGGCAAAGGCATGCCTAAGCCAAACTTCCTGTTAGCTGGTTTTGAACGACAACAAACCGCACACTTGTTTGAGAAATCTCAACACATCCCTCTGCATTTTAGGCCAGTAAAAAAATCTTTGCAAGTGATGAAGTGTTTTGTGCTTCCCAAAGTGACCACCATAAAGTGTAGAATGAGCTTCCTTAAGAAGTGACACCCTAGGCTCACAAGGAACACAAACCTTGTCCAATTTGTAAAGAAGTCCTTCTTTGATGTAGAAATCTTGGAAAGGACGCAAATTGGAAGAAGAAGGCTTACTCACTTGCTCAAATATTTTCCCAAAATCAGGATCCTGTGAATACTGATTAGGCCAAGTCTTAAATCCCAAGTGTGAAGTGGACATAACTGTTAAGGCAAGAGCGGCAGGAGGCCTACTCAAACAATCAACAACAGTATTACTCTTCCCCTTTTTGTACTTGATCACCAAGTGAAATTGTTGGAGGTAAGAGGCCCACTTCATATGTCTTGATTCTTCAATTTTACTTTGAGATTGTAAAAACTTGAGAGGCATATGATCAGTGTGTACTACTGTATATTTTCCCAAAATATAATGTCTCCAGTACTTGATAGCTTGAACTAATGCATACAACTCCTTGTCATATGTAGAATAGTTCAACTTAGCAGCAGAAAAAGTTTTTGAATGATAAGCAACTGGATGACCATTCTGTTTGAGCACAGCTCCTAAGGCAACTTTAGAGGCATCCGTTTCAATCTCAAAAGGTTGAGAGAGGTCGGGTAAAGTTAACACAGGTGTTGTACAAAGTTTCTTTTTGAGTTTCTCAAAGGCAATCTCTTGGCTTTTCTCCCAATGAAATGGAACTTTAGACTTAGTGAGATAATGCAATGGAGCTCGCAAGAGTGGAATATTGAGGAATGAACTTGCGATAAAAATTCGCAAGTCCTAGGAAACTCCTTAACTCAGTGAGAGTTGAAGGAGGGGACCACTTAAGTAAAACATCAACTTTCGTGGGATCTACCTGAATTCCACTTTCACTAATCACATAACCAAGGTAAGAAACTGAAGTATTGCCAAAAGAACACTTGGAAGAATTGGCATATAATTGATTCTTCGCAAGAAGATCAAGTGTATGATGGATATGCCCAAGGTGTTCCTCCCAAGTTTTTGAGAATATCAATATATCATCAAGATATATTATTACAAATTTGTCAAGTACATCACGAAATACATCATTCATCAACCTCATGAAGGTTGCAGGAGCATTTGTAAGACCGAAGGGCATGACCAACCATTCAAAGAGGCCCATCTTCGTCTTAAAAGTTGTCTTCCATGTATCCTCAGCTTGGATACGCACTTGATGATATCCACTTTTGAGATCTATTTTTGAAAAGAACTTAGCTCCTTGGAGCTGATCTAATAAATCATCAATGCGTGGTAGTGGATATCTATTCTTTACAAAAATTCTGTTCAAAGCACGAAAATCAATGCACAATCTCCAAGTGCCATATTTTTTAAGAACCAACAAAATAGGTGAGGCACAAGAAGAAGTACTTTCCTTAATGAAACCCTTAGACAACAAATCTTCTATTTGCCTTTTAATTTCTTCATTTTGCAAAATAGATTGTCTATACATGGGTGCATTAGGTAGTGAAGAACCAGGAATGATTTCAATACTGTGATTAATTGTGCGAATTGGAGGAAGAGACTTTGGCTCCTGAAATATGTGTGAGTAATTTTGCAATATTTTATCCATTGAAGAGTGTTGCTTTGGAATGGAAGTGGATGTAGGAGTGTTTTGAGAGCGAATGAAAATTAGAGCAACGTCACCACCTTTTTTAATTGCCCTTTTTGTTTGCTTGGAATTTAGAATGATGTTAGGAGTGTTGGTGCTTTTAATGAGAAAGACCTTACCATATTTTTGAAGTGTGTAGGTTCTTTTGAAAGCATCATAAACAGCTCTCCGATCATACTGAAAAGGTTGTCCAAGCAAAATCCCACAACAATCCATAGGAGTCACATCACAAGTGACTTGATCTATGAAATGTGGGCCAAGTGCAAATTTTAATGTGCAAGTGTGAGTGATTTCTGAGCCCCTTCCACTATCCTTCCAACCCAAAGAATAAGGTTGAGGATGAGGCTCCATAGGTAACTTCAATCGCTCGACAATGGACCTCGCAATTAGATTTTTCTGTGAGCCATTATCCACTATACAATCTGTTGCAAAATTATGGAGCAAATGAGCTCGAGTGATGAACAAAGCATCACGAGCGCCCCCTGATGAACTTACATTTACCAAGGTAACCTCATTGAGCTTACCTCGTAATTCCGTGTATACTCTACTTTCTCCCACTGACTCAAGGGGACCTTTGGAAGCATCCTCCTCTTGAGTAGTGATGACTAAACTCTTCTTCTTAAGCTTAAAACAATCAGCTTTTTCATGACCTTTTTTCTTACAATAGTTACAAAAATTTTTAGAAGAAGAAGGTTTGGAAGAAGAAGAAGAAGAAGAAGAAGGAGTAGAAGCGGAAGGAGAAGGAGAAGAAGGAGATGGAGAAGAAACATTCTTCTTTTGAGCAAAATTCTTCTTTTGTGAGAAAGAACTATTCCCTTTTGATGAGTTTGCAACCACTTGAGTAGCAGGTGCGTGGAATGCCTGCGAATGCGCTTTGAACTTGTCCTCCACAAGTTGCGCCTGGTTGAAAACTGAATCCAATGTTTCGATAGAAACAAACATAATTTCCCTGTACAAATGCTCCAACAAGCCACTTTGAAATTTGAGAATCAAAGCTTTAATATCTTCCTCCACATTCAAAAGTATCCTGTACCTATTGAATTGAAAGATATATTCCTGCACAATCATATTAGGACCTTGTCAAAATCGAAACCACTTAATTACCAATTCCTTAGAATAATTGGAAGGATAAAAATTGGTCTTAAGACGGTCTACAAGCTCATCCCAAGAGGTGAGTTCATCATGACCTCTTTTTCTTTCAACAAGTACTTTAGCTAAACCAGAAAGTTTTAGCTTAGCATATGGAACCATATCCTCATCTGAAAGCTGAGTGTAAGAAAACCAAGAACTCATGTCAAGAATCCAACTATTCAAGACTTTAGGGTTTCGGGATCCATCATAAAGTGGCACTTCACAACGAACTCTCAGGCGAGAATCATGAGCAGAAGTTGAAGCATTGTGGACAGAAATGTCATTTACCTTCATTGCAAGGTTACCGAGGACTTCTGCCATGGTAGTATCATTAGCTTTATCGGCTAAAGCATTCACAACATGTGCAAGTTCTGCCACTTGGGCAGCCAAGTCAGAAGCCATGTGAAACCGGGTATAAGCCAGGAGTAACAAGGACAAAAACACTTAAAAATCAGGGTAAAATCTGAAAATACCTTGTTACAATGTAGTGCCTTGAAAATTACCCCTAAGGCTAAATAAAAAAATTTAAACTAACCTAAGGTTTTAAATTTAATAATTTATTAATTTAAAAATAACTTAATTAAAAATTAAATTTTAATTAATCAAAGATTAATTAATTTAATTAAGTTATTAAAAAAATTAAATTAATAAATTAAAAAAAAAAATTACATGCAAACCTTAAGAATAGTAAATTTTTACCCTTGGTTTTGCCGAAACTGCACTCCACCCTCTGTTGCATGAAATTTTGCAACTGCAGTTGCATGTTTCCCGAGGCGGTGCTAGTTCAGTGTTTAATAGCTAATAACTTTCCGTGCCCCAAAAAAAAAAATCATGTGCAAAAATATCTGCAGGTAGAATAGCTTTGGCAGGGGTGGAAAATCCTGCCGCACGCTAAGCAACGATAGGTCCTGCCAAGCCTGTAGTTTGCAAGGCTACGACAGGCCCTGCCAAGCGTGCAGTGTCTGCTGCACTTGTAGGCCGCAGCGCCGGCAAGCCTGCAGCTGCGGCAGTGCCTGCAGCACGTGCACGGCTACTGCACTGGCAAGCTGCAATGCCTGCAAGCCGGTAGCACCTGCAGCGTCTGCAGAACCTACAGCTCATGCAGGCTATAGTGCGTGCAGCTTCCGCTGCACGTGTAGCCTGCAGCACCTGTCGGCTGTAGATCGTGCAGCTTCCACTGCACGTGAAGCCTACGACACCTGTAGGCTGTAGATCGTGCAACTTTTGTTGCATGTGTAGCCTGTAGCACCTACAGGCTGTAGATCATGTAGCTTTTGTTGCATGTGTAGCCTGCAGCACCTGCAGGCTACAGTTCCTGCAGCGTCCGCTGCAACTGTAGCCGACACGCTATAGTACAGCTGCGACGGCCAAACACCAGAGGGTGCCGAGACGTAACCGAAGACCTCAAAAAAAAAAAACTTTTTTTTACAATAATAATATAATTAATATATCAAAAAAATAATATATTAATTAAAATTAAGTTTTCTAAATAAAAATGAAATTTTAAATTAACCAGAAGGGTTAATTTAACAACATTAAAAACTTAAATTTTTACAAATATTAGCAATTTTTGAAGGTAAATTACCTTCAAATTTTCCTAACAAATTGCTAATTTTCTTTCATATCACCAAGACCCCTTCAGTAGCTCTCCTTTCAAGATCCAGTCGACACACGACCAACGTTTGAAAGGCAACCAGACCCAAGTCGACACACGACCTGGTTTAGGCGATGCTTGATCTTCAAGACTCCGAAATGGCAGGAACAAATGGCTCCCTAATGCGTATTTCATCGTAGGAGTAGTCCAAACCTGCCAAGGGATTTTTGTAAGAGAGGAATCGGGGTAAAATTTTCCTATACCTCTTGAGCATAAGCAAAAAGTTGGAACGAGGAGTTTGACGCCTAAGGAACTTCCTTCTACGAATGGTTTTCAAGCTCCCCTTGAGCTTGAACCGAGTCCTCAATGAGAAAGAATTTCTCATGAAAAATAATCTATCTCCTTCCCTCTCACCTCACAAGCCCTAGTGCAAACATAAACTAGGCTCGATACCAATGAAAAGGATTGAAAATCCAACTAATGTCCTATTATTTATAAACTCAATTTATAGGCTCTAAAGGCCCAAAATACATAACCAAACCCACCAAATCATGGATTTGATCCAATATGCTTAACCATAAGCTATAATAGTGCAAGGGAGAATGCACGTAACTTCTAAGCTAAGAAAGAAAGGAAAGATGCTAACTAGAAGATCATTTTAGCTATCTTGAAGTACACACTTCCTACTTTGAGTTCACACTTCCTAACTAACACTCCTAAGTGACAACTAGAAGACAACTAGTGCCCACAAGTGTATGTGAGAAAGAGACTCACTTACAATATTAATTTGCAAGAAATAAACTATGCAAACCTAGCTAGGAACTACTAGAGGGGTCATATGAGTGATCAAACATCAATCCTCATCAATATAGCCCTCAAACTACTGGTGGCTTCACTAAAATGCAAGGCCCTCTAGAAGTATGATTCTTTATCTCCAAATTCAATCATTGAGTGAGATCAACTTGTTGCCTCAATCATGAATAATTTTAGAGAAAAGGTAGATAAAGTAGAACTTGATCCAATAATTTCCTCCAAGTATGCATTATAAGGGGAGGTGCAAAGCATTCTTATGGAGGTAAAAAAGGAGATATGTGGCTCCCTAAACAACAAGAAAAAATCTTAAAGGAGCCTCTCCATAGACATAAATAAGGACATGATCCTATAACTTTATCAAGAGCTAGTCATACCCATGGAGAAGAGGAAAATTGTGGGTCGGACCTCTTCTAGCTCTATGATGACTAGACAAGAGAATAGACAACTATCATCTTGGATAAAGACCCATATGAAGAGGTTGAGTTGACACATGCAAATAACCTCTTCATCCACAAGGATAAAGAGATATAAAGAGGCTTGAATAATGAAATCCAATAGTAAAATAAATATCATTATTGACACCTACCTATTTCTACTAAGGAGGTTGTTTCAAAGCCCCACCCCTATATGGGTAAAAATTTTCTACCCAAGGAAATAGAAAAGGAGGAAAGGAGACTTGAGCATCTAGTGGGGGGAATTTTCAATCCCATTCTAAATGGATAATTGCCAACCACATAAAAATTTGTACATATTTATTATATGTAGCATAGTAGTCCAAAAATCATGGGATGATGAAAATCCTAACAATTGTAGAGATATGGATATGTAGACTAACTATTAAATTTCCCACCTTCACTAGGTGGATTCGTTACCTAAAAATATACCTAATGAGCTAAGTCACCAACCTACATATTTTCCTTATATTTAGCAGGCTAAAGATCCCTTGTGAGTCACTATAACTATAGTGATTTCTCACTATATTTTTTGGCAACAAAAAGCAAAGTGCAAGAAGTGAACTATTGCTAAAGAGAAATATTTGATTGGAATTTTTGAGGATTGAAAAGTCAACTAGGATATAATTATTAAGTTCAGACCTTTATTATGTCCAATAAAAAAAAGAAAATCAAAATCTCTGACATTAGAGATTCGACAATTAGAAGTTTTGGGGTAAGAAAAATCTCAAGGTAAGATGGTGAGGAAAATTTTGAAGAAAAGACACCACATTTCAAAAATCTAATATTTGTTGAGGCACACAATCTTCTAGAAATTATTTTCCTTTACTACAAAAGTTTATTTGCATCTCTCATAAAGGTCAACAATATCTAAGAAGCCATGACAAGGCCACTTTTGAATCTAGAGAATTAAAACAAAAATTCTTCCGCAATTAGATTGTGGGGATTCTTAAAAATGATAGTTGTAAATAATTATGGTAGCTACTAATATAAAGGATTAAAACCATTTGGTATTTAAGATTCTAGATCTAAAAAACCTTGGAATTATTGAAAACTCAGATAAGACATGACTTGGTATCAAAATAAATAGTCATCTTGAAATATTTGTATGAGTTTTGAAGGGAAACCGTCCTCTTTATAATTTATAAATATGAGTAGTGTTAGCTTTGTAAAGGATAAAAAAGTTTGAAATTGTATTCTTTTGTATGATTTCCTTTTATTTATTTCTATAAAGTAATTGGCTCCTCAATGTCATATGGACAAATTGAACTTCTACTATTGGCACAATATTTGTAATGAGCCATTTGCACATATATGTATATATGTGTGTGTGTGTGTATTTGGAGGTCTACATTAAGTTTTGGACTAGCCATCTATGGATCTCCTACGAAACCATTTCTATATGTGTGTATGTGTTTGTGGTCTTTACTTATTTTAGGTTTTATTGATAAATGTGTGTGTGAGGGGTCTATATCAATATTTGTACTAGTCGTCTATGGATCTCTTATGGACCCACCTCTTTATGCATACTTATGTTGATGAATCTCATCTGAGCTTAACTATGTTAGGGAGAGGAAATGTTCACCTCTATAATATAACATTTAGACCTATTGTGCAAGATGATCGTAGTATATATCTTGATGCATCACTACCCATTTTATTTCATTGAGTTATTTTATTTTTATCTCTTACATCCATTTTCCCTATTGAGTTCAAGTGCACCTTAAATATCACATATTAACAAGGATTCAACCTTGTAAAAAATCCTAGAGGCGGTCTGAGGTGTAGACCAATTGGTTCATCTAAACCCCATAATGGGGGCGGAAGTCCAAGGTTCAAATCTCGAGCCTCGCCGTACTGAACGCTTGTCCCTTTCCTGGTGCTTTCAATGGCGTAAAAGGTTTAAAATGATTATGGCATGGTGGTTATAGGGGTGGACTGCATGAAGATCTATGTGGCGGCTTCTAGGGCGGATAGCACATAATACTATGGTGGCCATAAAAGTTGGACAGCCTGCCCGAATTCGTGGTGGCTACCGATTCCACCATGTAAATTCAAAAAAAAAAACTCCTAGAGGCCTCTGATTGAGCCAAAACCCATGCTATCGATTGTGGCCTTGCTATGTTGCTCCTGGCAAGGTGTGATTATTTTTACCAATATAATTGAAGATGACAACAAATCCTCAAGTAGATAAAAAACCATCCTTTTACATCTACTCTTATAGTTCATTTAAAGTCATAGTTGCCAATGATGATACTATATCATGAAAATAGAAAAAATTAGAGGTGATGTTGGGTGACTACAACCTTAGGGTAAACATGTTTTCTCCTTTGGGATATTGTGATATTATGTTGGGAGCTCAATGGATTTGTATCCTAGGCTTGATAGTATGGTTATTTTTTGAGCTATGGATGTAATTCACTAAACATGGGAAGTAATATACACTTTGTGGCACTATTGTATGTCCTACCCAACTCATAAACTCACATAAAATGGAAAAATATTTGAAGAAATCACCTCAAGAGGTGGTGGCATAATATTTTACACTATAGATCCCAAATACCAATGATATAATTCAACTAACTAAATTATAGGGAATTATGGATAAACATGGGTCAATATTTTCAAAACCACAAGGGTTACCACCATGTTACACCCATGGTAATGTCGTCGAGCTTATCCTAGGAAGCTTACTATTGAACATTTGTCCCAATCAATAAGTGTATTGAGAATTATCTACAATCTAACTCTAAGATGATGCATACCCTAGGGTTGAAATAGAAGCATTTCAATCATTACCAAATTCTATAATTTCCATGTCAAAAATCACTAAGAAGACATCTACAAAGGGTAAAAATAGGTGTAAAATCCCTCATGTTGTGTGGTCAAGATAATCACTAAATTACAATAATAGGGCCCATGGTAATATCACTTAGCCTTTTCAATGATATCTAAACCAACCTCTATTGTTCATGGTGGTTGATGAGACTTTTTAGTGATAACTAAAAAATTTTCATCAGTGGTGGAGGTTCAACCCAACCAACAATTGTAGGTGAGATGTTAGAGTTTTCTATCATAAATATGTATTGGTCTTCATGGCCTATTGCCCCTCATTCATCATATCTACACCATACCATAAAAATAATACCAAGTGGTGAGAAAAAAATGAGGAGAAGTTAGCAATTGGGTACAAAGGTTAAGACTTGTAGGAACTCTACATCAATAAATCCCATGATTCATCTACTTCCCTACATTCAACAAGAAGAGGAAGCTAGGGTAAGGCTTATCCGCTCTAACTTCTTGTCCAATAAGAAGAACAAATCAAGATGATAATAGAATAGTACACATGAAATTTTCTCAGATAGAAGGTCTTATGGACTAAATGTTACCATATACAATTTGCACCATGAGAGAATTCAAATGATTTTGCCTTAAAGGAGATAATGAAAATATCCAATCAAAAAGAAAAATCTGGTGTGAGTTTTGGAGAAAAAGGTAAGGACAATAAGGGAAGATCAAGAGTTTTGGAGAAATTTTAGTAAGACAAAAAATAAAGGTTTGATGATGCAGCCATATAAGCCAAAAATAACAAGGTTAGAAATTTTAAAATTTTTAAGGGAAGAAGAGGAAAAAAGTCCCAAAAAGTAGATGCCATAGAATTTCTTAAAGAAAAGAAAAATTTCTTAGGAGACAAGAAATTGCTTTAATAAGTTGAGTGGGTCAAAAAAAAGGAACGAAAATGAGTAATGGTGAACAAATTTATAGAAACATAGATGAGCTAAAATAATATGTCATTACTAAAGAAAACAAGACAACCTACTAAGGATGCTTCAAATGGTCAATCCAAGAAAAAGTAGGTGATATTTTGAAGAGGAAGATATGGAACCTACAACAATTGAAACTCATATTTGATAGAAATAATGGTGGATGACAACTTTATTTAATTTCTAAAATCCCCTAAAGAAGTAGTTGAAAGGTTCAAATCATCCTATAAAATTTTGGAGGGAATTTCTCCCTATTGTAACCTATATGTAGTAGAAATTTTAGCATTATTAGGGATTGAAAAATTTGTATTTACTACTATGTAAGATTTCCTTTCATTTCTTCTTGTCTAACAGTTAGCAGAATCCTAAGCAGCTTGTGGGCAATCAAACCCTCATTTTTGACACAATATTTAAAATATTGTTTGTACACATGCCCACACCTACACACACATATTATTATTGGAGGCCTAATAATATATTTTGGGTAGCCATTTGTGGTTCTCATGCTCTCACCTATCTTTTTGTGTGTATGCAATTGTAATATTTACTTATTTTTAGAGTTTTACTTGCATATGTGTGTATATGGGAGGCCAATGTGTCTATTTTTAGTATCCATATTTTGAGTATCATGCTTTGACCCATATATTTTTACATGTGTCTACATATAACTATAATATAGTATCATATATATTGAGGAGAAGAAGTATTTACATTGGTACATAACATTCAAGCCTATTCTATAGAAATATATTTGATCTTTGGTACATCACCACCTTTTTAGCTTAAAATTTTTATCTCTTTTAGTTGTTTTATTTAATATATCACATCATATTTCCCCTTGAGTTCAAGTGTGCCTAGAGATAAAATCTCAAAAAGGAACCAACCTTTTAAAAAAATCCCAAATGAGCCAAATCACATGCTCTCAGGAGAGGCCTTGTTGTGTTTCTCTACACAAGGTATGATTATCCTAACTCTCTTCCCTATGATAATCAAAGAGGACAATAGTTTAATGGCATTCCTGATGGGATCCCAATGACACATCATTGGTCCCGTAATCACAAAAAGAAGTTAAGCTTAGACTTGGTGAGGGTCTTTGAATATTTTCTCTTATTAAAGTGTCTCTCATTCACCTAATGACTCTACTTCAAAGAAAACACCCAAAATAAGCCATTGTTTGAAGACATAATATTGAGATTACAATTAAGGCCTCAATCTATTTGCTATTAGAGAAAATTATACATTCACTTGGAAACTTCATTCCAAATAAAGGACCCAAAAATATCTTAATGAAAGACCTATTATTTGGTTTTATGCCACAAAGGTTGATAAGAGTTGTTGCCACCATCTACCACCATTCTACGAAGAAGAAGATCCTCTATACATAATAATTTTTTAAATATTTTAAAGTAGAATAAGAGTTAATTATTTTGGTATAGTGACCATGGGACACACACACCACTCTTTACTCTACTTGCGATGTTATTATTATACCCAAAATGAAGCTAAAATATTACGAGAAGCATATAACATGGAAATGAAAAAGAATGGATATTTCGTTAATATTGAAACCCGGTTACATGTCGGTCCCTATTTGGGATACCCATCTTCATAAAATTATTTACAAGTGGATGAAGAGATGTCCCCTTTTGCAAAAGGGGTGGCGCTCTCTAAAATACTTCCTGATTCCACACACAAAAATTTCTGAGGGCTTACAGATGCCTCCTTCTCTAGATATGTCTCCCGGACGGATCCTCTTGCTCTCGTATTTCATGGATTATGTCTCATGAACCTATGGCATTGTATGAAATTGAAACAATAATACACATTTAGTTGTCCGAGATTGCCTCCTTGGATGAGGCTTGTTAGCAATAAATTCAATAATGAAAGGAAATATGCTCAATGTAATGAAACTAATGCTAAAATGGATCTTATGCTAATGACATGAAAACATAAGGAAAGCATAATGAAAAAAGCTAATACCAAAACCCTAGAATAGGCCTGAGGACCACTATCCAAGACAATGATTGCTAGAATGAAACATGTTCTCTTGCTCCAAGGCTATGGATCTTAAGATTGATATTAATGTTAAATAATTATTGTATGTGCACGGACAATTACCTCTCAGTTGGCTAGCACTTCGTCACTCCTCAAGGATGCTCAGATCTGCTCTCCAATATGATAGGGCGTCATTGTGTACGCTCTCCAATAAAAATATCTCTCAAATAAGTCTACTAAAAGATCATCCTTGGTATTAGAATTGATATCTATCATGGATGGATGATTATGGACCTCTTGGTTCTCTTAGTCTTACACCCTTTATAGTGTGAAACCTTAGGTATATGTGTTGAGCAAGGTGTTGCAAGAAGGTTGTCATTGTTGTCAACACAGGCAGTTAGATCCAAGGATGCAGTGGGTAGACAGATCAGAAGTCATTCAGATGCAGAAGATAGAAAAAATTCGAAGAAAAAGACAAGTTAGAAAACTGTCGCGATATCGCGACATGTTTTCTGTCGCGATTTCGCGACAAGTCGGAAGAGAGAGAAAGTGCAATAAGAAATGTCGCGATATCGCGACGAAAGTGAGGAGAGAGAAAGTGCAGCCAAAAATGTCGCGATATCGCGACGAAAATGAGGAGAGAGAAAGTGCAGCCGGAGATGTCGCGATTTCGCGACGGAAGTAAGGAGAGTGAAGGCGCAAGTCAAACTGTCATGATTTTGTGACAAGTCGGAGGCCAAGAAGTCAAGTTGAGAAACTGTAGCGATTTCGCTACATGTTGAATTTTCGCTGGCAGAAATAGGGAGAAAGTGTTAAGTGAAAAAGTTGTAGCGATTTCGCTACAAGTTACAAAGACCAAGTAAAGGTGTAGCGATTTCGCTACGAGCTGCAAAGGCACAAAGTAAAGGTGTAGCGATTTCGCTACGAGTTGCAAAGAGACGAAGTAAAGGTGTAGCGATTTCGCTACGAGCTGCAAAGGCACAAAGTAAAGGTGTAGCGATTTCGCTACGGGTAAAAGATGCGCAAAACAAAGGTGTAGCGATTTCGCTACAAGTCTAAAGTGCAGACATCAAAGTTGCAGCAATCATACTTCAAGTCGAAAGTGTAAGGCACAAGTCAAAATTTCTCAAGAAGAAGTAAGTTGGAAGCACAAGGCAAAGTTGTAGCGATTTCGCTACTGAATGAAGCACAAAATGTATGGAAGCCGAAAGCGTCGCGATTTCGGACGATAAAAGTAATAGCCCGAAAGCGTCGACGATTTCATGATCAAGAATAGCGACTGATCTCGTGACAAGAATGATGATGACATCAGCAACTGATCAAAGTGTCGCGATTTCATGACAAGAACGGAGGCAAAGCTGTCAATGGCCAAAAAGGTCACGATTTCATGATGACAAAGCCAAGGAGGTGTACGGACACAAAAAGTGTCACGATATCACGACGTGTTGCTATTTCATGGAAATAAGCTACGGGAAGGAGAAGAAGGTGGCAGAGGAGTTTGAGGCTGACAAGTTTGAATCGAGGCCGATGGTTTTTAGGGTTTCAAAGCCGAAAATTGCTAGGGTTTTACAGCGGACATCTTTGAGGTCTTGAAGCCGACATGTGTTAGGGTTTTACAACGAATGACTTTAGGGTTTTAAAGCTGACACTTATTAGGGTTATTACGATGGGAGTTTTTAGGGTTTGCAGTCGACAATCACAAAGGTTAATCAGCCAAAAAAATTCTAGGGTTTCATGTTGACTTCATTAGGGTTTGCAACTGACGTCTTTAAGTGACAGCCGAAGATGTTTGATATGGAATTCTCTTCTATAAAAAGGGGGTCTGTTGCGAGGTTAAGTGATGCAATAGATGTGAAAGGTGCGAAACAAGTTCGCGTGAAGCCGAGAGCAAGTCGTTTCGATCCAGAGAGTGAGAAAAGTGTTAGTTCTTTGGAATGGCAGTATAGAGAATATAGCGATGAGATAATGTGTAAGTGCGAGAAGGGTGATTGCATCAAGTTCGGTTGAGGAAAGTGCAGAGTCGTAATTCGGATCTGCAGATCGTGAAGTGCATGGATGATAAGAGCGCGATATGCGAAGTCATGTTCTAAGTCCGAAGTGACGAGTGCACGGTTTACAGAAGTAATCGATAAACTGAATACGGTAGAGAGCGCAAAGAAATATAGAGAAGCTATCGGATAGTGCGAATCATTTTGCGCAGAAGTAGCGAGATGCGGACATACAACAGAATGTAGAAAAATGGCAGATCATGAAAATTAAGGTGAAAGTTTTATTCTGCAATTTTTATTATTATCTTCCAAGTTGTAGCTTGGCATAAGGGGTTGGTGCCTCTTTCCAGTAGGTGCTTGGTAAAATAGGAGTTGGTGCTCCATTCTGTTGTAGCGAGATAAAGTTAAGGGGTTGGTGCTCCTTCCAGTTGGTGCTGGTAAAGGATTATGTAAAGTTGTAGCTTTGCATTGACTGGATTTGGATGGTAGTCCAAGCGGTATTTTTGAGGAGTAGCCACATTGGTGAACCTCGTTAAAATGCTGTGTTATGTGTGATGCTTTCTTGATGCATTTAGTATCTCTTTTATCTACTTTAAACTGCTGCTGGTTTTAAAATCATATGTTTTAGAAATTTTAAAGAACACACTGATTCACCCCCCTCTCAGTGTCATTGTGATTACAACAATTGGTATCAGAGCCAAGTACCTAACAAGGCTTAAACAGCTAAGGTGATCTTGGAAGTTACGCAATGGCAAGTGGTGAAGGATTCTCTTCGAACAAAGCGCCATTGTTTGATGGGACAAATTATGCATTCTAGAAAATTAGAATGCAAACATATCTCAGTGCTTTGGGCTTTGACATCTGGGGTGCGGTAGTTAATGGTTACAAAGCTCCTGCCACCGCTCCAACGGACACTGCAGGTAAAAAGGCATTTGAATGTGATTCAAAAGCAAGAAATGCTATTATGTGTGGACTAGTTGACAATGAGCTAGTCAAAGTCATAAATTGTGAATCAGCAAAAGACATCCGGGATAAACTAGAGAAAATTCATGAAGGAGATGATAGGATCAAGGAGGCCAAACTTCAAGCACATCGAGCTCAATACGAATCTTTAAAGATGGACAATGATGAGAACATAGAGACTTTCATGCAAAGAGTCAATGGGATCACGAATTCAATCAGAGGTCTTGGTGAAGAACTAACCGATGCTGCTATCGTGAAAAAGGTATTGAGATCACTTCCTTCTAGATTTGATTCAAAAGTCTCTGCCATAGAAGAAGCCAAAGATTTAAATCATTTTAGTATGGATGAGATGCATGGTTCTTTGACTGCTTTTGAAATGAGAATAGGAAGATCTAATCCCACTGATAGAGAAGCAGCCTTCAAAGCTCTAAAAGGCAAAAGCACAAAACAAGAATCTGAAGAAGAGAATGATTCGGATGAAATGGAAGCAAATTTTGTAAGAAAACTGAAGAAAGGAAAAGGAAAATACAAAGGGAAGCTACCTCTTAAATGTTTCGATTGTGGAGGCATTGGACACTTTGCTACCAAATGTCCTCTCAATAACAAGAACAAAGGTGAAGAAACTCAACATCAAGAAAGAGGTGAATGGAGGAAGAAAACAAACTTCAGAAAAGGCAATTTCAAAAAGAAAAGCTTTATCTCCCGAAATGCGAGAATCTTCGAGAGGACGGTTCTAGTGAAAACTCTGAGGAAGGAACAGGTGAGGCTCTTTTTATGGCATTTGAAATAGACAAATCAGAAGATGCAGAAAACACAGAAAAATAGAGAGGGAATGAACTCTGAAGTATCTATTGAAGAAGATGAGGTTGAAGTTGATTTAGAGGGTGAGCTGGTATCTGCTCTCATGGAATGGAAATCTAAGAAAAAGAAGAATGAAAAACTGTCAAGGAAACTTAAGGATGCAAATGACATTATAGCCGATCTAAAAACACAGACGAGAAGAATACAAGAAAATGTCCGAAGATCTTGAAATACAGGTAACCATGAAGATAGATTACTACTGCAAATTGGAAGAAGAAAATGTTAGTCTCCGAATACAGATACAAGAGCTGGATCGAAAAATCAACTGTCATTTAAAGCGTGAAGAAAGTTCGATGAAGCTGGACAAAATTCTAAGCGATCAAAGATCCACAGGTATCAAATTCGGTCTGGGCTTTACTGAAGGAGAATCATCAAGTGGACCAAAGGCAAGCAATGTTGAAAGTGAAAAGAGTAAAGACAAGGAACAGGCTGTGGAAAGAAAAACAAATCAGGCAAAAGAAAGTTGTAATACCAGTCCTGAAATAGCAGTTGACAATGATGGCTTTACCAAGGTCATACATCAAAAGAAAAGAAGATCTAAGGCTCCTGCAACAACTTGGCCAAGACCATATTTCAGGTTCAATCATTATTTCTATGGTTTTTGTTTTAAATGTAATGGTTATGGGCATAAAATTGTTGACTGCAAATACAATATAGGTCCAAGAAGTTTCACTAGTAAAAATGCTTTTGCTCCTCTAATGAGTTATGCAGTAGAATGTTTTAAGTGTCACAACTTCGGGCATATTGCCAGAAACTGTCGTAGTATTTCTGTTCCATATCAATCTCAGAAAAGAAGAACTCAACCATATAAGGCAAAACACAATAGAATTTCTTCTGAAGGATATGTGCAAAATTTTGAAAAGGGGAAATCCCAGCTAGAACCCAACACCACAGTTAAGACAGAATGGAAACAAAAGGAACAGCTCAGAAAAGAACAAGAATCTTTAATAGTGCAGACAACTTTTAGAGCTCAGAATAAATATGTACCGTGGATTCTTGACAGTGGTTGCTCAAGTCATATGACAAGTGATAAACAGAAATTTGAAAATCTACAGAAATATGAGGGTGGTTCTGTGAAGTTCGGCAATAATGATGGAGCCAAAATAATAGGTAAAGGATCGGTCAAAATTAGTGAAGGGAAAATCAAGTCAGAAGAAGTTTTATATGTGGATGGTTTGAAACATAATCTGTTAAGTGTGAGTCAAATCTGTGATAAAGGACATGAAGTGGTTTTCAAGAAGCAGGGTTGTGAAGTCAGAAAGATAAACAGTGGGAAATTGATAGCAACCGGCTCAAGGACGTCTGGCAACCTATACACTCTCTCAGAATCTTCAGAAGGTATGTGCTTCATGGGACAAGAAGAAGAGAACTGGTTGTGGCATAAGAGGCTTGGACACATAAGTTTTGATAATCTGGTAAGAATCAGCTCTAAACAAGCAGTGAGAGATATTCCAACCATTAAGAAACCTGCAAACAGTGTGTGTGCTTCATGTCAGAAGGGAAAGCAGACCAGAGTTTCATTTAAAACAAAAGAATACCATACTAGCAGGCCTTTGGAACTCATTCACACAGACTTATGCGGACCCATGAGGACTCAAAGCATAAACGGCGACAAATACTTTATGTTGTGTATTGATGATTTTTCCAGAATGACATGGATATTCTTCCTAAAAGATAAAACAGAAGCTTTTGAAATGTTCAGAACCTTCAAACAGCTAGTCGAGAATGAAACAGGGAAAAGGATTAAATGCTTGCGATCAGACAGAGGAGGAGAATTCATTTCGAATGAATTTTTAGAATACTATGAAAAATATGGTATCAGGAGACAATATTCAGCAGCCAGAACTCCTCAGCAGAATGGTGTAGTAGAAAGGAAGAACAGAACAATTCAAGAAATGGCACGCACCATGCTGGTAGAAAGCAAAATAGCAGATAGATTCTGGAAAGAAGCAGTTCACACAGCAGTATACATTCAAAACAGGTATATGTTAAGAACTCATGAATGCAAAACACCGTATGAGTTGTGGTTTGGTAGAAAAGCAACAACAAAACATCTCAAAGTATTTGGCTGTAAATGCTACATCAGAAAAACTGATGACAACCTTGGAAAGTTTGAAGATAGAGCAGATGAAGGTGTGTTTGTTGGTTATTCTCCACATAGCAAAGCTTACAAATGCTACAACAAGAGACTCAAGAAAATTGTGGACAGTGCAGATGTTAAATTCAATGAAGGGAGGAAACAAATAGTTAATTTTCAATAAAACTACCCAATCTACGAAGAAGTAATTGAAGTTGATGAAGTACATGGCATAGAAAATACATCTACGGCTGATACAGATGACTTATCAGATGACTCAGAGATGCAAGAAAATAGAAAATTCAAAACGGGCAGCTGGCAGAAAAATCATCCTAGAGACCAAATAATTGGAGATCCCACAGCTGGCATTCAGACAAGAAAGAAAGTAATAAGTAATTACTCTCTTTTATCCAGCATTGAGCCCAAAAACATAGATGAAGCAAGCAAAGATGACAGCTGGATGAAGGCAATAAATGAAGAGTTAGATCAGATAGAAAAGAACAGAACTTGGGAGTTAGTACCTAGACCTGCAAACAAGAATGTAATCGGCACCAAGTGGATATTTCGAAACAAATTAAATGAAGACGGACAGGTCATTAGGAACAAAGCAAGACTGGTTTGTAAAGGATATGCACAGGTCGAAGGCATTGATTTTGAAGAGACATTTGCTCCAGTGGCCAGATTAGAAGCAATTAGAATGTTTTTGGCCTTAGCAGTTCACAAAAACTTTAGGGTATATCAGATGGACGTAAAATCTGCCTTCTTAAATGGGAAACTCGAAGAGGAGGTATATATTGAACAACCAGATGGTTTTCAAATCAGTGAAGATCCCAACCTTGTCTGCAAATTAAAGAAAGCACTCGTATGGATTAAAACAAGCACCACGGGCATGGTATGCTAGGCTAGATAATTATCTCTCTCAACAAGGATTCAAGAAAGGATTAGTGGACGGTAATCTGTATGTGAAAACAGAAGATGGGCATCTCATTGTTCTTGTTGTCTATGTGGACGATATCATATTTGGCAGCAACAAAGATGAATCATGTAAAGACTTAGCAAACAAGATGCAGAATGAATTTGAAATGTCAATGATTGGTGAACTGTCTTACTTTCTGGGGTTACAAGTTAATCAGAATGAGAAAGGTATATTCATTTCTCAAATCAAATATGTGAAAGAAATGCTAAAGAGGTTCACTATGGAGGACAGTAAGCCAGTCAGCACGCCCATGACAACAGGCTGCAAGTTGAGTAAAGAAGACAAATCTCCACCTGTAGATCAAACCATGTATAGATCAATGATAGGAAGCTTACTATATTTAACTGCAACCAGACCTGATATTCTACAGGCAATTTGCATGGTAGCCAGATTTCAAGCCGATCCCAAAGAGACTCATGTAACATCAGTTAAAAGGATTTTTCGGTATCTCAAAGGCACCATGGAGTATGGGTTGTGGTATCCAAAAGGCAAAGATTTCACTCTTATATCATATTCAGATGCAGATTGGGCTGGATGTGTTGATGACAGAAAGAGTACCAGTGGAGGAGCATTCTATTTGGGGGACAGATTGGTTGCATGGCATAGTAAGAAGCAAGAGTCAGTGTCTTTATCTACCATTGAGGTAGAATATATTGCAGCAGCAACATGTTGCACACAAGTTCTGTGGATGAAACAAACCTTGAAAGATCTAGGTATTAATTTTAGTGAACCAATATCAGTAAAGTGTGACAACACCAGTGCAATCAATATTTCTAAGAATCCAGTAATGCACTCCCGGACAAAGCACATTGCTATAAGGTATCATTTCTTGAAAGAAAAAGTTGCAGAAGGAGAAGTTAAATTGGACTATGTCCCAACTACAGAACAGGTAGCAGATATTTTTACAAAACCTTTGCCCAAGGAAGTATTTGAGTATCTTCGGAGCAAATTAGGAGTAGTCACACTTCCTAAGAAGTGACTAGCTACGGGGATCACTTTCTCGGGGGGAGCACTTGAGTGCGTGAGGATGAACTCCAGGGGGAGTCAAATTGTGCCCGAGAAGTGTGAGGATGGACACAGGGAGAGTCTATAGCAGCCCTTTGGTATTATTGACAAAGGGGGAGAAAAGTTACAAGAATGTATATAGGTGTTGCCAACAATTCCAAAGGGGGAGATTGTTGAGCAAGGTGTTGCAAGAAGGTTGTCATTGTTGTCAACACAGGCGGTTAGATCCAAGGATGCAGTGGGTAGGCAGATCATAAGTCATTCAGATGCGAGAAGATAGAAAAAATTCGAAGAAAAAGACAAGTTAGAAAACTGTCGCGATATCGCGACATGTTTTCTATCGCGATTTCGCGACAAGTCGGAAGAGAGAGAAAGTGCAATAAGAAATGTCGCGATATCGCGACGAAAGTGAGGAGAGAGAAAGTGCAGCCAAAAATGTCGTGATATCGCGACGAAAATGAGGAGAGAGAAAGTGCAGCGGAGATGTCACGATTTCATGACGGAAGTAAGGAGAGTGAAGGCGCAAGTCAACTGTCACGATTTCATGACAAGTCGGAGGCCAAGAAGTCAAGTTGAGAAACTGTAGCGATTTCGCTACATGTTGACTTTTCGGCAAAAGCGGGAGAAAGTGTTAAGTGAAAAAGTTGTAGCGATTTCGCTACAAGTTACAAAGACCAAGTAAAGGTGTAGCGATTTCGCTACGAGCTACAAAGGCACAAAGTAAAGGTGTAGCGATTTCGCTACGAGTTGCAAAGAGACGAAGTAAAGGTGTAGCGATTTCGCTACGAGCTGCAAAAGCACAAAGTAAAGGTGTAGCGATTTTGCTACGGGTAAAAGATGCGCAAAACAAAGGTGTAGCGATTTCGCTACAGGTCTAAAGTGCAGACATCAAAGTTGCAGCAATCATACTTCAAGTCGAAAGTGTAAGGCACAAGTCAAAATTTCTCAAGAAGAAGTAAGTTGGAAGCACAAGGCAAAGTTGTAGCGATTTCGCTACTGAATGAAGCACAAAATGTACGGAAGCCGAAAGCGTTGAAAACGTGATTTCACGACAAGAATGCGGATGATGTCAGCGAAAGCTGAAAGTGTCATGATTTCATGACAGGTTGCGAGAAAAGTCGCCAGAAGCCGGAAGCGTCGCGATTTCATGACAAGAATGATGATGACGTCAGCAACTGATCAAAGTGTCATGATATCACGACAAGAACGGAGGCAAAGCTGTCAACGGCCAAAAAGGTCACGATTTCGTGACGACAAAGCCAAGGAGGTGTACGGACACAAAAAGTGTCACGATATCGTGACGTGTTGCTATTTCACAGAAATAAGCTACGTGAAGGAGAAGAAGGTGGCAGAGGAGTTTGAGGCCGACAAGTTTGAATCGAGGCCGACGATTTTAGGGTTTCAAAGCCGACAATTGCTAGGGTTTTACAGTGGACATCTTTGAGGTCTTGAAGCCGACATGTGTTAGGGTTTTACAACGAACGACTTTAGGGTTTTAAAGCCGACACTTATTAGGGTTATTACGATGGGAGTTTTTAGGGTTTGCAGTCGACAATCACAAAGGTTAATCAGCCAAAAAAATTCTAGGGTTTCATGTTGACTTCATTAGGGTTTGCAGTCGACGTCTTTAAGTGACAGTCGAAGATGTTTGATATGGAATTCTCTTCTATAAAAAGGGGCTATTGCGAGGTTAAGTGATGCAATAGATGTGAAAGGTGCGAAACAAGTTCACGTGAAGCCGAGAGCAAGTCGTTTCGATCCAGAGAGTGAGAAAAGTGTTAGTTCTTTGGAATGGCAGTATAGAGAATATAGCGATGAGATAATGTGTAAGTGCGAGAAGGGTGATTGCATCAAGTTCGGTTGAGGAAAGTGCAGAGTCGTAATTCGGATCTGTAGATCGTGAAGTGCATGGATGATAAGAGCGTGATATGAGAAGTCGTGTTCTAAGTCCGAAGTGACAAGTGCACAGTTTCTGAAGTAATCGATAAACTGAATACGAAAGAGAGCACAAAGAATTATAGAGAAGCTGTCGGATAGTGCGAATCATTTTGCGTAGAAGTAGCAGAATGCAAACATACAGTAGAATGCAAAAAAATGGCAGATCATGAAAATTAAGGTGAAAGTTTTATTCTGCAATTTTTATTATTATCTTCCAAGTTGTAGCTTGGCATAAGGGGTTGGTGCCTCTTTCCGGTAGGTGCTGGTAAAATAGGAGTTGGTGCTCCATTACGTTGTAGCGAGATAAAGTCAAGGGGTTGGTGCTCCTTCCAGTTGGTGCTTGGTAAAGGATTATGTAAAGTTGTAGCTTTGCATTGGTTGGATTTGGATGGTAGTCCAAGCGGTATTTTTGAGGAGTAGCCACATTGGTGAACCTCGTTAAAATGTTGTGTTATGTGTGATGCTTTCTTGATGCATTTAGTATCTCTTTTATCTACTTTAAACTGTTGTTGGTTTTAAAATCATATGTTTTAGAAATTTTAAAGAACACATTGATTCACCCCCCCTCTCAGTGTCATTGTGATTACAACAATTGGTATCAGAGCCAAGTACCTGAACAGGCTTAAACAGCTAAGGTGATCTTGGAAGTTACGCAATGGCAAGTGGTGAAGGATTCTCTTCGAACAAAGCGCCACTGTTTGATGGGACAAATTATGCATTCTGGAAAATTAGAATGCAAACATATCTCAGTGCTTTGGGCTTTGACATCTGGGGTGCGGTAGTTAATGGTTACAAAGCTCCTGCCACCGCTCCAACGGACACTGCAGGTAAAAAGGCATTTGAATGTGATTCAAAAGCAAGAAATGCTATTATGTGTGGACTAGTTGACGGTGAGCTAGTCAAAGTCATAAATTGTGAATCGACAAAAGACATCCGGGATAAACTAGAGAAAATTCATGAAGGAGATGATAGGATCAAGGAGGCCAAACTTCAAGCACATCGAGCTCAATACGAATCTTTAAAGATGGACAATGATGAGAACATAGAGACTTTCATGCAAAGAGTCAATGGGATCACGAATTCAATCAGAGGTCTTGGTGAAGAACTAACCGATGCTGCTATCGTGAAAAAGGTATTGAGATCACTTCCTTCTAGATTTGATTCAAAAGTCTCTGCCATAGAAGAAGCCAAAGATTTAAATCATTTTAGTATGGATGAGATGCATGGTTCTTTGACTGCTTTTGAAATGAGAATAGGAAGATCTAATCCCACTGATAGAGAAGCGGCCTTCAAAGCTCTAAAATGCAAAAGCACAAAACAAGAATCTGAATAAGAGAATGATTCGGATGAAATGGAAGCAAATTTTGTAAGAAAACTGAAGAAAGGAAAAGGAAAATACAAAGGGAAGCTACCTCTTAAATGTTTCGATTGTGGAGGCATTGGACACTTTGCTACCAAATGTCCTCTCAATAACAAGAACAAAGGTGAAGAAACTCGGCATCAAGAAAGAGGTGAATGGAGGAAGAAAACAAACTTCAGAAAAGGCAATTTCAAAAAGAAAAGCTTTATCTCCCGAAATGCAGAATCTTCAGAGGACAGTTCTAGTGAAAACTCTGAGGAAGGAACAGGTGAGGCTCTATTTATGGCGTTTGAAATAGACGAATCAGAAGAGGCAGAAAACACAGAAAACAGAGAGGGAATGAACTCTGAAGTATCTATTGAAGAAGATGAGGCTGAAGTTGATTTAGAGGGTGAGCTGGTGTCTGCTCTCATGGAATGGAAATCTGAGAAAAAGAAGAATGAAAAACTGTCAAGGAAACTTAAGGATGCAAATGACATTATAGCCGGTCTAAAAACACAGAGAGAAGAATACAAGAAAATGTTCGAAGATCTTGAAATACGGGGTAACCATGAAGATAGATTCTTGCTGCAAATTGGAAGAAGAAAATGTTAGTCTCCGAATACGAGATACAAGAGCTGGATCGAAAAATCAACTGTCATTTAAAGCGTGAAGAAAGTTCGATGAAGCTGGACAAAATTCTAAGCGATCAAAGATCCACAGGTATCAAATTTGGTCTGGGCTTTACTGAAGGAGAATCATCAAGTGGACCAAAGGCAAGCAATGTTGAAAGTGAAAAGAGTAAAGACAAGGAACAGGCTGTGGAAAGAAAAACAAATCAGGCAAAAGAAAGCTGTAATACCAAGTCCTGAAATAGCAGTGACAATGATGGCTTTACCAAGGTCATACATCAAAAGAAAAGAAGATCTAAGGCTCCTGCAACAACTTGGCCAAGACCATCTTTCAGGTTCAATCATTATTTCTATGGTTTTTGTTTTAAATGTAATGGTTATGGGCATAAAATTGTTGATTGCAAATACAATATAGGTCCAAGAAGTTTCACTAGTAAAAATGCTTTTGCTCCTCTAATGAGTTATGCAGTAGAATGTTTTAAGTGTCACAACTTCGGGCATATTGCCAGAAACTATCGTAGTATTTCTGTTCCATATCAATCTCAGAAAAGAAGAACTCAACCATATAAGGCAAAACACAATAGAATTTCTTATGAAGGATATGTGCAAAATTTTGAAAAGGGGAAATCCCAGCTAGAACCCAACACCACGGTTAAGACAGAATGGAAACAAAAGGAACAGCTCAGAAAAGAACAGGAATCTTTAATAGTGTAAAAAAATTTTAGAGCTCAGAATAAATATGTACCGTGGATTCTTGATGGTGGTTGCTCAAGTCATATGACGAGGTGATAAACAAAAATTTGAAAATCTACAGAAATATGAGGGTGGTTCTGTGAAGTTCGGCAATAATGATGGAGCCAAAATAATAGGTAAAGGATCGGTCAAAATTAGTGAAGGGAAAATCAAGTCAGAAGAAGTTTTATATGTGGATGGTTTGAAACATAATCTGTTAAGTGTGAGTCAAATCTGTGATAAAGGACATGAAGTGGTTTTCAAGAAGCAGGGTTGTGAAGTCAGAAAGATAAACTACGGTAAATTGATAGCAACCGGCTCAAGGACGTACGGCAACCTATACACTCTCTCGAGAATCTTCAGAAGGTATGTGCTTCATGGGACAAGAAGAAGAGAAGCTGGTTGTGGCATAAGAGGCTTGGACACATAAGTTTTGATAATCTGGTAAGAATCAGCTCTAAACAAGCGGTGAGAGATATTCCAACCATTAAGAAACACACAAACGAGTGTGTGTGCTTCATGTCGGAAGGGAAAGCGAGACCGAGTTTCATTTAAAACAAAAGAATACCATACTAGCGAGGCCTTTGGAACTCATTCACACGAGACTTATGCGGACCCATGAGGACTCAAAGCATAAACGACGACAAATACTTTATCTTTGTGTATTGATGATTTTTCCAGAATGACATGGATATTCTTCCTAAAAGATAAAACAGAAGCTTTTGAAATGTTCGGAACCTTCAAACGGCTAGTCGAGAATGAAACAGGGAAAAGGATTAAATGCTTGCGATCGGACGAGAGGAGGAGAATTCATTTCGAATGAATTTTTAGAATACTATGAAAAATATGGTATCGGGAGACAATATTCGGCGACGAGAACTCCTCGGTGAGAATGGTTTAGTGGAAAGGAAGAAAAGAACAATTCAAGAAATGGCACGCACCATGCTTGGCGAGAAAGCAAAATAGCGAGATAGATTCTGGAAAGAAGCGAGTTCACACGGCAGTATACATTCAAAACAGGTATATGTTAAGAACTCATGAATGCAAAACACCGTATGAGTTGTGGTTTGGTAGAAAAGCAACAACAAAACATCTCAAAGTATTTGGTTGTAAATGCTACATCGAGAAAAAGCTGATGACAACCTTGGAAAGTTTGAAGATAGAGCTAGATGAAGGTGTGTTTGTTGGTTATTCTCCACATAGCAAAGCTTACAAATGCTACAACAAGAGACTCAAGAAAATTGTGGACAGTGCAGATGTTAAATTCGATGAAGGGAGGAAACAAATAGTTAATTTTCAAGAAAACTACCCAATCTACGAAGAAGTAATTGAAGTTGATGAAGTACATGGCACAGAAAATACATCTACGGTGATACAGATGACTTATCGGATGACTCGAGAGATGCAAGAAAATAGAAAATTCAAAATGGGCAGTGGCGAGAAAAATCATCCTAGAGACCAAATAATTGGAGATCCCACAAGTGGCATTCGGACAAGAAAGAAAGTAATAAGTAATTACTCTCTTTTATCCAGACATTGAGCCCAAAAACATAGATGAAGCAAGCAAAGATGTCAGTTGGATGAAGGCAATAAATGAAGAGTTAGATCAGATAGAAAAGAACAGAACTTGGGAGTTAGTACCTAGACCTGCAAACAAGAATGTAATCGGCACCAAGTGGATATTTTGAAACAAATTAAATGAAGACGGACGGGTCATTAGGAACAAAGCAAGACTGGTTTGTAAAGGATATGCACGGTCGAAGGCATTGATTTTGAAGAGACATTTGCTCCGGTGGCCGGATTAGAAGCAATTAGAATGTTTTTGGCCTTAGCGGTTCACAAAAACTTTAGGGTATATCAGATGGACGTAAAATCTGCCTTCTTAAATGGGAAACTCGAAGAGGAGGTATATATTGAACAACCAGATGGTTTTCAAATCAATGAAGATCCCAACCTTGTCTGCAAATTAAAGAAAGCACTGTATGGATTAAAACAAGCACCACGGGCATGGTATGCTAGGCTAGATAATTATCTCTCTCAACGGGGATTCAAGAAAGGATTAGTGGACGGTAATCTGTATGTGAAAACAGAAGATGGGCATCTCATTGTTCTTGTTGTCTATGTGGACGATATCATATTTGGCAGCAACAAAGATGAATCATGTAAAGACTTAGCAAACAAGATGCGAGAATGAATTTGAAATGTCAATGATTGGTGAACTGTCTTACTTTATGGGGTTACAAGTTAATCAGAATGAGAAAGGTATATTCATTTCTCAAATCAAATATGTGAAAGAAATGCTAAAGAGGTTCACTATGGAGGACGGTAAGCCAGTCAGCACGCCCATGACAACTGGTTGCAAGTTGAGTAAAGAAGACAAATCTCCACCTGTAGATCAAACCATGTATAGATCAATGATAGGAAGCTTACTATATTTAAGCGCAACCGGACCGATATTCTACGGGCGGTTGCATGGTAGCCAGATTTCGAGGCCAGTCCCAAAGAGACTCATGTAACAACGGTTAAAAGGATTTTTCGGTATCTCAAAGGCACCATGGAGTATGGGTTGTGGTATCCAAAAGGCAAAGATTTCACTCTTATATCATATTCGGATGCAGATTGGGCTGGATGTGTTGATGACGAAAGAGTACCGGTGGAGGAGCATTCTATTTGGGGGACAGATTGGTTGCATGGCATAGTAAGAAGCAAGAGTCAGTGTCTTTATCTACCGCTGAGGCAGAATATATTGCAGCAGCAACATGTTGCACACAAGTTCTATGGATGAAACAAACCTTGAAAGATCTAGGTATTAATTTTAGTGAACCAATATCAGTAAAGTGTGACAACACCAGTGCAATCAATATTTCTAAGAATCCAGTAATGCACTCCCGGACAAAGCACATTGCTATAAGGTATCATTTCTTGAAAGAAAAAGTTGCAGAAGGAGAAGTTAAATTGGACTATGTCCCAACTACAGAACAGGTAGCAGATATTTTTACAAAACCTTTGCCCAAGGAAGTATTTGAGTATCTTCGGAGCAAATTAGGAGTAGTCACACTTCCTAAGAAGTGACTAGCTACTGGGATCACTTTCTCAGGGGGAGCACTTGAGTGCGTGAGGATGAACTCAGTGGGAGTCAAATTGTGCACGAGAAGTGTGAGGATGGACACGGGGAGAGTCTGCGGCAGCCCTTTGGTATTATTGACAAAGGGGGAGAAGAGTTACGGGGAATGTATACAGGTGTTGCCAACAATTCCAAAGGGGGAGATTGTTGAGCAAGGTGTTGCAAGAAGGTTGTCATTGTTGTCAACACGGGCGGTTAGATCTAAGGATGCAGTGGGTAGGCAGATCAGAAGTCATTCAGATGCAGAAGATAGAAAAAATTCGAAGAAAAAGACAAGTTAGAAAACTGTCGCGATATCGCGACATGTTTTCTGTCGCGATTTCGTGACAAGTCGAAAGAGAGAGAAAGTGCAATAAGAAATGTCGCGATATCGCGACGAAAGTGAGGAGAGAGAAAGTGCAGCCAAAAATGTCGTGATATCGCGACGAAAATGAGGAGAGAGAAAGTGCAGCCGGAGATGTCACGATTTCACGACGGAAGTAAGGAGAGTGAAGGCGCAAGTCAAACTATCATGATTTCATGACAAGTCGGAGGCCAAGAAGTCAAGTTGAGAAACTGTAGCGATTTCGCTACATGTTGACTTTCATTGGTAGAAACCGGGAGAAAGTGTTAAGTGAAAAAGTTGTAGCGATTTCGCTACAAGTTACAAAGACCAAGTAAAGGTGTAGCGATTTCGCTACGAGTGCAAAGGCACAAAGTAAAGGTGTAGCGATTTCGCTACGAGTTGCAAAGAGATGAAGTAAAGGTGTAGCGATTTCGCTACGAGCTACAAAGGCACAAAGTAAAGGTGTAGCGATTTCGCTACGGGTAAAAGATGCGCAAAACAAAGGTGTAGCGATTTCGCTATAGGTCTAAAGTGCAGACATCAAAGTTGCAGCAATCATACTTCAAGTCGAAAGTGTAAGGCACAAGTCAAAATTTCTCAAGAAGAAGTAAGTTGGAAGCACAAGGCAAAGTTGTAGCGATTTCGCTACTGAATGAAGCACAAAATGTACGGAAGCCGAAAGCGTCGCGATTTCGCGTGACAAAGATATGCATAAAGGAATGAAAGTGTCACGATTTTGAGTTGGAAAACAGCCGGAAGCTAGAAGCGTCGTGATTTTGCGACAAGAATGATGATGACGTCAGCAACTGATCAAAGTGTCGCGATATCGCGACAAGAACGGAGGCAAAGCTGTCAACGGCCAAAAAGGTCACGATTTCATGACGACAAAGCCAAGGAGGTGTACGGACACAAAAAGTGTCGTGATATCATGACGTGTTGCTATTTCACGGAAATAAGCTACGTGAAGGAGAAGAAGGTGGCAGAGGAGTTTGAGGCCGACAAGTTTGAATCGAGGCCGACGGTTTATTATTTAGGGGTTTCAAAGCCGACAATTGCTAGGGTTTTACAACGGACATCTTTGAGGTCTTGAAGCCGACATGTGTTAGGGTTTTACAACGAACAACTTTAGGGTTTTAAAGCCGACACTTTTTAGGGTTATTACGATGGGAGTTTTTAGGGTTTGTAGCCGACAATCACAAAGGTTAATCAGCCAAAAAATTCTAGGGTTTCATGTTGACTTCATTAGGGTTTGCAGCCGACGTCTTTAAGTGACAGTCGAAGATGTTTGATATGGAATTCTCTTCTATAAAAAGGGGGTCTGTTGCGAGGTTAAGGTGTGCAATAGATGTGAAAGGTGCGAAACAAGTTCGCGTGAAGCCGAGAGCAAGTCGTTTCGATCCGAGAGTGAGAAAAGTGTTAGTTCTTTGGAATGGCAGTATAGAGAATATAGCGATGAGATAATGTGTAAGTGCGAGAAGGGTGATTGCATCAAGTTCGGTTGAGGAAAGTGCAGAGTCGTAATTCGGATCTGTAGATCGTGAAGTGCATGGATGATAAGAGCGCGATATGCAGAAGTCGTGTTCTAAGTCCGAAGTGACAGTGCGTAGTTTACAGAAGTAATCGATAAACTGAATACGACAGAGAGCGCAAAGAAATATAGAGAAGTTGTCGGATAGTGCGAATCATTTTGCGCAGAAGCAGCAGAATGCAGACATACAGCAGAATGCAAAAAAATGGCAGATCGTGAAAATTAAGGTGAAAGTTTTATTCTGCAATTTTTATTATTATCTTCCAAGTTGTAGCTTGGCATAAGGGGTTGGTGCCTCTTTCCGGTAGGTGCTGGTAAAATAGGAGTTGGTGCTCCATTCTGTTGTAGAAGATAAAGTCAAGGGGTTGGTGCTCCTTCCGGTTGGTGCTTGGTAAAGGATTATGTAAAGTTGTAGCTTTGCATTGATTGGATTTGGATGGTAGTCCAAGTAGTCTTTTTGAGGAGTAGCCACATTGGTGAACCTCGTTAAAATGTTGTGTTATGTGTGATGCTTTCTTGATGCTTTTAGTATCTCTTTTATCTGCTTTAAACTGCTACTGGTTTTAAAATCATATGTTTTAGAAATTTTAAAGAACACACTGATTCACCCCCCCTCTCAGTGTCATTGTGATTACAACAATATGTCCAAGCCCTAGGAATGAATTTCTCATGCGTAGTGAATGTTAGCATGAGAAGCTTTTGTCCTTTGTCTATGTTTGAAGGACAGTTAACTGAAATATAACTGCCCACTTGGGTCTCCTATGCAAATTGGTTGTTAGCATGAGAAGATTTTGTCCTTTATTTATGTTTGGAGGCCAGTTAACTGAAGTCTAACTACCCACTTGAGTCTCCTATGCAGATTTGTTGTTAGGATGAGAAGCTTTTGTCCTTTGTCTATGTTTGGAGGCCATTTAACTGAAGTCTAACTGCCCACTTGAGTCTCCTATGCAAATTGGTTGTTAGCATGAGAATATTTTGTCATTTTTCCATGTTTGAAGGCTAGTTAACTGAAGTCTAACTTTGGACTTGAGTCTCCCATGTAAACTGGTTGTGAGGGGGAATGCAAAGTTGTTCCTGCTCACTTTATTGTATGTAAACTAACACTTCCACCCCTAATTAGGCTTGTTTGTCGACAAAATGCTTTTTATGACTTAACCACTATCGTCTACAGTGACTAATATTTGGCCGCTATTATCTGCAGCGGCTAAGGTCTGGTCACTCTTAGCTTGAGCGACTAGGATACAGTCACTCTGGTTTACAACGGCTAAGCTTGGATGGGTTAAAACTACCATTTTGAGTGGTTAGGACCACTGATTGCTCTTGTAAAGGTCCAAAATTGGACATATGGTCTTCATATGTGCTCATATGAGTGGTTTCCTAAACATGACACATTTTAGGTGTCTATAGATGCCCCTTTTTGTGATGCGCTATGTGGAAAAACACAATGCTGAGCAAAAACGTAGACTGCTATGTTTGTGGGGTGATTTGACCAAAGGGTTTAAGATTCCTTTGGGGAATTTTGTTAGGTTGACCAAAGGGCTTACGTCCTTTGGGGCATTTGTTTTTTACCAAAGGACTTGCATCCTTTGGGGCATTTGTTAAGTTGACCAAAGGGATTATGTCCTTTGGGGCATTTTTTTTTTACCAAAGGACTTGCATCCTTTGGGGCATTTGTTAAGTTGACCAAAGGGATTATGTCCTTTGGGAAATTTGTTTTGACCAAAGGACTTGCATCCTTTGGGGCATTTGTTAAGTTGACCAAAGGGCTTATGATATCTGGGGCATTTTTTTTTTACCAAAGGTCTTGCATCCTTTGGGGCATTTGTTAAGTTGACCAAAGGGCTTATGCTCTCTGGGGAATTTGTTAAGTTGACCAAAGGGCTTTGTCCTTTGGGGCATTTGTTAAGTTGACCAAAGGGCTTATGCCCTTCGAGGCATTTTTTTTTTGACCAAAGGGAGTGTGTCCTTTGGGGCATTTGTTAAGTTGACCGAAGGGCTTATGCTCTCTAGGGCATTTGTTAAGTTGACCAAAGGGCTCCTTCCTTTGGGACATTTGTTAAGTTTACCAAAGGGTTTATGCCCTTCGAGACCTTTTGTTTTTTACCAAAGGGCTTGTGTCATTTGGGGTATTTGTTAAGTTGACCAAAGGGCCTATGCTTTCTGTGGCATTTGTTATGTTGACCAAAGGGCTTGTGTCATTTGGGGAATTTTTTAAGTTGACCAAAGGGCTTGCATCCTTTGGGGCATTTGTTAAGTTGACCAAAGGGCTTGTGTCCTTTGGGGCATTTGTTAAGTTGACCAAAGGGCTTATGTTCTTTGGGGTATTTTTTAAGTTGGCCAAAAGGCTTGCGTCCTCTTGGGCATTTTTTAAGTTGACCAAAGGGCTTATGCTCTCTAGGGAATTTGCTAAGTTGACCAAATGTCTTGTGTCCTTTGGGGCATTTGTTAAGTTGACCAAAGGTCTTGTGTCGTTTGGGGCATTTGTTAAGTTGACCAAAGGGCTTGTGTCCTTTGGGGCATTTATTAAGTTTGACCAAAGGGATTATGTCCTTTGGGGCATTTGTTTTTTACCAAAGGGCTTATGCTCCTTGGGGCTTTTGTAAGTTGGTTGCTATTTTTGATTGTTTATTAGGGGAAGTATGATACCAATATTGCCCCAGTCGATGCTTGAAAATATTTTTGCTTTGATTTTATGTTATGGATATAATGATGAATGCAATGCATAGATAATGATTTGATTATGCTATATGTATGCAATGTATTGATGACATGTACTAGCTAGATGATAGATATATGATTAGATAGTATGATCTAGATGATGATGATGGATGCACATGTGAATGTATGTTTAATTTTGGTGTATTGTATGCATCTAACTCATGTTGTTATGATATGGTAAATGTGTTGTGTGCTAATGCATTATCTACATGGTTTTGATATGATGTAAATGAACCTGTATGCTTCAATCACTTAAAACATAAGGAATGCATATGATATGAGTTTAACAATCCAATGGGTGACACCACAGAAAGTAAAAAAAAATCATGAATTTAAATAATCACTCTTATCATAAGAATTGATTAAGTATTCATATGTGAGATGTAATGGTATGAAATGTATGTATTTTATTGATAAGTTTCTATAAATTAAAATATACAAAATAGTCAGTGGCCATCTACATATCATTTCTAATATATATCCGGTATCTATCCTACTCTGTTGATACCCCCTAATTTATAGAATCTTATAAATAAAATTGATGATGTGATTGATGATATGATTTGTTGCTATGTAGGAATTTTTGAGGTTTTTCCTGAGACTCAAACACTCTAGTTACCCTATCAAAATTACGTATTTACCAATCAAGGTTTTTGAACAGTAAAGTTTTCATCATGGACCTAGATACTCATTATCCCTGTGTGTGCAAATGAATATATTTATATAGAACTCAAATATTTCCTCCAATTTCAGGCGAGATTATTTCAGCCCATTTCTAAGATCGGGGATCTTCAAGTGTTCATCTTATTCTTGTGTTGGACTTAGTTGGACTATACCACTAGGCAGTATTGGGTTACCTAAAGCTAGCTCATCCACATTCAAACATTGGTCTACACAAATGCATAGCTATTGTGTTAGACATATTATCATGCATAAGGATATCACCATTTCTAGGCTAGCTATGCACCAAACCTGTAATGGAGATCGCCTTCCAGTTTTGTATAATGCTGAGAATTCCAGGGATTCAAGCTCCATTCCCTTATTTTATTCCTTTTGACTTGGGATACTTGCTCGTGATAAAAATCACAGTTTATTTTTGACTGATTTTTTTTGTTTCTTTTGAGCAAGGGATTCTTTTAGTGATGATAATCACTGTTTATTTTGTTTTTTTTTCCTTTTGATACTTTGAACTATGACTTTGGATGTCGATGTATGACTTTTGAGGATTTTGAACTTTGCTTTGACTCTAGGATTTTTGCTTGTTTTTATTAAAGCAAGGGATTTCTAGGTAGGGCGGAGCTTGTCCTTTTGTCAATTCTCAACACTTTTGAACCAGTTGCATAGGGGGATAAGCAAGGAAGACCCTTTTCACTTTAGGTAACCTAACCACTTTTACAACTTTCATATTTCCCTTGTACCAACTAGAATTTAGTGTTTGTAATTAGTGATGGGATCCTGAAATATGCTAAGCTTTGTCACCACTAGACCTTACTCTCTACTAACCAATATGGCTTTCCACAAAAGTTGATAGGATCACTAGGTATGGTTGAATAACCGGAAAACCATAGTATATTATGTATAGCAACAAGTAATGGTTGTGTTGAAAAACATAATTACACACATGTATGAGTGGATGTAGATGGATTTGAGTATTTGTGATACAAACTGTGGCATCGTTTGCTAGATTGTGATCATAACATATGCAAATGTAATCGATATGAATGTTTAATTCAATGAAAATATGTGGATGTAAATGTGAGATGAAAATATTTTTGTATTTTTGGATGCTTTCAATTTTTTGATCTTTTGATTATTTTGAATGTTTTGAACTTTCGATTTTAGATTGTTTTTATGATTTTATGTTTTGATTTTGACCAAAGGATTTTAAGATGCCTTTGGAGCCTTTTGTGATTTTTTTTGACCAAAGGGATTTAAGATGCCTTTGGGGCCTTTCATGATTTAATTTGACCAAAGGGCTTTAATATGCCTTTGGGGCCTTTTGTGATTTTTTGGTTTTCTATTGTTTTTACGATTTTAAAATTTAATGAATGTTTTTGAACTTATTTTGATGTCTTGACCAAAGGGCTTATTGTGCCTTTGGGATTTTTGTGGGTTTACCAAGAAGCATGAAGATGTCCTTGGAGCATTTTTATTAATTTTACCAGGCGACATAAAGATACCCTTGGAGCATTTTTATTAATTTGAGTTTGACCAAGTGGCATAAGTATACCCTTGGAGAATTTTGATTAGTTTGACCAAGCGACATAAAGATACCCTTGGAGCATTTTGATTAATTTGAATTTGACCAAGCGGCATAAAGATACCCTTGGAGCATTTTGATTAATTTGACCAAGTGGCATAAAGATACCCTTGGAGCATTTTGATTAATTTGAATTTGACCAAGCGGCATAAAGATACCCTTGGAGCATTTTTGATTAATTTGAATTTGACCAAGCGGCATAAAGATACCCTTGGAGCATTTTGATTAATTTGAATTTGACCAAGCAGCATAAAGATACCCTTGGAGCATTTTTGATTAATTTGAATTTGACCAAGCGACATAAATATACCCTTGGAGCATTTTTTTTATGAGATTTGACCAAGAAGCTTAGAGATGCCCCTGGTGCCTTTCGTTTTTGATTTTTTATGTTTTATGATTTGTTTGTATTTTTTATATATTTGAATGTTTTTGAATTTTTGATATATTATGAGGGGGGAATGTGTGACACCTTAAATACCCCCAATGTGTGCGTCACTTAATGAAAGTGAGGAAGGTGTGATACCTTCAGAACCCTCACTTTGTCTCATTAAACTTGATGTGGATGATGGGGAAGGTATTTGACCTTTAAGATCCCTAGTGCACATGTTGTCCATTGTAATGTAATCAACCTTCTTAGGAAGAGTGATGAAAATCAACTCTCCTAATTGGGGCACAGATCCTTGTGAGGTGCCCCTATCTGGGTAGGGAGGAATGAGTGAACCATATGGACGAAGCTCATTTCGCTCTAATAGGTCTTGGACCACATTCTTGAATCCATGACAATCACAAATGTCATGGCCCTCTATTCGATGGTAGATGTAGTAATGGTCCTCTCTATAACCCCTGGGTTTAGCTCTATTTGGGTATAGAGGCTTTATTTCGAGTAAGGTGATGACCCTAGCTTCCTATAGCTTTTGAAAAATATTTGACATAGACTCATTTAAAGGAGTCCAAATGCGTTGTCGTTGCTTTGATTGTTTAGCATGCTTTGTCCTGGTATGAGGACCAGGTTGAGCCCTAGGTATATCACTTGCTGGCTTAGGGGGATCTTGTTGAGGCTTCTATTGTGGCTGCCTAGGAGACAATTTGACCTTAGATAAAGGTTGATTTTGTCTCTCAATATGGTTCATGATAAAGTGCAATGCCTCATTTTGTTTCTTCATTTATGCCTCTATATTATAGAGGTGATTTTGCATATGCTCCAAGATTGATATGACTTTCATGTGTATTTCTAGTGATTGGTTTGAAATACCATTGTCTATTGAAGGAGGTGATAAAGTAGGTGCTAAATATACACTGGGTAACTGTAAATCACCAATTTCCTTTATTTGAGTTGATATGGATGCTTCATGATGATCCACTTTGTTAGTGGTATCCACATGCTCATTTTTATGACTTAGTTCATGTTTATGTTTCACTTTGTAGTGTTTCATTGTACTAGCTTTGATACCCCCTATCTAATGTAGGGGGAATAGTTGTTCTTGTTCTTGAGGAGGCACCATGAGAAGTGAGTTAGGGGTGACTAATGCAAATGATTTTGATCCCTTCAATGGGGAAGCAACATCTAATTGCACCACATATTGTTTTATCTACCTTAGAGTCACTTGGTCCTCTATCTCACTATTGACCATTGCCACAAACTCTTGAGAAGGCACTTTTTCTTGTGTCTCATCAAATTTCTTGTAATACTTGAATGGCTCAGGATCATGGGGGACCACATACACTTGTCCTTGATGTATGAATTTTATGTTTTGGTGCACTATGGAAGGTATGCATTCCATATCTCTCATCCATGGTCTGCCTAGTAATATGTTGTACTGCCTCTCACCTTCCAAGATATAGCACAATGTAGGTGTAGCACCCCAAAATTGGCACAGTTAAACCTTAATAAAAAGATAAAATTTTGAATTTTAACCCCAAACCGCCCGTTAACCGCCTGTTACCCGCTTTCCTTATTTTCTGCACCATTTTTAGGATTTGTTTTGACCATTGGACAATATCATTGTAGATTAGATGAAATTGTCCCAGATCTGATGAATTCGTCTGGAAGAGAACGTCCAGACGATTTTGTCCCAAAATAGAATTTTCATAATTAGCTTCTGTTTCAACAGCTTCTCTAACCTGTGTAGAAAGCGTGTCTACATAGTTAGAGTCTCCCCCATTGGAGATCTCCTAAATTGGGATGATCTCCAACCTCCTAACCTCTCCCTAATCCTATATAAACTGGGACTTTCTTAGCTTATCCCCTTGAACCCCCTAGATGACGGATTTCCCTGTAGATTTAGTTCCTTATACATTAGAGCATCCCCGCACCATAATTTGCATTGCATATTTCAAATTTTCTTGCAAAAATCTTATTGTTCTTTAGCCAAAACAAGCTTGGATCATCGCAGGCGATTATAGATGATTTCGAACGATCCTGTTGCAGATCGACGATGATCTCGTACGATTGGAGGTGATCTAGACTATAGTCCAGATTGGGGGCAATCAGAGCCCAGAGTTTGCATTTCCTTATTGTTTTTTTGCATTTCTTTATGCATTGTCTTAGTTATTGTATTTATGCATCTTGGAGTTCACCTCATTTAACATAAATGCATGATAAATCCAAAATAAATTGTTAAGTTGATGCATTTCTTTTTAATTGCTATTTTTATCTATTATTTAGACAAATTCATTATTATTTCTATCATTTCCCCTTGCTTTTACAGTTGCATTTTTGGTATTTTGTATCTATTTCTGTGATTGTAGGTTTCTAATGAATTCAGCTGATGAATTCGTCAGATCTTCGATGATCCTATCTGATATCAGACGACAGACTGAGATCTAAGATGATTCTGTGCAATTCCAGAAGATTACGTACGATTTGAGATGATTTGGACTGCTACAAGACTCAGAATATTCATCAGACATCCGAAAATCAGGTATGTTCTATCCTATTTAGCATATTCTTTGTGTTTAGCATTTATTCATGTTTTCTATATTCATAAAATCAGCATTGGCATATAGAATAGTTTAGATTCATCTTGGCCAAACCTAGGAATTGAATGATTAAAGCGCAAAATGAACACATCAAACCTACTATCAACCTAGGCATGGAAACTGCCACTCAAAATTTTCCTGGTGAACCCACCATCCATCAAAAATTCACCCTTATACCCATTCCTTGAGAGGCGGGACCTTCAAATGGCCTCTCAGTCTAAGGTATTGTCCCATCCTTCTCGCATCCCCCTTTTGGGTGCAGATCCTATAGCCTGAAGGTAAGGATGCGAAAAATTTGGAGCGATACATTTTGGTGAACCCGACATGAATAACATAAGCATCTTTCTGATTCAAAAATATATAAAAAGAAAACAACAAAATCATCATTTCAATTTTGTATGTTTTAGATTCAATTCTAAATAATAGATACTAAATATTACTTTTAGAAGTACTAAAGAAACCATGAGTTTTTACTCAAATCAATATGAGCCCATCAGTAATGTTGGAAGAATTCAGCCAAATACATTTGTTGATTATGACCAACCTCATCCCTATTCAACATCACCTCCATCACACTTTTCTCATTTTTCATCATCACCCCCACAGGTACTTCACCTTTTGTTTTGGTCTATGGCACTGAAGCTATTTTTCCCTTTGAATTAGAAGTTCCTTCTTTAGCTCTACTACTTCAAGATACTGAAGTAGGAGATGAATATCGTGCTAGCAGATTTAGTCAGCTGGAAATCCTAGATGAAAAGCACATCAATGCTTTGGAGCATCTTCGTGCCTACCAAAACAAGCTTAAGAGAGTATACCTCAAGAAAGTTCATCATACCATAGAAAGCAGTCGTACGATTCAACCTAGAATCATCGTTTAAAAGATTGAGTACATTTTTGCTTTCTCGTAAAATGGGAAAAACTCGTATTTAACGCATTTTCTTCAGAAAATTCGCTAAAGAGGGGAAAATGTAGCACCCCAAAATTGGCACAATTAAACCTTAATAAAAAGATAAAAATTTGAATTTTAACACCAAACTGCCCATTAACCGCCTGTTACCCGCTTTCCTTGTTTTTCGCATCATTTTTAGGATTGGGTTTGACTGTTGGACAATATTGTCACAGATTAGACGAAATCGTCCCAGATCTGACGAATTCGTCTGGAACAGAACGTCTAGATGATTTTGTCCCAAAACCGAATTTTCATAATTAGCTTCTGTTTCAACAACTTCTCTAACCTAGGCAGAAAGTGTGTCTGCGTAGTTAGAGTCTCCCCCATTGGAGATCTCCCAAATTGGGATGATCTCCAACCTCCTAACCTCTCCGTAATCCTATATAAACTGGGAATTTCTTAGTTTATCCCCCTGAACCCCCTAGCTAAGGGATTTCCCTACAGATTTAGTTCCTTATACATTAGAGCATCCCCGCACCATCGTTTGCATTGCATATTTCAAATTTTCTTGCAGGAATATTACTGTTCTTCAGCCGAAACAAGCTTGGATCGTCGTAGGTGATTAAAGACGATTTCGAATGATCCTATTGCAGATCGACGATGATCTCGTACGATTGGAGGCGATCTAGACTGTAGTCCAGATTGGGGGCAATCAGAGCCCAAAGTTTGCATTTCCTTATTATTTTTTGCATTGTCTTAGTTATTGTATTTATGCATCTTGGAGTTCACCTCATTTAATATAAATGCATGATAAAGCCAAAATAAATTGTTAAGTTGATGCAACATTTCATTTTAATTGCTATTTTGATATATTATTTAGACAAATTCATTGTTATTTCTATCATTTCCCATTGCTTTTGTAGTTGCATTTTTGGTATTTTGTATCTGTTTCTATGATTGCAAGTTTTTGATGAATTCAACTGATGAATTCCTCAGATCGTCGACAATCCTGTCTAATCTCAGACGATCGACTGAGATATGAGACGATTCTGTGTAATTCCAGATGATTACATACGATTTGAGACGATTTGGACTACTACAAGACTCAAAATATTCATCAAACATCCATAAATTAGGTATGTTCTATCCTATTTAGCATATTCTCTATGTTTAGCATTTATTCATGTTTTTTGTATTCATAAAATCAGCATTGGCATATAGAATAGTTTAGATTCATCTTGGCCAAACCTAGGAATTGAATGATTAAAGTGCAAAATGAACACATCAAACCTACTATCAACCTAGGCGTGGAAATTGCCACTCAAAAGTTTCCTGGTGAACCCACCATCCATCGAAAATTCACCCTTATACCCCTCCCTTGAGAGGCGGGACCTTAAAAGGGCCTCTCAGTCCGAGGTATTGTCCCATCCTTCTCACATCCCCCTTTTGGGCACGGATCCTATAGCCTGAAGGTAAGGATGCGAAAAATTTGGAGCGATACATTTTGATGAACCCGACGTGAATAACATAGGCATCTTTCTGATTCAAAAATATAAAAAAAAACCAACAAAATCATCATTTCAAGTTTGTATGTTTTAGATTCAATTCTAAATAATAGATACTAAATATTACTTTTAGAAGTACTAAAGAAACCATGAGTTTCTAATCAAATCAATATGAGCCCATCAGTAATGTTGGAAGAATTCAGCCAAATACATTTTTTTATTATGACCAACCTCATCCCTATTCAACATCACCTCCATCACACTTTTCTCAATTTTTCATCATCACCCCCATGGGTACTTCACCTTTTGTTTTGGTCTATGGCACTGAAGCTGTTTTTCCCTTTGAATTAGAAGTTCCTTCTTTAGCTCTACTACTTCAAAATACTGAAGTAGGAGATGAATATTGTGCTGGCAGATTTAGTCAGCTGTAACTCCTAGATGAAAAGTGCATCAATGCTTTGGAGCATCTTCGTGCCTACCAAAACAAGCTTAAGAGAGCATACCTCAAGAAAGTTCATCATCGATCCTTTGAGATCGACGACCTTGTATTAAAAGAAAATAAAAAAAATACTAATGCAACTAAAGACCTTAAAGGTAAATTTGAGCCCAACTAGCTTGGACCATATGTCATCACTGCTAAATTTGGATCGGGAGCATATCAATTAGCTACCTTAGATGGTAAAGATCTTAAAGAACCTATGAACATTATGCATCTTAAGCGTTACTATGCGTAACATTTGGTCATTTTCATCATTTGTACATATTGTGTATTTTGCATATTGTTTCCTTTTAGTTATTCATATAAAATTTCAAACAAAAAAAATAGTAATCGTATTTCTTCTTTCCATTCATCAATTAAAATCAAAATATAAAAACATCAAAATCCTTAAAATCTTCAAAAACATCTTTTATTTTCGCACATATCAATTCTTGAAGTATTGCAGTTATATTTTCAATTATTTTGGATAAATTAGCATTTATTTGAAATCCCACACTTTCACACTCACATACATAAATATCTTGCTTTTATTTGTTATGATTATTACTCTCTCTTATATCAAAGTCCACATTTGAATTAAATAAAGTTTTGAGCATAGAGAATTGATCTTGTTATTTACTTGAACCAAGCATATCTTTTCACATTAAAATGATTTCATTGCAAATTCAATATGATGCTACATAGTAGAAGTGGTTTCTTGAGCGAAAAGTTTCCCCTGCTATCCTATCATGCACATGGTCTAGAATCTTTGAGAATTGACAAAAGGACAAGCTCACCCCTACCCAGAATAAAAATCCCTTGCTCTACAACCAATCCGAGCAAGTATCCCTAGTATAGGAAGCAAAAGAAAAATTCAAAGCAAAAGACAAAAAGAAAAATATTATTTTGTACCATCACAACAATATTTCAGCATTGTCTCAGTTCCAAGCAAAAAAAAAATACAAATACAAAAAAAAAAAAAAAAGGAAAAAGAAAAAAAAAAAAAAAAAGAGAAAATAAGCAAACAAGAAAAAGCAAAAGCAAATAGCAAATAAAATCCCTTTCCCTACCCCTTGAAAATAAAAGAAGGGTGAATGAGCTTGAATCCTTGGAATTCTCAATTATTCGAAAACCGTGAGGTAAGCCCCATAACAGGTGGTTTGTGCTCAACCCGCTTGGCCTTGGGTAATTCCTAGCGTGGTGATATGTCTGTCACATTAGCGACCTTATTTTGTACAGACCTATGTCAGCTTATGGATTAGCTAGCTCTTGATAACCCGAATTACATAGTAGTCTGGTATGGTTACATGCATATAAATCATGGTCAAGGAACACTCATTTGGTTAATTCAAATTACTTGTATCAAATTTTCTTGCTCAAAATTGGTGAATGAATAATAAAATTGCGCACACATTTGTATTTGAGAGATTCTGTATCATTATGATAAAGCAAGATCGGTAATGAACTCACATTTCCACATGAGGGTTCCGTATAAATCTATATTTGTCTTTGAGATAATGTAAAATATTTTTGCAAATCTTTTTGGAATAATTTTTCTTATTTTAGCACATCTGTTTAGTATAAAAACAACTATATACATTGTTTTCAAAAATCACAAAATGTTTTCAAACAACATATGACACAAATATAATCAATAAAGTCATGTTCATATTATTATTTTCTGTTTATCAAAAGTCAAAAATCAATCCTGCAATAAAGCTAAAATATCAATTTCTTCTTTGGATTTCGCGATGATGGTATAAGTCTATACCTATAATTCTATGCCTAGCGCAAGCCATTGTTCTAATTTTATTTTCCCATTCATTTAAAAAAAAAATCATAAAAAACATATGACTTACATCATTATGTTACACAATTGAGCTTTAAAACGAATGAACACTTATTCTATTTCATGTCATTATGTCAACATTCAATTTTGCAATGATGGTATAGTTCCTAGGGACTTATTTAAAATTTTTATCACACTTAGGAATTTATGCCTAGAAAAATCATATTTATTTAATATGTCATGCATAATATTTTTTATGAAAATATGAAAACACATCATCACCATCATCACTTCCATCATCAAAACACAAAGTCTTAAGACAGTCTCTTAAGCATTCTTTTACTTTTAACAATATTTCTATTCTGGGATTAGCTTGACGACCCAGCGAGCGACGACTCCATGAAACAGTATTTAAACAGTGAAAATGTCCTTTGAAATTATTGTTAGAAGTCTCTTTTATTTTTCATCAAATCACACCACAAAACAACCAATTTATTCACATCAGATTATTTCATTTACAATTTTATGCCATGACATAAAAAATTATAATTTATTTCCAAACGACATAATTACATGAATCATCAATCAAAAAATCCAAATATTAAAGCATAAAACAACATATACACAAGTCATATCATCAAAAAGACCATATATATATCTCAACAAATTATACATCATCTGGATTGGTATGCCACAATCAAAACCCTGGCATACTCAATACCCTCAAAAAATAATAATAATACAATCTGCCCTCTGTAGCAGCTAGCCTCGAGAAGCCCTCAAGATCTCAGCCTCATCTCCTCCCCCACCCTGGCATGGAGGAGGTGGTCCCATATAGGTTCAGACTATGTACCGGGTCCTCACCATCGATCGTGAGGATGTCCTCGATGATCCCATCATGACCGGCTCTGCAATGGGGGCTGGTAGTGGTACCCTCTGTCCCTCTGGAACCACGTGATAGTATATCCCCTGGTAGAATGTGGTCTAAGCAATAGACCATGCCAGATCCTGAGTGCTCACCCCTCCACTCTGAGCCCTGAGTCGTGTAGCCTCATCCTATAGTGTCTACACCTGAGCTTGGAGGTGGGCAACCTCAGCCCAGAGAGCCATCGTCTTGCTGCTCTCCCCTACCTCGACACCCTTGCCCTTATCGGGTGATGGTGGTCTCTCCCCTTGTTGAGAAGGGACCCCCCTATCCCTCCTCCCTGTCTCCTAAGGTCTCTGTGGCACCCGACCCATCCTTTGGTATCTCTCCTATGGAGACTATCGCTGCTCTCTCTCACCATGACCTTGTGCTACCTCCATAGTATCCTGACACTGCCTCCCCAACTGTCGCACCACGACGTGCACTGGACCCTGCGCCCTTGTCATCTGACGAGGGCAGATGCCTACGTACCAGGCATCATAGCCATATGTAGCCCTAGTGTCGTCACCATCCACTAGTTGGATGGGGGCATCGTCCGCATCCTGACTCTAGAATTGCTGCATGTCTGGAGCCCCGCTCAGCGTGGTACTATCCTGGATAGTTTGGGAGTACTCATAATCCCTGAGAGAAGGGATCCCCTGCTGTAGACAGAACTGTCATAGAACTCAGTTGTAGCAGTGGAGCTCTACCTCTCCTCGCTCCATCCATAGCCAGCAGACTCGTTGGATGCGAGCCAGCTCCTGCCCATCCTCTACCCACCTTGGATGCTCTCTCCATGTCCTCCAGGTGATCTGGTCCAGGATGAGGTTGTCCAACAACCTCCGTGACATCGGTAGATCTATCCATTGCTGTGACCCCCTCTATAACCACTAGTAGAAAACCTGGGGCCTCTCCCGGTCAACCCCTATTAGTGGGAGCCCTACCGGCCTCCACACCGTGATGTGCTCCCAGCACCAAACCTACAACAATGATGTCAAAACCAGACATTGGCCTCCATTGTATACGACCCCATGCAGGATCCTATACAAGCGGCACAATACAAAGCTACCCCATGCAAACCTGTATTCGTGGTCTCTCATATTGTAGACCACATCTAAGAGGAGCCACGGTAGTCTGCACCCGCTCTGGTGGCACAACAGTAAGCCACCCATTACCCCGGCCAAAACCCAAGTCAGCCTAGATGCCCCAGGCATCTTACTCAGAGACTCGATGTTCACCTCCGCCCTTCTCTAGGGCAAAGCTCGAGTCTCCGATCAATATCATCATGGCTTGGCCATGATTGGCCGTAGGCATCATCAACCGTCCTTGTATGGGGATCCTCATGATCCTCCATACATCCTCTAGTGTGGGAGCCATCTCCCCTGTCGATAACTAGAAGCAGGACGACCCCGGATACCACCTCTCTGCTAGGGCTGTCAGTAGCCCCATGTTTGTCGATAATTGTGGCATTTCTGCCACATGCTGCAAACTGACCTGAGCCAGTCGGTCGCAATCTGCCTGATCGAGTGCGGCTATGTCGTCTCTCAACTCACCGTATTTCCATTCCCGACTCTTTAGTAATCCCATCTGCAAAACAAACAATCAAGCAAATAAAATTCATTAATCAACCAATCATTAAAATCAAATTAAATACATTTCAACCAAGCTTAATTTCATCAAATGATGATATCATCCACTATTGGACGATATCGTCCTAAATTGGGCAAAATCGTCCTTTGTAGGACAAAATCATCTCTTGTTTCGTAACCTTGGGGGATCGCCCCTTGTTGGACGAGATCACCCCTAGTTCATCGATTTCGCCCTTAGACAAAATCGACGATATAGGGACGATTTCGATGAAATAGGGACGATTTCATCCCAACGTCGATGGCCTAAAAATGGCCGTGATGCCCTAAAACAATCAAAATTTCAAACAAACAATTGAACAAATTAAATTCAAACCTAATTTACTAGGATTAGATCTTTACCCGTAGCCCGCACCGGACCTCTGTTGATCGGTGTGCTGTCTCCATTTTTTTTGTCTGCAGAGCTCTAAAACTAGTAAAAGTGAATAGTAAAAATGAATTAGGGTTTTACCCTATTTTTCTTAATTTTATTTAAAAACAACTTTTTTTTTAATTTTTGCTTTTTCGTGCTTTTACCTCAAATTTTTGATTTGGGTAAACACACAGAAGGGGCACCATAGTAAGCAGTCGTATGATTCGACCTAGAATCGTCGTCTAAAATATTGAGTACATTTTTGCTTTCTCGTAAAACGGGAAGAACTTGTCTTTAATGCATTTTCTTTGGAAAATTCGCTAAAGAGGGGGCAAAATGTAGCACCCCAAAATTGGCACAGTTAAACCTTAATAAAAAGATAAAAATTTGAATTTTAACCCCAAAACGCCCGTTAACCGCCTGTTACCCGCTTTCCTTATTTTTTGCACCATTTTTAGGATTTGTTTTGACTATTGGACAATATCGTCACAGATTAGATGAAATCGTCCCAGATCTGATGAATTCTTCTGGAACAGAACGTCTAGACGATTTCGTCCCAAAACCAAATTTTCATAATTAGCTTATGTTTCAACAGCTTCTCTAACCTGGGTAGAAAGCGTGTCTGTGCAGTTAGAGTCTCCCCCGTTGGAGATCTCCCAAATTGGGATGATCTCCAACCTCCTAACCTCTCCCTAATCCTATATAAATTGGGACTTTCTCAGTTTATCCCCCTAAACACCCTAGCTGATGGATTTCCCTGTAGATTTAGTTCCTTATACATTAGAGAATTCCCGCACCATCATTTGCATTACATATTTCAAATTTTCTTGCAAGAATATTACTTTTCTTCAGCCGAAACAAGCTTGGATCATCGCAGGTGATTACAGACGATTTTAGACGATCCTAATGCAGATCAACGATGATCTCGTACGATTGGAGGTGATATAGACTGTAGTCTAGATTGGGGGCAATCAGAGCCCAGAGTTTGCATTTCCTTATTGTTTTCTGCATTTCTTTATGCATTGTCTTAGTTATTGTATTTATGCATCTTGGAGTTCACCTCATTTAATATAAATGCATGATAAAGCCAAAATAAATTGTTAAGTTGATGCATTTCCTTTTAATTGCTATTTTGATCTATTATTTAGACAAATTCATTGTTATTTCTATCATTTCCCCTTGCTTTTACAGTTGCATTTTTGGTATTTTGTATCTGTTTCTATGATTACAGGTTTCTGATGAATTCGGCTGACGAATTCGTTAGATCATCGATGATCCTGTCTGATCTCAGATGACCGACTGAGATCTGAGACGATTCTATGCAATTCCAGATGATTACGTACGATTTGAGACGATTTGGACTGCTACAAGACTCAGAATCTTCATCAAAAATTTGAAAATTAGGTATGTTCTATCCTATTTAGCATATTCTCTGTGTTTAGCATTTATTCATGTTTTTTGTATTCATAAAATCAGCATTGGCATATAGAATAGTTTAGATTCATCTTGGCCAAACCTAGGAATTGAATGATTAAAGCACAAAATGAACACATCAAACCTACTATCAACCTAGGCGTGGAAACTACCACTCAAAATTTTCCTGGTGAACCCACCATCCGTTGAAAATTCACCCTTATACCCCTCCCCCGAGAGGCGGGACCTTCAAAGGGCCTCTCAGTCCGAGGTATTGTCCCATCCTTCTCGCATCCCCCTTTCGGGCACGAATCCTATAGCCTGAAGGTAAGGATGCGAAAAATTTGGAGCGATACAGTAGGTATCATATTTATTCCAACCTGTATAGGTAGGATTATTGTGCCAATTGTTGGGGAAGTAGCATAATTGAAGGCCCTCAATGTAAATGTTGTGTCCTTAATGCGTGAAGGTGTTAGATTTAAATACTTCAAAGCTGCAGCTGTGATGATGTTGATGGATGACCTAGTGTCAATCAAGAATATCTTATATGGAATTTGATTGATTCTTACTATGATGTGGAGTGGAGGATCAGGTTAATCCTGAGAGATTGTCTTAATATCCTGCCTATGAAAGGCAATCACATGGTATTTTTGTAAGTGCATTGAACTTATTGTTGGTATGGATTGTGATAGATTATCATCTTTGGTTGACTTTATCGGTATGTTGGACTGATCAAGGTATATTTTGCTTCTTATTGTAGTATTAATCATAGCTATAAATCCTCCTCAGGCGGGGCTATGTGCACCTCATTGACATTCTCAACTTGATTTTTGCTGGCCTCATGATTGGGGAGAAATTTTTTGAATATGTTGATGTCTTGCCATTCATTCTTATCCAACATATCCTGCACTATATTCTTGAATGCAACACAATCCTGGATATCTTGGCCATTTTACCGATGGTAAACATAATAGATATCTTCCCTATACCCCTTAGGTTTGGGGTGATTAGGATACAAGATGTGCTCCTTAGGCAATTTTAAAACCTTGGCCTCGTAAAGGCAATTGAAAATTGATGCCAAGGATTCAGGCAATGGTGTATAATTGTGAGGGGGTTGTTTCTATTTGCCCCTGCCTTGATTCTTGTTGTACTAGTTGTAATACACAGTAGGAGGCTGAGCTTGGTATTTTTCTTGTTATTGGATCTATGCTATTTTTGGAATGCTTAACATGATTTGGTTGAAATTTGTAGGCTAGGCCTGTTGTGATTGATGTTGCATACTCTCGTTCCATTCTTTCTTGCTATAGAGCTTTAGGTCTCCTTCTTCGAGATTTATATCTTCAATAAGCTTGGATTGATCCAAGGCTTCTTTGAATGTATCATAATTTTGTAGTTACAATAGTAACGAGATATGTTTGGCACAAATTTTTGTTAACATTCAGATTAACTCTTCGATCGGGACAAAAACTGATAAATTTGCCATGATTTTTCACCATCTATCCCCATAATCCATGACTGGCTTATCATCATATTGTTTTAGGTTTGCCATGTCTAAGAGGTTCACCTTCTTCTTAGCAACAAAAGAGAAATGTTTTAAGAATGCATTCACTAGTTGTTCAAAACTAGATATGTTGTGCTTGGGAAGCTGGTTGAACCATTGGGTGGCAACCCCCAAAAATGTCATAATGAAGGTTCTCAGCATAAGGGCATCATTATCTTATAGATGAAAGCATGAATTGATAAATTTGGTGAAATATTCTTGTGCATCCTCTTCATCATTAAAATTATCCAACCTTGAAATCTCAAAATGCTTAGGATATGCAGGGCTAGGAACTGATGGACACAATGGTTGGTTGTGTATTTTGCTTAATGTTGGTTGGTTCCTAGCTACCTCTTGTTTCTCAAAGGATTTCATATTTTTAGCAAGCTCTTGAAATGCATTTGATGCATGGATTTCCTTCTCTTGTAGGCCTACTCGAAGTGGTAATGGAGGTAACTCTCTATCCATTTGATTTGTTCTATTTTCCTCCCTCCAATGAAGGGACTCGGTATTGTGATCCTATTTGTCATGTTTGCCCTTTCTCCACTAGTTGGATTTTGTTCATGGTTTGGTGAGTGGTTTCATTGTGGGCTATATTGTATAGTGTGCCTCTCCTTAGGTGAGTTAGCACGTCTAGTTCTTTGGTGGTCACCACCATTTGTCTATAAATTGCTAAGAGCTAGCTGCTCAGCTTGCTCTCTTAAGCACTGCTCATGTTGGCACAAAAGTATTTCTCTTTGTTTATCTTGTTCAAGAGCTTCCACTAGCTCTTGATCCTTACATAATACATTTTCCAACCATCGCATGTTGTTAGCTTGTGTTGTCATAGAAGACTCATGTTTTTCTAACTCTATTATTGTGGTTCTGATTCGTAGATTCCTCGAAGAGGTTTCCGTTGTCTCTTTGCTCTTACTAGCTAAGGTAACTTGTTTAGTGTGCTCTATATGGTGATAAGGGTCTCTGTGGTCAGAATTTGTATGAGCTTTATGGGGTCACTTTGAAGCATCTCCAGGTTGAGTGGTGCATTTAGCAGTCACGCTTTGTGAGCTTCCAGATGCAGAATATTTTGTGGCTATGGTTCTGGATGTTGGTCTTGAATAAATTTAATCCCACTCATCCAATTGATCTTGGAGCCTTTGTTCTCTCTAAATTGCATGTGACTTATGTGACTGATTTGATCAGTTTGTTATGTTGGGTCTATGACTCTACAACTTTTTGTGGGGGTTCTTTTCTACTTCAAATTGCACAACAAGGTCGACAACTCTCTTCCCTCTATCTTACCACTCATTGGTCTGATTTGAACTCTCAATGTAATGATATGTGGTGGGTATGGAACCTGATTCCCTCTCTATATTGACAGTCTTGCTCACCATGGGAGGTCTCTCAGCCATAACTTTTGTTATAAATTTTTTGACTTTCGAAAAAGGTTGCGGGTGTCATATATTTCTTTGAAAAATTAGGGTTAGGTTGATTACCCTAGCAATGAAGAAACACACCAAGCAAACAATATGATTATCTCTTTTTAAGGATTAAATGTGTATCCTAAGAACTTGTTTTAGTGTGTTTTAGATGTGTTGTTGCTTTTGATTTCTTGCTCTTGCTTTGGATTTAGAATGAGGGACTCATCCATAGTGGGAACCAATAACACCCATGCCAAACATGATTTTCTCAAAAATAGACTAGGGTATACCGCTTAAATCCCAGTAGGGGGTTCGCCTAGCTCTTCTACTCTGAACCAATGATTGTTCCAATAGTGGGATATAGTTTGAACATAAGTAACTAGTACCACTATGAGTAATTTCCTTCATTCATTCTAAGATATCTAGGGGGCAAGCTGGTAGAAGGAGGTGAATTCTAACGTCACCAGAATGAATTGGGGGTTGGTGATGAAATCCAACTCCCCAATGTTTAAAATGATATGTGTGAATGTGTGTGATTATTTTTAGATTTTGAAATAGGAAGTGATGCATCAACTAGCATTCATGACTGTTTTACTACAATGCCTAAAAAGAACGTTTCATTTTCAGACAAATGCATCTATAACTAGTCTATATGATTTTAATGCACTCTCATATTTTATGATGAAAACAGTCACAGATTGTGCCACATGCAAGCAAAAAAAAACACAATGGCCTAACACACTGGAGACTAGGGTGGACCTTACAGTAAGAGGTCTACTATTCCTAGCAACGCCTAGAGAAAATCTAAAAGAAACCTAGGAAATGCTAACTGTAGTTTTTATTTCTCTTTTTATTTCATTTTACCTAATTAATCTATGTTTATGCTTGTTATTTCTGGAAATCAAATGCAGAAAGAAAATCATAGAAATACCAAGGGGTACCAACCTTGAATCCCGTTCAGATGACAAAAATTCTTCCCTCTTTTGTACTTCTCTATTGGCCACTGTTGATCAGAACGGCTTTTTTTTGGTTGCTGTAGATCAGAGCGGCTGTTGTTTGGTCGCTATCAGTAGGAGCGATTGATTTCTGGCCACTATAGCTCAGAGCAGCCAAACCTGCACATAAAACTAAGTTAGTATTAGGTAGAAAATGAAAAATTAGTGGAGGTCCCACCGTGATCGCCATATGTAGCGACCTCGGGATGCACGCACCACTCTTTACTCTACTTGTGATGTTATTATTATACCCAAAATGAAGCTAAAATATTACGAGAAGCATATAACACGAAAATGACAAAGAATGGATCTTTCATTAATATTGAAACCTAGTTACATTTTGATCCCTCTTAGGGATACCCATCTTATACAATGATTTACAAGTGGATGAAGAGATGTCCCGTTTTGCAAAAGGGGTGGTGCACTCTAAAATACTTCCCAGTTTCACATACAAAAATTTCTGAGGGCTTAAAAATGTCTCCTTCTCTAGGTATATCTCCTGAATTGATCCTCTTGCTCTCGTATGTTGTGGATTATGTCTTGTGAACCTGTGGCCCTGTATGCAATTGAAACAATACACATTTAGTTATCTGAGATTGCCTCCTCGGATGAGGCTTGTTAGCAATAAATTTGATAATGAAAGTAAATATGCTTAATGTAATGAAACTAATGCTAAAATGGATCTTATGCTAATGACATGAAAACATAAGGAAAAAAAAATGAAAGAAGCTAATACCAAAACCCTATACTAGGCCTGCGGGCCACTGTATAAGATAGTGGCCACTAGAATGAAACTTGTTATCTTACTCCAAGACTATGGATCTTAAGCTTGCTATTAATGTTAAATGATTATTGTATGTGCACAGACAATTACCTCTCAGTTGGCTAGCACTTCATCACTCATCAAGGGTGCTCATATCCGCTCTCCAATCTGATAGGGATTCGCTGTGTATGCTCTCCAAGAAAAATATCTCTCAAAGAAGTATGCTAAAATATCATCCTTGGTATCAGAATTGATATCTCTCATGGATGGATGATTATGGATCTCTTGGTGCTCTCAGGATTACACCTTTTATAATGTGAAACCCTAGGTCTATGTCCAATCCCTGGGAATAAATTTCTCATGCGTAGTGAATGTTAGCATGAGAAGATTTTGTCCTTTGTCTATGTTTTAAGGTCGGTTAACTGAAATCTAACTGCCCACATGGGTATCCTATGCAAAATGGTTGTTAGCATGAGAAGCTTTTGTCCTTTGTCTATGTTTGGAGGCTAGTTAACTAAAGTCTAACTACCCAATTGAGTCTCCTATGCAAAATGGTCGTTAGCATGAGAAGCTTTTGTCTTTTGTCGATGTTTGGATGCCAGTTAAATGAAGTCTAACTTCCCACTTGAGTCTCCTATGCAAACTGGTTGTTAGCATGAGAAGCTTTTCTCCTTTGTCCATGTTTGAAGGCTAGTTAACTGAAGTCTAACTTTGGACTTGATTCTCCCATCTAAAATGGTTGTGAGTGGGAATGCAAAGTTGTCCCCACTCACTTTATTGTATGCAAACTAACACTTGCATCCCTAATTAGGCTTGTTTGTCACCAAAATGCTTTTTATGACTTAGCCGTTATCATCTACAATGACTAAGATTTGGTTGTTGTATCTGTAGCGACTAAGGTCTGGCCACTCTTAGCTTGAGTGACCAGGATCCAGTCACTCTGGTTTACAATGACTAAGCTTGGATGGGTTAAAACTGCAATTTTGAGTGGTTAGGACCACTGATTGCTTTTGTAAAGGTCCAAAATTGGACATATGGTCTTCAAATGTGTTCATATGAGTGGTTTCTTAAACATGACACGTTTTAGGTGTCTACATATGGTAAGAGATTCATTGATAATAAAATAATTTTATCTCAATGTTGTATTTAACAAGGGCAACATTAATTATAAAATTTAAAGAAAAATATATTCTTAAATTACATGTATTATAATTGTATATTCAAGTTTATTTCTTTATTATATATATTTATCACACTACTACTAAAATGGTTGTATTAAATTTTTGATATAGTAAAATAATTTAGTAGTTTTTTATTATCTTTATATTATGTTTGCGATAATTATATATTCAATTTCCTTCCAAGGAATCATAAAAATGATTTTAAGCAACTATATTAACTATGTTATTATTATAACAACATTGAATTTAGGTGATTTGAGAGTGAGGTTGAGCAAGGAATGAGCCTCACCATTTTTTTGTTTTAAGAGAGTGAGGTTGAGCAAGGAATGAAGCTCATCATCTTCTTGTTTTAAAAAGCAAGTGTTTCAAGTGTAAATAGAAAGAAAGTGTGTGTAAGAAGCAAAGTGCAAGCAAGGATCAAGCACCACTTCTTCTTGATCTAGATCATAGGAGAAACTCAAGAACTAAAATATTTTTGTGAAGAAAATAGGTAACATATCAAGAAAGTCAATTTCGAAAGTCCTTACTAGAAGCAAGAATGCCTTAGTTGGAAGTAAAGATGAGCTAGTTAGAGATAAGAGGAAGAAAAAATCTATGAAAATCCCTAGCTAGGTAGTAAATAATACACTAGAAGTGAATATCAAGGATGAGATGAGCAATAATGATATAATGGTTCTTAAAAGTGGAGCAATATGTAAGTTTCATGGATACTATCTAGGTTTTTTAAAGATGCAAAATTGGATCAAGTGGAAGTCTAGATTGAATTCATATTACTCCATGAATTTTCTTCCCAAAGAATTTTTCGTCATCCTCTTCTCTAGTTTTGAAATAAAGGATAAAATAATGGATGGTGGCCCTTGGATTAGGGGTAAATATGTATTATATTTAAGATCATGAAGTAAGAAATTATCTATGTATATAGAGACTGTTAAAAGAATTTTGTTGTGGATTAGGATTTTTGGAACTCTTTATCAACTTATCAATAAGAGAGTTTTGAAGAATATTAAAAATACTTTAGGGGAGTTCATCAAGGAAGGATCAACTACTAAGGAAACAAGACTTTTTATATACACTCAAATATGTGTTGTCATGGATCAAAATTTGATCAAAAACCATTGGGATTAAATATAAATTAAGAAAATAGGATCAACAAGTGGATTATGAAAACATTACATTCATATTTAAAAAATACATGGCAAGACATTATAAAGTGAGAATGATGAAGAAAGATAAAAAATGGATGAGATAAAATTCAATATGAAGTAAGGAGATCATATCATAGTAGAAGTTCTTATAAATCAAGGATCTTATACTCCCAAGAAAGTGGTAAAAAATGCTCCTCTATATCATAAAATAGAAAAGGCCATTACATTTTTCTCAAATTAACCATTAAAAATAATAATAAAATGTATGAAGAAGTACAATTTGCAAGTTCCAATCTAAACGGGCTAAACGTGCAAAGAAATATGGGGAGGTAGATTTTAAAATGGATCTATTAGGACCATATTCTAACTCAATTATTGTTATGTACTTATATAGTGTTGGTGTTTAGTGTGTATGGGCCCATTATGATGTAACCTTTACTTTTATTATAAATAGATGTTAGTAGCTCGGGTCCTCTCTTTCATATGGTCTGAATCTTGAGCATTAGGGTTAGGGTAAATAAGAGTCTATACAAGGACATGGGTTTGGAGTAGAATGTATCTCATATTTTTCTCAAATTATATCAAAGCTCTAATTAAAAGGGGTTGCCCCCTCAAAGAGGCCTAAGATATTTGTTTCACTTGATTAATATAAGTTTGTTTTATTTTCAATTAGTTATTATCTTAAGCACTTACGCTAATTCATTTTCATGGTCTACTTTATAAGCATTTCCATTAATTTGTGCATTGTTATTATGGTTATGCTTATTAGTATATGAAGTTTCCTAACAAGTGGTAACAAAGATCTTTCTAGGGTCGTGTTTTGTAGTAGAAAAAATAGTTCTCATCCTTCCATCCACTTTTATATGTTATAGTTTTTCATTCTACTCATTTTCATTAAAGTATATTTCCAAAAAAACACAACCTTTTGTGTTTTGTTTTTAGTGGATTGGGGTTTGAAAATACAATGGAGGAGTTGTCATTTTTTTGAGTAAATAATTCTTATATATATCCACCAAGGGGATTGAATCTGAGTCACATCACCGATAATGCAAGTGGCATCCTTGGATTTTTCAGTTTTTGCTAAGCTAGATTTCCCATAAAGCATCTAGTGAAGTGAAGGGTGCTCAAAATCCAATACTTAGGCCTTATATAGCACTTGTATATGATTTTGAGATCTCATGTACCCTCAAGTATATAAGGATAACCCCAAATAATAGGAGAAGTCATCACCAATAAGAATATATTGGTTGTCTTTATGGTGCATCAATAAGTGATTAGACCTAGTAAGTTATTGTTATGGTACCCTAAAAAATGGATAGTGAAACCATAGGTATGGTGGAACCCTTTATAGTTAGAGATCTAAAATATTAGGACAACCACTAATCATGAACAATATTATATATTAAAGAGCCCAAAAAATCAGACACAACTTGACTTAAGTTATCCCTATTGAAACCTTATTTTAAGTTTTTTCATAGTCAAAACCAAAACTAGATTTGAGAATACTGTAGAAGAGATTAGTCTAGTCATAATTTAAAAGTGTAGAGAATATCTAATGTGATAGTATAGAGAATATATAGTTTTTCAATACAAAAAATATATAGTCTAACAGTCAAAGTAGTTACTTGTTAGTCATTAGAGAAGTAAGTTGTTAGTTTTTAGTCTGACAATATAGAGAATAACTAGTTCAATAGTTATGGTAGTTAGTTTTCAGTAGTCTACCAATGGAGTAGTCAATTGTTAATAGTCAAAAAAATATAAAAAATCAAAATTCATAATTTTGTTGTATAGTCCATTCTAATCCTCTTTTTGAGTTAATCATTTTTACATATAACTCCAATAAATTTTGTGGAGATCCTAAAGTGACAAAATATTTTGTGGTACTAGAGCTACTCAATAGCTAGAAAAATTAGATGTCCAAGTGAAACAAATTGAAAACCATAGTTCCCACATCCTTCAAGCATTATCCAAACTAGACAACGTAGATAAAATTGACGATCTTAAGAATAATTTAATAGGCCTAAATACAAAATATTATGTTATGATAAGACGATCACGAAGGATTTAAGATGGTAGTTATAATAGAAGAGCATGAAATACCTTACCTCTAAATACAATTCGAGGAATAACTAAGGTATAACTTCTAAAATTTAATAGAGAGGACCCGACTAGTTGGTTGTATTAGTCTAAATATTATCTTTCTCTCCATGCCACTCTTCATAATCAAGGGCTCATAATTGTAGCTTTCAACCTAGAATAGGAAGCAATTTATTTGTACCAATTATTATAGAATATGCATTCATAACTCCCTTAGGTTAAACTTAAGATAGCATTATTCACTTATTTTAGACCTAGTGAGTATGAACATTTCACTAGACCCCTCACCAAATTAAGACAAATTACATTTTTCCATGATTACTAAATACAATTTGTAAAGCTATCAAATCACACAAGGTGATTGAATATCAAGTTTTTTCAAAGTTGTTTTATTAGTGGATTAAAGGAAGATATTCATGCTAAAGTGAAAATATTCAAGCTAGATAGCATGATGAAATATATAGAATTAGCTAGGCTTGATAAAGTTAAATATATAGCACAAAGACATACTTTTAAACCTCCACAATTTAAAACCCTATTTCTATACCAAACATCATTAAAATAAGGAAACAAACCACCCCAAATCAAACATCTCACCTGAGAAGAAATGAAGGAACACATGGCATAACAACTATGTTACAAACATGTTGATAAATATTCTCTAAAGCACAAGTATATACAGTAGAAGCTATATTTACTTGATGTGGATGAAACTTCCACCAAGGAGCCACATGACAAAGGGAATATCCATAGAGAAGAAGACCAACCTAAATATTCTAAAATAATAAAGGACCAACCACTTAAGATTTTAGTACATGCATTAGCTAGTATTTCTACTCCCTAGAATATGAAAGTGATAGGGAATTTCAAGGGATAATGACTTATAATCCTCATTGATTTTGGTAATACCATAATTTTATTAATCCTATAATGATTATTCACCACACTATTTTTTGTAGCAAAAAATGAAGTGCAAGAAATGAACTAGCACTAAAAAGAAACCTTTAATTAGAAGTTCTAAGGATTGAAAGGTGAGCTAGGATAAAATTCCAAAGGTCAAACCTTTATTAGGTCTGATAAAAAAGAAGACAGAAAAAGGTTTGGCATTGGAGGTTTGACAGTCAAAAGTCTTAAGTCAAGAAAATTCTCAAGGTCATATGGCAAGGAAAACTTTTGAAGAAAAGGTACCATATCCCAAAAATTTAAGATTTGTTGAGGTGCACAATCTTCTAGAAAGTATTATCCTTTACTTCAAAAGGAATGTTGCATATATCTTAAAAAGGATAAAAATATATAGGAATACATGAGAAGGCCACTCCTAAATTTGGAGCATTAAAACTAGAAATATTTCACACCCAGATTGTGGGGATTCCAAACAAGGGGTAGTTGGAAATAATGGTTATAGTTTATAATATGAAGGATTAGAACCATTTATATTTTAATATGCCAAATATACAAAACCTTGGAAGGATTGACAACTTAGATAATACATGACCTAGTGTCAAAAGCAATAGTCATCTTGAAATCTCTACATGAGTTTTAGAGGGAAACCCTTCTCTTTGTAATTTATAAATAGGAGTAGTGTTAGCTTTTTAAAGGATTCAAAAGTTTCCAATTTTATTATTTTGTAGGATTTCCTTTCATTTATTTTTGTATAGTAGTTGGATCCTAAATAACTTGTGGAAAAATCAAACTCCCACTCCCAACACAATCTCTATAATAAACTATTTGCATATATACATATACATATACATACATACATATATATATATATATATATATATCTATATATATATATATATATCAGTGTGTGTGTGTATGTATGTATGTATGTATGGAGGTATGCATCAAATTTTAGACTAACCATGTATGGCTCTCCTAAGGATCCATTTTTATATGTGTATATGTTTGTAGTATTTATCTACTTTGGTTTTATTGATATATGTGTGTGTGAGGAGCCTATGTCAATTTTTAGACTAGTCATTTGTGGCTCTCCTACAGACCATCGTCTTTATGTATGATTATATTGATGACTGAAATCTAAGCCTAACTATGATGGGTAAAGTAAGGGTTCACCATGGGCACATAGCATTCAATATTGTTGTGTACGGAGATATTAGCAAATATTTTGGTGCATTACCACCCCCTTTTATTTTATGAAGTATTTTTTTTTTATCTCTCGCATACCTTTTCCCAACTTGAGTTCAAGTGAACCTTAAAGATCACATATTAATAAGGAGTTGGCCTTGGCAAAACTCTTGGATGACCTAGATTGATTCAAACCCTATGCTCTCATTTATGGCCCTATTGTGTTGATGCTCATAAGGCACAAATGTTTCAACTAGATAATTAGAGATGAAAATAATTTAATGGTACACCTAATGGGATCCCAATGACATATTATTGGTCCTATAATCACAACAAGTTAGGCTAGACTTGGTGAGAGTTTGAGCCTACCCTTGTTGAAGTTTCTCTCACTCACTTGGTGACTCTACTCTAAAATGAACATCATAAGAAACCAATGCTAAAGATATGAGATTAAGGTTCTAGTGGAAGCCTTGCTTTATTTTCTTCTAGAACATAATCCACATACACCTGGTGATTCTGCTATAATATAAAGGACCCATAGGTATAATATGGTGGACCCACCTTAAGAAGCATCTCTTACTTGGGGAGATAAGAGTCTACTAAAACATCTAGAACCACCAACCATTTGGAATTTTTTTTAGAATCACTACTAGAGATCCTTATATAATATATTGGTGAAGGTTTGGCATCCCCATTGGAGCACTTGAAAGAAATAATATTCATATATCATGTGCACAATGTCATAGAGCAAGATATAGCCCTCAAAATACTGTTAGTTTCACTAAAAGGTAAGGCTCATAAAAAGTATGATTCTTTGTCTCCAAATTTAGTCATTGAGTGGGATACAATTGTTACCTCAATCATGAATAATTTTAGAGAAAAGCTAGATAAAGTAGAACTTGATCCAATAACTCCCTCCAAGTATGCATTATAAGGGGAGGTGCAAAGCATTTTTATTAGGTAAAAAAGGAGATATGTGGTTCCCTAAAAAACAAGAAAAAATCTTAAAGGAGCCTCTCCATAGAAATAAAGAAGGACATGAGCCTACAACTTTATCAAGAGCTAGTCAGACCCATGGAGAAGAGGAAAATTGTGGGTCAGACCTCTTATAGCTCTATGATGACCAGATAATAGAATAGACAACTATCATCTTGGATAAAGACCCCTATGAAGAGGCTGAGTTGACACATGCAAAGATTCTCTTCATCCACAAGGATAAATATATATAAAAGGCTTGAATAATAAACTCCAATAGTAAAATAGATATCATTATTGACACCTACCTATTTCTACTAAGAAGGTTGCTTCAAAGACCCACCCCTATATGGGTAAATATTTTCGACCCAAGGAAATAGAAAAGAAGGAAGAAAGGAGACTTGAGCATATATTGGGGGGTATTTTCAATCCCATTCTAAATGGATAATGGTCACCCACATAAAAATTTGTACATATTTATTATATGTAGCATAGTAGTTCAAAAATCATGGGATGACGAAAATCCTAACAATTGTAGAGATATGGAGATGTAGACTAACTATTAAATTTCCCACCTTCACTAGGTGGATTTATTACCTAAAGCTATACCTAATGAGATAAGTCACCAACCTACCTACTTTACTTATATTTAGCAGGCTAAAGATCCGTTGTGAGTCACTATAACTATAGTGATTTCTCACTATATTGTTTGACAACATAAAGCAAAGTGCATGAAGTGAACTAGTGCTAAAGAGAAATATTTAACTGGAAGTTTTGAGGATTGAAAGGTCAAATAGGATATAATTATGAAGTTCATACCTTTATTATGTCCAATAAAAAAGGGAAAATAAAAAGCTCTAATAATAGAGGTTCAACAATTAGAAGTTTTGAGGTAAGAAAAATCTCGAGGTAAGATGGTGAGGAAAACTTTTGAAGAAAAGACACCACATATAAAAAATATAATATTTGTTGAGGCACACAATCTTATAGAAATTATTTTACTTTACTGCGAAAGTATTTTTGCATCTCTCATAAAGGTCAACATTATCTAAGAAGCCATGACAATGCCACTTCTGAATCTAGAGCATTAAAACCAAAATTCTTTCGCAATTAGATTGTGGGGATTCTTAAAAATGATAGTTGTAAATAATGATGGTAGCTACTAATATAAAGGATTAAAACCATTTGGTATTTAATATTATAGATCTAAAAAACCTTGGAAGTATTGAAAACTCAGATAAGACATGACTTGGTATCAAAAGCAATAGTCATCTTGAAATATATGTATGAGTTTTTAAGGGAAAATATACTCTTTATAATTTATAAATAGGAGTAGTGTTAGATTTGTAAATGATAAACAAGTTTGAAATTGTATTCTTTTGTATGATTTCCTTTTATTTATTTCTATAAAGTAATTGACTCCTTAGCGTCTTATGGACAAATCAAACTTTTGCTATTGGCACAATCTTTGTAATGAACTATTTACACATATATGTATATATATGTGTGTGTGTGTGTGTTTGAAGGTCTACATTAAGATTTTGACTATCCATCTATGGATCTCCTACGGACCCATTTCTATATGTGTATGTGTTTGTGGTCTTTACTTATTTTAGGTTTTATTGATATATGTGTGTGTGAGGGGCCTATATCAATATTTCTACTAGTTGTCTATGGCTCTCCTGTGGACCCACCTCTTTATGCATACTTATGTTGATGAATCTCATCTGAGATTAACTATGTTAGGGAGAGTAAATGTTCACCACTATCACATAGCAATTAGATCTATTGTGCAAGATGATCTTAGTATATATCTTGATGCATCACCACCCCTTTTATTTCATTGAGTTGTTTTATTTTTATCTCTTACATACATTTCCCCCATTGAGTTCAAGTGCACCTTAAAGATCACATATTAACAAGGAGTCAACCTTGTAAAAACTCCTATAGGCCTCTGATTGAGCAAAACCCCATGCTATCAGTTGTGGCCTTGCTATGTCACTCCTGGAAAGGTGTGATTGTTTTTACCAAGATAATCAAAGATGACAACAAATCCTCAAGTAGCTAAAAAAACATCTTTTTACATCTACTCTTATAGTTACATCTACTCTTGTAGTTAATTTAAAGTCATAGTTTCCAATGATGATACTATATCATGAAAATATAAAAATGTAGAGGTGATGTTGGGTGACTACAAGCTTAGGGTAAACATATTTTCTCCTTTGGGATATTGTGACATTATGTTGGGATCTCAATGGATTTGTATCCTAGGCTTGATAGTATGGTTATTTTTTGAGCTATGGATGCAATTCACTAAACATGGGAAGTAATATACTCTCTGTGGCACTATTTTATGTCCTACCCGACTCATAAACTCACATAAAATGGAAAAACATTTGAAGAAATCACCTCAAGGGGTGGTGGCATAATAATATACACTATAGGTCCCAAATACAAATGATATAATTCAACTAACTAAATTATAGGAAATTATGGATAAACATGGACCAATATTTTCAAAACCACAAGGGTTACCACCATGATACATCCATGATAATGTCGTCAAGCTTATCCTAGGAATCTTACCATTGAAAATTTGTCCCAATAAATACATTTATTGAAAATTCACTACAATATAACTCTAATATGATGCATACCCTAGGGTTGAAATAAAAGTATTTCAATAATTACCAAATTCTAGAATTTCCATGTCAAAAATCACTAAGAAAACATCTACAAAGTAAAAATAGGTGTAAAATACCTCATGTTGTGTGGTCAAGATAATCACTAAATTACCATAATAGGGCCCATGGTAATATCACTTAGCATTTTCAATGATATCTAAACCAACCTCTATTGTTCATGGTGGTTGATGAGCCTTTTTAGTGATAACTAAAAATTACCATTAATGGTGGAGATTCAACCCAACCAAAAATTTTAGGTGAGCTGTAAGAGTTGACTATCATCAATATTTATTTATGGCCTCTTGCCCCTCATTCATAATATCTACACCATACACTCAAAATAATACCAAGTGGTGAGAAAAAAATGAGAAGTTAGCAATTGGGGAAGAAGGTGAGGACTTGTAGGAACTCTACATCAATAAATCCCATGATTCATCTACTTTCCTACATTAAAAAAGAAGAGGCTGCTAGGGTAAGGATTATCTACTCCAACTTCTTTTCCAATAAGAAGAACAAATCAGGATGATAATAGAATAGTACACATAAAAGTTTCTCAGATAGAAGGTCTTGTGGACTAAATGTTACCGTATACAATTTGCACCATGAGAGACTTCAAATAATTTTTCCTTAAAGGAGATAAGGAAAATATACAATCAAAAAGAAAAATATAGTGTGATTTTTGGATAAAAAGGTAAGGACAATAAGGGAAGATCAATATTTTTGGAGAAAGTCGAGTAAGACAAAAAATAAAGGTTTGATGATGCAGCCATATAAGCCAAATATAATAAGGTTAGAAATTTTAAAATTTTTAAGGGAATAAGAGGAGAAAAGTCCCAAAAAGTAGATGCCATAGAACTTATTAAAGAAAATCAAAAGTTCTTAGGAGACAAGAAATTGCTTTAATAAGTCGAGTGGGTCAAAATAAAGGAACAAAAATGAGTAATGGTGAACAAATTTTTAGAAATGTATATGAGCTAAAATAATATGTCATTAATAAAGAACACAAGACAACCTACTAAGGATGCTTCAAATGGTCAATCCATGAAAAAGTAGGTGATATTTTGAAGAGGAATATATGACACCTACAACAATTGAAACTCATATTTGATAGAAATAATGGTGGATGACAACTTTATTTAATTTCTAAAATCCCCTAAAGAAGTAGTTGAAACCTTCAAATATTCCTATAAAATTTTGGAGGGAATTTCTCCCTATTGTAACCTATATGTAGTAGCAATTTTAGCATTATTAGGGATTGAAAAATTTGCATTTATAACTTTGTAATATTTCTTTTCATTTCTTCTTGTATAACAGCTAGAAAAATCCTAAGCGGCTTGTGGGAAATAAAACCCCCATTTTCGATACAATATTTGCAACGTTTTTTGTACACATGCCCAAATGCGCACACACACAGACATATTATTATTTAAGGGCTTAGAATCTATTTTGGATAGCCATTTGTGGTTCTCATGATCTCACCTATATTTATATGTGTGCATGCAATTGTAATATTTATCTATTTTTAGAGTTTTACTTCTATATGTGTGTATATGGGAGGCCAATGTGTCTATTTTGAGTATCATGCTTTGACCCATATATTTATACATGTGTCTACCTATAACTATAATCTAGTCTCATCTATGTTGAGGAGAAGTATTTACATTGGCACATAACATTCAGGCATATTCTATACAAAGATATTATTTGATATTTGGTGCATCACCACTTTTTTAGCTTAAGTTTTTATCTTTTGTAGTTGTTTTATTTAATATCTCACATCATCTTTCTCCTTGATTTCAAGTGTACCTAAATATCACATCTAAATAAGGAACCAACCTTTTAAAAAACTCCCAAATGATCCAAATTCCATGCTCTCAGGAGAGGCCTTTTTTGTGTTTCTCTACACAAGGTATGATTATCCTAACTCTCTTCCCTAGGATAATAAAATAAGACAATAGTTTAATGGAATGCCCGATGGGACCCCAATGATACATCATTGGTCCCAAAATCACAACAACAAGTTAAGCTTAGACTTGGTGAGGGTATTTACCTATTTTATCTTATTAAAGTGTATCTCAATCACCTAATGAATCTACTCCAAAGCAAACACCCAAAATAAGCCATTGTTTGATGACATAATATTGAGATTACGATGAAGGCCTCAATCTATTTGCTCTTGGAGAAAAATCTACATTCACTTGGAAACTTAATTCCAAATAAAGGATCCAAAAATATCTAAATGAAAGACCTATTATTGGGTTTTATGCCACAAAGGTTGATAATTTTTGCCACCATATACCACCATTCTACGAAGAAGAAGATCCTCTATACATAATATTGCTGCCCTACCACCATCACCCAAAATATTACTTACCTATAATGATAGAGTTTCATTACTACCTTCTACTATGAATTAAGCATGGGAGGAGATATCCCATTGTTATCTAAAATGTATAATTTAATTCACTAGGGAGGATCTCACTACCCCCATTGAGCATTTGAACCATGTGGTAAGTCTGTGCATTATTCATAATATTTAAAAGTAAAAAAAGTCTCTAAATTACTAGAAACCTCTTTTAGGGAAAGGTCCTTAGAGTGGTATCTTACACTATAATATGGTTTGATAGCCAATTGAGATCAAATTCACACTGTATTTATTGAAATATTCAAAGATAAAGTAGATGGGGTCTCACTCTTGGGATAGTTGTCAGCCATAAAGAGAGTTCCCATAGAGTTGGTAGAGGATTTTAACCCTATATTTTACAAGTCTTAGAATAGAATACCTGAAGAGATATATTCTCCCTAGGTATGATATTGATATATTATTTGAAGTCCTTGGATTTTGAAATATCATTAATGATTAAGGCTCAAGGTGGAAATTCTTTACCTGATGCCTATGGTATAGCCATCCAAGCTAAGCATGATTTAATTTAGATTAGAGTCTAGAACATAGGTATCCCATGCCCCTATATCCTAGCATGCAACCCTCTTATCCAACTACCTTGATTTCTCAGCCAACAACTTATCAACTAACTTCAATCTCCCCCATGGTTACCCTAATCCCACCTTCTCTTGAAGACCTAGAAAATATGGGCTCATAAAAATTGCTTACATTGATTGTTAATGAAGTATTTACCATGAGAAGGAAAAAAAATACCCAAATATACCTTTATCAAAATAACTTGACACCTACTTTCCTACAAGGGAACCTTAGCTATTGAACCTCATTGAATTGATATTCTAGGTTTTAATTCTAGAGTAATTGGGATAATGGTCAAGGCCAAGGTCAAAACCATCAAATAAAGCTGGTAGTGACCCCTTGCAAACATAATTTCCCAATCATGCTAGGGAAATAGCCCATATCCAGAACAATTATTTAGAAGAGTCTACCCCCTACTATTTACCTCCTCTTAATGTCCACTCTAGTCAAAGTAATATAGAGAAAATATCTCAAATCCTTGTACATGAAATGATTGAGATAATGCCCCATCAAGCACCTAATTCATGTTCAAGAACCTAAAGACAATTAGAAGAACAATCCACTTCAACTTAGTCCTTCTTAGATCTTAATTGTGCCCTCCAAGAGCAAATCTTAGTAATCTAGGATGAGGATGAGATTTATGCAATATTAGATAGAGTAGGCAATATCATGGCTAAGATACCACAAGTGTAGTCAGACTATATAATATGGTCTAAGAAATAGGCAGTGGAGGAAAGGTAAAAAATTATCCCAATAATGCCTAGTGGTCAACACAATCCAACCCAACCATAGTGGCAAGATTCTATTGCAACACCTCAATAGTTAAGGGCACCTATACCTATTGTCATTATTTAACAAAGTTTCCAAAAACTCCTAAGAAGTTATGCCAAAAAACTAGCACCATATTGGGACTCCACCAAATGTCTTGACATTCACCAAGGAAAGTGCCCTAGAAATCATAAGGTAACATGCACTGTTACTAAAACTATCCATAAATACTCAATTGGTTGGAGAAAATCCATGATTCACTCCATCACATGCCACCCAGAAGGAGGTGTCCCTTGGGTCTTTTAGCATAGTGTACCATCTAAAAAAGTCTATGATACTAGTGTCAGTTTGGAATATCTTGGCCATCCTTGGAAAAAAAATAGCATCTAAGGAAATACATGGAAGAAGATGAAAGAAAATAAAGTTAGCAAAAATCCACCTTAATATTATAAAGTATAGCCTCTGAACCAAGTAGGTAAACTCCCTCCTTTCTATCTATCACTCATCTATAAATATAAAGTAATTCACAATTGTATGGTAGACTTAGGAGCAAGTAGAACTGTCATACCCAAAGGTATTACAAAGGCATTAGGAATAAAATATTATCCTACTAACAAGAGAGTGACACAATTGGATGGCAGTACAATCCAAGTTTTGGGTGAGGTAAAAGAACTCCCATTGGCATTAAATGCATATCCAAGTGCAACCATGATATAGGACATCTCCATAAATATCTCCCAACTTCATTCATCCTTTACCTATCAATGGATTTTATCACCAAAATGGGAACTTAAATGTATTTGGATTGGTCCATTATGGTACTAAGAACTCAATATGGGACAAGGTTCAAGTTCTAATCATAACAAATTTTCCTTCATCACATGGAACATATACCAACATATCAATTAAATTCTAATTATATTTTGATAATGGAAGAAGAAATATTTGAGTCCTTAGTCAATGAAATGCATTCTTTCATCTTTAACAAATAGATGGACCAATGGGTGGTTGAATTATGGGAGTCATATTCTCCTAAAATATATAGAGTTATAGGAATGGGTTGAGGAGCCCAATTGGGAAAGAAGGTTCAAACCCAAAAGGAGCCAATATATATATGTATTTGTATATATATACATACACACACATATACATATACAATCAATTTTGTAATGCAAAATATCCTTTGGAAAAGTGATATATGTTGCTAAACCTCCAATAAAAGATACTCTTGGGATTAGTGCTAAATTCAAATCAATTATGATGGCAAGATCACATGAGCCCAAAATAAATAAGAATGACAGATGCAAATATTATGCACACATAAATGACAAATTGAATATTTTTTTACATCATCCATAAATAAAATAATGAGCTTGATCCAATAATAAGGTCTAAAATAAAATAGGCATGATCTCAAGGGAAATTAAATTAATGTGGGTAGTTACCTCATTAGAAAAATAAGTCTATGAAATGAAGGTGCAACATTCTCCAAAGATACATTTCAATGACTCCACACCCAATAGGTAACTTCTTACACTATGGGTTCATCTCCTCTTGCAAGAAAAAGGTACCCTAAAAGCCATAAAATTTGTAGTGAAAATTCACTACAATATAACTCAATGATGATGCAAAGCCTGGAGAAAAAATAGAAGCATTTCAATGATTAGAAAATTCTAAAATTTCCATTTCAAAAATCACCAAGAAGACATATCCAAAGGGTGAAAATGGGTGTAAAAACCCTCATGTTGTGTGGTAAATATTATCACCAAGTTATCATACTAAGGCCCATGGTAATATTACTCAACCCTTTTGGTGAAATCCAAATCAACACCTATTTTTGATGGTGGTTGATAGGTTTTTTTAGTGATAATTGACAAATCCCTATCAATGGTAGAGGTTAAAACCAACCAGTAATTGTGGGTGAGTTGAAAGAGTTGGATATCATCCATATTTGTTGGTCTTCATGGCCTATTGCACCTCATCCATCATCTCTCCACCATACCATCAAGATAATACCAAGGGGTGAGAAATAACTAAGGAGAATTCAGCAATTTGTAAAAGAAGGTGAGGAATTTTAAGAACTCTATACACATCCCATGAGGCATCTACTTCCATATATTTAATAATAAGAGGCCACTAGAATAAGACTTATATACATGAATTGCTTTTCTAGGAAGAAGAGCATATCAAGAAGACAACAAAATAACATACATGGAATTTTTCCAGATAGGTCTTATGGACTAAATGTCACCATATCTAGTTTGCACCATGAGGGACTTAAAATTATATTTTCTTAAAGGAGACAAGGAAAATATCCAATAAAGAAGTAAATTTTTTTGTGAATTTTGAAGCAAAAAGTAAGAGAAATAAGGGAAGGTTGATGGTTTTGGAGAAAATTAGCCAAGACAAAAAATAAATGTTTGATGATGTAGCCATATAATATGAAGATAATACAATCGGGACTTTTAAAATATTTGAGGTAAGAAGAGATGAAAGTATTGAAAAACAAATGACATGATAACTTCTACAAGAATTTTTTTTTTTTTGAGGATGCAAGCAATTGCTTTAATAAGTTGAGTAATCCAGAACAAAGGAGCAAACATGCACAAATTTCTAGATACGTAGATGAGATAAAATAATGTCATTATTAATGAAAACAAGACTATCTACCAAGGATGCTTCAACTGGTTAATCCAGGAAATATTATATGATCTATTGAAGAGGAAGATATGGAACCTACAACAACATCTTAGAATTGACGTAAATAACGGTAGAGGATAACTTTATTCAATTTCTAGAATCCTCAAAAGAAGTATATGAAAGGGTCAAATCATCCTACAAAATTTTGGATGGAATTTATCCTTGTTGTAACCTATATATAGTGGTAGTTTTTGTATTAGGTATCAACAAGTTTGCATTTTCAATTCTATAAGATTTCCTTTCATTTCTTCTTGTATAACAATTAACAAAATCCTAAGCAACTTGTGGGCAATAAAACCCACACTTTTTGCACAATATTTGTAATGTTGTTTGGATATATATATTGGAGGCTTATGCATCTATTGTGGGTAGCCATATGTTGTTCTCATAACCCATATTTGTATGTGTGTATGTGTTTGTAATCTTTACCTATTTTTTTAGTTTTACTTGCATATGTATGTATATGGGACACCTATGCATCTATTTTGAGTAGTCATCTATGGTTCTCATGCTAAAAACCATATATTTATGCATTTGTATTCCTATAAATCTCATTTGGGATCATTTGTGTTAGAAGAGCAAGTTTTCATGCTGACACATAGCATTCAAGCTTCTTCTATAGGAAAATACTATTTGATCTTTGGTGCATCACCATATTTTTAGATTATATTTTATATTTTTTTAGCTGTTTTATTTTCTTTCACATCCATTTTCCTATTGAGTTCAAAGTGTTCCTGAAGATCACATCTCAAAAAGAAGCCAACCTTATAAAAAAATTTCAGATTTCCCTAATTGAACCAAACCTTGTGCTCTTAGGAGAGGCCCTGTTATGTCACTCTACATGAGGTATGATTGTCTTGACTCTATTCCCTAGGAAGATCAAAGAGGATAACAATACCCATACATGCAAAAGACTAAAATTAAAAATATGTTCCAAGAGTTATTAGTAGTAGGGGTCATTTGATTGAGTGTTAGCCCATATTATATCCTAGTAATTTTAGTTTATAAGAAATATGGGCCTCAGTGGTTATGTATGGATTTATAAGAACTCAAAAAAATTACCATCAAGGAAAAATTTTACATGCTCATCATTTATGAGTTACTAGATGAAGTACATGGTGCTCAGTTCTCAAAGTTGGATCTTCATTTAGATTATCATTAGATTAGATTATGGGAAGAAGATATTCCAAGGACAACATTTGTTACTCATGAAGGCCGTTATGAATTCATCATCATGTCATTTGATCTTACAATGCATCATCCACCTTTTAGAGTCTTATGAATGTAATATTTTAACCATTTCTACATAAATTTATTTTGGTTTTTTCAACTATATTATGATTTATAGTCATACATGGGTGGGAAATTTATAATATTTAGACCAGATTATAACTCTTGTATGATAATCAACTATCTATCAGATGATATAATTTTTTTGGGATGTAGGAAGTGGAATACCTAGACCATATAGTTTTAGGGAAAGGTGTCAAATTAGATCATAAAATGGTTATTGTCATACAAGAATGACCCAAACCACACACTATAAAAACTGTTAGGGGTTTCCTAGGCTTCACTAGCTATTATAAAAAAATTATCTATGATTATAGAAATATTGCATACCCTTTCATGACACTGTTATAGAATAAGCTTTTTTAATGGAAAAAACCTATAGAGCATGCCTTTCTATGACTCAAACAAGCTATGCTTAATTTATCTAATCTATTTGTGGTTGAAATTGATACCTCCAAAAGTAGAATTGATGTAGTGATTATCCAAGAAGGATGGCCATTGTCCTTTATTGGTAAGACACTATTAGGCAAACACTTAGGAGAATTTACTTATGAGAAGGGGATGGTGTTGATATTATATGGTGTTAACCAATGGAGGCCTTATATTATTTGGTGATATTTTTCCATAAAAATAGACCACCACAACCTTAAGTACTTTCTTGAGTAGCATGTAACTTTGCTTGAATAAAAAATTAGATTTCTAGACTTTTGGTGTATGAATGTGAAATCATTTGTAAGAAATAAAAGAAAAATGTAGTTATTAATTCACTATCTAACCAATATGAGGACCAGGGTATGCTATGTACCATATCTAATCCACTTAATCGTGCTACTAAATTCAAGGAGAAGTGACCCAAGATTCCACCTTGTATTTATTAATTTAATAATTTAAGATTGATAATCACTCTCATACAATATATATGGGATGGACAATATATATGATAATGGGTCATCTTGTTATACCTAAAAATTTACCAATCTACAAGTCTATATGCAAAGCTTTAAAAAGTATACATCTAAGCTAATTAAAACATGATTTTAAAGCAGTGAAATATGTATAACCAAATGAATTGACAAAAAATGCCTCCTTTGTATTAATCAATTTCAAAGCTCGGTTACATATTCGTCCCTCTTAGGGATACCAAATTTGATACATTATTACAATTGTTTTGAGCCCCAAAATAGGGGTGATGTATTCTACAAGCTCTTTAGATCTCCACCACTTTGCTTATGAAGGATTTATCAAGCCACCTCCACTTCTTGACATCAAGATCGTGGATATTGATGGTCTTTGATCCTTGATTTTCCCTATCACCTACACACAAATAAAATAGAAATGATCAATAGTATTGCAAGCCTCTCAAGATGAGGCTACTTTACTGAAATGTACAAATAAAGAAGATAAATCATAAGAATACATGAAATAGCATAAATATGTGTATAAAATTATAAATAAACCATGTAAATATAGTAAATCTAGCTAATCTGTATTAGATAAAGTAAAATAAGTGCAAAGAAAGGTAAAGCTATGATTAAAACAAAGAAACTATCATCTCAAACCCTAGTCGCTATCACACAAAGTAGCTGGCTCTGCTAGCTATTATCAAATTAGGCATCTAAGCCTGACAACGACCATAGGAGAAGTATTATGCCATCTAAATATTGGTCTAATGATGCTTGATTTCTTCATGAAATTAATGTTCAATGATATCTTGTGTCTCAAAACATAGATTTATGGTGGATTATCTTGGGTTTGTGGTATATTGATGGTGAATTGCAAGCTTTCTTATAAAGCCTTTGGAATCTCCATTGGTGTAGCAACAATTATAATTCTATAATTGGACAAAACCTTACTACTCAAGGGATACACAGTTGCTCTCCAATATGACAAGGCTTCGCTACAATGAATTCAAGATCAATAACTCTCTTTGGTATGCCTATAAATAGACTTTCCAAATCCTCACCTTAGCTTCTTAAGGAAGCCAAGATCAAGAATATATTGGTATGGAGCAGTTAGGGAGAAGCTTCTTGAAGATTCATCAATCAAACCGCTCAAGAATAATTGCAAATTGGTTAAATGAAAATAATTTTTCTTGGCTTGGGGAGCTCCAGTTGGTTACAGGGCTAGCCACTCTCACTTAGTGTAGCTAGGGATCTAGCTGCTATTGCTATCAGTGGCTAGCTCGTAGCCACTATGATCATCAACAACTAGGATCCTAGCTGTTTTTGACATCGGTGAATAGAGCTACATAGGACTAAACTACCTGTTGAGTGGTATTTTCACCCGATTGTGAAAACACACTCTCCGATAGGATTCGAGTTCCAAATCCTCTCTTGCAAAGAAATTTAATAAACAATTTCTCCAAGGTCTCCGCTATGTTAGCATTTTGTATGAATAATAATGTTCAGTTCGAATGCTCGGAACACCTTAGTGGTTGCAAGTAACTGTAAACAAGGGGCACTGTGGTTTATTTTATTTTGAAATTGTAATGATTGTTCATTTAATCAGAATGAACTCAATGTGAATTAATCTTAATGATGAAATTATTTTATTTTCGATTTCGGTAGATTTTCAAGTATTTTATTTCAATGACTGTAAATTCGACTAAAGTTAGATTTTCGGGAAAATAAAAATGCAGAGAATAAAAGAAGTGAAAATAAAATACAAAGAAACTAAAACTAAAGTACATTCAGAGTGCTACGATCCTATTTGACAAAACCGAAGATAATGAGGTTTTATGCATACAACCTAACCTATTGAACCTGCAAAACTCGCACAATCCAGATAAGCTAGGTGCTGGTTTCTGGGGTTTTAACTATGGTTTTCAGATTTAGACATTCGCATGAAGCAACCAAGAGAACTTGCATTAAACTTCACCTATAAGCCTAAAAATCTGAAAGGGGAAAAATAAACATTAAATCTTGCATGCAGAAAATAACTCCTTCTTTCTTGCCAATGAGATGCAACTCTCTGTAATTTCTGTATTAAAAATAATGTATCAATTTACAACAACAGAAGCTTCCAGTTTATCAAAACCAGAACAAATGAAGGAAAACGCTCCTAAGTAGGCCCAGAATGGCCTATCGCCTTCAACTCTGCAACTCTGCTCGTAGCGGTTTCCGACCCCTGTCCATGAAGAAGAAAAACCAGTCCAATGTGGAAGAAAATATCCAGAGAAACCCAGTGCTAAGGCCTTGCCTTCATTACTGCAATCTTCTCTAAATAGTTCCACCCCCATATCTGTCATTGGCTTCTACTTTTAAGCTTTCTAGTATGGCCCTCTGTTTCACTCTATGACGCTTCGTTTCATTTCCCAGGTCCAGTCGTTTCGTCTCCCAAATCACTTCGTTTCGTCTTCCCGCCTCTTTGTTGTTTTGGCCTTCTTGCTCGGGTTTGAAACGTTTGGTCTCCTTCACTAACTGTAACCGTCGATCCTGAAGCGTTATCATAGCCTCTACGCCTCTATGCCACGTGTTCAACGCTTCCCTACACATTCTATAATGGCCCCCTATGAATCGTGACAAAAAATAGCATGTCGCGATATCGTGACATTTTTATGTCTGCAGCTTTGCTCCTCTACTCCTATCGCAAAAATAAGACATGTCGCGATATCATGACATTTTTCTGTCAACAGCTTTGTTGCTTTGCATCACAAAATGCATACATGTCGCGATATCGCGACATCTTCACCGACAACATTTCGATATCCGACACTTCAACTCCTAAATCATACATGTCGCGATATCGCGACACTTTTGAAAATGCAACTGTCACATATCCACACTTTTTCTTTGAATCGTGAAAATGCAACATGTCGCGATATCGCGACACTTTTTCCTCTACGGTCGTGAAAATGCAACATGTCACGATATCGTGACATCTTTTTCTATACGGTTGTGAAAATGCAACATGTCGCGATATCGTGACACTTTTTATTTTAGCCGCGATGGAGCAACATGTCGCGATATCGTGACACTTTTTATTTTTAGCCATGATGGAGCAACATGTCGTGATATCGCGACACTTTTTATTTTTAGCCGCGATGGAGCAACATGTCGCGATATCGCGACACTTTTTCTTTTTCTCCGTGATAGAGCAACATGTCACGATATCGCGACACTTTTTCATTTTTTTGCCGCGATGGAGCAACATGTCGCGATATCGTGACACTTTTTCATTTTTTGCCGTGATGGAGCAACATGTCGCGATATCGCGACACCTTTTCATTTTGGGCCGTGATGGAGCAACATGTCGCGATATCGTGACATTTTTTCATTTTTGGCCGTGATGGAGCAACATGTCGCGATATCGCGACATTTTTCATTTTTTTGCTATTTTTCTTTGATCTTTAGCATCTGGGCCACTGCAGTTTTCTTGGAAAGCATGTAAAAAAGGTGGGTCCCCAATTTTGGGGTGTGTTGTGGAGCAGCCACAACAAATGGTGACTCTACTTGGCAAATGCTCCCGAGCATTTTGGTGAGAACCTAACCTGGAAGTATACAAACTCGAAAACAGGCGTTAGCACATAAGAAATATAAACAAATGCCAATAGATCAGAAATACATGAATCATCAGAATCATTAAGTATCAGCTCGGTGTGTGCAATGTGTTCCATTTTTATTGTTTGAAATTGATCCACATTCCATTGTCAGTTTTACATGAATGCATATGTGAGGTTGTGAAAGATTTGAGCAGCCTAATAAATGGGCTAGAGATATAACTATCTGATTTATAAAAGCTTTAAACCTTTTAATATCATATACAAACATTTAAAATTATCAAACCCTCTTAGGATCAACTATATGTATAATGAATTGATTTATTAGATCCCAAAGTTGGTTATGAGTCACTACTATCTTGAACCCATGTGTAAGTGAAAGTGAAATCAGAGTTTTGGGGAATCGGATTCCCAACCTAAGCGAGATGGGAATTTAACCCTATCCTTACTACTCTGATTTGGAATTCATTACCTCACTTTGAGCAAAATGATTTAACCAGTTATGGATGAAATTGTCAGGCTAGTCTGTCCGTTTGAGCAGTCAGTGGTCTTGCTTTTAGACAAGACATGCTGCCACGCATGAGCATACTCCACTGCCAGGCGTCTATAGCCCCGATGGAGATTAACCCCATAATCCATGATTTTAGCTTCATTTTTTTTATTTCTTGGACCTTTGGGATGACTACCCATCCTTGCGAGGGACATGTAGTACGATCCTTCCAATCCAATATTAAGATGAAATAGGAAATATTAATTAATTTTTGTTTCTTGGACCTTGGGGATGACTACCCATCCTTGCGAGGGACATGTAGTACGATCCTTTCAATCCAAGATTTATGATGACATGGGAAACATAGAAGCTTTGGGGAATCGGATTCTCAACCTAAGCGAGATGAGAATTATGCCCTATCCTTACTACTCCATGTAGGTCAAATCAGAGCTTTGGGGAGTTGGATCCTCAACCTAAGTTTGATGAGGATTTAACCCTATCCTTACTACTCTGTTTTAGGCTTTAAGCTTTATGGAAGTGGTAAAAACCACTATTTTAAGGATCATGTTGCATGATAGGATAGACCCGAAATATTCCTTTCGCCTGACCTTTTCTCCCAAGTATGGTTTTGATCATTTTGCTCAAGATCCTCTTTAATGTGCATAGAACGTGCTTAGTTCAAGAGAGTTCGGGCATCAGTTCCCAACCTTAGGATTTTTTTTTTTATGTTATAGAATAACCCTAAGAGGATTTGACATATTTTTAATGATTGTATTTGAAATGTATATGCAACTAAGATGGCATGTATATGCAAAGTGGGATATAATATGAATGCATTGCCTTTTTGAATTGCGGATAAAGTATTGCCATAATTTGTAAAAACTGACAATTTCATGCATCACAAGTTTCAAACGATATTATTTAAAATGTTTGTGTTACTTGCGGAGCTTTCTACAACACGATTCCAATGTTTCATATTCTCCTGATCTTAGGCATAAGTTGACATCTCCATTTATTCTCCTTTTTTTTTTTTTTTTAAACAAACCAAACATGTCCAGAGGACCAACACACAAAACTTAAAACCAAACTGAGATCTAATCTAAAACTAAAACACGAAAACCAAAAGTATATACAAATGTACAAAAACAAAACAAATTTGGATTATCATTTTCTCGGATCCCAAACCTGATTAGAATTCTTTAAAAGATATATGACGTGATACGCATATCCAGTTTTGCGGGAATCCAACAAAAACAAGATCAACCCAAACAAAGAAACAAATATCCACTTGCCCCTCTCACCATACCAATTTGATTTAGTTTCGTTAACAATCCTATGGTGGAGTTTCAAATTTTCCAATTGATTAGACAATGATTGATATTCAATTCCTTTATGTCTATTCTCTAAGATGTTCATTCCGCATTTTGATTCACGGTGTAAAAATAAGCTTTCGTTTTCCTTCAATAAAGCCATAACATTAATGATATTTGAATCAAACCATTCATTAGGCAAACCTCCCTTCGAATTCTGCATGGTGAAACCAAAAATATGAGATTTTACCTTTGGCATGCTTTCATTTGACCTTACCTGAAAAGGATTTGAAAATTCTTTTTTTCTCTCATGACCTTCATCATCACGCAACACTTGTTCTTTCTCAATGACCTGTTTATCAAAGGCACCAAACTTAGGTACCCAATTGAAAATATGTCCATCCCTTTCAAACCATAAGTCTTGTCTATCTAACGCCTTTTCGTGATCAGTCACTTGGGTTGTCTTGGGTAACGTGAGATTTTCAATTGGATCATCAGTGATATCAAACCCAAATGGTTCAGGTTTTGTAATTTTCTCTTTCTGAAATGGCATAATCATCGTAGCGCAAGTACGTGGATCAAGATTTTTGATTTCTTTTCCTTCAAAGGGATCTAAAGCAAGTGACTCTCTTTCTTGGTTCATGGTCGTAGAATCCTTATCATGTTCCAAAATTTGATGAGATTCAAATTCCTCTTCCAAAACTTTCTCAAATTGTACAGGATTCATAGTATCCTCATGCGAGGAAGCAATTGAGTTATCCTGCATATTGTTTGACGCAATAAGTTTGTTAGAAGATTCAGATTGATAATATTCTTCCCATTTCTTCCATGAATCATAGTAATCATCCTCCAAGTTCAAGTTGTGATGCTCAAGTACTTCTTCATATTTTGATTCATCAACATGTTTCTCATCCCATTCATCTTCACCTTCCTTAGATGGTTCAGTTATTTCCAAAAGTGGGTTATCTCTTGAATTCAAATTGGTAAAGCTATCATAATCCAAATTTGTAACCCATGATTCAATTTTATCACAATTTGGAAGGTGTGGATCCTCTTGGTCATCACTTTCGAGAACATCATCCAAAGTGTCCTTCGAGAACAAGTGGTGAAATTCGATTATGTCTTCAACTTCATTTGTTGATTTTCTTTCAAATTCATTTTCAACCACTTGTGATGGCTTAGGATCTTCTATAATGGGATCAATTTTTGAATTCCGTGTCATATAGTTGCTCCAATCCTTTGCCAGTACATCCGACCAAATCATATCCACATAAGTTTGTTCATCCAAATCCTCCTTTTCGGGTAATGATTCTGGATATTTCTTTTCCAAAACAAGATGGTGATCATTTGATTCCAACTTCTTGTTACCCATCCATAGAATTTCTTCTCCAAAAACTTCATGCTCTTCAAGACTTTTCGAATAGGTATTTACTTCAACGTGAGTCATCTCAAAATCTCTTGTATCACTTGAAGAAGCATAACATGAAACATCATTAAGATCGGCATTATGAATTTTCTTCCTCGGATAATTTGGATGCATACATTGATGCGTTCGTTTTTGTGGTGGAACATGCCTACATACCTTCTTAACCACTTTCTTTTGCTCTTTTACTTCCGATACGAACTCTTTAGGTTGAGTGGTAGAAGTAGTAGGATTAGTTGGATTGATATCCACGGACAAAGCTTGAACATTTGTTGCAATAGTTCCATGAGTGACCAAATGATTCTCTAATTGAGGTATAGTTGGATGGATGGAAGTACTTGTATAAGCACATGTGGGAGCATAAGTTGGTATGGTAGGATAAAGTTGATTGTAGGGAAAAACATTTGATATCAAATTTTGTTGTGCCCACGCTTGATTTACCATCGAGGTTTGATTGCAAGCCCCTAGTTGTCCTACCATAGTTGATTGCTCCATTCCATAACCTTGTGGCCTCAATTGTTGATCTACAATCATAGCTTCTGTGTAGGCCGATGCAAGATCAGTAACCAAGGGATTCATCCTAACAAATATGGCAAACAATGGGTCCAATGCTCGAAAGTATATTTGAAGAGCACCACTTTCCTCAATAGTATAGGGAGAAATTAGTCTCGCATAAAGCTTTCGAAACCTCAAGTTGAAATTTCTCACTGGCTCATTAGGTTCTCTTTTGCAAGAAGTAAATTGTTGATATATCGTGAGAGGATCAATGAGTAACCTAAATTGATTGATAAACTCATCTTTCAATTGAGTCCAAGATGTAATAGAACCAGTGGGTAAATTGATGTACCAATCATATGCCACCTCATCTAGGGTTCCAGGAAACATTCTACATGCCACATCCTCATGTTCGACATTCCATCTAACTAGGATATCCACATAGGCTTGAATATGTTCCTCGGCTAATGTTGGACCATTGTGTTTAAACTTGGGCAAATGTTTTTCTACGTTCTTGGGTAAATCATGAAAATCTCCACTAATGTTCAACGGATTAGCATGTATCCCATACCACGTTCCTGCGGTTGTAGCCATTAATGAAACCCAAAGAATAATTTCAAAACCAATTTGTTAGTCATGAAAGAAGGAAACCTTGAAATGACTAGCAAATATCAAACATGTAACGTATGAATAATCATGTTAGCACCAACCAAGAGATGTATCCATTAAAATCAAATGAAAGTAATTGCATGGAGACAACCTCGTTAGTCAAGAATTTTTTTTTTTTAGAATCAAATCAAGACAGATTATTCCTGTATAAACAATCAAAAAGCGTTAGAACAATGCATAGCAATTCATGTCCTCCTTTTAACACTACAAGGTTGTATTGTTAAAAGAGGGCTAAAGATAATAACCAATAGGGCATGAAATATTCAAAATTTAAATCCCTATAGCATTTAAATCACTCTGAAATAAACCTATTCAGGCCCTCCTTCTAGCGCCAATATGTTGAGTGGTATTTTCACCCGATTGTGAAAACACACTCTCCGATAGGATTCGAGTTCCAAATCCTCTCTTGCAAAGAAATTTAATAAACAATTTCTCCAAGGTCTCCGCTATGTTAGCATTTTGTATGAATAATAATGTTCAGTTCGAATGCTCGGAACACCTTAGTGGTTGCAAGTAACTGTAAACAAGGGGCACTATGGTTTATTTTATTTTGAAATTGTAATGATTGTTCATTTAATCGGAATGAACTCAATGTGAATTAATCTTAATGATGAAATTATTTTATTTTCGATTTCGGTAGATTTTCAAGTATTTTATTTCAATGACTGTAAATTCGACTAAAGTTAGATTTTCGGGAAAATAAAAATGCAGAGAATAAAAGAAGTGAAAATAAAATACAAAGAAACTAAAACTAAAGTACATTCGAAGTGCTACGATCCTATTTGACAAAACCGAAGATAATGAGGTTTTCTGCATACAACCTAACCTATTGAACCCGCAAAACTCGCACAATCCGGATAAGCTAGGTGTTGGTTTCTGGGGTTTTAACTATGGTTTTCAGATTTAGACATTCGCATGAAGCAACCAAGAGAACTTGCATTAAACTTCACCTATAAGCCTAAAAATCTGAAAGGGGAAAAATAAACATTAAATCTTGCATGCAGAAAATAACTCCTTCTTTCTTGCCAATGAGATGCAACTCTCTGTAATTTCTGTATTAAAAATATGTCAGTTTACAACAACAGAAGCTTCCAGTTTATCAAAACCAGAACAAATGAAGGAAAATGCTCCTAAGCAGGCCCAGAATGGCCTATCGCCTTCAGCTCTGCAACTCTGCTTGCAGTGGTTTCTGACCCCTGTCCATGAAGAAGAAAAACCAGTCCAATGTGGAAGAAAATATCCAGAGAAACCCAGTGCTAAGGCCTTGCCTTCATTACTGCAATCTTCTCTGAACAGTTTTGCCCCTCTGTATCTATCATTGGCTTACTTTTAAACTTTAAAGTATGGCCCTCTATTTCACTCTACGACGCTTCATTTCATTTCCCGAGTCCATCGTTTCATCTCCCATCGCTTCATTTCGTCTTCCCACTATTTGTTGTTTTGGCTTCTTGCTCGGGTGTGAAACGCTTGGTCTCTCTACTAACTATAACCATCGATCCTAAAGCATTATCATAGCCTCTACGCCTCTATGTGTTCAGTGCTTCCCTACATGTTCTATAATGACCCCCTATAAATCGTGACAAAAAATAGCATGTCGCGATATCGCGATGTTTTTATATCTGCAGCTTTGCTCCTCTACCATGCATCGCAAAAATGAGACATGTCGCGATATCGTGACACTTTTCTATCCCCTTTTTTGCCTTCATGCATCACAAAAATGAGACATGTCGCGATATCGCGACACTTTCCTCTTGCTCTGTTTTATTTTGACGCGATGCAACATGTCGCGATATCGCGACATTTTTCCTTTTCTTTCTCTCTCCTTTGTGAACCGCAGAATGCAGACATGTCGCGATATCGCGACACTTTTCCGAAAATGCAACATGTCGCGATATCGCGACACTTTTTCTGTACGATCATGAAAATGCAACATGTCGCGATATCGCGACACTTTTTCTGTACGATCGTGAAAATGCAACATGTCGCGATATCGCGACACTTTTTCTTGTACGATCGCGAAAATGCAACATGTCGCGATATCGCGACACTTTTTCATTTTAGCCGTGATGGAGCAACATGTCGCGATATCGCGACACTTTTTATTTTTAGCCGCGATGGAGCAACATGTCGCGATATCGCGACACTTTTTATTTTTAGCCGCGATGGAGCAACATGTCGCGATATCGCGACACTTTTTATTTTTAGCCGCGATGGAGCAACATGTCGCGATATCGCGACACTTTTTCATTTTTGGCTTTTCCTTCATTTTTGGCCGCGATGGAGCAACATGTCGCGATATCGTGACACTTTTTCATTTTTGGCTTTTCCTTTGCTTTTGGCCGCGATGGAGCAACATGTAGCGATATCGCGACACTTTTTCATTTTTTCCGCGATGGAGCAACATGTCGCGATATCGCGACACTTTTCATTTTGGGCCGCGATGGAGCAACATGTCACGATATCGCGACACCTTTTCATTTTGGGCCGCGATGGAGCAACATGTCACGATATCACGATGTTTTTTTCATTTTTGGCCGTGACAGAGCAACATGTCGCGATATCGCGACGTTTTTCATTTTTTTGTTGTTTTTCTTTGATCTTTAGCATCTGGGCCACTGCAGTTTTCTTGGAAAGCATGTAAAAAAAGGTGGGTCCCCAATTTTGGGGTGTGTTGTGGAGCAGCCACAACACTACCCTAAATGAGTGGTTAAAACCACTACTAGGTCTTGGAAAGGTCCAAGATCATTCATATGGTATACAAAGGTGCCCATATGAGTAGTCTCCTAAAAATGATGTGTTTTAGGTGTCTAAAGATACCCCTTTTGGGATGCATTATGGGAAAACACAATGCTGAGAAAAAATAGTCAACCTAAAGCCATGTTATAGGTTAATTGATGTTCATTGATCTGGTCAATGTTAGATGCCCTAATCATGCAAAGGGTGCACATCTCAGAATCATTACTTCCAATGGCATGGAAGGCTTAGATTCGAGTAAAGCTTTGGTCTTGATCTGAGAGTGATCATTTTGTATTACTTGAATTATAATAATCAATGGATCAGATTACCAAATATTTAGTTCATCATATTTTATTTTTACCCCTGCAAATGGGGAAGCTTATGATAGTTGTTAGGAATTATTTGTAAACTGAACACAATTCACATTATTAAGTGTTCAAGTGTTGATTTTGATTATGAATTCTTGATTATGACTACCCCCTCAAGCAACGAGTCAATGAATAAAATGACAAGTGATGAAAGCAACAAGTCGATTGACCAAGATGATTGATTTGGATAGTTAAATATGATTAAAGTTATTATAAGGCAGGTCCTATTACAACTATGATTTCAACCATTAATCATAATTGTACATCTCTATCCCATGGACCAGTCTAGCTGAAATGGCCTTCTTAGGGAATCAAGATAATAGAAATTCAATTTAAGCATGTGATGAATCACTATGTTCAATGATTATCTAAAATTTCATAGAAGAAAGGAAATGAATACCTCATTCCTATGGAGCAGTTTGGTCGCAATGGCCTTCTTAGGGATTGAAATGAGGACATTTTAGTTCTTCGATGAATAATTTGGTTCCAATAGCCTTATGGTAATTTACTCATATTTCCATATTGCATGGAGCGCAATTCACTGCAACCACCAAGTGTATAGGGTAAATAATTGGATACGAGGCATATTTGAAATTTTGTTATTTGATTTTTTTGTTATTTTGATGATTTTTAAAATTTTTGGATGATTAGATATGCTTAAAAGTCCATTTTGAATCTCTTCATAGTGAGAAATTAAGAGCATTTATTGCTATCTACTATCCACTATTGAAATCTGTGACTAGAATTTGTAAATCCCATATCCATTGTCGATGCCAGCGATCGGGTTTACCCTGATCTATGCCTATTGTCAATGTGGGTGGCTAGCAAAGTGGTAAAGTATATATAGGAATTTTAGGGTTTTTGCAATTCATTATTTCTAGTTGGTTGTTTAGGAGGAGTGAGATCTAAGAGAAGAGAGGTAAATATTGATAAGAGACACTACCAAATTTTAGATCCACACTGATAGCGGAGCAACATGAGGAATCCATGAGTGGCAAAGCTGGAGCTCCTAAGGTAGACTCTCTCACCCTCATTCTCATAAATTGAGCATTAAAATGAACCTCACTAACTAATTGGTAAAATTAACCACATTAAAATGCAAGAAATGAACCTCATCCCTAGTTATATTTAGCATTAGGCTAGCTTATATGGGTGGGCTTTAATTTTTTGGGTATTCTTATGGTAGAAAATGACATCACATGGGGTCAATCTTATAGCCACTATCGACAATGGCGGCTCCCAATATGCCAAAAAAGGGTCACTATCATTGTAGGTAGCTAGGTTCAAACCCCAATGTTTAAAAAATGACTATTGGTAGCTAGCCACTATCAACATTGGTGGAGGCCATGGCAGCAGTTGTCAACGTGGGCAGCTAGGAAACCTTAGATTTTTTTTTAATTTTTAATTTTTTTTTTATAGATATTTTTTTGTTTTTTATTTTTATTTTGAGGTTGATTAGTGTGTTTGACTTTGCACATTAGACCTTGACAACATGGATAAGAGATCCTGATCTATTGATTGAGCTACTACCCTAGCTAGATGATATAAACTGGGGGTGGTTTAGGGCTATTGGCCTTAGATATATTGTTAGGTTACTGACTATTATGTCATACTAGGCTTACTTGATAGTCCTAGCTCATCGATAGGATTCTAGAACTAATACCTTCCATCTCCCCATGGGAGAGATGATGGTGATTTTAGAGGATGTCTATTGCATATTTAAGATCCCTATTGATGTTTAGACCATCACTTCTTCATTGAAGATAGCGAGAGATGCAATATTCCAATGAGTGTTCATAGATAGGGTAGTGGTGGTACTACTAGACATAGAGAATGGTCAGGTACCTATCGAGCACTGGTATAGGGTGGATGTTTTCGCTCGATGCCAAGAATTACTCATGCACATTATATATAATATTCTTCTACTAGATACTTCAAGTGTGAGGTTCCCTTGGAACCTCCTGGATATGGTATAGGACTTGCTAGAGAGCACCACAGAGCAACCGTTGATCATGGCATGGGAGAGTGCTCTCCTAGCTTAGCTCTATGATGAGATGTATCATATTACTTAGCAGGGATAAGTAGGCATTGGATGCAGCCTACTTATATATATCTGGTGGTGGGAGCACATCTGAATAATAGACCTATCTTATTACCCCTAGGTATCATAGTAGTAGTAGTTCCCCAGTGCTATGCTGCATGAGGTAGAGACACGATGGAGAAGATCTCATGCTGGGGTCCTGGAGCATTATATGATATCACTAATAGGTTTGTAGATGGGCATGTCATATGAAGAACCTATCTATATTTCCCAGCATGGGATGAGGTAGATAGGTACTTGGCATGGGTGAGGCACAAGAGATGGCTCATCGGGCACCGTAGGAGGATTAGGGAGTTCTTCCATGTATTTAGGGTTACTAGGTAGTTTGGCATTAGATAGGATATCTTAGAGGTACCAATTCTCTATCATCATGTACAAGCAAAGATACAACTTCCCGCATCATATGTGATAGCCTTATTAGAGGAGGTAGATCCTACGATAGAGGACACAGGTGTGGTGAATCCTAGTACCATAGAAGATTATGACACCTGGTGGATGACACAACTATGACATGGTGGTGGTAGCTTAGGTTGATATAGGGATGAGGCCATAGTAGAGGGAGGTAAAGATGCTATGTGATGAGTGCATCCTAGGGTAGATGAGGCATGGGGGTAGGCTATAGAGTAGGTGGAGGAGTCGTAGAATGATGAGGAGGGGAAGGAGGATGCTCTAGATGATGAGTTATCCTAGTTACAAGCACAAGTACATAGTTTATAGGCTCAAATTTAGACAACCCAACATCAAATCACTGAGCGGTATATATCTCTTGCCATCACACAGAGCTAAATCAGTGTAGGGTAGAGGCAGTGGCAAGGATTTGCATAGAAGAGGACCACTTTGTAGGTATATGTAGATTTATCTTAGGCTATGATAGATAAGGTCATTGCTCAGAGGGATCTCCTATAGGTATAATTTGATGCTAGGATTACTGAGAGAGATACTCTTAAGATACAATTGGGGGCTACCCCTATTGGGTCAGGATAGGTGCCAATAGGAGAGGCTACAATAGGTCAGGCTACAATAGGTACACCTACTACAAGGGATGTGGTAGCATTATAGATATGGGTGGCTATATTATAGGGTCTAGTTAACCAGTATGATATGAGGCACAAATCTAATGGCGCATACATTCTACAGTTGGAGGGACATGTCACCATGCTTGGTGGTACTTTACCTACTCGGTCTACTACAAGAGGATCCCATAGGAGTCGGTGAAGCGAGTTTGGGTAGTCCTCAGTACACCCTAGCCACATGTTAGGTGCTCGATCTGAGAGATCGATGGGTACCAGCTCTAGATAGCCTTATGGAGAGGAAGCTGAGGGAGGAGGTGACTAAGGAGGTGCAGGTGCTACATGATACATCATGATGACTTGTACCAATTTTGAGTGTAAGGTATGAGGACCTACACTATTGTAGCCTGCAGGTATTTTTGTACCACTCTATGTATATTTTGACACACACACACACACACACACACACACACACACATATATATATATAAATATATGATACACTTTTATTTCTCATTATGTGTATTATGTTGTTGCTTTATTGTTCATGTGATGCAATTATGGATGCAATGTTTATATGATGCTTTGATTTGATTATGCTACATGTATGCTATGTACTAATGACATGCACTAGCTATATGATATATGTATGATTAGATGTTGTGATCTATATGTGTATATGTGATACTATGTATGCATATATGGATGTAATGATGAATGTTAAATTTAAGTTTAATTTATTTCAATTAGTTATGCATTTAGTCTATGTGATATGATATGATAAATGATATGTGATGTAATGCATTAATTACATGAGAATGATCTAATGCAAATGAACTTGTATGCTCTAATCACTTAAAACATAAGGAATGAATTTAAAATATGTTTAAAAAACTAATGGACAACACCACAAAATGTATAAGAATCATGAATGAAAATGATAAATCTTAATATAAGAAATAATAATTTAAGCATCCATATGTGAGATGAAATGATGTGAGATGTATGGGTTTTATCTATAAGCTTATATAAATTAAAAGATATATAAAATGTAGTCAGTGGCCGTCTAAATATCATTGTTGATATCCATCCGATATCTGTCCTATTTCATGAACATCCTTTAATAAAAAAAACCACATAATGAAAATTGTGATTGATTTATAAGATGATTTGTTGCTATAAGGTATTTTTGAGGTTTTCCATGAGACTCAAACACACTAGTTGATTAATCAAAAGTTTTATAATGACTACACAAGATTCCTAAAATATAAAAGCTTTTGTTATGAAGACCAAGATATTTATCATCCTTGTGTGTGGAAATGAATATATTAGATGAAACATAAGACGACCTCATTTCCAGGCGAGATTCATTTAGCCCATTGTTGTAATGAGGATCATCAAATTATCATAATGATCCTAAGTTTGGATGTAGTTGGATTAGACTACTAGGTAATACAAGCTACCTAAAGCTAGCTCATCTATAAATTGCTTAGAACTACCCCATTTCTATGCATGATTCATTTAGCCCGTTGCTATAATGGGGATCACTCAATGGCTTTGAATACTAACCATTCCAAGGATTTACACTCTTCACCCGCTTCTTTCCTTTTCATTGTTTGGGATACTTGCTCATGTTTAGTGATAAAAATCACTGTTTATTTTTTTGTTTTAGAGCAAGGGATTTGCTTAGTGATGAAAATCACTTTTATTTTGCTTTGCTTTGATTTGGTATTTTGCTTATTTTGTGTGAAAGTAAGGTATTTCTTTGGGTAGGAGGGATATTTTCCTTTTTCCAATGATCAACATCCCAGACCATGCACATCACAAGATGAGCAAGTAAAAACCTTTCGCTTAAGGTGACTAGGATCACTTTGTAGTGTTCACCTTTCCTTGTCCAAACTAGGATAGTTAATGTTTAAATTGTGATAGGATTTTGAAATACACAAGGTGCTATCAAAATTAGACCTTATCTTTTGAAAGTTAAGATAGCTTTATACAAAATATAAGAAGATCACTAGGTATGGTTTAATGACCAAAAAACCCTAGTATATTCCTCATAGCAATGGGAAAGGTTATATTCAAAAACACAATTACTCATAGGGGTGATTGATGATGATGATGTAAAGATGCATGATTAGCATACAAACGTGGTGTCATTTGTAATATTGTAAACACAACCTATCCTAATGCAAATACAACTAATAAAAATGCCTAAATGTAATGAAATTAAATGAGTGCATATGCAAAATATAAATGCAAATATTTTTGTGTTTTTGATGTTTTGAATTATTTTTGAATTTTTTTCTTTTCAATTGTTTTTGGATTTTTAATGATTTTATGATTTTTTTCTTTGTATTTTATGTATGAAATGCCTTTAGGTGAAGGATTTTGAGAGGCTCAGGCTCTTCTAAACCTTCTAGTTATGTTATGCGACAAGTCCCAGGTCCAATATTTTCTAAAATAATGAATGGATCTAACCATTTGGCCATAAATTTGTATCATAGATGTGACAGTAGGTTTGAGTTCTATTGGGTTTCTTTCAGCACAAGATCTCCAAATTTAAATTCTCTCATATAGAATTTGTTATTATAAGATATTTTTAGGAGATCTTGGTAAATATAGAGATGATCAATAGCATTCATGCGATGTTCATCAAGAAGCATCAATTGATCTAGGTGAGCTTGCCACGCAGTGTTTTCATCGATGAACTCTTTCAATGCGATGCGTAATATTGGAATTTCCAATTCCAAGGGCATGATGGCCTTAGCACCATTTACTAGAAAAAATTGTGTTGCCCCAGTGGGTGCTCGTATGCTAGTTCTGTAAGCCCATAATGCAAGAGGTAGCTAAATGTGCCAATCCTTATGATTTTATTTTATAGTTTTCTTTAAGATGGCTACCACTATTTTATTCAAGGCCTCTACTTGCCCATTAGCCTACGGATAATAAGGAGTTGCAAAACTATGTTGAATATTATACTTGGATGTTAAAGCCCTTACAATTTTATTTTTAAATGAAGTTCCATTATCCAAGATTATTTTGGATGGGATCCCAAAATTATAGATAATATTATGAAGTATGAATTCCACAATATGTTTTCCTATCATAGAAATTAAGGGGACTGCTTCCACCCACTTGGTAGAATACTCAGTGGTCATTTTGATAAATGTGTATTGACCTGATGATGGGGGAGAGATCTTACCAATTAGATCAAAACCCCACTAAGAAAATGGCCAAGCCGCTTGGATGGGTTGTAAGGCCTATGATGGTAGGTGTGTAATATTAGCATGGTGCTAACATTTAATGCATTTCTTGATATATATGTAATAGTCCTTATCCATGGTGGGACAATAATATCCCATTCAAAGGATGCGTTGGATGATGGCCATGCTACTAAAATGTCCACCGCATGTACCCTCATGAGCTTGTGAAATCATCCAAGCTGATTCTTGGATCTCAAGGCAATGAAGGAGAATTTCATCGTAGCTACAACGATACAAGATATCTCCTAAAAATATATATTTGGTCACTTTTTTTTTAATGCTCTTTTGGTAGCATGCGACAATCCCTATGGTATTATTCCAAGCTTAAGGAAATCATGTAATTGGGTTAACCAATCCTGATAAGCAACAACTTCAATGGACATGATGACTTGTTTCTTCTACGATTCGATGTGTATGAATGTATATTGGGAAACAACCCTATGGTGAATGGTAGTACCATTCTTCATAGGACCTTGTGAGATCAAGGAACCCTAGGGCATCTTATTTAGAAAGTATATAGCTTTATATAACCACTCATGGTTTGGTTGTATATAAATCATGTGGATTGATTCCTGATTATCTAGAGCCTCACTCAACATCATGGATTGTGAGATCATATTCACATGGATGGTAGTAAATTTAGTAGACATATTATGAGGGATTATGGACACCAAAGATGCCATAGTGTCTACAAATATGTTTGACATTCGAGGGATTGCCTCGATATTATACCACTCCAATTGGGATAAGTAAGTGTCCACAAGTTCCTTATATGCTTTCAATATTGGACACCTGAACTAATAAATTCCCTTAACTTGGTTAACTATGAGAAGGAAGTCACCAAAGATATTCAACTTTTTGATCTTCATGGTAAGCATTGTTTGGAGACCCAATATTAGGGCCTCGTATTCAATGTTTTTATTGGTGCAGGGGAAGATGATTTTAAATGATAAAGGCATTGGAGAATCTTGTGGCATGAAAACATAATCCCTGCACCACCCCCTTGCTTGCATTTGAAACCATCAAAGAATAAATGCGTATCAGCTTTATTATATAGTTCTTTGGGTTTTGGTGACTCTGACAATGCAAATACTACATCATCAAGAAGTTCTATGACAAGAGGCTTATGATCCTGAAGAGGTACCTCTACCAGTTGATCAGCTATAGCCTGTCCTTTTATTGACTTTTGACTAATGAATTATAAGTCAAATTCTATCAATAGCATGGTCCACTTTGTAGTACATGTGTTATGATATATCTTGTTCATCATGTACTGCAAAGGATTTTTTCTTGATATCACATACGTTGTATGACTCAAAATATAGTGGTGCAAATTCTTAGTTGCAAAGACCACTTCTAAACATAGTTTTTATACGTATGCATATCCTATCTCGTAGCTAACCAAGGTGTGACTGATGTAGTATATCGCCTGCTCTTTGTCTTGCATGTTATTCTGGGCTAACATGGTTCCCAGTGCAAAGTTATTGGTGGATATATACATAACAAAAAACACATATAGTCTTGGCAGATCTAGTACTAGTGATGTGTCTAGGTATTTCTTGATCTTAGTGAAGGCTTTTTGATAGTCTTCTTTCTAGTTAAATGGGGCCCCTTTGTATAGCAGTTGATTCATGGGTCAAAATTTATTTGATATTTGTGTGATGAAGCACTTTATGGATGCCACATTGCCTTGTAGTCTTCTTAATTATTTGATATTTGTGGGAGGTCCCATTTCCAATATAGCCTTTACCTTCACTGGATATACTTAGATATCTCATTTAGAAATGATGAATCCTAAGAGTTTTCTTGAATTTTAGCCAAAGATGCATTTCTTGGGATTCAACCTGACATTGTTCTCAATCAGGTGATCAAAGACTTTCCTAAGAACCTCGATGTGCTATTCACACAATAATGACCTAGCGAGTAATTCATCAATATAATCCTTTAATATTTTATGAATATAGTGTGAGACAAGAAAAGTCTCCCCAAGATCAAAAAATGCTCCACAAGATCAATCACACATAAAAGAGATAAACCCACAACACAAATATTGAGTGGTAAAATCCTATTTCAAATGAAGAAGGGAAGCGTCCACTATGAAGCTCACTATATTACTCAATGATTCAATAGTACAATAATGCTTCAATGTTATGCAACAATATGCATCAACATAAACTACAACACAAGTACAATATGACAAGATATGATAAGATATGATCATATGTAATATAAAACACCCCTATTTAAAGAGAAGCTTTTCTACTACAACTCTAAATCTTATCATAATTTAATATTATCACAATCTATAAAATATTAGAAAGTGCTTTAGTTACTTTCTAATTTTATCATAATATAATATTTGAGATATGTGATAAGTGGCATCTATCAAATATTGGAAAGTGATTAGTTACTTTCTAATATTTTCTAGAAAAGGGAAATGACTTTTTCCCAAGAAATTAAATATTCCTAGCACCCTTAATTTATTTATTAATTGGGTGGGAATATTTTACATAAGATAGAATTATATTCTAATTAAAATATTATTCTTTAGACTTTATATTTTAGTCTAAGAATAATTTACACAATGTTCCATTACATATTCCAACACTCCCCCTTAATGCAATATTGGGGAAAGGAATTATGAGACAAAGAAACATTATCCCCCTAAAGATACAAACGGGGATGAGAATAAAATGAGTAATATAGTTACAATGAGCTTCTATGACCAAGAATGGTCTACAATAAGGCACCAATACAAAATGGGCTAAAATGAGACTGCAAGCCCCCAACGGAGTAGCTTTAGATACAAATAGATTATAAATCCATCCATAAACCACAAGTGGTTGCAAATAACAAGAAGAAAACATCACAAGGGTGTCTTTAGTAAACCTGTAAAATCCCAAATGAAAGTACCTACAAGCTACAAGCAGCTCAACATAAGATCAGTTAGATATATCATCATAAATATATTCACCACAACATATATGAATATCCAAAGATGATAACAAAACTGATCTAACAAATACTGAACTATATGTCATCACAAAAAGATGCCAAGCCATACTTATAGTCACGTGCTATATAGTTGATCAAAAAATATCATGTACAAAGTTGCATAAAGCAAACAAGGAGTACCATGATAATGCAAACTCTAAAGTACCATGTACAAAAGTAGCACAAGGCTAACAAAAAAGTACCATGTATAAGAGTTGCATAAGGTATATGAAAATAATAAAGTGTGCACACCAGTTGCATAAAGCCAACCATAAAATATCATGTACAAAAGTAGCATAAATGCTAACAAGAAAGTACCATGATAAACCAATTGCATAATGCCAACTACATAAAAAAAACATGTACAAAGTTGCAAAAGGCAACAAGAAAGTACCATGTAAAAGAGTCGCATCAAGCAATTGCATCATATACCATAATTGGATAATGCCATCTACAAAGTAACATATACAAAAGTTGTACAAGGCAAACAAGAAAGTACCATGTTAAAAAGAGATGCAAAAAGTAATTATACCACCAAATATCAACTCATATATATAGCACAAAACACCTCATAAGGATGAAGTTGTCATCACACAAGGGCAACTACACTTCATTCCCCCTTGAGAACAACTTCACCAAACCAAGTGAGTCCCTCAGCTTACAAAATTGCTCCTTGGGAAGGGGTTTGGTGAACAAATCATAAAAATTAGAAGATGATGGGTAATACTCCAACTGAATAGTCTCATCTAATACCTTCTCTCTAATAAAGTGGGATTGGATTTTAACATGCTTTATCCTTTGATGCATTACAGGATTTTTACTAAGGCAATAGCTGATTGATCATCATGAAAGATAATCATGAACTACTATAACCATCTTGCAATAAACAACTATAACCATACTGCAATTGAATAAACCAAGATCAACTTGCAATAGATTAACTTGCAATAAGAAGGTAACTAACCATAACAATCATCTTGCAACAAAATAAACTAACTTGAATTGAACCATAAAACATTTGTTAAATATTAGATAGTCAATAAGTTAGCAAGTTAGTGTTCATTTTAGGTTTTGCTATAGCTTAATGAATTACCAATTCATCTCACCCAAGGTCAACCAAGCTACCCAAAAGGGTACGGATATGAGGACTCGAAAAGGACTTGCTATCGATAGAGAAGATTCTTTTGGATTCAATAGGTGTTTAGAAAATATAAACTGTGTTGCAAGATTAAGTAAATTTTAATAAAATACTAAAGTTGTGGTTAGGAAGTTGATTTATTTTTAACCTTCTTGATTAATATGAAAATTAGTAAATTGCAAGTTAGTTGGTTAGTAGATTGTTTAGTAGCAAGTTAGTAGTTATATTAGTTGAGATGCAAAATGTAAGAAAGATGAACAAGAGATAGTGGAGACACAAAGAAAAACACAAATACTCTCTCTCTCTCTCTCTATTTATCTCTCTCTCACTCTCACTTTTATTCTCTTTTACTTTCATAATGAGAGATACAAGTTACATTAATTTACAGTATCCTTCAAACAAATACTAGAGAGAGATTAGAAGAAATTAATAAAAATAGGGGAAGAGAGTGAAAAAGTTGATCCAAAATTGCCTTGTATACTCCAAAACATACTTGGATAACCTTGCAAAACAAGAAAACTCACAAACAACCATTGTTAATGTGAGACAAAAAAATATTGCATTTTAAGGAGAATAATAATAATTTTTAATACAAAAAATTGCTTAAAAAATGCAATTAAATTAAAAAAAATTATTTTATTAATAAAAAAAATGGCATGAAAAAATTTAAAGATTTTTAGAAAGCAAAAATTTTTCAAAAAAAGAAAATTGTTTTTATTTTATAAAACAAAACTATTTTTTTTTTTTATAAAGCAAAACCATTTTTTTTTATAAAAAACAATTTTTTTTTTTATAAAGCAAAACTGTTTTTTTTTTTAAACAAAATTGTTTTTTTTTTTTTATAAAGCAAAACTGTTTTATATATATATATATATATATATATATATATATATATATATATATATATATATATAGTTGACTGTTTTTTTTTTAAATAAATAAAAAAATGACTATATATGGAAATAGGGGTTTTTGGGCATTCCGAACGCAACCATGGGGTTAGTTTGGCTCCAAAAACCTTTCCAGCAAAAACTCAATGCCAAAAAAAAATTATTGATTTAAAAGGAAATTACTATTTGCAAAATATCTAACTAGATCTAAAAACACAATAAATCTATAAACCCTAATGGCAGATTTGCAAAATAAGTTTACATAAAATACCCAAATATCAAATGCATGCAAAAAATAATATACCTTAATGGGTTTTTCATCTCAAAGGATTGAAGACACTTGATGGAGATCCCAATCGCTCTGATACCAAATGTGAGACAAACAAAGTCTCCTCAAGATCGAAGAATGCTCCACAAGATCAATCACACATAAAAGAGATAAACCCACAACACAAATATTGAGTGGTAAAACCCTACTTCAAATGAAGAAGGGAAACATCCATTATGAAGCTCACTATATTACTCAATTATTCAACAGTACAAGAATGCTTCAATGTTATTCAACAATATGCATCAACATAAATGCATCAACATAAACTACAACACAAGTACAATATAACAATATATGATAAGATATGATCATATGTAGTAGAAAACACCCCTATTTAAAGAGAAGCTTTTCTACTACAACCCTAAATTCTATAACAATCTAATCTTATCACAATCTATCAAATATTAGAAAGTGCTTAAGTTACTTTCTAATTTTATCACAATCTAATCTTTGAGATATGTGATAAGTGGAATCCACCAAATATTAGAAAGTGATTAGTTACTTTCTAATATTTTCTAGAAAAGGAAAATAACTTTTTCCCAAGAAATTAAATATTCCTAGCACCCTTAATTTATTTATTAATTGGGTGGGAATATTTTACATAAGATATAATTGTATTCTAATTCAAATATTATTCTTTAGACTTTATATTTTAGTCTAAGAATAATTTACACAATGTTGCATTACATATTCCAACATATAGTCATGAAAGATATATGTCATAGCTCATTGATATGTGGCACCAACGATTTTAAGGAAAAATGACATAACTTTGTAGCAAAATGTCCCCCATGGAGTGGTAAAAATGGTTTCATGCTAATATTTGGGTTTAATCCAAATTGGTTATAACCAGAAAAATCATCCATGGGTGAGAGTATTTCATGACCTACAGTTGCGTCTACAAGAGCATCGATATTAGGCAACATAAATTAATCCTTGGGTGTTGCATTATTGAGATCCCTAAAATTTGTGCATATGTAGATTATTACATAAGGTTTTCCTATGGGTACCATGCTTGATACCCATTTTGGATAGTCGATGGGAATAATGAACTCTACATCCAAAATTTTTTGTAGTTCATCTTTTACCATTAAGGCAATGGTTGGATACATTTTCATGAGTTTTTGCTTGAATGAATTTTTAGTGGGCTCTAGTGAAATATTGTGGACAACCAATTTTGGATCCAGACCTGACATGTCCTTATAAGTCCAAGCAAAGAGATCAAGTTTCTACTTCAATAAAGGAATTAATATGGCACATTCCTTAGGAGATAAGATTTCTTCAAATTTAATGTTCTTTGGATTTAAGGGATCTTCATTGATATCCACTTCAAAAGTTTTCTCTATTGACATATGTGATCCCTCATCAAGTTGATGAGGCATAGGGATAAAATGGATATCATCTGATGGGTTTATAGGTTCCACTAAATTAGGATCGACCTTAGCATGATAAACATCATGTGCACAACTTGATGCAAAATGGAATGGTTGTAGCATTTATTAATTAGGGAAGAAATATTTAGGCTCTAGGGGTGAATTAACACGATCAAAATTAATGGCCTCAGGATTGAGGTGCAATGGCTTCAAAGGGTTGAATAAATTTTTGAGTAGAGTGGTCAGATTGATGGAGATCATGTTGATGGATAGAAAGAAATCTCTAGGACCACATGGATGAAATTCACTACTTTTGGGTTGATCCCCATGCTCTAGATGTGGCTCAGGTGGTATGGGAATAATCGGGTCTACTCTGGAAATAGATAAGATAATTAGATCTTTTAGGGGAAGCAACTATCTTAATTTCAAAGGACCAAGGAATACCATTTGATAAATATCCTCTATGTTCACTGGTATCCTATGAATGGGAGGACCTAGGAAGACTGTATGATACACTTCCTCCATATCCATAGGTTCCCTAAGATGATGTAGATGTCGATGCCCTAGGTAGGCCATCTCGATCTCATCCTCATATTCATAATCATTTGAGAAGCACTCACCATCATATTCTTTTGAATTGTGCATTAATTCATCTTCTTCAAAAATGAATTCTAAATTAGACTCTCTATTTATGCTAGATCTCTGAGGTTTAATGCCAACATCGTTGACATGCTCATTATTCATAATAATCTAGTTTATCCTTGAGATAATTTATGATTTAGCCTTTGTAGGGATTTTCTCATGATAGACTAAAGGTGGTTTAATGGTAACCATGGTCATATGCCAGTTTCCCCTCTTTGAATGTGAAGATTTGGGGTGATCAAGATTCTAGTCAACGTCCTCTCCCAAGCATAGATTCAGATGATCTAAGGATGTGGCTAATAATTTGTGTTATCCTTAAATATGATATCCAAGGCCAAACCTATCAGTTGACAATTGGTACTATGCTTGATACAAAGTTTTGCACCCTTGCTCAAATAAACCTAGCCCGTAACCATGCGAATGGTGAAGTTCAAAATACCTAAGGGTAAACTTTGGACTGGATAGATAATGAATGTTAGCAGGGAATGGTTCATCATCATCATCCTCAATGGGCAAGTGATTTGTGACTTTATCCAAGCCCCCATAAATATAATTAGTCTGATTTGGTGGCACCCCTAGTGCTACCACCATTCCAATAGGAAAATAGGGGTCTTGAGGCCTCCCCATGTCTTGTGCAGACTCTATAATATGTGTGAAAATTACATTCTATACAAGATATTTAGCTAACCTAGGGTTAACTAGTGAATCATCACCTACGATGTAAATGATGTAGTTGATGACATAGGCGAGGCAGACTGAGGTACCTTGTCGACTACATTGTACAAATTTTTCTCCTCCATAAGATTTAGAATTTTTGTGGTCGCTATATTTGGGATCACCCTATGTTTCTTTTTGCCTAAAAATGCCTTTATATTCTAATTTTCCTTTAGTTTTGGTGATGTTGTAGGCTTTTCAGAAGAAGCTATTGTCTTAAGGGTTAGTTGTGGTGTTGATGTAGAAGGATCAACCCACACTGACTTTGTTTTACTCTTTGGATGTGTAATGCGAGATGTAGATCGAATATCCAAGTGAGTAGATGGGAGGATAAAATATCTTGGTAAGTCAACCTGATTCACATATTTAAACAACTCTTCATCTGATGGAAACACATGCACTTGTCTCTCATGCACATACTTGATGCATTAATGTAGAATTTAGGGACACAACACATGCCCCTAATCCACGGGCGACCTAGAAGGATGTTGTACTACATAGCATCTTCTAAAATGTGCCACATCATTTGGATGGTTTTTAGCTTGACTTGAATAGAAAGGAATATGGTTCCTCCTATCGAGCACAACACATAATTGAATGATCACAACATAAAAGTTGAGGTGACAATATGTGACTTAGGGATATTTAAATGTCCTAAGGCCTTGGTGGTTATTATATTTATTGATGAGCCTATATCAATAAATACCCACTTGAAAGGTATGTGGTTAACACACATAATGATATACAATAGTGGGTCTGCTATGGCAGTGGATACCATTTTGATTTCATGATCATATAATTTGATCACAGGCTCATGAAACTACTGCACATGCTCCACAAAGTTAGTAAAAGCTTTGAGATTTTGGGGTTGACGTTCTATGGATCTTAAAATATCCATTAATGTCTTCTTGTGCCTAGGGGACTGATGTATAAGCTCATATATTAAAAAAATTGCCAAAGCTATTTGGAGGCTTTGATTGAGTCTGCTCTTGATTGTAACCACCGATCTTGTTTGTGGGCTTGGAAATGGATTTTGTGCTTTCCTCTACTAAGGCATAATTGGATACGAATGAGAGTTGTTGGTGGCTCTGGTTGATTATATATATTGTTCCTAGTAACCACATTAACCATACTGACAAATCCTTATGTATGAGGATCTATCCTAACTTGGTTGACTTAACCTACATGGTTCCTTGGTGGCTCATGATTTGGTAAGGAATATTTAAAGATTCCCATATTTTGTTTATCGAGCACCAAGGGTTTATCAATCCACAGTTGATCCTTGTCGATCATATTTTATATCATGTGTTTGAACCCATGGCACACTTAGATGTCATACCCTTTTGTCTATGGTATGGGCAATAGTGATCTTACCTAAACCCTTGGGCTTGGGGTGGTTTAGATATAGTAGTTGAACTTATTTAAAATGAAGTATCTTAGCCTTGCACAATTGGTTAAAGATAGATGCAAAATATTTTGATAATGGCGTAAATTGACGAGGTGGATGACATTGCTTACCTTTGCCTTGATTCTTGTTATGTTGATTATATTACATAGGGGGTGGTTGATTCTAATATTTTTGTTGATGTTAGCTCTTATCCCCTTTAGGAATATTCAACACAAATTGATTGACAGGCACAGGTTTGGCCTGATGTTGTTGATTTCACGTGTTCTTGTTATTCCAATATTTCTTGGTTCTAAGATTTAGATCTCCTTCTTGTAGCTTTATATCCTCAATTACTTTGGCTTGCACCAAAGCCTCTTTGAATGTTGTATATTATTGCAGTTGAAGCAATAGCGATATATTTTTTACATAGCATTTCGCAAACATTCGAGTGAGCTCTATGGTGGAAATAGAGAATGGTAATTTTTCCATTAGTTTTCTCCCTCTATTCCCATAATTTGTTATCGATTCATCATCATACTATCATAATATAGTCATATCAGATAGATTAGTCTTTTTATTGATGCTAAATAAAAAACATTCAAGAAAGACATTTGCCAACTGCTCAAAGATGGTGATGATGCACCTAAAAGGGTGATGAAAAAAGTCCTTAACAAAAAGGCATCATTATTATGTATCTAAAAGAATCGATTCATAAAGCTGGTCACATGCTCTTGTGCATCATCATCACCTTGAACTTTTCCAGCTTCGGCATCTCAAAGTGATCAAGATATGCTAAAATTGGGACCGAGGGACACAAAGGTTGATTATAAATTTTACTTAGGGTAGGCTTGTGGTAAAATATTCCCTATTTCTCGAGAGATTTGATTATCTTGGTAAGAACCTTGTAAGATTGATAATATATGATTTATTCTTCCCTAAGCGACCTTTGGGATGGACATGGAGATAAATTCCTTTGAGACCAAGAATTAATATGGTCAATTTTTTCATCATCCACGTCTACCAAATATGGTTTAGGATACTATTGATCCTAGTCATCCCTCTCTGACTCCTTGTACTGACTTTGCTCAATTTTATTAGCGTTTAACACTATTATTTCTTGTATGCATGATGGGAAGTACGATGAACATGGTGATCTCCTTGCCTAGTATGCAACTCTAGGTGAGATATAGCACATCTTGTATTTTTCTAATCTCTATACTCACTATTAGGAGGTAGGTTAGCCTGAGCTAACCTGTTATCTCTATCTTCATGCTCCTTTTGGTCAAGGATGCTTTGTTCAGATATGCAGTGTTTATATAAATATTCCAAAAGTAACACTTGTATTTGTGTATCTTATTGCTCCAACCACTCATGCTCTACACATAAATCCTCCAATTGGTCTTGGAGTATTTGCTATCTCTGATTTGAAAAAATCCTATGTACCTAATATGAGTGATCAGATATGTAGGGTCTTTGAATCCACAACTCTATACAAGGATTTTATTGGTATGAGTTGTAAAAAATAGGATTTGCTATACTCCTCCATCTATCTATAGAGGTTGCATTGATATTATGCTGATATATTTACCCCATGCTTACATGTGTAGATGGGGTGTTTGTGCTACGGGGGAATTTTGAGAATTCACCCTGGGCAGAGGTATGCCTCTCTATGTCTTCACTATGTGCACTCTTAGAGTGAGAGTGGGTGGTAGAGGTGGACCTATGCTCTGATCTTACAATATCTTGATCTAGTTGATTAAGTTGACTAGTTTTCCATAATTGATTAGGAGGTGTACCATTGACTCTAATGGAATTAAGATCTATCACATACCTTCCTTGCTTAACATGGTTTAAAAATATTGTGGGTCTACAATTAGATGCACCCTCTTTATTTTATCCCTAATTGGGTAGATCTTGTCTATTTCTATCTTGTGATTATGGGGTCTTGAAGCACCCTCATTTCTATCACGAGAGGATCCTAGATTTTGTCCTCTAGTTGGGGCTTCTCAATGAGAATCCTTGTGAATTGTGTTTTCACCTCTAATACTTCCTGAATGTTGCTCAGGGGCATTTTGTGTGAGTGGCTCAACTTCAGTGTCATTTGTGTGAGGTGGGGTATTAGTTTCCACCTTAGTCATAAACCGAGGGTGGTGGCCCCATGTGTTGACCATAGATTTATGAAATTATCTCTTGTGTAAGTTTTAAGAACAAAAAAAATATATAGGGTGTTTATCTCTTAAAAGTTTTTATTGTATTCCTTATTTTTTTGTGTTTTTTATTTGTTGTGAATACAATCTAGACTCTTATCGTGTTTACAATAGTTGATGTAATTCTTAGATTATTTAAATATTTCACTTATACATTTGTAGTGACAAACTCGGTAATGACATATAGGTTTTCTACCCACTGAAATATGGAGATGAAATCCATACCCGACCAGGGAGCATAGGTACTACCGATTCTCACCCAACACATTATAGGCAACGATATACAATCTAAAGAAGAGTACATGCTATTTTATATGGATAGGACATTTCTTGAATTGGCCTTGGCCATGGATAGCTAAATATGATACAATGTCAACAAGTCAACCAAGTGGTAATAACTTCCACCGTTGGTCTTGATTAGTGGGTTGGATGTGAAAGCCCAACACCACTGATGTTTACTTGAGTCATGGTGTGTGGTGTGTTCATTTTAAATTTGCATAAAAAATGCATCAATTAGCATACAATGCTCTTTTCACCTACATGCATATAATTTACATTTTATATTAAAAAATGCAAAATAAAAAGATGTTTAATGTTCACAAAGATGCAATGTATATTAATCATGAATCAAAATTTAATCAAGCCTCAAGCAAGAAAACCTACAAAACAAGCTAAATAGTAGCTGCTACTATAATAAAAAATGCATAGTATCGACCCCTATATACAGTAGCAGATAGTATCCTAACCTCTGGCTTCTAGGATGGATAGTAGAACTAGCCACTGTTCCCATCAACAACTAGCAAAAATATAGAAAAATAGATTGATTTATCTTTAAACTCTTTTTATATGTGTTTTAATTAAACTTACTACCTTTTAAAAACATAGAATAAGCAAGAAATAGAGAAATGGAATAGAACCATTTACAGGTTAATCCACATCTAATAAAGAAATAGGTTGTTGACTATTTTTGCTAACTTTTCTGCTAGCCATTGTCGATCAAAGCAGCTGTGAGACTGGCTGCTAAAGTCAATGGTGGTTGGATTTGCTAGCCATTGTCACTCAAAGTGGTTGTACTTGCATGAAGGAAAAGACAAAAGTATTAGTAAACATAGCAAATATAGGGCCGATACAACCATTATCGCCACTTGTAAATCTTTAAAAATCATACATCTAATCTAATTGCAACATGATAACACATTTAAAGCAATGAAACATGTATAACCAAATGAATTGACAAAAATAAATACCTCCTTTGTATTAATCAATTTCAAAGCTCGGTTACATATTCATCCCTCTTAGGGATACCAAATTTGATACATGATTACAATCATTTTGTCCCAAAATGAGGGTGATGTATTCTACAAGCTCTTTAGATCTCCACCACTTTGCTTATGAAGGATTTATCAAGCCACCTCCACTTCTTGATGTCAAGATCATGGATCTTGATGGTATTTGATCCTTGATTATCCATGTCACCTACACACAAAGAAACTAGAAATGATCAATAGCATTGCAAGCCTCTCAAGATGAGGCTATTTTATTGAAATGTGCAAATAAGGAAGATAAAGCATGAAAATACATGAAAGAGCATAAATATGCATATAAAACTATAAATGAACCATGTAAATATAGTAAATCTAGCTAATATATGTTAGATAAAGCAAAATAAGTGCAAAGAAAGGTAAAGCTATGATTAAAATAAAGAAAATAGCATCTCAAACCCTAGTCGCTATCACATAAAGCATCTGGATCTGCTAGCCATTATCAAAGTAGGTAGCTAAGCTTAACATCGGCCATAGGAGAAGTATTATGCCATCTAAATTTTGGTCTAACGATTCTCAATTTCTTCATGAAATTGATTTTCAATGGTTTCCTGTATCTCAAAACATAGATTTGTGGCAGATTCTCTTGGATTTGCAGTAGATTGATGGTGAATTACGAGCTTGCTCCTCAAGCCTTTGGAAGCTCAATTGGAGTAGTGAAAATTGTCATTCTATAATTTGACAACACCTTACTACTCCTCAAGGGATACAAAGTTACTCTCAATCCGATAGGTCTACGCTACAATGAATTCAGGATCAATAGCCCTATTTGGGAGGCCTATAAATAGACTTCCAAATCCTCACCTTGGCTTCTCAAGGAAGCCAATATTATGAATCTGTTGACATGGAGCAGTTAGGGAGAAGATTCTGGAAGATTCATCAATCAAACCACTCAAGAAACATTGCAAATTGGTTAAATACAACTAATTTTTCTTGACTAGGGAATCCTGAGTTGGTTACAAGGCTATCACTCTCACTCAGTGTGGCTAGGGAGCTAATCACTATCATCATTAGTGGCTAGCTCATAGTCACTTTGATCATCAACAACTGGGATCCTAGCTGCTATTGACGTCAGTGGCTAGATCTACATAGGACTAGACTACCCTAAATGAGTGGTTAAAACCATTGATGGATATTATAAAGGTCCAATATCATTCATACGGTCTAAAAAGATGCCCATATGAGTAGTCTCTGAAATATGATGTGTTTTAGGTATCTACACTATACTACAAGAAATGATGCTTCTCTAACTGCAAGAAATTTAAGCTTCTTAAGGATATATGAATGACTAAAAACATTTTTCTAAGCAAATATGAAAATGGATATCAAGACCTTTATTGGAGAATGTGACACTTGTCAATGTGTTAAGGATAAAACTATTCATACATTAGGCACACTCTAGCTTCTTCCATTCTAGAGACCATTTTTCTATGGATTTTATTGAAGCATTTCTAAACTTTAGAGACAAAAAAATAATTATCATGTTGGTGGATTTTCTCTCACGTATGCTCAATTTTGTCCTCTAGACCACCCTTATCAGGCCTCAACTATTGCCTAGATATTCCTTTATTATATTTTTCACCTTTGTGGCATGCCCCAATCCATCATATCTGATCATGACTCTACTTTCACCAGTCATTTTTGGTAGGAACTATTCAAGCTGCATGGCACATGACTCAAGATAAGCTCAACATACCGTCCCCATGCCGATGGGTAAAATAAAATTATTGAAAAGTGATTGGAAACTTATATCTATTTCTTTACATATGATAAATTGACTCATTGGGTCAAATGAATTATACTAGCTGAATGGTGGTATAATACTTTCAATCACTCATCCACCAAGATGACACTATATGAAGCAATTTATGGAAAAAATCCATCATCACTTTTGTTATATATTTTGGGTAGTTCCATGTTTCAAGCAATGGATTCCACTCTTATTGAGCATGCACAAATACTTCAACATCTCAAATATAATTTAACTATTGCATAAAATTGTATGCAACAACAAGCAAATCAACATCGTTTTACGTGTAGTTTTAACATTGGGATACTATTTTCCTATGATGCACCTATAAGCAATCATCACTAAAAATCCACTATGGTCAAAATATAGCATTAAAATTCCATGGACCATATAAAATGCTCTAATAGATTGGCCCTATGGTCTACAATATAGAATTATCACATTTTTCATAATACATCAAATTTTCCATATCTCATATTTAAAGGGTATTGGAAAACATATATAAGTCAAATATGTGTTGCCTTAGTTAGATGAGGAAGGCTTAGTCATCTTAGAACCCATGAGTATTTTATATTGACATACATGCGCATCTTGCAACTGTACCCTTATTGATGCTCTATTATAGTGGCATTGTAACAACTGAAAAAAACTAATAACTAAGGATTTTTTTTTTTACAAAAATAAGCTCGATAGGAGTTTCCATATCCCTATCTAGTGTATGCTAATCTAAGAAATTACCTAAGAACTAATCTAATGTTTTAAGTGGTATGTCTTGTATCCACAATGATCCAACATAATCCCTTCCTTACTCTATCAAAATGATACACCCATCCTTACGCCATACACTTAAGAACACAAGCTTATACTGAGAGGGGGGGTGAACAATATAAGAGCACTTTTTACTTTTCTTTCCAAATCAATATTATGCAATGTATAGATAGCAATATCAACAACAGTAATCAAAGCAATGCACAAATCACCACACACAATAGAGACACCAGATTTAACGTGGTTCACCCAAATATGGCTACCTCCATGGAGAAAATATTTCTTCTAAATATTTCTCAAATAATCTCTTGGGAATCCTTCCCAATTACAATGTTTATGGACCTCTGTCCAAAGGAGATGCTGATCCCCTAAATCTGGTTTGTGGATCTCTATCCATAGGAGAACTCCTTCTCCTCTGCTCTAGCTGGTGATCCTCTAGAAGACTACTGCCTCCACTACACTGGCTTGTGGATCTCTCTCCACTGAAGACTCTTGTCCCCACTCAGAAGACCTATCCTCACTACCCTAGCTGATGGATCTCTATCCACTAGAGACTACTATCCTCTCTACTCTATCACCTCCAAAGCTCTATCTCAAATCTATACTAAACATAGTCTAGTTGGTCTAGCACAAATATGCTCAACAAGTCCACTCAAATCTGCACTAAACAATTTCAATGTACTCAAATCTGCACTAAACACAGTCTAGTCGGTCTAGCACAAATCTGCTCAACAAGTCCACTCAAATCTGCACTAAACATAGTCCAATAGGTCTAGCACAAATCTGCTCAACAAGTCCACTCAAAACTTGCTCAAATATGCTCAACAAGTTCACTCAGAACTTGCTCAAATCTGCTCAACAAGTCCAAACATGCTCAAATATGCTCAAAGTCCACTCATAACTTGCTCAAATATGCTCAATAGGTCCACTCAGAACCTGCTCAAATATGCTCAAAAGGTCCACTCAAAACCTGCTCAAATATGCTCAACAGGTCCACTCAGAACTTGCTCAAATATGCTCAATAGGTCCACTCATAACTTGCTCAAATCTGCTCAACAGGTCCACTCAGAACCTGCTCAAATCTGCTCAATAGGTCCACTCAAAACTTGTCCAAATATGCTCAACAAGTCCACTCAAAACTTGTCCAAATCTTCTCAATAAGCTCACACAAAACTTGTCCAAATATGCTCAACAAGCTCACATAGAACTTGTCCCAATCTGCTCAATAAGTCCTCTCTAGAACTTAACCAAATCTGTATTGTAAGCTTCTACAAAAGCTCACACAAAATCAGTCCACAAGTCTTCTCAAAGACTTGCCTCAAATCTTCTTAACAAGTCCACACATAGAACTTGTCCAATCTCATAGAAGCATAAAGAGAATTGTTAGAGACTCAATATGTTCTACTCTCAATGCACAATCACTTTCACAATTTTCTCAATCTCATAGAAGCATAAAGAGAATTTTTAGAGACTCAATATGTTCTATACTCAATGCTCAATCACTTTCAAAATTTTCTCAATCTCATAGAAGCATAAAGAGAATTTTTAGAGACTCAATATGTTCTATACTCAATGCTCAATCACTTTCACAACTCAAATCAGAATGTAGAATAGTTTATTTTATGGAACTTGAACAATCACTTCATACAACCACTTGACTAGGCTCAACCAACTCAACTCAACCAATTACTTAATGAAACTCTCCTTTCTCACAAACCCTAGTCCAAGCATATATCAACCAACTCAAAATATTTCCAACAATGCTCAACAACAAATCTCACATAACAATGATACTCATGTTCTTTTCAAAAACCCTAGTTCAAGTTCTTTGCACAATAACTCACTTCAACAACAATGCTCATAAAACAATCTCTCACATAACAATGATACTCATGATCTTTTCAAAACCCTAACTCAAGTTCTTCACACAATCCAATGGCTTCAACAACTATGCTTATCAAACAAGGTTTTAATCACAACTCTTAATTCCAGAAAACCTTGAAGCATTAACTCAAGCACTTTCGAAAAGGAAACCCTAATCAAATCCTTTTCACTCCAAACTTTATTTTCTAGTAAGCCAATCAATCAACTCAACCAAGGAAGAATTTGCCCATACCTTTTTGCTTGACAAGGAGTTGATCTCACAAATCTGCCACACTCACAATTACTTCTTTGCCAATCTCAATAAGGGTTAGAAGATAATAATTTCCTCAACAAAACACAATACAAAATGATATCAAAATTACACCTTATCACTCCAACTTAAATAATATTCAATACCTTCACAATAATCTTCTTTAACACAAAAACCCCTTATTAAAATTAAACAATACTCAAAAAGTCTTAATCCTTCAATATGCCAATATAGTAATTTAAGACTTTATCAAAAATAATTAAAACCAAAAACCTCCTTATTACTCCAAGTGATAATTTTCAACTACCACCACTATCCAACAAACACCCTTTCTAAACAATTCCACTAACAACCCTTATACCTCCAAACTTAGGCAAATAATAAAAATTTAATGCAAAATATTTACCTTACCTTTGGAGGGATTCAAACCCTCAATAATTCCCATGATGTACGCCTTGCCATGGCTCCAATAGCCGCATGAGCTACATGCTCATTTGAGATAGAGGAAGCACCACGTGCTTCAAAATATATCACTCTTTTACCCCTTTGCAAAAATGTGCACCTTTGGCACCTTCAACCAACACGATTGCCAATGCACACCGCCGCGTTTCGAATGTTGGCTCCCTTGCCAACAAATATTTTACCACCTGCCCACTTGCCACTAGGCCAAGCTACCTAGTTGGCCTTCGACCATTCGATGCCTTCCACTTTTTTTCTATTCGCTGGCAAATCAAACATGAAATTCGCAATCCCTTTTTCATGAGCTCTTCTCTTTAAACAATTCGTATGCAATTAATCGATCGAGCAAGGATAAATTTTAATGCCCTTTGGGCATAGGTATTTATATTAAATTCCTCCATGCTTTGTAAAATGTTGATGCCTTTGAAGCTTTCATTACCATGAGACATCGGCGAAGATTAGAACCTTGATAAAGTGCTTTGAATATTTTAAACTCCAAACCCATATTTGGGTATTGTAAAATATTAAATATTTTACTTTGGGATTTTAACCAAATCACTTAATATTATAATATCAAACATTATAATATTATATCCTTTTAACCATTATAATATTATTGCTTCCTTCTCATTGCATACCATGGTGTAAATAATATTTATTTATAAAATTTAAATTCTCATTGAATTTAAATAATTTATAAAAAATATTATATCTTCTTTTTAACTTTGCACTGATTCTCTTGACCTTTGGCCTTCTTCCTGGATATCAAATAACAACTTTGACAACTTTGTTCCTTGATGAAAACCTTGATATTAATGTTGACTTCATTTCTTGACATCAATGACAACTTTAACTTTTAGGACTCAAAATGTCCAACAATTCTCCCCTTTGTCATTGATGGCAACCCAAAAATATTTTACCGAAAACTTGACTTCTTCTTCTGTGTTGCTCCCCCTGGGACACTGCTCCCCTTGGCTCAATGCTCTCTCAAATATCTCTCCCTATTTGACATCAATGGCAAAGGGTCACCTTTGGGGCTCGGGGCTAAGAATGAGCCTCTTAGCTTAGCCCCTCCCCCACCTTATGTTGAGGTGGTTAATTCTGGGGTGGGAGTATTTCTACTCCCAGAAAGCATTGTTCTTTACCTTTATCCTCTTCTCTTATTTTCTAAATTTTTTGAATCCTCTGACTATTTCTATTTGTGTCCATGTTCCTGTTCCTTTCCTATTTTTTTTCTCATCCATGTTCCTATTCCTGTTCTTTTCCATGTTCCTCTTCCTGTTTCTATTCATATCCATATTCCTGTTCTTATTTTTGTTCCTATTTATGTTCAAGTTCCTGTTCATACCTATCTCTGGAATGTCTGCTCTACACCACTTTGTTGTATGACCATCATTATTGCACTTATAACACTTAATGTTATTATTCCTTGGAGGTGCAAATATCTTAGGATTTCTCCTAGTGAAGCCATATCCTCTTCTATCATGAACCCTGCAATTCAATGCCTTGTGACCAAACTGATTACATGAGTAGCAATACCCATGGAAAAGTTATCTATTCCCATATTCCTATTTTTCATGTGTCCTGCATTGTGAAGCCATGTGCCCAAACCTCGTGACATGAAAAGCATCTTCCATTGAAGCTTCCTTGTCTTGACCTCATTGGTCTCCTATTTTGATTGTTGTTCCATCTGTATCTTCTTTGTGCATTGTTCCTATTTTTGTTGAATTCTCTATTGTCCAACCCATCCTCTGATGTCTCACTTTCTTTTACATTATCTTCTTCGAAGTATCTTCATCTGAGGTTTCTTCTCCTCCAAAACTTGAAGTTGACTCTCCTTCCCATTTCTTTTGAACCTGTTCAAATCCAAGACCTGTTTTGCTTGATGTAGTCTTTTGTGTCTTGATGAACTTATCCAAGTTATTTGAGCTATTTTTAAATCCTTTCATCTTGATCTTGGAGTCCTCTAAATCTTATTTTAGTAGTGCCACTTCTTGTGCTAACTTCTCACATTCCAAGATCTTTGCTTCTAACTTATCTTTGAACCTTTTTGCCTTAGCCTTTGATTTTTCTAAATCCTCTATAAGCAATCTTCTTTCTTCATCACATTCTTGAAATTGAATTTCAAGTTTAGAGTGTTGCTTCCTTACCTTCTTTATGGTGTCAAGGGCATAGATAAGTTCTCCCTTGAGATCATAACCATTCTCTTCTGAATAATCCTCTATTTGTTTACCTTTGTCCACATCTTTACTCTCTTTTGGCTTATCTTCTATAGGATCACTTACTTCTTCTTCTAATGCCATTAGAAGATTTTCATCTGGTCCTTCAAGTGCATTCTCATACTCATCATCACTAAAGCTATAACCATCCCTTGTACAATCATCTTCAAGATGTCCAAAGTTACCACATCTAAAACACTTGAGAATAACTGGAGTTTTCTTAACTGGTTCTTTTTCTTCAATCATAAATAGAACTTCATCTCTATCATTATCTGAAACACTAGCATCACTATCACTTGAGTACTTACTTGCATTATCCGCATAGTAGCTCCTCTTTTGTCTTTGAAAGAACTTCTTTCCTTGTCTGCTTTGTCCATCCTTGCCTTTCTTTTGATGCTTATCCTACCTATATCTTTATGATTCCCTGTATCTATGATCCTATTTTTCTTCACCATTGTTGTTCTTTGGTTCTCGACAATCTATTGCAAAATATCCAAACTTTCCACAATTGAAACACTTAACAGATCTTAGATCTATGGATCTTATGGAACCTTTATTTCTTCTACCATAATTAGCTTCTTCATCACTAGATGACTCACTGCTTGATTCTGACTTCTTACCCTTTGTCTTATTGGTTGCTTTGAATGTTGCTTCCTTCTAGGACATAGGATATTTTGTTCTTATCTCAAATACTATGAGCATACCAAGCAACTTATCTCTTGTCAAAGTATCACCATATATTGATACTTCTATAGCAGAAACATGTTCACTGAATCTTTTTGGAAGAGATCTTAAGACTTTATCACAAACATCAGATTCATCAATCTTCATACCAAGTCCTCGCATATCATTAACAACCTCATCAATTTAAATTAGATAAGCACTAATATTTTCCTCTTCATTCATTCTTAATTCTTCAAATTGTCTTTTGAGATTTTGACTCTTTGCTTTCTTGAAACTTTTATCTCCTTCATATATATTTTGCAATTTATCCCACATTTCTTTTGTAGTGTTACAATGCATAACTTTCATAGACTCTATTCTATACAAACCTCTCACAAGTGCATTCATTGCTTTTGAATTATAGTGTTGTAGAAGCTTACCTTCCTTATCTGTAGGAGGATTGATTAAGGGATCGTATCCAAATTCCACTTGATTCCCAAATTTCATTGCCAAGAGCCATCAGGTAGATCTTCATCATCATACTCCAATACATATAGTCACTTCCATCAAATACTGGTGTTGAATTATTTGAGGACACTTCCTTAGGATCCATTGTGTTCTTGTTAGCTTTTCCTTCAAGTTGTTAAACTCTTATGAAGGCACCCTCTACGATACCAATTGAAGAACACAAGCTTATACTGAGAGGGGGGTGAACAGTATAAGAGCACTTTTTACTTTTCTTTCCAAATCAATATTATGCAATGTATAGATAGCAATATCAACAATAGTAATCAAAGCAATGCACAAATCACCACACACAATAGAGACACAAATTTAACGTGGTTCACCCAAATATGGCTACCTCCATGGAGAAAATATTTCTTCTAAATATTTCTCAAATAATCTCTTGGGAATCCTTCCCAATTACAATGTTTATGGACCTCTATCCAAAGGAGATGTTGATCCCCTAAATCTAGTTTGTGGATCTCTATCCATAGGAGAACTCCTTCTCCTCTACTCTGGTTGGTGATCCTCTAGAAGACTACTACCTCCACTGCACTGGCTTGTGGATCTCTCTCCACTGAAGACTCTTATCCCCACTCAGAAGACCTATCCTCACTACCTTGGCTGATGGATCTCTATCCACTGGAGACTACTATCCTCTCTACTCTGTCACCTCCAAAGCTCTATCTCAAATATATACTAAACATAGTCCAATCGATCTAGCACAAATCTGCTCAACAAGTCCACTCAAATATGCACTAAACACAATCTAATTGGTCTAGCACAAATCTACTCAAAAAGTCCACTCAAATATACACTAAACATAGTCCAATCAGTCTAGCACAAATATTCTCAACAAGTCCACTCAAATCTGCACTAAACATAGTCCAATTGATCTAGCACAAATCTGCTCAACAAGTCCACATAAAACTTGCTCAAATATACTCAACAAGTTCACTCAAAACTTGCTCAAATCTACTCAATAGGTCCACTCAGAACCTGCTCAAATATTTTAAACAGGTCCACTCAGATTCTACTCAAATATGCTCAACAATCCACTCAAAACCTACTCAAATTTGCTCAACAGGTCCACTCAGATTCTTCTCAAATTTCTCAAAGTCCACTCAACTCTCAAATCTCTCAATATCCACCAACCTTTCAAATTTGCTCAACAACCTACCCAAATATGCTCAACAAGTCCACTCAAAACCTATCCAAATCTGCTCAACAAGTCCACTCAAAACTTGTCCAAATATGCTCAACAAGCTCACACATAACTTGTCCAAATCTACTCAACAAGCTCACATAGAACTTATCCAAATATGCTCAACAAGCTCACACAGAACTTGTCCCAATCTGCTCAATAAGTCCTCTCTAGAACTTAACCAAATCTGTATTGTAAGCTTCTACAAAAGCTCACACAAAATCAGTCCACAAGTCTTCTCAAAGACTTGCCTCAAATCTGCTTAACAAGTCCACACATAGAACTTGTCCAATCTCATAGAAGCATAAAGAGAATTGTTAGAGACTCAATATGTTCTACTCTCAATGCACAATCACTTTCAAAATTTTCTCAATCTCATAGAAGCATAAAGAGAATTGTTAGAGACTCAATATGTTCTATACTCAATGCACAATCACTTTCACAATTTTCTCAATCTCATAGAAGCATAAAGAGAATTGTTAGAGACTCAATATGTTCTATACTCAATGCTCAATCACTTTCACAACTCAAATCAGAATGTAGAATAGTTTGTTTTATGGAACTTGAACAATCACTTCATACAACCACTTGACTAGGCTCAACCAACTCAACTCAACCAATTACTTAATGAAACTCTCCTTTCTCACAAACCCTAGTCCAAGCATATATCAACCAACTCAAAATATTTCCAACAATGCTCAACAACAAATCTCACATAACAATGATACTCATGTTCTTTTCAAAAACCCTAGTTCAAGTTCTTTGCACAATAACTCACTTCAACAACAATGCTTATAAAACAATCTTCATATAACAATGATACTCATGATATTTTCAAAACCCTAACTCAAGTTCTTCACACAACCAATGGCTTCAACAACTATGCTTATCAAACAAGGTTTTAATCACAACTCTTAATTCCAGAAAACCTTGAAGCATTAACTCAAGCACTTTTGAAAAGGAAACCCTAATCAAATCCTTTTCACTCCAAACTTTATTTTCTAGTAAGCCAATCAATCAACTCAACCAAGGAAGAATTTGCCCATACCTTTTTGCTTGACAAGGAGTTGATCTCACAAATCTGCCACACTCACAATTACTTCTTTGCCAATCTCAATAAGGGTTAGAAGATAATAATTTCCTCAACAAAACACAATACAAAATGATATCAAAATTACACCTTATCACTCCAACTTAAATAATATTCAATACCTTCACAATAATATTCTTTAACACAAAAACCCCTTATTAAAATTAAACAATACTCAAAAAGTCTTAATCCTTCAATATGCCAATATAGTAATTTAAGACTTTATAAAAAATAATTAAAACCAAAAACCTCCTTATTACTCCAAGTGATAATTTTCAACTACCACCACTATCCAACAAACACCCTTTCTAAAAAATTCCACTAACAACCCTTATACCTCCAAACTTAGGCAAATAATAAAAATTTAATGCAAAATATTTACCTTGCCTTCGGAGGGATTCGAACCCTCAATAATACCCACGACGTATGCCTTGCCATGGCTCCAATAGCCACATGAGCTATGCACTCATTTGAGATAGAGGAAGCACCATGTGCTTCAAAATGTATCACTCTTTTACCCCTTTGCAAAAACGTGTACCTTTGGCGCCTTCAACCAACACGATTGCCAATGCACACCACCGCATTTCAAACGTTGGCTCCCTTGCCAACAAATGTTTTACCACCTACCCACTTGCCACTAGGCCAAGCTGCCTGGTTGGCCTTCGACCATTCGATGCCTTCCACTTTGTTTTTGTTTGCTGGCAATTCAAACATGAAATTCGCAGTCCCTTTTTCATGAGCTCTTCTCTTTAACAATTCGTATGCAATTAATCGATCGAGCAAGGATAAAGTTTAATGCCCTTTGGGCATAGGTATTTATATTAAATTCCTCCATGCTTTGTAAAACATCGGCACCTTTGAAGCTTTCATTACCATGAGATGTCGATGAATATTAGAACCTTGATAAAGCGCTTTGAATATTTTAAACTCCAAACCCATCTTTGGGTATTGTAAAATATTAAATATTTTACTTTGGGCTTTTAACCAAATCACTTAATATTATAATATCAAACATTATAATATTATATCCTTTTAACCATTATAATATTATTGCTTCCTTCTCATTGCATACCATGGTGTAAATAATATTTATTTATAAAATTTAAATTCTCATTGAATTTAAATAATTTATAAAAAATATTATATCTCCTTTTTAACTTTGCACTGAATCTCTTGACCTTTGGCCTTCTTCCTGGATATCAAATAACAACTTTGACAACTTTATTCCTTGATGAAAACCTTGATATTAATGTTGACTTCATTTCTTGACATCAATGACAACTTTAACTTTTAGGACTCAAAATGTCCAACAATCTCCCCCTTTGTCATTGATGGCAACCCAAAATTTTTTACCAAAAACTTGACTTCTTCTTCTGTGCTGCTCCCCCTAGGACACTGCTCCCCCTGGCTCAATGCTCTCTCAAATATCAAATCTCTCCCCTATACTCAAATCTCTCTCCCCCTTTGACATCAATGGAAAAGGGTCACCTTTGGGGCTCGGGGCTAAGAATGAGCCTCTTAGCTTAGCCCCTCCCCCACCTTATGTTAAGGTGGTTAATTCTGGGGTGGGAGTATTTCTACTCCCAGAAAGCATTGTTCTTTACCTTTATCCTCTTCTCTTATTTTTTGAATTTTCTGAATCCTCTGACTATTTCTATCCATGTCTATGTTCCTATCCATGTCATCATTCCTGTTCCTGTTCTTGTTCCTATTCACATCCATGTTCATGTTCCTATTCCTATCCATGTTCCTATTCCATTTTTTGTTCATGTTCATATCCATATTTCTGTTCCTGTTCCTATTCCTATTTATGTTCAAGTTCCTGTTCATACCTATCTCTGGAATGTCTGCTCTACACCACTTTATTGTATGACCATAATTATTGCACTTATAACACTTAATGTTATTATTCCTTGGAGGTGCAAATGTCTTAGGATTTCTCCTAGTGAAGCCATATCCTCTTCTGTCATGAACCCTGCAATTCATTGCCTTGTGACCAAACTGATTACATGAGTAACAATACCCATGAAAAAGTTATCTATTCCCATATTCCTATTTTTCATGTGTCCTGCATTGTGAAGCCATGTGCCCAAACCTGTGACATGAAAAGCATCTTCCATTGAAGCTTCCTTGTCTTGACCTCATTGGTCTCCTATTCTGATTGTTGTTCCATATGTATCTTCTTTGTGCATTGTTCCTATTTTTGTTGAATTCTCTATTGTCCAACCCATCCTCTGATGTCTCACTTTCTTTTACACTATCTTCTTCTGAAGTATCTTCATCTGAGGTTTCTTCTCCTCCAAAACTTGAAGTTGACTCTCCTTCCCATTTCTTTTGAACCTATTCAAATCCAAGACCTGTTTTGCTTGATGTAGTCTTTTGTGTCTTGATGAACTTATCCAAGTTCTTTGAGCTATTTTTAAATCCTTTCATCTTGATCTTGGAGTCCTCTAAGTCTTCTTTTAGTAGTGCCACTTCTTGTGCTAACTTCTCACATTCCAAGATCTTTGCTTCTAACTTATCTTTGAACCTTTTTGCCTTAGCCTTTGATTTTTCTAAATCCTCTATAAGCAATCTTCTCTCTTCATCACATTCTTGAAACTAAATTTCAAGTTTAGAGTGTTGCTTCCTTACCTTCTTTACGGTGTCAAGGGCATAGATAAGTTCTCCCTTGAGATCATAACCATTCTCTTCTGAATAATCCTCTATTTGTTTACCTTTGTCCACATCTTTACTCTCTTTTGGCTTGTCTTCTATAGGATCACTTACTTCTTCTTCTAATGCCATTAGAAGATTTTCATCTGGTCCTTCAAGTGCATTCTCATACTCATCATCACTAAAGCTATAACCATCCCTTGTACAATCATCTTCAAGATGTCCAAAGTTACCACATCTAAAACACTTGAGAATAACTGGAGTTTTCTTAACTGGTTCTTTTTCTTCAATCATAAACAGAACTTCATCTCTATCATTGTCTGAAACACTAGCATCACTATCACTTGAGTACTTACTTGCATTATCCGCATAGTAGCTCCTCTTTTGTCTTTGAAAGAACTTCTTTCCTTGTCTGCTTTGTCCATCCTTGCCTTTCTTTTGATGCTTATCCTGCCTATATATTTTTGATTCCCTATATCTGTGATCCTATTTTTCTTCACCATTGTTGTTCTTTGGTTCTTGACAATCTGTTGCAAAATATCCATACTTTCCACAATTGAAACACTTAATAGATCTTAGATCTATGGATCTTCTGGAACCTTTATTTCTTCTACCATAATTAGCTTCTTCATCACTGGATGACTCACTACTTGATTCTGACTTCTTACCCTTTGTCTTATTGGTTGCTTTGAATGTTGCTTCCTTCTGGGACATAGGATCTTTTGTTCTTATCTCAAATATTGTGAGCATACCAAGCAACTTATCTCTTGTCAAAGTATCACCATCTATTGATACTTCTATAGCAGAAACCTGTTCACTGAATATTTTTGGAAGAGATCTTAAGACTTTATCACAAACATCAGATTCATCAATCTTCATACCAAGTCCTCGCATATCATTAACAACCTCATCAATTCAAATTAGGTAAGCACTAATATTTTCCTCTTCATTCATTCTTAATTCTTCAAGTTGTCTTTTGAGATTTTGACTCTTTGCTTTCTTGACACTTTTATCTCCTTCATATATATTTTGCAATTTATCCCACATTTCTTTTATAGTTTTACAATGCATAACTTTCATAGACTCTGTTCTACGCAAACCTCTCACAAGTGCATTCATTGCTTTTGAATTATAGTGTTGTAGAAGCTTACCTTCCTTATCTGTAGGAGGATTGATTAAGGGATCATATCCAAATTCCACTGATTCCCAAATTTCATTACCAAGAGCCATCAGGTAGATCTTCATCATCATACTCCAATACATATAGTCACTTCCATCAAATACTGGTGCTGAATTATTTGAGGACACTTCCTTAGGATCCATTGTGTTCTTGTTAGCTTTTCCTTCAAGTTGTTAAACTCTTATGAAGGCACCCGCTCTAATACCAATTGAAGAACACAAGCTTATACTGAGAGGGGGGTGAACAGTATAAGAGCACTTTTTACTTTTCTTTCCAAATCAATATTATGCAATGTATAGATAGCAATATCAACAATAGTAATAAAAGCAATGCACAAATCACCACACACAATAGAGACACAAATTTAACGTGGTTCACCCAAATATGGCTACCTCCACGGAGAAAATATTTCTTCTAAATATTTCTCAAATAATCTCTTGGGAATCCTTCCCAATTACAATGTTTATGGACCTCTATCCAAAGGAGATGTTGATCCCCTAAATCTGGTTTGTGGATCTCTATCCATAGGAGAACTCCTTCTCCTCTACTCTGGTTGGTGATCCTCTAGAAGACTACTGCCTCCACTGCACTGGCTTGTGGATCTCTCTCCACTGAAGACTCTTATCCCCACTTAGAAGACCTATCCTCACTACCCTGGATGATGGATCTCTATCCACTGGAGACTATTGTCCTCTCTACTCTATCACCTCCAAAGCTCTATCTCAAATCTATACTAAACATAGTCTAGTCAGTCTAGCACAAATCTGCTCAACAAGTCCACTCAAATATGCACTAAACATAATCCAATCAATCTAGCACAAATCTACTCAAGTCCACTCAAATATACACTAAACATAGTCTAGTCGATCTAGCACAAATATGCTCAACAAGTCCACTCAAATCTACACTAAACACAATCTAATCGATCTAGCACAAATCTACTCAACAAGTCCACACAAAACTTGCTCAAATATTCTCAAAAAGTTCACTCAGAACTTGCTCAAATATTCTCAACAAGTTCACTCAAACTTGCTCAAATATCTCAACAGGTCCACTGAACACCTGCTCAAATCTGCTCAACAATCCACTTAGAACCTACTCAAATATGCTCAATAGGTCCACTCAAAACCTACTCAAATATGCTCAATAAGTTCCACTCAAAACCTCTCAAATCTACTCAACAAGTCCACTCGAAACTTGCTCAAATCTGCTCAACATGTCCACTTAGAACCTGCTCAAATCTGCTCAAAAGGTCCACTCAACCTCAACTCAAAACCCAAAACCTCAACAAATCCACCAAACTGTCCAAATATTCTCAAAAAGCTCACACAACTTGTCCAAATATGCTCAACAAGCTCACACAAAACTTGTCCAAATATGCTCAACAAGCTCACACAGAACTTGTCCAAATATGCTCAATAATTCCTCTCTAGAACTTAACCAAATCTGTATTGTAAGCTTCTACAAAAGCTCACACAAAATCAGTCCACAAGTCTTCTCAAAGACTTACCTCAAATCTGCTTAACAAGTCCACACATAGAACTTGTCCAATCTCATAGAAGCATAAAGAGAATTGTTAGAGACTCAATATGTTCTACTCTCAATGCACAATCACTTTCAAAATTTTCTCAATCTCATAGAAGCATAAAGAGAATTGTTAGAGACTCAATATGTTCTATACTCAATGCACAATCACTTTCAAAATTTTCTCAATCTCATAGAAGCATAAAGAGAATTGTTAGAGACTCAATATGTTCTATACTCAATGCTCAATCACTTTCACAACTCAAATCAGAATGTAGAATAGTTTATTTTATGGAACTTGAACAATCACTTCATACAACCACTTGACTAGGCTCAACCAACTCAACTCAACCAATTGCTTAATGAAACACTCCTTTCTCACAAACCCTAGTCCAAGCATATATCAACCAACTCAAAATATTTCCAACAATGCTCAACAAAAAATCTCACATAACAATGATACTCATGTTCTTTTCAAAAACCCTAGTTCAAGTTCTTTGCACAATAACTCACTTCAACAACAATGCTTATAAAAAAACTCTCACATAACAATGATACTCATGATCTTTTCAAAACCCTAACTCAAGTTCTTCACACAACCAATGACTTCAACAACTATGCTTATCAAACAAGGTTTTAATCACAACTCTTAATTCCAGAAAACCTTGAAGCATTAACTCAAGCACTTTTGAAAAGGAAACCCTAATCAAATCCTTTTCACTCCAAACTTTATTTTCTAGTAAGCCAATCAATCAACTCAACCAAGGAAGAATTTGCCCATACCTTTTTTCTTGACAAGGAGTTGATCTCACAAATCTGCCACACTCACAATTACTTCTTTGCCAATCTCAATAAGGGTTAGAAGATAATAATTTCCTCAACAAAACACAATACAAAATGATATCAAAATTACACCTTATCACTCCAACTTAAATAATATTCAATACCTTCACAATAATCTTCTTTAACACAAAAACCCCTTATTAAAATTAAACAATACTAAAAAAGTCTTAATCCTTCAATATGCCAATATAGTAATTTAAGACTTTATCAAAAATAATTAAAACCAAAAACCTCCTTATTACTCCAAGTGATAATTTTCAACTACCACCACTATCCAACAAACACCCTTTCTAAACAATTCCACTAACAACCCTTATACCTCCAAACTTAGGCAAATAATAAAAATTTAATGCAAAATATTTACCTTACCTTCGGAGGGATTCGAACCCTCAATAATGCCCATGACGTACGCCTTTCCATGGCTCCAACAGCCGCACGAGCTACGCGCTCGTTTGAGATGGAGGAAGCACCACGTGCTTCAAAACGTATCACTCTTTTGCCCCTTTGCAAAAACGTGCGCCTTTGGCGCCTTCAACCAACACGACTGCCAATGCACACCACCGTGTTTCGAATGCTGGCTCCCTTGCCAACAAATGTTTTACCACCTGCCCACTTGCCACTAGGCCAAGATGCCTGGTTGGCCTTCGACCATTCGATGCCTTCCACTTTGTTTCTATTCATTGGCAAATCAAACACGAAATTCGTAGTCCCTTTTTCACAAGCTCTTCTCTTTAAACAATTCGTATGCAATTAATCGATCGAGCAAGGATAAAGTTTAATGCCCTTTGGGCATAGGTATTTATATTAAATTCCTCCATGCTTTGTAAAACGTCGATGCCTTTGAAGCTTTCATTACCATGAGACGTCGACGAAGATTAGAACCTTGATAAAGTGCTTTGAATATTTTAAACTCCAAGCCCATCTTTGGGTATTGTAAAATATTAAATATTTTACTTTGGGCTTTTAACCAAATCACTTTAATATTATAATATCAAACATTATAATATTATATCCTTTTAACCATTATAATATTATTGCTTCCTTCTCATTGCATACCATGGTGTAAATAATATTTATTTATAAAATTTAAATTCTCATTGAATTTAAATAATTTATAAAAAATATTATATCTCCTTTTTAACTTTGCACTGATTCTCTTGACCTTTGGCCTTCTTCCTGGATATCAAATAACAACTTTGACAACTTTATTCCTTGACGAAAACCTTGATATTAATGTTGACTTCATTTCTTGACATCAATGACAACTTTAACTTTTAGGACTCAAAATGTCCAACATACGCAAGTTTGGTTGTGTAGATATACTAAGCGTTTTGCAAATAAGATATTAATCTCATCCTCCACAAAATATTTAACTTATCCCCTTTTATCTATCAAAATAATATGTCCATCACTACACCATACATATGTCCATCTATGCAGGTGCACTAAGTGTAATGTAAATAAGCTACCAGTCTCATCTTCACAATGAGCTAACTTATTCCATCCATATCTCCTGGTGATAACCAAATTCATTTTAATCAAATTAATTATTCTCATGTATCTAACTAGTTTAAGGTTTCACAAGAGTTCTATGAAGAATAAAATTACTTAAAATTTCTCCCTAAGGGACTCGATAATCCATTAGGTTTCTTTTTCTACTTCAACACATACATAGCTATTTTAATTACCACCTCTAAGCATCCAACTATATTAAACCATCAATATCTTCAAATCCTTCCTTTCTTAGAAGGATACAATGAGTCTACTTTCTTAATTGAAGCATTGGATGACATCTATAACATAAAATAAAGATACATGCACGACAACAAAAAAGGTCTTTAACAACGGCTAAAATAAGACAATTTTTATAGCGGTAAAAAACAGCCATAATAGATCCTAAGAGGGTAGTTTAAAACCACCCTCTTAGGTTCCTAAGAGGGTGATTTAGGCAACCCTAAGAGGGTGGTTTAAAACCACCCTCTTAGGGTCTCATAAAAAAAATATAAAGACCATAGGAAAAGCAAAGCACTTATTTATTCTATTTTTCTCAAAGTGGTGGAGCAACAACACAACAAATGGAGGGAGAGAAGTGCAAATCGATTATTTCTCTGCCTTGCTTGGTGAAAGAATTTTTAAAGTGGTAAACACTACTCATGCTTTGGAATCTGGTTATCTTTCGTTGTAATTTGTTATTTGAGTTTCTAGGGCTTCCTAGAACTTTTGTTTTCAAATATTCTCCCCTATTTGCCTTCCTAGAACTCTCACTTCCATAAAATTTGGCCTATTTGGCTTCCCAAAACTTTCACTCCCATAAAATTTTGCCTATTTGGGGCCTTCCTAGAACTTTCACTTCCATAAAATTTTGCCTATTGGCCTTCCTAGAACTTTCACTCCCACCACAAATTTTTACCTATTTGGGGCTTACTAGAACTTTCACTTCCAAAATATTTCTCCTATTTGCCTTCACAGAACTTTCACTTCCAAAATATTTCTCCTATTTTCCTACCCAAAAATTTTACTCCCACAAACTTTCACCTATTTGGGGCTTCCTAGAAATTTCACTTCCAAAAACATTCGCCTATTTGCCTTCACAAAACTTTCACTTCCAAAATATTTTGGGGTTTTTTATTTCAGGGTTTGACTGGCCATGTCAGTTGGACAAGGGTTTCAACATATCTATCTTAAAATCAAGGACCAATTTTGATTTCTTGTGCCTATTTGCCTTCAAAAAAATTTCACTTCCAAAATATTTTGAGGTTTTTTCTTTTGGGGTTTGAGTGGCCATGTCATATGGACAAGGATTTCAACATCTTAGTCTTAAAATTAACGATCGGTTTTATTTTTTCATGCCTATTTACCTTCACATAACTCACTTCCAAAATCTTTCAAGATTTTTTATTTTGAGGTTTGACTGGCCATGTCGGTTGGACAAGGGTTTAATCATATTTGTCTTAAAATTAAGGACCAAATTTGATTTCTCATGTATGGACTTGTAGAATCTGATGGCTGAAGTTTTTTTTTCTCTTTATTTTTCTCTCTTTTATCTCTTTTCACTCTTTTAAAGAAGAAGTGAAGTGTCTAGTTGATTGTTTGTGTCCCGAAGAGGCCCGGTCAAGGGAATTCCTTTGGGCACTCGACCTTATCTTTCAAAGCTCCCAATTCCTGGCGGGAGCTGGAGAAGCGTCGGAGAGCAAAGCACCGTATCCATCTCTATTTGGGTTACAAGATGCAGGAGAAGATTTCCTTCTTTTCTATTTCTTTTTAAATAATATCAAGGTTAAATTTCAAAAGGTAGTATGTATACTCATTAGAATATGTATGTCTCTAAAGGAATAACATAACACTTCTCCATATGCAATGCACCTATACAAAACAATGAGTATTATAGACCGATGACTACTAACTTTGCTCTTCTATTACTTCCTTTCATTTTATTATCAAAAAACCCATGTTGTAAATCCTAAAGGTTCTATTCAATTCCCTACGATTTTTCACCACTAGGAATAGGTTGGAACTAATAACTTATGAAAGCTAAAAGCTTATGAAAGTTCAAGGGTCGTCCAAAAACACCTTGTTATTCATGGATTTTACCTTCATTTTAATAAAAATATTGTTATGATATATGCTTGCTTAGAGTTTTATAAATATTATTTTATGAATCGTTGGTGATAGCCATTACACCGAGATATTGCTCCAGGATAGAAGGGGAGAAACAAAACAATACATGAAATAATTTATTTTATTTCATAATTTAAAAGTACATAAATTTCCTGCACATCAACTTCAACCAAAAATTATGGTTGTAAAGGCAAATATAATAAAATTTCAACCAATATAAATCACATAGCAAAAATTGAACCCATGGAAAATACAATCGGATTGAAATCACCAAATATGACATCCATGAATGATAAAATAACCATGGTTCTCTCATAGGAGAAGCCATGCCATCATCATATTAATTTGGTCCTATTTATTTTTGACTCTCACATGAACAACTCGTGAAGCCATTTCTCTCAAGTTTTTTGTAGCTAAAGACACAGCCCTTGACTACTCAATGGCAGTAGGACCAGTAATAGACTAGTCCCTCTAAACTCTATTTCTTCTTCTCCCTCCAGATCCTACTCTAAAAATTATCATGAGCTCTTACTATTGCAGCCTTGAGGTCAAAAATGCATCCAATTCCTCTTTATTATCATTTCTTCTTCCTCCTTTCGTCTCATTTCTTCTCACAATGATTACTTATAACTCATTTTATTTCAATCCTGTTACTGAAATCTCTCTTCCTTGAATAGACATGGCTACTTATGAAGTTGTATGAAACATTTCAGTTGGCCACCTAGCATTGAATTAAAACCTAATTTACTATGGAGAAACTTATATATAGAAGAGGAATTAAAATTAATTTTATCATGGAAGAGAAATTGTAATGTGGTTGCCATCATATAGATTTACCAAGACAATTTTGAGTCACATTGTATTCTTCCACTCTGTTCTTTTCGGTATTGCATATCATGGCTATGGTCTGGTTTCTTTAGGACTTTTCCTTGGTAGTGCATCTTGACTTTCTGGTAGCTTCTGATAGTGGTCATATTAGAGTTGTCCTATATTCAAAAGGTATGTTCAGTATTGTATTTTATGCATAAGGGGTTTACATTGTTTATTCTATATGAATTTAAATTGTTATTAGTACTAAACTGTTACTTTGTTTCATTTTTCTTATTTTGCTTTATAATTTTGCTTCATTGTTATGGAAATGATTATGTAGTGGCATCTATTAGAAAATGATGCATTTATTTATCAAAATTCTTGTGGAATGTGAGTGCATTAAACTGTTTTAGAATTGGATACTGGAAACAAATTCCTTCTCTGAAGCAAGGCTTGGAGCTAGTTGCTACCATTATAGGGGTCACTCCAAGTGCATGGAAGATGTGTGCATCAAGTGAATAAGAGCATCTTGTAGTGAGCTAATTGTATCATAGGTAGGATTGAATGTGTGACAAATAAATACACACAAAGTTGAGAAAATTTTGTGAGAGTTGCTACAACATTTTCTGGTTTGGAGCCTTCATATTGATACATATACTATAGCAATCAATGAATTGTGCAATATTTTGTACCTTAGTTAAAAGAAAACCTAGAAGGTAAAAAAGAGGAAGGGAAATCATTATTGTTGTAAGGCCATGTTTTCCTGTTTGGGAGTTGTGACTTGATATCTATCCTTGACACATTATTAGGGGAAATTGCAAGTGTCAGCAAGAGGAGTTCATTATAGTGTTGTAGTCTTGTGTTCCTATTTCAAGGGTCTAAAATGGTAGGGGACTATTGTTGATAGACAACACAACCATGTGAATCTCTTCTTGAGGGTGTTTTATATGGAAAATATGCAATCACCAAAGTAGTAGAATATTCTAACAAGGCTTCTAGGTACAAGGGTAATTTGCTGATTGTACACACAATATTACCTCATGGTCCGCATCGTTGGATTCATTCTAAATATGGAGTATAAGATATTCTAGGGATGGGTGTCCATTTGGCAAGGTTATGCATAAGGGGTCGGTGCCAAAATCTATTTATAATAAGGAGGAAAATTTCTTTTGAAGGTGAGGTGAATGGTGTCCAAAGTCATGTAGAAGACATGGTGAATTGCACATTTTATTAACAAAAAAATATAACAAAGCGGTGAATTTATCTTAATATTTGAAAAAAATTATAAATATTTAAAATGAATAGTAAAAGTCTATCAACAGATAAAAATTATCACATCTAAAACCTATCGGTAGTTGAAACCTATTGAAAACTAAAAATCTACCACAAGCTAAAAACTACTAACAGTTGAAAACTAATGATAACTGAAACCTATCAGTAGTTGAATACTACCAACAACTACAAACTTTCGGTAGTTGAATACTACCAGTAGTTGAATACTATCGATGAGTATAAAATACTAGTAGATTATTACTATCGATTGTGAACTACCAACAACTGTGAACTACCAGCAACTATGAACTACCAGTAGTTGGCTCCTACCGACTGTGAACTATCGATAGTTGTGAAATACCAACACCGCAAACATATGCTCACTATTGACAACACCAGTGTCTAATAACTACCAATACCACCAATAAATTCTCACTACCAGCACCACCAACATCTACTTACTAAGGCACAACCAAGGTCTGCTTACTATCGGCACCATCACACACACATCCTACTAGTCTGCACCACCATGTGTCAGCACTACATCTCTTCAAGGACATGTGTCAACATTTTAGGCAAGGAAAGGTCTATAAAAAGGTAATAACCCCACCATTTCAACTTTACGCAAACCCTTCCAGAGCCCTAGAAAGCCTTCCAAAGCCTACCAGAGACTTCAAAACTTACAAAAACCATTCTAAACTGTTACTTTTGTTACAAAAATGGCCACCTCACCCTCCATATTTGTATTTGAACTTACATTCAAAAACCTTGTTTTCCCATTAATATTTGAGGTTCTCACAATGCCAGGTTATGACACTTCATGGGTAACAAATGTAGGCCTTCTGGGGTTAGTATCAATGCCCCAATTCAACACCGATAATAATTTGCTGCTTAAAATTGTTAGATGTTACAACCATGATGGCTCGATCTTCAACATGGACATCGACAACAAGATTGTTTCCTTCACTATCAACCCTACGAATGTCGAAAGGTTGACAGGGCTCCCCCACAAGGGTTGTCCATCCATGACATCAAAGTTTTCTTTGATCGATGATGACAAAATGTACCTGGAGATAAGCTTCAATCTCTCACCAAACTTGTTGTCAGGTAAGTTTCCATTCCCAAATCTTTTGAGTCTCGTCTTCATTACTTTTATGTAATTTATTAATTTTATGTTATATTTTTCTATTCATTCAAATCCTTCTAGGAGGGGCCTCCAATTTTCACTTGTCATCAACCAGTTTCTTCGTGTGGTGATCAAGTTTTTCCAGGTGCATATTATTTTGTAGGGGAGGTCAACTGACATTCCAATGTGGGTGCTTGCCTATTTGGTGCACTATTTAGCACACAAAAAATTTGATTGGTCGACATTCATTTCAAAAAAATTAAATATGATCTCAACAACGCCCACTCAAATAGTGGGGCAGTTGTTCCCACATCAAATTTTCTTCTTGTTTTTTTTATGAATCATACTATAATCTAAGGAATACCTCAGTGCCCACCTCGCTCCACACAAAACTGAGGACAATTGGCTTGACAAACGAAGAGGTGCAGGTAAATTGTAAATTTTTATTAACATAATTCTTGCTATTTTACTTATTTAAATTTTCTTGTTTATTTGATACTTATTTAAATTTTACTTCAATGCAGAAAAGGGCAACCACCTCTTCCTCTAAAAGAGAGGCTACAATGAGGGGAATTCTACCAGAGGAGACAAAAGATTTTGATACGTAGTCAGAGCAAGTACAACCACTCCTAAGGTCTCAAAAATACTATAGGTCTTTTGCATCCCCTCATTCTCATCCTGCCACTTCATCAACTGCACCTAGAGTGCACATTGATGTTGAAGAAGTTAGCCAACCCTCGAGAGGTAATGTGACATAAATGTTTCAGTGTAGTTTATTTCATTAGGTTAATTTTATTGATAGCTTCATTTACTATTTTTTGATATGTTTTCAAGGCAACATCATGCACACCCTTCAGAATATTCATCTGGTATAATCAGTTAAATTATATTCTTGCTATATAGAATATTGATTTTAGTACTTTTTTAACAAAATTTTGTAATATTTTTTGTATTTTACATCGGAGCACCAGTTCGATCACCTGCTCTCACATAGCGAATTATGCCGCCACCACCTCCACCACAGCCACAACCGATGAGGGGTCAATAGTGTATGCATGGGAAGCAATTATTTTCTGCAAGGAGTTGGGGAATAACACGTACACAAAATTTATCAGAGCTTCCAAATATTTTGGTTGGAATGTTTGCTCTACATGGTTTATCAATATTGGATAATCCTAATCTTCAATAGGATTATCTTTTTCAAGGTGAAACTCCTAAGTTTTTTCATGCTATCGATGTGCTTCATGATCAACAACAGTAGATAGAAGCACAGGAACCCGAACTAGTGGTAGCTCGTGGCACCTCTTCTTCCCCTCCACAAGAAACTGTTGATGTTGGTCCTCTTACTGATGACCAAAAATTGAAATTTCCAATAAATTTTCTATTGGTCGATAATTGTGAGGCCAACGTAAAAGATATTCTATTGGCTGACATCTCTGGTTTAAGAGATTGGGAGTATCGAGCGAAATTTTTAATTCAGGAGCTAAATGCTCGATACAATAATTTTTCTAAAAGAGACTATTATTTTTCTTTGGTTGAATAGGAACCAGAAAAGCTTGGTGCTTTGTTAGATCAAGCTCAATCTAGAAGTGTAAGGAGTACTAATGTACATAATGATGAGATTTTAAATCTTCTTTTAAATAGGTTAGAGAATATGAATGTCGAAGCCTAGGCATATTATAATCAATGGGCTATTGATAAGAAGAAGGTTAATATTGCAGAGGCGGGCAAAGTAGTTTTTGATGTAAGTTCTTCCAATTTTGTGTTTATTAATATATTTATTTTTATATCAATTTGTAACTAATATAGTACAATTTATCTATTTTGTAATCAAATTTTGAAAATCTGAAGAAAAAGGTTGAGAGCCTCAATGTTTATTTAAACACTACCAAGGACAATCTTTACAAAGTGATACAATTGAAGGAACACTTAGCTTACACAATTAGAGAAAACAATGTGTTCAAAAATATTATCATATTGCACAACTTAGATCCTGACATATTGCTGAAGGAAAAGGAAAAAGAAATAGCTTCAACATCCAAAGAAGATCCTACCAATGAGGAAAGGGCTTTGATCTCAAGTTTGAAGACAGTGCAGGAGAGCCTAATCAGAGCTGGTGCACTACCGTCAGATGCAGTTGATCAGAGTCATTTGCAAAGTGAGCCTGACCCAGCAAGAGACACTGCATATGATACTCCTTTAGAGACAGGATCTGCTTTTGGAAATGTTGTGTAGTATTTTGATAGTGTTAAAAATAATATTTTGAAAATGCTATGTAATGTAATACTTTTCGAATTAATGAAAAAATATTTTGCAAATGTGTTATACAATTATGGATATTTTTTTGTTTTATACAATTTTGCAAATGTGTTATACAATTTTGGATTTTGGTGAAAAGTTAACTATTTTGGCAAAAAAGTGTTACAACTTACAATTAATGAATCTATTTTGGCAAATATGTCATACAATTTTAGGTTATTGTTTTGTTTGATATCTATTTCAGATTCTAACTTCTGCCAATATTGTTACCATATTTAAAAATCATATGTTTACAACAACAATCAAATCTATCAAATATAACATAAAATTTTATTAAAAAGTCTATGATATCATTTATAAAATTTAACAGACAAATAATAATATGAAACATAAAAAATATCAATATATTTTGTGTATAAAATCAACAATGCAAAAGTAAGTTTGTGCAAAATTAGAGTGAGTATAGTGGAAGAAGCTGAAACAATCAATTATCAGTTTGTCCAAAATTATAGTGGAGGAAGCTGAAACAAACACTTAATCATTTATCCAAAATTAGTTGTTTGCATAGTTGAGCTTTGTGTTTCTAATTGTTGATCAGTGTTAGTATCTTGATCTTCCTTATCCATAACATTTGTGATACCTCTTCTTTCTGCTAGGGATTTCCAATATGCCAAAGCTCTTTCATATGGATATTTGTCCAGTTCATAAGATGACACATATACTCTCAGACAATTTTCTAAATTTTTATCCAATCTATTACGAACCTTAGATTTCACAAAAGACAAAGCACTAAAAACCCTTTCATCTTCTACTGATCCCAAAATCATTGTTTGGCATAATTCATATAAGCAAAAATATTCACTCATTGCATATTGTAAGACACTGCTTGGATACAATTTTTTCCACAAAATTGTTATAGAACCCAATTCATTAGGATTAGTCAAATGGGAAATTTGATCCACCATTGTTGATCCAAAATAGGATGATTGATTTGTCAAAAGGTCTTTATTGAGAATACCATTGATCTCGATACCATTAACCTCCACACGTTTAGTAAAATATTCAATAATTGTACCCATATAGTTTATGAACAGTTTACTTGTAATATTGCAATCAGTACCAGGATCCCAAAACATGGGGTTAACAATAGCCATGGCCTCAAGCAACTCATCTCTTTGAAAATGGTCTCTTATTTCTCTTGTCAAGGTTTCTACTATTTTTCTCAATTTAATCCTTGTATTCTGCAGAACAACATCAAATCTACTATATGTTATTGGCATTTGTTCAATATCATCTAAAACTATTCTCGATGGCCTTTCAAAACAATATAATTTTATCTACTTTCCATGAACATTAATGCAAATATTGTCGTTGATATTGAACTTCAAAAAATTATTTGGATTATCGATGTTTGTTAAATTTCTCCAATCTTCAAACAATGGATCCATAAAATTTTTGCTAGACAAGTATAAATTATCGATATGCATACATATTTGTTTTCTAATCCTGATGAAATCAGCAATATATATGGTTCTTTGTTGTGCAAGTTTTGTCAAAATATTCATTTCATGCAACATTGGAAGAATACCACATAAAGTGAGCAGAGTTTCCAAGTCTGTCATTCGGTATAACAAGTCCTTTGCCTTATCAACTACCTTCTGATTATCATACATAAACCTTGCTAAGGATTTATATTCTTTGAAAACTCTGGATGCAGGTTGAAATAGTGAAATCCACCTAGTATCCACATATTTTAACAATTTTTTGCCTTCTGTAACTCCTAGTGCAAACAATTGAAACTTTGCAAACCTTTTTGGACTGCAAGAAAAATAAGCATGTACTTCACGGACAAGTTCTTCCACTCTAGCAACATTTTCAAATGTGCTCACAATTTTGTATGCAAGATTCATTCTATGAGCCATGCAATGAATGGGGATCAAATATGGGGTAATTGATGTTTGAAGTCGAACACAAAGCCCATTTCTGTGACCTTACATTATAGCAACACCATCAACTTCGATACATATTAACTTACTAGCTATTGTTGTATCATCCATTCCTACAATATCCTTTAAGCTTCTTACAACAACATTATAAAGGTTTTTCACATTACAATTATTGATCATCTTATGTAATGCTAGCAAATGAGGTTGCCTTAAGTGATCCTGAAATGTGTAAACATGCATGCATATCCAAGATGTATTGTCAACAACAGTTACTTCATCAATTGAAAGTGAAATGAATTTAGCATTTTTCACTTTCTCTCTCAGGTCCTCCTTCTCAACTAAAGATAGATATTTTACCATTTCCCAACCACTACAATCTGACCAATGGGCACTGGGAAGATTTTGCACATCAGCTAGTTGAAAGAGATGCTTAAAATCAATAAAATCAAACATTGGTCTACCCTTTTTTAGAATAGTATATACCACAAAAAACTATAAAATTTTTGAAACTAAAGTGGTTTTATGAATTTTTTGAAATTTTGCTTCAATAGTTCCACCATTTTCAACAATTATTTTTTGTTGTTTCATCTCTTTGTCATAGTCTTGTGCATATCTAACATGTACGCATTCAGAAGCATCCTTCCATCTTATTGATTTCTTAGTTGTTCCATCACTTTCTTTTACTATGACATATACTTTCCCACAATGTTTTTCTATTGTATCCAACTTAAGTTGCATCTTATGATCCTTTCCTAGTTTCCAACTACAAATAATGCATCTACATTCTGTGGGAGTGTCATCATTGTTCTCAGGATGCATCGGTTCAATAAATGGATATTTTGATGACCATTCTAGCTGAAATGTTCTTCCAATAGTCCACCTGGTTAACTTTCTACATTTAGTTTTTTGAGAAGAAGATTCCCTAGAAGTTGGTATTTGGTAAATATGGTTGTTTTATTTTTCGTTAGGTGTGTCGCTTTCCTGGTTCTCTTCAAGTTGTTGCATGTCATTGTTTAAAACAATTTCATGTTGAGGTATCTCATGCTCAAGAATATCTTCAAGTGGAGGCATGTCAGGGTCGATTGGGTATTCTGCATAAAAAGGTGTTCTATATCATTGTTTGATATTACTTACAAAAGTTACTATTTAGTAGTTAAAATAGGTATGTACCTTGAATTTTTGCAGATATCGATAGCTCCTTGGATTTTGATATTTGGCTAAAATATTTTAGGATACTCTTGTTTTCAAAAAATTTGCCTCCCTTGCTTCCATTGGGAGTAGGTGCCATTGAACCTGTATAGTAAAATGTATTTCATTTTAGAAAATAAACATGATATTGAAGAAATTTGTCACAATTCTAGAAGTGTTATAAGGAAGAGGGAGGTTAAGAACCTGTCATTGTCATTTTTTGCAACTAGTTTTATTCACCCCTTTACCAGTCATTTTTTGTGATCATTTTTCTTCCTTCTGCTATCGGTAGTTTTCTATTGTCGTTCTTCTTCATCATGACCAGTCTACTTTATTCTTCAACTAGTCATAATCTAAAACTAATCTTCTCCTTTCTACTACTAGTAGTTTTCTACTACAAGTCTTATTTAGTATTCAACCTGTACTGGTCATTTTCTACAGCTGATCTTATTTCTTCTTCAATCCATCATAAGCTACTTCAAGTAGTTTGTTGCTATCGATAGATATTTCACCTTGTGCTAGTCATTTCCTATGCTAATATTTTTTGTTACTGGTCTGCTTCCCTTGGTGTCGATCAAAATTTAGTGCTGGTTAGATTATGACGCCAGTATTCTTCCTTCTATTGTCAGTAGTTTTCTTCTATTGATCTTCTTCACCTTGGTACTAGTTATTTTTTATTGTTGATCTACTTTCCTTGGTGTCGATATTTCTTGGTGTTGATCATATTCTACCATCAATTTGCTTCCCTTGGTGTCAGTCTTCTTTCTTAGTATCGATCAAAATCTGGTGTCGGTATTCTTTCCTTGTACCGATCAAAATATGCTACTGATCTTCTTTCCTCTATGCCGATTTGTTCCTTGGTTTTGATCGCTTTCTACTTTCGATCAGGTTTACTTTTTTACCTATCATTTTTTGCTACTATAGGGTTCTCTATGCTACAGGTCATTTTTCGAGGACTTTGAATGAGTATGAGTATCACTATCATGTTAGGTATATATACTGGTGGTATAAGTGGTAAATTTGGTGGGATAATTAAAATTATTTATAATTTGAAGGTAAAAATATGCATGATTTAGGTGGGAGTGGTTGGCGATTTAAAATAATGATGAAATTATTATCAGAGTAGGGTGAACCAACCCTAAAAAAAAAATTCTCCCAAAAATTTTGGGTGAATGGGCCGATGTCAAGGGGTCCATTTTTAGCCAATTTCAAATTTTGAAAATCCTAATATTCATGAACTTACGATGATTCACCACTATGCATAACCCTACCATTTGGCAATAGGGGAAAATTTCAAGAACTTCAAAGTTGAATACTAAATGCAATGTGTACAAGCTTAACACAAAGTAAAGAAAATATCTTTTGGGATTACGGTTTAAGATCAAAAGATTAAAAAAATCACTTTATTATTTCATAGTTATTTTCTCCTCAGTGATCTCAGTTATGTGTCTTTTTGTATTTTTGAATTGGAAAAGAAAATTGGCAATACCTGGTGCTTTTATTTATTAGTTTATTTTCATGTGGTTGATATTTTATTCATTTGTTTTTGTTCATATTTATTGATCTCTTAGGCATTTTCTGATACTTAACATGGGCTAATAAATTTGATGGATATTTAATGGTCAATATTTACCAAGGGGATGATTGCCATTTTGATAGGTTTAAAAATCGAAAAGTGGTAGCACAATTGAGCACTATTTTACCCATGTTGGTTTTGGTTTGTTTGTTACCCATTTCTAAGGGAACTTATTGGTGGATTTCAAGATTTAATATTTATTGTCATTGCAATGATTGTAATATGCCTTTGCCTTCATCTCTTGTTTGGCTACCTAAGTATGTTACCTAAGTATGTTTTTTGGAGACACTTATCCCTAAATTTGTTGTCCTTGGCATTTTGTGTATCTATAATGGGGATATCTTATCCCATTTTGGGCCTAAGGTAGGGGTCATTGTAGGATGTTTTGCCCCCTTGGAATGCCAATATGTTTTAGGGGGTTTTCGTAGTATGAGGTTGTCTAGATGCCTTGGAGTCCTTAATATATTGTGACACTTCTATGACACCTAGGGTAATTCTAGTGCATCTGATGGTGGTTTAGACTTCCATATTTTGTTTCAATTTTAACATTTTATTTTGATTATGAATTTGGATAGTTGGATTAACTAAAATTTAGGCTCTTAGTTGCTTGCTTCTATGGTTTTAGATGTATGTTATCTCTTGGTTGTTTGGTTGTCCCATATGTGTCCCCCAAAACTAGGTTTAGATCTTAGCAAAACATGGCTTCTTGTCCCACATCATCCTTGTCTCAGCTTTTGAGAAACACAACATTATACTATAAAATCATTTAATTTGGGGCATTATGACTACCTTGTGCTCTTTCTATTTGATTGTGAGGGAAACAAATGATGTGGAAATATTCAATATTTATATGGGATCATAAATATTACTATAGTTTGGGCATGGCAAGGAGTGATGTCTAAATACCAAAATATTTTCATGATTTCCTTATGAGTGTTTGTCAAAGGTAAAAGTAAAAATAACCCTTCAATTACTTGAAATAATGATGTGTTGTAAGTAGGCAAGGACACTACTAATTTTTTTTTGGGAAATAATGTAGCTTATATTAAGGGGTTTTTTCTTGGATCCTAAAACCAGTAGTTACAAAACCCTCAAAGGAGGCTAGCATCTTAGAAGACTAAACTTTAAAAAAGTGTTTTCGTACATGGATAAACATTGTTCACTATACATTGATTAAATGCTGATAAGCCTAATAACAAACATCCCAAATAGTATTGACTCAGATAATATATGGACAATACCCCAAACAGGATTGATGCAGATCATATATGGACAACAAACACCCAAAACAACATTGATGCATATAATATATGTAAAGTTAAAATAACCCTCATGAAACAAACCCCAATAAGGATCCAGAGAACCATAAATAAAAAAAGACCCATGGTCCTCCATCATGCGTCAACCACCTTCTTCTTCATAGTACTTTCCTTAGTATTTATGATCTGCTTTAGCTTCCCGCTAATGCTATCAAGAGTACTAATAAGGCTACTAATGAGAGTGTTGGAAACCTGATGACAAATATCCTGCTCCGGTGCTTTGCTATTGATTTACCCACTCTTGGTTGGCTTATTTAACAATGTTTGAGGGCAGATTGTTATCCCATACAGTTAAGGAATTCTGATGGATTTGTATGTTTGCTAACAGGTTAGCCGATCTGTTTGCCTCCCTATACACATGTCTGCATATCACACTGCCCTATATTTTGATCATGTTTTTGGATTCCCTTATGGCATTCATAACCTTCCATGAAGAATTAGAGCTATTGTTGATATAATTTATGATGTTTAGAGAGTCTCCTTCTATTTTGTAGTTCCCTTTGTGCTTTTAGATAATGGTGAGACTTCTCCATAGGACATGGGATTCTTCTATGTGATTATTTTGAATGCCTAGGTTCTCTGCAAAGGTGACCACAATCTCTGGCGATTCCTCCTATCCCTGCCATTCCTAGGTTTCCTTTAGAAGCTCCATCAAAATTGAGCTTGAGCCATCCTGTTGGTGGGGTTTCCATGAAGAGGTGTACCTTGGGTGGGGATGAGTGACACAAGGATTATCTTCCCTGGGGATATTAAGACTATTGAATAGAAAAATATCCAATCCCACATCAGGTGGTTCTATGCAAGGGATGAGTCGGGAGTTCTTTGTGGCAAAGCTGATGATTTTACTAGCAATGAAGGTAGGGTCCTTGGGAGTGTTAGAGAACACAATACTATTTATTTCTAGCCATACATGACATAATAAATGGTGGGTGCACAAATTCCACAAAGATTTCAATCGAGGGTTTTTGAAAGGATTAGGCCATTGAGTGAAAAACTCTGTTAGGGAGTTGGGTTGGACCCAGTTGATGTAGAAACTGGATAGTAGGTTACTCATCACAACATATGAGAAATCACATTTAGTGAAAATATGGTTGATGAATTCCCAAGCCTTATAACATAGGTGGCATATTTTGGATACCATAATCCCCCTATTGATGAGATTATCAATGGATAGAATCTTATTTTGAATTTCCATCCAGGAGAAAACTACCACTTTAGAGATGAGGTGCTTGATCCAGATTTGGCTAGGGTAGAATGGAGCTTGTTGTGGATTGAGGAGAAGTTGGTAGGTAGATTTGATAGATAAACATCCACTGTCTATTTATTTCCAAATTATAAGGTCTTCTCTTCCATATATCAGGATCACTATAGTATTCAGCATAAAATCCAAAGCCTTCATTGCTTGGTTATGTGCCCATAATTTGAGTTAACGTTGAGGTCTTTCCAGCTTTTAGACCCATTTATGTTTTGGATGAATTATGCTACTTTACTACCTATGGTGCCATCAAGGATGGATTTTAGCACATATAACTCATCATATTCAAATAGGGTCTGATCACTGACCCACCTATCTGTCCAAAAGTTTATGGAAATACTTGTTCCCAGATGCCACCTTGAACCTTTCTAGAGAACTCTGACTTGAATAATTGACTTCCAAAAAGTTGATCCCTCTTTGGGGATATCTTCATCAATGAATTCTATAGACACACTAAATATTTATACTTAGTTTTTGCTTTTCCAATTCAAAAATAATTATGCCTTTAATTAAGAAATGTTATGTCAAAAAACATAATTTTGTTTAATACCTAGGAGGGGATTATTGAGTCTTTAACACCCATTAATTCTAATTTGAATAATTAAAAGACGTTCAGACCATGCTGGTTGAATATTTTTTTTATCAGTTAAAGATTTAATTAAACACGAGTTTTAACAAGTACCCAAAACCTGATTATAAAATAAGAGAAAACGCTGAGACCAACCATAAGACTAGAGAGGAAAATATAGGGAACGCAATCCCTCAAAAATGAAAACACCACTAAGGATGCCCTTGAGGTGCATACAAAAAGAAATAGAGGGCACAAAAAAGGAAGCCCTTAAATAGATAAAAGAAACTAAGGATGACCTAGAGGATGCCCTTACAAAAATTTGATAGAAAAGGAAGCCCTTAAGCTTCGTCATCAGGATCAACATCGACTTCCTGGAGCTCATCATTTGACTCACCCATGTCGATGTATTTATATTTGCCTTTGTCTTCACCTTTGATATACATAGGAGTAGTCATAACCTTCATGTCCTCCCTTACTGTAGTAGCTTTACCACCATCCTCAGAATAGAATTTCCTAAAGAAGAGCAAACTCAGTGCATTGCGAAGATCTACGAACTCGAATATACAATTGGAAATAGAATTGATTATGAACTATTATAGACACTGATCAAGGACATCCTTCTCATCATACTTGGAATTAATAATCAAGGATTTCTTGGCTTGCACCAGCTTCTAAAGGCACACTGAGGAACAAACACTCTATGGATCAGGGGATTCACTCTTAAATATTTTTCTCAACATGCGGACAGTCTCGACCACTGCTCATTTTTTAGCAGATAGAGCTGGGGAGCTAGAGGATAGAGGAGTGGTTTAGGAGTGATTGGGTTGGATAAGGATGGGCTTAGATTTTTTAGCAGTAGGGATAATTTTCTAAGGGTACTAGATCAACCAGTGGTTATATAGGACCTTGAACAGGCCCTGGTGGGACGACATCTCATTGCTATTTTTCTTGCAAATGTTCTCTATAGTGTAGTTGATAGAGATAAATAGAAACTGGGGAATATTTACCAAATTGACATTGTGGAAGTGGTTGAATAAGGTGAAGTGGAAGCTGCATAAACCCTTATTAGGATAATCCATAGTGATAAGCTCCATGATGGGCTTTATGATACTATTCTAGGGGGAGGGGAGCTCCTCTCAACACATACCCATATGACCCTTCTTAAACAGGTCATTGTAATTAATCTCTTTAAGTTCGACCTCCCAATTATTTTTTCTTGATGTATTGATCTCCCTTTTTCCTACTACCTAGTCAACTCAACCAAGTTTTTGATATCAACTTCATACGTCCTATCTCATATTGACACCTTACCATTATCCCAAGAGCCTAGAAACATCGTAGTGATTTTAGGGTCCTCTCATTTGAAACTAAAAAATAGAAGGAAACCCCTATCCGTGAGGATAGCCTCTGCAATAGAATCCATGACCACAATGAATGGTTCAACAAAGCTCATATTGGTAAAAAAATAGAGACTCTAAGGATAAAATTAGAAAGGACAAATATGGAGGTGGGAGGGACATGGATGTCTGCTATAAAAATTAGCATCCTTGGACCTAATTATGGAAAAAATGCACACTCCATATTGAATGGGGAGCCGATTGAATTGGGAAAAGGAACATATGCGTGAATCAAGAAAACCATGATAGACTTTGCTAAAAAAACCTTGGAAATGAAATGTGTGAAAATCCAAACCAACCGTCTACATGATGAAAAGGGCAAGCATGATGATGGGATCAACAAGAATGGCATGAGGGGAGGGGTAAATGTGGATGGAATATGGAGGGTGTTGGAATTGGGGGATAAAGAAAAATAGTGACTCGGTGATGATGGGGTGAGGGGAGATGATGGCATTGGGGGAGAGGAGGAGTGGATGACGAGATTGCGAGGACCAAAATGGCAAGGATGGACGATGAGGTAAACAGACTTGGAAAAACCTTGAATATTTTTTAACAAGTGGTGGATCGGGAAATATAATTGAAAAAACTAATAAAATCTATTAATCCATGTTTTGAGGTTGCATGGAAATAAGTGGAAATGGAAATAAAATCAAAGAGCATTAAACCCATTTAAAGAAAATATGACTTGCCCCACATCAATATTTGTCTCATGTTTTGATGATTTGTCATGCTCTACATCAATTTTTGTCTCATTTGAGGGTGATCTATCTTGCTCCACGACAATAATAAGCTCTTGAGGAAGGTCATTTGTCCACATCATCAAACTTGTGGAATGTGTGCCAATATTTGCAAGCTTGTCAGTGGCTTTATTGCTTTCCTTGAAGTCATGCTACAAAATTATCACTTGAAATGTTTGACTTAATGACTTGGCTTCGTCAATGCAATCCCTAATCCTCCATGAGGGATTTTTGGAATTATTAAGATAATTGACAATAGTTAGAGAATCCCCTTCGACCATGAGTTTTTATAAGAATTTTTGCTAGGAAAATACCCCTCCACAAGGCTCTAGCCTCAACAACCTGGTTTTTTTGGTTTTCCAAAAATTTTGCATAGACAAGGATGAACTTGCCACTACTATCTCTAAGGATGCCCCCAGCTCTAGCTAGTCCATGGTTGCCCTTGGTAGCACCATAAAAAATTAACTTGAGCCATCCTAAATGAGGGGGAACCCACTTACAATGCACCCTTGGGTTAAAGGGAAGAATTGAGTGATTATCAACAATGGGAAGATTGAGAGAAAGGCCCAAGGAAATCTCGAAATGAGAAGTGAGATTGTAAGGGGATAGAGGTAAGCATTCTCTGTGGCAAATAAAAGTATTTTATTCAAGACATAGTCTGGGATTAACAGTTTGCTATAGAAATCTATACAGTTTCTTTCCAGCCAGACTTACCAAAGAAAATTATGAAGGCACACTTGCCATAAGAATTTTAGACAGAGGTTGCAAAAGGGATTCGACCATTGGGCAAAGAGATCAACAATAGAGCAAGGTTCGGCCCAAAGGATGTGGAAGAAATGGAATAGCTTGTTGAGGATGGACAAGAAAAAAGGATATGAAATGAAAAGGTGGTGGGGGGATTCCCAATCGGATAGACAAAAAAACATATGTTAGGGATGGCCAAACCTCTCTTGAGAAGGTTGTCAATGGTAAGAATATTTTATTGAATGGCCACCCAAGAAAAAATGGCTATTTTAGAAATGAGGAATTTTGTCCATATGAGGCTAGAATGGAATAAGAGCTCCTCATGGGCCAGAAGTAGATTATAAGCTAAATTTACAGAGAACTCCCTGCTTTTAGTGAATTCCCAAAAGATCTGATCTCTAGGACTTCCAGAGGGAATGATTGAAGATCTTAAAACTAGTTGCAACTCTTTTTATTCTTCAAGATGGGCTGCACTGTTGATAATTTTCCATATTTTCCTATTGTTCTGAGTACTTATGAAATTAAACACATTTTTACCGAAGGTGTCGTTAGTGTAGCCCTTAAAAATTGCAAGGTTTAGATTGTTTATTAGAGGTTCTCCTTTTATCCATTTTTCATTCTAGAAATCAATTTCCTACCCATATCCCAATCTCCACCTAAGACCTCTTTCCATGTTGGTTGAATCTGATATTTATTGCACTTAATGGTTTCATGTCACCATTGATTTACCGCTAGTGTAGCTAAAGAACTACGGGTAGTGAATTGGGCTCTAAATATCTGATAGCACTTGACATTTCATAGATTCAAATGGGGTCACAAAGGGATATATATCATTTATTTATTGTCTTTGCATGTGTAATCAAGCTATGTAAAGCACTCATTTGAACATATTATACGTTATTACTTTATAGATATAAGGTATTTTTAAATAAATTAAAAATAGAGTTTTGAAAGGGTTGCCCTTTCCCTTTTACATTGATTTAGTCACATTGGTCTATTTGGTGCCATCGAGATATGAACCTTGGTGTGGTCTATGTCAACTATTTATTCCAACCAATGATCCAAGGATCCATTGGCTATAGATATATTGATGGAAGGGGAATAGGCTGCATAAGAGCTTGCTGGTCATTCATTTTTGAACTACATAGGTCAAGACATCTATTAATGAGGTCATACACATCTTATTGATATAGAATTACATTGTAGCTATGTTTACAATTTCTTTAATTAAATTTTTTGGAGAATATTACATTATTTGGTACCTTGTAAATACTTTGTATCTTGACAATATTTGGTTTTATGTAACCATTAGGTTTTGATATTGTTAGAAGGTTAATAAATATTTTTCATATAAGAAATATGTAGTCATATCTTGTGAGTTTGATAGGAGATAAAGAAATAGTTGAAGATGAAATATCAAGAGACTATGTAAAGGCTATTTGTGGGGATAACATGTGAGATTGTATTGTATCGAATTGTAGTGCATCTTGTTGTATTTTAATGCATTTATCATCCACTTAATAGAAAGTGTCTATTTACTTGGATTCATGGCATGAATATATGTGTTGCATTTTGGTGTATGAAATTGATTATTTTTTAAATGACAAATTTTTAGGGCTGGGCTAATCAATATAGTAATATCTATAAGTTGTTTGAATGTCTGTAAGTGCTTCAATATGCTTGAAATTTTGATCAATGTTATATCACATGTTAGACCTGTGGCATGGAAGAGAATGATGGTGTATCAAATGAATTAAATTTTTTTATATAGGGTTGCATGCCAAAACAAAATTGAAAATGATTATGACCACAAGTAAAATACAATATGCAGTTGTATGAATGTTGAATTAAAGATAAATTTCACCTTATATATGATGTGGCTAGGTATAAGAAGATCTTCCATCAAGTATCATGGACAAATATTGGCTAGGAGAAACTAGTTATTTCAATTATGTTATCTCCATTAACAAATAAAAGTTGTGCTTTTGATCAGATCTACCCATATAACTATACTTTCTTATTTTTTGGGGGGGTTTGTTTGTAGAAATAACAAGGACTATTATCATGGGGTTCACCAATTCCTATATTTTGCAAGAAAGAATTCAATGGACCTTAAAAGAACTAGATTTCCATGTAAAAAGTACTAAAATATGGAAAAATTTTATTTTTCGAAGGTTTGTGACCACCTAATTTGGCACAAAATTGACAAGACATATATTGAGTTTGTTTTACATGGATAAAAACCCTCTATTTTTGACAAATATGCATTGAACATGTGCTTTGCCACTAATGAGGTTCCAATTACTAAATATGTACAAGATGACATCATTGGAATGGTCAATGACGCATATGGATTGTTCAATGTCAATTGCTCAAAGAGTGGATAAGAACTATGAAATAATGATGTTGATTTCCAATTGCCTTATGGAGCAGTTCCTACTGATTAATATCATAGCTTGCTTGAATATTCCAAATGACCATTATACCTAGGCTATACAAAGTACGTAAACCTATCGATAATCACTAAATTGTATAATCTCAAAGAAAAACATGGTTGGTCAGTCAAAATCTTTGGTGACTTAGTTGTTGAAAGATATGCTCCTAATTGAAAATACAATTCTAGAGTACACATATATGGTGAAGAAAATAATGAGGCCATTGGGATTACATTATGAAATGATACATGCATGCATTAATGACTATATTTTATATTGGAAAGATCATAAAAAGAAGTAAGCTTTCCCAACATGTGGTGCATCTTAATGGAAATTTGACCCTTGTTCACAAAAGACATGCATTAATATTCCTATGAAGGTGTTGAGGTATTTTTCCATTATATCAAGGTTGAAGAGAATGTATAGGTAAGGGATTTTTTTATATCATTAGATTTGTTGTGTTTGTTTCTTTCAATATTGTTATATGTAGCTGAAGTGAGTTGCTTTCTTCCTATAGCTCTACAAAGGTTGTAGAGAATATGATGTGGCATTCCTAACACAAAGGTTAAGATGGTAATATGCGACATCCGGTCAAATCCTCGACATGGAAAAATATAGATGTTAACTGGAAGGATTTAATTGACAATCCACGTAGTGTGACTCGCAATGGAAACCAATGGGTTCAACCTTTTTTTTTACTTTAGCACTGCTTACAATTGCTAGCCCTTTGTGTTGATAACTTACAACCTCCCATCATGGATGTGGATGAAGAGGAAAAATTCAATGCTCACCTTGTTAATACTTGGATCCAAGCAACCAGACAATGATATTGATGTTTATCTATAGTTGTTGGTTGATGGCTTCATGAACTATGGATTAAAGGAGTAGAAATATATGATGCATTTTTAAATACTATATTCAATATTAAAGCATTAATTATATGGGCTATCCATGAATTTCTTGCTTATATAAACCTGTTAGGATGTATGACAAAGAAAACAAAACATGTCCAATATGTGGGGAGAACACTTGTGCATAATATATTAAATGCAGTAGAAATATCACTTGCATGGGCCACATGATATTCCTTCCTCTAGATCATCTATTTTTTCATCAGAGGACATATTTCAATGGTAAAAAAGATCTCGATAAATCACCCAAACATTTAAATGGGATGGAAATATTAAAAATAGTACAGGGAATTCCACCAAATTGGGTAAAGAGCAACTCAAATAAAAGGAAATACAACAAAAATTAGGATAGCGTGTTTGTTTCTATAGCAGTATGGAAGAAGAAATCTATATTCTTCAATCTATCATATTGGGAGGTAATACATGCAAATTTATTTCTATATCTATTGTTATGTCTCTCAATGTCGAGAAATTTCTATTTGATGTTGCTATCTATGAACAATATCTTCTAGTTCATCACAACTTGGATGTGATGCATGTGGAGAAAAATATATGTGAAAGCCTATTCGGAACACTATTAGGTATGACAAAAAGTCAAAGGATGGAAAAAATCTCATGGGTATCAGGAACATATTATGGCTAGTAATAGATGGAAATAAGACATATCTTCCACTAGCACCCTATAATATATTTAAGCTTGAGAAAGAAAGGTTTTATCGTACACTATACAATATGAAAGTAACAAATAAATATATTTTGAATATTAGAAAATGTGTCTCTATAAAATAAATTAAGACTGAAGGCTTGAAATCTCATGATTGGCATGTTCTCATGCAACAACTTATTTTGGTAGCACTACAATTTTGCTTGATAAACCAGTGTGATAAACTATTTGTTGGTTGTGCACGTTCTACAAGGATATATGCACTAAAGTGATGGATCCTCTAAAATAGAGAAATTATTGGTAGAGGTCGTGGATATGTTATGTTTTCTCAAAAAATAATTCCCCCCTTATTTTTTTGATATCATCGTGCACCTAGCTGTTCACTTGGTGCGAGAGGTATGTCTATGTGGACCTGTACAATATCGATGGATGTACCCTTTCGAGAGGTTTGTATGCGTTCATTAGTTTCATAAACCACTATTTTTCTAATTTTTGTAGTGTCTCATATAATAATTTTTTTTTGTTTCCTCTCTTAGAATTATGAATATTTTTAAGGGCTATGTAAAGAAATGAGCTAGGTTTGAAGGTTATATTGCTGAACATTATCTAGTCGAGGAATCTATTTCATTTAGTGCGGACTATATGAGAGGTATGAAAGTGATTGGTGATCACTTTGGTCACAATGAGGTATGGAGTTATGAGGATGAAGAAATTGTAATCGATGGGAGACCTTTATTTAGTGGTGAAGACTTTGATTTGGATGAAACTTCTTATGAGCAATCCCATCGATGTGTTCTCTTTAACATGGACAAAGTTTAGCCTTGGATAGAGTAAGTAGTTTTTTATTTGTTGCTATTGTATATGGTAGAATATTAATTAGATCCAACTAAAATTGACAAACTTTGGGTCAAATCATGAAGCACCTAAAGAGTATCAAGGAATACAACCCCCATGCAATGAGATATGAAGGGATGTTGCAAAAAATCCAGAATTGAAGATTCATCACTTGGATATGAGATCAAGTTATTATTTACTCTCTTGAATATGATATTTGACATTTATACTGATTCTCATGTAATGAACATCATGTAATGTTCTGCAATCATCTTTTAAAAATTCTTCTTTGTCTCAGTTTCATGAAGATGGAATGCAACATAATGACAATGACTTTGACATAATAAAATGGTTGGAACATGGTCCGAGGAAATCTATAACTAAACATTCAAGATATTTTATCAATGGTTATATATTTCATATCAAACACAAAGAGGAAAAAAGAACAAATCCAAATAGCAATGTGTGTGTGTGTTAATGCTTACTACTTTATGCAGAGCAAGCACAAAAAACATAAACTTGGTGTTTCAAACAATCACATATTATGGTTTTATTAGGGAAATAATATTATCAGATTACTATTGGTTTCGATACCCCCTATTCAAATGTGATTGGGTGATAAGTTTTTGAGGTATTATATAAAGGATTTTTATTAAAAATGTTATTAATTTATTATGTTTTTATGTATATATGGATTCAAAAATATCATAAGGTTTGAAAAATTAACATTTTATTTCAGTTGTACACTAATATTAACCTTGTAGAGCTTTTATAGTAAGGATATAGCAAACATTTATATTTTGTGTGTATGGTTGGTTTTTTCTAGCCTTTTCTATTGGGTGGAAGGTTGATATTAGCATGTAATAGCATGAGGAGATTGATTTTAATATTGTTTGGGATCATCATCCCAGTTGTAGTATTTTGTGCTTTAGTAGGGAGAATCTTCGTGGAAATACTTCCACATGGGTTTGCCATTATGGTTATCACAATTGGTTTCACAACATATGGGAGTATGAACATTTTCTACCTATATATATGTATGGCTGGTTACTCATTATTTAGTTGTGTGTCATCCTGAGAGGGTGTAGGGTGTGGTAAGCATTATTTGATTTTTGGATGGGTTTATGTGATGATTGTTAATAAATGCTAATTTTTTATAGGTAGCATATATTCAATGAAGAAATTTGATCCACTTCAATGCTTAGCCTAAGTGATAGAAAATATGTGGGGATAGAAAATAAATATTGTGAGATAATTAGTTATTATTATTACTTTTTTTAATATCTTTGCTTAAAAAATTCAGACTATATTTCATGAGTCCTATATTTTATAGACTTTTAATGGACTAGAAATAATGCAAGCCCTTAATCATGCTTATAGAATTTCGCACTCTAATAAATATTGGATTGCAATATGGTGAATGACTATAGTGGACCTATTGTCTTGGTGTTTGGGTATACTAGGTCATATTGACTTGCACTCAATATTTCATTATTATGTAATACAACCTATTGTTACAATAGATGGAATTCCTCACTCTATCAACATTATATTAAATTTTTATAAGATCCCTTACTACTATCAACATCATTGTATTAACTTGTAAACAATATTGTATCAGTGTTGTCTGTAGTGGGCTTATTGCTAGTTTGGCGTATGGTAAATATAGTGGATTATTTTATCTTGCATTAAGTGTATCTCTAAGATGTATGCAATTTTTTGTTACAAGCCCATTGTTTGCATGTGACATATTTTCAATTAGAATTCTTGGGCTGATAAATCATTACTTGTGTTGCTTTAAAGTTCACATTTAAGCATGATTTTTTTTTATAAGACTATCATAAATGTTTGATTTAACTTTTAGTTATCACTGCAAAAAATGAGCACATTTGAAAAGTAACTTCAATTTATTTTAATATATTTGTTTCTAATATGAAATGAAATTAAGATGTGATTTATGAACACAAAAATTATTATTATGCATGTTGTTTCCAAAGCTACCAAATCTCGGCTTTGCTTTTCTCGCATCCTTTATATATAGTTTAGGTGAGACCTTAAGAATGTGGTTTTGAACCACCCTCTTAGCCATAAGAGGGTGGTTTAAAACCTCCCTCTTAGGGTCTAATAGGGTGGTTCAAAACCACCCTCTTAGGGTCTCACCTAAACTATATATAAAGGATGCAAACCTCTTAGGGTCTAACCACCCTCTTAGGTCTAAGAGGGTGGTTAAAAACCACTCTCTTAGGGTATAAGAGGAAGGTTTTAAACCACCCTCTTAGCCCTAAGAGATATTAATGCTAAGAGGGAAATTTTAAACTACCCTCTTAGACCTTAAGAGGATGATTTTTAGCTATTGTTATCTGATGGAAATATTTTATGATGTCCTCATAGATGGTGGCTGAATAACCACCCTTAAAGGTCTTTAAGGATGGTTAGAAACTACCCTTAATACCCTTTTTCGTGTAGTGATAAATAAGATGTAGTTTTCTATTTAAGCACCAACCAAACATGATATTTTATGAAATAATGACATAATAAGTCTTTTAGTTCTAAAAAGTAAAGGATACATATTCTTATTCATAATTTAAATAATTTACAATCCAAGTGGTGTAAAGGTACCACCACACCTTGAAAGAATAAACCATTTCATCATTGTCCAAATATGATATTACTCCTTAATAAAGTTTCCATACAAATTCCTCACTATGATATGTCAAAGGTAAAAGTCTTAGATCCAGTTCCCTCTTTGGTCCCTCTTGCTTCTCCAATGCTCAATTGATGGTAGTAAGGGATCAGTAAAAATCATAGATCTTATGAAGCATGCAACTAATATGCATTGGCTAAATGACTTATGAACATGTGCATTTATAAATTGAAAATCAAGTTGTAACTATATAATCTATACAATAATTATTCTTAAATAATTCAATCAACAATCAGAAGGAAACCTCATAATTTCCCATATCCATTATTTTCTCTAATAATCCCATTTTCCATAATAGCATACTACTTTCATTAATCACCCAAGGTGTATTCATTATCCAAAGATGAAAACCATCTATTATCTATTTCACCCTAGAAGGAGAGTTATGTCATCCTTTAAAAATGAATACCATTCTTCATTTATCAATGTATAGAATAATTCAATAAAAAATTCCTAAATAATTCAAAGGTCCATTCTTTTATTTTATCAAACACCCATACTATTTATTAATTACTAAAAAGCCCATACTAAAACAATTAAATACTTATACAAAACCACTTTCTTTAATTACAAATAATTGAATGTTCTTCCTTCAATTTAAATAAACCATTATATTTTCTTTTTAAGTTAAATAAACTAAAATCCATTACTTAATTTAAATAAATTAAATATTCTTCTATTAAAAAAGGGGCATTTCATAGTTTTGACCACAATTCAACTGGTTAAAAATTAAGCATAGGTGGGTCAAACAACACAAGGGTCAACTCAAACAATAGTGTATAGGTCGTATGGCCATGCCAACCACCAATGCATTAGCTCCTGCCAAGCAGTGGATAGCATGACCACTTGGTGGTGACTCTAATAGGGGTGGATACCCCTTTTTGGGGCACAAAGGCACCTCCATATGGAGAGTGTGGGATGAACTTAATAAATTTTATTTTAAAACTTAACACTTGCCAACTGTGGAGAACAAACCAAAAGAGTGATTTTTAAATCTCCTAATAGTGGAAAAAACCAACACATGCCAGAAAAAAGAGAGCTTCAACAATGATCAACAAAGGATAGAGTTAAAATTATTATCCAAAGGATGCCACACGTTCAATTAGAACTAAATGCTCCCACCCAATTGGTGGTTTCCTTGACCACCGAGTGATGGTCACATGGTAAGGGGAGGGCTTCACCCTTTAATATGTGCTCGATCCTTCCACATATCCCATGTGGGATATTTCATGGGAAGGTCGAGTGGCCTTCCTTTGGTTCATTTCCTCCTGAGTGCAAAGATACCCCATGGTGGCATCGTGCCTCGTTGATGCTACAATAATCATCCCCTTTATCTAAATTTAAACCTTAGGAAGAGGCAACACCACAAACCCAATCATCATCATAGGGTCTAGGGTGGCATAAATATGGAAATACATAAAATAGTTTCCTAATTAAAACCTTAGGGAATTTTACATCTAATTTTGGGACCACCACCAAATTTCCCTATCACCATCAAACTCATGCAACAAATGTAGGGCCGAAACAAGGAATAAGAGTCAGTTTGGCAAAGTTTCGTCATTTGATTTCATCCAATGCAAGACACGAGGTGACCACCCAAGACCTAGGGTATGGAGAAAAATAGTAAATCATAGGGATTCATCCACCACCCTAGTGATAGCATAGAAGGAATGAATATTGATGCCTAAAATTATCAAAGGCCAAACATGTTATGGAGCACTTAGCCAGAAGTAAAAGGTTTCTAATGGAGATCTCTATGGCTTGATTCAAAATAAATAAACATCCTCCAAAGAACATTGACTAAATTTGACATAGGTAAGAGGGGGAGAAGCACATAATTCTTAGGTAACACTAGGTCCTTAACATCAAAGAGGTTACAATAAAGGACTGTGACAAAGTTTTACTAACATAATAAAACATCAAGGTCTAAATTCATCATAATTGATCTGAGAAGAGCAAAAAGTAGCATAACCCTTGCTTAATAAATTTAAATGAAGCTAAATAAAGAGGAAGTCCAACCTATTACTTTCTCCTTAATGGGATCCTTCAAAATATTCTCCCTGGTTAGCCTTTTCCTTCGAATCCCCAAATGATGTTTTGCACAAAGATGCTTGCCCAAAATATTTGCATAGTTATCCCAAAAAAAGAATCCTTCTTTCTTCTCTTGGCCCTACTAGTATGAAAACCTATCTACCCTAGGCCTTTTAACATAACCAAGAGTAATGCCATGCTTACCCAAGGCAGCCCAAAATGAGATATTTGAATTTAAAAAATGGTTCTTCCATTTTCAAAATATCTTACCTCCAAAATATATATTATTTATTTATTTTATTTATAAAGCTATTCACTTCTCTATCTAATTTATAAAAGATAAAGCTATTCATTTCTTTATCTAATCAAAAAGGTAAAAGGGAGAATTAAATAGAATTTTAAATAATTAATTTTTATAATATTGAATTCAATTTAATTCAAACCATAAAATTCATTAGTCATTTCTTATTTTTATTATTTCAAATAAAATACCTATACTAATATTAAACATTAGTATGGTATTTAAGTTATCTAGGGATAATAGAGTCTCTATGTCTATTAATCCCTTTTGAAGGGGATTATATACAAAATCCATTTACACATAAACGCACATGTAAACAAAAGTGAGTAATCAAATGCATCAAACAAGGTGGTTGATTTATCGTAAACCTAATCACCTATCCTAGTTGAGGACTTATGGTAACTTCTAGGTTACCAACTTTGGCTCTAGATGGTTGGATCATTGGTGGTCACCATAAAAACATGAATGCAACCTATATGAGGGTAGTTGTTCATGTTACCCTGAGCCACCATAGTCATCATTTCCCTTATCAAGTACCTTGTTCTTGGTGTTTGATTCTATCTCTTCCACCTACGAGTGTACCTGGATCATACAAATTAACAATACATCAACAATACCATATTCCTCACAAATAAATCAATATATTTATTGCATAACCATAAAGCATTAAAACATGATTCAATATAAAATATTTCATAATTGATTCCTACCAAGGTAGGGTATGACATACTACCCCCTTAGACTAAACACAGTCCCATGTGTTTCCTGTGACAAAATGTTATTATAATATATTTTTAAACAAAAATGGAAAATGTCTTTTTATATCGTCCACTTTCTCCCAAGTGGCACTTTTAGAATATCAGTCCCATTGGACCTTACATTGTTCTAGAGTCGATTTTTTCATTGATTTGGAAAAAAACTCTAGAATATTCATTGACATCACTTAAATTGCCTTAGGGTTTGCCATCTATAATTTAGAAACATCCCACACATGATCAAGGTTAGCAATGTACCTCCTAAGCAGGGATATGTGGAAGGTGTCATGGATATTTGATAGGTTAGGTAACAAGGCAAGTTTGTATGCAACTAGAATAATCTTCTCAGTGATCTCAAAGGGTCCAAAAAATGGAGGATCCAAATTCATGGATTTGATGGCACTTTTCATTGGCCTAACCCTTAAGAAAACTTTGTCTTCCAAAAAGTACTTCCATGGTGATATTTTTAGATCGACATAGCTCTTCTGACGATCAATAACTTCCTTAATCCTCTACTTGATTATCTTAATTTGACCTTCCATTTATTTGACCATGTATGGCCTGATCACAACCTGATCCTCCAAATTATTCCACGACAATGGTGTTCTACATCTCTTACCTTACAAGGCATCAAATGGGGCCATACCCAAGGAAGAATGATGCCCATTGTTATAAGTAAAATATACAAGATGTAGATAGTATTCCCATAAAGAAATTTGATCCATGCAGTAATGCAAAGCATGTCTTCTAGGACTTTATTCACCCTCTCAGTTTGACCATCATTCTTAGGGTGATATTCTGAGCTCATATTTAGTTTTGTACCCATTGCATGATATAGGGCCTTCCAAAATTTATAAGTGAATCTAGAATTCCTATCTGAAATGATTATTTCAAGAAATGTATGTAACTTGAATATTACTCTTACAAATATGTTAACCATAATTTTAGCATCATCCTTGATGTTTCTTGGTATAAAATATGCAACCTTAATCAATCTATCAACTACCACAAGGATTGTGTCATGTTGATACTTGGTCTTGTGTAAACATATTATGAAATCCATATATATAACCTACCACTTTTACATAGGTATATCATGTGGATATAGTTTCCCTACAGGGTGTCTACATTCAACATTTACCTTCTGGTATTCTTGGCATCGAGCAACAAAATCAGTGATATCCTTCTTCATTCCTATCCAAAATATATATTTTTATATTTTCCCTCATATTTTCCCCTCTAGTATGAGTAGTGTAAGGGGATCCATGCATCTCTTGCATGATAATTCTCCTTAATTCACCCATTTTTGATACGACAACCCTATCCTTAAAGCATAAAATACCATATTTTATATCAAAATCCTAGTTTTCTTTAGGATTTCTTCTCATTTTAGTCTAAATTTCATTGCAATACTCATCATGAGATTGCATTTTTCTATCTTGGTCTAATAAATCTACATGGCTTTGGGTTAAGCCTACTATATGCCTCCTTATGCTTAAGACATCAACCACCTTATTATCCTTACCTTTGATATATTCAATATCAAAGTCATATTTAGCTAATAACTTGATCCATCTTCTCTACCATGCGTTGATCATAATTTGAGTAAATATGTACTCAATATCTAATGGTCAGTTCTTAACTCAAAGTGTCTTACAACCAAGAAATCATGCTAGATCTTAAGAGCATGCATAACCGTTTCTACATTTATATCATGCATAGCATAATTAACCTCATGTTTGTTAAGTTTCCTTGATGCATATGCTATGACTGATTCATCTTATGAAAACACCCCTCCTAATACTTCTAGTTATGCATTCGTGCATACTGTGAAGTTTCCCTAAGGATATGAAATCTTCAATATTTGTGCCTTGGTGAGTTTCTACTTGAGAAACATAAAAGCAACTTCACACTTAGTTGTCCACTTAAATTCCTTATCTTTCTTTTGGAGATTGGTTTTTATAGTGACTATTTTGGAGTAATCCTTCACATAGTGCCTATAATATACTATCATACCCATGAAGCTTTGTACTTTAGACACATTGGTTAGCATAAATTAATTTAAAATGGCTTCAATTTTCTCTAGATCCACTACAATTCATTTGATGGATATTATGTCTTAGATATCACACTTTTGAGACATAGAAAAAACTTTTTGATAGATTTCGTAGAGTTGATTATTTCTTAACAAATCCAATACAATTTTGAGGTTTCTATCATGCTCTTTCATATCCTAGAAATATATTAAAATATCATACAAAAAATACGAGGATGATCTAATATAGATATTTTGAATACATTGTTCATTAAGTTCATTAATGTAGCTAGGGCATTAGTCAGCCCAAAGGGCAAGACTATAAATTTATAATGCTCGTATCTAGTTTTGAATATTGTCTTAAGATTGTCCTCCTCACATATCCTTAATTGATGATACCCTGATCTTATATCAACATTTGTAATATTGTGGAATCCTTCAATTGATCGAATAAGTATACAATACTAGGTAAATGATACCTATTATTTATGGTTGCTTTGTTAAGAATTCTATAGTCAATACATAACCACAAAAAACCATATTTATTTTTAACAAATAACATTGATGCACCCCATAGGGACACACTAGATTTGACTAGTATAGCAACCCTTGTAGTTGTACCTTCAATTATTGCATATCTATAGGATTCATCCTATAAGGATCTATGTGTATAGGCTCTACTCTTGGCATTAGCTCAATAGTAAAATCAAACTCAAGCACAAGAGGAAGTTTGGTAGGTCTTCAGGATATACATCCTTAAATTACTACAATATTGGGTATTTCCCAAATACTTCTTCCTTTTGATCATCCCAAAATTCATTGATTTTCACAACATAAACCATCTCTTCCTTATTGATGGTCTTCTTTAGTTGCATTTTGAATAACAACTAGGATTTGAAATATCCTTGTTCACTATGGATCCTTAATATTTCCTTGTCCTTTTTCAAATACTCTATCCATCTATCCTAGAAAATTATTACGACTCTATGAGCCTGAAACCAATCCATTCCAAAAATAATATCGAAGGCATGTAGTGGTGCTAGATAAATATATCCTAGAATAGAACCATTGGTGAGGGTAATTTCAGCCATAGAAAAATATTGATCCACTGAATAGGTTTGTCCATAACCGTACTCAATGTTCACCCTTGTACTTAATATCCTGGTATTTTCAGTATATCCTTGACTATACTAGAAGAAATAAATCTATTTGTAGCTCAACTATCAATTTAAATATTTACTTATTTATAAAAAATCTTACCCCTTAAGATAAAAAGGGTGGCTTGCCCTTCTAATTTTTGGATTTCAATCACAACATAAATCCTGTGGGTAGGTTATTTTCCTTTTGTATTGGATGTATTCGATATTGGTTGGTGTGTAAAATTATTAGCATAGTGTGGACCTCCACAGATGTAACACCCACCCTTGGGTCTAAGGTGTACTCCTTTTTTTTGTTCCCTAGTTTTACTCACTGGTACCAAAATTGGTTGCTTTTGTGGTTGAGGTTTACTAATACTATTGTTGTTGTTGTTGCTCCTCCTTTGGAATTTCTTTCTAAAATTTCCCTGCTTCCCATAATTCCTCCTTTTAGGATTTGGGAAAATTTTACTCTTCTGGTTTTGTTCTCCTTACCACTTCATGAAACTAGCACTATTTCTCTTTCTGAGTGCTTGTCGATCTTGTTCAGATAAAATTGCATAGTTAAACTAGAGATGAGATTTTGCTTTCTTAGCCAAGTCATAAGCTTTCTATAGTGTTTTTAGCTCATGCATATTTACTTCATGCCTAATATTAGGTTCTGATCCTAAGATAAATTTATGAATATTCATCTTCTCATCATAAGTGGGTACGTATTTCAACAACTTAACCAACTTCTTATAGTATACCTCAACTAATATGGTCCCTTGCTAAAGGTTGGTAAATTCCAAAAAAATTATTGCATAGTAATATTCTATAAGGAACATTTATTGAAATATATAAAAAAAACCTCATATTTTAAATCAACTTCTTTTTGTTCCTCTTTGAAGATATCCTACGATTCCAGTCTAACCTCTTGTAGATATAGTGTTACCCATACTATTCAAGTCCCAGTAGAGTAGTTATTCATAGTGAAGTAGATTTTAAGTTCCCTCAGCTAAGATTTAGCTTCATCACCATATTCCTCTCCATTGAATTTTGAGGTATGAACATTCTTTATGTATTTAACTAGTTTTATATCTAGCAAAGCTCTAGCCTCTCACCCTTCAGTAGTCTGTTCACTAGCTTGTCTAACCTCTAAATTCTTAACCTACAAATCTTGGTTTATTATAGTCTCCAACAACTATTATTACTGCTCCATTTGGTCCTATAACAAGGTAACTATTGCAATGAGGTTCTCTACCTATCTATTGGAATTACTTGATCCTTCATCTTGGGCTCTTCCTTAAACATCATCTTGTCGGATCTAAATATTTGAAGGATTAAACTTCCCTCTTCTTTTCTTTGGTGCCATTATCCTATTCACACAAAATAAGGAATAATATGTTAGGTTATAGTCCCTTCCCTGAACTATACTACTAACTACTAGCTAAATACATCATCTACATAAGCTAACTATAAAGTTTTTATACTAGGACCACCCTCACTCTATGTAGGGGGGTTTACTATTAAAATATATCTTCTAATTCCATTAAAAATGGGTACACTTACTATACATAAGATATTGCATCAATAAGCTACCCTTTCCAGGGTCAACTCTCTAGAATTCTAGCAATTGGAAATTCTAGGTCTTCCTAGACTTTAGATTAAGAACTAAGCAAAGGTCTAAATAGGAAGATACATTAATCCTTAGAATATTCCATGGAAGCCTCTAGTCCATCGTACCTAGAGCTCTAATACCAAATGTAACAACAACAAAAACTAACTAACAAGTAAGGATTTTTTTTACAAACGTAAGCTCGATGGGGTTTTCCATATCCCTATCCAACGTATGCTAATATAAGTAATTACCTACGACCTAATTGTAGGCCCAAAATGGCCACATCCTTAGGAAAATTTTGAAAAATATTTTCTAAGGAATGAAGATGTTCCCAGTCACTCAACACAAAGTATTGTGCAATAACACAATGCAGGATGTTCCATGCAAATGGTAGAATAGCTAAACTTACATTGTGACCACTTCATTAGAGTGAAATACGATATATTTTTCTAAGGCAATGAATGTGTTCTCAACCGCTCAAAACTTAGTGTATTTTGTAGTGGCACAACATGGATGTTCCCAGTCACTCAACACTCAGTGTATTTTCTAGTGGCATAGTGTAGATGTTCCATGATGCTATAAACTCAGGCCAAAGATGATATCAACATTCTCTTAAGAGTGGCCTAGCGCACATTGTCCCAACCCACAAAATAAAGTGACTAAGTTTTGATGTGTTCTACATCACTGAGGTTCACATTCATTTTAGAGTGGATCAAAACACATGCTCCATACCGTTGGTCAAGGAGGTCAAGATGCCCAAAATAAAACACAAGGCAATGAAACAACACATACTTTCATGAAACACCATTCTACACTCTTTCTTGAGCGGCCTAGTGACATGCTATATTTCGTAGATTTATTCAAGACTCAAAGGAGTGAATTTCAAGGAGCAAGTTATAGACAAAGTGTTCTACACCATGGACACAAAAGTGGATTAAACAAATTTAAGAATATAAAGGAGCGGCATGGTGACATGCTCTATTTCACTCAGATTATAGTGTATTTCTTGATATGCTTCACATCACTGGTCAACATGGTCAATTAAATCCACAAACCTTTTTGAAGATTGGACTAGTGACGTGTTCTATGCTTCTTATATCCAAGAATTTCTAAGATTTAATTGCAACCATTTGTGAGTGAATAAACAACCAATATTATGCTGAAATTTTCTCAGGCATACAAAAGCAAAGTCTATACAAACAAGAACCATTTGATTCAAGAAGGAAAATGAAGCATCCATGGAGTGAAGAAAATAAGAACTTAGGTAGTTATAGATCTACAACCAGATGAATTCTGCAAGAAATATAGACAACTTAGATCTAGAATCTAACAGCCTAAAGCCTAACTGCTATTGTAGAGCAAGCAAGTTGTAGAGCCTAGATGCTATGGTGTGCAACATTGCATAGATTTTTTGATTTTGAGCTTAAAATGTGAATGAAATGATGCCACCTCAGCATTCTACCAACCTGGCATGGTTTTCTCCTTGTAATTTTTCATATTTTTTCTTCATTATAAACCTATTAATAGAGGTCAAACCCTCAATTTCTAGGATCGGCTCTAATGTGTTTGCTTGCCCTATTGTGTAATTTATTATACAAATCAATAGAAGGAGCATTACTTCTATTTTTGAATTAGGAATTAATTTCTTCAATATTTCTTTGGAGAGATTCAAGCTATGAATTGCTTTTTTGTTAATGCTGCTATGGTTAGTTTACTCTACTATTGAATTACTAGCTTTAGAGCAATTGAAACATTTTCATAATTGAATCTATGCTCACAAGAAGTTCATATTTATTAAATATAGATACTAATATTATTCTACTAAATTGGATTATTAGTATTATGGATTTTGAAATAGCTTCTTGAAGTATGTCTCTGTTTTGTATTTTCTTGATAAAGATTACTCTGTTTTTGGGTGTTGTTAATTTTGAGTGTGTGACTCTAGAAATGATTTGTTGAAAGGTTTTCCCTATGGATGCCTATTTTGTTAGATCTATCTGACCATTGTTTTAGTTATAATTTCTTAACCCTAAACTCTTTTCTATCCCTATCTCTTAAACAATCACTGAACTTAATTGAGTCAACACCCTATCAATTGACAATAAACCAACCTACTCTGGAGGTTGGATTAGAGCAATCTTTAGTCCATCCAATTTTGAGTTCTAATCTGTGACTAGCGAGTGCAAGCCTAATTAGAAAGCTAGAAGATAGACAATCACAGTATCACGTTTTTCTTGATGTAAATTTGGATCTCAATAGTTTTAGCACGCTTGATTGGACCTATTTACTAAAAACCATAGTTAACCCACCCTTGCTTTATTTTTTATCTTTTTAACGAAGGAATAAATATTTTATGAATTATCTTGACCTTATTAAGTAGTGAGCAGTAAATTCACCTGGTGATTCCTTGAATGCAAAAACTAGAAAGCCATCCCTATAGCTTGTAGTTTTTCATGAATACTAGGCCATATACAAGGAATAACCCTAGTTCTTTCATCTACTACGAGCTCCATTTTAGAGGATATACCGTCATAAGATATTTTAACCAATATTTCCATTTAGATGAAACTCCTCCTAAGCGACCTACTATAGGACCCCTAAGGCCACCTCTAGAAAGAACTCCACAAGTAAATATGGCTCAAAATATACCCCCTAACCAACCCCTATAGAAATATCCTAGTTGAAATATAGCTAGTCCCCTAAGACTAGCCCATATGCATGATATCCCTCAGGATATGACTAAAGCCATCCCCACATACGATGGATTAGGAAAGACCACATATGAAAATTTCCAAGATATTCTAAATTAAGCTGCCATCTATGACATTAGAATGAAGATGTCATCGTTAGAATCCTAGTCCTATCCTTTAGAGGGAAAATCTTGCACTGGTTCAAGACTTTGGAGAATAATACTATTAAATCATAGGTAATATTAGAATAACCCTTTGTATAAGAGTTCAATGATTCTGTTGATCCCTTATCCCTCCTCAATAAATTGACATCCATGCAAAAAAATTAGTAGGAATATGTTTCAGATTTCAACCTGATATTTAGTAGGTCTTGCAAAAGAATTCCACCTAAAGCGAGGCCAGATGCATATCTTGCTTTCATGTAATACATTAGAGCCCTTGGGTTTGAATTGCATCTACAAACTCAACAATCAGGAATATGCACTTTCCCCCAAGTCTATAATGTAGTTGTTCAAGATAAAAATACTCTTATTAATGTCGGAAGATTACCCCCTAAAATTGTCATACCCTATTGTTTAGAAATTCCAAATGTTCAAAACTAGGCAACTACATCCTCTTATATGGATCCTCCTTTATCATACCCACTTTCTCATATGACACCTATTCCTCATCCCAAAGTTTCATATGCTACAATTTATTTCCCATCACTTCCTGTTCAAACATCCCAAGAATCCATTGTGCTTCTTGATATACAAAATACCCTTAAAATGCTCAACAACAAGATGAGCTCAATGGAAAAGAGAGAGAGAGATCTCAGCAAAGAATATTTTCCTATGTTAATAGGGACCAAAAACCTAGTACCAATAATAGCACATGAATAAGAGTAAATATAATGTAATAAGATCCGAGATGTTCCTCTAAAATAAGCCTGGTAAATGTGTGGTCCCTTGTATGCAATGATCCCCACAATTCAGAATCATGTATCATGTACTAGTATCATGTGTAGTAGGCTATAGAAATTGTAGAGAGGAATCAAAAAGGCAGAGTCAATATGTTATGGAAACTAGACTAGATCATGGTTGGACAAGACCCATATGAAGAAGGGTCGATTTCAGTTATGACAAGATCAGGAAAGAAGACCTTGTAGGTTGATCCACAAAAAATAGGCCAATTTCAAGTTCCTTCTAAAAAGAAGAAGGATGACCCCTATCAAGGTAATGATGTTTTCCCTATTCCTAAAGCAAAAGGAAAGAGGGATATGGTACCAAAGGTAAAAGAAAAGGAGGTCATTTTCCATAGAATATGTGATAAATAAAATGATAAATAAGGGATGATATACAAGAGTGAAGCTCAAAATAAGCTTAGATTCCCCTCTATAACCAAGAGGTAAAGGATTGAGGCCACACAACAATAGAAAAGGAAGTATGGTGAGCCGAAGAGGTCTAAGAATTCCTCTTCAGTTAATTAAGAGTATAATATTATAGAGGAGATGAAAAGAATACCCTCAAAGGCTAGCCTCTATGATACTCTCTTTATCCCTGGTAAAATAGATCTGCTGAAGGCTTCCTTAAGAAAATATACTCAAGAAAAGCAGGCTACTACAGTCCTCAGCATGCCCTATGTAAAAACAAGATGTCTCTTATTGCTTTTAAGAACAAACCCTTTCCATTTTATATTTCTTTTAGGATGGAGGGTTGGATTATCTACAACTGCATGATCGATTCAAGGGCTTCCACAAAAGTTATTCCCAAAGCAGTTTGTGAGGAGATGGGTATGGAATATACCAAATCCTATCCTAGAGTTTTGTAGTTGGATGGAACCCTATTAAATATAGTAGGAGTGATAAAGGATGTTCTAATGAGGTTGCATAGAGCTATAGAGGTAACCATTGTGCAAGAAATAGTGGTGGTAGACCTAAAGCCTTATTTTGACTTGTGTCTTTCAAAATAATTCACTGCCAAATTGGGAGGATGTATGTACATGGATTACTCTAGCATGGTGATTCACTTTAAGGGAAAGAGAATAAGGATTAATCATGAGAAGCTTGTGTCATATCATATTAAAAAAATTGAAGAGGACATGTGTAACCTCACTCCTTTGGATGAGTTCCAACTGGTGGAAATTTTTTAAGAACTAGAAGTTGAAGATGAACTACCTTTCAAAGAGGATTATAGTTAGTTTGGAATAGGCATGGGTACATATAACATTTTATTAGAAACATAGAAAAGAGTCACTATCATATTCAATTAGTCATTAAGGGAAACAAAGACTTGGACCATGCACTTTGATGGTACAAGATGCATAAATGGGGTTGGTGTTGGTGTATTGTTGCAGTCTCAATCAAAAGGTGCAAAGAGTTTCACATACATATTGAATTGGTATTGTACCAATAATACTATAGAATATGAGGCTTTGTACCTCAAAATAATGCAATATGAGAGTGTGGGCATTAAGATATTGAATATATATGGCAATTATAAACTAAATATCAATCAGATAAGAGAGAGGTGCAGTAGCAAGCACCATTACCTAAAGGTATATATAAATAGGGTATTTGATGGAATCCTTTGATACCCTAAATATTAATTTTATCCCCAAAAGATAGAACACTTTGGTTGATTCCATGGTAGTTAGGGGAGCTAATTTCAATCCTTCTACATATCTAGGAGTCATAAAAGACAAAAGAATTAAAATGATTTTCAGGCCTACAATATCATTGATTAACATATCATATCATTGATTTCCTAGTGAGGGAAGCCTATCTATCAACTGTTCAAGAGGAAATTCTAGATGAGATAGACTAACAAGATGTTATCCAATTAAAAAATAATCATATACCTAAGGGGTTGGTCACTCTGGAGAGTTTGTTTGACAATGAATATTGGAAGAAGATCAAATATATAAAAATAAATTAAAATATCTACAAGGAAATTGAGATCGGAAAGGAAAAGAAGCTCAAATTTGGAGTCTGATGTTATCCATAAGAAGAGGAGGATATCAAATTTCTATGTCTGAAATACCAAGACATTGTGGATTTAGTCATATGAAGATCTTAAAGTATATGACAAGAAAGTGATCCAACATACCATTGAGCTAGAACCAAATGCAAAACCCTTTAGGTAGAAATAGAGGCTTGTGAACCCTAGGATTGAAGCCATAATTATGGAAGAACTATTAAATCTATGAAAGGCTAAAATAATATATCCAATCAAACATTTGACTTGGGTAGCTAACCTGGTCCTAGTAAGGAAAAAGAATGGTGACATCTATTTGTGTGTGGATTTTAGGAATCTCAATCAAGCATCATTAAAAGACCATTATTATCTCCCTCAAATTGATCAAATCTTGTAAATAATTATAGGAGCAGAGAGGTTCTCATTGTTAGATGACTTCTTTGGTTACAACCAGATTTAGGTGAAATATGAGGATCGGTTCAAAACAACATTCACCTCCAAATGGGGTACTTTTGCTTATCAGAGAATTCCTTTCGATTTTTCCAACATAGGAGCCACATTCCAAAGAGCAATGGATTATAACTTTGGAGAGCTAATAAAAAAAGTCAATTTAATAAACTTGGCTGACATGACTATATTTTCTCATAAGAAGCAAGATCACTTGGCACATTTAGAGCAAGTGTTTAAAAAGTGTAGGGAATTTGGAATCTCTCTTAATCTAAAGAAGTCATTTTTTGCAGTTCATGAGGGAAAGTTGTTAGGCCATGTGGTCTCTAAAGATATGGCTATTAATCTATATAGAGTCAAATTAATCCTTGCTTTTTCATTGCCCATGAACAAGAAGGCTTTGCAGTCCTTCTTCGATTAGACCAATTTTATCAGACAATTCATCTTAGATTTTGCTCAAAAATTAAAACCTATCTCAAAATTGCTGAAGAAAAATACATATTTCAAATGGACTAAAGTGAGAAAATAAGCTTTTGAGATCATCAAACAATCCATTGGCACTGCTCCAGTTCTAGTAAACCTTGATTTTAGCAAAGATTTAATTTTATATTTTTATGGAGCTGAAGAGAGCCATGCATCTGTGATGTGAATCCAGCAACAAGAGGTCAAAACAAAATACCTCCCATTACATAAAACTGTGATAAATGAAAATAATATGTAAAACCCTCCATTTACATAAAAACTGCAATAAATGAAAATAATCAGCAAAACCCTCCATTCACATAAAAACTACAGTACATGGAAATAAACCAGATATAATTTATTTTCTGATTCCTGGATTCACTTCCCCTTTTACAATGCAATATCAAGGGAATATATATCCCCAAAGAAACCCTAAAATAAAACCCTAAAACTTGAAGCCTTAAAAGAAACCCTAAAAGAAAACCCTAAAACTTGAAGCCTTAAAAGAAACCCTAAAAGAAAATCCTAAAGCTTAAAACCCTAGAAGTAAAAAAAAATATTATTTTTAGAAAATTATTTTTTCATAAATATTTGCCTTTTTAGTAATTATCATTTTCGAAAAATTATATTTTGCATCAAATAATTTCATTTTGAGTAATAAAAAAATTACTTTAAAACTTCTTTTAAAAAAAAAAACCCTCTAAAGATAGGCTCCTGCATCATTCTCCTTTGGTTGAAAAGAACTCTGCTCCTGCAAGTTCCTCTGATCAAACTCATAATCGCTCTCCATAGAGTGTCACACATCTGCAAGTACTCCTCAAAGTACCAATATCCTTTTGAGGTTTTATATCTCAAACCTCCTGCAAGCACTACACATAGTGCCAATTTATTCCTTCGAGGTTTTAAAATAGCAAACCTCCTGCAAGCACTACACAAAGTGTCAATTCTTCCCTCTAAGGTTTTTAATGAAAAATAACCTCCTGCAAGCACTACATAGAGTGCTAATTTATTTCTTTAAGGTTTTACAAACCTTCTACAAGTACTACACAAAGTGCCAATTCCTCCTTCAAAGGTTTTATATAAAAAAAAACTCTTGCAAACACTTATACAAAGTGCCAATTCATTTCTCTAAGGTTTTACAAACCTTCTACAAGAACTACACAAAGTGCCAATCTCTTTCTCTGAGGCTTTTACATAAAAAAAACCTCCTGTAAGCACTTACATAGAGTGCCAATTTTTGTCTCCAAGGTTTTACAAACCTTATATAAACACTGCATAGAGTGTCAATTTTTTTTTTTTTTTGGAGCCTCTTTGCTCTCCTCTCATTTTATTTTTTCTTCTCTTCTATTTTCTCCTCCCAACAAGATCCAACTTACTCTGATACCAAATGATGTAAATCCAACTACAAGAGGTCAAAACAAAATACCTCCCATTACATAAAAACTATGATAAATGAAAATAATATGTAAAACCCTTCATTTACATAAAAACTGCAATAAATGAAAATAATAAGTAAAACCCTCCATTCACATAAAACTACAATATATAGAAATAAACCAGTAAATAATTTATTTTCTCATTCCTAGATTCACTTCCCATTTTATAATGCAATACCAAGGGAATATATATCCCCAAAGAAACCCTAAAACTTGAAGCCCTAAAAGAAACCCTAAAAGAAAACCCTAAAGCTTAAAACCCTAGAAAAAAAAAATTACTATTTTTGGCAAATTATTTTTTCATAAAAATTTACCTTTTTAGTAATTACCATTTTCGGCAAATTATATTTTGCGTCAAATAATTCCATTTTGAGTAATAAAAAAATTACTTTAAAACTTATTTAAAAAAAAAACCCTCTAAAGATAGGCTCATGCATCAATCTGTGCTAACTTAGAAAAATGATGAGGGAGATGAACACCCCATATTCTTTTGGAGTCAAACTCTCTAGGAATATCAGGTTAAGCATAATTTTATTGAGAAGCAAGTATTCATAGTGATGAAGCCATTAAAGAAATTCAGGTAATACTTGGTCCAGAGTAAAACATTGGTATACATAGTTCATCTAGATGTTAGAAGTTTCATTCTACAAGGTGAACTAGGATACAAAAGAGCTGGTTGGATTACTAATATCTAGGAATATGACATGGAAATTCATCCTACTAAGATGGTCATAGGTAGAGCATTATGAAAAGGTTTTATAGAAGCAATAATTATAGAAAAAGTGACAACCTATCAGTCATCAATAGAATATTAGACTGAAGAATTGCAGTAAGGAGAATCAGACTGGGTTGAGCAAATGATCCAATACTTCCAAATAAGAGTTTATCCCCATAACCTTAATCCATAATAAAGGAGAAGATATAAGATTCATGATTTGGAATATGTCTTTCTTTAGAGGGACTATACAAAAAAAATATTGATGGAGTCCTCTTAAAATATTTGAAAGAAGATCAGAAGCAAAAGGTCATTGAGGAGTTCCATGGAGGACTAACTGAAGGACACTTTTTAGGAAGGGTCATAGCTTTGAAAATTATTAAGGTAGTTTATTAATGGCCTACTATTTTTGCTAATAGTTTCAAATTTACAAGAGCCTATGATGAATGCCAATGATATGTGGGGAGAACTAGGAATGCATCATTCCCATCAAGCCAATTTAGGTGGAAGAACCTTTTCAGTAATGGGGGCTAAACTTCATTGGGGTGAATAATCTAAATTCCTTTATAGGACATAAATACATTTTAACTACCACATACTACCTTACAAAATGGGTAGAGGCCATTCCCACGAAGAAATTAGATCAATAAGTGGTTATTGACTTCATGGAAATATTAATAACGAGGTTTGTCATCCCAGAAGCTATAGTAAGTGACAATGGCCCAAATTTTATAGGAGATAAATACATTGAGTTTTCTAGCAAGTATGACATCACTATAAAAAATACCTCCAACTACTATCTCTAGGGGAATGGATTAGTAGAATCAAATAACAATTTTTTTCTAAGAATATTGAGAAGATCATTAGAAGGTAACAAGAGAAGTTGGCACCTACTGTTATAACAAGCTTTGTGGGAAGATAATATCACTATCAAGAAATACATTAAGACCTCTCCTTATGCTCTGGTATATGGTAAAGAAACAATATTAACTATTCATTTATAAATTCCAACTCTCAATTTGATAGATACAAAAGAAGAGCCTGAGCAGAATCTAGTTGAAAAATAGGTTGACACATTTGCTGCAACTAGAAGAGAAAAGGACTCAAGCATATGAGGACTTTTAGAAGCACTCATTTGATATAAAGGGATGGTTTGATAAGAAATTCATATTTAGAGAGTTGAAGGTTGGAGATGATATCCTAGTGTGGAATGTGGAAAGATCTTATACAGGGCACCATCAAAAGTTTGATTCTTTTTGGGATGGTTCTTTCAAAGTAGTAGAGATTAAAGAGAGCATTGTTTTCTAGCTTGAATATCTAGAAGGAAACATGCAATCGATCCTAGTCAATGGTTTTCACCTAAAAATCTACTTTGATTGATATATACGTTTATTGTAACATATGTATATATTTAGGTCCGAGGTGTAGACCAATTGGTTCATCCAAACCCCATAAGGGGGATGAGGTCCAAGGTTCAAATCTTGGGCCTCGCCAGACTGAACACTTGTCCCTTTCCTAGTGCTTTTAGCGACGTAAAAGGTTTAAAATGATTGTGGCATGGTGGTTATAGGGGCGACTGCGCGAAGATCTGTGTGGCGACTTCTAGGGTGGACATTGCAGAATACTATGGTGGCCATAAAATTTGGATAGCCTGCCCAGATTCATGGCGGCTACCGATTCCACCATGTAATTCAGAAAAAAAAAAAAAAAAACATATGTATATATTTTATATTATATTGTTTTTCCTTTGCTGAAGTTTTCATTTTTGTAAAGTACAAAAAAAAATGTTTTGCTTCAAAAAAAGTTCAAAGTTGAAAAATAAGCTAAGTATGGTAGTGAGCTATGACATGTGCTCCAAGATGCTCTCTAATAGGCCAAGGGTGAAAATGTAATACAATATATGTTCCCTACCACTCTCCAATAAGCTAAGAGTTCAACAGAATGCAACATGTGCTCTATGCCACTGAAGTCAACGTTCATTCGAGAGCGAATCAGGACACATGTTCTACACCACTCTTCAATGAATAAAAGAAGCCTCATAATACCATGATTGACCTTTTCTAGTCTAAGAAAATGAAAGTTTTTAAAAAACCTTGATTTCAATGAATGCTTCGTGCCACAACCAATCAATGATGGACATAACGATTTTGGTCACCAAGGTGCATATATTTGAATTGAAAAGTGTACAATGGATAGATTCTCACACCGTCTGCATTAATGGTAGAAGGTATACATGTAGAATAATTTAAGAATTCAAAAACACAAAGCCCATTCATTTTTTAAAGTGGCACTTACCTACCAGAAGAGCAAAAGAGTAGAGAGATGAAGCTTACAAAGAAGAAAGGAAGAAACACTCTGAAGATTTTCATAGAAAATGGTTCCCAAAGTTGCGTAATTAGTGCTATCAGTAAATGATGAGCTAGGTGGATAAATTGATAAAGCATAAGTAGTGGCTAACACTAGATTGGTTCTCATAGAGAGAACTAAGCTCAGAAAAAATATCAATGACAAATATCAAAGAGGTGAAATAATGATAGTCCAAGGTAATTGTGTTTTCCATTCCTTCTTGTCTTTTTATATCTATGATTTGGTTTATCCTTGTCAAAAATTAATATTATTCGTTGCCAATTTTTATGATGCTAAGGCAAAAGTAGTGAAAACAGATGATGGCAAAACCCTGTTTAGTATCACAACCAAAGCTTATCATGACCTTTTTGCTTTAGGAGTAGAACCACCTATAAGGACTAAAATTTTTGATGTGGATGAAAAAACTGGATATTATTCTCTACAAAGACATGCTCATGAAGGAGAACCCTTTAGGAAGTGGGTTTACAGTTAGTTCAAAACCATTAAGCTCAAAATTGGACTCCCTAAAACCCCAATTCCAATTGAGCAATTCACTAACCCAGAGCTCTTTTCCATGTTAGCCTGCCTAGAGGGCTTGGATTTTGAACAATTGGTAAGAGATTTACAAATAGCTACCGTATACTACATTTCAAATGATAGAATGTACAGACCTAAAGTAGAGGAAGAGCATGTCAAGGTGATTTATTTTTATTGGCTAGCCTTTCTCACTAAGTGAATGCATGAGTAGTTGGTTAGAATGAAAAGGGGTTCAAAATCCCCTTCTTTTTGGCACTATTCAAATTTGGTTTGGATGTTCTACGCTATTGTGATGCACATGATTCCCTGTATTCTAGTGAAAGAAAATAAATAAAAAGGAGACCCCATACCTGTGTATTATTGTACCACTCATTTGAGGAGCAAAAAGTTATTTTACAGATTCAATTTGGAATCCTAGGGCCAGTGTTGAAAATCATGTATGGAAAATTCCCTAGATATCCATCTTTGGCTAGATAATTATTAAGAGTAACAGACACTGAAGAGCGAGACTGATATATCCTCACAAAGGGCACTATCATCAAGCTCTATGGTTTCATTGGAAAACATTTTCTATTGCTACATTTTATGACCAATATGTTGTTGGCACTGGAGTACATGTGGTAGGAAAACTTCCTCAACATGAATATGGGTTTGGAAAAAGAAGGAAATATTTGTTGACCTACTCCCATAATGTTGATGATATAAAAATTGTTAGAAGGGTCAGGGTGAAAAAATCACCCAATATTTGGATAGGTTGGGCCTGTTTTACATCCCACAGAGGTGGAGCTATGACACTAATGAAAATTCACATAGAGGAATATCAAAATTAATAGACAAAAAGCCCTAAAGTTTGAGAAGAATTCAAGGCCTCATTTTAAAAAGGGGAGAAATAACAAAGAAAGTGCTCCATTGGATTGGAATGTCTCTAAAATGGAACAACTACCCCATGGTTGGAATTCTATGAGTAGGTAGTTGATTTTGATCCTACTAACAATGAAAGCCATCAGTTGAAGGAGTCCAAAATTAAATATTTTGAAAATAAAATGAAATGGGATGAAGGTAAAATTGTTGATTTGTGGAGGATGAGAGTGGAAATTGGTACAAATAAGTCCAGATTTGATCGAATAATATATGATGAGTTTTTTGATCAATATGACAAGCACATTAAGACTTGGAAAGCTAAGGACCCTAAGAATATGGTATTGATTTATAATAAGACTAAAGTAGGGACAAATTCTCCTTCCCCACCATCACAAGAAGAATATTCCTAAGAAAAAGAAGCTGACCAGAAGAAGGAAGACAATAAAAAAAAATCAACTCAGAAGAAATAAGAACAATCAGATAAGGTTTTCGAAGATGTGAGGAAGCATAGAAAAAGCAACTCAATGGTCAAAATGCAGTGAATGAATAATCTAGGATTGAAAGTCCTATAACTTAGTTATTTTTTGTAATTCATGTAAAAAACATTGTATATTGTTTTGATTCTAACATAGTTAGAGAACAATGATAAAAGCATGAAGTGAAAGAGCAAAAAATGAAAGTTCCATGAAGATATTTTGATCATGTTGGTTGGGCTTATGAGGGAAGCATAACTCTATGTTTTTGCTTGACATGGAGTATTTTTTAGTTGAAAGAAGTGATGAATATCCTTGTTTCTAGTATGATATCCATATGAGTCGTTACCCTCTAAATTTCTTCACAAATATCCTAGAGGGTAATGATCATATAGAAATTATTCTATGAAGCATTGCACATGGATTTAATTTTTGACTCCTAATACTAAATGGATAAAATTTTGAGTTTGTTGGCTTTGTAAGAAAATCCACCAGGGAGGCACCAAAATGTAGGCCCAAAATGTCCACATCCTTAGGAAAATTTTTAAAAATATTTTCTAAGGTATGAAGATGTTCCTAGTTTCTCAAAACATAGTGTATTTTGTAGCGGCATAGCGCAGGAGGTTCCACGTCATTGGTGGAATAGCCAAACTTGCATTGCAACCACTTCGACAGAGTAGAATAGAAAATATTTTTCTAAAAATGAATATGTTCTTAGCCAATCAAAAATTAGTGTATTTTGCGGTAGCATAGTGCGGATGTTCCCAACCACTCAACACTCAATGCATTTTCTAGTGACACAACACAAATGTTCCACGCCACTGTCAACTCAGGTCAAAGCTGACATCAACGTTCTATGAAGAGCAACCTAGCACACATTGTCCCAACCCATGCAATAAAGTGACTAAAATTTGATGTGTTCCATGCTACTGAGGTTCATATTCATTTTAGAGTGGATTAGAACACATGCTCCACACTGTTGGTCAAGGAGGTCAAGATGCTCGAAATGAAACACAAGGTAGTGACATAGTGCATACTTTCATGAAACATCATTCTACATTCTTTCTTGAGTGGCCTGGCGATATGCTATTTTCCATGGTTAAATTTTTTCAAGACTCAAAGGAGAGAATTTTGAGGAGTGGGCTATAGACAAAGTATTCTACATCGTGGATGTGAAAGTGGATTAAAAAAATTAATAATATAAGGGAGCAGCCTGGAAACATGCTCTATTCCACTTAGATTATAGTGTATTTCTTGATATGCTTCACACTACTGGTCAACATGGTCAATTCAATCCATAAGCCTTTCTGAATAATGACCTAGCGACAAGTTCTATGTCGCTCATCTCTAAGTATTTCTAAGATTTAATCACAGCTGTTCGTGAGTAAATCAATGACCAAGCTTATGCTAATATTTTCTAAGGCACGCAAAAGCAAAGTATTTATAAAAAAGAACCAATTGATTCGAGCAAGCAGACGAAGTGTTCATGGAGCCAAGAAAACAAGAACTCAGGTAGTTATAGATCTACAACCAGATGAAGTCCCCAAGAAATATATATGACATAGATCTGGAATCTAACGTCCTAGAGCCTAACTGCCATTGTAGAGCGATCATGTTGTAGACCCGATCTGCTATGATGTGCAACATTGCACAAATGTTTTAGGCTTCAGAGGTGAATGAAATGATGCCACCTCAATATTTTTTTGATCTAGAATGGTTTTGTCCTTGTAATGTTCCATATTTTTCCTTCATTGTAAAACTATTAATAGAGGTCAAACCCTCAATTTTTAGGGTCAGATCTAGAGTGTTTGCTTGCCCTACTATGTAATATATTTTGCAAATAAATAGGAGCATTACTTGGATTTTTGACTCAAGAATTGGTGTCATCAGTATTTATTTGGAGAGATTCAAGCTATGAATTGCTTTTCTATTAATGTTGCTATGGTTAGTTTACTCTACTATTGAATTACTAGCTTTAGAGCAATTGAAACCTTTTCATAATAAAATATATGCTCTAAATAAGTTCATTTTTGTTAAATATAGATACCGATATTATTTTTATAAATTGGATTATTAGTATTAAGATGTTGAAATAGCTTCTTGGCGTATGTCTCTATTTTTATGTTTTATTGATGAAGATTACTCTGTTTCTGGGTGTTGTTAATTTTAAGTGTGGAACACTAGAAATGATTTATTGAAAGGTTTTACCTATGGATTCCTATGTTGTTAGCTCTATCCGACCACTATTTCAGTTATAAATTCTTAACCCTAAAACCTTTTCTATCCCTATCTCTTAAAAATTTACTAAAATTAATTGAGTCAACACCCTGTCAGTTGAAAAGGAACCAACCTACTATGGGGGTTGTATTAGAGCAATATTTAGTCCATTCAATGTTGGGTTTTGAGATGTGACTAGCAGGTGCAAGCCTAGTAAAAAATATAGAAGATAGACAGTTACAGTATCAAGTTTTAGTTGATGTCAATTTGGATACCAACACTAATATAATATTTTAAGTGGTCTATCTCATATCCATGATGAGCCAACTTATTCCCTTCCTTACTCTATCAAAAGGATACACCCATACCTACACCATACATAAGTTTGTCTATGTAGGTATACTAAGCATTTTGCAAATAAGCTATCCATATCATCCTCCATGAATGAGTTAACTTACCCCTTTTTTGTTTGTCAAAAGGGTACGTCCATCACTACACCATACATATGTCCATCTATACAGGTGCACTAAGTGTAATGTGAGTAAGCTATCAATCTCATCTCCATTATGAACTAACTTATTCCATCCATCTATCCTAGTGATAACCAAATTCATTTTAATAAAATTGTTGTTCTTGTGTATCTAACTAGTTTAAGGTTTTAGAAGAGTTCTAAGAAGAATAAAATTACTTAATTTTCTCCCTAAGGGACCCCATAATCCCTTAGGTTTATTTTTATAATTAAACACACATATAACTATTTTAATTACCACCTCTAAAAATATAATTATATTAAACCATCATTATCTTCAAATCCTTCCTTCATTAGAAGGATAGAATGAGTCTACCTTCTTAATTTAAGCATTGGATACAATTTATAACATCAAAGGAAGATACATAAATAAGATGTAGTTTTCTATCTAAGCACCAACCAAACATGATAGTTCATGAAACAATGACATCATAAGTCTTTTAGTTCTAAAAAGTAAAGGATACATCTTCTTATTCATAATTTAAATATTTTACAATCCAAGTGGTGTAAAGGTACCACCACACCTTGAAAGAATAAAGCATTTCATTATTGTCCAACTAGGAGATTACTCCTTAATAAGTTTCCATACAAATTCCTCACTATGATATGTAAAGGGTCAAAGTATCAGATTGAGTGTCCTTTTTGGTCCTTCTTGCTTCTCCAACACTCAATTTATGGTAGCAAGAGATCAGGACAACTCATAGATCTTATAAAGCATGCAACTAATATGCATTGGCTAAATAACTTATGAACATGTGCATTTATAAATTAAAAATCAAATTGCAACTATACAATCTATACAATAACTATGCTTAAATTATTCAATCAAAAATAAAAAGGAAATCCCATAATTTACCATATCCATTCTTTTATCTAATAATATCCTTTTTCATAGTAGCATATGAATTTCATTAATCACCCAAGGTGTATTCATTATCCAAGGATTAAAACCATCTATTATCCATTTCACCCTAGAAGGAGAGTCATTTCATCCTTTAAAAATGGATACCATTCTTCATTTATCAATGCATAGAATAATTCAATAAAACATCCTTAAATCATTCAAAGGCCCATCCTTTTATTTTATCAAACACCCATACTATTTATTAATTACTGAAGAGCTCATACTATTAAACAATTAAATACTTATACAAAACCACTTTCTTTAATAACAAATAATTGAATGTTCTTCCTTCAATTTAAATAAACCATTATCATTTCTTAATTTAAATAAACTAAAAGTCATTTCTTGATTTAAATAAATTAAATATACTTTTGTTAACAAAGGAGGGTTTCATAGTTCTGACCACAATTCAACTGGTTAACAATGAAGCACAGGTGGGTCAAATAGTACGTAGGTCAACTCAAACAATAGTGGACAAGTCATCTGGTTGCACCAACCATCAATACATCAGCCTCTTCCAAGTGGAGGTTGACATGACCACCACTTGGTGGTCACTCCAATAGGGATGGATACCCCTTTTTGTGGTGTAAAGGCAGCTCCACACAAAGAGTGTGGGATAAACTTAATCAATTTTCTTTTAAAACTTAATACTTGCCAATTGTAGAGAACATAGAAAAAGGAATATTTTAAAATTTCTCGATAGCAGAGACAACCAACACGTGTTATATAGAGGAGAGCTTCAACAATAGTGAAAAAAGGGTAAAGTTCAAATGATTATCCAAATGATACCACATGTTCAACTAGCACTAAACACCCCCATCCACTCAGTGGTTTCCTTGACCACCGAGTGGTGGTAACATGGTAAGGGGAAGGCTTCACCCTTTAAGGAGGGCTCGACCCTTCCACATATTCCACATGGGATATATCATGGGAATGCTGAGTGGCCTTCCCTTGGTTTAAACCATATTGAACATGGAGACACTACGTGGTGGCATTGTACCTCAATGATGAGGTAATAATCATCCTTTTTTCCTAAGGTTAAATCTTAGGAAGAGGTTATGACTAAATGCAGTGCCATAAACCCAGTCACCACCATAGGGTCCGAGGTGGCAAAAATATGGAAATTAATAAAATTATTTCATAAGTCAAAACTTAGGGAATTTTCCATCTAGCAACGGTGCCACCACCAAAGTCCCCTCATGCTATCAAACTTAGGTGGCAGATGGAGGGCCAAAACATGGAATAAAAGGTAGTTTGGTAGAGTTTTGCCATTTTATTTTGTCTAGCGCAAGACATAGGGTGACTGCCCAAAACCTAGGGCATGGAGAAAAATAGTTAGTCATAAGGATTCATCCACCATCCTAGCAATGGTATAGAAGGAATGAAGATCGATGGTTGAAATCATCAAAGGCCAAACTAGTTATAGATAAATTGGGTAGGAGTAAAAGGTTTCTAAACTAGGTCTCTATATCTTGAGCCAATACAAACAAACATCCTCTAGAGAATATTGACCAACTTCAATATAGATAATAGGGGGAGGAGCATGTAATGCTCATGTAACACTAGGTCCTTAACATCAAAGAGGTCACAACAAAGGATGGTGATAAATTTTTACTAATAGAATAAAACAGCAAGGTCTAAATTCATCATAATTGATATGAGAAGAGCAAAAAGCAGCATAACCCTTTCTTATAAAATTTAAACGAAGCTAAATAAATAAGTCCAACCTGTTACTTCTCCTTAAAGGGATCATTCAAAATCTTCTCCTTGGTTATGCTTTTCCTTTGAATCTCTAAATGATGTTTTGCACAAAGATGCTTCCCCAATATCTTTGCATAGTTGTCCCTAAAAATTCTTCCTTCTTCCTTCTCTCGTCCCTCCTAATATGAAAACCCATCTACCCTAGGCCTTTTGACATAAATGTTATCTACCAAGAGTAATACCATGCTTACCCAAGGTGGCCCAAAAGGATATATTTGAATTTAAAAAATATTTCCTCTTTTCAAAATATCTTACCTCCAAAATATATATTATTTCTTTATTTAATTTATAAAACTATTCACTTCTCTCTAATATATAAAAGTTAAAGTTATTCATTTCCTTATCTAATCAAAAATTTAAAAGGAAGAATTAAATAGATCTTTAAAGCATTATTGTTTATAATATTGAATTCAATTTAATTCAAACCATAAAAGTCATTAGTTATTTCTTATTTTGATTAGTTCAAATAAAATTTCTATACTAATAGTAAATACTAGTATGGTGTTGAAGTGGTCTAGGGATAATAGAGCCTCTATGTCTGTTAATACCTTTTGAAGGGGATTCTACACCAAATCCATTTACACATAAACACACATGTAAACAAAAGCTAGTAATAAAATGCATCAAACAAGGTGGGTGGTTTATCGTAAACTCAATCACCTATCCTATCCGAGGAGTTACAGTAACTTGTAGGTTATCAAATTTGGATTTAGATGGTTGGATCATTGGTGGTCACCATAAAAACAAGAATGCATACCTATATGAGGGTAGTTTTTCATGTTACCCTGAGCCACCATAGTCATAATTTCCCTTATCAAGCACCTCGTTCTTGGTGGTTGATTCTACCTCTTTCACCTATGAGTGTACGTGGATCCTGTAAATCAACAATACATCAATAGTACAATTGTTGGAAATTTTGAGTAATTGTGTTGTCATTGATATCAAAGGTTGATGTCATTAATTTTCATTAATACCAAAGGTATTTTGGTATGGAAATAATATAATATGCAAGGCAAAGTTCATCCCAAGCAAGGAAATTGATAAAAAGGAGAGGTTATAATATTTTATATTATAATCCAAAGAGGTTTGGGATAAAGTTCTAAGTGATGGGTTAAAAGGTTTAAGGCCCAAATTCTTAAGCCCATGGTCTAAGAAAAAGAGATAATATTATAATATTTTAGGTCAAAAATAATTATTAAAAGGAGTATTGGAAGTGCATTGGACAAAGGTCTCAAAAGGAAATTAAATTGATGGACTACAAGCAAAATATTATTTCACACCATGGTTAAATAATATAATAAATAATATTTAACACCAAGGTTAAATATTATGGTAAAAATAAAAATTAAATTTAAAATTATCAAAGGAAGTAAACTCAAAATTAGAAAAGGTGGCAATAAAGGGTGAGCCAAGGTCATAGCAAATCCATTGAATGCATATTAAAGGAGGAAAAAAATCGTGTTTCAAGTCTAAGTTTTGAATTGCGCATGATTTAATTGAATTCGTGGAAGCGCAATGCCATTCATCGAAGGGAAAGAGCAAGGAAAAGACAATGCATGAATTTCAAGAAAGTGGAAGCGATATTTAAGGGAAAGCATATGTTTTTAGATTTAGCTAAGGCTGGTAGCTTAAGTGGCAGGCGAGTCCTACGTAAGGCATGGTAGAGGATAAGTCACAATTTCGATTCTCCATGATAGTAAAGTTTTGGAAGCACATTTGGAAAGAGAGGAAGGCATAAAATTTTTAGGTGCATGCTTTGTTCTAGCCGGTGGCACTAGCCCAGCTGATACTCTAGCTCGCACTAGAGCGTGGGCACCATGAGGTTGAGTCTTCGAATCCCAATGGTGGTGGAGGCAGATGCGGGTAAGGGTATAATTTTTTATTTTAATATTGAGGTATGATTAGCGCTTAACAAGGGAGGCATAAGGTTTTTATTTTGGTAATTAAAAGTGCTTATTATATAGTTTAGGGAGACATAAGGGCAATGGTTTGAATTTTATTATTTGAGGACATAATGATATGTTAGAATCTGGTTATGTTTTATAAAGTTGAAATATATTTTTGAAAGAAAGGAGCAATAAGGTGTTTGAAAATAAATTGATGTATGGCATGCACTTAGGGGTATTAAATTGTGATATTGCATTATAAGTGGATGTTATAAGTAGGAGTGATAAGGTATTGTTATGGTTTAATTTGTGTGTGTAATTTTTGATAAAGAGAAATATTGAGAGGGCTTGGTTATGATCAAAACTTTGTCTTGATATTAAATATTTTTATGAGCAAATTTTGAGAAAATATGTTATGGTTGGTTTGAAAAGTGTTATGATAACTAACCCTTGAAAGTGGCATAAGAAAGACATCTTGAGACAAATTTTTGAGAGAGCTCCTTCATCAAAGAGGTATGGTTATATCACTCTTTATTTAAGGTGTTTGGTTGAAATATTTCAAAATTGTAAGGTGGAGATAAAAGGATTGTTTAGTGTGTATTGTTGGAAATATTTGAGCTAAGGGTGTAAAACAAGTTGTGTTTCCATTGTTGAAAAATATTGAGATATTTGTGCTAGAAATTGTGAACTACTTGTTAGTGTATCATTATCAAACCTTTGAGCATTGGTTTGAGAAATATTGAAGGTAATTGTGAAAGTGTTTGAGATCAATCTTGTGACAGAAATTTGTGCATTAGTATGATTGATCTTTGAGAGAAAAATTGCAAGAAAGATAGACCAATTTTGTGAAACATGTTATACACTATTTTGATTTGATTTGAAAGGGTTTTTGCAAGAGATAGATATTGGATTAATTGAATGCAATATTTGTGAATGTAAAGAACATATTGGGTTTTTGATAGAGTATATCAATTTTTCTATTTGAAGAAATATTTTTTGAAAGAGATTTAAGCTTTGTTTGTATGCAAGATTTGGAAATATTTGAGCAGGTTTTGTGAACAGCTTTGAAGGCATATTTGAGCAAGTCTTTTGAGAAGGCTTGAAGGTAGATTTGAGAAAGTCTTTTGAGAAGGCTTGAAGGCAGATTTGAACAAGTCTTTTGAGAAGGCTTGAAGGCATATTTGAGAAAATATTTTGAGAAGACTTGAGGTAGCATTGAGATATATTTTAGGAAGTCTTGTGAGAAGACTTGGGATAGTTGTAAAGACATATTTGAACAGATTTAGAGCAGATTTTTGCTAGACTTATCACAAGGTTTGGTACAAATTTGAGATAGAGTTGAGATTAGACTTTGGAGGTGACAAGAGAAAAGAGGACAAAGATATATAGTGGATAAAAGTCCATAAGCCAGTGTAGTTGGGATAGAGGTCTCCTATGGAGAGAGATACACAAGCCAGAGTAGTGGGGATAAAAATATTCTAGGAGTTCACCATCTAGAGTAGAGGGAATAGAGTTCTCTTGTGGAGAGAGATCCATGAACCAGAGTAGAGGGGATATAGTTCTCCTATAGAGATAGATCCATGAAATAGAGTAAAGGGAAAAGAGTTCTCTTGTGGAGAGAGATCCACAAACAAGAGTAAAAGGGAAATATTTTCTTCTGGAGAGAGATCCATGAACTAGAGCAAATGGGAAAGAGTTCTCCTATGGAGAGAGATCCAAAAACTAGAATAAGGGGATAGAGTTATCCTATGGAGAGAGATCTACAAATCAAAGCTTAGGAGATTGGTGTCTCCTTTGGATAGATATCCATAAACATTGTAATAGGGAATTGATTTCCAAGAGATTTGTTGAGAAAAATAGAAGAAATATTTTCTCTGTGGACGTAACCCACATTGGGTGAACCACTTTAAGTTTGTGTCTCATGTGTGATTATTTATGTATTGCTTTGATTACTACTATTGATATTGCCATTGATAATATTGGATAATATTATTTTGGAAAGAAAAGTAAAAGTTGATCTTATACTGTTCACCCCCTCTTAGTATAAGCCTGTGTTCTTCAATTGATATCAGAGTGGGTTCCTTCAAAAGAGTAACAACTTGAAGGAAGATATTATAGGAACATAGATGGCATCTCATAATGTATCTTCATCAAATAAGGTACCATTATTTTATGGTAACAATTATGCCTTCTGGAGTATAATAATGAAGACTTACTTGATGTCACAAGGATATGAGACATGGTAAACCATTGAGGATGGGTTCACACCCACAACTACTCCTCCCATAGATAAATATGGTAAGATGTTACATGTGAATAATGCCAAGGCTATGAATGAAATATTAAGTGGATTACATGAATTAGAATTTGTGAAATTTATGCACTACAAATCAACAAAAGAGATATGGGAAAAATTGAAGTAAACATATGAGGGAGATAAAAAGGTCAAAATGGCAAAACTACAAAACCACAAGTAAAGGTTTGAAGATTTAAAGGAGGAAAATTGAGGTATGAAAAGAAAAATAGGCATGGTCAAGGCAAGCATGAAAATAAGTTTTTTCAAAGACACAAGAAGAGCTTCTATGTTAACAAGGCAAGCAAGGCTTTAAGTGATAGTGATGAAAGACTCTCAGATAGTGGATAAGAAGAGATTCTATTTTTGAAAATAGAAGAGGAAGAAAATGCTTCTATTGAAGATTAAGTTGAATAGTATGAAGATGCTCTTGGAGACCAAGAAGTAGAGAAAGATTCAAAAATGAAGAGGAAGGCACAGTCGATCTAGAAGCAAAACTTGTTGTTGCTCTCAAAGAATTAAAAAAGGTTAGAAAGAAGAATTCAAGACTAAAGGTTCAAGTTCAAGAACATGAGGAAGGAAAAGAAAAGATTCTAAAAGACCTAAAAAATTCAAAAGCCAAGATTTAAAGAGATCATGAGTGAAAAGTTAGAGGTAAAATATTTAGAATGTGAAAGATTAGAACATGAGGTATTTTCTCTAAGGATGGAAGTGAAATATTCTAAGGACAAGCTACACAAGTCTGGAAAAATTTCAAAGACTTTGGATAAAATTATAAATGCACAAAGATCTTCATCTATCAAAACATGACTTGGTTTTTAAGAAAGACAACGGAAAAAAGAAGAAGGGTCAAGCTCAAGTTCAAAAGAAGAAGTTTCAGAGGAAGAGAGTGAAGAAGAGATAAAGAATTATGAGGATAAGTTGAAAAATAGAAGCTTCACTAAGAAATGAAACAATGGAAAAACAAGAAACAAGGATCATCATAGAGAAGAAAAAGAAAGGACTAAGAGACCAGAGGTTTCAAGACAATATTTCTTCAAAGGAAATTGTTTTTCATGTAATCGGTTTGGTCACAGGGCTATGCATTGCAGGGTTCATGGAAAGAAAGAGTATGACCTCACTAAAATGAATGTCAACTCTTTCAAAGATGGATATTTATTCCAAGGGTATTGTTAGTCTTGTAATCACTTTGGTCATAAAGCAATCCACTTTAGGGTTCATGAAAGATATTATTATGGCTTCACTAGGAGGAACTTCAAGACATTTGCACCTTCCAAGAACTACAACATTAAGTTTTGCAAGTGTAATAATCTTGGGTATAAGGCCAAGTTGTGTAGAACATATTTTCCATAGACAAGCAAGAATATGGACACTCAAAAGGATCAAGAGGGTGTGACTACAAAAATGTTGAAAAAGAAGGTTGACAAAGAAAAAGAGCATTGTATGCTAGGAGTAGAGATACTCCCACCCCAAAATTAATCAACTCAAGGAGAGGAGGTGGGGAGGGGGCTGATCTAAGAGTCTTATCTTTAGCCCCAAAGGAGTCAATTTGCCATTGATGTCAAAGGGGGAGAGCATTCAGTCAAGGGGAGCAGTTTCTTAGGGAGAGCAGATTTGGAATCCAGTGGTTGAAAAAGGAATATTTAGAAAGGGTTTCCATCAATGACAAAGGGGGATATTGTTGGAAATTCTGAGTAATTGTGTTGTCATTGATGTCAAAGGTTGATGTCATTAATTGTCATTAATGCCAAAGGTAGTTTGGTATGGCAATAAGATAAGATGCAAGGCAAAGTTTATCCCAAGCAAGGAAATTGATAAAAAGGAGAGGTTATAATATTTTATGTTATAATCCAAAGAAGTTTGGGATAAAGTTCTAAGTGATGGGTTAAAAGGTTGAAGATCCAAAGTCTTAAGCCCATGGTCTAAGAAAAAAAGATAATATTTTAATATTTTAATATTATAATATTTAGGCCAAAAAGAATTTATTAAAAGGATGATTGGAAGTGCATTGCAAAAAGTTCTCAAAAATGAATTAAATTGACAAAGGACTACAAGCAAAATTTTATTTAACACCAAGGATAAATAATATAATAAATAATATTTAACACCAAGGTTAAATATTATAGTAAAAATAAAAATTTAATTTAAAATTATCAAAGGTGCCAAAATTTGAAATTAAAAAAGGTGGCAATAAAGGGTGAGCTGACATCATAGCAAAACCATTGAATGCATATTAAAGGAGAAAAAAAATCATGTTTTAAGTCTAAATTTTGAATTGCGCATGATTTATTCGAATTTGTGGAAGTGCAACACCATTCATCAAAGGGAAAGAACAAGGAAAAGATAGAACACAAATTTCAAGCAAGTGGTAGCGATATTTAAGGGAAAGCGCACATTTTTTGGTTTAGCCAATGTTGGTAGCCCAAGTGGCAGGCAGGTCTTGCATAAGGCATGGCAGAGGATAAGTGATGGCGGACAATAGAACAGACCTTCACAAATTCAGATTTTTCATAAATATCTACTAAAAATTTATACATGCGTAAGAATAAAAATAGCTCGCAGGCTTACAAGTACCGTGCTCGGCCTGTTCGTTCCTGCACTCCGTCTCCCCTGTTCTCTAATCCGCCCCCATGCTATTACAAAAATTCTGAGTTTTATATCGAAGTCTCGGCTCCCTAGGAAATTAATGCCCACCAACACGAAAACCAAAAATTTAAAAATGAAAGTCCCCTTCTTCTGCAAGTTGTCGAATCTCCTCATCAATGGGCAACTGCCTTGATCCCCTATGGGAGCTTGCATTAAAGACTCCCCTTGCCCTACAACCGCCATTTCTAGACTGTCTCTTAGGAACAGTTTCTTGTCAGAACATTCTTTTGCACCCTCTACCTCTTTTCCTGCGCGTGCGGCCTGTCCACGTGTTGAAATTTCAAAACTATCTTCAACCGACCGTGAAATCTCAAACCACATGGCAGCCTTTAACTGGTCATGATATCATGACATGTCACGATATCATGACCCCCACACCCTTCTGCCTCTAGTACGCCTTCGGAGCCGCGATTCCGCGACATGTCACAAAATCGTGACATGTCACGATTTCGTGACTCCCACGCCCTTCCGTACTCGCCCTGCCTTCGAAGCCACAATTTCATGACATGTCACGAAATTGCGACATGTCTCAATTTTGTGGCTCCCCTGCCTTTATTTTCTCCCCTACCGATGCCTTCTATCTTCAACTCATCGCGATATCGCGATGTCGCAATATCACGACGAAAACTTCCCTTTGGCCTCTGCCTTCAAACTCATCGTGATATCACGACGTCGCGATATTGCGATGAAAACTTCCCTCTGGCCTCTGCCTTCAAACTCGTCATGATATCACGACGTCGCGATATCGCGACGTCGCGACATCGTGACAAAAACTTCCCTCTGCCTTGTTGCTGCCTTAGGGGTCGCGATTTCGTGACCCCCCCAAACTTGGCCTTTGAAAATAAAACAAATTGCTTTGAAGATCCGATTGTTGCCAGATTGTCCTACTGTCACCGGATGCTCCTGCATCAGACACCCCAGGTAAAAAGGAGAAGTGACCTTCACTTCTATGCTGTGCGGTCCGCGTCTTTTGTAATATCTCCAAACACTCCTCAACCTTTGCAACCTGCTCAAATCCCGTCTCTTGGCAAAAAATTTTGCCCTCTACCAGACAAATTTTGGCATTGCTGCACACCTTCTCATCCACTGTCTGTAATGGCTTTAATTTGTGGTGCACTCCATCTTTCATCAAGGAGTAAGTATTTGCACGACCATCATGCACTACACTCCGATAAAACTGCCATGGCCTTCCTAATAGCAAATGGCAAGCATCCATGGGGAAAACATCACACAAGACCTCATCTTGGTATCTCCCAATTTGGAACGTGACTAGACACTGTTCATGGACCCATGCTATGTGGTCCTTCCGCAACCACGAAATCCGGTATGGATGTGGGTGTCTCCTTCTCTCCAACTGTAACTTAGAAACCATCTCCTCAAAAACTAAGTTATCTGTACTCCCATTGTCTATAATAACATTACAGACTTTGCCTGCACTTTTGCACCATGTGCGGAATAGGCTTCTCCTCTGCTCTGGTTTGTCTTCCTCAATCAGCATGGTCCTCCTCACAATCATTGCTTCTCCCTTCTTAGCTTCTTCAGAATGTTCTGACTTAGCATCTTGCTCTGCCACAGCAGCTCTGGCAGGACCCACTTGTTTCTTGTTCACTCTCTCGGGGTGCTGGGGAAACTCATATGCCCGATTCCCCTCTTCTCCATAGTGGAAACATGTTCCCTGAAACACTCCTCTTCCATACCCACATCCAGATCTACCTCTTCCTCTTGGGTAGCCATTGTTCTGAACTTGCGATTTGGGTTCTTCATCTTCTTTCTGATTTCGGCTGCTGCTAGCTTCTTCTTTCTTCTCCTCTTTTCCTTCATCCTTTCTTCCACCGGTCTTTCCTCCAGGCCCTCTTCCTTTTTGCTTGCTCTCAAACCTTCTGTTCAATTTTTCTTCAACCTTCAGAGCAAACTGGTAAGCATCTTCAATGGTGCTCACCCGAACTAAGCTCAACTCTTCCTGAACACTGGGTCTCAACCCATTAATATAACGGGCCACCTTTTCCTTGCTTGCTTCTAAATGACCGGTTCTGATGGAGATTTTATAAAATTCCTCCGTATATTCTTGGACATTTTTATTCATCTGTCTCAAACCCTGCATTTTTCTTAGCAGATCCAACTCATAATCTGTCGGAATAAACTGTCTTTTTAATTTTTCTACCATTCTGTCCCATCTAGTTATCCGTTCTTTTCCTCTTCTGTTTCGTTCTAGCTGTACTCCCTTCCACCATATGCTGGCATGACCTTTCAATTTAGTTTTGGCAAATCTGACCCTCTCGGGATCTTCAACTTCTTCATATTCAAAATATTCTTCTAAGTCATTGATCCAGTCGATCAATTCCTCCGGATTCAAGTTCCCGAAATACGTGGAAACTTCCATCTTCAGCCTCTTCCCGATCTGGGATATGGCTTTGTACAGTCTGGCTTGTGCCGGATCCACAACTTCTTCTTCTTCTTCAAACTAATTTTCTTCTTCATCCGCTTCATCTTCAGTGTCTGCATCTCTTCTCGGTTCGTGTCCTCTGCATAGTTCTTCTTACAGGGCCTGAACTTGCCGTTGCAAAGCTCGAAAATCTGCTGTCGCCATGCCTCTCCCACCAACGGGGTTTCTTCTCGGAGGCATCCTCTCACTTTCTCATGAGCCTTCCCATAGATCCTAGCACAAACTGCCTCACGGCTGGTGATCTGTTTACGCACTCAGAATATTTTGGCTCTGATACCACTGATGGCGGACAAGAGAACAGACCTTCACAAATTCGGATTTTTCATTAATATCTACTAAAAATTTATACATGCGTAAGAATAAAAATAGCCCGCAGGCTTACAAGGACCGTGCTCGGCCTGGTCTTTCCTGCACTCTGTCTCCCCTGTTCTCTAATCCGCCTCCTCGCTATTACAAAAATTTCAAGTTTTATATCGAAGTCTCGGCTCCCTAGGCAATTAATGCCCACCAGCGCGAAAACCAAAAATTTCAAAATGAAAGTCCCCTTCTTCTGCAAGTTGTCAAATCTCCTCATCAATGGGAAACTGCCCCGATCCCCTATGGGAGCTTGCATTAAAGACTCCCCTTGCCCTGCAACCGTCGTTTCCAGACTGTCTCTTGGGAATAGTTGCTTGTCAGAACATTCTTCTGCACCCTCTACCTCTTTTCCCGCGCGTGCGGCCTGTCCACGTGTCAAAATTTCAAAACTGTCTTCAACCGACCGCAAAATCTCAAACCACGTGGCAGCCTTTAACTAGTCGCGATATCATGACATGTCGCGATATCGCGACCCCCACGCCCTTCTGCCTCTGCTACGCCTTTGGAGCCGCGATTCCGCGACATGTCACGAAATCGTGACATGTAGTGATTTCGTGACTCCCACGCCCTTTCATACTCGCCCTGCCTTTGGAGTCGTGATTTCGTGACATGTCACGAAATCGTGACATGTCACAATTTTGCGGCTCCCTTGCCTTTGTTTTCTCCCCTGCCGATGCCTTCTGTCTTCAACTCGTCGCGATATCACGACGTCGCGATATCGTGATGAAAACTTCCCTCTGGCCTCTGCCTTCAAACTCATCATGATATCGCGACGTCGCGATATCACGATGGAAACTTCCCTCTGGCCTCTACCTTCAAACTCATCGCGATATCGTGACGTCGCGATATCGCGACGTCGCGACATCGTGATGAAAACTTCCCTCTGCCTTGTTGCTGCCTTAGGGGTCATGATTTCACGACATGTCACGAAATCGCGACATGTCGCGATTTCGCGACCCCCCCCCAAACTTGGCCTTTGAAAATAAAAAAAATTGCTTTGAAGATCCGATTGCTGCCAGATTGTCCTGCTGTCATCGGATGCTCCTGCATCAATAAGTCACAATTTTGAATTTTTGCGACAGTAAAGTTTTGCAAGTGCATTTGGACAGAGAGGAAGGCATAAAATTTTGGGTGCATGCTTTGTTATAGCCGGTGGGGCTAACCTAGATGACACTTTAGCTCATGCTAGAGCATGGGTACTATGAGGTTGAGTGTTCAAATTTTGGATGCGAAGGCGACAGATGCGGGTAAGGGAATAATTTTATATTTTAATGTTGAGGTATGCTTAGCGCTTAACAAGGGAGGCATAAGGTTTTTATTTTGGTAATTAAAAGTGCTTATTATATAGTTTAGGGAGACATATGACCAATGGTTTGAATTTTATTAATTGAGGACACATTGATATGTTAGAATATGTTTATGTTTTATAAAGTTAAAATATATTTTTGAAAGAAATGACCAATAAGGTGTTTAAAAATAGATTGATGTATGACATGCACGTAGGGGTATTAATTTGTGATATTGCATTATAAGTGGATGTTATAAGTAGGAGTGATAAGGTATTGTTATGGTTTAATTTGTGTATGCAATTTTTGATAAAGAGAAATATTGAGAGGGCTTGGTTATGGTAAAAACTTTTTCTTGATGTTAAATATTTTGAGAAAATTTTGAGAAAATATGTTATGGTTGGTTTGAAAAGTGTTATGATAACTAACCCTTGAAAGTGACATAAGAAAGACATCTTGAGATAGGTTTTTGAGAGAGCTCCTTCATCAAAGAGGTATGGTTATATCACTCTTCTTTAAGGTGTTTGGTTGAAATATATTAGAATTGTAAGGTGGAGATAAAAATATTGTTTAGTGTGTATTCTTGGAAATATTTGAGCTAGGGGTGTAAAACAAGTTGTGTTTCCATTGTTGAAAATATTGAGATATTTGTGCTAAAAATTATGAACTACTTGTTAGTGTATCATTGTGAAACCTTTGAGAATTGGTTTGAGAAATATTGAAGGTAACTGTGAAAGTGTTTGAGATCAATATCGTGAGGGAAATTTGTGCATTAGTATGATTGATATTTGAGAGCAAATTTTCAAGAAAGATAGACCAGTTTTGTGAAACAAGTTATACACTATTTTGATTTGATTTGAAAGGGTTTTTGCAAGAGATAGATATTGGATTAATTGAATGCAATATTTGTGAATGTAAAGAACATATTGGTTTTTTGATAGAGTATATCATTCTCTATATTTTCCAGAGGTTAAAAAAATTCTAAGTAGAATTTTTATATTTGAAAAAAGCTTTTTTGAAAGAGATTTAAGCTTTGTTTGTATGCAAGATTTGGAAATATTTGAGCAGGTTTTGTGAACCGTTTTGAAGGTAGACTTGAGAAAGTATTTTGAGAAGGCTTGAAGGCAGATTTGAGCAAGTATTTTGAGAAGGATTTAAGGTAGATTTGAGAAATTATTTTAAGAAGGCTTGAAGTCATATTTGAGAAGTATTTTGAGAAGGCTTGAAGGCAGATTTGAGTAAGTATTTTGAGAAGGCTTAAAGGCATATTTGAGCAAGTATTTTGAGAAGACTTGAAAAAATATTTGAGCAAGTATTTTGAGAATACTTAAGGCAACATTGATATAGATTTAAGTAAGTCTTGTGAGAAGACTTGGGATAGTTGTGAAGACATATTTGAATAGATTTAGAGCAGATTTGTGCTAGACTTGTGACAGGGTTTGGTAAATATTTTTGACATATTTGAGAGTAAAATTTAGAGGTGAAAAGAGCAAAGAGGATAGAGGTATCTAGTGGATAGAGGTCCATCAGACAGTGTAGTGGGGACAAAGGTTTTCTATGGAGAGAGATCCACAATCCAGAGAAGTGGGGATAGAAGTCTTCTAGAAGTTCACAAGCTAGATTAGAGGGGATAGAGTTATCCTATGTAGAGAGATCCATAAACCAGATCAGAGGGGATAGAGTTCTCTTGTAGAGAGAGATCCACAAACCAAAGAAAATGGGAAAGAGTTCTCCTATGGAGAGAGATCCATGAACCAAAGCAAAGGGGAAAGAGTTCTCCTGTGGAGAGAGATCCATAAACCAAAGCAAAGGGGAAAGAGTTCTTCTATGGAGGGAGATCCATGAACCAGAATAAGGGGATAGAGTTCTCCTATGGAGAAATATACATAAATAATAGCATAGGGGATTAGTGTCTCCTTTGGACATAGGTCCATAAACATTGTAATAGGGATTTTATTCCCAAGAGATTTGTTGAGAAAATTTAGAAGAAATATTTTATTTGTGGACATATACCACATTGGGTGAACCACATTAAATTTATGTCTTTCATGTGTGTGATGATTTGTGCATTGATTTTATTACTGCTATTGATATTGCCATTGATAATATTGGGTAATATTATTTGGGAAAGAAAAGTAAAAGTTGATCTCATATTGTTCACCCCCATATCAGTATAAGCTTGTGTTATTCAACCCTATTCCTCACATATAAATCAATATAACTATTTTATAACCATAAAGTATTGAAACATAATTCAATATATATTCTATTTCATAATTGGCAAGGTGGGGTATGAAAGACATCTATTATGTAACAATCCAACCAAACTCAACCTAGGGGAGATGGATTTATTTTTTAAACAAAGATTAGAGAGTACCCAATATTTTATCATTATAATGTATAGATAACAACTTTTGAGATTTTAGTCACTATAGTTAACCCTCAAGTGGATAGGAATGGCCAGTTCCTATAAAAGTCTTCTAGGGTTTACATTTCTAATCCATGTCAGTTAGAAAATATGCTTTAGTGGTCCCCTCACCTTTTCCAAATATTTTCCCTACATGAGATAATTTTACCATAACATAGGGGTTATCCTCTAAGGCCCATAACACCTAGAGGGGGTTGCCTTTCCCCAATATAATCATGTCAGCATTTAGGTATATTATCATACTCATTTTTTGCCAAGATAACATGCAAGATTTTCTTGGCATAATGCCTTAGTTCTTAGTTATTTTCCATCTCCTCATAGAATCAACTAAGGCCATTACCACTTCTTTAAAAATTATCATGGTATCGCTTGCCAATAGTTATGAATAATGTGATGGATTACCCCATACCAACCCATAATGGAATTTTCCTATGCCTTACCACTAGGATCCCTATCCATAATTTGTACAAGGAGCCACCACTATATTGCTCTATGAATTATCTTATGGAATGTCCTATACCATACCACCTTACCTCCCATCCTATCCTTACTTTCTAGGAGTTGCTATTCTCAATCACAGTTGATTGCCTACTCATAATACAACCAGTATTGGATATTCTTAACTCTTAGTTGCTTGTCTTCCCACAGATCAACCATTGTTAGGTAGGTTTTGGATATAGGATTAACAAGGTATTTTTATTTGGGTATAAATTTTCCCATTCTAACCTAAGATTCCTTAATAATAGTTATAACCAACTTTTAGATAAAATAAAGGGTTAGTATGCTTTAGCTCATTACTCATAATTTCTTCCTTCTCTTAATTATAATTTTTAATTTATATTTATTTAGAATAATGGCATATGATAATTCAATCAAGGTTTTAACAAGTAACAAATATCCAAAAATTCAAGTCACAATTGTTGGATTAACTTTATATGACATGTCAAATATAAATTGAATACTTAATAACCTAAAAGTGTCATGTTGTAAGGTTAATAATAACAAAATGATTATAGCATTCAAGGGAAATGGAAAAAGTACCAAAAGGTATAAATTTAGTTGACATGAACTTTTTTCAATGGCATTCTACCTAAGGGCTTACAAATTTATCCTATCCCTTTCCAATAAAGAGCAATATCAACATGTTCTATCAAATGAATTAGAAATATGATGAAATTTTTAATAATACAATATTTTCTTCTACATTAGCTATCATGTTTGATTTTGATATGATTTTCCTTAACTAAGCAAGTTCGGAATTTTTTTAGAAAATTTCTTGGATTATGACTTTAAATATTGGTGTTCTTCCTACCATTGAAAATTTTCTAAATCAATGTTGTACATTATATGCTTTATCCAATTTGGTGATGTTTAGAAATTTAATTTATATATGTATCAATGCATACCACTATAATACTTAAGGATTTCAATCCTTTCTATTTTTTGTATGATAAGCTTTACTAAAATGTAATGTAAGGAAATAGTGTAGTCCTTGAGTGATTAGTCCCATTCTTATTCTAGTTTTTTCATTTGATAATCTTGATCATAATATCCTATTGGATAATATTATTCATTGATGAGCATATACAAAACTCTATCTATGTAGGATCTAAATCAAGTGTGTTCATATTTATATTATACTTTCTATTGCAATATTATATGTTTTGCACCAATTTTGATAAGTATGATGGATATTAAAAGTTAAAATATAGTATTTTCTTTATATACAAAATTATAAATCTAAATATCCTATCACAATTGATCTTGTTAATTTTATAATATTTTTATATCAATAATATATTCAATAATAGTAATGTCAAAGTTTACTTATACCTTGAATCATGTTGAGATTCAAGGATTTCCTTAATAGATATAGTTGAGTTTATACAATTATGATAATAATCTTGTACAAATCACTCATTCTTGATTGGAGATGAAGAGGTCAATACCAAACCATCACCTAAATTTATGTTAAGTATAGACTAGAATTTATTCGTACTCAACAAATAAATAGATTAAGTAATATAAGGTCTCATTATGTCCAAACTCTAGGTACAATATATTGTTTTTTCTCATTGACGTTGATAATAGAAAACTATATTGGAATCATTGAGTTGCATTAAATCCTCATTATACATAAATTTAAAACATATTAGATCCTCATTGATATGGTGGGATGACAAAGGCTACCCAATTACTATCTTAGTAATAATAATTTACTTTTTATTTACACATGATAAATGTCATAAATAATGATATAATTTGACAATAGTAACCCAAACCCATGTGCTAAGATCACATAGGTTAACACCATAACATAAATGTACAATATAACTAACTTTATATAAACAATTTGAGAGGATAATTATTTCATTTCTATTTAGGTCCTATGAAATATAGCATTCAACTTATTTTTACTACTTGTAATGCCTTAGAAGGTATACTAGGATCTCATATCTTAGTTGAACATTGAGATGTACAAGATACTCCTAAAAATAGTGACCTATATTACTACTATTATAATTATACATCTTCAAATAAATTTTATTGGCTACATCTTCTAATTCGAATTTTCAAGCTAGTTTTTGGATTCTAAAATGCCAACTTTAATGTCACATAATACTAGGGTCATCAAATTTCCCCTCCTCCACATAAATCTACATCTAAATACAAGGATGTAATACAAACAATGTAATATCTCACTTCCCTAATATAACATCAATATGTAATCACTGCTCATATTATAGTAGATCTCCACATGAAGCATCATATTACTAAATTAAAGAACCTTAAAATTATTTGAAAGATTTTTTATTCACCTGAATAAACCATGAATAAACTACAACAACCATCTATGAATATGAAATCTTATTACTATGTATCATCAAGATTCAAATTCTTTTCATACATATATTTGAAGTAATGATCTAAAATAATCATTTAAAATATTTATATGTTTAAATAAATTATTTATCTCCCACATTATTTATCATAGATTTTATGAATATTAAATATATATAAAAGGTTAAACTAGTTTCAATATTTTGATTAATACTATAACAAATATATATAAAAGTTTACATATAATAAAATATATAATATAAGTTTTATTTGCAAAATATTGAAATAACAATTATAAATCTATTAGGTCTCGAGGTGTAGAACAATTGGTTCATCCAAACCGCATAAGGGGGGCGGAGGTCCAAGGTTCAAATCTCGGGCCTCGTTGGACTAAACGCTTGTCCCTTTCCTGGTGCTTTCAGCGGCGTAAAAGGTTTAAAATGATTGTGGCATGGTGGTTATAGGGGTAGACTGTATGAATATCTGTGTGGCGGCTTCTAGGGTGAACATCGCAGAATACTATGGCGATCATAAAATATGGACAGCCTGCCCGGATTCATGACGGCTACCGATTCCACCATTTAAATACAAAAAAAAATATAAATCTATTTGGCCATTAAACCATTTCATTGAGAGGTTTACAACTTTATTAACTTGAGTGGGCCTAATGGTAAAGGCTTTAAAACATTTAAATACAAGATTTGAATTCTATGGAGGTAAAATTGTATGTTTCACTTCGAGGAAAAAAAAATTGTATGTTTCATATTGAAGTCTGAATTTGGAAAAGTAAATATTAATTAAATAAACATATCTTAGTCAACTAATATTCATCCTATATAACCTATAATAATATAAATGTTGGTGAAGATATAGTTTTGGATAATTATTAGAGGAAGAGAGGGTTTTTAAAAAAATAGGAAAAGAATCCATAGAAGATGTGTGTCAAAGAAGGAAAATAACATATTGGTGGAAAAATATAGTAGATCAATGGAAGGTTTTTGAATTTTAGTAGTGTAAATTGATAGTTTAGAGGTAAAAATAAATTTTCTAGTAGGAGATAGGGTTTTTTGGAAAATCCAACAAAACAATCTATAGAAGATATGTATGTCAACTTTAAAATGGCAGAGTAGGTTCAGAGGATCAAGAAAGAAAATCAAAATAGAAATCTTGAAATAGAGGAAGCATCACAAGACTTTCAGGGACCATCTTCTAAGGGCGTTCCTCATAGACCAAAGGAGATTGAAAAATAAGTCCAATTGACACCAAAGTAGACTCGATGGTTTGATATAGTGAAAGAAGACAAAGTAGAAGAGTTGAAAGATTTTTTTTTTTATAACTATAAAAAACAATGGAGGGGTTGGTATTGAATATTCCATACAAATTGGTGGTGCTAAGAATGAATAACTGTCTACTTGGGAAATTCAGTGGAACTAGACCCAACATTATGACTATTAGAAAATAGGTTATGTCTAGATGAAAACCAAAGGGTAGCTTAGAAATATCTACTCTACCTAAAGGATTATTTTTGGTATACTTCTCAATAGAGGAATACTACATCATAACTCTACTAGATGGCCCATGGTTCATGGGAAAAGCTAGACTTTTCATGAGAAAATGGAGACTAGGTTTCAACCTTGTCATAGAAAAATTGTGCCACTTATTTAGATAAAAATCATAGGCCTTCCTCAAGACTTATAGGATGATTATGACTTAATAGGAATAGCAAGGTTGGTGGGACACTTCCAAGACTTTTATTCAACAAATAAGAATAAGATAAGAACCACATTTGCTTGAATGTGTGTAGATGCAGATATAGGGTAGGGTCTACCATCCTCCATTAATAGGGTTTTTTCATTTTGATTTTTGAAAAAACATATTTCACCTTCGTAAATTGGATTCTATCGCTACATGCTTCTAGGGTTTAAATATTAAAAAAAAATTATTTATATGATTTTGGTTTCTTGTGAAATCATGTAAATTGTATTGTATTGGGTTTCTTATTTAATGGGAAGGGCCTCAAACTCAGACACTCATACTTGTGGGTGTAGGGTTTTTGAAAATAAAACAGTTAAGAAAACCTTTTATTAGCATTGTAACAATTTTATATATTCATGTATTTCACCAGCTAATTATCCATCACCCACCGTTGATTATATTGCATAAAGTTTAGAATTTAGGAGTGGACAGTTGAATATGAGAACAAACCTTTTAGTTTCTACAATTGCTCAAAAATAGATTTACCCAAAAAATAAAACATGATTGAATTCATCTCAAGAGTAAAAATAGAGGAAAATTCTCATGATTGATGGAATGGAGAGTGGAAAAAATATTTATAGCCAAACATAAAAAGTAGAGGACAAATCTAGCATAGATGAGACTCATGGTCCATCAGAAGATAAAAATAACCAAGAGGAGTGAAAACAAGATAGAAAAGATGTGGTGAATATAGTTCAAAAGTATTCAAATGAGAATTCTAAGATGGAGATAGAATTTCAAAGTGCAGATAAGAAAGAGGATGGAGATGAACCAAAAGACTCTAGGTTGGAGGATCAAGTTGAGACAATAAGCCTTACAAAGGAACCATAGGAAGATCAATATGCCAAGGTAGAACTCACTCCTGATATTGTTAAATGTTCTTTAAATATTTCAAACAATGTTTCTAATCTTAAAAATGAAATAAAAAAATACTTTGAGATTGATAATAAAACTGAAATCAAAAGGATTATATCTTGAGGAAGAACCAAACATGAGAATCACAAGAAACACTAAAATAGCTACATATGTAGGAAGTGTTACCAAAATATAGTCGAAATGTACACTTTGGCTAAGGTAAAGAGAAGGGAGAGTATTAAAGACCTATAATATGATACACAACTAGGAATAAAGCTATTTAGTGTATTGAAGTCCGCTAGTAAAAATCAAAATAAAAATAATATCTTGGAATGTTAGGGGCATGAGGGATCCTAAAAAATAAAGGTTGGTTAAGATCTTGAGGAAGGATAACCAACTTGATATAATTTTACTTAAAGAAATAAATTTGGAGAAAGAATTATATTTGGAGAACTTTGGAGAAAGAATTATATTTGGAGAAATTTTAAGAAAGAATTATATTTGGAGAAATAAATGGTGCAATAGCATAATCCAATGGATATTTAGAAGGGATATGATCCTTTGGAATCTAGATTTTTTTGATGGGGAAGTTGTGGTTAGTAGCAGACATCAGTTAACTATCTTGTTCACATCTAAAATAGATAATATTTTATTTATAATCACTAATATTTATGCTCCAAATACATGTAGAGAGAGAAAGGATCTATGGAGGAAATTATACAGAGTCAAGAATAACATTAGAGACATTAAATGGATAATAGTTGGAGATTTCAATTCTCCACTATCTCTTGAAAAAATGGTGGAAATCAAGGTTATTTAGAAAGTATGGAGGATTTAAGTGAATTCATTCACAAGAGTGGGGTCATAGATATTGATCTTAAAGATGTAAAATTTACTTAGACTAACTATAGGTTGGGGGATAACCTTATTTAGGTTAGATTGGATAGATTTCTCATCTTAAAAAACTAGATCTCTCATAACATTGGTTGTTGTTTGTCAACTTTTCCTAGGATAGGATTTGATCATAACCCTCTTACCTTAATATTGGAGATCCTAAAGAAGAAATGACACAATCCTTTTAGATTTGAATTGATGTGGTTACTTCACCCTAATTTTAAGAATGCATTGGAGGAATGGTGGAACATTCCCATTCATGGCTCTAGCATGTATCAACTTGTGAAGAAGCTAAAAAATGTGAAAATTTGGAACAAAGTAGTTTTTGGAAACATCTTCAAATAAAAAAGGAAAATTTAGGATAAATTAAAATAATTAGAGGATAATATAACTTTGGGAGGTATGAATATTGATTTGTATAGGAAAGAGCAAGTTATACTATCTAAATACCACTCTTTAATAGAAATAGAGGAAATATTTTGGAAATAAAAATTTAGGGCCCTTTGGTTGAGGGAGGGGGATAGGAACATAAGATTTTTTCATACCACCACCTTGAAACATAGACATGTTGCCAAAATAAAGGAAATCATTTCTTAGGAGGGTACTCTAATCAATGATGATGAAAAGATAAAAGAGGAAGCAATTTCATTTTATAGAAATTTGTTTACATCAAATATGGATATTAATGAGGAGGCTATGAAATCAATTTCTACAACAAATTCCCAATCTCATTTTAGAAATAAATAAAAAAGTTCTCAGTTAGATTATTCAAGATGAAATTAAGATTATTCTTTTCTCTATGAAAAGGGACAAATCCCCTAGACCTGATGGATTTCTAGCAGGATTATTTCAAGCATGTTGAGATATTATTAAAGAGGACTTAGTGGAAGCTATCCAATATTCTCAAATATTGTGTAAGATATTGAGAGAATTGAATAATATATTCCTTATGCTAATTCCTAAGAGAAATAGGGTTAAGGAATTTAAGTATTATAGACCCATAAGCTTATGTAACATTGCTTATAAAATCATAATAAAATTCATGGCTAATAGGATACAACCTATCTTGAACTAGATTATTTCATAACAGTAGGGAGGGTTTGTTTAGGGTAAGTAAATTCTAGATGGTATTATTACTATTCATGAAACCCTCCATTCCTTGTAGAAAAGTGGAAGAGAAGGTATGATTATAAAATTATATATGAATAAAGCATTTGACATGGTTTCTTGGAGATTTATAAAAGGAATTTTGGAGAAATGTGGTTTTGAGGAGAAATAGAGAAGATGGATTTTGAGTTGCATAACAACTCCAACATTTTCAATATAATTGAATGTCTCCTCAGTAGGGGTTTTTGGAAGCAATAGAGGTATCACACAAGGAGATCCTCTATCCTTGTACTTCATTATCTTGGCTAAAGGGAGAAGTATTATAACAAAAATAAAATAGAGGAGATATTAATAAAGTTATACCTCTTTCCTCCTTTAATTTGGTATCACATCAAATATTTGTTGATGATGCTATACATTTGGGGAAAGATACTATGAAATATGCTAAAGACTTCAAATAAGTCCTAAAGACCTATGAGGAAGCTTCCCAGCAAAAGGTGAATCTGGAAAAGAGTAAAGTATTATTTCTTAATGCTCTCCTTGAAAGATAGAGAAGGATGCAAAAATCATTAGGATGTGAGGTTGGAGATCTACCTTCAATCTATTTCAGCATACCCTTATTTTGTGGAGAGAAACAAGACTATATATGGAATTCTATTATCGATTAATTCCAAAGGACGATCATTGGGTGAAAAGAATGTTTGTTAAACCAAGATAGTAAACTTCATCTTTTTAAGAGTGTTTTGCAAACCATTCCAATATATTTTCTCTCAATATTTAAAATTCCAGTCAAGATAGCCAGTGTTTTGGGGACAAGAGTTGAAGAGGAGCAAATATTAGCTTTGGCGGATTTGAAAAAAGTCTATAAACCTAAAAAGCAAAGAGGATTGGGTATTAGAAATATTATATTTAAATGAAGCTTTGGTAGGTAAACTTTGCTGGAGAATGATGAAAGAACTCGACAATCTTTGGGCTAAAATTCTTTTAGCCAAATATTTGGAAAATCAAGACAAGCATATGGTGCTTTCTATTCGAGAACCTTGTAAAGGTTCAATGATATGAAATTTCCTTAAAAGAAAACATTATTATGGAGAAATATGTGATGAAGGATATGGAATGAGGACTATATATCCTTTTGGGAAGATTCATGGTTGGAGCAAAGGCCTCTAAACAACATAGATAAATGGAAGAATAAAAAGGATGACATAAAACAAAATATGGTATCTACATTCAAAATTACATAGAGGTAGTTGAAGGTTATAGGATATGGATCCCACTTAGTTTGGATTTTCAATACAAAATCATGCAGGTTTAGAAACTAAATGAAAAACTAGGATAATATTATTTAGGTCAAAAAATAAAGGAAGATAAAATAATATGGATAATAGATCCTTCAGGTGAATATAATGTAAAATCATGTTATGAGAATATATATTCATAGGAAAAAGAAGGTTATAATTGGGGAAGTATATGGAAAAATAATCACTCCCAAGATCAAATTCTTCAGCTACTTAGAGGTTTAGAATAAGATTCTAACTTTCAATAATCTATAGAAGAGAGCTTTTCAATTTCCCAATATGTGCTATCTTTGTGGAAACAAGGGAGAATTAGTCAATGATTTGTTTCTACAATGTGTTTTTTCTAAAAATATCCAACAACTATTACAAAAATAACTTGGTATAGAATGGTTCTTTTCAAATAATATTCTTGATTGGATCACCCAATAGTCAATCCTTAAAACAACAATGGGCTTAAATATAAGATCCAACAACTATTACAAAAATAACATGTAGAATGGTTCTTTTCAAATAATGTTCTTGATTGGATCACCCAATAGTCAATACATAAAATGACAATAGGCTTAAAAATTTATGGAATTTCATACCTTTTCATTTTATGTATGGTATTTAGTTGAAAAGGAATAAAAGAATTTTCAAAAATATTAAAAAATATAAGTTTTAGATCATTCTTGAATATTAAAACTAGTATAGTAGATAACTTGTCCATCATTCATTTTATAGAAGGGCATGAAACACCATAAAAATATAAAATTGTAATCAACTAGAATCTTAAGGAGATGAAAGGAGTACAAGGAGATGGTATTAAGAATAAAAAATTGGAGGTAAAATGAGAAAAACTAGATAATAAATGGTTTAAGCTCAAGTTTGATACAAAAGCTAAAGGGAATCTATGAAAGGCAGGGGGTGGAGGGATCATTAAGGACTCACAAGGGAAGATTATTGGTGCATATGCAGATTATTATGAAGTAGATACCAACCATGTGGTAGAGGCTAAAGAACTATTGATTGGGCTTAAATTGGCCAAGAATATATAGATGAGGAATTTAATCATTGAGGGAGACTCTCTAAATATATTAAAAGGTTTAAGACAGGAGAATTTAGTTAGTTGGAAAATACATGATATCATTAATGATGCTATCTATATTAACAATGTTTTTCTATCCAATAAGATCAAGCATATTTATAGGGAAGGAAACATGATAGCATATTGGATGGTAAACTTAGGAATACAAAGAGGTAGTAATTTTGTGGTAAAAGAGTCATAAAATCGTCTTAACATTATCTTGGAGATGGCATAGTAGGAAGCTATGAAGATATGATAAATAGAATGAGATCTAGAAAATACATAAATTTAAGAAACAAAAACATAGTGAGATCTAGAAATACAAAAATTTGGAAAACACAAAGAGAGTAATAAACAAAGTGAGATCTTGTAAGACACAGACAGATTGAGATTTGGAAACATAGAAAGTTGAAAAATATAGATATAGAAGATCTAGAAAAACATAGACAAAATGATATATGAATCTATAGAGGGCTAGGGTTTGACAAAGTAATGGCAAGAGAAACATAAATAAAGTGAAATCTGAAAAAACACCAAGTGAAATTTAAAAACACAGATTACCTCTAACTAACCTTGGTTGCTTGGGTTGCTTTTATATATTATTTGATTAGAGTACGGACTTACTAATTTCTATCATTTCTTTAAATTTTTTAAAATATTCTTGTTTTTTAAGATAGAAAGCTTTTATTATTTGATTGATTTATATGTCAGTCCTAGTTTATGGACTGCATTTTATTTTTTTTAATGATATTCTTAAAATAAGCGGTGGTCTTATTCCCTTTTGAGTCTTGGCTTTCAAGTTTTTTTTGGTTAAAAGATAAAGGAGCGTTTCAAAATCATTTTCTTACCAACCAAAAAAAACTATTTTACTAGACATACCGCATATTTGCAACTTTTAAAACGGGGTAACCCGGTCGGAGATATTCTGTTGGAACCTTTGTGCGAACATGAGAAAATGACCAGCCGTCAAAATTTTAGGTGAAAGCATGTTCATCTTAATGTAAACATATGACAGCAAGAACATACATTATGATTAAGGTATTGTTTTCCTCCTTGCCTTTCCTCCCTCCCTCCCTCTCATCTCCCATATCAAGCTTCACATAAATAACATAGAAAAGAATAAAAGGCCCGCGGTGATTTTTTATTTATTTATTTATTTTTGGTGAAATTACCATCGAGCGTAATAGAGGTCAAACCAATAGCTTTCGTCGAAACATTGCCTTGGAATCTTCGGAAACAAAGTGTTAATAACTCCTTGGACCTACCCAAGATTTGGAGATGCCTTGTCCACTGAAAAAGAACCTGTATTAGCTTTCTTGTGGAAACTTATTGTTCGCCGACTATGACCAGTTAAAGTATTGACGCAGGATGCTTGGGTTGCGTCCGTTTCTGCTTCCAAACTAACATTCATAGGCATTTAGTTTTCAGTATCTTCTTTTTATACTTTTATTTTCCAATGTTTCAGCATATTCTTTTTAAACTTTTCTTTTCCAATGCAGAATATAATTTCAAAATTGGCATTACTCTCTTTTATCTTCAGGAATTATTATTTAAATATCCATGCACTGTTCCAAATAAAAAACCAGGCATTAGCAGTTGACGTTATAATTTTAACACTACAATGCCCTATCCATAGAGAAGACTATTACAACAATAAGATAAGGTTGAGCCATTGAAGAATGTTAAAATTATAACGTCAACTGCTAATACTACAATGCCCTATCCATAGAGAAGACTATTGCAACAATAAGATAAGGTTGAGCCATTGAAGAATGTTAAAATTATAACGTCAACTGCTAATGCCTTGTTTTTTATTTGGAATATATATATTTCTTCAAAAAAGTGTTGGTTTAGTAGTTAACAAGTATAGGGTTTTCTAAGGTTTGAATTTAGGTCTTTTATCCAACCATACTAGCACTTACCAATCCATCTAGTTTTTTGTTTTAATTTTTTTTGCAATGAGTTTACACATGTTTTTACGAGGGTCATGATCCCTCATACTGAGTGAGTGCGGTTTGAACCTTAAAGGCTTATGGTAATCAGTGTGATTTGAACCGAAATAAACCTCAACTAATAACCTTACACCAACTCAATTACTTACTCACCTTTTATAATATATGTTTAAATTAAACAAATACATGTAAAACATACATTCCACCTTTTTCACAAGAATTACTCTTCAGGGCTTCAATGTATAATAGGCAGAGGCAGCCTCTGTATTCTAATCAAAGGTCAAACTTTATATCCAAGTTAATGGTAAGAGCTAAAACACACAATCTATCTTTACCTGCACCTTTGAATAGCTACATATACACATCTGTGAATGCACTTTAATATGATAATAATAAGAGAATTTTTTTTTATGAACAAAATCACACCATGTGGGTGAGCCAAAGTGATAGTACATCAACACTACTTGAACGGTGTATTTCTTTGCCAATTTCTAGAATTTCTAAAAACTTACAAAAATAAAAATTATGGTTGTTTTTTGGGTGCATTTCTAAGAGACTTTTCCCTGCCTCAGGTCCAACAGACGTGGGTAACACATACACATATTATTAGTAAAAATACAAAACCCATGGCTATTTCCCTCGAGAATACATATATAACAAAACCCATGGAAGCTCGAAGAATTGCACTTGGCTGCCTTTCATAAAGCCAAGGAATCTTCCCAAACCTACAGCTGAAGTATTCTAATGACATGGCGGTCTTCCCTTCACAAAGAAACGACGTCACGTATGGAGACTATATACAAGTCAGTAGCAACAGCGACTGGAACATGGATGTATACTTCACTTTCAATCCGCATGCAGACGATCAAGAATTACAATCATACCAACCACGAAAGCCATATCAACGTCTTTCTCCACCACAACACTAAAAACGTCCTCCAGCTCGTGTATCCGCTTCGTCTTCACACAAACCAGTCAAAAATTCATTTCAGAACCTTTTTTCATATTCAAAAAAATAATATTGAATAAAAATGAGAAAATAAAAAGGTGTTATTCTCATTGTCTGTAAGAAGGGAAGAGGAGAGTACCAACGCAACGAAGCCACCAGAAACAGTGTAAACAGTCCAACAACCCTCTGAATATTTTGCCTCAAATCGGTGGTAGTAGTCGCCCTGCAACTCCGCACAGTAATGATAACCAGGAGACCAAGATTTCCTCACCGTAAACAAAGTTTTCTTTCGGACATCTCTTTCTATGCTCGACGCTTTCCATCGCTCGTGCACGCTAACCTTCTGCTCATGACATATGAAGAAGAATAAAACATGGTGAGGGTTCGAATCGCGTAGACTGTAATAAGAGGGCTGAGTTAGGCGTCGAGTCTTACCTTGGGGCGCATCTTAAGAATAACCGCTTGTGAAGCGTCCTTGAGAACCAGGACATTGTCCGTTTTTGGGCCGCTTAGTTCTGCTTGGAACATTTGGCTTCCTGTTGTGTCTTGAACCGTCATAACTCCGGAGCCGACAGATGGTTTCTTCCTTATTGTCAATTCTGTCTTGGCATGTGCTAAGTATTGTTGCCCTACTACTGGAAAGACCGTCGAAGGGAGCTGAGGTAGTTTTGTTTTCTGCAGGAAAAACGATTGTAATAGGGTAGTGGCCATGGCATAAGCAATTCTAACCAACTTGTGACTTCCTATTGAAAAGCCACTAGACTAATAATATACCGATGTGTCGTTGTTGTTGTTGTGCCCTAGATAATTCTAGATATCTATCAGCTTCAACAAAGATAAATTCTGGTTGTGGTAAAGCTGAATATATTCTACATTATCAATCAAAAAGGAAAAAAATATATTATTCGTGTTCGTTCAATTCTCAGGATGGCTTGGTTCGGACCTCACCTTTTGTTGATATCTTACCAATATTCGACTTCAGAAAAATCGACTTAAACAATGCATCTGTGGTAAAGTGCACACCCAAAAGTTACTGGAAATGCAATTCTTTATGCTTTACCTTAAAACGTTTAGATCAGCAAAATACTGTTGGCGGACCTACCAAAATCCTTTAAACATATTTATTTATTTTATTTTATTTTTTATTTTTAATTTATATGGCCGTCACGAATTCGGGCAGGCTGCCTACACATAAAATTCTGCGCTGTTAGCTCTGGAAGGGCCACACAGATTTTCGCGTAGTCCGTCCTTATAACCACCATGCCACAATCATTTTAAACCTTTTAAACAGCTGAAAGCACCATAAAAGAGACAAGCGGTTCAATCCCACTAGGTCCTAGATTTGAACTTTGAATTGAACCTTGAACCTCCTCCGATGAACCAATTGATAGGACCTTAAAAATTTAGCTAAAAATCCTTTAAACATATTAAGGTGCATCACGCTTCAATTATTTTACAGCTTTCGGATTTTTTCAAAAAAAAATTATTATAGTAATCTTAATCTCGTCCATGTTTTTCTCTTTATTTTTTAAAATTAATTGTTGTCCGTGGACGACGACGATAATGTGGAGTTGGTGTACTATTCTCCCAACCTTTCCATCAAATTGTTTAGTTGGTAAAGCTTTTCTGAAATTGGACAGCTCTTACAACTTTTCAACCTTTAACAATTGATTAAAAATAAATGTAATTAAGCTTAACGTTTTTATATATAAAAACGTTTTTTTAATAATATGTAATTATACAAAATAAAACAACAATTTTTTTTGGGGTGGTTTCATGACTTTGCAGACTTGTAAGAGATATTTTAGATTTATTTAACGTATTCCTTTCAAAGGTACTCTCGTATGACCTTTATGACCAGAGATATTTTAAATTTATTTAAAATATTCTTTTAATAGGAACTCATAGAATAAAGTAATCCTTTAATATTAAGAGATATTTTAAATTTATTTAACATATTCTTTTAATAGGAACTCATAGAATAAACTAAATGAATCTTTTCCTTAAAACTATATTTTTATAAATTAAATGGAAAAGTAGAATTATTTATTTTTAAAATATTATAATTTTTAAATACAAAGAATAGAAGATAGAAAACACGTAATAAAAAAAATGAATAGATAAACAAAACAAAATAACAAATGAATAGATAATTAAATTATTAAATTTTATGAGGTTCCAAACTTTAATAAAAAAAATTAAATAGTATATATGAGAAAAAATCAATCTTGTCATGTGAATTAAAATTTTGGGAAGGAAAAATAAGTTATATGATAATGGGTTTAACCTAAATAATGAACACAATTAAAATAAGTAAATAGATGCAAAAATCAAATAAAAGGAAAAATGGTTATTATTAAAATAAGATCTAGTTTACATCATTTTAGATGCAAAACTAGGAGATGGGCAATTCCTTAGGAGGTATGGTGAGAATAAATATGTATATTTTGCATAGTAAGACTAGTGGAGACCAAAAATCATTTTGTCATGGAATGTGGGGATAAGGACATAGGTATTGCATATGGGGACATATATAAGTAAATTCATTAATGTAATTTTTTAAAGAATTGAGAATAGAAAATTAGGGAAACTTTTCATCAAAATAAACAACAAAAAAACATACTCCAAAAGATAACAAGAGGATGTTAAGTTTTTTTTATTTTGTTGAACAAGTTTTCTTCTTAGATGTTGTTAAAATCTGGAACTCTAAATAGTATGTGTAAGGTTTGGATTCAAAAGTAAGTAGGGTTGTACACCATATCCCATGTTGTATTAAAGCTCATGGTCTCATATTTAATCCCATAGATAGTTTGATCTCATGGATGTAATTACAATTATTTCATTTCAACAAAAGATAATAACTTTAATAGTGGTTAGGACTTTGGGCTTTCTTTTGAGACCCAAGTTCAAACCACGGTGGGGTGTGTGTGAGTGATCTTGCTTTTCTTTTATTCATTGGGGAGTTGGTTACATCCATAGTCCTTTCCTACTACCAACTAGGGTTCAAATCTTGGGGTTGACCCTGAAAAAACCTATTCTACCTCATTGTTATTTAACCTAGCATGAGGATGAGCATTGGGAGCTTGGGATTGATATTGCCATTGTTGGGTTACCACACACTCAACATACATAGGTTAGACTACTATCTTTGCACAAATAGGCATACCCCCAAGGTTTAAACCTAGGTCTCTTCTTGGTAAGAGCCAGAACTTATCAATTCACCTAGCCCTTGGGGATAATGTGAGTGAGCTTTTTTTTTTTTTTTTTTTTTTTATATATATATATATATATATATATATATATATATATAATTCAAAATAATATTATTAATTAAAAAAACTAGTATAATAATTTTGTAACTCACTCACTCACATTATACTCATTGAAAAGCTATTTTTGATCACATTCTAAAGGTAGTAGTTTTGTAAGAAAATTTAAAGTTTTGATATAGCATTGTGAACCCTAATATTTAATTAATAAGTGTCATGACCCTCCCAGATGGACTTTTGAAATGAAGAAACAATGTATTAAAGAATGATGCTTCAATACTCAATTTTTTGTGCAATAAAGTAGTTATATAATATTACTAGATAATGGAGAATATGTTACTGCTAACAAATTGCCAATGTGTAGGATCAGGTGCACTCGTAAGTGGAAGAAGTTGAGTCCTCCACCAAAGATGAGGGTACTTGAGGTTGGGGGAAATGATGATATGATAGCTCGAAGGTAACAAGGATAGATACCTTCATATAGGCATGCATTCGGTTAGGGATAATCATCAATAAATAGCCACCTTGAGCCCCAGACTGATGGCCTAGTAGCTATCGTAAGTTCTTGAGGCAGAGACAGGTGACTAAATTGATGGAAAGATCTCCCTCTTTGTTTGTGCTCACATTTATTTATCTTTTACTTCAGCACTTCACCTTAGCAATGGAAATTTGGAAAGAATGAACTATCTTCATAACTTCTTGATAAATTTATTTTAGATAATAAATAGATTTATTCTTAAATAAAAGAATGTCTTAGATAGTCATTCATTTGAATAAATGGTAAATTTATTTTAGATGATAAATAGATTTATTCTTAAATAAAAGAATGTCTTAGATAGTCATTCATTTGAATAAATGGTAAATTTATTTTAGAAAATAAATAGATTTATTCTTAAATAAAAGAATGTCTTAGATAGTCATTCCTTTAAATAAATGGTGAATTTAATTAAAGGATAATTAGATTTGTAAATACCTTATTTTAGGCGGCCTTTCATTTAAATAAAATGGTAAGATTTATGTTAAATGATAATTGAGTGTATTCTTAAATAAAAGAATAGAAAAGAGGCAATGAAATCTATTTTTGCTTACCTCAAAATTGGGTGGGCCAACCGAAGTAGAGCCTAGCTGGCAAGAGGTATGGCTGCATTAATGCAAGAATGGCTCCACCAGAGTGAGGGGATGGTTCCCTCTACGTAAAGAAAAATACTTCAATACGGAGCGTAGTGGAAAGGCGAGGAAGGGACGTCTCCTCTACCACCTGACGAGGGGGGGGTGCGAAAGTAATGACGGTGGTTGGCGAGATAAAAGTCAAGGAAGAAGAGAGAGGAATGCTAAGGCAAAAGGGAGAGGGGAGAAAAAGGGAGAGCAGCAAAAAATATGGGAGCTAGAGCAAAAAAATAAAGGAGGAGAATGAGAAAGTGGGGTGCCAAACTTGATCGGGCGACCATCAGAATCGAGCTGAGTAGGTGATAGGTTGGTATTCGAAGCTCACCACTTGTTTTAGCTCTATTAATAGCTCTCTATTGGTCGAGCATTTCTCACTACCTTTGTAGTGGATGAGTGAAGCTCGCTAATTTTTTTAGCTTTGTTAATAGCTCTATTGGCCAAGCATTGCTCACTGCCTTTATAGTGGTCGAGTGAAGCTCACCGCTTATTTTAGCTCTATTAATAGCTCTTTTGGTCGAGCGTTGCTCACTACCTTTTTAGTGGCTAAGCGAAGCTCACTTGCTTATTTTAGCTCTATTAATAGCTCTATTGGTCGAGCATTTCTCATTACCTTTGTAGTGGTTGAGTGAAGCTCATCGCTTGTTTTAGCTCTATTAATAGCTCTATTGGTCGAGCATTGCTTGCTACCTTTGTAGTGGTCGAGCAAAGCTCACTACTTGTTTTAGCTCTATTGGTTGAGCATTTCTCACTACCTTTGTAGTGGCCAAGCAAAGCTCACCACTTGCTTTAGCTCTGTTAATAGCTCTGTAGGTCGAGCGCTGCTCATTATCTTTGTAGTGGTTGAGCGAAGCTCATCACTTGTTTTAGCTTTGTTAATAGCTCTATTGGTCGAGCATTTCTCACTACCTTTGTAGTGGTTGAGTAAAGCTCATCATTTGCTTTAGATTTGTTAATAGCTCTATTGGTCGAGCATTGCTCACTACCTTTGTAGTGGTCGAGTGAAGCTCACCACTTGTCTAGCTTTGTTAATAGCTTTGTGGTGGTCGAGCATTGCTCGTTGCCTCTGTAGTGGTTGAGCGAAGCTCATTACCGTGGTATAGTTATGTTATGGTGTTGACCATAGTCGAGCGTAGCTCATCATTGAGCGTAGCTCACTATTGTTATACACCCAAAGTTGAAGGGTTGTACACGTAGTGGATTAGAAGCACCATCTTAGGACCGTAGGGTGGTGGGTAAAAATCCCCTATTGACTCTAGTCGAGTAGGAAGCTCATCTTAAGGAGAAGGTTCCCTTGGTGGTAGACTTCTAATTTAATTTATATTATGTTCATTTTGTAAAATGAGGGTATGGGACCTTGCTTTATAAAATGGAATGGAATTTATATTATGTTGTATGTTCATTTTGTAAAATGAGGGTATGGGACCTTGCTTTATAAAATGGAATGGAATTTATATTATGTTTATGGTTCATTTTGTAAAATGAGGGTATGGGACCTTGCTTTATGAAATGGAATGGAATTTATATTATTTTTATGGTTCATTTTGTAAAATGAGGGTATGGGACCTTGCTTTATGAAATGGAATGGAATTTATATTATGTTATGGTTCATTTTGTAAAATGAGGGTATGGGACCTTGCTTTATAAAATGGAATGGAATTTATGGGAATTATGTTTTATGGTTTCATTTTGTAAAATGAGGGTATGGGACCTTGCTTTATGAAATGGAATGGAAATTATATTATGTTATGGTTCATTTTGTAAAATGAGGGTATGGGACCTTGCTTTATGAAATGAAATGGAATGGAATTTATATTATGTTATGTTTCATTTTGTAAAATGAGGGTATGGGACCTTGCTTTATGAAATGGAATGGAAAATATATTATGTTATGGTTCATTTTGTAAAATGAGGGTATGGGACCTTGCTTTATGAAATGATGAGAAATATTTGTGGTACAAACTAAAATATGGTTGCTTGATTTAAATAAGATGAAAGAACCCAATGCATTAAATAGTTAAGGGTATGGGACTTTAATTGTTAAATGAGGGTTAGATCATTTATTGCAAATAAAGCATAATGTGGGATGCATGGTAGGATGACTCTCATAAGTGGGTGAGAGGGGTCATAGAGAGGGAAGCTCTATGATAATATCTATGCATTAGAAAGTTGAATTGCTTGGGTTAATTGTATAGTTGCAATTTGGCAAATAAATGAGTAAATGCATTAGAAGCATGTCTATCCGGATCCATGAGTGTCCTGATCCCCTACTATCCTCACTTGATCGATGGAAGAGTGGGAGGACCAAAGTCAGGAGATGGACTACTTTGCAAGTTTGCTCTTTACCTTACTTCCTTCTTGATTATGCAGTAGATTAGATTTATGGGGAGATTTCCCCAATGGATTAAATGTAAAGTAATTATGAAAGCATGGTATTTTGACATATTTTCCTATGGATTTAATGAGTATTGTTTATTATTATATTTTGATATCCTTTTTTATTGAAATGCTACTTAATTATATTTGATATTCTTATGTGTTTTTATAAAATATAAAAATTAAAAGTTGTAAGTTCTAGGTGAACTTAGAGGATGACCTAAGGGCTTAAGACCCCCTTAGGGAGATGGGTTATCTAGGTTTAGAAGTTCATACCAAGAGTTAAGATAGCTTGTCAGAGGATGAGATTGATAGCTTAACTCGTAATATACATAGCATGCCCACACATAATGGTTTGTGTGTGGTATGGAGATGCGTGTATACCTTCCAATGATTGAGGGTGGTAAGTCTAGCTCATCAAGAATGGTGAGATGGATGGACTTACGTGCATGACATGAGATAGGCCTACATAGAATGAACTTGCATGAGGGGAATCTCATGTGGTATGGTTCTTGAGAAACTTAGGGGATGTCAAACATTAAGTTGGTCTAAGGTTGGATAGGGATTTATGAATCCTTCTCCTTGATCAAAAAAAATTATATGAACCTTTTTTCTTTCTGTTTGTGTGTTTTTCTTGTTTTCGTATTTATGGGTTGTTACATTTGGTATCAGAGCTCTAGGTTCGAGGGTATAGAGCTTCTTATGTGCAAAAAGGGATTCGGGTATGTCCAATGAAAGCCTGCTTAAGGTTAAGCAAAAAGGGGCTGGGATAACCTAGAGTCTCTGCTCATTTAGAATCTAAGTGGAATCGGTCCTAAGGAGAGATGAACATTGTGATACCTTAGTATGGGCTTTGGTGTCAATGTTACATCATAAACTTGGAACCTTGTCCTAATTAGATTTCTAATGATTGGCAAGAAAGAACTTTGTAATGTGGTTGGGAATTAGTGAATCAACAAATAAACTAGGATCTAATTCTCTTCTTGGTTGGAACCAGATCAAGATGCCACCTAAGGCCAGGACAGAGAGGCCTCCACCTAGATAGACTCGACAAAGTAATGTCAAAGAAGAGATCCAGAATGAGGATCCAAGAAATCCCAATATGGGAATAGAAGAACTTACTACTATAGTTGTTGAATTACAAGACCAGTTAAGGCAAGTGCTAGAAACTATGGTGAATCAAAATTCGTAGGCTAGAGATTCGAAAGTCAACCAAGTTGAGGGACTGATAGCAGAACAAAAGCAAGCAAGAACCCTCTTAGAAAAGGAGATGGTAAGAGACCTAAAGAATATTTGTATCTCCAAGTTTTATGGAGAAGGAGAGGGGGATGCAGTTGAGGCTTGGTTAAGGGAGCTAGAAGTTTTCTTTATAGTAAAGGGATATTCCTTGGGAACCCAAATGGTTTGGGCTACTATCTACCTTGAAGGAGCTGCCCTAGATTGGTGGGAGACTTATTATGAGGAAACCAAAATAGAGCCGGTAGACATTCCATGGAAACAATTTGTAGATATCTTCAAGAAGAGGTTCCTCATGGAGCATTTCTATGCTCTAAAATTTGAGGAGTTCGCTAGTCTAAGACAAGGAACCAACTCAGTGGAGATATACTATAGGAAGCTAGTAAAGTTGCTAAAATATGTACCCACCTATAACGAGAAAATGTGGATTCATAAGTTTACCCATGGATTGCAATCAAGGTTGAAGCATGATGTAGAGATGCAAGAACCTAAGTCATTGCAAAAGGTATATGACCTGGAAAAGAAAGTAGAGTCACATTTTTATTACAAATATGAAACCTTGACTGATCAAGAATGATAGGAATTAAAGAAGAGGAATAGCAATGGGTTTATAAAATGGGAGGTCGAGCAAGAATGGAAGGCTAAGAATCCCCAAAATCTAGAGAAGAAATTCAATGGAGGCCAAAAGAAGTTTAAAAAGAAATTTTATAAGAAAGGCCACAAACCCAATAATGCTAAACCCCCTTCACAGAAGCCACCAAGCCCCATTCCAACAATTAAGGATGAAGAGTAGAAGATAAAAAAGAAACAAGGACCCAAGGATGGATGCTATCATTGCCGAGGAGCACATTTTTCTAACCAGTGCCCATACCGACCAGGGCCAAGCACACCTAGCACTAAAGGAAAGGAACCGATGCATAAGATCTATGCTACAACTGGGAATCAAAAACTTGAAGGGTAGACCACTCTGTTGATCATAAAAGGTAAGATTTCTGACAAGCAAGTAAATATCTTAATAGATAGTGGAGCTACTGATAGTTTCATTTCTTGTAAGTTAGCCAAAGATATGCTAGAAAGGCCAGGATATTTGGCTCATGGATGGAAGGTTGAGTATGGATCTGGATAGACCTACTCCATAAACCAATGTTTCCCAATGATGGAAATTACCTTAGCCAGTGGAACTATGGAAGGATGCTTATATGTAGCCCCACTTCATGCCTTTGATGTAATTTTGGGGATGGATTGGCTACAGGCCCATAAAGCCATAGTCAACTTCCAAGATAGATGGATCGAGTATTCCGAGGAAGGTGAGGCAAGGCAATGAATTCATAGCAATCAAGGGGTATTTAAACCCCAGATGTTGTTAGCTATGCAATTAAAGAAAGCCCTCAAGAAAGGAGGGATTGTCTATGTGGTAAATATGAATGAAGTCAAAAGGAACCTAAAGGGAGAAATGTCTGAGACTTACCCAATTTTGCAAGAATTCTAGGATGTATTTCCTGAGGATCTACCTGGGCTCCCTCTAGTACGAGAATTTGACTTCACCATTGATCTTATACCAGGAGCGGAACCAATTCACCGATCTCCGTATAGGATGTCACCCATTGAGATGCAAGAATTGAAAGTACAATTGCAAGGGTTATTAGAGAAGGGGTTGATAAAACTGAGTGTGTCACCTTGGGGTGCACCTATTTTATTTGTAAAGAAGAAGGATGGGTCTTTAAGATTGTGTATCGACTACCAAATGTTGAATAAAGCTACCATCAAGAACTAGTACCCCCTACCCAAGATCAAAGATTTATTCGACCAACTAAGAGATGCCATGATATTTACCAAGATAGATTTAAGGTCAGGATATCACCAATTGAGGATACGTGAGGAGGACACTCACAAAATGACATTTAAGATGAGGTATGGACATTATGAGTTCACTATCCTACCTTTTGGGCTAACTAATGCCCCTATTGCCTTCATGAATTTAATGAAAAATGTGTTCAGAAGGCATTTGGACCAGTTTGTCCTTGTGTTCTTAGATGACATCCTAATATATTCTCGGAGCAAGGAAGAGCATGACAAGCATCTCAAGGTCATGTTGGAACTATTGAGGGAAAATCAACTCTATGGGAACCTAGCCAAAAGTGAGTTCTATGTTTCAGAGGTGCGCTATTTAGGGCACATCATCTCAGCAGAAGGGATCATAGTGGATCCAGAGAAAATAGAAGCCATGCTAAACTGGCCACCTCCTACCAATGTTACAGAGGTAAGGAGCTTCATGGGCTTAGCAAGCTATTACCAACATCACATAAAATATTTCTCAAATATTGCTTCGACAATAACGAACCTTCAGAAGAAAGGAAAGGAATTCAAATGGATGAAAAAGTGTGAAGCTGCTTTCATGTTATTGAAGCAAAAACTCACTACTGCACCAATACTAAAGATTCCAGACCCCCAAGGAGATTTTATAGTGTGCATGGATGCATCATTGGAAGGATTAGGGGGAGTACTCATGCAAAGGGAGTCTGTAGTAGCGTATACTTCAAGGAAGCTCAAGAAGCACAAAGTCAACTACGCTACTCATGATTTGGAATTAGCCATTATAGTACATGCCCTGAAGGTCTGGCACCACTATCTGGTAGGAAGACCCTTTGAATTAAAAATAGATCATCAAAGCCTAAAGTACATATTCACCCAACCAATACTCAATGCAAGGCAAAGAAGGTGGGTCGAGTTTCTCACTGAGTATGACTTTGAAATTGAGTACATAAAAGGGAAAGAAAATAAGGTGGTAGATGCTCTGAGTAGAAGAAGATACATAGCAGCCCTAACCAGGAGTCATGTAAAGCTCATGGACCAAGTAAGGCAAGAGAAAAAATAGGATGAGTATTGCCAAGAAATTCGAGCAAGAATGAGCAAATATCCTAAGACCAATAAGGAGTTTGGGGTGATAGATGACCTTCTGTGCTATAAAGGAAGAGTCATCATACCAAAATTAGGAGATTCAAAGAGGCTAATAATGCAAGAAGCCCATAGATCTCCTTATACAGCTCACCCTAGAGGGGGAAAAATGAGGGAAAATATGAAGGACCTTATTTTGGGTAGGAATGAAGAAGGATATTACAGATTTTGTAGCCCGATGCCTTGAATGTCAGAAGGTCAAAGCAGAATGCAAACATCCCATAGGATATTTGTACCCTCATAGTGTACCTACTCAAAAATGGTAGGTCATATCGATGGACTTCATAGTGGGTCTACCAAAAACCCGGTATCAACATGATGCAATTTTTGTGGTGGTTGACAAATTGACCAAGGTCGCACACTTCATACCTGGGAGCACCAATGATGATGCTCAAATAGTGGCTAACATATTTGTCAAGGAAGTGTTCTGATTGCATGGATTTCCAGAGGTAATCATATCGGATAGGGATTCCAAGTTCACTTCTAAATTCTGGAGAGCCCTTCACCAGGCAATAGGCATAAAATTGCACATGAGTTCAGCATACCACCCTGAAATAGATGGTCAGACGGAGTGGGTAAACCAAGTATTAGAGGACATGCTCCGCATGTATTGCATGGACCACAAGACTCGATGGGAATATTTTCTACCATTAGTAGAATTTGCCTACAATAATGGATATCACTCTTCCCTAGGGATGGCACCCTTCGATGCTTTGTATGGATGAAGGTGTAGAACACCATTGTCTTGGGATAACCCTAAATATAGAACTGTGATTGGGCTAAAAATGGTCAAGGAAATGGAAGAACAAATTAGGGTAATCAAGCAAAGGCTAAAGGAAGCTTTTGATAGGCAAAAGAGTTATGCCAATCTAAAGAGGACTCCCCGAGAGTACTCGATGGGAGATAAAGTGTTCCTAAGAGTCAAACCAATGAAAAGTGTGATCAAATCCACAAAATTGGATCCATGATTTGTAGGACCCTTTGAGATCATCGAGAAAATTAGTCTGGTTGCATACCGACTCGCCTTGCCTCCTAATTTATCAAAAATCCATGACACTTTCCACATATATTTGCTTAGAAAATATGTTGCTGACCCTGACCATGTATGGGATGTTTCTAATTTATAGATGGCAAACCCAGAAGCAATTGAAGTGATGCCAGTGAGAATTCTTGAATTCCATTCTAAGGCTATGTGGAATCAAACCCTTGAGCAATGTAAGGTCCAGTGGGACCATTTCTCTGAAAGAAATGCCACTTGGGAAAAGGTGGCGGATATGAAAAAACATTTTCCTTTTTTGTTTGATGAACTCTAAAGTTAATTTTTTTTTTTTGTAATAATTTGTGTCTTGGCTACAATTACCTATGTTAAAAAGAAAACAACACCAAGGAGGTGTTAGTCCTAGTGGGGGAGGATGTCATGACCCTCCCAGATGGACTTTTGAAATGAAGAAACAATGTATTTAAGAGTGATGCTTCAATACTCGATTTTTGTGCAATAAAGCAGTTATGCAATATTACTAGATAATGAAGAATATGTTACTGCTAACAAATTGCCAATGTGTAGGATCAGGTGCACTCGTAAGTGGAAGAAGTTGAGTCCTCCACCAAAGATGAGGGTACTTGAGGTTGGGGGAAATGATGATATGACAACTCGAAGGTAACAAGGATAGATACCTTCATATAGGTATGCATTCGGTTAGGGATAATCATCAATAAATAGCCACCTTGAGCCCTAGACTGATGGCCTAGTAGCTATCATAAGTTCTTGAGGTAGAGATGGGTGACTAAATTGATGGAAATATCTCCCTCTTTGTTTGTGCTCACATTTATTTATCTTTTATTTTATGGAAAGATCTTCCTATTTGGGTGAATAATAGAATATAGCATTGAAGTCATCCATGGATTTCATAGGGGGCCCTTTTATGGACTCCAATTTTTCTAATAGAGATAATCCATTTGATTTCGCCTTGAACCTATTCATGATCAGGTTTACAAGATGATACCAATTAGCAAAAAAATTTGAAGTGAGCAAAATGTACCACTCTCATACATTTTCTTTGAAAGAAGCTATAAGAATTCCAAGTATGATATTTTGTTCTTAAATGCTATATAAAACATAAAGCTTCTCCATATGCTAATGATACTCTATTAGATTTATCATGTCTTCTCTAGTAAAATATGGAAGGGATTTTAGAGTGGAGACTAGAATCTCATTCCAAGTAGCTCGTGCTATCAATAGTTATAGAGAGCCACTATCATTCTATGCTAGAAGCCTTATTTGATTCATATTTTAAGGGGTAGCCATGTTCTATCATTGATCACTTGTTGCCAAGGTTGAGATGAGTTAAAACTAATTGATAGTTTGCTCTTACATTGTACCTTATGGTGGGCCCTAAGCTCATGAAAATTTTCATTTATCATTTATTTCTTTGTCTAGGTTACTTTTATTTTCTTATGTAGTGGATTCACTAGGTGGTGAGTTCTTCTTTTCAAAATATAGGTTTCAACCAAAACCTTATATAGTAAGGGTAATTTCTTGAGGATATTCCTCTTCAATAGAGTCACCAAGTGAATCTTCAAGGTGCTTCATCAAGTAGGGGACTAAGGTATTCACTAGAATATCAATAAAACTTTTGATCAGGGACCAATTTAGCAAATTTTTATCCCATTGGACATGTCAAAATAACTATTCTAGACAAAAACTAGTCCTTATGCTTTGGGTTTTATGACCCCCCTAATGTGGTTCTCATCAGGCGTGATCAACACCCATGCCTCATATGGAGCACCAATTTGGTAAGTTCATGGAGAGTGAAACATGGCTCCTTTGAATAATCCCTAGGGTGTTCTACCAAAAATGACTCCTTTTTTAGGTGCAATATTTGATGCTCTCCTCATAAACTAGCCTAATCTACTAGGTTATTGCCAAGGAAAAGGGAACATAGAGAAAGCAAGATAAAAAATTTTGTCTAATCCATGAGTGGTGATGCAACAAAGATTATAATTTTTATCTTGCATACCAGTGGGATTAAATTAACATATGCATAAAAACATGATGACTAAAATTAAACACAGTCACAACCACATGTTACTCCAAATCAAAGACTTTTCCATGAAATCCAACATATATACTAGTCATAGCCCTCCATAGAAAGATATAAGAATATAGAGACAAAGATTTTATTTGTAGCATCTACTTGTATTCATATTAAAATACATTATATTCATATATAATTAAAAGGGGATCAATGGCCTCTACATGCAATGAATCAAGTATTAAGTCTAGACTAATACACAAAATGGAAAGAGGACAAAAAAAGGCTCAAATTCAGATACTAGACATAACAACAATTCAACATCCCAAAATTGATCCTAAATATAGCTACTTATGATATTTACATCAAAATTGGTATTCTAAATTCCCTACCAAAAGGCTATGGGTAGAAGTGCCTATGTCATTCTTGGTCATTGAATCAGAGGGATAGAGTTGTATTTTTTGAGAGGTCTAGAGCTAATTGGGGGTTAAATTGCCATAAATATTCTTACATTAGGTATAATTCCCTTACATGGGTGTCATTAATTATTTTACCTTCTCCCATGGTAACTTCGACTCGAGTGGTGGTTTTTTATTTCAACAATATTTGTAACTTCATACTTCCTTATTTTTTTATCCATATTGACATGTATCCCTATTTTATGTTGGTCCACCAAGTTCTAGTAATGAATTGATCATGAAAATTTCCTCTAGTGATCTGGTTGCTCAAGTGGTTTCTTTTTTTCACTCTTATCCTCTCGCCTAGTTGATGCTACCTCTAAAATTGCCATGCTCCTTTTTATGGTGATTATCTAAAAACTCCTCAACATAGGGTTCTACCAAACCTTATTTTATGGGTATTCTTACAATCTAGTGTAACTTTTGTATGCTCTTCTCACCCCTCTTGCCATTTTTCCTCTAGGGTATCCATATGTAGATTAACAATATCAAATGATATTATTGAATCCTTAGTTGACTCACCCTAATTCCTTTTTTACTTCTCTCTAAGGTCCTTAGGCCTTTCTTGATGGATATGTTTCTTGTGATATTGAGCAACTACACTTGGGTATATGGAGTTTTGTGACCCAATTACCATAATAGGGTAACCTAGCTTTGGGGATCATCCACAAAGTTCACAAATGGGTCCCAATGAACTGAGCTAATAGAGTTACAACCATCAATATAAACCTCTTAGATACTATCCAAAGGGTTCAAAGGTATCTATCAATGGTGGGATGTGGATTAGTCACCACTAAAAAGGTTGTGATCCTTTGTTGGTATGGTCTAGGTGAATGAATTTACCTCATGGTACATGGAGATTTAAGCATGCTAGTAGTCTCTATCACAAACTAATCCTTGATGGTGTCTTGTTCAAATAAACTACTTGATATGTGGAGGTAGCTTTAGGTATTTTAATATATTTATCTTTTTTTCTTTTTTTTTAAAGCGAAAAACCCCTGTGGGGCTGCCTTGGTCTAAGAGACCATGAACAGGAGGTTCTACACCATCAAAGTCACCCAAGGATCGCACCCAGCCCTGCCCGCACCAACATTATCAATTGGATTTTGGGTACCCAATTCAGCTTTTTGGTAGGGTGGAGATTTGAACCTGGGACCTCCCTTGGAGGATTTCCCTCTCCTCTCCAACTCACCTACAACACCTGGGTAAAACTAATTTATAGTGGAAAACACCCCTTTCGAGGTGCCACTTTCAATAGGTTGGGCATAGGAGGAATGGAGCCTTGTCGGCCTCTACCAGCACATAGGACATTCCTAACTATACCATATATCTACAGGATGGAGACAAGGGGAATGGAACCTGGGTCGGCATCTACCAGCACCCAAGGCATTTACCACTACACCACAACAAGCATATTATATTTATCTTTGGGTAGTGGTCCTATTCATCCTTTTTTTTTTCTATACAAATGCCTACCCCTATGTTGTAAAATATTTACTACATATATTTCATCTATTTTTATTTACATCAATAGTTTTTATTAATTGATAAAAGGGGTTTTTGAAAGGATCCCCAAACCTTTTCAAAGCTGAGATACAAAAGGAGGGATCCAAATATGGAAAACCCTCAATAGATAAACATAAAAAAAGAGTCAAAAATACTTAAAATATGGTAATCTATAAACCCAAAAGGAGACACAATAGCAAAAAAAAGGAAGAACAAACAATGGTATCACCTTGAAGTAGCGGCATGGTCTTGATCATCACCATAAATGTTCTGATCCATATCAAAATCCTGAGTTACCACCTTGGGATTCTTGATCCTACTAATAAATTTCCCTACCTAAAGTAGTAAATATGAAGCCAAACTAACAAGGTCATTCATATTGGACATTAAATCAAAGTCATCAACTAAGAGTGACTAAATCATAATTTCACCAGGGAAAAGAATGTTGCTAGGATTACCTTTATGTTTTTGCTTCTTACAACTCAAGGGAGGTGACCATATGCAAGAATATCCTGGTCTAGGATGATTATGCTCTTACACTTGTCAATAGATGATTTATTTCTTGTATAATGCCAGCACAAGGATAGAGTGGTCTTTGAGGAGCCGAATACCAACTTATTTTTATCAACTTTCCTAGAAGCGGTAGTTTCCATATTCATCTCGTAATCACTTGGTTCCTTCCCTTAGGGATATCCCTAACTGGGTGCAGAGGTAAAGGGTTGATCATTAGTCCTATCCATGATACATAGAGTAGGATCCTAGCCTTGGAGATGAGTTAAATGCTTAAAGATCATGAAGTTAAACCCTTGGTTCTTTGAATAAAAATATTTTTGTTTCTTGATTTAGTGATGAAGAGATCCATCAAAAAAAATAGTTACTCGAGGACATTAATAAAATTGACATCCCTTATTGATTAAGGAAATCCATATGGAAACTATGCAAAGGGGAATTGGGATCATCTATGGTAAAGTACTGCATCACAGGGATGAGTACTCTATTCCAAGGTGTAGGAAGATCCTTCATAACAACACCACTATTCTATCTAACCAAGTGCTTGCGCTTGTCCCTAAAATTCCCTAGCTCCATGATAATTGAATGTTTATCCTGGCATATTAAATCACCATCATTGATTTATTTGGTAGCCTCAATAATCAAATTAATAGTGATTCTAAAAGAAACTTATTTGAGGGACACTTTTCCATTATCCTAACACTTGACGATCTCTATTTATAGATCAATATCGTTGCCATTAAAATTTCACATAAAATGGAGGAACCCGAGAGAATCTAAAATTTTCTCAACTATAGGATCGATTTGCAAGTTATTAGGCTCAAGCAAATCCATCGATGACTACCACTAGATACAAGCCTCCCACTCAACTCTTCTCTATACTACCTCACAAAAGTACACAAATACAAAAAAAATCTGATGAGGAAAAGGCTTCTATCTATAGTAATTTAAATAGGTTCCAGAAGCTAAAACACCAGGGTAGATGCATATTGATATGCTACCAATTAAAGAATCATCTATATTGTAGAGCCATTAGTGGAGCATCTTGACCTAGGATGACATAGCTACATGTACCAACTTGAAGTTAGGAGGGGAGTATCCAATGACCATCCAACATGAAAAGGGAAGTGATATATCACTCGAGATATTTGAATACCAAATATTGGCACTTTCTTCCTTGGAAATCAATGAAGGTAGTGATAGGAGCAACCCCACTACCAAGAATGATAACAATACATGAAAAACCTAAAAAATTTACTAGCACAAGAATTTGGTTTTGAAAGGGTTCATGGGATAAAATAGACCACCAAACAAATAACAATGACCAAATAGAGACTGATAGCTCATATCCTAAAATCCAACAAAGCTCACACATGGTAGGTAGAATAAATTAGATGATAAAGGATATCTAATGAATTTTGAGCTACCACCTATGATTGGACACCAATTGGGCATGCCTCATACAACAAAGGAAGATATGAGTGGGATTTTCATGCATCATACCAAAGATAATTATGATTTAAAAAATCATTGCAATTGTTGGACATTTTGAGTCCCTAAGCTGAAATGTTGTCATTGATGTCAATAGAGCAATAAATGTCAAAAGGATCTATGAAGGGTTTTTGTGAAAACCAAGGCAGGGAAAATAAAAGGTTTTATTTAAAACCATGGACAACATATTTGATCTGGGTTTTTCTTAAAACCCACATTGGGCTTTCGTTTCATCGAAAAAGGTGCCCCGGTGATGGAGTTATTTGAGTTTTAATGTTTGGTTTAAATTTTAATTATTTAAAATTTAAATTCAAATTTAAATGGAAAGTTTCCCGCCGACGTCATCATGCAAATACAATTTTAATATTTCTATTGACGTCTTCAAAGTGTTATTAAACACTATATAAAGGGGTGGCAATTAAACCAAATAATCATCCTTGCTCTCATGTGTTAATTGCCTTGGAATTCGAAAGAGCTCGTGCGAATTGTTGAAAAGGAAGCAGCGAAGAAAGTGCAGCGATTTGGAAATCTCAAACGTGGTATGAGGCGTGGTGCATTGGCGTATCGATTTTGCTAAGACTGTGGGCAGCGCAAATATCAGGGATCGAATCCCCTTGACGACAGCGTGTGGGAAGCGCTTTGGTGCTTTGTCCTTTGCGGCAGGCAGAGGAAGATTAAAGGCCCTTTTGGCCTTTGCTTTTCCAATGAGCGCTTTGGCTCGGTTGGAATCTTAGCCATGGCTAAGACGCTCGTGGTGTGTGGCGGATGGGGGTTCGAATCCCCTTGAGAGGTATTTACGTTTTTGCCTTTAATAATTTTTATTAGCCCTAAAGTTTGGAGTTATAAGGTATTTAATGGGAATTAAATTTTATCATTAGGGTTGTGATTATTATTGCAAAAGCATATTTGATTTATGTTTTATTTTGATGGAAATGGAGAATTGATTTTAGGAGAAATAAGGAGTTGTTGTTAAAGTGATTTTGAGAGATTTATTGTGGGTTATTCTTAATAAGGGTTTTTATTAAAATAGACTTTGGTGGATGTGTTTATGAAGTTGGAGTGAAAAGGGTGTAAATTAAGTTATGCTTTTATTGTGATTATTTAAAAGACCACTAACCCTTATTAATATTGAAAAGGAAAGTTGTGATTAAGTGTGGCAGATTTTATGGACAACTTATTGGCATCAAAAAGGTATGGGCACATTCTCCTATTGATTGTTTGTGGTGGTTGATTTCTGAAATATCATTGGAGTGAAAAGGATTAATTGATGTTTCCTTTGTGAAGATGGTTGGTTGAATGCTTCAAGGTTTTTCTGATTTGTGAGTTGTATTTAAACCTTGTTTCATTAGCATTGTTGTTGAAGCCCATTGATGATGAAATGAACTTGAACATGATCTAGAAAAGAACATGAGTATCATTGTTATGTGAGACTTGAGATAAAGCATTGTTGGAAACATTTTGAGTTGGTTGATACATGCTTGAACTAGGGTTTGTGAGAAAGGGTTGTTCCTTGATGTGATTGGTTGAGTTGAGTTGGTTAAGCCTAGTCAAGTGGATGTGTGAAATGGTTGTTCAAGTTCCATAAAACAAACTATTCTATATTCTGATTTGAGTTGAGATTGAGATTGAAGAATAGGACATATTGAGTCTCTAACAATTCTCTTTATGCTTCTATTGAGTTGAGATTGGGATTTGAGTATAGAACATATAGAGTCTCTAACAATTCTCTTTATGCTTCTATGAGATTGATTTGAGTTGAGATTGAGATTTAAGAATAGGACATATTGAGTCTCTAACAATTCTCTTTATGCTTCTATTAAGTTGAGATTGGGATTTGAGTATAGAACATATAGAGTCTCTAACAATTCTCTTTATGCTTCTATGAGATTGAATTGAGATATTGATTGTACTTTGAGCTTAGAACATATTGAGTCTCTAACAATTCTCTTTATGATTCTATGAGATTGAACAAGTTATGTGTAAGCTTGTTAAGCAGATTTGAGATAAGTCTTTGAGAAGGCTTGTGGACTATTTTGAGTTAAGCTTTTGTGAAAGCTTGCTTGAGCATATTTGAGCAAGTCCAAGAGAGGACTTATTGAGCAGATTTGAGCAAGTCCAAGAGAGGACTTATTGAGAAGATTTGAGCAAGTCCAAGAGAGGACTTATTGAGCAGATTTGAGCAAGTCCTAGAGAGGATTTATTGAGAAGATTTAGATAGGTTTTGTGTGAACCTGTTGAGAAGATTTAGACAGGTTTTGTGTGAACCTATTGAGAAGATTTAGACAGGTTTTGTGTGAACTTATTGAGCAGATTTGAGCAGGTTCTAAGTGAACCTATTGAGAAGAATTGTACTAGACTGATTGTACTATGTTTAGTGCAAGATATTGAGTAGAACTATGCTAGACCGACTAAACTATGTTTGGTACAGTATTGAGATAGAGCTTTGGAGGTGATAGAGTATAGAGGAAAGAGTCTCAGTGGATAGAGATCCAATAACTAAGATAATTGAAGATAGATCTGAGTGAGAAGTCTTCAAGTGGAGAGAGATCCACCAATCAGAGCAACATAGAGACAGAGTCTTCTAGAAGATCACTAGCCAGAGCAGAAGGGGAAAGAGTTCTCCTATGGAAGAGATCCACAAACTTGAGATTAGGGGATCAACATCTCCTTTGGACAGAGGTCCATAAACATTGTAATTTGGGAAGGATTCCCAAGAGATTATTTGAGAAATATTTAGAAGAAATATTTTCTCTATGGAGGTAGCCCACATTGGGTGAACCACATTAAAATATGTGTCTCTATTGTGTGTGATGATTGGTGCATTGATTTGGTTATTGCTATTGATATTGTCATTGATTATATTGATTAATACTATTTGGGAAAGAAAAGTAAAAAGTGGTCTTATACTATTCACCCCCCCTCTCAATATAAGCTTGTGTTCTTCAATTGGTATCAAATTCGGTTCCTTTGAAAAAGGTTTAACAACTTGAAGGAAGATCTTGCAAGAACACAAATGGCAAAGAAAGGCAAGAGTAGAAGCATGAGACACAAGAAGAAAAGAACACCTATGGTCATGAAAGAAAAGGAAGATGAGTTTAATATTGTTGTGTTAGGAGGACACATGGAAATAGATTCAAGAGATGAATCAAGTAATGGAGAAATATCCAGACTGATAAAGTTTTGTACCAGTTATGGAAAGACAGGTCATCATGCAACTTATTGTTCACAAGAAGGTGAAGAATGTTTTATCTATGGTCAACTCGGTCATGATGCAAGTTATTGCAATGGGTTTGATAGCAGTGAAAATGAAGATGATTCTCTTAGATTTGAAGTTCTAAAGAATGAGTCAAAAAAGGATAACAAGAATAGTCGAAGCAGGTATCAAGAAGAAACTCCACTCTGGACAATAGAAGAAATTGAAGAAGAGGAAGATTTAGATAAATAAAAGGAGGAAGCCACTCTTAAGGAACTTGTTGAATTGAAAAGAGAAAATTCAGAATTGAAGGCTCAAATACAAGAAGATGAGAAATGTAAGACAAAGCTTCTACAGGATATATCTGACTTGAGAGATAAGGTTGAAAAGGCAAGAAGAGTTGAAAAAGGTATGGTTGAATAGTCAAAGGTAAAAGAGATAGAATGTGAAAGGCTTATGGTTACTCTTGAAGAATTAAAAAGGGAGAACTCAGGATTAAGGGTCCAAGCTCAAGAAGATGAAAAAGCAAAAGCAAGGTTTTTACAAGAACTCACCAACTTCAAAATCAAAGATGAAGAGACAAGGAAAATTGAAGAAGGTATGGTTGAAAAATTAAAGACAAAAGATCTAGAGTGTGAAATATTAGAGCATGAGATAGTTTCACTAAGGATGGAAGTAAAAGGCTCTAAGGATAAGCTACACAAGTCTGAGGAAAATTCAAGGACCTTGGAAAGGACTATCAATGCACAAAGATCATCAATCACCATAACAGGAATTAGTTCTAAAGAAGAACAAGGGAGACAAGAAGCAGAAAAAGGAGAGCCAAGCTACTATGCGGATAATGCAAGTAAGTACTCAATTGATAGTGATGCTAGTTTTTCAGACAATGATAGAGATGAAGTCTTGTTTATGGTTGAAGAAAAAGATCCAGTTAAGAAAAAGACTCTAGTTATTCTCAAGTGTTTTAGATGTGGTAAATTTGGACATCTTGAAGATGATTGCACAAGGGATGGCTATAGTTTCAGTGATGATGATTTTGAAGATGCACTTGGTAAACTGGATGAGAATCTTCTAATGGCATTAGAAGAAGAAGAAGTGAGTGATCCTATAGAAGATAAGTCAAAAGAAAGGAATGATATGGACAAAGGAAAACAAATAGAGGACTACTCAATAGAGAATGGTTATGATCTCAAAGGTGAACTTATCTATGCTCTTGACACAGTGAAGAAGGTAAGAAAGCAACACTCCAAGCTTGAAAGTCAGTTTCAAGAATGTGATGAAGAAATATTATTGCTCATAGAGGACTTAGAGAAGTCAAAGGCCAAGGCAAGTAAGTTTAGAGAAAAGTTAGAAGCAAAAATCTTGGAATGTGAGAAGTTAGCACAAGAAGTGGCTACTCTAAAGAAATATTTATAGGACTCCAAGATCAAGATGAAGAGTTTCACAAATAGCTCTAAGAACTTGGATAAGTTCATTTGTGGACAACAAAGAACATCATGTTCAACAGGTCTAGGTTTTGGAAAGAAACAGGAAAAGGCCAAGTCTACTTCAAGTCTTGAAGAAGAAGAAACAACATCAGAAGAAGATACTTCAGAAGAGGGATTCTCAGATATAAGTGAAAGTGAAACTTCTAAGGATGAGTCAGATTGCAGTGAGTCCAACAGGGACAATGGGCAAAGAAGATACAGATGGAACAACAATCGGAATAGGAGACCAATGAGGTCTAGGCAAGGAAGCTTCAATGGGAGATGCTTCTCATGTCACAGGTTTGGGCACATGGCTTCACAGTGCGAGGTCACATGAAAGACAGGTATATGGAAGAGAACAAAATTTTCCAAGGATATTGTTATTCATGTAATGAGTTTGGTCATAAGGCAATAAATTGTAGGATTCATGATAGAAGAGGATATGGCTTCACCAGGAGAAATCCTAAGACTATTGCACATCCAAGGAATAATAACATTAAGTGTTATAAGTGCAATAATGATGGTCACATAGCAAGATGGTGTAGAGAAAATATTCCAAAAATAGGTATGAATAGGAACAAGAATATGAACATGAACAGGAATAGGAATAGGAATAGGAACATGAACAGAAACAAGAAGATGAATAGGAACAGAGACTCAGAAAAGAAAAGAGACTCAAAAAAGAATGAGAACAAGAATAGGAACATGGATGAAAAAAGAATGAGAACAAGAACAGGTACAAGAACAGGAACATGGATGAGAACAAGAACAGGAACAGGAATAGGGATGATGACTCAAAAAGAAACAGTGAGAGAATTCAGCAAAAAGAAAGAGGAAAAGACAAAGGCAGAGAATAGTGCTTTCGGGGAGTAGAAATACTCCCACCCCAGAATTAACCACCTCATGTGGAGGTGGGGGAGGGGCTAAGCTAAGAGGCTTATTTCTTAGCCCCGAGCCCCAAAGGTGACCCTTTGCCATTGATGTCAAAGGGGGAGAGATTTGTGTATTATGGGGAGAGTTTTTGGATATGAGGAGAGATTTGATATCTAAGAGAGCATTGAGCCGGGGGAGCAAAGCCCCAGGGAGAGTAGAAAAGAAGGTCAGAATTCAGTAAAAGGATTTGGGTTGCCATCAATGACAAAGGGGGAGATTGTTGGACATTTTGAGTCCCTAAGCTGAAATGTTGTCATTGATGTCAATAGAGCAATAAATGTCAAAAGGATCTATGAAGGGTTTTTGTGAAAACCAAGGTAGGGAAAATAAAAGGTTTTATTTAAAACCATGGACAACATATTTGATCCGGGTTTTTCTTAAAACCCACATTGGGCTTTCGTTTCATCGAAAAAGGTGCCCCGATGATGGAGTTATTTGAGTTTTAATGTTTGGTTTAAATTTTAATTATTTAAAATTTAAATTCAAATTTAAATGGAAAGTTTCCCGTCGACGTCATCATGCAAATACAATTTTAATATTTCCTTCGACGTCTTCAAAGTGTTATTAAACACTATATAAAGGGGTGGCAATTAAACCAAATAATCATCCTTGCTCTCGTGTGTTAATTGCCTTGGAATTCGAAAGAGCTCGTGCGAATTGTTGAAAAGGAAGCAGAGAAGAAAGCGCAGCGATTTGGAAATCTCAAACGTGGTATGAGGCGTGGCGCATTGGCGTATCAATTTTGCTAAGACTGTGGGCAGCACAAATATCAGGGATCGAATCCCCTTGATGGCAGCGTGTGGGAAGCGCTTTGGCGCTTTGTCCTTTGTGGCAGGCAGAGGAAGATTAAAGGCCCTTTTGGCCTTTGCTTTTCCAATGAGCGCTTTGGCTCGGTTGGAATCTTAGCCATGGCTAAGATGCTCATGGTGTGTGGCGGACATGGGGGTTTGAATCCCCTTGAGAGGTATTTACGTTTTTGCCTTTAATAATTTTTATTAGCCCTAAAGTTTGGAGTTATAAGGTATTTAATGGGAATTAAATTTTATCATTAGGGCTGTGATTATTATTGCAAAAGCATATTTGATTTATGTTTTATTTTTATGGAAATGGAGAATTGATTTTAGGAGAAATAAGGAGTTGTTGTTAAAGTGATTTTGAGAGATTTATTGTGGGTTATTCTTAATAAGGGTTTTTATTAAAATAGACTTTGGTGGATGTGTTTATGAAGTTGGAGTGAAAAGGGTGTAAATTAAGTTATGCTTTTATTGTGATTATTTAAAAGACCACTAACCCTTATTAATATTGAAAAGGAAAGTTGTGATTAAGTGTGGCAGATTTTGTGGACAACTTATTGGCATCAAAAAGGTATGGGCACATTCTCCTATTGATTGTTTGTGGTGGTTGATTTCTGAAATATCATTGGAGTGAAAAGGATTAATTGAAGTTTCCTTTGTGAAGATGGTTGGTTGAATGCTTCAAGGTTTTCTGGTTTGTGAGTTGTATTTAAACCTTGTTTCATTAGCATTGTTGTTGAAGCCCATTGATGATGAAATGAACTTGAACATGATCTAGAAAAGAACATGAGTATCATTGTTATGTGAGACTTGAGATAAAGCATTGTTGGAAACATTTTGAGTTGGTTGATACATGCTTGAACTAGGGTTTGTGAGAAAGGGTTGTTCCTTGATGTGATTGGTTGAGTTGAGTTGGTTAAGCCTAGTCAAGTGGATGTGTGAAATGGTTGTTCAAGTTCCATAAAACAAACTATTCTATATTCTGATTTGAGTTGAGATTGAGATTGAAGAATAGGACATATTGAGTCTCTAACAATTCTCTTTATGCTTCTATTGAGTTGAGATTGGGATTTGAGTATAGAACATATAGAGTCTCTAACAATTCTCTTTATGCTTCTATGAGATTGATTTGAGTTGAGATTGAGATTTAAGAATAGGACATATTGAGTCTCTAACAATTCTCTTTATGCTTCTATTAAGTTGAGATTGGGATTTGAGTATAGAACATATAGAGTCTCTAACAATTCTCTTTATGCTTCTATGAGATTGAATTGAGATATTGATTGTACTTTGAGTTTAGAACATATTGAGTCTCTAACAATTCTCTTTATGATTCTATGAGATTGAACAAGTTCTGTGTGAGCTTGTTAAGCAGATTTGAGACAAGTCTTTGAGAAGGCTTGTGGACTATTTTGAGTTAAGCTTTTGTGAAAGCTTGCTTGAGAAGATTTGAGCAAGTCCAAGAGAGGACTTATTGAGAAGATTTGAGCAAGTCCAAGAGAGGACTTATTGAGCAGATTTGAGCAAGTCCTAGAGAGGATTTGTTGAGCAGATTTAGATAGGTTTTGTGTGAACCTATTGAGCAGATTTAGACAGGTTTTGTGTGAACCTGTTGAGAAGATTTAGATAGGTTTTGTGTGAACCTATTGAGCATATTTGAGCAGGTTCTGAGTGAACCTATTGAGCAAAATTGTACTAGACCGATTGTACTATGTTTAGTGCAAGAGATTGAGTAGAACTATGCTAGACTGACTGAACTATGTTTGGTACAGTATTGAGACAGAGCTTTGGAGGTGATAGAGTATAGAGGACAGAGTCTCAGTGGATAGAGATCCAACAACCAGGACAATTGAAGACAGATCTGAGTGAGAAGTCTTCAAGTGGAGAGAGATCCACCAATCAGAGCAGCATAGAGACAAAGTCTTCTAGAAGATCACTAGCCAGAGTAGAAGGGGAAAGAGTTCTCCTATGGAAGAGATCCACAAACTTGAGATTAGGGGATCAACATCTCCTTTGGACAGAGGTCCATAAACATTGTAATTTGGGAAGGATTCCCAAGAGATTATTTGAGAAATATTTAGAAGAAATATTTTCTCTGTGGAGGTAGCCCACATTGGGTGAACCACGTTAAAATTTGTGTCTCTATTGTGTGTGATGATTGGTGCATTACTTTGGTTATTGCTATTGATATTGTCATTGATTATATTGATTAATACTATTTGGGAAAGAAAAGTAAAAAGTGGTCTTATACTGTTCACCCCCCTCTCAGTATAAGCTTGTGTTCTTCAACAATTACAAAGGTTGATTATGCCTTGGGTAAAATTGTCAACCCAGACACGTAGGGGTTCCTAGGCCAATCAAATATTTACCATGATATTATTTGGTCTATTGCCTTCTTTGAGAACATATTGAATGATGAAATTGTAGAATTTTTAGAGAGGGCTCTTTGACTCCTCAATGAGATTAAAAATTGACCATGTAAGAGGTCAAAGACCTTTAATATAATTAACAGTATTCAAATAATCCCTTTCAATTATGAGGTCTTTAATGTGAAAGCCTTCTGCCACTGATAGCTCTTAAAATAAATCTCTAGCTTCAACCATGTTGTTGGTCCAGATGCCAATATTTTTAGAAAACATCGAGATGATCCTATTGAGTTCATCTTTGAAAATGCCTCCAAACCCAACTTTACTAGGATTACCCTTGGTTTGAGTTTGAACCAACTTGGAGGAGGATAACAAGCAACTTTAGATCTATCAACTTTTGGAAAATCAGGTCCAATGGGATTATAGAGCAAGTTGAAGGAAATAATTAATTTGGATTCAATCCCATGGACAAGGGGCTCATGAGAAGCAATGAGATTAGTATTCTCAATTACTACAAAATAATTTAGATCATGGGTCTCTATAAGAATCCTTAAAGGCTCTATTGTTCCTTTCAATCCAAATCTACCATAGAAAATAGGGTAATAAAAGGGACCACAAAGACTTGAGATGCAAATTTTTAAAAGGATTTGTCCATTGGATGCACATGTTGAGAATAAAGTTGAGAGGATCCCAAGCAATATCAAATAAAAAAAAAGAGAGTAATACATTGGAAGAGAAAGTACATTCAATAAACATGTGAGATACTAATTCCAAAGTAGATTAACAAATGTGGAAATGGTTAGGAATTATCAACCCATGGCTGATAAGGTTATTAGTGGTTAAAATTTGATTTTGGACCACCAAAAAAAAAATAAAGTGATATTAGGGATGAGATGTTGGAACCAAAATAGATTAGCAAGAAACCAATTTTGACCGGTATCTTCTTGGAAATAGTAAGTGGATTTTATAGTGAAGAGGCCATGGTTGTTGGCTTTTCAAAATATGGATACTACGAATGATATAGGTTCTAAGCAAGTTGGAAAAGAAGCAGGCGGCCATAATTTGCTTAGGATTGGTTCCAGAAGTGGGAATAATTTTCTAGGCTAGCCTCTAGGGATGATCATGAGTAATGTAATTACGCACAAGGTTGCAAAAGGTACTATTTGTGAGATGTTTGAGGATGTATATATTAGGATAAAAATAAGTGGATGGTCTAAAAGCCATGGGTCTTCCCAAAACCAAATACGACTACCATCCTCAATGCACCATCTAAAATATTTTGGTAGAATATGCTTGGTTTTAGTGATACAATTCCATAATGTCGATCCATAAAGAAGAGGGATGCCATTTAAAAAGGAGCAATGTGGAGGTACTTGCTTTTGATAATTTCAACCTAAGAAATTTTAGCATTAGAGAGGATTCTCCAACCTTGCTTACTTTAAAGAGCCATATTCATCCTACTAATTCTTCTTGTTGGAGTTAGAGTATATTACATTATTTGGGTCATGTAAATGTATTACCTTTGGTACATAGTTAGAGTAGAAGATTAATTTAGGGGGAATTTAGCTAGTTACTTAAAACAATGTAATAAGTGCACAAGTGTCAATGTGCAAGATGTCCTCTTCTACAACTAGGTAGAGTTTTTGCCAAGGAATCTATCTTCCTATATAAAGGGCCTCATAGTGATATCTCAAATCAAGATTATATCAAGCATATCAAGTGCATTATAGTAGAGTGTAGTAGAGAGTGGTAAAACTCATGTATGTAGTACAATGTAGTTCTTTATCTTATGTTAATGGAGTGACTATCACCTCCATACTTCATTGTATTTTTACCACTTTCTATTTATAGTATATTTCAATCATATTGTAGAATTACTTTCTTTCATATTTTTTACATTTTATTAGGACCTTTGATAGATCTCTCCCACTTAATATATCATCAAAATATAATAGTTTTATTAGAGCCATGGTGAATCAAGATAGAATTAGGGAGAGTCACCATTGCTACTATTGGTATAAATCTTTGTAAATCGGATCTGTCGTTGTGTGTCGCTACATGAAAATATTATTACTAGGAATAAATTGATAAAAATATCCACAATAGTTAATAGGATTAGGGAGAGTCACTGGAAATATTGAAAGGACTAAAATAAATCTCAGTTATATAAATTCTAAGATTACCTTTGGCTAGAGTCTTTTCGTAGAGTTATAGAAAAACTTGTGAAGACTAGGACTCAACATTCATACCACTAGATTGACAAATCAACTAGTGAATATTATTATCTCTAGAATTATTCTAGCACTTGCAATAACAAGGAGAAGACTAAATATTTTAAATACCTTAGAGAAATATTCCATTACAAGAGCTACAAATTCTACAGATTGCAAAAGTGAAGAAAATACCACAATAGCCTTATAGAAAACTCAAGGAAGAAGAGACTCCAGAAGATGAGTCAAGGAGGAGATAGGATATTGGTGATCTCCATTCAATATCAATACTTGCATAGTGCAAAAGTAGAAAAGGCCACAAAATATTTGATACAGAAGAAAAGGCCATAGAATCCTTGATCTAGAAGAAGAAGTCCATAAAAGCCTTAATTCTGAAGAAGACTCCAGAGAAGAGTTCTTGAAGAAGACTCTAGAGAAGAGTCTATGAATTAGGATATTGATGATCTCCTTTATTGATTAAATACTTTCATAAAAATAAGTTGAAGAGATCCATGGAAGATCTCATTGAAGAACTTCCAATATTGGAAGACTGAAGAAGGACCAACAAGTTCCTATTCCAAAATCCAGAAGCAACAAATTTTGGAGATCTTAGAATATCTCATCACCAACTCTTACAGAAGTATAAGGTTGAATAAAAGGTCTCAGTTGAAAGACCAAATAAGTTGTAATATAGAATACCTTGGATAGGTATCAAGGAGTAAAAGAAGAAATCTTGGAGAGCCTTATTGTAGAGCATGTAGAAGAATCATCAAAAGAGTTCCTAGGAGAAATCATTGGAGAAATACACTACCAAGAGAATATTTTAATAGTGAAGGACTTGGGATAATTATTGCCATCTGATAACAAGCCCAAGAGAAAAATAATTTGGAAAAGAATTCCAAATCTAGAAGAAGAATCTAGTGAAGACCTTGAGACATTCAAAATCTTGAGAAGAAGATCCTATTTGAAGTTAGAATTCAACAGGAAAATTGAAGGAAGATTCAAATAGAAGAAGCCTACCAAATCTAATATATTTGGAGATTACCTCTCACAATAAGAAAACACATTTTAAAAGAAAGGACATTATGGACCTACTACATAAAATTGAATATCACTAGAAGGATCAAGCCACCAAACCCTAGGCTCAATATAGAAGGTTTGAGACTTCAGTTTGGTAAATCAAGAAGCTATTTGGGAAAACCAACAAGAAGCTACAAATTTATCCAGTACAAGGCAACAACTTGGTGAATCAAAATACCAAGATATACATCTAATACATAAGACATTAAAAGGTAAGCAATCTCGGTGCAATTAGTTGAACTTCAAATAAGGATTCATTATCAAATTCCATTAAGCACCATATTTAGATTAGAGTTGCAAAGGAAAAGGGCTCATATTATAGTCTTCAAGAAAGTGCAAAAAGGAGAATTCATTTTAAGATATATTTACACATTAAATAGGAGTTGGATATTTTTTAAAAGAAATAAAATTATCACCTACCTATTATCTATCTAGAAAGCAATAAGACTACATCCTACAATATTGATTGTACTAAAAAATTGTAGAATATTCATTAAGGGTTCATTACAGATTACTCTTGAAAAATTACAAAATATTATTAAGTACATTTAGAAATTATTTTGATAGTTTATTGGAGCAATAAGGTGATATTATTTTTACCATTAAAGTGTATTATTAATCCATTAGCACTTAACTAGTTGGTATTTAACTAGTTACTCTCAAAAGGATTAGTTTGTGTTTGTTGATTGTTAAAGATCAAGGGAAAAAAACTGATAGATTATCAAAGTGTTTAGAGACACAATTTGGTTCATAGAACCTACAACATTTTGTGCCCCAAATAAACCACAAAAATCGTATTAAATTCCTCCAAGGAGTGGATAATAAAACGATCATCAAAATCAGTAAAAGAAGCTACAAATCGATATTTGGTGAATCTCAGACTTGAGGTGCACTAAGGGTTATTTATAGAAATAATTAGTACAAAAAATACATCTAAAAAATATTATATCTAGGTTGTTATTAGCTTGGGTTTATTACCATTATTTACCAAGCAAAGGAGAGATTTTTCTAGAAAAGGAGACAACCTCAAAATCTACCATTTCCTACAAGAAAGTTGCCATTAAAACTAACAAAAATAATGTTGTAAAAGGAGGTGCAAAAAAGTTATTATATTCACAAATTTATTTACATCATCTTGCACCATGCTAATCTATCCTACACAGGAAAAAGAATAGGGTTTAAGTGCCACAAAGTCACATTATCTCAAGGAGAAATTAGCTCAAAGTGATTGTGTAAAAGCATTCTCCAAGCAAGGTAAAAGAGCCTCTCAAAGAGTTCTTATCATCCACAAATTTGAATAGTTGTATCAAGGTACCTACAAGCAAACACAGAAGAAGAAATATTATCTACAAAGTAAAATGCATAGAAGGTTGAAATAAGGAAAATAAAGAACAAAAGAGGCTATACTAGCTAGATGTACATCCATAAGGAGCTCTCAAGGGCATCATTGGAGTATATCAAAACTCCACCAAAGCATTTACCATAGCCACAAAAGTGTTGCTCACTACTCCAGATAGAACCAACTCACACAAAGCACCATAGAAATCATATATAAAAGGATAAATTGGCCATAATACATTGATAGAAGAACCTTGCAAAGAATACATTAAGTATTGAGAGATGTTGAGAAGGAAAGGCCCATGCAAAAAGGGAAGGTGACACTTGTCACCTTGAAGGAAACCCTAATGTCTCCTACATGAGTAGTCACATTTTGGATGATTGAAAAAAAGTCCAAGAAGGTATTACACAGGAGGATAATGAGAGTGTTAGAAGAGAAGTGATACTTTTCAACAAGGAATATAAGTGCTCATACAAGACTGTAACACTTACCTTCCATTCTAAAGAAAATTCCAAGGGTCAACAAGGTTCTATCTCTCTCCCAATAAGTAAAGTGAAACTATTGTGACACTTTTCACTCACTACAAGATTCTATCCCTACTTGAGGTGCTAAATACCAAGGAGGAGCATATTCATAGCAACCAAAGGAGTGCAGCATGGAGGAAGAAGTAAGAGCAGTAAATGCTCTTGGTCAAGAAAAAGTGAAGCACCCAATATTTCAGTCAAATAAATATGTTGTAATCCACCATTGAAAGGAGGTCAAAGCAAGCATTAATATTGGTATGCATACATTAGAGAATAAAAGGAAAATATAGTGCTCGTATAGCATATTTGTAGTATTATAAAGGTAATAATTTACCTTAAATTATTTTCTTTCATTAATATTATGATATAAGGGTATAATATAAGGTTGAAACTATAATGAAATCAACCATATTTGAAAGTAAAATTAAAGGAGAATTATAGCTTAATATTTGCAAATTAAAACATAGGAGAAATAAGAATTTCTACCTAGAAAAATTAAATTTCTATTATTGCAAATATTATTGTTTTCTAATATTCCAAATTAGGGAGTTATAAGGAATACTACACCAAAGTAGGAAATTGAACATTAGAAACATTAAATATCAAATATCAAAAGCTATAATATAAGTTTCATTAAATATTATCAAGGGTTGGAAATTAGTTGGTATACTTGTCTCAAAATCACATTAAAGGGATAAATTAAATCCAACCAATAAGACCTCATCAAATTAGAAAGTGCTTAAGTTCAATAGGAGTAATAAGGTGTAATAGAATTTGATTTTTTTTATTCACAAAACTTTAGAAAATCAACCCAAAATTGAACTACTATTCTCAAAATCACTTTATCAATAGTTTAGCATATCCAAATCACTAGGGAGACATGATACATTCTATAAAACTTGATAATAATAGATTCATAAAATTTTATCAAGTACTCAATCCATTTCGAGTCATAAGGAAGTCTACAAAACTTAAGCTTTAAAAAGGTTTTATCAAATCAAGCTCATATACTCTAAACTAGGGAGTTATAAGGAAGAGTATATAGACACCTAAAACACATCATTTTGAGACAATTTTTTAGTCCATATGATCCACCTTGGGCATCCCCAAGGCTTAACATTGGTTTTTACTACTCAAACTAGGAAAATTTACCTTTTGTAGCCTAGATCGTCCTACCCAAGGATGGCCTCTAGAGGCCTCCCTACCCTAGGACAACTAGTAGTCACGACCACCCTACCCTGGGATGGCCACACTTGTAACAAACTCTGGCTCTTCGATTTGAGGGAAAATTAGTTACACAGATATCTAACCATCAACTATCAAGTGTGAGAAGGTTATAGAATCGACGGTTGGTATTCCTAAACTCAAATATTTTTTTATTCTTTGCTTCTCTCACAAGCCAATATTCCTCTTTGAAAATTCTATAAAAATGCACCTTTCATTCATTCAAAAGACTAGTTTTTCTTCTATAATGAAGTACTTCCAAATTGTTTCTAAGTGAAAAAAGAGCAATTGTATGATAACGAAGTGCTATTGGATTGAATACCAAATAGATTCTACTCTCATAAGCAATGAAGTGCTGCTCGATTTCATTTATGGAGCTCTCAAGTGAAATAATGAAGTATTTCAAATATTGAAGATCAAATTCAACACTCTTTCATCATCAACATCCTTATTTTGTGTCAATTTTTGCAATTAAATTGTACTTCAAGAGTGCAACCCTTGAACATCAATTTGGCAGATCAATCTTGGTGTCTCTCACATAGACAATAAAATAATTCATTTGTTGTTCAATTGCCACCTTGCCCTGAGGCATCTCGTAGGTACTATCATATTACCCAAGGATGAAAAGTAGGCCAGGCCACTTTGCCTTAGGATGACCTCTTGATGATATCTATTTTTACTATTTTTCTTGATTGTAGTAATTTTAACAACATTTCAATTGATTTCTAACATAAGTTTAGTTCTTTTTATCATGCATATTTTATCATATTTTAGCATTTCTTTTCATTTTCTTCATCATGAATAAGGGTCTCATTATGAAAGGCTCTATAAATGCTATTAATATCTTTTGAGTGTTCTTGTGTGTAGATTTTAGGTCTTGGCAGGAGCTATCAACATAAATATTCATCACATTTACATCATACCTTGCGGAGGTCACAAGAAACTCCTCCCCAAATTAGTTTTGAGGGTGCAAATATTCTATGTGTTACACCTACCATATTTCTTGATTGTAAAATTATATCAAATTGGTATTAATCCCTCATAGGGATATCATTGTAACCTCATTTTCAAGGACATGATTCAATATTAATGAGAAGGGCACCATTTATTTACTTCTTGTCTTTATATTTATGGTTACATAATTTTGTTATTCAATTTTATTTCATATAATTGTATTAGGTGTACAATTTTTACATACTTCAATGGTGGTCATGGTTGGACTTTGATTCATATTCGCTAATTGTTGCTTTTCTTGATTTTCTTGAGTTGTGAGTACCACCATCCTAGATAGGAATGGTCAAAAGTTGTAGCCATTCTACCCTGATACAACCAATAAATCCTATCATTCTACCTAGATATGGCTCAGAGTAGAATCATAAAATCAAAGAAATAGAATATTCAGTAGACTAAGGCTTCACCTGTAAGTCATTATATCCTTATTTTTCTGCTTTCAGTATAGAAATGTAAAAATTTCATGGTTAAGTAGAGAATTTACAGAATAAATTATATTTTTAGATAGTCTATCTGTGACCACCACTAGGTAAGGTAGCCTTTGTTTATAGCTGCTCCTAGGTCAAGCATCCTATATATATGACCATATATGTGTTAGAAAGCCTATGCTACAAATATGATATCTATTTTCTTATTGTGTGGATTTAATGCTTGCTACCTACTTAAAGGCTAATATCATAATAGGGTTTTGCAATTTTAGATTTCTAAAACTAATTTTTTTATTACCTAGAAATCTAAAATCAGACATTATTTTTATGCATTAGCGAAAAGACATTGAATGCTTTATGCTTACATTTAAAATTTTCATAAAATAAAATGAACCCTAACACACTACGCACCATATTAAACATCAAAAAGTTGGAATTCACACCAAACCATTGATCAAGACCAACGATGGTGGCTTTAATATTTGTTGGCTTGTTATTTTATACCTTATTTTTAGCCAAGGCCGATCCAAGAACCTTTATAAGATGATGAATGGTAAGACCTAGGCTACCTCATTGAGTTTGGACTTCATAACCAAAATTTTGTAGGTTTCACGGCTTGGACTTCACTACCAAGTCTGTGTGTGAGAGCATACAAGTGAAAACCCTTAAAATCAGAAATATCATCAACAAAAGTAAAAACATGAACAACCAAGAAAGAGCAACAACAAATCAAACACACCAAACAGTCTACGAATCACAAATAAATTTTTAAACAAGATAATAATTTTGTATACTTGGTTTCCTTTATTGTTTTCTTAATCAACACATAATGATAACTATGCATATTCAAGCTCAACCATGAGCTCTTAAAGATTAAAACTTATGAGGAGGTCTTGAATGCTTTGGATACAATCTTTAGGATCTCTTCATTCCTACATGATGCCCTAATAGTCATTGTGAGATCAACTCCTCACATAGAGGATCCAACCACAAAAGTACCTCTGCAAGAGGAACACTAATGAGTTATACACGTGATTAAGTGGATAATGTTATTAATCAACATCGATATCGGGCCATAACCAAAAATAACTAGTCTATCGAAGGGCCTAGTAGGGAAATTTACTTCTCTTCTATGACGTGGCCTTCATCACCCTAAAATCCTATCCAAAGCCCACCATTTTAATAGGTGGTGATAATCAAAAGTATGCCTATGCAAAGTCGACATTTGCCATAAACCAATATGACCATGAGCGATTTAATACAATAATCCCCCAAGCATTGTGAAACTCTCATGGATATTTTAAGTTCGATCGAGTTACAACCTCATGACCTTGATGCTTCCACAAAATTTATAGAATATATACAAATGTATAAGGATCCTCTTATAACTTTTTAGGATCAAAAAATCAAACTCATTCATGTCAATATACCTGACCCTCCTTTGCACATCATTGTGTGCTTCAACACGATCCCCTATAAATAATTTTTGATTGACATGGGTTCCAAAATAAATATTATTACCACAACCACACTGAAACATATCAACCTTCCACCTTCTTATATTACAACATCCACATTCACCTTGCAATAATCTAATGATGTTTTATCCCCCACTATTGGTATTATAGTCCTCTCTATTTAGGTTGGGCAAAATACTATGCCTAAATTATGCCACATCCTGGAAGGTAAAAGACAATATAATATATTTATTTGAAGGCCTTGGATGAGGTATATAGAATGTGTTCCATCCATAATATATCAAAACCTAAAATACATACATGAAGGTAAGGATCATGTGGTTCATGCTAACCTATAGCCCTTCAAATATTACAATAAGGAGGATCATTTACAAGAGCCTGCTCTACCATCCATGAACCTGGGAACTAAACCCAATTATCTTATTCCAAGTATAAAATTAACCCTACGGTTAGTCATGAGACTATCTTCATCACCACAATTACCATCGGTATCTCCTGTCACTCCATATTCATCCTCGATTTCTTCAAGTAAGGGCCACAAATATTCCCACAATAATCTTCAACATGTTAGTAGAGGACCTGCCTACTCCTATCAAAAAGGAATAACCCATTGTTGTTATGAATGAATCAAATCATATCATACCATCTCCATCCACCACATCATAGGTCACAATTCACTTGATCAACCTTTAACTCGATGAATACATAGCACAAAATGTTATGTTCATGCCTATCATCAAGTCAATCAAGGATTTAGGTTGACCCTCGATCAAGTTTCCACCCATCAATACCATCCTTTATTCGTTACCCACACATGGGGGATAATAAAATCATCCTAGATAATTGGGTGAGGTATCCATGAATTTTTCAAATACCAATGCATATTCTCATGAGTTTGTGGGAATAACCAATGTTATGACAAGGAACCAAGGTTCTCCAAATCAATCCACACAACTGGTGGTTCCATATAAAATTCCTTCTACATCACAAGTGCTATAAACACTAAAACTAATCACACTTATCTCATCGTACCCAACATATTCATAAAATCAATAACAAGTGTATTCGCTACACCAGAATGGGGATAATCAAGTTGGCATAGCTAAGTTTTGTAATATGGAACAAGAGCATGGATTAAGTAAAAAATAAGAGCATGTGGAAATAATCACTAAAAATGATCATATAGAAGCATCCACATCCCCTCTCTTGTTAAGGACTTCTAACTCACATTTACTAAATTATCTTCTAGCACCTGCACCTAATCCACTTCCATAACCTAGTAGTTGTCATCCAACTCCATCAACAACTATTCAATCATCACCCCTATTAGTCTTAAAACACATTATAGATAATATAGCTAAAGTTGAGACACAAATGGATCACCAAAATTATTCTTTGCAACAAATCATGCATCAGCTCACAAAAATGGAGCTCCAGTAGCAAATCGCATCCATGACTAAATTGTCTCTTCCACAAACACAAAATGGACTTTTGTAAAATCAGGCATAAAATCAACAATGCCACCCACTCCACACTTACACACTATTGTCTAAATATTTGATATCAATTTTCAATTGATTATATGAAGTAAAGATCATTATTTTACCTAAGTTTCATCCCTCATATACAAACCATTTAAAACCCAAGGGATACAAAGAGGATTTATACTATTTATATCATCAATAAAATGGTCATGATATTCAAGCATGCTATGCATTCAAAAATATAGTACAAGATATGATCGAGAAGAATAAAATCCAAATAGATAATCTTATCACTACCAAGAATCAACAAAAAGGTATAGTTAATGATTCATTACCTACACCAAAAAATAAACAGAGCAATCTATAAAGGTGACTGACACACACACAACCCTACCACCTCATCAAACTAATCAACTACATCCACCTCATTTAGGACATCGACCTCATATCTGTATTTCATTATCTAGGCCCATGCCAACCATTTATTAAGAATTGCAAGAAGCAAAAGCAATTACTCTATCGATAGATTCCAATTAGACCCAAACAAGACTAAGCCCAACAGTTATAAGGAGGATCGTTTCTGCCTTTATCATCAAATAGAAGACCATGACATTGATAATTGTTATGCATTTAGAAATATGATCCAAGACCTTATGGATAAGGGGGCTTCACCCATAGATGGTTCTCTCACTTTCCCTCAACCTACCATAATTCAAGCCACATCATCTCATCTACAACCTCAAGATCAACCATAGTCTCATAAGCTTGACAAGCTACTTCACCAGTACATAAGATTTTCAATGACTACCTCAACCCTATTTCAAAAATTATACAAGGCACATGCAATCACCTTACTAGAAATCAAATCAAGAAAACCTAAACTAGGGTCACACAATGAAGGCCTCTAATATTATTATCATCATTTGAATGGGCATGACATTTGCAACTGCTACTCATTCAAGAATCTGGTCAAAGAGATGATAGAATGAAATGAGCTCTGCATAGATAGTTTGCTTATTTTACCCCATCAGGACATTGGCATTGCATAGAATTCATTGTCATAATAGGGGGGTGTGTTTCTATCACTCCTCCTAGCTAAGCCAATCACATCACATCAAACAAAATGCACATTGTGGGTCTTCAAGGTGCCACCACCATCCACATTGTAATTGATGAAGAAAAATAGGGATTTTGAAGGTATTGCACCTTCCCCACATTCACCGATCACCACAAATGCTAGGGATGCATAAGGTATCACACCTTCCCCCTAAAAATAAAAAAATGATAAAAATTTAAAAAAACAATAAAAAATCATCAAAAAAAACCAAACAAATTAGAAAATATAAAAACAAAAAAATAATACAAAACATCAAAACACCAAAAATATTTACATTATTTTATCATTCCTTTCATTGTATTCATTGATTAGTGGCATTAGGTATCCTCATCCATTTCACTTGCATTAGGACAAGTTGTTTTTGAATTCTTTTGAATGACACCATGTTTGTATGCTAGTCATGAATCTCCAAATCAACTTTATCTATCATAAGTATTTGCATTTTTCTTTATGAGTTTTACTTATTAAAATGTCCTCATAAGATAGGTTAGATATTGGATAAATATTAGCAATAATATTTAGATGGCCACTGGCTATTTTATGCACACATTTTAGTTTTCAAAAGCTTGTAGGGAAAACCCTTACACCCCACATATCATTATCATCCACATTATTTTTTGAGAGTAACTATGTTTTTCAACACATCTAATGAGTTGTTATAGGGTGTTCACTAGGGTTTCTAGTCATTCAGCCATACTTAGCTCTTTTTTTAAAATATTGTAGAAAACTATCTTAGCTTTAGAAGGTAAGATCTCGCTTAGATAGTACCTTGCATATTTCGAATCCCAACACAATTTTCCACATTAAAATCCAAGTTTGAACAAGGAAATATGACACTATAAAGTAATCCTTGTCACCTTAAGCGAAAGGTTTTCCATTTCTCATCCTATTATGCGCATTCTCTAAGATTTTGAGCATTGGTAAAAGGACAAGTTTCCCCCTACCCAAGCAATCCGTGCTCTCAAAATGAGCAAGTTTCCAAAAAAAAAAATAGTTATTCCCATAAATAAGCAAATCCCTTTCTCTAAAAAAATAAAAAGTGGTTTTCATCATTATAAATGAGAAACTATCTCAAGCAATCAAAAGAAAATAAGAGGGTAAAGATCTTGAATCCTTGGAATCCTCAGTATTCAAAAGCCATGAGACAATATCCATTACAACAATGGGTTAAATAAAACCCACCTATCAATGGAGTAGCCTTATGCATGGAGATATATATGTCACATTAATGACCTTCTTTTGTATATACCAATGTCATATTATGTTTGAGCTAGATTTTGATGGCTTGTATTGCCTTGTAGTCTAGTCTAACTATATCCAAACTTAGGATTAGGTGATCCTCATTACAACAATGGGTTGCATGAAACCCACCTAGAAATGAGGTAGTATTATACCTCATATAATACATTCACTTTACATACATAGGGATATTGAATATCTAGATCTTCATAATAGACTTATATCTTTCAAGAGTCTTGTGTAGTTAGTATACAATTTTTGATCAATCAACTAGGGTGTTTGAGTCTCATGGAAAACCTTAAAATTCCCTCATAGCACCCAACCATCACATCATAATTTGCAATTTTTCTATAGGATTTTTCTTATTAAGGGGTCCTCATAAGATATGATAGATATCAAATAAATATTAGTGTAGACACCAAAATAGCACCAATCCGATTATGTGACAACAAGCGCTGATCGCATTGACACACATAGCCCCTAGGGCAGCCCTAGAGGTTAAAATAGTGGTTCTAACCACTCACACAGTAGTTTTACAAGTCAGAGATCAATATGGCACCTTTTAGACACTCTGCTACTTATTCGCTCCACCCAGGGATGAGTGTGGATTGGTACTTGTTTCACCCAGAGACGAGTGCATATTGGTACTCGTTTCACCCAGAGACGATTACCAGCGCTCGCTTTGGGGTGGGATGAATTCCAGGTTTGACCAAAAAAAAGTCAAACCTCGACGCATGACAACTCAGAGCTGCCACTTAGCTCTCCCTTCATGGCATAGGAGGGCGAGTGAGTTCTTTTGACAACTCATATCTATCAATTAACTCTCCATTCACTGCATGGGAATGAGAGTGAGTTTTTAGGACAACTCAGATATGCCACTTGAATCTCCCTTCATTGCATGGGAGTGAGAGTGGGCTTTTTCATGACAACTCAAATTAGCTACTTAACTCTCCCTTCATTGCATGTGAGTGCGAGTGAGTTCTTTTGGGCATGTAGCAGCAGTTGCAGAAGCAGTTAAGAAGCCCTTGATCAAGAAGAAATCTTCTCTTCACAAAAAAACATTCATGCTAAGTAGCACTTATGCATGTTATTTCAAAGAGACCCCTTGGGTCTATAAAATGGTGAGCTTCCTCACCCAAAATATATATATAGAAGGATCATTTGAGCAACGAAGTGCTGCCCATTTCATACCTAATTGCGATTTGTGCTTTTACATCCTTAATATCGCATTCGAAAGGGGGGTTATTGGGTGACTATTGGAGGTGCAAATCCATACCCAAAACTCAATTTTTGACCACAATTATCCACCAAATTTGTCAACAATACCCCATAACCAGTTTTGGACCCATCCCAAGTGGATTGGTGTCAAAACAGTGCCTCAAACGGTGGGCGTCCTGCCCCCGGGTGCTCCCCAAACTATCACAATGCTAATCGCCCCACCCCAAGATGATTAGAAATTTGTGATAGATTTATTTGTTTTTTCTTTTGCATTCAATTCTAGATAGGTTAAATAGGTTACAATTCAAATTTCATTACATTCTGATCATTTTTGACCAGGTTATTGCTATTTCTCGCTTTCACTAATATGCCATCATAAAAATATGGGTTCTAGAGGCAAAATTGGAGGAATCTGACCTTCTGGGTCTTCTCAAAACACCCCCAATTAGCTAACCCCAATTTTTTAGGTCATTTGGAGCTTCTAGGATAGGACATTGAAGAGGGTGCTTTTTGATAAGTTATTGCAGGTCTATTCGTCCCACCCTGGAACGAATACCAATCTGTCAAGGGTCTATTCGTCCCACCCTGGAGTGAATAAAAATATATGAGAAATTTTTAGACTGTTCTTTTTGCAGTGGTCTTCTGATAACATTTTTATGCTTCTGTCAAAATTTTAGGTCAATAAGAGGTCATCTGATAGTCGTTTTATTATTTTCATGCATACACTAACAATAGGCTTTGGGAAATACATGTTTCATTTTGTCTGCAGGTGTTACTAATATTTTCTGTTTCTTTGAATGCAGGTTTCCGACAGTAGAGGAGCAAGAAAGATCAAATAATCATATACACAAGAGGCGATGACATTTTGGTCTGCCCATCTTACATGTGGGCACGCGAAAGAAGGATTGTGATCCATGGATGTTGTGACAAGAAACACATTTGACGCTCCTTTCCCCTAAAAATGAAGGAGACGTATTGTAACACAATTTACAAAGTGTATCAATAAAGAGATTACCATATTTCTATTGCTTTTATCTTGTGTCAATTTGTATATGTTCTTTCTTGTTCTTTCTTGTGGCATATTCCTTTTTGTTTTCGTATCCTCGTGCTTTCAATGGCGATCACGGTGGGACGAATAGTAGGTTTGACTGGAAAAAATTCAAACCTCGAAAACTCTGCCAGTTAACTCCACCAGGTTTGAGCTAGATTTTGATGGCTTGTATTGCCTTGTAGTCTAGTCTAACTATGTCCAAACTTAGGATTAGGTCATCCTCATTACAACAATGGGTTGCATGAAACCCACCTAGAAATGAGGTAGTATTATACCTCATATAATACATTCACTTTACATACATAGGGATATTGAATATCTAGGTCTTCTTAATAGACTTATATCTTTCAAGAGTCTTGTGTAGTTAGTATACAATTTTTTATCAATCAACTAGGGTGTTTGAGTCTCATGGAAAACCTTAAAATTCCCTCATAGCAACCAACCATCACATCATAATTTGCAATTTTTCTATAGGATTTTTCTTATTAAGGGGTCCTCATAAGATATGATAGATATCAAATAAATATTAGCAATGATATTTAGATGGCCAGTAACTATTTTATGCACACCTTTTAGTTTGCAAAATCTTATGGGGAAAACCCCTATATTTCACATATTTCATCTCACATACAAATGTATAACTTTTATGACGAGATTAACATTTTAATTCATGACTTTTATGCATTTTGTGGTGTCTACAATTAGTTTTTTAAACACATATAGATTCATTTATTATGTTTAAGAAATTAAAAAATATATACATATTTTTCATTAGAACATTCATATAAATTTTAATGCATCACACATATCATATTTGTCATAACAATAACATGAGATCACATCCATAATCAGATAAACAAATATAATCAGATATTTAACATTAGACAGATGATTCATACATATACATATAGGCATACAACTATGCATGTATACCACAATATCTAAGTATGTATCCATCATATAGATATTACATTCATCATTGTATCCATAACATAAAATTAAAACACAACATAAACACATGATGAGGCATAAATGAGATATAATATATATATAGAAATATCAAAGTACATCATGATACAAAATGCTCGTAGACTACAATAGAGTTAGTCCTTAGAACTTACTCTCTTAAAAATAAGAGAACACATAGATAAGTTAGGTTGGCCCTACGCCACTACTCTCACCTCCATCCTCAACCCCACTCTGATGAGGCTAAGAATAACCACTAGCCTCTGATGTCTATGGAGGGTCTTAAAATTTGGTCACCTACTACCTCATTGATGACTGCCCTAACTTAGTGCATATTCTATGCCATGATACCCCTGATGAGAATTATGTTAGTAGTATACCTCCACATCACTCTCCCTCATCCTCTAAGCTCATAATATATACCTGATCTGATCATCGAAGAGAGGAGTATCAAGCCACTTGTGCTTGCAATATCCCCACATCACCTATGGATTATCCACCTATACCTGTTTACCCCTGAGTCGTAGTCATGGAACCCACCTAAACCTATAGAGAATCTCACTCTATTGTCCTAACATTTAGCTAACCCTACAATAGGTATACCACTACCTCTACCCAATGAGGATAATCTAGGTATGGCCTCAAAATAACCTGATCTACCCTCAATCCCTCCAAATATTTTGTATAATGGGATATCCATCAAGCTTCCAAGCTGCATATCCAATCTTCGTGTCATCCAACTCAACTGGTGGTACTGATAGTCCCTACCCAAATATGCTCTTATCTCCATACCTAAAGGATGAAGCTACAACCTAACCCAAGTCAAATCTGGTGCTAAATATCATACAACTTATCATATATGTGCATAAATATAGTACTCCTCCACACCATGATAATCAACTGCTAGGTGTTGCACTTGATCAAATACTAAACCATATCAAGGAGGTTCCATGTGAACCTCGCACATAAATAATTTGATAGTAGGATGTTTGAGATGACATACATTAATACTGCATGTCTTCAAGTAAATACTTGTGTATCATATCATACCCTAATCAATACCTCACCATGGTCCATCCATTGTAGCACCTCTACCTAAACTCCAAAACTCCTTTGAAGTACTCTCTCCCATAGTAGAAGGGGAATGGAGGTGATGGGGTGTCCCTTAATCAGAACACATAATATACAATATACATCCTTCAAAGTGACCATCATCTCATCGATCAAGAAGTGAAAGGTGTTGGTCTTGCTATCCCAATGAGTAGCCAAGGCCATCAAATAGGCCTGATCTGACATCATAGTGGGTATACGAACAACCTGTTTGAGGCCAATCACCTCAAACCATGCCCAATACTCATTTTTGAGATGACACTGCAACTCATCAAACAAGGTGGGTACTCTATAGAGAGTCATCAATATCTTAAGCCCGACCAACATAAAAAATCAACAAAAATACCAAAAAAAGGAGAAGAAAAAGTTTCAAAAAAATTCATAATTTTACATTCAAAATGTAGCTACCTCATCCTGATATGGTCTATAGGTGAGGTCATCCTACCCTAGGATGATCGCCCCAATGGTCAAAAATTTTACCATTGTATTTTGAACGAGATCACTCCACCTTAGGAAAACCCCCAAGTTGCATAAGGGAATCCACCCTTGCCTAGGACAACCCTGCAACGGCATCCAAAAAAAAGGCTCTAAAGCATAAATTTTTTACAAAAAAAGTTAAATCTAAGCCTACACTAGCCTAATCTAGATTACCTAATCTAATGTTAGGTTTATTACCAATATTTTAGTGAATTTCATTTACTATATTACTTAATGAGGTTCATTTTATGATTTCAAATCAATAGTAGATTAGGAATCAAGTGTATACCTTCTTTTCTCTAGCTCCTCCACTCGTATATGCCTCTGATCAATCCATCATGATAGTAGGTTAGGTTTCCAACAACATTTTGTGTCAAAAAACTCTCTCTTCCACCTCATCTCTCCTTTTATATCATTGTCAACTGTGCAAATGATATTAAAAATTTATAAAATTTGATTTTATATTTTCCAAATTCTTATACCACCCCTCTATGGGGTGGTCGTATTTCGTTGTGACCATCCTACCTTGATACGACCCCAAAATTTACAAGTGGAAACCATTCTAGTGGGCATCATCAACATCAATTTGGGCAATTAACAACATCTAGTGGTTCAAAATCATAATCATTTTCAAACATCAATTCAAAAATTATAGGTATCACACTTTTTCCAATGAGCAATCAAAAATAAAGTAACACAGGGTAGATCAAGGTTACGCACCTTCCTGATAAAAAGCTTGAATTTAGTCTAATCACCAATCAACAAATCAACTACTATATTTAAGAGGTTGCACCCTTTACCTCGCATTCAATAAATCCAAAATAAATTGACAAGCTTAAAAGGTTGTGCCCTTTACCTCGCTATCTTCAAATCAATTTCAAAAAGCCCCAAAGATGCATATTTCCTTTGGCCAAATTTTCAAAAGCCCAAAAAATACTTATTTCCTTTGGTAAAATTTTCAAAAGCCCCAAAGATGCCTATTTCCTTTGGTCAAATTCTCAAAAGCTCCAAATATGCCTATTTTATTTGGTTAATTTTCAAAAGCCCCAAAGATACCTATTTCCTTTTGTTAAATTATCAAAGGCTCAACAGATACCTATTTCATTTGGTTAAAATTTTAAAGTTCCCAAAGATACTTAATTCCTTTGGTAAAATTCCAAAAGGTTCTAGAGGCACATAATCCCTTTGGTAAAATTAATTACAAAAAGTATCAAAAGGCACCTAACCCCTTTGGTAATATCAAGCCACAAAACTTGAGTGAAACTTGTATCTAGTAATTTTCTCTATCAACTTGGTAATTGTAGTGATTGGTTGTCTATGCAATTTGATAGGATAAGTAAATTATCATAAGATCACTTTATAAGAGTATTCATCAATCATGGTCAAAATCATGTTGGTAGTGGGACGTTTCCCCTTTACACATCCATAAAAGACCTAAAAATCCCAAGCAAGTCATCTTTGTCAAGAAACTCATCTCTTTCATCACTTTCCACCTCCTCATCGACTCGTTGCTTGAGGGGTAGTCATACATCGCTACGCCTTCAAAATTCATAATCAAAGTCAATAAAACAGTCAATCATGTTAATTGCATTTGTCCAAGAATAATTTCCAAAGATAATTAGGCCCCTACTTAGAGCAGACAACAAGCAACCATTTAAACACATAACAAGACAACTAAAATTATCTATTTTGTATACCCTGAAAGGTTACCAAATACTTGGTATTCGCCAAAGCTTAGGGTTGTAAGTCCCTTGACCCTACCTAAAATTTGGAGAGAAATTAAGACTATTTTCTTTACTTTCATTAGAAGCAATGATTAAAATATGCATATTCTTTCCATGATTGGGGCATATAAAATTAATCAGATCAATGAACATCAATCAACCTTCTATTTGACTTTAGGTCATCTATTTTTTCTCCACACTATGTTTTCACACAATGCATCCAAAAAAGGGACATCTGTAGACACCTAAAACACATCATTTTGAGGAGACTACTTATATGGATACCTTTTCATACCATATGACCCACCTTGGGTATCCCCAAGGCTTAATAGTGGTTTTTACTACTCAAATAGGGGTAAATTACCTTTTGTAGCCTAGACCATCCTAACCACGGATGGTCTCTAGAGGTCATCCTACCCTGGGATGTCTAGTAGTCACAACCGTTTTACCTTGGGATAGGTAAACCTGTAACAAAATCTGGCTCCTAAGTTAAAGAAAAACTAGTTACATGGATAGCTAAGCATCAACTTTCAAGTGCGAGAATGTTATAGAATCCTTGGTTGGTCTTCCTAAAACCAATTGTTTCTTGATTCTTGGATTCTCTCACAAGCCAATATTCTCCTTTAGAAAGTCTATAAAAATATGCCTTACCTTCATTCAAAATACTGGTTGTTCTTCTATAATGAAGTGCTACCAAATTTTTCCTATGTGAAAAAGAGCAATTGGATGATAATGAAGTGTTGTCGAATTGAATACCGAAGAGATTCTACTCTCATAAGCAATGAAGTATTACTAGATTTTAGTCATGGAGATCTCAAGTGCAACAATGGAGTATTTCAAAGCTTGAATATCAAATTCAACACTCTTTCATCATCAACATCCTTATTTCATGCTAATTTTTACAATTAAATCATGCTTCAAGAGTGCAACCCTTGAACATCAATTCATAAAATGAATTGTAGCATCTCCTGCATTAGCCATAAAATAATTCATACATTGTTCAATGGCCATCTCACCTAGAGGTGGCCCACAGGTGCTACCGCCTTACCCAAGGATGGTCAACAGGCTAGACCGCTCTACCTCAGGATGATCTCCTAATGATATCTATTTTTACTATTTTTCTTGATTGTAGTAGGTTTAGCAGCATTTCATTTACTTTCTAACATAAGTTTAGTTCTATTTATCATGCATATTTTATCGTATTTCAGCATTTCTTTTGAGTGTTCTTGTGTGCAGATTTCAGTTCTTGGTAGGAGCTATCAACATAAAGATTCATCACATTTACATCATACCTTGCGGAGGTCACAAGAAACTCCTCCCCAAATCAGTTTTGAGGGTGCAAATATTTTGTGTGTTACACCTACCATATTTTTTTATTGTAAAATTATATCAAATTGGTATTAATCCCTTAGAGGGATATCATTGTAACCTCATTTTCAAGGACATGATTCAATATTAATGATAAGGGCACCATTTATTTATTTCTTATATTTATCTTGATGGTTACATTATTTTGTTATTCAATTTGATTTCATATAATTTTATTAGGTGTATGATTTATGCATACTTTAGACTACTAAAAAGGTTCTATTACACCACAATGGAAAGAATAACATATTTTCATACAAAGAAACAAGAACAAGGTACACACACTACATCATGCCAAAAATGCAAAAATAATCTAAGCATGGTAAATTCAACAAAGTAGAAGAATAAATGGCATATTGACTCAAGAGATGGTCATCACATGACTGGAAATGTACAATGGTTTGACTATCTCGAAATCATTAATGGTTATAGACTAAGAATTACAGACAACCAAACTTATCTTGTACATAGATATGGATGTGTAACACCAAGAAAATCATTTTCAAACTTTCTACTACAAAAATTATTGTATGTTCTTGGATTAACATTCAATATCATTTCAGTAAGCAAGTTAGAAATTAATTAGATAGTCAATTTTAGATATATGAATGAGATCAATACATGCCTTATCATAAACTAAAGTGAGATAGAGGCAACAAGATAAATCCATGGAAATACATATATCCTGAGACTCAATGAAAATGTCACAATAATTTGTTGTATTTAAAAATGATACTAACTCATTTCCTGAGGAATAGGTTGAAGAAAATGAAGAACCAACACACCATAATGGTAAGCATAGAAGAATCAAAATAAAAAATATGAGAGGTCAACAACACTATGCTCTACTCAAACAGCTAGAATCTGAAGAAGCAACAAAACCAAATGAGGATACTCAAAAAGAAGAAAACAAAGGAGGATGGATAGAAGAGAATGATATCACCAAGTAATCCAAAGACCATTCTCAAGAAGAAGATCCATATTGAATATTTAAATCTTCAATACCCAAATAATGTAATACATGGGGGGTGTTAGATTTAGAGTATATTACATCATTTGGATCATGTAAATGTACCACATTTGGTACATAGTTAGATTACGAGATTACTTTAGTTGTAATTTAGCTAGTTACTTCAAACAATGTAATAAATGCACAAGAGTCAATGTGCAAGGTGTCCTCTTGTAAAACTAAGTAGAGTGTTGGCCAAGGAATCTATCTTCCTATATAAAAGGCCTCATAGTGATAGCTCAAATGAAGATCATATCAATCATATCAATTCATTATAATAGAGTGTAGTAGATAATGGTAGAACTCTTTTATGGAGTAAAATGTAGTTCTTTAGCTTATATTAATGGAGTGATCATCACCTCCATACTGCATTGTATTTTTGTCACTTTATATTTACAGTATATTTTAGTCATATTGTAGAATTACTTTCTTTCATATTTTTTGCATTTCATTAGGACCTCTAATATATCTCTCACACTACATATATCCTTAAAATCTAACAGTTCTAAATCCTAGACCACCTTGATATTTTTTTAGTAGACTTTATCCAAACCATCAAAGAAAATATAAGCTTATTCTTAGATCCAGATCAAAGAAATATTTTTTGAATTTTTTCTATATTTTGACACACCTCATTAGGAACTTTAAAAATTGATATCAAGAACAAAAAAATACTCTGAAGGTATACCTAGACCAACGTGGCTTTGGTATCTTGGCTTATAAGAACTCCCTTCCACCCAATAAGCTTCATATTACGTTGGATGACATTGGTCAACATGTTGTCATTTGGTCTACCTTGAAAAAGGGGGAGGCCAAGATAGGTGGAGAGAAAATTGGAGATGGTGCACCCCAATATTTTATATTTTAAGTTGTCTCTCCAAAGGAGTGTTTATGAAATGGATGTTACTATTGATGAAGTTGGCCTTTTTCCCTATTACTTTTTCATATGAATTCAAGATGCTCTTAATGTTTCTATATTTCAGAATAGAAGAATGGGTGGTAAGGATAGTGTCATCAACAAATTATTGGTGAGATATTATATTAAGCCTAGATCAAGCTTTGATACCTAAGATGGTTCCAGAAGTACAAGCCACTTTGATAAATATGCCCAAGGATTATGCTAAGATGATGAACATAAAGTGATATAGAGGATCACCTTGTCTCAATCCTTTGGAGCTCTTGAAATAACCAACTACAAAGTCATTTATGAGGATAAAAAACCACATAGTTGAGAGGTATTATTTTATGAGTTTGATCCAATCATCATGGAAGCTGAATTTGGAGAGGACAGTAAACAAAAACCCCTAGAAGACCATGTAAAAGACTTTATTCATGTCCAATTTTAGAAAGAAACTAGGTTTCTTACTTTTTGTGATAGAGTGAATCATCTCATGGATAGTTATGATGCCATCAATGATAAGCCTCATTTGGATAGATCTTACATCAATAGTTATTAGTAGATTCTTCTTTTTCATTTTATCCCTATCAACTTTAACCATTGGCTCAATCTCTTTCTCCCTCAACTCTATACCTAGGACTTTAATTCTAAGACCTCTTATAGATATAATTGGTATGGAACATATCATTGTATCTCCTTATGGGCCTATAAGGGGTCTAGGATGATCATATAAAAATATTGATTCTCTTCTAAATCAGATCCCACACTTGCATTATATGTGCCTTTATATTCTAATGTACTAATCTTACATCATCACTAGGATACAACATTTAATGTGCAATGGAGCAAGTTACATTAATCCAACTACATGAAATTTTAAATACATCTACCCGTACATATGGTAGGATTCAATCATATCTTATTGCTCCATTAAATTATCATTTTTATCATATATTTTAATTGTAGATCAATCTTCTATACCTTTGTATATTTTAGGCCCAAGGGTAGGATGAGATTTGTCATTACTTTTCTTGGTGGGAACATAAGACTTAGTAAATTGGCTAAGTAATAGAATAATAAAGCCAATATTTCCTCTATCATTCTCAAGTCATTAGGGCAATGTTGGTCTAAAAATCCACCTATGGTTAAAATATGCACCCAAAGACTTTGACCAACATTGAAATACCTTGAAGTTATGAAACTTTATAGGTAAATCTCCAGACTAGATAGTTCCTTCAAGTCCTAACTAATCTAATCCTAAAATTTTAGGGGGAAAAGGGTGCTGAAAGAAGTAAAATGAGTTGGAAATAGAACTTATGATGGTGTAGATTAAGCTACATTAAAATACATATAATGTGAAGCGGATATGCTAATAAGAAATCAATTAAAATGCCTAATAGACCAACCAATTTTGATTAATTATAGAACATTCATTTATACATTCTACAATCATCAAATTGCAAATTCTAGAACTAGGGAATGAACATATGCATAAATCCAAAGAACAAAAATTAACACTACGATCATTCAACTAGCCAGTATTAGAAATAAACAACTATTCATACATACACATTCTATGAAGAAGTTAAATGAGAGGCCAAGCAACAATCCCTTTGTATTTATCAAAATTTAATATGTACAAGAAGATTCTAAAAGCTTAAGAGTCAACCCTTTGAATTTATTACATTCAAGTATATATAGCTTTCTACAATAAATTATGTTATCATGGCATCATTGCTTTGAGTGTGGATTATTGTTATATCAGAAGCCTTACTAGTCTCTATAGGTTCTTAGCAACATGTGTGTTGTAACCGATTGGTTATGGCCTACATACATCATATAATTCTACTTTATCTAAAGTAGTAGTGGCCTTGTTATTTGCATCTGGTTCATTAATTTCTCTAATATTTCTATTGAGCTTCCATTAGCATTTGCACAAGCACATCGGTAGTGGTGTAGTGGCTCATATTATCTGATAGGTGATCTTACCTAGCTAGATCCTATGATGGTGACTAGCCACCCGCTATTGTGTTATCACCAAATATTAATCCTTGAACTATACCTATCCATACTTGATTGTCAAGTATTGGTAACTTTTTCTTTGCAAGGATTTTTATCTTACCAAATCGATGAAGATTTGGTACCCAACCACCTATGTACTAGATGCAAGATCATTTGTGGCCTTTGAACTTAGCCAAATTTTACCTTTCACTTTATATTAACTATTGGGTGATGGATTTTTGGCACCCATATGTTTCTTGGCTTAGTACAAAGTTCTTAGTATTTCCATGACTTGGCCAAATTTAGCATTTATTTTTCCTTATGCTTAAGGGCAATGAATTTTTTGTACCCATATATTATTAGGAAAGGTGCAAAATGTCTGATTACTTCAATACTTAGTCTTTTTTAGCATCCATTAAGTGATGAGTTTACATCCATTATACCCTCACTTCTTTATTACAGCGAAATTTTGTTGGTCATATTGGGACATAGCCAATTTTCATCCTCCTTTGCTCATATCACTATCGGGTGATGGATTTTTAGGGCACATCCTCTGCATGGGTAGGTATACATTCTTCAATGACTCCAAAAATTGGTGAATTTTACTCTCCTTTTTACCTTCTAATGCTAGTGATGGACCTCTGGTAACTCTTTGTTGTGTGGCAAGGTATATAATATCCAACAGGCTCCATAGTTAGATAATTTTTTGCTTTATTTTCTACTGATCAATGGGATTTTGGTACTCGTCTGCTACTATCCTTGGTATAAAATTTTTGGTAGCTCCCCATATTAGGGAATGTTTTGCTCATTTTTGTACTACAAGTTGTCGAATGATAAATTTTTGGTACCAATGCATTATTAGACTGAGTACAAAAATTTTGGTAGCTTCTTGACTTAGCCAATTTTTGTTCCTACTCCAATCGGGCGATGGAGAATATGTACCCTCACTTATTTATTATGGGGAAATTTTTTTGGTGACTTAGATACTTGGGTAGTTTTGCTAATTTTCATTCGATGATGGATTTTGTGTACCCGTTCACTGTTCAACTAGACAATTATTTTCCAGTGGATCCTAGACTTGGCCAAATTTAGCTCCCTTTACTCTTTCAAGCTCCTAGGTGATGGATATCATGTACCCATATACTGATTGGTCTAGTACCAATTTTTTGATGGCTTCCTGAATTGGATGATTTTTTAATTTATTTTTCATCGATTAATGGATTTTTTGTACCTGTTCATTTTTGCTAAGGGGGAAAAACTTTTGGTAGCATCTATACTTAGCCTATTTTTTGTTTCCTTTGTCTTTCATCCAACATAAAGGTTTTAAGGATTCATCCTAGCATGTGTAGGTAAAAAGTATCTTGCCTTATCCACACCTAGTTGTTTAATATTCTAATGCTACCTTTTGTATTTTTAGCCAAAGTGCATGTGGATGGTGATAAATAGTACCCACATTCTTGGTGACTCACAAGGAATTTTCCTTAGTGTAAAATAATAACTCAGAATGGTTTTCTCTTACTAATGATAGACAACTAAACACTCATTTTATGCCATATAAAGAGAAACATAGGATATCTACACAAGTATATGCAAACCTACAAAATTGAAGCACAAAAAATAGGTAAAAATGAACTATACAAGATGTCATTGATGATAAGGATAGGGATATTGTCTCTTGGACAAGACCTTGAGAAAAAGGAGGTCTAAATCTACTTACGGATAGACATAGATCTTGTGCCAACAAAGGGTAAACTAGTGATACAAAATATATGCCTAGGGAAAAGGATAGGGATATTATTACGCAAAAGACACTTGTAGAGAGAGGAAACAAAATACTAATAATGATGTGGATGATGGATTTTGTGGTAAATTTTATAGGTCGTAACATAGGAAGAAATGGATAAAATAAAGCAAAAATTATGCATGAGGATACTTTGAGAATGGGACACCTCCAAAAAATCCTAGATAAGACACAAAAATAGAGTTTGTGGCACAATTTATAGGCACAAATATGAATAAAAACAAAAATATGAAGCAAAAATGGTACATAGGGATACCTAAAAAATGGGACATCCCCACAAAATTGCATTACACTGATTAAACATGATAATAGCTAGCTTTTGCTTCAATTATAGAATAGATGCCTTAGTAAATCACCATTTTTCTACTTTTTACTTCTCTTACACTTTCCTCACTTATTGTTGAGCAAGAACTTTTCCGTTTTGTAGATCCTCTCTATCTTCTTTGGGCTCATTTTTAGCATTTAAAAGTAATACTTTGAATGTAGGAAATTATTGTAATTGTATATAGAGGTAAGCCTCAAATTTCACCTGTGCCATCTGACAATTGCATTTGACTACTACTTGAGCATCTTATTTGAGTTTGACACTTTTGTGTCTTAATTGAGCTTGCCCATAAAATTGGATCTTTAACAATTATACTATTATGTACTTTGCTTGCATAATTCTTCTTGATATAATGTGTTATGGCCACCATTTGGTTTATATGTTAGTTCCACTTGTGTCACCTCTACTTCTTTCTCTTGATGTCATCCATTAGGCTATGGAGTCATAATTTCTAAAAGGATTATAGTACAACTATACGAGTGCAAAATTATTATAGTACCCAAAACTATTATCTACCCCTCATTATTGTTCATCCTCTCCATTTGGAGAGTGCTTTGGCTCTTCCTACTATTGTGACCATACCTCTAATTTCACTCTGAATTATTCATCCTAATGAGCAATGGGTTGATCTATAGGGATCTAAAATACTTGGTATATTTTATTCCAAGTTTCCATAGAAGATACTAGAATCCCTTTTAGTTCAAATAAAATGTTTTCCAATATATAGTGGTTTCCAAACTAAATCATTTTGTAGCCTCCTAGGATATCTGGGAAATTTATTGTACATTTTCCATGAAAGGAAGGAAAACATGTAGAGTCACCTCTTTAATATTTTGTTAGTAATGGCTCCTGATCTCCAATCTTTTGAGATTTTTGGGCCATGGTACTTTTCTGTTTTCTACTCTAATTCAATATAACTATATCCAATACCTCTTGTTGTTGGTGTAGCTAAGCCTTAAGATCTAGTGGTTCTAAACTTTCCTACTACATTATCCCTTGTGTTGTTTGCAACTTTTCCTTCAAATCCTTGATTTTTTATCTCTTAGTTGCAATTCCTTTTTAGAGGGAGCTTTATCAAGGATTCGCTTTAGTTATTTAATTTCATTTTTTAGAGCATCTTGCTCTATCTTCTCCTTGTATAGATTCACTTATTGTGATTCAATATTCTTATTGGTGGCTTTCAGGTCCTTATCCATGTTTATTATTTGCAATAATGAAGTATCCATCTCAGTATGGATAGCCCAAAGTGTTTCTACCTTAGAAATTTTGGAGAGGTCCTAGCTTTGCATTTCCAACTACCAATATTTTGATCTTTTTTTGAGATCACCTTCTTGACCTTGGGCTAGGAAGTCACTTTTATTCTTTTTTTTGAATCATATCCAATGTATCATAGGTCAAAATGACTACTTCTTGATATTGCTATTCTTCCTTCATCCATTTTTGCTAGTTTTCCTCCACATTTTAGATAATGGAGAATAATTCTAGGAGTATTTCTTTAGTATTGAGGGGAAATATGGGAGTGGCTAGGAATGCAGGCATAGGTATAAGTGGATAAGACACCATTGCCTTCATTGAAGTTAAGTTTCCCCGTACCTCCTAGCGCTTATAGCTCATGGATGAAGGGGTGAATTATGGTGGGTGTGTTAGTGGTGATGTAGGAGTGGGTGATGGTGCTTGAAAGTTATTTGATGGAGGTTGTAGTGGTGTTTCCAATGGTGGTTGGGGTATGGATGAGATAATTTCTAATGATGAAGAAGATTGAGGGGACTATGAAGAGGGATTGGAGAACATACCTTGTATTTGTACAACTATTGCTTTAGTCCTTTGAATTTCGTACTATAGTTGCTATATCTTGAGTGCAACTTACTTTTATTCCTCTTGCAATCACTATTTTTTGTCATAGCCTTTTCTATATTAGAGCTTTCAAGACTTGGGTGATCCTTTCACTTATTTCCTGCTTTGAGGCCCTTTTTGGGTGATCTGGACTATGACAATAGTTGTGCTCTATATGGTTTACGAGTACTTGATCTCCTGGTGTATACTATCATATGTGCCTCTTTAGCATCTACAACATATTCTTCTATAGCTTGCTAAGGTTGAGGTAGGGATTATGCTTTAGCTTCCACATCATAGGTAACAAAGGGGCTTGTGATTGTGGTTGGATTTATATCTCCTCATATTCTTCTCCTTCATATTCATTAAATTTTGGTAGTGTTTTTACCTTTGGGAATATTTTCTTCTCATGGTCTCTTGTGCAACTAATGTATTTCTTATCAAATTTTGAGATAAAATGCCCATCTGAATTATCAAGGAAGGTCTTATTAATTTTGTCACATTCACATCATGAGATCCACAATTCCTCTATTTTATGCTCTTCCCAATTTTTCTCACTTATAATTTTATCAACTAGGTTGTGGCTAATCCATTGGTCTAGATTTCTATTTAGGTCAAAAACTTGCTTAAACCCATAACATACTCTCCATGGTGGCATGTCTTGCATTACCATGAATTTGAATGGTGATACCTGGTCCTTTATCTAGTTTCTAAATATTTCAATATTTGCATTTGATACTATAGGCCCAAAATAGCCACATACTTAGGAGAATTTTGCAAATTTTACCTAAGTTATAAAGTTCTCATTCTGCACACCTTACAATGTCTTTTGGAGTTGATCCACAATAGGAGGCATGAGCCTGCTCGACACTTAGTAAATTTTCATGCTTGGAGTGATTCCGGGAAACTTATTTTTGTTTTGGATCTGGACTTGTGATGCGTCTCGAATCCACAAAAGTTTTAAGAAGATATGGCATTAATGGTAAAAAATTTTGGATTGGCGACCGCTCGATATTTTGAAATACTTCATGAGTGGCTAAGTGTTGGAACACCATATTTTGGATAACCCATAGAGTATTTTCACCCAAAATGGTGACAAGGTGGGATTCTTTATTCAAAGTAGATGCAGATTCATGACAAGAAGTGTTTTTGACTAACTTCTTTCCAAAATGGTGATAAGGCAGAATGTTTTATTCTAAAGATAGTGTGGAATGGAGAAAGAGTCACTTTGTACTGTAATGGGTCTGAATTGGTGATCATATGCCAATGCACTTGCTCAGCCAGAATGGAATCTACAAAATTTGTAAAGAAAGGATGATGTCATTGATATTTTTATGCAGATTGATAGATACTTTATGGATAATGAAGGAATATGAAGAACAAAGAGCAGATTCAATTCCACTTAGCCTTCAGGTCATTTGGAAGCTGAATTAGCATTATGTAGTTTCTAAGATAGAAGGATGACATCACCAGCATTTTAAAGTGGAATGGCACTATGTTCTCCTTGCCATTATGAAAAGCTTATATCTAGATGGATCACAACCATACGATGGGAGAGATCAACGATGAAAATTGTGTCAAAGAATCTAAGGTATTTAAAGGTAATTCTTCACCAGTGTTGTAACAGTTAGTTGGAGAGGAATCCGAAGCATCAAGGGTTTTAAAAAATATAGAACCAGAGGTGGTTATAGATTGACGAAAGCATATGGCTTCCAATAAGGATCAACGATGATACACAATATCAAATAGACTAAACTCCAATTTGTGCCAAGTGACTAGCAATTTACAAAGGCCTCGAGTTGCCATGGTGGCCCACTTGTATTGGATTTCATGGAAGGTGTACAAGTAAGAAAATACCAACAAGAAATCTCTGTTGTGCTATCAAATTTTGATCTTTGTAATGTTCTTGAAATTTTTAATTTTTGCAAAACTATAAGTAGAAGTCGAACCCTCATTTTTAAGGGCTGGCTCCAGTGTGTTTGTCTGTGTTAATGTAAATATTTCCAAAAGCTAATGGAAGGAGCATTACATTGATCTTCACCTCAAAATTTGTATCTTCATGATTGACATTAGAGGTTCAAATTATTTAGCTATATTTCTATGAATACTTAAGTGATTATTTTGTGCCAAATTAATGGATTACTAGCTTTTGAAGTAATTGAAATATGCTTCTGAGATTGATATTTATTGTTAAGAAGTGCATTTCTGTAGAATATAGATATTGGTGAATTCTATTATTTATATTATCATTGTCTGGATATTGAAATCATTGTCTAGAATATTTCTCTATTGTGCATTAATGAATGAAGAGTCATCCAATTTATGATAATGTTGATCTGAGTTATGTGTATTTGGGTTAGTTTTTTTAAGCTTTATATTGTGGTGCATTGTTGTTAGCCTATTCATCCACTATTGTTCAAATTTATCTAACCCTAACCCTTTCTTACCCTAACCTTCAAACCCTAAGTGGGCATAATTATGTCAACACCCTGTTTAAGTTGACAAGTAACCAACCTACTCTGGAGATTGGATTGAAAACTCTGTTTTGGTCCATCAAATGTTGAGTTTTGAGCTACATATATCAGGTACAAGCCTTGAAAAAAAATAGGAATATAGACAACCGTAGTATTGAGTGAAAAATTGATGCAACTAAGTACCCAATAGTTTTTGGCATGCTCGATGGTACCAGTTCACAAGGAACATGAAATCCATCAAATGAGTTACTATTATCTCAACCTAAAGGAATCAAGATTTGGTGAATTATCTTGACCTTGTAAGTGGAGAATAGCAAGTTCACCTAGTGACTCCTTGGTCTTTAGACTCAGAAAAATAATTATCCATGTAGACCAGTGTCCTTTCATGTATACCAGTTCTTTAAAAAGGAATAACCCTAACTTTTATTTTTACTATGAGTTACCTTATAGAGGGGCTACTATTGCCAGAAGTTTATATCAATATTTTCTCATAGAGGAAGAGCTTATGGAAGAAAATATTGTATTCCATCCAATAGTTCCACCAATAAGAGATACAACAAAAAATATGGCATAAAATGCAACTCCTAATCAACCATTATAGGAGGACCCTAGCTAGAACACATCCGGTCCTCTTAGATTAGCCCAAATGAATGCCATCCCTCAAGTTGTATCTAAATATATCCCCACTTACGATGGATCTGGGAAAATAGTTTATGAGCACTATTAGGATATCTTGAACCTGGTAGCAATCCACAACATAAAGGAAGAGGATATTATTGTAAGGATTCTAGCCCTGTCCTTCAGAGGAAAGATATTACAATAGTTTAGAAATATGGAATACAATACTATCACTTCATGGCAAGCGCTATAAAAGCCATTCATAGAGAAATTTAATGAGTCTACTGACCCCTTTTCTCTGCTTAACTAGTTTACGTCCATGCAAAAAACTTAGCAAGAAACTATCTTAGATTTCAATTTGATATTTAGCAGAACATGGAAAAGAATTCCCCCACCACTAGACCTGTTACTTGTTTGGCTTATATGTATTATATCCTAGCTCTTGTATCAGATTTAGGACTACAAACACAACAATCAGGAGTAGAAACCTTCCCCCAAGTTTATAATGTAGTAGTTCATGCTGAAAATATCCTAATTAATGTCGAAAGGCTTCCCCCAAAAAGTGTTCCACCCTACAACTCTGAGACCACTAGTAGCCAAATTCAATCCACAAACCCTTCTAACATGTACCCACTTTTTTTATCATATCCATATCCACAAATGAATGTGATCCCTCAATCAAATCCTATATCCTCTGCAACTCCTTTTCCTCTCCTTCCTTCTCAATCATCTCAGGATTTTTTTGCTATCCTAGATATACAAAATGCTCTAAAAAATATGATTAATAGAATGAATAAAATGGAAAAGAGATACCAAGAGAGTTCATAATAGAGAAGATTCCCATATGTAAACAAATATCAGAGACCTAGTCCAAGTAACAGTACTGGGGTCAAGGTGAGTGCAATATATGAGGAGCCATAATGTTCTTCAGATACTACTCTTGCGAATGTTTGGTGTTTAGTATGAAATTATTCCCATGACTCATAGTCTTGTGTGATGTACCAAAACCATGTTCAACAAGCTATGGATCAATCTAAAAGAAATCAAAAGGGAAGATTTAATATGTTATGGCACCCTAATCAAATCATGGTTGGGAAAGAGTCAGCTGATAAAATCCCAATTGCCATTATGATAAGGTTTGGTAAGAAAGATTTGCAAGTAGATCCTAAAAAAATGGGGCAATTTAAAGTCCCTTCCCAAAAGAGAACTGAGATCCTCCCTTAAAGTAGTGATACCTTCCCTATTCCTCAAGCTAAGGGAAAATAGAAGATAGAAAGACTTCCTAAGAGACTGAAAAATGAAACAAAAGGGGACCGAATGAGATCTAAATATGAAGATCAAGAAAGGCTTAGGTTACCATTTTTTACTAAAATACAAATATTAGAGGCTACACAACAATATAAAATAAGATATGGTGAGCAAGAGGGAAGGCTAGAAAAACTCTCCTTGACTAAATCTAAATACAACATTGTTGAAGAGATGAAAAATATTCCATCAAAAGCTAGCCTATATGACACTCTATTCATTCTTGGTCATATTGACCTGCTTAAAGATTTCCTCAACAAAAATTCTTAGAATAGGTTGGCCACTACAATCCTTAGTATGCCATAAGAAAACAAAGATATGACACCTATTGTTTTAAATAATAAGACTCCCCCCTTATATATATATCCCTAAGAATGGAGGGTTGGATAGTCTGAAATTGTATGATTGAATCAGGAGCATCAACTATAGTTATGCCTAAAGCAGTCTATGAGGAGATGGATATGGAGTATACCCGATCTTGTCCTGGAGTGTTACAACTAGATGGGACACCTTTCAAGATAGTTGGGGTCATTAAGTATGTACTAATAAGGTTGCATAGAGACCCTAAGGTGATAGTAGTGCAAGAAATAGTTGTGGTTGACTTAGAACCCTATTTTGGATTATGTCTTTCAAGATAGTTTACTGCAAATCTAGGGGAATGTATGTACATGGATTATTCTAGCATGGTAATCCCTTTCAAAGGAAAGAGAGTAAGGATAACACCTAAAAAATCAATAGCTTATCACATTAAAAATATTGAGGAGGATATGTGCAATCTTAATCCTTTGGAAGAGTTTGAGCTGGTGGAAAACATTGAAGAGTTGGACATTGAGGATGAGTCACCTTTCAGAGAGGATTATAGTCATTTCAGAACTGGTATGGGAACATATAGCATCTCAACTAAATTAGAAAGGAAAATCCCTGCTATATCCAACCAATATCTAAGAGAAAGAAACATGGATCATACACTTTTATGATGCTAAATGTAAAAATGGTGCAGGAGCTGGTGTGGTCCTACAATCCCAATCATAAGGTACAAATTTTTTTTCTTACAAACTGACATGGTCATGAACTAACAATATTATAGAATATGAGACCCTGTGTCTTGGATTGATACAACAAGAAAGCATGGGCATTAATATTTTGAACATATATGGTGATTTTGAATTGATAGTCCATCAAGTAAGAAATAGGTGCAACAGTAAGCACCATTACTTAAAAGCTTACAGAAATAGGGTATGGGATTTAATGGAATATTTTGATGCCCTGAATTTAAATTTTTTTCCCAGAGAAAATAATACTCTAACTGATTTATTAGCAAAAAATGGAGCTAACTTCAACCCTTCTGTAGAATTTGTAATCAAGAAGGTCAAGGGAATTAAAATGATTTTCATACCTGCAGTACCATATAATCAAATTTTCTAGCATGTTTTTAAAAGTGATGAACAAATAGTTGATTTTCTGGTGAGAGAAGCATGTCTCTCCACTATCCTAGAGGAGAATTCAGAAGAAATTGATCAGCAAGACATTATACAACTAAGGAACAATCATATCCCAAGAGGGTTGGTCACCCTTGAGAGTTTGTTTGATAATGAGGATAGAAAGAAGACCAAAGCCATGAAGGTCAACAAAAAATCTATAAAGAAGTTGAATTTGGTATAGAAAATAAGCTCAATGTTGGATTCTGATGTTCACCTGAGGAAGCATAACATATTAAAATCTCTATGCTTAAGATACCAAGACATTGTGGCTTGGTCATATGAAGACCTCAAGGTATATGATAAAAAGGTTATCTAGAATACTATTGAGCTAGAGCCTGATGCAAAACCATTTAGGAAGAAGTAGAGGCCAATAAATATGAGGATCAAGGCCATTATGAGAGAGGGGCTCTTAAAGTTATTAAATTCTAAGATCATATACGCAATAAAAAATTCTACTTGGGTAGCCAATTTGGTACCCGTGAGAAAAAATACCATCTGTCACACTTGGAGCAAATTTTTCAAAAGTGCAAAGAATTTGGTATTTCACTCAATCCTAAGAAGTCATTCTTTGTAGTCCATGAAGGAAAGCTACTAGGTCATGTGGTCTCGAAATAAGGCATGGCCATTTTTCCAGATAGAATCACATCAATTCTTGCTCTTCCTTGGCCTACAAATAAGAAGACTTTGCAGTATTTCCTAGGCCAAATCAATTTTTTCAGGAAATTCAATTCTAATTTTGCCTAGAAAGTAAGACCTATATTTGAGTTGCTCAAGAAAAATGTCGAATTCAAGTGGACTAAAGTCAAGAAGTAGGATTTTGAGATTATCAAGCAATCCATTGCAACATTCCCAGTACTGGTAAATCCAAATTTTAGCAAAGATTTTATTCTTTATGCATATGAGGCTGAAGAAAGTTATGCCTCAGTACTCACTCATATATGTGATCAAGGGGAGGAACATCCTGTGCTATTTTGGAGCCAGACACTCCATGATTATCAAGTCAAATACAACTTTATTGAAATACAAGTATTTTTTGTGATGAAGTCACTGAAGAAGTTCATGTAGTATTTGGTATAGAGTAGGACCCTGGTATACGTGGTTCATCCGAATGTAAGGAATTTTATTCTGTAGGGTTATCTAGGAGATAAAAGAGTTGGTTGGATTACCAAAATATAATAATATAATGTAAAAATACACCCCACTAAGCTAGTGAGAGGTAGAGCCTTGTGCCAAGGGTTAATAGAAGTTGCAACACTGGCAGAAGTAATAGCTTGCTAGACAACAAAATAAAATCAGGTCAAAATAGTACAAACTGAAGACTCTGATTGGATTGAATAGATGATCAGGTATTTCTAGATTTGAGTATGCCCCCTTAATCTAAGTGCTTCCCAAAGGAGGAGATACAAGATTCATGATTTGAAATATGTATTACTACCAGAGGGCTTATACAAAAGAAACTTGTATGATATTATTCTAAAATTCTTAAAGGATGATCAACAAAAGAGGGTCATGGAGGAATTCCATGGAGGATCAGCTGGTGGACATAGCTCAGGTAGGGTTACATAATCTACCAACAATGAAATTACTCTTAAAAATACTTCAAATTATTACCCATAAGGTAATGGACTTACAAAATCTACCAACAAAATCCTATTAAGTATTTTGAGGAAATCACTTGAAAGTAATAAAAGAAGTTGGAACCTATTTCTAGACCAAGATCTATGGGAAAACAAGATTACTATTAAAAATTCCATTAACACTTCCCCTTATGCACTAGTATATGGCAAAGAGGTAGTGTTACTAATCCATTTGGAGATCCCAACACTTAATCTTGTCAATTCATAGGAAGAGTCAGAAGAAGATCCTATGAAAACTAGGTTGACACATTTGCTACAATTAGAAGAGAATAGAGCTCAGGCATATGATAGTTTTCAAAAGCATTCATCAGATATGAAAGCATGGTTTGATAAGAAAGCCAGATTCAAAAAATTCAAAGTTGGGGAGTTAGTTTTTAGGTGGAATGTTGATAGAGAAAATCTAGGCAACCATGAAAAGTTTGATTCTTTTTGGGATGGTCCTTTTAGAATAGTATATGCCAAGGATTTCAATGTATTTTAGCTGGAAAATGTGGAGGGAGACATACAACCAATTCCAGCGAACAATTTTCATCTCAAGCTCTACTATGTGTAGGGAGTGAGTTCACTGGAACATATGTATATACATTGTATAATTACTTTAATTCCTTTTTGCAATTTGTATTTTAATTTATTTCTGCACTTTGTAATCAGTTTTCTTTGAAAATTCTTGAAAAAAGAAAAAATTTGTAAGAATGACTAAGTATGGACTATGTACATAGCATAGTTTCATTGCATACTCAATTCTATGTAATGTCTTTTGAAATGGTGTGCGCTCTTGATTCCGCATCGAAATACACTAAGATCCCTATAAAATGGTGAGTCGATGGTCAAAAGAGAGCAAAAGGTGTTTCCAATCCAGGAACCTCTCAATGCCAATACAAGGTGGAGCAAAATAAAGACAAAAACTCACACGGAGAATTTTCTAAGTGTCAGTGGACTCAAAAGGCTCTCAATTCACAAATTTTGAAATCAAAGCAGAGCCAAGTAGTAATTTCAACCATGAAATGTCAAAATTAGAGAGCGATACCACATTGAATACTAATGAACTCGCACCATAACCAAAAATTAACTGAAGGGGTGCAGTGAGGTGGTAGTGTAATTTGAAATTTTAACCAATGAAAAGATAGAATGCTACCATTGAGCCACCTAAAGGAATGATTAAAAGTTGGAAAGTGTGTCAGTGGTGAGTTCATGTAGTAGTTGTATTAATGGCAGAGGATACGTGTGTTCCAAAAAATAAAGGTGACGAAAAGCATACATGAGGTTCATTTGGTAGCTATTTGCATCCCTAGAGTAGTAAGAAGGCGAAGTGATATTCTAAAGAATTTATTGTGAATTACATGGGGAATAAACCTTATCACTTTTATAATGGCTTTAGAAGATGTTCAAGAGTTTGAAACTCTGGAGAAGAAGATGGTGGCACCATATCTCGACAATACCAAAGTCATGGGGGACAAAGAAATGGTCCTCACAGAAAGAACGAAGCTAAGGAGGAACATGAACGATAGATACAAGAAGAGAGCTACTTTGGCTATGGAAGGTAGATGTGCTATCCTTTCTTATCTCTCTTTTTATATTTGTGATTATGTTCATCCATACCCTGAGTTAATAGCTTCAATAGTCAAGTTTTATGACCCATTGGCCAAAGCCGTAAAAACCTATGAGGGTGAAACCCTTTTCAATATCATCACTTCATTTTTTCATAGACTCTTTGCCCTAGGATCCGACCCTCTAGTAATACCAAATCTATTTAAGGTCACTGAGCAGACTGAATTTTACTCCACAGAGAAGTGAGCTAATGATGGCAAGTCATTTAAGAATTGGGTTTATAAGAAGCTCAATACTAAGCCCAAGAAAAAATAGGTCCCTATCTCTATTGAAAATTTTGTAAACCCTATCCTATTTTCTATGTTGTCTTGCATGGATGGTTTAGATTCTGACAGAATGGTACATGGTTGAAAAATTTTCGTGGCTTACTATATTTCTAATGAAAGAATGTATGAGAAATATGCGGAAAAAATGGGATTAGGGTGATTTATTTTACTGGCCAGCTTTTCTTGCACAGAGGATACATGAGTAGCTAGTAAGTATGAAAAGGGACGCTAATTCTCCTAGTTTTTGGCATTGCTCAAGTTTTGTGCGGATGTTCTATGATGCCACTAAAGACAAAATGCCATGGATTCCAGTCAAGGATAAAACCAATTATAGGGAACCCTTTTCGGTTTATTATTGGACAAGTCATTTAAGGAGCAGTGAGTCTTATTATAGATTCAGTTTGGAATTTATGGGACCTATACTAAGAATAATGTATGGTAAATTCCCTATAATGCCACCCTTGGCTGAGCATATTTTGAGAACAAAGGTTGTAGGAGACTGGTATTTTTTGACCAAAGGCACAGTAATCAGATTGTATGGTTTCATGGGTAAACCTTTTCTCCTACCCCACTTTATCATAGAGAGGCTTTTTGACCTAGAATATATGAGGTAGGCAGAGTAAATCGATGTGAACTATGGTTTTGGAAGAAAGATAAGGTCTCTTTTTACTCACCACACTATGAACGACATTACCATCACCAAGAAGGGGCAGAGCCCACAAATTGACCAATACCTTGATAGGTTAGGTCTATTTTATATTCCCCAAAGATGGAGTTATGACCCTGATGGCATTTTTACTACAAGAAATAAAGACCTAAATGGACCTAAGACCTATAAATTTGAAAAGAGGCCCAGGGCTCATTTTGAACAGGGAAGAAATAATGATGAGACTACTATTTTAGAGTGGAATGTCTCAAAGATGAGTCAACTACCTCCATGGTTGGAATTTTATGAGAAATTTGTTTATTTTGATCTTGAAAATAAGCCAAGTCATCAGATTACAAAGGCTACAATTAGCAATATTGAAGCTGAGTCTACAAAGAAAAAAGATCTTCCACATGAGGAAGAGGTTGTTGAAGAAGAAGAGGAAGAAAAGGGACCTTGGAATGTAGTGAAGATAATATATTGGTGGATAATTAGGGTTGATATTGGAAAGCCTAAACCCAAGTTTGGAATGAATATTGATAAAGAATTTTCAAGGAGATATAATAAAAACATTGGAACCTAGAGACAAAAGGATGTCAGAAACATAGTATTGATGGTTGAAAAACCACAAAATGGATTTGAATCCCTTCGTCCACATACATATCAAGAGGATCAGCTAGAAGAGTTAGGAATTCCTTTGATAGCAGCTGAAGTACTGAAAACCTTTCATCCTACCACCAAGTAGGTGGAGAAGTTTCCTAAGGGGCTAAGTTAATGAACAAAATGCAATATTCTAAGGAAAAAGTTATCGATACTCTAGTTATTGAAACAGTATCTAGGCCTAAACACTTAGCTCTAGGGTATCAGCCTCCAGACAAAGTTATTTACTAGAAAAAAAAAAGATGAATGTTTTAGGTTCAAACCCCTGTCTTTTACCCCTGTAGCATCAATTGAATTACGTCCTATTTTTGAGAAATCATTGCTTTCTGAAGTAGTGCAAGAAGATGTGTTGGAAGAAGATCCTAAGAATGATATGGATACTTTTCAATTGGTTCATAGAAGGACTAGGAGAGTCCCTGAAAGAGAGGAAAGATAAATTTCAAAGAAACAAAAATAGGATATGGAGGAGATTGCTAAAGAAGTAGCTGATTTTGTTGCAAAAGAATTGATTAATCAAGAGCAACAACAAGATATGATAGAACAAGAGCACCCTATATCAGTAGGTGAAGGTATGGCTTCTAATCCCTCTTCTCATCTTCATACTCATGAATACCCAAGGAATTATCCCTCCCTTTCTAATCAAGAAGATATGACAAGTGTACCTCCTCCCTCTCACAGTCCACCACATGTGTCATCAGTAGCCATTGAGGTACAAGTCACTCCTATTTCATCACATCCACCTCAAATATCATATTCAACATCTGAGGTTACCACTCCCTCATTTACCATCACTTCACTTTCATATTTTTCATTACCACCATCAATGGGACACTACATGTACGACCATAAAGGTGTGCACCTAATATTGCAATTGCGTAAAATGAAACAAAATGGACATTCACATACAAATTGACAAAGACAAAATCAATTAAATGAAATACATATTTATTCCTCTTAGAATCAATTCATGTTTTACAAATGAATCCCTCTTAGGGATACCCTTTTTGATACACAATTACGGTGTTACAATCCTCTCAAGGATAAAATGCACTTTTCAAGCCTTTAAGGTGACACAAACTACTCTAGGATGGAGTTGACCCTTTTCTTTGCGTTAAGGAAGAAATTGGATGATTGAATCTCCTTTGAACCTGCTTTATTGTGGTCAAGAAAAAACACAAAAACATCATACAAATAGGCAACCTCTCATGATGAGGTCGTTTTAGGAAGATATGCATAAAGATTTCATAACAACTATGAAATAAAGAAAATGAATAAAAAATATTGAACTTATGCAAGATTCATAAGGATTGTTAGAAACATGAAAGCAATGAGTACAATTATCTATCTATTGGATCAATTTCATGCAATTAAGCACGTTAGCATGAAAAGAACCCATTAATGTCCTACTTGCTATAATGAAAACAAGATTGATTAAACCTTGAATATATCGGTCAGATTATCTTTAAACATGAAATAACCCACTAAAATTACTAATCTAACCTAATTAAGCATAATGGAAAGGAAATGGTAAGGATATATATCACCTATTACAAACCATAGCTCGGATGACTGGTCTGCACTATAAACCATGATTGTTAGCCATGACGAGCAACAAAGTAACTTTACCCTCCAAATTCTAGGGATGTGGTATTGATCCTCCTTGTCAAATTGATGATCAAGGGTCACCTTAGTGTCCTCTAACAAGTTTGGAAGTTGAATTGCTTGGTTGGGCTTTTTTTTGCCATAATTCATGTTTCTTGGCATTCTAGCTCCTTAGGGCATCCATGACACAATTTATCATGATGCATGATGAATTAGCAAGTAAATGGCAACAAGGCTCTCTTAGTACACTCAGGTGAGTCTACAATTCGATAGGGCTTCGCTGCTCAAATGCTCTCTCTTGCTATCTCGACAGTGCTTCGCTATCAACATGCACTATATCTTTTGCCCTAATTCGAAGGGGTACTTATAGGATTACCCAAGGGCTAGGGGTGGCTTCATGGAGAATCCAAGATCAAGAAGGGGTGGTTAGGATAGTTGGATTGGAATATTTCATCCTTTAACCACCTTATTCTAGAAAAAATGGTCGTTTAAACCAATTTGGCTCGGATGAATGCCAACTGAAATTCAGTTTAGACTGCAGGTGATAGCTGTGATTCAGACTATATACCATAAGTCTCATCTATGGTTCAGACTATAGACCACAGGTCTCAGCTACAATTTATATTGATTAGGCCAAGGAGCCTAAATAAAGTGGTGAGAACCACTACTCTATCTTGGAGTCTGTCCAAGATCTTCCATATGGTCTTGTAGCATGTTCCATATGAGTAGTCGCCATTGACATGACATGTTTTAGGTGTCTACAAATGCCCCTTTTGAGATATGTTGTGAGATAGAATAATGCTGAGAAAAAATAGACATCGTAAAATGATGTCAAAGGTTCCATGATGATCATTAGTCAGATCAACATTTGATGCCCCAAGTCCAGCAAAAGGATGTGCATCCTAGAATCATTACTTCCAACTCTTTGAAGGCTTAATTTGAAAGGGTTTATACTCGTTATAAGTCATTCAAGTAGCTATGGTGCTACAATAGGAGTTAGGCCTACATAACCAAAAGGAGGCGAGATACAAATAAACTATCATTTTTGCTATTTTCCCCAAGCAAATGGGTAAGCTTATGATAGTTGTTAGCAATGATTTACAAGGACAAATGCAATTTTGACAAGATCAAGGGATCTACAATTTTAGGGATCTTTTGTTGACTTTGATTATGATTTGATATTATGACTACCCCCTCAAGCGACGAGTCGATGAGGGTAATGACAATGTATGAAGCGATGAGGTTGCTTGACCATAATGAATGATTTGCATAAACTTAGAATTGAGCATTTAATTACTTGGCTAATCCTAGTTTAGCGTATGATCACAACTGTTAATAGTAATTGCACATCCTATCCCATGGAATGGTATGGATGCAATAGCCTTCTTAGAGAATCAAAATGATACAATGCCAATTAGATTTTATGTTGAATCAATTTGTCGATGATTTTCTGAAAAGATGTCATAGGGGAAATGACATGAAATGCTTCATTCTCGTAGAGTGGTCCAGCCTTGAAGGCCTTCTTCAAAATTGAAAAGAAGCATATCAAATCAACGATGACAATTTTACCCCAAATGTCCTTATGGTTATTTACTCATATTTTTGGATTGCATGGAGTGTTAGTCACTGCAACTGCCAAGTGTCTAGGGTAAATAACTGAATACGAGGTGCATTTGGCTTTTAATTATTTGATTTTGTTTTTTAGTTGATCGTGGTGCTTAAAAATCACCAAATGTGTTAAATTGATTGATCTTATTGAGATTTTGATCTGTTAGGAGACATCGATTTGCTATTTAAGACCTTACCATGATATTATTTTGATGTATTTAATGCTAGTTGCAAATCACATCTAGGGATTGTGATTGAAAATTCAAAATTTGGGAAACGCAAATCACATCTATGGTCGGAAAACCCTAATTCTGGGACCATTGGTGTTAGTTGTGGTCTGGAAAAAATAGGAAAAGGCTTTAAAATTTCTCATTTTCAAAATTCCTCATTATTCTCTAACAACGACTGTAATTGAAGAGCTCCAAGAGGTGTGAGAGTAAACTTGATGCGAAATGCTGGTAAAACTTACACCCACTACCCTACACACCTCCCGATGGTAGACCATGGACAACCATCTACTATCAGAGACCTCAGTGTAGGCAAGGTAACTCAAAACTAAATCCTCACACTCATTACCAATTAAAAATCAACCACATTAAGTAATTGGTTAAATCAATCTCACTAAATTGTTGGCAATGAACCTCACCTTAGACTAGGCTAGTTTAAGATTTAATTATTATTTTTGTTGTTTTTTTTAATTTATTTCTTGGCTAGGAAATGACCCCAAAAGGGTCATATTCCTAGACCACAGGTATCAACTGTGGTTAGATTCAAATTATAATGGTCAAAAATTTGACCATTATGCGGACTACGGGTTTGACCTATGGTTCCCTATTTTTAGAAAAATTTCCAATTTTATTGATTTTTTTTGTGATTTTTCTTGGCGATTAATGTCATTTATTGCACTCCTAAGATGTAATATTGGAATTTGTTATCACCCTTAGCATAATTTTGTATTTTTAGTTATTTTTAGCTTTATTTATCTCTTTTTAAGTCGTTTTTAGCTATCTTTTTCCTTATGCATTATTTCTTTTCAAAAATTGACTTCTAGAGCTAGGGAGCCAGACATCCTTTGCACCCTCCACCCACTACTTACTGAACTAGAGTGAGAGTGGTTTGGAGTTGTTTGATTTGGCTATGTTTTAGATATACCCACTATCAGGGTAGATCAAACCTACATGACTGTTTTGACCTGCTGCTGGAATGCGTAGACCAACACATTTCACCTGCTGATAGGTGAAATGACTGTTACACTAGAGGATGTCTATCAAATATTTAGGATCCCTATTTATGGTGAGGCCATCACCTCCTCCTCCTTCTAGAGTAAGGGGGTAGTTTTTGATTCTATCTTTGGTGATTGAAGCCAATATGCCTAGGGAAGGATCGACCATGGAGGTGTCCATATTAGTTACTAGCAGGGGAAGGGTGTTTTATCTATTAGAGAGGTAGTATTCATGCACTTGGTCATGTATATTGTGCTTCCAAACTCCTCCAGCATGAGCATCCCCTGGAACCTTATGTCCAGTGTCAAGAGGATCACACAAAGCTCTATCGATGATCCACTACTCCTAGCCTAGGGAGTACTCTATTGTGCTAGTTTTATCAGGGGTTCTACCAGATCAACAATAGGAGCTGGGTAGAAATTAAATACAATTTACTTCTTTAGATCTAGGGTTGGTAGCACATCAAGATTGAGAAACCTACAGAGTTTCCCCTAGATATCACTTTGATTGATGATGACCATCAGTGCTATGCTGCATGCTAGCCCCATGAGGAGGGGTTTCAGAGTAGGTACCATGCTGGGGACATAGAGCACTACATTGGTAGGTTTGCAGTGCTTCAACTGGATGACATTGAGTGGCGTCCATACATGGATTGTCCTGCATGGTAGGAGGCTGGCAAGTGGTTATTCTAGACTTGATGAGATAGGTGGCTACTTGACTGTAAGGCCAAGGTCCATGAGTACCAGTTCTACTTGTGGGTCCTATAATAGTTTGGGCTAGTGCAAGACATACTAGATCTACCCATCATTTATAGGCGACTGGTACTAGAGATAGGTTTTTTCTTGGATTCAGTTGACACCATTGGGAGATGAGGCTGATGATTTCTAAGAGTTGAGAATTTCTAATATTGGGACCACCCCTGCATATGATACTTGGTGGTCCTTATTACAGTGGTAGGGATCTGGACCCCTCAAATAGATAGACAACAGGGCAGAGACTAATACTGACCCATATGGGCATAGAGTGCACTAGCGTACTAAGGGTGGATGGGGGGAAAAGGCTATCATAGAGGATGCACCATAGATGGAAGCCAAGGATGAGGTCCTAGATGAGGGCGAGGTGCCTCTAAGTGATGTGGGGTAGTTTATAGTCCAATTTGTATATCTACAAAGTTAGTTTGGGAGACTTCAGTCCCAAATGTTGCAGAGAGAGACATCTATCACCATGCTAGAGGTGAAGCTATCTCACAGTGAGAGGCAACTACAATAGTCCTAGTAGGAGATATCAGCTATGACAGCATGTGCTACAATAGAGGGGCAGGTCCAAGAGCTCACTAGTGTGTGTGATTTGGTAGAGGTGTGACTAGGTACAACTATAGAAGAGAGGGACTTGGCCTAGGCTCAAAGGGGAGATCCTTTATCTTCCCGTGCTATCATGGCACAACTTGCAGTACCATTATACACACTACCAGTAGGTCATGATCCCATGGTAGAGATTAGGTGGCTCACTTACCTCGTAGAGGAGGAGAATAATCGATGTGATGCGAGGGCAGCTCACATATCCCAGCTAGAGTGGTATATCAGATTGATAGGTGGGTAGGTTCCCAAGTATCCTCATGCTTCAAGGTCCTAGTGGACCAGATCCATGACTACAGGGTAGTAATACATGATATTGATCCATAGGACTCACAATATTGAGAGGATGCATAGATCCTTTAGCACTCATAAAGCTAGCTTGCATAGGATCCACAGGGATCACAGAGGTGATGGTGGTGAATCACAGGCTAGGGGTGCGGGTCCTCCATAGTATACATGCTAAGATACTATGATGCACTATTTTTACATGTAAGGTCAAGGACCTACATATTTATAGCCTTGGGCATTTTTGATGTACCCCCATCTACTCATGTTTGGACACAAATATATGAGATTTTGATTATTTTGGCTCATTATGTGTACCTGTGTATTTATTATTTTATGTTTATATTATGCACATGGATGCAGATATTTATATTGATGCTATGCTTATGTAATGTGAGGTATGGATTTCATGCACTAGATAGCTATTTAATTTATGCTCATGATGGTATGCAGTGATCTAGATGTTTATATATGCTATTTATGATGGATGTGATGTTTACTTTTAAACGCATATTTAATTTTGCTTTATTGTATGCATTTAATTTGTGATGATGTCATGCTATTCTGGTGTAATATATGTAATGCTTTATTTACATGATGGTAATCTAATGTAAATGACCTGTATGCTTTAATCACTTAAAACATAAGGAATTAATGCAATATATGTTTAACAATCTAATGGACGACACCATAGAATGTGTAAAAATCATGAATATAATTGAAAATCCTCGTTATAATAATTTAAGCAATTAATCACTCATATATGAAATGCAATGATATGCACTGTTATGATGTGAATGATACAATATGTCACTATATTTTATTTTTGCAATTTTGAAAAATATGCACAATATATTCAATGGTCGTCTAAATATCATTTCTGATATCCATCCGGTATCTATCCTATATCTTTATTGTGCTTATTGTAATGATGTACCACTCATTAGATACTTTGTAGTTTGATGATTTGAAATTAATTTTAACTTTGATGGTTTGTGATATTTGATATTTGTTGTTATTTAGAGAAATTTTAAGGTTTTCCATGAGACTCAAACACCCTAGTTGACTTATCAAAAGTTGTATACTGACCATACTAGACTTCTGAAATGTAAGGCTTTTGCTATAATAGGCCCTAACTATTCATTATACCTGTGTGTGCACATGAATATATTAATATAAGGCACAAGCATGCCTTGATGTCAAGCGGGATTCTTTCATCCCATTGTTAAGATTAGGAGTCCGCAAGTGTTTATCCAGTATTAGGTTTAGATTTTAGTTGGACTAGACCACTAGGTGATACAGGACACCTGAAGCTAGCTCTTCCACATTCAAACATTGGTATGTACATAAGTGAGGTGCTAATGCATCATACATATCGTCATGTGTAAGGTACAATAGTGCTGGAAATTCTAGGGATTCAAGTTTACTCCCTTCTTCTCTTCAATTTTTTGGGATACTTGCTCATATATAGTTGTGCAAGGGATTATTCCACTTTGAATTTAAAATTTCTTTGGATATTCATTTGATATTTATTTGAAATTGCTTTCTACACTTCATTTGATATTTATTTGAACTTTTATTTCTAATCTTCATTTGATCTTCATTTGACCTTTGATTTTTTATCTTCATTTGATCTTCACTTTATAGGATTTACATTTGATAATTTTCCTCAGAAACTTCCCTTTGGAGGATTTTTCTTTGGATAACTATTTTTGGGATATAGATTTAGGATATCGATTGAGGATATCGATCTATAATATCAATATAGGATATCAATCTGGGATGTCGATCTATGATATCAATATAGGGTATCAATATTGAGGATTGATGTGGGATATCACTCTAGGATATTGCTCATTTTATCATAAGAAAGGGATTATAAGTAGGGAATATACTTGTCCTTTTTCCAATTACCAACATTTCTCATATCTTCCGCACAGGGAGTCTAAGAGGTTAATGACCCCCAGGGTGCCTTCTTTAGAAAATATTCAACTCTGCATAACCATTCAGCTTTTGGTTCCATGCTAATAATGTTGACTGACATTTTATTATCAAAGGCTTCACACTCTGTTGCAGGATGCAAAAGAATTTTAACATGAATGGTAGTGAAATCAAAAGACATATTCTGATGGATTAAATATCCCAAATATGCCATGGTGTCTGCAAACCTGTTTGACAAACAAGGGATTGCCTCGATGTCATACCATTTTAATTTAGCCAAATATGTAACAACAAGATCTTTATAAGCTTTCAGTATGGGACATCATAACTAAAATAGGCCCTTAAATTTGTTGATAGTTGTGTGGAGGCGAAGCAATAGGGCTTTGTACTCAGTATTGTTTTTGGTGCAAGGAAAATTTAATTTGAATGAAAAGGGCATTGGAGCTCCTTGCGGCATGAAAAAAAATAATCCTGCACCACCTCCTTGCTCGCACTTTGATCCATAGAATAACAACATCATATCAACATTATTTTTTGGTTCTTCAAGTTTGGGAGCTTCAAATATGACAAATATTGTATCATATGGAAGCTCAATGGTCAGAGGCCTACTGTTTGACAATGGTGCCTTAGCTAGCTGATCAGCTATGCATTATCCCTTAGTGGACTTTTGGAATTCCAGATTGAATTCTATCAGTAACATGATCCACTTTATAGTACATGTATTATGATACGTCTTACTCATCATGTAATGCAAAGGATTTTGTTTTGATATAACATATGTCGTATGACTTAGCATATAGTTTCACAATTTCTTGGTAGCAAACACTACTACTAAACATAGTTTTTCCACATATGCATACCTTAGCTCGTAACTTACCAAGGTTTGGCTAATATAATATACGGATTTCTCTTTGCCTTGCACATTATTTTGAGCTAACATGGTCCCTAACACAAAGTTGATTATTGATATATAGCAAAAATAACACATCTGGACTTGATGGAGCTAGTACTAGCGACATTGCCAGGTATTGCTTTATTTCAGCGAAAGTTGCTCGATAGTACTCGTCCTAATTTAATGGGACCCCCTTGTGTAGCAGTTGATTCATGGGTTGATATTTATCCGATAATTGAGCGATAAATCACTTTATCGATGCTACCTTGCCTTGAAGGCTTCTTAGCTCTTTGATATTGGTGGGGGGATGCATATCTAAGATAGCCTTGACCTTCATTGGGTCAACTTCGATGCCTCACTTTGAAATGATGAATCCTAAGAGTTTACTAGAAGTTATGCCAAACACACACTTCTTAGGATTCAACCTAAAATTATATTCTATCAAGTGATTTAAGACCTTCCTTAAGACCTCTGCATGCTCAACACATAGTAATGACTTGGCCAACAAGTCATCCATATAATCGTCTAGGATATTATTCATATAGTCATGAAATATATATGTCATGGACCGCTGATATGTGGCACCAATGTTTTTTAGACCAAATGGCATAACTTTATAGCAAAATGTTCCCCATGGTGTTATAAATGTGGTTTTATGCTGGTGTTTGGGTTTCATCCAATTTTGAATGTAACTAGAAAAACTGTCAATTAAGGAGAGCATTTTGTGACCTATATGTGGGTTTACAAGAGCATCGATATTCGATAATGGAAATGAATCCTTGGGTTTTTCCTTATTCAGGTCTCTAAAATCTATACAAATATGGATCCTTCCATAAGGTTTTCCTACAGGTACCATGTTGGACACCCATTCTGGATAGTCGATGGATATTACAAATTCTACGTCCAATAGCTTTTGTAGCTAATATTTCACCATTATGGCTACTGTTAGATGCATATTTCTAAGCTTCTGCTTGACTAGCTTCTTTGAAAGATCTAGCAAAAGGTTATGGGTAACCAATTTTGGGCCTAGACCTAACATATATTTGTAAGTCCAAGTGAAAATATTAGATCTCTCTTTCAGCAGAGGGATGAGGGTGGCACATTCATCTAGAGTGAGACTCTCTCCAAATTTAACCTTCCTTGGATTGGTGCGATTGTTACTGATATCCACATTGAAGGTTTCCTCTACTGACATATGTGATCCCTCCTCAATATGATGAGACATAGGAATCAGATGGATGTCATCGGTTGGGTTCATAGGTTTTGCATTGGAAGCATCATCAACATGATAGAAATAATAAGCATAGCCTAGCATAAAATAAAATGGTTGTAGCATTTCTTCATTAGGAAAAAAATATTCAGGTTCTACAAGTGAGTTAGTATGATCCCAGTCGATAGCATCTACATTTAAATGCAACAGTTTGGACGGATCTATTGGATTGTGAAGTGGAGTGGTCAAATCAATGGAGGCCATTGTAGCACCCTAAAATTGGTGTAGTAAAACCTTAATAATTACACTTACTCTAGTAAATAATTCAAATTCAAATTTTAACCTCCAAAACCGCTCCCAAACCGTCGTTTAATCCGTTTCCTCATTTCCCGTGCCATTTTTAGAGTTTGTTTTGACCGTTTGACGATATCGTCGCCGATCAGACGATATCGCCTCAGATCGGACGATTTCGTCTAGGCTAGGACGTCCAGACGATCTTGTCCCAAAACTAATTTTTCATAATTAGTCTCTGTTCCAACGGCGTCTCTAATCCGGGCAGAAGCGTGTCTGCATCGTTAGAGACCCTCCCCGTTGGAGATCTCCCAAATAGGGATGATCTCCAACCTCCTAACCTCCCTCCTAAGCCTATTTAATCCTAGGCCCTCCCCTTAGCATCCCCTTGGCTGAAATTCCCTGTAACTCGAATTCTACACGCACTAGACCATCTTAAATCACTGTTTGCATTTGCATTTTTTCAAGTTTGTTTGCAGGAACTTCATTGTTTTTCAGCCGGAGCAAGCTCAGTTCGTCTCAGACGATCTTGTACAATCTCGGACGATCTCGACCCAATTCGAGATGATTTTGATTGCAGTCCACATTGGGGGCAATCAGTGCCCAGAGTTTGCATTTCTTCATCCTTTTTCTGTTGTATTATTCTGCATTTAGTTAATTCTATGGTTATTCTTTATTATTCTGCATCTTGGAGTTCACCCATGTAGCTTTAATGCATAATAAAAGCATAAATTGTCATTAGATCGGTATAATGCATTCATGTTTTTGCTTATTATCATCATTTTAATGTTCTTACTATCATTTTATATCATTACCCTCTGTTATCATAGTTGCATTCTCTGTATTTTGCATCTATTTTTCTATTTGCAGGTCTCTGACGAATTCGTCAGATCTCAGACGATCTTGTTAGATAGGAGACGATCCTGTCGAATTCTAGATGATCCTGACTACTTCAAAAATTAGAACCTTCATCAGACATCCGGATCAGGTATGGGTCTTTAATCCATCTTGTTCTTTCTATTTTTCTGTCCAAATCTATTTTTGTCTTCATTTAAATCTGCATTTCATATAGAATAGCTTAGACGCATTTTGGCCAAACCTAGGACTTGGATGATTAAAGCTAAAGCTGAACACATCAAACACATTCCCAACCTAGGCGTGGAAGCTTCCATTCAAACGTTTCCTGGTGAACCCACCATCCGTCAAAAAATCACCATAATACACCTCCCCCGAGAGGCGGGACCTTCGCAAGGCCTCTCAGTCTGAGGTACCGTGCCATCCTTTTCCCATCCTCCTTCCGGGCACGGATCCTATAGCTTGAAGGTAGGGATGTGAAAAATTTGGAGCGATACATTTTGGTGAACCCGACGTGAATACATTTAAAACCTTTTGAAAACAAAAAAAATAAAACAACCAAAACATAGATGCATTTCAAATCATTTAAAACTAATAAGTTGCATATCATGTTTAGATGGTAGCTCCTAAGAAAATATTAGCAGTTACTATAAATGTTGAAAACCAATTGGCAGCCATAGAAATCAATTATGTGCTTAGTGTGCACGAAACAGATAGAAATCAACTTTTGTGGGACGAACTTGATAGAAGACTAAGTGTCATTTCATCTAGGTCAACAAAACTTAAACAAATCAAGAGGCTTGTCCTAGATAGAATTCTGGATCCTCATCAACTCATCTTTTATCATGAACTTGAGAGAGCCTGCCATAGATGGTTAGCTTATAGGAGAGCTCTTGTGTCTTCGAAATTGTTCACCTTCGAGGAATACCTCGAGAACGCAGCCATTATACACCGGTTCCTAGGTCATGTAGAAGACCAAGAGGTTGTTCTTACGGATAGGGAAATATGGAATAGAGTTCCTCGAGCTGTGTTATATCGAGAGTATTGCCACGAGCTTTACTTCTATCAACCAGAATCTGAGACAGATAATATCACTATAGCTCTTTTCATTAAATTTTTGAAAGAAAATTTTCAATTTGAAGAAGAACACTTCATGACTCCTGAAGAACTCGAGCCCATTAATGATATTTATAAATTGTTTATAGAAAACTAGATCATTACTTTCAGTATTAGTTCTTGCATTTATTGTGTTGTTTGTTATCTTTACAATATTATTACAAAAACAAGAAAAACTAAAAAAACATAACAAAAACCAAAACATTTCATTTTAAATATTGTAGTAGGTATATAATTAATATATACCTCTTAAGCATATTGCATATATATATATATATATATATATATATATATATATATTTGCTGAAATCTAAATTAAGCACAATGCCTAAACTTAGGAATGGTAAACAAAGCTGAAGGAGAAGAAGAAGATTGGTTAGAAGATAAAACTAGAAACCCAAATGTCCTTCCTGAAGATCCAATTCGGAAGGAGAAACTCTAGATCAACGAGAAGATGACCTAGGTGAAGACAATGAACAAGAAGAAAATGTTAAAGAGGATGGATCCTCATCCCCTAGAGTAGCTCCGGATGGAACTATTGCTTTTGACAACTTAGATCATTTTTGGAAATTTTTCAATAATAACATTGGCGCTCTTAATATGGCGGTTCGTATTGATAAAGGGCAAATTAGTGACACTCAAGCAGCCATGGAACATATGTTTGATGTGCACACTAATCCCTTGTCTTTCATTGATCAAGAAAGTGATAAGGTTGGACCATCCAATAGAGATATGGTCACTATGATTCAGAACATGCCAAAACAACGGGTTACCCAACCTCCTAAGGAACATGTTATTGAGCCTAAAATCATTCCCACACAAAAGAAAACTTCCTTCACTGCTTTACTTCGCCAAACTATTGATCAATATGCTTCAAGTAAACAAAAACCTAAAATGAAGCCAAACACCAATTTTCAACAATCTGGAATACGACATAATACAACTTCAAAATTCCTTCATAACACCTTTCCTACCAACAATTTACACAATAGCAACATAGCATCTAATCTTCATGTCCCTCCATCATATGCTCACAAATCCCATATCAATGCCCTACCGAACCAATATGGTGGGCAAACTAGTAATCTGGAAGCCATGGTGAAACAGTTAGCTTCGCGTATGGACCAGATAGATCCTTACCGTCCCTCGTACAATTATCGAGAGATATGTAGTCAACCTTTGGATCCCATAGTTGTAGCACAACCGTACCCTAAGCATTTTCCCATGCCCATCCTGCCTATATATAAAGGAACCGAAGATCCCATAGAGCATCTTCGCATGTTTAGGATAGCATGTCATGATATATCACATGATGACTTGCTATTACTAAAAATGTTCCCGAAAAGTTTAGGTGGAATGGCATTAGAGTGGTACTATCAATTGCCCACTCATTCTTTGAGAAACTTTGAAGAAACAGATGAATCTTTTGTCCATCAATTTAGTGCCTACATCGAGAGGCATGTAACCATTAAAGATTTATACAACTTAAAACAAGACAAGGATGAATGTTTTGCCGATTTCTTAGCTAGATGGAGGCGAGTTGACGGGAAAACTGCACTTTGTGCTACCTTATAGGGAAATGTTGGACATTTTTATTAATAATTTACAAGAACAAATATCTTATGAGCTATCAACTGCTACTTTAACTACCTTCGATCAGGCTATAGATTTAGCTCGAAGAGTAGAAGATGCCCTCATTAGGAGAGGCCAACTTAGGAAGAAGGATGATGAGAAAACATCCAAAAATCAGTATAAAAACAAACAAGTTGTAGGTGACGGAGTCACTGACAGCAAAAATGTTGCTAATATCAATGCAACGAAAACAACAAAAAAATTTATATTGAAACCACTTGATAAGCCTCCTCGAGAATTTACTAGATTGAATCAACCGTTATCAACTATTTTACCTCAATTACTCGAAAGAGGTTTGATCCAATTACCGACTATCCAGGAACCTGATCCAACTATACCCGGATATAGAGCTGACTTACACTGTGATTTCCATAGAGGGCCTGGACACTCTACCAACGCTTGTAAAAGGTTGAAACATAAAATATAGGATCTGATTGATAATAATGAAATGGAGGTGCAAGCCTTCCAACCTAAACAAAATGCTCCTAATAATCCTCAAAAGACCATTCCCCAAAATCAAAATCAAAATGCTAATCAATCATTAGACATATTTCAACACCCTTTACCAAGACATGGTAAAGAGGTGGCCAATCAAATCGAACATCATAATGTTCCTCCTCCTACCCGATATGTAGGAACTATTAGCGGACATTTACCTAATCATGATTTACAAAAATTTGACACAACTTTATCCATGGTCACAACCAGGCCCCTACATAATATTCAAACTCCAGATCCTAGTGATATAGAATCAGATACTGAAAGTGAAATAGACATCACTTCAAACCAATCGAATAGTTCTAAAAATGAATCAGATCCTATTCAACCCATCACAGATGCTATGGTTCCAGAAGAACCATTTCCTAGAAGAGTTACTACTCGACCCTCTTCTAATCAATTCCTCCCAAATGAACAAGCCATAAACGCTCAACCGAGACCAGTTCAGCGTCTTCAATATAACATTGTAGGTACCATTGGAGTCGTTACCCGACAACAGGCTCAAAATTCTCAACAAGAACCAAACCAGAATGATGGATCAGCTCCATTTGTTTTGAAAAATCCCAATAAAGGGAATCATGCTTCCAATGTTCAACTTAAACCCCCTTACAATATTAATGAGCAATTATCCAATACTACGACCAGAATTTCCCTTTTGGATTTATTAAGATCTTCTCCTACCCATAGGGATGAGTTGATGCTTACATTAAGCCAAATGATGGTACCTCAAAATATTCAACTCTGAAGCCATGGCCAATACTATCATCACTCGAGAAGTTGATTGTATTGACTTTCGGGATAAAGATATCCCACAACACGATTTACATAAGGATAATCCCTTATATATTACTGCTCTAATTGGAGATGTAGCTATTAAACGAGTCCTGATTGATAATGGTTCATCTCTAAACATTTGCACTTTTGACTTCTACCAACGATTTGGCTTTAGAAGTGATGAAATGAAGAAAACTGACATGATTATCAAAGCTTTCAATGATGAAACACAAGAAACGTGTGGAGTTATTACCATCCCATTGCAAGTTGGTCCTCGAACTCTAGATACCACCATGTTTATTGTACATTGCCCCGCATCGTACAATATACTCTTGGGTCATCCTTGGATCAATGCAATGCGGGTTGTCCCATCAACTTTACACCAATGTGTTAAATTCGAATTTAAAAATCAGTTGGTCACTATCCACGGTGATCCTAGACCCTTTGATATGTGTGCTTTGGCAGAACCTGTTGGAGTGCAATTTTGCCCTGCTCTGTCATCCACACATCCTAATTCTTATTTTTCATCTAAAACTATGAAACACACACCCATAGCTTCACCTATTTCCCCTCCATTCATTTCACCCTCATATATAGATCAACAATCTTCTAAACAAACCACTCTAGAACCTCAAAAAGATCTTCAATCTACAACCAATCCTTCATGTTCTATCCCTATAATTTCAAAACCTATAGACCCATCTCTTAACACTTCCACATTATCAACATCTATCATACCTTCCACATCTAAAGATATAGGGAATGATCCTTCTACATCTTATGCTCTTTATGATGAACTTTTACCAGATTTATCCACAATCTTAATATCAGAAAAAACAAATGCTTTCATGCAAGATTCAATTCTTTTAAATAACTTGCCGCCATCTCCTCGTACTTTGGGCCTCCCACAACCTATGGGAAGTACTTACCAAGTCGGGAGTTGTGCCTTCATTTATAAAGGATATGATTAGGGAAGAATCCCTCGAAATATCAAAACTCATCATGAGGGATATGCTCGATGTTATTTTACCAATGAATATATTAAAGCTAAACCCATAATGCTTAAAATGGGATATAAAGGGAAAGGCTTGGGACCTTTCCAAAATGGCATGAAAGAACCTTTCGAGGTAGAACCGTGGCTTGCTTGCTGTGGTGTGGGCCTATTTCCTAGTAAGGGTCAACCCTTTCCTTTTGAAGATGATGATCAACTCATATGTTATCAAGATTATTTGGATAGGCGTGATGATTTGCCTCTAAAAAATCAGCCATTTACATGTAACATGCTATCCATAGCTTACCCTGAAATGATTGTTGACTCCGATGAGGAGTTGGAAGGAGATATCTTCCACGATGTCTCCGTTGAAGAGATGTTACACAATGGATTTTATTTTGATGGTTCTATACCAACTATAGCCCAACTTGAGACCACTAATCCTCAAGATGAATTATCCAACTTAACCTTACAAGAATTACAAGAATTGGGCGTTTCACCCGCCCCACCTAATTTTGAAAGAGATCTACACATGGAGGTAGAAAACGTCATTAAAATTAATATTGGAACCGAGGATAGTCCTCACATAATCAATATTGGATCAGAATTAAGTCAAGAAAAACAAGAGCAATACATTGCATTCCTTAAAGAATATGAAGATGTCTTCGCTTGGACATATGAAGATATGCCGGGTCTAGACCCTTACGTAGTCATGCATCACCTAGTGGTCCATCCGGATGCTAAACCTGTTAAACAAAAACTTAGAAAAATGCATCCCAAAGTGGCTTTGCTAGTCAAAGGGAGTTAGAAAAACTCCTGAATGTTGTTTTTATACAAGCTATTGATTATCCTTGAATGGATCTCAAATGTAGTTCCAGTTACCAAGAAAGAAGCCACCAAAGTTAGGGTTTGCATAGATTTTAGAGATATTAACGTTGCATGCCCTAAAGATGATTTTCCTCTTCCAAACATGGATCAAATCATTGACTTTACTTTCGGGAGTGGGATGATGTCCTTAATGGATGGATTCTCTGGTTATAATCAGATCAGGATAGCTCCTGAAGATCAGGCTAAAATAACCTTTATTACCCCCTGGGGTACCTTTTGTTGGAAAGTGATGCCATTTGGCTTAAAGAACGTAGGTGCAACCTATCAACGAGCTATGACTTATATTTTTCATGATATGATGCATGATATCCTACATGATTATGTAGATGATATTATAGCTCGCTCTATTAATGAAGATAATCATTTAGATGATTTGAGAAAAGTTTTTAATCGATTACGAGAATATCTTATTCGATTAAATCCAGCCAAATGCATATTCGGAGTTAAGTCCGGTAAACTATTAGGGGTTTTAGTTTCTTTACGTGGTATCGAAATCGACCCTCTCAAGATTGCGGCTATCAGTGATATGCCCGCACCTACTAATATATCTGAGTTACGAAGTTTACAAGGTAAGCTTCAAGCCATCCATCGCTTCATCGATAAGCTGGCGGACAAAACCGGTCCCTTTCTTAAACTTCTTAAGAAGGATGTCCCTTTTAATTGGGATGACGAATGTAAAGAAGCTTTTGAACTTCTCAAACAATACCTCCTTAACCCACCTGTGCTTTCACCGCCTAGACATGATCGCCCATTTCTCCTGTATATTTCAGCTTCAGATTCTGCCTTAGGAGCTATGTTAGCTCAGCTTGATGATGCGAAGAGAGAACGTGCTAATTATTATATTAGCCGAACCTTCATCAATTATGAAACCCGCTACACAACATTAGAAAAACTATGTCTAGCAGTCGTGTTTGCTATGCAAAAATTATGCCATTATATGCTTAATCAAAAAACTTATGTCATTGCTAAATATGATCCCTTGAGGTATCTCATGAGTCGACCTTATTTATCGGGTCGCACAGCCAAGTGGGTTCTTGCTCTAAGCGAGTTTGACCTCACGTTCATAGGACAGAAGTCTAATTAAGGGTCAAATCATAGCCAGATCAATTAGTTGTTGCACCCTTAGAGTCTACCCATCCCCTCATCATTGAGTTTCCTGATGAATGCCTTCAATTAGAGGCGAACCATATTGAACAATGGTCCTTATACTTTGATGGAGCCCGATGCATGAGTGGGGTCGGTGCGGGTATTATTTTAATATCCCCACAAAAACATCTTATTCCTCTGTCCTTCAAATTAACATTTGCTTGCACCAACAATATTGCTGAATATGAAGCTCTAATCCTTGGATTACGAGCTGCCTTAGCGCTAAAAATTAAACATCTGTTAGTTTTTGGTGATTCTCAACTTGTTATAAACCAAATTAATGAAGTTTATCAGACCAGAGATGATAAACTGTGCCCATATAAAGCCTATGTTTTACAATTAATGTCTCTATTTGATCAAGTTACCTTGGAAGCTATTCCTCGAACTTGCAACCGTGCAGCTGATGCTATGGCCGCAGTTGCATCTCTCCTGCCCTTGGAGTTAGATGACGAATATGCCACTATCATTATTCATCGACTCCAGGAACCCACTTCAAATAAGTCATGCTTAGAACCTTTGGATGTGTTTCTAATCAATGAAACTACTCCTGAACCTTGGTATATGGATATATTTGATTTTCTCCAAAATGGGACTTTCCCTGCCAATTCTAATAGAAGCCAACGATCGGTTATTACGTAGACGAGCAAGTCGATTTGTAATAATTGGCAATACTTTATATAGGAGATCTTTTGAAGGTATCCTATTAAGATGTTTGAATTTAGAAGAATCCCAATCAGCCTTGAGTGAAGCCCACGATGGATCTTGTGGAGGACACTTCGGTGGTAGTGTCATTGCTAAAAAGCTCCTTAGGATAGGATACTTTTGGCCTACCATGGAGAATGATGCACATGATTATGTGCGCCATTGCGACAAGTGCCAGAAACATGCTGACCTTGTCCATGTGCCTACACAAGAACTGCAGGCTATTTCATCTCCTTGGCCCTTTTCAAAATGGGGTTTAGATATTATTGGCAAAATCAATCCTGTGTCATCTGATGGACACAAATTCATCATAACCGCCATTGAGTATTTCACGAAGTGGGTTGAAGCTATGCCTTTAGCTTCCTGCACTTGGCACACAAGTCTCTAAATTTATTTTTAATCAAATCATTTGTAGGTTCGGAATTCCTGCAAATCTCATCTCTCGATAATGGAACTTGTTTCAAAAATAAAGATGTTAAAAAATTATGCCAAAAATATAAGATTCAACATCCGTTGGTCCACTCCCTATTATCCTCGGGGTAATGGTCAAGGAGAAGCATCTAACAAAACCTTAATCAAAATTCTCAAAATATTGGTCAATAAAATTGGCCGTGATTGGCACATTCAATTATATCCAGCCTTGTGGGCCTATCGAACTAGTGTTCGAACTCCCACTGGAACTTCACCTTTTGTTTTGGTTTATGGTGCTGAAGCCGTTTTTCCCTTTGAATTAGAAGTTCCTTCTTTGGCTCTACTACTTCAAGATACCGAAGTAGGAGATGAATATCGAGCTGGTAGACTCAATCAATTGGAACTCCTAGATGAAAAATGCATCAATGCTTTGGAGCATCTCTGTGCCTACCAAAACAAGCTTAAAAGATCATATGCTAAAAAAGTTCGTCATCGATCCTTTGAGATCGGTGACCTTGTTTTAAAAGAAAATAAAAAAATACTAATGCAACTAAGGACCTTAAAGGTAAATTTGAGCCCAAATGGCTTGGACCATACATTATCACTGCTAAATTTGAATCGGGAGCATACAAATTATCTACCTTAGATGGTAAAGAACTTAAAGAACCCATGAACATTTTGCATCTTAAACGTTACTATGTATAAATTTGGTCATTTCATCCTTGTATATATTTGTTTAAAATATTTCAAAATCACTATCTTGTATTTCTTTCAATTTATAAATTCAAAAACACCAAAAACATTCATAATCATCAAAATATTCAAAACTATTTGTTGTATTTATTTATGGCACTTGTTAATTCTTTCAAAAACAAAAATAATAATAATAAAAATAAAAAAACAGCAATATTCTTGAATCTTTCGAAACCAAAACAACATAAAGAAGAAAGAGAGAGTCAACATTCTCAAAACTTCTCAAAAAGTATTTATATATATCTTCTTACAAATGTTGCAGTTATATGTTTCAAATTATTTTGGATAAATTAGCATTTATTTGGAATCCCTCACTTTCACAAACACAAAAATAAATATCTTGATTTTATATGGCATGATTACTAATCTCTCTTATATCAAAGTCCACAAAATTCAATTAAATAAAGTTTGAGCACGAGAGAATTGATCTTGTTATTTACTTAAACCAAGCACATCCTTTCACAATAAAATGATTATATTTGTAATATCCATGCTATGCTACATAGTAGAAGTGGTTTCTTGAGCGAAAAGTTTCCCCTGCTATCCTATCATGCACATGGTCTAGAATCTTTGAGAATTGGCAAAAGGACAAGCTCACCCCTACCCAGAATAAAAATCCCTTGCTCTACAGCTAATCCGAGCAAGTATCCCTAGCATAGAAAAAAAAAAAAAGCAAAGTTCAAGAAAAAGAGAAAAAGAAAAATATTATTTTATATCATTATAGCATTATCAAGCAAAAATACAAAAGAAAGCAAAAGAAAGCAAAAGCAAAAGCAATAAAATCCCTTTCCCTACCCTTTGAAAAGAAAAGAAGGGTTGATGAGCTTGAATCCCTGGAATTCTCAATTATTCAAAAACCGTGAGGTAAGCCCCATAACAGGTGGTTTGTGCCCAACCTGCTTGGCCTTGGGTAACTCCTAGCGTGGCGATATGTCTATCACATTAGCGACCTTCTTTTGTACAGACCTATGTCTGCTTATGGATTAGCTAGCTCTTGATAATCCGACTTACATAGTAGTCTAGTATGGTTATATGCATCTACATCATGGTTAATGAACACTTATTTGGTTCATTCAAATCACTTGTATCATATTATCTTGCTCAAAACTGGTAAACGAACATAGCAATTGCACACACATTTTGTATTTGAGAGATTTTGTGTATCATTATGATAAATCAAGATTGGAAATGAACTCACATATGCACATGGGATTCCTTATAAATCTAACTTTTGTCTTTAAGATACTTTGAAATATTTTTTTGCAAATTGTTTGGAATAATTCATTTTCTTCTTTAAAGTACGGTTGTTTAGTATAAAGACAACTACATACATAATAGAAAAAATCAAAATTTCTTTCAAAACCATACAATCAAAACACACACACAAAAACACATATATATATATATATATATATATATATATATATTGTCGACTTTCGTGATGATGGTATAGTTCCAAAACCAAAATTGGAATTTTATGCCTAGCGCAAGTCCTCATCTTCATATTTTTTGTTTATTAAAAATCAACCATGCAATAAAACTATCTCTTTTTGGATTTCGCGATGATGGTATAAGTCTATACCTACATATTCTATGCCTAGCGCAAACCATTGTACCAATTTTTATTCCCCATTTATTTGAAAATCATGAAAACCATATGACTTAAATCATTATGTTATACAATTATGTTTTTTTTGACAAAAAAGCATGCACATTATCACTATTTCATGTCATTATGTCAACCTTCAATTTTGCAATGATGGTATAATTCCTAGGGAATTATCCAAAAATTTTATCACACTTAGGAATTTATGCCTAGCAAAAATCATTTTAACATTATTTCATGCATACTATTTTTATGAAACTCTGAAAACAAACCATCATCATCATCATTTGCACCATTGCACCAAAGTCTTAAGGCAGTCTCTTAAGCACTCTTTTACTTTTTAACAATATTTCTATATTGGGATTAGCTTGACGACCGAGTGAGCGGCGACTCCATGAAATGGTCTATAATAGCGACAATGTCCTTTGAAATTATTGTTAAAAGTCCCTTTTATTTTTTTATCAAATCATCACATCACAAACAACCAATTTGTTCTATCAGATTCTTTCATTTAAATTTTTTAAGCATGACATTTCAACCATAATATTTCCAATGACGTAATTACATGAATCATCAAATCAATCAATCAAAACATTAAAAGCATCATAAAAATACATAAGACAAGTCATATGATCAAAAATATCTCATCTATATATATATCAAAAATATATACATCATATCAAAACTGGATCGGTATGCCACAATCTATACCTCGGCATACTCAATCCTCTATCAAAAATAATAATAAATACTATATATCAATATGTGCAGTGCAATCTACAGTAGCCTAGCCTCGAGAACCCCTCGAGCTCTCAGCCTCATCTCCTCCCCCGCCATGAGGTGGACGAGGTGGCCCCATCGTAGTATGTGTGGTACTACGAGTCCTAGTTGTCGATCGAGATGAAGTCCTCGATGACCCAATCTGATAGGGTCAGCAATGCCGGTTGGCAGTTGTACCCTCTGACCCTCTGGCACCATCTAGAAGTAGATACCCTGGTAGAACGTGGTCTGAGCAATCGACCGTGCTAGCTCCTGAGTGCTCGCTCCTCCACCCCATGCTCTGAGGCATGCAATCTCATCTCTGAGCTATGTCACCTCAGCTCGGTGGCGTGCAGCCTCATCCTGCAATGTCTACACCTATGCCTAGAGATGGACTGTCTTCGCTCGGAGAGTCGTTGTCTCACTGCTCTCCCCAGTGTCAACACCCTTGCCCTTATCGGGCGATGGTGGCCTCTCTCTCTATGGAGAAGGGGGTCTCTCCTCCCTCCTCTCCCACTACCATGGCCTCTATTGTGCCTGTGGTCTCCTCTGCTCTCTCCCTCCGTGACCCTGGGCCGCCTCAATGGGCGTCGCCTCCCCATCCGATGCACAACTGTGTGAATCGGACCCTGAGCCCTCGTCATCCGAGGAGGGTGGATGCCTATGTACCAGGCATCATAGCCGTCGACTACCCTAGCATCGTCCCCATCCACTGGCTGAATGGGGGCATCATATGCATCCTGACTCCAGAAGCGTTGCATATCTAGAGCCCCACTAACTGTAGTGTTATCCCGGATAGTCCAGGAAAACTCGTAATCCCTGAGAGATGGGATCCCCTGCTATAGACCGAACTACCTCAAAACTCGGTCATAGCGGTGGAGCTCCACCTCTCCCCTCTCCATCCTCAGCAAGCAAACTCGCTTGATGTGAGCCAGCTCTTGTCCATCCTCGGCCCACCCTGGATGATCTCTCCAAGGCCTCCAGGTGATTTGGTCGGAGACAAGGTCATCAAGTAGTCTCCGGGACATCGGTAGATCTATCCGCCGCTGTGACCCTCTTCGGAGCCACCGGTAGAAAGCTCGGGGCCTCTCCTCCCCTATCAAAGGAAGCTACTTCGGCCTCCGCACTGCAATGTGCTCCCAACACCAAACCTGTAGTAGTGATGTCATAACCAGACATCGGCCGCCCTTGTACACGACCCCATGCGGGATCCTATACAATCGGCATAGAACAAAGCTGCCCCAAGCAAACCTGTAGCCATGGTCTCTCATGTCACAGACCACATCTGCCAGTACCCATGGTACCCTGCATCCGCTCCGGTGGCACAGCAGAAGTCCACCTACCACTCCGGCCAAAACCCGTGTGAGTCTCGATGCCCCAGGCATCTGACGTAGCGACTCGATGTTCACTCCGCCCTTCTCCAGGGCGAAGCTCGGATCGCCACACAACCGCATCATAGCGTGGCCCTGATTGGCCGTGGGAGTGATCAGTCGTCCTTGTATGGGGATCCTCAAAATCCTCCATACATCCTCTAGTGTGGGAGTCATCTCCCCTATCGGTAACCAAAAATAGGAAGAACCCAGATACCACCTCTCTGCCAGGGCTGTCAGTAGCCCCATGTCTGTAGAAACTTGTGGCATCTCTGCCACATGCTACAAGCCGACCTGTGCCAGCTGATCTCGCTCTGCCTGAGATAGGGCGGCCAAGTCATCCCTCAACCCGTCGTATTTCCATTCTCTGCTCTTTAGTAATCCTCTCTGCAACATAAAAACAACAACACAATAAAAATCATTAATAAAAACTCAGTAATTAATAATGCAAGTAAAATTAGTTCAATTTTATATAAATGATGATATCGTCCACTATTGGACGATATCGTCCCAAATTTGAGCAAAATCGTCTCCAAATCGTCCCTAATTTGATGAAATCGTCCCCCTTTCGTCGATTTCGCCCTTAGACGAAATCGGCGAACTTGAGACGATTTCGTCGAAATCGAGACGATTTCGTCCCGACGACGTCGATGGCCCAAAAACGGCCGCGATGCTCAAAAATTGCTCAAAATTCACCTAAAAAGCATGTAAATTCAACTTAAAGCATTCTAAACTAAGTTTAGACTCTTACCCGTAGCCCGTGTCGGACCTCTGTCGATCTGTGCGCTGTCTCGACCATTTTTGCTTACAGAGCTCCAAAAACTAAAAATGAACAGTAAAAATGAATTAGGGTTTTTACCCTATTTTTTAATTTTATTCAACATAATTAAATTTTTTGCTTTTTCGTGTTTTTACCTCAAACGTTCGATTTGGGTAAAAACACGGAGGGGGCACCATAGTAAGCTGTCGTACGATTCGACCTAGAATCGTCGCCTAAAAATGGGAATAATTTTTGCTTTCTCGTAAATCGAGAAGAACTCATCTTTAACGCATTTTCTTCGAAAAATTCGCTAAAGAGGGGGCAAAATGTAGCACCCTAAAATTGGCGCAGTAAAACCTTAATAATTACACTTACTCTAGTAAATAATTCAAATTCAAATTTTAACCTCCAAAACCGCTCCCAAACCGCCGTTTAACCCGTTTCCTCATTTCTCGTGCCATTTTTAGAGTTTGTTTTGACCGTTTGACGATATCGTCGCCGATCAGACGATATCGCCTCAGATCGGACGATTTCATCTGGCGTAGGACGTCCAGACGATCTTGTCCCAAAACTGATTTTTCATAATTAGTCTCTGTTCCAACGGCGTCTCTAATCCGGGCAGAAGCGTGTCTGCATCGTTAGAGACCCTCCCCATTGGAGATCTCCCAAATAGGGATGATCTCCAACCTCCTAACCTCCCTCCTAAGCCTATTTAATCCTAGGCCCTCCCCTTAGCATCCCCCTGGCTGAAATTCCCTGTAACTCGAATTCTACACGCACTAGACCATCTTAAATCACTGCTTGCATTCGCATTTTTTTCAAGTTTGTTTGTAGGAACTTCATTGTTTTTCAGCCGGAGCAAGCTCAGTTCATCGTGGACGATCTTGTCCAATTAGAGACGATTTCATACCAATTTGAGGTGATTTCGATTGCAGTCCACATTGGGGGCAATCAGTGCCCAGAGTTTGCATTTCTTCATCCTTTTTTTGTTGTATTATTCTGCATTTAGTTAATTCTATGGTTATTCTTTATTATTCTGCATCTTGGAGTTCACCCATGTAGCTTTAATGCATAATAAAAGCATAAATTGTCATTAGATCGGTATAATGCATTCATGTTTTTGCTTATTATCATCATTTTAATGTTCTTACTGTCATTTTATATCATTACCCTCTGTTATCATAGTTGCATTCTCTGTATTTTGCATCTATTTTTCTGTTTGTAGGTCTCTGGAAAATTCGTCTGATGAATTCGTCAGATCTCAGACGATCTTGTTAGATAGGAGACGATCCTGTCGAATTCCAGACGATCCTGACTACTTCAAAAATCAGAACCTTCATCAGACATCCGGATCAGGTATGGGTCTTTAATCCATCTTGTTCTTTCTATTTTTCTGTCCAAATCTATTTCTGTCTTCATTTAAATCTGCATTTCATATAGAATAGCTTAGACGCATTTTGGCCAAACCTAGGACTTGGATGATTAAAGCTAGAACTGAACACATCAAACACATTCCCAACCTAGGCGTGGAAACTGCCATTCAAACGTTTCTTGGTGAACCCACCATCCATCGAAAAATCACCATAATACACCTCCCCCGAGAGGCGGGACCTTCGCAAGGCCTCTCAGTCCGAGGTACCGCGCCATCCTTTTCCCATCCTCCTTTCGGGCACGGATCCTATAGCCTGAAGGTAGGGATGCAAAAAATTTGGAGCGATACAACCATATTGATGGAATATAATTGATCTCTAGGACCACACTGATAAAATTTTATATAATCTATGTAGTCCTCATATCCAATATTTGGCTCTAATGACACAAGCACAAATGGGTCCTCACTGTGCATACTACGGATGACTGGATCCTCTCTATGCATTTATTACAATATGGGATCATTTGTCTCAATGAGCTCCATGTACATAGGTGGGTTGGAAAACACCATGTGATAGATCATATCGAAGTTCGGTGGTCTTTCCCTAAGGTGAGGATTGAGATTGATCTATCTATGCATGTCCTCGATTGTATAAGGTGCATTACGATGATGTAGGTAAGAAGGTCCTAGATAGGATCTCTCCATTTTGTCCTCGTCATCACTTTCCTAATACAATACTTCACCACTATTCACTACCATGTGATGCTCTGGCAAGTGCGGCCCCATGTAAGTCACATCCTAATCACTATCGTTGGTGGCCGATAAAATTGGGTATAAGCATCGTAGATACAATACCACCTCATAAACCGGTTTAGCTTCATTCTCTAACTGATTGTCAAGTGAGATCTCACTATCCACCAAGGTATCTTCATGATATGACTCGAGTGGAGCTATGGTGACATAAGACACCATATGATTATCCCTCTGGAATGCAGAAGGATCAGGGTGATATGGGTTGAAATCCACATTATCCCCTAGACTAAGGTATAGGCGATCTAATGATGTTGCAAGTAAATCACCCTGTCCTCATTTCTGTAATCCTAACTCAAAACTATCAGTTACTAACTGATAACATAGCTCAAGCAGAGTTCTACACCCTTGTTCAAAAATACTAAGGTCGTATCCATGACAATTATATAATTCAAAAATGTGTCTGGCATATTCGATATTGGACAGATAACAAACATTCATAGTGAATGGTTCATCATCACCTTCATCCATGGGCATTCACGTGGGAAAATGATCGAGCCCAACATAGATGAAGTTCATCTAGTTGGGTGGCTCTCCCAATGGCACCATGAATCCAACCAAAAAATGATGAGCATGGGGTTGGCCCATCTCTTGTGCCATCTCCAAAATTAGTCCAAAGGTGACGTTTTGCACAATATACTCTCCTAACCTATGTTGGCTAGGTGAATAGTAATTCATGGTGCGGATGACCTTGCTAATGTAGGCAAGGCAAGTTGAGGTACCTCCTTGGCTATATCTTGGGCTTCCTCCACTTCCATAGGAATGGTATCCTCATCGATGATTGGTTTGGGCATATGTTTATTTTCCTTCTCACCCATTTTTGCCTTTATCTTCCTCTCATCTCGAAGCATTGCTAATGCAGTCAGTTTCAAGGAAGTAGCAATAGTGTGCTTAGATCTGTGCGATACAGATATCGATGATTGAGCATATACTATTTTTTTTCTTTTGGACTCTTAATCGGTGATGTTGGTCGAACATCTAGGTGCGTTTATGGGAGTATGAACCCCCTTGGTAAATCATCCATGCTCATGAATTTAAATGGTTATTTGTTTTACGACACCATGTGAAATTATCCCTCATGAATGTACTTCACATATTGATATAATATAGAGGGAACACAATGCATCTCTCGAATCCAAGGCCTCCCCAGTAGGATGTTATACTGCATGGTGCCTTCGATCACATGACACATCACAGGGATGGTATTTAGGCCTACCTAAATAGGTAGGACAATCATGCCAACCATCGAACATAACACATCATTAAACGCTCTCAACATGAATACAGTGGATAAAATGTGTGATTTAGGCAACTTCAAGGGACTCAACACCTTGGTCGTTATGATGTTGATTGACAAAACAGTGTCGATAAATACCCTCTTGAATGGTACATTTTTGACACATGCAATGATATGCAATGGTGGGTCAACCGTATTGGTAGGAACCATCCTGATTTCATGATCATAAAATTGGATTATTGATTCCTGGCATTATTGTACGTGTCCCACAAATTTAGTAAATGCTTGAGCATCCTAGTATTGTACTTCAATGGACCTCAAAATGTCAATGAGAGTCTCCCTATGCCTGGGGTACTGTTGTCTTAACTCATAAATAGACAACTTAGCAAGATTTATCTGTAAATTTTGAACCAACCTACTCCGTATGGTCACCACCGATCTTGTTGGTGGGCCTGGAATATTTTGAGTTGGCTTTTGATTCAGCATGGCTTATATTCTTATGGGAGTGAATAGTTGATTTAGCTACTCATATCTACCATACCTTGTAACAACATTAACCATACCTACGAACCCCTAGGTAGGTGGTTTGATGCGCACCTGGTTGACATGACCATCATTGTTTGGCGGTGCCTCATGGTTTGGTAGTGGATTTTTGTAAATCCCCATGTTTTGGTTGTTAGGCGCTAGTGTATTATTTGGTACTACAAGCTCATATTTTTCAATCATGTTTTGCACAATATTATTGAAGGACCAACATACTTCGATGTCATGACCCTTCGCACGGTGAAAGATGCAAAACAGGTCATCTTGGTACCCCTTTGACTTGGGTTGATTCAGATCAACCATCTTGATTTCGAGCAATCTGATTACCTTGGCATTGCACAATTGATAGAATATCGATGTCAGCAATTTTTTCAAAGGCATGAATTGGTGAGGTGGGCATTGTTCTTTGTTTTTTCCCTTATAATTATTATTGTGATTTTTGTACTATGTAGGAGGAGGTTGGGCCTGATAATTCTACTTTTGCTGCCCTTTATCCTCTCTCTGGAGGTTGAGCACCACTTGGTTGACATGGGATTACTTGCCCTTATGTTTTATGGATCTCTTCTTGGGTCCCTCTTTCATATTCTTAAGCTTAAAGTTGCCTTATTGCAACTTGATATCTTCAATTACTTTGGATTGCACCAAAGCTTCCTCAAATTTTGGAAACTGCTGTAATTGCAACAATAATGAAATGTGCTTGGCACAACTCTTAGTAAAAATTTTGGTTAATTCCATAGCAGGAATAGGGAATGGCAACTTCACCATTAACCTCCTCCACATATTTTCGTACTATTCAATTGGATCATCATCACGTTGAGCTAGCACAACCATATCAAAAAGGTTAGCCTATTTCTTGATGCCAAAAGAAAAGTTTTCAAGGAAAGCATCATCCAGTTGCTCAAAATTGGTAATTTTGTACCTATTTTTTTGATTGAACCACTCTCAGGATGGTCCTAAGAGGGTTGTGATGAATGTGTGCAAAAGTAAGGCATTATTTCTCATAATTTGGAAACAGGCATCCAAAAATCCTGTGACATGCTCCTGCGCATCTTTGTCACCTTTAAATTTGTCTAGCATAGGCATAAAAAAATGCTCAAGATAGGTAGGAGCAGGTATCAAGGGGTCCAAAGGCTCATTATGAATCTTTCTTAATATCAGCTTTTGAATAGCCATGCCTTGCCTCTCGATCGCTTTTACTTTTGTTGCTAAGGATTTATAACCCTCCGAGGATAGAAAGTCCTTCTCCCTAAGCTAACATGGGGGCGGTTTTGGAGGTACATTATTCCTCTATCAAGGTGGATGTCATGGCTCTTCCTCATCCTCAACTTGGGAGTCTTTAGGATATCCTTGTTTGGTTCCATATCCCTCAACTTCCTCATATTGTTGTTGCCTCTCATATTCGAACAGTGGTGGTGGTTCTCTTTGTAGGGCACTAATATGAGTGTGAGCATCTCTGTGCTCCTACTGCACATCAGCTTGTGAAAAAACCTTTCTCTAAATGCACTCTCTACTCTCTACATGAGTGTATAGACCAGCCATAGATAGCCTATCCTTCTGCTTTACGCACTCCTTTTGGGTAAGGATGAATTCCTCACACATGCACTGCTCATATAGTCTTTGTTTGATGAGCCTCTACAACTAAAGATTATCATCTTCAATGCACTACCTTTCTAAGCGAGCATCCTCCAATTGATTTTGGAGGAGCTATTGTCATTGCTTAGATACTAGTTTGTGTGATATATCAAATTTATTGGCCATGACAAACCTTTGGTATGCATACTCCATGCGAGTGACCTTATGGTTTCTGTACCCATCTAACTCATTTGTGACACTTTTACCTTTGTCCGTATAGATGGCATTGGCATCTTGTTGAGCTCTATGCACTGTTCCACCATGTGTGGATGATGGATGTGTCACATGAGGGCACTTGTAAGCCTCTCCATGTTCTCTAGTAGTCCTAATGGAACTCTTGCTATGGTCACTCAAGGCATGAGTGGGCGAAGCCAAAGGATTTTAGCCTAGCTACTCAAGGATGCTACCTAAGCTGTCCAACTATTTGGATCTCCACCACTCATGTGGTGGTGTGCCATTGGCTCCCACCTTAGCCATATCAATAGTGATATTTTTATGTTCACTATGTATGGGAGTTTGCACAGGCCTATGCTCAATGGTGACTCTATCTACATGCCCCTGAATGGTTGGGTCTTGATCCCATCTATACTCCAAAGGTGGAGCCATGGATCCTCCTGTAGACCTATGACATAGGGGTGCCAACTTGGACCCTTGTATAACATACTCTTTGAACAACCTCGTGGATGTGTGTGCAACATGATCTCAATAATGGATTCCGAGTGGAACACCTTCATGCTAAGAGGATCCCTACTCTATTATGTGCCTAGAAGAATGCACAAAAACTCCTCTATCATGGGTATGCTCAATAGGTTCCCCTCGTGTCGATTTGTCTCCTCTAATGCTCGTCGAATGAAGTTCGAGAAGTGCATGTGGGTGAGGATTCGACATATGCTATTGTGAATCTATCGGGGCTTGGTCATTAGCATCAGAATTATGCCTTTACCGACCATCCCGTGTCTCCACCATGGTGTACCTAGTATCTAGATTTATTCTTTATTACACAAACAAAGTATACAATGGTGTTTATCTCTTATTAACTTTTAAAAGTGAGCCCTAGACTGTTTGATATTGTTTCAAGTTTGTTGTATCAGTAAAGAACTTCTTATCATATTTTGAAAGCTTGTTGGATTATATTATTAGTTTAATTGACTTTCACCTATATACTCGTAGCTTGAAAAATTGACTATGAACTCCAAGTCATGTAATCCAACCTATAATGTGTGGTAATGAAGCCCACACACGGTCAGGGAGCACAGGTCCTCCAAGATCCTTACTCGTTTTCCCCTAGTCAGTTGTATACCCTCCAAAGAGAATACATGAAAATTTTCTAGGGTACAAAAGGTTCTCAGATACGGTATTGTTCTAGTATCCAAGGGTACGTAGGATTTGGGCCAACGAATAGAAATTATGCCTACCATAGTTGAACCCTACTAGTGGTTGAATGTCACTCCCAAATCACTAGCGTTTAAGTGAAACGTGGTGTGTGTGGTTCATTTTAATATTTACATAGAAAGGAAAATTCATAATACAACATGAATTATTATTTCCTATATAATATACAAAAAGAAGCGTTTCATTTCAAAGAATGTATGCTATATCTTATATGATTTCTTGACAATGCAAATTATGATGATATAGCCTCTAATTGGGCCTCAGGCATGCAAATTGAGACACATTTTAAACCTGGCACGTTGGATTCTAGGGTAGACTTCACTCAGATGTCCACTGTTCCTAGCAGTGCCTAGAAAAACTCATAAAAGAAACCCCAAAACCTAATTCATTTTCTTTTTTTAGTGTCTTAATTGGATTTTCCCTTTTCTTATTTCTAGAAAACATAGATAGAATAAAAAAGTACAAAGAGTGAAAAATGGGACCCACCTCAGGTCCTCATCTGATCAAGCTTTGGATCCCTGCTATCTATTATATCTATTGTGAACCACATGTATGATGCAAGGTCTAGACTGCAGCCTACGTTTTGAAGCTGCGGGCCAATAATGAGATCGTAACTGAAACTTGCGGTTTGCACCTAATATAAAAAAAACACAGGGATCAGAAATTAGTTGCATAAATTATGGAGTTCCACCATGATCACCTTTTGTACGTCCATAAAGGCATGCACCTTATATTGCAATTGCATAAAATGAAACAAAATAGACATTCGCATACAAATTGACAAAGACAAAATCAATTAAATGAAATGCATCTTTATTCCTCTTAGAATCAATTCATGTTTTATAAATGAATCCATCTTAGGGATACCCTTTTTGATACGTAATTACAGTGTTACAATCCGTTCAAGGATAAAATACACTTTTCAAGTATTTAAGGTGACACGAACTTCTCTAGGGTGGATTTGACCCTCTTCTTCGCATTGAGGAAGGAATTGGATGATTGAATCTCCTTCGAACCTGATTTCTTGTGGTCAAGAAACAAAACAAAAGAATCATACAAATAGGTAGCCTCTTATGATGAGGCCCTTTGATAAATATATGCATAAAGATGTCATAAAAATTATGAAATCAAGAAAATAAATAAAACATATTGAACTTATGTAATATTCATAAGTATTGTTAGAAACTTGAAAACAAGGAGTATAGTTATCTATCTACTGGATCAATTGCATGCAATTAAGCATGTTAGCATGAAAATAAGCCATTAATGTCCTACTTGCTATAATGAAAATAATATTGATTAAACCCTTAACATACCGATCATATTATCTCTAAACATAAATTAACCCACTAAAATGACTAATCTAATCTAATTAAGCATAATGGAAAGAAAACAGTAAGGAGATCTATCACCTGTTGCAAACCGTAACTCGGATGAGCATTCTACACTGTAAACCATGGTTGTCAGCCATGGTGAGCAACAAAGTAACTTTACCCTCCAAATTCTAGGGTTGTGGTCTTGATCCTCCTTGTCAAATTGATGATCAAGGGTTACCTCAATGTCCTCTGATAGGTTTGGCTATTGAATTGCTCAGTTAGGCCTTTGTTTACCTGAATTCATATTTCTTGGTGTTCTAGATCCTTAGGGCATCCATGACACAATTTTTCATGATGCATGATGAATTAGCAAGTAAATGGCAACAAGGCTCTCTTAGTACACTCAGGTGAGTCTACAGTTCGATAGGGCTTCACTGCTCAAATGCTCTCTCTCTTGCTATCTCGATAGTGCTTTGCTATCAACATGCATTATATCTTTTGCCCTAATTTGAAGGGGTACTTATAGGATTACCCAAGGGCTAGGGGTGGATTCATGGAGAAGACAAGATAAATAAGTGATGGTTAGGACAATTAGATTGGAAGCTTCCATCCTTTAACCACCTTATTCTAGAATAAATGGTAGTTCAAACCAATTTGGCTCAGATGAAGGCCAATTGAACTTCAGTTTAGACTATAGGTGACAACTGTGGTTTAGACTGTAGACCACATGTCTCATCCGTGGTTCAGAATTTAGACCGTAGGTCTCAAATGCGATTCATACTGATTAGGACAAAGAGCCCAAATTGAGTGGTTAGAACCACTGCTCTATCTTGGAGTCTATCCAAGATATTCCATATGGTCTTGTAGCATGTCCCATATGAGTAATCACCATCGACATGACATGTTTTAGATGTCTACACTATGTTCCAAGTACAACCATCCATCCAATTGTTATTATTTCATCGGTTTCCATGAGTCTATTAGTAACAACAACAACGGTAGTTATAGAGTCCACTATTGTCATAGAGGCTGCTATAACTATATCCTTACCCCCATCATCAGTAGTTTAGTCTACCCTTTCATTTCTAGTATCATCATATCCCTTGGTTGCTGGTATCTCAAGACCTATCACTGTATCAAAAGAGTAGGTAGCCACTCAAAGTATAAATTATTATTGTGCAGAGAAGCTTACTGAGTCTTCCAATAGGATGGATGTCAAAAGAAGAAGCATGTATGTTGATCATGTTTCTAGAAAGAGAATATCAAGATCAATGACTCCACTGGTGAGAAAACCTAAAACTGAGATGACTATTCAAGATTATCAAGTGGAGGAGTTTACAGAAGATATTGATAAGATTCATGAGGAACATGAGCTAATTATAGCTAAGGCCCACTTAGATACCTTCTATGTGAAAAATAATTTAGTTAGAGAGAAGGTAGACAAATTGGAGAAACAGGTTGAAAAGCTTAAGAAGAGTCTAAATAATCAAAATGAAGTAGAAAAGACTTTGAGAAAAGAGACTAAGGGTTGGAAAGAGAAGTTTCAATAAGCCAATGACTAGTTAGAAGAGAAAAAGAAGCTAAATGAAGATCATGCGAAGGAAATTCATAATTTAAAGCATCAGCTACAGATCGAGAAAGCTAAATATTCAGGATTTTCTAAGAATGAGTTGAAAAATATTAGAAAAGAGTTGTTTTCTGAGGTCTAGGAGAAATTTTTAGGGCTTCAACTTGATATTGATTATCTTAATGATGCCAAACACCTACTCTCCAATATTCAAAAAGAGCTAGATCAGATCACTAGAGAGTTGTAGCCTATGGTGATTTCGATAGAAAAATGTATAGGTTGGTTGATAGTAGACTCAGTGATTCTGCTAAACCTATTCCTAATAAATAATGGAATCTCACCAGAGTTGCGGCTAAGATGGTGGTTAAAAAGCACAGGGCGCTTCAAAGATCCTGGCTGTTATTTGATAGGATTAAAAAGGTGATAAAGGATGTTGTTGAATTGAATAAGGAAATGATTTAGGTTAGCTTCAAAGACCTTTGGAAGGAGGATCACAACTTTTTATCTATGGAAGAGATCCAATAGAGAATTAATGATAATTTGCAGGATGAATCTGGAATAGATTCTCTAGAAGAGCCACTACCCCAAGAACAAGTTGTCTAATTGATCATTGATTTTACCTGGTTGAGAGATCTCATGGAAGATCTTGTGAATAGAGTGAATATTGCTAATTATGAGGACATTGGAGAGCTACAATATGTTTACAAGCAGCTCAAGGAAGCATCTAATCCCTTTGAAGAAGTCTGGAAATAGGATCTACAATATTTGGAATTAATGGTTCAGTTGTTTGGGAATACTTTTGGAGAAAGAAGTTAGAAAACACCTACTCCATAAGAAGAAGAAGAAAAAGAAGAAGAAGCCATGGAAGAAGGGGAGCTGGATGGATCGGTTATAGGCTCAGAAGGGGCTCACACTTAGTTCATTTTTGTTTTGTACATATGCATGAGTTTTGTATTTTTGTTTTGACTCTGACAATTGTCAAAAATGAACAATAAAGGCATGAAGCCTATAGAGGCAGAAGAGTAGCATATTGTATATAAAGGCATTTATTGAAATAAGGCCTTATAAAAGGAGTAGAGTTGTGTCTAGTTTTTTGAATACGGTGACAAGAACTATATTTTTGACACAAGCACTATATGAGCGAATGATTTCTATATATTTTTGGTATCATTTCCATATGAACCTTTACTCTCTAGGCAGACTATTAAAATTTTTAGAGAGTAGTGTTTATATGGAAGTTATTATATAAAATATGTTTTTGAAGATGAGTATGTTTGACTCCTAAGGCCCAATAGATAAGAATATGAGTTCGATTGGCTTTGCAAGAAAATCCACCCGGGATTTGCTAGAATGTAGGCCCAAAATGGCCACATACTTAGAAAATTTTGCAAATTTTACCTAAGTTATAAATTCCTCATGTCATACATATTACAGTGTATTTTAGAATGGATCCGCAATAGGAGGCATGAGCCTGCCCTACACTTAGTAAATTTTCATGCTTGGAGTGATTTCGGGAGACTTCTTTTTGTTTTGGCTCTGTACTAGTGATGCATCTCGAATCTGCAAAAATTTTTAAGAAGAGATGACATCAGCGGTAAAAAAGTGTAGATTGGTGACCGCTTGATATTTTGAAATACTTCACGAGCAGCTAAGTGTTGGAACACCCAATTTTGGAGAACCCACAAAGTATTTTCACCCAAAATGGTGACAAGGTGGGATGCTATATTCAAAGTAGATGTGGATTTGTGACAAGAAGTGATTTTTATTAACTCCTTTCTAGAATGGTGACAAAGTAGAATATTTTATTCTAAAGATAGTGCAGAATGGAGAAAGAGTCACTTTGCACTATGATGGGTCTGAATTGGTGATCATATGCCAATGCACTTGCTCAACCAGAATGAAATCTACAAAAGTTATAAATAAAGGATGATGTCATCAATATTTTTGTGCGGATTGATGGATACTTTACGGATAATGAAGGAATCTGAAGAAGAAAGAGTGGATTCGATTCCACTTAGTCTTTAGGTCATTTGGAATATGAATTGGCATTCTGTAGTTTCTAAGATAGAAGGATGACATCACTAGAATTTTAAAATAGAATGGTGTTGTGTTCTCCCCATAATTATGAAAAACTTATATCTAGATGGATCACAACCATACGATGGGAGATATCAATTGTAAAAATTGTATCAAAGAATTTGAGGTATTTAAAGGTAATTCTTCACCAGTGTTATAATAGTTAGTTGAAGAGGAAGTCGAAGCATCGAGGTTCTTCAAGAATATAGAACCAGAGGTGGTTATAGATTGACGACAATAAATGGCTTCCAATAAGGATCGACGATGATACATAATCTCTAATAGACTAAAATCCAATTTACGCCAAGAGACTAGCAATTTGTAGAGACCCCGAGCTACCATGGCAGTCCACTTGCAACGAATTTCTTGGTAGGTGTACCAGTAAGCAAATACCAGCAATAACTCTTTGCTGTGCTATCAAATTTTGATCTTTGTAATGTTCTTGATAATTTTAAATTTTGCAAAACTATAAGTAAAGGTCGAACCCTCATTTTTTAAGGGTCGGATCTAGTGTGTTTGCCTGTGCTACTGTAAATATTTACAAGAGCTAATGGAAGGAGTATTACATTGATATTCACCTCAAAATTTATATCTTCATTCTTGATATCAGAGGTTCAAATTCTTTAGTTGTATTTTTGTGAATACTTAAGTGGTTATTTTTTTCCAAATTAATGGATTACTATCTATTAAAGTAATTGAAATCTACTTCTGATATTGATATTTATTGTTAGAAAGTGCATTTCTATAGAATCTAGATATTGGTGAATACTGTTATTTGGATTATCATTGTCTGGATATTGAAATAATTGTCTGCAATATTTCTCTTTTGTGCATTAATGAATTAAGAGTCATCCTATTTTTGATAATATTGATCTGAGTTATATGTCTTTGGGTTAGTTTTTTAGAGCTTTTTATTGTGGTGTAATGTTGTTAGCCTATCTGTCCACTATTGTTCATATTTCTCTAACCCTAACCTTTTATTACCCTAACCTTCAAACCCTAAGTGAGCATAATTGTGTCAACACCTTGTTTAAGTTGACAAGGAACCAACCTACTTTTGAGGTTGGATTGGAAACTCTATTTTGGTCCATCCAATGTTGAGTGTATAGCTACAGTTATTGAGTGTAATCCTAGATAGAAAATAGGAAGATAGACAACCACAGTATTGAGTGAAAACTTGATGTAATTCAGTGCCCAACATATACATGCTTAAATGGAGGCACCTTATTATTTATATTAGAAATATTTACCTTAAAAATACCATCTAGGTTAGTGCCACATGTGGGGTACTTTTGGTAGCTGTAGGGCCACCAAATTTTCTTCTAGTATCTTATATTGTTCTAGCTCTTGTTTTGTCATGGTAATGTAGTCACAATTTATAGGAAGAATAAATATTATAGTCTTCTTGACTCCTAGGCCAAAGTGCTACTATGTCACGTATATATTCTTATAAAATTTCAACCCCAAAAGCTAATTTGTAACATAGTAGGGCAAAAAATATGGATAGCCCAAGAAACCATAGATCTTGACAATGGTTCCTTCCCCTAGAAAGAACCAATCTCCTACTTATCATCTATTTTTCCTCAATATTTCTATATCTTTTGGAGTAATGGGTAACTTTCATAGATTAGAGTAAGAGCTAGTCCCAAAAAATTGCTTGTCAAACTCCAAGTATGAACAACTATCTTTGAGTACATGGATCCAATCCACCATAGGATGTGCTTTACCCTTATTTTCTTCCTTTTGGAATTTCATGTTGTGGTACTCTAGGGACATATGAAACAACATGAGCCAAGCAAGACAAGATGGGTACATGAAATCCTAACACTTTCCAATATTCATGGAAATTAGCTTCTCATGCATACTCCTTACTAAAAATTCAGCCCAGTCAAATATGACCAGAGGACATACCCCTTGTCCATCGTAGTTATGAACCTCCATGATGGTGTTGGCTAAAACCAGTTTGTAGGTTTATACCAGGGAATATGTTCTTAGCCCTACCCTGACCACCAATATGGATATAATTAGTTATGCATGGGGCTCAAATTATCCTAATTTTATTAGCTTTATTATATAACTGTCCAAAATTTTCTTAATCGGGTTGATGAGCTTATTCAGATATATCCTTTGCTTTTCTAGTATGATTATATTTAGGTTTACCCTCAAGACATCCTCTATTGTAAAGCCTTAGTTATCGATTCCTTTGATATGGTAAACAACCATTCAGAATTTAAATTACAGACTACAACAATATTTGGGTCATAGTATTTTGCCACTGCTTGCACCAGTTCTGGGTATATGTGCACTAGTGTAGGCATGAATCTCCTTAGCCTTGAATTCCATGCTATATCACCTAGATGATTCTATGAGTATTTTTTTCTTTAAACTTTGAACCCATAAAAATTTCTTTTGCTTTTACTTAAGTATAATCATAGGGTCATGTATGCCCACCATTCCATATTGGAGCTCATTATATGTGTTTTGTACAACTTCACTCTTCTTTCCTTAGGCCATCTCTGCAAGCTCAAATTTATTTATTGTAATTATTCCTCCTTTAGTTTGCAAAGCTTTTGTCTCTCCTTACAACAAGAATTACAATAGGTTTATGTTGTTTAGTATCAAGCAATATTTATAGCATGATGGTTATACAACCATTATTTTTTACATGTAGAATATTACACGTGCCTAGGAAGATCTGATTGGGAATGGGTAAGTCTATGAATAATTCTTGCATACGCTCTTGGGAGGCATAGAACCATCCAATGAATTTCCACTTAGCTTGAAAATAGGTAGCTTGTATAGCTTGGTTCATTACTCCATGTATTTTCTTAATTGCTGCTAATAGCTATATTTCTTGCCAAATCGATTGCCAATTTGGGATGCCACACCAATCTAGGTAAATAGTAGTGGATATTATGAACCGTTGCAATATTAATAATGTATGCTACACTCATTTGCTATATTATTGGCCACCTATGAGGGTTGTGCTTATCTATATCTTGGTGATTATTAAAGAAGTAGTTATACATGTTTGCAGTGACATAATTAGCTAATAGCATTTTAAAGGATCCTATACTTGGGATATTTTAAAAGAGTTATAATCTACCACCTAGTAATCCCACTAGTAGATTTAATAATTGGCTTATAACCTCATTGGCCATCTAGTGGAATCATGGTATATAAACATGGATGTTGACAACCCATATTCATCAATAAATTTTTTATCTTGTAGGCTAATTTTTGATCTTGCAGGCTAGTTGATGGAGCTGCTCTCATGACTATTGAGCTTATCTATGCATGATTAAGATAAAAATTTTCTCAGGCATGTTGCTTGGTGAGGCATAAGCTTTTTGGCACTATAATAAAATATCCTTGGTATATGTCCACCTCTTAGCCAAGGATAAATTTTTTGATAGCTTGCGCTTGCTATGAGGTAATGGGTATTTTGTACTCATTCACTACCTTGCAAGGTATGATAAGTCTGATGCTTTCTAGAATTAGCCAAGTTCTCATCACAATAGAGTAATGGGGATTTTATACTCATTCACTGCCTTCTAGGGTATGATGAGTCTGACGCTTTTTGGAATTAGTGAAATTCTCATTGTATCCAGGTGATGGGTTTATTGCACTAGCCTACTAATATTCATGATACCAAATATCCAATGAATACTATACTTGGTATTTTTTGTTTAAATCAACTATTGGGTGACGGGTGTTTGGTGCCTTACAATTTTAATATGGAGCAAATTATTTTCAGCTTCCTTTGTTGCTTGGCGATAAATTTTTGGTAAAATTCTACTACTTAGAGGAGTACAAGAAGTCTAACAAATTCTAGAGTTAGCCAATTTTTCTATTTGACCTCTCACACAATTCCATAATCTAGGGACCCATCTATTGGAAACCTAGAGGTAAAAATCTAGCATTCTCCATACTTGTGTTGGCGAAGGTCCAAAATTATCCATAATTATCCTTATGATGGTTAAGATTTTTTATACAGATGCATATATACACATGGCTTATTTACAAATGGACAAGTGAGAAACCTTCTCTCCTTAGGCATAGTGCTTTAAGTACTAGCCTTTTATCAAAATTGGTAGAACTCAACCATCTAGGTTTCACAATTCAAATGTATTTATATCCTTCTTGTGCTCTATGAGATATATCCCAGACCACATGGATTCAATTGTCATGTGCTCTCAGCTTGGCTTAATTCGTGTTATCATACCCCACCTTGGTAAGAATTTTTACCAAGAGAATATGTATTGATTAATGACTAATTGATACCTAGCATAATTACTTTGATTGATTATGCTTTATTTAATTAGTTCATCTTTGAAGAAAATGGTACTACTAACTTGTTGTCGATGAATAGCACCAAGTGCATCCGTAGGTGGAAGAGATAGAATTGACCTAAAGGATGGGGTACTTGAAAAAAGAATGTTTAAGAAAAATGATTTTCATAGAAATACGATATAATGTTTTATTTAAAAAAAGAATGATTTTATTTTAATAAAAAAATATTTTTATAAAATATAATGTTTTAAATAAAGAAAAAAAAATTTATTTTTTAATAATAAAAGACTATTATTTTAAATAAAAGAATATATTTATTTTTAATAATAAAAGACTATTATTTTAAATAAAAGAATATATTTATTTTTAATAATAAAAGACTATTATTTTAAATAACTAAAAGAATGTTTATAGAAAGAATATATTAAAAAAATATATATTATATTTAAATATCTTTATTGGCTGCCTTGGGAGGATGAAGACCTTCAGTTCGAGTAGGTATACTTTTATTTCAAGGAAGACTTTTTGGGCTTGGAAAGATGGACCTCCACATGAATAAAAGGGAGATGTTAGGTCCGTTAAGGACACACAGGCAGAGGGGGAGAACTTTGAAAGGAGGAAATGGTCCAACTAGAAAATGAGGACAGGACTAGTCGAAGGATTTTGGACGGTATACCTTGGAGTCAAAGGAGGTTGAGTTTCAGGTTGGGACCTACTTTCTCTTAGCATAATTATTTGGTGAATTAAATAATATGTATTTTCCCTAAGTTTATCTATGTCAAAACCCCTTTGAATGATATATCTTTTAAATGGTGGTTTATTCCCTTTGACCCCCTATGGATTGGCTAAAACTCCATTTTTTAACATTTGTAGTTAGATTGTTTTCATTGAGTCTAGATGTCCTTTGCATGGTTGTTGTTAAAAGCAATAATAATAACCTATTAATCATCCGTTTGGGATTATGATTGGCTAAATTAATTTATCCCCTATGTTTCTAGTTCGTGTCTCCCTCATGCCCAAAAATCAATGTCAGGGAGGCTTATAACATCTCCCACGAATTCACCGTCGAGCGCAACATCGATGTTGCGACGTCGATGCTTCAATGATATTATGGGGGGAGATTTAATAATATTCAAAGAGTAAAAATGTTTGATAAATTTTTCCAAAACACTCACCATTGGGGTGCAACACCGTCATCATGATGTCAATGGTCCAGTGAGGTTGGATGAGAAAGGTCGTGGGGTTCCATTTCATTAAATGATGGACCACCGCACGTTTAAATAGAATCCAATTTCTTTTTCTTAGATTTACTTTATATTAAAAAATAGGATTTTTAATTAACTGTGATAGATCACCATTGTTAAACCCCCTTCACACTGTCTGTTTTTGTTGATGGACCATTGGTCGAAATAATAAAAGTCAGGTTTCATTATAGTGAATTGATTTATCTTTCAAATAAAAATTTAGTTGCTAATGGACCATCGCATGAGTAGAAAAATAATATTGGGTTTTCTATTTATTTTAAGATTAGATTGGTTTTTAAAAATAATCGTGAGAAAATTTGTTGGTTGAATAAGTGAAAGAAGGTTTTAATTAAATGGAATTCTTTCCCTAAAGTTCACTTAGGTATATATCTATTAAAAAGGCTCTTATTATATTCAAAAAATAATAACTATGTTGAATAATAAATATTTTTAAATAATTAAAAAGGTTTTTATTATATTGAAAAAATAATAGTCATGTTGTTGAATAGTAGAAATGTTTAAATAATTAAAAAGGTTCTTATTATATTGAAAACATTATAGCCATGTTGAATAATAGACATATTTAAATAATTAAAAAGACTTTTATTATGTTGAAAGAATAATAGCCATGTTGAATAATAGACATATTTAAATAATTAAAAAGGCTCTAATTATGTTAAAAGACTAATAGCCTTGTTGAATAATAGACATGTTTAAATAATTAAAAATCCTCTTATTACGTTGAAAGAATAATAGCCATGTTGATTAATATACATGTTTAAATAATTAAAAAGGCTTTTATTATACTGAAAGAATAATAACCATGTTGAATAATAGACATGTTTAAATAATTAAAAAGGCTCTTATTATGTTGAAAGCATAATAGCCATGTTGAATAATAACCATGTTTACATAATTAAATAGGCTCTTATTATGTTGAAAGAATAATAACCATGTTGAATAATAGACATGTTTAATAATTAAATAGGCTCTTATTATGTTGAAAGAATAATAGCCAATAATAAACATGTTTAAATTATTAAATAGGCTCTTCTTATGTTGAAAGAATAATAGTCATGTTTAAATAAACTCTTATTATAAATAAAAGATCATAGATTCTCTTTAAATGAAATAATGTAGTTTGTGTTAATAAAAGAATATAGTTTATATTCAAATGAAAGAAGTTTAAATGAAATAATATAGTTTATGTTTAAATAAAATAATATAGTTTGCATTCAAATGAAAGAATATAGACTATAATTAATGAAAGAATATAGTTTGCATTCAAATGAAAATGTATAAAATATAATTAATATAAAAATATAGTTTGTATTCAAATGAAATAATATAGACTATAATTAATGAAGAATATAGTTTACATTTAAATAAAAAATATAGATTATTAGATTAAATGAAAGAGTATAATTTATATTCAAATGAAAGAATATAGACTATAATTAATGAAAGAATATAGTTTACATTCAAATAAAATAATATGGATTATTAGATTAAATGAAAGAAAATAGTTTGCATTCAAATAAAAGAATATAGACTATAATTAATGAACAAATATAGTTTACATTCAAATGGAAGAATATAGCTGATTAGATTAAATAAAAGAATGTAGCTTACCTTAAAATGAATAATATAGACTATAATTAATGACAGAATATAATTTACATTTCAATGAAAGAACATAGACTATAATTAATGAAAAAAATATAGTTTACATTCAAATGAAAGAATATAGATTATTAGATGGAATGAAAGAATCTAGGTTGCATTAAAATGAAAGAATATAGATTATATTAAAATAAAAGAACCATTGATTATATTTAAATAAAAGAATATAGATTATTAAAAGAGCCATGGATTATATCTAATTGAAAGAAAAGTGTAAAGAATGTTTAGGCCATGGATATATTTAATTTAAAGAATATATATTAAAGAATGAATGGTCTTAATTGAAAAAACATATTTTAAAAAAAATATAGGTGAAAGATAGATTGGTGTAATTAAATAAAATAAGAGATAATTTCATCTAGATTGGAAGATGGACTGGTTTGATTAAAGGAAACAAAATATAGTTATAAAGAATAGATAAATTGATAAGAACTTATTTTATTAGGTATGGTATTCTAGTTTATTAAGGAAAGATAATTTGATAAGTACTCAATTGATTAAGAATATGGTCTCCTAGTTAGTTAAGGAAAGACAGTTTGTTATGTGGTTGCTTGGTTAAGAGTATGGAATCTTAGCTAAAACAAATAGAATAATTCTTATTTAAAATTGGTATTAATATTATGGATACATCAAATATCTAGGCAGATGCTACACATTTAAAAATATTAGAAGAAAAAAACTACCCCTAGAGAAACTGATGTAGAATCCATTACGATATTTTCTTGTTATTTATGTAACATGGATGAGAAGATCAATTTACAGTGGAGTCTTGAGAACTACGAGGCTCTTATGCATTGTATTAGAATATGTTTGGGAGAGAGGGATTATGGGATTCCTTGTATTGAGGTAACTAATATTATGTAATAAAAAAATATATTTAAGGCTAGGTTTTCCTATAAGGATTTTTCCCAATGTATATGAGGTGTTATGTGTAATTTTAATATATCCTTTTTTATCTTGCTTTTAATATTCTTTTTAGTTGTTATTTCATATGCTTGTTTAAAGTAGATGGATTTATTAATTATCCTCCTAGAATTTGAAGGATCTTGAATGGTTAAAATAGTTAAATAAGCTAGATAGATTAGTATGGTAGTTATGCACATACCAATTGGGATAAATATTTCCCTCTTGAGCATGTGTTAGTTGTTAATGTTTAAAAAAAACCCATAGATTTTTGGGTTGTTACTTTTGGTATCAGAGCTATAGGTCGATGGACTAGATGATTTTATAGAGGAACTCTAGGTATGGTAGACTAGAGACTCCTTCAAAATGTGCTAAGATTTAGGTATCTTCATATTCAAGCCCTTGATTAGTTTTAAGCTAAAGATGAGAATACCTTGAACTACCAGTTGCTTTAAAATAAGAGCACATAGTCATAGAACTATAAGCTTACCTAGATAAGATCTAGGTATTATGGACTATAAAATTTCTATAATATGCTAAATATTGCTTAAATATCAATCCTAAAAAATGTAACATTACTCTGGTATGACATATTGCATAAAGCAAGCATAACCTTAGCCATTAGAAAATGAAAGAAGATGAAACGAGTTAGTCTGTAAAGATAAAAGAACTCAACTCCTTGGTGGTTAAGGAGAATGGCACCTTGTAACAAGACAAGTGTGACCTAAATTACTACCAAAAAGGTAATAATGGTCACAACCAAGATGACCTTATAGGGATACAAGTGTGATAGTGACCATTATTGATCTAAGTTAGTTATGAAAGGTATAACTAACCTTTGGAAAGTACAATTGAAAGTCATTATAGCTTATCCAACTCCTTGATGTGGTAAAGAGAAATAACACCAAGATAAGGAGGAGAAGAAGAGGATATTCTCAAAATCTAAGGCTAGCTAAACATGATGAAACTGAAGCTAGACCTCAAAGAATGTTTTTGGAAGAAATTTTAATAGAGGTAGAAAATGTCACATTTGTAGTTCATTTATTACAAATAGAGGGAATAGATGAACCAATGAAAGTAATGATTGCAAATTATTAATCAAGTTATCAAAATGAATATTATAAGGGTAGGTAGGAGGAAGATTCAACTACAAAATACCTTGAAGGTAAAATCTCATATAAATATAGAGCTAGCCAAGGACTTGAAGAATATTAGGGTACCCTAAGATTTGTAAAATTAGCCAAGGTATGGCTGTACAAATTAGAAATGTACCATTTTTCTTGATAGGTACTCATTATTAACCTAAATAGTAGGGTTACCTTTCATGTGTATGATACAAATTTTTAAATGATGGAATAAATTCAAAGCTAGCAATGAAAATTTATATGGAATTATTTTGTTCAAGCCTTAAAACAATGACCTAAGTGGGTTACTATATGGTTATGTAAATTTTCCTTTTGAACTTGGGCTATGAATATAACATATAGTAGAAATTTTCAATCTTGGATATATCTAATGGAAACAAAGGAAGACTTTTTGAATGAATAGAATTATATTTAATTTTTGAATGTATTGCTTCTATTAGATAAGTTATCTATGATAAGTATGGGCTTCTCATGGAATGCTCTATAAAATATGAATAGAAGTAGAACCTAAAGGGCACCCAAAGATAAATATTTCTTTGGAGGGACACCCAAAGATAAATATTCCTTTGGAGGGAGGTTCAGTTAATGAGATTGAATCTTCTTTTCCAACCTAACTCAAAGATAAATATTTATTTGGAGGGACATAAAAAAAATAAAGATTTCTTTGGAGGGAGGTTCGGTGAATGAGGTTGAATCTTCTTTTCCAATGTAACCCAAAGATAAATATTTCTATGGAGGGACACCCAAATATAAATATTTATTTTAAGGGAGGTTTAGTGAATGAGGTTGAATCTTCTCTCTCGACCTAATTTAAAGATAAAATTTTCTTTGGAGGAAAATCCAAGGATAAATATTTCTTTGGAGGGAGGTTCAGTGAATGAAGTTGAATCTTCTTTTCCAAGCTAATCCAAAGATAAATATTTCTTTGTAGGGACACCCAAAGATAATTATTTATTTGGAGAGAGATTCGGTGAATGAGGTTGAATATTCTTTATCAACCTAACATAAAGATAAAAAAAATTTTGGAAGGAAACCCAAAGATAAATATTTCTTTGGAGGGACACCCAAATAAAAATATTCCTTTAGAGGAAGTTTTAGTGAATGAGGCTAAATATTCTCTACTAACCTAACCCAAAGATAAATATTTCTTTGGAGGGAAACCCAAAGAAAAATATTTGTTTGGAGAGAGGCTTGAATCTTCTTTCTCCAACCTTGAAGGTTGGAGACCACTATTAGGAGAAATATATTGTTGATGGAACCCAAAGGATTTTTGGGGTTTTATGTGAGGTATGTCTGCAGCACCTGTAAACTTGAAATATAGTGAAATATCTATGATTATAGATCCTATGTTGGAACATCCTTATGATCCCTAATTGTATCAAAGACTATTATTGGTTAGTTCAATTGTACTTAATGAGAAGGAATAGGTGAAGTGACTATTCTTGGTTAAGTTGATTGTACTTAATCAGAGTGAATAGGTGTAGAGTTTTGGATCTTAGTATTTGAGCTTACTTAGCAGAAAAAAGTACGTAGAGGACCTATTCTTGAGAGGAGTATAAGATCCTCTCTCTTAGTTGTTAAAATAAAAAGTACTAGATTTTGAGTTTAGTAAACACTTAAAGGTATAAAGATCCACCTTAGGAGTAGATCCTAAGATTTAGAATAGGGTAGTGTTGCTCAAGAGTAAGACCTTAAAGAAGGTATATGGTTGTTTAAACTAAAATCACATGGATGTAATGGGTCAAAACAAGGAAATACAATCTTGATATGAGATTTGTAGTGGAATTCAAGACAAAAATAGAAGAAATATTGAAGAGAGTAAGATTTTGGCATGGACTATGGACTCTTGTGCTTCAAATATGGGGTATTTTCACCCAAAATTGGTAATATGAGGTGATACATTATGCGATAAGTGCATAGTTTTCTTGTTTCTCTTGCATGCAAGTACAAAGATAAAAAATATATGAAAATAACCTTCTTCTTGTTACATTTGAAGAAGCATGCTATTATTTTTGTTGTTTAAATGTTTAGAGTTACATCTCATGTTGGATAACAATGGTATTGTTATTATTAGGGGATGATAAATTTTTATTAAATTTAATGAAATAATATAGACATTATCCTTGTTTACCTAAATATGTAGAAATAACATTTTGTAGGAGACACATGAGATTGTGTCTAACCCAAGGGGGTAGTATGTCATACCCCACCTTAGCAAGACTTTTTCCCCAAGAGACTATGTATTGATTAATGACTACTTGATGCCAAGTATGGATACTTTGATTGATTATGTTGTATTTATTTGGTTTATATTTGAAAAAGTAGTACTACTAACTTGTTGTCGATGAACAACACCAGGTGCATCTATGGGTGAAAGAGATAGAATCGACACCAAGGATGAGGTACTTGAAAAGGGAATGTTTAAGAAAAAGGGTTTTCATAGGAATAGGATATAAAGTTTTATTTAAAATAAAGAATGATTTTATTTTAATAGAATAAAATATTTTTATATAATATAATGTTTTAAATAAAGAAAAAAATATTTATTTTTAATAATAAAAGACTATTATTTTAAATAAAGAAAAGAATATTTATTTTTAATAATAAAAGACTATTATTTTAAATAAATAAATAAATGTTTATAGAAATAAGATATAAAAAAAAGGGAATATTATATTTAAATATCTTTATTGGCTGCCTTGGGAGGATGGGAGCCTTCAATTTGAGTATGCATGCTTTTATTTTGAGGAAGACTTTTTGGGCTTGGGAGGATCGACCTCCACATGAATAAAAGGGAGATGTTAGGTTTGTGAAGGACACACATGCAGAGGGGGAGAACAACAAAAGTAGGAATGGCCCAATTGGAAAAGGAGGATGAGACTAGTCGAAGGATTTTGGAGGGCATACCTTGGAGATGAAGGAGGTTGAGTTTTAGGTTGGGGCTTGCTTTGTCTTAGCATAATTGTTTGGTGACTTTAATAATATATATTTTCCCTAATTTTTGCTATGTCAAAACCCTCTTGAATGATAGATCTTTTAAATGGTGGTTTATTCCCTTCGGCCCTTTATGGATTGGATGAAACTCCATGTTCTAAAATTTGTAGTCGGCTTGTTTTCATTATTAAGTCCATATGTCCTTTGCAAGGTTGCTATTAAAAATAATGATGATAACTTGTTAATCTTCCATTTGGGAGTCTGATTGGCTAAATTGATTTATCCCCCAATGTTTCTGGTTCGCATCTCCGTCATGATCAAAAATCAATGGAAAGGAGGCAATATCGACATCATGATGTTGGTGCTCTGAAGATATTAAGGGGGAAGGTTTAATGATATTCAAAGGGTAAAAACCTTTGATAAATTTCCCCAAAAATACTCGTCATTGGAGCACAACATCGTCATCATGACGTTGGTGCTCTAGTGAGGTTGGATTAGTGAGGTTGGATGAGTAAGGTTGTGGGGTTACTTTTAATTAAATTATGGAACACCACATGTTTAAATAGACTCCAGTTTCTTTTACTTAGATTTGCTTTATATTAAAAAATAGAGTTTTTAATTAATTGTGATAGACCACGAACCACCGTTGTTAAACCCGCCTTGCAGATCATCGTGTTTGTGTTTGCTAATGGTGTTTCATTATAGTGAATTTATTTATATTTCAAATAAAAATATAGTTTCTAATGGACTATCACGTGAGTAGAAAAATAAGATTGGGTTTTCATTTTGTTTTAAAATTAGATTGGTTTTTAAAAATAAATGTGAGAAATTCTCTAGTTGAATAAGCGAAAGAAGGTTTTAATTAAATTGAATTCTTTCCCTAAAGTTCACTTAGTGATATATCTATTAATTAAATATTATAAAGGCTCTTATTATATAAAAATTAATAGCCATGTTGAATAATAAACATATTTAAATAATTAAAAAGGTTTTTATTATATTGAAAGAATAATATCCATGTTGAATAATAGACGTGTTTAAATAATAAAAATGCTCTTATTATATTGAAAAAATAATAGCCACATTGAATAATATACATGTTTAAGTATTTTTTTTTAAATTTACATGGTGGAATCGGTAGCTTCCACAAATTCGGGTAGGCTGTCCGACTTTTTATGGCCACATTAGTATTTTGCATTGTCCACCTTGAAAGTCACCACACAGTTCTTCACGTAGTCCTCCCCTATAACCACCATGCCATAATAATTTAAAACCTTTTACACAGTTGAAAGCACCAAGACAGAGACAAGCGTTCAGTTCAACAAGGCCCAAGAGAAACATTTTGACCGTTAAACCAAGCCCTCAAACCTATTTAAATAATTAAAAAGGCTCTTATAATATTGAAAGAATAATAGTCATGTTGAATAATAGACATGTTTAAATAACTTAAAAAGCCCTTATTATATTGAAATAATAGTAGCCATGTTGAATAATAGACATGTTTAAATAACTAAATAGGCACTTATTAAATTGAAAGAATAGTAGCCATGTTGGATAGACATGTTTAAATAATTAAATAGACTCTTATTATATTGAAAAAATAATAGCCATGTTGAATAATAGATATGTTTTTTTTTGGTAGGTAAAAGGTGAGGGTTTTGAAAGGATCTAACAACCTTGTACATAAAGCTCCAAAAGGAGTCAGCCAATTGCCAAAACTTATAATATTTAATCTAGCACAAATGCAAGCTAAAAAAATAAAAACTATTGAAAGAAAAAATAATTAAACTTACATTCTCGTCCAATGGTAGCACAACAATTTGAACATAAAATCAAAACTATCCTAATCCTAACTAGTGGAGGACCAACCAATAAACCAACAATGCGATAAAACCTTGACAACTAGGACTTGGGGTATCAATGATTCATATTCGAGGAATAAAAAACTTAGGGCCCCTACACTTTCATAGAAATGAAAATTTTTCTTCCTTGAGAATACCACTGGGACCTGAGCACAGAAGAAGGATTTGAACTTTGGATCACCTGCTCAACCAAATCAATAGAAACCAACCACTGAAAATGGAGATCTGCAACATATTGCCCCAATGATAGTAAAACCCTCCATCTCAAAAATATATGAAGACTAAAACCCCACAGATCTTGTTGGGTTCTAATCATCCTCTGAACTCTAGATAACAACTCATACCAAACCTCCATCTCAGAACAAAAATAGGGGCCATGGAGCAAGGTTTTGGAAAGGACCTAGAACCTTGGGATCTATGGGTTCAAACCCCACAAAAAACTAGTGAGAAAAAAACCCCACCCCTATGGGTTCTAATCCTACTAGTATGCAAAAGAATAGAAGACCCCCCAATGAAGGAACCCAACAACAAAAAAGTAGCCAAAAATTGTCCCTAGATTGAAAAATCTCATGTTCACTGCCTAGCCAAAATAACAATAGTATTTTAAAAAAATCTGGACTAGGGGACTCTGGTACTAACAACAGGTCACCGTGAGGTATAAAAATGTTTCACCACCGCCTAGCTAGTTGCACAATAGTGGATTGGAAAAAACTGGAATAGGGGACTCTAGCACCACCATAGAGTCCCCACCAGGCACGAGAAAAGTTTCACCACTAGCAATAATCAGACCAACGATTGGATCAATGAACACATATATCTATTGCAAAGACTCCAAGAGATCCAAACATGGTCCTGCCCTTATGAGCTCCCCTTCCATTGGCTCCTCTACCATTCCACTCTGCACCCAAAATCCATAAGGGTCAAATATTCCCAACCTAGAATGCAATCTGGATCTTGCTATCTTCATCTGCACCGGTTGGGCTCCTCCAAAATCCTAAGCCCAACCAAAATCCTAACTCCCTCCCAAAAAAAAAAACAAATACACTAAAACGTGAGATCTAAGCCCTCTCTCCTTGGATACAATGGGTCAACTGAATATCTTTGGATGGAAGCACATATTCGTCTTGAAATCTTGGGTGGTCCTGCGAACTATGTGCTGGAAGGGGAGCTTCCTTAAAAGCAGCTCGATAATAATAGACATGTTTAAATAAGTAAATAAGCTCTTATTATATTGAAAGAATAATAACCATGATGAATAAAAAACATGTTTAAATAATTAAATAGGCTCTTATTATATTAAAAAATAATAACCATGTTGAATAATAGACATGTTTAAATAATTAGAAAGGCTCTTATTACATTGAAATAATAATAGTCGTGTTGAATAATAGACATGTTTAAATAATTAAAAAGGCTCTTATTATGTTGAAAGAATAATAGCCACGTTGAGTAATAGACATGTTTAAATAATTAAATAGGCTCTTATTATGTTGAAAGAATAATAGCCATGTTGAATAATAGACATGTTTAATTAATTAAATAGGCTCTTATTATGTTGAAATAATAGCCATGTTGAATAATAGACATGTTTAAACAATTAAATAGGCACTTATTATGTTGAAAGAATAATTTCCTTTTTTAAATAAACTCTTATTATAAATGAAAGATCATAGATTATGTTTAAATGAAATAATTCATATTATGTTTAAATAAAAGAATTAAGTTTACACTCAAATGAAAGAATATAGACTATAATTAATGAAGAGTATAGTTTACATTCAAATGAAATAATATAAATTATTAGATTAAATGAAAGAGTATAGTTTGCATTCAAATGAAAGAATATAGATTGTCATTAATGAAAGAATATAGTTTACATTCAAATAAAAGAATATGGATTTTTAGATTAAATAAAAAGAAAATAGATTGCATTCAAATGAAAGAATATAGACTATAATTAATGAACGGATATAGTTTACTTCAAATGGAAGAATATAAATTATTAGATTAAATGAAATAATATAGTTTGTATTCAAATGAAAGAATATAGTTTACAATCAAATGAAAGAATATAGATTTCATTCAAATGAAATAATATAGATTATATTTAATGAAAAGAACCATGGATTATATCTAAATAAAAGAATATAGATTATTAAAAGAACCATGGATTATGTCTAATTGAAAGAATATAGTGTAAAGAACATTTAGGCCATGGATAAATTTTATTGAAAGAATATATATATATATATATATATATATATATATATATATATATAATAATGGGTGGTCTTAATTGAAAGAATATATTAAAAAAAAATGTGAAAGATAGACTGGTGTAATAAAATAAAATAAGAGAAAATTTTATTTAGATTGGAAGATGGACTGACTTGATTAGAGAAAATGAAATATAGATATAAATAATAGATAAATTGATAAGTACTTAATTTATTAGGTGTATGGTCTCATAGTTAATTAAAGAAAGATGACTTGATAAGTATTTATTAGGAGTATGGTCTCCTAGTTAGTTAAGGAAAGATGATTTGATATGTGGTTGCTTGGTTAAGAGTATGGGCTCTTAGTTGAAACAAATGGAATGATTCTTATGTAAAAATTGGTACTGATGTTATGGATACATCAAATAAGATCCCATATACATGCTTAGTTCAAGGACAAACCATAACCTTGGATACTTGGATTTGCAGTCTTCCTATTAGAATATATTATATTATTTTGTACTTGCTAATGTACCATCATGGGTACATGTAGGAGTTTATATTAGATTAGAATTTAAATATTTTATTAAAGCAATGTAATAAATACACAAGTATTATTAGAATATCCAATGATGTAAATGTGCATGTAGTCCACATGTATATAAGTCCTAAGAATAGAATAGTGAGCTGTCATAGAAATATGGAAGACCAAGAGTCACGTCTCACTATAAATAGGTCTTCTTGGAGTAGAAGAGATATGGGGCTTTTTGGAGTGCATATAGTAGAGTAGTAGTAGATACAATGTATAGCATTTTTGCAATATGGAGTGTTAGAGACCTACATTGCATAGCATTGTATATTTTTGTGATATTTCATTAATGGCTATTTCATGATTATTTTTACATACTATTAGTTAGCCATTTTTGTGAGATTTTATTAATGGTCATTTCATGCTATTTAAATACTTATTAGTTAGCCATTATCTTAGTTATAACATCACTTTATTATTTAATTAGTTATGGTTGCATTTCCTTTAAGTTTATAGCATCAAAAGCTAACAGTGGTATCAGAGCACTAGGTAGATCGATAGGAAATAGAGAGAACCACAAGAGATATTGAGAGTAGATAGCAAATTTCATTTTCAAAATTTTTGAGATTGTATTTAGCTAGATTCTTTCCACAAAGTTGCAAAAAAACTTGTGAATACTAGGACTTAGCATTGATTCCACTAGATTGACAAATCAACTAGTGAAGGTTATTTTCTTTTCAAATAAATTTCTAGTATCATTTCCTAATACTTTGTTGTAGGAAAAAAAGAGATTCAAAGAATTTTGGGTAGCTTCATACAGGATCTAGGAAGAATATCTTATTTGGAATCAATCTAGTAACTGAAGCAACAAGTTGGAGATTGAAGATTTGGAGGCCTAAATAAAATGTCCCATTGCAATATTTGCAAATTGAAGACTCCAAGTTGGATATTGAGAAAATATCTAGAGGCCAAAGAAGCCACATTGAATACTGTAAATCAAGGAGAAGGTCCTACAAATAAGATCCCATTGAAGGAGGAAGAGAATCAAGGAAAACAATCCTGAAGAAGATTGGATATTGGAGATCTCCATTGAATATTGAAGACCTCCATTGAATATTGAAGACTTTAGATTGAAGAGGAATACCAACATGAGGTCTTATTGAGGAACTTTCATATTTTGTAGATTGAAGAGGAATACCCATAGGAGGTCCTATTGCATATTTTATAAGTAGACAATTTTAGATATCCAAGAGAGAGATCTCATTGCAAAAATTCCATAGTTGAATATTGAAAGAGATCAAGGAGGGTCTCATTGAAGTTTTGAGAAGAAGAGAAGCTATAATATTGAAGTCCCAAGGAGAAGGCCTCAATCTACTTGAAAGGAGATAGAAGGAGAAGGCCTCAAGCTACTTGAAAGGAGATAGAAGGAGAAGGCCTCAAGCTACTTGAAAGTATATAGAAGGAGAAGGCTAGGAAAGCCTCATTGAAAGAGATTCAAAGAATACCATTGGAGGAGATTTTAGAAAACTCATTGGAGAAGAATTTCTAGGAGAAGAATTTGGGACAGTTATCACCATTCAAAAACAAAGCCTAAGGGAGAAGGATTTGGCAAGAAATTTTTCAAATTTTGGAGGATATTAGTGAAGACCTCAAGACTTTCAGATTCTTGAGAAGAAGGCTAGAAAATATGCCAAGATTAAAGTCAAATTTTGACAAGGATAAAGGGGCTAAAAGAAACCATCAAACTTGAGAGGTTTGAAGATTGCCTTTAGAGTATTTGAAGGCTTACTTGAAGAAGGAGGTTTACTAATTTTATAGCAAAAAATTGAAAGTTTCTTGAATAAAAATCTTAGTTGTGATTTTGAGGAGTTTTCCTACCAAATATGTGAAATTCAAGGACAACATTTAGGAGGAGAAATAGACTAATTTACAATCTAAATTTTTTAGATTTTAGGATAGTAAGAAAGCAGCAATTGGGGCAGCATTAAATACCTACTATATTTTAAATTTTTAGGGTGTATCCTGAAGGAGAGTTGAAGCCACCAAACTACATTTTTGAGTAGCAAGTTAGAAGAGTTTCAAGGATGCAAATAGGTGAGTTAAAGAGTTTTTTAGGATAGACAATAAGAGATACAAATTCATCTACTACAAGGCAACATTTAGGCAATCCAAACCACCAAGAATACCATCTACAAACAAAGGTTAAAAATGTATGCAACTTAGGTGCAAAAGGTTCATTATTTGAACTCAGGAGCCTCAGACATGAGGAGGGTTTCAGTCCCATAGGGTTTATATGTGATGGGGGTTATGACCATAGGGGTTTTCTCAGCAAGCTCTCAGGATTTGGGGGAGGAGACAATGTCAGTAGGAGAGAGACTCATAGTAAGATGTTCCTTCACTAGGGCAGATAGTGCCCTCTCCTCAATGATAGACTCATACTATGTTAGGATCCTATCCTAATACCATGTTGTAATTCTCATTTACCTATGTAATAACCCACTTCCAACGTGGGGATCCTATTTTGATGTTATTATGCAATACTTAGTAATGTAGGTGGCAATAAAGGAACCTCACCAAGTGGTACCATCTCATGTAATTGTTTTTATCAATATTGTAATCGATGTAGTAAGATACCTTGCCAAGTAGTACCATTTCATGTAACAATTTTTATCAAGATTGTAACCACCATTTGGTGGGATATTTTAGCTTGAGTGGCATTTTGCATGTAAGCCACCTCTTGAGCATTTAGGTAGGGTTGCATGTAGTTTTCCTTTAAAAAGATATGAAGCCATGTACGATATTATCCTTTTGCAAGCTAATGAAATATTGAAGGAGGTTGCCCCCTCGAAGAGGCCCATGATTCAGTGTTACTATGAGATTGTTTCATTTTTGTAATTGATTTCTGCATAGTGATATTGCGTTATTTGATGTATGTGAGTTATTTTTCAGTATTTTGTGTGAGTGTGCTTTATTTTAATAGTAGGTTCCTAACAAGTGGTATCAGAGTGCTTTCTAGGGCCAAGTTCTACTACAACTGAGACAATTATTGCTAGTCATTCCACCTGTTAGGTATAATTTTCCTGTGTGTTTTTATTTCTGTTTTTCCTTTATAAAAAAAAATCCAAAAAATACAGTCATTTTTTTCATAGAAAATAAAAAAATACCAAAAAAAAATATAGTAGTTGTGTAGGTTAGAAACCCTGTGTTGGGGGTTTTAAAATATCATGAAGGAGCTGTCATTATTGGCTAAGCTAGATAGCCCATAAAGCGTCTAGTGAAGTGAGGGGTGATCAGGATCCAATACCCAGACCTCAAACAACACTCACACATAAAATTGAGCTCCCACGTATCTTTGGGTATATCAAGAGACAATATAGGTTTAAACAAGATTTTATCCATTAGGAAGCTTTTCGGCCTTGTATTATCCATAGTCCATGGGACACAACATCCCGTACGATTACCCTCCCATATTGTTAGAGAGGCAAATAGTGTGCTCAAGGGTATGTGTGGAATCCTCCTTGAGTAGTGGCCTAAAATATTGGTTCGAGCACTATTTTTCGTCACTACGATATAACATAGGGCCTATGGGTATTACATACTCCCTTTCTTAGCATACCCTAGTTCTACAAAACATAACTTCCACCTACAAATCAACACCATCCCTATTCTGTTAACCTGCATTCACAACCCCAAAAGTGAGCATACGAAGAAGGCATTCCTTATCATAGAAAACAAACTTGCATGCACCAAAAGTCAAGATAGATCTTGCAAGTGTCTATAGTAGCCCGTGGTTAGAAACAAAATAGTCAGGATAGTGACAGAAATAGTCTAGTTAGTAATAGATATAGTTAGGTCGACAGTAACAACCCTCTATAACAGTCCATAATTACAGACTTCTAGTGTCAAAAATAGTACTGTCAATGTTAGAGAATCCCCAAGGTTAGTGACAGGAATAGTGTCAGTAACCATAATATAGGTGACAGAGGAAAAAATAGGATAGTGATAGGGTGGTCAGGGTGCAGTATACAGGTCCAAAATAGTTGATCCTAGGTCCCAAATTTTGAACTGTAACTCCAAATTAGAAACCAAAAACACCAACACGAAAAAAATTGAAATTTTATTAAAATAGGGATATCTCTTCACACAGAGCTTAGATTGACTCAAAAATTTAGCAAAAAATTCTACACTCTATTCCAGAAAAAATTGTCCTTGGCAGCTCCTGGTCAAATTTTGCACCAAATTTCTAAAAATAGAAAATTTTGATTTTTCTTGCTAAGGCCATAACTTTTCATCGGTCCATCAAATTGATCCAAATTTTTGGGAATAGAATCTACTTGTTATTCTGCACAAAAGACCCTCAAGGACTCATTGGTGAAATTTTAAGTACAAGTGGAAGAAATTACCTTGACATCGACTTACAACCAACAAGAGATCACAAAAAGTCAAGAAATTCAGTATATCTCCTCATTGAGCACTCAGATAAAACAACCATCGGAGTGGACCCCATCCTAAAATAAGTGTTGCAACTCATTTCCCAAATTAAATTTTGGACCCTTACTAAAAATAGTAACTCCTAAAAATTCAAGATCTATTTTTAGTAAATCAGCACAAGAGGGACCACAATGGAAAGTGGCACTCGAGAACAACAACAAAAGGATTTAGACTTGGGCACATTATTGGTCGACCTATAAAAATCCATTACCGACTTGACCTCTACGAATAAGAACATAGGCATAGAGATTTGAGAGCTTCGATTGGATCAGGATAACACTAGAATCCACTTAGAAGAACAACTCATAGATATGGAGACCAAATTGCAAGGTAGTACCAAAACTGAACACCATGCTAAAAAATTTGAATGAGGTCGACGAACACCAGATAACAATCACACTAATCAAGATCCAACCTTCAGAATGCCTAAATTAGACTTCCCTAAGTTTAGTGGAAATGATGTCGATGGGTGGTTATGTCGGGTTGATCAATTCTTTCGACTCCATAATGTCCCTATATATCATCGAGTTCAGATGGCTTCCTTCAACCTAGAATCTGAGGCCTTACATTGGTTCCAATGGCTACGGGTTGCTAACCCTGATCTATCTTGGGAGGACTTTGAGTCCCAACTACTCACCCAATTTGGCCCCAATGACTATGATGACTTTATAGGTGCACTGACAAAGCTAAAACAAACCACATTAGTTCGTGATTACCATACCCAATTTGAGAAATTGGCCAATAAAACTAAGGGTTTGAATGAGGGATTCTTTATGAGCTATTTTTTAGTGGGTTACGAGATGATCTCTAGGCTGAAGTCAAGATGTTCAAACCCCACACCATGATGGAGGCTATCAGTTTAGCTCGATTGGTAGAATATAAACTCTCAGCTCAAATGCGGACACCATGATTTTTGCATAACCAACCTTCTTTCCCTCCTCGAGTCCAAAACAATATTGATAATAAACCTCCTACTCCCAAGCGGTTGACTACAGAGGAAATGGATGTGCATCACGCCCAAGGGTTATGTTATAATTGTGATGAAAAGTTTACGAAGGGGCATAGATGTGCAAATAAGAGATTATTTTTAATAGATGTGGAGGAACTAGAAGACAATGACCATAGTGATGAGGAGAGTGATACAATTGAGGCACCAACTCCACAAGAAGAGGAACCATCAGAAACACCAATAGAAATTTTAGTCCATGCTCTTTTCGGGATTACCACCCCACAAACCATGAGAGTTGTGGGTTATTTCAAGGGCCAACATCTCACAATTCTTATTGATTCAGGTAGTACACACAACTTTATTGATCCTCAGGTGGCAAAATGGACCAACTTCTATATACACTCATGCAATTATTTTGAAGTCATGGTGGCCAATGGAGGCACCTTACCTTGTAAAGGTAAATGTTGAAATTTCAAAATTCAGATAGGGGATTATGAACTCAAGCAAGATATGTTCACCCTCCAATTGGGAGGATGTGATGTTGTGTTAGGATCCCAATGGATGAGCACCTTGGGCACTTTCTCCTGCAACCTTGTCGAACTATGGCTGCAATTTTCACAAAATAGACAAACATATACCCTCAAGGGTATCAAGGTTGGCCCTAAACAAATTATTAGTTCCAATCGCATGGAGAAGTTGTTGAAAAAGTTATCCCATGGGGTCATTGCACAACTATTTTCAACTCAATCACCCACTTCTACAACAGATCCACTTCCAAAAGATTTGCAACTTGTTCTAACCATGCACAATGGCATTTTTTAGAACCAACTACATTGCCACCTCGTCACTCTCATGACCACGCTATTCCACTACTTCCAAGTAGTGCACCCTCGAACATCAGACCGTATCGATATCCTCATGCTCTCAAGTCAAAAATCAAGAATATGGTACAGGAATTGCTCAAGGCAGGTGTCATTCGACCTAGTACCAGTCCCTATTCTTCTCCAGTTTTGCTAGTTCACAAGAAATATGGCTCGTGGCGATTGTGCATAGACTACCGTGAGCTCAATAAGATCACCATAAAGGATAAATTTCCCATTCTAGTAGTGGATGAATTGTTGGATGAATTACATGGAGCTATGTACTTCTCCAAGTTGGACCTTCATTCGGGGTACCATCAAATCAGGCTCAAGGACGAGGATATTCCAAAAATTGCTTTTTGTACTCATGAAGGTCATTATGAGTTCTTGGTAATGCCATTTGGTTTGACAAATGCACCATCCATATTTCAAAGCCTTATGAACAACATCTTCCATCCCTTCATGTGGAATTTCATCCTAGTTTTCTTTGATGATATATTGGTTTATAGCCGCTCATGGGAAGAACACCTTACCCATGTGGATCAGACATTACAGTTATTGGCCCAACATCAACTTTTTGCTAAGCGGTCTAAGTGCTCCTTTGGTCTGACTGAAGTGGAGTATTTAGGACACATTGTTTCCAAAGATGGTGTCAAGGTCAACCCCAAGAAGATTCAGGCAGTTCAAGACTGGGCAAAACCCTACACTCTCAAAGGACTTCGGGGATTCTTAGGACTTACAGGTTATTACAGGAAATTTATTTGTAATTATGGGAAAATAGCAGCTCCCCTCACATCTATGTTAAATAAGGACTCTTTCACTTGACAAGTTCTTGAATTAAAGTATGCCATTACCACCACACCTATTCTAGCCATGCCATATTTCTCTAAAAAAAATTTCATTGAAAGTGGCGCTTCCAAACATGGCATTGGGGTAGTATTGATGCAAGAAGGGAGACCCTTGGCCTTCACTAGTAAGGCACTCTCTGAGCATAATTTGGGAAAATCTACATATGCCAAGGAGATGTTGGCCATCTTACATGCTGTCACCCATTGGAGACCATATCTCATTGGGCACCATTTCTCCATTAAAATAGACCATCAGAGTCTCAAATATTTATTAGAACAACGGGTTGCTACCCTAGAACAACAAAAATGGGTTTCTAAACTCATGGGCTATGATTATGATATCACCTATAAGAAGGGCAAAGAAAATATTATGGATGATGCTCTCTCTCACCAATTTGAGGCCCTCAATATGTTATGTGCTATCTTCGCACCTATCCCCCAATGGATAGATTCCTTACGATAGGAGGTACTTCAAGATGCAGACCTACAAGCTTTGATGGCTTCACTTCAAGCTGATCCGACTTCATACCCAGGCTACAGTTGGGATGGCCAGGATTTGCGTTATCACCAATGCCTTGTTATTCCTCGTGCCTTGCCACTCTATGACCTCTTCATGAAGGAACTACACACTGCTCCCTCTGTAGGTCATTCTGGATTTCTCAAAACATATGAACACCTCAAGCACACATTCTTCTAGAAAGGGATGAAACATGACATCTATGACTTTGTGGCAGCTTGTGATACCTGCCAATGGATGAAAGGTGAAATAATTCATTCTTTGGGTACTCTTCAACCATTGCCCATTCTATATTAGGTTTGGACTAATATTTCTATGGATTTTATTGAAGGGTTACCTAAATCAGGTGGTAAGTCTATTATTCTCGTGGTAGTGGATCGCCTTTCAAAGTATGCTCATTTTTGTCCCCTTGCCCATCCTTACATAGCCTCCACCATTCCCTAAATATTCCTTGATTCTATTTTTTGCCTTCATGGTATGCCCACCTCAATTGTGTCCGATTGAGACCCAAACTTCACTAGTCATTTTTGGCAAGAGTTGTTTAAGTTGCAGGGAATGAAGATCAAAATGAGTTCAGCTTATCATCTACAAATGGATGGTCAAACTGAGATTGTCAACAAATATTTGGAGACCTATCTTCGTTGCTTTGCATCAGATCATCCTTCTCAATGGGTGAAGTGGCTTCCTCTAGCCGAATGGTGGTACAACACGTCCTATCATACAACTACCAAACTCACTCCTTTTGAGGCTATTTATGGGCACCCTCCACCCATGCCTTCTTCATACATTCTAGGAAGCTCCAGGGTCTAGGAAGTCGATATTACTCTTCACTAGTAGACCGATGTCCTTCACTAGTTGAAGCATAATTTGGACATGGCCTAGAACCAGATGCGACAACAGGTCGACCAACATCGATTCGAGCATAGCTTTGATGTGGGTGATATGGTTTTCCTTCACTTGCAATCGTACAAATAGTCATCCCTCCAACTTCGTTAGTGCCAAAAACTTGTTGCAAAATTCTATGGGCCCTACCAAGTTCTATAGTGGATTGGTTCCACTGCTTACAAATTGGCTCTTCCACCCACCTCCAAGCTCCATCCTATTTTCCATGTTTCATCTCTCAAGAAAGTTGTGGGCACACAAGTATAGGTTCAATCAACATTACCAAAATTGGATGAGGAAGGGTCCATCTTACTTGAACTAGAATAGTTGTTGGATCATTGCACCCGCACTCTCCGTAATCATACCATCACATATGTCCTTGTCTAGTGGCATGGGCTCCAGCCAGAAGATACTACATGGGAGCCTCTCCATCAACTCCAACACCAGTTTTCTCAATTTCAGCTTTGAGGACAAAGCTTTTCTAAGGGGAAGGACATGTTAGGATCCTATCCTAACACCATGTTGTAATTCTCATTTACCTATGTAATAACCCACTTCCAACATGGGGATCCTATTTTAATGTTATTATGCAATACTTAGTAATGTAGGTGGCAATAAAGGTACCTCACCAAGTGGTACCATCTCATGTAACCATTTTTATCAATATTGTAACCGATGTAGTAAGATACCTCACCAAGTGGTACCATTTCATGTAATCATTTTTATCAAGATTGTAACCACCATTTGGTGGGAGATTCTAGCTTGAGTGGCATTTTTCATTTAAGCCACCTCTTGAGCATTTAGGTAGGGTTGCATGTAGTTTTCCTTTAAAAATATATGAATCCATGTACGAGATTATCCTTTTGAAAGCTAATGAAATATTGAAGGAGGTTGCCCCCTTGAAGAGGCCCAAAATTCAATGTTACTGTGAGATTATTTCATTTTTGTAATTGATTTATGCATAGTGATATTGCGTTATTTGATGTATGTGAGTTATTTTTTAGTATTTTGTGTGAGTGTGCTTTATTTTAATAGTAGGTTTCTAACATACTACCCCTAGACCAAATTTATTTAAAAAGGGTGTTGCAATAGAGATGGGAGAGTCGATAAACATAGGTAAGGTAGCTGCTCTACAAGTATAGAATGATTGTATGAGTAGTTATATCACCATTCAGGCAAGTCACATTAAGTAGTTATAGGTACAACTCTCATAGGCACAGAGTGGCCAAGATGCAAGGACATGGGTCATCATGGCAGATAGTGTCACGATCACATCCTAGGAGGAGCATGGATTTTGGCCAGTCCTTAGGGAGTAGTACATTACAAGATGCCTTGATAGAAGCATAGGCAAAGGCTACCTTGGTGGTACAACAGATGACGTTATATTAGATGTTATATTTTTAGGTAGTGCTTGAGGGTCAGAGAGCTTCATTGCCTCTGGAGTTAGATGCTCCTAGTTGTTCTATATCAGCTTCAATATCTAGGGCTCCTCAGTTTCATGAGCCCATACCACCTCTAGGTGATGACACCAAAATTTCTAGGGGTTCTAGGGGATGATAAACTAAGCTAGATTTAGTGGTGTACCCTTAGTGATTGAGTATACTGATTTTATGATTGTGGTATATCAATCGACTGATTTTTGTACTCTTATATCTTTTGACAGTACATATATACATGTTTATGATTTATTTGACGTGTTGATAATGTTGATGTGTGAATGCATAGTATAATTTATTTTTTATGATCTACATAATCATATTTTTAGTTCTTATTTTTATGATTTTTATGTTCATTTTATCATGCTTTAATCAAGATATCATTGTAGAGAAGTAAAAAATTATTTAAAGTAATTGATATTTGTGATGTAGTGTGATTGAATTGTTTGTATAAGAAAAATAATGGTGTTAGGAAGTATACCCTTACAATCTTAATCAATCAGCAATAATACCTCGAAGATGTGTGCTTGTCTATGGCTGTTTATGGAGGTTGTTTGCTCGCTTTAGTCGTGAAACAGATCTTGTGTGAGGTTTTGATATTATGTTGATAGCAAAGGGTTATGATCCAAAAGATTTTTTAATTTTTTTATTAAAAGTAATGTAGTTGATGATAAGTAATGTGTGTGACTTTACGATTAATTTTGTTTTAATATGAAAAATATATTTTGTACAACGATAATAATCAAGTTTGATAAATTTGGATAAAGAACTTGCACTAGGCGTAAGATTCCTTAAGAGATTTTTATTAGGGTTGTCTCATGCCATCAACACGAAGTTAAGTTTGTAGTTGTTATAAAAGAGTGACTATGTATGATCAAAATGCAAGTTTTTTTGGAATGATAAGTAATCATGTAATAAAATTGACACGTTTATGCTAAGTGATGAGTATGAAAATGTAATATTGACTATTTTGAGGATCAATTGCATATGCTAATAGTCATACAAATCCATGATGAAATGGTAACTTTTGCTAATCAACCTTCAAGGAGAATTTTACTCATTTTGAAGATGATTTCAAATTTATCAAGAACTAGTGTGTGATTTGTGTATTCATTTTCATCTTGAATTTAATTATGATACAAAATATCTCAAGGATCAACTGTGTGTGCTAATGAAATTTATTTACCAATTTTGAGTAAGGTAGTAATACAAGCCAATTTTAAGAACCAATTTGTGTGCAACAGATGTATTCAGTTACCATGATCGTATACATTCAGTTAGATTTATCTACTAGGTAACACAAGCTACCAAAATATAGCTAATCTATAAACTAACATTTGTCTATACAAATGAAGGTTGCTAATGTAACAGACATATCACCACGCATAAGGATACCACCATAGCCAAGTAGGCTTGATGTCACCTAACCCATAATGCGGATCACCTCATGGTATTCAAATAATTGAGGAATTCCAGGGATTCAAGCTCATTACCATCTTATTTTAATTTGTTTTCTTTTGGGTATGGATTCTTGTTCATTTTTTATTTTTAAACCAGGGGATTTTTATTGCTTTGTAGTAAACGTATTTTTATTTTGTTTTTTTTCTTGGGATACTTGCTCATATTAAACAAAGAGTAGGGGATTTTATTCGGGTAGGTAGGAGCTTGTCCTTTTGCCAATTCTCATTATTCTAAACCATGCACATAATAGGATAACAAGAGAAAACTTTTACTTAAGGAGCTAGTACTACTATATAGTAATATATTCCCTTGTGCAAAATCATTTTTAATATGTGTAAGTGTGTTTTGGTTCAAAAAGTGGCAAGATCAATTCCCAAAACTTCAAAATTTATTTAGTGAAACAATAGTGTTTTTGGTTCAAGAGAGATTTATAATCAATACCAAGAATCAAAATTTTATTAAAATGTATATTTTGATGAGTGGTTCAAGATAATTTTGAATTTCTTCAAAGTAAACCAAAATTAACTATGAATTTTGACATCGGTCTAATGAAATAATAAATGGATGTGACCATATGGCATATATAATTGAGTTCCAATTTTATTTTGATAGAGTGATAGATAAATGTAACTAAGGGGTATAGAATCCCTACTAAAATGACCTCTACAAGATCTATCATAGACCTTGCTTAGAGCTCTTTTGGATTCATTAAGGTTAAAGCATTGTAAGAGGATGCATTCAAAGAATATTTTGTATAAAGTACCTCTGATGATTACGAAGCAGACACCTCGCTTACGTAATTATCTTTGTTGATTTCTATCGAAACCATCTGGGAATGTTCCATCTTAGAGAAATTTTAGGATATATTCATACCATGGTTTTGAAAGTGTTTCTTTAATTGTGAATACATCTAAAGGTTCTAGACATGAATCCAATAATGTAGGTTCTCAGATTTGGTAAATGATTAGCATGATCATCATCTAACTCCAAAGGGATGAGAGAAGCAATGGTTGCCATAGAATCTACAAAATGGTTACTAGTGCGAGGGATAGCTTCTCTAGTGACCTTATCAAAAAAAGAAATAATATTTAAAATATATTCTTTTTACGGATGGAGTTTGTCATCTCAGGTTTGATAAATATCATCAACTTGATTCACCAAGAGTTGTGAGTCTCCAAAAACTGATAATAATTTAATATTGAGAGCTAAAGCTACTCGTAATCCTAAGATTAAAGCTTCATACTCGGCTATATTATTTTTGCAAGTAAATTGAATTTTGAAGGATAATGGGATAAGTTGCTTTTACAGGTATACCAATATGATACCTACACCTGCGCCACTCATACAATGAGATCCATAGAAAAATAGAGACCACAATTCTAAAAAATCATTATCTAGATTAAGACATTCATCAAGGAATTCTATCATCAAAGGGTCAAGAGGGGTAGTAGTGAGTTGATATGCTATGACTTACTCTTTAATGTATTTCTACCAAATAAAGGTTAGGTCAAACTCTTTCAAAGTGAGAACCCATTTTTCTACTCGTCCTAATAAATAAGGCCTACTCATTAGATATCACAATGAATCAAATTTTACGATGACATAAGTCTTTTGGCTAAGAAGGTAGTGATGTAGGTTTTGTGTAGAGAATAGAACAGATAACAGAGCTTTTATAAGGGGGTGTAATGAGTTTCATAACTTATTAAAGTTCTAATTATGTAGTAAATATCCCATTATTTCTTATCCTCATCATGTTGTGCCAGCTTTGCTCCTAACACAAGTTTTGAAGCAGAAATATATAAAATAAAAGGGTTTTCTGGTCTAGGTAGAACAAGCACAAGTTGGGTAAGTAAATATGTCTTAAGGGTTTCAAAATATTCTTGAAATTCCTTATCCCATAAGAAAGGCATATATTTCATAAGTAACCTAAGAAAGGGTTTACATTTATCTTCCAGTTTATCAATAAAACGATGGATAGACTAGATATTACCTTGTAGATTTTTTATTCTATTAGATATTTAGGTGGTGGTATATCCATAATAGCCTTAAAATTGGTAGGATATATTTCTATTGCACACATAGAAACTATACACCCTAATAACTTACCCAATTTTACTCCAAACACACATTTATCTAGATTCAATCAGACTTAATATTCTCAAAGCCTATCAAAGACTCATCGTAAATAAGGGATGTGATCTTCTTATTTTATAGATCGATCTATGATTTCATCCATATAATCATGTAGGTGTCATACATCATATCATGAAATACATATTTCATAGCTTGTTGGTAATTTTCCCCTGCATTATTTATATTGAAGGGCATTACTTTCCAGCAAAACGTTCCCCAGGGTGTAATAATTGTAGTTTTATGTTGATCTTCTAGTGCTATACAAATTTGATTATATTCTAAAAATCCTTCCATAAGTGTTAATATTCCACATCCTACTATGAAATCAATAATATGATCCATATTAGGAAGGGGAAATTCATATTTGGGACATGCATCATTGATGTCCCTAAAATCAGTGCAAACTATGATTTTAGTAGCCTCTTTTTTTGTTACAAGAACAACATTGGATATCCAATCAGAATAATCTATAGCTTGAATGAGTTTTACATCCACGATTTTTTGTAATTCATTTTTAACCAATAAGGCTACTTTAGGATGCATTTTCCTAAGTTTTTGTTTGACTAGTTTAGCATCAGGACGAACCACTAAGTGGTGCATAACCATAGAATGGTCTAAGCCTGGCGTATCTATGTACGTCCAAACGAAGATGTTAGGATATTCTATGAGAAGTTTTGTATATTTAATTTATTCTTATTTATTTAAATCAGTCCCTATTTTAACCATATAGGGATTATTTTTTGTTCAAATATTAATTTTTAGGATGACCTCTATTTTTATGCTTAGATCTCTTTCAAAATTGGGAGGAGCAGACGAAACACCCATTTCTTGAAGTTCTTCTAGAGATAAGTTAGCTAATTATTCTTGTGTAGTCATTTGAACGTGGGCTATACATGGGATAGACCCATCAAAGAAGAACCTATTTCTCATAATTTCTTCATGAGAGATGTCATAAAAGACATCTCCTTCTACACATTCATCTGAATTAGCTATTATTTTTGGGTGTACCACCGATAACATGTTGCAAGAGAAATCACAAGATCTCTTACATTTCTTTAGTTGTTCTTGCTTTTCTAAATATTCCCCATATGTGATAAGATGATCGTCTTCATCAAAGGGAAAATGTTGAGTTTTTGTGGGGATGTAGCCTACACCACATCGAGCAGACCATTCCTCTACCTCAAAAGGTTCATGTATCCCATTTTCCAAGGGGCCTAAACCTTTACCTTTGTATCCCATATCACACATCATTTGTTTAGATTTTATATATTTATTAGAAAAGAAGCATCGAGCAAAACCATCCTCATCATATGTAAAGCTCATTCACCTAATATTAATTTTATCTAGAGCACATCCAACAACAATGAAAATACAACTTCCAACATGATAGATGCTTCTTTGTTTCTGTGGTAACCCAACCGTACATGGATATGGCAATAATTGAGATAAGACAAGAGAATATTGTACATTATAATCATCCTATTTTGTGGGCTCCAATATAGTGGATAAATCTTGTAAAACTTCATTTGTCAAAGAATATGATGTAGAGGGATTATCCCCATTAGAAGGTTTTGATGATTCAAAGGGAGGTTATGGTTTTGATATGGGAAAAGAGGTCTTAGAAGACTTAGGTTCTAATGATGATAGAGCAGGACAAAAGAAAATGTTAACAGGTTTTGCTATTGCACATATTTCAAATGGCCTTGGATCACCATGAATAGTGACCAAATGATTATTAAATTCGAATTTAACACATTGATGCAAAGTAGATGGGATTTACCTCATTGCATTGATCAAAGGACGTCCCAAAAGGATGTTGTAATATTTTGGTTAGGGTACAATAAATATGGATGTGTCTAGAATCCTGGGACCAACTTGTAGTGGAATAGATATTACACCACAAGCATCTTGTGTTTCATCATTAAAGGCTTTAATGATCATTTCAGTTTGTCTTAAATCTTCTTTCCTAAATCTAAACATTTTGAAAAAGTCATAAGTGCATATGTTTAGGGATGAACCATTATCAATTAACACTCTTTTAACACAAACATCCCCAATTAAAGTTGTTATATAAAGAGGATTATCTCTATACATACTTTGGGGAGGAATGTATTTATCATGGAAATCAATGTAGTATGTTTCATGAGAGACTACAACATTGACTACAGTAGTCATCTCTATATCCTGAGGTGCCATCATTTTTCTTAAAGTGTTCATTAGTTCTTCTCTGTGGATGGTTGAAGTTCTAAGGAGGTCTAAAAGAGAAATCCTAGTTGTTGTATTAGCTAGTTGTTTGTTGATATCAAATGGAGTCTTTTTTTGGGATCTAATTATGTTATTTCCCTTATGAGGTAACTTTAGAACAACAAGTGATTGATCAACATCATTTGTTTGAGTTTGAGATTGAGAAATTTTTGTGTTTGAGCTTGTTGTTGAGTGACAACTCCAATTGTACCTACAATGTTGTTTGATTGAATAACTTGTGGCCTTGTAGTTGAACCTTGTTTGATAGGAATAATTTATTGTGATGAAGGATGAGTGGTCATTATTCTTGTAAATGGTTCTTCTGGGGTTAGTGAATCAGTAATGGGAAATATTGGCCCTAACTCATCTTTTGAACTATTAGCATTTTGTGAGCTAATATCTATTTCAGATTCATATTCACTTTCTATTTCATCCAAAGATGACAATTGTGGTTTTCTTCCTTGGAGTTGCTTAATTGTCATATTGGATTGAGTAGGCACAAAAATATTTTGTGGAGGTTGAGATGGTAAATAATTTTCAATTGTTCCCACATATCTTGTTGGATGAGGTGTATTTTTATAGTCTAGCTGATTTACAACTTCCTTGCCACGATTTGGCAATGGGTTTTGAAAAATATCTAGATTTTGGTTTACATTTTGCACCTATTGTGGTTGTGTATTTGTTTGAATATTTTTATTAGGTGGAGGGCTTTCCACTTCCAATTTTCCTTCATCAATTAAATCTTGCACTACATGTTTTAATTTTCTACAAGTATTTGTTGGATGTCCATCAACTTGGTGGTAGTCACAATGTTGGTCGGGTCTATACCAAGGTTGAGAGGGGTCAAGTTGTCGTATCTCTGGCAATTTTATTAGACCTCTTTCTACTAGTTGTGGTAAGACCATTGTCAAGTGTTGATTCAATCTTGTAAAATTTTGCAATGGAGGTTTTTGGGGTGCTTTCAACACAAACCTTTTCGTAGTATCTGTGGTATTAACATTTTTAGGGGGTCTACTATCCATGACCCCATATCCTACCACATGTTTTTTTTTTAATTTATTTTTAGATGACTTATATTCATATTTATTTTTAAATTATCCCCTCTAGATTAGGGCTTCCTCTACCCTTCTTGCTAGATCTATAGCTTGGTCAAAGGATGTCATGGTATTTGTAGCTAACTCCTAAGACAATTGTTCTTGCAAATTTCCAATAAAGATATCTAGCATTTCTCTTGGAGGTAAAGAAAAATGTAATTTTCCCAAAATTTTCCTCCAATGAGCTAGAAATTCTCCAAAAATTTCTTCTTTTCCTTGTTTAAGGTTATATAAGTCCTTTATTGTAACATGCCTCTCTATGTAAGCACCAAATTGATGTACAAACATTTCTGTGGTTTCTTCAAAATTTCTTAAGGAATGTGTTTGCAATTGATAATACCACTCCAATGCCATTCCCCCTAAACTTTTTAAAAATATTTTTAGTAATAGCATATCATCATAAGTGATGTCATGACATGTTGTCCTAAACATGCGAAGATGTTCTATGGGATATTTTGTTCCCTTATAGATTGGAATAATAGGCATAGGGAATCATTTAGGGTATGGCCTAGCAGTGACCATAGGATCTAATGGTTGATTGCACATCTCTTTATAGATATACATAGGATGATATGGGTCGATTTGATCTAAGCGTGAAACTAATTACTTCACTATAGCTTCAAGATGATGTGGTGGCTCATTATTTTTATTTTGGTTTATTATGTTGCCATGTGGTGGATAATAAGTTTGTTGTGCTGCCATATAAGGAGTTGTGATGGGAATACTATTATTAATAGGGTTCGAAGTATGAGGAGGATATTGAAGTTTATAGGGGATTGATTTTTATTGAACATTTTTTCGAGGATAGCTGGGAACTTGTGTATTTTTTAATTTTTTGGGAAGAATAATTTATGGCAAATACATGTTGAAAATATTGAGAAAGTAAAGTAGGGTTATTATAAGAAGATGGTTGCTTTTGATTAGAAGCGATTGTAGTAGTTGCACCAATAGGTTGTTTTTGTGGTGGTTCAGGTACTTATTCTTCTGAATTATCCTCTAGAGGAGGCATATTTTTAGTATTATCTAAGGAGAGATACTTTTTAGTGGTATGTTATAATGAAGTATTCATATATGTCTTAGGTTGTGAGTGAATTTGAAAGGCTGCTTCTAAGGTGGCTTCTACCGAAAAATCACCCTTTGCAAGTTGGTATTCTATTTTCAACACATTAGTAATAGTTGTTTGATTTTGGTTTAAGAAATCACAAAAATGTTGCATGGACTGAAAATGAACGCTTCCTTGAGGTCCTAGTTTTGGGTCCACATCATTAATGGTTTCATCTTCTTCACTTTGTCCTATTTGATGTTCTTGTTCTTCTAAAACTTCTTCTATTTTAGCTTCTACATTAGGGTCAATATCTAGCTCATCTTCAGAGCCAATTACCACTTGTTTACCACTTCTCAAATGTTTAGGCATATTTCCTTAAAATGCTAAAAATGATTTTATTATTATTATTATTTGTTATTTTTATTATTTTTGTTGTTTTAAGCAAACAATGTATTATGATTTAACCCAAATATTTACAATATTTTTAAAAATGACATTGAATGGTTTCAATCTTCTCCAAAGAGCCTATGGATGTCATTAATGGGTTCTAAATCTTCTGGGCTCATGTAGTGTTCTTCCTCAAAAGAGAAATCATCTACTAAGAGTTGAATGAAGCGAACAAATGTAAATTCCTTAGTCTCTGAGTTAATAGGTTGGACTTGTAACTCATAACAATACTCTCGAAATAAGATTTCCCTAGGTGCTTTATGAAATATTTTTCTTTTTCTAAGGTTGCTTCATTATTTTCCAATTATGCTATGAATATGTGGATGTTTAAGGCTTCTTCCAAATAATTAAACCAAGGATAGATGGTTGTGTGGACACCCACTCATTTATTTGCAAGCCAATGCTCACACCCTCTTTTTATCTCAAAGTAAGGAGAGTAGAAACTAGGCCCTAAGACTCTAGCAACACAAATTATCCTAATTTCTCTAATTTCTTGTGATTTGCTTTCAATGATGCCAAAGTGTTGCCACAAATATACTTGGCATTCTATTCCATCATGTTCATAGAAAATATTAACCTCTTGTTCAATAAGTGTTCTCCTAAGATCTATGAAGAAGGATTCGTTAAGTCTATTTTCTACCATTTAATGAGATTTTATTTTATTTTTTAATTTTTTTTTTACAAATAAAGTGCAATTTAATACTAATTGTGTAGTTCATGTCGGGTTCACCAAAGAATGTAGGCCCAAAATTTTTGCACCCCTTTCTCCTAGGCTAATGGATTTGCACCTGAAAGGGGGAGGGAAAATGAAGGATCTACAACTCGGATGAGAAGTGCTTCTATTGCACTCTCTTTGGTGTTTTTCGATGAATGGGGTGGGGTTCACTAGGAAACACTTGCTATGGCGGTTTCCATGCCTAGGTGAGGTAGTAGTTTGATGTGTTCTTTGTTTTGAAAGCATACACCTAGGATTTGGCCAAAATGCAATTTCTACCTAGCTATATGCAATTCAACTTCAAATGAAGATAAAGCATATAGATCTATCTAAAAAGTGTTAAATTTTTTAACTAAGATGCAAAGGTTTTGTTTATGCTATCATGTTCTCTTTTTGTATTTTTTGTGTTTTGTGAAAGTTGTAATAAAATCTATATTTTTGGAATTTTTCTATTTTTTGATTTAATACAAATGCCTACATAATAGAGAATGTAAATCTAAGTATGAAAGAATGAATTTTGAGCACTTATCTGACTCGAAAGTCTAATTTTTTATGAAATCAGCTATGCAGTATGAAATTGGATGCAGACATGATGAAACCGAACGTACGATTTCCTAAAAAAAATTGAATGCATACGGATTTATCTGAAACCTGCAATTACATAGCAAAACACTAGATTTTGAAATCAAGGAAGGAGGATCTGCATAGGCCATAATATATCATGGTCTATGACAGTCAAATCCCCTTTGTTATTTTAGCCAACCATAGAGAAAATGGAAGATTGATTATTTTAATATGCAACATGTGATAATAAAGTAATAGATCTAGCTATAATAGAGAATTACAATGCAAGATTATAGAAATAAAGGATGATACAATGGAAATAAAATAAAACCAACTATATGATGCTTGAAATTTTACCCCCATAGGGACACAGGTATGAAATCATATTCTATGCATGAATTCATACGCAATCAGATTTATCCAACGACTAGTTTTGCAAGGCAGGATATCAGATCGAACGCAACAAGGATGAATTTGAACATAGCCAAATTCATAAAAATGATGGAAAATTAAGTATAAATAAAATAAAAATAAGATCTAAATATACTGAGAGTGATGCCATGGTTGTATGCTCCTTGGATGATGATCTAACAACGGCGTTCTCCACTATAACTTGCAAAACAAATGCTCCAAAGCTCCTTATTTTCTCTAAGATCTTCTTGAAAATATCATCAACCAGACTGATTACTATGAGTCTAAGTGGTTAAATGGTTGCTTCAATTCGAGGAATCAGGTGGGTGGTGAAATTAGACTAGGTTGTTAGGCCAAATTAGGTTTTTGGCTTGATTTGGATGAAATCGATTGTATCTGATTTTATCGGATCATCCAATTTTATCGGGAATCTGGCGACACCCAAATTAGGTTCAAAATCCAACTGGGCACCTAAATTAGGTGCACATGTGATTTGGACAAAATCGGATGCATCCGGTTTTATTAGATACGTCCGATTTCATCGGGATCATTCAATTTTATCGGAAAGAGTGCAATTAAGTTATTTTTTATTTCTTTTGGCATGAATATCGAGACAAGGATTTTTTAGGGTGATTTACATGTTATTAGGATAATTAGGATGTCTTAATAACATTAATAATTTGGAAGTGTGTCCAAATTTTGCGACTACATTTTGCCCCCTCTTTATAGAATTTATGAGCAATAAATGCGTTAAAGAAAAGTAGCGAAAAGATGCATTATGTTGCAAAAAAAAAAAAAAATTGTTTTTATAGTTACTATCAAGGATAGTTTTGTAAGAAATTCACCATTTATTGCGAAACTTGAAATTTAAAGTGAAAATGGGGTAAAATAGGGTATAAAATTGAAATTAGGGTAAAAAACCCTAATTCATTTTTTCTTTTAGGTTTAGTAAATTTTGCTTTGGATAAAATAGGTAAAATGGCTACTACATAACATCAGGCAGATAGAGTTTGAGTCAGAAGTGATGCCAGCAATGAAAATATCTGGGTAAGTAATTATATCCTTCCTTGTTTGGATTTTTTGGTTTAAATTAGGATTTTTAGATTTTTTGATGTAGCCTACCATCGCATAGTTGCAATGATGAAATCGGATCGTCATGACAAAATCAGATGTTCAAATTCATTGAAAATTTTGTCAAAATTTTATAAATTCAAATGCTTTTCAATGAATTCGTAAGTATGATTTTGTATGTATTAGGTCCATATTGAAGAACATGAGCTTATACTGAGAGGGGGGTGAACAATATAAGATAAAAATTTTTACTTTTCAATCCATATGATAACATCAGCAATATCAAAGCAGTAAGCATTCCATAAATCATCACACACATGAGAGACATGATTTAACGTGGTTCACCCAATGTGGGCTACTCCACGGAGAAAATATTCCTTATAAATTTTCTCAATAAATTCTTTTGGGAATTAATTCCCTATTACAATGTTTATGGACCTCTATCCAAAGGAGACACCAATCCCCTATGCTCTGATTCGTGGAACTCTATCCATAGGAGAACTCTTTCTCCTCTGCTCTGGTTGGTGATCTTCTAGAAGACTTCTTCCCCCACTACACTAGCTTGTGGATCTCTCTCCATAGAAGACCTCTATCCTCACTACCCTAGCTAATGGATCTCTATCCACTAGAGACTATTGTCCTCTGCTCTATCACCTCCAAAGCTTGCTCTCAAACTCTATCTTAGATCTACACCAAACTCTATCCCAAGTGTAGTACAAATATGCTCTAACTCTATCTCAAGTCTATCACAAATCTGCTCATAAATCTATCAAAATCTGTCCTCAAGCCTTAACACAAAGCTTGATCCAATCACAAATCAAATCTGCTTAGATTTACCCCAAGCCTTAACACAAAGCTTGAACAAATCAATCAATCAACTCTGCTCTCAAGTCTTCACAAAGACTTGCCTCAAATCTACCTTCAAGTCCTCTCAAGAACTTGCTCAATATGCTCTCAAGTCTTCACCAAGACTTGCTTAATCACAAACATACTCAAACCAACATTCAAAAGTTTCATTCAATTATTCAACCAATGAATCACAACTTGCTTACAAACCCTAAACAATTGTTTTCATACTTCTTCAAACAATGTGCACAATGTGGGTCTCAAACCCTAACTCAAATAATCCTCAATATCTATCTCAAATGTTCTCTAAACATTCACCAATGAAGCATATAAGAATTCACTCAAATATTTCCAACAATCCTTATCAAACAATCCTTTTCACTCCACCTTATATTTTACAACATTCATTCCAACATTTCAAACAAAAGATGATGTGCCCATACCTCTTTGCTTTGATGGAGATATATCTTCAAAACCTATTTTACTCACAACCAAATCCTTTTGCCAATTCTAGGTTAGATAGCAATAGTCTATCTCAAAATCTCCACAAGAATATTTACCTCAACAAATATTTCACCATACAAGAAATACAATAAAATATCAAGTCACAAATACACCTTATCACTCCTTCACTTTCAAAATAATATTCAACACATAAAAAATAAAGTTCCTTGTTTACACCTTATAATATCCTTCTTTCAAAATAATATTCAACACACATCAAAAATAAAGTTCCTTTGTTTACACCTTATAATATCCAATACTTGATTTAATTCCTAAACACCCAAAATAAAATATTTAATTAACACACCTTATGACTCCCTAAACAATTCCACACATTTCCCTTTTAATATCACCTAGCCTCAAAATCAAATCACGTATTCCAAAAACCATAGCACATTTAAATCAAAAAGCATACCCTTAATATTTTGCCTACGTCATAAAAATATTGCACAAGTCTCAATGACCAACGCCCAAGCTCGAACCCATGACCTAAGCCACCATAATGCCCTAGCCCAAGGCTAGGCTACCACTTGGGCTACACGCCCACATGAAAACCAAAGGACACTCTGTCCTATACATCTTCTCCTCATGAATTTTGGAAAAAATGAAAAATCTTTCATCCTTCACAAAAACCAACCATGTGGGATTCAAAACCGTGACCAACCCTTCACAAGCACCTTAGCCAAATCTCAACTACCATCTATGCTAGCTAGCACTTTGGAATATATCTTTCCTCTCCATGATTTCAACGAATCCTCCTCAATAACTCTCTTGACTTATGACTCTGGTCTTCCCCCTCACGAATGATGCACACATTTTAATTTTTCACATTGCAACTTTGGAAAACATTCCTTCTTTTATATGCATCCCAAAAAAATTAAAAACATTGGCCCTCTTTTCATTTGCACCATTTTGAAATCAATTTTGGTGCCATAAATATTTTAAATTAAAATTTTAACCTTAGGTTAAAATATTTTAATTTAAATAAATTAAAACCTTTGCCAACATTTATAACTTGCTCAATGGACCTTGTCAGGGATATCTCTTTTTTTATAGAACCTATTTTACCTCTTCCTTTTGCCCAAATATTATAATATTAAAATATTATAATATTATTTATTTCATTTTAAGCTTGCTTTCTTTTCCTTTTGAAAAACCCTGTTGGCCGGATATTATAATATTAGTCTTTTCACTTTCTCTCTTTTTGCACATAGTCTTCAAACTTGGCCTTCAACCTTTTGACATTATCAAACCTTTTGACATCAATGACAACACAACTTACTCAAAATTTCCAACAATCTCCCCATTTGTCATTGATGGCAACCCTTTTTCCTTAATCATTCATTTTTCCTTTTTCAAAATCTGCTCCCCCTGACTGAATGCTCTCCCCCTAACTCAAATATCTCCCCCTTTGTCATCAATGGCAAAGGGACTCCTTTGGGGCTAAATATAAGACTCTTAGCTTAGCCCTCTCTCCACCTCCTCTCCTTGAGGTGATTAATTTTGGGGTGGGAGTAGAACTACTCCCAATTTTCCTCTAAGATACTCAAAAGTCTCTTTTGGAAGTGGCTTAGTGAAGATATCCACAATCTGCTCCTTTGTAGTAACATATTCCAATCTGAATTGCTTATCTGTCACCTGCTCTCTCAGAAAATGATATTTAATCAAAATGTGCTTGGTCCTGGAGTGCATCACTGGATTATTTGAAATATTTATAGCACTTGTATTATCACATAGTATGGAGATAGGATGATCATGCTCTATCTTAAAGTCCTTTAGAGTTCACTTCATCCATAACACATGTGTACAACAAGCAACCACTGCAATATACTCTACCTCTACTATGGATAAGGATATTGATGCATATTTCTTGCTTAGCCAAGAGACTAAACAATCTCCAAGAAAGAATGCTCCTCCACTTGTGCTTTTTCTATCATCAATGCTGCCAGCCCAATATGCATCTATATATGCTATGAGAGTGAAATTATCACTTTTGGGATACTAGAGCCCAAAATCCATAGTCCCTTTTAAATACCTAAGAATCCTTTTTACTACCATTACATGTGTTTCCTTTGGTGCTGCTTGAAATATTACCACTAGTCCCACTACCTACATTATATCTAGTCTTGTAGTTGTGACATATAGTAAGCTACCAATCATAGATCTATACAATTTTTTATTTACCTCAGGAGATTCATCATATTTACTTAACTTGCATCCTGTAACCATGGGGGTACTTACTGGTTTGCAATCTTCTAACTTGAATTTCTTTAGCATCTCTTTTATATACTTGGTTTGTGAGAGAAATACACCTTTCTATGATTGTGAAATCTGAAGTCCAAGAAAGAAGGACAACTCACCAAGCATTGACATTTCAAATTCATTCTGCATGCTCTTTGCAAATTTCTGACACATCTTATCATTGTTACCTCCAAAAATGATATCATCCACATAAACAACCACAATTAGTAAGTCATTTCCTTCATTTTTGATGTATAAGTTATTATCCACTATTCCTTTCCTGAAACCCTATTCCTGAAGGTACTTATCCAATCTTGAATACCAAGCTCTAGGAGCTTGCTTTAGTCCATAAAGTGCCTTCTTTAATTTGCAAACATAGTCTGGTTTATCAATTAGGTTGAATCCCTCAGGTTGCTCAATGTAAACCTCTTCTTCCAGGACACCATTTAGAAAGGCTGATTTAACATCCATATGATATACTTTGAAATTTTTAAAACTTGAGAAAGCTAAAAATATTCTTATAGCTTCAAGTCATGCAATCGGAGCAAATGTCTCATCAAAGTCAATCCCTTCAACCTGTGCATAACCTTTGCATACTAATCTTGCTTTATTTCTGACTACCTGACCATCTTCATTTAACTTGTTTCTGAAAACCCATTTAGTGCCAATCACATTCTTATCTTTTGGTCATGGGACAAGTTCCCAAGTCTCACTTTTTTCTATTTGATCTAGTTCCTCATTCATTGCCTTGATCCAAAACTTATCTTCTCTTGCCTCATTGAAATATTTTGGCTCAATTTTAGATAACAAAGAGAAATTAGCATGCTCATTTGTTGCTATTATCTTCCTCCTTGTCTATCTCTCATTTGGATTCCCAATGATTAGATCTCTTGGATGATTTTTCTGCACATACCTGGATGGAGTTTTGGGTAGTAGTCTTTGTGTTTCTTCTTCTTCTGATTCTTCACCTAACTCTTCTTGGCAACTTTCTTCTTCATACACAATTTCTCTTGCTGGTTCTTTTGACCCTATCTGTTCATCAACTATCACATTTATACTTTCTATAATAGTATGTGTCCTCTTATTATAGCATCTATAGGCTTTGCTCTTAGTGGAATAGCCAAGGAAAATACCCTCATCACATCTTGAATCAAACTTACCCAAAATTTTCTCTTCTCGTCTTATGTAACATTTGCTTCCAAATATTTTGAAATATTTTACTATGGTTGGTCTCCCTTTCCAGAGCTCATATGGGGTTTTGTGGTGATTTACTCTCATTTGAGCTCTATTGATGATATACACTATTGTATGTACTACCTCTTTCCAAAAACCATCTAAAATCTTAGTCTCATTTAACATGGCTCTGGCCATATTTTCAATAGTCCTATTTTTCCTTTCAACTACCCCATTTTGTTGAGGAGTTCTTGTTGCTGAATATTCTCTTTTGATCCCATGTTGTTCACAAAAGTCTATAAATTCATTTGAGGTAAATTCTCCTCCTCTATCTGATCTTAAACCCTTAATCCTTCTACCTATTTCATTTTCTACTAATTCTTTAAAAGCTTTAAACTTCTCAAGAGCTTCTGACTTTTCTTTCAAGAAGGCTACCCAAATCATTCTGGAGTAATCATCTATAAATAATATAAAGTAGCTTTCACCTTGTAGACTCTTTATCCTTGTAGGACCACATAGGTCAGTGTGCACTAGTTTCAATGGCTCAGATGACATAAATCCTTTTGACTTGAAACTTGTTCTAGTTTGCTTCCCATGCTGACATTGTGCACAAATTGTGTTTTGTGGCCTTTTTATCTTGGGTAAATCTTTGACTGCTTGCTTGTTGCTTATTTTTACTATGTTTTCAAAGTTCAAATGACCCATTCTTCTATGCCACAACCAACTCTCATCTTCTTGTGATAAGAAGCACTTTTCTCCCTTAATCTCGCTTAGCATGTAGAGATTGTTTGTAGTTCTATTTGCATCTGCAATGAGCTTTCCAGTTTTAGATTTTTTGATCTCACATCTATTGGGATGAAAGGTAACCGTGTGTCCCTGATCACAGAGTTGGCTTACACTTAGTAAATTGTGCCTCAATCCCTTGACATACAATACATTCTCTATCCTTGTTTTTCCATTATCTAAACTTAAAGTTCCTTTCCCATAGATTTTTGTTGAACCATTGTCACCAAATTTAACTGACCCTCCATTGATTTCTTTAAGTACAAGAAATTTACTTTTGTCTCCTGTCATATGACTAGAACAACCACTATCAAGAAACCACTATTTTCCTTTATCTTGTACATGAAGGGTTGTTTGTACTAACATTGACTTAACTTTCTCTTGTTCTTTTCTTTCTCTCCTAACTGTTGAAGTTGTATTCTTTTTGCTTGGTTCAGGAAATACCATTTTACACCATTTTGCCTTGTGCCCAAAATTATTGCATTTGTAACATATGATATTGTCATTCATAAGAGGTGCAAAAGAATTGAAATTTCTATCAATATTATCTTTCACATAGCTAGTGCAATGTACAACTCTATGACCATATTTGTTACATGAAAAACAATAGCCATGGAAGAAATTTTGTAACCTATTTGAGTCCCTTGAATAATATGGTCATGTACTTCTTCTTTTGTTGTTCTTGTAATTGAATTTTGTCCATGAATATTCTTTTCCCTCTTCCTTCTTGATGCTTTTTCCTTTTAGTGCATTAGCATAAGTCATAGGCTCTTCTTTGTTTGATGTCTTTGTTTCTTGGAAACTTGACTCCTCTTTCTATTTCCCTGATTTTATGTCTTGTTGTATTTTACCCTTAGCCTTTTCAACTTCCTTCCTTAGAAAGATAATTTTTTATTCCAATATTTCACATTCTACTTCTCTTACCTTTAATAGTTCTGTCATATCTTGTTCAATTTTCTTTCCCTCTTCAACTTTTACCTTGAGTTCTGTGAGATTTTGTAGAAGTTCCATTCTTGCTTCCTCATCTTCTTGAATTTGATCCTTCAAACTTGAGTTCTTATTTCTAACCTTTTCCAAGTTTCTAAGAGCAGCAAAGAATTCCTCTTTTATGTCGAGTATGGCCTCTTCTCCATTTTTTGAGGTCATGCATGTTCTTGTGGGATCTTCCTTCAAGCTATTAGGATTTTTATGAAGGAACCTACTCTGATACCAATTGAAGAACATGATATTATACTGAGAGGGGGGTGAACAATATAAGATAAAAATTTTTACTTTTCAATCCATATGATAACATCAACAATATCAAAGTAGTAAGCATTCCATAAATCATCACACACATGAGAGACATGATTTAACGTGGTTCACCCAATGTGGGCTACTCCATGGAGAAAATATTCCTTATAAATTTTCTCAATAAATTATTTTGGGAATTAATTCCCTATTACAATGTTTATGGACCTCTATCCAAAGGAGACACCAATCCCCTATGCTCTGATTCATGGAACTCTATCCATAGGAGAACTCTTTCTCCTCTACTCTGGCTGGTGATCTTCTAGAAGACTTCTACCCCCACTACACTGGCTTGTGGATCTCTCTCCATAGAAGACCTCTGTCCTCACTACCATAGCTAATGGATCTCTATCCACTAGAGACTATTGTCCTCTGCTCTATCACCTCCAAATCTTACTCTCAAACTCTATCTCAGATCTACACCAAACTCTATCCCAAGTGTAGTACAAATATGCTCTAACTCTATCTTAGATCTAGCACAAATCTGCTCACAAATTTATACCAAACTCTATCCTCAAATCTATCCTCAAGCCTTAACACAAAGCTTGATCCAATCACAAATCAACTCTACTTAGATTTACCCCAAGCCTTAACACAAAGCTTGAACAAATCAATCAATCAACTCTACTCTCAAGTCTTCACAAAGACTTACCTCAAATATACCTTCAAGTCCTCTCAAGAACTTGCTCAATATGCTCTCAAGTCTTCACCAAGACTTGCTTAATACACTCAAACCAACATTCAAAAGTTTCATTCAATTATTCAACCAATGAATCACAACTTGCTTACAAACCCTAAACAATTGTTTTCATACTTCTTCAAACAATGTGCACAATGTGGGTCTCAAACCCTAACTCAAATAATCCTCAATCTCTATCTCAAATGTTCTCTAAACATTCACCAATGAAGCATATAAGAATTCACTCAAATATTTCCAACAATCCTTATCAAACAATCCTTTTCACTCCACCTTATATTTTACAACATTCATTCCAACATTTCAAACAAAATATGATGTGCCCATACCTCTTTGCTTTGATGGAGATATGTCTTCAAAACCTGTTTTACTCACAACCAAATCCTTTTGCCAATTCTAGGTTAGATAGCAATAGTCTATCTCAAAATCTCCACAAGAATATTTACCTCAACAAATATTTCACCATACAAGAAATACAATAAAATGTCAAGTCACAAATACACCTTATCACTCCTTCACTTTAAAAATAATATTCAACACATATAAAAAATAAAGTTCCTTGTTTACACCTTATAATCTCCTTCTCTTTCAAAATAATATTCAACACACATAAAAAATAAAGTTCCTTGTTTACACCTTATAATCTCCTTCTCTTTCAAAATAATATTCAACACACATCAAAAATAAAGTCCCTTTGTTTACACCTTATAATCTCCAATACTTGATTTAATTTCTAAGCACCCAAAATAAAATATTTAATTAACACCCCTTATGACTCCCTAAACAATTCCACTTATTTCCCTTTTAATATCATGTGGCCTCAAAGTCAAATCACGTATTCCAAGACCTTAGCAGCATTTAAATTAAAAATGCATACCTTAATATTTGGCCCACGTCATAAAAATATTGCACAAGTCTCAACGACCAGCACCCAAGCTCGAACCCATGACCTAAGCCACCACAATTCCCTAGCCCAAGGCTAGGCTACCACCTATGGCTACGTGCCCACATGAAACCAAAGGACACTCTATCCTATACAATGTCTTCTCCTCATGAATTATGGTGAAAATGAAAAAATCTTTCTTCCTTCACAAAAATCAACCATGTGGGATTCAAAACCATGACCAACCCTTCACAAGCACCTTAGCCATGTCTCAACTACCATCTATGATAGCCAACACTTTAGAATTATCTTTGCACTCTCCTTGTTGTTCAACTCAGTCCTCCTCGAATAACTTGATTGGCTTATGTTTGGTCTATGACCCTCATGAATGATGCACATATTTTTCTTTTTCACATTGCAACTTTGAAAAATATTCCTCCTTTTATATGCTTTCCAACAAAATTAAAAACGTCGGCCTTTTTTCATTTGCACCATTTCAAAATCTATTTTGGTTCCATAAATATTTAAATTAAAATTTTAACCTTAGGTGGATGGCACCTCTAATAATAATAATCTCTATAGGAGAGACATCAGACAGACCCATATGGTGAGGCACTGACGATGACTCCTTCTCAGTTAAGTTAGCCTACTCCCTCAATGAGACTTCTCGGGTGATCCTCATACCAGTAAACCTAGTGTGGGAAAATAATATAATCCCTAAAATAAGTTTCTTCTCCTAGATATCCATCCAGAACAAAATTCTTACAATTGAAAACTTGGCCAAAAGGGGATTCATGATACCAAACCGGTGCTACCTATGCCTGTCAAGCTAGGAATCCACTAACCACCTATTTACCAGCTATGCTTTCTCCTCCAAGACCCACGATCACCTACTGCATTCCTTCCACATCTAGTGGATCCAACCTAGCTCCATCATATATTTGTTCTCCCAATGGCCTAATATCTTATGCCACCCCAAGCTCCACTCCCTCTGGACCCTCTACCTCCACCACCTAATTTGTAAAATTTGTCTAAAGCACAATAGAAAAGCTTTATCTTCCACCCCTAGGGACCCCTTGGTCATGGTAGGTAAATCAATTGACTATACCTCTGAGAACCTCCACCTCTTCCCCCCTTCCTCGTCCACCCCGTAGGCGAGCGAGCTAGCCCTGCTCAACTATCTGGGTATTATCATAGATGTTCTATATCCCCTTAATAAAACCAACCCTATATTCAACCTCAGGTGGGTGGTACCCCTAGAAGGTTGGGTCAAGCTTAACTTTGATGGGGCTTCCAAAGGAAATCTTGGTCTCTCAAGAGCAGGAGGGGTCATCTGCGACCATGAGGGAAACATTATCTTTGCTTATGCTCAGTTCCTAGGGACCTAGACCAAAAAATTAGTAGAAGCCTCAACACTCTGGCGAGGGCTATCCATACTCTAGGAGGATCCTATAAGAGTCATCATTGAGGGGGACTCCTTGTACATCATCAATATCATGACCAGGCAGAAGGATCCATCCTGAACAATTTTTAGCATCATTCAGGAAGCTAAAAATATTCTACAGGGTCTACCCCAAACTTCCATCCACCACATATTTAGATAATGTAATAAGCTCGTAGAATACATGGCTAACATAGAAGCTTCATAAAGGGGTCTCATAATCTAGAGAGGAAATTTCCCCAAAGACCTATCCGATGTAGCTAATCGAGAAAATTTTGAATGTCAAGATGCTAAATCCCAAGATTTTTTCTCCTAGTTTCAAAGGAAAATGGTCCACGTTGACTCAAAGCAATATGATGGGCTCACACCCTATCCTACACATACCAAATATTCCCCATGGTACCTCCACCCTTAGGGATTTGATAGGTGGCTCATGAAAATCCATTCTCATCAGCCCCAACTCCAACAAATCTTTGGCTATTGATAGCCCCCTAAGTTGTTGCACTGGTCCCATAAATAGCATCGGGAAGTTTTCACATGTGTTTTTTACACAAGCCCACTGAATTTTTGGCATTATATCCCATTACTTTTGATATGGCTATTTCCCATAGGGTGGTCCCTGGTTTCTAATGGCCCATCTATCCTTGCCACATCACGGTGCAAACTCCTAGTGGCATGTGTGTCATAGTAGCCTACCTCATCATCACCTTGCCACACATCTTTCTTTCCTCTTTCGCTACCTTATGAATGTGCCAACCTTATTTTAGTGTAGTGTCCCCATGCAAGAGTTCATATCTTCTCGTTGTTTCCCCTACCCCTCTTCCAGATCTACCATATTTATTTCTCTCTGGTTGGGTGGAAGTATATTGCATCATCCTCCCCTCTTTGAGCCCAATCTCTGTTCAATCCTATGGTCCCTTCCCCTGTAGCCCCATGTGGCTTTGACCTTCCCCTACCACCCTAATGGTTGTTATGTATGTAGAAATGAACTCCCTCTCCATTAGTGACACTGCTCTTATTTTTATGAACATGAAAAGCCTTACCCCTTCTTTACATAAATTTTTAGGCCCCAATGATGAAATAACCAAGGACTTTGTGGAGTCATGGTAGAACGGATAATTCAAGGTATATGGTGTTCACTTCAGGCTCTCATTAGAGCTTCTCTATGAGATTATAGATCTCACTACTGACGGGAACTTCATCATATGGGACAAGCATAACTGGGAGGAGGAGCTCAAGCACTTCTCAAATAGAGTGAAAGGCTACAGGTGGGACAAATCGGTTCTATATTGCTTGGCCATGCCTCCCTCTAGAATGAAGCCATGGTTCCCATCATGCAATTCATCACTGATGATGATCCTAAAAATCCCCTCCATAACTTCCACCTTAGTTTTGTTAACCACCTTCAAGACTTATGATATATTTGCATCCCTTATTACATGTTGTACTCTATTTTGTTTTCCATCGAAAAATCCCAAAAATACCAAACCAAACCCCTACACCAGGGGCTTTTGGTGGTCATCTTCCACCATGTAGTAACCAACCACACACCTACCTAGGAGGTTCCCCCTATCATCTAATCCTACCTTGAATCCCATACCATTTTAGAAAACTACAATTCTAAGGATGGGAATGGTAGCCCTAAGAAATGTGGTAAACCCTCCCTCCCCAAGAGTGCAAGGCACAATCCAAAGAGGAAGCGAAGAGTGGTAGATGACACCCCTGGTGGTCCTAGGTCATCAGCCCATCTCAATAAGCATAAAAAGGAGAAGAACATCTCCCCTAAAATCATCTGACTCTGAGAGTGACCTCGAGACGTCCTCATCCCAACTCCTAAATATGGCTATTGACTCTATGACTAATACAAAAAATTATGTGAACACCACCATCAGGATCCTCAAGAAGCTAGACCACAAATAGAGTGAGGGTATTGATCAGGAGGATATGACTAAAGTTTGACGTGCTTTTTGGTTGGGTCTGGGTGGATCCTAGTTTGGTTGTTTTTGTACGTATGACTGGTGTTTTTAAGGATGGCTATTTTTTGGGTTCACCCATCTGGTGATATTTTGTGTCTATTTTTGTTACCTAGTTTTTTAGTTAGGCCAAGGGCCTGTTCTATTTTGGTTATCTACATAGGCTCTTTCTTATGTTTCAAGGCTATGCCTAAAATCCTGGTGCTTCGGCCCCTTTTGTCATAAGGTTTTGGGATCCTCTTAAAAAACCCAACTTGTATATAAAATCAACTTATCAAAACAAAAAATAATTTAAATAAATTGAAAACTTTGCCAACCTTTATAACTTGCTCAGTGGGCCTTGTCAAGGATATTATTTTTTATGATTTAGAACCTTGTTATTTTTCACCTCTTCCTTTTGCCCAAATATTATAATATTATTATTTCTTTTTAAGCTTGCTTTCTTTTCTTTTTGAAAAACCCTATTGGACGGATATTATAATATTAAAATATTATAATATTAGTCTTTTCACTTGCTCTCTTTTTGCACATAGTCTTCAAACTTGGCCTTCAACCTTTTGACATTAAATCAAACCTTTTGATATTAAACCTTTTGACATCAATAACAATGCAACTTACTCAAAATTTGCAACACATATTTGCAAATTCGGATGTACGATTTCATCTTCGTGTGTCTGAATTTGTGGTTTAGGTACGAATTTAGGCATTAGGACTAAAATTGTAAAAATTGTATCATTTTGATTTTTGTTTGTGTAATTTTTTTTGTGAATAATTTATTTTTTATTTTTGGTTTTTGCAGGGACTATCACTTAAAGGTTGCAAGTGGCAACATACTATTTTTGAGAGTTAGATTGGAGCCCTTAATGCATATGATAGAGATATTATTATCATAGTGGGGATTAATCATGTGGCTGAAATACCATGCATAGAAGTAGACTATAGTCTACTTACTACATTGGTTGAGCATTGGTATTCAGGCTCGTCTACTTTTTGATTACTGATAGGGGATATGGACCCTACTTTAGAGGATATATGGAGGATCTGTAGGGTGCCCATTAGAGGACAATATGTATATCAATATTTGGACTAAGGTCATGCCATGTGGAATTTGATAGGATATCCATATTTTATTATTGAATGGAGTGGAGTCAATATAGATTGACTCATTACAACAAATGGAGTATCTGCTTTGACAATGGTATTGGCGAAGATAGTGGGAGGACTATTATTATACCACTAAAGTGGTCGATACTTACCATGGGGATTGGCCGAGGTTGTGACTAATATGTGGGACACCAATATATGGTTTGCTTAGGGTCCTTACATTTTGTGCTATTTGTACTGAATATTGTTTAGGATCATGTACAAGAAGGGCACTATTTTGGTGTTGACTTCATTTCTATAGGTATGGTTCTGGGAGAACATTATAGTGAGGAGACCCATAGGGTTTCCTATTTAGGTTGTAGAGGATGGATGGCCTATAGTATTCCATTGGGATCCATTAGTTGGACATTTGCAGAGGAGATGTGGCCTAGAGGAGGCTAGATAGATAATTGATGAGTTTCTCATGGCATGGATTTATTGGAGACCTTGGAGAGGGCACCACAAATGGGAGGATTATCGAGCAGAGTTGGCTCACATGAGAAGAGGACGATGGATCTATGTGGAGTGAGTAGAGATAGAGATCCATTATGCCAATCAAGTACTACATAAATTTTGTGTAGTATAGGGAATTCCAGAGATTAAGGATTTTACCTATTCCTAAGTTGTACAAGATTCAATAAATACTAGTGGGAGGTTGGATCTCACAATATTTATGGAGGTGGATGAGGATGATGTAGAGGTTTCCCTAGTAGAGGGTGATTATGTAGGAATTGTATATGGATATTTCATGTGGTATGCTAGTATTTTTCTAGTTAGGCTCACTTAGGAGAGAGGTATAAATGGGCAGATACAGGAGGCCTTTCTAGAGGTTCATAGGTGGTGATCTACCAAATCTAGGGGAGAGGGATAGAGATAGAGGTCATCATAGAGATGGGTCTTAGACATGAGTAGGTTTTTAGTCCCATGGGGTTCATATGTGAGGGGGATTATGACCACAAGGGTTTGCTTAGTAGGCTCTCAAGATTGAGGTGGGGAGGAGACAATGTTAGTAGAAGAGAGACTTATAGCAAGATGTTCCTTCACCAGGGTAGACCAGATTCACCTAAAAATGGTGTTTTGATATATATGGGAGAGTTGAGCAGTGCAGGCAAGATGACTACTCCACGGGTAGATAATTATGGTCTAAAGATTTAGATTGCCATTCAAGAAAGTCACATTCAATAGTTATAGGTACAAATATCATAGGTGCAGAGTCTTGTGAGTAAGGCTCAAGCTCAGTTAGCCACGATGCAAGGACTTGTGTCATCGTGGGAGATAGTGTCATGATCACATTCTACGATAAGCATGGATTCTAGCTAGTCCTCAAGGAGTAATGCGTTATAGGGTGTCTTGATAGCAACACAGATAAATGCTATCTTGGTGGCATAGTGGATGATGTTCTATCAGATGCTATATTTTTAGGCAGTGCTTGAGGATTAGAGAGCTTCATTGCCTCTAGAGTTAGCTACTCCTAGTCATTCTAGATTAGCTTCATTATCTAGGGTTCCTTATTTTTGTGAGCCTAGACCACCTCTAGGTGATAACACCCAGAGTTCTAGGGGTTCTAGGGGATGATACACTGAGCTGGATTTTGTGGTGTACCCCCTAGTGATTGAGTATACCAATTTTATGATTATGGTATACCAATCGACTAATTTTTGTACTCTATTATATATTTTTATAGTATATATATCCATGTTTATGGTTTATCTGATGTATTGATAATTTTGATGTGTGAATGTGTAATATAATTTGTTTTTTATGATCTATGTAATCATGCTTTCAATTCTTGTTTTTACAATTTTTTATGTTCATTTTCTCATGCTTTAATCAAGATATCATTGTAGAGAAGTAAAATGTAATTTAAAGTAATTGATATTTGTAATATAGTGTGATTGAATTGTTTGTAGAATACAAATAATGGTGTTAGGAAGTATATGCTTACAATATTGATCAATCAACAATAATACCTCGAAGATGTGTGTTTGTCTATGACTGTTTATGGAGGTTGTTTGATTGCTTCAGTCGTGAAGTATATCTTGTGTGAGGTTTTGATATTATGCTGATAGTGAAGGGTTATGATCCAAAATATTTATTGAATTTGTTGATTAAAAGTAATGTAGTTGATAATAAGTAATATGTGTGACTTTAATATTAATTTTATTTTAATCTTAAAAAGAGATTTTGTACAATTATAATATTCAAGCATGATAAATTTGGATAAAGGACTTGCTCTAGGCATAATATTCCTAAGGATATTTTTATTAGGGTTGTCTCATGCCATCATCACGAAGTCAAGTTTGTAGTTTTTATGAAAGAGCGACTATGTATGATCAAAATGCAAGTTTTTTTTTGGAATGATAAGTAATCATGTAATAAAATTGATATGTTTATGCTAAGTGATGAGTATGAAAATGTAATATTGACTATTTTTGAGGATCAATTGCATATGCTAATAGTCATACAAATCCATGATGAAATGGTGACGTCTGCTAATCAACCTTCAAGGAGAATTTTGGTCATTTCAAAGATGATTTCAAATTTATCAAGAACCACTGTGTGATTTGTGTATTCATTTTCCATCTTGACTTTAATTATGATACAAAATCTCTCAAGGATCAAATGTGTGTGCTAATGAAATTTATTTACCAATTTTGAGTAAGGTAGTGATACAAGCCAATTTTAAGAACCAATGTGTGTGCAAGAGATGTATTCAGTTACCATGATTGTATACATTCAGTTAGATTTATCTACTAGGTAATACAAGCTACCAAAATCTAGCTAATCCACAAGAAGACATTGGTCTCTACAAAAGAAGATTTCTAATGTAACAAATATATTACCCTGCGTAAGGATACCACCATTGCCAAGAAGGATTTATGCCACCTAACCTATAATGAGCATTACCTCATGGTGTTCAAATAATTGAGTAATTCTAGGGATTAAAGCTTATTACCCCCTTATTTTCTATTGATTGATTTTGGGTAGGGATTCTTGTTAATTTTTTGTTTTTGAACAAGGGTATTTTTATTGCTTTGTAGTAAAGAAATATTTCTTTTGCCTTTTTTATGGATACTTGCTCATATTAGACAAGGAGCAAGGGATTTTATTTGGGTAGGGAGGAGCTTGTACTTTTGCCAATTCTCAGTATTCTAAACCATGCACATAATAGGATAGCAAGGGAAACCTTTCACTTAAGGAGCTAGGACTACTATGTAGTATTATCTTCCCTTGTGCAAAATCAATCTTAATATGTGTAAGTGTATTTTGATTCAAAAAGTGGCAAGATCAATTCCCAAAACTTCAAAATTTATTTAGTGGAACAGTAGTGTTTTTGGTTCAAGAGATATTTATAATCAATACCAAGAATCAATATTTTATTGAAATGTGTATTTTGATGAGTGGTTCAAGATAATTTTGAATTTCTTCAAAGTAAACCAAAATTAACTATGAATTTTGACAACATCGGTCTAATTTATAAGTGGAATAATAAATGGATGTGACCATATGGCATATGTAATTGAGTTCCAATTTTATTTTGATAGATTGATAGATAAATGTAACTAATTGATATAGGATTTTAAATATGATAATTTAAAATAGATGCAAGAAATATAATTACAAAGTATTTACAACTATGTACAATGGTGATATTGCTTGATGTTATGCGTAGTAGCATTTTAGGTGCATTATATTCATGGGTTCCTTGAGATATTTTTCATCTAAAGTTTCTAGTTGATATGCACCATATCCTAATTTAGCAGTGATAATAAATGGTCCTAACCAATTTAGTTGGAATTTTCCTTTTAAATTATTTTGAGCATTTGTATTTTTTTATTTTCTTTAAGAACTAGATCACCAACCTCAAAAGATCAAGTGTGGACTTTTTTAGAATATGATATTTTGAGTTTATCTTAATAAGAGTGAAGGTGTTCCAAGGAATTTATACGCTTTTCATCTAGTAATTCTAATTGGCTTAATCGTCCAACATGATATTCATCTCCTACTTCAGCATTTTGAAGTAAAAGATCTAAAGAAGGGACTTCAAGCACAAAAGGAAAGCCAACTTCAGTGTCATATACTAAGATAAAAGGTGAAGCACTAGGTGGGGGTTCGAACACTAGTTTGATAAGCCCATAATGTTGGATATAGTTGGGTATGCCAATCTCATCCTGATTTATTAACCAACCTTTTTAAGATTTTAATTAAAGTTTTATTGGATGCTTTAACTTGACCATTTCCTTATGGATAATATGGGGTAGACCATTTGTGTTGGATTTTATATTTTGCACAAAGCTTTTTAATGTATTTATTTTTGAAACATGTTCCATTATCTGAAATAAGTGTGGATGGGATCCCAAATCTACAGATGATTTAATTGAAAATAAATTTTGAGATTTGGGTCCTCGTACAAGAACCCAATGGCATAGCTTCTACCCATTTTGTAAAATATTTTATTGCTGTAATAATAAATTTATGGCCATCTAAAGAAATTGGATTGATTTTCCCAATAATGTCTAGGCCCCATTTTGAGAAAGGCCAAGGGGAATAACTAGCTTGAAGCTCTTGGGAAGGAGCATGGACACGGTTTGCATGTTTCTGATATTTGTCACATTTACGTACATATTCATGAGCATATTTTTCCATGGAAGGACAAAAGTATCCCATTTGTAGGAACTTTTTAGCTATAACATCCCCACTAAAATGACCTCCACAAGATCCACCATGGACCTCATTTAGAGCTCTTTTGGATTCATTGATGTTAAGGCATCATAAGAGGATGCCTTCAAAGGATATTTTGTATAAATTAACTTTAATGATTACAAAGTGGACAACTCACTTACGTAATGATATTCGTTGATTTCTATCAACACCATTTGGGAATGTTCCATCTTGGAGATATTTTAGGATATCTCCATACCATGGTTATGAAAGTATTTCTTAAATTGTGAATACATCTAAAGGTTCTAGACATGACTCCAATAATTTGGGTTCTTGAAGTTGGTGAATGATGATAGTAACATGATCATCATCCAACCCCAAAGGGATGATAGAAGTAGCAGCTTCCATAGCATCCAAAGAACGGTTACTGGTATGAGGGATAACTTCTATAGTGACCTTCTCAAATAAAGAAACAAGCTTTAAAATATATTCTTTATAAGGATGGAGTTTCTCATCTCGAGTTTGATAAATATCATTAACTTGATTCACCATGAGTTGTGAGTCTCCAAAAACTGATAATACTTTAATATTGAGAGCTAAAGCTACTCGTAATCCAAGGATTAAAGCTTCATACTTTGTTGTATTATTTGTGCAAGTAAATTGGAGTTTAAAGGATAATGGGATAAGTTGCTTTTGTGGGGATACCAATATGATACCTACACCTATGCCACTCATACAAAGGGATCCATCAAAAAATAGAGACCATGATTCTAAGAAATCATTATCTAGATTAAGACATTCATCAAGGAATTCTATCATCAAAGGGTGAGTAGACTCAAGAGGGGCAGTGACGAGTTGATCTACTATGACTTACCCTTTAATGGATTTATACCCAATAAAGGTTAGGTCAAACTCACTCAAAGTGAGAACCCATTTTGCTGATCATCCTAATAAATAAGGCCTACTCATTAGATATCACAATGGATCAAATTTTGTGATGACATAAGTCTTTTGGATAAGAATGTAGTGACATAGTTTTTTTGTAGATAATACATCTAAACAAAGCTTTTCTAAAGGGATGTAACGAGTTTTATAACTTATTAAAGTTCTTATTATGTATTAAATGACCCGTTATTTCTTATCCTCATCATGTTGTGTCAGCATTTCTCCTAACACAAGTTTTGAGGCAAAAATATATAAAATAAAAGGGTGTTCTGGTCTAGGTAGAACAAGCACTGGTGGGGTGATTAGATATGTCTTAAGGGTTTTAAAATCTTCTTGATATTCCTTATCCCATAAAAAATGTGTATCTTTCTTAAGCAACCTAATAAAGGGTTTACATTTATCTTCTAGTTTATCAATAAAATGACAGATAGACTGGAGCTTACCTTGTAGACTTTTAAGTTCTATTAGATTTTTAGGTGGTGGTATATCCATAATAGCCTTAATCCTGGTAGGGTCTAATTCTATGCCATAACTAGAAACTAGAAACCCTAATAACTTACCCGATTTTACTCCAAGCACACATTTATTTGGATTCAATCAAACTTTATATTGTCAGAGTCTATCAAAGACTCATTATAAATCAAGGATGTGATCTTCTTGTTTTATGGATCAAGATATGATGTCATCCATATAATCATGTAGGATGTCATACATCATATCATGAAATACATATGTCATAGCTCATTGGTAAGTTGTCCCTACATTCTTTAGACTAAAGGGCATTACTTTCCAACAAAAATTTCCCTAGGGTGTAATAATTGCAGTTTTAGGTTGATCTTTTGGTGCTATACGAATTTGATTATATCCTAAAAATCCATCCATAAGTGATAAAATTCCACATCATGCTATGAAATCAATAATATGATCCATATTAGGAAGGGGAAACTTATATTTGGGACATGCAACATTGATGTCCTTAAAATCAATACAAAATCTGATTTTAGTAGCCTCTTTTTTGGTTACAGGAACATCATTGGATATCCAATCAGAATAATCTATAGCTTGAATGAAGTTTTCATCCAAGATTTTTTGTAACTCATTTTTAACTAATAAGGCTAATTTAGGATGCATTTTCCTAAGTTTTTTTATTGGTTTAGCATCAATATGAACCACTAAGTGGTGCATAACCATAGAAGGGTCTAGGTATGGCTTATCTACATATGTCCAAGCAAATATGTTAGGGTCCTGTGAGAAGTTCTGTATATTTAATTTATTCTTATTTATTTAAATCAATACCTATTTTAAACATATGGGGGTTATTTTTTATTTTGATATTAATTTTTAGGATAACCTCTTTTTCGATGCTTAGATCTCTTTCGAAATTGGGAGAAGCGAGTGAAAAACCCATTTCTTTAAGTTCTTCTAGAGATAAGTTAGCTAATTCTTCTTGTGTAGTCATATGAAAGTGGGCTATACATGGGATAGACCCATCAAAGAAGAACCCATTCCTTATAATTTCTTCATGAAAGATGTCATAAAAGACATCTCCTTTTACACATTCATCTAAATTTTCTATTATTTTTGGGTGTACCATCGATAACATGTTACAAGTAAACTCACAAGCTCTCTTATGTTTCTTTAGTTGTTCTCAATTTTCTAAATATTACCCATATGTGATAAGATGATCGTCTTCGTAAAAGAGAAAAGGTTGAGTTTTTGATGGGGGATAGGAAAACGCAAACACACAAATCCAAAAAATTTCATCTATTAATCTACATCAACAGCCCGTAGGCTTTACAAGAACCAACGCTCGGCTTGGTTTCCTCTAACTCGCACTCTCAGCGCATTCTCCGATCCACCACCCTATCTATTACTGAAAATGGGTTTTTATAGAGACCCCGGACCTCTGAAACATCCATCACGCAAACCGGGGCACCAACCCAATTTATTACAAAGATTGGGTTTTTATAGAGGCCCCGACCCTCTGAAACATCAACACAAAAATTGGAGCACCAACCCGATTAAAGGCTCCTCTCTGCATGGCCCCTGTAATCATCGCTTCCTATCATTTCACTCTGACCATCGCTCCTTGTCAGATTACCCTGGGCAATCCATCCTTTTTGTTTCCTGCGCTTCTGGGTAATCGCCCACCTTAACTGCACCTTGGTGCCACGTGTCATTCTAGAACGGTCCCTGAAAATACCGCCTACCGTAGTTTCCCACCATCTCTTTCTTCTTCTTCGTCTTCTTCTTTTCCTGTCGCGATATCATGACATGTCACGATCACGATATCATAAACTTTTTATCTTCCCTGCACTCCTTTCTCCTTTTGGTCGCAATATCGTGACGTCATGATATCGTGACCATTCCGCCCTCGAGCCATTTGATTTTTTTTATGTCACGATATCGCGAAAACCTTCTACCTTTGTCCTGGTTTCCACTTTGACATTGCGATTTCTCTACCAGTTCCACCTTCTGCTTCGGCCTCACCTCGACGTCACGATTTTGCGATGTCGCAATTTTTCAACGTCACGATTTCGCTACCATTTTCCTCCTCCGTCGAGCCTTCACTCTGACGTCGCAATTTCGTGACGTCACGAAATCACGACGTCATGATTTCGCTGCCATTTTCCTCCTCTGCCGAGCCTTTACTCTGACATCATGATTTTGCGATGTCGCAAAATCGTGCTATCATGATTTCGCTACCATTTTCCTCCTCCATCAAGTCTTCACTCCGATGTCGTAATTTTATGATGTCACAAAATCACATCATGATTTCGCTACCATTTTCCTCCTCTGCTGAGCCTTCACTCTGACGTCATGATTTTGTGATGTCGTGAAATCGTGCTATCGTGATTTCACTACCATTTTCCTCCTTCGTCGTGTCTTCCCTTCGGTGTCACGATTTTGCGACGTCGTGAAATTGTGATGTCGTGAAATCGCGACGTCGTGATTTCACGACCATTCTCCACCTTGGTCTCATTCTGATGTCACGATATCGCAACAAGATTTTGCCTTAGAAAAATTTTGGTTGGCGCCAGATTGCCCTATTTCTATTGGATGCTCCTACATCAGACAACCATGATTGATGGAGAAGTGATCTTCACTTTTGGGCTGTCTGGTCACCTCCTTCTGCAACACTTCCAGACATCCTCCTGCCTATGTAGCCTGCTCCAACCCAGTATCCTGGCTATAATAACTTCTATCTTCCTCCAGATAGATTCTCCCACTGTTGCATACTTCTTCTACAGCCTGCCTGCACTCCTCTTCTTGGCCAGTTAGATTTTTGCCTTCTTCCAGGCAGATCCTGGCACTACTGCACTCTTCTTTGCATGCAACCTTCTTCAGCTTCAACTTCTGATGCACTCCATCATCTCTCTTTTTCTATCTTTCTTCATGCATTTTGTTTCGCTCTTCTTTCTCCCACAATTTTATGTTGATCCATTCCTCTTGTAGGGCTTTAAATTGCCTCTACAAATCCACAAACTCTTCCTCTATCACCATATCTTCCTCCCCGCCATGACTTCTTCGTGGAGGCATCTTTCCTTGCTTTTCTTACAAAGCTTGACCGATCTTGGTGTAGCTGCCTCACTATCGATGATCTGCTAACACACTCCAGGATCTTAAATCTCTCTCTCTCAGAACCCTACCACAAATCCTGGTGCAAACTGCCTCACGACCGACGATCTGTTTACGCACTCAGAATCACTAGCTCTAATACCATTGATGGGGGACAGAAAATGCAAACACACAAATCTAGAAAATTTCATCTATTAATCTGAAATAATCTACATCAATAGCCCGTAGGCTTTACAAGAACTAGCGCTCAGCTTGGTTTCCTCTAACTCACACTCTCAGCGTGTTCTTCGATCCACCACCCTATCTATTATAGAAACTGGGTTTTTATAGAGGCCCCGACCCTCTGAAACATTCGTCATGCAAACTGAGGCACCAACCCGATTTATTACAAAGACTAGGTTTTTATAGAGGCCCCGACCCTTTGAAACATCAACACAAAAATTAGAGCACCAACCCGATTAAAGGCTCCTCTTCGCATGGCCCCTGTAATCGCCGCTTCCTATCAGTTCACTCTGACCACCGCTCCCTGTCAGATTACCCTACACAATCCATCCTTTTTGTTTCCTGCGCTTCTGGGTAATTGCCCACCTTAACTACACCTTGGTGCCACGTGTCATTCTGGAACGGTCCCTGAAAATACCGCCTGCCACGGTTTCCTACCATCTCTTTCTTCTTCTTCGTCTTCTTCTTTTCCCATCGTGATATCGTGACATGTCATGATATCGCGATGTTTTAGCTTCCCTGCGCTCCTTTCTCCTTTTGGTCGTGATATCGCGACGTCGCGATATCATGACAATTCTACCCTCGAGCCGTTTGATTTGTTTTATGTTGTGATATCGCGACAACCTTCTACCTTTGTCCTGGTTTTCACTTTGATGTAGCAAAATCGTGACGTCGCAATTTCACTACCAGTTCCACCTCTGCTTCGGCCTCACCTCGACATTGTGATTTCGCTACCATTTTCCTCCTCCACCGAGCCTTCACTTCAACGTCATGATTTTGTGACGTTGCAAAATCATGATGTCATGATTTTGCTACCATTTTCCTCCTCCACCGAGCCTTTACTTCGGCGTCATGATTTCGCAACGTCGCAAAATTGCATTGTCGCAATTTCGCTACCATTTTCCTCCTCCGTCGAGTCTTCACTCCGACGTTGCAATTTTGTGACGTCACAATTTCACTACCATTTTCCTCCTCTGTCGAGCCTTCACTCTGATGTTGCAATTTCACAACGTCGCAAAATTGTGTTGTCGCGATTTCGATACCATTTTTCTCCTTCACTGAGTCTTCCCTCCGACATCGTGATTTCACGACGTCGCAAAATCGTGACTCGCAAATCTTGCTACCATTCTCTGCCTTGGTCTCATTCTGACGTCACAATTTTGTGACGTCATGATATTGTGACAATCTTCTGCCTTAGAAAAATTTTGGTTGGCGCTAGATTGCCCTGTTGCTGCCGGATGCTCCTGCATCAATTTTTGTGGGGATGTAGCCTACACCACATCAGGTAGGCCATTCCTCTACCTCAAATGATTCATGTATCCCATTTTCTAGGGGGGCTAAACCTTTACCTTTTTATCCCATATCACACATCATTTGTTTAGATGTTATATATTTGTTTGAAAAGAAGCATCGAGTGAAACCATCCTCATCATATGTAAATCTCATTCACTAATGTTAGTTTTATCTAGAGCACATTCGATAGGAATGAAAGTGCAACTTCCAACATGATAAATCCTTATTTTTTTTGTGGTTACCCAACCATACGTGGATATGGTGGTAATTGAGATAAGATAAGATAATCTTGTACATTATAATAATCATATTTTGTAGGCTTCAATACAATGGATAAATCTTGTAAAAATTTATCTATCAAAGAATATGATGTAGAGGGATTATCCCCATTATAAGGTTTTGATGATTCAAATGGAGGTGATGGTTTTTATTTGGGTAAATATATCTTAGAATACTTAGGTTCTAGTGATGATAGAGGAAGACAAAAGGGAATATTAACAGGTTTTGCTATTGCACACATTTTAAATGGCCTTAGACCACCATGAATAGTGACCAACCGATTCTTAAATTTTAATTTAACACATTGATGCAAAGTAGAGGGAACTAACCTCATGGAATTGATCTAAGGACATCCCAAAAGGATGTTGTAAGATGTTGGGTGGGTATAATAAATTTGGATGTGTTTAGAATCCTGGAACCAACTTGTAGTTGAATAGATATTACACCACAAGCCTCTTGTGTTTTATCATTAAAGACTTTAATGATCATTTCATTTTGTCTTAAATCTTCTTTCCTAAATCCAAACATTTTGAAAAAGTCATAAGTACATATGTTTAGGGATGAACCATTATCAATTAACACTCTTTTAACATAAGCATCCCCAATTAAAGCTGTTATATAAAAAGGATTATCTCTATACATACTTTGGGGAGGAATATCTTTATCATGAAAATCAATGTAGTATATTTCATGAGAGACTACAATATTGACTACAATAGTCGGCTCTATATCTTGAGGTACCATCATTTGGATTAAAGTGTTTATTAGTTTTTCTCTATGGATGGTTGAAGTTCTAAGGAGGTTTAAAAGGGAAATCCTAGTTGTTGTATTAGCTAGTTGTTCGTTGATATTAAATGGAGTCTTTTGTTGGGATCTAATTATGTTATTTTCCTTATGAGGGTAACTTTAGAAAAATAGGTTTTTTGATGAACATCGTTTGTTTTATTTTGATATTAGCAATGTTGATTTTGTGCTTGCTATCGAGTGATAGCTCCAATTGTACCTACAATGTTGTTTGATCGGACAACTTGTGGCCTTGTAGTTGAACCTTGTTTGATAGGAAGAATTTGTTGTGATGAAGGATGAGTGGTCATTATTCTTGTAAATGGTTCTTCTAGGGTTAATGAATTAGTAATGGGTAAGATTGGCCCTGACTCATCTTCTGAACTATTAGCATGTTGTGAGCTAATATCTATTTCAGATTCTGATTCACTTTCTATTTCATCCAAAGATGACAATTGTGGTTTTCTTCCTTGGAGTTGCTTAATTGTCATGTTGGATTGAGTAGGCACAAAAATATTTTGTGGAGGTTGAGATGGTAAATAATTGTAAATTGTTCCCACATATCTTGTTGGATGAGGTGTATTTTTATAGTCTAGCTGATTTACAACTTCCTTGCCATGATTTGGCAATGGGTTTTGAAAAATATCCAAATTTTGGTTTACATTTTGTGCCTGTTGTGGTTGTGTATTTGTTTGAAGATTTTTATTAGGTGGAGGGCTTTCCACTTCCAATTTTCCTTCATCAATTAAGTCTTGCACTAAATGTTTTAATTTTCTATAGGTATTTATTGGATGTCCATCAACTTTGTGGTAGTCACAATGTTGGTTGGGTCTATACCAAGGTTGAGAGGGGTCAGGTTGCCATATCTCTGGCAATTTTATTAGACCTATTTCTACTAGTTGTGGTAATACCATTGTCAAGGGTTGATTCAATCTTGTAAAATTATACAATGGAGGTTTTTGGGGTGCTTTCAACACAAAATTTTTCATGGTATCTATGGTATTAACATTTTGAGGGGGTCTACTATCCGTGACCCCATATCCTACCACGTGTTTGTTTTTGTATTGATTTTTAGATGACTTATCTTCATATTTATTTTTAAATTGTCCCCTCTTGATTAGGGCTTCCTCTACCCTTATTTCTAAATCTATAGCTTGGTCAAAGGATGTCACGGTAGTTGTAGCTAACTCGTAAGACAATTGTTCTTGCAAATTTCCAATAAAGATATCTAGCATTTCTCTTGGAGGTAAAGCAAAATGTAATTTTCCCAAAAGTTTCCTCCAATGAGCTAGGAATTCTCCAAAAATTTCTTCTTTTCCTTGTTTAAGGTTATATAAATCCTTTATTGTAACATGCCTCTCTATGTAAGCACCAAATTGATGTACAAACATTTCTGCGGTTTCTTCAAAATTTCTTAAGGAATGTGTTTGCAACTGATAATACCACTCCAATGCCATTCCCCCTAAACTTTTTGAGAATATTTTTAGCAATAGCATATCATCGTAAGCGATGTCATGACATGCTATCCTAAACATGCGAATATGTTCTATGGGATCTTCTATTCCCTTATAGATCGGAAGAATAGGCATAGGGAACCATTTAGGGTATGGCCTAGCAGTGACCATAGGATCTAATGGTTGATTGTACATCTCTTTATAGCTATACGTAGGACGATATGGGTCAATTTGATCTAAGCATGAAGCTAATTGCTTCACTATAGCTTCAAGATGATGTGGTGGCTCATTGTTTTTATTTTGGTTTATTATGTTGCCATGTGGTGGATAATAAGTTTGTTGTGCTACCATATAAGGAGTTGTGATGGGAATACTATTATGCATAGGGTTCGAAGTATGAGGAGGATATTGAAGTTTATAGGGAATTGTGTTTTGTTGAACATTTGGTCGAGGAGAACTTGGAACTTGTGTATTTTTATTTTTTTGGGAAGAAGAATTTAGAGCAAATACATGTTGAAAATATTGAGAAAGCAAAGTAGGGTTATTAGAAGAAGATGGTTGCTTTTGATTGGAAGTGGTTGTAGTAGTTGCACCAATAGGTTGTTGTTGTGGTGGTTCAAGTACTTGTTCTTGGGAATTATCTTCTGGAGGAGGCATATTTTTAGTATTATCTAAAGAGAGATCATTGTCAGTGGCATGTTGTAATGAAGTGTTCATATATGTTTCAGGTTGTGGGTGAAGTCGAAAGGCTACTTCTAAAGTTTCTTCCATCAAAAAATCACCCTTTGCAAGTTGATCTTCTATTTCCAACACATTAGTGATGGCTGTTCAATTTTGGTTTAAGAAATCATAAAAATGTTGCATGGACTAAAAATGAATGCTTCCTCGAGGTCCTAGTTTTGGGTCCACATCATTGATGGTTTCATCTTCTTCACTTTGTCCTATCTGATGTTCTTGTTCTTCTAAAACTTCTTCTATTTCAGCTTCTACATTAGGGTCAATATCTAGCTCATATTCATAGCTAGTTGCCACTTGTTTACCACTTCTTAAATGTTTAGGCATCTTTCCTAGTGATGCTAAAAAGTATTTTTTTTTGTTTTTGTTATTTTTGTTGTTTTAAGCAAACAATTTATTATGCTTTAACCCAAATATTTACAAGATTTTTGAAAATGACATTGAATGGTTTCAATATTCTCCAAAGAGCCTGTGGATGTCATTAATGGGCTCTAAATATTCTGGGCTCATGTAGTGTTCTTCCTCAAAAGAGAAATCATCTACTAAGAGTTGAATGAAGTGAACAAATGTAAATTCCTTAGTCTTTGAGTTAAAAGGTTGGACTTGTAACTCATAACAATACTCTCAAAATAAGATTGCCCTAGGTGCTTTATGAAATATTTTTCTTTATTCTAGGGTCACTTCATTATTTTCCAAGTATGCTAAGAATCTATGGACGTTTAAGGCTTCTTCCAAGTAATTATCCCAAGGATAGATGTTTATGTGGATACTAGCTCATTTATTTGCAAGCCAACGCTGACACCCTCTTTTGATTTCAAAGTAAGGAGAGTAGAAACTAGGTCCTAAGGCTCTAGCAACATCAATTCTCCTAATTTCTCTAATTTCTTGTGATTTGTTTTCAATGATGCCAAAGTGTTGCCACAAGTCTACTTGAAGTTCTGTGCCATCACGTTCATAGAAAATATTAACCTCTTGTTCAATGAGTGTTCTCCTAAGATCTATGAAGAAGGATTCGTTAAGTCTATTTTCTACCATTTAATGAGATTTTTTTTTTTGTTTTTGTTTTTGTAAAGAAAATGAAATTTAATACTAATTGTGTAGTTCATGTCGATTTCACCAAAGAATGTAGGCCCAAAATTTTTGCACCCCTTTCTCCTAGGCTAATGGATCCATGCCTGAAAGGGGGAGGGAAAATGAAGGATCTACAACTCGGATGAGAAGTGCTTCTATCACACTCTCTTTGGTGTTTGTCGATGAATGGGGTGGGATTCACTAGGAAACACTTGCTATGGTGGTTTCCACGCCTAGGTGAGGTAGTAGTTTGATGTGTTCTTTGTTTTGAAAGCATACACCTAGGATTTGGCCAAAATGCAATTTCTACCTAGCTATATGCAATTCAACTTCAAATGAAGACAAGGCATACAAATCTATCTAAAAAAGCGTTACAAAGTTTTAACTAAGATGCAAAGGTTTTGTTTATGCTAACATGTTCTCTTTTTGTATTTTTGTGTTTTGTGAAAAGTGTAATAAAGTCTATGTTTTTGGGAATTTTTCTATTTTTTGATTTAATACAGATGCCTACAGAACATAGAATGTAAATCTAAGTATGAGAGAATGAATTTTGAGCACTTACCTAACTCGAATGTCTAATTTTTGATGAATTCGATTGTGCAATACGAAATCGGATGCAGATAGGATGAAACCGGATGTATGATTTCGTCAGATGAAATTGGATGCGTACGAATTTGTTTGAAACCTGTAATTACACAACAAAACACTAGATTTTGAAATTAGGGAAGGGGGATCTGCATAGGCCACAATATATCATGGTCTGTGATAGTCAAATCCCCTCGGTTCTTTTAGCCAACCATAGAGAAAATGGAAGATTGATTATTTTAATATGCAACATGTGATAATAAAGTAATAGATCTAGCAATAATAGAGAATTACAGTGCAAGATTGTAGTAATAAAGGATGATATAATGGAAATAAAATAAAACCAACTATATGATGCTTGAAATTTTACCCCTAGAGGGACACAAGTATGAAATCGTATGTTGTGCACAAAATCGTATGCAATGTATGAAATCGTACGCAACCAAATTTATCCAACGGCTAGTTCTACAAGGCATGATATTAGATTAGATGTAATAGGGATGAATTTGAATGTAGCCAAATTTATACAAATGATGGAAAATTAAGTATAAATCAAATAAAAATAAGATCTATATATACTGAGAGTGATGCCATGGTTGTATGCTCCTTGGATGATGATCTAACAACGACGTTCTCCACTATAACCTGCAAAAAAAGCTCCAAATATCCTTTTTCTCTAAGATCTTATTGCAAATATCATCAACCAGACTGATTACTATGAATCTGAGGGGTTAAATGGTTGCTTCAATTTGAGGAATTAGGTGGGTGGCAAAATTAGACTAGGTTGTTAGGCCAAATTAGGTTTTTGGCTTGATTTGGATGAAACCGATTGTATCCAATTTTATCGGATCATTCAATTTTATAGGGAATCTAGTGATGCCTAGATTAGGTTCAAAATCCAACTAGGTGCCTAAATTAGGTGCACGTGTGATTTGGACAAAATTAAATACGTCTAATTTTATTAGATACGTCCGATTTCGTTAGGATCATCCGATTTTATCGGAAAGAGTGCAATTAAGTTATTTTTTATTTCTTTTGGCATGAATATCGAGATAGAGATTTTTGAGGGTGATTTACACATTATTAGATAATTAGGATGTCTTAATAACATTAATAATTTTGAAGTGTGTCCAAATTTGGTGGCTACAAAGAGATAAACAACACAAAAGGAATAAGGGGTGGGTGCCCATAGGTATCCTACAATATATTTGATATAATACACACTAAATTAATGGTTTGGTCATTGGGGGTATGTATAGTGATACCAAAACCTTGATGGTAGTTAACCTTGTTAGGTTAGATATATTCGATAATTTAATTATTACCGTAGTTAGTTTAGTTTATTACCTTATTTTATTTACCTTGAAGATATTCATTGTTACAAATATATTATGGCTAGTAGGATAGCGTAATTTCCTATCGTGTTAGTAGGTTAGCATTATTTTAATTTGTTGTTAGCTACCTTCACAGTAGTAACATGTTGGCTATCTTTAGTCTATCACAATTGTATATAAACCTTTGATTATTGAATAATATTCTAATGCCTATGGTTTAATTACATTGGTATAAGAGTAGTGGACTTGGGTAAGGGCAAGCCACATCTAACCTTTGGTAGGAGAAGAAGACATATTTATCATTCCTAAGCTAAAACATGGGGGCACAAATCTCGATATGGGACCCCCTAGATGGGACACATTTCCTAAGGAATCGAGATCAATTGCCAAGGTGGCATAGAAATTGAGGTATTTTATTTGCACTTAATTTTTTATCATATTAGCATGAAATTTTATGGATCATGAATTTTTGTTTGCTCTAAATTGTTCCTCAGATGAATCGGGATGGTTTAATCTTGTCCACCACTAATAGTGTCAGAACTGACACTAATATCCAGTAGGCAAAACCTACTAGGGACTGTCACTGTTAGACCTAACAGCCTGTAGGGTGGTATACTGGTCCCGTACTAAATTTCAGCCACCTTCAAAAACCATCTATAGAGTGCATGGCCCACTACGTTGATAGCCAAGAGACACCCATCTTGACAAGCTGCCAGGTAGCTATCTCCCACTAGAGGCACACTGATAACCATATGGTGAGGGGCATTAATAACCCGACACTAATAAAACCTGGTGGATACCCTATGCACCCCAATCATACTGATGACTCCATCCCACTAATGCATTGACCCATTGATGGCATGCACAACGCATTACAGAACTTAGAGCCTGATCAGTACACCTAACAACTAAGCATGTGGAAACTGGTGAACCTAAGGGAATATGACCTGATGAGCACGATTCTCAATATGTGACACATGGTGATCCATCTATATTTAACCACCTAACTACATGTACATCAAGATATTGACATGGTAGTAGTATGCGATTACAGGCTACTGACTTGGAGACTGAGCTGGTGGGTGTGAACCTCGAGGTAGGTGCTAATGTGGCACCGCATTGATGTGGTGGGTGTGAGTATCAAGGAAGACCTTGGATGATGTGGTAATATCCTATTGGCTATTGGCTTGGTGTAATGGCTGCAATGTGGCACATTCTGGTTTGTCAGCATGTGCATACATGGCATGGTCTGGTTGGCTTGATTATCTGGAAAAATATTGGATTTTTGATTGCTTGAAAGCAATCGTGAGTTAAAGGGCACTTTTTTGGTTTTAAAGTGTTGCAGAACATCCCCACAGTAGATGTGGGACATTAAGTCCCAAATATTTTGAAGCCTGCATGAAGAACAAAGGGCATACATTTATCCTCGTGAACTATTGTTCATGTTTGGCCAACAGATGGGTAGGTCGTGGATCCTAGCGCACACATAAAATTTTTGCTCTACGGTACCAAGAAATTGCGCCTAAGTTATATTTAAAATTTTCATATTTTTTTATTTGCATTTTTTTTAATTTAATTTAATTTTCATATTTTTTTAATAATTTAAATATAAATACATGTTTTAAATCATTTTATTTTAAAATTTAAATTGATTTTTTAAACACATATTTTATTTTTATTATTAATTAAACTTTATGATTAAAACTTTATTTAATTTTTGCAAATTAAATAAAAGGAGAAAACCTATTTATTTTGCAAAAACCAATTGAAATAGTGCTTTTGTTTTCTCAAATTTTTGGGATATAACACAAATAATAGCACATTTTTTTTGCAAATCTGGGAGCTTTAAGACTTTCTCAAAAAATTTCCAACACACTATTTTTTAGAGTATGGGTTTTTCTCATGAAAAATAGACCTTGGTGTCAATACGAGTCCACTAAAACCAAGTCATGTATCTATTGGTTCTGGATTACATTTCAAAAGCTTGTCGTGTGTTGACTTGACTTGAAAGGTGTGCTACCTTGTTAAATTTGCAAAGCAAAGGGAGGACAAGAAATTGTGATTATTTTTTTCAAATTTATAAGAAATGGAAGGGGAGGCACTTGAATATCAAAACTTTTTGCAAAATCAAAAGCAAATTGTGCATTTTGTTTTCTCAAAACCTTGGGATACAAAATATTGCACATTTATTTTTTTGCAAAATGGTGAAAGATCTCATCACATTGAAGATCTAAATTTTCACAACCTTGTTTATTTTGTAAACAAAATGGGGGACAAACCAATATTTAGATTCTTCTTTTGAAAAATGGTAACATTTATGGAAATTATGAAAATCAAAGGGTTGAAGTAATGACACTTGTTTATTTTGCAACACAAAAAGGAGGGTGATTGTTTTTATCACATTCTTTACAAAATTGTAAGAGAAGGAAAGCATTTTGAATATGATTTTTTTTGCAAACACAAGATCAAATATTTTACAAAAATTACTATAATAAGGTGCATTTTCGATAGCATTCGACACCTTTTGTTAAATTGGCATTGTTAAATTAGGTGCATTTTAGGTAGAATTCAACACCTAAGTGTTAAAAATTTATGGGTACTTTTGATGGATTATTGCATTTAAATTCCTTTTTGTAATTACCTCTTAAGTTAAAATCAAGTAAGCTTAAGACCCCAAATTTTACACCCATTTATGCAATTTATTGCACAAGTAAAACCAAATTTTTTATATTTACTCCATAAAAACCCTAATTCACTCTTCTTTCTTGGCTTAAAATCCTCAAACTAATTATCCTTTTTTGAAAGGTGTTTTAGGTAGGTGCCATTAAATATCAATTATAATGAATTCTCTTTCAGTATTATTTTTGGGTATGTCAAAATTGTGAAATAAGGAACCTTCAAAGTAGCAATTGTTTGCACTACGGGGGATAATTCCTTTCTTCCTTCAAAATAGATTTTGACAAAAGGGAGCTAAAAATTGTAAAGGCAATCAGAAAAGCAAAGGTCATCAAAATAAAACCTCTTTTTAGGCTTCATAAATAGCAATGTTTTGTTTGAAGTACTTGCAATAAAGGGGGGATTTTACTTCTTTTTAGGCTTCATAAATAACAAATATTTTTGTTTGAAGTACTTATAATAAAGGGGGGATTTTTCTGGTGAAATTTTTGAAATTTTTCCTAGGAGGCAATTTTTGTTAAAGCCTTAAAAATATTCATAAGTTGCAAATATTTTGCACTTAGGGGGAGATAAAAATTATTTTCTAACTCATACTATTTTTCTAAAAAGGGAGGACAACTTATAAGGGTGCATTTTCAGCAACGATTGACACTTTAGTCAAAATTCTTACAAAATTCCATTACAACATATTTTTCAAAAATAGGGAAACTTGTAAGGGTACATTTTCAAAAACAATTGACACCTTATCTACCTTATAAAAACTTTTGCAAAATAATATTGTAACAGAGTGAACCTCGTATGTAGTGATCTACTCTAGTACACTTGGCGATTGTAGTGACTAGTTACCCATGCAATTCGGTAGCATGAAAATATTACAATAAGGATATTCATTATTGTTAAAAAAAAGTAAGGGATGATCCGCTTTTTGCTTAAGTACTCAGGAAGTACTTATATTTCTTAATCCTAGAGGCGACAGACCCAAAGGTAGACCTATGCAAGAGTAGCTAGAGCCATGAGCCAGAGTAGCTCAACCAAGATGAAAGAAATGTTGTATGGATTCTATAAGAAAGGTAAATCCTATGGTAGACCCAGTGGTAGATCTAGTGATAGATAAAGTGGTAGAATCACAAGCATATCCAAAGATAGTCCCTAAGGTAATCATCCAAAGGTACACTTAAAGCCATGAGCTAGAGCAAGAGCTAGCATATGAGCATAATTTATTTTCTCTCCTTCACATGAAGGGGGGATGTTAAAGTAATTATCCCATTAAATTGGATAATATATAGATTCCAATATTGGGTAAATTACCATTTTTTTTAGGGTAGAATATAAGTTACTACGTTCCCACCGAAGAATGGGTTGCAAATATATTCACTATGGCAAGTGCACGTGTCAAATTTGATTTGTTTCACAGCACTTTTTGTATTTCAAAATAATGTAATAAAGGGGGATGCTAGGTTAGATATATTCAATAATTTAATTATTATCATAGTTATTTTAGCTTATTACATTATTTTATTAACCTTGAAGATATTCATTGTTACAAATATCTTATGGTTAGTAGGATAGCATAATTTCCTATCTTGTTAGTAGGTTAGTGCTATTTTAATTTGTTGTTATCTACCTTCATATAGTAACACGTTGGCTATATTTATCATATCACAATTGTATATAAACCTTTGATTATTGAATAATATTCTAATGCCTATAATTTAATTACAAACCTAAAGCTAATATTTGCTTGATTTTGAGGTTACATAAAGTTATAATAAATTACAACCTTTAATCAAGGATAAATATAAAGGTGTACTAACCAATATCACTAAGGTGAAACATAAGGTATTCCCCTTAGTCTTATATAAATGATACTTGAAGGCTTCACATGAATAATACCCAGGTCCCATAGGCTTACATATACACATGCTTGTAAGATAGATTAATAATGCCCATCATCACTTCTTCACACTTTTGGCCTTGGAATAATAAGAAAATATTACATACATTCCAACATTATGTCCTTATAGCCTTGCCCTAATAAGATAATATTATATACATTCCAACATTATACATAATTTTGTATTATTTAAGTATCAAATGCAATTTAAAATCTTATCCTATCATAAAAAACACAAAAACACCAATTAACACAAAAATACAGAAACATGAAAAATAGCTAAGGAAAGGGTTTTGTCTGAACTTCTGAGGGGAGAGCTAGGGTTTTGACGGCCAAGATGACAGCGGGCGGGAAAGCTTCTGCGGGAGAGCATGGGAACGCCAACAAGGTCGAACCAAGGGCACAAGCAGGGCGAAGGGAGGGCAGTCAGAGATCGGGGGCGCTAAGGAGTCCTCTCCAACCGAAGAGGATGTAGGTCATGACAAGGATCCACCAGACAAATGGGGAGGTGGACCTCAGAAGTTGTACGCTCAGGCAGCGGCTTCAGAAACCCTTAGCGGTCTACTCTCCAAGGAGTTGTTTCTTGTCGGGGACGAGTTGGACATCCCGACAGAAATTCTTTCAAGCTTTGTGGAATTCAAAAAATTTACCCTCATCGGTAAGTTTATTGGCGGCCGTCCCGACATGGAGACCATTCGCAAGTGGGCGGCAGGTAAATGGCGAACCTCTGGTCACATGGAGTTGGCGGCCTTATCCCGGGGTTTTTCGCGATTAGACTGAATAACAAGGAGGACTACTGTAAAATCCTGGCTGGTGGTCCCTGGTTCCTAGGTCGCAGAAGTCTCTTTCTAAGGAAGTGGGGTATGGACTTCAACCCCGAGACCCAAAATATCAACATTGCTCCAATATGGGTTAGACTCCCGAGTCTCCCCCTCTTCTGTTGGCATGAAAATGTAATCAGAGGAATTGCACGCTCCATTGGTGAGTTGGTTACCATTGACCCTCCCACCAAAGCTCGAACCAGATTTGTTCAAGCTCGGTTCTGCATTCTGGCAGATTTGGAGGCTGACCTTCCATCATCCATCACTCTTCGGTCTGGAGATATCATTCTTCACAAGCAAGCCATTGTGTATGAGAACAGACCGGCTTTCTGCCCCCTGTGCAGTTCTCAAGGGCACCTCCAGTCCAACTGTCCTCTTCAAAATCCAGGGATGAAGAAACGGGATTCCAGCAACCCCTTGGAACACGGTGAAGGTCAGACAAAGCACCCTGCTGCAAAAGGGCATGATTCTCCAGGCCCGTCTAGGGACCATCCCGAATCCTCCCACCCGGTGGAAGCAGTCTCCCCCCAAACGGTCTCTGAGCCGTGTGGTGCAAGCCCTCACCTTGGACCACAAGAGGAGAAGGACCAGTCCCTTCCACCAATCACCGCACAGGCAGATTCACCCAAAATCCTGGACCATAACCACCCCGAGTCCCAAAATGTGTTGGAAGATTACCTACTAGGAAGAAGGGGTGAGCAGTCTAGTAATATCAGCCCTCGTAATACGAGAAGCCGAAAGCAAGGTGTTGATTTTGGTAGCGAAAGGAAGCAAGGTCGTCCCCCCAACAAAGACAGGCGGGACAAGGAGACGGCGGCAGATGTTGCAAATGGTACTCAACGGCTGCTTTTTCAGGATGATTCTGATTCCCAGATGGGTGACTCGTCTGTCCCAAAACCTCCCCTCCAGCAAGGAAAGGGAGGTAAGAAGAATATCAAAGTGTTGAGATGAAAGTCCTCTCATGGAATGTGAGAGGGCTTAATGCAGCTGCCAAACGGATATTGGTGGCTGATCTCAAAAAAAGGACGAATCCGTCCATCCTAATTTTGCAAGAGACTAAGACCGATGCTATCTCTTTTGCCAGAGCTGCTAAGGTCATTTGGGCTAAGGAAAAATTCCTCTCCGATCTGCGGTGGGAACGGCGGGCGGTCTCATGATTCTTTGGGATCCGAAGATTTTTGAGGGCAGCCTTCTCTCAACTTCCAGCAGGATTATCAATGTTTTGTTTCATTCCAAAGCCATTAACTTTTCTTGGATCCTGTCTAATGTGTATGCCCCAAACTCTATCTCGGAGAGAGCAGAAATGTGGAAGGCTATTTCCCAGATGAGGGAAACGTTCTGTAATTTCCCTTGGGTTCTAGGGGGAGATTTCAAGCTGTCCTCTTCACCCATCCGAAAAGAAAGGAGGATCGGACCACTCTAGCCACGGTCCGGAAGACTTTCGAGATTTTGTTTCTACCAATAACTTGCTTGACATTGACCTCAAGGGGGCATCCTTCACTTGGAGCAACTGGAGGATTGGGAGCAATCTTATTCAAGTCAAGCTTGACAGATTCTTCATATCCCAAGAGGCTATTCCCATACTCGGTGCGGCAACTCTCTCGGCCTTACCGAGGATTGGGTCTGATCACAATCCTATTGTCCTGGAGACGGTTGATGGGCCTATTTTTAAAACCCCCTTCAGATTTGAGTCCATGTGGATTTCTCACAAGGACTTTAGAGGGTTGGTTACAGCCTGGTGGCAGCAGAAGGTAGCAGGTTCCGCTTCCAAGAGAGTGGCCTTAAAACTCAAGTTAATCAAAAGGAATTTGAAAACATGGAACAAGGAGGTGTTCGGCAACATTTTTGAGTCCAAAAGGTCCATTTCTGCGAACCTAAAATTGGTGGAGGAGAGAATGGAGCTCGAAGGTTACACCGATTGCCTCGGGGAGGAGGAAAGGAGGCTCTTGGTGGATTATCATTCTATTCTTGCAAGGGAAGAAACTTTACGGCGCCAGAAATCTAGGGACCTACGGTTTGAGAAATGGAGACTCCAATACGAAGTTTTTTCACGCGTCAACTTTGCGGCACGAGAGGGGCTAACAAAATCGGGGAAGTGGTGTGCAAGGATGGACGCGTTACCAAGGATATTGAGGAAATCCGAAGTGAAGCGGTTGACTTCTTCCAGGATCTGCTCGGTGTTCCTCCCGACAATGATCTCCAGGTTCAGAAATCTCTGTTGGATAACTTCCTAGTCAAATTTCCTCCCGAGGTAAGCTCTAAGCTTATGGAGCCTTTTTCTATGTCTGAGATTAAAGAAGCTTTGTTCTCCATGCAACCGAGACAAGGCCCCCGGGCACGACGGTTTCCCCCCCATTTTTTTCAAGTTATGTGGGATGTTGTGGGTTCGGATGTGTGCGAAGCAATTCAGGAGATTCAAGCCTCCAGATCCATCCATCCAAAACTAAATTCTACCTTTCTTGCTCTCATCCCTAAGTCTTCCGCTTGCAAAAGTTTCTCTGATTATCGTCCCATTAGCCTGTGCAATGTTTTTTATAAAATCTTAACCAAGTCCATAGCCAACCGTCTGAGGTCCCTTCTTCCCTCCTTGGTTGGTCCTTCTCAGGGAAGCACCGTGAAAGGCAGAAACATTCTCGATGGTGTCATCACCATCCATGAAACCCTCCATTCTGCTCACCGCTCCAAAAATGCTTGCTCTTTTCCTCAAGCTGGACATGAATAAAGCTTTTGACGAGTTGACGGGGAGGTTCCTCTGTCCTTGTCCTCTTCAAGTTCGGTTTTCACCCTCAATGGATTGACCTTGTCAGTAGTTGCATATCCACTCCCTCCTTTTCTGTTCTAATCAACGGATCCCCTGCTGGGTATTTCCAAAGTGCCAGAGGCCTCAGACAAGGTGACCCTCTGTCTCCTATTCTATTCATCCTTCTGGCTGAGGTTCTGAGTTGGTCTTTGAAAGAGGCTCTTCGTCAGAATAAGATCTCTGGCATTTTTCCCACCTCCAGAGTCGATCCTGTCTCTCATCAGCAATTTGTGGATGATACCCTCATCTCCACTGGGCGTCCGTCACTCAAGCCAAATCCATCAAGCGAATCCTCTCCCGTTATGAAAAGGCTGCCGGACAGAAAGTCAATTACATCAAAAGCAAAATTTATTTTATTAACACTCCTATGCGAAGGCAGCTCCGCATAGCCAGAATTTTGGAATGCACTATTGATTCCCTGCCTGCGTCTTATCTGGGTTTGCCTATGGCTTGTAATGGCCGGGCCAATGGAAGCTTGTGGGACATGATCCTGAAACGTCTTCACAAAAAGTTGAGCACTTGGAAAGGCAAATTCCTATCGCAAGTCGGGAAAGCCACCCTTACCAAAGCTTGTCTCCAAGGAATCCCAACTTACTTCATGTCCGTGTTCATCTTGCTCTGTTTCTGTCCATTCCAAGATTGAAAAGATTCGGAGGACCTTTACGTGGTGCGGCAATGAAGAAAAATCCAGAATTCCTCTTGTGGCACGGGATAAGGTTTGCTTGCGAAAGGACCAAGGTGGCATGGGAATGAGGAGATCAAGACTCATGAACACTTCTTTGATCGCTAAGCACGCTTGGAAGATCCGACTAATGACCCGACGAGTGGGTCAAGGCGGTTAAGAGGAAGTATCTTGGATCGAGTTCTCTTTTTGATGTCGGGATTCCTCCTGAAGCGTCTGCCTTTTGGAAATCTGTGCTTCAAGCCCGCTCTCTGATCGACTCTGGTGCTCGCTGGATTTTGGGTGATGGCAACTCCATTCTCTTACGGAAGGACGGGTGGAGTTGTGATGGAGCTCTCGAGTTGAGAGCGGACCTTGCTGGCCTGAAAGCCCAGGTGGATCCAAATTCCCAACTCAAGGTTGCGAACTTCATTGATCGGAGCTCTCTTCCCCCTCGGTGGAATTTGCCAGTCCTGGACGGCTTTAACAATGAAATGAATTTTTTGTCTAATATTCTTCGGTCTGTTTTAATTCCATCTGTTAGAAGAGATGACAGAATCATATGGCGTGGCACAGAGGATGGTCTGTTCTCTGTCAAGACTGCCTATGACCTTCTTACTTGCGAGATTGCCATGGATCACCGGTGGAAAGTGATTTGGAGGAAGGGTATTATTCCTAAAGTTAATTACTTTGCATGGATTGCCTTTCATAATAAAGCCTTAACCATCGACAACCTCCATAAGAGGGGTTTTGCTATTCCCAATAGGTGCTTCTTGTGCTTTGCTGATTGTGAGACGACAGACCACTTATTTTTGCACTGTCCTTTTTCCCATTCTGTCCTCGACACTATCCTGTCTTCCTTTCAAATCCTTTGGTGCACTCCCCGCTCCCTCAAAGATGCCTTCCACCAATGGCCCAATCCTTTCAAGAATCCTAAACTTCGCTTCCTTCTTGAGGCCTCTTTCCACCACTCCATTTGGCAGATTTGGCTAGAGAGAAATTCCAGAGTCTTCGGCAAGGTCCCTAGAGTACCTCCCTGTGTCGCTCAGAGAGCCTTATCCTTCGCCATTGAGAATTCTAAAGTTGTTCCTAGTTCCCGTCCCCGCCTTCCTGGCGAAGCAACGATCTTCCAAAGTTTGGGCCTTTTCCCTATTCTTGATGGTGTTTCTAAGTCTCAGCGTGGGGATGTTATTTGGACCAAGCCCCCTGTGGGCTGGATTAAATTAAACTTTGACGGTGCGGCCAAAGGCAATCCTGGCCCTGCTGGTTCTGGTGGTGTGGTTAGAGATCATAACGGGAATCTCGTGCTGGCTTATTGTGAAGATTTGGGTGCCCAGACTAATCACTATGCTGAAGCCAGAAGTGTTTTGAAAGGTATCCAGATCCTCTCCGAGGATCCTCGGCCTTTGATAGTCGAAGGTGATTCGCTCAATATAGTCAACTATATGCTAGGCTCTAAAGACCCGTCTTGGAGGGTCTACAACATCATTCTTGAGGCTAGGATGCTCCTCTCTCAACGTGACAGGTGGAAGGCATGCCATATTTTCAGGGAAGGAAATCGCGTGGCAGACCACATGGCCAACAAAGGGCTTGTGACCACGTGTCTTGTTGTGTGGCGCTCATGCTTCCCGTCTGAGGTGGTGAGTTTGGCCAATGCGGATATCCTCTCATGATGTTCTCCTCGCTTCAGAAGGTCATTCGTTTGGTTTGGCTATTTTTGCTTTCGATGGTCAAATTTCTCCAGCTAGTATTTTTGTTTTCCTTGGTAAAATGTGGTTTGTTTCCAGGATATTCAGACATAAGGGCCCTACTTATAGCCTTCGGGCAATTAGCAGTTTTTGGTTTCTGTCATCAAGTTTATTCCTCCAGCCACAAGGCATGATGCACATTCCAGCCAGGCTGATTTTGTACATAAGGTTTTGGGATCCTCTATAAAAACCCACTGTTAATCTATTAAAATAATTACCAAAAAAAAAAATCTTATCCTATCATAACATTTTAGAGAATGTATGTTAGAGTTAAATACATAATCTTTTATTCCAATTACAAGGGTATTATTTTATTATCCTCATAGGTCAATTGGGGAGTGAAAGCCAAGGATTATAATGTAATTTTATAATCATATTGATAATGGTAATAACAATGTATAACCCATGAACCTAAAAGTTGCATATCCTATACCAAACAATATTCTATTTAGAGTTTTTTTGACTTTGAGATATTATAAGGATTGGTATTTTGATCCCAATTTTTTTTTTTAGAAAAGCAATAAAATTTTAAGAAATCAAAACCTAAAGATATAATGATCATGAATATTAGGTTGAGTAGTAAGGTTAAGACCTTGAAAAAATATAACAATGATAATATTTCCATCTAGCATGATATTAACATTAGATCTTAAATTGTCCCACTTTTTGTGGTACTTCAACATTGGTTTATTAAAAATTTTATAATTGAAGGAGTTCATGGATTCAACAAGTGTTAATTCATTTTTAAGGTCTTCAATAAAATTCTACAAACAATACTCAAAAATGTAAGTGTAATTTTTTGTTATAAAGGCAAACTAGTCAAGGTTAGGACCAACTAGATATATAGAAAATAACTTAACCAAGGTAAGATCATTGGATACTTATTCTCATTATAAAGAAATAAATTTATCAATAAATATTTGTCCTTTCTAATGCAATTTAAAAAAATAGTCTTTATCCCTTGAAGGATAACTACTTCTATCCAAGACCTAATATTTGATTATGATAGTTCTTAAAGATAGAATAGGAAAAACATAGGTGCTTGGTGACTAGGATCCACAAAAGATAGAGGGGTATTAGCATCCGAAAATATTCACTAAGGCATATGAGGGAGTGAATCTATTTGACATGATATATTGCTTAAATATATCCAATTACTTTTATATATCATTCTTTTATTTTTGTAATTGATGTTTTATAATTTGTAGTAGGTAAACTTAAGACCATGAGTATTATTGTCAATAAAATATTCCATTGTAATGGTAATACCAAATATAGGCTTACTATTTTAAATGGAAAATCCAACTAAAAGTTAAATTAGGATCACTAAGATATATTTTCATTAAAGTGAATGTTGTTTAGGATTTAGATTGTACATGCTATAATGAAGCATACAACCATATACATGATCTCCACATTACCATCACACTACTTGTACATATTTAAAACTTTCATTCTAGGTTAACTATACTAGTATGAAATTATTGTTGAAGAAAAAATTGATTCATCTTAACCCTTTGTCCAAACTCAAGTATAGAAGCATCAACCTATTAAGGGTTTTATTTTTGAAGATGGATATGGTCTCTTGGGTCATATTCATCATAATTATTATCAATAGTTGTATAAAATCAACCAAAAAAGGTATTGTAATTTTAATCAATAATTAACATGTGATTTATCTTGACTCTTGTTCTTAGAACTAGACAAATTAAGATAAAAAAGTTTCCTTTTTACTGTAAGTGCTTATTGTATTGGAAGGAGGATGATAATCCAATATAGCCATAGTGCAAAAATAGAAAGAAAATTTATAATATAAAAACTAACTAAAACCCTAATGGTCAAATACAAAATCCATAGATAATTTTGAGTTCACAATGAGTCCACCAAAATATTTGGGTAGAAGACATAATATGAAATGATAATTTAATCTTAGGGAATGTAGAATTAATTAAAAATAATAATGTGTAAAAAACCAAGTAAACTATGATTTTAAATGTAAAAGTAAAAAAAAAAACCTAGCATCTAAATTTAAAGATATAAAAACAAAGTAAATCAAGTACTATTCCAATATTTTAACTAATATATATATATTACACTAGGCAAGTGATAATTACAATAACTATAATTGTAGAAAATATGTAATATCAAACAATTCTATCAATCTATTATAAAAAGGTACTCAATTTTTATTATGTTTATGAAAAATCAAATCCAAATATTTGCAAGGAAGACCATTATTTACAATTCTTGGAGGTGATAAAAATAACTATAATGGCATCAACACTATTTTTTTAATAATTGGAAAGAGGGGTTTTGAAAGGAGCCCCAAACCTTTTACGACAAGATCCAGAAAGAGGAAGGTCTCTAAAGAGACAAATACAAAACACAATCGGATCATAAAAAACCATCCAAAGGCCCACTTAATAAACCAACTACAAGACAAAGCCAAAGAAACCATCGAACCCATTAGGATAAAAAAAAACAAAGCTATAAATACAATTTAGTCCTAGGAGTTCTCCTTAGAGAGATCTATTCTCCTAGGAGAGATCTATTCCTTGTTCTAGAGTATTTAAATCCTAGTCATACTTCAATATCTATGAGATTTCATTTGCATAGAATGTAGTCATATTCATTGACCTATTGAGATATCTCACCATATATTTAACTGAATCAAATATATTTCTTAGGGTACCTTTAGTCTCCACTTGGAATTATTGATTCATCACCGGTGTTTCATAAATCTTCAAAATCTTATTTGAAATTGGAGTCAGGATCGAGTCCTCAAAATATTTTGAGTCCTGAATGACATGAGAGATCTTTTATTTTTTCTTCAACTTGGATTTCAAAAAATTTTATCTCCTTGTTTCTTTCATCTCCAATTTTTGCTTCTTTAAAATCATTGAATTTTTATTCAAAGCAAGTTTTTCTTCCTTCAAAGAAGAGGAATAACCAATATTCACTAGTCCAATCGAGATAGAAAGGGGTGAATTGATAACTTTACCTTCAACAACTAGAGGAGCCTTACCATATTTTAAATGCTTAGCAGCATTGCCTATCATCTGCAAAACCATAATTTTATTAGCATAAATATTTTCAATAACCTTATCCAATGAATTATTAGCAGCATCTACCTAAAAAAGAGTCTCTTGCACACCACCCACATTAGAATTTTTTGAATAATATTTATCTAGTCAAGATCCAATAATAGGTAAATTTCGATAAACAATTAGCCATATCCTTACTAGGGGAAGAGTCTTCTAGAACCAAATTTGATCTAGCTCCACTTTTCCCCAAGGCAATCACTTTTTTCTTCAAAGAAATATAATTGAAAATAAGCTTAAATAAACCTTGATGATTAGGGAAAGATAAACTACCTCCTTGTATATTTAAAGCCACTCTTTCTAAATCTTTATAGAGAAATTTTGGAATGTTCGTAATCTTTTTTTCCTGAATGGAATTCACCAATGCAAGATGGAGGCTCCTCATGACCTCTCTATTACACTTTGGAGAAAATTAGTCCATGATAGAAAGAATCACCATATCCCAAGGGGTTCTAAAAAAAATCCTCTAAATATCATTATGAAACTTAATAGGATGCCCACCTTTACGTATGAACAACTCCAACTCCTTAGAAAGGGAATATTTTTTCCCATTAATGAAATCTCCATCAATTAGAGTTTCAATGATCTTAGAGAGAAGCAACATTATGATCATAAACTCTAAGCCACCAACTGAGACAATTTCTTTATTCCAAAAAAATACCATCTTCTTTGGACCAATAATTAGTGGCACCTTTTTGTCATAATGGTACAAAGGAGAATTGAAATATCTTTGCAAAATTTAACTTTCATACTTGAACTACTCTCTCATTTGGCTCAACACCTTCCATAAACATTCTTGCTCTATAATATAATTTGGAGCATATATTTTGGATAAAACCCATCTATGATTTGAAATCTTAAAATGAAATATAATATTAATAATTATATCTAAAGAAGATATTAGGTTTCCTTCCAACCTAGAAGAGTCCTATAAATAGAGAAGCCCACCAGAGGACCCCATAACATGACTAGCTACAAAATATTCTTATTTATATATATATATATATATATATATATATATATATATATATATATATATAACCATTGAGATAGTATCATCTGCCATCCCTAGATGGAGGAATCCATGAGTGGTAGAACTTAAATAAAAGTCCAAAAACTTATCTCTCTTGAAATTTAGAGTAGTTTGTAGATCATCCACTATATCCATATATGTTTTATGATTTCTTAAAATTATCTTACAAGGCCTTCCAACCTTTCTATCTACTCTCATATCCACTGTGCCTTTTCTTTGAGTTCTAGAAATAGAACCTAAATTGAACCTTATTGGTGCAAAATCTGCCTTTGGTTACATTTGCACCCAAGACTTTACCAACATTGAATGATCGGGTTTAACACAGAGATTACCCGGTTCAGTCTCTAGAGAAGGTTGGTTCCTTGCTTTGTTATAGAAAAAAGGATAGAGTAGAGTGCATAAAGAAGGGGAAATATAGCTATTGCTAGAAACTTCAATTGGTACAGATTAGACAACAACAAGGGAACACATACAGTTTTTTATAGATAAGCATTCTTTAAACCATAAAAATAAGAGTAACTAGTCCTCTGGTGTAGATCTAAACAACCATAAACCTATCAGAATCATTAATCTCAGAACTAGTGAAATTTAAAGTGCAAAAATCTAGAAGGAGAATTAAAGCGATTTATATCCAGCGTAGCTTATATAGAATTTAACAATCCATACATACTTGATCAAACACCATTGAGCCAGAAACCAGAATGAGTAGTATTTATTGCTTTCAGAGGTTTGTATACATTGCCTTGTAAACGTCCAAGAGCTGACCCTTAGTTAGAGTCGCTCATCCTATATATACATTTTCCATAACAGAAAAACTAAAACTTGTTACAACAATATGCCCGTAGGCTCATTCTGGTAAATTGGTAGTTAGAAGAGTATGGGGTCTTCAACAACAAACAGTTGAGATCTTCTTGTTACCGCATATCTAGCTCAATCCTCTCGGAGACGTCGTGGCCCAACTATCATCCACTTGTTCATTTCTAGCTTTCTGACCTTGGCTAGTGAAAACCTGGTTGATCATGAAATCGTGACCATTTTTTGCCTTGCACTCCTTTTAGGTCCTTGGCCAGTGAAAACCTAGTCGATCATGAAATCATGACCATTTTATACCTTGCACTCCTTTCAAGTCCTTGGCTAGTGAAAACCTAGCCGATCATGAAATCATGACCATTTTCTACCTTGCACTCTTTTTAGGTCCTTGGCCAGCGAAAACCTAGTCGATCGTGAAATCGTGACCATTTTCTGCCTTGCACTCCTTTCAGGTCCTTGGCCAGAAAAAACCTAGTCGATCATGAAATCATGACCATTTTATACCTTGTGATCCTTTCAGGGTCCTTGGCCAAAAAAACCTAGTCGATCATGAAATCATGACCATTTTTACCTTATGCTCTTTTCAAGTCCTTGGCCAGCGAAAACCTGGTCGATCATGAAATCATAACCATTTTTTGCCTTGTACTCCTTTCAGGTCTTTGGCTAGTGAAAACCTGGCTAGTCATGAAATCACAACCATTTTCTACCTTGTACTCCTTTTAGATCCTTAGCCAATGAAAACCTGGTTGGTCATGAAATTATGACCATTTTCTACCTTGTGCTCCTTTTAGGTCTTTGGCCAATGAAAACCTGGATGATTGTGAAATTACGACCATTTTTTGTACTTAGAAAAATTTCAAGAAGAAATCTCCTCTCTTCCCTTGGTGTAGTCATTTTGACCTACATTATTGGTGCCTCCTGGGGAATTCTACTAGCTAAATGTTAGAATCCATAGCCTTTATCCATTGGGGAACGGAGTAGAAAGAACAAAAGAGAGAAAGGGGAGAGATACAGAGCAAAATTATGTTTCTTCTTCTATGCAGCTACTCGTTAGGGGTGTCTTCTTCAGTTGATTTTCCTGCCTCTATTTTTGCCTGACTGCTTGTTGAGGATTTTTTGGCCTTCTTATGCTTTTCTATCTTCTGAACAACTTTGTTATAAGCAGTGCATGCTTTATTCCAAGTCTCTTCATCTAGGTCAAAAGTTTCCATGAATGTTAGGTATAAATACTCTAACTCTTCTATCTTATCATAGGATAAAACTTTTGACTTCATATACAACTCATGCAGATAGGAGTTGATCTGAGTAAGGTCTTGAGCCATGCTGAATATTTGATCTTCTTGGATTGGCTCTTCCCAACTATCTATTTCTGATTCATCTTCTATAAAAGCTCTCCAAGAAGCTTTAAGCCCATCTTCTTCTAAGATATTTGAATTGTCATCCCAGAAGCTTGGCAGGCCATAATTCTCTGCTATGCTCACATGTTTTAAAATTCCTTTAGCTTCTACTTTGAGTTCTTGCATTATCTTAGCGCTTTCCATCACAAGTTTGTGCCTTCTAAAGAAACTCCTAGTAGCTATTTTGGCCTGGGACCACGCTTGATCTTGGACTCTGTTTCTAACCTTTCCCTGCATGCTCTCTGCCAGGACTTGGATCTTTGTTGTTGTAGATAGCCTTACTTGCAGGAAGGTGATAGACATAGTAAGCTCATCTTCCACCCAGTCCAGTGTCTCCTTCATCCTAGCTAGGTATAACAATGTAGGCCTTGCCTTCAAGCCTATCTTCTGGATGTCGTTGAACATCTCTTTTCTGACTACCTTGGCCTTTTCTTTGGACAACCCACTGGTGTTGCTAGCACCTTCTTGGAGTTGTTTCTGTAGGTCTTCCACTTGTTTTCTCAAAACCTAAATTTGCTCAACAACCTTCTTCACTTCTTCTTTATATGGTGCTACTTCATCAAATTTTTCTTGCCACTTCTTTGCTTCATTCTTCAGGGCCTTTTCAATGGTTTTCTACTCGTTTAAGGCCACCTCCAAATATTTTCTTACCTCTTCAACTCTAAGGTATTTCTCTTTGTAATATTCAACATTTAAGTATATGGTACCCATGTGAGCTTGGGCCTTTCTCCATTCATCTTCCATAGGCAGTTGAGTGATGTCTTCAGTGATCATTTCAGCTTGGTAATCTTCTAGAGTCATTTCTTCTTCTAGATTTTGTACCAAGGGCATCATCTTCATTGTTGAGCATTGCATACTGATGGGATCCAGAGCTATTCCCTCTTTGGTATGGGCTATACTCTTAGAGGCTTGGGTGCAATGGGATTTCCACCAGTTTGAGGCATTCTGGTTGGTGCTCCTCATATTTTTGAGCTTGGAGAGGGTGGGGTGACTTTGAGAAGAAGAGGTAGGGATAGATTGAAAACTAGAGAAATGGGCAGCATGGGGGAAGGGAATGTTAATCAGGGTGGTATCCACATTTAGCAATTCTATGAGTGGGTCAGTGGGAGTAGCTGAGGATGCTTTCGGGTTGGATTGGGTTGATGGTGGTGATGGTGGAGGTTGCCGATTGGAGGGAGAGGAAACATCACCTTCACTTGTAGAATGGGAAGGGGGGTCTCTTTGGGATTGAGAAGAGGATGTAGAAAGGTTGATAGGAATCATACCTGATAGTTCTTGTAGATTTGTGCCTTCAGTGCTTGGTGGATTTTGAGTAGGGACTGATCCTTTAGTAGGAGTTGCCCCTTCAGTAGGAGTTGACCCTTCAATGAGAGTCATTTCCTCGATTGATTTATTTAACTCCTAAGTGTTGACATCTTGATGTTCGGGAGGATCTTCTACATTTCTTTCTATGTTCCCTTCTATATTTACTTCTACATTTTCTTGTATATCTTCTTCTTCTTGTTCATCCCTCACTTTTGAGTCTATGTGTGCTTCCACTTGCTTGCTCTTCTTCTGCTTCCCTATCACTACTAATTTTGACCTCCTTTTCCTAGAGATGAGAAGGTGATCATCATCAAACTCTATGTCAGATGTAGAGGGGGAAATGAATTTATGAGCTGCTTTCTTTGGAATTTTTGGTTGCTCGATAGCAATTCCTTTTCCTTTTCCTTGGGTGGTCTACCCCTTCTCAGTGGTAAGTAGAATCTCGATGCCATTGATACCTGGTGGAACTTTATCTATGAGGGTTTTGGACCACGTAGCATGATACTTGTCATACCGGGTGAAGAATTCATGATCAAATTTTAGTCCCCACTTGGAGGTCAATTCAGTTTGGGCCCTCATCATCGACCAAGCCAGGATTTTTGCTGATGTCCAGTCATCTCCCTTTTTTTACATTCTCTTAATAACTTTTTCTTCTAACACATGGCTTGGATTATCTTTGGGGTTCCAATCTATCACATGTTCATAGAAATCATGCCATGGGGCCAATGGTTGCATCTACTCTACATGCCATTCTAGGGCTTCATCTTCTTCATTATTCCTTCCATGTTTGTCAATTTCTCTTTTAGATGGGTGAAATTGTTTGAAGGGGGTTTTGTTTTGGGAAGCCTACCTTTCTATAAACCTATTAAGGGGATCATATTTCCATCTCTGAGGCAATTCCACTAACTTCAGGTTCTTCAGAGCTCGAGTGATTTGCTCATGGTCTCCTTTGTTAGATACAATGACCCCTTCAAACTAGAAGGGCATAAGGCACGTACTAGTCTTACCAATCCCTGTGCCAAACTTGTTATTGATGTATTCGATCTACCTTACATACTCTAGGGCAAACAATCATTCAATGACATAATATGGGAGTAAGAAAGGTTTCCCCATGAAGCCATATAATCTGATGACCACCCCTTATGTTAAAATGAACCAATCCCCTTATTCTGCATGGGGGTGTTGTAAAGTATCTCATACTTTCTAGGGAAGTCGATGTACTTCACCATACATAATTCACAAGGTAGGGCCTAGGAATTCCATGTTAAAACAATAATATGATTCGGCCCTTGAGAGCATCATTGTCCATTCATATATAGGTAAATGCTTTCCTTCTTGATATTTCTAGTTTGTAGGGATGAAAGGGAGTTTTTTCGATTGAAAGTAGAAGAAAATCCATACTAGGTAAGAAGAAAATGTAAAAGCCTCCTGAGAACCCCTCTGTATTTTGGACAAGCCTACATGTATTTGCTAGGATAGATATGTTGGCCAATCAAAGAAAATTGGTATTGTATTCTTATCTACGATGGTAGCATCATAGAACTTAGGGTTTGAAATACATTGTGCTACTACAATCTGCCACCCATACACTTGTGCATCTGACTCTAACCCTACCACCATAGCTAACATGGAGAACAATTCTTTACTTTTGAATTTTGACAAAGGAATGGGTGTTTCTGGTAGAGCTCCATTGGGAGGGGGTTCTGACAAGTGCTCTTGCAGAAACAATTTAATATTAAGGGTGGGGGTATAATATTTGGCCTATGCAACTGGGTCAAGTGGTATGGGATTTACAGCGGGTTTTCTGCCTCTACTGAAGACACACCTGATTGTATCAGGATCTAAGGTAAACATGACTTCACCCTTAGAATTCCTAACTATCCTATGCTTAATATCATAAAACATCACCATGGCTCTGATTAGCTCAGGGTAGGGGTGGACAGGAGTGCATATATACCATGAAAGTAAAGAGTGGAAAGAGAAAGTACTTGGAGTCGATGGGGTGACACCTTTTGCTACTCTAGCCTCCACATTTTTTGAATTTTCTCTAGATATTTCTAGGTGGTGATAGTATCAGTTATGAAGGCATCTGGGTCTATAAAACCTCCTTTATTTTCTCCTAATTTGTGCATCTTCATAGTGCTGAAGAAGATCCTGCCATGGTTGCTTGTCTTGATTTCATCATGTGAAAGCTCTAGAAGTGCTTTTTAGAAATTCTAAGGAAATTTAAAGAATTCATTGTAGGAGGATATTCAAAAAATAGGGGTGCGAGGAAGAGAGCTCCCATGGCATAAATAAATGTGCATGCATGCATTAAGGTGCCATGCAGTAATTATGGTTGGTGGTGCATATACTATGAATAGTTTTAAACATTACTAGGTGTCTTGTTTTGAGTGCCACCCTCTTGAAACCAACCATTATGCATCATCATCTCTTTTGGACCAATAACTTCATGTCACCCTTCTATCAAGCCAATAACTTTGCATGATTGTACTTTGAATAGAGCACATTTAAAATTTCAAGAAAACTGACTTTCCCACCAAAAGCGAAAAGGTGTCATTATTTGACTTTCACTGTTGAATGCCAAAGGTCATGAAATCATGACCATTTTCCTTGAAGTGACCTTTGAATGCCAAAAGATCATGAAATCATGACCATTTTCCTTGAAGTGGCCTCTAAATACCAAAAGGTCATGAAATCATGACCATTTTCCTTGAAGTGGCCTATGAATGCCAAAAGGTCATGAAATCATGACCATTTTTCTTGAAGTGGCCTCTGAATGCCAAAAGGTCACAAAATCATGACCATTTTTCTTGAAGTGGCCTCTGAATGCCAAAATGTCATGAAATCATAACCATTTTCCTTGAAGTGGAACTTAGTAAAACAAAACATATTTACATATAATACAAGTGGTGGTGGGAAGGAATTTTATCTTACTTGAAGTACAACTTCAGGTGGAAGCCATTGATAGGGATAGGTTGTACTTGACCCTGTTCATATTTTAGCTGAAAGGAATTCTATTGTTTTTCTTCTATAATCTTGAAAGGTCCTTCCTAGAAAGCATCAAATTTTTGGTGATTCCTAGGTTTTGCTTTTTTCTCATTCCATATTAGAACCAAGTCTCCTACTTTAAATTCCTTGAGAGTAGCCTTTTTATCAAACCATTTCTTCGTGTCTCCCATGTGTTTCTGATAATGGTTGTAAGCTTGCTCTTTCTATTCTTCTAACTACAGGAGTTGTATCAACCTGTTCTCCATCGGTTCCACTTCTTCTATACCAGTTTGATTTAGCAACTTTAGAGCAGGTATTTCTATGTGTATCGGGAGGACAACTTCTTTACCATAGACTAATGAGTAAGGAGAGGTGTTGATGGATTTCTTGATCATGATCCTATCAGCCCATAATGCCTGGTTTATCAAGGAATTTCAACTTCTCTTATTGTCTTTCAGAGTCCGCTTTAGAATCTGGAGTAGGTTTTTATTTGTTGATTTGGCTAATCCATTTCCTTGGGGATAATAATTTGAAGAAGTCTTTAAATAGATTCCATATTTACTAGAAAAATCAATCATTTTAGCACCTATGAAAGATGTGCCATTGTCTGTGACCAATGCATCAGGGATGTCGAACCTTGTTATTAAGCTTTCAATGAATTCTATCACAACTTCCTGATCAACTTTCTTAGTAGGCACTACTTCAGCCCACTTAGTGAAGTAATCAGTGGTAGTCAAAATATATTTGTGCCTAGTAGATGAGTTAGGTTCTATCACCCTGATGAAATCCAGCCCCCATTGTTGAAAAGGTTCTTCAACCTGAATGGGTTTCAAAGGCATTGAAGTGTTTCTATTTCTCCCAACATACCTCTGGCATTCTTCATAACTTCTAGTTATTTTGAATGCATCTAAAAAAATAGATGGCCAATAGAAACCAGTTCTGATTATTTTCAAAGTCGTAGTTCTTCCTGAGTAATGTCCACCTGATGGGCCTCCATGAAACTCCTCCAAAATATTCTACTTTTGATCATATTTTATGCATCGAAGTAATACACCATCCAAATTTTTTCTATACAGTCCTTCAGGTAGTAAGGTATATTTCGAAGCTTGGATCCTGTATCTTCTTTGTTGTGAAGCATTCAAACTTACTGGACATTTTCTAGTCTAAAAATATTTGATCAAGTCATCTGCCCAGTCTATATTTTGAGATTGATCATCTTCTAGAATTGGTTCTTGCACTTGGCAAGCTACATATTCCGTTGAGGCTTGTTTGGCGAGTTCTTGACATAATGCTCTACCTCTCACTAGCTTGGTCGGGTGAATCTCGACATCGTACTCTTGTATTTTTGATACCCAACCAACTCTTTTCTCACCAAGCTCTCCTTGTATGATGAAGTTTTTGACATCAGGGTGAACTACGTATACAATAGTCCTACTCTATGAAAGGAAATGCCTAAATTTTTCAATGACTTCATGATTGCATAAACTTGCTTTTCGATGAAGTTATATTTTTCCTCATGTTCCTGCATGGTCTGACTTAGAAATGCTATGGGCCTTTCTTCATTGTCTACCCCTTTCTGAGTAAGGACTGTGATGTAACTCTCTTGTTCTCCTACAACATATAGGATGAAACCTCTAGAATAGTCTGGATTCACTAAGATAGGTGCTTGGGCTATCTGTTCCTTTATACTGGTGAAAGATTTCTTTCGCAAGTCTATCCATTTGAATTTGACATCCTTCTTTAATAGTTCTATCATGGGCTTGACAATTTGTGCAAAGTCTACTATGAACTTACATACAAAGTTGATCTACCCAAATAATGATTGCAAACCTTTCTTGTTCGAAGGTAAAGGGAGTTCCAACAGTGCTTTCACTCTGTTAGGGTCTATAGCCAACCCAACCTTGGAAATGACATGTCCAAGTAAAATCCCCTCTTCAACAGCAAATATGGACTTCTTTAGATTCAAAGAGATACCAAACTCTCTACATTTCTCAAAAAATCTTTTGAGGTGTTCAACGTGATCTTCTTTGTGATGAGAGAACACTATCATATCATCTAAGTATATTACTATGATCTTATTGATGAGTTCTCCAAAAGCCACATCCATTGCCCTTTGAAAAGTTGCTCCAACGTTGGATAATCCAAAAGGCATCCTCTGGTAAGTGAATGTCCCCCACTTGGTAGTGAATGTTGTTTTGTATTGGTCTTCATATTTGACCCACACTTGGTTATACCCTAAAAACCCATCCAATAAGGAGAATCTCTCTACTCCTACCACAATATGCAGAGTCTAGTCAATTTGTGGGAGAGGGTAATGATCCTTTAATGAAGCTTTATTGAGATTTTAGAAGTCTACGCATAGCCTAATGTCTCCATTCTTCTTCCTGACTGGAACCAGGTTGGCTACCCATGTAGAATGTTTGATGGGGTAGACTATCTTGGCTTCGAGTAGCTTCAACAGTTCTTGTTTCATTAGAGCTTCGATTTTGGGGTTCACCAGCCTTTGTTTCTTCCTGAAGGGTTTTGCACCTTCTTCGAGTTCAATGGTATGTTGTATGGTCTCTTTGGAGTAGACTTTAAGGTCACCATAAGTCCAAGCTATGATATCAGGGAATTCTTTGCACAGTATTTGAATCTGATTCAATTCTTCCTCTATGTAGTTTACTCCTACTTTGATAAAATTTTCTGGTTCCAACTGAACTTCTCTATACCTATGTTTATCAACCTTCATCTTGTGGCTGATTGACCTATCATTATTGTTGAATAGACTTTCAAGAGTAATCAGTCCCCTTGGGATGTGATTATTTTTCAATTGGATCATACCTTCATCTTCTTCATCTCTCTGCATTCTATCGCTTGAACAATTCATTTCATGGATCAAGAAATCTACTATCTATTGATCACTCTCAAATACCTACCAAAAGGTGTCTTTTTCTGGCATAGAGGGTCTATATATAAGTCTTACCATCTTAGATTTTTGAATGACATTGCTTATGGGGTAGAAATTTGCACCTACTGATGCCAATAGGTCAGCATGGGTATTCTTCTCTCTAGGGATTGCCTTGATGTTTAGAGCTTCAAAAGCTTCGAGTAGATCCCATACTTTATTTTTGTAAGCTTTGAGATAGTGTTGCTTACTAACACATTTTTCTGTGACTTGGTTGACAATCAGTTTTGAATCTCCATAGATTTGCAGTTGTTTGATTCCGAGTCTCTCAACTTTCTTAAGGCCTAGGCAAAGAGCCTCATATTTAGTTGCATTGTTAGTGCAACTCCAAGTTAGTCGATAGGAGAAAACATTTTCCTCACCTATTGGGGAGATCAAGACTATACCTACTCCAGCTCCATTCTTGCATCTAGCACCATCAAAGAAAATTTTCCATATTTGGTTGGTAGATGGGTCTACTTCGTGTGAAGGGGTGGGATTACTTTTCTCAGGTTTCATGATTGAATAGCTTCCAAGGTCCATCTCAATCATGGCATTGAAGTCTTGGAGGGAGAACTGATCTTCTTCTTGTAGTACATTCAGGGCTTCTTCCATTAAATTTAAATCTTCCAACTCCTCAGTCATTATGCTCACTGTATTGGCCTGCTTCCCTTCCTCTTCAAATTTTTCAATATGGAAGGTAGATGGTTTTTCATTGAATATTTTCACTCTTTTCCCCTTGAACGAGATTTCTAAGTGTGAGTAATCCATAGATAAGTATCCTCCTATATTGGCTATGAATTCTCTAGATAGGCACATACCAAAATAAGGCTCTAAATCTACTACAACTACCTCTTGTATAACCGTAAGTTGAGGCATTTTGTGTAGAACTATGGGAATATCTTTTATCACCCCCATGGTTTTGATCGGGGTCCCATCTAACTACAAAATACCCAAGCTACTTCTAGTGTATTCCATCCCCATGATGTCACACACAAATTTGGGTATTATAGTAGTTGTAGCCCCTGAGTCTATCATACAGTTATGTACCACCCATCCTTCCATATGAAGAGACAAATAGAAGGGAGGAGGTCTATTTTTTCTTGTAGAAGATGTCAAACTAGCTTGTGCAGAATTCAACTGAGTGGGAGTTTTACTCTTGCTCTTCATAGACCTCAGGGATTCCTGTAATAAGTCGATTTGCCCCAAAAATTGCAAGGCATCATACATAGTTGCTTTAGAAGGAGTCTTTTTCATTTCTTCTACTATGTTGAAGGGGAGGGGATCGACACCTTTCTATTTTTCTTTTGTAATAGTGTCATACTTATTCCTATACCCATGAGTGGCATCTATCCTTTGATGCTTGGTCAATGAGGGATATCTCAACTTATCTCTTGCTTGTTCTTGTGTTTCAACTTCCTTCTATAGGGGAGCTTCTTTTCGTATTTCTACTTCTTTTGACCTGAGATTTGTGGAACTTTTTCATAGGAGGCTCTTCTCTCAACCTGGTTTCTCATGGGTGGAGGCACTTTCAAGGGATTAAGCTCCTAGGGATCTACCTACAAGGTTTTCTTCCCTGATTTGGTCAGAATAGCTACTTGTTCCACCGAAGGCATCATGAGATTGTGATTTTCCTCCCTAATCATGTTTACTTGCCCTTTAAGAGTCTTTTCTGCTCTTTCAACAGCTATCTTCTGGACATAGTGTTGATGGATCATGCATGAGTTTTCACCATGTGGATCATTACATGTAGAACACCAAAAGTCTAATTCTATTGCTGATTTGGCAGGTTCACCATCTTCATTAGTGTAAACCACATTTGATCTCTCTTGATTTCTACTACTTGTGGAAGCTTGGTCTCTCATTACTTGTGGAAATATCCTTGGATGGAAACTCCTTTCTGCTTCTCTTCTTTCCATTGAGGTCATCTTATTTATTAGAGTTTTCATGGCTGATTGCAGATCTTGTAAAGCTATGAGTTGAGGATCAGGATTTGGTGAAACTACTGATATAGGAAGTGCAGGAATGATAGGTAACATTGGAGGAGCAAGGGGTATCTGTATCATTGGGATAGTAGGTTGTCTGGTCCATTTGGGGAGATCTACATTAGAAGTAGAAGCAGAACTTGGAAAAGTGGTATTGGATGCTTGTGATAGATCCAGGAAGATAGGCATTATCATCTTCGGAGGAAACCTTTCGATAGCGATAAGATCCTTTTCTGCTTTCTGAGCTTCTTGAAAATTTTTTGGGAAAGTAAACACTTGAGACTGTCGGATAGCCATGCTTATATCTGAGTTGAAAGCTCTTAGATAATAATACATAGACTATTCATTTGTTGGCCTTAATCCATCAGGTACTCTCTACCAAGTATGGTTGAATCTTATGTTGAAATCAACTATTTCTTCCTGAGGATGCTTCTGGATGATAGTGAACTAGTTTAGCAAGGAAAATGGATCTGCATGTTCATTGAATTCTTCTACTAGTTTATCGATGAGCTGGGCCTAGGTAGCTATAGTCTGATTTGGGAGGGCTCTATACCAGTAGAGCATTTTCCCTTTTAGGGAAATGACTAAAAGTCTTATCATAACATCTTCTTCAGTGATGTTATGTATTGGTGCTAATGCAACTACATCTTGGCAGTGCTCATAAGCCATTTTTCCTATACCATCATACTGGGGTAGTGCTTTCAAAGCCGTTGTAGGGATCTGATGTTGAGCTACCAGATTCAATGGACCTGAATGATTCCATGTAGGATAGGGCAGATTTGGTTGATTAATCACCATTATAGTGTCGGTTGATGTTGCGGTAGTGTGGATGGTAGTGTTTAATAATTTACTGGTAGCAACAACACCAAGGAGGGCTATAGGGGAAGGATTTGTAGATCTTGTAGTGATGGTAGAAGAAGAAGTTGATCGAGCAATGAGTACAAGATTGGCTCTGAGGCTACCAAGGTGTAACTCAAAGAACTCGATGGGTTCTTCAAAAATTTTAGCTTTAGATCTGGTTTTCATATATCTCTATATTCTACCAAAACATAGATAAGGTTTTTCTAGGGTTTTATTTCTTTGAATGGAGTCACTAGGTGATTTATAAAAATAAGGACAAGACAAAGATAACCACCAAAAATTTGGTCTATATATATAGTGGGATTGTGTCCCACCAGGCATGCCAAAAACTGTTGGTGCAAAATCTACCTTTGGTTACGTTTGTGCCCAAGACTTTGCCAACATTGAATGATCGGGTTTAACATAGAGATTACCTGGTTCAATCTCTAGAGAAGGTTGGTTCCTTGCTTTGTTATAGAAAAAGGGATAGAGTAGAGTGCATAAAGAAGGGGAAATATAGCTATTGCTAGAAACTTCAATTGGTACATATTAGACAACAGCAAGGGAACACATACAGTTTTTATAGATAAGCATTCTTTAAACCATCAAAATAAGAGTAACTAGTCCTCTGGTGTAGATCTAAACAACCATAAACCTATCAAAATCATTAATATTAGAACTAGTGAAATTTAAAGCATAGAAATCTAGAAGGAGAATTAAAGCGATTTATATCCAACATAGCTTATATAGAATTTAACAATCCATACATACTTGATCAAACATCGTTGAGCCAAAAACTAGAATGAGTAGTCTTTATTGCTTTCAGAGGTCTGTATACATTGCCTTGTAAACATCCAAGAGTCGACCCTTAGTTAGAGTTGCTCATCCTATATATACATTTTCCATAACAAAAAAACTAAAACTTGTTACAACAATATGCCCGTAGGCTCATTCTGGTAAATTGGTAGTTAGAAGAGTATGGGGTCTTCAACAACAAATGGTTGAGATCTTCTTGTTACCACATATCTGGCTCAATCCTCTCAGAGACGTCATGGCCCAACTGTCATCCACTTGTTCATTTCTGGCTTTCTAGTCCTTGGCCAGCGAAAACCTGGCCGATCATGAAATCGTGACCATTTTTTACCTTGCGCTCCTTTCGAGTCCTTGGCCAGCGAAAACCTGGTCGATCATGAAATCATGACCATTTTTTACCTTGCGCTCCTTTCAGGTCCTTGGCTAGTGAAAACCTGGTCGATCATGAAATCATGATCATTTTCTACCTTGCGCTCCTTTTAGGTCCTTGGCTAGCAAAAACCTGGTCGATCATGAAATCATGACCATTTTCTACCTTGCACTCCTTTCAGGTCCTTGGCCAGTGAAAACCTAGTCGATCATGAAATCATGACCATTTTCTACCTTGCACTCCTTTCAGGTCCTTGGCCAGTAAAAACCTGGTCGATCATGAAATCGTGACCATTTTATACCTTGTGCTCTTTTTAGGTCCTTGGCCAGAAAAAACCTAGATGATCGTGAAATCATGATCATTTTATGCCTTATGCTCCTTTCAGGTCCTTGGCCAATAAAAACCTAGCCGATCATGAAATCATGACCATTTTCTACCTTGCACTCCTTTTAGGTCCTTGGCTAGCGAAAACTTGGTCGATCATGAAATCATGACCATTTTTTACCTTGCATTCCTTTCAGGTCCTTGGCCAGTGAAAACCTGGTTGGTCGTGAAATTGCGACCATTTTTTGTACTTAGCAAAATTTCAAGAAGAAATCTCCTCTCTTCCCTTGGTGTAGTCATTTTGACCTACATACCTCTTTCCTATATTAGGATCCCTAAATATAATTTAATCATCCTTAGACTCAACCCCAACCATTGACATCATATTCAATAGAGACCTTGTGATCTAACCTTCTTGAAGGATTAATTTTAGATTTTTTCTGCACTTATCTATCCTAGATAAATCTACCTTAGAAGCTAAGTATTTAAATTTTGTTAGAGAATGTTATACTATTTGGTGTATTCTAATGTATCACTTTGATACAATAATAGATTAGGTGTGTGTATTATATTAGAGTGTGAGTTTATATTTCATGTAATGTAATAATGTGCAAGAAATGCACAAGTGTCATATAATCATGCATGCAAGTGTTGTGAGTGTAAATGTGCACAAGTGTCCATTATGTAAGAGTGCACATGTATCATTAGAACAAAAAAGTGAAGAGTTACAAAGAAGACTGAAGTTCAAGATTGCACCATATGAGGAGTCACATACTATTATATATGTGTGACTAAGCATTGTAATTTGTATAAAAAATGCATAGCACATAGCATGCATTAGTAGACCTTTATTCTATATCATTTTCACCATTTTCATGAGCTTTGTTATGTGATTATTCTATGAGTTATTTCTTGAGTTATTCATATTTATATTGTGTTCTTTACATTGCAACTTTATTTGATCATGTTATTACTTTCTTGTGGTTATTTTATTTAAGTATTAAGGCTACAAAATCTATTAGTGGTATTAGAGCCACAACAAGTTTAATTGTATTGTTTTTAAAAATTTGAAAGTAATCCAAGGAAATTTTCACTAGCTAAGGAAATATAAGTGAAGATAAGGATATTAACATTGGATAAGAAAAACCAATGAATACAATATTCCCATTGTGTTGAGGAAAAACTAGTGAAGGTAAGAATTAATACCACTAGGTTGAAGGACAACCAAGGAATATTTATAAAGGCAAGTGTTATCCCTCATGGATGGGTCCTCAGGATACAACTATATCTTGATCAATCTAGAAGATCAACAGTAAACATCTTTGACTACACCCTGGGGAACATTTTGCTACAAGGTCATGCCATTTGGCCTTAAGAACATTGGTACTAGTTACCAGAATGCCATGACCTACATATTCTATGACTACATGCATAAAATTATGGAGGACTATGTTGATGACTTGTTAGCCAAGTTCAAGAAGCATCAATACATGTTCATGATCTGTGCAAGCTTTTTGACCACCTCATTGAGTACAATGTTCACCTCAATATCAAGAAGTGTGTCTTTGGTGTCACCTTAAGCAAGCTCCTATTTATCATTTCTTCACAAGGCATTGAATTCAACCTTGAAAATATCTAGGCTATCATCGATATGCCACCTCCTACCAACATAAAGAAATTTCATAGCTTACAAGGCAAAATTCAATTTATTCATTAGTTCATTGTCCAACTATTAGATAAATATAAGTTGTTCAACCATATCCTACAAAAGGAGTACCATTTCATTGGGATAGTGAGTGTCAATGAACCTTCAATGATATCAAGACCTACCTCACTTACCCACCTATGTTATCACCACCTTGTCTTGATATTCCTTTCCATTTATATATATTCACCATGGATTTTGCATTGGGCATGTTGTTGGCCTAGAAAAATTAGGTATCCAAGGAACAAAATATTTATTACATTAGTCACACAGTCATCAATTATGAAACACGATATGCTTATATGGATAAATTTTACCTCGCATTAGTCTTTACTACCATAAAATTATGTCATTACATGTTCAATCATGCGAACTTTTTGGTTGCAATGTGATAACCCTCTCAAGTACAGGATGGGTAGAAGCTATAAAAATAGCCAAAAAACTAAATGGATCATACTCCTAACTAAATTTGACTTATTCAAAAATCCATCAAAGGGTAAGTCATCACCAATCATCTTATTGAAGCCCTTTTACCAACTACCTATCCACTTGTTCTAGATCTTCCAGATGATGTTGTATTTCATACTTCTAAAATTGAACAATAAGTTGAAGCTGAGTCTACTATAGACATGACACTTTTTTTCAATGGCTCTCGATGTGAATGAGGGGCCAGTGTAGGAGTTGTATTCATTATACCATAAGGAGTACCACTCCCATTTTATTTCAAATTAAAATTTCCATGCACCAATAATAACATTGAGTATGAAGCACTCATCATTGGTATCAAAATGGCACATGTTATATGTATTAATAAAATATAAATTTGGGGTGACTCCTTGCTCAATGTGAATCAAGTCAAAGGTGTTTTTCAATTTTGATACCCTATGCTCAAACAATACAATGATGTGGCCACCCAATTACTCGATCGATTTTAGTGGTACGATATTGAGGCCACCCCATGCTCTACAAATTACTTTGTTGATACTATGGATTCACTTGGGTATTTGATACCTAAAAATCCATACAATGATACCACCTGAGTTCTTGTTCAAATTCTTTCTTAGTCATCCATTGCACCACAAACACATTTTTCTATAGATACTTTTAATCTCACTCAAAATGAACCCCTAAATACTTGGTTTTCTCAGGTTAAGGACTACATTAAATTGGGCCTACTTCCACCCAATTTATCTCAGATAGCCAAGCATACTTTCAAATAGATAGAAATACACTTCACTTTTTTGGGAGACATCTTATAAAAATTTGGCTATGATGGTATTATCCTATGTTATCTTAAAGCACAAGAGGCCCATCGGGTTATTATGGCTACCCACGATGGCAATTGTGGTGGTCATTTTAGTGGTATTACTATTATCAAATGTATTATTTGCATGGTCTACTAGTGGCCCACCATAGAGCATGATTATTTTGCATATGTGAAAAATTGTGTAAAGTGTCAACAATATCTTACTCATCTATCATCATAGGATCTACAATCTATCCAATCCACCTGGTAATTCTCTCAATGGGGCTTGGACATCATTGGGAAAATCTCTCCCTATTCCTAAATTAGTCATAAGTTCATAATTACCACCACTGAGTATTTTACTAACTGGGTCAAGGTGATTCCTTTGGTCCAAACCACTAGACCGAAAATTATGGATTTTATTATCTAACATATAATCTGTCGCTATGGTATTCCTGCAAATCTCATTTATAAAAATGTTACACCATTCAAAAACAAGAATGTACATGTGTTATGATTTAAATACAAAATCCAACATACCTTCTCTACACCATAATACCCTCAAGGCAATGGCCAAGCTGAAGCTACAAATTAAACAATATGTGCCATTCTTTGAAAGACTATTACAGAATCACATCATGATTGGCATAACCAAATGCCCCTCTCCCTATGGGATTATAGAGCAAGCATACAAATCCCAACTAGGGTGAAACCATTCTGCTTGGTTTATGGCATGGAATCCAACATGCCTCTCGATCTTGAGATCCCTTATTTATGAATTTCTCTGCAAGAATTCATTGATGATAACACAACTTGGCAAGCATGATTCGATTAGCTTAATCTACTTGATGAACACGTATTCATGCTATTGAACACACCATTATTTATCAAGGCCATATTTTATGCACCTATCATAGTAAGTATCACCTACGTGAGTTTTAAATTGGGGACTTAGTCCTCAAAGAGAAACAAAAAAACACCAATCAACCACCTGATATTCATTATAAGTTCATTCCAAACTGGTTAGGATACTATGTCATCACCCACAAATTTATTTAGGGCACCTATTCCTTAGCCAGTATCGAAGGCATGACATTTTATAATCCTCTCAATATCATCCATATTTGTGCATTTTACACATAATGCACTCACCCTCTTCCACATTGTATATATCACTTTCAGTATTTGTTTTTCTTCTACCTTATTTTCCTCATTCTCTATATTTGCTTCTAGAATCATATCAATGTTGTATGGTCACACTAAGAGTGGCTACATAACTTTGATTCAATTCAAAATTATCCTTATCTTTCTTATCCTTTATTCATATTTCCTCCTTTCTTCTTTCCACATTCACTGTTGTATGGTAATACTATGAGCGACTACATATCTTTGATATGGTTTAATTTTTTTCCCCTTATCTCTTCCTTTCATATTCCTCAATTTATTCCTCCTCATATTTTCCTTTCTTTCACCTACCCGATCATCAAGATCTTCTATGCACATTTCACTTCTACCTACTCATCATCACATTACTCTTTCATACACATCCGCATATGATTGCTACTACCTTACATTATCATTCCCTTTACTTTGCTTGTACATTATTCCCCATATGTTGGCTTCAGTCCAATATATTGGACATCATATAGGGATACACCACATTGCATTCACTTATCTCACTTGCTTTGTATCTCTCCCAACCATGTTGGTCAAATACTACCATGCATTTTTAGGCATTTTGTTATGTCATATCCTCTTGTACATATCATAGTATTTACACTTTTTATTGTCATTTCCACACCTTTCTAATACTTAGCCCTTCACTTCTTGTATATAGTACCACTTTGAGGGGTTAAAATCACATTTGTTAGCATTATTGTAATGGTGTTTGGTCTTGTTATTAGTTGCATGACAATAAGAAGTCTTTCTATTTCTTAAACACTCATAGTCAGTATGATCAACCTGTATCGAATGTCATAAAATTCTATTGGATTTCAAAGCTATCCCTAGTTGAACTAAGTTTATTCATGGACCACTCACATATTTCACATCTCAAGCAAATTTTGAGTATAGGGAATACAACACCTTGCATAGGCCTTACCATTTAGTTAATGGTTTCCCCTACTCATCCTATCATTTGCATGATCAAAATAAACCTAAGGATAAACAAAGGGACAACCAAAATCAAATAGAAAATGAGAAGGAAACAAAATCCACTATGCACAAAAAAATATAGAAAAGAGCACCACAAAAGAGAATCAAAAGTAAGTGGGATATAAAACAAAAGGAAAATCCTCCAAGAGTAATACCAAAATGCTTGAATCTTGAAGATCATCATGTCAAAAATAACATCATGAGGCAATTTTCATCACCAATAATAGGCTCTAAGATCTTACCTAGCAGTGGAATAGTCTTAAAAGTGGTGACACATATATCACATTAATGAACTTCTCTTGTACATATCACTGTGCACTTGTGGATGAGCTAGCTACTTTGACTAGATTAACAATGGGTTAGTCCAACCTCCCTCAAAATGAATAAATGAATATCATGTGCACACATAGGTCCATGATTGACATAGATACAGTTATACTAGTCTAGATATCTACAAGATGTTGGATGACTACTAGATGAGTTTGATTGTCTAAACTATGATGTTTGAGTGTCTAGAAATCCTTTTAAAAATCCATCATGCTTCAATATTAGGGGAAAAAACACCACCACTACCTCTACTTATAATAAGTGTCTCTTTATCATAGTTGTTCATCCTTCTCAACTACATCTCATCTATGTATATCTTATACACGTATGTTAGCCCATACACTCTATGCTTGATTGTCGCATGTCTTCATCATTAGTTATTACAGCCAGTCATTTTTTTTGGATTCACCATACCAAGTGAGACTACTTAAACACAATGTGAATGATTACTCATCTTACCCCATTCTTACATTTCACTTGAACACATGATTTTGTATCTTATATTTATACATATCCACTTGTGCATATTCATACATGGTTAGGTTTATCTTACCTAGCATTCATCCTAAATATAATAACATATTAAATACATAATTACTTATATTATCAATCAAACACATGCAACATTTGCATCATTCATATCAATCACATCACACATATTAGACACACAACAACTATTCTCACCAAAATCATCATGTATGTATATCATATCAAAATAATTAATACAATATACATAATCACATCATCTGTAGGCTACATCATCTATCCACTACATCATACATCATATAACTAGGCTATCATATATGAAATTAGTGGCCCTATCACCACATCAAAATACAAAACATAAAAAACAATACAATGTAGGCTATCTTAGCTCTATGCCTCATCATGAGTCTCTCCACTCACCTCTCATGGGGTAGGAGGCTCCTCCACTCTCCTCAACCCTCCTCAACTACTCTGAACTAGGGCAACCATGCTTACCTATGGTCATCTTGATGAATATCCACTCCTACTTTGGTGGGATCACGATCCAAACTATGATGTTGTTGGGATGTTGATACCATGAATCACCAATCGTACCTCTAGTTTATGTACCTTCTTTCCCTCTCTATAGAATAAATCATTTAGGTTATCCTTAAACTAGTATATATCATCCCTCTCAACCATAATGGCTTCTTTGGATCATATCCTAGGTGGCTCCTCTCCTAGTCGAGCTATCTCAGTCACCATGGTATCTCATTGAGACTTCTCCTAGGTAGCCTCCTCTTGTACTTGAGCTACCTTGATTTATATTGTCTCTCATTGAGCCCTATCTTGTGTGGTCTTCTCTCATATTTGTGCTACCTCATACACCATGACATCTCTCTACACTCATTCCTGTGAGGCCTCCTCCTACACTCACATTATGCTGGTCCCAACGGTCTCTATCTCTCCTAGAAATCGGTCCACCTCCCTCTTAGCCTCAAATCTATCCAACATGACTCCATATCTCTCCACTCTCAATGTGGCTTGCTCCTGTGTCTAGGCTACCTCCCACTAGCTCATATGACCATATATCCATTGTACTCTATCCCACAACATGGAAATATTCTCATAAGCATGCAACATGTTGTATAGATAGATACTCAAATATATCTCCCCTACAACTATAATTCCACTACCTCTTGGGTCCATCACTAGCCTACCATCCCTATATAGGAGCTCCTCCCTTCTCCATACACTACTAGACTCATCATAATACCTTAGTATCAGTCCCATTCTTAGTATCCCCCTAATATGTCATACCATTGACCTCCACATCATGCTATGGAGGACTACTCACTCCTACACCAAGAGATCCACTAGGACTTCCTGATCCATCCCATGCCTCCATATCTATCCACCACTATAGCACATAGGGTACATTAGTTCCCATAAACTCATGTACTCTATAGGGAAACCCCTCTAGTTTCTACATGGTAATATGCTCTCATACCTATACCTAGAGGAGCACACCCACTTCCATAGTTCATCATCCCACTAGTCACGCTCTATGCAACTCTCTATAGGTTTGCACCAACAAAGCAGACATCCATGCATACTGATTCTCTTGCTCCACCACATCATCATCTTCCATGATAATCGACATCCCAAAACATATAAAATCACATGGTTGGCTATCATTGTCATAGCCACAAAGTGTCTAAGTGATATCATATTATCATGTCAACATTACTCATAATCCACTCCCCCACTGGTGACTGTCATCTTCTTCCACCTATTACCCAATAGTCATAACATTACCTTATATTGATCATATCCAACAACTATCATGGTAAACCTCTCCATAGGTAATTTATAGATCTAGAAGATATCCTCTAGCACAATAGTCATCTCCCTTATGGGGAGATGGAATGTGTTGTGATCCATATATCATCACTCACACAATACCTCCACATAAGCATGCTAACAATTTATCACCCTCATCTCATACACTTCATGAAACCCTACATCTCACAACCACTATAAATCACCAACACCTAATGTCTCCTTCAGATCCTCTAATAAGGGATGAAATCGGTGCCTCAAATCGATCCTTGAAACATGTTCACATTAACATATTTTTTAGAACACAAACAATAAAACCATATCAAGAAAAAATTTCAGTCTTGTGTTCATACATTCCACTCTACACCTCGAGTGGGAAAAAAAAATGTACAATCGTATAGTTGCGGGGTACCCAATTATTGTGCACAGTCATGGGGTACCTAGTGACGATTGAGATATGGGTATTTTTGGATACCCATTTCCTCGTTTTGCATCCTAGGATTTTTTTTTCAAAAATTACCTCCCCACATGTGTTAAATCACACTCATGCATGCACACTAAAAAATATACTATATCACACACAAGCAAGCAAATCACACTTTTAGACACACATTTGGATTATTTGTCACATATCACAATTTTTTTTACAAACCCACTTACACACATGAAAAATAAAAAATGCATTTACACACATGCTTCTTGTAAAATGTGTATTTTCTAAACCAAACAACAACAAAATAAAAATATACAATAAATATTGCACACATGCACACACATGATTCATTTTTCACTTTCACATGCATACATCCCTATGTCTACCTTTTATTTTTATTTCATGCATCTAAAAAAAACACCCTAGGATTTTATTTTAAATTTTTTGAATTCAAAGTATGCAGGTTTCAAGATTTACTTACTTGTACTACTCACCCTCCACTCTGACTTGCTTATCCCGCCATCTCATTCATCATATTTCAAAACTGATAACACTCCATTATAATTTTTTTTCCTTCCCCTCTTATCTCACTCCTCTCTTGTAGTTTGTAGCTGTGCAAATGACATGCACACCCTATGACTGTGCCTTTTGTAGTCATGATGCACGGTCACTGGTACCCTATGACTAGATCAAGACAGTCACTAGATACCTAGTGATTGAGCCTCAAATACACCAAAATTAGAAATAAGGTCCCCAATGGGACTTTTTCATTGTTCTATCATATTCATACCATTACATTTATTATCTCACCTCATCAAACACTTCATAAAGAATTTTAATGCTACTTCATTTTCACCTCTCATCGCCTCATGGCTAGAGGGGGTAGACATCTCACCAAAAAACTGCTTTACACATGATCAATAACCAAGAGTGCACCATATTAGGAGTCACATACTATTATATATGTGTGACTAAGCATTGTAATTTGTATAAAAATGCATAGCACATATCATGCATTAGTAGACCTTTATTCTATATCATTTTCACCATTTTCATGAGCTTTGTTATGTGATTATTCTATGAGTTATTTCTTGATTTATTCATATTTATATTGTGTTCTTTACATTGCAACTTTATTTGATCTTGTTATTACTTTCTTGTGGCTATTTTATTTAAGTATTAAGGCTATAAAAGCTATTAGTGGTATTAGAGCCACAACAAGTTTACTTGTATAGGTTTTTAAAAGTTGCAAGCAATCCAAGGACATTTCCATTGGCTAAGGAAAGATAAGTGAAGATAAGGATATTAACATTGGATAAGAAAAACTAACGAAGACAATATTCCCATTGTGTTGAGGAAAAAATAGTGAAGGTAAGAATTAATACCACTAGGTTGAAGGACAACCAAGGAATATTTATAAAGGTAAGTGTTATCCCTCATGTACGGGTTCTCAGGATACAAATAGATCTTGATCAATCTAGAAGATCAACACTACACATGTTTCACAACACCCTGGGAAACATTTTGCTACAAGGTCATGCCATTTGGCCTTAATAACATTGGTTCCACTTACTAGCATGCCATGACCTACATCTTCTATGACTACATGCATAAGATTATGGAGGACTATGTAGATGACTTGTTAGCCAAGTCCAAGAAGTTTCAATATCATGTTCATGATATGTGTAAGCTTTTTGACCATGTCATTGAGTACAATGTTCACCTCAATCCCAAGAAGTGTGTCCTTGGTGTCATTTTAAGCAAGCTCCTTAGATTTATCATTTCTTCACAAGGCATCGAATTCAACCTTTAAAAGGTCTAGGCTTTCATCAATATGCCACCTCCTACCAACATCAAGTAATTACGTAGCTTACAAGGTAAAATTCAATTTATTCATCGGTTCATTGCCAAACTATTAGATAAATATAAGTTTTTCAACCATTTCCTACAAAAGGAGTACCATTTCATTAGGATAATGAGTGTCAATGAACCTTCAATGATATCAAGACCTACCTCACTTCCCCACCTATGTTATCACCACCTTGTCTTGATATTCCTTTTCATTTATATATATTCACCATGGATTTTGCATTGGGTATATTGTTGGCCTAGAAAAATGAGGTATACAAAGAGAAAACCATTTATTACTTTAGTCAGACACTCATCAATTATGAAACATGATATGCTTATATGGAGAAAATTTGTCTTGCATTAGTCTTCACTACCATAAAATTATGCCATTACATGATCAATCATACAATTTTTGTGGTTGCATGCGATAACCCTCTCATGTACATGATGGGTAGAAGCTATAACAATAGCAAAATAGCTAAATAGATCATACTCCTAACTAAATTCAACCCTAGTCAAAAATCCATCAAAGGGCAAGTCATCACTTACTATCTTGTTGAAGCTCATTTACCAACTACCTATCCACTTGTCCTGGAACTTCCAGATGATGTTGTATTTCATACTTTTAAAATTGAAAAATAGGTTGAAGCTGAGTCTACTGTAGACATGACACTTTTTTTTATGGCTCCCAATGTGAATGAGGGGCCAATGTAAGAGTTGTCTTCATTACACCACAAAGGGTACCACTCCCATTTTATTTCAAATTAAACTTTCCATGCACCAATAATAACACCGAGTATGAAGAACTCATCCTTGGTATCAAAATGACACATGTTATATGTATTAATAAAATCCAAATCTGGGATGACTCCTTGCTTAATGTGAATCAATTCAAAGGTGTTTTTCAATGTCGATACCCTGTGCTCAAACAATACAAGGATGTGGCCACCAAATTACTCGATCGATTTGAGTGGTACAAGATTGAGTCCACCTCATGCTCTACAAATTACTTTGTCGATACTATGGCTTCACTTGGGTCTTTGATACCTGAATATCCATACAATGATACCACCTAAGTCCTTGTTCAAATCCCTTCTCAGTCATCCATTGCACCAAAAACACATTTTTCTACCACCACTGTTAATCTCGCTCAAACCGAACCCCTAAATCCTTTGTTTTATTAGATTAAGGACTACATTAAATTGGGCCTACTTCCACCCAATCTATCTCATATAGCCAAGCATACTTTCAAATAGAGAGCAATATGCTTCACTTTGTTGGGAGACATATTGTAGGCATTTGGCTATGATGGTATTCTCCTATGTTGCCTTCAAGCACAAGAGGCCCATTGGGTTATTATGGCTACCGACAATTGCACCTATGGTGGTCACTTTAGTGGTATTACTATTACAAAATTTATTCTTCACATGGGTTATTATTGGGCCACCATAGAGCATGATTGTCGTGCATATGTGAAAAAGTGTGTCAAGTGTCAACAATATCTTACTCACCTATCATCATAGGATCTACAACCTATCCAATCCACTCAGTCATTCTCTTAGTGGGGCTTGGACATCATTGGTAAAATCTCTCCCTATTACTCAAGTAGTCATAAGTTCATCATTACCACCATTGAGTATTTTACTAAGTGGGTCAAGGTGATTCCTTTGGTCCAAACCACTAGACCAAAAATTATGGATTTTATTATCCAACATATCATTTGTTGTTGTGGTATTCCTACAAAGCTCATTTCTAACAATGTTACACCATTAAAAAATAATAATGTACATGTGTTATGATTTAAATACAACATCCAACATAAATTATCTACACCATACTACCCTCAAGACAATGGCCAAGCTAAAGATACAAGTAAAACAATATGTGCCATTCTTTCCAAGACTGTTACGAAATCACATTACGATTGGCATAACCAAATGACCCTCTCCCTATGGGCTTATAGAACAAGCATACAAACCCCAATTGAGGTGACACCATTATCCTTGGTTTATGGTATTGAATCCAACATGCCTCTCTATATTGAGATCCCTTCTTTATGAATTTCTCTATAGGAATTCATTGATGATAACACAACTTGACAAGCATGATTTGATTAGCTTAATCTACTTGATGAACCCGTATTCATGCTATTGAACACATCCTTGTTTATCAAGGACATATTTGATACACCTATCATAATAAGTATCACCCACATGAGTTTTAAATTGGGGACTTGGTTCTCAAAGAGAACCAACAAAACACCATTCAACCACCTCATCTTCATTATAAGTTCATTCCAAACTGGTTAGGACACTATGTCATCACCCATAAATTTAGTTATGACACCTATTCCTTAGCCAGTATTGAAGGCATGGTAGAACCTAATCCTCTCAATATCATACATATTTGTGCATTTTACACATAATGCACTCCCCCTCTTCCACATTGTATATATCACTTTCAGTATTTTTTTTTCTTCTACCTTATTTTCCTCATTCTCTATATTTTCTTCTAGAATCATATCAATGTTGTATGGTCACACTACAAGAGGCTACATACCTTTGATTCAATTCAAAATAATCCTTATATTTCTTATCCTTTATTCATATTTACTCCTTTATTCTTTCCACATTCACTGTTGTATGGTCATGCTATGAGCTGCTACATATGTTTGATATGGTTTAATTTTTTCCCTTCTCTCTTCCTTTCTCCTTCCTCCATTTCTTCCTCCTCATCTATTCCTTTCTTTCACCTACCCGATCATCAAGGTCTCCTATGCACATTTCACTTCTACATAATCATCATCATATTACTCTTTCATACACATCCACACATGATTACTACTACCTTACATTGTCATTCCCTTTACTTTTCTTGTACATTCTTCCCCATCTACTAGCTTCAGTCCAATACATTGGACATCATATAGGGATACACCACCTTGCATTCACTTATCTCTCCCAACCATGTTGGTCACATACTACCATGCATTTTTGTTATGTCATATGCTCTTGGACATATCATAGTAATTACATTTTCATTGTCTTGTCCACACCTTTCTAATACTTAGCCCTTCACTTATTGTATAGAGTACCACTTTGAGAAGTTAAAATCACATTTATTAGCATGATTGTCATGGTGTTTGGTCCTGTTCTTAGTTACATGACAGTGATATGCCTTTCTATTTCTTAAAAACTCATAGTTAGTATAATAAACCTATATCAAATGTCATAAAATTCTATAGGATTTCAAAGCTACCCCTATTTTAATTGAGGTTATTCCTGGACCACTCACACATTCCACATCTTAAGAAAATTTTGAGTATAGGGAAGATAACGCTTTACCATTTAGTGAATGGTTTCCCCAACTCATCCTATCATTTGCATGATCAAAATAAGCCTTGGGATAAAAAAAGGGACAACCTAAAGCAAATAGAAAATGGGAAGAAAACAAAAGCCAACACCCACAAAAAAATATAGAAAAGAGTACCACAAAAGAGAATCAAAAGGAAGTGGGGTAGAAAAAAAATGGAAAAGCCTCCAAGAGTAATACCAAAATTCTTGAATACCGAAGGTCCTCAGGTCCAAAATAACATCACGAGGTAATTTTTATTGCTAGTAATAGGCTCCAAGAGCCTATCTAGCAGTAGAATAGTCTTAAAAGTGGTGACACATCTATAACATTAACGACCTTCTCTTGTACAGATCACTGTGTACTTGTGGATGATCTAGCTACTTTGGCTAGATTAACAATGGGTTAGTCCAACCTCCATCAAAATGGATAAATGAATATCATGTATATACATAGGTCCATGATTGACATAGATTTAGTTAGAGTAGTCTAGATATATACAAGATGTTGCATGACTACTAGATGAGTTTGATTGTTTAAACTATGATGTTTGAGTGTCTAGAAATCCTTTTAAACATCCATCATGCTTCAAGATTAGGGGAAAACAACACCACCACTACCTCTACTTATAACAAGTGTCTCTTTATCATAGTTGTTCATTCTTCTTAGCTACATCTCATCAATGCGTATCTTATACACAAATGTTAGCTCATACACTCTATTATTTCTTGTCACATGTCTTCATCATTAGTTCTTAAAACTAGTCATTTATTTTTGGATTCACCATACCAAGTGATACTACTTAAAAACAATGTGAATGACTACTCATCTTACCCCATTCTTACATTTAACTTGAACACATGATTTTATAACTTATATTTATACATATACACTTGTGCATATTCATATATGGTTAGGTTCATCTTACCTAGCATTCATCCTAAATCTAATCACATCATACATACGTAATCACTTATATTTCAAATCACACACATGCATCATTTGCATCATTCATATCAATCACATCACACACATTAGACACACAATAAATAATCACACCAAAATCATCATGTATATATATCATATCAAAATCATGAATACAATATACATAATCACATCATCCATAGGTTACTTCATCTATCCAATACATCATACATATACTCACTAGTCTATCATATACAAAATTAGTGGTCCTCTCACCACATAAAAATGTAAAACATCAAAAAACAATATAATGTAGGCTATCTTAGCTCTGTGCCTCATCATGAGTCTCTCCACTCCCCTCTCATGGGGTAGGAGGCTCCTCCACTCTACTCGATCCTCCTAAAATGCTCTAACCTAGGGCAACCATGCTTTCCTATGGCCATATTGATGACTATCCACTCCTACTCTTGTGGGATCATGATCTAGACTCTGATGTTGTTGGGACGTTGATACCATGAATCACCAACTGTACCTCTAGTTTATGTACCTTCATCACCTCTTTGTAGAATAAACCCTTTAAGTGATCCTTCACCTAGTACATCTCATCCCTCTAAATCATAATTGTTTCCCTTTGGATCCTCTTCTATGTGGCTTCTCTCCTAGACGAGCTATCTCAGTCACCATGGTCTCTTGTTGAGACCTCTCCTAGGTAGCCTCCAATTGTACTCAAGCTATCTGAATTTCCATTGTCTCTCATTGAGCCCTCTCTTGGGTGGCATGCCCTCATAGTTGTGCTACCTCATCCACCATGACCTCCCTCTACACTCACTCTTGTAATGCCTCCTCATACACTTGCACTACACTGGTCCCAACGGTATCTATCTCTCCTAGTAATCGGGCCACCTCCCTATTAGCCTCCAGTCTATCCACCATGGTTCCATCTATCTCCACTCTCAATGTGGCTTGATAATATGTTTAGGATACCTCGCACTAGGTCATATGACCCTCTACCCATCATACTCTATCCCACAACATAGCAATATCCTCATAAGCATGCATCATGTTGCATAGATAGATACTCAAATTTATCTCCCCTACAACTATAATTCCACTACCTCCTAGGTCCATAACTAGATCCTACCATCCCTCTATAGGAGCTCCTACCTTCTCCACACACTATCACACTCATCATAATACCTTGATATTAGTATTCTCCTCAATATCCACCTCATCCATCATATCACTGATCCCCACATCATGCTATGGATAACTACTCACTCCTACACCAGGAGATCCACCAGGACTCCCTGATCCACCCTATACCTCCATATCTATCCACCACTATAGCACATAGGGTACATCAGTTCCCATAAAATCATGTGCTCTATAGGAAAACACCTCTGGTTGCTCCATGGTAATATGCTCCTATTCCCATACCTAGAGGATCATACTCACTTCCATAGTTCATTATCCCATTAGTATCACTCCATGCAACTCTCTATAGGTTTGCACCAATAAAGCATACATCCATGCATACTAACTCTCTTGCTTTACCACATCATACATCATCTCCATCATATTCCATGAGAATTGACATCCCAACACATATGGAATCATAGGGTTGGCTATCATTGTCATAGCCACCAAGTGTCTAAGTGAGATCATCCTATCATGTCAAAAATACTCATAATCCACTCCCCCACTGGTGACCTTCATCTCCTTCCACCTATCACCCAATAGTCATAACATTACCTTTTGTTGACCCTATCCAACAACTATCATGGTCAACCTCTCCATAGGTAATTTATAGATCCAAAATATATCCTCTAGCATAATAATCATCTCCCCTACTAGGAGATGGAAGTGTTGTGATCCAGATCTAATTATTCACACAATACCTCCACATAAGCATGATCAAAATTTATCACCCTCATCTCATACACTTCATGAAACCCTACATCTCACAACCAATATAAATCACTAGAACCTAATGTCTCCTTCAAATCCTCTAAAAAGGGATGAAATCGGTGCCTCAAATCGATCCTTGGAACATGTTCACATTAAAAATTTTGTTAGGAAACAAATAATAAAACCATATCATGAAAACATTTCATTCATATGTTCATACATTCCACTCTACACCTCTAGCATAAAAACAAATTATACAATCGTATAGTTGAAGGGTACCCAACGACTGTGCACAGTCATGGGGTACCAAATGACCATTGGGACATGGGTATTTTTGGATACCCATTTCCTCATTTTGCACCCTAGGAAATGTTTTTCAACAATTCCCTCCCCACATGTGGTAAATCACACTCATGCATGCACACTAAAAAATATACCACATCACACACAAGTAAACAAATCACACTTTTAGACACCCATTTGGCTCATTCATCAACATATCAAAGATTTTATTACAAACCCACTTACACACATGAAAATTAAAAAATGTATTTTACACACATGCTTCTCGCAAAATGTGTATTTTCTAAACCAAACAACAACAAAATAAAAACATATGATAAATATTGCGCACATGCACACACATGATTCATTTTTCACTTTCACATGCATACATCCCTATGTCTACATTTTATTTTGATTTCATGCATCTAAAAAAACACCGTAGTATTTCTTTTAAAATTTTTAAATTTCAAACTGTGTAGGTTTAAATATTTACTTACTTGTACTACTTGCCCTCCACCCTGACCTGCTTATCGCACCATATTATTCATCATATTTCAAAACTAATAACACTCCATTATAAAATTTACTTCTTTCCCTCTTCTCTCACTCCTCTCTTGAAATTTTTAGGTGTACAAATGACATGCACACCCTATGACTGTGCCTTTTGTAGTCATGATGCATGGTCACTGGGTACCCTATGACTAGATCAAGACATACACTAGGTACCCAGTGATTGAGACCCAAATGCACTAAAATCATCCATAAGGTCGCCAATGGGACTTTTTCCCTATCTACCATGATATTGCCTCATAGTTCTCTCATATTCATACAATTTCATTGATTATCTCACCTTATAAACCACATCATAAATAATTTTAATGCTACTTTATTTTTACCTCTCATCACCTCATTACTTGAGGGGGTAGACATCTCACTAAAAAACTGCTTTACACGTGATCAATAACCAAACACTCAATACCAGAAATTATGTTTATCCAAAAAAATTTGTCGAAGATCATCCTATACCCTCCTTTGCTAGGGAATCTTAAAATAAATATTTATCTTCTCATCAAAACTCCAATCCAAAATGAACGTGTGATGGACCAAAATACCTTGGTCTCTAGGTTAATCATGGATTTCCTTCTTCAAGACTAGCAGTCGGAAGACCACTCATGAATGAAGCACCCGAGAAAAACCTACCAGGGGTTGAACGATTTATCAAATCAAACAAATCTCAACAAAGTTTCAAAGGTAAAGTTTCAAATATATTCACTCCTTCCACAATTGGGGCATATTATATTGATCATGATAGTAATATAATCTTATGTCTACTCCCTCAATAATTATCGTGGCATCATGAAAACCACCATCATCTGCAATATTTCATCATCAATTCTTCTTTATTCAAATCCAAATCATCTTCTAGTGTCATTAAATTTTTACACTACCTTGTGTCTTCACACACTATAGTACAAAATGGGATAAATGTAGATGCCTAAAATTCACACATGACCACACACTTCTTCTCCATGGTTAATTAAATTGCAAAAGTCACTAAATTGCATTAATTAATCCTAAAACACCTTACATGTATTAAAAGGGTTATGCATAAGCTCCTTGGGCCACTCAAGATATTTTATACACTTAACCTTGGTCCCCATGCGACCATCATCAAATGCCTAATCATGGTAACCCTAACATTGGTTTAAAGTCACTTTATCATTAAAGTGCACTTTAGGGGTTAAACACATGTTTAATTAAGCTTAATCAAGATTAATCCTAATATTTTACTCACACATGTGTGCAACCATGAATTTCATAGATATTTAAATATACTTTATTTGACCATGATTTAACCTAATATCTACTTAATCAAGGTTAACCTCAACCTTTGCTCACACATGTGTGCACATAGGATATTTGTAGATATTTAAAATATCCCTTTTCAAAGCACATGAAAGGGTGAGTCACCTTACACCTCATATTTGACCTCACCATGGTTGGTATTTAACCCATGGTTTATGCCACCTCACAAGGGACACATAATCCCCATAACCTATCTAAAATACTATAAATAGGAGTACTTTTCCTCATAAATACATCCATCTCATTTCATATACAAAAACTATATCAAAATTACATCAGACCTCCACCCATCAATCCATCATTAATCAACCATCAAATCAACATGAAAATAAACCTATTTTTATCCTCTTGTGTGCTTTTTTGGTAGGTTTCGATAGGTATGAGAGCATATCTTATACTGACAAGGAGCTTCTATAGTCACACGACAAAATTATCTTCTGCTAAATTTAGAAAAAGTTATCTACAGGCTCAGTTGTTGGGTACCTAGCGACCCAATATGATCGCACCCTACCCTATGATTCTAGCTAGAGTCTAGTGTCAGGTGATATCAAGCCATAAAACCCTCTTTATAGGTAACATTTATTATATTTCAACATTTATAGTAATTTATAGCAAATTTTAGTATGCATTTTACTGCTTTATTTAAAGTCTTTTGTCTTCATAACTATGGGATATGATACATGATAGGTCCCAAAATGCACTAACCCTATTGTTTAGGTCATACAGGTCTAGAGGATAGGTTTGATCATTTGGATCTCTTGCATTAAGCCCACCCAAATTTGAGGATCCTTGAAATATTGATCCAAGGCATAGTCAATCATTTCACTAAGAAAAGGATATTCACCATGCTGAACCTTGCTTTGTAGCCTTCTAAGGTAGATTTATAAAAGGGAAGATCCCTTTTAACCCCTTTTGAAAATTAATATATTTGATAGAATTTACACCCATTTTCCATTGAGTTCAAGAACCAAATCAAGAAGAAAAGTTGGTCATTTTTATTGTTGCTTTAGATTATTAAAAAAAATTATAGAATTTTTATATTAATACTAGAGAATGCTAACTATGTTCTTGTTGTAGTGAAAATTAATCTTCAGAATTTGAGAATATCCCTACAAAATATAGAGAAGACTTTCAAATTTGATTACTAGAAGACAATGAGCTTTCTTCATGTAAGGATTGGTTTGAGTTGCAACTAAGTTTTAGATATTGATATTGATAAGAGTTTGGAGACTCTAGAAGAGAAGTCCCATTAAAAGCAGATTTAGAGACCCAAGAAGAAGGTCCTACTAAATATTAAAGATAGAGAAGAAGACCTATTGGAAAATGTCCTAGATAAAGGTTTATTGGTCCTTAGAAAGAAAATGCACCATTAATATGAGATAGGGTTGAGAGGGGAGGGCTCTGGTCCCTCCCCTGCTCCCCCTCCCATGGCTCCTGGTTTCTACCCAGTCCCTGGCTCAACCCAAGTCATCCCTCCCGGGGAGTGGTTGTTTGCAGATGATCTCCTAGGGGGAGATCCTTCTCCACTATCTGCGCCCCTCCTGGCCGGCTAGGGTTTCCTTGGTTGTTTTTTTGGACTGGTGCTTCCTAGGGATCCCTGTTTTGTTGGGGATCCCTTCCCTTTTTCCCTCAGGCTTCCCCCTGGGGTTTTTTGCAGGTTATTCGTGTGGATTTGGTCCCCTGCGTTTCTCGGTGCGGTGGAGGTGACGGTTTAGGGTTTGGAAAACTTCCCCCTTTTTCTTGTGAATCCTCGATAGGCTTTGTGCTTGGATGGGATTATTGGTCCCTGCTGCTGGGATCCTCTTCTGTTTTCCCGAGGTGGGTTCCTTGTGGTGCAACTCTCTGGTCACTTCCTGATGGATTGGATCCTCTCTGTGCTGGCTGTCGGCTTCTTGTAGGATGGCTCTCGCTGAACTGAATGTTTTCCCGGTGGGCGGGATGGTTTCTCCATAGGGCGAGATCCACCAAATCCGCCGGTTTTCTCGCGAGGCGGGATCCTTTCTTTTTTGCTGGTTTATCGGATGGCGGGATTTCCCTGTTGCTTCCCGCTAGGTGGGACTATTTGTGGTGGTTTTGACTGCTTCCCGCGAGGCAGGATTTTATTGTAACGATTTTTCTTTGCTTCCTACTGGGCGGGATCTTCTCGATGGTGGTTTTTGGCTACTCCCCGCTGAGCGGGATCTCCAAAACTACTATTTTTATTATTTGTTTGTTTCCCACCGAGAGGGATTGTTTCATGCTTACTGTTACCGCTGGGTGGGATTTCTGTTTTGGTGTTCAGTTTCAAGGGATTGATGCCCTAGGCCCATTGCTTATGTAATCGGGTTTTGGGATCCTTGTTAAAACCCGCTATAAATACAAACACATAATTATCAAAAAAAAAAAAAAAAATGCACCATTAATAAAACCTTGAAGGTAGCAAGAATAATTTAAGATAGTAGAGAGTCTTGAGGATAGTTATATCTAAAGGACAACACATAGTGAAAGCCGAATGCAGGGTGACAGCGTACCAAATATGATGCAAACGAAATTGATACAAATGGTGCAGATGCTAAGCCCTACGAATGCGAGAAGCAATGCATGAAGGAAATAAAGCATAAATGAGATGATATGTAAGCAAAATAAAGTGGGGCCTTTTTTATTAATGTTGCTTTCAATCCGGTTACAATACGTCCCCCCTCTAGGGCTCAGAATGTTTGATACAGTTTGTTACATCAACGAATGGTACGCTTCTAGTGTATTCATGCCCACATTTGAAATGGGAAGGCCAAACATTGTCCCCACTTGCATCTGTGTGTTTGTGGTTCCTTTTTGCCCCTCTGATGTTCTTGGAAATGAAATCCTATGCTCAGAGAAACAATAAACAGTTAATAGCATATGCAGATATTAGGAAAACATGCAATCCCTAAAGCCTCTGGATGGTTAATGTAAACAAAAATGAAATGATGGTCAAAACATTTCAGAATGAACCTAAATTTTGATAGAAGCATCAAGACATCATCAGGGACCAATTAAAAAAAGAACAATTAGGAAATCATGCATGGATTTCTAATCGCTCTGGGGTGGGATGATTAGGACGGTCACAAAATGTGCAAGGGCAACCTTGCAAATGTCCTGCCCAGAGGCCTCCAAAACTCTTGCAAAATTGGGGTTAGGCTAAAAGGGGAATTTTTGGATGACCTAGAAGGTCATATTTGGTAGATTCTACCCAGTTTGTCTTTTATCCGAAGGCACTCACTGTATGTTAGTAAGCACATAAAATGATGAAAACAGGGTCAAATCAAGTCATAATAACATGAAACTTGAACAACAACATAAGTACATGAAATATGATAGAATTCTAAATAACAGTAGAGAAATCCTTCAAAAATTTCTAATCACTCTAGGGTGGGATGATTATGACTATAGCAATGCAGGGAGCACCCGAGGGCAAGACGCCCATCGTTTGGGGCCTAGTTTTGGCACCAATCCAAGTGGGATGGGTCCAAAACCTCCTAGGGGGTTGTGTCAATGAATTTGGTGTGGGATTGTGGCTAATTTCTTGGGTTTTGGGTCAATATTGTGTTCCTAGTGTTCACCTGATAACCTCTCTTCCAAAAGAGAAATTATGGATGTAGGAAACACAAAAGGGAAATGGGGGTACAATTTGGTAGCACTCTGTTGCTCCAAAATGCTCCAGCTCTTTTTTTTTTTTGGGTGAGGAGGCTCACCCTTTTATAGACCTTAGGGGTCTCCTTTGAATGCACATGCGAGGGTGCCACTTGGCTCACCATGCCTTTCTTGGGGGAGAGAAGATTCCTCCCTGATTTAGGGCCTCCTTGCATGAGGCCTCCATGATCAAGGTATGCTTTACTGAAGTACCTCTCTCTAATTTGAAATCGTTCCTCGCAATTGCATGCTCTGAAGGTGAAGTTGACTGGCAGATCTATCAAGTCTTGAATTTTTTCCAATCAAACCTATTAATCATCCCACCCTATAATGATTGTTGCTAATCGTCCTGGGGTGGGACGAATAGGGAGCAAAGTGCTTAAAAGGTGCCAAATTGACCTTTGACCTTCCAAAACTGATTTGGGAGTGGTTAGGACCACTGATTAACCTCTGGAGGCTGCCCTAGGGGGTATGTATGCCAATTTAGTTAGTGCTTATAGTCACATAATCGGATTGGTACTATTTTGGTGTCTCTGAGATGCCCATTTTTGGGATGCACTATGTGTGGCACAATGCTAAGCAAAAATAGATGACCAAAGCACTTAATTATTAGGGTTTCTCTGTAACCTAACCAAATTTTGATGCCCCAAGTATGGAGAGGGCACGCATTCTTGAATCCTTGTTTTTGATGAGTTAAGGAGCTTAACTCAAGTGTAACCTTTATCAGTGAGGTGTACTTGATCTTGGACATTGTTCAGTCATGAATAGGCAAAGGGCGCAACCTTTTGTCTGAGGAACCTTATCTTCATGCTTTCAGAATACCAAGTGTTTGTTTAGATTATGATTATTGCTTATTTGCTGCCCCAAGTAGGAGTGTGATTTTATTTTTCAATGATTCTTTGAATGCATACCATTTCCTTGATTAGGTGTGCATTCGATCAGTGCTTGTAGTCACATAATCAGATTGGTGTTGTTTTGGTGTCTCCAGATGCCCCTTTTTGGGATGCGCTATGTGTGGTGCAGTGCTGAGCAAAAATAGATGATTAAAGCACTTAATGAGTAGGGTTTCTTAGTAACCTAACCAAATTTTGATTCCCCAAGTATGGAGAGGGCACGCATTCTTGAATCCTTGCTTCTAACGAGCTAAGGAGCTTAACTCAAGTGTAACCTTTTTCGATGAGGTGTACTTGATCTTGGACATTGTTTAGTCATGAATAGGCAAATGGCACAACATTTTGTATGAGGAACCTTGTATTCATACTTCCATAATGCCAAGTGTTTGTTTAGCTCGTGATTATTGCTTGTTTGCTGCCCCAAGAAGGAGCGTGGATGCTAAGCCCTACGAATGCGAGAAGTAATGCATGAAGGAAATAAAGCATAAATGAGACAATATGTAAGCAAAAAAAAGTGGGGCCTCTTTTATTAATGTTTATTTCAATATGGTTACAATACGTCCCCCCTCTAGGGCTCAAAATTTTTGATACAGTTTGTTACATCAATGGATGGTACGCTTCCAATGTCTTCCGCATGCCCACATTCGAAATGGGTGGGCCAAATGTTGCCACCACTTGTGTCTATGTGTTCAAAATTCCTTGCTGCCCCTATGGTGTTCCTGGTAGTGAGATCTTGCATATAGAGAACAAAAAATAGTTAATAGCATATGCAGATATTAGGAAAACATGCAATCCCCAAAGCCTCCGGCTGGTTAATGTTAAAAAGAATGAAATGATAATAAAAACATGTCATAATGAGCCCAAATTTTGATAGAAGCATCAAGAAATCATCAGGGACCCATTGCAAAAATAATATTCAAGAAATCATGCATGGATTTCTAATCACTTCGAGGTGGGATGATTAGGACTGTCACAAAACGTGCAAGAGCAACCTTGCAAATGTCCTGCCTAGAGGCCTCAAAAACTCTTGAAAACTTGGGGTTAGGATAAAATGGGAATTTTGGGATGACATAAAAGGTCATATTTGGAAGATTCTACCCAGATTGTCCTTTACCTGAAAGCGCTCTGTGTATGCTAGTAAACGCATAAAATGATAAAACACAGTCAAATCAAGTCATAATAACATGAAACTTGAATAGTAGCATAAGTACATGAAATATGATAGAATGCATAAATAGTGGTTTTAACCACTATCAAAAATTCCAAACACCTTTGGTCCCTAAAGCCATAAGGATTCGTACTACACGCCCCTGAGAAGGATGGGTAGTCATCCCCAAGGCCTAAAAGGATCAATGCCATTCACATGAAAAATACCAAAAGTCCACCATAAAAAATCTCCAAACACATTTTATCCCCAAATTCATAAGGATTCGTACTACACGCCCCTGAGAAGGATGGGTAGTCATCCCCAAGGCCTAAAATATCAATGCCATTCCAAAGCAAAATTCCCAACCACATTTGGTCCCCAAAGTCGCAAGGATTCATACTACACATACCTGAGAAGGATGGGTAGTCATCCCCAATGCCAAAAGGATCAATGTCATTCACAAGCCAAAAACCCACAAGCTCAACTTTGAAACCAAAATCCAAAATCTAAATCCTCAAAGGGCAACAATAAAAAAAATAACAGTGGTTATCACCACTACTCAAACTCCTTGCTCAAGGAAAAGAAAAGAGAAAAGTAAATAGTGATTTTCATCACTATGTATGAGAGCAAGTATCCCAACAAGTTGAGCAACCAAAAGACACCCGAGCTTGAATCCCTGGAATTCTCAACATTTGAAAAACCATTTAGGTGATCCTCATTATGGGTTTGGTGGATAACCTACCTGGCAATGGCGGTATACTAAACGCATGATGATATGTCTATCACATTAGATTTACGTGTGAGTAGACCAATGTTTACATGTGGATGAGCTATCTTATGGTAACTTAGATTACCCCATGGATTAATCTTACTAAATACAACAAAGCAGTTAGTGGAGCTAATTAGGTGATCCTCAGTATAGGTTTGGTGGACAGCCTACCTGGCACTAGCGGTATCCTTATGAGTACCACATAAACAAACTCAATCACACACACACAGGGATGTGAAATAACTTGGTCAAAATCAAGTCTGATTCGTACCTTGTTCAAAATTCTTGTAAGATAATGTACAGTCTTGATTAGTTAGTTAAAGCATCTGAGTCTTAGAAAAACCTTAACTACATTCTAAAACAATTGTTGTACATTTAATTACTTACATCACCATCAGAAAATACAAAACAAAAATTACAAATGCAATGTTCTTCCATAAAGCAATCACATAGTACAAAAATCCAGTAAATATTGTACAGTCTATGGTGCCATCACCTATAAACCAACAAATCATTCCATCCATTCCATACGCATACATCCATATCATCTACCTAACATCATCTGTAGTCATAATAGCATATGCATACATAAACATAAATAAATGTGCATAAAATAAATAATAAACCATGACAAACATATCATCAAACCAAAGATAAGTCATGTATATATATCAAGTCAAAATACCCTTAGGCTACAATAAGAAGGTCCTCTGAACTCACAAAAAAACCAAAAACTCAAAATCTCCTAAGCCTAGGAAGTCGACCACCATGATCATGTAGGATCGGTGCGACTAGAACTACCCCTAGTAGTATGGGTTCTATGGGACCTCTCAAGGTGGCTACTGTGAGCCCTCGCACCCTACCCACCAACGCTACCCTCATACAGTGACCTACGATGAGAGGATGCAGACTGCTTAGTATCACTACCTCTCATATGGTGTGACGAACCACCTCCATAGAGATCAGGTAACTATCCACCAAGACGAACAACATCTATCTCCAACTCTACCCAGTACTGCCCCCACTCTACATCTCGTCAATGATACACAACCAATGCGTTGCCCCACTATGCCAATTAAGCTCATAGAAAATCCCTCTCCTACAAAACATCTCTATGCTCCTCATCCCATCTTCGCAAGAGATCCTCCAATCATGCTATCTCAACACAAAACCCAGCCTCCACATCCACTAAAATTGTCTAAGGCATGGGCACCTCTGGGATGGCCTGTTGCTCTAGCACCCACTACTCTGGGACATCCTGGACATTCGGCTACTCTAAAACCCCTGCATCCTCTCCATCACCAGTGAAGTCATTAACCTCCACCATGTATGCATCATTAAGAAGAGCCTCCCAACCCTCCACTAGTGCTTCTGCATCCCCACCTCCTGCTTCTATCACATCCATGCCTCCCAGATGCCCCTCATTGCACGACCACCGCATAGTACACCATCGATCATATTTTGTAGTTACCCTAACATTCTCCATGTTAGGTACATCAATAACTGGATCAAACCCCTCGCCCAACAGCTCAATGATCAGCCAGACTAGGGTCCTCTCATCCCTGTGCCGTTGATAGATTAAGGGATCACTAGGAAATCCCTGGTGCACCCCAAACTACCATGTCACCCAGACATACGAGAAGCACTCATGCTCTATCCCATGATGCCCAATCAGCCACCTACCCCTGTGCACTCGTCGGAGCCACTCTCCAGCCTCAGGCTAGGCTAGAAAATCTTGGTATGGTCACCAAAACACTTGCCCTAGCATCAAATGAGAGAAGGCATTAGTATAGTGACCTACGTCACCTACCCACCATTGACTCTGTCCATGCTCCTCTAACCGTCACCACAGATTGGCATACCCAATATCCTGATCCACCATATCACCTTGGGTGGTCCAATGCAAACCTCATGGCCACTCCATAGCTATGTGCACCACCCCCAGCACTACAAAATATAGCTGCACTCGATCCCCTTCTGCCTCTGGCAACGGATCTCGTATAGCTCATCGTACAGTTATGCCAGCAACATTTGACCCCACCTCATAATAAGTGGAGCTGATGTTGGAAACTCCACCAAAGTGAAAACCAACTCCAGTAGGTTCCAAGGGAACCTCACACCTAAACAGTCTAGAAGTAGCATATTGGAAATGAGGGCCATGAGTAAAGCATGTCTCACCCATAATATGCCCTTCTCCAACCACCACCGCACCAGAATACCGCTTATCTAGTAGTCAGCCTTAGCCCTCTCCACAACCCTCTCCACCCCCATATCCCCTACCTGAACAAAACACCATGTTAGTACTATCATCCGCTGGTCCCGGTGGGTCATCCGGATAGGAAGCCCATCTATCAAAATCCACAAAATTTGATACACATCCTCTAGAGTCACCGTCATCTCCCCTGTTGAGAGATGAAAAGTTTTGGTGCGAGGATCCCATAGATTGATTAGGGTAGTCAAATATGCCTGATCCCCCACCACAGGCTCCAAACATGTCACCTGATTGAGCACAAGGGCATCAAGCCACTCCCAATCCCCAATTGTCAAGGCATCCTGGGCATCAGAGAAAACAATCGACTGGTGGTACCGAATCTTCACAACCTGAAAAAAAATAAAAACACAAACAATATTAAATACATACTTAATATTAACAAAAAAAATACAATAAAATTGTACAAAAGAAAAACAAAGTATATAAAAACAACAGTACAACAAAAGTACAAAAAAAAACAAAGTATAGCAAAAGTACATAAAACAAAAGTACAGAAGCATTTAAAACAAATTGTACAGTAATGACCACAGACATAAAAATAGCTATACAAAAACAAAAAAAACAAAACATAAATAAATAAATCATCTTAGGGTTTCAACCTTAGTGTGAACAAAAAAATAAAATAAAACAAAACATCGTCCTAGGGTTTCAACCTTAGTATGAACAAATAAAATACAATACAAAAAATTCATCCTAGGGTTTCAACCTCAGTGTGAACAAAAAAATACAATAAAACAAAACATCGTCCTAGGGTTTCAACCTTAGTGTGAACAAAAAACATAATACAAAAAAAAACTAATACTAGGGTTTCGACCTTAATATTAATGCAAAACAAAAACAAAATAACGCAAACAAAAACAATTATATGCAAGTTTTTAACTTCATATAAAATAAAAACGAATAACAGGACAGGAGAAGGAACATCATACCGATTTCACCTTGGCTTAACTACTCGAATATCTAGTTCTCGCACTCATGATGTACATGAAATTTTGGCAGTGCTCCACAACGCAAACTCGCACTCCTCCTCACTGCTCCAAATCGACAGAAAAAAAATGTTGCAAATGAGCCCAAAACCTAGTTTTGGTCCTTTTATAGGCTGTTAGGCCTATAATCGTTCCACCCTAGGATGAGTGCTCTAGTTAGTGATCATCCCACCCTGGGATGATTACCAAATTGGTATTCATCCCACCCTAGGATGATTACAGAGCAAGAAATAAAGCAACAAAAACTGCATCCAAAAAATGCACCAAAAATAGCAATAAATCTGCCGAATAAAGGTGCCTCTACACCTGACATTCATGGCATGACAGACCACCATCGAGATCACAAATGATAACTATCCTCCTCCCTAAGAAGGCTAGCATAGCCATACCACTCCATGGGAAGGAGGATTTTTGATAATTTCTACCCCAATAGGCATTAACAAAAAAGGTCAAAACCCACCAAAAATAGGTCCGATTGTTGGAAAACTGCAATGAGTGTTCAATGGAAAACAACTGAATGAACCCTTAAAAATGTCATCTTGGATCAAGTGACTCATCGCTTTTCTCATTTTGGTAATTCCCTCATCGATTCATAACTTGAGGGGGTAGTCACACTTAGTTACAAATCAACAAATATACACCCAATCAAGGAAATAACATGCATTCAAAGAATCATTGACAAATACAATCACACTCCTGCTTGGGGCAGAAAACAAGCAATAATCATAAGCTAAACAAACACTTGGAATTTTGGAAGCATGAAGACAAGGTTCCTCAGACAAAATGTTGTGCCCTTTGTCTATTCATGACTGAACAATGTCCAAGATCAAGTACACCTCACTAAAAAGGTTACACTTGAGTTAAGCTCCTTAGCTTGTCAGAAGCAAGGATTCAAGAATGCATGCCATCTCCATACTTGGGGCATCAAAATTTGGTTAGGTTACTGAGAAACCCCAATAATTAAGTACTTTGGTCATCTATTTTTTCTCAGCACTGCACCACACATAGTGCATCCCAAAAGGGGGCATCTATAGACACCAAAACAACACCAATCTGATTATGCGAGTACAAGCACTGAAAAAATTGGCATACATACCCCTGAGGGCAGCCTCCAAAGGTTAAACAATGGTCCTAACCACTCATAAATCAGTTTTGGAAGGTCAAAGGTCAATTTGGAACATTTTAAGCACTTTTCTCCCTATTCGTCCCACCCCAAGACGATTAGCAGGTTTCACCACTATTTATTATGGGGAATTGGATGGGGAAGAGCTTTTCCTTTTGTCAATTCTCAGCATTCTTGAACCATTCGCATAGGGGGATGAGTAGGATAACGTTTCACCTATGGTACCCTAGATTTCTTTGTAGGTTTCGTCTTACGTTTACACAACTTGGGAATTTTTATATGTTTTAAGCTTGTGTTGGGATGTGATGTAACAAGGCGTGATCCAAGTAAAAATCTACCTTGTAAAAATCAGTCTGACTTTGTACAACATTTAACTAGAAATCTAAAGAGAGCTGAATGATGAAAAACCCTAAAGACATTAGCAGACAACTGACTATGATATGACAAAAATGCGAAGGGCATTATTTTTTATGGATCTTTTTACAAAATGAGCTGAATTTGAAACCTGATGGAATTTCTGAGAAATTACAGTCTATGGTGCTTTTGACATGTATGACCAGCAAATATGCAATGTATGTATGCGATGCCTAATGCAATTTTTTTTTTTTTTTTTTTTTGTGTCTTGATTTTTATGAATAAGCATGAAAGTGAGATGCATTTTTTTTGTTATTTTTGATTATCTATTGTTTTTGAATATTCGTTATGGTGGTTTAACCCGAATGGGTGCGGACCAAGTGATTCTTACGGATCCTTGGAGGTTTTGACCAAAGGGATTATAGATACCTTTGGGGCATTTTGGGTGACCAAGCGATTGCGGGAATCCTTGGGGCTTTTTGTTTGACCAAAGGGATTATGGATACCTTTAGGGCATTTTGGATGACCAAGCAATTGCGAGAATACTTGGAGCTTTTGGTTTGACCAAAGGGATGATGGATATCTTTGGGGCATTTTCCCTGCAAATGGCCCCACTGTGAAAATGACCAAGCCGATTGGATCGGCTGCAAGGCCTGAGAAGGTACATGTTTCAAGTTAGCATGGTGTTAACACTTCATGCACTTCCACACATATGCACAACAATATCGCTCTAAAGATGGCCAATAATAGCCCATGTGAAGAATGCACTTGGCGATGGCCATACCACTAAAGTGGCCACCACATGTACCATCGTGAGCTTGGGTGATCACCCAAGTGGACTCCTGCTGGTCCAAGCAATGGAGGAGGATCCCTTCGTAGCTCTGACGATATAGCAAGACATGTTTTGCCACTTTATATTTGAATAATATTTTTGCAGTGTGTGAAAATCCAAGTGGGAGGCTACCTAACTTGAGATAGTCTCTTATGGGTGTGTACCACTCCTGCGGATCAGAAACCTTGATGGTATGAACGGTCAATCCCTCTTGAAGTTCGTCTCTACAAAAAGTTGAGTGGGAAAGAACTTGTAAAAATAGCATGGTGTTGCTATTGAGAGGGGTTGGGGAGAAAAAGACCCCCAGTTGGCATGGTTTAGACTATCATGGATTCAAGAGAACCTATCTTGAGATGGTTCAATCTGGATCAGGTGGATTCCTAGAGTTATGTCAGAGCTTATACTCTCCATCATGGATTGCGATAACATTTTGACTTGAATGGTTGTCATCTCACCAGAAGGGTCTTGTGGGATTAATGACCCCAAGGAGGCCATAGTATCTGCAAAATAATTCGATGATCGAGGGAGTTCCTCGATGTTGTACCATTCAAGATTTACCAAGAATTTATACACAAAGGCTTTGTAGGCCTGTAGAACTGGGCATTGGCATTGGAATACCCCTTTCACTTGGTTGACAATTAACAACGAATCACCAAATATATTCAAGTGTTTGATGTTCGTGGTGATGGTTGTCTGAAGACCTATGAGCAAGGCTTCGTATTCAGCATTGTTATTGGTGCACAGGAAATCAAGTTTAAATGATAAAGACATTGGAGCCCCTTGTGGTGTGAAAAACATGATTCCCATGCCACCCCCTTGCTCACATTTAGAACCATCAAAAAATAAGGTTATGTCGGCCTGTGACTTAGGCTCATTAGAATCTGGATATTCTGAGACATGGAAGACCCCATCATCGGGTAGCTCTAAGGTCAAAGGTTGATCATCTTTGAGAGGATCCTCTACTAGTTGATAGGTGATGACTTGACCTTTTATGGAATTTTATCCAATGAATTCATTGTCAAACTCCGTCAACAACATGATCCATTTTGCCATGCGACTACTGTGATAAGTACGACTCATCATGTACCACAATGGATTCTCCTTAGACACAACATACGTTGTATTGCTCAGCATGTAATGGCGTAGCTTTTTGGTGGCAAATACCACTACCAAGCATAGCTTCTCAATGTATGCATAGTTAAGTTCATAACTGACTAGGGTGCAGCTAAGATAATAATTAGCTTGTTCTTTATGTAATTCATTTTTTTGGGCTAGCATGGCGCCCAATGCCACCTCAGTAGCTAAGATGTATAAGTAGAATGACACTCCTGGTCTAGGTGGTGCCAATACTAGTGGCGAAGCCAAGTATTGTTTGATGTCGTCGAAGGTTGACTGGCACTCATCATCCCAGTGAAATGCGACCCCCTTGTGTAATAATTTATTCATGGGTTAGCACTTGTCATATAACTGCACTATGAAGCGCTTGATCGACGTGACCTTACCCTGCAAGCTTCTAAGCTACCTTATGGTGGTTGGGGAAAGCATTTCAAGGATTGCCTTGACTTTATTTGGATCTACCTCGATGCCTCATTTTGTGACTATGAAACCTAAGAGTTTTCCAGATGTGATGCCAAATACGCACTTCTTGGGGTTTAGCCAAACCTTGTGTTCGATGAGGCAATCAAGGATATTGCGTAAGTCATCGAGATGATTTTGGTGCAAAAGAGATTTGGCCAACAAATAATCCATATAATCTTCCAAGGTTTTATGCATGTGCTCATGGAAGATGTATGTCATAGCACATTGGTAGGTGGCGCCAACATTTTTAAGGCCAAAGGGCATGACCTTATAACAAAATGTCCCTCAAGGCATCGTGAATGCTATTTTTAGTTGATCATCAGGGTTGATACGAATCTGGTTGTATCCCAAGAAACCATCCATGAGGGAAAGCATTTCGTGTCCTGTTGTAGCATCTACCAATGCGTCGATGCTAGGCAAGGGGAAATCATCCTTGGGAATCACTTTGTTTAGATCTCAAAAATTGATGCATATGCGAATCCTCCCGTTCGGCTTTTTGACGGGTACCATGTTGGACAACCATGGTGGGTAATCCATGTAGATGACAAACTATGCATCCAATAGCTTTTGTAGCTCATATTTGACCATTAAGGCCACTATTGGGTGCATCTTACATAGCTTTTGCTTGACTGGCTTGACTTTCGGATCAAGCATTAGATTATGCGTGACTAGCTATGGGTCTAGCCCTGGCATATATTTTTAGGACCATGCAAAAACCTCCTTCTTCTGAAGGGCAATGTAATTAGCTTGATCTTCGAGGGATAGAATTACCCCCAGATTGATGACATGTAGATTCATTGGATCAGAGCCGATGTCTATGTCAATCATTTCTTCGACTAACATGTGGGATCCGTCCTCCAAAAGGTGTGGAGTTGGGATCAGGTGGATATCATTTGCTGAATTTAGATATGTGTTGGAAACATCGGGTTCCTCTTCAGCATGGAATATATCCTGACTTTGTCCTGGGGAAAAATTAAACATCTCACCGCAAGGCCAGTACTCTAATGGGGATGGTGGTGAGTCAGCATGATTCCAGTCTATGGCATCTAGGTCTAGATACAATGGTCATGTTGGATTGGCTGGGTTGTGGATGGGGGTGGTTAAATCAATGGATATCATGTTTATGGAATGAATTTGGTCTCCATTATCGTGCGGGTGTTGATTTGGACATTCTTTGTGATCCTTGTGTCTCGAATCTGGCTTTGTGGGTACTAGCACAAAAGGATAGGCCCTATGTGTGGATAGGACAGGGTCTGCCCTTGGCACTAGTGGCCCTATAGGATCTCTAGGTGGGAGGTGCTCTTTGTATGCCCGAAGTGGTGGATGCAGCATTTGGTTTAGCTATACTTGGTTTAAATTCCACCTATGCCTTGGTCCCATATTCATATGTTCAAACATACCATCGATGTCTATGGGGTATTCCTATTGCCTCATATGGTTGAGATATGCCATATCAGTCTCATCCTCATAGTCGCTATCGAAGATCCATAGGCCTTCATTGGCTCCAACAACTATGTGCCCTTATGGCTGGTATAGCCTCCCACTAGGCATTTTGTGATCACTTGGCCTTATGGCCGGCATGGGAGGCTCATTTTGTTTGAGCATGTTGATTTGGCCCCTTCTGGGTTGTTCTACTCTCTATGGGAGGACTAGAATCTCTAGAGGTGGAAATTGCCCGATTGGAACATTAAAGGGGAACATTACCACGAAGTCCTCCTGATAATAATCGATGGGCATCACCTGTGAGTGATTGCTATCAGACTCAAACGGGTTCCAAGGTGCCACCTCATAATTTGACTCATCTTCTGAAGAGCCCTCTTGATTTTTTTCATATCCTTCTTGGAGGTTACTTCTTGAACTTTCCCCTTTCTTAATCAAAGGGGAGGGGCTGTTGAGGTCAACAAGGTTTGTTGTTACCAATGGGAAATAATTCCCCAATGTGTATGTAGTGTTGGGATTGGCATATGGATTTTGTGCCAATACATCCCTATTACCTAGACCTAAGCCTTGTATGGTTTCTACCAAGATGTTGAGGGGCAAAGGGTGGTTGAACCCTACTCATGATTTGTCATATGGCATCTAGTATCTTGGTTGACAAAGAGTGTACATTCCTTGTTTGTATCTACCCAATCCATATCCATGCCAATTACATTGGTCTAGGTATTTCAAAGCAAAGTCTGGGTTGGACAGATAATCAACATTCTCAGCAAATGGCTCTTCATTCTCTTCCTCTTGTATGTAGGGTTCTAGGTCATTCTCGAGGCCCCCATATACAAAGTTTGTATGATTTGGTGGGTAACCTAAATGGACAATAGTACCAATGGGGAGGCAAGGTATCCCCATGTATTACATGGATTCGAGTGCGGGTGTTGCCACAATGCTCTACACTACTCCCCCAGGCCCGTATTGGCCATTTCAACAGTAATCATTGGCAGTTGAGGGGGAGGAAATGGGAGTTCTCCCTGAGTCCACTCCATGTGGGGTCGATCAGGTGTCTCAACTTCCATTCAGATGGGTACCTCCTCGGTAGAGATGGTTGAGACTAATGGTGGTGCCTCCTCTAGGGGCTTCTTCCTATTGTCCTTCGGTGTGGCCACCATAGGTGGCATTGTTGGTGAAGGGACAGATGACGAAGATGGGCTAGGTCGATTAATTGAGGGACTCAATAGTGGGGACGTAGGCAAAATCAAACCCTGAGTGGACGGATTCAATTGGAAGTCCAAATGTGGATGGGAGGGTCGATTGTGGCATCAGATGCACTGCATTGCAAAACTTAAAGGGCTCTATGTCTGCTAGGACTACATGTACTTTCCATTTGTATGTGTATTTGAGGCATTGATGGGCTATCGAAGTGACACTTTATGTCCCTGATCCAAGGCTAGCCTAACAAGATATTGTAGGCCATATCACCCTCAAGGATGTGACACAACGTAGGAATGGTATTTTGTCCTACTTGGATGGGAAGGACAATTGTGCCAACCATCAAGCATAACACATCGTTGAATGCTCGAAGAGTGTAAGTGGACACCACAATGTGGGATGCTGGTAGCTTAAGGTATTTTAATGTCGTTGTCATGATTATGTTGTTGGACGAGCCAATGTACACCAATACCCTCTTGAATGGAATCTCATTGAACCGTGCGATGACGTGCAGGGGTGGATCCACCATATCACCAGTCACTAATTTTAGTTCATCTTACTTGAAGGTTATGACTGGTTTTGTGCATTGTCTCACATGTCCCACAAAGTTGTTGAAAGAATTGGGTTCGTGGGGCTATAGCTCAATGGCTTTGAGTATCTCCATTAGAGCCTCCCGATGGGGTGGTGATTATTGGATGAGCTCATAAATGGAGAGCCTAGCCGACGTGGTCCTTAAAATTTGAGTAAGCTTAGTCCAAATCATGGCCACTGGTCTAGGTGGGGGAGGTTGCGTAGGGTGTTATGGAGGTTGTGATGTTGATGGAACATCTCTTGTAGCTGCAGCGGGTGCAGTCATGTTTGGGTATCTTTTTTTCTGCATCACGATGCTTATCATCTCTACGTACCCTTGCATGGGGTAGTTTTGTGTCACCTCATTCACCTGTATAGTTTTTGCCTTCGCATCATGGGCAGGAAAGGGGTCTTTGAAGACATCCATCTGTCGGTTGCTCAACACTACGGGATTATCTACCATGAGCGTTTTGTTGTCTATCAAGTCCTGTACTAGGTTTTTGAATTTCCAACAAGTGAAGATGTCATGTCCTTTCTGTCGATGGAATATACAATATAAATCTTCCCTATAGCCCTTGGGTTTTGGTGCATTGGGGTATATAGGTCGACTTTTTGATAAATTTATTAGGTTTGCCATGAACAAGCGATCAAATAAAGAGTCTCTAGGCTTCGTGAATTGTGTGAATTATCGCTTAGAGCAACGCTACTGATTTTTCTCTTGTTTGTGGTTTTCCTTTTCATAGTTAGCAAGAGGAACTACCTGATAATTAGGCTTTGGTGGCTGTGTCATTTTTACAGGTGGTGGTATATTATGGCAACTTGATTGACCATGGCGGGTTTCGGTTGTGTGGGCCCAGTTTTGGAATTTTTGGTCCACTCCTTGCGCGGCTTGGCAATCTCGTTGTCTTGAATTTTGATATCCTCAATTATCTTGGCTTGCACCAGGGCTTCTTCTAGGGTGGCATATTGCTATAGTTGCAATAGCACTAAGATCGACCTTTATGCAACTCTTTGAAAACATCTGAGTCATGTCGGCCATGGGAGGGAGGTAAGGTAGCTTTGAAAGCAATGTCCTCCATCGATTCCCATAAGTGGCTATGGTCTCATCATCGTACTTCTTAAGGCCAACTAGGTCACTTAAGGATGCCTTCTTCTTGGTGTTGAAGGTAAAAAATTCAAGGAACGTGTCCACTAGCTGGTCTAGATTGTTGATGCTATGCTTTGACAATTAGGTAAACCAATACGAGGCAAGGCCTACGAATGTGGTTATAAACATTCTCAGAAGCAATGCATCATTGTCCTGAATGCCAAAGCACTAACTTAGGAACCTTGTTACATGCTCTTGGGCATCCTCATACCCTCTAAAAATTTCCAATTGAGGCATTTTGAAGTGGTTGGGGTATGGGGGTGTTGAAACTAAAGGATGCATAGGGTGATTGCAGAGCTGGTGTAAGGTAGGCTTTTGAGGCCCCAAAGTCTTGGTCTCCATAGAATCTAAGCACTCTAGCAAAAATTTGTATGCATAAAAGGATTTGATTTCCTCTTCTTTGGTTTGTTCCCATTGTGAATTACGAGGAACTTGAGGCCTATGGAGGGGTAGCCAAGTAGCACCCCCCTGCCTTGGTAGGGCATTTCAGCCTACTCTTCTTCTTACTCAAATTCCTCATAGGATTCTTGAGGAGTTTCTGGGCATGACCTATAAACATGGACAAGTGCCCGAGGAAGACGCCCATCATTGGTTCTAGGGGTGGCCTCCTGTTCAGGTCTTGAAGGTCTTGGAGGCAACACTTGATAAGGTCGCGGAGACCTGTCCGACACTAAGGGGTTGTGCCTCTCATAAATTTTTGTCCTATGTATGCGAGGGGTTGGAATCCTCTCATGCATAGTGTTCTGGAGCAATTCATCCGTTTGTCCTGGATGCACTCTTTGTTAAGATTATATAGTTGCTCTAACTACTACTGATCTTGCCTAAGCTATGTGATTTGCTCTTAGCAGGCGGTATGTTTGGAAAATGCCAAGTTGATTTGTTCTGTCGTCCTATGTCTAGGAGGCCTATATGCCTCCCCTACATATCTATCTCGATCATGGTGATCCGATATCTCTATGGTTTGCTTTCCTATATCGAGGTTAGCAACATTCACCTAAGGCTTTGGCATCAATAGGTGGTCTTGATAATTAGCAGGTGTAGAGGCACATTGCTCCTACGCGGTGTATTGCTCTTGAGGAATATACTAGTTTTCTTCATGCTCCCTTTTGTACATGTGAAAGGGATAGGCAAATTTGGCTCGACCTGTATGAAGAGCCTTGCACTCTAGATTTGGCCTATTAGTCCTAACAGTAATGAGGGGTAGAGGGGGGATGATATAATCATGTGTCCCTCCTTATGAACCCTATGCTGCTCTGGCACTTCATCATGTAGTGGCCACTCATGGTGAGTGTCTAAGGGAGCCTTCCCATGTATGTACTCCTCTTGAGAGGGTCTATGTTGAACGAGAGTGCCTCTCAAAGGGGTGCCTCTATAGTCCTTTTCTGTAGTGGCATAGTGTGGACCACGTTGTGGGTCAGGCTACCAAGGTGGTATAACCAAGTCCTTGGGGCTATAACGTAGGCGACTTGTGCCTCCTTGTACACTTTCTGCAACTTCTACCCGTGATTGGGCTTGGCTACGGGTATACACCATGGTGGTGGTATTTCGAGAAAGATATGTGTATTTTTATCTCCTTTATAAAAATTTTGTGCTATACCAAACAAAAGGGGACCACACAAACAAAGAAATGATTATCTCATTTACAGATTAAATGTGTGCCCTATATCTGGTCTAATGTGTTTGATTTTTGTTGTGTGAATCTCGTAAAGGAAACTTTGTTATACATGCAAAATGAGGGCTCTTGTATCTCCAAAATGGTCACCCCTTCAATATACCATTGCCAAGATGTTATACCGAACCTCTCAATATACCCGCCCTTACGTAAGGGAAACTATTGGTACGCGAGATCAGAACAGTACATGGAACATAGGTGGTACGAAAGGGGGATCACTCTATTTTTGACACCTACCATAGAAGACTTATCCTCATACATGGGAAATAACCCCCGTTACACTTGGTTAGCTTTTATCAGGATTTACGTCTAGCAACAGTCACGATCAGGGTAAATGTTTGCAAAATCTAAGCTAAGATGGTGATGAAATCCATCGTTGTTCTTGATCAAGTGTTGGGGTATTAAGACCAAATACTTTATATTAATTTTATTAGGTGGTGTGCATGTGGTTCCTTTTAATCATGTAAAGAAAGAAAACATACAATAAGAGATGATTTTCACTAATGCAATGCTTTAAAGTACGTTTTAATCTTTCAGAAACAATTAGCAGCAAGAAGGATATCACAAAACCTACCTAGAACTGACACCTACGATGAGGACTTGCCATTGGTGCAAGTATCATGCAAGAAAACTAGAGAAGAATGCATTCCTAATTAGGTTCCTTCCATGTAATTTACTCTATGTTCTTTTATATTTTTTATTGCAAGAAAGCAAAGAAAATGGAAATCTGCAAAAACAAAAAACAGAAAAACACAAAGGATGTTTAGAAAACCTACCTCCTCTCTGTACAAACAAGATGCCTCTGAGTTTCTACTCAGAAACTACATAGAGCTCTAATAATCCTTGGATGGGATGAATAGCAGGTTTGTATTCATCATAGGGTGGGATGAATATGTATTCGTCCAAGGGTGGCACAAATTCTAGGTCTGTATTCGTCACAAGGTGGCACGAGTAGCAGTACAACGCTCAAATGAGTAACACCTACAAAGAATCCACAAAAATTGGATTAGAAACCTGATATTAATAGTAGGAGATAGGGTCCCACAATTATCACCACTGAGAGCCGAATGCGGGGTGACGACGTACCAGATATGATGCAAATGAAATTGATACAAATGGTGCAGATGTTAAGCCCTACGAATGCGAGAAGCAATGCATGAAGGAAATAAAGCATAAATGAGATGAGATGTAAGAAAAACAAAGCGAGAACTATTTTATTAATGTTTCTTTCAATCCAATTACAATACGTCCCCCCTCTAGTGCTCAAAATGTTTGATACAGTTTGTTACATCAACGGATGGTACGCTTTCAATGTCTTATGCATGCCCACATTTGAAATGGGTGGACCAAACATTGCCACTGCTTGCATCCATGTGTTTTTCATTCCTTGTTGCCCCTCCAGTGTTCCTAGTGATGAGATCCTACATATAGAGAAAGAGCAAACAGTTAATAGCATATGCGGATACTAGGAAAACATGCAATCCCCAAAGCCTCTAGCTGGTTAGTATAAAAAAGAATGAAACGATAATAAAAACATGTCATAATGAACCTAAATTTTGATATAAGCATTAAGACATAATTAGGGACCCATTGCAAAAAGAACATTCAGGAAATCATGCATGAATTTCTTATCGCTCCGGGGTGGGACGATTAGGACTGTCACAAAATGTGCAGGAGTGACCTTGCAAATGTCCTACCTAGATGTATCAAAAACTATTGAAAACTTGGGTTTACACTAAAAGTGGAATTTTGGGATGACCCAGAAGGTCATATTTGGTAGATTCTACCTAGATTGTCCTATACTCGAAAGCGCTCCCTATATGTTAGTAAACACATAAAATGATAAAAACATAGTCAAATAAAGTCAGAATAACATGAAACTTGAAAAAAAGCATAATTACATGAAATATGAAAAAATGCAAAAAGAACACTAGATAAATCCTTCATATATTTCTAATCACTCCGGGGTGTGACGATTAGGACTGTAGTAGTGTGGGGGTGCTCAGGGGCAGGACGCCTACCGTTTTGGGCCTAGTTTTGGCACCAATCCAAGTGTGATGGGTCCAAAACCTCATAGGGGGTTGTGTTGGTGAATTTGGTGTGATATTTTAGCTGATTTCTTGTGTTTTGGGTCAGGATTGCGTTCCTAGTGTTCACCCGATAACCTCTCTTCCAAAAGATAAATTAGGGATGTAGGAAGCACAAAAGGGGATGGGGGTACAATTTGGTAGCACTCCTTTGTTCCAAATGCTCTAGCTCTATTTTTTTTTGGGGTGAGGAGGCTCACCCTTTTATAGACCTCAAGGGTCTCCTTTGAATGCGCATGCGAGGGTGCCACTTGGCTCACCATGCCTTTCTTGGGGGAGAGAAGATTCCTCACTGATTTAGGGCCTCCTTGCATGAGGCATCCATGATCAAGGCATGCTTGAGTAAAGTACCTATATCTGATTTGAAACCATTCCTCACAATTGTATGCTCTGAAGGTGAAGTTGAGTGGCAGATCTGTCAAGGCTTGACTTTTTGCTAGTCAAACCTGCTAATCGTCCCACCTTGGAACGATTGCTGCTAATCATCCCGGGGTGGGATGAATAGGGAGAAAAGTGCTTAAAAGGTGCCAAATTGGCCTCTAACCTTCCAAAAATTATTTGGGAGTGGTTAGGACCATTTTTTAACCTCTAGAGGCTACCCTAGGGGGTATGTATGCCAATTCGGTCAGTGCTTGTAGTCACATAATAAGATTGGTGCTATTTTTGTGTCTACACATAGCACATTGGATACAACATACTGGTAGTCCATTTTGTATTACAAAGTTAAAATATTTAGGATAGCAAAAGATTAATGTAGTATGTGGAAAGAAAAGAGTGTAGGTCACAAGTGCAATATTGAAAGTGAGTAAATGCCACAAAGGCAATATTGAAAGTATTTGAAAGTTACAAGGATAACATTAAAGATAAAGATAGCATTTGAAAGCCACAAGGGTAACATTAAAGGAATAACAAGTTTAGAGAACACAAGGCAACATTTATAGTATTACCATAAACAAGTGAAGCATCACAATAGCATCACAACAAGAAGAATTGAAGCTAGAGAAGGCAGCATATTCAATCAAGAAAAATACTAAAAACTAGAAGAACAATATTGAAGACAAGAAGAGATTTTCAAGAGAGATAGGAGACAGAGAAAGAAGAGCTCTAGAAAAGTGTATTCACACCAAGTTTGGGACAATCGTTGCCATCCGATGACAAGCCCATAAGGTATAGTGGAATTCCATTGAAGGAAGTTTCAGTAAAAGTTGTTAAAGCATAAGGAAGGTAAGTATCTTACCAAAGTTTGAATGGTAGGGTAGCATCTCCTACAAGCAAAGTGAAAGGCCATAATAAGTGTCATAAGAGAATTTACAAAAAGGTGCAAAGTAAGAGAAATAGAGATAGTATATCTCTATAGAATTGGTTAAGAATAAGCTTCTAAAATAAATCAACTTAAGGTATCCAAGACAACACATTGCTTAAAGTCCACAAGGGAATATTTAAGTTTTGGTTTTAGCCAACATAAAGCCACAAAATTAGGGCAGCAAAGTTAACGTTCCAAGAGAACATAGAAAGTGTTTTTTAGAGTTCAATCTAAGGTGAAAAAGGAAGAGTGCCCTCATCTAGTCAATGTTTTAGAGAAACGATCTCTGATGCCTTCTCTACGTATATTTTACATGTAATATAAGAAGTATTATAAGCACCGTGTATATCAAAAATATTTCATTTCTAAAGTAAATAAAGTGAGCACCATTACTGAATGAAAGAGAGCACCATTGTTGAATGAAAAAGAGCACCAAAGAACATCATTGCTAAAGGAGAGAAAGCATAGTTGCTAAAGGATAGAGAGCACCATTGTTGAAGGAAAGAGAGCATCATTTCTAAAGGGAAAGAAAGTTCCATTACATGTAGAAAATGTAATAGAGTTGAGAGAATCAATATGACATCATACATAATTATCATTGAGGGAAGTATTACTACAACATAAGTGGTAAACATGATAGAGCTAGAAGACATACCATTGTATATGGAATAACATAGGATCCAAGTTTTCTCGAGCAAGGGATGTGAAGCATAAATCCAAGAACTATTAGGATAATGAAGAATAGGAGTGTAATAGTCAACATTGAGTTGCACCAGTCTAAGCCAAGCAACATTGAACAAAAGGGAAACCAAGTTAGTTTTGCAATAGAAATAATCAAGCATCAGTAAATGAAGTCTACACCTACAAAATAAAGTTAGCAACATAGATAGATAATAAGCATAAGTGAGTGCAAGAATGGAGATAACAAAATTATAAAGGTATAGTTTCCATTAGAGACACACTGAAGGCATCAAATATGCAAGCATCACTTAGTCTCATAAGATGAATGTAACAAGGTACAACATCATTTATTAGTGTCATTACATTGTCCATTGCATCCATTGAGGACTATATAAATGTGATGTAACAACTTCACCCATCACAGTCTAAAGTAGGAGATTATAACATAATTGGTCATAGTCAAAAAGGAGAATTGAAACATTAGGGTTTGGAAAATTGAGTTCCAACTATCAAAAGAGCCAAGCACCATTGAACGTGTGAGTAGCCAACAAGAAGATGTTAGGAATCGAGCACCAAGTTGAGCATTATGAAAGAATATTAAGGTGTTACAACAATGTAATGTATTATGAAAGAGCATTAATATCTACCCCAAATTATTGTACTCCATGTTTGAATGAGGAAGTCAAAATATTATCAAGTTGAATGTTGGATGAATAATCACTTGTTAGAAGCCAAGCGTTGGAAAGTCTAATGCCAATTTTAGTGAAATATTTCATTTCCACATACCCAAGAAAGCTAAATTTGCCATACATAGATCCAAGGTGACACATAGAAGAATATAAGGTGAAGGGAAAGAGTTTTGAAATACCTATTCAAGAGAATTCAAATAGAGGTCCATGCAAATATCCTCCAAATAATTCTCATACACTCAAAGGAACAAGTAATGTGAAATATTTTTCATACTTTGTAGCATCCAAGACACCATAAAGAGTTGCATCCTCAAGGAGGTATTTTTAGGGTTTTTGGTTTATATTATTTACTAAGGTTAAAGGAGAAATAAGTTTAGTTATTTTTCTCTCTAAGGTTTAATGAAACAAATAGGAGAGGTTTAGATTCTTATATAACTTCTTTTGAAGTTTTTAATTAGAAGTTACCTTATTTACTTTATTAATTTTTTTGGAGAGATAAGTAGTGAAATATTTATTCAATTTAGAAATTATAGAATATTTACAAACTATTTAATTGTGGAGTTAAAAGGGATTCAACAACGAAGGTTTTAAAAGAAATTTGAAACTTAATTTTTTTTTCTTTATTCTCAAACTAGGGAGTAAAAAGGATGTCTACATTTAATAATTCAATAGATAATGATATGGATGATATAAATATAAAGGAAATATAAAATATCATAAAAATTGGAATAAAAAGTTTACTTACAAAAACTAAAGGAAACTTAGATCTAGCTTCAAAATTGATCTATAGTGAAGTAGTAGAAGAAATATTTGAAACTTTAGAATATTATCTACATGCTAGGATTATTGAAACAATTGATAATGGAAAATATAATATTCTAATTCCTTTGGATATTGGTAGCATATTATATATGGCATTGCTAACACTCAAATATTACAAAGAAGAAAGCATGAAACAAAAGGAATTGATTGAATCTCTCAAGAGGAAAGGAAGAATAGATGAATCCTTTCTAGAAAATATTTTTCATTCTTCATGTAATATTACTACTTCAAGTTCATCTAATTCAAGATCTTATCATGATGTTGTAAGTGAATGTTCAGAAGACACTATACCAAGGAAGATGTGTGATATAAAGAACAAAGAAAAAATCAATTTTTTTTTACAAGAATCTAATGATAATAAGATAGTTCAAGAAAACACAAAAACTGGAGAACATGAAGTTGAAATCAAAGAAGAAGACAAGCAAGAAGAAAAGGAGTATGATCAAGATAAAGGAGGCATACAATGCAAAGTAAATTGAGAGATAAAATTGTATTGAAAACTAAAGTCTTCAATAACCAAATAATATAATACATAGGGGTGTTAGAGAATATTATATTATTTGGTGTATTTCAATGTACCACATTGGTACAATATTAGATTAAGTATGTGCCTTATATTAGAGTGTGAGTTTATATTTCATGTAATGTAATAATGTTCAAGAAATTCACAAGTGTCATGTAATCATGAGTGCAAGTTGTGAGTGTAAATGTGCACATGTGTCCATTATGGAAGAGTGCACATGTATCCTTAGAATAGGAAAGGGAAGAGTTAGAAAAAGAGTGAAGGTCAATATTTCACCATATGAGAAGTCACATACTGTTATATACATGTGACTAAGCATTGTAATTTGTATAAAAAATGCATAACACATAGTATGCATTAATAGAACTTTATTCTATATCATTTTCACCATTTTCATGAGCTTTGTTATTCTATGAGTTATTTCTGAGTTATTTCTTGAGTTATTCATTTGATCTTGTTATTACTTTCTTGTGGCTATTTTATTTAATTATTAAGGCTACAAAAGCTATCAAATTTATCATTCTAAAGAGGAAAACCAGTAAGGAGAACATCTAAATAGACATGAGTTTCTAGTTCTAATGGGAATCCACCATCCATGCTCTAATTATTAGCTTCAAAAATCCCCAAAATATGAGTGGAATCTACTTTTACCAAAACATTTTGAGCTAAGTCGACAAAGCCCAAAACATTCCCTCAATATCCTCATAGGATAGATTATCCTTCAAAATAAGCACTAGATTTTTGGGACTAAGGATTAAGGCTTCCTTATCTGAGTTTATTGAGCCATGGATAGAAATGATAAAAACCTTTGATTTTAGAAGAGGAATAGAAGTAATATCCTTAAGACCCAAAAACCTTTGCGAACCCACTTCTTCTTACTAAACTATTTTTGATGCTAACCAAATCTTGGTCAAATTCAATGTGTTTCTTTTCAACACCCAAACTAAAATTAGGTTAATGGAGTTGGGAAATTCCATGTCCAAATTAGCACTCACACACATCCATGCATCTAAAAGTTTATATTTGGTAAGAGTTGGACCATCTATCATGATCAAATCACTAAAAATTTTAGTTATGTCTCTCATAATATCATTGTGCCAAAAGTGTAGAGGTAATATAAGGAGTTTCACCCAAAGTAGCATAGAGTTGATCTTTTAAAAATCTAGGTGAAATTTTTCTCTCCACCTACGGAGGAACAAACTCTGTCTACCAAAACACTAGGGACCCCCCAAGAATCCTAAGCATATCTTCTTCCTAAAAAATATTAATGATAAAAAAGTAATTAGGGAAGGCCATGATTTCTAGCTATCCATGAGAATACCATTTCAAGGAATCCCACCTTCTAATTGAATTCAATTTTGGGTAGGAAACCATAAATTTACCAATAATATTAAAGGACCCTTCTTCCATGATAAAGTTTAGGAGCTCCGACGGGACGAACAGTGTTTTTTTATCAATATGAAGATCAAAATAAGAAAACAAATATGGCTTGAAAGAGTAAGAAGCAACCACCTATCCAAATGATGGAGCTTCTAGATCAAAATGGGTATGAAGCCCATGAAGAACCAAAGGAGGATCCTTGCCTCCATGACAAAAATTCCTTACCTTCGACAATATCTCCTTCCTAATGACTTCACAATTCAACTCCTCCCCTACACTAGCAACTTGGCCAACATTCTCACTTTGTATTTTAAAATTGTTAATGGTTTTTGTAGATATCCAATTTTGACACACTAGATGAAACTTTTCATAACTGGTTGTAAATATCACAAAAATTCCCAAAAATGGTCGTAAATATTACAAAACTTCAATTTGATAATTTCCCAATATTTTGGGCATCATTTTTCACCTTTACCAAATTCACCACTCTCACCAAATTTGCAAGTGGTAAATTTGGCAAGATGAGTGGCAAATTTTGCAAAACTACAAAAATCAAATTCTGAAATTCAAAATCAACTCTGACCAAATTCATTACTCCTACCAAATTTTCTAGTGGTAAATTTGGAAAAAAATTAAAAAAAATCAATTTGGCTCTCTGACCAAATTTGTCACTTGGGTTGCCAAATTCGCTAGTGGAAAATTTGGTCGACAATAGTGAATCTGGAAAAATGACTAAAAATATTTTGGCACAAGCTAGGAGGACACATATTGCAGTACTTTATCCTCTACCATTGATCCCACACACCCTAGTAATGCTCTAAATATAATAATTTCAATTTAATATTATCCATTTTACCCCAATTCCCTTCCCAAATCCTATTTAAGGAGCTCCCTGGGAAGGCATTTGACATGGTTTTTCACTATAGATATACTCTGCTAATATTTTTATCACCTTCCTTCTAATTTCTTCTCCCATAGCATTCTCCATTTTCAAGCATTTCCCAAGCTTTGGAGGCATTTGACAAGCATTTTGGAGGTAAGCCAAGAAAGGCAAGGAGGAATTAGAACAAGGAGGTTATCTTGGAGGTAAGATAGATATCTATCCTAGCATCTTAATTCTCTCCTTTCAGATTTTCTTCATTGCATTTTGTCCTCTAGGTTGTAGCCTTGCTAAATTGTGCTTTCCTTTTGAATTTTCTATGTTTTATACCTCTAATTTCTTCTTTGTAGGGTTCCAATCACTCCTTGCAACCATTAAAGTTATGTTTGCAGCCTTATAACCCTATTTTGCAGCCTTTCATTCAATAATATCACCTCCATTTGATATCTAATATCTATTTTACAAGTCCATTTTGGATTATATGCATATGCCATCCTTATTTTGATCATAACTCTTATTTTTTTAGGGATTTTATGTATCTTCTCTTTATATTTAGCACCATATTATTTTCCACCCCTTTTTTATAGTTATTTTAATGATATAGAAAATATACTAACACATTTTCTTGTTCTCATATGCATCTATGTTTATGTTTCTTTCATTTGCAAACATAGATTTAATATAGCCATTTGTTTTAGTAATCTCTCTTTCACATATTGCATGTAGTTTTGTACTACATACATAAATCACTTATTTCCTTTCAGCCCTCAAGGTAAAGTGTGGAATATACAAGGCTATTATTGTGTTATTATCTCACATTTTTGCTCAGCTTCAAGCACACCTTATTACAATTCCCCTTCCTTTCTTATTTACTACTGTAAATTTTATAAGTTTTGGGGCATTTTCACATATCATAGCATTTTCATTAAATTATCACTATCTAATGTAAATTTATTTAATTAGAAGTTAAATTGGCCATTATACATTGGTCCTAGCACTATTCCACACACTTTTCACTTCTCTACACCCATGTTTCAATTGTAATTTTAGTCATTTTGATTTCTTATTCATTGCATTAGATTTTCATATTTTGGAAAATGTTTATATATCTTAGCAATTTAATTTTACTTCACTACATAAATACCAATTTTATTTCAATGGAGGTTAAATTAGTTATTTCATATCATTCCTAACTTCATTGCATACATTCCTCACCCTTTTGCATCCCTGTTTAATCAAATTTTTAGTCATCCTTGGCATTTTCATTTTATTTACATGAATTTTCAAATTAGTCTTTAAATTGCTTAATTTAGTGGCTTAGATATCTAATTTTATTATTTAAAAACCTAGAAAACACTATTAGGATCATCCTATTTAAATATCATCCCAAAACTCCACCAAAATCCACTTAAAATAGCCCCCAAAACCTTCAAAATCCTTTGTTCAAACCAAATTCACCACCTTGCAAAATCAATGGCGAATTTGGAAATCTAAAAACACTCTAAACCAAAATTTCCACTAACAAAATTCACCAGTGGTGAATTTCATATAAATTAGTGGTGAATTTGGCAAAAGGTCAAGAATTCATTTTAGGAAGCAAGAATAATCAAATTTTCATCAAAAGGGGTCTGATCAGCTATTTAAACAAGTTTTCTGCCCTATCTAGACCTTAGATAGACCCCTCAAAGCATAAAACCCTAATTTTGTGGTCTTTTTATGCATATATCAAAATCGCCACTCCTAGTGGTGAATTTGGTAGTAGTGGCAAATTTGGTAGTTTTAGTGGTAAATTTTGCAAGAGGCTTCTAAAAGAGGTCATTCTACCACTTGGCACTTCCATAGCCTTACATTTTTCATTTATTTATTTTTCTCCTTCTATTATCTACTATTTTATGTCTAAAAATTACATTTAATTTGGGAAATTAAGGAACCTTAACTAGAATACCCAAATCATTTACAAAATGCCTTAATTTCTTTACAAAAAATATCAATTGCTTTACAAAAAATCTGTAAACCAGTCAATCAAGTAACCCAGGACTTAATATTGGCTTATTAATCATTTTCAAGTACATAAGCAAATAATCAAAAGCCATTTAGTTGCATTAAGCTAACTTATATTTTTGAAATTTCTCTTATTTTACCATGGAATATCAAAATCTTCTAGTTAGCTCATCCAAATATCAAAAGCATATAGGATAGCCCTTGTATTCTTGCATTTTTGTGATAAAAGCCTTAGCATTGCATTTAGATGATCATTGAATTTTTAGGTTTAAATAACCATTAAGGCTAAAAAAAGTCGAGATAGATAGCAATCCAAAACCTTAGGTGTTTTCTTTGAATAAACCCATAAAACACCAATCAAATAAGTATTACATCAAATTATACAAGGGTTGAGAATAATCATATTCTCAGGTTCTCCTTTAGAAAGAGACTCTCAAGTGGAGAAGTAGGGATTCTAATGAATCTCCTCCACGCACACTTGACATTAAATTAGACTTAAGAGGAAAATAACACAATTTTTCCTACATGTACATATTTGGTGAACCCAAAATGAACACTCATTTTACCTTAACAAATATAAAAGTTTGTTAAAACTAGACAAGATCATCTAATTTGTACATTAATCAAGATAACAAGAACATAACCAATTGTTAATCCTATTGGGGATAGGATAATAACCCCTTGAGTAAACCGAAGTACGAACCTTAGGAGCAATCTTATTTGGCTAGTATATCATAATGGATTAATGAGAGTCATAAGGAGGGCTACTTTCCAAGGTAACATAAGGATTCCAAACATCTCTTCTTTTCTATAAGTACTCTGGAAACAAAACTCTAAGAAATTAATTCCCTTAAAAACCAATATTTTAAACCATGTGTCAACATCCTTATAACACCCGAAACAAGGGTGCACCTTATACATCTCATGAGGAATCTTCCCATGAGCACATTGAACAAGAAGTAAACCCTTGGTCACAACAAGTGACTAGGGAACATGAACAAATTGTTGAAAAAATTTCTTTTTGAACCATATATCATGTCAAAGAATACATCAAAAGAAATAAGGATATATTTTTAGATGTTCTTAGATATGAACTTAGAGAACAAGTGGAAAGATAATCAGCCACAATGCATTATAATATTGAATACTCTAATGATAAATCAACCATTTCTCAAATCAATGAAACTCGAAAGAACTTGGCAAGTATCAATGTGGCTATAACACAACCTACCGATTCTAGAACACCTCCAACCATATCTATGGGATGCCCATCATGAGAAACCCATTTTTAACACCTTCTAATGATACAACCAATATCAAAAATCCTTTTCACACTCACAACATGGTATTTATCCAAGTCCCTCCTACCATAACATCAAATCAAACACTTCAAATTTTATAAATATAGTTTCATATCACAAAATTTTGCTCAATCACTTACACAACCATTAACAACATTTCCTACACCACAAAACCCTCCATCAAATGATATTCAGGATATCAACACTAAAATTTCAAACTTACAAAAGAGGAAATCCAAGTTTGAATAATTTGATCATCAAATTACCTCTCTTCAAGAAGCATCTAAGATAAAGTACTATTTTGAAGAGTTCTACAATGAACCATTGGATCCAACGATTGTTAATCATCCATTTCCAAAGAATTTTGAAACTCCTAAATTTTAAACGTACAATGGAAAGCAAGATCCCAATAACCATATGAGGCTATTTGAAATATATTGTAGTGACATCAATCATGATGAAAAATTTCTCCTTAGGTTATCCCCTAAAAGTCTTAGTGGTTTAGCGTTAGAATGGTATTTTCAAATACCTTGTCGTTCCATCAATAATTTCAAGGAACTTATGGAATAATTCGTTAAATAATTTTCAATCTACATAGAATATAAGGTTACCATAGATGATATTTATCAACTCAAGCAATCTAAGACTAAGAAATTCTTAAATTTCTTAGCCAAATGGAGAGGTTTAGTAGGAAGGCTTCAATACATTCCTCCTCCTAAAGAACTCTTGCATATTTTCATATGAAACCTTCATGAAAAATTGTCATATTCTTTGAAAATGACAAACATAACCTCTTTTTAAAAATTCATTGATATATATACAAGGGTAGAATCCATCCTCATAAGATGAGGGGAACTCAACTATAATAAGAAATAAGATGAATAAACCCTAACAAGGGGTAATACAAAAACAAACATGTTGTAGGAGATGGTGTAATCAAATCTCATCAAAGCAACAACATAAAAACCACTCAAAATGCTCCTCAAAATTTTTTTATCCAAAAAGAAGACAAACCCCAAAGGCAATATACCAACATTGGACAAAGTCAAACATCTATGTTGAAAATGCTCCTTGATTCCAAGTTGATAAAACTTCCACCTGTCAGGTGTTAGGATCTATGCAAAGGAACACCTTTTTGTATAGGTAAGATGAATACTATGATTTCCACCAAATGAAGGGACATACTACCAATAAATGTAAAAATTTAAAGAACATTATCCAGGATCTCATTGAGGAAGTAAAAGTAACATTCAATAAACAAAAAAATCCTAACAAAAACATGGGGATCTTTCAATATCCCTTATCAACAGATGATCAAAAACCAACCAAATTCATAGGAACTATACACTTGTCAAGAGCTTCCTACGTTGTGACTAAGCAACAAGCAAATTATTAATCTTCAGGCCAAAACCCATTGGTTATCCCAAGAACAAAGATTAATATTCCTAATAATTCACCTTTGGTGCTCACACCTTCTAAAAAAACCTTGCATACTTTTGATATTCATCAAAAATTAGAGGACGTACCCACAAAGATCTCCATTTTAGAATTGTTAAGAATATCATACTCTCATAGGAAAATATTGCTGAAAATTTTGAGTAAGAATTCTCTCAAGGCATATCTCCAAATGATATCACCAACATGGTTGGAATCACTGGAGTAAACAATGCTATATTAGCATTTCATGAGGAGGATACCCCTCTTGAAACCATATTAGGGGATTCTCCTATTTACATCTAACTCAAATAGGCGATAAATATATAAAAATATTCCTAGTAGACAACATATCAAAATTGAATGTATGCAACATCAAGTTCTTACAAAATTTTGACTTGAAAAAAAATAATTTATAAAAATCAAACCTCATCATTAGATTCTTTGACAATGAAGAATTAGAGGTAATAGGCACTATCACTTTGCCTATCAAAGTGGTGCCTCATGTCTTAAAAACCCTCTTCTATGTCATATAATGTGATGTAACCTATAAAATGCTCCTTGAAAGACCATGGATACATGCTATGAGAGTAGTACCTTGTACCTTACATCACTATCTCAAATATGAATATCAAAAAATATTATCCACATTCTGGGAGATCCAAAAATTTTCACCTTGTGCAGCTCTATCGAACTACAAGAGATTAATCTATGCCATTCCATACAATGAGCAATGTCAAGTGATAAGCCAAAAGTAGACAAAGAAAAGAAAATATTAGAGGAATCCATCATAAATTTAGGGGATACATCCCCATCTTCCTCTTCCAATGATAAAGTCAATCTCATTTATTGAAATTGAGATCTTTTCGTAGAACTATTAAGTATGTTCCTATATACTTGTAACATAGACATTCCCAATAGAAAAGGACTAAAATTCTAGATATGATCTTGCACCTTCATTCATGGAGTAACTACCATTGATGAAAATATGCAGGGGTGTAACTTTATGCCAAGAGAATTAACATATGCTACATGATACAAATCATCTTCATTTCCTATAGCTAAAAAAATACTTTCAAACATGGGCTATCATGGAAAAGGCTTAGGTCACTGTGAATAGGGTATCAAACAACCCCTAGAAGTTAAAACTTGACTAGTGCAATGTGGTATTAGATTCATATTTAACAAAAATGAACCTTCTCCTATATCAAAAGAAGATAATAAGGATAATTATCATAAGTAATTACATGGATATCAATAAGGTGATGAGGATGAAGAGGAACTATAGTTGCTGTCTAACCAAACACCTCGTAAAACCATATGATTTGGTATCATTAATATGCTGGAATTATTTCATACAGAAGCAATAACAACCAAATAAAATCTTGAAGAATCTTTACATAACCATCATATATAATAATATATTAAATAGATATTCAACTTAAACTCATCCCAAACTCCTAATATGGAGAAAAAATTTATGGATCCATAATAACTTGAAGAGTTAGGGATAATAAATGTCCCTCTTCATTTCGAGGATGAATTAAAATCCATAATAAAAGAAACTATAGATTTCAAAATCAAAATCAATCAAGATCCTTGCCTTATCAAGCTTGGAAAATTCCTAACTAAAGAAGAGCGAATAGAGTACACAAACCTAGTAAATAAATTCTCTAAAATATTTGATTGGGGATACAATGATATGCTAACACTTGAACCATTGCTGGTAGTCCACCATTTGGTAGTACATCTCGATTTCAAACCCATCAAACAAAAATTAAGAAAGATACATCCAAGAGTTACTCTTTTGATAAAGTATGAACTACAAAAACTCCTAGATGTTGGATTCATAAAGGCCATAGATTATTCAGATTGGATATCCAACATCATTCCTATTGATAAAAAGGAAGGATCCATTTGAATTTATATAGAATTTAGAGACATAAACAATGCTTATCCAAAGGATGACTTCCATTTACCAAAAATGGACATGATAGTAGACTTTACTATAGGATCTGAAAATTTATCCTTAATGGATGGATTTTTGGACCACAATAAAATTAAAATCACACCCGAAGACTACTCTAAAACAACTTTTACTACCCCTTGGGGAACCTTCTGTTATTAGATCATACCTTTTGACATAAAAAATGTAGGAGTGACATATCAAAGAGCCATGCCATACATATTTTATGACCTTATGCATAAAATAGTATAAGCCTACGTAGACAATATCATAGGTTGATCTCAAAAAAGACAAAACCATCTTCTAGATCTTAGATGTATTTTTGAGAGATTACAATATTACAAAGTTAGACTAAAATCCAAAAAATGCATCATTGGGATAAAATTAGAAAAAATTCTTGGTTTCATCGTATCTCATCATGGGATTGAAGTTGTCCCTAAAAAAGCGCATCCATAACAAACATGTCACCACCTACAAACCTAACTAAATTACAAAGCTTGAAAGGAAAACTACAAGCTATTTGTAGGTTCATATCTCAACTTGTAGATAAATTCCAACCTTTCTCAAAGTTACTAAATAAAGGAGCAAAGTTTAAATGGGATGAAGGATGTCAAGAAGCCTTCGAAGTTATAAAAAATTCTCTTGATTCCACCCATATTGGTTCCACCAAACCCAAATAAACTATTATTGCTATACATAGCAGATACTAAGCACACCCTTGGAGCTTTATTGGCCCAATACAATGAACAACATCAAGAAAGAGCAATATACTACATTAGTAAAACTTGTAGTAAACTATAAAACTTGATATATACCACTCAAGAAGATTTTATTAGTAGTTTTCTTCTCATATCTCAAACTTAGAAACTACATGCTTAGTCAAAAGACTTACGTCTTATCAAGGGTAGACCCAGTGTGCTACCTTATGTTAAAACCTTACTTTTTTGGTAGGACTGCAAAATGGGTCATATCCCTTAGTGAATTTGAAATAGAATTTGTAAACCAAAAGTTACTAAAGGGGCAAGTTATAGCTGATCAACTTGTTGCATCCCCTTTAGAGTTAAAGCATCCCATAAGAATATATTTTTCAGATGAAACAATCTTCTTGGTAAAATTCCAAGATCTCAAAACTTGGATCTTGTACATTGATGAAGCAATATGTGCAAAAGGTGCAGGGGCAAGAATTATCCTAGTTGACCCACATCAACAAATCATTCCACTATCTTTCAAGCTCTACTTTTCATGTACTAATAATACAATAGAATATGAAGCACTCATCCTAGGTCTTAGAGCTGCAACAAAGCTAAATATAAAAAACATAATAGTATATGGTGATTCACAATTGGTAATCAACCAAGTGAATGATACTTATCAAACCAAAGATGAAAAGCTAAAACCATACAAAGATATTGTAAACATGTTGAAAACTTGCTTCGGCCAAATTACTATAGAAGCCATACCATGATCTATAGTCATCATGTCGATGCTATGGCTACAACTACATCTCACATACCCTTAGAGTTGGAATATGAAGAAGCTTCTATTATCATAAGATAAATTAATGAATCATCCACACTCAAATTGTACCTACAACCCCTCAAAATATATAATATTGAAACATTTATGCCTCAAGAACCTTGGTATCATGATATCTTTAGATTTATCAAAGAGAGAATGTTCTCTAAGGGATCCAACTCTCAAAAGCGAAGACAATTTATGCTAAAATCTTGTAAATATGTCATCCCTAGAGATATCTTATATCAACACTCCTTTTAAGGTACACTCCCTAGATGTGTAAATACAAATGAAGCCCAAGCCATCATAAAATATGCTCATGATAGATCATGCAGCAAAATTTTAATGGCTTATCCATGACTAAGAAAATACTTAGGATGGGTTACTATTGGCCCTCTATGGAAAAATTTGTTCATGACTATGTTAAGAGATGCGATAAGTGTCAATGACACAACAACATTTTCCATGATCCTTCTCAGGAACTACAACTGATCACCTCTCCTTGGCCTTTATCCTCCTAGGAATTGGATATCATAGGTAATATCAACCCTTAATCATCGAACGGATACAAGTTCATTATCACTACTACAAACTATTTCACTAAGTGGGTCAAGGCAATACCCCTATCCACTCCAATGAGAATTGAAGTATCAAAATTCATTCTAAATCAAATCATCAACCGATATACTATACCTTCTAACTTGATTGTTGATAATGGTACCCCTATTAAAATAATAAAGTTGCCAAAATATGCACCAAATACAAAATTAAAAAAAAATAGTCTACACCATACTACCCGCAAGGAAATGGATAAGCTAAATCATACAACAAAACATTAATCAAAATCCTCAAGAAACTATTAAACAAAAATTATTGATACTGGCACATGCAAATTTATCCTACCTTATTGGTATATTACACGAGTATGCATACTCCCTTGGGGGTCACATCCTATACCATACTTTATGGCACTAAAGCAATGTTCCCCTTGAAACATGATATACCTTCTATAAGAGTCTTGTTACAAGACTCTTCGGTAGGAGACGAGTATCGCCTAAACCATTTACAACAACTATAACTTTGAGAAGAAAAGTTCATCAATGATTTAGAACACCTCAAAACATACCACAATAGACTTTGACATACCTATGACAAGAAATTACATCAAATATCCTTTGAATTTTGTGACCTAGTCCTCAAAGAACAAAAAAAAACTAACACTAAAATTGCCCTAAAAGGAAAGTTTAAGCCTAACTGGTTAGGAAATTTCATCATCACAACTAAATTTGGATCTAGAGCTTACAACCTAGCCATATTGGATGACCATGAATATAAGGAATGAATCAACATCATGCATATTAAATGATATTATGCATAAAACACCAAGTCATTTGTTTTTTCATTTGATTGAATGCATGATAAACATCATCATATATTCATGCACACTACACCCTTTGCATGTTTTCCTGAATTACTTGATCATACTATAGATTCATGAGGGTTTACTATGATGCAAAATCCATTCCTTATTATAAATACACCTGCAATGCATCCACCTAGGCTAACCATATGTTGAGTAAACTCTCTTAGTCCAAAAATATCATCTACCAAATCTTCTTCTACATCTCGCTTCACTACTATTATACTTCTCTTCTTCGTAATATCTTTGATTAAGTGATGTATAATGCAATCATCCATGATCTTGATGACCCAATATTTCTACTTTCTTCTATCCCAACCTCAGGACACCTGACAATAAATGACAATCAATTACATTTATTCTTTACATTCTTCTATTTCATCCATCATCCTTCTTCTCTTTCACAAGAATCAATACTACACGATTACCTACAACTCTAAAAATACACTTTCATATATTTCATACATAGTCTCATGACCTCCATTTGATATCTAATATCTATTTTGTAGGTCCATTTTGAATTATATGCATATGTCATCCTTATTTTGATCATAACTCTCATTTTAGAAGGGTTTTTATGTATCTTCTCTTTACATATAGCACCATATTATTTTATACCATTATTTTTATAGTCATTTTAATGATATAGAAAATATACTAACATATTTGCTTCTTCTCATCTACATCTATGTTTATGTTTCTTTCATTTGTAAACATAGATTTAACATAGCTATTTTATTTAGCAATCTCTCTTCCATATATTGCATGTAGTTTTATATTACATACATAAATCACTTCTTTCCTTTTAGCCCTCAAGGCAAAGTGTGCAAGATACAAGGCTATTATTGCCTTGTTATCTCATTTTTCTTCTCAGTTTCAAGCACACCCTATTAAAATTCTCCTTTCTTTCTAATTCACTACTGTAAATTTTATAGGTTTTTGGGAATTTTCACATATCATAGCATTTTCATTAAATTATCACCATCTAATGCAAATTTTTTTCATTAGAAGTTATATTTGCCATTCTACATTGGTCCTAGCACCATACCACACACTTTTAACTCCTCTGCACCCCTGTTTTAATTGCAATTTAAGTAACTTTGCTTTCTTATTCACTGCTGTAGAATTTCATATTTGGGCATTAGTTACATATCTTAGCAATTTCATTGTACTTCACTATATAAATGCTAATTTGATTTGAAGGGAGGTTAAATTAGTTATTTCAGATAATTCCTAACTTCATTGTATACATTCCACACCCTTTCAAATCCCTATTTAATCAAATTTTTAGTCATCCTTGGCATTTTTATTCTCTTTACATGCATTTTCAAATTAGTCTTTAAATTGCTTAATTTAGTGGCTTAGATCTCTAATTTTCTCAATTACAGACATAGAAAACACTATTAGGATGATCCTATTTCAATATCAGTCCAAAATGTCATAAAAATCCACTCAAAATAGCCCCCAAAACCTTCAAAATCCTATGTTCAGACCAAATTCACCACCTTGCACAATTAGTGGTGAATTTGGCAACCAAAAAATACTTAGAACCAAATTTACCACTGACCAAATTCACTAGCGGTAAATTTACCAAAAGGTAAAAAATCCATTCCAAGAGGTGATGCAGGAGCATCTAGTGGTGTAAGAGTGATCTTGCAATCACCCAAAAGAAATGTAATTGTTTAATTTTGTAAAACTAGTAAAACTAGTTTAACTTGCAGGAGATTTTTGAAGGTCTTAGAGGTTGAATTTGAGGATTTTTAGCTAGACACATTCCTTGGTGTGAAAGCATTAGTGCAAAGAACCAAGTTTTGCTTTGCTTATTTCGTCTCATGCCCTTTGTGAAAACATGTTGTAATAGTCAATCGGGTCAACGAGCGCAAAGTTATGACCTCGGCAAGTTGCCCCCAAAAATTTCAAATTTCAAACTCATAGTTTTAGGTGGGAAAGGAGAAAACAAGGTCAAAAGGGGGGAATTTCAAATTTGTAATTAGTTAGTCTCTATAAGATCTATCTTTGGGGAATAGAATGCAAGAAATATTTGGCTCATTTGGCATTTTCTCTATATTTTTTGGATTGTATGTGCTTGTTTAATGTAACTCTGCTTCAAGTGGTATCAAAGCAAGCATTCTTGAGTGTGTAAATAGATCGCCATATGTGAGGCAGTTTACACCAAGATCTATGGTTAGGGTTTGTGATAGAAGTGAGAAAAATGCCTCCACGGAGAAACCATGGTGGGGGAAGAAATATGGTGCTAGAAGAAGATTTCAAAGCTTTACAGAGGTAAGTTTAGGCTCTATAAGAGGATCTATGTAGAGGGTTTGAGCCAAGGAGAGAAGATGGTAGTGAAGATAAAGTTGAAGAAGAAGAGGATCAGTTCGAGGAAGAAGAAAAGGCAATAGATTCTGCACAAGCCAGGTTATACCAAGCCATATCTCAAATTGGAAAGAGAAAAAATATGGAGGTTTCTATGTATTCTATAAATCTTGATCCAAAGAAGTAGATTGACTAGATCAATGATATGGAAGAATACTTTGAGTATGAGGAGGTTGAAGATCCAAATAAGGTCAAGTTTTCTAAGACCAAGCTTAACGGTCATGCCAACATATGGTGGAAGGGAGTCCAACTAGATATAAATAAAAGAGGAAAAGAAATGATAAAAAAATGGGATAAGATGGTGGAGAAGTTGAATAGGTAGTTCATTCTAGCTGACTACAAGTTGGATCTGTTAAAGAAAATGCAAGGTTTGAGGCAGTCAAGTAAGTATGTCAAGGAATACATAAAGGAGTTTTATAAAATTTTAATCAGAATAGGCCATTCTGAGGTCAACAAGGAGAAGGTAGCCCATTATATTAATGGGTTAAGAGCAAGTATTCAATAAGAGTTAAGTTTGGTCAGGATGACCACCATAGAGGATGCTTACTAGTTTGCCTTTAGGGTTTAAGAGAAGTTGAAAAAAAGGTTTGAGAGAAACCAAAGAGGAAGAGATCGTCATGGAATAACTAGTGGAAGAACAAATGGAGGACAAAATGAAGATCAAAAGAAAAATGGAGAAGCCAACAGTAGTCAAGACCAAAATGGGGATAATGCTTACCACCCTCGTGATCAGAACAATGGTTACTAGAGAGGAAGAGGAAGGTCTGGATGAGGGTTTGGTAGAGGAGTATTTTGTGGAACCTATTTCCACTGTGGGAAATAAGGACATCGAGCATACGAGTGTCCACAACACCAAGAGAGGACAAATAAGAGGCCCAAAGGTAATGCCCAAGCTGTGGTTGTTGATGAAGGTGCTGAATCTGAGCACTCTAAAGAAGCAAAAAAAGGAGAAGTGTTGATCACAAGGAGAGTCTTGTTAAATGAGGAGAGAGATCCAGATCAAAGGAAGAGCTTATTTTGCACAAGGTGTAAATGTGTAGGTAAGGTTTGTAATATTATCATAGACAATGGTATTACAGATAACCTAGTTTCAGAAGGAATGGTTACCAAACTATAGTTAGAGAGGAAGAGACACCCGCATCCATATCGGATTGCATGGTTGTAGAAGGACCATAGGGCTTTGGTCAGTGAGTAGTGCTTGGTAAAATTTAATATTGGGAATTACCGTGATGAGATCCTATGTGACATCCTACCTATGGATGCTTGTCATTTATTTTTGGGAAGGCCATGGTAGTTTGATAAGTGTGCAATGCATGATGGGCATACCAACACTTACTCCCTGACAAAGAATGGAGTGTGCCATAAGCTGAAGCCCCTGAAGGAGGTGGATGCAAAGTTATGTAGCAGTGCCATAATCTGTTTAGTTGAAGATAGAAGGTTTTTGGATGGTTTGAAGCATGAGAATATGTGCTATGCATTAATTCCTAGAGTAAGGGAATAAGAATGTAAAGATACCCCAATATAAGTCTCAGGTCTATTAGAAGAATTTCTAGATATTATATCAAAAAATGTGTCTAAGGGTTTGCCACCAGTGAGGAAGATCAGTCACCATATAGATTTGGTATCGAGAGCTAGTTTACCCAATAAGGAAATCCATAGAATGACTTCTGTAGAAAGTGAGGAGCTAAACAGGCAAGTCCAAGAGTTGCTAAAAAAAGGACTGATTCGGGAGAGCCTGAGTCCATGTACAGTACCTGCAATACTAGCACCAAAGAAAGATGGAGGGTGGAGAATGTGTATAGACTCCTGAGCTATTAACAAGATCACCATAAAATATAGATTTCCATTTCCAAGGATGGATGATATTATGGACTATTTGAGTGGGGCCAAGTACTTCACAAATATTGACATGAAGAGTGGATACCATAATATTCATGTTAGAGAAGGGGATGAGTGGAAGACAACCTTCAAGACCATATAGGGTTTGTATGAGTGGTTGATCATGCCATTTGGACTAACCAATGCACCAAGCATATTCATGTGGCTGATGAATGAGGTATTGAAGGATTTTTTAGGAAAATTTGTTATTGTCTATTTGGATGACATTTTAATATTTAGCAATACTATAGAAGAGCACCTGATGCATATCAAAAGAGTTTTTGAGAAGTTGAGGGAGGAGCAATTGCTGATTAATTTGAAGAAGTGTAGTTTTGTGAAGAAGAAGTTAGTGTATCTAGGATTTGTCATCTCAGATGAAGGTCTAAAAATAAACCCAAAAAAGGTGAGGGCTATCATTGAATGGCCTACTCCAAGGATCATAACTGAGGTAAGATCATTCATGGTCTAGCAAGTTTTTACAGGAAATTTATTAGAAATTTTAGCAGTATTTGTGAACCTCTGATAGAAACAATGAGAGGGGATAAGAAAGAATTTAATTAGAACTTAGGAGTATATAAGAGCTTTTATATTTTGAAGAAGAAGGTTATAGAGCAACCTATTTTAGTGCTTCTAGATTTCAATAAGGTATTTAAGGTATATTGTGATGCTAGTGGTAGTGCCATAGGAGCTGTGTTGAGTCAAGAAGGTAAACCTGTTACCTATTTTAGTGAGAAGCTTAATGATGCTAGGAAGAAATGTTCTATATATGATTAGGAGTTTTATGCTATATAGTTTAGGCTCTGAATAAATAGAGGCACTATTTATTGCCAAAATATTTTATTCTATATACTGATCATCAGGCCTTACAATATATTAATAGCCAAGGGAAGCTAAATAAGAGGCACTTGAAGTGGCTTGAGTTTCTACAAAGTTATACCTTTGTGTTGAAGCACAGGAGTGGAAATTCAAATAGAGTTGCAGATGCCTTAAGTAGAAGGTAGTGTTTGTTGAAAAAAATGAAGGTGGAAGTTGTAGGGTTTGATGAACTTAAGAGTTTGTACCTTGAAGATCCTGATTTTACAAAGGCTTGGAGGGCTTGCTTGGCACATGTTACTTTGGACAGGACTAAGTGGTTGGATTTTCTAATCCAAGATGGAATTTTGTTTAGCATAAATTAATTATGCATTCCAAGGAGTTTAATGAGGAAGAATCTAGTCAAGGAGAAGCACAGTGGAGGGTTGTATGGACACTTTGGTAGGGATAAGACCATTTCTCTTGTTAATGAGAATTACTATTGGCCACAGTTGTAGCAAGATGTTAAGAGATTTGTACAAGGTTGCAAAGTATGCCATATTGCCAAGGGTGTGAGACAAATTACAGGATTATATCAACCATTACTTGTACGAGAGAGACCATGGGAGGACATCATCATGGATTTTATTCTTGGCCTACCAAGGACACAGAGGGGGAATGACTCCATATTTGTGGTGGTTGACAGATTTTCAAAGATGACACATTTTATTCCCTGTCAAAAAACTAATGATGCAATTCATGTTGTAAGGTTGTTTTTCAAAGAGGTGCTACGACTTCATGGTCTACCAAAGAGTATTTTTTCTGATAGGGATACCAATTTTATTGGGTATTTATTAAGGACCCTATGGAAAAAATTGAAGATATACTTGAAATTCAGTTCTGCATACCACCCATAGAGTGATGGAAAAGCAAAGGTGGTGAATAGAAGTTTGGGTAATCTACTGAGATGCTTGGTAGGAGATAAGCCCAAGGGATGGGATTTGGTTTTTCCATAGAAAAAATTTGCATACAATAATTTCGTCAATAGGAGTACTAAAAAATCTCCATTTCAAATCATATATAGGAGCAGTACAAGAAATGCTTCTGAGTTGAGGAAGATGGATACAGGGGAAAAGTTTAGTGCTAAGGCCGAGGACTTTGTAGAGCATATGAAGAGCTCGCATGAAGAAGTGCAGAAGCATATTACTAAGATGAATACTTAGTACAAGACAAGGGCAGACCAGAAGCGATGGTTTAAGAAATTTGAAGTGGGAGATGAAGTTATGGTCCATCTAAGAAAATAAAGGTTTCCTACGAAAATCTATAACAAGATAAAAATGAAGAAGTTTGGACCATGCAAAATCATATAAAATTAGGATTCAGGCAATGCATATGAAGTGGAATTGCCAAGTGGACTTAACATATCACCTATTTTTAACATTTGATATTTGGCAAAATACCATGAAGGAGACAATGGTGAGGGACCAGTAGTAGAGTTGTGGAGTATTCCAGCATCTACTCTAGAGACGGAAGATATATAAGAGATCTTGGATACCCGCATTGGTAGAAGTACCAAAAATATGTAGTATGTAGAATATCTGGTTAAGTTGAAGAGTAGACTTGTTGAAGATTCATCTTGGTTGTCAAAGGTCGAGGTTGAATACCTTGGTTTTATTCTAACAATAGATAATTGAAGGTCACTTCTCAAATTACCTTGGGTGTTTGATGCAAGAGCATCCAATGGTGTAAGAGTGATATTGCAATCACCCAAAAAAATTGTAATTGTTTAATTTTGTAAAACTAGTAAAACTAGTAAAACTAGTTTAACTTGTAGGAGATTTTTGAAGGTCTTAGAGGTTGAATTTGAGGATTTTCAATTAGATACAGGCCTTGGCGCGAAGAGCCTTGGCACAAAGAGCCAAGTTTTTTCTCGCTTAGTTCATCTCATGCCCTCTCCAAAAATATGTTATAATAGTCAATTAGGTCAACGAACGCGAAGTTATGACCTCAGCAAGTTGCCCCCAAAATTTCAAATTTCAAACTCATAGTTTTAGGTGGGAAAGGAGAAAACTGGGTCAAAAGGGGGGAATTTCGAATTTGTAATCAGTTAGTCTCTGTAAGATCTATCTTTGGGGAATATAATGCAAGAAATATTTTGCTCATTTGGAATTTTCTCTATCTTTTATGCATTTTATGTGCTTTTTTAATGTAACTCTGCTTCAATAGGTAAGCATACTCAAATTTTTATTAAAAAGGGGTCTGATCAGTTGTTTAGACATGTTTTCTACCACATCCAACCCTTAGATAGACCCTAATTTTTTTGGTTTTTTGTGGAGATACCAAAATTGCCACTCCTAGAGGTAAATTTGGTAGCAATGGTGAATTTGGTAACGTGCTTCTAAAAGAGGTGATTTTACCACTTAGCACTTTTCTAGCCTTGTATTTTCTATTTCTCTGTGTTTTCCTTCTGTTTTCTACTATTTTGTGTCCTAAAATCATATTTAATTTGGGAAATTAAGGAATCTTAACTATAAAACCCAAATTGTTTACAAAATACTTTAATTGCTTTACAAAACGTCTCAATTGCATCACAAAACATCTTTAAACAAGTTAATCAAGGAACCCTAGACTTAATATTGTCTTATTAATCATTTTCAAGTACATAGGCAAAAAATCAAAAGTCAATTAGTTGCATTTAGGCTATCTTGTCTTCTTGCACTTTCTCTTGTTTTACCTTGGAATATAAAAATCTTCTAGTTATCTCATCCAAATATGAAAAGCATATAGGATAGCTCTTGTATTCTTGCATTTGTGTGATAAAAGCCTTAGCATTGCATTTAGATGATCATTGAATTTTAGGTTTAAATAACCATTAAGGCTCGAAAAAGAGTCGAGATAGATAGTGATCCAAAACCTTAGGTGTTTTATTTGAATAAACCCATAAAACACCAATAAAACAAGCATTACATCAACTTCTACAAGGCATAAAAAAACATTGAGTAGGAGTCTAGTTGTGTTGAGAATCTTCGTATTCTTGGGGTCTCATTTGGAAAGAGACTCTCGAGTGGGGAAGTAAATATTCTAATGAATCTTCCCATACACACTTGGCATTAAATTGGACTTAAGAGGAAAAGAACACAATTTTTCCTACATCTACAAATTCTCAAACAACTAGATAAGGGATCCATAACATCAGCACATTGATTGTTGGTAAACATACAATAATTTATATAAGTATTTTGATCTCCACCATTAAATGAAACTAAAATAAGATTGAAACCACATAATATTGACATAATAGTCGAATGATTATTGAAAGGATTGGAGTCATTGCAAGAATTTGATGAAAATATCTTACAAAATAGAAAAATTATTTATGGTGCAAACATAAAATAGAGATATTCCTCTTCATTTCCTATATATATATATATATACTTAAAGCATCATATGTTATTGGTTTGTTTTGATAAACTTTATGAATATTAATTGACTAGCTTTTCCACACTACGTGGTGTGAAACATAAGGTTGAATTTACAATATATTGACTTTACAATATGTTCACCAAAATATTTGGGTAGAAGACATAATATGAAATGTTAATTTAATATTAGGAAATGATGAATTAAGTGTAAAAAACCATGTAAACTATAATTTTAAAGACAAAAATGAAAAACTAGCATCTAAATTTAAAAATATAAAAATAAAGCAAATCAAGTACTATTCAAATATTATAAATACTACATATATTATATTAGACAAGTGATAATTACAATAACTATAAATGATAAATTATTGTAAAAAATATGCAATTTCAATCCTAGCAATGTATTTTAAAAATGAATGTTTACTATGTTTATGGAAAATCAAATCTAAAGATGTGCAAGGAAGACCATTATTTAGAATCCATGGAGGTTAGCAATATAGCTTTTTCCCTAATTGTTGTTAATACATAGAGCGTAAATGGTAATTTCTCTCGAGAATACATATAAAAAGAAACCCATGGAAGCTCGAAGAATTGCATTTGGTGCCTTTCATTAAGCCAAGGAATCTTAAAAGGACTCCCAACCCACAGCTGAAGTATTCTCATGACATGGCGGTCTTCCCTTCACAAAGAAACGACATCATGTATGGGGATTATATACAAGTCACCAGCAACAGCAACAGCCAGTGGAACATCGATGGATGTAATTTACACTTTCAAGCCCCCTGCAGACGATCAAGAATTACAATCATACCAACCACGAAAGCCATATCAATGTCTTTCTCCACCACAACACTTAAAACGTCCTTCTGCCCGTGTATCGGTTTCGCCTTCACACAAACCAGTCAAAAATTCATTTCAGAGCCTACAAAAAAAATAATATTAAATAAAAATGAGGGAAAAAAAAGTGTTATTCTCATTGTGTAAGAAGAGAGAGGAAAGTACCAACGCAACGAAGCCACCAGAAACAGTGTAAACAGTCCAACAACCCTCTGAATATTTTGCCTCAAATCGGTGGTAGTAGTTGCTGCCCTCCCCTTTTCTCTTCAACTCCGCACAGTAATGAAAACCAGGAGACCTAGATTTCGTCACCGTAAACAAAGTTTGCTTTTGTTCATCTTTTCCGATGCTCGACGCTGTCCATTGCTCCTGCACGCTAACCTTCTGCTCACGACATACGAAGAAGAATAAAACATGGTGAGGGTTTGAATCGCGTAGAATGTAACGAGAGGGCTGAGTTACGCGTCCGTCTTACCTTGGGGCCCATTTTAATAATAGCCGTTTGTGAGGCGTCTTTGAGAACCAAGACGTTGTCCGTTTTTTTGCCGCTTAGTTCTGCTTGGAACACTTGGCTTCCTGTTGTGTCTTGAACCGTCATAACTACGGCGCCGACGGATGGTTTCTTCCTTATTATCAGTTCTGTCTGGGCATTTGCCATATATTGTTGCCCTACTACTGGAAAGACCGTCGAACGGTGCTGAGCTGACCTTGTTTTCTGCGACCAAAACGATTGTAATAGGGAAGTGGTCATCATATAAGCAATTCTAACGAACTTTGTCTTCCAAAGACTAATAATATACTGATGTATCGTTCTTGTTGTGCCCTAGATAATTCTAAATATCTACCAGTTTCGACAAAGATAAATTCTTGTCGTGGAAAGAAAAATAAGCTGAATATATTCCACCCTATCAATAAAGAACGAACCAAAAAAAAATTAAATTATTCGTTTTCATTCAATTCTCAGGAAATGCAATTCCGAGCAGACTCTGGACTTCGTCCGATACCCAGAACATCGAGAAGCCAGAGAAAGGAATCATCGTCCCAAGTTTGGGAACCAAAGGAAAGTTATGACAAGCAAATCGACGGTTATTAGTCTAGCCAGAGAACACGATATACAGGGAGCTGTCCGATCCGTTGATACGATCGGCACTGCGTCAGTAAATAGTACAGCGTCTCCGTTCCGTTTAATTAATGAAAGGAATGATGTATGTACTGGTCAAAGCATAAACGGTTAACGAATGTAGTCAACAAGTCTGAAGGAAATCCGATGCCTCGGCGTCTCTCGAGACTTTGGAAGCGGGGGTATTTGAGCCGGTCGGATGAAATCGGTCTGTCTGGTCAGTAGGAGTCATCCAGACCCACCATTCGAAGAACGATTTTAAAAATAATACCTGATGATGTATGTTTGGTGGGTGAAAGATTTGAATATATATTATACTTATCCTCTTAATATTATAATACATAAATAATTGATATTAAATTTTAATTAATTAAAAAAACCTAATTTAAAAATCAAACTAAAATAACCATGTTGATTCTACTTATGTATTTGAAGAGGAGAATGGGAGAGCGGCTCTAAACACTAAACAACTAAACGGGAGAGCGGCTCAAAACACGACACAAGAACGGCATAACACGCGACGCCGACGGCAAGGTCTGCGTTTGTGATCATAACTATTTAATTTTAAAGTGTTTATTCTTTTAATTCATCTGAATGGAATCCTATACCTTTCAAAGTTTATCATTCTTTTATTAAGGTGGATTACGCATCAATTATTTTACAAGAACAAAATTTTAACATAAGATATATTAATAAAAATAAATAACTTATAAAATAGTGACTTCTATGTTTTCGTCTTATTCATAAATTTTCATGTCGACCGGTCGTGACGATAATGCGGAGTTGGTATACTAAACTCACGGGCCCACCTTCAAATCGTTTAGTTGATAGAGATTTTCTGAAATTGGACGACTTTTACAACTTTGCAAGTACATAATATTTACGGTTAACAATTGATTAAGATAAAAGTAATCACCCACGTTTTACATAATTATACATCCTATAAATTTATAGCTAGATTATGGTTATATAACCATGATAAAAAAAAGATCTTTTCAGATTAGAAAACACTCTTTTAGATATTTTAGATTTAGATGAAAGTAAATGAATTTTTACCTTAAAGAGAAATAAAATTATTTGTTTTAAAATTAGTCTATATTTTAAATTAAAAAAAAATTGGAAGATAGAACGTTCAAAAAAAAAAGTAATCAAAGAAATTATGAATAGTAGAAGAAAATATACGTGATAAAACAAGACAATAGATTGATAAATGATGCATTAAATTTTATGATGTTTGGAATTCTAATAAAGAAATTAAATGGTTTATAATAGAAAATTTTTGACTTATCATATAGATAGAAATTTTAGAAAGGAAAAAGCAGTTATATTAACTAGTTCAACCCAAAATGTGAATGCAACTAAAAGAAGCACATAAATGCAAAGATTGAAAAGAAGATAGTTCAACTAAGATGTAGTTCACACAATCTTAGATGTGAAACTAGGAAATGGGTAATTCCTCAAGATGCATGGTCAAAATAAATATGTCTTTTACATAACAAGAGTAGTGGAGACTAAACAATATTTTGTTGTAGAATGTGAAGCTTACAAGAACATCAAGTTTATATATGAGGACATTTTAAAAGTAAACTCACAAATGGAAGTTTTTGAAGAATTGAAAATAAAAAAATACGGAAATTTCTCATCAAAATAAACAAAAAACACATTACAAAAGATAAGAGGATGCTATGATAGCAATTTAAAAATGAAAGTAGTAAATTTGAATTCGAGCTTAGGCAAAAATATTTTAGGAGTGCTGAATCCCTACGATTTCGAGATGGATCCTATTACGAAGGTTGATCGATCCAAGTACAGGTTTTGGTTCGAGTCACAAGTTGTTTTTTGGATGGAGGATCTAGATTAATGAGACCTAGGGAAGTTTGAAAGGGGGGATCATTATCCTTCGAGGTTAAATCAGAATCTGACGTGCTCATGTTATTTTGCTCAGGTGGCAATAGGATTGAAAGGGGTAGATAAGGAAGTGTTATGTGAGACTTTCCCTAAGTCAAATGAATAATGGATTCCTGATAAGCTAATTGATAGTATTATGGAGAAGAAAACGTGGAACCTTATCAGAAAATTTTGAGGAATACCCGATTTGGACACACTGAATAGGTGCGCCTTGGCTTGTTGGAAACCTTAGGGTCTTCTTGAAGTAGTGGCCATTCCTAGGGGGTTCATATTGTTTAAGCTAAACTGTGAGAAATATTCTATTAGAATCTTGCAAGGAGGTCCTTGGTTCTTTGGAAAGAGAGTTTTGTTCCTGCATAGATGGGACCTTCAATTGAACACCTAGATGCAATGGGTGAATCTTATCCCTTTATGGGTGATCCTCTCAGAACTGCCTATCTATTTTTTTCATAAGAGCATCCTTCAAGTGGTTGTTAGCTATATCGGAGGATTCATCTCTTATGATGATCCTTCAAGGTCAATTTCTTGTATGATGACTTCTATATTGTGTGTTATGACATATATTGATAGGGATATTCCATATTATGTGGATGTGGTGTCTAGACTGGGCTCTTGGACTTAGAAAATTATCTAAAAGTATAACACATAGGCTCGCTAGATCTATAGCAAGGTGGGTCACTTAAGAAATGCTTACTCTATGCAGAGAAAGCCTACCCCTAAGTCTGCAAGAAGTAAGGAAGTGATTAGCAAGTGGATTTTGAAATGAGATATTTCCAAAGGAAAGGAGATATTGTAGGACCTAGAGCATACTACGGTGGAGTCTTTATTTGTGCCCCCCATGGAGCAAGAGGTAGAAATAGTTTTAATCCCCTCTAGCCTATTCTATAGAGAAGAAGAGCTCATCCAAACTTCAACAGACAATAAGATCATAACTCCAAAAGGTAGGAGGAATACCCAACCTTTTGTAGATCTAAAAAACCTAGGAAAGGTATACTCTGTTGATCTTGATCTACACAACAAGTTTGATAACCTTACTTCTGAGGAAATAATATTGTAGCAAGTTATTGTGATCCCTGTTCATTCTCCTATGATGGAGAAAGGGTCATCTAGTGTTCCTCTTAGAAAGGTTCTATATATGGGATTATCTATTTTGATTCCTATCCTAGAGAAAGAATCTCCCGGTCCCAAAACCATAAGTCATAGAAAGCTCAAATTTGACTTTGGAGTGGAAAACAGAGTTAGAAAACCTAGTAATAAATCATTAAGGAAAAGAGAAATAGAAGTTACAATTGGTGATGTAGCTCAACCATTACTATCCCTGGATAGACCCAAATCAAGAAGTTATAGGTAACTTAGACTTGATAGTTTCAAACCTCCTCACCAGGAGTTAGATGAGGTAAATTCCCCTCGTAATCCATCCAAATGAAAGTTTTCTCAAGGAATTTCAAAGGTATTAATGGCCCTACAAAATAGAGGGTGTTAGCATAATTTAAAATGGATTAAGCCCCAAAAATTTTACTCATCCAATAATCTAAATTATAGGAATATAGTTTTGATTTTTTCATAAGAGAGCATGGAAAGAGGCTGGTTTTGCAGCCTGTCAAGCGATAGGGGCTTATGGAGGTTTATTGTGCTTTTGGGACCCTATGAAGTTTTATGGGAAATTTATTTCCTTAACAAACAAATTTATGAACACATCCTTTTACTATAAAATGGCTAGTAGAAAATTGATTTTGACTAATGTCTATGCCTCAAATGCAAGTATTGATAGATGCAAATTTTGGTCTAATTTAATTGACCTAAATAATTCCTTTTGTGAGGATGTTTGGGTCCTTGTAGGTGACTTCAATTCTCCTTTGTTTCCCTTGGATAAGAAAGGGGATAACCCGCATGATCCAAGATGTGTTGTGAGTATTACATTATTTGGTCCTTTTTTCCTAATGTATGTGTCACTTTGTGAAAGTAAAATGTGTCAAAAGAGAGAAGTGAGTGAAGAGTCACATTGACATGTGGCATGTTGAGAGCTTGTATTAATTACAAGAATGTGAAAGGTTGCTTTTCCCATATTTGTAGAGAAGAGCAATAGTTTAAGGACTAAAAAGTCAGGTATTGTATTATATTGGAGATAACTCTCCATGGTTGTATCATATATTGATCATACCTTGAGTATGAAAGCATAATACAGTGAAGAGCTCTCTTTTGTGATATACATTTGTGTCAATATCCTTGTGTCAATATTTATGTGTGTGATATTGTGATGTTATTATGTTTCAATGCATAATATTATGATCCTGGTTAATATTTTGTTAACATGAAATAGTGTCATGTTACAAAATGGTATAAGAGAAATGTTGAGAGAGTTTTGTAGAAAACCAGAAAATCAAAGAGCCAAGGAGAACTAGTGAGCTAAGCTGTTTATATATTTTTTAGGACATTCCTCACCATCCGATGACATGCCCATTTGAGGGTGTTAATGGCATGGATATTTGTGATATCAGAGTGAATCATCATTAAGAAAGAGATCTTGAACATCAACTGTAAATGTGAGGTTCCACCATCAGGACCAGATGGGTCTTCTCTAAACTCGATGATATTTGAAACCTCGTTCACATGGAACCCAAGATTTTGTAAACCTTTGTTGTAGAGGAAGAAACATGGGAAGAAGCTCATCACCCTAAAGTCGATATTTTTTAACTGGTGCATTCGTCCTCATTACACATGGTGATGATAATGTTACCCTCATAGGACGTGTCCTTGAGCTTCTTACACATTGAAAAATATTGTCATGTAAGTTGCACCAGGTGGAGGTTTTTACAAATACATAGATGTTTTCCTTGTACTGATTTTAGTGGTGCAACATAACGTAGATTAAGTTATTGGTGTAATATATTTCAGATCCTAGCAGGAAGCAGTAGAATTTGTACAACGTGGCTGAATAGAGCTAAGAGAATTTACAACTGGTGTGAGGTGGTTGTGGTTTAGTATCACTTATCCATTATAGCTAGTGCAATTTTGTCCAAGAATATAGTGACCATTTTTTGGTAGGAGAACCAGGAAAAAATAATAAAAAATTTCTAACATATATTTGCTCAAACGTTCACAAAAGTAGTGACAAATTCTCCACAACGAAATCAAATTTTCTATTTGAGAAAGCCTCTTTGCGAGGAGCCCTGTTAGGAAATTAGGGCACTATTCACTTTATTGTAACATGCATAACAAAAATAGTGGTCAAGACTGGAATTTCTTTGGTGTGGGATATGACATATTTATCTAATAATCAATGGTGGTTTGTGCTATCCACACTATTATATTCACTGTAAATAATGCATAGACACATTACGTGACAAATTTTGACATTGTAAATTTATTAAGGATGTGACAAACATATTTTCAAAACCTACAGAGGTTACATAGTCGTCCTCAAGCGACTAGGACAATAGTGTGGAAGTTTCCTTTTGGAAGGCAACCACTTATGACCCATATCCACATGGCAGACCCATATCCGTGTAATCGACAATGCTAGGAGGAGGCATGAAGAAGATATAAGGGTTCAAATTGAGGTTCATTTTTATATTCAAATCGAGGCTATTGGAGTTATTTTTTGAATATCAAAAGGAATTTATAAGGAGTTATATTTTCAATAAAAAATAAAAAAATAATAATAATTTTTTTTTTTGGATGAAAAAACCATTATATTAATAAAATAATGTTTAATCATACAAAAAAGGTGGGTGGTATTAGCACACCCTACAAACCAATAAATTAACCATTGTGGTTAAGAGTATACAAGAGTGTCAGAAACAACCCAAAAACTGCCAATAACAACTACCAAAACAGTATTAAATATGCATTCGGAAAGAAAGAAGCCGAGAAATTACTGCCACCTAGAAGGGGAAGGAATATGCACATGACTCATAATGTAGGGTGCATTCCCCCAATGATCCATGAGGGTACGCAAGTACTGTAGCTCCACCTGTACTTTTTAAACCTGTACTTGAATCTGTAACCAACAATCAAAGAATATATCATATTTATCAACAACAGAGAAGACATATCCGACATATTGCTAAGAAAAAATAGCTCTATTATGGGACTTCCATAGATAAAACAAGGTACCAATTCTAAAAATATTCCAAACAACATCCAAGTTGAAGGAAAAAGCAATAGGGTCACCCAAAATAGCATGCACCCAAGTAAAATCCTCCTGCATAAAAGGTCTAAAAAATTCAAGAAGCCACTCCCAAGCTAACTGAGCCCGATCACAAGACCAAAAAGCATGCAGTAAATCTTTTGCTTGTCCACAAATCGAGCAAATGAGATTATGGACACCCAGATGATTGAGCCTACTGCCAATAGGTAACCCTTGATGTAAGAGACTCCAAGAAAAAAAACTCTGTTTAGGTTCAATATAAGTAGCCCAAGCAATCCGAAACCTCTTATTCCATTGGGAGGGAAGAGAGACTAAATTCCATCTCAGAGTGAGCTTATCAACCATTGGAACTTGTGGGGTGAGCCATTTGTAACCAAGATGAGCTTTATATTACAAAACAGGAAGCTCCCCAGGCCAACACCAATCTGACCACCAGGGTTTTTGAAAATTCTTATGTAGTTTGCTCCAAATAGAAAATAAAATACTATCAATAACCATCTCATAAGTGTCTCTATCACCAGGATTTAAATTGTAAATTTGATGAAAACTTTCCCAGGGTATCCAAAACCTGGCATGTCAAGAGAAGAAATAAAAAATGGAAGCAATACCATGCTTACAGAACCTCTGCGCTCTGACCCACTGCACCAAAGCTAAGGGAGAACCTTGCCAAGTGATAACAGGAGACCACCAAATATTCATGGAAGACAAAGAGGCACCTGCTTTGTGAAAAATACCTTTCCAACTAAGCTAGGTTTTGAAGGCCTCCCAGGCTTTCCAAATACTATGAATGACAAAAGAACCTTTAACATTAATAGGGACAGGGGTAGTAAGAATGGATTGCAATCCCACCCCTTTCCAAATTTTCTTCCCCTGAAGAAAACCAGAAGAAATGCAATGCCTGACCAACACTTTCCAAGATTCATTCCCCAATTAAAGATCGGGTGATCCATTTAGCACAAAGGGCAAGACCTTGTCGGTGACAATCAAACAAACCCATGCCTCCATAATCCTTGGGCAAACAACAAATTTTCCAGGCTACCCGATGAAAACCTTGCTTGATAGAGTCTTTGGCCCACAAGAAGTCTCTCAGAAGCTTATCCAGCTTTTTATAACAAGATTTGTATGGAACTCAACAAGATGAATAATAAACATGGGTAGTGGCTAAAACCTTAGAACAAATCTAAAATTTTCCTGCCAGAGAAAGTATCTTACTAGTCTAGTAAGAAATCTTCTTTTCCACTTTATCAATAACATACTGCCACAATTGAGCAGAGGAACTATGAAATGCAAAAGGAATTCCAAGAAATTTAAACACCTCACCTGGATGAATCCAAGTCCATTGGAATTGATGTAACCAGTGTGCCAGTTGAGATTGAGATTTTCGAAAACATGATGTTTTTTTCCATTGTATAGAAGAACCAAAGGCTAAACAGAACACCTCTAAGCAACTAATAGCCGAGGAAAGAGATTTCTCATCTTCTTGAAGCGTTAATAGGGAATCATATGCAAAATTACCATTGACCAACTGACGGTCAGAATTAGGGAGAGCAATACCCTTGATTAATCCTTGATCCATCTTATGGGCCAAAAAATAGCCAAAAGCCTTTGTAGCAAGAATGAAAATAGATGGAGCAAGAGGGTACCCCCGTATCACAGAGTGATCAAGAGAAATTGATTGAGATTGACTATTATTCAAGGTAATAACAACTGAAGCATCTTGAAATAACATAAGAATGGTGTTCACAAATATTGGCCCAAAACCTAGAGCCTGAAGCATGGCAGTTATGAAGTACCACTCCATATTATCATAGGCTTTCTCAAATTCTATCTTAATGAATAAAGGATCTTGTTCAAAATTTCTTGCCCACTCCATATCTTCCCAAATAGAAATAACATTATCAAGAATGTATCTTCCCTTAACAAAGCCAGTTTGTTCAGGTCTGACAATCAAAGGCAGAATAGATTTAAGCTTAAGTGCAAGGGATTTAGCAATAATCTTGTAGCTCACATTAAGCAGGGTGATCGACCTCCAATTGGTGATGAGCTCAAGATCTCTAGAATTAGGAATAAATTTAACATTGCCTTTGTTAATAATGGAACCCAGTGAACCACATTGCAGGGCTTCAAGATAAACTTTGTGGAGATCAAAACCAAGCATATCCCAAAATTCTTTATAGAATTCACATGGGAAGCCATCAAGCCCAGGTGCCTTATCATTGGCCATAAGTGACAAGGCAAATTTTAGATATTCCAGAGAAAGAGGAGTGTCACAAAATAATATTTGCTCATGAGAAAGCTTGTTGGGGACAACAACGGTAAAATCAACAAGAGCTTGCCTTCTAGCATCATCAAGGGGTTGAGAAGCAAAAAAACCTTGATAATGTGAAAAAAATACTTTGACAATGTCTGAAAGATCTATAAATCTCTGCCCATCAACTTGAATTGCTTGAAACTGAGAATGTTGAGCAGGAGGTCTAAGGCATTTGAGCACGTAATTGAGCCCACTTTGAGCCAATGCATTTGAGCACGTAATTGAGCCCCCTTGGCTTCATACAAATAAACCTTTTTTAGGTCATGCTGAATAGAAGAAACTTGGGATTGAGCAACAGAGTTGAAAGGAGAGGTTTCAAGCCTGATACAGGCTTTGGATAGCTCACTTTGCAAGGCAGACTTAGCCTATTTTCATCGTTTTGCAACTTCAACACCCAGAGTTCGCAACACCTTAGTGGTTCATTGAATGGCATCATTCCACCATTCAATCCTTCCAGAAATACCATCAAGTCTAGGAATCAAATTCCAAATGCAGAATATATGAGATTTCATGCTAAAGCTATGCAAAAAAGAAACATTTAGGTAAAACTATGAAGAATGCACTCTAGGTTGAAAGTTTAACATTACCACTGAGAATAAAATAGGTGAATGATCATATAGTGTAGTACCAATCAAAGTCAACACATATGGTGAAGAAGGCAAAATATGGGAGAATTAAAAATTTTCACACTAAAAAATCATGGCTTTGTCCAATCTTACCAAAACCCTAGAAGAAGCATCCTGAAAATTGGACCAAGTGTACCAAAGATCTTGCGATAAGTCAAAAGGCGAGAAGCAGGAATTAGGGTCATAAAGGCGAAGCTTGTTTTTCATAAAAAACCAAACTTCTCTTTCACCTAAACACCATCGCATCAAGACATGACTGACCTTATCAGAAGATTTCTCCACCATATTAAAATCTCCACAGAGCACCCAATTGGAAAATGGTAGATTCATGGCAAGCCATCTCCACAACTCGCATCTATCGAAAGTGACATTTGAGGCATACACATTAACCACCCCAAGCGGTTTTCCACAGATCTCGAGCAAAATCCAGACAACTTTATTGGATGGGTCAACACCCCAAGTCACAACATTATTCTATAATCGAGGCCCAAGGATAGTGATGGCTCCTCCTTTTCTCGGGGAATGCTTTGTGGCAAAAGAGGTACTTTGTGGCCACAAAAAATCACATGTACACTGCAGATTGAAATAAAAAATCTTAACTTCTTGTCGACATAAAATATCAAGGTTTCCATGCATTCAAGAAACATTTGACATCTCATTTCGGACCAAATATTTTTTGACCGGGTCCGTCAGTCCTCGAACATTCCATCAACATTGATTTACAAAACCAGTGATGCTAAAATTTTTGTTGATCAATGTAATGATGGTTTTGGCCATTTTGAGAAGCACACAAAGGGAATTGATTCCAAATTGCTACAAAAAATGGGTGATAAATAGAAACATTTGGGAAAGCATGAACAAGGCATGAAAGAACCATTTGTACCAATAATAAGACCAAATGTTAAGGTATTGAGTACATAGGATAGGTGAATCAAAATAATTCTAGCACAAAATTTGTAATAAGTAATAATGATACCAAATTGGTGACAAAAATAGATGTGAGCATTGTGGTAAATATGGTCATAGGATAGAGAAATGTTGGAATCTCTATTCTTGTAAATTTTGTGGAGGACATAACCATTCACATATGTTTTGTCTACAAAAAGAAAGGAAATAATGTAGATTAAAAATGAATTGTGGATGGATTTATATGAATTCTTCGGATAAGCTAAAAGGCATGTTATATGGTTTCTTCAAAAGGAAACCAACTATGATAAAAATTTGATAGGATATAGAGTTAGTGGCACATAGAGAGTGAAGACAATTTTGATGAAGGGGGAATGTGTAGTCATCAAATTTGTAAAAAGTTTTTTACCAAATAATGTACTAAAGGGGGTGTTGTGAGTATTACATTATTTGGTCCTTTTGTCCTAATGTATGTGTCACTTTGTGAAAGTTAAATGTGTCAAAAGAGAGAAGTGAGTGAATAGTCATATTGACATGTGGCATGTTGAGATCTTGTCTTAATGACAAGAATGTGAAAGGTTACATTTCCTGGATTTGTAGAGGAGATAAATAGTTTGAGGACTAAAAATTCGTATGTTGTATTATATTGGAGATAACTCTCCATGGTTTTATCATATCTTGATCATACCTTGAATATGTAAGCATACTATAGTGATTATCTCTCTTTTGTGATATACATTTGTGTCAATATCCTTGTGTCAATATTTATGTTTGTGATCTTGTGATGTTCTTATGTTTCAATGCATAATATTATGATCTTGGTTAATGTTTTGTTAAAATGAAATAGTATCATGTTCCAAAAATAAGTACGAAAGACTTTGCAAATTTTATAATGGAAGCATGGCTCATGGACCTGGATCTTAAAGGGATAAAGTTCACATGGAATAACCACAAATCAAGAGAACAACTTATCCTTTCCAAATTGTATAGAGTCCTAGTTTCTCAGGAGGAAATCCCCATATTTGGGGATGCTACCCTCTCTACCCCCCCCAGGGTGGTCTTTGACCATAATCCCCTTTGACTTGAACTGCCTAATAATTCTACTTATCATCCTACGCCTTTTAGATTCGAAGAGATGTGGTGCAGTCACCCAAATTTGGAGGCCTCATTTAGGTATTCGTGTATAGAAGACTTTGTGGGTGAAGGTATGATCAAGCTTGTTAGAAAAATTGGATTGGTTAGGATTAAGCTTAAATAATGGAATAAGATATTTTTGGGAATGTTTTTAGGTGCAAGGAAATATTGAAAGTGCACCCCTATGAGTTGGAAATTTTAGTGGAGAAGGATGGTTATTCTGTGGAGCACTCCATTAAAGAAAAAAAATCTCTCAATAATCGATAACACCTTGGTCAATAAAGATATTCTTTGGAAACAAAAGTCTAGGAACCTATGGTTGAAGGAGGGGGATAATAATACAAATTTTTTTCACTCCTTGAATCTTTGACAAAAAGGTTTTAATAGGATCAAATAATTCAGTAAATTGGATGGGAGAAAGACTAGAAATATTGAGGATATTAGAGCAAAAGTGGTGATGCACTTCAGTTCATTTTTAAGTGACAGGTCTCCTAGGGATGTTCTGTTAAGATCCTGCTATAAAATAAACTCAAATAACACACTCTCACACAATTGCTTGGAAATAACTCACATAAACATCACATTAATATAACAGAAATTTGCATAAAGAACAATCTCACAATAGAGCTGAATCGCGAGGCCTCTTCGAGGGGGCAACCTCCTTCAATACTTCATTAATTTTGCAAAAGATGGTTACATTGGTGCCCTTTCGGGTATTTAAGGAGTTTCCTTCCAAGGTTGGCTTACATGCATAATGCCACCCGAATTACATGCATAGTGCCACTTTGAATTACATGCACAATGCCACCCGAATTACATGCACAATGCCACTCGAATTACATGCACAATGCCACACGAATTACATGCACAATGCCACCTATCTACCATGTGTTACATAAAAAAGGGTGCCATTTGTCATAGGCACTACCTAAGCTAAAACTTAGAACATTACAAAATATTAATCATGGGTACTACCCACGTTCACTAGGAATTATTACATCAAGGAAGTTATTACATTAAGGGTTAGGATGAGATCCTAACATGCCCTTCTCCTTGAAGAAGCTTTGTCCTCAAAGCTAAAAATGAGAAGCTATTCTCTGGAGTTGATGGAGGGACTCCCATGTAGCATCCTCAGGTTGAAGTCCACGCCACTGAACCAGGACCTCTGTGATGGTACGGTTGCGAGTTCGACGATACAGCAACTGCTTTGGTGCAAGTAAGATGGAGCCTTCTTCATCCAATTCGGGAAGTGTTGATGGAACCTGTACCTTGGAGCTGCCCGAAATGTAGGAGGGAGGCGTGAGTGGAGGGTGCCCGTACTCTGCCTATGGTGGCGGTATGATAGGAAGTGTTGTACCACCATTCGGCCAAAGAAAGCCATTTTGCCCAATGAGTAGGATGATCGGAGGCAAGCAGCGAAGGTAGGTTTCCAAGCGGTTATTAACAACCTCTGTTTGACCATCCGTTTGCGGATGGTAGGCTAAACTCATTGTGAGCTGAGTCCCCTACAACTTAAACAACTCTTGCCAAAAATTGCTAGTAAGGGTGGGATCACGATCAGATACAATGGAGGTTGGCATGCCATGAAGGCGAAATATGGAGTCAAGGAAAATTTGGGCAATAGTGAATGCTGTGTAAGGATGGGTTAGGGCACAAAAGTGAGCATACTTTGAAAGGCGGTCCACTACCACAAAAATAACGAGACTTGTCTCCAGATTTAGGTAGCCCTTCTATGAAATCCATAGAGATGTCGGTCCACACCGATCCGGTATCGGCAAGGGTGGAAGAGTGCCGAAAGAGTGCACTGTTTCTCTTTTCATCCTTTGACCTGTGTCGCAGTCTGCCACAAAAGAGCGAATGTCCTGTTTCCTACCTTTCCAAAATAAGGTGCGCTTGAGTCGCTCATAAGGTGGTATGATATTGGGAGGTGTACTATCCGGCAATAATGGAATGGCATGGTCGTGAGAGCGATGCAGTGGTCGTGTGATGGGTTCTGAAAAGATGGCCTCATGTTTGTGGAGAATCTGTTGCATGTCTTGTGGGATTTCACCCATTGGAGATGTGGATGGGCTGGATGGAGAATAGTTGTGCAATGACCCCACGTGATGATTTCTTTAGCAATTTCTCCATGCCGTTTGAGCTGATAATTTGAGGTGTTCCTGTCGGGGAGCCCTTGATGATGTGTGTTTGTCCGTTACGGAAGAGCTGCATCCAAAGTTTAGCAAAGTTCCAACTGATAGTGCCCAACGTACTCAACCATTGGCATCCCAAAACAATATCACATCCACCCAAATGGAGGGCAAACATGTCTGCTTGAGTTCATAGTCCCCTATCTTGATTTTAACATTGTGACACTTTCCTTTACAAGATAAGGTTCCCCCATTGGCTACCATGACCTCAAAGGAATTACAATTGTGGATATAGCAATTTGCCCGTTGAGCAACTCTAGGGTCAATGAAGTTGTGCGTGCTTCCCGAATCCAAAAGGATGGAAAGACGTTGGCCCTTGAAACATCCTGTAACCTTCATGGTTTGAGGAGTAGTAATGCTTGCAAGGGCATGGATTGTAATTGATGTCTCAGGTTCTGTTTCCCTTCTTCTTGTGGAGGAGGTGTTTTTGGAGGGTCCTCATCCTCATCACTCTCGTCAACGGTATCAGGTTCTCCAACATCTATCAAGAACAATTTTTTGTGTGCACACTTATGCCCCTTGAAAAACTTTTCATCACAATTGTAGCATAATCCTTGGGCACGACGTGCATCCATCTCTTCGGTGGTGAGGCGCTTGGGTGCGGCGGGTTTATTATCATGCGGTTGTTGGGCTCTCGGGGGAAATGAAGGTCTATCTTGAGAAAACTTTGATGGGCGTCTTTGGGCAAAGAGTTTAGATTTGGCCAGACGGGCCAAAGCGATAGCTTCCATCATAGTTCGTGGTTTCAACATTTTTACTTACGCTTGGAGTTCCATCTTCAACCCAGCGATATAACAACTACGGAAGAACCCTTCACTCAATCCTCTTGTTCGATTGGCCAATTTTTCAAATTGAGCTTGGTACTCTCGAGCCGACCACTGTTTGTTGTAGTTTGGATAAGGCTCCTGTGAAGTCCTCAAACTCACTAGGACCAAATCGAGTGAGTATTTGGGATTCAAAATCCTCCCAAGAGAGATTTGGGTAGGTAAGACGCAACCATTGAAACCAGTGTAGAGCCTCAGATTCCAAGTTAAAGGAAGCCATCTGGACTCGATGAAATCTTGGTACATTATGAAGTCGAAAGAATTGGTCAACCCGACATAGCCACCCATCAACATCCTTCCCACTGAATTTGGGAAAGTCCAACTTGGGCATTATGAAGGGTGTATCATGGTCACGATTCCTTGTAGAACTCTCAGCTTGGTATTCTGATTTGGGTGGTTCTCTTCTCAGTTTGCTGTCCACTTCGGTCAATGCTTCTTCTAAGCGATTGCTAGTGGCCTCATGCTCTAGGCGAAGACCTTGGACTTCTTCCCTTATGGAGTGAAAAGCCGAGTTCAAGTTCTCAATGGCTTTTGTTAGGGAATCCAAGTGTTCTAGTTCTTTATGGTGTCCACGAGTACCCTGGGCCATTTTTTGACCTTTTGTGACCAGTTACTAAAAATAGAATTGAATTTTTTTGACTTACTATTTTTAGTAAGTGCCCAAAAAAGTGCTTGGGTGCTATATATCAAAATGATCAGCAGGAGGAGGTGGTCACAATGAGCTATATCTCTTAACACTACTTTTTGGCACCCCAGACTTTTTTTTTTTTTTTTTTTTTTTTATCTCCTGTTTTGCTGAGTCTAACGGTGTTTATGATTCGATTACGAGTCTGCGAGCAAAAGTTGGAGTCTTGGAGCACTATCTAAAAATGGTCGTGTTTCACACTCAAGATTCTCTGTATTTTGCGGGTGGCGATATGACGATTACGTTACGACTACGAAGGCTGTGAATTCTGCCACTATCTGTCTTGACCTCTACGACTTGATTGACATTGTGTGTGCCACTTTGTAAATTTGTTTGTTACTCTCCGGACTTTCAACTTAAGTGTCACCCTCATGGCTTATCCCGAATGCATGTCCCTTTTGTTATTTTTTTTGGTAGAGGACTCCTTTCTCATATGCTCACTTTTGAAATGCAGGTTTACGAACGGGGGTGTTTGGATTCTTATTTTGATTTTTATTTTTGCATTTTTTACAGGTTGCAGTTTTAACAGAACCAGGGAATGCTAAGTATAGGAGTATGTACCACCCATAGGCCCTCTAATATACCGACAGTGACGAACAATAGTGCTCGGACCAATATTTCAGGCCACTACTCAAGGAGGATTCCACACATACCCTTGAGCACACTACCTGCCTCTATGACAATACGGGAGGGTAATCGTCCAGGATGCTGTGTCCCGTAGACTATGAGTAATACAAGGCCGAAGAGCTTCCTAATGGCTAAAAGTTTGTTTAATCCTAGATGGTCTCCCGATATACCCGAAGATACGTGGGAGCTCAAGTCCGTGCGCGAGTTATGTACGAGGCACAGGTATTGGAGCACGATCGCCCCTCACTTCACTAGACGCTTTATGGGCTATCTAGCTTAGCCAATAATGACAGATCCTTCGCGATATTTTAAAACCCCCGGTACAGGGTTTCTACCTACTCAACTAATAATATATTTTTTTGTTTTTGGTCTGGAAAAAAAAAACACTGTATTTTTTTTGGATTTTTTTTAATAAGGAAAAACAGAATGGAAAAAACACACGGAATTTATACCTAACAGGCGGATTGGATGGCAAGAATCGTTGCAGTTGCAGCAGAACTTGGCCCTGGAAAGCGCTATGATACCACTTGTTAAGATCCTGCTATAAAATAAACTCAAATAACACACTCTCACACAATTGCTTGGAAATAACTCACATAAACATCACATTAATATAACAGAAATTTGCATAAAGAACAATCTCACAATAGAAGCTGAATCGCGAGGCCTCTTCGAGGGGGCAACCTCCTTCAATACTTCATTAATTTTGCAAAAGATGGTTACATTGGTGCCCTTTCGGGTATTTAAGGAGTTTCCTTCCAAGGTTGGCTTACATGCAAAATGCCACCTGGATTACATGCATAATGCCACCCGAATTACATGCATAGTGCCACTTTGAATTACATGCACAATGCCACCCGAATTACATGCACAATGCCACTCGAATTACATGCACAATGCCACACGAATTACATGCACAATGCCACCTATCTACCATGTGTTACATAAAAAAGGGTGCCATTTGTCATAGGCACTACCTAAGCTAAAACTTAGAACATTACAAAATATTAATCATGGGTACTACCCACGTTCACTAGGAATTATTACATCAAGGAAGTTATTACATTAAGGGTTAGGATGAGATCCTAACATGTTCACTTGGAAGAATTGTTAGTATCTTCAATTCTCAGCCTTATTTCTAATGAAATAAACAAAATACTAAATGAAAGGTTATCTATTGAGGAGATTAAGATGACAATTGATGAAATGAGGGTGTTAAGTATCGGGTCCTGATGGATTTCCACCATTGATTTTCCATAAAAATTGGCTTATCTATGGTAAATATGTAGAGGAAGCCCTAAATGAGGTCCAAATATACAAGGTGATTTCATCAGCTGTTAATGCCACCTTCTTGGTTTTGGTTCCTAAATCACCAGGAGCTTCTTCCTTTAACAAATTTAGACCCATCAATCTAAGCAACATGGTCTACAATATCCTAACCAAATTTATGGATAATAGGATGAAATATCTTCTTCCCCTACTCATTGATAAGGCTCATAGCAGTTGTGTAGTAGGTAGACAAATTTTAGATGGTGCCATTATTACGCATGAGCTATTACACTCCATCTTCAAGAGTAGGAGGGATGGACTCTTATTGAAACTAGACATAAATAATCTATATGATAGTGTTTCTTGGCCCTTCCTATTCAAAGTTCTAAATAAGTTTATATTTGGGTAGAAATAGATTATTTTGATCTTGTCCTATGTGTCTATGACCAGATTCTCAGTGTTGATCAATGAAGCGCCAATAGGTTTTTTCCAGATCTATCATGGGCTCAAGCAAGGTGATACTATTTCTCCTTATTTATTTTAATGGTGGAAGCACTAGGAACATCTATCTCTCTAAATCCTTTCATTATTGGGCTTAAACCAACCTTGGCTAGCAACCCTATTTCTCATCACCAATTTGTTGATGACACTCTTTTATCTTGTTTAGGCCAAATAAATTAGGACAATACTGGTTTTCTATGAAAAGTTTGCTAATCAGATCATTAATTATAGAAAAATCTTGAATTTCTTTGTAAAAACACCAACTAACCACCAAAGGAAGATAACTAGTATTCTAGGGTGCAATATTTCCTCCTTTTTGATGATATATTTGGGCATTCCACTGTTCCATAGGAACATGAAGAATTTTCTATGGGATAATGTCATTGAAATATTGCAAAATAAATTGGCATCCTGAAAAGGGGTGTTGTCGAGTCAAGAAGGGAAGATAGTTCTAGAAAAAAACTCTCTTCAAAGCATTCCCATATATTTCATGTCTCTATTTAGAATATTGGGATGTGTTGCTCAGAGGATAGAAAGAATATTTAAATATTTTCTATAGGTTGGCCTTGATTTGAAAGGAAAATTTCACCTGGTATCCTGGGAGCAGGTTTGCAGCCATAAAATTAGAGGAGGGTTGGGTTTGAATAAATTTTGAAGAATGAACAGGGATTTGGTTTCCAAAAAAACCTAGAAGGTGTTCTTGAACGATCAAGTGGATTGGTTCAGATTAATGAAGGTGAAATATCAATTTTAGGACCTCCTTTCAGATCCTTTACCTACTAAAGGTTCCCCTTGTTGGCAACCTTTACTGAAGATTGACCCCTTCTCATCTAGGGTAGAAGGCGGATTTTAGGAAATGATAAGTCCATATATTTTTTGAAGTAATCTTGAATTGAGATCACTCGTTGGCTTCATATCCAAGCCTCTCCATTTCTTATTCATTTTATAGAGCCTTGGGCTAATCCAAAGTGGTAGACTTCATTTCTTCGATCAATGGTTGTAAGATTTAGAATCTTTTGCTCTTGATTTTGGATGATAGAGAGGTAAAGTCTACAAGAGATAAAAAATGTTGATTTGCTAAGCCATCAAGTTTTGTTGCACTCATATGAGGAAGATAGTGTTGTATGGGTAGGATTTTTGGATGGGACATTTTCTATGGGATTAGATTATATATTTTTGGAACCAGATTTCATCTTCTAGATACATTGCAATAAAATTTGGATTAAAAATATTCTACCTAAATTTAACATATTTGTTTTGGTTACGACATAAGATAAAATTATTTCTATTGAAAACCTTAAGAAGTGGGGTATGGTGATCCCCAATAGGTGTTACCTCTGCGAAGCGGACTTAGAATCAATTGATCACATCTTTATCACTTGTTATTTCTTCAGAGAAGTCTGTGAGGTGGTTCTAGGAGTCTTGGTAGTTAATTGGATCTTCCCCAAATCTATCATGGAGATAATATCATAGTAGGAGCCTCCATTTTATTCTTCTAGACTTAGATGCTTATAGAAACTACTACTTACCTACATTTTGTGGGGTATTTGGAAAGAAAGGAATGCCCGTGCATTTAAAAATTCTAAGTGTACCCCCATCAAGGTGGTTTTTAGATCCGTATGGTGTGCTATTGAAAATGTAAGCATGGTATTCAAGGAGTAGAATGAGAGAAACCAGATATCTACTACTATCAAGGTGGCTTTAGAGCACTGCCTTGGCCTTCTAGTTGAAAGGACGTAGGTTCAAACCCCAACCCAATATTAGATATTATATGGTCTCCTCCTCCAAGTATTTGGGTGAAACTTAACTTTGATAGAGCTTCTAAGGGTCATCAGAGACGAGAATGGTAGGGTGGTTACAACTTTTGTTGAGCACCTCTCTTCATAATATTCTTTATTTTCTTAGTCTAAAGCAAATTTACAAGGTATGATGATACTACAATACTTAGGCTATAGAAATGTGGTCATGGAAGGGGACTCATTGAGTCTAATAAATTTTCTCAAGTCATTTAAGTCTCCTAATTGACACTTTTTCAATTTAGTTAATGAGACAAGAAGAATTATGTTGACTATGGATGAAGTACAAATCACCCACATCTGGAGATAAGGTAATAGAGTGATAGATTTATTAGCTAATTGGGATGTGGTACACATGGAAAGGTTTGATTGAAGATCTAATTATCTCAAGGAATTGAATGTTATTGATCATTTCAAGGTGGGTCCTAGATGTTGGGCTCTCTTCCCCAGGTTCTCTTTATATATGCTCTTCCTTTTGGTCATTGGCATCTTGCCAGCTATATCAATCAATCATTGTGTTGGTATAATTATGTTGTTTGAGGTACCTCATCTTTTAGAGTTATACATGGATGCTTACCTGGCAGGAGGATTTTCTTGGTTCTGAGCTAGTCCAAATTTTGTGTATTTATTGGGAGATGGTATGGCTTCACATGGCATTGGATTTCGACTAGGTGGACCTCGATGAACCTTATTTATTTTTATTGTCACTCTTCCTAAATTTATATTGGACCATGTTGTCCCTTTTCTAGTGGTAGTTATTTTCTAGGGCCTTGTTCTTCATTTTCAATGGTGACTAGTACTCACAATTCTATTGCCCAATTTATTTAGTCATCCTTGTCTTCTGTGTAGGTTTTCTTTGTGAACCCTCTCTAAATTTTATTGTAGTTATGGTCACTGGACTTCAAGAGTTCTTCGTGGACTATAGGTGTTGAGTGGAGAGGTTTGATGTGATGGGGAGGCGAAAGAGTTTGAAATCAATATGAGTGTACCCAAAGCACCATTTGGATATGGTTTCCTTGGTTCCAAATGAGGAGGTAGTTGTTATCCGATATCGAGGTGGGATTCTAGGGTGTTTAAGGAAGTTCTATGACCATAATCTTCTGACCTCTAGGTGGTTAAATTTATTATGGTGTAAGGCATGGTTAGGGTTGGTAACCTGGAATTTACAATAGATGAATAACTTGTAGCTCATGTCATAGGTATCCCCTTAAATGGGTATTATCATAACAAATATGGGAATTCCTTGTTAAAGTAATTGGGTTATTTTCTATATTAAGGGGATTTTTTTCAAAATAACAGAATGGCTTCAAGGACAAGGTACTTTAGCCTTTTTGGGACCACGTGATCTTAGTAATCATCGACTACTTCACATTGGACCTCTCACGTGAAGTAATCAGAATATTCCATGTGATGTTCCTCAATCATTTTAGGAGAGAGAAGAATGAATGTCCCTATGTTCATGTTCTAATCCTTAAAGAAATCTATGTTAGATGTTAGAAATGGGAAGGGTATGAATCCATTACATCAGGGTTGGGTTCTGCTAATTATTAAATTTGTTGCTTCAGAAATAGGGATGCATATAGTAAAATTATTCAAGTTCATAGAGACCAACCCTTTACCCTTTTCTAGCTCCAAAATTTTCATTTCTAAAGGAACCATTTTTGGCTCATGTTGTTTTCAATGATTCAGAGTTTTGTCCATATAATGTGGGAGTTCGTTCTCACAGATTTTTGAGGGAGGTTTCAATTTATTCTAATGGAGTAAGAGGAGGCACTATGCTCTAGTCTAGGAAGTTAGGACTCGTCCTATCAAACTACGTCCATAATGAGAATCCTGTAAACTCTTCTAGTAGATCTAAGGATAGTTAGAAATCAGGAATTCTCTTAGTGACATCAAAAGAGGTGAAGAGAAATAAGAAGAGACCATAAAAGAGATTTTCAAAAAATAAAATGCCTGATGTGGATTTGAAAAGTAAGGTAGTCCTCTCTAGTTCAGAGGCCTAATGCCCATTCAGGAGAATTTAAATAGAGTTCCATGAAAATATTCTCCAACTAATTCTTGCATGCTCAAAGGAATAAGTAACATGAAACCATTTTCATACAATGTAGCATAAAAGATGCCATAAAGAGTTGCATCCTCGAAGAGGTATTTCTTGGGTTTTTGGTTTATATTATTTACTAAGGTTAAAGGAGAAATAAGTTTAGTTATTTTTTCTCTAAGGTTTAATGAAACAAAGAGGAGAGATAAGGATACTAATAAAGTATTAAAACCTTAGATTCTTATATAATTTATTTTGAAGTTTTTAATTAGAAGTTATCTTATTTACTTTCTTAAGTTTTTTGGAGAGTAGTGAAAGCTTTATTTCAATTCAAAAATTATAGAATATTTGCAAACAATTTAATTGTGGAGTTATAAGGGATTCAACATCAAAGGTTTTTGAAAATTTTAGAAACTTGAAATATTTTTCTTTATTCTCAAACTAGGGAGTCAAAAGGATGTCTACATTCAATAACTCAATGGATAATGATATGGAAGATATAATTATAAAGGAAAGGGAAAATTTCATAAAAATTGGAATAAAAATTTTGCTTACAAAAATTGAAGGAAACTTAGATCTAGCTCCAAAATAGCTCGATATTGAAGCAGTAGAAGAAATATTTGAAACTTTAGAATATTATCTACATGATAGGATTATTGAAACAATTGATAATGGAAAATACTATTCTAATTCCTTTGGATATTGGTAGGATATTATATGTGGCATTGATAACACTCAAATATAACAAAGAAGAAAGCATGAAGCAAACGTAATTGATTGTCTCTCAAGAGGAAAGGAAGAATAGATGAATCCTTTCTAGAATTTTTTTTTTTATTCTGCATGTAATATTACTACTTCAAGTTAATCTAATTTGGGATCTTATCATGATGCTATAAGTGAATTTTCAGAAGACACTATACCAAGGAAGATGCGTGATATAAATAACAAAGGAAAAAGCAAAATTATTTTACAAGGATCTAATGATAATAAGATAGTTCAAGAAAACATAAAAACTGGAGAACATGAAGTTGAAATCAAAGAATAAGACAAGCAAGAAGACAAGGAGTATGATCAAGATAAAGGAGGTATACAATGCAAAGTCTATTGAGAGATAAAGACCGTATTGAAGACTAAAGTCTTCAATAACCAAAAAATGTAATACAAGGGTTGTTAGAGAATATTACATTATTTGGTGTATTCCAATGTACCATTTTGGTACAATATTAGATTAGGTATGTGTCTTATATTAGAGAGTAATTTTATACTTCATGTAATTTAATAATATCCAAGAATTGCACAAGTGTCATGTAATCACGTGTGCAAGTGTTGTGAGTGTAAATGTGTACAAGTTTCCATTATGTAAGAGTGCACATGTGTCCTTAGAATAGGAAAGTGAAGAGTTAAAAATAAGAGTGAAGGTCAAGAGTGCACCATATGAGGATTCACATACTATTATATATGTGTGACTAAGCATTATAATTTAAATAAAAAATGCATAGCACATAGCATGCATTAGTAGACCTTTATTCTATATTATTTTCACCATTTTTGTGAGCTTTGTTATATGATTATTCTATAAGTTATTTCTTGAGTTATTCATATTTATATTGTGTTTTTTATTTGATCCTATTATTACTTTCTTGTGGCTATTTTATTTAAGTATTAAGGCTACATAAGCTATCAAATTTATTATTCTAAATATGGAAACCATGAAGGAGAACATCCAAACATACCTCAATTGCTAGCTCCGATGGACATCCACCATCTATGCTCAAATTATTAGCTTCAAAATCCTCCAAATTATGAGTGGAATCAATTTTTTCCCCAACCTTTTTAGTTGAGTCAAAACCCCATAACATCCCCCTCAATATCCTTAGAAGATAAATTATCCTTCAAAATAGCCACAAGATTTTTGAGGCTAAGGATTGAGGCTTCCTTATCTCAGTGTCTTGAGTCATGGTCAAAAATGACAAAAACCCTCTAATTTAGAAGTGGACTGGAAGGAAGATCCTTAAGACATAGAAAATATTTGCAAACCCACTTATTCTTACTAAACTATTTTTTGACGCTAACCAAATATTGGCCAAGAAGGTTCAAAATATTAGAACCTCTAGGAGGTAGGTTCTCAAATTCAATGTGTTGCTTTTGAATGCTGAATTCTAAAATCAGGTTAATGGATTCCATGTCCAAATTAACATTCACACACATCCATATAGCTACAAGTCTAGATTTGGTAATATTTGGGTCATTTATCATGATCAAGTAACCAAACATTTTAGCGACACCTCTAAAAATATCATTGTGCCAAAAGTGTAGAGGTAATTTAGGGATTTTCACCCAAACTAGCGTAGAGTTGGTCTTATGACAATCTAGGTGAAAATAATCTCCCCACATGCGGAGGAACACACTCTTTCTACCAAAAAACTAGGGACCCTCCAAATAATTCTAAGAATATCTTCTTCCTTAAAAATATTAATGAGAAAGAAGTCATTAGGGAAGGCCATAATTTCTAGTTGTCAACGAGAAGATCATTTCAAGGAAGCCCACCTTCTAATTGAATCTATATTTGGAAGGGAACCCATAAATTTACCAATAATATTAAAGGACCTTTCTTCCATGAGAAAGTTCAAGATATCTGATGGGATAGATAGTGAATTTTGCTCAAGATGAAGATCTAAAGAAGAAAATAAATATGGCTTGTAGGAGTGAGCAGCAACGAGCTCCCAGATCAAAAGGGATGTAAATCCCATGAAGATCCACAAGAGGATCCTTACCTCTACGAGAAAAATTCCTTACCTCTGAAAATATCTCCTTCCTAATAGCTTCACAATTAACCTCCTCCCTTACACTAGCTGCTTGGCTAACATTCTTGCTTCGTATTTTTATGTTTTTGCTCTGCATTTTTAAATTGGTAATGGTTTCTCAAACAACTAGATAGAGGGATCCATAGCATCAACACATTGATTTATGAGAAAAATGTAATAATTTAGATAAGTATCTTGATCTCCAGAATTGGATGACACTAAAATGAGATTAAAACCACATAATGTTGGCATAAAGGTAGAATGATTTATGAAGGATTGTCATTGCAAGAATTTGATGAAAATATCTTACAAAATAGTAAAATTATTTGTGGTGTAAACATAAAATAGAGATATTCCCTCTTCATTTCCTATATATGTGTTTAAAGCATCATATGTTATTGGCTTGTTCTAATAAACTTTATGAATATTAATTGACTAGTGTTTCCACACTATGCGGTGTGCAAAACCACACAAAAAGTTGATTTTAAAATAGGTTCACCAAAATATTTAGGCACAAGACATAATATTAAATTTTAATATAATATTAGGGAATACATAATTAAGTTAGATGTAAACTATAATTTTTAAAAACTACCATCTAAATTTAATGATATAAAAATAAAGCAAATAAAGTACTATTCCAATATTATAAATACCACATATATTTTATATTAGACAAGTGATAATTACAATAACTATAAATGATAAATTATTGTAGAAAATATGCAAATATCAATCCTAGCAATCTATTAGAAAAATGCTATTGAATGTTTACTATGTTTATGGAAAAACAAATCTAAGGATATGCAAGGAAGACCATTATTTAGAGTCCACTGAGGTGAACAAAATAACTATAATAGCATCAACACAATCAATGTTGGAAAACATACATTAATTTAGATAAGTGTCTTGATCTCTAACATTGGATGACACTAAAATGAGATTGAAACAACATAATATTGAGATAATGGTAGAATGATTTTTGAAAGGATTGAGGTCATTGTGAGAATTTGATGGAAATATTTTACAAAATAGTAGAATGACTTGTAGTGCAACCATAAAATAGACATATTACCTCTTCTTTTGCTATATATGTGCTTAAAGCATCATATGTTATTAACTTCTTATGATAAATTTTATGAATACTATTGGACTAAGGTTTTTACTCTATATGGTGATCTAAACTTGATTCTATATTAAACTATTTCATGATCATCACTATTGGTTATTGTACTATGAGAATGTAAAATCATGAATGTTAAAGAATATATAATAAAGCAATCAGGGGTTTAATAGGTAATAAATAGCCAAACATTCAACTTGTAATTTTTGGATTAACTTTATATGGCATGTCAAATATAAATTGAATACTTAATAACCTAAAAGTATCATGTGGTAAGGTTAATGATAAGTAAATGAGAATAGCATTCAAGGTAAAAGGGAAAAGTAGGAAAAAGTATAAATATACTTGACATGAACTTGTTTCAAAGACATTCTCCCTAGGGACTTACATAGTTATTGTATTCTTTTTTAACAAATACAAAGGTTGATATGATCTATCAAATGACTTAGAAGTATAGTGATCTTTTTAATAATACAATATCTTCTTCTATACAAAAGTTTCAAGTTTGATTTTTACGTGATCATCCTTAACTATGCAAGTTGTAATCAATTTTGATTTTTTTTTTTTGATTATGACTTTTAAATATTGATGTTCTTCCTACTTTTGAATTTTTTCTTAATCATTATTGCATATTATATGATTTATCCAATTTGATGATGTTTAGAAATCTATAGATGTATCAATGTAGACCACTATAATATTTAAGGATTTTAACCCTATTTATTTTTTTTATGTCAAACTTTACTAAAAGGTAATTTTATACTATTTTTAAAATATTAAAAGATATTATACTATTTTTAAAGTACTATTTTTTTTTTTTTTAAATTTACTATTACAATTAATCTTGTTAATTTTAAAATATTTTCAAAAATATACTTAATAATAAAAATTTCAAAATTAATTCAAAGATTTTCTTAATAAATATAATTAATTTTATACAATTATGACAATAATCTCATACAAATCACCCATTCTTGATTGGATATAAAGAGGACAATCGCAACCCATCACCTAAAATTATGTAAGTGTAGACTAGAATGGATCCTTACTCAACAACATTATACATTAAGTCCTCACTCTAAATTCTATATACCCAAAACTTTTCTTAATTTTTTTTTATATATAGAAGCAATGGTTACAATCATGATTTTTAGTAACTACCAGCACAGCTGGTAGGGTTCAAACTATCTACGAAGGCTCCCAAGACTTCCACTGTCTTGGTACATGGTAACTCGGCGTGAGATGGGGACCGTCGGACGCACAGGGGTTGCACCATCATCATCAATCTGGCGCACCACTCAGAGGAATCGGATCTGGGCTACTGTCTGTGCATGGGCAAGCCCGTGGGATTGGAACCTAGGTCTCCTCTCGGTAAGCGCCCCAACTTACCAATCCACCTAGACCCACGGATAAAAAACTTTTCTTATTGACTTTGATAGTAAAAAATATTATTGGAATCATTAGGTGACATTGTATCCTCGTTATGTAGCAGCCGTCAAAATTTAAGGTGAAAGGATATTCATATAGCAAGAACATACCTTAGAAAGTATTTTTTTCCTCTTTGCCTTTCTTCTTTCCCCTCATCATCCACATTCAGCTTCACATAAGCATAGGAGAATAAAAGATTTTTGGATTTTTATTTAAAATATTTAAGTTTAAATTTTTATGTGAGGGGACTAGAAATTTTTATAAAAGTTGTGTTTTTAACTCAACATTTTAAGTCCCACCATGAATACCATAGACTCAACATTTTAAGTTTGGGGAGGGATATTGTAGTAGTAAGTTTTTAAGTTAATCAAATTTAATTTAATATATTAAGTCCCAAGAGGAATATTGTTATGTCTTTTTAAGTATTTAAATTTTCATGATCTAAGTTCAAACCTGAGTACAAGAACAATAGACCCCTTATAAAAACCCATGTTTAAACTCAATATTTTTACCTAGAAAAGGATAGACTCAAGACTCAACATTTTAAGTCTAGAGAGGGATATTATAGGGGTAAGTCCATTTCATCAAGGAGAGTTCAACTAAATATTTTAAAGTCACTAGAGGGATATTGTAGACTCAACATTTGATGTCCTTTAAGTAATTAAATTTTCATCAAGAAAGCCAAGTTCAAACCTAAATATGAGGGGACTGAGACCTCTTATAAAAATCAAGGTTTCAACTCAATATTTTTACCTAGAAAAGGATAGATCGACTGTTAGTATTAGTCAAATACTTGTCAGTAAGCTACCTCGTTAAATTCTTTAAAAGATTAAAATGTATGTGAATTATATTTACTCAACAAGCTAAAAATTATAAAAATTAAAAAATAAAAATAAAAATAAAAAGTACGTCTGAAATTATTTTTGTCATATAATAGAGGTAAAACCGATAGCTTTCGTCGAACATTGCCTTGGAATCTTGAGAAACATTGAAATATTAAAAAATAAAGTGTTCAGAATTCCTTGCACCTACCCAAGATTTGGGGATGCCTTGCCCACTGAAAAAGAACCTGTATTAGCTTTTCTGTGGAGACTTACCGTTCAATGAGTATGACCAGTTAACGTATTGACGCATTATGCTTGGGTTGCTTCCCTTTCCGTTCATAGACATTTAGGTTTCAGCAGTTTTTTTTAACTTTTCTCTTCCAATGCATGAATATAATACCAAAATTGGCACTACTTTCTTTATTTTGAGATATTTTTTTTGTTTGTGGAAAACATTTTAAAAGATTTTATTTTTGGGTAAGATTTAAGAAGGTAGGGGTATTTCTTTCGTAAAAAATGATTAGGGCTCGCACCTAGCCTACACCTTTGACACACGCAAGGAGTTTGTTTGAAACAACAAAAAACAAGAACACACAAACACAAAAAGCTAAAACAAATAAAACATACTCCTTCAGTGCATCGACAATAAAAAACACAATCAAACATACTCACAAAGAAAAACATGAACCACATAAAACAAACACACAAACAACATAGAAAAAAAATTAAAATGACAAAAATAAACAACACCAAAACACGAAACATACAGAAAAAACCACAAACACAAAAAAACAAAACACTACCATAACAAAAACAAGAAAAATAAATAAATACACCTCAAACCAAAAAACAACATAATAGGAAACACAAAAAAAACCAAAAAACAACATAACAAAACCAATCCAAAATAGAAACAACAAAATGAATCAAATACACCACAAATGAAATAAAAAAAAACAAATACAACAAAAACTAAGCAAAAAAGAGCTATAGAAAAAACAAACCAAAAAGGAAAACACTAAAAATAAAACAAAGCTTAACAAACTTCCAAAAATATGAGAAATTGCTTAGCAAAATAGCTAATGCTTCCATCATTGTCATAAAGAAACTGACTACAAACATTTGGATTACGGCATCTTTATCCTTTTATTCGTATCTTGCTTCATTCAGTCGGGACTATAGGCTGGTTACTTGGTACCACGATTCTTTTTGAGGATTCGTTTTTTTTGTAGTTTTAATTTAGGGTTTTGTTTTAGGTTTGGGTTGATTTTTTACATTGTATTTTTTTTCCTTTACTGTTATTTTTCATTTTTCAGCATCAAGCCAAGCTCTTTTAATCATGAAAAGAATAAAATTCCAAGATTTTTGATGTTGTATTATTTCTTTTATCGAAATAAAATTCAATTTCATGTCTTTTGTTTCTTTTCTAACTCGTTTTTTTATAAAGTTTAATATTTTCTTTTTGTTTTCTATCATGCTTTTGTTGTTGGTATTATTCTCTTCACTTTTCGTGTAATGTGATCTCCCCCAACACTAATATTATGCTCTTCACTTTCCACGTAATGCCTTTAAAACTAATAATATGCTCTTCACTTACATGTAAATGATTTAGTAAATCAAAAACTTTTTTATTAATGGTTTATCTTAAACTATTATTATTTAAATATCCCATGCAATGTTCCAAAGAGAAAACCACGCATTAGAGGTTGGAGTAATAATTTTAACACCTTCATTGGTTCATCCTCCGCTACGACAATGCCCTATGCATTAGGGCATTGAAAAGAATATTATAATATTGTAACAATAAGGCTACTTATGTGGATATCTCATCCATGTGAAGGGTGGGTGGTTTATATAACTTAGGTGGGTCTAAAGATTAAAATTAAAATGTAAAAAATTATGATTGTATATTATAATAAACGTTTAAATTTAATAATATATATAAAACATACATTCACCTTTTTCCACAAGAATTATCCTTGAGAATTTCAATGTAATAGGGAGAGGCAGCCTGTGTATTGAAGTCAATTTATATAATTTTATCAATGAGAGTTTCAATGTAATAGGCAGAGGTAGCCTGTGTATCGAAGTCAATTTATATAATTTAAATGGGTTTAAAAATTAAAATTAAAATGTAAAAAATTATAATTATATATTATAATAAATATTTAAATTGGATAAATACATATAAAACATACATTCACCTTTTTTCACAAGAATTACCCTTCAGAGTTTCAATGTAATAGGCAGAGGCAGCCTGTGTATCTCTGCCTGTGTATCTAAGTCAATTTATATAATTTAAGTGGTTCTAAAATTTAAGATTAAAATGTGAAAAATTACGATTATATATGATAATAAATGTTTAAATTCATAAATACATATATAACATACATTCATTCACCTTTTTCACAAGAATTACCCTTGAGAGCTTCAATGTAATAGGCAGAGGCAGCCTGTGTATTCAAGTCAATTTATATAAGAGGCAGCCTGTGTATTCAAGTCAATTTATATAATGTAATAGGGAGAGGCAGCCTGTGTATCCAAGTCAATTTATATAGTTTAAGCGGGTCTAAAAATTAAAATTAAAATATGAAAAATTATGATTATATATTATAATAATGTTTAAATTTAATAAATATATATAAAACATACATTCACCTTTTTTCACAAGAATTACCTTGAGAGCTTCAATGGAATAGGCAGAGGCAGCCTGTGTATCATAGTCAATTGGCAGTATGACGGACAAGTTAGTGGTAAGGGCTAAAACACATCATCTCTTTTTGCCTGCACCTTTGCATAGCTACATATACATTTGTGTATGCACCTTAATATAATATAATAATTTTTTTATATAGCTAATAATAATAAACAATTATTTTTATGAACCCGAGGGAAAAAACCGTTTATCAGGTCGGAGGGACGCGCGTAACATTTAAAGAAAAAACTGTTTATTTTCGTGAAGCCTATTTTTCCCTAATTTGTGTTAACACAGAGCGTAAAAGGCCATTTCCCTCGAGAATACATATAAAACGAAACCCATGGAAGTGGCCATCGTATAAACAATTGTAACTAACTTTTGTCTTCCAATTGAAAAACCACTAGGCTAATAATATAGGGATGTATCGTTGTTGTGCCCTAGATAATTCTAAATATCTACCAGTTTCGACAAGGATAAATTCTTGTCGTGGAAAAGAAAAATAAGCTGAATATATTCCACACTATCAATAAATATTATTCGTTTTCATTCAATTCTCAGGAAATGCAATTCTTTCATTCATATTCTGTTAAGTATACTTTACCTTCGAACCTTTCTTATGGGACTGAGATCAGCAGAATATTGGTGACAGACCCAATTACAGCTTTCAGAGCTTTTCAAATTTTTACCAGAGTAATCTTAATCTCTTCCATCAAAATTTTTCTCGTTATTCTTAACATTTCTGAAAATTTATTATACTCCCACCCCTTCCATAAAATTGTTTGGTTGATAGAGCTTTTCTGAAAGTAGACAAAGTTTACAACTTTGCAAGTACATAATATTTACTTTTAACAATTGGTTAAAAATAAAAGTAATTACAGTTAACGTTTTATATAACGAGCATCTTCTCTGTACAAATCTCTGAAACAGGTATCTCTTAATCACTTTTAGTTTTAAAGTGTTTATTCTTTTAAATCATCTGAATGGAATCCTATACCTTTCAAAGTTCATCATTCTTTTATTAAGGTGTATTACGCGTCAATTACTTTACGGTTTTCATAGTTTTTCAGTATTTTTACCAGAGTGATCTAAATTTCTTCTATGTTTTTCTCCTTATCCATAAAATTTTGTGTGGACAGTTCATGACGAATGACAGTTGGTATACTATACTCACAGGACCTTCAAATCATTTAGTCGATAGAGCTTTTCTGAAATTGGACAGCTTTTACTTTGCAAGTACATAATTTTTACTTTTAACAGTAATCATGCCTAATGTTTTACATAAATAAGCATCTTATAAATTTGTAGCCGAGTATGGTTATATAACCATGGTAAAACAACGTTCTCTACGAGGTTTTTTCATATAGTTTATAGCTTGCTGACTTAAAAGACCCTTTTACCTTTTAATATAAGATATATTTTAGATTTATTTAACATATTTATCTAATAAGAAGTTAGCCGAGAAAATAAAGAATTTTTACATAAGAAATAAATTTAGCTGTTTTAAAATTATTATAAATTTTAAATACAAAAGAATAAAAGATAGCATGTTGATAAAAGAAATGTTGAATAGTAGAAGAAAGACACATGATGACACAAAGACAATAAATGGGTAATTTGAATAGTAGAAGAAAAGATACATGATGAAACAAGATAATAAATGGGTAAATGAAACAAGATAATAAATGGGTAAATGAAGCATTAAATTTCATAAGGTCCCAAACTCCAATAAAAAAATTGAACCGTTTGTAAGAAAAATTCGGACTTATCATATAGATTAAAATTTTAGGAAGAAAAAAATAGTTATATCAACCAGTTCAATCGGAATAATTCAAACTTACCATATGAATTGAAATTTTAGGAAGGAAAAAACAGTTATATCAACTAATTCACTCCAAAATGTCAACCTAACTAAAAGAAGAAAATAAATGCAAAGGTGTCAACGTAACTAAAAGAAGTACATAAATGCAAAGGTCGAATAGAAGGAAATTTTCATATAGTTCAACTAAGATCTAGTTCACATCATCTTAAATGTGAAACTAGGAAATGGACAATTCCTTATAAGGTATGGTCAAAAATAAATATACCTTTTATATAACAAGAGTAGTGGAGACTAAAAAATATTTTGTTGTGAAATATGAAACCTACAAGAACATTAACTTTATAGACGAGGATAATTTAAAAATAAACTCACAAGAATTGAGAATAGATAAAATAGGGAAAGTTATCATCAAAATCAAAGAAACACATTACAAAATAGGGATGTTGAGATTTTTTACTTTGTTGACCAATTATTTTCTTGGTTGTTCAACTTTGCAAGTCTAAATAGGACGTTCAAGGTTTGAATTCAAAAGTGAGGAGGATTGTACACCATACCCCATCTTGTATTAAAGCTCTAGATCCCATAAACTATTTTGGTCTCAAGGACACTATTAAAATTATTTTATTTTATTTTAATAAAAGACAATAACTTTAATAAGAAGATTTAATACTTAATTAATAAATAAATTATATAATTTATTATTCAAAATATTTTAATTTATTTTTAATAAAACTGTTATAATAATTTAATGATTTTAAAATAAAATATAAAACAATAAATAATCATGTCTACGTAGACCAAAATGACAATTTAATTTTAATTGTACATTACATTTATAATAAATGGGAGTATAATATTATATCATGTCAACACTTAATTTCTTTAGTAAGTTTGACAATATATTAATGATAGTATGTCACAAGCAAACTCAAATTACAAATCAACTTATATTATTAAAATATATGTAATTCAAAGTAAGATCGTTCTACAATTATACATCATGTAAGGCTAAAATAAATTATTTTCAAGATAGTGATCCATCACTCATGCACAAAAGGCCTTTATGTCCACTACAACTTGAATCTAAGCCTTCTTTGTGGAATATACCATTTATCAACCACTTGAGCCTAACTCCATGGAAAAACCCTACATTAAACATAAAAGTGTATGATAAAGTAAATCCAATAAACATATATGCATTTTTTTATTTCTTGGTTAATGACTACTAGGAGAGATGTTGAGAAGGCTATTGAGGTAAGGAGTAGTTGCAAATAGCCTCAGGATATTTCTATATCCTTAGCCTAGGTTTGGAACCATTTAATTTTATTTCTACCATTCAAATCCATAGTGACCTTACATAAAGTGCTAAGATATCTACTTTATTTTACCACTAGACTTGTGATGTGAAAAATTCTTATCATCCTAGTAATAAAACCTATCTTGTAGTATAATTCCTATCAATACAACCTACCCTAGAAGTTGTACCTCTAAATTTTTATAGACACCTAAAAATGTCATACTTAGCCCTGTGCAATAACAATCAAATATCAATCAAAAAAATATTTATAAAATCACTTAATTACTCTAAACTCTAGGTAAAACCTAACACTAAGTCATCCTAAACCCTAGGTAAATCTACCCCATATAACCCATACTCCACTCACACCCCTCTACATGATTTTCTAATCATCTACCCACCTGATTTCCCATAAAACTCCTACTCCCCCAGCAAAGCATTTAAATGAATTTAATGGAAAAATGATTGTTCCCTCTTCCCTATGTTTTAGGTGGGCATGAAACACCCATGCCCACTTAATATGCTTAGGTAGGAGGATATTATCCATTACATGCTTAATAAAAATAACATTCTCTCTCTCCTCTCCTTCTACCACATCACCTACCCCCTCTCCTATCCAAAAATTCTATAAAAATATCCTATTGCCTATGATTTTAGGGAGAATAATATTGCATTGTTATGCTACCAAAATACTACCAAAGATATTCTTGAGCATCTCATGCACCTAACACTCCTCCTGCCCAACTTTATTTATGAATTTTGGTAGTTATAGGTATCAATCATGTATTTTTGGATTCTATCTTCAACTCAGATTGCATCAAGAGGCTCTATAGCCAAAGTACCAACCAAAAAAAGCAAGAAATATGACAATATATGGAGAGGTATGTTTTCCACAAATAGACCGTCAAATCAATTGACAAGGTAACCCCTCTTTTCTACTTCAATTTTAGATAATTTCCATATTTTTTTCATACCTTTTTGTAAGCTTTGGTGTCATTTTGTCTATTTTTATGAGAGGCCTAACTGAGATAGACCTCTAAACATCTCTAATGCTTTTTTAGGGTTATGTAGGTTTTGAAAACCAGTGTAGCTAACAGTGGTACACATCTGATAAGGCAACTCCCCCCTAAGGATCTTGTAGAATATTCTTGTAGTGTCACGAAGACATTCAGTGCTAGGATATGTCCTTCTGAAGGCCCTCTTTTGTAGCCCTTGGAAAAAATTGTAAAAGGATATCATTTCACATTGTAACACCTTTTACATATTATCAATGAAATGTGACATGTTTTCTACTAGTTCATTTTGGCGATCATGGTTTATATGCTTTTTGTTGGTTTCCTAGCTAACTAACAACTTTTGTAGTCTTGCTATGTTGTAGGTACTATAAAATTGGTGTAGAAGTCTCCCAAAGCCTTGAAACGCATCTCAAGCCCAAATGAATTAACTTTGTGGTTCACCTTTTATTGTTTTTATGCAATAGTTTCAAAATTTTCTTGTTAAAAATAAGCACTTTTAAATTTTTGAAAAGGATTGAAAATCCAACTAAGTTTTCTATTATTTACAATTCAATGTATAGGCTCTAATGGCCCAAAATACATAACCAAACCCATCAAATCATGGATTTGATCCAATATGCTTAACCATAAGCTACAAACGTGCAAAGGAGAATGCACGTAACTTTCTAAGCTAGGAGAAAGGAATAATGCTAACTATAAGATCCTTTTTAGCTATCTTGAAGTACACACTTCCTAACTAACACTCCTAAATGACAACTAGAAGATAACTAGTGCCCACAAGTGCATGTGAGAAAGAGACTCACTTACAATATTAATTTGCAAGAAATAAACTATGCAAAACTAACTAGAAATTACTAGAGGGGTCATATGAGTGATCAAACATCAATCCTCACCATGCCTCCCCAAAATAGAAGCATTGGACTCCAATTCTTTCAGAAGAGTAGGAAAGTCACGAGACATCTGATGAAAAGAAATCCAACGAGCCTGATGCGGCAGCTGTCCTCGTCGAGCCATAAGATATGAGGTGGTAGACCCTTGGCAAGTCTGTCAAATTTTTATGTCATAGATATGATCAGAATCCAATGGTAACTGAGAATCAGGAACCACATCCATAGGATGACTGATAGCTAGTGTTGTCTCCAATGTAGAGTCAAAATACAACTTCAAAAGATCTACATTGGCGACGTCATGAATTCCCAAGTGTGCAGGGAGATCAAGGCAAAAAGCATTCTTGGACACCTGTTGAAGAATAGTATAAGGCCCATAGCGAATCGGTTTGATTTTACTATGAGTCTTATTAGAAAAAAATCGCTTGTCAAGATGCAACCAAACTTTGTCACCAACTTGAAATGGATGAGGAATTCGATGTCGATCCATGGCCTTTTTCTGCTACTGTTGTGTCTTTTGCAAAATCTCAACCACCTTTGATTGCAGATGGTGCAAATGCTGAATAAATGAGTGTGCTTTGTCTTGCTCCTTCGAAGATGTGAAGTGACGAGGAGAAGGCAAAGACAAAGGTAACTCATAAGGTGCCAAAGGCTAAAATCCCATACAAACCTCAAAGGGTGAATGACTTGTAGAAGAATGTAGGGCCCTATTGTAGGCATGTTCAATATGAGTGAGACTCAAGTCCCACTTTGTTGGTGAAGCGTGATGATAGATTCGTAAACTTTGCACAAGGGTACGGTTTACCACTTTAGTCTGCCCATTTGACTGCGGATGATAGGCGATGGAAAATTTAAGGGAAACTCCCAAAATTTTCCACAAAGAACGCCAAAAGTGACCCACAAAGCGTGAATCACGATACGATATAATGTTGGTAGGTAGACCAAAGGAACGCCAAATGCTGTCAAAGAAAAATTGGGCTAAGTCTGCTGTAGAACTTGTCTTGCGACATGGAATAAACTTAGCCATTTTACTGAATCTGTCAACCACCACGAACACACAATCATGTTGTCGCACTGTCATAGGAAAACCACTAACCAAATCCATGGAAATGCTTTCCCAAGGATGGGAAGGAATGGGCAAAGGCATGCATAATCCAAACTTCATGTTAGCTGGTTTTGAGCGACAAAAAATTGCACACTATTTGAGAAATCTCAACACATCCCGCTGCATTTTAGGCCAATAGAAAAATCTTTGCAAGTGATGAAGTGTTTTGTGCTTCCCAAAGTGACCACCATAAAGTGTAGAATGAGATTCCTTAAGAAGTGACACTCTAGGCTCACAAGGAACACAAACCTTGTCCAATTTGTAAAGAAGTCCTTTGATGTAAAAATCTTAGAAAGGACGCAAATTGGAAGAAGAAGGCTTACTCACTTGCTCAAATATTTTCCCAAAATCAGGATCCTGTGAATACTGATTAGGCCAAGTCTGAAATCCCAAGTGTGAAGTGGACATAACTATTAAGGCAAGAGCGGCAGGATGCCTACTCAAACAATCAGTAATAGTATTACTCTTCCCCTTTTTGTACTTGATCACCAAGTGAAATTGTTGGAGGTAAGAGGCCCACATCATATGTCTTGATTCTTCAATTTTACTTTGAGATTGTAAAAACTTGAGACGCATATGATCAGTGTGTACTATTGTATCTTTTCCCAAAATATAATGTCTCCAGTACTTGATAGCTTGAACTAATGCATACAACTCCTTGTCATATGTAGAATAGTTCAACTTAGCGAGAGAAAAAGTTTCGAATGATAAGCAACTGGATGACCATTCTGTTTTAGCATAGATCCTAAGGCAACTTTAGAGGCATCCGTTTCAATCTCAAAAGGTTGAGAGAGGTTAGGTAAAGTTAACACAGGTGTTGTACAAAGTTTCTTTTTGAGTTTCTCAAAGGCAACTTCTTGGCTTTTCTCCCAATGAAATGGAATTTTAGACTTAGTGAGATAATGCAATGGAGTTGCAAGGGTGGAATATTGAGGAATGAACTTGCGATAAAAATTTGCAAGTCCTAGGAAACTCCTTAACTCAGTGAGAGTTCTAGGATGGGACCACTTAAGTAAAACATCAACTTTTATGGGATCTACCTGAATTCCACTTTCACTAATCACATAGCCAAGGTAAGAAACTAAAGTATTGCCAAAAGAACACTTGGAAGAATTGGCATATAATTGTTCTTCGCAAGAAGATCAAGTGTTTTTTGGATATGCCTAAGGTGTTCCTCCCAAGTTTTTGAGAAAATCAATATATCATCAAGATATATTATTACAAATTTGTCAAGTACATCACGAAATACATCATTCATCAACCTCATGAAGGTTGCAGGAGCATTAGTAAGACCAAAAGGCATGACCAACCATTCAAAGAGGCCCATATTCGTCTTAAAAGTTGTCTTCCATGTATCCTTAGCTTGGATACGCACTTGATGATATCCACTTTTGAGATCTATTTTTGAAAAGAACTTAGCTCCTTGAATCTGATCTAATAAATCATCAATGCGTGGTAATGGATATCTATTCTTTACAGAAATTTTGTTCAAAGCACGAAAATCAATGCACAATCTCCAAGTGCCATATTTTTAAGAACCAACAAAATAGGTGAGGCACAAGCAGAAGTACTTTCATTAATGAAACCCTTAGACAACAAATCTTCTATTTGCATTTTTATTTCTTCATTTTGCAAAATAGATTGTCTATACATGGGTGCATTAGGTAGTGAAGAACCAGGAATGATTTCAATGCTGTGATTAATTGTGCGAATTAGAGGAAGAGACTTTGGCTCCTGAAATATGTGTTAATAACTTTGCAATATTTTATCCATTGAAGAGTGTTGCTTTGGAATGGATGTGGATGTAGAAGTGTTTTGAGAGTGAATGAAAATTAGAGCAACATCACCACATTTTTTAATTACTCTTTTTGTTTTCTTGGAACTTAGAATGATGTCAGGAGTGTTGGTGCTTTTAATGAGAAAGACCTTACCATATTTTTGAAGTGTGTAGGTTCTTTTGAAAGCATCATAAACAACTCTCCTATCATACTAAAAAGGTTGTCCAAGCAAAATCCCACAACAATCCATAGGAGTCACATCACAAGTGACTTGATCTATGAAATGTGGGCCAAGTGCAAATTTTAATGTGCAAGTGTGAGTGATTTCTGAGCCTCTTCCACTATCCTTCCAACCCAAAGAATAAGGTTGAGGATGAGGCTCCATAGGTAACTTAAAACACTCGACAATGGACCTCGCAATTAGATTTTTCTACGAGCCACTATCCACTATACAATCTGTTGCAAAATTATGGAGCCAATGAGCGTGAGTGATGAACAAAGCATCACGAGCACCCTCTGATGAACTTACATTTACCAAGGTAACTTCATTGATCTTACCTCGTAATTATGTGTATACTCTACTTTCTCCTACTGACTCAAGGGGACCTTTGGGAGCATCCTCCTCTTGAATAGTAATGACTAAAATTTCCTTTTTAAGCTTAAAATAATCAGCTTTTTCATGACCTTTCTTCTTACAATAGTTACAAAACTTTTTAGAAGAAGAAGAAAAAGAAGGTTTAGGAGAAGAATAAGAAGAAGGAGGAGTAGAAGCGAAAGGAGAAGAAGGATATGGAGAAGAAACATTTTTTTTTTGAGAAAAATTCTTCTTTTGGGAGAAAGAATTATTCCCTTTTGATGAGTTTGCAACCACTTGAGTAACAGGTGCACGGAATGCCTACGAATGCACCTTAAACTTGTCCTTCGCAAGTTGCACTTGGTTGAAAACTGAATCCAATGTTTCCATAGAAACAAACATAATTTCTCTGTACAAGTGCTCTAACAAGCCACTTTGAAATTTGAGAATCAAAGCTGGAACATCATCCTCCACATTCATAAGTATCCTATACCTGTTGAACTAAAAAATATATTCCTGTACAGTCATATTAGTTCCTTGCCTAAACCGAAACCACCTAATTACCAAATCCTTAGAATAATTGGAAGGATAAAAATTGGTTTTCAGACAGTCTACAAGTTCATCCCAAGTAGTGAGTTCATCATGACCTCTTTTTCTTTCTACAAGGACTTTAGCTAAACCAGAAAGTTTTAGCTTAGCATAAGGAACCACATCTTCATCTGAAAGCTGAGAGTAAGAAAACCAAGAACTCATGTCAAGAATCCAACTATTCAAGACTTCAGGGTTCCGGGATCCATCATAAAGTGGCACTTCACAACGAAATCTCAGGCAAGAATCACTAGCAGAAGTTGAAGCATTATGTACAGAAATGTCATTTACCTTCATTGCAAGGTTACCAAGAACTTTTGCCATGGTAGTATCATTAGCCTTATCTGCTAAAGCATTTACAACATGGGCAAGTTCTGCCACTTGGGCAGCCAAGTTAGAAGCCATGTTCAACCGGGTATAAGCCAGGAGTAAAAAAATGAGAAAGCACTAAATCAAGGTAAAAATTGAAATTTTCCTTGTTACAATATTGTGCTCCTAAATTTGAAAAATACCCCTAAGGCTCAAATTTGCAAAATTTTAACTAACCTAAGGTTACAATTTATAATTTATTAATTTATAAATAACTTAATTAAAAATTAAATTTTAATTAATCATAGATTAATTAATTTAATTAAGTTATTAAAAATTAAATTAATAAAAACATAAAAATTACATGCAAACTTAGAATAGTAAAACTTTAAAATTTTTTACAATAAATTACCCTTGTGGCTGAAGAAAATCTGCCTGTCAACTACAGTCACTGGCTATCACTGTTGCATGTTTCTCGAGGAAGATTTATTGCTCAATTTGTGCACATAACTTTTGCTACATGCTTCTTGATGCAAACGTCAAATGAACCAGCGACGGATAATAATTTTCAGTGAAGCAAAAGTTTTTGTGTCCACTTCATCCGTCGGCTTGGCCTGGCAGATTCCAAGCCAGATAGGGCTGTCACGATGGCGGGTTGTCCACGCCCCTGGCATAGTTTGCCATAGGCCCTGCAGACGCCTGACAACACTGTTAGGTGCTACTATGGTGGCTCTGCAATGCAATAGGCCCTACAGTCGCTTGACAGTCCTGTCAGGCACTGCATGGTGGCTCTGCATGTAGCAAGCCCTGCAGTTGCCTGACAGTACTATCAGGCACTGCAATGGCATATTTGCCGCACTAGTGTCGACACTTGACAAGACGTCAGGCTATCAGGCCGATGGGTAGTAGAGCCTACTATCGGCTTTGCATCGGGCGGTGCTGCTGCAGCCTGCGTTGCAGCCGCTGTCGCCTGACAACATTTGCCGCAGGACTGACGCCTGACAGACTGTCAGGCTATCAAGCCGCGGGCAACAAGGTCGGGTGTGTCAAGATTTTCTGATGCACTTTGACTAGTTGCGGCTCCTGACCATGCACCCTTGGTGCTGGCGCAGTAGCCGAAAAGGCCAAGAAACCTTTGGCTCTAAAAAAATTCTTTTTTTTTTTTTTTACAATAAAAAAAATCTAAATTAATATATTTAAGAAAATATTTATTAATTTAAAATTTAAGTTTTTCTAAAACAATGAAATTTTTAAAATTAACCAAGGAGGCTAATTATTAAAAATAATGAAAACTTAAACTATTAAAAATATGAGCAACCAGATCCCTTTAGTAGCTCTCCTTTCAAGATCCGATCGACACACGACCAACGTTTGAAAGGCAACCAGACCCAAGTCGACACACGACCTGGTATAGAACTCCTCAAGATTCAAGACTCCTCTATGGCAGGAACAAATGGCTCCTTGATACGCAGCTCTCCATAGGAGTAGTCCAAACCTGCCAAGGGAATTTTGTAAGAAAGGAAACAGGGTAAACTTCTCCTATACTCCTTGAGCATACGGAGAAAGTTGGATTGAGGATTTTGAAGCCTAAGGAACTTCCTTCTGCGTATGGTTTTCAAGCTCCCCTTGAGCTTGAACCGAGTCCTCAATGAGAAAATATTTCTCATAAAAAAATTATCTCCTATCCTCTCACCTCACAAGCCCTAGTGCAAACATGAACTAGGCTCTGATACCAATGAAAAGGATTGAAAATCCAACTAAGTGTTCTATTATTTGTAATTCAATTTATAGGCTCTAATGGCACAAAATACATAACTAAACCCATCAAATCATGGAATTGATCCAATATGCTTAACCATAAGCTACAAAAGTGCAAAGGAGAATGCACGTAACTTTCTAAGCTAGGAGAAAGGAATAATGCTAACTATAAGATCCTTTTTAGCTATCTTGAAGTACACACTTCCTACTTTGAGTTCACACTTCCTAACTAACACTCCTAAATGACAACTAGAAGATAACTAGTGCCCACAAGTGCATGTGAGAAAGAGACTCACTTACAATATTAATTTGCAAGAAATAAACTATGCAAAACTAACTAGAAATTACTAGAGGGGTCATATGAGTGATCAAACATCAATCCTCATCAATTTTAGTAGTTGAAAACAAACATTTTTTATTGTTAAGAAATTCAACGTTTCTACCTCCCACACTTGCAAGTATAGTCCCAAATTCCAAAATTTCGTCCTCTCAATCTAAGATAGCCATAGAAGAGCCAAAACAAGCACTTTTTCAAGAAAATGTATGGATAGGTATGTTTTTCTAGAAAATATATGGATCCATACAATTTCAAATCATACATGGGGAAAAGAGTCTTTCGGACCCTTAGCTAGCAAATTAGACATAGGAAATTATAGGTAGACATTCTAAGACCCTATTTTCTATCACTTTCTTTGTTTTTTTTTTTTTTTAAATCGCACAATTATTGAAAAAATTACTTTAAAAAACACACCATATCATTTGGTCATTTTTAAAATAGTTTAGATTTTGCTTTAAAAAATGCACGATATCATTTGGTCATTTTCAAAATAGTATAGATTTACTTTCAAAAGGACTCTTTCTTTCAAATATTGTATTTGAATGGAAATGGTATCTTTTATCATAGCATAATTTATTTTTTTGCATTTTAATTTCTAAAGGAAAAGAACATCACACACACGTAAGCTAACGATATTAGTTTACATTGGATTTCATCACCAACCACCAATAGAGATCAATGAAATTGGCTTTTACTAGTAAGCATTGACTTGCCTCCCTAGACACCATAGCATCCCCCTCAAGTGGTTTTCCATACTTCATAATGGTAAAATCCTCTACTCTTGATATTACCTTGGGGTAGGATAGGATATATATCCCTACTTACAGGGATATATAATTAGTAAGTGCACAACTATCATTGTATCCAAGCCTGACCAAGGGTGAAGCGAAAGTCTAGTTGGGCCAGTAGTAGGATTTAGATAATATGATCTTCTTCTTAAAGTTTTCTTTTGTATCCCCCCTTCTAGTCACCCCAAGCCTTTCCCCATCATAGGAATCCCTTTGCTTATTTTTTTATCACCACTCCTTGTGTACCTTCGGTTATCATGAGAAGGTTTCCTTTAATGTACCCTTGATACCAATAACATACCCCATATTTATAGTAGTTTGTTTATCTTAAAACTCACAAACTACAAATACAAACATTGAAGTAAAAATATTCAACATCAACCATACACGCTTGTTTGTTGCTTTTTGCCTATTGGATTATTTTAAAGTATTCAGTTATAAAATTGCTAAAACACCTTCAAAATAGTCCTAGAGACCTCCAAAACTGGTTTTGCAACATTCAATCTAAGAAAAGTTGATCTATAAGGAAAAAATATAGAGAGGCATGTTTCTCTAAAAAATGTATCGATGGGTATGTTTTTCCCTAAAACACTTCACTTATATAGATTCAGGCCTAAGGCTATCTAGATAGTTATAATTTTAGGTTTTTTCCTTCATATAACATACATATTTTTCATGTCCTCCATCATGGTTTCCACACGAAGCTGAGTGCACGATCAAAAGTGCATAGTTATAGATAATGCAAGAGTGAATCCCTTGTTTGAGCATCAAGGGGAGACATACTTCCCTCTACCTCAACATTCATCTGTGCCATATCATGGTCTATAGTAAAAAATCCTCTTCCTAGTGCCTCTTATTCATAAATAATAATTTAGTTTACCCTAAACTTTATTGCCTCCCCTAAACATTCTTGATTGCCACCTCTTCATCTTTGTGCAACTCTAGTCCAAGTCCCTTGTTGTCTCTTAAATCAAGGTATCAGGGTCAAACATCTTCATACCATCCCAATACCATGGCATCCCCCTCTTCATTGATTAGGCATCCATCGCACATAATTCTCTTTCCCAACCACCCTTATTCTTTACATACACAAACTATGATCTGATAAACACAACCCCCAAGTTATCCACCTTCCTTTATCCTAATATCCCTTTGATGGGTATGTAAGAAGTCACTCCTTCTAGTAACCCAACTTCTATCCTTCTATTCTTTAAGCTCTTCGTATTACCTCCTCCCTCATCAAGCTAGGTATTTACATACCCACCCCTGACCACTAATAATCAATAACAAGTTACGTTTCCATATCAGATGCGTACACAAGGTAACATAACCCCCTCACCCTCAAGCACAACCTCAACTCAATACATTCAATGCTTTCATCATTGATCAAACTCAGACATATCAATAATCACCCCCTCTAATCCAATTGAATCTAATAGGGTTTTTTAATTCTCCAACTTCATGGATCTCAATGCCACCTACCATGCCACCTCTCAAACAACCCACATCTTCCTCATTCTAGGTACACAACCAATTGCAAAATAATCAAGTTCATCCTAAAAAACAAGGGTACACCCATGTACCTCAACAACAATTGCACAATAATCAAGTGCATCCACAACAACAACAAAGGCACACCCAAGTACCTCAATAACAATTTCATAATAATCAAGTGCATCCAAAATAACAAGGGTACACCCAAGTCCCTCAACAACAATTGAAAATCAATCAAGTGCATCCACAACAATAACAATAATACAACCAAGTGCCTCAACAATAATTACATAACAATAAAGTGTTTCCTTATCAACAATAATAATTACACAACCAAGTGCTTCCTTCTCAACAACAATAGTTGCACAACCAAGTGCTCCCTTATCAAAACAATAGTTGCACAAACAAGTGTTCTATTATCAACAACAATGATTGTGCAACCAAGTGATCTCTTCTCAACAACAACATTGCACAACCAAGTGCTTCCTTCTCAAAAATAATAGTTGCCCAACAAGGTGCTCCCTTATCAACAACAATAGTTGCACAACCAAGTGTTCCCTTATCAACAACAATAGCTGCACAACCAAGTGCTTCCCTCTCAACAATAATTATTGCACAATCAAGTACTCCCTTCTCAACAATAATAGTTGCACAATCAAGTGCTCCCTTTCCAACAACAACAATTACATCATTAATTTCTTCCTTCTCAAAAATAGTTACATCATGAAGTTCTTCTCTCTTAACAACAAATACACAATCAGGTACCTTCTTAGCAATTTTCCAGTCAAGTATCATACCCTCAAATAAATCCTAATCAAGTGCACATCGAGGGACTACCACAATAATAGATGTACACCCAAGTACCTCCACAACAAGTGGTTATCCAAGGACTACCTCAATAAGGGTACACCCAAGTACCCCTTCAACAAGTACCTATCCAAGCACCACTTAATCAAATACACAATCATCAAGTGCTAGACCATGATTGGTACACTCAAGCACCCTAGCAACACATGCACACTCAAGTGCCCACACATGTGCCTAATCACAAATAGTACAACCAAGTACCACAACAACAAGGACATACCTAGGTACCATATCATGAGGTACATGACCAAACATCTTATCAAGAATCCATCCCTACAATCAACCACACATAGTACCAAAACTTGTATGCAGGACTAAATCACACCCAAGCTCCTTATAATCCAAATCCTCCACCCCAACAACATTCACCCAATTTCTACCAAAAATATGTTGTAGCCCCTTATATCCATAACCAACACCCTACTTCACCTCCCAAATACCACACCCCCACCCCTTACTACCCTGACCACTCTTTAAAATATGTCCCTATGGTCAAAAATCCGACATTGCTATCCATACCTCATGAAATGCAAATCATGCAAGAACAAATCAAAGCACTAAAAATATGATCAATGGGCTATGCGTATAATATATCCACTTATAGTCAGTTATACTCAAAACCAATTCACCCCTCTGTTCACATGTTGTAATACCCCTCCAAATTTGAATGCCCTAATTTCAAAAAATTTAAAAGTAATGAGGACCCTCGAGAACATCTGAACAATTATAAATTCACCTTCTACCAAATTAGTTGTAGTGATGCCCTAATTCTCAAGACCTTACCTTAGTATCTTGGAGGAATAACCCTAAGTTCATATAAAAATTTACCCAGGCATAGTCTATACACATTTGAACAACTAGCCAATGCCTTCTTGGAAAACTTTGCAATAAACATAAAGAACAATATATCATTTCCAAACCTATATAATCTATGATAATTTTATGATGATCCTATCCATGATTATTTTACAATATGAAAAGCAACTGTTAATGAGCTACCCTTTCCCATCCTCAATCTGATTTGGTTAAGGTATTTGTAAGGATCTACATCAAAGCCATCTCAAGCAATTTGCAAATGCAACAACATGGCTCCTTTGAGGAGGCAACTACACATGCCAAATTAATAGAGGAAGTCAAAATTCAAAAGGGGAAGATCAAACCCCATAAGAAGCTATACTATGCCCCAAATTTATTTAGTAAGGTAAATCCTAATCCTTCCCTATGTAGGCCACCTCAAGCGATCAACCTAATTCTTAATACGATAGCTACCTTGTTCCCCTCTAACAGCCTATGTAGGCAATTCCTCCACATTTACCTAACCAAAAACATACATACCTACATCCTCCCAATCATCCACCCTACACTTGGACTCCTCTAGCTAAGACTTTGATCATTATCTTCCAAAAGCTTTATTATGTAGGTCAAATCACTTTTTGTAAAATTATACCACACAACCCAAACCATCCAAAACTAAAATGATTTAAATAATACACCTTCTATTACTATCATCACTACAAGGGGTATGATATTAGTTGTTATCAGTGATTTTAACACATTGTCCAAGATCTAATCAACCATAGAGTCATTCAGGTTGACAATACCTTGGTCCCTCTTAATCCAAATTTGGGTATCTCCAGAATCCTCTACCTCAACATGACATACCACACACATAGGCTAAATCCTTGACCTTACAACTGACTCATCTATAGGTCAATTAGATTAACCACATACCTAAACATAATGGGTTTTTAGGAATGATTAACATAGTCATAAGGAACCAAATAAATCCTACCCATCCTACCCAAAAACCAACACCCATTCAAACACCTTCATCCTCCATAGCATTTCTAAAAAAAGACCCCCATTCACCTCCATGACTGGTCATAACCATTAAGAGTAGTCTCATATATCAATTTCAAACTACATCTGCAAGGTTATCTATCTATGACCTCTTACAATGGTCTTAGCCTCATTGCAAGGCTCTCAATAACATTTTGAGGTCCATAGATCTATGAACATATGACAAAAATACCTTTTCTAACTTTGTAGGTAATGTGTGTATGTGCATGCAACCCTCCATAGTATTCTATGACCATAAAATAACAAAACTTGTGGGAGCAGGGTCTAATACTCCTATGTGTATAGTGGCATGTATAGACAATGTTACTTATAAATACGTATTGATTAACACAGGTTATTCCATAATCACCATCACCACATTGGCCCTCAAGCATGTCAAAATTCCTCCTAATTATCATGCCATCCATGCCATGAACTTGTGGGTCTTTAATGGCACTTTATATTCTACCTTGGGTATGATAGTCCTATCTATCAAAGTAGGAGTCAAAATGATACCCACCCTATCTAATATAATTGAATGGGAAATATAGTATAATATCCTCTTAGGGAGACCTTGGATCCTTTACATGCAATGTGTTCCTTCAAACCTTAATAATTGCTTAAAATATCTACATGATGGCAAAGTGCATCACATCCAATCCAATGATGACTCATTCAAATACTGCAATTTGTTCACACTACTACAAACTCCCACCCTTACACAATGTTAGCTTTTGATGCTATATATTTAAGGGTATGCAACTACAAAGACTAAAATAAGCATGCAATATTATATCTATGATAATGAAAATATAATAATCAGAAAAATCTTATAAGAAATTTTTGCAATAACGTATAAAATAGCCATTAATAAAAGCTTATGAAAATAGTAACTTCATAAAAAAAGTAGAGATCTTGAATACTCCATGCTTCATACAAGGTCTACATTGTATCTACTATATTTTATCTTATGCTTCTATCTATATTTTGTCCTTCTCAAACATCTATCAAAGGCCTATATATAAAAGACATGTCTCTTGACCTTTCACCTACCTATGACTCTTCATATTCCTATTATGTACATGTGGACTACATGCACATTTACATCATCAAGTACTTTACACATTCTAACACTTGTGCATTTATTACATTGCATAAAGTAAATACTCAAATCCTAATCTAATATAAAATCCTAATCTAAAGATGTACCCGTGGTGATACATTGACATGTACCAAATAACGTAATATATTCCAATACCCCCCTGTATTACATTATTTGGTTATTGAAGGCTTTAGTCTTCAATATGGTCTTTGTCCTAGTTCTAGAGCTTGGAATATTCTTTTCTAATTTCTTCATTGTGTTCTCTATATGTATCTCGGTCAATAAAATATTTAGTATCTTTATATTGTTCCTTTAGTTTACTTTGATCTGTATTCAACTTGAAAGTATTATCTTTCAACTTCATCTTCTCTTTTCTATCATGCTTCATATTCCTTCTTCTTCTTATTCTTATTCGTTTATGCATTTTTACTTGTGATATATCTTATTCATGATGAGTTAGTATATCATCACAATAGTATTGGTCAGGATTTAGTATTTCATTGCTAATATGTTCATTTTATTTCATGTTTTGAGAAAATTCAAAAACAATTAATGATATATATATCATCAAACATTCCTTTGATGTAAATATAACTATGATTTGAGTATTCCACCAAGCTTTGAAAAGTACTTCACAAATATAACCAATTAATGTCATAAAACTTCCTTATTTTGCTTCCTTGAGAAACAAAGAGAATCTTTCCTTTTTCCTAGTAGCCAAATTTTTGTATCCATCAAAAGTATCTATTAAGTTTTATGAATAGAATTTCAATTCATGTAGCAGTTCTTCAATATTGAATGTGTTCCTCACTATTTCATCCATGTTTCTTTTAATTTTAATATTTGAAGTGGAATTTCTTATAGCTCCTTAGTGTTATGTATTGAGAATAGTTTTTATAGAATATTTTATCTTTCAAAGCATTTGTAGTTGTCTACCTTATGACTCCCTAGTTTATAAATAAAACTCAATGAACTTTTTCAATTATTGAATTTTTAGAATACCTTGAATATTTTAAAGTTCGATCAATGGTTTTGACAAGGATTTAGATTTTTGAGTATCTAGGTAGAATACCTTTTAACTTCCAATTATTTTGAGTATAAGATTAAATTTGATAAGATCTTTCAAAACCTCAAGTTTAGTAAAGTAATTTGTATCTACCAAATGTTTTGAGTATAGTATGCTTTAGCTTTCTAAGTTTTCCTTGAGTTGATTTTCTTTTGTCTTCCTAATGTTCAAATTCAATTCTTCACCTTATTTCTTCCTAATTAGAAATTTAGAAAATAGGATATTTAAAAAAATAATACTTCAATTTCAATGTAGAAGACCTCATTCCTCCTAATTAAATTATTTGCAAATATTTTAATACTTGAATTTAAAATAATGTAATTTTCAAAAACCTCTCAAGTTATAATCTCTTTACTTAAATAGCATTTCCAATCCATCAATAAATTATCTAAGGTTGTACTTTCCTTATATCTCAATGTATTAAATAACTAAACTTAACCTTATAAATAATAGAACTTATGCCTCCTTAAACTTGATGGAATGCAAATGATAATTGAATGTTAATATATCTTTCTTTTGAGGTGAGGTGCTACATATTGATTGACTTATACTTTAACTATAATTTCCATGATATTTGGGCACTATTTTCTTCTCAAACCTAAAGGTATGGTAGTATCCTTACACTACATTAATTGCTTCTCATTTTTATGGTGCACTCTTCCACTTTTGATTGTCGTCCTTATCCTCTTCAATGTTATCTAACCTTGGATGCTTGGTATACACGCACTCTTAAATCTTGGGCTATTAATACTTGGATATATCTTTTGCCTTGTGTGCCACATGGAATTTAACATAACTTTTGGATGTTGTTCTTCACTATTAGGTGGCGAAGGTGTTACTTATTACCATGTAGGTGTTACTTTAATTTTTGGATGTTGCTCTTCTTTGTTAGGTTGCATAGGCATTACTTCAATCTTTGGATGTTTCTCTTCATCGTTAGGTGGTGTAGGCACTATTAAATATTTTTGGTACTCTTCTCTTTTGTGACAAGTGGCATATGGTTTTTTTATCCATCATGACAAGTTGTGGCTCCTCCTTTTACATATAACATATCCTTAGCACTCAACATTATTTTCTTTTTCTTAACATTATTTTCCAACTCTTTGCAAGTTGTTTTGTCTTCCTTTTACAACTACCGAGTGCTTCTTGATTTCCAATGTATGGTGGTGGCTCTTCTCCTTTGATGAACGCTCCTCTTCAATGGTGGTGGCTCCTCCTTTGGTGGTGCTTCAATGCTTCTTTCCTTGGTGACTATTTCAATGTTGTTATGCTTGATATTCAACCTCTTTTTCGTGGGTAAAAACTTGCTACTTAATTTATTTTTCTACCTTAATACTTCAACCTTTGTCCTTGTTGTAGCTCAATCTTGATTTTGTATTTTTATTCTTTTTCTTGTTGTAGGTTTTAATCCAACATGAGCACTACCTTCTTGGAGTTTTTGCACCATATTTGGTGTCTTTATACACCTTGAGTATGTTAACTTTGAGCCCTAATTTAGATATTTCTTTTTAACTATGTGGCTTCTCCTTTCCAACTTGATGATTATACCACTAATCACTACAACGTTTGTGCCTCTTTGTGCCTCTTTGGAAAACTCTTTTCAATTCCAATCTAATGGTAGTGTTTTTATGAAGTTTCAAGATGATTTAATAAGGCTTTCACCCTTGAAAACCTTCATACCAAAGGGTTGATCCTTCCCAATTGTTACTACCTATATGGTGCAGATGAGGAAACTTCTTATCACTTGTTTAATTTTTTCCAGTTCACCAGGGAGGTCTTTGACTCCTTCGAAATGTTGGACCTCTCTCGGGTATCTCCTTTTTGATCTCCTCTTTCAATGGATTTCTCCCTTCACCTTCATGTGCCTTCACCTATTCTAGGACTTTAGTATGGCTCATATTTTGTGGGATTTTTGGAAGGAACACAACTCGTGGGTATTAAATAATATCTCCAACTTAGTTGACTTTGTCTTTTCTAGGAGCATTACTGCAATGGTGGAAAATGTGAACCTTTGTTACCCAGATGCCAAATACAAGGATTCTAATATCCCTCTAGAGAGGTTGTTAGGCTTTCAAATTCATCCTTGGCCATCGATTTCCACCATCGATAATTCAATATATGGTACTGTTTGGAAACCACCTCCAATTGAGTGGATTAAGTTGAATTTTGATGATGCCTCAAAGGAAAATCTTGGTAGAGCTAGTGCAAGGGGTATTGTGAGGAACCACATGGATGAAATTATTCTGGTCTATGCTAAATATTTGGGATTCAACTCTAGCCAATTTTCTAAATTCAGAGCCCTTTACCATGGTATTTAGTTTATTAACTCTTGAGACCCTCAAAAAGTCATTGTGGAAGGTGACTCCCTTGTCATTATCGAACATATGAAGGGGAGCCTTCCTGCAAGGCTTTCCTTGTCTAATATGATTCTTGAAGGTAAAATGCATTCTCAATTTTTCATGGAAGTAATATTCCAACACACTTTTTGTGAAGACAATAAGTCTACAAATTTCTTTTCCAACTTGGGGGTGAGTCAAGTAGGCTTCAATGTTTGGAAAGAGAATTTTCCTCAGGATCTAAGAAGCTTGGAGGATGTTAGGATTTTTATAGGGGAAGTGGAGCAAGGATATATGTTCATGTCTTTCTTGTTCTCTAATTGCATTTCCAAGCCTAAACCAAATATTTATCTAAATAAGATACAAACACCCCCTGTAATCCTATCAAGAACATGACAACTAGTTTGTAAAACTCTAGCTTTGATCTTATGAGGGTAGTAATTTCTTGTGTTGAAGTTATCGAAGTCTTGCTTAACAGAGACCAACTTGACTCTAGTGACTGTGATCAGGGCTATGCATAAGGGGTAGTACCAAAAAATTATTTATAAATTTGGGGTAAATCAAGGTGAATCATGTATAAACATCAGGGTGAATTTTTCAAAATTTTGCACGTAAATTATAAAAACATTTTGGTGTTAGTTTTGACCTATTAAATCATCCTAAAACTTCATAAAAACATCACCAATAGATTGGTATTGAAATAGCTTTCGAACGAGTACAAATATGCCTATTTTTGGATATATTGATGCCTAAAACTATGAAATTATTGTCAGTCTCCATGTGACAGTCACCTTGTGACAGTCGCCATGTGAGGCGACTGACACAAGCAATTGTCACAAGGTGACTGACAATATTTTCATAGTTTTAGGCATCAATGTATATCCAAACATAGGCACATTTGTAATCGTTTGAAATCTCTTTGCAAGCCTGATCGAATGGCAGTATTTTGATAAAGATTCAAGATGATTTAATATGTCAAAATCTATCCCAAAATGATATTACTTCCTTCCACCATATTTGGGGCCACTTTTGACCTATTTCATACTCTTAAACCTTCATAAAAATACCACCATTAGATCGATCTTGAAAATATCTTTCCAACGAGTACAAATATACCTATGTTTGGATATATATTAATGCCTAAAAATATCAAATTGTTATCAGTCATCATGTGATAGTTGCCTTGTGACAGTCGCCATGTGATAGTCACCACATGGTGACTATCACATGGCAACTATCACATGGTGACTGTCACAAGGCGACTGCCACATGGCAACTATCACAACATGGTGACTATCACATGGCAACTATCACATGGTGACTGTCACAAGGTGACTGCCACATGGCAACTATCACATGGTGATTGACAATAATTTCATAGTTGTAGACATCAATATATATCCAAACATAGACATATTTGTACTTGTTCGAAAGCTCTTTTCAGGACCGATCTGATGGTGGTATTTTAAGAAGTTTTAGGATGATTTAATAAGTCAAAAGTGGCCCAAACAATGGTGGTAAGGAAGTAATATCATTTTGGGATAGATTTTGACTTTTCATTATCGTAGTTATGTGGAAGTGGATTCATACCAGGGTCAACAGTGTTTTTTGTAGAGATAATACTAGGGTCAATACTAGGGTCATTATCATTATTCTTTTTAAAAACATACCTTCCTTTAAAAAATATAGATAAACAATGGACAAAGCCATCCACCAAAAATAAACCTTCTTAATGAATGAAGACATTATATATAAAATTAACAATACACAAAAATTAACTGGTTAGTAAGTAAAGGCATTCATACCTTCAATTTGTGTAGATGTTGATGGCTGACTAGATTTTAAAATATTATGAAAGTATTTGAGGATATTCCTTTTATAGAAACTAGAAGACTAACCTCCCTTATTTCCACTGCCAACAAGTGATATTTTACCTATATAAATAGAAGAGTAACAAGAACATTTTGAAAAATGGAAATAACTAGTAAAAGATAGAACTACTATTCAAGACAACAAAATATCTGACCAAAGGAAGCTTGATATTGGTGCCCAAATAATAGGAAAACCTCCTTATTGAGTTTCAATGAACAAAAATGTATATAAAAAAAAATAAATGGTAACAAAAATTTATCGATAAATGGTTGGCACTATATGTTAGTCACCTTGTGTCAATCGCCTCGTGACAGTCTCCTTGTGATAGTCACCTTGTATCTATAACTTTTGTTGGTTGCCTTGTTTTAGTCACCTTCTATCAATCGTGTTCTGTCAGTCACCTTCTATCAGCCATCATCAATTGGTTTCCTTGTGACTGTCGCCTTTTGTTAGTCACCTTTTGTTAGTTGCATTCTATCAATCGCCTTGTGATAGTCACCTTCTGTCAATCGTCTTGTGATAGTCGTATTTTGTCAGTCACCTTGTGACAGTCGCCTTATGACAATTGCTTCATGGTAGTCACTTCATGTCAGTCACCTTGTGACAGTCACATCGTGACAGTCACATCGTGACAGTCGCTTCTACTAGTCACCTCGTGTCAGTCGCTTTTGCCAATTATTTTTTAATGGTCACCTTGTGTTAGTTGTCTTGAGACTATGAGTGACGCTTTCAAGGTTACCTATATACAGTTGGGTACAAGAGGCGAATTGGACAGGTTATTTTTTTTTTAAATAATTTTAGGGAAAAAATTAGGTGGGAAAAAATATTGTACCAAGGTGAATTTACCCTAAAAAAATTAATTCTGTAATTTTTGATCAAATGGGCCGACCTCTAGGGTCCCAAAATTACCAAAATAAAAATTATTAAAATCCTAAAATTCGTAATAAATTGCAAAATTTGTCCTTGTGCATAACCCTGACTGTGATTAAAGATAAATTGTATGATAAAGCAAATTAAGGATGTTCCTTTTGGGTGCCCTTGTTTTCTATGGCTCTACATTATCTCAGGCTTCTTCTACGCAGGTTTTTGCTCTCTTTTTATTTGGTCCCTATTTGGGTTCTGGGTGGTTCAGTTGGTTCCTATTTGGAAGTATCCCTTGGATGATAGTTACCCTAGGGCTTGCAGGTTTTCCTTGGGTCTCCCTTGGTTGTGGAATATGGATATTTTTGTTTGATTCTATTATTTTTAATCCCATAAAAATGCTTATTGGCCCATGGTTAGTACATTTTAATTCTGGTATGTAAAAGGTTTGGGGATCTTTTAAAAACCCCTTGTTTCAAATTATAAAACAAATTAACATGTGTTATTTCTCTCGACTCTTGTTATCAATTATAGATAACTTGATAGAAGAAGTTACCTTTTTATTGCAGGTGCTTACTATCTTGGAAGGGCGATGAGAACCTAATATAGCCATAGTGAAGAAATAAACAATAAATTTATAATAGAAATAATAACTAAAACTCCAATGGTCAAACGCAAAATCCATAGATAATGATGCATTCACAATGGGTTCATCACAAACTTTCAATAGAAGAAAATATGAAATGTTAATTTAATCTTAGGAAATGTAGAATTAATAAAACAATATTGTGTAAAAAACCAAGTAAACTAATATTTTAAACACAAAATTTAAAAAACTACCATCTAAATCTAAAGATATAAATATAAAGTAAATCAAATACTATTCCAATATTATAACTACTACATATATTACATTAGACAAGTGATAATTACAATAACTATAATTGTAGAAAATATGCAATATCAAACAATCCTAGCAATCTATTATAAAAATGGAACTCAATGTTTACTATGTTTATGAAAAATCAAATCCAAATCTATGTAAGGAAGACCATTGTTTAGAATCCATGGAGTTGAGAAAAATAACTATAATAGCATCAACACATTGATTGTTGGGAAATATACAATAATTAGATAAGTATCTTGATCTCCACCATTTAATGACACTAAAATAAGATTGAAACAACATAGTCTTGACATAATGGTAGAATAATTTTTGAATGGATTGGAGTCATTGAAAGAATTTGATGAAAATATCTTACAAAATAGTAGAGCAACTTGTAGTGCAAACATAAAATAGATATATTCCCTCTTCCTTTCCTATATATGTACCTAAAGCATCATATGTTATTGGCTTGTTTTGATAAACTTTATGAATATTAATGGACTAGGGTTTCCACTCTACATGGTGATCTAAATTTTATTTATATAAAATTATTACATGATCATCGCTATTGATTGTTCCACTATGAGAATTCAAAACCATAATAATTAAATAATATATAGTAATGCAATCAAGGGTTTAATGGGTAATAAATAGCCAAACATTCAAGTCACAATTGTTGGGTTAAATTTATATTGACATGCCAAATATAAATTGAATACTCAATAACCTAAAAGTGGCATTGATAAGGTTAATGATAATAAAATGAGCATAACATTAAAGAGAAAAGGGAAAATTACCAAAAAGTATAAATATAGTCGACATGAAATTTTTTCAATGGCATTCTACCTAAGGACTTACAAAATTATCCTATTCAAATAGGAAGGTTGATATGCTCTATCAAAGGACTTAGAAATAAAATGATCTTTTTAAAAATACAATATATTATTCTATGTTAGCTATTATGTTTGATTTTGATATAATTGTCCTTACCTATGCAAGTTCGAATCAATTTTGGAAAGTATTTTTTATTGGATTATGAATTTAAATATTGATTTTCTTCCTCACTTGAATTTTTTCTTAATCATTATTGCATATTATATGATTTATTTAATTTAGTGATGTTTAGAAATTTAATATATGGATGTATCAATACAAACCACTATAATATATAAGGATTTTAACCCTTTGTGTGTTTTATATGTCAATATTTACTAAAATTTAATGTAAGGAAATACTATAGTTCTTGAGTGATTAGCCCCATCCTTATCCTAGTTTTTTTATTTGATATTTTGTTGATCATAATATCCTATTGGTAAATAATAGTCCTTGATGGAAATGTGCCAAAATCTATGTAGGATCTATATCAAGTATGTTGATATTTACATTGTCATTTCTATTGAAAGTGTTATATGCTTCCTACCAATTTTTACTATGTATGATGGATATCAAAAGTGAAAATGTAGTGTTTTCTTCATTTAGAAAATTTGAAATCTAAACATACTATCGTAATTAATCTTGTTAATTTTCTAACATTTTTATATCCATAATATATTCAACATTAGGAATGTCAAAGTTTACTTTTACCATGAATCATGTAGAGATTCAAGGATTTTCTTAATAGATATAGTTGAGTATATACAATTATGACAATAATCTTGTCCAAATCATTCATTCTTGATTGGATAAGAAGAAGACAATCCAAACCATCACCTAAAATTATGTAAGTGTAGACTATAATTGATCCTTACTCAAAAAATCATATTACATAAATTAAGCAATATAAGATCTCATTAGGTCTTAATTCAATATATTGAAAACTCTTATGATTGATAGTAAAAAATATTGTTGGAATTAGGTGAAAATTTTAAATGAAAGCATATTCATATAAACATATCATAACAAGAACATACCTTAGTCCAAAAATATCATTTTCCTCTTTTCCTTTCCTCTCCCATCATCTCCCACATTCAGCTTCCCATAAGTAACATAGAAGAGAATAAAATGTCCATGTGATTTTTTTTTTTTTGAAACTACCATTGAGCTTGATAGAGGAAAAATTGATAGCTTTTATCGAATGAATATGATTAGTTAATGTATTGATGCATGATGCTTAGGTTACATCCCTTTATGTTCATATGCATTTAGTTTGTATAATATATATATATATATATATATATATATATATATATATATATATATATATATATATATATATATATATATAATATATATTACTTTTCTTTTCCAATGCATGAATATAATACCAAAATTGGCATTACTCTATTTCATCTTAAAAAAATATTATTTAAACATCCCATGAAATGTTTCAAATAAAAATCTAGGGCTTAGAATTTTGTGTTATAATTTTAACATCTTCAATGACTCATCCTCCACTATGAAAATACCCTATGCATTGAGAAGAATATTATAAAATTAAGGCTACTTAAAATGCACATGCTAAATTTAAGAAATACATGACTATGGAAACATAACAAATGCATGAAGCTATAAAATATAAATATACTTAAATTATATCAATGAAAACCACTACATCAATTTTACAACTAGATCCATTGATCTGGTCATTGTTCTTCATCTTTGAAATGGTAGATTTACTTCTGTGTTCACTTCTGTAGAAGGTAATTGTAGGCTCTTCTCTATGCTTCTATAACTTTGACCTTACCTTCATCTTCTTTACTCTAACTTCATTCTTCAGTTTTTCCCCACTTCATTATGTGAATAATGCCCAATGCTCAAATATATAGTTGGGAAGGAGGGAAAAATATAGCTACTTGTCTAACATGCATTAAATGCAAAGGATGGTGTCAATCAGATATCTAAATAATTGTAGCTATTAGGAGTAAATGCAAATGCTTCAAAATCTAGAGATAGATTCTGATATCTGCTAAAAATAAGATCTATAGTTTTCAACATCCTCCCTTAATCCAAATTTCATAAAAAATTTGACATCAAGCATATCCTTCAGCCTTCTAAAATATTTCTCCTTCAAAGGTTTTGTGAATATGTCTACAACCTACTCTTTGTACCTGCAAAACAATAATTTAATTTCATTATTTTTCACCAACTCTTTGATGAAATGATAGCATATGTCAATATGCTTGCTCTTGCCATGAAACACCAAATCCTTTAATAGTGCTATAGCATGATTTTTGTCTCAAAATATTATTATTACCCTTTTTTGATGATTCAACTTGCCTAAAATTCTTCTTATCCAAATTGCTTGACATCCATCTAAAGTAGAAATAATGTACTACGCCTCAACAATTGATAATGCAACAATTGGTTGCTTCTTTTATGACCATGAAATTGCACCTGATCCAAGATGCAATGCATAATTAAAAGTGCTCTTTTGATCATCTGTATTGCCATACCAATCACTAATTATGTAGATAACAAGTTCCAACTAGTATTTTCTTGCATAAAATATTTCATGGTCTCTAATTCCATTGAAATACCACAATATTCTTTTGCCTTCCTACAATTGAGTATTATCCTCCATAAATCTACTTATTAAACTCATTGTAAACATTAGATCAGATCTATTTGTTATCAAATACATGAGGCTTCCAACTAATCTTTTATAGAATGTTGGATCCAAATGGTTGGTTTTGTCTTTATTTCTCAATTTTAAGCCTGTTACAACTGGAGTGATGATCAGTTTGTTGTCCTCCATTCTAAACCTCTTCAAGATATATTTTTCATACTTTCCTTGAGAGATGAATATACCATATATAGATTTGGTAACTTCAATGTTGAGAAAATACTTCATCAAGCCCAAATTCATCATATCAAATTCATTCTTTATCGCATGTCTAAACTGGTCAAATACCATATTGTTGTTGCTAGTATAAATTAGATCGTCTACATAAAAGTAAACTATTATCATTTCTTCATTTTTGTTAGTATTTAGGCACAAAGTGTGCTCATATTGTTGGCAATTTTGGGTACCTTGGGTACATTGCTTTTGCTCTAAGTGTAGATGTTGTCATTGATGTCAAAGAGTTCTTGAAGCAATCTGGTTTGATGTCAAAGAATGTGTCTTGGTGAAGGGTTCAACATGGACCGTGAGTTGCCAAGAAGATCAGGGTAGCCCAGTTGCAAAAAGATCAAGAAAAAGACAAGTAAGAAAAAGTATGCAGGCGACTGGAAAAATTGTCGTGATTTCACGACATGTTTTAGGAGAGAGAAAGCACTAGAAAAACTGTCGTGATTTCGTGACATGTTTGAGGAGAGAGAAATTTCAGGAAAAACTGTCACGATTTCGTGGCATGTTGCATTTTCGCGACTCGGGAAGTGCAGGAAGGCAGAGAAATAAAAGTGTCACGATTTCGCGACACATTGCCAGGAAAGTTGTTCGGATGAGCAAGTGTCGCGATTTCGTGACATGTTGTAGGAGAGAGAGTCTGAAAGGAAAAGTGTCATGATTTCACGACATGTTGCAGAAGAGAAAGTTTGCAGTGTGAACTGTCGTGATTTCGCGACAAGAATGAATAGAGAGAAAGTGATTCAGGAACTGTCACGATTTTGCGACATGATGCAAAGTTTCAAGTGAGGACTGTCGTGTTTTCGTGACATGCTGTAGAGGTCAAGTTGAGGACTGTAACGATTTTGCGACATGCTAAAAAGCTCGAAGTGAGAACTGTCATGATTTCACGACTTGCAATAAAGAGAAGAGCCTGAAAGGAGAAGCGTCACAATTTTGTGACAGGCAGTGGAGAAAGCATACGGAAGCCAGAAGTGTCACGATTTCATGACAGGCAGTCGAGAAAGCATTCAAAAGCTAGAAGCATTGTGATTTCATGACAGGCTTCAAAAAAGTTGTACGGATGAATAAAGTGTCACGATTTTGTGACAGGTTGAGTTGGCAGCTTGCAGTTGTAGAAAATGTCATGATTTCATGACAGGTTGAGTTGGTAGCTTGCAGTTGTAGAAAATGTCATGATTTCATGATAGGTTGAGTTGGCAGCTTGTAGTTGCAGAAAGTGTCATGATTTCATGACAGAGTTGCAGATGACGTCAACAGAAGCCGATGTGTCACGATTTCGTGACAAAAGCTGAGAGGAAGGCCATGAAGATGAAAGTGTCATGATTTCGCAATAGAGTGAAGATGACGTCAGCAAAATTCATAAGTGTCACAATTTCACGACAAAAGCTGAGAGGAAGACCATGAAGACGAAAGCGTCACGATTTTGTGACAGAAGTGTGATGACGTCAGCAAGAGGCAAAGGTGTCATGATTTCGTGATAGAAGCACAAAGGAAGTCGACAAAGGCCAAGGTGTCACGATTTCACGACAGCAAGCATAGAAGGTGTATGGTAGGCAAAGATGTCATGATATCGTGACATGTTGAAGTTTTGTGCCAGAAGCTACAGGGAGGCAGTGAAGCCGACAGAGTTAAATCTGGGCCGACACAGCGTAGGGTTTTGCAACCGACGTGATTAAAGGGTAAACAGCCAAATAATATCAAGGTTCTAATCTTGAGATTGTGAGTATAAAAGGAGGGCTATTTGAGGAGATTTGATCATCGATCGGAGTGTGTGTTCAAAGAGTGACGTTCACAGATTTAGTGCGATAGTGAAGTTCGATCGTCAAAAAAGCAGAGTGCGAAGATCGATAGCAGTACAAGAGTGCATTCGTCGAATCTTCTAAGTGTAGGAGACTGTAAGGGAACAGAGTGCATGAAGACGATACTGTTGTGAATGCGTAGAAGTGAAAAGGTCCTTGTTCGATCGAGTATAGCTATGACTGCGAGAAAATAGCGAAGGACTATATTTTATGCAGAACAGAGGAAGAGGACAGACCTGTGCCAGATCGAAGGATTGTGTTTGGTGCAGATCAGAGAAAGAGGAAGAGGGCATTTGTGCCAGACCGAAGGACCATGTTTTTAGTGCAAATTTGAGGACCAATTTTGCGGTGACAGAGTTGAGGACAAAGATCTCCAGCCAGAGTAGGGAAGATAGGTGTCTTCTATGGAAAGAGTTCCACTTGCTAAGGGCAAAGGAGGTAGAGGTCTTCTAGAGGATCACCAGACAAAGCAGAATTAGGGGAAGGTGTCTCCTTTGAGCTGAGGCTCATAAACATTGTAATCGGGAAGGATTCCCAGAGGACTTTGATATAACTTTTAGAGGAAATTTTTATCCGTGGAGTAGCCCACCTTGGGTGAACCACGTAAATTGTTGTGTCACTTTGTGGATGGTGTTTTGTGCATTATTTTGATTATTGTTGTTGATTACTGCTATCTTTATACTGCTTAATATTGAATTGAAAGTTGTTTGAAAGAAAAAGTTAAAAGTGGTCTTATACTGTTCACCCCCCCTCTCAGTATAATCTTGTGTTCTTCAATTGGTATCAGAGCTAGTACCTTTAGAAAGTTTAACAACTTGAAGGAAAAGCTTGCAAAGAACATAATGGATTATTCAAGTGGCAATGCAGCACCTATTCTTGATGGATCAAATTTCGGTCTGTGGAGTGCAAGAATAAAAGTCTATCTAATGGCACTTGGTAATGAGGTATGGGAAGTTATTGAAGATGGGTACACAATTCCTGGAAATGGTCCTTATACTAAAGAAGACAGGCTCCTACATCACAGCAACTAAAAAACCATGAATACAATTTTGAAGGGTTTATAGAAGGCTGATCTTACCAAAGTTATTCACTGCAAGACAGCTAGTGAAATGTGGAAACAATTGTAGGTTGTTCATACAGGTGATGCAAATGTCCGAAAGGCCAAGTTGAGACACTTCAAAGGTATGTTTGAACAGCTCAAGATGAATGATGATGAAAATATTAGTGACTACATGCTCCGTATGGATGAAGTTGTTAATTCCATGAAAGACTTAGGTCTTGAACTTGCTGAAAATGATGTGTGTGATAAGATTTTAAGATCTCTTCCTAATAGATTTAGTGAAAAAATTTCTGCTATTGAGGAAGCTAAAGATTTAGATAAGTTGAAAAAGGATGAGCTCCATAGTATTCTTGCAGCATTTGAGCTGAGAACTCAAGTGAAAGTTGATGTAAAGAAAGAGGTAGCTTTCAAAGCTACCAAGAAATCAAAAGGCAAATAGATTCAAGAGAGTGATGAGTCTTCTAGTGAGGAAGAGGCATATTACAGCAAGAAATGCAAGTTCTCCAGAAAGCACAAAAGCAAGAAAAATATAAGATGTTTCAACTGTGGAAAGTTTGGTCATTATGCTACTAACTATATTGTTTCCAAGAATGAAAGTGATGAAGATATATAGGATGTTAAGAGCAAGGATTATGAAAAGCATAGGTATTACAGAAAGAACAAAGATGAGCACAGTAATCACGGAAAGAGATATTCACACAAGAACAAGAAGAGCTTCTATCTGGACAAAGCAAGTAAGTGTTCTAGCAGTGATAGTGAAAGTTCTTCTAGTGATGATGAAAATGATATGTTGTTCATTTCAGAAAAAGAGGAAGAACCGAAACATAAATTTATTGTCATGAAATGTTTTAGATGTGGAAATTTTGGGCACCTTGAGGATGATTGCACAAATAATGAATTGGTTTCTAGTATGTATGAGGATGCTTCAAAAAATTATAAGGAAAATGCATGTATGGTTTTGGAAAAGGGTAGCACCTCTAGTGATAAGAAATCTGAAAAGGGCCTTGATAATTCAAAGTGCAATCAAATAGAGGATCTTGAATGTGAACTCAGTAATGCTCTTAGTGTTTTGAAAAAGGAAAGAAATAAGAATGATAGACTCAATATTAAGTTAAATGAATGTTGTATGGAGAGAGATGAACTCATAGAAAGTCTTGACATCTCTATGGCTAAGACACAAGAACTCAAGAATGAGTTAGAATCTAAGATGCTTGAGTATAGTGAATTAGAATAGAAAATGGCTGCCATGAAAGAGGAAAATAAAGATTACAAGGATAAGCTGTACAGGTTTCAAGATAGTTCCAAAAGGGTTAAGTCTCTCATCCAAAGTCAAAGAAATCCAATAGATAAAATAGGTCTCGGTTTTGTTGAGCCGCACAAGAAACAGGTTGGGGCATCTAGCAAGATATTTCAAAAGGAAGAAAGTTCTGATGAAGAAAGTATTTCAGATCATGAGTTCGTGAGTGATGAATGCGCAAAAACAAAAAATAGATTTCTGAATGTGAAGCAGAAGTTTTCGGGACCCAAGAGATCGATTAAAAGAATATTTCACGATAGATGTTTTGTGTGTTATAGGTTTGGACACATGGCTGCACATTGCATATCTCAAATGAAGAGGGTTAACAATAATTTTAGAAGTGGTAATTTCTTCCAAGGGTATTGTTACTCTTGTAATCAATTTGGGCATAAAGCAATTTTTTGCAAGGCAAATATCAGGAACTGGGTTAGTCAGAACAGGCGGATTCAAAAAATAGCTATGCCTGAAAGAAATAATATTGTTACTTGCTATAAGTGCAACAATATAGGTCACACAGCCAGACAGTGCAAAATTGATCTTCCAAGGTACAAAAATAGAAAAAGTGATATGAACAGGTCTAAGGATCAAGGTATGGATAAGAATAGGAATGATAAAAGAAATAGGAACAATAGTATGAACAGGTCCGAGGATCAGAACAGTGATAGAAACAAAAATACAGACAAAGAAATCAAGAGAAGGCACGACAAAGAAATTGTAGACACTAATGATGATGAGTGTCTAATGGGAGTTTCACTCCCAACCCTGTTTTAAATCACCTCATCAGGAGGTGGGGGAGGGACTAAGCTAAGAATCTCATTCTTAGTCCGAAGCCCCAAAGGTGACCCTTTGCCATTGATGACAAAGGTGGAGAGATTTGAGTAAGGGGGAGAGTTATGAGTAAGGAGGAAAGCTTCAAGTCAAGGGGAGAAAATAATTCAAAGGCAAATTCTCAGTTATTGGATCAATTGTCTTCAGTTTTGTCTCTTGACTTGTGTTTTTAGTTAAGGTTTGCCATCAATGACAAAGGGGGAGATTGTTGGCAATTTTGGGTACCTTGGGTACATTGCTTTTGCTCTAAGTGTAGATGTTGTCATTGATGTCAAAGAGTTCTTAAAGCAATCTGGTTTGATGTCAAAGAATGTGTCTTGGTGAAGGGTTCAACATGGACCGTGAGTTGCCAAGAAGATCAGGGTAGCCCAGTTGCAAAAAGATCAAGAAAAAGACAAGTAAGAAAAAGTATGCAGGCGACTGGAAAAACTATCGCGATTTTGCGACATGTTTTAGGAGAGAGAAAGCACTGGCAAAACTGTCATGATTTCGTGACATGTTTGAGGAGAGAGAAATTTTAGGCAAAACTGTCATGATTTCGTGACATGTCGCATTTTCGTGACTCAAGAAGCGCAAGAAGGCAAAGAAAGAAAAGTGTCATGATTTCACGACACATTGCCAGGAAAGTTGTTCGGACGAGCAAGTGTCGCAATTTCATGACATGTTGCAGGAGAGAGAGTCTGAAAGGAAAAGTGTCATGTTTTCATGACATGTTGCAGAAGAGAAAGTCTGCAGTGTGAACTATCATGATTCTGCGACAAGATTGAAGAGAGAGAAAGTGATTCAGGAACTGTCACGATTTTGCAACATGATGCAAAGTTCCAAGTGAGGACTATCACGTTTTCATGACATGCTATAGAGGTCAAGTTGAGGACTATCGTGATTTTGCGACATGCTAAAAATATCAAAGTGAGAACTATCACAATTTCATGACTTGCAGCAAAGAGAAGAGCTTGAAAGGAGAAGCGTCGCAATTTCACGACAGGCAGTGTAGAAAGCATATGAAAGCTAGAAGTGTCATGATTTCACGACAGGCAGTGGAGAAAGTGTTCAAAAGCCATAAGCATCACGATTTCATGATAGGCTTCAAAGAAGTTGTACGGATGCAGAAAGTGTCACGATTTCACGACAGGTTGAGTTGGCACCTTGCAGTTGCAAAAAATGTCATAATTTCGTGACAAGTTGAATTGGCAGCTTGTAGTTGCAAAAAATGTCATGATTTCACGATAGGTTAAGTTGGCAGCTTGTAGTGGCAGAAAGTGTCATGATTTCATGACAGAGTTGCAGATGACGTCAGCAGAAGCCGATGTGTCACAATTTTGTGACAAAAGCTGAGAGGAAGGCCATGAAGACGAAAGCGTCGTGATTTCACGACAGAGTGAAGATGACGTCAGCAAAATTCATAAGTGTCATGATTTCATGACAAAAGCTAAGAGGAAGGCCATGAAGACGAAAGCGTCGTGATTTCATGACAAAAGTGTGATGACGTCAGCAAGAGGCAAAGGTGTCACGATTTCACGACAAAAGCACAAAGGAAGTCGACAAAGGCCAAGGTGTCATGATTTCGTGACAGCAAGAATAGAAGGTGTACGATAGGAAAAGATGTCACGATATCATGACATGTTGAAGTTTCATGCCAGAAGCTACAGGGAGGCAGTGAAGCCGATAGAGTTAAATCTGGGCCGACACAGCGCAGGGTTTTGCAGTCGATGTGATTAAAGGGTAAACAGTCGACTAAGATCAAGGTTCTAATATTGAGATTGTGAGTATAAAAGGAGGGTTGTTTGAGGAGATTTGATCATCGACCAGAGTGTGCATTTGAAGAGTGACGTTCGCAGATTTAGTGCGATAGTGAAGTTCGATCGTTGAAAAAGCAGAGTGCGAAGATCAATAGCAGTATATGAGTGCATTCATCAAATCTTCTAAGTGTAGGAGACTATAATGGAACAGAGTGCATGAATATGATATTGTTGTGAATGCGTAGAAGTGAAAAGGTCATTGTTCGATCGAGTGCAACTGTGACTGCGAGAAAATAGCGGACTGTATTTTATGTAGAACAGAGGAAGAGGACAGACCTGTGCCAGATCGAAGGATTGTGTTTGGTGCAGATCAGAGAAAGAGTAAGAGGGCATTTGTGCCAGACCGAATGACCGTGTTTTTGGTGCAAATTTGAGGACCAGCTTTGCGGTGACAGAGTTGAGGACAGAGATCTCCAGCCAGAGCAGGGAAGACAGGTGTCTTCTGTGGAAAGAGTTCCACTTGCTAAGGGCAAAGGAGGTAGAGATCTTCTAGAGGATCACCGGACAAAGCAGAATTAGGGGAAGGTGTCTCCTTTGAGCCGAGGCTCATAAACATTGTAATCGAGAAGGATTCCCAGAGGAATTTGATACAACTTTTAGAGGAAAGTTTTATCCGTGGAGTAGCCCACCTTGGGTGAACCACGTAAATTGCTGTGTCACTTTGTGGATGGTGTTTTGTGCATTGTTTTGATTACTGCTATTGATTATTGCTATCTTTATACTGCTTAATATTGAATTGAAAGCTGTTTGAAAGAAAAAGTTAAAAGTGGTCTTATACTGTTCACCCCCCCCTCTCAGTATAAGCTTGTGTTCTTCACATATGGGCACTTAATGAATCTATTATCCTAAAATTATGAATCAATGTGGCTATAAAAAGTCCTAGGTGCTTGCTTTAACAAATATAAGTCTTCTTTAATTTAAGCACATTTCCTTCTTGCCCTTATAGCTCATAGTTGGATGGTTGGTCTATGTAGACGTCTTCTTCAAACACTCCATGTAGGAAGATAGACTTGACATCCATCTAATATACTTTCCACCATTTTTGAGCTACCAATTCCATAATAATTTTGATTGTGTCAAGTCTTGATATAGGTGCATGCACTTCATAATAGTCAAACCCTAACTTTTGCTTATAGCCTCTTGCAAAAAACCTTTCTTTATACATTTCAACATTACCTTGGGCATTATTTTGTATACCCATTTCACTCCTGTGGTCTTCTTTCCTGCTGGAAGATCCATTATCTCCCAAGTCTAAATTGTCTCAATGGATTCTATTTCATCATCCATGGATTTCACCAATTTTCTATTCTTAATTGCTTCTTCAAATGAAATAGGATCACACTCAAAAAATAGAGCAAAATCATAATGTTCTTCATCTTCTATTTTATTTCTAGTTACCTCATATATGTCTTGCAAGCTCCTTATCTTTGTTGGCATTCTCATGTTGGATATCATTATTGTAAGTGGAGGTGACCTTTATGATGAATCAAAGCTACTACTCCTACTAGTACTACTACTTGATGTTGAGGTCTGATTGGTGCTTTCTCCATTCCAGTATTTAGACTTAATAGTTGTTGGTCCTTGTTGGCTAGTCTTTGCATTCTAGTTCCAAACTTCATCTTCCATGAACTTCACATCTCTACTTATGATCAACTTCATTGTGACTATGTTATACAATCTATAGGTATTTGAATCTTCATTGTACCCAATGAAGATGATTTTTTTTGCCTTATAATCCAAATTTCTTCTTTTCTCATCTAGACTATGTGCATATGTTATGAATACAAAAACTCTCAAGTGGGAAACACTCAACTTTTTGTTGCTTCATGCTTCTTGTGGGATCACATCCTTCACACTCTTTGTGTGACATCTATTTAGAAAATAAAATGCACATGCTACAACTTCTACCCAAAAATCATTTGGTAATGCTTTTGCCTTCAACATGCTCCTCATCATCTCCATTATTATCCTATTCTTCCTCTCTGCAACACCATTCTATTGTGGTGTGTATTTTACTATGAACTACCTTCTAATTCAATTTGCTTTGTAGAAGTTTTAGAATTCATTGGAGATGTACTCACCTCCTCCATATGTTCTAAGATTCTTCACATAATATCCACTCTATTTTTCAACCAAAGATTTGAACTCCATAAATTTTTCAAATTCTTCTAAATTTCATTTGATGGGGTATACTCATGTTTTCCTATTGAAATCCTATAAAATATAGAAAGTATTTGTTGTTAGCAAATTATTTGGTCTACATAGGAAAACAAATTTCATAATGCTTTAACTCCAATGGTTGTGAAGCTCTCCATGATTCTCCTATTGATATGGATAGGCATAGAAAATTACATTGAAACTTTAGAAAGTTGACATATTTGTTAGGTTGTTTGATATTATGCCATACTAGTGTTCATTCCAATATTCTAGGTATAGTAGTGCTCACTCCTACATGCTAGCGGATACCCCAAGATGTAATAGACCTTGACATTCCATTGGGGATTCCTTAATAGACCCTTTTTGAGCATGTGTTTTGCTCATTGTTGCTCCCTTTGATGGAGTTGTGGTGATCTCCTTGGGGCTCTTGTACATCATCTATCTCTCTTATTTTTTGAACCACTTTGGAGGATTTCATTTTTGGGCACTTCTATTTGTAATATCTTCTCTTCCACTTCCTTGTACAAGCATTGGAGTCCAATGCTTCTATGGTGGAGAGGGATGATATGGATAGGCATAGACAATTATGTTGGCACTTTAGAAAGTTAGCATATTTGTTACATTATTTAATATTAAGTCAACACTTTAGAAAGTTGGCATATTTGTTAGGTTGTTTGATATTTTTAGGTAATTTGACACAATTTGTAATTGGTATCTGTAAATGCCTATTTAATTTATAATTTGAATAAAATGAATATGTTAAAACCCTAAAGGTTTTAATATAAAAATAATGTGATCAAGAAGAATTTAATAAAATTTATATGATTCAAAATTGATGGCCACTTTGAGGGGCTTCTTCCTGGAAAATTTATATAACAAATTATTATTCTTATTCTTAATGATATTGTTTCATATTTGTACATCAATTTATAACTATCCTAATGCTATGTTGGTTACAATGTGATGGTTCACTTTATGAGCCAATAAAATAATTAATTATACTATTAATAGTAATAAATACATGTTAGGATGAAGGATCCTAACATGCCACCCCTCTTGGAAAAAACTTTTTCCTAAAAGTTAGAATTGAGGAAATTATTTTTAAAACTGATGATGTACTTTCCGAGTAGCATCCTCGGGTGCCAATACCCACCACTGAATCAATACTTTGGTGATAATGTGATTGTGAATGTGATGGGTGTGTCTTTCTAAGACCACTTCATATTTGACCATAATGGATCCATATTTGGTAAATTAAGGTAACTTGGATTGAGACTTCACTTGTGCGCCAATGACCTTCTTGAGGCAAGAAACATGAAACACTGAATGAATTTTTGAAGACTCTAGTAACTCCAACTTGTAGTTGTTGTGCCTATGTGCTACAAAATTTTGTAATATCTCTAGAATTTAGGGGTTAATTTATGTGAACCCTTAATCTTGAGGAAAGTTTATCAGTAAGGCTGGAGTCACAATAACACAATGTCTCCCTCATGAAATTCATGTTCAACCCATTGTTGATCCACCTACTATTTCATCTGATGTTGTACGGTGAGTAAATTCTCTTTAAGAAGGCAAACAATATTGGTCCAATTTGAAATATTAGAATCTATTACTTGAACATTGGTGCTACCAATCATATAAGATGTGACTATCAGTGGTTCTTGTCCATATAGTTCTTTATAGGGTATCATTTTAATTGTCATATGATATGAAGTATTGTACCACCACTCTACCAAAAAATCCATTTAACCCAATGAATCGGTTGCATAGAAGCAAAGCAATGTAAATAAATATCCAAAAATTTATTAACAATCTCAGTTTGACCATCATTTTTGAGGTGATAGGCTAAACTCATGCAGAGCTGAGTTTCTTGGAGCTTGAAAATTTCTTTCCAAAAATGACTAGTGAAAGTGGGATCTCGATAACTTTCAGTAGTTTATGGCATGCCACGGAGCTTGAAAATGTTATCAAAGAATAGTTAAGCCATATTAACAGCCTTGTAAGGATGGTCTAATGAGCAAAATTGGGTATACTTTGACAAGCAATCCACCACCACCATGATGATAGATTTCCCTAAGACTTTGGAAGGTCCTCAATGAAATCCATCGAAATGTTATTCCATGTTTTTATTGGTATATTAAGAGGTTGAAGGAGTCTTAGAGTACCTACTCTTGGGCACTGAATTGCACCAAGTTTTCACTTACTATAGTTTTCTATCTTCCTAGTTTCTATCCAGGCTTGCACTCGATAGCTACAACTCAACACTCAACACTCAACATTGAATGGACCAAAATAGGAGTTTCCTATCCAACCTCCAGAGTAGGAACCATCCTACTTTAGAGGTTGGATCAGAAACTCCTGTTTTGGTCCATCCAATGTTGAGTGTTGAGCTGTAGCTATTGGATGCAAGCCTAGACAAAATTTGGGAAGATAGACAACCACAGTACTGAGTGAAAACTTAGTACAATAATGCCCGGTGGGACCAGTTCACAAGGAAAAAAAACCCATCAAAAGAGTTATTGTTATCTCAACCTGAAGGAATCAAGATTGGGTGAATTGTCTTGACCTTGTTAGCGGAGAAAAAAAAGTTCACCTGGCGACTCCTTGGTTAGAAGACCTTGAAAAAGTATTGTAGACCAGTACCCTTTCATGTATACTAGGTATTTCAAGAGGAACAAACCTGATTATTTCTTTCATTATGAGTTACCTCAGAGAGGGGTTGTTGTTATCAGAAGTTTGGATCAAGATTTTATTGAAGAAGAAGAGCTTCTAGAAGAAAACCCAATAGTTCCCCCAAGAAGACCTGCAACTAGAAACATGGCACATAATGTGGCTCCTAATCAACCACTTCAGAAGTACCCTAATTGGGATTCAACTGGGCCCCTTAGATTAGCACAAATGGATGCCATTCCCAAGGTTGTATCTAAGGCAACCCCCATGTATGATGGATTTGGGAAAACAACTTACGAGCACTGCCAAGATATCCTAAATCTGGCAGCAATCCACAACATAAAAGAAGAAAATATTATTGTCAAAATTCTAGCCTTGTCCTTTCATGGAAAGATATTGCATTGGTTTAGAACTCTGGAAGATAATTCTATCACTTCATGGCAATATTTGGCTGAGCCATTCATAGAAGAATTTAATGAATCTGCTGATCCTTTTTCCTTGTTGAATCAGTTTACAACCATGCAAAAAACCCAACAAGAAACTATCTTAGACTTCAATTTGAGATTTAGTAGAACATGGAAGAGAATTCCCCCCACTGCTAGACCAACTGCATGTTTGGCTTATATGTATTATATACGTGCCCTGGGATCAGAACTAGGTCTGCAGACACAACAATCTGGAGTAGAAACCTTTCCCCAAGTTTATAATGTAGCCGTCCATGCTGAAAATATCCTAATCAATGTGGGAAGAATTCCCCCCAAAATCGTGTTACCCTATAACTCAAAAACCAATAGTGGCCATGAGCAATCCACAAAGTCCTCCTACATGGACCCCCTTTCTTTACCATCTCCATCTCCACAAATGAATCCGATTCCTCGGTCTAAACCTGTATCCTCCACAACTCCTTTTCCTCCCCTTCCTTCTCAACCTTCTCAAGAATTATCTGCTATTCTGGATATACAAAATACCATGAAAACTCTGAGTAATAGAATGAATTCAATGGAAAAGAGAGATCAGGAAAGGTCACAATAGAGGATATTCCCATATGTGAACAAAGATCAAAGGCCTGGTCCTAGTAATAGTACTGGGGTTAGGGTGAATGCAACATATGAGGAGCCAGAGTGTTCAACAGATACCACTCTTGCAAATGTTTGGTGTTTGGTATGCAATGACCCCCATGACTCACAATCTTGTGTGATGTATCAACACCATGTTCAACAAGCTATGGATCAAGCTGAAAGGAATCAAAAGGGGAGGGTTAATATGTTATGGCACCCTGATCAGATCATGGCCGGAAAAGAGTTGGATGAAGAAAGCCCAATTGTTGTTATGACAAGATCTAGAAAGAAAGCTTTACAAGTAGACCCCTAGAATATGGGACAATTCTAGGTCCCTTCTCAAAAGAAAGTTGACTCCCCCCTCAAAGCAATGACACTTTTCCTATTCCTCAAGCTAGAGGGAAGGAGAAGACAAATAGTCTCCCTAAAAATCTTGAAAGAGAAACAGAAGGAGACATAATGAGATCCAAGGGTGAGGATCAAGAAAGGCTCAGGTTCCCCTCTATTACCAAAAGATAAATATTAGAGGTAACCCAACAATACAAAAGGAAATATGGTGAGCCAGACAGAGGGCTAGAAAGACTATCCCTGACCAAGTCTGAGTACAACATTTTTGAGGAGATGAAAAGGATTCCATCAAAAGCTAGCCTATATGACACTCTTTTCATCCCGGGCCAGATTGACCTGCTTAAAGCTTCCCTCAGAAAAAATCCCCAGAATAGACCAACCACCACCATCCTCAGTATACCACCAGAAAAGAGAGAAATGATGCCTGTTGTTCTAAAAAACAAACCTCCCCCTTTCTATATATCCTTAAGAATGGAGGGATGGGTAGTCCAAAATTGTATGATTGATTTAGGAGCATCAACCACAGTTATGCCTAAGGCGGTCTGTGAAGAAATGGGTATGGAATATACCCGGTCTTATCCTGGAGTGTTGCAATTAGATGGGACACCTGTCAAAATAGTTGGGGTTATTAAAGATGTACTTATGAGGTTGCACAGAGCTCCCGAGGTAATAGTGGTGCAGGAAATAGTGGTGGTGGACTTGGAACCTTATTTTGGGTTATGCCTCTCAAGAGAATTTACTACAAAACTAGGAGGATGTATGTACATGGATTATTCTAGCATGGTAATCCCTTTCAAAGGAAAAAGGATAAGGATAACACCTGAGAAACTAGTTGCTTATCATATTGAAAAAATTGAAGAGGATCTCTGCAATCTTAATCCTGTGGAGGAATTTGAGCTAGTGGAAAACATTGAAGAGCTAGACATTGAAGATGAGTTGCCTTTCAGAGAAGACTATAGTCAATTTGGAACTGGTATGGGTACATACAACATCACAACTGAACTGGAAAAGAAACTCCCTACTATTTCTAATCAATCCCTAAGAAACAAAGAAACATGGGTTATGCATTTTGATGGTGCTAAATGTAGAAATGGTGCAGGGGATGGTGTGGTTCTACAATCACAGTCTGAAGGGATAAAGAATTTTTCTTATAGACTGACATGGTCATGTACCAACAATGCTGCAGAATACGAGGCTTTGTGCCTTGGATTGATGCAAGCAGAAAGCATGGGCATCAAGATTTTGAACATATATGGTGATTCTGAGTTGATAGTCCATCAGGTAAGGAATAAGTGCAATAGTAAGCACCATTACTTGAAAGCTTATAGAAATAGGGTATGGGACCTAATGGATTCATTTGATGCCTTGAATCTAAGTTTTGTGCCTAGAGAAGATAATCACATGGAAGATTATTTGGCAACAAAGGGAGCTAATTTCAATCCTCCTATAGATTTTGGAACTAAGAAGACCAAGGGAATTAAAATGGTTTTCAGACCTACAATGCCAGACAAGTAGATATTCTAGCAAGTTTTTGAAAGTGATGAACAAATTCTAGATTTTATGATAAGAGAAGCATGCTTCTCAACTATCCAAGAGGAAGACTTGGAGGAAATAGATCAACAAGACTTTATCCAACTAAGAAACAATCATATCCCAAGGGGATTGGTCACCCTTGAAAGTCTATTTGATAATGAAGATAGAAAGAAGGTTGGAGCTATGAAGGTCGGTAAAAATATCTATAAAGAAGTGGAGGTCAGAATAGGAAAGAAGCTCAATGTTGGGATCCAGTGTTCACCTGAGGAAGCAGAGGAGATTAAAGATTTATGCTTAAAATACCAAGACATTGTGGCTTGGTCATATGAAGACCTTAAGGTGTATGACAAAAATATTATCCAACATACTATCGAGTTAGAACCCGATGCTAAACCATTCCGACAAAAATAGAGGCCTGTCAATCCGAGGATAGAAGCCATTATGAGAGAGGAACTCTTAAAGCTACTGAAGGCTAGGATAATATATCCAATAAAACATTCCACTTGGGTAGCCAATTTGGTACCCGTAAGAAAGAAGAATGGGGATATATGCCTATGTGTAGATTTTAGAAATCTGAATCAAGCATCCCTCAAGGATCACTACCCCCTCCCTCAGATTGACCAGATCTTACAAGTTGTAGCTGGAGCGGAAATATTCTCACTATTGGATGGTTACTCTAGATATAACCAAATTTGGGTAAAATATGAAGACCAATACAAAACAACATTCACCACAAAATGGGGTACATTTGCCTATCAGAGAATGCCCTTTGGGCTGTCCAATGTTGGAGCTACATTTCAGAGGGCCATGGACTATGCCTTTGGTACACTTATAAACAAAGTTATTCTGATTTACCTGGATGACATGACGGTCTTTTCTCATGATAAAAATGATCATCTATCTCATTTGGAACAGGTTTTTCAAAAATGCAGAGAATTTGGTATCTCACTTAATCCTAAGAAGTCATTCTTTGTAGTACATGAGGGAAAACTATTAGGCCATGTGGTCTCAAAGGAAGGTATGGCCATAGATCCAGAAATAATTGGAGCAATTCTAGCTATTCCTTTGCCTACTAATCAGAAGACCTTGCAGTCTTTCTTAGGTCAGATCAATTTCATCAAGAAATTCATTTCTAATTTTGCACAAAAAGTGAGGCCTATATCTGAACTACTCAAGAAAAAGGTAGAGTTCAAGTGGACTGAGGTTAGGAAGTAAGCTTTTGAGGTCATCAAGAAATCCATTGCAATAGCCCCAGTCTTGATAAATCCTGATTTCACTAAAGATTTTATTCTCTATGCTTATGGAGCTGAAGAAAGCTATGCCTCGGTACTCACCCAGAAAGATAGTCAAGGGGATGAGCACCCTGTGTTCTTTTGGAGTCAAACTTTACATGATTATCAAGTAAAATATAACTTTATTGAAAGACAAGTGTTCGCTGTAATGAAGTCGCTAAAGAAGTTTAGACAATATCTGGTACAGAGCAAAACCCTGGTATATGTGGTTCATCCAGATGTAAGAAGTTTTATTTTACAAGGTGACTTAGGAGATAAAAGGGCTGGTTGGATTACTAAGATCCAGGAATATGATGTGGAGATACATCCCACCAAGTTGGTAAGAGGTAGAGCCTTGTGCCAAGGATTGACAGATGCTTCAACATTGGCCGAAATGACCGCTTGTCAGATAACAGAAGAAGATCAAATAGAGATTGTACACACTCCAGATTTTGATTGGATTGAGCAAATGACCAGGTATTTCCAAACCGGGATCTACCCACATGATCTGAATTCTTCTCAAAGAAGGAGGTATAGAATTCATGCTCTAAAATATGTATTACTACCTGAAGGGTTGTTCAAAAGAAACTTGGATGGTATTCTCCTGAAATGTTTGAAGGAGGACCAACAAAAAAGAGTCATTGAAGAATTTCATGGAGGGTCAGTAGGTGGTCATGGCTCAGGAAGAATTACGACTTTGAAGATAATAAGAGCAGGCTATTATTGGCCTACTATGTTCAATGATGCTTTTAAAATTACCCAAGCTTGTGATAAGTGTCAGAGGTACGTTGGAAGAACCAGAAATGTTGCCTCTCCCCTGAAGCCTATTCAAGTTGAAGAGCCTTTCCAACAATGGGGATTAGATTTTATAGGAGTTATAAATCCTAATTCTTTAGTAGAGCACAAGTTTATCTTGACAGCTATAGATTATCTTACCAGATGGGTAGAGGCCATTCCTACAAAGAAGGCAGACCAGGAAGTTGTGATCAACTTTATGGAGAGTTTGATTTCCATATTTGGAGTCCCGGAAGCTTTGGTGAGTGATAATGGCCCTACCTTCATAGGAGCCAAGTACATCGAGTTTTCCAACAAGTATGGCATTACTCTTAAAAATACTTCAAATTATTATCCACAAGGTAATGGACTTGCAGAATCTACCAATAAAAACCTATTAAGGATTTTGAGAAAATATTTGGAAGGTAACAAAAGGAGTTGGCACCTATTGCTCAACCATGCTCTATGGGCAGACATGATTACTATTAAAAATTCCATTAAAACTTCTCCTTATGCACTGGTATACAGAAAAGAGGTGGTATTGCCGATTCACTTAGAGATCCCAACACTTAAGCTTGTCAGTACAAAGGAAGAATTAGAGGATGATCCAATTAAAACCAGGTTGACACACTTGCTGTGATTGGAAGAGAGCAGGACTCAAGCATATGATCATTTTCAAAAGCACTCATCAGACATTAAAGCATGGTTTGATAAAAAGGCCAGGTTCAGAAAACTCCAAGTTGGAGACTCAGTTCTCAGGTGGAATGTTGACAGGGCAAAACCAGGCAAACATGAAAAGTTTGATTCCTTTTGGGATGGTCCTTTCGAAATAGTGGAAGCTAAAGAGTCTAATGTATTTCAGTTGAAGGATCTAGAGGGAAACATACAACCAATTTCGGTGAATGGTTTCCACCTTAAGCTCTACTATATGTAAGAAGTAAGCTCATTGTAACATATGTATATACATTGTACAAATATTTCCCCTTCCTTTCTGCACTTTCTATTTGATTTTCTTTTTGCACTTTGTAATTAGTTATTTTTCAAAGAAATGCTAAAAAAAGAGAGAGAGAGAAGAAATTTTGCAAGAAATGATTAAGTGTTGGCCAAAATGCATGGTAATGTTCCATTCCACACATGGTGTTGAGTACTCTCTAGAATGGCGTTTCGCTCTCAAGTTCGCATGGTTAAATCTGGATTTCATGGAGTGGTCTATCAGTTTCTATCCCGCATAAAGAAGGACAAAGAATGGTGCTAATCCGGGAACCTTTCAAAGCTGGAGATAGCCAGAGTGGAATCAAAGTAGTGTGCCATGCGTGTAAGCTTCAAGTACCAAAGCGGATTCAGAAGGTTCTTAAGACACTGAGTGGAATCAGGCCAAAGCTGAATAACAAGTCCCAATCTAACACGTGGAGGCTAAAGAGTGCTCCCGCATTTAATTCTAACAAACTCGCGCATGAACCAAAGAGTAGCCGAAGGGATGCGATGAGCTGGCAGCACAATTTCAAAATTCGACCAATAAAAAGATAGGACGTCACCTTTGAGCCACCAAAGAAATAATGAAAAGGATTGAAACGTGTGCCAACAAAGATATCTCACGTAGCAACTGCATTAATGGTGAAAGATATACGTGGGCTCCAGAGGAGAGAAGTAATGAAAAGCATACACGAAATTCATTAGGAAACCCCTTGCGCCTACAGGAAGGGAGAAAGGTACGATGATACCTTGGAGAATTTTCTGCAAATCGGAAGGACGAAGTGTGCTACTATCAGGATGGCGCCCAAAAAGTCATCCACCGAATTATCGAAGATAGCGATGAGATTGCAGGTTCATGTACATCGGACCAGTCGAGTCGCAGATACAGTAATGACAAGAGTAAGAAGGACCCACCTCAGGACATATTTTGAATTTCTGTATTTTGAAGGAAATCCAATGCGATGACAAGGTATGATAGCCATAAAATCCTTTTTGTTCTCTTATATCTATGATTTTGTGCACCACTACCCCGAACTAGTCTCTGCTATGATTCAATTCTATGATTCTGAAAATAGAATAGTCAGAACCCCTGAGGGCACTCCCCTATTTTCAATCACAAGAGAGACTTGCTATGAGTTATTTTCCATAGGGGTAGGCCCATCCTCAGAGCTCAGATCATTTAACATAGCAGAGCTTGACAGAGCTTACACTAACATGATGGCCTCAGAGGAAAAAAGGGAGGCACTTGAAAAATGGCTTCGTTTTAATTTTATAAGGATAAGGAATCAAGATGAAATGCCCAAAGTCCCAATTCACATTGATGAATTTGCAAACCCAGAATTATTTTCTATGTTGGCTTGTATGGAGGGTTTGGACTCTGACAGGATGGTTCATGGTTGGAAAATTGTCATGGCATATTGTATTTCTGATGAAAGGATGTACAAGAAGGATGCGAGAGAGAGAGGTACCAGAGTAATTTACTTTGATTGGCCAGCTTTTCTCGCTCAAAGGATCCATGAGCAAATGGTAAACATGAAGAAGGGTGTTGGTGCTCCCAGTTTTAGACATTGCTTGAGTCTGGTGTGGATGTTCTATGTAGCCATCAAAAGCAGAATGTCATGGATCCCGACTAAGGATAAAACCAGTGATGGAGAACCCTTGTCGGTCTATTATTGGATGGATTGTTTGAAGAGCAGTAAGTCCTATTATAGATTCAACTTGGAATTTTTGGAGCCTGCCCTAAAAATAATGTACAATGAGTGCCCTAGGTTGCCCTCCTTAGCTAAGCAGATTTTGAGGAAAGAATACGTTGAGGAAGGATATTGGTATCTATTAATAGAGGGCACAATAATCAGGTTATATGGTTTCATAGGTAAACCCTTTCTCCTACCTCACTTTGTCACAGAGAGGCTATTTGCCCTGGAATACCTAAGGCAGGTGGTGTACATTGATGCAAGCTACGGTTCTGGAAGGAAGAAGAAGTCTTTAATTACTTACCGCACTAAAAATAATATTATTGTATCCGAGTGGTAGGGCCAACAAATTGATCAGTACCTCGATAGATTAGGTCTATTTTATATTCCTCAGAGATGGAGTTATGATCCTGATGGTGCTTTCACTACGAAAAATAAAACCCTAAATGGAGACAAGGCCTATAAATTTGAAAAAAGGCCCAGGGCTAATTTTGAATAGGGAAGGAATAATGATGAAACTGCTCTTTTGGAGTGGAACATCTCAAATATGGATCAGTTACCTCCATGGTTGGATTTTTACGAACAGATTGTAGATTTCAATCCGGAGCATGAGCTCAGCCATCGACTTACAAAGGATACAATTAATAAAGTGAGGGTTGAATCTACCAATATGAAAGACACTCCTTCTGAAGAAGATGTAGTAGAGAGAGGAAAACCAAAGGATAAAGGACCATGGAAGGTAACAAATATTGCAGATTGGTGGTGTATGAGGATCAAAATTGGAAAGCCCAAATCAAAGTTTGGAATGAAAATTGATAAGGAATTTTCAAGGATTTATAATAAGAACATTGAAGCCTGGAGACCAAAGGATGTCAGAAATATAGTATTGATCAATGAAAAACCCTAGAATGATTCTGAGTCCCCCTCTCCTCTTACAAACCAAAATATTCAGACAGAGATGCAAAAGGTTCCTTTAACCATAGCTGAAGTACTCAAAATCTCTAGTCCTACTTCTAAGCAGGTAGAGAAGTTTCCCGAGAAGGCTAAATTGGTGAATGAAATGCAATTCCCCAAAGAAAGAGCTGTCAATATTCCACTAATTGAAATAAGATCTCCACATTTTTCCATCGTCTCTACAACATCAGTTAAGCTACTGCCCATATCTGAGCAGCCTCTACTTTCGAGAGTAGTTCAAGAAGATGAAGAGGGAGAAAATTTTGAAGGAGAAATGGCTGCTTTCCAATTAGTTTATAGGAGGACTAAGAGAACCCCAAAAATAGAGGAGGAAGAGGCTTCCAAAAGGTAGAAGATGAGTATGGAGGAAATTTCTGAAGAGGTAGCTACTTTTAATATAGAAGGGTTAGTTGAACAAGAACAACAACTTGAAACAGAAGCTGAACAAGAACACCCTACATATGTAGGTGAAGGTATGGTTTCTAATCCCTCTTCTCCTTCTCATCTCCATGAATCCCCAAAAGGATTTCCCTCCCTTTCTAGTCAAGAGAATGTGGTAAATTTACCTCCTCCATCTCACAGTTCTTCCCTCATCCCAATAGTAGCTATGGAGGTACCAGTCAGTTCTATTGTGTCACAGTCTCCTCCAAACCCACCTTCCACTTTTGAGATATCCACTTCAATATCCACCATTGTTGCATCCTCATATCTTTCATTACCACCATCCATGGGACACTACATTCCAAGTTCATCCATCCCTTCTACTATCAGTTCTATCCCTATTTCTCTAAATTTACCTATGTCTACAATAGTGGTAGTCACAGAATCTACCATTGTAACAGAGGTTGTTATCAATGTATCTCCACCCCCATCAACAACAAGTCAGTATACCCTTATGTTTTTGATGCCATTATCTCCTTTGGATACTGATGTTTCAAGGTCTATTGTTGTATCAAAATAATAGGTAGCCATTCAGAGCATAAATGACTATTGGGCAGAGAAGCTTACTAGGCCTTCCAGCAGAATGGTCGTGACAAGGAAAAGTATGTATGTTAACCCTATCACTAGGCAAAGGGTTTCAAGGTCTTTGATTTTGTAGGTAAGCAAACCTAAAAATGAAATGACTGCTCAAGATTATAAAGTAGAGGAAATCATAGAAGATATTGACAAGCTTCCTACTGAAGATGAGTTAGGGATGGCCAAGGCTCACTTAGATACCTTTTATGTGAAGACTGATATAGCAAAATATAAGGTAGAAAAGTTGAAACAATAGGTTGAAAAGCTTAAGAAGAGCCTCCATGATCAAAAATAAGTAGAGAAAGTTCTGAGGAAAGAGGCTAAGAGTTGGCAAGAAATATTTCAAAAGGCTAATGAGTTGAAAGATCAGTTAGAAGAACAAAAGAAGTTGAATGAGGATCAGGCAAAAGAAATTCAAAATTTGAAACATCAGCTTCAGATTGAGAAAGCCAAGTCCTCAGGATTTTCCAAAGATAATTTGAAAAGGATAAAGCAGGAGTTGTTTTCTGAAGTTCAAGAAAAATTTTAGGTCTTCAACTCATAATCGACTACCTGAAGGATGCCAGCCAATTATTATCTACCATTTAGAAGGATTTAGATCAAATCATTGGAGAGTTATAACCTATGGTGATTCTGGAAGAACAAATGTACAAGTTGGTTGGTAGTAGGCTCAGTGATGCTACTAAACCAATTTCTAATAAAGAATGGAATCTAGTTGGGGTAGCCTCCAAGATAGTGGTGAAAAAGCATAAGGCAGTTTAGAGAGCCTGGTTGTTGTTTGATAGGATGGATAGGGGAATTAAAGATATTATTGAAATAAATGAGGAGATGGTTCATGTTGGTTTCAAAGGGCTCTAGAAGGAGGATCACAACTTGTTATCTATGGAAGAATCCCAACAAAGCATCAAGGAGAACCTACAGGATGAAGCTGAAATTGATTCATTAGAAGAGCCATTATCCCAAGAACAAGCTGCCAAATTAATTATGGGTTACACCCGCTTAAGGGATCTCATGGAAGATCTGGTGACAAGAGGGAATGTTGCTAATTATGAGGATGTTGGGGAACTACAATATGTTTATAAGCAGCTTAAAGAGACATCAAATCCCTCTGAGCAAGCTTGGAAACAGGCTCTTCGGTCTTTGGAATCAATGGTCCAAGTATTTGGGGACACCTCCGATGAAGATAATCAGAGACTACAGGCTCCGGGAGAAGATGATAAGGAAGAGGCTATAGAAGGTGATGATGAAGAGGCTATAGAAGAATGAAAATAGGATTGAGTAGCTATAGGCCCAAGAGGGGCTCACACTTAATCATTTCATTTTTGTTTGTACATATGCATGTTTTTTGTGTTCTTAATACATCAGTTTTGTATTTCCATTTTTTCTCTGACAATTGTCAAAAACAAGTAATAAAGGCATGAAGTCTACAATGCAACATTTTTGTGAAGGCATTTTTGAAGTGAAGCCTTATAAAGGAGGTAGAGTTATGTATAGTTTTGAAGGCAGTAGTAATACTGATATTATGGATGCAGTCTCTAGTGGAACAAGTGAGTTCTATGATGTTTTTTGCATGGTTTCGATATGAACCTTTACCCTCTAAGAAGAATTTGAGCTTTCAGAGGGTAATGTTTGTATAGAAATTATTCCTTAAAACATATCTTTAAAGATAAGTCTTGTTTTGACTCCTAAGGCCCAATGGATAAGACTCTGGATTCGATTGGATTTGCAAGCAAATCCACCCGAGAGGCACCAAAATGTAGGCCCAAAATGGCCACATACTTAGTAAAATTTTGTACAAATTTGACTAAGTGACAAAATCATCATTCCGCAAACCTTGCAGTATGCTTTTATTCGAAACTGGATCAGAAGATATGAATCCGCTCAGCAGTTAGTCAAGTTTTCTTGTTTGGAGCGATTTCGGGTGACTTTACTCCGGCTCCGAAATGAAGAGATATCTCAAATCCACAAAAGTTCCTAAGAAATGATGACATCAGTAGTGGAAAAGTGTGGAATGGCGATTTCGGGAAGGTCCTTTTTGTTTTCGACTCTGGGATGATTCAAATTTCAAAATCTACAAAAGTTCCTAAGAGATGATGACGTCAGTGGTTGAAAAGTGCGGAATGGCGATTCCGGAATGGACAAGTCTTCCCTTTCCGGAATGAAGATAAGATGGGGTGGCAGAATAATGAAAGCATGGATTCACGATAGAAGAAGTACGTGACTAGCTCCGGACCCGGATTGAGCGATATAATATTGAAGATTAATATCCTAGAGCGGATTCGAGGTTCAGAGGTCCGGATTGGAGATTCTGATGTTTTTGATAAGAAAGAGGACGTCATCATTTTTAAAGCGGATTGGCATTTAGCTTATGTCAGATTGAATCTAAATCGTGTGATGAAGAAGATCGACGGTTGAGGTTAAGCTACCAAATCTTGGTTGTTTTAAAGACATTGTTGTATCAGAATTGTAATAGTCTTCTAGGAGATGAAGCATCGAGGGTTTCCAAGAAGATCAAACTAGAGGCGGTTATAGATCGATGATGGTAATTCACTCCCAAGAAGGATCGACGGAAATGCGTGATCTTTAACACCTGAGCTTCAGTTCCACTGAACGATCAACAAGTTGTAGAGACCCCGAGCTGTCATGGTGGATTTTATTTCAATGGATTTCCTGGAGGATGGACCAATGAGATGATGCCAACTAAGATCTTTGTTGTACTATTGTAACAAGATTATGTGTATTGTTTCTTGATTATTGTAATAAGAAAACTATAAGTAGAGGTTGAACCCTCATTTTGAAGGGTCGGCTCTAGCGTGTTTGCCTATGCTATTGTAAATATTCCTGAAGAGCTGAATGAAAGGAGCAATACATTGATCTTCGCCTCAAGTTCGCATTCTCATGCTTGATGTCAGAGGTTCAGATTTCATAGTTGCATTTCTGTAAATACTTAGATGGTTAGTTTGTGTCTATTTTGGATTACTAGCTGTTGTGAGTAATTGAAATCTACTTTGAGTTTGTTCTATGTTATTGGAAAGTATATTTCTATAAAATCTAAGTGTTTGGTGAATTTTGTTATTTGGATTATCATTCCCTGGGTATTGAAATTGCTTGCTATAACATTTCTCTGTTATGCTTTAATATATGAAATGATCTATTGTGAGATAAATGTTGATCTGAGTGTATGTCCTTAATATGGTTTTTTGGGAGCTTTTTATGATGGTGCAATGTTGTTAACCTATCCATCCATTGTTATCTACATATCTCTAACCCTAACCTTCTCTTACCCTAAACTCCAAACCCTAAGTGAGCATAATTGTGTCAACAACCTGCTAAGTTGACAAGGAACCAACCTACTCTGGAGGTTGGATCGAAAACTCTTGTTTTGGTCCATCCAATGTTGAGTGTTGAGCTACAGCTATCGGGTGCAAGCCTGGATAAAAACTAGGAAGATAGACAACCGCATTACTAAGTGAAAACTTGGTGCAATTTAGTGCCCAATGGCGATTCTAGAATGGACAAGTCTTCCCTTTCTAGAATGAAGATTAGACGGGGCGGTGAAATAATGAAAGCACGAATTCAAGATAGAATAAGTACGTGACTAGCTCTGGACTCGGATTGAGCGATATAATATTGAATATTAATATCCCAGAATGGATTCGAGGTTCAGAGGTCTAGATTGGAGATTCTGATGTTTTTGATAAGAAAGAGGACGCCATCATTTCTTAGGAACTTTTGTGGATTTGAGATATCTCTTCATTTCGGATCTAGAGTAAAGTCACCCAAAATTTCTCCAAATAAGAAAACTTGACTAACTACTGAGCGGATTCATATCTTCTAACCCGATTCCAGATAAAAGCATACTACAAGGTTTACGAAATGATGATTTTGTCACTTAGTCAAATTTGTACAAAATTTTACTAAGTATGTGGCCATTTTGGGCCTACACCTACTATCTCCTCCTTGTGTTGTTGGCAAACTTCACATTCAACAAAAAATGTTTTGATATCCTATTTTATTTTATCCCAATAAAAATATCGAGCCAACTCCTTATAAGTTTTTAGAAATCCATAGTGGCCTGTTAAAGGCAAAGCATGTAATTCATTAAGTATCTTCGATTGACATGAAGAGGTAGGAGGTAGTACAATACATCCTTTTAACCAAAGCATTCCATTGCTCCAAATGAAGTTAGGCTTATTTTTGGAATCATGTTGGAGTTACTAAATTAATGCCTGGGTGGAACTATCACTAAGCCATTCCTATGCTACCTTGTCTATCCATTGTAAAATTGGTGAAGAGAGTGCTGGTAATGTTATCAAATATTCAAATTTACATGAAAGGGCATCAGTGACCACATTTCCTTCCCTTTACGATACACAATCTTAGAATCATATCCCAATAGTTTAGTGACCCATTTTTTTTCTCAGGGATGGAGATACACTATTCCATAAAGTACTTTAAACTATGATGATCGGTACAAATAATAAAATATTTACCAATGAGATAAAACCACCAGCATTGGATGGCATGAATGATGGCTTACATTTTTATTATATATTTATTGTTCCAAATTCCATCCTGAAAGTGCCTTGTTGGTGAAAGCTAAGGATCTACCTTGTTGCATGAGAACAACACCAATTCCTAATATGAAAGCATCAATTTAATCACAAATATATTGGAGAAGTTGGGCATGGCTAATACGGGAGTGGAACACATTATTTTATTTAATATGTAAAAAGCATATTCAACATTGGTGGACCAAAGAAAGGCATTTTTTCTAAGTAAATCCATCAATGGGGCTGCAATCTTACCATAGTATTTACAAACTTACGGTAATATCCGATCAATCCAAGAAATCCATGTAAGCTTTTCAATGAATTTTGGATAGGCCAATTTTGCATATCTTAAATTTTACGGGGATCCACTTTAACCCCATATTCTAAAATGATATGTCCCAGATACGCAGTCTGCTTTCACCCAAAAGAACATTTTGAGCATTTGGTATATAATTGGTTTTCACCCAAGATTTGCAAGGTCTTTTCCAAGTGAACCAAATGGTCCTCCCAAGTCTTACTATAAACCAAAATATCATCAAATAAAACTAGAATACATTTCCAATGATAAGGGTGAAATTCCTGATTCATCAAACTTTGGAATGTCGAAGGAGCATTTGTAAGTCCAAAAGGCATGACCATAAATTCATAGTGTCCTTCATGGGTGCATAAAGTTATCTTAGGAATGTCTTCTTATTTAATTTTCATTTGATGATATCCCTACCATAGATTCAACTTTGAAAAATACTTAGCTCCATGAAGTTCATCCAACATCTCATCAATAATAGGAATTGAAAATTTGTCCTTGATTGTGATTTTGTTGAGAGCATGAAAATTGATACACAATCACCATGACCCATCCTTCTTACAAACCAACAATATTGGAGAATAATAAGGGCTAACACTTGATTAAATGACACTTAATTTCAATATTTCTTGTACAAGTTTCTCAATTTCACTTTTTTGCAAGAAAGGGTATCTGTAAGGCTGAATATTTGGTGGTTGATTCCCAAGAAGATGTTTTATAGCATGATCGTGACTATTAAAAGGGGGAAACCCTTTTGGTTCTTCAAATACTCAAAAGCGAAGTTTCAACAGTTATTTTATCTCTTCCACTTCACCATGTTCTTCCCTTGTTGATTGAATAAAAAATAATTGTTCAACCATCCCCTTGACTCCTTTTAAAATAAGCTTTTCCATGTGGTGAGAACTAACTATTTGTGAGGAACCTACTTGGAGTCCTTTTAGAGTGTATCTTTGGCCTTAAATTGTGAATTTCATCCAAAATATTACAAAATCCCATAGTATTGGCCTGAGTGTTCGTAACCATTGAGCCCCTAGGACAACATCACATTCACCTAATGGAAGCACATACATTTAATTTTTCATGTCATATTCACCCAATGTGAGCTTGATATTTTAGCACATCCCCTTACAATAAATTCATCCCCCAATACCAATCATCACCTCCAAGATATTGCAAGGTTGCATATAACAATTAGCCTGTTTCACCATATTTGGGTCAATGAAATTATGTGCATTTTTTGAGTCAATGAGCACAATTATGTTTTTTTGTTTGAATTATCCTTAAAATTTCATAGTTTATGGAAATAAAATGCTATGAGAGCATTGAATTTTTTTTTGGTATATCTTAATTTTTGTTATCAAGTGTATCTGTCACTTCTTCCACTTCTACCTCATCTTATTCCTCCTTTGAGCTACAAGGATAAAATGTATTTAAAAAATATAACTTTTTGTGTAGTGCATCTATGATTGGGCCCATATTTATCATCACAATTATAGTATAGGCCTTTCACCCATCATTCCTTCATTTCCTCTAGGCTTAGCCACTTAACCTGTAAGGTTTAGTTAGGTTTTGGGGTAGTGTGTGTAATTTATGATTTTCTAATAGGTTGCTTCCTGTGTTGACATTGAGCATTGAATTTATCTTTTGCTAACTTGGCTAATCAATTGGCCTCGATCATGGTGCTAGGATTGAAAATCTTCACTTCCACCCAATTTTATTCTTTCAACCCATTGATGAAGCAACTTTTAAAAAATGATGCATCCAACCCTGTTTTGTGATTTGTGAGCTTCTCAAATTGATCTTGGTACTCATGCACTGAAGGTATTTGACGTAGTTTGGTGAAAGCTCTTGTGAAGTCTTCAAAATTACTTGGATCAAAATGAACCAACAAATTTTTCATAAATTCCCCCAAAGTAGGAGTTCCATTAGTCTTTTCGTATCATTGGTACCATTGGATAGCATCATGCTTGAGATGGAATGATGCAATACAAAATTTTTGCACCTCAAGAATCTAGTTTAATGAAAATTATTGTTCCACCTGATAGATCTAGCTAGTGGGATATCCTCCCTCAAATTTGGGAAAATCTAACTTAGTTGTTCTTGGAAGGATAGATATTTGTTGGCCCCCAATGAGTGTCTGATGTGTTGATCCCCTACTTTATCTTGAATATTGTGGTGGGCCTGAACCTTGTGTGTTTTGAGATTGATTAACTATAGCTGGTTACATGGTTTTTTGTAATTGTACTATATGTTGATTTAAAAAGTCATATTTAGCAATTAATATAGATATACTTACCTCTATTTCCTAAAAAGTATGCTTGATATTAACTTGTAATAGTAGGTCCTTTATTTTTTGAATATCATGATCCAATTTTTCTAAAATGGGGTCTTGAGATCTTCTTACCTAAGCCATTTTTGTAATATTCTCTGAAGGGAATGACCAAAAAATTTAAATTGAATTTTAAATGTTGGTGTGGTCAAAAACTAAAAATCTCCAACAGTCAAATATGTTTGAATTCCCCAACAGGTAAATTTTAAATTTTTGAATATGAGTGTTGAACCAAATGCTAGTTTGTAACATAAATGTTGACCAGGTACATGAATGAGATGATAGTGGCTACAGGTAATGAGGATACAAAAGGGTGACAATGGGCGTAGGGGATGAGGACATAGGCACAGGGGATGATGACATGAATGGGTGATAGTAGGTGTAGGGGATGAGGACATATGTATAGGGGATAAGGACATAGGTATAGGGGATGAGGACATGAATGGGTAATAGCAAAGTGATACTGAGACACAACATGGATAGAAAATTGATCGGCTGATAGTGAGATACAAAATGAAGTATGTAGTGGATGCAGAGGGTAGTGGATAGATGACAGGTATGATAACATGAATAAAGCATACAAACATATGGTAGGTTTGAACTTGTAGGGTGGACGAGGTTTTCGGGTGAGGAATGAGTTTGTTGGACAATGTTAGGCACAAAAAATTATGGGTTAACAATGGCTAGCACACATGGATTACATGGCTAGGTAACCACCACATGGTGGTCACGATAGCTTAAGTGCACTAAAGCACTTTTGAAGACTCACTAGGCCTTAATACGGTCAATGTGGGATATTAAATCCCTAAACAAAAAATTGGTTGTGCTATTTATTTTATACGTGAGAACCTCATCTACTAATAAGGCATTGAATGAAGGATTAGTGCTAAAAATCAACTACCATAAATTTCAATTACTCATCAGAATTGCATTGAAAAATAATGGAGCATAGAAATCACTATCATCCACCACTTGCCATGCATCTATTAGGGTTTCAAAATAAATTTTAATTGGTTGGATGTGATTGGTCAGAAGAACCTTAGGATACAATTTAAATTTCTTTTGATCATATGATTTCTTCTACATTCACGTTGAATTTGATCTTTGTATCATTTGTAATTTCTCTTGGCATCTATAATTTCTCCATGAAGCGACTATGTTCATGAGGTGAGGTATGGGTGCACTATATCCTATGTGCCTACACAATGTATATTTATGGATGGATCAAACTAAAGTTGATGTACACTCCTGTAAACATCGCTCTTTTAAACATGCCAAGCTCGTTGTATAGGACAATGGTAAGGCCACGTGAAGAAAACACACTCTGTCATGCAAAATTTTTTATGTTCGATGCTCATAAATTTTGTAAGGAAAAAACAAAACACAAAAAATAAGTGCAAGATATTTTACAACTTTAAATATGTACGTAGGTTTTTTTTAGATACTGTACATAGGCTATCAATCTTACCGTGTTAAACTATCGATAGATATTTGTTCCTGCATTATTGTAGATGAAATTTCTCCTATGTTGATGGGAGTATGACCTTTCTTCTAGTATTGTAGGCCATTATAGTAGACTGCTTTCAGAATACAGAACCAGCTCTAATAAAAATTTTAAAATCGTAAAGGTTTTAATATAAAAATAGTGCGATCAACAAGAATTTAATAAAATTTATATGATTCAAAATCGCTAGCCACTTCAATGGGGATCCCTCTTAGAAAATTTATATAGCATATTATGATTCTTATTCTTTATGATATTGCTTCCTATTCATACATAGATTTATAACTATCCTAATGCTATGTTGGTTACAATGTGATGGTTCACTTTATGAGCCAATAAAATAATTAATTAGACTATTAATAGTAATAAATACATGTTAGGATGTGGGATACTAATAGAATAATGCATCCCTATGTTGCTTGCCTATTAGTAAAACTATAGTTAATGCATCCCTATCTTTCTTGCCTATTAGTAAACCTTCACATGCTTTATTTGGTTTCTCTATGAGAGGTAGTCCTCTCACCATCTACTTTTTGTACAACAAATTTAGACCATTGAAACTTAAATGGCCAAATATAAGATGCCAAAACCATGTAGCATTCTTTACAATTGCACTAAATAAGAACAACAATTCATTTAGAATTTTTAGATAAAACACGTTGTTCTTTGTCATGGCTACATTTGCTATGATCATGTTTTCTCTATCTTTAATGATGCAGGTTTCCATTATCAAAATACACTATGTGACCCTTTTGTACAAGCTACCCAATACTCAAAAAATTATGTTTCAACCTAAGCACATAATACACATTAGGGTTGTCATTTATTTCTCCTTGTCTTGTGTGGATTATAATCCCCCCTTTACCAATTATAGGTAACTTGTTGTTTCCCATCTTCACTTCTAATTTAATGGACTCATATAGCTATGATAATATTTCTATGTTCCTAGCCATGTGGTTACTATAGCCACTATCAAGATACCAAACATTCTTTTGGCTCTCTTCATTAGTATTACAAGTTAGCATCATAGATTCACAAGCATCTCTAATTTATATATTCTCATTTTCATTGGTATAGTGGGATTGTTGCTTATTTTCCTTAACCATATTCTTTCTACACATAACTACTACAAGTTAGCATCATAGACCCACAAGCATCTATAATTTCTATATTCTCATTTTTATTGGTATAGTGGGATTGTTGCTTATTTTCCTTAACCATCTTCTTTCTACACATAACTCTAATGGTCAAATGTTTTGCAGTAGTAACATTGAATTTTGGATTTAGCATACCTTTGATTTGATCCTCCTTGTTGATTTATATTGATACCTCTTCCTATTGCTTGATGAAAATTGTAGTTGTTTTCTCCTTTGTTGTGGTTTTAACTTCCTCCTCTCTCATGGCCTCTTCCACATATACCTCTATTATTCTATCCTCTTCCTCCTTGAGAACTTTGTGTTTTTTATTGAGATTCTTCCCTTCTACTATTGTCTTTAAATGAGACCTATGTCTTAAATGCTTACTCCAATGAGGATTGACATTTCATGTTCAACCTCTGCTCATGTGTTTGGAAAGAACCCATGATCTCATCCATTAAAAGGGTTGTTAAGTACCTTGATTCTTCAATAGCTATCACTACTAAGTCAAACCTTTCTAGTAGGTTTCTCAGTATCTTATCCACTATTCTCTAGTTATCCACATTTTCACCATTCATCCTCATCTGGTTTATAATACTCATTTTGCATGTAAAGAAGTCACTCATGTACTATGATTCACTCATCTGTAGATTTTTGAACCCCCTTCTCAATATTTGCAACCTTTCCAACTTTACTTTGTTGGTACTTGGAATGAGCTAGCTAAAATATCCCATGCCTCCTTTGATTTAATTATTGCTACAATTTTGGGAAATATGGTCTCCTCAACTACCTACGTAATATAGAATAGGGCTTTATGGTCATTCCAGTGATCCTTCAGTAAATATTTTTTAGCTTGAGAAAGAGTGTTTATTTTTTTTGTATTTTTCGGTTCTAGATACCCATTCTCCACCAAATGCCATAGATCCTTAACCTAAAAAATATCTTCATTTGGATGTTCTAGTAATCATGATTATTGTCTGTTAGAAATAGAGCAATTTAAAATTATTTGGGTCATGTAAATGTACCTTCCTTGGTATATACTTAGGACATTAGGTTACTTTAGGGTAAAGTTATCTAGTTACTTCATGCAATGTAATAAATACACAAGTGTCAATGTACAAGTTGTAATGTGCAAGGTGTCCTCTTGTACAACTATATAGAGTGTTGGCCAAGGAACATATCTTCCTATATAATGACCATAGATGTAGATCATTTAGATAATCATAGAGCAACATCATAGTAAATGTGTGGTAGATAGGCATTAGGGTAGTGTGTGTGATCTATAAACTCAGAGCTCCCTCATGGAGTAGTAGCATATATTATGGAGTGTTCATTTCCTCCATAGCTACTATTGTAATATTTTACCGTTTCTATTTATAACATATTTAGTCATCTCGTAGATCTATTTTATTTCTTTCTACATCTTGTGATTTATATCTCCCAATGTATGTAGCATCAAAAGTTAAAAATGGTATTAGAGCTACGGTATATCAAGCCACATTAGGTCTATAGAGAAACCACCATTATTATTTGATCTTGAGTTTTTTGAGAATTTGATGCACCATTGGACTAGTCATTGTCAAAAAATTTCAAAATATTCTAGGTGGTATAATTATAGAAAGTTACAAGTGAGGACTGAATTCTCAATTTTAGAAATACTAAGATTGCATAGGGCTAGAGTATTTCCACAGAGTTTAAGGAAAACTTGTGAGGACTAGGACTCAATATTTGATCCTCTAGGATGATGAATTAACTAGTGAAGCTAAGAGATCTAGAAATTCTTACCTGAAAGTTTTTTTTATTGCAGGGAATTAATACTCAAAATATTGGGATACCTTCTACAATAGAAATCTAGGATACCTCAACTTCGTTACCCGAAGGTTAGATTACCTTCATAGTGTAGATATTAGTTGTTGTAGAAAGGATAATACTTTAGAATAATATTTTGAAAAAGAATCATGGTGAATTTTTGATATAGGAGATATTCATTGATATATTGAAGAACTTCACAAGAAGAAAAAACATAGTAGCCTTGATACAGAAGAAAAGACCATAAAATCCTTGATCTAGAAGAAAATTCCATAGAAGTCTTGATATTGAATAATAGGCCATAGAATCCTTGATATTGAATAATAGGCCATAGAAGCCTTGATATTGAAGAAAATGTCATAGATACCTTGATACTGAAATAGGCCTTAGATACCTTTTATCCTAAAGAATATTATAGAGGAAAGGATCTAATTCAAAATAATATCTCAGTACTAATATTTTGTTGTAGGTAAAGGTGATCCAGTAAGTCAGAAAATCTTCCTACAATAAAGTTAGGAAGGAAATCTTCTTCAGAATCAATCTAGTACCTAAAGAAAAATATATCAGGAGGAGATCTTATCGAAGAACTTCTAGGCTAGGAAGAATATGAATAACTAGGGCAGTCCTCATATTCAGAAGCAACAAAATTAGATATCTAGGAGAAGATATCAACACCAACAGTTCTAGAAGTAGAAGGTTGAAGATAAGGTCTCTAGAAATACCAAAAGAAGCTGCAAGATAAAATACCTTGACTAGGTCTTGATGAGCATCCAATAAAAGGCTAGGAGAGCCTTGCTAAAGAAATCATCAAAGGAGAACTCACTGGAAAAATCCACTACCAAGAAGAAGCCCCTGATAGTGAAGGACTCAGTACAATTTTCACTATCTAACAAGAATCCCAAGTGAAGGATAATTTGGCAAGGAGTGTGTAATCTGAGCAGAATAAGAATCTAGTGAAGACCTCAATATATGAAAAATATTGAGGAGAATATCCTACTTGAAGTCAAAATTTGACAAGAAGAATTGAAGGTAGAATATGCTTATCAAATCTAGGATATTTGAAGATTGAATCCTACAGAAAGAGGTTACTGCTTCAAAGATATAAACTTTTCTGAATATACAATAGAAGGAGGAGATTACAAGAGGATATCAAAGTCACCAAATCCTAGGCTTGTGAAAGAATGTTTGAGATCATCAAATTGTTGAAGAATAAACTATTCAAAACAATCTACAAAGAGTTGCAAGATCTTATTCAAGGCAACAACTTGGTGTTCTTAGGCACCAAGATATACATCCTCTACATAAGCAAAAAAGGAGTTATAAAAGCATTCATAAAAAGGTAAGAAACTATTGGTACAAGTATATTAATTAGGTAAATTACTTATCATATTTATTAAAGAACCTTCATCCTGATAAAGTTGCAAAAATGATATTTTTATTACTGTCTTCAAGTGTGCAAAAATAAAGGTTCTTTTTAAGGTTCATTTGCACATCAAGAGTTGATTAGATTTTAGAATTTTAAATATATATCAACTAGCCTATTAACTACTTTGAAAAGCAAAAGAAGACTATCTCCTAATATCTTGCTTGTAAGAAATTTATAGAATAAATCTTGAAGGATCATTTGAGATTATTCTTGATTAGTTGCAATGAATTGATTAAGTGCATTTTCTTGAGAGTAGATTGGAGTGATAAGATGTAATTTTTTAGTGCATTAAAATCATAATTTGCTAAATTTATTTTCACTATTACTACTCTCAATATAAATTAATTTTGTGCTTCAAAATAAAGGCTACACAATCTAGTTTGGATAAAGTTTTTAAAGACACTTTTAAAGCATAGAAACCTGCAGCTTATAGTGGCCAATAGAAGCCACTGAAATTGGTTAGTACAAGCAAATAAAAAAAAAACTAACCAAAAAGAAGCTTCTAATATTGAGACTTGGTGAGTCTCAAATCCAAAGAACTTAGGGTTAGTGCAACTAAGAGAAATCTTTTGTTCTACAAAATTTACAAGGCTCAGATTCACCATCAATCATCCAAGCAAAAGGGTAAGGATTCTAGCCAAAAAGACATCCTTAAAACCCTTAATTTGCACTCATCAATCTACTATAAGAATAAGAATTTTAGATCTGTAAAAGAGTGCAAGGAAAAGGTTCACTAAAAAGGTTCTATATACATGTAAAGGTTACATGGTATTGCACTTCTAAAATACATCAAATACAGGGAAAGGAGCATATTTAAAGGTACCACAATAGGCACAATAGGTATAGGAAGGACCAAAGGATCGAGCGTTCTCCAACATCGAAAGGCTATTCTCTCCAAGATCAAACCTACAGATAAAGGAAGTTTTACATAAATGATAGGAAGCCTTAAAAGGCTATTTATGTAAGAAAAAGGATCCAAAGAAAATCTATCATGAACGTTTACATAAATCATAGCAAGGAAGAAGAAGCTATCTATGTAAAATAAAATATAGAGCACATTTCAGCATTTAGAAGCATCAAGCTTCACCTCTATCATCATGAACATGGAGCACAATGATGTTATAAGTACATAGAAGTAAATCATATGCTACATTGGGAGTAGCATCAACAAAGGGTAGCAAGATAGCTACCTCATCATTGTCCAAATATCCAAGGCGGCTCATAGATTAACTACAAAAAATATATATTGTTTGCTAATCAATAAATTGATGTAAGCTAAGGAGAAAGACATTCGAAGGAGTTATAATCTTCTTCTTGGAGGCATTACCTAGGAAACTCCATAAAAAAGGGTTTAGTTCCACTTGGCACATTATTCCCTCATGGATATCATTTCTCTAACACTTAAGAAATGAACATTGAGAGCACTCAAACAAGAAGAATATGTTATGTAGGAGTAATGGTTGGTACAACAACATTAAAAGAAGAGGAGACAACATTACCAAGCTATAATAGTACCACTTGTCTACCAAATATTGTCCATATATGTAGCGTAGAGAGCGAAGGGATAGTATTCACATCCGATGTCCACGAAGTGTGTGAAGAGCAAACGTAGTCTAGTCAATTGATAGTGTGGAAGAAGGAGAGCATAGGAGCATTTAATACTCCTTTAAAAGGACCAACATCTACTCTCCAAGCATTGAATATGAATCTCGATAACCATACCACACTTGTTTACTCAACTTCATCAAGTTAAGCATCACATAAAGGGTACGTAGAGGACTATCGTATTTCAGTCAAAATCAGCACAATTCAAGTTTGAAGTAAATAGGGCTAAGGTAAGAAAGATATCTCATTAATATTACATTAAGACAGAGGAAATATAATGTTATATTCTTAAGAATTATTTTTAAGGTTGAGAACCTAATAATTAGAATACTATTTGCAAATTAACATAGGAGATATAAGACCTACTTAGGTTGAATCATTTAAATACTTTGCAAATATTATTATCTTTTCTATTTTTTCAAAGTTGCGAGTCATAAGGTCTACTACTACAAATTGATTTATTGGAAATTAGAAAAATTGAATTGAAATCTCAAAGGGCCATTATAAGAGGTTTATCAAAATCATATAAAGTTTGGAAATTATAATATTTACTTGTCTCAAATTCCTCTCAAATAGAGACAAAAGATCCAACATTATAACCTCTTGAAATCTAGAAAAAAGTGCTTAGTTCAATAGGAGCAATAAGGACAATCGAAGTTGATTTTTAGCAATTTACATAACTTTACAAAATCAACCAAGCTTGAACTATATCTTACAAAAGTGCTTTTTATCTTACCCAAAACATACTAGGGAGTCATAAGGCATTCTACTAAACTTGGTAATATCATATCTTATTGTTTATCAAGTTGCAAATCCATTAGCAATATATAAGTTATCCACAAAACCTAAAAATACTTATGAGTACTCATTCTCATTACTAGGGAGACATAAGGAAGCCCACAAGGATCAAGGATTAATATAGGTTTTATCAAATCAAGCTTATAAAATTCTATCAGAATAAAATCCTATCTCATCTCTTCAAAATGGCATATAATGAATGTGGAATTTGCTTCAATAGAAACCAGTCTATAAAACATGAAAATATGTGGTACATTGAATCTGGAGCAAGTCATCATATGACAGGAAATTTACAATGGTTTGACTGTCTTGAAGATACCAATGGTTATAGACTAAGAATTGTAGATAGCCAAACTTATCCTATACATGGATATGGATATGTAACACCTAGAAGATCATTTCCAAATCTTCTATTGAAAAATCTATTGTTTGTTCCTATATTAACATTCAATCTCATTTTAGTAAGCAAGTTGGTAGAATATAATTATATGATCAACTTTGGATATATGGATGGAATCAATACATGTCTCATCATAAATCAAGGTAACATTAAAGCAATAGGGTCTATCCATGGAAATACATACATCTTAAATTCAATGGAAAATTCACAAGATATTGTGATATTTCAAAATGATACTAACATATTTTCAAAGAAATGGGTTGATAAAAATGAATAACTAGTACAACACAGAGATAAACATATAAGAATAAAAATCAAGAAGATGAAAGGACAAGTGCACCATGCTCTACTGAACCATCAATACTTAGAACCAAACAAAGATACGTGAAAGGGGGCCAACAAATGTGGATGGATAGAAGACAACAATGGTGAATTTGAAGAAGCCAAAGATCATTTTGAATATGATGATCCAATTCAAAGCTATCATATGGAAGAAGATCCACATTGAAGACTAAAGTCTTCAATACCCAAATATTGTAATACAGGACATGTTATAAATAGAGTATAGTACATTATTTGGGTCATGTAAATGTACCTTCCTTGGTACATACTTAGGACATTAGGTTACTTTAGGGGGGAGTCATCTAGTTACTTCATGCAATGTAGTAAATGTACAAGTGTCAATGTACAAGCTTTAATGTGCAAGGTGTCCACTTGTACAACTAGATAGAGTGTTGGCCAAGGAACTTATCTTCCTATATAATGGCCATAGATGTAGATCATTAGATAATCATAGAGTAGCATCATAGTCAATGTGTGGTAGATATGTAGTAGGGTAGTGTGTGTGAGCTATAAGCTTAGAGTTCCCTCATGGAGCAGTAGCATATATTATGGAGTGTCCATTTCCTTCATAGGTACTATTATAATATTTTTGTCATTTCAATTTATAGCATATTTCAATCATCTCACAAATCTATTTTATTTCTTTCTGCATCTTGTGATTGATACCTCCCAATGTATGTGGCATCAAAATCTAACATTATCATTGAATCATGCTGCAATTGTAAAGCATTGTTGTTGGAAGCCATTATTGTTATGGATCTAAAACACCCACTAATGGATCAGACTCTGATACCAATTTGAAAGTGGAATGGGATTAGGTGCTTAGGATATTTTGACTTTTTAAATGCTTTACAATGTGCAACTTGCTTGAGGTCAAGACTTCTCAAGCCTAGGATTGGGGGATTCAATTACTTGTGTGGATTTGAGAGTGCAGGGATCTGAGATGAGCAGGCAAGAGCTTCTTTTTATTTCTAGCAACTACCTAGGACTGAGTCTTTTCACAAGACGACTAACATCAACAAAGCATTTGCTCTAGTTTCGAGCACATCCATGGTTTTGGGATTGCCAAAATGTGGGAAAGCATAAAACCCTAAAAATCAAACTCCTAAACTAACTTTATGGATTTAATCACACTAACATTGCACGCTCTTGAAAAGTAAACACTTAGACAAAAATGCACACATTGAATTTAACAAAGGCACAACTCTAGAAATAGAACAAATTCACGAAGTTATAAAATATCAATATACTTATATTATATCAAAGAAAATTGTTACAATAATTTTAAAACGAGATCTTCTAATCCATTCATTGTTCTTTGACTTTGTTATGGTAGCTTTACTTTTGTGCTCACTTCTGCAAAAGGTAATCTTAGGCTCTTCTCTATGCTTTTGCAACTTTGACCTTGCCTTTGCCTTCTTTACTCTAACTATTGCTCTCTGCTTCATTATCTATGAATAATGCCCAACACTTATATACAGCTAAGAAAGAGGGAAAAAAATAACTATTTTCATGATATGCATTAAATACAAAGGATGGTATTAATCAAAATTCCAAATAACTACATGTAAAAATAAATACAAATGCTCCAAAATCTAACGATGAATTCTGATATCTACTAAAAATAAAGTCGGTTAGAAATCTTGTCAAAGGTAAATGAAATTTGATTTAATTTCCGACCTATCCAATTCGGTTGAGTATGACGGACAAGTTAGCTGTAAGGTAAAACACATAATCTCTATACCTTTGCGCATACCTACATATACATTTGTGAATGCACTTTAAATATAATATAATATTTTTTTTAATATAAATAATAATAAAAGCAATCACTTTTATTAACAAAATGCAAATGCGCCTGAGCCATGGTACATCGAGAATACTTGAATGTGTGTTTCTTGATTAATAAGAGACTTTTTCCTGTCTGTCTAAGGTCCAAGGGACGTGGGCAACATTATAAATAATATATATATATATATATATATATATATATATATATATATATATATATATATATATATCATTCATGAAGCTTCTCGTAAATGGCTATTTCCCTTGAGAATACAATCGTACTTCACTTTCAAGCCCCCTGCAGACGATCAAGAATTACAATCATACCAACAACGAAAGCCAGATCAATGTCTTTCTCCACCACAACACTAAAAACGTCCTTCTGCTCGTGTATAGGCTTCATCTTCACACAAACCAGTCAAAAATTCATTTCAGAACCTACTTCAGTATTAAAACATAATATTAAATAAAAATGAGAAAATAATAATGTCTTCTTCTCATTGTCTGCAAGGAGGGAAGAGGAAAGTACCAACGCAACCACGCCACCAGAAACAGTGTAAATAGTCCAACAACGCTCAGAGTATTTTGCCTCAAATCGGTGGTAGTAGTCGCCCTGCAACTCCGCACAGTAATGATAACCAGGAGACCAAGATTTCCTTACCGTAAACAAAGTTTGGTTTCGGACATCTTTTCCAATGCTCGATGCTCTCCATCGCTCGTGCACGCTAACCTTCTGCTCACAACATACGAAGAAGAATAAAACATGGTGAGGGTTCGAATCGCGTAAACTATCACAAGAGGGCTGAATTATGCGTACGTCTTACCTTGGGGCGCATTTTAAGAATAGTCGTTTGTGAATCGTCTTTGAGAACCAGGACATTGTCCGTTTTTTGGCCGCTTAGTTCTGCTTGGAACAGTTGGCTTCCTGTCGTGTCTTGAACCGTCATAACTACGGCGCCCACGAATGGTTTCTTCGTTATTGTCAATTCTGTCTGAGCATGTGTCAAGTATTGTTTCCCTACTACTGGAAAGACCGTAAAAGGGAGCTGAGCTAGCCTTGTTTTCTGCAGGAAAAATGATTGTAATAGGGAAGTGGCCATGGCCTTGGCATAAGCAATTCTAACCAACTTGTATAGATCAGTATAGACTAATAAAATACTGATCTATCGTTGGAGTGGTCACAACTATAGGTTGTTTCCATTAAATTTATCTTATTTTCTTATTTTCTTATTCTTATTATCATCCAGTTTGAATGGATGTCTTCTTAATAAATGTCTACCCAAACAAACACTTGCCAATATACTAACCTTTTAATATATCATTATTGTTGTGCCCTAAATAATTCTAAATATCTGCCAGATTCGACAAAGATAAATTCTGGCTGTGGAAAAGAAAAACAAGCTGAATATATTCCACTGTATCAATCAAAAAAAGGAAAAAAAAATATTATTCATGTTCATTCAATTATCAGGATGGCTTGGTTCCGGCCTCACCAATATTCGATTCCAGACAAATCAAAATCAACTTAAACAATGCATCTGTCGTGCAAGTGCACACCCCAATGTTACTGGAAATGGAATTCTTTCATCCATATTGTGTTATGTTTACTTTACCTTAAAACGTTACTGATGGGACTTAGATCAGCAGAATATTGTTGACGGACCCAAACTCTTTAAACATATTAAGATGTATTACGGATCAATTTCTTTTACAGATTTCAGAGTTTCTCAATGTTTTTACCAGAGTAAAATCTTAGTCTCTCTCATGTTTTTCTCTTGAGGTTTTTTGGACATCCAAAATCCAGTTAATAATGCGGTTAGGAACTGGCATGACTCCTCCTGATGTAAAACTCCTGATCAAGGGTTGCAAATTTATTTTAACTAAACTCAAACAAAGATCGTATTGACCCTTCCATCAAATTCTTAGTTGATAGAGTTCTTCTGAAATTGGACAGAGTTCACAACTTTGCAAGTACATAACATTTACTTTTAACAATTTGTTAAAAATAAAAGCAATTACGCTTAACGTTTTATATAAACGAGCATCTTCTCTGTGCAAATATCTGAAACATGTATCACTTCATCCCTTTAAATTTTAAAGTGTTTATTCTTTTTCAATCATGTGAATGGAATCCTATACCTTTCAAAGCTCATCATTCTTTTAGTAAGATGTATTACGGGTCAATCATTTTACGGCTTTCAGAGTTTTTCAAAAAAAATTGCAGAGTGATCTTAATCTTCTTCATGCTTTTCTCCTTATCCATAAAATTTATTGTCGTCGGTTCACGACGATAATGTGGACTTGGTTTACTATATCCCCGGACGCTTCCATCAACGTGTTTAGTTGTGTGAGCCAGAATTAGTTTTGAAGTGATTAATTCATGATAATTTATTACAATATATAGCTTGGGAATGTAACTGACGAATCTCTCAAGTTAGTAAACGACAAAACGAATCTTCGAAAATAAATATATAAGAATCAAATGTTCTCAACATCACACCAAACCATCTAAATATTACATATTACAACTGGAGATATTCACATGGAATATTGCCTCATAAAAATAGAAAAAACACACTAATAATAGAAATGAATTAAACTCCAACATACTCCCCCTTGAAGTTGAGGGGACTGACAAGGAAGTTCCTCAGCTTTGAAAATTGAGCTTTGACAACTCCCTTGGTGAACAAATATGCAATGTTATCTTCAGTGCTGCAATGATGGAATTCAATCACCTTATTCTCGACCATGTCTCAGATGAAGTGATACTTCATATCAAAATTCTTTGATATGTTGTGATGAACTGGATTATATGCTAGCTGAATAGCACTCATGTTATCACAATACAATGTAGTAGGACCATATTGTTGTTCTCCAATTTCTTCAAGGACTTTCCTCAACCACAATGCTTGAGCACTAGCACTTGTGATTGCAATGTATTCTGCCTCGGTGGAAGAGAGAGCAAATGTAGTTTGTTTCTTTGAGCTCCAAGTGATTAAACCAGACCCAAGGCTGAAACAATTACCTAATGTAGACTTCCTATCATCTATATTACTTCCCTAATATGAATCACTAAAACCAAACAATTTTACATCTTCATTTTTACAATAATGGATGCCAAAATCCATTATCTCTTTTACATATCTCAATATTCTTTTTGCAGCTTTCATGTGTAATTCAGAAGTATCACTCATATACCTTGATACAAGTGATACAAGACATGCAATGTCTGGTCTAGTGTTGGTGAGAAACATCAAAATCCCAACCATACTTCTATATGTGGTCACATCAACTTTTTCAGTTCCATCATCCTTACTCAACAACTCACCATGAGTTATTGGTGTTGCAACAGGTTTATAATTTTCCATCCCATTTTTTTAACATATCATTGACATATTTTTTTTGACAAATGAAAATTTCACTATCACTTTGATACACCTCCATACCAAGAAAATAGGGCATCAAGCCTAGATCTTTCATCTCAAATTCATGCATCATGGCATTCTTGAAGTCATCATTCAACTTAGGATTACTACCTCAGTAAATCAAGTCATCCACATATAAACAAAAAAGGAGAATGTCATTACCTTGTTTCTTATAGTATAAGGTTGGCTCACTCTTGCTTCTCACAAAACCATATTGATGGAAGTACCCATCCATTCTTGAATACCATGCTCTTGGAGCTTGCTTAAGACCATACAAGGCCTTCTTCAACCTGTACACAAGATTCTCCTTACCTTGAACTACAAATCCTTGAGGTTGTTGTACATAAACCTCCTCATCCAAGAATCCATTCAAAAAAGAACTTTTTACATCCAAGTGATGTACATTCCAGCTTTTATGAGCAGCAATAGAAATGACCACCCTCACTATTTCTTGTCATACAACTCGAGCAAAATTCTCCTCATAATCAATGCCATAGATCCATGCCAGGGAAGCTCTATCCAGGGCAGGTCAATCTTGATTGGAGTTATCACAGTTCATGAAGCTCTGCACTTTGCTCATAAGACTAACAGGTCTATTTGTGCCCTCAAGCTTGATATGAACAAAGCATTTGACAGGCTAAATTGGGACTTTCTGATTATTGTCATCCTTAAGTTTGGTTCTCACCACCAATGGGTTAATTTGATCAAAGAATATATTTCTAAAGCATGGTTGTTGATTCTAATTAATGGAACAACTGCTGGTTACTTTCAAAGTCACAGAGGAATTCGGCATGGGATCCTATCAGCCCCATGTTATTCATCATTATGGCAGAAGCTTTAGGTAGAACCATCAAAAATACTTGCAGTTCAAGGCTAATATCGGGAATCAAGGCAACATCTCTCACTAGGGTTGTTTCTCACCAACAATTCATCAATGATACCCTTATATTGACTAAGGCATCGGTGGTTGAGGCCAAAATAATTAAATACATCCTACAACTCTACGAGGATGTTGTTGGTCAGAAAGTTAATTTCAGTAAAAGCAAGTTATATTTCTTGAACACCCCCATTCAAAGGCAAGGAAGGATTATAGAAATTTTAGGGTGTGATATAGAAAACCTCCCCTCTTCGTATCTTGGTCTCCCTCTTTTCATTGCTTCTCCGAGAGAGTCAATGTGGGACAGGGTTATTGAAAGAATTCAAAAAAAACTTTATGGATGGAAAGGTCATCTTCTATCTCAAACAAGAAAGCTGAACCTCACTAAGGCCTCTCTTCAAAGCATTCCAGTCTATTTCCTCTCTATTTTCAAAGCCCCTGTGAAGGTTTTCTATAAAATTGAGAAACTCCAAAAAGAATTTTTATGGACCGGATCAGAGGAGAAAAAAAGGATACACCTTGTAGGATGGACCAAAGTGTGCAGACCCAGGGAAAATGGGGGCTTAGGTCTGAGGATAATTGCTCATATAAATTTAGCTTTACTAGCTAAGCAGGCATGACATCTCATTTTTGGTGAAGAAAATGAATGGAAAACTATCATCAAATGAAAGTATCTTCAAAATATGGAATTTCTAAGTGACTCAATTCCAATCAGAGGTTCTTCTTTTTGGAAAGCAATTCTTAATTGTAAGGAAATCATCAAAAAAGGTTTAAGATGGGTTTTAGGCAATGGTGAGAGGATAAATTGCTATAATGACAGGTGGGCTAAGGACGAACCATTGATGCAATATCCTAACTTAGCCCGAATCAGAGATATCACGGAAGAACTCATTGGTAGAAAAGTCTTCGATTATATGGTTGAGGACAAAGGTAGAATGAAGTGGAAACAAATAAGAATTTAGGAATTTCAAACGGAATCAAATGATCTTTGTTACATTCTCGGGCAATAGTTTATCCCCATGAGACCCAAGGAAGATCAAGTGACATGGGATCCTACGAAAAATAGGTAGTTCACTGTTAAATTAGCTTACAAGCTTTTGGTTGATGACGAGGATTTTGTCCTCCAAAAGGACTTAGTTTGGATAAAAAATTTAATTTCAAAAATTGCAGTCTTTTCATGGTTGGTTATCCAAGGAATAATTCTAACCATTGATAATATGATGCATAAAGGTATTTGTATCACTAATCATTGTTATCTATGCAGGGCTAATTAGGAGACCATTTATCACATTTTCCTTGAGTACCCTTTTTCCTTGATTGTCCTAAGTGGGGTTTTTTAGGCCTTCAATATTTCATGGGTTAAACCAACCATCGTACTTGATTTGTTTGTCCAATGGCCTTGCCCCTTTTCAAGCCAAATACTTAGATACATGTGGAAAATTTGTCTCAATCACTATCTTTGGTAGGTGTGGTTATAAAGGAACCATAGAGTCTTTAATGAGTCTATCCATGATCATCAAACTATCATTGCCAGGATCCTATCTTTTGCTAATGAGAATGTGAACCTTATCCCTTTTGATAGTTGTAAACCTCATCTACAGGAGACCATGATTGCTCAATATTTAGGCTTAACCTTGTTAGATGAGTCTGTGCCTAGGGTAGTCAATCCCAGAGCCAATGTTAAGTGGTCTCCACCTCCTACGGGTTGGTTTAAGCTTAATTTTGATGGAGAAGCTAAGGAAAATTCTGGCAGAGCAGGCGCTAGTGGCATTTTGCGAGATCATAATGAGAATATTATGATGCTTGCATTTTTTGAATATTTGGGAACAAGGAAAAAAAACGAAGCTGAAGCTAGAGCTATGTGGAGAGGCCTTCAAATGACTCAAGACTTAGAAGGAAATTTGATCATAGAATGAGACTCTATGCATGTTATAAATCTCCTTAATAATTGGAAAACACCTCCTTGGAGGATTAAAACAATTGTTGAAGAGGCTAGGATCCTTTTCCAAGGAAGACAGGACAAAAAATCCCAACATGTCTTTCGAGAAGCTAACAAAATTGCTGATAAGCTAGCCAATTTGGGTGTCGATGGTGACGGACTTTTCAAATGGGAACACGGTGTCCCGAGTGAATTAGAGGAGCTTATTCAATAAGAATTACAAGAATGATAGTCAAATTTACCAATAGCGAAGGCATTGTAAGTTCAAAGGCTAGGAGTATTCCCGTCACTTTTTGAATTGGACTCACAATAAAAATTATCTGAGTTGTCAGTCTTCGTGGATGCTGCTTGGAAATACCACAAATACTAATGGGGATATTCATATGTTAGATAACATGGCTCCTAGTCATCTTAGTAATTTGAGGTTGGTTGATAATCACAGGGAAGGAAATAAATGACAATATAAGACTTCGAACCAAAGCCACGTGGACCACCAGATAGCCACCACCATAAATCTAGCCAACAGGTTCACTTCTCCAAGGATGATTGGCCAAGATAGTATGTGGTACCAAAGCATGTCATATACGGAAGAAAGCAATTACCAAAGAATTATTAAGAGTAACTGTCAATACAAATCTTGTGGGAGTTTTTTTCAGTACTCTGCTATGTGTGTCTGCAGCTTTTTGTTTCTCCATTGTCTCAAGGAAGGGATTTGTGTCTATTTATTTTTTGTAATTATGATGCATGTGTGTTTTCTTGGGGTATACCCAAAATGTTGTATGGGAAGTTTCTTTTTGATAACAGGCTGTGTGCCTTACCGGATGTAATGGCTTTGGTGGTATGTAGATTTTACATATATAGGATCCTTAGGATATGTTCATCAACAACCCTGGGCTGATTTTTGTAAAAGGTTTTTGGTCAACTTGTAAAACCCGGTATTAATGCTATAGTATCTTATCTACCAAATAAAAAAGATACAAATTTTCAAAGAATAGTTACAAGAAGTCAATCACAAGAGGTAGATCAAGTGGTGAAAAGACTTGAAAACTTGCATATGTATGGTGATGAAAATGATGGTAAGCCCAAAGGTGATGTTGTGAATTATGCCTTAATGTATCTTGTTGATCTAGAACCATCTTGTTATGAACAAGAATGTACTAATGATTTATGGATGAAGGCAATGAAATAATAAATGAAATTCATCAAGAAGAATGATACTTGGGAGCTAGTTGAGCTTCCAAAAGGCAAGAAATATGTGGGCTCTAAATGGGTCTACAAAACAAAGTATAATTTTGATGGAAGTGTGGAGAGACACAAAGCAAGACTTATGGCCAAGGGGTTCACACAAAGGTATTGCATTGATTATGAGGAGACTTTTTCTCCATTTGTATGAAAAGAAATAATGAGGATGGTTCTTTCTATTGTTGCTCATAAAAGTTGAAATGTACATCACTTGGATGTAAAAAGTGCTTTTTTGAATGGATTCTTGGATGAGGAGGTTTATGTGCAACAACCTCAAGGATTTTTAGTTCAAGGTAAGGATAATCTTGTGTACATGTTGAAGAAGGCCTTGTATGGTCTTAAGCAATCTCCAAGAGCATGGTATTCAAGAATTGATGGGTACTTCTGTCAATATGGTTTTGTGAGAAGCAAGAGTGAGCCAACCTTATACTATAAGAAACAAAGTAATGACATTCTCCTTGTTTGTTTATATGTGTATGACTTTATTTACTTAGGTAGTAATCCTAAGTTGAATGGTGATTTCAAGAATGCCATGATGCATGAATTTGAGATGAAAGATGTAGGCTTGATGCAATATTTTCTTGGTATGGAGGTGTATCAATGTGATAGTGAAATTTTCATTTGTCAAAACAAATATGCCAATGATATGTTAAAAAAATTGGGATGGAAATTTATTAACCTGTTGCAACACCAATAACTCATGGTGAGTTGTTGATTAAGGATGATGGAACTAAAAAAGTTGATGTGACCACATATAGAAGTATGGTTGGGATTTTTATGTTTCTCACCAACACTAGACTAGACATTGCATGTGTTGTATCACTTGTATCAAGGTATATGAGTGATCCTTCTGAATTACACATGAATGCTGCAAAAAGAATACTAAGATATGTAAAAGGTACAATGGATTTTGTCATCCATTATTGTAAAAATGAAGATGTAAATTTTTTTGGTTTTAGTGATTCAGATTGGGGGAGTAATATAGATGACAGGAAGTCTACATCAGGTAATTGTTTTAGCCTTGGGTCTGGTTTAATCACTTGGATATCAAAGAAACAAACTACAGTTGCTCTCTCTTCCACCAAAGCAGAATACATTGCAATCACAAGTGCTAGTCCTCAAGCATTGTGGTTGAGGAAAGTCATTGAAGAAATTGGAGAACAACAATATGGTCCTACTACATTGTATTGTGATAATATGAGTGCTATTCAACTAGCATATAATCTATTTCATCATAACAAGTCAAAGCATTTTGATATGAAGTATCACTTCATTCGATACATGATCGAGAATAAGGTGATTGAATTGTATCATTGCAACACTGAAGACAACATTGCAGATTTGTTCACCAAGGGAGTTTTCAAAGCTCAATTTTCAAATATGAGGAGCTTCCTTGTCAGTCCCCTCAAATTCAAGGGGGAGTATGTTGGAGTTTAATTGATTTCTATTATTAGCATGTTTTTTCTATTATTATCTGTGAAAATTTTTATCTAACATTTGAGAGGATGGATGGTTTTTTTGGAGCTTTTTACTTTTCAACACATTACTTGGAGAATATTCACTCAATAGTGTGAAATATTCATTTTTTTGAATAGTACTCCTTCGATAAATGTCACTTAAGCTTCTTACCTTCCTTGGTGGACTTGAACTTACACTTGAAACTAAAGAACTAGATGAGGGGCTGCTTAGTAGAGAAATAGATGAAGGACTTCTTGTTGGAGAGCTAGATGAGGGGTTGCTTGGTTGATTAGTAGCACTTGGAACTAAAACATTAGTGGGCTGCTCATTATCATCAATAATAGCACTAGTCAAAACAGATGTTGACTTCTCAATATGGCCCTTTTGATGACCATAAACTCCCCCTTCATCAAAAATCACATCTCGAGACACGACAACCTTGTGTGTCTTTGGATTAAAGAGCCTAGATGCTTTGGTATTTTCACAATACCCAAGGAATATGCATGCTTCACTTTGGGATCTAACTTCCTTCTTTTTTCATCAAGAACATGTGCATAAGCCAAGCAACCAAAATCTTTGAAATGACTTACAGTTGGTTTCCTTCCATACCATACCTCATATGGAGTGATGCCATCCAAGCTAGAAGTAGGACTCCTATTCAAAATATAAATGGAGGTCCTTACCATATCATCCCAACACATATTAGTTAACCTCTTTGTTTGTAGCATGCTTCTTGCCATATTTACCACTGTTCTATTTTTACGCTCAACCACACCATTTTTTTGTGGTGTGTAAGCAGCTGTGAGTTGCCTTCTAACACCACAATATTTACAAAATTGAATAAATTCATTTGAACAAAATTCTCCTCCCCTATCAGTCCTTAAACATTTTACATAGTGCCCACTTTAATTTTCAACATTATTTTTAAAATCTTTAAAATAATTCAAATACCTCATCCTTTGTCTTCAAAATATAAACCCAAAACATTCTTGAAAAATCATCTATGAAGATGAGGAAGTGTGAATTATTATCAATACTTTGAGTTTGCATTGACCCACAAATATCAAAATGCACCAATTGAAGGGGATAAGTGGATCTCCATGCTTTACATTTTGGAAAATTTATCCTTGAGTGCTTTCCCAAAGCACATCCTTCACACACACCTTTTTGATCATAAATTTTAGGTAGCCCATATACCATCTCTTGAGAAACCATTTTCCTCAAACTAGAAAAATTTACATGGCCAAATCTTAAGTGACATAGCCAACTTTTGTTATCAATGGCTGCACATGCAAAATCATTCTTTTCTTCTCCAAATTTTAGAGGAAACAATCTATTCTTGGTCATGGGAATGGTAGTGATGTGCTTATGCCCATGATTCTTATCAAAAATCTCACACCTATTTTTTTCAAACACAAGCTTAAAATTCTTTTCCATGATTTGCCCAGCACTCAACAAATTATGTTTTAAATTTGGAGTATAATAAATATCAGTCACTTTCTTCTTACCTTCATTAGTGTGTACTTCCATGGTTCCTTTTCCTTGAACTTGCAATTCTTTGTCATCTCCAAACTTGATCTTGGACTTGTAGGAATTTTCAATTGTAGATAGCAACTCCTCCTTGTCGGTCATGTGATTGGAACATCCGGTATCAATAATCCATGTCTCATTCATATTTTTATCAGATTTACCATATGACAAAAACAAAATTGATGAGTCCTCCTCCTCACCATAGTGTGCATTATTGATTCTTCCTCCATGTGATGATTTCAACCTACAATATTTTCAAAGTGCCCATACTTGTTACAGTAGTAACATTGCTTGTTACTTCTTCCTTGATAGTTACTTCTTCCTCTTTCGTGAGAGCCACATCTTCATTTTTCTTAGAAGCCACCTCTTCCTATTTCTTGGAAGCCACCTCTTCCTCCTCTTGGATAAAAACTACCTCTACCTCTTGAAGAATATCTACCTCTTCCTCTCCATTGGCCTCTTCCTCTTGAACTAGATTCACCTTATTTGGATGAAAATGCTTTTTCTTCCATTCCCCCAACATTTGGAGTTGAAGAGAATATCTCCTCATGGGACATTAAGGAACCCATGAGCTGATCATATGTGAGAGTAGTCAAGTCCTTACTCTCCTCAATTCCAATGGATACTTGGCTCCATTTGGGTAAAAGTTTCCTCAACACTTTATTTACAATGACTTCATTATTAACTTCTTCACCAAGAGTCTTCATTTTGTCAACACATGCTTTGGATCTCATGCAATAGTCTCCAACCTTTTCATTTTTCTTCATCCTCGGACTTTCAAACTCCATTTTTAGAGTTTACAATCTCACTTGCTTGAGTTGAGTGTTCCCTTCATATCTCTCTTTTAGAGCATGCTATGCATCTTTGGCTGATGCACAACTTGCAATCCTTGGGAAAATGCTTTCATCCAAGGTTGTTTACAAGTAGAATATTGCAAGACTATTCTTCTTTTGTGACTCTCTTGTTGCTTGTCTATTGGTAGCTGGAACAGTACTCCAATTGGTTGGCTTTGTGTAGCCATCCTCCACAATATCCCAAGCACCTTTTCTAATGAGCAAGTTCTTCATCTTGATTGACCAGTAGTCATAGTTGTCTCCTCTAAATTTTGGGACTAGGACATTAATGTTACCATTTTCCATTTTTACAAACCAATGGTGCAGCTCCTTCCTTACTCGTTGGTGGACTTTCAATCCCAATGATTGTTCTTCAAATGCAGCAGACAACATTGAATTCCAATGATCACAGAAGCATGTGCTAATGTGCACATCAATTTTTTTTTTTTAATCAAAATAAATTCTTAATATAAAATGAACAGGCTTAAGCTTGACATTGTAAAACCCTATGTGCACAGGGATAATAAAAGGGATCCAAAGAGGGCAATTTCCTTATGAAAAAAGCAAATTAGCACAGAGCCAAGAAAACTAAGGAGTTTTTCAATGATCTCCTTTTCGGCCTCCATACACATTATTTTACTCAATTTCTTGCCTCTGAGAAACCTCATATTTATGACTTCTACCATTTTAAAATCTCTCAATAACTCCCAAAACACAGTATTTTTGCAAACCCACGTACTCTGGACGTCTCATATGCATGTAAATATTCACTTATTCAGGTCTTCCACTTCACAGGTTGTCTCACAAACTCAACACAATTTATATGCTGCCACATGAAATGTTGGAGCACATGGTGAACTTCATCACAACGCCACTTTGTTCACAATTTATCTCATCAACACATGTAGGTGCAAATCGTGTGAATTCAAAGCACATTTAGGTACTCCTCTCCGAGTCGTAATGACAGAACGAGATGTCTTCTCATGGAATGATATAATTTTAGGTTACCAATGACACGACTTTCCTCTGCAATAATTTAACCAAATGTAATAACCAGCAGCAGTTGTCCAACCAGATCTTATTCATCTCTCCGCGTCCTCAGCTTACTAAATTGGCGTGTTCTCTCTACATTTTTGTGGTGTGGGTAGACTTATTGACTGCACCTTCTTCCCCATGCAGATATCCTTTTTTATGGACTCCATCAAGTAGCAGCTTCAAGCACTCCTTGGCTGCTATGAAGTTTTCTTTTACTCCACCTTCTACTCACGGTTGTATTATCCACGTAGTCTCTGCAACACTGGCTAGACTGTTTACAATTTTAGCCTTTTTTTTTTTTAACTACACTTTCTTTAGCTCTTCACGTCATGGGATTCTCAAATCCCCATCATTCAGGGAGATGATCGACGATTTTTCAAGCTCTCCACAAGGCAATGCTGCTATTCAGGAAGTCTCCTCAATCACAAAAAAATTAATTAAACCTCCTCCTTTTCTTCTCAGCAAGGTTTCTCTCAAACCTGAATCTAATACCATAAGTGAGCCAGAATTAGTTTGAACTGATTAATTCATGATAATCCATTACAATATATATCTTGGGAATGTAACTGACGAATCTCCCAAGTTAGTAAAAGACAGAACGAATCTTATCAAAAATATTACACTTATTTTTTTCAAACACAAGCTTAAAATTATTTTCCATGATTTTCCCAACACTCAACAAATTATGTTTTAAATTTGGAGTATAATAAATATCAGTCACTTTCTTCTTACCTTCATTAGTGTGTACTTCCATGGTTCCTTTTCCTTGAACTTGCAATTCTTTGTCATCTCCAAACTTGATCTTGGACTTGTAGGAATTGTCAATTGTAGATAGCAACTCCTCCTTGTCGGTCATGTGATTGGAACATCCGGTATCAAGAATCCATGTCTCATTCATATTTTTATCAGATTTACCATATGAAAAATACAAAATTGATGATTCCTCCTCCTCACCATAGTGTGCATTATTGCTTCTTCCTCCATGTGATGATTTCAATCTACAATATTTTCAAAGTGCCCATACTTGTTACAATAGTAACATTGCTTGTTACTTCTTCCTTGATAGTTACTTCTTCCTCTTTCATGAGAGCCACATCTTCCTTTTTCTTGGAAGCCACCTCTTCCTCTTTCTTGGAAGCCACCTCTTCCTCCTCTTGGATAAAAACTACCTCTACCTCTTGAATAATATCTACCTCTTCCTCTCCATTGGCCTCTTCCTCTTGAACTAGATTCACCTTATTTGGATGAAAATGCTTTTTCTTCCATTCCCCCAACATTTGGAGTTGAAGAGAATCTCTCCTCATGGGACATTAAGGAACCCATGAGCTGATCATATGTGAGAGTAGTCAAGTCCTTACTCTCCTCAATTCCAATGGATACTTGGCTCCATTTGGGTAAAAGTGTCCTCAACACTTTCTTTACAATGACTTCATTATTCACTTCTTCACCAAGAGTCTTCATTTTGGCAACACATGCTTTGGATCTCATGCAATAGTCTCCAACCTTTTCATTTTTCTTCATCCTCGGACTTTCAAACTCCATTTTTATAGTTTATAATCTCACTTGCTTGAGTTGAGTGTTGCCTTCATATCTCTCTTTTAGAGCATGCCATGCATCTTTGGCTGATGCACAACTTGCAATCCTTGGGAAAATGCTTTCATCTAAGGCTGTTTACAAGTAGAATATTGCAAGACTATTCTTCTTTTATGACTCTCTTGTTGCTTTTCTATCGATAGCTAGAAAAGTACTCCAATTGGTTGGCTTTGTGTAGTCATCCTCCATAATATCCCAAGCACCTTTTCTAATGAGCAAGTTCTTCATCTTGATTGACCAGTAGTCATAGTTGTCTCCTCTAAATTTTGGGACTAGGACATTAATGTTACCATTTTCCATTTTTACAAAACAATAGTGTAGCTCCTTCCTTACTCGCTGGTGGACTTTCAATCCCAATGATTGTTCTTCAAATGTAGCAGACAGCACTGAATTCCAATGATCATAGAAGCACGTTCTAATGTGCACATCAATTTTTTTTTTTTTAATCAAAAAAAATTCTTAATATAAAATGAATAGGCTTAAGCTTGACATTGTAAAACCCTATGTGCATAGGGATAATAAAAGGGATCCAAAGAGGGCAATTTCCTTATGAAAAAAGCAAATTAGCACAGTGCCAAGAAAAATAGGGAGTTTTTCAATGATCTCCTTTTTGGTCTCCATACACATTATTTTACTCAATTTCTTGCCTCTGAGAAACCTCATATTTATGACTTCTGCCATTTTAAAATCTCTCAATAACTCCCAAAACACAGTCTTTTTGCAAACCCATGTACTCTAGACATCTCATATGCGTGTAAATATTCCCTTCTTTGGGTCTTCCACTTCACAGGTTGTCTCACAAACTCAACACAATTTATATGCTACCACAGGAAATGTTGAAGCACATGGTGAACTTCATCACAACATCACTTTGTTCAAAATTTATCTCATCCATAGATGTAGGTGCAAGTCGTGTGAATTCAATGCACATTTAGGTACTCCTCTCCGAGTCGTAATGACAGAACGATATGTCTTCTCATGGAATGATATAATTTTAGGTTACCAATCACACGACTTTCCTCTGCAATAATTTCACCAAATGTAATAACCAGTAGCAGTTGTCCAACTAGATCTTATTTACCTCTCTGCATCCTCAGCTTACTAAACTGGCGTGTTCTCTCTACATTTTTGTGGTGTGGGTAGACTTATCGACTGCACCTTCTTCCCCATGCAAATATCATTTTCTATGGACTCCATAAAGTAGCAGCTTCAAGCACTCCTTGGCCACTATGAAGTTTTCTTTTACTCCACCTTCTACTCATGGTTGTATTATCCACGTAGTCTCTGGAACACTGGCTAGACTGTTTACAATTTCAGCATTTTTTTTTTAAACTACACTTTCTTTAGCTCTTCACATCATGGGATTCTCAGATCTCTGTCATGTAGGGAGCTGATCGACGCCTTTTCAAGCTCTCCACAAGGCAGCGCTGCTATTCAGGAAGTCTCCTCAATCACAAAAAAATTAATTAAACCTCCTCCTTTTCTTCTCAGCAAGGTTTCTCTCAAACATGAATCTAATACCATAAGTGAGCCAGAATTAGTTTGAATTGATTAATTCATGATAATCCATTACAATATATATCTTGGGAATGTAACTGAAGAATCTCCCAAGTTAGTAAAAGACAGAACAGATCTTATCAAAAATATTACACTTATTTTTTTCAAACACAAGCTTAAAATTATTTTCCATGATTTGCCCAACACTCAACAAATTATGTTTTAAATTTGGAGTATAATAAATATCAGTCACTTTCTTCTTACCTTCATTAGTGTGTACTTCCATGGTTCCTTTTCCTTGAACTTGCAATTCTTTGTCATCTCCAAACTTGATCTTGGACTTGTAGGAATTGTCAATTGTAGATAGCAACTCCTCCTTGTCGGTCATGTGATTGGAACATCCGGTATCAAGAATCCATGTCTCATTCATATTTTTATCAGATTTACCATATGACAAATACAAAATTGATGAGTCCTCCTCCTCACCATAGTGTGCATTATTGCTTCTTCCTCCATGTGATGATTTCAATCTACAATATTTTCAAAGTGCCCATACTTGTTACAATAGTTTGTTACTTCTTCCTTGATAGTTACTTCTTCCTCTTTCGTGAGAGCCACATCTTCCTTTTTCTTGGAAGCCACCTCTTCCTCTTTCTTGGAAGCCACATCTTCCTCCTCTTGGATAAAAACTACGTCTACCTCTTGAAGAATATCTACCTCTTCCTCTCCATTGGCCTCTTCCTCTTGAACTAGATTCACCTTATTTGGATGAAAATGCATTTTCTTCCATTCCCCCAACATTTGGAGTTGAATAGAATCTCTCCTCATGGGACATTAAGGAACCCATGAGCTGATAATATGTGAGAGTAGTCAAGTCCTTACTCTCCTCAATTACAATGGATACTTGGCTCCATTTGGGTAAAAGTGTCCTCAACACTTTCTTTACAATGACTTCATTATTCACTTCTTCACCAAGAGTCTTCATTTTTTCAACACATGCTTTGGATCTCATGCAATAGTCTCCAACCTTTTCATTTTTCTTCATCCTCGAACTTTTAAACTCCATTTTTAGAGTTTACAATATAACTTTCTTGAGTTGAGTGTTGCCTTCATATCTCTCTTTTAGAGCATGCCATGCATCTTTGGCTGATGCACAACTTGCAATCCTTGGGAAAATACTTTCATCTAAGGCTTTTTACAAGTAGAATATTGCAAGACTATTCTTCTTTTGTGACTCTCTTGTTGCTTGTCTATCGGTAGCTAGAATAGTACTCCAATTGGTTGGCTCTGTGTAGCCATCCTCCACAATATCCCAAGCACATTTTCTAATGAGCAAGTTCTTCATCTTGATTGACCAGTAGTCATAGTTGTCTCCTCTAAATTTTGGGACTATGACATTAATGTTACCATTTTCCATTTTTACAAACCAATGGTGCAGCTCCTCCCTTACTCGCTGGTGGACTTTCAATCCCAATGATTGTTCTTCCAATGTAGCAGACAACACTAAATTCCAATGATCATAGAAGCACGTGCTAATGTGCACATCAATTTTTTTTTTTAATCAAAAAAAATTCTTAATATAAAATGAACAGGCTTAAGCTTGACATTGTAAAACCCTATGTGCGCAGGGGTAATAAAAGGGATCCAAAGAGGGCAATTTCCTTATGAAAATGCAAATTAGCACAGAGCCAAGAAAACTGAGGAGTTTTTCAATGATCTCCTTTTCTGCCTCCATACACATTATTTTACTCAATTTCTTGCCTTTGAGAAACCTCATATTTATGACTTCTGCCATTTTAAAATCTCTCAATAACTCCCAAAACATAGTCTTTTTGCAAACCCACGTACTCTAGACGTCTCATCTGCGTGTAAATATTCACTTCTTCAGGTCTTCTACTTCACAGACTATCTCACAAACTCAACACAATTTATATGCTGCCACAGGAAACGCTGGAGCACATGGTCAACTTCATCACAACGTCACTTTGTTCACAATTTATCTCATCAACACATGCAGGTGCAAATCGTGTGAATTCAAAGCACATTTAGGTACTCCTCTCCGAGTCGTAATGACAGAACGAGATGTCTTCTCATGGAATGATATAATTTTAGGTTACCAATGACACGACTTTCCTCTACAATAATTTCACCAAAAGTAATAACTAGCAGCAGTTGTCCAACTAGATCTTATTCACCTCTTCGCATCCTTAGCTTACTAAACTGGCATGTTATCTCTACATTTTTGTGGTGCGGGTAGACTTATCAATTGCACCTTCTTCCCCATGCAAATATCTTTTTTTATGGACTCCATCAAGTAGCAGCTTCAAGCACTCCTTGGTTGCTATGAAGTTTTCTTTTACTCCACCTTCTACTCACGGTTGTATTATCCACGTAGTCTCTGCAACACTGGCTAGACTGTTTACAATTTCAGCCTTTTTTTTTTTAACTACACTTTCTTTAGCTCTTCACGTCATGGGATTCTCAGATCTCCATCATGCAGGGAGCTGATCGACAATTTTTCAAGCTCTCCACAAGGCAATGCTGCTATTCAGGAAGTCTCCTCAATCACAAAAAAATTAATTAAACCTCCTCCTTTTCTTCTCAGCAAGGTTTCTCTCAAACCTGAATCTAATACCATAAGTGAGCCAGAATTAGTTTGAACTGATTAATTCATGATAATCCATTACAATATATATCTTGGGAATGTAACTAACGAATCTCCCAAGTTAGTAAAAGACAGAACAGATCTTCCAAGTGGGTAAAGAAAACAAATATATGAAAATCAAATGTTCTCAACATCACACCAAACCACCTAAATATTACCTATTACAACTGGATATTTCACAAGGAATATTGCCCCATGAAAATAGAAAAAACACACTAATAATAGAAATCAATTAAACTCCAACAAGTTGATAGAGCTTTTCTCAATTAGACCACGTCTACAACTTTGCAAGAGGTTGATATTCTATGTACGAAATAAATGATATAGAAGAGAATATTATATAGAGGATAATTAGTCAAGTTTGAGAAACTTTGAAAGCTGTAAAATAATTGAGGAGTCTACAACTCTAAAAGTTGTAATATATTATATAGAGTTTCTCAAGGATAATATAATTTTTTTTTTTGTATTTACATGGTGGAATTGGTAGCCACCATGAATTCGGGCAGGCTGTCCAGCTTTTATGGCCACCATATTATTCTACGTTGTCCGCCCTAGAAGCCGCTACAGAGATCTTCACACATCCACCCTTATAACCACCATGCCACAATCATTTTAAACCTTTTATGCCATGGAAAGAACCAAGAAAGGGACAAGCGTTCAGTCCGACGATAATATAATAAATTTTAAAAAGAATATAAAGCAATAAATAGTCAAGTTGATAATTTAGTTTTAATTATCCATTACATCTATACCAATGGGAGTATTATTTTATAACATGTCAACACTTAATTTCTCTAGTAAATTTAATTAAATATAAATGATAGTATATGTTACAAGAAAACTCAAATCATAAATCAAATTTTTAGCATTAAATAAGATTACAATAGTTTGAAAAAGGCTATATTATATTATATCATTAACCGGAGCATTACAATATTTTAATACTATCCACCAGCTAAAAAATAGAAAGCAATATAATAAATTTTAAATAAAGCTTCTCAAGGATAATATAATTGTATTGCTCCAATTTTTTTGCATCCTTACCCTCAGGCTATAGGATTCATGCCCAAAAGGAGGATGTGAGAAGGATGGGACAATACCTCGGACTGAGAGGCCCTTTGAAGGTCCCGCATCTTGGGGGAGGGGTATAAGGGTGAATTTTTTACGGATGGTGGGTTCACCAGGAAACTTTTGAGTGGAATTTTCAACGCCTAGGTTGATAGTGGGTTTGATGTGTTCATTTTTATAATCGATCATTCAACTCCTAGGTTTGGCCAAGATGAATCTAAACTATTCTATATGCCAATGCTGATTTAAATGAATACAGAGAACAGGAATGAATGCTAAACATAGAAAATATGCTAGTTAGATCATAACATACCTGATTCTGGATGTTTGATGAATATTATGAGTCTTGTAGCAGTTCAGATCGTCTCGACTCGTACATAATCGTCTGAAATTACATCGAATCATCTCAAATCATAGTCGATCGTTTGAGATCAGATAGAATCATCTAAAATATGACGAATTCATCAAATGAATTTGTCAGAAACCTGCAATCACACAAATAGATACAAAATACCCAAGATGCAACTACATAAGCGAAGGGAAATGACATAAATAATTGTAAATTTGTCTAAATGACAGATCCAAATAGTAATTAAAGAGGAAAAGCATCAACTTCACAATTTATTTTGATTTTATCATGCATTTATATTAGATGAGGTGAACTCCAAGATGCATAAACATAATAATTTAAGACAATGTAGAAATACAATAGAAAAATGCAAAAAAGCTAAGGAAATGCAAACTCTAGACTTTGATTACCCCTAATCTAGACTATAGTCGAGATCACATCCAATCGTACGAGATCGTCTGCATTCCTCAACAAGATCGTTCGAAATCGTCTGAGATCACTTGCGACGATTTGAGCTAGCTTTGACTGAAAAATAGTAGAGTTCCTGCAAGAAAATGCAAAATACATAATGTAGACAGTAGTGCGAGGATGTTCTAGTGAATAAGGAACTAAATCTACAAGGAAATCCATCAGCTAAGGGGTTCAGGGGAGTCAGGGGAGTCAGGGGGGGTAAACTAGAAAAATCCTAGTTTATATAGGATTAGGGGGAGGCTAGGAGGTTGGGGATCATCCCAATCTAGGAGATTTCCAATAGGGAAATCTCCAACTACGCAGACACGCTTCTGCCCAAGTTGGAGAGGCTATTGAAACAAAAACTAATTATGAAAATTCAGTTTTGGGACAAAATTGTTTGGACATTCTGTTCCAGACGAATTTGTTAGATCGAGGATGATTTCATCTGATCTGTGATGATATCGTCCAATGGTCAAAACAAATCCTAAAAATGGCATGAAAAACAGGGAAAGTGGGTAATAGACGGTTTTGGGGTAGTTTTCGGGTTAAAATTTAAATTTTTGTCTTTTATATTTTACTAAGGTTTTAACCGTGCCAATTTTAGGGTGCTACATTTTGCCCCCTATTTAGCGAATTTTTTGAAGAAAATGCGTTAAAGACGAGTTTTTCTCATTTTTACGAGAAAGAAAAAATGTACTCAATTTTTTAGACGACGATTCTTCATCGAATCATACAAATGCTGACTATGGTGCCCCCTCTATGTTTTTACCCAAATCGAACGTTTGAGGTAAAAACGTGAAAAAGCAAAAATTAAAATGTTGTTGGTTTTGAATAAAATTAAAAAAAATAGGGAAAACCCTAATTCATTTTTTTTTTTACTATTCATTTTTACTGTTCTAGAGCTCTACAGAGAGAAAATGGTGGAGATAGCGCACAGAGCGATAGAGGTCTAGCACAAGCTACGGGTAAGGATCTAATCCTAGTATATTATGTTTGAATTAACTTTGTGCAATTTTTGGATTTAAATGTTGATTGTTTGAGGCATTGCGGCCGTCGACGACGTCGGGACAAAATCGTCTCGACTCGTACATAATCGTCTAAAATTACATCGAATCATCTCAAATCATAGTTGATCATCTGAGATCAGACAGAATCATCTAAAATATGATGAATTCGTCAGACAAATTCGTCAGAAACCTGCAATCACACAAATAGATACAAAATACCCAAGATGCAACTACGGGGTGAAGGGAAATGACAGAAATAACTGTAAGTTTGTCTAAATGACAGATCCAAATAGTAATTAAAGAGGAAAAGCATAAAATTCATAATTTATTTTGATTTTATCATGTATTTATATTAGATGAGATGAACTCCAAGATGCATAAACATAATAATTTAAGACAGTGTAGAAATACAATAGGAAAATACAGAAAAGCTAAGGAAATGCAAACTCTAGAATCTGATTGCCCCTAATCTGGACTATAGTCAGGATTGCCTCCAATTGTACGAAATCATCTATGCTCCTCGACAGGATCATCCAAAATAGTCTGGAATCGTTTACGATGATCTGAGCTAGCTTCGATTGAAAAACAGTAGAGTTCCTGCAAGAAAATGCAAAATACAGAATGCAGACATTAGTGTGAGGATGCTCTAGTGAATAAGGAACTAAATTTGTAGGGAAATCTGTTAGCTAAGGGGTTCAAGGGAGTCAGGGGGTACCGTTTCCAGCAAACATTGCAAAACCAATCTAAATGGGATCGATGAGGACATCCTCACGATCGATGACGAGGACCCGAGACACAGCTCGGACCTCTATGGGACCACCTCCTCCATGTCAGGGCAGGGGAGGAGATGAGGCTGAGAGCTCGAGGGCTTCTCAAGACTAGCTGGCTATAGACTGCACAGAGATTGTATAGATTTTTGAGAGGATTGAGTATGCCAGGGTATAGATTGTGGCATACCAATCCAGTTTTGATATGATGTATATAATTTTTGTGATATATATATATATATATGATCTTTTTGTGATATGACTTGTTCATATGTTTTTATGATGCTTCAATATTTGAATTGTTTGTTTGTTTGATTGATGATTCATGTAATTATGTCATTTTGGAAATATTATAATTTGATGTCATGTTGTAAAATTTAAATGAAATAATCTGATGTAAACAATTGGTTGTTTTGGTGTGATTTGATAAAAAATAAAAGAGACTTCTAACAATAATTTCAAAGGACATTGTCACTGTTATAGACCATTTCATGGAGTCATCGCTCGCTCGGTCGTCAAGCTAATCCCAGTATAGAAATATTGTTAAAAAAGTAAAAGAGTGCTTAAGAGACTGTCTTAAGACTTTGTGTTGTGATGATGGAAATGATGATGGTGATGATTTGTTTTCAGATTTTCATAAAAATAGTATGCATGAGATACTAAAAGAAATATGATTTTGCTAGGCATAAATTCCTAAGTGTGATAAAATTTTGAACAATTCCTTAGAAATTATACCATGGTTTGCAAAATTGAATGTTGACATAATGAAATGAAATAGAATAAGTGTTTGTTCGTTTTAAAGCATAATTGTGTAACATAATGATGCAAGTCATATGTTTTTATGAATTTGTTTTTAAAATAAATGGAAAATAAAATTAGAACAATGGTTTGCGCTAGGCATAGAATTTATAGGTATAGACTTATACCATCATCGCGAAATCCAAAGAAGAAAATGGATATTTTAGTTTTATTGCAAGATTAATTTTTGACTATTGATAAACAGAAAAATAATAATATGAACATGTTGTTTGAAATCATTTTGTGATTTTGTGAAACAAAGTATATAATTGCTTGAAAACAAAACAAAAATTCTGAAATAAGCGGATAAAACTATTCCAAAAAGAATTACAGAAATAGTTTAAATTATCGCAAAGACAAATGTAGATTTATTAAGGGATCCTCATGTGCAAATGTGAGTTCATTACCGATCTTGATTTATCATAATGATACAAAATCTCTCAAATACAAATGTGTGTGCGATTGTATTGTTCATTCACCAATTTTGAGCAAGATAATTTGATACAAGTAATTTGCCTTAACCAAATGAGTGTTCGTTGACCATGATTTATATGCATGTAACCGTACTAGACTACTATGTAAGTCGGGTTATCAAGAGCTAGCTAATCCATAAGCTGACATAGGTCTGTACAAAAGAAGGTCGCTAATGTGACAGACATATCACCACGCTAGGAATTACCCAAGGCCAAGCGGGTTGGGCACAAACCACCTGTTATGGGGCTTACCTCACAGTTTTCGAATAATTGAAAATTCTAGGGATTCAAGCTCATTCACCCTTCTTTTCTTTTCAAGGGGTAGGGAAAGGGATTTTATTGCATTTTGCTTTTGCTTTTCACTTTTGTTTTTTTCTTTCTCTTTTTTTTTTTTTTTTTGTATTTTTGCTTGGAATTGAGATAATGCTGAAATATTGCTGCGATGGTACAAAATAATATTTTTCTTTTTTTCTCATTTTCTTTGACTTTTCTTTTTCTTCCTATGCTAGGGATACTTGCTCGGATTGGCTGTAGAGCAAGGGATTTTTATTCTGGGTAGGGGTGAGCTTGTCCTTTTGTCAATTCTCAAAGATTCTAGACCATGTGCATGATAGGATAGCAGGGGAAACTTTTCGCTCAGGAAACCATTTCTACTATGTAGCATCATATCGAATTTGCAATGAAATCATTTTAATGTGAAGAGATGTACTTGGTTTAAGTAAATAACAAGATCAATTCTCTATGCTCAAAACTTTATTTAATTCAAATGTGGACTTTGATATAAGAGAGATTAATAATCATACAAAATAAAATCAAGATATTTATTCATGTGAGTGTGAAAGTGCGGGATTCCAAATAAATGCTAATTTATCCAAAATAATTGAAAATATAACTGCAATACTTCAAGAATTGACAGGTATGAAAATAAAAGATGTTTTTGAAGATTTTGATGATTTTGATGTTTTTATATTTTGATTTTGATTGATGAATTGAGAATAAGTACTAACATTTTTAATTTTGTTTTTAGATGATGGAATTGGTGGTATATACAAGATGATCTATATACACTATACAAGGTTATTTGAGTATAGCATGTCTAAGGTTGCTTCAAAATCAAAGGAGGTTTTGAAGGATAATTTGGTTGTGGTGAAGGTAAGAACAAAAGGTGATGAATAAAAGGTAGTGATAACAAAAGCTTTGTTATAATGTAGAATAATGTAGCAAAAGATTTGACTTTTATATGTGTAAAATTGATCATGTTACAAAATAAAATGTCGGAAGGATAAGAAGGTTCTTCATTCTTATCACTATCTTCCAAGTCTTGATAAGATGGAGGGAGCATATGTGAAAGATATGCATGGGTGTTATTTGGTAAACAAGGATGATCATATATGGATGAAGAAAAGTGATGGATAGAAGGTAATTGTGACAATGGAGAATGTATAGAACTTGATGTTTCAACCGTTAAATATTCTTCAAATGGTGTTGGGTCATTATGTATGGTAACAATTTTACTTGCAAGTTCAAACTTCAAACATTGGTGAAGAGTGGAAGGGACAAACCTTATCGTATGAATCCAAGGACTTCTGAGAAGTAGGTTGTAAGGTGAAGGGCAATATGCTACATAAAACAAAGTATCGAGGATCTTGGATCCAATATTAAGGGGAAGAATTATAGTACCTTGAGCTTCTTGAATTTCATTGTTAAAATATTTTATAATAACATTTGATTCATTAAGATCTTCTTCCTTTAATTTGAGTTTTTGGAATAATTGATAAGTGCATAAATTAAGAGAGGAGCCATTATCTACCATGATAGTTTTAACAGGTGTTTCTTTACTAGATCCTGTAATGTAAAGAGAGGAGTCTTCTTGTGGAGTAGAGGAAGGAATCTCCTCATCATAGAATGAAATATGGTTAACCTCAAGAGGGCTTACACCATTAATTATGTTCTTAGGGAAAATATCATGAGGAAAAAATTGTTGGCTAGGTATCTTGAACAAATTTTCCTTATGAGAACTTTGTAATACTTCTAAAAGGGATATCTTTGCTTGAGGATTAATCACTTGTTGTTGGCTATCAAAGTGGATTTCAGATTGAGATTTTGATTCTAAATATGAGCTTTCTATGCTTACATTCCATTTTGGATCATTCTCTAGAGCCAAAGATAGTTTTGAAGGTTGGTCAAATGAGGAATCCATATCTTGAATATCAGATTGAGTTGATTGAACTTGAGGTTGCTCATTTGTAGTTTTTGTTACAATATTAGTAATATCATCATGATGGGACACATTAACATGCAATATTTGATTGGTTTCCTATTGTTGATAATTGAATAGGGGTTCTTGGGAGATCCCCATGTCTTGATTGATTATTGGTATTTGTTGTGTAGGAGTTTGATAGTTTACTGGAGATTTATAATCAGTTGTAGATTGTAATTCCTTTATATTAAAAAGACCCTCATCAATCAAATCTTGAATTGCACATCTTAAATATTTACAATTTTGTGTCATATGTCCATCTACTCTATGATATTCACAATGTAGCTCGGGTTTAAACCAATCTGCTGTGGTATCAAGTTGTCTTATGGAAGGGAGTTCAATCTTATTTGTATCAAGTAAATGCTTGAGAATTATATCCATTGGTTGATTGAGCTTTGTAAATGTACGTGATGAAGGTTTTCGAGAGGTTTTTGATAAGTGCCTTAGGAGTTCAGTCATAAAAGGACCTAATGGTTTTTTACCTCTCTTTTCTTTGTTATGGGTAGAATGATGATAGGAAGATTGTGAAGTATGATGTGAGTGCATGGTAGGATTGGAAGAATAAGTATTTTCTTGTTGAAATGGATGTGTTGTATTGAAAGAAGAATATTGAAAGGGTGGAGGAGGATTGTATGTGGATTGATAGACATAATATGGATATATGGGAGAATAGATAATATCGTTATGAAGAGGATTGGAAAAGGGATTGTCTTGTTGGGGTAATGATGAAAAATGAGAAAAGTGTGATGGAGGTGATGTTGAATAGGGATGAGGTTGGTCATAATCAACAAATGTATTTGGCTGAATTCTTCCAACATTACTGATGGGCTCATATTGATTTGAGTAAAAACTCATGGTTTCTTTAGTACTTCTAAAAGTAATATTTAGTATCTACTATTTAGAATTGAATCTAAAACATACAAACTTGAAATGATGATTTTGTTTTTTTTTTTTTTTATTTTTTTGAATTAGAAATATGCCTATGTTATTCACGTCGGGTTCACCAAAATGTATCGCTCCAAATTTTTTGCATCCTTACCCTCAGGCTATAGGATCCGTGCCCAGAAGGAGGATGCGAGAAGGATGGGACAATACCTCGGACTGAGAGGCCCTTTGAAGGTCCCGCCTCTTGGGGGAGGGGTATAAGGGTGAATTTTTGATGGATGGTGGGTTCACCAGGAAACTTTTGAGTGGCAGTTTCCATGCCTAGGTTGATAGTGGGTTTGATGTGTTCATTTTTATACTCGATCATTCAACTCCTAGGTTTGGCCAAGATGAATCTAAACTATTCTATATGCCAATGCTGATTTAAATGAATACAGAGAACAGGAATGAATGCTAAACATAGAAAATATGCTAGTTAGATCATAACATACCTGATTCCGGATGTTTGATGAAGATTCTGAGTCTTGTAGCAGTTCAGATCATCTCGACTCATACGTAATCATCTGAAATTACATCGAATCATCTCAAATCACAGTCGATCATCTGAGATCAGACAGAATCATCTAAAATCTGATGAATTCATCAGAAACCTGCAATCACACAAATAGATACAAAATACCCAAGATGCAACTACAGAAGCGAAGGGAAATGACAAAAATAACTGTAAATTTGTCTAAATGACAGATCCAAATAGTAATTAAAGAGGAAAAGCATCAAATTCACAATTTATTTTGATTTTATCATGCATTTATATTAGATGAGGTGAACTCCAAGATGCATAAACATAATAATTTAAGACAGTGCAGAAATACAATAGGAAAATGCAAAAAAGCTAAGGAAATGCAAACTCTAGACTTTGATTGCCCCCAATCTGGACTACAGTCGGGATCACCTCCAATCGTACGAGATCATCTATGCTCCTCGACAAGATCGTCCGAAATCGTTCGGGATCGCTTGCGACGATCCGAGCTAGCTTCGACTGAAAAATAGTAGAGTTCCTGCAAGAAAATGCAAAATACAGAATGCAGATAGTAGTGTGAGGATGCTCTAGTGAATAAGGAACTAAATCTACAGGGAAATCCATCAGCTAAGGGGTTCAGGGGAGTCAGGGGAGTCAGGGGGATAAACTAGAAAAATCCTAGTTTATATAGGATTAGGGGGAGGCTAGGAGGTTGGGGATCATCCCAATCTGGGAGATCTCCAACAGGGAAATCTCCAACTATGCAGACGTGCTTCTGCCCAAGTTGGAGAGGCTGTTGAAACAAAAACTAATTATGAAAATTTGGTTTTGGGACGAAATCGTCTGGACTTTCTGTTCCAGACAAATTCGTCAGATCGGGGATGATTTCGTCTGATCTACGATGATATCGTCCAACGGTCAAAACAAATCCTAAAAATGGCACGAAAAAGGAGGAAAGCGGGTAACAAGCGGTTTTGGGGCGGTTTTGGGGTTAAAATTTAAATTTTTATCTTTTATATTTTACTAAGGTTTTAACCATGCCAATTTTAGGGTGCTACAATAATAAATTTTAAATAAAATATAAATCAATAAATAGTCAAGTCTACATAGACCAAAACGGTAACTTATTTTTAATTTTCCATTACATCTATAAAAATGGGAGTATTGTTTTATAACATGTCAACACTTAATTTCTTTAGTAAACTTTAGTAAAATTAACTTAATATAAATGATAGTATATGTTACAAGCAAACTCAAATCATAAATCCAATTTTTAGCATTAAATAAGATTTAATTTATAGTAAGGTTATTTTGCAATAACATATCATGTGAGGCTAAGACAAAAAAAATTCAAATTTGTAATCCATCTCCCATGCACAAAAGGCCTTTATGTCCACTAAAACTTGAACCTAAGCCTTCTTTGTGGAAGATAATATATATCAACCACCTGAGCCTCAACTCTATGAAAAATATAAATCTTTATTAAACCTAAACATGTTTAATAATGTAAATATTTTTTTTATTATTTGTGGAAAACATCCCAAAAGGGATGCCACTTTTGGATAAGACCCAAGGAGGCAGGGGTATCCATTCCGTAAAAAATGCCCAGGACTCGGACCTAGCCTACCACCTTTGACATACTCAAGGAGAAAACAAACACACAAAACTAATTTAAAAATAAGTAAATAAATATGTAAATAACAACAAAAATAATAAAATAAAATAAAAAACATGCTCCTTGAGTGTGTCAAAAACCAAAGCACAACCAAACACGCACAGAAAGATAAAATAAACCACAACACAAACCACATAGAAAAACACAAGAACCACATAACAAAACACAAACAAGACAAAAACAACAGAACACTACAAAGACATAACCCAAAAAAGAACATGAAAAATAAACACAACCAAAACCTAAAAAATTAAAAAAAAAATAAAATAAAAATAAAAAATAAAAAAAACAACCAACAATAGACAATAAACAAAAATAAAAAAACATAGAAAACACTGACACATAAAAACACAAATTAACACAAACAAAGAGAAACCCAAGAAAAATAACAAAAAAAAACACAAGAACAATAACAAAAAAACATTAAAAAAAAAACCATAAAACAACAAAATACAACACAAAGAACACAAAAACAAAACAAAACAAAAGAACCCACCCACCTTAAAAAACTAAACAAAAAAAACAAAAAAGAAAAAAAAAATGAACATAACAAAGATCTATCTAGACCAGAAGACTATTAAGGCAAGAATCAACATAGGGTTTAATAATGGAAATCTTTTATATATATATATATATATATATATATATATATATATATATATATATATATATATATATATATTCAATATTTTATTTATTGGTTAATGACCACTAGGAAAGATTGTAAGAAGGTTGTTTAGGTAAACTATTTGACCTCGGGACAATCACACAAATTTGAAAATGTAAAATGAAAATTAGCACTTTTATGATGTGATTTGCACATCTGGTGATTGAAGGAAAAGGGAGGCTAGGAGGAGGAGAACGATTTTTGAAGTGGAGTATTGCCAAATTGTTGATTGAATTCCACCATGGACCAACCCAAGACCTTGACGACCAGAGAAGTCTAAAGGAGAAAGGTAAACACCATATTCTCTCCTTTTTTACCTCGCAAAATAAAATGAACCTCACTAATTAAAGTGAGAAATGAACCTCACCAAAAAATTAAGGTAAGGAATCACACCTTAGACTAAAATGTAGTGTAGGTTGTTTACGTTCTTAAGAATTTTTTCTTTTGTATGCTTAATTTGATTTAGTTTTGTTGAATTAGTTTATAAATTGCCCCATTTAGGGGTCATCTCAGGGTGATACGGTTCCCTCTTATGAAATTTGAGGCCATCTCGGGGTGAGATGGTTGTGGTTCAAAACCCAACGGTCAAAATATGACCATTGTGGAGACCGTCTTGATCCAAGATGACCTTGCTAGGAGACTGTCTTGGCCTGATATGGCCTCAATGTTTATTGTTTTGCTTCTTTTTTTGTGATATAATTATCATATTGTGTAATTATACATTCAATGTGTAAGGGCTTTCCATAAATATCTCACGATCTATAAAACAGTGCATGATGTGCTTGTTGTTGCCAATTGGGAGTGGATTGAGTTCATTGGCGTTAAGTAGATGGTGAGGCTAGATGCAGTGATCATAGATCAAATCCACCTAATGACCTTGATTAATATTTGGGATAGCTAGACCAACATATTTTATATTTAGTTACTTTGGAGGATGTCTACAATATTCTCCATGTTTCGATTGAGGGACACCCCACCATATCTACACCCACTGGTTAGTAGAGTAGAGTACTTTAGAGGGTATTCTAGGAGGATTGGTAGGTTTCTCGGTGTATCTTGGATAGCAGTGGGGTACTATAGGCCCAAAAAGACCACATACTTAGCAAATTTTAAAAAAATTGGCTGTGTTGAAGGAACCTCAAATACAGTGTTGAATTTCACTAGATAACAAACTTAGTGTAAAAATCCATGGTCAAACTAGTCAAATAGTGCATAGAAAATTTTGGAGGAGTATATTTTGTAAAATAAAGTTGAATGCGACTCTAGGTTGGTGTTAATTTTTACACAGGAGATTTTGTAGTGTTAAATTCAACTGAAGTGCAAAAATTCATGGTCAAACTGGTCAAATAGTGCCAAGTGGAATTTGGAGGAGCATATTTTAAAAAAGAAAGGTTTACCTACATAAGAAAAGACATTGCTTGCTAACCAAGAAATCAATGTAAGCTAAGGATAAATACATTCTAAGGAGTTATAATCTCATTATTGGAGGTGTTACGTAGAAAACTCCATGCAAAAGGGCTAAGTGCCACTTGGCACATTATTCTCTAACGCTCAAGAAACAAACATTGAGAGCGCTCAAACAAGAAGTATATGTTACGTAGGAGTTATGACTGGCACAACAATGTTACAAGAAGAGGAGGCAGCGTTACCAAACTATAATAGTACCACTTGTCTGCCAAAGACTATCCATATATGCAACATAGAGAGCGAAGGTATAGTATTCACGTCTGATGTCCATAAAGTGTGTGAAGAGCAAGCGCAGTCCATACAATTCGTAGCATGGAATAAGGAGAGCATAAGAGCATTTAAGACTCTATTAAAAATACCAGCATCTACTCTCTAAGAATCAAAGAGGAAGCTCGGTAGCCATACCACACTTGTTTACTCAGCCTCATCAAGTCAAGCATCATAGAAAAATATCTCATTAATATTGCTTTCAAATATAGGAGATATAAGGTTACATTTTTAAGGCTTATTTTTAAGGTTGAGAAAGCAAAAGATATAGGAGATAACTTACCTAAATATAAGAATACTATATGCAAATTAAACTAGGAGATATAAGGTCTTCTACTTAGGTTGAATCATTTAAATACTTTACAAATATTATTATCTTTTCTAATTTTTCAATGTTGGGAGTCATAAGGTCTACTACTACAAATTGTTTTATTGGAAATTAGAAAAATTGAATTCAAATCTCAAAGGGCCATTATAAGAGATTTATAAAAATCATATAAAGGTTGGAAATTATAATATTTACTTGTCTCAAATTCTTCTCAAATAGAGACAAAAGATCCAACATTAAAACCTCTTGAAATCTAGAAAAAGTGCTAAGCTCAATAGGAGCAATAAGGACAATAGAAGTTGATTTTTAGCATTTTATATAACTTTACAAAATCAACCAAGATTGAACTATATCTTACAAAAGCACTTCTTATCTTGTCCAAAACATACTAGGGAGTCATAAGGCATTCTACTAAACTCGGTAATATAAGATCCTATTGTTTATCAAGTTGTAAATCCATTAGTAATATATAAGCTATATAAAAAACCTAAAAATCCTTATGAGTACTCATTCTCATTACTAAGGAGACATAAGGAAGCCGACAAGAATCAAGGATTAATACAGGTTTTATCAAATCAAGCTTATAAACTTCTATCAAAATAAAATCCTATCTCATCTCTTCAAAATGGCATATAATGAATGTGGAATTTGCTTCAATAGAAACCAGTCTATAAAACATGAAAATATCTGGTACATTGACTTTAGATAAAGTCATCATATCACAAGAGATATACAATGGTTTGATTATTTTGAAGATACCAATGGCTATAGACTAAGAATTTTTGATAGCCAAACTTATCCTATACATAGATTAGGGTTATGCATAGTGGTGAATATTCACAAATTGGGTGAATATTAGGATTTCCAAAATTAGAAATTGGCGAATATGAGGACCCTTGATGCCGACCCATTCACCTAAAATTTTTGGAACTAATATTTTTAGGGTCAATTCTCCACAATGTATATCCAAACATAGGTATATTTCTACTCATTGGAAAGCTATTTTTGATTCGTATCTAATGGTGGTGTTTTTATAATGTTATAAGGTGATTTAATAGGTAAAAAATTTATCCCAAATATGACCTTACATTTTAGGGATTCAAATGACCCAAATTTTTATGTGAAGATTATTGATTTGATTTGCTTAGGATTCACCTTGATTTACCTTCATTTTGATTAGGATTCACCATTTTTTTACAAGCATATTTCGAATCCAGCCCCTTATGCATAACCCTAACATAGATATGAATATGTAACACCTAGCAGATCATTTCTAAATCTTCTAATAAAAAATGTATTGTATGTTCCTAGATTAACATTCAATCTCATTTCAGTAAGCAACTTGGTAGAAGATAATTATATGATCAACTTTGGATATATATATGGAATCAATACATGTCTCAAGGTGAAATTAAAGCAACAGGGTCTATCCATGGAAATACATACATCTGAAATTCAATGGAAATTTCACAAGATACTGTGATATTTCAAAATTATACTAACATATTTCCAAAGGAACAGGTTGATGAAAATGAAGAACAAGTACAACATAGAGCCAAGCATAGAAGAATCAAAATAAAGAAGATGAGAGGACAAGTGCACCATGCTCTACTAAGACATCAATACTCAGAACCAAACAAAGATACATGCAAGGATACCAACAAAGTTGGATGGATAGAAGACAACAATGGTGAATCTAAAGAAGCCAAAGATCATTTCAAAGATGAAGATCTAATTCAAGCTATCATATGGAAGAAGATCCATATTGAAGACTAAAGTCTTCAATACCCAAATGTTGTAATACATGGGGTGTTAGAAATAGAGTATATTACATTATTTGGGTAATGTAAATGTACCTTCCTTGGTACATACTTAGGACATTAGGTTACTTTAGGGGGTAATTATGTAGTTACTTCATGCAATGTGATAAATGCACAAGTGTCAATGTGCAAGTTGTAATGTGCAAGGTGTACATTTGTACAACTAGATAGAGTTTGGCCAAGGAACTTATCTTCCTATATAATGGGTATATATAGATCATTAGATAATCATAGAGTAGCATCATAATCAGTGTGTGGTAGATAGGCAGTAGGGTAGTGTGTGTGAGCTATAACCTTAGAGATCCCTATGGAGTAGTAGCATATATTATGGAGTGATCATTTCCTCCATAGCTACTATTGTAATATTTTTTCCATTTCTATTTATAGCATATTTCAGTCATCTTGTAGATCTATTTTATTTCTTTATGCATCTTGTGAATGAAATCTCCCAATGTATGTGGCATCAAAAGCTAACATTACCATTGAATAATGGGATTTGCAATTGTAAAGGGTTGTTGTTGGAAGCCATTGTTGTTATGGCTCTAAAACACCCATTAATGATTCAAACTATGATACCAATTTGTAAGTGGAATGGGATCGAGTGCTCAAGAGATTTTGACTTTTTACATGCTTTACAATGTGCAACTTGCTTGAGGTCAAGACTTCTCAAGCCTGAGATTGGGAGAGTCACTGACTTGTGTGGATTCGAGAGTCAGGGATCTGAGATGAGCAAGAAGAAGCTACTTTTGATTTTGAGCAACTACCCAAGATTGGTCCTTTTCACAAGGCGACTAACATCAACAAAGTGTTTGCTTTAGTTTTGAGCACATCCATGGTTTTGAGATTGCCAACAAGTGGGAAAGCATAAAACCCTAAAAATCAAACTTTTAAACTAACTTTGTGGATTTAATCACACTAACATTGTGCGGTCCCGAAAAGCAAACACATAGGCAAAAATGGACACGTCGAATTTAAGAAAGGCACAACTCTAGAAATAGAACAAATGCATGAAGATATAAAATATCAATATACTTATATTATATCAAAGAAAATCGTTACAACAATTTTACAACTAGATATATTGATCCATTCATTGTTCTTTGTCTTTTCTATGGCAGCTTTACTTTTGTGCTCACTTCTGCAAAAGGTAATCCTAGGCTCTTCTCTATGTTTCTACAACTTCGACCTTGCCTTTGCCACTTCGACCTTCCCTTTGCCTTCTTTATGCTTCAACTGCTTTCTACTTCAAATAATGCCCAACACTCATATATATATATATATATATATATATATATAGAGAGAGAGAGAGAGAGGAAGGAGGGAAAAACATAGCTACTTTGCAAAGGATGGTGTTAATCATATCTCCAAATAACTACAGCTGGGAATAAATGCAAATGCTCCAAAATCTGACGACGAATTCTGATATCTACTGAAAATAAAATCTATTAGAAATCTTGTCAAAGGTAAGTGAAACTTAATTAATTTCCAACCTATCCAATTCGGTTGAGTATGACGGAAAAGTTAGTTGTAATCTAAAACACATAATCTCTATACCTTTGTATACCTATGTATACATTTGTGCATGCACTTTTAGTATAATATAATATATTTTTTTAATATAAATAATAATAAAATCGATCACTTTTATGAACAAAATCATATAGTTTGTGTCCAAACACCATGTGGCTGAGCCATAGTACATGAATGTGTGTTTTCTTGATTGCCAATAAGAGACATTTTCCTCTCTGTCGGTAACATTATAATATATATATTTCATGAAGCCTCTCCCAAATGGCTATTTCCCTCGAGAATACAATCATACTTCACTATCAAGCCCCCTGCAGACGATCAAGAATTACAATCATACCAACCACGAAAGCCAGATCAATGTCTTTCTCCACCACAACACTAAGAACATCCGCCTGCTCGTGTATAGGCTTCATCTTCACACAAACCAGTCAAAAATTCATTTCAGAACCTACTTCAGTATTAAAACATAATATTAAATAAAGATGAGAAAATAATAAGGTGTTCTTCTCATTGTCTGTAAGGAAGGAAGACGAAAGTACCAACGCAACCACGCCACCAGAAACAGTGTAAATAGTCCAACAACGCTGGGAATATTTTGCCTCAAATCGGTAGTAGTAGTCGCCCTGCAACTCCGCACAGTAATGATAACCAGGAGACCAAGATTTCCTTACCGTAAACAAAGTTTGGTTTTGGACATCTTTTCCGATGCTCGATGCTTTCCATCGCTCGTGCACGCTAACCTTCTGCTCACAACATACGAAGAAGAATAAAACATGGTGAGGGTTCGAATCGCGTAAACTATCACAAGAGGGCTGAATTATGCTTACGTCTTACCTTGGGGCGCATTTTAAGAATAGTCGTTTGTGAATCGTCTTTGAGAACGAGGACATTGTCCGTTTTTTGGCCGCTTAGTTCTGCTTGGAACAGTTGGCTTCCTGTCGTGTCTTGAACCGTCATAACTACGGCGCCCACGAATGGTTTCTTCCTTATTGTCAATTCTGTCTGGGCATGTGTCAAGTATTGTTTCCCTACTACTGGAAAGACCGTAGAAGGGAGCTGAGCTAGCCTTGTTTTCTGCAGGAAAAACGATTGTAATAGGGAAGTGGCCATGGCATAAGCAATTCTAACCAACTTGTATAGATCAGTATAGACTAATAAAATACTGGTTATATAGGGGAGTGGTCACAACCACATTAGGGTATTTTTATCAAATTTATTTCATCTTGTTATTGTTGATTTTGCGATTTTGTCCGGTTTAAGTGGATGTCTTCTTAATAAATAAATACCTGACCAAACAAACACTTACCAATCCACTAACCTTTTAATGTATCATTGTTCTTGTGCCCTAGATAATTCTAAATATCGACCAGCTTCGACAAAGATAAATTCTGGTTGTGGAAAAGAAAAACAAGCTGAATATATTCCACTATATCAATCAAAAAAGGAAAAAATATATATATTATATGTTTTCATTCAATTCTGAGGATGGCTTGGTTACGACCTCACCAATATTCGATTCCAGACAAATCAAAATCAACTTAAACAATGCATCTGTCGTGCAAGTGCACACCCCAATGTTACTGGAAATGGAATTCTTTCATCCATATTGTGTTAAGTTTACTTTACCTTAAAACCTTACTGATGGGACTTAGATCATCAGAATATTGTTGACGGACCCAAACCCTTTAAACATATTAAGATGTGTTACGGATCAATATCTTTTACAGCTTTCAGAGTTTCTGAGTGTTTTTACCAGAGTAAAATCTTAATCTCTTCCATGTTTTTCTCCTTATCCTTAAAATTTCGTATTGACCTTTCCATCAAATTCTTTAGCTGATAGAGCTTTTCTGAAATTGGACAGAGTTCACAACTTTGCAAGTACATAACATTTACTTTTAACAATTAGTTAAAAATAAAAGCAATTACGCTTAACGTTTTATATAAACGAGCATCTTCTCTGGGAAAATATCTGAAACATGTATCAATTCATCACTTTAAATTTTAAAGTGTTTATTCTTTTTCAATCATGTGAATGGAATCCTATACCTTTCAAAGATCACCATTCTTTTAGTAAGATGTATTACGCGTCAATTATTGAACGGCTTTCAGAGATTTTCAAAAAAAATTACCAGGGTGATCTTATTCTTCTCCATGCTTTTCTCCTTACCCATAAAATTTAGTGTCGCCGGTTCACGACGATAATGTGGACTTGGTTTACTATATTCCCAGGCCCTTCCACCTGTTTGAAATTATTAAACTTGACCCCATCTTGCTATCAATCGAAACAAGTATCAAAGCCATGAAAAACACATCAGCGACAGCGATCTAGGGATCACTCTGTCAGGAGTGACTTGACGTCTGACAACACGGACAGCCACAAATCCGATCGCCGCATTTATTTCAGTTGTTGCAATTCGACGATTGGTCAGTAACCCTACTTCGGCTGTCAGAAACCCTAAGCGTGTTAGAAGATAAGCCTGTCAGAAGGCAATCCTTATCCTCCCTTCCGCAGGCTATAAAAGATAGTTTGTGTTTCAAAAATGTATGATCGGGAGCAGAGCAGAGGAGATTGCAGCACCGAACCGCAGTTTCGAGTGCTCTTCGTTTTGAGTTTACCCTGCAAGTTTCTTGCAGATGATTGTAATCCCTCTTCGGAGGTTGAACTATGTTTTGATTGCTGATATATAATGATAAATCTGTGTTTTTCATTGTGAAGAATTCTGTACTTTTTCAGTGTCCTCCTATCTCTCATTTGCCTGTTAGATCCTAGCACTCTCTCTCAAGCGTATCCGCAATTATTCCTTGTTATCCCGACATCGCTCATTTTGGTGAGCGATATTGAGCAGCGCTCACGAATTGAGCGATATTTAGCACTTCTAATTTTTACCACTAAAAGAACCCTATTTCATCCTATATACATTTGGCCTTAGTAGTTTGTCCTTTATGAAACTTGTCTTATTCTATTTTCTCCTCATCGCTCAAATTTCCTCAAAACTCCCCTTAGCGCTCATGAGAAGAGAGATTTAGAGCATTTCCTATTTGTCTCTTTCTATTCCGTATTTTAGCTAATTCTTGAGTTTGCTAATTCTCAAGATTGCTTGATGCCCTTTTCATCTTGTTTTAACGATTTGGAGAACACCTTTATTTTTCTCCATTCCCTCTGTCGCTCGCTAAAACCTTTATTTCCCTTAGTCACTGTATTATTTAGCGATTTGCGGCTCAAGCATATTTATCCTCCAAATCGCTAGTGCTAGAGTCTTTTTCTTCCATTTCGCTCCAATCGCAAGCGATTTAGGGAATAAACAAAGTATTTAATTAATGTGAAATTTTATACTTCCATATTGTTTTTCCCAATCTTGTCGACGCTTAAGATTTTTGCTCGATATCGCTTCAAGCGAAAGCAATTTCGGGTTCTTTGGAGGATTTAATTTCTTCAAAATGGTATCAGAGCCGACTTGTCATCCCACAGAGTTTTGAAGCATGGCTTCCAGCAGCAACGACTTCCAGTTATAGATCTTGCAGTTCAATGGCAAGAACTACGACTATTGGAGCATCTAGATGAAGATCCTATTCGGATCTCAGGAGCTGTGGGACCTGGTTAAGAATGGCTACCCTAAACCGGTGGATGCAACAGCATTAGCCGCCCTCTCCCAAGATGACAGGGACTTGTTGAAGGAGAACACCAAGAAGGACCAAAAGGCCCTATTTTACATCATGCAAATAGTCGAAGAGACCATCTTCCCACGAATCGCATCGACTAACAAGGCAAAGCAGGCCTGGGATATTTTGGCCAGCTCGTATCAGGGCACCAACAAGGTCAAGCTTATGAAACTGTAGATGCTAAGGAGGGAGTTCGAGAACCTGCAAATGAACGAGATGGAATCCATGGGTGACTTCTTCACCGGGGCGACCGACGTAATCAACCAGATGTAGATGAATGGAGAATTCGTGCAGAGCCAGAGAATCATGGAGAAGATTCTCAAGAGCCTACCTGCTAAGTTTGACTCCGTTGTGATAGCAATTGAGGAGTAGAGGGATTTGACAACCCTCTCGATGAACGAGATCATGGGTTCATTGCAAACACATGAGCAAAGGCTGAGCCGCTTATCTCAGTACTCTCTGAAGCAGGCTTTTAAGGTGCAAGTCTCATTTTGAGACAGTGGCAGGCAAGATTCCCACCATGGCACCTCTAGTTCTCAAGGAGGAAGAGGCAGAGGTAGGCATGGGAAAGGAAAAGGAGGAAGGTCAAACCCTAGCGAGGGAGAGAACAATTACAATTTCCATCAGCAAGGTGGAAGAGGTAGACTGAAGAACCAACAAGGTGGGTCCGACCAGAAAATAGACAAGTTGAAGGTCCAATGCTACTATTGCAAGAAATTTGGCCATTACATATCCGAGTGCAGAAAGCGTATGGCCAAGGAGAACCAGCAGTAAGCCCATTACACGGACGAAATCAAAAATATGGTAGGAGTAAATGTGCTACTGACTTGCAACGTTGAGGAGTGCCAGAAGAATGTTTGGTATTTGGATAGCGGGTGTAATAATCACATGACGAGGAACAAGGAGATGTTCTCCCAACTGCATGAAACAGTCTAGTCCGAGGTAAATATGGGGAACAATAGTAATATTTCATGATGGGTAAATGAAAGATCCTCATTTGCACCAGGCATGACGAACGAAAGCAAATCTACGATGTATACTATGTACCTCAGTTGAAGCACAACCTGCTAAGTGTGGGACAACTCGTGCAAAATGGAAACATTGTTTAGTTCAAATACGAAACCTGCACTATCAAATATAAAGCACATGGGCAAATCGCAATAGTGTCCATGATGAAGAACAAGATGTTTTAGTTGCAGATTTAGAATGAGTCTTTGATGTCCCTAAGTGTAGTCATAAAGGATGCTACCTGGCTGTGGCATCTCATGTTCGATCATCTGAGTTTAAGTGGCCTGAATATGCTGCACAAGAGGCAGATGGTGAAGAGTTTACCCCTTATTGAGCAGTCAAATCAAGTTTATGAAGGCTTCTTAGTCGGCAAGCAACATAGGGATTCGTTCCCTTTCGGTCAGTCTTGGAGATCATCACAACCATTGGAGTTGGTGCACTCAGACATTTGTGGTTTGATGTAGACCACCACATTTGTTGGCAATAAGTACTTCCTAACCTTCATTGATGACTTCAGTTGGAAGACCTAGATCTATGACATTAAGCAGAAGTCAGAGGCTTTTGGCAAGTTCAAGGAGTTCAAGGCTCTCATGGAGAAATAGAGTAGCTACCAGGTCAAAACCCTAAGAATGGATGGTGGAGGTGAATACATCTCCAATGAATTCCAGAATCTCTACAAAGTAAATAGAATTTGGATGCAGCTCTCTACCAAATGCACGCTGCAGTAGAACAATGTAGTTGAGAGGAAGAACAAAACCATCATGGAGATGGCATGCAACATGATGAAGGCAAAAGGATTATCGTATGAATTTTGGGTAGATGTTGTAACCTGTGCAGTCTATCTGCTAAACATGTGTGCCACCAAAAGCATGAGGATAAGATTCCTGAGGAGGCTTGGAGCGGTCAAAAGCCATGTGTGGCTCATTTGCGTGTTTTTGGTTGCATTACATATTCACACATTCCAAAAAAGAAGAGGAAGAAGCTAGATGACAAAGTGGAGAAGTGTATCTTCATAGGATACAATGAGGAAGTAAAGTTGTACAGGTTTTATAATCCTATGATGAAGAAGCTCATCATCAGCCACGATGTGAAGTTCCTGGAAGATGAAGCTTGGAACTAGAATTCAAAGATTGGCCAGCCTAAGCCAACAATTGTTGATACTATTGGCTTGGAGGAAAGTAGTGTATTGCCACCTGTAGCCTTAAGTAGCAGTAGCGGTGCCAACATTTGCATAACCTTACCATCCTAGTCGCCTCCACTTGCAAGCAGAATCCCAAACTTGAGGACTCTAGTGAAGATGAGGAGCTTGCAAGACATATTCTAACTTCGCCTTCTTTAGTGAGTGTGATCCAGTTGAGTTTGAAGAGGCTAGTCAGAAGAAGAAGTGGGTGAAGGAAAAGGGCGAGAATATTGAAGCCATTGAGAAGAATGACACATGGCAACTTGTGGATCTCCCAGTAGGGAAGAAGACCATTGGGGTCAAATGGGTGTATAAGACAAATTTTAACACCCAAGGTGAAGTGGATAGGAACAAGGCCAGATTGGTGGCAAAGGGCTACAAGAATAAGTATGGCATTGACTACCATGAAGTGTATGCCCCCGTAGCCCGACTTGACACAGTTAGGATGATCCTTGCATTAGCAGCCCAACAGGTTTGGAAGGTGTACCAAATGGATGTCAAGTCAGCCTTCCTCAACGGTGTTTTAAAGGAAGAGATCTACATAGACCAACCACCCGATTATGAGATCGAATGATGGGAGGGCAAGGTCGTCAAACTAAATAAGGCATTATATGGGTTTAAGCAAGTGCTTAGGGCATGGTACAATCGGATTGAATGCTATTTTTTAGGAGAATGGGTTCATAAAATACCCATATGAGCATACCCTATACTTGAAGACAAATGAATAAGGGGAGCTCACAATCATCTTCCTGTATGTGGAAAATTTGATTTACACTAGAAACAACGATATCCTATTCGACTAGTTCAGAACAACCATGAAGAAGGAGTTCGAGATGACAGGCTTAGGGCTGATGGAATATTTCCTTAGCATTGAAGTTGACCAATCAATAGATGGCATCTTCATTTCTTAGGGTAAGTATGCAAAGGATGTCCTAAAGCGGTTCAATATGGAGGATAGCAAGTCTACCATCACACCTGTTGCCACAAGATTGAAGTTGAGCAAGTTGGACTCTGGGAGAAGCATTGATCCAACTTTGTTCAAGAGACTAGTTGGCAGTCTGATGTACTTGACTACAACTTGGCCAGATTTAATATTTGGAGTCAGTCTCATCAGTCAGTTTATGGAGACTCCAAAGGATTCCCATTGACAAGCAAGAAAGTGCATCTTGCACTATGTTAATGGGACGAGGAACCATGGCATCTTCTGTGCCAGAAAAGACCAGTTGGAACTGGCAGGCTACACTGATAGTGACTAGGCTGGCAGCACGAATTATCAAAAAAGTAGTTCCATTTACACATTTCATCTTGGATCAGGTGTAGTGTCATGGTCATCCAAGAAGAAACCGATAATTGCGTTGTCCACTATTGAAGTAGAATATGTCACCGCTACTTCAGCTGCATGTCGGACAGTCTAGCTGCGAAGGGTTCTAAGATAACTGAATCATCCTCCGTAAGGTGCAACAACAATATTTTGTGACAACAATTATGCCATTGGACTATCGAAGGATCCAGTGTTCCATGGGCAGACGAAGCATATCAACATTCGGTATCACTTCATCAGAGAACTAGTGAAGTCAGGCGAGGTTCAGCTACAGTTCTGCAGATCAAAGGAGCGAATAGCTGATATTTTTACCAAGCCTTTGAAAGAGGAATATTTCAGCAAACTGCGTGAGCAGTTAGGAGTCAAAGGGCTTGTAGGATCAGGTTTAAATGAGGGTGTTGAAATTATTAAACCTGACCCCCATCTCACTATCACTCGAAACAAGCATCAAAGCCATGAAAAACACATCAACGACAACGATCTAGGGATCACTCTGTCAGGAGTGACTTGACGTATGACAACACGAACAATCGCAAATCCGATCGCCATATTTATTTTAGTTGTTGCAATTCGGTGATTGGTCAGTAACCCTACTTTAGCTATCAAAAACCCTAAGCATGTCATAAGTTAAGCCTGTCAGAAGGTAATCCTTATCCTCCCTTCTGTGGGCTATAAAATATAGTTTGTGTTTCAAAAATGTATGATCGGGAGCAGAGCAGAGGATATTGCAGCACCGAACCATATTTTTGAGTGCTCTTCATTTTGAGTTTACCCTGCAAGTTTCTTGTAGATGATTGTAATCCCTCTTCGAAGGTTGAACTATGTTTTGATTGTTGATATATAATGATAAATCTATGTTTCTTATTGTGAAGAATTCTATACTTTTTCAGTGGCCTCCTATCTCTCATGTGCTTGTTAGATCCTAGCACTCTCTCTCACGTGTATCCGCAGTTATTCCTTGTTATCTTGACATAGCTCATTTTGGTGAGCAATATTGAGCAGTGCTCATGAATTGAGCGATATTTCGCACTTCTAATTTTTACCACTAAAAGAAGCCTATTTTGTCCTATATATATTTGGCCTTAGTAGTTTTTCCTTTATGAAACTTATTCTATTTTCTCCTCATCGCTCAAATTTCCTCAAAACTCCCCTTAGCACTCATGAGAAGAGAGATTTAGAGTATTTCCTATTTGTCTCTTTCTATTCCGTCTTTTATCTAATTCTCGAGTTCGCTAATTCTCAAGATCGCTTGATGCCCTTTTCATCTTGTTTTAACGATTTGAAGAACACCTTTATTTTCTCCATTCCCTTCGTTGCTCGCTAAAACCCTTATTTCCCTTCGTCGCTGGATTATTTAGTGATTTGCGGCTCAAGCATCTTTATCCTCCAAATTACCGGTGCTAGAGTCTTTTTCCTCCATTTCGCTCCAACCGTAAGTGACTTAAGGAATAAACAAAGTCTTTAATTAATGTGAAATTTTATACTCCCATATTGTTTTTCCCAATCTCGTCAGTGCTTTAGATTTTTTCTCGATATCGCTTCAAGCGAAAGCGATTTCGGGTTCTTTGGAGGATTTAATTTCTTCACCATCAACTTATTTAGTTGATAGAGCTTTCCTCAATTGGAAGGCATCTACAACTTTGCAAGAGGATGATATTCTATGTACGAAATAAATGATGTAGAAGAGAATATTATATAGATGATAATATTTATTTTTAATAATTTATTAAAATAAAAGTAATTATTTTTTTTGGTTTTTTTTAAGAGGTTTAAGATTGAAATCGTAGGTGGGTGAGTGTGTAATAATAATAATAATAATAATAATAATAATAATAATAATAATTATTATTATTATTATTATTATTATTATTATTATTATTATTATTAGAGGATACTCTATGTACATCCACTATGGTTGGATAATTTGGGTAAAATAATATTTTTTTTTTTTTATAAGGGTTTTTTATATGGTTTATAACTTTGCATTATAAAAATTATTTACAACACAAAGTAGATGATTTTTTATTTTATAATTAAATCATAGTTTTATATTATAATAAGTAGAAAGAAAATTGTTTGTTTTAAAATTATTATAAATTTTAAATATTAAAGGAATGGAAGTAGCAAGTTGAAAAAATAGGTAGTCAAAGAAATATTGAATAGTAGAAGAAACAACACATGATAAAACAAAACAACAAATAGATGGAAAAATTTCAACAAAGAAATTAAACAATTTGCAAAGGAAAAATGTAAACTTGTTATATGGATTGAAAATTTAGAAAGGAAAAACAATTATACATCAACAATTTCAATCCAAAATATGAATAAAATTAAAAGAAGTATATAGATGCAAAGATCAAATGGAAGGGAAAATGCTTATAGGTCAACTAAGATCTAGTTCACCATCTTAGATGCAAAAGAAGGAGATGGACAATTCCTTAGGAGGTATGGTTCCAACAAATTTTTATCTTTTGCATAGCAAGAGTAGGGAGGCCAAAAAACATTTTGGCATGGGATGTGAAGCCTACAAGGACATCACGATTGCATGAGAACACTCTAAAAGTAAAATCACTAATGAAAATTATTGAAAAATATGAATAGACAAAAGAGAAATAACTTCTCATCAAAATCAACAACAAAAGAAACACACTCTAGAAGATGATAATATGATGTTGAGCTTTTTGACTTTGTTGAATAGTTTTCTTTCTTGGATGTTGTTAAACTTTGACACTATTAATAGAATATCCAAGGTTTGAATTCAAAAGTGTGTAGCATTGTACATTATACCCCATCTTGTATCAAAGCTCTTGGTCCCATAGACTATTTTGGTCTTATGGATGTAATTAAAATTATTTTAGCTCATTTAAATAAAATACAATAACTTTGATAGGAATATTTAATATTTAATTAATAAATAAATTGTATAATTTATTATTCAAAATTATTATATTAAATTTTAATAAAATTGTTATAATAATTTAGTAATTTTCAAATAAAATATAAAGCAATATATAGTCAAGTCTATATAGACCAAAATGGTAATTTAGTTTTAATTGTCCATTACATCTATAACAATGGGAGTATTATTTTATAACATGCCAACACTTAATTTCTCTGGTAAACTTAACTAAATATTAATTGTAGTATATGTTACAAGAAAAATCAAATCACAAATCAAATTTTTAGCATTAAAAAATATTTAATTTATAGTAAGGTTGTTCTACAATAACATATCATGTAAGGCTAAGACAAATATTTTTTAAATTAGTGATCCATCACCCATGCACAAAAGGCTATTATGTCCACTAAAACTTGACCCTAAGCCTTCTTTGTGGAAAATAATATATATCAACCACTTGAGATCAACTCTTTGGAAAAGATTAAATCTATATTAAACCTAAACATGTTTAATAATATTAATCTAATATATATATCTTCAAAATTTTCTTTCTTGGTTAATGACCACTAGAAAATATGGTAAGAAGGTTGTTTAGGTAAGGAGTCGCTATAAATAGCTTTAGGATCTTTCCATATCTATAGTCTAAGTTTAGAACCATCTATTTTTATTTCTCCATTCAAATCCATAATGACGTTATATAAGGTGCTCATATGTCTACTTTGTTTTACCACTAGATTGATGATATGCGAAAGCACTTATCATCCAATAATAACATCTATGTTGTATTATAACACCTATCAAAATAACCTTCCATAGAAGTTGTACCTATAAATTTTGTTGATAAAATATAACTAAAGTTCTAAATATTTTTATATGTGGGATTGTTTGGATAGTCATTTTTAGATTATCACATTTTTTTTATTTATGACAAACAACAAGGTCATTAGATGGATCCACACTCTTTTCAAGTTGGAAAAAATGTATAAATATAATGTCAAATATGTAAATTTAGCATTAATTATCAAATTACCAGTTGACATTTCTCAAATAAAATAAAAAATAAGATGAAATATACATTTTTCCTTATCATTTCCCCTAATTTAAAATAAACTAAAAATCACATAAAACCCTTTACAACCATTTGCACTTACAACCTTACCTAAAAAAATTACTTAATGTCACTGAAAGGAGTGAATAGCTTATTATACTATTATTTCTCAACAATGTTTGTCATTGTTGCAATTATAATTAGTATTTAAGCTTACCATATTTTATTGTATCTTCTACACATATTAGTTAGTATTATTAACAAGTATGATTCCTTTATGAATTACATCAACCCTTTCTTGATCATAAATCTAAAATGTATTTAAATACTTATAGGTCCACCCAAAATAGTCATTAAGAGGCTTGGTAAGTGTTGTCCATTATGATATGCACATTGGTAAGAAGAAAAAGTATGCACATGCCATTGTCTAGGGAGAGCAACATTTGACAATAGTGGATAGAAGTTGAAGTACCTTTATGCCTAAACCTCCTATGTGTGTGATGCACCTAGTTAATATTTTGGATTATGAGCTCATTGGATGAAATCATTTTTGGCTATTTATTGCAACACAATATTCAATCAAAGAGATCAATGAATTTCATAATATTTATATAAATATTTTTTGATTGGGATAAAATTAGGGTTTTTGAAATGGTATAAACCCTTTTACAATTATTCTTATACCTTCATATAATAGCATCCCACATCTATTTTTATTTTTATTCTAGCTACATCAAAAATCCCACAACTTTACTACATTCATTACATTAGATCTCCATTTTATTCTTGGTGCATAAATATACACCATACTCCAATCTCATTACATTCATAAGCTCTAGAAGATGAAAAACTCACTAGACAAATCCACAGATCTTTAGAAAATAGATCCCTCCACATAGATCCATAAATCCTTACAAAATGAAGCTATTTTCTCTTGGATCCTCATTACGTTTCTGGAAAGGCACAAGTCCACTAGAAAATGAGTATCTCAATATGTAATTCCATAGGGATTCTAAATGTTGAACCTTCAATAGGCAATTCCATATATCTCTAGAAGATGAATTTTGTAGAAAAGTCCCTAGCTATTTTGAAAAGGAACCCTCAACAAATAAATCTATTGAACTCTAGAATATGGGTCCATCTGCATATACAGGTCTTCTAAAAAGGAACCTTCATTAAATACATCAGAAATATTATAGCTAAAAGCTAAAAATTACCAATGCTCTCCAAGGAAAATGGCCCTTTCACATGCAATTTTAAAAATCTCCAGGTTTACTATGGATATTCTAAATCTAGGAACTTTCATCCCTTGGGTTGAATTTAAAAATGTCCTCCCTCCTTTGCCACTAGATGGAGCTCATATAGATGTATATTATTTGGAAGTATCCATATTTTATCCTCCTATTTGAGAGCTCCCCAGTTGGCTAGCTAGTCATCCATCCCATTTTCTTCTCTCTATACATGTACCACTTGAATTTTATCCAATGCATTTAGGTATATTAGTGTGTCTTTTACTATGTCTGCTTCTCTCCAACACTTCACTGACCTTTTTTTGAGGTAATTAATAATAATAAATGAGTATCCCTCAATTATTAATCTATATGCCCCAAATTGAATGACCATATTTACTTCTTCAAATAATGTTTTGGCTTCAGCTTGATGAAAAATTATTATGCTCAAGTATTCACTCATAGCTTCAATCACTACCATTCCCTAGCTATCCCTAAGCACCACTCCTCCTCCAACTTTTCCTATATTTCCTTTAGAAGTCCCATAAAAATTTGGTTGCATCTATCCTTGCATTGGTGGCTACCACTTGGTCAAGCTCCTCAAACTTCCTTAGGGATTCACATTCCCCTCAACTAAATTTAGGTTATAATATATGCTTCCTTGAGCTTCCTCCAATGACTCTATATTCTCGTGCACTTTCACTATTTTAAGGCTCTCCATTATGGTTGCTATTATGTATCCTCTATTCCTCGTTTTAATTATCTTCTCCCCTTTAAAAATCCTTCTATTTCTCTCCAACCAAACACTCCATGCATAATGAAAGAAAATCAGACTCCAAATCTAATTTAGTCTTGGGATTTTAAAAGGTTTCTCCCACTATTATATCCATCCTACTATGTTATTGGATATCACAAAAACCATCCTCATATTATCTATTATATCATAAAATACTTTTATGAAGTAATTACCTTCTAAGAATATATGATTTACTAATTCCTCATGATCTTCACAAAGGTATCATTTTTTAGGGAATTTGAAACCCCTTATATGAAGGTTATCTATTGTTAATATTTTATTTTGGGTTGTTATATAGGAAAATTTCTAACTTTTAAATGACTTTTTCTATAATCGTTCCCATTGAAATCCCCCCTCAATATTTGTGTGTGTTGGATCATAAGTTGATTTAATAGTGAACAACCCTTCTTTAGTAGCTCCCTATACTATTGTATCCTTAGACAATTTGGGGCTTACATAATATGCTTTTAATTAATTTGTTAATTTTTGGAGTGCATCCTCATACTGATTATGGATTTTTAACTCCTTCCATATTACTTCTACTCCTTCAATTTCCAAATAATCACTCATATTTTTCCCATAATTTTGTTATAGTTCTATTCTGATACTCGCAAATACCTTATCCTTCACTAATGGGTATTTCTCTACCCTTGCATCTTCCTATAAGTGGATATATCTACCTTTTTTTACCTTTCATTGGGTACCTTTCCATAATAGCTCTCTATTATTTAATATGTGATTCCATAGCATCCTTGATAGGGATCTAGTATAGTAAAAATTTTCTTTTATCTTGGTTGTCAAGGTATTTATCTCTTAGAATTCTTGCCCATAAGGCATGTCCCTCCTTCACTAACCTCCATCCCATATTTTTTGAGAAGGCCTTGTTCATATCCTTTATTATTCTAATATCAAGTCCTCCACTTGATTTATCCTTGCATACTTTCTCCCAAGCTACAAGTGGAATTCTACTCCTCTCCTTTGTTCCTGACCATAGGATATTTTTTGAATACTTTCTACTATATTCGCTATTTTGAATGAGATCTAAAACATTGATAACAAATATACAAGGAGTTCTTGGAGGCTACTATTGAGAAGTTGTAGCTTACTTGTCTAATTCAATAAATTTCTCTTCCATATAGCTAATTTACTTTGGATCTTGTCAATCAACATATTCCACATTTGATCCTTGTATAACCCAGTGAACATTGGCATGCCTAAGTAAATAGATTGGAGAGTTAAAATATTACACCTAAGATCCATTGTTATTTGTCTCTAGAAATTCTCATATGTGTTTATAAAAAACACCTTACTCTTGTCCATGTTTATCATTTGTTGGGATATTTTTTCATAGATATTTAGCATCCTCCTTAGTTCCTTTGCCTTGGTTTATGGTCTCCCTAAAAAAATTATGTCATCCACAAATTGTTAGTGAGTAATACCTTCTATGGATATAGATGTTTTCAACCCCCTTAAGGTTCTTGTTTTCTTTGCTACTCCTATGCATCTTCCTAATATTTTTGACATAATTATGAAGAGATATTATGACAGAGGATCTCCTTGCCTTAAGTCTCTATTGCTTCCAAATAAATCAACTAAATAATTATTCATTATAACTAAGAACTGATATCCTCCATGGTTGTTATTCACCCATCTTCTCTAGCATCTATTGAAGCTAAACTTCTCTAGTACTGTATCTAGGAAGTGCCATGAAACCCAATCATAGGCTTTATTCATGTTAAGCTTTAACACCATTCCCTCCCTTTTGCTAATGTTAATTGAATGCATAGTCTCATGAAGTATGATTACTCCATATAAAATATGTCTACCTTTTACAAAGACCCCTTGCTACTCTATACTGATATTTTAAAGAATAAAATTAATTCTTAGTGCAATCACTTTTGAAATTATCTTATAAATGGTATTACATAGACTAATTGGTCTAAATTTTTTAAATCCCTTCAACTTAGGCTTATTTGGAATGAGCACTAGAAAAGTATTATTGTATTCTTTTAATACTTTGCCTAAATGGTGTAACTCTCTTACGACTGCTACTACATCCTCTCTTACTATGTTTGAGAAGGCTTGAAATAGTCACACTTGAAATCCATCAGGTCCTAGAGATTTATCTTTTCGCAATGAGAAGACCACTTCCTTGAAAAGTTCTGCATTCATATCTCTAGTTAGTATCCTCTAGATATGTTGAATTATTTTCTTCATAGCTTCTTGATCATCCTCCTTGTCCTTAGTTAGTAGTAATTTGAGGAAGTTTTTTACCCATTATCTAATTTGATCTTCCTCTCTTATTACTTCTCCATCATATTTTTGGATTTTAGATATTCTTGTTGCACTTTTATATCTTATGATAGAGACATGAAAGAATCTTCTATTTCTATGTTCTTCAATTAGCCATTGGTTCCTTGACTCTTATCTCTAGTATGTCTTATCCCTTGTCATTACTATGTGTCATTCTATATAGATAATTTTATCTCTATTAAATAGATCCTAGTCCATCCTATTTGTACTTATTTTCTCTTCAAATTGACTTTGTTCTTGTCTTAATCTCTCCTTTTCACTAAATATGTTGCTAAAGACCTCCTTGTTCCACTTTATTACTTCCCTATTCACATGTTTCATCTTCCAAAAACCATATACATATTGGATCCTTGAATCATATGCATCCACCATCTTTCCATTTCCTCATGAATGCTTGGGTGTTGTAGCCACATTAATTCAAATTTTAAGGGGCTATTTTTTTCTTTCCTCCATACCACACCAAAAGAGAAGAGGGTTACGGTTTGACCTTGTTCTTGGCAATGGTGTTAAATAATTCTTATATTTTTTCTCAAACCACTCCAATTATAGAAAAAACCTATCCAATATCACCTAGATCAATTCTTTCCATAGCCTCTTATAAATCCATGTGAATGCATTTCCTCTCAACTCAACATCATAGAGACTTGATGTTGATATGAACTTACTAAGGTCTTACACACTCTCAATGAATACTTGGGACCCCCTTTCTTCTTATTTGGTGTTAATGGAGTTTTGAAGTTTCCTGCCACTATCCATATTACCCCTTGATCTATTGTCTCATTTTTTCTAGCCCTTTCCAAAACTTATTTCTCAATTTTCTTACGTTTGGAGCATAGACATTTGTAACAAGGAAATCTAACTTTGAATACTTTATGAAGAAAATAATTGAAATTTGATTTACACTTTGAGAGATGACTTCTCCTTCATATAGGTCAAAATCCCATGTAGTTAAAAAGCCTCTTGAATCTCCTCTTCTCCCTCCTAACAACTCATACTTTTTTTCCATATTCTACTATGGATGCTCTCCCACCTTGCACAAGATAATTTTATTTCTTGCAATAATACTTTGATTGGTGGTCCTTTAACATGGCTTGAACCAATCTATATTTGTTAGAGGAATTCATTTCCCTAACATTTCACAATATGTTTTTCATGTTTTACTTCTTGTAGTAATCTTCTGCCCACTCAAGACTATGGTATCTTGCTTCCTATATTTTAAATTTTTATTTATTTTCTTAAAGTATTTTTCTTTAATTATGGACTACCCACCTTCTTTTCCTCCTCTGTTCCTACATATGTTAGTTTTTTGAGCTATATGCTAAAATGAAATGAAACCAAAAGTAATGGAAATAAGCAAGCAATCTAATAATTATTATAATAGAAGCAAAAAAAACATGAAACTAAGACAATATACTTTAGAAATAGCTCATGTAACAACCATTAATAGAGGCTCACAAAAAATGGAGAATGGATACAACATGAAGCTCTCACTCTATGTTAGGGTACCTAGGAATAGATATATGGGGATATATTATGATATTGTATAAGGGTTGGCATGGGCAACGCATAACCCAAGGTTGATTGTATTATAATATTATATTATACTATAATATAATATTATATTAGTAGTATGCTATCCAAAGTAGAATAAGAATATGGATATATAAAAAAAAGATATTTGTTATTGTAATCATCATGGGGAATAATATTATGTAATCATCTTTGCCCACGAAGTGGCTTATGGTACTTTGCCCTCCTTAAGTGGCTCTCTCATATTTGGAGAACTTGTGGAGTGATTCCTTCCTTAAGGAGTCATATTGGTGTTTCCCTACCTTAAGCGTATTATCTATCTCTCTCTCATTTATGGATTGTTATTGTGGATGAATGATTTAATATTTTTGTATTTTGGTGAATAATTTCTATTAATGATAATAAATTTCTACAACAAATGGTATCAAAGAAATGATTTTGGCAAAGTGGGTATTTTTGTGTGAAATTGCAGAATTAGGGAAATTGTTTTTTGGAAAAACATATCATCTTTTAGGAGCCATGTCTTTGCAAAAGTTTATCTGATTCAAGAAATTATTGGATCAGTTTGTGCAGCATTTGAAGAGATTTAAAATGAGTGGTAATATGAAGTAATCTGAGTAGTATTGAGGGATATATGACATTTTGAAGTTAGTCATTCGAAACAAGGATAGTGACAAATTTTACAGGTTTTTTGGAAAAACATCCCATCTTTAAAAAGCCATATCTCTGTGAAAGTTTATCCAATTCAAGTGAGTCTTGGATCAGTTTGTGTAGAATTTGAAGAGATTTAAAATGAGTGGTCATATGAAGGAATCCACATAGTATTAAGGGAAATAAAACCTTATAAAGTCATCCATATGGAACAATGGCAATGATGAATTTTTTAGTTTGAAAATTTTTTGAGAGACAATTTTTTTTAGTTCGGGTAAGCAAATCAGTTGCAATTTATTTTTGTTTGAAATAAAATTTGTATATTTAATAGTGTTGGATGTGTCTCATCCTTTTTCAAGGAAATACTATATGGCAAGCACAAGAGGGTAAGAGGAGAGGCATTTTTGGGCAATGCCAGAAAAAAAAAAAAATTTGCCCCATTTTTTGGAGCAATTTGCGGAGCGGAGCGATTTCTAGGATTCCCACGATTGGTGGGTGGTTGGTGGATGTGGGTGGTTTAGCCCATGGATTTGTGCCCATTGTATTCTAATACCACATAGTGGTTTAAATTTGTGAGAGTTTCCTTTATATTTATTGTAATGTCCCATTTTTGGGCAAGAAAGTGAATAATAATATCAAGGAGGTGTGGCTCTTGTTTTGTTGGACGTAGCCCATATTGGGTGAACCAGGATAAATATCGTGTGTTATATGTGCATTGTGTGTTGTCATTTATTCTAAGTTGTTTTTTTTTCTACGTTATTTTTGGAATAAGTTTATGTAGATCTCTTCATTCGGTATTAGAGCCAAGTTGTTAGCCATAGGGGTACACCTTTATTGCTAATGTTTCATTTCATTTGAAGAGTTTCTAGGGTTTCTAGGATTTAGAGAAAACCTATTTTGGAATGTGAGGTTTTTTGTAGAAGGAGATTGAAGAAAAATTACGAGAAATCGTTCAAGGATAGAGATCGATAAATTTGACGATAAAATTTGAGCTATGGAAGTTAAATATGGAAGATATGCTTGTGGACAGAGATCAGTGGGCTGCTATTTTAGAAAAAACAAAACCTAAGGGTATATCCGATGAATATTGGGAAAATATGAATCAGAAAGCAAGAAGTTTGATTCGACTGAGTCTTGTAGATTCAGTCCTAATCAATGTTTTCAAATAAGCTACAACAAAGGATCTCTGGGAGAAGTTACGAAATTTTTATAAATCTAAGTCCCTGGTGAATAAATTATTCCTTCGAAAGAAACTATAAAATCTAAGGATGAGTGAAGGAGATTCAGTTGCAAATCATCTGAATTTATTCAATACAATGGTAAGTCAACTTATATCTGTTGATATTAATTTAAGTGAGGAAGATAAATGTATTACTTTGCTATGCTCTTTACCATATTCGTGGGATAACCTTGTGGTAGCAATTGGTAGTACAAATTCATCCACATTGAAGTTTGATATTATTGTGGCATCTCTAATATCAGAGGATATGAGGAGAAAAGCCATGGAGGGCACTTCAAATGATGCCCTAACAGTGAGAGGGTGTGCCAAGGAAAATGATAAAACAAGATCTTGTGATAGATCTAAGTCTAGAGGTAGATCCAAGTCTCATGGAAATTTTGAGAGAAAGTTTTGGAAGTGTGGCAAGCCTGGTCACAAGAAGAAGGACTGCATATCAAAGAATGTTGATTCTGGAAAGAGCTCTGATGAATCCACTTCCATAGAGATACATAAATCTACTGATGAAGGATGGGATGTATATCTGGCATCTTGCTCCACACGATTAGATAAAAATGATTGGTTGATCGATATTGGTGCCTCTTTTCATATGACTCCTCACAAGGAGTGGTTCAGTGAATATGAAAGATATGATGGAGGGGAGGTATTATTGGGAGATGATTCACCACTTAGAATCATTGGTCATGGAAGGGTGAAAATTTTGTTACAGGATGGTAGGGTTAAAACCCTCCTAGGTGTGATGCATATTTCGGGCCTTGCTAGAAATTTAATTTTTGTAAGCAAAATGGTTGATGCAGTAGTAAATGTTAGTTTTAATAAGGATTCATACAAAATGGTTCATGGATCTATGGTGTTAGCAAGAGGAGTTTGGATTGGAACTTTGTATAAGTTATTAGGAAGCACTATGATAAATGAGTGCAATAGCTCAATTTTTCCTAAGGCTAAATCAGATAAAAGCTCTACACTATGGAATCAAAGAATGAGATATATTGAAAAAAATGGATTGCATACCCTGCACACAAAAGGTATGGTTCATGGTATCCCTGATTGCTCGATGGTTTTTGATTTCTATGAAAACTGTATTTATGGCAAACAAAATCGTATGAGTTTCCCATTTGGTGCTACTAGATCAAGAGGGGTATTAGATTTGATTCATAGTGATATATTTGGTCCTGTTCCTATACCATCCCTTGGAAATTCATGATACTATGCTTCTTTTGTTGATGATTTTTCAAGATATGCATGGATTTATTTTCTTAAGAGTAAATATGAAGTGTTTAATAAGTTTAGATAATTTAAAGCACTTGTTGAAAATCAATCCGAGAAAAATATTAAGGTGTTGAGGTCTGATAATGGAGGAGATTATTGTTCAAATAAATTTGAGGATTTCTGTAAGCAATGTGGTTTTACAAGATAGAATACTATTCCATATACACCCCAATAGAATGGAGTTGTTGGGAGATTGAATAGATCACTCATGGAAAAGACTAGAAGTATGCTCAGTGGTGCAGGTTTGGCAAAGGAATTTTGGACTGAGGTAGTGAGTGCGGCATGCTACTTGCTAAATCAATATCCTACATCAGTATTGCCAGATCAAACTCCATTTGAAGCATTTTTTGGTAAGAAACCCTCTCTCTCACATCTTAGAGTTTTTTGTTGTGATGCATACATGCATATTTCAAAGGAGAAAATAAGTAAGCTTGATAATAAGGTTGTTAAATGTATCTTTATTGGTTATAAATATAGTGTTAAAGGATATAAACTTTGAATATAGAAACTAAAAGTATGGTCTACAGTAGAGATGTGGTGTTTAGGGAAATGAAAAGTGATCATAGAAAGGAAGTAACAGAAGAAGAACCTGAAAAGGTCCAATTTGATCTCATGGAAGAAGATCACACAAAAGAATATGTGGAAGAGGAACAGACAGATGAGGATCTGGATGAGGATGAACAAGAGGTTCATACACATAGTGGTTCATACATGAAGTTGTACCCATTGTATTCTAATACCACATAGTGGTTTATGGTTGTGAGAGTTTCCTTTATATTTATTGTAATATCCCATTTTCGGGAAAGAAAGTGAATAATAATACCAAGGGGGTGTGGCTCTTGTTTTGCTGGACATAGCCCATATTGGATGAACCAGGATAAATCTCACGTGTTATATGTGCATTGTGTGTTGCCATTTCTTCTAAGTTATTTGTTTTTTCTGCATTATTTCAGGAATAAGTTTCTATAGATATCTTCAAATTGTTTATGTGGAATTTTATCTTCAAATTAGTGGAGAGATATATATTTCTATGAAACCCTAATTCATAAAACCCTAGTTTACATTATTGGGGTGTGAAATTATGGAGCTACAAGATTTTTTTGGAAGGATGATATTAATGCTAGAGAATGGCGGAAAAAAAATAGATCTCTATATTGTAATAATTCTTTCTCGAAATTCAACCTTCATAGGAGTATTAAAGGGGAATCCTAGTCTTGGTTGAACAATTTTTATGAAAGGAATAAATAATACAATTGGGATGAAATAGAGTATGCATTATTGAGTAAATGGTACCAATATTATATAGATAGCCTAATGGATGTCATAAACTACCTTGAAAAGAAACTACAAGGAATTCATAATGAGCAGAATAAAATAAAAGGAGAATGAAAAGTTTTCAAGAAACAAAATGAATACTATGAAAAAGAATTAAAATTACTAAAGAAGAAGAAAGAAGAAAATGTTAAGTAAGATAGTAAGAATAAAGAAGGCACAACTTTGGATTTACAAAAGCAAGAGCAGAATAAAAAAGGTTTAAATTCAGCTAAAAATTCTATATTGCAGGTTCATGGAAGCATTCAAAAGGAACATGTTACTATTTCCATTAACCCTAGCAGTAGATATAATTTTATTAATATTGCTTTGGCTAAGAGGCTGTAAGTTTAAGCAAAAAAAAATAAAGACACACATCTTAAGGGTGATAACGTTCAAATTTTTGAATATTTGAAGATCACCATATATAAATATGTTTTACATTCAGATTTCTATGCTATTGAGATGGATGGTGAGGATAGTGTTCTTGGTTATCCTTGGTTATATTCTTTGGTTACTGTTAACATTAATTTGAAAAAGAATTTTATGAAGTTATGGTATCTGAAAAATAAGATAACATTGCAGGATATTTATCAACTTAAGGAGCAAGGATCCAAGGAAAATCAAGAAGTGGTTGTAGAGAAACAAATTGAAGAACCTAAAATAGAATCCAAGAAGGCAGTAGCAGCAATAGAGTCCATGGAATAAGTAGTAGCAATGAAGTCCATGGAAATAATAGTAACAAATTCCAAGGAAGATTTGATAGAAGAGAACAAGGACACACCAAATAAAGAGAACATGAAAGAAAAATGTGTAGAAGAATTTAAAAAAATGGAGCCAAATGTTGAGAAGTCAAATAAGGTAGAACATCGAGTTAAGGTTTCACCATATCGCCATCCACACCACCATGAGTGGAAATAATCTTGGAGGTATGGTTCAATGCATAAATATTATGGTTCTATATGGATTCAGAAGGGCACCAACTATGGCAGTGTTTGGTGAAGAAAGCATAGTGATCCTGGTTTTCAAAGTGGTTCATAAGCATCAAGGAACAAGTGGATCCATCATTCAAGTTATCAAAATACACCAACAAAATCATGGAGCCAATGAAGCATATTTGGATACTCAAGTAACAAAATAGCATACCAACATCAACGTGTATCACTTGGATGGATGGATGATTGAGATGTGTACCAGTTCCTAACATTGCTTAGCAAATCATATTATCTTGTTTCTTAACATATTTTGAGGATGAAATATTTGTAAGAAGGGTGGCATGTTAGGGTACCTAGGAATAGATATTTGGGGATATATTATTATATTGTATAAGGGTTGGCATGGGCCACACATAACCCAAGGTTGATTGTATTATAATATTATATTATATTATATTATATTATATTATAATATTATATTAGTAGTAGGCTCCCCAAAGTAGAATAAGAATATGGATATATAAAGAAGAGATATTTTCATTTTAATCATCATGGGGAATAATCTTATGTAATCATATTTTCCCATGAAGTGGCTTATGGTACTTTGCCCTCCTTAAGTGGCTCTCTCATATTGGGAGAACTTGTGGATTGATTCCTTCTTTAAGGAGTGATATTGGTGTTTCCCTACCTTAAGGGTATTATCTATGGATTGTTATTGTGGATAATTATTTGTAGATGAATGATTTGATATTAATGTATATTGGTGAACAATTTTGTTAATGATAATAAATTTCTACAACACTCTACTAGTGGATAGTGTAGAGAATACATACTTTCTTACAATGAGCCCTATATATAATAAGATAAGTTACTTGGGCCTCACTCTTCCTAAGTGCATGAGGGACACATGTCCTTTTACATCATTGCACATATACAACTTGCATATGGACACTTGTGCATAGGTTACTTATTCCCCAAGTAACTCCTACTCTAATAATCTACCTAAGGTGGTACATAGACATGTACCTAAATAATGTAATATACTCTAACTCTAACACCCCCCTGTATTACATTATTTAGGTATTGAAGACTTTAGTCTTCAATCTGGATCTTCATCTGGTTCAATCTTCAATGGAGATCTCCAATATCCAGTCTTCATAAGGACTCCTCTCCTAGAGTCTCTTCTTGAATCTGCTACAAGGCTTCTAGGGCCTTTTCTCCTTCTATAATATTGTAGGTCTACAATATTTAGCAATGGGATCTCTTCTCAGGCCTCCAAATCTAGAATCTTCCATTCCTTATATAAGGTCTTCCATCAAACAATCTCAAAGCAATGAAATTTACCTATAGTGGGGCAAATGGCACATCCGGTTGGTAAAACCATAGCAATGGTGTTTGGATCAATTGTAGCAATAGTACTTTCTTGTGGCTTGCTCTACCACCTAGATTCCTCTAAGTATTTTTGTAAGGGGCTTCCATTGCTTCCATAGGTGACTAGCCATCTCTGAATCTTCCCTCTTCCTTCAATTTTGCTTCATTTGTTGGATTAATTCTGAATAATATATTATTTATAAATTTCTTGTAGGAAGCTTCCCAACTCACTGAATTTCCTTTCCCTACAACAAAGTATTAGTACTAAAATCTGAATTTGGAATTGATGAATCTTCACTAGTTGATTGTCAAACTAGTGGTTGCAATGTTGAGTTCTAGTCTTCATGAGTTCTTGTAACTCTATGGAAAAACTCTAGCCAGATGCTCCAATGTGGCTTCCTTGGCCATTAGGTCTATCTTGGAGTCTTCAATCCCTATTAATCTACAACAAAGAACTAATATATGCACTATGAAGGTACATCGACCTTCGAGCAATGAAATTGAAATCTTCTATTTTTATGTTGTAGGAGGTGTCCCAATCATTTGAGAATTAATTCTCTACAACAAAATAATAGAATATGATAATATAGATCTCAATAGAAAATATTCTTTAGCTCTGACTCTATCATGGCTAGATATATAATTTGTCTACCTCTAGATCATTGTATCTGAGTTACCTCTAGGTTTCATTCTCTGGATCACTACCTCTGAAATTTTACCACTAGTACTACCTATGGGTCACTACCTCAGGGTCACTACCTTTAGGTCACTGCCTCTAGATCATTACCAATGGTATCACTATCTCAAGGTCACTACCTCTAGAACTCTGCCTTTGGGTCACCTCAAGATAATCATTATCTTTGGGTCATCCACTAGAATACCCATAAGGGTATTGCCTCTATAGGATCATCACTATAGATTACCTCCCAAGCTATGCTTGGATCATGATCATCTATCTCCTATTTTTGCATGACAAGATTAGTAACATTCTTTCCATTCAATGCACTTTGATTCTCCATTATACTTGATTTAAGTGCAATATGTTTGTATGATGTAGCCTACCTTATGACTCCCTAGATAAGAGTATATAATCAATCTTGCTAAGATCTCTTCAATTTTATAGATTTTGAAGAATACCTTCTATCTAGCAAGTGTTTAGATGCAATATGAGCTTTTAGCTTTCTAGGTTTTAGTAGAATTCCTTATTTCTCCCTAGTTTAAGTATTGTGAACTAATTTGATAAAACCTTTCTTGGATTAGGTTTTGTAGGCTTCCTTATATCTCCCTAGTAGTTTAGAATATGCTTAGTTCACCTTCTAAGTTGATTTTGCAATGTTTTGAGAATAATCAACTTTTAATATCTCCTTATTAATAAGTAGAAATCTAATGCACCTTCAAGTTTTGATGAGACCTTTAAGTTGGATTAATGTCTCAATAATGTAAGAGACTAATGTAGAAATGTATTTCCAACTTTCAAGCAATAAATAGCTATGCTCCTTTAACCTTCAATGGTTTAATTTTTCTAAATTCCAATAACCTATGTTTGAAGTAGTATACCTTATATCTCCCTAATTTGGAATTTTAGAAATTAATTAATATTTGCAATAATAATAATTTTCCAATGTTGAAAACCTTATTCCTCCTAAATTAATTAATTGCAAATATTTAAGGTTTAGAAAATAATATTTTGCAAATTAATATTAATTCTCTAAGGTAGAAATCCTTATATCTCCTTCTTAATTATTAATTGCAAAATATATCAAGGTTGAAATCTCAAGCAATGATATATTTCCTTATCTTCAATTTGCTTTCTATTTTGCTAAGGTTATAATTACTTTAATGCAATTATTTAACCTTAGACATGTTCACCTTATATCTCCAATTAATTTGAAAGAAAATATAATTTATAATTTACCTTGGATAACCTTATATCTCCCTATGATTTAATTTAAATATTTATAATGAATCTTATAAAAACCTTAAAAATCCATCCTTTTTTCTCCATGAATATAACTTTATAACCATTGAAATAAAATGTTATATTTCCAAAGTAAATATAAATAACCTCCCAACTTTACCTTGAATATTCGCGAAGGTGTTTTAAATGGATTTTGGATGAGGAATACAACTACCAGTAGGGTTTGTGTGCCACGTGGAGAGCATGCACTGGTTGGTTCTTGATAACATCATTTCTTTTAACAACACATTCTCCTCTTGTGATAATGCCTACTCTTTTGTAATGGCTCTGGTTTTGCATGCTGAATGGGTAAGCTAAAAATAGGATGAAATAGTGATGGGTAGATAGTGCATAGGATCTAGGCAAGCTGGAATGACCAGATCTACAACAAGGAATAAGGTACTACATCATTTGAACCTCTCTCATACAAGAAATAGAATATGTGGATGGTCTACATGTTGAGAAGTGTAGGTCTGTAAGCATGGTGTAATGGTGAATAGTACAGTATGGGCACACTCACAAGATGTAGATCTGGAGCATGCACAGGTTCGACAGCTTGTTAAAAATAGTAAGAATGGGGGAAATTACCTAGGGTTTGCATAGTAAATAGGAAATGGATAGCATCTTTGAAGGTGAAGAATAGTTTTGGGTCCACGAGTAGGGCCTATGAGTGATATAATAGTGAGGATTTGATCCATAGAATGGTATTTTATGGTGGGTGCATGATGAACTAGGGTACATATTTACTATTTGGTAAACCCTCACACACATCAAGAGTAGTAGGACCATGACCTAGGGTTTGTAGCTAGGTATGAGGTGCAACAAGAGGATGAGTGGTATATTGGAGGAGTAGTTGTTTTGAATCCTAAATGAATATCCATGTCAAGAAGAGGAAAAAAACCCCAACATGAAACTGGAAAGAAAGTGGGATGCACAAATATTCAATGCACTATTTTGAAGCTCAAAATCTGCAAAATAAAACAAGAAAAAAAGAAAATCCTAAAAAATGGCCATTTTCATAGGCATGAGGCCTTTTGTATTCTTTTTTTAGTCCTCCCTATGCTTAGAATATAAAACGCAAAGTTTCCTATACCCTAATTTTTTTAACCCATCAAAAATTCCATTTTTAAGCATTTTTACTTGGAGTAGTGCTCGGATGGGTGACCTCCCGAGAAGTCCCAATTTTTGCACCTTTTGTGGATTTTCCTATTTCTATGGATCTACCATGTGCTCTGATACCATGTTAGATTTTTGAGCTATATGCTAAAAGGAAATGAAGCCACAAGTAATGGAAATAAGCAAGCAATCTAACAACTATGATAATGGAAGCTAAACAAGCATGAAACTAAGACAAGATACTTTAGAAATAGCTCATGTAACAACCATTAATGGAGGCTCACAAAAATGGAGAATGGATACAACATGAAGCTCTCACTCTACTAGTGGATAGTGTAGAGGATACATACTTCCTTACAATGAGCCCTATATATAATAATATAAGTTACTTGGGCCTCACTCTTCCTAAGTGCATAAGAGACACTTATCCTTTTACATCATTGCACATTATACAACTTGCATATGGACACTTGTCAATTTATTCTTTGCACATTATAACACTTGTGCATAGGTTAATTCTTCCCAAAGTAACTCCTACTCTAATAATATACCTAAGGTGGTACATAGACATGTACCTAAATAATGTAATATACTCTAACTCTAATAACATCTAGGCTCTTATTATCACTCCTTGATGTCCTTAGGTTTAGTACCTTACCTGGAGATCTTCCATCCACTTTTTCGTGATTGGATGTACATGACACAACTTCAAAATTTTAATATCCATATATTTCCATATCCCTGGGCATTTATTTTTATATTTCTTACTTTTGATCCATTATCTCTTCCTCCTTGTTAATCCTCTAATCTCATTGTATCATAGAAGTTAACCTTTCTGGAGCATCATGGTTTTATATGGTATTAGGTTCCTCTATTAGAATAACTATTTTACCTCCTTCCATCTCAATTTAATATTGTAAGTTTTCCTTAGTGTAGACACCTAGATTTGACACACTAACAAAGCCAAAGATATCAAACAAGTCACCCAACATCATCAAACACTCAATCTGCCCTAACCTAGCAATTTGAGCATCATTTTCAGCCTCTACAAAGTTTACCACTCTGAACAAAAATGCCACTAGCAAATTTGTTCACCCAGTGGAAAATTTGAAAAACCCTCAAAAGCCAAACACTAGCAAGTCAAACTGACTATTGAACAAAACCACCAATTTGGGAATAAAAATTCCACTAGAAATTTTTTTTGAGTGGTGATTTTATAAACATAGCTAGAATATCTTGGCACAAACCAAGGGTAGGTGGAATCTTCCATCCCACTACCTCCTCTAATCCTGCATGTTTCAACAATGAATCAGACCTCAAATTCTTAAATTTTATCTAACTAATTATCCCTCCTAATATCCCCTCAAAATTCTATTTAAACAACCCTTGGGGCAAGCATTCCATAAGAAATTCCAAGCTAATTATATTATTCCCACATTCTTCTAGCTCTCACTTCGATTAGCATTCTCCTTAGACATTTTGCAAGCATTTACTTGGAGGTAATCCAAGCAAGGAAAAGAGGACTTTGGATCAAGGAGGTCATCTTGGAGGTAAGGAAGGGCTATTTCTATGTGATAGCATTCCTAGCACCTCACTTCTCTCTATTTCCTTTGCTTCCATTCTACATTTTGTTCTCTAGATATTAGCCTTGCTAAATTGAGTACTCCATTTTACTTGCATTTTCCTCCATTTGCATGCTTCTAATATATTTGTGTAGGGTTTGTCTTTGTTTGTAGGCCCTAAAATATTTTTTGCAGGTCTTATTTAAGCATATACATATTCATTTCAAGCATCTAACATCTCTTTGTAGTTTTATTTAAGTCATTTTTACTTGTCCTCATTTTTCTTATTGATCTTCTTCATTTGCAAGATTTTTGCTTCATTTATTATTGTATTACTCTCATAATATTTGGCATCCTCTTCATTTATAGTTATTCTTATTCATATTAAAAAAAAAAACAACACTTTATTTCCTTTCTATGCATATCTAATCTCACATTTATCTCATGGAATAAATTTAGTCTAATCTCTTTTGCACTCCATTTTCTCATACATTTATATGTTGTTTCATATTTTTAGTCATATATACTTACTCTTTCAATTTTTAAGCCATTGTGGTGTGGATACAAGGCCATAATTTTTTTGTTATCTCACCACTTAGATAATTACATAACTCCCATTTCACTCCCCTCTCTTTTCTTCTTTATTGTTGTATATTTTAAGTTCACAACAACATTTCAAATTTTGAACATTTGCATTGTTTTTCTTAATTTATCACTAATTTGCTTTGATTAAAGTTAAATTAAATTCTTATAAATAATTACTAACATACTTACTTGCATTTTCACTCTCTTGCATCTCCACTTTGTCAAAATTCTAGTCATTTTGTGGATTGTCCACATCCCTTGCATATACATCTATTTTGATCACAAATTTGTGAGATTTTGTAGCTCAATTCCCTAAATTTGTGATCCACAAACTTAGTGGATCCTTACAAAAAACAAATCCTGCCATTACATTACAAAAATTCCAAAAAATGGCTTCAAAATTACCCTTTCAATCATCTCAACCCCATTTTGGAACAAAATTGCCACTTCATATAGTCACTAGCGATTTGTCTCTTTGGAATACATAGAATAAATTTACCACTAGTTGTTTTGTAATTGATCTGATGATTTTTTATAGCTTAATTTCCATTTACAATAGTAAGCATACTTATTATTTTCCATAAATAGGAGGTTTGATCAAGTGATAAGACAAGAATCCACCCTTTCTAGCGCTCAAACAAACCCCCAAAGCTAAAAATCTTTTTTTTTTGGTTTTTTATATAGGAAAAAATTTGACAATGAAATTTTTGTGATTAGTGTATATTTTTTACAAACATAAAAAAAGGTAATCATACCACTTGGTATCATCTCAAACCTTATTTTTGAGTTTTTTTTTAGCATTTTGCCTCTTTTTTGTTACTATTTTGGCTCTAAAAATCACATTTCATTTGGTAAATCAAGGAACCCTAATTTAATTTTTATCTTTCTTACAAAACACATCTAAAATTGGTCAAAATCAAGGAATATTAGCTCAAACTTAGGTTTCTTCTTATTTTCAAGTACTTAGGCAAGAAATCGAAAGGTATATAGGTTGCATCTTCATTTAACTTGACTTCTTGCATTCATTCATTATTTGCCTTGAAAATAAAACACCTCCTTAGTTAGCTCATTGTCAAAATGAAAAGCATTTAAGTTATATTTTGTTTTCTTACATTTATGTAATGTAGGTTTTTGCATACATCATTAGCGATCTTTACCTTTAGTTTAAATAACCTTTTAAGCCTTGAAAATGAGTCAGATTAGTGATCCAAATCTTAGGTGTTTTTTTAAATAAAACTTATAAAAACATCGCTACACAAGCATAACATCAACATTGACACCTTGAAAAATTGCATTGAGTAGAACCTATTCACTTAGAATATATCTATATCTTTTGGGCCTCCTTTGGAAAGAGGCTCTCAAGTAGGGAAGCAGGGGTTCCAATGAGTCCCCTCTACATTTACACCTTGGACGTGGTTATCTCTAGAAAATAATATTTTTCTATGTCTACATCTTGGTGAACCCAATGTGAAACACTCTTTTTCCTTAAATAAGATAAAAGTTTGTTAAAATTAAGCAAGATCACAAAAATTTATTTTCATAGCATACATCACATTAAATAAATATAGAAAGAACATAACCAATTGTTAGGCCTACTAAGGAAATGGTAATGACCCCTTGAGTAAACCAATGTATGAACTTAGAGGGAAAAATATATCTTAGCTAGTATATTATAGTGGGCTAGTGGGAGTCATAAGAAGGGCTACTTTTCAAGGTGACATAAATATTTCAAAACATCTTCTCTTCTTTGCTATAAGTACTCTAGAAACAAAACTCTAATAAATTTTACCCCACCTTTTCAAAAATATTTAAACCATGGCTCAACACCCTTATAATACTCAAAGAAAGGATTTAGTATCCTCATATTATGAGTCCTTTACACAAGAGCATGGTGATCAAGTAGAAAATCCTTGGTCACAACACACATAAGAAGAACAAGTAATTGAGAATGTTACCTTCAATTCTATAGATCACATTAGGGATTACATCAAAATAAACAAAAATATATTTTTATATGTCCTTAGGGATGAGTTAAAATAACAAGGTGAAAAGGAATCACCTACAATCCATGATAACATTGAACAATCTAATGGTCATTCCACTATGGCACAAACCAGTGAAAATCAAAATTACTTTGCTAGTATTAATGTGGCTATGGCACAACCCACCGATTCTACAACTCCACAAACCATATTTATGGGGGAAACCATAATGGGCACCTCCTTTTCATCATCTTCACCTAGTATTACAATCCCAATTCTAAATCCTAACTCCACAAACCCATTTCTAACTCATGATTTAGGGATTAACCAAACCCCTCCAACCATGACATCCAACCAAGCCATGTCATCTTTCATGAACTTACCTTTTATGTCTCAACCTCTTACACAACCATTTTTTACTCTACCTACTCCATCAAATCCTCCACCTAATGATCTTCAAGATATCAATACTAATATTTTAGACCTTGAAAAGAGAGACTCTAAGTTTGAAGAGCTTGAATGCCAAATTGCCTCTCTACAAGGATCATCTAAGCTAAAATATTATTTTGAAGAATTCTATAATGAACCATTAGATATTACAATAATCAACCACCCCTTCCCAAAAAATTTTGAAACTCCTAAGTTTCAAATGTACAATGGAAAGTGAGACCCCATTAACCACCTAAGGCTATTCCAAATAGCATGTAGTGATATCAACCATAATTAATAATTTATCCTTAGGTTATTTCCTAAAATCCTTAGTACTTTAGCCTTGGAATGGTACTTCCAAATACTTCATCACTCGATCAAGAAGTTCAAAGATATCATGGAAGCATTTTTTAAATAATTCTCAATCTATATAGAGGACAAGGTCACCATAGATGATCTATAACAACTAAAATAAACCAATACCAAGTTTTTCTTAGATTTCTTACCTAAATGGAGAGATCTCATGGGAAAACTTCAATACATTCCTCCTCCTAAATAGCTCTTGAATATTTTCATAATAAATCTCCATTAAAAACTATCATACCCCTTATAAATGATGAACCTAACCTCTTTTGAGGAAGCTACATATATGGCCAAAATGGTGGAAGTCATCCTTATAAGGTGAGGATAACTCGAATACAACAAGAAGAGGGATAAAAAACCTCTAGAAAAGGTCAATACAAGAACAAGCATGTTGTGGGAGATGGTTTGATAGATTCCCACAAAAACAATAATGTAAATGCAACTCAAAATTTTCCTCAAAAATTAGTAGTGCAAAGACAAGATAAACCTAAAAGACACATACCAACACTAGACAGAGTCTAGTTGTCATGTTAAAAAAGCTCCTTGATTCAAATATGGTAGAACTCCCTACCATTAGACCTTGGGATACTACCAAAGAACTACCAAATTGGTACAAACATGATAAACATTGTGAATACCATCATATAGAAGGACACACAACCAACAAATGTATTACCCTAAAGAACGTTATTCAAGATCTTATAGAGGAAGGTAAGATAGTCTTCAACCAACAAGATCCCCCTAATAAAAATTTGGGGATATTTAAAAACCCTTTGCCACTACAAGAACAAAAACTTTGCCAACTTCATAGGCACTATGCACTTATCAATATCATCTTACATAGTGACTAGACAACAAGCGAAAATCCAATCCTTGGATCAACCACCCTTAGTTATTCAAAGAAGTACTAAGGGAAATGTGCCTAATAAATCACATTTGATTCTCACACCTTCTCAAAACACCTTACACACTTTTTATCTTCACAAATAGTTGGAAGAATTACCTACAAAAATCTCTCTTCTAGAGTTACTCAAAACATCACCCGCTCATAGAAAAATATTGCTAGAACTTCTAGGTGAACAAGAAGTTCCTCAAGACACATTCCCTAATGATATCACCAACGTAGTTGGATTTACTAGGTTAAATAGCACCATCTTGGAATTCCACAAAATATATACACCCCTAGAAACAATATTAGGAGATTCACCCCTTTATATCATAGTCCAAATAGGGGATAAACATATCAAGAGAGTCTTAGTGGATAACATGTCAGCCCTAAATATTTGTAATATTAAATTTTACAAAATTTTGACTTAGGAATAAAATATTTACAAAGATTAGATCTTATTATTAGAGCCTTCAATAATTAATAAAGATAATTAACATGCACCATAACTTTACCTCTAAAATTAGGACCTTGTGCCCTCAATACACTCTTTTTTTATATTATGTGATGTAATGTACAACATTCTCCTTGGGATACCTTGGATACATTCCATGAAGGCAGTCCCTTCTACCCTACATCAATATCTAAAATACAAATATCAAGAGAGAATAATCCATGTCCTTTGGGACCCTAAACCTTTTGCCTTATGTACTTTCTCGGATACTTAGAAGGAACTCAATCTTTACCCCTCAATACAACCAACATTAATATCTAGTTAGTTAGTGATAGACAAGGGAAAAGGAATTTATAGGAACCCCTTATAAATCTAGGGGATGATCCTCAATCTTCTTTTGATGATCAAATCAACTTAATCTATAAAAATATTGGCCTGTTGGATATTTTGAGTAATTGTGTTGTCATTTATGTCAAGAAACAATGTTAGTGATGTCATAAGTTAGTGCAAGGAATTGACAAAAGGAGGGTTAAAATATTTATATTTTAAGCCCAAGATATTTGGTTTAAATATTCACATGATTGGTCAAAATATTGACAAAACACCTTGAATAAAGGAGATACCTAGGCTCAAAGGAAATAATATTATAATATTAAAGTTGTTCAGATAAAGCCTAAGGTTGGAAAATACCTAGGCCTGAAGAAAATAATATTATAATGTTTATTATTATAATATTAAGAGTTTAAGTTAAGCCTAAGGTTAATTAATTATAATATTTATATTATAATTAATAATATAAATTAATTTAATTAAACCCTAAGTTAGGGTTGGGCGCAAAATATTTGATTTTAATATTTTCCCGCTGATGTCGAGCAAAAATAAGATATGGTATTTATACCATATGGTTTGGATGCAATAAAGCAAGTCTCCAAAATAATATTGCACATGCGAAGGGCTAAGAAATATCTCGAGCGATTTTTGTGAGCAAGGCAAAGGTTTTAATGTTTTTTAAAGGATTGAAGTGGACTACGAATGAATAAGGTGAAGTGAGGGTACACTCCCATCACTATCCACTTGGGTGGTCTAGTGGTAAGGCCTGATGCATAGGTTGTTGGCAAGACAGAGGTCCCGTGTTTGATCCTTGGTAGTAGGGGAGTTTAAAGGTTTTTATCCTTTTGGTTTATGGTGTCGATGAAGGAGATAAGAGGTGGAAGGTGCATCATTGGTTTTGTGAGGGTGCATAGCCTACATGGCTACCTAAGATGTGGCTAAGGCACTTGGCGAGTAGGTGAATGTGAGTTTGAATCATGTGGGGTGCTTTGTGGAGTCTAAGGCATGCAAAAATTAATTTTTTCTTATGGATAAGGTATGAATAAATAATTTTAATTTTTGCCAAGTGTTAATTAATTTTTGGAGTTTATAAGGGTTTCCAAGGGTTTTTTTTGGCATAATTTGGAATTAATTTTGGGTTGAGAGTTGGAGAGGATAAGGTGTATTCAAGGACTTTCAGATTGTAATTTGAAATTTATTTTGAGGGTTGAAATTTGATTAAAATATTTTATTAAGTTGGAGTTAAAAGGATTTATAGGGAGATTGTCATTATAATTTGTTGTTATGAGTGAATGATTTATTGATTGAAGATTAACTTTTTAAGGAGTAATAAGGTGTACTTGTGACTTGACATTTATTGTATGGTGAAATATTTGTTGAAATAAATATTCTTGTGGAGATTTTGAGATAGGTTGTTGCTATCTAACCTAGAGTTGGCAAAATAATTTGGTTGTGAGTAAAACAGGTTTTGAAGACATATCTCCATCAAAACAAAAGGTATGGGCACATCTTCCTTATTATTAAAATATTGTTGGATTGAATGTTGTTAAATGCAAATGTGGAGTGAAAAGTATTATTTGATAAGCATTGTTGAAAATTTTTGAGTGATTTTTCATATGCATGATAAGTGAATGTTTAAAGAGAAAATTTGAGTCAGAGATTGAGGGTTGTTTGAGTTAGGGTTTGAGACCCATATTGTGCTTTTGTTTGGAGAAGAATAGAAACACTTGTTTAGGGTTTTTAAGCAAGTTGTGTTTCATTGATTGAATTATTGAGTGAAAGTTCTTGAGCATTGGTTTTGAGTGATATTGAAAGTGTATGTGCAAACATTAGAAATCATATTTGTGAAAGCGATAGAATTAATGATTGAATAGAACATATTTAATTTTTTGATAGAGTACATCATTCTCTATATTTTCTAGAGGTTAAATGAATTCTGAATAGAATATGTCTAAACTACTTCAAGTTAAAGGAATTACTTTGAATATTAGACAAAGTAATTGATAGCATTTTGTGCAAGATTTGAGATTGATTAAGCATATCTTGTGAGCTGTATTGAGCATGTGTTTGAGCATATTTGAGTAAGTTTTTGTGAAATCTTAAGGATAGAGTTAATCAAGCTTTTGTGAAATCTTGTAAGCATATTTGAGGTAAGTCTTTGGTGAAGACATGAGAGAATATTGAGCAAGTTCTTGAGAGGACTTGAGAATAGATTTGAGGTAAGTCTTAGTGAAGACTTGAGAGTAGATTTGAGGTAAGTCTTAGTGAATACTTGAGAGCAGGTTTGAGGTAAGTCTATCGGGACTAAATAAAAGGCAAAAATATATTGATAATATGTATTACAATATATAGGCATAAATCCTATGAGGGAGATATGACAAGTGTCATAATCTCCACTCCAAGTGTCATGTAGAAGACACATAACTCTAGTTGGAGAACTAAAACTGGAAATAATACAAGTGGCATAACTGGAGTAAAGCATAGTGCACATTAAAATAATATTCTAATATTCCCCCTTAATGTGCACTATCCTAACTATAGAAAAAAATAAGTCAACATTAGATAACAATCCCCCTTAATGTTGACTTCTATTACATACATAGAGCAATTTTCTAAACTGAGAAAACTTGTCTTGTCCAAATGACTTGGTGAAGATGTCAGCCACTTGATATTGTGTTGGTACATACTATGTATAATGTCTTCTTGGACCATTTATCTAATGAAGTGATGATGGATCTCAATGTGATTTATTATGGCATGGAAAACTGGATTCTTGATCATCTTGATGGTACTTTGATTGTCACATATATATATATATATATATATATATATATATATATATATATATATATATATATATATATATATATATATATGTTGGACCATCTATGAATAGCCCAATGTTCTGAAGTAATTGCATCAACCAAATTGTCTCCTTAGTTGCCTCAACTGCTACTCTATATTTAGCCTCAGCTGAATATAATGAAACTATGTTATGCTTCTTGGTGCTCCATGAAATAGAGCCTTGGCCCAACTGAAAACAATAACCTAATGTGGATCTTCTAGTTTCAAGACAACTAGCCCAATCTAAATATGTGTAGCCAATCAATGAAAAATCATCACATGATGTATACATAAGTCCATGATGAGGTGTGGCCTTGAGGAACCTCAAAATCCTCTTAGCTACTATCCAATGGCTTTTATTAGGATCCTGCATGAATCTAGAAACAAGGCCAACTAAATATAAAATATCTAGTCTAGTTGAAGTTAAATAAATCAAACTTCCAACTAGATGCCTATAAAGGGTGCCATCAACTCTTTCTTCATCATCACTATTAACCAATTTCAACCTAGTTTCCATGGGAGTGAGAGAGGGCTTAAACTGCTCCATGTGAAACCTCTCCAAGATAGACTGAATGTATTTAGCTTGTGAGATAAAAATATTATTAGGTTTTTGCCATACCTCTATGCATAAGCAATAGTGGAGGAGGCCTAAGTTTGTCATCTCAAACAATTTGCATAAGTTCTACATGATCAACCTTATTCCTTCTATGCCATCACCTATAATAAGAATATCATCCACATATAATGTAACCAAAATGATGCGTTTTTTCTATTTTTTCACATAGAGAGTAGATTATGTTGCAAATCTAGTGAAAAATATTTGCATACCAAGATCGGGGCACTTTCTTCAACCCATATATATATATATATATATATATATATATATATATATATATATATATATATATATATATATATATATATATATATATATATATATATATATATATATATATATATATATATATATATATATATATATATTTATTTATTTATTTATTTATTTATTTATTTATTCGATCGAGGACTTTTATTTCTTGGCCTTCAACTATGTACCCTAGTGTTTGGTTCACATACACTTCCTCCTTCAATTTACCATTGAGAAATGTACTTTTGACATCCATCTGATATATAGGCCAATGCTTTTGAGCTACCAAAGCAATAACTATTCTGATTGTAGTCATATTTTCCATAGGAGAAAAATTATCCTCATAATAAATTCCCTCTTGTTGCTTATAGCCTTGAGCTACTAGGTGAGCCTTCTAGTGATCTAGTGAACCATATACTTTATAATTTGCCTTGTACACCCATTTTGTGACAATGGTATATTTGCCTTAGGGTAAATCAACTAACTCCCAAGTGTGATTCCTTTCAATGGAATCCAATTCTTGATCCATGCCAAGAACCCATTTAGGATCACCAAGTGCTTCTTTGAAATTAGAATGTTTAGGTTGGCTAAGGACTTTAGCCATGAGGACATAATTCACTTGGTGTCTTAGGGCTTAAGGCCTTTTACTTGTATAAGTGGGCAAATTACTTCGGGGTTCATCTATGGTGGATTGAACCCACTTAGATAAATGATTGGATGATGTAACTTGATCATTAGATGGAGGACGAGATGGAGGACATGGATCATTTATGGGAAGTTCTTCATGTGGAGGAATTTCTTGATTTATGTATGAATAGGAAGGACTAGATGATATTGTATGTATCAAGGAAGCAACTATTTCATTAGTTAATTCCAAAGTGGGTGCCATAGAAGGAGGATTAAATGGGCGATACTCATGAAAGGTAACATCCCTAGATATAAATATCCTCTTGAAAATATGCTCATACAATTTATAGGTATCGACACTATCACTATAGCCAACAAAGATGCATTTTTGTCTCTTATCATCAAATTTCTTCCTTTTTTATGAGTAATATGAGCATGGTATCACATCCAAAGACTTTAAAATGGCCCACATAGGGCATCCTTCCACTCCATATTCTTCTGGTGTTCTTTCATGTAAGGCCTTTGTGTAGGACCTATTAGTCAAGTATGTAGCAATAAGAACAACTTCTCCCCAAAATTAGTTAGATAATGTAGTAGCATGTAACATTGATTTTTCCCTATTTGTGATTGTTTGATTCATCCTCTTAGCTACTCCATTTTTTTGGGGGGTATAAGGAGTTGTGAATTGCCTCCTTATCCCATGGTACTTACAAAAATTAAATAATTCATTGGAGACATATTCTCCACCATTATCTGATCTTAAGGTGGAGATTTTGTAACCACTTTCTCTGTCAACAAGTGCCATGAATTCTTTGAACTTATCAAGGGCTTACCATTTATACTAAATTATGTAGATCCATACCTTTCTATTGTAATCATCAATGAAAGTGATGTAGTATTTGGCCCCAGTATAATATTGAACGGATATTTTCACACAAATGTCTGAATGAACCAAATGTAATGGTCTATTGGATCTCCAAGCCTTTCCTAACTCAAAAGGTTGTCTATTATGTTTGGCAATAACACATGGATAACAAAAACATTTAGACTCCTTAAGATGTGGAAGTCCTTTTACCAAATATTTCGTTGACATCATTTGAAGATTATGAAAATTTAAATACCCATTCTTTCATGCCACATATACTCCAAATAAAAAGTAGTTGTTGTATGCAAAGAGTTTTGAGTTACAAATTTGGTAGGGAGGTAGTAAACACCATCCTTTTTTACTCCCATGGCTTTGACAGTGCCATTTGGTTCCTGAATGTAGCACTTGTATTTTTCAAAATAGATAGTATAGCCCTTATCTATAAGTTGCCCAATAGAAATAAGGCTCCTTTTAAGACCAGGAACATACAAAACATATGTTGCAGGAAAATTATTCCCATCATGCAAAGCAAGTGGTGTTTCCCCAACATCTTCAATGGGAAGGACACTTTCATCACCAATAGTAATGAATTGATTTGAAGTAATTTTGAGGCAGTCCCATTACATTTTTTAGCCTCAAATATTTTTGTATTCTAGAGTGCATTTTTGGTTGAACCTGACACTCTATGTAAGTGAACCTAGTATCTAGTATTCTCCTCTATCATACTTTGTGGATGCAATAGCTAGTTACCCATGCATTTCAGTAATATGAGGTGATTACCATAAGGATACTTACTCTAGGGACTACAAAAATAGACACCCTAGACTCTATTTGAGGATTTTTTTGGATCAACTTATAAATACTATAGACAAAGACACTTTTGAAGAATCTATTCTCTTCTTTCTTCTTCACCTCCATATATGGATTCCATGGCTCATTTTTAATTGTATTTCATGGATCGTATTTCTCTTGTATTAAGGTACATTTTCGATAGAGACCGACACCTTCTAGATTGAGTTTCACCATGAGGGGGGGATATGATATTCATGGTGAACCTAGTTAGTGACCTATGAGAGGAAAAATACCTAGAGGATGACTTGTAGAGGCAACAGATCTAGAAGTGGCTGTCCTTGAGGAACTTAGATGATTGACCCAGAGGCAACATACCTATGGAAGTTGTTGATCCTGAGGCAACAGACTGAGATGTATACACTATTTATCTAGCATTTTTTATAGTTGGAGATCCAAGTGTGAATTACATGAGCCTAGACCAAATCATGTAATAAAGGAGTATATTTAAGGTTCTTTTATTGAAGTCAACATTAAGGGGGAATGTTACCTAATTTTGATTTGTTTTTTTTCTCTATAGATTAAGATAGTGCACATTAAGGGGGAATGTTAGAATATTAATGTGCACTATACCTTCAGTTTTAGTTTGACACTTGTCATGTTCTCTTGACACTTGTCACATTTTTCATATAGGCTTATGCCTATATATTGTACTCTTTTCTATATCAATATATCTCATCTTTTTCCCATTCCCAACATTGATGTTGGGACAGAAAAAAAGTCATAGATATATTGACAATATGTGTTACAATATATAGGCATAAAGCATACGAGGAAGATATGACAAGTTTCATAATATCCACTCCAGGTGTCATACAGAAGACACATCAATCCAATTGGAGAACTGAAACTAGAAATAAGACAAGTGGCATAATTGAAGTAAGATATAGTGCACATTAAAATAATATTCTAACAAAAGTCTTAATGAAGAATTGAGAGCAGATTTGAGGTAAGTCTTAGTGAAGACTTAGGAGTATATTTGAGGTAAGACTTAGTGAAGACTTGAGAGCATATTTGATACAAGTATTAGTGAAGACTTGAGAGCATATTTGAGGTAAGTCTTGGTGAAGACTTGAGAGCATATTGAGCAAAGTTCTTGAGAGGACTTGAGGACATATTTGAGGAAAGTCTTGGTGAAGACTTGTGAGAAGATTTGATTGATTGATTTGTTCAAGATTTGTGTTAAGGCTTGGGGTAAATCTAAGCAGAGTTTATTCATAATTAGATCAAGCTTTGTGTTAAGGCTTGAGGATAGATTTGAGGATATATTTTGGTGTAGATTTGAGAGCATATTTGTGCTATATCTAAGATAGAGTTAGAGTAGATTTTTACTAGACCGAGGATAATATTTGGTGTAGATATGAGATAGAGTTGAAATTAATCTTTGGAGGTGATAGATCAGATGATAGTAGTCTCCAGTGGATAGAGATCCATTAGCCAGGGTAGTGATGACAATGGTATTCTAAGTGAGGATAGAGGTCTTCTATGGAGAGAGATCCACAAGCCAGTGCAGTGGGGATAATAGTATTCTAGAATGTCATCAACCAAAGTAGGGGAGAAAGAGTTCTCCTATGGATATAGTTCCATGAACCAGAGTAATGGGAAAGAGTTATCCTATGGAGTGTGATCCACAAAGCAACTGGGAAGATAGATTTCTTATGTGGGGAGAGATCCACGAATCATTTGAGGAGAAATATTTCTCTTGGATCAAGGTCCACAAACCATAAAAGGGGAAAGAGTTATCATATGGATAGATATCCACAAAGTAGATCATTAAGGGATTGGTGTCTCCTTTGTACAAGAGGTACATAAAAATTGTAATAAGGAAGTGATTCCCAGGATATTTGTTGAGAAAATTTAGTAGAAATATTTTCTCCGTGGAGTAGCCCACATTCAGTGAACTGCATTAAATTGGTGTCTATATTGTTTTTGATGATTTTTTCATTGCTTAACTACTGCTATTGATATTACCATTGATATATTATATAATATTGTTTGATAAAGTGTAGACACATAAAATGCATCATGTCGAAGGCTACTACTCATATGGGACATGCTACAAGACCATATGGAAGATCTTGGATAGGCTCCAAGATAGAGTAGTGGTTCTAACCACTCAATTTGGGCTCCTTGGTATAATCATTTTGAATCGCAGTTGATACCTACGGTCTAAAATATGAACTACTACTGACACCTATGGTTAATATCCTAGGCTATAGCTATGACCTACGATCTAAATTAAAGTTCAGTTGGCCTTCATTTGATCCAAATCAGTTGGAATGACCATTGGTTCTAGAAGGAGGTAGTTTAAGGATGAACGATTATAGAGTCTTTCAATCCAACTATCCCAACTACCTCTTCTTGATATTTTCTTCTCCATGAAGCCACCCCTAGATCTTGGGTACTCCAATAAGTACCCCTCAGAATTAGGTTAAACTAGGAAGCAAGCATTGGAGATCAAAGCAGTGAAACCCTGTCGAATTGTGGACTCATTTGAGTGCATTGAGAGGGAGTGTTGTTATTCAATTTCCAACTAATTGAGCATCATTTCAATTCATGCCATGGATGCCCTAAGGAGCTAGAACACCAAGAAATGCTATTTTGGGCAAACATAAGCCCAATTGTAGAATTCAACCACCAAACCTGTCAGAGGACACTAAGGTGACACTTGATCATCAATTTGACAAGTAGGATCAAGCCCATAGCCCTATATTTGGAGGGCAAAACCACTTGATTGCTTGTCATGGCTGACAGTCATGGTGTACAATGTATACGACTCATCAGAGCTATGGTTTGTAATAGGTGATAGATCTCCTGACTATTTTTATTTTGGTAAGATTAATTAGGTTAGATTAGTCATTTTAAAGGTTCCTTTGATAGTTTAGACTCTGACTATATTTATTAGGAATTATAGAAATTTTACTTCATCATAGTAAGTAGGATATTAATGGCTTAATTTCATGCTATCGTGTTTCATTCCACGTAATTTATTCAATAGATAGATATCTACATTTTCTATTTTCATGTTTCTAAAAATATTTATGAATCTTGCACAAGTTTCATATGTTTTATCCATCTTCTTGATTTCATAGTTGTTATGGTATCTTTATGCATATTTTCATCAAAGGACCTCATCATGAGAGGCTGCCTATTCCTTTAATGCTTTTGTGTTGTTTATTGACCGCAAGAAAGTAGGTTCGAAGGATATTCAATCATTTAATTCCTTCCTCAATGTGAATAAGAGGGTCAAAATCCACCCTAAAGTAGTTTGTGACTATTTAGAGAGCATTAGTATTGTGCCTAGCCCATTGGGGGATTTGGAATTGCATAAATTGTATCAACATTTGGGTGACCCTAAGAGGGGCATGATTATAATCAAGATTTACTTTCAATATTAATAAAAGAAACATTCATTTTATTGTTATGTGCAATCTTGTTCATTGTTATATGCTTTTATGTTGATTTCGATTGATGCAATAGATAGGTGCATTGATTTTTGGATAGGTCAGAAGTCGATCATGATAGAACTCCACAATTTATGCAACTGATCTTTGACCCCTATACTTTTTTATATCAGATGCAAACCATAGGTTTCAATTGCAGTCTCATTGTTGTCCCGTGGCTTCAAAATGTGGGCTGCATTCTGAACCATGCATCAGACCTATAGTTCATAGCAGACACAACAAATAGTAGGGAGTCAAAGTTTTATCATATGAGGACCTAAGGTAAGCCCTATTTTTCACTCTATACTTTTTATTTTTTTTATGTTTTCCAAAAAGTAGAAAAATAAAATCTAATTAGGACACTAAAAAATAGGGAAATGAATTAGGTCTTAGGGTTTTTTTTTTTGAGTTTGGCTAGGCACTGCTAGGAAGAGTGGATATTTGAGTGCAGTCCACCCTAGAATCCAACATGCTAGGTTTAAATTGTGTGTTGGTTTAAATGCTTGAGGCCCAATGAGAGGTTATATCATTGTAATCTGCATTGTCAAAAAGTCATATAGGATATAGCATACATTCTCTAAAATGAAACGTTCCTTTTTTGCATATCATGTAGGAGATAATCATTCATGTTGTATTATGCATTTTCCTTTCCATGTAAATATTAAAAAGAACCACACACACCATGTTTAAATTAAATGCTAGTGAGTTAGGAGTGACATCCAACCACTAGTAGGTTCCAACGACGGTGGCAGTCATTTCCATATATTAGTCCAACTCCAACATACCTATTGTTCTAGACCAAGGTCGGGCCCAAGAACCTTTCATAACGTAGAAAATTTTCATGTATTATCTTCAAAGGGTATAACACTAACTGGGGGAAAATAGGTGAGGGATTGGTAGGACCGATTCTCCTTGTTCGGGTGTGGAGTTTCATTGCCACACACGGGGGATTTATATGACCTGGATTCACACCCAAGTTGTCGAGCTATGAGCATACTAGTGAAAGTCAATTAAACTGATAATATCATCCAACAAGCTTTCAAAACATAATAAGAGTTTCTAATACTAATACAACAAATCATTGAAACAACATTAAACAGTTTAGGGCTCATTTTAAATTGTAAAAGAGATAATCACCATTGTATACCTTATTTGCATAATAAAAGATAAATCTATATGCTAGGTGCACCATGGTGGAGACATGGAGTGGTCAAAAAAGGCATAAACCTGATGCCAATGACCAAGCCTTGAAACATTCACAACAACACATGTCAAACCCTCGCTCACATGCACTTCTCTAACATCGTTAAATGAGCATTAAAGGATATAATTCGACATGAGGAGAACCTATTAAGCATACCCCTAATAGAGGATTTTATGTGCACTCTTATAGACATAGAATAGATTATGAAGACTCTCAACATGAGGGTGTTCCACTCAGAAGCCATTACCAGGATCGCATTGCATGCATGTCCATGGGATCGGTCGAAGAGTATGTTATACAAGGGTCGAAGTTGGTACCCCTACGTCATAGGTCTACAAGAGGATCCATGGCTCCACATTCAAAGTACAAAAATTATTGAGACCTACCCATTTAGGGGCATGCATATAGGACCACCACTGATAATAGGCCTCTGCAGACTCCTACACATAGTGAACCTCAAAATATCACTATTGATATGGCTAAGGTGGGAGCCAATGGCACACCACCGCACGAGCGATGGAGATCTAGATAGTTGGATGGCTTAGGTAGAATCCTTGAGCATCTAGGATATAGGCCTTTAGTTCCACCCACTCATACCCTGAGTGAGCATAGCAGGGGTTATATTAGGACTGCTAGATATAATGGATAGAATTTCAAGTGCTCTCATGTGACACATCCACCATCCACACATGGTGGCATAGAGCACAGGGCTCAACAGGATGCCAATTTTATCTTCATAGACAAAGTAAAAAGCATTGCAAATCACTTATATCGGTACAGAACCCATAATATCACTCACATGGAGCATGCATACCAAAGGCCTGTTATGGCCGATCAACTTGATAGATCATACATACTAATATCTAAGCAGTGACGATAGCTCCTCCAAGATTAATTAGAGGATACTCGCTTGGAGATGCAGCACATCGAATATGAGAATATTTAAGCACAGAGGCTCATTATACAAAGACTATATGAGCAGTGCATGTGTGAGGAACACATCCTTGCCATAAAGGAGCATGTAGAGCAGGAGGATAGGCTAGCCAGGGTTGGTCTATACACTCACATTAAGCAAGGAGAACACATACATAGGAAGGATTTTTTATAAGTTGATGTGTAATAGGAGCGTAGATATGGTCACACTCATATTAGTGCCCTACAAAGAGAATTGTTGCCATAATTCAAATATTAGAGGCAACAAAAATATGAGGAAGAAGAGGGAGATGGATTCGATCAAGAGTATCTTGAAGACTCCCAAGTTGAGGAGGAGAAAGAGCAACATACTCCACCTTGATAGAGGAAGAATGTACCTCCAAGACCACCCTCATGTAAGCTTAGGGAGGAGGACTTTCTATACTTGTAGGCCTATAAGGCCTTAGCTGAGAAGGTGAAAGCAATCAAGATGCAAGGCGTAATTTTTCAAAATCTAACATTGAGAAAGATTCATAACGAGCATTTGGACCACTTGGTGCCTACTCCAGCATATCTTGAGCATTTTTTTATGTCCAGGTTAGATAAATTCAAATGTGACAAAGATGTGCAAGAGCATGTCACAAGATTTTTGGACATATGCTTCCAGATTGCAAGCAACAATGCCTTGCTTTTGCGTACATTCATCACAACCCTCTTAGGCTCAGCCCAAGAGTGGTTCAATCAACTGAATAAGCATAGCATCATTAGTTTTGAGAAGCTGGCTGATGCTTTCCTTGAACACTTTTCTTTTCATATCAAAAAATAGGCTAACCTTTTTTATCTGGCTACTATAGCTTAGCGCGATGACGAGCCATTTGAATAGTATGGAAAGAGGTGGAGGAGATTAATGGAAAATCTGCCATTCCCTATTCTTGCTATGGAACTGACCCAAATTTTCACCAAGAGTTGTGCCAAGCACATCTCATTATTGTTGCAACTGTAGCAGTATCCAAAATTTGAGGAAGCTTTGGCACAATCCAAAGTAATTGAGGATATCAAGTTGTAATAAGGTGACTTGAAGCTCAATAACAAGAATGAAGAGCACAAGAAGAGCTCCACCAAACATTAGGGCAAGTAATTATATGTAAATCGGGTGGTGCTAAACCTCCAGAGAGAGGATAAGGGGCAACAAAAGTAGAATTATTATGCCCAACCTCCTACATAGTACAAAAAGTCCAATAATAATTATAAGGGCAAACATAAGGAACAATTATCACCCCGCTAGTTCACACCTTTGACAAAATAATTGATCTCAATATTCCATTAGTTATGCGAGGCTAAGTAAATTAGACTACGCAAGGTTAAGCTGGTCGATCCTAACTAACCCAAGTCAAAAGGGTATCAGGATGATCTATTTTGCATATTCCATCACATGAAAGGCCACGACATTGAAGTGTGTTGGTCCTTCAAACATATTGTGCAAAATATGATTGATAAGGGTAAGTTTGCAGTGCCAAATAACCCATTGGTGCTTGACAACCAAAACATGGGGATTTATAAAAATTCATTGCCAAACCATGAGGCATAATGCAACAACGTTGGCCAAGTCAACCAAGTGTGCATCGAACCATCTACCTAGGGGTTCCTAGGTATGGTTAATGTTATTACCATACATGGGATATATGAGCAGTTGAATAAACCTCTTGCTTCCATGAGGATATAAGCTATGCCAAATTAGTGGCCAACTCAGAACATCCCAGGCCCACCAATGAGACCGGTGGTGACCATATGGAGTAGGTTGGTTCAAAACCTATAGAAAACTCCTGCAAAGTTGTCTATTTATGAGCTGATACAATAGTCCCCTAGGCACAAGGAAACTCTCATGGACATTCTAAGATCAATCAAGGTACAATCCTAGGATGCTCAAGCATTCACCAATTTCGTTGGACATGTTCAATAGTGCTAGGATCCTATGATCCAATTTTATGATCATGAAATCAATATGGTTCCTATAGATACGGTTGACCCACTGCTACATATTATCGCATGTGTTAATCACATGCCATTCAATAGGGTCTTGATCGACACTAGGTCATCAATAAATATAATAACAACCAAGAAATTGAGTCATTTATAGTTGCCTAAATCACATATTGTGCCCACCACCTTCACATTGAGAGCATTTAACGATGCCCTATGCTCAATGGTTGGCACAATTGTCCTACCTATTCAAGTGGACCTAAATACCATCTTCATGATGTGTCATGTTATCCAAGATGCCATGCAATATAACATCCTACTCGGGAGGCCTTGGATTCAATAAATGTGTTGCATTACATCCATATTACATTAGTGTGTAAAATATATTCATGAGGGATAGGTTCACGTAGTGTTGTCAGACAAAAAACCTATCAAGTTTGTGAACCTAGCATATTTGACTGGGCATTTCATACTCCCATCAACACACTTGGATGTTCGAATAACATCATCGGTTAAAGATCCAAGAGGTAAACCAAAAATGCATGCTCAACCATCGACATCTATATCAATCATATCCAAGCACACTACAAAAAATTCATTGAAACTAACTACATCAACAATACTTCGGGATGAAAGGAAGTTAAAGGTAAAAATGGGTGAAAAAAAGAAGAAGCATGTGCCTGAACTAGTTGCCAATGAGGCTCCCACTCCCATGGAAGTGGAAGAAGCCTAGGATAAAGTTGATGAGGTACCTCAGCCTGCCTCGCCTGCATTGTCAGTAGGGTCATCTGTACCGTGGGTGACTATACATCTCGCCAACACAGTGTTAGGAGAGTATATTGTGCAAAATGTAACATTTGGACCAATTCTAGAGATTGCACAAGATATGGGATGACTGAATGCTCATCGTTTTCTAGTTGGATCAGTACTACCATTGGGAGAGCCACCCAACTAGACTAACTTCATTTATGTTGGGCTAGATCAACTTCCAATGCGAATGCCCATGGATGAAGATGATGATGAACCATTCATAGTGAATGTTTGTTACTTATCCAAACCTGAATATGCCATGTGTATTTTTGAGTTATATCATTGGCATGGGTATGGCCTTGGTCTTTTTGAACAAGGATGTAGGACTTCGCTTGAGCCACATTATCATTTGGCAACTTATAGGTTTGGGCTAGGGTTGCAAATATGAGGATAGGATGATTTTCTCACAGCATCATTAGATCGCTTGTACCTTAGTCTAAGGGATGATATGGATTTCAACCCATATCACCCTAATCCTTCTATGTTCTAGAGGGATAGTCGGATGGTGTCTTACATCACCATAGTGCCACCCAAGATGTATCATGAGAATATATCAGTATACAATGAGTCTTCACCCAAAAATCAATTGAGGGATGAGGCTAAGTCGATCTATGAGGTAGTATCGTATTTATGGCACTTGTACTCTATTTTATCAGATAGCAATGATAGTAATAAAAAAATAGCCTATATGGGGCCACATTTACCAGAACATTCCATTCTAGTGGGGGCAAATGAAGGATTGTATTATGATAGCAATGAAGAAGATGAAATAGAGAGAGCCTACCTAGGACCTCCCTACTTACGCTATCACAATGCACCATATACGATTGAGGACATGCATAGAGAGATCAATATGAATCCTCGTCTTAGGGTAAGACCACTAAACTTTGATGTGATCTATCACATGGTGTTTGCCTATGTACATAGATATCATTGAGCCAAATTATCAAATATTGCAATTAGTGCATAGAGAGGACCCACTCATCCATAGCCCGCATAGAGAGGATCCATTTGTGCCTATGCCAATAGAGCTAGATGTCGGGTATGGGAGCTACATCGATGATATAGAGGTTTGTCCATGTGGTCTTGGAGATAAATTCCATTCCATCAATATGGTCTCCATTGATTTGACCACCCCACTCTACAATCCAGCCAATCCATCCAAACCATTGTATCTCAATGTAGATGCTATCAATTGGGATTGCAATAACTTGCCTTTTGAGCCTGAAGATTTCTTCCCTAATGAAGAAATGTTACAACCATTTCATTTTGCACCAGGTTGTGCTTATGATGTCTATCATGCTAAAAATGCTTTCGATGTGGAACCTATCAAACCATTTGATGACATCCATTTGATCCCTATACCTCATCAACTTGAGGAGGGATCACACATGTTAGTAGAGGAAACCTTCGATATGGATATCAGTAACGATCCCACTAATCTAAGGAAGGTTAAATTCAGATATAGTCTCACTCCCGATGAGCATGCCACCCTCATCCCTCTACTAAAAGAGAGCCCTAATATTTTCTCTTGGACATATAAATATATGCTAGATCTAGACCCAAAATTGGTTACGCATAACCTTTCACTAGACCTATCAAAGAAGCCAGTCAAGCAAAATCTTAGAAAGATGCATCCAACAATAGACTTAATGGTGAAAGATGAGCTACAAGAGCTGTTGGACGTAGATTTTGTAATCTCCATCGAATATCCAAAATGGGTATCCAATATGGTACCTGTAGGAGAATATAATGGAAGAATCCGTATTTGTATGGATTTTAGAGACCTAAATAAGGAAACATCCAAAGATTCATTTCCATTGCCAAATATTGATGCTCTTGTGGATTCAACCATAGGTCATGAGATGAAATACCTGATGGACAAAATTTTTTGTTACAATAAAATTTAGATTAAACTCAAAGACCAACATAAAACCACGTTTATAACACCATGGGAAACATTCTACTATAAATTTATATCATTTGGTCTTAAAAATGTTGGTTCCACATATCAACGAACCATGACATACATTTTTCATGACTACATGCATAATATTCTAGAATATTTTATTGATGACTTGTTGGCCAAGTCATTGCTATGGGAAGAGCATGCAGAGGTCTTGAGGAAGGTCTTTGATTGCCTGATAGAGCACAATGTCAGATTGAATCCTAAGAAGTGTGTATTTGGCGTAACTTCTGGTAAAATCTTAGGATTCATCGTTTCTAAATGAGACATCGAAGTCGATCCAGCAAAGGTCAAGGCTATCTTAGAGATGCGTCCTCCCTCAAACATCAAAGAATTAATAAACCTATAGGGCAAAGTAGCATCGATAAAGTAATTCATCATTCAATTATCTAATAAATATTGACCTATGAATAGATTGCTAGACAAGGAGGTTCCATTCAACTGGGATGAGGACTGTAAAGCATCTTTCATTGAAATAAAGCAATACCTAGTGATGTCGCCAGTGCTAGCTCTTCCAAGGCTAGATGTGTCATTTCTACTATATATATTAGCAACCAACTTTGCATTAGGGACCATGTTAGCCCAAAATAACATGCAAGGCAAATAACAGGCCATATATTATATTAGTCGAATCTTGGTGAGCTATGAGCTCAAATATGTATATGTGTAAAAGTTGTGTTTGGTTTTAGTGTTCACCACCAAGAAATTGTGACACTATATGCTAAGTCATATGACATATGTAATATCAAAACAAAATAATTTGCAGTACATGATGAGTAAGATGTATCGTACTACGCATACTGCAAAGTGGATCATGCTACTGATAGAATTCTACTTTGAATTCATAATCCAAGAGTCCATTAAGGGACAATTCATAGCTAATTAGTTGGCTAAGGCACCACGGTAAAATAGTAGGCCTCTGACCATTAAGCTTTTGGATGATGTAGTATTCATCGTATCCGAAGTTCCCGAACCTGAAGAACCAGATAATAATATTGATATGACTCTATTCTTTGATGGTTTGAAGTGTGAGCAAGGAGGTGGTGCATGAATAGTATTTTTCATGTCGTAAGGAGCTCCAATGCCCTTGTATTTTAAATTAGACTTCTCATGCACCAAAAACAATGTTGAGTACGAAGCCCTATTGCTGGCCCTCCACACAGTCATCGCCATGAACATTAAAATATTAAAAATATTTGATGATTCCTTGCTCATAGTCAATCAAGTTAAGGGGCTCTTTTAATGTTGATGTCCCATACTAAAATCTTATAAAGATCTTGTTGCTACATATTTGTATAAATTGGAATGGTATGACATCGAGGTAATACCTCATTCATCAAATCAGTTCACAGACACCATGGCATCTTTGGGATCCTTAATCCCTCAGAATATGTCTATAGATTTCACTACCATCCATGTCAATATGCTTGGCTATTTTCTCAGTGGGGATTATATCTTATAGGCAAGACCTCTCCTCCGTCATCAGGTTGACATACTTTTATTATTATAGCTACTGATTATTTCACAAAGTGGGTGGAAGCAATACCCTTAACAATGATGATTGGAACTCGCATAGTAGAGTTTATACTCGAGCATATCATATGTCATTTTGGGATTCCATCCAAGATAATTTTAGATAATGGAACATAATTTAAGAATAAAACTATGAGAGCTTTGACGTCTAAATATAGAATCAAACATAATTTTGCAACTCCATAGTATCCGCAAGCAAACGAGCAAGGCCTCAAACAAGACAATGGTGGCTATATTGAAAAATACGATCCAATAAAACCATAAATATTGGTATATCCATATACCCATTGCATTATGGGCTTACAGGACTAGTATTCAGACACCCACTGGGGCAATGTCATTTTCACTAGTATATGGCATTGAGGCCATTATGCCCTTAGAGTTGGAAATTCCAACATTGCACGTTGCATTGAAAGAGTTCATCGATGATGACATCGTGCGGTAAGATCACCTAGATCAACTGACGATGCTTGATGAACATCATGTGAATGCCCTAGAGCATATCCACATTTATCAGGAGCAAATAAAATGAGCTTATAATATCAAAGTCCACCAGAGAGAATTTGAATTTGAGGATCTTGTGCTCAAAGAGAACCAAAAAACTCTAATTTACTACCTGATATGTGAGACAAATTCATGGCTAATTGGCTGGAACCTTAAATCATATCTAAAAATATTGGTCCAAGTACCTATCACTTAACATCACTAGGGGGTGTTGAAGAGCCACCTCTCAACATCATCCATCTTAAGGTATTCTATGCTTGAGAGCATAGCAAAAGGCTCCAAGGGTTCCTAAAACCGCTTGGTCATGTCAGTTAAAGGCCCCGAGGGTTTGCTTATAACTGCTTGGTCATCCCAAAAAGGCACCAAGGGTTTCTGAGAAACCTCTTGGTCAGCCTAAAATGCTCTGAGGGTTTGCTTAAAACTACTCGATCATCCTAAAAGGCTCTAGGATTTCTTGTGAGTAGTCTAGTTAATCAAAAAGCTCCATAGGTATTTCAAACCTTTGGTCAATCCCAAAAGGCTCTGAGGGTTTTTCTTATAACCACTCGGTCATCCTAAAAAACTCCAAGGATTTTATGGAAAATCACTTGGTCAATTTAAAGGCTCCAATGGCATATCCTTATCGTTTGGTCACTCCTAAAGGCTCCATAGGCATGTACTCGTCGTTTGGTCATATATGAAGGCTCAAAATCAATAAAAATTATAGAATCAATAAAATCCCAAAAAAAAGTGGTAAATCATAAAATCCAAAAACATTTGCACTTGCATTATGCATTTTTATTTACACATGCATTCATTTCATCATTGCATTGCATATAAGTATTTTCATTCATTTCAATCCATAATAGGATGGATTGTGTTTGTCAGTATTACAAACGATGCCACATTTGTGTTTCAATCATGCATCTCTCCATTTATCATAAATTCATCATTCATGTGAGTAATTGTGTTTTTCAACGCAAACCATAATGTTGCTATGAAGAATATACTAGGGTCTTCCAGTTATTCAACCATACCTAGAGGTCTTATCAAGAGTTGATAGAAAGCTTGATTTGATTTTGTGGTTGAGGTCTAGTTAGTATAGCCCTTAGCATATCAGAATCCTATCACTAATCAACAAATTAAATAATCCTAATAAATACTAGGGGAAGATTAAAGAAATGAAGCAGGACCTGGTATCCTGAGATGAAAAGAGTTATTCTTTCTTATCCACCTGTGTAGACGGTATGGGAAATGTTGGTAATTGGTAAAAGGACAAGTTTGTTCCCTACCTAGAATCCCTTGCTTACAATAAAATGAGCAATATCCTAGAGTAATATCCCACATCAATCCTCAATATTAGTACCCTATATCGATATCATAGATCGACTCCCCAGATTGATATCCCATATTTATATCATAAGATCGATATCCTCAATCGATATACCAAAAGCAGTTCTCCAAAGTAAAATCCCCAAAGAGAAGGTTTTGAAGAAAATTATCAAATGTAAATTCTAGAAAGTGAAGATCAAATGAAGATCATAAATCAAAGTTCAAGTTAAGATCAAATGAAAATTAGAAAGCAAGTTCAAATGAAGATCAAATGAATATTCAAAGAAAGTTCAAAGTCAAAGCAGAATCAAATCCCTTGCACAACTATATATGATTAAGTATCCTAAAAAATTTAATAAAATAAGGGAGTGAACTTGAATCCATGGATTTTCTAGCACTACTATACCTTATGGATGACAATACGTCTAATGCATTAGTACCTCGTTTATGTACAAACCAATGTTTTAATGTAGAAAAGCTAGCTTCAGGTGTCCTGTATTTCCTAGTGGTCTAGTCCAACTGAAATCTAAACCTAGGATTGGATAAACATTTGCAGACCCCCTATATTAGAAATGGGTTAAAATAATCCCGCCTGACATCGAGATATGCATATGCTTTATCTTAAATATATTCATGTGCACACACAAGGATTACGAACAACTAGGGCCTATCCTAGCAAAATCCTTGCATTTCAGAAGTCTAGTGTGGTTAGAATACAAATTTTGATTGGTCAACTAGGGTGTTTGAGTCTCACGGTAAACCTCAAAAATTTCCAAATAGCAACAATCCAATTTTCAAATGCATTCATAAAACATAAATTTCTTTTTATAAGAGTTTGTCTATTAAAATTATTGTATTATATGATTAGATACCGGATGGATGTCAAAAATGATATTTAGATGGTCACTTATTATATCATACATATTATTTTAATTTACAAAAGCTTATGAATAGAAAACATACATCATTACATTTCATATATGGGTGATTAATTGATTAAATTATTGTAATGAGTATTTTCAATTAAATTCATGATTTTCCATATTTTGTGGTGTCATCCATTAGATTTTTAAACACAAATCATATTCATTCCTTATGTTTTAAGTGATTAAAACATACAGGTTCATTTACATTAGATTACCATCATGTAAATAATGCACTACATACATTGCATCAGCATATCATGACATCATCATAAATTAAATTCATGCAATAAAGAAAAATTAAATATGTGTTTAAAAGTAAACATTGCATTTATATGCATACATCATAAATAGGACATCTAAGCATCTATATCACTGCATACCATCATCATCATAAATTAAATAGCTATCTAGTGCATGTCATCCATACATCACATCACATAAGTATAGCATCAATATAAACATCTGCATCCATGTGCATAACATAAACATAAAACATAAAAATGATAGGTACACATAATGAGTCAAAAATATCACATATATATATATATATATATATATATATATATATATATATGTTTGTATCAATGAGTACATCAGGGGTACATCAAAAATGCCCGTAGGCTATAGCAGTTTAGGTCCTAGACCTTACACTAAAATATAGTACAACAAAAGTGTCTCTGATATTTGTGCTAAGTATGGCCTGCACCCCTAGTCTGTGAGGCACCTCTATCACCTCTGTCATCCCTATGATTCTTCTATGAGCTGGCTCCATGAGTACTAGAAGACCGATGTGTCCTCTCAGTCCTATGTGTCCTGTGGCTCGAACTCACAGAGGACTACCCTGTAGTCCTGGTCCTGGTCCGTTGGGACCCTAAAGCATGAGAATCCTCTAGTACTTGCTCACCTATCAGCTTGATGTAGCCCTCTAGCTAGTCTATGCAGGCTACCTGCCTGTATGTTTGGCATTGCCCTCCTCCATGAGGGCATGTAACCATCATATCTCTACCATAGGATCGTGGTCACCTAGAAATAATGAAGATGGTGCTGATGGAGGTGGCATGGCAACCTGTGAAGATGAGGGATCTTCCTCCACCACCCTTAGTGAATCTATCTCTGGTCATGAGATCTAGTTATGTCCATGCCAGGTCATGCTCTGCAGTGAGCCGCCCAATATCTATATCTACTGTGGCTAGCTAGGCCTTGATGATAGGCCTCTCCTCCTCATAGCTCCTCCATTGGCTCTAACCATGTCTAAGCTTCACCTATGTTTTGGTGAGACTAGTATCCCTCTACAGTAGCTAGGTCTAAATCCTACCCACTTGACATTGTAAATCTACAGCCTGAGTCAATAGCTACCCTACCTCATTTTTAGGAGGCTCCTTACCCTCTTCAGATACCTCATCCTTAGCCTTTACCTATTGAGTCTCCCATGTAGTGGCCTCAAAACCCCATCCACCCTTAGTTCATTGGAACACATTGTGCCCCTCTAGATCAGCCTCTGCCTCATCATATTTTTGGATGAAGGGCCCTGATCCCTACCACTATAGTAGGGACCACTAAGTATTGTGTGCTAGGGTTTTCCTAGCCCTAGCAACCCCCAAATCCTATAAGTCATTAGCCATGTCTCCCAATGGTGTCTTCTAAATCTAGGGTAAATGACTCTCCAGCACCAACCATCTATAGATAATGGACAACTATGGTATATCCTGAACTATACCAAACTACCACAAGATACAAGAGTAGTACTGATACTCACAGATCTCATCCTTGCAGCAAAGTAGCCACCTACCTCATCGAGCCTAGTGTAGCTATTCTTCAGCCTCCTCCCATGTAGGGCAGTCCATATAAGGGCATCACTCAATGTCATCTGGCTAAAGAGCTAAAAATATACCAATGTAGTGCTCTACATCCCCAGCATGGGACCTGCTTTGAAATCCCTCCTCCTTGTAGGGCCAACATGCAGTGTAGCACTTATGAGCATCATAAATAGTAGTAATAGCAAGGGGTAGCTCCGTAGGACGCTCGATCATGATATGCTACCAACCCCAAATTTGGAGATGTAGACTACAGCTAATCCCTACCCGACTCCTATTGGTAATCTGGTAGAGATCCTAGTACAACTAGCACAGTAGAGTGCTCCCCTAGGATAGGAGTATTGGATGATTGGTAGAGCTCTATGTAACCCTCTTGACACTTACCAAAATATTCTAGGGTATCCTTGCACTCGAGGAGTCTGGAAGAACAATCTATACGATAAAGTGCATAAATATAGCCTCTCGGATGGAGAAGATGCCCTTATCCTACCAATATCTAATGTGGACACCCCCATGACCAACATTGCCCTGGGCATCCTTACTATGGTCACCAAATATCTCATCAAATACATCCTCATTTCTTGTTAAAGGAGTGGAGGTGATGGGCACATCATCAGTAGGGATCCTAAAGATCCTGTATACGTCCTCCAAAGTAATAGTCATTTCACCTATCGATAGGTGAAATGTGTTGGTCCGTGCATCCTAGTGTCGGGCCAACACAATCATATAGGCCTGATCTACCCTAATAATGGGCAGATCAAGCATGTATCCAAATCCAATGGCACCAAACCACTCCCACTCCTAGTTAGTTAGTTTATCATAGAGGGTGTAGAGGATATCCGACTCTCTAGATCTAGAAGTCAATTTTTGAAAAGAAACAAGTACATAAGGAAAAATATAACTAAAAATAGCTAAAAATGACCTAAAAATGTCAAAAAAATCTAAAAATTTCTAAAAACACAATAACATGCAAAAAGTGATCAAAAATTTCAATAAAATTCAAAAATGCATCTCAAAAGTGCAATAAATGGCATTAATTGCCAAGAAAATAAAAAAAATCATTAAAATTTGAATTTTTTTTCTAAAATTGGGAATCCCACCATGGCTGACACTTGTGGTCCCCACTATGACAATTGGGAACCGCACCTACTAGCTACGGTCTAGGAACATGATGTTTTTGGGGTCACTTCCTAGCCTGCCAAGACAAAACAAAATTGATCGTTAGGATTTGAATCCCACCATGGCTGACAGCTGCGGTCCCCAATATGACAATTAGGAACCGCACCTACCAGATGTGGTCTAGGAATGTGACCTTTTTAGGATCACTTCCTAACCTTTCAAGACAAAAAATTAAATCCTAAATCTAGCCTAGTCTAAGGTGAGGTAAATTACCAACAGTTTAGTGAGATTGTTTTAACCCATTTCTTAATGTGGTTAATTTTTAGTTGGTAGAGAGTGCAAGGTCTCAATTTCGAGTTACCTTACCCACTCTGAGGCCTCTTCTAGTAGATGTCTACCTAGGGTCTGCCATCAAGATGTGCATGAAGTATGAGGTTGTGGTTTCAGCAGCGCTTCACGTTGAATTTGCTTCCTAACCTTTTAGATCTCTCTAAGTTTTTGTTGCTTACAGGAATGATAATGAAATTTTTCAAATAAGAAAATTATATATACTTTACCTAATTTATTTGAACCACAACTGACAATTGTGGTCCTATAATTAGGTTTTTGTGATCGTAGCCCTGAGCTACGGTTCCCAAAATATGAAATACCAATCGTAGACCATCCACACGATTTACAACTAGTATTAAATGCACTAAAATACCACCATGGGAAGGTCTTAAATGGAAAATTAATTAATCCTAATAGATAAAAATCTCAATAACAGCAATCAAGTTAACAAATTTTATGATTTTCAAGCACCACGATCAATTAAAAATTCAAACTAACCAAAAAAAACAAATAATAAAAAACCAAATGCACCTTGTATTCAGTAAATTGCCCTATACACTCAGTGGTTGCAGCGAATGACGCTCCATGCAATCTGGTGATATGAGTAAATAACCATAAGGAAATTTGGGTAAAATTGTCATCATTGATTTGATATGCATATTTTCAATCCTGAAGAAGGCCTTCGAGGCTAGACAACTCCACGATAACGAGATATTTTATGTCATTTATCCTATGACATATTTTTAGTAGATGATCGACAAATTGATTCAACATAATTCTATCTAGAATTGTATCCTTTTGATTTCTTAAGAAGGCTTTTATAGCCTAACTACTCCATGGGATAGAAAGATGTAATTAATATTCAAAATTGAAATCATAAGCTGAACTAATGCCTAAGCCATGTAATTAAATTCTCAAATCTAATTTTGTGTAGATCATTCATTGTGGTCAAGTGACATCATCATTTTATTCATTTTCATTACCCTCATCGACTCGTCACTTGAGGGGGTAGCCATAATATCATAATCATAATCAAAATCAATAGAAGATCCATGAAATCATAGATCCCTTGATCTTGTCAAATTGCATTCATATTACAAATCATTGTCAACAACTATCATAATATTACCCCTTTTCTTGGGGTAAATAGAAAATATGATAGTTAGTTTGTAACTCTCATCCTTTTGGTTATATAGCCCTAACTCCTATTATAGAACCTAAGCTACTCGAATGTTTGATGACGAGTGCAAACTCTTGCAAATTTAATCCTTTCACCCAGTTGGAAGCAATGATTCTAGGATATGCATCCTTTTGCAAGACTTGAGGCATCTAATGTTGATAGAGACTAATGATCATCATGCAACCTTCGAAATTATTTTATAATGTCTATTTTTTTTATGCATTGTTCAATCTCACAATGTATCTCAAAAGGGGTATCTATAGACAGCTAAAATACATCATGTTGAATCCGACTACTCATATGGGACATGCTACAAGACCATATGGAAAATTTTGGATAGAATCCAAGATAGAGTAGTGGTTCTAACCACTCAATTTGGGCTCCTTGGCCTAATAATTCTAAACCACATCTGAGACCTATGGTCTGTATTATGAACCACTTCTGACACCTATGGTTCACATCCTAGGCCAAAGCTATGACTTGTGGTCTAAACTAAAGTTCAGTTGGCCTTCATCAGAGTCAAATCGGTTGGAATGACCATTGGTTCTAGAAGAAGGTTGTTGAAGGATGGAATATTCTAGAGGATTTCAATCCAACTATTCCAACTACCTCTTATTGATCTTGGCTTCTCCATGAAGCCACCCTTAGCCCTTGGATAGTCCTATGAGTACCCCTCAGAATTCAGGTAAACTAGGAAGCAAGCATTGGAGATCATAGTGAAGCCCTATCAAATTGTGGACTCATTTGAGTACATTGAGAGGGAGTGTTGTTATTCAATTTATAACTAATTAAGCATCATTTCAATTCATGCCATGGATGCCCTAAGGAGCTAGAACACCAAGAAATGCTAATTCGGGCAAACAGAGGCCCAATTGTGGAATTCAACCGCCAAACCTATCAAAGGACACTGAGGTGACCCTTGATCATCAATTTGACAAGGAGGATCAAGCCCAAAACCCTATATTTGGAGGGAAAAACCACTTTATTGCTTGCCACGGCTGATAGCCACAATGTACAGTGTAGACCGCTCATCAGAGCTACAGTTTGCAACAAGTGACAAATCTCCTTACTATTTTTGTTTCAGTATGCTTAATTAGGTTAGATTAGTCATTTTAATGGTTTCTTTGATAGTTTAGAGACTCTAACTAGATTAATTAAGGATTATAGCAAATTTAATTCATCATAGTAAGTAGGAAATTAATGGCTTAATTTCATGCTATCTTTTTTCATTCCACGTAATTGATTCAATGGATAGATAGCTGCATTTTCTATTTTCATGTTTCTAACAATCTTTATGAATCTTGCACAAGTTTAATATTTTTTATCCATCTTATTTATTTCATAGTTGTTATGGCATATTTATGCATATTTTCCTCAAAGGGCCTCATCATGAGAGGTTTTCTATTCATTTCATGCTTTTGTGTTGTTTCTTAACCGTAGGAAAGCAGGTTTGAAGGAGATTCAATCATCTAATTCCTTCCTCAACATGAATAAGAGGGTCAAAATCCACCCTAGAGTAGTTTGTGACTATTTAGAGAGCATTAGTATTGTGCCTACCCCATTGGGGGCTTTATAATTGTATCAATTATATCAAAATTTGGGTGACCCTAAGAGGGGCATTATTGTAATCAAGATTTGCTTTCAATATTAATAAAAGAAACATTCATTTTATTGTTATGTGCAATCTTTTTCATTGTTATATGATTTTATATTAATTTTTATTGATGCAATAGATAGGCACATTGCTTTTTGGATAGGTTAGAAAGAAAAGTAAAAGTTGATCTTATACTATTCACCCCTCCCTTTCAGTATAAGCTTGTGTTCTTCAATTGGTATCAGAGTGGGTTCCTTCAAAAGAGTTTAATAGTTTGAAGGAAAAACTTATAGAAAAACATATGGAATATCAGAGTGGATATTTAGGGAATAAGACACCATTGTTCTATGGGAAAAATTATGCATTTTGAAGTGTAAGAATGAATATTTATCTAATGGCACAAGGAAATGACATATGGCAAGTAGTTGAGGATGGATACACACCACCAACTACTCCTATAGATAAATATGGTAAGCTCCTAAATCTAAATAATTCAAAGGAAATGAATGCAATCTTAAGTGGTTTATATGAATCAAATTTTATAAAAGTTATGAATTGCACATCAACAAAAGAGATTTGGGAAAATTTGAAGAAAACATATGACGGAGACAAAAAGGTTAAAATGGAAAAATTACAAAATCGTAATAAAATATTTGAATATTTGAAGATGAAGGATGAGGAATACATTGCTACATAATTACTTAATGTGGATGAGTTTGTTAAATCCATGCAAGGACTTGGGTTTAAAGTTGAAGAATCAGATATTTGTCAAAATATTTTAAGGTCATTTCCTAAGAGGTATAGTGAAAAGGTTTCAGCCATAAAAGAAAAAAAAGATATTAAAACTTTGACTAGGGATGAGTTACATGGAACTCTCATAGCTTTTGAGATAAGAAGGAAAGAATCCTAGTCCCAAGAAAGAGGTATCCTTAAAAGTAGCAAAGAAAACAAAATACAAGAAGATAGATTCAAGTGATGAGTCATCCAATGATGAAGAAGCAAACTATGGCAGAAGGAACAAGGACACAAGAAAGCACAAAGGTACAAAATTAGTTAAGTTATTCAAATGTGGTAAATATGGTCACTATGCATCTAACTGTCCACAAGCTAGAAGTATCAGTAGTGAAGAGACACGAGATCATAAGAACAAGGAAGCCAAAAAATCGAGGTATCGCAAGAAAAATATGTATGAATAAAATAAACATGAAAGAAGTTTTTCCAAATTCATAATAAGATTTTTTATGCAGATAAGATAGGAAAGATTTCAAGTGATAGTGATGGAAGATCCTCAGATAATGAATAAGAAGAAATTATATTTTTGACAGTGGAAAAAGAAGATGTTAGAAAAGAAGCTAAAAGGAAACCAATAATTCTCAAATGTTTTAGGTGTGGTAACTTTGGTCATCTTAAATATCACTATATAAAGAATGGATTTAGTTTTAGTGAAGATGAATATGAATATGCTCTTGAATATTTAGAAGAAAAAAGTATCTTCTTGACAATATAAGAAGAAGGAAGTGCTTCTATTAAAGATAAATAAAAAAAGAATAAATATGCTCTTAAAGACAAAAATATAGAAGAAGAATCAGAAAATGAAGAGGAAGGAGAAGTTGATCTTGAAGGTGAGCTTATTTCTACTCTTAAGGAATTAAGAAAGGTAAGAAAGCATAACTCAAAACTCAAGCTTCAATTTTAAGAATGTGATGAAGAGAAAGGAAAGCTTATACAAGATATGATAGATTCAATATCTAAGACAAGGAGACTTAAAGAGAAGTTGGAAGTAAAAGTCTTAGAATGTGAAAGATTATAGCATGAGGTAGCTTCACTAATAAAGGAAGTGAAAGAGTCTAAATACAAGCTACACAGGTTTGGGAGAATCTCAAAGACCTTGGATAAAATTATCAAGGTACAAAGATCTTCATCAAACAAGACAGGACTTGGCTTTGAAGAGGAACAAAGACAATAAGGAGAGGATTCAATCTCAAGATCCAAAGAAGAAGAAGCTTAAAAAAAAAAGAGTGAAAGAGAAAGTGAGACTTTTAAGGATAAGTTGGAAAATAGAAAGTTCAACAAGGAAAGAAACAATGCACACATAAATAATAGATGGTATAGGAAACCTCATAGGGAAGAGAGGACTAAGAGACCAATGGGGTCAAGGTAAGATTTCTTCAATGGATATTGCTTCTCATGTCATAGGTTTGGTCACAAGGCTATGTAGTCCAGGACACATGGAAAGAAGGAATATGGTTTCACTAAGAGAAATTTTAGAAATGGGTATCTCTTTCAAGGGTATTGTTACTTTTGTAATCAATTTGGTCATAAGGTAGTTAATTGCAGGGTTCATGATAGGAATGGATATGGCTTCACCAAGAGGAACTTCAAGATATTTGCACCTTCTAGGAATCACAACATTAAATGTTATAAGTGCAATAATGTTGGGCATATGGCTAAGTGGTGTAGAAAAAAATTTCTAGATACAAGCAGGAACAAGAATATTCAGAGGAATCATAAGGATCAGTTGAGGAAGAAAGTGGACAAATAAAAAGAACATTGTATGTTGGGAGTAGAGTTACTCCCACCCCAAAATTAATCACCTCAAGAGAGGGGGTGGGGAGGAGGCTGATCTAAGAGTCTTATATTTAGCCCCAAAGTTGACCCTTGTACATTGATGTCAAAGGGGGAGATATTTGAGTAAGGGGGAGAGCATTCAATCAGGGGGAGCAGTTTCTCAAGGGAAGAAAAATTGGAAAAAGAAAAAAATAATGGTTAAGGAAAAATGGTTGCCATCAATGACAAAGAGAGAGATTGTTGAAAATTTTGAGTAATTGTGTTGTCATTGATGTCAAGAAACAATGTCAATTATTTCATAGGTCAGTGCAAGGAATTGGTAAAATGAGGGTTAAAATATTTATATTTTAAGCCTAAAAAAATTGGTTTAAAGCTTCACATGATTGGTCAAAATATTAACAAAACACCCTGAAGAAAGGAGATACCTAGGCTCAAAGGAAATAATATTATAATATTTATTATTATAATATTAAAGGTGTTCATATAAAGCCTAAGGTTGGAAAATACCTAGGCATGAAGGAAATAATATTATAATGTTTATTATTATAATATTAAGAGTTTAAGTTAAGCCTAAGGTTAATTAATTATAATATTTATATTATAATTAATAATATAAATTAATTTGACTAAACCCTAAGTTAGGTTTGGGCACAAAATATTTTATTTTAATATTTTTCCACCGACGTCGAGAAAAAATAAGATATGGTATTTATACCATATGGTTTGGATGCAATAAAGCAAGTCTCTGAAATAATATTGCGCATGCGAAGGGCTAAGAAAGATCTCAAGCGATTTTTGTGAGCAAGGCAAAGGTTTTATTTTTTTAAATGGTTGAAGTGAACGACGAATGAATAAGGCGGATTGAGGGTGCACTCCCATCACCATTCACTCAGGTGGTCTGGTGGCAAGGCTTGGCACATAGTTTGTTGGCAGGACAGAGGTCCCACATTCGATTCTTAGTGGTAGCTGAGGTTAAATGTTTTTATCATTTGGTTTTTGTCACTACCAAAGGAGATAAGAGGTAGAAGGTGTCTCATTGGTTTTGTGAGGGTGTGTAGCCTACGTGGCTACCAAATCCATGGCTAAGGCACTTGGAGGGCAGTTGAACACGAGTTTGAATTGCATGGGGTGCTTTATGGAGTCTAAGGCGCACAAAAATTAATTTTTGCTTGTGGCTAAGGTATGAATAATTAATTTTTAATAGTTTCCAAGTGTTAATTAAAGTTTGGAGTTTATAAGGGTTTCCAAGGATTTTTGTTGGCATAATTTGGAATTAATGTTGGGTTGAGAATTGGAGAGGATAAGGTGTATTCAAGGACTTTATGATTGTAATTTGAAATTTATTTTGAGGGTTGAAATTTGATTAAAATATTTTATTGAGTTGGAGTTAAAAGGATTTATAGGGAGATTGTCATTATAATTTGTTTTTATGAGTGAATGATTTATTGATTGAAGATTGAATTTTTAAGGAAGGAGTAATAAGGTGTACTTGTGACTTGACATTTATTGTATGGTGAAATATTTGTTGAAATAAATATTCCTGTGGACATTTTGAGATAGGTTGTTTCTATCTAACCTAGAGTTGGCAAAAAAAATTGGTTGTGAGTAAAATGGGTTTTGAAGACATATATCCATCAAAACAAAAGGTATGGGCACATATTCCTTATGATTAATAATGTTGTTGGATTGAATTTTGTTAAATACAAAGGTGGAGTGAAAAGGATTGTTTGATAAGCATTGTTGGAAATATTTGAGTGAGTTTTCATATGCATGATTAGTGAAGACTTGAGAGTAGATTTGAGGTAAGTCTTAGTGAAGACTTGGGAGCATATTTGAGGTAAGTCTTGGTGAAGACTTGAGAGCAGATTGAGAAAATTTTTTGAGAGCACTTGAGAATAAATTTTAGGTAAGTCTTGGTGAAGACTTGTGAGCAGAGTTGATTGATTTATTTGTTCAAACTTTGTGTTAAGGCTTGGGGTAAATATAAGTAGAGTTGATTTATGATTAGATCAAGCTTTATGTTAAATCTTGAGGATAGATTTTGGTGCAAATTTGAGAGTATATTTCTGTTAGATCTAAGATAGAGTTAGAGAAGATTTATACTAGACCAAGGATAGTGTTTGTTGCAGATATGAGATAGAGTTGAGAGTAATATTTAAATGTGATAGATCAAAGGGCAGTAGTATCTAGTGGATAGAGATCCATTAGCCAAGGTAGTGAGGATAAAGGTCTTCAATGGAGAGAGATCCACAAGCCAGTTCAGTGGGGACAATAGTCTTCTAGAATATCATTAGCCAAAGTAGAGGCAAAATAGTTCTCCTATGGATAGATTTCCATGAACCAAAGCAAGGGGAAAGAGTTCTCCTGTGGAGTGTGATCCGTGAAGCAACTGGGAAGATAGAATTCTTCTGTGGAGAAATATCCATGAACCATTTGAGGAGAAAGAGTTCACCTGGGTCAAGGTCCATGAACCAAAAAAGGGGAAAGATTTTTCCTGTGGATAGATATCCACAAAGTAGAGCATTAGGGGATTGGTGTCTCCTTTGAAAAAGAGTGCTAAATTTTTTTTAATAGTGAAGTGATTCCCAAGATATTTGTTGAGAAAATTTAGTAGAAATATTTTCTCCATGTAGTAGCCCACATTGGGTGAACCACATTAAATTGGTGTCTCTATTGTGTGTGATGATGTGCGCATTGCTTAATTACTATTGTTGATATTGACATTGATATATTGGATAATATTGTTTGAAAAAGAAAAGTAAAAGTTGATCTTATATTGTTCACCCCCCTTTCAATATAGGCTTGTTTTCTTCCTGACCCTTTTACAAAATTAGTAAGCATATTTCTATCCCTCATGATATAGGCTTACCTAATAAGAAAGGGTTAAGATTCCAAATAGGAACTTGTTATTTTATCTATGGAGGGACCACCTTTGATGAAAATATCCAAGGATGCAACTTCATGCCAAGTGAATGAACATATGCCTCATGCTACATGTCACCCATATTTTCCATAGATAAACAAATATTAACCAACATTATATATTAAGGTAAATGACTAGGTCGTTATGAACAAGACATCAAAGAACCTTTGGAAGCCAAAACTTTAGTAGGTTGATTTGGAATTGGTTTCATCCCAAGTAGAAATGAACCTTCACCCTTGCTAGAGGAAGACAATGAATATAAATATCCCAAATCACTGCATGGATCTCAATGGGATGATGAAGACTAGGAATAACTATGGTCACTTCTCAATAAGATAACTTGAAAAACTATACACTTCAATAACATTAATATGATAATAATTCTATACCCAAAATTGATAGAAAATCCTAAATATGATGACATATAAGAAACCCCTAATCAACATCATATTGAGTAATCAGTCAAATAAATATTTAACTTTGATTTCGCCCAACCTCTTGAATTAGAACAAGTGATTTTAGATCTGTAAGAGCTTGAGGAGTTAGGAGTGTTAGCCACTCCTTTTCATTTTGAATATGAGTCCCAAACCTTGATTGAAGAAACAATAGACATGAATATCTAAACATAGAAATACCATCATCTTCTCAAATTAGAAAAATTTCTAACCCAAGAGGAAAAAACAATGTACACAAAATTACTAGAAGAATTTCATGACATTTTTGCTTAAATGTATGATTAAATGGCAATATTGGACCCCTCATTGGTAGTCCACCATGTGGTAGTATGACCAAACACCAAGCCTGTTTGCTATTTTGGTAAAATATGAGCTACAAAAACCTTTAGATGTAAAATTCATAAAGGTCATTGACTACTCATATTGGATTTCCAACATCATTCCTATCACTAAGAATGAAGGATCCATTTAAATTTACATTGACTTTAGAGATATAAAAAATTCTTACCTAAAAGATGAATTTCCTTTACCAAATAGACATGATAGTATATTTCACTATAGGATCAAAAATTTTATCTCTAAAGGATAAATTCTTAGGATACAATAAAATAAATATTACACTTGAATACGAATCTAAATATCATTCACAAATCCTGAGAGGATATTTTGCTACCAAGTTATACCTTTTGGACTTAAGAACATAGGATCAACATATTAGAGAGCCATGACATATATTTTTCATGATCTTATGCATAAAAAAATGGAAGACTATGTATATGGCATCTTAGATCACTCCAAGAAAATAAAATATCAAGTTAAAGACCTTAGATGTATTTTTGAGAGATTATGAGAATACAAAGAATAAAATTCTAAAAGTGAATTTTTGGGATTACATTAGGAAAAATATTAGGGTTCATAATATCTCATCATGGAATTGAAGTTGATCCTTATAAAAATCATGGTAATAACCAATATGATGCCACCCATGAAATTGGTAGAGTTACACAACTTTTAAGGCAAACTATAAGCCATCTGAAGGTTTATCTCGTAATTAGTAAAATAATGCCAACCCTTATCCAGATTTCTCAAAAAAGGAATGATGTTCAAGTGGGATGATGGACTAAAAAATTATTTTGAAGCCTTTAAGACTTATCTCTTAACACCACCCATCCTAATACTACCAAACCTAGATCAATAATTATTGCTATACATAGTTGCTACCGAATATGACCTTGGAGCATTGTTAGCCCAATATGATGAGCAACACTGAGAAAGGGTTGTCTTCTATATAAGAAATTTTTTGGTAGATTATGAAACTCATTACACACCATTAGAAATACTATGCCTAGATGTAGTTTTATCATATCTAAAATTGAGATATTACATGCTTAGCCAAAAAACATACATCCTAGGAAGAGTGGACCCTCTATGTTACCATATATAAAAACCTTACTTATAAGGTAGGACTACCAAATGGGTCATAGCCCTTAGTGAATTTTATTTAGAATTTTTTAATCAAAAAACACTAAAAGGGTAAGTCATAGTTGATCAACTAGTCATATCTCCTCTAAGATCAAAGCATCCCATAAACATATCCTTCCCTAATGAAACAATTCTCTCAATAGAATCTCAAGACCTTGAAACTTGGATATTGTAATTTTATGGAGCTAGATGCATTAAATACGTTGAGATATTCATTGTATTAGTCACTCCATAACAAAAAATTATACCATCATCCTTTAAAATTCACTTTTCATGCATAAATAATACAATATAATATGAAGCATTGACATTAGGTCTTAGAGCTGCATTAAAGCTCAAAAAAAACTTAACGGTATATGGTGATTCATAGTTTGTAATCAATCAAGTGAATTATTTTTACTAGACTAAATTTGATAAGATAAAACCTTACAAATACATCATAGGTAAGCTAAAAACTCATTTAGCCAAATTACTATAGAATTTATCCCATGATCAAGCAATCATCATGGTGACGCTATGGCTATCGCAACCTCCCTCATCCCGTTAGAACTAGAATATGAGGAAGCCTCTATCATCATAAGATCAATGAATGAGACTTCAAAATTAATATCATGCTTACTATGACTAAGGAAATGCACCATAACAATTAAATAAATAAAATTAAAACTTGATATTGCCTTAATAGAATTTATGTGTTACAAATCAACCATTTTGATTACAATGGACCTTCCAAAAGGGAGGTTTTTCTTTGCAAATGAGTTCTATGGTGCCAAAAATCATTTAATTTATCACACAAAAAATTCGTAAGAGGGTTTTGAAGTCTCATTTATTTATCTCTCAAGCCTTTATGCATATCCCAATATCTACACACAATCCCATAGTGAAAGCATAAATAGTATTTGTTGAGCCTTTTGAGATAAGGCCCTATATCATGAAAAGGAGTACAAAAAACTTATAAAACCTTTCATAGAAGTTATAGAACTATGAAAAATGGTTATAAAATTTTGTAAAATACTTTATTTTACCTTTCTTGGTTTCCTGCTATTGACTCTAGATCTCAATCTATATTTGAGTCTCAATAATATAGGGTGGTTGGTAACCACACGGTATTATTGGTTTATAATACTCCAAATAGGATGAATTTTTTTTCAAAATATTCTTATGATTGTTAGGAACCTACCCTCAAAAATTCATGGTAATTTGAGTCTAGATGAGGAATTTATTCCCAAAACAATAAGCATAGGTCTGGATGGATTTTAGCTACCTGGGGTAGTTTACTCTATCTGTGTAGCCATCTATGGTGGTTGGCTTCTAGGTAGCTGCCCAAGGTGGTTACTAATATGTTCTGGTAGAGAATTCAATATTTGATATAGACCTATCTAGAAGTGTTTTGGAGTCTTTGGTGTAGATCTGATGTTGTCTAGTTGTTGAACATGAGCCTAATTGAAAAATAATGATTAGCATGCATTCCAAAGAGACTCCATGATTGATGCCCTTAAGCTCTTTGAGTGAGTTACCTACAATAAAAAATTCAAAAACCCATAAGGAGGGCCAAAACAATTATGGGTAATATTGCACCATAACAATTAAATAAATAAAATTAAAACTTGATATTGCCTTAATAGAATTTATGTGTTACAAATCAACCATTTTGATTACAATGGACCTTCCAAAATGGAGGTTTTTCTTTGCAAATGAGTTCTATGGTGCCAAAAATCATTTAATTTATCACACAACAAATTCGTAAGAGGGTTTTGAAGTCTCATTTATTTATCTCTCAAGCCTTTATGCATATCCCAATATCTACACACAATCCCATAGTGAAAGCATCAATAGTATTTGTTGAGCCTTTTGAGATAAGGCCCTATATCATGAAAAGGAGTACAAAAAACTTATAAAACCTTTCATAGAAGTTATAGAACTATGAAAACTGGTTATAAAACTTTGTAAAATACTTTATTTTACCTTGCTTGGTTTCCTGCTATTGAATCTAGATCTCAATCTATATTTGAGTCTCAATAATATAGGGTGGTTGGTAACCACACGGTATTATTGGTTTATAATACTCCAAATAGGATGAATTTTTTTTCAAAATCTTCTTATGATTGTTAGGAACCTACCCTCAAAATTTCATGGTAATTTGAGTCTAGATGAGGAATTTATTCCCAAAACAAAAAGCATAGGTCTGGATGGATTTTAGCTACCTGGGGTAGTTTACTCTATCTATGTAGCCATCTATGGTGGTTGGCTTATAGGTAGATGCCCAAGGTGGTTACTAATATGTTCTAGTAGAGAATTCAATCTTTGATATAGACCTATCTAGAAGTGTTTTGGAGCCTTTGGTGTAGATCTGATGTTGTCTGGTTGTTGAACATGAGCCTAATTGAAAAATAATGATTAGCATGCATTCCAAAGAGACTCCATGATTGATGCCCTTAAGCTCTCTGAGTGAGTTACCTACAATAAAAAATTCAAAAACCCATAAGGAGGGCCAAAACAATTATGGGTAATATTGCACCATAACAATTAAATAAATAAAATTAAAACTTGATATTGCCTTAATAGAATTTATGTGTTACAAATCAACCATTTTGATTACAATGGACTTTCCAAAAGGGAGGTTTTTCTTTGCAAATGAGTTCTATGGTGCCACAAATCATTTAATTTATCACACAACAAATTCGTAAGAGGGTTTTGAAGTCTCATTTATTTATCTCTCAAGCCTTTATGCATATCCCAATATCTACACACAATCCCATAGTGAAAGCATCAATAGTATTTGTTGAGCCTTTTGAGATAAGGCCCTATATCATGAAAAGTAGTACAAAAAACTTATAAAACCTTTCATAGAAGTTATAGAACTATGAAAAATGGTTATAAAACTTTGTAAAATACTTTATTTTACCTTGCTTGGTTTCCTACTATTGACTCTAGATCTCAATCTATATTTGAGTCTCAATAATATAGGGTGGTTGGTAACCACACGGTATTATTGGTTTATAATACTCCAAATAGGATGATTTTTTTTTCAAAATCTTCTTATGATTGTTAGGAACCTACCCTCAAAATTTCATGGTAATTTGAGTCTAGATGAGGAATTTATTCCCAAAAAAATAAGCATAGGTCTGGATGGATTTTAGCTACCTGGGGTAGTTTACTCTATCTGTGTAGCCATCTATGGTGGTTGGCTTCTAGGTAGCTGCCCAAGGTGGTTACTAATATGTTCTGGTAGAGAATTCAATATTTGATATAGACCTATCTAGAAGTGTTTTGGAGCCTTTGGTGTAGATCTGATGTTGTCTGGTTGTTGAACATGAGCCTAATTGAAAAATAATGATTAGCATGCATTCCAAAGAGACTCCATGATTGATGCCCTTAAGCTCTCTGAGTGAGTTACCTACAATAAAAAATTCAAAAACCCATAAGGAGGGCCAAAACAATTATGGGTAATATTTTGGTATCATTTTTTGTGCTCTCTAAGTAAATGAAATTAGAGGATATTTGTAATATTTTCCAATGGTGGAGGAGAGTGATGAGGGCACAATAATATGATAGACAAGTGGCACGAGTGAGAGAAAGAAGGAATATTGGCTTTCCCCACTTGGATTATTGGATGGAAAATGTGTAACATCCTCTATTTGGGGCTATGACACTCTATGATGTGCTATGATGCACTATGACGTGCCTCACTCATGCTCTTGGGTGGAAAAATTCCTCACCCACCAAAAATGATGTGCTTGATCAATGTTCTTGGGTGGAGGTAATTCTCACCCATGTGCATTAATGCACTTGGAATGTGAAGGAAAGAGGCAAATAAATACCAATTGGAGTTAAGTGAACCGAGGTTAAAAATAATAGGATGATCTCATGATGATCATGGGTTAAGCATAGGAAGGTGCTTAGAATGGTCAAAGGGGATATAAAGGGTCAACATTAATATTTATAAGGTTGAAATGTATTACTTAAAATAATTGCATGATTTATGAAATATTAACATTTAACCATTGCCAAAATGATACTTTTTAGGTGTTTATAGGTGTCGCTTTTTGTACCATATTGTATGCAAATACCATATGATGCAAAAACTCATGACACCTATTGTTGGATTGATAATGGAGAGTGATAATGATTGGTGAATGATGGAGAATAACATTTGGCTTAAGGGAAGTGACGTAGGATTATCTCAAATAAATAATAATGTAAGATGCCCCATTCATGGAAGCAATAAATACCTTTGAATATTTACATTTTATAGATTGATGATATCACTTTGATTAAAATTTTGAGTCTTTGAATCAAAGTTTTTATTAAAATTTTGAGAGAATAAAATGAGTTTTTCTATCTACCCCAGTAGACAAGGGGTTAATGATAGCCTTGAACAAATATTATTGGACTTAAGTGACTCCAAGATTGAGTGTTTGAGTATTAAAATAATTTGGGATATAATTTTTTGGATATTGTCTACCCCCTCAAGTGATGAGCTAATGGAGGAAGAAATAGATAATAGTGATGAAGCACTTGATAAAATGTGGAATGGGCAATAGAAGAATGGATATGGGATGGTCAAAGAGTGACATTTGGCATGAAATGTAAGGGGACATTGTGGTTGTTGTGGGTTGTTTTTTTTTTATACTATGAGTTTCCTTATGGTCATCTACTCATCCTACTGGATTTCATGGATAACCAATTGCTACAACCGTCAGGTGCACTAGAGTAGTTAACTTGGTAAAAGGTTCACTTGGAAACCTAGGCTAGGTTAACATGAAATTAAATCTAATCTACAAAAGAAATAAAATGTAGGAATGAAAATATAGTCTATGAAAACAAGAAATTGTAGGAAAGTAAATATATTCTAGTAAAATGGGGAATGACATGAAAGTAAAGCTAATCTATGTGTAGGAAATATGAATTTAAATCTAATCTATGTGCAAGTAACAAAAAATTAGATCAAATCTATGAACATGAAATTAAATCTAACCTATGTGAAGGAACAAAAAAATAAATCTAATCTATGTATTTACAATGTAAAGCTAATTTGAGACAATAAAGTAAAGCTTATATAATGTGTAGGAAAGGAAATCTAATCTAATGTAGGAAAGAAAATCTAATCTATGAAAGTAGTTAATGAAATGAAATTAAATATATGCTAGAAAGGCAAGAAATCTATGCTACAAAAGTGATAAAGTTATACTATAAATGTAGTAAACATAAGCTAAAAAAAGGTAAAGGATATGAAATGAAACCTGATCTAGGAAAGCAGAAAATGACATGAATAAAACCTAATATAAGAAAATAGAAAATGTTGGAAAGGAAGCCAAATCTAGGAAAACAAGAAATTTAGGAAAATGAAAATAATAAATGAAAATAGGATTTAATTGGAAAGGAAATATAATATAAGACATAATAAAGTAAACCTAAGTGGTTCTACTTTTTTTCCAAGTAGAATAGAGATCCACTTTTTCTTGAATAGAACGGGGCTCTGCTTTTACCCAAGCAGAATGGGGCTATAATTTTACCCGAGCAGAATGGTGTTGATGATGATTAATGGTTATGCTTTTTCCCAAGAAGAATGGGGATCAATTTTTACCCAAAAATAATTGGGTGAGGATGATTGAATTATGTTGTTTTTTCCCTATAAACAAGGGGTTGAGTTGTTATTTCTTTTATGCTAATTTTTCCCTTGGCAACAAGGGGTGATGATGATTGGACTATGCTACTTTTTTCCCTAGTATCAAGGGGCTAAATGATGATGGATAATATGTATTTTTCCTATTAGAATAGGTTTTATGATGATTTATTAAGCCTTTTGATTGATTGAACCTTTTTATTGCTTTATTGAGCCTTTTGCTTGATTGATTTAATTTTTATTTTTTCCTAGTAAAATAAAGAGGATATGATAGTGAGTAAAGCTTTAAAAATGTGATTTAAAAAAAAAAGAATATGATGTATGCATGTGGATATGTGATGGACTAGATTTATTCATTCATAGGAGGGATATGATGATGAGGTGATGGTTGAGGTGTATGGATGGTATGAGGCATGTGTTTAGGGTGCTTAGATTGTGGTACTTGATGGATGCATGTGGTTGAATAGATAATATGACCTGGATGTGAGATGCGGATGTGATGGATGATGATGTGTAGTGACTTATAGCTACATGTTTGATCATGTTTTGAATATGCACATATGCATTTCCTATCAAAATTAGGTTTAATTAATAAAAGAAAAATAAGTGATCATGATCACACATTGGGAGGATATGAGATATGATAATGATGATGGGGAGAAGATGTAAGACATGGATGGGGATATATGAACTTACAAAAAAATAATTAATAATGTATGATACATGATACAAATGGAGACAATAAGATATGTGTGTAACAATTAATGTGGACTTAACATGTTGCATTTCCCCAAACACCTTAGGGTTTTTAGATCATAGAAGTGTTTTAGGAAAATCAAACACCCTAGTAACACCAATTAAACTCATCTATTAGCCAATCAATGTCTTGTATAAACCTAGACCATACTAAAAATGTTAAGCCACTAATGGACCAATGTGTATGCAATGAGGTCCATTTTTAATTTTTAGTGAGGTTAGACTGATCAATTGCAACTCAAGCTATTATAAGCTAGTTCATCCATGATAATTCATAGGTCTATGTAAAATAAGGTTCCTAACGTGAGAGGCATGTTACCATGCAGAGGATATACCCCACTAATAGTCAAGCATCTATAGCCCCTATGGATATAGCCCCATAATCCTTCAATATTTATCCACTACTAGCCAAACATCTATAGCCTTGATGGAGAAATCTAATATGCCAAAGGATCCATGATAAAATATCATGTTTCTTTTATATTTATTTTGATTGATGATTTCTTTTTTGAAACATATACTATGTGGATCCTTAGGCTCAGATTATGCACATGATAATATGTGCAGGGGAGTCATTCACTTTATGGTGAGAGGGATGCTTGGTTTCATATTTTCTTGACTCAAAATATGATTAATGTATGATATGTGTGCATGGTCCAAGAGAAAAATTGAGGTAACCAGGAAGGCCTATAGCACACAAATGATATATGAATTTCAATGAAGGTTGACTAAGACACTAGGTATGGTTACATGACTAAAACAATCCAAATATTCTCTAAATCTAAGAGAAGAAATATATAAAGCATGGAAAAATATGGATGTGGTAATAGTAGATATTGTGGAGAAGTGCATATATAGATATTAGACAACTATTATTATGAAGATGCCCTTGATTAACACAACAAAAATTCTTCGTAAGGACACATGTCAAACATAACCAAATGATGATCAAGGTAGCATTAGATTAAAATAAAATGAGAACACAAAATAAATATGGAAAAAGTAATTAGGCGGTGATGGAATGAAATATGACAGAGAAAGAAGGAGAAATAAAAGAAGAGGAAATAATAAGAAAGAAGAAACAAAAGAGAGAAAAAATTAAGGTTTTAAAGAAAAAATAAAAACACACCAGTCCATGGTACATAGACACTTGAAGCATGACCATACAAATAGGAGTGATTTGTGAGGAATTAAATAAAAATAAAAATAAGAACATGGTGGGAAAGTTAACTGATTGGCAAATGAAGAGTGCATGTGATATGAGCTTGTTGTTGTTTGATTCTGCTTGTTTTTTTATTTTTATTTTTATTTTTTATTTTGAAATTGATTATGTACAAGAAAACAGAGTGGAATATGAGCTAGGCAATGCATGCAAATGAAGGATATTTATGGGCTCATGCTCCTCAACTCCCTTGAGATTAGTAAGTTTATAGGCCCCTGATCCAAATGCTTGTGTGAAAATGAATGGACTAAGCTAGTTGGAAGAAAACTTATCATGTAAATGAGGTGGAAGAGTTGAGTTTTATTGTTTTTATTTGACTATGAGGTTATATGGATGAGGTAGTTAATTCCTCATTATCTAGTAGATATTGTATTATATGCTAAAAATATCAACATTTCTTGATGACATGATATTTTTTATTATGGTAGATGCAATAGTGATCTTCTTTATGACATTGAGGTTTGGGCTTGTTTATTTGATCTAGATGAATGTTAGCTAGGGAGAGCACTTTTGCATCATAAAATATTTGGAAGTGTAGAACTAGAATTTTTGTACCCCTTTCTTCCAGTAAAATGGATCTGCACCTTAGACGAGAAGCACTTGAGTTGCGCTCTCTTTGGTGTTTGTTGATGAATGGGGTGAGGGTTCACCAGGAAACACTTTCTATGGTGGTTTCCACACCTAGGTAAGGTGGATGTTTGATGTATTCTTTTTTTAGTGCACACACCTAGGGTTTGGCCAAAATGCAATTTCTACCTAGCTATATGCAATTTATATTTCCTTGAGAACAAATGGCATACAAGTCTATCTAGAAAACTGGTAAATCTGACTAAGATGCAATGACATAAAATGTAGATTTTATACTAATCATGAGTGTTTTATTTTGTAGGTTTTATGCCTTTTGGTGTAAAATGAGTAATGCAATTAAATATATATTTTTTGTTTTTCCTTTTTTTTTAGATGTAAACAATGCATAGAACAGAGAAAATTATAGAATTATAATGTTAAGAACATAAAATTGGATTTTAGACCCTACCTGGTCCGACTATTTGAAGTCTGAATGAGTTAAAATTTTGTAGTTCAACTTTGGATCACCTGAATTTGTTTTAGATCATCTCAAATCAGATTTGGATCACCCAAATCTATCAAAACCTGCAACATTCACAATAACAAACTAAAATTTTTAATTAGGGATGGGGGATCTGCATAGGTCATAGTAGATCATGATCTGTAATAGTCATATCCCCTTATATCTTTAATAAACCATAATAAAATGTGCAATTTACGATCTTGCTAATTATTCATCTAAATGCAATAACGAGTGATAGAATTAGTGTAAATGCTTATAAGACTATGTGATTTCTAATGATATGATACGTAAATGCATTAACATGATAGGATTAAGAATCAAAATTTTACCCCCAATGTAAAATGATATAAATTTTAGAAATCAATGATGAATTCGGATTTGGATTAAGAATTTGGGTCATCCAAACCTATCTCGGGTCACCTGAATGGGTCCATTTCCTACAAATTCAAAACCTGTAAACCTGCAACGGTAAAACCAGTATAATTTTGGATTCTAAGGATGAATTCGGATGGTCTAAATTCATGAAAAATATGCAAAATGATAGATCTATGCTAAGGATAAAATAAATCTAACTCATCCATCATGATAGTTGTGTTTACGTACTCCTAGGATGAAGATCTGAAGTCATGATCCAATCTAGAACCTGCAACAAAATAGAAAAACTCTTCCTTTCTTCTCTAAGTCTCTTTGTAAATCTTCATCTCTCTTCTATTTTAGGTGGCTTTTGGGTTTAGTAGCGAAGGTAGGTCAAAAAATCTGGGAGGAGATGCAAATAGACCAGGTTTATTTCGAGGGAAATTAGAAAATTTCTCATTTTAGAAGGATTTGAGCAATTTGAATTCGTCACGAATCCAAACCTGCCCAAATTTACCATAAAATCTCGACAATGCACCCAAAATAGGTATGGGTTTTGAATGAATTTGGGTGGTCCAAATTTTTTGGAGTCCACCGAATTCATCCAAATTTAGTAGAAATAACTAAAAGAAGGGTTTTTATGATGTGGAAAACAAGGCAGAGGGCTGAAGGGTGATGGGTACATTGTTAGGGAATAACAATGTGTTGACTATGGTATGGGAATTTTGAAGTGTGTCAAAATTCCATGACTACATTTTCCCCCTCTTTGGTGCATTTATGAACAATAAATGCGTTAAAGAAAGATGTAGCGAAAAATGGGTATTATGCTTGCAAAAAACCAAAATTTATTCAATTTTTCTTTTTATGTTTATTATCTAGGGTACCCCCTTCGAGTTTTGTAAAAAAATTAAAATTTATTGCAAAACTCAAAATTTGAAGTGAAAAAAGGGGTAAAAAAGGGGATATAAAATAGAAATTAGGGTAAAACCCTAATTCATTTTTACCCTCACTTTCTGGAAAAGTGAGCTCTAGATAAAATGGAAGAAACTCTTCATCGAGTTGATACAGTGCGAGATGCGAGGAACATATCGGGTGTACATATGAGGGTAAGGTTTTTATAGCTTCTAGTTTTGGATTTTTTGGTTTATTTTGTCAATTTTTTTTCTTGTATTTTTGCCATCATAGCCTATGAAGACAAATTTAGACTGGGTTAGTAAATTTGGACTATTCAAATTCATCATTTTTAGCAATTTGGATTTTACTTTGATGAATTCGAGCATCGAATTCGTCCAAATAGAATTTGAATTGGTGACATTCGAGCGCTATTATGCGACTTTCGATTGTCCAAATTTGTAGATTCGGGTGTACTTATCTTCCGAATATGTCTTGGGTAATATGAATTCGTAATATGCGTCTAAATTCCTCAACTTAAATATAAATTCTAAAAATTAAGTAAATGAGAAAATATAATTTTTTTGTATTTTTAATTTTATGTTGATTTATGATTATGACATGTTCCTAATTATTGATTTTGTTTGATTTTTGTAGAGAGGTGCCCTTAAGAACCACGAGTGGTGGTATAAGGGTTTTGATGATCAGCTTGGAGGTTTGAGTGATGATGATAGATCGGTACTATGGGTGGTTCATTTTACTACACGTGGTTGAGATGCCATGGATAGAGGCATATTACTCTCTTCTGATGGCCCTTGCAGAGAGATGGTATCTAGGGTCTTCTACATTCTGGTTACCGATAGGAGAGATGATTGTGACCCTAGAGGATGTCTAGAGAATCCTCTAAATTTTTATTAGGGGTCAATTCGTATATCAGGTGATAAGCAAGGCTCAGGCCATGCAGAGGTTGATAGGAGATCCTTCTTTCCCCATAGAGCAGAGCGGGGTGAGCATAGAGGGATTGATATCTATCGAGAGGGTATCCCAACTTATAGTGGTATTATCTAGGGTAGTAGGAGGTTTGTTGGTATGCCATCAGAGTGGATGATATTTACCTTGGGCTTTGTTAGAGGTGGTCACATATATGCGATATTCCAGTCAGCGGTTCACATGGGGACCTTTTGTACTATGCTACTTATACAAGATATTATTTAGTATCATGTATAAGAAGGGTTGTGGTCTAATCATGACCACATTGCTACAAATTTGGTGTTGGGAGCATATTGCAGTTAGGAGACCCATAGGGCTCCCTCACCAGTAGATAGAGGATGGATGACCTATTGTATTTCAATGGGCTCCTATAGTAGGTCGAGTAGGAGGGAGGAGGATGAGTGGCTTGGAGGAGGCCATATGGGCTATTTATGAGTTGACTACTGAGAGCATTTGTTGAGACCCTAGTGTGGACATCTAGGCTGGGATAATGATGTTGAGGAGTTAGCTTGAGTTTGATGAGTTTGGTGGCTCAGGATGGAGAAGGGAGAGATAGAGCTACATCAACCATATCGGGTGCTATGATAGTTTGGAGTAGTACAGGGGATTCCTTTAGTATGGGATTTTCCATTTCGATGATTTGTTTGGGATCCCACGACTACTAGTGGAGCACCATATCTGAAGAGGTTCATTGAGGCGAATGAGGATGACCCCGTGATTGCACCCCTAGATGTTGATGATGTGGGAGTGGTGGATAGATATCAAGAGTGGTATGCTACCATCCATCCTGTGAGGATCACTCAAGAGTTAGATCAGGTACATCAAGTTTTTTGAGAGGTGGCTAGATAGAGGTCTGTTAGCTATCCTAAGAGAGAGATGTCAAGTACATAGAGGAGAGGTGGTCCTCAAATGAGAGGAGGGTGACATGTATAGAGAGCATCTCAGTAGGAGAGATCGCTTTAGATTGGTGGAGAGAGGGATACTGAGGTGCCATAGCAGCATACTGAAATACCACAACATGATACCCTATCTCCTCAATAGGAGGGACTTAGACCTAGTTCATCCAAGAATGGCATAGCTATGGAGGTTGGGTAATCGAGTAGTACTAGAGATTTTTTTATTATTAAATAAGAGAACGCTAGTATTAAGAGTCATATTGGCATTCAAAAGAGTTAGATTCAATATTTAGAGATGCATCTTGCACAAGCATAGAATCTGATGAGTCAATCTTAGGCTTAGTTGGCTCAAAGATAGAGATAGAAGACATCACATAAGACTCACTCATAGTCCTTCTAGACAAGGAGTGGGGCTTCAGGTAAGTCTTTTGGGAGTGTTTATTTGGTAGAAGATGGTTGCGATATCACAATGAGCATCATTCTACCAAGCTTTGTACTATCAGCTAGTTCTAGAGGGTCAAAGGGCTCCATTGCCCCTAGAGTATATTTCTTCGATGTAGTCGAGATCAGGTTCTAGGTTAGTGTCTAGGGCGCCTTAGTTTTAGGAGCCCAAAACACCTCCAAGTGATGAGGCCCAAAGTTCTAGGGATTCTAGGGAGTGATATACTAGGTTTGATTTTGTGGTATACTCCCTAGTGACTGAGTATGCCTATTTTATGATTATGGCATGCTACCAATCGGTTTTTTGTATCCTATATATTTTTTATGAATATATATATATATATATATATATATATATATATATATTATTTCTATTCTCTTTTTAGTATTTTGGTGTTTATGTGTATGAGTAATGCAGAATATGATTTATTTTTTGATATTCTACATAATCATGCTTTTATTCATGTTTGATTGCTAATTTTTATTTCATCATGCTTAATCAAGATATGTAAAATGTAAAGTGTAATTTGTAATATGATTGGATTTTTTTGTAGAAGAAAAGTATTTTGGAAAATGAACCCTATTGATTTTTATTAGTTAAAAATATATCTTGAGGATGTATGCTTGTATATGACCATCTATGGAGGCTACCCCTCGTGTTTGTTGCTAAGAGGATCATGTATGAGATTTTACCATATTGGTAACATCAAAGGGTTGTGGTCAAAAAAATAATTTGAAATTTTGTTGATTTAAAAGTGATGACTTGATGAAAAGTATTTTATGATTTTTAATATTAATTATGACTTAATATTAAAGGAGGTATTATTAGATGAAGGTGACTAAGCATGAAAATTTAGGTAGAGGACTTGTGCTAGGAATAATATTCCTAGTATGAAATAAATATAAATATTCATGCCATCATCGAAGTCAATATGTAGTTATATGAGAAAGTGATTATGTATGATTAATGCAAGTTTTGTAAATGATAAGCGATCATGCAATATAGTAAAATGGAAGTATTTATGTTAAGTGATAGGTATGAAAATGCAATATGAACTATTTTTTAGGACCAATTGCATATGCTAACAGTCATACCAATCCATGATGAAATAATGGTGTTTTTGCTAATTAACCTTCAAGGAGAATTTTGGTCATTTCTAGGATGAATTCAAATTTATCAAGAACCAATGTGTGATTTGTGTATTCATTGTCCATATTGACCTTAATTATGATACAAAATCTCTCAAGGATAAAATGTGTGTGCTTATGAAATTTATTTACCAATTTTGAGTAAGGTAATGATGCAAACCAACTTTTAAGAACCAATGTGTGTGCGAAATGAGGAGTTCATTTACCATGATTTTATGCATTCGGTTTGACATAACTACTATTTTAATAAAAGCTACCAAAAGCTAGCTAATCCACAATCTGACATTAATCTATACAAAATAAGACCGCTAATGTGACAGACATGTCACCACACGTAAGACTACCCTATTTCCAAGTGGGATTCATTCAGCCCATTGTTGTAATAGGGATCACCCCATGGTGTTCAAATAACTGAGGAATTCTAGGGATTCAAGCTCATTACCCCCTTATTTTCTTTTTATTTCTTTGAGTAGGGATTCTTGTTCATTTTTTGTTTTTGAACAAGGAGGATTTTATTGCTTTGTAGTAAAATGTATTTTTTTTCAAGGGGTACTTGCTCAGATTAGGCAAAGAGCAAGGGATTTTATTCGGGTAGGAGGGAGCTTGTCCTTTTGCCAACTCTTAGCAATCTATACCATGCGCATAATAGGATAGAAAGGGAAACCATTTTCTTAAGGAGCTAGGACTCCTATGTAGTATCACCTTTCCTTGTGCAAAAGCATTCTTGAGGTGTGTAAGTGTGTTTTGGTTCAAAAAGTGGCCGGATCAGTTCCCAAAACTTCAAAATTTCTTTAGTGAAATAGTAGTGCTTTTGGTTCAAGAGAGATTTATAATTAATATCGAGAATCAAGATTTTATTAAAGTGTATATTTGGTGAGTGGTTCAAGATAATTTTTGAATTCCTCTGAAGTAAACCAAAATTACTTATGAATTTTGACATCGATCAAATTATATAAGTAGGATAATAATTGGGTGTGACCATATGACATTATGCAATTGGTCCACAATTTTATTTTGATAAATTCATAGATAAATGCAACTAAGTGAAATATGATTTAAGTAAATGCAAGAAATGTATGTACAAGGTATTTACAATTATGTACAATGGTAAGATTTTTAAACTTTATGCATAGTATCTTTTTAGGTGCATTATATTCATGGGTTCCTTAAGATATTTTCCATCTAATATTGCCAAGTGATATGCACCTGATCCAAATTTTGTAATGATGATGAATGGTCCTAGCCAATTTGGTTGAAATTTCCCTTTAAGATCGGTTCGAGCATTTGTATTTTTCTGGTTTTCTTTAAGAACTAGATCACCAACCTCAAATGATCGGTTATGAACCTTCTTTGAATATGACCTTTTGAGTTTATCTTGATATGAGCAAAGGTGCTCTAAAGCATTTATATACTTTTCATCTAAAATTTTGAGCTGGCTTAGTCTTCCAACACGATACTCATCTCCTACTTCAACATCTTGAAGTAAAATACCTAAAGAAGGCACTTCAAGATCAAAAGAAAATACAACTTTAGCACCATATACCAAGACAAAAGGAGAAGCACTAGTAGGGGTTCGAACACTAATTTGATAAGCCCATAAAGTAGGATATAATTGAGTATGTCAATCGTGTCCTGATTTATTAACCAATATTTTTAGAATTTTAATTAGAGTTTTATTGGATGCTTTAGCTTGGCCATTTCCTTATGGATAGTAAGGAGTAGACCATCTATGTTGGATTTTATATTTAGCACAAATTTTTTGAATGTCTTTATTTTTGAAGCAAGTTCCATTATCAAAAATAAGTGTGGATGGAATCCCAAATCTGTAGATGATTTGATTAAAAATAAATTTGGAGACTTGGGTTCCTATGCAAGAATCCAATGGCATGGCTTCTACCCATTTTGTAAAATATTCAGTTGTTGTTATGATGAATTTATGGCCATTTGATGAAACTGGATTAATTTTCCCTATAATGTCTAAGCCCCATTTTGAAAAAGGCCAAGGGGAAGAAATATCTTGAAGCTCTTGGGTCAGAGCATGGACTAAATGTGCATGTCGCTCACATTTGTCACATTGATGCACATAATCGTTGGCATATTTTTCCATGGAGGGCCAAAAATAGCCCATTCATAGGAGCTTTTTAGTTATGGCTCAACCACTAAAATGACCTCCACAAGATCCATCATGCACTTTACTTAGTGCTTTCTTGGATTCCTCTAGGTTGAGGTATCTTAAGAGGATACCTTCAAAAGACCTTTTATATAAATTATTTCTGAAAATTACGAAATGAACAACTCTTTTACGTAATAGTCTACATTGATTCCTATCTAAGCCATCTAGGTATGATCCATTTTGGAGAAAATTGAAGATATCTCCATACCATAATCCTGAGGATGTTTCTTCAATTGTAAAAATATCTAAGGGTACTAGGTAAGATTCTAATGATGTGGGTTCCCGAAATTGGTGAATGATGATAGTAGCATGATCATCATCCAACTCCAAAGGAATAAGAGAAGCAACTACTACCATAGCATCCGTAGAATGATTACTAGTACGAGGGATAGCTTTGATAGTAACTTTCTCAAATAAAGATATAAATTTCAAAATATACTCTTTATAAGGGCAAAGTTTCTCATCTCGGGTTTGATAAATATTATTGATTTGATTTACCATGAGTTGTGAGTCTCCAAAAACTGACAAGATTTTAATATTCAAGGATAAAGTTACTCGTAACCCAAGGATCAAGGCTTCATATTCTGTTGTGTTATTCATACAGGAAAATTGGAGTTTAAAATATAATGGGATAATTTATTTATGGGGAGATACTAATATAATGCCTGCACCTACACCACTCATGCAACGGGCTCCATCAAAAAATAGAGTCCAAGAATCTAAATGTTCACCTTCTAGGTTAAGGCATTCATCTAGAAACTCTATTGTCAAAGGGTGAGTAGATTCTAGAGGGGTAGCAACGAGTTGATTGACTATGACTTACCCTTTAATGGATTTTTGTCCAATAAAGGTTAGATCAAATTCACTCAGAGCCAGAACCCATTTTGCCATGCGTCCTGATAGATAAGGTCTACTCATCAAGTATCTTAATGGATCAAATTTTGCTATGATACAAGTTTTTTGACTAAGCATATAATGGCGTAGTTTCTATGTAGAAAATACAATAGTAAAGTAGAGTTTTTCTAAAAGAGTATAACAAGTTTCATAACTTATCAATGTTCTACTTATGTAATAAATAGCTCTTTATTTTTTATCCTCATCATGTTGTGCTAGCATTTCTCCTAATGCAAGTTTTGAGGTAGAAATGTATAGAATAAAAGGATGTTTGGGCCTAGGAGGAACAAGTACTGGCGGTGTGAGAAAATACATCTTAAGAGCTTCAAAGGCTTCTTGACATTCCTCATCCCATTTGAAAAAGTATCTTTCTTAAGTAACTTAAGAAAGGGTTGACATTTATCCGCTAATTTGTCAATAAAGCGATGGATAGATTGGAGCTTACCTTGTAAGCTTCAAAGTTCTATCAAGGTCTTTGGTGGTGGCATATCAATGATTGCCTTTATTTTAATAGGATCTATCTCTATTCCTCACATAGACACAATAAATCCCAATAATTTACCTGATTTTACTCCAAAAACATATTTTTTTGGGTTTAGGTGAACTTTATATTCGTTGAGTCTATTAAAGACTCATCGTAAGTCGAGAATATGATCCTCTTCCTTAATGGATCGAGCTATGATGTCATCTACATAATCATGTAAGATTTCATACATCATATCATGAAACACGTAGGTCATAGCTCATTGATAAGTTGCTCCTACATTCTTTAAACCGAAGGGCATTACTTTCCAATAGAAATTCCCCCAAGGTGTAATGAAAGCAGTTTTAGGCTGATCTTCTTATGCTATACGAATTTGGTTGTATCCCAAAAATCCATCCATAAGGGATAACATCCCACTTCCTACTATGAAATCAATTATTTGATCCATATTAGGAAGGGGAAAATCATCTTTGGGGTATGCAACATTGATGTCCCTAAAATCAATACATACTCTGATTTTAGTAGCCTCTTTTTTAGTTACTAGGATGATATTAGATATCCAGTCAGAGTAATATATGGCCTGAATGAAATCAACGTCTAATAACTTTTGCAACTCGTATTTGACTAGAAAGGCTACTTTAGGATGCATTTTCCTAAGTTTTTGCTTCATCGGTTTAGCATTAGGGCATACCACTAAGTGGTGCATGATGATAGAAGGATCTAAGCTAGGCATATTTGCATACGTCCATGCAAAGATATCAGGGTATTCCACAAGAAGTGTTGTGTATTTTATTTGTTCTTCTTTACTCAAGGTAGCTCCAATTTTGACCATGTGAGGATTAATTTTTGTTCCAATATTGACTTTCAAGATATCTTCTACCAAAATATTTAAGTCCCTTTCAAAGTGAGGAGGGTCGGATGAAACACCCATTTCCTGAAGTTCTTCTAGGGATAATTTGGCTAACTCTTCTTGTGGGGTTATTGTGTGGACATGGGCTATACATGGGATAGATCCATCAAAGAAGAAACCATTCCTCATGACTTCTTTGAGGGAGATGTCAAAAAATATATCTCCTTCTATACACTCATCTAGAGTGGCAATCATTTCTAGATGGACTATTGAAATCATATTGCAAAAAAAATGATTTTGCCTTCTCCTCTTATTATTCATTAATTTTTTTTTATTTTCTAAATACTCCTCATATGCGATGAGATGATCATTGTCATAAAAAGGGAAAGGTTGAGATTTTATAGGGATATATCCTATACCACAATGGGTAAGTCATTCCTCAACCTCAAATGGTTTGTATATGCCATTTTCAAAAGGACCCAAGCCTTTACCTCTATAACCCATATCACACATCATTTGTTTTGATTTTATATATTTGTTGGAGGAATATCATTGAGGAAAACTATTCTTGTCGAATGTAAATTTTATTAGCTTGATGTTAATTTTATCGAGATAATATCCTACAAAAATAAAAGTACAACTTCCAACATGATATATGTTTCCCCATTTGTGAGGTAAACCTGTCATACATGGGGATGGCGATAATTGGGATAATATAATGGAGTCTTGTACAATCAAATTAGCATGCTCTATAGGTACTAATATGGTAGATAGTTCCATATTAGCACCGATAGATAGTTTAATTTTACATTTTAGTTTATTTATGCAACTAAAGTGGATAAGAACTAGGAATGAGTGAGCTGAGGTTTAGCGGGTGTGGCGGGAGTGAGGGTTTGAATTTTCTGGGTAGGAATCTCAGCCAAGGTGGCAGAGGTAGAGCAGGTATGGAAGGGGCGGGTGGGAACCTCGAGCATGGATCAAGCGAGGATCCAGAGGAAGGTGGTCAGGCTACGGTAGATTTGGAGGCGGGCATCATGCGGGGGCCCGACCCTCCTCAGAAAGACCCCAAAAAAAAAGATACGAAGGACAATGCGGGGCCCAAGAAGTGGTTGTATTTTGCTGAGACTCTTAGAGGAAAAAGAAAGGAGGTTCTCTCTCTTCCGCCCCTAGTTCCAGTAAATAATAAAATTTTGGCCCCGACAAGTTCCATGAGCCCTTTTCTTTCAATGGAAGAATTCTCCCTGGTAGGCAAGTTTTTGGGAGGTAGGCCGGACATGGAGACTATCAGGGCTTGGGCGACGGGTAAATGGAGACCGGTAGGCATCTTGGAGTTGGTAGCTCTAACTCGAGGGTTCTTCATTATCCATTTTAACAATATGGAGGATGCTAACCATATTTTAATAGGAGGTCCTTGGTTTTTGGGCAAAAGGAGCCTTTTTCTCAGACGATGGGGTGAATATTTTGACCCTGAAAAGCAAAATATTAACATTACCCCTATTTGGGTTCATCTCCCGAGTCTACCTGCCTAGTTCTTCAATGAATATTGGTTGCAGGGCATAGCCAGAACTATAGGGGACCTGATCTCCATTGACCATGCGACCTTGGCCAGGACAAGGATGACTCATGCATGAATCTACATAAATGCTAATTTGGATAATGAATTGCCAAGGTTTGTGGAGCTAGAGTATGGAGAATACTATCAAAAATAGTCGATAGAATACGAGAACAGACCATTCTATGTAGAATGCAAAAATCAAGGACATCTATGCAATCAGTGCCCTAACCTGGCAATGAATAGAGAAAAGCAGAAGAAGGGAATGCTAGACAGAGGAAATTTGAGGAGTTTCCCTAGCAGGGGATTTCAATCAGGCAAACTATGTCTACCAAAAAAGAAAAGAGAGGGTGCAGGGTCCCAACAAGACAAAGGAAAACAACAGGTTGTTGGCAACCAAAATACTCAGGTAAGTTCCAATCCTCTAGTTTCAAATAAATTTTCAATTCTATCCAATATGGGAGTAGGAGGATTATCGAAAGACATGGAAGCCCAGAACCTTCAGGCTAACCTTTCTGACTCTCTAGAATCCCCATCCAAGTCAGGATCCTCAAACCCTAATGCTGAAATTATTGTAAGCCCTGTGGGCATCACAAAGCCAAACCCTAATGCCCGATCTCTAGAATCCCCATCCAAGTTGGGATCCTTAAACCCCAATGCTAAAAATACTTCAAGCCCAGTGGGCATCCCAAAGCCAAACCCTAATGCTGAAGAACTTAGGAAGAAAGTTTGAGGCATTGGAAAATAAAAAATCTCATCTCCCTAACATCATCACTAGGAGCCAGGTGAATCCTACTGAGGGGCCATCCCACAGACCAGGGAATACAGGAAAAAAGGAGAATATTTGGATGTAGGGGTGGAGATATGTGAAACTCTTCAGACTGAGGAATATGGTAGTCCGGTTCTACAACAAATTGCCTCCCCCCAGTTTAGTCCTAAACAAACCAGGAGCACTATGAAGTCTCCTATAGATTTTGGCAGTGAAAAAAGAAGAGGGAGAATATCAAATGCTGAGCATCAAAAAATTAAAACTGATAATGACATTGCCAATGGAAAATAGAGAACCTTGTTTCAACAGGTTATTCCGGGTTCTGAAGACAACAAATTAGGAAAACCCCCTCAAGGGAGGGGGAGAGGAAGAAATCCCAAACAATCTAAATGAAGTTCCTCTCATGGAACGTGAGAGGCCTCAATGGCCTGCCCAAACATAGGGAAGTCAATGCAATAAGAAATCAAGTGAATCCAACTATTATCATGTTGCAAGAAACAAAAACTGATGAGATTCAATCAAAAAAAGTAGCAAAAAAAATCTGGAATCAAGGGGAGATGGTTTGCAAATCAGCCAGAGGAGCGTCTGGAGGCCTTATGACTTTGTGGGATCCCCGGATAGTAGAAGGCACCATTATTCATAAATATGATAGGGTTCTTAGTGTTTTATTTAAGGAAATAAACAACAACAAGTCATGGATCCTTTCAAATATTTATGCCCCGACTTCAATTCAAGGGAGAGCTCTACTATGGGAGTACTTAGGCAATCTGAGTGAAATCTTCCATAATGTCCCCTGGATTTTGGTTGGGGATTTTAACACTCCTCTTTACCCTTCAGACAAAATGGGTGGAAATGGACCACCTATCAGGAGCATGGATGAGTTCAATGACTTTGTGAACTCCAACATGTTGATGGATGTAAAACTTAGAGGAGCGAATTATACCTAGAGCAATCGACGGATAGGGTGTCATCTCATTCAAGAAAGGCTTGACAGGTTTTTTCTATCAAAGGAGGCTACAACTCTGTTCGATGATTCTACCCTGCAAGCCCTTCCTAAAATTGCCTCTGATCATAATCCCATTTTTTTGGAGATCCCTAACTCTCTATCCTTCAAGAAACCTTTCAGATTTCAATCTATGTGGATCAAACATTCCAGTTTTAGAGATAACTTAATTCAGTGGTGGCAGTAGCCTGTCAGGGGTAGTGCAACTTTTAAACTTGCTGGCAAATTAAAGTTTGTTAAGGAAAAGCTTCGAACTTGGAACAAAGAGGTCTTTGGGAACCTCTTTGAAAATAAAAAATAGGTTGTTGAAATTTTGAAGATAATTGATCGGAGGATTCAACATGGTGATGTCGATGAAACTACTAGGCAGGAGGAACGAACAAAACTAGCAAGAGTTTCATAACATTTTGGCCTGTGAGGAAATCTATTGGAGGCAAAAATCAAGGGCTCTTTGGTTGAAATATGGAGATTCAAATTCCAAGTTTTTTCACGTCACCACGCTTAGAAACAGAAGCAATAACAAGATAAATTTTTTAAAAAAAGCAGATGGTTCTATTACTCAGGACTTAACAGAAATCAGAAAGGAGGCAGTAACTTATTTCAATTCTATCCTTGGTCAGGAATCGTAGTGCAATGAGGAGGCCAAAGATATTCTCTTGCAATCCATTCCTAGCATAATAAATGAGGATATAAACCTTAAGCTTCTAGCTCCCTTTTTTGATGAGGAAATTAAGGAAGCCTTGTTTAGCATGGAGCCAGACAAAGCCCCGGGACCCGATGGCTTTCCCCCTCATTTCTATCAATATTTTTGGGACATCGTAAGTGAGGATGTAATTTTTGCTGTCAGAGAATTCCAAGCAAGCAATCATATCCCAAAAGGTCTCAACTCTACTTTTATTTCTCTAATTCCTAAGAAGCAAACCCCTGAATCTATGGCTGACTTCAGGCCAATCAGTCCATGCAATGTTTCTTACAAGATCCTAACTAAAGCCATTGCAAATAGAATGAGAGATGTTCTACCCCGCATCATAGATCCATGCTAGGGAAGCTCTATCTAGGGCAGGTCAATCTTGGATGGAGTTATCATAGTTCATGAAGCTCTGCACTCTGCTCATAAGACTAACAGGTCTATTTTTGCCCTCAAGCTTGATATGAACAAAGCATTTGATAGGCTAAATTGGGACTTTCTGATTGTTGTCCTCCTTAAGTTTGGTTTTCACCACCAATGGGTTAATTTGATCAAAGAATGCATTTCTAAAGCATGGTTCTCGATTCTGGTTAATGGAACAACTACTGGTTACTTTCAAAGTCATAGAGGAATTCGGCAAGGGGACCCTATCAGCCCCATGTTATTCATCATTATGGTAGAAGCTTTAGGCAGAACCATAAAAAATGCTTGTAGTTCAAGGCTAATATCAGGAATCAAGGCAACATCTCTCACTAGGGTTGTTTCTCACCAACAATTCATCGATGATACCCTTCTATTGACTAAGGCATCGGTGGTTGAGGCCAAAAGAATTAAATACATCCTGCAACTCTACGAGGACGCTGCTGGTCAGAAAGTTAATTTCAGTAAAAGCAAGTTATATTTCTTGAACACCCCCATTCAGAGGCAAGGAAGGATTGCAAAAATTTTAGGGTGTGATATAGCAAACCTCCCCACTTCGTATCTTGGTCTCCCTCTTTTCATTGGTTCTCCGAGAGAGTCAATGTGGGACAGGGTTATTGAAAGAATTCAAAAAAACTTGTTGGATGGAAAGGTCATCTTCTATCTCAAGCAGGAAAGTTGACCCTCACTAAGGCCTCTCTTCAGAGCATTCCAGTCTATTTCCTCTCCATTTTCAAAGCCCCTGTGAAGGTTTTCCATAAAATTGAGAAACTCCAAAAAGAATTTTTATGGACTGGATCAGAGGAGAAAAAAAGGATACACCTTGTAGGATGGACCAAAGTGTGCAGACCCAGGGAAAATGGGGGCTTAGGTCTGAGGAGAATTGCTCATATGAATTTAGCTTTACTAGCTAAGCAGGCGTGGCACCTCATTTCTGGTGAAGAAAATGAATGGACAACTATCATCAAATGAAAGTATCTTCAAAATATGGAATTTCTAAGTGACTCAGTTCCAATCAGAGGTTTTGCTTTTTGGAAAGCAATTCTCAATTGTAAGGAAATCATCAAAAAAGGTTTAAGATGGGTTTTAGGCAATGGTGAGAGGATAAATTTTTGGAATGATAGGTGGGCTAAGGATGAACCACTGACGCAATATCCTAACTTAGCCCGAATCAGAGATATCACGGAAGAACTCATTGGCAGAAAAGTCTCCGATTATATGGTTGAGGACAGAGGTAGAATGAAGTGGAAACAAATAAGGATTCAGGGATTTCAAGTGGAATCAAATGATCTTTGTAACATTCTCGAGCAACAGTTTATCCCCATGAGACCCAAGGAAGATCAAGTGACCTGGGCTCCTACGAAAAATGGGCAGTTCACTATTAAATCAGCTTACAAGCTTCTTCTTGATGATGAGGATTTTGTCCTCCAAAAGGACTTAGTTTGGATAAAAAATTTAATTCCAAAAATTGTAGTCTTTTCATGGCTGGTTATCCAAGGAAGAATTCTAACCATTGATAATATGATGCGTAAAGGTATTTGTATCACTAATCATTGTTATCTATGTAGGGCTAATTGGGAGACCATTTATCACATTTTCCTTGAGTGCCCTTTTTCCTTGACTGTCCTAAGTGGGGTTTTTTAGGCCTTCAATATTTCTTGGGTTAAACCAACCATCGTACTTGATTTGTTCATCTAGTGGCCTTACCCCTTTTCAAGCCAAAGACTTAGATACATGTGGAAAATTTGTCTCAATCACTATCTTTGGTAGGTGTGGTTAGAAAGGAACCATAGAGTCTTTAATGAGTCTATCCATGATCATCAAACTATCATTGCCAGGATCCTATCCTTTGCCAATGAGAATGTGAACCTTATCCCTTTTGATAGTCGTAAACCTCATCTATAGGAGACCATGATTGCTCAATATTTAAGCTTAACCTTGTTAGATGAGTCTGTGCCTAGGGTAGTCAACCCCAGAGCCAATGTTAAGTGGTCCCCACCTCCTATGGGTTGGTTTAAGCTTAATTTTTATGGAGCGGCTAAGGAAAATCCTGGCAGAGTAGGCGCTAGTGGCATTGTGCGAGATCATAATGGGAATATGATGCTTGCATTTTCTGAATATTTGGGAACAAGGACGAACAATGAAGCTGAAGCTAGAGCTATGTGGAGAGGCCTTCAAATGACTCAAGACTTAGAAGGCAATTTGATCATAGAAGGAGACTCTATGCATGTTATAAATCTCCTCAATAATTGGAAAACACCTCCTTGGAGGATTAAAACAATTGTTGAAGAGGCTAGGATCCTTTTCCAGGGAAGACAGGATAGAAAATCCCAACATGTCTTTCGGGAAGCTAACAAAGTTGTTGATAAGCTGGCAAATTTGGGTGTCGATGGCTCCTAGTCATATTAGTAATTTGAGGTTGGTTGATAATCACAAGGTAGGAAATAAATGACAATATAAGACTTCGAACCAGAGCCACATGGACCACCAGATAGCCATCGCCATAAATCTAGCCAGCAGGTTCACTTCTCCAAGGCTGATTGGCCAAGACGGGATGTGGTCCCAAAGCATGTCATATACGAAAGAAAGCAATTACCAAAGAATTATTAAGAGTAACTGTCAATACAGAGCTTGTGGGAGTTTTTTTCAGTACTTTGCTATGTGTGTCTGCAACTTTTTGTTTCTCCACTATTTCAAGGAAGGGATTTGTGTCTATTTCTTTTTTTGTAATTATGATGCAGGTGTGTTTTCTTGGGGTATACCCAAAATGTTGTATGGGAAGTTTCTTTTTGATAATAGGCTATGTGCCTTACCGGATGTAATGGCTTTGGCGGCATGTAGATTTTACATATATAGGATCCTTAGTAAGGACATGTTCATCAACAACCCTGGGCTGATTTTTGTAAAAGGTTTTGGGTCAACCTATAAAACCCGGTATTAATGCTATAGTATCTTATCTACCAAAAAAAATATGATAGATATTTCTAGTAAATCTTCATATGTGAGGGGATATGAGGTATAAGGATTATCAGTTTTAGATGGTGTAGATGTATCAGAATAAGGTAAAAGTTTAATTTTTGGGGAAGAAGATTTAGAGTGAGCATGAATTGATGATGATAAAACTGGACAAAATAGAACATAAATGGGTTCTACCATTGCACATATCAAAATGTATAAGATCTCTATTGATGGTGACCAATTGTTTTTTAAATTTAAACTTGACACATTAATGTAGAGTAGAGGGAAATACCCTCATTGCACTAATTCAAGCGTGTCCTAGAAGAATGTTGTATTATGCGAGAAAAAATACAAAAAAGACAAATATGTTCAATATTCTAGGGCCAACTTGTAATGGGATAGATACCACACCACAAGCCTCTCAGTTTTCATCATTAAAAACTTTTATAATCATTTCAATTCTTCTTAAATATATTTTTTTGAATACAAACCTCTTGAAAAAGTCATAGGTGCAAATATTTAAGGATGAACCATTATCAATTAATACTCTCTTAATACCTACATCTTCAATTAATGATGTTATGTATAAGGGATTATCCATATGCATACTATGTGGAGGTATATCTTTGTCGTGAAAATCATTGTAGTCAACTCCATGAGAAGCTACAACATCCACTATAGTAGTTGGTACTATATCCTAAGGCACCATAATTTGACTCAAGGTGTTTATCAATTCTTCTCTATGAACTGATGAAGCTCTAAGAAGATCTAAGAGGGAAATCCTAACTATCATATTAGCTAGTTGTTCATTAATATCAAAGGGAGCTTTCTATTGAATTACATTATTTCTCTTATAATCTATTTTTCGAACAAAGGGTGGTTGATCCTCATTATTTGGTTGATTTATAGGAAATTAATAATTTTGAGTTTGTGCTTGTTGTCTAGTGATGGCCCAAACTGTAGCCACAATGTTTTTTAATTTATGGGGAATGGGAGGATCATCTTGAACAAGTTGTCATCTAGCATTTGATATTTGTTCTATGGGAAGAAGTTGTTGTGAATAAGGATGGGTTGTTATCATTCATGAAAATGGTTCCTTAGAAATTAATAAATTTGTAATGGGTATAATTGGTCTTGATTCATCTTCTAAATTATCAAGATTTGTAAGAAATTAATGTCTACCTCAGATTCAATTTCACTTTCTATATGGTTAAAGGATGAGAATTGTATTGTATTTCCTTGAAATGGCTCAATTGTGACAATATATTGAGTAGGCACAAAGAGAGTTTGTGAAGCTTACGATGGTAAGTGACTACGAATAATTCCCACATAGGGTGTTGGATGAGGTACAATATTATAATATATCTTATTTACAACTTCCTTACCATGGTTTGGTAAAGGATTTTTGAAGATATCTAGATATTGATTGACGTTTGCACCTGTTGCTTTTGTGGTTTTGTTGGTGGATTAACCTTAGAGGGAGGATTTTCCACTCCCAATTTTCTATTTTCAATCAAGTCTTGTACTAAGTGTTTCAATATTTTACATGTATTGGTTGGATGTCCATCAACTTGATGGAAATCACAATGTTGATCCGATATATACAAAGGTTGAGAGGGGTTAGGTTGTCATATCTCTATCAATTTTATCAACCCTCTTTCAACCAATTGAAGTAAGACCTCTGTTAGAGGTTGATTTAGTCTTGTGAATTTTATTTATGGAGGTTTTTGGGGTGCTTTTAACACAAAATTCGGTGTAGTTTCTATGGTATTAACATTTAGAGGGGATCTACAATCTGTAATCCCATCTCCTACAACATGTTTGTTCTTGTACTAATTTTTAGATGACTTGTCTTCATCCTTATTTTTAAACTATCCCCTTCTGATGAGGGCTTATTCTACCCTTATTACCAAGTCTAGCTTGATCAAAGTATGTTATGGTAGTCATGGCTAACTCATAGGATAGTTGCTCTTGTAAGTTCCCAATGAAAATTTCTAACATTTCCCTTAGAGGTAAAGCGAAATATAGTTTTCATAGAAGTTTTCTCCATTGATATAGAAATTTTGTGAAGCTCTCTTATTTCCCTGTTTAAGGTTACACAAATATTTGATTGTGACATGCCTCTCTACGTAGGCACCAAATTGATGTACAAATAATTTTGCAGTTTCTTCAAAATTTATTAAAGAATGTGTTGGCAATTGATAGTACCATTCCAATTCCATACCTCCTAAACCTTTTGGAAATATATTTAATAATAACATATCATCATATGCAATATCATGACAGGCTATCCTAAACATACGAATATGCTAGATTGGATATTCGACCCCCTTATAAATCAACAAATCGACATGGGAAAATATTTAGGGCATGGTCTAGTAGTAACAATAGGATCTAATGGTTGGTTGCACATTTTATTATAGTTTTATGTAGGGCAATAAGGTTCTATTTGATCTAATCATGAATATAATTATTTAAATATAGTTTCAAGATTATTTGTTTGTCCATCATGTGTGTTTTGCATTACTATGTTGCCATGTGGAGGATAATGTGTTTGTTGTGTTGCCTTATAAGGAGTGGAAATGGAGATATTATTGTGCATAGGGTTTGAAGTATGAGGATTTTTGGGTTTATAAGGAGTTGAATTTTGTTGATCATTTTTTCGAGGAGAATTAGGAATTAGCATATTTTTATTTTTTTGAGAAGTATAATTTTAAGTGAATAGATGTTGGAAATATTGAGTAAGAATAATATTATTATTAGATGACAAAGGTTTCTTTTGGGTGGAAGTGGTTGTAGTAGCTACAAAAATAGGTTGTTGTTGTGGTGCCATAGATGTTTGCATTTGATCATCATATTCTTGAGGCGGTATATTTTTGGTATTATCTAAGGAATGATAATTATAAGTGTCATGTTGTAATGAAGTATTTATTGGGTGAAGTTGGAAAGCTGCTTCTAGAGCTGATTCCATTCAGAAGCCACCTCTTGTAAGTTGATATTCTATTTCCAACACATTAGTGATGGCAACTCGATTACTGTTTAAAAAATCACAAAAGTCTTGTATAGATTGAAAATGAACATCCCTCTTGATTTCCTGGCTTTGGGTCAGTACAGTTGACTGCTTCGGTTGTTCTAAACACAGTGACACTGAGAGGGGGGGTGAATCAGTGTGATCTTTTAAATTTCAAGTATACAATTTAAACACCAGAAGCAGATTAAAACTTATAAAAGATATATCAATTACAGCAAGAAAGCATCACACACAACACAAAAATTTTAACGAGGTTCACCAATGTGGCTACTCCTCAAAAATGGCTGCTTGGACTACCATCCAAATCCAGCTCAAGCAAAGCAACAACTTTACAACTTATTTACCAGCACCAACCCCTCAATTTTTTTGCACCAATAGAATGGAGCACCAACTCCTAATTTACCAGAACCTACTAGAAAGAGGCACCAACCCCTTATGCCAAGCTGCAACTTGGAAGTCAATCAAGATAATGAAAAATACAGAATAATACTTTCACCTTATTTCTCATAGTCTACTATTCCTAGGGTTTTTGCTGCTTCTACGCAAAACACTTCGCACTATCCAACTACTTCTGTGAACTTCTTTGCACTCTCTGCTGCAACCTGATGATCGATCACTTTTGCTGTCTGTGCGCTATCACTTCGCACTTAGAACTCAACATCTGCACCCCACGCTCTTCATTCATGCAATCACGGTACGCACTCTTCGCTTCAACTCGACATACGACTTTGCACTCAGCTCGAATCGATATGACTCGCTCTCTGCTCAATGCGGACTTCACTTGCACAAACACGATACTTGCCACTCTTCAAACTCAAAAAAACCCTCCTTTTATGGATGAAATTTCATGATCAAATATTAAACAATAGTCGGTTGTAACCCTAAGAATGTCGGCTACAAAACCCTAGAAATTATTGGCTACAGAACCCTAAAATCTGTCGGCCCAGATTCAACTTTGTTGGCCTTAACTGCTACTGCCACCTTTGTCACCTTTCTGTAACTATTGCCACGAAATAATAACATGTCACGAAATCGTGACGCTTTCGGATTTCGTACATTTCTCGCTTCATGCACTAGTGAAATCAAGACATGTAGCAAAATCGCTACAACTTTGTGCCTTATGCTTCCAACTTTGCTTTGACCCACGAAACTTTGACTTGTAGCGAAATCGCTACACCTTTGTGCCTTGCACTTTTGACTTGTAGCATAATCGCTACACCTTTGTTTTCTGCACTTTTGACTTATAGCAAAATCGCTACACTTTTGTGTCTTGTAGTTTTGACTTGTAGCGAAATTGCTACAACTTTTCCACTTAACACTTTCTCCTTGCTTCGACCAGTGAAATTTCAACACATAGCAAAATCGCTACAACTTTTCCACTTAACGCTTTCTCCTTGCTTCGGCCAGCGAAAATCCAACATGTAGTGAAATCGCTATAGTTTCTCGACTTAGCTTCTTGGCCTCCAACATGTCATGAAATTGTGACAGTTTACCTTGTGTCTTCTCTCTCCTCATTTTTGTCGTGAAATCGTGACATTTTCGATTGTACCTTCTCTCTCCTCATTTTTGTCGCAAAATCATGACATTTTCAGCTTCGCCTTCTCTCTCCTCCGATTGTCGCGAAATCGCGACAGAAAACATGTCGCGATATCGCGACAGTTTTCTAACTTGTCTTTTTCTTCAAATTTTTGAAACTGGGTCACTTCTATTTTCCTGGAATTACACTTTACATATGTTGACTATCCTTTGAACTTCTGTCCTCTGCATCTGAATGACTCCTAAACTATCTGTCCACTGCATCATTAGATCTAACTACCTGTGTTGACAACAATGACAAACCTCTTGCAACACCTTACTCAACAATCTCCCCATTTGGAATTGTTGGCAACACCTGTGTACATTCCTGTAACTCTTCTCCCCCTTTGTCAATAATACCAAAGGGCTGCTGCAGACTCCCCCTGAGTCCATCCTCACAATTCTCAGGCACAATTTTTTGCATCTAGCACAAATTATGATCATGAGCAAAAGAGTAGTCAAATACTCAAATGCTCCCCCTGAGAAAGTGATCCCTATAGCTAGTCACTTCTTGGGAAATGTGACTACTCCCAATTTGTCTTGAAGGTACTCAAACACTTCCTTGGGCAATGGTTTTGTAAAAATATTTGCTACTTGTTCTGTGGTTGGGACAAAATCCAACTTGACTTCTCCTTCTGCAACTTTCTCCTTCAAGAAATGATACCTTATAGCAATGTGTTTTGTCCATGAGTGCATAACTGGATTCTTGGAGATGTTAATTGCACTGGTGTTATCACACTTAACTGATATTGGTTCACTGAAATTAATTCCAAGATCTTTCAAAGTTTTTTTCATCCATAAAACTTGAGTACAGCAAGTTGTTGCTGCAATATATTCAGCCTCAGCTGTTGATAAAGAAACTGACTCTTGTTTCTTGTTGTGCCAAGCAACCAACCTGTCACCGAGATAAAAAGCACCTCCACTTGTGCTCTTTCTATCATCAACACATCCAGCCCAATCTGCATCTGAATATGATATAAGAGTGAAGTATTTGCCTTTTGGATACCACAACCCATACTCCATGGTCCCCTTGAGATACCAAAAAATCCTTTTAACTGCTGTCACATGAGTCTCTTTGGGACTGGCCTGAAATCTAGCTACCATGCAAACTGCCTGTAGAATATCAGGTTTGGTAGCTGTTAAATATAGTAAACTTCCAATCATAGATCTGTACATGGTTTGGTCTACAGGTGGAGATTTGTCTTCTTTACTTAATTTGCTTCCTGTTGTCATGGGAGTGCTAACTGGCTTACAGTCCTCCATAGTGAACCTATTTAGCATTTCTTTCACATATTTGATTTGGGAAATGAATATGCCTTTCTCATTTTGATTAACTTGTAGCCCAAGAAAGTAAGACAGTTCACCAATCATAGACATTTCAAATTCATTCTGCATCTTATTTTCTAAGTCTTTACAAGATTCATCTTTGTTGCTGCCAAATATGATATCATCTACATAGACAACAAGAACAATGAGATGCCCACCTTCTGTTTTCACATACATATTACTATCCACTAAACCTTTCTTGAATCCTTGTTGAGAGAGATAGTTGTCTAGCCTTGCATACCATTCCCGTGGTGCTTGTTTTAATCCATATAATGCTTTCTTTAATTTGCAGACAAGGTTAGGATCTTCACTAATTTGAAAGCCATATGGTTGTTCAATATAGACCTCTTCTTCAAGTTTCCCATTTAAAAAGGCAGATTTTACATCCATCTGATAAACTCTGAAGTTCTTGTGGATTGCTAAGGCCAGAAACATTCTAATTGCTTCTAATCTGGCCACTGGTGCAAAAGTCTCTTCAAAATCAATGCCTTTGACCTGTGCATATCCTTTACAAACCAGTCTTGCTTTGTTCCTAATGACCTGTCCGTCTTCATTTAATTTGTTTCAAAATATCCATTTGGTGCCGATTACATTCTTATTCACAGGTCTAGGTACTAATTCCGAAGTTCTATTCTTTTCAATATGATCTAACTCTTCATTTATTGCCTTCATCCAGCTATCATATTTACTTGCTTCATCTATGTTTTTGGGCTCAATCTTTGGATAAAAGAGAGTAATTACTTATTACTTTCCTTCTTGTCTGAATACCAGTTGTGGGATCTCCAATTATTTGGTCTCTTGGATGATTTTTCTGCTAGCTGCCTGTTTTGAATTTCTTGTTTTCTTGCACCTCTGAGTCATCGATTAATTCATCTGAATCAAACGTAGATTTATTTTCTATTTCATTCACTTCATCTCCTTCGAAGACTTCTTCATAGATTGGGTAGTTTTCCTCAAATTCAGCTAGTCGTTTCCCACCTTCATCGAATTTAACATCTACACTATCCACAATTTTCTTGAGTCTCTTGTTATAGCATTTGTAAGCTTTGCTTTTTGGTGAATACCCAACAAAAACACCTTCATCTGCTCTATTTTCAAACTTCCCAAGATTGTCATCAGTTTTTCTGATGTAACACTTACAGCCAAACACTTTGAGATGTTTTGTTGTTGCTTTTCTACCAAACCACAACTCATAAGGTGTTTTGCTTTCATGAGTTCTTAACATATATTTGTTTTGGATGTATACTGTTGTGTGAACTGCTTCTTTCTAGAATCTGTCTGCTATTTTGTTTTTTGCCAGCATAGTGCATGCCATTTCCTGTACAGTTCTGTTCTTTCTTTCTACTACACCATTCTGCTGGGGAGTTCTAGCTACTAAATATTGTCTCCTGATTCCATGTTTTTCACAGTATTCTAAAAATTCATTCGAAATGAATTCTCCTCCTCTATCTGATCGTAAACATTTTATCCTTTTTCCTGTTTCATTCTCAACTAGTTGTTTGAAAGATCTAAACATTTCAAAAGCTTCTGTTTTATCTTTTAAGAAAAATATCCATGTCATTCTGGAATAATCATCAATACACAACATAAAGTATTTGTCTCCATTTATGCTTTGTGTTCTCATGGGTCCACATAAGTCTGTATGTATAAGTTCCAAAGGCTTGCTAGTGTGGTACTCTTTTGTTTTGAATGAGACTCTGGTTTGCTTTCCCTTCTGACATGAAGCACAAATATTATTTGAAGGTTTTCTAATGGTTGGAATATCTCTCACTGCTTGTTTCGAGCTGATTTTCACCAAGTTATCAAAACTTATGTGTCCAAGCCTCTTGTGCCACAACCAGTTCTCTCTTCTTGTCCAATAAAACACATACCTTTTGAAGATTCTGAGAGTGTGTACAGGTTTCCAGACGTCCTTGAGCCAGTTGCTATTAATTTCTCACTATTTATATTTTTGACTTCACAACCCTGCTTCTTGAAGACCACTTCATGTCCTTTATCACAGATTTGACTGACACTCAACAGGTTGTGTTTCAGACCATCCACAAACAGAACTTCTTCTGACTTGATTTTCCCATCACTAATTTTGACAGATCCTTTTCCGATTATCTTGGCTCCATCATTATTTCCAAACTTTACAGAGCCACCCTCATATTTTTGTAGTTTTTCAAACTTCTGTTTATCACCTGTCATGCGACTTGAGCAGCCACTGTCAAGAATCCATGGAACACATTTATTTTGAGCCTTGAAAGCTGTCTGTACTATTAGAGATTCCTTTTCTTCCTTGAGTTGTTCTTTCTATTTCCACTCTGTTTTGACTATGGTATTGGGCTCTAGCTTGGATTTCCCCTTTTTAGTATCTTGCACATATCTTTCAGAAATATTTCTATTTTGTTTTGCCCTATATGGTTGAACTCTTCTTTTCTCAAATTGATTTGAAATAGAGGTACTATGACAATTTCTAGCAATATGCCCAAAGTTGTGACAATTAAAGCATTCTACTGCATAAATTTTTAGAGGAGCAAAAGTATTTCTGTTGGTGAAACTTCGTGGTCCTACATTATACTTGCAGTCAGCAATTTTATGTCCATAACCATTACATTTGAAACAGAAACCATAAAAGTAATGATTGAACCTGAAAGATGGTCTTTGCCAGGTTGTTGCAGGAGCCATAGACCTTCTTTTCTTTTGATGTGTGACCTTGGTAAAGCCATCATTGTCAGTTCTTCTTTCAGGCCCGATATTACTACTTTCTTTTCCATGCTTTGTTTTTCTTTCATCAGCCTGTTTCTCATCTTCACTCCTTATAGTTTCAATATTGCTGGCTTTTGGTCCGTTTGATGATTCTCCTTCAATGAAGCCCAGACCAAATTTAATGCCTGCAGGTCATTGATAACTTAAGATTTTATCTAGCTTCTTCAAATTTTCTTCACGTTTGTGATGGCAGCTAATTTTTTGATCTAGCTCTTGTATCTGCATTCGTAGGCCAAGATTTTCTTCTTCTACTTTACAACAGTAATCTATCTTCACGGTTATCTGAACTTCAAGATCTTTGGATATTTTCTTGTATTCTTCTGCCTGTATTTTTAAATTGGTTATAATGTCATTTGCATCCTCGAGCTTTCTTGACAGTTTATAATTCTTTCTTTTCTCAGATTTCCATTCTTCAAGAGCAGAGACCAGTTCACCTTCTAGATCCACTTCTGCCTCAGGTTTTTCAACACATGCTTTAGAGTTCATTCCTTCTCTCTTCTCTAATTTTTCTACCTCTTCTAATTTTTCTACTTCAAAAGCCATGAATAGAGCTTCACCTGTTCCTTCTTTAGACTCCTCACTAGAGCTGTCCTCTGAAGAATTTGCATTTCTGGAGATGAAACTTTTCTTTTTGAAATTTCCCTTTCTGAAGTTTGTTTTCTTTCTCCATTCACTTCTTTCTTGATGATATGCTTCCTCACCTTTGTTCTTATCATTGAGAGGACATTTGGTAGCAAAGTGTCCAATCCCCCCACAGTTGAAACATTTGAAAGGAAGCTTTCCTCTGTATTTTCCTTTTCCCTTTCTCAGCTTTCTAACAAAATTTGCTTCCATTTCATCTAAATTTTCTTCTTCTTCAGACTCTTGTTTTGTGTATTTACCTTTTAGGGCTTTAAAGGCTGCTTCTCTGTCTATGGGATCAGATCTTCCTATTCTCATTTCATAAGCAATCAGGGAACCATGCATCTCATCCATACTGAAGTGATTTAGATCTTTAGCTTCTTCTATGGCTGAGACTTTAGAATTAAATATTTGGGGAAGCGATCTTAATACCTTTTTCACGATAGTTGCATCATCCAAATCTTTGCCAAGACCTCTCATTGAGTTAGTGATTCCATTAACTCTTTGCATAAAGGCTTATATGTTCTCATCGTTGGTCATATTTAATGATTCGAATTGAGCTCGATGTGTTTGAATCTTGGCTTCCTTGATCTTGTCATCTCCCTCATAAATATTTTCTAGTTTTTCCCACACATCTTTTGCTGATTCGCAATTTATGATCTTGACCAACTCACTGTCAACCAATCCACACATGATGGCATTTTTTGCTTTAGAGTCATTTTCAAATGCCTTTTTCCCAGTTCTGTCGATTGGAGTAGTGTCGGGAGCTGTGTAACCATTAACTACTGCACTCCAGATATCAAATCCCAAAGCACGGAGATATGTTTGCATTCTTATCTTCCAGAACGCATAATTCATTTCATCAAACAATGGTGCTTTGTTTGAGGAGAATCCTTCACCACCTGCCATTTCGTTACTTCCAAGATCACCCTAGATAATTTATCCTATTCAAGAACCTAGATCTGATACCAATTGTTGTAAACATAGTGACACTGAGAGGGGGGGTGAATCAGTGTGATCTTTTAAATTTCAAGTATATAGTTTAAACACCAGCAGCAGATTAAAACTTATAAAAGATATATCAACTACAGCAAGAAAGCATCACACACAACACAACAATTTTAACGAGGTTCACCAATGTGGATACTCCTCAAAAATGGCTGCTTGGACTACCATCCAAATTTAGCTCAAGAAAAGCAACAACTTTACAACTTATTTACCAGCACCAACTGGAAGGAGCACCAACCCCTCAATTTTTTTGCACCAATAGAATGGAGCACCAACTCCTAATTTACCAGCACCTACTGGAAAGAGGCACCAACCCCTTATGCCAAGCTGCAACTTGGAAGTCAATCAAGATAATGAAAAATACAGAATAATACTTTCACCTTATTTCTCACAGTCTATTGTTCCTAGGGTTTCTACTGCTTCTGTGCAAAACACTTCGCACTATCCGACTACTTCTATGAACTTCTTCACACTCTCTATTGTAACCTGATGATCGATCACTTTTGCTATCTACATGCTATCACTTCGCACTTAGAACTCAACCTCTGTACCCCACTCTCTTCATTCACACAATCATGATACGCACTCTTCACTTCAACTCGACCTACGACTTCGCACTTAGCTCGAATCGATATGACTCACTCTCTGCTCGACGTGGACTTCACTTGCACAAACATGATACTTTCCACTCTTCAAAATTGAAATAGCCCTCCTTTTATAGATGAAATTTCATGATCAAATATTAAACAATAGTCGGCTGTAACCCTAAGAACGTTGGCTACAAAACCCTAGAAATTTTTGGCTACAGAACCCTAAAATCTGTCGGCCCATATTCAACTTTGTCGGCCTTAACTGCTACTGCCACCTTTGTCACCTTTTTGTAACTATTGCCGTGAAATAATAACATGTCATGAAATTGTGATGCTTTCGACTTTCGTACATTTCTCGCTTCATGCACTAGCGAAATCAAGACATGTAGCGAAATCACTACAGTTTCTCGACTTAGCTTCTTGGCCTCCAACATGTCACGAAATCGTGACAGTTTGCCTTGTGCCTTCTCTCTCCTCATTTTTGTCATGAAATCATGACATTTTTGGCTGTGCCTTCTCTCTCCTCATTTTTGTCATGAAATCATGACATTTTCAGTTGTTCCTTCCCTCTCCTCCGACCTGTTGTGAAACCGCGATAGAAAACATGTCGCGATATCGCGACAGTTTTCTAACTTGTCTTTTTCTTCGAATTTTTGAAACTGGGTCACTTCTGTTTTCCTAGAATTGCACTTTACATAAGCTGACTATCCTTTGAACTTCTGTCCTCTGCATATGAATGACTCCTAAATTGTCTGTCCACTGCATCATTAGATCTAACTGCCTGTGTTGACAACAATGACAAACCTCTTGCAACACCTTACTCAACATCAGTTTCTTCATTTTGTTCTATTTGTATTTGTTGTTCTCCTAGAATTTATTCTATTTTTGCTTTAGCATTAGGGTTTTTAGTTTCTAACTCATATTCGGAGCCAATACACACTTGTTTACCACTCCTTAAATTTTTAGGTATCTTTCCTATCGATGCTAATTAAAATTTTTTTGTTTGTTTTTTGATTATTTTTGTTGTTTTTGTTTGTTTTTATTCTTGAAAAAAAAGGAAATAATATACTATCTTTTAACTCAAATATTTACATAATTTTGATAGCAATGATAAATGGTTTAATATTATTTAAAGATCTTATGAATGTCATTAATGAGCTCTAGATATTCACAACTCATGTAGTGTTCTTCCTCAAAAGAGAAATCATCTACTAGAAGTTGGATGAAGTGGACAAGGGTAAGTTCCTTAGTATCTAAAGTAGAAGGTTGAAAATGCAATTCATAACAATAATATCGAAAGAGAACTACCCTAGGTAATTTGTGGTATCTTCTTCTTTGTTCTAGGGTTACATCGTTGTCCTCTAAGTATGCTAAGAATTTATGGATATTCAATGCTTCTTCCAAATAGTTATCCCAAGGATATATGTTTGAATGAACACTAGCTTGTTTGTTCACGATCCAACGTTCCCAAATTCTTTTAATTTCAAAATAAGGAGAGTAATAACCTGGCTCTAAGGCTTTAGTAACATCAATTCTCTTAATTTTCCTTATATCTATAGACCTATTCTTAATGATACCAAAGTTTTTCCATAGGTCCACTTGACGTTCTGAATGATAATTTTGGTAGAATAGGTCAAATTATCATTCTATAAGAATTTATCTAAGGTCTATAAAGAAATAATATTTAATACCATTTCCTATCATTTAGAAAGTTTTTTTTTGTGTTTTATGAAAAAGGAAAAACAAAAAAGTTTGACAATGATGGTGTAGTTCACGTCCGGTTCACCAAAGAATATAGACCTAAAATTTTCCTACCCCTTTATTCCAAGCTAATGGATCCACACCTGAAATGGGGAGGTAAAATAATGGATCTGCACCTCAAATTGGAAGCACTTGAGTTGCACTCTATTTGGTTTTTATCGACAAATGGGGTGGAGGTTCACTAGGAAACACTTTCTGTGGCAGTTTCCACACCTAGGTAAAGTGTATTTTTAATGTATTTATTTTTAAGTGCATGCACCTAGGGTTTCACCAAATGCAATTTCTACCTAGATATATGCAATTTTATCTTTCCTTGAGAACAAATGACATACAATTCTATATAGAAAATTGGTAAATCTGACTAAGATGCAATGACATAAAATGTAGATTTTAGACTAATCTTGAGTGTGTTTTTTTTAGGGTTTATGTCTTTGGGGTATAAAATGAGTAATGCAATTAAATCTATGTTTTTGGTTTTTATTTTCTTTTTAGATGTAGATAATGCATAAAATAGAGAAAATTGTAGAATTATAATTCTAAGTACAAAAAAAATGGATTTTAGACCCTACTTGGTCTTGTTGTTTGAAGTCTGAATGAGTTTGAATCTATAGTACAACTTTGGATCACCCGAATTTGTTTTAGATCGCCTGAATTAGATTTGGATCACCCAAATATATCAGAACCTACAACATTCACAATAACAAATTGAAAATTTTAATTAGGTATGAGGGATCTGCATAGGTCATAGCAAATCATGATATGTAATAGTCAGATCCCCTTAGATTTTAATAAATCGTAATAAAATGTGAGATCTAATGATTTAATGCAAAACATATGAATGTAAATGCAATAAGGAACAATAGGTGAATGTAAATGCGATGATACGATGCAATTTCTAATGATTTTATATGTAAATGTATTAATATGATAGGATTAAGAATCAAAATTATACCCCCAATATAAAATGATATAAATTTCATAAATCAATGATGATTTCGAATTTGGATTAATAATTTGGGTCATCTAAACCTATCTCGAGTCACCCGAATGGGTCTATTTCCTACAAATTCAAAACATGTAAACTTGTAATGGTAAAATCAGTACGATTTTAGATTCTAAGGATGAATTCGAGTGGTCTAATTTCATGAAAAATATGTAAATTGATAGATCTATACTAAGGACAAAATAAATCTAACCCGTCCATCATTATAGTTGTGCTTATGTGCTTCTGGGATGAATATCTAAAGTCGTGATCCAGTTTGGAACCTACAACAAAATTAAAAACTCTTCCTTTCTTCTCTAAGTCTCTCTATAAATCTTCATCTATCTTCTATTTTAAGTTCCTATTAGGTTTAGTATCAAAGGTAGGTCATAAAATATGGGAGGAGATGCAAATAGACCAAGTTTGTTTCGAGGGAATTTAGAAAATTTCTCATTTTAGATGAATTCGGATGATCCAGATTTGTTGTGAATCCAAACCTATCCAAATTTAACGTAAAACTTGGATAGCGAGCCAAAAATAAGTGCACGTAGGATTTGAATGAATTTGGGTAGTCCAAATTTGTTGGAGCTGATTGAATTCATCCAAATTTAGCAGAAGCAGCTAAAAGGAGGGTTTTTTCAAAATGGAAAATGAGGTAGGGGGATGAATGGTGATGAGTACATTGTTATGGAATAACAATGTGTTGACTATGGTATAGAAATTTTTAAATATGTCAAAATTCCATGGCTACAAGAAGATATTGGACAATGGCTCTGATAGGGGTGTTCAGGGATGAGGTAGACGATGATGAGGCTAAGCTCAGTTGGAGGGTTAAGGTGAATAAGGTGGAGTAGAAAAGGATTTTATTGGGAAGGCTAAGATCTTTTATGACTTAAATTGAGCTTAATATTGATGAGTTGGTCTAAAATTTGTTGCAAGATAACTGATGGTGGATATAGAGTAGACAATATAGGTGAGTATGGTTGTATGAGATGTTAAGGATTAATTTGGGAGGGATGAGGAAATGGAGGAATAAAATATGGATGAAGATGATAGGGTGAGTGATGAGGTTGTTAGGGTTGGGCAGTGTAAAGGGTATGAAGCAAAGGATAAGGTGAGTGTCAAGGTGGTGGGTATTGGGACACATAAGGGGTATGAGGTAAAGGATGAGTTGGGTGACAAGGTTGTAGGGGTTGGTTCACATTGAAGATATGAGGTAAAGGAGGAATTGGGTGACAAGGTGGAAAGGGTTGGGCCACATGAGGGATACAAGGTAAAGGATAAGGTGGGTGGCAAGGTTTTGGGGGCTAGGCTGCATGAGGGATATGAGATAAACAATGAGGTGTTGGAAGAAGAGGTGGTAGAGATGGTGTTGGGAGAAGAGGTGGAAGACATGAGGGGGATCTATGTAAGGAGTTGTGTATCATTCAATAAATGGTATGGAGTGTCAACATTATAGTGTGGATCTTGTTCATATTGACTAAAGCCAAATCTTTACAAATTGAAAATTTGATAATATTTCATAGCAAAGGATAGATTGGATAAATAATTAATTTTACCAAAAAATGGCAATGAAGACTTGATAGAAATAGGTGGCTCAAGGGAAGCATTAAGGCCCCCATAGAAAAAGTTGGTATAATTTATGGAAGAAAAAATGGGGATGATAATGTCAATAGCTAAGGGGATATCACAAGGATGACAAAAATTCTTAACTAAATTAATAACAAGAGGTGAGACAGTGACCTTATGGCCAAAGTACTCCCTCAGACAAAGACTAGATGTCTAGACAGAGTTGGATGATTGGAGGGGAGAATCCAAGTGAGGCAGATTGAAAAAAATGGAGGTCACAATAGAAAAGGACGAGATCTTATAAAGAGTAGAGGAAGATTATGGTGGTGTATATTGAGAGGATGACAGTGGAAGAAGATCAGGATGGAGTGGTCTAATAATATGATATGGTAGTAGGAAAATAAATATAACTAGATGTAGCAGATAACATAGAAGACAAATTTGAGGAGGAAGTTGATTTGGTAGACTGTGTTTTTTTCGATGTAGAAGCAAATGGAGGGGTATTTGCTATTGAAAGTTGTACTAGGTAGTGCATTGCTCCTAAGATTGATGCTCTCTTGAGGAGTGATAGAGGGAATGGATGGAGTAGGAGTAGAGTGGTCATGACTTATTATTCCTACAAAAACTTGGTGAGATGGAACATTAGAAACATTATTGAATTGATTTGGTTGGATTTCCCCATGATGTGTTAATGGATCCTAGTAAATACCTAGGTTTTGATTAGAGGAGGCCAATGGATTATCAAATACAATAACCCCTCTTTCAACAAGATCCTACTCTAAATATTTAAATAAAGTGCATTCATTGGTGGCATGGCCCTTTTATCTCTAAAAAATACAATAGTGATACTCCTTGTATGCTTGGGATTTGTGTTTTTTGAGATCTTCTAGTTTCACATTGGGTAAGAAGATTGCTTGTACCTTATAATTTTTTAGAAAAATGGTTTGGAGGGGCTTAGAAAGGCAGATGAAGTAGTAAGGGATCCATTGAGGGCATCTTGGCTAGTAAGTGGGTTGGTTAGGATTGTGAAGATGAGTAGGAGGTGGCACAATATTGTATGTTGGTTGTTGAGTATGATATGAAGGTTGTTGTGGTTGATATTGAGGCTATTGAGGTGGATATTGAGATTGTTGAGGTTGAATGGTTGGGCTACTCAACACCACTTGATTAACTTGGGAAGACCTAGATTGATATCATTGTTGTTACACTTAGAATTATTGTTTGACCATTATTTCTTTTTGATCTTTATCTCTCCCTCTTGAATTTTGATGTCTTCAATGATCTTGGCTTGGATCAAGGCTTCCTCGATATTTTGATATTGTTGGAGTTGTAACAAGAGGGATATTGATTTTGAACAACTCTAAGTGAACATTCAAGTTAGCTTAGTGATGGAGATATAACATGGTAGTTCAATTAATATAGCTCTCCATCGATTGCCATAATCAAGAATAGATTCATCATCAAATTGTCATATATTGGTAAAATCCATCAATGTGGTCTTCTTTCTCACATTCAAAGCAAAGCGCTCCAAGAAGAGATTGGCTAATTGTTCAAAATTGTAAAGGTTGTGTTTGGGCAAGTGGTTATACCAATCCAAGGCTCCTCCCACAAGGGAGAACAAAATATGCAAAGCATGAGAGGGTCTATCTCATTGATGAAAGTGCTCACATGATCTTGAGGATCTTCTTTTCCCTTAATTTTTTTTAATTTGTGTATTTCAAAAAAGGGAGGGTATGGTAGTGTTGGTACTAAAGGGTGGATGGGGTAATTTTAGATTTGACTTAGTGTTGGCTTTTGGTACCCAGTGTAGTTAACTTGTAGTTATCAACTATTGACCTTATTAGCCAATAGTTGAAATACATTCGGAGTGGCCTAGGGAGATGAGTAGGGTGCATCATGATGAGTTAAATGATATGGATCAATAGGCACATATGATTGATGTGAATAGATTTGATGATAATTATTTTGGTTGGGGTTAGAAGATAGCACTTAAGAAACTTGGCATCATAAGGATAGATATTTATGGTATTGATAAGAGTGGTTTTTGGTATATATGGGATTTGATGTTAACTATTGATTTGGACATTGATGATATGTAGGAGGTGGTTGAGGTTGGTTATATGATGATTGGTAAGTATGAGCGGGTTGCATGGAAGTAAAATTTTGTGGGTGTTGGATTTTATGCCATTGGTATAGATGCAAGGTGGGTTGATATTGATCAAGGGTATATTGATATTGGTTAGGTGATGGTTGATGTTGGTGTGGAAGTGGTTATTATTGATGGTGATGGTAGGGGTTTTGGCATTGATCATGAGAGGATTGGTATTTTTTAGGTGGTGGTTGATTTTGGTGTGGTTTTTATGAATTTATCATCAGCCATTGGTGAGAATCGTGAGGGTGGGAATAAATTGATGGTATTATGGATGGATGGTGGCCCATGATGGAGGTTGGGTAAATACGGATCCCTGAGTAGATGGATGAGATGGAGGATTTAGGATCTGAGATGGTTTTTGAGGAATATGAGTAGTGTGTGAAGAGTGGATATAACATGGACAAATGCTAGGGAGCACTTGTTGCAAGGACACATGATGAGTAGAAACAAGAAGACCATAATATTGATAAGGACAAGTAGAATATGAGGTATAAGGATGTGCAATATGTGCACCAGTGATATAAATGGTGGTGGACAATGGATAAGTTGTGGAAGGAGTGAAATTTAGAGTTGTGGATTATTGAGGTGGATTAGAAAATTGAAATGTATAAGAAAGGTTGGATGCATACAGGTGAGAAGTGACATAAACTTGGGTCTGATAATTTTGGTGAGAATTATGTGTGACTTAGGAGGGTGATGTAGAAGTGTGTTGACATTGTGATGAATGAGAGTGATTGGAATAATATGGGTCATTTGGATTAGTGGCCACCAAAATTAGGCCTATTTTTTGCTAAGGAGTGTGAGATTAGTTCTCTCAAGTGGGAAGAATTTTGGTAGCATTCTAAAAGTTGTCACACTTGATGTGGAAAAAAACTGATAGAAGATGTGGGAGGCAATGAAGGATGATAGGGCTTATAATATTACACCTAAAATAATGGGGGTTAGTGTGGGAAAAAATGTGTAGTGGAGGTAAGGATGGTCACTACACTAAAAAGGATCTTCAAGGGTGGTTTTTAACTGCCCTTAAAGACCTTTAAGGGTGGTTATTCAACCATCGTCTATGAAGGCATTGTAAAAGTTTGCATCGTACAAAAATGGTTAAAATTTACCTCAAAAAATCACTCTCTCAGGGTCTAAGAGGGCAGTTTTAAACCATACTCTTAGGTAGAGGGTGGTTAACAAATATAAAACACATGAAAACTATTTTTACTATTAAACGATCTTAGTTGTTTATCATAAATAATTATTTATTATTATATAAATTTTAGCAGATAAATAGGTGACTAATCCAAATTTGATTTTTATTATGACTCATATGAATGTATTTTAATAAAATGGTGGTTTATAAATGTGGAGGAAAAATAAAGTGTTTTGGCTTTTAAGTGCAGTTGTGTATAACTGAAGTTTCCATTGTAACTTATTTGGATTGGATTTGGGAAAATTTAGAGAAATTTTAAAATCTTTAAGGTGAACCAGTGTTGGAAAATAAATGTAAGCAATGTATAGACTGAGATATTCACCCAAGAAAAAAAGATGCTAAATCTAGGAACATATGATGCAAGTATTACATACCTAACAACAAATCCCACATGAAGAATCTTAAACAGGATCATTGACATATGAAAGAATGATGTTTTCTAAAACTAGTTGTTTTTCATAAATTGCATTTTAAAATTTTCTTCATGACTTAAAATATGAATAAACTAGACCACCTTTTGAGCAATTTTAGACTAGCCACTCAAAATTTTTAAATTGTAAGATATCTTCTTTGGTCCAAATACAACATAAAAGTGGTAACAATGTAAAATTTAAAACCCATTACTTCCAAATTTTTATCTCTATGATTGTAGCTTCAAGTGATGAATGCAAGGCTTGCAATCTTGTGAAAGCATTTAACTCTTATTGACCTTAAAATGACATTAAAAAAATCCTTATGATAATTACCATAACCATAATTTTGCAGACATCTTATAAAAAAGAAGAAGAAAGTGCATGATGTCAATGCCAGAACTAGGCTAACACAATCTTCCTATTAACTAAAATATAAATAAAAAAGAGTTTTTGTAAGTTGACTCTATGAATATTAGCATGTGACTAATATAATATATTTGTAAAAAATTTAGCTACTTTGGAACATATATCGATTAATAAATACTTCATAACATCTTCAATATGTGCCATAAACAGTAAAAAGGAATTCCAAAAACTAAAATGCCCATATCAATGGTTTTTATGGAAAATTTAAAGAAATTTTAAAATATTTAAGTGTTGGAAAATAAATGTAAAAAATGTACATACTAAGCTCTCCATCCAAGAAACAAAGATGTTGAATTTAATAACAAATTATGCAAGTATTGCATGCCTAAGAGAAAAGCCCACATGAAGAATCTTAAACATGGTCATTAGCATATGTAAGAATGATGTTTTTTTAAACCATCTATTTTTCATTAATTTTATTTTAAAATATTCTTCATGACATGAAATATGAATAAAATAGCCCACCTTTAGAGCAATTGTAGACCAGTCACTCAAAATTTTTGAATTGCAAGATATCCTCTTCAATCCAAAACCAACATAAAAAGTAGTAATAGTGTAAAATTCAAAATCCAATACTTACAAATTTCCATTTCTATCATTGTAGCTTCAAGTGATGATTTCAAACTAAATTCCACAAGAAAAATGCTCCAAAACTAGTAGCAAAATGTGAGGTCTGCAAGTTCGTGAAAGAATTTAACTCCTCTCCACCTTAAAATGACATAAAATCATTACTCATGATAATTACCACAACCATAATTTTATAGACATATGAAAAAACAAATAATATAGTAAGTGATGTTAATTCTAGACCCAAGATAACACAATATCCCAATTAAATAAAATATAAATAAAAAATAATTTTTTATAAGTTAATGCTATGATTTTTTTTTGATATTGGGTGAAAAAATAGGGTTTTGAAAGGGGACCTAACCCTCTACAAGAGAGACCTGACTATATTGGAAAATAAAAACAATAGGTCAACAAAAGAGATCCTAGCAAAAATCACACACCTTTCCTCCTAGAAATGAATGATGCTAAAGAAATACTAAAAAAAAAAATGAATTACAAAGATACTACCCAGATAGACTAGACTCAAATTAAGCATTGTCTTTTAGCTCAATGACATTGATAGAAACTAAAAACCTAATTCATTCAATTTTTGATATTATTCAATCTAATAGGGTGACCTTCAGCCTCAAATACAACTATTTTTTGTAATAGCAATGGAAAGTTGTCATCCCAAATTCTATGTTGACCACTAGCCACCCCCATATTGGCTATAACATCAACAACATGATTACCTTCTCTATAGATATGATCAATTACAACATAACTCATATCTTTTAGGATCCTTGAAATGTCATTTATAATGTTAAGTTATTTTTTTCTCCTAATTAAAATCTCTAATAATGTTTAGAGATTCCCCTTGGACCATAAATTTTCTATAGCCTCTATCATGTAACTGTTGAACTCCTAAAAAAATAGCTTTGGATTATGCCATATGGTTGGTATGAACTCCATAATCCTCTACATAAGCCCATAAAATTTGACCTTTATTATTTCTAATCACTCCACCCCCTCCTGCTCTTCCTTGATTTCCTTTGGCTGCCCCATCAAAGTTAAGTATTATCCAACCTTGTCTTGGTTTCATCCATCTTGTGTTCATTATTTTTTGGGTTGAGTCCATTATGTATGGTTTGTATTATTTTACCTTCCACCCTTCAAAAATCATTATTTATTCTCTTTTGTATTGTTAATGCTATGAATATTAACATGTGACTTATAGCATGTATTTGTACAAACTTGAACTGCTTGGGAATATAGATCGATTAGTAAATACTTCAGGATAAGACTGTGAAAACATTTAACTCCTCCTGACATTAAAATGACATAAAATAATTCCTCATGATAATTTCCATAGCCATAATTTTGTAGACATATGATAAAACAAATAAGAAAGTAAGTGATGTCAATGCCAGACCTAGGTTAACACAATATCCCCATTAACTAAAATATAAATGAAAAATAAGTTTTTCTAAGTAAACACTATGAATATTAACATGTGAATTATAGCATGTGTACAAAATTGAATTGCTTGGGAATATAGATTGATTAATAAAGAATTCAATACATGTTCAATATGTGCTATAAACAGTAAAAAGGATTCCAAAAACTAAAATGACCATATTAATGGTTTTTTTGGAAAATTTAGAGAAATTTTAAAAGCTTTAAGGTGAATCAATGTTGGAAAACAAATGTAAGCAATGTATAGACTGAGCTCTCCACCCAAGAAACAAATATTCTAAATCCAGGAATAGATTATGCAAGTACTACATGCCTAACAACAAAGACCACATGAAGAATCTAAAACAGGGTCATTGGCATATGATAGAATGATGTTTTCTATAATTAGTTGTTTTTCATTAATTTTATTTTAAAATTTTCTTCATGACTTGAAATATGAATAAAATAGCCCACCTTTAGAGCAATTATAGAACAATAACTCAAAATTTTTGAATTGCAAGATATCCTCTTCTGTCCAAATACAACATTAAAAGTAGTAACAGTGTAAAATTCAAAACCGATTACTTCAAAATTTCCATCTCTCTCATTGTAGCTTCAAGTGATGATGTCAAATTGAACTCCTTTAGAAAAATAATGCAACCCTAGTAGCAGCATAATGTGAGTCTTGGATTATTTTGAAAGCATTTAACTCTTCCCAATCTTAAAGTGATATAAAATCACTCCTCATGATAATTGCCATAACCATAATTTTATAGATATCTGACAAAAACAAAGAAGAAAGTAAGTGATGTCAATACTATAACTAGGCTAAAACAATCTCCCCATTAACTAAAATATAAATGAAAATTCAAAAATCATGATTGCGAATCTAAAAAATCAAAAATCATAATTGCAAATCTAAAAAATCAAAAATCTTGCCTGCAAATCTAAAAAATAAAAAATCTCATTGAATCCTTCATAATTTATTTTTAGGGTGATTTTTAAGGTCTAAGAGGGTAGTTTTAAACCGCCCTCTTAGACCTAAGAGGGTTTTTTAAAATACCCCTTTTAGGGTGGGTCTAAGAGGGCATTTTAAAACCTCCCTCTGAGACCCACCCTAAGAGGGTGGTTTTAAACCACCCTATTAGACCCTAAGAGAGCGGGTGTAAGAGGGTGGTTTAAAATCACCCTCTTAGATCCTAAGAGGGTGATTTAAAACTACCCTCTTAGACTGTAAGAGGGTGGTTTAGAGGGTGATTTAAAACCATCCTCTTCGGTCTATTAGGATGGTTTTTTACCATCGTAAAAAACTATCACCTTTTAGGCATCATTAAAAGCCTTTTTTGATGAGGGCGATTTAAAATTGCCCTCTTAGGGTCTATTAAAATGATTTTTTACCATCATAAATAACCACCATTTTTTAGCCACCCTTAAAAGCCTTTTTTTGTGTAGTGGTTCATGGTGAGCTAGGTGGTGGAAGATGTGATGAGTAGGGATACTAGTGGGTAGAATGTGATTAGGAATGATAGATTGGATTGGTATAAAGAATATGGGTGGCTTCAAGATTGATAGGTGTGACATTGGGATTGGGTGGAGAGAGAGGAGTCTCAAGGTGAGGTTATTTAGGAGAAATGGTATTTATGGCATGGCTATTCATACATAGATTATGTCCAATGTGATATCTTTGGTAGGTGAGAGATATGATGGTGGCCTTCATTTGATAGGTTACCATGATGGATTTGTGATATGTCCCCCTGATGAATTAAGGGATAGTGCAAGGATGGGAGGATTGACCTAAATGGTCCATGAATACTAAAGCTTAGGATTTGGCCTTAACTTGGCTATGGGGTGATACCATAGGCTATCAGGAATGGAGTGAGATGCAAATTGGATGTTCTTGTCAATGGTGCTTGTGGAGGCTTATTTTTTATTTTGAAAGAAAAATTTACTATCTATGAAAATAAAAAGCCAAATAATCAGTTAGAAAATAATGGTTGTTTTGGTATTAGTATCTTCAAGTGCTTATTACACTGATTCAAATAGCCTAATATAATTTTAGAGTATATTACATCATTTGGGTCATGTAAATGTACCATATTTCGTATATAACTAGAGTAGGAGTTTACTTTAGAGTAAAGTTAGTTGGTTAATTCAAGTGTTGTAATAAATGCACAAGTATCAATGCGCATGTAGTCCACATGTACATGATTCTTAGGTAGAGTAAGGTCCATGAAATCTATCTTACTATATAAATGTCTCATAGTGAGTGGTTATAGAGAGTAGTAGCAAATATAGAGAGTGTGTGGTATAGTTTAGTAGTATGATACAATGTAGTCCTTTCATATCCTTTTATGGAGTGTTCATGTCCTCCATTAGATAGCATTGTACTATTTTCATCACTTTTATTAATGGTATATTTTTGAGTTATTTGTAGATGTTCATCTTATTATTTTCTTACATATTATTGTACCATTAGTTTATAGTCATCTCATATTAGTCATATTGCATATTGTGGTTGTATTCCTTGTACTACAATCTCATAAAAAGCTAATAGTGGTATCAAAGCACATGGTAGATTAGATAGGAAATAGGGAGAGCCAAAAGTGAGGTTGAGAGAAATCCAAAAATATCTTTTATATAATTTTTGAGATTACATTTGGCTAGAGTCTTCCCACGAGGTTGCAGAAAAACACGTGTAGACTAGGACTCAACATACATTCCACTAGATTGACAAATCAACTAGTGAAGTTCATTATCTCCAAAATTATAAATTCTTCCATTTTAGTTTCTAATATTTTTTTCAGAAAAAGGATATTTAGAAAAAATTAGAAAGCTTCCTACATAGAGCTAAGAAGAATATCTTCATTAGAATCATTCTAGAACTTACAAAAATAAGTAAAAGACTGAAGATTTTAGAGACTTGAAAAAATGCCCCATTACCATATTTATAGACCTACAAAGTGAAGAAGAAGAAAAGGAAACAATAGCCTTATTGAATACTCAAGGAAGAAGAGACTCTGAATACAAGACCAAGAGGATATTGGAGATTGGTGATCTCCATTGAATATCAAAACCTACAGATTGCAGAATAAAATGCAATAGTAGACTTACTACAGATTCAATAAGACTCTAGAGAAGAGTCCTAGTGAAGATATGAGATTGGTGATCTCCATTGTAGATTGAAGACTTCACCTTGAAGAATTTGGAAAGACCCTTAGAATATCCAGTTATAAAACTCCTAGTTCTGGAATATTGGACGTTTGTGATCTCCATTAAAGCCTACAGATTGCAAAAGTAAAGAAGGACCAGTAAGGTCCTATTCTAGAATTTATAAGTAGCATATTTTAGATATATGATAAGATATTATTGCCAACACTTAGTAGAAGGTTGAAGGAAATTGATGAGTGTCGTTTAATTCATCATTTGATCATTATTTATCAATCCGGGCAGGTGTCCTAAGGCTGTTTACGATAGTCAATTCAGGCAGGTGTAAGACACTCCATTCAAAAAATGGCTTTATTGGTAGAACAGTTAGTGTTTGTCTGGGGGTTCTTCTGTCACTCTAAACCCTATAACTTGAAAGGAAACTAAATTATGCTTGCTGAAATAAAACTGCAGAAATGAAATGACAGTGAAAGAAACCTATTTACTCTTGCTGAATCTGAAAATGCACTCAAAAACTGAAGTAAAATTGCTGAAATGAAAGTTGCTGAAATTAGAATTGCAGAAAATAAACTTAACTATCTTGCAAAATAAAAGAACAGATCTAGAAATAAACTCAGAAATGAAAATGTAACTACAAATTCTAAAACTGGAAATAAATTCAGCAAAATAAGAAAATGCAGAAAAATGACAGGCTTCCCCGCTATTCTCGTCGCAGACATGTAATTAAACAAGAAAACCCCGATATGAACCTTCTTCTCGCCTCCCCGGGAGTGGCCCTTGCTCCCCCGGTTCGTAAGAAGGTGAAGAAGTAGCTCTGGTGTTCTACCTAATCACTCCTTCAATCATAAAATAAAATTGATAAAAACTGCACTTTTTATTGATTTAAAAACATGCAGAAAAATTCTGCATATTATTGCTACAGAAATCTGATTTCACAATATTCAGAATTACACTAATTGCAATCCTAATTCTTCCTACATAGCTCAACCCAGATGGGAGCCGGTTATTTATATTAAAAATAGCTAAATCAGATGTGGAATGATTCAAATTCATGCATTTTAGGAATGTCGTTAAAACTGCATTCCTAAAATGCAGAATATGGTTACATATGAAATCTATTCATTGCACACTTGCTAGAGGTCTTCTGCGTTGAAAAAGATGCATAACAGATTTACATAGCTATCCCTATCATTCGCCTCGCAATTTGTCTGTCTTTCCTGAGCTGTTTTGGTCAAAACTGTGCATTTCCGGTTATTCCGGAGCAGTCCTGTTATTCCGGAGCAGAATCCCTGTTTTTTCCAGAGCAGCGCTAGAATGACTGTTTTCAACACTGTTTGCGGTTCTTTGGCCGAGCATTGGGTGGACCAGACTTATAAGTCTTTCAATAACCTGGTCACACGCTTTCCTAAGTTGAATTTGACCAAATCCCAAGCCTTGCAAATCTGGCTGGAATTTGTCCAAGTCAAAACAGTCAAAAATAGTTTTGCACAGCTTGTAGTTTTGACCTGTTTTTAGTGCTATTTTCTGCATTTGACAACTTCAGAGTGCATGATATGAATGATATATATTCCACACGTGATTGCACTTAACACATTTCACAATAAATCATTATTTATCAACAAAACTTATGCAGAAAATACAGAAAATTAGTAAAAATAGAATATTATGCTTCTAAACAGTCAAATATGTAAATAGTAGTAAATATTGCATTTCATCAAAAAAATTAACATTAAAACATATCAAAAAGGTCTACTAAGGATGTCCAAAATAATAAAAAATGAGGCAATATTTGGCCTCATCATCCCCCCCAACTTATTCTGATGCATGTCCTCATGCATTCTGTGAGGCTACAATAGAACAGAGATCCTTGTCCATAACTCTTTCTTGGTAGCTGAACTTTGGACCAGGAATCTTGTAAAACCCTCTGATTTCTTTTATCTGCTTGAGCCATGCCTGAAACTGATCGTCTGGCTGGGGGTCTTCATCAAAAAACCATGGAACAGGGGTGATTACAATAGGCAATCTGTATCTTAATCCTATCCACTGATGTTGCAGCTGCTGAATAACTTGCATGATACCTTCAGCTCTTCTTTTTGACCACTGCAAGTTATTGGGGGAGATAGGTTCTTTCTTCTGCAAGGAAAGAGGTAACTCACCCCAACGATTTCTACAGGCTGCTAAGGCACTATTAAAATGCTGGTGAATAAAATTCTGAACATCAACTAAACATCTCTGAAGATTTATTTCATAAAGTTTTCTCACCTTTTCTTCTCTCATCATAGTGAAATGTTGATTGGCTGCACCCCTGTAATCACCATGCATTGGCCTCAGATACAGTGCTGCATTTGCCTCATTATCCTTAATCATCTGCTTCTGTTGTTCCCAATATTCCTGATTTTGCAGAGTGGACAGGAAAGCTCTTAACTGAATATCCCCTGTAAAAATGTGAGGTAGGAATGTGTCATCCTCAGGCATAAAGAAATTATGTAGGAATAACTCACACAAAGAGATTTTTCTGTTCTATTGGGTTGTGCAGGTAGGTATCCACAAATTCTTCAGGATTTTCCATTTTGTATGGCAAATTAGAGTGGATTCTCATAATTTGCCAACGGATAAATCTTTCCCTAAGGATTAAGGTGTAAAACCTTGCAGGTCTTCTGCACTGGACTAAACACTCTGCATTCTGACAGAGATCCTGCACTTGGTTTTTCAATTTGGTTATTTCTCGCCTCTTTAGCCTCACATTTTTCCTCCAAAGGTTTCAAAGCTAAAACCTTTTCTTCCAACCTTTGGCATTTCATCATCCACTTTGATAAATTTGCATTATATTCCTCAAGTGGAACCATAAGGGGATTGCGAACAAGCCGCTGTATTTGAGGAACAATATGAACCCCGTACTTCTTTATCAGTCATGTCAATCCTGACATAATCTGTTTGTGTTTCCTTTTCTTCTATTTCTGCCATAGGTAATTCAGTTTGAATTCCCATGTCCCGTGTGACTATGAGAGGTTCATATAGTTCTATATCTGCAGTAGGAATTGAGGAGATCAGAAGTTGTTCCTGTCCCTGTTCTCCTTCAATATCCATTATAAGTTCTTCCCTCGATTGGTGATTCTACCGCTCATGCAATCAATGCTAATTCCAACAAGATGTCACCCATTTGAGTGTCATGTATACTTTCATCAAGTTGTGGCTCTAAAGATGCAATTTTTGCTTTTAAACCTCCCACTTCCTTTTGCAACATTGCAATCATTTGATCTTTTTCTCGAAATAGAAGCTTCACACTTCTCTATCCATCCCGTTTGTGTTTTTACCACACTTCTTGCCGTCAATAGCCGCAGCTTGGATATCTTCTTCTTCCTCCTCGCTTCTTCTTCTCGTTTCTCGATTTTTCTCCCTGTCTCCGACTCTTCTTCCGCCTCCGCCTCTTCCCCGAGAATCGGAATCCGAATAATCCACCAAGATCACCGCAGGCCGGATTTAGGTTCCGTTGATTCTACTGTGTTCCGGTGATTCTCGGTGTTCTCGGTCTCGTCACATTGCCTCTTGACCTCCTTGGTCAAATGATGTTGTATCCTTTTGAAGTCTTGCAGACCTTCGTAAGGTTTGAACAGAGATTTTATTTTTCCTGTTTTGGGCATTTTCTGAATAGCTTCTTCTGGTTCTGCATCATCAGAGCTATTGGACTGCAACACAGTTACGTCTGCTGAAAATGACACCTTTCTACGTTTTTTAGCAGAGTCTATTTTAGCATGCTTTTCTCTTTGCCTTCTAGTTCTAGAAGAGGGAGGTCCCTGTGGAGAGGATGAACCTCGCTTCTTGGACAGCACTGCTGTTTCAACCACCGGCTCGCACCTAGGGCTTTCAACTTGTTCTCGCAGACTTAGGGCTTTCAACTTCTTCTCGCTTCATCTCGCAAATGCAGTGGCTTCTAGTTTCGTCCCATGGAGCAAAGAATCTGTCAAAGCTCTGTAAATTACCCCTAAAGTGATGTTTACAAATTATTTTGATCAAACCATGATGCCTAGGGGTTCCTTTTCCTTCCCCGATATTTCTTGGCCATAGTTTTTAAATCTTCATAAAAATACAGGGGAAAATTAACTTGGAATTCAGTGTTTGTGTGGCCATATCTCAAATAAATTAAAATCTTCATATGATGCCCCGATAAAACAGCGTACTGACCTTCACAAGTGATAAATCTAATCATCCATTCAGCTACTTCATCCCAAGGAGATTCCAGACTTTCCCTTTTAACTCCTTTACAAACATTTTTGCTCATGACATATTCAATCGGTTTATCGTTTTCTCGCCTCTAAACTGGTTGGCCAATTCACTTAAGGTATTTCTAGCTATTTTCCCAAGATTAATTCCTTGCAAAGGAAATTCAGTAATTTGGCTCAAGATGTCTGGAGTTACCTGGATTGTCATGCCATTGATGTTGATCCTGTTGTTTCTGAAGGTTCGTGCAAATTCTGCAGCCAACCCTTCGGAGTTCCCATCAAATTTCTACAGAAACGGCATTAAACCAGCATCGGTGAAAATTTGCAGCAGCGTAGGATTTTCCAGTATGAAGGTGGCATTTTCTGGTTCACTCCTGTTCTTCCTGCCGCCCATTTTTCCTTGTTCTATTCGCAACTATGTTTCGAAAGCGCTGGAATGACAGTCTTAGCATGCATGCACTGGAATGACAGTTCTATCGTACATGCATTGGAATAATAGTTTGTGCGCCGGAACAGAGCATGTAAAACCGACTTGTTAATTCATTATTTTAAAAACCGGTGGAATATGCTGACAACGCGAAAAAAATTAATGCCAATGCAGATTTCACGATTACGGTTTGCTGAGTTGGCATTCATGCATTTGATGTGAATTTTTCAAGGCAAACAAAATCTGTTTTCGGTGTGCTTTGAGGCGTGTGCCATGATTACGCGTATCGCGAAATTATGATATCTAAATATTATAAATTTTGAAAATCACGTGTTCCACAATCGTTTGCCACGTGCCCCTGCATGAATTTTTTTAAGAAACGTCAACTTATTCCGATGCACTGCGCACATGTCGTTATTTTGTCGTTCCGGAGCATATCTGTCAATTCTCATTCCGGAGCACAACTGTCATTACCCATTCCAGAGCACAACTATTACGGAGCTTTTGCTGTTCCGAAGCAGTGGTTATTCGGAAGCAAACTTCATTCTGAAGCATATGTCATTCCGGAGCATATGTCATTCCCCCCTTTTCATTGACTAATTTAGACATCCCCAATTTAAACCTTATGAATGCTTTGAATGCTAATCAAGTGAATCTATACATTATGTACTTTAACTATTTACAATATTTAAAATGTAAAGAAACACATACCTGCCTTGACTACCTTTCTACATTTCATACAATTGATTAGCTTTGCTGTTTGTCTCGTCGACAAGTGCAAGAATGTAATCCCGAAAAACACAAACAAAATGGGTGATGGCAATGACAACAATGGTGAATGACAATGGCGGAAAATGTATGGTGATGGAATGAATTGCGATGGAATGGATAGTGATGAAATGGATGGTGATGGAATGGGACTTAGTAAACATGCCGTATAACCGGTTTTCATGTAAACTAAATGTTTTTTTTTTTTTTTTCGACAAAAACTATACTATCGTCGCTTTAGTGGAAGAAGGGAATTCTTCCATTAAATGCACATCCAAGTGCTCTATTTGTTTTAAAAATTCATTTTTAGTTAGTGGCTTATGGTAAATCCGGAGACGATGTCCATTAACCACTAACTTCCTTCGCGAATCATCAATTGGTGAGAGACGAACTGCTCCATTCGAGAAAACCTCTTCAATCTGGGTATGGTCCAAGCCACCTTGTTTGCAACTTCCCAGGAAAATCTTCATAACGGGAGTCAAACAATAATGCCCAATCCCCTTGCTGGAATTTTCGTTCTTGGATATGCTTATCATGCCAGATTTTACGTTGTGCTTGAATCATCTCGTTCTGATGCAAAGCGTCTCTTCGTATTTCATCCAATGCATTGAGTTGCAGGATCCGGTCCTTTTGTGCCTGTGACAAATCAATACCAACTTCCAAAGCAGTTCGAAGAGTTAGTAATTCAAATTCAATGGGCAAAAGGGGTTTTTTACCATAAACCAATTCAAAAGGGGTAAATCCCGTAGTGGATTTCCAAGTAGTGTTATAAGCCCAAATTGCTTCTGTAACCTTTCTACCCAATTCCTTCTATGAACTCGCCACAGCTTTGGTCAATATTTTCTCTAATTCCCTATTTGTCACTTCAACTTGACCATTGGCCTCGTGGATGATAAGGAGAGGACTTCCCGTGCTTGATTTCATATAATTTTACAAAGGCTTCAACAACCTTTGAAATAAACCGAGGTCCTTGATCGAAGTAATAGACTGTGGGGCTCCAAATCGCGTAGAAAATCTGTGAATACGTAAAATCAGCTACTTTGTCTTCTCGGGCATGCTTAAAGGCACGGGCTTCTCCCCATTTGGTTACATAATCAACACATACTAGGATGTGCACCTTCCCTTGGGAGGGTGGATCAATAGGTCCTACAAAATCTAACCCCCACCTCTCAAACGGTTCTACACCTAATTGAGGTTGTAAAGGCATTTCATTTTTGAAAGTAGGCTTACCCATTCTTTGACATGCATCACAATTTCTAATATACCTTTTTACATCTTTATGCAATGATGGCCAGTAGTAACCAAGCACTCCAAAATCTTTCGAATGGTATGTTTTACCGAATAATGCCCTCCCCGAAGGTTCATCATGACAGCTCTCAAAATGTCATATATCTCATCCTTACGAACACACCCGCGTAAAACATGATCAGGACTGCATTTAAATAATATTCCTTTTATCCATTCAAAAGAAGAGCTTTGCTTGATTAACTATTTTTTTTGTTTTGAGGTAAAATGAAGTGGAATCTTCCCTGTAGCTAAATAATTAGCTATATCCGCAAACCATGGAGTTTGAACAGAGACAGCAAACAATTTTTCATCAGGGAATGCGTCTTCAACTAGTTCTTCACTTCGCATTTGGCAATCTTGACAAGAAATCTGCCACTACATTAGCCTTTCCCGGTCTATTTACTATAGTAATATCAAATTCCTGCAAAGAAAATCAACCAGCGAATAATTCGTGCACTAACCAAAGGCTTATTCATCAAATATTTGATAGCAGCATGATCTGTATGGATGAATACAGGGTATCCTGTGATATAGTGTCGAAACTTGTTAATGGCATATACTATAGCTAAGAATTCCTTTTCAGTTGTAGTGTAATTCTTTTCAGCTCCTGTCAAGTTTTTGCTAATATAATAAATGGCATAGTGTTGTCCATTTTCAATCTGCCCTAGTGCGGCTCCAATAGCAGTATTGGAGGCATCAGCCTGAATATGAAAGGGCAGCCCCAAGTTAGGTCCTCTTAGTACTGGCGGACTGGTTAGCTTTTCTTTCAAAGCTTCAAAGGACTTGTGGCAATCATCAGACCATACAAATTCAGAATCTTTCATTAATAATGCAAACATTGGATTAGCAATGGTACTGAAATCAGTAATGAATCTGCGATAAAAGCCAATATGTCCTAAGAAACTACGGACATCAGTTTGAGATTTCGGAGGAGGAAGACTCTTGATGACCTCTACTTTCTTAGGATCAACCTTAATACCGTGAGCAGAGATATGATGTCCTAAAACAATTCCTTCCTCCATCATCAAGAAACATTTTTCAGGATTAAGAGATAAATGATATGCTTCACAACGTATTAGAACCTTTTCAAGTTGCTCTAATGTATACTCAAATGTGTCACCAAACACTGTGAAATCATCCATGTAAATCTCTACACTCTCATTGGTTAAATCAGAAAAGATGGCCAAGACAAACTCGTTGAAATGTTGCTCGGTGCATTACATAATCCAAAGGGTAATACTCTATAAGCAAATGTCCCCCAAGGACATGTGAAAGTTGTTTTTTCCCTGGTCTTCCGGTGCCACTTGGATCTCGGTTATACCCACTAAAACCATCCGAAAAACAGAAATATTTCTTACCAAAGAAGAGTGTCCAAAGACTTGGTCTATAAAGGGTAATGGAAAGTGGTCCTTGTGTGTGACTTTGTTTAATTCCCCGTAATCCACACACACTCGCATCTTTCCATTCTTCTTAGGCACAATAACTAATGGAGAAACCCATTGACTGTCTGAAATTGGATAAATGAATCCTACTTCCAACAATTTTTCAATTTCTTCTTTAACAATGTCTTTTAAAGCAGGATTCATACGTCTCTGCGGTTGTCTAACTGGTTTGACATCCTCAGTGTATATCCTATGTGTGCATACATCGTGGTGGATTCCAACCATATCCGTATAATTCCAAGCAAAAGCTTGAACATGTTTCTGCAAAACAAGCAAATAGTTTGGCTTCTTGATCGTCGATCAACCAGCTGTTAATATTTACAGGTTTTCTCGGTTGAATTTCAATTTGCTTGACTCCGGGATAAACAGAGTTAACATGTTCATATTTGCTGATCAAAGCATTTAAAGGACAATGATGTGGTTGCAGATCATGAAATACTCTTGATTCTGAGTTAAATGCAATACCTGATGGAAGCATTGGCATAGGACAGGTGAAAGAAGTCAAAAGATGATGATGCCACCCATGTGGCAATGTAAAGGAACTTTCATGAAGTGGAATAGATGGTAAATGTTCAAGCAACTTGTTCATCATCTTTCCATAATAGGCGATTGAACATAACTTGATCATCCCTGAGGCCTTCTTCATGCAATGTATTCACCAAAACTGTTTCATGTTCAAAAATTTCTCTCTCTGGTGAATTCAATTCTTCAATGTGTTCCTGTACTACAATGGTGGCAAGGGTAACAAGAGGCTCCCTGTTCTTCATCGGACTCGGGATACCATAACTCGTCCAGAAAATTTAGATGATGGTTTAGCAGGTGGATACAAAGAAATTTTCTTAAGATCTACTCCATTTGAAATAGTCATTCCTGATCTACAGTCTATGAAAGCGGCTGCAGTAGCAAGCCATGGTCGTCCCAGGATGATAGGATAGCCATTAGCTGTACTCCTAGGTTGTAATACTAGGAAATCTACAGGGTATTCCCAAGAAGATACTTCAATGGGAACATCCTCCAAAAGTCCTTCTCGGTTTGGCAACTGACCTATCTGCCATTTCCAAAACTGTAGCTGTAGGACTCAAATCAGTGAGCTGCAATTTCTGCATAATATCTTTGGTCATGACATTAATTGCAGCTCCTAAATCAATAAGTACATTGGGAATTTGAACCAATCCTACAGTAATGGTGATTACTGGACTTCCTGGATCACCATATTTGGGAGGTACTAATTTCCCACAGAGAAGATCAGCCAACTTTCCATCCACTTGTACAGTTTGTGGAAAGGCTTTCTTCTTCTTGCCAGGTTTCCTTATGCATAAATCCTGAATGGTTTTCTTAATCAATGGTACATCCTTGATTGCCTGCAACAGAGGAAGTGAGATTGACATTTTCTTTAATTCTGTGATTAACTCTGATTCAGGGGTAGTGATGGGATGATCAAACCTTTCAGGAAATGGTAAATCTGATGTGACACGTTCGCATTTTCTTTGTAAGTTTTCTCGCATTCCTTTGCTCTGATTGTATTTTTTCTGGACTTGAAATTTCTGGAATTTCTTCAACTCGTAGGTGGAGCAGGGTCGGTAAGACCTTCCCCGAGCGTAATTGGATGTTACCACAGCCAAGTACATGAACTCGCAAGAAGTATCTTCAGACTCAGCCTCATAAACAGGGGCTGCTTGTCTGACATTATTGGGGTTAGTCACAAGCTCGAGCTGGGAGTGGAGGTTGTCTTACTGGTTGTGCTTGTTGATGTTGTGTTCTTCCCTGAAAATTTGGATTAGGAGCTGGCAGCAAATTTTGAGTTTGGCCTTGATACCTTTGCTGTCCTTGATGGGACCGATATTGCCGGCCTTGATAAGGTTGATATTGTTATGGTGGAAATGGCTGTCCTTGATATTGTCTGTCCCCATATTTGTCCTTGTTGTGTCCATTGTTGAGGCATGGTATGCCAAGGTGGGTTCATCCATCCGCATTGTGACCAACTGGAGGAGCTGTCCAAGGTTGGTTCCAAGGTTGTGCAGAAGCTTTTGCCTGTCCCCATGGCATATTCATATTCCAAGGAGATTGTCCCCAGTTTGGAAATCTAGGAGCATTGGGATATTGTGCATAACCACCACCAGGTCTTTGCCCAATAGCATTGAGTTCTTCTGCTTGGGTGCCCAAAACAGATTTTAGATGAGGCAACAAAGGGCATTTATCTGTTGAATGTTCCTTGGAACAAATTCCACAAATAGAAGTTTTGTTTAGGGGGCAATCCTGCAAGGCATGCTTACTCCTACACCTTGGGCAATAAATTGCTAAAGGTGGTGTAGAATTATTTCTTGTGTTTTTCTCACCTAATGCAGTATTAAGTTGAACAAGGATATCAGTTTTTAAATTGGCCATTTCCTCCATCAACTCTTTCATACCATTATTGCCAAGATTCTTTTTCTTTCTTCGGTGATGTGTACGGGAATAATTTTTGCATAACTCCACAATCTCATCAAGGTCAAGTTGATCTATGTCTCCTTTTCCCATTAAATCTAACACTTCCCTAGATTCATCCCGTAATCCTCTTAAGAGAATAGGCTTTAAGAAATCAGGCTCTACAACACCACACCTCTTTTGGACAAAGGCAAAGCGATCAAGATAATCTTCTAAACTCTCATCCTCTTCTTGCTTGATCCTAAACAACTCATCTTTCCCGTTTCTTACTCTACAATAATCCTGATATTTATTTAAGAATGCAGCCTCCATCTCATCCTAGGTAGTAATTGAGTTAGGTTCAAGATTGCTCATGAACCATCGGAGAGCAGCGTCCTTAAGTGTAGAAGGAAACAACTTCAATTTCTGATTATCATTTATGTAGTCATAAGTCTGACATAACACTTTGAATTCAAACAGAAATTGATCGAGATCTTCTCAACAGTTCCCCTAAAGATTGGCAATATAGATGGGGAGATTGTTTTCATGGGGGCATCTAGAAGTGGATCCAACCGAATAGGATATTCAAAAGTTTTAGGAGCATCATCAGGATCAACATATCCTCCTGCTGCTGCTGCTGCAGCCATAGTTGTCTTCTTTCTAAAGGATGCTGGAAATAGTTTAGTCAGAGGGGAGTGTTTAGCAGCTAGTGCTTCAAAAAGCTCCTTTTCTAATTTTGCCAACAATTCTTCTGATGAAGAAGGTATGTCTGGCTTTTCCTCAGTGATGTCAAATGAAGGCAATTCTTCATCAGACCGAGTAGGTCTCTTTGGTGGCTCAGAGCCACTCCGGATAAACCTCCCTCTGTCGTCTCTCAGCCTATGCATTCATGCACATTTACTAAACAGATCGTAGAATTTGCAAGAACTATTTTCTCGTATCCAAACCTACGCTTCTTGACCTACTTAGATTTGACTAACAACACCATGATCCCCAGAAACGGTGCCAAAAATGATGAGTGTCGTTTAATTCATCATTTGATCATTATTTATCAATCCGGGCAAGTGTCCTAAGGTTGTTTACGATAGTCAATTCAGGCAGGTGTAAGACACTCCATTCAGAAAATGGCTTTATTGGTAGAACAGTTAGTGTTTGTCGGGGGTTCTTCTCGTCACTCTAAACCCTATAACTTGAAAGGAAACTAAATTATGCTTGCTGAAATAAAACTGCAGAAATGAAATGACAGTGAAAGAAACCTATTTACTCTTGCTGAATCTGAAAATGCACTCAAAAACTGAAGTAAAATTGCTGAAATGAAAGTTGCTGAAATTAGAATTGCAGAAAATAAACTTAACTATCTTGCAAAATAAAAGAACAGATCTAGAAATAAACTCAGAAATGAAAATGTAACTACAAATTCTAAAACTGGAAATAAATTCAGCAAAATAAGAAAATGCAAAAATGACAGGTTTCCTGCTATTCTGTCGCAGCATGTAATTAAACAAGAAAACCTGATATGAACCTTCTTCCCGCTCCTGGGAGTGGCCCTTGCTCCCTGGTTCGGAAGAAGGTGAAGAAGTAGCTCTGGTGTTCTACCTAATCACTCCTTCAATCATAAAATAAAATTGATAAAAACTGCACTTTTTATTGATTTAAAAACATGCAAAAAATTTCTGCATATTATTGCTACAGAAATTTGATTTCACAATATTCAGAATTACACTAATTGCAATCCTAATTCTTCCTACATAGCTCAACCCGTATGGGAGCCAGTTATTTATATTAAAAATAGCTAAATCAGATGTGGAATGATTCAAATTTAGGCATTTTAGGAATGTCGTTAAAACTGCATTCCTAAAATGCGTAATATGGTTACATATGAAATCTATTCATTGCACACTTGCTAGAGGTCTTCTCGCGTTGAAAAAGATGCATAACAGATTTACATAGCTATCCCTATCATTCGCCTGCAATTTGCTGTCTTTCCTGAGCTGTTTTGGTCAAAACTGTGCATTTCCTGTTATTCCGGAGCAGTCCTGTTATTCCGGAGCAGAATCCCTGTTTTTTCCAGAGCAGCGCCAGAATGACTGTTTTCAACACTGTTTGCGGTTCTTTGGCCGAGCATTGGGTGGACCAGACTTATAAGTCTTTCAATAACCTGGTCACACGCTTTCCTAAGTTGAATTTGACCAAATCCCAAGCCTTGCAAATCTGGCTGGAATTTGTCCAAGTCAAAACAGTCAAAAATAGTTTTGCACAGCTTGCAGTTTTGACCTCGTTTTTAGTGCTATTTTCCTGCATTTGACAACTTCGGAGTGCATGATATGAATGATATATATTCCACACGTGATTGCACTTAACACATTTCACAATAAATCATTATTTATCAACAAAACTTATGCAGAAAATACGTAAAATTAGTAAAAACATAATATTATGCTTCTAAACAGTCAAATATGTAAATAGTAGTAAATATTGCATTTCATCAGCAAAATTAACATTAAAACATATCAAAAAGGTCTACTAAGGATGTCCAAAATAATAAAAAATGAGGCAATATTTGGCCTCATCAGAAATGTCTCATTTGAAATACCATAAGAAGCTATGATATTGAAGACCTTGGTCAGGTCTCAAGGAGAAATAAGGAGGAGACTTGGTGAGCCTCATTAAAGGAGATATGGAGAAGGCCATTAAAGGAGTTCCTAGGAGAACTTGTTAAATAAATTTACCACCAAGAATAAATTCTTGATAGTAAAGAACTTAGGATAATTATTGCCATTCGACAACAAGCCCAAGGAAGAAGGATTTGGCAAGGAGTTTTCCATATTTTGGAGGAGATTGGTGAAGACCTCAAGACTTCCATATTCTTGAGAAGAGAGCACATAATAGAGTCATATTTTGATAAGGAGGTTGAAGGAGAATGGATATAGAAGAAGCCTACCAAATCTTAGAGATTTGAAGATTACATTTCATAGATAAAATGCACAATTACTCAGGTGTTGTAGGTGATTTGGAGAGGAGAGGGCAATCCTCCAAGGGAGGCCCCAGGTTCAAATATCCACCCTACCAAAAAGTTGAATTGGGTATCCAAAATCCAATTGATAATGTTGGTACGGGTAGGGTCGGGTGTGACTCCTAGGTGAATTTTATGGTGTAGAACCACTTGTTCAGGGTCTCTCAGACCAAGGCAGCCCCACAAGGGATTTTTCACTTAAAAAAAAATACACAATTCAGATATAGGGGTTTGCTAGATATTTATTAGAACACTAAATATTTTTTGAAGGAAAAACTTAGCTATGATTTGGGAGAATTCCCTACCAAATTTTTGAGTTTCAAGGATAGCATTTCAGTGCAAAAATTCACTATGAAATGGTATCAATTGGGATAACATTACTAACTGCAAAAAATTAAATTTCTAGGATATATCTTGAAGGAGAATCAAAGTCACCTACTACAGTTAAAGGGAAGCAAGTTAGAGGGTATTTTGGACCTACAAAAAGGTGAGTTAGAAAGCTATTTCAGACAACCAATTAGAGTTGCAAGTTCATCCAGTTAAAGGTACCAAAAAGGTGAATCTAATCACCTTGAAATACTTCATATACAAAGTTTGTTATTGTAAGCAACTTGGGTGCAAATAGGTTCATTAGTTGAACTTTAATTATTTAATTCCATTAAGCACCTTATTAGAGTTTCAAGAAGTTGGAAAGACAAGGTTATATTTTAAAGTATTCAAAGGAAGTGCAAAAAAATATTTATATTAAGGGTTATTACCTGCACATTAAAATATGAGTTAGATATATTTTGAAAGAAATAAAATATCATCTTCCTATTATCTAGTTATAGAGAAGAAGACTAGATTAAGTTGTAGATATTATAGAGCATTTGAGAGTACTTTAAGAGTTTTAATTAGTGCATATTACAAGTTACTTTTAGGGAGTAATAAGGAGATTGTAGTTGCACTATGTTTGTTTATCTTAAATATTATCAAAGGTGCACTAAGTGTTTCAGTGAAGGTAAACTTTAGTGCAAATATTAATCTCTAAAGAGCATATTGTTTACATAATTATTATCTTGGATCATTATTACAAAATTATCCAATAGGAGTTAGATACTAGTGTTTTCTAATAATAAATGTAACAATACATTGCTCTTAAGGATTAGAGTAAGTAGTGGTCATATCTAAGAAGAAAAGGAAAAACTTTAGATAGATATAAATTAGTCCTTATGCTATACAACTAGGATGCATCATATAAAAGGAGGAAATAGCATTAAAAGGAGACAAGGAAATCTCTAAAATTTGGTCAAAAATAAATTTTATATATAACATTGGTGCACCATATCCCTCCTAAAGAATCCAAAATATAGAGTGTCTCAAGAAACTAAGATAGTACATATTCTACGTCCACTATTGGTGAATCATCAAAGGTATAAGATGCAAACTTTAGGTAGAGAAGGTGTGCCAATATAGGGCTCATAAGAACTACTTTTGGGTGTCTATAAATGCCATATCAATCACCAAAGAAAGCACCCATGAATTATGTCAACCTATGGTAACATAAGGAATATTTGCACCCATTACATACCTATTGCAAAGAAAGGAGAACAACAACAAAAAAAGCTATGTAAAATCAAGTTGAAGGCTATAGAGTATTACCCTAATCAAGCATTGGACTATCAGCCTGGAAGTGAGTCATCAAAGCAACCAAGATCATCAATCGAGTAAAGATGTATCATATTCCAAAAGGGTAACATTGGATTTACAACTGGAGCCAAACCTGAATAAATCATCATTGGAAATTGCATGCTTGATCTCACTAGCAAGGAAGAAAGTGTTAGAGAAAATATTGAATAACTTGCATCCATTGGAGAAGACATAAGGATCAAAATAAAATTGAGTACAACCTCACATGCAAGTGACACTTGGTACAATGTAAATAAGCATTAGGCATTAACGCTCATGCAGGAGCCTAGTAAAGGAGTAATACTCACCTTGGAGCATTGAATAGAAGTAATCATTTTGATGCCTAGTGAAGGACTAGTGCCCATATTGGAGCATTGAAAGAAGGATCCTAGTGAAGAAGTAATGCCCACCTTGATAAATTGAGGGTAGAGACAATAATTACATATTGGAGCATTGAAACATAGATTGTAATCTCTACAAAGTAAGTTCTACATGTTTGCAACATCAAGAAGATATTATAACGCCTAAAGCAATCCATGTAATGGAGATAACACTATTAATAACCCAAGTTGAAAGATTTTATCACATTGGAATAAGAATATCAAGGCAATAGCATGTGGTTTCAATAATGATTTTCATTCACACATAGAGATAAAATAAGAGATAATCATGGTAAGACTTTCACAAAAGAGAGAGCATTGAATGCTCATATTCATACAATGAACATAGCACCCAGATATCCATTGAGAAGAGTGAAGTCTTAAGCAATTCGATGTACTACATTACTAAGGTACTTTTTATATTAAAATTGCTTGCTTTAATTAAAGTGACATTGGAGTTATAAGGTGCTACATATATGGTCAAATTTACTACTATGTTAGAATAACAAGCATTAACCAAGCATTTGTAAATTATAAAGCAAGTCCATTTCATGGTACTATAATTGAAGTACATTCTCATATTATAATATTTTTAAATAACAATGTAGGAGATATAAGGTTGTCAACTTTGGTAAACTCAAATATAAATTTGCAAATACTATTATCATTATTTTCTAAAATTCCAAATTAGGGAGTTATAAGGTATACTACATCAAACATAGATTATTGGAATTTGGAATTATTAAACTATTGGATATTAAGAGTTAAAATAAGGGGTTCATTATTTAATTAAAGGAGTTGAAATTATTTACTTACACTTGTCTCATACTCATACTAAAGGGAAAAAATAAATCCAAACATATAGAACTTGAAATTAATAAGTGCATAGTTCATTAGGAGAGATAAGGTAAAATATGATTTGATTATTGTTATTCACAAAACATTACAAAATCAACACAAAAGGTGAAATAGTAATTACTAAGCATTTTATCAAGCTTATAACTTACTCTAACCACTAGGGAGACAAGGATTCTACAAAATCTAAGCCTTGTAAAGGTTTTATTAAATTGGTTCATATACTTTAAACTAGGGAGTCATAAGGTAGTCTACTACTAAGGATCTATCAAAAGTTTTCTTAAAACATAAAGATCTAAAACTAATAAAAAAATTTACCTCAAAGGATATGGTGAACAATGATATGAACAACACTATTATAAAGGAAAGAACAAGTTTCATAAAAATTGTAATCATGAACCTACTTATAAAATCTGAAGCAGATTTAGACTTACTTCAAAAGTGATTCATAGTTAAGCTTTAGAAGATAAATTTGATACCATGTAACATTATCTACATGCTCGACTCACTGAAGCATTTGATAATGGAAAGAGTGACATTCTACTTCCTTTAGACTTTGGTAGCAAATTGTATAAGGCATTACTTACATATAAATATTACAAGGATGAGAATATAGAACAAAAAGGATTAAAGAAAATAGAGTTGAATGAATCATACTTAGAAAACATATTTCTATCCCCATACAATATTGGTACATCAAGTTCTACTAACTCAAGTTTTTATCATGATGCCTTAAGTGTTTGTTCACAAGCCTTTGTACATAATAAGAATAATAATTAAGATGACAAAGGCAAAGAGAAAATACTTCTACAAGAATAATATGAAAGTAATACCACTTATGAAAGTGCAAAAACTAGATCCAAAAGGGAAGACAAAGAAGTAGAAGAAGAGGAACAAGATCAAGGAGGCATACAGTGCCATGTGAACTAAAGATAATACAAAGGATCAGATAAAGCTAAAGACTATTCAATATGAAGATACAATTTCAAATTTAGGAAAAGAAGACAATGAAAAAAACTTGATAAAATATCTTAAATTTTAGGACCAAGACATAGATCCATATTGAAGAAAAAAGTCTTCAATACCCAAATTACATAATACATCAGGGTGTTAGAGTATAATACATCATTTGGGTCTTGTAAATGTACCACCTTTGGTACATAACTAGAGTAGGAGATTACTTTAGAGTAAAGTTGGTTACTTCAAGTATTGTAATAAATGCACAAGTGTCAATGTGCAAGTTGTATATATGCATGTATTCCACATGTACATGAGTCTTAGGTAGAGTAAGGGCCAAGGAATCTATATTCCTATATAAAGACGTCACAGTGATGGGTTATAGAGAGCAGTAGTAAATATAGAGAGTGTGTGGCATAGTTTAGTAGTATGGTACAATGTAGTCCTTTCATATCCTTTCATGGATTTTTCATGTCCTCCATTATATAGCATTGTACTATTTTCATCACTTTCATTAATGATATATTTCTAAGTTATTTGTAGATGTTCATATTATTATTTTCGTACATATTATTGTTCCATTAGTTTATAGTCATCTCATATTAGTCATATTTCATCTTGTGGTTTTATTCCCTGTACTACAATCTCATCAAAAGCTAACATCTAAGCACCTCTTTCTTTCTTTGACCTTCTTGTAAGCTTTCTCCTTCTTCTATTTTCTTCTCCTCTCCTATTTTTCCTTTTCTACCATCACTTTTTTTTCCATCAACTTTTATTATATAAATCTAACAATCTTATCATCATACATTATTTAGGGTCCATTATTTCATTAATCCATTTATATTTATCATTAATTCATTCATGCATAGTAAATTAATAATCAAAACTAATAAACACATAATAATAACAAAGCAACTAGATATTATATCTCAAAAAGTAGAGAGTACATGTTAGTTGTTGGATTGGTGTGCCATAGTAAAAATCTAAGTACATTCAACCATCCCTTATCCCAAGTAATTATGCCACACTTAAAATTTGTATGTCATATCAATCCTCACCCTAATTCTATGACCCAAACTTTCCAACTCTGCCTACTAGTGCTAGTCCTAGATGAGGCATGTTCATGGACTATGAGACAATATGTATTTAGGACTATGATATGTTATAGGATTGCAATGAGGACATCATAGGTACCCTTTGATCTATATAAATGACCTAAAATTATACCATCTAGTAGAAGGTCTCCCTCTACATCAATTCCTATAGTTCCTCCCTCGCTCTCTATAGCTCCTCTTGTATTATCTAGATTGCCTAATCATGTTGGTCATTGATAATGATATCCAACCCCTCTACATGTTCTTGCCACCTCTCATACTCCAACTAGACCATATCTCTTTGGAGGAACTCTATCGTACAATAGGCTTATTATCACTCATGCTCCACCCATGATAGCTCTCTCTTGAGGTATTCTACCTCTACTATCACTATGTCCTACTTTGTTATGGCCTAGTCTTGCTCTATGAGGATGTTTACCATCATACCCCATTTTCCCTCTAGCCTCTTGGAATTGTCCTCTTAGATCAGGTCCATATCCCTCTGCATGCGGGTCATATTAGCCCACATCGCATCCACCTCTCTCTACAGGTCATATTGACCTATTGTCCTACTTGGTCCTACCTTTGTGGTAGTGGGGAAAACTCCTACTGTCCCACTTGGCCTAGCCTCTATAGTCAAGGAGAAAATTCCTAATATCCCCTCTCTACCTATGATTAAGATATTGATGATCATCCTACTGAATGTCACCATATCGACCCTAAACTCCACCCATTTTTGCCTAGGTTACCCAACCAACCTATTTCACCTCTCCTCTATATGTTAGATGGCCTTTCATATGGCTAGCTACATGCCTCAACCCATGATTTGATGCCTCTAAATAGGCATTAGTGGTGATATCCTCAAGTGCATAATACTCTTTTACTAGTGTCTATAGCTAGAGGTCACCCTGACATCATCCACCCCTAGATCAATGTAGATAGGATCATAAATATGTTCCTCTATGAACTAGCTACGTCAAGGTCCCTACCAACTCTTGTTCCTCTATGAACTAGCAGACACAAAGGGGCGTCTAGAAGTCCAATACGAAACGCAGAGGTGCATTTCAGCCTGTGCATACTCCCGTGGGCGTTTGAAGTCAGTTTTACAAAAAAGCGTAGGCTTCCAAGTCTTCCGAGGTCTTCACCGGTTTTCCCTTCCATTCGGCCATTCTTTCTTTCATAAGTTGACAATGAATTTTGAAGACTTATTCACCTCGCTCCATAATCCATATGATCCGGATAAGCCAATCCCGATCAATCCAAGCCTGATTGACATGGATTGGATTTCATCCCCTCCATCTATTTCAGAGTTCATCCTTTCCGAGGAATTGTTAAAGGTTTCCGCCAACTACATTCCTCCTTCACCTCCACATTCACCTTCATATTCTAAGCCAGAAGTCTTCCAGGCAGACATAGACGAGAGCAAGGTCGTTATACACTTAAGAGCATTCTACGCATAGTTTGAATTTTATATGTACATATATACATGGCTTGTACAACAAAAAAAAAAAAAAAAACAAATAAAATAAAAAGAATTTGCATTTCATTGTTAGTTGCATACATCTCATTCAAAAACATTGCATTTCATATGCATACATCTCATTGAAAACCATAACATTTCATTTTCAGCCATAGTTGCATATCATGTTAGAGACCATTCTATATTTTGGATATAAAATTTGGTCAAGCAAAAGTCATGTTGCCTTAATCAGGGGCACCTTCATAAAATCCATCAAACCGAATTGTCATTCGTACATCCATTTTCCATTTGCACATATTTACATTGCCAAAATGTTTTCAGTCACTCAGCCATTTCTAGTGTTTTAAGCAAACTTCGAAATGCATGTTAAAGTTCTCTAGGGCCATATCACAAATTACACTAAATAAAATCTTGAGTATTGGGAAATGATTTCAAAAGCGGTCTTGAACCTATCACATTTTCACATCTTAAAAACATCTTGTGTCAAAGAGAGATAACACCATCCTTGGGTTGTGCCTCGAAGTGAACAGGGTAATCCTCGTTTGTCCTATCATGCAAACATAGTCCATAAAATAGTGGTTCTTACCACTATCACAAGCAAATAACAAAATATAAATATAAACAGAGTAGTAAGGATAGGGTAAAATTCTCATCATACTTAGGTTGAGAATCCGATTCCCCAAAGCTCTAAGGAAATGAACATTTTTTCACACACCATTGATCCCAAATAAGTTGTAAGGATCGTACTACTTGTCTATTCATATGGATAGGTAGTCATCCCCAAGGCTTACAAAGGTCAAAAACAACATGGACTATGGAGTTAACCTTCACCGGGGCTATAGACGCTTGACTGGCAGTGGAGTATACTCATTGCGTGGCGACATGTCTCTCCTCAAAGAGAGACCTCTGAATGCTCATACGAACAAACTAGCTTTGGGATACTCTCCATAACAGGGTTACCTAATTTGTGCAAGATGAGGTTAATGAACACACTTGCACACACACAGGTTTTTGATTGCCTAGAGTCACTACCATGCTTCTGATTTGGTTAATGAACTCACATGCACACACATTTGGTCCTAGTTGAATTAGGCAGTATTAGTAAGTTTGTTTGATACCACTAGCATGTTTGAGTCTTTGTAAAATAGTCTTCCATATTCTCTTCCATATCAACCTCCATATCTTCTTCCATATTCAGGTCATTCCATACGTCATTCATTCACAAGCTACCAAGTTCGGTGCCCCTGATTAAACAATTATGACAACAGTTGGCTAAATCTAACTATCTAAAAGTATGAGTGCTTCTTAGTGCATATTTTATTTACTTAGTCTCGCATTAAACATCTATAACTTTGCATTCCATTCCATCACATATGCATTAAAACATATAAAAACATGCATCACAAAAACATAGGCATTCATACAAAAGAAAGTAAAACACTAAAAATAAAAGCCATGTATATATATGTATAAAGATCAAAACGTACGATGAATGCCAAAAGGCTACAAAATACAATAGAGCACCAAGGCTCATAAAGAGTGCATCTAAGCACTAAGCTAACCATCAAAAGAGGACCCCTATGACCTAGTAGGAGCCCTAGACCTAGTGGTGTGCCTAGACTCACTACGCCTAGAGACAGAAGAGGATGGAGGATCAGGCAACACAATGTGATGCCTAAACAATGTGTCCTCCAGAGCCTCAATGTAATGAGTCCTAGACCTAAGTCTAGATATGTCTATCCCGTGTCGTCGCTCTCTCTCTGCTAGCTCTACCTGGAGTCTCGTCACCCTGTCATCCTGGGGCACCCTAGTTGCTCCATCCAAGTCCGCCTGCATCTAGGCCATCCTCCTCTCCTGAACAGCTATCAGGGCATCCCGCTCTATAACCTGTTGCTCCAATCGAGCTATCCTCTCATCCCGGACCGCTAGCATAGCATCACGCTCTGCTATCTACTACTGCAGCTGTGCCAGATCATCCTCGTGCCCGCTAGGGGGTACCTCTCTAGTCTCTCCAGCGGCCTCTCCTAGGCCCTCACCATCATCATCCTCATCATCTTCGCTCCCCGATGCCTGCTGCACCATCTTCCCCTTTCGCCTTCGACTGTCAGCTCGAAGGCGGGGACCCTCCCTGCGCTTGGGAACCCCTGCGGTTCCCTCATCCTCTCCAGCTCCAATAGCCACTAATGGTGGCTCCCACCTCGGCTCTGCGGCCATCCATGATGCATACTCAGCTGTTACCCCAACATCATCCACGTTAGGGATCTCCATGTCCTCATCGTCCTCTGTCGCCTCTCTCCATGGCTCGGAACACGGTAAATCCCCCTTTGATCTGTGCCTCTGGTAGCGCACTGGCTCACCGGGGACATCCTGTCTCAATCCGACCTGGTGGAGCACTCGAGACATCTGTATGTACTCCACCTCGCTGTGGCCTCGACCCACTACCCATATATCCTGTCACACCTATCTCAGATGCTCTCCATCACCGATCCATTGTGCCTCCCGCTAGGGCCTCCAAATGACTTGGGCATCTGTCAAGTCCGCCCATAAACTCCTATACCATTGCCCCGATCTCATGGGGCGGCTCGACTGTCTCTCCTCTGCCACTAGCCATCTCCTACCATAAGCCTGGCTCATGTCCTAGTAAGCACATGGCAACCCCTCCGATCGAGCCACTCTGAAGTGCTCCCAGCCCCAACACTGGAGAACCAAACTGTAGCCTAGGCCCTTTCGGCCCCGCCTTCGAACCTCATACAACTCCCGATACACCTGCACCAATAAAACGGGCGCCCAGGCATACACTACCCTATTAGTGAGCATCTCGCTCACTACACCCATCAGGTTCCATGGAAACCTACACCCGGTGCTGTTCGGGGCCATAATTTTGGCCAATACGAACATCATCAGAGCCTCCACCACTACCAACTCCTTGGCCGTATACATGGCCAAGTAAGGAATCCCCACGCTCTCCGTCCGGATCTCCCTCCAGTCATCCCCAAACAACTTGGCCATCTCCGTGGCCCTATCTCGTCCAACCTCCACCCGTGCCCCCTCCACGGGCACCTTGAGGATGCGGTATACATCCTCAAGCATCACCGTCATCTCTCCAGTTGGGAGCTGGAAGGTCCCCTGATCTGGATCCTACCTCTCGGCCAAAGTCGAGAGGTACCCCTCATCTGCCCGAACTACCTCCAACTGGGCTGCCTCTGCTAGCCCTACTACTTCCAATGTCTCCCAGTCTTCTTGGGAAAATGACCTCCTCATCACCAGAATGATAGGGGAGAATTGGTGTCGTGCCTCTAACACCCTAAGCTGCAAAACAACAAAACAAAAATTGGTTACAAGTTTGTTTCAAAAAAAAAAAAACAAATAAAAGCATTTGCTTAAATAAACAAATACCTCATCTTACTGCACTGGCACGTCCGATACCATATCTGCCATAGCTCCCATGTGCTTCACTCTCCTACACAACCTTTCACTTCATTTCACTCCCTCAGACGCACTTCTCTCAAGCTTGAACGCACAAATGAGCGAAATTCTCGCTGAAACTGTTTAAATAGCTGGTTTTGGTAGCCTGAAACACAGTGGGGCATTTCATGGCACATTCAGACACAGTGGGGCATTTCATGATGCATTCAAACACCGACGGGTGTTTCTGCCACCTCCAAATGCATACCGGCATTTGATGTCAGTATGGAATAAAAGAACAAAACTTACAAAATTGAAGCTTACCTCCTCCAAATTTCATCAAATTGCATCCATCCATTCTTCTTATCATAATAAAACATTTTGTGAAGGTTACAATAGTTTTGGAAACAAATTTTGTTATTTTGCTCAAAAAGCGCATCACTCATCATTGATTTACAAATTGGGTTAAAAATGTTCAAAACCTTTACAAAATTAACCACATTCATCAATTCTTCTAATCTATCATTAATTTCATTCATTATTCTTTCATCATGCATATTTTTGCCAAATTAAATTAAAGTAAACCTCGTATCTAGTGGTATATTCTATCACCTTGGCGATTGCAGCGATTTGCATCCATGCAATTCGGTAAGAGGATTAAACCACCATAAGGACACTTACCATTTATCATCATCAATTATTTCACCGTTTGAAAATTGGAAATCAATTCTGGGTATCTTACTTTTTAAGTGACCTCATACCAAGATCAATTTGCTCAACAGTTGTCATTGATGGCCTAGTTCATGGGGCCTTAAACATGGACAAATCTTCAATATCATCATTATTTTGAGTCGTGCTAGAGATTAAGGTTACCTAGGTTGATTGGTTCTGACCCGAAGAATTATCCATACAGTCACTAGGAGCATCTCTGAAGTTCTGGACTCTTTCATATTGCATCTCTGCATATCAATGGTGCCAACAAGGCAATTTCATCAACAGTATGGATTCACCCATAGGAGTTGGGGCATCCGTTATCAATTTTTTAACTTTCCTAATAGTAGAATTCATCTTACATGATCATGGAATTTAAAATTTGGCAAAAATCCCTTTATAACCGTTGGGGCAAAAAATGGTTCATATTTCACATCACTCATATTGTCTTCAATCATATTCTTTTCTGGTTTGTACACCAACCCCTTTTCTGTTGGGACATAAACAGATGCTTCATACACCAACCCCTTTTTCACCGTTGGGGCAAAAATGGTTCATTTTCTTTCGAATTTCTTCCAATTGGCTTGTGAGAACCATTCTCGCTCGCCAATTGAGGGGGTAAGCTGATAAATTTTAAACATTCTTTTATTCTTTGGTCTTCAAAGTTGTGCTTTAGTCTTGAGAGAGAGTTGCGTCTGATCCAGCTTTTCAGGTGTCCTAATTTTTTGTGCTGCATTGTGTCTTCACACAAAGCAGCTCAAAAGGGGCATCTGTAGACACCAAAATCTAGCCACTTGCAAGTCACCTATACCTTCCTGTCAGCCACATGTCATTCATCCACCTTCCCACCATTATTTGGCCCAATTTCACCTTTTCCCGCCATTATTTGGCCCAATTTCACCTTTCCCGCCATTTTTCATCCCCAAATTTATTTAAATTAATATTTATATATATATTTTAATATTTTAATATTTTAATATATATATTTAAATAATAGTTTAAGTGATTTAATCTGAGTCGTCCATCCTTCATTTAATCTCATCCGTCCATCCATCTTAATCCATTCCACAACCAAGATTTATTCTCTACCCTTGGATCCACTTTAATCTTAGCCACACATTCAAAGTGTCGTTAAAACCCTAAAGTGTGCCCTAAGAGTAGATTATAAATTGAGTCACTTTGATGGCTCAAACCCTATCTTCTTCGCCTATGTCTTTTGCTACTTCTATCTCTGATTCTAATTCTTCTACGACTATCTCCTCTCTTCTGCTACCCTTTTCGCCGCATCTATCGCCGTTTTCGTCGCCGCTTTCACCGCCATTCCTTCTGTAGCACTCTGCAGAATCTCCCATTCCTGTCGCAAGTGCCCATGGGTGTTTACCCCTTCACCAAGTGCCCACGGGCGTTTACCAAGTGCCCACGGGCATTTAACAAGTGCCCACGGGTGTTTACCTTCAGCCACAGACTCAGACCGACATCTGTAATCCAGATCCAGAAGCACGCGGGCATTCGGCGAGTGCACCAGGGCGCCTTTCTTAGCCTATTCTGACAACAAAATTACTTCCAGGTGTCGCCTAGTCTAGCTACGTTAACAGAGAACGGGTATAAATTAGTTTAAAGCAAGTAGTCGTATTTTATGTATTAATCTGTTATTGATTTCCTGCATTCCATTTTTATAAGGTTTTAGATTGTTTCTGAGGGCTCACGCAGTGGAGCCCTCTCATTAATTTCTAACTCCTTGATAGTGTTAATGTGTGCAATTTTTTGATAACAGATCCAGTTTATTGATTGCAGCTGATTAAGCTGGAGTGGTCCAAGCCAGGGATACGACAAAGCCCACTCACTCTGTTGGGATTGAAGATACGTTCTTCGGAAGTGCCACCATTCATGCCAACTAGGGTTTTGGAGAACCCTAGCATAATTTGTAACTGTGTATCACAAATAAAGGGTTACAGGCCCAGTTGTATTCAAAAAAAGGAGTTTTTAAACTCCATCGATTAATAGAAATCGTTTGTTTTTGTGCAACTATTCTGTACTCTGTTATTGTGATTTATTCATCTTTTGTTTGGCGTGGTATTTTTAATCTACAAATGGCGATCACGGTGGGACCCCCTAGGGTTTCATATTTTTAAATACTTGCTTTACTAATTTGTTCTTGTTTTCTGTTTCATTTTGTAGGTTCCAGAAATCACGAAATTCGTTGTTCCAGCGAACTAGGGTTTTTGAGCTTGCAGAAAACGCAGCAGACGCAGAGGGACGTCTGGAAGTCCAATACGAAACGTAGAGGTGCATTTCAGCCTGTGCAGACTCCCGTGGGCATTTGAAGTCAGCTTTACAAAAAAGTGTAGGCTTCCAAGTCTTCCGATGTCTTCACCGATTTTCCCTTCCATTTTGCCATTCTTTCTTTCATAAGTTGACAATGAATTTTGAAGACTTATTCACCCCGCTCCATAATCCATATGATCCGGATAAGCCAATCCCGATCAACCCAAGCTTGATTGACATGGATCGGATTTCATCCCCTCCATCTATTTTAGAGTTCATCCTTTTCGAGGAATTGTTAAAGGCTTCCGCCAACTACATTCCTCCTTCACCTCCACATTCACCTTCATATTCTAAGCCAGAAGTCTTCCAGGCAGACATAGACGAGAGAAAGGTCGTTATACACTTAAGAGCATTCTACGCATAGTTTGAATTTTATATGTACATATATACATGGCTTGTACAACAAAAAAAAAAAAAAAAAAAAAATAAAAAGAATTTGCATTTCATTGTTAGTTGCATACATCTCATTCAAAAACATTGCATTTCATGTGCATACATCTCATTGAAAACCATAACATTTCATTTTCAGCCATAGTTGCATATCATGTTAGAGACCATTCTATATTTTGGATATAAAATTTGGTCAAGCAAAAGTCATGTTGCCTTAATCAGGGGCACCTTCACAAAATCCATCAAACCGAATTGTCATTCGTACATCCATTTTCCATTTGCACATATTTACATTGCCAAAATGTTTTCAGTCACTCAACCATTTCTAGTGTTTTAAGCAAACTTCGAAATGCATGTTAAAGTTCTCTAGGGCCATATCACAAATTACACTAAATAAAATCTTGAGTATTGGGAAATGATTTCAAAAGCGATCTTGAACCTATCACATTTTCACATCTTAAAAACATCTTGTGTCAAAGAGAGATAACACCATCCTTGGGTTGTGCCTCGAAGTGAACAGGGTAATCCTCGTTTGTCCTATCATGCAAACATAGTCCATAAAATAGTGGTTCTTACCACTATCACAAGCAAATAACAAAATATAAATATAAACAGAGTAGTAAGGATAGGGTAAAATTCTCATCATACTTCGGTTGAGAATCCGATTCCCCAAAGCTCTAAGGAAATGAACATTTTTTCACACACCACTGATCCCAAATAAGTTGTAAGGATCGTACTACTTGTCCAGTCAGACGGATAGGTAGTCATCCCCAAGGCTTACAAAGGTCAAAAACAACATGGACTATGGAGTTAACCTTCATCGGGGCTATAGACGCTTGACTGGAAGTGGAGTATACTCATTGCGTGGCGACATGTCTCTCCTCAAAGAGAGACCTCTGAATGCTCATACGGACAAACTAGCTTTGGGGTCTTCTCCATAACAGGGTTACCTAATTTGTGCAAGATGAGGTTAATGAACACACTTGCACACACACAGGTTTTTGATTGCCTAGAGTCACTACCATGCTTCTGATTTGGTTAATGAACTCACATGCACACACATTTGGTCCTAGTTGAATTAGGAAGTATTAGTAAGTTTGTTTGATACCACTAGCATGTTTGAGTCTTTGTAAAATAGTCTTCCATATTCTCTTCCATATCAACCTCCATATCTTCTTCCATATTCATGTCATTCCATACGTCATTCATTCACAAGCTACCAAGTTCGGTGCCCCTGATTAAACAATTATGACAACAGTTGGCTAAATCTAACTATCTAAAAGTATGAGTGCTTCTTAGTGCATATTTTATTTACTTAGTCTCGCATTAATCATCTATAACTTTGCATTCCATTCCATCACATATGCATTAAAACATATAAAAACATGCATCACAAAAACATAGGCATTCATACAAAAGAAAGTAAAACACTAAAAATAAAAGCCATGTATATATATGTATAAAGATCAAAACGTACAGTGAATGCCAAAAGGCTACAAAATACAATAGAGCACCAAGGCTCATAAAGAGTGCATCTAAGCACTAAGCTAACCATCAAAAGAGGACCCCTGTGACCTAGTAGGAGCCCTAGACCTAGTGGTGTGCCTAGACTCACTACGCCTAGAGATAGAAGAGGATGGAGGATCAGGAAACACAATGTGATGCCTAAACAATGTGTCCTCCAGAGCCTCAATGTAACGAGTCCTAGACCTAAGTCTAGATATGTCTATCTCGTGTCGTCGCTCTCGCTCCGCTAGCTCTGCTTGGAGTCTCGTCACCCTGTCATCCTCGGGGCACCCTAGTCGCTCCATCCAAGTCCGCCTGCATCTGGGCCATCCTCCTCTCCTGAATAGCTATCAGGGCATCCCGCTCTGCAACCTGTTGCTCCAACCGAGCTATCCTCTCATCCCGGACCGCTAGCATAGCATCACGCTCTGCTATCTGCTGCTGCAGCTGCACCAGATCATCCTCGTGCCCGCTAGGGGGTACCTCTCTAGTCTCTCCAACGGCCTCTCCTAGGCCCTCGCCATCATCATCCTCATCATCTCCGCTCCCCGTTGCCTACCGCACCATCTTCCCCTTTCACCTTCGACTATCAGCTCGAAGGCGGGGACCCTCCTTGCGCTCTGGAACCCCTACGGTTCCCTCGTCCTCTCCAGCTCCAACAACCACTAATGGTGGCTCCCACCTCGTCTCTGCGGCCATCCATGCTGCATACTCAGCTGTTACCCCGATGTCGTCCATGTCAGGGATCTCCATGTCCTCATCATCCTCTGTCGCCTCTCTCCATGGCTCGGCACATGGCAAATCCCCCTCTGATCTGTGCCTCCGGTAGCTCACTGGCTCACCGGGGACATCCTATCTCAATCCGACCTGGCGGAGCACTCGAGACATCTATATGTACTCCGCCTCGCTGTGGCCTCGACCCACTACCCATCTAGCCTGTCGCACCCGTCTCAGATGCTCTCCATCACCGATCCACCGTGCCTCCCACCAGGGCCTCCAAATGACTTGGGCATCTGTCAAGTCCACCCATAAACTCCTATACCATTGCCCCGATCTCACGGGGCGACTCGACTGTCTCTCCTCCGCCACTAGCCATCTCCTACCATAAGCCTAGCTCATGTCCCAATAAGCCCATGGCAACCCCTTCGGTCGAGCCACTCTGAAGTGCTCCCAGCCCCAACACTGGAGAACCAAACTGCAGCCTAGGCCCTTCCGGCCCCGCCTTCGAACCTCATACAACTCCCGGTACACCTGCACCAATAAAATGGGCGCCCAGGCATACACTACCCTATTAGTGAGCATCTCGCTCACTACACCCATCAGGTTCCATGGAAACCTACACCCGGTGCTATTCGGGGCCACAATGTTGGCCAATACGAACATCATCAGAGCCTCCACCGCTACCAACTCCTTGGCCGTATACATGGCCAAGTAAGGAATCCCCCCGCTCTCCGTCCGGATCTCCCTCCAGTCATCCCCAAACAACTTGGCCATCTCCGTGGCCCTATCTCGTCCAACCTCCACCCGCGCCCCCTCCACGGGCACCTTGAGGATGCGGTATACATCCTCAAGCGTCACCGTCATCTCTCCGGTTGGGAGCTGGAACGTCCCCCGATCTGGATCCCACCTCTCGGCCAAAGCCGAGAGGTACCCCTCATCCGCCCGAACTACCTCCAATCGGGCTGCCTCCGCTAGCCCTACTACTTCCAATGTCTCCCAGTCTTCCTGGGACAATGACCTCCTCATCCCCGGAATGATAGGGGAGAATCGGTGTCGTGCCTCTAACACCCTAAGCTGCAAAACAACAAAACAAAAATTGGTTACAAGTTTGTTTCAAAAAAAAAAAAAAACTGCAAAAAAAAAAAAAAAAAAAAACAAATAAAAGCACTTGCTTAAATAAACAAATACCTCATCTGACTGCACTGGCGTTCGATCCCATCTCCGCCATAGCTCCCACGTGCTTCACTCTCCTACACAACCTTTCACTTCATTTCACTCCCTCAGACGCACTTCTCTCAAGCTTGAACGCACAAATGAGCGAAATTCTCGCTGAAACTGTTTAAATAGTTGGTTTTGGTGCCCTGAAACGTAGTGGGGTGTTTCATGGCGCATTCAGATGCAGTGGGACGTTTCATGATGCATTCAAACACCGATGGGCGTTTCTGCCACCTCCAAATGCATACCGACGTTTGATGTCAGTATGGAATAAAAGAACAAAACTTACAAATTAGAAGCTTACCTCCTCCAAATTTCATCAAATTGCATCCATCCATTCTTCTTATCATAATAAAACATTTTGTGAAGGTTACAACAGTTTTGGAAACAAATTTTGTCATTTTTCTCAAAAAGCGCATCATTCATCATTGATTTACAAATTGGGTTAAAAATGTTCAAAACCTTTACAAAATTAACCACATTCATCAATTCTTCTGATCTATCGTTAATTTCATTCATTCTTCTTTCATCATGCATATTTTTGCCAAATTAAATTAAAGTAAACCTCGTATCTAGTGGTATATTCTATCACCTTGGCGATTGCAACGATTTGCATCCATGCAATTCGTTAAGAGGATTAAACCACCATAAGGACACTTACCATTTATCATCATCAATTATTTCACCGTTTGAAAATTGGAAATCAATTCTGGGTATCTTAATTTTTAAGTGACCTCATACCAAGATCAATTTGCTCAACAGTTGTCATTGATGGCCTAGTTCATGGGGCCTTAAACGTGGACAAATCTTCAATATCATCATTATTTTGAGTCTTGCTAGAGATTAAGGCTACCTAGGTTGATTGGTTTCGACCCGAGGAATTATCCATACGAATCACTAGGAGCATCTCTCGAAGTTCGGACTCTTTCATATTGCATCTCTGCATATCAATGGCGCCAACAAGGCAATTTCATCAACAAGTATGGATTCACCCATAGGAGTTGGGGCATCCGTTATCAATTTCTAACTTTCCTATAGTGGAATTCATCTTACATGATCATGGAATTTAAAATTTGGCAAAAATCCCTTTATAACCGTTGGGGCAAAAAATGGTTCATCTTTCACATCACTCATATCGTCTTCAATCATATTCTTTTCTGGTTTGTACACCAACCCCTTTTCTGTTGGGACATAAACAGATGGTTCATACACCAACCCCTTTTTCACCGTTGGGGCAAAAACGGTTCATTTTCTTTTGAATTTCTTCCAATTGGCTTGTGAGAACCATTCTCGCTCGCCAATTGAGGGGGTAAGTCGATAAATTTTAAACATTCTTTTATTCTTTGGTCTTCAAAGTTGTGCTTTAGTCTTGAGAGAGAGTTGCATCCGATCCGACTTTTCGAGTGTCCTAAGTTTTTGTGCTGCATTGTGTCTTCACACAAAGCAGCTCAAAAGGGGCATCTATAGACACCAAAATCCAGCCACTTGCAAGTCATCTATACCTTCCTGTCAGCCACATGTCGGTCATCCACCTTCCCACCATTATTTGGCCCAATTTCACCTTTTCCCGCCATTATTTGGCCCAATTTCACCTTTCCCGCCATTTTTCATCCCCAAATTTATTTAAATTAATATTTATATATATTTATATTTTAATATTTTAATATATATATTTAAATAATAGTTTAAGTGATTTTATCTGAGCCGTCCATCCTTCATTTAATCTCATTCGTCCATCCATCTTAATCCATTCCACAACCAAGATTTATTTTCTACCCTTGGATCCGCTTTAATCTTAGCCACACGTTCAAAGTGTCGTTAAAACCCTAAAGTGTGCCCTAAGAGTAGATTATAAATTGAGTCACTTTGATGGCTCAAACCCTACCTCTATCTTCTTCGCCTATGTCTTTTGCTACTTCTATCTCTGATTCTAATTCTTCTACGGCTATCTCCTCTCTTCTGCTACCCTTTTCGCCGCATCTATCGTCGTTTTCGTCGCCGCTTTCGCTGCCATTCCTTCTGCAGCACTCTGCAGAATCTCCCATTCCTATCGCAAGTGCCCACGGGCGTTTACCCCTTCACCAAGTGCCCATGGGCGTTTACCAAGTGCCCACGGGCATTTAACAAGTGCCCACGGGCGTTTACCTTTAGCCACAGACTCAGACCGGCATCTGTAATCCAGATCCAGAAGCACGTGGGCGTTCAGCGAGTGCACCAGGGGGCCTTTCGCAGCCTATTATGACAACAAAATTACTTCCAGGTGTCGCCTAGTCTAGCTGCGTTAACAGAGAACGGGTATAAATTAGTTTAAAGCAAGTAGCCGTATTTTATGTATTAATCTGTTATTGATTTCCTGCATTCCATTTTTATAAGGTTTTAGATTGTTTCTGAGGGCTCATGCAGTGGAGCCCTCTCATTAATTTCTAACTCCTTGATAGTGTTAATGTGTGTAGGTTTTTGATAACAGATCCAGTTTATTGATGGCAGCTGATTAAGCTGGAGTGGTCCAAGCAAGGGATACGACAAAGCCCACTCACTCTGTTGGGATTGAAGATACGTTCTTCGGAAGCGCCACCATTCGTGCCAGCTAGGGTTTCGGAGAACCCTAGCATAATTTGTAACTTTTGTATCACAAATAAAGGGTTACAGGCCCAGTTGTATTCAAAAAAGGAGTTTTTAAACTCCATCGATTAATAGAAATCGTTTGTTTTTGTGCAACTATTCTGTACTCTATCATTGTGATTTTATTTCTGTTTGGCGTGTATTTTTAATCTACAAATGGTGATCACAGTGGGACCCCCTAGGGTTTCATATTTTTAATACTTGATTTACTAATCTGTTCTTGTTTTCTGTTTCATTTTGTAGGTTCCAAAAATCATGAAATTCGCTGTTACAGCGAACTAGGGTTTCTGAGCTTGCAAAAAAAGCAGCAGACGCAGAGGGGCGTCTGGAAGTCCAATACGAAACGTAGAGGTGCGTTTCAGCCTGTGCAGACTCCCGTGGGCATTTGAAGTCAGTTTTACAAAAAAGCGTAGGCTTCCAAGTCTTCCGAGGTCTTCACCGGTTTTCCCTTCCATTCCGCCATTCTTTCTTTCATAAGTTGACAATGAATTTTGAAGACTTATTCACCTTGCTCCATAATCCATATGATCCGGATAAGCCAATCCCGATCAATCTAAGCCTGATTGACATGGATTGGATTTCATCCCCTCCATATATTTTAGATTTGATCCTTTTCGAGGATTTGTTAAAGGTTTCCGCCAACTACATTCCTCCTTCACCTCCACATTCACCTTCATATTCTAAGCCAGAAGTCTTCCAGGCAGACATAGACGATAGCAAGGTCGTTATACACTTAAGAGCATTCTACGCATAGTTTGAATTTTATATGTACATATATACATGGCTTGTACAACCCAAAAAAAAAAAAACAAATAAAATAAAAAGAATTTGCATTTCATTGTTAGTTGCATACATCTCATTCAAAAACATTGCATTTCATATGCATACATCTCATTGAAAACCATAACATTTCATTTTCAGCCATAGTTGCATATCATGTTAGAGACCATTCTATCTTTTGGATATAAAATTTGGTCAAGAAAAAGTCATGTTGCCTTAATCAGGGGCACCTTCATAAAATCCATCAAACCGAATTGTCATTCGTACATCCATTTTCCATTTGCACATATTTACATTGCCAAAATGTTTTCAATCACTCAGCCATTTCTAGTGTTTTAAGCAAACTTCGAAATGCATGTTAAAGTTCTCTAGGGCCATATCACAAATTACACTAAATAAAATCTTGAGTATTGGGAAATGATTTCAAAAGCGGTTTTGAACCTATCACATTTTCACATCTTAAAAACATCTTGTGTCAAAGAGAGATAACACCATCCTTGGGTTGTGCCTCGAAGTGAACAGGGTAATCCTCGTTTGTCCTATCATGCAAACATAGTCCATAAAATAGTGGTTCTTACCACTATCACAAGAAAATAACAAAATATAAATATAAACAGAGTAGTAATGATAGGGTAAAATTCTCATCATACTTCGGTTGAGAATTCGATTCCCCAAAGCTCTAAGGAAATGAACATTTTTTCACACACCACTGATACCAAATAAGTTGTAATGATCGTACTACTTGTCCAGTCAGACGGATAGGTAGTCATCCCCAAGGATTACAAAGGTCAAAAACAACATGGACTATGGAGTTAACCTTCATCGGGGCTATAGACGCTTGACTGGCAGTGGAGTATACTCATTGCGTGGTGACATGTCTCTCCTCAAAGAGAGACCTCTGAATGCTCATACATACAAACTAGCTTTGGGATCTTCTCCATAACAGGGTTACCTAATTTGTGCAAGATGAGGTTAATGAACACACTTGCACACACACAGGTTTTTGATTGCCTAGAGTCACTACCATGCTTCTGATTTGGTTAATGAACTCACATGCACACACATTTGGTCCTAGTTGAATTAGGAAGTATTAGTAAGTTTGTTTGATACCACTAGCATGTTTGATTCTTTGTAAAATAGTCTTCCATATTCTCTTCCATATCAACCTCCATATCTTCTTCCATATTTAGGTCATTCCATACGTCATTCATTCACAAGCTACCAAGTTCAGTGCCCCTGATTAAACAATTATGACAACAGTTGGCTAAATTTAACTATCTAAAAGTATGAGTGCTTCTTAGTGCATATTTTATTTACTTAGTCTCGCATTAATCATCTATAACTTTGCATTCCATTCCATCACATATGCATTAAAACATATAAAAACATGCATCACAAAAACATAGGCATTCATACAAACGAAAGTAAAACACTAAAAATAAAATCCATGTATATATATGTATAAAGATCAAAATGTACAGTGAATGCCAAAAGGCTACAAAATACAATAGAGCACCAAGGCTCATAAAGAGTGCATCTAAGCACTAAGCTAACCATCAAAAGAGGACCCCTATGACCTAGTAGGAGCCCTAGACCTAGTGGTGTGCCTAGACTCACTACGCCTAGAGACAGAAGAGGATGGAGGATCAGGCAACACAATGTGATGCCTAAACAATGTGTTCTCCAAAGCCTCAATGTAATGAGTCCTAGACCTAAGTCTATATATGTCTATCCTGTGTCGTCGCTCTCACTCTACTAGCTCTGCCTGGAGTCTTGTCACCCTGTCATCCTGGGGCACCCTAGTTGCTCCATCCAAGTTCGCCTGCATCTGGGCCATCCTCCTCTCTTGAATAGCTATCAGGGCATCCCACTCTGCAACCTATTGCTCCAGTCGAGCTATCCTCTCACCTCGGACCGCTAGCATAGCATCACACTCTTCTATCTGCTGCTGCAGCTATGCCAGATCATCCTCGTGCCCACTAGGGGGTACCTCTCTAGTCTCTCCAACAGCATCTCCTAGGCCCTTGCCATCATCATCCTCATCATATTTGCTCTCCGGTGCCTACCGCACCATCTTCCCATTTCGCCTTTGACTTTCAGCTCGAAGGCAGGGACCCTCCCTGTGCTTGGGAACCCCTACGGTTCCCTCATCCTCTCCAGCTCCAACAACCACTAATGGTGGCTCCCACCTTGGCTCTGCGGCCATCCATGCTGCATACTTAGCTGTTACCCCGACGTCATCCATGTCAGGGATCTCCATGTCCTCATCGTCCTCTGTCGCCTCTCTCCATGGCTCGGCACATGGCAAATCCCCCTCTGATCTATGCCTCTGATAGCGCACTGGCTCACCGGGGACATCTTGTCTCAATCCGACCTGGCGGAGGACTCGAGACATCTGTATGTACTCTGCCTCACTGTGGCCTCGACCCACTACCCATCTAGCCTGTCGCACCCATCTCAGATGCTCTCCATCATCGATCCATCGTGCCTCCCGCCAGGTCCTCCAAATGACTTGGGCATCTGTCAAGTTCGCCCATAAACTCCTATACCATTGCCCCGATCTCACGGGGCGGCTCGACTGTCTCTCCTCCACCACTAGCCATATCCTACCATAAGCCTGGCTCATGTCCCAGTAAGCACATGGCAACCCCTCCGATCGAGCCACTCTGAAGTGCTCCCAGCCCCAACATTGGAGAACCAAACTGTAGCCTAGGCCCTTCCGGCCCCGCCTTCGAACCTCATACAACTCTCGGTACACCTGCACCAATAAAACGGGCACCCAGGCATACACTACCCTATTAGTGAGCATCTCGCTCACTACACCCATCAGGTTCCATGGAAACCTGCACCCGGTGCTGTTCGGGGCCACAATGTTGGCCAATACGAACATCATCAGAGCCTCCACCGCTACCAACTCCTTGGCCATATACATGGCCAAGTAAGGAATCCCCCCGCTCTCCGTTCGGATCTCCCTCCAGTCATCCCCAAACAACTTGGCCATCTCCATGGCCCTATCTCATCCAACCTCCACCCGTGCCCCCTCCACGGGCACCTTGAGGATGCAGTATACATCCTCAAGTGTCACCGTCATCTCTGCAGTTGGGAGCTAGAACGTCCCCCGATATGGATCCCACCTCTCGGCCAAAGCCGAGAGGTACCCCTCGTCTGACCGAACTACCTCCAACCGGGCTGCCTCCGCTAGCCCTACTACTTCCAATGTCTCCCAGTATTCTTGGGACAATGACCTCCTCATCCCCGAAATGATAGGGGAGAATCGGTGTCGTGCCTCTAACACCCTAAGCTACAAAACAACAAAACAAAAATTGGTTACAAGTTTGTTTCAAAAAAAAAAAAAATTGCAAAAAAATAAAAAATAAAATAAAATAAAAGCATTTGCTTAAATAAACAAATACCTCAGCTGACTGCACTGGCGCGTCCGCTCCCATCTTCGCCATAGCTCCTGCGTTCTTCACTCTCCTACACAACCTTTCACTTCATTTCACTTCATTTCACTTCATTTCACTCCCTCAGACGCACTTCTCTCAAGCTTGAACGCACAAATGAGCGAAATTCTCGCTGAAACTGTTTAAATAGCTGGTTTTGGCACCCTGAAATACAGTGGGGTGTATCATGGCGCATTCAGACACAGTGGGGCATTTCATGATGCATTCAAACACCGACGGGCGTTTCTGCCACCTCCAAATGCATACCGGCGTTTGATGTCAGTATGGAATAAAAGAACAAAACTTACAAAATTGAAGCTTACCTCCTCCAAATTTCATCAAATTGCATCCATCCATTCTTCTTATCATAATAAAACATTTTTTGAAGGTTACAATAGTTTTGGAAAAAAATTTTGTCATTTTTCTCAAAAAGCGCATCATTCATCATTGATTTACAAATTGGGTTAAAAATGTTCAAAACCTTTACAAAATTAACCACATTCATCAATTCTTCTGATCTATAATTAATTTAATTCATTCTTCTTTCATCATGCATATTTTTGCCAAATTAAATTAAAGTAAACCTCGTATCTAGTGGTATATTCTATCACCTTGGCGATTGCAGCGATTTGCATCCATGCAATTCGGTAAGAGGATTAAACCACCATAAGGACACTTACCATTTATCATCATCAATTATTTCACCGTTTGAAAATTGGAAATCAATTCTGGGTATCTTAATTTTTAAGTGACCTCATAACAAGATCAATTTGCTCAACAGTTGTCATTGATGGCCTAGTTCATGGGGCCTTAAATGTGGACAAATCTTCAATATCATCATTATTTTGAGCCTTGCTAGAGATTAAGGTTACCTAGGTTGATTGGTTCCGACCTGAGGAATTATACATATAGTCACTAGGAGCATCTCTAAATTTTTGGACTCTTTCATATTGCATCTCTGCATATCAATGGTGCCAACAAGGCAATTTCATCAACAGTATGGATTCACCCACAGGAGTTGGGGCATCCGTTATCAAATTTTTAACTTTCCTAATAGTAGAATTCATCTTACATGATCATGGAATTTAAAATTTGGCAAAAATCCCTTTATAACCATTGGGGCAGAAAACGGTTCATCTTTCACATCACTCATATCATCTTCAATCATATTCTTTTATGGTTTGTACACCAACCCCTTTTCTGTTGGGACATAAACAGATGCTTCATACACCAACCCCTTTTTCACCGTTGGGGCAAAAACGGTTCATTTTCTTTCGAATTTCTTCCAATTGGCTTGTGATAACCATTCTCGCTCGCAAATTGAGGGGGTAAGCTGATAAATTTTAAACATTCTTTTATTCTTTGGTCTTCAAAGTTGTGCTTTAGTCTTGAGAGAGAGTTGCGTCTGATCCAGCTTTTCAGGTGTCCTAAGTTTTTGTGCTGCATTGTGTCTTCACACAAAGCAACTCAAAAAGGGGCATCTGTAGACACCAAAATCCAGCCACTTGCAAGTCATCTATACCTTCCTGTCAGCCACATGTCAATCATCCACCTTCCCACCATTATTTGGCCCAATTTCACCTTTTCCTGCCATCATTTGGCCCAATTTCACCTTTCCCGTCATTTTTCATCCCCAAATTTATTTAAATTAATATTTATATATATATTTTAATATTTTAATATATATATTTAAATAATAGTTTAAGTGATTTGATCTGATCCGTCCATCCTTCATTTAATCTCATCCGTTCATCCATCTTAATCCATTCCACAACCAAGATTTATTTTCTACCCTTGGATCCGCTTTAATCTTAGCCACACGTTCAAAGTGTCGTTAAAACCCTAAAGTGTGCCCTAAGAGTAGATTATAAATTGAGTCACTTTGATGGCTCAAACCCCATATTCTTTGCCTATGTATTTTTCTACTTTTATCTCTGATTCTAATTCTTCTACGACTATCTCCTCTCTTCTGCTACCCTTTTTGCCGCATCTATCACCGTTTTCGTCGCCACTTTCGCCGCCATTCCTTTTGCAGCACTCTGTAGAATCTCCCATTCCTGTCGCAAGTGCCCACAGGTGTTTACCCCTTCACCAAGTGCCCATGTGCATTTAACAAGTGCCCACAGGCATTTAACAAGTGCCCACAGGTGTTTACCTTTAGCCACAGACTCAGACCGGCGTTTGTAATCTAGATCCAGAAGCACGCGGGCGTTTGGTGAGTGCACCAGGGCACCTTTCGTAGCCTATTCTAACAACAACATTACTTCCAGGTGTCGCCTGGTCTAGCTGCGTTAACAGAGAACAAGTATAAATTAGTTTAAAGCAAGTAGCCGTATTTTATTTATTAATCTGTTATTGATTTCCTGCATTCCATTTTTATAAGGTTTTAGATTGTTTACGAGGGCTCACGCAGTGGAGCCCTCTCATTAATTTCTAACTCCTTGATAGTGTTAATGTGTGCAGGTTTTTGATAACAGATCCAGTTTATTGATGGCAGATGATTAAGCTGGAGTGGTCCAAGCAAGGGATACGACAAAGCCCACTCACTCTGTTGGGATTGAAGATACGTTCTTCGAAAGTGCCACCATTCATGCCAGCTAGGGTTTCAAAGAATCCTAGCATAATTTGTAACTGTGTATCACAAATAAAGGGTTACAGGCCCAGTTGTATTCAAAAAAATGAGTTTTTAAACTCCACCGATTAATAGAAATCATTTGTTTTTGTGCAACTATTCTGTACTCTGTCATTGTGGTTTTATTTCTGTTTGGCATGTATTTTTAATCTACAGAACGTAAATGTGATGATACGATGCAATTTCTAATGATTTGATATGTAAATGTATTAATATGATAGGATTAAGAATCAAAATTATACCCCCAATATAAAATGATATAAATTTCATAAATCAATGATGATTTCAAATTTGGATTAATAATTTGGGTCATCTGAACCTATCTCGAGTCACCTGAATGGGTCTATTTCCTACAAATTCAAAACATGTAAACTTGTAATGGTAAAATCAGTATGATTTTAGATTCTAAGGATGAATTCGAGTGGTCTAATTTCATGAAAAATATGTAAATTGATAGATCTATACTAAGTACAAAATAAATCTAACTCATCCATCATTATAGTTGTGCTTATGTGCTTCTGGGATGAATATCTAAAGTCGTGATCCAGTTTGGAACCTACAACAAAATTAAAAACTCTTCCTTTCTTCTCTAAGTCTCTCTATAAATCTTCATCTATCTTCTATTTTAAGTTCCTATTAGGTTTAGTATCAAAGGTAGGTCATAAAATATGGGAGGAGATGCAAATAGACCAAGTTTGTTTCGAGGGAATTTAGAAAATTTCTCATTTTATATGAATTCGGATGATCCAGATTTGTTGTGAATCCAAACCTATCCAAATTTAATGTAAAACTTGGATAGCTAGCCAAAAATAAGTGCACGTAGGATTTGAATGAATTTGGGCAGTCCAAATTTGTTGGAGCTGATTGAATTCATCCAAATTTAGCAGAAGCAGCTAAAAGGAGGGTTTTTTCAAAATGGAAAATGAGGTAGGGGGCTGAATGGTGATGGGTACATTGTTATGGAATAACAATGTGTTGACTATGGTATAGAAATTTTTAAATATGTCAAAATTCCATGGCTACAAGAAGATATTGGACAATGGCTCTGATAGGGGTGTTCAGGGATGAGGTAGACGATGATGAGGCTAAGCTCAGTTGGAGGGTTAAGGTGAAGAAGGTGGAGTAGAAAAGGATTGTAGTGGGGAGGCTAAGATCTTTTATGACATAAATTGAGCTTAATATTGGTGAGTTGGTCTAAAATTTGTTGCAAGATAACTGATGGTGGATATAGAGTAGACAATATAGGTGAGTATGGTTGTATGAGATGTTAAGGATTAATTTTGGAGGTATGAGGAAATGGAGGAATAAAATATGGATGAAGATGATAGGGTGAGTGATGAGGTTGTTAGGGTTGGGCCGTGTAAGGGGTATGAAGCAAAGGATAAGGTGAGTGTCAAGGTGGTGGGTATTGGGACACATAAGGGGTATGAGGTAAAGGATGAGTTGGGTGACAAGGTTGTAGGGGTTGGTTCACATTGAAGATATGAGGTAAAGGAGGAATTGGGTGACAATGTGGAAAGGGTTAGGCCACATGAGGGATACAAGGTAAAGGATAAGGTGGGTGGCAAGGTTGTGGGGGCTAGGCTACATGAGGGATATGAGATAAACAATGAGGTGTTGGAAGAAGAGGTGGTAGAGATGGTGTTGGGAGAAGAGGTGGAAGACATGAGGGGGATCTATGTAAGGAGTTGTGTATCATTCAATAAATGGTAGGGAGTGTCAACATTATAGTGTGGATCTTGTTCATATTGACTAAAGCCAAATCTTTACAAATTGAAAATTTGATAATATTTCATAGCAAAGGATAGATTGGATAAATAATTAATTTTACCAAAAAATGGCAATGGAGACTTGATAGAAATAGGTGGCTCAAGGGAAGAATTAAGGCCCCCATAGACAAAGTTGGTATAATTTATGGAAGAAAAAATGGGGATGATAATTTCAATAGCTAAGGGGATATCACAAGGATGACAAAAATTCTTAACTAAATTAATAACAAGAGGTGAGACAATGACCTTATGGCCAAAGTACTCCCTCAGACAAAGACTAGATGTCTAGACAGAGTTGGATGATTGGAGGGGAGAATCCAAGTGAGGTAGATTGAAAAAAATGGAGGTCACAATAGAAAAGGACAAGATCTTATAAAGAGTAGAGGAAGATTATGGTGGTTTATATTGAGAGGATGACAGTGGAAGAATATCAGGATGGAGTGGTCTAATAATATGATATGGTAGTAGGAAAATAAATATAACTAGATGTAGCAGATAACATAGAAGACAAATTTGAGGAGGAAGTTGATTTGGTAGACTGTGTTTTTTTGGATGTAGAAGCAAATGGAGGGGTATTTGCTATTGAAAGTTGTACTAGGTAGTGCATTGCTCCTAAGATTGATGCTCTCTTGAGGAGTGATAGAGGGAATGGATGGAGTAGGAGTAGAGTGGTCATGACCTATTATTCCTACAAAAACTTGGTGAGATGGAACATTAGAAACATTATTGAATTGATTTGGTTGGATTTCCCCATGATGTGTTAATGGATCCTAGTAAATACCTAGGTTTTGATTAGAGGAGGCCAATGGATTATCAAATACAATAACCCCTCTTTCAACAAGATCCTACTCTAAATATTTAAATAAAGTGCATTCATTGGTGGCATGGCCCTTTTATCTCTAAAAAATAAAATAGTGATACTCCTTGTATGCTTGGGATTTGTGTTTTTTGAGATCTTCTAGTTTCACATTGGGTAAGAATATTGCTTGTACCTTATAATTTTTTAGAAAAATGGTTTGGAGGGGCTTAGAAATGCGGATGAAGTAGTAAGGGATCCATTGAGGGCATCTTGGCTAGTAAGTGGGTTGGTTAGGATTGTGAAGATGAGTAGGAGGGGGCACAATATTGTATGTTGGTTGTTGAGGATGATATGAAGGTTGTTGTGGTTGATATTGAGGCTATTGAGGTGGATATTGAGATTGTTGAGGTTGAATGGTTGGGCTACTCAACACCACTTGATTAACTTGGGAAGACCTAGATTGATATCATTGTTGTTACACTTAGAATTATTGTTTGACCATTATTTCTTTTTGATCTTTATCTCTCCCTCTTGAATTTTGATGTCTTCAATGATCTTGGCTTGGATCAAGGCTTCCTCGATATTTTGATATTGTTGGAGTTGTAACAAGAGGGATATTGATTTTGAACAACTCTAAGTGAACATTCAAGTTAGCTTAGTGATGGAGATATAACATGGTAGTTCAATTAATATAGCTCTCCATCGATTGCCATAATCAAGAATAGATTCATCATCAAATTGTCATATATTGGTAAAATCCATCAATGTGGTCTTCTTACTCACATTCAAAGCAAAGCGCTCCAAGAAGAGATTGGCTAATTGTTCAAAATTGTAAAGGTTGTGTTTGGGCAAGTGGTTATACCAATCCAAGGCTCCTCCCACAAGGGAGAACAAAATATGCAAAGCATGAGAGGGTCTATCTCATTGATGAAAGTGCTCACATGATCTTGAGGATCTTCTTTTCCCTTAATTTTTTTTAATTTGTGTATTTCAAACAAGGGAGGGTATGGTAGTGCTGGTACTAAAGGGTGGATGGGGTAATTTTATATTTGACTTAGTGTTGGCTTTTGGTACCCAGTGTAGTTAACTTGTAGTTATCAACTATTGACCTTATTAGCCAATAGTTGAAATACATTCGGAGTGGCCTAGGGAGATGAGTAGGGTGCATCATGATGAGTTAAATGATATGGATCAATAGGAACATATGATTGATGTGAATAGATTTGATGATAATTATTTTGGTTGGGGTTAGAAGATAGCACTTAAGAAACTTGGCATCATAAGGATAAATATTTATGGTATTGATAAGAGTGGTTTTTGGTATATATGGGATTTGATGTTAACTATTGATTTGGACATTGATGATATGTAGGAGGTGGTTGAGGTTGGTTATATGATGATTGGTAAGTATGAGCGGGTTGCATGGAAGTAAAATTTTTTGGGTGTTGGATTTTATGCCATTGGTATAGATGCAAGGTGGGTTGATATTGATCAAGTGTATATTGATATTGGTTAGGTGATGGTTGATGTTGGTGTGGAAGTGGTTATTATTGATGGTGATGGTAGGGGTTTTGGCATTGATCATGAGAGGATTGGTATTTTTTAGGTGGTGGTTGATTTTGGTGTGGTTTTTATGAATTTATCATCAGCCATTGGTGAGAATCGTGAGGGTGGGAATAAATTGATGGTATTATGGATGGATGGTGGCCCATGATGGAGGTTGGGTAAATACAGATCCCTGAATAGATGGATGAGATGGAGGATTTAGGATCTGAGATGGTTTTTGAGGAATATGAGTAGTGTGTGAAGAGTGGATATAACATGGACAAATGCTATGGAGCACTTGTTGCAAGGACACATGATGAGTAGAAACAAGAATACCATAATATTGATAAGGACAAGTAGAATATGAGGTATAAGGATGTGCAATATGTGCACCAGTGATATAAATGGTGGTGGACAATGGATAAGTTGTGGAAGGAGTGAAATTTAGAGTTGTGGATTATTGAGGTGGATTAGAAAATTGAAATGTATAATAAAGGTTGGATGCATACAGGTGAGAAGTTACATAAACTTGGGTCTGATAATTTTGGTGAGAATTATGTGTGACTTAGGAGGGTGATGTAGAAGTGTGTTGACATTGTGATGAATGAGAGTGATTGGAATAATATGGGTCATTTGGATTAGTGGCCACCAAAATTAGGCCTATTTTTTGCTAAGGAGTGTGAGATTAGTTCTCTCAAGTGGGAAGAATTTTGGTAGCATTCTAAAATTTGTCACACTTGAGGTGGAAAAAAACTGATAGAAGATGTGGGAGGCAATGAAGGATGATAGGGCTTATAATATTACACCTAAAAGAGTGGGGGTTAGTGTGGGAAAAAATGTGTAGTGGAGGTAAGGATGGTCACTACACTAAAAAGGATCTTTAAGGGTGGTTTTTAACTGCCCTTAAAGACCTTTAAGGGTGGTTATTCAACCATCGTCTATGAAGGCATTGTAAAAGTTTGCATCGTACAAAAATGGTTAAAATTTACCTCAAAAAATCACTCTCTCAGGGTCTAAGAGGGCAGTTTTAAACCATACTCTTAGGTAGAGGGTGGTTAACAAATATAAAACACATGAAAACTATTTTTACTATTAAACGATCTTAGTTGTTTATCATAAATAATTATTTATTATTATATAAATTTTAGCAGATAAATAGGTGACTAATCCAAATTTGATTTTTATTATGACTCATATGAATGTATTTTAATAAAATGGTGGTTTACAAATGTGGAGGAAAAATGAAGTGTTTTGGCTTTTAAGTGCAGTTGTGTATAGCTGAAGTTTCCATTGTAACTTATTTGGATTGGATTTGGGAAAATTTAGAGAAATTTTAAAATCTTTAAGGTGAATCAGTGTTGGAAAATAAATGTAAGCAATGTATAGACTGAGATATCCACCCAAGAAACAAAGATGCTAAATCTAGGAACATATGATGCAAGTATTACATACCTAACAACAAATCCCACATGAAGAATCTTAAACAGGATCATTGACATATGAAAGAATGATGTTTTCTAAAACTAGTTGTTTTTCATAAATTGCATTTTAAAATTTTCTTCATGACTTAAAATATGAATAAACTAGACCACCTTTTGAGCAATTTTAGACTAGCCACTCAAAATTTTTAAATTGTAAGATATCTTCTTTGGTCCAAATACAACATAAAAGTGGTAACAATGTAAAATTTAAAACCCATTACTTCCAAATTTTTATCTCTATGATTGTAGCTTCAAGTGATGAATGCAAGGCTTGCAATCTTGTGAAAGCATTTAACTCTTCTTGACCTTAAAATGACATTAAAAAAATCCTTATGATAATTACCATAACCATAATTTTGCAGACATCTTATAAAAAAGAAGAAGAAAGTGCATGATGTCAATGCCAGAACTAGGCTAACACAATCTTCCTATTAACTAAAATATAAATAAAAATGATTTTTTGTAAGTTGACTCTATGAATATTAGCATGTGACTAATATAATATATTTGTAAAAAAATTACCTACTTTGGAACATAGATCGATTAATAAATACTTCATAACATCTTCAATATGTGCCATAAACAGTAAAAAGGAATTCCAAAAACTAAAATGCCCATATCAATGGTTTTTATGGAAAATTTAAAGAAATTTTAAAATATTTAAGTGTTGGAAAATAAATGTAAAAAATGTACATACTGAGCTCTCCATCCAAGAAACAAAGATGTTGAATTTAAGAACAAATTATGCAAGTATTGCATGCCTAAGAGAAAAGCCCACATGAAGAATCTTAAACATGGTCATTAGCATATGTAAGAATGATGTTTTTTTAAACCAGCTATTTTTCATTAATTTTATTTTAAAATATTCTTCATGACATGAAATATGAATAAAATAGCCCACCTTTAGAGCAATTGTAGACCAGTCACTCAAAATTTTTGAATTGCAAGATATCCTCTTCAATCCAAAACCAACATAAAAAGTAGTAATAGTGTAAAATTCAAAATCCAATACTTACAAATTTCCATCTCTATCATTGTAGCTTCAAGTGATGATGTCAAACTAAATTCCACAAGAAAAATGCTGCAAAACTAGTAGCAAAATGTGAGGACTGCAAGTTCGTGAAAGAATTTAACTCCTCTCCACCTTAAAATGACATAAAATCATTACTCGTGATAATTACCACAACCATAATTTTATAGACATCTGAAAAAACAAATAATATAGTAAGTGATGTTAATTCTAGACCCAAGATAACACAATATCCCAATTAAATAAAATATAAATAAAAAATAAATTTTTATAAGTTAATGCTATGATTTTTTTTTGATATTGGGTGAAAAAATAGGGTTTTGAAAGGGGACCTAACCCTCTACAAGAGAGACCTGACTATATTGGAAAATAAAAACAATAGGTCAACAAAAGAGATCCTAGCAAAAATCACACACCTTTCCTCCTAGAAATGAATGATGCTAAAGAAATACTAAAAAAAAAAATGAATTACAAAGATACTACCCAGATAGACTAGACTCAAATTAAGCATTGTCTTTTAGCTCAATGACCTTGATAGAAACTAACAACCCACTTCATTCAATTTTTGATATTATTCAATCTAATAGAGTGACCTTCAGCCTCAAATACAACTATTTTTTGTAATAGCAATGGAAAGTTGTCATCCCAAATTCTATGTTGACCACTAGCCACCCCCATATTGGCTATAACATCAACAACATGATTACCTTCTCTATAGATATGATCAATTACAACATAAATCATATCTTTTAGGATCCTTGAAATGTCATTTATAATGTTAAGTTATTTTTTTCTCCTAATTAAAATCTCTAATAATGTTTAGAGATTCCCCTTGGACCATAAATTTTCTATAGCCTCTATCATGTAACTGTTGAACTCCTAAAAAAATAGCTTTGGATTATGCCATATGGTTAGTATGAACTCCATAATCCTCTACATAAGCCCATAAAATTTTACTTTTATTATTTCTAATCACTCCACCCCCTCCTGCTCTTCCTTGATTTCCTTTGGCCGCCCCATCAAAATTAAGTAGTATCCAACCTTGTCTTGGTTTCATCCATCTTGTGTTCATTATTTTTTTGGGTTGATTCCATTATGTATGGTTTGGATTATTTTACCTTCCACCCTTCAAAAATCATTATTTATTCTCTTTTGTATTGTTAATGCTATGAATATTAACATGTGACTTATAGCATGTATTTGTACAAACTTGAACTGCTTGGGAATATAGATCGATTAGTAAATACTTCAGGATAAGATTGTGAAAACATTTAACTCCTCCTGACCTTAAAATGACATAAAATAATTCCTCATGATAATTTCCATAGCCATAATTTTGTATACATATGATAAAACAAATAAGAAAGTAAGTGATGTCAATGCCAGACCTAGGTTAACACAATATCCCCATTAACTAAAATATAAATGAAAAATAAGTTTTTCTAAGTAAACACTATGAATATTAACATGTGAATTATAGCATGTGTACAAAATTGAATTGCTTGGAAATATAGATCGATTAATAAAGAATTCAAGATATGTTCAATATGTGCTATAAACAGTAAAAAAGGATTCCAAAAACTAAAATGACTATATTAATGGTTTTTTTTGGAAAATTTAGAGAAATTTTAAAAGCTTTAAGGTGAATCAATGTTGGAAAACAAATGTATGAAATGTATAGACTGAGCACTCCACCCAAGAAACAAATATTCTAAATATAGGAATAGATTATGCAAGTACTACATGCCTAACAACAAAGACCATATGAAGAATCTAAAACAGGGTCATTGGCATATGATAGAATGATGTTTTCTAAAATTAGTTGTTTTTCATTAATTTTATTTTAAAATTTTCTTCATGACTTGAAATATGAATAAAATAGCCCACCTTTAGAGCAATTATAGAACAATAACTCAAAAATTTTGAATTGCAAGATATCCTCTTCTGTCCAAATACAACATTAAAAGTAGTAACAGTGTAAAATTCAAAACCGATTACTTCAAAATTTCCATCTCTCTCATTGTAGCTTCAAGTGATGATGTCAAATTGAACTCCTTTAGCAAAATAATGCAACCCTAGTAGCAGCATAATGTGAGTCTTGGATTATTTTGAAAGCATTTAACTCTTCCCAATCTTAAAGTGATATAAAATCACTCCTCATGATAATTGCCATAACCATAATTTTATAGATATCTGACAAAAACAAAGAAGAAAGTAAGTGATGTCAATACTATAACTAGGCTAAAAAAATCTCCCCATTAACTAAAATATAAATGAAAATTCAAAAATCATGATTGCGAATCTAAAAAATCAAAAATCATAATTGCAAATCTAAAAAATCAAAAATCTTGCCTGCAAATCTAAAAAATAAAAAATCTCATTGAATCCTTCATAATTTATTTTTAGGGTGATTGTTAAGGTCTAAGAGGGTAGTTTTAAACCGCCCTCTTAGACCTAAGAGGGTTTTTTAAAATACCCCTTAGGGTGGGTCTAAGAGGGCATTTTAAAACATCCCTCTTAGACCCACCCTAAGAGGGTGGTTTTAAACCACCCTATTAGACCCTAAGAGAGCGGGTGTAAGAGGGTGGTTTAAAATCACCCTCTTAGATCCTAAGAGGGTGATTTAAAACTGCCCTCTTATACTGTAAGAGGGTGGTTTAGAGGGTGATTTAAAACCATCCTCTTCGGTCTATTAGGATGGTTTTTTACCATCATAAAAAACTATCACCTTTTAGGCATCATTAAAAGCCTTTTTTGATGAGGGCGATTTAAAATTGCCCTCTTAGGGTCTATTAAAATGGTTTTTTACCATCGTAAATAACCACCATTTTTTAGCCACCCTTAAAAGCCTTTTTTTGTGTAGTGGTTCATGGTGAGCTAGGTGGTGGAAGATGTGATGAGTAGGGATACTAGTGGGTAGAATGTGATTAGGAATGATAGATTGGATTGGTATAAAGAATATGGGTGGCTTCAAGATTGATAGGTGTGACATTGGGATTGGGTGGAGAGAGAGGAGTCTCAAGGTGAGGTTATTTAGGAGAAATGGTATTGATGGCATGGCTATTCATACATAGATTATGTCCAATGTGATATCTTTGGTAGGTGAGAGATATGATGGTGGCCTTCATTTGACAGGTTACCATGATGGATTTGTGATATGTCCCCCTGATGAATTAAGGGAATAGTGCAAGGATGGGAGGATTGACCTAAATGGTCCATGAATACTAAAGCTTAGGATTTGGCCTTAACTTGGCTATGGGGTGATACCATAGGCTATCAGGAATGGAGTGAGATGCAAATTGGATGTTCTTGTCAATGGTGCTTGTGGAGGCTTATTTTTTATTTTGAAAGAAAAATTTACTATCTATGAAAATAAAAAGCCAAATAATCAGTTAGAAAATAATGGTTGTTTTGGTATTAGTATCTTCAAGTGCTTATTACACTGATTCAAATAGCCTAATATAATTTTAGAGTATATTACATCATTTGGGTCATGTAAATGTACCATATTTCGTATATAACTAGAGTAGGAGTTTACTTTAGAGTAAAGTTAGTTGGTTAATTCAAGTGTTGTAATAAATGCACAAGTATCAATGCCCATGTAGTCCACATGTACATGATTCTTAGGTAGAGTAAGGTCCATGAAATCTATCTTACTATATAAATGTCTCATAGTGAGTGGTTATAGATAGTAGTAGCAAATATAGAGAGTGTGTGGTATAGTTTAGTAGTATGATACAATGTAGTCCTTTCATATCCTTTTATGGAGTGTTCATGTCCTCCATTAGATAGCATTGTACTATTTTCATCACTTTTATTAATGGTATATTTTTGAGTTATTTGTAGATGTTCATCTTATTATTTTCTTACATATTATTGTACCATTAGTTTATAGTCATCTCATATTAGTCATATTGCATCTTGTGGTTGTATTCCTTGTACTACAATCTCATAAAAAGCTAATAGTGGTATCAAAGCACATGGTAGATTAGATAGGAAATAGGGAGAGCCAAAAGTGAGGTTGAGAGAAATCCAAAAATATCTTTTATATAATTTTTGAGATTACATTTGGCTAGAGTCTTCCCACGAGGTTGCAAAAAAACTCGTGTAGACTAGGACTCAACATACATTCCACTAGATTGACAAATCAACTAGTGAAGTTCATTATCTCCAAAATTATAAATTCTTCCATTTTAGTTTCTAATATTTTTTTCAGAAAAAGGATATTTAGAAAAAATTAGAAAGCTTCCTACATAGAGCTAAGAAGAATATCTTCATTAGAATCATTCTAGAACTTACAACAATAAGTAAAAGACTGAAGATTTTAGAGACTTGAAAAAATGCCCCATTACCATATTTATAGACCTACAAAGTGAAGAAGAAGAAAAGGAAACAATAGCCTTATTGAATACTCAAGGAAGAAGAGACTCTAAATACAAGACCAAGAGGATATTGGAGATTGGTGATCTCCATTGAATATCAAAACCTACATATTGCAGAATAAAATGCCATAGTAGACTTACTACAGATTCAATAAGACTCTAGAGAAGAGTCCTAGTGAAGATATGAGATTGGTGATCTCCATTGTAGATTGAAGACTTCACCTTGAAGAATTTGGAAAGACCCTTAGAAGATCCAGTTATAAAACTCCTAGTTCTGGAATATTGGAGGTTTGTGATCTCCATTAAAGCCTACAGATTGCAAAAGTAAAGAAGGACCAGTAAGGTCCTATTCTAGACTTTATAAGTAGCATATTTTAGATATATGATAAGATATTATTGCCAACACTTAGTAGAAGGTTGAAGGAAATGTCTCATTTGAAATACCATAAGAAGCTATGATATTGAAGACCTTGGTGAGGTCTCAAGGAGAAATAAGGAGGAGACTTGGTGAGCCTCATTAAAGGAGATATGGAGAAGGCCATTAAAGGAGTTCCTAGGAGAACTTGTTAAATAAATTTACCACCAAGAATAAATTCGTGATAGTAAAGAACTTAGGATAATTATTGCCATTCGACAACAAGCCCAAGGAAGAAGGATTTGGCATGGAGTTTTCCATATTTTGGAGGAGATTGGTGAAGACCTCAAGACTTCCATATTCTTGAGAAGAGAGCACATAATAGAGTCATATTTTGATAAGGAGGTTGAAGGAGAATGGATATAGAAGAAGCCTACCAAATCTTAGAGATTTGAAGATTACATTTCATAGATAAAATGCACAATTACTCAGGTGTTGTAGGTGATTTGGAGAGGAGAGGGCAATCCTCCAAGGGAGGTCCCAGGTTCAAATATCCACCCTACCAAAAAGTTGAATTGGGTATCAAAACAATTGATAATGTTGGTACGGAGGTCGGGTGCGACTCCTAGGTGAATTTTATGGTGTAGAACCACTTGTTTGCGGTATCTCAGACCAAGGTAGCCCCACAAGGGATTTTTCACTTAAAAAAAATACACAATTCGGATATAGGGGTTTGCTAGATATTTATTAGAACACTAAATATTTTTTGAAGGAAAAACTTAGCTCTGATTTGGGAGAATTCCCTACCAAATTTTTGAGTTTCAAGGATAGCATTTCAGTGCAAAAATTCACTATGAAATGGTATCAATTGGGACAACATTACTAACTGCAAAAAATTAAATTTCTAGGATATATCTTGAAGGAGAATCAAAGTCACCTACTACAGTTAAAGGGAAGCAAGTTAGAGGGTCTTTTGGACCTACAAAAAGGTGAGTTAGAAAGCTATTTCAGACAACCAATTAGAGTTGCAAGTTCATCCAGTTAAAGGTACCAAAAAGGTGAATCTAATCACCTTGAAATACTTCATATACAAAGTTTGTTATTGTAAGCAACTTGGGTGCAAATAGGTTCATTAGTTGAACTTTAATTATTTAATTCCATTAAGCACCTTATTAGAGTTTCAAGAAGTTGCAAAGAGAAGGTTATATTTTAAAGTATTCAAAGGAAGTGCAAAAAAATATTTATATTAAGGGTTATTACCTGAACATTAAAATATGAGTTAGATATATTTTGAAAGAAATAAAATATCATCTTCCTATTATCTAGTTATAGAAAAGAAGACTACATTAAGTTGTAGATATTATAGAGCATTTGAGAGTTCTTTAAGAGTTATAATTAGTGCATATTACAAGTTACTTTTAAGGAGTAATAAGGAGATTGTAGTTGCACTATATTAGTTTCTCTTAAATATTATTAGAGGTGCACTAAGTGTTTCAGTGAAGGTAAAATTTAGTGCAAATATTAATCTCTCAAGAGCATATTGTTTACATAATTATTAGCTTGGATTCATTATTACTAAATTATCCAAGTGGAGTTAGATACTAGTGTTTTCTAATAATAAATGTAACAATACATTGCTCTTAAGGATTAGAGTAAGTAGTGGTCATATCTAAGAAGAAAAGGAAAAACTTTAGATAGATATAAATTAGTCCTTATGCTATACAACTAGGATGCATCATATAAAAGGAGGAAATAGCATTAAAAGGAGACAAGGAAATCTCTAAAATTTGGTCAAAAATAAATTTTATTATATTACATTGGTGCACCATATCCCTCCTAAAGAGGACAAAATATAGAGTGTCTCAAGAAACTAAGATAGTAGGTATTCTACGTCCACTATTGGTGAATCATCAAAGGTAGAAGATGCAAACTTTAGGTAGAGAAGGTGTGCCAATATAGGGCTCATAAGAACTACTTTTGGGTGTCTATAAATGCCATATCAATCACCAAAGAAAGCACCCATGAATTATGTCAACCTATGGTAACATAAGGAATATTTGCACCCATTACATACCTATTGCAAAGCAAGGAGAACAACAACAAGAAAAGCTATGTAAAATCAAGTTGAAGGCTATAGAGTATTACCCCAATCAAGCATTGAACTGCTAGCTAGGAAGTGAGCCATCAAAGCAACCAAGAGCATCAATCGAGTGAAGATATATCATATTCCAAAAGGGTAACATTGGATTCACAAGTTGGAGCCAACCCTGAAGAAATCATCATTGGAAATTGCATGCTTGATCTCACTAGAAAGGAGGAAAGTGTTGGAGAAAATATTGAATAACTTGCATCCATTGGAGAAGATATAAGGATAAAAATAACATTGAGGACAACCTCACATGCAAGTGCCACTTGGTACAATGTAAATAAGCATTACACATATTTCAATAACGCTCATGCAGGAGCCTAGCGAAGGAGTAATACTCACCTTGGAGCATTGAATAGAAGTAATCATTTTGATGCCTAGTGAAGGACTAGTGCCCATATTGGAGCATTGAAAGAAGGATCCTAGTGAAGAAGTAATGCCCACCTTGATAAATTGAGGGTAGAGACAATAATTACATATTGGAGCATTGAAACATAGATTGTAATATCTACAAAGTAAGTTCTACATGTTTGCAACATCAAGAAGATATTATAACGCCTAAAGCAATCCATGTAATGTAGATAACACTATTAATAACCCAAGTTGAAAGATTTTATCACATTGGAATAAGAATATCAAGGCAATAGCATGTGGTTTCAATAATGATTTTCATTCACACATAGAGATCAAAGAAGAGATAATCATGGTAAGACTTTCACAAAAGAGAGAGCATTGAATGCTCATATTCATACAATGAACATAGCACCCAGATATCCATTGAGAAGAGTGAAGTCTTAAGCAATTCGATGTACTACATTACTAAGGTACTTTTTATATTAAAATTGCTTGCTTTAATTAAAGTGACATTGGAGTTATAAGGTGCTACATATATGGTCAAATTTACTACTGTGTTAGAATAACAAGCATTAACCAAGCATTAGTAAATTATAAAGCAAGTCCATTTCAAGGTACTATAATTGAAGTACATTCTCATATTATAATATTTTTAAATAACAAAGTAGGAGATATAAGGTTGTCAACCTTGGTAAACTCAAATATAAATTTGCAAATACTATTATCATTATTTTCTAATATTCCAAATTAGGGAGTTATAAGGTATACTACATCAAACATAGATTATTGGAATTTAGAAATATTAAACTATTGGATATTAAGAGTTAAAATAAGGGGTTCATTATTTAATTAAATGAGTTGAAATTATTTACTTACACTTGTCTCATACTCATACTAAAGGGAAAAAATAAATCCAAACATATAGAACTTGAAATTAATAAGTGCATAGTTCATTAGGAGAGATAAGGTAAAATATGATTTGATTATTGTTATTCACAAAACATTACAAAATCAACACAAAAGGTGAAATAGTAATTACTAAGCATTTTATCAAGCTTATAACTTACTCTAACCACTAGGGAGACAAGGATTCTACAAAATCTAAGCCTTGTAAAGGTTTTATTAAATTGGTTCATATACTTTAAACTAGGGAGTCATAAGGTAGTCTACTACTAAGGATCTATCAAAAGTGTTCTTAAAACATAAAGAGCTAAAACTAAGAAAAAAATTTACCTCAAAGGATATGGTGAACAATGATATGAACAACACTATTATAAAGGAAAGAACAAGTTTCATAAAAATTGTAATCATGAACCTATTTATAAAATCTGAAGCAGATTTAGACTTACTTCAAAAGTGATTCATAGTTAAGCTTTAGAAGATAAATTTGATACCATGTAACATTATCTACATGCTCGACTCACTGAAGCATTTGATAATGGAAAGAGTGACATTCTACTTCCTTTAGACTTTGGTAGCAAATTGTATAAGGCATTACTTACATATAAATATTACAAGGATGAGCATATAGAACAAAAAGGATTAAAGAAAATAGAGTTGAATGAATCATACTTAGAAAACATATTTCTATCCCCATACAATATTGGTACATCAAGTTCTACTAACTCAAGTTTTTATCATGATGCCTTAAGTGTTTGTTCGCAAGCCTTTGTACATAATAAGAATAATAATTAAGATGACAAAGGCAAAGAGAATATACTTCTACAAGAATAATATGAAAGTAATACCACTTATGAAAGTCCAAAAACTAGATCCAAAAGGGAAGACAAAGAAGTAGAAGAAGAGGAACAAGGTCAAGGAGGCATATAGTGCCAGGTGAACTAAAGATAATACAAAGGATTAGATCAAGCTAAAGACTATTCAAGATGAAGATACACATTCAAATTTAGACAAAGAAGACAATGAAAAAAACTTGATAAAATATCTTAAATTTTAGGACCAAGACATAGATCCATATTGAAGAAAAAAGTCTTCAATACCCAAATTATATAATACATCAGGGTGTTAGAGTATAATACATCATTTGGGTCTTGTAAATGTACCACCTTTGGTACATAACTAGAGTAGGAGATTACTTTAGAGTAAAGTTGGTTACTTCAAGTATTGTAATAAATGCACAAGTGTCAATGTGCAAGTTGTATATATGCATGTATTCCACATGTACATGAGTCTTAGGTAGAGTAAGGGCCAAAGAATCTATATTCCTATATAAAGACGTCACAGTGAGGTGTTATAGAGAGCAGTAGTAAATATAGAGAGTGTGTGGCATAGTTTAGTAGTATGGTACAATGTAGTCCTTTCATATCCTTTCATGGATTTTTCATGTCCTCCATTATATAGCATTGTACTATTTTCATCACTTTCATTAATGATATATTTCTAAGTTATTTGTAGATGTTCATATTATTATTTTTGTACATATTATTGTTCCAATAGTTTATAGTCATCTCATATTAGTCATATTTCATCTTGTGGTTTTATTCCCTGTACTACAATCTCATCAAAAGCTAACATCTAAGCACCTCTTTCTTTCTTTGACCTTCTTGTAAGCTTTCTCCTTCTTCTATTTTCTTCTCCTCTCCTATTTTTCCTTTTCTACCATCACTTTTTTTTCCATCAACTTTTATTATATAAATCTAACAATCTTATCATCATACATTATTTAGGGTCCATTATTTCATTAATCCATTTATATTTATCATTAATTCATTCATGCATAGTAAATTAATAATCAAAACTAATAAACACATAATAATAACAAAGCAACTAGATATTATATCTCAAAAAGTAGAGAGTACATGTTAGTTGTTGGATTGGTGTGCCATAGTAAAAATCTAAGTACATTCAACCATCCCTTATCCCAAGTAATTATGCCACACTTAAAATGTGTATGTCATATCAATCCTCACCCTAATTCTATGACCCAAACTTTCCAACTCTGCCTACTAGTGCTAGTCCTAGATGAGGCATGTTCATGGACTATGAGACAATATGTATTTAGGACTATGATATGTTATAGGATTTCAATGAGGACATCATAGGTATCCTTTGATCTATATAAATGACCTAAAATTATACCATCTAGTAGAAGGTCTCCCTCTACATCAATTCCTATAGTTCCTCGCTCTCTATAGCTCCTCTTGTATTATCTAGATTGCCTAATCATGTTGGTCATTGATAATGATATCCAACCCCTCTACATGTTCTTGCCACCTCTCATACTCCAACTAGACCATATCTCTTTGGAGGAACTCTACCGTACAATAGGCTTATTATCACTCATGCTCCACCCATGATAGCTCTCTCTTGAGGTATTCTACCTCTACTATCACTATGTCCTACTTTGTTATGGCCTAGTATTGCTCTATGAGGATGTTTACCATCATACCCCATTTTCCCTCTAGCCTCTTGGAATTGTCCTCTTAGATCAGGTCCATATCCCTCTGCATGCGGGTCATATTAGCCCACATCGCATCCACCTCTCTCTACAGGTCATATTGAACTATTGTCCTACTTGGTCCTACCTTTGTGGTAGTGGGGAAAACTCCTACTGTCCCACTTGGCCTAGCCTCTATAGTCAAGGAGAAAATTCCTAATATCCCCTCTCTACCTATGATTAAGATATCGATGATCATCCTACTGAATGTCACCATATCGACCCTAAACTCCACCCATTTTTGCCTAGGTTACCCAACCAACCTATTTCACCTCTCCTCTATATGTTATATGGCCTTTCATATGGCTAGCTACATGCCTCAACCCATGATTTGATGCCTCTAAATGGGCACTAGTGGTGATATCCTCAAGTGCATAATACTCTTTTACTAGTGTCTATAGCTAGAGGTCACCCTGACATCATCCACCCCTAGATCAATGTAGATAGGATCATAAATATGTTCCTCTATGAACTAGCTACGTCAAGGTCCCTACCAACTCTTGATGGATCTATTTGTACCTTCCTACACTAGTAGTAACCCATGTATGGGACCTCCTATAAGATGCTAAATTAGCTTTGTACCTAATTAAAATACTACAACTCTAGGTCATCATGGTCAATAGTAACCCATTGGATCCTTTGCATCCTAGCTATCTTATAACCATCCTCTTCCCACATTGGGTGTTGAAACCATAGTCACCAGATAATCATCCAGTCCTAAAGTGTGTCTATAACCCTTCATCCTAGTGGTAGGATACCTATGTATGTTCCCTATACATCCTCAAAATATTGGGCCCATCTAAATTTTGTTGGTCACTCCAAGTTGGGTGATGGTCCTAAAAGTGCGTGTGGTCTATAAAATGAAATTTTCTCCTAGCACCATACCTAGAGGATTATTGTGCACATCATGCCACTTTCTCGCTTATACACAATGTTGAAAAACATCCTATACAAGTGGGATAGTACATAGGGATCCCATGTGAACCATAGTTGTTGGTCTTTTATGTCCGCCACTACCCATGCCAATACCTATGTTAGGTTTTTCCTACTTGTATGGAACACTAAGAGCCCAACCACCACACCAAAAAGTATAATGTTCAATGCATCTACTCCATATCATTCTAGCATCTCATTGACATGCAATTCACTTTGATGGATCTCATGTGTTAGGTCCCTTGAAAACTTGTGCAATGTTTCCTAAGGCACCTATACTCTATAGATTATCCTCCCTATTATAGGTATCCTCAAGATGTTCCACACACCATCTTGTGTAATGGTCACCTCTCCTATGGGTAGCTAGGATTTTGATAACTCCAAATACCACCTCTCAATGAGTGTTGTCAAGAGGTCACTATCTACCTCTACCTGTGGCATCTCGACAAGATGTAGCATCCCCACCATATATGGAACCTCTCTATCCCATAATGTTAGATCCCTCATGAAATTCTCTAAGGTCTCAATTCACCATTCCATACTCTCAATCATATCTTTCTATAAAAACCAAATTAAACAAAATTTTAATCAATTTCACATCATTTAAAATAATAACACATTAAAAATCTTCAACCATTAATCTTCTTTCTCTCTCTAATATCTCTTTTCCTCTTTCCTTTATTTTTCTCTCTTATTATTCATCTCTCCTATAATTTTGTACCTCATTCTTTAGTGTGCAAAATCATAAATTTGCAGTTGGTCTTAGCCGATTGTAAATATATTATCTATTTTTGATCGATCAAATTTATGGTTAACCCCCAAATTCACATCAGGGTACACATGATGATTTCTAGAAAAAAAAAACTAAAAATTACATAAAAAATAAATTTAATCTATTTTTTCCTATTATAGAAGGTAGGTTTCAATGCTTACCCATGCTCAGTCTATTGTGTTGGAAATATGTTTAATATCTTCTATGTTATTTTGGTTGGGTTAATACTAAAAGGTACTGGACACTTTGTAACTATACTTTCTGGGGTTCGGGGCCAAGTCAGATACCAAATAAGTGTTTGGGGGTGGTAGTCCTCTGAAAAGAAGGATTTGGGGATGACAACCCTCGACCAAATTATTTTAGGGTTTTTAAGTTATTTTTAGACCCATATGGGATTTTTGGATTACTATATTTGAACCCATGCTTTTTTCTCATGATATTGTAAAATCTATGCATGTACCTTTGTTATATATATCACACTTGAATTAGGGTTTGGAGAGAGATAAAAAAAGAACATTATTGTATTGGAGACAATCAAGTTAATGCAATAAGAAGATAATAGTGTGTTGGTTGTCCCTGATTAAGGATTTCCAAGATAAATATTATGTTATGTGTGAATCTATTATCTTCTTATTTTGATTTTGCAATTACAACTTTTCGAAATTTAGTTTATCAAGTCCCTTTATTTCTCTTCATTTGGTATCAGAGCTAGGTTTTAATTTTTTTTAGGAGTAAGGATTTCAATCATGTGATAAATTAATTCTTGAGTGGGATCCATACATGAAAGGATCCATGAAAAGGAGAAATATGGGAAGCACATTGATAGAGATTAAATATTTAATGGATAGAATTTTGAGTTATGGAAATTCAAGATGGAGGATTTATTTGTTGATAGAGATCAATGGATCGTGGTATTAAAAACAAAACCAACATCAATGACAGATGAGGATTGACTTAAAATCGATAGGAAGGCAAGGATCTCTATCAAATTGTGCTTAACTAATTTGGTATTATTGAACGTATCTATAGAGACCCCAACAAATTTGTTATGGGAGAAGATAGGAATATTATATTAGACAAAGTCACTAGTAAATAAACTCTTTTTTTGAAAGAAGTTGTATTCACTTCGAATGAATGATGGTGACTTTGTGGATGAACATTTTGAATACTTTTAACAATATGGTAAGTAAATTAACCTTTGTTGAAGTAAAAATGGATGAAGAGGAAAAATGTTTTACTTTAATTTATTCATTACTTGATTCATGGGATAACCTAGTTATGGCTATCACCAATACTACATCTACATTGAAAGTAGAGGATATAGTAGGTACTTTGCTGTCTAAGGAGATGAGATGAATTTTTTTTGAGGATTTTGGTTATGAGAGGCCATTCTCAAGAAAGAAGCAAAAAAGAATTAGGAGAAAAGAAATTGAAATCTAGGGGTAAATCTGTTAGAAAATATGAAATGTTGGAAGTGTGGTAAAGTAGAATATTATAAAAGATACTATAGATATAAAAAGTTGATAATAATAAATTATCTGATGAATGGACTTATACAAAAATGAAGACCACAAATGAAGATTTAGAGGACTTATTCTTAGGTACAATATGCTCAAGTGAATGCCATGACTCATGGTTGATTGAATTAGGTGCTTATTTTCATATGAATCCTCATAAGGAGGAGTTTAGTGAATATAAAAATATAGATGGAGGTAAAGTCTTCTTGGGAGACAATTTGACATATAAAATAATAGGTCGAGGAAGATTCAAGTTGAGGCTAAAATATGGAATAATTAAAACTCTTCATGGTGTGTTGCATATTCTATGTTTGGCAAGGAATCTAATATCCATGGGTAATATGAATGATGTAGGTGTGAATGTGGTATTCAATGAGTATAGCTGCAATATAGTTTATGGAGCCCTGGTGTTGATAAAGGAAGTTTTTATAGGAACTTTGTTTAGACTTGAGGCTAGCACTGTAAGTATTAATTGCAATAACTCTTCAATTGTACAGGAAAATAATACAATTGATATGGCTCTAAGTATTTCTATAGTGAATACAATATTGTGGCATCAACGCATGGGGTATGTTGGTGAGAAAGAACTTCAAACATTAAAAATGAAAGGTATGGCTGAAGGAATTTTTGATTACCTATTAAATTTTAAATTTTGTGAGCGCTATGTTTTTGGAAAACAAATTAGAGTCAAGTTTCCAAGTAGTGCTACAAGGAATTCTACATCTAGTTCACAGTGATGTGTTTAGACCTATGTTGAGTGGTATTTTCACCCGATTGTGAAAACACACTCTCCGATAGGATTCAAGTTCCAAATCCTCTCTTGCAAAGAAATTTAATAAACAATTTCTCCAAGGTCTCCGCTATGTTAGCATTTTGTATGAATAATAATGTTCAGTTCGAATGCTTGGAACACCTTAGTGGTTGCAAGTAACTGTAAACAAGGGGCACTCGTGGTTTATTTTATTTTGAAATTGTAATGATTGTTCATTTAATCAAAATGAACTCAATGTGAATTAATCTTAATGATGAAATTATTTTATTTTCGATTTTGGTAGATTTTCAAGTATTTTATTTCAATGACTGTAAATTCGACTAAAGTTAGATTTTCGAGAAAAATAAAAAATGCAAAGAATAAAAGAAGTGAAAATAAAATACAAAGAAACTAAAACTAAAGTACATTCAGAGTGCTACGATCCTATTTGACAAAACCGAAGATAATGAGGTTTTATGCATACAACCTAACCTATTGAACCTGTAAAACTCGCACAATCCAGATAAGCCAGGTGCTGCTTTCTGGGGTTTTAACTATGGTTTTCAGATTTAGACATTCGCATGAAGCAACCAAGAGAACTTGCATTAAACTTCACCTATAATCCTAAAAATCTGAAAGGGGAAAAATAAACATTAAATCTTGCATGCAGAAAATAACTCCTTCTTTCTTGCCAATGAGATGCAACTCTCTATAATTTTTGTATTAAATATATGTCAGTTTACAACAACAAAAGCTTCCAGTTTATCAAAACTAGAACAAATGAAGGAAAACGCTCCTAAGCAGGCCCAGAATGGCCTATCGCCTTCAGCTCTACAACTTTTCTCATAGCGGTTTCCAACCCCTGTCCATGAAGAAGAAAAACCAGTCCAATGTGGAAGAAAATATCCAGAGAAACCCAGTGCTAAGGCCTTGCCTTCATTACTGCAATCTTCTCTGAATAGTTCCACCCCCCTTTGGCCTCTTTGAATGGCGTATTTAAACTATTTGAAAGAATTGTTTCTCTTTCCATGACGGTTCATTTCTTTTTTTATGGTTGTTCGTTTCACCTTCCCTGCACTGTTCATTTCACCTTCCCTGCATGCGTGTGCTTCAGTTTCCATTTTGTGGTCGTTCGCTGCATTTTCTCCACATAGGCTTGTGTTAATTTCCTTCCCTATGTAACGATCATCTTAAATGATTTTCAATAATTAAATATTTCTTATGTAACACTTGGTCTTATTTACTGGGTTTTGTCATTATGTCCGCGTCACTATGCAGGGCCGTTACCTTGGCGAAAATGGAACATGACGCGATATCATGACACTTTTGCCTCTTTCGTATTTTGTTGCTTTTAGCCGCGAAAATGTAACATGTCGTGATATCGTGACACTTTTTTCTATACGGTCATGAAAATGCAACACGTCGTGATATCGCGACACTTTTTCCTGTACGGTCACGAAAATGCAACATGTTGTGATATCGCGACACTTTTTCCTGTATGATCGCGAAAATGCAACATGTCACAATATCGCGACACTTTTCTCCTCTGATTCTTTCACTTCTTCTGAAAGAGCATAAAATTTCACTAATTGAATATATAATCCAAAGAACCTTTCAGAAAATGACTTCACATTTTCACTTAGTCCTTTTTTAATAGTGAAAAATTGCTCGTACATGCGGACTGGGTCCACTCGCTCTCTGTTGAATTGATTAAGAAATGTTGCCTCTAGCTGAGCCCAAGAAGTGATAGACCCTAAAGGCAGACTTGTAAACCAATCATATGCCACTTTGTCCAAGGTGTAAGGGAACATTTTACAAACAACATCATCATACCACATTGTTAAGTGATTCACAACAAATTTGAATGCTTGAATATGTTATTTTGTAGTATTTGTCCCATTAGACAAAAATCGAGGAAGAAATCTCTCAAAACCAATGGGCAAATAATTTTGAACTCCCAGTATGTTCAATGGGCTACCTGGCATCCACGGTGTAAACATAGCCATTAGTGAATCTTAAAGAATATAACTTTAACAATTTTTTTTTTTTAAATCAAATCAAATCACATTATTCCTGTATGAACAATCAAAGTGTTAGAATAGTGCATAGCAATTCATGTCCTCCTTTTAACAATACAAAGTTGTATTGTTAAGAGAAGGCTAAAGATAATAACCAATAGGGCATGAAATATTCAAAATTGACATCCCTGTAGCACTTAAATCACACTGAAATAAACCAATTCAGGCCCTCCTTCTAGCGCCAATCTATTGAGTGGTGTTAGAAGACTAAAGATAACAATCAGTAGGGCATGAAATATACAAAAATTTTAAATCTCACTAAAATAAACCCATCCAGCCCTCCTTCTAGCTCCAATCTATTGAGTGGTATTTTCACCCGATTGTGAAAACACACTCTCCGATAGGATTCGAGTTCCAAATCCTCTCTTGCAAAGAAATTTAATAAACAATTTCTCCAAGGTCTCCGCTATATTAGCATTTTGTATAAATAATAATATTCAATTTGAATGCTCGGAACACCTTAGTGGTTGCAAGTAACTATAAACAAGGGGCACTGTGGTTTATTTTATTTTGAAATTGTAATGATTGTTCATTTAATCGGAATGAACTCAATGTGAATTAATCTTAATGATGAAATTATTTTATTTTCGATTTCGGTAGATTTTCAAGTATTTTATTTCAATGACTGTAAATTCGACTAAAGTTAGATTTTCGAGAAAATAAAAAATGCAGAGAATAAAAGAAGTGAAAATAAAATACAAAGAAACTAAAACTAAAGTACATTCAGAGTGCTACGATCCTATTTGACAAAACCGAAGATAATGAGGTTTTCTGCATACAACCTAACCTATTGAACCTACGAAACTCGCACAATCCAGATAAGCTAGGTGTTGGTTTCTGGGGTTTTAACTATGGTTTTCAGATTTAGACATTCGCATGAAGCAACCAAGAGAACTTGCATTAAACTTCACCTATAAGCCTAAAAATCTGAAAGGGGAAAAATAAACATTAAATCTTGCATGCAGAAAATAACTCCTTCTTTCTTGCCAATGAGATGCAACTCTCTGTAATTTCTGTATTAAAAATAATGTCAGTTTACAACAATAAAAGCTTCCGGTTTATCAAAACCAGAACAAAGTGAAGGAAAATGCTCCAAAGCAGGCCTAGAATGGCCTATCGCCTTCAGCTCTGCAACTCTGCTCGCAGCGGTTTTCGACCCCTGTCCATGAAGAAGAAAAACCAGTCCAATGTGGAAGAAAATATCCAGAGAAACCCAGTGCTAAGGCCTTGCCTTCATTACTGCAATCTTCTCTGAACAGTTCCACCCCCTTTGGCCTCTTTGAATGGCGTATTTAAACTATCCGAAAGAATTGTTTCTCCTTCCATGATGGTTCGTTTCTTTTTTGATGGTTGTTCGTTTCACCTTCCCTGCACTGTTCGTTTCACCTTCCCTACATGCGTGTGCTTCGGTTTCCATTTTGTGGCCCTTCGCTGCATTTTCTCCACATAGGCTTGCGTTCATTTCCTTCCCTATGTAACGACCATCTTAAATGATTTCCAATCATTAAAGATTTCTTATGTAATGCTTGGTCTTATTTACTAGATTTTGTCATTATGTCCGCGTCACTATGCAGGTCCGTTACCTTGGCGAAAATGGAACATGTCGCGATATCGCGACACTTTTGCCTCCTTGCTCTCTTTTGTTGCTTTGAATCATGAAAATGGAACATGTCGCGATATCGCGACACTTTTTCTTTCTCTACTTGTCTACCCATTTTGAATCACGAAAATGCAACATGTCGCGATATCGCGACACTTTTTCCTGTACGGTCATGAAAATGCAACATGTCGCGATATCGCGACACTTTTTCTGTACGGTCGCAAAAATGCAACATGTCGCGATATCGCGACACTTTTTCCTGTATGGTCGTGAAAATGCAACATGTCGCGATATCGCGACACTTTTCTTCTTCTTTCTTTCCTCGTTTGGTCATGATGGAGCAACATGTAGTGATATCGCGACACTTTTTCACTTTAGCCGCGATGGAGCAACATGTCGCGATATCGCGACACTTTTTATTTTTAGCCGCGATGGAGCAACATGTCGCGATATCTCGACACTTTTTCATTTTAGTCGCGATGGAGCAACATGTCGCGATATCGTGACACTTTTTATTTTTGCTCGCGATGGAGCAACATGTCGCGATATCGCTACACTTTTCTTTTTTTGCTGCGATGGAGCAACATGTCGCGATATCGCGACACTTTTTATTTTTACCGCGATGGAGCAACATGTCGCGATATCGTGACACTTTTTCATTTTTCAAACAACATGTCCATATCCACACTTTTCATTTTTAGCCGCGATGGAGCAACATGTCGCGATATCGCGACACTTTTTCTTTTTGATGGAGCAACATGTCGCGATATCGACACTTTCCACTTTTTATATTTTGCTTTTTTCCTTGATCTTTGGCCTATGGGCCACTTCAGTTTTCTTGGAAAGCATGTAAAAAAGGTGGGTCCCCAATTTTGGGGTGTGTTGTGGGGCAGACCACAACAAATGGCGACTCTACTGTCAAATGCTCCTGAGCATTTTGGTGAGAACCTAACCTGGAAGTATACAAACTCAAAAACAAGCGTTAGCACATAAGAAATATAAACAAATGCCAATAGATCAGAAATACATGAATCATCAGAATCATTAAGTATCAGCTCGGTGTGTGCAATGTGTTCCATTTTTTATCGTTTGAAATTGATCCACATTCCATTGTCAGTTTTACATGAATGCATATGTGAGGTTATGAAAGATTTGAGCAGCCTAATAAATGGGCTAGAGATATAACTAACTTGCTTTATAAAGAGCTTTAAACCTTTTAATATCATATACAAACATTTAAAATTATCAAACCCTCTTAGGATCAAATATATGTATAATGAATTGATTTATTAGATCCCAAAGTTGGTTATGAGTCACTACTATCTTGAACCCATGTGCAAGTGAAAGTGAAATCAGAGTTTTGGGGAATCGGATTCCCAACCTAAGCGAGATGGGAATTTAACCCTATCCTTACTACTCTGATCCGGAATTCATTACCTCACTTTGAGCAAAATGATTTAACCAGTTATGGATGAAATTGTCAAGCTAGTCTATCCGTTTGAGCAGTCAATGGTCTTGCTTTTAGACAAGACATGCTGCCACGCATGAGCATACTCCACTGCCAGTCAGGCGTCTATAGCCCCGGTGGAGATTAACCCCATAATCCATGATTTGGCTTCATTTTTATTTATTTTTTATTTTCTTGGATCTTTGGGATGACTACCCATCCTTGCGAGGGACATGTAGTACGATCCTTCCAATCCAATATTAAGATGAAATGGGAAAAATTAATTTTACTTTTGGACCTTTGGGATGACTACCCATCCTTTGTAGAGGATATGTAGTACGATCCTTCCAATCCAATACTTATGATGAAATGGGAAAAAAATGAAGCTTTGGGGAATCGGATTCTCAACCTAAGCGAGATGAGAATTATGCCCTATCCTTACTACTCCATGTAGGTCAAATCGAGCTTTGGGGAATTGGATCCTCAACCTAAGTTCGATGAGGATTTAACCCTATCCTTACTACTACTGGTTTTAGACTTTAAGCTTTATGGGAGTGGTAAAAACCACTTGTTTTAAGGATTATGTTGCATGATAGGATAGACACGAAATACTCCTTTCGCCTCACCTTTTCTTCCAAGTATGGTTTTGATCATTTTGCTCAAGATCCTCTTTAATATGCATAGAACGTGCTTGGTTCAAGATAGTTCGGGCATCAGTTCCCAACCTTAGGATTTTTTTATTATATGTTATATAATAACCCTAAGAGGATTTGACACCTTTTCAATGATTGTATTTGAAATGAAGATGCAACTGAGATGGAATGTATATGCAATGTGGAATGTAACATGAATGCATTGCTCTTTCTGAATTGCGGATGGAGTATACCACCTACGTTGCCATAATTTGTAAAACTGACAACTTCATGCATCACAAGTTTCAAACGATATTATTTAAAATGTTTGTGTTACTTGTGGAGCTTTCTACAACACAATTCCAATGTTTCATATTCTCCTGGTCTTAGTCAACATTCATAAGGGCATAAGTTGACATCTCGATTTTTTTTTTTTTTTTTTTTAAAGACAAACCAAAAGTGTCCAAAGGACCAACACACGAAACTTAAAACCAAACCCAAAAAGCAATTCCAAAACGAACTTGAAAACACAAACCAAAACCAAAAAACCAAAATCTATATACAAATGTACAATATAATACAAGATGGTGCAAAAGTTTGGATTATCGTTTTCCTGGATCCCAAACATGATTTGAGCATTTCAACAAACATATAACGCAATACGCATGCCAAATTTTGTAAGAACCCAAAAAAAACAAGATTAGACCGCACCATGCAAGACACTTCAACTTGCCTCGCTCACCCCACCCATTAGATTTAATTCCATTAGTACTCTCATAGGTGAGCGTCAAATTACTAAAATGATTAGACAATAAATGATATTCAATTTTATCTTGTCTATTCTTGAAAGTATCCATTTCATAATTCGATTCATGATTTAAAATTAGGCCTTCCTTTTCAAATGTGAGATGTTGCAAACAAGAGCCTATTTCTAAAAGTCTTGAATTCAAATCATTTTCCAGGATTTTAAAGCAATCAAAATCATTCAAAACTTGACAAGCATCAACAAAATTTGACATTTCATCATTAATGATATTAGCATCCAAAGGGACATCATGTAACCTATTACTTAAAATTTTTGTAGCTACTACCAAAGGTAAAGATTTCACCTTGTCATCCATACTCAACCCATCATGGTTAGAATTTACCACAACTTGATGAGTGTTAGTAGCTTTTTCTTTTTTCTCATTGTCTTCTTCATCATCCAACACCTGTTCAAAAACACCAAAGTTAGGCACCCAATCAAACATGCGTCCATATTTTTCAAAACAAGAGCCTAGTTTTTCAAGATATGTGTCGCGTGACACCTTTCCATGATCAATGGCTTGAGTTGCCTCAAAATCCATATTTTCATTAGGATCATCAATAGTATCAAACCCACACCACTTAGGTTTTGTAATTTCATCATTTTGAGATGGCATAGACATTGTAGAAGCAATAGGTGGATCAAGATTTTCGATTTCTTGCCCCTCAAGGGGAACAAAATCAATTGATTCTCCTTCTTTATCCATGGTAGTAGAATCATTATCCTTCTCCAACCTTTGATGAGATTCCAACCCTTCTTCCAAAACATTCTCAGATTGTACAGGACTTGTAATATCCTCATATGAAAGGGCAATTGTATTATCCTGCATATCAATAGGCACACAAATTTCATTAGCAGTTTTGGAGTGAGTGTAGTCTTCCCACTTCTTCCAAGCATCATAATAATCATCTTCCAAAGTCAAGTGGTGACGTTCAACTACTTCTTCATCATCTTTCAATTCATCAACATGTTTCTCATCAAATTCACCTTCACCTTCCTTAGATGGTTCAATTACTTCCAAAATTGGGTTATTGCTTGTATTCAAATTGATAAGGCTATCATAGTCCACATTTGTAACCCATGATTCAAGTTTAACATAATTTGGAAGGTGTGAATTTTCTTGGCCATTATTTTCAACAATGTCATCCAATGTGTCATCCAAGAACAAGTGGTGAAATTCTATCATATCTTCGAATTTATTTATTGATTTTCTTTCAAAATCACTTCCAACCACTTGTGATGGCCTAGGATTTTCTATAATTAGATCCACTTTTACATTCTTATTTTCATGATCATCCCAATATTCCTTTGTGGATAATGATTCCAAATCCTTATTACCCATCCATAGTATTTCTTCCTCAAAATATTTAATACCATCATGTGAATTCACATCCAAATTTTCCTTATTCTGCATATCAAAGGAAGTTTCATCAATAGGGGTGTGAGACATAACTGATTCTTCAGATTCATCCTCATAGAATTCATCTTTTGGTGAGTCAAGGGTTCCCAATCTATCACATGTTTCAATACTAGTTGGATCTAGTACTCCTCCCTTGCCTAAAATCATATTATTATGAAAATCATTGAAATTGATTTTAGAAACATCTTTTGAATCAAGATGAGTATTTTGAAGTTGATTCATACTTAAGAAAGATGGTTGATCTTGCATAGTAGGTTGAGGATTTTGAAATTGATTGAAGCTTGGGAATGATTGTTGATTCTGAAATTGATTCACACTTGAACTTGGTTGAGGTGGATAAATCATTGGGTGGGTAAGGGAGGTATTAAATGATTGAAAATTATATGATCCAAAACCCACACCATAATATTGACAACTCAATTGTTGCTCAATTGCCATTGCTTGAGTATAGGCTTGTGACAAAGATGTGATTTGAGGCATCCCTCGCAAATATGTGGAAGTGAGTGGGTCAAGAGCATTGACGTATATTTGGAGAGCCACTTCTTCTGAAAGAGCATAAAATGTCACTAATTGAGTGTATAGTCCAAAGAACCTTTCAGAAAATGACTTCACATTTTCACTTGGTCCTTTTCTAATAGTGAAAAACTGATCGTACATGAGGATTGGGTCAACTCGCTTTTTGTTGAATTGATTAAGAAATGTTGCCTCTAGTTGAGCCCAAGAAGTGATAGACCCTAAAGGTAGACTTGTAAACCAATCATATGCCACTTTGTCCAAGGTGTAAGGGAACATTTTACAAGCAACATCATCATACCAAATTGTTAAGTGATTCACATAAATTTTGAATGCTTGAATATGTTCTTCTGTAGTATTTGTCCCATTAGACAAAAATCGAGGAAGACATCTCTCAAAACCAAAGGGCAAATAATGTTGAACTCCCGGTATGTTCAATGGGCTACCTGGCATCCACGGTGTAAACATAGCCATTAGTGAATCTTAAAGAATATAACTTTAATACCAATTTTTTTTTTTAAATCAAATCAAATCACATTATTCCTGTATGAACAATCAAAGCGTTAGAAAAGTGCATAGCAATTCATGTCCTCCTTTTAACAGTACAAAGTTGTATTGTTAAAAGAGGGCTAAAAATAATAACCAATAGGGCATGAAATATTCAAAATTGAAATCCCTGTAGCACTTAAATCACACTGAAATAAACCAATTCAGGCCCTCCTTCTAGCGCCAATCTGTTGAGTGGTATTTTCACCCGATTGTGAAAACACACTCTCCGATAGGATTCGAGTTCCAAATCCTCTCTTGCAAAGAAATTTAATAAACAATTTCTCCAAGGTCTCCGCTATGTTAGCATTTTGTATGAATAATAATATTCAATTTGAATGCTTGGAACACCTTAGTGGTTGCAAGTAACTGTAAACAAGGGGCACTGTTGGTTTATTTTATTTTGAAATTGTAATGATTGTTCATTTAATCAGAATGAACTCAATGTGAATTAATCTTAATGATGAAATTATTTTATTTTCGATTTTGGTAGATTTTCAAGTATTTTATTTCAATGACTGTAAATTCGACTAAAGTTAGATTTTCGAGGAAAATAAAAAATGTAGAGAATAAAAGAAGTGAAAATAAAATACAAAGAAACTAAAACTAAAGTACATTCAGAGTGCTACGATCCTATTTGACAAAACCGAAGATAATGAGGTTTTCTGCATACAACCTAACCTATTGAACCTGCAAAACTTGCACAATCCAGATAAGCTAGGTGCTGGTTTCTAGGGTTTTAACTATGGTTTTCAGATTTAGACATTCGCATGAAGCAACCAAGAGAACTTGCATTAAACTTCACCTATAAGCCTAAAAATCTGAAAAGGGGAAAAATAAACATTAAATCTTGCATGCAGAAAATAACTCCTTCTTTCTTGCCAATGAGATGCAACTCTCTGTAATTTTTGTATTAAAAATATGTCAGTTTACAACAACAGAAGCTTCCAGTTTATCAAAACCAGAACAAATGAAGGAAAACGCTCCTAAGCAGGCCCAGAATGGCCTATCGCCTTCAACTCTGCAACTCTGCTCGCAACGGTTTTCGACCCATGTCCATGAAGAAGAAAAACCAGTCCAATGTGGAAGAAAATATCCAGAGAAACCCAGTGCTAAGGCCTTGCCTTCATTACTGCAATCTTCTCTGAACAGTTCCGCCCCCCTCTGGCCTCTTTGAATGGCGTATTTAAACTATCCGAAAGAATTGTTTCTCCTTCCATGACGGTTCATTTCTTTTTCGATGGCTGTTCGTTTCACCTTCCCTGCACTGTTCGTTTCACCTTCCCTGCATGCATGTGCTTCGGTTTCCATTTTGTGGCCCTTTGTTGCATTTTCTCCACATAGGCTTGCGTTCATTTCCTTCCCTATGTAACGACCATCTTAAATGATTTCCAATCATTAAAGATTTCTTATGTAACGCTTGGTCTTATTTACTGGATTTTGTCATTATGTCCGCGTCACTATGCAGGTCCGTTACCTTGGCGAAAATGGAACATGTCGTGATATCGCGACACTTTTGCCTCCTTCCGTATTTTGTTGCTTTTAGCCGTGAAAATGTAACATGTCGCGATATCGCGACACTTTTTCTTTCTCTGCTTGTCTGCCCATTTTGAATCGCGAAAATGCAACATGTCGCGATATCGCGACACTTTTTCCTGTACGGTCGCGAAAATGCAACATGTCGCGATATCGCGACACTTTTTCCTGTACGGTCGCGAAAATGCAACATGTCGCGATATCGTGACACTTTTTCCTGTACGGTCACGAAAATGCAACATGTCGCGATATCGCGACACTTTTCTCCTCTGATTCTTTCTTTCCTCGTTTGGCCGCGATGGAGCAACATGTAGCGATATCGCGACACTTTTTCACTTTAGCCGCGATGGAGCAACATGTCGCGATATCGCGACACTTTTTATTTTTAGCCGCGATGGAGCAACATGTCGCGATATCGCGACACTTTTTATTTTTATCCGCGATGGAGCAACATGTCGCGATATCGCGACACTTTTTATTTTTGGCCGCGATGGAGCAACATGTCGCGATATCGCGACACTTTTTCATTTTTGGCCACGATGGAGCAACATGTCGCGATATCGCGACACTTTTTCATTTTTGGCCGTGATGGAGCAACATGTCGCGATATCGCGACACCTTTTCATTTTTGGCCGCGATGGAGCAACATGTCGCGATATCGCGACACTTTTTCATTTTCTGCCGCGATGGAGCAACATGTCGCGATATCGCGACACTTTTTCTTTTACGGTCACAATGGAGCAACATGTCGTGATATCGCGACACTTTTTCCCTCTCATGAAAATGCAACATGTCACGATATTGCGACACTTTTGTGATATTTTGTTTTTTTCCTTGATCTTTAGCCTATGGGCCCCTTCGACCTTCTTGGAACACATGCAAAAAAGGTGGGTCCCCAATTTTGGGGTGTGTTGTGGAGCAGCCACAACAACCTGCAAAACTATCATCATTAGGTAAATCTATCTATTTTGTTACATTTATTTATGACTTCTCAAGAAATACTTGGGTATATTTTCTATGAAATAAATATGAGATTTTTAAGATATTTTGAGATTTTAAGGCTCTTGTAGAAAATCAGATAAAGAAAAGATAAAGGTTTTGAGAAGTTATAATGGTGGTGAGTGTTTCTCTAATGAATTTTAGTAGTTTTGCAAGGATTTTGGAATATAAAGGTAAAGAAAAACTCTGTATACTCCATAATAGAATGGTGTTGTAGAATAGATTAACATGACATTGATGGATAAGGCTAGAAGCATGCTAAGTGGTACAAGGTTAGAAAATAAATTTTGGGTATAAGCTTTGTTAACAACATGTTACCTCATTAATAGATCTCCTACCTCAGTTTTGGTGGAAAAGACTCCATAGGAAGTATGGACTTGTAAGAAACCCTCTCTCAGACATATAACAGTTTTTGGTTGTCATGCTTATATGTATATCCCAAAAGAGAAAAGGACTAAGCTAGAATATAAATCTAAAAAATGTATATTTCTGGGTTAAAATACTAGTGTTAAAGAATATAAGTTGCAAAACCTAGGAACACAGAAGGTTGTTTATAGTCATAATGTGATATTTAGAGAAACAAAAGGGGTTCTAAAACAAGAAATGCAACCAAGCAAAGGACCAAAAATAGTGCAGGTAAAATTGGAATAGGAGGAAGAACCTCTGGTAGAACCTAAATTATAGAGAGATTATAAAGAGGAATATTTAGAGGAAGAACGTTAGGAGGAAGATGAAGATGGATAACCTAGAACTCCAATTTTAAGGAGATTATATCAAGAGATAAGACTTCTAGATAGGTATAGTCCTTCAAATTTTTGTTTTATATTTAATTTATCAGTTATTGATGAAGAACCCAAGACTGTAAAGGAGGTACTTTAGTCAAGTAATAATAATTCTTGGAAAAGTGCCATGGAAGAAGAAATAGAGTCTCTAGATAAAAATAAGACATGGGACTTGGTGAAATTACCTCCTGACAGAACACATGTTGGTTGTAAGTGGTTATTTAAGAAGTACAATATATAAGGAAATTTGGAGAAGTACAAGGCTCGCTTGGTAGGAAAAGGATTTTTTCAAATTTAGGGAATTAAATTTGGTGAGATTTTTTCTCCTAAGGCTAAACTAACTTCAATTATATTTTTGCTAGCTATTTTTACTGCTTTTGATTTTGAAATAGAATAGATGTTTGTAAAGATAACTTTTGTACATGGTGAACTTGATGAGGATATATATATGTCATAACCAAAATGTTTTAAGGTAAAAGGTAAGGAGGACCTAGAATGCAAGTTGAAGAAGTCTCATTATGGTTTGAAGCTATCTCCACGGATGTGGAACCAAAAATTTTATAGGTTTGTTTTGACACTTGGGCTTGGAAAAACCAAAGTAGATCCATGTGTATATTTCGAAAAGGAAGCTAAAGATTTTGTTATCATCGTATTGTATGTGGATGACTAGCTGTTAATTGGTAACAATAAGGAGATGATAAAGTTACTAAAATATTAATTATCTTCTAAATTTGATATGAAGGATTTGGGTGCTACAAAATTTATTTTGGGTATGGAAATAATAAGGGATCATGAAAATAGAAATTTGTGGTTAAATAAAATAAAATATGTTGATTTGATACTACAAAATTTTATAATAAATGATTGTAAACTAATATGTACTCCATATCTAGTTTTTCAAAATCTATCTACTAAACAGTGTCCCAAAATAGATGAAGAAATTGAATAAATACATCATGTTCCTTATGCTAGTGTTGTGGGCATCCTGATGTATGCAATGGTCTATACTAGACCTGATATTGCACATGTAGTGGGAGTAGTTAATAGATATATGTCAAATCCAGGAAAGAAACATTAGACTATTGTGAATAGGATCTTCATATACTTGTGTGGAACTATGGATTATGCTATATGTTATGGAGAAAATTTTAGAGGTAATGATATTGTAAATCTACAAGGGTTTTTGGATGTTGACTCAGGATGAATATCTTAACAAGATAAGATCCATGAGTGCTTATGTATTCATGCTATTTGTATGGGCAATAAGCTAGATGAGTAAAAAGTAATCAGTTGTTGCTTTATCCACTATAGAAGTAGAGTACATTGTAGAACACATGTCTGTAAAGTAGTGTGGCTATAGAGGTTGTTTTCAATAGTTGGTCTTAAACATAAGGTTATAATAATTAAGAGTGACAGTCAAAGTGCAATATTTTTGGCCAATAATCTTGGTTTTCATGATTGATTAAAACATATTGATATCAAGTACCATTTTGTGAGAGATATGGTTGAAGAGAACCAGGTGATATTGGAGAAAGTTGATACAAAGGAGAATACTATTTATTTGTTAAAAAATGTTGTACCTGCTTACAAATTGTCTTGGTGTAGAATATCTATGGGCATGGTTGCTCTTGACAGTTGACAATGGCAGTTTTTGTCCCCTATGGAAAGTATTCAACAAGTGGAATAATGTTGGAAATATGTTGAACATTTTCCATGTTATTTTTGTGGGGTTAACACTAAAAGGTACTGGACACTCTATACCTATACTCGTTGGGGTTAACATATTTTTTTTAGGATTTTTTAAGTTATTTTTAGACCCATATGGGCTTTTTGGGTTACTATATTTGAATCCATACTTTTTTACCCATGATATTGTAAAATATGTGCATGTGCCTTTCTTATATATATTGCACTTGCATTAGGTTTGGAGAGAGATAAAATAAGAAAATTATCGTATTAGAGACGATCAAGTTAATGCAATAAGAAGATAATATTGTGTTGGTTTTTCCCAGTTAAGGATTTGCAAGATAAATATTGTGTTATGTGTAAATCTACTATCTTCTTCTTTTGATTCTACAATTACAACTTTTATATATTTATTTTATCAGGGTTCTTAATTTCTCTTCATATTGCAATGTTGACCTTACCCCTTGCAATCCTTGCATGGTGAGTTGCTAGCACCATTCTCTTCTTTTTCTCCAAATATATATTTTTCCTTCTTTACATGGTTAAAATGAATTGATTTTCATTCTCATTTTTACCCCTACCTTTATCTCTCCTCTTTTTTCTCTTTCTTTGTTTATTCTTAGTTCTTCTCCATCTTCCATTTCAAGTTTCTTTATGAAATTTGCTTTCCTTCTTAAACTCAAGAGGGAATCCCATCCTTGGGGATATTGATGTCATCATTGCCCCATAAAGAACGTAAAATTTTCAAAGTGTGTGGAATCATACTCTATTTGCACCATTCCTAGTGTTCATCGTTTCAAGCCTGAAGGCATCTACACATCTCTTTAACAATTTTATTATGCCATAAATGCATCAAAGAGGGGGTAAAATATAGACACCAAAAATTGACCCATCCAAATGAGTCAATTTTACCTTAGATGTATAGGAAGCCTCTCGATTTTTCGAAGTGCAGTTTTTGAGATATTCACCCCTTAGTTCAACCCTTTTTCCTAGCATTGTCAGATTTGTGATCATCTTATACTAATTGTAAATTTGGATAGCATGCTTTGATCAATATGACCTTCAATAGTTAAATTTTATATATTTATAGTTAGCCTAGATTGACCATGAATTTGTGAGTTTAGGGTTTTCCCTCAAAACCCTAACCCATAAGCTGATATTTATCTTTGTTGAGCCCTAACCTTAGTTTTTGAACTTGAATATTTTTTTTGAATTACCCTCAAATATCCTATAAATAGGGGTATTAAGATATATTTTTGAGTAATTATAATTTTAATGGGTAATTGGTGATTAAAATTGGTAATTAGAGATAATGGTGAACTGATAGCAAACTAGAGAAGTAACAACATTGTGATATGATATCTACTATCTTATATGATCAATTTACCCTAGATTTAGTTCAAGTGGATCTTTGCTTCACCATCTCTAAAGTCCTAAAGGAAGGAGAGTAGGCTCACCCTAGGGGACCATTACCCTCTTGGTTGTTGCCTTTTCCCCTTTCTTGTTTTTTTCTTTGATTTACTATAGTTCTCTTTTTCACAACCATATTTTATTTTAGCTCTTTTGTTTATTTTTGCTTTCTAGTATTAGCTATCTACTTCCATTTCCTATCATTTTTTTAAGTATACCTTAGCTTTATTTTTACTATATACAAAACTTGTTTATGGTTGTTATACTACATTTAGATCATTATAATTCTTCCCTTTTCTTTTAGCCACAAATGCATGGTCCATCCTTATGGGACATAAATTTGGTGAAACTCTTGGTTTATCTTAATTTATATTTTTACCTCTATCTCAAATTAATGGATGCCTCTTATGGTGTGCGAATTTTGTAGAAACACTTTTTTGAGTATTTTTTGTGCTTTCCTTCACCCTTCTCCTAGCCATCACAATTTTGTGACCTCTACATAAGGATCATGAAATTAGCTAAGGTAACATGGATACAAGCATTTATTTCTTCTATTGTCTTCTCCTTACTTTTTACACTTTGTTTTTCTATGTTTCTACTTTCTGTGAAAACCCTTTTTTCTCTACTATGTATTTCTTTAGCTTCCATAAAGGTCAATACATTTCATGTGTATATTACAGTAAACTAAAAGGACCAAGGGTGCTTGAATTTTGTGCATATGAGCCTAGTCTTAATAGTGGCCCAAGAAAGCCCCCAAACACTAACAATATTTTTATGAGTTTTTTGTCTCTTTTGTAGTTTTTGCTTGGATTCACAGTCATTGTTTTTAGGGCATGAAATTGGATTCATGATCATGGTTTTCGAGGTGCAAATTTGGTGTAGGAACTAATGCAAGAAAAACTAAGTGCCTTGTTAGTATAAAAGTAAATTTGATTATTTTTTGTGTGCTATCATGTGTATTCATGTTCTTTTTTGTTTTTTTGTTAGTAGTAAAAGTACTTTTAATTTCACTATGAAAGTAATATTAGCTTAAAAAGAAATTAAAATTTATTTGGTTTTAATTTCCTAAAGCATTGAAAGAAAATCTATTTGCTTTTGTCCTTAGGTATTCAAATTAAAATTGTATATAATTTGTGCATTTAGGTTAGCTTGCATTTGTAATTTCCTTGTACCCTTACTTAAAGAAGAAAATATTATTTTCTATATCTTAGGAGTAGTTGTGCATGCAAAAGAAGAATCATTTCTAGGGTAGTTCCTATTTGTTTGCATCTTTGTTTTCTTGCATTTTTTTACAATATTTTTAGTAACTATAGTTTTATCTTCTTCAAGGCCAAACTTAGGTGATTTCAAATTAACACATCAACCCCCCCTATTTTAAGACTTGGAGTGAGTCTTTAAAACACTCTTGGTGAACCCCAAAACCAAATAATCACCAAGCCTAAAGTGTGAGGACTATAGCCTAGTTGTTACTCTGGCTCCCAACAGATCCATCAAGAATCATAGTGCAAGTTTTCCTCCTCTACACATAGTTCATGAATGACATAGGCTATTTGAATTCATATTTTAGTATATAGATGAATGTTATTTTCTTTATTATATAGGCCTTGATATACATATTAATTTCTTCATATTATTCTAGTCATTATAATATTATTTTGATATTTAATATTGTGGCTATTTTATATTGGGGACCTATGATATTTTATGGTAGTAAGGCTTAAAAATCCAACAATGGTATCAAAGCTACCACCTAACTCTTTCTAGTTTGATAGATTTATTTATTAGCCACCATTATTAATTAGCTTTGTCCAATTTTGATAAAGTTAATTTAGAGTCTATTAACTTTAAAGGTAGTGCATAATTGGACTCTAATTTTAAAAGGTCTTATTGAGTAGAGCAAGCTAGGGTATTTTCACTTGGTTGAACAAAAACTAATGAAGACTAGAACTCATCTATATTAAAGATAAGAGCTAACTTAGAAGAGAAGTTGGGCATTTATTAATAGGTTGAATCAACCCAAGAGAAATTTGGTCATTCATAGATAGAGCCACCCTAAAATTTATTTGAAGATTTGAAATTTATAGATTGAAGATTGAGGCTTAACCAACCTAGAAAATAGTTGGTCATTCAAGGATATTCAAAGCCACCCTGACATTGATATTGGGTTCTCTAGTAAGGAATATAATCATATTGGGTTCTTATGTGCAACCTAAGATATTGAATATTTCAAATTGAAATAGAAGCAACAATAGAAATTAAGTCAAAAGTTTGAGAAGCTTCCTATAGAGATAGAGAAGAATTTTAGCTTCTTGAGCTTAATAAGTATTCAAAGATTCTTATATAGTTTTGGAGTAGTAATAAAAGCAAGTATAGAGATACATAGAATAAGAAAGAAGTATTTATAATAGAATGCAAATAAGCAGAATCAATAAGAGATAAGTGAAAGAACAAAACTTAGAGATATATAAGAAAAATTAATACAAATGAGAGAAGAATATAGAACAATACAAATAATATAAGAAGCACTAAACAACAATAAATAGATAGAAGAGAGCATCTAGTGTCCAATAATATATAGATATTAAGAGGCTATCAGAGAAATAGAAACAAGAGGCTAGCTTGAATAGATATAGAAACAAGTGATTAGCATAATGGAAATGTAAGCTTAGTTATAGAAAAAAATTCTAAGTAATATAGTGTGGCTAAGGAAAGCTAAAATAGATTCTATAATACAACAAAGCTAGACAATCCATAGTGCAATAGCCAAACCATAGTGTAGTATATCCAAGACACATTGCAATATAATAAGGATAGTGTAATAAAATAAAGCTAGAGTGCCATCATCAGTCTAGACATAAGCACTAAAGAACATTGCCATCCATTTAGATGACTACACTAGGAGAAGTATCACCTAAATGTAAGCATTGGAGAGTGACACCATCCATTTGGTCAAGTGTGCTATAAGAGTACCACATTTTATCTTCAACCATTAGCGCTAGGAGAGTACCTTCTTATAGTAGTCATTTTGATATAAAGTACTAAGATAGCACTATCCATACAAACTATAAAGATTTTATATTCACAAGCTAGGAGAGCACCCATGATACAAAAGGTGAAATATTAGAGAGCAAGGCTAAAACAATCCAACAATGGATGACTTCAAATATTTTAAATCCAAATGGAACCTGGGGGAGAAAGCAGGGTCCTTGGATGAATTTAGGTTAACATTGGAATCTATAGGACACACCATCATTCATAGTAGACAAAGCATAGAGGAAACAAACTATCAAGGAGAATTGAAACCATAAGTAATGACATGTTGAGAACAATGGGAATATCATTGAGGAGTTAATGGTAACATTCAATGTTATTCTCTAAATGCATAAGCTATTTGATAATTGGAGGGAAATTAGATTTCCAATTATTTTTTAAGACTAGCATATTATAGTAATAAGGTTTTATGAGTTATCTATTTTTTTTATTGATAAAAATAAATGAGGGTTTTTAAAGGAGTCCCAAAACCTTTTACAAGGAAACTAGTGGGGAGCAAACTAACCAAAGATCACTCACTACCCACCCCAAAGTTTGATAACATAATTTTAGAAATATTGAGTTGTCATTGATGTCAAAGGAACAAGGTATTTAAGGTAGAAATATTCTTCAAGGGTGATGAGCTTATAAGGATGGATAAAATATCAATGATGGACAATCATTCAAGGCAAGCATATAATTAAGATGGAGCAAAGCAAAGAAAATATTTTTAAGGCATATAATTCAGATGGAGCAAAGCAAAGAAAATATTTTTAAGTAAAAGTTTATAATATTTAATATAATATTTAAATATTATAAAGAAAAGTTTAAAAGAGACAAAGGTTTAAAGGATTAAGATAGAGAGGTTTAGAGTTGCTTGGGTCAAAATATTTAAAATTATAAAAGGTTGCATGGAACAAAGGATTAAATATTTGATATTATAATATTTAAAATCCTAGATTTTAAATATTATAATAAAAAAGGGTTTGAAAAATAAAAGGTGCCAAATATTATTGGAAGTGTTATAAAGAAAATATTTCAGCTGACGTCATTGATAAATTGAAGCACTGTGGAGGCTAATAAATATGATAATATTTTAACATTAATGAAAAGAAAATTTGAATATTGATTCAACAAGGTGAGTGTGAATGACATCGAATATGAGGAGGAGCATAATGAACATTTGATAGCGAAGAAGGAAGAGAATTTAAAGATTGTATCTGCTACTTTAACGTCATCCACTGATGTAGCCTAGGCGGTGGTTTAACTTGTGCTAAATCACTGCGTGGAAGAAGGTTGAGGTTCAAAACTCATCGATGCCATTTTTGCTGAGATTTTACTGTTGTTGAAGATCACACAACAGAGTCAAAATCATTAATGCATATTTTAGTTCCATCCATATGGTCATCCCAATTGGTCACACATTTTTCTAAGGAGCTAGAGGTTAGAATGTCAAAACCCATCCACACAAGCTAAATTTTGATGTGAGGTAAGGATAAAGGCTTTTGATTAAAGGGAAAAGGTTTTTGATTAATTTTTGAAAGGGAGATATAAGGGTGTATGTTGTAAAGTCTTTATTTTACAAATATTATAAAGGGGAGCTATAAGGATTTATGTTATAAAGTTGTTATTTTGCAAAGTTTAAAAGGTAGATATAAGGGATATGTTTTGCACATTATAAAAGGGAGTGATAAGGTAGAAGGTTATTAGTTCAAAATTATATTTTTGCATGTTGTAAAAGGAAATATAAAAAGGTATTTTGTTGATTAAAAAGCTTTATTTTGTGAGTGTGAAAAAGGAGATATAAGGAATTATTTTCAAGCCTTATTGTGCACATATTTTTGAGAAGGATTTTTAATGTGGATGATTTGATGTGAGAGATTTGCTAATAAGTTTTTGAAGTGGCACTAGAAAATAAAATTATTTCTGTCAAGATAGGTTTTGAAGGCACATCATCATCAAGGCAGTTTTAGAGGTATGGTGATTTAATTTCTTACTCAAGGTTTTTTTTTGGATGAACAAAATATTTTGATTTCATATGGTTGGAGATATAAGGATTGATTGATTGAGCACCTTTTTTAGTGATATTGGAAATGAAAGTGCAAGAGTTATAGATCCATTTTGTAAAGAAAATTTGTGCATTGGTTTTGAGTGATATTGTGAATGAAAGTGCAAGAGTTGTAGATCAGTTTTTTTAAACAAATCTGTGCATTGATTTTGAGTGATATTGGGAATAAAAGTACAAAATTTATAGATCCGTTTTGTGAAGCAAATTTGTGTTTTTTCATTATTTATTTTGAGAGTAGATGAAAAGGACATATTTGTGCATGATGATTATTTTTGAAGTGAATATGGAAATCAACAATTACCAGGTTAGTAATAAAGTGCTATACTAGAGCTACCTTGAAAATGTAATAAATGTGAGACATGTGAATGTAAAGAACATATTGAGCATTTGTTTAGTGCATATCATTTCCTATATGTTCATGAAGATAAAAGAATTTTGGGTAGAATATGTATGAATTGCTCTATGAGAAAAGTACATTGAAGAATAGATAAAGAACTTGATGACATCATTATGCAAGATTTGAGAACATATGAACATTGTTTGTATGCAAGATTTGGGAATGGATAAACGTTGTTTGTATGCAAGATTTGGTAAATATATGAGCATTATTTGTGAGAATATTTGAGTAGGCCTTTTGAGTGGGATTGTGAGTAGATTTGAGTAGGCATTTTGAGAGGGATTATGTGTAGATTTGAGTAGGCCTTTTTGGATAGGCTTATGATTAGATTTGAGTAAAGTTGTGAGTAGTGGTTTTGTGAGTAAAATTGAGTAGAATTATGAGTAGGTTTGAGTAGGGTTTGTGAGTATATTTAAGTAGAGTTATGAAAATATTTGAGCAAAGTTATGAGTTGGTTTGAGTAGAGTTGCAAGTAGGTTTGATCATTGTTATTGAGAAGATTTGAGCAAGATTAAAAAATCTATGTGAGCAATATTGAGAGCAGGTTTTGGAGCATATTTGAGCAAGCCTTGTGTGTAGGCTTGGAGCAAATTTGAGCAAGCCTTGTGTAAAGTCTTGGAGTATATTAGAGCAAAGGGGATTGAGGTCTCCTATGGATAGAGGTCCATGAACAAGAGTAAAGGGGATTGGATTCTCTTGTGGATAGAAGTCCTCGAACCATATCAAAGGGTATTGGTGTCTCCTATGGATTGGAATACATAAAATTGTGAGAGGAGATAGGTGTCTCCTGTGGATATATTTCCACAAAAAGAGTAATAGGGAATGAGTTCCCAAGAATTTTGTTTAGAAATTTATAAGAAATATTTCTTCATGGATGTAGCTTACATTGGGTGAACCACATTAAATCTATGTCTCTTAATTATGTGATGATTTGTGCATTATTTCATTATCGCAATTGATAATATTGGTTGATATTGATTTGGAAAGAAAATTAAAAGTTATATCTTATACTATTCACCCCCCTTCTCAGTATAAGCTTGTATTCTTCAATTGGTATCAAAGCAAGTTCCTTCATGAAAGCCTAATAGCTTGAAGGAAGATATTATAGGAACACACATGGATCATAATGAAGGGTTTTTATCAGATAAGGCTCCATTGTTTGATGGGACTAACTATGCTTTCTATAGTTTGAGGATGAAGACTTATTTTATGGCACATGGATATGATACATGGCAAATCATTGAAAATGGATTAACACCATCTATAAATCCTCCTATAGATATAAGTGGTAAGAAACCATATGAATATAATGCCAAGGTAATGAATGTAATTTTGAGTGGGTTATGTGAATCAGAGTTTGTTAAAATTATGCAATGCACTTCAACAAAAGAAATATGGGATAAGTTACAAAAAAAATATTAAGGATATGAAAAGGCCAAAATGGCAAAACTTCAAACATACAAGAGGATGTTTTAAAACTTGAATATGAAATATGACGAAGATATTGCTATGTATCTACTTCGTGTTGATGAGGTTGTCAACACTATTCATGGACTTGGAGAAAATATTGAGGAATCTAATATTATTTAGAAAATATTGAGGTCACTCCCTATGAGGTATGATGCAAAGGTTTCAAAAATAGAAGAGATGAAGGATCTCAAAACTTTAAGCATGGATGAGGTACATGGAATTCTCACATCCTATGAGATGAGGATAGAAAAAGAACAAACATAAAAAAGAGAGGCAACATTCAAAGCTTCAAAGAAGAAAATAATAAATAATAAGAATCAAGTGAAGAATCAAGCAGTGAAGAAGAGGCTAACTTTGTGAGAAGAAATAAGAAGGGTCCAAGAAAACAAAAAAATATGCAGATTGTGAAATATTTTAGCTGTGGTAACATTGGTCACTATGTAGCTAATTTTCCACAAAATGGAGGTAGTAGCAATGAAGAAGAAAAGGATTACAAGAAAAATAAGGAAAGAAAGTTTTATTATAAAAAAAAAATAGACATGGTCAAGGAAAGAATGAGAAAAAGATCTTTCAAAGGCACAAGAAGAGTTTTTATGCTAAAGAAGCAAGCAATGGTTCAAGTAAAATTTATGTAAACCTCTCCAATAGTGAAAATAAGAAATCCTATTTTTGGCCATAGAATAGAATAAATATGCTCCTATTATCAAAAACCAAAAGAAGAAAAATAAGATGCTCTTATGATTAAATACCTATAAAAATAAAAGATTCAAAAAAGGAAGAGAAAGCCACAGGTGATATGGAAAAGGAACTTGATTTTGAAGAGTTCAAAAGGGAGAGCTTAAGATTGAAGTATCAAGTACAAGAGGATGAGAAAACGAAGGCAAAAATTCTACAAGATCTCATCAATATAAAAGTTAAGATTGAAGAGGTAAAGAATGTTGAAGAAGGTATGGCTGAAAAGTTAAAGGTAAAAGAACTAGAATGTGAAAGACTATAACATTAAGCTGACATTATAAGGAAGGGACTTGAGAAATTAAATAATAAGATATAACAGTTTAGGAAAAGCTCAAAATATTTGGATGATATTATCAAAACATAGAAATCTCCATTTATAAATATTGAACTTGGTTATGAGGAAGGTCAAGAGGTACAAGAAGAGGAGTCAAACTCAAAAGAAATAGAAGCATCAAAGAAGGTATTTGAAGAAGATCCTAAGACCTATACTAATAAGTTGAGAAGCAAAAGCATCAAATAGGAAGAAAACAATGCATCATCAAGGAATAGGGACTATCACAGGAAAATCAAATAAATAAGCATGCAATCATATCCTCCAAGGCAAGATGAATATCTCTTCCAAGGTTATTGTGACTCATGTAATATTTTTGGTCATAAAGCTATACATTGTAGGGTTCATTGTAATAATTATTATGGCTTCACCAAGAGAAATTTCAAGTCATTTGCACCTTTTAAGGACTACAAAATCATGTGTTTCAAGTGCAATAATTTTGGGCATAAAGCTAAATGGTGTAGAACAGAGTTTCCAAAACTTCCAAAGACAAGCAAGAAAAAGGATGCTCAAAATATTCAAAGAGGTATGACTTCAAAAATTTTGAGAAAGAAAATTGAAAAATAAGAAGATCATTATAAATTGGGAGTAGGTTCACCCCAATCCTATTAAAAATCACCTCAAGAAAAGGAGGTGGTGAGATGGCTATGCTAAGTGTCTTATATTTAGCCCCAAGAAGCCCTTTGCCTTTGATGTCAAAGGGGGAGAGAATTAAGTGAGAGGGAGCAGCTTATCATGGGAAGCAGATTGGGAATCCAATTGCAGTAAAAGAAATATTTTTGTAGGGTTGCCACTAATGACAAAGGGGGTTATTGTTAGAAATATTGAGTTGTCATTGATGTCAAAGGAACAAGGTATTTAAGGCAGAAATATTCTTCAAGGGTGATGAGCTTATAAGGATGGATAAAATATCAATGATGGACAATCATTCAAGGCAAGCATATAATTTAGATGGAGCAAAGCAAAGAAAATATTTTTAAGGCATATAATTCAGATGGAGCAAAGCAAAGAAAATATTTTTAAGTAAAGGTTTATAATATTTAATATCATATTTAAATATTATAAAGAAAAGTTTAAAAGAGGGACAAAGGTTTAAAGGATTAAGATAGAGAGGTTTAGAGTTGCTTGGGTCAAAATATTTAAAATTATAAAAGGTTGCATGGAACAAAGGATTAAATATTTGATATTATAATATTTAAAATCCTAGATTTTAAATATTATAATAAAAAAGGGTTTGAAAAATAAAAGGCACCAAATATTATTGGAAGTGTTATAAAGCAAATATTTTAGCCGACGTCATTGATAAATCGAAGCACTATGGAGGCTTATAAATATGATAATATTTTCACCTTAATGAAATGCAATTCGAAGATTGATTCGACGTGGTGAGTGCGAATGGTAGTGAATAGGAGGAGGAATATAACAAACATGACAACGAAGAAGGAAGAGAATTTAAATATTGTATCTACTTCTTTGACATCATCTGATGGTGTAGCCCAGGTGGTGGTGTGACTTGTGCTAAATTTTTGCATGGAAGAAGGTTGAGGTTCGAAACTCGTCGATGCCAGTTTTGCTGAGATTTCAGTGTTGTTGAAGAGCGCACAACGAAGTCAAAATAATTAACACATATTTTCATTCCATCCGGTTGGTCATCCCAATTGGTCACACATTTCGCTAAGATGCTAGAGGTCAGAATGTCAAAACCCATATGTGCAAGCTAAATTTTGATGTGAGGTAAGGATAAAGGTTTTTGATTAATTTTTGAAAGGGCAAAGGTTTTTTATTAATTTTTGAAAAGGAGATATAAGGGTGTATGTTGTAAAGTCTTTATTTTACAAATATTATAAAGGGGAGCTATAAGGATTTATGTTATAAAGTTGTTATTTTGTAAAGTTTAAAAGGTAGATATAAGGGATATATTTTGCACATTATAAAAGGGAGTGATAAGGTAGAAGGTTATTAGTTCAAAATTATATTTTTGCATGTTGTAAAAGGAAATATAAAAAGGTATTTTGTTGATTAAAAAGCTTTATTTTGTGAGTGTGAAAAAGGAGATATAAGGAGTTATTTTCAAACCTTATTGTGCACATATTTTTGAGAAGGATTTTTAATGTGGATGATTTGATGTGAGAGATTTGCTAATCAGTTTTTGAAGTGGCACTAGAAAAGAAAATTATTTCTGTCAAGACAGGTTTTGAAAGCACATCATCATCAAGGCAATTTTAGAGGTATGGTGATTTAATTCCTTACTCAAGGTTTTTTTTTGGATGAAGAAAATATTTTGATGTCATATGGTTGGAGATATAAGGATTGATTGATGAATATTTTTGAGTGATATTGGAAATAAAAGTGCAAGAGTTATAGATCAGTTTTGTGAAGCAAATTTGTGCATTGGTTTTGAGTGATATTGGGAATGAAAGTGTAAGAGTTATAGATAAGTTTTGTGAAGCAAATTTATGCATTGGTTTTGAGTGATATTGGGAATGAAAGTGCAATATTTGTAGATAAATTTTGTGAAACAAATCTATGCATTGGTTTTGAGTGATATTGGGAATGAAAGTGCAAGAGTTATAGATCAGTTTTGTGAAGCAAATTTGTGTATTGTTCATGATTGATTTTGAGAGTAGATGAAAAGGACATATTTGTGCATGATGATTGTTTTTGAAGTGAAGGTGGAAATCAACAATTACCAGGTCAGTAATAAAGTGCTAGACTAGAGATACCTTTAAAATGTAATAAATGTGAGACATGTGAATGTGAATAACATATTGACCATTTGTTTAGTGCATATCATTTCCTATATGTTCATAAAGATAAAATAATTTTGGGTAAAATATGTCTGAATTGCTCTATGAGGAAAGTACATTAAAAAATAGATAAAGCACTTGATGACATCATTATGTAATATTTGATAACAGATGAACATTTTTTGTATGCAATACTTAGGAATACATGAACATTATTTGTATGCAATATCTAGGAAATATATGAGCATTGTTTGTGAGTAGATTTGAGTAGGTTTTTTGAGCGGTATTGTGAGAATATTTGAGTAGGCTTTTTAAGCAGGACTGTGAGTAGATTTGAGTAGGTCTTTTGAGTAGGCTTGTGAGCAGATTTGAGTAGGTATTTTTGGATAGGCTTGTGAGAATATTTGAGAAGAGTTGTAAGCAGTGGTTTTGTGAGTAAATTTGAGAAGAAATATGAGCATATTTGAGTAGGTTTTATGAGTATATTTGAGTAGAGTTGTGAGTATATTTGAGCAGATTTGTGAGTAGGTTTGAGTAGAGTTGTGAGCAGTGTTATTGAGTAGATTTGAGCACGATTGAGAAGGTTATGTGAGCCTGATTGAGATCAAGTTTTGGAGTAGATTTGAGCAAGCCTTGTGTGTAGGCTTGGAGTAGATTTGAGAAAGCCTTGTGTAAATGCTTGGAGTAGATTAGAGCAGAGAAGATTGAGGTCTCCTATGGATAGAGATCCACAAAAAAAATAAGAGGGGATTGGAGTCTCCTATGGATAGAAATCCACAAACTAAAGTAGAGGGGATTGGTGTCTCCTGTGGATTGGGATCCATAAAATTGTGAGAGGGGACATGTGTCTCCTATGGATAGAGTTCCACAAACATTTTAATATGGAATGAGTTCCCAATAATTTTGTGGAGAAATTTAGAAGAAATATTTCTTCGTGGATGTAGCTCACATTGGGTGAACCACGTTACACATATGTCTCTTAATTATGTGATTATTTGTACATTGTTTCATTATTGCAATTGATAATATTGGATGATATTTATTTGGAAAGAAAAGTAAAAGTTTGATCTTAAAATGTTCACCCCCCTCTCAGTATAAGCTTGTGTTATTCACATAAAAGATAAAAAACATTAGGGATCCATCCATCCCATGAACCAGTCCTAAGGACCCCACATCCCACGAAGAGTGGACAGTTATCTAATTTTTGAATGCTAACATAATGGAGTAATAAGGATTTAATCTATTAAAGGAGTTATAAGGTGATAAAGTTTTTCTTTTTAAGTTCTAATTTTTTAATGCTAGCATAAAGGAGTAATAAGAATTTAATTTATTAAAGGAGATATAAGGTTAAAGTATTTTATGTTTTTGAATTAGTATTTTAAAGTTTAAAGTTTTTTGAGATTTGATTTCTTAGAGGAGTTATAAGGTTTGAAGTTTTTTGAAATTATAAAGTTTTTTATTTAAGAAGTTATTAAAGAAATTTTATTTATTAAAATGTTGTAAATTTAAAATTTGGATTTAAAAGGTTGTCTACATTAAAGGATTGGAATAATTTAGAATTTGAAAATTTCTATTTGAGTTATTTTTGTTTAGCTTGGGATATATAAGGTTTTTTACCTTAAAGGATTTAAATTTTTTTGAATGAGTTACATTATGTCAAACAATAAACGTTTCCTTTCTGAATCTCAACTTCTAAAAGGACCAAATTTTGCATCATGGAAGAACAAAATGAAATCAATCCTAGTTGTATAAAAACTATAGGATATAGTAAGTAAAAAAAAGAAAAAACCTAGAAAGGATATAAGAGAAATACAAATATTTTATGAAGGTGATGCACAAGCACTTATGTTGATAACATTTACAATAATTTATGAAATTCAACCATTCTTAAGTGGAGCAGAAACTTATATAGAAGAATAGAATACTTTATCCAAAAAAAATGAAGATCAAAATAAAGCTACAATTATAAATTTACAATCCCAATTATATTCCTTAAAGGTCAATAGCATAGAAAGTATAGAAATTTTTATTTTTAAAGTATTAGATATAGAAGCAAATTTATTAAAAAATGGAGAAAAAATAGAAGATAAATTTCTTATCCAAGTTACATTAAGGGCACTTCCAAAAATCTACAAACACCTAGTCACATCTTTGCAAGTATTAAGAAAAGAGACTACATTTGATGACTTAGTTAATATTATTTAGGAATATGAAGTAGAAAACATAGTCAAAGATGAAATTACTAATAATGTTGGTATCTAAAGAGAATATACCAAGTAATATAGGTTTGACTTCCATATACAGATCTAAATAAAATTTAAAAAAAAATTATATATGCAAGAGAAAATGTCATAATACTATTTTTTGTATATATAATCAAAGAAATCTAATGAATATGAATCATTGAAGTCAAATGAATAAACTAGTACAACAAAGTCAATATCAATCTTAGTATTGATATAATATTGAACAAAAATAATAATTTAAATCTTAATATCAACAACATCAATATAAACCTCAAATATTAGTATGGTCATCACAAACAACCTCACTACAAGTTATAGAAGAAAATAAAAAAGGAAGCCTAGTTCAAGATATTCATGAAATACAAGAATTATAAGAAACATATGAAGGAAATGAGTTTAGAGATCTTACAGTAAAACTTTGAAGATGTACATTTTTCAAAGAAATTTGAATATACTGATGTTGTAGTTTCTATAGAACATTACTATATAGAAAGAGAAACTCAATAAAGACAAGGTAAGATCAAGACCTGAACTGAAAAGAACAAAATAAAGAAATGGAAGAAGAAGATCAAGAAAGTACAAAAGAAGAAATAAAAAAGCTACAAATTAAAATCAAGTACATGAATGAGAGGTTGATGGATCACATGCTAAAATCCTAAACAAAATTACAAAGTTTGATATTGAAGATTAAAGACAAAGATGAAGTCCAATATTGAAGACTAAAGCCTTCAATAACCAAATAATGTAATGCATGTGGGATGTAGGTCCAAGGTGTAAACTAATTGGTTTGGTGAAACACCATAAAGGGGAGACTAAATGCTTGTTTGTATTCCTTCTTATTTTAGGGGCATAAAAGGTTTACAATGATGCAACATGGTGGTTATAGGGATAGAAAACATTGATAATCGTGGCAGCTATTGATTCCACCTTATTTTAAAAAAAAGTAATACATGGGAGGTGTTAAGGTATATTATATTATTTAGTACATGCTAATATACCCCCATGGTAACTTCATGGTACATTTGGAAATACATAATAGAATAGGGTTGAGTCTATAGTTTAGAGTGTGATTTATATTTCTCCTTTTATGTATGTGGAAACGCACAAGTGTCATGTAAGAGATAATGTACACAAGTATCTTGTATGTAAGAGTGTAAATATGTAATATGAGGATGTGCATAAGTGTCATAGATTGGGAATAAATGTAGAAGTGTAAGATTCATATGTGTAAGTGCCTTTGAGTCAAGTGTTCATCTAGTATGCAAGTGGCAATATGATAAGATAAGAGTCATGAGACTTGGAATATGGAAAACAATAGTCAAGTATGTGAAAAGTCACATTACTATGGATATATTATAGAGATAATACTCCATGAGAATAAATGCAGATCTGATTCATATATCATTATTTGTTTGTAAGAGGATGTGAAGGAATAAATTTTGTATACAAATTTGAGCAATTAATATTGTTTGTTTTCTTCATGCATAGTTCATGAATGACATAGTCCATTTACATTCATATTTTAGTATATAGATGAATGTTATTTCCTTTATTATATAGGCCTTGATATACATACTAATTTTCTCATATTATTCTACTCATTATAATATTATTTTGACCTTTAATATTGTGGGTATTTTATATTGGGGATCTATGATATTTTGTGGTAGTAAGGTTTAAAAAGCTAGTAAATAATGCACAAAGGCTTTTTGTATTGTATGTTTTAATTATTAGTGAAGCAACCATGTATATCTTTTAGAAGCACTAGGATGTTTTACAACTATATACAAATCTAAGGTGGATCACCTGTGCAATTTTACTAAAAAGAAGATAATAGGGAGCAATGAAGGGTCTCAATTTATGAGTGCCTAGAATATTTACCTAAAGCAACTTGTCTTTGTCTAAAGTAGTTCTCAGTTGTGGTTAACTATACTCAAAAGGATTCCAATTTTGTTGAAGGTACCACTAGTTAGGTATCTCTATTTTATTTTGTTCCTTTATCCTTCTATTTTGTTCCCTTATCCTTCTTACATCTTCCTATGGAGGGTCACTCTTAGGAAATGTTAAATATCGTATGAGTGCATATAGGGGTTATTTTTAATATCAAGTTGAACCATTGGTATATTGGTAAGTATATTATAGGGGAGGGATGAATTTAAATAATAATACTAGAATGTGACCCTTTAATTGATTATAATAAACTATTAATTACAAAGGTATAACTTTTCATAAGGAATGTGCTCTTTCACTAGAATATAATAAATAGAGAGAAAATTATTCATTCACATTCATAATCAAATATCATGTACTTATATTTACCTCTTATTGATAAATACTTGATAGTTAACACTCCTACATAAATTTGTAAAAGGTGAACCAATATGAATGAATGAATGATAAGACATTCAATGGTTTGTATGTCTTATCAAAGTTTATCCAAAGATAAATATGAATGATTCAATATATTGATCAAATATAATAAAGCTACTTCAATATTCATGATTTAATTATATATTCATTCACCTTTTATTTAAAATAGTAAAAGTTATTATATTGATTCACTTTTGAAGAAAAAAACTTAATTGTATATAATAAATATATTACTTTAACATGATTTTCAATATATTTTAAGTTTCTTATTCCATGCACATGAAATCATATGTAGTTAATCCTATTAAATGTAAAACAACTAAGTGAATAAATGATCAAATTAAAATACGAAGTCATATACCCTTTAATTCATTTAATTTTTTAAAATATCATTGCAATGAATTGAGTGAACATACTCACACATGAAATAGACCATAAAAATTATGTAAATAAAAAACACAAGAAGATGTAAATATATAAATTAAATATAAATAACACATATACTCATGTTAGGGTATTTGGATAACAAGTGGCTATGAAAAATTTCAAAATATAAGAAGAGAGATTCAATTTCAAATCTCCACTCCTCACAAGTAGATGATACGTAAAGTTCAATTGAAGTTTGATTAGGTTTGCTAGTGTGGATAGGGCTGACTGTTAGGTGAATTTGAAGAAAGATAATCCCTTAGACATGGATTCTATTTCCATAGAATAAATTCTCACGAATGAACGCCCAACAAAAAAACATTAATTCAATTTATTTTATTAGTATAAATATAATTTTAAAATAAAAATAAATTCGCAAGGATGGACCTCTAGCAAAAAAAAATTCAAAAACACTAATTCAAATCATTTTATTAATATAAAGATAATTTTTAAATAAAAACTTTTAAATAAGTATATTAAAAGTATATATTTTATTAGTTCCAATCAACCAACAAATGATTAAACTAGCTTAGATATAAAGGATATATATATCTAAAAATGTGAGGCACCTATCTCATTTCTTGGGGGTGTGATCTCCAAGATATTGCAATGGATATTCATGTATTTATACAATATTTTATTAAACAGTTGCAACGGTTGGTTAGTCGTCTATTTTAGTTTAAACATTTTAAATGTTTGCAATAGTTAGTTAGTCGGTTGTTTTAGTTTAAATATTTTAAATGTTTTTGTTAATGTCGGCTTTTTAAATAAATAAAAAAAATGTTTATAGCATGACATGTATGACCTCTTTGCCTCCCACCCCCCTGTACGCCATTGTAGGAACGCCTCTCGATGTAATAATTGAGTGTCTAAAAAGTTGTTTCAATAATATTCAAATTAAATAAAATATTTAAAATACAATTTATTAATATTTCAAAAAAATTAATAACAATGTAGTTTCTATAGGTTGTTTAACATCTCTTATAATTTTATTTCACAAAAGTGAATCCTTTTGGCATATTATTTTAGACCCATTTTGATTCAAATATAAAATAAAATAAAATGTTAGACACATCTCAATAAATGTGTGTATTTTGGTAGGATTTTTTTGATAAATGAAATCCTTTATCAATGATTAATTTTTTTTTTTTTTTAAAGCGAAAAACCCCTTGCGGGGCCGCCTTGGTATGAGAGACCACGAACAGGGGGTTCTACACCGTCAAATTCACCCGAGAGTCGCACCCGACCCTACCCACACCAACATTATCAATTGGATTTTGGATACCCAATTCAGCTTTTTGGTAGGGTGGAGATTTGAACCTAGGACCTCCCTTGGAGGATTGCCCTCTCCTCTCCAACTCACCTACAAAACCTGGGTCCAATGATTAAATTTTTAATTCTTTGCTTAAATGATTCAAATATAAATTATAAAAATAAATATTAATAAAAATATATATATTTTTTGAATTTATATGGTGGAATCGGTAGCCGCCACAAATCTAGGCAGGCTATCCAGCTTTTAAGGCCACCATAATATTCTGCATTGTCCATCCCGAAAGTCACCACACAGATCTTCGTGCAGTCTGACCCTATAACCACCATGCCACAAACATTTTAATCCTTTTACGCCATTGAAAGCACCAAGAAATGGAAAATAATTCAGTCCTGTGAGGCCCAAGATTTGAACCTTGGACCTTCGACCCCCTTACAGGATTTGATCAAACCAATTGGTCTACACCTCGGACCTTAAAAATAAAATTTAAAAGATGCTATAATTTGCAAATATTAAACATTATTTAATAATATTATTGATTTTTCTATAATTATAAAAAATGGTGTTAAATTTTGAATATAACTAAAAAACTTACCATAAAACTAATAATTATAGCATTTATAATTTCTAAATAAAAAATAACAAATAAACCTATAAACACTAGATTATAAATTTTTTCTCCAACTAAATTATATCATTAATTAATATATTTAATTAAAAGGAACACTTTACATGGAGTGTATTTGAAAAAGTAAAGGGAACCTTTTTAGCTGGAAGCTAGTGTGGAATCCACAAATGAATGTATTTGGGTTCAGTTGACATCAACATCAATATTTTCGTAAAAATTTCCCCATCCATAGGTAATCCAAGTTATTGTTTCTGTGCATCGAGTTTTCTTGTTTTAGAATATCTTCACATGTTTTTCACGATTAATGAAGGTACCATTTTCTTCATCAAATGTGATATTATTTATTTTAAATAAATTTCATAGGCTAATTGTAAGGTTTGCAATAGCACAAAAGAAAGAAAATATCTCCTAGAGGGTTAATGGAATAAGATGTAAGTTTGATGTGATCAAGTTGCATCCTCTTTCTCCAAAGGTTATTTATGGCCAGGATACTATTAACATTAGTACATTCTTCTTGTTAGATTGAACATTTGTCCCTTTCTTGGTGCTTTCAACAACGTAAAAGGTTTAAAATGATCATGACATGGTGGTTATAGGGGTGTGTGGTGGCTTCTGAGGTGGACAATGTAGAATATTGTGGCATCCATAAAAATCTATGGCTATCGATTCTACCATGTTTAAAAAAACATTGGTACATCCTTCTCTAATATTTATCTTTAAATATATTTAATATAAGTATTTGATTTGAGACTATTTATATGTATCAAATAAATTCAAACTTCAAGATATCTAGTTAATTTTAATGTAAGGGTTACAAAAACTAGACTCTACCAATCATGTAATCTAGAATCACTAGTATTTGATATTTGGTTGCTTCTCTACACCAGGGCAAGCAATAGGGCAAGAAAAATAAGACTAAGCTGGCTTTAAGTCACCAATGGAGGTTAATTTCTTAAATAAATATGATTTATTATTCTTTTAATTTGCACTCTACTTAAACCCTTAATTTTGCTCAACTTTTTTTTTTAATTATTTCAAGTATGTTATGAAATTAGGATAAACGACTTAGTTTTCCCCTCATTTGCACTCCTGCTTAAATTAGGTTATAAAATTCATATTTGCATACCATCACAGTTCATTATCATAATTTAAATATTGTTATTTACCATGCACCAAATATAGTTTCTAAAGGTAATAAAGTACTTCCTTATATCATCAACATTCCATTTTACTTGTTTTTTAGTTATTAATCATTGATATAATTGGTACCATTCATTGTCACTCTAGTCTTTGTGCTCTAGGATGGAACAGGTACACAAAATCAAGCGTTTATCTTTAAATCATGTATTTACTAGATATTGTAAGACCAAAAAGGCATGCACCCAACATTACAATTGCATAAACAGAAATAAAATGGATATTCATACACAAATTGACAAAGATGAAAGCAATTAAGTAAAATGCATCTTTATTTCTCTTTGAATCAATTCATGTTTTAAAAATGAATCCCTCTTAGGGATACCCTTTTTATACATAATTAAAATGTTACGATCTCTTCAAGGATAAATTCACTTTCCAAGCCTTTAAGGTGACACGAACTGCTCTATGGTGGAGTTAACCCTCTTCTTTGTGTTTATGAAGGAATTGAATGATTGAATCTCCTTCAATATTTGTTCCCTATGATCAAGAAACAACAATAACACGTCAAAATCAAGGGTAACCTCTCTTGATGAGGTATTTTAAAGAAGTTTCACAAAAGGATACCATGATAAGCATATAAACAAGAAAATGAGTAAAGCATGGTAGACCTATGTTAATCATGAAATGTGATCATTAAGCATATTCAAGAAAGCACGTATAATCTATCTACTGGATTAGTTGTCAAATAAGAAACAAAGGTACATGAAACAAGTCATAATTATAATAATTATCAAATTGACAACATGAAAGTAAACCTATTTCAACTTCTTAATCTAACTGGTCATATGTCTCTAAAACACTAATTGAATCTACATTAAGCCTAAAATGATCTAACTAATTAATTTGCAAGAAATAAAACAAGAAAATTTGTAGCCATTTGCTCACTGTGGGTCTAATATGTGGTCAGCACTATAGACTACAGCTGACAGTTGTGGCAAAGCTCTGAATAGATTTGCCCTCATAATTAGGGCTTCCTCTATGATCTGCCTTGCCAAATTGATGGTCAAGGGTCGCCTCTGTGTCCTTTGATAGGTTTGGTGATTTAATTTCACAATTGGGCCTCCATTTTCCCAAATTCACATTTCTTGGTGTTCTAGCTCCTTAGGTCATCCATGGCAATTTGATCTCCAATTGGGTAGCAAGAATATCCTTCTCAATGCATGAACTTGAGTATGCAATTTGACAAGGCTTCACTACTCAATTGATAAAATTTCTTCCAGACTTATCCCCAATTTGAAGGGGGTACTTATAGGATTACCCAGGGGCTAGAGGTGGCTTTCTCATGAAGCCAAGATCAAGATTGGACAGTTGAGTTAGTTGGATGGAAGGTTCTAGATATTTCCTCGCTCAAACCGCTCCAATATGCAACCAATTGGTTGTTGCAACCATATTTTGGGGTCAGATGAAGGCCAATTGAACTTCAGTCCTGACCATGGGTGTCATCCATGGCCAACACTGATAACCACATGTGTCAATCGTGATCCCCAATTGACATATTGGGGATCACAACTGTCAACCATGGCTAGAACTGACTAGGCACAAAATGCCCAATTGAGTGGTAAAAACAACTTATATACATTGTATTTGTCCAAAGGTCTTCCATATGGTCTTCTAGCATATTCCATATGAGTAGTCACCATCGACATGACGTGTTTTAGGTGTCTACAGATGCCTCTTTTGAGATGTGTTGTGATATCGAACAACGTTGAGCAAAAATAGACCTCCTAAAATGGTGTCATAGGTTAAATGATGATCATAGATATGATAAACATTAGATGCCTCAAGTCCAGCAAAAGGATGTGCATCCTAGAATCATTACTTCCATATGGGTGAAAGGATTAAATTTTTAAGAGTTTGCACTCGTCATCAGACATTTAGGTATCTTTGGCACTACAATAGGAGTTAGGCCTATATAACCAAAAATATGAGAGTTACAAAATAACTGTCATATATGCTATTTTCCCCAAGCAAAGGGGTAATATTATGATAGCTATTGACAATTATTTGTAATATGAACACAATTTTGAAAAGATCAAGGGATATACAATTTTAGGGATCTTTTGTTGATTTTTATTATGATTTGAAAGCATGAACACCCCCTCAAGCGATGAGTCAATGAGGGTAATGACAGTGAATGAAGTGACAAGGTAGCTTGACCATTATGAATGATCTAAAAAAACGTAGAATTTTAGCATTTAATTACTTGGCTAGGCCTTAGTTCAGCTTATGATTGCAACTGTTAATAGTAATTACACATTCCTATCCTATGGAGTGGTCGAGCTGCGATAGCCTTCTTAGGAAATCAAAATGATACAATGCCGATTAGATGTATGTTGAATCAATTTATCAATTATTTACTAAAAATATGTGATAGGAGAAATGACATGAAACACCTCATTTGCATGGAGTAGTCTAGCCTTGAAGGCCTTCTTCGAGATTGAAAACAAGAATATCAAATCAACAATGACAATTTTACCCAAAATGTCCTTACAGTTATTTACTCATCTCGTCGGATTGCATGGAGTGTCAGTCGCTATAATCGCCAAGTGTTTAGGATAAATAACTAAATACGAGGTGCATTTGGATTTTGGATTATTTAAGTTATTTGTCACTTTTTAAGTTTTTTGATTTTTTTTTTTAGGTTTAATTGGGCTATTTAAAATGCCATCTAGGAGCTTTCCTCTTGTAAAATTAAGGAAATTGCATTTAATTTTCTCATCATGGCTATCCCCCATGAGCCATTTTTCTCTCCATGGTCAAAGCCTGTGGGCGAAAAACCCTAATTCATGGACCGCACATGTCAGCCACAGCCCGATGCAAATAGAGAAAAGCTATAAAAGGGCACCTTTTGGGCAAAAGTGTCATTTTCACCTGCACTAATCAAACAACCTAGGAGCTCTGGAGGTCAAACTTTTAAAAACTAACCCAAAGCACTAAAAAATCTCAAACCGACTACCTAACCTGATACCTTATGGCGGACCCAAGGGAAGCATCGACCAGTGGGAGAGCCGGGGGTTCAAAGGTAATTTAAGAACTAAAACTTCGCATTTGATTTCTAGTTAAAATGAATCTCATTAATTAATTGGTACATGAATCAAACTAAATTGCTGGTAGCGAACCCCACATTAGGTTATAATTTAGCTTAGGATAGATAGGGGAAATTTTAATTTTTTTGGGTTTTTAGGGCACGAACGAACCCATATAGGGTTTCATTTTCTAGCCACGGGTGGCATCCATGGTCCCCAATTGGTAGATTGGGGGCCACGGCTATCACTGTGACACGATTTAAAATCCAATGGTCATATTTTTTACTATTGGGTTGACCGCGACTTTGATCCACGATGCCCAAATTTAAAATTTTTTATCACTTTTTTTTAAATTTTTCCTCATTTTGATGCATATTATTAGATGTTTAGGAAAAAAAATGATGTTTAGGTTTATTTTGCAATGTTTTTAAATGTTTTTCACTTTTCCAGTATTCTTTTTATCTAGTCTTTGACTAATAGAGTGAGGGAGATCGATCTCCTTCACAACCTACATCGAATACTGACTAATGTTGAGCAGGAGTGGTTTAGCGCTATTGGGTTTGGGTACATCCTAGATATCCCACCTCTATGGGTAGACCAGGCTTATTTGACTGCTTTGACCCGTCTCTAGGATGCACGGACCAATACATTTCACCTACCTATAGGTGAAATGATGATTACATTCGAGGATATGTACCGTATATTCCAACTTCCCATTGATGATATACCCATCACTACCTCTCTATTTACGATGAGGAATACCATATTTTATTTTGTATTTAGAGGTTGGAGTGTGGAGGCACAGGTCTCCATCGACCATGGTGGCATCCATTTCAAGGACTAGTATGAGGCACAGGTTTTCTCATGATGAGAGGTCATGTTTATGTACTTAGTGATCTGAGTTGACCTACTAGATTCTTTAGGAGTGAGGTTCCCCTAGAACCTCCTAGCTTGTGTCTGCCTAGTTATGGCTAGCTCGATGGAGGAGCGATTCATCCTATCCTGGGGGAGTGCTCTACTTGCAAAGTTATATCATGAGCTCTTACAGATCACCCATCGAAGTAGGGTTGGCATAGGATGCAGACTCTTGTTGCAGATATGGGGTTGGTAGCATATCAGGATAGAATGCCCCATGAATCTAGCCCTGTAGATTACTGTGATTGATGATGAGCATTAGTGATACATCGCTTGATGGCCTTGGGAGAAGGGGGGATTCTAGAACATATCACACACTGAAGACTTGACATATTACATTGGTCGGTTTTCTTAGCTCCTCTCATACGATGTAGAGTGGCACCCCTATATGGATTACCCCACGTGGGAGGAGGCAGCTAGATACCTGCATTAGGAATATAGGGATAGGTGGATTATCGACTAAGGCCGAATAGTGTGAGTATCACTACTTCTTATGAGTACTCCACCAGTTTTGGATTAGGTAAGATATCCTAGTGATGCCCACCATATACATATGTTTGGTCCTAGAGAGGGACCTTATCTGGCCTATAGTTACTCCCCTAGGAGAGGATGATGATGCTTTTTAGGAGATAGGGGTTAGAGAGGTAGGGACCACTCTAGATTATGATGTATGATAGGCTGACATACAATGGCATGGTGTGGGACCCCTCAGTCGACCAGTTGGAGGATTCTTTGTAGAGGGCAAGGATGGTACGAAGGTAGATCCACATGGATGTCACACTCGATAGAGGACTGATTATTGAGGCATAGCAGTGGAGCCCCCCTAGGTAGATAAAAATGAGGAGGCTCTATATGAGTGTGAGGTAGCACTCGATAGTGAGTTGGGGTAGCTACTAGCTTAGGTTGTTGACGTATAGAGTCAGATTGGGAGGCTGTAGGCCCAGCAGTTGTAGTGAGATACTTCTATCACAACTTTAGAGGTAAAGCTGGTTCACAAGGAGAGACAGCTATAGTAGGCCTAGGAGCAGACCATAACTCTTATAGCATGGGCTATAGGGATGGAGACACAGGTCCGTTAGCTCACTAGTGCATGTGATCTGGCATAGGTGTAGCATATTATAGCTATTATTGAGAGGGCTTTGTATAGGATACAAAGGGGAGATACTTCGTCATCTCATATAGTCTTGCCACCTCTAGCCATGCCGTCCTCATTGTTACCATATAACCATGATCCCATGGCAGATATTCGATGATTATAGTCCCTCATGGAGGAGGGAAATGAGAGGCACATAAGCAGAGTAGCCTGCATAGATCATCTAGAGGTATATATCATATTTATTGGTGGGCAAGTCCTAGAGGACCCTCATGCTTCAAATACCCATCAGAGTAGGTCTAGGACTAGTGTGACATGGCACTCTTTTGCAAACTCGAGCCACAAGACCCATAGGACCAAGAGGATACACAGGTCCTCTAGTACACATGGCACCATATCACATAGTAGTCAAAGATATGGTGGGGGTGATGGCGGTGACTCTCAGGCTGGGGGTGAAGGCCCTGTATAGTACATATCTTGCTGATATATTGTAGTACTATTTTTGAGTGCAAGTTCGAGGACCTACATAGTTGTATCTTGTGGGTATTTTGATACACCTCTATGTACTCATTTATATAGATATTTATATGATATATCATTTTGGCTCATTATGTGTACTTGTCATTTTTATGTTTTATGCTTATGCTTATGCACATGGATGCAGATATTTATATTGATTCTATGCTTATGTAATGTGATGTATGGATGACATGCACTAGATAGCTTTTTAATTTATGATGATGATGGTATGTAGTGATCTAGATGCTTAGATGTACTTTTTATGATTTAAGCATATGAATGTGATGTTTACTTTTAAATGCTTATCTGATTTTACTTTATTGCATGCATTTAATTTATGATGATGTCACAATGTGCTAATGCAATGTATGTAGTGCATTATTTACATGATGGTAATCTAATGTAAATGAACCTATATTCTTTAATCACTTAAAACATAAGGAATTAATGCGATATATGTTTAAAAATTTAATGGATGACACCACATAATTGTAAAAATCATGAATATAATTGAAAATCCTCATTACAAAAATTTAATCAATTAATCACCTATATATGAAATGCAATGGTATGAAGCGATATGATGCGAATGATATAATGTGTCATTCTATTTTCTTTTTGTAACTTTGAGAGATATGTACAATATAGTTAGTGGTCGTCTAGATATCATTTTTGATATCCATTCGATATCTATCTTATATCTTGATTGTGCCTTATATAATGATGTATCATGGATTCGATACTTTCCAGTTTAATTATTTGAATTACTTGGTATTTGTAGACACCTAAAACACATCATGTCAATGGTGACTACTCATATGGAAATGCTACAAGACCATATGGAAGATCTTGGACAAAATCCAAGATAGAGTAGTGGTTCTAACCACTCAAGTTAGGCTCTTTGGTCTAATCAGTCTGAACCGTAGCCCAGACCTATGGTCTATAGTCTGAACTATGGCTAATGCCTATGGTTTATATTCTGGACCACAACTATAACCTACGGTCTTAAATGAAGTTTAGTTGGCCTTCATTTGATCCAAATCAGTTTGAATGACCATTTGTTCTAGAAGAAGGTGGTTACAGGACGGAAGATTCCAATCCAACTGTCCTAACCACCCCTTCTTGATCTTGGCTTCTCCATGAAGCCACCCCTAGCCCTGGGACATCCTATAAGTACCCCTTAAAATTAGGGCAAATATATAGAGAAGGAATTTATCAAGAGAGCAATGAAGCCCTGTCGAATTGCATACTGAATTCATGCATTGAGAAGGCTACTTTACTATTCAACCAAAGATCAATTTGTTATGGATGCCCTAAGGACCTAGGAGAGCCAAGAAATGTTAATTCAGGAAAATAGAGGCCCTACTCAATGATTCAACTGCCAAACATGTTAGAGGACACTAAAGGCGACCCTTGAACATCAATTGGACAAGGATATCAAGCCCACAACTCTTGAATTTGGAGGGCAAACCACTTGGTTGCTCTTCATGGCTTTCAACCATGATTTATAGTGCAGACCGCTAATCAGAGCTGCATTTTGCAATAGGGATAAATTATCTTTATTGTTTTCATTATAATCTAATTAGTTAGGTTAGAATTAGCATTTTAGCTGATCAATTATTGTTTTAAATATCTCTGACCGATAGATTTAGTGTTTAGAGTAATTTTATCATATTAGTGTAGAATATGCATTAATGGCTTCTTTTCATGCTTTCATGCTTCATTTCGCATAATTGATCCATTATATTGATAGTTGTAGTTCTTATTTACATATTTCAAGCAATTTTGATGAATCTTGCATATGTCTAACACCTTTTATTAGCTTTCTTGATTTTAGTTATAATGGCATATACATGTTTATTACCTTCAATGGGCCTCATCACGAGAGGCTGCCTATGTTTTTAACTATCTTCTGATGTTTCTTGACCGTAGGGATTTATATTCAAAGGAGCCTACATTCAAATCCTTCCTCAGTATGAAGAAGAGGGTCTACTCCACCCTAGGTTAGTTTATGACTATTCGAAAAAGCATTTATAGTGCGCCTACCCCATTGGGGGCTTTGGAAATTGTATTAAGAGTATCAACATTCTGGTGATCCTAAGAGGGGCAATATTGTAACCAAATTTCATTGACAATATTAATAACATAAACACATATTTTCATTTTTACATGCAATCTTGTTATTTTTCCATGCTTTTATGTTGATCTCATTAATGCAATAGCTAGATGTACGCTTTTTGGGATAGGTTAGAAGGCGATCATGGTGGAACTTCGCAATTCATGTGATCTAACTATTGTTTCTTGATTTTTGAAATTGTGAGTACAGACCATAGCTATTAGATGCAGGCCAAAAACTGAACCATAGGTACAACATGTGGTTTACAGTCTGAATTATAGACCAAATCTATGGTTTACACCTGACAACACATATAGCAGAAACCAGAGTGCACACCAACTCAGGACCTAAGGTAGGCCCTATTTTCCACTCTCTATTTTTTTTTACTTGTGTTTTTATAGAATGCATAAAAGTGAATGAAATTAGGAAAAAAAAATTAAAAAAGGGAAATTAATCATGTCCTATTTCATTTAGCATTTGCATTTGTAGAAAGGTAACATCGGACCTATGATTACAGTCTGCCCTAGGCTATAGTGTACTTGATAGAAGTGTCTGTTTGGTTTACATGTGTGAGGCCTAATTAGTAGCCATTGTCATCGTAATGTGCATTGTCTTAAATAGCATCTAGATTAGTTTGCATTTTTTGAATGTAAAATGTTCTTTCATTTTGCATAGCATATAAAAAATGAGCATGAGTGCTATATGATGCATTTATTTTATGTACAATAAAATGAACCACACACACCACTTGGCACTTAAATGCTAGTGATTTGGGCTTGACATCCATCCACTAGTAGGGTTCAGCCACAGTGGGTGTAATTTCCATTTGCTGGCCCAAATCCTAGGCACCCTTTGTTACTAGACCAATACCATATCCAAGAACATTTTGTGATATGGACAGGACCAGCAAGAGAACCCAAACAAAGCTAGATTTTTATTTAATATAATGTAGTATATATAGATCACACAGGAGCCAATTGATGGAAGGTTATAACAACCTATAACCAATATGCCAATAGGGATAACCACTCGAACAACATGGCATGCAAATAAGATATTTTTTGCTATGTGACAAATCTCCCCTAATAGTCCAACAACATGCTAAAACAATCACTCTTACGTGGGCATACTATACCTCACGTATTACAACATGTGAAATAAAAAATATAAAATAATACAAATCATATCTTAGGTTGTAATCAACCTAAGTATCCGCAACACTCCTCCCAACCATAGAAGAATTGGACCCCAATGCTATCAACAAATTTGGAAGGTCGTGAGCCATCTGATGGTGGGAGATCTAGTGTGCCTAGTGTGGAAGCTGATCACGATGGGTGAAAAGGTAGGAAGTGGTCGAACCCTATCGATTATGATGAGTCTTCATGTCTAAAACTCTATCTATATCAAGCAGAAGCTAAAATTTAGGTACCACATCCACTGGATGGTTGATGACTGGTGCAGTATCAAAATTCAAGTCTTGATATGGCTTCAAAATATCCACATTGACAACATCATGGATGCCAAGATGTGAAGGAAGGTCCAAATGAAATGCATTCTTAGAGATCTACTAAATGATGGTGTATGGCCCATAGCGAAGAGGCTTGAGCTTGCTATGTGCCTTCTCTAAAAAATATCATTTGTCTAAGTGAAGCCAAACTCTATCACCAACCTAAAAAGGATGAGGAACATGATGCTGATCCATCACTTTCCTCTGTTGCTGCTGAGTCCTCTGTAGGATCTGTGTCACCTTAACCTGGAGGCTCTACAAATGCTGTATGAAAGAGTTTACCTTATCTTGCTCCTTCTCCATATGTGCAATGGTGGGAGAGGGAAAAGCAAGAGGCAAATCATAAGGTGCAAGTGGTTGAAATATGATACAAACCTCAAAAGGTGAATGTTTTGTGAAGTTGTGAACCGCTCTATTATATGCATGCTCAATGTGAGTGAGGCTCAAATCCCACTTAGTCGGTGAGGTGTGGTGGTAGATACTCAAACTCTGTACTAGTGTGTGATTCATAACTTCAGTCTGCCCATTTGACTGAGGGTGGAAAGCTATGGAAAATTTAAGGGAAACTCTCAAAATTTTCCACAAGGATCTCCAAAAGTGTCCCATAAAATGTGGATCTCATTCAGAAACAATGTTGGTGGGAAGACCAAAGGATCGCCACACTATCTCAAAGAACAACTGTGCCAAATTAGGTGCTGTACTAGTCTTCCTGCATGGAATACATTTGGCCATCTTACTGAATCGGTCCACAATCACAAGACAACTGTCATGTTGTCTCACAGTCATGGGAAATCCACTCACCAAGTCCATGGATATGCTCTCCCAAGGACGTGAAGGAATGGGCAAAGGAAAACTCAAGCCCAAATTCCTATTTGCTGATTTGGAGCGACAACATATGACACACTATCTCAAAAATTGTAGGACATCTCTCTACATGTGAGGCCAGTAAAAGAACCGCTGCAAGTGGTGGAGTGTTTTCAGTTTCCCAAAATTACCTCCATAAAGATTTGAGTGGGATTCTTCTATGAGAGAAACCCTATGCTCCTATGGTACACAAAGTTTTTCTAGCTTGTACAAAAGTCCATCCTTCAAGTGATAGTCCTGAAAAGGAGTGAGGTTGGAAGATGAAGGGTGTACAAGATGATGGTGCACCTTGCTGAAATTTGTATCAAGAGCATAAAGAGGTGGCCAAGTCTGAAATCCAATATGGGAGGTAGTCACAATTGTTGTCAAGGTTTGAGCCATGGGTGGATGACTCAAACAATCAACCACTGTATTAGTTGTTCCTTTCTTGTACTTGATGACCAAGTGGAACTGCTACAAGTAAGTGGCCCACTTCATGTGTCTAGCCTCTTCAATATTGGTTTGTGACTGAAGAAACTTGAGTGGCATGTGATCTATGTGGACAATTGTTTCTTTCCCAAGAAGATAGTGTCTCCAATATTTGATGGCTTGGACCAAATCATACAACTCTTTGTCATATGTGGAGTAGTTTATTTTGGCATCTGAAAATGTTTTAGAATGATATGCCACAGGGTGTCCATATTGCTTCAAAACTGCTCCCATCACAAACTATGAGGCATCTGTCTCTATCTCAAATGGATGAGAAAGGTTGGGAAGTACAAGAACAGGGGCAGTGCATAGTTTGTGTTTCAAGGTCTCAAAGGCTTGATCATGTTGTTTGAGCCAATGAAATCTAACTTTGGATTTTGTGAGATGATGCAATGGGTGAGCAATGGTAGAGTAGCTAGAAATTAACTTATGATAGAAATTCGCAAGTCCAAGAAAACTCCTAAGGTCAGTGACAGAGGAGGGAGTTGGCCAATTTTGGAGTACTTCTACCTTTGTGGGATCAACATTGATTCCTTGCTGATTTATTATAAATCCAATAGAGGAGATTGAATTTTGAGCAAACGAACACTTAGGAAGGTTAGAAAAAAGTTGGTTCCTCTCAAGGGTGTGAAGAACCTAATCTAGATGTTCCAATTGTTCCTTCCAATTAGTAGAATATACAAGGATATCATCCAATTATATGATCACAAAGTTGTCTAGGCAATCCCTAAACACTTCATTCATCAACCTCATGAAGGTTGCAGGTGCATTTGTAAGACCAAATGGCATCACCAACCACTCAAAGAGCCCAAATTTAGTCTTAATTTTTTTTTTCCAAGTGTCTTTTGCTTGAACCCTTAGTTGATGATAACCACTCTTAAGATCAATTTTAGAGAAAAATTTTGCCCCTTGGAGTTGATCCAACAAGTAATCAATGCGAGGGAGAGGATATTTGTTTTTTATTGTGATTTTATTCAATGCACAAAAATCAATACAAAGTATCCATGAGACATCTTTCTTAAGCACCAAAAGAATGGGGGAAGCACAAGGGGAAGTGCTAGGCTGAATGAATCCTTTTGCCAACAAGTCCTCAATTTGAAATTTGATTTCATCCATTTGTATTATTTATTGTCTGTACATAGGTGCATTTGGAAGTGAAATTCATGGAATTATGTCAATGTTGTGATTGATATCTCTCTCTGGTGGTAGAGTGGTGGGTTCATTAAACACAACTTGATGTGATTGCAAAATATTTTGAAGTGAAGCATTATTTATGTGGAACTTAGAAGTTTTTGTTTGACCTTCTTTCTGTGTGGGTCTTATGAATATGAGTGCCAACTCTTGTGCTTGATTTACTTCTTTATGAGCTTGCCTACAATTTAGCACTAGATTAGATGTGTCCTTAGTGCATTCCACCAGATATTTTTTTTTATCCAGTTCCAATGTGTAGGTGTTATTTTTAGCATGGTGGATGGCATTCCTATCATATTTATAGGGTTTACCCAAAAAAATTCCACAAAAATCCATGTCTGTGACATCACACTTAACCTTATCCACAAATTTGTCACCAAAGACAAAGGACACGGTGCAAGTGTGTGTGATGTCTAAAGTAGAGTCAAAATCCTTCCACCAAAGTGCATAGGGTTGAGGATGTGATTTGGTGGGGAGCTTCAGCTTATTTACAATGGATCTCGTAATCAGATTTTTCTGTGAGCCATTGTCTATGATACAATCAACAAAAACATTATGTGTAAGGTGGGCCTTAGTGACAAACAAATGGTCACGACCCCCATGAGCAGAAACATTTGTCATAAGGGTAACCTTATTGAGTTTACCCTTCAAGGCAGGATATTCTTGCTCTCTCCCTATAGCCATAATAGGGCCATCTTGTGTGTCCTCATTTGACTTTACAACAAGGGATTTCTTCTTCATTCTCCCAAGTACAAAACAATTTGCTTTAGTATGACCATTCTTTTTACAATAATTACAAAACAATGAAGAAGAAGAATTTTTAGAGCCAAAAGATGAAGAATAGGATTTAGATGAATGGGGAGGAGTAGAAGAATTAGGGAAAGAGGAGTTCTTCACCTTTTGTTGATACTTATTTGAACCCTTGGATGAGCTCTCCTATGCCTGTCATGCTTTGTCAGAACCACCAACTTTCTCCTCCGCCAAGCTAGCATGTTTGAATGTCGATGACAATGTGATAAATGGAATAAATTTCAACTCGCTCATTATAGGATCATGCAACCCACTTACAAATTTTTCAATAAGATCTTCGTTAGAAGAAGTGATACCAAAAATAACTCTAAGCTTATTGAACTAAAAAATGTAATCAGAAATTGGCATATTGAAACCTTGCTTTAACCTATACCATTTGATCCTTATATCGGCATGGTAGTTAGGTGGAAAAAAGGTATCCTTCAAAAGTGTGACCAACTCTTTCCAGTATTTTACGTTAGCTTTTTCATCTAAAACGAGCATCTTTGCTAACCCTTTGAGTTTTATCATGGAAAAAGGTACTCTTTCATCTTCAGGAAACTCGACATACTCAAATCAAGTTTCCATATCTAGGATCCAAGTGGAAAATACTTCAGGATTCCTGGATCCATCATAAATTTTTACATCACACTTTACTTTGTTGGAGTATTTGTTGTAGATTTTCACATCATTTTTGACAATAATTTCTTTCACCCTGTCCATCAAATCTCCTACTACAGTGGCGATGTTTGCCACTTGTGTTGCAAGATCGTTTGCCATTTTTTTTCTAGTATATGCCAGTATATGAGGGGTTTTCAAAAGAATTAACAACACCAATGTCTTTTCCAAAATTTGCAATTCAATGTGGATTTAAGTGCCAAAAAAAAAAATTGAACTTCTTTTTCAAAAATTGTTCACAAAATTTGCACTTTTTCAATTCAAAATTTTGCTCCCTTAAGCAAAATAAAATGGCATGATTAGGTAATTTGTGCAAAATGGTTTAAAAACTTGCAAAATACACTTTTATACCTTGTTTTTTATGCTAATTTTGATTTTTTTCCTTCTATTACAACTTGCCCATAACAAAAATGTTGTATTTTACCCTGTCAACTGGAGTAGTCGAGGTTCGGTCAACTGCCCCTCGACAATGAGAGAACTAAAATTGTCCCCCCATGTGTACACTGATGTAATTCATAGTGACGATCACATGCACCACAAACAACTGGACCACATATGAAATGTCATGGTTTATCGTAGCCAGTTCACTAGACCTCCTATCTGGTGCACTGTCATGTCATCCCTGAGCCTATCGTGGTGTTCATATGGGATTATTCCCCAATGACCCTGCCATCAATTACTATTGAACGCAATTGGCTAGATAACAATGTCGGTGGAAAGAAATGGTCATAAATCTAGTGTCGATGGAAGGGAACAGCTGGAAAATGGAACACTGACATAAAAATTAATGCTTGACATTAGGGCGATTTAATATTTCCTCGACTGGGAAACTTATTTTGTGTCGAAAACTGTATCACAATGTCGAGAAATAATTTCCTTTGTGCTGTGTCATGCTCAACGTCGCCAGAGGGAATGTATCACCGCAAACAACGAATTGATTCCATATAGGGAGAGAGGTGCTCATCGATGATAGAATGGCTACGTCGAGGAGTCGATCATCAAGATTTTTAACGCTATTTACCACAACTTCATGTCAGATACTATGCGTATCGCCAAGTGATGAAAACTATTGAGAGGCACAGTCTATCGGAGGTGTCTTTTCACACTGGAGAAAACATGGGCTTTGTCAAGAAGATTTTGTCAACTCGATGAGGTGATTGAGGTCATCGACAGAAGTGGCCCTCTAATTTTTGTGTTAGAAAAACCAGTGCAGGGATAAAAAACTTGTTTATGCACTGTCACCTTACGAGCTTCGCTAAGAGGTGAAGTGGCTGGTAATGGAACCAATGCCAAACTTGCCAACAAGATATTTTTCTATCTCTGAATACCACTGTTATGGGCAGGACCAGTAAGAGAACCCAAAAAAAGCTAGATTTTTATTTAATATAATGCAGTATATATAGATCACATAGGATCCAGTCGGTGGAAGGTTATAACAGCCTGTAACCAATATGCCAACAAGGATAACCACTCAACCAACATGGCATGAAAATAAGCTAATTGCTTCTAGGTTACAAATCTCCCCTAACAGTCCAACAACATGCTAAAACAATCACTCTTACGTGGGCATACTATGCCTCACGTATTACAGCATGTGAAATAAAAAATAAAAAATAATACAAATCATATCTTAGGTTGTAATCAACCTAAGCATCCACAACATTTCGTACCCTAGAAAATTTGCATGTATTCTCTTTGGAGGTTATGACACTGATTGGGGCAAAATGGGTGAGGATCTAGGAGGACCTGTGCTCCTTGTCCAGGTGTGGATTTTCATCACCACACACGGGGAATTTATATAGCTTGGAAGTCACATCCAGGTTGTCGAGCTATGAGAATACAGGTGAAAGCTAATTTAAACTAAGAATATCATTCAACACTTTTCAAAAATATGATAAGGAGTTCTATACTGATACAAAATATTATTGAAATGACATCAAATAGTCTAGGGCTCACTTTTAAAAATTAATACAATATAAACACCATTGTATACCCTATTTTCTTAATAAAGAATAAATCTAGACATTAGGTGTACCATGGTGGAGACACAAGGTGGTTGGTAAAGACACAAGCCTGAAGCCCATGATGAATCCCCAATAGATTCACATTAGCACATGTCGAATCCTCACCCACATGCACTTCCCAAATGTCGTTCTATGAGCATTAGAGGAGATAATTCGACAATGGGGGAACCTATTGAGCATAAACCCAATAGAGGAGCTTCTATGCATTTCTCTAGATGTAAAATAGAGCATGGAACCTCTCAGCATGAGGGCGTTCCACTTAGAAGCCATTACCAGGATCACATTGCACATGCATCCACAGGATTGATTGAAGAGTATGTTATACAAGGATCCAAATTGGTACCCCTACATCATAGGTCTGTAGGAGGATCTATGGCTCCACCTTTGGATTATAGACATGATCGAGACCCACCAATTCAGGGGCATGTAGATAGGGCCGCCACTGAGCATAGGCTTGTGCAAACTCCCACACATGGTGAACATCAAAATATCACTATTGATATGGCTAAGGTGGGAGCCAATGGCACACCACCGCACAAGCGGTGGAGATCTAGACAGTTAGATGGATTAGGTAGCATCCTTGAGTAGCTAGGCTATAAGCCTTCAGCTCTACCCACCCGTGCTCTAAGTGAGCATAGTGGAGGTTCTATTAGGATTACTAGAGAATATGGAAAGGCTTCTAAGCACCCTCATGTGATACATCCACCATCCACAAATGGTGGAACAGAGCACAGAGCATATCAATATGTCCATGTTGTATTTATAGACAAGGGAAAAAGTATCATAAATCAATTAGATGGGTACAGAGTCCATAAGGTCGCTCGCATAGATCATGCATACCAGAGTTCTATCATGGCCAATGACCTTGATAGATAACATAGAATGGTATCTGATAAGCTATGATAGATCCTCCAAAACCAATTGGAGGATTCTTGCCTAGAAAGGCAATGCATTGAAGAGGAAAATATTCAATCGTAGAGGCTCATCATACAAATACTATATGAGCAGCACCTACAGGAAGAACGTATCCTTACCCAAAAGGAGTGTGTAAAGCAGAAGAATAGGCTAGCCAGGGTTGGTCTATATATTCATGTCAAGAATAGAGAGCATACTTAGAGAGAGTCTTTTTCACAAGATAATGCACAACAGGAGCACAGAGGCGCTTATACTCATATTAGTGCCCAACAAAGGGAACGACCATCATCGTTTGAACATGAGGGGCAACAAAAATATGAGGAAGAAGAGGGAGTAGGAAACAATCAAGAATATCTTGAAGTATCCCTAGTCAAGGAGGAGGAGGAGCAACGACCTCCACCTCAACAGAGGAAGAATGTACCTCTGATACCACCCTCACATCATCTTAGGGAGGAGGACTTCTTATCCTTAGAGGCTTATAAAGCCCTAGCTGAGAAGGTAAAAGTGATTAAGAGGCAAGGCATGGTACTTCAAAAGTTAGTATTAATAAAGATTCATAATGATCCTTTGGACCTCTCAATACCTACTCTAGCTTACCTTGGGCATTTCGTTATGCCTAGGTTAGACAAATTTAAAGGTGATGAATATGCACATGAGCATGTCACAAGATTTTTGGATGTTTGTTTCTAAATTTCTAGCAATAATGCCTTGCTTTTTCACACATTTGTTATGACCCTTTCAAGCCTAGCCCAAGAGTGGTTCAATAAGCAAAAGAGGCACAACATTACCAATTTTGAGCAACTGGCTGATACTTTTTTTGAATGCTTTTATTTTGACATCAAGAAATGGGTAATCCTTTCTGACTTGGATGTGCTAGCTCAGTGCAATGATGAGTTGATTGAACAATACAGAAAGAAGTGGAGAATATTGATGGCAAAGTTGTCATTCCCTATTCCTACTATGGAATTAACCTGAATGTTCACCAAGAGTTGTGCCAAGCACATCTTGCTACTTTTGCAACTACAGTAGTATCCAGCATTCAAGGAGGCTTTGGCGTAAGCCAAGGTGATTTAAGACATCAAGTTGCAGGAAGAAATTTTGAATCTTAATAACAAGAAAGAGGGGCCAAATAAAAGCTCCATGAAGCAAAAGGTCAAGTAGGCCCACATCAACAAGGTAGTGATAAACCTCCAGAGAGAGGATAAAGGGCAAAAAAAGCAGAATTATCATGCCCAACTTCCTCCTGCATAGTACGAAAAGTGCAATAATAACTATAAGGGCAAAAACAAATAATAATGCCCACCTCACCAATTCACGCCTATAACAGAATCATTGAATTCAATATTCCACCAGTTATGTGAGGCTAAGGTGATCATATTGCTCGAGGTTAAGCTAGTCGATCCGAATTATCCCAAGTCGAAGGGATATCATGATGACTTATTTTACATCTACCACCGAGTGAAGGGCCACGACATCAAGGTATGTTGGTCCTTCAAGAACATTGTGCAAAGCATGATTGAAAAGTGTGAGTTTGTAATACCAAGTAATCTGTAGGTGCATGACAACTAAAACATGGAGATTTACAAAAATCCACTACCAAACCATGAGGTACCGTGCAACAATGTTGGCTAGGTCAACCAAGTGTGCATCGAACCACCTATCCAAGGGTTCGTAGGCATGGTCAATTTTATTACAAGACATGAGAGATATGAGTAGATGAATCAAATGTGTGCTCCCATAAGAATACAAGCCACGTCAAATCAGCGATCACCATAGAATATTTCAAGCCCACCAAAAAGACTAGTGGTGACCATACAGAGCAGGTTAGTCCAAAACCTGCAAATAGCTCATGTGAAGTTGTTTATATATGAACTGATACAGCAGTCCCCTAGGCATAGGGAGACTCTTATGGATATCTTAAGGTCCATCAAAGTACAGTCTTAGGTTGAACATGCATTTACTAATTTTGTGGGACATGTACAATAGTGCCAGGAGCCCATGATTCAATTTTATGATCATGAAATTAAGATGGTTCCAATAGATACGACTAACCCATCGTTGCATATCATTGCATGTTTTAATCATGTACCATTTAAGAGGGTCTTGATCAACACTGGTTCATCTATCAACATAATAACAACCAAGACATTGAATCATTTAAAGATACAAAAATCACACATTGTACCCACCACCTTCATATTTAGATCATTTAACGATGCCCTATGCTCGATGGTTGGCACAATTGTAATGCCTATGCAGGTAGGCCTAAATACCATATATATGATGTGTCATGTGATCGAGGGGGCCATGCAATACAACATCCTACTCAGGAGGTCTTGGATTTGTGAAATGCGTTGTGTTACCTCTATATTACACCAATATGTAAAATATTTGTATGAGGGATGGGTTCACGTAGTGTCATCATACAAATAACATTTTAATTTCGTGAACCTAGTGGATTTGCCTAGGGGTTTCATACTCCCATCAATGCACCTAGACATCCAACCCACATCGCCGATTAAAAATCTAGGGAAAAAACCAATAGTACATGTTCAACCATCGATATCTATGTCACATAGATCTGAGCACACTACTGCTACTTTGCTAAAATTGACTACATTAGTGATGCTTTAGGAAGACAGGTAGTTAAGGGCAAATATGGGCAAAAAAGAGAAGTAAATGCCCAAACCAGTCGCTAAGAAGTCTCCCATCCCCATAGAAGTGGAGGAAACCTAAGACATAGTCAAGGAGGTACCTCAACCTGCCTCACCTACATTGTCAACAGGGTCATCCACACTGCAGGTGATAGTACATCTTGAAAACACCAGATTGGGTGAGTATATTGTGTAGAATGTAACCTTCAGACCTATTCTAGAGACTACGCAAGATATGGGCCGACCGTTCACTCATCATTATCTAGTTGGATCAGTGGTTACATTGGGATAGCCACCTAATAAGACTAATTTCATCTATGCTGGGCTAGATCAGCTTCCAATGCGAGAGCCCATGTATGAAGATAGTGAAAAACGTTTTGCAATAAATATTTGTTATTTATCCAAATCGGAGTACTCCATGCATATTTTTGAGTTGTATCACTGGCATGGGTATGAAATTGGTCTATTTTAACAAGGACATAGAACTTTGTTCAAGCCACATTATCAGCTAGTAACTGATAGGTTTGGATTGGGTTTACAAATACAAGGACAAGAAAACTTCCTTACAACATCCTTGGATCGCTTGTACTTGAGTTTGGGGGATGATGTGGAATTCAATCCACATAATATTAATATTTATAGCTTTTTAAGGACTCACCCAATGGTATCTATCATCACTGCTGAGCCACTTGAAGAACATCATGAAGGGTTCCTAGAGCAGATTGATACATATAAGAACCCCAAAGGCAACCTGGGTCATAAAATATGTAATGCAGCTAATGACACGTGTGAAAGGGTATAACCCCATAGTTTTAGGTGATCTCGAGTCAAGAGATATTTACAATGATGATGGAGAGGATTCCACCTTTGATATAATGATGTCGATAGTGAATCCTCAAACATCGATCAATCTAAGGAGGAATCTGAGGGGGGCTATTTAAGGCCTTTGTATGTGCATCACCTACTACCTACAGAGTCGATACATGTTATCGAAGAGATCCTTACCAACATTGATCATTTGGGGGAAGAAGTAGAGCTAGATTTCTTGGCAATTTCACACTTGCGGTATAATTATCCAATTTTTCTAGATAGTGATGATAGTAATAAAGAAGTTAGATTCATGGGGCCAAACTTTCCAGAGTGCCCCACTGGAGTAGGACCGAATGATGGGTTCTGGTTGTCTGATAGTGACGAAGAATATGAGCTAGAGAGGACCTACCTTGGTCCTCCTTATTTACATTACCGTCATCAACCCATAAAAATAGATGAGGTCTATCATCAGTTATGTGTTGGTCCTCGTATCAGAGCAAGACGGTTAAACATAGATCAAATTTATCGATTGGTTAATCCTCTTCCATCGACCTACATGGAGCTCCATGAGCCAAATGATCCTATTTTGTAGTCAGTGCATAGGGATGATCTAGTTTTCCATAGTCCTCATAGAGAAGACCCCTTTGTGCCTATGCCATTAGAGCCAGATCATGGGGTATGAGGACTACATTGATTATGTAGAAGTTTGTCCATGTGGTCTTGCAGATCAATTCCATTTTCTAAAAATGGTTTCCATTGATTTGACCACTCCACTCTATAATCCAGCAGACCCGTCTAAACTATTGTATCTTAACAAATATGCTATCAACTGGGATCATGTTGATTCACCCATTGAGCCTGAAGTTTTCTTCCCTAACGAAGAAATGTTGCAACCCTTCCATTTTGTGCAAGATTATGCATACAATGTCTATCATGTCAAAAACATTTCCAACACGAAACCTATCAACCCGGTTGATGACATCCATTTGATTCCTACACCTCATCAGCTTGATGAGGGATCACATATGTCAGTAGAGGAAACCTTTGAGGTGGATATTAGTAATGATCCCACCAATGTAAAGAAAGTCAAATTTGAAGAGAGTCTCACTCCAAATGAGCGGGCCACCCTCATCTCTCTGCTGAAAGAGAGACCAAATATGTTTTCTTGGATGTATAATGATATGCCAGGTCTAGACCCGAAATTGGTTATGCATAACCTTTCACTAGATCTGACAAAGAAGCCAGTCAAACAAAAACTTAGAAAGATTCATCCAACAGTTGCATTAATGGTGAAATATGAGCTACAAAAGTTGTTGGATGTAGAATTTGTAATCTCCATCAACTATCCAGAATGGGTGTCCAATATGGTACTCGTGGGAAAACCTGATGGAAGAATCCTTATTTGCACGAATTTTAGAGACCTAAATAAGGCAACACCTAAAGGTTCATTTTCATTGCCCAATATTGATGCTCTCGTAGATGCAACTTCAGGTAACAAAATGCTCTCCTTAATGGATGGTTTTTCTAGTTACAATAAAATTTGAATTCAGCCTGAGGACCAGCATAAAACTATATTTATAACACCATGGAGAATTTTTTGCTATAAAATTATGCCATTTGGCCTCAAAAAAATTGGTGCCACATGTCAGAGGGCCATGACATATATTTTTCATGACTATATGCACAAAATTCTAGAATATTATATTGATAACTTGTTGGCCAAGTCATTGTTGCGATAAGAGCATGCAGAGGTCTTAAGGAAGGTCTTTGATTTCCTGATAGAGCATAATGTCAGGTTGAATCCTAAGAAATGTGTATTTGGTGTAACTTCTAGAAAATTAATAGGATTCATCGTCTCTAAGCGAGGCATTGAGGTTGACCTAGCTAAGGTCAAGACTATCTTGGAAATGCATCCTCCCACTAATATTAAAGAGTTGAGGAGCCTTCAGGGCAAGGTAGCATCGATAAAGCAATTCATCGCTCAGTTATCAGATAAATATTGACCCATGAATCAACTGCTACATAAGGGGGTCCCATTCAACTGGTATGAGGACTGTCAAACAACCTTCACTAAAATAAAGCAATACCTGGTGACGCCGCTAGTGCTAGCTCCACCAAGGCCAGAGGTACCTTTTTCTACTATATATATCAGAAACTGACTTTGCACTAGGAACCATGTTAGCCCAAGAGAATGTGTAAGGCAAATAATAGGCCATATATTACATTAGTTGAACCTTGGTGAGCTATGAGTGTGGGTATGCATATGTGGAAAAATTATGTTTAACAGTAGTGTTCGCTACAAAGAAATTGTGACACTATATGTTAAGTCATATGACATATGTTATATCCAAAAAAAATCCTTTATAGTACATGATGAATAAGACATCATAATACATGTACTACGAAGTGGATCATGCTACTGACAGAATTCAATTTAGAATTCATAAGTCAAAATTCCATTAAGGGACAAGTCATAGCAGATCAATTAGCTGAGGTACCGCTGTCGAAAAGTAGGCCTCTGACCATAGGGCTTCTGTATGATGTAGTATTCATCATATCTGAAGCTATCAAACCTGAAGAACTAGAGAATAATTTTGATATGAAAGTTCTTTGACGGTTTGAAGTGTGAGCAAGGGGCTGGTGCAGGAATAGTATTTTTCATGCCACAAGGAGCTCTTATGCCCTTGTCATTTAAACTAGAATTTCCATGCACCAACAACAATGTTGAGTATGAAGCCCTACCGCTGGGCCTCCACACAGTCGTTGCCATGAATATTAAAATATTAAACATCTTTGGTGACTCCTTGCTCATAGTAAATCAAGTTAAGGGGCTCTTCTAGTGTTGATGTCCCGTATTGAAAGCTTATAAGGATATTGTTGCAATATATCTTTCTAAATTGGAATGGTACAACATCAAGGCAATCCCTCGATCATCAATTAGGTTTGTAGACACCATGGCCTCTTTGGTATCCTCTCATAATCCATATACTAACTTCACTACAATTCATGTTAAAATGCTTTTGTACCCTATGGTGGAATGCGAAGCCTTTGATAATATAATGTCAATCAACATGATCAACATAGAACCAAAAGCTTAATGGTTCTTCAGAGCTAAAGAATTTCTGAAGAAGGCACCTTGGGGGTCATTAACCTCTTAGAGTCTAACAAGGAGTGGTACAACCATTCACCATAAGGTTATTTCCCAGTCTGCATTTGCAAAAGTAAATACGTAGGGGGAGCAAGTCATACTAGCAACCAAATTGGATGTCACAAATCCATGAATTCCTAAAGCTTGGTGTAATCCCAGAGGGATTGTTGCATGTCGTGAAACACACATTTAAATAGAAATTTACTAAATATATCTTAATAGGAGACATATTGTACCGATGAGGTTACGATGGAGTTCTCTTTCGTTGCTTAGAGCCCCAAGAGGCATCATGGGCGATTTCACAAGCTCATGATGGTATGTGTAGTGGCCATTTTAGTGGCATGGACATCATCAAGCACATCCTTTGAATGGGCTACTATTGGTCCACTATGGAGAAGGAGTGTAATGTGTATGTCAAGAAATATGTCAAATGTCAGCATCATGCTAATATTATGCACTTGCCATCATAGGCCTTACAACCCATCCAAGCAGCTTGGCCATTTGCTCAATGGGGACTAGATCTCATAGGCAAGATCTCTCCTCCGTCATCGGGCTGGAATACATTTATAATCACAGCTATTGAGTATTTCACAAAGTGGGTGGAAGCAATACCCTTAACAATGACAACTGGAGCTCATATAACAGAGTTTATACTGGAGCATATCATAAGTCATTTTGGGATTCCATCCAAAATAATATCGGATAATGGAACATCCTTCAAGAACAAAACTATGAGGGCTTTGACATCTAAATATAGAATCAAACATATTTTTATGACTCCATACTATCTGCAAGAAAATGGGTAGGTTGAACCTTCAAATAAGATAGTGGTGGCCATCTTGAAAAATACGGTCCAAGAAAACCATAAAGACTAGCATATCCAGCTGCCCCTTGCATTATGGGCTTACAGGACTAGTATTCGGACACCCACTGGGGAAAAACTTTTCTCACTAGTATATGGCATTGAGGCCATTATGCCCTTGGAATTGGAAATTCCAACACTACACATCTAATTGAAAGATTTCATCCATGACAACACCGCACGACAAGCTCGACTAGATCAATTGACGCTGCTTGATGAACATTGCATGAATGACCTAGAGCATCTTCGTGTTTATTAGGAGTGACTAAAATGAGCTTACAATATCAAATTCCTTTAGAGAGACTTTGAATTTGGAGATATTGTCTTGAAATAGAACCAACATAACTCTAATTTACCGCCAGATATGCGATACAAATTTGTGGCTAATTGGCTAAGACCCTACATCATATCTAAAAATATTGGTCTAGGTACCTATCGCCTAACATCGCTAGGAGATGTTGAAGAGCCTGAACCTCTCAAAATCATCCATATTAAGGCATTTATGCTTGAATAGCATAGTAAAATGTTTCGAGGGTTGCTTGTAACCGCTCGGTCATCCTAAAAGGCTCCAAACACTCTCATAAGTAGTTTTGTCAATCAAAAAGCTCCAAAGGCATCTATAATCCCTTTGTTAAAATACAAAAAGGCTCCAAGGGTTCCTAAAACTGCTTGGTCATGTTATTCAAATGCTTTGAGGGTTTTATTAAAACTGCTCGGTCATCCTTGTAACTGCTCGATCATCCTAAAAAGGTTCCAAGCTCGTCTATGAGTAGTTTGGTCAATCAAAAGGCACCAAGAGTTTTTGAAAAATTGCTTGGTCAACCCAAAATCTCCAAGTATTCTCAAAAGATCACTTCATCATCCCAAAAAGTCCCAAATGTGCTCATAATTCCTTTGATCAAACCCAAAAGGCTCCGAGGGTTTGCTTAAAACCGATTGGTCATCCTAAAAATCTCCAAGGATTTTGCTAAAAAATCGCTTGGTCAATCTAAAGGCTCCAATGGAATTTCCCTCATTTTTTGGTCACTCCTAAAGGCTCTAGAGGCATGTACTCACTGTTTGGTCAGATATGAGGCTCAAAACTAAAAAAAAGTATAAAATCAATAAAATCCAAAAAAAATCGTAAAGCATAAAATCCAAAAATATTTGCATTTGCATTTGAATTTTACATTTTTATTTTGCATTCACTCATGCATCCGCTGCATTATTGCACTGCATATAGGCATTCATCATCTGTTGCATTCCATAATAGAAGGGATTATGTTTGTCAGTCTTAAAAATGACACCACATTTGTTTATAAATCATGCATCTCTACATTTATCATAAATCCATCATTCATGTGAGTAATTGTGTTTTTCAACACAAACTATTTTGTTGCTATAGAGATATACTAGGGTTTTCCAGTTATTCAACCATACCTAGAGGTCTTATCAAGAGTTGGTAAAAAGCTTAATTTGATTTTGTAGCTGAGGTTCAGTTAGTATAGCCCTTAGCATATCATAATCCTATCACTAATCAACAAATTAAACAATCCTAACAAGGACTAGAGGAAGATGAAAGTCGTGAAGAAGGACCAGGTATCCTGAGGTAAAAAGAGTTATTCTTTCTTATCCCTCTATGCGTACGGCATGGGAAATATTGGTAGTTAGAAAAATAACACGTTAGTTCTCTATTCAAAATACCTTGCTTATGATAAAATGAGAAATATCCTAGAGTGATATCCCACATCAATCCTCAATATTGATACTCTAGATCGATATCATAGATCGACTTCCCAGATTGATATCCCGTATTGATATCATAAGATCGATATCCTCAATCGATATACCAAAAATAGTTTTCCAAAGTAAATCCCCAAAGTAAAGTTTCTGAAGAAAATTATCAAATGTAAATTTTGAAAAGTTAAGATCAAATGAAGATAAAAAAACAGGCTCAAAACAAGTTCAAAGTGAATATCAAATGAAGATCATAAATAAAAAGTGAGTGGACATCAAATGAAGATCAGAAATCAAGTTCAAAGAGAGATCAAATGAAGATCCAAAGATATTTTAGAGTCAATATGGAATTGAATCCCTTGCTTCACCACATATGAGCAAGTATCCCGAAAATTGAAGGATAGAAAGGAATGAGCCTGAATCCCTAGAATTGTCGACACTATTGTACCTTATGCATGATGATATGTATGATACACTTGCATCTTGCTTGTGGGTAGACAAATGTTTGAATGTGTAAGAGCTAGCTTTAGGTTTCATGCATTGCCTAGTGGCTTAGTCCAACTAAAATATAAACTTGGGATTGGATAAGACATTTGTGGAACCCCTATCTTAGCAATGGGCTGAAAGAATCTTGCCTGACATCGAGGAGTGCTTATGTCTTATCTTAAAATATTCATGTACACACATAGGGATAATGAATAGTTAGATCCTATCCTAGCAAAAGCCTTGAACTTCACAAGTCTAGTGTGGTTAGTATGCAACTTTTGATAAGTCTACTAGGGTGTTTGAGTCTCATGGAAAACCTCAAAAATTTCTCTAATAGCAACAAAATACCAAATATCGCAAACCATATAAAATCATCAAACTGCAAAGTATCGAGTTTATGATACATGATAATATAGATCACAATCAAGATATATGATAGATACTAGATGGATATTAGAAATAATATTTAGAAAGCCACTGACTATATTGTGCATATTTTTTAAACTTGCAAAAGAAAATAGAATGACACATTATATCATTCGCATCATAACATCACATACCATTGCATTTCATATATGGGTGATTAATTGATTAAATTCTTATCTTAAGGATTCTCAATTACATTCATGATTTTTATACATTTTGTGGTATCGTCCATTAGATTGATAAACATAATTGCATTCATTCCTTATGTTTTAAAGTGATTAAAGCATACGTGTTCATTTACATTAGATTACCATCATGTAAATAATGAATTACATACATCGCACATCTAAGCATCTAGAACACTGCATATCATCATCATCATAAATTAAATAGCTATCTAGTGCATGTCATCCATACATCACATCATATAAAATCAAATTAACATAAGCATTGTATCCATGTGCATCACATAAATAGAAAATTAAACATACACAAATACATATAATGAGTCATAAATTACCAATCTCATATATATGTGTCCAGAGAGTACATCAGGAGTATAAAATACCTGTAGGATACAATCATGAAGGTCCTAGATCTTGCACCTGTGAGCTCCTCCTGGATCTACTGCCGCTATCTCTCGCTATGAGCTAGCTTCACCTCTAACATGGTGATGCTAGTATCCCTCTACAACATTTGAGTGTGGAACCATCCAACCTGGCTTTGCAGATCTACTACCTGGGCTAGCAGTTGGTCTACCTCATTTTTTGGAGGCACCTCACCCTCATCCAATGCCTCCTCAATCTCTATAGGGGGTGCATATCCTACTATAGCCTCTGCCCTCCAGCCACCCTCAGTCCTTAAGTGCACATTGTGCCCCTGTGCATTAGCCTCAGCCTTGTCATCAACTTGGTCGAGGGGCCCAGATCCTTGCCATTATTATAGCAACCACCAAGCATCATATATAGGAGTATTCATAGCCATAGAAACCCTTGACTCTTGGAAATCATCAATCGCATCCCCAAGTGCTATCGACTATATCCATTGCAAACCTGTCTCTAGAGCAAGCTGCATGTAGATGATCAGCAACTCTAATATATCTTGGACTAAGCCAAACTACCTGTTGTGGTTGATCCACAACACACCCCAAAATTGGGGACCCACCTTTTTGCAGGCTTGCAGGGAAGGATCTCAGTGACCCAGATGCCAGAATTGAAGAAAAAGAGAAAATGCACAAGTGTAGAAAGGGGTCGCGAAATCGCGACAGGTAGCGAAATCGCGACATGTCGCGAAATCGCGACCGAAGCCGGAAAATTGTCGCGAAATCGTGACATGTCGGAAAATCACGGTCAACGCGGTCAACGGCAACAAAACAGAAAAAGTGTCACGAAATCGCGACGTGTCGGTGACCAGGATGAAAAGGATGTCGCGAAATCGTGACATGTCGCTGAGGAGAAAAGAAAAGGTGTCACGAAATCGCGACATGCTGTTGAGAAGAAAATAAATGATGTCGCGAAATCGCGACACGCCATTGGAAAAGGATGAGAATGGTCGCGATTTCGCGACGTGTTTTGCCGAAGCGTACGGGTGATGAAAAGTGTCACGATTTCGTGACGTGTTTTGGAAAGGTGTACGGAAGCGGAAAAACGTCGCGATATCGCGACAGGAAATAGCTAAAGGACTCGAAGAGGAGAGACGTCGCGATTTCGTGACCGATTGCAGCAAAGGTGTACGGACAAAGAAAATGGTCGCGATTTCACGACGTGTTTTGGCAAACTGTACGGACGGAGAAAATGGTCGCGATATCGCGACGAGTTTTGCAAAACGTACGGATGATGAAATGGTCGCGATTATCGCGACGATTTTGCAAAGTGTACGGAAAAAGATGTCGCGATCGCGTGAGAAAAAAGGTAGCGATATCGCATGAAGGAAAATGTCGTGATATCGCGAAGTTTGGCCAAGGCGTACGAAGAAAAGGGTCGCGATATCGCGACGGTTTGTGGAAGGGACGAAAGTAAAAGGGTAGCGATATCACGACGAGAGAAGGGAGGAGATAAATGGTCGCGATATCGCGACAACAGTTGCCAAGGAGGCCCTTGACGAGAAACTGGTAGCGATATCGCTACCACTTTCGAAAGAAGACTCAAAGTTCAAAATGGTAGCGATATCGCTACCACAATTTGAAGGAGGCTCAAATGTTAAAAGTGGTAGCGATATCGCTACCATTTAAAAGGAAGCTCAAATGTCAAAACGGTAGCGATATCGCTACGAAAAGCCGTTGGACGCGTACGGATGAGAAAGACGTCGCGATATCGCGACATGTCACGATTTCGCGGCCGGGAAGGTGAACAGGCGGACTTGCAGTTTTGTCGGGTTCTTTCACAGGAAAAGCAGGACACGTGGCGCACAGGTGTCAAACTTGCAGAGGCGTTACATGCAGAGATGAATTTCGAAGCGTTTTCAAATTTGGGCGTGAATCAAAAGCGGGAAAAAGCAAGAATTTGAAAGGTCATATGCAGGAAGGTGAAATGAAGCGACAGAGGAGATCGAAGAGCCGCGTCAAACATGCTATAAGACCAGAATTGCAAATCGAAGAAGGGGTTGGAAATTGCCGAATACGGAGTTGCGAGAGACGAGAGCTTTGTGCTATTCTGGGCCCGTACTTGGGCAATTTCCTTCTTTTTGTTCGGGGATTATTTCTTTTACACTGGAACATTTTTGAATGTAATCGAAATATTCTTTAAATACAAAATACGAGAGAGTTGGCATCTTTTGGATGAGAAAGAAGGAGTTACTTCTGCATGCATGATTTAATGTCTATCTTTCCCTTCCAGATTTCTTAGGTTTTTAGGTGAAGTTAATGCAAGATCTCTTGGTTGCTTCATGCGAATGCCTGTTTTCTGGAATTACCATAGAAACCCTCGAGACTCGCACCTGGCCTATTTGGATTGTGTGGATGTGCAGGTTCATTAGGTTAGGTTGCATGTAGAAAGCCTCAGTATCTTCGGTTTCATCCGATTAATGACAGCTTTCTGACTGTAATTTATTTTACATTTTTATTTATTTTGCTTTGCTTTTCAAACCCATATTTTATTTTCAGCAGTTTAATTACTGTGTTTGAATAAATCACTAAAAATCCATCAGAATTAAAGATTAAAATAGATTTTATTCATTTTAGAGTCCATTGCAATTTCAAAATTAAATAAACCACAGTGCCCCTTGTTAACATCCACTTGCAAACCCTAAGGTGTTCTTAGCATTTCATTTTAAACAACATCCTTGATAATCAATAATTAGCATAATAAGAACCTTGGAGAAATCGTTTTTCTTTGCAAGCAGAGGATTTAGGACTCGGATCCTACAGGAGAGTGTGTTTTCACAATCGGGTTAAAACACCACTCAACAGATTGGCGCTAGAAGGAGGGCATGAAACGGTTTATTTCATCATGATTTTAAATGCTTAAAATTGCTTAAGAGCTTTACAATGCATTTTGATTGTTCATACAGAAATAAAGTGATTTAATTTTTCAAAATTTTGGTCTCATGCAATTACTTTTCATTTGATTTTAATGAATACATCTCTTAGTTGATGCTAACTTGATTTATGTTTTATATTGCAGGTTGAATATTCAACAGATTTGGTTCTAAAATTACATTTTAAGTTCACTAATGGCAACACTTGAGGAGCAAAGGGTGTCCCTGAGAGCTAAAATAACATCTCTAAGAGAGAGAATGGTATTAATAATAGAGGATCATTATAAGGGTTTGTCTATACCTGTGGTACCATATCAAATTCCTACAATGTTATTGGATTTTTTACGGTGTTTTAATCAAGAGGTACCACTAGGATACTTGCAAAAGCTGCATGTATACAAAAGTACATTGTGTCAATTCCAGATTTTTTATGAGGAGGTGGCTTGTAAGTTATTTGCATACATTTTGGATGATAGACCATTCTTTTGGTATAGCCAACTACCCATGGAGGTTAGGACTTCTTGGATACAACTAGAAGCAGCCTATCTTAATCATTTTGGTAATCAGGTTGACTTAGAAATATTGAAAAATCAGTTTACCTCCATTTGTAAAGAGTCTAATGAATCCTTGAGTCAATTCAATGGAAGATTTCGTGAATTGCACTCCCAAATGTGGGAAAATTTTAACACATTGGAAGAAGAAGCCATGGAAGTATACCTAGGAGCCATACACCCCACACTTGCTTCACTCATTGAGGAAAAACTGAGTGGTTTGTCCCTAGAGAGAATCCATGAGATCTTAGAAGAGATAGAACGACAAGGTCTTGAAGAAGAAAAGGCACAACATGTTCACATGAGAGATTGTTCTTTTGATGCCAACCTACACCAACCATCAAACATAGCACCCTCCACTCCAATGATATCTAAGGTAAATGATCAAGGGGATGAATCTGAATACCCAAATTTTATGACCACCTTGGATATAGTTCACGAGGAGGTGCAAATTGCTAAGACAACATCCAATAGTGAGGATCATGTAGAGATACATGATTATCTAGATTCAACAATGTTTGATATATGTGAATGGATGGAACCCACCATAGAATTGAATGAAGTGGTTGAAAGAGAAATGGAAAGAAAATCAATAAATAAATTTGAAGATATGATAGAATTTCACCACTTGTTCTTGGAAGATACTATTGATGAAATGTGTAAAATTAAAGATCAAGAAATTCTTCACCCTCCAAATTATGATAATGAATCATGGGTTACTAATTTGGACAATGATAGCCTTATAAATTTGAATTCAAGAAATAACCCACTTTTGGAAATAATTGAACCATCTAAGGAAGGTGAAGACGAATTTGATGAGAAACACATTGATGATTTGGAAAATGTTGAAGAAATAGTTGAACGTCACCACTTGATTTTGGAAGATGATTATTATGATGCTTGGAAGAAGTGGGAAGACTTCACTCTTTCCAAAACTACTAATGAAACTCGTGTGCCTATTGATATACAGGACAACATAATTGCCTACTCAAAGGAAGATATTACAACTCCTGTACAATTTGAGGATGTTTTGGAAGAGGGTTTCAAATCTCATCAAATTTTGGAAGATTATAATTATTCTATTACCAAGGACAAAGAAGAAAAAGAATTGATGAAGGAATCAAAAGAGCATGTCATAAATATCATGGAGTTTCATCTCACAGATTTGGATGACGATTTTTACAATGGTTGGGGAAGGTATGGTAATGCATTCTTTTCTCACATCCCTATAGATGAAACTCATATTTCACTTGACGTGCAGGATGGTGAGCCTTCTACATCATACGAAGATCTCATATTCACAAGATTTGAAAAGGGGACAAAATATGAATTCATTGAAAGTGTGGATGCAAGTTTGCAGGATGATTTTGGGGATTCAAATGAAGAGATGCCATGGATAGTGAACAAAGAATTAGAACCAAATGATAAAGAGATGGATCAATTGGAAGAAACTCAAATAAGTGATCATCAAAGCAGATTACTTGACATACACTTTGACCAAGAGTGTTTGAGGATTGAAAAGGATGACCATATTTTGAATTTAAATAATTTGAATGATGAAATGTCAATAAAGGTAAATGAAAAACAAGGTATAATTTTTAATCACACCTTTAATAACATGGTTTTAATGAATGGAAAAGAAGTTGATGCACTTGAATTGTTAAATAAAATTCATCAACAATTACTAATTGAATCTAGGATAAAAACTTTTAATGATCCTAATTTAGTAAATATCCTAGATGCTTGTAAATTATTACACAAATTTGATTGGCCTACAAATTTGGAAAATGATTTGGCTTTGAAGTTTGTAGAAATAGGCTCTTACTTACAAAATTGCATATTTGAAAAGGATAGCCTAATTCTAAATCAAGGAGGCAATTATGAAGTTCACATTTTAAAGAATAGACAAGATAAAATTGAAAATCATTTATTGTCTAATCATTCTAGTAATTTGATGCTCACCTATGGGAGTATTATTGGAACTAAATCAAATTGGTATGGTGAGCATGGCAAGTGGAAATTTGTTGCATTGTTTGGTCTGATCTTAGATTCCCACAACATTTGGCATGCATATTATGTCATATTTTTATTGAAATGTTCTAATCATGTGTGGGATCCAGGAAAGTGATAAGCTAAGCTTTGCATCATCTTGTATTATAGTGTACATTTGTATATAAATTTTGGTTTTTGGATTTTGGTTTGTGTTTTCAAAGTTTCATTTTGGGATTGCAGTTTGGTTTTGGATTGAACAAGTTTTAATTTACAGTTGTGTGTTTATTTTATTTGTCTATATATATATATATATATATATATAACAAAAAGAAATAAATTGAGATGTCAACTTATGCTTAAGGTTAGGAGAATATGAAATATTGGAATTATCTTGTAAAAGCTCCACAAGTAACATAAAACATCTTAAGTTATATTGTTTGATTTTGTGATACATGAAAGAGTCAGTTTTGCATGACAAATCATTTCATTCACAATTCAAGAAGTAATGCATTCATATTCCATCTCACCTCACATACATCTCATCTTAGTTACATATGCATCTTATGTACAAGCCATGAAAGTATGTCAAATCCTCTTAGGGTTATGTTATAACATAAATGTAAGTAGCTCCTAAGGTTGGAAACTGAGTCTTGAGATATCTAGAACCAAGCACGTCTCATACATTAAAAAGGATCTTGAGCAAAATGATCAAAACCTAACTTGGAAGGAAAGGTTGGGCGAAAGTGGTTTTCATGTCTATCCTATTATGCAACATGATCCTTAAAGCAGTGGTTTTGACCACTTCCATTAAGCTTAAAGCCTAAAATCAGAGTAGTAAGGATAGGGTTAAATCCTCATCGAACTTAGGTTGAGGATCCAATTCCCCAAAGCTTTGATTTGACCCACATGGAGTAGTAAGGATAGGGTATAAATTCTCATCTTGGTTGGTTGAGAATCTGATTCCCCAAAGCTCTTATGTCTCATTTCATAATCAGTCTTGGATTGTAAGGATCGTACTATTTGTCCTCTGCAAAGGATGGGTAGTCATCCCCAAGGTCTAAGTAACAAAATTAATATTTTCGATTCTCATCTAAAGTTTGGATTGTAAGGATCGTACTACTTGTCCTCTGCAAGGGATGGGTAGTCATCCCCAAGGTCTAAGAAATAAATAAATAAATAAATTTTTCCCATCTCATCTTTATTTTGGATTGTAAGGATCGTACTACTTGTCCTCTGCAAGGGATGGGTAGTCATCCCCAAGGTCCAAAGAAATGGAGATAAGTTTTGGATTGTGGGGTTAGATATGCCCATGCATGGCATCATGTCTTGCCTAAAAAACAAGACCACTGATTGTCTAGAGGGTTAGACTAGCATGACCATTTCTTCCATAACTGGTTTAATTATTTTGCTTAAAGTGAGGTAATGAACTCTAAATCAGAATAGTAAGGATAAGGTTAAACTCTCATCTCGGTTGGTTGGGAGTCTGATTCCCCAAAGTTCTGATTTCACATTCACTTGCACATGGGTTCTAGATAGTAGGGACTCATAACCAACTTTGGGATACAATAAGATAATGAACTAGTGGATCCTAAGAGGGTTTGGCAATCTTGAATGCTTGTACATAGTATTAGAAGAAGTACCATGCCCTTTATGGAAGCAAATCTCCTTGCACATTCATTAGGGTACACAAATCATTCACCATCCCATATATGCATTCATGCAAAACCGATAATGGAATGTTGATCAATTTCAAACGATAGGGAATGAAAACACATTGCACACACTGAGCTAATACTTGATGATTCTGATGATTCATGTACTTCTGATCTTTGGGCATTTGTTATTTTGCTTATGTGCTAACATGTATTTGCGAGTTTGTGATATGTTTCAGGTTGGGTTCTTACTAAAATGCTCAAGAGCATTTGACAGTAGAGTCGCCATTTGTTGTGGTTGATCCACAACACACCCCAAAATTGGGGACCCACCTTTTTGCAGGCTTGCAGGGAAGGATCTCAGTGACCCAGATGCCAGAATTGAAGAAAAAGAGAAAATGCACAAGTGTAGAAAGGGGTCGCGAAATCGCGACGAGTAGCGAAATCGCGACATGTCGCGAAATCGCGACCGAAGCCAGAAAATTGTCGCGAAATCGTGACATGTCGAAAAATCGCGGTCAACGCGGTCAACGGCAACAAAAAGAAAAGTGTCACGAAATCGCGACGTGTCGGTGACCAGGATGAAAAGGATGTCGCGAAATCGCGACATGTCATTGAGGAGAAAAGAAAAGGTGTCGCGAAATCGCGACATGCTGTTGAGAAGAAAATAAATGATGTCACGAAATCGCGACACGCGTTGGAAAAGGATGAGAATGGTCACGATTTCGCGACGTGTTTTGCCGAAGCGTACGGGTGATGAAAAGTGTCACGATTTCGCGACGTGTTTTGGAAAGGTGTACGAAGGGAAAATCGTCGCGATATCGCGATAGGAAATAGCTAAAGGACTCGAAGAGGAAAGACGTCCGATTTCGCGATCAGAGATTACGGACGAAAAATGGTCACGATTTCACGACGTGTTTGCAACATACGGACGGAGAAAATGGTCACGATATCACGACGGTTTTGCAAAACGTACGGATGATGAAAGGTGTCGCGATATCGCGACGATTTTCGCAAAGTGACAAGAAGATGTCACGATCACGCTGGAAAGGATGCAAAATCAAGGAAAAAAGGTCACGATATCGCGACAGTTTTCCAAGGGAAAGGACGGAAAACGGTAGCGATATCGCAAGGAGAGTGCATATCACGTTCAAGAGAAGCCAGGAGAAAGTGGTAGCGATATCGCTACCCACTTTAAAGAAGACTCAAAGTTCAAAATGGTAGCGATATCGCTACCACAATTTGAAGAGGGCTCAAAGTTAAAAATGGTAGCGATATCGCTACCATTCGAAGGAGGGCTCAATGTTGAAAGGGTAGCGATATCGCTACGAAAAGCTGGAGGCGTACGGCAGGAAAGCAGGTAGCGATATCGCGACATGTCGCGATTTCGCGGCCGGGAAGGTGAACAGGCGGACTTGCAGTTTTGTCGGGTTCTTTCGTAGGAAAAGCAGGACACGTGGCGCATAGGTGTCAAACTTGCAGAGGCGTTACATGCAGAGATGAATTTCGAAGCGTTTTCAAATTTGAGCGTGAATCAAAGCGGGAAAAAGCAAGAATTTGAGGGGTCATGTGCAGGAAGGTGAAATGAAGCGACAGAGAAGATCGAAGAGCCGCGTCAAACATTATAAGACCAGAATTGCAAATCGAAGAGGGGGTTGGAAATTGCCGAATACGGAGTTGCAGAGACGAGAGCTTTGTGCTATTCTGGGCCCGTACTTGGGCAATTTCCTTCTTTTTGTTCCTGGATTTTCTTTTACACCTGGAACATTTTTGAATGTAATCGAAATATTCTTTAATACAAAATACAGAGAGTTGGCATCTTTTGGATGAGAAAGAAGGAGTTACTTCTGCATGCATGATTTAATGTCTATCTTTCCCTTCCAGATTTCTTAGGTTTTTAGGTGAAGTTAATGCAAGATCTCTTGGTTGCTTCATGCGAATGCTTGTTTTCCGGAATTACCACAGAAACCCTCGAGACTCGCACTTGGCCTATTTGGATTGTGTGGATGTGCAGGTTCATTAGGTTAGGTTGCATGTAGAAAGCCTCAGTATCTTCGGTTTCATCCGATTAATGACAACTTTCTGACTGTAATTTATTTTACGTTTTTATTTATTTTGCTTTGCTTTTCAAACCCATATTTTATTTTCAGCAGTTTAATTATTGTGTTTGAATAAATCACTAAAAATCCATCAGAATTAAAGATTAAAACAGATTTTATTCATTTTAGAGTCCATTGTAATTTCAGAATTAAATAAACCATTAGTGCCCCTTGTTAACATCCACTTGCAAACCCTAAGGTGTTCTTAGCATTTCATTTTAAACAACATCCTTGATAATCAATAATTAGCATAATAAGAACCTTGGAGAAATCGTTTTTCTTTGCAAGCAGAGGATTTAGGACTCGGATCCTACAGGAGAGTGTGTTTTCACAATCGGGTTAAAACACCACTCAACACTACCACAAGACACAAGAGTAAAAATGGTACTCCTTGATCTCATCCTTGCGGCCCAGGAGCCACCTATCCCAATGAGCCTAACACAGCCGCTCGTTAGCCTCCGACCATGCAGGGCATCCCATGTATGGGTGCCACTCTATATCATTGGGCCTCAATACCATGAATCTACTAAGGTAATGTCTGATGTTCCCTACATGGGAAATAATCTGAAACCCCTCCTCCTCATGGGGCTAGAAAGCTATGTAGCACTGGTGCTCATCATCAGTAGAGTCAATCGCAAGTGGTAGCTCTATAGGATGCTCAATTTGGATATGCTACCAACCCTAGATCTGTAGTTGTAGGCTGTAGTTGATACCTACTCAGCTCCGACAAGTCACTTGATACAATTCTTGGTAGAGCTAGCATAATAAAATGCTCTCCCAGGCTAGGAGTAGTGGTCAACGAATGGTGCTCTAAATAACCATTCTAACACTAGCAAGAAGGTTCCAGGGGATCCTCATGCTTGAGGAGTTTGTAAGGACTATCTGCATGACCAGGTACATGAAGACTACCTCTCTAATAGAGAATATGCACTCTCCCTACCAGTAGCTGATGTGTACACCTTTGTGATCCATCTATCGTTGGGCCTCATTTCTTTGATCATCGAAGATAGCATCACAAACAACCTTCTTTCTCTAAGAGGAAGAGGAGGTGATGGCCTCACCATCAATAAGGATCCTAAATATCCGATAGACATCCTCTAGGGTGACAGTCATTTCACCTATCGACATATGAAATGTGTTGGTCTGAGAATTCTAGTTCCAGGTCAATGCAATCATATATGTTGTATCTACCCTAATCATAGGTAGATTCAAGACATAGCCAAAGCCGATGGCTCCAAACCACTTTCACTCCCCTACAGTAAGCTATCCACAGAGGGTGTGAATTATGTCTAGCTCTCAGGACCTAGAAGTCAATGTCTAGAAATAAATAGTGCATAAGAGAAAAATCTATCTAAAACAAGCAAAAAAAGAAAAAAAAATGACTCTAAAAACATCAAAAACATCAAGAAAATTCAAAAGGCATCTCAAAAATGCAATAATTGGCATTAATTTCCAGAAAACCTTAGAAAAAGTGAGAAAAAATTGAAAATTTTTCCAAATTCATCGAACCATGGGTCAACCTTGCGGTCCGACTGTGGTCAAATTTGACCATTGGAAATTTAAATTCTAACTGCAGCTGATAGCTGGGGTTCCCAAACTGACAATTGGGAGCCACAAGTTCTAGCTACGTTCTAGGAACGAGATCCATTTTGGGTCCCTTCCTAGCCTAGCTAGCCAAAAAAAATGAAAATCTAACCTAGCCTAGTCTACGACAAGGTTCGTTTCCAATAATTTAGTGAAGTTCATTAACCCATTACTCAATGCATTTTATTTTTAGTTGGTAATGAGTGTGAGGACTCAATTTCAAGTTACCTTGCCTGCACCATGACCTCTGCTAGTGGATGGCTATCCTGGGTTTGCCATCAGGGTACAAGTGAAATTTGAGGTCAATTTTAGCAGTGTTCCAGATCAAGGAATGTCTCTCACCTCTCAAAGCTCTTTGAAATGCAGTTATTTGAATGAGAATAATGAAATTTTCAAAGTGGGAAAGCTATTTATAGTTTCCCCTAATTTCGACGAACCGTAGCCCCGACTTGTGGTTCCCAAATTGGAGATTTTCAACTGTAGACCGTACCCACAGTTTGCAACCAATATTAAATACACTCAAACCCCTCCATGGGAAGGTCTAAAATGAAATATTAATGAATCTAATAGATTAAATTTCAAAAAGAGCAATCAATATTGTAAATTTGGTGATATTCAAAGCACCAGGATCGATCAATAAATAAAAATTAACAAAAAAATCAAATAATTAAAATCCAAATACACCTTGTATTAAGTCATTTACTCTACATACTTGGTGGTTGCAGTGACTTGCGATCCATGAAATCTGACAAGATGATTAAATAACCATAAGGACATTTGGGTAAAAAATTATCATCGTTGATTTGATATGTTTCTTCTCAATCCCTAAGAAGGCTTTCACGACTGGACTGCTCCATGGGAACGAGGCATTTCATGTCATTTATCCTATGACATATTTTTAGAAAATCATCGATAATGTGATTGAACACAAAAATAATTGGATTTTTATCATTTCAATTCTCTAAGAAGGCTATGGTATCCCGACTGCTTCATGGGATAGAAATGTGCACATACTATTAACATTTGGAATCATCAGCTAAACTAGGCTTAGCCAAGTAATTCAAAATGCTCAAATATAAATTTGTTTAGATCATTCATAGTGGTCATGCAATCTCGTCGCTTAAATAATTGTCGTTACCTTCATTTATTTAGCACTTGAGGGGGTAGTCATAGTATCAAGTCATAATCAAAATCAGCAGAAGATCCCAGAGATCGTAGATCCCTTGATCTTATCAAAATTGCATTCGCCCTTGTGAATCATTATCAACAACTATCATAAGCTTACCCCTTTGCTTGGGGAAAATAAAAAATATGATAATTTGTTTATAAATATCATCCTTTCAATTATATAGGTCTAACTCCTATTGTAGCTTCAAATCTATTTGAATGTCTGATGACGAGTGCAAACTCTTTCAAGTTTAATCCTCCAAAGAGTTGGAAGAAATGATTCTAGGATGCGCATCCTTTTGTAGGACCTGGGGCATCTAATGTTGATCCAACTAATGAACCTTCGACATTATTTTATGAGGTCTATTTTTGCTCACAATGCATCTCAAAAGAGGCATCTATAGACACCTAAAATGCGTCATGTCGATGGCGACTACTCATATGGACATGCTACAAGACTATATTGAAGATCTTGGATAGACTCCAAGATAGAGCAATGGTTCTAACCACTCAATTTGGGATCCTTGGCCTAATCAATCTGAACCACAACCCAAAACTATGGTATACAGTATGAATCATAGCTAAGGCCTATGGTTTATAGTCTGGACTGCAACTGTAACCTACAGTCTTAACTGAAGTTCAGTTGGCCTTCATTCGAGCCAAATCGGTTTGAACGGCCAATTTTTCTAGAAGAAGGTGGTTAGAGGATGGAAACTTCTAATCCAACTATCCTAACCACCCCTTATTGATATTGGCTTCTCAATGAACCCACCCCTAGCCTTAGGACATCCTATAAGTACACCTTCAAATTAGGGAAAATATATAAAGAAGGAATTGATCAAGATAGTAGCAAATCCCTATCGAATTGCATGCTGAATTCATGCATTGAGAAGGCTACTTTGCTGTTCAACCAAATATCAATTTGTTATGGATGCCCTAAGGACCTAGGAGAGCCAAGAAATGCTAATTCGGGCAAATGGAGACCCTACTCAACTATTCAACCGCCAAACTTGTTAGAGGACACCAAAGACGATCCTTGAACATCAATTGTACAAGGAGATCAAGCCCACAACCTTTGAATTTGGAGGGCAAACCACTTGGTTGCTCACCATAGCTTTCAGCCGTGGTTTACAGTGTAGACCGTTAATCAAAGATACAATTTGCAATAGGGATAAAATCTCTTTACTATTTTCATTACAATCTGATTATTTAGGTTAGAATTAGCATTTTAGCCAATCAATTTTTGTTTTAGAGGTCTCTGACCGATAGATTTAATGTTTGGAGTAATTTTGTCATATTAGTGTAGAATATGCATTAATGGTTTCTTTTCATGTTTTCATTCTTAATTTTGCATAATTGATCCAGTTGTAGTTCTTGTTTACATCTTTCAAGCAATCTTGATGAATCTTGTATATGTCAAACACCTTTTATTAGCTTTCTTGATTTTAGTTATAATGGCATATACATATTTATTACCTTCAATGGGCCTTATCACGAGAGGTTGCCTATGTTTTTAAGTATATTTTGTTGTTTCTTGACCACATGGATCTATATTCAAAGGAGCCTACATTCAAATCCTTCTTCAAAGTGAAGAAGAGGGTCTACTCTACCCTAGAGCAGTTTGCGACTATTTGAAAAATTATTTATAGTGCACCTACCCCGTTGGGAGATTTGGCAATTGTATTAAGAGTATCAACATTCTTGTGACCCTAAGAGGGGTAATATTGTAACTGAATTTCATTGATAATATTAATAAAAGAAACACGCATTTTCATTGTTACATGCAATCTTATTATTTTGTCATGCTTTTATGTTGATTTCATTAATGCAATAGCTAGGTGTACGCTTTTTGGGATAGGTCGGTATTGTGTTGCTATTAGAGAAATTTTTGAGGTTTTCCATGAGACTCAAACACCCTAGTAGACTTCTCAAACATCACATACTAACTGTACAAGGATTTTTTTGGACAAATATTTCGTCACGAATGACCCAACTATTCATTACCCCTATGTGTGCATGTGAGTATTTTTAGATAGATCATAGGCATACCCCAGATGTCAGTTGGGACTCTTCCAACCCATATGTGAGATTGGGTTCCTCCTATGTTCGTATCATCCTTGTTTTAGACTTGATTGGACTATACTGCTAGACAACCCCAGGCACCTAGAGCTAGCTCATCTTGCAAATTGATCAGGACTACCCCTCCAAAAATAGTCGGGACTCTTTCAACCCATTGCTGCGTTTGGGGATCACCCAATAAAACTACTACTCCAAAAGCAGGCGGGACTCTTTCAACCCATTGCTGCAATCGGGGTTCATTCTATGGCTTTGAATAGTGAACAATCCAGGGATTCAAGTTCTCACCCTATTTTGATATTTGCTCATATGTAGTGATAAAAATCATTGTTTTTCACGTTTTACTCTGAGTGATAAAAATCACTGTTTATTCCCATTTTTCTTGAGCAAGGGATTTGTATAGTGCTTTTGATTCACTATATCATTTTAGATTTGAACTTTGAACTTTGGGTTTGAAATTTAAACTTTGTATCTATGTACGAGTAGGGGAAATTCTTGTCCTTTTGCCAAGGTTCACCACTCTAGACCGAACTATTTGCAAGATAAGCAGGTAATAAAACCCATCTCTCTAGATACCCAGGACCACTTTTGTAGCTTTCATCCTCCCTTATCTTAGAAGGATTTTAAATGTGTCAATTAGTGATGGGATCCTGATATGCCAAGCACTATCACAACTAATGACCTCATCTACAAAAGCAAAAGCAGCTTTCTACGACATCTGAGAAACCCACTAGGTATGGCTGAGTGACTGGAAAACTTTGGTATATACACACATATCTCCTAGCAACAGGTGTTGTGTATGAATGCAATGGATTATGATAAATGTAGAGGTGCATGATTAAAACACAAACATGGCATCGTTTGTAAGACTGACAAACACAATCCCTCCTACTACGGAATGCAATGGATGACAAATGCCTATATGCAATGCAATGATGAAATGCATGTGTGAAATGAAAATGCATAATGCAAATGCACATGTTTTTGGATTTTATGCTTTACCAATTTTTTTGGATTTTATTGATTTTATAATTTTTATTGATTTTGAGCCTTTATATTTGACCAAACGGCGAGTACATGCCTCTAGATCCTTAGGCCTTGGAGCCTTTAAATTGACCAAGCAATTTTTCAGAAAATCCTTGGAGCTTTTTAGGATGATCGAGCGGTTTTAAGAAAACCCTTAGAGCCTTTTGGGGTTGACCAAAGGTTTGAAGTACCTGTGGAGCTTTTTGATTGACCAAACTACTCACAAGAGAGCCTAGAGCCTTTTAGGATGACCGAGCGATTTTGAGCAAACCCTCGGGGCCTTTGACTGACATGACCAAGTGGTTTCAGGAACCCTTGGGGCTTTTGGGGTTGACCGAGCAGTTTTAAGCAAACTCTCAGAGCCTTTTTACTATGCTCTCAAGCATAAAATGCCTTAATATGGATGATGTTGAGAGGTTCAGGCTCTTCAACACCTCCTAGCGACGTTAGGTGATAGGTACCTAGACCAATATTTTTAGATATGATATAGGGTCCTAGCCAATTAGCCATGAATTTGTCTCGCATATCTGGCGGTAAATTAGAGTTATGTTGGTTCTCTTTCAAGACAAGATCCCCAACTTCAAAGTCTCTCTGGTGGACTTTGATATTATAAGCTCATTTTAGTCGCTCTTGATAAATGTGGAGATGCTCTAGGGCATTCACGCGACGTTCATCAAGCAACATCAATTGATCTAGTCGAGCTTGCCGCACGGTGTCGTCATCGATGAACTCTTTCAATGTGATGCGCAACATTGGAATTTCCAATTCCAAGGGCATAATGGCCTCAGCGCCATATACTAGTGAAAATGGTGTTGCCCTAGTGGGCTTCGAATGCTAGTCCTATAAGCCCATAATGCAAGGGGTAGCTGGATATGCCAATATTTGTGGTTTTCTTGGACCATATTTTTCAAGATGGCCACCACTATCTTGTTTGAGGCCTCAGCTTGCCCGTTTGCTTGCGGATAATAAGGAGTTGCAAAACTGTGCTTGATTCTATACTTAGACATCAAAGCTCTCACAGTTTTGTTCTTAAATGATGTTCCATTATCCAAAATTATTTTGGATGGAATCCCAAAATGACATATGATATGCTCAAGTATAAACTCTGCTATACGAGCTCTAGTTGTTGTTAAGGGTATTGCTTCCACCCACTTTGTGAAATACTCAGTAGCCATGATAATAAATGTATGTTTGCCTCGATGACGGAGGAGAGATCTTGCCTATAAGATCTAATCCCCACTGAGAAAATGGCCAAGCCGCTTGGATGGGCTGTAAGGCCTGCGATGGCAAGTGCGTAAGATTAGCATGATGCTGACATTTGACGCATTTCTTGACATACACATTGCACTCCTTCTCCATAGTGGGCCAATAGTAACCCATTCGAAGGATGCGCTTGACGATGGCCATGCCACTAAAATGGCCACCGCACGTACCATCATGAGCTTGTGAAATTGCCCAAGATGACTCTTGGGGCTCTAGACAACGAAGGAGAACTCCATCGTAGCCTCATCGATACAAGATGTCTCCTATCAAGACATATTTAGTCACTTTCTGCTTGAATGTGCATTTTGTGGCACATGACAATCCCTCTGGGATTATACCAAGTTTTAAGAAGTCTTGGATTTGCGACATCTAGCTCTGACAAGCCTCAGCTTTGACTGCCAAGATGACTTGCTCCCCCTGCATATTTACTTTTGCAAATGCATACTGGGAAACAACCTTGTGGTGAATGGTAGTACCACTCCCCGTCGGACTCTAAGAGGTTAATGACCCCCAGGGTGCCTTCTTTAGAAAGTCTTCAGCTCTACAGAACCATTCAACTTTTGGTTCCACGCTAATCATGTTGATTGACATTTTATTATCAAAGGCTTCATGCTCCAGTGGGATGCGAGAGCGTTTTGACATGGATGGTAGTGAAATCCATAGATGGATTCTGAGGGATTAAGGATCCCAAAGAGGCCATGGTGTCTACAAACCTATTTGATGAACGAGGGATTGCCTCGATGTCATACCATTCCAATTTAGCCAAATATGTAGCAACAAGATCTTTATAGGCTTTCAATATGGGACATCGACACTGAAAGAGCCCCTTAACTTGGTTTACTATGAGCAAGGAGTCGCCAAAGATGTTTAATATCTTAATGTTCATGGCGATGGCTGTGTGGAGGCCCAACAGTAGGGCTTCATACTCAGTGTTGTTGTTGGTGCATGGAAAGTCTAATTTAAATGACAAGGGCATTGGAGCTCCTTGCGGTGTGAAAAACACTATTCTTGCACCACCTCCTTGCTCGCACTTTGAACCATCGAAGAACAGAGTCATGTCAACATTATTCTCTAGTTCTTCGGGTTTGGGAGCTTCGGATACGATGAAGACTGCATCATCTAGAAGCTCAATGGTTAGAGGCCTACTGTTTGATAGTGGTGCCTCAGCCAGTTGATCAGCTATGACTTGTCCCTTAATGGACTTTTGGCTTATGAATTCCAGATCAAATTCTATCAATAGCATGATCCACTTTGTAGTACGCGTATTGTGATACATCTTACTCATCATGTATTGCAAAGGATTTTGTTTGGATATAACATATGTCGTATGACTTAGCATATAGTGTCACAATTTCTTGGTAGTGAACACTACTGCTAAACATAGTTTCTCCACATATGCATACCCAAGCTCATAGCTCACCAAGGTTCGACTAATATAATATATGGCCTGTTCTTTGCCTTGCATGTTCTTTTGGGCTAACATGGTCCCTAATGCAAAGTTGGTCGTTGATATATAGTAGAAAAGGCACATCTGGCCTTGGTGGAGCTAGCACTGGTGGCATCGCCAGGTATTGCTTTATTTTAGTGAAAGCTGCTTGATAGTCCTCATCCCAGTTGAATGGGACCCCCTTATGTAGCAGTCGATTCATGGGTCGACATTTATCTGATAACTGAGTGATGAATCACTTTATCGATGCTACTTTTCCCTATAGGCTCCTTAATTCTTTAATATTGGAGGGAGGACGCATCTCTAAGATAGCCTTGACCTTCGTTGGGTCGACTTCGATGCCTCATTTAGAAATGATGAATCCTAAGAGTTTACCAAAAGTTACACCAAATACGCACTTCTTAGGATTCAACCTAACATTGTGCTCTATTAGGCGATCGAAGACCTTCCTTAAGACCTCTGCATGCTCTTCCTCATAGCAATGACTTGGCCAACAAGTCATCGATATAATATTCTAGAATCTTATGCATGTAGTCATGAAAAATGTATGTCATGGCCCGTTGATATGTGGCACCAATATTTTTGAGGCCAAATGGCATAACTTTATAGCAAAATGTTCCCCATGGCGTTATAAACGTGGTTTTATGCTGGTCTTCGGGTTTAATCCGAATTTGATTGTAACCAGAAAAATCATCCATTAAGGAGAGCATTTCATGACCTGTAGTTGCATCTACAAGAGCATCAATATTGGGCAACGGAAATGAATCTTTGGGTGTTGCCTTATTTAGGTCTCTAAAATCCATACAAATACGGATTCTTCCATCAGGTTTTCCTACGGGCACCATATTGGATACCCATTTCGGATAGTCGATGGAGATTACAAACTCTACGTCCAACAACTTTTGTAGCTCATATTTCACCATTAAGGCTACTTTTGGATGCATCTTTCTAAGCTTCTGCTTGATCGACTTCTTCATCAGATCTAGCGAAAGGTTATGCGTAACCAATTTTGGGTCTAGACCTGGCATATCTTTGTATGTCCAAGAAAAAATATTAGGTCTCTCTTTCAGTAGAGGGATGAGGGTGGCACGCTCATCGGGAGTGAGACTCTCTCCAAATTTAACCTTCCTTGGATTAGTGGGATCATTACTGATATCCACATCGAAGGTTTCCTCTACTGACATGTGCGATCCCTCCTCAAGTTGATGAGGCATAGGGATCAAATGGATGTCATCAGTCGGGTTGATAGGTTCCACGTTGGAAGCATTTTTAGCATGATAGACATCATATGCACAGCCTGGCGCAAAATGAAATGGTTGTAACATTTCTTCATTAGGGAAGAAATCTTCAGGCTCAACAGGTGAGTCAGCGCGATCCCAGTCGATAGCATCTACATTTAGATACAACGGTTTGGATGGATCGACTGGATTGCGGAGTGGGGTGGTCAAATCAATGGAGACCATATTGATGGAATGGAATTGATCTCCAGGACCACACGGACAAACCTCTACATTATCGATGCAGCTCTCATACCCGAGATCTGGCTCTAATGGCATGGGCACAAATGGGTCCTCTCTATGAGCACTATGGACGACTGGATCCTCTCTATGCACTGGTTGCAATATGGGATCATTCGGCTCATGGAGCTCCATGTAGGTAGGCGGATGGGGAAACAACATGTGATAAATCACATTAAAGTTTGGTGGTATTCCCCTAAGGTGAGGGTTGAGATTGATTTCTCTTCGCATGTCCTCAGCCGTATAAGGTGCATGGCGGTGACGTAGGTAGGGAGGTCCTAGATAGGCTCTCTCTGTTTCATCCTCTTCATCACTATCGTAATACAATCCTTCATTTACCCCTACAGGTGGGGGATGCTCTGGTAGGTGCGGTCCCATGAATCTCACTTCTTGGTCGTTGTCATCAATGTCCAAAAAAATTGGATAATAAGTCCGTATGTATGACGTCGATGAGAAAATTGGCTCTGCTTCTTCCCCCAAATGATCAATGTTGGGAAGAATCTCCTCGGTAACATGTATCGACTCTATAGGTAGTAGGTGATGCGCATACAAAGGCCTTAAATAGCCCCCTCAGCTTCATCCTCAGATTGATCATCGTTTGAGGATTCACTGTCGGCATCATAACTTGGTCCACTTATCTCGGAGGTGGACTCCTCTCCATCATCATTGTAGAGATCTCCTAACTCGAGATCGCCTAAAACTATGGGGTTATGCCCTTGCATACCTATGTCATTGGTTGCATTATGGATTTGATGACCCAGGTTGCCTCTGGGGTTATGCTCTGTGTCAGTATACTCTAAGAGCCCTTCATGATCTTCTTCAAGTGGCTCAGAAGTGATGACAGATACCATCGGGTTACTCCTCTAGAAGCTGGAAGGATTAGGATGATATGGGTTGAAGTCCACATCGTCCCCTAGACTAAGGTACAAGTGATCTAAGGATGCTATGAGCAAATCATCTTGTCCTTGTATCTGTAACCCCAACCCGAACCTATCAGTTGCTAGCTGATAACGTGGCTCAAGCGGAGTCCTACGTCCTTGTTCAAATAGACCAAGTCCATACCCATGCCAATGATATAACTCAAAAATATGCATGGAGTACTCTGGGTTGGATAAATAATGAACATTTACTATGAAAGGTTCATCACCATCTTCATCCATGGGCGTTCACGTTGGAAGCTGATCTAGCCCAACGTAGATGAAGTTAGTCTGATTGGGTGGCTCTCCCAATGGCACCACCGATCCAACCAAAAAATGATGAGCATGCGGTCGGCCCATCTCTTGTGCAGTCTCTAGAATCGGTCCAAAGGTTACATTCTACACAATATACTCACCTAACCCTATGTTGGCGAGATGTACAATCACCCATGGTGTGGATGACCCTACTGACGATGCAGGCGAGGCAGGATGAGGTACCTCCTTGACTATGTCTTGGGCTTCCTCCACTTCCATGGGGATGGGAGCCTCATCGGTGACTGGTTTGGGCACATGCTTCTTCTCTTTTTCACCCATTTTTACCTTTAACTTCCTATCATCCCGAAGCATCACTGATGCAGTCGATTTTAGTGAAGTAGCAGTAGTGCGCTCAGATCTATGTGATACAGATGTCGATGGTTGAGCACGTACTATTGGTTTACCTCCTAGATTTTTAACCAATGATGCAGGTCGGACGTCCAGGTGTGTTGATGGGAGTATGAAACCCCTAGGAAAATATGCTAGGTTCACGAACTTGAAAGGTTCTTCGTCTGATGATACTACGTGAACCCATCCCTCATGCATATATTTTACACATTGGTGTAATATAGAGGGAATGCAACGCATTTCATGAATCCAAGGCCTCTCGAGTAGGATGTTATATTGCATAGCACCCTCGATCACATGACACATCACAGAGATGGTCTTTAGGCCTACCTGAATAGGTAGGATGATTGTGCCAACCGTTGAGCATAGGGCATCGTTAAATGCTCTCAATGTGAAGGTGGTGGGCACAATATGTGACTTTGGTAGCTTTAGATGATTCAATGCCTTGGTCATTATTATATTGATCGATGAACCAGTGTCGATCAAAACCCTCTTGAATGGCATGTGATTGACACATGCAATGATATGCAATGGTGGGTCAACCGTATCTATAGGAACCATCCTGATTTCATGATCATAAAATTGGATCATGGGCTCCTGGCACTACTGTACATGTCCCACAAAATTGGTAAATGCTTGAGCATCTTGAGACTGTACTTCGATGGACCTTAGAATGTCCATAAGAGTCTCCCTGTGCCTAGGGGACTATTATATCAGTTCATATATAGACAACTTCGTAGGAGTTATCTATAGGTTTTGGACCAACCTGCTCCGTATGGTCACCATCGGTCTCATTGGTGGGCCTGGAATATTTTGAGTTGGCTACTGATTCGGCGTAGCTTGTATCCTAATGGGAGCATGAGGTTGATTCGGCTGCTCATATCTCCCATGTCTGGTAACAACATTCACCATGCCTACGAACCCCTGGGTAGGTGGTTCGACGTGCACTTGGTTGACCTGGCCAACGTTGTTGCACGATGCCTCATGGTTTGGTAATGGATTTTTGTAAATCCCCATGTTTTGGTTGTCAGGTGCTAGTGGATTACTTGGTACTACAAGCTCACCCTTTTCAATCATATTTTGCACAATATGCTTGAAGGACCAACACACTTCGATGTCGTGGCCCTTCGTGCGATGGAAGATGCAAAATAGGTCATCCTGATACCCCTTTGACTTGGGCTGATTCGGATCGACCAACTTAACCTCGGGTAGTCTGATTGCCTTAGCCTTGCATAACTAATGGAATATTGACGTCAATGATTCCATTAGAGGCATGAATTGGTGAGGCAGGTGTTGTTCTTTGTTTTTGCCCTTATAATTATTATTGCACTTTTTGTACTGCGTAGGAGGAGGTTGGGCCTGATAATTCTGCTTTTGTTGCCCTTTATCCTCTCTCTGGAGGTTTAGCACCACCTGATTTACATGGGCCTACTTGCCCTTCTATTTCATGGAGCTCTTCTTGTGCCCCTCTTTCCTATTCTTGAGCTTCAAGTTGCCTTCTTGCAACTTGATGTCCTCAATTACTTTGGCTTGCGCCAAAGCTTCCTCGAATGTTTGGTATTGTTGCAATTGCAACAATAACGAGATGTGCTTGGCACAACTCTTGGTGAACATTCGGGTCAATTCCGTAGTAGGAATAGGGAATGGTAGCTTTACCATTAATCTCCTCCACCTCTTTTCATACTGTTCAATTGGCTCATCATCACGCTGAGCTAGTGCAACCAAATCGAAAAGGTTAGCCTATTTCTTGATGCCAAAAGAAAAGCGTTCAAGGAAAGCGTCAGCCAACTGCTCAAAGCTGGTGATACTATGCTTCTTTTGTTGATTGAACCACTCTCGGGCTGGGCCTGAGAGGGTTGTGATGAATGTATGCAAAAGCAAGGCATTGTTGCTCGTAATCTGGAAGCATGCATCCAAAAATCTTGTGACATGCTCTTGTGCGTCTTCGTCACCTTTAAATTTATCTAGCCTGGGCATAACAAAATGCTCAGGATATGCTGGAGCAGGCATCGAGGGGTCCAAAGGCTCATTATGAATCTTTCTCAATGTCGACTTTTGAAGAGTCGTGCCTTGCCTCTCAATTGCTTTTACCTTCTCATCTAAGGCCTTATAGGCCTGCGAGGATAGAAAATCCTCCTCCCTAAGCTGATGCGAGGGTGGTCTTGGAGGTACATTCTTCCTCTATCGAGGTGGAGGACGTTGCTCTTCCTCCTCCTCAACTTGGGAGTCTTCAAGATACTCTTGATCGGCTCCATCTCCCTCTTCTTCCTCATATTGTTGTTGCCTCTCATATTCGAATGGTGGTGGTCGTTCTCTTTGTAGGGCACTAATATGAGTGTGAGCATCTCTGCGCTCTTGCTACACATCGGCTTGTGAAAAAGCCTTTCTCTGAATGCGCTCTCTGTTCTCCATGTGAGTGTATAGACCAGCCCTGGCTAGCCTATCCTCCTACTCTATGTGCTCCTTTTGGGCAAGGATGCATTCCTCACGCATGCACTGCTCATATAGTCTTTGTCTGATGAGCCTCTACACCTGAAGATTCTCATCTTCGATGCACTGCCTCTCTAGGCGAGTGTCCTCCAATTGATCTTGGAGGAGCTGTCATCGCTGCTCGAATACCGATCTATGTGATCTATCAAGTTGATCGACCGTAATAGGCCTCTGGTATGCATGCTCCGTGCGAGTGACCTTATGGGTTTTGTACCCATTTGACTAATTTGTGATGCTTTTGCCTTTGTCCATGAAGATGGCATTGGCATCCTGCTTAGAGCTCTGCGCTCTATGCCACCATGCATGGATGGTGGATGTGTCACATGAGGGTGCTTGGAAGCCTCTCCATGCTCTCTAGAAGTCCTAATAGAACCCCCACTATGCTCACTCGGAGCACGAGTGGGTGGAGCCGAAGGCTTATAGCCTAGCTGCTCAAGGATGCTACCTAAGCCATCCAACTATCTAGATCTCCACCGCTCATGCGGTGGTGTGCCATTGGCTCCCACCTTAGCCATATCAATAGTGATATTTCGAGGTTCACTACGTGTGGGAGTCTGCACAGGCCTATGCTCAGTGGTAGCATTGTTTGCATGCCCCTGAATGGGTGGGTCTCGATCTCATCTGTACTCCGAAGGTGGAGCCATGGATCCTCCTGTAGACCTATGATGTAGGGGTACCAACTTGGACCCCTGTATAACATACTCTTCGATCGATCCTGTGGATGCGCGTGCAATGCGATCCCGGTAATGGCTTTCGAGTGGAACACCCTCATGCTGAGAGGCTCCATGCTCTATTCTATGTCTAGAGGAATGCACAGAAGCTCCTCTATTGGGGGTACGCTCAATAGGTTCCCCTCGTGTCGAATTGTCTCCTCTAATGCTCGTCGAACGATGTTCGGGAAGCGCATGTGGGTGAGGGTTCGACATATGTTGTTGTGAATCTATTGGGATTTGGTCATTGGCATCAGGCTTATGCCTTTGTCGACCACCTCGTGTCTCCACCATGGTGCACCTAGTGTCTAGATTTATTCTTTATTAAGCAAACAAGGTATACAATGGTGATTATCTCATATTAACTTTTAAAAGTGAGCCCTAAACTATTTGATGTTGTTTCAATGATTTGTTGTGTCAGTAAAGAAACTCCTTATCATGTTTTGTAAAACTTGTTGGATGATATTCTCAGTTTAAATTGGCTTTCACCGGTACACTCGTAGCTCGACAACCTGGGTGTGAATCCAGGCCACATAAATCCCCTGTGTGTGGCAATGAAACTCCACACCTGGACAAGGAGCACCGGTCCTACCAGTCCCTCACCCATTTTCCCCAGTCAACGTTATACCCTCCGAAGAGAATACATGCAAATTTTCTAGGGTACGAAAGGTTCTTGGGCCCGACCTTGGTCTAGAACAATAGGTACGTGGGAGTTGGGCCAACGGATGGAAATAACTGCCACCATTGTTGGACCCTACTAGTGGTTGGATGTCACTCCCAACTCACTAGCATTTAATTGAAACGTGGTGTGTGTGGTTCGTTTTAATCTTTGCATATAAAGGAAAATGCATAATACAACATGAATGATTATTTCCTACATGATATGCAAAAAGAAACGTTTCATTTTCAGAGAATGCATGCTATATCCTATATGATTTTTGATAATGCAAATTACGATGATATAGCCTCTGATTGGGCCTCAAGCATGCAAACCAACACACAATTTAAACCTAGCACGTTGGATTCTAGGGCGGACTGCACTCAGAGGTCCATTGTTCCTAGCAGTGCCTAGCAAAAATTAAGAAAAAGACAACCCTAAGGACCTAGTTCATTTCACCCTTACTTCATGGTTATCCTACTTAACTTTCATTTTCCTATTTCTAGAAAAATACAGGTAGAGAAATAATGCACAGAGAGTGAAAATGGGGCCTACCTCAAGTCCTCATCCAATCTAGCTTTAAATCCCTACTCTGTGATGTGCCTATTGCTAACCGCGGCTTTGATGCATGACCGCTACTATAGACCATGATTGTCACCTACGGGCCAACTTCCTAACCATGGTTGTCATCCACGGTGAGCACCTGCAATTAGAAAACACAAATTCACTCAGTGAAATGTGGCAAGAATTGTGGAGTTCCACCGTGATCACCTTCTGTACGACCAAAAAGGTGTGCATCCAACATTACAATTGCATAAATGAAAATAAAATGGATATTCATACACAAATTGACAAAGACAAAAGCAATTAAGTAAAATGCATCTTTATTTCTCTTTGAATAAATTCATGTTTTACAAATGAATCCCTCTTAGGGATACCCTTTTGATACGCAATTACAATGTTACAATCCCCTCAAGGATAAATGCACTTTTCAAGCCTTTAAGGTGACACGAACTGCTCTAGGGTGGAGTTAACCCTCTTCTTTGCGTTGAGGAAGGAATTGAATAATTGAATCTCCTTCAATATCTATTCCCTGTGATCAAGAAACAACAATAACACGTCAAAAGCAAAGGTAACCTCTCTTGATGAGGTCTTTTAAAGAAGTTTCACAAAAGGATACCATGATAAGCATATAATCAAGAAAATGAGTAAAGCATGGTAAACCTATGTTAATCATGAAATGTGATCATTAAGCATATTCAAGAAAGCATGTATTATCTATCTACTAGATTAGTTGACAAATAAGAAACAAAGGTACATGAAACAAGTCACAATTATACTAATTATCAAATTGACAACATGAAAGTAAACCTACTTCAACTGCTTAATCTAATTGGTCATATGTCTCTAAAACACTAATTGAACCTACATTAAGCCTAAAATGATCTAACTAATTAATTTGCAAGAAATAAAACAAGCAGATCTATAGCCATTTGCTCACCATGGGTCTAAGATGTGGTCAGCACTATAGACCATGGCTGACAGCCATGATGAGGCTCTGAATAGATTTACCCTTAAAATTAGGGCTTCCTCTATGATTTGCCTTGCCAAATTGATGGTCAAGGGTCACCTCTATGTCCTTTGATAGGTTTGGTGGTTGAATTTCACAATTGGGCCTCCGTTTTCCCGAATTCATGTTTCTTGGCATTCTAGCTCCTTAGGGCATCCATGGCAATTCGATCTCCAATTGGGTAGCAAGAGTATCCTTCTCAATGCATGAACTTGAGTATGCAATTCGATAGGGCTTCACTGCTCAATTGATAAAATTTCTTCTAGACTTATCCCCAATTTGAAGGGGGTACTTATAGGATTACCCAAGGGCTAGGGGTGGCTTCCTCATGAAGCCAAGATCAAGATTGGGTAGTTGAGTTAGTTGGATGGAAGGTTATGGATCCTTCCTCGCTCAAACCGCTCCAATCTGCAACCAATTGGTCATTGCAACCAACTTTTGGGGTCGGATGAAGGCCAACTGAACTTTAGTCCTGACCGTGGGTGTCATCCATAGCCAACACTACTAACCACATGTGTCAATCGTGGTCCCCAATTGATATATTGGGGGCCACAACTGTCAATCACGGCTAGAAATGACTAGGCACAAAATGCCCAATTGAGTGGTAAAAACCACTGCTATACCTTGGATTTGTCCAAAGGTCTTCCATATGGTCTTCTAGCATGTCCCATATGAGTAGTCACCATCGACATGATGTGTTTTAGGTGTCTACAGATACAAACTATACATGATATGTGTGTGCTCCCCTGAATGCTTCTTATGAAATGTACAAACTTGGTTTCCATCTTTGTTGATCCATTATAATTACCTTTCAACCCCTAACTATTATTACATTTTCCCAAGCATCTTTTTGATACTAAGCAAGACTATTGCTAATAAAATAATAAATAAAAACTTAGTTTTTTAAGTGCTGCATAAAATTCTCCACTAGCTCTATATGTATTAGTCCTTGAAGCTCCAATCATGGATTGAGAGATGATCGATGTGGGAAATAGATTGTCAACAACAATCCACATTTTATTGTTTTTACTACATTATAAATTTTTTGAGCATGACTGTATATGAGTCAAGCTAAATTGATATTCAATATTTTTATCCATAGTGCTACTAGGATTTGTGCAAGGCAAAGAAACCAAGTGTAGACACTTAAAATTACATATTAAATAACTAGAATGAATTTATTTAGGTGATATAGTTGATTTACATAAAATTGGAAAAATGAGCCCATTTTGGGCTATTCTAATTCAACCTAATAAAAATTTTCTAATTTAATACTATATTATGTGCATATCATAGATACGTCTATCAAGATGAACCAAATAATAGTTTTATCAAGTTAAAAAGCAAAAAAAAATGCATTTTTGATCATCGAGGTATTTCATATCCAAGTTTGTACATACTTAGCTTTGAAGGTATTAACAATATATCTTATGCAATTTACATTCCTACTTAGTGTTTCCTTGAATCATATTTGTAGGTGTCAAATCTAAATTCTATAAGACAAAACCTAAACCCACATGCAACTCCAAAATATTCATCAACTAAATATTATCACTCCTCAAAATCTTGCAAATACCAAAATGTGGATATTTTAGACCTTGCATCCTAGAATGTTGCACGCTTTGGGATCCTTGTCATTGAATGTGGGAAATTTGGTGCTTGATCTAGATTAACCTTTAAAAAACTTTGGAAGCTAAATCTACTCACCTTTAGAAGTCATAAAACACACTAGAACACCAAGATTTCATCCTTTAAGATCACAAGCCATTTGTTAGCTTACCTTGAGTCCATAACCTCTAGATAAATATTCATTGCATTTTAAAAAAATTCAATAATAACCTAACTGGCTAGATATGATTCTTGTATATTGCTATTAATATATTTCCATTTTATTAATAGAATTATTTATTCATATTTTAATACTTGTCTTTTATTTTTTTCTACATTAAGTGTCTAGAAATAATTTAAGAAATTTACTTAGCTCAACTCAAAAATAAAAAATTATGTGCCAATTATGAGAGGTAATTATAGAACAAAATAATAGGTAGAATGTAAATTTGGAATTGAGAAACCTTGGCTCCTTTTGAAGGGCTTCCAAAATTAAATGATATGAGATATACTTATATTGCATTTATGTCTTACTTATATTGAGCGACAATGAACATCAATATCCTTATTGACTAAAGAGTTGGCAACATTATAATTTCAACTAGATTAAATTAGAGATAAATTTTAACTATACCAAATAAGAAGTGTTGAATCTACTATTTCTCATGGTTTAAAGACCTAGTGTATGAGCTCAATTGTTCCAAATAGCATTGTACAAGTAGTGCCCATCGTTTTCATCTTGATAACATCTTTCTGTCATTTTACTTTAACCATATTTATGGGGTATGAAAAAAATGGTTCAAAAGTAAGTGAAAAAAGTTGACAGCTTTGGAATTTAAAAAAAAAATTGGTTCAATTTGAAGAAAATATAAACATTTAAAACTTTGTGTAGTTTTAGTAAAATAAATATGCATGTATTTAGGCATTTTTTATGTAGAAATGCTATCATTTATAGGTGCCAATTTTTTTGTCTGATAATGTTCTTTCTTCTATTCTAATTTCCACCTTAGATAAATAATGGACATATACAAAAAATATTAAAACTAAATAAAGGGCCAAAGTAAATTGAACTAGTTTCATCTACCCAAAAAGATAAATCAAACTAAACCTCAATCAAACCTATTAACTATGACCTTCCCAAAATTTAGTCCTTCACTTATTCATCCATAATGCTACTAGGATTTGTGCAAGATGAAGAAACCAAGTGTTTGCAAATAAAATATACTTGCTATGTGTGCGCTCCCCTGATTTCATCCTTTTTGAATGATGTATTTAATAGATACAAAATATACATACTATGTGTGGACTCCCTTGAATGCTTCTTATGAAATGTATAAACTTTATTTCCATATTTTTTGGCCCATTATAATTTCTTTTCAACCCCTACTATTATTACATTTTCCCAAGCATCTTATCAATACTAAGCAAGACTATTGCTAATAAAATAATAAATAAAAACTTAGTTTTTGAAGTGCTACATAAAATTCTCCACTAGCTCTGGATGTATTAGTCCTTGAAGCTCCAATCATGGATTGAGACATGATCGATGTGGGAAATGGATTGTCAACAACAATCCAACTTTTATTACTTTTACTATAGTATAAATTTATTGAGCATGATTGTATATAATTCAAGTTAAATTTATGTTCAATATTTTTATCCATAGTGCTGCTAGAATTTGTGCAAGAAAAATAAACCAAGTGTAGACACTTAAAATTGCATCATAACTAACTAGAAGGAAATTATTTAGGCAATTTAGTTGATTTATATAAAATTGGAAAAATGAGCCCATTTTGGGCTATTCTAATTCAACCTAATGAAAATTTTCTAATTTAATATTATATTATGTGCATATCGTAGATATGTCTATCAAGATGAAAAAACTATTAGTTTTCTCAAGTTAAAAAGCAAAAACAAATACTTTTTGATCATCGAGGGATTTCTTTTCCAAGGTTGTACATACTTAGCTTCCATAGCCTTAAAAATAATACCTTATGCAAGATTGATCACATTCTTATTCAGTGTTTCCTTGAATTATATTTGTAGGTATCAAATCTGAATTCTATAATATAAAACCCAAACCCACATGCAACTCCAAAATATGCATCAACTAAATATTGTCACTCCTCAAAATCTTACAAATACCAAAATATGAATATTTAAGACCTTGCATCCTAGAATATTTTATGCTTTGGGATCCTTGTCATTGAATGTGGGGTATTTGGTGGTTGAGCTAGATTAACCATAAAATAACTTTGGAAGCTAAATATACTTACCCTCAGAAGTCATCAAACACACTATAACACCAAGATTTCATCCTCTAAAATCACAAGCAATTTGTTAACTTACCTTCAGTCCATAACCTCTAGATTAATATTAATTATATCTTCAAAAATTTTAATAATAGCCTAACTGGATAGATCTGATTCTTGTATATTGCTATTAATCTATTCCCATTTTATTAATAGAATTAATTATACATATTTTTATACTTGTATTTTATTTTTTCTACACTAAGTGTCTAGAAACAATTTAAAAAATCTACTAAGCGCAACTCAAAAATAAAACATTATGTGCCAATTATGAGAGGCAATTATAGAACAAAATAATAGGTAGAATGTAAATTTGGAATTAAGAAACCCTGGCTCATTTTGAATGGATTCCAAAATTAAATGATATGAGATATATTTATATTACATTTATGTATTACTTATATTGAGCCATAGTGAACATCAATATACTTATTGAGTAAAGAGTTGGCAAAATTATAATTTCAACTAGAATGAATTAGAGATAAATTTTAACTACACTAAATAAGAAGTGTTGAACATATTGTTTCTCACGGTTCAAAGACCTAATGTATGAGCTCAATTTTTCCAAAAAGCATTGTACAAGTAGTACCCATTGTTTTCATATTGATAACATATTTATATCATTTTAATTTAACCACATTTATGGGGTATGAAAAAATGATTCAAAATTAAGCAAATTAAGTTGACAGGTTCAGAATTTTCAAAAAAGTTTGGTTCAGTTTGAAGAAAATAAAAATACTTAAAACTTTGTGTAGTTTTAGTAAAATAAATATGCATGTATTTAGGCATTTTTTTTTATGTATAATTAGCATTTAATAATGCTATCATTTATAGGTGCCAATTTTTTTTTTTGGCAATGTTCTCTCTTCTATTCTAATTTCCACCTTAGATAAATGGCCAAAGTAAATTGAACTGATATCATCTATCCAAAAGAATAAATCAAACTAAACCTCAATAAAACCTATTAATTATGACCTTTTCAAGCCTTATTCCTTCACTTATTCTGTTAGAGTTACTATGGTAATTCCATTTATTACCTCATTTGGTTTGTTAGGGTAGTTAGTTATCTACCTAAGGTTCGCTTAACCACTTTGTTAAGCGAATATTTCTTATTATTTGTTAGCACTATTTGGTTAGTGGTTAGCTATTCCTACATGCTAACTATAGCCTAAGTTGTACTATATAGTCTATGTTGATTAATGAAATCTTGTTCGATGCATTCCTACATGGTATTAGAGCAAGCAGCTCTTGGTTGACCTCGACATCATGGTTTTCGATATGTGGACATGTTTCCCAAGGTAGGGCTGGACCTGCTCGGGCACATATCTCGAGGCTAAGGATCTGACATGGTTCCACTAGACTAGACACAGATCCTAAGGTTGTTGACTAGATCGTTGATCGGGCTCACTACATCTGGTGTCAACACACAGACCGAGGCGGCTCCTAGGTAGCAGGGCCCCTAGGCCCATATCATCAGGTGACCACGGGAGAAGGCCTGCAGGCCCACGTCATCAAGTGACCATGGGAGCAGGCCCATAGACCCTGATAGTTCTGACACCACTCTGTTGTCTGACCTGTTGGGCCTGACAGGAGGCCAGAGCTCACAGCACAGGGCCTAGATCTTGAGGGTAGGAGGCCCTCTGGTTACCAGTAGCCATAAGTGCTACCCTCATGGGTCCAACACACAGTCGAGAGGGTAGGCATGCCCTCCCAAGCAGAGACCAAACCCAAACCCAAGGGCAGGAGCACCCTCGGTTCTGACCAACACTGATAGGGGACATCCCTGTCAGATCCCCAGTGATCGGTGACCGACGACATAGATTCGACGACCAAGATCTGAGAGTGCAGGAGCACCCTCCGATATCCAACGATCGAATCTGAGTCCCTAAAACTATGGACCAACTCCGAGGCACAAATCCTAAGGATAATCACAGCTAGGACCCATGCACGCTCAGGCATAGATCTCAAGGCACTGACATGGACCCATAATCTAGAGATACGTAGTGGCCAGACCTGACCTTGGGCATAGATCTCGAGGTGCTAATGTGGCACTGCCACTAGATGATCGACTGGACACGTGGCGGACAACCACTAGACTAGACACATGGTGGATAGCCACTGGATGACGGACTAGACATGTGGTGGCCACGTTGTGGACAGCCACATGTGCCACCTGACATGTAGACCCCTTTGACCGTGCCACATGGGCGATGGCAAAAGGGGTCTGACTGGACCCTGATTGCCCAAAGGCAATCACGCGTTTAACAATGCGTTAAGGCCTTTAAAGGCCTTATTCATCCCTTACAGGATGAATGTGGGATTAATCCCTGATATTCTCATAATGACACTAAGAGGGAGGGTGAATCAGTGTAGCTATTTAAATTTAGATCTACAACTCTTTAAAACTTTAAGCAGAGAGAACTTAAAAATAGATAAAGCAAATAAACAAGAGAGCATTCCACAACACATGATTTAACGAGGTTCACCAGTTTTGGCTACTCCTCAAAAATTAGACTGCTTGGAATCCCATCCAAATCCAGCCTTTGCAAAGCACCAACTTTACAAACAATTTTCCAGCACCCATAGGAAGGAGCACCAACCTCTTATTTATCTATAGCAACAAAAAGGAGCACTAACCCCCTAATGCCAAGCACCAACTTGGAATTCAGTTCTGAACTGTTTCAATGAAATAAAAATACCTTCTCTTCTACAAGACCCTCACTGGTCTAATGCCCTTTTTCTAGAACTGCATATACTTACAGCTTTGTTATATTTTTCTCTCTTTGCTCTGCTATCCTCTCTTACAGCCCTCTCTTCTGCATATTTTTTAGCACACTTAACTATGCTTTTTACAGCTTCTTTTTCCTTTTATTCGATAATACACAATACTCATGCCACGTGTAGAGCTCAACCCTAACCCTAACTTACTATACATGAAAACATTCTTTCGACCCTGCTTACTACGCTTCTAATAGCCTTAAATGCTTACTTACGGCTCTGATAGCCTTATCTACCCACTTTATGGCACTGACAACCTTATCTGCCCACTTTACGGCTCTGACAACCTTTTCTATGCTCTGATAGTGTATCCGCAATTCTAATAGATTTATCTTCTCATTTACGGATTTCTGACAGCTTTCTCTGCTCATTTCGGCTCTGACAGCCTTTTCTATTCTCTTACAGCTCTGACAGAAGAACCGTCACTCTGACAACCTTTTTGTCTTCTTCTCGGCCTGCATGCACAAAAACACAACATGTCGCGATATCGTGACACTTTTCACCTCCGTACACTCTACTTGGCTTGCACCAACAAAACCGATACATGTCACGAAATCATGAAACTTTTTGCTTCCTTGTACTCTTCTTAGCATGCTCCAACGAAAACATGACATGTCGCGAAATCGTGACACTTTTTTCTTTCGTACACTCTTCTCTGCAAGCACTAGCAAAAACATGACATGTCACGAAATCATGACACTTTTTGCTTTCGTACACTCTTCTCTGCAAGCACTAGCAAAAACATGACATGTCACAAAATCGCGACACCTTTCACTTTCGTACACTACTTGGCTTGCACCAGCAAAAATAGAACATGTCATGAAATTGCGACACTTTTGTTGCCTTGTGCCTTTTTTGTCTTTGGCCCGCAAAAACACAACATGTCATGAAATCCCGACACCTTTTTCTCTCTCCTCTTTCTCTTCGCTTTGGACTACGAAAATGAAACATGTCGTGAAATCGCGACACCTTATTCTCTCCTCTTTCTCTTTTCTTTGGACCGCAAAAATGAAACATGTCGTGAAATCACGACACCTTTTTCTCTCTCCTCTTTCTCTTCACTTTGGACCACAAAAATGAAACATGTCACGAAATCGTGACATCTTTTTCTCTCTCCTATTTCTCTTGCAATATGTCACAAAATCGTGACACTTTTTCTCCTTAGCGCTTTTCATCTTGCAAATTGTCGTGAAATCGTGACACTTTTCCTTGCAAGATCTTTCTCTCAAACATGTTGCAAAATCACGACACATTTTTGTCCGTACTACCTCTCTTGCAGATTGTCACAAAATCGTGACACTTTTCTTTGCGAGCTCCTTCTCCTCGAACATGTCATGAAATTGTGACAGTTTTCTTTGCTTGCGCCATTTCTCCAAACATGTCGTGAAATCATGACAGTTTTCTTTGCCTGCGCCTTCTCTCCAAACATGTCGTGAAATCGTGATAGTTTTCTTTGCCTGCACCTTCTTTCCAAACATGTCATGAAATTGCAACAGTTTTCTTTGCTTGCGCCATTTCTCCATACATGTCGCAAAATCGCGATAGTTTTTCTTGCATGCGCTTATTCTTCAAACATGTCGTGAAATCACGACAGTTTTCTTACTTGCCTTCTTTGCTTTCAACATGTCACGAAATTGTGACAGTTTATCTTGCGCTTTCTCTCTCTTCCAACATGTCGCAAAATCATGACAGTTTTCCTTGCGCTTTCTCTTTCGTCCAACATGTCACGAAATCATGACAGTTTTCTTTGCACTTTCTCTCTCTTCCAACATGTCGCGAAATCGCGACAGTTTTCCTTGTGCTTTCTCTTTCATCCAAAATGTTGCAAAATCATGATAGTTTTCTTTGCGTTTTCTCTCTCCTTCGATATGTCGCGATATCATGACATTTTTGCTAGCATTTTCTCTCTCCTCCGATATGTCGCGATATCGTGACATTTTTGCCAGCATTTTCTCTCTCCTCCGATATGTCGCGAAATCACGATAGAAAACATGTCGCGATATCGCGACAGTTTTCTTACTTGTCTTTTTCTTTGATTTTTTGAATCTGGGCCACTTCTGTCTTCTTGGAAATTCACTGTACATGTTCTGACTGACATCATCAATTGATCTATCTGTTTGTGTTGACAACAATGACAATACTGTTTCTGCACCTTGCTCAACAATCTCCCCCTTTGGAATTGTTGGCAACACATGTGCAATATCCAGTAATTCTTCTCCCCCTTTGACAATAATACCAAAGGGCTACTGCAGACTCCCCTTGAGTCCATGCACAACATTCTCAGGCACACAAAATTACAGTTAGAAAAAATTACAAACATGAGCAACCAAGTAATCAAATATATAAATGCTCCCCCTGAGAATGTGTTCCCAATAGCTAGTCAGTTCTTGGGAAGTGTGACCACTCCCAACTTACTGCGAAGGTATTCAAAAACTTCCATGGGCAATGGTTTAGTGAAGATATTCGCTACTTGCTCTGTAGTTGGAACAAAATCCAATTTAACCTCACCTTCTGAAACTTTATCCTTCAAAAAGTGATACCGGATTGCAATATGTTTGGTGCGAGAATGCATAACCGGATTCTTTGAGATGTTAATAGCATTGGTATTATCACATTTAACTAAAATTGGCTCTTTGAAGTTAATGCCAAGATATTTCAAGGTTTGTCTCATCCATAAAATCTGTGTACAACATGTTGTTGCTGTAATGTATTCTACTTCTATTGTGGATAGAGAGACTGATTCTTGTTTCTTGCTGTGCCATGCTACCAACCTGTCTCCAAGATAGAATGCACCTCCACTGGTACTCTTTCTGTCATCTATACATCCTACCCAATCTGCATCAGAATATGCAAAAAGAGTGAATTCCTTACCTTTTGGGTACCATAACCCATACTCCATAGTACCCTTGAGGTACCTAAAAATCCTCTTCATAGTTTTCACATGAGTCTCTTTGGGACTAGCCTAAAATCTTGCTACCATGCATACTGCCTGTAAGATATCTGGTCTGGTAGCTATCAAATACAACAAGTTTCCAATCATAGATCTGTACATGGTTTGATCTACATCTGGATATTTGTCATCCTTGCTCAACTTGCAACCTATTGTCATGGGAGTGCTAACAGGTTTACAATCCTCCATTGTGAACTTTTTCAACATTTCTTTCACATATTTAACTTGAGAAATAAAAATGCCCTTTTCATTTTGGTTAACTTGTAGTCCGAGGAAATATGAAAGTTCACCAATCATAGGCATTTCAAATTCTTTCTGCATTTTATTTGCTAAGTCTTTACATGACTCATTATTGCTGCTGCCAAAAATTGTATCATCTACATAAACAACAAGGACAATAAGATGGCCATTGTCTATTTTGACATACAAGTTACTATCCACCATACCTTTCTTGAACCCCTGTTTAGTGAGATAGTTGTCCAGTCTTGCATACCATGCTCTGGGTGTCTGTTTCAAGCCATACAAAGCTTTCTTCAACTTGCAAACAAAGTTGGGATTATCACCGAGTTGAAAACCATCTGGCTGCTCAATATAAACTTCTTCAAGATTTCCATTCAAAAATGCTGATTTCATGTCCATCTGATAAACTTTGAAATTCCCGTGGACCGCTAAAGCCAGAAACATTCTGATTGCCTTGAGTCTAGCCACTAGTGCAAAAGTATCCTCAAAATCAATACCTTCAACTTGAGCATAGCCTTTACAGACCAATATTGCTTTATTCCTTACAACATGTCCGTCTTCATTCAATTTGTTTCGAAAAATCCATTTAGTACCGATTATGTTTTTATTTGCAGGCCTTGGTACTAACTCCCAGGTTTTGTTTTACTCAATCTGATCTAGTTCTTTGTTTATTGCCTTCATCCAACTTTCATCTATACTTTTTTCAGCAATATTTTTGGGCTCAATGCTGGATAATAGGGAGTAGTTACTTACTACTCTTCTTCTTGTCTTAACACCAACTATGGTGTCCCCAATAATTTGCTCTCTAGGATGATTTTTCTACCAGCTTCCTATTTTGAATTTATTGTTTTCTTCTACTTCTGAATCAATACTTAAATCATCTGGGTCAATTTTTTGATTCTCTTTTGTTTCCTTCTCTTCATCTCCGTCAATGACTTCTTCATAAATAGGGTAGTTTTCTTCATGGCTGACTGCTCGTTTCCTATCTTCATCAAATTTAACATCGACACTGTCTACAATTTTCTTTAGCCTCTTGTTGTAGCATTTATAAGCTTTGCTTTTTGATGAATAGCCAACAAAAATACCTTCATCAGCTCTATCTTCAAACTTACCAAGATTATCTTCAGTTATTTTGATGTAACACTTGCTGCCAAAGACTTTGAAGTATTTTGTTGTTGCTTTCTTGCCGAACCATAGCTCATAAGGGGTTTTGCTTTCATGCGTCCTCAACATGCACCTATTTTGGATATAAACTATAGTATGGACTACTTCTTTCCAAAATCTGTCTACAATTTTGCTCTTAGTCAACATCGTTCGTGCCATTTCCTGCATAGTTCTGTTCTTTCTTTCTACAACACCATTCTGCTGAGGTGTCCTTGCTATTGAAAATTGTCTTTTGATCCCATATTTTTGACAGTATTCTGCAAACTCCTCTTAGGTGAATTCTCCTCCTTTATCTGATCTTAAGCATTTGATCCTCTTTCCTATTTCATTCTCAACTTGGTTTTTGAAAGTCTTGTACATTTCAAAAGCTTCAAATTTTTGCTTCAAAAAGAATATCCAGGTCATTCTGGAATAGTCATCTATGCACAACATAAAGTATTTGTCACCATTTATACTTTGTGTTCTCATGGGTCCACATAAATTAGTATGAATTAGTTCTAAAGGTTTGTCGGTAAAGTACTTCTTTGATTTAAATGTGGCTCTAGTTTGCTTCCCCTTTTGGCATGAAGCACAAATACTATTTAGTGGTTTGCCAATGGAGGGTATATCTCTAACTGCCCTTTTTGAGCTTATTTTTACCAAATTGTCAAAGCTGATATGATCGAGCCTCTTGTGCCACAGCCAATTTCATCTTCATGTCCAATCAAGCATGCTCCTTCTGAAGTCTCTGAGAGAGTATACATGTTTCTAGAAGTCCTTGATCCAGTAGCAATCAACTTCCCACTATTAGCTTTTCTCACTTCACAACCCTGCTTCTTAAAAATTACTTCATGACCTCTGTCACAGATTTGAATTACGCTGAGCAAGTTATGCTTCAGAACAATCACAAACAAGACTTCTTTTGATTTGATCTTTCTCACATCGATCTTGACCGATCCTTTGCCAACTATCTTTGCTCCATAATTATTTCTAAATTTCACGGAACCACCTTCGTAATTCCGTAACTTCTCAAATTTTTGCTTGTCACCCGTCATGTGACTCGGAGCATCCACTATCAAGTATCCATGGTGTAGATTTGTTCTGTGCTTTAAAAGCAGTCTGAACAATCAAATATTCTTTTTCTTCCTGGAGTTTCTCCTTTTCTTTCCATTTTGGTTTGATAGCAGTTTTGGCTACTTGTTTTTCCTTTCCCCTTTCATTAGCTTGTGCCTATTTTTCAAGAATTTTTTTGTTTTGTTTCAATCCATTTTGTTGAGATTTTCTGCCCTGATATTCATTCGCTGCAAAAGTGCTTCTACAGTTTCTTCCAATGTGTCCAAAATTGTGATAGTTATAACATTCTACTACAAAATCCATCAATGGTGAAAAGACATTTCTATTGGTGAAATTCATTTGTGCTACATTATAACTGCAATCTGAAATCTTATGACCATAAGCATTGCATTTAAAACAAGAACCAAAAAATGAGTGATTAAACCTGGGTGAAGGTCTTTGCCATTTTGAAGTAGGAGCCATGAATCTTCTCCTTCTTGGATGTGTGACTTTTGTGAATCCATCTTTGTCAGTACTCCTCTTGAGTCTGGCATTATTACTTTCTTTGGCATGATTTGTTTTTTCTTGATCAACCCTGATCTTGTCTTCTTTCTTTATGGATTCTACATTTATGGCCTTTGATCCCTTTTATGATTCTCCTTCATCGAAGCCCAAACCAAATTTGATTCCTGAAGGCCTTTGGTTATTTATAATTTTATCCAGCTTTACAGAACTTTCTTCAAACTTATGATAACAACTCGCTTTTGATTCATCTCCTCTAGTTGCATCCTTAACCTAACAATGTCTTCTTCTAGCTTGTTGCACTCATCTATTTTTATGATTAATTATACTTCGAGAACTTCAGACATTTTCTTAAATTCATCTGTCTGTACTTTCAAGTTGTTTATTATTTCATTGGCATCCTCAAGATTTATTGAAACCTTTTTATTCTTTTTCCTTTCTGTGCTCAGCTCTGTAAGTGTAGCAACCAACTCACCTTCCAGATATACCTCAGCCTCATCCTCAGGTTTTTCATTACATTCTTGTTTTTCCTTTGTTTTTCTTTCTTCAAATGCCATGAATAGAGCTTCACCTGCTTCTTCTTCAGAATCCTCACCGGAGCAGTCTTCAAAAGAGCTGACATTCTTGGATATGAAACTTTTCTTCTTGAAGTTGATTTTTCTAAAATGTGGTTTCTTCTTCCAGTCACTTCTTTCTGGGTGTGACCCTTCATCATTTTTGTTTTTCTCATTCATTGGACATTTAGCTGCAAAGTGTTCGATGCCTCCATAGTTGAAGCACTTAAATGGTAACTTTCCTCTGTACTTTCCTTTTCCTTTTATTAGTTTCCTAACAAAGTTTGCTTCTGTTTCATCTAAAGACTCTTCTTCCTCATATTCTTATTTAGCTTTTATATTTTTGTGTGCTTTAAAAGTAGCTTCTCTTTCTAAGGGCTTAGTTTGTCCTATTATCATTTTGTATGCAGTTAAAGAACCATGCATTTCATCCATGCTAAAAGTATTTAGATATTTAGCTTCTTCTATAGTAGAAACTTTAGAATCAAATCTTTTGTGAAGAGTTCTTAGTACCTTTTTCATGATGACCGCATCTTCCATTTCCTCGTTGAGTCCTCTAATCGCATTAATGATTCCATTGACTCTCAAAATATAGGCCTCTATGTTATCATCGTCATTCATTTTTAATGCTTTAAACTGAGCTCGATGCATTTGTAGCTTGGCTTCCTTGATCTTGTCGTCTCCTTCATGAATGCTCTATAGTTTGTCCCACATGTCTTTTGCCATTTTATAGCTCATGATCCTTATCAGTTCACTGTCTACTAACCCACACATTATAGCATTCTTTTCTTTAGAGTTATTCTCAAACTTTTTCTTCTTAGCAACATCTGTTGGAGGAGTAGAGGGTATTGTGTATCCACTATCTACGGACTCCCAAATGTCATATCCCAAAGCACACAGATAAGTCTACATCTTGAGTCTCCAGAAAGAATAATTAGTTCCATCGAACAAAGGAGCTTTGTTGGATGAAAATCCTTCACCACCAGCCATTGTGTTTCTTCCAAGATCACCTTAGCTGATTGAGCTTGTTTAGGAACCTTGCTCTGATACCAATTGATATTCTCACAATGAAACTAAGAGGGGGGGTGAATCAGTGTAGCTATTTAAATTTAGATCTACAACTCTTTAAAACTTTAAGTAGAGAGAACTTAAAAATAGATAAAGCAAATAAACAAAAGAGCATTCCACAACACACGATTTAACGAGGTTCACCAGTTTTGGCTACTCCTAAAAAATTAGACTGCTTGGACTCCCATCCAAATCTAGCCTTTGCAAAGCACCAACTTTACAAACAATTTTCCAGCACCCACAGGAAGGAGCACCAACCCCCTAATGCCAAGCACCAACTTGGACTTCAGTTCTGAACTATTTTAATGACATAAAAATACCTTCTCTTATAAAAGACCCTCACTGGTCTAATGCCCTTTTTCTAGAACTATATATACTTATAGCTCTGTTATATTTTTATCTTTTTGCTCTACTATCCTCTCTTACAGCCCTCTCTTCTGTATCTTTTTTAGCACACTTAACTATGCTTTTTACAGCTTCTTTTTCCTTTTATTCGATAATACATAATACTCATGCCATGTGTAGAGCTCAACCCTAACCCTAACTTACTGTACATGAAAAAATTCTTTCGGCCCTGCTTACTACGCTTCTGATAGCCTTAAATGCTTACTTACGGCTCTGACAACCTTATCTGCTCACTTTACGGCACTGACAGCCTTATCTACCCACTTTACGACTCTGACAACCTTTTCTGTGCTCTGACAATGTATCTGCCATTCTGACAGATTTATCTTCTCATTTACGACTTTTTGACAGCCTTCTGTACTCATTTTGGCTTTGATAGTATTTTTTGTTCTCTTACAGCTCTGACAGAAGAACCGTCGCTCTGATAGCCTTTTTGTCTTCTTCTCGGCCTACATGCACTAAAACACATGTCAAGATATCGCAACACTTTTCACCTCCGTACACTCTACTTGGCTTGCACCAACGAAATCGAGACATGTCGCAAAATCGTGACACTTTTCGCTTCCTTGTAATCTTCTCAGCATGCTCCAGCGAAAACATGACGTCATGAAATCTTGACACTTTTCGCTTTCGTACACTCTTCTCTACAAGCACTAGCAAAAACATGACATGTCGCAAAATTGTGACACCTTTCACTTTCGTACACTCTACTTGGCTTGCACTAGCAAAAATAGAACATGTCACAAAATCATGACACCTTTCACTTTCGTACACTCTACTTGGCTTGCACTAGCGAAAATAGAACATGTCATGAAATCGTGACACTTTCATTGCCTTGTGCCTTTTCTGTCTTTGGCCCGCGAAAACACAACATGTCACGAAATCGTGACACCTTTTTCTCTCTCCTCTTTCTCTTCGCTTTGGACCACAAAAATGAAACATGTCACGAAATCGCGACACCTTTTTCTCTCTCCTCTTTCTCTTCGCTTTGGACCATGAAAATGAAACATGTCACAAAATCGTGACACATTTTTCTCTCTCCTCTTTCTCTTCGCTTTGGACCGCGAAAATGAAACATGTCATGAAATCGCGACAACTTTTTCTCTCTCCTATTTCTCTTGCAATATGTCATGAAATCGTGACACTTTTTCTCCTTAGCGCTTTTCATCTTGCAAATTGTCACGAAATCACAACACTTTTCCTTGCAAGCTCTTTCTCTCAAACATGTCACGAAATCACGACACATTTTCATCCGTACTACCTCTCTTGCATATTGTTGTGAAATCGCGACACTTTTCTTTGCGAGCTCCTTCTCCCCAAACATGTCGCGAAATCGTGACAGTTTTCTTTGCTTGGGAAATTTCTCCAAACATGTCATGAAATCATGAAAGTTTTCTTTGCCTGCGCCTTCTCTCCAAACATGTCGCTAAATCGTGACAGTTTTCTTTGCCTACGCCTTCTTTCCAAACATGTCGCGAAATCACGACAGTTTTCTTTGCTTGTGCCATTTCTCCAAACATGTCACAAAATTGTGACAGTTTTTCTTGCATGCGCTTCTTCTTCAAACATGTCATGAAATCATGACAGTTTTCTTACTTGCCTTCTTTGCTTTCAACATGTCGTGAAATCGTGATAGTTTATCTTGCGCTTTCTCTCTCTTCCAACATGTCACGAAATCGTGACAGTTTTCCTTGTGCTTTCTCTTTCATCCAACATGTCGCGAAATTGTGACAGTTTTCTTTGCTCTTTCTCTCTCTTCCAACATGTCACGAAATCACGACAGTTTTCCTTGCGCTTTCTCTTTCATCCAACATGTTGCGAAATCGTGAAAGTTTTCTTTGTGCTTTCTCTCTCCTCCGATATGTCGCGATATCGTGACATTTTTGCCAGCATTTTCTCTCTCCTCTAATATGTTGCGATATCGCGACATTTTTGCCAAAATTTTCTCTCCTTCGATATGTCACGAAATCATGACAGAAAACATATCGCGATATCGTGACAATTTTCTTACTTGTCTTTTTCTTTGATTTTTTGAATCTGGGCCACTTCTGTCTTCTTGGAAATTCACTGTACATGTTCTAACTGACCTCTGAACACCTGTCCACTGCATCATCAATTGATCTATCTGTCTGTGTTGACAACAATGACAATACTGTTTCTGCACCTTGCTCAACAATCCCATAGAGCCTATTCAAAAGGCTCAGGCAGTTTTAATACTACCGCTACGGGCTGGCTTTCAAAGTCGCCCCAGCAGAGCAGTGGTCAAGGCTGAAGCCTTGACAGTGGGAGGTTCTGTGTTCGAACCCCCGCATGGACACTTTTACGTGGCCACATTCAACATTTTTTTTTCCTGCCAGGAGGCGGGAAAGCCTTCAAATCGAAGGCGTGCCACCTCTCTTCCCGTCGGGCCAGCTAGCCCGACCGGCGGAGGGGCCAGCGCTAAGGCTTTTCCCGATGGGAGGTCGCAAGTTCAACTCCCGTCGGGGCAAAAATATTTTTTGCTGCAAGGAGCCCGTAGCCAACATAAAATTGCACATTCTTTTTTGCAAAAAATTTAGAAGTAATTGTAACCTTTGGTCCATCAAAAACTAAGTCGTGTGTCGACTAGTTCTGGAATCTCTCCAAATGTGGGTCGTGTGTTGACTTGTCTTGGAAGGAGTGCTCAAAATTGTTAATTTTGCAAAATTTAGGGGAGAAAACAACATTGTACTTCTTTTGCAAAATTGGAAAACAAAGTAGGAGACAAAAATATTTTTTTTTTGCACAACACAAAACACACATTTTGTTGTAAAAATTAAAAGGTGCATTTTCGATTTTACTCGACACCTTTATTGGCAAATTAGGTGCATTTTCGGTTGCATCCGACACCTAGGTGATAAGCATTTTGTGGGAATTCTTGTTTGATTATTGCATTATTTCTTTTGCAATTATAATTCATAGAATCAAGAACACACTAAAACCCAAAATTTCACAAATTTGTGTAAATCCTTACATAGATTTAAAGCCAAAATTACTTGATATTCTCTCCTAAATCAACAAAACCCCTAATTCACTCTTATTTGTTTGGCTTAATTTCCTCCAACTTCTCATCCTTCTGAAGGGTGTTAAGGTAGGTACCATTAAATATCTGTTTGAGTGAATTATATTTTGGTACTCTTTTAGGGTAATCAAAAGAAAGAACAAGTTTTTTTTTAATAAGGAACCTTAAAAGTTGCAATCCTTTGCACTAAGGGGGGATAATTCCTTTCTTCCTTCAAACATAGATTTTGATAAGAGGGAAATAAAACTTGTAAAGGCAATAAAAAAAAAGTCAAAGTCATCAACATTAAACCTTTTCTTTTAGACTTCATAATAGCAATCCTGCTTGAAGTACACACAATAAGAAAGGACAAATTTGGTGAATTTTTTGATCAAATTGCCTAGAAAGCATAGTTTTGCACAAATTGTAAAAATGACAACCAAGACACCATTTAGTGTTGGTTTAAAAACAAGCAAAACTAAAATGGCAAAGGCACAACACAGAAGCCATCTTTCTTGTGAAGTGTCTCATTCTGATTCTGTTTCTGGTTCAAATATAGCACAAGGAGTTCTCATTGCTAAAAAAGTTTTTTAGAGGGAGAACACATGTGTCCCTTGGGCAAACAACACCATTTTCTCTCTCTCCTCTTTTTGGATTCATAAATATCATAAGTATTTTGTTTGAAGACCTTACAAATAAGGGGTGCTTGTACCTCTTTTAGGCTTCATAAATAGAAAATTCTAGGTGTTTGAAGTACTTGTAAAAAGAGGAGCGACTTTTTGTGATGTAAAATTATCTACGAGGCAATATTTGTAAAATCCTTCACAACACTCTTGAGTTGCATACTTTTTGCAATTGAGGGGGGATATCCATTTTTTTTCTTCACAATTTTTGTAAAAAGGGAAGCTGGCTTATAAGGGTGCATTTTCGGCTTTGACCGACACCATAGTCACACTTCCTTCAGAAATTACTTGCACTATGTTTTGCAACAAGAAAGGAGGGAACTTATAAGGGTGCATTTTTGGCAACGACCGACACCTTAGCTATCTTATCTTTTGCAAATTCATATTGTGAATGAATGAACCTTGTATGAAATGATCTATTCTACTACACCTAGTGATTACAGCGGCTGGTTACCCATGCAAATCGGTTGGATGATGTGATTACCATAAGGACATTCGTTGGCGTGAAGACAAAGTGAGGAATGATCATTTTTTTTCTTAGAAGCAGCCAGAGCATTGTGACAAAGCAAATAACCATCAGATCAACTTCTTCTTCACTGTATTGGGGTAGTTATATAATTTACCCAAATATTATTGTATGGGGGATGATAGTGTAGCTAGTAGTTATATTATTACCCAAATAATGTAATAAGGGGGGATGTTAGAGTTACTATGGTAATTCTATTTATTACCTCATTTTGTTTGTTAGGGTAGTTAGTTATCTACCTAAGGTTCGCTTAACCACTTTGTTAAGAGAATATTTCTTATTATTTGTTAGCACTATTTTGTTAGTGGTTAGCTATTCCTACGTGCTAACTATAGCCTAAGTTGTACTATATAGTCTATGTTGATTAATGAAATCTTGTTCGATGCATTCCTACATATTCATCCATAATGCTACTAGGATTTGTGCAAGATGAAGAAACCAAGTGTTTGAAAATAAAATATACATGCTATGTGTGTGCTCCCATGATTTCATCCTATTTGAATCATGTATTTACTAGATACAAACTATACATGCTATGTGTGGACTTCCTTGAATGCTTCTTATGAATTGTATAAACTTGGTTTCCATATTTGTTGGCCCATTATAATTGAATTTCAATCCCTACTATTAATACATTTTCCCAAGCATCTTTTCAATACTAAACAAGACTATTGTTAATAAGATAATAGATAAAAACTTAATTTTTTAAGTGGTGCATAAAATTCTCCACTAGCTCTTGATGTATTAGTCCATGAAGCTCCAATCATGGATTAAGACATGATCAATGTGGTAAATAGATTGTCAAATGCAATCCAAATTTTATTGTTTTTACTATAGTATAAATTTTTTGAGCATGATTGCATATGAGTTAAGATAAATTTATATTCAATATTTTTATCCATAGTACTTCTAGGATTTTTGCAAGACAAAGAAACCAAGTGTAGACACTTAAAATTGCGTCTTAACTAACTAGAAGGAAGGCAATTTAGTTGATTTATATAAAATTAGAAAAATGAGCCCATTTTGTGGTATTCTAATTCAACCTAATGAAAATTTTCTAGTTTAATATTATATTATGTGCATATCATAGATATGTCTATCAAGATGAACCAAATATTAGTTTTCTCAAGTTAAAAAGCAAAAAAAACTTTTTTTTTATCATCGAGGGATTGCATATCCAAGGTTGTACATTTGTGGAAAACATCCCATAAGGGATACCACTTTCGGGTAATACCCAAGGAGGCAAGGGTATCTATTCCACCAAAATCACCCAAGGCTCACACTTGGCCTACCACCTTTGACATACTCAAGGAGCAAACCTGAAACAACAAAAAACAAGAATACATAAACACAAACACACAAAAAGATTAAAAATTCAAAAAATAAAAAAATATGCTCCTTGAGTGTGTCAAAAAGATAAAGCACAACCAAACACACACACAATAAGATAAAAAAAAACACAACATGAACCACATAGAAAAAACACAAGAACAAACTAAAAAATATATATAAAAAAAAACAACATAACACTACAAAGACATAACCAACAAAAACATGAAAAATAAAATCAACCAAAGCCTAAAAAAAATAAAAAATAAAAATAAAATAAAATAAAAAACCAATAATAGACAATAGAGAAAAATAATAACATAGAAAACACTCACACACCAAAACACAAAAACACCAATTAGCACAAATATATAGAAACAAAAGCACAAGAAAAAAACACAAGAACATAAACAAAAAACACAAAACAACAAAAACACAAGAACAACAAAAAAAAACTAAAAAAAAAAACTAAAAACTAAAAAGAGCACACACATAAATAGAAAAGAAAAAAGAAAAAATAGAACACAACAATGACCTTTATAGACCAAAAGACTATTAAGGCAAGAATCAAAAGAGGAAACAAAAGAAATATTAGTTTAGGCTAGGGAACAAAAATACCTTGACTCAACCAAAGAGAAGTAAAAATTAAGCAAGAAGAAACTAGGTACCTCCAGAACTGGAGCCATCCAAAGAAATGATAGAAAGAATAGATTCTCTTATTTGTGAAGCCCACCATCTAGGAGGGTGGTCGTAGCAAGTAATATCACCTTTGTTCAAAGGCCAATTAGCTAAAGCATCAACACTCTTGCTTTGATCTCTAACCACATGATTGTAATAAACTTTCAAAAATCCCATCTGGCTTAACTGAATCTTCTCAATAATTCTTTTTATTCTCCAATCAACCTTATGATTCTTAGGAGTCTTCAAAATATTAATCATGAGTTGAGAGTCAAACTCAACTAGTACCTTTTCCCATCCAACCTTAGTAGCATCTTGAAGGCATCTAAGGATACCATACCCCTCAACAAGGTTATTGGATAGGATACCCAAATTCTCATAAAAAGTAAAAACAAGGGAGCCATCTAAAAGTCTATCAATTCCTCCCACACTAGCTTTTTCAGGGTTCCCTCTAGAGGTTGCATCATTATTGACTTTTCCAAAATGCTTAGGAGGAGTTTTCCAATTCCTTGTTCTATCCATCTTGCAATTACTCACATTACCTTTAATTTGGTTGCTCTTAGAAGAATTAATCTTCAATATTTGCATCACTTGATCCCATATTTGGTGGGAGTTTTTGTGGTGATTAAGGAGATGATGAACTGATTCAACCAAGTTGGCAATGGCCTTTTTCTAGATATAGTGAATATATTTCCTTTATTGATTAAAAATTTAGTTGTTCCTTTCATTCTAGATATTCCAAAGAAGAATGGTAGAACCCATCCAAACTAACTACCTAATAAAATGATCAACACCCTCTTGATTAGGCCAATCCCTCCAAAGTTGTTCAAAATTAAAAAAATTGGACCACTATAATCCAAGTAAATTGGTCATTCTCCTCCAAAGTTCAAAGGCTAAAGTACACTCAATAAAAATATGGTTGAGAGTTTCCACATTCTCTCCACGCATTTCACATCTAAAAGGGCCATGAAAACCATGATTCATAATATGCTCCCCAGTAAGCACCTCATGATGCAATAAAAGCCAAGTAAAGAACCTCACCTTAGGCTAAAGATTTTGAGCCCACAACTTGTTGAGGTGTTATTTTATCTAGTTACAAAAATCACTCGACAACTAGGATTCAAAATCCTATTTTGCAAAGAAAGTATACTTTTCCAAGGTTATCATTTAATTTTTTTATATATCATGCATATGTGCTAAAATAAGTGCTTGAACAATTCTAGTAGTTTACAAGTACCTGATAAAAAGGGGCCTGGGAATCAGGTAATTAACTTAATTTCATCATGTGTTAAGTTTCTTTTACTTCAACTCTTTCTCTAAGCAATAATAGATAAATTTACCTTTTAATTTTGATAACTTGTGCAAATTTATTCTATAATATCAAAACAATATCTTAATTAAAATGCTTTAAATGATTTTGAGATAAAAATTTAATCTAGCATTTTAATTAATATTAAATTTAAATTAACTATAATAAAATCAAAGTTTATGAAATCTTAATGAAATTGATTATATATAAACCTTAATTATAAAGTTTAAACTTTATAATATTCAAAATTTTAGGTTTATTTAATGTAAATATTTGTTCATTTAAATATGAAATTGAAATGGAAATATTCAGAGAATGAACAAATATAATAATGATTAACCCAAATTATAAGGTTTTGAAACCTTAATAATTATGAAACATAGGGTTTAATATAAAACTAATCTATAAACTTTTGAATTTTATGATATGAAAATAAAGTTCATAAAGCATCTCCTTCCCGTAATATTTATTTCTTAAATAAATATTGAATTAAATATTTAAGAACAAATATAATCCTGAAATGTAAAGTTTGGATCTTTGGATAAATTGAAACCATATTAAAATAAAACTCAAACTATTTAATGAAAAAAATATCAATTCTAAATTATCAACTTTATGAAATTAAAGTTGGAATTAGAATAGTCATCTATCCTCGGTAAATTTATTTATTCAAATATTAATTAAATTTAATATTTGAATAATAAATTTATTTATAACCTAGTTATAAAGTTTAACTTTATAAAAATTCAACTAGGTTAAATGTCTACAAATTTAATATGAAATAAATTTAAAAAAGGTTTAAAGTAAAGAAATAAATTAAATCTCGGACAAACAACTACATAATAGAATATACAGAAACTTGAAAACCAATTTTATGCCTACCAAAAATCACACAGTACAACAATCAAAATGGTGCAATCTTCAATGGAAATTTAATTTTATTAGAACTATATCAAATCATTTTATTAAAAATTAAATATCGTATTCATGCATATCTAAACAAAAAAATTTGATATAATAGTTGGATCTTACAATAAAATCTCTGCAAATATTTGTTATTCCAAACCCTATAGTCTTCTTCTGCTCTCCACTTTTGCTCCTTCAATCCTTTTATCCTTTCTTTGCCCTGCAAATGTCTGACCCTATTCTTGGCTTTTCATTCTCCATTTATAGTTTGAATAATTCGTTACATGGTTGGTTCTTTCCCGTTCCATTATGGTTTCCATACAGTTGTAAAAATGAATTCTTAATGAAACCCTAATATCACCAACACCTTTTCAAAGGATTTAATATTTCTCCTCAATGAAACCCTAATGTCACCAACACCTTTTTCAAAGGATTTAATATTTCTCCTCATTGGCATTCGAAATTAAATTTAAGACATGTCAATGAAACCCATGAACACATCCTCTATTCAACATACTTTAATAATCCTGCCAACAAGACAAATATTAATTAGAATATAAAACATTTATAAAATAACATTCTTAAATATAATTAAATTATAAAGTTATAAAAATTTATAATTTAATTAATTTAAAACATATTTATAAAATAACCATTCTAACTATATTAAATTATAAAGTTATAAAACTTTATAATTTAATTAATTTAAAACAAGTTTATAAAATAACCATTTTAAATATATTAAATTATAAAATTTTATAATTTAATTAATTAAAAAGTTTATTTTAAAAGAACATTTGAAACTGAAGACCAATAAAAAATAAAAAATAAATAATAAACCACCCCATTCTTCCACATCATACCAATACCTGAAACAATCAAAACCAACCAACAACATAACAATAAAATTTCAAAATTTTCTCAATGGGTCCCCAAAATTTGGGGTCGTTGTGAAGGATGTCACAACAAATGGCGACTCTACTAGTAAATGTCCCTAGAAATTTCAAAATTAAGAACCCAACTTTTTGAAAACAACAAAAATCCAAATATTAGAATCATGAGCATCAATAATATCTAGAGAATGTGAATAGACCAATTCAACATGAAACAATAGAATCATCAGCATTGGCTTGGTGTGTGTAAAGTGATTCGTTCTATATATTTGAAACCGTTCAGCCTTCCATTGTCAATTTTGCATTTCAGGCTATGAACATTTTCTCTTTTGAAGTATACCTCCACATGGCTCTCTTCAAACATTGCTCTACTGCCAGTCAGGCGTTCATAGCCTTGGTAGAGATTATCTGAATCTATCATATATTAGGTGAATTTTTGCATTTTGTATTTTCCATTTTATTCTAAACCTATCTCGACTACCAGTTATGCATTTATAGCCCTGGTGAAGGCTATCTAGACTGCGGTGACAGATTTATCATTATTTTTCTTTGTATTCATCATTTTTTTTTGTAGACTACCATGTCGAATATCCCAAAGTTTGTTCTTCAAGAACATGATAAAACCAGTCATCGGTACCTCTGGAGTGTACTATGGAGAAAAGAAAATGGGCCTTGGTGAAATGGGACACTTTATGTCTTCCTAAGAATTAAGGGGGGTTAGGATTCTAGTCTGTTATTAATAACAACAAAGCTTTAGTTGCTAAATTATATTGGAGGATTTTGCATAACCCCAATGCTCTTTGGGGAAAGAATTTTCATGCTAATGCTAAGAATAAAATTTTTGAAGACATTGTTTGCTATTAATTACCTTCCAAAGGTTCTCCCATTTTAGCAGTTCTTAAGACTGGTAAGGATTTGTTAAAGAAAAAATTATTTTGAATCATTCATAATGGTCAATAGGTAGATATTTGGATAGATTCTTGGGATGGTCACAAGCCTTTGATAACTCAATTTCCCGATTGGAGGTCTTGGATGGAGGAGCTTCACCGAGCTAACTGGATAAAGGTGGCTAATTACTATCGGTACCATACTGGTAATTTAGAGGTTGGTAGATATTGGATCCCTATTGGGTACTGGCCTATTCAAATCCCAAAAAGGTAAAGACAAGATATCCAATGCATCCTTCATATGAGATCTCTCTCCTGGTCCCATGATAAATATTGTTTTGGATGGAACAACACTACTAAGGGTGAGTATTCAATTGCTCAAGGTTATTTGACCTTATGCCATAATAATCCCAACCAATCATCTGATATCTTTTCTTAGTTATGTTCTGACGTCCTTCATAATGACCCTAAATTTTGGGGACCCACTGAGAAAATTTTGAAATTTTATTGTTATGTTGTTGGTTGGATTTGAGTGTTTCAGGTATTAGTATGATGTGGAAGAATTAGGTGGTTTATTATTTATTTTTTATTTTTTATTGGTCTTCAATTTCAAATGTTCTTTTAAAATAAATTTTTTAATTAATTAAATTATAAAATTTTATAATTTAATATATTTAAAATGGTTATTTTATAAACTTGTTTTAAATTAATTAAATTATAAAGTTTTATAACTTTATAATTTAATTATATTTAAGAAGGTTATTTTATAAATGTTTTATATTCTAATTAATATTTGTTTTGTTGGCAGGATTATTAAAGTATGTTGAATAGAGGATGTATTCATGGGTTTTATGGACATCTCTTAAATTTAATTTTTGAATGTCAATGAGGAGAAATATTAAATCCTTCGAAAAAGGTGTTGGTGACATTAGAGTTTCATTGAGGAGAAATGTTAAATCCTTTGAAAAGGCGTTGGTGATATTAGGGTTCTATTAAGAATTCATTTTTACAACTGTATGGAAACCATAATGGAATGGGAAAGAACCAACCATGTAACGAATTATTCAAACTATAAATGGATAATGAAAAGCCAAGAACATGATCAAACATTTACAGGGTAGAGAAAGGATAAAAGGATTGAAGGAGCAAAAGTGGAGAGCAGAAAAAGACTATAGGGTTTGGAATAATAGAGATTTGCAGAGATTTTATTGTAAGATCGAAATATTATATCAAATTATTTTGGTTTAAATATGCGTGAATACAGTATTTAATTTTTAATAAAATAATTTGATATAGTTCTAATAAATTAAATTTCCATTGAAGATTGCACCATTTTTATTTTTGTACCGTGTGATTTCTGGTACGCATAAAATTGGTTTTAAAGTTTTTGTATATTTCATTTTGTAGTTGTTTGTACAAGATTTAATTTATTTCTTTACTTTAAACCTTTTTGAAATTTATTTCATATTAAATTTGCAGACATTTAACCTAGTTGAATTTTTATAAAGTTAAACTTTATAACTAGGTTATAAATAAATTTATTATTCAAATATTAAATTTAATTAATATTTGAATAAATAAATTTACCGAGGATAGATGACTATTATAATTCCAACTTTAATTTCATAAATTTGAGAATTTAGAATTGATATTTTTTTCATTAAATAGTTTGGGTTTTATTTTAATATGGTTTCAATTTATCCAAAGATCCAAACTTTACATTTCAGGATTATATTTGTTCTTAAATTTCTAATTCAATAAATATTTAAGAAATAAATATTATAGGAAGGAGATGCTTTATGAACTTTATTTTCATATCATAAAATTTAAAAGTTCATAGATCAATTTTATATTAAACCCTATGTTTCATAATTATTAAGGTTTCAAAACCTTATAATTTGGGTTAATAATTACTATATTTGTTCATTCTCCAAATATTTTAATTTCAATTTCATATTTAAATGAACAAATATTTACATTAAATAAACCTTAAATTTTTTTTTTTACGTTATATATTAAAAGTGGGTTTTTATCAAGGATCCCAAAACCTGATTACAAAGGATAAGAATGCAACACAATGCATTAGCTTGTAACAAAAGGAAACAATAGAGAAACACAAAAAATAAAAGGGACGCGCCATCCTAAATGCCAGAGGAAGGCACAATCCTTTGCGACAGAGGAAAACTACTTCCTAAGCACCAAAGGAAACACGTGCAGGAAGGGAAAACCTGCCATAAAATAAATTTTGAATCAAAGGGTGTGAAATAAGAATTTTCAAGCAAACCTAGGGTGGGAGAAAGCGCCAAACCACCCCATCCACTAAAAATAAATTTGAAACTTTCCCAAGGGCGGGAAAAGGAACCAAATCTAGGATTTTAAATTTTGAATCAACCCAATGGCAGGAAAACTAGAAACCACCATTGGGAAATAGGCTTGAGAGAAACCTCCTTCCCGCGTAGGGGAAAACCAGAAAGAAATAGAAAATCCACCATGAACAATAGGGTGGAATAGTGAAGCATAATGAAACAGGGAAAGTGCAAGATAAAGAAAATTGAGAATACCATTCCTTGAACACCTTAAAAAGTGAAACAACATAAAGAGAAAAATCACAAGCAATGAAATCCTCATGCAGTGGAACAATAGCCTAGAGGATGGTGCATCAGTGGAACAAAAACAAGAGGAACTTCCCAGGCTATGAAGTCCTCAAGTAGTAAAAAGGAAGTCTTCGAGAAACAATGCCCAGTGTAAGAAACAACAACAGTGGAACAACACGTCAGAAGGAGAGGTAGGAAAGTGCCATAGGAATCCAAGATGAAGGAGTCATGAAGAGGCATGGCTGCAAACAAAGGATCCCAGAATGAAAGGAAGCAACCAGGCAACCCAAACAACCTTCAACACCAAAGCTTCAAGGACATAGAAAAGGAAAACCTACAAGGAGTTAGCAGTAAAAAAATTAGAGGCCCACCCTCAAGATCCACGAAAGAAACAAAAAACCTACAGAAACCAACACCACAAACCCAAATAGCATAGTCATAGTAGGAAGCACATAGTCTCCTCCAAAATTGAAAGGATGCTGTGCAAAACTACTCATGAAGCCAAAATTCCTCAGACCCACCAAAATACAGCTTAAAGGAAATGAAGGAGGAAGTCCTAAAATGAATCAGCAGTAGGAAGAACAGAGGCCCATCCCTGAAGCCATGAAAGGAGTTGAAAACCTCCAAGAACCACCACTTCAAACCCAAAGAGCAAAGCCACAGTATAAAGCACATGGTCCCTCCAACCAAAAGGATTTTGTGCAAAACTTCTCATGAATCCATAAATCCAAAGACCCAATAAAACCACAACTAAATCAAACCAAAGGAAAATCGAGAGGAAGACTTCCAAAAAAATCCTGAGGAAAAAACCCCAGGAAAAGTCCTAGGGAAAACCCAAACACAACCTAGAACCCAGACATCAAAGGATGGAACAGTGGATCAAAAATGGAATAGATTTTCCCACACAAGACAAGGAAGAGGGTAGAACAGTGGATCAAGGATCTCCCCCTCCAAAGGATATCATTTGCAACACCTTCCTTCTGAAAAGGATGGGAAATATGCCAAGGAAACTGGTAAAGGAATAGAGTCCTAGGACAGGGACAGGAAAGGATGCAGGAAAAAAGGACTTCCATGGGAAGTCACCCTGCATATCCTCCCTTACAAGCAATTTTTGGTCTTGCAAGACCGTCTAAACTTTACTAATAAAACTTAAATTTTGAATATTATAAAGTTTAGACTTTATAATTAAGGTTTATATATAATCAATTTCATTAAAATTTCATAAAATTTGATTTTATTAAAGTTAATTGAAATTTAATATTAATTAAAATGCTAGATTAAATTTTTATCTCAAAATCATTTGAAACATTTTAATTAAGATATTGTTTTGAGATTATAGAATAAATTTGCACATGTTATCAAAATTAAAAGGTAAATTTATCTATTATTGCTTAGAGAAAGAGTTGGAGTAAAAGACACTTAACACATGATGAATTAAGAGTTTATTACCTGATTCCTAAGCCCCTTGTTATCAGTTACTTGCAAACTGCTAGAATTGTTCAAGTTATTTTAGCACATATGCATGATACATAAAAACATTAAGTGAAAACCTTGGATAAGTATAATTTCTTTGCAAGAGAGGATTTTGAATCCTAGTTGTCGAGTGATTTTTGTAACTGGACAAAATCACACCTCAAAAAATTGGCACCAGAAGGAGGTCCTAAAAGGTAATATTTTAATATTCAACATTTGCAATTAGTTATTTATTTATTTTTTGATTTATGTTGCATTAATGTTAATTTGTTATAAATTCAAAAATTAGGTTATGATTCAATTCTTGTGAATTTTCATACATAGCCTTGCATATTAAAATTGGTTCAATGGTAGAAAATGATTTACCCCATTTTAAGTAGGAATATAAAAAATTATGTTTCATTTTCAAATTATGCAGGAAGATGTTCTTTGTAGAATGTTTCCATACACATTGGATGAGTTTGCTAAAGATTGGTTTATCAATTTACATGCAGGTTCTATCGCTTCTTGGAACCAACTAGAAACAACGTTTCTTGAACATTTTGGAACATTGGTTGACACGAATTTGTTATCAAATAAAATTTCCTCTACCTATAAAAAACTTAATGAATCTATGAGTCAATTTAATGATATATTTCATAAGTTGTATACTCAAATAGAGATACACTTTATAATTTCATAGGAAGAAGTTGTTCAAATATACTTGGAAGCTTTAAATCCTTTTACTATTAAGTTGTTAGAAAAGCTTCCTAAAGATTTATCCTTACCTAGCATCTATGGTGGGGTAGTAGATGTAGAACAATGATTGATTTCAGGAGGAATTTATGTGGGTATATTATCATTACTTAACCCTAAGGTTTCAAATCAATTACCACCTATGAGTCATGATACACATTTTTTGACACCATCGAATGAAATTGAATGTCCTAGTTTTTCAACCACTTTTGATATTATCCAAGAGGAATTTCAAGTTTCAAAACCAATATCTATCAATGAGGATTGTAGTAATCAAGTTTATCAAAATGTAGAAATGCATGAGTCTTCATATATTGGAGGAGTTTTAGATCTAACTAGATTTAAAACATATGATAGAATAGAATCTTCCATAGAGTTGAATGAAACAATTAAAGCTCCAAAATTGAAATATTCTAGAGGTAATTTCATTATGACTGATCATAAAATTTTATTACATGAGGAAGATGAATTTTATTAAAGATAATTTTTTTTAAAGTGATGAAGGTGAACTTGAAAAGCATTCGATTATTAAATTTACAAAGTCTGAATAAATGGTTGAACATCACTCTCTAATTTTAGAATATGATTATTGTTGGCGGAATAAATGGGAGGATTTTGTTTCTCTTTCTAATTAAGTATTTGCTTCACCTAAAATGTAGGACAAGTTACAAAATTTAATCCTACAGCTTAAAAGAAACAGTGATCAAGCACAGGGACAAATGCATCAAGATGCATATCTTGATAATTATATAAATCATTCTCATGAGGCAAATATTGAATATGCTAAAATTGATATTATTTTAGATATTGGATAAGTCCTAGAGTGGGCTAGTTTTGAAACACATGATAAATCAGGACCTTTCATAAATTTGGATGAGATTATTGAAAATGATGATCAAAAGTTTTAGTATTCTCAAAATAATGATCAAGAAGAAATGAAAGAAGGGATGCAATATCATAAAATGTTTTAGGAAGATGATTATTATAATAGTTGGAGAATATATGAGGAATTATCTATTTCTAATTATCCTACTGATGAATTTTCCATTTCACTTGATATGCAGGATATTGAAACCTCTATCTTGCGTGAATATTTGGCAATTTCTATCCAATTGGAATATGACATGTCAATTTCAGAAGTAGAGAAGGTTCCAAGATTTGATCATTTTGAACATGAGTTTGTAGAATATTCTTATGCAATATAAAGGGAATAAATGGTAAATGTTTCTTATGATTCATCTATTTTAGATGAAGAAGAGGTAAATTATTATTTTTTCATTCTCGAATATTGAATATTTGAGTGAAAATTTTCATGATTGTATTTAATATTCAAATGAAGAAACCTCATGTATGGCTAACAAAGAACTAGAATTTTCTATTCATCCTAAAGAAACTATTGCTTTGTTTGATCAACAAGATTTATGGTTTGAAAAATATGGACATATTCTTGATTGGATACCTAATTTTGATGCTTCTGAAAAATAGGTCATTGATGAAAGAATACAAAATGATGGTGGTGATGATAGATATCATGAAGAAAAAATAAAATACTATAATGGCTCATCAAATAATGGTAAATGAAAGTGTATAAAAGGTAGAATATTATCCTTTGTATTCAAACATCCAAGAATCAGGTAAAAGTTTCCATAATCATTTATTGGATTTAAATGTTGTTTATAATGAAATGTCATTGGAGGTTGATCAAGAACTAAAGTGGATTTCTATTCCCACTACAAATAAGATTGCATTACTAAATGAAAAAGAAAATATGCTTGAATTATTGAACCAAGTTCATCAACAACTAATAATTCAATTTAGGATACAAAACTATAATGATTCTTATTTTGTAAGTATCCTAGATTATTGTAAATTGTTACATGAATGTGATTGGCTTAAAAACATAGATGATGATTTTGCTTTAAAATATTCATAAGTTGCTTCTTATTTGAAATAAATCCTACATGCTTGTGAAAATAAGAATTTAAGTCAAAGTGATGAATCAAGGTTTGAAATTCCGATCTTGTTGAATAAGCATAAGATCATGGAAGATCATGTATTTTATTGTAAGGTTAACGAATCAAATCTTAAACATGGAATTTCTTATAATTTTGAATCAAATCAGTGGGATGTGAAAGGCAAAATGAAGATTGTATTGTTTGACTTAATATTGTTTTGATTGGATTTATGTAAATCTTGGAATGCAAATCATATATGTCTTTTACAATGTGCCAATCGTATTTGGGATCCAGGAAGGTGATAGCATAAATTTGTTATCATTTTATACATAACTTTAGATTTGTCTTCATTGATTAACTGCCCAGTAGCCTTAGAAAAATAGCTAATGATTTGCTTAATATTAGAAGCTTCCTTAACTGTAGCTTTACCTAAAAGAGTAGAGTAATAAAAAAATTGAAGATGAGAGATAGGTCTAGCTCCATGAGCAATGGTAACTCCCTCAAGGGTTTAGTCTTCTCTCTTTTTGGTTATAGTCCTACCTAAGCATTCAAAAATAATAATGAATAAATAAGGGAATAGGGGTTCACTTTGCCTAATACCTCTAGAAGTTGGGAACAACTGAGAAGACCTGCCATTGATAAGAACTAAGTAGTAAATTAAAGAGATATATCCCATAATCCAATCCATCCAATCCTGAGATAAACCAAATAACCTCAAAACTTTGATAAGGAAGTGCCAATACACTCTATCATAAGCTTTGGATAAGTCTAATTGAATGAACATGGAAGGATATTTTTCCATATCCATGGAATGGATGGCTTCCTGAGCAAGAAATATCTCATCAACTATTTGACACCCTCCCACATAACCCCCTTGTTCATGGAAAATAATCTTATGCAAAAGATGCTTCAACCTTTCTGCCATGATATTAGTAATGATTTTGAGAAGAATATTACATAGAGCAATAGGTCTAAAAGTTGAGATATTTTCAACCTCTTGAGCTTTTGGAATAAGATTAATATAAGTTTTATTGATAACATTCAAAATTTATTTGGCTTTCCTGGCTTCTTCCACCACTTCTAATAAATCAGTATGAAGGATATCCCAAAACTCTTGGTAGAACTCAATGGGAAAACCATCAGGACCTAGGGTTTTTTCTTTTTGTACTTGAAAAACTACCTGTCGAAGCTCATTGATAGTAATAGGAGCAGTCAAAATAGAGTTCTCCTCAGAAGTGATAAGAGAAAGGATTTCTTGAAGAACATTTTGTTGAGAAGTCGAGTCAATAGGAGTAGCAACAAAAATATTGGAAAAGTAATTGATAATAATAGAGTTCATGTCATCCCAAGTGTAGAAAACATCTCTAGAATCTGATTTCAGGGAAGAAATAAATTTGTGAGATCTTCGATCTAGAAGATATTTGTGGAAGAAATTTATGTTTCAATCACCTTTTTTGAGCCATTGAATTCTATATTTTTCTTCCATAAGAGTTCTTATCTTTTTCACATTCCTCTAACTGAGATGTGATTTTAATTTCATTTGCACTTATACTCTTTGTGAGACCATCTAAATGGATTTTCTTATTCAAATTTTCAAGTTGAGCAATAACTTCATATTTTTTTGTGAACATTCCTAAACTCCTGCAAATTCCAAGCCTTGATTTTAGATTTAATGTATTGCAATATTTTGGTAAAACAAAACATCTTAGTCCCATACCTAGGTTTACATTCCTTCCAACATTGTTGCACTCAAGGTTTAAAGGAACTGTCTCTAAGCCACATTAATTGAAATAAAAAATGAGAGAAACTCACATTTATTTTCCACATTTCCACCATGACAATCCAGTTATCCGAACCAACATTGTTAAGAGTCTTCACTTTAGGAATGTGACCATTGATTAAGAAATTGTCAGAGAGCAAGAACCTATCCAATATCTACATTATACAAGCTAAGCCTTGCTTTTTGTTAGACCAAGTCATAAGGCCATTATCTGGTTGGATGTCCACAAGATGGAGGTTTTTAATATATTCGCTCATGAGGTTAGTGCTCCTGTCCAAATTTCTCTTTCCCCCATTTTCTCATCTAGAGAGAGGATGATATTGAAATATCCTTAAATCAAGATACAAGATTCAAAAAAATGAGAGATAATATAATTAATATTCTTCCACTATCTTCTTTTCTACTCCAAATTAGTCGGAGCATAAAAAATAATGCAGATCATAATTTGATTGGATTTTTTTCTTTGAATGGCTATAGCCAGAAGATCCCAAATGCCAACCATATGGTGAATAACTACCTCTTTTGGGTCCCAAAGATAAGCAATGCCACCAGAAGTCCCTTGGAAACTAAGAGAAACCACTTTTCCAACTGGCCAAATTTTACTAGCAATTGATTCCATATCCTCTATCACATATTCATTTCTTGAAGGGACACAAGATGTGGATGATTTATCTGAATCATTCTTCTAATTTCATTTTTTTTTGAAAGACTCTTTTTGAGGCCTCTAATATTCCAAGTGATGATCTTCATTAATACAAGCGCTAAAAAAATTGGGAAGGGCATTAATATTACCTTCCTCTACAATATGTTTACCTTCTTTTACCATATGATATTGATTAGTCCTGCGACCTACCTTTTGATTAGAATCCATATTCATTTTTTTCCCTGTTTCTTGACTTATTCCAATTTAATCTGAGCTGGATTCTAGCCTTGAAGAATGCTTGTACACAGTAAAAATATTACCAAAAGGTTCAACAGATTCTATATTGGGACCTATATTATTTGAAATTTTAACTTTTAAAATATTGTTTTTCTTGTGAATATTTTCTTCCTTTTTTTTTCCTTTTGAAAACCTTTGATTTGTTGGTTTGTCTCTAAGTCCTTCCCTTTATCTTTAAATTTTGTTTCTAATATTTTTGTTTCCATTATTTCCTCTTCCTCACTTGGTACCTCATTTGTGGAAATAATTTTAAATATATTAGCAGATAACTTTGATTGATCCTTCATAACTTGTTTTTTTTTTAGAGTTCTTCTTCTTAGGCATTTGGAAACCTGCTGAATTTATATCTTCTTTCTTTTGATATGGAATTTTATTTGGGCAAACACTAGCCAAATGACAATATTCATGGTAAATTCTACAATGAAAATGAATGTTCTCATAGTCCACTACTTGCTCCCAAGTATCCTACCCAAATTGTAAAGTGATATTTTTAGGTAGGGATTTGTCAAAATCCATTAAAACACAAATTCGAGCATAAATAATATGTTCAAATTTGTTATCACAATGAAAAATCATCATAAATATTCCTAAAGAGTTTCCAATTGAATAAAAAATAGTCGAATTCCAAAATTCAATTGGGAGGCCAAAGAGTCTAACCCACATAGGACCTGTAGAAGGCATCTCTTCTTCGAATTTAAATTTAGTATGCCAAGGCTTCATGAAAAGCCTTGCCCTTCCAAAGAACTAGGACCCCCTTGAAAATTTTTCTCTCTATCTTCATTATTAGCAAATAAAACAAGAAAATAATCATATGGATTAATAGATATTTGTAACTGACCTCTAGTTTTCTAGCTTTTTGCAACCCAAAATTTGAAAGCATATAGGCTAGGATGAAAACCCACGAAATGACAAATTAGTCCTCTTTTTTCCAGATCTTCAATGCCAGTATAAATGTTACCCATATCAAGCTTAACAATAGGAGTTCCATCAGCTACTTTAAGACATCCTAACTCCATTTTCTTGGCATCAATCTTAGGCATTATTATAGGTTTACGGGAAGCCCTAAGATTAATATTAGCATTAGGCTAAGGCTGTTCACCATGGAGGACATCCCTAGAATTCATTTTTGGGGCCGATTCTTCAAAATTCTTACCCTTGAAAGGGGTTTCCATAGTAGATTTATTTTGTGGGTGCACCTTAGCACCAGACTCACTTGAGATTTGAGTCATTTTTTGATAAGATTATTGAAACTTGTTTTGTTATCTCTTTAATCCATGCCCTAGATGTCATGGAAAGGTATGATTTTCACTTTTCTTTTATGCAAAAAATTGGAAGCCATTTTCACTCATGTTCATAGCATGAATATCTAGTGAAATATAGATTTATAACCCATATTGGATCCCCTATAATATTTCTTGCTAAAATATTGAGCAGAAACCACAAAAGTATTGGTCACTAGGGCTTGAAGGCTTTGAAAACTAACCTTTGGAGCTGCTTGCACTTAACCTAGATGAAACCCTCGCACAGTCACTTGCCAAAAATCTTGTTCACACATAGGGATGTGCTAGGATCCGTGTTGCTCCAAATTATCTTAAAATTGGTGGAGAAATTCTAGCATTTTTTAGACATCTACCCTAAAAATTTTAGCTCAATCTAAGTCTGGATGAGTGAAATATGGCCAAAACAAGTTCGGTAGTTTGGGTTGTCTTGCGGAAAACATCCCTCACAATTTTTAGTCTTTGTACATACTTAGCTTCCAAAGCCTTAACAATAATATATTATACAAGATTTATTACATTTTTATTAAATTTTTCCTTGAATCAAATTTGTAGGTATCAAATATAAATTCTATTAGAAAAGCCAAACCCACATGCAACTCCAAAATATGCATCAACTAAAAGGGCTTCCTCTAGCCTGAGCCTCACCATGGAAGAGAGGGCCTGAGCCTCACCATGGCAAAGAGGGCCTAATCCTCACCATGGCATAGAGGGTCCATGAGGGTTTGATCCATGAGGGCTTTCTCTATGAGGGTTTCACTCCCGCTCCATATTTGATGCTCTAAAACCCTTTGAGTGGGAGGTCTCATTTCTTCCATTCTAGATTTGGCTGCTAGGCATGCTTAGTTTATTTAGTGTGGTTCATGACCAGGGTTTTTTTCTTACTAAGGGTCTTGTTGGTATGTTATGCTCTCTTAAGGGTTAGGCATTATCACTCTTATTTTGGGTAAAGGGTTGAATACTAATCCAAACCTGTAGGGTTGATCTTGGGTCGTTATAATGCAGTGAAAAATTTTGGACATTGATCCCTTGGCTGGATCTCGCTCTGGTTGGTGGGTGTGTTGGGTGGCTGCATTTCTTGGGTTGTTTGCTAGTTTTGGGGACTTTTGGATTGTGCAATATTTATTTTGGTTTTTGTGGTTTCATGTTTTTTTGGATTTCTAGGGAAAGGAAAGGACCATCTACCGATCCAAACCTATTGGGGTGAGCTTGGTATGGTATTTGACTACAAAAATATGAAAGTGTTACCTTGGTTGGATTTGGTTCTAATGGCTTGGCTACTCTGGTTGGATGGTACTTTGATGGCTTTATTGCTAGGGTTCTCTACCAATAGTGGTTTCATGGATGGTTTGTGCTACTTTCTTTCAAGTTTGATAATTTCTTACTGTATTTGGTTGTTCCAGGGAGACAAGACCAAATACTGAACCAAACTAGTTGGGATAAAAGTGGGTTGTTATGTTGTGGAGGTTTTTGTATTTTGGTCCCATGTCTTGTAAATTTTGAGTAGATTTGTTGTCATTGATGTCAAAATAATTTTGGTTTAATTTCGTCGTCATAAAGGACATCAAGTGGTTTTTCCAAAATCAAGAAGGTCTTGGAAAGTAATAGGATATAATATTTATTTTTAATATTATATGCCTAAATAGGTCCCAAAGGATGAAAAACCGAGAAAGGAGAATAAAGTTTAAATTAAATAATAATATTTTATTATTATAATATTTTGGGCCAAATAAAAAGGTGAAGAAAAAGAAGTCCAAATTGAAAAGACCCATGAGCAATTTTCAAAGGTTTAATTTAAATTAAAATATTTTAATCTTTTATTAAAATTTTAATTTAAATTAATAAAGGAGGCAAAGGTTTTTAATTTAATATTTAAAAATTAAATTTGAATTTTTAAATTTGAAAAAAGAGCCGACATGAGAAATCAAAAGAGGAATGAGTATTTATATAGGAAATTATTTCCATTTCCTAAGTCTTGAATTATCACACCTTCGAATGCGAAAATAGAAAGATTGAGCGTTGTGTCTAAGGAGAAGATAATTTGCAATTTAAAAGTGTTTGGAGGGAAATGAAACAACAAAGGTTGCATAGTGGTTTGACTTCCCACCGATGGTGGTAGCACAAATGACAGTTGGGAGAGTGTTAAGGTTTGTATGGAGGAGATCGTGGTTCGATCCATGCGATCGATGTTTTGGAGGAAAGAGCCCTTCGTCCATTTTGTTTGGCATTTTTGTGAGGTAGCAGGTTTTGTGGGACAACATGCATATTGTGTTTCATGTGGGTGCACAGCCCACTTGGTGACCTATCTTAGAGCTAGGGTGTTGAGAGTGCTAAGGTCATGTGGTCAAATATACTGAAGTTCTTTTTATGGGCAGAACAAAACAAAAGGTATGCCATTCGATTTTGTTTCTCCAAGGTGTTGAAAATTAAATGCTTTGAGATTATTGTGGATGTTAAGTGCTTAGGGGAGTTATAAGGTAAATAAAAATTAAAATATTTTTATTTTGATTTTTTATGATTGAAATTTATAAGGTGTGGAGATTATAAGGTGTATAAAGGTTTTTCTATGCATGTTGTGTTATGGTGAAATTATTGAATTGAATATTGTGAGTTTGGAGATTATAAGGTGTGCAAGGAAAATTGTTAAGTATTGTGTTATGGTGAAATTATTGAATTGAATATTGTGAGTTTGGATATTATAAGGTGTACAAAAGGATTTGTTATTTTGTATGAAAAATAATCTTTGAGAAAATTATTTTGTGGATATCTTGAGAGAGGTTGTGGTAACCTAACCCTAGTGTTGGTCAAGAAAAATTTGATTGTGGTTAAGACAGGTTTTGAAGATATATCTCCATCAAAATAAAAGGTGTGGGTACATCTTCCTTGTGAGTAAAATATTGATCGATTGAATGTTGTGAATGCTAAGTTGGAATGAAAATGATTGTTTGGTAAGCATTGTTGAGTTTGGTTTTGTGATATCCAATATTGATGCTTGAAGGTTTTTCTGGAATAAAGGTTGATGATAGAAACCTTGTTTGATAAGCATTGTTGGAAATATTGAGTGAGCCTTCATGTGCATGATTAGGTTTTGTAAAAGATCATGAGTATCATTGTTATGTGAGGTTTTTTTGATAAGCATTGTTGAAAAAACTTTCATTGAGTGATTGGTTGAGTGGAGTTGATTGAGCCTAGTTGATTGGAAGTGTTGAAGTGATAGTTCAAGTTCTATGAAACAAATTGTTCTTTAAATTCTGGATTGAGTTGAAAGAGAGATTGAAAGTGATTGAGCATTGTTGTGAGTGAAACATATTGAGTATCTAATAATTCTCTATATGTTTTTGGTAAAAATAAAGATTAAAAGTGATTGATAATTGTTGTGAATGTGAAGCATATTAAGTCTCTAACAATTCTCTATATGTTTTTATGAGATTGAACAAGATTCTGTATGAAACTTGTTGGTGTGATTGCAGAGGATTTTGTGATAGATTGAGTAAGATTTTGTGGAAGCTTATAATATATATTTGGTAAAGAATTTTTGAGAATATTGGACAAGTTCTGGTAAGGAATTTTTGAGCAGAATTGAGGTAAGTCTTGGTGAAGACTTGTTGAGAATATTGGATAAGTTCTAGTAAGGACTTGTTGAGCAGAATTGAGATAAGTCTTAGTGAAGACTTGTTGAGCATATTGGACAAGTTATAGTGAGGACTTGTTGAGCAGAGTTGAGATAAGTCTTGGTGAAGACTTGTTGAGCAGATTGGACAAGTTCTAGTGAGGACTTATTGAGTAGATTTAAGGTAAGTCTTGGTGAATACTTGAGAGTAGTAAGAGAAAGTTATAGATAGGACTAATGGATAGATTTGAGACAAGTCTTTGAGAAGACTTGTGAGCAAAGTTGGTTAATTAATTTGTTCAAACCTTGAGTTAAGGTTTGGGGCATATCTAGCAGAGTTGATTTGTGATTGATCTAAACATTGTGTTAAGGCTTGAGGATATATTTTAGAATAGAGTTTGGTATAGATTTGAGGATAGGTTTGTGCTAGGCTGGAGATAGAGATTGAGTAGATTTGTACTAGATCGATGGACTATACAGATCAAAGATAGAGATTGAGAATATTTGTGCTAGATCGACAGACTATGTTTAGTACAAATTAGAGATAGAGTTTGAGCATATTTGTGCTAGACTGAAGAATTGTGTTTAGTGTAGATCAAATATAGATATTGAGAAAATATGTACTAGATCGAAGTATTGTGTTTAATGTAGATTTGAGAAAGAGTTGAGAGCAATATTCAGAGGTGACAGAGTATAGAGGATAATAGTATCCAATGGATATAGGTCCATTAGCTATAGCAGTGAATATACATCTTCTGAGTGAGGGTAGGAGTCATCAGTGGATAGATATCCATAAGCCAATGTAGTGGAGGCAACAGTTCTTCTAGAAGATCACCAACAGAGCAGAGGAGAAGGATTTATTCTATGAGTAGATATCCATAAACTTGATTAGGGTATTGGTGTCTCCTTTGGACATAGGTCCATAAACATTGTAATAGAGAAAGGATTCCCAAAATATTTGTTGAGAAAATTTTAGTGAAATATTTTCTTCATGGAGTAGCCCACATTGGGTGAACCACATTAAATTGGTGTCTCAATAGTGTGTGGTGATTTGTGCATTGATTTTATTACTGTTGTTGATATTGCCATTGATATATTGCATAATATTGATTGGGAAAGAAAAGTAAAAAGTGGTCTTATACTTTTCACCCCCCTCTCAGTGTAATCTTGTGTTCTACATGTCTCTAGTGGGTTTCCTAGCTTCGACGATCTATAGATACCTCTTTCTCCAATTATAGTAGTGGTGGTGTGTTTGATCCCAAGGTTCTAAGGCTTATTTTTTTGGTATCTTACCCTTCTCCCTCTCAGGTGTAGTATGAAATGTTGCTATCTAATTTTTCTTGTACCTAAGAGTGGTTGTTCTTGAATTTTTTTTGGTTGGCTCCAATAGGATTTGCGATTTCATGGAATTTCATATGTAGATCTCATGGATGGTTTTTATGCCATGAATTTTGTTGGCTAGTATTTCTAGTGTTGTTTTCTTAAACTGAATATTCTCATGATGGGTTCTCCTATTATGTGCTTTATTGGATAGATTTATTGATTGTGATGATAGGATTCCTTTGTTCTCCTTTCATGTTAGGTGGAAAATGCTCTAGTTTGGGAAGTTTTTATTTGTAAATTTATTATTAACTAGTAGCATTTTTAATATTCTAATTTTTTTCTCCATTGCTTTATATTCAGAGCACATAGTGGTTTGACCATGGAACAATCTCTTGTATTTTCTTGATAAAAATTTGTGGCTTATTTGCTAGGAGGTTGTTTCATTGGATTTTTGGGTTTGATTCATGGAATTCATCTTAGTCTTTCTTGATGTCTTACTTCTAGATATAAGGTTTGGAGGTGCCTTTCAAAACCCTACTTCTAATAGGTTTGGGTACCCTTTTAAAACCCCTTCTACTATAAATCAAAAGAAAAATTACATTTTAATATTAATCATTTGGATCATTTTTCTTTCATGTTTAAAGCAACATAAAAATCAACTTACTCATCATTTTATTAAGTTTCATGAACAATCAATAGCATAGCATAATAAAATATTACCAACACAGGCCCCTTGTTAATAGTTATTTACAAATCACTAAGGTATTCTAAGGACTCATTTGAAACATTTTCATAATATACAAACAAGCATTAAGTAAAAGGAACCTTGGAGAAATATTTATTTCTTTGCAAGAGAGGGTTTTCATTTTAAAATCCTAACTATGATGGTGATTTTGCAATTGGGAAAAATTTCCACTCAACAACATCTTTGGATGTTGCAAGGACATGTGCTTAAGCATACCTATCTAGCATCCATTTACTACTTTCTTGCTTTGTTCTATGTCATGTGACATTATCAAACCACATGAAAAACATAAACAATATTTACTTAATATTTATCATTAATGATTGTTGCATCTAAGTACTTTAGGGTCACAAACCTGCTTGCACACATCCAAAATAGCTCCAAAACACACTTTGTGGTTTTCAATAGTCTATTCCTACAATATTCCACCCAATATGCCTCTGTTATTCAAATTCACATAGTAGTGTGTGAATCACATTTACATAGTAGTGTGCAAATGTGATTCCTAGCTTCGACGATCTATAGATACCTCTTTCTCCAATTATAGTAGTGGTGGTGTGTTTTATCCCAAGGTTCTAAGGCTTACTTTTTTGATACCTTACCCTTCTCCCTCTCAGGTGCAGTGTGAAATGTTTCTATCTCATTTTTCTTGTACCTAAGAGTGGTTGTTCTTGAATTTTTTTTGGTTGGCTCCAATAGGATTTACTATTTTCATGGAATTTCATATGTAGATCTCATGGATGGTTTTTATGCTGTGAATTTTGTTGGTTGGTATTTCTAGTGTTGTTTTCTTAAACTGACTATTCTCATGATGGGTTCTCCTATTATGTGCATTGTTGGATAGATTTATTGATTGTGATGATAGGATTCCTTTGTTCTCCTTTCATGTTAGGTGGAAAATGCTTTAGTTTGGGAAGTTTTTATTTGTAAATTTATTTTTAACTAGTAGCATTTTTATTATTCTACTATTTTTCTCCATTTCTTTAGATTCAAAGCACATAGTGGTTTGACCATGGGACAATCTCTTGTATTTGCTTGATAAAAAATTGTGGCTTATTTTCTAGGAGGTTGTTTCATTGGATTTTGGGGTTTGATTCATGAAATCCATCTTAGTCTTTCTTGATGTATTATTTCTAGATATAAGGTTTGGAGGTGCCTTTCAAAACCCTACTTCTAATAGGTTTGGGTACCCTTTTAAAACCCCTTCTACTATAAATCAAAAGAAAAATTACATTTTAATATTAATCATTTGGAACATTTTTCTTTCATGTTTAAAGCAACATAAAAATCAACTCACTCATCATTTTGTTAAGTTTCATGAACAATCAATAGCATAGCATAATAAAATATTACCAACACAGGCCTCTTGTTAATAGTTATTTACAAATCACTAAGGTATTCTAAGCACTCATTTGACACATTTTCATAATATACAAACATGCATTAAGTAAAAGGAACCTTGGAGAAATATTTATTTCTTTGCAAGAGAGGGTTTTCATTTTAAAATCCTAACTATGATGGTGATTTTGCAATTGGGAAAAATTTCCACTCAACAACACCTTTGGATGTTGCAAGGACATGTGCTTAAGCATACCTATCTAGCATCCATTTCCTACTTTATTGCTTTGTTATAGGTCATGTGACATCATCAAACCACATGAAAAAACATAAAAAATATTTACTTACTATTTGTCATTAATGATTGTTGCATCTAAGTACTTTCGGGTCACAAACTTGCTTGCACACATCCAAAATAGCTCCAAAACACACTTTCTAGTTTTCAATAGTCTATTCCTACAATATTCCACCCAAGATGCCTTTGTTATTCAAATTCACATAGTAGTGTGTGAATCACATTTGCATAGTAGTGTGCAAATGTGATTCCTAGCTTCGACGATCTATAGATACCTCTTTCTCCAATTATAGTAGTGGTGGTGTGTTTGATACCAAGGTTCTAAGGCTTATTTTTTTGATACCTTACCCTTCTCCCTCTCAGGTGCAGTATGAAATGTTGCTATCTCATTTTTATTGTACCTAAGAGTGGTTGTTCTTGAAATTTTTTTGGTTGGCTCCAATAGGATTTACGATTTTCATGGAATTTCATATGTAGATCTCATGGATGGTTTTTATGCTGTGAATTTTGTTGGATGGTATTTCTAGTGTTGTTTTCTTAAAATGACTATTATCATGATGGGTTCTCCTATTATGTGCATTGTTGAATAGATTTATTTATTGTGATTATAGGATTCCTTTGTTCTCCTTTCATGTTAGGTGGCAAATGCTCTAGTTTGGGAAGTTTTTATTTGTAAATTTAATATTAAATAGTAGCATTTTTATTATTCTACTATTTTTCTCCATTGCTTTATATTCAGAGCACATAGTGGTTTGACCATGGAACAATATTTTGTATTTGCTTGATAAAAATTTATGGCTTATTTTCTAGGAGGTTGTTTCATTGAATTTTTAGGTTTGATTCATGGAATCCATCTTAGTCTTTCTTGATGTATTATTTCTAGATATAAGGTTTGGAGGTGCCTTTCAAAACCCTACTTATAATAGGTTTGGGTACCCTTTTAAAACCCCTTCTACTATAAATCAAAATAAAAATTACTATTTAATATTAATCATTTGGATCATTTTTCTTTCATGTTTAAAGCAACATAAAAATCAACTCACTCATCATTTTGTTAAGTTTCATGAACAATCAATAGCATAGCATTATAAAATATTACCAACACAGGCCCCTTGTTAATAGTTATTTACAAATCACTAAGGTATTCTACGCACTCATTTGACACATTTTCATAATATACAAACATGCATTAAGTAAAAGGAACCTTGGAGAAATATTTATTTCTTTGCAAGAGAGGGTTTTCATTTTAAAATCCTAACTATGATGGTGATTTTGCAATTGGGAAAAATTTCCACTCAACAACACCTTTGGATGTTGCAAGGACATGTGCTTAAGCATACCTATCTAGCATCCATTTCCTACTTTCTTGCTTTGTTCTAGGTCATGTGACATCATCAAACCACATGAAAAAACATAAAAAATATTTACTTACTATTTGTCATTAATGATTGTTGCATCTAAGTACTTTCGAGTCACAAACCTGCTTGCACACATCCAAAATAGCTCCAAAACACACTTTGTGGTTTTCAATAGTCTATTCCTACAATATTCCACCCAATATGCCTTTGTTATTCAAATTCACATAGTAGTGTGTGAATCACATTTGCATAGTAGTGTGCAAATGTGATTCCTAGCTTCGACGATCTATAGATACCTCTTTCTCCAATTATAGTAGTGGTGGTGTGTTTGATCCCAAGGTTCTAAGGCTTATTTTTTTGATACCTTACCCTTCTCCCTCTCAGGTGCAGTATGAAATGTTGCTATCTCCTTTTTCTTGTACCTAAGAGTGGTTGTTCTTGAAATTTTTTTGGTTGGCTCCAATAGGATTTACGATTTTCATGGAATTTCATATGTAGATCTCATGGATGGTTTTTATGTTGTGAATTTTGTTGGCTGGTATTTCTAGTGTTGTTTTCTTAAACCGACTATTCTCACGAGGGGTTCTCCTATTATGTGCTTTGTTGGATAGATTTATTGATTGTGATGATATGATTCCTTTGTTCTCCTTTCATGTTAGGTGGCAAATGCTCTAGTTTGGGAAGTTTTTATTTGTAAATTTATTATTAACTAGTAGCATTTTTATTATTCTACTATTTTTCTCCATTGCTTTATATTCATAGCACATAGTGGTTTGACCATGGGACAATCTCTTGTATTTGCTTGATAAAAATTTATGGCTTATTTTCTAGGAGGTTGTTTCATTGAATATTTAGGTTTGATTCATGGAATCCATCTTAGTATTTCTTTATGTATTATTTCTAGATATAAGGTTTGGAGGTGCCTTTCAAAACCCTACTTCTAATAGGTTTGGGTACCCTTTTAAAACCCCTTCTACTACAAATCAAAAGAAAAATTACTATTTAATATTAATCATTTGGATCATTTTTCTTTCATGTTTAAAGCAACATAAAAATCAACTCACTCATCATTTTGTTAAGTTTCATGAACAATCAATAGCATAGCATAATAAAATATTACCAACACAGGCCCCTTGTTAATAGTTATTTACAAATCACTAAGGTATTCTAAGCACTCATTTGACACATTTTCATAATATACAAACATGCATTAAGTAAAAGGAACCTTGGAGAAATATTTATTTCTTTGCAAGAGAGGGTTTTCATTTTAAAATCCTAACTATGATGGTGATTTTGCAATTGGGAAAAATTTCCACTCAACAACACCTTTGGATGTTGCAAGGACATGTGCTTAAGCATACCTATCTAGCATCCATTTCCTACTTTCTTGCTTTGTTCTAGGTCATGTGACATCATCAAACCACATGAAAAAACATAAAAAATATTTACTTACTATTTGTCATTAATGATTTCTACATCTAAGTACTTTCGGGTCAAAAACCTGCTTGCACACATCCAAAATAGCTCCAAAATACACTTTCTGGTTTTCAATAGTCTATTCCTACAATATTCCACCCAAGATGCCTTTGTTATTCAAATTTACATAGTAGTGTGTGAATCACATTTGCATAGTAGTGTGCAAATGTGATTCCTAGCTTCGACGATCTATAGATACCTCTTTCTCCAATTATAGTAGTGGTGGTGTGTTTGATACCAAGGTTCTAAGGCTTATTTTTTTGATACCTTACCCTTCTCCCTCTCAGGTGTAGTATGAAATGTTGCTATCTCCTTTTTCTTGTACCTAAGAGTGGTTGTTCTTGAAATTTTTTTGGTTGGCTCCAATAAGATTTACGATTTTCATGGAATTTCATATGTAGATCTCATGGATGGTTTTTATGTTGTGAATTTTGTTGGCTGGTATTTCTAGTGTTGTTTTCTTAAACTGACTATTATCATGATGGGTTCTCCTATTATGTGCTTTGTTGGATAGATTTATTGATTGTGATGATAGGATTCCTTTGTTCTCCTTTCATGTTAGGTGGCAAATGCTCTAGTTTGGGAAGATTTTATTTGTAAATTTATTATTAACTAGTAGCATTTTTATTATTCTACTATTTTTCTCCATTGCTTTATATTCATAGCACATAGTGGTTTGACCATGGAACAATATTTTGTATTTGCTTGATAAAAATTTATGGCTTATTTGCTAGGAGGTTGTTTCATTGAATTTTTAGGTTTGATTCATGGAATCCATCTTAGTCTTTCTTGATGTATTATTTCTAGATATAAGGTTTGGAGGTGCCTTTCAAAACCCTACTTCTAATAGGTTTGGGTACCCTTTTAAAACCCCTTCTACTATAAATCAAAAGAAAAATTACTATTTAATATTAATCATTTGGATCATTTTTCTTTCATGTTTAAAGCAAAATAAAAATCAACTCACTCATCATTTTGTTAAGTTTCATGAACAATCAATAGAATAGCATAATAAAATATTACCAACACAGGCATCTTGTTAATAGTTATTTACAAATCACTAAGGTATTCTAAGCACTCATTTGACACATTTTCATAATATACAAACATGCATTAAGTAAAAGGAACCTTGGAGAAATATTTATTTCTTTGCAAGAGAGGGTTTTCATTTTAAAATCCTAACTATGATGGTGATTTTGCAATTGGGAAAAATTTCCACTCAACAACACCTTTGGATGTTGCAAGGACATGTGCTTAAGCATACCTATCTAGCATCCATTTCCTACTTTCTTGATTTGTTCTAGATCATGTGACATCATCAAACCACATGAAAAAACATAAAAAATATTTACTTACTATTTGTCATTAATGATTGTTGCATCTAAGTACTTTCGGGTCATAAACCTGCTTGCACACATCCAAAATAGCTCCAAAACACACTTTCTAGTTTTCAATAGTCTATTACTACAATATTCCACCTAAGATGCCTTTGTTATTCAAATTCACATAGTAGTGTGTGAATCACATTTTCATAGTAGTGTGCAAATGTGATTCCTAGCTTCGATTATCTATAGATACCTCTTTCTCCAATTACAATAGTGGTGGTGTGTTTGATCCCAAGGTTCTAAGGCTTATTTTTTTGATACCTTACCCTTCTCCCTCTCAGGTGCAGTATGAAATGTTGCTATCACATTTTTCTTGTACCTAAGAGTGGTTGTTCTTGAAATTTTTTTGGTTGGCTCCAATAGGATTTACGATTTTCATGGAATTTCATATGTAGATCTCATGGATGGTTTTTATGTTGTGAATTTTGTTGGCTGGTATTTCTAGTGTTGTTTTCTTAAACTGACTATTCTCATGATGGGTTCTCCTATTATGTGCATTGTTGAGTAGATTTATTTATTGTGATGATAGGATTCCTTTGTTCTCCTTTCATGTTAGGTGGCAAATGCTCTAGTTTGGGAAGTTTTTATTTGTAAATTTATTATTAACTAGTAGCATTTTTATTATTCTACTATTTTTCTCCATTGCTTTATATTCAGAGCACATAGTGGCTTGACCATGGAACAATCTCTTGTATTTGCTTGATAAAAATTTATGGATTATTTGCTAGGAGGTTGTTTCATTGGATTTTTAGGTTTGATTCATGGAATCCATCTTAGTCTTTCTTGATGTATTATTTCTAGATATAAGGTTTGGAGGTGCCTTTCAAAACCCTACTTCTAATAAGTTTGGGTACCCTTTTAAAACCCCTTCTACTATAAATCAAAAGAAAAATTACATTTTAATATTAATCATTTGGATCATTTTTATTTCATGTTTAAAGCAACATACAAATCAACTCACTCATCATTTTATTAATTTTCATGAACAATCAATAGCATAGCATAATAAAATATTACCAACACAGGCCCTTTGTTAATAGTTATTTACAAATAACTAAGGTATTCTAAGTACTCATTTGACACATTTTCATAATATTCAAACATGCATTAAGTAAAAGGAACCTTGGAGAAATTTTTATTTCTTTGCAAGAGAGGGTTTTCATTTTAAAATCCTGACTATGATGGTGATTTTGCAATTGGGAAAAATTTTCACTCAACAACACCTTTGGATGTTGCAAGGACATGTGCTTAAGCATACCTATCTAGCATCCATTTCCTACTTTCTTGCTTTGTTCTAGGTCATGTGATATCATCAAACCACATGAAAAACATAAAAAATATTTACTTACTATTTGTCATTAATGATTGTTGCATCTAAGTACTTTCGGGTCACAAACCTTCTTGCACACATCCAAAATAGCTCCAAAATACACTTTCTGGTTTTCAATAGTCTATTCCTACAATATTCCACCCAATATGCCTCTGTTATTCAAATTCACATAGTAGTGTGTGAATCACATTTGCATAGGTGCAAATAAATTTTTTAGGCCACTAATAGATCCAAAAACATGCACACAACACATAGAAATATGAAATTTTCATTTTGGCTACTCTAACCACTCATTTGCACACACAAACATGGTTCTCACCTGTAGTCAAGCACATGAGCAATCTCATCTTGATCGATCTATTGGTTCACAGGTACCAAACATAGGTAATATGTCACAAGTTGAATCATCAACTTCACCTCAAACTAAGATAGATGATCCTAATGATACTTCTTCAATGGATGAACCTTCATCCTATAATCCACCAACCACATTTTTCCAACATGTTATCTATGTTTTTCCTGGAACCTTCCAACCATCGCTCACTTTTGAGGATCAAACACCCCCTTCTTCACTAACTGCTAATCATCCATTATTTCAATACCAATGTCAACCTCTCTTGGATGATGACATGATTTTCCTCTATCAGATCAATCTTTATGTTGTCACAATTACCCAAATGGTAGGAATGATTTCAACTGCTCATTCCTCCATTTTTGAAAACCAAGCCTCTTCATCATGAATTTTATAGCAACAATAAATGTTGCAACATCAACAAATTATACATTAAAAACAAGTGCTACAACATCAAAAATTCCTACAACAACAATAAATGCTACAACATCAAAAAATCCCATAGCAACAACAAGTGTTGCAACATCCTCAAATTCCACAATAACAACAAATGTTGCAGTATCAATAGGTTATGCAACAACAATAGATGTTATCGCAAAAACAAAACATCCTAAAATATCAACAAATTCCTTTCCACCAAGAATTTTCTTCTACTTTCAATTCCTCATTTTCTCCCATCTCCACATTCCTTGACCCTTCATAATATTCCACTTTTCCCTTCATATCTTTCGCACAATCATTTACACCCTCAAATTCACTCCAAAATTCCATGTATGGCATCTTGCCCTTTACTCAATATTTTCCCTCCCTTTCTTCTATATTTATTCTTCCTCCACTACCTCCTTTTCATCCACATCCAACCATTCCACTCACTTCTTATAATCCCAACTATCCATCATATATCCATAATTCACCATGCTAATCAGCTCCACCATCCACATCTCTATTTTGTTCATTTTCATCTTCTTAAATCACCTTATTCACTTCACCTCCTTGGTATTCCACACCAACCACCCAACAATAACCTCCATCCCAATATCTCACTTCATTTCAACAATAATGGATTTTGGCACAACAAAAATATGTACTAGTCTCACAACAATAAGTCCTTCAATAGTAGGTACCTATCCACAAAAAATAAGTACAAATACCACAATAATAGTCACTCATACAATAACAATATGTATTAGTCCCACAACAACAAAATTTTCTTCAATGGTAGGTCCCAAATCATATTCACTATCTCATTGTTTCTCTTTATCAATCACCCCCCATGGAATATCAATGGGATAAACAACATTTGCAATATCCACCCCATATAGATTATTCATATTCATCATCACAATCATATATTACACTCTCTTCATCACTACCACCACTCCTTTCCACACTAGGAAATCTAACGTAAACTTCACATGCAACTTCCAATGAGCTTCAAATTATGTGTGAGTAGACCAAGAACTTGGACCTATGTACAACTAATTATGGACCTTAAAAACCTACTTATAGTTACTTGTGCAACAATCCTATAAATCCTTTTTTGTCATTCATCCTTATCCTTACTGGTTCAAAATACCTAAATTTAACAAATTCAAAGGTAAAGAAGATCCAAGGGAGAACATAAACAATTATCACTTCAAATCAAGATAATCAATGGTAGTTATCCTCTCATTCTTCGTACATTTGCACTCTCACTTGGGGATCAAGATTTGGATTGGTATAATAATCTTTCACAACATAGTCTATTCACATTTGAGAAATTTTCCAATCTCTTCTTAGAACACTTCTCAATCAATATCAAGAATAAGATATCACTCTTCGATTTGTACAAATTATGACAATTTGATGAAGAACCTATTACTAATTTTGTTTCTAGGTGGTAGGCTATCATTCATGATCTAACATTTGCCATACCACCTACATAATTTATCAAATTATTTTCCAAGAGTTGCACTAAATACATTTCAACAACCTTGTAAATATAGCAAAGTCATACATTTGATGAGGTCATCATAGCATTAGGCAAGATAAAACTTCATAAGAAGTCATACATTTGATGAGGTCATCATAGCATTAGGTAAGATAAAACTTCATAAGAAGTCATATTATGCAACCAACATCTGATTCAACCAAAATCCTACCACTCCTAACATGTCTAAACCACTCAGATAAATCAAGTGGTGTTCAATTCCTACCCCTCATCATCAATGCAATAATTTCCTCCGCCTTAATAGGGCCCTTTTCAAACTAATTTTCCTTCTCCATCAAATCAATTATTGGCTCTGTTGGAAGTTAAAGTAAAAATTGGGTTTTTTACTTTACCTTTTATTTTTGACTTGACGACTAAAATAGGTGTACCGCAAGTTTCAAGTGGACGACACCGATATTTAAGTCATAGAGTTCAAATTTTATTTTCCTATTCCTCCCTATATTTTCTCCTCCCTATTCTCTCTCCCTAATTTGTAGCATATTTATTTTTAGCATTTCCTAATGCTATATAAGCTTGTAACTATTATATTTGATGTAAATAAAGCATAAGAATTTTCTAATTAACCTAAGATTATATTTGGTATCAGAGCGAGCGTGAAGGAGCCGAGTGCACATGGTCTAGTATGGTTTTCGAGGAGACATATCTGCTACCTAAATTTTTAAGGCTAAGAAGGGTTTGTTTGAAGCTCACAAAGTGGACCAGAAGAGGGCCCGTAGGCTCGAAACCCGAGGCAAACTAGGAGGGCCCACAGGCTTAAAATCCAAGGTGGACCAAGAGGGCCTATAGCCTTGAAACCCAAGGGACCTAACAGGAGTAGACTACAAGGTGACACATGGAAACTACTAAGTGGCTGACATGGACAGCAGGCATAGATCTAACTGACATGGATAGTAGGCATAGATCTAACTGACGTGGATAACAGGCGTTGATCTGACTGATGTGGACTATGAGGCAACACGTGGTGGCTATAGAGTGGAGGACAATGTGACAAATTGACTAGATGTAGATGTTGAGGTGGCAATTTTTTATTGACTATGCATGGCAAAATGGAGCGACATGATTTCCCGAAGGCAATCATTTTCAACTGTGTGCGTTAGAGCTTTAAAACACCCCTGTAGGCGATTTTCGCATCAATGTGGGATAAATCATTATGTGTTTTTTTATTTAAAAAATGACATCATGATCTGTTTAAGTGTTTAATGGTTCCTTTTGGTAGCACGTCAGTGGGCGTAGCCCGAGTGGCGAAGGTGGTAGGTTTGAAGGCATGAATTCCCAGGTTCAAAATCTGCCAGGACAAATATTAATAATTTTTTTTGGTTGCTCGTCGTTGGTAGGGATATAAAGGCATGGGGCACATACTTAATTTCAAAGAGACACGGGGGCACATTGGTGAAACCGTTTGGTGGCATGATACAGGTTGCAGGTTCGAGTTGACAAAAGTTAAAAAAAAAATCATTTTGATTAAATTTTTTAATTAAAACTTTGTTAAAGTTGTTTTTAAATATTAATTTAATAAAATTAAAAATGCTTTATAGTTATTTAAAAAAAAAAAAATTAGTTTAATAATTATAAGCATTTTATTTTTATTAAATTAAAATATTTAACTACTTTATCAAGTTTAATTTTTTTTTTTTTTGTAAAGGCTCTAGAGGCTTGAAATTGTGAATTGTAAGAGATTTTTAAATTTCACACTTTGAAAATGTGAAATTTTAGAGATTTTAAGAGTTAAATTTGATTTCCTAAGAGGAAATATTGTGTAAAAAGCCTAAGAGGCTTAAAATTTCTTTGTAAAAGTCTAAAGGACTAGAAGACTTGAAATTTGTTGTAAAGGCACATTGAAAGGCACATAGATGATACGATCAAGTGGTTGTTATCATGCTCTTTGTGCACTTTTGGTGAGTGTTGGTCAAAAATCTGCCACAGGAAAGGATTTTATATGTATATGCGCCCTAGACTTGGCCAACATTGAAAGGCCGAGAAAAAGAGATGTCTCCTGGGCCAATCTCCAGAGAGGGCTGGTTCCCACACTAATCTAAACTGGTTTCAAGACTAGAGATGCAGGAAAGAAATGGGAAATAATGCGAAAAGAAATGGGAAATAACGGAAAGGGATGTAAATATGGCCGAAGTCGATCGTTGATGGGGAGAACAACCTCGAACAGCAATAACTTCAACTAGATCCTAAAGCTAAGCAACAACTGACTCTTAGAATACATATACAGAAACTGGATCATGCATTAGCCATGAGTTTGCTTCCAAATAAACTTCAAACATTCAAATGCCAATACAACCAAATTCAACACAACAGAATTCAACTGATATTACACTGGACTACATAGAAGTAAATCACACAGAAAGCCAAACATACACAACAAATTAGATCACCAACTCCAGAAGACACTAAGAATGGAAGCAATTGCATCTAGGATTTCTATTTCAATTTTTGCAACAAGATCCTCCTCCTTTTGCTTGAGTTTTACATTGGTATTTATAGAGGTCCATCCTCTTCCTTTCATATTACAACATTTAATACATGAAACAGATTTCGAAGAAACAATCCCCTTAATCTGCCTCGGAGAAATGACAGTTATCGGGGTGAGCCAAAAGTTGTTAAGAGATCACGAACAGGAGCTTTGAATATTGGAGGCGTCTTTAATTCTGGCGGCATCGAAAACTGCCTCAGGTTCTTCCATCTTGTGCACATCGGTAATCAGCAACATTTAATCTTGGAACCGCTTCTTTGACCACGATCTCAAAAATAGTTGGAGAGCTTTTACTTGATCCTTATCTGCTCTGCACGTTCTCCTATGCAATCCTGAAGAAAAATGCAAACTGAACTGTATCGGGCCTTTGTTGTTGCTTCGGTCGCAAAAATGAGACAGGTCACGAAAATGCGACATGTCGCGATATCGCGACACTTTTACCTTGTTGCCTTCTCTCTCCGCCACCAGTCGCGAAAACATGACATGTCACGAAATCATGACATCTTCTCTTCTTTTGGCTCTTCTCTATGATATGTCACGAAATCGCGACATTCGCCTCTGCTTTGGCTTCTTCGCTGCTCCTTATCGTGAAAATGAAACATGTCACGAAATCGTGACATCTTTCTCTTGCATTGTCTTTGCCTCCTTCTTACCCGTGAAAACGTGACAGGTCACGAAAATGAGACATGTCGCGATATCATGACGTTTTTCATTTGCCTTGTACGGTTCAGCTCTCAACCCATGAAAATGCGACATGTCGTGATATCGCGACGTTTTTTTCATTTGGTTCTTTCATCTTCAACATGTCACGAAATCGCGACAAGTTTCTCTTGCTGGACTTCATCTCCAAAAATGTCACAAAATCATGACGTCTTTCATGCCTTATGTTTTTCTTTCAACCTTGCCGTGATAACATGACATGTCACGATATCGCGACATTCCATACCATTTTCTCCTTGCTTGCTTTTCTATCACGATATCACGACATTTTCTATCACACTGCTCCATGGCCACCGCAAGTCACAATTTTGTGACATGTCGCGATATCATGACTTCATTTTAGTGCTTCCATTGACCACGTTGACCGCAAAACTCCAACACGTCGCGATATCATGACAGTTTTCATTTTGTTATTCCTTTGACCACTTTGACCACGATAACGTGAATCGAAAATGTGACATGTCGTGATATCACGACACTTTCTTGACTTAGCCCTTTTTTGCATTTGGCATCGCAAAACTATGATAGGTCACGATATCATGACAAATTCCCATGCTTGCACATTTTGGATTTGGACCCCGCAAAAACGTGACAGGTCACGAAAATGCGACATGTCGCGATATCGTGACATCTTTTGGGCTTAGCTTTTTTATGGTACGACATGTCGCGAAATCATGACACATTTGCTTTTTCATTTACAAACAGAGGAGTGAGTATCTTTACAATTTGAGCATTCTTTTGCATGAACAGCAACAACAAAAACAATGTGGCAAAAATGCCAACATTCTTGGCGGCTCGCAGGGTATACAGTTCTGTTGTATGCATGAACCTCAGGCCTTTATCCATTGGGCAATAGAGTCAGGAAATAGGAGAAACAGGAGAAGTGAATGTTGAGTGATGTTGGACATCTCTGTAGGCTACTGCAACACGCTCTTGCTGGTACTCGGCACTCAAAAATAGGACCTTCAACAAAAATTATGGAAGAGTAGAACTTCCTTTATTTCTTTAGAACTACTGCACTTTGCCTAGCTCGGATGAGCTGGGTAATCACCAGGTGTTGTGCAAGGATCTCCATGGCAGTAGTGAAAAGCACCTTAACTACGAAAACGAAAATGAATGGAGTGATGACCAGCGGAGGCGCAGGCCGTGGAATGGGGTGGTGAATGATGGAAGGATGGAAGATGAAGGAGTAGAAATAGTAGATACAGCAATAGGGTGCTACGGTGCTTCCAGCTGCTAGGATGCTATGAAACAGATAATGAAATGGAAGTGGATGGAATGGAGATGATAGTAGGAACTGTGGAGAAGTGCTCAAAAGACTTAGAAGAAAGGGGAAGTGAAGAAAAGGGAACATCAGAGAGGGGAGTAGAAACAACAGTAGTGGCTTGATTATTTGTAGAAGAAGGAGTAGGAGAAGAAGGGAATGAAGTAAGGAAGGGGAAGGAAGAAGTAGAAGGAAGCCACTAACTGCTGGGAAGGAAGGAAAAGAAAAAGAAAGAAATGTACCTACGGGCTCGCATGCAAAAAGAGCCAGAGTTAACGAAAATGTATATATATATATATATTTTTTTTTTTATGATATGTACAAGGTAACTCCCGAGCTTAGATGTGAACTCTCGAGAGAGGCACGTACCCAAACATGACTCTATGATCTCCTGGATCCCAGACTTTGGACAGACACTCAGTGGTCTCCTGATTGATAATCCGCTCGGAGTCACTAAAGATTTGCAACCGTCGCGTTCCAAGTGTCTCAGCCGTCTTGAAACCTAAGCACAAAGCCTCATCATCTGTAGTATTATCTGTGCAGCTCCAGGTTAACTAGTCTGAAGAAGAACGTTGAATTCCAGAAGGTGACATTAGAACAGTCCTAATGCCAGTGCCATTTTTGCATTGTGCCCCATCGAAATAGAGCTGATCTTGACTTCCATCATTATGTTCTTGAGCCTTTTCAGTCTTGAGAATAGAATAACAACCAATCTCAGTTTCCATCATGGCATTAAAATCAAGCATTGAAAACTCATCCTCCAAGCAAAGCTCATCCAGGACTTCCAATTCCTCAGTTATCATATTGACAGAATATTTGGATCTTTCTTCTTCTTCCATCTTCTCTACATGAAAAGTAGAAGGCTTCTGATTGTCAATACGGACTCTTCTTCCTTTGAAAGGAATCTCCAAGTGAGAATAATCCAGAGAAAGGTAGCCTCCCAGCTTAGCAGTGAATTCTCTTGATAAACACATACTGAAATATGGTTCCAAATCAACCACAACTATCTCCTGAATTACTGTAATCTGAGGCAGATTATGTAGAGCAATAGGAACATCCTTGATTACACCCACTATTTTTATGGGGGTCCCATCTAACTTCAAGACACCAGGGCTACTTCTTGTATACTCCATACCCATGACTTCACAAACTGCCTTTGGCATGACAGTTGTCGTAGCACTAGAATCAATTATGTAGTTATGCACAATCCAACCCTCCATTCTGAGTGACAAGTAAAATGGGGGTGGTCTATTCTTCCCAGTGGCTGAAGAAGTTAACGTTTGAGACATAACTATCTAGGCTGGAGCCTTTCCCTTACTCTGTATGGTCTTCAGGGATTCCTGTAAGAGATTTACCTGTCCAGGTATCTGCAAGGTGTCATACAGACTTACCTTAGCTGGTGTCCGTTTGAGTTCTTCAACTATGTTGTACTCCATTGAGATCTGCTCTTTCCCTCCACTGGAAGATTCAAATTTGTTTTTGTACTGCTGGGTGGCCTCCACTCGTTGCCGTTTAGTCAATGATGGATACCGCAGCGTCTCTCTAGCTTGTTCCTTTGTTTTTGCTTACGGCTAGGAAGTAGAAGCTTTTTCCTTCTCTTTTGCTTGTGGTGGAAGTGGATCCTTCGACAAAACAGGTGATTGTTGTGGAGCTGGAGGATCATGAGCCTTTGTAGGTATTTGCTGCTTTGTTGCTTGTATAGGAGGCACTTTCAATGGCTCCATCTTAGCCGGATCTACCAACATTGGTTTCTTGCCGCTGCGTGTCAGGACTGCTATGTGTTCCTCAAGAGACTTCACAGAATTAAGATCTACCTCTCGAATCATGTTTACACGGCTCCCTACAAGAACTTGCAAATAATTTTGGTGGACCATGCAAGTGGACTCATCATGTGGGTCATTGCATGTAGAGCACCAATATGTTCCTTCTGCAAGGCCAGCTTCTTCATTTGTCAACACAGCCGGGCTCTTTTCAGGCACTCTACTTGTTGAAGCTGCTTGTTCTCTAGTGATTGGCGGAGGTTGAAATCTCCTGGGTTGAAAATCTCTCTCAGCCTGCTTTCTTTCGAGAACTGTGATTTTGTTTCCCATCGCTCTTATAGCTGAATTAGCAGATTGTACCTCTTGTAATAGGATTGCAAAAGGATCAAGATTTGAGGGCGCAGGAGGTGCAGGTAATGCGAGGAATGAAGTGGGAGCTGGCAATTGTGGAATGATTGGTGCAGACAATTGTGGAATAGTTGGAGCAGGAAGCTGGGGAACCGAAATGGGTGCGATCTGAGGCGCACTTGAGCTCCATGAGGGAATAGGATACATGGAAGGCATAGGCTGTGAAAATGAACCAGAGTACAAATGCTTAGGAAGATCAGGTAAGATGGGCATTGTTACCTTTGGTGGAAGCCTACCTATGGCAATCAAGTCAGCTTTCGCCTTTTGCGCTTGTTCGAACAGCTCTGGAAATGTAGTCACGTTGGACTGCCGGACAGCCCAACCGATGTCTGTGTTAAACGCTCTGAGGTAATAAAATGCAGCTAGCTCATCAGCAGGCCGAAGACCATCAAGAATTCTCTGCCAGCTTCTAGTAAATCTGACATTGAAGTCGGCTATCTCCTCCTGGGGGTGCCTTTGAATTACATTAAATTGATGCAATAAGGAGTATGGATCAGCTTGTTCATGAAAATTTTTGACTAACAATTCTCCTAATTGATCCCATGATGTAATAGTGCCTGGTGGCAACGTTCGGTACCAATACAACAATTTACCTCTCAGTGATAACACCAACAATTTAATCATTACATCTTCATCCGTTATGTCATGGATGGCCGCCAAAGAGGCTACATCATTAATATGCTCATAAGCAGTCTTACCAGTACCATCATAGGTCGACAAAGCTTTCAAAGCAGCTTGAGGAACTGGATTTTGTGCCAGTAAGTTCAAAGCTCCCGAACCATTCCATGCCGAGAACTTCCTTGGTGGAGGATGCTGGGCCATTTGGACTGCTGGATCTGGATGTAGCAAGCTCGTAGCAGTACTGGGAGGAGTCGGGGATGGCACAAACTGACCTGCAGCCTGTGATGAGATAACAAATGATGGGTTCATAGGACTTACCAATCTTGAGCGCTCCCTCCAGTTCTGAACATCAATCTCGAAGAATTCGACTGGATCTTCCGATTCTTTGGCACTTGATCTCGTGATCATGAAGCAAATATTTTCACCAGCTTCACAATTAGAAATTTCTAGGTACAATCACCTTCAGCAGAGTCACCAGATGAACTTACAATCTCCGCTTTGAGGTCAAGACAGTTCATCAAAATCTTGATTCCTCCGGGTGTCAATTTGAAATAATGCTTGTCCCATCGATTGTGGATCTTTCAGAGACAGAAACAGTCTGTCCCACCGGGCGTGCCAAAAATTGTTGGTCACAAATCTGCCACAGGAAAGGATTTTATATGTATATGCGCCCTAGACTTGGCCAACATTGAAAGGCCGAGAGAAAGAGATGTCTCCCGAGCCAATCTCCAGAGAGGGCTGGCTCCCACACTAATCTAAACTGGTTTCAAGACTAGAGATGCAGGAAAGAAATGGGAAATAATGCGGAAAGAAATGGGAAATAACGAAAAGGGATGTAAATATGGCCGAAGCCGATCGTTGATGGGGAGAACAACCTCGAACAGTAATAACTTCAACTAGATCCTAAAGCTAAGCAGCAACTGACTCTTAGAATACATATACAAAAATTAGATCACGCATTAGCCATGAGTTCGCTTCCAAATAAACTTCAAACATTCAAATGCCAATACAGCCAAATTCAACATAGCAGAATTCAACTGATATTACACTGGACTACACAAAAGTAAATCACACAGAAAGCCAAACATACACAACAAATTAGATCACCAACTCCAGAAGACACTAAGAATGGAAGCAATTGCATCTAGGATTTCTATTTCAATTTTTGCAACAAGATCCTCCTCCTTTTGCTTGAGTTTTACATTGGTATTTATAGAGGTCCGTCCTCTTCCTTTCATATTACAACATTTAATACATGAAGCAGATTTCGAAGAAACAATCCCCTTAATCTGCCTCGGAGAAATGACAGTTATCGGGGTGAGCCAAAAGTTGTTAAGAGATCATGAACAGGAGCTTTGAATATTGGAGGCATCTTTAATTCTGGCGGCATCGAAAACTGCCTCAGGTTCTTCCATCTTGCGCACATCGGTAATCAGCAACATTTAATCTTGGAACCGCTTCTTTGACCACGATCTCAAAAATAGTTGGAGAGCTTTTACTTGATCCTTATCTGCTCTACATGTTCTCCTATGCAATCCTGAAGAAAAATGCAAACTGAATTGTATCGGGCCTTTGTTGTTGCTTCGATCGTGAAAATGAGACAGGTCACGAAAATGCGACATGTCACGATATCGTGACACTTTTACCTTGTTGCTTTCTCTCTCCGCCACCAGTCGCGAAAACATGACATGTCACGAAATCATGACATCTTCTCTTCTTTTGGCTCTTCTCTATGATATGTCACGAAATCGTGACATTCGCCTCTGCTTTGGCTTCTTTGCTGCTCCTTATCGCGAAAATGAAACATGTCACGAAATCGTGACATCTTTCTCTTGCGCTGTCTTTGCCTCCTTCTTACCCGTGAAAACGCGACAGGTCATGAAAATGAGACATGTCGCGATATCGCGACGTTTTTCATTTGCCTTGTACGGTTCAGCTCTCAACCCGTGAAAACGCGACAGGTCATGAAAATGTGACATGTCGCGATATCGTGACATTTTTTCCATTTGGTTCTTTCATCTTCAACACGTCGCGATATCGTGACAAGTTTCTCTTGCTGGACTTCATCTCCAAAAATGTCACGAAATCGTGACGTCTTTCATGCCTTATGTTTTTCTTTCAACCTTGTCGCGATAACGTGACATGTCACGATATCGCGACATTCCATACCATTTTCTCCTTGCTTGCTTTTCTGTCGTGATATCATGATGTTTTCATTCACATTACTCCATGGCCACCGCAAGTCATGATTTTGCGACATGTCGCGATATCACGACAACTTCATTTTAGTGCTTCCATTGACCACGTTGACCGTGAAACTCCAACACGTCGTGATATCGTGACAGTTTTCATTTTGGTACTACCTTTGACTACGTTGATCATGATAACGTGATAGGTCACAAAAATGTGACATGTCGTGATATCACGACACTTTCTTGACTTAGCCATTTTTGCATTTGGTGCCGTGAAACTATGACAGGTCGCGATATCGCGACAAATTCCCATGCTTGCACATTTTGGATTTGGACCCCGCGAAAACGTGACAGGTCACAAAAATGCGACAGATCGTGATTTCGTGACATGTCGCGAAATCGCGACACCTTTGCTTTTTCATTTACAAACAGAGGAGTGAGTATCTTTACACTTTGAGCATTCTTTTGCTTGAACAACAACAACAAAAACAATGTGGCAAAAATGCCAACAAAGTGAGATAAAACACCGAAATATTTGATGAAAAAGTAAGAACTCTTGGACTCCATACTATGTTTAGTCAGCTACAAAATGTAGTAATAGTAAACTAGCGACATCCAGACTCAGGGTACGAGGCAGAATTTGAGGATAACTCTTTCAGGAGTCAATTTGAGCAATATAAATCCATAGCAGTTACACCACAAGAATTTGAATATAATCATTGTAGTATTTTAGTAAAAATTCTAGAACCAAAATCACCAAAAATAATATTGATCAGTGACAACGAAGAACAAGTAGTAGACAATTTCATGAATCAAGAGATAAAAGCACCACAGCAAGAGGAACAAGCAATCAATGAAAGAGTAAATAAAGTCAGATTTGACTTAAATTTGTAATCTCTTCTTTCTTCCTTATTTTTTTTGAAAAGCAGAGTGCTTTATTGTAACCAAGAAATAAATAGAGTGTTTTAGTTTATAACAACTATGGCCTCACATAACAGTCTACCAATTCCATAATTCAATGGATATGACTATGAGTATTGGTCTATCAAAATGAAGACCTTACTCATAGGGAAATGTTTGTGGGACATAGTAGAAGAGGGTTACACCGAACCCACAGATTGGATAACATTAAGTGCTGCAATAAGAAAACAAAGAAAGAAGCACAAAAGAGCAACTCTTATGCTCTTTATCATCTCCAAGTAGCATTGGAGAAGAGTATATTCCCTATAATAACCACTTGTATAACTGCACAAGATACATGGAAAGCTTTGAAATACGAATTCTAGGGAAGTGATCAAGTGAAGCAAGTGAGGCTTCAAACACTGAAACGCGATTTTGAAAATCTCAAAATGAAAGAAGACGAAAATTTTGGTGACTATTGTGTCAGAGTGAAAGCAATAGTTGATAAAATGGTTACTCTTGGCAAAGAAATTAAGCCTAAAACAATTGTAAATAAAGTGTTATGAACACTTATTCAAATATGGAATCACATAGCCATAATCATAGAAGAGTCAAAAGATATTTCCACTTTAACATTTGATGCATTAATTGGGTCGTTAATGTCTCATGAAGAGATATTACAGGAATCTCCTTCAACCAGCTATGGAGGTGATGATAAAGCCTTCACATCCAATGAAAATACTGGAAGAGAACGTGGAAGAGTTCAATGCAGAGGCCAATGAAGAGGGAGAGGCAGAGGCAACTATAGAGGAGGCAATCAGAATAGAGGAGGCAACTCCAACAGAGGAGGCAATCAGAACAGAGGTGGAAACCAAAATTGAGGAGGAAATCTAGGATGAAGTGGAAATCAAGGGTGAGGAAGTGATAAGTCCAAAACAAATTGTTTTAACTGTGGCAATCCAAGCCACTTTGCTCGTGATTGCTGGTCAAAATCTTCTCAAGATAGCAATAATCAATATGGAAATTATGGAGAAGAAGATGATACCTCTAATATTTTTCTATCATATGGACAATCAAAATAGAATCTAAATGACACATGGATTTTGGATATTGGTTGGTCAAACCATATGAGTGGCAAATAAAATCTATTTGCTACTCTAGATTCCACTTATAAATCCCAAATCAAGTTAGGGGATGATAAAGCTTTGCAAGTCAAATGTATTGGAGCCATGGAGGTTCCAAAAAAATAAGGACTAAAGAAAGTGAATGACATATACTACACTCTAAATCTCCAACACAATCTGCGAAGTGTTGGGCAAATGATGGAGAAGAATTACAAACTTGTTTTTGATGAAGGAAAATGTATCATTCTTGATAAAAACAATTGTAATCGTGTCATCACACAAGTTCCTATGACCAAGAATTGGTTATTCCCTCTCAAATTTTGCGAGACAGGGGGAGTTCAACTTGAAAATGTAGCTATAGTAAATCCAAGTGTGCTTTGGCACTTACGATATGGTCACCTTAATTTCGCTAGCTTGAAACTGTTAACTTCTCAAGCTATGGTGACAGGACTTCCCAAAATCAACAAACAAAAGGAGGTCTATGAAGGATGTGCTTTGGGAAAGCACTCACGGTCAAAGTTTTTGAAAGGTCAAGCATGGAGAGCCAGGTATCCACTTCAGTTAGTGCATTCATACATATGTGGTCCAATGCAGACAAAAATTATCGAAAACAATTCATATTTTCTCACTTTCATAGATGATTTATCTAGAATGTGATGGATTTATTTCTTGAAACATAAAGATGAAGCTTTTTATTGCTTCATAGATTTCATAAATAATGTAGAGAAACAAAGAGAGTATTTTGCAAAATGTCTTAGGACATATCGAGGAGGTGAGTACTCCTCAAAAGAATTCTTGAAATATTGTAAAGCAAGTGGGATTAAAAGGCAATTCACTACTACCTATACCCCACAACAAAATGTTGTGGTAGAGAGAAATAACCACACCATAGTTGATATGGCGATAATTATGCTTCAGACTAAGCATATAACTAATATGTACTGGGCTGATGTTGTAAGAACCAATGTATACATTCTAAATAGAAGTCCAACTTCTAGTTTATATGACAACACTCCTTATGAGGGGTGGTATGGAAAGAAACCAAATCTTAAGAACTTCAAAGTTTTTGGTTCTTTAGCATATGCACACATTCCTGATGATAAAAGTAAGAATCTTGATCCCAAAAGTCAAGCTTGTATATTTGTAGGGTATTTTGAGTCTACAAAAGCATATAGACTCTACAATCCCAAGACTCATAAAATTGTACTTTCCAAGGATGTAATTTTTGATTAAGGTGGAGAATGGGGTCATCAAAGAATTTTTTTTGATGATGAGTCTCAAGATGTAAATTCTTCATAGGTACAATAGGTACAACAAGTGTCTCCCAAGAAAAGCAAATGCACACCACCCCCTCCAAGCCCAAGCAGGAGTACTACATCAAGTACTTCAACTTCCACTCCGAGTCCTTCTCCACAGAGATCAGTAAGTTCTTCACCGATGGGCATTGACAGTGACTTTCCATCAAGAGGCAAAAGAACTTTACAACATCATCCATCCTTTCAAATTCTAGATCAAAATTTCTAGAAAAGATTCACTAGAAGCCAAGCTAGTGAAATGAATACAGTTTTACAGCAACTTGAAAATTTGCAATTGTATGGGGATGATGACTCCCATGATTCTAAGGGATATGTAGTCAATTATGCTTTATTTACTAGTGCAAAACTAGAACCGGCTAGCTATGATAATGCTTGTACTCAAAATGTATGGCAAGAAGCCATGAAAGAGGAAATAACCTCTATAAAAAATAATGATACATGGGAGCTAGTAAAGCTACCCAAAGGAAAAAAATGTGTTGGGTATAAATGGGTCTACAAGACCAAATACAATTCTTATGGAAGCATTGAGAGGCACAAGGTGAGATTAGTAGCAAAAGGTTTTACTCAAAAATTTTGCATTGACTATGAGGAAACTTTTGCTTCTATTGCACGACGAGAGACAATTAGATTAGTTCTTTCCTTAGCTGCCCATAAAGGATGGAACATTCAACACATGGATGTGAAAAGTGCTTTTTTTAATGGATACTTGACTAAGGAGGTTTATGTTCAACAACCTCAAGGCTTTAAAGAACAGGGAAAGGAGAACCTTGTTTATAAATTAAAAAAAACACTTTATGGCCTCAAGCAAGCACAAAGAGCTTGGTTCTCACACATTGATGGCTATTTCAGCGAGTATGGATTCACTAGAAGCAAAAGTAAACCAACTATGTACTACCTAAAGCATGGAGTAGACATTCTCATAGTTTTTTTGTATGTGTATGATCTAATATTTATGGGTAGTAACACTAAAATGAATATGGAGTTCAAAAACTCCATGATGAAACAGTTTGAGATGAAAGATCTCGGTTTAATGCAATTTTTTCTAGGCATGGAAGTGCATCAATCAAATAAAGGGATCTTCATATGTCAACACAAGTATGCTTGAGACATGATCAATAAATTTTCCATGAAGCAATGCAAGTTAGTTGCAACTCCAATTGGACATGGAATCCAATTGATCAAGGACGACGAAGAACCAAAGTTTGACATGACCACTTACAGAATCATGGTTGGGAGTCTGATGTTTCTCACCAACACAAGGCCCGATATTCAATATGTTGTTTCTCTAGTTTCAAGTTTTATGGCAAGTTCATATGAGCTACATCTACAAGCAACTAAAATAATCTTAAGATATGTAAAAGGTACATTGTATTTTGGAATCCACTACCACAAATGTAATTCTATGAAATTAGTTGGCTTCAGTGGCATTTATTGGGGCAAAAATATAGATGATAGGAAATATACATCAGGGAACTATTTTATTCTAGGGTCAGGACTAATTACATGGAGTTCCAACAAGCAAAATGTTGTAGCATTATCATTTACTGAGGCTGAGTATATAGCCATCACACATGCTAGTACTCAAGCCCTATGGTTGAGAAAAATATTTGAAGATATTGGAGAAAGATAAAGTGGTCCAACTCGACTGTATTGTGATAACATGAGTATCATTCAGTCGGCATACAATCCAATCCACCATAACAGATCAAAGCATTTTGATATGAAGTATCACTTCATCCGAGACATGGTGGAACAACAGATCATTGAGCTTGAACATTACAACACTGTGAAAAATATTGTAGACATCTTCACCAAAGGCATAGATACAACTCAATATATAAAGTTGAGAGACTGTATAGTCAGACCTCTCAAATTTAAGGGGGAGAATGTTGGAAGTTAAAGTAAAAATTAAGTTTTTTAATTTACCTTTTATTTTTGACTTGATGACAGATAAAGGTGGACGACAGGTTTCAAGTGGATGGCACCGATATTTAATTCATAGAGTTCAAATTTTATTTTCCTATTCCTCCCTATCTTTCCTCCTCCCTATTCTCTCTCCCTAATTTATAGCATCTTTATTTTTAGCATTTCCTAATGCTATATAAGCTTGTAACTATTATATTTGATGTAAATAAAGCATGAGAATTTTCTAATTAACCTAAGACTATAGGCTCACACCCCTCACCCTCCTCACCAACCATGCAACTGGACACCTTTGTTCGAACCATTGCCCAACTTGTTCCAATGATTGTACAATGCTTGACATATTACTTTGCTCAACATTAAGGCTAACAATCCTAGTCATCCAAAATTGTGGGGCTACAATGAATAAGTATTTTATCAGTATCATTGACAACAAGGCCATGATATCAACTCTTGTTGCATCTTTCATAATTTTGTATACGACATCATTGATTACAAAACCATTCAAATGTCAAATCCTCTCACCCATAAAAATCAAAATTTGGGTATTTATTAGAACCTTTTACCTAAACATGGGGGTGATATTGCTCACACCAATCTACCCACATCATATATTGTCCCTAAATAATTCAATCATATCAATAATGGCCCTTCTCAACAAGGCTTTGTGGGTATTATTAACATCACTACCCACAACCAATGTAATCCATCATGTACTATTGTACCAACCAACCCTTCTTGTCCCACACCATATTCTTCCACCCCACCACCTACATAGAGTGTTCCTACTATACTACACAATATTATCACCATTTGTAGTAGTCTTTCCCACCAACTCTGTATTGCTCCCACATGGTTATCCATCTATGACCTTTTTCAGTAATCATCACGTCATCACAAGGCCCTCAATGATATTATTCATTCCATAGATATTGAAACAAGTGATACCAATGCCTTTATCAACTTTGTTGGCAGTGTGCAAACTTGTATGAATCTTCCATAAGTTTACATGATCATTAAATCATAGTGATATTAGGTGAGGGGGTTGATCCTCCTCTCCATATTATAGCTTTTATTAATGATGTTACCTATAAATGTGTCCTCATTGACACTATATCATCCATTAGTATCATTTCCATAGCCACCCTTCATCATTTACATATTACACCCACTCATATTGCCACTCCTCTTAACCTATGAGCTTTCAATGACTCTATGCATCCCATAGTAGGCTCTATTGTCTTACCTATCTAGGTAGGTGCTAAGACTATCCCCATGCTATGTCATATTATCGAGGGGGATATGCAATATAACATCCTTTTAGGTCATCCATGGATTTGGGACATACAATGCATACCTTCCACCTTGCATCATTGTCTAAAATACCTCAACAATGGCCAAGTGCATAACATCCCTATTAATGATGATCCATTTGAGTTTTGCAATATTGTTACTCTTCCACTAGGTCTGCCCTTGTCCTCCACATAATTCACTCCAATTGCACTCTGACCTCCCACCACATCACCTGCATATTATTAACTCATAATTTAATCAAGGAATCCCATGAATTCTTTCTCGTCTTCATCATCCAACCCTCACACTCACTCCACCCCACCTTCACACCAAACTTTGAACCCATCATCAACATCTCCTTCCAATGTTTTGATTTAGACCACTCCAAATAACCCTCCATATCTCATACATCACACATCATCCCACCTCCCACAACACTTCCTCATTGACCCACATCCCAATTTGTACATGCAAATAACCCTATCCTAGCTACCCCAATAGAATTTATGAGTGGGAACAATGCACTCCCTACTTCGATGCCAAACTTATCCAATATAACACCTTTGTTCCTTCATCTCCTATATCATCCTCATTGGCATTATATCCCTCTTCTTCTTCATCATATAGAGGGTCATCCCTTGAATTTGAGCATTATGACATATCTCATGTTTTAATACTCATGACAAATCTTGGTCCAGGAGAGTATGACATACATATTTCTTGTGTTACTCCTTCTACCATACAATCCATTCATGACTTCATTTGCCCTAGGTAGGTACCCATGACTATTGATACCATCATTCCTCTTGTCTATCCCAAAAACTTTACCAACATAATCTATTGTGGTATTGATTCCTCCTCTAAGGTACCTATGCCTCACTCGTCATATCACAAGTTTTATGGTAATCTTGACCACATGTCCAATCCTACTTTTGCCATGCAATACTTCCAATGATTCCATTGGTAGGGTATTGGGTTGGTATGTTATGAAAAATGATCTAAAACACTTGTAGACCCTCTAGTCTAGAAACCCAAAGATAATTTGCGTCTAAGCTATCAGCGTGATAACATCAACATTCTAAAAGATGAACTTAATTATCTTGCACTTGATCCATTTGATGATACCTTTGAAAATGAATCTGAGTGTGAAATTCCTAATGATTGTCCCTATCATCTACATCCCCTCTACCTTATTTAATAAATTTCCTCCTCATATCACTACTTCTACTTGTATGGTCAATAACCTCATCCATCACTTTGGTGCGATCTCACTCACCTTGTCTAGCTCTAATGAAGCCACCCTTCTATCTTCTCCATTATGAATTTCCTTGTACATGCCTCTACACAATCATCAAATAATTTGATGTTTTTCAAGTCACTCTCACTCCCCACATGATTTTGTGCCCCACTTAAACCAACCATTTCCTTCCTTATCATCCAACTCTTCTTTCCTACACTCTCCTTATTTGCTAGTTTTGAGTATCTCCATCAATATGATTTCCATCGATTTATTTGCTCCACTCCACTACACTACTCACCCTAATTGTATCATAAGTACAATTCCATACTTTATTGATTTTGATTATATTTTTTTTGAGTCTACTCCACGAGACTTTCTTCCATCTTCATATTTACTCCATTTTGTAAACACCCCCTATCTTCTACCCCACCTCATCTTCCATATGTCCATCACATCGATGTTTCTCTAGATGATGATATTACACTACCTAACATTGTCAATGAGTTGCATCTCATTCCTATTCCCACTCAACTCCAATATGGCTTCCAAATGCTTATGGAGGAAACCATTGATGTTGATACTAGCAACAACCCAACCAACCCTCATATTATTAATCTCTACAAGGGTCTTTCCCTTGAAGAATAAAATATTTTTACCACACTCCTACAATAGTACAAGGTCTTTGTATGGTATTACATGGATATACCTAGTCTTGATCCTTAGTTGGTCATCCACAACTTAACACTCAATGATAGTGCCAAATATATCAAGAAAAATCTTTGTAAGATGCATCCTAATATTTATTTGATGGTAAAGGAGGAATTACAAAAGCTCCTCGACGTGGGATTTATTAAAAAAAGTATTACCTTGAGTAGGTTTCAAACATGGTTCCCATCACCAAGCATAAGGGAGGCATTCACATATGTAGTAATTTTAAAGATCTCAATAAAACATGTCTTAAGGATAATTTTTTACTCCCTAACATCAATAGTTTGGTCGACTCTATAGCAGGTCATGAAATGTTGTCTCTCATGGATAGGTTTTTAGGGTACAACTAAATCTAGGTTAACCTTGTAGACCAACATCAAACATATTTTACCACCCCTTTGGAGACCTTCTATTACAAGGTCAAACCATTTGGCCTTAAGAATGCTAGAACAACATATCATTGTGCTATGATATACATATTTTATAACTACATGCACAAAATTGAAGAATATTATGTAGATGACCTTCTTTTGAAGTCCAAAAAGTGTCATCAACATGTCAATGACCTCCAAAATATCTTTGACTACCTTTTGGAGCATAATGTATGGTTAAACCCAAAAAAGTGCATCTTTGGCTCACTTCAGGAAAACTTTTAGGTTTCATTGTATCTCAACAAGGCATAGAGGTCGACCCTCAAAAATTCATTGCTATCATCAACATGCCACTTCCTAAAAATCATAAACAATTATGTAGCTTACAGGGCAAAAGTTAGGCAATTGGTCGCTTTATCACCCAACTCTTTGACAAGTGTAAGTCGTTTAATCACCTCTTACAAAAAGAGGTCACATTTAGGTGGGACCAGGAATGTTAGGCCACATTTAACACAATCAAGGCCTATATTACTTCTCCACTAGTCTTATCTCCACCCCATACAAATATTCCTTTTCATATATACATATATGCCACTAAATTTGTGTTAGGAGTATTATTAGCCCAAAAAAATAAAACCAACCATGAGCAAGTTGTGTATTACATTAGCCACATGATGGTAAGATACAAGACATGATATACTTACATGGAAAAACTATACCTCATTGTTTTTGATACACAAAAATTGAGACATTATATTCTCAACAACTTATGTTGTAGCTCACAACAATCCACTTTGATATATGATGGGTAGAAGTTACAACAATAGTCGTACTACCAAATGGATTTTTCTACTTACTGAATTTGATATCAAATATCACTCAAAAATCCATAAAGGCCAAGTTATTACTGATCAAATCATTTAAGTTCCTTTAATCGATGATACACCACTCCTCATTGAGCTTTCATATGACTCAGTTTTTTATATTATTAAAGATGAACAATACATGGAACATGAAACACAAGCTAAATTTACCCTCTTTTTTGATGGCTCTCACTATGATAAAGGGGGAGGTGCAAGAATAGTATTCTTCACACTGCAAGGGGTACCACTCCTCTTTTTATTCAAATTAGGCTTTCCTTGTACAAAAAATAATATCAAGATAGCCCTTGCTATGCACATCAATGCCCTAATTCTCAACCTCAAAATAGCCCTTGCTATGCGCATCAATACCTATAAATATTTGGTGATTCCCTTCTCATTTTCATTTAAGTGAAGGAAATATTCCAAATTTGATACCCTATATTCAAGTAGTACAAGAAAGTTTCTTATTAGTTGCTTGCCCAATTTGAATGGTATGATATCAAAGCCATCCCACACTCAAAGAATCACTTCGTAGATACCATGGCTTCTCTTGGCTCTTTAATACCACAAAATCCACATGATGACATTACTTGTGTGTCTATACAAACACTGTTCCAATCTGCCATTTCTACTTTAGCTCCTTCTAGGGATGTTGGCATCACTGTTCCAATATTCCATTTCCCAAGTTAATGATAGCATTAAATTAGGCGTTCTTCCTACAAATTTTTCCCACATTCATAAATGAATATTCAAGCAAAGAGCAATTCATTATACATTTATAGGAGATATCCTTAACAAATGCAGCTACAATGGGATCCTTTTGTGTTGTCTTGAACCTAGAGAAGCCCAACATGCTATTCAAGCCACTCATGATGGTACTTGTGATGGCCAAATTAGTGGTATGGACATAACCAAGTACATCCTCCACATTGGTTATTATTGGCCTACTATGGATGTAACACCCCATAAACCCAAGTAGTTTAAGGGATGTCACTATTTACTATTATATTTAAAAAAAATTAATTAACAACATCAAACACCATCACATACTAACAACCACAAAGTTTATCTAATTTAGAACAAGCAAAGAACAATATTTACTAAAACATCCATTCAAATCAAACATAAGAATCAACCATAAAAAGATACATTAAAAGCGAATATGGAAACTACAATAAAGAGATACATTAAAGAAAATAATAAGAGAGACACAATACCCATAACATAATATTTATCCAGGGAAAAACCCTTATGGGAAATTCCAACCTCAAATACATTTTATATATTGCATAAGTTTGGTCTTTTACAAATACAAGGATCCATAATCCCTTTCTCCCAAATGTATGCCAATACAATGTGTAGGAACTCACAGTTCCCATGAATTTACCATGAATTGCTCTTTTAATTCACATCATTCCTTGATTATATAAATCCCCATACCTTTAGCTAATTCAATAACACCTATTCCATTCACCGAACTAGCTACAGTCCCATACTTTTAGCTAATCCATATTTTATTTATTAAACTAGCTAAACTCCCATACCTTTAGCTAATTCAATAATCCACATTTCATTTACCAAACTAGCTAAAGTCCTATACCTTTATCTAATTCAATAATCCACATTTCTAATAATAGCTATATTATACCATATTATAACCTAATTCATTATTTCATATGTAAGCCATTATGTTATCTATTCTGTAACATAACTTATTATTTCATATTCAAACTATGCTAAACTTCCTTTATAACATAATAAATGAATTCTCAATAAAACTATTTTAAACAATTATAACATAACCATAATTTACTTTCAATACAACCTATGTTAAATAATTAAATATAATCTATGTTAAACAACTATAACATAATAATATTTCCTTTCAATATAACCTATGTTAAGCACTTATAACATAATCATTTTTCCTTTCAATACAATCTATGTTAAACAACTATAACATAATCATATTTTTATTTCAATATAATCTATGTTAAACAACTATAACATAATCATATTTTCTTTTTAAATACAATCTATGTTAAACCACTATAACATAATCATATTTTCCTTTTAAATGCAATCTATGTTAAACCACTATAACATAATCAAATTTTATTTCAATATAATCTATGTTAAAGAACTATAACATAATCATATTCTCATTTTAAATATAAATCATCTAATGAAAACTTATTTTCATTAATCAAACTTAATCTATATATTTATATATAAATTATTTAATGAAAACTTATTTTTTTTTTGGTTGGTTGAAAGGGTGTTGAAAGGTCCCTGAACCTTGTACAAGAGGAATTACATGAAATCTAGAGCGACCGAGATGGTCTAAAGATCAAAGAGCGAGCAAACCTTCCCACGAGGAAAGGAGTCGCAAAAACGTGACCAGTTTGGTGATGTCGTAAAATCGTGACAAGATGCACCGTTGCAGCCAGGAGAAGAAGGGATGTCGTGAAATCACGACAAGAAGCGCCATCGAAGTCGAAGGAGGGAAGGTGTCACGACAAGTTGCAAGGTTGCTACCAGAAGAAAGGAAGTGTCACGATATCGTTACAAGTTGATGGGTTGGAGCCAGAAGAGAAGAAGAGTCACGAAATCGCGACATGAAGCAAAATCGCGACCGGGCAGAAGAGGTGTCATGAAATCGTGACACGAAGAGACATCGCGCTCGAAGAGAAAAGGTGTCGTGAAATCGCGACAAGAAGTAAGACCGCTGTCGAAGAGAAAAAGAGTCACAAAATCATGACATTTATGGAAGCCCACTGCCGAAGAAAAAAGGTGTCGCAAAATCGTGACATGATGGAAGACTACTGCCAAAGAGAAAAGGTGTCACAAAATCGTGACAAGATGGAAGACCGCAGCCAAAGAGAAAAGGTGTCGCGATATCATGACAAGATGGAAGACCGCAGCCAAAGAGAAAAAGTGTCATGATATCGCGACAAGATGGAAGACCGCTGCCAAAGAGAAAAAGTGTCGCGATATCGCGACAAGATGGAAGACCGCAGCCAAAGAGAAAAATTGTCACGATATCGTGACAAGATGGAAGACTGCTTCCAAAGAGATAAGGTGTCACGATATCGTGACAAGAAGGAAGACCGTAGCCGAAGAGAAAAAGTGTCGCGATATCGTGACATGTTGCAAAAATGCGCCCGAAGAGAAAAAGTGTCACGATATCACGACATGTTGCAAAAATGCTCCCGAAGAGAAAAAGTGTCGCGATATCGCGACATGTTGCAAAAATGCTCCCGAAGAGAAAAAGTGTCGCGATATCGCGACATGTTGCAAAAACGCGGCCAAAAAGTGTCGCGATATCGTGACATGTTGCAAAATCATGGCCGAAGAGAAAAAGTGTCATGATATCACGACAAGTTGTAAAACCACATCCAGAGAGAAAAAGTGTCACGATATCGCGACAAGTTGCAAGACCGTGTCCGAAGGAGAAAAAAGTGTTGCGATATCGTGACAAGAAGCAACCTCGCGGCCAAAGGGAAAAGGGATGTCACGATATCGCGACATGCTGAAATTTTGCGGCAAGTTGCCAAAATGTTGCCAAAGGGGAGAAGAAGGAAAAGAGGCGACAAAAAACTCGACCAGTTCCAAGAGCAAACAAACCCGGTCCCCTGCCAACCACTCACATTGTGCAGACATTGGTACTTGTAGAAGCGTCCCTTAGGCCAATGGGAAAGGAGTCTCTCCAAACATGAATGTCAGATTCACCAACTCCCTTGTTAGCAAGCCAGTCCGTAGCTTTGTTTCCTTCCCGGTACTGGTGCTTAATGACTAATTCTAGGTAAATGCCAATTAGTGCCTTGCATTCTTGGAAAATCGAAACAAGGGCCCAGGGAGGCACAGCAGTCCCATTGAGCCAGTTGATACATTGCAGTGAGTCTCCTTCTATGATAATTTTATTGATGGTCAAGCCTTCCAAGAGAATCAAGCTTTGAAGTAGAGCCCGAGCCTCTGCCATATTGTTAGATTGAATTCCCAGGTTCTGGGCAAAGGCAAAAATTATTTCTCCTATGTGATTTCTGATAATTCCTCCTCTGTTGGCCGCTCCTGGGTTGCCTTTGGCTGCACCATCAAAATTAAGCTTGTGCCACCCAGTAGGAGGTAAGACCCACTTGATAACAGACCTGTCAACAAAAGTACGGGGTGTAGCAGAGAAATTGGAAAGATTGAAAAGTTTTGTTAGGTCCGATTCAAGGCCAGGAGGGGGGGTTTGGAAGACGAGACAAGAGAGGCATTCTCTGCAGCAAGGGCCAAGATTTTGGTGACAACAATATTCTTATTAGTGGCTTGGTTTTTGAAAATTCTGGCATTTCTCTCAAGCCAAATCTACCACAGGAAGATGTGAAGGCAAGCTTGCCACATGAATTTAAGTTGATTGCTCTTGAAAGGTCGGGGCCATTGCTAAAAAATGAGGGGAATGGAATGGGGGAGGGCTACAGATATGTCGAAGGTGTTAATAACCTGGTTGAGCACTGCAAGAGAGAAGGGACATTCCAAAAAAACATGCGAAGTTGACTCACAAGCATTTTTACACAGGATGCACCAATTGGGGATGAGTAACCCTCTGATTATCAAGTTGTCAGTGGTGAGGATTCTATTTTGGATGGCCAACCAGCAAAAGAATTTGACCTTGGGAATGATATTGGGAACCCAGACCTGATTAAATAAGTCCGAACCATCATTGGGAGTTTCTTGACTGTAGTAAGCTGATTTAACAGTGAAATTCCCTGAATCTTCAAGGTTCCAGACCATGGAATCATCTTTGTGAGAGCTGGGGATGATGCAAGTCCTCAGCAAGTTTTGTAACCACTTGATCACCTCGATGATATGCCTAGGTCCATTAAGAGCCAGGTGTTTCCATTCAAGTCTTGTAATACCTGGGTTAATGAAATGACACCCCTTATCTCCAAAGGTGGCTTCGATAACCGTCTTGAGCACTGCAAGATGTGGATCTTGGCTGAGAGGTTTGTCACGGATCCACGGGTCATCCCAAAAATGAATGGTCATTCCAGTTCTAAGGCACCACATTAAGCCTTCCCTGATGATCTTCCTTGTTTTGGTGACGCCATTCTAGAAATGAGATCCGCTAGGAAGGTTGTGCTCTCCCAGAAAGGGAACCTAATGGAGGTACTTAGCTTTGATGATGTCAATCCAAGTGACTTTTTCATTGATGGTAAGTCTCCAGGACTGCTTGGCAATGAAAACTTATTTTCATTGCTCAATCTAAATCCATATATATTCGAATATAAAATACTCAAATGAAAACCTAATTTCATTGCTCATGCTAAATTCATATATATTCGAATATATAATACTAAAATGAAAACCTATTTTCATTGCTCAATCTAAATACATATATATTCGAATATAAAATACTCAAATGAAAACCTATTTTCATTGCTCAATCTAAATCCATATATATTCGGATATAAAATACTCAAATGAAAACCAGTTTTCATTGCTCAATCTAAATCCATATATATTCGAATATAAAATACTCAAATGAAAACCTGTATTCATTGGTCAATATTTATTCGAATATAAAATATTCAAAAGAAAGTCTGTTTTCATTGCTCAATATAAATCCATATATATTCGAATATAAATTACTCAAATGAAAATCTGTTTTTATTGCTCAATATAAATCCATATATATTCGAATATAAATTACTCAAATGAAAACATGTTTTCATTGCTCAATATAAATCCATATATATTCGAATATAAATTACTCAAATGAAAACTTGTTTTCATTGCTCAATATAAATCCATTTATATTCGAATATAAATTCACTCGAATGAAAACCTGTTTTCATTTCTCAATAAAAATCCATATATATTTGAATATAAAAGACTCGAATAAAAACCTATTTTCATTGCTCATTATAAATCCATATATATTCAAATATAAAAGACTCAAATGAAAATCTATTTTCATTGCTCAATATAAATCCATATATATTCGAATATAAAATATTCAAATGAAAACTTATTTTCATTGCTCAATATAAATCCATATATATTCAAATATAAAATACTTAAATGAAAACCTATTTTCATTGCTCAATATAAATCCATATATATTCGAATATAAAACACTCAAATTAAAACCTATTTTCATTGCTCAATATAAATCCATATATATTCGAATATAAAACACTCAAATGAAAACCTATTTTCATTTCTCAATATAAATACATATATATTTGAATATAAAATACTCATCTAAACATAACCTCAAATGTAAATATCATTATGCAATTTCTATTAAGATAATATCTTGATATAACCAAAAATACTATTATGTTATTCATTAAACATAGAATATCATTATGTTAATCCTATTAACATAATCTCTTAACATATCATTATTTAAACTTTATCTATATTTAAATCAAATATAAAACATATAATGAAATCCTCCTTTTATTATTCTATAAATATTTTTTAAAGAATGGTTTATAATCATATATATTTGAATATAAAATACTCATCTAAACATAAACTCAAATGTAAATATCATTATGCAATTTCTATTAAGATAATATCTTGATATAACCAAAAATACTATTATGTTATTCATTAAACATAGAATATCATTATGTTAATCCTATTAACATAATCTCTTAACATATCATTATTTAAACTTTATCTATATTTAAATCAAATATAAAACATATAATGAAATCCTCCTTTTATTATTCTATAAATATTGTTTAAAGAATGGTTTATAATCATAAACTATTTTATTATTTTAAAGATAGTCTACTTTCATTTTAGACTATGTCCTCTCTATAGAATATAAAGTGCCTAAATTGATATCCATCCAATTTATTTTATTTCATAAAATAAAACTGTGTAACAAATTTGAAATTCCAAGGTTTGGTTCAAAATGAGGTTCTAATCTTTGCAAGGTGAGGTTGAACCAAGGAATTGCAAATACACAATAGTATCAGTGTTGAGAGGGTGTCAAACCAAGTGTGTTGCCAACTAGCACTAGCCTGGCCACCAACTGGCCTAGCCTTGAATTAGTCCATCACCCATCCAAACAAAGGGAGAATTCATTCATTAAAACTCAACCTATACTGCAGTGTCATAGGTGGGACTAAAACAAACTAGCAACAAATAATACTTATCCGCACGGCTCACAAAAATCCTAGAACAATACCGCATGTTCGAATATGGCCACATGTTCCTAACTACTCACCAATGCTCCAATCCTAAGGTTGAATTAACTTAAAATCCTACAAGGAGGGGGGGTTTGGTATTATTTTACATCATGAAACATGATGCCCTAGGATTATTACAATCTACTTGCAATCAAGACCATGGCTAGGTGCTAGCATAGAGTGGTCTTAAACTCTAATTCTCTTATTCCCAATTCAAACTTGATTGAAGTTTCAACCGCCCAACACTGGTAAAATTAGAAACACCATAGGTGAAATACACTCTATAGGACCGATTGTGCTAAAAATATATCATAGGGGAGGTTGATTGCTTTAAATTAGACATCTAATTCCTCTTCTTACTCAAACATGCACTAAGAGGAATATCTACTGATATTGATCCACATTGGGTGATCAAAAATTGGATAGACATACAACGGCCTGTGTCTATACTTCACTATGAAACAACACAACAACAATAAATTCTACATATCATATTAACCTGTGTAATAGGATGGATAGGGTATTAGATTCCTCGATGAGTTGCTAGTTCTACAACTAGTCTCCCAAACCCACTGGATTGAGATCACTCAACCAGGTAAACAAGGGTAAACCCTAGGTTTCAACCCTGATATAATCCTGGTCATATCAGGCTTGAGCAGGTATAAAGAATTTCAAAACTAAATTAAACCAAGGCAGTTCTTTAATAGTCGGCAAAATAGTATCCTTACCAAGGTTCAATCAATCATATCTAGTTTTAAAGCAATGCTGGATATTTTAAGACAATAATCACTGTTATTTTACCCTCTAACGTAATTAAATCTTATGTTTGAGGTGTAGACTAATTGCTTTGATCAAACCTCATAAGGGGGATGGAGGTCTAAGGTTCAAATCTTGGGCCTCATCGGACTGAAGGCTTGTCCCTTTCTTGGTACTTTCAACGACATAAAAAATTTAAAATTATTGTGACATGGTGATTATAGGGACAGACTGCATGAAGATTTTTGAGGTGTTTTCTAGGGTGGACAATGTAGAATATTGTGGCAATCATAAAATTTGAACAACCTACCCGGATTCATGGCGGCTACTAATTCCACCATGTAAACAAAAAAAACATAATTAAATATTAAAACTAGTAGTTTAAATCCCTAAGTAATTGCTTTAAATCCAAATGTATTATAGAGGGAATCCTCTCATATATTTATTCATAGCGAGATAGATCTCCCTAAGTTTTATCCTTCATCTCCGGATATCATCTCTCGAGCTAGATCTTGCCAAATCATCCCCTTTCCGTCAAAGGATTGAACCTATGCAATGGTATTTATTTTTAACTTGATCACCATCGATCCTTTCATGGGAGGCCCAACCACCACCTCTGAGTCATCTTATTATTAATTCATCCTGCATATTTTGAATGCCATCCATACTTATAGTTATGGAGGATTATCCTCTCCTGTCATAAGGTCTCCTTCTCCAATCAATACCCCTTGGTAGTCTTGAAGGTTCGCCATACCTTATGTTAGAGAGCCCTTGCTTCATAAATGATAAAACCTTCCATCGCTTATCTATGACACGTAGAGAGGACATTTTCAAAATATATAGAGTATAATATATTTTACAATCATCTTATAATAAAATATCTCTTCATTTACAACAGTCTTTCACGAGGGTGAGTAATAATATCCTTTATTATAAAATTTCATTTATTTATAAAAGTCTTTAGGATAAACATTAATATCCTTCTATTATAAATATATGTTATTATAAATAACCATTTATTTATAATAATATTTTATAATAATAATGTCTTTTATTTACAATACCTTCTATTATAAATAATCTATTATTATAAATAATCAACTATTTATAACAATTTTTTTTTTTTTGATTGGTAGAAAGGGTGTTGAAAGGTCCCTGAACCTTGTACAAGAGAGATTACAATAAATCCATAACGACCAAGGTGGTCCAAGAAGAAAGTAATAGAGAGTTGGCAAACCTTCGCACTAGGGAAGGTGTCGCGAAATCGTGACCAAAATGGTGATGTCGCGATATCGCGACATGTTGAAAGGTGTCGCGATATCACGACAAGTTGCTAGGTTGGAGCCGGACAAGAAGAAGAGTCACGAAATTGCGACAAGAATGAAGACCGCAGCCGAAATGGAAAATGAGTCACGAAATCGCGACGAAAGTGGAAGCCTGCTACCGAGAAGAGAAAGTGTCGTGAAATCGTGACAAGAATGAAGACCACTGCCGAAGAGGAAAATTGTCGCGATATCATGACAAATTAGGAGACCGCTGCCAAGAAAAAAAAGTGTCATGAAATCACGACAATCTGGAGGACCGCAGCCGAGGACAAAAAGTGCAGTGAAATCACGACAATCTGAAGATCTGCAACCTAGGAGGAAAAGTGTCGTGAAATCACGACAAGAAGGAAGACCGCCGTTGGAGAGAAAAGATGTCGCGATATCACGACAAAAAATGAGGACTGCCATTGGAGAGAAAAAATGTCACGATATCGCGAAAAAAAGAAAGGCCGCCATTGGAGGGAAAAAAGGTATGATATCGTGACAAAAATGGAAGACCGCCGTTGGAGAGAAAAAAGGTCGCGATATCGCGACAGAATGGGAGGCCGCCATTGGAGAGAGAAAAAGTGTCGCGATATCGCGACAAAAATGGAAGACCACCGTTGGAGAGAAAAATGGTCACGATTTCGCAACAGAATGGAAGGCCGCCGTTGGAGAAAGAAAAGGTGTCGCGATATCACGACAAAAATGGAAAACCACCGATGGAGAGAAAAAAGGTCACGATATCGCGATAGAATGGAAGACCGCCGTTGAAGAGAGAAAAAGTGTCGCGATATCATGACAAAAATGGAAGACCACTGTTGGAGACAAAAAAAGGTCACGATATCGCTACATAATGTAAGGCCATCGTTGGAGAGAGAAAATGTGTCGCGATATCGCGACAAAAATGGAAGACAGCCGTTGGAGATAAAAAAGGTCGCAATATCGCGACAAAAATGGAAGACTGTCGTTGAAGAGAGAAAAAATGTCATGATATCGCGACAAAAAGGAAGACAGTCGTTGGAGAGAGAAAAAGTGTCGTGATATCGTGACAAGAAACAAGGGAGCGTCTGAAGGCCAAAAAGTGTCGCGATATCATGACAAGTTTGCAAAAAAGCACCCGGAGAGAAAAAAGGTTGCGATATCGCGACAGAATGGAAGACCGCCATTGAAGATAGATAAAAGTCTTGATAACGCGGCAAGCTGAAATTTTGCAACCAACTGTGAAAAGTGATGCGAAAATGCTCCAAGATGCCAAGACGTAGCCACAGGGGGAAAACCCAAAGCCCAGAAACCCACTCACATTGTGCAAACATTGGAACTTGAAGAAGCATCCCTTAGGCCGATTGGGAAGGAATATCTCCAAACCTGAATGTCTGTTGCGTCAAATCCTTTGTTAGCAAGCCAGTTCGTAGCTTTGTTTCCTTCTCGGTATTGATGTTGAATGATTAATTCTGGGTAAAGGCCAATTAGTGTCTTGCATTCTTCGAAGATGGAAACAAGGGCCCAAGGAGGCACAGAGGTTCCTTTGAGCCAGTTGATGCAATGCAATGAGTCTCCTTCTATGATGATTTTATTGATAGTCAAGCCTTCCAAGAGAATCAAGCTTTGGAGCAAGGCCCGAGCCTCGGCCATATTATTAGACTGAATTCCTAAGTTCTGAGAAAAGGCCAAAATTATTTCTTCTCTGTGATTTCTGAGAATTCCACCTCCGCCAGCCGCTCCAAGGTTTCCTTTGGCCACACCATTGAAGTTAAGCTTGTGCCACCCAGAAGGAGGTAAGGCCCACTTGATTACAAACCTGTCGACAGAAGTACGAGGAATTGCAAAAAAATTGAAAAGATTGAAATGATTTGTTAAATCCAATTCAAGGCCCGGAGGGGGGGTTTGGATGATGAGACAAGAGAGGCATTCTCCGCAGCAAGGCCCAAGATTTTGGCAACAACAATCTTCTCATTCGTGGCAAGGTTTTTGAAAATTCTGGCATTTCTCTCAAGCCAAATCTGCCACAGAAAAATGTGAAGGCAAGCTTGCCACATGAATTTGAGTTGGCTGCTATTGAAAGGCCTGGGCCATTATTGAAAAATGAGGGGAATGGAATGATGGAGGGCTACAGAGATGGTGAAAGTGTTGAAAACCTGGTTGAGCACTGCAAGGGAGAAGGGACATTCCAAAAAAACATGCGCAGTAGACTCACAGGCGTTTTTACACAGGATGCACCAATTGGGGATGAGAAGACCTCTGGTTATCAAATTGTCAGTGGTGAGGATTCTATTTTGGATGGCCAACCAGCAAAAGAATTTGACCTTGGGAATGATCTTGGGAACCCAGACCAGATTAGATAAGTCACGGCCATCACTGGGAACTTCTTGGCTGTAGTAGGTAGATTTAACAGTGAAATGCCCTGAATCTTCAAGGTTCCAAACCATGGAGTCATATTTGTGAGAGCTGGGGATTATGTATCTCCTCAGTAAGTTTTGTAACTGCCTAAGCGCCTCAGTGATATGTTTAGGCCCATTCAGATCTAGGTGTTTCCATTCGGGTCTTGTAATTCCTGGGTTAATGAAATGACACACCTTATCTCCAAAGGTGGCTTTGGTCACCGTCTTGAGCACAACAAGATGAGGATCTTGGCTGAGAGATTTGTCACGGATCCACGGGTCATCCCAGAAACGAATGGTCAATCCATTTCCAAGACACCACCTTAAGCATTCCATGATGATCTTCCTTGTTTTAGTGACACCATTCTAGAAATGAGATCCGCTAGGAAGGTTGTGCTCTCCAAGAAAGGGAACCTGATGAAGGTATTTATCTTTGATGATGTCAATCCAGGTGGCTTTTTCGTTGATGGTAAGTCTCCAGGACTGCTTGGCAATGAGAGCCACGTTCATTCACTTGATGTCCCTGAAGCTGAGACCTCCATCCGTTTTCTTGTAACAAACCTTGTCCCAGGCAAAGAGGGGAAATTTGTTCTTGTTTTCGTTTTCCACCCAAAGGAATCTACGTTGAATTTGTTCAATTCTTTGGCAGATGGAAGCAGGAGCTTTGAATATGGATAAGAAAAAAATAGGAATACTTTGCAAGCAAGCCTGGACCAGAGTGGCTCTAGCTGCCTGACTGAGCAATGAACTTTTCTAGCCTGCAAGCTTCTTGTTGAGATGATCTAGAACAGGGTTCCACATAGCCGAGACCGATTTGCCATGAAAAAGTGGTAATCCAAGATAAGTAGTTGGAAGGCTCCCAATGATACACCCAAGGATCTCAGCAATCCTGTTTTTCCTGTGGATGGGAGTATTGAGGAAGTATAGCTTGCTTTTGTGGTAATTGACTTTCTGGCCAGCCGCCTCTTCATAATAGTCAAGGATACTCTTAATAATTTTTGCTTCAGGGACAGAATCATGAGAGGAAAGAATAGTATCATCCACAAGCTATTGATGGGAAATGGCATTGGTTGTTGAGGCTGGTTTGATCCCAGAGATGAGTCCACTGATGCAGGCAGCAAAAAGGGTCCTTCCAAGGGTTTCTGCCAAAATGATGAAGAGGAAGGGTGACAGAGGGTCCCCTTGGTGAATGCCTTTAAAACTTGGAAAAAAGCCAGCAGGTGAACCATTGATAAGAACAGAGAACCAAGTAGTAGAGATACATTCTCGAACCATCTGAACCCAATCTTTGTGAAACCCAAACTTCTCAAGGACCTCGAATAGGAATTTCCATGAAACCCGATCAAAAGCCTTGTTCATGTCAAGCTTAAGGAACATACTAGGTTTTTTGTTTTTAGATGCCGAATGAGCCAACTCATGGACGGTTATCACTCCATCAACAATGAATCTACCTTTGACCGAGCTGCCTTGGCACTGGTCAATGATGGAGGGAAGGATGTCTTTCAGCCTATTTGCCATAACTTTGGTGATAAGTTTGTAGATGACACTACAGAGACTTATAGGTCTGAAGTCGGAGAGGGAAGCACGATCATTAGACTTGGGAATTAAAACAATGAAGGTGGAATTGGCTTTTCTCGACATATTTTTGGCTCTCTGGAATAATTTAACCGTAGCAACAACATCAAGGCCCACAATATCCCAAAAGTGTTGAAAAAACTGGGGTGGAAAGCCATCGGGTCTAGGGGCCTTGTCGGGTTCCATTGTAAATAGGGCATCTTTGATCTCCTCTTTAGTGTAGGATTGGAGCAATTTCTCATTATCATTGTTAGACACCATCATTGGAATGTTCTGAAGCAAAGAACTTGTTGTGCGGGGGTGGCAGTCAACACTTGGACCTAAGATTTCCTGGAAGTGGTGCACAGCTTCCTGTCTGATAGCATGGATATCAGAGACAATGGTACCATCAGCCTTGGTCAACTCAGAGATTTTATTTGAACCTCTGTGGTGCAAGGTGGAAGCATGGAAAAACTTCATGTTGGTGTCTCCTTATTTGAGCCAGAGGCTTCTAGATTTTTGCCTCCAGTAGGACTCTTCCTTAGCCAAAACATTGTGAAGGTTTGAAAGGAGGCGTTTTTCTTCCATGAACGTTTCAACCCTCTGATCCCCTCCCTGAATCAGATTTTCCACCCTTATGAGCTCATCCAGCAGAAGCTTTTTTCACTAAAGAGATTGCCGAAAACCTCCCTGTTCCAGCATTTCAGCTTGAGTTTGACTACTTTGAGTTTGAGGAAAAGATTCGAGATAGGGTTTGGACAAAGGTTTTGCTGCCACCATTGTCGAATGCACCGACCTAAATCTGGATGAGTGAGCCACATCTTCTCAAACCTGAAAGGGGTTTTAAAGGTTTTCTGGGGTCGGGAACAATCCATAATTATAGGGTTGTGATCAGATCCAATTTTTGGGTGACTATGAAGCTTGGCATCGCCAAAAATAGGAATGAGTTCTTTGGACAAGAGAAATCTGTCAAGCCAAATTTGGATGTGATGAATGCCCGCCCGTCTGTTGCTCCATGTATAGTTGGATCCTTGGAGCGGTAAGTCCATAAGCTCGTTGAGGTGGACAAATTCGCTGAAATCTTCAATGCAAATATTTTATTACAATAGTATCTTTTATTTATAATACCTTCTATTATAAATAATATATTATTATAATATTATATTTTATTTATAATACCTTTTATTATAAATAATATATTATTATAAATAATCATTTATTTATAATAATATATATTTTTTAAATAAAGGGGTAAAAATTTATTGATAAGAAGACAATATTACAGAGTACAGTGAAGCCCCCAACCAGGACTCAAATAAACAATAAAACAAGCTAAAACCACAACAAGATAGAAAATTAAAGATAACAACAAGAACAAACCACTTTAAGTTTGGATATCCTTGTGGATCAACTCCTAGAGGCAATGAGAGTCCCTAGTTAGGATACTCTCCCAGTTATCCATAATCCAAGGAACCAAAAGCTAAGAAGCCTTTTTGGCCAAATAATCAACAAACCTATTCCATTCCCTTGGTATGTGCACAAAGGATATAAATTCGAACTCTTCACTAATTCTTAGAATCTTAATGGCCACAAAGACCAACTACCAATTAACATCCTCCAACATTTTTTGTTTAAAATATTAACCAAAATTTGAGAGTCAGACTCACAGATGCTCCTGCACTAACCAAGATAAAATCCCCTCTGCAAGGCCTCAAGAATTGTAAGAGCTTCCATAAAATTGTTGGAGTGAACACATTTATAAATGGAAAAGAAAAATTTGACCACACCAATAGAGTCTCTCCCAACACTGCCAATCCCAACATGTCTAGGATTGCCCTTGGACAACCCATCAGTATTAATTTTTAAAACTCCTCTAGGGGGTGACCTCCACCTACCATATCTCTGAAATTTCCTACTAAGTTTTGGGACCCTACTAGGGTGAGAAGAGTCTACACCAACCCCAAAGATACCAAGGGCCTATTGTACCTTCTCCTCCCTAGAGTCCAAAAGAGGATCCACATCACATTTGCTATGGATAGTTTCCTAAACCATACACAAGATCCTTTGCTAGATCTGTTGAATATCCAACTATCTACCCTGGAATATGTGATGGTTCCGTTCAAGCAAAATCTGATAGATTATGCAAGAAGGGCCCAAATTCCAAGCCACTTGGAGGAAGGGGTATTGGTCAAAGGTCTACCCAGACTACTTCAAAACTCCACCAGGGAGAGCACATGAAAACAATGATGGTTCAAGGCACTCCACCAATGGTACCAAATTATTTATAATAATATTTTATTATAATATTATCTATTATTTATAACCTTTTATAAATAACCTATTGTTATAATACATTATTATTCTATTATAAATATATAATAGTCTTTATTGTAATCAAACTAGGTGTTTAAGCATCATTGACTGATATATAGTTATCTACACCAAAAAGCCTACCATGAAGGGTCATGACATCCTACCCCCTTAGGGCTAAACACCATCCTGGGTCTTTCTTGCAAAAACATTGTTGCAACACCAAGTTAGATAATCAAAGATAATATCCAACTTTCATTCTATTGAGTTTAAACAATATTTCCTCCTCCCCTAAAAATATCAACATTACATTTGCTTTATGAGAGGTGCAACCTTAATCATCAAGCAATAGAAGTAGCAACATCCTTTCCCAAATCTCTTCAGAAGGAGGTTTTGTTACTAAATTCCCATATTTTTCACCTACAAAGAAAGATAAAGAAGGAAACATAACATTTTTTTCATAACACATTGCCTCTAACTACCATTCTAGGTAGGATTACCACATTTTTAAAACACAAGAGTCCATATTCCATGCTAAAATCTTACTTTATGTGAAATTTTCTTTATTTTTATCTTAAAATTTATCACATATTTCATCTAGAGATCAAATTTCCTTGAATTGTCCATTAACTCCAAGTGATTTCAATTTGGATTGTTGTGTGCCTTCTTTAAGGTTTCAAGCTCATGATTTTTTTGCTTCATAACCTCAAAATGTGCTCTTTGGATGATTTCTTCAACCTTTCAAGTATTTACTAAACTCAAAATTTGGTTCATTCTTTAATAAAATTAAGGAGATGACCCCATAATCATATCTAGATTATATTTACTACCTACTCTTCTTTAGAATTTCAATCTCAAACCTAAAGAATATAACCCGACATCTATTTTTAAGTATGATTAACAAAATAGAATTAGTCACTTCACCTACGATGAGTTAAATTAAGGTATCTATCTCACTTTTATCGATGAGGTACCTGAAGTTATCCATCCCTATAATTACTATGAGTTGACTCTATCTATCTATATCGTCTTATTGATGAAATAGCTAAAGTTACCTTTCTCACCTTAATTGATTATATAGCTAAATTCATTTATCTCATTTTACTTATGAACTGACTCTATCCATCTATCTCACCCAGGACAACTAAATTCATCTTTCTCATTTTAACTATGATATGAATCTATCCATATATCTCACCTAAGATAGCTAAAGTCATCTATCTCATTTTTACTATGAGTTGACTCTATCCATCTATCTCACTTGAGATAGCTAAAGTCATCTATCTCATTTTATTTATGAATGGCTAAGGTTATGCTTGCTTTATGCAAGATACTATACCAAAGTAAAGTTATTTTTCCTAGGGCCTATCCTTAAGTAATCCTTAGCTTATCTAAGGAAGCTTCTAGCCCATCATTCCTAGATCCTCATCTAGAGAATATTATAGTCTCATGACTATATGTTATGATTTTAAGTAGTTGGTAGTTCAAGGTCTTCCCAGCTTTAGCTTAGCTAAGCAAGGACCTATATAGAAAGATACCTAAACCTTAGCACATCCCAAGGAAATATCTAGTCCATTATCTCCTAGAGTTTCTTTTACATAAGCACCTTGTCCTACGCATTACTACTTTGATACCATATGTAACACCCCATAAACCAACTAGTTTAAGGGATGTCACTATTTACTGTTATAATTTTTAATTTAATTAATTAACATCAAACACCATCACATACTAACAACCATAAAGTTTATCCAATTTAGAACAAGTAAAGAACAATATTTACTAAAACATCCATTCAAATCAAATGTGGTACAATGTCATTAAGAGGGTTATGAAGAATCTTGCTGGATGGAAAGGAGCCATGCTCAATAGTTCAGGGAAGTTCACTCTAGTCCAATCGTGTCTTCATAGTGTGCCAATATAATTTATGTCCTTGTTTTGAGCTCTGATTGCTGTATGTAATAAGCTTGAACAAATTCAGCAAAATTTTCTATGGTCGGGAGTAGAGAATAAAAGTAGATTTCCTCTTGTTTCTTGGGATAAGGTCTGCCTTCCAAAGTGTAGGGGAGGACTTGGTATGAGGAGGGTTCACCAAATGAATATGGCTATGATTTCAAAATAGTCTTGGAATATAGTGTCTAACTACCCAACCCAATGGGTTGACATTGTTAAAAACAAATACCTCAGGCAGCGGTCATTGATGGACAATTTCCTCATACCTGTTGGGTCTGCATTCTGGAACTTAGTGTGTCAAAACTGATTTATCATTCAAAGAGGAGGACACTGGAATCTTGGATATGGATCACAAATAATATTCGAAGAAGACTCATGGATTACATCTCAGCCCTTGATTCGAGATCAGTCTATAAGTATTATTAAACCTATCATCGATCTGATTTTTGGTCCCAAAGTTGAGAATTTCATCAATAATGAAGTTGTGGTCCCCCATTGGGTTGACATACCTATTGACCTAGGTTCCCCTGAGCTTTGCTCTGCTCATATTTTTTTAGTCGAGCATCTTCGAACTCACTTGATCCCAAGTACCAGGCCACCTGATACTCTCTTTTGGCAATTTAGTCGGTCTAGAAATTTCTCAGTTATGACCACATATATGGCTATGAATGAACCTAAATATTATTGGTTTCCTTCCAATACTATATGGATCAAAAAACTTATTCTAAAAATTGCCCATTTTTTTTGGATGAAAGCAAAAAATAGACTTCTCACCATCGATAACTTGACAACCCATGGTATGATCCTACCCTATAGATGTTACTTATGTAAATCTGCGTGGGAGTTAGTTAATCATCTATTTCTAGAGTGCCCCTTTTATGGCCTTGTCCTATCCATGATCTATCAAATATTTCCATATCTTGGGTTGCTCCTTAGTCTATAAGTGATCATATTACCCAGTGGCCAAACCCCTTTAATTCCACCTGCCTGAAGTTTTGGTGGTCGATCATTCTTCCTCATTTTATGTGGAAAATTTGGTTGGAAAGGAATAATCAAGATTTTTTATTTTCATCCCTAGATCCGAAGTCGATATGTTTGAGAGTTATGACTTTTGCCTTCGAAAATGCCAATATCATGTCTTCTGAAGATTGTTCTTCATAACTATTTGAGATTCAAGTGGCATGTTATGCTAACCTATATTTTGAGGTTTATGGTCATTCTTAGGTTTTTGTGGACATATCCCTTGTCTCTTGGATTCCCCCTCCCCTCAATGGTTCAAGTTAAATTTTGATGGTGCATCAAAATGCAACCCTGGTGATGCGATTTTTGGAGGCATAATCAAGGATGACAAAGGTCGTCTCATCCTAGATTATGCGAAAAAACTTGGAGTCCAATCTAAAATTTTTGCAGAAGCTTGAGCAACTTTTTGAGGTACCCAAATGGCTACTGACCTCAATATCCAATACCTGATAATCGAGGGAGACTCGTTAAGTACTATAAATTATTTGAAAGAGGTCTTGCATCCACCTTGGAATGTCTAGCCAATCATTGAAGAGTCCATTGTACAGTTAAGGGTGATTAACAATAGGTGTATTCAACACGTGTATAGGGAAGGCAATCGGGTGGTAGATACAATGGTAAACTTTGGGTTAACTGTCCAATCCCTAGTGACATGGTAGGGCAACCTTCCCCAATGCATCATTGATTCTTGTAGTGAACTTGCAGTTACTAATGTTGAATAGTGCCATGATGTCAAGGATCACAATGGCTCACAATGCGAGGCAAATTGTGGGACCTTATTACACTGATATGCCAAGGTGGCACATTGGCACTTGCAAAAGAATGGTAGATTGTAAAACCTCATACTTCTTGTTTGTGCCAATGGACGGTGCTATAATAATCTAAGCTATTTTTTTTTCTTATGGATCATGTGTTTGGCCCAATTTTAGCTTGTTATTTAGGGAGTCTAACCTTTAGGGAATCCTCCTTACAACTTGTATATAAGGTTTTGGGTCCCTTATAAAACCCATTACTAATAAAAAAACATAAAAATCAACCATTAAAAGATACATTAAAAGTGAATATGGAAATTACAATAAAGATATATATTAAAGCAAATAATAAGAGAGACTTAGTACCCATAAAAAAATATTTATCCTAGAGAAAACCCTTATTGGAAAACCCAACCTCAAATACATTTCATATATTGCATAAGTTTGGTCTTTTACAAATACAAGGATCCATAATCCTTTTTTCCCAAAAATATGCCAAAAAAATGTATAGGAACTTATAGTTCCCATGATTTTATCATGAATTTCTCTTTTAATTCACATCATTCCTTGATTAGCTAGAGATCCATACCCTTAGCTAATCCACATTTTATTTACCAAACTAGCTAAACTCCCATACCTTTAGCTAATTCAATAATATACATTTTATTTACCAAACTAGCTAAAGTCCCATACCTTTAGCTAATTCAATAATCCTAATTTTCAATAATCGCTATGTTATACCATATTATAACGTAATTCACTCTTTCATATGCAAGCCACTATGTTATCCATTCTATAACAAAACTCATTATTTTAGATTCAAACTATGCTAAACTTTATTTATAACATAAATGAATTTCCAATACAACTATGTTAAAAAATTATAACATAACCATAATTTCCTTTCAATACAACCTATGTTGAATAACTATAACATAATCATATTTTCCTTTTAAATATAATATATGTTAAACAACTATAACATAATCATATTTTCCTTTCAATATAATCTATGTTAAACAACTATAACATAATCATATTTCCTTTTAATATAATCTATGTTAAACAACTATAACATAATCATATTTCCTTTCAATATAATATATGTTAAACAACTATAACATGATCATATATCATTTTAATATAATCTATGTTAAACAACTATAACATAATCATATCCCTTAAATATTTCACCTGGCCAAAGTGTCCTTAACAAGAGGGCAATGTGCAGATGGACTCCACCCCCGAAAGGGTGGATCAAATTAAATTTTTATGGTGCAGCTCGTGGCAATCCTGGGATGGCAGGGGTAGGAGGAATTGTTAGAGATCACAATGGTAGCGTCCTCATGGCTTTTGCTGAGCATCTTGGGATCCAAACCAATCAGGTAGCTAAAGCTAGGGATTTATGGAGGGGTCTCCTTTTATCTAAGGATTTGTCAAGAAAATTGATTGTGGAAGGTGATTCCCTGAACATCATTAATTATATGAGGACCAATTCATGCTCATCCTGGAGAATTAAAGACATAATTGAAGAAGCCAAAATGCTTGGGGACCTACAAGATGAAGTTCTTTTTCAGCATTCTTTTCATGAAGGAAACCGTGTTGCGGACTTGCTGGCAGGAATGGGAGTCGAAGTGGATGACTTGGTTATGTGGACAACTAACCTACCCCATGAGGTGGACACTTTGGTCCACAAGGATTTGGACCCAAATGATGACTCAACCAATGTTAGTGTGGGCGAGGGTCGACACTTCATTCTCTGAACTCACTTGGTTTTTCCTGATTAGGGTGTTGGTTTTCGTTGTGTTATGCTTTGGGGATGTCTCCGGTAATTAACATGTTGTATGTTCTATTGGTAGTCCAGGTCAGGGTCTACATACCCGGGTTTTATTGTGTTCCTTTGGTTGGCCTCCTGCATGAGGATCCTCGTGTCAGTTTTTGTCATATTTGTGGTCTTCGGGTCGAAGACCTGGTCTGTTTGTGTTATGTTGAGCCTCCTGGTGTGGGGCAGTTTGGTTTGTGTCCTTGCCACCCTACGTGGGACAGTCTATATTGTTGACATTAGTCCTTAATGTTATTTTGGTATTAAGGATGTCTCTTTACATTGGATGTATTAAGCCCTGGGCTACTGTTCTTAACTGCCCGCGGTAATATAAATTTCTTTAACTTACCAAAAACAAATAATCATATTTCCTATCAATATAATCTATGTTAAACAACTATAACATAATAATTTTTCCTTTCAATACAATCTATGTTAAACAACTATAACATAATCATATTTTCCTTTTAAATACAATCTATGTTAAACAACTATAACATAATCATATTTCCCTTTCCATATAATCTATGTTAAACAACTATAACATAATCATATTTTCCTTTCAAATACAATCTATGTTAAACAACTATAACATAATCATATTTTCATTTTAAATACAATCTATGTTAAACCACTATAACATAATCATATTTTTTTCAATATAATCTATATTAACCAACTATAACATAATCATATTTTCCGTTTAAATATACATCATCTAATAAAAACCTATTTTCATTAATAAAACTTAATTCATATTTATTCAGATATAAATTATTCAACGAAAACCTATTTTCATTGCTCAATCTAAATTCATATATATTTGAATATAAAACACTCAAATATAAACCTATTTTCATTGCTCAATCTAAATCCATATATATTCGAATATAAAACACCCAAATGAAAATCTATTTTCATTGCTCAATATATATATATATATATATATATATTGAAATATGAAACACCCAAATGAAAATCTATTTTCATTACTCAATATAAATCCATATATATTCAAATATAAAACACCCAAATGAAAACCTATTTTCATTGCTTATTATAAATCCATATATATTCGAATATAAAACACCTGAATGAAAACCTGTTTTCATTGCTCAATATAAATCCATATATATTCAAATATAAATTACTCAAATGAAAACTTGTTTTCATTACTCAATATAAATCCATATATATTCGAATATAAATTACTCAAATGAAAACTTGTTTTCATTGCTCAATATAAATCCATATATATTCGAATATAAATTACTCAAATGAAAACCTATTTTCATTGCTCAATATAAATCCATATATATTCGAATATAAAACACTCAAATAAAAACCCATTTTTATTGCTCAACATATATTGATATATATTCAAATATAAAACACTCAAATGAAAACCTATTTTTATTGCTCAATATATATCCATATATATTCGAATATAAAATACTCAAATGAACATAAACTCAAATGTAAATATCATAATGTAATTTCTATTAACATAATCTCTTGATATAACCAGAAATACTATTATATTATTCATTAAACATAAAAATATCATTATGTTAATCCTATTAACATAATCTCTTAACATATCATTATTTTAAATTTATCTATATTTAAATCAAATATAAAACATATAATGAAATCCTCCTTTTATTATTCTACAAATATTCTTTAAAGAATAGTTTATAACCATAAACTATTTTATTATTTTAAAGATAGTCTATGTTCATTTTAGATTGTCTTATCTATAGAATATAAAGTGCCTAAATTGAAATCCAATTGAGTTATTTTATTTCATAAAATAAAATTGTGCAGCAAATTTGATATCCCAAGGCTCGGTTCAAAAGGCAGTTTCAATCTATGCAAGGTGAGTTTGAACTAAGAAATCGTAAACACATAGCAGCTTTAGTGCTGGAAGGGTGTCAAACCAAACGCGTTGCCAACTAGAGCTAGCCTGGCCACCAACTGGCCTAGCCTTGGAATAGGCCATCGCCCATCCAAAAAAAGGGGCATTCATTTATTAAAACCCAACCCATACTAAAATGTCATAGGTGTGACTAAAACATGCTAGTAGTAGATAATACTTGTCTACCCAGCTCACAAAAATGCTAGAATAACACTGCATGTTTGAATATCACCATGTGTTCCTAATTGCTCACCAAAGCTCCAATTTTAAGGTTGAATTAACTTAAAATAATGCAATGAGGGAGGGTTTGGTGTTGTTCTACGTTACGAAACATAGTGATACCTTGATATTCTTACCATATGCCAACAAGAAAAACCATAGCTAGGTTGTAGCATAGAGTGGTCTTAAACTCTAATTCCTTTATTCCTTATTTAAACCTGATTGAAGTTTCAACCGTCCAACACTCGCAAAATCAAAAACACCATAGGTGGGAATACACTCTACAAGATCGATTGTGCTAAAAAAATATCATAGGGGGGGTTTGATTAGTTTAAAACTTTAAAGTAGATGTCTAACTCATCTTCTTACTCTAGAGTCCAACATGCACTAAGAGGAATATCTTCTGATATTGATCCACATCAGGTGATCGAATTGCAGATAGGCATACAACAACCTCCATATATACTATGTTGTGAAATAAAACAACAATATTAAAGTCTACACAACATATTAACCCATTTAATAGGCTAGACAAGATATCGAATTCCTCGACAATTTTCTAGTTCTATAGCTAGTCTCCCAAACCCCAAAGATTGAGATCACTCAACCAGGTAAACAAGGGTAAACCCTAGGTTTCAACCCTAATATAATCCTAGCCCTATCAGGCCTAAGTAAGTATAAAGTATTTTAAAACTAAATCAAACCAAGGTGGTTCTTTCATAGTCAAAAAAATAGTAACCTTTCCAAGGTTCAATTAGTCGTATCTAGTTATAAAGCAGTGCCAGAGGTTTTAAGACAAAAATCACTATTATTTTATCTTGCAACATAATTAAATTTTTAAATTAGTAGTTTAAATCTATAAGTAATTTCTTTAAATCCAAACGTAATATGGAGGGAATCCTCCCACCTCTTTCTTCTTAGTGAGATAGAGCTCCCTAAGTTTTCTCCTTCATCTCCATATAGCATCTCTCAAGCTAGATCTCACAAAAAAATCCCCTTTTTGTCAATGGATTGAACCTGTACAATGGCATTACTTTTTAACTTGCTCACCATCGATCCTTTCATGGGATGTCCAACCACCACCACCTTCGAGTCCTCTTCTTATTAATGCATCCTACATCTTTTGAAGGCTACCCATACTCATAATTATGGAGGCTTATCCTCTCCTGTTAGAAGGTCTCCTTCTCCAACCAATGCCCCCCTAACATTCTTGAATGTTTGCCATACCTTATGTTAGTGAGCCCTTGCCTCATAAATTAAAAAACTTGTCATTGCTTATCTGTGACAGGTTGAGAGGACATTTTCAAAATATCCACAATATAATATATTTTACAATCATATTCTTATAATAAAATATATCTTCATTTATATTAATATAAAATGTCATTTGTTTATAATAGTCTTTAGGATAAACATTAAACTCCTTATATTATAAAAATATGTTATTATAAATAATTGTTTATTTATAATAATATATTTTATTTACAATACCTTCTATTATAAATAATCATTTATTTGTAATAATATATGTTATTTATAACCTTTTATAAATAACCTATTATTATAATACATTATTCTCCTATTATAAATATATAATAGTCTTTATTGTAATCAAACTAGGTGTTTAAGCATCATTGATCGACATATAGTTTTCTATGTCAAAAAGCCTTCCAGGGAGGGTCATAACATCCTACCTCCCCAGGGGTAAACACCATCCCGAGTGTTACCTAAAAATATATTTTTGTAGCACCAAGTTAGATAATCAAGGCTAATATCCAACTTGTATTATATTGATTTTAAACTTGATTTCCTCCTTCCTTGCAAATATTAATATTACATTTGCTTAATGAGAGGTGCAACCTTAATCATCAAGCAACAAAAGTAGTAATATCCTTTCCCAAATCTAATCAGAAGGAGATTTTTTTCCTAACTTCCCATATTTTGCACCTGCAAAGCAAGAGAAATAAGGAAACATAGCAATTTTTCCATAATGCATTACCTCAAACTACCAATTATAGGTAGGATTACCCTATTTTTAAAACACAAGAGTCCATATTCCATGTTGTAATCTTACTTTCTATAAAATTTCCTTTATTTTTATCTTGAAATCTATTGCATATCTCACCTAGAGTTTGAATTTCCTTTAATTGCTCCATTAAATCCAAGGGATTTCAAGTCATATTTTTGTGTGCCTTCTTTAATATTTGAAGCTAAAGAGGATTTTTCTTCTTCCTAGCCTCAGAATTTTCTCTTTGGACGATTTATTCAAGATTTCAAGTATTTACTAAACTCAAAATTTGGTTCATTATTTAATAAAATTAAGGAGAGGACCCCATAATCCTCTCTAGAGTAGATTTCCTACCTACTCTTCTTTAGAATTGCAAGCTCAAATCTGAAGAATAGAACCCTACATCTATTTTTAAGTATGATTAACTTAACCAAAAGTAGTCACTTCACCTACGATGAGTTAACTTAAGGTATATATCTCACATTTGTCGATGAGGTACCTAAAGTTATCCATACTCATATTTACTATGATTTGACTCTATCTATCTATCTATCTCATCTTATCGATGAAATAAAGTCATATTTCTCACTTTTTTACTATGATTTGACTCTTTCCATCTATCTCACCTGAGATAGTTAAAGTCATTTATCTCATTTTAATTATGAGCTAACTCTATCCATCTATATCACCTTAGTTAGCTAAAGTTATTTATCTCATTTTACTTATGAGTTGACTCTATCCATCTATCTCACCTGAGATAGCTAAAGTTATCTTTCTCATTTTTACTATGAGCTGACGCTATCCATCTATCTCACTTGAGATAGCTAAAGTCAAATTTCTCATTTTATTTGTGAATGGCTAAGGTTATGCTTGCTTAATGCAAGATACTATACCAAAGTAAAGTAGTTTTTCCTAGGGCTTATCCTTAAGCAATCCTTAGCTTATCCAAGGAAGCTTTTAGCCTGTCATTCCTAGATCCTTATCTAGATAAGCTTATAGTCTCATGACTATATGTTGTGACTTTAAGCAATTGGTAGTTCAAGGTCTTCTTGGCTTCAACTTAACTAAGCAAGGGCATGTATAGGAAGATACCTAAACCTTAGCACATCCCAAGGAAACCTCTATTCCATTATCTCCTAGAGTTTTGTTTATGCAAGCGCCTCATCCTTCGACTTACTACTCTGATACCATATGTAACACCCCATAAACCCAACTACTTTAAGGGATGCCACTATTTACTATTATAATTTTTTAAAAGCTAATTAACAATGTCAAACACCATCACATACTAACAACAATTTTTTTTATCTAATTTAGAATAAACAAAGAACAATATTTACTAAAACATCAATTCAAATCAAACATAAGAATCAACCATCAAAAGATACATTAAAAGTAAATATGGAAACTACAATAAAGAGATACATTAAAGAAAATAAAAAGAGAGACTCAATACCCATAACACAATATTTATCCTAGGGAAAACCTAGCCTCAAATACATTTCATATATTGCATAAGTTTGGTCTTTTACAAATACAAGGATCCATAATCCCTTTCTCCCAAATATATGCCAAAAAAAATCATAGGAACTCACAGTTACCACAACTTTATCATGAATTACTCTTTTAATTCACATCATTCCTTTATTAGCTAGAATCCCATACCTTTACCTAATTCAATAATCCCTATTTTATTTACCGAACTAGCTAAAGTCTTGTACCTTTAGCTAATCCATATTTTATTTAACAAACCAGCTAAACTCCCATACCTTTAGCTAATTCAATAATCCACATTTCATTTACCAAACTAGCTAAAGTCTCATACCTTTAGCTAATTCAATAATCCATATTTCCAATAATAGCTATGTTATACCATCTTGTAACATAACTCACTCTTTCATATGCAAGCCACTATGTTATCCATTATATAACATAACTCATTCTTTCATATTCAAACTATGCTAAACTTCCTTTATAACATAATAAATAAATTCCCAATACATCTATGTTAAACAAGTATAACATGACCATAATTTATTTTCAATACAACCTATGTTAAATAACTATAACATAGTCATATTTTCCTTTCAAATATAATATAGGTTAAACAACTATAACATAATCATATTTTCATTTCAAAAAATTTATGTTGAACAACTATAACATGATCATATCTCCTTTTAATATAATCTATGTTAAACAACTATAACATAATCATATTTTCTTTCAATATAATCTATGTTAAACAACTATAACATGATCATATTTCCTTTTAATATAATTTATGTTAAACAACTATAATATAATAATATTTTCTTTCAATATATTCTATGTTAAATAACTATAACATAATCATTTCTCCTTTCAATACAATTTATGTTAAACAACTATAACATAGTCATATTTTCCTTTTCAATGCAATCTATGTTAAACAACTATAACATATTCATATTTCCCTTTCCATATAATCTATGTTAAAAAACTATAACATAATCATATTTTTCTTTTAAATACAATCTATGTTAAACAACTATAACATAATCATATTTTCCTTTTAAATACAATCTATGTTAAAGCACTATAACATAATGATATTTTATTTCAATATAATCTATGTTAAACAACTATAACATAATCATTTTTCCTTTTAAATATAAATCATCTAATGAAAACCTATTTTCATTAATCAAACATAATCCATATTTATTCAGATATAAATTATTCAATGAAATCTAATTTCATTGCTCAATATAAATCCATATATATTCAAATATAAAATACTCAAATGAAAACCTATTTTCATTGCTCATTATAAATTCATATATATTCGCATAAGAAATACTCAAAAGAAAACCTATTTTCATTGCTCAATATAAATCCATATATTCCAATATAAAATACTCAAATGAAAACCTATTTTCATTTCTCAATATAAATCCATATATATTTGAATATAAAATACTCAAATGAAAACCTATTTTCATTGCTCAATATAAATACATATATATTCAAATATAAAAAACTTAAAAGAACACCTGTTTTCATTGCTCAATATAAATTCATATATATTAGAATATAAAATACTCAAATGAAAACCTATTTTCATTGCTCAATATAAATCCATATATATATGAATATAAAATACTCAAATGAAAACCTATTTTCATTGCTCGATATAAATCCATATATATTCGAATATACAATACTCAAATTAAAACCTATTTTCATTGCTAAATCTAAATCCATATATATTCGAATATAAAATACTCAAACGAAAACCTATTTTCATTGTTCAATATAAATCCATATACATTCAAATATAAAATACTCAAAGGAAAACCTATTTTCATTGCTAAATATAAATCCATATACATTTGAATATAAAATACTCAAAGGAAACCCTATTTTCATTACTTAATATAAACCCATATGCATTCGAATATAAAATACTCAAATGAAAACCTATTTTTATTGCTCAATATAAAATCCATATACATTCAAATATAAAATATTCAAATGAAAACTTTTTTTCATTACTCAATATAAATCCATATATATTCAAAAATAAAATACTCATCTAAACATAAACCCAAATGTAAATATCATTATATAATCTATATTAAAATAATCTCTTGATAAAACAAAAAATATTATTATATTATTCATTATTGAAAAAAGAAACATGGCGAAGCAGTACTCTAAAAGCATAAACTAGTTTTTGATTCACCAGATCACATATGTGCAAGTGAAGATCATACTCCTAGTGCTACAAGCTTTCTGATTCACTAGATCTCATTACATGCAAGTGAATATCATAATACTGGTAACAAAAATGTATTAGGAAATAGAAGGAAAAAATGAGGTATTATAAGTGATACATCTACAAAACTTCGAACGCATTTCGATGTACAAGTATCATCAATGGAGTGAAAGCAAGATTTTGGATGAAATACCCTAGTGGAAGTATGCCAACCATGACACAATCCCTTAAATGATCGAATCATGGCCATGTTGTATGCTCCATACTCTCATGTGGGAGTTTTTGGGCACTATTTTGACATCAAGTTTTACTTGACACTACAACTATCTATCTTCCAATTCTTTGTCTAGGCTTACACCTGATAGTCACAACTCAGTAATCAACGTTGGATGGACAAAAGGCTACTTCAATCCAACCTCTAGAGTAGGTTGGTTCCTTGTCAACTTAGTAATATGTTGACTCAATTAATATCAATAAGGATTTGAGGAATAGGGTTAGAAGAAGGTTCAGGGTTAGAGAAATATGCATCAAACAGTGGCTGGATAGGCTAACAACATAGGCATCTACATCAAAAAACTCCAATAAACTATTTACGGTGTCCCACACTCAAGATTAGCAACACCCAAAACCATGAAATCTTCACACATTAAAGCATAAAATAGATATATGTTCCAAGAAGCAATTCCAATATCCAATACATTGACAATCCAATTTAGTAGAATAGATAAATAACTAGATTTTGCATAAATAAACTTCCTACCAACACAAATATAACTACGAACAAATTTCAACTACCCTCACAACTAGTAATCGAACAAAAATAGAATGAACTAACCATTACAGTATTGACAGAAATGCAATTCATAGCTTCAAACCTCTTGAACTAAAGATATAAAATATTATAATTTTTGAGTCAATAATTAGAGTAATGCCCATTCCATTAGTTTGCAAAAAAATATTTACATAGTAGGGCAAGAAAATGCACTAGAGCCGACCCTGAAAATCGAGGGTTCAACCTCTATTTATAGTTTACAAATGAAATAATTTAAGGAGACATTACAAAGATTAAAAATTCTAAAAACTCAGTAGAGAGCTTTATTGGCATTATCTCATTCGTTTGTGGAGTCTGATAAATCCATTGGAAACAATCTGCTATGGCAGCTCAACTCTGCAACTTACTAGTTTGTTGATGGCAGTTGATCTTCAAGCCATTATAAAATAAAATTGAACCATTAGTTGATCTTTGAAGCTCCATTTCGTCATATATCTGCAACCACTCTAGTTCTTATTCTTGAAAAACCTTCAATGATTCACCTTCCCACCTTTGAACTGATTGTTCTTCAATCTGCCAAGAATGTGCCTTTATATGCTATAACAGTGTCAAAAAAATCTCCATCACTGATGATCTTAGTAGATGACTGCGATTAAATATTTAGAAGTGCTCTACAATCTAGTGGGAAGAAACAAAATATCATTTCACACTTTATTAATACTGACATCAGCTTTGATGGCTTTGACCAGCAAAATCGAGTTCTACCGAGAAATGCACTAGGTGCAAGCATAATGGAGTCCATTGTCAATCTGCTCACTTAGCCTTCAAAATATCTAACTTCCTTTTCCTATTCACAACATAAAGCAAGTCACAATCTACTAAAAAAATATGTTGATGTCATCTCTAACTTAGTTTGACTATGAAATCATCAATCTGCACTACAAGCAATGCAACTAGCCCTTGTCGCCATTTCGCTACATTTATAATGCTTCTGACCTTCTTGTTGCCATTCCGCTCCACCTTAGTATTGGAAATAAATGGAATGCATCTTATCAATGCTTAGTTGCTAGAGCACATGGAACAAAGAAGAATCACCAATTCACACTTTATATCGTGCTAATATCATCAAAGCTCAAAAAATTTATGGATTGGAAACCTCATTGGAATCTGTTACCAATTACACTAGATATCGAGTGGTATCAGGTTATTAGCTTGTTATTGTAAAAAAACACTAAGGTTTGAGCGGATTGGAGAACTCTTATAATGGATCTACTCCAAAATACTCTATGACCTCAGTGGATTGGAGATTTCATGCCTTAGAATATTTTTTTCAAAGTTTTTTAAGGATGTGGCCATTTTGGGCCTACATTCTGGTGCCTCCCAAGTGGATTTTCTTGCAAAGCCATCGAAATCATAGTCTTATCCATTGGGTATCAAGAGTAAAAAATTTCTAGTCTTCAAAAAATGCTTCAAATAATAATTTCCATATGAACACTACCCTCTAAAATCTTTATGAACATCCTAGAGGGTAACGGTTCATATCGAGATCACACTGGAAACACAAATATCTTTGCTACTCCTTCAAAACTGCTCCAAGATTAATAAAAAATACAACTATATTCTCCTTTTAAAGCCTATTCAAAAATGACATGAATACCTTCACAAAAATCACATTTTTTGCCTTCTAGATTCATGCTTTTATTACAATATTCTGACAATACCAGAGTAAAAACATATAAAAAATGCAACACTTCTTGTAGCCAAAAAATTCTCGCACTCCTTTCCTCAAGGCTGATGGATCCACACCTTAGATGGGAATGGAATAATGAGTAGTCTATACCTCAAAATAGGGGTACTTAATATTACCTTCTAAGTGGTGATTTTTCGATGAATTGGTTTGGGTTCACCTAGAAAAAAATTGTGGAAGTTCTAAGCCTAGGTTTAGGATTTGTTTTGATGTTTTATTTTAATTCAAATCATAAATATACCTAGTTTGGCCAAAATGCAACTATTCTATCCTATATACTATTTTGATTTAAATGCAAGCAGCAAAACAGAATTCAGAAAGACAAATGCAATGCTAGAAAGTGATTTCAAACCTTAGCTGTATCCAAAAGTTTGTTGATGTTTTTTATTTTTTGAGTGTAGTCCAGATCATATGCAACAGGTCGATATTGTACTATGATTTTGCAAGATCGTATTACAAATAGAGACAAACTATTCTGATTTTGCCAAGGATCAACAAAATATAGGTAGAAATAGAAAATAAAAAAATAGAGAGTTGTATTGATGCTTATAATAAGAATTAAGATCTAATGTTGGCTATTAGATAATTATAATAACATGAGTTGACAAATAAATGTTCAAAACTTACATAAACATGCAATTATATGAAATTAGGTGAACTCCAGGAATGCAGATGCATAAATATAGTATTCTATGAAATAAAGGATGATAAATGAAAGATTAATCCTAATGAAACAAAATTAAAATACGCAAACCATAGCTTGGGGTTGCCCCCAAGTGAGTTGCAGGTAATATCGTAGCCTATAGGATAGGATCATACACCGAACTCGCCTAGTCGTACAATGATAGAGATATCGTATCATCTGATCTACAACAATATCCTCTAATCTTGCACACAACTACTAAATATCTAAATATCAGAGCATCAATCTCAGACTCATATTGAAGGATCTCAATAATACTATTTTTAATATCTTTCACTGATAATAAGGTGTTGTCTTCCATCCATAACCCTCTGAAACCATTATAAATCATTTATTTATTTATATCCACCACATACCTATTCATATTTTCCACCTTATCAAACAAAAGCTAAGCCTTTTGGAGCATTATGTGCTTATTCACTACAACTCTCATAGCAATTCTATTAGTATTCCATTATTTTTTACGAATAGGTTTAGTAGTCTCACTGAGCCTGCTATCTGCCAATTTATAAATCTACTTAGCTAGAATTACCATAGTTTGAAGTTCTCCAGTGAAGCTATCAAGGTCTTCCTCAATATTTTGAAGTAGGTGACTGGCATCATCTATGTAATCAATAATGGGCTGTAACTCTGAGTATTTTTCAAAAACTTTAGACAACAGTTCTTTCCTTACTTTCTTTAGCCCAACTTTAGACAAACCTGAAGACTTAGCCTTTGCAATCTGAATTTGTTGCTTCAAGCTCTATATTTCTTTGGCTTGTTATTAATTTTTCTTCTTTTGTTCCTCTATTTGCTCCTTGAGATTTTTGGCCTCTTGAAATTTTTCCTACCAGTTCTTTACCTCTTTTCTTAGAGCTTTCTCTATTTTTTTTTGTTTGGTGATTGTTTTTTCAAGATTTTTAATTGTCTGCTCTAGCTTGTCCATTTTGTCTTTGTATATATCACCCTTGACATAGAAAGTGTCCAAGTGAGCCTTAGCTAGCACCAACTCATCTTGAGTAAGTAACTTCTCAATATCTTATGTGTATTATTCTAGACGGTAGTCTTAAGTAGTCATTTCAGTTTCAAGCTTGCTTATTAAAGGAATGCTAGATCTGGATGTTCTCTACCTAGAAATTGGATCAAAAGATATGGTTTTTCTATTCATATCCATCCTATTAGATGGCTTGGATAGTTTCTCTGGCCAAAAATATTGAATTTTCTGTGTAGCTTCCTTATCCTTTTGCAAACTGCTAGTGTAGGATAACTCACCGAAGGAGGAGAAGAGGCTATAAGGTAGGAGAGAGTAGACTCGGTAGCTGAAAATGGCTTGGTAGAAGTTAATACATTGGAATTGATGACTACCACTACTATTCTAATTGGAAAACTCATGGAAACTAAAGCAAAACTTATAGAACGGTGAGGAGGTGTTCTTGAAACTACTTGTTTTTCAGATGATGGGGGATTTTTTAATGGCAAATATGGAATTATGGGAGATGATGAAGAAGGAATTTTAGATTATGAAGAAGGAATTTGAGGTGACTTGGGAGGACATGGGTTGTTGTGGCCCTCAATGTTGATTGGTGAAATAGGTGGTGAACTATGAGGGGGAGAAGGGACTTTTGTTATGACATCTTGCTCAGAAGGGGAGGGATATTTATTTGGGGAATCTAAAGGAGGAGGAGGAGGAGAAGAGAGAATAGAGACCATACCTTCACCTACATATGTAGGGTGTTCTGGAGTTGTCTCTTTACTTTGTTGTATTTATTGTATCAATTCTTTTGTAGCTGAAACATATATCTCCTTAGTAATCTTCTCTTTATCCAAATTTTGTTTCTTACAAATCTCCTTCTTAGCTCTTTTTGGTGCCCATTTAGCATTTCTTTTAAAAAATTGCAAGGCTATTGATTTCTCATTTTCTGTGTCTTCCCCAAAATTTTCTTCCTACAATGGTTCCTCTTGCAATGTTTCTTCAGAAATAGAATTTAGCTCCACTATTGTTGTAGTGGTGAAACTTACTGGTATGAACACAAAATTTTCATCCTTCTCATTCAGTCTATCTCTATATCAGGGGGTTATCCACCTAGGGCTAGGCATTTGGGTCTACTTACTATATTGATGACTGGTGTGCTAATGGCTCTCTCATTAGAATAATGCATCTTACTCATTAACTGTATCCCTTTTAGAAAATTTTCTAATTTTTTAGTTGAGGTTTCAAATGTGTTTAGAACCTCAGAAGTAGTTAATAGAGTACTAGATCCTTCTTCTTGATCTTCTTCTTGCAAAGGTGGGTATGGGTAATCTAACCCTATTTGTGGCTTTTTATAGATTAGCACTATATTCTTTGGGTCTTTTGCTTTCCAAGTTGTGAATTTCTTGTCATATCTATCAGAAAACTCATTGTCAATTACTAATCCAAACTTTGACTTCTCTTTACCAATTTCAACTCCCATCCTCCACTAGTCTACTATTTTGGCTTCATTCCATTTTTTTTACACTCAATATCTCCGATGGTAGACTCTTGTAACTTATTTTATTATTTCTTATTTGTTTTTTCTCGATATCTCTGATGGTAGACTCCTACAACTAATGTTTTTTATTATTGTCTGGATCAAAATCAACTACTTTTTCATAGAAATCTAACCATGTAGGAAGTTTTTCCATATTAGCCACATTCCAATATTGAGGAGCACTTTCCTTATTATTTTTGGCCTATTCAAAATGAGGCATAGATTTTTTCTCAAATTTGTAGGCCTTCTCTCCATTCAGAGCTATGTTCCTCTTGTAGAATATATCATCCAGGTCATATCTCCATATATGGGGAATATAGAACAGGCCCAACCTATCCAAATACTGGTCAATTTGCTCACCTTGCCCCTTCTTGGTGATGGTTATATCATCCACACTATAGTAGGTCAACAAAAACTTACTCTTTCTTCTAGAGCCATATTTCATATTGATAAATTTTGCTTGTCTCAAATATTCTAGGGCTAATAATCTATCTATAACAAAATGAGGCAGTAAAAAAGGCTTACCAGTGAAGCTGTATAATCTAATGATTGTGTCTTCTATAAGTATGTACCAATCTCCTTCCTCAGCATCCTCTATTCTTAATAATTTGTTGGCCAGCAGTGGTAACCTAGGGCATTCCCCATACATTATCTTCAGTGTTGACCTTAAAAAATATAAAAGGACTCAATGCTCCTTAGATGACCATTCCAATAGTAAATATGAATGGGGTATTCATGATCATTCTTTTCCTTGACCATAATCCAGGGCATCATTTTCCTTACATTAGCAAATAACATCCAGATCAAACTTGAGCAATGCCAGAAAGATGGTGCATCAAAATTACTTTTCATTCTTACTAATTGCTCATTTATTATTTGAGCAAGGAAATATGGCCAGTTAAAGTAAATGACCTTAACATTATTTTTCTTTGGTTTCGGCTCATACATCTTCTCATTGAAAATGCAGTATGCAGTGGATATTTTCTAATCGATCACGAGTCAGTCTAAATCCAAACTCTCCATACAAGCTAGCATGGAATAGAGCTCTGTGTTAGCAAATTGGTTGATGGGTATTGAAACTTCAAGTATTTCATCTTCCTCTCTTATCCTTTTAAACTGGAATTAAATCCATCTTTCTACGACTTTATTTCTTTTTTAAGCCATTAATGAAGTGTAAACCCTAGCTTGTTCCACTATATAAAATTATTTAGACTCTAAGGGTGGGCTCACACTTATGACAAACAAATTATGACAAAGTTCTTTGGTAATGGTGAATAGTGGTATGCCATTGGGATTTTTCACTATCCTCTTCTGAGGATCATAAAATTTAATCATTACATAAACTAACAGAGGGTAATGGTGAACATAATCAGAGATGTAAGAAAATAAGAAGTATTTTATAGCAATGATACCTTGAGGTTGAATTGGCCTCCCTTCAAAGTATATAAATTTGAAATTACTTCTCAAGGTCCTCCTTACTTGGATCATTATTGTGTCTACCAAATGCCTAGTATGGTTCACATGGTAATCTAACTTTGATCCCCTTTTATGTACTTATGTTAGCTCTTTCTTAGGAGCCATTTTTGCAAGATTTTTTTTTTTTCAGAAAGATATCTCTAGAGTTGCAGATAATTCTTGACTATTTATCCTACTCGGTGGGCATTGCTTTCATTGAATGATGAATTTTATGCTTTTAGCACTTTTAATTTTCCATGCATGCACACCCTTTGCCATTAATGCGGTCGTTGTATGAACTACCTATTTGTATGGTTTTAAAATTGAAACTATTCACTTTGGTAGCTCAGAGACATTATGCTATTTTCTAATTGGCTAAAACACCAAATGCTTTTCATGCACTTGTGGCATCACTTATCCTTTTCTTTTCCTTTGAAACTGTGCAAGAATTAGTTTTCGCTCAAGAATAGTCATGCACCCTGGCGGATTGGAATGTCTACCATGATCCGCTACCACTTTAGTCTCTTTAAGCATGAAATAGAATGCATGTGGTATTCTACTAGAACTTCAGTTCATTTGAGTTTGGATTGGAACTCATTCATCATTCCATTTATTTATTAGTACATCTAAGGGCAGAATGGAAACTTGCTACTTTTTGACTAACACTTAGCTTATTTTATAATTTTTTTTTATATTATTATTTTTATAACATTTTATAAAAATAAAACCTGATATAAAATGCAAAATAATATGATACAAAGTATGTACATATGTTACATTGAGCTATATTTCAATAAAAATAGAGTTTAAGGTGAAAACCATTGACTGGAATTGATTGTATGTTTCCCTCAAGATATTTAAGCTAGAAAACATTGGTCTCTTTAACCTCTGCTATCTTGAATGGGCCATCTGAGAAGGAGTTAAAATTATGATGATATCCTGGCTTAGCTCTTTCAACATTCCACCTAAGTACAAAATATCTAGCTTGGAATTTCCTGAACCTTACCTTCTTGTCAAACCATGCTTTGACGTCAACTGAATGCTTTTGAAAATATTCATATGCCTGATATTTTTCTCTTCTAACTGTAGCAGGTGTGTCAACCTTGTTTCCACTGGATATTTCTTAGATTCCTCTTTTGTATTTATCATCTTGAGTGTTGTAATATCCAAATGAATAGGTAACACTACCTCCTTTCCATAAATTAAGGAATAGGGGGAGGTATTTATGGAATTTTTAATAGTGATTATGTCTACCCACAGAGGTTACTCCATAAATAGGTGCCAACTTATCTTATTACCTTCCAGTGATCTTCTCAAAATTATCAATAGATTCTTGTTGGTTGTTTCTACAAGTCCATTTCCTTGGGGGTAGTATTTTGAAGTATTATTTATGGTAATGCCATACTTGCTGGAAAGGTCAATATATTTGGATCCTATGAATGTTGGTTCATTATCACTTACCAAAGCTTTTGGAACACCAAACCTTAAAATAAATACTTTATAAAATTTATCACCACTTCTTGGTTTGTTTTCTTTGTAGGAATAGGTTCTACCCATCTAATATGGTAGTTTGTGGTAGCCAGAATGTACTTGTGGTTAGCTAAGGAATGAGGATTGATAACTCCTATGAAGTCCAACCCACATTGCTTAAAGGGTTCTTCCACTTGAATTGGCTTTAGGGAAAATGATGCATTCTTTGTTCTTCCAACATGATGCTGGTATTTATCACAGGCTCTAGTGACTATGAAGATGTCAGTAAATATGGTAGGCTAGTAATATCCTACTTTGATAATATTCAAAGCTATTACTATTACTGATAAGTGCCCTCTGGATAGTCCTCCATGGAACTCCTCTATGACCTTTTTTTTTTTATCATATTTTAAGCACCTAAGAAGAACTCCATCAAGGTTTATTTTGTACAGATATTCTGGTAGTAAGACATACTTCAAAGCCTAAAATCTATATCTTCTTCTTTATCATGTATTAATATTAGGACGACATAACCTAGTTTTAAAGTACTTAGTCATTTGATCTACCCAGTATGCTTCACCTAACTATAATTCTCCAGTCTGATCATCTGATGTTGCTTGACAAGTTGTCACTTCTATTGAAACTGCTACTTTCATTAGACCTTGGCATAGGGTTCTTCCTCTTACTAGCTTGGTAGTATGGATTTCCACATAATATTCTTGGATCTTAGTGATCCAACCAACTCTATTATCTCCTAGTTCTCCTTGTAAAATAAAGCTTCTTACATCCAAATGAACCACATAAACCAGGGTTTTTCTTTGAACCAATTACTACCTAATTTTTTTTTAAAATTTCATTATAGAAAATACTTGTTTCGTGAAGAGTCTGGATTGAAAATAATATGGGATGCTCCTCTCCTTAATCATTCTTATTATTGAGCATCGAGGCATAGCTTTCCTCAACTCTATAAGCATAAATAATGAAGTCTTTACTAAAATATGAATTTACTATAACTGGAGCTATAACAATGGTTTACTTGATGATTTAAAAGTCTTGCTTCCTTACCTCGATCCACTTGAAATCTGCATATTTCTTTAGTAGCTCAGATATAGGTCTCACCTTCTGAGCAAAGTTAGAGATGAATTTCTTGATGAAATTTATCACCAAAGAAATGCTGCAAGGCCTTTTTGTTTACAGACAATGGAAGAGCAAGAATGGATTTGATTCTATCTGGGTCAAAGGCCATACCTTCCTTGGAGACCGCATGGCCTAGAAAATTCCCTCATTAACTACAAAAAATGACTTCTTAGGATTGAGGGAGATGCTAAATTCTTTGCACTTCTGAAAGACTTGTTCTAGGTGTGCCAAGTGGTCTTGCTTGTTGTGGGAAAACATAGTCATATCATCTAAATATATTATAATGACCTTGTTAATAAACTCCTAAAAAGCATAGTCCATTGCTATCTAGAATGTAGCTCCTGCATTAGATAGCCCCCAAAAGGTATTCTTTGATATGCAAAGGTTTCCCATTTTATGGTGAATGTTTCTTAAACTAATCTTTATTATTCACCCAAATTTTGTTATATCCAAAGAAATCATCTAGCAGTGAGAACCTTTCTGCTCCTGCTACAATATATAGAATTTTATCAATCTGTGGGAGGGGGTAGTGGTCCTTAAGTGACACTTGATTGATATTTCTAACATCTACACACAAGCAGATGTCCCCATTCTTCTTCCCTACAGGTACCAAGTTGGCTACCTAGGTTGAATGCTTTATTGGATGAATGATCTTAGTCTTTAGAAAATTCAAGAGTTCTTCTCTTATTATGGCTTCGATCCTAGGATTCACAGGCTTCTATTTCTACCTGAATGGCTTTGCATTAGGCTCTAGCTCAATTGTATTTTGGATAACCTTCTTGTCATATACTTTGAGGTCCTCATATGACCAAGCCACAATGTCTTGGTACTTTATGCATAAATATTTGATATTCTCCTCTTCTTCCAGGGAACATTGGATTCCAAACTTGAGCTTCTTTTATTTTTATATTTCAACTTATTTATATATTTTCTCATTGACTTCCATGGATCTAATATTTTTCTTGTCTTCATTGTCAAACAGGCTCTCTAGAGTAACCAAACCTCTAGGTATGTGATTGTTCTTGAGTTGAATGATATCTTGTTGATCAATATCCTCTAGATTTTCCTCTTGAATAGTGGATAAATAGGCTTCTCTAACCAAAAAATCAATGATTTGTTCATCACTTTCAAAGACCTACCAAAAAAATTGCTTATCTGGCATTTCAGGCCTAAAAATCATTTTGATCCCTTTGTCCTTCTTGACTGTCTATAGAAGGGTTGAAGTTAGCTCCCATTAATACTAAGGAATCTCTCAATTTATTATTTTCTCTTAGAATTAAATTAATGTTTAGGGCATGAAAGGATTCCATAAAATCCCATACCCTATTTCTATATGCTTTCAATTAATGGTGCTTGCTGTTGCACCTTTCCCTCACTTGATTTACAATCAATTCAGAGTCATCATATGTGTTTAAGATATTAATTCCCATACTTTTAGCTTACATAAATCCAAGGCATAGAGCCTCATATTCAATAGCATTGTTAGTGCATGACCATGTTAGGCTATAGGTGAAATTCTTTGTCCCTTCTGATTGGGACTATAGTACTACACCAACACCAACACCAATTCTACATCTATTACCATGAAAGTGCATGGTCGATATCTCTATTTCTCTCAAGGACTGGTTAGATATAGTAGGAATTTTTTTCTCTATCTCTACAAAAATACTATATGTGCCCATACCTATCCCAAATTGACTATAATCCTCCTTGAAAGGCAGTTCATCTTCAATTTCCAACTCTTCAAAGTTATCCACAAATTCAAATTCCTCTATAGGAGTGAGATTGCACATGTCCCCTTTAATTTTTTCACTGTCATAAGACACAGGCTTCTCAGGTTTTATTCTTATCCTCTTTCCTTTGAAAGGAATGACCATGCTAGAATAGTCCATATACATGCATCCACCCAACTTTTTAGTGAATTATCTTGAAAGGCATAAGCTAGAATAGGGCTCTAGATTCACCACTACTATTTCTTTTACTATAGTTACCTTAGGTGCTCTATGTAGCCTCATCAATATATCTTTTATCACTCCCACTATCTTCACAAGTGTACCATCTAATTGTAGAACTCTAGGGCATGATCTAGTGTATTCCATATCCATTTCCTCACAAATTGCTTTAGGCATGACTATAGTAGATGCTCCTAAGTTAATCATATAATTTTGGACCACCCAAATTTCCATCCTTAGAGAGATATAAAAATAATGGGGTTTATTCTTTAAAGTGGTAGGAGATATTTCTTTCTTTTTAGAGGGTATGCTGAGGATTATGGTGACCTGCTTTTCTTACCAATATTTGTCCAAGAAAGCCTTTAGGAGGTCAATTTGACTAGGAATGAAGAGGGTATCATATAGACTATCTTTAGATGGTATCCTCTTCATTTCCTCCACAATATTGTATTCAAAATTAGCAAAGGTAGGTCTTTCATGCCTTCTTTCTAGCTCACCATATTTTATTTTATACTTTTGAATGGCCTCAATTCTCTACCTTTTGGTAATGGAAGGGAACCTAAGAATTTCTTGAGCTTCATTCTTATACCTCATTCTATATCCCTCAGTTTATTTCTCAAATATAATGCAAAGAATGACTTTTTTTTCCTTGGCCTAGGGAATAGGGAAAGTATCATTGCTTTGGGGAGGTGGATCACTCTTACTTTGGTAAGGGATCTAAAATTTACCCATCTTCTATGGATAAAATTGCAGTGTTTTCTTGCTTGACCTTGTCATGACATCAATAGGTCCATCATCATCAAGATATTTTCCAAACATGATTTGTTCTGGATGCCAGAGCATATCAGAGCAGAAGTTTGAATTTGGACATTAGTGATTTCCAAATTGTAGGGAAACATAGCTTTCGGGGGTAATATCCCCATATTAATAAGGACATTTTCTGCATGAACATCTACATTATAAACTTGTAGAATAGTTTCCCCCCTAGATTTTTGGTTTTACAGGCCTAACTCTGATCCAAGGGCCCTGATATAATACATGTAAGCAAGGCTTGCAGTTGGTCTAGCTATAGGGGTAATTATCTTCTAGGTCCTGCTAAACCTTAAATTGAAATCTAATATAGTTTCTTGATGATTTTTTTGCATAGATGTGAACTTATTAAGGAGTAAAAAGGATCAGAAGATTCATTAAATTCCTCCATAAAGGGCTCAGCCAATTATACCCATGAGGTGATGGTATTGTATTCAATATTCCTAAACCAATGCAAAATATTTACTCTAAAGGTCAGGGCTAATATTCTAACAATAACATCTTCATTTTTATATTGTGAAATATTGCCAAATTCAAAATATCTTGGTAGTGCTCATATGCAGTTTTACCAGATCCATCATAGGTGTGAATGATCTTAGACACAACTTGGAGAATGTCATGCATTTGGTCTAGTCTAAGGGGGATAACTGTATTCCAACTAGGGTAATTCTGCATGGGCTGATTTGGAACTACATTTTGTGTCATGTTTCTAGGTTTAGCTCTTGTTGGAAGTTTTGTTGGATTAATTGTAGTATTCTCCACAAGAGGATTCTCTTCTAAATGAAAATCTTGATTTAAATTCCTTATAACAGTAGACCATCTATAAGGTAGCTCATATTAGAAAAAGAATTCTAGGTTATTCCTCTTGAATGACCTGCTATACATGAAAATCTATGGTTTATAGGGATAAATTTTTTTTGGGTTAACAGACCAAGGAGCCGCTAGGTGAATTTGCTAATCACCACTTAGAAAGATCAATACAATTCACCAAATCTTGATTCCTTTGGGTAAAGATAAAACAATAAATTATATGATGAATTTTAGTGTTTCTTGTAAACTGGTCCCATCGAGCATGCCAAAAAATATTGGGCATTGAATTGACATCAAGTTTTACTTGACACTACAACTGTCTATATTCCAATTCTCTATCTAGGCTTGCACTCGATAGTCATAGCTCAACACTCAACATTGGATGGACCAAAGGCTACTTCAATCCAACCTCCAAAGTAGGTTGGTTCTTTGTCAACTTAGTAATATGTTGACTCAATTAAGCTAAATAAGGGTTTTAGGAATAGTATTAGAAGAATTTTTAGGGTTAGAAAAATATGTATCCAACAATGGTCAGATAGGCTAACAACATAGGCATCTACAACATAAAACTACAACAAACTATTTTTGGTGTCCCACACTCAAGATTAGAAACACCCAAAACCATGATATATTTACATATTAAAGCATAAAATAGATATATTTTCCAAGAAGAAATATCAATATCCAATACATTGACAATCCAATTTAGTAGAATAGATCAATAACCAGATTTTATAGAAATAAAATTCCTACCAACACAGACCTAACTACAAATAGATTTCTACTACCTTCACAACTAGTAATCCAATAAAAATAGAATTAATTAACCATTACAGTATTGACAGAAATGCAATTCATAGCTTTTAACCTATTGAATGAAAGATATCAAATATTGCAAGTCTTGAGTCAAAAATCAAAGTAATGCTCCGTACATTAGTTTGGAGAAAATATTTACATACTAGGGCAAGCAAACACACTAGATCCAACCCCAAAAATTGAGGGTTCAACCTCTATTTATAGTTTAAAAATGAAATAATTGAAGGAGACATTACAAAGATTAAAATTTTTGAAAACTCAGTAGAGAGCTTTACTGACATTATCTCATTCGTTCATGGAGTTTTGAAAATCAATTGGAAATAATCTGCCATGGTAGCTCAGCTCTACAACTTGTTGGTTCATTTATGGCAATTGAGGTTCAAGCTATTATGAAATAGATCTATATCATTTGCTAATATTTGAATCTCCATTTCATCGTAGATTTGCAACCACTTAAGTTCTTTTTCTTGAAAATCCTTCAATGCTTCACCTTCCCACCTTTGAACTGACTATTCTTCAATTCGTCAAGAATCCACCTTTATATGTTATAACAGTGTCAGTAAAATTTTTATCATTGATGCTCTTAGTAGATGGCTATGATTAAATCTTTAGAAATTCTCTACAATCTAGAAAGAATAAAAAAACACCATTCCATAATTTATTAATGTTGATGTCAGCATTTTTGATGGTTTTGGCTAGTGAAATTGGGTTCTAGTGAGCAATGCACTAAGGTGCGAGCGAAATGGAGTCCACTATCAATCTGCTCACTTAGACTTAAAAATGTCTAACTTCATTTTCCCATTCAGGGCATAAAGCAAGTTGTAATCTGCTCAAAAAATATGTTGATGTCATCTTTGACTCGATTTGACTACAAAATTGCCAATCCACACTGTTAGCAATGCAACTAACCCTTATTGCCATTCTACTTCCTTTACAATAATTTTTACCTTCTTGTCACCATTCTAATACACCTTAGTCTTGAAACTCATAATAATGCATCTTATCAACACTTAGTTGTTGGAGCACACAGAATAAAGAAGAATTGCTAGTCTACAATTGATATCACACTAACATCATCGAAGCCAAAAAAACTTACAAATTAGAAACCTCATCAAAATTTATTGCCAATTACACTAGATATCAATTATAATCAAGTACTTAGATTATTATGTAAAAAAATAACACTAAGTATTGAGCATATTGGAGAACTCTTGTCGTGGATCCGCTCCAAAATACTCTATTACCTCAGTGGATTGGATATTTCATGCCTTAGAATAATTTTTTGAAATATTTCTAAGGATGTGGCAATTTTGGGCCTATAAGAGCATCACTCGATGATGGTGAGTGTGAAGTTATCCCCATGTGTGGTTTTCATTGGTTGATTTCCCTTATGGGCCCCATGTTAGCTTTAGGGTCCATTCTTCACTCCTCTTGTACTGCCCAGTCTTGTACTTTATCAAATAAAATATTCTAAAAAAAACCTTGAGCAACATTGTAAGATTCTTGAGCCATTATCCCACATGTATCCTATGATGGCCCTCATGGTGGTATATAAAGCACAACACCCACATAGATATTTGCAAATCAGGAAGTAGACTTTTGGGTGAAATGCCCTAGTGGAAGTAGGCCAACCATGACCCAACCCCTTAAACGAGTGAATCATGGCCATGATGTATGCTCCATCCTCTCCTATGGGAGCATTGATCAATTATGGTGAGTGTGGATTTATCCCCATGTGTGGTTTCCATTGGTTGATTTCCCTTGTGGGCCCCATGTTAGATTTAGGGCCCATTATTTGCTCCTCTTGTACTATCGAGTCTCATACTTTCTTGAATAAAATATTTCTAAAAATACCTTGAGAAACTCTATGAGAGTCTCTAGCCATTATCCCACATGTATCATATGATGGACCTCATGGTGGTATATAAAGCACAACACCCACATAGATATTTACAAATTAAGGAGTAGGATTTTGGATGAAATGCCCTAGTGGCAAGGTTATGCATAAGGGGTTGGACTTGAAATGAACTTGTAAAAAAATTGTGAAGCTTAATCAAACTCAAGGTAAACAAGGTGAATCCTAAGCAAATCAAATATATCATTTTCACACCATAATTTGGGGTATTTAAAGCCCTAAAAAATAAGGTCATATTTGGGATAAATTTTGACCTATTAAATCATCTTATAACTTCATAAAAACACCACCATTAGATTAGGCTCAAAAAGAGCTTTTCAACGAGTACAAATATACCTATGTTTGGATATATATTGTGGCAAATTGACCCTAATAAAAAATTAGTCCAAAAAACTTTATGCAAATGGACCAATGTTGAGGGTCCTCATATTCACCAATTTCCAATTTTAGAAATCCTGATATTCGTCCAATTTGTGAATATTTACCACTATGCATAACCCTGCCTAGTGGAAGTATGTCAACCATGACCCAACCTCTAAAATGAGAAAATCATAACCATGTTGTATGCTCCATCCTCTCATGTGGGAGCATCGCTTGATGGTGGTAAGTTTGGAGTTCTCCCCATGTGTGGTTTCCATTGGTTGATTTCTCTTGTGGACCCCGTGTTAGCTCTAGGTCCCATTCTTTGCTCCTCTCATATTACCTAGTCTTATACTTTATCAAATAAAATATTCTAAAAAAACCTTGAGCAACATTGCGAGAGTCTTGAGCCATTATTCCAAATGTATCCTATGATGGCCCTCATGGCGGTATATAAAGCACAACACCCAAATAGGTATTTACAAATCATGAAGCAGGTAAACCATAACCCAACCCCTCAAACAAGCAATCATGGCCATGTCGTATGTCCATCCTCTCTTGTGGGAGCATCACTCAATGGTGGTGATCATTGAGTTCTCCCTATGTGTGGTTTCCATTGGTTTATTTCCCTTATGGACCTCATGTTAGCTCTAGGGACCATTCTTCACTCCTCTCGTACTGCCCAATCTTGTACTTTCTCAAATAAAATATTCTAAAAAATACCTTGAGCAATGTTGTGAGAGTCTTGAGCCATTATCTCACATGTATCATATGATGGCCCTCATGATGGTATATAAAGCACAACACCCACATATATATTTACAAATCAGGAAGTAGGCTCTTGGGTGAAATGCCCAGTGGCAAGGTTATGCATAAGGGGTTGGACTTGAAATGAACTTGTAAAAAAATGGTGAAGCCTAATAAAAATCAAGGTAAACAAGGTGAATCCTAAGCAAATCAAATCTATCATTTTCACACCATAATTTGGGGTATTTAAAGCCCTAAAAAATAAGGTCATATTTGGGATAAATTTTGACCTATTAAATCATCTTATAACTTCCTAGAAACCCCCCATTAAATTAGGCTCAAAAAGAGCTTTCCAACGAGTACAAATATACTTATGTTTGGATATATATGTTGTGGCTAATAGACCCCAAGAACAAATTAGTCCCAACAATTTTAGGTGAATGGTCCAACATTGAGGGTACTCATATTCATCAATTTCCAATTTTAGAAATCCCAATATTCGTCCAATTTGTGAATATTTACCACTATGCATAACCCTGCCCAGTGGAAGTAGGTCAACCATGACCCAACCTCTAAAATGAGAAAATTATAACCATTTTGTATTCTCCATCCTATGATGTGCGATCATCGCTTGATGGTGGTGAGTGTGGAGTTCTCCCCATGTGTGGTTTCCATTGTTTGATTTCCCTTGGGGACCCCAAGTTAGCTCTAGGTCCCATTCTTTGCTCCTCTCATATTACCTAGTCTTGTACTTTCTCAAATAAAATATTCTAAACAAAACCTTCAACAACGTTGCGAGAGTATTGATCCATTATCCCAAATGTATCCTATGATGGGCCTCATGGTGGTATATAAAGCATAACACCCAAATAGGTCTTTGCAAATCATGAAGCAAGTCAACCATCACCCAACCCCTCAAACGAGTGAATCATGGCCATGCCGTATGTCCATCCTCTCTTATGGGAGCATCACTCAATGGTGGTGAGAATGGAGTTATCCATATGTGTGGTTTCCATTGGTTGATTTCCCTTATGGACACCATGGTAGCTCTAGGGACCATTATTCACTCATCTCATACTGCCTAGTCTCGTACTTTCTCAAATAAATATTCTAAAAAAATACCTTGAGCAATGTTGTGAGAGTCTTGAGCCATTATACCACATGTATCCTATGATGGAACTCATGGTGGTATATAAAGCACAACACCCACATAGATATTTGAAAATAATGAAGTAGAATTTTGGGTGAAATGCCCTAGCGAAAGCAGGTCAACCATGATCCAACCCCTCAAACGATAAAATCATGTCCATGTCATATGCTCCATACTCTTCTATGGGAGCATCGCTTGATGGTGGTGAGTGTGGAGTTATTACCATGTGTGGTTTTCACTGGTTTATTTTCCTTGTGGACCCCATGTTAGCTCTAGGTCATCCATTCTTCACTCCTCTCATACTGCCCAATCCTATACTTTCTCAAATAAAATATTCTAAAAAATACCTTGAGCAACGCTGCGAGAGTCTTGAGTCACTATCCCACATGTACCATATGATGGTCCTCATGGTGGTATATAAAGCAAAACATCCACATAGGGATTTGTAAATCAAGAAGCAATATTTTGGGTGAAATGCCTTAGTGGAAGTAGGCCAACCATGACCCATCCCCTCAAATAAATGAATTATTGCCATGTCGTATGCTCCATCCTCTCCTACAGGATCATCACTCGATGGTGGTGAGTGTGGATTTCTTCCAATTTGTGGTTTCTATTGGTTGATTTCCCTTGTGGACCCCATGTTAACTTTAGAGCCCATTCTTCACTCCTCTCGAACTACCCAGTCTCATACATTTTCAAATAAAATATTCTAAAAAATACCTTAAGCAACATTGCGAGAGTCTTGATCCATTATCCCACATGTATTATATGATGGAAATAATGGTGGTATATAAAGCACAACACCCACATAGAGCTTTACAAATTAGGAAGTAGAATTTTGGGTGAAATACCCTAGTGGAAGTAGGACAACCATGACCCAACCCCTCAAACGAGTGAATCATGGCCATGTCGTATGCTCCATCCTCTCTTGTGGGAGCATCACTCGATGGTGGTGAGTGTGGATTTATTCCCATGTGTGGTTTTCATTGGTTTATTTCCCTTGTGCATCCCATGTTAGCTTTAGAGCCCATTCTTCACTACTCTCATACTACACAGTCTCGTACTTCCATATTACCACATGTATCCTACAATCACCCTCATGGCACAACACCCACATAGAGCTTTGCAAATCAGGAAGTAGGCTTTTGGGTGAAATGCCCTAGTTGAAGCAGGCCAACCATGACCCAATCCCTCAAATGAGTGAATCATGGCCATGTTGTATGCTCCATCCTCTCTTATTGGAGCATTGCTTAATGGTGATGAGGGTGGATTTCTCCCCATGTGTTATTTCAATTGGTTTATTTCCCTTGTGGGACCCATGTTAGCTTTGTGGCCCATTCTTTGCTCCTTTCGTACTTCCTAGTCTCATACTTTCTCAAATAAAATATTCTAAAAATTACCTTGAGCAATGCTATGAGATTCTTGAGTCATTATCCCATATGTATCCTATGATAGCACTCATGGTGGTATATAAATTACAAAAACCACATAGAGCTTTGCAAATCAGGAAGCAAACTTTTGGATGAAATGCCCTAGTGGAAGAAGGCCAACCATGACCCAACCCCTCAAACAAGTGAATCATGGCCATGTTGTATGCTCCATCCTCTCCTATGGGAGCATTTCTCAATGGTGGTGAGTGTGGAGTTCTCCCCATGTGTGGTTTCCATTCGTTGATTTCCCTTGTGGATCCCATGTTAGCTCTAGGGCCCATTATTTTCTCCTATCATACTACCCAATCTTGTACTTTATCAAAAAAATATTCTAAAAAATACCTTGAGCAATGTTACGAGAGTCTTAAGCCATTATCCCACATGTATCCTATGATGGCCCTCATGGTGGTATACAAATTACAACACCTACATAGAGCTTTTCAAATCAGGAAGCATGATTTTGGGTGAAATACCCTAGTAGAAGAAGGTCAACCATGACCCAACCCTTCAAACAAGTGAATAATGGCCATGTCGAATGCTTCATACTATCCTATGGGATCAACGCTCTATGGTGGTGAGTGTGGAGTTCTCCCCATATGTGGTTTCTATTGATTTATTTCCCTTGTGAACCGCAAGTTAGCTCTAGAGCCCATTCTTCGCTCCTCTCATACTACCCAGTCTCATACTTTCTTAAATAAAATATTCTAAAAAATACCTTGAGCAATGTTGTGATATTATTGCTCTATTATCCCACATGTATCCTTTTATTTCCCTCATCATGGTATATAAAGCACAAAACCCACATAGATATTTTCAAATCAGGAAGCATGATTTTGGGTGAAATACCCTAGTGGAAGCATGCAAACCATAACCCAGTCCCTCAAACAAGCGAATCATGGCCATGTCGTATGCTCCATCCTCTCTTGTGGGAGCATTGATCGATGGTGGTGAGTGTGGAGTTCTTCCTATGTATGGTTTTCATTGGTTTATTTTCCTTTTGGAACCCATCTTAACTATAGAGCCCATTCTTTGCTCCTATCGTACTACCTAGTCTCATACTTTCTCAAAAAAAATATTCTAAAAAATATCTTGAGCAATGCTACGAGATTCTAGAGCTATTATCCCACATGTATTCTATGATGGTCCTCATGGTGGTATATAAAGAACAACACCCACATAGAGCTTTGCAAATTAGGAAGCAAGATTTTGGGTGAAATGCCCTAGTGGAAGCAGGCCAACCATGACCCAATCCCTCAAACAAGCAAATCATGGCCATGTCGTATGCTCCATACTCTCCTATGGGAGAATCACTCAATGGTGTTGAGTGTGTATTTCTTGCCATGTATGGTTTCTATTAGTTTATTTCCCTTATGGATCCCATGTTAAATCTAGGGCCCATTCTTTGCTCCTCTTGTACTACCCACTATCGTACTTTATCAAATAAAATATTCTAAAAAATACCTTGAGCAACACTATAAGAGTCTTAAGCCATTATCCCACATGTATCTTGTGATGTCCCTCATGGTGGTATATAAATCACAACATCCACATAGATATTTGCAAATAAAAAAGTAGGCTTTTGGGTGAAATGCCCTAGTGGAAGCAGGCCAACCATGATCTAGCCCCTCAAACGAGTGAATCATGGCCATGTCGTATGCTCCATCCTCTCCTATGGGAGCATCACTCAATGGTGGTGAGTGTGGATTTCTCCCCATGTGTGGTTTTCATTGGTTGATTTCCCTTGTAGACCCCATGTTAGCTTTAGGGCCCATTGTTTGCTCCTTTTGTAACACTCAATTTCATACTTTCTAAAATAAAATATTCTAAAAAATACCTTGTGCAATGCTACAAGTTTAGTAAGCCATTATCCCACATGTATCCTACGATGCCCCTCATTGTGGTATATAAATAACAACACCCACATAGAGTTTTGCAAATCAAGAAGTAGGCTTTTGGGTGAAATACCCTAGTAGAAGTAGGCCAATCAAGATCCAGCCCCTCAAACAAGCAAATAATGGCCATACCATTTGATCCATCCTCTCCTATTGGAGTATCACTCAATGGTGGTGAGTTTGGATTTCTCCCCACGTGTGGTTTTTATTGGTTGATTTCCCTTGTGGGTCCCATGTTAGATCTAGGGCCCATTATTTGCTCCTCTTGTATGGCCCAGTCTAGTACTTTCTCAACTAGAGTATTCTAAAAAATACCTTGAGTAATGTTGTGAGACTCTTGATCCATTATCCCACATGTATTCTACGATGGCCCTCATGGTGGTATATAAAGCACAACACCCACATAGAGCTTTTCAAATCAAGAAGTAGGATTTTGGGTGAAATGCCCTAGTGGAAGCAGGCCAACCATGACCCAACCCCTCAAATGAGTAAATCATGGCCATGTCATATGCTCCATCCTCTCTTGTGGGAGCATCGCTTGATGGTGGTGAGTGTGGATTTCTCCCCATGTGTGGTTTTCATTGGTTGATTTACCTTATGGGTCCCATGTTAGCTCTAGGGTCCATTCTTCACTCCTCTCATACTACCTAGTCTAGTACTTTCTTAAATAAAATATTCTAAAAAATACCTTGAGCAACATTGTGAGAGTCTTGATCCATTATCCCACATGTATCCTATGATGGCCCTCATGGTGGTATATAAATCACAACACCCACATAGAGCTTTGCAAATTAGGAAGTAGGATTTTGGGTGAAATGCCCTAGTGGAAGCAGGCCAACCATGATCCAACCCCTCAAATGAGAGAATCATGGCCATGTCGTATGCTCCATCCTCTCCTATGGGAGCATCGCTCGATGGTGGTGAGTGTGGAGTTCTCCCCATGTGTGGTTTCTTTTGGTTGATTTCCCTTGTGGGTCCCATGTTAGCTCTAGGGTCCATTCTTTGCTCCTCTTGTACTACCCAGTCTCGTACTTTCTCAAATAAAATATTCTTAAAAATACCTTGAGAAACACTGTGAGAGTCTTGAGCCATTATCCCACATGTATCCCACGATGACCCTCATGGTGGTATATAAAGCACAACACCCACATAGAGCTTTGTAAATTAGGAAGTAGGATTTTGGGTGAAATGCCCTAGTGGAAGTAGTTCAACCATGATCCATCCCCTGAAATGAGTGAATCATGGCCATGTCATATGCTCCATCCTCTCTTGTGGGAGCATCACTCTATGGTGGTGAGTGTGGAGTTCTCCCCATGTGTGGTTTCCGTTAATTAATTTTCCTTGTGGGACCCATGTTAGCTCTAGGGCCCATTCTTCACTCCTCTCGTACTACACAGTCTCGTACTTTCTCAAATAATATACTCAAATATAAACTTATTTTCATTGCTCAATATAAATCCATATATTCAACTATAAAATACTCATCTAAACATAACCTCAAATGTAAATATCATTATGTAATTCCTATTAACATAATATCTTGATATAACCTAAAATACTATTATATTTTTCATTAAATATAAAATATTAGTATGTTAATCCTATTAACATAATCTCTTAACATATCATTATTTTAACTTTATCTGTATTTAAATAAAATATAAAACATATAATGAAATCCTCCTTTTATTATTTTATAAACATTCTTTAAAGAATAGTAAATAACCATAAACTATTTTATTATTTTAAAGATAACCTACTTTCATTTTAGACTGGTTTCTCTATAGAAAATAAAGTGCCTAAATTGACATTCACTCGATTTATTTTATTTATTAAAATAAAACTATGCAAAAAAATTGAAGTCCCAAGGCTATGTTCAAAAAGGGTTCCAATCTATGCAAGGTGAGATCAAACCAAGGAATCACAAACACGTAGCAGCTTTAGTGTTGGAAGGGTGTCAAACCAAGTGCGCTGCCAACTAGTGCTAGCTTGGACACCAACTAGAGTAGGCTTAGAATATCCCATCGCACATCCAAACAAATGGGGCATTTGCTCATTGAAAACCAACCCATACTACAGTGTCATAGGTGGGACTAAAACAAACTATGAGCAGATAATACTTATCCTCTCAACTCATGAAAACCTTAAAACAACACCACATGTTCAAAGATCACCATGTGTTCCTAACTGCTCACCAAAGCTCCAATCCTATGGTTGAATTAACTTTAAAATCACACAATGAGGGGGTTTTGGTGTTGTTCTGCATCGTGAAACACAATGATGCCCTAGGATTCTTACCATCTACCAACAAGGAAAACCATGGTTAGGTGCTAGCATATAGTGGTCTTAAACTCTAATCCTCTTATTCTCGATTCAAACCTGACTGTCTAGCTGTAAACTCTACACTTAATTATCAATATAGGGTGAAAATTTTAAAGAACAATAATCCAATATAGATTATACCACAATGATTAATCTCATACTTAATTTTGTTTTTCTTAGTTTCAGGTTTGTGGAAAATAATAAAAGTTACAAGAAAAGAAATTGTGTTGAATTAAAATAAAATGCAATTTTATGATTCAGACTAATTAAATGTTGTGTATGTTTATTGGTATGGATCCAAATGCAACCTATTATTTTAACTATATATTTTACCTTATAGTCTAAAATGATGTAGTTTAATTTAATTAATAATTTAAAATTAATTCTATGTATTAACTAATCCTAACCTATTTCAGGGGTGAGAGAATAGGGACTAGTTGTAGGAGTGGGCCCTACCTCCTATAGGACAGTGTAAATATTTCTCCCCTAATCTATTTTACTTTAGTAACTAATGTGCATTAAAACTACTAATATTATTTTAATTCATTATGCAAGAAAATACAGTAAATATTACATAAGAAAATAAATCATAATGAAATCAACGACACAGTTACCAAATTCATGATGAAAAGTGTTGTTGCTTTATTGATGAAAATTCAAATGTACAGGATCTCAAACATCAAGCCTTTAGAATAGCAAAAATTATATACAAATCATTTGAACATTCGAACTTTTCAAAGGTCTCTTCCCTGTATTTTATAATGTCGCTTGGTCATTTTCAATGAAATTCTTCTACTTATTTTTCCATGTTTCTTATCAGTTTGATGATTTGAATACTAAACTTATAACAATAATAATCTAAAATAATACTATTTTGTAACATCCTTGGACTTTGTCATAATCATAATGGTCCAAGTGGAAAACTAATGAACCAACATAACAGGAGTTCTTAATTTGAATAATCATGATGGTCCAAGTTGTTATTATCTATCCTTCATTTCAAGAAGATACAAAATAGGCTTGCATCTAGATATAAACATATTAACAACGTAATAATCTTACAAATTTCTAATAAAAAATTATATAAATTAATAAATATAAAATATGTTGTAAAATGCCAACATGTAAGTCAATTGTGTTGATTGTATATGCTACATAGTGATGCTATGATGTCACTAGACATGGCATAACAATGCATTAGACAGTTTGACTTGGTCAATATTCTTTCTGTGATGCCCTTCAATAGGTGCTTTCTATAGTAGTATTCCATAGCTACTTTCTATAGCGTTTGTCCATGAGTCTTCCTTAGAACATCATTCTTGGGACTGGTCTTTCCACACTTGTCATCTGGTCCATACCTTGCTGCATCATTTTCTGCAAAACTCCTACAACATTCTCCTATCGAAAACACATAGAAACTTGCACACTTTTGTGTAAAACACAAGTAGAATAATTTTCATTGTTATAAATCAAGTTCATTTATATATCATATGAATAAGATAAAATAATCATTAAAATACATTTGTTTTCATAAATTTACAGTTAGAAAATAGATTAAACTTGCACAAAATACGGTTTTAACACTCATCATTCCTTGAAACTAAAGGATATGCATGTCCTCATGCATACAAATTAAAATTACAGTATGTCCAATGAAATTCTGCTGAAAATTTTAATAATATTAATAGTTTGTAGACATAGTAATTAAGACATTGCAATGTTACGTAAAACAATTTTTAGGTATAAGTAAAACACTACAAATATTTTCATAAATTGTTTGATAATTCTTATCAAATAAGGGACTGTAAATTTCTTCAAATAAAATACTAAAATTGTATACATGAAATATTTGCATTCATTCATGGAAATAAGTCTGCAAAAATAAAATACTACAAAGTGAAAATAAAAAAAAAATTAGATATGCGAAAGGAAAATATTGTAGATATTAATATAGAATAATTAAAAGCTTCTACAAATAATTAAAATCAAATATCATCATGAAATTCAAATAAAGTCTATAAATATAATTATGCAAGTTCATCGAAGGTCTGTTATGGCTTTTTGAATGTCCATGTTTGACTTAAATTTTAGCCGAGATGAAAATCGTGTTGGTTTTGGTATTTTTCTGGAAAATTCCTTTCTCGCTTCACCTTCTACACCTTTTATTTGGCCTCCTTGGGATCAATTTGTTGTTTAACATATACTATATTCACATGCTCGACCTCTATAGATCTGTAGAATGGTATGGAGACCACACATCTATTGATATTACAACACAAAGAAGGAAAAGCATGTAATCTAAGCATACATTTGATAAAAATAAGGAAATAAAAAAGGAAGCTCTCTTTTATTAATCAAATGAGTCTTATTACAAATTTATCCCTCTTAGGGATACCAAAGTTTGATACAATTGTTACAATAAGCAAATGACCCCAAAAAAGGGGAAGATGTGTTTCAAATTGGTCTTCATATCTCCATCAACTCTGCTTGAGGGCTTACAAGGATGCCTCCTTATCTATTTTTCAAGAGGAACTTGATGTTGAGAGTGCCTTGTAGCTTGAAAGATCCTGTAACATGCATATAAGAAACAACAAAGCACAATTAAAAGCATATGAGGCCTCTCATGATGAGGCTTTTGTCAAGAAAATGCAAGAAGTATGGCTAAACTTGAAAGAAAGCATAAAGATATGCAAATATATTTACAAAATAGCTGAATTAATGCAAAGCATGCTTGAAAACAAGTAGATCTAGCTAATCTAACATGTAATTTGCAATAAAAGCATGAAATGAAGCTAATCTAAGAAGATTATTGAAATCTAGCAAATGTGACCAAAATTAAGGTAAAGCTACCTCTAATATTGCTAATTAACCATGCAAATATGTAAATTAAGACTAATCTAGGCTATGTTAATCTATTTGCATAACTAGAATGGAAAACCTATGGCTAAAATAGAGGGAAATGAGCATCAAACCCTAGCCACGGGTGTTAAACGCAACGGGCTCTATTAGCCATGGATGACATCCACGATTGAGGAAAAACTCCTCTTTCTCTTGAAACCAAGGCTAGAAACTCTCAAATCCTCCAAGGAATTGATGGTCAAGGGTCACCTCGATGTTCTAGAATATATTGGTGATGTGAATTCACTAGAATTCATAATGGAAGTGTGTCAATTGTCAAGCTTGCTCCTCAAGCTCTTGAGATCTCCATTGTTGCAAGGTTGATGATCAAATTGAATTTTGGTAGCATCTTGTTACTCTTCACAAGGTGCAATTGGCTCTCCAATTTGATAGGGCTTTGCTACATCAAAATTGGAATCCCTTCTAGTTACCCTCTCAAATTTTGAGGGGGTCTTATAGCCTATCCAACTCCTCATCCTAGCTTCCTTGAGAAGCCAAGATCAAGAATTGATAGGTTGGAGCAGTTGGGAGGAATCATCCAGAAGCTTCCTCACCCAAAACTACCCAAGATCGGTTGCATATAGTCGTTACAACCAATTTGGCTCGGCTCAGGAGGCCGAGATAGTTATAGGGCTAGTCATGGCTCTTAAATGCAACTAGGACCCTAGCTGTGGGTGTCAACCGTGGCTGAGATCTTAGCTGCGGATGCCATCCACGACTAAGGTTGAATAGGCCCAGGATGCCTAAAATGAGTGGTTAAAACCACTACTTTGCCTTGGAAAGGTCCAAGATCATTCATATGGTCTGCAAAGATGCCCATATGAGTAGTCTCCTAAACATGACGTGTTTTAGGTGTCTATAGATACCCCTTTTGGGATGCATTGTGGGAAAACACAATGCTAAGCAAAAATAGACCACCTAAAGCCATGTTATAGGTTGAATGATGATCATTGATCTGATCAACATTAGATGCCTCAATCCTACAAAAGGATGCACATCTTAGAATCATTGCTTCCAATGGGATGGAAGGCTTAAATTTGCAAAGCTTTCACGTGTCCAGATGCGATTGGGTAGCATCTATGCTACAATTGTTTCGATAGGTGGAGAAATTCAAAATTTAAACTGGTATATTTGCTTTTGCCCTAGCAGAAGGGTAAGCTTATGATAGTTGTTAGCAATGATTCGTAAGATGAACGCAATTTGACATGATCGAGTGATCCTTTATTGATTTTGATTATGATTTTGATATTATGACTACCCCCTCAAGCGACGAGTCGATGAGGGTAAGGATAAGTAAATAAAGCGACGAGTCACTTGACCAAGATGAATAATTTGGATGATTTAAGACTTTTGCATTTTGTTATATGGCAAGGCCTATTACAACCATGATTTCAACCATTAATAGTAATTGTACATCTCTATCCCATGGAGTAGTTCAACCACAATGGCCTTCTTAGGGAATCAAGATGATAGCAATTCCATTTAAGCTTGTGATGAATCACTATGTTCGATGATCTGCTAAAAAATTCATAGAAGAAATGAAATGAATGCCTCATTCCCATGGGGCAGTCCAACCACCATGGTCTTCTTTAGGATTGAAGTGAAGACATTTCAATTTCAATGATGACTAATTTACATCAAATGACCTTATAGTAATTTACTCATCTTGTTAGATTGCATGGAGCGCAAGTCACTGCAACCGCCAAGTGTATAGGGTAAATAACTAGATACGAGGCGCATTTGAAATTTTGATTTATTTGATTATTTTTGGTATTTTGTAATTTATGATGATTTACATCAATGACCTTATGATAATTTACTCTTATCTTCTAGATTGCATGGAGTGCAAGTTGCTGCAACCACCAAGTGTATAGAATAAATAACTAGATATGAGGTGCATTTGAATTTTATTTTATTTTATTTTATTTGTTATTTTTGAATAATTTACCTCAAATGGCCTTATGGTAATTTACTCATCTTGTTAAATTGCATGGAGCACAAGTCGATGCAACTACCAAGTGTATAGAATAAATAACTGGATACGAGGTACATTTGAATTTTGATTTTTGAGTTTTTGATTTCTTTTTAAAATTCTAAACCGGTAGATATGCATTAATGTCCATTATGAAACTCCTTATGGTGAGAAAATGTGTGCATTTATGGGACTTGATCAAAGAACTAGGACATCTTTGGAGCCTTTTGGGATTTGACCAAATAATTAAGTGATCTTTGGAGCATTTTGATGAATGTTACTATTGATTAGACCTTATCTGTTTTATTTATTGGGGAATATGGATCATGCCCTAGTTAATGCTTGCAAATATTTTTGTTTTGATTTTATGTTTATGAGATGCAATATGGATGCAATGCTTATATGATATTGATTATTGCTATATGGATGTGATGTATTGATGACATGCACTAGCTAGATGATATATGTATGATTAGATGCTATGATCTAGATGTATAGATGGACTACTATGTATGCATATATGGATGTAATGATGTATTAAATGCATGTTTAATTTTATTGATTTTTTATGCATTTAATTTATGTTGATATGATATGATGAATGTAATGCATTATTTATATGATGATGATCTAATGTAAATGAACTTGTATGCTTTAATCACTTAAAACATAAGGAATGAATGTAATATGTGTTTACAAACTAATGGATGACACCATAGAATGTATAAAAATCATGAATGTAAATGGTAACTCTTATCATAAGAATTAATCATTTAAGCATCCATATGTGAGATGAGATGATGAGATGTATGTTTTTTTTTTTAATTGATGATTGAGTGATTGATTTGTTGCTATAAGGGATTTTTGAGGTTTTCCATGAGACTCAAACACCCTAGTTGATTAATCAAAAGTTGTATAATGACTATACAAGACTCTTGAAAGACCAAGCTTTTGTTATGAAGACCAAGATATTCATTATCCCTGTGTGTGCAAATGAATATATTAGATGAGACATAAGACTACCTCATTTCTAGGTGGGATTCATTCAGCCCATTGTTGTAATGAGGATCACCAAATGTTCACCATGATCCTAAGTTTGGACGTAGTTAGACTAGACCACTAGGTAATACAGGCCACCTAAAGCTAGCTCATTTGTAAATTGCTTAGAACTACCCCAATGCCAGGCGGGATTCATTCAGCCCATTGTTGTATTGGGGATCACTCAATGGTTTCGAGTAGTGACCATTCCAGGGATTCAAGCTCTTCACCCCCTTATTTTCTTCACATTTATTGGGATACTTGCTCATGCTTAGTGATGAAAATCATTATTTATTTTGTATTTTTTTTAGCAAGGGATTTTGCTTTGATTTTGGAATTTTCTTATTTTGAAAGCAAGGGATTTCTTTGGGTAGGGGGGAGCTTGTCCTTTTATCAATGATCAACACCCTAGACCATGCGCATCACAAGATGAGCAAGTAAAAACCTTTCACTTAAGGTGACTAGGACCACTTTGTAGTGTTCATATTTCCTTGTCTAGAATTAGGATTGTTAATGTGTTTAATTAGTGATGGGATTTTGACATATGCTAGGTGCTATCAAAACTAGACCTCATCTCCAAAAGCAAAGATAGCTTTCTACAAAATCTGAGAAGATCACTAGGTATGGCTGAATGACCGAAAAACCCTAGTATATTCCTTATAGCAATAGGAGGGGTTGTGTTGAAAAACATAATTACTCACAAGGGTGATGGATGATGATGATGAATAGATGCATGATTAAGATACAAACATGGTGTCATTTGTAAGATTGTAAACACAACCTATCCTAATGCAAGTGCAATGGATGAAAATGCCTAATGCAATGCAATTAAATGAATGCATATGCAAAATGTAAAATGTAAATGTTTTTGAGTTTTATTGCTTTTTTAATTTTTTTGATATTTTTCAATTGTTTTTTAAATTTTTGAATTTATTTTGAATGTTTTTGAATTTTTGATTTTTATGTGTGGAATACCTTAAGATGAAGAATGTTGAGAGGTTCAGGCTCTTCAACACCTTCAAGCGATGTTAGGTGATATGTTCCAGGTCCTATCTTCTCTGAGATGATATATGGACCTAACCAATTGGCCATAAATTTATCTCGTAAGTGCGGTGGTAGGTTTGAGTTCTATTGGTTTTCTTTCAGCACAAGATCCCCAAATTTAAAGTCTCTCAGATGGACTTTATTATTATAAGCTCATTTTAGGTATTCCTGATAAACATGAAGATGCTCAAGGGCATTCACATGATGTTCATCAAGAAGCATCAATTGGTCGAGGTGAGCTTGTCATGCAGTGTCATCATCGATGAACTCTTTCAATGTGATGCATAAGGTTGGAATTTCCAACTCTAAGGGCATAATGGCCTCAGTACCATATACTAGTGAAAATAGGGTTGCCCTAGTGGGCATCCATATACTAGTCCTGTAAGCCCATAATGCAAGGGGTAGCTGGATATGCCAATCTTTGTGGTTCTCTTGAACAATATTTTTCAAGATAGCTACCACTATCTTGTTAGAAGCTTCAACTTACCCATTTGCTTGTGGATAGTATGGAGTCACAAAATTATGTTGTATATTATACTTGGACGTTAAAGCCCTTACAATTTTATTTTTGAATGATGTTCCATTATCCGATATGATCTTGGATGGTATCCCAAAATGACATATGATATTGTGGAGTATGAACTCCATAATACATGCTCCTATTATCATTGTTAAAGGGATTGCTTCCACCCATTTTTTAAAGTACTCAGTGGTCATTATAATGAATGTATGTCAGCCCGATGATGGGGGAGAGATCTTACCAATTAGATCAAAACCCCACTGAGCAAATGGCCAAGTTGCTTGAATGGGTTGTAAGGCCTATGATGGCAAGTGCATAAGATTAGCATGATGCTGACATTTGATGCATTTCTTGACATACATTGTGCAATCCTTCTCCATAGTGGGCCAATAATAACCCATTCGAAGGATGCGCTTGATGATGGCCATGCCGCTAAAATGGCCATCGCATGTACCATCATGAGCTTGTGAGATTGCCCAAGTTGATTCTTGGGGCTCAAGGCAATGAAGGAGAATTCCATCATAGCTTCGATGATACAAGATATCTCCTAGAAAGACATACTTAGTCACTTTCTATTTGAATGCTCATTTTGTGGCATGTGATAATCCCTATGGGATTACACCAAGCTTAAGGAAATCATGTATTTGTGACATCCAATCTTGATAGGCAATAACTTCAACTGATTGAATGACATGTTCCCATTGCAGTTCGACTTGTACAAAAGTTGATTGGGAAACTACCTTATGGAGAATAGTAGTACCATTCTCTGTAGGACCCTACGAAAGCAAAGATCCCCAAGGTACCTTTTTTAGAAAGTCTTTAGCTTTGTAGAACCATTCATGGGTTGGTTCTATTTGAATCATGTGGATTGATTCTTGATTGTTTTGTGCCTCATGTTGTATCATGGATTGCAATAGCATTTTCACTTGAATGGTAGTGAAGTCAGTAGATGGATTCTGAGGGATTAAGGATCCCAAAGATGCCATGGTGTCTACAAATCTATTGGATATTCGAGGGATTGCCTTGATGTCATACCATTCTAGTTGGGCTAGATATGTGTCCACAAGCTCTTTATATACCTTCAAAATGGGACATCTACACTGATAGATCCCCTTAACTTGATTAACAATGAGCAAGGAGTCACCAAAGATATTTAGCTTTTTGATCTTCATGGTGAGCATTGTTTGGAGACCCAAGATTAGGGCCTTATATTCAACATTATTGTTGGTACAAGGGAAATTGAGCTTAAATGACAAGGGCATTGGAGCACCTTGTGGCATGAAGAACATAATTCCTGCACCACCCCCTTGCTCGCATTTGGAACCATCGAAGAACAAAGACATATCTGCTTGATTATCAAGTTCTTCGGGTTTTGGTGACTCCGATAATGCAAAGACTGCATCATCGAGAAGCTCTATGACAAGAGGCCTATGATCCTGAAGAGGAGCCTCTACCAATTGATCTGCTATGACTTATCCCTTGATAGAATTTTGACTTATGAATTCTAGATCGAATTCTATCAATAGCATGATCCACTTTGCAGTACGTGTATTATGATACATTTTACTCATCATGTACTACAAAGGATTTTGTTTTGATACCACATATGTCATATGGCTCAACATGTAGTGGTGCAACTTCTTCATCGCAAAGACTACTTCTAAGCATAATTTTTCCACATATGCGTATCGTAGCTCATAGCTGACTAGAGTTTGGATGATGTAATATATTACCTGTTCTTTGCCTTGCAAGTTCTTTTGGGCTAACATGGTTCCCAATGCAAAGTTGATGGTAGATATATATAATAAGAATGGCACCTCTAGTCGAGGTGGAGCTAAAACTGGTGGTGTTTCTAGGTACTGCTTGATCTCAACAAAGGCCTTTTGATAGTCCTCATCCCAATTAAATGGGACTCCCTTGTGTAGCAATCGATTCATGGGTCGATATTTATTCGATAATTATGTGATGAATCACTTTATGGATGCTACTTTGCCCTATAGGCTTCTCAATTCCTTGATATTAGTGGGAGGACACATTTCTAAAATGACCTTGACCTTTGTTGGGTCAACTTTGATCCCTCATTTAGAAATGATGAATCCCAAGAGTTTTCCTGATGTTACGCCAAAGACGCATTTCTTGGGATTCAACCTGACATTGTGCTCTATCAGGCGATCGAAGACTTTCCTGAGAACCTCGGCATGCTCTGAATGCAACAATGACTTCGCCAATAAGTCATCGATATAATCCTCTAGGATCTTATGCATGTAGTCATGAAAGATATATGTCATGGCCCGCTGATATGTAGCACCAATATTTTTAAGACCGAATGGCATAACTTTGTAGCAAAATGTTCCCCATGGCATTGTGAAAGTGGTTTTATGTTGGTCTTCAAGTTTAATCTGAATTTGATTGTAACCAAAAAAACCATCCATAAGGGAAAGCATCTCATGACCTACAATCGCATCTACCAGAGCATCGATATTAGGCAATGGGAATGAATCCTTTGGTGTTGCCTTATTGAGGTCTCTAAAATCCATACAAATACGGATCCTTCCATCAGGTTTTCCTACAGGTACCATGTTTGATACCCATTCTAGATAGTCGATGGAAATGATGAATTCTACATCCAACAATTTTTGCAATTCATATTTAACCATCAAAGCGATGGTTGGATGCATCTTCCTAAGTTTTTGCTTTACTGGTTTCTTGGTGGGGTCCAATGAAAGGTTATGAGTAACCAATTTTGGATCTAGACCCGACATATCCTTGTAAGTCCAAGCAAAGAGATCAGGTTTCTCTTTCAATAGAGGAATGAGGGTGGTGCACTCCTCAGGAGATAAGCTCTCTCCAAATTTAACCTTCCTTGGATTCATGGGATCTTCACTGATATCCACTTTGAAGGTTTCCTCTATTGACATATGTGACCCCTCCTCAAGCTGGTGAGGCGTAGGGATCAAATGGATGTCATCCACTAGGTTTAAAGGTTCCACTAAATCAAAATTACCCTCAGCATGATAAACATCATATGCACAGCCTAGCACAAAATGAAATGGTTGTAACATTTCTTCATTAGGGAAGAAATATTTAGGCTCTAAAGGTGAATTGGCATGATCAAAATCAATGGCCTCAGGATTGAGGTACAAAGGTTTTGAAGGGTCAGATGGATTGTAGAGTGGAGTGGTCAAATCAATGGAGATCATGTTGATGGAATGGATGAAATCTCTAGGACCACATGACATAGACTCTACATCTCTATATTGATCCCCACACTCTAGATGTGGCTCAGGAGGTATGGGGATAACTAGATCCTCTCTAGGAATAGATAGGATAATTGGATCCTCATGGAAGACATTGCACTTTTAGTTGAAGGTCAGGAAGACCATGTGATATATTTCATTCAAGTTCACTGGTCGCATCAGGATTCGAGGTCCTAGGAAGACTGTATGGTACACTTCTTCCATATCTACCTGGGGTAATAGATGATGTAAATGTTGAGGGCCTAAGTAGGCCAACTCGATCTCATATTCATATTCCTCATCCTCTAAGGAATTCTCATCATCATCTTCTCTAGAATTACATTCTAGTCCACCTCTCAGAGATGGATTCTAAATCTCCTTCCTTAGAAGTAGCTTCTGATTTAGGCTCTACTATTATACCAAGATTTTGGGTTTCAATGCTAATGTCATCGATATATATATGTTTCTCAATAAGCCAATTCAATTCTTGGAATATCATCTAGACTAGCCTCCACCAAGATATTATCATGATAGATCAAAGGTGGTTCTATGGCAACCATAGTCACCGACTAGTCACCCCTTCAAGAATATGAAGGGTTAGGATGGTAGGGGTTCCAATCGACATCATCTACCCCCATGCTTAGGTTCAGGTGATCTAAAGATATAGCTAGAAGCTCATCCTGACCTCTTATATCATAACCCAATCTAAACCTATCAGATGGTAACTGATAGTGTAGTTGATATGGGGTTCGATACCCTTGTTCGAATAGACCCAGACCATAACCATGCCAATGGTAACGCTCAAAATATCGAAGGGTGAACTCTGGGTTAGATAGATAATGAACATTCACTATGAATGGTTCATCATCATCTTCTTCTATAGGTGTACGATCTACAAGTTGATCTAGGCCTCCATAGATGAAGTTAGTTTGATTGGGTGGCACCCCTAGTGGTACCACCATCCTGATAGGAAAGCGATGGGCTTGAGGTCTACCCATATCCTATGCAGATTCGATGATTGGTGTGAAAGTCACATTCTACACTAGGTATTCTGCTAACCTAGGATTGACTAAATGAATTATCACCTATGGTGTAGATGACCCAACTGAAGACATAGGTGAGGTAGGTTGAGGTACCTCCTCGACTTCATTTTGTGAGTTTCCCTCCTCCATGGGATTTGGGACCTCGATAGTTGCTACATTGGGGATTTCTTTTGACTCTTTTTCACCCAATACTACCTTTAGCTTCTGATCATTCCTAAGCATTATCGATGTCGTAGGCTTCGTAGAAGTAGTTATTGTATGTGTAGATGGTCATGGGGCCGATGTTGAAGGATCGATGCACACTTCCTTTGATTTACCCATTGGATGTCAGATAGGTGATGTAGGTCTTACATCCAGATGCATCGATGGGAGGATAAAATCTCTTGATAAATCTACTTGATTAACATACTTGAATGGCTCCTCATCCGAAGGAACCACATGCACTTGCCCCTCATGTACATATTTGATACACTGATGTAATATCGAGGGTACACATTGCATCTCTCTTATCCATGACCTACCTAAGAGAATGTTGTATTGCATCACACCTTCAAGTATGTGACACATCATAAGGATGGTCTTCAATCCCACCTGAATAGGTAGAATTATAGTACCCACTATCGAGCATAATGCATCATTAAATGCTCGTAGTGTGAAAGTCGAAGGCACAATATGTGATTTAGGCAATTTTAAATGTGCCAAGGCCTTTGTGGTAATAATGTTGATCGAAGATCCTATGTCGATCAACACCCACTTGAAGGGTGTGTGGTTTACACATGCAATAATGTGAAGCGGTGGGTCCACTATAGCAGTAGAGACTATCTTAATTTCATGATCATAGAATTGAATCATAGGCTCTTGACACTACTGCACATGTCCCACAAAATTAGTGAATGCTTCTGGATCTTGGGACTATACTTCTATGGACCTCAGAATATCCATTAGCATCTCCCTATGCCTAGGAGACTATTGTATTATCTCATAAATTGATAGCTTTGTTGAGGCCATCTGTAGGCTTTGAATAAGCCTATTTCTTATGGTCACCATCGGTCTAGTTGGTGGGCCTAGCAAGTTATTTTATGCTAGCCTTTGAGGGGGTGCAACTTGAATTCTGACTGGAGCAGGAGGAGGATCTGGCTGATTATACCTCCTATTCTTGGTGACAATGTTCACCATGCCGACAAAGCCTTGTGTGGGTGGTTCGATCCGCACTTGATTTACTTGTCCGACATTATTCCTTGAAGGCTCATGATTTGGTAGGGGATTTTTGAATATCCCCATATTCTGATTATTCAGAGCCAAAGGATTATCAATGATTAATGCATTCCTATCAATCATATTCTGTACCAGATGCTTGAAGCTATGGCACCCTTCAATATCATGCCCTTTTTTCTATGGTACGAATAATATTGATCTTCCCTAAATCCTTTTGATTTAGGTTGATTAGGATCGATTAATTTGACTTTGGGTAAAGTTATGGTGTTAGCCTGCATAATTGTTGAAAAATTGATGCCATAGTCTCAGATAGTGGTATAAACTAGTGAGGAGGGTGCTGCTCTTTGTTCTTACCCTACTTCTTATTGTTGCATTGATTGTACTACATAGGGGGAGGTTGAGCCTGATAGTTTTGAGGTTGTTGGCCCTGATTCCCCTTTTGTTGATTCAACACAACCTGATTTACGTGTGTAGGCTTGGCCTACTGATGTTGGTTCTTTGTATTTTTATTATTCCACTCCTTTTTAGTCTAGAGTTTCAAGTCACCTTCTTGTAACTTGATATCCTCTATAACCTTGGCTTGAGCCAAAGCCTCCTCAAATGTCTGATATTGCTACAATTGTAATAACAATGAGATGTGTTTTGCACAACTCTTGGTGAACATTTGAGTCAATTCAGTAGTAGGAATGGAAAATGGGAGCTTAGCCATTAACTTTCTCCATATGTTACCAAAATCCATGACTGGCTCATCATCATACTACTTTAGAGCTGCCAAGTCAGTCAAATTGGTTTTCTTCTTGATGCCAAAGGAAAAGTGTTCAAGAAATGCATTTGCCAGTTGTTCAAAGCTGGTAATGTTGTGCCTCTTCAATTGATTAAACCATTCTAGGGTGGGGCCTGAAAGGGTCATTATGAAGGTTCTTAGTAACAAGGCATCATTACTTTGGATTTGGAAGCACATGTTCATAAAGCTTGTGACATGCTCTTGTGCATCTTCATCACCTTGGAATTTATCCAGCTTGGGCATCTCGAAATGATCGGGATACGCTAGGCTAGGAACTGAAGGGCATAGAGGTGCATTATGAATTTTATTCAAGGTAGGCTTTTGATAAGTCATGCCTTGTTTCTCAATAGCTCTCACCTTTTCTACCAAGGCTTTGTATGCTTGCGAGGATAAAATTTCCTCTTCCCTAAGAGGTCTCTACGGAGCTACTAGAGGTAGATTCTTTTTAGGTCGAGGTGGAGGATTAGGCTCATCATCCACATCTACTAAGGAGATCTCAAGATACTACTGATCTTGCTCATCTCCTTCTGACTCTACATACTAGGTATGCCCAGGTTGTTCTAGCGCTTGGCACTATTGCATGTTCTAGGTCATACGATGAGTATGATTTTCAACTTGGTTAGGGCATAGTTTAGGCTATGATGCAACACATCTTTGGTTGTACTCCCTATATTCACTTTGAGGGGGTAGGTTAGCTCGAGCTAACCTATCCTCTCTCCTCATGCTCCTTTTGATCAAGGATGCATTGCTCTCGCATGCGCTACTCATACAAATATTGCCTAAGCAACCTTTGATATTGAGTATCCTCATTCTCAAGGTGCTCACACTCTATGCACACATCTTCCAATTGGTCTTGGAAGATACACTACCTCTACTCTAAAGCCAACCTCTGAGATCGATCTATAAGATCGGTAGTGTGAGGCCTCTAGTTGTTCAACTCTATTCGAGGGGCTTTATTAGTGTGAGCCCCAATAGACTTATCCACCACACTCTTGCCCTTATCTATGTAGATGACATTCATGTTATGTTATAGTCTATTCTCTATGCTCACCTATGTGGATGGGGACATGTGCTATAGGAGTACTTTGAGCACTCTCCTAGCTCAATGGTATGCCTATGTGTGCTCTCACTACATGAACTCGTAGAGCGAGAATGAGAAGAGGCTTTATACCCTAGTTGCCCTAGGACTTGTTCTAGTCCATCAAGCTACCTAGTTCTCCATGGTTCATTTGGGGGTGTACCATTAACTCCAACTATGGCAAGATCTATCATGAACCTTCTAGGTCCATTAGGGTTTGGAGTTTTTAGGGGTCTACGCTCTGATGTAGCCCTATCTTCCTACCCCTGATTGGGTGGATTTTCTCTTTGTCTACCATGGGATGATGGGGGCCTTGAGCCACCCTCAGCTCTATCCCATGAGGAGTGTATGTTACATCCTCTAACTAGGGTATTCTGAATAGAATCCCCATGCATCGAATTGTCACCTCTGATACTCATCGAACATCATTCGGGAGGATCTTATGGTAGAGATTCCAACATGTTATCTTGTGTGTGTCCTGGAGCTTTGGCCTCCACCTCGGTTGTGTTTCGAGGTCGACCTCTCCATGTGTTGACCATAATGTGAATTATCTCTTTTGTAAATTTTAGGGAATACAAAGCATACAAGGGTGTTTATCTCTTTTAAATATTCTTTGTGAGCCCTAAAATATTTTGTGAGTTTTTGGTTTGTTGAATCATAAACTATCTCTCATCGTGTTTGCATTTTTGTTGATGATATACTTGTATAGTTTAAGGGTTTTCACCTGTATACTCATAGCTCGACAATTGACAATGAAATTTCGATCATGTAAACCCACCAAAGTATGGAGATGAAGCCCATACCCGATCAGGGAGCACAGGTCCTACCAGTCCTCACCCAGTCTCACTTGGTCAGCATTATACCCTCTGAAGAGAAGTACATGCAAATTTTCCAAGCTACATCAGTTCTTGGATCTAGTATTGGCCAAAAATAGGGTTCATAGGATTTGAGCCAATGGATGGAGATGAAACCCATCATCATTGGTCTCTATTAGTGGTTGGGTATGAAGTCCAACTCACTAATATTTAAATGTGATGTGGTGTGTGGGGGTTTATTTTAATTTTGCATAAAAAAAAATGCATCATAGAGCATCCATGATTCTTCCTACATGCCTAGGAAATTGACGTTTTAATTTTAGAAAGGATGCAAAATTAAATGCTATTTCTAGAAAATATAAATGCAAAATTACATGAAAAACTAGCCTTTAGATAGGCCCCAAGCATGCAAACCCTAACACATAGTCTAAATGCTAGCCATTATTCTATACCATAGGAAATATACTTAGTTGCAAGATAGAAACATAACTAAAATCTTAGCCATAGGTGACAACCATAGCTAACAGTGCTAGTTGCTATTGTCAGCCATGATTAATAGCAAACAAGGCAATTTTCATGATTTTTCCTCTAAATTTTGGCTAGATGATTTAATTAGCCTACTGAAAGGAAAAACATAGAAACAAGAAATATATAGAGAATGGATAATTACCTATAATCCCTCATCCGATGAAGAGACAAGTTGTCTACTATATTTTTCTCTACTCTCTACTATCCACGACTATTAAACATGGCTGAAATGCTAGCCATGAGTGTTAAACATGGATGAGACTATGCACCATGGCTATCAAGCGTGACTAAGACCTACAACACAAAAATAGAAAAACTCAGTAAATGATAGTAAATTTTATAGGTTTATCCATTGTGATCGCCAATGTAGAAGGCTATGGAGACCACACATCTATTGATATTGCAACATAAAGAAGGAAAAGCATGTAATCTAAGCATACATTTGACAAAAAGAAGGAAATAACAAAGGGAAGCTCTCTTTTATTAATCAAATGAGTCTTATTACAAATTTATCCCTCTTAGGGATACCAAAGATTGATACAATTGTTACAATAAGCAAATAACCCCAAAATGGGGGAAGATGTGTTTCAATTGGTCTTCATATCTCCATCAACTCTACTTGAGGGCTTACAAGGATGCCTCCTTCTCTATTTTTCAAGAGGAACTTGATGTTGAGAGTGCCTTGAAGCTTGCAAGATCCTATAACCTGCATACAAGAAACAACAAAGCATAATTAAAAGCATATGAGGCCTCTCATGATGAGGCTTTTGTCAAGAAAATGCAAGAAGTATGGCTAAACTTGAAAGAAAGCATAAAGATATGCAAATATGCTTACAAAATAGCTAAATTAATGTAAAGCATGCTTGAAAACAAGTAGATCTAGCTAATCTAACATGTAATTTGTAATAAAAGCATGAAATGAAGCTAATCTAAGAAGATTATTGAAAACTAGCAAATGTGACCAAATGAAGGTAAAGCTACCTCTAATATTGCTAATTAACCATGCAAATGTGTAAATGAAGACTAATCTAAGCTAGATTAACCTATTTGCATAACTGAAATGGAAAACCTATGGCTAAAATGGAGGGAAAAGAGCATCAAACCCTAGTCATAGGTGTTAAATATAGCGGGCTCTATTAGCCATGTAGCTAAGGGAAAACTCCTCTTTCTCTTGAAACCAGGGCCAAAAACTCCTAATTCCTCCAAGGAATTGATGGTCAAGGGTCGCCTCGATGTTCTAGAATAGATTGGTGGTGTGATTCATTAGAATTTGCAATGGAAGTGTATCAATTATCAAGCTTGCTCCTCAAGCTCTTGAGATCTCCATTGTTGCAAGGTTGATGATCAAATTGGATTTTGGCAGCATCTTGTTACTCTTCACAAGGTGCAATTGGCTCTCCAATTCGATAGGGCTTCACTGCATTAAACTTGGAATCCCTTCTAGACCTCTCTCCAATTTGGAGGGGGGTCTTATAGCCTATCCAACTCCTCATCCTAGCTTCCTTGAGAAGCCAAGATCAAGAATTGATAGGTTGGAGTAGTTGGGAGGAAGCATCTAGAAGCTTCCTCACCCAAAACCTCTTGAATTGGTTGCAAATGTCAGTTACAACTAATTTGGCTCAGCTCGAGAGGCCAAGATAGTTATAGGGCTAGTCGTAGCTCTTAAATGTGGCTAAAACCCTAGCTGTGGGTGTCAACCATGGCTGAGATCTTAGCTATGGATGCCATCCATGGCTAAGGTTGAATAGGCCTAGGATGCCTAAAATGAGTGGTTAGAACCACTGCTTTGCCTTGGAAAGGTCCAAGATCATTCATATGGTCTGCAAAGATGCCCATATGAGTAGTCTCCTAAACATGACATGTTTTAGGTGTCTACAAGATCCTCCATCTTATGACTCATACAGCGAATCATATTTCTCTAGAGGAGGTGGTTCAGGTACTTCAATGACTTTGTTGATTACCGCATCTATATCATAGGGTATACCAATGTTAAGAGATAATCCTTTTTGAGGTATCAGGTTGGGATATGTATTAACAATTGCCAGTTTGATGACTGGGTCAACATGTTTAACCACCCTATCCATAGAAATTTGCTTGAAGATTTCAAGTTGGGGAGTAAGGGCACATCTCACTAGGGTGGCATGCTTGATAAACTCATTTCTAAGTCTATATAGCTTGATATGCAGTAGGTTTTGCTGTATTTGGATTTACCCAAGAGTCTCTATGAAAGTATTTTATGTAGGTGGGTTCATATTTGGGCTAGGACTCTCTCTTGTTTTCTATTTTTTTGGAGCATATCTCTCATTTCTAGTATTTCTTATAGGTCGAAAGGATTTGGATGGCTTCGAATGGGCAGGGCATTTGCACACATGGGATTCCTCCTCCTCCTGACTCTCAAATTTAGAAATTTCCTTAGATACACTATCCCCAATGTATTTTGACTCACTCAGCTCATAATGAATAGACATATTGGCCTCTTCTACTATGATATCCAATGGAATCCTAATTTCAAATATTTTATGTAAAACTATCAAATTTATCAACCCATGATGGGCGATTAAATGAAACTTAGGATTGTATTTGGAATTGTTAGGTTGGAATTGAGTGAATGTGGATTTTACAGAGTGGTAGAGAAATTATGGGAGGTTTATTATATAATATTCATGCCTAGGTTATTTTAATTTTAGCATCATCTTTAAGTGATAACCCCCACAATTGGATAATATTCCTTCCAATGTAAAAAATTTCATTAGGATTGTAGCTACCTCCTACCATTTTATAGGAAGTGAGGAAGTAGCTATGCCTTTAATCCACCCACATCTATCTCAAGTTATAGTACACCTCTCACCAAAATTTTCAACCATCTGGTTCACCCCTTTATAGGTAGACTTATAGTATCGTTAGCCGACTTTGAAAAGACTTAAGACTTTAGATATTAGGCTGGTAGTGAATTTAATTTTAATTTCATCCACATGGGTTACCATGGTCATGGGATTGTAGTTCATGATGAATTGCTTTGCCATGTCTTGGTCATGGCCTTGGAATTTTGTCAGGACATCCCACCAATGGGCTTTCTAAAATAATTTTTTAACAACATCACTAAGGTTTTGGGTATTGACGGATGAGGGTTCACTTTGTTTGTGTAATGTAGTTCTAGGTATATTGATAGATTTAGTGGATGAGGTAGGGTTTAGCGAGTAGAAAGGTAAGGTGGTTTGAAATAAACTTTGGCATTTGCTTAAAATTTTGCCATAGAGTTGCTTTAGCCGAGAGATAAAAACCTGTAGATGATTTTGATAAAATAATTACATGCATGGTGTTATAAAACAATAGAAATATTGTATATTTCGACCCTACGGGTTATAAAATAAAAGAAATTCCTATATTTTGACCCATGCAAAAAACGTAATGTTGAGATTTGAGTAAATTATAATGTACATATATATATATATATATATGTGTGTATGTATGTATGTATGTATGTATGTATGTATGTATATATATATATATATATATATATATAGATATAGATATTTGCATAATTAAAAGGAAATTTTCCTATATTTTGCTATAGAAATGATTAAAAGGATTTTTTTTCAAAATATACTCTACAAATTTCAATTTTATAAATTTTCTCTATAAAAAAATTTCCTTATTTCATAATGGTTTCACCACCTTAATTTCCTGCCTTCATTTATTTTTCTACCATTGTCCACTTTTTTTATATCTTCCTTGACTTTTATCTTCAATTCCCTTCATTCTTCATCCACCGCATAGTAATTTTCATCTACCACGTAATGGTTTTATCTTTTGGGTAGTGGTTTCCTCTTTCAGCCACACAAATAAATTTTTGTCAAAGTTGTAGAGCTTGTACTATAGAAATATAGGGTTAATTTTGTTTTAGGTTTCTCATGCAAAAAAAAATGGATAAATCCTAGCCCTTCATTCCTTCTCGATTGATGGCTAATAATTTTGATTTGTGATGCTCCTTCTCATTATTTCGCTTGGCCAAGTATCACTAATCATCATTTCCTCGTTCACGGTGGTTGATTTATAGCTTACAGGGGAAGTTACGATAGGTCACACAATTTTAACTGAACTAGATCTTGGACCTCTATTTCATCTAATCAATGGTTTGGAATCACTATCGGTGGCATATTCCCTCATTCCTCCATTTTTCCAAGTGTCAATGATAGACACTTGGACCATGAGGTGGTCGACTTGTCTACATTTTCTTCTTTAGTGCAATGCTTTTCTCCCACCTTGCATGGGAATAAAATAATAAAATTAATAAATTCAATGGTAGTTTTAGTGGGCAGCATCAGTTTCAGGTTCTCCAATAAGTGCAAAAGGATAGTCCATTTTCAGTTGATCAAGACCCGGTTCCAGGAAGTCAGATGTGGTCCAAAGTGCAAAGAAGAAGCCCAAGTGAATAATATTATAATATTTCTTTATAATATTATACAGGGAAGTTTAAATTAATTATAAATTAATTAATATAATTTTTATTATAAATTAATTTATTAATTAATTTACTTAACTTATAAGTTATTTAAATTAATTATTAATTAATTTTAATATTAATTATAAGTTAATTTATGTTAATTTTAAATAACCCTAAGGTGGGTTATTAAGTCAAAATTTGAAAATTTGAATTCGACATCGAGCACCGACGTGGGGAGCAAATTAACCAAGTGTGTATAAAAGGGGGACTACCCCACCTTAGCCAAAGTCTCTTATGCCTTCAAATTAAATTTAATGCTATGCGAGCTTATGCGAATCGTGTTGTGCAACAAGAGGATTTTATTTTTATTAAAGTGCTTAGAGGAGGCAAAAGGATTTCACCCACCAAGGAGGGAGCCTTGGTCACCAAGCATTGGTAGCACAGTTGGCAACCGCAGTGGAAGCAAGACGTGAGGGCAGCGATTGGCGCAGGTTCGAATCCATGGGAGGATTATATTTTATTTTGTGTTGAAATCGATGATGGACGAAGGTTGAAAAGGAAGGAAGTCTTCCTTCCTTCATGTGGGTGTCTATAGCCCATGCGGTGGGCACCAAAGCGCTAAGGCGCTTGGCGCTTGGGGAGATGGCGGTTCGAATCACGTCGAAACCCTTTTGGGGAGAAGACAAAGGTATGCATTAGTTGAGCGCCAAAATTTTTGGAGGAATTAGTTGAGCTATTAAAAATTAATTTTTGCATAATTTATTTGGTTTGTAAGGTTTTAAGGGGAGTTATAAGGTTGATGCAAAATAAAATTTTTGGTGTTATTTGCTTTAGTGTTTGAAAAGGGTAATAAGGTGTTTTAGGAAGATTGTTTGAGGTTTTGTGGTGTTGGATATTATTTTAAGTTGGAGATTATAAGGTGTATCCAAATAATTATTTTTCATGTATGATTTGATGGATGTTAATTCCAAGAAGGAGCAATAAGGTGTATTTGAGCTTTGATTATTTTTGTGTCTAAGGAATATTTGAGAAAGTGTTAAGAGTGATATTTTGTCATCTAACCATTGAAATTGGAAAGAAGGAAATTGTGATTGAGATAGGTTTTCTAAGGCCACTTCTACATCAAACAAAAAGGTATGGGCACATCTTCCTAGTGAGTGATTGTTGAATGTTGTGAATGCAAAGTTGGAGTGAAAAGGATTTTTTGGAATAAAGAGTTGTTGATAAAACCTTGTTTGATAAGCATTGTTGTTGAAGTGATTAGTTGAGTGAACTTGAACTAGGGTTTGCAAAGATCATGAGTATCATTGTTATGTGAAGATTGTTTGATAAGCATTGTTGTTGAAGTGATTAGTTGAGTGAAGAACTTGAACTAGGGTTTGCAAAGATCATGAGTATCATTGTTATGTGAGATTGATTGATAAGCATTATTGGAAACATTTGAGTGAGTGTTCATATGCTTGGACTAGGGTTTGTAAGCAAGGATTAATTCATTGAGTGATTGGTTGAGTAGAGTTGGTTGAGCCTAGTCAAGTGGATGTGTTGATGTGATAGTTCAAGTTCTATGAAACAAATTGTTCTATATTCTGAATTGAGTTGAGAAAGAGATTGAGTATTGATGAATGTGAAACATATTGAGTCTCTAACAATTATCTATATGTTTCTGTGATAAAAGAGAGATTGAAAGTGATTGAGAGTTTGTGAGTGTGAAGCATATTGAGTCTCTAACAATTCTCTATATGTTTCTATGGTAAAAAAATGATTGAAAGTGATTGAGCATTGTGGTGAATGTGAAGCATATTGAGTCTCTAAAAATTCTCTTTATGTTTCTATGAGATTGGACAAGTTCTAGTGAGGACTTGTTGAGTAGATTTGAGGTAAGTCTTAGAGAAGACTTGTGGATAGATTTGTGTGAGCTTTTATGGAAGCTTACAATACAATTTGAGAATAGAGATGAGATTTGATAAGTTCTAGTGAGGACTTATTGAGATTTGGACAAGTTCTAGTGAGGACTTGTTGAGCATATTTGGACAAGTTCTAGAGAGGACTTGTAGACAGATTAGTGTGAGATTTTGTGGAAGCTTACAAGGTATATTTGAGATAAGTCTTTGAGAAGACTTGAGAGCAGAGTTGATTGATTGATTTGTTCAAACCTTGGGTTAAGGTTTGAGGAAGATCTAGCAGAGTTGATTTGAGATTAAGTCAAGCTTTGTGTTAAGGCTTGAGGATAGATATTGAGGATAGATTTGTGCTAGACCGAAGGACTATGTTTAGTGTAGATCAAAAGAAAAATATTGAGAATAGAGTTTTGTGCAAATTTGAGGATAGTTTTGTTCTAGACCAGAGATAGAGATTGAGAAGATTTATGCTAGATCAAGGACTATGTTTAGTGTAGATTTGAGATAGAGATTTGAAGGTGATAGAGTATAGAGGATGATAGTCTCTAGTGGATAGAGATCCATTAGCCAGGGTAGTGAGGATAGGTGTCTTCAGTGGATAGAGATCCATTAGCTAGAGTAGTGGGGGTAGCAGTTCTTCTAGAAGATCACCAGTTAGAGCTAAGGAGAAAGAGTTCTCCTATGGATAGAGATCCATAAACTTGATTAGGGGATTGGTGTCTCCTTTGGATAGAGGTCCATAAACATTGTAATAGGGAAAGGATTCCCAAGATATTGATTGAGAAAATTTTAGTGAAATATTTTCTTCATGGAGTAGCCCACATTGGGTGAACCATGTTAAATTGGTGTCTCTATTGTGTGTGGTGATTTGTGCATTGCTTTGATTACTACTATTGATATTGCTATCTATACATTGCATAATATTGATTGGGAAAGAAAAGTAAAAAGTGGTCTTATACTATTCACCCCCCTCTCAGTATAAGCTTGTGTTCTTCAATTGGTATCAGAGTGGGTTCCTTCGAAAGAGTTTAACAACTTGAAGGAAAAGCTTTCAAGAACACAATGGATTCTAAGAATGGGTCCTCAAATAATTCAACACCAATATTTTATGGAAGTGATTATATATTTTGGAGTATGAGAATGAAGATTCACCTGATGGCACTTGGCAATGAAATTTGGGAAGTAGTTGAAAATGGATACATACCACCAGTTGATCCACCTACAGATAAGGAAGGTAAGCTTCTACAACATTACAATTCAAAAGCAATGAATGCAATTTTGAGAGGTTTGCATAGAACAAAATTCATAAAAGTTATGCATTGTAAAGATGCAAAAGGAATTTGGGATAAGTTGCAAAGCATATATGAAGGAGATAAAAGTGTCAAAAAGGTAAAGATACGAAATCTCAAAGGACAATTTGAAGAATTAAGAATGAAGGATGAGGAAAACATTAGTACTTATCTACTTCGGGTAGATGAGGTTGTTAATGCCATGCAAGGACTTGGAATTAAGATTGAAGAATCAGATGTTTGTGATAAGGTCTTAAGATCTCTTCCAAAAAGATTTAGTGAAAATATTTCTGCTATAGAAGAATCAAAAGATGGTGATATTTTGACAAGAGATATGTTACTTGGTATTCTTACAGCTTTTGAGTTAAGAACAAAAGAGGAACCTAATATCCAGAAGGAAGCAACATTCAAAGCTACTAAGAAGACAAAGGGCAAGAAGTCAGATTCAAGCAATGAGTCATCCAATGATGAAGAAGCTAATTATGGTAGAAGGAATAAGGATTCAAGAAGATTTAAAGATGCAAAATCTGTTAGATGTTTCAATTGTGGAAAGTATGGTCACTATGCAACTGATTTTCAAGAAGCTAAAAATAACAATGATGAAGAAAAATAGGATCATAAGAACAGGGAATCAAAAAAATACAGGTACCAAAAGAAAGGTAAGGATGGACAAGGCAAACAAGGAAATAAGTTCTTTCAAAGAAAAAAGAGGAGCTACTATGCAGACAAGGCAAGTAAGTACTCAAGTGATAGTGATAATAGTTTCTCAGATAATGATAAAGATGAAGTCCTATTTCTGATAGAAGAAAAAGAAGAAGTTAAGAAAAGGTCACCAATAATTCTCAAGTGTTTTAGATGTGGTAATTTTGGACATCTTGAAGATAGTTGTACAAGGAATGGTTTTAGTTTTAGTGATGATGAATATGAAGATACACTTGAAGGACCAGAAGAGAATATTCTAATGGCACTAGAAGAAGAAGGAGGTGATCCTATAGAAGACAAGTCAGAAAAGAATGAAGATGTTCTCAAAGGCAAACAAATAGAGGAAGAATAAGAAAAAGGAGGAGTTGATCTTGAGGGAGAGCTTATTTATGCTCTTAAAACTTTAAAGAAGGTAAGAAAGCAAAACTCCCAACTTGAGATTCAGTTTCAAGAATGTGATGAAGAGAGAGGAAAGCTTATAGAGGATCTAAACAAGTCAATGGCTAAGACAAAGAAGTTCAAGGATAAGTTAGAAGCAAAGGTCTTAGAATGTGAAAAGTTAGAACAAGAAGTAGCCCTACTAAGGGAAGAAGTAGAGAAGTCTAAGGATAAGCTACATAAGTTTGGAAGAAGCTCAAAGAATTTGGATAAGATCATCAAGGCACAAAAGCCTACATCAAGCAAGATAGGTCTTGGTTTTGAATAGGCTCAAAAGAAACAAGAAGAAGAGTCAACCTCAAGTTCTGAAGAAGAAGAAACTTTAGAAGAAGACAGTGTGAGAGAAAGTGAGACTTATGAGGAAGAGTTGGATAATAGAAAGTTCAACAAGGAAAGGAACAATGCACAAAGAAGAAACAGATGGAACAGGAACCAATACAAAGAAAAAGAGACTAAGAGACCAATGAGGTCAAGGCAAGGAAATTTCAATGGATGATGTTTCTCATGTCACAGATTTGGGCACATGGCTTCACAGTGTAGGACACATGAAAGACAAGAGTATGGGAACTTCAGGAACAGGCAACTTTTCCATGGGTATTGCTACTCATGTAATCAGTTTGGTCACAAGGCAATGAATTGCAGGGTTCATGATAGGAACAGATATGGCTTCACCAGGAGAAATCCCAAGATATTTGCACCTCCAAGGAATAATAACATTAAGTGTTATAAGTGCAATAATGATGGACATACAACAAAGTGGTGTAGAGCAGACATTCCAGAATCAAGCATGAACAAGAATAGAAACAGGAATATGGACATGAATAGGAACAGGAACATGGACATGAACAGGAATAGTCAAAGAAATCAGAAGGATCAGATGAGAAGGAAAGAGGACAAAGGTAAAGATCAATGCTTGTTGGGAGTAGAAATACTCCCACCCCAGAATTAACCACCTCAAGAGGAGGTGGGGGAGGGGCTAAGCTAAGAGACTCATTCTTAGCCCCGAGCCCCAAAGGTGACCCTTTGCCATTGATGTCAAAGGGGGAGAGATTTGAGTAAGGGGGAGAGATTTGATTTAAGGAGAGAGCATTGAGTCAGGGGGAGCAATTTCCTAGGGGGAGCAGAATAGGAAAAAGGTCAAGTTTTGGTAAAAAGAATTTGGGTTGCCATCAATGACAAAGGGGGAGATTGTTGGACATTTTGAGTAGATGAGTTGTCATTGATGTCAAGAGTGAGTGGTCATTGATGTCAAGCTTTCAGCACTAGTCAATGGCAGTTTCAATGGGCAACATCAGTTTCAGGTTCTCCAATAAGTGCAAAAGGATAGTCCATTTTCAGTTGATCAAGACCCGATTCCAGGAAGTCAGATGTGGTCCAAAGTGCAAAGAAGAAGCCCAAGTGAATAATATTATAATATTTATTTATAATATTATACAAGGAAGTTTAAATTAATTATAAATTAATTAATATAATTTTTATTATAAATTAATTTATTAATTAATTTACTTAACTTATAAGTTATTTAAATTAATTATTAATTAATTTTAATATTAATTATAAGTTAATTTATGTTAATTTTAAATAACCCTAAGGTGGGTTATTAAATCAAAATTCAAATTTCGAATTCGAATTCTAGCACCGATGTGGGGAGCAAATTAACCAAGTGTGTATAAAAGGGGGACTACCCCACCTTAGCCAAAGTCTCTTATGCCTTCGAATTAAATTTAATGCTATGCGAGCTTGTGTGAATCATGTTGTGCAAAAAGAGGATTTTATTTTTATTAAAGTGCTTAGAGGAGGCAAAAGGATTTCACCCACCAAGGAGGGAGCCTTGGTCACCAAGCACTGGTAGCGCAATTGGCAACCGCAGCGGAAGCAAGACGTGAGGGCAGCGATTGGCACAGGTTCGAATCCACGGGAGGATTATTTTTGTTTTGTGTTGAAATCGATGATGAACGAAGGTTGAAAAGGAAGGAAGTCTTCCTTCCTTCACGTGGGTGTCTATAGCCCACATGGTGGGCACCAAAGTGCTAAGGCGCTTGGCGCTTGGGGAGACGATGGTTCGAATCATGCCGAAACCCTTTTGGGGAGAAGACAAAGGTATGCATTAGTTGAGCACTAAAATTTTTAGAGGAATTAGTTGAGCTATTAAAAATTAATTTTTGCATAATTTATTTGGTTTGTAAGGTTTTAAGGGGAGTTATAAGGTTGATGCAAAATAATTTTTTTGGTGTTATTTGCTTTAGTGTTTGAAAAGGGTAATAAGGTGTTTTAGGAAGATTGTTTGAGGTTTTGTGGTGTTGGATATTATTTTAAGTTGGAGATTATAAGGTGTATCCAAATAATTATTTTTCATGTATGATTTGATGAATGTTAATTCCAAGAAGGAGCAATAAGGTGTATTTGAGATTTGATTATTTTTGTGTCTAAGGAATATTTTGAGAAAGTGTTAAGAGTGATATTTTGTCATCTAACCATTGAAATTGGAAAGAAGGAAATTGTGATTGAGACAGGTTTTCTAAGGGCACTTCTACATCAAAAAAAAAGGTATGGGCACATCTTCCTAGTGAGTGATTGTTGAATGTTGTGAATGCAAAGTTGGAGTGAAAAGGATTGTTTGGTAAGCATTGTTGAGTGTGTTTTGAATTAATGCTTCAAGGTTTTCTAGAATAAAGAGTTGTTGATAAAACCTTGTTTGATAAGCATTGTTGTTGAAGTGATTAGTTGAGTGAACTTGAACTAGGGTTTGCAAAGATCATGAGTATCATTGTTATGTGAAATTTTATAAGCATTGTTGTTGAAGTAAGTGAGTGAAGAACTTGAACTAGGGTTTGCAAATATCATGAGTATCATTGTTATGTGAGATTGATTGATAAGCATTGTTGGAAACATTTGAGTGAGTGTTCATATGCTTGGACTAGGGTTTGTAAGAAAGGATTAATTCATTGAGTGATTGGTTGAGTAGAGTTGGTTGAGCCTAGTCAAGTGGATGTGTTGATGTGATAGTTCAAGTTCTATGAAACAAATTGTTCTATATTCTGAATTGAGTTGAGAAAGAGATTGAGTGTTGATGAATGTGAAACATATTGAGTCTCTAACAATTCTCTATATGTTTTTATGATAAAAGAGAGATTGAAAGTGATTGAGAGTTTGTGAGTGTGAAGCATATTGAGTCTCTAACAATTCTCTATATGTTTCTATGGTAAAAAGAGAAATTGAAAGTGATTGAGCATTGTGGTGAATGTGAAGCATATTGAGTCTCTAACAATTCTCTTTATGTTTCTATGAGATTGGACAAGTTCTAGTGAGGACTTGTTGAGTAGATTTGAGGTAAGTCTTAGAGAAGACTTGTGGATAGATTTGTGTGAGATTTTGTGGAAGCTTACAATACAGTTTGAGAATAGATATTGAGAGCAGATTTGGATAAGTTCTAGTGAGGACTTATTGAGCAAATTTGGACAAGTTCTAGTGAGGACTTGTAATTTGGACAAGTTCTAGAGAGGACTTGTGGATAGATTAGTGTGAGATTTTGTGGAAGCTTACAAGGTAGATTTGAGACAAGTCTTTGAGAAGACTTGAGAGCAGAGTTGATTGATTGATTTGTTCAAACCTTGGGTTAAGGTTTGGGGTAGATCTAGTAGAGTTGATTTGAGATTAAGTCAAGCTTTGTGTTAAGGCTTGAGGATAGATATTGAGGATAGATTTGTGCTAGACCGAAGGACTATGTTTAGTGTAGATCAGAGGATAGATATTGAGGATATATTTGTGCTAAAATTTTTAGTACAGATTTGAGGATAGATTTTGGTGTAGATTTGAGGATAGGTTTATGCTAGACTAGAGATAGAGATTGAGCAGATTTGTGCTAGATCGAAGGACTATGTTTAGTGCAGATTTGAGATAGATCTTTGAAGGTGATAGAGTATAGAGGATGATAGTATCTAGTGGATAGAGATCCATTAGCCAGGGTAGTGAGGATAGGTGTCTTTAGTGGATAGAGATCCATTAGCCAGAGTAGTGGGGGCAGCAGTTCTTCTAGAAGATCACCAGTTAGAGCTAAGGAGAAAGAGTTCTCCTATGGATAGAGATCCATGAACTTGATTAGGGGATTGGTGTCTCCTTTGGATAGAGGTCCATAAACATTGTAATAGGGAAAGGATTCCCAAGAGATTGATTGAGAAAATTTTAGTGAAATATTTTCTCCGTGGAGTAGCCCACATTGGGTGAACCACGTTAAATTGGTGTCTCTATTGTGTGTGGTGATTTGTGCATTGCTTTGATTACTACTATTGATATTGCTATCTATACATTGCATAATATTGATTGGGAAAGAAAAGTAAAAAGTGGTCTTATACTGTTCACCCCCCTCTCAGTATAAGCTTGTGTTCTTCAAACAAATCCTTCCAATGCCCTAGAGATGTTATTTTCTTGTTTTAATTCTTTTAGTTTCATTAAGGGGCTCCATGTGAGAGAAAAATAATGAATTTAAATATGATACGAGCCATAAACATTTACAAAATAGATCTTCATCAAGGGTTTAAGCACATTCAAAACTTTTTTTGGAAGAGAAAAATAGGATATTCATTCTAGTATCATCTTGATGACCTTTTTCTATAGAAATATGTATCTATTTTCTATTATTATAGGGGTGCAAATATTTGGGGAATTGGATTCCCAACCACTCTATCAAATTCCTGATGGGAATTTTAACCCTATCCTTACTGCTTTATCCCTACAAATGAATATTAAGGCTTTGGAAATTTGAGCCACATTTTGTAGGATGAAATGGACTATGATATATGTGTGGCAGTGTGATGGTGGTATGGAATTGAAGCTTGCTTATGAATTTTTTTCCTTAGGTATAAATCATATAGAGTTGTTTTAGAAAGACTCAAACATTCTAGTGATCTTAAACAAACTCATATATTCATCTCACAAATCGATATGATGCTAAGGTTATCCTAGTGGTTTCAAGCATCTTAAGGACCAACTGTGTGTGCAGTAAATATTTATTTCTCATTATGAGTAAGGATTGACTAATCCATTGGTAACTTATGGCAATAATCTAGCTTATCCATGAGCATCCATATACCTGTGCAAAAGAAGGTCACTAATGTGACAAACTTGGTACCATGTGTAAGGATATCTTACCAAGTAGGTTTCATTCAACCCATTGTTACAATGAGGATCACCCCATGGTTTTCTAAACACTAATAATTCCAAGGATTCAAGCTCCTTTACCTTCTTTTATTGGATTTTATTTGGGATACTTGCTCATTTTAAGGAAGATCAAAGGATTTTTTATTACTTTTTGGGGTACTTGCTTGTTTTGAGGAAGAGCAAGGAAAATTTTATTGCTTTTGGGATGCTTTATCATTTTTAGGAAGAGAAATGGAATTTGTTTTTAAGGGATGAATGAGGAGATTGTCCTTTTTCCAATTCCTTAGCTTTCTAGACCATGTGCATAATTGGATGAGAAGGGAAAACCGTTCACTTTATGGCAATAGTAACTCATGAGATATTCTTTCCCAAAATTCACAATATTTTTATTTGTTATAATGTGTGTAGTCCAAGAGGAAACTTTATTGACTAGGAAAAACATATGACACTTAAGGATTGTTTGATTTTCAATGGATATTGCTTAAAACACTAGGGATGGCTGAGTGATTGAAAACACCTAGATTTTATTTAGAAAATAAAGTTCTATGCAAGATGTGGCAGTATTTTTCCTACAAGTTTTAAAATTTATTTGACAAAAATATGTGTCTCCTTTGGAGCCTTTTGAAATAATATTGAAACTGAAGATTGATGAAAAATAAGATGAAAACATTGTAGATATTGAAACTCCATCATGACACAAAGGAAGTATATTTAAAGAGTAATTTTTCATGATAATATTCTTTCATTTGCCAAGTGGTATATCAATAATATATATATATATATATATATATATATATATATATATATATATATATATATATATAAGTCTTATATATTTATTTATTTATTTATTTATTTTCAAAATGAAAGAGAAATTTTTATTCAATAATAGTTGTTTGCAGTTCAGAAATGCACTGCAAATCAACCTATTGCTTAATATGGTGTATGAATTCTTCTTTAGATAATGGCTTCTTATAAAGTTTAATCCTAAGCCTATATACTAGTAATCTTCTTGTTGAATCATCTATAGGCTTAAGTTTAACTATACCATTCCAAAAAAATTATTCAATCTCATAGGGTCCTAGTCATCTTGTCCTTAACTTGCCTTGAAAATCTTGGTAGCAGGAGTAAAATAACAAGGCCAAATATCCTGGTTAAAATTTTCATGGTACAATGTATTTATCATGCCATTTTTTCCTTTGCTGTTGAGTTAATTCAGTCTTGTGTAATGCCTCTAGTCTTCTTTCATCTAGAATATTTAATTTTTCCAATCTATCTTTTTGTGCTTGATCCAATTTCATGTCAAGTTATACCATTGTGTGAAGAGTTTCTATCTCAAATTCAATAGGTATAATAGCTTGCTTGCCATAAACCATTTCATAAGGTGAAAATCCTATGGTAGTTTTCCAAGTTGTATTATATGCCCATACAAGCTCTTTTAATATTTCTTCCCAATCAACCCTATTAACAATTAGAGTTTTTGTAATGAAATTTTCAAGTTCTCTATTTGTAAATTCTACTTATCCATTAGCTCGAGGGTGATATGGTGAATTTTTTCTATGTTTTATTTGATATTTCAATAAAATGTTTGATTACATTTGGAGGGAAATTGGGATCCATTATCTGAAACTAGTTCTCTAGGTGCTCCAAAGCATTGCATGATGTTTTCATAAAGAAAATCAGCTACCAACTCAGCTTGTGCTCATGGCAATGCTTTTACTTCAACCCACTTGGTGACATAATATATACACACAAGTATGTGTTTATTACCTACACTTGGAGGGCCTATTGGTCCAATAAAATCAATTCCCCATTTCTCAAATGGTTCAAACATTATTTGTGGTACCAAAGGCATCTTCATTGAAGGTGTAGGTTTACTAGCCCTTTGAAAAACATCACATCTATCAATGAATTTATAGGTATCTTTATTCATAGTCGGCTAAAAGTAACTAGTTTGAAGCATTTTACTGGTTGTTCTTTGGACGACATAATGGCCTCCATAGGGTTATTCATGTGCTACCCAAATGATGTCATATACATATTCTTCTTGCACACATATCCTAATTACTTGGTCTAGGCAAGATTTAAATAAGACTCCATTAATCCACATATAAGTGGAACTCTAATGTATTAGTTTTCTACACTCATGCAATGTAAAATTCCGAGGTATTTTTTCTGTTACTAAATAATTTACAATATCAGCATACCAAGGAGTGAAAATAGAAAGAGCAAATAAATTTTCATTCAAGAAATTATTAGGAATTAACTCATCATCATAAAATATTTGCATATGAGATAAATGATCTGCAATGACATTATCCTTGCTTACTTTGTCTATAATTGTGACATTAAATTCTTGCAATAAGAGAAGCCACCTAACCACTCTACCTCCTACTGTAGCTTTATTCATTAAGTATTTTATGGTAGAGTGATCAATGTGAACAAATACTTCATACCTTGTTATGTAATGTTTGAATTTATTAATAACATGGACTACAACTAAGAACTCTTTTTTAGTAACTTTGTAATTAAGTTCAGTCCCATGCAAATTTTTACTCACATAATAGATAGCATAAGGTATTTTGTTCTCTATATATTGTAGTACTACCCCTATTGCATATCCTAAAGCATCATAATGTATATTAAAGGGCAATTCCTAATTTGATCCCCTCGGGATTGAAGCAATAGTCAATTTATTCTTTATAACTTTCAAAGCTTCATGTCATGCTTTAGTATAGTTAAATTCACTTTCTTTGGTTAAGATATTAAGCATAGGAGTGGTAAATTTACTGAATTCTTTAATGAATCTATGGTATTATCCTGCATATCCTAAGAAACTCATCACCTTTGTTTGCATTTTTGAATGTTAGAGGGATTGGATGAATTGGATTTTTGTAGGATCTACTTTAACATCTTCCTCAGATATGTAATGTCTTAAAATAATGCCTCTTCTCATCATCATGAAATACTTATCATGAATCAAAGAGATATTTTGTTCTTGGCATATAACCAGAACCTTTTATAAACTTGATAGAGTTTCTTTAAAGGTGTTACCATAAACCATGAAGTCATCCATATAGACTTCTACACATTCATTAATTAAATAAGAAAAAATAGCTAAAATAGCCCTTTGAAAAGTAGTAGGTGTATTGCATAATATTAAAGGTAATACTTTATAAGCATAGGTACCTACAAGACATGTGAAAGTTGTATTTTCCTAATGTTATTTAGCTCTAGAAACTTGATTATACCCACTAAAACCATCCAAAATAAAAAATATTTCTTCCCAACCAAGGTATCAAGAACTTGATCACTGAATGGTAAGGGTAAATAGTCCTTATTTGTTATTTTATTCAACTCCTTGTAATTCACACAAATCCTCCATTTACCATTATTTTTAGGGACTATTACTAATGGTGATACCCATTGGCTGTTAGAAATTGGATATATAAATCCTGCATTTAAGAGTTTAATGATTTCTTCCTAAACTACATCTTTCATAGCTAGATTCAATATTCTTTGGGGTTGTCTTATTGGGTGGTAACCTTCTTGAATAAATATGTTTTGGGTACAAAAATTTGGATGTATTTCTTTCATATCCTCATAGTTTCATGCAAATGCTAGTTGATGCTTCTTAATCACATCTATCAATTGTGATTCCTATATACTTATAATATCATTACTAATATTCAAATTCCTTCCATGTGTGATGTCTATCTATTTACAATTTTTAGTATTTGCATCTATCCTCATCATTTCATGTTCAAGAATATTTAATTGATAGTCCTAAGGTATCAATTGCTAAGTTTGACTTGTATTGGATTTATTATTGGCCATAGTAGGTTCAGATAAACAATTATTGTCTTAACCTTGATCTTCCTCTTGATCTCCTAGTAGTAATGATAATGGTCCCTCAATTTCTTGTTGTAGGTGTTTAATCAGGAAATTGATTGATAAGGTTTGGATATCATCCAAATCATGAGGGAAATCATACCATAGTTTTTTTTGAAAATATCTAACATTGATTCAAGAAATAGGCTAAGGTATTTATTGTTATTTCCATCATAAATAGTCATGTTTTTGGATCTACAACTAATGTATACATCAGTTGTTGCAAGCCATGGGCATCCTATAATTAAGGGATGTCCCCCTATCTTCTTCTTGGGTTGTAAGACTACAAATTTCATAGGGTATTTCCATGAAATAACAAATACTATAACATCTTCTAGTTTTCCTTCTGGCTTGATAGTAGACCTATCTACAAGTTGGAGTACTATAGAAGTTGGTTGTAATTTATGTACTCCTAAATATTCTAATGTTTCTTTGGTCATGACATTAATAGTAGCTCCTAAATCAACCAAAATATTGTGCAAGGCTATTTTACCAATGTGAACTGTAAGTATAGGTATTTCAAGATCTATATATTTTGGTAATAACCTATATTCATTCATTATCTTAGATAAATGTTTGATAACTTGAATGGTTTGAGATTCGTTCTTCTTTTTCCTTCTATAATTTGTGCAAATACTCTTGATTAATTTGGAATAGATAGAAATATCCTTGATGTCTTGCAAAAGAGGAATTTTAATAGTGACATTTTAAAATTCTTGAAGAAAATTGAAATTTGGTTTAGATGGTTCCTTTGGTATTGTTAGTCATTCAGGAAATGGTATTTCCATTCCTTTTCTTTGAGGAATTTGAATATTTTTTTGTTTTGCTATAATGTTTTCTGGTAAATATTCCACCTCTTCTTTAGGCCTTTCATCTCTGTTTACTTTTTCAAATAGATATTTAGGAGGTTCTTCAATTTTTGTGAGAGTAGCTCTAGTATTGTCCAATATTTTTTGGATCTTAATTGAATTTTTTGGTAAGGTACCATAGATATTGAACATGTATCATTAGTTTCATAGAATTTTTGAAAATTATTGTTATTATTAGAATTAGGCACTAGTTGAGCTAGTAAAGGTGATTTCTTAGGAGGATTGTTTACATTATTTGGAGGTGGAAGGAGTCTATTTTGAGGGGTTTTCCCCCTAATTTTATTTTGAAAGTTTTGTTTTTGGGGCTGCCCTTAAGACTAGTTAGATCCTATCTAATTGTATTGGCCACTCATATTATAATTAGATGAATTTTTATTTTGTCCTACCATCCATGGAGGGGAATTTCCATATGGATTGGACATGAATTGCGCCCAAGGAGGCATGTTCAAATCTTGATTACATTGATTCCAATTCATCCAACTTGGAGTATTTGACCAATAATTAGGTCTTTGTTGGTTGGAATAGTTATATTTTAAAAAATTAGGTGGACCATTCCTTATTTGAGCTATAAAATAAACATATTTTGCTTCTTCAACCTTAGGTTATTTTATAGCAGTTTTGATAGCCAAAATATATTTACAATTTTTTGTATTATGGTTCTTATCATAGATTTTACAAGAAGAGATTTTAGTAATATTTGTAATGTTGAGAGGGAATTCCATCAAGTTGTGTTTATTTCTACATCTGTGACAACATATTTCTTCAATGTTTTGCTATTTTGGTTTCTTGATCATGAGGTCGAGAGATTTTAATGTACCCAATAAATCAGTTTTGAGACTCTCTAGCATATCACCAATTTCAGCTCTTGTTACTCCCCCTCATAATGATGGGTACCTAATACTTATTAATGGCTTGTTTCTTGAATAATTATTGTAAAAATTTACAATTTATTCTAGTCCCATCTAATGAATATCTCCCTTTTCCATAAGGTTTCATATGTCAAAGACATCTTCCTTTGGCCCTTTAAAAAAAAGTTATTTTTAAATTTCTTCGTCCAACTCAATGTTTACTCTTAATCCCACAAACTAGAATATCTCGAGATAATTTTCAAGGGATTCATCATATTTTTTATTCATACAAAACAACTCAGCTTTCTTATCCCTAACTCTACAATAATCCTAGTATCTTTCAAGGAATATATATTTTAGTCCACGTTCTCCATCCCATAAATTACAAAAACTTTCCCCTAGACCTATAAACCATATTAAGGTTGCATACTTAAGTGTAGAAGGAAATAGTATTAATTTTTTCTCATTAGTGGTGTAAAATTAGGCTTAACATACCACTACAAATTCAAAGAGAAATGCATCAAGATCCTCATGGGGTTTCCCATGGAAGGTAGGAAAAGTAGTAATAGAGATAGTTTTTGGTTCTCTTGTTATCCTATATTTGTAAGAAGGAATTGGGAAAGCAAAAGTCTTTCTTTGTCTATCCCCCTTGATTTTCTACTTCTACATGATCATTATTCCTTTGCCTTTATTCCCATCCATTTACTTTCCCATGTTCACTATCTTGATCAACCATGATTGAATATAAGATTTTAATAATTGGACCAGGTTTAGGTTCAAAAAATATAGATGAGGTATCTATATGGTCATCAAAATTTGGTTCGAGTAGTAGATATTTTTTGGGATATTATTCTAGGAATTCAATATGTTCTTTTGATGATGCAGAATCTATAGATGTTTGGGTTATATTTTTGATTTATTTTAACTCAGAAGTTTTAGATTTCTTACTAATGTTTCTTTGGTAATTTGCTTCAAGTTAACTGATCTTAATAAGTATTCCCTTTGAATCTCTAGGTCTGTTCATGAAATTTCCAAGTTCTTTGGTTCTTGCAACAAGTTTTTACCTTTTCAATATTCCTTTAACAACCTATAGCTATCGTTAATTAGGTCGAGTTGTTAAGGGGTCATATAATGCTCATCAATTCAAAGTCTTTTATTACTAATAGAATCAATTGGACAATAAAATCCTATTTTGGGATTGGGTTAGGGCTGTCAAACTATAATTCATAATGTAAGTCTTGACATAGTTCTCTAAAGTGTACAACTCTAGGTGCCTTATGATATCTCTTCTTATATTCTAGTCTTACCTTCCTATCTTCTATTTTTCTAAAAAACTATGAATGGTGATGGAGTCGAAATATTTATCGCAAGGGTATGTGATTGAAATTACTATTGCTCTTCTATCCTCAAGCCACCATTCATAACTCCTTATAAGGCCGAGGTAGGGTGAGTGATAATCTAGCCCTATAATTTTAGCTATGTTTACTATTTTGATTTTATCCAATTCTTCTAATATTTCCTTTATGATATTAAGGTGCTCACATAGGTATTTCCACACTTTCCTAGATGTTTTGTGTCTTTGATTAAAAAGGAGGTTAACTTCTTGTTCTAACAATAGTTTTATGAAGTCAATCGACACAGATTGTTTGATGTAATTTTCTACCATCTAGCAACATTTTTACTTCTCTTTTATTCTTCCTTTTTTTTAGTTTATATTTTTTCTTTTGTTTTTGTTTTGGTTCTATTTTTGTTTTTTTTTTTTTGACAATTTAAAATAATCCTACTATTGTTAAGACTCGATCTACAATTCATAGCCAACCTTAACACAACAAGAGAAAAAATAAAATTTCTTATTTCTTAAAATAATTCTATTGTTACTAAAACTAGGTGCAATTCACAACCAATAAATTTATACAACCAATCTTAGTACAATGAGAGAAAAATAAATTTTATATTTTTAAAACAATCCTACTGTTACTAAAATTAGGTACAATTTATAGTTAATGAATTTATATAGCCAAAATTAGTACAATAAGAAAAAATAAAGTTTCTATTTCTAAAACAATCCTTTTGTTACTAAAATTAGGTGCAATTCATAGTCAATGAATTTATATAGCCAATCTTAGCACAATAGGAGAAAAATAAAATTTCTATGTCTAAAACAACTTTATTACCGTTAAAACTAGGTGCAATTCATAGTCAATAAATTTATATAGCTAATTCTTAGCACAATAAAGTAAAATGAAATATTGTTTGAAAAGTAAATTTTACTAAAAATAAATTACTAAAATTTAAATGTTAAATTGTTGTTACTTTTTTATTTTAAGGAACATTTCACTATAATTGTGTCACTCAATCACACATAATTCCTGTTTGAAGCAAGTAAAAGTTTCCATTTGATCAATCATAATACATAAACACATATAAAGCCCAAAATATTGTTTTTTATTCATTCAAAATGCTCATGGGTTACAAAAGTGATTTTCCCAATATTTCTTTATGAATATCAAACACCCTGATGACTTCTTTCGAGACTCCTCAATGAAGGTGGTATTGCGAACCACCACTAGTTTATTATTTTTTGTGATGTCCTGCACCTATTATTGAAGGCTTGCAAAAGGTTGCTATATGGTTTGGGGGCCTGCCTTGGTCAATTCAAGCCCCTTGTTTATAAAATACAAAAATACACGAAAGAAGATTGTGTTGAAACATGGTAAAAACTGCATAAAACATCATAAAATAATGAAACAAAGAATACCTACTAAATTTTTTGAGGTAGATTAGCTAGACGGTCAATTTTCATGGAAGGGGGTGAATTGGAACTCAGATTCATAGGTCAGGGGGTGAATTAAAATTTTGCTAACTATGGGACCAAAATTTCTATCTGGGTGGATGTCTGAACTTGTCCTTTACTGTTTTTATGGTGTAGAATTCTTATATGTGATTCTATACTAATTTTGGTAGAATTTTTGTATGGTAGCTAAAAGGGAGAGAGGTAAATAGGAGGGGGAGCCCTCTATTTATAGAAAAATATGAGGTCAAGAAAATGGGTTATATAGACCAACCCTTAGAGTTACTCCATGTTGGAGTTAGGTTAGGGTTTGAATAGGTGTCAAACCCTCATGCCTTATGGAAATATCTCCTCCTCAAACATATGTGAGGAAGAGTTAGTATTAATCAATTTTTAGTTAGATCCTAGGTTAGGTTAGGGTTTAGTTAGGACATTTGGATATATCCTAACTAATCTCATGTGCACACGTGTGGAAGTGTGTTTAGGGCTAACTTGACTTAGAAATCCAATTAAACTTACTTAAGTGAAAAAGTGCATTTAAGTAAATGTCAATGAAGAATTAGATCACTAATAAACCTCCACTCACCTTAAGTACTGGTGGTTCATCATTCTCCCACACTTCATATGGCTGGTATGGTTGGAGATAAACAATAGAGCATTTCAAAATTCTTGTCACGATATCGATTCTATTTTATTGAGAATTATTGCCTTTGCATCTGAAAATGCCAACCTTACTCCTTCTATGGATAGTCCTATGTCTCCTTTTGAAATATAACTGGAAAATTTTGTCAACCTCTCTTTCAAGATTTTTGGCCAACCCACCCCGTTGTGGATAGATCCCTTGTATCATGGATTCCCCCTCCCCCTAGTGGTTTAAACTAAATTTTGATGGTGCATCCAAAGGTAATTTCGGTGAAGAAAGCTATGGAGGGGTGATATGGGATGATAGAGGCAGAATTATTTTAGCCTATGCTAAAAATTTGGGAATCTAGTCGAACAACTTCATTGAGGCCAAAGTAGTCTATCGTGGTATCCAAATGGTATTAGAATCCAACATTCAGAATATGATCATTGAAGGTGACTCATTTAATACAATAAATTACATCAAAGGTAGCTCAAATCCACATTGTAATTTTGGTCCTCTTACTTAGGAGACCATCTTCCACCTCAGGACAATTAGCAATGTTTCAATCCAACATGTGTATAGGGAAGGAAATAAAGAAGTTGATGCCATGGCCAACTTTAGGTTAACTCTGTATTCTTTATCGACATGGTGGTAGGAATTTCCATAATGTATCATAAATTTTTACCATGAGAATAAAGTTACCACTTATGAATAGCGTTAAAACTACCAGGATCAATATACACCATCGTGTATGTAGAGAGAATAGATGTGGTGGCACAAAGATACATCATTCCAATTGGGTTAAATCCTACTACACCTCCATATTGATATGGCATCCATATACAAATCAAATATAGGTGATTGATAATTAGGTTCACACCCCAAGGATTCTGCATAATATTCCTCGAGACTATAATTACCATAATCTCAGGTGCAAGGGTTATCATTTTAAGACAATAATTAATAAAAGTAGTAATAAAGATGGTATTAAGAGGTTCTTTCCCAACATTAGTGCCAAAATTATCTGTAGAATTTGGAAAGGAAAAAATAGCCAAGGGTCCAAAAAAAATTTTGAACGAAGCAAAAGGACAAAAATCATGACTCCATTCACATGCTTTATGAGATTGAGCTTATTACCAATAATGGCACTATCACCACCTCATGCCAAGCTATCAATTTGATAGGGTGTAATGGTAGAACCATCCAACTCATGTCCATTATGGATGCCAAGGTGGCATGGGTTTTTTGTAAGGCACACTCATGGAGGATGACTAAAAATGAGGTACATCTCCATTGGCACACTCTTTCCATTGTTACCATTTTCAAAGATCACCGCTAGTTATGCTCCCTGCTATGGATGCCTATGTTTCTTGTGCACTCTTATCTTATGAACCAAATCATAATTGGGAGTGGTGTAGATCATATGATGAGATATTATAGGGCCAAGCAACCCAATAAACGACCCAAGGCAAGCTCTAAGCCTGAGGATATCAACATGAATCCTCCCTGGATGTTGAAGGGTGGCCTTTTTATTCTTCTTGTGCATGATGAAAACAAGATCATTTATGAAACAAGGAGGAAGTTGAAAATTTTTGGGATAAAGAGCTACTCTATGTGTTGGAGGATGGTGTTTCTAGAGCCTAAATAGTTGCAATTAGACCCACTAGTAGAGGATATTATGGCTTCTTGTGGGTTGCTAAAGTTTTTGAAAAAGTTCAATAGGCATGACCCTAAAATTTCATGAGAGTTCGTCCAAAGTTGTGACAATACAACAGTGTCCCTGAAGGGACTTACCTTTGTCATGACCATTGATTTGTTTATGGAAATTACAAAACTCCCCAATTATGGGGATATTATCCACATATATAAATACTCAATGGCAGGTGAATTGGATTTCTTCCATGATAAAGGGAAGTATTTGATGAAGAAGGATAATGAGTATGTTAGGGAGGACCTCCCTCCACCCTAGAACCATGCCATGGTGTCATTTATGCAGTATCTAATCATATACGAGTCATATTCACCCCTCTACAGCTTTCTCATGGTGTTCCTAAATGTTTTGAAGGACATCAAGTAGATTAACATCCTAGAGTATTTACTTTGGTTGATGGATATATATATTGACAATGTTAGAATAGGGAAGTCCACTTACCCCAAGCACCAGAGTCTCCAATTAATTATATGCAAATACATTAGCCATAACCCTAACCATAATATCATTGAAGTTGATAGACCGACCATTGATACCAACCCAATTCTAGAACCTCCTCTAGCACTAATGGAAATTCCTTAAGAAGTCTAGGAAATCGATGTGGATAATGGAATCCCTAGTAAAGCAGGTAATCAAAGAGGGTTACCTCCTATAAATCCATCTGTAACTCCTACTAGGCACTCAGTCCATGTCAAAAATGCAATTGCAAAGGTAAAATCCCTTCCCATGCCTAAAAAATTTAGAAGACTACATCAAGACCATCTTTGGGGTCTTGGTACATCCAAAAAATGGGCGACGTGGACTAGATCACTGACCTGGAAGACATCATAAATTTGGCTACTTCGATGCTCTCAAGAGCTAGTAAAAACATCACCTAGATGAATGCATAGAAAACCAACATCCCTATGGAGGATGATACCAAGGAGGATGAATACTACATCCCAAGATGAGGAGGTGTTGCCGGGTTGTCCTCTTTTACTACCATATTATCCTTTTTTGTTACCTAGTTGTCCCTTTGTATCTATAGCATTTTGTGCTCTGTTCTATTTGCACCTACAGGCCATAATTGATATGTATTTCTATATTGCTATTTTTTTATGGCCACAAGTGGTCCCTTTTTGGCTTGCTCTATATTGAGTCAAACCTTCATGGGATCCTCTCTATGGCATGTATAGAAGGTTTTGGATCCCTTTCAAAACCCATTACCAATAAAAAATATCACTAATCAACCTAATTAGGATTTTTGATAGGGATAAGTTCCCATGAGGACTACTTAGGTGTAGGGGAGGGCTTAAGTTGCCTTAAGGGGCTAACATGTGGTCTCCTAGTGGGTAGGAGTTGTTTTGGAGGTGCTTTACCTAGTTTTGTAGGTTTAGGAACCTATGGATGACTAAGATAGCCTATAGATGACTACGATGGTCTACAATGGCCTATGATAGCCTATGTTAGTCTACAAGTGTGTATGTATATGTACAAGTATCTAGAAGTGAGCATGTGTGACTTTTGTACTATGTTATGTGGAACATAGTTTAGTGCAAAAATATGAGATGAGAAGGTGATGAGATGTTTTAAATTGGAGGGAAAGAAGGGAAGATAAGAAGAAAGGAAAATAATGGGATCTAATCAAAGGTATGTAGCTGCTCAAAGCATGACCATACAACATTGATTGATAGCCAAGAAGAGAAGGGAAAAGAATGGGATCTAATCAAAGGTATGTAGCTGCTCGAAGCATGACCATACAACATTTATTGATAGCCAATAAGAGAAGAGAAAATAATGGCATCTAATAAAAGGTATGTAGTCACTCTAAGCATGACCATACAACATTGATCGATAGCCAAGAGAATGAGGGAAAAGAAGAAGGGAAAATAATGGGATCTAATCAAAGGTATGTAGTTGCTCGAAGCATGACCATATAATATTGATCGATATCCAAGAGGAGGGAAAAGAATGGGATCTAATTAAAGGTATGTAGTCACTCGAAGCGTGACCATACAACATTGATCGAAATCCAATAGGAGGGATAAGAAGAAGAAGAGAAAATAATGGGAAGAGAATAAGGGAAGGAATGGGTGAATGCAAATGATGATATGGAGGTGAACGAATGCATATGGATGACTACACATGTAGTGTGATGATTTTATAATTTTGTACAACATTCTACAATGTCATACTTGTTGCTTATGAGGGCAACTTATAACTACTTTGCTTTTGTGACCAATGCCAAATGGTCCAAATACAAATGGAATACATGTCTATTCAATTTTTTGCTTTTGATTTATTGATGAGCACTTTGTGACACTTGTCAAACCATTTGAGTTGGGTGACATGGATTATTCAATGTACCATTCATTATGTGATCACCATTGACATACGTGAATACTATAATGACATCTCCATTATTAGGTTATTCATACGTACCATTCAGTATTTGGTCAAGGTTGACTGAATGATAGAGTGGCATCTCCAATATTACACATGGATCTCATGATTTAACAAAAGTATGATTTAGGATGGAATTTATATTGAGATAATATTCAACAAAAAAATTTGTAGACAAATGTGATATACGTGATTTTGATGTGTGATTATTTGGTTGTATGCAAAGTGGATTTTGGATATGAATACCCCCTCAAATGAGGAATCATCAATGAGGTGAATAAAATGTAATGAAGTGATGATGAGGTGATTGATAGAAGAATAAGGATGATAACAGGGATCTAAAATTAAATGGGTAGGAAGAGGGAAAGGTAATCTATGTGTTGGAGTGAAAATTTGGTGATTTTGGAGTCATGAGCTTCAATTCACATGGTGGGGGTGAATTGAACCTGAATTCGTAGGCTGGGGGGCGAATTGAACCCGAATTCATAGGTTGTGGGTGAATTTGAACTAAATCATATGGTGACCTATGAATTGAACTGTTTGACCCATGTGCAGTATTTTGGTAGCTTGGGGGATCAAACAATGTCAGAATTGGATAAATATTATACCATTGGAAAGTTTTTTTGAGACCAATTTAATGGTGAATTTTTTGGATAATTTGGATATTTTTAATAGGTGAAAAGGTAGGTCAAATATGAACCTAATTTTAGAATTAATGAATGCACAATTTTAAGTCTTGTGAAGGGTACACATGATGATTTTATGTTGTGTCTACATACAATGTGTGTGATTGTATGTGTATGTAATGGGTACATGTTGGTGAAATATGTTTGAGATGAATGATGTGTACTAGGTACGATGAACCTAAATAAACATGAGTATGTATGAATGATGATGTGTAGAGGTTATATGTAATAACTTGTGTATATATGAGATATAAAAATATAGAAAAATGGGGTGTACAAACAAACTATACAAGATGCACATGAAAGAGATGTACCAAATCATGAGCTAATATGATGAATTAGAAATGCATGTGTGATTGAGATGATGCATGTGATAAATAGATTCAATGATGATGCTGCATGACCCTAATTCTCAAGCATAGTGAATGTTTTAAAAGAGTTTTCGAGAGCTCAAATATCATAGTATGAATAATCAAACTGATATAATGGCCAAGCAATATCATGAAGATATCTTAACTATCATAACTGAGGTTGAATTGTTCATGGACCTGTGTGTGAACATGATGTTCATTTATCCATTTTGAGAGAGTTTGGACTAACCTATTGCAAACTTAGCCAACGTATCTAGCTCATATATAAGCGCACAATTATCTGTACAAGAGAAGGTCACTAATGTGATAGATGTGTCACCACTTGTAAGACTATTCCATTGGCAGGTAGGCTCTTGGAGCCTATTGCTGGTGATGGAAATCATCCCATGATGTTATGTTAAACCAAAGGACCAAAGGGAGTCAAGCATAGTGGTAGTACTCTTGGAGGCTTTTTCTTTTGTTTTCTACCCCTCTTCCTTTTGATTTTTTTTTTATGGACGTTGGCTTTTGTTTTCTACCCATTTTTTTGTTTTTGCTTATGTTTGTCCCTTTGTTTATCCCTAGGTCATATTTTGATCATGAAAATGATAGGGTGAGTAGGGGAAACTATTTTAATCTACATGGTCAGGCTTACGCAAGGTTTGGTCCTTTATAGACTCAAAATTTGCTTAAGATGTAGTGTGAGTGGTCTATGAACGAACTCGATTCAGCTAGAGAAAGTCTTGAAATCTTGTAGATTTTGATGATGTTTGATACAAGTTGATTAAACTAACCATGAATGGTTGAGCAACAAAAATACTTCTCATAAATATGCAAATAAGAATAGAACCGATATCATGATGTATACGAGCAATGAAATGTTTATGTACAAGGAGGACAAAGAACATGACTAGGGATGATGTCAACATGATGCGATAAAATACCTGAAAATGTATAGGAGGATGTGACTAATGTATTTTGATAATGCAAAGTGAGTGAGATGGATGGATGCAACAATATGTACCTAAAATATTGGTTTTCATGTACAAAACCAATTCCAAAAGGTGTGGATGGATGCATGAAATAGTAAAAATGGATGCCAATATTTTGTGGTCATCAACATGATTTATGGATGTAAATTATTATGATGGAAGAGGAAAATGAAATGCAAGATAAATTTCCAATGGATAATTTTTATTTGTTTGCATTTTCATTTTCATTTTTATTTTAGATGTTTGTTGTGTTCAATGTCGAATGTACAAGAATGTACAAGCAAGCAAAGTTTCCCCTTGAAGAAAAATCTGTGTGAGGACCAAGAAGTAAAAAATTGCTAGCCTAGACTATGCTAGATTGTGTCTATGTTATGTCTGTGCTAGGCTATGAGTATGTTATGCTATGCTAGGCTATGCTAAGCTATGTGTATGCTATACTAGTGCTAGGCTATGAGTATGATATGTTGTGCTATGCTAGACTATGCTAGGTTATGTGTATGCTACACCTGTGCTAGGCTATAATTATGTTATGCTATGCTAGGATATGCTAGGCTATGCTAGGCTATGTGTATGCTATGTCTATGCTAGGCTATGAGTATGCTATACCTGTGACTAGGCTATGTCTATGGAGAAACCTAGTTCCAAGTTTTTGCTAAGGTTTTTAGAAAAAATTATCCAAATTTTTGTTGAGGTTTTTAAAAACCCTATCCAAAAAATTTCAAAGGTTTTTGGAGAAACATGGTTTGCTAAGATATTCTAAAAATAATGTTCCAAATTTTTTGTTGAGGATTTTGGAGAAAATTGGGTGCTAAAGGATTCTAAAAAGAATTTTTCAAAAATTTTGTTGAGGATTTTGAGAAACCTGGGTGCTAAGGGATTCTAAAAATAATGTTCCAATTTTTTTTTTGAGGATTTTGGAGAAACTTGGGTGCTAAGGGATTCTAAATAGAATGTTCCAAAAATTTTGCTGAGGATTTTGGAGGAACCTAGGTTTGCTAAGAGATTCTAAAAAAAAAATTCCAAACTTTTTGCTAAGGATTTTTGAGAAACCTGGGTGCTAATGGATTCTAAAAAGAATATTCCAAAAATCATTCTTGAGGATTTTGGAGAAACCTGGCTTTGCTAAGAGATTCTAAAACAAATGTTCCAAATTTTTTGCTAAGGATTTTGGAGAAACATGGGTTATTGGAAAAACCATTGTGATGAAGGTAAGACAAAGGGTGTAACCTTTTGAACCTAGTTATTGATTTGATATGACAAGGGTAAGGTAAAGGGTACCACCTTTAACAAAAGGATGCAATATTTTTAAACCTAGTGATTGATTTGATTTGATGATGGCAAGGCAAAGGACATAACCTTTGACACAAGGATTCAACCTTTTGAACCTAGTAATTGATTTGATTTTATGAGGGCAAGGTAAATGACACAAAATTTAACAAAAGGATGTAACATTTTTAACCTAGTGATTGATTTGATTTGATGAGGGTAAGGCAAAGGATGCAAAATTTTGAATCTGATGATTTATTATGATGTAATGAGGGTGAGGTTCATGATAAAACCTATTGTTGTTGAATGAGTTGTTGATGTATGGCAAAGGGTGCAACCTATAACAAAGGGATACCTTTTGTTAGAATTAAGTAATATTATGTGATTGATGGTGATTTATTTGTGAGTGCCATGTTGGGTGGCACCATAATAAGTAGATGAGAGATGGTGAAGTGAAAATATGCAAGGAGGATTAACTCCATGAAAGATAACTATGGTTGGAAGGAGGGAAATATATATCTTGAATGTAGAAGTGTTTGAAAAAGAGAATTCAATCCCTTAATTTCAAAATCATTTAGGAGAGGAGAAAGATCCTCTAGTCACAAATATTTTGTGAAAGTGAGATAAATTGTGTCAATTGTGAATGATAAAGTGAAAGGAGGTAAAATCCCAATTGTGAATGATGACCTAGAAGAAGATGAAATTTCCCCCAGTGTCTGAATGATGGATTAGGAGAATATGAAATTACCCCCAATTTTGAATGATGGACTGGGAGAAGATACCCCAGTTTTGAATAATGTACTGGGAGAAGATACCCTAGTTTTGAATGATGGATGGGGAGAAGATGAAGTTTCCCTAGTTTTGAATGATGGATTGGGGATAGGATGAAGTTGTCCTAATTTTGAATGATGTATGGGGAGAAGATGAAATTATCCTAATTTTGAATGATGGATGGGGATAAAATGAAATTACCCCAGTTTTGGATGATGGACTAGGAGAATATGAAATTATCCCAGTTTTGAATGAGGGATGGGGAGAATATGAAGTTACCCAAATTTTGAATGATGGATTAGGAGAGGGTAAAGATGCACCCATTTTGAAATATGGACGGGTAGAAGATGAAAATACCCCTAGTATTAGAATGATGTATGGGAAAAGGGTGAGGTGACCCCCATATTGAATGATGAATTTATGGAGAGGGTAAAGTTACCCTCGTGTTGACTGATGTGTTTGGGAGAAGATGAAATTACCCCCTAGTGTTTGAATTATGGATTGGGAGAAGATGAAAAACTTCCTTAGTTATGGAAGATGTAGGACAAATGAACAAAACCATTGTAGATGGTTAATAAAATGAATGGTGGAATAATGAAGATGTAGAAGAAGAAAAGGAAATTGAAGAAGTGAGGAAGGAGGGGAAAATGTAGGGAAAGAGAGAATGGTGACTGCCACATAGCAAAAATGAATGCTATGTAGGTGGATAAAGGTGAAAAGTGGAAGTGGATTATGGTGGAAGTGGAGTAATGGGCACATCTTGATATGACTAATAGTGTTGATGATGAGTTGTTATGCTAATCATGCCAACCACTCTATGGGAAGGAGGATTATGGTGGATATGATTGAATGGCCTTTATTAGGCTTATTTAGTGGGTTGAGTCTCATGAAGATTAGTCCCCTTGTGTTCAGGTAATGGGTCCTGATACATACTTGAATGTTGATTTTGTGGTGTGAGGGGGTCTAAAACTTGAATGGTACCATGATCTATAAGGTCCTTGACTAATTCATGAAAGGTGCAACAATAACAAACATCATGGCCACATTAGAGATGGTAAACACAAAAGGCATGTTTGATGTGACCATGAGGGTTGGGTCGATTTGGATATATGGATCAAATATTTTGTAACAGAACATGACCAACCTCAAAAATATTCTAGAATAAAGTAGATAGAGGCTCAAAAAGTGGAGTCCAATTATGATATCAACATGGAGGATGGGGATCACAAGCTCATTGCGGATTGGATGGAGGAGATGTAGTAGTCTAGAACATTTGTTATTGTGTAGGGGAAGGTTGTAAGATTGATGAATAATCTAGAGAAGTTGTTGCCACTTGATTGGTTTGTGATAATTTAGAGAAGGGTTTATTTGGTACATTGCAATTAAAGTAGTAATTTGAAGCGTAATATGGCTTCTAATGAAGTTTGATTTTGCCAAATTGGACTCTGATTTCCTCGATGAATTTTTCTTGAGCAATGGATTCATAAAATGTCTGACTTGGATGGAGTTACAAAGGTGTAGAAATGTGTTTATGAAAACTTTTGGTAAATAGTGTAATGAGTTCGATGGATGGGAGGCTATGAGCTAGGTCATGACTGATCGATCTCCACTAGGAAATAAACTTAGTAATGGAATCATTGTCAGCCTATTAGAAGGTGTGGATGTCTGAGTAGTTGATTTTCTTTTTGATGTTGATAGATAAATGTTCTAGGAAGGAATTGGCCAACTTTTCAAAGGTGTATAAGCTATGGCATGAAATCATGTTGTACCAATCAAAGACTTGTCCTCCAAGTGAAAGGAAGAAGGTACATAACATGAGGGGGTTGCTACTATGAAGTTTGTAGAAAGATGAACAGTAATTACTAACATGTTCTCTAGGGTCTTCTTTACCTTTGTACTTATCAAAATTTAGGATCTCAAAGTGATAAGGATAAGGGGGAATGGGAACTGAGGGATGGACTGGCTCATTGCATAGTTCATCATAGGTGGGTTTTTGTAGGTTATAACTGGTGGTACAAAGGTTTAGCATCTTTAATTCATCTTGCAAGAGTTGAAGTTTGGACGTTAGATGTGTGGAGGATGATGCTAAGGTGGGTAGGGCCTAAGAGTGTGGTGAATATTGAAGTTGTTGTTCCTCCCAGTATTGAGAAGGAACGTATTGCAATTGATCCTGAGGAGGTGGCTATTGAATGACGTATGGTGTCATAATGGGTGAGATACTAGGTTGCATAACATGCATATGTTGAAGATAATAATATTGTGGCTGGGGGGCATACGGTTGTTGTATGGGTATCTACTAGATAGGATCCTACTATAATGGTTGGGTTTTAGAATACGATGACCAAGAAGGGGAATGTGTAAATAATGTGGGTCCATTAGGTAGTGGTAATGGTGTCTGGATAGATGGTGCTAGAGGTGGACTAGATGAGGTGTCGAAGGATGGTACATGCATCTATCCTGAAGGATGAGCAGTGGGAAAAATATACTAAGTAGAATATCTTGGGGGAATAGGAGTATAGATTGAAGGCTGCAAACCATAGGTGGGAAGGGGACCTACATTTGGGATCCAAAATGGAGGAGGGGAAGATAATCTAAAAGTAGAAGTGGATGAAGGTGGAATAGAATATTGGGTAGGATGCATTCCAGAAGGATGGAATGTAAGCAGGAGTGATGAAGAGGGAGGACAATCTTCTGAGGTAGGAGCTTGAGGAGGTGAAGTGGTGAAGATGTACACTCCAGGTTAGATGTAAGAATGATGTAGGAGCATCCAATGGTGTAAGGGTAATCTTGCATCACCAAATTAAAAATTATATATATATATATATATATATATATATATATATGTTTAGACCCATATGTTGGAAATTCAAGTTTCAAGTGAATATTTTCCTGGGCAGGAAAATGAAAATGAATATTTTCCTAGTGGGAAAATGAAAGGTGGGAAAAGAAGTTACACTTTCTAGAATATTCTTTAGGAATTTATTAAAAGGATGAATAGACATTATTGAAGACAGTTCGGTATCACATATCGTGGCTTCAATTTTTAGATCTCCAGTATTTGTAATAAAATTGGCCTTATGGTCGTACATTGTAATTTTTTATTCTATTTTATTGAAGAAATATTTGATGTGGGGTTTTTGTTGAATTTTTCTATGATTTAATATTAAATGTGGGGTTTCTATTGAATTTTTCTATGATTTTGAGTACTATGTGAGTGTTGGGTGGAGTAGCCCTTCACCAAGTGGTATCATAGTAGGAGTTCTTGAGCATGTACATAGATCATCGAATTTGAGGTAGTTTACACCAATATTTGTGGTTAGGGTTTGTGAGAAAAATGATCAAAATGCCTCCATGAAGAAATTGTGGTGGTGGGAGTAATGTTGTGGTACCATAAGAGTATTTTAGAGCCTTGGAGAGGTAAGTTATAGCATTGCAAGAGAATATGCATAGAGGGTTTGAGCCAAGAAGAGAATATGGGAGTGAAGATGAAGCTAAATAAGAAGAGGCTTAGTTCGAGGAAGAATAAGAGGTAGTATATCTTGTGCAACCTAGACTGTATAAATCCATAACCTAGATTGGAAAGAGACCAAAGTTTGATGTTTCTACATATTCATAAATCTTAACCCAAAAGATTTGATTGATTGGATCAATGATATGGAGTAATACTTTGAGTACGATGAGGTGGAAGATCCTAAGAGGGTCAAATTTACAAAGACCAAACTGAAGGGTCACGCTAATATCTGGTGGAAGGGAGTACAACTAGATAGAAATAGAAGAGGAAAATAAATAATAACAAGATGGAATTATATGGTGGAAAATTTAAAGAGATAGTTCATTCTAGTTGACTATGAGTTAGATCTACTAAATAAAATGTAGGGTTTGAGGTAGATAGGTAAACTATCAAAGAGTATATAGAATAGTTATACAAGATCATGATCAAAATAGGCCATTTTAAGGCCAACAAGGAGAAGGTATCCCATTATTTAAATGGATTGAAGCTAAGTATTCAAGAGGAACTAAGTTTGGTCAGAATGACTACCATAGAATATGCTTATCAGTTTGCCCTAAAGGTAGAAGAGAAGCTGAATAGAAGATTTGAAAGCAAGCAAAGAGAAAGAGGTCATGGTGGAAGGACTAGTGAAGGACCATATGGAGGACAAAATGAAGACCAAAAGAAGAATGAAGAAGTCAGTAGCAATTAGAATCAAGAAGGAGATAATACCTGCCACCTCATGAACAATATAATGGTGACCAAATAAGAAGAGGAAGGTTCGAATGAGGACGTAGAAGAGGAATATTTCATGGAACATGTTTCCAATGTGGAGAAGAAGGACATCGAGCATACGAGTGTCCACAACATCAAGGAAGGACGAATAGGAGACCTGAAGATAATGCACGAGTTTCTTATGTAGATGAAGATGCTAAATCTAAGCATTCTAAAGAGGTGGAAAGAGGAGAAGTTCTTGTCGCAAGGAGAGACTTACTAAATGAAGATAAATACCCATTTCATAGGAAGATTTTATTTTGCACAAGGTGCAAATATGAAGGTAAAGTTTGTAATGTTATCATTGATAATGGTAGCACTGATAATTTAGTTTTAGAGGAGATGGTTAACAAATTATAGTTAGATAAATGGATACATCTACATCCATATCGAATTACATGGTTGCATAAGGACCATAAAGCTTTAGTCAATGAACAATGTTTAGTGAAGTTCAATATTGGGAATTACCATGATGAGGTATTGTGTGAAATCATGCCTATGGATGCTTTTCATATGCTATTGGGGAGGTCGTGGTAATTTTATCGACGTGCAGTACATGATGGACATGCCAACACTTATTACCTAACAAAGGATGGAGTTTGCCACAAGTTGAAGCCCTTGAAGGAGGTGGAAGAAAAGGTATGTAGTAGTGCAAGAATTTATTTAGTTGATGGTAGAAATTTTTTGAATGGTATGAAGCATGAACATATGTGCTATGCATTGATTCCTAGAGTTAATGAGGAAAAATATGAAGATATACCAGTGTAATCCTCAAATCTATTAGGATAATTCCAATATATTGTATCAGATAATGTACCTGAAGGTTTTCCACCAGTGAGGGAGATTAGTCACCAGATAATTTTGATACTAGGATCCAATTTACCAAATAAAATGATTCCTATAGAAAATGAGGAGCTTAAAATATAAGTTTAATAGCTATTGAAAAAAGTATTGAGATAAAAAATGTTACCTTTTAAAATAGTTATACTCTAAATTACTAATAATATATAATTATTTCATAAGATAATTGCTTTAGAGGAGGGACGTTTTTCGCAGGACTGCCCAAACTATCGAACTTGTTTTGGCCATATCTCACTCATCCGGACTCGGATTGAGCTGAAATTTTGAGGGTAGATGCCTGAAAAACCCTAGAACGTCTCCACCAATTTTCATATCATTTGGAGCAACACAGATCCTAGCGCATCCCTATGTGTGAACGAGATTTTTGGCAAGCGGCTATGCGAGGGTTTCATCTGGGTTGAGTGCAAGCAGCTCCAGAGGTTGGTTTTTAGGGCCTTCGGGCCCTAGCGGCCAATATTTTTGTGGTTTATGCTCAATATTTTAGCAGGAAATGTTGCAGGGGATCCAATATGGGTTAGAAATTTGTCTTTCAATAGATCATACTATGAACTTGAGTGACAACGGCTTCCAATTTGCTGCACAAAAGAAAAGTGAAAACCATACCTTTCCACGACGTCTAGGGCAAGGATTAAAGAGATCACGAAACAAGTTTCAAGCAGTTGATCAAAAAATGGCTCATATCTCAAGTGAATCTGGTGCTAAGGTGCACCCACAAAATAATTCTACTATGAAAACCCCTGTCAAGGGTAAGAATTTTGAAAACTCAGCCCCAAAAATGAATTTTAGGGATGCCCTCCATGGTGGACAGCCTCAGCCCAATGCTAATATCAATCTTAGGGCTTCCCATAAACCTCTAAGAATGCCTAAGATTGATCCCAGGAAAATGGAGTCAGGATGTCTTAAAGCGGCTGATGGAACTCCTATTGTTAAGCTTGATATGGGTAACATTCAGAATGGCATTGAAGATTTGGAAAAAAGAGGACTAATTTGTCGGTTCATGGGTTTTCGTCCGAGCCTATATACTTTCAAAGTCTGGGCTACAAAAATCTAGAAAACTAAAGGTGAGTTACAAATCTCTATTTATCCAAATGGTTATTTTCTTGTTTTATTTGCTAATAATGAAGATAGAGAGAAAACTTTTCAAGGGGGTCCTTGGTTTTTTGGAAGGGGAGGGCTTTTCATGAAGCCCTAGCATACTAAATTTAAATCCGAAGAAGAGATGCCTTCTATAGCTCCCGTGTGGGTTAGACTCTTTGGCCTCCCTATTGAATTTTGGAATCCTACTATTTTTTCTTCAATTGGAAACTCTTTAGGAACTTTTATGATGACTGCTGATTGTACTCAAAATTTTGAACATATTATTTATGCTCGGATTTGTGTTTTAATGGATTTTGACAAACCCCTACCTAAAAATATCACATTACAATTTGGGGAAGACACTTGGGAGCAAGTAGTGGACTATGAGAACATTCCTTTTCATTGTAGAATTTGCCATGAATATGGTCATTTGGCCAGTGCTTGCCCAAATAAAATTCTTGATCAAAAGAAAGAAGATATAAACTCAGCAGGTTTCCAAATGCCTAAGAAGAAGAACACTCAGAAAAAACTAGTTATGAAGGATCAATCAAAGTCATCTGCTAATATGTTTGAAATCCTTTCCACAAATGATGTCCCAAGTGAGGAAGAGGAAATAATGGAAACAAAAATCTTAGAAACACAATTTAAATATGAAGGGAAGAACTCAGAGACAAACCAACAAATCAAAGGTTTTCAATAGAAAAAAAGGGAGAAAATTTACACAAGAAAAACAATCTTTTAAATGTCAAAACTTCAAATAATATAGGTCCCAATATAGACTCCGTTGAACCCTCTAGTAAAATTTTGGTTGTGTACGAGCATTCTTCAAGGTTAGAAGCCATCTCAGATTCAATTGGAATAAGTCAAGAAACAGGGAAAAAAACTGAAGATGGATTCTAATCAAAAAGCAGGTCGCAAGACCAATCAATATCATATGGTAAAAGAAGGTGAAAAGCTTGTAGAGGAAGGTAATATTAATGCCCTTCCCAAATTTTTTAGCCCTGGTATTAATGAAGATCATCACTTGGAATATTAGAGGACTCAAAGGGAGTCTTTCAAAACAAAATGAAATTAGAAGAATGATTCAGATAAATCATCCACATCTTGTTTTCCTTCAAGAAACAAAGATGTCAATGGAGGATATGGACTCAATTGCCAGTAAAATTTGGCCAGCTGGAAAAGTGGTTTCCCTCAGTTCCCAGGGGACTTATGGTGGCATTGCTTGTCTTTGGGACCCAAAAGAGGTAGTTATTCACCATATGGTTGGCAGTTGGGGTCTGTTGGCTATAGCTATTCAAAGTAGACATTCCAACCAAATTATGCTCTGCATTACTATTTATGCTCCGATTGCTTTGGAGGAAAAAAGAAGATAGTGGAAGGATATAACTCATATTATCTCTCATTTTCCTGAAGCTTGGATCTTGATCGGAGGAGATTTCAATACCATCCTCTCTCTGGATGAGAAAAGGGGGGAAATAGAAATTTGGACAAAAGCACTGACCTCATGAGCGAATATATTGCAAACCTCCATCTTGTGGACATCCAACCAGATAATGGCCTTATGACTTGGTCTAAGAGAAGGCAAGGCTTAGCTTGTATAATGGAGAGATTGGATAGGTTTTTGCTCTCTGAAAATTTCTTAATCCATGGTCACATTCCTAAAGTGAAGACTCTTAATAATGTTGGTTCGGATCATTGGCCTAGTCATGGTGGAAATGTGGAAAACCAATGTGAGTTTCTCTCCTTTTCATTTTCAATTAATGTGGCTTAGAGACATTTCCTTTAGACCTCATGTGCAACAATGGTGGAAGGAAGGTAAACCTAGGCATGGGACTAAGATGTTCTGTTTTGCCAAAATACTGCAATACATTAAATCCAAAATCAAGACTTGGAACTGGAAAGAGTTTGGGGATGTTCATAAAAAAAACATGAAGTTATTGCTCATATTGAAAATTTGAATAAGAAAATCCATTTAGATGGCCTCACAGAGAAGAGAAGTGCAGATGAAATTAAACTCACAACTCGGTTAGAGGAATGGGAAAAAAGAGAAGAAATCTTATGGAAGCAAAAATCTAGAATTCAATGGCTCAAAGAAGGAGATCGAAACACAAATTTCTTCCACAAATCTCTTCTAGCTCGAAGATCTCACAACTTTATTTCTTCCCTGAAATCAGATTCTGGAGATGTTGTTTATACTTGGGATGGCATGAACTCTATTGTTGTTGATTACTTTTCCAATATTTTTGTTGCTACTCCTCTTGACTCAACTTCTCAACAAAATGTTCTTCAAGCAATCCCTTCTCTTATCACTTCTGAGGAGAACTCTATTTTGATTGCTCCTGTTACTATCAATGAGCTTCAACAGGTAGTTTTTAAAATGCAAAAAGGGAAAACCCCAGGTCCTGATGGTTTTCCCATTGAGTTCTACCAAGAGTTCTGGGATATCCTTCATGTTGATTTATTAGAGGTGGTGGAAGAAGCCAGGAAAGCCAAAGAAATTTTGAAGGTTATCAATAAAACTTATATTACTCTTGTTCCAAAAGCTCAAGAGGTTGATCATATCTCAACTTTTAGACCTATTGCTTTATGTAATGTTCTTCTCAAAATCATTACTAAAATCATGGCAGAAAGGTTGAAGCCTCTTTTGCATAAGATTATTTCCCCAGAGCAAGGGGGTTATGTGGAAGGGCGTCAAATAGTAGATGAGATAGTTCTTGCTCAGGAAGCCATCCATTCCATGGATATGCAAAAATCTCCTTCCATGTTCATTCGGTTAGACTTATCCAAAGCTTATGACAGAGTGGATTGGCACTTCCTTATCAAAGTTTTGAGGCAATTTGGTTTCTCTAAGGATTGGATGGATTGGATTATGGGATGTATCTCTTCAGTTTCCTACTTAGTTCTTATCAATGGCAGGCCTTCTCAGTCATTCCCAGCTTCCAGAGGTATTAGGCAAGGTGACCCGCTATCCCCTTATTTATTCATCATTCTTGTTGAATGCTTGGGTAGGACTATAACCAAAAAGAGGGAAAACAAAACCCTTGAGGGAGTTACCATTGCTCATGGAGCTAGACCTATCTCTCATCTTCAATTTGTGGATGACTCTACTCTTTTAGGTAAAGCTACAATTAAGGAAGCTTCTAATATTAAGCAAATCATTAGCTATTTTTCTAAGGCTCTTGGGCAGTTGATCAATGAAGACAAATCTAAAGTTATTTTCTTTCACTACTCTGCTAGACAGGAATCCATGGTCTTGGATAAATTAAGATATAAGAAGACCTCCCTTCCAATCACTTATTTAGGTATTCCCATAAATATTCAAAGGCAGAAAAATAAATATTGGAATTGGTTGTTGGACAAAGTCAAGAAGAAAATTGGAAAGTGGACCAACAGGTGGCTTTCTTCTAGGGGTAGAATCACCTTGGTAAAATCAGTCCTTCAAGCTATTCCTATTTATGTATCTTCCATGTTGAATATTCCAAAGGTTGTTCTTCGAGAACTGGATCAAATCAGTCATCGTTTCCTTTGGAGTGGTACTAAGGAGAAAAGAAAATGGGCCTTGGTGAAATGGGACACTTTATGTCTTCCTAAGAATAAAGGGGGTTAGGATTCCGGTCTTCTATTAATAACAACAAAGCTTTAGCTGCTAAATTATATTGGAGGATGTTGCATAACCCCAATGCTCTTTGGGCCAATAATCTCCGTGCTAAATATGTTGAGAACAAAAGTCCTGAAGACCTTGTTCGCTATCAACTTCCTACCAAAGGTTCTCCCATTTTAGCAGTTCTTAAGACTGGTGAGGATTTGATAAAGAAAAATTTATTTTGGATCATTCATAATGGTCAACAGGCAAATTTTTGGATAGATTCTTGGGATGGTCACAAGCCTTTGATAACTCAGTTTCTCGATTGGAGGCCTTGGATGGAGGAGCTTCATCAAGCTAACTGGATAAAGGTGGCTAATTACTGTCGGTACCATACTGGTAATTCAAAGGTTGGTAGATATTGGATCCCTATTGAGGACTGGCCTATTCAAATCCTAGAAAGGCAAAGACAAGATATCCAAGGCATCCTTCATATGAGATCTCTCTCTTGGTCCCATGAAAAAGATTGTTTTGGATGGAACAACACTACTAAGGGTGAGTATTCAGTTGCTCAAGGTTATTTGACCTTATGCCATAATAATCCCAACCATTCTTCTGACATATTTTCTCAATTGTGGGCTCAAAAGCTCTGGCCTAAGGTGAGGTTCTTTAATTGGCTTTTATTGCATCGTAGGGTGCTTACTGGTGAGCAACTTATGAAGCGTGGTTTTCATGGCCCTTTTAGATGTGAGATGTGTGAAGAGAATGTAGAAACTCTCAACCATATTTTTATTGAGTGTACTTTAGCCTCTGAGCTATGGAGGAGAATGGCCACTTTACTTGGCTTACAGTGGTCCAATTTTTTTACTTTTGAACAACTTTGGAGGGATTGGCCTAATCAAGAGGGTGTTGATCATTTTATTAGGCAGTTAGTTTGGATGGGTTCTACCATTCTTCTTTGGAATATTTGGATTGAAAGGAACAACCAAATTTTTAATCAAGATAGGAAGGATATTCACTATATTTGGCAAAATACCATAGCCAACTTAGTTGAATCAGTCCATCAACTCCTTAATCACCCCCAAAACTCCCACCAAAGATGGGATCAAGTGATGCAAATATTGAAGATTAAATCTTCTAAGGGCAACCAACTTAAAGGGAATGTGAGTATTAGTAAGATGGATAGGACAAGAAATTGGCAACCTCCTCCTAAGGATTTTGGAAAAGTCAATACTGATGGAGCCTCTAGAGGGAACCCTGGAAAAGCCAGTGTGGGAGGAATTGGTAGACTTTCAGATGGCTCCCTGGTTTTTACTTTTGCTTAGAATTTGGGTATTCTTTCCAATAACCTTGTTGAGGGGTATGGTATCCTCAGAGGCCTTCAGGAGGCTACTAAGGTTGGATGGGAAAATCTGTTAGTTCTTATGATTAATATTTTGAAGACTCCTTCCAAGAATCATAAGGTTGATTGGAGAATAAAAAGAATTATTGAGAAGATTCAATTAATCCAGATGGGATTTTTGAAAGTTGATTACAATCATGTGGTCGAGAGATCAAAACAAGAGTGTTGATGCTTTAGCTAATTGGGCTTTGGACAAAGGTGATCTTACTTGTTATGGCCACCCTCCTAGATGGTGGGCTTCGCAAATTAGGGAAGCTCTTCTTTCTATCATTTCTTTGGATGGCTCCAGTTCTGAAGGTACCTAGTTTCTTCTTGTTTTTTTTGCTTCTCTTTGGTTCATTCAGGTTTTTTTAGTTCCCTAGCTCACTCTTTTCTTTCTTTTGTTTCCTTTGTTGTTTCTTGCCTTAATAGTCTTCTGGTCTAGATAGGTCATTGTTATGTTCAATTTTTTTTTTTTTTTTTTTGTTTTTTTGTTTAGTTTTTTAAGGTGTGTGTGTTCTTTTGTTTTGTTTTGTTTTTGTGTTCTTTGTGTTGTTTTTTGTTGTTCTTGTGTTTTTGTTGTTTTTTTTTATGTTTTTTGTTATTGTTCTTGTGTTTTTGTCGTTCTTGTTCTTGTGTTTCTCTTTGTTTGTGTTAATTCATGTTTTTTTGTGTGAGTGTTTTCTATGTTTTTTGTTTTTGTTTATTGTCTGTTGTTGGTTGTTTTTTATTTTTATTTTATTTTTTTAATATTTTAGGTTTTGGTTGTGTTTATTTTTCATGTTTTTTTTGGGTTATGTCTTTGTAGTGTTCTGTTGTTTTTGTCTTGTTTGTGTTTTGTTATGTGGTTCTTGTGTTTTTCTATGTGGTTCGTGTTGTGGTTTCTTTTATCTTATTGTGTGTGTGTTTGGTTGTGCTTTTGTTTTTGACACACTCAAGGAGCATGTTTTTTATTTTATTTTATTATTTTTGTTGTTATTTACTTATTTTTAAATTGGTTTTGTGTGTTTGTTTGCTCCTTGAGTATGTCAAAGGTGGTAGGCCAGGTCCGAGTCCTGGGCATTTTTGGTGGAATGGATACCCCTGCCTCCTTGGGTCTTACCCGAAAGTGGCATCCCTTTTGGGATGTTTTCCAAAAAAAAAGGATTGATTTTGGAGAGTTTGAGTCCATGTGCAGTACCTGTAGTACATGACTCAATATTTGTGGTGGTTGACAGGTTTTCTAATATGGCATATTTAATTCCTTGCTAAAAAACCAATGATGCAGTTCACATTGTAGGTTTATTTTTTAGAGAGGTGGTATGACTACATGGTCTACCAAGGAGTGTAGTTTCATACAGAGATACCAAATTTATTGGTTATCTCTGGAGGACCTTATGGAAGAATTTGAAGATAGATTTGAAGTTCAGTTTTGTACACCATATGCAAATTTATGGACAAACAGAGGTGGTGAATAGGAGTTTGGACAACCTGCTGATATGCTTAGTAGGAGATAATACCAAGGTATGGGATTTGATTTTACCATAGGCAAAATTTACTTGCAACAAATTTGTCAATAGGATTACTGGTAAATTCCCATTCCATATTGTATATTGGGACAACCCAAGGAATGAATATGAGTTGAGAAATATGGGCAAAGGAGAAAAGAGTATGGACAGAAGTACAAGAAACAAGCAGTATGAAGAATATCTGGTTAAGTGGAAATGAAGGCATGTTGAAGATTCATCATGGTTTTCTAAGGTAGAGGTTGACCATCTTGGTTTTCCTCCAACACTAGAGAAGTGAAGATCACTTATCAATTTACCCTGGGTGTCTAATGCAAGAGCATCCAATGGTGTAAGGGCAATCTTGCATCACCAAATATATATATATATATATATATATATATATATATATATATATTGTGTGAGTGTTTTCTATGTTTTTTATTTTTGTTTATTATCTATTGTTGGTTGTTTTTTATTTTTATTTTTTTAATATATTAGGTTTTGGTTGTGTTTATTTTTCATATTTTTTTTGGGTTATGTCTTTGTAGTGTTCTATTGTTTTTGTCTTGTTTGTGTTTTGTTATGTGGTTCTTGTGTTTTTCTATGTGGTTCATGTTGTGGTTTATTTTATCTTATTGTATGTGTGTTTGGTTGTGCTTTTTTTTTTGACACACTCAAGGAGCATGCTTTTTATTTTATTTTATTATTTTTGTTGTTATTTACTTATTTTTAAATTGGTTTTGTGTGTTTGTTTGCTCCTTCAGTATGTCAAAGGTGGTAGGCTAGGTCCGATTCTTGGGTATTTTTAGTGGAATGGATACCCTTGCCTCCTTGGGTATTACACAAAAGTGGCATCCCTTTTGGGATGTCTTCCAAAAAAAAAAAGGATTGATTTTGGAGAGTTTGAGTCCATGTGCAGTACCTGTAGTACATGACTCAATATTTGTGGTGGTTGACAGGTTTTCTAATATGGCATATTTAATTCCTTGCTAAAAAACCAATGATGCAGTTCACATTGTAGGTTTATTTTTTAGAGAGGTGGTATGACTACATGGTCTACCAAGGAGTGTAGTTTCATACAGAGATACCAAATTTATTGGTTATCTCTGGAGGACCTTATGGAAGAATTTGAAGATAGATTTGAAGTTCAGTTTTGTACACCATATGCAAATTTATGGACAAACAGAGGTGGTGAATAGGAGTTTGGACAACCTGCTGATATGCTTAGTAGGAGATAATACCAAGGTATGGGATTTGATTTTACCATAGGCAAAATTTATTTGCAACAAATTTGTCAATAGGATTACTGGTAAATTCCCATTCCATATTGTATATTGGGACAACCCAAGGAATGAATATGAGTTGAGAAATATGGGCAAAGGAGAAAAGAGTATGGACAGAAGTACAAGAAACAAGCAGTATGAAGAATATCTGGTTAAGTGGAAATGAAGGCATGTTGAAGATTCATCATGGTTTTCTAAGGTAGAGGTTGACCATCTTGGTTTTCCTCCAACACTAGAGAAGTGAAGGTCACTTCTCAATTTACCCTGGGTGTCTAATGCAAGAGCATCCAATGGTGTAAGGGCAATCTTGCATCACCAAAATATATATATATATATATATATATATATATATATATATATATATATATATGTATGTTTAGACCCATGTGTTTAGACCCATATATTTAGACCTATATTTTTAGACCCATATGTTTAGACCTATATGTTTATACCCATATATGTTTAGACCCATATGTTGGAAATTCAAGTTTCAAGTGAATATTTTCCTGGACGGGAAAATGAAAATGAATATTTTAAATGAATATTTTCTTGGTGGGAAAATGAAAGGCATGAAAAGGATTTACACTTTCCAGAATATTATTTGGAAAGTTATTAAAAGGGGGAATAGAGATTACCGAAGGCAGTTTGATATCACAGATCGTGGATCCAATTTGTAGATCTCTAGTATTTGTAATAAAATCAGCCTTATGGTCGTACATTGTAATTTTTGATTCTATTTTATTGAAGAAATATTTGATGTGGGGTTTCTATTGAATTTTTTATGATTTAATACTAAATGTGGGATTTTTGTTGTATTTTTCTATGATTTTGAGAACTATGAGAGTGTTGGATGGAGTAGCCCTTCACAAAAGCATTAAGTTGCTACTTTGGTTGTTGAATTGGTTGTGTTTGAAGAGGTGGTTGTGATATGTCCTCAAAGGATGGGAAGAATGATTGTTGGGAAATTTATGGTGGTAACTCTTAAGAAGAGTATTGGTATGATGGTGAATATGACTCTTGTTGTTGTTGCAAGGGATGTTGTTGTGATGTGGTTTGCAATGATGGCACTTGAGTGCCTGGTGTAGAAGAGGAGGGGTCTAAAATCATTCCTAGTATAGGGGTGAATGATGCAACCTTGGGGTAAGTGTAGTTTAACAAGAGTAGTCATTATAAAAAAAGGGATTAAGATAGAATTTGAAATAAAGGGTGCACAAAGGTAAGAGAAGAAGGTTGTATCTCCTCATCAATGGTGAAGAAAGGAGTGGTATGTCCTAGAGCTATATAGATAACATGGTCGTAGAATGTAGAAGGTGGATTAGGTGAAGGTAAACAGGGAATAAATAGATCATATTCGCTAGATGAATTGGGAATATTGTTAGAAGAAGGAATGTGTGTGGAAGGTAGATGTGAATCTATGGGTAGATCAACTATGAGTGTGAGGACTTCCCCTGTAAAAAGAGAGGAAGAAGGATACTAACTAAAGGGGCAAAAAATCTCTCCTCCTCAAGGTGTGCTTGCTTGTATGCTTGACTACATGTGATGGCAGGAATTGTGTCATGTGTGGTGAATATACGCTTAGAACTACATAGAAAATGAAATATGAGGTTTTAGGTGTGATCTGCAAGGGGTTTTTGAGTAACCCTGTAAATTTTGACCAGTTTTAGAACTCAAAAGCAAGATTCATAGGTCAGGGAGTGAATTGAGACCTTATTCATAGGTTTGGGGTGAACTGGACTCAAACTGTGAATATGATAGTGACTAAGCAATGGCATACTATAGATAGCCAATAAACAAAGTGCTTAATAGTGAGATGTGATGAAATCAATTTGTGATCATGCAAATAACATGAAACTGGAATCAATTCTAAATGCAGTTTCATGTGTTTTGATGTTGAAAATATACTTCCTAGGAAAAATCATAAGCAGTGGGGTGATAACTCTAGAAATATCAGGAGTTTCATCGACACAAAATCTCCTACAACACACAAAGGTACATAGAATAGACCTCCTACAACACCCAAAGGTGCACATAATAGAAAAGTGTTACAATAGGAAAATTGTGACCTATATGGAAGGTAAAATAAAATTATAGCTTATAAGGGGGGCTCAATATGTGCTAATGAGTCCAATAACCTCCTGTGAGAAGAGGTGGTAATGTCTAAGACTTGCTACTTGCCCAACAGGGCTTTTTATTCACTCTCGGGTGAGCTTAGTCAATGAAGATAATTACCATGTTCACTAATTATGTAAGACTCATAAACGAAGGTGTCTAATCATATCCCACTTTGAAGGCTCCTTTCAATGATGAATTTTGGAAGACCAATCTCAAAAGTGGAGGATTTTTTGGCGATGAAGTCTAGAAAATCGCTCTTGTGGGGCTGCTAGGTGTCTAGGGGGGTGAGTTGGTGGAGGGTAAAACTCCTATCTCACCAGTCTCGAGTAATGGATTGGGGATGAAATACAATCTCATCACTTATGTGTAGCATGTGAGTGTGTGGGTTTTTGTTGTCTAACGATGGTATGAAACCAAGAAATATAACTAAATGTCTTTTCGAAATGTAAATCTAGCCCTAGATGCATTTTTTGGAAGCAAAGCTAGATGAAGATGTGTTTTGCAAGAAATCTAGTCCTATTTGTCTTTTTTTTGGAAAAGAAACTAGGATCTATGCTATGAAGCATGTAAACAAGAAATGTAAAGCATGTGAGAAGAGGGATTTGTGGAACCCTAATTTTAAATGTGAATTTTAAAATAGAAATTTGACATGTGCTTTGAAAGAAAATTAATGGAATAAAATACAAGGGAAATGGAAAACCTATTTGACATGTGATTTGTAAAATAAAATGAAAATATTCTTGAAATAAAGTAAAATGAAAGTTTTGATCTACACGTAGGTTTTTGAAAAGAAATTTGAAAGACCTATCTAACGTAAGAAAAAGGACTTCAAAAATTGATGATTCATAAAAAGAATGACACAAAATGGAAACCTACTCTAATATTTTGAACAAAAATTAATGTATCTCTGATTCAAGTAAGGAGAAATCTAAAACAAACTGATCTAAATGATCTAAAAATGATAGATGCATTGAAGTGTAATTTCATACAATGACACGATGCATGTGTTAACGAAACTTTTTCTTGCAAATGAATGATAGAAAACATGGAGGTTTAAGGAAAATACCTGGTTCCTTTTTATCTAGATGGACTGTTCTATGTCTCTATTGTGGACCTTTGCACTTTTGAGGGTTTTTGAAGTAATTATGCTGAATTCACCCCCTAGGGGGTCAATTGGATCTAAATTCACCCGTTGGGGGATGAATTGGATATGAATTCATCCCCTGGGGGGTAAATAAAATTTAAGAGCCTAAAACTACTATTTAGATTATCTGAGGGGCTTGTTAGGGTTTTGAGGGTCTGTTATGTTTGGAATGATACCTGCAAAAATACAAAAAATATAAAATTATGTTAGATTCGTAAAAAGACTACTCTAGCACAACTCTTTGTGGGGGTCCCACCGGGCGTGCCAAAATGAAGAGAAAAAAATTTAACATTTGATAAAACATAATACATAAACACATATAATTCCTAGATGTTTCTTTTTATTCATTCAAAATGCGTATGGGTTACAAAAGTAGTTTTCCCAATCTTTCTTTATGAATATAAAACACACTGATGACTTCTTTCGAGACTCCTAAATGAAGGTGGGCTTGTGAACCACCACTAGTTTATTGGTTTTTCTGATCTCTTACACTTGTTATTGAAGACCTAAAAAATATTGTTAGATGGTTTTGGGGACTACCTTAGTCAAGTTTCTTGTTGATAAAATACAAAAATACATGAAAGAAAACTATGCTAAAACATGGTAAAAACTACATAAAACATCATAAAAGCATGAAACAAAGCATATCTGCTCAATTTGCTAAGGTAGATTAGCTGCACAGTCAATTCACATGGTAGGGGGTGAATTGGAACCTAGATTCATAGGTCAAGGGGTGATTTGGACTTTTGTTGACTATGGGACCAAAATTTCTATCTGGTGGATGTCTAAAGTTGTCCTTTTTTGTTTGTATGATGTAGAATTCTTAGATGCGATTCTAGACTAATTTTGGTAGAATTTCTATATGGTAGCTGAAAGGGAGAGAGAGGTAAAATGGAAGGGGGAGACCTCTATTTATATAAAAATATGAGGTCAGGAAAAGGGATTAGATATACCAATCCTTAGAGTTACTCCATGTTGGATTTAGGTTAGGGTTTGAATAGGTGTCAAATCTTCATGCCTTAGGAAAATATCTCCTCCTCACACATGTGTGAGGAAGAGTTAGGATTAACCAAGTGTTAGTTAGATCCTAGGTTAGGTTAGGGTTTAGTTAGGGCATTTGGAAATATCCTAACTAATCTCATGTGCACACATGTGTGGAAGTGTGTTTAGGTCTAATTTGACTTATAACCCTAATTAAACTTACTTAAGTGAAAAAGTGTATTTAAGTAAATTTCAAAGAAGAATTAGATCACTAATCAACCTAATTAGGATTTTTGATAGGGAGAAGGTCCCATGAAGGTTTATTAGGTGCAGGGGAGGGCTTAAGTTGCTTGAAGAGACTAATAGGTGGTCTCCTAGTGGGTAGGAGGTATTTTGGAGGTGTTTTACCTAGTTTTGTAGGTTTAGGAACCTACAGATGACTAAGATAGCCTACGAATGACTACGGTGGTCTACGATGGTCTATGATAGCCTATTTTAGTCTATAAGTGTGTATGTAGATGTATAAGTATTTATAAGTGATCATGTGAGACTGTTAGGTGTCTATACTATTTTCACAGGTCAAGGAACCCAAACCTAAACAAGTAACAACAACTACTAAATGCTTTGGAAATTTGTTGAAATCAATTATTAACTAAGAAAGTAGTAAAATAATCCTAAGAAAAATAACCTAATAATGTCAAAAAAATGGGCTTATTGGGAATTTTTATGCCACTCTAACCTGTATGCATGCCAAGGACTCGTACCTCTTTCCACATATAGGTAAGCCTCTCATATTGCACAAACCAACAGTCTTTGATTAAAAATTATGGCACTCTTCTCCCCAACAACAACGCCAAAATTTCTAGCTATAAAATCTACTCTTAATTATCAATCCAGGGTGAACGATTTAAATAATAGTAATCGAATATAAATTTTACCAAAATGATTAATCTCAGACTTAATTATGTTTTTCTTAGTTTTAGGTTTGCAAAAAGTAATAAAAGTTACAAGAAAAAATTTATGTTGAATTAAAATAAAATGCAATTTTATCATTTATACTAATTAAATGTTGTGTATGTTTATTGGTGTGGATCAATGTGCAACCTATTAATTTAACTATTTATTTTTACCTTATAGTCTAAAATGATGCACTTTAATTTAATTGATAATTGAAATTAATTCTATGTATTAACTAATCCTAACCTATTTAAGGGGTGAGAGAATAAGGACTAGCTATAGGAGTGGGTACTACCTCCTAGAGGATAGTGAAAATATTTTTCCCCTAATCTATTTTGCTTCAATAACTAATGTGAATTAAAACTACTAACATTATTTTAATTCATTATTCAGGATAATACAATTTTGATTACATAAGCAAATAAATCATAATGAAATCAATGACATAGTTACCAAATTCATGATGAAAAGTGTTGTTGCTTTATTGATGAAAATTTAAATGTATAGGATCTCGAACATCAAGCCTTCAAAATAGCAGAAATTGTATACAAAGCATTTGAACATTAGACATTAGACCTTTTCAAAGGTCTCTTCCCTGTATTTTATAATGTCACTTGGACATTTTCAATGAAATTCTTCTACATATTTTTCCATGTTTCTTATTAGCTTGATGATTTTAATACTAAACTTAACAATAATAATCTACACTAATACTATTTTGTAACCTCTTTGGACTTGATCACAATCATGATGGTCCAATTGGAAAACTGATGAACTAACATAAAAAAAGTTCTTAATTTGAATAATATAATGATGGAGCAATACAACTATCTTTCCTTCATTTTAGGAAGAGACAAAATAGGATTGCGTCTAAATATCTTAACAACATAATAATCTTACAAATTTGTAATAAAAACTTTATATAACAACTTAATAAATATAAAATATCGTGTAAAATTCCAACATGTAATTCAATTGTTCTGACTATATATGCTACTTAATGATGCTACGTTGTCATTGGATATGGCATAACAATGCATTGGATAGTTTGACTTTGTCAATATTCTTTCTATAACGGCTTTTAGTAGGAACTTTCTGTAGCAGTATTTCATATCTATATTATGTAGCATCTTTTTATAGCGTTCATCCATGAGTCTTCCTTAGCACATAATTATCATGGCTGGTCTATATGCACTTGTCATCTAGTTCATGCCTTGCTGCATCATTTCTTAAGAATCTCCTAAAATGTTCTCCTACCGAAAACACACATAAACTTGCAAACTTTTGCGTAAAACACAAGCACAAATTATTTTTATCATTATAAATCAAATTTATTTATAAATCATATAGATAATACAAAACAATAATTAAAATACATTTGGTTTCATAAATATATAGATAAAAAAATAGATTAAACTTGCATAAAATACGTACGATTTTAGCACTCATCACTGACTAAAGTTTCAACCGCCCAACACTAGAAAAATTAGAAACACTATAGGGGAAAATACACTCTACAGGATAGATTGTGCTAAACAAAGATCACAGGGGGGTTTAATTGTTTTAAAGTAGACGTCTAATCCCTCTTCTTACTCCAACATGCACTAATATGAATATCTACTGAGATTTATCCACATCGGGTGACCGAACAGTAGATAGGCATACAACGGCCTCCACTTATACTACACTATGAAAAACACAATGACAATAAAGTCTACACAAAAATTTAACCCCTATAATAGGTTGGAAAAGATATCAAATTTTCTAATGAGTTGCTAATTCTATAGGTGGTCTCCCAAACCCATCGGAATGAGACCACTCAACCAGGTAAACAAGGGTAAACCCTAGGTCTCAACCCTAATATAATCTTGGTCGTATTAGGCCTAAGTAGGTATAAAGAATTTCAAAACTAAATCACCCCAAGGTGGACATTTCATAGTCAAAAAAATAGTAGACTTCCCAAGGTTCAATTAGTCATATCTGGTTTTAAAGCAGTGCTAGAGGTTTTAAGACAAAAATAACTATTATTTTACCCTACGACATAATTAAATCTTAAAATCATTAGTTAAAATCTGCAATTAATTGCTTTAAATCCAAACATATCATTGATGGATGTTGCGGGCCAAACAAGGTTAACTTTTTCCTACTTTTGTCACATGCCCGTGCATTTAATTATCAACCCAGGGAGCTTCGTAAACTTGCGAAGGGTCTGAATAAGATTGCTTACAATACCACTTGAGATGAGTCCGCTAATCCTACTATTGGGGGGTGTTTTCAAAATGGTTGTCAATCATTCATGCACTCCTCAATAATTTACGTAAGAAGAAAATAATTAAATCTACGAAAATAAAACATTCACACATTCCTGAAAATGAATCTACTGCAAATACTGGAAATAGCAATGTGGTAAATGACCTTATAAAAGCAATAAACTAATCTAGAAAATAGAAGAAAAGTGGGGAAGAAATACTGGCTTGGAGTGGGCCCAGGCTCCAGCAGCTTCCTCCCAGCTGAACACGCGCTTAGAACTCTTAGAACTGTAATATATTTATCAAAGTGTTACAATCTCTATCTATCTCTATATCTCTATATGAATCTATATCAATCTATATCTCTCAGAGCGGTCTACGCATGTTTATATAACACACCCATAGAACTTCTATTACAAAGAGGTTACAACAGTCGATTCATCCCAGACTAAATTAAGATAGTCTGGTGAATGCAATCGACGTCTCCTTAAAACTGGCATTTGGTTCTAACGGCGGCGTGTTCGCTGATTGGTTCGTGCTTCGCCTGGCATTGGTAAGATGTTTTCATACGTTGGTGTGATCTCCAATTTAGCTCTACATGACGTAGAGTTGGAACTGCACCAGCCATTGTTGTCCACGTCATGCAAATCTGGTCAACGGGCGAAGAACAGAGGTGCCTTCCCTATGAGGAAGGTATCTTACTACCGTGGTGCCTTCCTGGAAGAGGAAGGCGCTTACCTTCTATTGGTGCCTTCCTGTGGGAGGAAGGCGCTTGCCTTCTAGTGGCGCCTTCCTTATGGGAGGAAGGCGCTCGCCTTCTGTGAGGAAGGTGCGTCTTCTAGTGGTGCCTTCCTTATGGGAGGAAGGTGCTTTGCCTATCGTGGTGCCTTCCCGTCGGTGCCTTCCTTATGAGAGGAAGGTGCTTCCTTCCCTTTGGCGCCTTCCTGGAGGAGGAAGGCACTTTTATTTCCTTGGTGCCTTCCTGGAAGAGGAAGGTGCCTACTTACTTTTGGTGCCTTCCTAGAAGAGGAAGGCGCCTACGTTCTCTTGGCGCCTTCCTGGAAGAGGAAGGTGCCTACTTTCTCTTGGCGCCTTCCTGGAAGAGGAAGGCGCCTATGTTCTCTGCATTGACCCCCAAAGAAACAAAGTGCCAGGTCCATCAAAAAGACCTCGACTGATCCAAATCTAACTAAACCAACTGCAATTCCACAAAACACACTAAAAACACACAAATTAGATAACATGCATAATTTCATCAAATATCTATATAATCATTTATAAAAGTATGCAATCCTTATTATACAGCCGCATAATGATCAAGAAAATGTGTACAAAATATGAGCATTTTTGGTGCTCATCATCCCCCCATGCCTAACATATGCCATGCCCTCATGGCATCCAAACTGTAGGTAGCCCTGTTGACCCTTCATCATTGCCATTTCTTGGAGGATTCGGCTGCCCCTGCAGCCCGAGTCTGTCTCCTCTACGCACTGGCATCTGAAGGTGTGGCTCACCTTTTCCTATGCAGAACTGAGGGTGCGGCTATCGACTGTCCCTTTCTCATTCTAGCCGCTACTGGCGGTGATCTAGCCAGCGTCATCTCTATTGACTAGAATGCAGCTTCGGCAGCTTGCCAGAGGTCAGCGTCTGGAGGTCTGACCGCTGCAAGAGGGATATCTGAATTATCCCTCCTAGAAGGTACTACTTGGGCCTTGTATAATCTGGCCACTTTAGGAGTAAGCCCTACGTTCTCCTTTGCAATGGTAGAGGCCTCCAATTGGGGGCCATATACCCCCCATCATTCCAAATACCTCCTCATCATGGAGGGTCATCCCCGGGATGAACCATAAATATCCCAGAACTGGCTGTCCTCTGCCGGATTAACGTAGATGCTAGAGTCTCCTCGCATCCTCGAGGCTGCCTTCCTAGCCTCTTTGGCTGCTTTCATCTCCTTGAGCAGTCGTTCAAACTATTTTTACCTTTCGATGAATGGTTGCATATCCCACTCATCCTCTTCTGGCTCGATGAAGGTCACCTTCACCTTCTTTCGAGCCGTCCTGGGCATTTTTCCTCTAGCCTCTATGGAAAATGTGGTGGCTCGAATAGGGGTCTTCTCTTTCTCCTTGGTGGACGTCTCCTCGCTCCGAGGGGCCTGCTCTGGAGCGTTCTCTTCATTCTGTGTTGCTATCTCTAGGGGTGATCCTTCGTTCTCCTATCTTTTTGGTGTTGACCCCTCAGGCTCTTCTCCTTCTTCAGGTCTAGGGAGTTCCTCCTTATCCTCTAGTCCTGTCTACTACTGGAGGCCCTCGTCCTACTCTGTATCACTCAGGACGATGATAGGGGGTATTATGGGACTTCTCTCCCCTTCACTCCCAAAAATAGAGGAATTCTCCCCTGCCTTTGGGCTGCTCTATCGGGCGTCCGATCGAATTTCCCCGAAGAGAATACTCATTTGGTAGATGTGGGAGAATTCATTGAGACTTCTTTCACCCAATCAGTTTGAGTGTACGCATCCCTTCTTTCCATTCCCCTATCCTGAAGCAGCTGGTTTTCCTCCCGCAACTATCGGACTAGCTGCTCGAGTTGGGTGATCCATCTATCTCATTCCTTCAACTCCCCTTCATGCTTGTTCTGGCAGTCCTCCAAAATTTTTTGGGTCATCCAACAATTGGTTTGCCATTCGAGCACCTCCTCCAAGGCCGCATCGACCTGGTCATTGTTCCCGAAAGTCCCTACATCTTGTGGGCTCTGGTTCATCAATTCCTAGAGGGTTTGGGCTGCAACGTCTACTTTTGGGTCACTCTATTCTTCTTCTATCGAGAGGAGTCACCATAGACATTTCCTCCTAGGGACTGGTTCTATCGGCCGAAACTCATCCTCACCGCTAACAAGCGGTGCTCCTTCTTCCTCATGCTCGAGCACTAGGGAATGCCCTCTTTCCTCTGTGTTTTTGGGCACTGGTGACTACCCTCTTTCCTCTATGAAATAGGGCAATGCCAATTGCCTGATACTCACTATTTCCTCTATAGGGCATCTCTCATCTTGCCCTACTTTGGCAACAACATCGTGTCACCTTTCTTGGCCGCCATCTCCCTCTACGTCAGGGTTCTGCCTCTACGCTTCTGCATGGCGGGCCAGTGTCGATATCAGCCCATGGTGGGCTAAGGCGGATGGTGCCCCCTTTTGGTATCGAGCCACTTCGTCCTTTAGAGCATTCACCAAGTAGAAGGGCACGTTCAACTTCCTTCCATGCACCAGGTGATTGAGAAACTACACATGATTAGCATGCAGATGGGTATATTTCTTGGTGCATGTGAAGAATCGAGCAACCTGCTCGAATATCTTTCATAGATTCATGGGGAGGCTATTTTTGGGTAACCCCTCCTTGTCTATCTGCACATTCTCTCCTGGCAGTAGCACCTCGATGTACGGCTTTAATAGTCCACCCTTATATACACATTCCCCTGTGAGGGGCAATCCAGTTGCCTGTGAGATGAACTCGAGGGTGACTGGAATTTCTACCCCTCGTACTTGGGCCACATCACCCCTCAAGGAGGTAGCGAACTCCTTGGCTGCCTCCATGTCCTGGCCTTGACTGACCAGGGTACAGTATTCGAGCCATCCCTCGGCCTCGAACTGTGTCTTCACCGCTCCTCTGATTCCGTCCGTATCACCTGGTTCATTCTTCTTCACTGCGTGATTCTTAGACCTTCCTCCCATGGCGCCTTCCCTTACTACTACTATTTTTTTCTATCCTTCCTTCCTCAAGAAGGCACCTTCTTATAGGGAAGGTGCCTAACCCTAGCAGTTATGGAAGGCACCATATCATTGGCACGCGGTTCCGGCTATGGGGGGATATGATCTTTATGACGATGGTATCTTTTTTGGTACTGCATATTTTATAAATAATTATATAAAAATTTGAATTAACATGCGCGTACCTGATTCGATGTTTCAGGCATCATGAAGGCCATTGATTCACCGATTTGTGACATGAGGGAGGGGTATGGTCATCTGGTGCCGCTCATTCATGTGATGCTTCATTCCGCTCGAGGCATCCGGGAGGCGTGAGTGCTGGCTGTACATGGAAGGCATTCTTTGGTACCTTCCCCATGTGGAAGGCACTGATGTGGCACCTTCCCGATGTTGTCGATGCTTTCTGAATGGATGCACCTTTCGGTGATGGAAGGCACCTCTGATTGGATGTGTCATCCGGTGGTGGAAGGTGCCTTCTTGATGATGGCACCTTCCTACTATGAAAGGTGCTCCTGATTGGGTGCACCTTTTCGATGTGGAAGGTGCCTCGGTCTGCATGCGCCTTCCTGATGTGGAAGTGCATATAAGTCTACATGCACCTTCTCGATGTGGAAGGCGCCTCTGGCTGGATGCACCTTCCTGATATGGAAGGCACCTTGGATTTTTTTTTTTTAATGGTGCCTTCCACCCACGAAAGGTGCCTATATATATTATTTTTTTGAACTCTTACTGGGCTGGGTGCCTTCTTTATAAGGAAGGCGCCTTCCCTTGGTGGGGCGCCTTCTCTATAAGGAAGGCGCCTTCTTCTAGGGGCGCCTTCTAGATGTGGAAGGCGCCTTCTTCTGGTTGGGTGCCTTCTTTATAAGGAAGGCACCTTCTTCTTGTGGGGCACCTTCTTTATAAGGAAGGTGCCTTATTTTGGTGGGGCACCTTCTGGATGTGGAAGGTGCCTTCTTCTTGCTGGGCGCCTTCTTTATAAGGAAGGCACCTTATTCTGGGGGCACCTTATGGATGTGGAAGGCATCTTCTTCTTGTAGGGTACCTTCTTTATAAGGAAGGCACCTTATTCTTGGAAATCATGTTGTGATTGACTAGGAAAGGGTGATCAAGCCTTCCCAGTCTTGCTTCATGCTGCCTCAGCTTCTACCTACGAGCCGGTGTCGGAATGCTGAGCCGAATCAGGCCTGGTTTCCTAGATACCTATTCCTCATGCTATTAGGTCCTCCACCTACAAAAAGCAACCAAAAAAGAAAGGAAAATAAAGGTAGTTAGATGCATTCCATGCCTGTTAGGCCCTGGGTTAGGATGCCTGCAGCTTGCATGCGGGCGTCGTCCCTACAAAAACACACTATATAAAAAAAACTACATTAACTAATTTTGGGTGAGCACTTCCATGCCCACCATTTCACCTGTGAGAGTTCGGTCTAGATCTAGCAAGATGGGGTCTCCCCCATGCCTATTCTGGATTCTACCTATAATGTTTCGGACGTATTATAGGGGCGTAGTCGGTGGCCATTGACTGTGAACATGGTGTTGCTACCGTCAATTGTCTTAACGTGCACTGCCCCATTCTTGATGAGCTCTACCACCTCATACGGCCCCATCCATCTCTACATTAATTTGCCTTTCCTCTCCTGGAACCGAGAATCGTACAATAGTACCCATTCCCCTTCTTGGAACTGCTTCAGCTTAATGTGGCTATCATGCCACCGCTTTCTTTGCTTATGTATAATTTTCGTTCTCTGCAAAGCATCTAATCAGATTTCATCCAGCTGATCTAGCTATTGAATCCTTTGTTTTTGAGCTTCATCCAAGCTCAAGTTCAATTCTGAAGCCGTTCTCAGCGTCTTGATTTCAAATTCGATGGGCATCATCGCATTTTTCCCATAGACCAGTTGGAAAGGTGTAAAACCTATGGTGGATTTCCACATGGTGTTATATGCCCAGACTGCCTCCGACAACCGTGTAGCCCAATATTTCCTGTGTTGCTGCACGGTCTTCATCAGGATGTTCTCTATTTCTCTATTTGTCACTTCCACTTGCCCGTTTGCCTGTGGATGGTAGGGCATAGTTTTATTGTGCCAAACTCTGTATTGCTCCATCAGCTCCTCGATCAACTTGGAGGTAAATTGAGGCCCTTGGTCTGTTGTTATCTCCCTAGGGACCCCAAATCATGTAAAAATATGGGCAAATAAGAAATCGGTGACCATTCTTTCCTTTGAATCCCTCAATGCCTGAACTTCAACCCATTTGGTAACATAATCCGTATAGACCAAAATAAACCTCCTCCCCATCGAAGGTGGATTAAACGGTCCCACGAAGTCCATGCCCCACTTATCGAAAGGTTCCAGGTGTACCTGAGGCTGGAGGGGCATTTCATCTCGATGGGTTGGTCTGCCCATCCTTTGGCATTCATCACACTTGTTGGCGTACGCAGCCGCATCCTTAAATAGAGTGGGCCAAAAGTACCCAGCCTGTAGGATTTTGTAGGCAGTTCATTTCCCTGCAAAGTGTCCTCTGCATGGTTCATCATGACATGCTTTGAGTACTTCTGAGAACTCCTGTTCTGCTATGCATCTTCTTATAATTTGGTCACGTCCTATTTTAAATAGGAGACCATCCATCCATAGGAATGATGCACTTTTCTCTATGACCGCCTACTTTTCTTGGTAAGAGAGAGCAGGTGAGGTCCTTTCGATGGCCAAGTAATTGGCTATATCTGCATACCATGGGGTTTGCTCACTAATAGTGAACAAATGTTCATCCAAAAACTGGTCTTCCACTGCTTGATGGTCTGCTGGTATCAATCTGGATAGAAAATCTACCACGACGTTATCCTTGCCTGGTTTGTCGACTATGGTGATGTCGAATTCCTGTAGTAGCAACAACCATCTGATAATTCTTCCACCAATGGCCGGCTTGCTCATTAGGTATCTGATGGCCGCATGGTCCGTATGGACAAATACCTTATATCCGATGATATAGTGGTAGAATTTGTTTATAGCATGGACAACTATGAGGAACTCCTTCTCTATCATCGTGTAGTTGAGCTCTGCTCCTGCCAAGTTTTTACTGACATAATAAATGGCATAAAATTCTTTGCCATATTTTTGTCTGAGGACTGCTCCAATCGCACCGTTGGATGCATCACAATAGATATGGAATGGTATGGCCCAATTTGGTCCTCTTAAAACTGGTGTAGATATCAGTTTCTCCTTAAGCAATTGGAATGCTTCTTCATAGTCTTCCATCCAATTGAACTCCACATCCTTAGATAATAGAGTGTGCAGTGGTTTGGCAATTTTGCTAAATTCGATGATAAATCGTCGATAGTACCCGATTGATCCAAGAAAACTCCTTACCTCTTTCTACATTCTAGGGCTGGGTAGGTCCTTGATGACCTCAATCTTCCTTTTATCAACTTTTATTCCTTCTACAGAGAGGTGGTGCCCCAGTACGATGCCTTCTTGCATCATCATAAAGCATTTTTCATTACTTAGGGACAAATTATTTTTCTTGCTTTCATCGAGCACTCTTTCCAAGTTCGTCATTGCCTCCTCAAAGGTTTCTCCATAGACGGTGAAGTCATCCATGTATACCTCGACCCCGTCTCCCATCATGTCTGAGAATATGCTAAGCACCGCCCTTTGAAAGGTGGCAGGTGCGTTGCACAATCCGAAAGGCAATACCCTATAGGCAAACGTTCCCCATGGGCAGGTGAACATTGTCTTATCCTGATCTTCTTCTCCTATCTAGATCTAGTTGTATCCACTGAATCCATCCAGAAAGGAGAAGTACTTCCTCCCCGAGAGTGTGTCCAAGACCTGATCAATGAACGGGAGTGGGAAGTGGTCTTTCTTGGTTGCTTTGTTCAATGCTCTGTAGTCCACACAGATTCGCCACTTCCCATTCTTTTTAGGGACCACCACTAACGGTGATACCCACTCACTATCAAAAATTGGATATATGAATTCGACAGCCAAGAGTTTGTGCAGTTCTTCCTTGACAATGTCTTTCATTGCTGGGTTCATTCTTCTCTGTGGCTATCGGCTTGGAGTTGCCTGATCATCTAGATAAATCCGATGGGTACAGATCTCTGGGCTGATGCCCTGCATATCTGAGTAATCCCATGCAAATTCTTGTTGGTGCCTTACCAGGAGCTCTTCTAATTTTGTCAGTTGTGTGGGCGTCAACCTACTGCTGACATTTAATGTTCTTCCTGGCCCAACGTGTATCTGTCGAACGTGGTGATCTTGGGTGCCAGTCAATGGTGATCCAGGTGCAGAGATGGAGGGCTCTCCATGGAGAAACTCCACAATAGCACCATCTTCATCTTCTTCTATCAACTCCTCCAATGTCATCACTGGCTGGATTATGGACAACTCTGGATTTCCATGCTCGATGAACATGGGTTCTCCTACTGAGTCGACAGACTGTGTTGGGGGTGAAATGGTCAACCTTTTAACATTTCGCCCATCGAAGATGGTCATCAGCCCATCCCGATAGCTGATGTAAGCATCAGCTATTGCCAGCCATGGCCTCCCCAAGATGAGCGGGTAACCGCCCAACCTAGTTTTGGATTGCAAAACTAAAAAGTCGGTTAGGTATTCCCATGTGCTGACCATTACTATCACGTCTTCCAACATCCCTTTCGATGATACGGTCGATCGATCGACTAGCTACAACACTATCATGGTGGGTTTTAGGTTCGTGAGCTATAGCCTCTGCATGGTCTCCTGAGGCATTACATTGATGGCTACTCCAAGATCGACCAACGTATTGGACAGGGAATGTCCCTCAATTTTTATAGTCAGCATCGGGTTGCCTGGGTCTGCATACTTCGGATGGCATGTTCTGCCCATCATCAAATCTGCCAGTTTACCCATGACGTTGATAGTCTGGGTTGCTCTTCATCCCGGCTTCCTCAGACACATCTCTCTGATTGCCTTGGTATATATTGGAACATCTCGGATTGCTTGAAATAATGGAATTGTCACTGTGAGGTTCTTCAAGCTTGACAAGATGTCAAATTTTGGCTGCATTACTTTTCTCTATTCTTGCAGCCAGTTAGGAAATGGAGCCTTCGCTCTCTCAAGTGTTTCTTCCTCCTCTACCAAAGGTGTTTCTTCTACCTCTTCCTCCTCTTCTACCAGTGGAGGTGTTCCTACTCCTAGTTGCCTACCTGACCTAAGCTGAATATTGTACATAGGATACATCTCACCCTCCACGTTGTATGTTGGCTGGTTCACTCTATTATTCGGATTTGTCATCGGTTGTGCGGGTAGCTGCATAGGTCTCACTACTGGCAATGTCGATAAATTCTATTGGGGGTGAGCAGGTGCTACATTCTATGGAGCCTGATTCCATGCAGTGTGGCCTCTCCACTATTGCCCAGGATATGGATATGGCATCCATGGTTGCTGGTTCGAGAATGCTGCTGGGGGTGCGTTAGACTAGGGTGATGGCCCCCACCACCCCATGTTAGGTGGTTGAGGTGGTCCTTGGTGCATGTATGGCCCTCCCCCATATGGCGGCATTCTGGTTGGCATATTCCCCATGGGGGGCTGTGGCCAACTCTTTCGATTGCCTATGAAATAGGCATCCATGCTTTCAGCCTCCTCCTGATTACTGGGCAGTTGTGGGCACAATCGAGTTTTATGATTCAGCCTGCAAACTATGCATACTCTGACTTTGTTCTCTGGGCATGCATTCTTTGCATGCCTCCCTCTACATTTTGGATAGAAATAAGCTAATGTTGCATCATTCTCTTGCTTCTTTTTCTCTAACAACAACGTATCCATCTGCAATGCTAGAGATGAGAGCATCTCGCTCTTTAAATCCTCTAGCATGTTACCTATTTCTATCTTTGTGACTGAAGCAGTCACTTTCATGGTTCTGGAGGTGGCCTTGCCTCGCCTTCTTGAGTAGTTTCGACATAGTTTTCGGATGTCTTCCATAGCATGCTGGTAGACATCACCTCCGAAGATCATGTTAAGAGCCTCCAGTGATTCATTGGTAAGTCCTCTCAAGAAGATGCTTTTGAGGGACTTATCAGATAGTCTCGCATGAGGAGATCATTGAAGATTAAAGTTGAATCTCTCCCAGTACTCCTCGAGAGACTCATCTTCTTTCTGTGTCATGCTCAAGACCTCCTCCCTAGAGTCTCTTGCTCTCCCAAAATCTTGGTATTGCTCTAAAAAGAGCCTCTTCATCTGGTCCCACGTGGCAATGTGTTTGTCTCCCAGACCGATGAACCACCGTAGAGCTGCATCATCTAATGTAGAAGGAAAGAGTTTCAGCTTTTGCGTATCGGATTTGTAGTCCACAGACCTGCATAAGACATCAAACTTAAATAAAAATAGGTCAGGGTCCTCAGTCGGGTATCCTCTGAAGGACGAAAGGTGAGCAGGGGATATGTTTTTCATTTTGGCATCTCCTACTCCTTCCTCTATCGAGAAACTAAATCCAGATGAGACTTCATCATTATCAGCCATTTTTTCAAGAAATGTGGTTTCTAATGCAGTGCTTATGGCCTTACGGTCGTTTAAGACTTTTTGAGTCAAAGCTCTAAGGTTGTCTGGTGAGATCGTCCGATCTTCTATAGCCTTCCACAATAGGGCTTCCTCTAAGGGAGTCCTATTAAATAGGGGATTTATGATGATTCATTCTTCCCCACATTGATGGGATGAGGAGGCACTTTGCACAAAGTGTGGTTCCTCACTCCAATGGATTGCTGGTGGGTCGGGTGAGTCTAATTCAAATTTAGAATGCTCGACTGACTCTGGTTTTGATGGATTGGTTCTTATAAACCGACCATTCGGTCCTCTTCTTCTCGAAGAACTCATACAAGGTCAGATGGAAGGTTTTAGGGTATTGTAAATAATCTAGTTGAGATGCTTCCTCGGCAATGGCGCCAAAATGTTGTGGGCCAAACAAGGTTAACTTTTTCCTACTTTTGTCACATGCCCATGCATTTAATTATCAACCCAGGGAGCTTCGTAAACTTGCGAAGGGTCTGAATAAGATTTCTTACAATACCACTTGAGATGAGTCCGCTAATCCTACTATTGGGGGGTGTTTTCAAAATGGTTGTCAATCATTCATGCACTCCTCAATAATTTACGTAAGAAGAAAATAATTAAATCTACGAAAATAAAACATTCACACATTCCTAAAAATGAATCTACTACAAATACTAGAAATAGCAATGTGGTAAATGACCTTATAAAAGCAATAAACTAATCTAGAAAATAGAAGAAAAGTGGGGAAGAAATACTGGCTTGGAGTGGGCCCAGGCTCCAGCAGCTTCCTCCCAGCTGAACACGCGCTTAGAACTCTTAGAACTGTAATATATTTATCAAAGTGTTACAATATCTATCTGTCTCTATATCTCTATATGAATCTATATCAATCTATATCTCTCAGAGCGGTCTATGCGTGTTTATATAACACACCCACAGAACTTCTATTACAAAGAGGTTACAATAGTCGATTCATCCCAGACTAAATTAAGACAGTCTGGTGAATGCAATCGACGTCTGCTTAAAACTGGCATTTGGTTCTAATGGTGGCGTGTTCGCTGATTGGTTCGTGCTTCACCTGGCATTGGTAAGACATTTTCATACATTGGTGCGATCTCCAATTTAGCTCTACATGACGTAGAGTTGGAACTGCACCAGCCGCTGCTGTCCACGTCATGCAAATCTGGTCAACGGGTGAAGAACAGAGGTGCCTTCCCTATGAGGAAGGTATCTTACTATCGTGGTGCCTTCCTGGAAGAGGAAGGTGCTTACCTTCTGTTGGTGCCTTCCTGTGGGAGGAAGGTGCTTGCCTTCTAGTGGCGCCTTCCTTATGGGAGGAAGGCGCTCGCCTTCTGTGAGGAAGGCGCGTCTTCTAGTGGCGCCTTCCTTATGGGAGGAAGGCACTTTGCCTATCGTGGCGCCTTCCCGTCGGTGCCTTCCTTATGAGAGGAAGGCGCTTCCTTCCCTTTGGCGCCTTCCTGGAGGAGGAAGGCGCTTTTCTTTCCTTGGTGCCTTCCTGGAAGAGGAAGGCGCCTACTTACTCTTGGCGCCTTCCTGGAAGAGGAAGGCGCCTACGTTCTCTTGGCGCCTTCCTGGAAGAGGAAGGCGCCTACTTTCTCTTGGTGCCTTCCTGGAAGAGGAAGGTGCCTATGTTCTCTGCATTGACCCCCAAAGAAACAAAGTGCCAGGTCCATCAAAAAGACCTCGACTGATCCAAATCTAACTAAACCAACTGCAATTCCACAAAACACACTGAAAACACACAAATTAGATAACACGCATAATTTCATCAAATATCTATATAATCATTTATAAAAGTACGCAATCCTTATTATACAGCCGCATAATGATCAAGAAAATGTGTACAAAATATGAGCATTTCTGGTGCTCATCAATGGAATCCTTCCACCTATTTCTTCTTAGTGAGATAGAGCTCCCTGAGTTTTCTCCTTCATCTCCTGATTGCATCTCTCGAGCTAGCTCTCACTAAAACATCCCCTTCTAGTTGATGGATTGAACCTATGCAATGACATTTATTTTTAAATTTCTCACCATCAATACTTTTAGGGAGGTCTAACCACCACTGCCTTTGAGTCCATTTTTTTATTAATGCATCCTGCATCTTTTGAAGGCCATCCATACTTATAATTATGGAGGCTTATCCTCTTCTGTCAGAAGGTCTCCTTGGTAGTCTTGAAGGTTCACCATACCTTATGTCAGAGAGCCCTTGAATCATAAATGATAAAATCTACCATTTATTATTTGTGACGGGTAGAGAGGACATTCTCAAAATATCCACAATATAATATATTTTACAGTCATCTTCTTATAATAAAATATATCTTCATTTATAATAATATTTAATGAGGGTAAGTAATAAATCCATTGCTCAATATAAATCCATATATATTTGAATATAAAATACTCAAATGAAAACCTATTTTCATTGCTCAATATAAATCCATATATATTTGAATATAAAATACTCAAATGAAAACCTATTTTCATTGCTCAATATAAATCCATATATATTTGAATATAAAATACTCAAATGAAAAACTATTTTCATTGCTCAATATAAATCCATATATATTCGAATATAAAATACTCAAACTAAAACCTATTTTCATTGCTCAATATAAATCCATATATATTCAATATAACATACTCAAATGAAACCTATTTTCATTGCTCAATATAAATCAATATATATTCGAATATAAGATACTCAAATGAAAACCTATTTTCATTGCTCAATATATATCAATATATATTCGAATATAAAATACTTAAATGAAAACTTATTTTCATTGCTCAATATAAATCCATATATATTTGAATATAAAATACTCAAATGAAAACCTATTTTCATTTTTCAATATAAATCCATATATATTTGAATATAAAATACTCAAATGAAAACCTCTTTATTGATAATGAAGTTTTAATAAGATCCCCGAGCCTTTACAATCAGTAAAAGGGAAATATTCCCAGATAGGGGAAAACCTTCACCGACCACAAAAATATAAAGGCTAAACCCAAAAAGGTAACCTCCATAGTCACCCAGGATAAACAAAACCATGGATCAGAATAAAAGCAAAAAGCATTGATAAAAGGAAGAAGGGCGTAAGGCCTACAAAAGAAAAATGATGACAAAGATAATCCGCAAAAATAAAATAAGAACCCAAAATGCAGATATCATCCCACCTAGTCAAATATGTTAATCTAGTCCAGGAGCCCATCCTTGACTTTGGTCGCATCCTCAATCTGCCCAACCATAAGATGACCCTTGATTTGGTTTATCAACTTCCTAGCATGAAGAAGCATGGTGGTGGCAAGGAAATTATAGGGTCTATATCTTTGTTGAAATATATCTTATTAGCACTAGGGGAAGGATCCACACTTGTTTTCTAGATTTTACGAGTAGGGAAGGGGAATTCGAGCTTCACCGAGCCCATCGAGACCACTCCCTTGTACTTCTTAGCCAATTCACCTTTATCTACAAAATATTTGTATTTGGTTGTATGTCGAAAGGGATATGGTGATGGAGCTAATGGCCCTATCAAAAGTTTTTGGTTGGTGGCTCAGATTGATATCACTCTTTAATCCTCGGCCTCTTCATTCAGAGAACCTTCTACAATATCAATGTTCATGATGGATTCAACAGGGTGAATCTCCAAATTAACCTCCACAGGTATAACATTCCTTTGAACCCCATTCTATATTAAGTAGTTGAAAATTAGTATATATAGCCCCTGGTGTTTTATATGCATGGATTTACCTTTACACACACTTTCAAATGAAATATCCATCGAATGAAAGAGGTACTATGGTATATTAATTAGTTTCATATCTCTAAGGAAATTTAGAAAATACATGTGAAAGTTTTGAAGAGGGGCCAACAGGTTGTCAATTGTTAGGAATTATATTATCGGCACTAGCACACAATTACACGAATATGGGAGGTCTTCCCTTAAAATTTCATTATCTTTCTTTAACAAAATTTTTTGCTTATCCCTAAAGTGCATTATTTCTACTGCCATAGAGTGTTTGTCATGATGGATAATATCTGCATCATTGGAAAGCTTAGATATCTCAATAATTATGTCAATTATCTTCGCAAAGGTGAATTGCACAATGACATAGTTCCATTATCCCATGAGAAAACAGATTTCATTGATAGGTCAACATCATTTCCAACAAATTTCTTTAGGAAAAAAAGCAGGTTGTTGGTCCCAAGGATGTCCTCTACCATAGAGTCAACTTGGAGGGACTCAGGTTCCAAGAGTCCCATTACAAGCCTTATGAGGTTGCTTCTCTTCTTTACAAAAAAAATGTCTCACACCTCCCCAGAGATAGATCTTACTCAACACAAAGCATAGAGGAAATTGGATAATGGAAAAAGTGAAACAATGATTTAAAATTATGGATACGCATGGAAAGATCATGTTAGTAGATTCAAGGCTTTTATTAAATATTTGATATTGGTTATACAATATGATAGTAGGATGCATAGCTAATTGTGCTATGACACGATATGTGATGATGTTGCTTTTTGGGAGCACAATCATGAAAGGTCAAGGTGAGGCATGGGAAAGGAGCGTAGCTGCATCACGACCAAAATTGCTAGAAAAAATGGGCAACTTGGGGAAATGGACAAGAACGATGAGCATAGGCCAATGAACTATGGCATTGAAAGGACAAACATGTCGATGACCAAAATGTTTAAGGCACCTAGTAAATTGCATTGGATTGATAGACCCATTATAGATATGAACTTCCTCCCAATGTTATTGCATTCTGCACATGCACAAAATCTTAAACATCTCCTTCTAATGATTGGTACATGAAACAACTAAAGGATTGGAAATACAACTTTAGTGTAGGAATTTAGGATGGGTCTCTTGGTTACGATGAATGCTAAGCTTGAAAAATGTATGACACACATCAGAAATATGATTGGTGGTGATCAATAAGGTCCAAGTCACATACACTGACTGGGACAACAAATTACTATCATTCATTTTGACCAAAATACGAGAAAGGTGTATGGTTGACCTATCATGAATATTGTGAAGATTAGGCATAGGAGATATTACCATCGATAATTATGTGTTCATAAAGCATTGAGGGAAGGGACCCTTACAGATCATTAGAGTATCTTGTAAAATCCTGTGATTGACCATGATGTTGGACACTTTGTTTCCTTTTTGATATACATGTTGAACCACAAAATTGCTGAAATTTTGAAGAATTACCTTTGACTCTTCAATGAGCATGGCATTATTTCATGATATATGAGTATAATATTTTAGGAAATTAATAGTATTGAGGTAATCATCCTCCATAATAATATTTTTAATATGGATCTATTTTGTTGTCACCAAGCCCTAAACACTTCTTTAGCTTCGACAAATTTGTTAGACTGACATCCTAAGTTCTTAGAAAAAGCAAGGATAATCCTGGCTTCATTATCTTAGACCACTCCTCCATAGTTGGCCCTACCAGGGTTACCTTTTTATGCCCCATAAAAAATAATTTTTATCCAACCCAGTGGGGTTGGGGTCCAAGAAAGCAAGGATCTATCCATAGTAGATCGAATTTGAATATTGGGACAAGGAGACAAATTGAGGATGCTCATAAATCTGGATTCATTTGTCAACTGAAGTAATCAACTTAACATTTTCAAATCCAGGTATAATACCCTTGAGAAGATAGATTCAAGACCTCTATCCTATTTCTTAAACACTATTTTTTCTCCACTCCAACCAGATATGCCATAAGAAATGAGGGAGATAGGACCACCAAGATCTAAGACGAGAGAATTTGAACAAAAGGGGCCATTAAATGCAAATGTTATATAAGGTATTAGGGATGGTCCACACTAAATTAACCAAAGCAAGTAGGGATGAAAATATTCCAATAGAGAAAGTACATTCAAGGAATAGGTGGTGGACTGATTCCTAGGCTGCTAAACAAAGATAAAAATGATTTGGGATGAGTATGCCTCAGGAGAGAAAATATTTTTAGTAGTAAGGATCTTGTTTTGAGAAACTAGCCAGAAAAAATGAATAATTTTGGAAATAAAATTTTTTATCCAAACACTTTTTACAGGGAAATAGTTACAAGTAGGTTCATCTTGAATGAGATATATCGATTTGACAGAGAAGATACCTGACTCACAAGGCTGCCAAAAGGGGGTGTTCTAGGAAGGGATTCTTGGAATGACAATACCCTAGAGCATAGATGAGATGGTTTGGCATGCTAAGTTCTAATTGGGATTTCCTTCGTCCAGGGGAAAATCTTTCACATGGGGCGAATAGACTCATTGGACATGAAATTACTAAATTTATTACCAAATATGTGATCAGAGATCATTTTGTAAATCTTCAATGAAGGATCATTACTCAACAACTGGCCGGATACCCATGCATCTTCCCAAAATCTAACTATAGAGTCATCTTCAATGCACCTTATGATACCTTTCTTCAAGATATGGATAACATGATTAATGGCATTCAAGAAGGTAGATCCTTCAGATAGGGGAGTGTCATCAAGTAAGGATCTTCTCCTCAGATATTTACTTTTTATGATGTCAATCCAAACAACTTTGGAATTTTTTAAAATTCTCCACCCTTGCATCTCCAAATTAATTTTGTGGATTCTCCTCAAACCAAGGCCTCCCTACTCTTTTTGGAGATAAACCTTTTTCCATGCCATAAAGTGAAACCTAGATTTGTTTTTAGCGCCAAACCATAGAAATTATTTTTTGATTTTTTCAATTTTGAAGTAGAGTGGCCAAGGATTTTTGAAGAGAGATAAGAAACAAATTGAGATACTCTAGAGGATGGTCTAAAAAATAGTGGCTTTTCTTACCTAGGAGACAAGAGCACCTTTCCACCCTATAATTTTTTTCATGAATCTTTGGATGACTCCATTCCACAGATTTTCTACAGGATTACCCTGAAATAAGGGTAGCCCGAGATAGGTGGAAGGGAAGGAAGAAATATTACACTCTAGAATTTTGGCTATTTTGATCTACCTTTGGATAGGAGTTTTTATAAAATAAAGGTTGCTTTTTCTGAAGTTGATTTTTTGACAAGCTGCGTGTTCATAGGAATCCATAATAGATTTTATGACTTTAGCTTCAGGCACTATAGACCAGTTAGGAACAATGCTATAATACACAAATTGTTGGTGGGAAATCAAATGAAGATCAAAGGATGGTTTGATACCATAAATAGCTCCAGTAGAACATGCAGCTTTAAGAGATATTCCAAAAGAATTATCCAGGATGATGAAAAAGAGGGATAGAGGGTCACCTTGACTTAATCTATACATGCTTCTTAAATACACTACAGTAGATCCATTAACAAGAACATAAAACCAAGCAGTTGTTATACAAGATATTATAAGCTTGATCCATATGGTATGGAATTTGAACCTAGAAAGAACAACAAACAAAAATTTCCATGAGATCCTATCAAAGGCTTTATTCATGTCAAGTTTCATGAAGAAGCCTGATTTTTTGCTTTTGGTAATAGAATGAATAAGCTCATGGATAGTAACAACACTATCAATGATCACCACTCCATTGATAGAACTCCCTTGACATGGATCGATGATAAATAGTAAAATTTATTTTATTCGATTATCCATGGGTTTGGTTAAAATTTTGTAGAACACATTGCACAGGCTAATGGGTCAGTAGTCATCCAGGGAGGAAACATCTTGGGATTTGGGGATAAGGGTTAGGAATGTAGATTTGATAGTCCTAATAATGAAGGTGGATTGTTGGATTTTCTAAATGGCTACAGTAACATCACTCCTCACAATATCCCAAAAGGACTAAAAATAGAGGAGGAAAACCATCTGGACCATGGATTTATCTATAGACATGGAAAATAAAGCTTCTTTTAATTCATCATTGGAGAAAGGTTGGAGCAGAAACCCATTAACATCTTGACTGTTGAGAGCAAGAATATGTTGACGAAGGGAATTGGCCACTTGATAAAGATATGATTTGTATGAGCCCAAAATATCCTAGAAATGATCCACAACTTTAGATATGATGTCTTCCAAGTTGTAGGTAGTTGAACTATCCCATTTGTGTAGTTCCCTAATTTTATTGGTACTTCAATGTCTTAGAGTAGATGCATGGAAATACTTAATGTTAGCATCACCTCCCTTAAGCCATAATGCCCTAGATTTATCTCTCTAAAATATTTCTTCTATACCAATGATGTTGTGGAATTCTAAAATTAAGGTTGTTTCTCTGAGTCTAATATCATGGTTGGCAAGTCCAAACTGGATTTGGTCTTCTATCTCTTTGAGCTGGTTACTAATAACCTTCTTGGATTCAAAAGTGTTGTCGAATATTTCTTTATTCCAAATTTTGAGTTTGTCCTTGATATATTTGAGTTTCATGGAAACTTGAAGGGCTTTGAACCCATTAAAATTTTGCTACCACCACTCTAAAATTTTGGGTCTAAGGTCTTCATGTTGGATCCACATGGACTTAAACTTGAAAGGAGGTTTATAGAAAGGACCATATTTTTGGATAGGGTAATTATTGAACAAGATCAAGAAAACCTTGAAGATAGGGTAATTATTGAAGATGATAAACTCACAGAACAAGGTGAGGATGATAATGGAGGAGGAGAAGAAGAATATTATAACCATCCTTTTATGGATTCTGAAGGCAATTTCAACTTTAAATCCATCGAACAATTTGTGGACTTTTAAAATAACATATAGATGATCTTCATCACGTAATAAATATAGAACATCTACTCCCATCAGGATATTATTCAATGGAGTCTATGATAGAATCTGCTCTCTAATTAAATGCAAATCCAATGACATACATAAGTAACACAAACCAATATCAAGATGGTCCATCTAATCAAAACATAGATTTGAACAATAAAAAATCATCAATACAACCAAATTCCAAACAAAAAATTCTTCTACTTCTCAAGCTCCTAATCAAAAAATAACAACATCACAAAGAGCTAATAAAATTCAAAATACCAATCATCATCAATAGAAAGTTCAACAAAATACAATCCCATATAAGCTCTATAACAGTGTTCCTGTTAGGATCCTATCCTAACGCCATTTTGTAATTCTCATTTACTTATGTAATGACCCACTTCCAACGTGGGGGATCCCATTATGATATTATTTTGTAATAATTTGTAATGTATGTGGCAAGTATGGTGCCTAGCCAAGTGGCGCCATCTCATGTAATTGTTTTTATCAAGATTGTAACCGATGATAGGTAGAAGATTCTACCTCGAGTGGCATTTTGCATGTAAGACAACTCTTGAGCCTTTCGGTAGGGTTGCATGAAGTTTTATTTAAAATATATGAAGCCATGTATGAAATCATCATTTTGCAAGCTAATGAAATATTGAATGAGGTTGCACCCTCGAAGAGGCCTGTGATTCTGTGTTATTGTGAGATTGTTCCATTTCTGCATTTAATTTTTACATAGTGTTATTGAGTTATTTGATGTATTTGAGTTATTTTTTAGTATTTTGTGTGAATGTGCTTATTTTTAATAGTGAGATCCTAACAAGTGGTATCAGAGCATTTTACAGGGCTGAATTTACTACAACTAAGATAATTGTTGCCATCCATTTCGCCTATTAGGTATAATTTTCTATGTTTTATTTGTTTCTATTTTTCCTTTATTAAAAATTAAAAAAAAAATACAGTCTGTTTTTTCGACCAAAAAACCAGAAAACAAAAAAAAAATACAATCTCTTTTTTAGTAGTTGTGTAGGTTAGAAACCCTGTGTCAGGGGTTTTAAAATATCATGGAGATGTCATTATTGGCTAAGCTAGATAGCCCATAAAGTGTCTAGTGAAGTGAGGTACAATCAGGCTCTAATACCTAGGCCTTAGACAACACTCGTGCATGGACTTGAGCTCCCACGCATATTCGAGTGTATCAGGAGATAATATAGGTTTAAAAAAATTTATCCATTAGGAAGCTTTTTGGCCTTGTATTATCCATAGTCTATGGGACACAACTTCTTGTATGATCACCCTCTCGTACTGTCAAAGAGACAAATAGTATGCTCAAGGGTATGTGTGGAATCCTCCTTGGATAGTGGCCTAAAATATTGGTCCAAGCACTATTTTTGGTCAGTGTGATATAACAAAGGGCCTATGGGTATTACATACTCCCTTACTTAGTGTACCCTGGTTCTACAAAACATAACTTCCACCTGCAAATCAACACCATCTCTATTCTATTATCCTACATTCACAACCCCAAAAGTGAGCATACGAAGAAGGCATTCCTTATCACAGAAAACAAACTTACATGCACCAAAAGTTAGGATAGATTTTGCAAGTGTCTACAACATCCATGGTTAGAGACAGAATAAGTAAGACAATGATAGAAATAGTCTGATCAGTAATAGTGATAATCAGGTCGATAATAATAACTCTTTGTAATAGTCCAAAATTACAAACCTCCAGTTTCATAAATAGTACTGCCAGTGTCAGAGAATCCCTAGGGTCAGTAACATGAACTATGTCAATAATCGTAGTACAGGTGATAAAGAAAGAGATAGGATAATGACAAGGTGGTTAGGGGGCATATTACAGGTCAACGATAGTTGATCCCAGACCCCAACCTTTGAACTATAACTCCAAATCAGAAACCAACACCACAACACAATAGAGAAATATTTTTTTATTAAAATAGGTATATCTCTTCACACAGAGCTCATATTGACTCAAAAATTTAGCAGGTAATTCTACACTCTATTCCAGACAATATTTTCCTTGGAAGCCCCTAGTCAAATTTTGCACCGATTTTCCAAAAATGGCATTTTTTTATTTTTCTTGCTAAGGCCATAACTTTTCAACGGTCAATCAAATTGATCCAAATTTTTGGGAATAGAAACTACTTTTTATTCTACACCAAAGACCCTCAAGGACTAACTAGTGAAATTTTAAGTCCAAGTAGAAGAAATTACCTTGACATCGACTTGCAACCAACTAGGAGATCACAAAAAGTTAAGAAATGTAGTATATCTCCTCATTGAGCGCTCAGATCAAGCGGCCACCAAAGTGGACCCTATCCTAAAATCAGTGTTGTAATCCATTTCCTAAATTAAATTTTGAATCCTTACTAAAAATAATAACTCCTGAAACCCCACATCTATTTTTAGTAGCTGAGTAATAGAGGGCCCACAATGGAGAGTGACACTCGTTAAAAAAATGAGTTAGAACTTGCCACAATATTGGTTGATATGTAAAAAGACCTTAACTACTTGACCACTACAAACCACACCATAAGAGAAGAGATTCGAGATCTCTGAACGGATCAGGATACCACTAGAATCCACTTAGAAAAATGACTTACAAATATGGAGACACAATTGCAGGGTACTCTCTATTGGACATTTTGAGAAATGTTAGTTGTCATTGATGTCAAAAGATTCTAATAAGAATTACATTTTGATTGGTTTCGAAAGAGCTTCATGGGAAGCATGATCAAATGTTTTTATGAAAACCATGGTGGGCAAAAATCAAATATTAATTATCCATGATGGGAAAAAATAAAAGGTTTTTATTAAAAACCAAGGTGGCTTTTCGTTTGGTTAAAAAATCCCAAAGATTAATTATTTATTTAATTTATAATATTTAAATTCCAAAGAGAATTTAAATTATTATAAATAAATAATAATTAAAATTAATTTGAATATTCTAAATTTGAATTTCTAATGCGTCGACGTGTGAGAAATTTCCTCCATTCGTGTATAAAAGGTGGATCATTTCACCTTAGAAAGTACCAAGCTTATTTTTGATTTAATGCTCCTGAATCCCCTATGAAAGGTATCTCCGATATTCGTGCGATTAAAGAGCTATGGCTAGTGGACGGCGTGTGGTGTTTGAAGGAGGTCAATGTGCACGAAGAAGAGCATAAGGTGAAGGAAGATCCACTTCCTTCATGTGGGCATTGCTAGCCCATGCGATGGACTCTCAAGTGCTAAGGCGCTTAGGCTTGTGGAGATGGCGGTTTGATTCTCGTTCAATCCCTTTTAGGGATCAATGAAAAGGTATGCACATTATTTGAGCGCCAGGTTTTTTGAAGAAGGTTGTTGAAAAAGTAAATTTAATTTTTGGTTTTATTAAATGGTTTTATTAAGTGACGTGGGAGTTATAAAGGATAGATAAAAGGTGTTTTTGCTTGGTAATTATTTTTAGTTAAAAAATAATTAGGAGGAATAAGGAGTTAATTTTTTTATAAAGCCTTTTAATATATTTAGCTTATTGGAGAGATAAATGCTTTTAAGTGCTGATTATTATTGAAGATGTCTTCTTGCCATTAAGAAGTCTTGAGAAAGTAATTATTTTCTAGTGGTGGATATTATTTAAACTAGGATATTATAAGATGTAGTTGGTCATTTATTTCTATGTGTTGGTGTATGCTTAATCAAGATGGAGTAATAAGGTGTATTTATGAGTTGCTATTTGTTTTGTACTGTCACCTAACCTTCTTTGAGCTTGGTAAAGAAGTATTTGTGGTTATGGCAGATTTATGAGATCCTTTCATTATAAATAAAAAGGTATGAGCACATTCTTCCATAATTGAGTTGATTGGTTGGTTTTTTGAAAAATAAGTTTGGAGTGAAAAAGACTTGATTAGGTCTTCCTTATTGAGTGTGTTGAGTTAATGCTTCAAGGTTTTCTGGAATAAAGAGTTGTTGTTAAAACCTTGTTTTATAAGCATTGTTTTTGAAGCCATTGATTGAGTGATCATATACTTGAACTAGGGTTTGAAAAGAACATGAGTATCATTGTTATGTGAAGATTATCTTATAAGCATTGTTGTTGAAGTGAGTTGTTGAGTGAAAAACTTGAACTAGGGTTTGAAAAGAACATGAGTATCATTGTTATGTGAGATTTGTTGTTGAGCATTGTTGGAAACATTTTGAGTGAGTAATCATATACTTGAACTAGGGTTTGAAAAGAACATGAGTATCATTGTTATGTGATATTTTTTTTTGAGCATTGTTGGAAACATTTTGAGTGAGTAATCATATACTTGGACTAGTTTGTGAGCAAGGATTATTTAATTGAGTGATTGGTTGAGTAAAGTTGGTTGAGCCTAGTCAAGTGGATGTGTGAAGTGATTAGGATATTGGTGTCTCCTGTGGATAGAGATACATGAACTTGATTTAGGGGATTGGTATCTCCTTTGGATAGAGGTCCATAAATATTTTAATAGGGAAAGGATTCCCAACAGATTGATCAAGAAAATTTTAGTGAAATATTTTCTCCGTGGAGTAGCCCACATTGGGTGAACCACATAAATTGTGGTGTCTTTATTGTGTGTGGTGATTTGTGCATTGCTTTGATTACTTCTATTGATATTGCTATCTTTACATTGCATAATATTTATTGGGAAAGAAAATTAAAAAGTTGTCTTATACTATTCATCCCCCCCTCTCAGTATAAGCTTGTGTTCTTCACTCTCACATATGAACACCAAGCTGAAAACTCTGAACAAGGTCGAAGAAGGGAAACAAAAGACCAAAGAAGGGAAATCAAATACACTCACTATTACCATGATCCAACCTTCAAAATGCCTAAATTGGATTTCCCTAAGTTTAGTGGAAAGGATTTTGATGGGTGGTTATGTCGGGTTGATCAATTATTTAGACTCCATAATGTCCCTATATATCATTGGGCTCAAATGGCTTCCTTCAACTTAGAATTTGAAGCCTTACAATGGTTTCAATGGCTATGAGACACTACTCCTAATCTATCTTGGGAGGACTTTGAGTCCCAAATACTCACTCAATTTGGCCCTAGTGACTATGAAGACTTTACAGGAGCATTGACATAGCTGAAACAAACTACCATAGTTCGTGATTACCAAACACAATTTGAGAAATTGGCCAATAAAACAAGGGGATTGAATGAGGGATTCTTTATGAGTTGTTTTATTAGTGGGTTGAAAAATAATATTTAGGCTAAATTCAAGATGTGTAAACCATAAACCATGATGGAGGCTATAATTTTAGCCTGATTGGTTGAATCTAAACTCTCAACTCAATGGCAAACACCACAATTTTTTGAAGATTGACCCCCCTTTCCTCGATTCCAAAATAATACTAATAATAAACCTCCTACTCCTAAGTGACTGACTACATATGAAATGGTGTGTGTCTCGCCCAAGGGTTATGTTATAATTATGATGAAAATTCTGTGAAGGGACATAGATGTGCAAATAAGATATTATTCTTAATAGATGCAGATGAAACCAATAGCAATGACCATAGTGATGAGGAGAGTGACACAGTTGAAGCACCGACTCAACAGGAAGAGGAAACCCAAGAACCTCAAGCAAAAATTTCCATCCATGCTCTTGTCGGGGTTACCACTCCACAAACCATAAAATTTATGGGTTTTTTCAAATACCAATGCCTTACTATTCTTATTGATTCAGGCAGTACACAACTCCTCATGTTTCTAAATAGACCAATTGCTATAGACACACATGCAATTCAGTTGAAGTCATGGTGGAAAATAGAGGCACTTTACCTTTTAAAGGTAAATGTCGTAATGTTAAAATAAATATAGGGGATTATGAACTCAAGCAAGACATGTTTGCCCTCCAATTGAGAGGATGTGACATTGTGTTGGGATCCCAATGGTTGAGCACCTTGGGCACTATCTCCTAGAACTTTTTAGAACTATGGATGCAGTTTTCACAACATGGACAAACACACACCCTCCATGGTGCCAAAATAGGCCCTTCCCAAATTATCAGTTCCAATCGGATAGAGAAATTGTTGAAAAAGTCATCGCATGGGGTCATTGCACAAATATTTTCAATTCAACCAAGCACTTCCACAGTGGATCAAATTCGAATGGATTTGCAACTTGTTCTGACCAAGCACATTGGCATTTTTTAGAACCAACTACCCTATCGCCTCATCGCTCACATGACCATGCTATTCCACTACTACCAGGTAATGCACCACCCAACATCATATTGTATCTGTATCCTCATGCTCTCAAGTTAAAAATCGAGAATATGGTACAAGAATTGCTCAAATCTGGTATCATTCGACCTAGTACCAGCATTTAATCTACTCTAGTTTTACTAGTTTGCAAGAAATATGGCTCGTGGTGATTGTGTATAGACTACCGTGAGCTCAAAAAAATGGCCATCAAGGATAAATTTCCCATTCCAGTAGTGGATGAATTGCTGGATGAATTACATGGAGCTATGTACTTCTCCAAGTTAAATCTTCATTATGGCTACCATCAAATCAGGCTCAAGGATGAGGATATTCTTAAAACTACATTTCATACTCGTGAAGGTCACTATGAGTTCTTGGTAATGCCATTTGGTCTAACAAATACTCCTTCCACATTTCAGAGCCTGATGAACAACATATTTCATCCTCTCCTAAAGAATTTCATCTTGGTTTTCTTTGATGATATCTTGGTTTATAGCTACTCATGGGAGGAACACATTATCCATGTGGATCAGACATTACAATTGTTTGCACAACATCAATTTTTTTCTAAGTGGTCCAAGTGTTCCTTGACAGAAGTAGAGTATCTAGGACACATTGTCTCCAAATATGGCATCACAGTCGACCCCAAGAAGATTCAAATAGTTTAGGACTGGCCAAAACCTTGCACTCTCAAAGGAATTCATGTATTATTAGGGCTTACAGGTTACTACCAAAAATTTATTTATAATTATGGTAAAATAGCAGGCCCCATCACATCCATGTTAAAGGACTCTTTTACTTGGATAGGGCCCTCTAATCAAGCCTTCCTTGAATTGAAGCATGCTATGACCACAACACCAATTTTAGCCATGCCAAATTTTTCCAAGACTTTTGTCATTGAAAGTGATGCTTTTGATCATGGCATTAGGGTAGTGTTGATGTAGGAAGTGAGACCCTTGGCTTTCACTAGTAAGGCACTCTCTTATCATAACTTGGGAAAATATACATATGCCAAGGAGATGTTGGCAATCTTACATGTCATAACCCATTGGCGACCATATCTCATTAGGCACCATTTCTCCATTAAAACAAACCATCAGAGTCTCAAATACTTCTTGTAACAATGGGTTGCTAGCCCAAAATAAAAAAAATTGATTTCTAAACTTATGGGATATGATTATGATATCACCTATAAGAAGGATAAAGAGAATATTGTGGCTGATGCTCTCTCTCACCAATTTGAGGCCCTTAGTATATTATGTGCCATTTCATCACCGGTTCCTCAATGGATAGATTTATTACGACAAGAGGTACTTTAGGATGCATATTTGCAATCTTTAGTGGCCTCACTTCGTGATGATCCTACTTCATTCCCAGGATACAATTGGGATGGCCATGAACTATGTTATTGCCAATACCTTGTTCTTCCTCGCATGTCCCCATTCATGAGATTTTCATGAAGGAACTACATACTGCTTCCTCTACAGGCCATTCAATATTTGTTAAAACATATGAATACCTCAAGCACACATTCTTATAGAAAGGTATGAAAAATGACATCCATGATTTTATAGCAGCTTGTGATACCTACCAACAGATGTAAGGTGAAACGGTATGTTCTTCGGGTACTCTTCAACCCTTGCCCATTCCAGATCAGGTTTGGACTAATATTTCCATGGATTTTATAGAAGGGTTACCTAAATATGGTAGTAATTATATTATTATCATGGTAGCGGATCACATTTCAATGTATACTCACTTTTGTTATCTTGGCCATTCTTACATAGCCTTCACTGTTGCCCAAATATTTCTCGATTCTATTTTTTTGCCTTCATGGTATGCCCACCTCCATTATGTCCAATCGATACCCAACCTTCACCAGTCATTTTTGGCAAGAATTTTTTAAGTTGTAGGAAACTCAGCTCAAAATGAATTCATCCTACCATCCGCAAATGGATGGTCAAACTGAGATTGTCAATAAATGTTTGGATACCTATCTTCGTTGCTTTACATTAGATCATCCTACTCAATGGGCGAAGTGGTTTCCTTTGGCCAAATGGTGGTACAACACTTCCTATCATACAACAACCAAACTCACCCATTTTGAGGCTGTTGATGTGTACCCTCCACTCACACCTTCTTCATACATCCCAAGAAACTCCAAGTTTTATGCAGTTGATACTACTCTCATCCAACATATCAATGTTCTTCGCTAGCTGAATCAAAATTTGGACATGGCCTAGAATAGGATGTGACAATAGACTGAATAGCATCATTATGAGTGTAGATTTGATATGGGTGATATGGTCTTCCTTCACTTGTAGTCATACAAATAATCATCTCTACAAATCTGTCAATGCCATAAAATTACTGCAAAGTACTATGGACCCTACCAAGTTCTTCATTAAATTGGTTCCACTACTTACTAATTAGCTCTTTCACCCACCTCCAAGCTCCATCCTATTTTCCATTTTCCTCTCTCAAAATATTTATGGGCACACAGGTACAAGTTTAGTCAACATTAATATAATTGTATGAAGAAGATTTCATATTACTCGAACCTGAATAATTGTTGGATCATCAAATCCACACTCTCTATAACTATACCATCACAAAAGTTCTTGTTCAGTGGTGTGGGATCCAACTATAATATGCTATGTGGGAGTCTCTCCATCAACTCCAACACTAGTTACCTCATTTTAAGCTTTGAGGACAAAGCTTTTTGAAGGGGAATGACATGTTAGGATTCTATCCTAACGCCATTTTGTAATTATTATTTACTTATGTAATGACCCACTTCTAATGTGGGGGATCCCATTATGATATTATTTTGTAATAATTTGTAATGTATGTGGTAAGTATGGTTCTTATCCAAGTGGTGCCATATCATGTAATAGTTTTTATCAATATTGTAACCGATGGTAGGTATGTGATTCTAGCTTGAGTGGCATTTTGCGTGTAAGCCAACTCTTGAGCCTTTAGGTAGGGTTGCATGAATTTTTCCTTTAAAATATATGAATGAAATCATCCTTTTGCAAGCTAATGAAATATTTAAGGAGGTTTCCCCCTCGAAGAGGCCTACGATTCTATGTTATTGTGAGATTGTTCTATTTTGCATTTAATTTATGCATAGTGTTATTGAGTTATTTGATGTATTTGAGTTATTTTTTAGTATTTTGTGTGAGTGTGCTTATTTTTTATAGTGAGATCCTAACAGTTCCCACAAACACTTTACACAATAGTATTTCAATTGGAAATCCTTATGTGACAACACAACCTTATTATCAAAGACACAACAACATGGTGCAACAAAATCAATTTGGTGGACAACCACAGGGGCTTGAAGCCATGGTTAAACAATTGGCTTCACATCTAGATCAAATGGATCCCTACCATCCCTCATACAGTTATAGAGAGATGTGTAGTCAACCCTTGGATCCTATTGTGGTTGCTCAACCATACCCAAAATATTTCCCTATGTCTGTCCTCCCGATATATAAAGGAACCGAAGATCCTATTGAGCATATTCGCATGTTTAGGACAACATGTCATGATATTTCTTATGATGATTTGTTGTTACTAAAAATATTCCCTAAAAGTCTCGGAGGCATGGCTTTAGAATGGTATTATCAACTACCAATAAATTCTTTGAGAAACTTTGAAGAGACAGTAGAAATTTTTGTCCACCAATTTAGTGCATACATAGAAAGACATGTCACTATTAAGGATTTATACAACTTGAAACAAGGGAAATATGAGAGCTTTGTAGAATTCCTAGCCAAATGGAGGTAACTTCTAGGAAAATTGCATTTTGCTTTACCTCATCGAGAAATGTTGGAAATATTCATTGGTAATTTACAAGAACAATTATCCTATGAACTTGCTACAGCTACAGTAACCTCTTTTGATCAAGCTATAGACTTAGCAAGAAGGGTAGAATATGCCCTTATCAGAAGAGGCCAATTTAAGAAAAAGGATGAAGATAAAACTTCCAAAAACCAATATAAGAATAAACAAGTAGTAGGTGATGGAGTCATAGTAGAAATACCTCAAACATCAATACTATAGAAGTTGTAAAGAAGTTTTTGTTGAAGATTCCTGATAAACCTCCAAGAGAATTTATAAAATTAAATCAACCCTTAACCATGATTTTGCCTCAATTATTAGAACAAGGTTTAATATGGTTGCTAGAGATACGACAACCAGATACCACTGCATCTGGATATAGGGCTGATCTACATTGTAATTTTCATCAAGTGGATGGACATTCAACTAATTCTTGTAAGAGGTTGAAACATATGATACAAGATTTGATTGATAAAGGTAAAATGGAAGTACAACAATTTCTTGCAAACAATAATACTCAAAATAATACCCAAAAATAACCAACTCAAAATGCAAATCAAAACCTAGATATTTTTCAACATCCTTTACCCAAACATGGTAAAGAGGTTGTAAATCAATTAGAACATCATAATGTTCCTCCTCCAACTCGATATGTAGGAACCATTAGTAAATTTTTACCACAACAAGATTTGCAAACCTCCTATGTACCTACTCTATCTGTAGTCACAACTAGACCAATACAATATTTTCAATCTTCATCTTCAGAAGATACAAGAAGTGACACAGAAAACATAGAAAGTGAGACAGAAAGTGAAATGGACATCACCTCAAATAATTCAAATAGTTCTGAAGATGAGTCAGATCAAATTCTTCCCATCATAGATTTATTAGTTCCAGAAGAACCATTCCCTAGAAGAATGACCACTCGACCCTCATCTCAACAAATGCTTTCAAATGAACAAGCAGAAAATGCTAGACCTCACTTTAGTCATTTGCAAAACAATAATGTTGTAGGTACTATTGGAGCCATCACTAGACAACAAGCCCAAAATCAAAATTCTCAATCACAAACTCAAAATCAAAATGAGAAATCAACTCCATTTGTGTTAAAAGCACCTACAAAAAGAAATAATATATCAAATCCACAACAAAAATCTCCTTATGACATTAATGAACAATTGGCAAATATCACAACTAGAATTTCTCTTTTGGATCTTCTAAGAACTTCATCTATCCATAGAGAGGAATTAATGAGTACCTTAAGCAAAATGATGGTACCTCAAAATATAGAACCTGATGCTGTGGTTAATGCTGTGATTTCTCAAGGAACAAATTATATAGATTTTCAAGATAAGGACATTCCTCCTCAAAGCATGTATAGAGATAATCCTCTATACATCACAACATTAATTGGGGATGTAGGTGTTAAAAGAGTTTTAATTGATAATGGATCATCATTAAACATATGCACATATGAATTTTTCCAAATATTTGGATTTAGAAGTGAAGATTTAAAAAGAACTAAAATGATTATCAAAGCATTTAATGATGAAACTCAAGAAACATGTGGAGTATTGTCGATTCCATTGCAAGTTGGTCCAAGGATTTTAGATACGACCGTGTTTGTTGTACATTGTCCTACATCATACAACATCCTTCTAGGTCGACCTTGGATCAATGCAATGAGAGCGGTACCCTCTACATTACATCAATGTGTTAAGTTTGAGTTTAAAAACCAACTAGTTACTATCCATGGTGATCCTAGACCATTTGACATGTGTGCTATGGTAGAACCAATAGGAGTCCCATTTTGTCCTTGCTATATCTTCAACACACCCTAGTCCACCTTCATCATCTAAACCTACACCATCTAAATCTACAACTAAAGAAGATAGTCCTTCTACTTCATATCCTATTTCAGATGAAGTATTACCGGATTTATCTTCAATACTCACAACTTTAGAACATAATAATTTTACCACTCAAGATTCCCTAGTGTTATCTCAATTACCACCATCTCCTCGAACGATGGGCTTGCCACAAAAATTGGGAAGTATCTATCATGTTGGGAGTTGTGCCTTTGTCTATGTAGGGTATGATTATGGTAAAATTAATATTGTGAGTGTCACAATTGATCAAAATGGTTTTGCTAAATGTTACTTTTCTAATGGATATATAAAATCAAAACAAATAATGTGTAACATGGGTTATAGAGGTAAAGGTTTAGGACCTCTTGAAAATGGAATACAAGAACCTTTAGAAGTTGAGGAATGGCCTACCCAATGTGGTATTGGTTACATTCCTACAAAAACCCAACCATTCCCATTTGAGGATGATGATCAACTTGTAACATATCAAGAATATTTAGCACATCAAGAATTTTTCAAACCAAGTAGGAGGATATATTCTTGTAATATGTTATCAATAGCATACCCAGACATGATTGCTAAACCAGATGAATATTTGGAAGGAGATATATTTCATGATATTTCTCTTGATGAAGTTCTAAAAAACCGATTCTTCTTTGATGGGTCTATACCATGCATAGCACATGTTCAAACAACTACTCCACAAGAAGAATTAGCTAAGTTAACCTTAGAAGAATTACAAGAAATGGGTGTATCACCCACTCCTCCTAAATTTGAAAGAGAATTAAACATTGTGGTAGAAAATGTTTTACAAGTCAACATTGGGATAGAAGAAAACCCTCACATGGTCAAAATTGGAGCAGAATTAAGTGAAGAAAGATAAAAATAATATATTGCATTTCTCATAGAATATGTTGATGTTTTTGCTTGGACATATGTAGATATGCCAGGCCTAGATTCTTCTGTGGTCATGCACCATCTAGTAGTGCACCTTGATGCAAAACCTGTAAAGCAAAAACTTAGAAAAATGCATCCCAAAGTAGCACTGCTAGTTAAAAATGAGTTAGAAAAACTTTTGAATGTAGTTTTTATCCAAGCTATTGACTATGCTGATTGGATATCAAATGTTGTTCTAGTAACCAAAAAAGAAGCCACTAAAATTAGGGTTTGTACTGATTTTAGAGACATTAATGTTGCATGCCCTAAGGATGACTTTCCTCTCCCTAATATGGATCAAATCATAGATTTTACAGCTGGGAGTGGGATGTTATCCCTCATGGATGGTTTTTTAGGATACAACCAAATCAGAATAGCTCCTGAAGACCAACCCAAAATAGCTTTCATCACACCTTGGGGAACATTTTGTTGGAAAGTAATACCCTTTGGTCTAAAGAATGCAGGAGCAACATATCAAAGAGCTATGACATATATATTTCATGATATGATGTATGATATTCTACATGATTATGTAGATGATATTATAGCTCGTTCAACTAAGGAAGAAGAGCATATTAATGATTTAAGAAAAGTGTTTGATAGATTAAGAGAATATAAGATTCGCTTAAATCCAGAAAAATGTGTATTTGGAGTTAAATATAGAAAATTGTTAGGGGTTATTGTTTCTATGCATGGTATAGAAATAGATCCTCTTAAAATTAAGGCTATCCTTGATATGCCACCACCTAAAAACATATCAGAATTAAGAAGTTTACAAGGTAAATTACAGTCTATCCATCACTTCATTGATAAGTTGGCAGATAAAACCCGACCTTTTCTTAAGTTACTTAAGAAAAACATTCCATTTCAATGGGATGATGAATGTAAAGAAGCCTTTGAAAACCTTAAACAATATCTTCTTAATCCTCTAGTGCTTGTTCCTCCTAGACCAGATTGTCCTTTTATTTTGTACATTTCTGCTTCTGAACTTGCACTTGGAGCAATGTTGGCTCAAATTGATGATGATAAGAAAGAATGAGCCACATATTATATAAGTAGAACATTAATAAACTATGAAACCCATTATACTCCATTAGAAAATATTTGTTTGGTAGTTGTGTTTTCTATGCAAAAATTACATCATTATATGCTCAGTCAAAAAATATTTGTCATTGCTAAGTCTGATCCATTAAGGTACTTGATGAGTAGACCTTACTTGTCAGGACACACAACTAAGTGGGTTCTTGCTCTGAGTGAGTTTGAACTCACATTTATCGGCCAAAAATCTATTAAAGGCCAAGTTATAGCTGATCAATTAGCTGTTGCACCTCTAGAATCTACTCATCCTATAACCATAGAATTTCTTGATGAGTGTCTTAACTTAGAAGAGGATATTTCTGAATCTTGGTCTTTGTATTTTGATGGAGCTAGATGCATGAGTGGTGCAGGTGCAGGTATTATATTAATATCTCCACAAAAGCACCTTATTCCTTTATCATTTAAACTTCAATTTTCTTGTACTAATAATACTGTAGAGTATGAGGCTCTAATCCTTGGGTTACGAGCCGCTTTAGCCTTAAAAATTAAAGTTTTATTAGTCTTTGGAGATTCTCAGCTTGTGATAAATCAAATCAATGAAGTATATCAAACATGATATGAGAAACTCCATCCTTATAAAGAGTATGTTCTTAAGCTTATTTCATTATTTGAGAAAGTAACTTTAGAAGCCATCCCTCGCACTAGCAACCGTGTTATCGATGCCATGGCTATTGCTACCTCTTTGTTACCTTTGGAGTTGGATGATGAATATGCTACTATCATTATTCACCAACTCCAAGAACCAACTTCCTCTAAGTCATGTCTAGAGCCATTAGATGTGTTTTTAATTAATGAAATAACCCTAGAACCTTGGTACATAGATATCTTTAATTTTCTCCAAAAAGGGACCTTCCCAGAAGGATTAGATAGAAACCAATGTAGGCTATTACGTAAGCTGTTCGCTTCATAATTGTTGGTAATACCCTATATAAAAGATCTTTTGAAGGTATCCTATTAAGATGTCTCAATCTAGACGAGTCTAAGAAAGCCTTAAGTGAAGCCCATGATGGATCCTGTGGAGGACACTTTAGTGGAAGTGCCATTGCTAAGAAACTCCTTCAAATGGGATATTTTTGGCCTTCCATGGAAAAGGATGCTAATGATTATGTGCATCATTGTGACAAGTGTCAAAGACATGCAGACCTTGTTCATGCTCTTGCTCAGGAACTCCAAGCTATATCTTCTCCTTGGCCCTTATCTAAATGGGGTTTAGACATTATTGGTAAAATTAATCCTATTTCTTCTGATGGTCATAAATTTATCATAACAACAATAGAGTATTTTACAAAATGGGTAGAAGCTATGCCATTAGCTTCTTGCATAGGAGTTCAAGTGTCTAAATTCATATTTAATCAAATCATATGTAGATTTGGAATTCCATCAACTCTCATCTCTGATAATGGAACATGCTTTAAGAACAAAGATATTAAGAAATTATGTCAAAAATATAAAATTCAACATCGATGGTCTACTCCTTATTATCCACAAGGAAATGGCCAAGCTGAAGCTTCTAATAAAACCTTGATCAAAATCCTAAAAATATTGGTTAATAAATCAGGCCGTGATTGGCATATGCAATTATATCCTACCTTGTGGGCTTATCGAACTAGTGTTCGTACTCCTATAGGTGCTTCACCTTTTGTCTTGGTCTATGGTGCTGAAGCAGTTTTTCCATTTGAGTTAGAAGTTCCTTCTCTAGCTCTCCTACTTCAAGATGCTGAAGTAGGAGATGAATATCATGTTGGTAGACTAAGTCAGTTGGAGCTTCTAGATGAGAAGTGTATTCATGCTCTAGAGCATCTTCGCTCTTACCAAGATAAACTCAAAATATCATATGCAAAGAAAGTTCATAGTCGATCTTTTGAAGTTGGTGATTTAGTACTTAAAGAAAATAAAAAAATACTAATGCTAGAAAATATTTAAAAGGTAAATTTCAACCTAATTGGCTTGGACCATTTGTCATCACTGCTAAATTTGGATCAGGTGCATATCACTTGGCTACCTTAGATGGAAAATATCTTAAGGAGCCAATGAATATCATGCATCTCAAAAGATATTATGCATAAAGCAAAAATTCCATCTTTGTATATAGTTGTAAATAACTTCTTCATCATTCAATTTGCAATTGTCATATTATCAAAACAACAAAAAAAAATAAAAAAACATGAAAATTTCCAAAAATATTTCAAATTGTTAAGTTCTCATTCTTTGCATCAGTGTGTGTTGTCTTCCAAAAATTCAAGTTATATTTTATTTTATTTTAGATAAACTCAAAATTTATCTTGAACCAATCACTTAATTCACATATTTACTAAATTTTGATTTCGTCACTTTGATTATAAATCTCTCTTGTATTAAAAAGCACTATTACTTCACTAAATAAAATTTTGAGTTTTGGGAACTGATCTTGCTACTTCTTGAACCAAGAACACATTCTCACATCTTAAAAATGATTTGTTGAAAATTCGAAAAAGGATACTACATAGTAGTCTTAGTTCCTTAAGAGAAAAATTTCCCTTGCTATCCTATTATGCGCATGGTCTAGAATACTGAGAATTGGAAAAAGGACAAGCTCCCCCTACCCAAATAAAATCCCTTGCTCCACGTCTAATATGAGCAAGTATCCCCAAAAAAAAAAACAAAAAAAAAGAAAAGAAAAGAAAAAGTAGTTTCACTACAAAAAGCAATAAAATCCCCTTGTTAAAAAATGGACAAGAATCCCTACTCCAAAATCAAAAGAAAATAAGGGGGTAATGAGCTTGAATCCTTAGAATTCCTCAGTTATTTGAAAGCCATGAGGTGAGCCCCATAACTCACGGTTTGTGCCCAACCCGCATGGCCTTGGGTAAGCCTTTTGCATGGTGATATGTCTATCACATTAGTGACCTTATTTTGTACATACCAATGTCTACTTGTGGATTAGCTAGCTTTTGGTAACTTGACTTACATAGTAGTTCAGTACAATGGCATGCACAAAATCATGGTTAATGAACATTTCACTTGCACACACATTGGTTCATAAAAGTTTGCTTGTATCATTACCTCACTCAAAATCGGTAAATTAATTTCACAAGCACACACATTTGATCCTTGAGAGATTTTGTATCATTATGACAAATCAAGATGGATAATGAACTCACACATCACACACTGGTTCTTGATAAATTTGACTTTGTCTTAGAAATAATTTAAAATATTTCTTTAAAATTTGTTGGACAACATTAGTTTATCATTATTCATATTAATTCATTACATATATATTTCAAAATTTTCAAAATCTTCAAAAATAACTTATTCCAAAAGAACTTGCATTTCCAAAATCATTTATCATGCATTGCATTTTGACTTCGCGATGATGGTATAATTCCTAGTAATTATTTTTCTCAAATTTCACACTAGGAATTCTATGCCTAGCGCAAGTCATCTTTCTCAATTTTTAGGTCTAAAATCATTTCATATTTCTCAATCTTCTTAAACATGTGATACAATGATTTGCTTCATATCAATTTGTATTTTAAGAACAAACAATTTCATATTATCATGCATTGCATTTTGACTTCGCGATGATGGTATAATTCCTAGTAACTATTGTCCTCAAAATTTTCACACTAGGAATTCTATGCCTAGCGCAAGTCATCCTTCCCAAATTTTCATGCTTAAATCACATTATTTTCTCACAACAATAATATTTATCAAAATATTTTCTTAAAAATCAAATTTTCTCAAAAACAAAATCAAACATCTTCTTTAATCATCATAAGCCTCAAGATTACTCTTGAGCCCCACAAAAACTTTTCTATTATTAGCAATACAAAACTTCCTCGTAACAGGATTCACTTCATGACCTAGCGAGCATTGATCTCCACCAATGGTCATATAACAACACAACATCCTTTGAGGTTCATTGCTAATTCATCAATTCTATCATCATTCAAAAATACCTTTTTCAAAATATACTTTACCAAAAATCAAACCATTTTTCTTTTATGTTAAGCATGATCAAAATATTTAAAATAGAAAGCATGATTATAAAGAAATTTAAACATCATAAAATAAATACAATAAAATGCAATCAAATCATACAAAGTCACATAAGACAAGAAGATCAATATATATATATATATATATCAAAATTCTATATACAAAATAGAGTCAGACTGGTATGCCACAATCTCCAAAATCGGCATACTCAATCACTAAAGATATATAGTACAAAAATAATCTCCTAGATCACCCCCTAGAACCTCTAGAGCTCTGAGCATCGTCATCCCCACCAAGGGGTCATGGTGGTCTAAATCCTCCTACTCCTATAGTAGTAGTTGTCCTAGAAATCGAGTGAGACATTGATCTCGAGCGACTGGGAGCCTCAAAATCCATGGGATATGGCTGCCTATGATATACAAGTATGGCCACAAAATATAAACCTTGATAAAAGCTTACCCATTTGACATCCCACATAAGCTCATATCTTGAACCGCTCCTCCTATCCTGAGTCATCTGAGAATATTTATGATCTAGAGACACAACTCCTTGAGATGCCTGAGCCTACGCCCGTGCAAGCTTCACCTCTAAATTCTAAATCCTACCCTTCAAACCTACTTCCTGTACCTCTAGAGTCTAGTTCCTAGACCTCAAACTCATAAAATCTACTCGTAGAGCCACCATCTCATTGCTCTCCCCCTCCTCCATAATCCTCTTGCCCTTCTCAAGCAAATCAGGTATCATCTCCTACTGAGGAGAGACTCTCCTCTCCTCCTCCCTCCCCTCCTCCCTAGTCCTCCTGGACCTCTCCCATGCCCTAGGTACCCTTCCCTACCTCATATGACCCTAGTGTCCTCCCCTAGTGTGAGGACCACCCCTCCTAGGGGGTACCTATATCCTCTACTACTACTACTAGATAGTTAGGCATCATTGTTTCCAGACCCACTCAACTACCTACTCTACTATAGTCCTCTACTTGGTAATCCTCGTAGGTCAGATCCTAGCGTACCACTCTCTATATCCATCTATAACCCCAACATCATCTCCATCAACCATAGCGACCACCTCATCATCTGGCTCAGGATCCATAAACTATGCCATGTTGGGAGCACCACTCACTATGGTAGCATCTCGAGTCACCCTAGAAAAATAGACATCCCTAGTCCTAGGAATGTCCTACTACAACCCAAACTATCACATAACTCGATCGATGTGGTGCAGCTCCACATCACCCTGGTCCATCTACAACCAAATAACTCACCTCACATGAGCTAGCTCATAACCATCCTCTCCCCACCCTAGATGACCTCTGTAAGGCCTCCATATGATGTTGTCTACTATCAACTCATCCAACAACCTCCTAGCTATGTCAAGAGTAATCCAACTCCCAAGAGCTCTGCATGGACACCAATAGAAATCCCTAGGTCTCTCTACAGCCACCCCTACCAATGGAAGCCCTGCTGGCCTCTGCATGGCTATATGCTCCCATGACCAAACCTATAGGAAGGAAGTAAGGGGCAATGTTGCACCACCCTTGTATACGACCCTGAAAAGAGTCCTATACAAATGACATAACATAAAGGGCCCCCATGCAAACCATATCCCCTAATCCCTCATGTCTACCACAACCTCTACTAGAGTCCATGGTAGATGGTAGCCACTAAAGTGGCTCAAAAGTAGTCCCCCAAAAATCCCATCGAGCAAAACTATCAGCCAAGAAACCCCATCTCTCTGACTCAAGAGCTCAATCCCAATGCCTCCCTTCTTTAGAGGGAAGCTAGGGTCACCTATCAATCTCTGGAGCACCTACCTATGATTACCAGAAGCAGCAATGAACATACCTCTGATAGGCACTCTGAGAATCCTCTAGATATCCTCCAATGTAGGGGTCATCTCCCCTATAGGTAGCCAGAAACAAGAAGAACCTGGGTACCACCGCTCAGCCAAAGCGGTCAGTAGTCGCATGTCTACTAGAACTTATGGTATTTCTACCACATGTCTCAAATCGGTAGCATCTAGAGTCCCCCTCTCTATCGGTGAAAGGGCATTCAGGTCAGCCTGAAACCCATCATACCTCCATTCTTGGTTCTTTAGAGGTTTCCTCTATTAACAAAAAAAAAATAAAAAATTTAATCAATAACTTATCAAATAAACAACTCTATTTTATATCGGGTGATTTTGTCTGATATCGATCGATTTTGTGCGATATTAGTTAGATCGATATCGATAAAATTAGACTGATATCATCAAAATTGGACCTATTTTGATGATATAGGACAAGCTGATATCACCAAAATTAGGTCAATTTTGTGAAAATCGGTCCGATCTTGTAGACACGGTCGCATGACAGTGATCGTGCCCTAAAAATCCAAAATTTAACTAAATTAAAAATAAAAATCCAAAAATTTTAAGTGAAAGATAGTCTAAGATCCTTACCCATATCTGGTCGGCTCTCGTTCGCACCAAATCGGCTTGATGTGGAACTTCTACCATTTTCCTCAGAGCTCAATTCAAAATAACTGCAAAGTAAAAATGAATTAGGTTTTACCCTAATTTTTCTAATTTTATTAAAATTTACCCTAAAAATGCAAATTTTGAGTTTTTCACCAAACTTAGAATTTGGTGCAAAAACTCGAAGGGGGTATCATACCTAAAATAGTTTGACAATAAAACTTGAAATCATCAACAAAATTTGCAATAAAATTTTGCTTTCTCGTAAAGCGTGCCATCTTATCTTTAACGCATTTTTTTCAAAAATGTGCTAAAGAGGGGGCAAAATATAGTGGGTTAAAATTGACCCACATTAATCAATCCTAAGTTAAAAATATTAGAAAAATCAAATTAAACTATCCCCTAACTTGTTGCCTCGATTTTTGTGCCTGTTGCAAGTTTATTTTTAACCGTTGTACGAGATCGTATGATTTTGTACGAGATCGGATGATTTTGTATGAGATCGGATCACCCGATCTCATCCAAAACTAAAAATTACCCTATTTAGCAAGGTGACAAAAATAGTTGCAACTTCTTTGTCCTTACCTAGCCAACTGCACGATAGTTACGGGATCGACTCGAATGATCTCATCCAGAATAGGGGAAGTTGTAACCCTCTTCATTTTTAGCCCAACCTCTCAACTAATCCTATTCTATTTAATCCAGGCTCCTCACCCTGGATTCCCCCTAGAAATTTTGCATACTTTTGCTCTATTACTTCACATCTTTGCTATGTTTTTGTAGGTTGGATTTGTGCATCGGTTGGATACGTACAAGATCGTACCACCCGATCTCTGGATAGGACCGATCGATCTCAGAGAAAACTGCTCGATCTTGTCTGCATCAAAAAATTTTGTTGCTAAGCTACTTGGGGGCATCCAGACCTCACTATTTGCATTTTCTCTCCCTATTTCTCATGTCTTAGATCATATTCATTATCTGTTAGATCATTTAAAATCTATTGCCATTGATACATTAGATCTTCCACTCATATTTTATCATTTTTTCATGAATATCCATGTGTCTAGCTTAGATTTATATTCATTCATTCAATAATTATCATTTTAGGTTTATCATTTAATCTAATCCACCTTAACAAATGCATATTATTCTATAAATCTACTATTTTCTATGTCAAATTATTGAACTATAGTTTTTTTCTCTGATCAGATCGATCGATCATAGATCGGACCGATCGATCACCAGATCGTACCACCCGATCTTATTCATGTTTTGACCGATCTTGTCTGCAGCAAGCATAAAAGTTGCAGAAATCAGCCATCCAGATCCGGGTCAGAATTTTAAATCACTTTATAAGCATTGCATTGTTCATTATTTCCTATTTTATATTGTTTGTTGGTTGCATGTGAATCAAAATTGCATATAGGTTAGCATAGTTGCATATTGGCCAAACTAGGTGTATGTGAGACTATCTAAAAAGAATACATCAAACAAAATCCAAAACCTAGGCGTGGAAACTACCATAAAATATTTCCTGGTGAACCCACCCAATTCATCAAAAAATCACCAAAGAGGGCATGATCTCAAGTGCCTCTCCTCTGAGGTGTAGACCTACTATTCTCCCATTCCCCTTCGAGGCGTGGATCCATTAGCCTGGAGGAAAGGAGTGCAAGAATTTTAGAATTAAAAGAGGAAATTACACTTTGAGATGACTCTATTTCTGGTATTTAATGCAAAAGATCGACTTGTTTTCATATTTAAAAGCATATCATCTTCGGTATGACCCATAAATGATATCAATGAAAGTGGGGAGTTCAAATTTCAAATCTACCATGATGCAAAAGTGAGCATACGTCATTTAATACTGGGATTTGGTTGTAGGGTCAAAGGTAACAAGGTCTCCAATGGTGCTAGAAATACTCTTGATAATACCATCATCCCAAAATTATACAGGTAACTCTAGAAGTCTCACCCAAATGGGAGCAATGCTAATTATTTGATTCTCTAAATTGATGTTGGAGTTTTATCATTTGATAAAGAAGGAATGTCTCCCAAAAAACCATGAACATCTAGTCTAAATACGACTAGTATCACTTGTGTTATTTAGCCATATGAGGAAAAATACTCTAGATAAGGTATTTAGGTCCATATGGCAGCTTAGCTTCCATTTTCTAAAATTCCATCTACATATTTATTCTATGTCTGGATGGGAGATACTAAAATTTCCAACAAGGGAAAGAGAGCTTTCGTTAAGGATGGAAGCCATAACTTCCTTCGAAAGACTCAGTTCTTTATGGTATTGAGAAAGGGTTTCAATGGCTTCCTGAAAGCATAGCTTGGAAGGTTCAGAACCCTTCTTGAGCTTATCCATAGGAAACCTTTGGTATGGAGGGAATTTTAATAGGGTATGAATTTTCTAGATGAGTCTCATCATGGGGGTCACCCCAAAAACCCATGATTTCCACATCATAAATATATTCATATTGGTTGTCTGAAAAGATTTTTGTAGTTCCTACTAAGCCTTGGATGGGTCCAAGACCATCCCTAGATCTGGAATTGTTCTTATCTTTCTAAGATTCAAAATTTAAATGCATGAAATCTTGGGGCGATCCACTACACTCCATTCTCTCCAGATTTGAGTTCAAATGAAAATCTATTTTCTTTGCTCAATATAAATCCATATATATTCAAATATAAAATACTCATCTAAACATAAACTCAAATATAAATATTATTATGTAATTTCTATTAACATAATATATTGATATAACCAAAAATACTTTTATGTTATTCATTAAACATAGAATATCAATATGTTAATCCTATTAACATAATCTCTTAACGTATCATTATTTTAACTCTGTCTATATTTAAATCAAATATAAAACATATAATGAATTCCTCCTTTTATTATTCTATAAACATTCTTTAAATAATACTTTATAACCATAAACTATTTAATTATTTTAAATATAGTCCACTTTCATTTTAGTCTGTTTTCTCTATATAATATAAAGTGCCTAAATTGACATCCACCTAAGTTATTATATTTCATAAAATAAAACTGTGCAACAAATTCAAAATCCCAAGGCTTAGTTCAAAAGGGTGTTCCAATTTGTGCAAGGCAAGGTTGAATAAAATAATCACAAAAATGCAATAGTTTCAGTGTTGGGAGGGTGTCAAACCAAGGGCACTACCAACTAGCACTAGCCTAGCCACCACCTGACCTAACATTGGAATATCCCATCACCCATCCAAACAAAGGAGGCATTCATTCATTAAAACCCAACCCATACTACAATGTCGCAGGTTGGACTAAAACAAACTGGCAGCAGATAATACTTGTTTTTGTGGCTCATGAAAACCCTAGAATAAAACTGTGTGTTTAAATATCACCACGTGTTTAAAGCTCAAATCCTAATATTGAATTAACTTAAAAACATGCAAGGAGGGGGGTGTTTGGTGTTGTTTTGTTTCATGAAACATAGTAATACCTTAGGATTATTACTATTTTCCAATAAGAAAATCCATGGCTAGATGCTAGCATAGAGTGGTCTTAAAATATAATCCTCTTATTCCTGATTCAAACTTGATTGAAGTTTCAACCACCCAACCTTGGCAAAATTAGAAACACCACATGGGAAAATACACTCTACAAGACTGATTATGCTAAAAAAAAATTATAGGGGGGTTGATTGCTTTAAAGTAGATGACTAACTCTTCTTCTTACTTCAACATGCAATAAGAGGAATATATACTAAGATTGATCCACATTAGGTGATCAAACAATATATAGACATACAACGACCTCCATCTATACTACACTATGAAATAACACAGTGATAATAAATTTTACACAACAATTAACCCATGTAATAGGTTAGATAGGCTATCGAATTCCTCAATGAGTTGCTAGTTCTATAGCTGGTCTCTCAAACCTACTGGACTGAGATCACTCTACCAGGTAAACAAGGGTAAACCCTAGGTTTCAACCCTCATATAATCCTGGTCATATCAGGTCTGAGAAGGTATAAAGCATTTCAAAACTAAATCAAACCAATGTGGTTCTTTCATAGTCATAAAAAAGTAGCCTTACCAAGGTTCAATCAGTCATATCTGGTTTTAAAGTAGTGCTAGCGGTTTTAATACAACAATCACTATTATTTTACCCTACAATATAATTGAATCTTAAAACCAGTAGTTTAAATCTGTAAGTAATTACTTTAAATCCAAATGTATTATGGAGGGAATCCTCCCACCTCTTTCTTCTTAGCAAGATAGATCTCCCTGATTTTTCTCCATATTTGGATAACATCTCTTTATCTAGCTCTCACCAAAACATCCCCTTATATACGATGGATTGAAACTATGCAATGATATTTCTTTTTAACTTGCTCACCATCGATCCTTTCATGGGAGGCCCAACCATCACCACATTCGAGTCCTCTTCTTATTAATGTATCTTGCATATTTTTAAGGCCACCCATACTTATAATTATGAAGGCTTATCCTATCCTTTCAGAAAGTCTCCTTCTCCAATAAATACCCCCCAGAAGTATTTAAGGTTTGCCATACCTTATGTCAGAGAGCCCTTGCATCGTAAATGAGAAAACCTACAATCGTTTATCTGTGATGGGTATATAGGACATTTTCAAAATATCCACAATATAATATATTTTACAATCATCTTCTTATAATAAAATATCTCTTCATTTATAATAGTCTTTCATGAGGGTAAGTAATAATATCCTTTGTTATAAAAATTCATTTATTTATAACAGTATTTAGGATAAACATTAATATCCTTCTATTATAAAAACTTATTATTATAAATAATCCTTTATTTATAATACCTTCTATTATAATTAATATATTATTATACATAATCATTTATTTATAATAATACTTTATTATAATATTAGATTTTATTTATAATAACTTCTATTATAAATAATAATTTATTTGTAATATCTATTATTTATAACATTTTATAAATAACATTTTATTATAATACAATATTCTCCTATTATAAATATATAATAGTATTTATTGTAATCGAACTAGGTGTTTAAGCATCATTGATCGACATATAGTTGTCTATGCCAAAAAGCCTACCAAGGAGGGCCATGGTGCATGATTGTTGCACATACATTAAAAAGTGCACAAATGCCAAAATCATGCTAATTTTATGCATCTACCATCTCAAGCTTTGCAACTCATACAATCTATGTGGCATTTATATAAATGGGGTTTGGATCTCATCAGCAAAATTACTCCAACCTCTTATAATAATCACAAGTTTATTATCACTACCATGGAATATTTTACGAAATTGGTTGAGGTAGGTCCTCTCATATAAACGATTGGTTCTAAAATTGTTGACTTCATTCAACAATGCATCATCTATCGCTTTAGAATTCCTTCCAAACTCATATCTGATAATGGTACGTATTTCAAGAACAAGAATGTTGGTGCCTTATGTGAAAAATACAATACCCAACATAGCTTCTCTACCACATATTACCCCCAAGGTAATGGTCAAAATAAAGCTACCAACAAAATCATATGTACCATTCTTCACAAAACCATTGCAAAATATCATCGTGATTGGCATAATAAAATGCCATTAGCACTCTATGCATATCGAACCAACATTAGAAAACCCACTAGGCCAATGCTATTTTCTCTATTTTATGGTGCAGAGGTCATCATGCCCCTAGATATTGAAGTTCCATCTTTGATAATCTCACTGCAATAATTCATTGATGATGACACAACCCATCAGGTATGATTAGGCCAATTGATACTTTTGGATGAGCATCACATTAATGCTATTGAACATATATATGTCTACCAAGATCATCTCTGACGTGCCTATAACAATAAGGTGCACCAACATGAATTTCAAATCAAATATTTGGTCCTTAAAGAGAATCAACAAATCATAGCCAACCATGCCATATTTGTGATAAATTGCACCCAATCGGTTAGGCATATACATTGTTACACATAAATTTGGCTCTAAAGCTTACCACCTTGCCAATATTGAAGGTTTTAAGGAATTTGAAATCCTCAATATCCTCCATATTCACACATTCTACACTTGATAATAGTCATCAAGGTTTTGTATTCTTTGTAAAATTCCATTGTAGATATTATGTACATACAACATGTAACAACAATAACAATAATAATAAAAATAACTCAAGCAAAACCATCCACCTGCAGTACATTCTTCACTCCATATTTATCCATATTTTTTTCTTCAATCCTTTTTTCTCTCTATTTCTATCGTGTTACTTATCAATATTGTATGGTCATGCTTTGAGTAGCTACATACCTTTGATTTGATATTCTCTTCTTATTCATGATTTATTTTATTTTATTCTTACTTGTCAATGTTGTATGGTCATGCTTCGAGGAACTACATACCTTTGATTTAGTATTATCTTATTTTTTATCATCTCTTTTGTTTTCTCCTTCTTGTTACTTATTAATGTTGCATGGTCACACTTCAAGTGACAACATACCCTTGTTAAGTTACATTCTCACTCCTATTCCTCTTTTTCTTCCATTTTCCTTTCTCTTACCACATTTCATCCATCCCACCTATGCATATTTGATGTCTTTCCATCACTAATACACATTCATAAATCATGTTGATACTGCGTAACAATTGAATTTTCATTTTGCACTCATCTCCACTCCTAGTGTTCCACACTTATAGCACATATCATCATGGGGTAATCTTGTATAGTGATTTTTCAGCAATGACATGCTAAGTTGCAATAGTTTATGCATAAGTAGTTGTATTTTTACAATCATGTCACCATCATTATTTATGCATCTCATATTTAATTTCATGCTATAAATAAAATGCATAGGTCTACAATACATCCATACATGCATACAAATATCATTTCATGTCCACATGAATACATACCCACCTTGCAAAGAAAAATTGGAGATTTAAACAGACACATGTTAGTACAACTACTATGATATACAATCCTCCTTTTAGGAAACTGGGTAATGGAACTCTTTCTATGATTCGATAATTTCTAGTTAAGTCAATCAATATTCATCCAATGTTGTCAAATTCTAAGGCACTTTAAAGCTTCTCCTAGCTAACTTGAGTTCTTTCATGGCCACTAGTACATTTCAAACATTAAGTAAATTTTAAGTATAGGAAAGGTAACACCTTATGTTCAGTAGCCACCTAGAAAAATACACCTTACTCATCCTATCATATTGGATGATCCAAAACTGAAGATAAAAAAAAAGCAAGCTACAAAAAAAAAGCGAAGGTAAAAAATAAAAGAAATTTCCAAAAAGAGCACTGCAAAAAGAATAAAAATGAAAATAAAAGAGCATTATCAAAAATATTGAATCCTTGAGGTCCATAGGTCCATAAAATATGGGGCTAATCTCCATCAGGGTTATATAAACTTGTTTGATAATGGAGCGTGTCTTCCAAGTGGTGACATGTATATCACATTAGGAACCTTCTTTTGTATAGACCACTATGTGCTTGTGGATGAGCTAGCTTAACTGGCTAAGTGCACAATTGGTTCATCCAACCTAACTCAAGATGGATACATGAACATCACTTTACACACACTAGTCCATGTTTAAATTGATCTTAGTCAAGATAGTTGAGACTTTTACAGGACATTGATTGACTACTAGATGGGTTTGATTTCTCAAACTATAGTGTTTAACTCCCTTGAAATATTTCTCACATCCAACATTTCTAGAATAATGGAATTAACAACATCATAGCTAGTTTCACCAAAATACAAGTATCCTCTTCATTGGCATTTCACATACTCATCATACATCTATTAATATCATTTTATAGCACACATGCATACTCATTCATACATAGCTTGCATAACCTATCAAGTTATTGCTTATTTGGATTTCATAACATTCATTGCATGTTTGTTTATCTCATACTCAGTATTTTATGTGACTATTTATCATTGCTTAACTCACACTTTGTAAGATTTTCCAAGTCTTATTGCATGTATTTTCATCTATGTCTACACATTCACTTGTATACGTATAATTGAATCAGGCTTATCACACATATTAATCTATAACATATGTTCATACATCTACAACATCTCATACATCTACCTAGAAGCATACATCATTAAGACATACACATGTCTACACTACATCAACACAACAAAACATTCACACAATAAATCACACATGTAAATACTACCACATCATATATATACATATATATACATACATATATATATATATATATATATATATATATCATATACCACAAAAATCTCCATGGGCTACAATACATATTGTCCAACAAATATTGGCTCTATCTCATGTATATATACATCTAATGTATCAAAAATATAAAATGGTGGTATTACTACCTCACTCAAAAATAATATCAATCCCACTACTCACTGGGAGTCTCTCCACTCCCCTCTTGAGAACTCGGTGCCTACTTTGCTCTCCTCTTGATCATCACTTCACTATGGTATAAGGTAGATCCCCCAGCCTAGGATGCTATCACCTCCACCACTCAAGGCATCACAAAAAATATACTTTGTTGACTCTAATGTGATTATGTATGTGATAGTGAGTACGATCGAAAATCATAATATGATGGTAAGGGTAACCCTAGATCAATCAAACCCAACTCACATTGCATCATGTTTGCATTCTCTTTGGCATATGATATTGCTAGATCTCCTTGTGCTCGTTGTGCTCACTATAACTCCTCTTATAGGCCTACCATATCATCCCTATCCCTATCTCCTATAGATCTAACCTCATATAGCTCCATCTGCAGTAACATGACCTCCTCTATAATATCATCTCTCACTAATCTGACCTCATCTCATTCTATCACAAGAGTATGTCTCTCTTCCCTCAACCATGACACCTCCCCCATCACCCTATCTCTCTCTATGATGAGGTAATATCACTCTCCTATCACCCTCACTATCTCCATTAGTTTCACATCCCTCTTTATGGCCATAAATACTCTCTCTAACTACCATTCTATCTCTCTATCATCCATTTGACTCTCCACCTACCATAACATGTCACATAGCATCATCACCTCATCCTATACTGCCAACATATCTCAAAGGCACATAGCCAAATCAAACTTAGGCTCCTCAACCCTCGCTATCTCCTTCATCGATTCCATATAATTTATCTCATCCATATCCTCCATGGGTGTCATACCCTATTTTGACACCATATCCTCAACCTCTACCATACCCTCTATTGAAACCACCTCCTCAACTCCATTGATCTCCCATGGTGGATTGACTCCCCCCTCATATACATGCTCTCATGATGGAGCTCCATCACTCTCCCTCTACTATCATACATGATGGAGCAATGACTCTAACTCCTCCTCCTCCTCTCTAGGATCCCACTCTACATCACCCCCCTCAGTGGTGATTGACCTCCTCAGCTAACTACCTCAGCCCCCACTCCTGGTCCTATCCCCCTTACCCTAATACATTATTAGACCCATATTCCACCCCAAATCCTAGCTCCCACATCTATATCACCCACCATGCATCATACTATAACATCATACCTACATCATCAACATCAAGGATCATTATCACCTCATCTAGTATAACATTCAAGGGTGGCACCTATGGCCATGGACCACGATCTCCTTGTATCCTCAAAATCACTACTAGTGGATCTGACCATCATTATCACAAACCAAATGAATTCATCACCCTCAAGAAGGGGTAAAAATCCACCTAGCTCGCATACCAACCCACAAGCCATCTACCCTATCTCAACTTGGCAAACTCTAATACATACTTAGGCTAATATGGTCCTTCGCACCATGGCCTCTATATGATGATGTTTGCCACCAACCCATCCAACCTCCTCCTAAAATACATCTCATCACCATTGTATGATTTTCACACTCACCCCTTCATATTTGTGCATCATCATAGCATATACTAAACATCATCACCCATCTCCATATGTGTGAAATATGGTAATATCTTTGGCCTTTCTACCACAATATGCTCCCATGCCCATACTTGTAGTAGAAAAATCACACTCAATCCCAACTATAGTATCCTCTTTAGGGCATGCAACTCCCTGAAGGTTTGTGCCAACAATTATAGTGCCCATGTGAATATCACATCTTGCTTCACCATATCACATACTACCCCAATCATATTCTAGGGGAATTTCACCTTTAATGTGTCAGGTAGTGCATATCTTGCAATCAGGAGCATCACCATCATATGTCTGCTAGATAACATCTTATCATTCCAATACTTCTCATACAAAAAACCTCACTCATGCTCCACCTATCCTCATCTATCATAAAAAACTCATTGTAATAGGCCACTTTATGCATCCTTTCTCATCATTGCTCTCACTGTGATCTATCAAAACTTGGTATCTCTGATAGACATCCTCTAGCGTGATGGCCATTTTCCCTATGGGTAAATGGAAGTTGTTCCTATCTAGATACCATCTCTCACACAACACTAATACATAGGATTATTTGGAGTGCATGCTTAACATCTTGCCCACCCCATACAATCCCGCATTTTCAGCCATGCTCTATCATCTGACAACCATCCCACTTTCATGTCCTCCTGCAATGTGCAAACCTAATATTGTGGTTGTACCTTTCTCACCTGCATCCATCCATTCAAACACAAAAAAACCCTCATCAATATGCTATATACCATGTATACATACACAATTTTCAAAAACAAAAAATATATATACATTCACATGGATGCATGCAATTCTATACAAATTTGTAAATTCGCATAGACACGTGTAAATTCATACAGTTTCGTACATTCACATAGTACTATGTGAATATAAATCTAAGTGTATATTTGAATACTCATTTGGCTAAAAATCACACCCATGCATTTTTTTTTCCAAAAAAGTGTGCATACATAATCCAAACACACACATGCTTCCATGCATGCATCCTAAGAAAAGCACTCAACATTGTAAACAAAAGGTAGATTTTGATACCCTTTTGGCCAAAACACTATCCTACAAACGTTTTTGGAAAAAATCCATGCAAGCATGCTAAAATGCACACACGCATACATTCATGCATATCAAGACACTCAATTCAACATCAATCAACTACATTTCCATGCATTCACATGCACATACATCAATGCACTTTTTCCATTCCATCACATAATACTAGTTCTACTATGTATTTTCTACCATTTCATTTTATTATAAATTTGTTCCCTAAGGTTCATTTTTAAACTACTAAATACATAAATACCAAGGTAGGAAAACCCACTTACCTGCACTATGCTCCCTCCAAGGTCATTGCTCAATTCACCTCCTATCATCATTCATCTTCACTTCTATAATTCAGCAGTGCTTCACTTAACAAATTCTTCCTCACCCCTCTCTCTCCTTTGAATAGTGTAAAATGAGCATTTTGCTATGCGATCATTCTTATATGGTGCCTTTTGCATAGATTCATATAGCACTATGTGAATAGGGTAGATATGCCAGATTTGCATAGTACTAGACAAATATGATTCTCAAGTGGAATTTATCATATTATACCTTACTATAGTCATATGTGCTAAAATTTTATATTTTCTTCATCGTTTCACCCCCTATTTTTTATCTTTTCAATTGACTCATCATCATTTCTCGTCTTCTCCATTGTCAACTCATCACTTGAGGGGGTAGACATTGCATATGATCAAACAACCAAACATCCAATCATGGATACTACATTTATCTAAGAACATTATTGCTAAAATACTATATCAAGTCCTCATTTGCTAGGACAAACAAAGATCAAAATTTCTCTTCTCAAAAAAAATCCAATTCAAATAAACATTTGATAAAACTAATGCCTACAACTGTAGATAGATCATGGATTACCTTCTTCACAGTGACAATTGTAAGACCACTTTTGAATGAAGCACCTAACAAAAATCTACCTTACAACATTAATGGTTTGTCAAATAATATCAAGAACTCATCAATCAATCAAAAGCAAAAATTTGCAAAGGCATTTGTTCCTTCCACAATTGGAACATTTCATGATCGATCATAAGATGAGGTAATTTTATGTCTCCTCTTAAAGCAATCATAGTGACACTTTAAAGAGTTATACTCAGTAACAATTCATTCGCTATCAATACATCTTTCTCATCCACAATCATTCATTACAAATCGTCATTCAAAATCAAACCACCAATGTGTCATTAGTTATTACACTACACCGTGTTTTCATACAACACAACACAAAAGGGGTAAATGTAGATACCTAAAAGTCACACATTACCACTTCCTCCATCATCATGGTTGATCAATTTGTAAAACCCATAAAATATGCATACATTGGCTTCAAAACACTATTCATCTTCGTAAGCCCCCTTGGGATACTTAAGCCCCTCCCTACACTTAACTTTGGTTCCTCATGTGACAACCATCATGACTTAACCTTCATTAATATCTACCCTGGTCAAAAATTACTTTATGTAAAACTCCACTTTATGGATAATCCCATGGTTAATCAACTTAATAATAATTAGCCTAATTCTCTCCACATCACCTAGTCTATCCCTTTGACTAGCATAGATTTTCCACCTCACCTAGTCTACCCCTTTGAATAACATAGCCTTTCCACCTTACCTAGTCTACCCTTTGACTAGCCTAGCCTTTCCACCTCACCCCTATGATATTTGCTCCATCTCAAAATTTCTTGTGTCTTCAATGACAATTGAAGACTTTTGCACACACAAAATTATTTTTTTATTAAAAGGCTTTCCACCTCAACATATATTAAATAACATTTAGAGGCTTTCCTCCATCCATTTATTACATGTGGATGGGTGAGATATTCTCTCACTTAATTTCACTTATGAGGCATGACACCCATGCCACCTCAAGGTACACCTCATAGTGGACACCTCACATAGGACACATTAGAGGGGACATCTCAACCCCTCCTCTAAACTTGGTAAACTCTATAAATGGAAGGCCAAATTCTCCATTTTATATATCCATTTTTTCTTAAAAAAACTTTGCTAAAATTGCTCTAGGCCATCAACATAACTCAACATCCATCATCCATCACTCACCATCCATCCAACATAGGAGTCAACATCAAATCCATCAATGTTCCTCTTTTTTTGAATAGGTTGCTGAAAAAGATTGTATATTTTGAAGGTGACCTTGCGGATAACAAAATAAGCTCCTACACTAGATGTAACTTTACATAAAAATCCATCGATTCTGAAAGGAACAATCAGATTCACATAGTAGTGTGCAAATTTTGAGGCACAGTCAAATTTGCACACTAGTGTGCAAATCCCATTTTTATAAGTCTAGAGGCCACAAAATTAGGTAAGCTTCCTTGTTGTATTGGTATTTCATCATTTTTTATAATTTTAATCATATTTTGAGCATATTTTAGGAGTATTTTATCTTCAAACATGAGTCTGATCAAGACAAACATCCAAACATTCTAATTAAATTTTGTAAGTCTCATAGATCCTAAGGATAGATTCAATTACCAGTGGCACACAAGCAATAATCCCACTTGCATTAAGGAAGACAAGGAGGCAACTAATGGTTGTTTTCCATCTACTTCAAAAGAGGGCTTCCCTTGTGGAAGACCTCATTTTGTAGCCCTTAGGGGTACTTTTATAAAATGGAAATATTCTTGTAACCCCACTTTTAATCAATTCAAACTACAAAATAGTCAGTTTCCCCATTTTTCACTAAGTCAAATGGAAGAATAGAGAACCACTTTATTTAATTAGTTTTTGAATATAATACTTTAATTTGGAGCCTTGTCTATAACTTATAACCCTATTTCATTCCAATTCAAGGACATCTAAAGGTGTAGACTAATATTAATATTTTAATCTTCTTAGGTTGAATCAATTTTAATGAATTACACAATTAGCTATAATAGCTAGAATTATGTTACACCTCCAATTAATTATACATAATTTATAATATCATACTTGTGCCTTTCAAGATGTCAATAGTGGTTTTCTAGTAGTGGAAATCCACAATAAGTATCCTAGAATATTTAAACAATCCTATCTCTTCTTGGATAAACTTTGTGCAACTGGTTCATAAGCAATTCTACCCCTTACACCACTATGAAGGTTAGTGCATGTGCTTTTAGTAATTGCATCATATTTTAAAACAACATAGAGACCAAATTGTCCAATGACATAGTGACAAGTTTCATGATCTTATAAATCATCTTCACAAAAAATAATATGAGAGACACATAATTCTTAAGTACATCAATGGCCTATGATACCATCCTTGGTCTAGTATGAAGTTCCTTTTAATTTATTCTTTGGTGCTAGTGTACCACCTCACATAAAAACTAGAGAAGAATCAAAAGCCAAGCAAAGAGGCATTATCAAAATTCCAAAAATAAATCCAATTCCAAAACCAAATCTAATAAGTGTTATATCATATAGATTATCCACACCTAAGGAACCTCCTATGTCATCCAAATCCATGTCATTTGAATTTGTAGATAAAGGTAAGCAAGAGGAAGAAGAGAAATTATGTAACCATCATAACAACATACTCAGATCAATATAATATATTCATGGTCCATTAATAAAAAAAAATTGTTCATGCCCATCCAAAAATGAATGAGGTAAACATCACATGTTTAACCATTAGAACTCAATAGGCTGGTAATTCCTTCTAATATTATCTCTCTAAAAAATCATCATGCAAGACAATTGAAAGTGCATTTACATCATCATGCAAGACAATTGAAAGCACCTTGGCATTTAGAGTATTGTTAATCCTCAATTTTACTCTCTAGCTTGGTTACAACCAAGGAAAGTTATCAAGGTTCAACACTAATGTACCCTTGAGTATGGTATAAAAGTGATCAAACCAATGCATGATATAGATAATATGACATGGAACTATTGGATATCTATAATTCCTTGCTAGGAATAGCTTACCTCTTTGATTACAAGATGACCTAGCAAGCCTATTTTTAGTAGTGGTTAAGGTGCATTAAAGTGATAAATTATGATATTTACAAGTACCTATTCTAGAAGAAGGTAACTATAGTTTAAGTAGTGCAAGAAGTTGATCTTGCATACATAAAATTTTATAATTCTAATGGTTTGACCCAAAATAAAGGCATAAATAATTTCATCCTTATCTCACCAACCATAGAACACTCTACAAGATCATAGTACATGTATGTTCTACTTTTTCTATTTGCTAATATTTTCTAGAACCCTAAGTGAGTCTAGACACACTACTCAGTGAAGCATTAGCTCAATATAATCCTAGGATTAGATATTCCTAATAGTCATTTATATTTATGCTTAATTTGGAATAATAGTGATATTCAATATTAAATAAAAACTCTTTGACCAAGGAAATATTTTAGCTAACTCATCACCATGCTACAACCCCATCATGATAGCTTGAAATAAATATGTTACTTTTTTCCTATGTATTGACTAATGGGAACTCAAAGGTCATTATAAAGAATGGGTATCCATTTGCATGCATTTAGGTCTGGATCCAAGGTACATGATACTTCACCAAGATTAAATTCAAATTTGGCAACCATTGGATTTCTATCAACCCTACATACATCTAGAAGATAACTTTAAAGACCTAAGAAGGAATGTATGAGTAGTTGGTTATACCTTTGGCTTGAAAAGTGCCTTTATGGTATTCATGAACTTGATTAATGTTATTTTGCATCCATTTATAGGTTCCACTACACCAAAAAGAGTCTTTAAAGGTGGTTATTCAGTCGTTTTCTATGAGGGCATTGTACAAAGTTTGTATCATACGAGGATAGTTAAAAACCACCCTCTTCTTTTTACTTAAAAATAATAATAGGATGGTTTAAAACCACCCTCTTCTTCTTACTTATATATATATATATATATATATATATATATATATATATATATGTATATGTATATATATATATATATATATATATACATACATACATATATATATATATATACATACATATATATATATATATATATATATATATATATATATATATATGTATATATATATATATATATATATGTATATATATACATATATATATATATATATATATATATACATATATATATATATATATATATATATATATATATAAGTTACAAAGCACATATTGGCCAGTTGGAATAAGTTGAGGATAATTTTAAAAACTTATGGGTAAGTTGTTTTACATTGCTTGACAGGTAATAGATATAATGTAAAACCATTCTTTAACATTTATATAATCTACCATTGTCAATTTTAATGGGAACAAATATGCCAAAAGTTAAAATATAGATTAAACTTATCCACATTTTTAATGGTGAGTTTGAATAATCAATCGACTGAGATTGGTTCACGTTTTAATTATAATTCCTTAATCGATGATTTTATTTCGTTAGTTATTTTTATAAAATTATAGTGGGAACATAAAAATACAATACAGTCATTGATGGGAATATTACACCATCATACGAAAAAAGACTTCAAGACATGTAATATATGTGCCAAATACCAAAAAATGATTCCAAAAACTAAAATGACCACATCAATCTCCTTTTGTGGAACATTTAGAGAAATTTTAAAATATTTAAGGTGAATCAGTGTAGGGAGTAAAATGCAAGCAATGTATAGAATGAGCTCCCCACCAAAGAAATAAATATGTTGAATCCAATAGTAGATGTTGCAACTATGGTATGCATAACAAAAAATCCTGCAAGAAGAATTTTAAAACTAGTTGTTTTGCATCAATTTCATCTCAAACATTAAATAAATAGTATGCATAATGACAAGATACGTGAATAAAAGGATCATGCAAAGGGCCACCTTCACAAAAATTATAGGTCAATCATTTTGAAGATTGAGTGTAACTACATCTTGAGTTTCATTGCCATTTGCAAGATATCCTATATAAAAAAAAAACCAAAATAGAACATAGTAATGATGAGAAAGGCACAAGATAATACTCTACCAAAATTCTACAATTTTTTTATTGAACATTCAAGTGAATCTCTCATGACAAATCACAACACCAACAACAAAAGGTCATACATGCCAACCTGTGAAGGCATCAATTTTTAAAATGAATTAAAATTACACTTGATGATTATTGTTATTCCAAAATATTGTAGACATCTACAAAAATAGAGGTGGTGTTAGTGATGTCGATGTATGGACTTGACCTAATGCAATTTCCAATGGAACTAAATAAAATATAGGTGAAAAATGAATTTTGGCAGTTGTGACACCATTGACACCATTGAGGGTAAATATTGATTTGTAAAAATCAAGTAGGCCATAGACACTCACAGTAAAAATTTATTATCATTACCTCAACTATATTATGTCCAATGTTTCCATGGGTATATGTATTCCATGGCTTCCATTGAATTCCTTATGTTAATATGCTTAAATTTTGTAACTACTCACTTTCCTTGCACTTCACCTACACACAACCCAAATAAAATTATTATACACTTAACTTTGTTTCTTTTCCTAATTTCAAGAATTAAGCTTCTCATTGTATAAAATATCTTAGTTATGAAGTCATTCAAAGGCATTATTAGATTACCTGCAATGATCCATTCTACAGAACATCTAGAGATATTTTAAAAGCTTTAAGGTGAATCAGTGTTGGGAAATAAAATGCAAGCAATGTACAGACTGAGCTCCCCACCAAAGAAACAAAGATGCTGAATCCAAGAACAAATGATGCAAGTACTACATGCATAACAACAAATCCTGCAAGAAGAATTTTGAAACCAATTATTTTGCATCAATTTCATCTCAAACATTAAATAAATAGTAATCATAATGACAGGATATGTGAATAAAAGGATCATGCAAAGGCCCACCTTCATAGAAATTATAGGTCAATCATTTAGAAGATTGAGTGTAACTATATCTTGAGTTTCATTACCATTTGCAAGATATCCTATCTAAACAAAACCAACATAGAACATAGTAATGATGAGAAAGGCACAAGCCAATTCTCTACCAAAATTTTGTAGTTCCCTTATTGAAGCTCCAAGTCAATCTCTTAGGGTAAAACACAACACCAACAACAAAAGGTAATATCTGCCAACTAGTGAAGGCATCAGTTTTTGAAATGAATTAAAATTACACTTGATGATTATTATTATTGCAAAAGATTGCAGACATCTACAAAAACAAAGAAGGTGTCAGTGATGTCCATGTATGGACATGACCTAATGCAATTTCTAGTGGAACTAAATAAAATATAGGTGAAAAATGAATTTCGGTAGTTGACACCATTGAGGGCAAATATTGATTTGTAAAAATCAAATAGGCCATAAACCCTCATAGTAAAAAAAATTATTATCATTACCTCTGCTATATTATATCCAGTGTTTCCATGGGTACACGTATTCCATGGCTTCCATTGAATTCCTTATGTTAATATGCTTAAATTTTTTAACTACTCACTTTCCTTGCATTTCACCTGCACACAACCTAGATATAATCATTATACACTATATTTTGTGTCTTTTCTAATTTCAAGTTTTTAAGATTTTTATTGTATAAAATTTCTTAGTTACAAATCCATTTAGAGGTATTATTAGATTACCTACAATGATCCATTTTGTAGAACATCTAGAGATATTTTAAAAGCTTTAAGGTGAATCAGTGCTAGGAAATAAAATGCAAGCAATGTATAGATTGAGCTCCCCACCAAAGAAACAAAAATGTTGAATCCAACAACAAATGATATGTTAGAAAATATATTACATCATTTGTTTATGTCATCTTGGGTACATTAGAAGAGTATGGGTTTATGTTAGGTTAAGTAGTTACTTAGAGAAGAAGTAATAAATGCACAAGTGTTAGAATGTGCAATGATGTAAATGTGCATGTAGTCCACATGTACATGAGTCTTTAGAATAGGAGTAACAAGTGTCCTTAGTTAGTTGTGCATGTGTACAAGTGTCTATCATGTAGAATGCACATGTGTCCTTAGGTTAGCAAAGTTAATAGTCACACACTATAATAAATATGTGTGACTTAGCATTGTAAAAGTGGAAGGAGTAAAGCATGCATTAGCATGCACTAGTAGAGTAGGAGAATGAGTTCCACATATTGTATCAAGTTTCTATTTTTGTGAGTTTACTATAATAGCTATTTCATGAGTCATTTTTAAAGTTTCTTATGTTATTTACTTGCTCATTAGACTTCCATTAACATAGTTATAATATTGGAAGCTTATTTCATTACTTGTGGTTGGATTTATTTTAATTTTAAAGCTACAAAAGCTAACAGTGTATCAGAGATAAGGTAGATTAAGCCACAAGAGAATTTTTATGAGCTATAGGATTTGAAGGCCCAAGGAGAAGGACTAGAATAGGTTCTATTACAGATTTTAGAAGCACAAAAAATAGGAGATCCAAGAAAATAGATCAAGAAGAAGGTCTCAAGCTACTAAGGAAATCAAGGGAGAAGATTGCTAGCATTGAAAGAAGGAGTTTGTTGTAAAATTTTAGAGCTTCAAGAATAGCAAGAGGATAGCATTAATAGCTACTCTATAGAGAGCAAATTGGATAAGAGTTGAAACCATAAAATCATAGTTCCAGGTTATAATATTATAGGATTTTAAAAACTACAAATTAGTGAAGTAAAGAGTTGTTCTGGATAGCAAGGTAGTGCTGCAATTTCATAAAAAAAAATGTAGCATTGAGGTGATCCAAATCACCAAGAATTTTATCATCAAATCGAGGTTCAAAAGGTATGCAACTCTGGTGCTAGAGTTTTTTTTATTTGAACATCCATATTTGGTTTATTATTAAGTTTTTAAGTAAGCACCAAATTAGATGTGAAATTTGCATAAGAAGGTGTCATATTATAGTCTTCTAAGAAGTGCATAGTTTTTACTAGGAAAAAACTTACACAAAAAAATAGGAGTTAAATATATATCAACCTCTTATTATCTCTTGAAGCAAGAAGACATTATTTTTAAGTGAGAGTTGCATAGTGCATACTTCAAGTTAGATTTTGGAGTTCATTCAAAGGAGAAAGACAACCTCCAAATATTGGAGAAGGAATTCACCTCATCAAGAAAAGAAACTTCAAGTGAGAGATAAAACTAGTTAAGAGGGTCAAGAGTTCCATCGCAGTCAAGTGGTTGGTAAAACAACAAAAGAAGACAAGCATAGTGAATGTATGCACTTCTCTGGGACAGTGTAAGACTACGGTTTTTGTAAAATATTTTTTAAATATCTCACACAGTGAAAGAAAATATTCTTACAATCATGGTGTACCATTTGTAGAGCTAAAGGAACCTATAGGTAGCAAGACAAACATAGTACAAGATCAATTTGAAGCATTATTGAGCAACATTGAAGCCATTCCATCATAATAAAAAGAAAAAGGTGTTACATACCCACTATAAAACTAACGTTCACCTACGCAGGAGAAGGTTTAAGAAATATAAGTGTCATAGTAGATATAATATTATTTATTCCTATTAGAAATTAAACCATATTTCACACCTGATAGATCTCTGATAGATCTTATCTTCCAAATCTGATCGACGTATTTTAAAGTGGGTGCAATTATTATCGGTAGTTGTAATTATTCGACGATTGGATGGAATCTCTAGTATTGAATTAAAAACATTTCGGAATGTTGGTAAGACTTTACCTCCTTTATTCATATATATATGTTGATGTCATCTTGCAAGCAAGACAAAGCGGTAGAAAAGTGGAGCAGAAGATAGAGTAGAAGGAGCAAGGAAGTTGAGAGTAGAGCAGTAGAGTATAAGAGTGTAGTGAAGCCAGGAGTTGAAGCTGCAGCCTTTAGAAACTCCTAAGTAAATATACACTACATATTTCTAATTTGTAGTTATGTGGATTTATTTCCAAATTTTATATTGTGGATGTATTTCCAATATTTAGCAATATAAATAACATCTGTGTATTTCTTCCTGCATATGATATTCTGTGTATATTAATATAACTTATAAAACTTAGGTTATAAGTTCATTTTTGTATTATTTACTATCTGAGTTCCATCCCAATAGAGATATTTTGTAAAATATCATGGTTGATAACATGCTCTCTCCTGCTCAATAAGCTTTGTATTTTGTAACAGCATAGAACAAGCATGTTCTAGCCAGCTCACAAGTTTACCTTGTAAATAGCATCGTCAATTTAAGTTAGAGAAGTAGGACATCTTATATCCTTTGCTTTAACCCATGAGATTTATTAAATTAATTATTAAGGCATGCAACATTCCTTTTGCTCCAATCCACTGCATTATTTAATTATTGATGAGTCCTGCAGACTTGTCATTTATTCAAGTCCGCGGCTTTACTCCACCCCAACATATTTTTTAATCCACTACATTTGTTACTTAGTGCCCAGTGGCATATAGCCCATGATTCTACCTACTCCCATGTTGCATTGAAATATGTGCAAGCCTATTGTCTCCAGCAGGTCATAATATTCTTTTGTAGCCTACAAACTTCAAATCTATTGTAGTTCATGTAACATTCTATTATAGCCCATGAAATTGAAACTTTTTAGAGTCCACAACTTGTTGCATCCTGTGGTGTATTGTAGGTCATTGAGCATTGTGTTGCATGTGTTGTATAAAACTTTCAAAATAGTATGAGAACTTGACCCATCATTTGTAGAAGATAAGAAGCAATGGCTTTTGGAGGTAACTCATTGCAGTTGTAGATCCCACATTTCAATGGCAAGAACTACGATTATTGGAGCATCCAGATGAAGATCTATTTGGGTCTCAGGAGCTATGGGACCTGGTGGAGAATGGCTATGCAGAACCAGTAGATGCAACAGCATTGAGCGCTCTCTCCCAAGAGGAGTTAGACTTGTTGAAGGAGAATTGAAAGAAGGACCAGAAGGCATTATTCTACATAATGCAGGTAGTCGAGGAAATAATTTTCTCGAGAATTGTAGCAGCAACCAAATCAAAGGAGGCATGGGAAATTCTAGCTAGCTCCTTCCAGGGCACCAACAAAGTGAAGTTGGTGAGGTTGTAGATGTTGAGAAGAGAGTTTGAGAATTTGCAGATGAGTGAGTCAGAGTCCATGAGCGACTTCTTTACCCGGACAATGGGTGTCATCAACCAGATGAGGTTGAATGGTGAGAATGTGGAGAACCAGAGAATTGTGGAGAAGATACTAAGGAGCCTACCAACAAGGTTTGACTCAGTGGTGATTGCAATTGAAGAATCAAGGGATTTGACAACCCTCTCTATAGATGAGCTCATGGGTTCTCTACAAACACATGAGCAGAGGCTGAGTCGATCATCTCAGTCCTCATTAGAGCAAGCATTTAAGATGCAGGTCTCATTTTGAGACAATAGTAGAAGAGAAGAATCCCACCAAGGTGCCTCCAGTTCTCAAGGAGGAAGAGGATAGAGTAATAGAGGTAAGCATGGAAGAGGTCATAAGCGAGGAGGAAGGTCAAACTCTAGTGAAGGAGAGAATAGCTACAACTTCCATCAAGTAGGAGGAAGAGGCAATGGAAGAAATCAGCAAGGAGGATCAAATCAGAGGTATGATAAATCAAAGATCCAATGTTATTACTATAAGAAATTTGGTCATTATAGCTATGAGTGTAGAAATAAGATGGCCAAGGATAATAAGCAGCAAGCCCACTATACAAATGAAAATGAAAATGTAGAGTGTAGAGATGCTTGTGGGAATTTGTTGTTAACTTGCAGTATTGAGGAGGAGAGCCAGAAGAATACCTGGTATCTTGATAGTGGGTGCAATAACCACATGTCTAGGAATAGAGAGATGTTCTCACAACTTGGATGAAACCATCAAGTCTGAGGTGAAGATGGGGAACAATAACAAGGTACCTATCATGGGAAAAGAGAAAATCATAATCCATACTAGGCAAGGTGAAAGGAAGCAGATCACTGATGTGTATTATGTGCCTGGGTTGAAACACAATTTGTTGAGTGTTGGATAGCTTGTGCAGAAGGGGTACACTTTTCAATTTAAAAATGAATCATGTATCATCAGAGATAAAGAGAATGGGCTCGTTGCAATGGTAGCCATGACAAAGAACAAGATGTTCCCTCTACAGATTCAAAATGAATTGCTGCTATCATTTAGTGTAGTTGTGAATGATGCTACATGGTTGTGGCATCTCAGATTCGGTCACCTAAGTTTCAGTGGCCTGAACTTGCTGCACAAGAAATAGATGGTGAAGGGTTTACCCCTTATAGAGCAACCCAATCAAGCATGTGAAGGTTGTCTAGTTGGCAAGCAACATAGGGATGTGTTCCCTACAAGATAGTCTTGGAGAGCTTCACAACCATTGGAGCTGGTGCATTCAGATATTTGTGGTCCTATGCAAACCAACACATTTATCGATAACAAGTATTTTTTGAATTTTATAGATGATTTCAGTTGGAGGACATGGGTATATCCCATCAAGCAAAAGTTAGAAGCTTTCGGTAAATTCAAGGAGTTCAAGGCTTTGGTTGAAAAATAGAGTGGCTATTATGTGAAGACTCTCAGAATAGATGGAGGAGGTGAATACATCTCCAATGAATTCCATAATTTTTGCAAAGCAAATGGAATTCGAAGGTAGTTCACAACCAGATATACACCACATCAAAATGGTGTTGCAGAGAGGAAGAACAGAACCATAATGGAGATGGCACGAAGCATGCTGAAGGCAAAGGGTTTGCCACATGAGTTATGGGTAGAAGCTATAGTTTGTGTAGTTTATCTACTAAATAGGTGTCCCACAAAGAGTGTGAAGGACAAGATTCCTCAAGAGGCATGGAGCAACTAGAAGCCAAGTGTTGCTCACTTAAGAGTTTTTGGGTGCATAGCATATGCACACATCCTAGATGAGAAGAGAAAGAAACTGGATGACAAAGTAGAAAAATGCATCTTCACTGGTTATAGTGAAGAATCAAAGGCTTACAGGTTGTATAACCCTATAACAAAGAAGTTGATCATTAGCCGAGATGTGAAGTTCATGGAAGATGAAGCTTGGAACTGGAAATCCAAGACTGGTCAGCAAGAGCCAGCAATCATTGAGTCTGAGGACTTGGAAGAAGATAGAGTGCATCCACCTATAGCTTCAAGTAGTAATACTGGTGCCAGTAGTAGCACAACCTCATCATCATGGTCACCTCCACTTGCAAGAAGGATCTCCAACTTGAAGACACCATCAAAGATAAGGAGCTTGCAAGATATATATGAGGTAACTAGAAATGAAATTGATGAAGCAGAACATTCTGATTTTGCTTTATTTTTTAGTGTGATCCAATTTCATTTGAAGATGCAATTAAGAATAGAAAATGGGTGAAAGCTATGGATGATGAGATAGAAGCCATAGAGAAGAATCAGACCTGGCAGTTAATGGATCTTCTAGTAGGGAAGAAGACCATTGGAGTAAAATGGGTATATAAAACCAAGTTTAATGCCCAAGGTGAAGTTGATAGGCATAAGGCCATATTGGTGGTAAAAGGCTACAAAGTTAGGGATTGACTATCATGAGGTATATGCACCTATAGCGAGACTTGACACAGTTAGAATGATCCTAGCATTGGCAGCCTAGAAGGGTTGGAATGTTTACCAGATGGATGTCAAGTCTACCTTCCTCAATGGAGTGTTGGAAGAAGAGGTCTACATAGACCAGCCACCCAACTATGAGTTGGAAGGGCAAGAAGGCAAGGTCCTAAAATTGAATAAGGCCCTGTATGGGTTGAAGCAAGCACCTAGGGCTTGGTATAGCCACATTGATGCTTATTTTTAGGAGAATGGGTTCATCAAATGCCCATATGAGCACACTCTATACATGAAGACAAATGCAAAGGGGGAGATGATCATTGTCTACTTGTATGTAGATGATATGATATATACTAGCAACAACAATATGTTATTTGAGTAGTTTAGATATGCCATGAAGAAGGAGTTCGAGATGATGGACTTAGGCTTGATGAAATATTTTCTTGGCATTGAAGTTGACCAATCTATGGATGGTATCTTCATCTCTCAAGGTAAGTATGCAGTAGATGTCTTGAAGAGGTTCATAATGGAGGATAGCAAACCAGTGATCACGTCGGTTGCCACAGGCCTAAAATTGAGCAAGAAAGATTGTAGCAGCAATATTGATCCAACATTCTACAAAAGACTTGTTGGAAGTCTGATGTACTTGATAGCAACCAGACCAGACCTGATGTTTACAATGAGTCTTAATTTATGGAAGCACCAAAGAACACTCACTTGCAAGTAGGGAAGAGGATTCTGTGTTATGTCAATGGGACCAGGAACCATGGAATTTTTTATGCAAGAAAATACTAGCTTGAACTTGTTGGCTACACAGATAGTGATTGGGTTGGCAATATAGATGATAGGAAGAGCACTTCTAGTTATGCATTCCATCTTGGATCGGGTGCAGTTTCATGGTCATAAAAGAAGCAACCAATTGTTGCATTATCTACTGTTGAGGCAGAGTATGTTGCCACCACTTCAACCGCATGCTAGGTAGTATGGCTGTGAAGAATTTTGGGTGAGCTCAATCATCACTAGGAAGGGGCAACAATAATTTTTGTGACAACAATTCTACCATAGCACTATCAAAGGATCCAGTGTTTCATGGCAAGAGCAAGCACATCGATATCTACTACCACTTCATCAAGGAGTTGTAAAATTTAATGAAGTTGTGTTATTATTTTGCAAGTCCAAAGACCAGGTTGCAGATATCTTCACAAAACCTTTGAAGGAGGAAGATTTTAACAGGTTAAGGGAAATGCTAGGTGTCAAAGTCTTTGTGAAATATCGTTTAAAGGAGGATGTTAGAAATTAAACCAAATTTCACACGATAGATCTTTGATAGATCTTATCTTCCAAATATGATCATCGTATTTTAAAGTGGGCACAATTATTACCAATAGTTGCAATTGTTTGACAATTGGATGGAAACCCTAGTATTGAATTAAATGTATTTTAGAAGGTTGGTAAGCCTTTATCTCCTTTATCCAGCTATATATTTTGATGTCATCTCACAATAAAGATAGAGCGATAGAAAAGCAGAACAAAATATAGAGTGGAAGGAGTAGAGAAGCCGAAAGCAACGTAGGACAACAAAAGAGTGCAATGAAGCCAGGATTTGAATTTGTAGCCTTAAGAAACTCCTAAGTAAATGTACACTGCATATTTCTAATTTGTAGTTCTATGGATGTATTTTTAAAATTCATATTGTGAATGTATTTCCAATATTTAGCAATATAAATAACATTTGTGTATTCCTTCTTGTGTATGATATTTTATGTATATTAATCTAACTTAGCCAAGCTAGGTTATAAGTTCATTTTTGTATTATTTTCTATCTGAGTTCCATCCCATTGGAGATATTTTGTAAAATATCACGGTTGAGAACATGCTCCCTCCCTCTCAATAAGCTTTGTATTTTGTAGCAGTGTAAAACAAGCATGTTCTAGCCCGCTCACAAGTTTACCTTGTAAAGAGCGTTGTCAATTTTAGTTATAGGTATAGGACACCTTATATCCTTTGATTTAACCCACAATATTTATTAAGTTAATTATTACAGCACACGACATTCCTTTTGCTCAATTTGTTGTATTATTTAATTATTGATGAGTCCCGCAAACTTGTCATGTATTCAAGTCCGTGATATTGCTCCACTCTGGCATATGTTTTAGTCATTACATTTGTTACTTAGTGCCTAGTGACACATAGCCCATTCTCCTACCTACTCTTGCATGGCATCAAAAGGTATGAAATCTTGTTGTCTCTAGTGGGCCATAACATTTTCTTGTAGCTTGAGGACTTCAAATCTGTTGGAATCTACATAACATTCTGTTGTAGCCCATGAAATTCAAACCTATTGTAGTTCATGGTGTATCGTATCCCATGGGGTTTTAAATATTGTTGAGTGTTGTGTCATGTGCATCGTATAAAACTTTCATTACATACCCACTACAAAAATAATGTTCACCTACGTAGGAGAGGGTTTAGGAAATATAAGTGGCATAGTAAATCTAAGATTATTTAGCCTTGTCATCTCAAAGAGTGCAAGAAGGAATAAAAATTCTTAAGATAATCAAAGACAAACACCACCTGAAAGATAAAAATACTAGAGCAATTATGATTTGCACGTTCATTTTGGAGGATAATGAATTATTATTGTAGAAATAATGGTCACAAGTAGATCCTTTAGATGTTACCAGTAGCCCCAAAAGGATACACATGGTATAGCCAAGTGTCATTGAGATGAGGATGTTAGAGTGAAACATTTGAACTACGAAGAAGCCATCACAAAAACATACTAACGACTAGTCATTACAATAATAGAGAGAATGAATTATTACAAAAATACTGATAAGTCAAAAAAACTTGGACAAATAGCCATCTATCATGATGTAAGGCAAAGATTCAACACCTGTGAAAAATACGCCCAGCTACATAGCCACCCTACTCAAGATAGCACGTCCATTTTTAAATGCTTTGAATAAGGTATGGTATAGGAAAAATTTTATCACTTATAGAAAAAGGAAAGGAACGATAATCAAGATAACATATAACATTTGGAAATGTATCTAATGCAATGAAAAAAAAATAAATGATAGTGAAATTGTGATTTTTTGAAGAAACATTGGTCATCTAGCACCAATTTAATTTGAAAGGTTTGAATCCCTACGTCCTTGACCATTGTTTGGCAGTTACAACACAATGAAGAGCGCAGGCCACATAACATCAAAGAGAAGCAAGCTTCACATTTTCTAGTAATAGTCAAAGGGGAAGAGTGCTTGCATAAGAAAATAAAGGAAGACATATTTCCTCACAACCAACTAATTTGATGTCAATTCTTGAAAAATACATAGTAAAACTTAGTCACTAGCTGCATCACTAGGAGTATTTTGCAGTTTCACTCCTTGCCAATACTAAAAAAAACATGAAGGTGATATTCAACATCATTGACAACACACACATCGAAGGATTAAACAAGTGAAAATTCATCTAGCCGATGAAGTTCAAAGATTTAAAAGTTTTTGAAACTAAGAAGGAACCAACGCATAAATTCTTGAAATCCACATCACATTGGAAGCACCCAGGAGGGTTGACTACCACATCATCTCCTTAGTTTACTCACCTAGTTTGGAAATTCAAACTACACATTAGTCTGCAATAGTGCACATTTAGTCATCATCTCATTTGGAGAAACATGCATGATTTCAAAACATAGTGCACAGTCAAATATTCCCAACAACATCACAAAAGGTAAAGCTTTATATGATATTTGCAATTATTTGAATAGGAGTTATAAGGGTATTAATTTGATAGGGTATATAAGGTTTACCATAGTAAATTAAAATATTAATTTGCAAGTATTTTTATTTTCTAAAGTTTCAAATTAGGGATTTATAAGGTATACTACACCAAAATTTAAATCTTTGGAATTTAGAAAAATTAAACCATTGAAGATTAAATGAGCAAAAACCAGTAATTGCTTAAAATTTGGAAACTACATTTTACATTAGTCTCTTACATTAAATTTTAAGATATTATTCCAACTAAAATATCTTGAAGGAAAAGAACCTCATCAAAACTTGAAGGTGTATTAACATTAGCTTTATATTTATTCATTAATAGGATAAACAAGGTGAAAATGGTAGTTGAACATTAGGGAGATAAAAGGGTTCAAATCAAACTAAGAAAGCTAAAACATACTACCAAAACAAATTGCACTCAAAATCATCTAGTAGATCCAAGTTCTTTACAAAACTTGAAGAATTAAAAATATCTTATAAAACTTGATCTTTTACTAAAATTACTTGGGAGTTAAAAGGTTCTACCTAGAATATTACAAGATTTGTAATCAGTCAATTAGGTTCTGTAAAGTAGACTTAATATTTGCAAAATTGATAATAATGGAGAGATAAGGTCTACTACATTAAATTAAGATATTGAATTTTACAAATATAGTTTACAAAAATCTGAATATCTAGGGAGCCATAAGGTAGCCTACATTAAAGGAACATGGCAAAGAAAAAACAAATGAAAAAGAAGACAAGTAATCCAAAAGTAGAAACTCAAAAATTTGAACTTCATGAGTTGATAGAATTAGTTGAAGAAGAGAACCTATGTCCACAAGAAGAACTAATTTACCTTGGAGAGGACTTATATTTTCAATAAGAAGAGATTTACATTCAAGATGACTCACTAGAAGAGACTAAGAAACAATAACAACTACTAAAAATGTGCACACAATCAATGATAGAAAAAATTGAAAGTCAAGAGAATACATCTACAAAGAGAAATAAAGTTCTACAATCAATCATAAGAGAGGCCAAAAATGAAAGTTTCTCAACACTAGGAGATTACTTAAATTCAGAAATTGATGAAGCTCAAACAAAATCAAAAGATGTGTTCACCTTACCTAATGATATAGGAAAAGTAATGTATATGCCATTAATTTCTAATGATGTTCTCAAAGACAAGAATAGAATACAAGAGGACATGATAAAATATTTAAAGAACATGTATATATATGAAGCAAATGCTTTAAATAGTATGCTTGCAGATATTACTAGTGAATAAAAAAAAAAGGATTATTCTAAACTTCAAAAATACATGCAAAGTGTTATTAGTAATTCTAATGATTACTATGAATATTTTGTTACTATACCTACCAATCTATGGAGAATAATCTACAAAGGAATTATCACTCTTAATGTTTCTAAGATAAGAGAACAAGAAAAGGTTGATGAGGTAAATAACAAGATAGAGATGAAATATGCTTCTATTGATACAAATTATTTAAGGCCAAAGATGGTAGATTCATGTTGCAATACCATAGAATAAAAACCATTGATGATTGATGCATGTAATAATACTAGTGATTTACCTCAAAATGAAAAAGATACAGCTTATGATGCTTGTCAAAATGAAAGGAAATATTGTAATGCAAGCATTAACACTAGTGCTTTAGAATTATTGACTAAGGTAGAAGAACCTATTACAAATATTGATGTTATATGTGATACAAGTGATTTAAATACATTTCATGATTGCTCAAAAAGGTTCATGTTACTAGAATTGATGAAGGTATAGATTCATATGATGATAGATACAATGATGCACATGATCATATTGATGTTGACAAAGATCATTCTAATAATTGCATTGGTCATACTAATGTTTTTTGTTCAAAATTGACAAGATATGAAGATATAGGATCAGGAAAACATGAACAGGGAATGCAAGAACCAATTGCATCAAAAATCAGATCAAAGCATGAAGATATTGAATATACAAGTCAAATCAACAATAATGAGCAAGGGATAAAGTTTATGATAGCAAATAGTGATACCAACTCAGTGGCAAAGATTGATAGGAATGGTTGCTATGAACGAAAGAATGGTCAAAAGGAATTGCTAACAAAAAATAGGTGCAATCATTGTGGTCGACATGGATATATAGTAAAGAGATGTTGGAATCTCCATAGTTGTAATATTTGTGGAGGAACCAATCATTCACAAAAATATTGTTGGTACATTATTTTATTTTCTTAACATATAATATATATTTTTTATTTGTGTTATTATTATATATATATTTTTTTTATCAAAGTATAATTAGTTTTTTTTATATACTTAAGTAGTTATTTTAGATATGCATGAACAATAATTTAATGATATGCAAAACAACAATGCATGTGCCATCCACATACACTCACAAACAACAATAACCCTATATGATTTTTTTTAATTTGTGGGCTTCCATGTACCCACGAGTCATGGTGATCGAGGAAAAACATCATATCCCACCTTACTTGAGCTTCAACCACTATCTTCGCCAAGGGTGGGTGATCCTCCTGTCGAATATTTCTACTATCGCATGAAAACTTGCACTTGCATCACATAAGCTTATCACAGTATCACATTCTTCCAATGAAAAGCTGATCAATCAGTGGGGATATTACATTATACCCCACCAAAATTTAACACAGTCCCTATGTTAGTCAAAATAGCAGTGTAGATTCTAGAATAATTAAATATATGGGTATAAGCAACAACCATGGATTACACAACATCTCAAAAGTCACATCCAAGATTATGATCACAATCTAGCAAAATATCAAACATATAATTATAATCATAGAAATATTCAAATTGTCCTTTTTATTTATTAGTTTTCAAACATGAAAGGAAATTGTTTTTTTTTTATATTTGGGATATTCATGTGATAATGTTGTGTATAACTCTTACTTAATCCATGAACGTATTTTTTAAGTATATGCTCAGTAATTTTGGAAAAACTGTAGTGTTTTATTGGCCAACATAGGGACTGTGTTGACTCTTGGAGGGGAATGATGTAACATACCCATTACTTGTTTATCATTTTATTGGAATAATGTGATGTTGTTGCAAGTGTTTGTGATTGCAAGTACAAATTATCACACCATTGCAGAAGAATGGATTAGACAATCACCACCTCCTGGAAGAGACAGAGGATGAATGCGTCAGGTAAGGTGGTATATGATGTCATGCCTCGTGCATCTTGGCCCGTGGGTACATGGAAGCCCACTAAAAAAATTGCATATAGGTCATGACTGCTTGTTGCTGCATTTCTTTGCATATAATGACTACCAAAGGAAGGATAACTTTGTTTTTATTTGAGTGGACTAATTTTTGGAATTATAAATTTTAAAAAAATAATAAATAAATATATATATATATATATATATATATATATATATATATATATATATATATATATATATATATATAAGGTGTATATAATTAGAAAAAAATGTATATTAAAATATACATAACGAGTATAATGATATATATAAAAACAAACCCACATAAAGAAATGAAAATCTATTCGAAAAATGCCTAAGAGGTTGCCTTTGCTGGAGGAATGCAAACATTGCCACCAAATAGGTATGATAAGAAAATAAAATCTGCTAAATGCATTTGAGTTTTGTTAATGGCATGATAAGAAATAGGTATTATTTTTATGATTTTACATTATAAAGCTTCTTGAGTTTGAATTTAGGTCTATATGTGTTATTATATATTAAGGTACATTTAAGAGATTCAAATGAGATGAATTTAATGACTGGGTTATAGTTTGTGTTTTCGTAATCCTTGGAATTAGGCACCAAATACCTTAGGTTAATCGGCTGAATTGAATTCAAGCAAAAATATAATAGTCTATTGATCCAAATGTACCCATATGAGTAGCCTGTAGGAGGTTGACTAGATATATATATAGATAGAAGTAGTAAACATAGACGTCAGAGTGTGTGCCAATAGTGCAACAAAAAACTATTACTGGTTATCATAACGCTATGATTGTAATCTTAATTTAAAACTTTAGAAACCTTTTGCATATCCTTTAAGAAACTCTTAATAGTAAATGTTAGCAAAAACCATGGAATATAGATGAAAGATAGAATTAAACTATTTGCAAGTGTTTCTTATAGCCTAGAACAAATTAATAGGAATGAGTTTTATAATCGAATCTCTGAAAGTAGCAAATAGACTTAAGTATACAGATTGGGTACTGTAGAATATGTCTTAGAGATGTATATGGCAATTTATTATAAATTATGATTCATTGAATAGGAAATATGAGTATGAAGGATTTTCCTTAGAGAAAAAATAAGAATAATCTAGAAATAAATTTGTTCTTTGTCTTAGTTTAACTGTTTTTATAATATTAAAATACGAGAACATGAAACTTCGTAAAACATGAACGAATGCTTGAATGTGTATGAGATAAATAAGAGACTCTTGAAACATTAGAGCCACGTGAGTGTATATCCTTTAAATTTAATTAAATAGTGCTGGAAATAAAGTAAAATTATATTATTTATTTTGTTTTGACTAGATCCATTAATTAATGATTTTAAGGTTTAGATGTGAAAACATAATTAGGTTAATTTTAATTTAAAAGGACCTGCGATAAAGAATGTGCACAGTGTAAGGTAGGCTATAACTATGTTAAAAAAAATATACTACTGTATAATAATAAAAATGTTTTAATTGGAATCATTAAATGATCTATTTTATAATAAGAACTTTAGTATGGAGCATTTTAATTTTTAAATTAATTTCATTTGTACTTTAGATAAAATAAATATGGTTTTTAAAAGTATTAGGTAGTATTTTCTTAATGATTTCTAGTATGTTGAGCAAATCAAAATGTTGAAATATTGGAACTATCTAACCCTAGATATTGACAAACTTAAACTCTCTTCCTTGGGAGTTATGAAGTAATTTAAAATCTATTACCACTAGGGAGAATGTTGTTTTAAAGGAAACTACAATATGTGTTAGCATCGAGCAGGATGCTATCCACCCAACTCTGGTAGTTTCAATGGCAACTATCGTGATTTGATGTTATCCTTTCTATGGAAATTGAAATAGAAAAATGTCATATGCTATCAAGAGTAAAGAGTAACGGTATGGGACATTGCTCCAGGATAACATACGAGTAGTACGTGAGGATAATCATGAACCTACTTTGGTTGCAGAATTACCAATTGGATTCATGGATAGAGAGCTAGACCATGGGATTGGAAGGTCCAACAATATCTAGTATGGGTAGCATTACAATCAACTGGAGCTGGATCTGAGATATCTGGTCTAAAAACCATGTGGTGGTGAACCCTGGTTAAACCTTAGATGGAGATCAATGATCAAGCACTGGCATAGCTATGCTAGTTCTAAAGAATGATCATTTTGAGTTTTGTATAGGTCAATTAACCTTCTTGGATGAGAATGGGATTGCAAATCCATGTCCAACAAGCTTTGGGACAGGGGAATTACTGCGCCCACTCTTCTAGGAGTTATGGACCCTAGAAGGGAAACCCCTTGCTAATATCAATAGATACCCGAGGGAGGGGTGAGGATCTAAAAAAGTCAATGTATTATGGGAATTTGGTTGGTCTTGAGCACTTAAGTCACCATATGCAGTGGTAGAAAAACTTGAAGTGCAATTCCTCTATGCCTTGTACTAATACAATGTTGGGAATAACCACGAAAATGTGAAACACTCATGTATGCACTTATCAAAATTTCTTTAATTGGATATATACCATGATAAGACATTTTATTAGTGAGTTTTATCAAGTATACTTCTCAAGGTACAGGGATAAAAATAGGAAAGGTACAAACTTCTTCGACAATAGAACTGGAAGGAAAACAATAACAAGACCAAAGTCAAAATATAGAGTCAATAAAAAAGGTGAAGCTCAAGCATAAGATCAACTCCAAGACCACTTGAAGAATAAAGAAAAAAATAAAGATCCATATTGAAGACTAAAGTTTTAACTAACCAAATAATGTAATATAAGGGGGTGTTAGAAAATAAATTACATGATTTGGTTATGATACCTTGGGTACATTAGGAGATTAGGAGTTTATCTTAGGTTAAGTAGTTACTTGAATAAGAAGTAATAAATGCACAAGTGTTAGAGAATGCAATGATGTAAATGTGCATATAGTCCACATGTACATGATTATTTAGAATAGGAATAACAAGTGTCCTTAGTTATGTGTGCATGTGTACAAGTGTCTATCATGTAGAATGCACATGTGTCCTTAGGGTAGGAAAGTGAATAGTCACACATTAGCATAAATATGTGTGATTTAGACCTAGGTGTTGTAGGTGATTTGGAGAGAAGAGGGTAATCCTACAAGGGAGGTGTTGTGGGCCAAACAAGGTGAATGGTTTCCTACTTTTGTCACATGCCCGTGCATTTAATTATCAACCCAGGGAGCTTCGTAAACTTGCGAAGAGTCGAAACTAGGTTACTACAATACCACTGGAGGGTGAGTCTACTAATCCTACGTTTGGGGGGTGTTTTTGAGATGGTTGTCAATCATTCCCGCACTCCTCAATAAATTACGTAAGAAGAACATAAATAAATATACAGAAATAAATCTAATGCACATTCCTAGAAATAAACCTATTGCAAATACTGAAACTAGTAAATTAATGAACGTTCTATGAAAGCAATAAACTGATAAATAAATAGAAATGAAATGGGGAAGAAATACTGGCTTGGAGTGGGCCCAGGCTCCAAAAGCTTCTTCCCGATCGAACACGCGCTTTAGAACTTCTGTAACTATAATATATTTATCAACGCATTACAATGTAACTCTAAAATGGATCTTTATTAATTCCTTCTATATATCACTCTATATTTTCTATATCACTATATATTTTCTCAGAACGATCTGCGTGTGTTTATATAACACACCCGCAGAACTTCTGTTACAGAAGTGGTTACAACAGTCGATTCTTCCCAGACTAAATTAGAATAGTCTGGAAAATGCAATCGACGTCTGGCATTCTATTTTGATGGCGGCATGTTCGTTTCGACTTGTGCTTTGCCTGGCACCCGTAAGATGTTTTGATACGTTGGTGCTATCTCCAATTTAGCTCTGCATGATGCAGAGCTGGAACTGCACCAACCGTTGTCATCCACATCCTTCGAGTCTGGTCAACGGGCAAAGAATCAGTGGCACCTTTCGACTACAAGGAGGCACTCCCATTCAGTTGGTGCCTTCTGACTGCAGGGAGGCGCTGATATTCAGTTGGCACCTTTTGATTGCAGGGAGGCACTGTCTTTGGTTTGGTGCCTTTCGATTGTAGGGAGGCGCTGTCTTTAGTTTGGCACCTTTCGACTACAGGGAGGTGCTATATTTGGTTTGGTGCCTTTTGACTGCAGGGAGGCGCTTGCATTCAGATGATGCATTCTGACTGCAGGGAGGTGCCCATTTTCACTTGGTGCCTTCCGACTGTAGGGAGGCGCCTATGTTCAATCGGCGCCTTTCGACTGCAGGGAGGCGCTGTGTTCAATTGGTGCCTTTCGACTGTAGGGAGGCGCCTATGTTCAATTGGTGCCTTTCGACTGTAGGGAGGCGCCTATGTTCTCTCCATTGACTCTCGATGAAATAAAGTGCCAGGTCCATCGAAAGGACCTCGACTGTTCCAAATCTAACTAAATCAACTGCAATTCCACAAAACATACTAAAAGCACACAAATTAGATAACACACATAATTATATCAAATATCTATATAATCATTTATAAAAGCACGCAATCCTTATTATACAGCCGCATATTGATCCAAGAAGTATGTACAAAATATGAGCATTTCTGGTGCTCATCATCCCCCCATGCCTAACATATGCCACGCCCTCGTGGCATCCAAACTGCAAGTAGCCCTCAGACTTTTTCATCATCGCCATCTCTTGGAAGATTCAGCTGCCCCTACGGCCCGAGTCTGTCTTTTCGTGTCGGCATGTGAAGGTGTGGTTCTCCTCTGCCTATGGGAAACTACGGTTGTTAATTGTCCCCTTCTTGTTCTGGCCGCTACTGGTGGTGGTATAGCCAGCGTTGTTCCTACCGATTGAAATGCAGCTTCGATAGCTTGCCAGAGGTCGATGTCTAGAGGTTTGACCATTGCCAGAGGGATATCCGAGTTATCCTCTCTAGAAGGCACTACGTGGGCCTTGTATAATCCAGCCACTTCAGGGGTAAGCCCTGCATTTTCCTTTGCAATTGCAACGGCCTCCAATTGTGGGCCATAGACTCCCCATCATTCCAAATACCTCCTCATCATGGAAGGCCACCCTTGGGATGAACCATAGATGTCCCAAAACTAGGCTATTTTTTGTCGGATTCACGCAGATGCCAGAATATCCTTTTATCCTCGAGGATGCCTTCCTGGTCGCCTTGGCTGCTTTCATTTCTTTGTGCAACTACTCGAAATATTTTTGCCTTTCGACAAACGGCTGCATATCCCATTTGTCCTCTTCTGACTCGACAAAGGTCACTTTCGCCTTCTATCGAGCCGTCCTGGGCCTCTTTGCCTTGGCCTCTATAGAAAATGTGGCGGCTCGGACAAGGGTCTCTTCTTTCTCTTTTGGGGACTTCTCTTCACTCCGAAGGATCGGTTGTGCTGCTATCTTCGTGGGTGATTCATCCTCCTGTCTTCTAGGTGTTGAACCCTTATGCTCTTCTCCTTCTTCAGGCCTGGGGAGGTCCTCCGTATCCTCTGGTCTTATCTGGAGGCCTTCGTCCTACTCTGTGTCACTCAGGACAATGACAGGGGGCATCGTAGGACTTCTGTCTTCTTCACCCCTAAAAACAGAGGAATCCTCCCCTGCCTCCGGGCTGCTCTGTAGGGCATCTGATCGAATCTCCCCCAAAGAGAATACTCTTTTGATGGATGTGGGAGAGTTCATCGACACTGCTTCTGCCCAATCAGTCTGAGTGGCCGCCTCCTGTCTTGCTATTCTTCTACCCTAAAGTATTTGATTTTCCTCCTACATCTGCCGGACCAGCTGCTCGAGCTGAGCGATTCTTCTATCCTTTTCCTCCAATTCCTTTTGATGTTGGTTTTGGCAATCCTCCATAATCTGTTGTGCCATCTAGCAATTAGTTTGCCAGTTGAGTGCCTCCTCCAAGGCCGCATTGATCTGGTCGTTGCTCCTAGAAGTTTCCTCATTCTGTGGGCTCTGGTTCATTAATTCATGGAGGGTTTGGGCGGCGACGTCTATCTTTGTGTTACTCTGTTCTTCCTCTATCGAGAGGAATCATCGTAGACATTTCCTCCTGGGAATTGGTTCGTCTTCACCACCAGCGGGTGGTGCTCCTTCCTCCTCATACTCGAGCACTGGGGAATGCCCTCTATCCTCTATGTCTGCGGGCATCGGTGACTGTTCTGCCCTTCCTAGAAAATAGGGCAATGCCAATTGCTCGATGTTTGCTATCTCCTCTACAGGGGATGCTTTGCCTTGCCCTAGTTCGGCAACCGCATTGTGTTGTTCTATTTGGTCGCCTTCTCCCCCTATGTCGTGGTTCTGTCTCTATGCTTCTACGTGGTGGACCAATGCCGATATCAGCCCATGGTGGGCTAAGGCGGACGATGCCCCCTTCTGGTACCGAGCTACTTCATCCTTCAGAGCAGTCGCCAGGTAGAAGGGGATATTTATTTTTCTCCCATGCACTAGGTGGTTGAGGAAGTGCACATGATTAATGTTCAGATGCGTATACTTCCCTGTGCATGTGAAGAATCGAGCAATCTGCTCGAATATCTTTCATATATCCATGGGGAGGCTACTTTTGAGTAACCCCTCCCTTTTTATCTGCACGTTCCCTCCTGGCAGCAGTATTTCGGTATATAGCTTTAGCACTCTGCCCTTGTATGCACATTCCCTCGTGAGAGGCAATCCAGTCGCCTGTGAGATGAACTCATGGGTGACTAGAATTTCCACTCCTCGTACTTGGGCCGCATCGCCCCTCAAAGAGGTGGCGAATTCTCTAGCTGCCTCCACATCCTGGCCCTGACTGACTAGGGTGTAGTATTCGAGCCACCCCTCGGCTTCGAATTGGGTCCTCACTGCCCCTCTGATTCCATCAGTATCACTGGGTTTGTTCTTCTTGATCGCGTGGTTCTTGGACCTTCCTCCCATGGTGCCTTCTGGTGCTGTATATTTTTCTGTCCTTCCTTCTACAGGAAGGCACCTTCTTATAGGAAAGGCGTCTAACCCTAGCAGTTATGGAAGGTGCCCTCTCATTGGCACGCGTTTTTGGCTATGGGGGGTATGATCTCTATGACAGCTGTATTTTTTGGTACTATGTATTTATAAACAATTATATAAAAGATTTGATTTAATATGCGCATACCTGATTCGGCATTCCAGTTGTCATGGCAGCTACTGATTTGCTGACTTGTGACATGAGGGAGGGGTATTTGATGATGCTTATATGTGTGATGCTTTGTTCTGCTCGAGGCATCCGATCGATGTAAATGCTGCACATGGGAGGCATTCTTTGGTACCTTCCCCATGTGGATGGTGTCCATGTAGCGCCTTCCGATGTTGTCGGTGCTCATCTTCGAATGGATGTGCCTTTTGGTGCCTTCTGATTGGTGGGAGGCGCTCTTGCCTGCATGCGTCTTCCCAATGTGGGGGGCGCCTCCTTCTGGTTCGTGCCTTCCCGATGTTGGAAGGTGTTCGTTTTGATGAATGCACCTTCCTGATGTTGGAAGGCATATTCGGATGGATGAATGCACCTTCCTGATGTTGGAAGGCACGTATTCGGCTGGTTTTTTTTTTTTTTTATGGTGCCTTCCTGCCATGGAAGGCGCCTATATATATATATATATATATTTTTTTCTCCTTTTTTTTTTATTGGATGGGTGCCTTCTGACTGCAGTAAGGTGCCTCTTCTGGATGGGCGCCTTCTGATTGCGGTAAGGCGCCTTCTTCTGGTCGGGCGCCTTCTGACTGTAGTAAGGCACCTTCTTTTGGACTTGGCGCCTTCTGACTGCGGTAAGGCGCCTTCTTTTGGATGGGCACCTTTTGACTGTAGTAAGGCGCCTTCTTCTGGATGGGCGCCTTCTGACTGCAGTAAGGCACCTTCTTCTTGCATTGGCGCCTTCTTCTAGATGTAGTAAGGCACCTTCTTGTGGGCTTGGCACCTTCTGACTGCGGTAAGGTGCCTGCTTCTGGACTTGGCGATTTGACTAGAAGAAGGGTGATCAGACCTTCCTAATTTTTTTCACGCTGCCCAGATTCTATCTACGAGCCGGTGTCGAATGCTGAGTCGAATCAGTCCTGGTTTCCCAGATACCTATCCCTCGTGCTGTCAGGTCCTCCACCTACAAAAAGCAACCAAAAAAGAAAAGAAAATAAAGGCAGTTAGACGCGTTTCGTGCCTGTTAGGCCCTGGGTTAGGATGCCTGCAGCTTGCATGCGGGCATCATCCCTGCAAAAAAACACACATTAAAAACTATAACTAACTAAACAAATTGGGTGAGTACTTTCGTGCCCACCATTTCACCTGTGAGAGTTCGGTCCAGTTCTAGCAAGATGGGGTCTCCCCCACGCCTACTCTAGATTCCACCTGAAATGTTTTGGATGTATTATAGGGGCGTAGTCGGTGGCCATTGACTATGAACATGGTGTTGCTACCGTCAATTGTCTTGACATGCACCGCCCCATTCTTAATGAGCTCTGCCACCTCATACGGCCCCATCCACCTCTGCATAAGTTTGCCCTTCCTTTCCTGGAACCGAGAATCGTATAACAGTACCCATTCCCCTACCTAGAACTTCTTCAGCTTGATGTGGTTATCATGCCACTTCTTCCTCTGCTTCTATATAATCTCTGTCCTCTGCAAAGCATCCAGTTGGATTTCGTCCAGCTGATCTAGCTGGTGAATCCTCTATTTTTGAGCTTCGTCCAAGCTCAAATTTAATTCTGAAGCCGTCCTCAAAGTTTTGATTTCGAACTCGATGGGCATCATCTCATTTTTCCCATAGACCAGTTGGAAAGGTGTGCATCCTGTGGTGGATTTCCATGTGGTGTTGTATGCCCAAACTACCTCTGACAACCGTGTGGCCCAATATTTCTTGTGTTGTTGCACGGTTTTGGTTAGGATGTTTTCTATCTCCCTGTTTGTCACTTCTACTTGCCTGTTCGCCTATGGATGGTAGGGTGTGGTTTTGTTGTGCCGAACTCTATACTGCTCCATCAGCTCCTCAATCAATTTAGAGGTGAATTGGGGCCCTTGATCTGTTGTTATCTCCCGAGGAACCCCAAATCATGTGAAAATATGAGCAAATAAGAAGTCGACGATCGTTATTTCCTTTGAGTCCCTTAATGCCTGCACTTCCACCCATTTGGTGACATAATCCGTGCAGACCAAAATAAACCTCCTTCCCATCGAAGGTGGATTAAATGGTCCCACGAAATCCATGCCCCATTTATCAAAAGGTTCCAGATGTACTTGGGGCTGCAGGGGCATTTCATCTCGGTGGGTTGGTCTACCCATCCTCTGGCACTCGTCACACTTGCTGGTATATGTTGTCGCGTCCTTGAACAGAGTGGGCCAAAAATACCCAGCCTTCAAGATTTTGTAGGTAGTTCACTTCCCTGCAAAGTGTCCTCCACATGGCTCATCGTGACATGCCTTAAGAACTTCTAAAAACTCCTGTTCTGCTACGCATCTTCTTATAATTTGGTCCCATCCTATTTTAAATAGGAGACCATCCATCCAAAGGAATGATGCGCTCTTCTCTATGACCGCCTGATTTTCTCGGTAGGAGAGAGCAGGTGATGTCTGCATACCACGGAGTTTGTTCACTAATAGCGAATAGATGTTCTTCCGAAAACTGGTCTTCCACTGCTTGATGATCTGTTGGTATCAATCTGGACAAAAAATCTGCCACGACGTTGTCCTTGCCCGATTTATCGACTATAGTAATGTCAAATTCCTGCAATAGCAATAGCCATCTGATAATTCTGCCACCAATGGCCGGCTTGCTCATCAGATACCTGATAGCCGCGTGGTCCATATGGACGAAGACCTTGTATCCCATTATATAGTGACGGAATTTGTTTATTGCATGGACAACTATGAGGAATTGTTTTTCTGTCACTGTATAGTTGAGCTGCGCTCCTGTCAAGTTTTTACTGATATAATAGATGGCGTAGAATTCTTCGCCATATTTCTGCTCGAGGACTACTCCGATCGCACCGTTAGATGCATCGCAGTAAATATGGAACGGTATGGCCCAATTCGGTCCTCTCAAGACCGATGCAGATATCAAATTTTCTTTTAGCAATTGGAACGCTTCTTCGCAATCTCCCGTCTAATTGAACTCTACGTCCTTAGAAAGTAGGGTGTGCAGTGGTTTGGCAATCTTACTAAATTCGGCGATAAATCGCCGGTAGTACCCGACTGAACCAAGGAAACTTCTTACCTCTTTTTGCATTCTAGGGCTAGGTAGGTCTTTGATGACCTCGATATTCCTCTTGTCTACTTTTATCCCTTCTGCAGAGAGGTGGTGTCCCAACACGATGCATTCCTGTATCATCATAAAACATTTTTCATTACTTAGGGACAAATGATTTTCCTTGCTCCTGTCGAGCACTCATTCCAGATTTGTCATTGCCTCCTCGAAGGTTTCTCCATAGGTGGTGAAGTCATCCATGTATACTTCCACCCCATCTATCATATCATAGAATATGCTAAGCACTGCCCTTTGAAATGTGGCCGGTGCGTTGCATAGTCCAAAAGGCAATACCTTATAGGCAAACGTTCCCCATGGACAGGTGAATGTTGTTTTATCTTGATCTTCTTCCCCTATCTGGATCTAGTTGTAACCACTAAATCCATCTAGAAAGGAGAAGTATTTTCTTCCTAAGAGTGTGTCCAAGACCTGATCGATGAACGGGAGCGGGAAGTGGTCTTTCTTAGTCACCTTGTTCAATGCCTAGTAGTCCACGCAGATCCACCATTTCCCATTTTTTTTGGGGACCACCACTAATGGTGATACCCATTCACTGTCAGAAATCGAATATATGAATTTGACAGACAGAAGTTTGTGCAGTTCTTCTCTAACAATGTCTTTCATTGCCGGGTTCATCCTTCTCTATGGCTGCCGACTAGGAGTTGCCTGGTCATCTAAGTAAATCTGATGGGTACATATTTTTGGGCTGATGTCGTGCATATCTGCGTAGTCCCATGCAAATGCTTGCTGGTGCTTTACCAGAAGATCTTCCAATTTTTTTAGCTGTATGGGCGTCAACCTGTTGTTGACGTTTAATGTCCTCCCTGGCCCAACGTGTATTTGTTGGATGTGCTGATCTTGGGCGCTAGTTAATGGCGATCCAGGTGCGGAGGTGGATGATTCTCCATGGAGAAACTCCATGATAGCACCATCCTCGTCCTCTTCTGCCACCTCCTCCAAGGTCATCACCGGCTGGATTATGGACAACTCCGTAGTTCCATGCTCGGTGATCCTGGGTTCTTCTGTCGAGTCCATAGATTGAGCTGGCGGTGAAATGGTCAGCCTTTTGACATTTTGCCCATTGGAGATGGTCATTAGCCCATCTCGACAGCTGATGTAGGCATCAGCTATTGCCAGCCATGGCCTCCCAAAAATGAGCGGGTAACCGCCCAACCTGGTCTTGGTTTGCAAAACTAGAAAGTCAGCTAGATATTCCCATGCACTTACTGTTACGATCAGATCTTCCAGCATTCCTTTTGGCACCACGGTTGATCGATCAGCTAACTGCAACACTGTCATGGTTGGCTTTAGGTTCGTGAGCCCTAGCCTCTGCATGGTCTCTTGAGGCATTACATTGATGGCTGCCCCAAGGTCAACCAATGTGTTGGACAGGGAATGTCCTCCAATTTTTATGGTCAGCACTGGGCTGCCTGGGTCTACATACTTTGGATGATGTGTTCTACCCATCATTAGGTCTGCCAGTTTACCCACGACATTGATAGTCTGGGTAACCTTTCGCCCCGGTCTCCTTAGACACATTTCTCTAATTGCCTTGGTGTAAATGGGGATGTCTCAAATTGCTTGAAATAATGGGATTGTCACCGTGAGATTCTTCAAGCTCGACAAGATGTCGAATTTCGACTGTGTTGTTTTTCTTTGTTCCTACAGTCGACTAGGAAATGGAGCCTCCGCTCTCTCAAGTGCTTTTCCTTCTTCTACCAGAGGTGTCTCCTCTATTTCTCGCCTCCTCTTCTACCAGTGGAGGTATCTCTACTATTTCTTCCTCCTCTTCTACCAGAGGCGGAGTCTCTACTCCTAGCTGTCTACCTGATCTAAGCTAAATATTGTACATATGGTACATCTCACCTTCTACGTTGTATGTCGACTGATTTACTCTGTTGTTCGGGTTTGCTATCGGTTGTGCTGGTAGCTGCGTAGGTCTCGTTGCTGGAAATGCTGGTAAGTTCTGTTGGATGTGAGCAGGAGCTGCGTTCTGTGGAGTCTGATTCCACGCATTGTGGCCTCTCCACTGCTACATAGGATATGGATATGGCATCCATGGCTGCTGATTCAGGAATGCTACTAGGGGTGCGTTCATCCAGGGTGACGATCCCCACCACCCCATATTAGGTGGTTGAGGGGGTCCTTGGTGCATGTATGACCCTCCCCCATATGTTGGCATTTCGGTTGGTATATTCCCCATGGGGGGTTGTGGCCAACTCTTCCTATTACCTATGAAATAGGCCTCCGTGCTCTTAGCTGCTTCCTGGTTACTGGGCAGTTGTGGGCACAATCGAGTTTTATGATTCAGCTTGCAAACTATGCATACTCTGACCTTGTTTTCTAGGCATGCATTCTTTGCATGCCTTCCTCTACATTTTGGGCAGAAATAGGCTAATGTTGCATCATTTTCTTGTTTCTTCTTTTCTAAGAGCAGCGTATCCATCTGCAATGCTAGAGATGAAAGCATTTCGCTCTTCAAATCCTCCAGCATGTTGCCTATCTCTGTTTTGGTGACTGAAGCAGTCGCCTTCATGGTCCTGGGGGTGACTTTGCCTCACCTTCTCGAGTAGTTTCGGCATAATTTCCGGATGTCGTCCATAGCATGCTGATAGACATCACCTCCAGAGATCATGTTGAGAGCCTCCAGTGACTCATTGGTAAGTCCCCTCAAGAAGATGCTTTTGAGGGACTTATCGGATAGCTTCGAGTGAGGGGACCATTGAATATTAAAGGTGAATCTCTCCTAATACTCCTTGAGAGACTCATCTTATCTTTGTGTCATGCTTAGGACCTCCTCCCTGGAGTCTCTTACTCTCCCGAAATCCTGACATTGCTCTAAAAAGAGCGTCTTCATCTGGTCCCAGGTGGTGATTGTATCACTCCAAATTTTTTGCATCCCTACCTTCAGGCTATTGGATCCGTGCCCAAAAGGAGGATGGGAAAAGGATGATGCGGTACCTCGGACGAGAGGACTTCACGAAGGTCCCGCCTCTCAAGGGAGGTGTATTTTGATGATTTTTTGATGGATGGTGGGTTCACCAGGAAACATTTAATGGCAGTTTCCACGCCTAGGTTTTGGAATGTGTTTAGATGAGTTCGTTTTGATCTTAAACATTCATCCTAGGTTTGGCCGAATGAATCTAAATTAAACTACATGAAAATGCAATTTTCATGAATACAGCAAACAAATTTGAAAGCAAAAAACAGAGAATTTACAGGAGGAAAACGAGGAATACCTGATCCGGATGTCTGAAGAAGATTCTGATTTTGAAGCAGTCCCGATCGTCTGAGATTCAACAGAATCATCTGCAATCAGACGAGATCGTCTGAGATTTGACGAATTCGTCAGACGAATTCATCAGAGACCTGCAAAACCGAAAATAGATGCAAAATACAAAACATACTATAGTGCTAACAGAGGCAAATTACATCAAATAGAAATATGAACAATATTTAAGAACAAAAATTAGAGCAAATTACTGTAATTAAATGACAAAACATGATCTTAATATGCAATCTAGGCTAAATGGGTGAACTCCAGATGCAAAATAATGTAAAAACTAAATAAATTGTCTAATTTGTAGCATAAGATGACAGAGAAAAAGGTGAGAAAAACAAACTCCAGGCACTGATTGCCTCGATGTGGATTGCAGTAGAGATCGTCTCGCATCAGTATGAAATCATCTCGTATTTGACAGGATCACCTTCGATCTGGACAGGTTCATTGGCGAAAATGGGTGCTGGATCCGGTTGAAAAATAATGCTGTAACTGCAACAAAATAATATGAAACTAATGCAAATGCAAAGTAGGGATGTTTCAACGTAGGGGGAATCAATTTACCAAGAATTTCAGCCAGGGGTTGGGGAGGGAAAATCCTAGAGGTTAAATAGGCTTAGAGGGAGTAGGTAGGAGGTTGGAGATCATCCCAATTTGGGAGATCTCCAACGGGGGAGGGTCCCAACGACGCAGACACGCTTCTGCCTAGATTGGAGACCCGTTGGAACAGATTCCAACTATGCAAATTCAGTTTTGCAACAAGATCGTCTGGACGTCCTAGTCCAGAAGAAATCATCAAATATGGGGCGATATCGTCTGATCGGCGATGATATCGTCAAACGGTCAAAACAACCTCTAAAATTGGCATGGAAAAGGGGGAAACGGAATACCCGACGGTTAATGGGCGGTTTGGGAGGTTAAATTTTATTTTTAAAATTATTTACTAAGGTGAATGTAAATTTTATAATTTTACTGCGCCAATTTTAGGGTGCTACATTTTGCCCCCTCTTTAGCGAATTTTCCGAAGAAAATGCGTTAAAGATGAGTTCTTCTCGATCTATGAGAAAGCAAAAAATTATACCCATTTTTAGGTGACGATTCTTGGTCGAATCGTACGACAGCTTACTATGGTGCCCCCTCCGTGTTTTTACCCAAATCGAACGTTTGAGGTAAAAACGCGAAAAAGCACAAAATTATTGTTGAATAAAATTAGGAAAAATAGGGTAAAACCCTAATTCATTGTTACTATTCATTTTTCTGGTTTTAGAGCTCTGAAGCAAAAAATGGTTGAGACAGTGCACAGATCTGCAGAGGTCCGACGCGGTCTACGGGTAAGGGTCTAAACTTAGTTTAGAACTGATTTAATTTGAATTGACATGCTTTTTAGATAATTTTTAGGTGAATTTTGAGCATCGCGACCGTTTTTGGGCCGTCGACGTCGTCGGGACGAAATCGTCCCGATTTCGACGAAATCGTCTCAATTTCGGCAATTTCGCCCGAGGGCGAAATCGTCGAAAGGGGGACAATTTCATCAAATTAGAGACGATTTCCAACTACGAAATCAGAGACGATTATGCTCAAATTTGGGACGATATCATCCAATAGTGGGCGATATCATCAATTACATGAAATTGAATCTTTAAGTTGCATTATTGATTACTTGAATTGTTGATTAATGATTGTTTGTTGTTTTTTTGTTTATGTTGCAGAGAGGATTACTAAAGAGCAGGGAGTGGAAATATGGAGGTTTGAGAGATGACTTGGCCACTCTAACACAGGAAGAGTGAGATATGCTGGCACAGGTTGGCTTACAGCATGTGGCGGAGATGCCACAAGTATCCACGGACATGGGGCTTCTAACAGCCCTAGCAGAGAGGTGGTATCCGGGTTCTTCCTGTTTTTGGCTATCGACAGGGGAGATGGCTCCCACACTAGAGGATGTATGGAGGATTCTGAGAATCCCCATACAAGGATGGCTCATCACTCCTACGGCCAATCAGGGCCACGCTATGGGACGGTTATGCGGTGACCCGAGCTTCGCCCTGGAGAAGGGCGGAGTTAACATCGAGGCACTACACTCACACGAGTTATGGCTGGGGTAGTTGGTGGACTTCTACTATGCCACCAGAGCGGGTGCAGGGTACCATGGATGCTCGTAGATGTGATCTACGATATGCGAGACCATGGGTATAGGTTTTCTTGGGGCAGCTTTGTACTATGCCGATTGTACAGGATCCTGTATGGGGTCGTGTACAAGGGCGGGCGATGTCTGGTCATGACATCGCTCCTACAGGTTTGGTGTTGGGAGCACATTGCAGTGCAGAGGCCGGTAGGGCTTCCACTGATAAGGGTGGATGGGGAGAGGCCCCGAGTCTTCTACTGGTGGCTCCGGAGAGGGTCACAGCGGTGGATCAACCTACCGATGTCCCGGAGGCTACTGGATGACCTGGTCCCGGACCAGATCACCTGGAGACCATGGAGAGGGCACCCAGGGTGGGCCAAGGATGGACAAGAGCTAGCTCGCATCAGGCGAGTCTGCTGGTTGAGGATGGAGAGGGGAGAGGTGGAGCTCCATCGCTATGATCGAGTTTTGAGGCAGTTCGGTCTACAGTAGGGGATCCCGTCTCTCAGGGATTACGAGTTTTCCTGGACTGTCCAGGATAACACCACTGTTAGCGGGGCTCTTGACATGCAACGGTTTTGGAGTCAAGACGCAGACGATGCCCCCATCTAGCCAATGGATGGGGATGATGCAGGGGTAGCTGACGGCTATGATGCCTGGTACATAGGCATCCACCCTCCTCGGATGATGAGGGCTCAGGGTCCGATTCATGCGGTTGTGCATCGAATAGGGAGGCGGCGCCAGGCAGCGATAGAGGCAGCCCAGGGTCACGGTGAGAGAGAGCAGAGGAGGCCACAGGCACAGGAGAGGTCACGACAGTGGGAGAGGAGGGAGGAGAGACCCCCATCTCCACAGAGGCCACCATCTCCTGATAAGGGCAAGGGTGTGGACACAAGAGAGAGTAGCGAGATGGCTACTCTCCGGGCAGAGAGATATCATCTGTAGGCTCAGGTGCAGATGCTACAGGATGCGGCTGCACGACACCATGCTGAGGTGTCACAGCTACGAGATGAGATTGCACGCCTCAAGGCACGGGGCGGAGGGGCGAGCTCTGGAGAGTTGACACGGGCTATCGCCCAGTTGACATTCTATCAGACACTATACTTCCAGCTGGTGCCAGAGGTAGATAGACTACCCCTGCCAGCTAACATCGTAGATCCAATCAGGATCGGGTCATCGAGGACCACGTCCCGATCGAGGACTAGGACTACACAGACTACGATGGGGCCACCTCATCCACCTCAGGGCGGGGGAGGAGATGAGGCAGAGAGCTCGAGGGGCTCTCGAGGCTAGAGGGCTGCACATTGATGTTGTATTATATATATATATATATTTTGTTTGATAGAGGATTGAGTATGCCGAGGTATAGATTGTGGCATACCAATCCAGTTTTGATGATGTACATATATTTGTGACATATATAGATGAGATATTTTTGATCATATGACTTGTCTTATGTGATGCTTATGATGCTTTTATGTTTGATTGATTGATTTCATGTGATTATGTCGGTGGATATATTATAATTGGAATGTCATGCTTGTAATATTTGAAATGAAATAATCTAATGTAACAATTTGGTTGTTTGTAATGAATTATGTGATAAAAATAAAAAGAGACTTCTAACAATAATTTCAAAGGACATTGTCGCTATTATAGACCATTTCATGGAGTCGCTACTCACTCGGTCGTCAAGCTAGTCCCATTTATAGAAATATTGTTAAAAGTAAAAAGAGTGCTTAAGAGACTGTCTTAAGACTTTGGTGCAATAGTGCAAATGATGATGATGATGATTTGTTTTCAGATTTCCATGAAAATATTATGCATGAAATATTTTAAAATGATTTTTTCTAGGCATAAATTCCTAAGTGTGATAAAATTTGTGAATAATTCCTTAGGAATTATACCATCATTGCAAAGTTAAAGGTTGACATAATGATATAAAAATAGTACAAAAAAATGTGTTTGATTTTGAAAAGCATAATTTGTGTAACATAATGAATTAAGTCATATGGTTTTTATGATTTTTGATAAAATGGGGAATAAAAATTGTTACAATGGTTTGCGCTAGGCATAGAATATGTAGGTATAGACTTATACCATCATCACGAAAATCAAAGAAAAATAGATAGTTTTATTGCATGGTTGATTTTTTGATGAACAGAAAAGATGAAAATGAGGACTTGCGCTAGGCATACAATTCCAATTTTGGTTGTGGAACTATACCATCATCGCGAAAGTCGACACGATATATATGATATGTTTTGAAAGAAATTTTTGATTTTTCTAATTCTATAGTTGTCTTTGTGAAAAATAACTGTACTTGATTTATTCCAAACAAGTTGCAAAAATAATATTTCAAAGTATTTTGAAGACAAAAGTTAGATTTATAAGGAATCCCATGTGCATATGTGAATTCATTTCCCATCTTGATTTATCATAATGATAGACAAAATCTCTCAAATACAAATGTGTGTGCAATTGCATTGTTCATTTACCAGATTTGAGCAAGATACTATGATAAAAGTGATTTGAAGAAACCAAATAAGTGTTCATTAACCATGATGTAGATGTATATAACCATATTAGACTACTATGTAGATCGGATTATCAAGAGCTAGCTAATCCATAAGCAGACATAGGTCTGTACAAAAGAAGGTCGCTAATGTGACAGACATATCGCCATGCTAGGAGTTACCCAAGGCCAAGCAGGTTGGGCACAAACCACCTGTTATGGGGCTTACCTCACAGTTTTCGAATAATTGAGAATTCTAGGGATTCAAGCTCATCAACCCTTCTTTTCTTTTCAAAGGGTAGGGAAAGGGATTTTATTGCTTTCTTGCTTTCTTTTGAACTTTGCATATTTTTCTTTTGTATTTCTTTTGCTTGATAATGCTTGGAACATTGCTATAATGATATAAAAGAACATTTCTCTTTTCTCTTTTTCTTGAATTTTTTCTTTTTCTTTTTCTTTGCTAGGGATACTTGCTCGGATTAGTCTGTAGAGCAAGGGATTTTTATTCTGGGTAGGGGTGAGCTTGTCCTTTTGCCAATTCTCAAAGATTCTAGACCATGTGCATGATAGGATAGTAGGGGAAACTTTTCGCTCAAGAAATCAGTTCTACTATGTAGCAAAACATGGAAATTACAAATATAATCATTTTATTGTGAAAAGATGTGCTTGGTTTAAGTAAATAACAAGATCAATTCTCTGTGCTCAAACTTTATTTAATTGAAATTTGTGAACTTTGATATAAGAGAGATTAGTAATCATGCCAGATAAAAGCAAGATATTTATTTTTTGTGAGTGTGCAAGTGAGGGATTCAAAATAAATGCTAATTTTATCCAAAATAAGTTGAAACATATAACTGCAATAATTGTAAGAAAATATATATAAACACTTTTGAGAAGTTTTGAGAATGTTGACTCTCTCTTTCTTTTGTATATTGTTTTATTTTGGTTTCGAAAGAGTCAAGCATATAGCTGTTTTTAGATTTTGATTTTTGTTTTGAGCAAAAAGAATTTAACAAGTGCTTTAAATAAATGCAATAGATAGTTTTTGAAGATTTTTAGAGATTTATGAATGTTTTTGTTTTTGAAAGAAATACAAGATAGTAATTTGGAACAAATATATACATGGATGAAATGACCAAATTTATGCATAATAACGTTTAAGATGCAAAATATTCATGGGTTCTTTAAGTTCTTTACCATCTAAGGTAGATAATTTATATGCTCCTGATTCAAATTTAGCAGTAATGATGTATGGTCCGAGCTAGTTGGGCTCAAATTTACCTTTAAGTTCTTTGGTTGCATTTGTATTTTTTTGATTTTCTTTTAAAACAAGGTCGCCAATCTCAAAGGATCGATGACGAACTCTCTTAGCATATGATCTTTTAAGCTTGTTTTGGTAAGCACGGAGATGCTCCAAAGCATTGATGCATTTTTCATCTAGGAGTTCCAGCTGACTGAGTCTTCCAGCATGATATTCATCTCCTACTTTGGTATCTTGAAGTAGCAGAGCCAAAGAAGGAACTTCCAATTCAAATGGAAAAACTGCTTCAGCACCATATACCAAAATAAATGGTGAAGTTCCCGTGGGGGTTCGAACACTAGTTCGATAAGCCCACAAGGTTGGATATAATTGAATATGCCAGTCACGGCCAGTTTTATTGACTAATATTTTGAGAATTTTGATTAAAGTTTTGTTAGATGCTTCTGCTTGACCATTACCCTGAGGATAATAGGGGGTGGACCAGCGATGTTGAATCTTATATTTTTGACATAATTTTTTAACATCTTTATTTTTGAAAGGAGTTCCATTGTCAGTTCCAATGTTAATTTTAATGACATTTTCTACCTCCATGTGTAGATCTCTTTCAAAATTAGGTGGGGCGGGTGAAACGCCCAATTCTTGTAATTCTTGTAAGGTTAATTTAGATAATTCATTCTGAGGATCGGTGGCCTCAAGTTGGGCTATAGTTGGTATAGAACCATCAAAATAAAACCTATTGTGTAACATCTCTTCAACGGAGACATCATGGAAGATATCTCCTTCCAACTCTTCATCGGGGTCGACAATCATTTCAGGGTATGCTATGGATAGCATGTTGCATGAAAACGACTGATTATTAAGAGGCAAATCAACATGCCTATCCAAATAATCTTGATAGCATATGAGGTGATCATCCTCCTCAAAAGGAAAGGGTTGTCCCTTACTAGGAAATAGGCCCACACCACAGTGGGCAGGCCACGGTTCTACCTCGAAAGGTTCTTTCATGCCATTTTGGAAAGGTCCTAAGCCTTTCCCTTCATATCCCATTTTAAGCATCATGGGTTTAGCTTTAATATAATCATTGGTAAAATAACACCGAGCGTATCCCTCATGATGAGTTTTGATATTTCGAGGGATTCTTCCCCAGTCATATCCTTTATAAATGAAGGCACAACTCCCGACTTGGTAAGTACTTCCCATAGGTTGTGGGAGGCCCAAAGTATGAGGAGATGGCGGCAATTTATTTAAAAGGTTTGAATCTTGCATGAAAGCATTCATTTTTTCTGATATGAAGGTTGTAGATAAATCTGGTAAAAGTTCATCAGAAAGGGCATAAGATGTAGAAGGTTTATTACCTATGTCTTGAGATGTGGAAGGGGTGATAGATGTGTCTAGAGGTTTTGAATTTGTAGGGGTAGTAGTTGAAGAATTGGTTGTAGATTTGAAATCTTTTTGAGGTTCTAAAGTAATTTTTTTAGAGGGTTGTTGATCTATATAGGAGGATGAAGTTAATGGAGGGGAACTCGGTGAAGTTATGGGTTTATGTTTCACAGTTTTAGATGAAAAAGAAGAACTAGGATGTGTGGATGACAGAGCTGGGCAAAATTGCACTCCAACTGGTTCTGCCAAAGCACACATATCAAAAGGTCTAGGGTCACCATGAATAGTGACCAACTGATTTTTAAACTCAAATTTAACACATTGGTGTAAAGTTGATGGGACCGCTCGCATGGCGTTGATCCAAGGGCGACCCAAAAGTATATTGTACGATGTTGGGAAATGTACAATGAACACGGTTGTTTCTAGGGTTCTAGGACCAAATTGCAATGGGAGGGTAATAACTCCACACGTTTCTTGTGTTTCGTCATTAAAATATTTGATGATCATATCAGTTTTCTTCATTTCATCACTTCTAAAGCCAAATATTTGGTAGAAGTCAAAAGTGCAAATGTTTAGAGATGAGCCATTATCAATCAAAACTCGTTTGACAGCTACATCCCCAATTAAAGCAGTAATGTATAAGGGATTGTCCTTATGTAAACTGTGTTGTGGGATATCTTTATCCCAAAAATCAATACAATCAATCTCTCGAGTGATGATAGTATTGGCCATAGCTTCAGGTTGAATGTTTTGAGTTACCATCATTTGGCTCAATGTAAGCATCAACTCATCCCTATGGGTGGGAGAGGATCTTAATAAATCTAAAAGGGAAATTTGATATTCTTACAATGACACTGAGAGGGGGGGGGGGTGAATCAGTGTAACTATTTAAAAACTTAAATCTGCAACTTTTAAAACTAATAGTGCAAGCTTAAAAATAGATAATGCAAGTATCACACAAGAGCATCACACAACACAAGATTTTACGAGGTTCACCGATGTGGCTACTCCTCAAGTAATGACTGTTTGGACTTCAATCCAAATCCAGTCTTTGCAAGGATTCTCTCTTTACAAATAATTCTCCAAAGACCCACCGGAAGGAGCACCAACCCCCGATTTTTTTTTGTCTGCAACGTAAAGGAGCACCAACCCCTTTTACCAGACACCCACTTGGATTTCAAATTTTTAACAAAATAATGACATAAAAATGCCTTCTCTTTTACAAGACCCTCACTGGTCTAAGGCTCAAACAATCTATCTTACAGAAGCATAAAGAGACTTGTTAGAGACTCAATATCTTCTGATCAATTCAAAAACCTCTCTATTATTTTTACAATAAATATGCAGGTTTTTGTTCTCTTGCTGTTGTTCATCCAACACTATTTACCACACTACGCCTTTTTATGTATTCAATAATGCACAGTGCAATTTCTTTCTTCTCGCGCTCATTCGAGTCCATTTATTTGTTTTTCTCGAACGGATCAATTTCAAACGGCTCAAAGTTTCCCTCCAATTTCTCATGCATTCTTGGCTGTAAACAACGTGTCGATCCTTTCTGACAAGTTCTGCCTTTTAGCCGCTTTCTTCTCGACTCACTCTGACATTCTGACAGCCTTTTTCTCTCGCACATTCTGATTGGTATCCTGACAGTCTTTCTGCGTATCTCGGATCACTGATGTTCTTCTTTCTGATCTTTTGAAAACTGTGTATCCTTTATCTTCTACGATCAACTATGACTTTTGATATACGCAACAGAACAATGCTTCTGCAATCAGTTCTCGATACAACCGTCCAGCTGTTCTGTTCTGTCTTTAATGTTGTGTTCCGTAGCTCCCCTGTGAAGCTGTCACCTTTTCCAGTCAAGCTGTGTTACGGCCCTGCAACAACCGTTTTTCTCTTAAATGCATTGCTTTGAAACTAACACTTGAAACTCCAGTCGACTCTTGCAGTGTATTCTCTAATCTTATGCTAACACCTGTCACTGGGAACTGCACATTTGACTCCAGTTAACTTTACTGTAACTGGCAGCATGCTTGGTCGACACCTGTCACTGTGCATGCATATTTAACTTTTTCCCGCCAAAACCATTACCCTATCGCGATATCGCGACGTTTTCTGCTTCCTGCACTTTCCTTTGCTTACCTCCGTGAAATTGATACATGTCACGAAATCGTGACACATTTCGCTTTTGTCGACGTCATCCTCCATGTTGTCGCGAAATCGTGACATTTCGGCTTGCTGAGGCTTCTCTGGAAACTTGTCGCGATATCGCGACATTTTTAGACTTGTTGACGTCATCTTCAAAGATGTCGCGAAATCGCGACGCTTCCGACTTACAACGGCTTTTCTGGTAACTTGTCGCGATATCGTGACATTTTTAAACTTGCTGACGTCATCTTCAAGGTTGTCGCGAAATCGCGACACTTTCGGCATCCTACGGCTTTTCTTTGAACTTGTCGCGAAATCGCGACGCTTCTGGCCTCCGTACAATTCTTTCTTCATGCAACCGCGAAAACCTTACCTGTAGCGAAATCGCTACACCTTTCTGACTTAACATTTTTCTTTGTTGCATCTTCCGAAAATCTAACTTTGTTGGCTTGGTGTTTCCTCTTGCTTCGACTTGCTGATCTCAAGACTTGTAGCGCAATCGCTACCCCATTGTGTTTTGAGTTTTGCACTTGTAGCGAAATCGCTACACCTATGCCCCTTGCTTTTCAAACTTGTGTCAAAGTCGCTGCCCCTTTGCACCTTTTATTTCAAACCTGTAGCGAAATCGCTACACTTTTCGCCTTGCATTTCGAAGATAACGAAATCGCTACACTTCTCCGCCTTACATTTTGAGCCTGTAGCGAAATCGCTACACTTTGCTGCCTTGCATTTCGAAGCTGTAGCGAAATCGCTACACTCTTGCATTTTGTATTTCGGACTTGTAGCGAAATCGCTACACCTTCTTGACTTATCACTTTTTCTTTGCTTTAGCCAACGAAATTGCAACATGTAGCGAAATCGCTACGCTTTCTTCACTTTGTTGCTTTGCCTCCAACATGTCGCGAAATCGTGACAGTTTTTATGAACTTTCTCTCTCCTCCTTTTTGTCGCGATGTCGCGACACTTTGCGCCCTTAGTGCTTTTCTTCCGAAACTGTCGCGATATCGCGACACTTTCTCATGCACTTTCTCTCTCATCCTTTTTGTCGTGAAATCGTGACAATTTTGCTTGCGCCTTCTCTCTCCTCAGCCATGTCGCGAAATCGCGACAGAAAACATGTCGCGATATCGCGACAGTTTTCTTCCTTGTATTTTTTTGCAAATTTCTGGATCTGGGTCCCCTCTGTTTTTCTTGAAATTTTCTGCACTTGATCTGATTGACCTCTGAACCGCATCAACTGCATCAATCTGTCTGTGTTGACAACAATTACAATACTTTTGCACTGCTTTTGCTGCACCTTGCTCAACAATCTCCCCCTTTGGAATTGTTGGCAACACTTTGTAGCCTTGCTCAAATTCTTCTCCCCCTTTGCCAATAATGCCAAAGGGCTGCCGCAGACTCCCCCGAGTCTATGCACAACATTCTCGAGCATAAATAACTTGAATGCTCCCCCCGAGAATGTATTTCCCATAGCTAGTCGATGCTTGGGAAGTGTGACTACTCCCAACTTCTTCCGAAGGTATTCAAATACTTCCTTTGGTAAAGGTTTGGTGAATATGTCCGCTACTTGCTCAGTAGTGGGAACAAACTCCAATCTGACCTCTCCTTCTCCAACCTTATCCTTCAAGAAGTGATACCGTATTGCAATATGTTTGGTGCGGGAATGCATTACCGGATTCTTTGAAATGTTGATTGCACTAGTGTTGTCACATTTGATTGAAATGGGCTCATTGAAGTGAATTCCTAGATCTTTCAATGTTTGTCTCATCCATAGTATTTGTGTGCAGCATGTTGTTGCTGCAATGTATTCTGCCTCGGCTGTGGATAGAGAGACTGATTCTTGCTTCTTACTGTGCCATGCTACCAATTTATCTCCAAGGAAAAATGCTCCTCCACTTGTACTTTTTCTCGTCATCAATGCATCCTGCCCAATCCGCATCAGAATATGCAAAGAGAGTGAAGTATTTTCCTTTTGGATACCACAGCCCATACTCCATAGTACCCTTGAGGTACCTAAAGATCCTTTTCACAACTGTTACATGAGTCTCTTTTGGACTAGCCTCGAAATCTTGCAACCATGCAAACAGCTTGTAAGATATCCGGTCTGGTTGTCGTCAAATACAACAAGCTCCCAATCATTGATCTCGTACATTGTTTGATCAACATCCGGAGATTTATCATCCTTGCTCAACTTGCAACTTGTTGTCATAGGGGTGCTCACTGGCTTACTATCTTCCATAGTGAACTTTTTCAACATTTCTTTCACATATTTAATTTGAGAAATAAAGATCCCCTTTTCAGCTTGATTAACTTGTAATCCAAGGAAATAAGAAAGTTCACCTATCATAGACATTTCAAACTCTTTCTGCATTTTGTTTGCTATGTCTTTGCATGATTCATCATTGCTACTCCCAAAAATTATATCATCTACATAAACAACTAGAACAATGAAATTGCCATTTTCAGTTTTCACATATAAATTGCTATCCACCATACCTTTCTTGAATCCTTGCTTAGTGAGATAGCTGTCCAGTCTTGCATACCAAGCTCTAGGTGCTTGTTTCAAGCCATACAATGCTTTCTTCAGCTTGCAAACAAAGTTAGGATTATCACAAAGTTGAAAACCATCAGGCTGTTCAATATATACTTCTTCTTCAAGATTTCCATTCAGAAATGCTGATTTTACATCCATCCGATAAACCTTGAAATTCTTATGAACAACTAAAGCCAAAAATAGTCTTATTGCTTCAAGTCTGGCCACTAGTGCAAAAGTCTCTTCAAAATCAATCCCCTCAACTTGAGCATATCCTTTGCAGACTAATCTTGCTTTATTCCTTACAACCTGTCCATCTTCATTCAATTTGTTTCTAAATATCCATTTAGTACCAATTATGTTTTTATTTTCAGTGCCTTGGTACTAATTCCCAGTGTTTTGTTTTTCTCAATTTGATCTAGTTCTTCATTTACTGCTTCCATCCAGCTTTCATCCGTGCTTGCTTCAATAATATTCTTGGGCTCAATACCGGATAACAGAGAATAGTTATTTACTACTCTTCTTCTTGTCTGAATGCCAACTGTAGGGTCCCCAATAATCTGCTCTTTGGGATGATTTTTCTGCCAGCTGCCTGTTCTGAATTTCCTGTTTTCTTCTCTTTCCAAATCATCTCGAATCTGATTTCTATCTCTCTTCCTTTTCTTGATCTTCATCTTCTTCAATAAATTCTTCATAGGTTGGGTAGTTTTCATTATTGCTGATTTCTTGTTTCCTCGCCTTCATCAACCTTCACATCCGCACTCTCCACAATTTTCTTTAGTCTTTTGTTGTAGCATGTGTAAGCTTTACTTTTTGTTGAGTAACCAAGAAAGATACCTTCATCAGCTCTATCTTCGAATTTGCCAAGATTGGCTTCAATCCGTTTAATGTAACACTTGCTGCCGAACACTTTGAAGTATTTTGCTGTAGCCTTTTTGCCAAACCACAGTTCATAAGGTGTTTTGCTTTCATGCGGCCTTAACATACACCTATTCTGAATATAGACCGTAGTATGGACTCGCCTCTTTCTAGAACCCGTCAGCAATTTTGCTCTCTCGTTAACATGGTCCTTGCCATTTCCTGTACAGCTTCTGTTCTTTCTTTCAACTACTCCATTCTGCTGAGGTGTTCTTGCTACTGAGAACTGTCTTCTTATTCCATGTTTTTCACAGAATTCAGCAAACTCATTTGAAATAAACTCTCCTCCTCTATCTGATCTCAAACATTTAATTCTTTTTCCAGATTGATTCTCAACAAGATTTTTGAAAGTTTTAAACATCTCAAAGGCTTCAGATTTCTGTTTCAGAAAGAGTACCCATGTCATTCTGGAAAAATCATCTATACACAGCATAAAATATTTGTATCCATTTATGCTTTCTGTCCTCATGGGTCCACACAAATCAGTATGAATTAGTTCTAATGGCTTGCTAGAGTAATGTTCTTTTGCTTTGAAAGTAGATCTGGTTTGCTTCCCTTTTTGGCATGACTCACATATACTATTTGATGGTTTACCAATAGTGGGTATGTCTCTTACAGCTCTTTTCGAGCTGATTTTTACCAGATTATCAAAGCTTATGTGACCGAGTCTTTTGTGCCACAACCAGTTTTCTTCTTCTTGACCAACCAAGCAGGCTCCTTCAGAAGTCTCAGAGAGAGTGTACAAATTTCCAGAAGTTCTCAGTCCAGTGGCTATTAACTTTCCATTTCTTGTCTTTCTTACTTCACAGCCCTCCTTCTTGAAAATTACTTCATGACCTCTGTCACAAATCTGACTTACACTCAGTAAGTTGTGCTTCAGTCCTACCACAAAAAGAACTTCCTTAGAGTTGATTTTACCGTCACTTAACTTAACAGATCCTTTACCCACTATTTTTGCTCCATCATTGTTTTCGAATTTTACAGAACCACCTTCGTATGTCTGTAGCTTGTCAAACTTCTGTTTGTCTCCTGTCATGTGACTGGAGCATCCACTGTCCAAAATCCAAGGAGCAGATTTATTCTGTGCTTTGAGAGCTGTTTGAACAATCAGAGATTCCTTGTCTTTCATTGGTTGTTCCTTTTCTTTCCACTGAGATTTAATAGCAGATCTGGTCACTTGTTTTACTTTCTCCCTTTCATTGGCTTGTGACAGTTTTTCGAGAAATTTTCTCGTACTGTTTTGATCCAGCTGAGTGATATTTTCTTTCTTGGTATTTATTTCCTGCAAAAGAGCTACGACAATTCCTTGCAATATGACCGAAGTTATGGCAGTTATAACATTCTACAAAATAATCTATCAAGGGAGAAAAAATATTTCTACTAGTAAAATTTCTTTGTTCTACATTATATCTACAGCTTGAAATTTTATGACCATATGCATTGCACTTAAAACAATAACCAGAAAAGGAACGAGTGTACCTGGGAAGTGGTTGTTGCCAGGTGGAGGTAGGAGCCCTGGGTCTTCTTCTTCTTTGATGAGTGACTTTGATGAATCTATCATTTGCAGCACTCCTTTCAAGCTTGGACTTGTTGTTTTCTTTTGCATGATACGGCTTATCTTGGTCAACTTTAATCTTGTCTTTAATCTTTATTGGTTCTACAGTTACAGCCTTTGAGTTCTTTGAGGTTTCTCCTTCATCAAAGCCCAAACCAAACTTGATACCTGTGGGCCTTTGATTATTCAACATTTTATTCAGTTTCTCAGAACTGTCTTCAAATTTTTGATGACAACTCGTTTTCGATTCATCCCTTCTAGCTGCAACCTTAATCCAACTATATCTTCTTCTAGCTTGTTGCACTCATTTATTTTCACGATTAGCTGTGCTTCAAAATCTTCAGACTTTTTCTTATGCTCTTCAGTTTGTACTTTCAAACTGATTATTAAATTGCTGGCCTCCTCAAATTTTCTTGTAATATTTTTATTTCTTTTCCTTTCTGCACTTAACTCTTCAAGAGCAGCCACCAACTCACCTTCCAGATCTACCTCGGCCTCATCGTCTAATTTTTCTTCACACTCCTGGGTTTCTTCAGTTCTTTGTTCTTCGAAGGCCATGAACAAGGCTTCACCAGTTTCTTCTTCAGAGTCCTCACTGGAACTCGTCTTCAGAAGAATCAATGTTCTGAGAAATGAAACTTTTCTTCTTGAAGTTCCTTTTTCTAAAATGTGGTTTCTTTTTCCAGACATTTCTTTCTGGATGTGTTCCTTCATCATTTTTATTTTTCTCCTTCATTGGGCATTTTGCTGCAAAGTGCCCGATGCCTCCACAGTTAAAACATTTGAACGGCAGCTTACCTCTGTACTTTCCTTTTCCCTTTACTAACTTCCTAACAAAGTTTGCTTCAGTCTCATCTCGTGGATTCTTCTTCCTCGTATTCCTCGTTTAGATTTTATAATTTTTCGTGCTTGGAAAGTCGCTTCTCTATCTGAGGGCTTAGTTTGACCAATCCTCATTTCATATGTCGTTAGAGAACCATGCATTTCATCCATACTAAAAAAATTTAAATCTTTTGCTTCTTCTATGGCATAAACCTTTGCATCAAACCTTTTATTGAGGGTTCTTAGTACCTTCTTTACAACAACTGCATCTTCCATTTCTTCCCCGAGTCCTCTTATTGCATTGATGATTCCATTTACTCTCAGCAGATAGGCTTCAATGTTCTCATCATCGGTCATCTTTAATGCTTCGAACTGGGCACGATGTGTTTGCAGCTTAGCTTCCTTGATTTTGTTATCTCCTTCATGAATGCTTTGCAGTTTGTCCCATATGTCTTTAGCAGATTTGCAGTTCATGATTCGTATCAACTCACTGTCGACCAATCCACACATAATAGCATTCTTGGCTTTCGAGTTGTTCTCAAACTTTTTCTTCTCAACCGCATCTGTTGGAGGAACAAGTGGGAGTGGTGTATCCATTTTCAACAGATTCCCAAATGTCATAACCCAATGCACATAGATAGGTCTCGCATCCCGAGCCTCCGTAAAGAATAGTTTGTTCCATCGAACAGAGGAGCTTTGTTAGAAGAAAAACCTTCACCACCGGCCATTGTATATCTCCCAAGAACACCTTAGCCGATTAAGCTTGTGCAGGTGCCTTGGCTCGATACCAATTGATATTCTTACAATGACACCGAGAGGGGGGGGTGAATCAGGTGTAACTATTTAAAAACTTAAATCCGCAACTTTTAAAACTAATAGTGCAAGCTTAAAAATAGATAATGCAAGTATCACACAAGAGCATCACACAACACAGGATTTTACGAGGTTCACCGATGTGGCTACTCCTCAAGTAATGACTGTTTGGACTTCAATCCAAATCCAGTCTTTGCAAGGATTCTCTCTTTACAAATAATTCTCCAAGGACCCACTGGAAGGAGCACCAACCCCCGATTTTTTTCTTGCTGCAACAGTAAAGGAGCACCAACCCCTTTTACCAGGCACCCACTTGGATTTCAAATTTTTTAACAAAATAATGACATAAAAATGCCTTCTCTTTTACAAGACCCTCACTGGTCTAAGGCTCAAACAATCTATCTTACATAAGCATAAAGAGACTTGTTAGAGACTCAATATCTTCTCATCAATTCAAAAACCTCTCTGTTATTTTTACAAAAAATATGCAGGTTTTTGTTCTCTTGTTGTTGTTCATCCAACACTATTTACCACACTACGCCTTTTTATGTATTCAATAATGCACAGTGCAATTACTCTCTTCTGCACTCATTCGAGTCCATTTATTTGTTTTTCTCGAACAGATCAATTTCAAACGGCTCAAAGTTTCCCTCCAATTTCTCATGCATTCTTGGCTGTAAACAACGTGTCGATCCTTTCTGACAAGTTCTCGCCTTTTAGCCGCTTTCTTTCTGACTCACTCTGACATTCTGACAGCCTTTTTCTCTGCACATTCTGACTGGTATCCTGACAGTCTTTCTGCGTATCTCGGATCACTGATGTTCTTCTTTCTGATCTTTTGAAAACTGTGTATCCTTTATCTTCTACGATCAACTATGACTTTTGATATACGCAACAGAACAATGCTTCTGCAATCAGTTCTCGATACAACCGTCCAGCTGTTCTGTTCTGTCTTTAATGCTGTGTTCCGTAGCTCCCCTGTGAAGCTGTCACCTTTTCCAGTCAAGCTGTGTTACGGCCCTGCAACAGCCGTTTTTCTCTTAAATGCATTGCTTTGAAACTAACACTTGAAACTCCAGTCGACTCTTGCAGTGTATTCTCTAATCTTATGCTAACACCAGTCACTGGGAACTACACATTTGACTCCAGTTAACTTTATCAGAATCGGCAGCATGCTTGGTCGACACTCGTCACTTTGCATGCATATTTGACTTTTTCTCGCCAAAACCATTACCTCGTCGCGATATCGTGACGTTTGCTGCTTTCCTGCACTTTCCTTTGCTTACCTCCGACGAAATTGATACATGTCACGAAATCGTGACACATTTCGCTTTTGCTGACGTCATCCTCCATGTTGTCGCGAAATCGTGACATTTTTGGCTTGCTGAGGCTTCTCTGGAAACTTGTCGCGATATCGCGACATTTTTAGACTTGCTGACGTCATCTTCAAAGATGTCACGAAATCGCGACGCTTCCGACTTACAACGGCTTTTCTGGTAACTTGTCGCGATATCGCGACATTTTTAAACTTGCTGACGTCATCTTCAAGGTTGTCATGAAATCGTGACACTTTCGGCATCCTGCGGCTTTTCTTTGAACTTGTCATGAAATCGCGACGCTTCTGGCCTCCGTACAATTCTTTCTTCATGCAACCATGAAAACCTTACCTATAGCGAAATCGCTACACCTTTCTGACTTAACATTTTTCTTTGTTGCATCTTTCGAAAATCTAACTTTGTTGGCTTGGTGTTTCCTCTTGCTTCGACTTGCTGATCTCAAGACTTGTAGCGCAATCGCTACCCCATTGTGTTTTGAGTTTTGCACTTGTAGCGAAATCGCTACACCTATGCCCCTTGCTTTTCAAACTTGTGTCAAAGTCGCTGCCCCTTTGCACCTTTTATTTCAAACCTGTAGCGAAATCGCTACACTTTTCGCCTTGCATTTCGAAGCTGTAACGAAATCGCTACACTTCTCCGCCTTACATTTTGAGCCTGTAGCGAAATCGCTACACTTTGTTGCCTTGCATTTCGAACCTGTAGCGAAATCGCTACACTCTTGCATTTTGTATTTCGGACTTGTAGCGAAATCGCTACACCTTCTTGACTTATCACTTTTTCTTTGCTTTAGCCAGCGAAATTGCAACATGTAGCGAAATCGCTACGCTTTCTTCACTTTGCTGCTTTGCCTCCAACATGTCGCGAAATCGTGACAGTTTTTATGAACTTTCTCTCTCCTCTTTTTGTCGCGATGTCGCGACACTTTGCGCCCTTAGTGCTTTTCTTCCGAAACTGTCGCGATATCGCGACACTTTCTCATGCACTTTCTCTCTCATCCTTTTTGTCATGAAATCATGACAATTTTGCTTGCGCCTTCTCTCTCCTCAGCCATGTCGCGAAATCGCGACAGAAAACATGTCGCGATATCGCGACAGTTTTCTTCCTTGTATTTTTTTGCAAATTTCTGGATCTGGGTCCCCTCTGTTTTTCTTGAAATTTTCTGCACTTGATCTGACTGACCTCTGAACTGCATCAACTGCATCAATCTGTCTGTGTTGACAACAATTACAATACTTTTGCAATGCTTTTGCTGCACCTTGCTCAACAAATCAAGTAAGGGGGTTAGGTTGAACAATAGGACATGTTCCCTTTATTTGGGTTTTCAAAAGAGGGCCCCCCTTGTTGTTTGGAAATTGGGGGATACCAATGTTATAGTGACGACGTTGAAACGGTCTCGGTTGAGAATTTATGGCTTGTTCATTGGGAAGGACTACATTAGAAGAAGGTCGAGTAGTGACTCTTCTAGGAAATGGTTCTTCTGGAACATTAGCATCTATGATAGGTTGAATAGGATCTGATTCATTTTCAGAACTATTCGATTGTTTGAAGTAATGTCTACTTCACTTTCACTATCTGACTCTATATCACTAGAATCAGAAGTTTGAAAATTATGTAAGGGCCTGGTTGTAACCAAGGATAAGGTTGTGTCAAATATTTGAGGATCCTGAACAGGTAATTGTCCACTAATGGTTCCTACATATCGGGTAGGAGGGGGAACATTATGATGTTCAATTTTATTGGCTACCTCTTTACCATGTCTTGGTAAAGGGTGTTGAAATATGTCTAGAGCTTGATTGGCGTTTTGATTTTGATTTTGGGGAATAGTCTTTTGAGTATTATTAGGAGGGTTTTGTTTAGGTTGGAAGGCTTGCACTTCCATTTCATTATTGTCAATCAAATCTTGTATTTTATGTTTCAACCTCTTACAAGCGTTGGTAGAATGTCCAGGTCCTCTATGGAAATCACAAGTGCAAATCAACTCTATATCCGGGTATAGTTGGGTCAGGTTCCCTGATAGTTGGAAATTGGATTAAACCTCTTTCAAGCAGTTGAGGTAAAATAGTTGACAAAGGTTGGTTTAATCTAGTGAATTCTCGAGGAGGTTTTTCAGGAGGTTTCAATATGAATTTTTCTGTTGTCTTTGTTGCATTGATATTAGCAACATTTTTGCTGTCAGTGACTCCATCACCAACAACCTGTTTGTTTTTATATTGATTTCTAGATGTTTTCTCATCATCCTTCTTCCTAAGTTGGCCTCTCCTAATGAGGGCATCTTCTACTCTTCGAGCTAAATCTATAGCTTGATCGAAGGTAGTCAAAGTAGTTGTTGATAGCTCATAAGAAAGTTGTTCTTGTAAATTGTTGATGAAAATGTCCAACATTTCCCTATAGGGTAGCACAAAGTGCAGTTTTCCTGTCAATTGCCTCCATCTAGCTAAGAAATCGGCAAAGCATTCATCCTTATCTTGTTTTAGATTGTATAGGTCTTTAATAGTTACATGCCTCTCGATGTAGGCACTAAATTGATGGACAAATGATTCAACTGTTTCTTCAAAGTTTCTCAAAGAATGAGTGGGCAATTGATAGTACCACTCTAATGCCATTCCACCTAAAATTTTGGGGAACATTTTTAGTAATAGCAAGTCATCATGCGATATTTCATGACATGCTATCCTAAACATGTGAAGATGCTCTATGGGATCTTCGGTTCCTTTATATATAGGCAGAACAGGCATGGGAAAATGTTTAGGGTATGGTTGAGCTACAACTATGGGATCCAAAGGTTGACTACAAATCTCTCGATAATTATACGAGGGACGGTAGGGATCTATCTGGTCCATACGTGAAGCTAATTGTTTCACCATGGCTTCCAGATTACTAGTTTGCCCCCCATATTGATTTGGTAGGGCATTGACATGAGTGTTATGAGCGTAGGATGGAGGAATATGCAGATTAGATGCCATATTACTATTGTGTAAATTATTGGTAGGAAAAGTATTATGGAGGAATTTTGAAGTTGTATTATGTTGTATTCCAGATTGTTGAAAGTTTGTATTTGGATTTGTTTTAGGTTTCTGTTTATTTAAAGCATTTTGCTCAATAGTTTGGCGGAATAAAGTAGTGAAGGGAATTTTATTTTGTGCGGGAGTGATTTTAGGTTGAGTAACGGGTTCCTTAGGAGGTTGGGTAACCTGTTGTTTTGACATGCTTTGGGCTATAGTGACCATATCTCGCATTGGATGGTCCACCCTTGTCACTTTCTTGATCAATGAAAGACAAGGGATTAGTCCGCATATTGCACATATATTCCATGGTTGCTTGAGTTTTACTAATTTGCCCTTTATCAAGGCGAATGGCCACATTAAGGTCATCAATGTTTTCCATGAGAAATCTCTTGAAATGCTCTGCATTGTCAAAGGCAATATCTCCATTTGGAGCTATTCTAGGGGATGAGGATCCATCCTCTTTAACATTTTCTTCTTGTTCTTTATCTTCCCCTAAGTCTTCATCTGATTGACCTAGAGTTTCTCCTTCTGGATTTGTTTCTCTAAGAAGGACATTTGGGTTTTCAGTTGTATCTTGTAACCAATCTTCTCCTTCTCCTAGAGTTTCTTTGCCATTCCTAAGTTTAGGCATGGTGCTAAGTTTTGATTTCAGCAAATATATATATATATATATATATATATATATATATATATATATATATATATATATATATATATATATATATATGCAACAAATTAAAAGGTATATATTTATTATATACCTACTATAATATTTTAAAAATGAAATGTTTAGGTTTTTGCTAAGTTTTTTTTTTTATTTTTTTTAGTTTTTCTTTAATTTTTTGAAATAATACAATAAAGACAGCAAATAAAACAATAGATGCACGCAATAATAAGACTGAAAGTAAATGAGCTAGTTTTCTATGAATAACTTATGAATATCATTAATAGGTTCGAGTTGTTCAGGAGTCATGAAATGTTCTTCTTCAAATTGAAAGTTTTCTTTTAAGAATTTTATGAAAAGGGCTATGGTAATATTATCTGTCTCAGATGTTGGTTGATAGAAGTAAAGCTCGTGGCAATACTCTTGGTATAACACAGCACGAGGAACTCTATTTCATCTTTCCCTATCTGTAAGAACAACCTCTTGGTCTTCTACAAGGCCTAGGAATTGGTGCACAATAGCTGCGTTCTCGAGGTATTCCTCGAAGGTGAACAACTCTAAAGATACTAAGGCTCTCCTATAGGCTAACCATCTATGGCAGGCTCTCTGAAGTTCATGATAAAAAACTAATTGATGAGGATCCAGGATTCTATCCAAGACTAGCCTCTTAATCTGTTTAAGTTGTGTGGATCTAGATGAGATGATACTAAGTCTCTTGTCAAGTTCGTCCCACAAGGATTGATTTCTACTTGTTTCAGGGATACTAAGGACAGAATTAACTTCTATAGCTGCCAATTGATTTTCTACGTTTATAGTAACTGCTAACCTCTTTTTAGGAGCTACCATCTAAACATGAATTTAAACCTTAAATGTTTTAAAATGCATCTAAGTTTTAGTTGTTCTAATTTTTTTGTTTTGTTTTTGTTTTCAAAAGGTTATGATGCATTCACGTCGGGTTCACCAAAATGTATCGCTCCAAATTTTTTGCATCCCTAACTTCAGGCTATTGGATCCGTACCCGAAAGGAGGATGGGAAAAGGATGATGCGGTACCTCGGACGAGAGGACTTCACGAAGGTCACGCCTCTCAAGGGAGGTGTATTTTGGTGATTTTTCGATGGATGGTGGGTTCACCAGGAAACATTTAATGGCAGTTTCCATGCCTAGGTTTTGGAATGTGTTTAGATGAGTTCGTTTTGATCTTAAACATTCATCCTAGGTTTGTCCGAATGAAACTAAATTAAACTACATGAAAATGCAATTTTCATGAATACAACAAACAAATTTGAAAGCAAAAAATAGAGAATTTACAGGAGGAAAATGGGGAATACCTGATCCGGATGTCTGAAGAAGATTCTAATTTTGAAGCAGTCCCGATCGTCTGAGATTCGACATAATCGTCTGCAATCAGACGAGATCGTCTGAGATCTGACGAATTCGTCAGAGACCTGCAAAACCGAAAATAGATGCAAAATACAAAACATACTACAGTGCTAACAGAGGCAAATTACATCAAATAGCAATATGAATACTGAACAATATTTAAGAACAAAAATTAAAGCAAATTACTGTACTTAAATGACAAAACATGATCTTAATATGCAATCTAGGCTAAATGGGTGAACTCCAGATGCAAAATAATGTAAAAACTGAATAAATTGTCTAATTTGTAGCATAAGATGACAGAGAAAAAGGTGAGAAAAACAAACTCCAAGCACTGAATGCCTCGATGTGGATTGCAGTCGAGATCGTCTCGCATCGATACAAAATCGTCTCGTATTTGACAAGATCGCCTCCGATCCGGACAAGTTCGTTGGCGACGATGGGTGCTGGCTTCGGTTGAAAAATAATGCTGTACCTGCAACAAAATAATATGAAACTAATGCAAATGCAAAGTAGGGATGTTTCAACGTAGGGGGAATCAATTTACCAAGAATTTTAGCTAGGGGTTGGGGAGGGAAAATCCTAGAGGTTAAATAGGCTTAGAGGGAGTAGGTAGGAGGTTGGAGATCATCCCAATTTGGGAGATCTCCAACAGGGGAGGGTCCCAACGACACAGACACGCTTCTGCCTAGATTGGAGACTCGTTGGAAAAGATTCCAACTATGCAAATTCAGTTTTGCGACAAGATCGTTTGGACGTCCTAGTCCAGACGAAATCGTCAAATCTGGGGCGATATCGTCTGATCGACGACGATATCGTCAAACGGTAAAAAAAACCTCTAAAATTGGCACGAAAAAGGGGGAAACGGAATACCCAACGGTTAACGGGCGGTTTGGGAGGTTAAATTTGATTTTTAAAATTATTTACTAAGGTGAATGTAAATTTTATAATTTTATTGTGCCAATTTTAGGGTGCTACAGTGATGTGTTTATCTCCCAGACCGATGAACCATCGCAGAGTTGCATCGTCTAATGTGGAAGGAAATAATTTCAACTTCTGCACATTTGATTTGTAATCCACAGACCTGCACAAAACATCAAATTTAAATAAAAACAGGTCAGCATCCTTAGTCGGGTGTCCTCTGAAGGACGGGAGGTGAGCAAGGGATATGTTTTTCATTTTGGTATCTCCTACTCCCTCCTCTATGGGGAAACTAAAGCCATATGGGACTTCATCGTTATTTGCCATTTTTTCAAGAAATGTGGTTTCTAATGTAGCGTTTATGGCCTTACGATCGTTTAAAAATTTTTGAGTCAATGCTCTAAGGTTGTCTGGCAAGATCGTCTGATCCTCCACAACCTTCCACAATAGGGCTTCCTCTAGAGGAGTCCTATTAAATAGGGGATTTGTGATAATTCATTCATCCCCTTGTTGATGGGATGAGGCGACACTTTGCACAAAGTGCGGTTCCTCACTCCAATGGATGCTGGTAGGTCGGACGGGTCTAACTCAAATCCAAAATGCTTGGCTGACTCAGGTCCTGATGGATTAGTTCTTATAAAGCGATCGTCAGGTCCTCTTCTTCTAGAAGAACTCATGCAAGGTCAGGTGAAGGTTTCAAGGTATTCTAGGTAATCTAATTGAGACGCTTCCCCGACAACGGTGCCAAAATGTTGTGGGCCAAACAAGGTGAATGGTTTCCTAATTTTGTCACATGCTCGTGCATTTAATTATCAACCCAGGGAGCTTCGTAAACTTGTGAAGAGTTAAAACTAGGTTACTACAATACCACTGGAGGGTGAGTCTGCTAATCCTACATTTGGGGGGTTTTTTTGAGATGGTTTTCAATCATTCCTACACTCCTCAATAAATTACGTAAGAATAATAGAAATAAATATACAAAAATAAATCTAATGCACATTCATGGAAATAAACCTACTGCAAATACTGAAACTAGTAAATTAATGAACGTTCTATGAAAGTAATAAACTGATAAATAAACAGAAAGGAAATGGAGAAGAAATATTGGCTTGGAGAGGGTCCAGGCTCTAGCAGCTTCTTCCTGATTGAACAAGCGCTTTAGAACTTCTGTAACTGTAGTATATTTATCAATGCATTACAATGTAACTCTAAAATGGATCTTTATTAATTCCTTCTATATATCGCTCTATATTTTCTATATCGCTATATATTTTCTTAGAACGATCTGCGTGTGTTTATATAACACACCCACAGAACTTCTGTTACAAAAGTGGTTACAACAGTCGATTCTTCCCAGACTAAATTAGAACAGTCTGGTGAATGCAATCAATGTTTGGCATTCTGTTTTGATGGTGACGTGTTCATTTCAACTTGTTCTTTGTCTGGCATCCATAAGACATTTTGATACGTTGGTGCTATCTCCAATTTAGCTCTACATGACGCAGAGCTGGAACTGCACCAGTCGCTATCATCCATGTCCTTTGAGTCTGGTCAACGGGCAAAGAATTAGTGGTGCCTTCCGATTGCAGGGAGGCACTCCCATTCAATTGGTGCCTTTCGACTGTAGGGAGGCATTGATATTCAGTTGGCGCCTTCCGACTACAGGGAGGCGCTGTCTTTGGTTTGGTGCCTTTCAATTGCATGGAGGCGCTGTCTTTGGTTTGGCACCTTTCGACTATAGGGAGGCGCTTGCATTCAAATGGTGCCTTCTGACTGTAGGGAGGCGCCCATGTTCAATCGGTGCCTTCCGACTGCAGGGATGCGCCTATGTTCAATCGATGCCTTTCGACTGCAGGGAGGCGCTGTGTTCAATTGGTGCCTTTCGACTGCAAGGAGGCGCCTATGTTCAATTAGCGCCTTTTGACTGCAGGGAGGTGCCTATGTTCTCTCCATTGACTCCCGATGAAATAAAGTGTCAGGTCCATCGAAAGGACCTCGACTGTTCCAAATCTAACTAAATCAACTGCAATTCCACAAAACATACTAAAAGCACACAAATTAGATAACACGCATAATTATATCAAATATCTATATAATCATTTATAAAAGCACGCAATCCTTATTATACAGCCGCATATTGATCCAAGAAGTGTGTACAAAATATGAGCATTTCTGGTGCTCATCAGAAGGTCCCAGGTTCGAATCTCCATCCTACCAAAAAATTTGAATTGGGTATCCAAAATCCAATTGATAATGTTGGTGTGGGCAGGGCTGAGCATGACTCCCGGGTGACTTTGATGGTGTAGAACCCCCTGGTCATGGTCTCTCAGACCAAGGTAGCCCTGCAAGGGGTTTTTTGCTTTAAAAAAATTATGTGACTTACCATTGTAAAAGTGGAAGGAGTGAAGCATGCATTAGCATGCACTAGTAGAATAGGATACTGAGTTCCACATATTGTATCAAGTTTTAATTTTTGTGAGTTTACTATAATAGCTATTTCATGAGTCATTTTTGAATTTTCTTATGTTATTTACTTGTTCATTAGACTTCCATTAACATAGTTATAATATTGGAAGCTTATTTCATTACTTGTGGCTAGATTTATTTTAAGTTTAAAGCTACAAAAGCTAACATGATGCAAGTAATACATCCATAACAATAAAAACTACAAGAAGGATTTTGAAACCAGTTGTTTTGCATCAATTTCATCTCAAGAATTAAATAAAAAATATGCATAATGATAGGATATGTGAATAAAGGATCGAACAAAGGCCCACCTTCATAGAAATTATAGGTCAATCATTTAGAAGATTGAGTGTAACTATATCTTGAGTTTCATTGCATTTGCAAGATATCCTATCTAAACAAAACCAACATAGAACATAGTAATGATGAGAAAGGCACAAGCCAAGACTCTACCAAAATTCTGTAGTTCCCTTATTGAAGCTTCAAGTGAATCTCTCACAACAAAACACAACACTAGCAACAAAAGGTAATACCTACCATCCTATGAAGGCATCGATTTTTGAAATGAATTAAAATTACACTTGATGATTATTGTTATTGCAAAATATTGTAGACATCTACAAAAATAGAGAAGGTGCAGTGATGTTGATGTATGGTTGCGACCTAATGCAATTTCTAGTGGAACTAAATAAAATATAGGTGAAAAATGAATTTCGATAGTTGACACCATTAAGGGCAAATATTGATTTGTAAAAATAAAATAGGCCACAAACCCTCATAGTAAAAAAATTATTATCATTACCTCTGCTATATTATGTCCAATGTTTCCATGGGTACACATATTCCATGGCTTCCATTGAATTCCTTATGTTAATATGCTTAAATTTCTTAACTACTCACTTTCCTTGCATTTCACTTGCACACAACCTAGATATAATTATTATACACTACAATTTATTTCTTTTCCTAATTTCAAGAACTAAGCTTCTCATTGTATAAAATCTCTTAGTTATGAATCCATTCAGAGGTATTATTAGATTACCTACAATGATCCATTCTATAGAACATCTAGAGATATTTTAAAAGCCTTAAGGTGAATCAGTGGTGGGAAATAAAATGCAAGCAATCTATAGACTGAGCTCCCCACCAAAGAAACAAAGATGTTGAATCTAGCATCAAAGGTTGCAAGTACTGCATGCATAACAACAAAGCCTACAAGAAGAATTTTAAAACCAGTTTTTTGCATCAATTTCATCTCAAACATTAAATAAACACATTATGGTATTAATAGGGGATGGTTCATTTTATATGATGAAGAAGTCCATTGTTTCTATTAGCAACACCTTTGCAATAATGGATGAAAATAAGTACCTGAGAGCCACCCTCCCCCACGAAGGGTCACTTAGGGATAAAATGGAGACACCTAGTTAGGGTCATCCTGGGTTGAAACTAACATAACTAACATAATTAGGTGAGATATTGGATAGAACTAAATTTTCACATTTTAAATGATTTTTCTAGTTTTTGACTAAATGGCCATCTAAATCTACAACCATCATTGTTCCAAAAAAAATTGACCAAATCAAAGGAAATAAGGAAAAAATTAAAAATAAGAAGAATAAAATAAATTAAACAAAAGCTGATAAAATGGCTTGACAACATTACATTATTCCCCTTGTAGAGTTTTAAACTTGCTTGGCTATCCACCACACAAATAAAATCTGCATAACCATTCTCGTGTTTCCATTGCAGAAGAAAAATATTAAAACCATACAATAGAATGTTGCAATTGACTAGTAATTTGGCTTTATTCACTCCAAGTATCTCCATTCCCCATAAAATAAATTGGGTGCTTCAAATCCCATACCTTTCACTGAGTCAGATGGATAAATTAGCCCTATACATTCCAAATCATACTGATTTCACTGTAACTAATGGATAAAATGGCCCACTCCACTCCAACTCACTCCCTTTTCATTGCAATGGATGAACAAATCTACCATTGCAACTTCAAAATACCTTCTTTAATTGCAACTGATAAAAAAATTAGCCCTATATAGGACTTTAAATCCCATACCTTTCACTAGAATTAAAGGGTAAAATGCTTCCATCCTTTTGAAATCCCACCACTTTCACTACAATTGAGGAGAAAAATGCTTCCATATTTTTGAATTCCCACCATTTTCACTACAACTGTGGAGCAAAATGCTTTTTTATTTTTGAAATCCCACAACTTTCACTACATTTGAATCATAAAATATCCCCTACAAAACATTAGATCCCATCCCACACCTCTTTTCCAAGAGAAGAGAGAAATGCCAAATATTTTCCCATGCATCCTTTCCTTACAAATTTGGTTTTCCTTCGTGTCCATGCATCCTTTAATTTTTTTAAGTGAAATAGACTAATAGGATGGTTTTAAACCGCCCTCTTAGGGTGACCCTAAGAGGATGGTTACGCTAAGAGGGCAGTTTTAGACCTCCCTCTTAGGATCTATTAGGGTGGTTTTTTATTGTTGTACAAACCATTATTTTTTAGCCACCCTTGAAAGCCTTTTTTGGAGTAGCGTTCCTTTATGATTGTCTACATGAATGACATCCTCATATTCAATAATGCATGGGAAGAACACCTCTAACACATACATTAAGTCTTGGTTATCTTCTGGAAAGATAATATCTATGTTAATATGGAGAAATTTACCTTTGGTGTCACAAATATATTATATCTACTTTACCTGTTTAACAAATAAGGATTTCCTAGCAACAAAAAAAAATCACATCGTTCAAGAATTTCTAGCACCAAAGAACTTAATAGATATTAGGATATTTCTTGACCTCACCAACTTATGTTGTAGGTTTATCTTAAGGATTTTATCACATAGCATGGCCATTAAACTAATTCATGCATAGTAAGGTAAATTTCTAGTGGACTTCATAACAATAGACATTTGATGAACTAAAACACCTCATTTCTTCCATGCCCATGAAATTTATGTTACATATCATACAACCATTCAAAATGTAAAATAATCATTCTAACTATGCACTAGATACCATCCTAATCTAAAATAGGAATCCAATGGATTACCATTCTAATACACTCTCTTACACAACTCATTGTCACTCCACATGTGAGAAGTTGTATGTCATTGTTCAATTTCTATGATAGTAGCACTATGATATCATGGGTAAAAGAACTATAATATATTTAAATCAAAGTTCTTTGTAATTACTCTATTTAATTGTAGAGCAAGATAGAGAATGCTATGCACATGAAATGGATGGCTTATCTACAATAATTCAATATTATGATCAAAACATCACAAGGGATAGGAGAAGTAGGTAATAGACTATTCAAGTCACCCATTGGTATAGACATTGTTGTCTATCCTCAACATTGGAGAGCATAGCACTAAATATTGGCAACTGTTATATTCCTAATATGTTGATATTATTGACATCCATTGCTAATTAGTAGAAAAAAAGTCTATGCCAAACCACCATATTAGGATGGATTGTTGTACCATATTGTAGATATCAACATGCCATCTAATGCACCCCTCCAACTACTATTCTAGAAAGCACATTACTTGAAATTAGTTGAAAATTTAAACATCAAGAAGATATTTGCAATAGCACAACACTTTCACTAATCACATATATACTAGGAAGTAGATCTCTACATCAAATAAAGTATGTCATGTAGCATTGTCAAACCGCAAAGCAATAATATTGGGCTCTGCATACCATTGTAAATATCTTCTAGGCATTATAAATACATCAACATTAAATTATCTTAAGGTTACCAACTATCAAGTGCCAACAAGATTATATCTTCATAGTCATGGTTAGTTTTAGCAAGATGGTTATCATATCTCCATGCAACAAAAGCATTGATAATTTCAAGATTACTTATCAATTCATATAGTAGATTTTGTTTTAATTCAACCTACCTAAATCCATTGTTTCAAATAGAGACAATCAATTTCTTAACAACTTCTAACACCAACTCTAGACACTCCTGGACATCAAGCTTGAACATTCTAAAACTTTCCATCCATAGAATAATGGAAAAATCTAGTTATCTAATAGAATGAGCTAGTACATCTACTACAAATGTATAAAAACAACCATCCATAGATGTGGAATGATATTTTGTCATAAAACCAACACTCCTAAAATGATGTTGTTCATTCCTTCACAAGGCATAGTCCACTCCAACCATGTCTAGATTTTCATCCTAGCCCCCTAGTAGAAATTACCTTCCACATACCAACTAATACCAATACTAGCTTAAGCCAAGAAAGACAATAAGGTAAAAAAATTATTATAGCAAGTGTAGAACATCTAGACATAAGTCTAGTAGATTCTATAACCCAAAGTACAAAGAGCACCTTGACTAGCATAGGATATTGTACATATTCCAAGTTAGGGATAAGGTTTGAATCCACCTAAAAAAGTAATGCTTCTTCATCCCACACTAGAAACCATTATGCTCTTTTTCATAGGTGGAGGTTGATGCAATGGATGGCATTGCTTATCAAGGGGGAATGAATGATATAAGCAAGATAGGGGTTTCTTAGAGTTCCTCAAGGCTTGATGCCAAATACATTTTAGAGCTTTAGCCTTGATTCCTATCTAGAATCTCCACTAAATAGTCAACATTAACTCCTACATTTGTGTTACATATGTGTTGTAGATGAGTTGGAGAGGGTAGGGTAATCCTCCAAGGGAGGTCCTAGTTCGAATATCCACCCTACCAAATGCACATTGGGTACCCAAAATCTAGTTGATAATGCTAGTGTGGTCAAGGCCGGGTGTGACTCCCACATGATTTTGATGGTGTAGAACCCCTTGGTCGTGGTTTCTCATACCAAGGTGGCCCCGCAAGGGGTTTTTCTCTAAATTAAAAAAAAAACTCCTACATTGGTGTGAATACTGTATTAGCATAAAATCAATTTGGTACCAAGACTATGTTAGCATTGAAATACTTTGGTGCCAAGACTATGTTAACACAAAACCACTTTGGTACCTTCACTATTTTAACACCAAGCCTTTGGCACACATCCAATTGAAACCCATCTAAAAATAATGAATGTCATTGGTACCTATATGAGTATGATAAACAACCAATGACACTATCCCATGTCACCATTAAAAGGTTATTACAATCATTTTAAACTAGTTTAGCCACTTATCCAATTTAATAACTAACATCTAGATTTTTATGGTGTAAGAAACATATTTTTGATCATTCTTATTTTTTCAAGGCACATAAGAAGCTAAAGAATTTAGCATTCTAGCTTCATTCTATAGTCTATATGAATATAATTTAAGAATTATTTTTATAAATGGTAAATCAAGAGTCTATGATTTATTCCTACCTTTTATTTTATGTATTCTCACTAACACCTTTGTAGAATAGAACACTTTTCTTCTTGTAGTGCCAATTGTACTCAACATTTGTAATTTCGTCTCATGATTAATACAAGAGTTTATGTTTTTTAGCCTATTTTTCATTTGTAACATCTTTCTATAACATTTTATTATGAGTCTGCTAAGGTGTATTTTAGCAAAATAATATACCCAAAGTTTATAAACTATAAAAGGGTAATTATAATTTGTAAGGCACTATTAATTGGTCCTATAGGTTATTCTTTGTGCAATTCATCTTTCATGTGGATCACCTATATAGAGCACCCTAGCCTCTTCATTTTTGTAAAAACCTTCATTATTTCTAAAATACCACATTTGTTAATTTTCCCATATTTTCTTGGAAACATTATCAAAATTAAGTTTGAGAAACCCAACTTCTAGACTATTCAAATTTATCACAAATCAATTTAGATGCTTTATAGTAACTTCATTATTGCATATCATCCCTACATGTATATTCAAAATCAAAATTAAGTTTGAGAAACCCAACTTCTAGACTATTCAACTTTATCACAAATCAATTTAGATTCTTTACAATAACTTCATTATTGCATATCATCCTTACATGTATATTCAAATCTTGTAACCGAGAAAATAACACATCTTTTTCTACACTTGAGACTTCTCATGATAAACACCATTCCCATAAATATTCAAAAAGATCAATAACAATACTAGTCAAAACTTGGATGCCATTTTAGGAATTATTCCTGAAATTTCTATTATTCCTTTCAAGCAAACAAAAGTTTCTAAAAATTAATGGGTGGATTAATTCTATATGTGATTCTTAATACTTTAACTTTGAAATAATTTATCCAATATTTCATTAACTTGATTAATGTTATATGATCTTATTAATTTAATAAAAATATGCTACTTTAAAATATTGAATAAAATAATATTATTTGTATTATCTTGGTTAAAATGTTAGATCAATTTGAATTAACATGTTAAATTATTTATAAGTACCTAACTTCAATAAAATTGCATATGTATAAAATAAATATCAATTCAATTAAATTATTAATTTTATATAAATTAAATAAATTATTGAGAAAATATTATAGCTATAAAACAATAAGAATGGAGCTGCTCTTATATCTGAAGTGTTCCATCAATGGCCTCAACCCTTTGTTAGCCTAAAACTTAAGTACCTATGGAAAATATGTTGGCATCATTTTCTCTGGTAGATTTGGCTAGAAAGGAACCATAGAGCTTTTAAGGATACCATTCACAACCCAAAAACCATCATCAACAGGATTATTGTCTTTGCAAAAGAAAACCTTAGCACCTTAGTGGATGAGAACCACTCAATTCCTCCCCAATAAAAATAATTAGCTCGGGCCTTAGGTATTGAGGACAAACCTTCCATTCCTTTGCCCAATCCTAGAAATGGGATTTCTTGGGAGCCACCCCCCTAGGGTTGGTTTAAACTAAATTTTTATGGTGCATCCAAGGAGAACCCGGGAAGAGCTGGAGCTAGAGGAATAATCAGGGATCATCAAGGAAATCTGGTCAAGGCCTTCGTTGAACCATTGGGAATCAAAACTAATAACGAAGCAGAATCTAGAGCCCTTTGGAGAGGGATGCAAGTAGCCCAAGCAACTCAAGGTAACTTGATGATTGAAGGTGATTCGATGAACATCATCAACCTGTTAACCAATGGCAAAAAACCTCCATGGAGAATCGAGGGAGTCATCCATGAAGTGAGAATCTTTTTTGCGGTAAGACAGAACATGAGGGCTCGTCACATGTACCGTGAGGCCAATAGGTCAGCTAACAAATTAGCCAACATAGGTGTTGATGTTGGTAGTTTTGTGACATGGACACAAGGTGTGCCACGTGAAGTGGAAAACATTATTAGTCATGAAAATAAACCTACCCATTAAGGAGAAATATGAATGGGTGTTCTTTCCCCATGGAGTTGGTAATAACTATGGGGTTTCCCTCTAAATCATACCAAATTGGAAATGAAGGTAACAGGGTGTAAGCCTTGGAGGATTTCGATAGAGAATAGGAAATGGGCAAGCAAAAGGTTTCACAAGTGCAAAGTTCCAAACTTCAATTTCCTGTCAATGTAAGTAATGTTTACAGTTATGTTTAGGTATGGGTGTGCCTTCTTAGTAAGATGTTGTAGGGGATTCAACACAAGTTATGGTAAGAAATTTTCAAGGATGACTAGGATCTACAATCTCAGCAGAAAGCTGGATATTGTAATAGGTTTTGGGTTAACCTGCAAAACCCGATAATTAATGAAGACTTTTATTTACCAAAAAAATTATCATTTACTAGAAGGATTTAATATTTAATGAATAGTCACACTTTTAAGTAATAAAACTTATTGTATTATTTATTTTTCGAATAAATACATTAAATCAGAACATGTACATGCACATTATGTTCATGTCATTCCTAGTAAGTTATATTACCTAAATATAATAGAATAAATCCTCCCTCCCAAATAATATGTAAATTCACTAACAAAATGATCTTTCTTATGAATTTTGTTAAATAATATTTTTTTAATTGTATTTTTCATGTTAAACTTATGGGTTGACTCATATTTCTACTTAATTTGCTAATTCTTTCTCATACATCAAATATTTTTTATATTTTTAAAATATAAATATATATATTTGTATTTATTTAATAATTTGTTTAAGATATTATATATTACTCTTTGAAGGGTAAAATTTTAAGTTATCCTTTAAATAAAAATTTGAACTATTCTCTCCATTTCAAGGTTAAACATGATAAATAAAACAATTTTTTTATTAAGGCAATTTTTATTTTACTCCTCTAAATATGGAATGAAAAGGAGAAGATTTATATTGTTTTGTGGACTTTAACATAACTTTTGGCACAATACCTATAAGTAAATTAGGGAGTATAATGGAAGACTTAGGTATACCAAAAAAAATATAAAGCAATAGTTCATAGATTCTATGAGAAGGTTCAATCTAAAATTAAAACACAAGCAAGCCTTTCAAAATGCCTTAGAAGTGACATAAGGGTTAAAAAATTATCCCCATTATCCCTTAGCTTATTTATATTATGTATAAATAAACTAAAAGAATGATTAAATCTGAATGGATAGAATGGTGTTCATTTGAGAAGGATTTAGAAATGCCTAGTTACAAAAAAAATCAAAATCAAAATAAAAGAGTTAGTTATATAAGAGATTCTTCTAGCAAAAAAAAGTACCTTCCCTATAAAGGCATCTATTATGGTTCATTATCTAATTTATCTTTAAAAAAATCAAATGGATAGATGCAAGAAAATGGTCTAAAGCCATGTGAAAGTTGCAAGAGAAGAAGATTTCAATCAAAGAAAGAAAACATGGATGAAGCAAAATAATAAGTGAATGAACAAATAAAACATCAACTTGCATTAGAGGTAAAATAATAACAAAGATGGAGGCATTGCCCCCAAGGGCTAGGTGTATTGTTAATTGTCCATCTAATCATACACTTACCCAGAAGAGGCCTAGGTTCAAACCTTGGAGGGCATGCATGTTTGCAAAGGTAGTAGTTTACTTTGAATCCTCTGAGTGTGCGCCAAATCAACGATGATGGTATGAATCCCGAATGATCAATGGTCCTCTTCACATCGGGTTATAAATTAACAAGGTGGTATAGGATCGTTGGGAACAACCCCTATGGTTTGAACCCTACACTTGCAATTACTAAAAATAGTGTGGATGTAACCAACTCTCCTATGTATCCAAAAACAAATATGGATGTATTTTCTAAGAAAAAATCACAACTATGTTGGAAAAAGAGTTAGAAAAAAACAAATATTATCAAGCTGAACTTAACCCTACATATGATCATCACCAAAAATTTTATATGGAAAACATATCAATTAGACAATGGATATGTACATGGTCCAGTTAAACAATGGATATGTTCATGGTCCAATTCATGACTAGCTCACACTGTATTTGATGTAAAATAAACATATGGAAGACACCAAAAGAGGAATAGAAGGAGACTACATATACCTTTTGTACTTTAGAGGCAACTGAAACATAAAAACATTTTATTTTGGATTGCAACGTATATAATGACATTCAAACTAACTATATATATTTTTTGAAGAGGTTAAAAAGCAGAAGGAGAAGACATATACCTTTTGTACTTCATGGGCAATTGAGACATAAAAACATTTTATTTTGGATTGAAAACATATAATGATATTCAAACTAACTATATATATTTTTTTGAAGAGGTTGAAAAGCGGAAGATGATATATACCTCTTGTACTTCATGGGCAATTGAGACATAAAAACATTTTATTTTAAGGCATATAATGATATTCAAACTAACTATGTTTTTTTTTTTTTTTTTAATATTGAAAAGCAAGAGCATATTAAGGGTCATCCTTCTTGTGAATTGAACTTGGGTCTTCCTTAAGAAAGCCCAATAACTTTTGTCATCCCGGTATCCTTGTTGAGACATTTAAACTAAATGTATTGATCATATAAAAATAAAATCCTTGCAAAATTTGTTTAAAGAAAATAAAATATAAAATATAAAAAAACTCATTATTAAAATCAATAATAAAATATTAAAATTACATTAAAAATGATTAGGTTACACTAAGATTTACAACCATAGTTCATTGTAAAATTCCTATACTATAATCAAGATTGAACATCATGATGTTAAAACCCTTCTATTTTATTCTAAAAGTTAATATAAATTTTAAAAAGCTACAAATTTCATCCCTTCTACAAAACCAAAGCATTGGCTATGTAACACCGATAAAAGCAATGAAGCACATCACAAAGGTTCCAATCCCACGGGCTTGCCCATGCACAGACAGTAGCCCAAATCTGATTCCTTCCTCTGAGTGGTGCACCAGGTGCACCAGATTGATGACGACGGTGCAACCCCTGTGCGTCCGGCGGTCCCCATCTCACGCCGGGTTACCATGTACCGAGACGGTGGAAGTCCTGGGAGCCTTTGCAGATAGTTTGAACCCTACCAGCTGTGCTGGTAGTTACTAAAAATCGTGATTGTAACCATTGCTTCTATATATCAAAAAAAATGAAGCACATCACAAACAATTTAAGTACAAAGTGGTGGTCCATCGTTGATTGGGGCCACCAATAAACTCATGCTACGGTTCTTTGTCATGCATTAAGATCATGAGAGGACCATCTTGCCAGCAATGGATTGTCACCTTTGAACACTCAAGAAAAATGTATATACGGAGAGATATTATAGGATAATCCTAAATATACATTTATTTCAAAAAGGAAGAAGACGAGAGAGAGTCGTAGAAAACAAAAATCCGTGTCAAGCGATTACTTCAAAAGCAAGATGCCTGCAAGAAACATGGGGACCTCAACGTGACCAACGTGTACCTCTTCCTTTATTGTTGCTTGCTATTCCACTTACACCAGTCGGTACTTTTCTTTTGGACCATATCATCTTCTGCCGAAAGGTGTTTTCACTCCTCACACATGAGTTGTTTCTGCAGTGCTAGGTCGACACTCTTATGATTCCATTGAGCCATTCTGATGACATCACACACAACCAGTAACAGAACCCTCATAAACGCTTGCAAGCTCCAATCACAAATATAAAAGCATACATACAATTCATTTATTTATTTTAAGATTTAGTTAATGCAACAAATTTTTACAATTATATGTTTAGAGTTGGGTATTTTTATTGATTTTTATAAAGGTGGAATTAAGTTTATGAGCATCTTCAAATTGAATTTATTAATACCAAATTTAACACCTAATCTCATTGCAGAAGATAACAGGATCCGACTTATCACTTCATTCTTCCAGCCTCTAGAGGCCACGACCACAAGCGCCAAGGTGATCACAGAGATACAACAAAGATCAACTCGCCGTAAACTCCAACAAAGAACATCTACGACTACATCCAACTCTTATATCACTCACTTCTCTTCAGCCTTGAATGTTGAGAGTAATCATTGATCCACAGATCTTGTATATCACATATCATTCTGTTTACTGGTTTTCTTCTTACTTTATTATCTCTGGAGCTGCATTATTGCTTTGTATATGTCTTACTTTACAGTTCTATTGACCTCTTTTGATCACCGATGAACATTAATACAAATTCAAATTCACATAATCTCACAACAATTTAATCTTTGAATCGTAAACAAACCAAAACACAATCTATTTCCCTGTTCCATTAGGAGCAATTCATTTATTGCCGAGGACCGAAAAAAACAAAACAAAATAAAACAGAGTCGGTCATCAATGTCTCAGAATAATGCTCAGATGATAAAATTGACAGCATTATCTTCTGTGCCGACCACACGGCTAAATTTCGTAGTCGGGAATTGAGTTGACACAATCAATTGTTTTCGATGTAAAGCAGAATTGGAGTGCCCAGTGCGTATCAATATCAAAATAACATTTGAACCGAAATTTCTTGTCAGTCGAACACGATAGAGTTTCTACCTTTTAGTTGTCTGGCACATTTCCATCACGTCTCTGTGGGATTGGATGCCTTTTCTTTTCTAGTAAATTTCGCTTTTATTCTATCCTTTCTTTATTGAAAAAGGATGCAATCATACAACTCACAAAGCAGAAGATCTCCAAGCATGACGTTGAGAAATATGCAACTGTCGCTAGGTCTTATTGTGACCAGTGGTTGTGGTCTTCTTGTGAACATGCTAAGCGTTTTCTTTTTCTTTCCATTTCCCCCATAAAGAATGTTAAGATGTTTAATTCGTTAGCTAAATATTAATATCTATTAACAAACGTTGACAACAAAATTGAATAAACACTGACTACTATTAATTGGCTTATTTTTTCTGACTACAAAATTGTACAAACACTGACTACCAAATTTTGCACTGACAAATTAGCTTATCTTTTTAGTAACGTAGAGTAATGGACCTATGGTGCGTTGAAACGAATAACGAATATTCCAATATTCCACATGCACTACAAAAGGTAGGATGTTGACGGTATTACATCAACTGTCTTTAGTGACAGAATCAGTATCAACATGTAACATCCTCCCACCTACTTTGATGGTGAGGTGTTTTCAGGCTGACATAATGGTTTTTTTTGTTTTCTAACTCGTTAATGTGATGATGTAAGTTTAGTGGTATATTCTATGATTAAAATTTCGTTCTATGTTAACTTATTTATCTTGTTAGTGTAGTTTGTGTGTATAATCCCACGTTAACTATGTTGTGGGACTTGAGTGGTTTATAAACCCCAACACTTGCCATACTTTTTGTCAATGGGATAGCAGGCTTAAAGGTGTAAGTCTTGTCTAGGAACCCCAACACTTGCCATTCTCTTCGTCAATGGGGTAACAGGCTTAAAGGTGTAAGTCCTTGGTCCCATTTTGTGGGATTCCTCACCTATGTAAGTCCTTGGTCCCGTTTTGTGGGATTCCTTACCCCTATTAACATCGAGTTTGGGCATGTGTGTGGGAGACTGGCCCTCTTGCTTTCTAACCGGTTAACGTGATGATGCAAGTCTAGTAGCATATTCCATGATTGGAATTTTGTTCTTGTTCCACATTAATACCTATATACCTATCTATCTATGGGATTCCTCACCCCTATTAACATCGAGTTTGGGCATGTGTGGGGGACTGGCCATCTTGCTTTCTAGCCGGTTAACGTGATGATGCAAGTCTAATGGGATATTCCATGATTGGAATTTCGTTCTCGTTCCACATTAATACCTATATACCTATCTATCTATTTATGGGGTATATTCCATGATTGAAATTTTCTTCATGCAAGTCTAGTGGCATATTCCATGATTGGAATTTCGTTCTCGTTCCACATTAATACCTATATACCTATCTATCTATGGGGTATATTCCATGATTGGAATTATGTTCACGTTAATATCTATCTATAATATCTATCTATCTATGGGGTTCCATTAAATACAAAAACTAACCTATCTATCTATGGGGCATATTCCATGATTGGAATCAATATTCAATACAATCTCAAATCTTAATAATAATATATATATAATTTAACGTGATTAAGTTAAAAGACAATCTTTTAAAATTTAATTTTTTTAAAAAATTATCTCAAAAATATAACAACAAAAACATGTTAATTAAAATACATTTTATACTAAATCATCTTTTTATATTTCAATATGTTGTTTTCAACTAAACATAAAATCAATAAATTTATATATATATATATATATATATTTTTTTTTGAAAAAAATGAAAAAAACTTGTATTAAAACAAAAGACAGTTACAAGAGGGAGAAAGGGCATCCCAACCAAGCGCAAAGAGACCAGAAGTACAAAGGGCGCGAAAACGCGACATGTCGCGAAAACGCGACATGTCGCGAAATCGCGACACCAAACCAAACAACCGCCGCGCCACCAACAACCGGCCGCGATAACGCGACAAGTCGCGAATCGCGACATGTCGCGATATCGCGACAAAAAGCGCCGGAACCACAACACACGGAAAAAGTCGCGAAATCGCGACAAAGACAAAGACCAAATCACCCAAACGCCAAAAGCGTCGCGAAATCGCGATGAGAAAGCCCGAAGGCACTCGCTCCCCGAAACTGTCGCGAAATCGCGACGAGGACCTCTTTGATCAACAACTTTGAGAAAGTGTCGTGACATCGCGACGACTTTTCCTTGGAGCCCCACTTGGCCGGAAGTGTAGCGAAATCGCGACAAGAAAACCAATGGGCGCCCCATCCGCAAAAGTGTCGCGAAATCGCGACATGTTCACCCCCGAGGTGCCCATTACCAAAACTAGTCGCGAAATCGCGACGTTTTTCCTGCAAGCAGTTTTTCTCCAGAACTGTAGCGAAATCGCTACAGTGTTTGCCCCCGTGCTTCCTTTCCATAAACATGTCGCGAAATCGCGACAAAGTTATCCATTGGGAGGCTTTTCTCAAAAAGGTCGCGATATCGCGCTCGGTTTTTCCCCTTAACTAAATTTTGCTCAAAACATCTCAAAATCGCAACAAGTATGCCCCTTTGAGTCCTTTCCTCAAAAAAGGCACGAAATCGCGACGAATTTTCCTTAGAGTAGCTTTTCACACAAATTGTCGCGATATCGCGACGGTTTTTCCCTTTCATGCAATTTTTTCAAAGCGTCGCGATATCGCGACACTTTTCCTCCAGCAGCAAAACCAACCAAAAAGGTCGCGACATCGCGACACCTTCTCATCAACGACCGCGACGACGCAACATGTCGCGAAATCGCTACAATATTCCTCCCAAAGCCGCAGCAACCAGAAGGGTAGCGAAATCGCTACAGTTTTCCAGGATAGGTCGCGACAGAGCAACATGTCGCGACAGAGCGACATGTCGCGACAGAGCAACATGTCGCGAAATCGCGACAGAAAACCAAACAGGGTCGCGACGACGCAATATGTCGCGATATCGCGACAGAAACTAACCTTAGTCATTTTTGAGCTCATGGATGTAGGGATCGTTCCAGACCACTCCGAATCTCTTCATCTATCATAGGCATATCACCGTGCAAACTGAACACCTACCTCTTTCTCAAGACCCATCTTCGCAAGGAAGTCACCACCGTGTTCGTATTTCTACTCACATACACAGGGATGACATCATCTAACTCCCTCCATAACTCCTTGATTTGAGATATCAACATCCGTAGCCTCCGTGCTTTTAAAGAGAAATTCCGCAAGCAATCTAGAGCGCCGATCAGACTTGAGAATCGTATTCAAGAATTATCCTCCAGTGACCCCGCTTAATGTACCCGTATAGACGCCGACTTAATGGCCAAGGCTTCGGCTTCATTGTTCGTGGCTCGCCCAATCCCCGCAATTCCCAAGCAAAGAACCGCACTCGAGTGATCCCGACAAACAACACCAATTCCTCGCGTTGCCCGGTTGCCTTTTGCAGCCCCATCGCATTGATCTTGATCCAGCCTTCAGGGGGAGGTTTCCAAAGATGATCCGTCTTGCCTCTCAAGACCCTCAACCCCCTCTTCAAGATGCCCAAGAGTAGCCTGATTCTTTTCATTGGCAAAAGTAGCAACAGCTTCGTGACTTTGCTCCGGATGACCCGCCAAACGCCGTCAATCGAGGAGAAAGTGTTTCTAAAGATCCGGGCGTTTCTCTCCAACCAAACTTGCCACCAAATGAAGAGAAAGCCTAACTGCCAGCCAGTTCGGAGAGCTATGGAATTGAACCAGCCCCATTTCCATTTTTCCCAAATATTGGTACGATTGAGAACAACATTAGCCTGGAGTTTAAATTGAGAGAACCAACTGCTCCCAAATCCGATGAGTAAAAGGACACTCAAAAAACAAATGGTCTCAGCTTCCTCATGTTGGAGGCATAAAGCACATTGAGAGGGGCCATTGAAACCCCTACGTCTGAGATTGTCAAAGGTGAGAAGACCATTATGCATAAGTTGCCAAGCGAAGAAGTTCACTTTCGGCCAACCCTTTGAATGCCAAATCCTTCTCCAATGCTGAACCGGAAAAGAGTGTGGGGGAGGCTCAGGGAGGATCTCTTCATATCCATCCTTAACTGAGTAGACCCCAAGGCTTCCATAGCCCCAGGCTAATTCATCTTCCTCATCCTTCCCCGTGAGGAACCTTTCTGACAATATTTTTTGCAGGATAGGCGCCAACTCCGGAGAGACAATAATTGGCCACTCCTCCCATCGCTTAAACTTTTTAAAAGTATACCCCCCCAAATGACTGGTAAGAAGATAATTATCAATAAGGATCCAACCCTGGGCTTCTAAGGCGGTCATGATAGGTTGTAGCTCGGGGAACATAACAATAATGGGCGGATGCTGGTCCCAAGAGTCTGTCCAGAAACGAGCCTTGTCTCCTTTCCCCACTTTCCAGAATAATTGATCTTTGATAACTGGGACCCAAGCTTGAGAGTCTGCCACACTAAGGAACCAGGACCTTCCAAGGGAAAGCGACCCACCTCATTGGGGTGGACATGCCCCAAATATTTACTGGAAAGAATTCCGTTGAAGAGAGAGGATGGCTGAGAAACCCACCTCCAATACAGTTTTCCAGCCAAAGCCCTGTTATTAAGCATAGAACATCTCAAGCCCAGCCCTCCTTTATCCTTAGGCTGGGTAACTTTGTCCCACCCAACCAAGGCCCATTTTTTCTTCCCTTTTGCGCCTTCCCATAAAAATCTTCTAGCCATTTTTTCCAGCTCTTTCCGTATGGTATGAGGGGCAACCAAGATTGAGAATTTATAGATCGGCAAAGCCCGAATAATCGATTTCAAGAAGGTTAATCTACCCCCGTAGCTTAGCCATTTATGGGCCCAATGATTCATTCTCGTCTTTGATGCCTCGCTAATGTGTTCTTCCAAATATCAATATTTAACTTTTTGAAATGAAGGGGAACCCCTGTGTAAACAATTGGAAGAGAGGTCCTTGTGAAGCCCAGGATCTCAATAACGCGCTCCCGAAGCCGTTGGTCGAGATTGAAAAAGACCACTTTGGACTTCCTGTCATTTAGAACCTGATTTGAAGCCCTTAGGTAGAAATTCAAAGTATCTCTGATTCCTCTAGCTTCCCGAAGAGTGGCCGCACCAACCGGACCCGTATCATCCACAAATTGCAAGTGAGTCGGAGTTTCCTCCCCAACCTTGATACCGTAAAGCCGACCTTGTTGCCTTCTCCTCAAAAACAGTCCGCCCAAACCTTCAGCCAAGAGAAGGAAGAGATAGGGAGAACAAGGGTCTCCCTGGCGGAGCCCACGGGAGGCGCCGAAAGGAAGCGAGGGAAGGCCCTTAATGAGAACAGAAAAAGAGGGAGAAGAAACACAACTCATAACCCAATCAATCCATTCCCCGAGAGAAGCCAAAGGCAGCCAAAGCATTTTCGACAAGAAGCACCACTCCACCCGGTCATAAGCCTTGGACATATCCAGCTTTAATGAACATGCCTTTGTTGCCCGAAGTTTGCATTGAATGGATGGCCTCCTGGGCCAAAATCACCCCATCCAATATTTGTCTTCCCTCAACAAAGCCCCCCTGCTCAGGAGAAATGATGCTATGAAGAAGGGGTTTAAGCCTCTCAGCCATTATCTTAGTGATGATTTTGTAAATCACATTGCATAAAGCAATAGGCCTGAAATCGGAGATATGAGTCCCCGCTTCCCCTTTTGGAATTAAAGCAATGAAGGTGTGATTGATCGCCCTGAGCATTCTTCGATTGGATCTGGATTCCTCAGTAACAGCCAGAACATCCTCCTCCAAGGTATCCCGTAAAGCCCGAAAAATTCAATAGGAAAGCCATCCGGACCAGGAGATTTTCCAAGACTCATACCAAAGACCACATTTCTCGCTCATCCCTTTCAATGGGTCTAAGCAGTGGTCCGATTGTCCTCTTCGGAGATAATAGGAGGAATAACATTAAGAACTTCGTTCTGAGCCTCAATATCTTGCTGCATACTTTCCTTAAAAAGTTTAGAAAAGTAATCGATAGCATGGGAGTGCATACCAGGAATAGTATCGAAGACATTTCCCTGTTCATATTTGAGAACTTCCATATTGTTCATCCGTCTCCTAGCACAAGCTGACCGATGAAAAAATTTGGTATTTCTCGTCCCCCTCTAATAACCAAGTATTTCTAGCCCTCTCGCTTCCAAAGATAACTCCTCTTGGTTGTCAATGTCCTCAACCGCTTTACGCAGTTCGTCATCTTCGGATTTGAGTTGCTCAGTAATTGATCCTTCCCTAAAAAGTTTCTGAACCTCCTCCCATCTAGCCACCAAGGGGGCCCTTTGGGACTGGAAATCCGACTTGTTTCCTTTCCTCCACTGTTTCAATTGAAATTTGACAAATTGAAGCTGTTTATGAAATTTGAACATTGCTGTCCCAAAAGGTGGACGGCCTTCTGTCCACCAATGAGAAATTTTTTGTCGAAGGTCCTCCTTTTGTAACCAAAAATTCTCAAATTTAAAAGGCCTATGGTGCTGTCCTCTCGAAGTCCCTCCCTCAAGCAAGATGGGAAAATGATCCGAAATAGGGCCCTCCAAAATCTGGAACTTAAAAGTCCATTTAACAAAAGCCTCCTCCGAGACCAAAAAGCGATCTAACTTGACCTTCCTCGCTATGTGGCTCCTTTCTCTTGTTTGTCCAAGTGAAAAAAACACTAGGGCCTTGAACGTCCACTAGATTAAAGGCCCGAACTTGGGCAATCGTAAGCCGATCCCCCGGATCCAAAGTAGGGGAGCCACCTTCCCGGTCCCGAACGTATAATTTTGCATTAAAATCCCCCGCAATAATCCAGTCATAACACTCCCTGTATGCTCTCATGTTGTGAACAACGTCCCATTGGAGCCTCTGGCCATCAAGATCTTGGGCCCCATAAAAGTTGGTTATAAGGACCAGCTCATAATTGAAGTTATTTCTGAAGAGAGAAGTAAGAACACCCCTACAAGCTACATGTTCTAAAGCAGTCCAGACCAGAGGGTTCCAAAGGGTAACAATTCCCCCTGAAGCTCCTTGGGCAGCCACGTCCATATACCCAGCTCCCCGCCAGATTTTAGTAGCGGTTTTACTCATAATATCTAAAGACATTTTGGTCTCCTAAAGAAGCAAAAAATTTGTTTTACGGTTTTCTAAGAGTCTTTGAACAACAGATTGATGGGTTCTACTGTTTAAACCCCTAATATTCCAAGATTGAATAATCATTGAAAACCTTGAGAGCAGAAAGAATCAATGGTCCTCACCAATCCTCCATTGATTAACTTATCTCCTTGGGCTGTTAGTAGTTCCTTATTGGATTTTCTTCCCGCTCCTTGAGAGTTATTGTTTCTTGATCTCTTTTCCACCTGGGAAATCCCTAAAGCAGGCATTTCTCTGTTTTTATCTCGCATTTCCCATGGTAACATCTTTTATAGCCTACCGTGCCGGGGAGTGTATAACCAAAGCCCCCGGATTCTCTCGATCGCAGGTACTCACCGGCACACCACCTGTTCTACTACAGGAGTGAAGGAAGGAGAAACAAGAGGTGGAGTGTTGACATTCTCACCATTCCCAACCACTCCTTCCATAGATTGGTCCTCCATATCCACTAATGACTTAAAAATTTCATACTGATTGTTTGGCTTGAGCTGTACCGCTCCTTGCCATTTTTCTTTTTGTTTCTCTTTCGTTTCACCTGCTCAAAGCCATCCCGTTGAGCATCGGGACCTGGAGAATTGCTAGAGGGTTCATTGACCGGACTGGACTTACCCTCTCTAGGGCGGTTTGACATTCCACTCGGAGCCTCCGTTTTTGTGCTCACTACGTTTGGGCGTAACCTTGCCAAATGTCCATGCTTATGGCATACTCGGCACCTGAAAGGTAGGGCCTCATAGTCTAACTGCTCGGATCCAGTGGTACTCCCCGCAAGCTCAAGTTCCACCTCACCGGTAGAGGCCGACTAATGTCCATCTCTACACATATTCTAGCAAAGACAAGCAGAATTGCCCTCTATGGTATCTTTGGAGACTCCCGTAAATCTGCCTAGGGAATTACCTATTAATTCCAAAACCTGCTCACCCCAAAACTCCATCGGGAGAGCGTACAGCCGGATCCAGACCGGGACAGCCGTGGGTTCGATGCGGGGGTCGAAACCCACTCTCCAGGGTTGGACAAATAACCCTGCTGGTCCATGGTTTCTCTTCTCTGATTCAAATGCTCTGTTTCTATCTGCTAAAGAAGAGAAACTTATGATGAAATACCCATTGCTTATAGGCCATAGAGAGTACTCACCGTGTGGCTCCCAGCTCCGACGAACCCGTGTATGCAGAAAATTCAGTGTGGGCCGGATGCCCATGAATTTGCAGATCAAGTCGTGATTAGCTCGGTAGACGATTGTATCTTCGACCAAGATTGGTTCTATTACAATCTTAGGCCTGGAGGAAGATTGTGGGAGGCATCCATTAACGCGGTGAGCATTTGGGCCATTGGCAACAGTCTTGAGTATCGATTGAAAAGCATTCCGCTGAGCTCCGTCCGTGGAAGGCGAGGGAAAATCTTTCAACTTCTCGGCATATGAGGTCTTTCTCCCAGCAGGAGAAACAGGAGGAGACCCCATCGGGCCCTCCCGGGACCACTAAAGAACCTTCAAGCGAAAGCAGAAACAACCCCCCAAAGCCCTAGGCAAGATCTTCGGGCCAGAGTCCCTCGAGCAACACCAGGCGCCGTCACAAAAAATTTCCCGCCAAAAGCCAAATCGCCAGAGCCGAATCCGATCAGCGAAACCCATATATATATATATATATTAAACACATAATGTAAATAAAAAAAATATTATAATATTAATTTTATACTAATTAAAACACACTGCAAAAGCATTTTTTTATATTTCTATATATATTTGGTTACAGAGGAGAGTTGGCAACAACCACACTATTTTTAATAAATGATAAGCATAGGGTTTAAATCATAGGGGTTGCTTCTATTAAACCTATTTTACCTCATTTTTGTTGATCCATTTTTAAGGGGATTATCGGTTGTTTGACATCAAAAGATTTAGATCAGACTACTACCTTTGCAAATAGGCTGCCCTTGAGGTTTGAACCTAGGTATCTTCTTGGTAAGTGCCTAGTCAAACAAACATTTACCAATTTACCTAACCCTCAAAAACTTTCAAAATTATGTGGTTAATGTGATAAATCCCTACGACCGACCCATGGGGCTGAGAAGTCCCCTCCCAACCATGACCCATCATAAGGCTAAGAGCTACACTTGTCAATAGGGGAATAACACACAACCATTTGGGTATCAATAAGGAGGGCACAACGAGAATGAAGGCTAAGAGCTACACTTGTCAATAGGGGAATAACACACAACCATTTGGGTATCAACAAGGTGGGCACAAGGAGAATGAAGCCTTGTCAACCTCTACCAATACATAGGACATTTTCAGCCGCACCTTGTATCTGCAGGGTGGAACATAGGGGTTGCTTCTATTAAACCTATTTTACCTCATTCTTGTTGACCCATTATTAAGGGGATCACTGGTTGTTTGGGATTAGAGGATTCAGATCAAACTACTACCTTTGCAAATAGGCTGCCCCTGAGGTTTGAACTTGGGTATCTTCTTGGTAAGTGTCTGGCCAAACAAGCACTTATCAATTCACTAAGCCCTCGAAAACTTTCAAAATTTTATGGTTAGTGTGATAAATCCTTTCAACCGATCCATGAGGTTGAGCAGTACCCTCTCAAACATGACCCCTCGTAAGACTAAGAGCTACACTTATTAATAGGGGAATAACACACAACCATTTGGGTATCAACAGGGTGGACACAAGGAGAATGAAGCCTTGTCAGCCTCTACCAATACATAGGATATTTCTAGTTGCACCTTGTATTTGTAGGGTGGACATAGAGAGAATGGAACCTAGGTTGGTCTCTATCAACACCCAAGACTTTTACCAACTACGCTACATAAATAGATAAAAACTTTTAGAATAAAAAAAAACCTCGAGAGAAGTTCTTAGATAACCGAAAATGTCATTCCATCTAGATATACCACTATCTAGAAGAAATCCACGAGATATTTTTGTGTCCCTTTGCATTGTAGAGGTTAAAATTATGAACCTCCTATTCAATGGGACCATGTTTGTCTTCACTTACTCTACAAAAATAGACATTTCAGTATATTATTTTGAATTATACACAAAATCAACAAAATTTGTATATGTTCTAACCTAATGAAAGTAACATTAAAACTGAGTTCAAATTTCAAACATTGTAATGAACTTTGATTTTGGGTTAAGTCCTACGTCTTAGAATTTTTTTGAATGAATATGATAATAACTTGTTGATATTAATTTTTTTAATATATATATTTTTATTTGGTTATTGTGAGAAACCTCTATGACCGAGGTACAGGGTTGAGCAGTCTCCTCCCAACCATGACCCCTCGTAAATTCGAGAGCTATATTTATCAATAGAGAATTTAAAACAAATCCACCACACACCCACCCCCTCACACACTCGCCCACGTTGTGGTTTGAACCTTGGACCTCTCGAAGAAGAACCTGGTTTGAACCTTAGACCTCTCGAAGAAGAACCAAAACCCGTATCGTTACGCTGCACCCCCAGATACAATATAATATAATATATATTGTTATTTTAACAAGTTTATTTATATATACTTGATTTGAAAGAAAACAACTTAAACCCTATAATAAATTAAATTAAATTTTATTTATAAAATATATTTATAAAATTTACCACTTAAACTTATTTTATTTAATAAAATATATAATATAAAGTTCATCACTGGCCACTTACATTTGTACACTCGATTGAGACCTCCACTTGGTCTTATCATAAGGATCAATTACAAAATGTATGATTACAAAAATCATCTCCTTATATGAGAAGCCATAATTGTTTTTATATATACATATATAATAACATCAATCACAAGAGCTAGATACTACCTCTTTTTATAAATATCTTATAAATATGGACTTTGAATATGAATTAAAATTTCCCAACTAAATTAGAATGACAAAACTTTAATTACTATGTGCTTCAAAACATTGGACCAGTAATAATAATTTCATCACTAGACAATAACTATAAAATTAATTAGTTCTATAAAAAATATTAGAGATAATTAAATATGGCTTATCCAAAATCTACTATTTGTATTAACATTATTAAAATTTTGGGTAATTTATATAGCCTTCTTCAACTTTTACTTATGTGGCAATACTCATTTGTGATGGTTCTATCCTCTTGCATCATAACATAATACCTCCATGAAAAAAAGTATTATGTCACCATCAAAGCAGCAATCATATTAATATAAATTTTATCTAACTCTTATCAATATTACATAAATGGGTTTAATTGCTATTTACAACAATATGCATTAGATCCCATATTATATTCCTTTTTAATGATTTTTATTTAATTACATTTATATTATTGATTCAAATTTTAGTTTTTAAAATCTAAATGTATATTTACTCTTTTCAAATCTTAAAAGTAACCTATAACAATGTGGAACAACTAAAAATTATTCTTGAAATCATATATCTAATTAATTCTAAAACCATATTTCATAATGGAACAAGTGTAAGTAAGGAAAGAACCTTATCTTTAGAGTTATTGTTTGAGACCTTTGGCGAAATTCAAATAATAAATATTCTTATGAAGAAAATATAAATATTGAAAAAGGTTAGTATTTCATTGAATCTCTAACTAAAACTAATGATTCCATATTTGGAAGTAAGGATCCCCTTGTTTGAGATAAAAGTAAGAGTGAATCTATGGCAATCTCTATTCAATTAATAGATGTTTCATTATAATTAATTAAGGATGACACAATCAAGTATGATATAATGGTTTTAGAAAAGAAATTTAATAAGTTCAATAGAAACCAACCAATTTTTTCAAGGATATAGAAATATATTGCATGGAAGAGGGAGTTGAGTTTACATTATTCCACAACATTCCTTTCAAAAGGATATTTTATCATCCTTTAGTTTTAAAACTAGTGATAGAAATAGATGGTGGACCATGTTTTAAGGGGAAGGATGACTTGTATTTAAGACCATGGAGTGATAACTTTTTGTATAGAAAAACAAATTCTTAAAAGGTTTCTATGATAAAAGGGGAAAATATGGAATGAGTTATCATGAAGGGCCTCCTCATGACATTCTCTACTCTCTTACATCTTCTCATTGCAATACTAGGGGATGTTTTCAGCTTAAAGTCTATTTTTTTGGGTTGATTGAAGAGCACCTATGTTTATCCTAAGAAACTTCTTTGTCTAAGATTAACCTTAACCTAGCCGTAACGTAGATATAAAATGCAACATAAAAGACCTACAACTAAAATTCTCTTTCAATTTTGATGATGAAGGAAGTAATTAGTTTTCTTTTAATATGGAAGGATAAGATGCAACAAACAAAGCCTAAGATGAAGCTATATGCAATTTTGATTTGATGCCAAAGCTTAAAGCTTTATATGGTCCCCTATATTATTAGAATTAACTAGTTCTTTTTTTCTATTTTATCAATAAACAAAATATAAAAGCTAGTTTACATAAACAACAAAAAGAGTCTGAATCTTAACAACTTAAATGATAGTGTGATTGGGTAAAAAATATGTTTCCACCACTATGGAAAAAGTGTTGCCTCCTCACAAAAGAAATCCTATTGCTATAACCTATTGATGGTGTTATCAGTTGACCTACAAAATAGATAGAAAAAGATGTAGTTAGTGGTAGAGAGGCCATTTTGAACCGGTAGAGGATGGTTGACTCCATTGAATAGCAATCAGGACCCTATTTAAATAAACAAAAAATGATAAAAATGATAGAATGTAAGAAGTAAATTATAGGTGGCAAAAGTTCCATTGGATCACGATAGTGCAGTCAGTGCTTTTGATTCATGATGATACTTTCACTCTATGTAAAATTAAAGAGCAACAACATCATAGACATATAATCTAGTTGTGCTTTCATTTTTTGGAGTAGAACAACAAGATTAAATGTAAGACATAACAAGCCTAAAATGTCTATGATGAAGGGCTCTAACTTGGGAGTATAGAGGCTCTATATAATAGTGGAAAAATATAAATTTAACTATTTAAAGCTTAATATTAAATAAATAAATGTAAGATTAGATAAATGTCAATACAAGATGCACAACTAGTTATAAATACAATGAAGTAAAAGCCTAAAGTTGCAAGGATAAGGAAGAGCCAACAAGCAATATAAGGGAAAAGAGCATAACCCAAAACATAATATTGTTTTCCCCTTGTTGAAATCTTGTTGAAGGCTTGCTAGCTTTCTTGTTGATTGCACTTGAATGCTTGAGCTTGAAGGTTTTAATATTGATTCTTGATGATTGATCATTTCTTGGAGAGAGCTTGGAGACTTGATTCTTAGATGCTAGCAAGAATGCTTGGAGAGAGATTGCAAGGATAGTCCTCACAATATTGTTGCAAGATTTAGGCATAATATTTCCATGTAAAATAGAAAATGCTTTACTCTAGAGAGATGTTGATAGATTTTTATTACTCTAAAGCTCTTCATGAAGCGGTCACCCAAAGTGTTATTTTATTAGGAAACCATGGATCCTTGGGGAAAGAATTATATTGAAGATGATATGATACATAAAGGTAAGAATTTGGAAAGAGGATCAAGAGGTCATTAAAAGAAAAATGTGAGAATAAATAGTCTTGGATTTGGGATCTACTACAAGGGGTGCAAATCATTTTTTAGGATTTGGTTCATTAATGGTTGAAGAATTGAAAGAGATAAGAAGTAAAAAATGTGGATTATTGCACATGACAGTCAAAATCATTAAGAGGTAATAGCATCACCAATGCTTTTTCCTTATGATGTTGGAGGTAAAAAAAAGGAGCAGGAAAAGGTCAACTTTGAAAAGTTTTACAAAAGTGCAGTTAGGTCATGGTAGTGTCACCAACATTATGGTTCATAACCTGACACTATCACTTTTAGAACAATAAATGATCCAAATTTGGGCATAAGGAAGGTTAATTAAATTTACTAATTAAAAGCTTCATTGATAAAAGGTTTGGAAAATATGAATATTAAATCTATGTTCAAAATTGGGTATCTACTTTTTCCCCTTTTTGATGCATTTATTGCATAATAAATGCATCAAAAGCTAACACATATGCCCCAATTTTGATATTATTTTTTTATTTCTTATGGTTTATGATACTAGATAAGTGATGCTAAGATTGTTTGTGATGTTAAAAATTATATTTTTGGCAGTATTAAATGTTGTCGTGCACCAATGTGCCCCCTCTAATTTTGAAGGGAAAAATCAAGTTGGATTGAGGAAACTCAACTTGATTATGATCCACACTAGTGTAATTGTAAGATATTGGGATAGATGTTTGATATATATTGATGATGTTAATGACTAATGATTAATATTACATGGTTATATTTATGACTAAAGGATTAAACATGAGAATGTATTGATTAATGTTTAAAATATATTTGTACACTAGATGATGATGGTTATTTTAGGATATGATGTGCATAAATAAATATTAACTGTGTTTGGATTGAGATTAAGGTAGTTTGTTAGATGGTGATTGATTAATATTAAAAATCCCTTTAAGAGATGAAAGATGAAATGATTCATACCCGAGAGGACAGTACTATAGTACAAATATATACATATATTTACAACTATATGCATAGAGATTTTCCCAAGGGAACTTTAGTTAGCTTTTGATTTATCATAGGTGATAGATTTAAAGTGAAACTAGAGAAGAGATTTTATTTATATTCATCTTCATATATTATTTCCTATAGCATTTGCAAGTATTTAAAAATTCTTACATGTGAGTCCTGTAGGAAAATAATCTTGTAGAAAATTGTTTAACGAGATAACGAGAATACCTAACGAGATAAATTTCCATAAACTAATTAATAATATGCTAAATATATCCTAATATCCCCCCTTATTAGATTATTTGAGAGGTTAAATAATGGAATAAATAAACCCCTTGAATTTGGAGGTAAGAGTTTTAAGTTGTTTCTGGATTAAGCATTGGCTCATATTTTGGCACTGGCTATGCTAAATTAACATAGAGTTATGATCACTAGGTCATCTTTGTGAATCATCTCAGGAATAACAACACTCTAGGTTTTCTTTTATCATTTCCATAAAACATGTCTTTAATCTAATTACATTCCATGATTACCATCTATCCACAATTCAACTAGATCTTTGTGTTGTTTCTTTGATATGTGCTTTGAGGAATGTGCCAACAATTTTTGGATGTATGTCCATATTTCCATAATATTTGTAACTACTTATTTGAGAAGACATATATTATTTTGTGGCAACTATTGAGAAGTGTTTGTTTTTTGCTTGTTTTAAATACCTAAGACCCTCATATTTTAGCCACAAATTGTGTAATATGGGTTTTTGAATTCTTAGTTCATTTATTCCTAAACTAAATTTATTGTATCCCATTATGTTGAATCCAATTCCTATCATATGTTTTTCAAAGTCTTAATTATTCAACTCACAATGATATTTATTCTCATAAGTAGAATTATTGTTATAAATAATATTGACTTTATGTTTGCATATATACCTACTTTCTACATAATTTTTATCTTCTTGAACAAGTACCTGTTCACTAGTATCATATGCTATATTTCTCTTGTGTAGAATATTTTTTGTGTTACAATATTCATTTTCTTTTTTAAGACTAGCATTAAAGTATTTTTTCATTTGAATTTTTGAATCATTGGTAGAGAAACACACATTTATCTTTTGATAAAGATCTATGGTATTGCAACTCACATTAGCCACTATAGGCTTTAAAGAAAAGGTTGGTATTTGAATAAGATCACTTGTATCACAACAATTATCTACATTATGGGTCTTAGATCATATATTTCACAACAACCATCTATCATCACATGTTTTAGATCACTTATGTTATAATAGGCATTTGTCATCATAGATTATTATTCAAAATTTTAATTATTCATTTTTTCGTTGTATTCTACCCTTTAAGTACATTAAGAGAGATTAGTTCCATATATAATATATTTCCTATTTTAGCAAGTAATTTAACAAAAAATTTAGAATAATCAACAACATTTTAGCGAAATTTCACTACATCAAGAAAATCCATCCTGAAGAAAAAAATTTGAACTAAAATACAAGCAAGATGAGAGGGCCCAAAGCTCCTTCCACCTATCAAGTAGCTAATGCTAAGAAAGTGCTAAGAATATTGACAAGGGAAGACCTATGTTGAAAGATTTTAGTAAATTCAAATATCCCTTCACCACAATATGATGTTGATCACACAAACCAGACAAACAAAGGACCATAGCCTTTTCGATGATATCTAAGCTAGAATTCACCATAATTAGGGACCTTGGATCATTTTCAATGGTAACTAAGAAGGTTTCACTATTGACAAGGTTTTTATCTACTCAATAGCCATAGATCTATCATTTAACCCAATGAGTGGAATTGGGAGATGAGCATCCTCTTTTGGTAATTGGGTTTGGAGTGCATCATATACCCTAGTGCTATTAAAAATAGCACTAAAAATATGCCAATAAAGATAAAACCCAAAGAACCATGGAGGAAGAAAATAAGGGGGACAGGATTTTCAGGAAAGAGGTTTGTCAACTTGTCTAAGCTTGCTAGGCCATATTAAGGTCACCCCAAAGTTTCATGGAAAAAGGACAAAAGAGATAAAACCAAATAGAAAAAAGATAATAGCTCAGGAACACTCACCAAATGAAGAAGTTTGATACCCCTCTATAAAGATAATTTTGAATCATTTGAAATCAAATAGGGAGCAGGGTGATAGCAATAACAACATTCATAGGAATAGGATATGATCAAGAATACAATAATTGGAACTTCATATATTTTCTACTACACATGGAATCCAAAGGTGACCCTCCATCCAAACCATATTTCCATATCAAATCTAGTGTGAAGTAAACACTATAAAAGCAATCGGGTCTCTAGAAGGAGCCTCAAGTCAAGGGTTGTTATCAAAGTATAATAATTAAGCCCTAAAAATAAGAGATAGTATGATAAGGCATAATCAAAAGGGTAGTGGTACCCTAGAATCCACACCATTCATGAGGGTTTGATCACCAAAAATCAAAGAAAGGATTAGTCAATGCAAACACTAGCTAGATCAGGTGTAATATCAGGCAGGATGACTTAGTAGAAAAGACAAGTACAAGGATGGGACCCATTCTATCTTGGGATTAGTGGCAAGGCTTCACCAATAAATAAAAGTTGACATCTCTTGAAGCTCAAGTTTCCATGATGGGAGGAGGACCATCAATAGTACCTCTTAAGCATGCCACTATGTGTGTAAGGAATTTATGGCTATTAGACCTTATATTAGCTTTGAATCTACAAGGAATTAATGTGACTCAATACCTCGAGGACAACAACCAAAGACGATAAGCATTCTTACTCAAGGCAATTTAGGGGGAAATTTTGAATTTAGAGTCATGCTATATAAATGGATTATTTTGTAACTTAGTAAGAAGAGAAAGAATGATATATTCATGCTTATTATCTAGACTTAGATAAAGTTCTCTCACTCTCTCTAGTGTATTTATTAAGACTCATGTTGGAAATTTTGAGGAATATTAGTTGTCATTGATGTCAAAAGGTTCTAAGAAGGATTGCATCTTGATTGGTTCCAAAAGAGCTTTATGTAAAGCATGATTTAAATGGTTTTTCTCAAAACCATTGATGGCAAAATAAAAGGTTTTTCTTAAAACCCATGGAGAGGCTTAAGGAATTATATTTAATTATAATTAATTATAATAATTTAATTATATATTAATTTGTAATTTAATTTAATAATCCTTTTGGTTATTAAATTAATTATAACTTAATTATATTAATTAATTTATAATTTAATTAAATTACCTTATGGTAAGGTTGGCAAAGTTTAAATTCAAATTGCAATTGTCTTTTCCCCATCGACGTCATCAAATTTAGTGAAGCACTAACGTCTAAGTCAAATGGTGGATTTCGTGTATAAATGCCATGCCAAAGGGGCATTCAAACCTTACCTTCATCGATTAATATTCAAGCGACAGAGAAAAGTTTATTTTGTGCAAATTATTGAGGAAGAAGATAAGAATTGCTTTGTTCTTAGCGCTAGGAAGAAGAGTAGTGGGGAGGGCCTAAGGCCTCACTCCCATTGAACAATGTGGTCCATTGGCAGTGCACGTTTTGTGAGAGCATTTGGAGTGGAAGTGACCACGATTGATTCGCATGGAGGTTGTTGGCATGTTTGTCTTGAGCACCGAGGTGGAAATATTTTTGCACACGCTTTTTAAAGCACCAGAATTGGGAAGAAAGAGCACGTGGTGCTCTTAGCCTTCCAAGCATGTGCCTAGCGCATGCGGTGGTCAAGCCCATGACTAGGGTGCATGAGGAGGCGGTGGTTGTGGGTTCGAATCCCACAAGTGGCAAAGGTACTTTTAATTAAATATTTTTATTTGCCTAATATTTTTTCTAAGGCAGGTCCAAGGTGTAGACCAATTGGTTCATCCAAACCCCATAAGGGGGGCGGAGGTCTAAGGTTCAAATCTCGAGCCTCGCCGTATTGAATGCTTGTCCCTTTCCTAGTTCTTTCAGCAGCGTAAAAGGTTTAAAATGATTGTGGCATGGCGGTTATAGGGACGGACTACATGAAGATCTATGTGGTGGCTTCCGGGGTGGACAGCGCAGAATACTATGGTGGCTATAAAAGCTGGACAGCCTGCCCGGATTCGTGGCGACTACCGATTCCACCATGTTAAAAATATATATATATATATATATATATATATTTTTTCTAAGGTGAAAAGGGAGTTATAAAGGTGGATGTTAAATTTATTTTAATTGGAAGATTATAAGGTGTTATTAGACAAATATTTTATGTATGTTGATGGTTGTTTTTAAATATGGAGTGATAAGATGTAATTGAGTTTTTGCATTACATTGTGAGAGAGATTTATCTTCTAACCTCTTTGATTTTGGCATAGAAGTGTTTGTCGTTGTGGCAAATATATGAGGTTCCTTCATAATCAAGAAAAGGTATGTGCACATTATTCCATAGTTGAGTTGATTGATTGGTTTTCTAAAAATAATTTTGGAGTGAAAATGATTTGATTAAGGCTTCCTTATTGAGTGTGTTTGAGTTAATGCTTCAAGGTTTTCTGGAATAAAGATTTGTTATTAAAACCTTGTTTTATAAGCATTTTTGTTGAATCCATTGGTTGAGCAAAGAACTAGGGTTTGAAAAGAACATGAGTATCATTGTTATGTGAGATTTGTTTTATAAGCATTGTTGTTGAAGTGAGTTGTTGAGAAAATAACTTGAACTAGGGTTTGAAAAGAACATGAGTATCATTGTTATGTGAGAGTTGTTTTATAAGCATTGTTGTTGAAGTGAGTTTTTGAGCAAAGAACTTGAACTAGGGTTTGAAAATAACATGAGTATCATTGTTATGTGAGATTTTTTGTTGAGCATTGTTGGAAACATTTTGAGTAAAGGATCATATGCTTAGACTAGGGTTTGTGAGCAAGGATTATTTCAGTGAGAGATTGGTTGAGCCTAGTCAAGTGGATGTGTGAAGTAATTGTTCAAGTTATATAAAACAAACTATTCTATATTTTGAATTTAATTGAGGAAGTGATTGAGTTGAAGCATATTGAGTCTCTAACAATTCTCTGTATGTTTCTAAAAAAGTGATTGAAAGTGATTGAGCATTGTGATGAGTATAGAGCATATTGAGTCTCTAATTCTCTTTATGTTTCTATGAGATTGGACAAGTTCAAGTGTGGACTTGTTGAGCAAATTTGAGGTAAGTCTTTGAGAAGACTTATGGACAGATTTGAGTAAGATTTTATGGAAGCTTACAATACATATTGAGAGCAGATTTGATTAAGTTCTTGAGAGGACTTATTGAACATATTTGGTTAAGTTCTTGAGAGGACTTATTGAGCAGATTTGATTTTCTTGAGAGTACTTATTGAGCCGAATTGATCAAAGTCTAGAGAGGACTTGCAGAGTAGATTTGGACAAGTTCTATAGAGGATATATGGATAGATTAGTGTGATATTTTGTGGAAGCTTACAAGGCATATTTGAGACAAGTCTTTGAGAATACTTGAGAGTAGAGTTGATTGATTTGTTCAAACCTTGAGTTAAGGTTTGGGGCAGATCCAAAAGATTTGATTTGAGATTGAGTCAAGCTTTGAGTTAAGGCTTGAGGATAGAGATCGAGGATAGAGTTTGGTTCAGATTTGATGACAGGTTTGTGCTAGACCAAAGATAGAGATTGAGGATAGATTTATGTTAGATCGAAGGATTGTGTTTGGTGTAGATTTGAGAACAGATATTGGTGTAGATTTAAGGACAAGTTTGTGCCAAACCAGAGATAGAGATTGAGCAGATTTGTGCTAGATCAAAGGATTGTTTTTAGTATAGATTTGAGATAGATCTTTGAAGGTGACATAGTATAGAGGATGAAAATCTCTAGTGGATAGAGATCCATCAGCCAAGGCAGTGAGGATAGGTCTTCTGAGTGAGTACAAGAATCTTCAATGGATAGAGATCCATTAGCCAGTGGAGTGGAGGCAGTAGCTCTTCTAGAAGATCACCAATAAGAGCTAAGGATAAAGGAGCTCTCCTATGGATAGAGATCCATAAACTTGATTTAGGGTATTGGTATCTCCTTTGGATAGAGGTCCATAAACATTATAATAGGGAAAGGATTCCCAAGAGAGTGATTGAGAAAATTTTAGTGAAATATTTTCTCCGTGGAGTAGCCCACATTGGGTGAACCACATAAAAATGGTGTTTCATGTGTGTATGATGTTTTGTGCACTTCTTTGGTTTCTGCTATTGATATATTACATAATATTGATTGTGATAATAAAAGTAAAAAGTGGTCTTATACTTTTCACCCCCCTCTCAGTATAATATTGTGTTCTTCAATTGGTATCAAAGCTGATTTCTTCAAAAAATGTGTAATAGCTTGAAGGAAGATCTTGCAAGAACACAAATGGCAAAGAAATGCAAAGGAAGAACCATGATACATAAAAATAAAATAACACACATGGTCATGAAAGAAAAAGAAGATGAATTTGATATTGTTGTTTTGAAAGGAAAAGTGGAAATAGATTCAAGAGATGAATCAAGTAGTGGAGAAAAGATTAGATGGATAAATTTTTGTACCAGATGTAGGAATACAAGTCACCATGCAGCTTATTGTCCACAAAAATGTGAAGAATGTTTTGTTTGTGGTCAAATCGGACATGATGTAGGTTATTGCAATGGGTTTAGTAGCGGTGAAGATGAAGATGATATTCTGGGAAATGAAATCCTAGAGGTTGGTTCAAGAAAGGATAATAGGGACAAGCAAAACAAATATGAAGAAAAAACTCTACTTTAAGTATTAGACAAAAATACTCCTATTAAAGATCAAATAAAAGAGAGAAATTTAGAAAAATAAAAGGAGGAAGATACTCTTGAGAAACTTGTTAAGTTGAAAAATGAGAACTTATAATTAAAGGCTCAAATACAAGAGGATGAGAAATGTAAGACAGCTTCTACAAGATCTCTTTGACTTGAAATATAAGGTTGAAGAGGTAAGGAAAGTTGAAAAAAGTATGGTTTAACATTCAAAGGTAAAAGAGATAGAATGGGAAAGACTCATGGTTACTCTTGAAGAATTAAAAAGGGAGAACTCAGGATTAAGGGTTCAAGATCAAGAAGATGAGAAATCAAAAGCAAATTTTCTACAAGAACTCACCAACTTCAAAATCAAGGTTGAAGAGGCAAGAAAAATTGAAGAAGGTATGGCCAAAAAATTAAAGATAAAATATCTAGAGTGTGAAATATTAGAGCATGAGATAGTTTCACTAAGGATGGAAGTAAAAGGTTCTAAGAACAAGTTGTACAAGTTTGAGGAAAATCCAAATACTTTGGATATGATTATCAATGTAGAAAAGTCATCAGTCACCAAAATAGGATTTAGTTCTAAAGAAGAATAAAGAAAATAGGAAGCAGAAAAAGGAGAGTCAAGCTCAAACACTAGAAAAGAAAAGGCATCAAAAGAAGTAAGTAAAAGAGAGATTGAGACTTCTAAGGATGAGTTGGACAGTAGAAAGTTCAAAAATAATAGGAATAATGCACCAGGAAGAAACATATGGAATAGCAATCAGAATAGGTTAAGAGCGACTAAGATACCAATGAGGACAAGACAAGGAAGCTTCAATGGAAGATATTTTTCATGTCATAGATTTGGCCACATGGCCTCACAATGTAGGACACATGAAATATAATAATATGGGAATGGAAAACATTTCAATGGGTATTTCTACTCATGTAATAAATTTTGTCACAAAGCAATGAATTGCAGGGTTCATGACAGAAAATGATATGGCTTCACTAGGATAAATCCTAAGATATTTGCACTTCCAAGTAATAATAACATTAAGTTTTATAAGTGTAATAATGATGGTCACATAGTAAAGTGGTGTAGAGCAGACATTCTAGAATCAAGTAGGAACAAGAACATGAACATGGATATGAACAGGAATAGGAACATGGATATGAACAAGAACAGGAATAGGAACAAGAAAATGGACATGGACAGGAACATGGACATGGAAAGAAATAGTTAGAGGAATCAGAAGGATTAGATAAGAAGAAAATAGGATAAAGGTAAAGAACAGTGCTTTCTGGGAGTAGAAATACTCCCACCCCAGAATTAACCACCTCAAGAGGAGGTGGGGTAGGGGCTAAGCTAAGAGGCTCATTCTTAGCCCCGAGCCCCAAAGGTTACCATTTTCCATTGATGTCAAAGGGGATATATTTGAGTAAGGGGGAGATATTTGGTATTTGAGTAAAGAAAAGAGAGCATTGAGCCAGGGGGAGCAAAGTCCCAAGGGGAGTAGAACCTAGAAAATGTTAAGTTTCTGGTATAAAGAGTTTGGGTTTCCATCAATGACAAAGGGGGATATTGTTGGACATTTTGAGGAATATTAGTTGTCATTGATGTCAAAAATTTCTAAGAAGGATTGCATATTGATTGGTTCCAAAAGATCTTTATGTAAAGCATGATTTAAATGGTTTTTCTCACAACCATTTATGGCAAAATAAAAGGTTTTGCTTAAAACCTATGGAGAGGCCTAAGGAATTAAATTAATTATAATTATTTAATTATATAGTAATTTGTTATTTAATTTAATAATCCTTTTGGTTATTAAATTAATTATAACTTAATAATATTAATTAATATTATTATTAATTAATTTATAATTTAATTAAATTACCTTATGGTAAGGTTGGCAAAGTTTAAATTCAAATTGTAATTGTCTTTTCCCTATCGACGTCATCAAATTTAGTGAAGCGCCGACGTCTAAGTCAAATGGTGGATTTCATGTATAAATGCCATGCCAAAGGGGCATTCAAACCTTACCTTCATCGATTAATATTCAAGCGACCGAGAAAAGTTTATTTCGTGCAAATCGTTGAGGAAGAAGACAAGAATAATTTTGTCTTTAGCGCCAAGAAGAAGACTAGTGGGGAGGGCCTAAGGCCTCACTCCCATTGGATAGTGTGGTCCATTGGTAGCACAGATTTCATGAGAGCGTTTGGAGTGGAAGTTGTTATAATATTGTTTAATGTGTACTATGCCTTCTATATTGACACTTGTCAGTTTCTCTTGACAAGTGTCATGTCTTTCATATAGGCTCATGCCTATATATTGTAACCTATTTTATGTATAATATATCTCTCATCTTGTTTATTCTTAATATTTGGTATCAGAGCGCAGTCGCTGTCCTACCCTATGTAACCCCTTGAGGGGGGATTTCCCTCATGGAAATCCCCCCTCATTTTTTTCCCCATTTTATTCTCCATGGCTCAGGAAGTATGCTCTCCACATCTGTGGATCAGAAACCAAAAATCCAGATTGGAGAAAGAGAGGGTTTCATGGCTACCCCTGAAGCTTCGATGCTTGGGGCCATGAATTTTTTGTCTATTTTTTATTAGTTTTTTATTGATGCAGGTATCAATAACGAAAACGAAGCAACAATGATAATGTGCATATTATTGTAGTGTGGATTTTTATGAAGATCTGCAGGCTAATGGAGTTGGGAATGAGTAATCCGGTGGTGTACATCTCCGAGATAAGATTTCTCTATGCACGCGGATGATTCATTTTTAATAGTGGATTTCACCAAGCAATGTGGCAGCTTGTGGGAAAATTTTATTTTGTGCACTCATGGACTAGTTTACTCCAATAGTGGTGACAATCGTGGTGATGCCCTCATGCTGAAGCAGGGAAGTGACTAGATCTACCACCAAAGTACTATTGCAGTAGCCTTGGTAAGGTAGTTAGCAACAAAAAAATATATAGATGAGATATGCACAGGGTGGACTTTCTGACGATGCACAATCTGCCATCTCAATCCAGAGGAGCGTCTGAATAGTACCACTTTTCTTGGTGCTTCTTCAAAATATCATCAAACCTGGAGCTCTTTGATCACCTTGAGCCTGAGAATCATGAACGTGTTTTTAGCTCACTCGCTGCAACAACCTAATAGGAAGTCAGATCATAGTACCAAATATGTTTTCTACTTTCTCGAGCAGTGGCTGGTGAAGGAATGAATAACTGTCTGAGTGGTGGATGTGGCATAGGAAAAGTGGTGGCTAAAACTACCGATATTGCCATTGAATTTTGTTATTGCTATGATCATTGCCCAAGCTGAAAATACTGTGAGAATATTTAGAAAATACTATGTAGATGAAAACAAGGAGACTGTGTTCACAATCTGTTGATGACTTTGAGTGTTGAAATCTCCATGCAGAGAAACATTTTTTCTTCTGTTGAATTCCCCACGATGTGATTTCTTTTTTTATGTTTAATATCAAGCGAGGGACGTATTTTTTTTACGTTTAAGGTTGTATTGGCTGTGTGAAGATTGATTAAAATTTTTACAAGTTCACTCAATGTGATGCTATTTCATCGTAACGCATAAGAGCATGTGGTTGTAGTGCTGGTGGTGTTAATTTTAGTGGGAGTTTTAGACGCAATCGAGAAGTAGTGACGTCGAGAGCCCGTAAGGATAAGTGACACCAAAGTTTACTAGGAACAACCCACCATTGAAGTAGCTTTCAGGGTTGTAGTGCAGCGCAATAGGCACCACGATAAACTGAGAACTCTCGAATGTTCTATATTAAAATAAGGGGCAATGCCATTAAGTTTTCAAAATTTTTTTTATTATGGCATAGTAAAGTGGAAATTATGAATGTCATAATTAGCTGGGTGGGGTCAATCGATGTTCAGAAGGGCCGACGGTAATATTTATTTTTGGGGAAAGTTTTTTTTATTAAAAATGTATGGCCACATGGGATGGCACATTGATTGTGAAAAGACTTTATGTTTTTTCAAAACATGGTTTTTCACATGAAAGTGAAAAGGCTCACTTGGTATTTTTAATTTTTCCCAAGCACTATTTTTATTTTGCAACTGAGTGCTATTCCAAGAATATTCTTGATGTTTTACTACTTAGAGAGGCATCTTGTTTTTCCATATAATGAAGACCCCATTCAGACCCAAACATAGGGATATTTATAGTCATTGGAAAGTTTTTTCTACAATGGATACATTCGTGATGTCCAATTCTAATTTTGAGGCTATTTCATTTCTCTTTTTTAGCCTCAAAGTTTTGTACCTTAGAGTGCACTCTCAGTTGAACCCGACACTCCCAAGGTAAATTTATATGTGATCCTAGTATTCAGTCACCTTCTCTATAGCACCTAGCGGATGCAACGACTGGTTACCCATGCATTTCGATAGGATGAGAATGTCACCATAAGGACACCTACTCTAGGGACTATAGACATAGACACCCTAGACTCTATTCAAGGATTTTTTTGGATCAACTTCTGAAGACTATAGATGAAGACACTTTAGAAGATTCTCTTCTTTCATATTTTTTCTCCTCTATAATTGGATTCTATGGCTCCAATTTATTGTATTTCATGGATCGTATTTATTTTGTAATAAGGTGCATTTTTGACAGAGACCGACATCTTCTAGATTGAGTTCACCATGAGGAAGGATGATATTCATGGTGAATCTAGTCAGTGACCTATGAGAGGCAACATACCTAGAGTATGACCTACAGAGACAACATACCTAGATGTGGCTGACCCTGAGGCACACAGGATGACCTTGAGGTAACAGATCCAAGGAAGTGGTTGACCCTGTGGCAACAGAACAAGATGTATACATCGTTGATCTAGCATTTTTTCACAGTTGGAGAGCCAAAGCAAAGAGCACGAGCCTAGACCAAATCATGTAATAAAGGAGGATGATAGGTTTCCTTTAAAGAAGTCAACATTAAGGGGGAATGTTACCTAATTTTGACTTGTTTTTTTTATTAGTTGGAATAGTGCACATTAAGGGGGAATGTTAGAATATTGTTTAATGTGTACTATTCCTTCTATATTGACACTTTTTAGTTTCTCTTGAAAAGTGTCATGTATTTCATATAGGCTTATGCTTATATATTGTAACTTATTTTATGTATAATATATCTCTCATCTTGTTTATTCCTAACAGAAGTGACCACGATCGATTCACGTGGAGGTTGTTGGCATGTTTGTCTTGAGCACCGAGGTGGAAATATTTTTGCACGTGCTTTTTAAAGTGTCAGGCTTGGGAAGAAAGAGCATGTGGTGCTCTTAGCCTTCCAAGCGTGTTCCTAGCCCACGCGGTGGTCAAGCCTGCAGCTAGGGCGCACGAGGAGGCGGTGGTTGTGGGTTCGAATCCCACAAGTGGCAAAGGTACTTTTAATTAAATATTTTTATTTGCCTAATGTTTTTCCTAAGGTGAAAAAGGGAGTTATAAGGGTAAATGAAAGGTTACTTGCTTGGTAATTAATTTATGTTATTGGAGTTATAAGGAAAGTGGATTTGATTTTTTCCAAAGTTATTTTTGCCATTAAATTTAATTAAGGAGGTTTTTGAGTTAATTTTGGTGGATGTTAAATTTATTTTAATTGGGAGATTATAAGGTGTTATTGGACAAATATTTTATGTATGTTAATTATTGTTTTTAAATATGGAGTGATAAGGTGTAATTGAGTTTTTGCATTACATTGTGAGAGAGATTTATCTTCTAACCTCTTTGAGTTTTGCATAGAAGTGTTTGTGGTTGTGGAAGATATTTGAGGTTCCTTCATCATCAAGAAAATGTATGAGCACATTCTTCCATAGTTGATTTGATTGATTGGTTTTCTGAAAATAAGTTTGGAGTGAAAAGGATTTGATTAGGGCTTCCTTATTGAGTGTGTTTGAGTTAATGCTTCAAGGTTTTCTAGAATAAAGAGTTGTCATTAAAACCTTGTTTTATAAGCATTGTTGTTGAAGCCATTGGTTGAGCAAAGAACTAGGGTTTGAAAATAACATGAGTATCATTGTTATGTGAGGGTTATTTTATAAGCATTGTTGTGCAAGTGAGTTGTTGAGAAAATAACTTGAACTAGGGTTTGAAAAGAACATGAGTATCATTGTTATGTGAGAGTTGTTTTATAAGCATTATTTTTGAAGTGAGTTGTTGAGCAAATAACTTGAACTAGGGTTTGAAAAGAACATGAGTATCATTGTTATGTGATATTTGTTGTTGAGCATTGTTGGAAACATTTTAAGTAAGGGATCATATGCTTAGACTAGGGTTTGTGAGTAAGGATTATTTCAGTGAGAGATTGGTTGAGTAGAGTTGGTTGAGCCTAGTCAATTGGATGTGTGAAGTAATTATTCAACTTCCATAAAATAAACTATTCTATATTCTGAATTGAATTGAGGAAGTGATTTATTTGAAGTATATTGAGTCTCTAACAATTCTCTGTATGTTTCTGAAAGAGTCATTGAAAGTGATTGAGCATTGTGATGAGTATAGAGTGCATTGAGTCTCTAAAAATTCTCTTTATGTTTCTATGAGATTAGACAAGTTCAAGTGTGTACTTGTTGAGCATATTTGAGGCAAGCCTTTGAGAAGACTTGTGGACATATTTGAGTAAGCTTTTGTGGAAGCTTACAATACAGATTGAGAGTATATTTGGTTAAGTTATTGAGAGGACTTATCAAATTTGGTTAAGTTCTTGAGAGGACTTATTGAGCCGAATTGGACAAAGTCTAGAGAGGACTTGTGGAGTAGATTTGGACAAGTTCTAGAGAGGACTTGTGGACATATTAGTGTGAGATTTTGTGGAAGATTACAAGGCAGATTTGAGACAAGTCTTTGAGAAGACTTGAGAGCAGAGTTGATTGATTTATTCAAACCTTGAGTTAAGTTTTGGGGTAGATCCAACTGAGTTTATTTGAGATTGATTTAAGCTTTGATTTAAGGCTTGAGGACAGAGATCGAGGATAGATTTTGGTGTAGATTTGAGGATAGGTTTGTGCTAGACCAGAGATAGATATTGAGGATATATTTGTGCTAGACCGAAGGACTATGTTTAGTTTAGATTTGAGAACATATTTTGATGAATATTTGAGGATAGGTTTGTGCAAGACTAGAGACAGAGATTGAGTAGATTTGTGCTAGATCGAAGGACTCTATTTAGTACAAATTTGAGATAAAGCTTTGAAGGTGATAGATTATAGAGGATGATAGTCTCTAGTGTATAGAGATCCATTAGACAGGGTAGTGAGGACAGGTCTTCTAAGTGAGGAAAAGAATATTCATTGGATAGAGATCCATTAGCCAGTGGAGTGGAGGCAACAACTCTTCTAGAAGATCACCAGTCAGAGCTAAGGAGAAAGGAGCTCTCCTGTGGATAGAGATCCATGAACTTGATTTAGGGGATTGGTATCTCCTTTGGATAGAGGTCCATAAACATTGTAATAGGGAAAGGATTCCCAAGATATTGATTGAGAAAATTTTAGTGAAATATTTTCTCTATGGAGTAGCCCACATTGGGTGAACCACGTAAAACTTGTGTCTAATGTGTGTGTGATTTTCTGTGCACTACTTTAGTTTATATTTTTGATATTGCCATTGATATATTGAATAATATTGATTTTGATAAGAAAAGTAAAAAGTGGTTTTATACTGTTCACTCTCCCCCTCAGTATAAGCTTGTGTTCTTCAACTCAATCCTTGATTCAATTCATGTATAGGCTCTTTGAAAATTTTCATTTTGATATATGTATTTGAATATTTTTAACATATATATAAATATCTATCATTATATACTTCATTTTTTGGTCTTTGTATGTGTGTAAATTTATACGGAGAGTTATGACTAGTTTTTTTCTTGGTCCTTATGTGAGTTTCATAAGAAACATATATACCATTTTATAATCATGTTTATTTTCACTAGCATGATTGATGCCCATGTTCACTCATCCCATCAATTTACAATTTGTAATTTTTGACACATTACCCCCATAGACTAGGCTAGTTAGTTTTATTTATTTCTTTATTTATTTTCTTCTATCCCTTTTCCCAGACAAGAAATTGGTAGACTAGGCTAGCTTAGAAAAAAATGGTGTCAAGTTCATAATCAAACAAGGATTTTACATTGATAAAAGTCCTTGTGATCATTTTATGGATCTATGTCCATACTACTTGGGCTTTTTAAATTATACATTCCATGTGAGACACAAGTATCAGATGCATTCAAAAACTATAAGCAAGTGGCCATTTTACCTAGAGCATGAACTAAAACAAGTTTCAAATAGTTAAAATAGCAATTATCAATGGGAAAAATCACATGATATTCATCCCACATCTATAAAATTAGATTCAAACCTTGGTGAAAGTCTCAGTTATCTATTTTTTGAAGCATTAATAAATTTCACTTGGTGACTTCACTATTCAAAGGACTCATTGAATGATGAATTTGTGTAGACACCCAATTTTGACACATTATCAAAGCAAAAGATATCAAACATCATACCAAACATCAATAGACAATCAACTAGCTCAACCCCATAAATTTGCAACTTAGTGGTAGTTTTATAAAAGGCTATTTTTTAGCCCTTGGACCAATCAAACTGATTGTTGGTCAAAATTATCAATCAGTGTCAAAAATGCCAATGGTGATTTTGACACATATTAACAAAATTTCCAAAATAGCCAAAATATTTTGACATGAGCCAAAGGCACACATATTCCTTTGTCCCACTTACCTTCTCTGAACTTTCATGTCCAGTATTGAACCAAACCTACAAATTCAAAAAAATCCTAAGATCATCTCACCAAATTTTCCCTCTCAATCCCTCTTAAATTCTATAAATGTAACCCTTGGGGAAATCATTCCATAAGCAATTAGAGCTAATTACATTCTACCAAATTTTCTACATTCTCTCTCTCTCTCTTTCTCATTAACATTATCTCATTCTCTCATTTGAAGCATATCCATCAAAAATTTGAGGTAATTCAAGCAAGGAAAAGGGGGCATTGGAGCAAGAGGATCATCTTGGAATGAGGAGGAGCATGTGCTAGGACTATATATCTTCTTAGAATTTCTCTTTCTCCATTCTTCTTATCTTTATTTTAGCATTTTCCTCTTATTTTGGCCTTGCTAACTTGATTTTTAATTTTGCATTACTAATCCCTTCTTCTTTTGTCTATTTAGTATTTCTAACACTATTTTTTAGAAGACCATTTCATGCTTATTTACATTCGTTTATTTAATCTACAAAAAATTTCTTCTATTTCATAGGCATTTCCTCTTTCATCATTGCATACTAATCTCATTTTCTTATTGAATCCATGCATCTTAATCACTAATTTCTCTTATTTTGTAGAAATTTATCTCCATCTTGTCTAACTCATCTTCATTTGTAGGCTTAATATTCATGTAGCTTATTTTTTATGCTCATTTTCAAGTTCATATGCTTACCTCTTTCATTTAATTTCATGCTTACATATTTCTTATCTTCCATGCACTCTAGATAAGCTCTTCATTTCATGCTTTTCATTTTGAATAAGTATTGCAAACTAGCTACATTTCCTTTCATTTCTCCTACATATGCAAGCACTCTTTTCTCCTTATCTCATATAAGAAAGCATTGATCTCTCTATTGTAATTTTCAATCCATAATAGTAGTTCAAAATCCTATTGCATCATCCTCTTTATCCCTCTTTACAAATTTTATAAAATTTGAATATCATTCTCTTAAAATTTTGTAAAATTATAGTTTACAAGTTTTAGGAATCTACCACTTCATCTCCTCCCTAGTCTTATGCCAAATTGACCTAAATAGCTTCAAAATTTTACCCAAAACTCATTCATCCTTTGTCATAGACCAAAATCACCACTACCTACAGTCATTAGCAAATTTGACTCTCTGGATATACATAGAGCAAAAATACCACATCCTATTAAAAATGTCACTAACAAATTTGCCACTCTTGGGACTACATCTATCCCAAAAATGCTCAAAATCATAATAAAATATATTTAAATAGGGGGTCTATTTAGCTGGGACGATAGCCTATCACCTCTCTACATTTAGATAAACCCCCAAAATTAGAAACCCTAATTTATCTTATCTACTTTTGTAGGTTTCAAAAATGTCATTTAGTGTCAAAAATGCTAGTGGTAAATTTTATAGATATTGGCAAATTTGATCAAGCATTGGTTTAGGTAACCTTACCACTTGGCACCTCCCAAGTTACTATAATATTATTTTAGTTTTTAGATATTTATTTTTTGATAAACTAGCTATTTAAATTACATTAACTTTAATATTTAAATTACATTAAATTTTATAAATATCTATTTTAATTTCTTTTGCATAGCATAAATTACATTAATAAAAAATAACAAGAACAAAACCAAATTGTTAGTCTTGCAAGGGGAAGGATACCGACCCCTTGAGTAAACTGATGTACAAACCTTGGGGTAGCAATCTCTCTTGGCTAATATGTTATAGTGGGCTAGCAAGAGTTATAAGGAGGGTTGTTTTCCAAGGTGACATAATGATATCAAAATATCTTCTCTTCTTTCCTATAAGTACTTTGGAATCAAACCTTTAATAAATTAATTTCTTACTTTTTCAAAAACTTCAAATTATGGCTCAACATACCTACAATACCTAAAGCAAGGATTTAACATCTTCATCCTAGGATTTTTTTATACGTAAACATGAAGACTAAGTGGAAAACCCTTGGCCACATCATGAGCCTAGGTAAGAAGAACACCTTATCAAAAGAATCAACTTTAACTCTCTAGATCACATTAGATATTATATCAAAAGAAACAAATATATCTTCCTATATGTTATTAGGGAGGAACTTGAAGAATAAAATAGGAAAGGACCTTCTACACCTCATGATAACCTTGAACATTCTAATGGTCAATCTACTATTGCACAAATGAATGAAAATCAAAATAACTTTGCTAGTCTTAATGTGGCTATGGCACATCCAACTGACTCTACTACTCCTCTAACCATTTCTATAGGTATGCCCATTATGGGCATGCCCTTATCAACATCATACTCTAGTGTCACAATACCCAAGCCACTTCATCTTTTATGACCCTACATTTTCTCTCACAATCCCCTTTGCATTTACCTACCATACCAAACCCTCCACCTAATGAATTCTAAAATATCAATGCTAAACTTGAACACTTCAAAAAGAGAGACTCTAATTTTGAATAACTTAAATGTCAAATTGCTTCTCTTCAAGGGTCATCAAAACAAAATATTCCTTTAAATATTTATATAATGAACCATTGGATCCCATAATAGTAAATCATCCTTTTCCAAAGAACTTTAAATCTCCTAAGTTTCAAATGTACAATGGAAAACAAGATTCTATTAATCACTTAAGACTATTTCAAATAGCATGTAGTGACATCAATCATGATGATAAATTTCTTCTTAGGATATTCCCTAAAAGTATTAGTATATTAGCTTTAGAATAATTTTTTCAAATACCTCATAATTCTATAATATATTTAAAAGAATTTATGGAAGCCTTTTTTAATAAATTTTCCATTTACATAGAGGAAAAGGTCACCATAGATGATCTAGACCAACTCAAACAATTTAATATTGAATATTTTTTAGATTTCTTGGCTAAATGGAGGGCTTTGGTAGGAATAATTCAATACATTCCTCTTAGAGTTAGAGTATATTACATCATTTGGGTCATGTAAATGTACCACCTTTTGTACATAGTTAGAGTAGGAGATTACTTTAGGGGAAGTTAGCTACTTACTTCAAGCAATGTAATAAATGCACAAGTTTCAATGTGCAAGTTGTCCCCTTGTACAACTAGGTAGAGTGTTGGCCAAGGAATCTCTCTTCCTATATAAAGGGCCTCATAGTGAGATATCAAGAACATATCAAGCATATCAAGTGCATTATAGTAGAGTGTAGTAGATAGTGGTAGAAATCCTAAATGGAGTACAATGTAGTCCTTTAGCTTATATTAATGGAGTGACCATCACCTCCATACTGCATTGTATATTTACCACTTTCTATTTATAGTATATTTTAGTTATCTTACATAATTACTTTCTTTCATATTTTTTACATCTTATTAGGACCTATGATAGATATCTCCCTTTGCATGAATCCTCAAAAGCTAATAGTGATATCAGAGCCACGGTGAACCGAGATAGGATTAGGGAGAGTCACAAGAAATATTGAAAGGACTGAAATAAATCTTATTTACAAAAATTTTGAGATTACATTTGGCTAGAGTCTTTCCATAGAGTTGAAAAAAAGCTCGTGAAGACTAGGAATTAGCATTCATACCACTAGATTAACAAATAAACTAGTGAAGATTATTATCTCTAGAATTATAAATTCTTCTATTCCATTTTCTAACTTGTTGCAGGGAAGCTTCCTACAAGAGATCTAGGAAGAATATCTTCTTATAATCATTCCAGAACTTGCATCAACAAGGGGAAGACTAAATATTTCAAAGTCCTTAGAAAAAATCCCATTACAAGAGCTACAAATCTTGTAGATTGTAGAAGTGAAGAAAAGGTAGCAATAGCCTTATAGCAGACTCAAGGAAGAAAAGACTCCAAAAGATGAGTTAAGGAGGAGATAGGATATTGGTGATATGCATAGAATACTTAAGACATACATATTGTAGAAGAAAAGATCATAGAATCCTTGTACCAAAATAAAATGCCATAGAAGCCTTGTACCAAAAGAAAAGGCCACAAAAACCTTATGCTAGGAGAAATGACCATAGAAGCCTTGATCCAAAATAAAAGGCCATAGCAGCCTTGATCCAGAAGAAAGGGCCATAGAAGCCTTAATTTTGAAGAAAATTCCAGAGAAGAGTTCTTGATCTAGATTAAGACTCTAGATAATAGTTCCTAAAGAAGACTCTATAGAAGAGTTCACGAAATAGGAGATTGGTGATCTTCATTAAAGCCTAAAAATTGTAGAAGAAAAGAAGGACCATAAATGTCCCATTCTAGAATCCAAAAGCAACATATTTCAAAGATTCGAGAAGAAGATATCATCACCAACACTTCCAAAAGTAGAAGGTTGAATAAAAGGTCTCATTTGGAAGACCATAGAAGCTATAATATTTAAGACCTTGGATAGGTCTTAAGAAAGAAAATAAGAAGGCTTGTAGAGCCTTGTTGTAGAGCTCATAGAATCATCATCAAAAAAGTTCATAGGAGAACTCATTGGATAAATCCACTACAAAGGAGATACTTCTAATAGTGAAGGACTTGGAATAATTATAGCCATATTATAACAAGCCCAAGATAAGAAGAATTTGGAAAATAGTACCAAATCTAGAAGAAGAATCTAGTGAAGACCTCAAGACATTCAGAATATTAAGAAGAATAAGAAGATCCTATTTGAAGTCAGAATTCAACAAGAATATTGAAGGAAGATTCAGATAGAAGAAGCCTACAAAATCCAAGATATTTGGATATTACCTCTCACAGCAAGAAGGCACATTTTAGAATCAAGGACTTTCTAAAATTACTAAAAAAAATTGAATATCATTGGAAGGATCAAGCCACAAAACGCTAGGCTCAAGATAGAAAGTTCAATACCACAGTTTCATGAAGCAAGAAGTTGTTTCGGATAGCCAACAAGAAGTTGTGAATCCATCCACTACAAGGCAACAAATTGGTGAATCAAAATACCAAGATCTATTTCTACTGCATAAGCCATTAAAAATGTAAGCAACTTGGGTGTAATCAGTTGAACTTCAAATTAGGGTTCATTATCAAATTCCATTAGGCACCATATTTGGATTAAAGTTGCAAGGAGAAGGGCTCATATTATAGTCTTCAATAAAGTGCAAAAAGGATAATTCATTTTAAGATATATTTTCACATTAAATAGGATTTGGATATTTTTGAAATAAAGAGAATTATCACCTACCTATTATCTATCTAGAAAGCAAGAAGACTATATGCTACAATATTGATTGTAGTGAAAATTGTAGATTATTAATTAAGGGTTATTTATAGATTACTCTTAAAATTTACAGAGATAATTAAGTGCATTTGAAATTAGTTTGAGATTTTATTTACAAAAGCAATAAGGTGATATTATTTTTACCATTAAAGTTCATTAATAATCCATTAGCACTCTACTAGTTGATATTTAACTAGTTACTCCCAAGAAATTAGTTTGTGTTTTGATCATTAAAGGCACAAAATCTGCAGCATTTCATGGCCAAAAGAAGCCATCAATACAATTCAAAAGGTTTAGAAGTAAGCCACCATTAAAGTCCTTTAAGGAAGCCTCAAATTGAGACTTGGTGAGTCTCAAGATTCAAGGAATAAAGTACATAAATATTTACTTTAAAATCAACATATTAAGAGTATCTTATTAGATTGGATTAGCTCTTATTAAATTATCCAAGGAAGAGGATTAGTAAATGCAAGGAGTTGCCTCATCAAAAATGATTTCAATAAAAGGTCCATCATATTGGTGCAAATCTAACTATTACAAAGCACCTCTTTTGTTCCTTAAAAAAAAGGACAAAATAATCTCTTATTATAGGAAACAACATGACCATTATCTCAGCAGGTATTAGGGCAAAGCTCAAGCAAGACGAAAGAGCCACCGAAGAGCTTGCACTTATCAAAATCAAGGTGTTTAAAAACACTATTTCTCTAGGTCCAATCCAACCCTAGAAGCAAGCACTTCACCTATAATATTGGAGCTATTACAAGAGGCTATTATCATCTGAGTCTATGTAGATAAAGGATAGCATATAGAAGGATATTATCTATGTGTAATAGAACTATCAAGCTAAGAACAAGGGGCTACTACAAAGGATACAAATCAGCATTCAACAGGTGACAAAAGCTACACAAACAACATATTACTAGCGTCAAGGTATAAGGGAAAGGTGTTATACCCAAGTCCATTACTTGGAGAGAATGACCACCAAAAAGAAGCACAAAAAGCTACCATAAGACCACCATTAGGAGCACCATAGAACCTTAGAGCATTATAGTTGGAGCCACCCATTAACCTCATCAAGACAACGTGCAAAGAAGAAGAGAAAATACTTGCATTCCAAGAAACATAGCAAGCCAATGTATAATACAAATATATAGGCAAATATAGGGTTACAATGCTCATCCTTGAAGTGTTAGAAGAAAGGCTTACATGCACAAGCCTTCAGTTCCACTTGGTACAAGAGTTCTAAGTAACCCAATGTTCATTAATAATACAACACTCACCTAAAAATGAGTAACAAATATTTGGGAGGTTACCACCAAACTCATCATTGCATAAAGGTATGTTGGAATATCAACACCTACTCAGTAACGCTCAAGTGATACTTGTTCACAATATTCAAGGAAATAGTCCTATTTAAGGTGCCCATTTTGGATAAATCGCATCAAACTAGGTCAATTGAAGTAAAGCATTAAATGGTGTGAAGCACATCCATAGTAAGGAGGCTAATTCAAGCCTATGTGCCATTCAAAGGTTTAAGTCTACATTTAATAATTTTTCATAGACCAGCAATACTAGTGCCCCATTTGTGGAGGATATTCATCATAGACTAGGCATTCCTTAAGGAGAATATCAACATCATTTACGAAGGATAGAAGGGCTACTCAAGGGAGAAACTAGTGTCGGTCAAAGAAGGCATTGACTACCAATGAGTGCCACATTCTAGAAGGTTTCAAATCTACCACCTCACAATGTCAAGGAAAGATAATCCAAAAGGGTTATTAAGGTAAAATCTCATATTATTTATTGCTTGCTATAAACTAAACTTTTATTAGAGTTAGAAGGGTACAATATATTTACTATTGCAATCATCCATTTAGCATTAGTAATATATTAAGAAAGTAGATTTCAAGAATATTTATATTTGTAAATAATAAAGTAGGAGGTATAAGGTTTTTAATTTAGAAATTAAAACCCTATTATTGCAAATATTATTGTTTTATAATATTCCAAATTAGGGATTTATAAGGAATACTATACCAAAGTAGAATATTGAAATTTTGAAATATTTTTGATCAAATATCAAAGACTATAAAGGGAGGTTCATTAAGGAATATCAAGAGTTGGATATTAATTTGTATACTTGTCTCAAAACCACATTAAAGGGATGAAATAAATCCAACCATTAAGACCTCATAAAATTAGAAAGTGAGTAAGTTCAATAGGAGTAATAAGGTGTAATATAAGTTGATTTTTGCCATTTATAAAATATTACAAAATCAACTCAAAATTGAACTACTATTCTCAAAGATCACTTTATCAATCATTTAGCATATCAAAATTACTATGGAGACATAAGGCATTCTAAAAAACATAAATTTCACAAATGTATCATCAAATCAATACTAGGGAATTTAAAAGAGGACCACAAGGATCATCATGGCATCAAACAAATTCTTTCTTGTAGAATCACAATTACTTAAAGGTCCAAATTATTTCTCCTAGAAAAATAATATAAAATAAATCTTAGTATATGAAAAAATTTGGGAGATAGCTCAAGGAATAGCAAAAAGACCAAGCACAGGTGATACTGAGATTCAGAAGTTTGAATAAAATGATGCAAAATACCTAATGATAATAACCTTTGCTATCACTAATGAAATACAACCTTATATCAATTTAGCAAAGACATCTACAAAAGCATGGAAAATATTAGAGAAGATATTCGAAGGGAAAAATAAAGCCACTATCCTTCATCTTCAAACTCAACTACATTCCCTAAAAAATAATAGTGGCGAGGGCATAGAACTATTCTTAAGGAAGGTAGCATATATTAAAGGGAAATTATTAACCCTAGGAGAAGATACTAAAGATGAAAATATTATTCAAGTAACAATTAAAGCATTTCCACATAGCTACAAATATTTGGTTACATATTTACAAGTCCTAAGTAAAGATACTTCTTTTGATGACCTAATCAATATTCTTGAAGAATATAAGGTAGAAAATATAGTTAAATATGAAACGAATAACACTGCATTAGCATCAAAATACAATCCACAAGGGAATATTGCTTCATCATCAAAAGGATGAATATCATGTTATAATAAGTATTTTCAGATATGCAAAAGAAAAATTCATCGTACTATCTATTGCAGATTCAATCCTAGAAATCAAAATCAAGGAAATAAGATGAACAATGAAAGTAGATTTTAACCATGGAAATATAAAAATAATCTTCATCAGTAGCAATTTCAGCAGCCAACCAATTATTCCGAATTGGAGTATCGAAAAGGGAATAAAAAATGACACCTAGCTCAAAGGATAGAAGAAATAAAAGAACTAGAAGAACCTATAGATGGTTATGAAGTCAAAGCTCTTTCAGCAATAAAAACAGGTTATGAAGATACTAACCACTTGCTTGAATAGGTTACAAAAAATACAGAAGAAAATAAACTCCAAGACCAAGAAGAATATCCATATTGAAGATTGAAATCTTCAATACCCAAATAATATAATACAAGGGGGTGTTAGAGTTAGAGTATATTACATCATTTGGGTCATGTAAATGTACCACCTTTGGTACATAGTTAGAGTAGGATATTACTTTAGGGGGAATTTAGCTACTTCAAGCAATGTAATAAATGCACAAGTGTCAATGTGCAAGGTGTCCCCTTGTACAACTAGGTAGAGTTTTGGCCAAAGAATATATATTCCTATATAAAGGATCTCATAGTGAGATATCAGGAACATATCAAGAATATCAATTGAATTATAGTAGAGTGTAGTAGATAATGGTAGAACTCTTGAATGGAGTATAATGTAGTCCTTTAGCTTATATTAATGGAGTGACCCTCACTCCATACTGCATTGTATTTTTACCACTTTCTATTTATAGTAATATTTTAGTCATATTGCATAATTACTTTCTTTTATATTTTCTACATCTTATTAGGACTTGTTATAGATCTCTCCCTCTACACATATCCTCAAAATCTAATAATTCATCCCCCTAAGAAACTCGTACATATTCATAAGAAACCTTTATGAACAACTATCGTATCCTTTAGAAAAGACAAACACAACCCCTTTTGAAGTTGTAGACATGACCAAAAGAGTAGAAGCTATCCTCATAAGATGAGGACAATTTAGCTACAATAAATATGAAGAACAATATTCCAACAAAGATCAATACAAAAACAAACATGTCATAGGATACAGTGTAATAAATTATCATCAAAACAACAATGCAAATGCAACTCAAAACATTCCTCAAAAGTTAGTGGTACCAAGACAAGACAAATTCAAATGATGATATACAAATACTAGATAAAATAAAGCTACCATGTTAAAAGTACTTCTTGATTCAAATATGATGGACCTCTCACCTATCCCACATTGGGATACTACCAAAGAGTTACCTAATTGGTAGAAACATGATGAACATTGTGATTATCACTGCATAGAAGGGCACACAACAAAAAAGTATATTACTTTAAGGAACCTCATACAAGATCTTATAGAGGAAGGAAAGGTAGTATTCAACCAATTAGATACTCCTAATAAGAACTTAGAATTTTTAAAACCCCTTTCCAACACATGATTGCAAGTTTTCCAACTTTGTAGGTATCATTCATCTATCAAATCCATCTTACATAGTAAGAAGACAATAAACCAAAACAAAAATCCTCTAAGAAAACACCCTTATTCATCCCTTGAAATACCACAATAAATATCCCTAACATATTACCTTTGGTCCTCATACCTCTTGAGAACACCTTACACTCTTTTTATCTTTAACAATAATTAGAAAACATACCTGCAAAAATATCCCTTCTAGAACTACTAAAAACATCACCCACTCATAGGAAAATATTTCTAAAACTTTTAAGTGAGCAAGAAGTTCCCCAAGAAATTTATCCTAATGACATCACCAACATAGTTGTATTTTCTAGAATATATAGTGTCATATTAGCTTTTCATGATACAAACATACCCCTTGAAACCATTGTAGACACCTAAAAATTTTCATATTAATATTTAATAAATTTACAATTGTTTTAATTAATCCACTGCAACCTTGGAAATATTAATCCTAGACCCTTTGACATACTAAAAATCCTCCTATGCCTAGTCCATGATCATCATAAGACCATCCCACTCCCTTAACCCAAGTCCGCGTCACCCTAGTTAGCATTAAATCCCTTCTCTTCTCCACATTCCATGATCATTAATGCACATGGGTGAGGATACTCTCCACCCAAGCACATTTATGAAGTATGCTATTTTGGTGGGTGAGGAATATCTCCACCCAATGGCATTAATGAAGCATGTCATAGCCTAAATAGAGAATAGTGTACACTTGTCCATCCAATCATCTAAGTGGAGAAGCTTAAGATTCCTCACTTCTCTCACCTAGGCCACTTGCCCATCATGCTACCCCCTTCATAATTCTCCTCACCCTTGGGAAAATTATACATAGGTTATAATTTCCTTTGATTTTAGAGAGGACTGTAAGATATCATAGGAAAAATTTACTAAAATTTATCTAAGACACATGTTGCAGGAATTTTAGTGTTAATCACAAACATTGTGTGCCTCTCCATGAATGTTTGTGTTTTGTAAAATTGTTTGTAGTCTAGAGCTTCAACAGGAACCATACATAGAGAAAAAAATCCTAGTAGTCTATAGAAGGTCCCCTATGGATAAAATTTTATCCTAATCAACCCCAAAAAGACCGTCCATTGAGGGACAGTCTCATTCAGGAGCCAGATCCAGTCACAAGTAAAGTCAACAAACCATCCAAAAAGAATAATGTCAACTTTTTTTGTGCACAGATCATAGGTTCAGACTCCAATAACTTCCAAATTTTGAGGGTAGCTTCCTAACAACATACAAAAGGTCCCATCCAAAGTATATTTTATCTCGATCAACCCAGAAAATACCATCAATTGAGAGATGGTCTCATTTAGGAGATAGATCTAGTCACATGTAAGCAATATTATCTTATATGATTTTAGCTTATTTTGGTGTTGTTTTAATGCATTAAATAGATGTTATTTATTTGCACTTTATTGTAAATTAGGATCTAATTGAGGTAGATCCATAGATGCTACTAATTTATGTCTTGGTTGTGTGTAGGTGCTAGATGCTCTATTCAAACCTAGGGTGGTACGCGTACATAAATACATATCTTCTAGAGGTGGTTAAAGAAGACTATTTTCCAAAAACTTCATTGTAAAAGGGGCTTCATTCTCATAAGACCCTCATTGTATCCCAAGGGGAATTGGAAATTATTGCATTGTAATTTCATATTTAATAAAATGACATGTTTTCTTTGTTATATTTTGGCAATCATGGTGGGACCTTTCTAACCCTTAATCACACATAGGAATTTTCCTTTTATAGGTTGTAAACAATTTATTTTATCATCACTTATTTCATATTTTGCCTTGTGTGTTTTATTGGTTTTTTTTACTCATTTTGCTGATATTTTGTGCTTTATGTTTGCAGCTCTAAAAATAATCAAAATCTATCCAAATTAGGACCTATATAGGATGGTTCAACATCTACATCCTCTATGGAAGACCGTCTATTGAGGTAAGATCTTGTAATAAATACCATCCATTGAGGGATGGTTTTGCAATCAAGACCATTGATTGAGGGACAATTTCATCCAAACTCAAAATTAGGGCCTATGAAATTAGGTATATGGTTCTACACAACAAAACACATCCATTTTAGGTAAGTATAGTTAAGAATATTTTTTCTTCCTATCCAGTTATCATCAGTTTTCATCATCATTGTTAAGTTCCTTCTTAGACCAAACCAACAATCTTGGGGGCATCCAAAGGTATTGTTCCTTCCCCACCAATCGTCCATAAATCAATCCATTTTGATCCTTTCCTTGCATGCTTTATATTTTATTATTAATATTTGATATTTTGTTAGGATAAATTATTGTAAATAACTTTTAGAGTTTTGTTGGCTACCATTATTAGATTTTATTTGATTTCTTATTTTGAGTTTCAAGACCAAATTTTGACTTTTTTATCCTCTAATATTTGTCAAAAATCTCATCAGACTGATCTTGTAAGGCAAATAAACTAGATCCAATAATGATGGAGACCAAAAATATCCTCCAGAAAAGACCTTCTATTGAGGTATGGTCTTGATATAGACCATCCACATAGGGATGATCTTGACCATAGATCCAATTTTAGGATAAGGACCTTGTGCACCAATTCTTACCATATTTTCAAAGAGCATTGGACCTTAGGTAAGTGCTTTTATCTTCCATTATAAGGTTAAATTCACATTACACAATTGATCTAAGATTATGTTTTGTTCATGACTTTGCATTATCACATTTCATATTAGATAGGAAACTTGACCTATGTATGCTCTCTCCAAGCACCTTAAGGTGATCTTGGAGATAAACAGGGAGTCACTTTTCCTAAATCAAGGAATCACACATGCACTCTGCATCATTTAACATTAAGATGTCTCTAATATTGTGTATGTTCTTTCCTTGCATTTTGTGTGACCTTGGGAATCAAAAGAGTGTAAGTCATCTCCAATCAAAGAACCTCATAATTTCCTTGCTTTATTAGCTTGGGTTTCATTTTGTGCATTTTCATTACTTTTGTATAATACATTAGCATCGATTTACGTTTCAAATTATTTCTTATTCAAATCATTTCCTTTCACAATATTTTCCTTTACTTTACTATTTTGTGCATTTTCCTATTTTGTTTACATATTATTTGATTAGCCTAGGTTTGCTTTCTTAACTAGGGTAATCACATTTTTATTTCCTAACATAAGTTCATTATTTGTCTTGAGGAAACTACATTTCATTTCATATATTGAATTGCATTTCCTTAAATCTTAGGTAGAAAAAAAAGCATTCCTAGCTTAGAATTTTCTTCATTGTAGTTAGTTTAGGATATATTTGCATTCACATTCATAGGATAGTTATTTTTTGTGAATCATATTTAGATGAAAAATAAAATCAAAACATCAAAACATAGCCTAAATCACACTTGAAAAACATGTTAAAAACCAACTGATGATATTGGATTTCATCACCAACTATTGATTTCCCTTTTTAGATGTCTTAGTTAGTACGCATAAGTTTTTAGACTTCATCACTACCCTTGGTATTAGCTCAAGGTAGTTTTGAGGTTAGACGCCCCTACTCATAGGGCTAAATAATTAGTGAGTGTGCAGTTATCGCTCTTGATCAAACCTGCCCAAGGGTGAAGTGGAAGCTGATTGGGTTGATGTAGGTTTAGATAATGTTTCCTCTTATATCCCCTAAAAAGGATATTGAAGGTCTTTTTATCCTTTAAATATCTTGAGCCACTCCTAATTTAGGAATATTTTGATCATGTATGCATAAATTCTCCCCTCATACTATTGGTTATATCAAGGAGCATGCATAGATAAACCTTCAAATATAACCTCTACACCTCTTGTATATTTTTGATGGAAGGTTACATCAAACACACACAAAAAAAAACAAGCAATGTCAAACATAACACACATCTAAAAGCACATCAAAAGCCTTTATTTTTCATTGTTTGTTATTTTCTTATTGTTCTGTTCTATATCTACTCACTTATGGTTGTTACCAAAATTCAAGTTAAAGCACAAGAGAAATATTCCATGGAGCCATTTGAGATTATCCCTCCTCTCTTTGTAATCCCTTTGACCTGTCTGAAGAAAGAACCCTTCACCCCCCTTGCAGTCTATCCAATTCCTTTCATAATCATAGTTGAGTAACATGGTGCATCGTGGACCTTCATCCTATGATTACCTCTAGTCCTTATGGTCCTTCTTCTTCCAATCACACTTCTTCATCATAAAACCCTACCTCTAGGCTATCAACCTCATTTTCTTTCTCTAATTCTGATTCATTTACTGATCCATGCATGAATGTTGCTTTACATCCTGCTTCTTCCCTCCCCCCAATAACCTTCCATCTTCCTACTCATCGTAGGAGTCCACACCCTCCAATTCAACTCCTTTAAAAAAAATCCTAAACTCAACATTTCTACCTCTATTGAAACATATGTTGTTTCTTTGTCTACCACTCAACCTCCCTTTCCTTCTGCTTCTACTTCTTTCCTTTAACCTTATTCTTATCCTTATTCTTCTCCTCCTCTTCAAGCTCCTTATCTTCAAACTTCTTATGCTTATCCTTCTTCATAGTATACCCAAGCCAAAACTTCTCAATAGCCTTATTATCTTATTTTCCAAATTGCTTCTAGCCCACCTTCTCCACCACCTTTAACTATTCCTCATCTTCCTCATCCCCCTTCTCATTCACCTTCCTAAAATATTTTTTGATCAATATTCGAAAGAAGACTTCATTATCAAATTTTTATATTTTTCACCAATTTTATGATGAGCTGATCACTAATTATATTTCTCAATGGTGAGGGGCTATTTCCCACACTAAGCAAGTGAATTTTTTCATCGAGAGTTGTACTAAACATATCTCCACTACCCTACAAATTCAACAACATCACTCTTTTGAGGAAGCCATTGCTCAAGCAAAGGTCATTGAAGAGTTCAAGATTCAATAAGGGGAACTTAAGCTCCATAATAAAATTGAGTACCCCAATAAATTCAATAAGGGTAATAACAACAATAACAAATCCTAGGCTTCCCATGTTAACCAAGTAGTGTTGAATACTCCAATAGCCCCCCAAAAAAAAAGTACTCAAACTTAGCAACAAATTTTCCAACCCCAATCAACCCCTATGTAGACCACAATCCCATCATCTTCTAACCAACCTTACAATTACCCCCGATATCCTCATCATCTACCTCATAATTGTATGCCCCTATTTGAGCCATTGTCAAACATTTTTTAAAATATTTATAATACAAAAAATGGTCTTCTTACTTGTAATTCACCTTGTGGACCCCAATAGGGAGAAGCCTAGGTGGTATAAGTAATAGTAGTATTGCATCTACCATTGTCAAATAGGTCATGAAACTAATGACTATCATACTTTATAGCATCTGGTTCAAGATATGATTGATTGATGGAAATTAATGATTGATAATCCCTTAGCCTGCTCCAACCAAAATCTTGGTATATATTAGAATCCATTACCTTAGCATGGGATGCACCAACAACAAATAGGTGCCTAAATATCTTCAACCATACCTTAACAAATTAACCATGTGAATAACATCTCATCCAACCAAGGTTTCATGGGTATGATTACTCCTCCTGATTTGCCTTATCCACCTCCTATACCTCACATGGGTAGTCCTATTCCTCCATTTACTTCTTCCTCTTTTTTATCTCCCTTAAAATCACCTCTTACTCCATCTATTTTATTGCTTACTCTTCAAAAATGTCAATCTTGGGAGTAATGAGCTGATTAGTTCAATTCCCACCTCATGAATCCCTCTTCATTTACTTCCTCCTCTACCAATGGATAGGCTACTATGTCTCCTTCACTACCACCCTTTTCTTCATCTTCCATGCCATCCTCCCAATACACTCTTGTGTATCCCTCACCACCACCCTTTTCTTCAATTCCCATGTCAACCTCCCAATCCACTCCTACATATTCCTTGACCAATCCATCCTCTCCTCCAAATCCCAAATTCTAGGGTCTCCTACCCAACCTACAAGTTAGGGGTCACCCCAAGTATCTATCCATTTGGTTAGTCTTGGTCTACGGGTGTTCATTGTACATAATGTAAATTTCCCCCCTCCAAACATAGAATATTTTGAGTATTTTGGTTATCCTCAAGACACACCACTAACTATCGATGTTATTATTCTCATTGGCTACTTGTTCAACCATATAAATTTTGTATATGGTGGAGTTTATTTCTCCTCTAACCAACCTAAACCTAGAGAGCATGAGGTACCATTTTATGAGAACATTAATTACCTATATAACCCCTCCTTCACCATTTGATATTGTCAATATTTTTAATGGTAAGGATTCACCCTCAGGAACTACAAGTAGGGTATACGATATGTTGTAGATCCACCTTGCCAATTTCCCATGGATAAATCTATCTTGGGCCATCACAAAGATTGCATAGTTGTCCCCCTTGAGGAAAATTTCAAATGTCTTAACCTTGATCTCAAGGAGGATAATTTAGATGAGTACATTGACCCTTAGTACACCTCATTAGTCATGCATCTCTCACCATATTCTATGGTGGATATTCCTACTAGATTTTTTCAAGTTTCCATGATCCATGTCCTTCCATTCAACACCTCTAACAATGGTATTGAGGAGAACTTAGATAATCTCTCAATTTCTTTCAATAGCTCTAAATACGTGTCATACCACATAATTACCATAACAAAGTATCATAACAATGGTAATTATTACCTTCACCTATTCCCTATTCCACTCCCTATCCTTCCAATACTTCTCCCACTAGAGCATCCCACCGGTCAACATATCCTACATCCCTCTCATTCTGCATTGGTGACCCCACCTCAACCTAATCATTGTCTACCTATCCTTCAACAACTTCTTCCTCTTCCACAAGAGCCACCAATGTCAAACCCATCCTTTAATACACATATCCATCCACCCCATAAGCCACCCATATAAAGTTTAACATCCTATTTCTTCCCTTCATCCACTTCTGGTTTTCCTTATTTTCATTTATTTTCTCCTTCTCTCACTTTCACCTTATTATCTTTATTTTTCTTCCTTTCCTTGATTCCATGCCATTGTTGTATGGTCATGAACAATTGGTTGGTCCTTTTATTTCTGATTCCTTCTCTCATTCTCCTCCTTTTCTCATTATTTTTCTTATTTCTTTCCTTGGGTCCATGTCATTGTTGTATGATCACACATGAGTGACTATGTACCTATGGATAGTCCTTTTCCCTCATATTTCTTTCCTTCCTCCACCTTCTCTCCCTTGATATTCTTCTCCACTTTATTTTCTTCTTTCCTCTTTCTACTTTTTTTTCTTTTCTCTTCACTCCTTCACAATCACTTTTTTGTCTAGGGAAGTCAATTCTCCTGCAACCCAATTTTGTGTCTATGGTAGTTGAATTTCTATCCATAAAAAATTCTCTAACTTTTCATTTATCCATATTCCTACTCTCCATAATTTCAAATATCCTCTCATCATTCTTTGCATTGCATTCATTCACTATATTCATATATCCATAAACTATTATTTATAATGTGCTAATTTGGTCACTTTTTGGATATGTTTTCCACAATCTAGATTGGTGTAATTAATTAATGAAATACATGTTGTACATTGTTAGGAGGGACAAACTGAAGGGATTGAATTATTCATAAAAATGTGTTACATAAATAGGCACAAGGCCTATATGATGAACATGACACTTGTCAATGAAACTGACAAGTGTCAAACTGAAGGCATAGTGCACTTTAACTCTAACATTCCCCCTTAAAGTGCACTATCCAACTATGAATAATGCTAGATCCACTGTGTATACAATTTGGTCTGTTACCTCAGGGTCAGCCACTTCAACGGGTCTGTTGCCATTGGGTCAGCCGTCTAAGTGCCTCAGGGTCATCATGGGTGCCTCAAGGTTAGCCACATCTGGGTCTGTTGCCTCTACAGGTAATCCTCAGAGGATGTTGCCACTCGTAGGTCACTAACTAGATTCACCATGTGGTGAACTCAATCTAGAAGGTTTCGGTATCTGCCAAAAATGCACCTAATGAAAGGAAAAATGAGCCATATAAGAGTGTCGGTCTCTGTCGAAAATGCACTCAATACAATAAAATGAGCCATAGATCCAAATAGGAGGAGAGAAGAAGAAAATAAGAGAATCTTCTGAAGTGTCTTCATCTGTAGTCTTCAGAAGTAGATTCGGAACAACCTCGGATAGAGTCTAGGGTGTCTATGTCTGTAGTCCCTAGTATAAGTGTCCTTATGGTGACCATGTCATCCCATCGAAATGCATGGGTAACCAGCTGCTGCATTCGCCAAGTGTATAGACAAGATCACTAGTTACAAGGATCACATATAAAAATACCTTGGGAGTGTCGGGTACAACCGAGAGTGCACTCCAAGGTAGAAAATTTTTTAGGCTAAAAAAAACTGAATTGAAACAGCCTCAAAATTACAATTTGACACCACCAATGTGTCCGTCACGGAAAACCATTTCCAACGACTATAAATACCCCTATATTCCACCATCAAATGGGCCTTCATCATGTGGAAAAACCATAATGCCTATCTAAGGCGTCAAAAATAGACTTCAGGAATATCATATTCCTGGCATCGCACTGTGGCGGAAAAAATAGCATTAAAATTTCCCACGCAGAGGAATCACATGGGCCATTTAAGCATTCAAGTTCTTCAATAAAGTGGCCTACCACTTTATAAAAAAAAGGTGTCCATACAATTTGAAAAAGAAAGGCCCCTTCATTAAAATAAATGATCAAACTGAAACTTCTAACTGCACTTCTAACTGGCACTTTGAGCATGTTTTTGATCGTGGGAATAGGTAACTATTACAATCTTATGTCTGCCATAACTATCACATCTATCCTCCAACAACATATAATTGAAACACAAAATTTGGCACTGAATGGTGCGAGGGCACTGGTACAACAATCCGTCCACCCCGAATGAACAACGAGTAAACAACGAGTGAGCTTCTGTCCATTTTCAAGTCGTGCGATGGCGGACCATTTTTGCTGTGATTGTAGCTATCGGTTAGGCATTGATCCTCACTATCATGCAGAAAAAATATTTTCGGTGGCCTGAGCCCCCCCCGCCGCTGGTTTGCGTTTTCCTTGCACGATGCACTTGTTGACACCTCACCGCACAAACGCGAATCCAGAAATTTGCTCGCCGGTTTAGACTTCTTCATCTCCCGCCGGATCGAACGCCACACCTCCCGCGCTACAAAGATTGGCGCTCTCAGGGTTCGAGGACGGATGTTTGCCTGCGTAAGTGGAAATATTGACGTATTTACGTCTCCTCGCTTGTTCGGTGAGGAATGAAAATCTATGTAGGTCTCTCTGTCGATTTAGTCCGGGGAACAAAACGGTCGCACGGCAAAATTCGGCTTCTCCCTCTCGCACATCAACGGCAAGTGCTCACCCTTCCGTGCCACGGGCTCGACGTGGACGGATTCGATATTTTGTTCGATCGAGCGCGACGCCCAGCGTTACCGAGCTTTAACGCAGCGTGGATTGTCCGTGAACATGCCATCGGTGTCGACGCAGGCAGACACGGAGGAGCCCTTGGCATCGGGGCCCACCTTAAACTACATAGTAAAACAATGCTTCGGAACGCCCGCGCAGAAAGCTGTACACCTTGGTCGATACGGGCAGCGAAATCACTTGGATTCCCTGTAGCTTCTGCACCCACTGCCGGCAGAACGCGAGCGAACGATTCGACCCCTCCAAGTCATCGAGCTTATAATCAGAGGGAGGGAGGATTTCCTGAGACGCTCGAGACTCGAATCGATGATTTGAGGGGACAACAACAGCACCATGGGCAGAGGAAACAACTCGCAACATTACATAGCCAGAAAAAAAAAATTGTCAGTGCGAGAAAGCTTCAGGAGGGCTGCATTGCACCAGGGGCTCAGGATCAAAGGATGAAACCCAAGATGTGGGGACTGCATGAATCCTCCCAAATGAAACAGATCTGCAAATAAACTTGGAAAACTAAAAAAAATTAAAAATATTTCCCAAACTTTAAAATTTTTACCATCTGGTTTCTGATCCATCAAATGATGGAGAGCATACTCCCTCGGTAAAAATTTTAAAAAATGGGGGAGGGAGGATTTCCATGAGGGAAATCCCCCCTCAAGCTCACAAGCTCAGGAGACCGCCTGGAGCTCTGATACCAAATGTTAGGAGGGAAAACTGAAGGGATTAAATTATTCATAAAAATGTGTTACATAAATAGGCACAAGGCCTATATGATGAACATGACACTTGTCAATGAAACTGACAAGTGTCAAACTGAAGGCATAGTGCACTTTAACTCTAACATACATATTGGTCCTATTTGTAAGTATTACATTTTTCATCCATCTATCCCTTTGTCCATTGTTCCCATGTATTCTTATGTCAACCTTGTTACAACTAAATTTTTGTTGTTTTTTGTATTTTTCATCTACATTTCCTTATTGTCCCAATGGTCAAGATGTTTTGTTTAATCATCTTCTTTAGGTGATTGGAAATGGAAATTGTTTTTTTCATTCAAATATTCCTAGTGTTTTGATCACACTTTGTCCAACATCATCATCTTCTAAAGGTATGTTAGGCCTCCCATATCTAACTCAAGTTCTTTCCTAGACCAACCACATATCATACATTAATTATATTTTTAATTTAGGGAAGACAACGTGATGAGTGGTCTAGCCATAAAAAAAAAAAAAAAATCATTCATCCTATAATTCACATAATCTGAATCTAAGTATCCAAAAGCAAGTTGCAAAAAAAATAAAAATAAAAATGAATATTCACATATTGGTTACCTCAAGTATTTTATATGCCTCCACTGGGCCTATAGACACCTGGCTAGTAGTGGAGCTACATCAAAGGATTGTGAGGATAACCTCCATCAAGGCTATAGAATCTATTCTAGTAGTGGAGTATACCCTTTGAGTGGAAACATGTCTATCACATTAGCAACCTTCTTTTATTCAAACCTCTAAACACTTGTGGATGAGCTAGCTTATATTGGTTTGAGTCACAATTGGCTAGTCCAACCTTACTCAAGACAAAAAATGAACCTCACTACACACACTTTGATCCATGATTGGCTTGATCTTTTTAGGATGGTCTAGATTTATATGGGATACTGATTTACCATTAGATAAGTTTGATTGCCACACATAGGGTGTTCGAGTTTCCTAAAATACTTATTAGATACAAAAAACTTAATATATTTGGGCAACAAGCATATTGGCTAGCCACCATCCATTGTATATATATTCTTAGTATTATTTTGTATCATTTATCCTTCATTATTTTTCATTACATGTTTATCCTTCATGTCATAAGTCTTGTGTCTATTCTTGTTATATTATCTTATGTTGTGTTAGTGTGTTATTATAACCATTAACTTGTCATTGATTAATTAAACCATTTTTTATTGTGAGATATATACATACATATCTATAAAGTGATTACATCAACACTTGTGAGCCTACCTCATGTACATATATAAATGCATCATAATTCATTACATAATAATATCGTATTTATTTCCTCTACCATTATATATATATATATATATATATATATATATATATATATATATATATATATATATATATATATATATTCACATGCATCCATCACTCATAAACATCAAAGTCAACTACACATTTACATCACATCATGTCAACCATCAAATCATCATCACACACACACAGATATATATATATATATATATATATATATATATATATATATATATATAATGACAAATACATCATCATCATCAATTCTCTTAGGGATACATCAAATTTTCCCATAGTATTAGAATCTCATACATCAAATATATACATGCCACCTACATCTGCTCATCACAAAATAATACAAAAGTGTGGCCCCTCTACCACACCAAAAATAGTAATCTCATTGTTATCCTTCGAGTGTCTCTTGAATCCCATCCTATTCACTTTCTCTATCATCTAGTCCTCTCCACTCCCCTATTATCCACCATCATTTTTTACACTAAAAATTGACTCACTTTTCATCAAATTTCATCAATTCACCTTTATACATCGACCTCTAACCAACCAATCCAAATTTACCTTTCAAAGACCTAAAATTGAGCATTTTTCACTTCAAAAAGTATGGTCATCTTTGAGCCAAATTTTTCCCTATCAAATATTCTCCAAATTTCCCAAAACCATCACCATTGGATCAGGATCAAAAATATATTTTTGACGAGTATAGGTATACCTATATTTTAAATCATTTAATCTCCCAAAATATAGACAAACTACACATGAATCACATCGATTATTAGTCATAAAGTTTGAGACTAGTTGGATGGTATTATGGCTATGACTAGCCAAATGGTATTGCAATATGAGACCAATCAAATGATCTTGCATCCTCTCCTCCATTTCTCTTATCATCCATTCCTATTATTTTCCCTTTATATTTTGCACTAATTTTTGGTCAAACACTTCATTTTTATCTTCTATTTCATCATCCCTCAACTCATCATTTGAGGGGGTAGATATTACCCATAAATGTCACTTTGAATAGATTTAAAATCCAAACACTCCATACTAGAATCACATGTGTATATGAACCTTTCATAAGACTATCACTAGCCCTCCTCTTGTTGGAAATTTTGAGTAGTTGTGTTGTCATTGATGTCAAGAGTCGGTGCTAGTGATATCAAAAGTCAATGCAAATAATTGATAAAAGGAGGGTTAAAAAAATTTATATTTTAAGCCCAGGAGATTTGGTTTAAAGCTTCACATGATAGGTCAAAAGGTTGGCTAAATACCTCGAAGAAATGAGATACCTAGACCTAAAGGAAATAATATTATAATATTTATTATTATAATATTAAAGGTGTTAAGATAAGGCCTAAGGTTAAAAAGGAAAACACCTAGGCCCAAAGGAAATAATATTATAATATTTATTATTATAATATTAAGTATTAAAAATAAAGCCTAAGGTTACTTGTAAATTAATTATAATATTTATATTATAATTAATTTATAATATAAATTAATTAAATAAGGGTTGGGCGCAAAATATTAAACTTAATATTTTCCCCGCTGATGTCGAAGTAAGAAAGGATATGGTATTTATACCATAATGTTTGGATGACATAAGGTAAGTCTTCTATTTGTGCATGCAAAAGGATAATCGATGCGATTTTCATGAGCAAGGAAATAGAAGAAGCTTTTTATTTTTAAAAGATTAAGGTGGACTGTAAATGTATAAAAGGAAGAGAGTGCACACTTCTATCACCATCCGCACTAGTGGCCTAGTGGCAAGGCTTAGTGTGTAAGACTTTAGCAGAAATAGAGGTCCCGCGTTTGATTCCTGGTGATAGTGGAAGGAAGATTTTTGTTTTGATTCGAATATTTTTGGTGCTCGTGAAGTATATAAAAGGTCGAAAGTGCATAGTGGTGTTTGTGTGGGCGTGCAGCCCAAGTGGCATCCTAGCCATGGCTAAGGTGCTAGGTAGGTGGTGAACTTGAGTTCAATTCACATGGAGTGCATGGTGGTGTTTTTGTGATGCAAAATTATTATTTTTAAAGTGGCTAAGGTATGATTTAATATTTTTAATTTTTGCCATATGTTGATTTAAGAAATTGGAGATTATAAGGTGTGTGCAAGGAATATCATTTGTGTATTTTGGAGTGAATGATGGTTTAATATTTGGAGAGTATAAGGTGTATTCAAAGGACTTTATTATTGTAATTTGAAATTTGTTTTGAGTTGGAATATTAAAGTGTTTGGAAGGTTGAAATTGGATTGAAATATTTTATGTTGAGTTGGAGCTAAAAGGAGTCATAGGAATATTGTCATTATTGTCATTTTTCTTGAGTGAGTGAATGATCTATTGATTGAAGATTTATTTTTAAGGAAGGAGTAATAAGGTGTATTTGTGACTTGATAATTTCTTGTATGGTGAAATATTTGTTGAGGTAAATATTCCTTTGGAGATTTTGACATAGATTGTTGCTATCTAAAATAGAATTGACAAAAGAATTTGGTTATGAGTAAAACGGGTTTTGAAGACATATCTCCATAAAAAAAAAAAAGGTATGGGCACATCATCTTTTGATTGAAGTATTTTTGGATTAAATGTTGTGACATATAAGTTGGAGTGAAAAGGATTCATTGATAGTATTATTGGAAATATTTGAGTGAGTTTTCATATGCATGATTGGTGAATGTTTAAGAGAACATTTGAGTTAGAGATTGAGGATTATTTGAGTTAGATTTTGAGACCCACATTGTGCTCTTTGTTTGAATAAGTATGAAAATACTTTTTTAGGGTTTGTAAGAAAGTTGTGTTTCATTGATTGAATGATTAAGTGAAATTTCTTGAGCATTGGTTTTGAGTGATATTGAAAGTGAATGTGCAAACATTAGAAATCAGATTTGTGAAAGTGACAGACTTAATGATTGAGTAGAAAAATTTGATTTTTTGGTAGAGTACATCATTCTCTATATGTTCCAGAGGTTAAACGAATTCTGAATTGAATATGTCTAAACTACTTCAAGTTAAATGAATTAATTTAAAGATTATACAAAGAAATTGAGAGCATTGTGTGCAAGATTTGAGATTGATTGAGCATATATTTTGAGCTGTATTGAGCATGTGTTTGAGGAGATTTGAGTAATATTTTGTTAAATATTAAGGATATATTTGAGTAAGCTTTTGTGAAAGCTTAAGGATAGAGTTGAGAAAGCTTTTATGAAAGCTTGTAGGCAGATTTGAGACAAGTCTTGGTGAAGATTTAATACAAGTCTTGGTGACGACTTGAGAGCATATTGAGCAAGTTATTGAGAGGAATTGTAGGCATATTTGAGGTAATTCTTTGTGAAGACTTGAGAGTAGATTGAGAAAGTTCTTGAGAGGACTTATAGGCATATTTGAGGTAAGTCTTGGTGAAGACTTGAGAGCAGATTGAGCAAGTTCTTGAGAGGACTTGTAGGCATATTTGAGGTAAGTCTTTGTGAAGACTTGAGAGCATATTGGGTAAGTCTTGGTGAAGACTTGTAGATAAATATGAGGTAAGTCTTTGTGGAGAATTGAAAGTAGAGTTGATTGATTTATTTATTCAAGATTTGTGTAAGGCTTGGGGTAAATCTAAGAAAAGTTGATTTGTGATTTGATCAAGATTTATGTTAAGGCTTGAGGATATATTTTGGTGTAGATTTGAGAGCAAATTTATTTTAGACTTGAGAAAGTGTTAAAGTAGATTTGTACTAGTCTGAGGATAGTGTTTGGTGCATATCTGAGATAGATTTGAGAGCAAGCTTTGGAGGTACCAATTAGAGGACAATAGTCTCTAGTGGATATAGATCCATTAGCCAATGAAGTGAGGATAGAGATATTCTGAGTTAGAATAGAGGTCTTCTATTGAGAGAGATCCACAAGCCAATGCAGTGGGAGCAGTAGTCTTCTAGAAGATCACCAACCAAAGCATAGGAGAAAGAGTTCTCCTATAGATAGAGTTACATGAACTAGAGAAAGGTGAAAGATTTCTCCTATGGAGTGTGATCCATGAAGCATCTAGGAATATAGAGTTCTTCTATGGGGAGAGATCCACAAACCAGTTGAGGAGAAAGAGTTCTCCTGGGTCAAGTTCCATGAACCAGAGAAAAGGGGAAAGAGTTCTCCTATGGAGATATATCCATAAATCAGATCATTAGGGGATTGGTGTCTTCTTTGGACAAAGGTCCATAAACATTGTAATAGGGAAGTTATTCCTAAGATATTTTTTGAGAAAATTTTAGTGAAATATTTTCTCCGTGGAGTAGCCCACATTGGGTGAAACATATTAAATTGGTGTCTTTATTGTGTGTGGTGATTTGTGCATTGCTTTTATTACTACTATTGATATTGATATTGATTATATTGGATAATATTTTTTGGGAAATAAAAGTAGAAGTTAATATTATACTGTTCACCCCCTCTCAATATAAGCTTATGTTCTTCAATTGGTATTAGAGTGGGTTCCTTCGAAAGAGTTTAACAGCTTGAAGGAAAAGTATACAGGAACATAGATGAAATCTCAGAGTGGATCTTCAGCAAATAAGGCACCATTGTTCGATGGGAATAATTATACATTTTGGAGTGTAATAATGAAGATTTACCTAATGGCACAAGGAAATGAGACATGGCAAGAATTTGAGGATGGGTACACACCGCTAACTACACCTCCTATAGATAAATATGGTAAGCTTCTACATCTGAATAATTCAAAGGTAATGAATGTAATATTAAGTGGTTTATAGGAATAAAAGTTTATAAAATTTATGCATTGCACATCAACAAAAGAGATTTGGAAAAATTTGAAGAAAACATATGAGGGAGACAAAAAGGTCAAGATGGCAAAATTGCAAAATCACAAGAAAACATTTGAAGACTTGAAGCTGAAGTATGAGGAAGACATTGATACCTACTTACTTTGTGTGGATGAGGTTTTTAACTCCATTCAAGGACTTGGGTTTAAATTTGAAAAATCAGATGTTTTACAGAAGGTTTTTAGGTCACACCCTATGAGGTATAGTGAAAAGGTTTCAACCATAGAAGAAACAAGAGATATTGAAACTTTGACTAGGGATGCATTACATGGAAATATCATAGATTTTGAGATGATAATAGGAAAGGATCATATTTCTAAGAAAGAGGTAGCCTTAAAATTAGCAAAGAAGACAAATTATAAGAATTCATATTCAAGTGATGAGTCATCCAGTGATGAAGAAGCAAACTATGGTAGAAAGAACAAGGACTCAAGAAAGCACAAAGGTATAAAAATAGTTAAGTGTTTCAATTATGGTAAATATGGTCACTATGCATCTAACTATCCAGAAGCTAGAAGTAGCAATGGTGAAGAGAAACATGATCATAAGAATAGGGAAGTAGGAAAATCCAGGTATCAAAAGAAAAATAGGTATGGACAAAACAAGCATAAAAAGAAGTTTTTTCATAGGCATAAGAATATTTTTTATGCAGATAAGATAATAAAAAGTTCAAGTGATAGTGATGGAAGATCCTCAGATAATGAAGAAGAATAAATTCTATTTATGGCTATAGAAAAATAATATGTTGAAAAGGAAGCTAAAAGGGAACAAAAAATATTTAAATATTTTAGGTGTGGTAACTTTGGTCATCTTGAATATCACTGTACAAGGAATTGGTTTAGTGATAGTGAAGAAGAATATGAATATGCTCTTGAGGATCTAGAGGAAGAATCAAAGAATGAAGGCACAATTGATATAGAAGCAAAACTTGTTGTTGCTCTTAAAGAATTGAAAAATGTTAGGAAGCAAAATTCAAAATTGAAGGATCAGGTTCAAGAAGATGAGAAAACAAAAGCAAGGCTTATACAATATCTCAATGACTTGAGAGTTAAAGTTGAAAAGAAAAAAGAGGTTGAAGAAGATATGATTGAACAATTAAATATAAAAGAGCAAGAATGTGAAATACTGAAACATGAAGCTGACATTCTAAGGAAAGGACTTGAAAATTTTAATAACAAGATATATCAGTTCAGGAAAAGCTCAAAATATTTGGATGATATCATCAAAACACAGTGATCTCCATTCATGAAGACACGACTTGGTTTTGAAGAAGGGTAAAGAGAACAAGGATAGGATTCAAGCTCAAGCTCCAAATAAGAAGAAGTTTTAGAAAAGGAGAGTGAAGAAGAAAGTGAGACTTATGAGGATAATTTGGAAAATAGAAGGTTCAACAAGGAAAGGAACAATGTCCAAATGAGGAACAAGAAACATCATAGGAAAGAAAGGACTAAGAGACCAATGGGGTGGAGACTAGTTTTAGACAAAAAATGGAAGGAAGTGGAGGAAGCGGAGGAAGTGAAGGAGGAGCAAAAATGGCAGACAGTAATTTTGAACCAATAGAAGGAGAAGATCCAGAGGCAGGGTAGAATGTTGTAGCTAGAAAGGAAAATGATTCCTTGTCATCTCAGTTTGAAAAGGCTAAAGGTACAGATCCTCCAGATAAACCCTCAGACAAAGGGTCCCACTAGGGTTCGGGAGCTGGCAACAAGGGCCCAACCTTTTTGGTTGAAAGGGAAAAATAAGGAGCCAGTCAGTGAACTACCGCCCCTAATACCAAACAATAACAGGTTAACTGCGCCAGTGGAGATTATGGAAATATTCTTGGATTGTAAGAATTCGAAACAGTTTGAATTATTGCAGGGGTGTATAAATAATACAATCAAAAGAACGGACTTCCTGGATTAGCCCGGAATGGGCGCATCTCAACAGGATGCCGCTGCAACTAGTTAACAACTAGATGCTATGTTTTGTTAACAAATAAACAAAACATAACAGTATGCTAACATCCCCATTTATTACATTATTTGGGTAATGTAATAACTAATAGCTATACTAACATCCCCTTACATCATTTTGCAATACAAAGAGAGCTGCGAAACAATTCAAATTTGACACATCCAAGTGCCTTAGTGAAAATGTCTACAACTTGAGCATCGGTGGGAATGTGTTGAAGCTGAATTCGGTGCTTTGGAACTTCATCTCGAATGAAATGACATTGTGTGTCAATGTGCTTTGTTTTTTCATGATGGACTGGATTCTTGACGAGGTTTAGAACACCCTGATTGTCACAAAACAAGTGTATTGGAGATTTTGATGGATGGCCCATACTTGTCAGAATGCGACGTAACCATATCACTTCGCACACAGCTTCACGTGCGGTGCGATACTCTGCCTCTATTGATGAAATAGCAACCACCTGTTGCTTCTTGCTATGCCAAGAGACAGGATCGGATCTCAGATGAAAAATGTATCCATAAGTTGACTTGCGATCATCAAATGATCCGGCATAGTCGGAGTCCGTGTATCCTTGCAAGAAGAATTTTTTGTTCCTCTTGTATTCTAGGCCATATTCCATAGTACCACGGACATAGTGAAGAACACGTTTTGCTACTTTCTAATGAGTGGTCTTAGGCTCCTGCATGAACCTTGAAAGATAGTTGACAGCAAATACGAGATCTAGCCTAGTATTGGTCAGATATATGAGACTCCCAATCAACTACCGATAGAGAGTACCATCTACCTAAGGTGAGTCATCATATCGCGATAACTGAAGTCCATTCTCCATTGGAGTTGCCAGTGGCTTGCAGTCAGTCATGAGATATTTTTCCAGCAATGTCTTGGCATATTTTTTCTGAGACACTTTGATGGTTTGCTCCTTCTGGCTGAATTCCAGACCAAGACAATAATGGAGAAGTCCGAGATCTGTCATCTCAAAAGATTTGCACAAGTTTCTTTTGACAATAGAGATCATAGTTTTTGAACTCCCTGTAATGAGCAGATCATCCACATAGAGTACAAGCAACACTATCTCAGAACCCTCTTTCTTGAAATAGAGGTTTGCATCCGACGGACATCTCTTAAATCCATGCTGCATAAGGTGATTGTCCATTTTTATATACCAAGCTCGAGGAGCTTGTTTCGGTACCATACAAGGATTTGACCAATTTGCAAACTTTCTGCTCTTGGCCTTCCACTTCAAATCCTTCAGGCTGAGTCATATAGACTTCTTCTTGGAGATCACCATTTAGAAAGGCACTCTTGACATCCATCTGGTGAACTTTCCACCCATATTGTGCTGCCATAGCACACATAACCCGAATTGTGGTCATCCGAGCAGTAGGTGCAAAAGTTTCCTCGTAGTCAATGCCTTCTTTTTTAGCATAGCCCTTTGCAACAAGACGGGCCTTATGCTTATCAATTTTTCCATCTACCTTGTATTTGAATTTATATACCCATTTGCAGCCAATGGGATTCTTTCCATGCGATAGATCAACAAGCTTTCAAGTTGTATTTCTCATCAAAGACTCATACTCTATATCCATAGCGGCCTTCCACTGAGGCTCACTGAGAGCATCTTGCACTGATGCAGGTTCAAGACTATCTATGGTAGACATGAATGCCCTGTCATCATCAATATCCATATCCTCTACTTCTATACTTGGAGTCATAGAAAGTTCCTCAAAAGATTGACAAAGATCATCAACCTCACCAGTTTCTCTGGCTTCTATTTCCTTTTGAGCCATACTGCGTGTACGAGGTCTATCCAAATTCAAATTGGGAGGAGTGGATAAATTTGCGTCTCTGATTGTATTTGTACACCATTTTGAATTCTTCTTCGATGGTGGTGAAGAAGATGTAGAAGGACCTCCTGTCTGTGTTGACGAAGGAATATTCTCTTCCTTAGTTTCCATAATATCTTGGTGTACTTTAGATGTGCTCTGTGATGTGAAAGCTTCATCAAAGACAACATCTCTACTAATATGAATTTTCTTGGTCAAAGGATCTATCAACCGATATCCTTTAGAGTGCTCAGAATAACCAAGAAAAATACATCTCAGTGTTTTCTCATCTAGCTTCTTCCTTTTCTCTTTCGGTATGTGCATGAAAGCGTGACACCCGAAAATACGTAGATGAGATATGGAGGGTTTTCGACCACTCCATGCTTCCTGTGGAGTCATTCCTTTTAGGGCCTTTGTGGGAGCCCTATTCAACAGATACACTGCAGTGGTGACAACTTCTGCCCAATATTGTTGCCCAAGAGTAGCTCTTGTGAGCATACAACGAACCATTTTCATGATAGAACGGTTCCTTCTCTTAGAAAATCCATTTTGTTGAGGAGTATAGGCAGTTGTTAACTGTCTCTTGATTCCATGCTTATCTAGGAATGCAAAAAATTCATTAGAGGTAAACTCTCCCCCTCGATCTGAGCGGAGGGTTTTAATAGAAGCTCCTATCTCCTTCTCAATGGATTTCTTGAACTATTGGAAGAATGCGAAAGCTTCAGATTTCAGTTGGAGAAAGAAAATCCACATATTTCGTGAGTAGTCATCTACAAATAACTGAAAGTACCTCTTCCCTCCACAACTGTTGGGTGTGAAAGGACCGCACAAATCGGTGTGAATTAACTCCAGAGGTTTTCGTGCTCTTGTTGAGCTCATCTCAAATGGTACTCTATGCTGCTTTCCTGCCAAGCAGTTAGAGCACACTGGCAATGTGGCAGAAAGGGAAGGAAGACCCTTTACCATATCATACTTGCTGAGCTCAAGTAAGTAGCTAGAACTAAGATGCCCATATCTCTTGTGCCATAGGGAAGTTGCCTCCTTGGTAGAGACAGTCATGGCAACATGTGGAGTAGAGATAGCATCTAGTGCAAATAATCCGTGCTTATATGAAGCTGTTGCAATCTGCTTACCCTTCCTGGTAATGGTACAACACTTCTTTCCATTCTCAACATGAAAGTTGACAACCATATTTTTGTCCAGGATTTGTGTCACTGACAACAAATTATTGGCCAATCCCGAAACATAGAGGACTTTGTCAATCTGACACTTGCCATCAGGAAGAGTGACTGAAACTGTACCCTCTCCCTGAACCCTGTAGGTTTTATCATCAGTAATGGTGATAGGTTTGCCCTCCTTGGCCACAAATGATTCAAACCATGATCTGTCGCTAGTCATATGTTTGCTAGCTCCAGAATCGACATACCAAATAGGATCCCTCTGTGTGGAATCTGTGGTAGTCATGAGCACCTTGTGTGCCCATTCAAAATCTGAGTCAGATTCTTCAACAACAACATTCACCTAGGGTTGCTTGTTTTTATTTTGTGGTTTGTTTTGGCCTTTCTGCTTGTTCTTATGCCAACACCTATTGGTGTCATGGTTGTCTTTCTCACAGATATTGCACCACCTCTTCTTCTGTTGAGGTTTTTTGCCTTTTCCTTTTGTATCATGTTGAGAATTTCCTCCTTTCTGAAAGTTGCCTCCTTTTTGCCCATTACCTTTCTTCCTAGAACCCTACCTGTTGGTTTATAGGGCTGTATTGGAAGAATCATCCTTGTGAAGTTGGCGTGCCTCCTGTTGTTGAAGAAGATTGACCAACTCGATTTAGGTAATTTTTCATTGAGACACCTGGATGGAGGTTATCAACATATCAAATGAAGAAGGTAAAGCTCTCATCACAAGTGAAATGAGAAGATTTTCGTCCACAGTATCTCCCAAAGAACTCAATTTCTCTTTCAATTCAGACACTCTGCACAGAAAGAGTTCAATTGTTTCACCTTGCCTCAAACTCAGGTTATGAAGTTGTTGTTGAAGATGAAGAATGGTGGAATCATTATTTCCCTCATATATGGTTTGAAGGGCATCCCATGCCTCTTTACCACTTGCTTTGTCAGCTATATGAGGTTGCACTTCATCTGAAACAACAAACAAAATGAGCACCTTTGCTTGACTGTATTTCTTGTCAAAAGCTATCTCGATCCGTGGAAGGACCTCGTGGATCCTGCTTGTTGGTGAAGGCCTAGTTGCTACTCCTAGTAACAATATCCCACAAATCTTCCATTTGGAGAATTGCCTTCATCTTATGTTTCCATGGTGTATAATTTGGACCTTTCAATAACTGATGCGGATCAGTCATCAACTTTGCAACAACGGCCATAGTGAAGGTTCCTTATATCACCAATTGGTCCCCCTTTCGATATACCTTTTTCTAGGCCAATATACCATACAAAATACCTGCCCTTACGTGAGGGAAACTATAGGTATTTAGAAATATCAACAAAAATCACCCGCCCTTACGTGAGGGAGACTATAGGTGAGTTTTAGAGATCATACGATACGTGGAACATAAGCGGTACTGAAAGGGAATCGCCTTTTTGATGGCACCTACCATAGAAGATTCTTCTCATGCGTGGGGCGTAACTTCCCCTAAACAGTATGAATAATACTTCGTCAGGATTTACGCCTAAACACAAGTGCGATAAAGGGTAGTGGATGGAGTAAAAAATGCAAAAATGGCGTACTTATTCCTCCCCGACGATTTATAGAGAACAAGCTCAGACGTCGTTATAGTAGCTATATTAGGCTGTGGATACAGTAGCCAAATCATGACAACTTTACCTGTAAGTGCTGGCTAGAGGTATCACAAATACCGAACGCTGCAGTGCAATAAATTGCACGGATGGGTTTTAATTATTTCGGGGACTTAGGGAGTGTTTTATTTTAATTTTTAATGTTATAGTGCAAAAATGAAATATGCAACATACAACAAAAAAAATTGCCCACAGGAATAACCCACAAGGTGTCGGTCACAGCCGAAAATGCACCTTTTACAATTTGCCAAATTGCTATTTTTTGAAAAATTACTCACTATCCCCCTTTGATTTTTTGAAAAAATATCCCCCCTTAAAAGGCTTTCTTTAACAAAGCATTTTAATAATTATTATTTATTTAAAGTTAAAAAATAATAATTTTAATTTATATAGTTTTTAAAACTTTAAAAAATAAATTTTAATTTACAAAGTTTAAAAACTATTAAAAGATAAATTAAAATTAAAAAATTTAACTAAAAAATAATAATAATTAAAAAACGTTTGAAAAAAAATTTATACCTTGGGGAGAGTCGACGGGATTTGAACCCCCGACCTACAGGCTCCCTGAGCCTTACCGCACGGCTCACGACCACGTGAGCCAACGGGCTGATCCAAGAGGATCAGTCAACCTCCTCTCCTTTATCGACCTCAGCCTGCCCTTCCTCCGCTGCTTCCAGCTTCCCGAGCCTCTTCTACAACTCGCGGCTGCTGTCCCCATTCGCGTTGGATCTCCGTCGCACCTGGTCCCTGCCTCTGCCACTTCCGCAGCTGCCTCTGCCCTCTGTCTGTTTTTTTTTTTTTTAAGAAAAAAAATTCCCTACGCGCGTTTCGCGCTGCGGGGGGAGGGGGGAGTTCGCGCATTTCGCGCTGCAACTGCGAGAGAAGGGGGGGTTTATACCCCGTGGGAATTTTAAATTTCAAATTCCCACCGGGGGGGTCTCGGGGAGCGCGCGTCACGCGGGGGGGTGGGGGGGGGTGGGTTAACGTTCGAAAGCTGGACGTTTCTCCGAGCGGGGACGAAAAAAAAAATCCCCGTGCAGAGCAGCCCTGTACGGGCCGTCACCAACAGGGGGAGCATCGCGTCTGCACTACAACAGACGTCGGCGCGCTCGCTCCCCTTCGCGTCCCGTCCGCAGTGCAGCGGACGGACGTCCTTGGTGACGCGACGCACCGCGCCAAGTTGCGCCTTTGCGCAATGTCGTCTGCGCGCGGATTGCGCTCTCGCATGCGTCCCCTGCATTCGCGTCTCCCTTTTTTTCTTTTTTTCTTTTTTATTCTCTGGACACACAAAAAAATTAAAATCATGCTGTGTGGCAGGGAGACGAGTCAGTGCGCGGCTACGAAAGTAAAATCACGCCTGCAAAAAAAAAAAAATCTCACCCGCAATCACTTCGCCCAGAAGCTTTCTAGTGGCTCTGATGCCATGTAAGAATTCGAAACAATTTGAATTATTGCAGGGGTGTATAAATAATACAATCAAAAGAACGAACTTCCTGGATTAGCTCGGAATGGGCGCATCTCAACAGGATGTCGCTGCAACTAGTTAACAACTAGATGCTATGTTTTGTTAACAAATAAACAAAACATAACAATACGCTAACATGGATATGGAGGCATCATCCTTAGTTGGCAAGTTTTTGGGAGGAAGGCCGAACATTGAGACTATTCGCTCATGGGCCGCAACAAAGTGGAAAAATTTAGGAAGCTTAGAAATTGTAGCCATGTCAAGAGGTTTTTTTATGATAAGACTCAACAACAAATATGATGCAGAGCGCATCTTGACAGGAGGACCCTTGTTTCTAGGAAGGCGTAGCCTCTTTCTGAGGAAGTTGGGGGAGGATTTCAACCCTGAGAAGCAGAACATTAATATAGCACCCATTTGGGTCTCCTTACCAAACCTCCCAACCCACTTTTTTAATGAGTACTAGCTTAGTGGCATAGCAAAGATGATAGAAGAGCTCGTGGCAATAGACCATTCAACCCGGGCAAGGACCAGACTAACGCATGCCAGGATCTTTGTAAATGCAAACTTGGATTCTAATATACCTTCTCAGGTGGAACTAGCATATGGAGAGTTTCTAAGGATTCAGCCTATGGATTATGAGAACAAGCCAACATTTTGTAGCGTGTGCAAAACCCAGGGCCACCTTCAAGCCCAATGTCTGACAATAACTGCAAACAAGGAAGCCACAAGCAAAGGTTTTCTAGGGAAAGCTAATGGGAGAAGGATCCCAAAGTTTCAAGAACCGCGTCTTAACTTGGAAGGATACAGACAAGTTAAGAATAACCAGGCTGACCAAGCCAACACAGAACTGGCAAAAATCAAGGAGAAAGGAAAGCAACATAATGAGGGAGGCAAAAATCATAAGGTATGTAATAAAGATCCCAACTTGAGCATGTTTGATATCCTAGAAAATATAGAAGTTGAAAAATAAAATAGTAAGGATGATACCATCAGTGTCAAGTTTCCCGAAACCCTAGACTCCCCATCCAAATCGGGACCATCCACAGTTATGACAAAAAACCCCAAAAGCTATGCTCAAAATGAAGAAAAATTTCCAGGTCATTTCAGTTTAAACATGGAAAAAATAGAGTCAAGAGTCGAAGTTATGGAAACAAGAGGCAGGAATGTAGCTCCTAATCTGGTAGTGGAGCAAATTATCCCTTATCATACGAGCCCAATGGTAAAATGTTCCTTGAAGGAAAGCCCCCTGTTTAGGAACCAGATAGGAGAGGTGAACCAAAACAAGGCTGAGGATGAAGAGGGAATTGAAAACCCCCAAAATGAGGAAGAAGGTTCAAGCCCTAGACTATCACAGTATATGCCCCCTCATTTCAATCCAAAATAGACTAGAAGCACCATCAAGCCTCCGATAGATTATGGAAGTGAAAGAAATAAAGGGAAAATATCTACAACAGAGCACTATAGAATGAGAATCAATGAAGAAATTGCAAACGAAAAGCAAAGAACATTGTTACAGCAAGCTATTTTTTGCCAGGATAATAGAAAAATTGACAAACCCCCTTTGGCTCAGGGAAGGGGGTGGGGAAAAAATATCAAACAGTCTAAATGAAGATTCTCTCATGGAATGTGAGAGGCCTAAATGACCCACCAAAACAAAGGAAGGTGAAGTCTTTAAGGAAGGATTGGAATCCTACTATCATTTTTCTTCAAGAAACCAAAACAGATGCGGCACAATCAGCACTTATAGCTAGAAGGATTTGGAAGCAAGGGGAAGTGGCCTTTCAATAGGTGAGAGCAGAATTTGGGGGCCTCATGATCTTATGGGATCCTCTTAAAATAGAAGGAAGTATTATTTAGGCAAATGAAAGAGTCTTAAGTATATTATTTCATGATTTTTATACTAATAAGAATTGGATTATGTCAAATGTTTATGCCCCCACTTCTGTACAAGGGCGGTCTAAACTATGGGAGTTTTTGGGGCATTTGAGCCAAGCTTTTAAATACATTCCTTGGGTGATTGGGGGAGATTTCAATACCCCCCTTTACCCATCTAATAAGAAGGGAGGATTTGGGTTACCCTCAAGGAGCATGGAGGACTTCAATGAATTCATTAACACAAATGAATTGATGGATGTAAGACTAAAAGGAGCCAAATTTACATGGAGTAACAAGAGGATAGGAAGTCAGTTGATTCAAGAAATGTTGGACAAGTTTTTTTATCCAAGGAAGCTACAACAATGTTTGGTGATTCAGCATTACAAGCCCTTCCTAAATGCGCTTCAGACCATAATCTTATTCTATGGGAGGCATTTTAGGCTAACTCCTTTAAAAATCTAGATTTCTATGAATGTGGGTTAAACATCCAGACTTCAAGAAACGAATAGAGGAATGGTGGCAGCAGCCTATCCAGGGAAGTGCTTCCTTCAAACTATCTCAAAAACTTAAGATGGTGAAAAACAACCTTAGAATATGGAATAAAGAAGTCTTTGGAAATATTTTTGAGAATAAGAGAGCAGTGGGGGAAAAACTAAGAATAATAGAAAGCAAAATCCAAAATGGAACCTATGATGAGGCGACAAGGACTGAAGAGAAGGAAACCCTTTGTGAGTTTTATAATATTTTAGCTTGTGAGGAGATGTATTGGAGGCAGAAATCAAGGGCATTATGGCTAAAGGAAGGGGACTCTAATTCAAATTTTTTCCATGTTACCACATTGAGCAATAAAAGCAACAATAATATTATAAATTTAACTAAGGTGGATGGATCCTCAACTCAAAACATTCAGGAGATCAGGGACGAGGCTGTTAATTTTTTTAGTTCATTATTGGGTGAAGAATGGGCCTGTAATGCCCAAGCAAAGGACTCTCTCAATCAATTCATTCCATAACTTATTGATGAAACTATTAACGAGTCTCTTACAATAGCTTTTTCAAATGAAGAGATCAAGGAGGCTTTGTTTAACATGGATCCTGACAAAGCTCTTGGTCCGGATGGGTTTTCATCATGGTTTTTCCAAGTTTGTTGGGATATTGTTGGAGCAGAAGTTATTGCTACAATCAAGGAGTTCCAAAGTTCAAATCATATTCCAAGGGGTTTCAATTCAACTTTCATTGCTTTGATCCCTAAAGGCCCCAACCCCAAGACTATGGCTGACTTTAGGCTGGTTAGCCTGAGTAATATATCCTATAAAATTTTGTCCAAAGTTTTAGCCAACCGTTTGAAGAAAGTTCTACCGGTTATCATTGATCCAAGTCAAGGAGGTTCTGTACAATGAAGATCAATCTTAGATGGAGTTATTACTATTCATGAGGCTCTTCATACAGCCGCTCAGACCAAAAAATCAATCATGGCTTTAAATTTAGACATGAACAAAGCTTATGATAGGATAAATTGGGAATTCCTAGAGGTAGTTTTATTAAAATTTGGCTTCAACATGAAATGGGTCAAGTTAATAAGAGAGTGTATTTCTAAGCCTTGTTTTTCAGTTTTGGTTAATGGGTCTACTACAGGTTTTTTTCAAAGTAAATGTGGTCTAATACAAGGAGATCCCATAAGTCCTATGCTATTCATCATCATAGTTGAGGCCTTGGGAAGAACCATTAAGGCAACAACGGTAGCTGGACTCATATCAGGTATCAATGCCACGTCACTAACTACCCCGGTGACACATCAGCAATTTGTTGATGATACATTGCTACTAACTTTGGATTCTGTGGTTGAGGCAAGAAGGATTAAAAATATTCTCATAATGTATGAAGAAGTGGTTGGACAAAAAGTGAATTTTGATAAGAGAAAACTTTATTTCATCAATACCCCCATTCCTAGGCAAAACAACATAGCAAGGATCATGGAATGTCAGATTGCATCCCTTCCCACCTCCTATTTAGGTCTTCCCCTATTTATGGGGAAACCTAAAGGATCAATGTGGAACATAACTCTGAAGAGGATCCAAAAAAATCTAGTAGGTTGGAAAGGGTATCTGTTATCTCAAGCAGGCAAAGTAGTTTTAACTATGGCTTCACTTCAAAGTATACCCGTTTACTTCCTATCAGTGTTCAGAGCTCCCAGCAAGGTGTATCACAAAATTGAGCAGCTTCAAAAAAAAATTCTTTGGTCAGGGACTGAGGATAAGAAAAGGATCCATTTAGTAGGTTGGAACAAGGTTTGCAAACCTAAAGCTGATGGGGGGTTAGGATTGAGGAGAGTTGCTCATCTCAATACAACTTTGTTAGCCAAACAAGCGTGGCGGTTATTGACTAAGGTCGATAATGAATGGACTGCCATAGTTATGAGGAAATACCTCCAAGGTGTGAACTTCATTAATGACAACTTAGCAAGCAGGGGGTCTGCTTTTTGGAAGGCAATCCTCACGAGCAGGGATCTTGTCAAGAAAGGTCTTAGATGGATTCTAGGAAATGGGTAAACAATAGACTTTTGGAAGGATCGATGGGTGAGAGTTGAGGAGTTATCCTAGAATCCTCATTTGGCTAGGATTCAAGAGCATATGGAGCAGCATATTGGGAAGAAGGTTGCAAATTATATGTGGTAGGATATAAATATCAACAGGTGGAAACACATCAGAGTACAGGGTTTTGAAGCGGAGTCTGAAGAGCTTTATAACATTTTAACTCAACAAATTATTCCCTCTGGAGAGGATGAAGATCACATTGTTTGGGCTGAGAATGAAAGTGGTGACTTCACAGTTAAGTCTGCCTATAATTTGCTTCTCAATGTGGAAGGTCAACAATTTCAACCGATTTTGGTTTGGATCAAAGGCTTAATTCCTAAAATATCATTTTTTTCATGGTTGGTGATTCAAGGAAAAATCCTCACTATGGACAATATGTTATCCAAAGGTATGGTTATTGCTAACCGTTGCTACATGTGTAGGGTAGGATGGGAGACAACCCAACACTTGTTTCTGGAGTGTCCGGTAGTGGAGTCCATCCTAGATGAACTTTTCCAAGCCTTTAGGATCTCGTGGGTTAAGCCTACTCTTATATTCGAAGTGTTCCATCAATGGACTCAACCCTTTGTTAGCCTAAAACTTAAGTACCTATGGAAAATCTGTTGGCATCATTTTCTCTGGAAGATTTGGCTAGAAAGGAACCATAGAGCCTTTAAGGATACCATTCACAACCCAAAAATCATACTCAACAGGATTATTGTCTTTGCGAAAGAAAACCTTATCACCTTAGTGGATGAGAACCACTCAATTCCTCCCCAAGAAAAAAAATTAGCTCGGTCCTTAGGTATTGAGGACAAAACTTCCATTCCTTTGCCCAATCCCAGAAATGGGATTTCTTGGGAGCCACCCCCCCAGGGTTGGTTTAAAATAAATTTTGATGGTGCAGCCAAGGAGAACCCGAGAAGAGCTGGAGCTGGAGGAATAATCAGGGATCATCAAGGAAATCTGGTCAAGGCCTTCGCTAAACCATTGGGAATCATAACTAATAATGAAGCAAAAGCTAGAGCCCTTTGGAGAGGGTTGCAAGTAGCCCAAAAAACTCAAGGTAACTTGATTATTTAAGGTGATTCGATGAACATCATCAACCTATTAACCAATGGAAAAAAACCTCCATGGAGAATCGAGGGAGCCATCCATGAAATGAGGATTCTTTTTGTGGCAAGACAGAACAGGAGGGCTCGTCATGTGTACTGTGAGGCCAATAGGTCAGCTGAAAAATTAACCAACATAGGTGTTGATGTTGGTAGTTTGGTGACATGGACACAAGGTGTGCCATGTGAAGTGGAAAACATTATTAGTCATGAAAAGAAACCTACCCGTTAAGGAGAAATATGAATGGGTGTTCTTTCCCCATGGAGATGGTAATAACTATGGGGTTTCCCTCTAAATCATACCAAATTGGAAATGAAGGTAACAGGGTGTAAGCCTTGGAGGATTCCGATAGAGAATAGGAAATGGGTAAGCAACAGGTTTCACAAGTTCAAACTTCTAAACTTCAATTTCCTGTCAATGTAAGTAATGTTTACAGTTATGTTTAGGTATGGGTGTGCCTTGTTAGTAGGGTGTTGTAGGGGATTCAACACAAGTTATGGTAAGAAAGTTTCAAGGATGACTAGTATCTACAATATCAGCAGAAGGCTGGATATTGTAATAGGTTTTGGGTTAACCTGCAAAACTCGGTAATTAATGAAGACTTTTATTTACCAAAAAAAAAGAGACCAATGGGGTCAAGACAAAAATTCTCCAATGGATATTGCTTCTCATGTCATAGGTTTGGTCACAAGGTTATGCAGTGCAGGACACATGAAAATAAGGAATATGGTTTCATTAAGAGAAATTTTAGAAATGGACATCTCTTTCAAGGGTATTTTTACTCTTGTAATCAGATTGATCATAAAGCAATTAATTGCAAGGTTCATGATAGGAATGGATATGGCTTCACCAGGAGGAACTTCAAGATATTTACACCTTCAAGGAACCACAACATTAAGTGTTATAAGTGCAATAATGTTGGGCATATGGCTAAGTGGTGTAGAACAAAATTTCCAAAGACAAGCAGGAACATAAATACTCTAAAGAATCAGAAAGATCAGTTGAGGAAGAAGGTGGAAAACGAAAAAGAGCATTGTATTTTGGGAGTAGAGATACTCCCACCCCAAAATTAACCACTCCAAGGAGAGGAGGTGGGGAGGGGGATGAGCTAAGAGAGCATTCAGTCAGAGGGGGTGGTTTATTAGGGGGAGCAAAATTGAAAAAAGGAAAAATGAATGGTTAAGGAAAAAGGGTTGCCATCAATGAAAAATGGGGATATTGTTGGAAATTTTGAGTAGTTGTGTTGTCATTGATGTCAAAATTCAGTTATAAAGTCAGTTAGTGATATCAAAATTCAGTTCAAGGAATTGAAAAAAGGAGGGTTAAAATATTTATATTTTAATCCCAAGAGATTTGGTTTAAAGCTTCACATGATTGGTCAAACGATTGGCTAAATACCCTGAAGAAAGGAGATACCTAGGACCAAAGGAAATAATATTATAATATTTATTATTATAATATTAAATATGTTAATATAAGGCCCAAGGTTAAAAAGGAAAACACCTAGGCCCAAAGAAAATAATATTATAATATTAAGTATTAAAAATAAAGCCTAAGGTTACTTGTAAATTAATTATAATATTTATATTATAATTAATTTATAATATAAATTAATTAAACCCTAAGTAAGGGTTGGGCACAAAATATTAAACTTAATATTTTACCTGCTAATGTCGAAGTAATAAAGGATATGGTATTTATACCATAATGTTTGGATGGCATAAGGTAAGTCTTCGATTTGCGCATGCGAAAGGATAATAAAATAACTGATGCAATTTTCGTGAGCAAGGCAATAGAAAAAGATTTTTATTTTTAAAATATTAAGGTGGACTGTGAACATATAAAATGAATAAAGTGCGCACTTCTATCGCCATCTGCATAGGTGGCCTAGTGGAAATGATTGGCGCATAAGACATTGGTGGAACAAAGGTCCCACATTCGATTTTCGATGATAGTGGAGGGAAGAATTTTATTTTGATTTGAATATTTTTGGTGCCTGTGAAGGATACCAAATTTTGGAAGTGCATAGTGGTGTTTGTGTGGGCACATAGCCCAAGTGGAAGCCTAGTCATGGCTAAGGCACTTAGAAGGTGATGAACGCGAGTTTGATTCATGTGGAGTGCATGGTGGTGTTTTTGTGATGCGAAATTATTTTTTAAAGTGGCTAAGGTATGATTTAATATTTTTAATTTTTGCCATATGTTGATTTAAGAAATTGGATATTATAAGGTGTGTGCAAGGAATATCATTTGTGTATTTTGGAGTGAATGTTGGGTTAATATTTGAAGAGTATAATTTGTATTCAAAGGACTTTATTATTGTAATTTGACATTTGTTTTGAGTTGGAATATTAAAGTTTTTGGAAGGTTGAAATTGGATTGAAATATTTTATGATGAGTTGGAGCTAAAAGGAGTCATAGGAATATTATCATTATTGTCATTTTTCTTGAGTGAGTTAATCTATTGATTGAAAAAGATTGATTTTTAAGGAAGGAGTAATAATGTGTATTTGTGACTTGATAATTTCTTGTATGGTGAAATATTTGTTGAGGTAAATATTCCTGTGGATATTTTGAGATAGATTATTGCTATCTAACCTAGAATTGGAAAAAGGATTTGGTTATGAGTAAAATAGGTTTTGAAGATATATCTCAATCAAAACAAAAATTTATGGGCACATCATCTTTTGATTGAAGTATTGTTGGATTAAATGTTGTGAAATATAAGTTGGAGTGAAAAGGATTGATTGATAGTATTGTTGGAAATATTTGAGTGAGTTTTCATATGCATGATTGGTGAATGTTTAAGAGAACATTTGAGTTAGAGATTGAGGATTATTTGAGTTAGGTTTTGAGAACCACATTGTGCTATTTGTTTGAAGAAGTATGAAAACACTTGTTCAGGGTTTGTGAGCAATTTGTGTTTCATTTATTGAATGATTGAGTGAAAGTTCTTGAGCATTGGTTTTGAGTGATATTGAAAGTGAATGTGCAAACATTAGAAATCAGATTTGTGAAAGCAACAAAATTAATGATTGAGTAGAACATATTGAGTTTTTGATAGAGTACATCATTCTATATATGTTTTAGAGGTTAAAGGAATTCTGAATAGAATAAGTCTAAACTGCTTCAAGTTAAAGGACTTACTTTGAAGATTAGACAAAGCAATTGATAGCATTTTATGCAAGATTTGAGATTAATTGAGCATATCTTGTGAGTTGTATTGAGCATGTGTTTGAGAAGATTTGAGTAAGATTTTGTTAAAGCTTAAGGAAAAATTTGAGTAAGCTTTTGTGAAAGCTTAAAGACTAAGTTGAACAAGATTTTGTGAAATCTTATATGTATATTTGAGATAAGTCTTGGTGAAGACTTGAGAGCATATTGAGCAAGTGCTTGAGATGGCTTGTACGTAGATTTTAGGTAAGTATTTGTGAAGAATTGAGAGAAGATTGAGCAAGTTCTTGAGAGGAATTATAGGCAGATTTGAGGTAAGTCTGGGTGAAGACTAGAGAGTAGATTGAGCAAGTTCTTGAGAGGACTTGTGGGCAGATTTGAGGCAAGTCTTTGTGAATAATTGAGATCATATTGGGTAAGTCTTGGTGAAGACTTGTAGATAGATATGAGGAAAGTATTTATGGAGACTTGAAAGAAGATTTGATTGATTTATTTGTTCAAGCTTTGTGTAAGTCTTGGGGTAAATATAAGAAGATTTGATTTGTGATTTGATCAAGCTTTGTGTTAAGGCTTGAGGATATATTTGAAGACAGAGTTTGGGGTAGATTTGAGAGTAGATTTTTTCTAGACCTGAGATAGAGTTAGAGCATATTTGTACTAGTTTGAGGATAATATTTGGTGCAGATCTAAGATAGAGTTAATAGCAAGCTTTGGAGGTGATACAGTAGAGGATAATAGTCTCCAGTGGATAGATATCCATTAGCCATGGCATTGAGGACAAAGGTCTTCTAAGTGAGGACATAGGTCTTCTATGGAGATAGATTCATAATCCAATGTAGTGGGGGTAGTAGTCTTCTAGAAGATCACCAACCAGAGTAGAGAAGAAAGAGTTCTCCTGTGGATAGATTTCCATGAACCATAGCAAGGGGAAAGAGTTCTCCTATGGAGTGTGATTCATGAAGTAGTTGGGAAGATACAGTTCTTTGTCGAGAGAGATCCACGAACCAGTTGAGGATAAATATTTCTCCTGGGTCAAATTCCATGAATTAGAGAAAAGGGAAAAGAGTTCTCTTGTGGAGATAGATCCACAAATCATAGCATTAGGATATTGGTGTCTCCTTTGGACATAGGTCCATAAACATTGTAATAGGGAAGTGATTCCCAAGAGATTTGTTGAGAAAATTTTAGTGAAATATTTTCTTTGTGGAGTAGCCCACATTGGGTGAATCACATTAAATTGGTGTCTCTATTGTGTGTGGTGATTTATGCATTGATTTGATAATTGTTTTTGATATTGCCATTTATTATATTGGACAATATTGTTTATAAAAGAAAATTAAAAGTTGTTCTTATATTGTTCACCCCCCCCATCTCAGTATAATCTTGTGTTCTTCACCTCTACTAGAAAAAAAGTAAAATTTATCCTGTCAACTTAAAATCAAACCTAACCCAATTTAGTAGGCTCCACATTGAGTCTATATGGTTACTCATATATTCACTTCATCAAGGTGGTAAATTAAGTCCATTTATCTAATTCATGCTCACATCATGAGGATACCTACCTATGGTTGGTTAACTTGATAAATACAATGAGCTCATAAATATATCAAAAGTAAAGTTTCAATGATATTTGTCCCTTCCATAATTTAGGCATCCAACATTGTTCATAATTTGAGGTAACCTTATGTCTCTCCCCTCAACTATTGTTGCAACACACCAAAATATATGGTCAACCATTATCATACATTATCATCTATTATCAATCCATCTTTGCTATAGTTGGTCACCCATCTTTGTGTCATATGTTTTTTCATCGCATCGTGTCTACACATAATATAGTACAAAAAGGAGCAAATGTAGACACCTAAAAATTATCATATTAACATTTGTACCATGTTAATATTTAATAAATTTGAAATTATTTTAATTAATCCACTACAACCTTAGAAATATTAATCTTATCCTCTTTGACCCATTAAACACCCTCCTAATCCTAGCCTCTAGTCATCATGAGATCATCCCACTCCCTTAACTGAGGTCCACCTCATCTTAGTTAGTATTAACTCCCTTCTCTCCTCCATATTCCATGCTCATTAATGCACATGGGTGAGGATTATCTCCACCCAAGCACATTGATGAAGCATACCATTTTGGTGGGTGAGGATTCTCTCCATCCAAGTGCATTAATGAAGCATATCATAGCTTAAAAATAGAATAGTACACATTTGTCCATCCAATAAGCCAAGTGGAAAACTTAAGATTTCTCCCTTCTCTCACCCAGACCATTTTTTCATCATGCTACCTCCCCCTCATCATTATTCTCACCCTTGGAAAAAATTATAAATAGGTTTCTGTTTCCTTTATTTTTAGAGAGGTGTATAAGTTATCGTAGGAAAAATATATAGAAATTTATCTAGGATATATGTTGTAGGAATTTTAGTGTTAATAATGAACATCATGTGCCTCTCCATGCATGTTTGTGTTTTGTAAAATAATTTATAGGTCAGAGCTTCAACAATAACCAAACTCAGAGAATAGATTCTTGGTAGTCTATAGAAGGTCCCCTATGGAGGAAATTTTATCTCGAACAACCTAGGCAATATTTTCCATTGAGGGATGGTCTCATTCAGGAGCCAAATCTAGTCATAGGTAAAGTCAAGAAACCAACCAAAAAGAATTGTCTCAATTTATTTTGTGCATAGATCATAGGTCTAGTAGATACTAAATTTAGAGGATAGCTTCCTAACAACATACATAAGGTCCCTCTGAAGGAAATTTTATCTTGATCAATCCAAGTACATCAATTAAGGGAAAATACCATTCAAAATCAAGATCGAGTCACATGCAAACCAACAAACCATTAAAAAATGTAAGATTATTTTATATTCTTTTAGCTTGTTTTGGTGTTGTTTTAATGCATTAAATAGATTCTATTTTTTTGCACTTTCTTGTAAATCAAGATCTAACTCAGGTAGATCCACAAGTGCTACTAATTTATGTTTTGGTTGTGTGTAGGTGATGGAGACTCTACTCAAACATGGGATGGTACACATGCATAAACCCATACCTTCTTGAGATGGTTAAAGAAGACTATGACAAATTTGATTGTAAAAAGAGCTTTATTCTTGTAAGATCCTCATTGTAGCCCAAGGGGCATTGGAAACTATTGCACTGTAACATATTTTATATTTAATAAAATAGAATGTTTTATTTTCTACAACCATATCAAGGGATTCACCTCTTTATATTATAGGCCAAGTAGGGGATAAATATGTCAAGAGAGTCCTAGAACATAATAGGTAAGCCTTAAATGTCTTCAATGTCAATTTTTTACAAAAAATTGACTTAAGCATAAAATATTTGCAAAAATTAGACCTTGTTCTTAAATCATTTGACAATGAAGAAAGAAAATTGGCAGGCACCATAAATTTACCTTTAAATTAGGATTGTGTGTCCTTAACACCCTCTTCTATGTTATATAATGAGATGTAACATATAACATATTCCTTGAAATACCTTGGATACATGCCATGAAGGAAGTACCTTCTACCCTACATCAATGTTTAAAATATGAATATCAAGAAAGGATTATCCATATCCTTGAATATTTGAAGCCTTTTTCCTTATGAAACTCCTTATACATTCAACAAAAGAAATTTAATATTTGCCCCTTACTTCAACCAGCATTACCATCCATTTTGTCTAAGATAAACAAAGGGAAATAAGTATTAGAAGAACCACTTATAAACTTAGGGGATAATCCCCAATCTTCTTACAAAGATCAAATCAACATGATTCATCCAAATCTAGATCCCTTCATAGAATTGGTTAGTTTATTCTTTTCCTCTCATGGTACAAGTCTACTAAATAGGAAAGGATTGAAAGTCCAAATAGTCACCTTTCATATATGGGGGAACTACCTTCGATTAAAGAATCCAAGGTCATAATTTCATGCCTAGCTAATGAAAATATGCATCATATTACATGTCACCCATTTTTTCCATATCAAAATAAATGTTAGTCAACATGGGTTAGCAAGGAAAAGGCTTAGGATAGTTTGAAAAAGGTGTCAAATAAAATTTAGAGGCCAAACCTTGGACAAGACAATATGGGATTGGATACATCCCCAAAAAAATGAAACCATAACCTTTATTGAAAGAAGATGATGAAGAAAATTACACCAAATATTTACATGGCTCCCAAATGGTTGCTTCTCAATGAAAAATCTCACAAAGCCATATGTTTTTCTATAATAAAAATGTTGATAGTTATCCATATTGAATCCATATCATATCAAAAGAAGAGCAACATCAAAGAATCCTATGATCAAAACATTTATATTGAAGAATCTCTTACACAAATATTTAATTTAGATTCAACATAACTACTTGAATCAGAACAAGCATTATTAGATTCACAAGAGATAACATATTTAGGGATATTATCCACCCCTCCTTAATTCAATGATGAATTACAAACCTTAATCAAAGAAACAATAATACATCAAGATTGGTATTGAACAAATCCCCCAACTTCTTAAACTAGGGAAGGTATTGTCCCAAGATGAGCAAACAAAATACATGAACCTCTTAAAATAATTCCATGACATATTTGCTTGGACATATGATGATATGCATGGGCTTGAACCCTTACTAGTAGTACACCATCTTGTCATACATCTAGATGCCAAATCAATTAAACAAAAAATAAGAAGAATACATCCTAAAATTGCTCTTTTATTTAAGAATGAAACCCATATTAGATGTAGGATTCATAAAGGCCATTGAATATTTGGATTGGATCTCCAAAATTGTGCCTATTTCCAAGAAATAAGGGTCTATTCAAATTTGCATAGCCTTTAGAGGTATAAATAGTGCATTTCCCAAAGATAATTTCTATTTACCAAACATAGACATGATAGTCAACTTCACCGTACGATCTAAAATATTGTCTTTAATGGATGTATTTTTAGGTTATAATCATATCAATATTTCTCTTGAAGATCAATACCAAACATCCTTTATAACCCCTTTATTAACTTTACTATCAAGTCATGCCTTTTGGTCCTAAAAATATTGGAGAAACATATCAAAGAGACATGACATACATATTTTATGACCTTATGCCTAACACTATAGAATACTATTTAGGTGACATTTTAATTCACTCCAAGAAAAGAGAATCATGTTCAAGACCTAATATTTATATTTAAAGGACTACAAGAATACAAATTTAGGCTAAAACCCAAAAACATCATATTTTGGATAACATTAGGAAAGTTACTAGGGTTTATCGTATCCCATCATGGAATTGAAGTAGACCCTTCCAAAGTTGTAGAAATAAAGAAAATGCCACCACCAAAAAAATTGATTGAACTATGTAGCCTCCAAGGAAAAATACAAGCCATCCAAAGATTCATCTCATAATTAGCAAATTAATATCAACCCTTTTCCAGTTCACTCAATAAAGACACAATTTTTAAATGGTATATTGAATGCCATAAATATTTAAGCTCTATGTAGACACCCAATTTTGACACATCCTCAAAGAAAAAGATACAAAAAAAGACAAAATATTAGTAGACACTCAATCAATGCAAACCTAGGAATTTGGGCATCATTTTCAACCCCTATCAAATTTTTCCCTTAGTATCAAAATCACTAGTGGAAAATTTGGCCATGAGTGGAAAATTTGCAAAATAGTCAAATTTCAAGCCTGGGAAGGTCAAACTGACCATTTGTCATTGTAGTTAGTGGCATTTTTGACCATGAATGGTAAATTTTCAAAACGGATAGAATATTTTGGCATGAACCAAAAGAAAATAGATTCCTTTATTCCACTACCTCCTTTGACCTTGCATCCTCTAATAATGAACCAAACCTACAAAAATAAAAAAACCCTAGGTCTATCCCAACAAATTTCCCCTATCAATTCCTCCTTCAATATATATATAAGAATCCCTTGGGGCAGTTATTCAACAAGCTATTCTTAGCTAGCTACATTCTGCAAAAATTCTTGCATAACATTCTTCATTAGCCCTCTTCATCAAGCTACTTTGAATGCAATTCAAGCAAGACAAGAAGAGATATTGTGTGTAAGGAGAGTCTTTTTGGAGCAAGGAGGAGTTCTTTCTAGATTGTATCATTCCTAGCTCCTCTTTCCTTTTCATCCTCTTATTCATTTTTCATGCATTACTCTCCTAGTTACTAGCCTTGCTAACTTGTGTTTTAGCATGCATTAGCATACATTTCCTCTTATTATTTCATATTTATGCTTCTAATATCTTTATTGTACATCATATAGAATTTTAATCTCCATTTGTAGTCACTAACACTTCCTTTGCAGTCCCTTTTGGGTCCATTTTACTTGTTGCCTTCATTTTTAGTCACTAACCTCTTGGTTGTAGGTTTTATTTCATGCTATTTGCTTGGAATCCTTTTATTTATTACTATTATTTCCATTTACAAGCATATTTCCTTTCATTCATAGTATACTAATTAGTTCTCATTTCCCCATGCACATTTATCTTAGATTATTTTCACTTGCAGGTATTATTTTAGCTACAAATCTCTTTTGCATCCTCTTTTCATCACACATTGTAGGTTCTTTTAATGTTTTCAATATATATACATCCTTTTTATCTTTATTTTTTGTGGTGTTGATACAATACTATCATTGTATTGTTATCTAACCAGCAATAACATCTCATCATACACATTTCATGTCCTTCCTCTTTCTTGTTGATGTATATTGGTAAAGTGTTATAACAACACTCATATATCATTACATTTGCATTGTTTTATTTTACTAATTTGTTTTGGCTAAGGGTTGATTAGGTTGTTATGTCATGTTCCTATCCCTTTTGTAGACATTCTCAAACATCTTAAATTTTCAAAATCATCCAATTTTAGTCATTTTGGGGACTTCTCATTACCCTTGTATATGCATTCAAATTAATTATCAAATATTAGAATTTTGTAGTTTAGGTTCTAAAATTTGTAAACTCGAAATCTAAAGTTGTTCTCTCAACCTCCCCTTGCATTGCATCTCAAAATTGACCAAAAACTAATTCAAAATTGAACCTAAAATACTCTTAGCCCCACTTTAGATAAAAAATTCCACTTACTATAGTAGTTGGTGATTTTGACTCTTTGGAACATAGAGAGCAATTTCACCCCTCACTGTCAAAAATGCCATTGAGAAAATTTCCCACTCACTGTCAAAAATGCAAATGGTAATTTTTCCACTCATTTGTGAATTTGACAAAGCCTTATTTCCATTCCATAAGAAGGAATTCATATTAATTTTTTCATTAACAAGGGGTCTAATTAGCTAATAATATAGAAATACAACTTTAAAACACTCATACAAACCCCCCAAAACAAAAGATCCTAATTTTTGTCATGTTGTAGGTTTTGTAAAAATGCCACTCATTGTCAAAAATGCTAGTGGGAAATTTGATCATCAATGGTGAATTTGATTAAGCTCTAGAAAAGGTAACTCTACCACTTGTAACGTCCCTAAACTTTACTTTTTAGCATTTCTCTATATTCAGATATCTATTTGCACATGTTATCTTTTTAAAACCATATTTCTTCTGGTAAATTAAGAAACCCTAATTTAGATCAAATGCATATTTCAAAACACATTAATATTAGACAGAAATCAAATAATCCTAGATAAGTTCTAAATCTTTCCTTTTTCAAACACTTAGGCAAGAAAGCACAAAAATATATAGTTGCATATTAGGCTAGATTGTATTATATGCATCATTCCTTGTTTGCTCTAAAAACAAAATATGTTTCCTAGATTAGTTCATCATTCAAGTAAAAAGCAATTTTAGGATAGCTCTTGCTTTCTTTCACTTGTGTGTATTAATAATAGCTTATATTTTTAGTGATATTCACCTTAATTTTGAATAATATTTTAAGGCTTAATAAATATTCAGATTAGAAATCCAAAAACCTTAGGTGTTTGTTGAATAAACCCATCAGACATCATCAAGCAGAATATCTAAAATGAAACCTTGAAAATTTGTATTGAGTAGAGCCTACTCATGTTGAAGATGCCCATATTTTTGGGGTATCCTTTGGAAATATATCCTCAAGTTGGATAAGTAGAGATATCCTAGTATATTATCCCTTGCCTCGCATGTGCTATGAGATTTATGAATCTACATCTTGGTGAACCTGACATGAACACTCCTTTTACCTTAAATAAGATAGAAGTTTATCAAACAATATCACATAATTTATGTAATATTGTTGGTGAACTTGACAAGATCACATGATTTTTTTGCATAGCATAGATCACATTAAACAAATATAAAAAGAACATAACCAAATTGTTAGTCCTACTGGAGTAAGGATAATGACCCGTTGAGTAAACCGATGCATGAACTTTGAGGAGAAATCTCTCTTAGATAGTATATTATGATGGACTAGTAGGAGTTATAAGGAGGGCTGTTTTCAAAGGTGACATAAGGAGTTCAAAAAATATTCTCTTCTTTGTTATAAGTACTCTAGAAACAAACCTTTCTTAGCTTTTGATGCTAAATATTTAAGATAAGATGATCACAATATCTAAAATAAATTTGTAATATGAAATATAAGAGAATGGTAATATTCTAAACATATAAAACTCATAAATAACTTCAATAATAACTCATAGAATTACCATTAATAAATGCTCATGAAAATTGTATCTCCATTGAATAAAGAACCATACTTACACACACTCTCTCTACAAATCCATATCTCACACTCACACTCATAGTTACATATATAATGGAATGTGACTCTTCATATGGAGCACTCTTGGCATTCACTCTTCTAAACACTATTTATATTCATATTCTAAGGACTCATGTGCACATGGACTATTATGCACATTTACATTATCAAAATACTTTGCACATTCTAATAATACTTGTGCATTTATTACATTGCATAAACTAAATTCTCACACTCTAATCTAGGACACTCTCCTAATCTATAGATGTACCCAAAGTGGTGCATTAACATGTACTAAATAATGTAATATATTTCAACACCCCCTTATATTACATTATTTGGTTATTGAAGACTTTAGTATTCAATATGGTCTTCATCCTTGATCTAAAACTTGTGCTCTTCTTTTTTGCTTTCTTCATTCCGCTCTTTGTTTGTATCCTGGTCAAAAAAGGATTAGCATCTTCATAAAATACTATATTTTCTAAAAGTGCTTTAATTTCATGTTCATCTATAGATTCTTCTAGTTCTTGAATTTCCTAAATCTCTTGAGCTAAGTGTGCCTTTTGTTTCCCTTCTCTACATTGCAATTGAGGTTGACTGTATTGATTCTAACATTGGAATAGTTGTTGATATGGACTATATTGATTCTAATATTGTCTTGGTTTAAATGACCTATTTGATTGGTTTTCAAAAATTCTTTGATTTATTTGATACTGATTACTTGGATTTAATCTACAATAATTTGTAATGTCCTCTATTTTTACATACTTGACAATATATATTATTCCATGTTGATCTATCTCTTGAGAATGAAGTAATATTTCCTTGTGGATTTTATTTTGCGACTAAGGCATTGTTATTCATTTCATATTTAACTAAATTCTCCACTTCATATTATTATAGTATATTGACTAACTCATCAAACAATGTATCTTTACTTAGAATTTGTAAAGATGTAACTAGATGCTTATAGATTTTAGGAAGTGCTCTTAAAATTACTTGAACAAGAAAATTGTCTTCTACCTTCTCTCCTAAGGTTAATAATTTTCCTTTTATATATACCACTTTTCTTAGAAATAATTCTATACTTTCACCACTATTAATTTTTAGAGAATGCAATTGAGTCTAAAAAGTTAAGATAGTGGCTTTGTTCTTTCCTTTAAAAATCTTGGCTAAAGTATTTCAAGCTTCTATAGAAGTTATTGCTGAACTAATGTATGGTTGTATATCATTTGTAATTGCAAATGTTATTATCATGAGTGCTTTTGCTTCATCTTATTCATACTTTTGAATTTCCCTAACATATTAAGTAGGTTTAGTTTTAGCTCCTTTAACTATATCCCAACACTTTTCTACTACAATATTCATATCACTTTGTATTTCCATGAAGTGTAATTAGGACCTTTGAGTAGTTGAGATTTTGAAATAAAAAAATTGTGTTGGCATAACTAACACTTGTAGACTACCTTATATCTCCCTAGTTTTGAATATATTGTATTTCTTGATAAAATATTTTCAAATTATAAATGAACAACAACTATTTTCAATTCTTGAAATTCTCTACTCTTTTCTCCTTAGTTAGTCTTGCGAAATAATACTTTTTGACTTAGTATCAATACAATTTTTAGTTTTTTTAAAACTTTTATTGAATTCCTTTTATCTCCCAAATCTCAAAAAATATAATTCCTTTAATTCTAAATTTATCAATCCTATGTTGATGTTGAATTCCTTATAACTCCAAATTTAGAAATCTAGAAATTCTATACAAAGATATTTGCAAGTTTTGTATTTCTAAGTTGATGTAGGAAACCTTATTTCTCCAAACTTATCAAATTGTAAATATTTTATTTTTTTTGTAAAGTCAATTAATAAAATTAAAAAATCTCAAATTAATTCCCTCAATTATTCAAATCAATTTTCAAATATTCATAAAACTTTCAAATAGAAATAATCAAATTTCTAAGGTTTCAAATATTACTTTAATAACTTATCTCTTCAATAATTAAGTAAATAAAATAATTTCACTTTAACCTAAGAAAATAATAATTTCTTCCAACCTTATAACTCCTATCTCGGAATATAAATAATTCAAAATAAAATACCTCCAATCTTGAGGTTCTCCTTCTTCTATATTATACGTATGGATCTCTTACTCCTATCAACTATGTATCTCCTATTTTATTGGTCAACCATCCTCCCAAGCTTTTCAAGGTGCTCAAATATGTTATCCTAGTCGTGGTTTAGTAGAGGTTTGTGATAGTGGTAGTGGTGCTGAATTTATTTTTTGCCCATGCATTAATAAGTGCTCCTAGACATTGCACCTTCTACAAATGATGATTGGCTTGCTGAATATCGAGTGCTAAATGACACCAAATATCTCTCTCTAACTTCAATAGTTTTGTGCATACTTCATAATGCATTCTAAAATGATTCTTATTCCTTAATGACGTATGGTATTCCTCCTTCCACATGCCAAATGGCATAAAAAACCTTATGGTGCTCAATCCAACCTTTTGAGATGATTTCAATATTTCACACTCCTCGTAATGTTCTATTCTACTTTGGTTGTGTTATTTTTTCTCTCAACACTTGGATGCATGTGTAACATATTTTACCTTACCAACGAAGAAATGCAACATTGTATTCTCTATAATGAATGTTATGAATACCAAATATTTGCTTCTCTTATTGGCTGTTGCAAAACCTAGACCTTTGATTTCCTCCTTTTGCCTTTTTAATATTCGAATATTATCTCTTTTGTTTCTTATGTTTTAGAATTTGGAAGCAGTGATTCTCCTTCTCTAATGGTGGCTCTTCTCTAATATATTCATTCCCTTATAACTCCGTATTTATGAAATATCTAACTCCTATATTTTGTTGTTGTATTTTCAGATTCTAATATGGCAACAACATCTCCTTCTTTATCTTGTAAACACTCTATTTTGAATTCCTTTTTTATAACTTTGAAACTTGAATATGTAGCTATTAAAACAATTTATATTATACCTTAAAAAATACTTTTATAGCTATCTTTTTTTTCTTTCCAAGTTTACTGCCCCGAAATGGTGAAATTGCAGCTCCTCTCTTTTGGTTTTCTGTCCAAAACTCTTCTCAAATCTACCTCAAACTTCTCCAAAACGCAGCTCTATTTTCTTCTTATAATGCTGCCCAAAAAATCTGATTTTTTTGGCTTAAAAAACCTCTAGATTTGTTCTCTCGAACTCTAAAACTTCCAGCTATTAGTGCTTCCAAAATACTGCCCTTTTGCTATCCAAAACTCTATAATTTTGTAGTGAATTCCTCCTTTGTCTTGCTATCCAAATCTGCCTCAAAATTCTCCAAATTTTTGCCTTCTTTTGCTATCAAGTATTCCTTAAAATTTTTATTCAAGGGTACTTCAAAATATGTCCAAATATTCTCCAAATCACAGCTCGATACCTTCTTCAATTTGCTATTTTGTGACCCTTCAACTTCTACCTCAAAAATCAGCAACCTTCTTCTTTTCAAATCAGCCTTAAAAATATTTGTGGTTGTCCTCAAACTTCTCAAAACTATGGCCTCTTCAATATTTCTTTCTCCTTCAATATTATTATTGAATTTTAACTTCAAATATGATATCTTCCACTATCTTCTTCCTCAAAAATATGAATGTCTTGAGATCTTCAAAAATCTTCTCCAAAGTTAGCAACCTTCTTGCCAAATCCTTCTTCCTTTTGGGCTTGTTGTCGAATGGCAACAATTATCCCAAATACTTCTTATAAGAACCTTATCTTTTCTTGCAATATTTTAACAGAAACTTTCTTCAAATATCTTCCAATAGCCACTTCTTCAATAGGGCTTTTCTAGCCTTCTTTCTCCTTCCAACTTTTCTTGAGACCTCTTTTCTTAGGTCTTCAAATTTTGTAACATCCCAAGTGGACCTTTTCTTAGTCCTACTCTATCTTCTTTTTCAAATTTGCAATGGGTAATTCCTTCTTGGATCTCCTCAATCTTCAATGTCTATACTTTTGCTGCAACAAAAAACTAATCCTTGCACGAGGAAAGCACATAGACATTCAGGCAATCGAAGGTGAAATTATTCTCTATCCATTATAATAAGCTTCTCAACTTTTGAGAACTAAATTTTTGCAACAAAAAACTTAGACAGTAGCAACCAAATACATTCAAATTTCTAAAATCAATAAACTTCACTAGTTACTCTTAAAACTAGTGGAAAGAAATCTATATTGAATCCTAGTCTTCACGAGTTTTCCTTCAACCCTGTGAAAATAATCTAGCCAAATAGCAATCTGGAATCTTCTTCAATCTATCAAAATTTTTAATAGGACCTCATTCTTGGATTTCTTAATATCATCAATGTCAAGGTCTATCTTCAAGACCTGTAAATTTGCTTCTATTCCAAATTTGCTCTTGGAATAGGTAAATCTTCAAACTTCACTAGTTTCTTCTTAACCAGTGGAAATCTCCTTTGCAAATTTAAAACCTATGCAAGATAAAATATTGTTGTAGCTCTAATACCACTATTACCTTTTGATGTTAAATACTTAAGATAAAATGATCACAAGATCTAAAATAAAGTTACAATATGAAATATAAGATAATGGCAATATTCTAAATATATAAAACTCATAAATAACTTCAATAATAACTCATAGAATTACCATTAATAAATGCTCACAAAAATTGTATCTCCATTGAATAAAGAACCATACTTACACACTCTCTCTACAAATCCATATCTCACACTCACACTTATAGTTACATATATAATGGAATGTGACTCTTAATATGGAGCACTCTTGGCCTTCACTCTTCTATAGACTCTTCATCTTCCTATTCTATGGACTCATGTGCACATGACCTATTATGACCCTCCTAGGCAGGACTCTTTTTTATTAGAGATTATGTATTGATGGTTGTATGTTCAGTACTTAATCCTACTTTATAGTCATTGTCTAATGATTGGTTATATGCATTTGTTGCTTTGAATATGGTATTGTTGATGCACATTTTTTTGCAGGATCAGGTACTCTCATGGGTGGAAGGACTTAGGATGACCACCGACAATGAGGGTAAAAAGGGAAATGATGTTGATGACATTTCATAAAATAACTTGGTAACATGAACTAGTAATCATGTAGGTGCATTACATTTTGTTTATCTAGTTTGCATCATTGGGCCATGACGTTGATAGCAACGAGCCTCCCTAGAGTGGAACGGTAATAGTTGGATCTATTTTAAAAGTGGCCACCCATAGGGATAAAACAATGGTGTTGACTATAATTGTTTATAATTTCTTTTGTAAATTCTATCTTTTTTTTTGTAAAAAAAATTGTTCAAGTTTAGAATATCCATCCAAAAAGGGTATTTATTGGTATAGAGGCTCAATTAATACCTAATTTGTATTAATACCAAGCTAATAAGTAATATTAGTATTGGTATTAAATTAAATAATTATGAGGAGATAATTAGTTTCAATATTAGCATTAAAAAAATAGAAATAGAATAATCGTTCTGTTTTTTATTACCTTACAAATTGTTGAAAAAGGAAAGGGGGATTTTAAATAATTAAATAAAATGTGTAAATATTTTATTTTTATAATTCTTTTTTAAACATGAAGGATAGGGTGTATATTGAATTGTAAGAAGATTTTTCTTGCCTCTATCCCCTTTGCAAAGTTTAATTATTTTAAATTTAAAAAGTTTTTAATTTTCACTTGCCTTTATCTCCATGGAAAGGTTTTATATTTTAATATAATATTTAATAAATAATTAGGATTTATTATTATTTTATTTATGAATATCTTTTACTATTCATTTACGTGCATGAAAAAACAAAAAAACAAAAGGGAGTATTAAATTTAATTTAAAAGAGTTTAATTTTCTCCTACCTTACCTCCATTAGAAAAATGTATATTATCTTAAATTAAAAACTTTAAATATTTTAATAGAAGGAAATAATCCCCTCTTACTCCCTTGGACAACAAAAGTAAATATTTTTATATTATTATTTTTAGATTTTTTATTTATAAAAATTTAAAAACTTTAAATATTTTAATAGAAGGAAAGAATTCCCTCTTACTCCCTTGGATGTCAAAAATAAATATTTTTATATTATTATTTTAAAAAAAAATTATTTTAAAAAATTTAAAAAATTTAAATATTTTAATAGAAGGAAAGAATTCTCACTTTCTTTTGGACGGTAAATAGGGAGGGCTATTTTATATTATTATTTTTAAATTTTCATTATAAAAGAAGGCCCTTTGTTAGAAATAAAGGGAGGATTCATTTTAGAGAGGTTTGGATTTGGAAGAGCTCTCAGGAGAGACTAGAAGTTTTATAAGATAAGCCAGAGGTTTTTTTTTTAGCATTAATTCTAGAAAAGGAGTTTGAGAAGCTTGGAAGAAGAAATATTTAAAAGCTTGAGAACCAGATTGGATTCAATCATTTCTTTTGTGCAAGCTATATATATTTTTAGGCCTTTTAATATGTTTTAGTATATATATATATATAGCATTCTCCATTAATGCCTGTTTAAATCTATGTTTTAATTATTATTGTTTTTTAATAAAAGGAGAGGTTTTTATAGGTTGTTATCTCTTAAAAAGGATGTTCTTTTAAAAGAAGATTGACCCGTTGAGTTTAGTGGTCAATATTGAAAAAATCACCTTTTTAAATTAAATTAAATTATATTTTGAGATGTCTTTTTAAAAAAATAGAGGTTATCTCTTTAAAAACAATGTTCGTTTAAAAGGAGATTTTTTTAATTTATTTTTTATTATTATGTTTCTTTAAAATATGGTTTTTATTTATATCCTTAGGGTTTTATCTTTTAAAAATGATGTTCTTTTAAAATAAGAGGTTTTTATATTTTAAAAATAATGTTCTTTTAAAAGAAGAGGTTTTTATCTTTTATAAATGATAGGGTTTTATCTTTTAAAAATGATGTTCTTTTAAAAGTAGAGGGTTTTTATCTTTTAAAAATAATGTTCTTTTAAAAGAAGAGGTTTTTATATTTTATAAATGATGTTCCTTTAAAAGATGGCTTTTTATCCTCTTAGCAAATTATGTTTTGAGTAAGGAAATGTTTTGCTTTGTTCTTTTAAAACCTATTGCTTTTGTGGAAAAAGTGAAAGATAAAAATAGGGGATTGAGTACCTTATAACTTTGCTTTTAGCTATGTTTTGTGGAGAAAATGAATGCTTTATACTTTGGTTTATTCATAATTGATGGATGCAAGTTTAGGGAAATCTAGGGATTTATTAGTAGGTAAATTTGTTATGAAATTATGATTGGTATTAGAGCTATTGTATTACCTTTTAGCCAACTGGGTTCTCCAACTTTAAGAAAAAGTAACTTTGGATAGCCATTGGCTTTAACTCTAGTTCATACCATCCAAAGTTAAGAATTATAAAACTCAATATGACCTTTGCCTAGATGGGATTTCTAGGAGGTGTTTATTGATTGAAAGATGTTTCTTTGTGGAAAAGAACTTGACAAAGAATGGGTGGGGAAACTCATTCTTAGGGAAATTATAGGATTTCCCTCAATTATTGTTGAAAGATAGAATAATATATAGATGCTTTATGGATATTTTTCATAGATTATGTATATGATTGCAAAAGCATGTTTTTAAAATTAGATATGTCATAGTAGTTACATTTCATGTTATGAAAAAAGTTGTTTTGATCCCTTAAACCATCACCATCTTACGAAAGAGACCAAAACGGAGTACTTAAGAGACTTTTACTTCATGTTATATTCTTTAAAAATATTTGATGTAGATATGTTTGATCCTTGTAAAGAAGCTTTGATTTAATGGGAAGCTTATTGTAATTATTGAATGTGATCTTGAGGAAAGATCCTTGGTTATGATGTAAATATTATTGTTCCTTAAAAGTGTAGATGGATATTTGTTAGCTTTTGGTGATGTATGTTAATGGAGATGCAACCATGAGATGTAAAATATGTAGGCTATGGTAAGCATATGATAATGGTACTTAAATATACAGGAAAATAATATAATAGACTTTTGCAATAACTCAGTAAATTACCATTAATGAAAGCTCACAACAATAGTACACTACAATATAATGGAGGACTATGAAAACTCCAAAAAAATTACAATGAAGATCTACATTGTACCTACTCACTACTCTATAGTAACTTTGTGTCTCATACACTTTTCTCTCTATATATATCTATCTATCTATCTATCTATCTATCTATCTATCTATCTATCTATATATATATATATATATATATATATATATATATATATATATATATATATATATATATTTCTCTCTATAGCTCAAGGTACATATATATAGGAAGATAAGTTCCTTGGAATTTACTCTACCTATTCCTATGACTCATGTACATGTGGACTACATGCACATTTACATCATTACACATTCTAACACTTGTGCATTTATTACTTCTTCCCCAAGTAACTAATTAACATAAGATAAACTCCTAATATAATAATGTACCCAAGGTGGTACATTGACATGTACCAAATAATGTAATATACTCTAACACCCCCCTGTATTATATTATTTGGGTATTGAAGACTTTAGTCTTCAATATGGATCTTCTTCTTTTGAATATTCTTCAACTTGATCTGATCTTTCTTCTTATGTTTTAGTTTGTATATGTCCAAGTAGTCCATAGCTTTGTTGACCTCTCATCCTTTTAATTTTGAATCTTCTATTCCTTCATTTGTTCTTATGATATATAGATTCTTCATTCTCTACAATCTATTCTTCAAAAAATGCATTAGTATTGTTTTGAAATATAACAATATCTTGTGAAATATCCATTGAATCTAGAGCATATATATTTCTATGAATTGATCCAGTAGCTTCTATATCATTTTGATTTATGATGAGACACATATTGACTCCATTTGAGTATCTAAACTTAACCATCCTTTTGCTCTCTACTAGCTTGGATACTAAAATAAGATTAGATGTTAATCCAAGAACATACATTACATTATGTAATAGAAAGTTTAGAAATGATTTACTAGGTATTTTCCATCTACAATTTTCAACCTGAAATTGTTAGTGACTTCAAAGAAATCAAACCACTGTAAATTTCCTGTCATGTGATGATGTGCACCTAAATCAATATACCAAATGTCCTTTTTAGTTTGACCTATGAAATTGTTTGAGTTTGAAGTGATTTTGCATATTTGATATGGTATATTGAATGGATTTTGTTCTTGGATATTTTTGTAATGTGCCTTGTCATGATATGTCTCTCTTGCTAATTCATCCATTATCTTGAGAGATTGTAGTGTAAGACCAATCAATAGAATTTTATTAGTTTTTGATAGATCCTTTGTAGTAGTATACCTCATGACTCCCTAGTTTAGAGTATGTGGACTACTTTCATAAAACATTTCTAAGACTTAGGTTTTGTAGGACTCCTTATGTATCCCAAGTGATTTAATTAATCAAAGTTTTTGATAAAGTGCTTGAAAGTAATTTAGCTTTTAGGTTTACTTTGATTTGAATCCTTTTTGACTCCCTAATGGTTTGATGTTCAACTCCTAATTTCCTTTCTTCCTATGCAATTTTGAATTTGATGAAGTTCTCTATGGTTGGATTTCTTTTGTACTTTTAATGTGATTATGGGACAAGTATAAGTAAATAATTCCAACTCTTTTAAGTAAGCAATAATTTTTACTTCTTTATCCTTTAGTAACCAATAGTTTGATTTTCTAAATTTCAATAAACTATGTTTGATGTATTATTCCTTATAACTCCATAATTTAGAATATTAGAAAATAATAATATTTGCAATATAATAAAGTTTTTATTTTTTTAAGTAGAAACCCTTATATATCCTATGGTATTTAATTGCAAATATTAAAATACTTGTATTTCAACTAAAGTGATTTGAAATACTATGTAATCCTATGATATGCTTTCAAATGTATTAATGTTGATTTTTTTAAAACTCCCAATGTAACTTATGAATGAATTTCAATCTTAAGTTATACACCTTATCGCTCCTTAATGAAAGTAATTTTAGTTAAGGTAAAACTTTACCTCTATAATGTTGTAACCTTATGAATAGTGAGAACTGTATTCCTTCAATGATGGATGTATGACATCGATGGTAGTGCATATGCTATCAAGCTTTAATGCTCCTTTTATTCCTTTTAAAATCCTTTAAATATTCACTCTTAAACGTGCCTTGATCTTACTCTTAATCCTACTTAGACATCCCTTGATTTCTCTACATTCAATGTATGCTTAGAAGGTGCTTCCTCCTCTATTTGAACGTTCTTACTTCTAATGGCTATAAATGTGCTTCCCTTTTCTTTAGATAAGTACCAAGTGGCATAGGGCATTACTAAGATCCTTATGTCTCATCTTCCAATGGTGCTAGTATTTGAAGATAATTAGACCAAGTGGTGTATATTGAATACCTTGTTGGATATTAAGACTATGATGGAAGGCATTACTCATATGAGCACTTTTCTATTGAGTATTAGAGATAATAGGGTGAAGATACCCTTTGTGTCAAGTGGAACAAGATTATTGGGCTTCACATTGCAAGTGGCGCTCAAGTTTCATGCATGTAGACCTCCTTCCAATGTTTCTTTCTTTGTGTACTTCTTTCTTGCAAATGCCTTTAGTAAATTGTATTCTATGCCTTCTTTCCAAGTTAACAATGATGCTATGAGGGTGGCTTCATCTAATATGTATCAAGGGCACTGCAATGGATGCTCTATGGCTCTCTAGTGATGGCTTTAGGTGCTTCATTTCAACTAGCGATTCATTTAAGTCAAACCTTGGGTAATGAACCTTGTAATTGCATCTTTAGCACTATTCCTTCTTTGTTGATATACAATAGATGATAGCCACTTTATGTAAACCCTTATATTCTATCCCTCTTACATGGATATGCGTTGGATAACAAGCTCCTTACTTTAGCTTAATTCTTGTTGGTAACTACTATTGTGAAAAATCAATTTGGTGGTGAATATGGTACCATTTAGACACCTTGAGAGTTGATTGATTTGAGCCCTCCGTTGGCTCTCTTCTCTTACTCAAAATCTACCCCTTTACTATCTAGAATGACCACTTGAAAAATTGTGTATTGATGGCCACTATAATACCTTTTAGAGGCTATATTGTTTGTCCTTCTCTTGCTATTATAAAGGACATGAAATGTGCTTTTTGCAATGTAAATAGTTAAGATAATATACCTTAACTTGAACCAAGGTTTTAGACTGAATGACTCATTTTTCAAGCTCTCTAACTTCTCTGAAAAGGTGGCTTCTTGAGAGTAAATTATGTTGCTTTCCTTACTAGAAAACACTGACCTTTTAACTCACTTTACTTGGATATCTTAGTAACAATGAATCCAAGTTCTTCACCATGAAACTAATATTCTATTTGAGAGGTTTAACTTTGCACTAATGTTCACTTTAACTAAAATCCCTAGTGATATTTGAATAACTAATATAGTGCATTGTGCAATAATGAACTCTTAAAGTAACTCGAAGTATGTTCTAATTTTCACTGTAACTAAAAATACTTAATGCATATTAAGAATCTCTTTAATAACAACTAGTATAGTGCAATGTTGATCTCACCTTATTACTCCTACAAATAAACTTTAAATCATGCACTAGTAATTGATCCTTATAATCTCTACAACTTAATGAAGTCTTATTTAATGTAACTAGATAATAGGAAGATGATATTTTTCTTCCTATCGAAATATATCTAACTCCTATTTTAATGTGTAGGTATATAAACCTTAAAATAAACTTTATTTTTCACTCCCTTGAATACTTTAAAATGCAACCTTCTCATTGCAAATTTAACTCTGATATGGTGCTTAATGAAACTTAATAACAAACAAAGTAACTTAACGTTCAATGATGAACCTATTGCACCTTTGTAGATGAAGGATTTCAAGGTAAGTAGATTCACCTCATTTCTACCATTTACTGGATGGAAAAGCAGCTCTTTCTTATTGTTTTAAATATCTCTTTATCTCACCTATTTGCAGCTATGAAACCCTATAATTTTTTGCCTTGAAACTATTATTGGTGACTTCAAATCTCCTTCAAAATGCACTCTATAAATATAAAGTTTGATGCTACCCAACTTGTTGCTTTCTTTCTATTCTTAAATTTGAAATATTTCATATTGTAAAGCATTCAATCTCTCTATTGAAATGCTATCCTTGAATATTAAAATTTTTGTAGGGAAATCCTCCAAATCGTAGCTGATATTTTCCTTCAAGAACCCTTTACTATTCTATTTTAGATTCAACAAACCCCTATCTCATTTATTTGAATGATCCTTCTAGACTTCGAAGGTAATCTTTAAACCTCTTATTTTTGGTAGTAATATATGGATCTTTTCTCCTTCAACATCCTTGTCAAATTTTGACTTCAATCTAGGCCTTCTTCTCAAGAATCTAAAATTCTTGAGGTCTTCACCAATCTCCTTCAAAATTTGGTAAACTTCTTACCAAATCCTTCTCCCTTGGGCTTGTTTTCAGATGGTGAAAATTATCCCAAAATATTCCTTTATCAAGAACTTCTCCTTGGTGGTAAATTTCTCCAATGAGTTCCCCTTGGAATAATGGCCTTCTCTGAATCTCCTTCAATGAGGCTCACCGATACTTCTCCTTGTTTCTCCTTGATACCTCTTCTATAGGGTCTTATCTCTTGTAACTTCTCTGGTCTTCCCAATGAGACCTTTCCTTCAACCTTATACTATGAAAGTGTTGGAAATAAGATATTCTTCCTATATCTCTGAAATCTACTACTACTAGAATCTATAACATGACTTGTTGCTTGTCCTTCTTCAGTCTTCTATATTCCTAAACTAGAAGTTCTTCAATGGGACCTCTTGTAGGTCTTTTTTAGCTTCTTGAGTTATTTTCTCCTTCTATAATCTACAGGATTCAATCTTCAATAGACATAACCAATATCCAATCTTCTCCTAGAATCATATATGGAGTCTCTTCTTCCTTGAGTCTGCAATAATACTGCTATGGACTTTTCCTCTCTTTTGCAATCTGTAACTTTACAACTTTTGTAATGGAATATTTTTTCAAGTTCTTTAGTCTTCTACCTGTTGTTGTAAGTGTTGGAATAATTCTAATAAAGGTATTCTTCCTAGTACTATGTAGGAAGCTTCCCAAATTTCTCTGAATCTCCTTTACCTACAACAAGTGTTAGAAACTAGAATGGAATAATCTGTAATTCTAGAGATAATAAACTTCACTAGTTGCTTTATCAATCTACTGGAATTAATGTTGAGTCATAGTCTTCATTATTTTTTCTGTAACTTCGTGGAAATACTCTAGCCACCTGTAATCTCAAAAATTCTAGAACTGAGATTTTTGAACTCCTCTCAATCTCTCTTTGTAGCTCTCCTCATTTCCTATTGATCTACCATATGCTCTGATACCACTATTAGATTTTGGTGATGTATGTTAATGGAGATGTAACCATGATATGTAAAATATGTAGGCTATGGTAAGTATATAATAATGGTACAAAAATTTATAGAAAAATAAGAATGTAGACTTTTGAAATAACTCTATAAAATACCATTAATGAAAGCTCACAAAAATAGTACACTGTAATATAATGGAGGACTATGAAAACTCCAAAAAATTTAACAATGAAGATGTACATTGTACCTATTCACTACTCTATAGTAACTTTGTGTCTCACACACATTTCTCTCTATCTATCTCTCTATATATATTTATGTATTTCTCTCTATAGCTCAAAGTACATATATAGGAAGATAGGTTTTGTGGGTTTTACTCTACCTTTCCTATGACTCATATACATATGGACTACATACATATATACATCATTACACATTCTAACACGTGCATTTATTACTTCTTCCCCAAGTAACTACTTAACATAATATAAACTCCTAATATAATAATGTACCCAAGGTGGTAAATTGACATGTACCAAATAATGTAATATACTCTAACAATATCTAATGTAAGGATTTGGAATTTTAAAATATTTACTTTGAGATATTCTTAAAAGTGCAGTTATGTAATGGAATCAGGTATATTCTTTATATTGCTTAGATGGAGAGCTTTTTGGGCTTGTGTATATATATATGATGTAATATTAGTATTACATGTGTTGATTAATAATTTAAGAAATTGATAGACTTCTCATAAGTTATGTAATTTTCTTGTTCATAATTAGAGATGTTCCTTGAAGGTTCTTATTTAAGAATAGAAATTGAGGGTAGATCTCTTAGAAGTTAATATTGAGAGTAGAGACTCTTAATGCATTATTTTAATCCAAAATTTATGATGATTCCATTACTTGAGGGGAGTTGTAGTAGGCAACACTCAAGTCTCCTTGCGATTGAATACTTTGGGTGGCATAACCTAGAGGGTTCCCAAAAGTGGGTTAGCTTTGGGAAGGTCCTAAGTGGGAAAGCTTGGACTTGATATCCTACCATAAAGGTTTTATGTTGGCACCTTAAACAAGAGGCTCGAGTGGCTAAGCAATTTACCATGGGAAGTTATAAATACCTTAATTAGCTATTTTAATAATTAAGCACTAAGTACTAGATATCTCACTATGGAGGTGTAGTTATCTATGATTCAAGGCACTTATATAAGTTATTAAAGAATATAGCTAATATTAACCACTTAAGTGTCATCTGCAATGACTAGTTCTCAATTGTGGTATACCTTGTGATGAGAAATTAAAGAGGGATACATCTATGTGAACTCTATCTAATGAACTTAACATGTGTTAATATTTAAAAAAAAATATTAGTCTATTAATGGGTTTAGTTAACATTGGGGTTGTTACATGGACTATTATGCACATTTACATTACCAAAAGAATTTACACATTCAAATAATGCTTGTGAATTTATTACATTGCATAAATTAAATACTCACACTCTAATCTAGGACACTCTGTTAATCTAAAAATTTACCCAAGGTGGTACATTAACATGTACCAAATAATATAATATATTCCAAAAACCTTTAACAAATATAGTCCCTTCTTCTCAAGAACCTATAACCCATGGCTCAACATCCTTATAATACTAAAATTAAGGGTTTAGCATCTTCATATTATGAATTTTACACACATTAACATGATGAGCAAGTAGAATATTCTTGGTCACAACATGTGTCTAGGTAAGAAGAACATATTATTGAAAGCATAAATTTTTGCTTTGTAGATCATATTAGAGATTACATCAAAAGGAACAAAAATATCTTTCTAGATGTTCTTAGTGAATAACTTAAAGAACAAAGTGAGAAAGAATCACCTACAACTCATGATAGCATTGAATATTCTAATGGTCAATTCACTATTGTAGAAATCAGCAAAAATCAAAACAAATTTTCTACTCTTAATATGGCTATGGCATTTCCCATAGATTATACAACTCCATAAACCATATCTATAGGGATACCCTTTATGGGAATACCCTTTTCATCATCATCTCTTAGGATCACAATACCAATTCCAAAACCTAAATCCACAAACCCCTTTCTAACTCATGACTTAGGGGTTAACCAAACCCCTCCAACTATGACATCTAGCCAAGCTACCTCATCTTTTATGACCTTAACTATTATACCTCAAGCTCTCACACAACCTATTTTAACTATACCTACCCCACCCAATCCTCCACATAATGATATCCAAGGTATCAATGCTAAGATCTAAGACCTTGAAAAGAGGGACTCCAAGTTTAAATAACTTGAACATCAAATAGCCTTCCTTCAAGGGTAATCCAAGTTAAAGTATTAATTTGAAAAATTCTATAATGAACCATTAGATCCTATATTAGTCAATCACCCCTTTCCAAAGAAATTTGAAACTCCTAAGTTTCAAATTTATAATGGGAAGAAAGACCCCATCAACCACATAATATTATTTAAAATAGCACATAGCGACATCCATCATGATGAAAATCTACTCAAGTTATTACCCAAAAATATTAGTGGGTTAACCTTATAATGATACTTCCAAATAACTCACTATTCCATCAATAAATTCAAAGAACTTATGGAAGCTTTTGTCGAACAATTTTTAGTCTACATATAAGATAAGGTCATCATAGATGACCTATATCAACTTAAACAATCCAATATTGAACACTTATCAAATTTCCTAGATAAATGGAGGTCCTTAGTGGGAAGACTTTAATATATTCCTTCCCTAAATAACTCTTGCATATTTTCATAAGGAACCTTCATGAACAACTATCATATCCCTTAGAAATGATAAACATAGCCCCTTTTGAATAAGTCATAGATGTGTCTAAAAGGGTAAAATTCATCCTCATAAGATAAGGAAAACTCATCTACAACAATAAAGAGGAAGAAAAACCTTCCAAAACAGGAAAATACAAGAAAATTCATGTTGTAGGATATGGTGTAACAGATTCCCATCAAACCAACAATGTAAATGTGACTCAAAATAATCCTCAAAAATTGGTGGTACAAAGACAATATAAATCCAAAAGGTAATACACAAAAACTAGATAAATTTAAGCTATCATGTTAAATATATTCCTCAATTCAAATATTTTATAACTCCCAAACATTATACCTTGGTATACTACTAAAGAATTATCTAACTAGTATAAAAATGACAAACATTATGATTACCATTGTACAAAAGGACACACAACCAACAAATGCATTACTGTAAAGAATCTTATCCAAGATTTTATAGAATAAAGAAAGATAGTTTTCAACCAAAAAGATACCCCCAACAAAAATTTAGGGATTTTTCAAAATCCCTTGCCACCACGTGATAAAAAATATTCCATTTTTATAGGCACCATAAATCTATCAAGACCATCCTATGTAGTGACTAGGCAACAAGAAAAAAAAAATCTTTTGACCAACCACCTTTAGTTGTCCCTCGTAATACTAAGGTATATGTTCCTAGTAAATCACCTTTGGTTCTTGCACCTCCTAAAAATACCTTACATTCTTTTGAACTTCATCAACAATTAGAAGAAAGACAAAAAAAATCTTCCTTCTAGAATAAGTAAAGATATCATCTGCTCATAAAGAGATACTGCTAGAACTTTTGAGTGTGCAAGAGGTCCCTCAAGGCATATTTCCTAATGATATCACCAACATTGTTGGGTTTTCTAGGGTAAACAATGCTATCTTAGCATTCCATGAAATAGATGCACCCATTGAAATGGTATTTGGAGATTCACCCCTCTTATATCATAGCCCAAATAGGCAAAAAATATAACAAGAGATTCCTATAGGATAACTAATCAACCCTCAATATCTATAACATCAAGTTTTTACAAAATTTTGACTTAGTTATAAATGGTTTACAAAAATTAGGCCTTATTATTAGAGCATTTGATAATGGAGAAAGATAAGTGACAGGCACTATAACCTTACCCTTAAAAATAGGGCCACATGTCCTCAATACCCTCTTCTATATTATATCATGTGATGTAACATATAACATGCTCCTTAGGAGACCTTGGATACATGCCATGAAGGTAGTACCATCCACCTTAGATGAATTTTTGAAATATAAATATCAGGGAAGGATTATCCATATCCTTAGAGACCTACAACTTTTTTCCTTATGCAATACCTTAGACATTTAATAATTCAACCTTTGCCCCTCACCACAACCAAAACTACCTTCTAATGAATCTAAGACAAACAAAGGAAAGGAAATATTTGAAGAACCCCTTATAAATTTAGGAGATGATCCCAAATCTTCTTGCAAGGATCAAATCAAATTGATTCATCAAAACCTTGACCCATTTTTAGGATTGGTAAGTATGTTCTTATCTCCTCACACCACAAGTTTACCCAGTAGAAAAGGAATAAAGGTAAAAATAGGGAATAAAGGTCAAAATAGGAACTTGTGTTTTCATCTATGGTGGAACCGCCTTCGATGAAAAAACTCAAGGATATAACTTCATTCCTACTGAGAAAAAATATACCTCATGCTATATATCACCCATATTCTCTATATAAAAAAAATTATTAGTCAACATGGGATACCAAGGCAAAGTCTTAGGTCAATTTGAAAAAGGAATAAAAGAGCCTTTGGAATCCAAACCTTGGCCAATATGATGTGGGATTGAATTTATCCCAAACAAAAATGAACCTTCATCCAAATTAGAGGAGGACAATGAGGATAATTACCAAAAATATTTACATGGCTCCCAATAGGATGATGAAGATGAGGAAGAACTATGGTCACTTCTTAATAATATACCCCACAAAACTATACACTTTTCTAGCATTAATGTGTTGATAATTGTGCACCCATAATCAATATAAAATCTATAATAAAATGATATTGAGAAATCCTTTGATAAAACCCATATTGAATGATCCCTTAAACAAATATTCAATTTGGATTTAGCATAACTATCTGAATTAGAATAGACATTGCTAGACCCAAAAGAACTTGAAGAATTAGGGGTACTAACTACCCCTTCTCATTTTGAATATGAATCACAAATATTGATCTAAGAAACAATAGACATTAACATTGGTACAAAACAAAACCCTCAACTTCTCAAATTGGGAAAAGTACTAACCTAAGATGAGCAAATAGAATATAGAAACCTTCTAAAATATTTTTATGACATTTTTGCTTGAACATACGATTATATGCTAGGATTTGATCCCTCATTAGTAGTACACCATTTAGTTGTTGGTCTAGATGCCAAACCCATCAAACAAAAACTAAGGAAGATACATCCTAAAGTCACTCTTTTTGTAAAAGACAAACTACAAAAACTCCTAGACATTGGTTTCATCAAAGCTATAGATTATTCATATTGGATCTCTAACATTGTTTTTATCACTAAGAAATAGGGATACATTCAAATGTACATATATTTCGAATATATAAACATTGCATGTCCAAAATACGACTTCTCTTTACCAAACATAGACATGATAGTAGACTTCATCATATAATTTGAAATGTTACCTTAATAGATGGATTCTCAAGTTATAACCAAATAAATATTACTCCTAAAGATAAATCCAAAGCAACTTTCACAACCCCTTAGGGAAAATTCTACTATTAAGTTATGCCATTTGGCATAAAAAATGCAAGAACAATATATCAAAGAGCCATGATATATATCTTTCATGATATTATGCACAACACTATATAAGACTATGTGGATGAAATATTAGGTTACTCCAAAGAAATAAAACATTATGTTCATGAATTGAGACATATTTTCAAAAGACTACAAGAATATAAATTTATGCTAAAACCCTAAAAAATCATTTTTGGGATAACATCAGAAAAACTATTAGGGTTTATCATGTCTCATCGAGGAATTGAAGTTGACCCTTCCAAAATTACAGCAATAACAAATATGCCACCACCCATAAATTTTATTGAACTATGTAGCCTCCAAGGAAAATTTCAAGCTATTTGAAGATCCAACTCACAATTAGCAAAAAAATGCCAACCCTTGTCTAGGTTTTCAAGAAATATGTAAAATTTGAATGGGATAGAGAGTGTCAATAAGCCTTCAAAACCTTGAAGACTTATCTTTTAACACCACCTGTATTACTACCACCAAACCTATACCAACCATTACTACTATACATAGTTGCTATTGAGCATGACCTTGGAGCCTTACTAGCTCAATATGATGATCAACATTGAGAAAGGTCCATCTACTATATAAGTAAAACTTTAGTGAGTTATGAAAGTTATAACACATAATTGGAGAAATTATACCTAGCAATTGTTTTCTCCTCTCTCAAATTAGTACATTACATACTTAGCCAAAAAAAATATGTTATATCAAGGTTATATCCCCTATGATACCTCATGTTAAAACCTAACCTATCAGGAAGAACTACCAAATGGTTCATAGTCCTTAGTGAATTTGACCTTGAAATAATTAATCAAAAATTGCTAAAAGGGAAAGTTATAGTTGATCAACTCATTGTTGTACCTTTAGAGTCAAACATCCCATAAATATCTCCTTCTCTAATGAAACAATTACGGCTATAGAAGCCTAAGATCTCAAATATTGTGTCTTATATTTTAATAAAGCTAGATGTTTAAAATGTGCAGGGGCAAGAGTTATTCTAGTCACCCCACAACATCAAATCATACCATTATATTTTAAACTTTGTTTTTCATGCACAAATAACATAGTAGAATACAAAGTATTAATTTTAGGTCTTAAAGCTGCACTGAAGCTCAAAATCAAAATATTAACAGTGTATGGTGACTCATAGTTGGTGATCAACCAAGTCAACGATGTTTATCAAACTAAATATGATAAAATAAAGTCTTACAAAGACATCATCGATAAGTTGATAATTTTATTTGACCAAATAGCATAGAATCCATTCCATGATTTAGCAATTACCATGTTGATTTCATGACCACCACAACATCCCTTATTTATTTAGAACTAGAAGACAAGGAAGCCTCCTATGAATGAAAAATCAAACAACACAAAACAATGAACTATAAAATTAAACAAGCAATATGACACATAAAATTGCACAATGAAATAAATTTTTGTTATAACATTGGTGGATATCCAATGTTACAATAAAATATACCCCAAATGTGGGGTTACAAAGCTTATTATGCTTGATACAATGATTACAAGACACTAGGGTTCTTTGAAACCCTAGTAAACAAATATTGGTGGTGTCTTCGTGTTCAATATGATCCTAAAAATGTGGTGAGTAGGCTTTAGTATCATATATAGGAACACTCGAGCTTCAAAATATTCTAATGAACTTAATTCCTAAACCTGCAAATAACAAAAAACAATATAAGGTCAATAATATCTATGAGGGCTCCACTATGTGAGGCCCTCAATAAGAAAGTTACTAACCCTAGTTGCATAAATGAAGCTATAAACATATCTAAGAATAAAAATACTTGCAATAAATAAATTACCTTGTCATGCTAAATTGTTGTTCTTTTTTCTTCATCATTGCTACAAAAAATGGTGCACAGATACCCTAGCGACACCCGAGGACTGTAGAACTAGGGTTGTGAATGCTCGTAGGAACTCGATGATGGCAAAAGGTACCTAAAGGTTCTTGATGATGGTAGAAGGTACCCAAAGGTGCTTAGTGATGGTATAAGATGCCTAGAGGTGCTCAGTTATGGTAGAAGGCACCCAAATGTGCTCAAAGAACTCGAAGGGGTATTTTGGGAGTGAAACAAAATCTACAGAAGTAGATCTAGTTTGTACAAAGTGAGCGGTGATGGATGCGAAAGAAACTATGAGTGATGAGAGATGTTAATGGTTAAGGGACTTGGATACTTGATGAATTCAAGTATTCAAGACCTCAAAAACTTAGGGGTTAAGTCATCGAAATGACTTCTCTTTATAATCTCTCCTAGGGCATGTTAGGGTTTCAACAACACAATTTGTGCAGTTAAGATTAAAACATGACAAAGTATGGAGATTAAATTTGGGCATGTGGCATGGATTAAGGCAAATGAATGACTGTGATTAGATTATTATGGATGGCTAGGATTAATTCATATAAATATACATATATTTATTAAATATATATAAATAAAATATATAAAATATTATTATTTAAATATATATTAAACAAATATATATAAATAATGGCTAAAAGTGGTGGGAAGTTATGGATGGAATAAAATTGTCTATATTTTAGTGTCTATAGATGCCCCTTTTTGTACCATGTTGTGTGAAGCACAATGTAGTACAAAAATACAAGACACCTGGTTTTGACCTAATGCAAAAGCAACTTTTTCTTGTTGGAATGCAAATATTAGCTTGAAGACAAAAGAGTTTTGATTGTGTAGCTTACCCCCTCAATTTGTGAATAAGTTACGGATGCATCTCACATGCCAATTGATAGATTTGTGCAAATGGTTGTGTGAATTGTGGATGATATGAATGATGTAAATGTGATATCATTTTTGCCCCAACGATGGAAGGGGGTTGTTGAAAAATGCAAGTGATTGATTCTCTTTTTGCCCTAACATAGAAAGGGATTTTTTCCAAGTGTAGACGCCATAATAATGTAATATGTATCCCGTTATAAGAAAATAAAAGTCAAAAATGGTTGCTCCAATTTTGGGGTGATTCCATGTTGTTGAAGAATTTGTCGTATGGCATCATTGAAATGCAAAGTGATGAAGATGCACTAAGAAAAGGAGTCAACTTCAAAGGTTCAGTTAGTGACTATAAATAAATTACTACAATTATAACCAACCACCCTAGCTAGAGTAAATCACCATGATGACTATAAATGTAAAAATAAATGATGATATATGATGTTGTCTATGTTTTAGGCCCCACGAACAAGGCCATCAATGACAGCTGTAGAGAAAATTAGTCTTGGCATAGTTTTTTTTTGGTAATTTAACAAAATTTATATTAATAAGGGCATTTTAAAGGTGCCCTGATGCCTTGATACATCAACAATATTAAAGGATGCACCATCCTCAAAAAAATTCATGTCATCCATGTAAATCCTAAGACGTATGGACAAACAAGAACCAGCCAAAATGACCAGAATAAAAAAGAAACAAAATGTCCTGACATGATAGAACTCAACAACAACATAAAAACTATAGCTAATTAGGCATTAACATCATCCTTGATGTTATCCTTATCAACACCCTTAGAAATTTCCTTGAACACATCCTTGGCTATTTCCACCACATCATCTTCTTTGACATCAGATTTGGCTCCTACGTTGTCCTGTGTTGGATTATCCTTGACAAAGTTGTCACGAAAGAATAGTAGATTCAAAGCATTCATGTGCTATTTTATTTGGATTATGGATACCATGCTTGCTATCATAGCACGTTCTATTTGGGCAATAGTGGTTTTGGTGGTCTTTATGATGTATTCCTAAAGAATCTTCTTTGTAGGATCCTAAAACTTGTCATCATAAACACTATGCATCTTTTCTTGATTTTGAACAAACTTGTTCTTTAGGAATTGGGAGCTTCTTATCAGGGTGGTCTGATCCTCCCCCTTATCCTTATTCCTCACATATTACTTGTATTCCTGGTATCCTCCATCCATATTCCTTTTCTTGGAGCCATAAACGCTTGAGTAAGGAGTGAAGGACGTATCCTCCTCCATAATTTTCTTGGACTTTGCCTACTGTTCCTACGAAACCACATTTACTTTGGGAAATTTCTCCAATATATGAACATAAATTACTTTAAATAGCCCCTGGTGTGAGGGCCAAGCTTCCTCCTTCTTCGATCGGGTCACCTTGATGGAGTAATCCATGGACAAATATAAAAATTCAGGAATATTCAATGGTTTCACCTCCCTAAAATGGTTCACAAATGCAATGTGAAAGCTCCTTAATTGGGAACCTAGGTCATCAATAGTGATGTACTCCATTATTGGTTTCATCACCTCCTTCCAGGGTGTGGGTAAGTCCTCACGAACCATACCCGATTTGACTAGTTTCACTCAAACCATGGGTGTGGATCTTGGCATAGTTTCACTTGAAAGGTAAAGTACCATAATTGATTTTTATTTTATATAAATAAGATATTGTATTATGAATATGGCCAAGTGTCCTTATGGTGATCTATTCATCTTACCAAATTGCATGGATGCAAATCACTGCAATTTCCAAGGAGATAGAATAGACCACTAGATATAAGATTCACTTGAAATTTGTGAATTTGGAAAATATGCAAATGCAATGATTAATGAATAAAAATTGTGTGAAAATGAATAATTGATGATTAGAATGATTAATTATGATCATTTGGTGAACATTTGGACCATTTTGAAGTGTTTTAGAAATTGATAAGCAATTTTTGTGCTTTTTGGACATAAACGAGAATTATTCATCCAAATTAGTTTGAACCTTCAAAAAACATGTTATTATTATGAAATTGATGCATGGATGCAATTTGGAATGATTTTGTGGAGGTAAGCTACATTTTTTAATCAATTTTGGTCTTTTGTCAATGTTGACACCAAACGCTAGCGGGTGCTTATTTCTTGAGCAAATGCCTACCAAAGTTTGGTGCTTTCCCAAACATAGGGAGGTGCTTAAGTACACTAGGAAGGACCCATGGGTGTTTAAGTGCACTTGAAATAACTATAAAAGGCCTGTAGAGGTAAAATAAAGATCATTTATGTGTTTGCAAATTTTGGAAGTTGTGTTTGAGGGAGTGGAGTGTAGTGAAGTGGAGTGGGGTGAGTGGAGTGAAGCTACGGAAGCTATGGCGATGGAGGTAGTAGAGACAGGAGCAGATGTACACTTTACCAAGGTAAGTGCTTTTGACACTCTTTTGTTTTTGTTGTGAAAACAAATTATTTTTTTTCTTTTTGAAATAATGCAATGTATTTAACATTAATGCTTTGTGTTGTGTTGCAGCTAAAGATTTTGGAGGCTAGGTATCAGTTCTCACCTCTCATACCTAGGGTGAGTAAGGTACTATGGGAGGACAAGTGGGATTGGTTGGAGGCTACTAGGGTGGTTAGGGAAGCAAATATATATGTGGTGAGGGCATATGAGGGGTATCTCTCTACCTTGGTAGAGAGATAGGATCTATATAGTGGGACATTTCATCTCCCTACTAGAGATGTGACTGTGACACTTGAGGATGTATACTGCATCCTCAAGTTACTAGTGGAGGGCTTGCATGTCAAGGTTGGACATGACAAGAAGCATGAGTTGAGCCGCATGTTTGAATATGGATGGAAGGATGTGGAGGTGATGGATGGAGGTATTACGTATTTGTCCATGTATATGGACAAGAAGTTGGATGCCCTACCACATTGGTGATGTTCATGTTGGCCAACATAATGGCCCTGAATAGTACTGGCTATCGATTTTCATGGAACCTTATCAATTTGGTGTGTGATATGATCACTACACCCCAGGTGTGTGTATGGGGTCTTGCTTTATTGGTGCAGTTGTACCAGGAGGTATATGAGGTGAGGAGGTGGAAGCACATAAGACTAGATTACAATTTGCTACTATAATACTGGGGTTGGGAGCACTTTAGTGTGGCTTGACCTATGGGTTTATCAGCTAGAGGATGGGATAGGGAGTAGCCCTATACGATGAGGTGTCTAGTGGAAGAGGTGGTGTAGCTAATTCATCCTATTCAGACAAGGTATTCATACAAGGATTTAGAGATAACTCAGCTATGGGATAGGGAGGTGGTTCTAGAGGTAGAGATATCTCGATTATAGATGGAGCTGGAGGTATGGCTAAAAATAGGTGGAGGTGAGGATAGGATAATGACGCTCTAGGTAGAGTTGCTAGAGGGTCATCGTAGGCAAAGCCATGATGTACATCACCTTTGAGCTTGAGAAGGACATATATGGGTATTGGAGGATCGGTTGATGGAGCACGATATTGGGCTTCCAAAACTGCCCTCCTCATCCATAGCTAGGTCATATAGGCCTAGTGAGTCTAGGCATAGTTCTAGGTCTAGGGCTCCTTCAGGTTCATAGGTGTCCTCTTATAGGCACTAGCTAGTGCTCAGATGCACTTTTTGTATATTATCCTTGGTTCTCCATTGTATATAGACTTTGGTATTTCATTGTACTTGCGACATTTATATATGTATATATATATACATGGCTTTTACCTTTTGTGTTATTTTTTTGTGTGGATGCATGTGTATATGGATGATTAATGCAAGTGTATGAATGCAAATATTCTAATTATCATTCATAGTTTAGATTTTTCTTGGCCATATTTTAGCATTGTTGTTTAATCAGGGGCACCACTCTGGTGGTAGGTGGGATGAAAGAACTTATGACATGGAAAAATATATGGAGGTTGATATGGAAGAAGATATGGATGTTGATATGGAATAATATATGGATATTGATATGGAAGAAGACTATATTGCAGAGACTCAAATATACTAGTGGTATCAAACAAACTCACTAAAGGTTGTCTAATTTCTCTAAGACCAAATGTGTGTGCAATGAGTTCATTTACCAAATCATTAGCATGGTAATGACTCGAGGTAATAAAGAACCAATGTGTGTGCAAGTGAGTTCATTTACTCATCTTGAGTATGGATGAGACCAAGAAGCTAGCTCATGCTTATGTATTATTAGAGGTCTCTTTAAAAGAGACATGTCACCATGCATGAGCATATTCAACTTCCAGTCAAGCGTCTATAGCTCTGATGGATACTATATCCATAGTCCAAGGATTTTATCTTTAGACTTTGAGGATGACTACCTAATCGTCTAACTAGAAATGTAGTACTATCCTTACAACTTGAGGACCAGTGGTGTGTTATGTCAAATATTTAGATTTTCTAGGGGTTTTGCCCTACTCTTTCTTTTATTTTGAAATTGTGATAGTGGTGAAAACCACTTTTTTTTTGGACTATGTTGCATGATGGGACAAGCAAGGACTACCCTTTTAACTTTGATGTTTAAACCAAGTATGGTGTTATCCCTCTTTAACACAAGATGTTTTTAATATGTGAAATTATGTTTGGTTCAAGAATATTTAGAGTCAATTCCTAGAACTCAAGATTTTCTTAGTGAAAATTGTGTCTTGGTCCTAAAGAAAACTCGAAAAGTATTTATTGTTTGCTCAAAACACTAGGATTAGCTGAGTAACTAAAACACCTAGGAATTATGGAAATGTGGATTTGCAAAAGATATTTTATCTTTTTGGAATGGTGTAAATGAAATGAATTTGAAGGTGCCCTTTATTAAGGCAACATGACTTTATTTGACCAATTTATATTTGAACTAAATAAATGATCCCTAATATGAAATATGAAATGTGTGAAAATGATGGTGTGAATGCAATGTATGAAATGCAATTTTATGAAATGAAATGAGTTTTATGAAAATGTGTGAAATGTAAGGTAAAAAAATGCCATGTATGGAATGCAACATGTGAAATGAGATGTGTGTAATGCAGTGTTGTTTTTGTGTAATAGCCATGTATGTATATATATAGATCACATTATGCATATAATTCTCTCAAGTGTATAACATTAAGTGGTTCAGACTCTTCAACTCCCTCTAGAATTGTAATCCTATAAGTACCTTTACCCACTCTTTGAGTAACAATGTATGGACCTAACCAATTAATTGCAAATTTATCACGAAGATGCGACAATGCATTGGTATTTTGTTGATTCTCTTTAAGAACAATATCTCCTACTTGGAATTCATGCAGATGAACTTTGGCATTGTAAGAATGTTTAAGGTGGTCTTTATATAATCATAAATTCTCTAAAGCATTGACTCACCTTTCATCAAGAAGTGTGAGTTGGTCAAGACGTGCTTATCTAGCAATGTTCTCATCTATGAATTCCTACAATGAAATTTGCAATGAAGGGATCTCAAGATCAAGAGGCATGATTGTTTTGGCTCCATAGACCAATGAAAATGGTGTTGCCCCATTAGGTGTGTAGATGCTTGTTCGATAAGCCCATAATGCCAATGGAATTTGTGTATTCCAATATATATGATTTTATTTAACAAGTTTATTGAGAATAGAAATTAAGGTCTTATTGGTAGCCTCGACTTGTCCATTTTCTTGTGGGTAATAAGGAGTCGAGAAACTATGTTGGATGTTAAATTTATCACAAAGTGCACAAACATCCTTGTACTTGAAAGACTTGCCATTGTCTAAGATAATTTTTTATGGGATACCAAAATGACAAATGATATGATGAAGTATAAACTCCACAATTTTAGGTTCTATCATACTGGTGAGAAGAATTGCCTCAACCCACTTTGTGAAGTATTCCGTGGCTATGATGATGAATGTATGTTGTCTCATGGAAGAAGGTGATATTTTTATAATTAAATCTAGACCCCATTATGAAAAGTACCAAAGGCTTTGAATAGGCTATAATGCTTGTGATGGTACATGAGTTAAATTAGCATGTTCTTGAAATTGCTTACAATGTTTGACATATGTGTAACAATATCATTCCATTGTGGACCAATAATAACCCATGCATAGAATACGCTTTGCAATGGCCATTCCACTAAAATTACCACCACAAGTACCATCACGAGCTTCATCTATGGCTCTTTGTGCTTCAGCAGACTCGAGACAATAAAAGGAGGATTCCATCATAATCATGCCTATACAACACATCCCCCAAGAGAGTAAAATGATCTACCTTTTTCTTGAAAGTGTGTTTAGCAGTCCATGAAATATCTTATAGGAGTGTTCCAAACTTAAAAAAAAACTATAATTTGGTTTGACCAAGGCTCACATGGCTCCAAATGAATAAAGCATACATCCTTTTCATCCTTAGATTCAGTACGAACAACTATAGATTTAGAGATTATTGCAATTATAAGGGTATGTACTTCTCCTAAGGTATCCTTTGGGATCAATGATCCAAGAGAGGCCATTGCATATACAAATCTATTAGTCAAATGTGGTAAACTATCAATTTCATACCAATCAAACTTAGAAAGCAATTGCATTGCTACTTCTTGGTAAAGCTTAATGGTAGGCTCTTTGATTGGTATTCTCTGGTTAACTATTTGACAACAAGTTGAGAGTCACAAAATATCCTAATATGCTTAATACCTATAGCTATAGTTGCATGAAGACCTAAAATTAAGGTATCATACTCTGCATTATTGTTTGTACATTGGAAGTCTAGTTTGAATGATAAGGGGATAGGCACCCCCTAGGGTGTATGAAACACGAATTCAATACCTTGAACTTTTTTGCACTTAGAACCATTGAAGAATAGTGTGATATCAACATCTTCCTTTGGAATGGCATCTTCTTCTTATTTTATGACAGTGAATACCGAATCATATGGGAGCTCAATAATCAAAGGATGATCACTATATAGTGGAGCTTTCGTAAGATAATCAGCTATAACCTGACCTTTAATGGATTTTTGGCTATTAAACTCAAGATCAAATTTAGTGAGAAACATTATCCATTTAGCGGTGCAAGTGTTATTTTAAGTGTAAGCTATCATATAATGTAGAGTAATTTATCTAGATATGACATATGTGGTGTGACTACGCATGTAATTTTTGAGTTTCTTAGTGGCAAAAACCACTACTAAGCATAATATTTTCACGTAAGAGTATCTAGTTTCATAGCTTACCAATGTTTAACTAATATAATAGACAAGTTTCTCTTGATTATTTTCATTCTTTTGTGCAAGCATTGTCCCTAATGCAAGGTTCATTGCTGAAATATAAAGATGGAAGGGAACCCCCGGACAAGGATGAGCTAAGACTAGTGGAGAAGCCAGGTATTGCTTAATGTCATCAAAGGCTTTTTTAAATTTATATGTCCATTAAAATGACACCCCTTTTTTAGCAAGTGATTGAATGGCCTGCATTTGTTATAAAGTTGTGCAATGAAATGATGGATTGATTGAATCTTTCCTTGTAAACTATGAAATTCCTTTAATTTTGTTGGGGGAGACATCTCCATGATGGCCTTGACTTTGTTTGGGTCCACCTCAATGCCTCTTTTGGAGACAATGAACCCTATTAGTTTGCCATAGGTAATACCAAAGATACATTTCTTGGGGTTCAACCTTACATTATGCTCTAGAAGTCGATCAATTTTTTTTTCCAATACACCAATGTGCTCTTGTCGAGTTTTGAATTTTTCCAAGATATCATCCACATAATATTCAATGATATTATGCATGTAATCATGGAATATGTATGTCATGGCATGTTGATAAGTGGAACCTATGTTTTTTATGCCAAAGGGCATCACCTTGTAACAAAAATTCCCCTAAGGTGTAGTGAATGTTGTTTTGTGTTGGTCATCAGGATTTATTCATATTTGGTTGTATCCTGAAAAACCATCTATGAGAGAAAGCATTTCATGGTGTAGTATCCATTCAAAATCTAGCTTATTATATCCCTATTTTATCTACAAAGATGAGATATTTTTAATCCATATGTGGATGCAAGGATAGGTACCATCGCTGGCTAGAATGATTCGCAGGAATAATACCTCCTCCAATTGGCTGAAAAGGTAAACCGGTGAAAGGTAGGTCAAGGAAAATGATGAGCGGTGGTGTGTTTGCCATAATTAGGATCAAAGATCCCTAACTGGAAATGCATCTGCCAACAGTCCATGTAGATGCATTTCATATAGTTGCATCAATAGGATTATTTTGAGTGTATTATTGAGGATTTAAAATAATAATAATAACAATATGAAAATATATATAATGGACATAATAACAATAAATAATAATATTAATATAAAAGAAAAACAATGATATATTTTATTATTTAATAATAAAAATAAAAGTATTAGAAACAATGATCATTGCAATTTATTAAAATAAAAATACAATATACAATAGAAAATAAAATAAGAACAATACACAATAAATAACAGAGAGTGAGTGAGTCGAATGTCCAAGATATACCACCTGTTGAGTGTTGGATGAAATATGAGTATAAGCCATACAAATGTTAAACATGAAAGAGGTTGCCTTTCATATATAAATTTAGCTGGAAAACGAAAGGGAATCATCTTCGAAACTTGGTGAAAATTTTCTAAGGAGAGCGGATGTTGAATTTGAGAGGAAAGAGAGAGAAGATTTGCTTTTATATAGGTTAGCTCATTGTATTGTGATTATATGAGTCTAATGGTTGATGTTGGTTGTGTGATGAAAAACCAGATGGTTTAAGTTTCTAGATTTTATGTGTGTTTATAGTTGGTATTAACAGAATGAAAAATTATTTTTATCTCTAGATGAAAACAACTGAATTGTATGCAAATGGTGGATTCCTTTATAAATTTGATGATGCATGGATTGTATGCATTCGATAGGGTAGCTGAATTCATTCTGGTTAAGGCCACTTTGACCCTTGGACCATTGGTAAAGGATATGTGAAATATGGAAGATATTGTGATGGTGCCTCATCGTATTATAAAAATATATAGCCCATGGAATGTTTTCTTTAATGCTCATTGATGTTCAGTCATGGAGCTGTGTGTGTTGATGATGTTAAAATATTGTTATTTTTGCAAATAGTATATATATAGTATTTAAATAGGTACCTTTGAAGCTTTAAAATGTTGAGTTGAGAACCATGGCTTGACACCTTTAGAACTCAAATTTTTAGTTTAAATTCTTGCCTAGTATATAGATAGATTCGAGTATAGATAATAATGTACTGTGAAACATGAGTTGGTCTACAAGAACTCCAATATGTTGTTCTTTATAAGGATATTCAAATATAAATATATGCGTGTGGAAGAGTATACCAATTTTTATTATTTGTCTGATAAAATTCCCTTGTGTAAACTATAGAATTTATTTGGGAAAAAGCAATTCAGGTTGTTAGTTTTCTAGTAGAATGGGGTTGGTATAATTTGATTCTACCAAGTTTCTTGCTTAATATTTTTGGCACTGTGTGAAATATGGACAGTTTGATTTCACCAAGTTGCTTTCTTAATATTTTTGGCATTGTGTGAAATAGGGACAATTTGATTTTACCAAGTTTATTGCTTAATATCTTCGATGTTGTGTGAAATATGGATAGCTAGATTTTACCAAGTTTCTTGCTTAATATCTTTGGCATTGTGTGATCCTTGTTTAGAATGAAATATGTTTGAATCAATTTATATTTTATTTATAAGGTGACATATTTATATAATGATTATGTCAAATTATTTGGTAAAGATATGGTGGCTGTGTACGTGATTATAATATAGTTGAATATAATATTTAATGAAATGGTACTTGGAATTATTTTATGGTCATAGTATAGGTAAAATTTAAAGATCTGTATAATTTTAGAAAGCTTTTCCTAGACATAATGAATGACTCTGTGGTAGCGTATGTATGTGGAGAGCGAACCTCACGTTTTGGTATGTATAAAAGAGTCTGGAAATCATGTACTAAATGTTTTCACATCATCTATTAGAAACGTGTGTTAACATTAAAAGCCCCTTTTTGTGATGACATCTTCATTGTACCTTGTATATCCTATCGAAACTTACCATTAATTGTGAGAATGATTTAAACCAAAAACCTTATAGAAAATGGTACAGTCGAATGTCCGTATTTTTTTTTTCACAGTGTGAAAAACAAAGCTAAAATTAATTGCGTTAGCTACTATCCCCATCTGGCAAACTTGACTGGGTAGCAACGAGAAAACAAGTGTGTTAGAAGTAATTAGTCTTCAACAACAAAACTTTTTGGAGGTGGGGGTAGTATTTATTCCACCTTAACACTTTTCTTCTTCTATTGAGAGAAAGGAAAGCTGATTTAGTGTTTTGTCATGTGACACATCACATTATCTTATACTACAAATTTTAATGAAGGAAAGAAAGTGTAACCCTAAACATCATAGTTGAATTATTGCAATGAGGTTGGTCGTTTATCTAAATTACCATCAAACACATTTAAAACAATGATTATACTTTAATCTCGATGAGAAAATTAGGCCAAATTATGGATGAATACTTTTTTTATGGTCAATTTATTTTAGACAAAATGTTAAACCATGAACCATGTTAAAATTTTAAAACCCTTAGGAATGATTCTTCATCACGTACTCAATTAGTTCGTTGTAAAAATCAAATTTTTTAGTAAAATGAGAACAAGGTGGAATCATAGGGAACCAATATCTTTAAATTAATCTACAACCTTAGACAGAGGCCTACACAATATAAATTTGACCATCACACATTCGAATTAGAAGTTAATGAAAAGTAAACAGTTATGAGGCTTTTGATATAAGAAGATTTTAAGTATTAAAGTATAATTTTTTACCCTTAAAATGTAATAGATCTTGTAGAGCATTTTATGTGGGACTTGTAAATTTTGACACTAGAAATTATTCAAAGAATTGTTAATAGATTTGTATGGAAGGAAGTGGAAAACTCGTGCTTCGGATATTGATATTTTTATTTATCTTATTTTTTTATATTTTTCTTAAATATGTTGTATAATGATTAATGGTATAAAATATTTTAGAAATATTATTGTATGTCATTTTACAAAGGGTTTTTTTTAATGGTTTAAATGAAAATCTTGATAACATATAACCTATGAAATAACTACACATAACTATGATTACCTAAATAACTTATTACACTAATTAAAATATAGGCACATGATGTCATATTTTAAAAGTAAATAAAACATGTGATTATGAAATAAATCTTAAACTTTCTAAGATTGTGGGCAGACAATCTATGAATTCGACCTTTATGAGATTGTGGGAAGAAAATCTATGAATTCAATATTTATGGATATTTATGGGAAGACAAATATCTAGACTCAAGAATAATCGATTTCTTGATAGGAAGGGGTCAATATGGGAGGTTACAAAGGATTATATGGGCATCACTCCTAGGTTATCTTTGTTAGTATAGAGTGGTGAACCTTGTGATTGAATTGTTAATGGGATTCTGGCAACATGATGGAATGGGATATCATGTTATTTGATCAAGACAAGGCATTGGGTTGTTATAAGGATAATGGTAGACCCTAGATGAACTCCAGGAAATATGGATATTCATATAGCTCTAGAATGCTCACACTAATTCTTGCTATACCTAAATTCATGTTAAGAAATGGGGAAAAATGCATCCAACCTCTAGGTGAAATGGGCCCTAGAGGAGAAACCCCTACCTGAACTTGGAATATCGGGTAGAGAGAGTGAAGTTCATTTAAGGCAACCACACTGATATTTGGCTAGTCTTGATCTCATGAGTATTTTATCTACAATGAAATGACACTCATGAATATTTTAGCATGCTCGTACTATTATAAATTATATAATTGGATAAAAAAATTTCCACACTGTAATCATCATGTTAGGAAAACCAAGTGTTTGGGACTTTGGTTGTTACAGTTGGTATCAGAGTAAATGTTGTGAACCCCTAGGCAATAAAAATTTAGAAAAAATTGTGTCTAACATAATTTAAATTACCAAATTAAACATTTAAGTCAAAATTTGACAAGGCTCTTTTCTGAACAGGCAATAGAATCTGGACTAAAAGCTAGTTCTTCAAAGAGACCTGTGGCTATACAGTGGGAAGGATTGATAAAAAATTCTAAGAGGGTCCTTATAAGGGTTGTGAGGACCGGATATATAGAGGATACCATAGAACCTCCTCGAGTAATTAGGAAAGATAAAGAATCATCTCCAAGAGAGGATAAAATGGTTTGAATGATGCAATTAATGCAAGAGCAAATGAGCCAACAAAATGAGCAAATGGAGCAGTAGAGAGCTCAAATGGCTAAGCACATGACTCAAAAAAAGGCTCAAATTTTAGAACACATGGAACAGTAAAAAGCTCATTTGGCTCAACAACAAAAAATAATAGAAAATTTATCCAAAGGAAAGGAACTAGTAATAACTGAGGAGGAAATGTTTGTTGATCTCGGGAGAAAACAAGTAGGATTTGAGTTAGATAGAGATATATAGAGAATTGATATAGCCAAATTTGATGGTAAAGGATATGGGGAAGAAGCAAAGATATGGTTGAACAGTTTAGAGGTATATTTTGCCATTAGAACCCTCTCTTCTAAATTGAAAACTTCAAGGGTGGTTTTTTGTCTGACTAGAGTAGCTACATATTTGTGGGACACCTATAGGAAAACCCATAATGTAGAGGCTGCAGATGTGCATTGGGAAATATTTGTGAAGGCATTTAAAGATAAGTTCCTGACACCAAAATTTTACCTTGAAAATACTACATAATTTTTAAGATTAACTCAAGGTGGTATGACCGTTATTGAATATTATCAATAGTTTGTACAACTGCTTAAATATATGCTTGAGTATGAGTAGAGAACTGAAATTAAGGTCCAAAAATTCCTTTTGGGACTTCACCCAAATATTGGTCACCTAATTCTTATGCTAAAACCTGCAACCCTTATTGCTACTTATGACTTGGATTAGCCAGAAGAGGACAACTATAAGGCCAAGAAGACCTATTATAAAAAATACTCTAATAGAGAAGATCCATAGAAAAAGAAAAATGTTGGCTCAAAAAAATGGTAAGAACTGGAGAAAAAATGGTAGAAATGAAAATAGAAATAGGTTCGATCAGAACAAGAATAAATATCAAGGAAACAGAGGGAAACAAAATTTCCAAGGTGGCTAGGACAGAAGGAATTTCAGAGAAAAAAGTGATCAAAGAACTAATACACCAATATTTAGCACTCAGGAAAGAAATTATGGAAATAAGAAAGAAATGGCACCTCGAATGGGTTGCTAGATCTATCAAGAACCACATTATGCTGATAAGTGTCCTTTGAGAGCTAATAAGAAAAAATAACCTGCATATCTAGCTCATAAGATATATGTAGCAATAGGTAATTGTAAAATAAATGGATAAGCTGCACCTTTTTTGATGAATGGTAAAATTTACAATAGATATGTATGTATTTTTATTGATTCTTGAGTGACTAATAGTTTTATTTTTCCAAATATTTCAATGGACATACCAAAAAAACCTGGGTTTATGGCAAATGGGTGGAAGGTTGAGTATGGGTCTGGGCAAACCTATACCATTAATCAATATCTATTTGACCCTAAAATAGTACTTCATAAAGTAAAAACAAGTTGGTATTTGTATGTGACTCCATTACATGCCTTCGACATAATACTAGGAGTCGATTGGCTCTAGGCTCATAAAGAGTTGTTAAACTTTGAAGAAAGATGGATGGATTTCATTGATGAAACCAAGCAAAGGAATCAAATTTATTGTAGATGTGAATCAGTGGAACCACATCTTCTAACATTCATACAATTCAAGAGAGCCATAAGAAAGGGTAGTACAGTATTTGTAGTCAAACTTAATAAGAAGGAAGAAACCGAGTCTGGGGTAAGTCTCTTCCAAACTTATCTGGTATTGAATGATTTTTGGAATGTTTTCCCTGAGGATATGTTAGGTTTACCACCCCAAAGAGAATTTGATTTCTCCATAGAAATTTTACCAGGAGCAACTCCTATAGGCCAAGCACCTTATATAATGACTACAATAGAGTTGCAAGAACTCAAGACTCAGCTTCAAGATCTATTAGAAAAAGGACACATTAAACCTAGTGTCTCTTTATGGGGAGCACTAGTTCTATTTGTTAAAAAGAAATATCGGACACTAAGGCTTTGTATTGACTACAAAATTTTAAATAAGATGACAGTGAAGAATAAGTACTCTCTAACCAGAATAGATGACTTGTTTGATCAATTGAAAAGAGCTTCAATTTTCTCAAAAATTGATCTCAGATATGGAAATCATCAGCTGAGAATTTGAGAAGATACCCATAAAACTGCTTTTCGGACTAGATATGACCATTATGAGTTCACAGTGTTGCCTTTCAGGTTAAAAAATGCTCCAGCAGTCTTTATGAACCTAATGAATAGTGTATTTTGGGAATAATTAGATCAGTTTGTATTGGTATTTTTATATGACATACTGATCTACTCTAAAAATAAATATGAGCATGATCATCATATGAGGATTGTTATTAAAATACTTAGAAATAACTAGTTGTATGAATAATTGTCCAAGTGTGAGTTTTATAAATCTCAAGTACATTATTTGGGTCATGTAATTTTAGTTGGAGTGTCTATGGACCCAAAGAAAATAGAAGCCATTATTGATTGGCCTGCTCCAAAAAATGTGTTTGAAGTACAAAGTTTTATGGGAATGGTTGGGTATTATCATAATTTTGTCAAGAATTTCTCTAAAGTGGCCTATATAATAATCAATCTTCAAAAGAAAGGAAAAACTTTTAAATGGACTACACTATGTGAAGAAGCTTTTAGAAATCTCAAAGAAAAATTAACAATGCCAATTCTTAAAATACTATATTCCAAAGTTCTATTTACTATGTGTACTAATGCCTCTATAGAAGGATTAGGTCGAGTTATCATGCAATAATAGGGTGTTATAGCTTATGAGTCTTGAAAGCTTAAGAAGCATGAGCTAAATTATACCACACATGATTTAGAGTTAGCAGCAGTTGTGCACACACTTAAAATGTGGCATCATTACCTACTTGGTAAACCTTTTGAACTCAAAACTTATCATCAAATACTAACGTATATCTTTAATCAACCAATGCTCAATTCTAGGCAAAGGCACTGGATGGAATTGCTAGTAGAGTATGATTTCAACATTAAGTATATAAATGGAAAATAAAACAAAGTAGCAGATGCTTTGAGTAGAAGAAATCATATTGCTACTATAACACAATGTCAATTTGACGTAATTGAAAAAATAAGAAACCTTCAAATTCAAGATGAGTTTTCTCATAAATATCGAGATCTGATTTGGCAAGGTTCTAAAAAAGCAAAAGAATTTAGAATATGGGAGGATACATTATATTTTAGAAACTGAATGGTAGTGTCGAACGATCATAACCTAAGAAATATGTTGCTTCAAGAGGTACATTGTGCTCCTTATTCTGCTCATCCGAGCTATGTAAAGATGCATGAAAATATGAGGAAAGATTATTATTGGCCTAGGATGAAAAAGGATATTGCTGAATTTGTGGCAAGATGTTTAGAATGTCAAAAAGTGAAGGCAGAAAATTTGCACCCCGCTGGACGCCTATATTCACATGAAATTCCAATTTATAAATGGTAGGTTGTGACTATGGAATTCATTGTTGGTTTACCTAAAAACCATTTTCAACATGATGCCATTCTGGTAGTGGTTGAAAAATTGACTAAAGTGGCACAATTTCTGCCTATAAATATTAAATATGGAGATCCCATTGTAGCCCACAAGTTTGCCAGGGAAGTGGTACGACTACATGGTTTTCCTAAAATTATTATATCAGATAGGGATTATCGGTTCACATCTTATTTTTGGTAGGCATTGCATCAAGCATGGAAAACAAAACTCAATATCAGTACCGCTTATCATCCAAAAATAGATGGACAAACCTGAAAGAGTAAACCAAGTCTTAGAGGATATGCTTTGGATGTATTGCATGGATCATCAAACAAAGTGGGAAGACTACCTCTTCCTGGTAGAATTTTCTTATAATAATGGGTACCATGCTTCATTGGGTATGGCTCATTTTGAGGCACTGTATAGGATAAGGTGCAGAATACCATTGTCATGGAGCGATTCAAAGGATCGATTGATGATTGGGCTAGATGTGGTTAAGGAAATGGAATAGCAACTCACTAAAATTTGTCGAAGACTCAAAGAGGTTTCATACTGATAAAAGAGTTATGTTGATCTTAAAAGAATGCCAAGGGAATTCACTGTGGGAGAAATAGTATTCCTAAGGGTTAAACCAACCAAGAGCTCTATCAAATCCTCTAAACTTAGTCCAAGATTTGTAGGACCTTTTCCTATCATTGATAAAATCATCCCAGTTACCTACAAACTAGCCTTGCCACCTTGGTTAAACCAACCAAGAGCTCTATCAAATCCTCTAGATAACTAGGATGATTTCAGAGATTTGTCCCTCCTTAAGAAATATGTTTATGATCTCTCTCATGTTTGGAATGTTGATAATTTGTAGATGATCGATCCCTTGTGCATTGAGATGCGACCTATCAAGATTCTTAGTTTTAGAACAAAATATTTAAGAAAATGAGATATTGAGAAATGTAAGGTCTAATGGGACCAGTACTCAAAAAACAATGCCACATGGGAGGATGTGGTTATCATGAAAAGATATTTTTATTTTTTTTGAACATTAATATAATCATATTTTTGGAAAATAATATTTCTACTGTGTGTGAATACATGTTGTTTCTACCATAATGATGATTAAGTTTTTGGTTGTATAATACTGCTGCTATTTTACTTTGACTTCATATTTAATGTTATCAATATGCATTGTAAACACAAGGACTGTCTTTAATATTAGAGGGGGAGTATGTAATATCCCTCCAAAATCTAGCTTCTTATATCCCTATTTTGTCTGCAAGGATGAGATATTGTTGATCCATCTATGGATGTAGGGACAGGTACCATCATTGGCAAGAATAATACCTCCTCTAGTTGACTAAAAAGGTAAACCGGTGAAAGGTAGGTCAAGGGAAATTATGATCAGTAGAGTGTTCATCGTAATTAGGGTCAAAGAGCCCTAACTGGCAATGCATCTATCAGTAGTCCATGTAGATGCATTTCATATAGTTGCATCAATAGGATTGTTTTGAGTGTACTATTGAGGATTTAAAATAATAATAATAATAACAATATGGAAATATATATATATATATATAATGGACATAATAATAATAAATAATAATATTAATATAAAATAAAAACAATGGTATATTTTATTGTTTAATAATAAAAATAAAAGTATTAGAAACAATGATCATTGCAATTTATTAAAATAAAAATACAATATACAATAGAAAATTAAAAAAGAACAATACACAATAAATAATGGAGAGTGAGTCGGATGTCCGAGATATACCACCTGGGGAGCGTTGGATGAAAGATGATTATAAGCCATACAAATGTTAATCATGAAAGAGGTTGCCTTTAATATATAAATTTAGCTGTAAAATGAAAGGGGATCATCTTCGAAACTTGGTGAAAAGTTTCTAAGGAGAGCGGATGTCAACTTTGAGAGGAAAGAGAGAGAAGATTTGCTTTTATACAGGTTAGTTCACTGTATTGTGATTATATGAGTCTAATGGTTGATGTTGGCTATGTAATGAAAAACCATATAGTTTTATGTGTGTTTCTAGTTGGTATTTACTAAAAAAAAAATCATTTTTATCTTTGGATGAAAACAACTAAATTATATGCAAATGGTGGATTCCTTTATAAACTGGGTGATGCATAGATTGTATGCATTCAATAGGGTAGCTGCATTCATTATGGTTAAGGCCGCTTTGACCCTTGGACCATAAGTAAAGTCTATGTGCAAACACATAATACTAATAAAGCCTCCAAGTAGTAAGGATAGGGTAAAATTATCAATGAAGACTCAATTCGGATGGTTGAGAATATAATTCCTCAAATCTTGGAGACTCTAATATTGGACTATGATCATGTGTGGTGACACGTCTCTCTTGAAGAGACCTCTGAATGCACATAAGGACAAGCTAGCTTCTTGGTTCTCTCTATGACTGGTTTACTCCTACCTTGCTCAAGGTTGGTCAATGAATTCACTTGCACACATATTGGTTCTTGATTGGCTTGTGTCATTACCTTACTTAAAATTGGTAAATGAACTCCACAACCACACACATTGGTTCTTGAAAGATTTGCATCACATTCAATATCAATATAGGAAAATAACTCACAAATCACACACTAGTTCTTGATACAATCTGACCTCACTTTGAGAAACATCCAATATTTTTGATGAGCTTGAATAGCCAATGTCATGATATATTCATGGGCATGTATGACCATTCTCACAAGAATTTATCACCAAATCAATCATTAGTCTTGCATTTCATATCCATCTCCATTACATATAAGCATTTCCATGATTGCTTAGTCACATTGCACAATAGCCTATTAGGGTTTAAATATTTTGCATACTTTGCATATCCATTGTTTGATCATATAGTTGCATAGGGACTTTGCGATGATGGCATGGTACAATACCTAGTTAGGTTTTTTCTCATATACACTTCATCTCATGCTAGGAGTCTCATGCCTAGAACCAGTTCCCTACATAAGAAAAATTGTATTCTTAATGCTAAGTTATTCACATCATTCTTCACACCCTTATTTTTTTAATCAAAATTAATTTTAAGGGTATACACTATTCATTATCCACAATATCATATTGACCATCAAGTTCAATCATCTTTTGGATCATATACCTGTGATGTCAGCATAACAACATCCCTCACATAGGATCTGCTTCATGACCATAAGCGAGAGCAGCTTCCATTTAGGCCTTATGCAAGTATATATCCTTGAGGGTTATTGATGAAAGCTCATAGTCGTAAGGATATGCCACCCAGTGCATCATCCTGATAATGTCCATTACAATTTGTCAAATCATATTTCATTTCCATAAATAACATTTTGACAAGTATGACAGATGTGCATTAGAAATCATCAAATATAATTATAAGCATTCCAATATGCATTATCACTTAGATAATTTACCATTGTAATAGGCTAAAATTGACCCATATCAATTTACCCTAAGTCAAAAGCATTCAAAAATTAATTAAAACCACTTCCTAACCTCCTACCTTGATTTTTGCACTCGCATTAAGTTAGTTTTTAACCTCCTGATGATATCGGCTCTATTTGACCGATATCGAAAGTCCGATCCAATATCGGACCTAAATGTGCAAAATCGGATGTCCGATCTCAACCAAAATAGAAAATGCCCAGAACAACAAAATGATAAATTTTGTTGCAACCTATTTTATCCATACCTACCTAACGACATGGACATTATGGTATCGGATCACCCGATATCATCCAGATTGGGAGAAGTTACAACTCCCTCTATTTTTAGCCCAACCCCTCTAACCTACCTGGCCTATTTAATCCAGGCACTCCCCCTGGATTCCCCTGACTCCTTGGCTAGTTTTCAATCATTCTCGCATTCATTAGCATTTTTATTTCTTTTTATTTTCATATGCTTTTGCAGGTTTGATAATACATAAGTTGTGCATCGGTGGATACGATACGATATCGGACATCCGATATCACTCGAAAGCATCCGATATTGCTCTACAACATCTGATATTGTCTGTAAGCTACTTGGGGGCACCTTCAAACTTTTGTTTGCATTTCTAAATCTCTACTTTGCATTTCTAGGATCATATTTATCATTCATCATTTCATGTAGCATAGAAATTGTTTTTTATCATACTTAGAGTTCACCATCACTACATTGCATTGTGTTATTTACATTTATAGTTCACATTCCTATTATTTTTTTCAAACATAACATATAATAAGCTTTTACATAATTTAATCCATGCTTATTATGTTGCAAGTTCCTATTTTACTATCAATTTGAGAAACTATAGATTTCTAATCATATCGGGTCTGACGATATCAGATCAGACTTACCGATATCAGATCGGATGTTCGATATCACCCTACAACATCTGATCTCACCTACAACAAGCAAAAAGACTCTACATCAGCCATATGGATCGAGTAAGATCATACAATTTCTTTCATAGCTAAGCATTACATTTATTTACCTTCTGTAATTTACTGTGTGTTGTATTCATTTGAATCAGAATTGCATTTAGTATAGATTAGTTGCATTTGGCCAAACTAGGTGATTGTGAGTAAAGTAAAAAGAACACATCAAACAAACTCCCAACCTAGGCATGGAAACTACCATATAAATATTTCCTGGTGAACCCACCCAATTCATCAAAAAATCACCAAAGAGGGCACGACCTCAAGTGCCTCTCCTCTGAGGTGTAGACCTATCATTTTCCCATTCCCCTTCGAGGCATGGATCCATTAGCCTAAAGGAAAGGAGTGAGAAAATTTTAGAGCTACATTCTTTGGTGAACCCGACGTGAACTACATAGGCATCATTCTGATTTATAAAAAAAAAACATAAAACACAAGAAAAATCCAAAAATATCATTAGTCAAACTTGCACATTCTAGATTCATTTCTTAGATGTTAGATTTCAACATAGGAAGAGTTGTAATCATAGATGTTAGAGCATTATTATCTACACAAGAAATCTCTCTAGTGGTTGAAAACTCTAGTATTCCATCTCAAGAACAGTGGACTAAACTTTGGAAGAGACTCGACATTATAAAAGCCAACACACCAAGACTTAGCCAAATTAAGAGATTTGACATAGCTAGAATCCTGGAACCCGATAACTCTTCTCACTACTTTGATATTCAAAGATCATGTGAGAGGTGGTTAGCAGATAAGAGAGCAAGTATTTCTTCATCTATGTACACTTTTGAAGATTATCTTGAAAATGCTATAATAGTACACAGATTTCTAGCACACATAGAGGATCAGGAGATAGTCTTGGAAAACAAAAGAAGATATCACAAAACTCCTAGGGCAGTCCATTTTCATGAGTATTGTCACAAAATATATTTTTATGCTCAAGACTCTAAAATTGATAGTATTACCATAGCTCATTTTGTCAAATTCTTAAAAGCAAACTTTCAATTTGAAGAAGAGCATTATATGACACCTGAAGAACTTGAGCCTATTAATGATATTTATAAACTATTTTAGGAAGATTAAGTATAGTATCTAGAATATTATAATTTTTATTTCTACTTTCTTTTCAAAATAAAACACAAAAAAAAACAAAAAACAAAATATAATATATATTTATATATTTACAATATTTATATAGGTATATATATAACATATATACCCAAAAATTAAAAACACATTAATATATACATATATATATATATATATATATATATATATATATCACTAAAAACAAAACATCCTAAAGACAAGATGCCTAGAATCTTGAGAAATGGTAAACAAATAGAATATGATGAGCCAGATCAAGAAAACCTTGATGATAGGGTAATTATTGAAGATGATAAACTCACAGAACAAGGTGAGGATGATAATAGAGAAGGGGAAGAAGAGGACGATGACCCTAACAAACCTTTTGTAGATCCTCAAGGTAATGTTAGTTTTAAATTTATCCAACATTTTGTTGACTTTCTAAAAAGTAATAGAGATCAAATCAATCATGTGTTGGAAATAGAGCATTTACTTCCAATGGGAGATTATTCAATAGAGGTCGCTATAGAAGCTGCTTCTCGATTACATGTGAATCCAATGACATACATAAATAGAACAAATCAAGATCAAGCTGGTCCATCTCAAAACAACAATCAAAACATAGATTTGAACACTCAAAAACCAGCAACACAATCAAATTCCAAACAAAAACAACATTCTTCTTCCTCTCAAGCTCCTAATAAACAAGCATCTAAGAAAATACAAAATGCTAATCATTATCAAAAGAAAATTCAACAAAATACAATTCCATATAAACTTCATAATACCCTTCCTACAAACACTTTACATAATAGCATTTCTACTGGAAATCCTTATATGACAACACAACCATATCATCAAATGCACAATAGTATGATAACACAAAATCAATTTAGTGAGCAACCACAAGGACTTGAAGCCTTAGTTAAACATTTAGCTTCACGTCTAGATCAGATAGATCCTTACCATCCCTCATACAGTTATAGAGAGATGTGTAGTCAACCATTGGATCCTATCGTTGTTGCTCAACCTTACCCCAAACATTTCCCCATGCCAGTCCTTCCGATATATAAGGGAACCGAAGATCCTATTGAACATCTTCGTATGTTTAGAACAACTTGTCATGATATTTCATATGATGATTTATTGTTGCTAAAGATGTTTCCTAAAAGCCTCGGAGGCATGGCCTTAGAATGGTACTATCAATTACCAACTAATTCCTTGAGAAACTTTGAAGAGACAAAATGTTTGTTCATCAATTTAGTGCCTACATAGAAAGGCATGTCACTATTAAGGATTTATATAATCTAAAACAAGGAAAATATGAAAGCTTTGCTGAATTCCTAGCTAAATGGAGACAACTTCTAGGAAAATTGCATTTTGCTTTACCTCACCAAGAGATGTTGGAAATTTTCATTGGTAATTTACAAGAACAACTATCTTATGAACTTGCTACAGCTACAATAACCTCTTTTGATCAAGCTATAGACTTAGCAAGAAGGGTAGAAGATGCCCTTATTAGAAGAGGACAATTCAAGAAAAATGATGAGGATAAATCTTCTAAAAACCAATATAAAAATAAACAAGTAGTGGGTGATGGAGTTACTGATAGTAGAAACACCTCAAACATCAATACTACTGAAGCTATAAAGAAATTTGTGTTAAATATTCTTGATAAACCTCCAAGAGAATTCACAAGATTGAATCAGCCCTTAACTTTGATCTTACCTCAACTATTAGAAAAAGGTTTAATACGATTGCCAAAAATACGACAACCAGATACCACTACAGTTGGATATAGGGCTGATTTACATTGTAATTTTCATCAAGTGGATGGACATTCAACCAATTCTTGTAAATGATTAAAACATATGATACAAGATCTGATTGATAAAGGTAAAATGGAAGTAGAAAAATTTCCTTCAAATAATAATCCTCAAAATAATACTCAAAAACAACAAACTCAAAATGCAAATCAAACTTTAGATATTTTCCAACATCCTTTACCCAAGCATGGTAAAGAGGTTGTGAATCAACTAGAACATCATAATGTTCCTCCTCCAACTCGATATGTGGGAACAATTAGTAATTTCTTACCCCATCAAAATTTGCAAACTTCTTATGTGCCTACTCAATCTGCGATCACGATTAGGCCAATCCAATATTTTCAATCTTCATCTTCAGAAGACACTAAAAGTGACACAGAAAGTGAAATAGAAAGTGAAATGGACATTACTTCAAATAATTCAAATAGTTCTGAAGATGAGTCAGATCCAATTCTTCCTATCATAGATTTATTAGTTCCAGAAGAACCATTTCCTAGAAGAATGACCACTCGCCCTTCATCTCAACAAACACTTTCAATTGAACAAGCAGTGAATGCTAGACCCCACTTTGGTCACTTACAAAACAATAACATTGTGGGCACTATTGGAGCCATCACTAGACAACAAGCCCAAAATCAAAATTCTCAAACACAAACTCAAACAACAAATGAAAAATCATCTCCATTTGTGTTAAAAGCACCCACAAAGGGAAATAATATATCAAATCCACAACAAAAACCTCCTTATGACATTAATGAACAATTAGCTAATATTACAGCTAGAATTTCCCTTTTAGATCTCTTAAGAACTTCATCTATACATAGAGAAGAACTAATGGGTACTTTAAGAAAAATGATGGTACCTCAAGACATAGAACCCAATGTTGTGGTTAATGTTGTAATTTCCCATGGGATAAATTATATAGACTTTCAGGATAAGGACATTCCTCCTCAAAGCATGTATAGAGATAATCCTTTATACATTACAACATTAATTGGGGATGTAGGTGTCAAAAGAGTCTTAATTGATAATGGATCATCACTAAACATATGCACATATGATTTTTTTCAAAGGTTTGGATTTAGAAATGAAGATTTAAAAAGAACTGAAATGATTATCAAAGCTTTTAATGATGAAACCCAAGAAACTTGTGGAGTATTGTCAATTCCATTGCAAGTTGGTCCAAGAATTTTAGATATGACCATGTTTGTTGTATCTTGCCCTGCATCATACAACATTCTTCTAGGTCGACCTTGGATTAATGCAATGAGAGCAGTACCTTCTACACTACATCAATGTGTTAAGTTTGAGTTTAAAAATCAATTGGTCACTATCCATGGTGACCCTAGACCATTTGACATGTGTGCTATGGCAGAACCAATAGGAGTCCCATTTTGTCCTGCTATATCTTCAACAAACCCTATTCCTCTTAAAAATCCTCCTTCACAAACCAAACCCACATCATCTTGTACCACAACTAAAATAGATAAACCTTCTACTTCATATCCTCTTTCGGATGAAGTTTTACCGGATTTATCTTCAATACTCACAACTTCAGAACATACTAATTTTGCTACCCAAGATTCCCTTGTTTTATCCCAATTACCACCATCCCCTAGAATGATGGGCTTGCCATGAAAGTTGGGAAGTATCTATCATATAGGGAGTTGCACCTTTATCTATGTAGGGTATGATCTTGGTAAAATTAATATTCAAATGAGCTTCACACTTGATCAAAATGGGTTTGCTAGATGTTATTTTTCCCATGGATATGTGAAGTCAAAATGAATGATGTGTAACATGGGTTATAAAGGTAAAGGTTTGGGACCTCTTGAAAATGGTATACATGAACCTTTAGAAATAGAGGAATGGCCTGCCCGATGTGGTATTGGTTATATCCCTACAAAAACTCAACCATTCCCTTTTGAGGATGATGACCAACTAATAACATATCAAGAATACTTGGCACATCAAGAATATTTTAAAACAAGTAAGAGGATACATTCTTGTAACATGTTATCAATAGCATATCCAGAAATGATTGCTTCCCCAGATGAATGTTTAGAAGGAGATATTTTTCATGATATTTCTATTGAAGAAATTTTGAGAAATGGATTTTTCTTTGATGGGTCTATACCATGTATAGCCCATGTTCAAACAACTACCCCACAAGAGGAATTAGCTAAGTTAACCTTAGAAGAATTACAAGAAATGGGTGTATCACCCGCTCCTCCCAACTTTGAAAGAGATTTAAACATTGTAGTAGAAGATGTTCTACAAGTCAACATTGGGACAGAAACCAACCCTCACTTGGTTAAAATTGGAACTGAATTAAGTGAAGAAAGATAAAAACAACACATTGCATTTCTCATAGAATATGCTGATGTTTTTGCTTGGACATATGTAGATATGCCCGGCCTAGACTCTTCTGTGGTCATGCATCATTTAGTGGTGCACCCAGATGCAAAACCTGTAAAGCAAAAACTTAGAAAAATGCATCCCAAAGTAGCATTACTAGTTAAATATGAATTACAAAAACTTTTGGATGTTGTTTTTATCCAAGCCATTGATTATGTTGATTGGATATCCAATGTTGTTCCAGTAACCAAGAAAGAGGCCACTAAAATTAGAGTATGCACTGATTTTAGAGACATCAATGTTGCATGTCCTAAGGATGATTTTCCACTCCCAAACATGGATCAGATTATAGATTTTATAGCTAGGAGTGGGATGTTATCCCTTATGGATGGTTTTTTAGGATATAACCAAATCTGAATAGCTCCTGAAGACCAACCCAAAACTACTTTCATTACACCTTGGGGAACTTTTTGTTGGAAAGTAATACCCTTTGGTTTAAAGAATGCAGGTGCAACTTACCAAAGAGCTATGACGTATATCTTTCATGATATGATGTATGATATTCTACATGACTATGTGGATGATATCATAGCTCGCTCAACTAAGGAAGAAGATCATATTGATAATCTAAGAAGAGTGTTTGATAGACTAAGGGAATATAAGATTCGCTTAAACCCAAACAAATGTGTATTTGGAGTCAAATATGGAAATTTGTTAGGAGTTATTGTTTCTATGCGTGGCATAGAGATAGATCCCCTTAAAATTAAAGCTATCCTTGATATGCCACCACCCAAAAATATATCAGAATTAAGGAGTCTACAAGGTAAACTTCAGTCTATCCATCGCTTCATTGATAAATTGGTAGATAAAACCTGACCTTTTCTTAAGTTACTTAAGAAAAACATCCCATTTCAATGGGATAATGAATGCCAAGAAGCATTTGAAGCCCTTAAGCAATATCTTCTTACCCCTCTAGTGCTTGTTCCTCCTAGACCAGATTGTCCTTTTATTTTGTATATTTCTACTTCTGAGCTTGCACTTGGAGCAATGTTGGCTCAACTTGATGATGATAAGAAAGAACGAGCCACTTATTACATAAGTAGAACATTAATAAGTTATGAAACCCGTTATACACCTGTAGAGAAGCTTTGTCTAGCGGTTGTGTTTTCTACACAAAAATTATGCCATTATATGCTTAGTCAAAAGACATTTGTTATTGCTAAATCTGATCCATTAAGGTATTTGATGAGTAGACCTTATTTATCAAGATGCACAACTAAATGGGTTCTTGCTCTAAGTGAGTTTGAACTCACATTTATTGGCCAAAAATCTATCAAAGGCCAAATTATAGCTGATCAACTTGTTGTTGCACCTCTTGAATCTACTCATCCTATAACCATTGAATTTCCTGATGAATGTCTTAACTTAGAAGAAGATCATTTTGAGTCTTGGTCCTTGTATTTTGATGGAGCTAGGTGTATGAGTGGTGCAGGTGCAGGTATTATATTAATATCTCCACAAAAGCATCTTATTCCTTTGTCATTTAAACTTCAATTTGCTTGCACTAATAATACTACAGAATATGAAGCTCTAATCCTTGGGTTACGAGCGACTTTAGCTCTAAAAATCAAAGTTTTATTAGTCTTTGGAGATTCTCAACTCATAATAAATCAAATTAATAATGTTTATCAAACACGAGATGAGAAACTTCATCCCTATAAATATTATGTTCTAAAACTTATTTCTTTATTTGAGAAAGTAACTTTGGAGGCTATCCCTCGTACTAGCAACCATGTTGCAGATGCCATGGCTGTTGCTACCTCTTTATTGCCTTTGGAGTTGGATGATGAATATGCTACAATCATTATTCACCAGCTCCAAGAGCCAAATTCATCTAAGTCTTGTCTAGAACCATTAGATGTGTTTTTGATTAATGAGATAACTCCAGAACCTTGGTATATAGACATCTTTAATTTTCTCCAAAAAGGGACTTTCCCAGAAGGATTAGATAGAAACCAACATAGATTATTACGTAAGCGAGTTGTTCACTTCGTAATTATTGGCAATACTTTATATAAAAGGTCTTTTGAAGGTATTCTTTTAAGGTGCCTCAATTTAGAAGAGTCTAAGAAAGCACTAAGTGAAGTCCATGATGGATCTTGTGGAGGACATTTTAGTGGAGGTGCCATTGCTAAAAAGCTCCTACGAATGGGGTACTTTTGGCCTTCCATGGAAAAATATGCCAATGATTATGTGCATCATTGTGACAAATGTCAAAGACATGCAGACCTTGTTCACGCTCCTACTCAAGAACTTCAAGCCATATCCTCTCCTTGGCCTTTTTCCAAATGGGGCCTAGACATCATTGGTAAAATTAATCCTATATCTTTAGATGGTCATAAATTCATCATAACAACAACAGAATATTTTACAAAATGGGTAGAAGCTATGCCACTAGCTTCTTGCACAGGAGTCCAAGTCTCTAAATTCATCTTTAATCAAATTATTTGTAGATTTGGAATTCCATAAACACTCATCTCTGATAATGGAACATGCTTCAAGAACAAAGACATTAAGAAACTTTGTCAAAAATATAAGATTCAACATCGATGGTCCACTCCATATTATCCACAAGGAAATGGTCAAGCTGAAGCATCTAATAAAACCTTAATCAAGATTTTAAAAATATTGGTTAATAAATCAGGTCATGATTGGCATATGCAATTATATCCCACCTTGTGGGCCTATCGAACTAGTGTTCGTACTCCTACGAGCGCTTCACCTTTTGTCTTGGTCTATGGTGCTGAAGTAGTTTTTCCATTTGAGTTAGAAGTTCCTTCTTTAGCTCTTCTACTTCAAGATGTCGAAGTAGGAGATGAATATCATGCTGGAAGACTAAGTCAGTTGGAGCTTCTAGATGAGAAGTGCATTCATGCTCTAGAGCATCTTTACGCTTACCAAGATAAACTCAAAATATCATATGCAAAGAAATTTCATAGTCGATATTTTGAAGTTGGTGATTTAGTACTTAAAGAAAACCAGAAAAATACTAATGCTAGAAAAGATCTTAAAGGTAAATTTCAACCTAATTGGCTTGGACCATTTGTCATCACTTCTAAATTTGGATCTGGTGCATATCGCTTGGCTACTTTGGATGGAAAAGATCTCAAAGAGCCAATGAACATCATGCATCTCAAAAGATATTATGCATAAAAGCAAAAGTTCCATCATTGTATATAATTGTAAATAACTTCTTCATCATTCAGTTTGCAATTATCATCAAATCACAAAACAACCAAAAAAATCAAAAAAATATGAAAAATTTCCAAAAATATGTCAAATTATGTTAAGTCATCATTTTTGCATTATTGTTTGTTGTCTTCCAAAATTCAAGTTATATTTTATTTTCTTTCGGATAAACTCAAAAGTTATCTTGAACCAATCACTTAATTTACATCTTTACTAAATTTTGATTTTGTCATTTTGATTATAAATCTCTCTTGAACCAAAATCACTATTACTTCACTAAATAAAATTTTGAGTTTTGGGAATTGGTCTTGCTACTTTTTGAACCAAGAACACATTTTCACATCTTAAAATGATTTTTTGCAAATTCAAAAAATGATACTACATAGTAGTCTTAGTTCCTTAAGCGAAAAGTTTCCCTTGCTATCCTATTATGTGCATGGTCTAGAATACTGAGAATTGGCAAAAGGACAAGCTCCCCCTACCCGAATAAAATCCCTTGCTCCTTGTCTAATCTGAGCAAGTATCCCAAAAAAAAAAAAAAAAAAAAAAAAAAGAAAAAAAAAAGAAAGAAAAGAAAAAAAAAGTAGTTTTACTACAAAAGCAATAAAATCCCCTTGTTCAAAAACAAAAATGAACAAGAATCCCTACTCAAAAGAAATCAAAAGAAAAGAAGGGGGTAATGAGCTTGAATCCCTGGAATTCCTCAATTATTTGAATACCATGGGGTGATCCTCATTATAGGTTCGGTGGCATCAAGCCAGCTTGGCAATGGTGGTATCCTTACGCGTGGTGACATGTCTATCACATTAGCGACCTTCTTTTGTATAGACCAATGTCTACTTGTGGATTAGCTAGATTTTGGTGACTTGACTTACATAGTAGTTCAGTACAATTGCATGCACAAAATCATGGTTAATGAATCTTTCACTTGCACACACATTGGTTCATAAAAGTTAGCTTGCATCATTACCTCACTCAAAATTGGTAAATCAATTTCACAAAGCACACACATTTGATCCTTGAGAGATTTTGTATCATTATGTGAATCAAGATAGATAATGAACTCACATATCACACACATTGGTTCTCGATAAATTTGACTTTGTCCTTGAAATAATTTAAAATATTTCTTTGAAATTTTGCTAGAAAACATTAGTTTGTAATCATTTACATTAATCCCTATCACTTCATTTTAGCAATCACATATATATATTGAATTCAAAATATTTAAACATGTGACACAATGATTTACTTCAAATAAATTTGCATTCTTAAAAACAAACATAATCATTTTATCATGCATTACATTTTGACTTCACGATGATGGTATAATTCCTAGTAATAATTTGCTTCAAACCTCACACTAGGAATTCTATGCCTAGCGCAAGTCATCCTTCCCAATTTTTCATGCTTAAATCACTTTATTTTTCTCACAACAATAATTTTTATCAACATATTTCTCAAAATTATTTTCTCAAAAAAATCAACATCTTCTTTCATCATCATAAGCCTCAAGGTCACTCTTGAGCCCTACAATATTTTAGTATTAGCAATACAAAACTTCCTCACAACAGGATCCACTTCATGACCTAGCGAGCATTGATCTCCACCAATGGTCATATAACAACACAACATCCTTTGAGGTTCATTGCTAATCCATCAATTTTATCATTTCATAAAAACATCTTTTATCTTTCAAAAACACTTTACAAAAATCATTTATTCTTTTCAAGTTAAGCATGATCAAAAACAATATTCAAAAATCAAAAGCATGATTACAAAAAATGCAACAACCCATAAATCAAATCATACAATGTTGTATAGACAAAAATATCAATATATATATATCAAAATGTACAAAAATGAGTCAAACTGGTATGCCACAATCTACAAAATTGGCATACTCAGTCACTAAGGGATATAGTACAAAAAAATAATATACATCTATGGTCTCCTTGAGCTCCTAGAGCTCTGAGCCTCATCATCCCCACTAGGGGTCATGGTGGTCAAAACTCTACCACCCTTGTAGTAGTAGTCCTAGTCATCGAGCGAGACACTAATCTCGAGTGACTCGAAGGTACCAAATCTATAAGTAATGGCTATCTCTACTCCACAGGCACTACCATAAAGTACAATCCTTGATAGAAACCCACTACCTAAATATCCCAAGCTAGATCTCCCCCTAAACTACTCCTCCCTAACCGAGTCGACTGGGAAGATGTAGGAGTAGGAGCCCTAGCTCCCTGAGCCAACTGAGCCTATGCCTCTGTGAGCTCTACCTCTAAAGTCTAAACTTGAGTCCTTAGACTCATATTCTCTACCCAAAGAGCTACCATATCACTACTCTCTCCCTCCTCTATCATCACGCCCTTCCCAAGTGAGTCAGGTCTCCCCTCCTACTGAGGAGACATCCTCCTCTCCTTCCTCTCCCTATTGGATCTCTCACCTATCCCAACAACCCTCTAATCTAGATATCCATTGGATCAGATGCCCTCCCCTAGTGCAAGGTCTCTCTCTTAGGAGGTACCTATATCCTCTATTGCTTTTGGCCAGCAATCATCATTATCAAAAGACCTACTCGATGCTTGATGGATCCTACCTCCTCGACATAGTGATCCATATAGGACAGATGCTAGCATACCACTTTGGATACTTAGTAGTCACCCCAACATCATCCCCATATACTATGGCTACCACATCATCATCTAGATGAGGATCCAAGAACTAAGCCATATTAGGAGCACCACTCACTATAGTAGTATCCCGAGTCACCCTAGAAAATGTGACATCCCTAGTCCTAGGAATGTCCTATTGTAATCCAAACTAGCATAGAACCTGGTCTATACGGTGCAGCTCCACCTCTCCCTACTCCATCCATAGCCAAATGACTCACCTCACATGAGCCAGCTCAAACCCATCCTCTCCCCATCCCTGTAGCTCTCTCTAGGGTCTCCACCGGATAGCATCTATAGTCAACTCATCAAACAGCCTCCTCACTGTATCAAGGTTGATCCACCCATGGTGCCCTCTATGCAAATGCCAATAGAACACTCTAGGTCTCCCATCCTCCACCCCTATCAAGGGTAACCCTACAAGTCTCCTAATGGCCATGTGCTCCCAACACCATACCTATAGGAAAGAGGTAAGTACCAATGCCTTACCCCCTACTAGACAACCCTATGGAGAGTCATGTACAGTCGACATAAAATGTATAGACCCTAAGAAAACCATAATCTCTGATCCCTCATGTCATAGATAACCTCTACCAAAGTCCATGGTAGGTGGCAACCACTAAGATGACATAATAATAATCCTACCACTATACCACTCAGTACCACTATCAATATAGAGACCCCATCTATCTAGCTAAGTCTCTCAATGCTCACTCCACCCTTCTTTAGCAAGAAGCTCGGATCCCTAGATAGTCTCTACATCTCCTGACCCTTATTGGGCCATCTCCCCCATTGGTAGCCAAAAACATGAGGACCCCGGATACCACCTCTTAGCTAGCACAGTCAGTAAGTCTCAAGTCCACTAGGATTTGTGGCATCTCTACCACATGTCTCAGCCCTATCGCCTCTAGAGTAGCCCTCTCTCCATCTGAGAGTGCACCCAAGTCTGCCTGGAGACCACTGTATCTCCACTCCCTATTCTTCAAAGCTGGTTTTTGTTAACAAAATAAAGCAACAAAAAAATTAAAGTTAATAATCAGACTTTAATTTTTCAAAATCGGATCTAAATCCTGCAATATCGGACCTAATTGCTCAATATCGGATCTATTTTGGTGATATCATACTCACTGATATCACCAAAATTTGGCCGATATTGACAAGATCAGACCTATTTTGATGATATCGAAAGTTCGATATCACCAAAATAGGGCTGATATTTCCAAATGATCCGATATTGCTAAAGCGACCATGTGATGGCAGTCATGCCCTAAAATTCAAAATTTGAAAAAATTAAATGCTAAAACATGAAAATTTTAAGCTAAAGAGGTGTAAGATACTTACTCTTATGCTTCCCACCCTCACCCGCACCTCATCTATGCGATGTGTGACCTCCGCCATCTTCTCCCCAGAGCACAGTTTCAGCAACAATGACAAAAGAAAATGAATTAGGGTTTACCCTAAATTTTTCTTTTTATTTATTTTACCCTCAATTTGCAAATTTTGAGTTTTCCACCAAACGCAGAATTTGGTGTAAAAACTCGAAGGGGGTATCACACCTAATATAACTTACAGTAAAACTTCAAACCTTAATAATTTTTTGCAATAATTTTTTTCTTTCTCGTAAAGCGTGCCATCTCTTCTTTAACGTATTTTTTTCAAAAATGCGCTAAAGAGGGGGAAAAATGTAATAGGCTAAAATTGACCCATATCAATTTACCCTAAGTCAAAAGCATTAAAAAATTAATTAAAACCACTTCCTAACCTCCTACCTCAATTTTCGTGCTCGCATTAAGTTAGTTTTTAACCTCCTGACGATATCGGCTCTATTTGACCGATATCGAAATTCGATCCAATATCAGACCTAAATGTGCGAAATTGGATGTCCGATCTCATCCAAAATAGAAAATTCCTAGAATAGCAAAATGATAAATTTTGTTGCAACCTATTTTGTCTGTACCTACCTAACGACATGGACGTTATGGTATCGGATCACCCGATATCATCCAGATTGGGAGAAGTTACAACTCCCTCTATTTTTAGCCCAACCCCTCTAACCTACCTGGCCTATTTAATCTAGGCACTCCCCCTAGATTCCCCTTGACTCCCTGGCTAGTTTTCAATCATTCTCATACCCTTTATATTTTTTCTTGTTAGTTTATTATTTTCTTGCAGGTTCGGTAATGTGGAAGTTGTGCATCGGTGGATACGATACGATATCAGATATTCAATATCACTTGAAAGTATTTGATCTTGCTCTGCAACATCTGATCTTGTATGTATGCTGCTTAGAGGTACCTTCAGACTTTTCTTTGCTATGCGAACCCAGGAAGCATGCACCATAGTTGACCCTACTTGTAATGTTATTATATCAAATGAAAATGAAAAAGCACACAAGAACATATAATGTGAAAGTAAAAAGTAAAGAATTATTCTTTTATTAATACTTCTATATCTCGGTTACATGTACGTCCCTCTGAGGGATACTCAATTTTTTGGATACAATCTATTACAAGTGGGGCAATGGTGAATGTATCCCCTACAAGAGGACGGTGTGCCTTCACAGTCCTCTTGATCTCGCACACCAAACTATCTGAGGGCTTACTGATGCCTCATTCTCCTAATCTCATCTGGGAGGGATCTTGTGCTCTAGATGCTTCAAACTAATCCTAGTAACCTGTATCTATGGGTATGGAAATAATAGAGCACAATAAGTAGTACGGACCGCCTCTCTAGAAGATGCTCTTAGTAGCAAATTTGATAAATAAGACAAATGATCATGATAACAATGAAATACGATCATAAACCGAATAATAAATACATAGAGAGCTTAGAAATACAATGCAAATATGATTAAGAAATCAGATATGATCTATGACTAATTAAATAAATCAAGAAAAAATGAATCTAATCTAAAAAAAAGGGAATAATGTCTAATGCCCTAAAATATGCCTACAGGCCACTATCCAAGATAACGATTACAAAGTAAAGCTCTCCTCCTTGTGAACCAGGGGCTGTAGCACTACCTCGTTTGCTCCAATTGATGTTCAAGGATCGTCGATTGTGTCTTGGTACACTTGTTGGTGGTGAATAATAATGGATCTGAATAACGGATGCGTAGTCTCTCCTTAGTTGGATAGAAATTCATTGCTCCTCAAGGATGCACAAATTTTCTCTCCGATCGAACAGGGCTTCACTGCATAAACTATGAAAATTACAGATCTCTTTTGATCTTTGTGGGAGAGTCCATATGTATACCATCCCTATTTTAGATCTGAATCTTGGCTTCTTGGAGAAGCCTCAATCCAAATTGCATGTGATTGACCATATCGGATGGAAAGCATCAGTCATAAACTGACATTGAAGGGACAATTAGGAGGAACTCAGGGAGTTCCTTGCCAAAATCCTTCCACAAAAAATACAAGTTGCATTCATACTGCGTGATCATTCATAGCCATATTGTGCATGGTTCTAGCCACTATCAGGTCTAGTGGCTAGATGTGGCCGCTGTAAGCTTCAGTGTCCAGATGTGGTGGTTGCTTTGCTTGAGATAGACCAGGCCTAAATTGGCTAGAACTATCCTTTTTGAGTAGTTAAGACCATTTATTGCTCTTGGAAAGGTCCAATACTAGTCATATGGTCTACGGATGTGCCCATATGGGTAGTATCCTAAACATGATGTGGTTTAGGTATCTACATATGCCCCTTTTTGGGATGCACTATGGGAAAACACAACGCAGAAAAAAAAATTAGACCACCTAGGGTCACATTGTAGGTTGTATGATGATCATTGATCTAATAAACATTGGATACCCTAGTCATGCAGAAGGTGCACATCCTAGAATCATTGCTTCCAACAGGGTGGAAGGCTTAAATTTTGCAAAAGCTTGCACTCGTTCATCAGACAATCGGGTAGCTTGATATCTACTATAGGCTTTAGTGCAACTATAGATCCAAAAGGAGGAGAGATACAAACTTAATTTTCATGTTTGCTTTTTTCCCCAACATAGGGTAATATTATTATTGTTTTTGGTAATTATTCATAAGATGAACACAATTTGACATGATCGAGTGACCTTTTGTTGACTTTGATTATGATTGTTTGAAAATTTTTGACTACCTCCTCAAGCGACGACTCGATGAGGAAAGGACAATGAATAAAGAAATGAGTTTCTTGACCAATATGAATTATTTAGACCTCTTTAGAGGTTTGCTTTGTTGTTTTAGGGTAGGTCCCATCTAGGTGTGATTTAAACCATTTTTGGTAATATGCACATTTCTATCCCATGGGGCAGTCCAGCTACAATGGCCTTCTTAGGGAATTAATATGATAGCAATTGTATTGTAGCTTGTGATTAATCACTATTTTTTATAGGAGAAATGAGATGGATCCTCGCTCCCATGGGGCAGTTCGGCCATCCTGGGCTTCTTCGGGATTGAAGTGATGTGTCCCAATTCTACCTTTTTTTTTGTTAAATAGGAAGCTTTATATTGTTGATAGGGTTTTTAAGGATCCCTTAACCTAATTACAAAAACAACCATTATAGCTATACCATGATAAAGGATAAACTAAGGACCCTTAGCAGGGCATTGACTGACAAGAGCCATATACGAGGATGCAGCCTCAGGCTTGAAAACCCAAATATTGTAACAGAAACCAAAGAGTGAGGGTGCAACCTCAGGCTTGAGGACACTAACAAAAAAGGTTAGAACTTGAAACAAAAAACTACAACTGAATATGTAAGGGCTTCCACGTAGGGAAGGCAAGAAACCAAAAAATATCATATTATCCGATACAAACCAGGCTCCACGCAGGGTAGCCATAGGAACAACAAAACATGATAAGAGGAAATCAGTCCTCAGTTGAGGTTTTCTCCTCTTCCTTAGTGTCATTCTTCTTGGTATCCTTAGGCTCATCTTCCTTAGGTTCAATCTTCACAGTAACCTTGTCCACTTCAGAACCTCCATCAACTTCCTGGCTAGTCTGGCCAGCATAGAATAGTTTCTGTAGTCCTTCCCTGATGTCCATGATGGAATTAACCATCGCATTCATCATTGTCATGGTGGAGGAAATGATGAAATCCTTGAGTTGTTTATTTTCATCCTGTATTTCCTCTTCTTCATTCTTTATTTCGATAACGTTGCACTTGGTGGCCAGGTTTTGAAGCCTAGCTGACTTCCTCATAGGCTCTTCTGCACTATCAAAACTTATGCTCTTTCTTGCCCTCAGTTTTGCGATGTCCTCCATGGCCTTTTTCTTCTTCTCAACAAGAGATAGGTGAACCGAGGAAGAACCAGGTTTAGCAGAACTAGCAGTGATAGGGTTAAGTTTATTAGGTTTAGGATTGTTGGCCAAAACATAGGTGTAGATGACCTTAAACATGCCCTGATGGCAGGGAAGGTCATGATTTTTCTTGTCTCTGTAGGACGTAATGGATTTGTTTATGGAATTGAGGAAAAATAGGGGGATACTGAGAGGATTTATATCTCTAAAATGGTTTACAAAGGCCAAGTGATAGGTTTTGAGGGCTTTCTCAGGGTTATCAATGGTGATGAATTCCATGATGGGCTTCATCATAGAGTCCCAAGGAGAATTGAGGTCACTCCTAAAGATGCTAGGATTCTTAGCTTTTTTTAGGATTTTTTCATTCCCTTTAAACTCAGCCAATTCGACCTCCCAATTGTGTTTGTGCCTATGAATGGAATGACCCTCAGGGTTTTGGCCAGTGATGGAGGCTAAGAGATGGACATCAACTATGAAATTCCTCCCACGCATAGAGATAGACCCATTGTCCCAAGACTCAAGGAAGGCCATCATAATATCAAGCTCATCACCAGAGAACATATGGAGGAAAGGGAAGAAATGTCTATCCTGGAGGATATTTTTTGCCATGGTATCACAGACAATAGAGTTGGGCTCAATGAAATCGCTCAACATGGTGGGGGTGGGAGGGGACTGGTGATGGGGTGGTCGGGTAGATAGGGAAAGGTGGAAAAGCACAGACAAGGGAAAGTGATCGTGTGAAGGAGGGCAGATTTGGATAGAGTGACGGCTATAAAAAGGACAAGGACAAGGGGAAGGAACCAAGAAAGGTGGGGGGTGCTAAAAAACTGAACTGAGCATGGCAGGGAAGGGAAAAACTAGGCATGGGAGCAATGGGAAGATGACTCATGGGAAAAGGGAGGCTCACACATGGGAAAGGCCAACCAACTCATGCGAGGACATGCATCAAGGCAATAGGCGGGCGTTGGAAAAATGCCTTTGTTAGGAAAATCAATGGGGATTTGTCTAGAAAAATTGAAAGGAAAGGGTGCATTTCCCAGCTTTCTTGGGGCAATAAATTTCAAGGATCGTGAATCCAGCTCAACATGACCATTGGCCAAGGTGGACTCCTCCATACTATGCCACGTCTACATGCTGTAAATGTGGGTAATAATCTCGGCTCGAGTTTCTGTAGTGGGCTGGTAGTTGGAAATGTGAGTCCCATAGGAAGTGGGCTTTTGGCACTGGATCTGGTGCAATGTATTCATGCTTTCAACATTGGAAACTATATTTCGGGACCTACAGAGGTTGGACAAACAGTGCCAATAATTGACAAAAATGTTAGCGTACATTCCAAAAAAAATTACCCAATGAGGGAGAACTGAATGGCGAAAGGTGATGAGACTAAGGTGGTGGAAGGATTGAAGGTAGTGGAGGATGACGTGGGTAGACAAGTGGGATTTTAGGTGGTGGTGAATGGGGGTGATAGAAAATGGTAGGTGGACACTTAGTTGGTGGTCATGAAAAAATATGTGGAAGGACACGTGGATATTGACATTCCAAAATATGGGGGGAACCTTCCACTTACCATGATGAGTAGGAATGATCACGTGGAGCATGAAAATTCCTAAAAAACTAGTGACATTAAACATGAGGATAAGGTTGGTCATCCTGGGGAAGGACCTCCTACTGAGGAAGGTTTATTTGATGTCTCTCTTGATCTGCAATGGCTTGAACTTCCTCTGGGATGTCATTATACCAAGTTTGGGAATTAACCATGTTGACCCCAATGTTGGCTAACTTGTCAGCAACCCTATTGGATTCTCTGAAGGTATGCTGAAATATGACTTCTTGCATTTCGAGGACTAAGGTCCTTGCTTCCTCAATATAGTCCTTGACTCTCTAGGAAGGTTTGCAATTTCTATTTTTGAGGTAATTGATAATGTTGAGGGAGTCACCTTCAACTATCAGGTTGGTGGTAAGGTTCTTAGAAAGGCATAAACCTCTCCACATGCTTTTGGCTTCAGCAACATGGTTAGTCTGTTCACCTAGCCCTTCAGCAAAGGCAAGGATGATTTCTCCTTGATGATTTCTCAGAACACCTCCAACCCCAGCCTTTCCTGGATTACCTTTTGTTGCTCCATAAAAATTAAGTTTGTACCATCCCATCGGAGGGGGAGTCTAGAATGACTCAAGACGGATGTTGGAAGGAGGGTGAAAATCCTCTAAGGACAAACCCAGCTCTTTTCCAAGATCGGATTCAGACTTGGAGGGTGGCTTGGAAGAGGGGGGAATGAGGAAAGCATTTTCCAAAGCAAAGGCCAAGATTTTAGAAGATATGAGCTTGGGGACCTTAGGCTTAAGGGAGAACACTCTACTATTTCTTTCAAGCCAGACTTGCCAGAGGAAATGGTGGAGGGAAATCTTCTAGAAGAACTTGAGGTGGGGGTCATGGAAGGGGGAAGGCCAATGGATGAAAAGGTCTCCTATGGAGCAGGGTTTAACCCACTGGATATGGAAGGAATGGAAAATGGAGTCAAGAATGGATGAGGAAAAAGGGCAATGGAGGAAGAGGTGAGACGTGGATTCCTAGGCATTATGGCAGAGATAGCATCTATTGGGGATGGGTATGCCTTTTTTGATGAGATTATCAATGGTAAGGATTTTCTCTTGGATGGCAAGCCACGAAAAGAAAGAAATCTTAGGGATGAGATGCTTGATCCAAACACGATCAAAGGGAAGCAAAAAATCCTCATTATCAAGGAGGAGGAGATAGGCCGATTTGACAGAGAATTCTCCACTTTCAGTATGTTCCCAAATGAGCTGATCAAAAGAATTAGTTGAGGGAATGATAGTAGAAGAAAGGAGGGAGTTCAACAGGTTAGATTCAATAGGAAAGGTAGGACTGGAAATGGAAATCCAATTGGGAACCCTGCTCTGAGTGTTAAGGAAATCAGAAACCTTGTGTCCTATCCTGACATCAGTAAAAGGTTTGAGTTTGGAAAGAATAGGGTCATTTAGGAGGGGTTCTTGAGTGATCCATTTGTCATTCCAGAAATCAATGTTTCCTCCATCTCCCATTTTCCACCTTATTCCTTTCTTGATGAGGGGCTTAGTGCTAATGATGGAATTCCATAAAGTTGACCCCTGTTGGGAATATCCTCACTAAGAAAATCGCCATCTTGGAGATACTTCCTTTTGGCAATGGAAATCCACTCATTGTTGTCTCCTGAAACCAACCTCCAAGCTTGCTTGGAAATCAAAGTGGTGTTGAGGGAATGAATCCTTCTTAGTCCTATTCCTCCTTTGTATTTGGGTTTGCAAACCTTGTCCCAGGCTACAAGATGGATTCTTTGTTTGTTTTCAGCTCCAGTCCATAATTTTTTTTTTGAATTTGCTCTATCCTTAATGAAATTGTAGCTGGAGCCTTGAAGACAGATAAGAAGTAGACATGGATACTTTGAAGAACAGTAGTAGTTAGAGTACATTTAGCTGCTTGGGACAAAAGGTTTCCTTTCCATCCTGCAAGCCTTTTTTGAATACGCTCTATAACATTGTTCCACATAGAAACTGCAGGTTGCCCATAGAAAAGAGGTAGGCCAAGGTAAGTGGTCGGGAGGTCAGCTATAGAGCATTCTAGGATCCTTGCAATATTGATCTATCTCTGCATGGGAGTATTGAGGAAGTACAATTTGCTTTTGTTGAAGTTAACTTTCTGACCAGTAGTTGCTTCATAAATCTGAAGGATGTATTTGATTACTTTAGCTTCAAAAATAGATGTGCTTGTCGATAGGATGGTGTCATCCACAAATTGTTGGTGAGAGACTGGAGTAGTCTGGGAGGAGGCCTTAATCCCTAATAGCAAGCCAGTTCTACACATAGCCTGAATGGTTCTACCTAGAGCTTCAACTATGATAATGAATAATAAAGGAGAAATGGGATCTCCCTACCTGAGACCTCTGCTGCTCTTGAAATAACCTGTTGGGGAACCATTAATGAGAATAGAGAACCAAGGGGAGGATATGCAATTTTTGATGAGGTCGACCCATTCAGGATGGAATCCAAACTTGTGCAGGATAGCTAAGAGGAATTTCTAGTTAACTCTATCGTAAGCTTTATTCATATCAAGCTTGAGGACACAGGTAGGCTTTTTAGTCTTGGAAGCAGTATGGAGGGCTTCATGGATGGAAATGACTCCATAAAGGATAGATCTACCATGAACAGAGCTTCCCTGGCAAGGGTCAATAATGGTGGGCAAAATGGTTTTCATTCTAGTGGCCATGATTTTGGTGAGGACTTTATAGACGACATTGCAAAGGCTAATGGGCCTGTAGTCAGCTAAGGACTTGGCAACTAGATTTTTAGGAATGAGGGCAATGAAGGTGGAGTTGTATCCTCATGGAATCCTTTTGGAGGACTGAAGCTCTTTGATGGCTAGGCAAACATCAGGACCAACGATATCCCAGAAGGTTTGAAAAAAGTGAGGGGGAAAACCATCTGGTCCCGGGGCTTTGTCAGGATTCATGGAAAAAAGGGCAGATTTGATTTCTTCATCCTAAAAAGGGGCAATGAGAGAGGAATTGACTATATCAAGAATAGATTTAGGAGGGATGTGATGAAGTAAAGCATCTTGGGCTGAGGTTGAGCAAGAATTATCATCCTCTAGCATGTTTTTGAAGTAAGAGCTAGCTTCATTCCTGATTTCCTCGAGATCAGCTGTGAGATTGTCATCACCTTTAGTCAGTTCCTTGATGTGGTTGTTGCTTCTATTTCTTAGGGTGGCCACATGAAAAAATTTAGTATTAGAGTCTCCTTATTTGAGCCAAAGAGCTCTAGATTTCTGATGCCAATAAGTCTCTTCGCAAGCAAGGACATTGTGGTACTCAACAAGGATCTGTTTCTCTTCATCCCTGATATGGACATCTGCCATCCCATTTTGAATTTTGGACTCAATATGTTCAAGTATTTCTTTGAGAGATTGTTTTTTGGCAAAAATATTACCAAAAACTTCTTTATTCCATATTTTCAGGTCTTCTTTGAGGGTTTTAAGCTTCTGAGCCAATTTGAAGGAAGGATGTCCTTGGAAGTCTTGTTGCCAGCAATGAGAAACTCTCTGTCTTAGATCTGGGTGATGTAGCCACATAGCCTCAAATCTGAATGACCTTTTGTAGGGGTTAGATTTTTCAATGTCCAGGATGAGAGGATTGTGATCTGATCCAATTTTGGGGAGAGGATATAGAACAACATCACCAAAAACCTGAACAACTTCCTGGGAAAGGAAAACCCTATCTAATTTGACTTGGATATGTTGTGCCCCAGCTCTTCTATTGCTCCAAGTATATTTAGCCTTTTTGATATTTAAGTCCATTAAACTATTTGCATTGAAAAAATCATTAAAATCCTCCATGCTTTTGGTTGGGGTCTCAGATCCTCCTTTTTTATCTGAGGGATAAAGGGGGGTATTAAAATCTCCTACCACAATCCAGGGAATGTTTTGAAAGGAATATTTCATACTAGTCAGGGTTTCCCACAACTGAGCTCTCCCGAAAATGGTGTTAGGAGCATAGACATTGGTAAGGATCCAGGATGAGTTGTTGTTGACATCATGAAAGAGAATGCTTAAAAGCCTATCACTAGAATGAAGAAGATGCCCTTCAACTTTTTGCTTATCCCATAGGCACATGAGACCTCCAGAAGTTCCTCTAGCATCACTGACAACTACTCCTACATTTTTCCATATTTCTTTAGCTACTGAAGCAGAGCTATTGGCATTAATTTTTGTTTCCTGCATAATAATGATGGAAGGTTTGATATCTTTCCTCATAGACTTTACAAGTCTTTGTTTGGCTGCCCCATTGAGGCCTCTCACATTCCATGAAAGAATATTCATTTAGAATATTTGGGGGCTTTCCTGCCTCCTCTCCCATTATGGTGAGGGGGTTTGGAGCTTTTACTCTCTTCCTTAAGTTGAGATGTAATGTTAGGAAAAAGGGTTTTCTGAATTCCATTTGCAATGTCATCTATTGTTTGGGAATTCCATATTTCCTCTTTGGAAGGCCTCCCTCTTTTCTTTTCACTACCAAAATCAATGGGGGATTTGGTAGTACTTCTAGTTTGCTTAGGACTGAACTTATAGGGAATGATCTATTCCAAAACAGGGCTCTGAGGCCTAATAGCCTGACTTAGGCTAGGAGATATTATTTCCTCCATAGGATTCTTATTGGAGATAGCTACACTTTCATCCCGAGGGCTGTGAGATGGTCCAAACTTGGATGGGGTATTAACAAAACTGAGGTCGATGTTCAGATCAGGAGGGATTTGAAGATCTAGCTGGGATTTGTGTTTAGCTTGGGGTTTCAGGGGAGAGAGGTTTTCCTCTTGCTAATTGGACTTGATGGACAAAGGGATTTGAGTATTAGCAGCAACTTCTTTTTGAGAATCCTCAGAAGGATGTTTTAGAGTAGAGAAAATCAGGGCATTTCCTTGTAGAAACTTATCAGATTCATCCCAATTCTACCTTAACTATTTTTCCCCAAGTGGTCTTATGGTAATTTACTCATCTTGCCAAATTGCATGGAGTGCTAGTCACTGCAATCACCATGTGTATAGAGCAAATAACTGATTACGAGGCTTACTTGAGATTTTTCTTATTTGATTTTTTTTGTGTTAATTTTAATTTTATGATAATTTTGGTTTTCGCTTTATGTTATTTTTTTTTGGTATTTTGTGCATATTTCGGTTGTTTTGGATTGATAGATGTGCTTATTGACTCATTTTGAGGTGCTTTATGGTGAGAAATTTAGTGAATTTATCTTTGTTTCTTAGCTTCTATCAGGTCCAGTGACCCCCAATTGATGCTTCATGGCCACTGTTAGCTCCAGCGACCAGAAAGTGTGGGCCATTGACTCCAACAATGATCGAGGCATGATTTGAAAATACAAAAGTATATTTGTAGGGTTTTACCCTTCATTATTTCTAGCTATCAATTGCACTTTTGAGCTTTGAGGTGAGAAAGTACAATTGTGACATAGAGTGTTGTATTTTCTGCTAACTATATGTGATGGCCGAGCAGGGAGAGGCATCTACGAGCGGAGGAGCTAAAGCTTCACAGGTACTCTCCCAATTCTAACTTGCTTATTTAATCTGATAAAATAAACCTAATTAATTAATTTGGTAAATGAACCTCACTAAACCTATTGGAAATGAATCACACCCATCAATAGGTTCAATTTAAGGTTAGTTTTAGTGGGTCCAAGCTAGTTTTAGGTGTGTGACCCTAGGAAGCATGCACCCCGACTACCCTACTTGCAATATTGATTTATTATGTATGCTACCACTTGCACAAAATGAAAATACTGAAAGCACATGCAACACAAAGAATAAGAAACAAATAAAGATGCTTTATTTATTGATATCTTGAATCCTCGGTTACAAGTTCATCCCTCTGAGGGATACCCATCATTTTGATACAAATATTTACACAATATAGAGCAGCGATCAGATATATTCCCCGCAAGGGAACGGTGCATCTACGTAGGCCTCCTGGTCCCACACATGAAACTGTATGGGGGCTTACAGATGCCCCCTTCTCCAGATCTGGTCTTGGAGGGATCTTTATGCTCCTACTGCTTCAATCTGGTCCTGATGATCTGCACCTGCATTCATGAAAACAACAAAGCACGCTCAGTAGGATGGGCCGCCTCTCCGGATGAGGCCTTTGTTAGCGGATCTGAATACTCATGATACTAATAATGAAATATGAACATGAACAAAATAATAGATGCATAGAAAGCTAAGAAATACAGAATAGAAGCGTTAATGAAACCAGATCTAAACTATGATCAAGCCATAAATCAAGCAATAATAAAGCTAAGCTAACAGCAAGAGGAAATAATGCTTATGCCCTAATATATGCCTATGGGCCACTATCCGAGATAGCGACCATGATGTGAAGCTCTCCTCCTTGTGATTCAGGGATTTGTGTGCTATCCTCTTTGCTAAAATTGATGTTCAAGGGTCATCGGGCGTGTCTCCTACACTGATTGGTGGTTGGGAATGGTGAATATGACAACTGATGCGTGGGTGTAGCTCAGTCGAATGGTGCTCCAATGCTCCTCAAAGTGTTGAAGATTGGTCCTCCATTTTGATAGGGCTTCGCTGCTTAACTCTAAAACTTCATGGATCCTTTGCTTTTCATGGGAGAGTCTATATGTAGACTTCCCTCTCAGATCTAGAACTTTGGCTTCCTGGAGAAGCTTCAGTCCAAATTGCATGCGATTGACCATCCTGGGTGAGGAGCATCAGTCCCAAACTGGCATGGAAGGGGCAGTTAGGAGGAGCTCAGGGAGTTCCTCACCAAAATCTACCCGTTATCCATGCAAAGGTGCAGTCAGACTGCATGATCTGGGCCCGTATTCATGGCCAGACTATGTGTGACCCTGGTCGCTATCAGGTTTAGTGGCCAGGTGTGGTCGTTGTAGTCTTCAATGGCTAGGTGTGTTGGCCACTCTTCTTGAGAGCGACCAAGCCTGGATGGGCTAGAACTACCCTGCTTGAGTGGTTAGGACCATTGCTTGCTCTTGGAGAGATCCAAGAGGGTTCATATGGTTTATGGATGTGCCCATATGGGTAGTCTCCTAAACATGATATATTTTAGGTGTCTACAGATACCCCTTTTTGGGATGCATTATGAGAAAAACACAACGCGAAGCAAAAAAGTAGACCACCTAGGGCCATATTGTAGGTTGGATGATGATCATTGATATGATCAACATAGGATACCCTAGTCATGCGGGAGGACATGAATCCTAGAATCATTGCTTCCAACTAGATGGAAGGCTTAAATTTGTGGAAGTTTGCACTCGCTCATCAAGCAATCGGGTAGCTTCAGTACTACTATAGGTCCGAAGGGAGGGGAGCTACAAACTTAACTATCATATTTGCTTTTTGCCCTAGCAAAGGGTAAGCTTATGATAGTTGTTGGCAATGATTCATAAGATGAATGCAACTCGACATGATCGGTTGATATTTTGTTGACTTTGATTATGATTGTTGAAAATTTTGACTACCCCCTCAAGCGACGAGTCGATGAGGAAAGGACAATTAATGAAGTGACGAGTCGCTTGACCAAAATGAAATATTTGGACCTCTTTAGAGGGTTGCTCTATTGTTATAGAGTAGTTCCCATCCAGGTGTGACTTCAACCCTATTTGGTAATTGCACACCTTTATCCCATGGGGTGGTCCGACCGCAATGGCCTTCTTAGGGAATCAAGGTGATAGCACTTCTAATTTAGCTTGTGTTGACTCACTATTTTTCTATAGGAGAATTGAGATGCATCCTCACTCCCATGGGGTGGTCCGACCATAAATGACCTTCTTCGGGTTTGAAGGGAAGCATCTCAATTCTACTATAACCATTTTGCCCCAAGTGGCCTTATGGTAATCTACTCATCTTGCCGAATTGCATGGAGTGCTAGTCACTGCAATCACCAAGTGTATAGAGCAAATAACTGACTACGAGGCTCATTTGGGATTTGGTTGCTATTTGATTTTTGATTTTGAATTTTATGATGTTTTTGGATTTTGATGTATGCAAATTTTTGGTATTGGTTGAGATTTTGGATGTCTCTGACCAATAGGTGCTCTTTATGGGTCATTTTGCAATGCTCTATGGTGAAAATTTGATGAAACTTCTCCTTATTTGCTAGCCACTGTCAGGTCCAATGACCCCCAATTGCTGCTTCATGGCCATTGTCAGGTCCAATAATCGAGGAAGTGTGGGCCACTAATGTCGGTAGTGGCCAGGCCATGAATTGGGAAAATAAAAGGAAAAATTAGGGTTTGAGCTATCATTGTTGTCAGTTGTTAGTTTGCGCTTTTTGGAGCTCTAGGGTGTGTTTGTGTGATTGTGACAGAAGCACTATCGATTTGCTATTGAGAAGACATGATGGCTGAGCAAGGTGAGGCTTCGATGAGCGGAGGAGTCGGAGCTTCATGGGTACCTCTCTAAACCCTAGCCTTCTCTCTTTTTATGGTAAAATGAACCAAATTAAATAATTCAGTCAAGGAACCTCATTAACCCTATTGGCAATGAATCAAACCCATAGTTAGGCTCAATTTAGGGTTTAGGTAGGTGGGTTTGCTTTTAAATTCATGTTTTTGCAATTTTTTTGTTATTTTGGGCCCTAGGGAGACGTCATTGGCGTGTCGCCCGCTGGCTCTACCACTCAGAGTGGCCAGTCCTATCTGTGGCTGGTCACTGCTACTATTAACGACCAGTTTGATTTCCAATGGTCATATTTTTGACCATTGGAAGTTAGCCGCTATCAACTTCAATGGTCGATTAATGGCCGCTCCTGGCATGAGCGGCCAAGCAACCTTAGATTATTTCTTGATTTTTTTAATTTTTAAGACATATTTTTTGATGTTTTTGGATGTTTAGGTGCATTTACTCCTCATGCTTGTTGTCTTAAATGCATCTTAGATTAGCTTGCACCACTTTTCATCTTGTTTCTATTTAGTTGTTAGTGCATTTGATTTAAGCTTTATTTTGCACTCTTAGATCTTATCTGCTCGGGATCGAGACCCAAAGCTACTTTGTGATCTCTTGCATGAGATGGATGACATGGAGTGGGCCTAGATTAAGGCTCGAGGGCTCCAATATGTCACCGGCCTACCGATGATCATGTCAGATCAGGCTTACTTGACTGCCCTGGCCCATCGGTGGGATCCCAAGACCAACACCTTCCACCTTCCCACCGATGAGATGACCATCACATCGGAGGATGTCTATAGGATTTACAGGATCCCCTTTGATGGAGTGCCCATTGTCTCTTCTCCTACCAATGCCCGAGAGGCAGTTTTTGTGAGAGTATTTTGGAAGCATGCCACTGCTGCCTTCAAGGACACTCACTTTGGTAGGATTTTAGTCTCTTGATGGTACGAGGTAGATGTATTTTCTTGGTTGCACGCTATGTTGCTCATGGTTATTTGCAACATCCTCATTCCTGACTACTCTGGATTGAGGTTCCCATGGAACCTCTTAGCGATGGTGCAGGATTTGATTGATAGTGAGGAGCCCATTTTCTATGCCTAGGGGAGTGCACTGTTGGCTCAGTGCTATGACGAGTTATACCACATCCAGTACCATGGATGAGCTAGTATTACCTGTAGCTTGCTCCTCTAGATCTGGGGATGGGAGCACATTAATATTGACCACCCAGTAGGACTTCTAGTGGAGATCACTATGCTAGATAGGGATGTTCAGTGCTATGGATCCAGGTGGCCTAGAGTGCTCGAGGAGCGCAAGAGTCAACCCTTTGTAGGGGAGCTATCCCACTACATGGCATCCTTGACTAGTTTGAGAGTTGGTGATATCATTTGGAGACCTTACCATGAGTGCCCTACCTGGGATGATCCTGCTAGCTTCACAATGAGGACTCAACATGATCGATGGTTGATTGGTCACAAGGATGGCATTAGAGAGTTCTTCTACTACTCCAAGGTGCTTCGATAGTTTGGCATTCAGTAGGATGTCCCTCTTGAGCCAGTTGTCTACCATCAGATTACTATAGAGAAGAACCTACCACCACCATGAGTTACAATAGTGTTAGAGGAGGATGACCCTCCTATAGTTGATCCTGGTGTGGCTGATGTTGGGGTTACAGAGGTGTACACCTACTAGTGGGGTACATGATTATGGTAGGGTGGTAGCCACCTAGGGTGATCCTTGGAGGAGGCTGAGGCTGAGGATCCTGATGGGCATCAAGTGCGGGCTTGGATAGATGATTGGGGATAGGTAGGGCAGTAGGAGTAGGTGGTAGAGGAGCCAACTATAGAGGAGTAGGTTGCCCCTAAGGAGGAGGAGGAGTTATCCCTTGAGGAGCAGGAGTCTCCTCTCTAGGCTCAGCTACACCAGGTTGAGGTCGAGCTACAGACATCATAGATCTAGGTTCAGAGGGATGTTACTATTGTAGATATCCAGAGACAGCTTGCCTAGGTCACTACCAAGTGAGATGAGGCTCGAAGCTAGATTGTGCCACCTCCTATAGTGCCATAGGGACCTAGTGGTCTAGATCCAGGTGTGAAGATCCATCACTTGCATGGATTGTTAGCAGATGATTTGGAGGAGCGCACTCGAGATGCCACCTATATCTTAGCATTAGAGCATGAGGTCAGGCTTCGAGGAGGCCATCTACTAGAGAGGCTTGGGGTAGGAGGTTCATAGAGGACCGATCGAAGCACTTCATGATAGTCATCAGCTCGATCGAGCCATAGGACCAGGTCCCGGATAGAGCAGACTAGGGATGTCAGTTCTATGCCACCTCCTAGAGGGGGAGGTGAGGATAGAGGTGATACTAGTGGTGCAGGCCACTCTTGAGCACTATGGCTCCTTAGATACTTTGTACCTCTTTTTGGGTGTAAGGTCAGCTGACCTACATAGTTGTAGCCTTATTGGCACTTTTTGTACCTACATGTACTTATTTGGATACACTTTTATATGATATCTAGACTTTGAGACTCACCATGTGTGTATCTATTATGATTATGCTTTTATGTTTATGGATGCAGTATATGATTTTATGTGATATGATGTGATGTGATGCTTTAGATGTTATGATGTGTATGTGTAGATGGACTACTTTATGATCTAATGCTATGTGGATCTTATGACTTATGTTTTATGATGTGTGGATGCTTAGCTAGCATGATCTAGATGATGATGATGGATGCATATATGGATGCAATGCTTATTGTTACATGCATGTTTGCTTTTGATGTGTTTGTATGCATCTAACCTTATGTTGTTATGATATGGAAAATGGAATATTTTATGTTATACTGATGATCTAATGGAATGAACCTGTATGCTTTAATCACTTAAAACATAAGGTATGCATGTGATATGAGTTTAACAATCTAATGGGTGACACCATAGAATGTAAATCAATCATGAATAAATAATAACTCTTATAATAAGAATTAATTATTTACACCTTCCAATGTTAGATGATATGATGTGATATGTATGTACTTTCTTTATAAGCTTATATAAATTAAAATATATCCCCAAAATAGTCAGTGGTCATCTAAATATCATTGCTGACATTCATCCAATATCTATCCTATTTCATGAACACCCTTTAATGAACAAAACCTCATAAAGAAAGTTGATGATTTAGTTGATGAAATGATTTGTTGCTATGAGGGGATTTTTGAGGTTTTCCATGAGACTCAAACACCCTAGTTACTCTATCAAAAGTTGTATACTGACCATACAGAGCTTCTGAAGGATAAAGCTTTGTTATGCAGACCTAGATACTCATTATCCCTATGTGTGCAAATGAATATATTAGATAGAACATAAGCATACCCTAGTGCCAGGTGGGATTCATTCAGCCCATTGTTGTATTGGGGATCCTCAAATGTTTATCCTGATCCTAAGTTGGACTCAGTTGGATTAGACCACTAGGCAATACAGGACACCTAAGGCTAGCTCTTCCACATGCAAACATTGGTCTGTTCAAAAGCAAGATGCTAATGTGATAGACATATCATCGTGCGTAAGGATACCTTATGGCTCATTCATGCTGAGAATTCTAGGGATTCAAGTTCATACTCCCTTCTTTTCTTCATATTTATTTGGGATACTTGCTCATGATTTAGTGATGAAAATCACTATTTATTTTGAATTTTGTTTTCCTTTTGAGCAAGGGATTTATGTAGTGATGATAATCACTATTTAATTTGTTTTTGAATTTTTGCTTTGTTCAAAATTTTGCTTTTTTGATTAAAGCAAGGGATTTCTTTGGGTAGGGGTGAACTTGTCCTTTTGCCAATTCTCAACATTTTCGAACCGATCGCATAGGGGGATGAGCAAGATAAACTTTTCACCTTAGGATACCTAATACCACTTCATAGCATTCATATTTCCCTTGTTTCAACTAGGATTTTAGTGTTTTGATTAGTGATAGGATTCTGAAATATACTAGGTGCTATCAAAACTAAACCTCACCTATCAAAAGCTAAGATAACTTTCTACAAAGTTTGATAAAACCACTAGGTATGGTTGAGTGACCAGAAAACCCTAGTATATTCCTTATAGCAATAGGAGGGGTTGTGTTGAAAAACATAGTTACACACATGGGTGATGGATGATGATGGATTTTGAAGATGCATGATTGAGGTACAAATATGGTGTCATTTGTAAGATTGCAAACACAAATGTATCTAATGCAAATGTGATGGATGGAAATACCTATATGCAATGCAACTAAATGAATGCAAATGTGGAATGCTAATGCAAATGTTTTTGTATTTTTGATGCTTTCAATTGTTTTTGAGCTTTTGATTATTTTGAATGTTTTTGATATTTTGATTTTAAATTGTTTTTGTGCTTTTATGTTTTGTTTTTGACCAAAGGGCTTATGGTGCCTTTGGGGCTTTTGTGATTTGACCAAAGGGCTTTAAGATGCCTTTGGAGCCTTTTGTGATTTGACCAAAGGGCTTTAAGATGCCTTTGGAGCTTTTTGTGATTTGACCAAAGGGCTTTAAGATGCCTTTGGAGCATTTTGTGATTTGACCAAAGGGCTTTAAGATGCCTTTGGAGCTTTTTGTGATTTGACCAAAGGGCTTTAAGATGCCTTTGGAGATTTTTGTGATTTGACCAAAGGGATTTAAGATGCCTTTGGAGTTTTTTGCTTTTAATGTTTTCTGATTTGTTTGGATTTTTATGATTTCTATTGTTTTTGGAATTTTGGAACTATTTGAATGTTTTTGATATTTTGTTGGTTTATGTGTGAAACACCTTCAGATGAATGATATTGAGGGGCTCTAGCTCCTCAAAACCTTCTAGCATTGCTAGGTGATATGCCCCAGTTCCCATCTTCTTCGAGATGATATAGGGACCTACCCAATTAGCCATAAATTTGTCTCATAGATGCGGTGATAGATTTGAGTTCTGCTGGTTTTCTTTTAGCACAAGATCCCCAACTTTAAAGTCTCTCAGATGGACTCTATTGTTATAAGCTCATGTTAGATGATCCTGGTAAACATGAAGGTGCTCAAGGGCATTGACATGTCATTCATCCAGGAGGGTCAATTGATCCAGGTGAGCTTGTCGCGTAGTGTCATCATTGATGAACTCTTTCAATGCGATGTGCAATGTCAGAATTTCCAACTCTAAGGGCATAATGGCCTCAATGCCATATACAAGTGAAAATGGTGTTGCCCTAGTGGGCATCCGTATGCTAGTCCTGTAAGCCCATAATGCTAAGGGTAACTGCAGATGCCAATCCCTATGATTTTCTATCACCATCTTCTTTAAGATGGCTATTATTGTCTTGTTTGAGGCTTTTACTTGCCCATTTGCCTATGGATAGTATGGTGTCACAAAACTATGTTGAATGTTGTATCTGGTCATTAGAGCTCACACATTTTTGTTTTTGAATGATGGACCATTATCCGAGATTATCTTGAAAGGTACCCCAAAATGATAAATGATATTGTGAAGTATGAACTCCATAATCCGAGGACCAATTGTCGAGGTTAAGGGGATCGCTTCCACCCATTTGGTGAAGTACTCAGTGGTCATTAAGATGAACGTGTGTCAGACCGAATATGGGGGAGAAATATTTCCAATCAGATCGAAACCCCACTGAGAAAATGGCCAAGCCACCTGAATGGGCTGTAAGGCCTGAGATGGCAAGTGCGTCAAGTTTGCATGATGTTGACATTTAATGCATTTCTTGACATACTCGCAACAATCCTTCTCCATGGTGGGCCAGTAGTAGCCCATTCAAAGAATGCACTTGGCAATGGCCATGTCGCTGAAGTGGCCACCGCACGTACCATCGTGAGCTTGCAAAATCACCCAAGCTGATTCTTGGGGCTCTAAGAAATGTAGGAGAACTCCATCATAGCTTCGATGATACAATATGCCTCCTAGAAAGACATATCTAGTCACCTTCTGCTTGAATGCTCATCTCTCGACATGCGATAGTCCTTATGGGACAACTCCCAATCTAAGGAAATCTTGTAATTGGGATAGCCAATCTTGATAGGCTATGACCTCGATAGATAAGATGACTTGTTCCTCCTACAATTTGATTTGCATAAATGTAGATTGAGAAACAACCTTGTGGTGAATAGTGGTACCATTCCCCATAGGACCCTGAGAGATCAAGGACCCCCAAGGTGCCTTCTTTAAGAAGTCTTTGGCTTTACAGAACTAGTCATGGTCTGGCTCTATATGGATCATGTTGACTGATTCCTTGTTATCAAAGGCCTCACACTGGATCACTGAATGTGAGAGCATTTTGATATGAATGGTAGTGAAATCGGTAGATGGATTCTAAGGGATCAAGGATCCCAAAGATGCCATGGTGTCTACAAATATATTTGATGAATGAGGGATTGCCTCGATGTTGTACCATTCTAGTTTGGCTAGATATGTGTCAACAAGCTCCTTGTAAGCTTTCAGGATTGGATCCCGACATTGAAATAGTCCTTTGACCTAGTTGACTATGAGGAGGGAGTCACCGAAGATATTTAGCCTCTTGATTTTCATGGTGATGGTTGTTTGGAGACCCAAGATTAGGGCTTCATATTCGGTGTTATTATTGGTGCAAGGGAAGTCTAGCTTGAATGACAAGGGCATTGGAGCTCCCTGTGGCATGAAAAAGATAATCCCCACACCACCTCCTTGCTCACACTTCGAACCATCAAAGAATAGAGTCATGTCAGCTTCATTTTTTGGCTCTTCGAGTTTGGGTGCTTCTGATAGTGCAAAGACCGCATCATCAAGAAGTTCTATGGTAAGGGGCCTACTATTCTGAAGAGGTACCTCAGCCAGATGATCAACTATGACTTGTCCTTTGATGGAATTTTGGCTTATGAATTCCAAATCAAATTTTGTCAATAGCATGATCCACTTTGTAGTACGTGTATTATGATATGTCTTGCTCATCATATACTGCAAAGGATTTTTCTTGGATATTACATATGTCGTATGGCTCAACATGTAGTGGTACAATTTCTTGGTTGCAAAGACTACTGCTAAGCACAACTTCTCTACGTATGTGTATCCAATTTTGTAGCTCACCAAGGTGTGGCTAATGTAATATATCACTTGCTCTTTGTCTTGCATGTTCTTTTGAGCCAACATGGTGCCCAAAGAAAAATTTGTAGTGGATATATATAACAAGAATGGCACGTCTAGCCTTGGTGGAGCTAGAACTGGTGGTGTTGCCAAGTACTCTTTGATCTCAGCAAAGGCTTGCTGACATTCTTCATCCCATTGGAATGGAACTCCCTTGTGTAGTAGTCGATTCATGGGTCGACATTTATCCGATAGTTGTGCGATAAATCATTTTATGGATGCTACTTTGCCCTGTAAGCTTCTTAGTTCCTTGATGTTTGTGGGTGGAGCCATTTCTAGGATAGCCTTTACCTTTTTTGGGTCTACCTCGATGCCTCATTTAGAAATGATGAATCCCAAGAGTTTTCCAGAAGTCATGCCAAAGATGCATTTCTTGGGGTTCAACCTGACATTGTGCTCAATCAGGTGATCGAAGACCTTTCTGAGGGTCTCAGCATGCTCTTCTCGTAGTAATGACTTGGCTAGTAAGTCATCAATGTAGTCTTCCAAGATCATGTGCATGTAGTCATGGAAAATGTATGTCATAGCCCACTGATAAGTGGCACCAGCATTTTTAAGGCCAAATGGCATCACTTTGTAGCAGAATGTCCCCCATGGAGTGGTGAACATGGTTTTATGTTGGTCTTTGGGTTTAATCTGAATCTGATTGTAACCAAAAAAATCATCCATTAGGGAGAGCATCTCATGACCTGCAGTTGCATCTACAAGAGCATCTATGTTGGGCAACGAGAATGAATCCTTTGGGGTTGCCTTGTTGAGATCCCTGAAGTCCATGCAAATGTGGACTCTTCCATCAAGTTTTCCTATGGGCACCATGTTTGATACCCACTCTGGATAGTCGATGGGAACAATAAAGACTACATCCAATAATTTTTGCAACTCATTTTTAACCATCAAAGCGATGGTTGGATGCATCTTTCTAAGATTTTTCTTGACCAACTTCTTCATAGGGTCTATCGATAGGTTGTGGACAACCAACTTCGGATCTAGCCCCGACATGTCTTTGTAGGTCCAAGCAAAGATATTTGGTCTCTCTCTTAGTAGAGGAATTATGATGGCCTATTCTTCTAGAGATAGGCTTTCTTCGAACTTGACTTTCTTTGGTTGAGAAGGATCATTGTTGATGTCTACCTTAAAAGTCTCCTCTATTGCCATATGGGACCCATCCTCAAGCTGGTGAGGAGTGGGGATTAAATGAATGTCATCTACTAGATTTATAGTTCCTACTAACTTAGGGTTGAGACCAACATGATAGACATCATGGGCACAACTTGATGCAAAATGGAATGGTTGTAACATCTCTTCATTAGGGAAGAAATCTTTAGGCTCTAGGGGTGAATCAACGTGATCCCAATCAATAGCATCTAAATTAAGACACAATGGTTTTCTAGGATCTACTGGGTTATGGAGTGGAGTGGTCAAATCAATGGAGATCATGTTGATGGATGGAATGAAATCTCTAGGACCATATGGGTGAAACTCTATATCCTGGGTGTGCCCTCCATACTCATGATGAGGCTCTAGGGGCATAGGGATCTCAGGATCTAATCTATGGATAGACGAGATGATGGGATCATTAGGTAATAGCTGCTCTCTAAAGGTGGGTGGATTTGGGTTGACCATGTGATGGATGGCATCTAGGTTTACTGGTCTCCCTAGGAAGTGAAGGTTGTGATCTATGGTGCAAAGTAACGCTTCTCATTCAACAAGCATATTGACTTGTTGGAAGTGAAGCTCAAGGTAGGCCCTTTTGGCTTCATTCCCAAGGCCATCATTGCTTGTGGGAGAACCCTCATTCCTTCTATAGGGTGCTATTTTCCTACTGATGCCTAAGATAAGCCATTTTGATCTCATATTCAAAGTCATCATCACTTATCCAGAAGCCATTAGCATTGGTTTTTAGTCCTAATATGAGCTAGTGGTTAGCTTGCTAATGCCCTAGATAGGCCATCTCAGTCTCATCTTCATAGTCATCATCACTTATGAAGAACCCATTGGCATTTACTATGGGCCCTACCATTTGGCATGCATGTCTTATGAAGGCCATCTTAGTTGAATCTTCTATATCATAGCCACTCTCATTAGACATGTATCCACCCTCATCCGAGATGTATTCACTCTCATATGATATGTAACCACTTTTTGTATGGCCTATCCAAGTAAGGTTTTGCACATACCGAGGCCCATGGTAGGCTAGGCTGGTTCCATATTCATCCTCACTTGGAACATAATCATACTCCTCTCACTCATAGCCATGCATTGGCTCCTCCTCCCATAGGATGGCTCCTGATGGGGGTACTTCAAGAGAGGATTCAGGGTGATATATCTCAGGTGGTGCGATATTGACCATCGACACCCATTCATCACCCCAAAGGTTTCTGTATGGGGGGTGATAGGGGTTCCAATCGATGTCCTCCTCGAACCCAATGCTTAGCCTATCTAAGGCTACTTCCAGAGAGTCATCATGGCTCTACATTTGATAGCCCAAACCACACCTATCAGTAGGTAGTTGGTACTATGGCTAGAAGGGCAATCGTCACCCCTGCTCATACAAGCCTAGGCCATAGCCTTGCCAGTGACACTACTCAAAGTACTTTAGAGTGAACTCCAGATTCAACAAGTAATGAACATTCATGGTGAAAGGTTCATCCTCATCCCTTTCTAGATCAGGAGCAGTGTGGGTGTAATCTAGCCCAGCATATATGAAGTTAGTCTAGTTGGGTGGCACTCCCAAAGGAACCACTATCCCTACTGGTAGACTTGGGACTCTTGGTCATCCCATGTCTTATGCAGACTCAATGATTGGTATGAAAGTTATATTCTACACAAGATATTCACCTAGTGTTGTGTTGGCTAGGTGAATTGTCACCTACGGTGTAGATGATATTGTTGATGATGTAGGTGAGGTAGGCTGAGGTACCTCCTCGACTATTTCCTAGGAGTGTTCCTCCTCCATGGGAGTAGGGATTCCTATAGTTGCTATGGTCAAAATTTCCTTGGGTCCTTCCTCCACTAGGGATACCTTCAACTTCTATTTGTCCTTTGCCTTATCTATAGAAGGCTTTTTAGAAGTGCCAGTAGCTTTGGATGTAGGTGGTGGTGCCAATGTGGAGGGGTCACCTCGCACTAATCTACTTTTGCTACCTAGATGCATGGTTGGGGATGAAGGCCTTATGTACAAGTGCATTGATGGAAGGACAAAATCCCCTAGAAATTCGACTTGATGCATGTACTTGAATGGCTCTTCATCGGATGGAACCATGTGAACTTGTCCCTCGTGCACATACTTGATGCATTGGTGCAGGATTGAGGGCACACACTACATGTCTCTAATCCAAGGATGCCCTAGAAGGATGTTATATTGCATCACCCCTTCTAGCACATGACACATCATGGGGATGGTCTTATGTCCTAATTTTATCTAGTAGAATGATAGTACCCACGGTGGAGCACAATGCATCATTGAAAGCCCTAAGTGTGTAGGAAGTCGAGACAATGTTGGACTTAGGGATCTTCAAGTGCCCTATAGCCTTAGTGGTGATGATGTTGATCGATGAGCCCATATCGATCAGGACCCACTTGAATGGAATATCATTGATTGATGCAATAATGTGCAGAGGTGGGTCTACTGAGGTAGTAGGGACTGCTTTAATTTTATGATCATAAAAATGAATCATGGGCTCTTGGCATTGTTGCACTTGCCCCACAAAATGTGTGAATGCATCCGGGTTCTAGGGTTGGAGCTCGATTGATCTCAAAATCTCCATTAAAGTCTCCTTGTGCCTAGGGGACTATTGTATGAGCTCATAAATGGATAGCTTAGCCAGAGTCATTTGTAGATTTTGTTCTAGTCTACTATGAATAGTCACCATAGGTCTCACTAGTGGACCTGGAGGGTTATCATGCACTTGTCTCTATCGAGGTGTAGCCAGAATATTGATGGGAGCCATTGGAGGCTATGGTTGCCCATATCTTTGACTCTTAGTTTCCACATTAACCAACTCGACCATTCCAATGCACCCCTGAATGGGTGGCTCAACTCGAACTTAGTTAACTTGGGGACCCTGATCTCTAGGGACCTCATGATTGGGCAACAGGTTCTGGTATATACCCATATCTCTATTATCGAGAGCTAGCAGGTTGTCAACTTTGAGCTCTCCCTTTTCAATCATGTTTTGGACAACATTCTTGAATCCGATGCAATTCTTGATGTCATACCCTTGTCTCCTATGGTATGGGTAGTATTGATCTTCCCTGTATCCCCTTGGCTTGGGATGGTTAGGGTCAAGAAGTTGTATATCAGGAAACCTTATCCTCTGTGCCTCATTCAATTGATTAAACACTGATTGCATTGATTCGTTTAGAGGCGTGTAGTAGCGAGGTGGCCATCACTCTTTGTTTTGGCCCTGGTTGTTCTTAGGATCATAGTTGGGCGGTGGAGGGTGAGCTTGATAATTCTGGGGTTGTTGTCCATTCCCCTCCTTTGGTGTGGCCAATACAACTTGATTGACTTGAGTAGGCTTGGCCTGCTTCTGCTTGTTCTTGTTGTTCTGATTGTTCTTGCTCCATTCTTTCTTGTTGTGGAGCTTAAGGTCTCCCTCATCGACCTTAATGTCTTCAATAAGCTTGGCTTGAGCCAAGGCTTCTTCGAATGATTCATATTGTTGTAGTTGCAATAATAGGGAAATGTGTTTTGCATAGCTCTTAGTGAACATCCTTACAAGTTCCTCTATGGGGATGGAGAATGATAGTTTTGCCATGATTTTTCTCCATCTATCCCCATAGTCCATCACTGGCTCATCATCATATTATTTCAAATTGGCTAGATCAGATAGGTTCACTTTCTTCTTGGCTCCGAAGGAGAACCATTCTAGGAACGCATTCACCAGCTGCTCAAAGTCGGTGATGCTATGCTTGGGCAACTAGTTGAACCATTGCATTGCCATGCCCGAGAACATCATGATGAATGTTCTCAACATCAGGGCATCATTTTTGTCAAGGTGGAAGCATGCATTCATGAAGTTGGTCATGTGTTCTTGCGCATCTCCCTCTCCCTTAAACTTATCCAATCTAGGCATCTCAAAGTGCCTAGGATATGTGGGACTTGGGACTGATGGGCATAGAGGTTGGTTGTGTATCTTGTTAATGTTGAATTTTGTCCACTTGTGTCCTTCTCGAGAGACTTGACTCTCTCGATGAGCATTTGGTATACCTTCAAGGAAATGATCTCATGTTCCTGAAGGTTTGCTCATGGTGGTAAAGGAGGTAGCCCGATGTTTTCCCCAATCGAGCATCTACACTCATCTCCCATGACCATGTTTGGAGGTTCAAGATGGGTTTGTTCTTGATCCTCCATCCTTGTCTAGTCCTCATTGCATTACATTTTCTTGGGGCCCAATTGTTGTTGATTTTGTGGAGCATGGTGGGTGTGCTCATATATTTTCTTGGTGCCTCTCTCTTGTGGAGAATCAACATGCCTTCCATGTTGATACCTCTCACCAGCTATGTGTGCATCTATTCGAGCTAGCCTTTTTGCTAGCTCCTCATGCTCCTCTCTTTCTTCTCTTGAGAGTTGCTCTTGTAAGTGTAGGTGCCTTTTCCTATGCTCTTCTTGCTCAAGATCTTCCATGCATTCTCGCTCAATGCGTAGCTCTTCTTCCAACCTACGTAGGTGGTTAGAGCCTATTGAGGGTTCATGTCTTTCTACCTCTTCATGAGGAGTTCTAATGTTGTGGCCTCTCGAGGAGACTCTTGTTGTGTGCCTACCCATATCTGCTAGGGTGACTTGCTCTATGTACTACATTAAGGGTTGAGTACGCTCATGATATGAAGTAGTGTATGTGTTATAGGGTCACTCTAAAGCTTCCCTTGGTTCATTGGTGCATCTAGTGGCTACACTATGTGAACTTCCTAAAGTAGAACATGTGGTAGTGATGCTTCTTGAAGCTGGTCTCGAGGGAACTCGATCCAACTCATCAAGTTGTTGGGTTCTCCATGGTTGATCCCATGGAGTCCCATTGGCACCAATGAGCTCATGGTCTAAGGGTACTCTCCCATCTATAGGGAGGTTATAGGATGTCCGAGGTCTATGACTAGGTGTAGCCCTATGGTCTTACCCCTTAGTGGGTGGATCTATCCTATGTGTTTCCTATGAAGCTTGGGGTCTTGTAACCCCTGCATGCCTATGCGATGAGGATGGTCTTGATGATTCCTCATATTGGTGCAATGATGGAGGTCTTGAAGCCTCTGTATGTCTATGAGATGAGGGAGGTCGGGATGCCTCTACATGTTGGTGTGAAGAGGGAGGTCATGATGCCCCCTCTTGTCTATGTGATGAGAGGTGCCATGAAGACTCCTCATCCCTATGTGTCGAGGAGGGCCTTGAGGCCTCCTCATGTCTATGAGGTGAGTAACCAAGATGTGTATCTCTTGTTGGGGTTTCTCATGGAGTTCCCCCAAGGGTTGAATTGTCACCCCTAAGACTTGTCGAACTTCATCCGGCTACACTACGGGTGGGTGGCTCCACACTAGTGTGATTGTGAATGTGAGGAGCATTAGTCTCCCCCTCGGTGTTGGACCAGGGGTGGTTGCTCCATGTGTTCACCATTCTGATTATGCATTATCTTCTTGATTAGTTTCCAAATTACACAAACAAAACAAGCAAGTGTTTATCTCTTTTAAGGATTTTGTGTGTTCCCTAAACTATTTGGTGTGTTTGGATTTGTTGTTGATCTTGACTTCTTGTTTGTACTTTGGACTTAGAATGAGGGAACTCAATCAAAGTGGAGGCTAGGAACACTAGTGCCAAACATGATTTCTCAAAAGAGTCTAGGGTACACCACTTAAATCCCAGTGGGGGGTTCGCCTAGCTCTTCCACTATGAAATAGTGGGAGACAGTTTGAACACAAGTGACCAGCGCCAACTAAAAAGGAGCTCTCTATTCTATCTAAGGATATCTAGGGGGTAAGCCGGTGGAAGGAGATGAATTCCAACATCATCGGTCTGAATTGGGGGTTGGTGATGAAATCCAACCTTACCAATGTTATTGTGGAACGTGCAAGTGTGTGGGGTTCTTTTTAAACTTTGAAATATAGAATGATGCATCAACCAACATGAATGCTTTACATCACTACATGCCTAAAAAGAATATTTTTCTTTCAGAGAGATGCATATCTAATTTATTCTAGATGATTTTCATGCAATGTACCTCCTACTTTGTGAATGGGTGGCCTACTGATTGGGCCACATGCAAGTAGACTGATCACACAGAAGCCTAGCACGTTGGAGACTAGGGCAGACCTTACAAGTAGAGGCCCGCTATTCCTAGCAGCGCCTAGAGGAAACTAGAGAAATCTAAGAAATGTACAATGCAATTTTCTTTTCATTTTCTTCACTTTTCCCTACTTAGACTATGTTTTTGCTTGCTGTTTCTAGAAAATAAATGCAGATAGAAAATCATAGAGAATCAAGGATTTGTACCAACCTCAATTCCTCATCTGATGATGAACATTCTATCCTCTACTGCACTCTGATGCTGGCCACTTTCGACCAGAGTGGCTGATTCTGGCCATTGAAGGCTATAGCGGCTAAGATCTGTTGGTCGTTGTCGACCAGAGTGGCCAAGCCTGCACACAAAAACATGCCCGAATGATTAGTAAAATGGCCAAAAACAAAAACCTGGTGGGGGTCCCACCATGATCACCATCTGTGTGACCTCGGGAAGTGTGCACCCCAGCTACCCTACTTGCAATATTGATTTATTATGTATGCTACCACTTGCACAAAATGAAAATACTGAAAGCACATGCAACACGAAGAATAAGAAACAAATAAAGATGCTTTATTTATTGATATCTTGAATCCTCGGTTACAAGTTCATCCCTCTAAGGGATACCCATCATTTTGATACAAATATTTACACAAATATAGAGCAGCGATCGGATATATTCCCGCAAGGGAATGATGCATCTACGTAGGCCTCCTGGTCCCACACATGAAAATGTATGGGGGCTTACAGATGCCTCCTTCTCTAGATCTGGTCCTGGAGGGATCTTTATGCTCCTACTTCTTCAATATGTTAGTCTTAAAATGATGCTGAGAGGGGGAGGTGAATCAGTGTAGCTCTTTTGAACTTAAATCTTCAACACTCAAAGCCAAAACAATGAAAACATAAAACCAAATAAAGCAAGTATAACAAGAGAACATCACACAACACAAGATGTATCGAGGTTCACCGATTTGGCTACATCCCGAAAATGATTATTTGGACTCCCATACAAATATAGCCTTTGCAAAGCACCAAATTTACAATCAATATACCAGCACCAACCCCTGATTTATCTGCACCAATAGAAAGGAGCACCAACCCTTTATTTATTTGCACCAATAGAAAGGAGCACCAACCCCTCTACCAAGCACCCACTTGATTTTGACATTGATAATAAAATGACATATATGAATGTATTCACTAAAACCATAACCCTCTATGGTCTGTAAGCTCAAAATCTAAAACTTTCTATTTCACCCAGTATAATATCCCTCTACATTATTCAGAATTTGAATCTTCTCTTCTCACACAAAAAAATGATTTTTCTCTTAGCTCGTTCTGCAAATTTCTAAACACTTTCTGGGTATTGTGCAACACTTTTTCTGCGAACTCCTATCAAAATTTCAATGAAAATGGATATAATATGAGAAATTTATACCCAAAATACTTAAGTGATGTTTTCACCACTCTCCAAAAATCACGGATTTTCACTCTTTATTTTTCTCCACACACACTTCTCTCTTAACAAAATAAAGTCCCCACTTTTCAATAAAATCCCTTGTCACTTAAAAAGCACACACTTGCATTCTTTTTCCCTTTTCAATTTTTTTTTTTTTAATATTTTATTTAATGAAGCTTCTTAAAACAATATAACTTATTTTTTTTAATTTTGAGAAGGCATTTTGTCAAACACATCACATGCAAAGAATTGACACCTTACTCATTCTCTTACTTCAAAGTCACGTGACACCTCAAACCAAAAATTAAATATGCTCTATTTGATACCTTGAAGGTGTAACAACAGTGAAACTGAAACTCTGGCGACTTTGCAAGGTCGAAACGGCCAACTGAAGGATTTTGCACAAGTGGAACAAATTGACATAAAAGTGACCTGTACCATTTTTGAAACATTCATAACTCTCACCTCGTAACTCTGTTTTCTCTAAAGTTTGAAAAGTAGAATATTTGCAATGCTAAATACATCCAGTATGAATATCGCTATATAACTCCTTATGGTTCGCCTGTACCACCTCCATGAAAACTACTATTGACACACTTTTTCCAAAAATAGCATTTTTGTGACAGTCTTGCAATACTTGTAACATTTGCCTCGTTTCTCTGTTTTGGTGGAAATTTGGAAAAAATGTTCTTGAAGATAATTACCACCTGTAGTTTGAATTTCACTATCAAATTCTTCTCGGTTTGCTCGCAGTGCTTCTGACAAAACTGCCCTTTTTTGGCCTATACAACCACTTGCCAAATCATCCGCCAAGATACTGAAAACGTCACCAATAAATCCAAACGCTGTGCTCACACCTCCAAAACCATTCTGGACTATTTCCTAACATGATGGCATGTTCCAAACTGATCCATCCTATCCAACTGCACTCGTGACGACTTTTGCAATTTTTTGACTTCTTGACGATTTTTTCAACTTTTGCAAATTTGCACGAACAACCTGTAACAACTTCACCCGAACATCAAAAAAATCCTCATAAGCATTGAACATCACTATACATACTCTGAAAAACCTCCGAACAACTGTCCACTACATCAACCTATCCATATGAGTGTGTTGACAACAATGACAATACTATCGTTGCACCTTGCTCAACAATCTCCCCCTTTGGAATTTTTGGCAACACACGCACAATTTCCTGTAACTCTTTTCCCCTTTTGACAACAAGACCAAAGGGCTGCTGAAAACTCCCCCTGAGTCCATGCACAACATTCTCAGGCAAAAAATATTACACTTAGCACAAATCACAAACATGAGCAAAAAGATAAACAAATACACAAATGCTCCCCCTGAGAATGTGGCCCCAATAGCTAGTCAATTATTGGGAAGTGTGGCCACTCCTAATTTCTTATGAAGGTACTCAAAGACTTCCTTGGTAAATGGTTTGGTGAAGATATCTACTACTTGCTCTATTTTTGGAACAAAATCCAACTTAACCTCACCTTTCGCAACTTTCTCCTTCAAAAAATGATACCGGATAGCAATATGTTTTGTGTGAGAATGCATAACTAGATTATTTGATATGTTAATGGCACTGGTGTTATCACACTTAACTAAAATTGGCTCACTAAAATTAATGCCAAGATACTTTCATATTTTGTTTCATCCATAATACCTATGTACAACATGTTGTCGTTGCAATGTATTCTACCTCTGTTGTGGATAAGGAGACTGACTCATGTTTCTTACTATGCCACGTGACCAACCTGTCTCCAAGATAGAATGCACCTCCACTGGTACTCTTCCTATCATCTACACATCTTGCCCAATATACATATGAATACATAATAAGGGTGAAGTCCTTATCTTTCGGATACCATAACCCATACTCCATAGTACCCTTGAGGTACCAAAGAATCCTCTTCACTGTTGTCACATGAGTCTCCTTAGGACTAGCTTAAAATTGTGCTACCATGCATACTACATGCAAAATATCTGGTCTGGTAGCTGTCAAGTACAGTAAGCTCCCAATCATAGATCTATACATAGTTTGATCAACATGTGGAGATTTTTCATCCTTGCTCAACTTGCAACATGTCATCATGGGAGTGCTAACTAGCTTACAATCCTCCATTGTGAACTTTTTCAGCATCTATTTCACATATTTAATTTGAGAAATAAATATGCCCTTCTCCTTTTGATTAACTTGCAATCCGAGGAAATACGAAAGTTCACCAATCATTAACATTTCAAATTATTTCTGCATCTTATTTGCTAAATTTGTTCATAACTCATATTTGTTGCTGCCAAATATGATATCATCTATGTATACAAAAAGAACAATATGATGATAATTTTTTTTATGACATACAAATTACTATCCACCATACCTTTCTTGAACCCTTGTTGAGTAAGATAATTGTCTAGCCTTGCATACCATGCTCGAGGTTCCTGTTTTAAGCCATATAACACTTTCTTCAACTTGCAAACCAAGTTGGGATCATCACCAAGATGGAAACCATCTGGATGCTCAATATAAACCTTTTCTTCAAGTTTCCCATTCAAAAATGTTGATTTCACATCCATTTGATAAACTTTGAAACTCTTATAAACTGCTAAAGCCAAAAATATTCTAATTGCCTCTAGTCTGGCCATAGGTGCAAAGGTTTCCTCAAAGTCAATACCTTCAACTTGTGCATAGCCTTTGCATACCAATATTGCTTTGTTCTTGACTACCTGTCCATCTTCATTCAATTTGTTTCGAAAGACCCATTTAGTATCGATTACATTTTTATTTGCGGGTCTTGGTACTAACTCCCAAGTCTTATTTTTCTCGATTTGATCTAATTCTTCATTTATTGCCTTTATCCAACTTTCATATTTGCTTGTGTCAGCAACATTTTTGGGCTCAATGTTGGATAATAAAGAGTAGTTACTTACTAATCTTCTTCTTTTCTGAACACCAAATGTGGGGTCTCTAATTATTTTCTCTCTAGGATGATCTTTCTACCAGCTACCTATTTTGAATTTCTTGTTTTCTTCCATTTTTGAATCACTGTTTGAATCCTATGAGTCAATTTTTGGTTTCTTTTCCATTTCCTTTTCCTCATCTCCTTCAATGAAATCTTCATAAATTGGGTAGTTCTCTTCATAGCTAATTACTCGTTCCCTTCATCAACTTTAACATCGACACTATCCAAAATTTTCCTTAGCCCCTTGTTGTAGCATTTGTAAGCTTTGCTTTTTTATGAATAGCCAAGAAAAATACCTTCATCCGCTCTATCTTCAAACTTACCAAGGTTTTCTTCAGTTCTTTTGATGTAACACTTGCTGCCAAAAATTTTAAAGTATCTTGTTGTTGCCTTTTTACCAAACCACAACTCATAAGGAGTTTTTCTTTCATGCATCTTCAAAATGCACTTATTTTGGATGTATACCACAGTATGGACTACCTCTTTCCAAAATCTATCTGCTACTTTGCTATTAGTCAACATAGTCCGTGCCATTTCCTGCACTGTTTTGTTCTTTCTTTCTACCACACCATTCTCATTGAGGTGTCCTAACTGCTGAAAATTGTCTCCTAATGCCATATTTTTCATAATACTCTATGAAATACTTTGAATGAACTCTCCTCCTCTGTCTGACCTTAAACATTTAATAATTTTTCCTATTTTATTCTCAACTTGGTTTTTGAAAACCTTGAACATCTCAAAAGCTTCTGATTTATGCTTCAAAAATAGTACCCATGTCATCCTGGAATAGTCATCTATACACAACATGAAATATTTGTCACCGTTTATGCTTTGCATTCTCATGGGTCCACATAAATCAGTATGTACTAGTTCCAAAGGTTTGCTTGTGTAGTACTCTTTTGTTTTAAATGAGACTCTAGTTTGCTTCCTCTTTTGACATGAAGCACAAATGCTATTTGATGGTTTGCCAATGGTGGGATATCTCTCACTGCTTTCTTTGAGCTGATTTTTACTAGATTTTCAAAACTGATATGACTGAGCCTCTTGTGCCACAACCAATTTTCTTCTTCCTATCCAATCAAGAAAGCTCCTTCTGAAGTCTCTAAGAGAGTGTACAGGTTTCCAGATGTCCTTGATCCAGCTGCTATCAACTTCCCATTGTTTAGATTTCTGACTTCACAACCTTGCTTCTTAAAGATCACTTCATGACCTCTATCACAAATCTGACTTATGCTCAACAAGTTATGCTTCAGACCAACCACAAAAAGACTTATTTTAACCTGATTTTTCCATCACTAATATTAACTGAACCTTTGCCAACTATCTTAGCTCCATCATTGTTTCCAAACTTTACTGAACCACCTTCATATTGCTATAACTTCTCAAATTTTTGTTTATCACTTGTCATATGACTGGATCATTCACTATCAAGTATCCATGGTGCGGATTTATTTTACGCTTTAAATTCCATTTGTACGATCAAGGATTCCTTTTATTACTTAGGTCACTCTTTTTCTTTCCACTCAGGTTTGATTACAATTTTGGGCTCTTGTTTTAGCTTTTCTTTTTCAGTAGCTTGTGCATGTTTTTCAGGAAATTTTCTATTTTGTCTTATTCCATTTGGCTGAAATTTTCTTCCCTAAAATTGATTTGATGCAAATGTACTTCGATAATTTCTTGCAATATGCCCAAAATTATGACAGTTATAACATTCTACTACATAATCCATCAAAGGTGAAAAATCATTTCTATTGGTAAAATTCCTTGGTCCTACATTATACTTGCAATCTAAGATCTTATGTCCATAACCATTGCATTTAAAATAGTAACCAGAAAATAGATGATTTAACCTGGGTGGTGGTCTTTGCCATGTTGTCATAGGAGCCATACATCTTCTTCTTCTTTGATGTGTGATATTGGTGAAGCCATCATTGTCAATTCTACTTTTGTGCCTTGCATTATTGCTTTCCTTTGCATGATTCGTTTTTGCTTGATCAACCTGTTTCTTCTCTTCATTCTTTGTGGATTCTTCATTTAAGGCCTTTGATCCATTTGACTATTCTCCTTCATCAAAACCCAAACCAAATTTTATTCCTGTAGTCTTTTGGTTATTTATGATCTTATCCATTTTCATAGAAATTTCTTCACGTTTGTGATAACAACTAATTTTCTGATTCATCTCTTCTAGATGCATTCTTAAACCAACAATCTCTTCTTCTAGCTTGTTGCAATAATCTATTTTCATGGTTATTTGCACTTCGATATCTTCAGGGATTTTCTTGGATTCTTTTATCTATACTTTCAAATTTGTTATGATTTCATTTGCATCCTCAAGATTTCTTAAAAAATTTTTTATTCTTTTTTCTTTCTATCTTCAATTCATCTAGAGCTGCAATTAGTTCCTCTTCCAAATTCACTTTTGGATCAATTTCTTCTTCATCATATTCATGTTCTTTTTCTATTTTTTCTTATTTGAGTTCCATGAAAAGAGCTTCACCTATTTCCTTTTCAGAATCCTCATTGGAGCTATCTTCTGATGAACTGACATTCTTGGAGATGAAACTTTTCTTCTTGAAGTTGCCTTTTCTAAAATTTGTTTTTTTCTTCCAGTCACTTCTTTCTTCGTGTGATCCTTCATCACTTTTGTTCTTCTCATTAAGTGGAAATTTAGCTGCAAAATACCCAATGCCTCCACAGTTGAAACATTTAAACGGTAGCTTTCCTCTGTATTATCATTTTCCCCTTTTTTATTTTTCAAACAAAGTTTGCTTCCATTTCATCTAATGTCTCTTCTTCCTCGGATTCTTGTTTTGCTTTCATATTTTTATGGGCTTTAAAAGAAGCTTCTCTATCTGTGGGTTTAGATTTTCCTATTCTCATCTCATATGCAGTCAAAGAACCATGCATCTCATCCATACTAAAAGAATTTAGATCTTTAGCTTCTTCTATAGCTAAAAATTTAGAATCAAATATTTGGGGAAGGGATCTTAATACCTTTTTCATGATGAAAAAATATTTTATTTCCTCGCTGAGTCCTCTAATCGCATTAATGACTTCATTAACTCTCAGCATATATGCCTCTTATCGTAATTCATATTTAATACTTCGAACTGAGCTCAATGTTTTTGTAACTTGGCCTCCTTGATCTTAACATCTCCTTCATGAATGCTCTTTAATTTGTCCCATATTTCCTTTTCCATTTTACAATCCATAATATTTACCAATTCGCTGTCCACTAATCCACACATGATAGCATTCTTTGCTTTTGAGTCATTCTCAAACAATTTCTTACTAGCAACATCGACTGGAGAAGTGGTGGGTATTGTGTATCCACTATCTATTGAATCCCAAATATCATATCCTAAATCATAAATATATTTTTGTATCCTGAATCTCCAAAATGCATAATTAGTTTCTTCAAACAATGGTGCTTTGTGTGATGAGAAGCCTTCACCACCTGCCATTGTGTCACTTCCAAGATCACCCTAGCCGGTTAAGCCTATTCAGGAACCTCACTCGGATACCAATTGTTAGTATCACAATGACACTCAGAGGGAGGGTGAATCATTTCAGCTCTTTTAAACTTAAATCTTCAACACTCAAAGACAAAACAATGAAAACATAAAACCAAATAAAGCAAGTATAACAAGAGAACATCACACAACATAAGATGTACAGAGGTTCACCGATTTTGCTACATCCCAAAAAATAACTGTTTGGAATCCCATAAAAATCTAGCCTTTGCAAAGCACCAAATTTACAATCAATTTACCAACACCCATTGGAAGGAGCACCAACCCCTGATTTATCTGCACCAACAGAAAGGAGCACCAACCCCTCTACCAAGCACCCACTTGATTTTAATATTGATAATAAAATGACATATATGAATGTCTTCACTGAAACCAGAACCCTCTATGGTATGTAAGCTCAAAATTTAAAACTTTCTATTTCACCCAGTATAACATCCCTCTCTGCATTACTCAGAATTTGAATCTTCTCTTCTCACAAAAAAATTGATTTTTCTCTTAGCTCGTTATACCAATTGCTAAAATATTTATGGGTATTGTGCAGCACTTTGTTTGTGAACTCCTATCAAAATTTTAGAAAAAATGGATATCATATGAGAAAGTTATGCCCAAAATACTGAAGTGAAATTTTTCACCACTCTCCAAAAATCACGGATTTTCATTCTTTATTTTTCTCCACACACACTTCTCTCTTAACAAAATAAAGTCCCCACTTTTCAATAAAATCCCTTGTCACTTAAAAAGTACACACTTGCATTCTTTTTCCCTTTTCAATTTATTTTTTTGAATATTTTCTTTAATGAAGCTTCTTAAAACAATATAACTTCTTTTTTTAATTTTGAGAAGGCATTTCGTCAAATACGTCACATGCAAAGAATTGACACCTTACTCGTTCTCTTACTTCGGAGCCACGTGACACCTCAAACCAAAAATTAAATATGCTTTATTTTATGCCTTTAAGGTGTAACAACACTGAAACCAAAACTCTAGCGACTCTGCAAGGTCAAAATGGCCAACTGAAGATTTTGCATGTGGAACAAATTAACATAAAAGTGACCTGTACCGTTTTTACAACAATCATAACTCTCACCTCGTAACTCTATTTTCTCTGAAATTTGAAATGTATAATATCTGCAATGCTGACTAAATCTAGTTTGAATATCACTACATAACTCCTTACGGTTCGCCTATACCACCTCCACAAAAACTACTGTTGACACACTTTTTCCAAAAAGAGCATTTTTGTGATAGTATTACAACGCTTGTAACATTCACCTCGTTTCTCCATTTTTGTGGAAATTTGGAACACATGTTCTTGAATATAATGAACACCTCCAGTTAAAATTTTACTATCAAATTCTTCTCGGTTTACTTGCAGTGCTTCTAACAAAATTACCCTTTTTCGGCTTGTACAACCACTTGCCAAATCATTCGCCAAGATATCGAAAATGTCACCGATCAATCCAAAAACTATGCTGACACCTCCAAAAATGTTATGGACTATTTCTTGACATGCTGGAATGTTCCAAACTGATCCATCCTATCCAACTATGCCCATGATAACTTTTGCAATTTTTTGAAAACTTCTTGATGATTTTTTCAACTTTTGCAAATTTGCATGAACAACCTGTACCAACTTCACCCGAACATTAAAAACATCCTCATAAGCATTGAATATCACTGTACATACTTCAAAAAAACTTTGAACAAATATCCACTACATCAACCTATCCATCTGAGTGTGTTGACAAGAATGAAAATACTGTCGTTGCACCTTGCTCAACATAATATGGTCTCGATGATCTGCACCTGCATTCATGAAAACAACAAAGCATGCTCAGTAGGAAGGAAATACTCTCTGTATGAGGCCTTTGTTAGCATATATGACTACTCATGATGCTAATAATAAAAATGAATAGAATAATAGATGCATAGAAAGCTAAGAAATACAAAATAGAAGCGTTAATGAAACCAGACCTAAACTATGATCAAGCCATAAATCAAGCAATAATAAAGCTAAGATAATAGAAAGAGAAAAAGAATATTATGCCATAATATGTGCCTGTAGGCCACTATCCGAGACAACAGCCATGATGTGATGCTCTCCTATTTGTGATTCAAGGATTTGTGTGCTATCCTCTTTGCTGCAATTGATGTTCAAGGGTCGCCTGGTGTGTCTCTTACACTGATTAGCGATGGGGAATGGTGAATTTGTTAACTGATGCATGGGCATAGCTCAACCGAATGGTTCTATAGTGCTCATAAAAGTGCTAAAGATTAGTCCTTCATTTTTATAGGGCTTCGTTGCTTAACTCTAAAACTTCATGAATATTTTGCTTTTCATGGTAGAGTCTATATGTAGACTTCCCTCTTAGATCTAGAACTTTGGCTTCCTAGAGAAGCTTTAGTCCAAATTGCATACTACAGACCATACCGAATGAGGATAATTAGTCCCAAAATGGTATGGAAGGGGTATTTAGAAGGATATTAGGGAGTTCCTCACCAAAATCTGCCCATTATCCATGCAAAGGTGCAGTCAAACTGCATGATCTGGGCCCATATTCATGGCCAGACTATGTGTGACCCTGGTCGTTATCAGGTTCAGTAGCCATGTGTGGCCACTATAGTCTTCAGTGGCTAGGTGTGTTGGTCACTCTTCTTAATATTGGCCAAGCTTGGATGGGATAGAACTGCCCTGCTTGAGTGGTTAGGACCACTACTTTCTCTTGGAGATATCCAAGAGGGTTCATATGGTTTGTGAATGTGCCCATATTGTTAGTCTCCTAAAAATGACACGTTTTAGGTGTCTACATTAAGACTTTCCATTTTTTTGTGATTTTTGGCAAAGAGGGAATGGCATTAGCATGTCACCCACTGGTCATTGCTACTAAGAGAGACTTACCTGGCCTGAGATTGGCCACTAATGCTATCAACAACCAGTTTAAAATCCAATGGTTAAATTTTTGACCATTGTAAATTGGCTATTTTCGGATTCAATGACCACTTTGTGGCAACTCCTGGCATGAGTAGCCACTAGGCCTTAGACTTAGTTTTCAAATTTTTAAAATTTTCAAGCAATTTAATTGATTTTTTTATAATTTTTAAGTGTTTTTTTATAATTTTTAGGTGTATTTAGTTACTATTTTAATAGCCTTAAGCTCATATTAGATTATATTACACCATTTTTGTTTTATGAATTTATTATCTTGTGAGTGCATTTGATTTAGACATTTATTTTGCACTTCTAGATTTTGTCTACACAGGCTCAGGATCCAAAATTGATTATGGACCTTTTGCCTCATATGGATAACATAGACTGGGGTTGGCTTGATGCTCATGACCTCAAGTATGTTACTAGGCTTCCAAAGATCATGTTGGATCAGGCCTATATTACTACCCTGGCCCATAGGTGGGACTCCAAGACTAACACATTCCACCTCCCTATCGACGAGATGACCATTACATCAGAGGACGTGTACATGATCTTCAGGATCCCCTTTGATAGAGTTCCCATCATGTCTTCCCCCACTAATGCCAGAGAGGTAGTCTTCATGAGAGTCTTTGGGAGACATGTTGCTGCTATATTTTAGGAAACCTGGTCTGGTAGGGCTTCCATTGTTTGATGGTATCTAGAGAATGTCTTTTCTTGGAGATATGCTATCCTACTAATGGTTATATGTAACATCCTTCTACCCGATTGCTCTAGAGTGAGGTTCCCATGGAACCTCTTGGTGATGGTTCAGGATTTTATTGATGGTGATGTACCTATTATCTATGCTTGGGGGAGCACGTTACTTATGTAGTGCTACGATGAGCTATACAATATCCAGTGATGGGCGTGATCCAACATCACTTGTAGCCTACTCGTACAGATCTGGGGTTGGGATTATATCATGGTGGACCATCTAGGATGTCTACCTATTGAGTTTACTAATATAGCAGAGGCTACTTAGTGCTATGGATCTAGATGGGTTCGAGAGTGCAAGGAGTGCAATATTTGGTGCTTCTAAGGGGAGATTTCCCACTACACAGCTACTCTAACTAGCTTGTAGGCCTAGGATATCATTTAGAGGTCCTATCACACTTTCCACACCTAGGAGGAGGTAGATATGTTTATAGCTTAGAATCAATGTTACTGATGGGTTATCAGCCACAAGGACGACATCAAAGAGTTCTTCTACTATTCTAGGGTGCTTCGATAGTTTGGCATATAGTAGGATGTTCTTCTTGATCTAGTTGTATATCGATGGATTGCTATTGAGAAGAATCTTCCACTACCTCAAGTTTTAGCAATTTTAGAGGAGGATGACCCTCTCACATTTGATGCGAGTGTAGCTGATGCTGGGGTTACTGAGGTGTATACCCGTTGGTGGGTTACGTGATTATGGTAGGGTGGTGACTACATGCGATGATCTATGGATGAGGTAGATATTGAGGATCCTGATGGATGTCGAGTTCGAGCTCGAATAGAGGACTGGAATTAGGTAGAGAAGCAGGTGGTAGATGATCAAGTCACCCCTAAGGAGGAGGAGGAGTTAGCTCCCAAGGAGCAAGAGTCCCCTCTATGGGCTCGGCTGCACCAGGTAGAGGCTGAGATTTAGTCATCTCAAACTTAGGTACAATAGTGGGATTCTACTATTACTGCACTTTAGACATAGGTTGCACAGCTCACTACTGAGTGAGATGCCACCTAGAGCCATATTGTGCCAGAAGCTCCCACTATGCAGGGTCCTATGGATTTGGATGTAGGGGTCAAGGTGAGATGACTACAAGAGATAAAAGAGGAGAATGAGGACTAGATGGTATTATACGTTGCCTACATTGTTATGCTGAGGTCTCAAATTTGGCTACTAAGTGCCACTCCCAAGGAGAGACCCACAACAAGGGGGTCACAACACATCATGTGGACCACATCTAGGTATTCTTTGGTCCAACCTATTGTTGGAACCGATTCTTGCATCCGTAGGATTTCGATTGTCATGCTACAAGAATCCGTTTGAAACCAATGAGCTATTACAAGCTCTGGTCGACCTGCCTCATGTTCTGCTAAACACGAATATTGCTAAAGAAGACTGCAGAATGGGTAAGGAAACCCCAACGGTAATTATTTGATTAAACTTCTAATTACACGCTCTAGATTTATATTAAGCTATAAGTATTCTTTTTAAAATGACCAAGCATGAAAACAACCAACTGTTATGCCTTATGTAGACCGGTGCCTAGATTCATTGGGTTGTTATAGCAATTTAACAACAATTTTTAATTATGAATAGAGAGAATGGGGAAAAGAAAATTGGCGTTCAAAGCTTCATTCGAATATCGTAATAAAACCAGGAGTTAACCAATGAGAGAAATGTATATAATGCATTCAAATAATGTAACCCATTATACAGTGACACACAGTACTGAGACAAAGATATAATAAAAATGAAACTCAGAATTGTATTGATTTCAAGAATTTTTACATGCAGAGTGGGCGGGATGCCTTTTAACTCTATTTTCAAGAAAAATATATCAATACAATGAAAATATCTCGTTCAAATAATGTAACAGGTCTCTCCTACTCTACTTGTTCCAATCTGGTAATAGTAGAATCTCTGAATCTCAGGCTCAATAGGACAGGAAATAATCTCAGCTTCTTGAGCACTTTCCTATTACAATCCTGCACAGCAAAGGGAAGAATAAGAATGAGAAGGAAAATAGACACAGAAGGGGATACAACAACACAACTAACAGGGCACTCAAGTATACCTCTTAGCAAAAATGCTATTCTCTAATTGCTTGATGCAGAATCTGTCCATAGCTACCTCTTCTTATAGCCTCTGGTTCTTGATTCTATTATTTTTGGTTGATTTCTAGCCTTACACCTGTCAGCATCTGGTTGAGCTTCAAAAATTGGTACAACTGGCTTCCATTGTCTTTACTGTCTTGGTTTTAGCCTATTCTTCCAGAACATATATTCAATTCAACCGATGATTGAGGTGTGAGGGAAACCCCTTTTTCTTCTTTTGTTACTTCCTCTTGCAGTTAGTTGTCTCTTTGGACGGCCTCTTTTGGGTTGTCCTCCTTGATCATCTTGGCCTCTCTAACTATCAAAAGAACTCCTATTGTAGTTGTAGGTTTCGTTGTGTTGAACTTACTTCCTATTTTTGACTATAGGTATTAACATTTTTTCCCTTTTAGACTTTGTTGCAGCCATTTTATATGTTCATCAATCAATCTCCAAACTCCTGTATCAAATGTGGCTGCAATCCTTAGCATGTTCATTTCCTACAAGATTTTGTTTTTCTGTACAACAATAACAGGCATGTTCCTATCATATTGAAACAGTAACATTTCCACAACATTTACCATAAGTGTGGTTTGCCTAATCATCTCTTCCTCATCACCTAGTTCACAGTCAAATCTTTCAAGGGTTTCTTTAAATACCTCTTCTATATCTGAGGCTTCTAAGCATTGGTCTAGGGATAGGCCAATATCTGCCAGTTTCACTATAGCATCTTTTATTAGGTCATTCATTTCAGTTACAAAATTTATCCATCTCTCTTGATTTGCTCCAAACAGGGCTGCTTTGAAGAACTCAAAATTGATCTGGATCTTATTGCCATCAGGTGTCATTATTTCTTGTCCTTGTAACTCTTCAAAATGATCTCCTACAAAGTCTAGGGTAGGGTGGATGATTCCAAAATCCTCTTCTCTTTCTTGCATCAAGGTCACAATTTCTTGAGCAGTTATTTGGATTACCCTTATTTGTCTGAACATTTCAGAAAAACCTTTGGCATGAGCTCTTATTCTCATTAACATGTCATTTTTCATTACATTCAGATAGTATACATGATCTTGCACCTTTGTCACTGATGGGGGTTGTGCACTTGAAGTGTCTTTTCGAGTCAATTCTTCATGTTGCTTACTTATTACTGCTTTTAACTCTACCTTTTCCTCTTCCTCTTTGCTCAATTGTTTTCTTAGTTTATCAATTGTTTCAACAAATTGGTCTATGACTTGGACCTGCACTGCTTTAGCAACTTTTGCCATCTCTCCCTCTTTTCCTAGCACTGATGAACCCCATGTTTCCTCATTAACTCTGAAGACTAGTGGATTTTGCAGAGGAGGAAGATTGATTTTTGCCATATCTGATATAGGTGCCTCTGATTTACCTTCTTCAGTGAGTTGTTCTCCTATATTCCCCATCCCTGCTACTAACTGCAATTCTTGTTCATTTGCGGTAGTGAAGGTGGTTTGCTCATCTATTCTTTCCAAAACAACTTGGGTAGTAGGCAAAGACAATCTGGGTCTCTTCATTTCCATAGGAGTTACCTCTTTTTGATTCTTCACTAGGTGGCTTCGAAAAAGGCCACCTAATCCACCAGTTCTCCTAGGATTCATTTGTATTATTGATGGAATTTTAATCTCCTGTCCCTTTATGTTTATAGAGGTAGGGATGACCATGGGTGCCAATTTCTTCACACTAGTTACAACTAATACATTATCAAAAATGGGAACTACAACTTGCTCTGTGGGTGACGCTTCTTGAGTGGATGTAGTTACCATTTCCTTTCCTTTATCTATATCAGTTTGTTGAGAAGCTTCTTGAGGAATGTTTGGTGTTACTTCTATTCTGAGTTGAGCATTCTTAGGGGGCCTGACCTGTTGTTCTATTACATCAATAACTTTAACAGTGACCTCCATTAGATCGATACCCTGTTCTTCTATTAATTCTAATAAGGGGTCTTCCTTGATGGTTGGGCTTGTCCTTGGCATAACAGGTGCTACAACATCCACTAAATTTTCTTGAAGCCTTCTTAGTTCTGTAGGGTAATCATAGGCTTCATAAACCTATGTGCTACCTCTTTTTTTGGAGGGAACTCATTCCATACTACCTGCAAATCTAATCCTTTCTCCATAGCTTCTAACAAGCTTTCTTCAAAAGCGTCTTCCCGATGTCGTATTCGAGCATATTCTCTCTTTTCCATCATTCTGTTGTATGTTCCCTTTGGGTCATAGAATCTCCATGATATTTCATCTAATCCCATGTTGTCCAATTCAAACATTCCTTTGAGCAGGGAAGGATATCCAAAAAATACAAAATCTCCAAAATGACAGGGAACATCGAGCCAGGGGACCTTACCATGTTTCTTTACCAGTCTCATCTTAGCCTCTTCTACCACCTGCTTGCATAATTCTAAAGCTGCTATGGATAATGGGCAGTACTATGGTAGCACCTTAGGAGGGATCTTAGCTCCATACAATCTGATATAAGTAAAACCCTCTGTGAAGAAGAAATCTCCAATTTCCTTTTCTTTAATGAAGGCTTTTACCCCTGGCCCTAATCTCTCTAGAACTAACCTAGTTAAGGCCCAATGGATTTCTACCATGAAATGATCACAGAACCAGCCCATGTGAGTTCGTCCTTCATGAAGTCTCTAGAAGCTATTCTGAACATAGGGGCTGTCGATGGATTTTACTCTTTTACGGGCTTCTTCTCCCAATTGGCCCGCTATTAGGTGAATGAGAAATGAATACTATGAAAAATGAGGCATCTCCTACCTCTGTTCAAAAATTGCTCTTCTTAATTCCATCATTTCTTTATGTATTTGGGTACTCAATTCTAGTTCCTAGGCATAAATTGGAGTGTTATATGCCCTATTGCATTGTGCAACTAAATATAAAACTCTTTTTGTTATTCTATTCAGATCCTGTACTCCCAAAACTATGTTTATCATATCACAAAAATCTTGTACCCAGGGTTTAAAAGCATTTTTATTGATTGGGAATTCTTTATCTATTGTTGCATATGTATCGAACAAAATTTTAAAGACTTCCATATCTATAAACATACGAGATTGGTGTTCGATTACCTGGTCTACCAGAAAAGTGGTATAATTCATTAAGTTGAACACCTCCTGGATATGCTCAACTTTGATGTTGAACACCCATCGATTCTTGTGGTCTCAAAAGGTCCTCATTCTTTCATCAACTACCCCCCCCGGGGGGCCCCCCCGGGCCCCCCCCCCCCCGGGGGCCCCCCCCCCCCCCCCCCCCGGGGGGGGGCCCGCGGGGGGGGGGGCCCCCCCCCCCCCCCGCGCCGCGGGGGGGGGGGGGGGGGGGGGGGGGCGCCCCCCCCCCCCCCCCGGGCGCCCCCCCCCCCCCCTTCTCTGTACCTCCTATGTATCAACTTTCATTCTTAGATTACCAGGGTAGTAGCCTTGACTATTTTCATGGGTTCATATACAAGGTGGTGGAATGAGTTCGATAAATTTACATGTTTTGTCATCAACCCGATGTCACCAACTATTGTTCAAAATTGGCCAAAGAAAATCTGCCATCGCATATTTTTCTTGGAGTTGAGAGTTTATGGTGAGTAATGTCTTTTATCTTACGTGCCCTGGGCCCTTTTGATTTGTGTGCCTGTAATCATTTATAAACCTCTGCTATTGGTCATTGGGAACCTTTTTATCGGACGTGGAACTGATATGTGCCACTGGGATGACTTTCTTTTTAAATCTTATGCCACCTCAGGTTCGAATGGTAACTAAATCCTTGGGATTGATTATATTTCATTTAGGCAATGATCTCCCTCGAGATTTCTACAAGATCTGGTTCTTGGTGTGAGTGACAACTTTTATTGCCTCGAAGGTCTCCCTTTTTCCTTAAGTCAAACGTGATCAAGCGCAACCGTTGGATGTGCTCCTTTTGTCATTGTCACCATGGATCTTTTCGAAACCTGTAGGTTAATTAATCGAAAGAAACATGCTCTGAACCCTCTTTAAATTTTGACCAATAAGGATGGGGATTAATAATGGGTTCACAGTATTGTTAAATGTGTTTAACCTTTAATTAATCAAGTGTTTTCTTTAAACTTACCTTCGGTTTACCTTAGGGTCACGTGCTACCATTGGATCTGAGTGTAGGTGAGCGCATTCATTAGATCCATTGAAGATGCTTGTTCATTAAACCCTTTGTATTTTCTTTGTCTTTACTCTGACTCATGCACGACCATTGGATTTCTTTTATCTCAATGAAGCGTTGTCGTTAGATCTCGATAGTTGATTCATCGCTTAACTCTTTGGCTTGTGCGCTATCATCAGATTGATTTGAGATGAAGCGCATTCATTGATGTCCTAGGACCTACACAATAGTTAGTCTTCCTACATCTGATTGGGTTAATCATGCTTGTATTATCGAAAACCTTTGGTTTGGTAATAATTCATAAGACATTATTTAAAGGTTAGAGACCATACTTTCATTGATTTAATTTTCTAATATCATGGTATATTAATCTTCATCTAATCATGATTATCCAATATTAACCCCATGATTTCTTTATCTTAATAATTTGATTTAAACCTAGGTAGCATATTACACGTTTACCTTTCCTTGCGATCATCGTTAGATCTTACCATGGTGAAGGCGCGACCGTTGGATCTTTTGACCATGTGCTTGGTTTAACATAAGATAGAAGGGACAAATTATAAAGTATTTAATTAACCAAAAGAAAACCTTTAGATTAAACCTTGATCACTTTTACCGACGTGCACCATCAGATTTGAGCGGTGATGAGCGCAACCGTCAGATCTCTTGTACCTGCACACTTTAATAACTAGGGGGTGCATCTTTTAATTTTGATTAATCTCGATTAAGCCGAAAGGGGGAGATTAGCTGACGTGTTAGACCCTTGCTAATTACTTGATTAACTTTACCTTTATCTTTGTCCTCATCCGATATCTTACCATCCATGATTTTTAGTATGACCATTGGATCTTAGATGGCTATTGGCGCAGCCATAGATTTTAATCAACCTGCAAGTTAGTTACCAAAGGATGCATGGTTTTAATCATGATTAAGCCAAAAGGGGGTGATTATCCAATGTGCTTAGACCCTTGTTAATTCATTTTAACCCGCTTAATTAAGCTTACAAGATTTTACCTTTTTAATGCTTCTTTTATTCGCGTGCCACCGTAGGATTAGATCTGGATCGAGCGTTATCGTTTGATCTTCCTAACTTGCTCAATGATTATTCCAAAGGGGGCACGGACTCTTAATGTTAATTTTAATACATGATTTATTTGAATCTGGTGCTACCATTAGATCAAACATTGCTTGGGTGCTACCGTTCGATCGGTCGGACTTGCTCACTATTTAATTTAAAGCTTGACCCATGTTGACTTATTTTAAAGTTTTGACTCTTTGATAAGTGTGCAACCATTGGATTGGATTTCAATCGAGCACTACCATCCAAATTTTCCAAGTTGCATGAATTTTAATCACTTACTACCTTAGGTGATAATCCTTTTTAGACCTTTTGACTTTATCATTCGGTTTCTTTCAAATGTGCATCCATCGGATTTAGATTTTAAAGATGCGCTACCATCCAATTAAGCCTAAGACATGATCTATTTACTTCTAACCATGGTTTTGACTTTTGACTTATCTCTTGGTTGATCTTATTAATGTGTCATCATCTGATTACCTTTGGATCAAGCGCGACCCTTGGATTAAATCTAAGGTGCTCGTTTGTTAGTCTATTGGGGTGCATACCCTTAGGTTTTAATTAAATTTTGATTTTAACCTTAGGCTAGCACTTTTGAATTTTGGTTTTTAGACCACGATGATTTATTTGACCCTATTTTTAAAGTATAAAGCTATTTGGACCTTAGGGTATAATGATTTATTTAATCCTTAGTGACATACTTTCGGATCTTAGGTCTTTATGTTTTAACATTGGATTTAGACCTTAGGGAGGCTTTACTTATGAAGGTCAATTATTAATAAAACTTGCCATAACCATTATTAAGACAATTAAGCAATTATTAAAAGGGTGTCTACCTAATCAATGACCAAGATTTAGACTCATCAAACCAATTCAATGAAAAACTTAGATACTCACACTAATTTGAAGAAGCGACCAACATTATGGATACTTTGATTGAAACCAAAAATTTAAATTTGGGGGTTTCAAAGTTGAGTCAAATTTGGCTCCAACATAGGCTCTGACTGGGACAAGGTGCTGAAAACTTGAGGCTCTTGAGAATTCCAGAATCTCTCAATTTTATTCACAAAAATTTGAACAAAATTTTAACACCTTTGACTTGCTAAGTAAAACTTGAAATACATAAAAGAAAACTTTTTTAGCTCTTCTCTTTTTTTTATATATATACTAAAAAATTGTATGAACAACATGATATCAAAGCAAGTAGAGTATGAAAAATTGTAGATCCCTTTTCATTCAATTTGGAAACAAAGGTTAGAAATTTTAGAAATCAATGAGTTTTATTTTGAAATATTGTAATGCTTGTTTTAGCTAAGTCATAAGATATGATTACACAGATTTTGTCACAACCATTTGTTTCATCATATTTTTTCCCATGTGTGTGTTTGTGCATTATTTTTTGGATTTCTAAATCTTTCAGAACTTTACCATATCTGAGCAAAATAGCCAAGCCTAATATGTGATTTCACTCTTTAAAAATTTTCACCATTCTGCAGGGCTCCACTACCAGTCAGGCGTCTATAGCCTCGGTGGAGTTGCTTCTAATCCCATATTAGTTTTACCCTACTTCCAGTCAAGCGTCTATAGCTCTGGTAGAGGTTTTCCAAGATATCTCAGGAAGTGACTCAGTTTTACTTTATTTTTTATTTTTCTTTCTCGTGAGAGAAGTGTTTGGATATATAAGCAAATTGTGCAATAAGTATATTTGAGTTGAGGATTAGTTTCTCACTATAAAATATGAGTGTAATGATTTTTGGCTCAACTACCCTCTCAAAGATAACTCAGTTCTTCGGACCTTTGAAGTCACCTTAAGTATCATTTGTAATGTGAGGCTTGACATGATGTTTCAATCAACTTTGTTTTCTATCTATTTTATCTCATATCAAACAACTATTGCATAAACACTCATATTTGAAAGAATTGTAAACCTCATCAACATCTAAAATAAATCCCCTTTTTTCTTATTGTCTTTGGTGGAATAAATAGTTAGATATACTCATCAAACTAAGATATCATGTGTACAATAAACTCAAAATTATTCAAGAACAAAAGGGAAGCTTAACTAATAAACAAAATTCACCACTCTATTTTTGGATTTTTGTTTTTCTATTTTTTTTGTAATGTTTTTTTTTGTAAAGTACACCTTCAACAAGGATTGTACATTTTGAGGTGTTGGCCATTAATAGGGATAGCCATTATTTCTCCCTGCAAAGTTTGTAGCTTGTAAGTATTCTGACTGATAACATGGGCAATTTGGTATGGGCCAATCCATTTAGGTTCAAACTTACCCTTTTCACCATGCTTATCATTTTTAGGATCCCAATAGATGACTATATCTCCTTGAGAAAAAGGAGTACCCTTGGCTTTCTTATTAAACAATTTTATAGTTTTCTGGGTTTGTTCCATCATTCTATTGAGGGTCTCTCTTCTTTGTTCTTCTAACAAGACAATTTGGTCAAGCCTTCTCTGAATGGGATTAGGGTTTTCATGATCTTGCAATAAAAGGGAAAGTGCCATTTTTTCCATTTTTGGAGGTAGTAGGGCTTTTTCTCCATAAACCATCTCATAGGGGGTTCTTCCTGTATTTCTTTTAATAGACAACCTATCAGCCCATAAAGCAAATTTAAGTTCACTATCCCATCCCCTTTTATTTTTGCCTAATGACCTTTTTATTCTTGTTATTACATTTTTATTTGATGACTCAACTAAACCATTTCCTTGGGGGTAATAATTGGTAGAATGAGATAATTCAATTCCATATTCAACACAAAATTCTACCATTTCATATGACACAAAATATTGAGCATTATCAGTTACAAGCTTTTTAGGAACTCCATACCTGGTCAAGATGTTTTCTTCTATGAATATGATGACTGCAATAGTTGTAGATGTTCTCAAAGGTGCAACTTCCACCCACTTTGTGAAGTAATCTATTGCAGTTATGATCCACTTATGTTGGCCAGATGAATTAGGCTTGATCTCTCCAATCAGGTCAATACCCCATTGAGAAAAAGGTGCTTCAATAATTACTGGCTTGAGGGGCATGGCTGGTAGATGCTTTTTCCCTATAAAAACTTGGTAGTTATGACAATTCCTAACATATTTATATACATCCTTAAAAAGGGATGGCCAATAATATCCTGCTCTCATGATTTTATTAGTTGTAGCTCTTGGAGCAAAGTGTCCTCCACATAAACCATTATGAAATTCATTAATTATTTTTAGGACTTCTCTTTCATATAAGTAGACTAATAATACTCCATCAGGATGTTTCCAATATAATACTCCATTTTGTATATAATACTTTTGAGCTTGAAGTTTGACTGACCTCATTCTATTTATTGACATATCTCTGGGAAAAGACAACGTTTGTAAGTATGATAAAATTTCTTCATACCATTTACATTCTTCATTTTTTATTCTTCTGTCATCATATGTCTGATCTATGGTGAGAATATTTTCAGATCCTGCTTCTTCTTTGTTAGCCAACAGTTTAGCTAAACCTTGCCCTTTGACTGTTTTAACTATTTTGAATTCAACATCGTATTGCAAAAGTTTTACCATCCATCTTGTTGGTCTTCCTAATGGCTCTGATTGAGAAAAGATATCTTTTATTGCTATAAAGGGAATACAACAATAAACTTTGTTTGAGCCAAATATACCTTTGAAGTGTTCTAAATATTGGATGACTGCATAGGCATGTTTTTCCAGTAGGGTGTATTTAAGATGTGCTCCTTTTAGTCCTGAGCTCATAAAGGCTATTGGCCTTTCATTATTTTCATTATATTTCTGTGAAAGAACTGCAACAATAGAGTGTTCAGATGCATATGAATAGATATTAAAATCTTTTGCATAATCAGGGCAACTTAAAGCTGGAGTGGTTGATATGGCTTCTTTGATCTTGTTAAATGTTTCCATATTTTCTATTGTCCATTTTATTTCTCCAGTTTTCTTCACCATATCATTTATGGGTTTGGTCATTTCTGCAAAATTTGGGACAAATATTCTGATAAAATTTATTTTTCCAAAGAATGACCTTACTCCTTTTAGGTTCTTGGGTGGGGGAATTTTAGAAATGGCTTCTATCCTTTCTGGATCAATGCTTATCCCCTTTTCTGAAACTATATGACCTAGCAATTTTCCTTGTGTAGTTCCGAATATGCATTTTTTTGGATTTAGAGAGATTCCAAATTCCTTGCATCGGGCAAAAACTGTAGTCAAATGTTCTAGATGATCTTCTGGATTTTTAGAAAAAACTGTGATATCATCTAAGTACACTACTACAATTTTGAACATTAATCCTTTGAAAGCAAAGTCCATCGCTCTCTGGAAAGTAGCACCTGCATTCATCAATCCAAAAGGTATTCTTAAATATTCAAATGTGCCCTAGGGTGTGGTGAATGTTGCCTTGTGTCTATCTTCTGGATTTATCAGAATTTGATTGTAGCCTGAAAATCCATCTAACAGGGACAATCTAGTTGAACCTACTACTGCTTGCAGTAGTTGTTCCATGTTAGGCAATGGGTAATTGTCTTTTAGTGAGCTCTTGTTTAAATTTCTAAAATCCACGTAGAGTCTAATGTCCCCATTCTTTTTCCTAACTGGTACTAAGTTGGATATCCAGGAGGAAAATCTTACTTTTCTTATTATCTTGGAGTCCAACAATTTTTGTACCTCTTTTTGCATTACTGGGTGCAGAGTTGGATTGTATTTCCTTTGTTTCTATCTGAATGGCTTGGAATCTTCCTTCAAAGGTATTATGTGAGTCATTACGTCTGTCTTGAAGGTTTTGAGGTCTTCATAAGTCCAAGAAAAATGTTCTTTGTTCTTTTTCAAGAAACTGATATATCCAACCTTTTCTTTAGCAGGTAAGGCCATGTCTACTTTCACTATTCTGGGTTCTTTCATTGAGCCAATATTAATATCCTCAGATATCACTTCTCTGTGTATAGGTTTATAAGCTTTGTCAAAGTCATCGAATAGGCTCTCAAGAGACACTAATCCTTTGGGTATTCTATTAGTTTTCAACTGGATTACTTCTACTGGCTCTCCTATTTGATATTTTAGCTTTTCTTCATCCTTTTCATCATAGATTACATCTGCATACTGATTTTGCAAAGTCATAAAATCCTTAATATCTATATCATCTTGAAAGACCTGTAGATATACTATGTTATCTGGCACAGAAGGTTTATAGACTAAAATAGTTGGGAATCTATCCATATATTCTGTAGTTATCTCTGGGTGATCTAGACCTGAGGCATTTACAACTAAAATATCTGCAACATGATTTTGTTCTCTAGGAATATATGAAATATTGAAAGCCAAAAATTTATCGATTTCTTCCAGTACTGCATTTCTATATTGCTTAAGTCTAGGATGCTTGGTCTGATATTTACCTTTGATTTGTAGTATAATAAGTTATGCATCCCTTGTTATAGTTAAGTAGTTAATACCTAACTCTTTTGCTTTCCTTAGCCCTAATAGTAAAGCTTCGTACTCAACTACATTGTTTGTGCAAGGAAATTGTAATCTATAAGGGATACTAAGGTAGTTTCCTTTAATATCAATCAAATTTACACCTGCACCTACTCCAGATTGGGATTTAGCCCCATAAAATGACATGGTCCACATTTCTTGGGTTAATACTCGATCTGATTCAGCATCAATTATTCTCATATCTTCTGGATCCATGTTCTTTGCATCTGGTACTTCCACCAGGAATGGGTTGTGCCATATTGAATAGACTCCCATCCCTTTTTCTTCCATAGAGTTAACTAAGTTAATCATGGTTTCATCTATTTGAATTAACTCTACGAAATGTTTGTTGAATGGTTCCCTTCTCAAAATTATATTCTCCTTATCTGATATGGGGATGGTAGCATAAGACCAGTCTAGTTGTATTGATCCCCCTAGTTGTTCTGCCCAATGCCTACTGAGTAAAAGTGAGAAGAATGGGTCAACATCAACTACTGCTACATCCATGACAATGCCCTTTTTGGGGTGTTGGTCTAGGTAAACTAATAATCCAGTTATCACCCCTACATAGGGAATTTGTCTACTATCCATTACAAAAATAGGAGTAGAATCTCTAGTATAGATTAATCCCATTTGGTCAGCTATTAGCTTAGGCATGATATTATGTGAAGCTCCACTATCGAGCATGCAATTGTGAATCACATATCTTTCTCCTTCATCTGAATTATATCTTAACGACACATAGAAGGGTCTGACAGAAGATGGTGATCTTGTATCATGTTGATTTTGTCTAGCAACATGACAAGTAGGGTCTTCTTTCTGCTCTACTAATCCAAAAGCTCTGCATACTTGTTCTCTGTATGTTTGAACTTTCATAAGTTCACCAAATGTGATATTAACCTTTTGCTTACTGAGTTTTGACCCAACATCAAATTCTATCTTCTTTATATCCAATGGTTTATTACTTTCTTCTTTGGGAACTTCTTCCATTGATTCTATTACCTCAGGAGTAATCTTGTTAGGGTTCCTATCAGTTTTCTCTTTACTGATATTTTTATTGGTGAAAGTTTATCTTCTTGTTTCATTTGTAGATAATTTCTCTGTTCTTTCAAGGACTGTTCTATTCCTTAAATTTAAAACATGGGTTGCTTCTAATTCTTCAACCTCTTGAGTAGTGGGGATCAATTTCCCTTGCTTCATCTTATCATATCTTGACTCATGTGATTTCTGTAAGATTTTAGTTCCTTCAGTTACTAAGATCTGAGGATGATGATTTGAAGCATATTTATCCATGTCTTCTTCAAACAACCTTTCTCTAGATTCATCTTCAATGGACCAACATGCATTGATTCTTATATCCTCTTCTGATTCTGCATGCATATCTACATTACGTTGATCACTTAGGTGTATTCCACATGCATCAGGGTTATGGGGTGCATCACAAGTAGAGCAAAAATAAGGAAAACCTTCAGCTACATTGGCAGATGGCATTGGGTTAGGGACATTGTTTTGATCCCTATCAGAATCTCTATTTTTCTAGTTATTATTCCCATTACCCCTATTCCTATTCCCTTCTTCAAAACCATTGTTGTTTCCCCAATTCTTATTGTAATTTTTCTTAAAGGGGGGATGATTGTCAATATGTGGTCACTCTGTCTATGAAGATTCATCATTATTTCCATTTATTTCAATTCTTGCTAACCTATTACTCATGTTGTTGAACATTTCTATCATCTGACTAGTCAACTTCTCCACAGGATCAATTTTAGTTCTTCTTTGTATATCAAAAGCCACTCTCTTAGGTTTTCTCTCAGGCATGTTAACCTCTAAAGAATAAGGCTTCATCTTACCACTATCAAGCATATTTCTTTCTATATCCATTGCTTTTTCCATACAACCATCTATGGTAGTGGCTTGTTCTTGCCTTAATTCATAGTTAAACTCTCCTTGAAAAGCATTCTTATAAAAACAAATAGATTGAATATCACTAGGCCTGAGGTTGGTAGGGATTTTGTTTCTTGTTTTTGAAAATATTCTATTAAAATCACTAACAACCTCATTTTCTTTCTTCTTCATAGTGGCTAGCTCAGTTAACAATGATTGTTCATTTTTCCTTTCACCATACTTCTTTAGGAACACCTCTTCCATTTTGGTGAAGTCTGGGATATCATTGTTAGGAAGGGAATTAAACCATTCTCTAGCATATTTTTTCTAAAGTCTGTAGAAATAGTCTTAATACTACATCTTCATGTTCAACTTCCAGACTATCCATTGCATATAAGAAACTTTTGATATGATCCTCTCCAGTTACTGCACTATTTCCTAAAAACTTAGGGAGGTATTTGTGAGCTTTACTGGGTAAGGCATTTAAATTTACTAGTAATGCAAAAGGCCTATATCTGTTAGTTCTCCATAAATGAACATTAACCTGAGCCATTGCTACTGTAGAATTTAATTTCATAGTTGTAGTACCTACGGTGGTATGGGTCTGGGTAGCTTGAACGTAAACTGATGGATTATCTACCTTTGAATGAGAATAATCACATATATCTTCTACTACTGATTTTAAACGTTCATCTATAGTAATATCAGTAGTAATAGTATTCTAAATTTTCTTCACGTACCTTTTACCGCTAGAATTTAATCTACTATTATAAACAATATTCTTAAAAAGTGGAGTTTTTTGGGTATGTATAAATACCTCTAGATTCTCGAGTTCTAGAAATAGCTCCTTACCACTTCTCCTAGTGTTAGCCAGCACGTTCTATTCTCTCATTTTTTATATTTTTCTTCTGGGTTCATCCAATAGAGTCACCAACACCGAGGTGCAGAAAGAACAACATACACTTTTATCAAGAATGCTTGATATTATCACTCATCCTCACAGGAGTCAGTTCTTGGGATAAATCAAGAAAATCAAGAAACCAAAATTTCAAGAAGATCAAGAAAAATAAAATTCAAGAAGATCAAGAAACGTAAAGAAAATAAGATTGAAAAACATGGGTAAGAAAGAACGTAAAAAATGTAAAAATTAAGACAAACGTTCTCTATTCCAACTGGCCACCCATTGATTTAAAGATAATGTCATTTGGAGAAAAACTTTTAAGAAGGTCATTAACTCTTTCTATCAAGTCCTCCCCGACAACGGTGCCAAAAAACTATTGGAACCGATTCTTGCATCCGTAGGATTTTGATTGTCATGCTACAAGAATCCGTTTGAAACCAATGAGCTATTACAGGCTCTAGTCGACCTGCCTCATGTTCTGCTAAACACAAATATTGCTAAAGAAGACTACAGAATGGGTAAGGAAACCCTAACGGTAATTCTTTGATTAAACTTCTAATTACATGCTCCAGATTTATATTAATCTATAAGTATTCTTTTTAAAATGACCAAGCATGAAAACAACCAATTGTTATGCCTTATGTAGACCAGTGCCTAGATTCATTGGGTTGTTATAGCAATTTAACAACAATTTTTAATTATGAACAGAGAGAATGGGGAAAATAAAATTGGTGTTCAAAGATTCATTCAAATATCATAATAAAACAAAGAGTTAACCAACGAGAGAAACATATATAATGCATTCAAATAATGTAACCCATTATACAGTGACACACAATACTAAGACAAAGATATAATAAAATTGAAACTCAAAATTGTATTGATTTCAAGAATTTTTACATGTAGAGTGGGCGGGATGCCTTTTAACTCTATTTTCAAGAAAAATATATCAATACAATGAAAATATCCTATTCAAATAATGTAACAGGTCTCTCCTACTCTACTTGTTCCAATATGGTAACAGTAGAATCTCTGAATCTTAGGCTCAATAGGATAGGAAATAATCTTAGCTTCTTGAGCACTTTCCTATTACAATCCTGCACAACAAAGGGAAGAATAAGAATGAGAAGGAAAATAGACACAGAAGGGGATACAACAACACAACTAACAGGGCACTCAAGTATACCTCTTAGCAAAAATGCTATTCTCTAATTGCTTGATGTAGAATCTATCCACAACTGCCTCTTCTTATAGCCTCTGGTTCTTGATTCTATTATTTCTGGTTGATTTCTAGCCTTACACTTGTCAGCATCTAGTTAGACTCCAAAAATTGGTACAGCTGGCTTCCATTGTCTTTACTATCTTGGTTTTAGCCTTTTTTAAACAAAGATTCAATTCAACCGGTGATTAAGGTATGAGGGAAACCATCTTTTTATTCTTCAATTATCTTCTCTTCAATTGTTTCCCTTTGGGCCTCTTTCTCTTGAACAACTTATTAACTACGTCACAGGAACTCCTTTTGTAGGTACAGGTTTCTGTTGTGATGAACCTAATTCCTATTGTTGACTATAGGTATTAACATTTTTCTCTTTTTGACTTTGTTGCAGCTATTTTATATGTTCATCAATCAATTTCCAAACTCTTGTATCAAATGTGGCTGCAATCCTTAGCATGTTCATTTCTTGCAAGATTTTATTTTTTTGTACAACAATAACAGGCATGTTCCTATCATATTGAGAAAAGTAACATCTCCACAGTATTTACCATAAATGTGGTTTGCCTAATCATTTCTTCCTCATCACCTAGTTCACAGTCGAATCTTTCAAAGGTTTCTTTAAATACCTCTTCTATATCTGAGGCTTCTAAGCATTGGTCTAGGGATAGGCCAATATCTGCCAGTTTCACTGTAGCATCTTTTATTAGGTCATTCATTTCAGTTACAAAATTTATCCATCTCTCCTGGTTTTCTCCAAATAAGGCTGCTTTGAAGAACTCAAAATTGATCTGGATCTTATTACCATCATGTGTCATTATTTCTTGTCCTTGTAACTCTTCAAAATGATCTCCTATAAAGTCTAGGGTAGGGTGGATGATTCCAAAATCCTCTTCTCTTTCCTGCATCAAGGTCAGAATTTCTTGAGCAGTTATTTGAATCACCCTTATTTGTCTGAACATTTCAGTAAACCCTTGGCATGAGCTCTTATTCTCCTTAACATATCCTTTTTCATTACATTTAGATAGTATACATGATCTTGAACCTTTGTCACTGATGGGGGTTGTGCACTTGAAGTGTCTTTTCGAGTCAATTCTTCTTGTTGCTTACTTATTACTGCTTTTAACTCTGCCTTTTCCTTCTCCTCTTTGCTCAGTTGTTTTCTTAGTTTATCAATTGTTTCAACAAATTGATCTATGACTTGGACCTGCACTACTTTAGCAACTTCTACCATCTCTCCCTCTTTTCCTAGCACTGATGAACCCCCTGTTTCCTCATTAACTCTGAAGACTAGTGGATTTTGCAGAGGAGGAAATTAATTTTTTCTAGATACCTCTGATTTATCTTCTTCTATGAATTGTCCTTTCATATTCCCCATCCCTACTACTAACTGCAATTCTTGTTCATTTGTGGTAGTGAAGGTGGTCTGCTCATCTATTCTTTCCAAAACAACTTGGGTAGTAGGCAAAGACAATCTGGGTCTCTTCATTTCCATAGGAGTTACCTCTTTTTGATTCTTCACTAGGTGGCTTCAGAAAAGGCCACCTAATCCACCAGTTCTCCTAGGATTCATTTGTATTACTGATGGAATTTTAATCTCCTGTCCCTTTATGTTTATAGAGGTAGGGATGGCCATGGGTGCCAATTTCTTCACACTAGTTACAGCTAATACATTATCAAAAATGGGAACTATAACTTGCTCTATGGGTGATGCTTCTTGAGTGGATGTAGTTACCATTTCCTTTCCTTTATCTGTACTGGTTTTTTGAGAAGCTTCTTGAGGAATGTTTGGTGTTGCTTCTATTCTGAGTTGAGCATTCTCGGAGCCTGACTTGTTGTTCTATTACATCAGCAGCTTTAACAATGACCTCCATTAGATCGATACCCTGTTCTTCTATTAATTCTAATAAGGGGTCTTCCTTGATTGTTGGGCCTGTCCTTGGTATAACAGGTGCTACAACATCCACTGAATTTTCTCGAAGCCTTCTTAGTTCTGTAGGGTAATCATAGGCTTCATAAACCTGTGTGCTACCTCTTTTTTCTAGGGGGAACTCATTCCATACTACCTACAAATCTAATCCTTTCTCCATAGCTTCTAACAAGCTTTCTTCAAAAGCATCTTCCCGATGTTTTATTCGAGCATATTCTCTCTTTTCCATCATTCTGTTGTATGTTCCCTTTGGGTCATAGAATCTCCAAGATATTTCATCTAATCCCATGTTGTCCAATTCAAACATTCCTTTGAGCAGGGAAGGATATCCAAAAAATACAAAATCTCCAAAATGATAAGGAACATCGAGCCAGGGGACCTTACCATGTTTCTTTACCAGTCTCATCTTAGCCTCTTCTGCCACCTGCCTGCATAATTCTAAAGCTGCTATGGATAATGGGCAGTATTGTGGTAGCACCTTAGGAGGGATCTTAGCTCCATACAATCTGATATAAGTAAAACCCTCTATGAAGAAGAAATCTCCAATTTCCTTTTCTTTAATGAAGGCTTTTACCCCTAGCCCTAATCTCTCTGGAACTAACCCAGTTAAGGCCCAATGGATTTCTACCATGAAATGATCACAGAACCAGCCCATGTGAGTTCGTCCTTCATGAAGTCTCCAGAAGCTATTCTGAACATAGGGGCTGTCGATGGCTTTTACTCTTTTACGGGCTTCTTCTCCCAATTGGCCCGCTATTAGGTGAATGAGAAATGAATACTATGAAAAATGAGGCATCTCCTGCCTCTGTTTGAAAATTGCTCTTCTTAATTCTATCATTTCTTTATGTATTTGGGTACTCAATTCTAGTTCCCAGGCATAAATTGGAGTGTTATATGCCCTATTGCATTGTGCAGCTAAATATAAAACCCTTTTTGTTATTCTATTCAGATCTTGTACTCCCAAAACTATGTTTATCATATCACAAAAATCTTGTACCCAGGGTTTAAAAGCATTTTTGTTGATTGGGAATTCTTTATCTATTGTTGCATATGTATCGAACAAAATTTTAAAGACTTCCATATCTGTAAACATACGAGATTGGTGTTCGATTACCTAGTCTACCAAAAAAGTGGTATAATTCGTTAAGTTGAACACCTCCTGGATATGCTCGACTTTGATGTTGAACACCCACCAATTCTTGTGGTCTCGAAAGGTCCTCGTTCTTTCGTCATATGCTACTACCAGCCAAGCCATCAAGTCTGAGGAGAAGTGCACTTTTGGGCATATCAGTTTCCCAAGGTTACTATTCCATCTGTTATTTCTGGGGAAACCCTTGTATTGTAACCTATGAGCTTTATGAAATAAATCCACCATTATCCATGGGGTCCTATTATCACCTTCCATCACTTGGGTGAAACTCTTGATACAGGCATTGTCAATCTCGTATAGTTGAGCTGGGTTTGGTTTTTTATCTGCCCCACATTTTTGAGCAAACTCATACATGGTGGTACCGGGAATAGGTGGCCCAGATATCACAGAGTATGGGGATCTATTTGTGATGAATTGCATAGCTTCCCTAGTGTCTGCAGGTATGAAAACATCTCCCCATGATGCCATTGTTCTTAATGTAGCAGGTAAGGTCTTTCTGTGATACTTGAAAACTTTCTTCTCTCTGTACCTCCTATGTATCAACCTTCGCTCTTAGATTACCAGGGTAGTAGCCTCGACTATTTTCATGGGTTCATATACAGGGTGGTGGAATGAGTCTGATAAATTTGCATATTTTGTCATCAACCCGATGTCACCAACTGTTATTCAAAATCGACCAATGGAAATCTGCCACCGCATATTTTTCCTAGAGTTGAGAGTTTATGGTGAGTAATGTCTTTTATCTTACGTGCCCTGGGCCCTTTTGATTTGTGTGCCTGTAATCATTTATAAACCTCTGCTATTGGTCATTGGGAACCTTTTTATCAGACGTGGAACTGATATGTGCCACTGGGATGACTTTATTTTTAAATCTTATGCCACCTCAGGTTCGAATGGTAACTAAATCCTTGGGATTGATTATATTTCATTTAGGCAGTGATCTCCCTCAGGATTTCTACAAGATCTGGTTCTTGGTGTGAGTGACGAATTTTATTGCCTCGAAGGTTTCCCTTTTTCCTTAAGTCAAACATGATCAAGCGCAACCGTTGGATGTGCTCCTTTTGTCATTGTCACCATGGATATGTTTGAAACCTGTAGGTTAATTAATCGAAAGAAACATGCTCTAAACCCTCTTTAAATTTTGACCAATAAGGATGGGGATTAATAATGGGTTCACAGTATTGTTAAATGCATTTAACCTTTAATTAATCAAGCATTTTCTTTAAACTTACCTTCGATTTACCTTAGGGTCATGCGCTACCATTGGATCTGAGTGTAGGTGAGCGCATTCGTTAGATCCATTGAAGATGCTTATTCATTAAACCCTTTGTATTTTCTTTGTCTTTACTCTGACTCATGCATGACCATTGGATTTATTTTATCTCAATGAAGCGCTGTCGTTAGATCTCGATAGTTGATTCATCACTTAACTCTTTGGCTCGTGCATTGTCGTTGGATTGCTTTGAGATGAAGCATGTTCATTGATGTCTTGGGACCTGCACAATAGTTAGTCTTCCTACATCTGATTGGGTTAATCATGCTTGTACTATCAAAAACCTTTGGTTTGGTAATAATTCATAAGACATTATTTAAAGGTTAGAGACCATACCTTCATTGATTTAATTTTCTAATAACGTGGTATATTAATCTTCATCTAATCATGATTATCCAATATTAACCCCATGATTTCTTTATCTTAATAATTCTATTTAAACCTAGGTAGCATATTACACGTTTACCTTTCCTTGCGATCGTCGTTAGATCTTACCATGGTGAAGGCGCGACCGTAGATTCTTTCGACCATGTGCTTGGTTTAACATAAGATAGAAGGGACAAATTATAAAGTATTTAATTAACCAAAAGAAAACCTTTAGATTAAACCTTGATCACTTTTACTGACATGCACCATCATATTTGAGCGATGATGAGCGCAGTCATCGGATCTCCTATACCTGCACACTTTAATAACTAGGGGGTGCATCTTTTAATTTTGATTAATCTCGATTAAGCCAAAAGGGGGAGATTAGCTGACGTGTTAGACCCTTGCTAATTACTTGATTAACTTTACCTTTATCTTTGTCCTCATCCGATATCTTACCATCCATGATTTTCGATGCGGTCGTTGGATCTTAGATGGCTATTGGCGCAGCCATAGATTTTAATCAACCTACAAGTTAGTTACCAAAGGACGCATGGTTTAAATCATGATTAAGCCAAAAGGGGGGTGATTATCCAATGTGCTTAGACCCTTGTTAATTCATTTTAACCTGCTTAATTAATCTTACGAGATTTTACCTTTTTAATGCTTCTTTTATTCGTGCGCCACCATAGGATTAGATCTGGATCGAGCACTGTCATCCGATCTTCCTAACTTGCTCGATGATTATTCCAAAGGGGGCGTGGACTCTTAATGCTAATTTTAATACATGATTTATTTGAATCTGGCGCTACCATTAGATCAAACATTGCTTGGGCGCTACCGTCCGATCGGTTGGACTTGCTCACTATTTAATTTAAAGCTTGACCCATGTTGACTTCTTTTAAAGTTTTGACTCTTTGGTAAGCGTGCAACCATTGGATTGGATTTCAATCGAGCACTGCCATCTAGATTTGCCAAGTTGCATGAATTTTAATCACTTACTACCTTAGGTGATAATCCTTTTTAGACCTTTTGACTTTATCATTCGGGTTTCTTTCGAAGGCGCATCCATCGAATTTAGATTTTAAAGATGCGCTACCATCCGATTAAGCCTAAGACATGATCTATTTACTTCTGACCATGGTTTTGACTTTTGACTTATCTCTTGGTTGATCTTATTAACGCGTCATCGTCCGATTACCTTTGGATCAAGCGTGGCCCTTGGATTAAATCTAAGGTGCTCATTTGTTAGTCTATTGGGGTGCATACCCTTAGGTTTTAATTAAATTTTGATTTTAACCTTAGGCTAGCGCTTTTGAATTTTGGTTTTTAGACCACGATGATTTATTTGACCCTCTTTTTAAAGTATAAAGCTATTTGGACCTTAGGGTATAATGATTTATTTAATCCTTAGTGACATACTTTTGGATCTTAGGTCTTTATGTTTTAACATTGGATTTAGACCTTAGGGAGGCTTTACTTATGAAGGTCAATTATTAATAAAACTTGCCATAACCCTTATTAAGACAATTAAGCAATTATTAAAAGGGTGTCTACCTAATCAATGACCAAGATTTAGACTCATCAAACCAATTCAATGAAAAACTTAGATACTCACACTAATTTGAAGAAGCGACCAACATTATGGATACTTTGATTGAAACCAAAAATTTAAATTTGGGGGTTTCAAAGTTGAGTCAAATTTGGCTCCAACACCTATCCAGAGTACTAGGACCCGTACAAAGAGAACTGTGAGGACTAGCTCCCATAGTTCACACAAGGACAGAGCTAAGGCAAATGTGAGACAGGGGGCACAGGCCTAGGTTGATGGATTTATTATACTGGCTTAATTTTGAGTGTAAGATCGAGTGACCTACATAGTTGTAGCCTTATGGTGATTTTGTACCTCCATGTACTCATTTGAAATACATATATATGATATCTAGACTTTGATACTTATTATGTGTATATTTTATGATTATATTTTTATTTTTATGTGATTCAGTATCATGATCTTATGTGATATTATGTGATGTGATGCTTTAGATATTATGGCATGGATGTGTAGGTGGACTACTTTATGATATTATGCTACATGGTGTGGATGCTTAGATGGCATTATCTAGATGTGTAGATGCATTGTGATGATGGATGCATATATGGATGCAATATTTATTGTTAAATGTATGTTTAATTTTGGTCTATTATATGCATCTAACTTATTTTGTTATGATATGGTAAATGAGATGTGTAATGCATTGTGTTGATGATCTAATGTGAATGAACCTGTATGCTTTAATCACTTAAAAATATCGTATGATGTGACATGGGTTTTGAAAGTCTAATGGATGACACCACATAATATATAAAAATCATGAATAAATAATCTCTTATAATAATAATTAATCATTTAAACATCCAAATGTGAGATGAGATGATGTGATATGTATGTACTTTCTTTATGAGCTTTTGTAAGTTAAAAGATATACCCAAAATAGTCAGTGACCATCTAAATGTCATCGCTGACATTCATCTGGTATCTATCCTATTTTATGCACACCTTTTAACAAACAAAACCTCCTAAAGAAATTTTTTGATGTGAGTGATGATATGAATTGTTGCTATGAGGGGATTTTAGAGGTTTTCCATGAGACTCAAACACCCTAGTTGTTCCATAAAAAGTTGTATACTGATCATACAGAGATTCTAAAGGATAAAGTTTTGCTATGAAGACCTATATACTCATTATCCCTGTGTGTGCAAGTGAATATATTAGATAAAACATAAGCATACCCCAATGCTAGGCAGGATTCATTCAGCCCATTGTTGTAATGGGGATCCTCAAATTTTTATCCTAATCCTAAGTTGGACTAAGTTGGATTAGACCACTAGGTGGTATAGGACACCTAAAGCTAGCTCTTCCACATGTAAACATTGGTCTGTACAAAAGCAAGATGCTAATGTGATAGACATATCATCATGCGTAAGGATACATTGTGGTTCGTCCATGTGTAGACACCTAAAATGTGCCATGTCGAGGGTGACTACTCATATGGACATGCTACAAGACCATATGGAGGATCTTGGATAGACTCCAAGATAGAGCAGTGGTTCTAACCACTCAATTTGGGCACCTTAGCCTAATAAGTCTGAATCGCAGCCCAGACCTGCGGTCTAAAGTTTGAACCATGACTAAGGCCTATGGTTTATAGTCTAGACCGCAGCTATAACCTGTAGTCTTAACTGAAGTTCATTTGGCCTTCATTCGAGCCAAATCAGTTTGAATGGCCATTTGTTCTAGAAGACAGTGGTTAGAGAATAGAAGCTTCCAATCCAACTATCCTAACCACCCCTTATTGATATTGGCTTCTCCATGAAGCCACCCCTAGCCCTGGGACATCCTATAAGTACCCCTAAGAATTAGGGAAAAATAGAGAGAGTGCATTTTGGATATCAAAGCAGCGAAGCCCTATCAAATTTTGGACTCACCTAAGTGCATAGAGAGAGCCTTGTTGCCATACCCATTGTCAATTTATCAAGCATCATGACGAATTAGGCCATGGATGCCCTAAGGACCTAGGAGAGCCAAGAAACGCTAATTTGGGCAAACAGAGGCCCTCATAGTGAATCAAGCACTAAACTTGTTAGAAGGACACCGAAGGCAATCCTTGAACATCAATTGGACAAGGATTTCAAGCCCACTACCCTTGATTTTGAGGGTAAACTCACTTGAGTGCTAACCATAGATTTCAGCTACGATTTACAGTGCAGACCATGCACTAGTGCTGCGATTTGCAACATAGGTATTGTCACCTTACTGTTTTCAATTTTTCCCATCTAGTTATATTATATTAGTCATTTGCATGGTTAAATTGTAGTTTTAGAGACTTCTTACTGATAGATTAGTATTTTTTCTAACTTATTTTCATCATAGTTTAGACATTAATGGTTCCTTTTCACGTTATAATGCTTCATTTCAAGTAATTGGTTCCATAGATTGATAGTTGTGCTCTTCATTTACATATTTCCATAAATATTAATATTATTTATATATTTTTAGCATAGTTTATGTATTTTATTGATCTTACATCATTATGATATTTTCATGCTATTTGTCTTTAAAGGGCCTCATCATGAGAGGCTTCCTATGCTTTTGACATCCTTGTGTTGTTTCTTTATTGTAGGAAATAGGTTTCTAAGGAGCTACAACCATTAATTTCATTCCTCAACATGAAGAAGAGGGTTCACTCCACCCTAGAGCACTTCGTGTCACCTTAAGGGCTTGATAGTGCATTTCACCCCTGAGGGGGATTGAAATAATTGTAATTGCGTATCAAAATAGAGTATCCCTAAGAGGGCCTTACTTGTAATCAAAAACTTGTTGATTTTAATGGAATAATAGAGGTATTTATTGTAATTTCCATGTGTTTTATCCATTTATGTTTTTGAATATCAATTTTACTTTGTTTATGCAATTACAACATTTTGGGTGCACACATTTTTGGTTGTACAAAAGGCAATCACCACGGAAATCCGCATAAATAGAATATGACTGTGTGTTCTTGAACTTTTTGACTTGTAGGTATAGACCAAAGCTATCAACTACAGGCCAAAAATTGAACCGAAGGTTCAACCCACGGGCCACAGTTAGAACCATAGACCAGACCTGCGGTTTCCAACAAACAGCACAAACAACAAAAATTAAAGAGCCAATCATTACAGGACCTGAGGTAGGCTTAGCCCTCTATAATTTTTTTTCCTCTATTTTTTTACAACATGCACAATTTCAAATGCAAATTAGGAAAAATCACTAAAAAAGGGGAAATCAATCATCCTAGTTTGCTTTTGCATTTACTTCCATAGAAAAGCACTGTTAAGAACAACAAACCTATGATTGCAGTCCACCCTAGGCTACAACATTCTTGATAGAGTGTCTTGTTTGGTTTGCATGTGTGAGGCCCAATTAGTGGCCAATTATCATCGTAATGTGCATTTTCTAAAAGAGCATCTAGAATAGCTTGCATTTTTAAAATTTGAAACATTATTTCATTTGGATAGCATATAGAAAATGAGCACGAGTGTTATATGATGCATTTCTTTTATGTACATTAAAACAAACCACACACACCACTTGGAACTTAAACGCTAGTGAGTTGGGCTTGACATCCAACCACTAGTAGGGTTCAACAATGATGGGCATAACTTCCATCCATTGGCCCAAATCCTACGAACCTTTTGGATACTAGACCAATACCGGATCCTAGAACCTTTTGTACCCTAGAAAATTTACATGTATTCTCTTCAGATGGTATAACACTGACTGGGGGAAAAGAGGTGAGGATCTAGGAGGACCTGTGCTCCCTAACCATGTGTAGGCTTCATTACCATACATTATAGGTTGGATTACACGACTTGGAGTTCATAGCCAAGTTGTCGATCTGCAAGCGTACATGTGAAAGCCATTAAACTGAGAATAAAATCCAACAATTTTTGCAAAACACGATAAGATTTTCTACACTGATACAACACATATTGAAAACACATCAAAAAGTTTAGGGCTCACTTTCAAAATTTAATACGAGATAATCATCATTGTATACCTTGTTTGCTTAATAATAAAAGATACATATAGACGCTAGGTACACAATGGTGGATACACAATATGGTCAGCAAAGGTCTAAAATTGATGCCAATGATCAACCCCTAACCAATTCATAGTAGCATGTGTCAATTCCTCACCCACATGAGCGAACCGAATGTCATTCGACAAGCATTAGAGGAGATAACTCGACACGATGGGAGCCCATAGAGCATACCCCGGATAGAGGAGATTCAGTACACTCCTCTAGGCATAGGATAGAATAGGAAGCCTCTCAACATGAGGGTGTTCCACTTGAAAGCCATAACTAAGACTACACTACACATGTGCCCATGGGTTCAGCCAAAGAGTTTGTTATGTAGGGGACCAGGTTGGTGCCCCTACGTACTAAGTCCATAGGAGTATCCATACCTCCACCTTATGAGTATATAAGGACTAGATATCCACAAATTCAGGGGCAGGTAGACAGGATCGCTATGAGCATAGGTCTATCCATACTCCCATGCGTGGTCCACCATGCAAGATCACCATTGATATATCAAAGGTGGGAGCTAATGACACACCATCGCATGAGAGGTGCTAGTTTAGAAAGCTAGATGATCTAGGTAGTGTCTTAGAGTAGTTATGCTGCAAGCCTTCCACTCCACCCACTTGTGCCCCGAGTGAGCGTAGCATGAGTGTCATCAAGACTACTAGAGAGCACGGAGAGGCTTCTAAGCACCCTCATGTCACACACCCACTATATACGCATGGTGGTTCATAGTATAGGATACAAAAAGATGCTAATGCCATATTCATAGATAGAGGCAAAGGTACAACACATCAGTCCTATGGGTACAAAACCAACAAGGTCGCTCATACATAGCAAGCATACCAGAGGCCTCCCATAGCCAATCATATCGATAGGTCGCATCTACTGGTATCAGAGCAGAAATGCCAACTCCTCCAAGATCAATTGGAGGATGCTTGCCTAGAGAGGCAGTGCATTGAAGATGAAAATGTTCCAGCGTAGAGACTCATTATATAGAGGCTATATGATAAGTGCATGCGCGAAGAGGTTATCCTTGCCCAGAAGGAGTACATAGAGAATGAGGATAGGATATCTAGGGATGGCCTATATCCTCATGATGAGCATAGAGAGCGTGTATATAGAAAGGATTTGTCACAAGCCGATATACATCAAGAGCAAAGAGATGCTCATACTCATGCTAGTTCCAAATAGAGAGAGCGGCCACCACCGCTCAATGATCAAAGGTAGAGGTAGCATGAAGAAGTAGAGGGAGATGGATACGAGTAAGAATATCCTAAGAGCTCTTGAGATAAGGAGGAAGATCCATGTCGTCCATCTTGTATGAGGAAGATAGTACCTCCTAATCCAAATCCATGTCAAATTAGGGAGGAGGACTTTCTATCTTTGGAGGCCTATAAGGCCTTAGCCAAGAAGATCAAAGCCATCGAGAGACAAGGCACGACTATTCAAAATCATACATTAAGGAAAATTCATAATGAGCCTTTGGATACTTTTATGCCTACTCTAGATTACCATGAGTATTTTGATATGCCCAGGTTATACAAGTTTAAGGGTGATGAAGATGCACAAGAACATATCACGAGCTTTCTAGACGCTTGTTTTCAGATAGTAAGCAATGATGCATTTTTGTTGCATAATTTCATCATGACACTTTTTGATCCAGCCTAGGAGTGGTTCAATCAACTAAAGAAACATAGCATAATGGGTTTTGAGAAATTAGTTGATGCATTTCTTGAACACTATTCCTTTGGCATCAAGAAACAAGCCAATATTTCTAATTTGGCTGTGCTAGCTCAGCGCGATGATGAGCCAATTGAGTAGTATGAAAAGAGATGGAGGAGACTAATGGTCAAGTTGCCATTCCATATTCCTACCACAAAAATAACCTGAATTTTTAAAAAGAGTTGTGCCAAGCACATCTCATTACTGTTGCAACTGCAACAATATCCTACATTCAAAGATACTTTGGCACAATCCAAAGTGATCGAGGAGATCAAGTTGTAGGAAGGCAACTTGAAGCTCAAGAACAGGAGATAGGGACAAAATAAGAGTGCCACAAAACAACAAGGCAAGTAGGCACATGTGAATCAAGTGGTGTTGAATCTCCAAAGGGGGGACAAGGGGCAATAGAAATAGAATTATCAAGCCCAACCTCCTCCTACATAATATGAAAAGCGCAACAACAATTATAAGGGCAAGAAAAAATATCAATGCCCACATCGCTAGTTCACACCATTTATAGAATTTCTAACATCAATTTTCCATCAATTGTGCGAGGCCAAGGTAATTAGATTTCCTGAAGTCAAGATGATAGACCCCAATCAACCCAAACCAAAGGGGTACCAAGAAGACATGTTTTGCATTTTCATCGAACGACCATGAAATTGAGGTGTGCTGGACTTTCAAACACATGGTACAAAATATGATTGAAAAATGTGAGATTGTAGTGTCGCACACCCCGTAGGCACCCGATAATCAAAATATGGGAATTTATAAAAATCCCTTACCAAATCATGAGGCGCCTCACAACAACATTGGCTAGGTCAACCAGGTGTGAATCAAACCACCTACCCAGGGGTTCGTAGGCATGGTGAATGTTGTCACTAGACATAGGAGATATGAACAACTGAATCAACCTCTTTCTCCCATTCAAATACAAGCCACTCTGAATTAGCGATCAATGCAGAATATTCCAGGCCCACCAACAAGACCGATGGTGATCATAAGGAGCAAGTTGTTCCAAAACGTGCAGACAACTCCTACAAAGTTATCGATATATGAGCTAATACAACAATCCCCTAGGCATAGGGAGACTCTTATAAATATTTTTATTTCCATTGAAGTACAGTCCCAGGATGCATAGGCATTTACTAATTTTGTGGGACATGTACAACAATGTCAGGAACAGATGATCCCATTTTATGATCATGAGATAAGGATGGTTTCTACAACCATGGCTGACCCACCATTGCACATAATAACATGTGTAAATCACATGTCATTTAAAAGGGTCTTAATCGATATCAGCTCATCGATCAACATAATAACGACTAAGGCACTGAGTCATTTGAAGCTGCCTAAATCACATGTTGTGCCCACTACATTTATATTAAGAGCGTTTAATTATGCACTATGTTTTACTATTGGCACAATTATCCTACCCATGTAGGTGGTCCTGAAGACCATCTTTGTGATGTATCATGTGATAGAAGGGGCCATGTAGTACAACATATTAATCGATAGGCCTTGAATTCATGAAATGCGTTGCATTCCCTCGATATTGCACCAGTGTGTGAAGTATATTCATGAGGGACAAGTTCACATCATGTCATCAAACGAAGAACCTTTTAAGTTCATGAACCTAGAAGATTTTCTTGGGGGTTTCATACTCCCATAAACGCACCAAGATTTTTGGTCGTCATCACCGGTAAAGAAGCCAGGAGGTAAACCAGTAGTATGTGATCAACCAATGCCATTTGTGTCACACAGATTGGAGCACACCACTACCACTTCCCTAAAATCATCAACATCAGTCATGCATCAGGATGAAAGGAAGTTGAAGGTAAAAATGGGTAAGAAAGAGAAGGAGCGTGAGCCCGAGCTAGTTGCCGAGGAGGTTCCCAATCCTATGGAAGTTGAGGAACCCCAAGACAAAGCCGAGGAGGCACCTTAGCCTACCTTGAATGTATATTTAGTAGGATCATCTGCACCACGGGTGACAGTACATCTTGCCAACACCAGATTAGGCAAGTACCTTGTGCAGAATGTAACCTTCAGACCAATTTTGAAGACTATGCAAGAGATGGGCTGATCGTTTGCTCATCGTTACCCAGTTGGATTGGTGGTTCTATTGGGAAAACCACCTAATAAAACTAATTTCATCTATGTAGTGCTATATCATCTTCCAATGTAAGAGCCCATGGATGAGGATGACGATGAACCTTTCATGGTAAACATTCATTATCTATCCAACCCGGAGTATGCCATGTGTGTCTTCGAGTTACATCATTGGCATGGATATGGTCTTGGTCTCTTTTAACAAGGACGTAGGACTCTATTGGAACCACGTTATTAGTTAGTCACTGATAGGTTTAGTTTAGGGTTATAGATATGAGGGCAGGATGATTTGCTCATAGCATCCCTAGATCGTCTGTACCTTATTATGGCGGGTGATGTGGATTTTTATCCATATCATCTTGATCCTTCCTATTTCTTGGGGAATATCCCTATGATATTTGTCATCATCGCTGAGCCACTCGAAGATCATCATGCAAGGCTCCTTGAGTAGACTGAGACAGAACTAAACCCCAGAGATAACTTGGAATACCAAACCCGTGATGTAGTAGATGACACAGATGTGTAAGGGCATAACCCCATTACTGTATGTGATCTCAAGCTAGGAGATCTTTGTAATGAAGATGGAGTAGAGTCCACCTCTGATATGAGTGGACCAGTCTATGATGCAGATGAGGAATACTAAAATGATAATGAATCTAGATATGAAGTTGAAGGTGCCTATGTGAGGCCCTAGCATGCACATCATTTATTGCCTATTGAATCGATATAGGTTATCAAAGAGATCCTTCCCAACATTGATCATTTAGGGGAAGAATTAGAGCTATATTTCTTGGCGATGTCACACTTGTGATATAATTATCCAATTTATCCAGATAGTGATGATGGAAATCAAACAGTCAGATTCATGGGGCCGCACTTACCAGAGCAGCCCCTAGTAGTGGGGGTGAATGAAGGACTCTATTATGATAGTGATAAATAAAATGAGTTAGAGAGGGTCTACCTTGGTCCTCCTTATTTGCATTATCATCATCTACCCATCGATATAGATGAGGTCTATCAGCAGTTGCGTGTTGGTCCTCATCTGAGAGCAAGACGATTAAACCTGGATTAAATTTATCGATTTGTTAAACCCCTTCCATCGACCTACATGGAGCTCCGGGAACCAAATGATCATATTTTGTAGGTAGTGCATAGGTAGAATCTAGTTGTTCATAGTACTCATAGAGAAGACCCCTTTGTGCCTGTGCCATTAGAGCCAGATCGTGGGTATGAGGACTATGTAGATTTTGTAGAAGTCAGTCCGTGTGGTCCTAGAGATCAATTCCATTCCATAAACATGGTCTCCATTTATTTTACCACTCCACTCTGCAATCTAGAAGATCCGTCCAAACCGTTGTATATTAACAAAGATGTTATCAATTGGGATTACATTGATTCACCCATTGATCCTGAATATTTCTTCCCTAATGAATAAATGTTGTAACATTTCCATTTTACGCCATGTTGTGCATATGATGTTTATCATGCTGAAAATGCTTCCAATGTGGAACCTACATTTCCATTTTACGCCATGTTGTGCATATGATGTTTATCATGCCAAAAATACTTCCAATGTGGAACCTATCAACCCTGTTGATGACATCCATTTTATTCCTATGCCTCATCAGCTTGAGGAGGGATCACATATGTCAATAGAGGAAACATTTGAGGTGGATATCAGTAATGATCCCACCAGTGCAAAGAAGGTTAAATTTGGAGAGATTTTCACTCCAGATGAGCAGGCCATCCTCATCCCTCTACTGAAAGAGAGAAAAAAATTGTTTGCTTGGAAGTACAAGGATATGCTAGGTCTAGACCCAAAATTGGTTACGCATAACATTTCACTAGATTTGACGAAGAAGTCGGTCAAGAAAAATATTAGAAATATGCACCCAAAAATAAGCCTTAATGGTGAAATATGAGCTATAAAAGTTGTTGGATGTGGAATTTGTGATCTCCATCGACTATCCAGAATGGGTGTCCAATATGGTACCTATGGGAAAACCCGATGGAAGAATCCGTATTTACATGGATTTTAGAGACCTAAATAAGGCAACACCCAAAGATTCATTTCCATTGCCCAATATTGATGCTCTCGTAGATGCAACTGCAGGTCATGAAATGCTCTCCTTAATGGATGCTTTTTCTAGTTACAACCAAATTTAGATTAAACTTGAAGACCAACATAAAACCGAGTTTATAACGCCATGGGGAATGTTTTGCTACAAAGTTATGCCATTTAGCATTAAAAATATTGGTGCCACATATCAGTGGGCCATGACATACATTTTTCATGACTATATGCATAAAATTCTAGAATATTATATCGATGACTTGTTGGCCAAGTCATTGCTGCGAGAAGAGCATGCAAAGGTCTTAAGGAAGGTCTTAGATTGCCTAATAGAGCACAATGTCAGGCTGAATCCTAAGAAGTGCGTATTTGACATAACTTCTAGAAAACTACAAGGATTCATTGTCTTTAAGTGAGGCATCGAAGTTGACCCAGCGAAGGTCACAACCATCTTGGAAATGCGTCCTCCCACCAATATTAAGGAATTAAGGAGACTTTAGGGCAAGGTAGCATCGATAAAGCAATTTATCGCTCAGTTATCATATAAATGTCGACCCATGAATCAAATGCTACATAAGGGAGTCCCATTTAACTGGGATGAGGACTACAAGGCAGCCTTCACTAAAATAAAGCAATACTTGGAAATGTCACCAGTGCTAGCTCCACCAAGGCTAGAGGTGCCTTTTCTACTATATATATTAGCAACTAACTTTGCACTGGGAATCATGTTATCCCAAAAGAACGTGCAAGGGAAATAAAAGGCCATATAGTATATTAGTCAAACCTTGGTGAGCTATGAGCTTGGGTATGCATATGTGAAAAAATTGTGTTTAGTAGTAGTGTTTTCTACAAAGAATGTATGACACTATATGTTAAGTCATATGACAAATGTTATATCCAAACAAAATCCTTTGCAATACATGATGAGTAAGACTTATCACAATATGCGTACTACGAAGTGGAACATGCTATTGACAGAATTTGATCTAGAATTCATAAGCTAGAAGTCCATTAAGATATAGGTCATAGTGAATCAATTATTTGAGGCACCATTTTCAAATAGTAGGCTTCTAACAATAGAGCTTCCAGACGATGTAGTATTTATCATATTTTGAAGCTCCCAAACCTAAAGAACTAGATAATAATGCTAATATGACTCTATTTTTTGATGGTTTGAAGTGCGAGCAAGGAGGTGGTGCCAGAATAGTGTTTTTCATGCTGTAAGGAGCTCCAATGTCCTTGTCATTTAAGTTGGATTTTTGTGAACCAACAACAATGCTAAGTATGAAGCCCTATTGCTGGACCTCCACATAGCCATCGCCATGAATATTAAGATATTAAACATCTTTTGTAACTCCTTGCTCATAGTAAATGAATTCAAGGGGCTCTTTTAGTGTTGATGTCCTATACTAAAAGCCTATAAATATCTAGTTGACACATATTTAGCTAAATTTGAATGGTATGACATCAAGGTAATCCATCGGTCATCAAACAGGTTTGCAGACACAATGGTATCCTTGGGATATTTAATCCCTTAGAATCCATCTACGAATTTCACTACCATCCATGTCAATATGCTTTTGCATCTAGAAGCAGAGCGTGTAGCCTATGATAACAGAGAATCAGTCAACATGATTAGTGTAGAACCAAAAGTTTAATGGTTATGCAAAGTTGAAGACTTTCTTAAGAATACACCTTGGGGGTCATTAACCTCTCAGAGTCCTATAGGGAGTGGTACTACCATTCACCACAAGGTTGTTTTTTAGTCTACATTTGCAAAGGAAAATACGTATGGGGAGCAATTCATCTTAGCAGTCGAAACTAAGGCTTATAAAAATTGGATATCACAAATTAAAGACTTCCTGAAGCTTAGTATAATTCCAGAGGAATTTCCACATGCCACAAAGTGCACATTTAAATATAAAGTGGCTAAATATATCTTAATAAGAGACATCTTGTACCAACGAGGCTACGATGGAGTTCTCCTTCATTGCTTAGAGTCCCAATAGGCATCATGGGCGATTTCACAAGCTCATGATGGTACGTGCGATGGCCATTTCAGTGACATGGCCATCATCAAGCGCATCCTTAGAATGGGCTACTATTGGACCACTATGGATGAGTGCAATGTTTATGTCAAGAAATGCATTAAATATCAGCATCATGCTAATCTTACACACTTGCCATCACAAGCCTTAAAACCCATCCAAGCGGCTTGGCCATTTGCTCAGCGGGGATTAGATATTATAGGCAATATCTCTCCTTCATCATAGGGTTGACATACATTCATAATCACGGCTACTGAGTATTTTACAAAGTGGTTGGAAACAATACCCTTAACAATGACAACTGGAGCTCGTATAGCAGAGTTTATACTGGAGCATATCATAAGTCGTTTTGGGATTCCATCCAAAATAATATCGGATAATGGAACGTATTTCAAGAACAAAACTATGAGAGATTTGACATCCAAATATAGAATCAAACACAGTTTTACGACTCCATACTATTCACAAGAAAATAGGTAGGTTGAAGCTTCAAATAAGACAATGTTGGTCATATTGAAAAATATGGTACAATAAAACCACAAAGAGTGGCATATCTAGCTGCCCCTTGCATTATGGGCTTATAGGACTAGTATTTGGACACCCATTGGGGCAACACCATTCTCACTAGTATATGGTGTTGAGGCCATTATGCCCTTGGAATTGAAAATTCCTATGCTGTGCGTCACATTTAAATAGTTCATCGATGATGACACTGCGTGGCAAGCTTGACTAGATCAACTAACGCTGCTTGATGAACGTCATGTGAATGCCCTGGAGCATCTCCATGTTTATTAGGAGCAACTAAAATGAGCTTACAATATCAAATTCCACCAGAGAGACTTTGAAGTTGGGGATATTATCTTTAAATAGAACCAACAAAACTCTAATTTGCTACCAAATATGTGAGACAAATTCATGGCTAATTGTCTAGGACCCTACATCATATCTAAAAGGATTAGTCTGGTACCTATCACCTAACTTCGGTAGGGGGTGTTGAAGAGCCTAAACCTCTCAACATCATCCATATTAAGGTATTTCATGCTTGAAGAGCATAGTAAAAGGCTCTGAGGGTTGCTTGTAACTGCTCGATCATCCTAAAAAACCCCAAACACTCCCATAAGTAGTTTGCTCAATCAAAAAGCTCCAAAGGCATCTGTAAGCCCTTTGGTCAAACTTAAAAAGCTTCGAGGGTTTTTTTGAAAACTGCTCGGTCATCCCAAAAGGCTCCAAGGGTTCCTAAAGCCGCTTGGTCATGTGATTCAAAAACCCCGAGGGTTTGTTTATAATCTCTCGATCATCCTAAAAGGCTCCAACCTCATCTATGAGTAGTTTGGTCACTCAAAAGGCACCAAGAATTTTTGATAAATTGCTTGGTCAAACCAAAATCTCTAAGGATTCTTAAAACATCACTTAGTCATCCCAAAAAGTCCCAAAGGTGCTCATAAACCCTTTGGTCAAACCCAAAAGGCTCCGAGGGTTTTCTTAAAACCACTCGGTCATCCTAAAAAGCTCCAAGGATTTTGCTAAAAAATTGCTTGGTCAACCTAAAGGCTCCAGAGGCATGTACTCGTCGTTTGGTTAGATATGAAGCTCAAAACTCATAAAAATTATAAAATCAATAAAATACAAAAAAATGGTAAAGCATAAAAATCCAAAAATATTTGCATTTGCATTTGAATTTTGCATTGTCATTTTTTGCATTTACTCATGCATCCGCTGCATTATTACATTGCATATAGGAATTTGCCATGCGTTGCATTCCGTAGTAGAATGGATTATGTTTGTCAGTATTAAAAAAAATACCACGTTTGTGTCTAAATCATGCATATCTACATTTATCATGATCCATCATTCATGTGAGTAATTGTGTTTTTCAACACAACCTATAATGTTGCTATGGAGATATACTAGGGTTTTTCGGTCATTCAACCATACCTAGGGGTATTATCAAGAGTTGATAGAAATATTGCTTTGCTTTTGTAGCTGAGGTTCAGTTAGTATAGCCCTTAGCATATCGAAGCCTATCACTAATCAACAAATTAAACAATCCTAATAAGGACTAGGGGAAGATGAAAGCCACGAAGCAGGACCGGGTATCCTGAAGCGAAAAGAGTTATTCTTGCTTATCCCTCTGTGCAGATGGTATGGGAAATGTTGGTAGTTTGCAAAAGGACAGGTTATTTCCCTATTTAGAATTCCTTGATTACAATAAAATGAGCAATATTCTAGAGTGATATCCCATATCAATCCTCAATATTGATACCCTAGATCGATATCATAGATCAACTTCCCAAGATTGATATCCCATATTGATATCATAAGATCGATATCCTCAATTGATATACCAGAAACATTTTTCCCAAGTAAATCCCCCAAAAGAAAGTTTTTGAAGAAAATTATCAAATGTAAATGTCAAAAAATGAAGATCGAATGAAGATCAAAAACAAGCTCAAATCAAGTTCAAAGTGAAGATCAAATGAAGATCATAAATCAAAGTTCGAGTGGAGATCAAATGAAGATCCAAAATCTAGTTTGAAGAGAGATAAAATGAAGATCCAGAGAGATTTTAGAATGAAGATGGAATCAACTCCCTTGATTCACTACATATGAGCAAGTATTCCAAAAATTGAAGGATAGAAAGGAATGAGCCTGAATCCCTGGAATTGTCATCACTACTATAACTTACGCATGACGATATATTTGATATACTTGCAACTCACTTGTGGGTAGACCAATGTTTGAATGTGGAGGAGCTAGCTTCAGGTGTCCTACATTGCCTAGTGGATTAGTCCAACTAAAATCTAAATTTAGGATTGGATAAGACATTTGTGGTACCCCTATCTTAGTAATGGGTTGAAATAATCCCACCTGACATCGGGGAACGCTCGTGTCTTATCTTAAAATAATCAAGTGCACACATAGGGATAATGAAAAATTAGGGCCTATCCTAGCAAAATCCTTTTACCTCAGAAGTCTAGTGTGGTTAGTATGCAAATTTTGATAAGTCTATTAGGGTGTTTGAGTCTCATGGAAAACCTCAAAAATATCTCTCATAGCAACAAAATATCAAATATCACAAACCATATAAAATAATCAAATTGCAAAGTGTAGAGTTCATGATACATCATCATATAAAGCACAATCAAGATATGGGATAGATACTGGATGGATATTAGAAATAATATTTAGACGGCCACTGACTATATCATGCACATCTTTCAAAATTTCAAAGGAAAATAGAATGACACATTATATCATTTGCATCATATAGCTATATTCATTGCATTTTTTTTTGGTAGATTAATAAATTTATTGAAACCAGGGCATTTGAAAGGTGCCCTAACGCCTTGTACAATAGAGGATCATCAAAGGATCAAAATGGATAAAAAAGAAATATGGGAAGACACTAAAAACTACCATGTGAAACAAAATATAATCTCAAAATTACACCTCAAACTAAAATAATTCAACAACCTTGAACAAACAGGCACTAAGAGAAACATCAGAGCTCAAAAAGGAATGGTCCTCAACTAAAAAGGAACAAAAAAAGATGCAATCCACCATCGCAGAGGACCTACAAAACCAAAGGAAGAACCATTAGTCATCAAGAGGAGTATCCAACTGCATGAGGGATGAAACAGTCCCTTCCATACCAGTATCTTTCACAGAAATCTCCTTGCTATATTTAGGAATAGTGATGCAAGCCTCCTTAGCAATATCCATTACATATTCGTCATTTACAGTGTCTTTGACATCAATTTTTGTGTCGAAGGACACCTTAGCACCAGCTAGGGTAGAAAAGTTTTCAAAATTTTCATAGAAGAACAAGAGGCTAAGTGCATGGCACTATTCTTTGAGGGTTGAAATCACATTTCCAATGGCCAAGTGAGAAAATTCAAGATGGTCAATGGTGGCAGAAGTAGCATGCACATCCAACTTGTGAAGATACCTTTCAACAAGGTCTGGAGAATTTGACTTGTCCTTTGGAGTTTTTACAGATGTGGACGGAGGAGTTTTGATAGCTTCTTTATGTTTTAGCCTCTAGGAACTGTGGACATGGGTCTTTTCAAGTTTGGATTTCTATATATTGGAGAACTCAAAAATAGATTTGCCCCCTTTATATTTTCTTTTGGATTTGGAGGTTTTAGGGCTCGAGGTTGAGGATGAATTCTCCTCATCATAATTAGGGACAGTGAGATTACCTAAAGAGAATTGCAAAAGGAGGTACTTGTAAAGGACCTTGAAAAGACCCTGGTGGCAAGGTTTGGCCTCATCCTTATTGGAACGGTTGGTGGTGATGGTATAGTCCATGGACTAGAAAAGAGTAGCGAGAATTTTCATCATTTTTGAGTCCCAAAAATGATTAACAAATGCAATATGAAAACAACATAATTGAGACTTAGGATTGTCACAGGTAAAATATTGCATTATTGGCTTAAGGATTTCTTTCCAGGGAGTTGACAAGTCATGGCGAAACAAACCTTTCTTTATCTTCTTGTGGATGGGTGAATTTTTCTCGAAGAGTGTCAACTCCACCATTCTAACCATATATGCCAGAGGAAATGATGCAAATAGAACTTCCAAAGTCCTTTGAGTATGGGATTTTTGAAAGGAATTGGCCACTATTGGAATATATCAACAATTGAAGGAGGACAGGCCCAGACAATCTTAAAAGTATGAAAAAGTTTGTTAAGCACCATTCTTGAATAGGAACAAAATAAGAAGAGATGAGGAGTGCATTCCCAATTAGAATGACAAAGATAACATCTATTAGGCAAAATAATACCTCTTTTTATAATATTTTTAGTGGTAAGGATGAGATCTTGAATACATAACCAGGAAAAGGAAGCAATCTTTGGAATAAAATACTTAATCCATACAAGCTTGAAAGGGATGGGAGTATCAATACTATCAAGAGAGAGCAAGTAAGCTGATTTGACCGTGAAATCTCCATAATCACTAGGTTCCCAAATAGGACAATCAGTCTAGTCATGTAAAGGAATTCTAATAGTAGAAAGAAGATTGTACAAATAGGCTAATTCATTTTCAAAATCAGGAATGTTAATCCTTCTCCATTGTTTACAACCATTTGTAGAAGAGATGAAATCTACTGCTAGAGGTCTAGCCAATTGATTTGTATTATTCCTCAACATTTGAAACATAGGATTTTGATTGAGAGGTTGATCTCCTATCCATTTATCATCCCAGACAGAAATAGAAGTGCCATTACCAAATTGCCACCTTAGTCCTTTTATAAAAAGGGACCGAGCTTCACAAATAGCCTTCCAGAAAGTTGAACCGGATGAAGGTGCCTCCCCATGAGGGAAATGTGATCCCTGAAGATATTTCCTTTTTATGATCTTGACCCAAAGAAAATTCTCATTAGAAATCAACCGCCAGGCTTTCTTAGGAAGAAGGGAAAGATTGAGAGGATAATTTTTTCTCAGGCCTAATCCTCCACATTCTTTAGGTTTGCACACTTTATCCCAAGCTACCAAATGAAATTTGTGCTTATTTTCAGATCATGTCCAAAGGAAATGTTTTTGAATTTTTTCCATTTTGTCATAAATACTTACTGGAGCTTTGAACAAATAAAGGAAGTAAACATGAATACTTTGGAGGTAAGCCATGGTGAGAGTAATTTTCCTCGCTTGAGATAAAATATTGCTTCTCCAAGTAGTGAGTTTTTTTTGTAACCTCTCAATGACATTGTCCCATAAGTTGTCTTTGACATTCCTAGTGAAGAGAGGTAAACCTAGATAGGTAGAAGGCAAAGAAGCTATGGAACAATTAAGGATTTCAGCAATGATGTTCTGTCTTCTTGGAGGAGTATTGAGGAAGTAAATTTTACTCTTTTGAAAATTAATCCTTTGACCTGCAGCAAACTCATAAAGGAAGAGTATCCTCTTGATAATCTTAGCTTCATTGACAGAGGCAATTGTAGATAGCAGAGTATCATCAACAAATTTTTGATGTGTGATAGGATCACATTGGGAAGTTTCCTAAATTCCAGAGAGGAGACCAACATTTTTTGCTTCAATAACTGCTCTTCCCAGAGCCTCAACAACAATTATAAATAAGAGAGGAGATAAATGATCTCCTTGCCTTAAACCTCGACTGCTTTGAAAATATCCCACAGTAGAGCCATTAATGAGGATTGAAAACCAAGCAGAGGATATGCACCCTTTAATTAGAGCAATCCATTTAGGATGGAAGTCAAACTTGTTGAGAATAGCAAAAAGGAATCCCAATTTAGTCTATCATAGGCCTTATTCATGTCTAGCTTGAGAAGAAAGGCTGCTTTTTTGTTGATTGAAACTAAATGAATTACTTCATGAACTGAAATAATGTCGTCCAGGATGGATATACCTTTGACAGAACTACCTTAGCTCTGATTAATAATCAAAGGCATGACTTCCCTCATGCATATGGTGATGGATTTTGTTAAAATCTTATAAATGACATTACAAAGACTTATTGGCCTGAAATCATTAAAATTAAAAGGATTAGGTTTTTTAAGAATTAATGCAATGAAGGTGGAATCGAAGCCTCTTGGAATGATTTTAGAGTGTTGGGTTTATCTTATGGCTTGGCAAACATCCCTATTGACAAGATCCCAAAATGCTTGATAAAACCTTGGGGAAAAACCATCTGGGCCAAGAGCTTTGTTAGGATACATGGAGAATAGAGAATCTTAAATTTCCTCATCAGAAAGAGTAGCTGTGAGTCTATTATTAATACTATCAGATATGAGATGAGGAATGAACTAGAGAAAAAAATCTTTTGCCATCTGTGAGTTTGGTTTATGCTTAGCCTGAAGAATATATGTGAAATGGGAGATGCCTTCCTTCCTAATTTCTTTGATATCATTGATAATTTCTCCTTCCTGGCTATGGATTTCCTTAATTCTATTATTGCTACGGTGTCTCATAGTAGAAGTGTGGAAAAATATGGTATTAGAATCCCCTTTTTTGAGCCATAAGTCACGGGATTTTTGTCTCCAAAAAATTTCTTCACATTGAAGAATATTATGATATCTAGCTAACAGTTCCTTCTCTTCTTTTTTTATTTCAGCAATGAAATCACCATTCTACTGATTGTTTTTTCTATTAGGGAGAGCCTCAACATGACATCATGCTTATTATGGAAAATGTTACCAAATATGTCTCTGTTCCATACTTTAACATTCTCTTTAATGATCTTGAGTTTTTGAGCCATAATGTAGGAAGGTTTTCCTTGAATGTCAGTTTGCCACCATTGGTTGATTCTTTCTTTAAAATCAGGATGTTGCATCCACATTGCTTCAAACCTGAAAGGGGTTTTGTAATTTTTTGGATTATTTGTGTCCAAAATAATGGGACTATGATCAGAACCAATTTCAAGGAGTGATTGAAGAGTGGCATATCCCCATTTGTCAAAGGCTTCTTGAGATAACAAAACCCTATCTAATTTCACTTGGATTAGTTGATATCTAGTCCTTCTGTTTCACCAAGTGAACTGATTACCTTTCAAGTTGACATTAATTAAATTCTGTCCATTAATAAATTCCTAGAAATCCTCCATACTTTTAGAAAAGGACCCAACTCCTCCCCTTTTGTCAGAAGGAAACAAAGGGGTGTTGAAGTCACCAATAAGGATCCAAGGCAGATTAGAGAAAGCATTTATAATAGAATATAAAGTGTTCCACATATTGGATCTCCCAAAAATGGAATTAGGAGCATAGATATTGGTTAGGACCCAAGAACAGTTGTTGTCTTGATCACAGAAATGAATGCTCAAAATATCATCATTGGAATGGATGATATTTCCTTTCACAAGAGAAGGATTCCATAAGTAGAGGAGGCCTCCAGAAGCACCCCTAGCATTGCAAGCACAAAAATCAATGTTTTTCCAAATAAGATTACAAATATTTTTATCAAGAGGTTCACTAATTTTAGATTCTTGAATCACAAAAATAGTCGGTCTGGTTTCTTTTCTTAATGATTAAATTCTTATCTAAAGGATTTTCAATTACATTCATGATTTTTATACATTCTGTGGTGTCATCCATTAGATTGATAAACATATTTGCATTTATTCCTTATGTTTTAAGAGATTAAAGCATACAGGTTCATTTACATTAGATCACTATCATGTAAATAAATCATTACATATATTAATGCATACTATAAATAAATATCAAATATGCATTAAGAGAAAACATTGCATCCATGTGCACAACATAAATAGAAAATTAAAAATATACAAGTACATATAATGAGTCATAAATGATAAGATCATATATATATATATATATATATCTGTGTGTGTGTGTGTGTGTGTGTGTCTCAAGAGTATATCAGGAGTACAAAATTCTTATATGGGTGATTCATTGCATTTCATATATGGGTGATTAATTGATTAAATTTTTATCTAAAGGATTTTCAATTACATTCATGATTTTTATACATTTTGTGGTGTCATCCATTAGATTGATAAACATATTTGCATTTATTCCTTATGTTTTAAGTTATTAAAGCATACAGGTTCATTTACATTAGATCACTATCGTGTAAATAAATCATTACATACATTAATGCATACAATAAAGCAATATCAAATATGCATTAAGAGAAAACATTGTATCCATGTGCATAACATAAATAGAAAATTAAAAATATACAAGTACATATAATGAGTCATAAATTATCGGATCTATATATATATATATATATATATATATATATATATATATATATATATATATATATATATATATATATGTGTGTGTGTGTGTGTGTGTGTCTCAAAAGTACATCAGAGTACAAAATTCCCATAGGCTACAATCATGTAGGTCCTTGATCTTACACCAAAAATGGTACATATGAAAAAATGTAGCCTAGATCTAATAGAGCCCTAGCTCTAGCCTGCTCCCCTGAACTGGATCTCTCATCGCATCCCTCAGCCCTGTGCCCTAGAGCATGCTCTACATTCGGCCCTGTTGAGGGCCCTGTGTACCACCTAACCTGAAGAGACTGAGCACATGGGATACCAATATGTCTAAGCAGCTAGACTTGTGAATCGAGGTCTCACCCGTCTCCCTGTGACTCCTATGTGAGATGCCCCCATATGTTCTAGAGGACCTGTGCATCTGCTGACTGGAGCTCACCATGGACTGTCTTGAAGTCCTAGACCTGGTCCTATAAAACCCAATAGCATTTCTGTCCTCTGGCACCTTTAAGCCCTGTAATATGATGAATCCCTCCAACTAGGAGATGCAAGCTGCCCTTGCATTGCAAAGTTCATTTCCCTCCTCTACGATTGAAGTGAGCCACCTAACCTCTTCCATGGGATTGCTATATCTTGGTAGTATAGCTGATGGTATTGCAGGAGGTCCCATAATAGCGTGGGAGGATGAAGGATCCCCCCTCTATGTCTTGAGTAGCTCTCTCTCTACTATGGCCTCACCCTGTTGTGCCAGTACCACATCTCATGCACTAGTGAGCTCATAAACCTGTGACTCTACTGCTATAGCCTGATCTGTGAGGGTCATAATATATGCCTAAGCCTCTACCAACTATCTATCCTAGTGAGCAAACTTCACCTCTATAAGGATGATAGATGTGTCCCACTACAATTTTTGAATCTGCAACCTCCCAACCTGAATTTGTAGGTCGACAAACTGAGTGAGGAGCTTCCCTACATCACTGTCAGGAGGCACCTTGCCCTCCTTTGACCCCTACTACTCCTATGCCTCTTCTTGTGAAGCCTCCTCTATAGTTGCCTCGATGCCCCATATGGCCTCGGTCCTTTGGTGCACCCTACGCCCATCAAAATCGGCCCCTGCTTCTGCCTACTTATCAACTCTGCCTAGAGGTCCTGAACCCTACCATTGTAGTAGGGACCACTATGTGTCATATGCTAGGGTGGTCCTAGGTGTGTCATCCCCATACTCCTAGAAGTCATAAACCTCATCTCCCAGAGCTGCAGGCTGAATCCATGGTAGGTGTGTCTCTAGAATGAGATGCCTATACATAAATGGAATCTCTAGAATGTCCTACACCAATCCAAACTATCACAAGACATGAGAGAATAACTAATACTCTCTAATATTGACCTTACGGCTGAGTAGCCACCTGTCCTGATGAGCATGTCGTAGCCACTCGCCTACATCAATCTAATTATGGAAATCCATATAGGAGCACCACTCAATATCATCTGGCCCGAGTGCTACAAATCATGCAATGTAGTAATCTGTATCTCCAACATGGGTCCTACTCTAGAACCCCTCATCCTCTCGTGGCCAACATGTGGTGTAGCACTGATGTGTGGAATCAAGGGTTGTGATATGGAGAGGTAGGTCCATAGGACACTCGATTCGTATATGTTGCTAACCCTAGATCTGTAATAATAAGCTGTAGCTAATACCTTAATAGCTCCAACTCATAATCTGATACAACTCCCTGTAGAGCTAACACAATAGCTTGCTCCCCCAATCTAGGCATAGTGGCTGAGTAGTAGAACTCTGGATCACTCTCCAAACATTGGCCAAGAGATTCCAAGGAATCCTCATGCTCGAGGAGTTTTTAAGCACTACATATATCATAAGGATAATGAAGATCATCACGTGGATGGAGAAAATGTGCTCACCCTACCAGTATCTGATGTGGACACCTCCATGGTTAATCTTTTCCTGTGCCTCCTTGCTTCGATCATCGAAGATAGCATCGAAGACAGACCCCTTTATCTGAGAAGAGGAAGAGGTGATGGCCTCACCATCGATAGGGATCCTAAAGATCCAATAGACATCCTCTAAAGTTATAGTCTTTTCACCTATAGGCAGGTGAAAGGTGTTGGTCCGCGCATTCCAGCATCGGGCCAACACAGTAAAATAGGTCTGATCTACCCTAATAGTGGGTAGATCTAGTACATAGCTGAATATGACAGTTCTAAACCATGCACACTCGCCATAATTGAGCTATCTATGGAGAGTCTTAAGTAGATCGAGCTCGCGAGACCTAGAGGTCAATATCTGAAATAAAAAATAGTATATAAGTTAAATGCTAGCTAAAAACAAGCAAAAACAACTTTAAAAACATCTAAAACATCTAAAAATTTGATAAAAAGATAAAAACATGTCGCAAGGCATTCATAAAAATAAAAAATATCAGCTAGGCAAGTCAAAAATGTATTAAATAACATTAATTGTCTAATTAACTTTAGAAAATGCAAAAATTTAATTTTTTTCTAAAGTTGACAAACTGCAGGTCAACCCTGCGGTCCGCTTGCGATCAAAATATGACCGTTGCAATTTTAATGTGAACCATAGCAGATAGCTGCAATCCCCAGTATAAAAATTTGGAACTACAGCTACCAGCTACAGTCTAGGAAGAATACCCATTTCGGGTACCTTCCTAGCCTTGCATTCTAAAAAATAAAAAACTAACTAAACCTAATCTAGTGGGGTTCATTACCAACTATTTAGTGAGATTAATTTAGCATATTACTTAATGTGGTTGATTTTAATTGGTATTAAACTACAAGGACTCAATTTTGAGTTACCTTGCTTGCTCTGCGACCTCTGCTAGTCGATGGCTGATTAGGATCCGTCATTAGGGTATCAAGTGCAGTAAATGGAAGAGTTTTTGGTAGCGTTCTAGATCAAGGAATGTCTCCTATCTCTCAGAACTCTCTCAATGTAGTTGGTTTCCAAAAAATAATGATAAATTCAAATGGGAACAACTATTTAAAGGTTTGCCTAATTTTGGTAGACCGCAGCTAACACTTGTGATCCAAGAATTAGGGTTTTTCGACCGCAAGCCCTAGTTGTGGTTCCCAAAACTTGAAAAATTCAACCGTAGGCCATATCTATGATTCACAGCTAGCATTAAATGCACTAAAAACCCACCATGGGAAGGTCTCAAAAGGTAAATTAATGACTCCTAACAGATCAAATTTCAAAAAGAGCAATCAATGTTGTAAATTTGGTGATTTTCAAAGCACTAGGATCGATCAATAAATCAAAATTAACAACAAAAAAATCAAATAATTAAAAACACCAAATGCACCTTGTATTTAGTAATTTACCCTATACACTTGGCAATTGCAGTGACTTGCAATCCATGCAATTCGGCAAGATGAGTAAATTACCATAATATATTTGGGGTAAAAATTGTCATCGTTGATATGATATACTTCTTTTCAATCCCTAAGAAGTCCTTCATGGCTAGACTTATCCATGGGAACGAGGCATTTCATGTTATGTCTCCTATGACATATTTTTATCAAATCATCAATAACTTGATTCAACACAAATCCAAATGGAGTTGCCTCATTTTGATTCCCTAAGACGGCTATTGTATCCTGACTGCTCCATGGGATAGGAATGTGCAATTACTATTAACATTTGGAATCAGAAGCTGAACTAGGCCTAGCCACGACATTAATATGCTCAAATATAAATTTTTTCAGATCATCCATGGTGGTCAAGAAACATCGTTACTTTAATCATTGTCATTACCCTCATCGACTTGTCGCTTGAGGGGGTAGTCATAATATCAAATCATAATCATAATCAACAGAAGATCTCGGAGATTGTAGATCCCTTGATCTTGTCAAAATTACGTTTGTCCTTACGAATCATTGTCAAAAACTATCATAAGCTTACCCATTTGCTTGGGGTAAATAGCAAATATGACTTTGCTTTTTATTCTCCACCTTGTGGATCTATGGGTCAGAAGATACCTATGGAATGCACAGCTACACCAAATGAGATGAGAAGGGCACAAGCTTTTCAAATGTAAGCCTTTCACCCATTTGAAAGCAATGATTCCAGGATGCACGTCCTTTTGCTAGACCTCGGGAATCTAATGTTGATCTGACTAATGATCATCATAGAACCTTCAAAATCATTTTAGGAGGTCTAATTTTTCTCAGCATTGTTCAATATCACAACAAATTTCAAAAGGGGCATTTGTAGACACCTAAAATGTGCCATGTCGAGGTCGACTACTCATATAGACATGCTACAAGACCATATGGAAGATCTTGGATAGACTCCAAGATAGAGCAGTGGTTCTAACCACTCAATTTGGGCTCCTTGTCCTAATCAGTCTGAATCGCAGCCTAGACCTACGATCTACAGTCTAAAATACGGCTAAGGCCTACGGTTTACATTCTAGACCGCAATTGTAATCTGCGGTCTTAACTGGATTTCATTTGGCCTTCATCTAAACCAAATCAGTTTGAATGACCATTTGTTCTAGCATATAGTGGTTAGAGAATGGAAGCTTCCAATCCAACTGTCCTAACCACCCCTTCTTGATATTGGCTTCTCCATGAAGCCACCCCTAGCCCTGGGACATCCTATAAGTACCCTTGAGAATTAAGGAAAAATAGAGAGAGTGCATTTTGGATATCAAAGCAGTGAAGCCCTATCAAATTTTGGACTCACCTGATTGCATATAGAGAGCCTTTTTTCCATCCCCATTGTCAATTTGTCAAGCATCATGACGAATTAGGCCATGGATGCCCTAAGTACCTAAGAGAGCCATGAAATTCTAATTCAAGCAAACGGAGGCCCCTCATAATGAATCAACCACCAAACTTGTCATAAGGACATCGAAGGTGACCCTTGAACATCAATTGGACAAGGAGGTCAAGCCCACTACCCTTGATTTTGAGGGTAAACTCACTTGAGTGCTAACCGCAGATTTTAGCTGTGGTTTATAGTGTAGACCATGCACCAGTGCTGCGGTTTGCAATAGAGGTATCACCACCTTACTATTTTCATTTCTGCCCATCTAGTTAGATTAGATTAGTCATTTGCATGGTTAAATTGTAGTTTTAGAGACTTCTGACCGATAGATTAGTGTTTTTGCTAACTTATTTTCATCATAGTTGTTTAGACATTAATGGTTTCTTTTCACGTTATAATGCTTCATTTCAAGTAATTGGTTCCATAGATTGATAGTTGTGCTCTTCATTTACATATTTCCATCAATCTTGATATTATTTGCATATGTTTAGCATAGTTTATGCATTTTATTGATCTTATGTCATTATGCTATTTTCATGTTATTTGTCTTTAAAGGACCTCATCATGAGAGGCTTCCTATGCTTTTGACATTCTTGTGTTGTTTCTTGATCGTAGGAAACATGTTTCTAAGGAGCTACAACCATTCATTTCCTTCCTCAACATGAAGAAGAGGGTTCACTCCACCCTAGAGCAGTTTGTGTCACCTTAAGGGCTTGATAGTGCATTTCACCCCTAAGGGGGATTGAAATAATTGTAATTGTGTATCAAAATAGAGTATCCCTAAGAGGGACTTACTTGTAATCAGACACTTGTTGATTTTAATGGAACAATGAGGCATTTCTTGTAATTTCCATGTGTTTTGTCCATTTATGTGTTTGAATATTGATTTTACTTTGTTTATGCAATTACAATATTTTGGGTACATGCCTTTTTGGTTGTACACCATGCTGATAATTCCAAGGATTAAAGTTCAGTACTCCCTTCTATTCTTCATATTTATTTGGGATACTTGATCATGCTTAGTAATGAAAATAACTGTTTATTTTGAATTTTTGTTTTTCTTTTGAGCAAGGGATTTATGTAGTGATGATAATCATTGTTTTATTCTACTTTTGAATTTTGCTTTGTTCAAAATTTTTGCTTATTTTGAATAAATCAAGGGATTTCTTTGGGTAGGGGTGAACTTGTCCTTTTTCCAATTCTTAGCATTTCCGAACTGGTCACACAGGGGGATGATCAAGATAAACCTTTCACCTTAGGATTTCTTGTACCACTTTGTAGTGTTCATATTTTCCGTGTTCCAACTAGGATTTTAGTGTTTTTATTAGTGATAGGATTTTTAAATATACCAAGCGCTATCAAAACCAAACCTCATCTATTAAAAGTAAAAATAACTTTCTACAAAGTTTGATAAAACCACTAGATATGGCTGAGTGACCAGAAAACCTTGGTATATTCCTCATAGAAACAGGAGGGGTTGTGTTGAAAAACACAATTACACACATGGGTTATGGATGATAATAGATTTTTAAGATGCATGATTGAGGTATAAACATGGTGTCATTTGTAATATTTGCAAACATAAATCTATCCTAATGCTAGTGCAATGGATGCAAATTCCCATATGCAATGAAACTACATGAATGCAAATGTAGAATGTAATTTTTTTTGTATTTTTGATGCTTTCAATTGTTTTTGAGTTTTGATTATTTTGAATGTTTTGAAATTTTGATTTTAAATTGGTTTGTGATTTTATGTTTTGCTATTGACCAAAGGGCTTATGGTGCCTTTGGGGCTTTTTTTATGTGACCAAAGGGATATCAGATGCCTTTGGAGCTTTTTGTGATTTGACCAAAGGGCTTTAAGATACATTTGGAGGTTTTATTGCTTTCACCAAAGGGCTTTAATATACCTTTGGAGATTTTGTGATTTGACCAAAGGGTTTTAATATGCCTTTGGAGCTTTTTGTGATTTGACCAAAGGGCTTTAAGATGCCTTTGGAGCTTTTGTGATTTGACCAAAGGGATTTAATATGCCTTTGGGACCTTTTGTGATTTGACAAAAGGATTTTAAGATGCCTTTGGAGCTTTTGTGATTTGACCAAAGGGCTTTAATATACCTTTGGAGCTTTTGTTTTTATGATTTTCTATTATTTTTGTGATTTTGAAATTTATGAATGTTTTTGATATTTTGTTGTGCTTATGTGTGAAATACCTTTAAATGAATAATTTTGAGGGCCTTTGTCTCCTCAACACATTCTAGTGATGTTAGGTGATATGCCCTAGGTATAATCTTCTCAGATATGATATAAGGACCTATCCAATTGGCCATAAATTTGTCTCATGGGTGTGGGGGAAGATTTGAGTTTTTATGGTTATCTTTAAGCACAAGATCCCTAACATTAAAGTCTCTCAAGTGGAATTTATTGTTATAATCTCATGTTAGATGATCTTGGTAAACATAAAAATTCTCAAGATAATTAACGTGACATTCATCTAGAAGGGTCAACTGAACCAGGTGAGCTTGTTGCGTAGTGTCATAATTGATGAACTCTTTCAATGCGACGCGCAATATTGGAATTTCCAAATATAAGGACATAATGGCCTCGGTGCCATATACAAGAACAAATGGTGTTGCCCCAATGGGTGTACGTATGCTAGTCCTATAAGCCCATAATTATAGGGGCAATTATAGATGCCAATCCTTACAATTTTATTTCACCATATTCTTTAAGATGGCTACTATTGTCATGTTAGAGGCCTCTGCTTGCCCATTTACCTGCAGATAGTATGGTGTCACAAAAATATGTTTAATGTTGTATTTGGTCATTAAAGATCACACATTTTTATTTTTGAATGATGGACCATTATCCAAGATTATTTTTGAATGCTACCCCAAAGCGATAAATGATATTATGAAGTATGAACTCCATAATTCGAGGACCAATCATCGATGTTAAGGGGATCGCTTCCACCTATTTTGTGAAGTACTTAGTAGTTGTTACGATAAATGTGTGTCAGCCTGAATATGGAGGAGAGATATTTCTAATTAGATTGAACCCCCATTGAGAAAAAGGCCAAGCTGCCTGAATGGACTGTAAGGCCTGAGATGGTAGGTGCTTTAGATTTGTTGATGTTGGCATTTAACACATTTATTGACATACTCACAACAATCCTTCTCCATGGTGGGCCAATAATAACTCATTCGAAGGATGCGCTTGACAATGGCCATGTTGTTGAAGTGGCCACTGCATGTACCATCATGCTATTAAAAAATTGCTCAAGCTGATTCTTGGGGCTCTATGCAACGAAGGAGGACTCCATAATAGCTTCGATAATATAATATGCCTCCTAGTAAGACATATCTTGTAATTTTCTACTTGAATGCTCATATTTCGGCATGCGATTGTCCCTATGGGATAATTCCAAGCCTTAGGAAATAGTGTAGCTAGGATAGCCAATCTTGATAGGCTACAATATCGATAGATAAGATGGCATTTTCCTCTTACAGTTTGATTTGCACAAATGCAGATTGAGGAAAAACCTTGTGGTGAATAGTGGTACCATTCTCTATAAGATCCTACGAGATAAAGGACCCCCAAGGTACCTTCTTCAAAAAGTCTTTGGCTTTATAGAACCAGTCATGGTCTAGATATATATGAATCATGTTGACTAATTCTTTTTTATCAAAAGCCTCACGCTGCATTACTGAGTGTGAAAGTTATTTCACATGAATGGTAGTGAAATCAACAGACATATTCTAAGGGATCAAGGATCCCAGAGATGCCATGGTGTCTGTGAATTTGTTTGATGAATGAGGGATTAACTCAATGTTGTACCATTCTAGTTTGGCTAGATAGGTGTCAACAAGCTCTTTGTAAGTTTTTAGGATTGGATCCTAACATTGAAATAGTCCCTTGACTTGGTTGACTATGAGTAGGGAGTCACCAAATATTTTTAGCCTCTTGATTTTTATAGCGATGGTTTTTTGGAGACCTAGGATTAGAGCCTCATATTCAGTGTTGTTATTAGTGCAAAGGAAATATAGATTAAATGACAAGGTCATCAAAGCTCCTTATGCCATGAAAAAGATGATCCTTGCACTGACTCCTTGCTCACACTTCAAACCATCGAAGAATAAATTCATGTCAGCTTTATTTTCAGGTTCTTCAGGTTTGAGTGCCTTTGATAATGCGAAGACTACATCATCAATAATTTCTATGGTGAGGGGCCTACAAATATGAATTTTCCCTTTATGTACTTTTGGCTTATGAATTTTAAATCAAATTCTATCAATAGCATGATCCACTTTGAAGTACATGTATTATGGTATGTCTTGCTCATCATATACTACAAAGGATTTTGTTTGGATATCACATACGTCGTATGGCTCAGCATGTAGTGGCATAATTTCTTGGTTGCAAAGACCACTACTAAGCACAAATTTTCTATGTATGCATATCCTACCTCATAGCTCACCAAGGTGCGGCTAATGTAATATATTGTTTGCTCTTTATCTTGTGCATTATTTTGAGCCAACATGGTGCCCAAAGCAAAAATTGATAGAGGATATATATATATATATATATATATATATATATATATATATATATATATAGAATGGCACATCCTACCTTGGTGGAGCTAGAACTAGCAGTGTCACCAGGTACTCCTTGATTTTAGAAAATACTTACTGATATTCTTCATCCCATTGGAATGGGACCCCTTGTGTAGCATTCAATTCATGGGTCGACATTTGTTCGATAGTTGTGTGATGAATCACTTTATGGATGCTACTTTGGCCTGTAAGCTTCTCAGCTCTTTGATGTTCATGGGTGGGGCGATGTCCAGGATAGCCTTTACCTTTGTTGGGTCTACTTTGATGCCTCATTTAGAAATTAGGAATCCTAAGATTTTTCCAAAAGTTACACCAAAGATGCATTTCTTGGGATTCAACCTAACATTGTGCTCAATCAAGTGATCAAAGAACTTTTTGAGGGTCTCAACATGCTCTTCATGCAGCAATGACTTGGCCAATAAGTCATTGATGTAGTCTTCTAAGATCTTGTGCATGTAGTCATGTAAAATGTATGTCATGGCCCACTGATATGTAGCACTAGTATTTTTAAGACCAAATGGCATCACTTTGTAACAAAATTTTACCCATGGAGTGGTGAACATGATTTTATGTTGGTCTTTGGGTTTAATCCAAATCTGATTGTAAATAGAAAATATATCCATTAGGGAGAGAATCTCATGACCTATAGTTGACTCTACAAGAACATCTATGTTGGGCAACGGGAATGAATACTTTGGTGCTGCCTTATTGAGATCCCTAAAATTCATGCAAATGTGGATTCTTCCATCAGGTTTTCCTATGGGTACCATGTCTGATACCCACTCTGGATAGTCGATGGAAACAATAAAGACTACATCCAATAGTTTTTGTAACTCATGCTTTACCATTAAAGTTATGGTTGGACGCATCTTCCTGAGCTTTTGCTTGACCAGTTTCTTTGCAGGGTCTAGCAAAAGGTTGTGGACAACCAATTTTGGGTTGAGTCTCAGCATGTATTTGTAGGTCCAAGCAAAGAGATTTGGTCTCTCTTTCAATAGAGGAATAATGATGGCCTGTTATTCTAGAGATAAAGTTTCTATGAACTTGAATTTCTTTGGTTGAGAAGGATCATCACTGATGTCCACTTTGAAAGTCTCCTCTATTTCCATATGTGATCCCTCCTCAAGCTAGTGAGGAGTGGGGATTAAACGAATGTCATCTACTAGATTTATAGTTCCCACTGACTCAAGGTCAAGACCAGCATGATAGACATCATGTGCATAGCCTGGTGAAAAATGGAATGGTCGTAGCACCTCTTCATTAGATAAGAAATCTACAGGATCTAGGGGTGAATCAACGCAAACCCAATCAGTAGCGTCTAAGTTGAGAAAAAATGATTTTGAAGGATCTACTGGGTTATGGAGTGGAGTGGTAAAATAAATGGAGATCATGGTGATGAATGGAATGAAATCTCTAGGACCATGAGGGTGAAGCTCTACATCAAAGGTGCATTTTCCATACTCATGATGAGGCTCTGAGGGCATAGGGATCTCAGGATCCAATCTATGGATAGATGAGATGATGGGATCATTAGGCTATAATAGATCTCTAAATGTTGGTGGATACGGATTGACCATACGATGAATGATGTCTAGATTTATTGGTCTCCCTAGGAATCGAAGGTCAGGATCTATGGCATGAAGCATCACTTCTCTCTCAACAAACAAATCAACCGGACATAAGTGGCAAGGCCCAAGATAAGCAATCTTGGTCTCATCCTTAAAGTCATCATCGCTTATGAAGAAATTGTTGGCATTTATTTTTGGCCCTAGGATGGGGTGGTGATTTACCTACTGATACCCGAGATAGGCCATCTCAGTCTCATCTTCATAGTCATCATTGCTTATGAATAATCCATTAGCATTTACTTTTGACCCAATGATGCAGCTTGCATGTCTAGGCCCTAGGTAGGCCGTCTCTGTTGAGTCCTCTAACTCATAGCCACTCTCATGTTGGCAATTTTGGGTTTGAGATCCTAGCTTCTTGTCTATGAGTTGTCATTGATGTCAAAAGGAAATGGCATTAATGTTAAGAGGATGTGTTGGCTTCAAAGGTGGAAGATTCCAACAAAATATTTTTAAGAGAATCTGGAGAGATTCCATTGGCTAGGGTTTTTATTAAAACCAATGGAGGTTCTCTTTATTATTTATTTAATTATTATTTAAAACCATTCAAGGTTTTAATTAATTAATTATTTAATTAATTAAGGGATAAATTATTTTTAATTTATTAAAAATACTTAAAGGTTTTTAAACATTTTTTATTCTTAATTTATTAAAATTATTTAAAGGTTTTTAAACCCTTTTTGAAAAGACTTTTGATAAATTTCGAAATGGTCTTTATTTTTGCCGACGTCAAGGTGTCTTCGAAGAGACTATTTATTCTCCAACTCCTAAGGTTGGAAGGCTAATTAATTCGAAATTCCCCGAATGCAATTTGCGGTGTTTATGCTTTGTATTCGTTGCGATCGAAGGAAGACTTAGAAGCACGTGCGGTTGAAAAGTCTTTGGGAGTTTTTTTTCGAGGGTGAAGTGGAGGGAAGTTCATTTGTGAACTTCGTAGCCCACGTGGGCTAGTGGCAGCGAAGGCTGTTGTTGGGTGCTGCTTTAGCGAAGGTCGCTATTTTGAGTCTCGCGGGGGTGCTTTTCTAGAGTAACACACGTTTTTATTAAAACGTCTTTATGCCACGAAATTCGGAGTTTCTTGGACAACGATTTATAAGGTGTGATTAAATTTTATGAGTTTTGGCTTTTGTGATTAGCATTGAATAAAAGCTTAGGAGAAATAAGGGCATATTTCTTTGGATGTATTTTTAAGATTATTCTTTGCTATGCTAAAATTAAAAATGGAGGTATAAGGTGTGAGTCTCGTGATTATTGATTTATTGGCATGTTATGGTGGTTGTGTTTAAAGAAGTGGAGCTAAAAGGTGTAATAAAGGAAGTTTATATTATTGCTCATTTCTTTTTATTCTAACCCTAACTTGGTTGGAAGTTTGAGAGTTGTGTGTGGTGACAGCTTGAAGGTTCAATTATCTTCTACTCCAATAATGTATGGGAACATTCTTCTTATTAGTATGATTGGTGTATATTTTCTGAAATAAGGTTGGAGTGAAAAGGTATTCTACTAGGTTTTTTTTTTTCTAGGTGTAAATCCTATTTTCTATTTTGTTGAAGACTACTTATGCATTGTTATCCTTAAGGAGAGTTTTTGGTGAATGCATAATTTCTGGTTTGAGATAGTGGAAGCTTTGTGCACTAGGGTTTATATTTGTGAGTCTAGCTACTTGCATTGAGTTGGTGGAACCCTTGGTTGGCTATTTTGAGTTTGATGGTTGAGTTGCTTCCATAGAGATGGTTTGATCAAGTTATTGCTTTACTTGATTCATGATATTGGGCTTACTCCATGATAGGGGACGGAAGAGTCGAACACACGTAAATTCCCAAAAATTTCTTTGATTAATCTGATGTCCTTTACATAAACAGAGTTACAGCCCACAGGCTTACAATAACCAGAGATCCCCTGGTATTTTCCATGCACACTCTCTCTCTCCCCCGACCTTCCAATCCACCACCTCGATCTATTACAATTTTCGAGTTTTTATCGAGGTCTCGGCCCTCTAGGTCATTAATCACCCTTCTGGAAAATACATTAAATAAAACCTACAAAATCGGCTTCCCCCGTCGAATCTTAAATTTTTCTTTCGTAATTGGCCAACTCCCTGACCCGCCATGAAAGCACACATTTAATAGGCCCTTCACCTGCAACCGCTATCTCTTTTCCCATGTGGGTGGCCTGTCCACGTGTCCAATTTTGATTTGTCTTCAACTGGTCGCAAAATTGTGACATGTCACGATATCGCGACATGTCACGATATCGCGACCATTTTGCCAGCAAGCCCTTTGCCTCGGTTTGTGTCGCAATATCAGGATAAAAATTCCCTCTGTGCCTTTGCTTCCAAAAACATCGCGATGTCGCGACATCACGATATCATGACGAAAACTCCCTCTGTGCCTTTGCTTCCAAAAACATCGCGATGTCGCGACGTCGCGATATCATGACGAAAACTTCCTCCGTGCCTTTGCTTCCAAAAACGTCGCGATGTCGCGACGTCGCGATATCACGACAAAAACTCCCTCCGTGCCTTTGCTTCCAAAAATGTCACGATATCACGACGTCGTGATATCACGACAAAAACCCCGCCTTGCCTTAGGTTCCTTCTGCCTTCGAAAAACCTTGCCTTGCATTAGGTTCTTTCTGCCTTCGCCCTTCAGTTCAACTTCTGCCTCCACATTTGCCTTCGCCTTCTGGTCGTCACGACATCGCGACGACGCGATATCGCGACGTCGCGATATCGCGATAAAACTGCCCTCGTGCCTTAGTTCCCAAATAACGTCACGATATCGCGACGTCGCAAAATCGTGCCAAAACTGCCCCCTTGCCTTGGCTTCCAAATAATGTTGCAATATCGCGACGTCGTGATATCACAACAAAACTTCTGACTTGCCTTGATTCCCTCTTTTGAAAACACAAATACTTAGAAAAAAAATTAGTTTGATGCAAGATTGCTCTATTGCTGTCGGATGCTCCTGCATCAGACACCCAGGGTAAATGGAGAAGTGACCTTCACTTCTGTGTTGTTCGGTCCACGTTTCTTGTAACAGCTCCAAACATGCACCTGCCTCTACAGCTCGCTTAAACCCCATCTCCTGGCAAAAATATTTTTTGCCTTCTACCAGACAAATTCTGGCACTACTGCACACCTTCTCGTCCACTGCCTGAAATGGCTTTAATTTGTGGCACACTCCATCTTTCATCAAGGAGTACGTATTTGCACGACCATCATGCACTGCACTCCGATCAAACTGCCATGGCCTTCCTAACAGCAAATGGCAAGCATCCATGGGGAAAACATCACATAGGACCTCATCTTGGTACTTCCCAATATTGAACGTGACTAAGCACTGTTCACGAACCCATGCTCTGTGGTCCTTCCGCAACCACACAATCCGGTATGGATGCGGGTGTCTCCTCCTATCCAACTGTAACTTAGCAACCATCTCCTCGGAGACTAAGTTATTTGTACTCCCATTGTCTATAATAACATTACAGACTTTGCCTAAACTTTTGCACCGTGTGTGAAACAGGCTTCTCCTCTGCTCTGGCTTGTCTTCCTCAATCAGCATGGCTCTCCTCATGATCATTGCTTCTCCTTTCTTAGCTTCTTTAGAATGTTCAGATCCAACATCTTCCTCTGCCATAGCAGCTCTGGTAGGACCCACATGTTTCTTGTTCACCCTCTCGGGGTGCTGGGGACACTCATATGCCCGATGTCCCTCTTCTCCACAGTGGAAACATGTTCCCCAAAACACTCCTCTTCCATACCCACGTCCAGATCTACCTCTTCCCCTTGGGTAGCCATTGTTATGAACTTGGGGTTTGGGTTCCTCATATTCCTTCTGATCCCGGCTACTGCTAACCTCTTCTTTCTTCTCCTCTTTTCCTTCCTCTTTTCTTCCACTAGTATTTCCTCCATGCCCTCTTCCTCTTTGCTTGCTCTCAAACCTTCTATTCAGTTTTTCTTCAACCTTCAGAGCAAACTGGTAAGCATCTTCAATGGTGCTCACCCGAACTAAGCTCAACTCTTCCTGGATACTGGGTCTCAACCCATTAATATAACGGGCCACCTTCTCCTTGCTTGCTTCTAAATGGCCAGTTCTGATGGAGATCTTATAAAACTCCTCCGTGTATTCTTAGACAGTTTTGTTCATCTGTCTCAAACTCTGCATTTTCCTCAGTAGATCCAGTTCATAATCTGCAAGAATAAACTGTCTTTTTAATTTTTCTACCATATGTTCCCATATTGTTATTCATTCTTTTCCTCTTCTGTTCTGCTCTAGCTATACCCCTTTCCACCATATGCTGGCATGACCTTTCAGTTTGGTCTTGGAAAATTTTACCCTCTCGGTATCTTCAACTTCTTCATACTCAAAGTACTCTTCTAGATCATTGATCCAGTCGATCAATTCCTCCGGATCCAAATTCCCAGAATAAGTGGAAACTTCCATCTTCGGCCTCTTCCCAATCTGGGATATGGCTTTGTACAGTCTGGCTTGTGTCGAATCTACTTCTTCATCTACTTCATCTTCACTATCTGCATATCTTCTTGGTTCGTGCCCTCTGCACATTTCTTCTTGCAGGGCCTGAACTTGCCGCTGCAAAGCTCAAAAATCTGCTGCTGTCGTCATGCCTCTCCCACCAACCAGGTTTCTTCTTGGAGGCATTCTACTCACTTTCTCATGAGCCTTCCCACAGATCCTGGTGTAACTGCCTCACGTCCGGTGATCTATTACACACTCAGGAACTTTCGGCTCTGATACCACTGATGGGGGACGGAAAAGTCGAACACACGTAAATTCCAAAAATTTCTTTGATTAATCTGATATCCTTTACATAAACAGAGTTACAGCCCATAGGCTTACAATAACCAGAGATCCCCTGGTATTTTCCATGCACACTCTCTCTCTCCCCCGACCTTCCAATCCACCACCTCGATCTATTACAATTTATGAGTTTTTATCGAGGTCTCGGCCCTCTAGGTCATTAATCACCCTTCTGGAAAATACATTAAATAAAACCTGCAAAATCGGCTTCCCCCGCCGAATCTTAAATTTTTCTTTCATAATTGGCCAACTCCCTGACCCGCCATGAAAGCACGCATTTAATAGGCCCTTCCCCTGCAACTGCTATCTTTTTTCCCGCACGGGTGGCCTGTCCACGTGTCCAATTTTGATTTGTCTTCAACTGGTCATGAAATCGTGACATGTCATGATATCGCGACATGTCGCGATATCAAGACCATTTCACCAGCAAGCCCTTTGCCTCGGTTTGTGTTGTGATATCGCGATGAAAATTCCCTCCGTGCCTTTGCTTCCAAAAATGTCACGATGTCACGACGTCGCGATATCGTGATGAAAACTCCCTCCGTGCCTTTGCTTCCAAAAATGTCACGATGTCGTGACGTCGCGATATCGCGATGTCACGATATCATGATGAAAACTCCCTCCGTGCCTTTGCTTCCAAAAATGTCATGATGTCGTGACGTCGCGATATCGCGATGAAAACTCCCTCCGTGCCTTTGCTTCCAAAAATGTTGTGATATCGCAACAAAAACCCTGCCTTGCCTTAGGTTCCTTCTGCCTTCGAAAAACCCCACCTTGCCTTAGGTTCTTTCTACCTTCGCCCTTCGATTCAACTTCCGCCTCCACCTTTGCCTTCGCCTTCTGGTCATCGTGACATCGCGACATCGTGATATCGCGACGAAACTGCCATATCGCGACGTTGCGATGTCGCGATGAAACTGCCCCCGTGCCTTAGTTCCCAAAGTTTTGGTGCGATATCGCGACGTCGTGATATCACGACGTCGTGATATCGTGACGTCACGAAATCGTGCCAAAACTGCCCCCTTGCCTTGGCTTCCAAATAACATCGCGATATCATGACAAAACTTCTGACTTGCCTTGATTCCCTCTTTTGAAAACACAAATACTTAGAAAAAAAATTAGTTTGCTGCAAGATTGCTCTGTTGCTGCCGTATGCTCCTACATCACTCCATTGAGTTGATTTGAGCAAGTTATTCTTTGCATTTGGTGATATTGTGTTGGTGGCTGTTTTGTTCAAATATATTTGGAGGGAAAATGATTTCTACTTGTTTCCTTTTCTTGTGATGATTGGTTGAATGCTTCAAGGTTGATGTTGAGTTGAATGGTGTTGGTTGACTAAACCTTGTTTGATGAGCATTATTGTTGAAACCCTAATTTATGGTGAAAATAACATGAGTATCATTGTTATGTGATTCTTTGCATAGTTGGCAATTGTTGGGGTTTCATGTTCTTGAAAGAAAACATTCTATCCTATCCATTTCAGATATTGAGTTGAGTTTTCAGATTTGAGATTGAGATTGAGCTGAGTTGATTTGAGTTGAGTTTTGAGATTGGGATTTGAGTATAGAACATATTGAGTCTCTAACAATTCTCTTTATGCTTCTATGAGTTTGAAAAATCACATTGGGTCTCTAACAATTCACTTTGTGATTTCCTACTAAGAAAGTTTTTCTTGGTGAGCTTGCCGAGTTTTTGGACAGGTTCCAGTGGGGACTTGTGAGCAGTTTTTGGATAGGTTCCGGTGGGGACTTGTGAGCATTTTTGGACAGGTTCCGGTGGGAACTTGTGAGCAGTTTTTGGATAGGTTTCGGTGGGGACTTGTGAGCAGATTTGGACAGGTCCTAGCAGAGGACTTGTGAGTCGAGTTTGATAGTTCTATCAGAGAACTTGAGGATAGAGGTGCATTGGTTCTATGAGAAGAACCCGAGGATAGTTGGCAAGTCTTTGAGAAGGCTTGTATGCAGAGGATTGATTTGTTCAAGAGTTGGACAGATCTGAAAGATAGAGGAAGACTTGTACTAGACCGATCGACTGTGTTTGGTATAGGTTGCTGAGCTGCTGTGGACGTGATCATAGAAGGCAGAGGTCTCTTAGGCTAAGCATTGAGGACAAGAGGTCTTCGGTGGAAAGGAGTTCCACGTGGCCGGCAAGAGGTAGAGGCAGTTGATCTTCCGAGGGATCATTTCTAGAGCAGAGGGGAAGGTATCTCCTTTGAGCAGAGGCTCATAAATTTTGATTGGGGGAAGGTATCTCCTTTGAGCAGAGGCTCATAAATTCTGATTGGGGGAAGGTATCTCCTTTGGGCCGAGGCTCATAAACATTGTAATTGGGAAGGATTCCCAAAGAACTTTGAGATAACTTTTAGAGAAAAGTTTTGTGGACGTAGCCCAACCATTCTGGGTGAACCACGTTAAAATTGGTGTCACTTTGTGGATGATATTGTGCATTGCTTTGATATTGCTTTGGGTATATTGCTTTACTATTTTGAAGTATAAAGGAAAAAGTAAAAAGAGGTCTTATACTGTTCACCCCCCTCTCAATATAAGCTTGTGTTCTTCAATTGGTATCAGAGCAGGTGCCTTCAAAATTTTAACAACTTGAAGGAAAAGCTAGTAAAGAACACAATGGATTATTCAAGTGGCAATGCAAGCACCTATTCTTGATGGGTCAGATTTTGGTCTTTGGAGTGCAAGGATGAAGGTTCATCTAATGGCACTTGGGAATGAGGTTTGGGAAGTGATTGAAGATGAGTACACTATTCCTGAACATGGTCCTAATACTAAAGAAGAAAGGCTCCTACATCACAACAATTCAAAAGCAATGAATGCAATCCCAAAAGGCTTACGTAAAGCAGATCTCACCAAAGTGATTCACTACAAGACAACTAGTGAAATGTGGAAACAATTGAAGGTGGTTCATACAGGTGATACAAATGTCTGAAAGGCCAAGTTGAGACACTTCAAAGGTATGTTTGAACAACTCAAGATGAATGATGATGAAAATATTAGTGACTACATGCTTCGTATGGATGAGGTTGTTAACTCCATGAAAGACTTAGGTCTTGAGCTTGCTGAAAATGATGTTTGTGATAAGATTTTAAGATCTCTTCCTAATAGATTTAGTGAAAATATTTCTGCTATTGAGGAAGCTAAAGATTTGGATAAGTTGAAAAAGGATGAGCTCCATAGTATACTTGCAGCATTTGAGTTGAGAACTCAAGTGAAGGTTGATGTCAAGAAAGAGGCAACTTTCAAGGCTACCAAGAATTCCAAGGGTAAACAACTTCAAGATAGTGATGAGTCTTCTAGTGATGAAGAGGCATATTACAAGCAAGAAAGGCAAGTTCTCTAGAAAGCACAAAAGTATGAAAAATATAAGATGTTTCAATTGTGGAAAGTTTGGTCATTATGCTACTGATCGTACTGTTCCCAAGAATGAAAGTGATGAAGATAAACAAGATTCTAAGAGCAAGGATTCTAAAAAGCACAAGCATCACAAGAAAAACAAAGATGAGCACAACAATCAAGGAAAGAGGTATTCTCACAAGCACAAGAAGAGTTTCTACCTAGACAAAGCAAGTAAGTGTTCTAGTAGTGATAGTGAAAGTTCTTCAAGTGATAATGAAAATGAGATGTTGTTCATATCAGAAAAAAGAGGAAGAACCGAAACATAGATTCATTATCATGAAATGTCTTAGATGTGGAAATTTTGGTCACCTTGAGGATGATTGCACAAATAATGATTTGGTTTCTAGTATGTATGAGGATGCTTCAGAAAACTATAAGGAAGATGCATGTATGGTTTTTGAAAAGGGTAGCACCTCTAGTGATAAGAAATCTGAAAAAGGCTTTGATGATTCAAAAAGCAAACAAATAGAGGAAGATATAGAGGAAGGTGAAGTAGATCTTGAAGGTGAACTTATTAGTGCTCTTAGTGCTTTGAAAAAGGAAAGAAAGAAGAATGCTAGACTCAAGGATAAGTTAGATGAATGTTGTATGGAGAGAGATGATCTTATAGAAAGTCTTGACTTCTCTATGGCTAAGACACAAGAACTCAAGGATGAGTTAGAGTCTAAGGTTCTTGAGTATAGTGAGTTAGAACAGAAAATGGCTTCTTTGAAAGAGGAAACTAAAGAGTACAAGGATAAGCTTTACATGTTTCAAGATAGCTCCAAAAAGGTTAAGTCACTCATCAAAGGTCAAAGAAAGACAACAGATAAAACAGGCCTTGGTTTTGTTAAGCCACACAAGGAACAAGTTGGAGAGTCTAGTAAGAGACTCCAAAAGGAAGAGAGTTCTGATGAGGAAAGTATTTCAGAAAAGGAGTCCTTGAATGATAGATGCACAAAAACAAAAAATAGAATTCAAAATGAGAAGAAGAAGTTTTAGAACCTAAGAGGTCAATTAAAGGAAAGTTTCAAGGCAGATGTTTTGCTTGTCACAGGTTTGGTCACATGGCTTCACATTGCATGGCTCAAGTGAAGGAGGTAAATGATAGTTTTAGAAGTGCTAGTTACTTTCAAGGGTATTGCTACTCTTGTCAACAGTTTGGGCACAAGGCGCTTTATTGCAAGGCAAATAACAGGAACAAGTTTGGTCAGAACATGTTTGGCTAGAACAGGTTTGATCAGAACAGGTTTGGCCATAATAGGTTTGGTCAGAATAGGTTTGGTCAGAACTGGTGGATTCAAAGATCAGGTTTACCTCAGAGAAACAACATCGTCAAGTGTTTCAAGTGCAACAATGAAGGTCACATAATCAGACAATGTAGAGCTGAAATTCTAAAATACAGAACAAGAACAAGTGGCATGATCGAGTCCAAGGATCAAGGCATGGACAAGAACAGGGATGAGAACAAGAACAAGAACAAGTGACAGGAATAGGAATATGGACAAAGAGTTCAAGAGAAGGCCCGACAAGGAAGTTATAGACGCCGATGATGATCGATGCCTAATGGGAGTTTTACTCCCACCCAAGAATTAATCACCTCATCGGGAGGTGGGGGAGGGACTAAGCTAAGAGGCTCATTCTTAGTCCCGAGCCCCAAAGGTGACCCTTTGCCATTGATGACAAAGGGGGAGAGATTTGAGTAAGGGGGAGAGCCTCAAGACAGGGGGAGCTATTTATGTTGAGTTTCTGTGTTGTTGAGAAGCATGGTTTGCCATCAATGACAAAGGGGGAGATTGTTGGCAATTTTGGGTTTGAGATCCTAGCTTCTTGTCTATGAGTTGTCATTGATGTCAAAAGGAAATGGCATTAATGTTAAGAGGATGTGTTGGCTTCAAAGGTGGAAGATTCCAAGAGAATATTTTTAAGAGAATCCAGAGAGATTCCATTGGCAAGGGTTTTTATTAAAACCAAGTTAAATGGTTTTTATTAAAACCAATGGAGGTTCTCTTTATTATTTATTTAATTATTATTTAAAACCCTTCAAGGTTTTAATTAATTAATTATTTAATTAATTAAGGGAGAAATTATTTTTAATTTATTAAAAATACTTAAAGGTTTTTAAACCTTTTTTATTCTTAATTTATTAAAATTATTTAAGGGTTTTTAAACCCTTTTTGAAAAGACTTTTGATTAATTTCGAAATGGTCTTTATTTCCGCCGACGTCAAGGTGTCTTCGAAGAGACTATTTATTCTCCAACTCCTAAGGTTGGAAGGCTAATTAATTCGAAATTCCTCGAATGCAATTTGCGGTGTTTGTGCTCTGTATTCGCTGCGATCGAAGGAAGACTTAGAAGCACGTGCGGTTGAAAAGTCTTCGGGAGTTTTTTTTCGAGGGTGAAGTGGAGGGAAGTTCACTTGTGAACTTCGTAGCCCGCGTGGGCTAGTGGCAGCGAAGGCTGCTGTTGGGCGCTGCATTGGCGGAGGTCACCGTTTCGAGTCTCGCGGGGGTGCTTTGCTAGAGTAACACACGTTTTTATTAAAACGTCTTTATGCCACGAAATTCGGAGTTTCTTGGACAGCGATTTATAAGGTGTGATTAAATTTTATGAGTTTTGGCTTTTGTGATTAGCATTGAATAAAAGCTTAGGAGAAATAAGGGCATATTTCTTTGGATGTATTTTTAAGATTATTCTTTGCTATGCTAAAATTAAAAATGGAGGTATAAGGTGTGAGTCTCTGATTGTTGATTTATTGGCATGTTATGGTGGTTGTGTTTAAAGAAGTGGAGCTAAAAGGTGTAATAAAGGAAGTTTATATTATTGCTCATTTCTTTTTATTCTAACCCTAACTTGGTTGGAAGTTTGAGAGTTGTGTGTGGTGACAGATTGAAGGTTCAATTATCTTCTACTCCAATAAGGTATGGGCACATTCTTCTTATGAGTATGATTGGTGTATGTTTTCTGAAATAAGGTTGGAGTGAAAAGGTATTCTACTAGGTATCCTTTGGCTAGGTGTAAATCCTATTTTCTGGTTTGTTGAAGACTACTTATGCATTGTTATCCTTAAGGAGAGTTTTTGGTGAATGCATAATTTCTGGTTTGAGATAGTGGAAGCTTTGTGCACTAGGGTTTATATTTGTGAGTCTAGCTACTTGCATTGAGTTGGTGGAACCCTTGGTTGGCTGTTTTGAGTTTGATGGTTGAGTTGCTTCCATAGAGGTTGTTTGATCAAGTTATTGCTTTACTTGATTCATGATATTGGGCTTACTCCATTGAGTTGATTTGAGCAAGTTATTCTTTGCATTTGGTGATATTGTGTTGGTGGTTGTTTTGTTCAAATATCTTTGGAGGGAAAAGGATTTCTACTTGTTTCCTTTTCTTGTGATGATTGGTTGAATGCTTCAAGGTTGATGTTGAGTTGAATGGTGTTGGTTGACTAAACCTTGTTTGATGAGCATTGTTGTTGAAACCCTAATTGATGGTGAAAAGAACATGAGTATCATTGTTATGTGATTCTTTGCATAGTTGGCAATTGTTGGGGTTTCATGTTCTTGAAAGAAAACATTCTATCCTATCCATTTCGGATATTGAGTTGAGTTTTCAGATTTGAGATTGAGATTGAGCCGAGTTGATTTGAGTTGAGTTTTGAGATTGGGATTTGAGTATAGAACATATTGAGTCTCTAACAATTCTCTTTATGCTTCTATGAGTTTGACAAATCACATTGGGTCTCTAACAATTCACTTTGTGATTTCCTACTAAGAAAGTTTTTCTTGGTGAGCTTGCTGAGTTTTTGGACAGGTTCCGGTGGGGACTTGTGAGCAGTTTTGGACAAGTTCCGGTGGGGACTTGTGAGCAGTTTTGGACAGGTTCTGGTGGGGACTTGTGAGCAGTTTTGGACAGGTTTCGGTGGGGACTTGTGAGCAGATTTGGACAGGTCCTAGCAGAGGACTTGTGAGCCGAGTTTGATAGTTCTATCAGAGAACTTGAGGACAGAGGTGCATTGGTTCTATGAGAAGAACCTAAGGATAGTTGGCAAGTCTTTGAGAAGGCTTGTATGCAGAGGATTGATTTGTTCAAGAGTTGGATAGATCTGAAAGATAGAGGAAGACTTGTACTAGACCGATTGACTGTGTTTGGTATAGGTTGTTGAGCTACTGTGGACGTGATCATAGAAGGCAGAGGTCTCTTAGGCTAAGCATTGAGGACAGGAGGTCTTCGGTGGAAAGGAGTTCCACGTGCTGGCAAGAGGTAGAGGCAGTTGATCTTCTGAGGGATCATTTCTAGAGTAGAGGGGAAGGTATCTCCTTTGAGCAGAGGCTCATAAATTTTGATTGGGGGAAGGTATCTCCTTTGAGTAGAGGCTCATAAATTTTGATTGGGGGAAGGTATCTCCTTTGGGCCGAGGCTCATAAACATTGTAATTGGGAAGGATTCCCAAAGAACTTTGAGATAACTTTTAGAGAAAAGTTTTGTGGACGTAGCCCAGCCATTCGGGTGAACCACGTTAAAATTGGTGTCACTTTGTGGATGATATTGTGCATTGCTTTGATATTGCTTTGGGTATATTGCTTTACTATTTTGAAGTATAAAGGAAAAAGTAAAAAGAGGTCTTATACTGTTCACCCCCCCTCTCAGTATAAGCTTGTGTTCTTCATCTCATATAACATGTATCCACCCTCGTTCATGATGTACTCACTCTCATCCAAGATGTATCCACTCTCTGTGTAGCCTATCCAAATAAGATTTTGCACATACCAAAGCCCATGGTAAGCTAGGCCAACTTCTTCTTCATCCTCACATGGGATATAATCATACTTCTCTCGCTCATATCCATGCATTAGTTCCTCCTCCCACAGGATGGATCCAGATGGGGGTGATTCAAGAGAGGATTCAGGGTGATACTCATTAGGTGGTTTGATATTGACCATAGACACCCATTTATCACCAAAGTAGTTTATGTTATCCATTCAATGTCCTCCCTGAACCCTATGCTTAGATTATCTAGGGCTTCTACCAAAGAATTATCGCAGCTCTATATTTGATACCCTATACTACACCTATTAGTAGGAAGTTGGTATTGTGGCTAGAATGGAAGTTGACACCCTTGCTCATGCAGGCCTATACCATAGCCATGTCAATGAAACTACTCAAAGTACCTTAGAGTGAACTTAGGATTTGATAAGTAATGGATATTCATGGTGAATGGTTCATCCTTGACTTCTTCAATGTTAGAAGCATTATGGGCATATTCTAAACTAGCATATATGAAGTTGGTTTGGTTAGGGGGAACCCCTAATGGAAATAATATACCCACTGGAAAATTTGGGACTCTTGGTCATCCCATATCTTGTCCAAACTCAACAATAGACATAAAAGTCACATTTTGCACAAGATATTCACCTAACCCTGTGTTGGATAAATGGAATGTCACCTACGATGCAGATGACATTATTGATAATGCAGGTGAGGCAAGTTGAGGTACCTCCTTGGCTATATCCTAGGAATATTTCTCCTCCATGGGATTTGAAATTTTTGTAGATACTATAGTGGAAAGCTCCTTAGGTCCTTCCTTCACTAGGGGTGCTTTCAAATTTTGATTATCTATTGCCTTATATGTCGAAGGCTTTTTAGAAGCACCAGTAGTATTAGAGATAGAAGGTGGTGCCAATGTGGATGGGTCACATTGCACTAATTTGTTTTTGTTCTCTAGCTACATGGTTGGGGATGAAGGCCTTATGTACAGATGCATTGACAAAAGGACAAAGTACCCTGATAAGTCAACCTGATGCATGTACTTAAATGACTCTTCATTAGATGAAACCACATGAACTTGTTCCTCATGCACATACTTGATGCATTGGTGCAATATTGAGGGGATGCACTACATGTTCCTTATCTAGGGATGCCCTAGAATAATGTTGTATTGCATCGCCCCTTCCAACACATGACACATCATAGGGATGGTCTTATGTCCTACTTTTATAGACAAAATTATTGTACCCACTATGGAGCACAATGCATCATTGAAAGTCCTAAGTGTGTATGAGATCAGGATAATGTTGGACTTGGGGATCTTCAGGTGCCCTATAGCCTTTGTAGTGATGATATTTATCGATGAGTCTGTATAGATCAAAAACTGCTTGAAGGTTATGTTATTGATTGATACAATAATATGCAGTGGTGGGTTTGCTAGGGTAGTAGGAACTACCTTTATTTCATGATCGTAGAAACAAATCATAAGATCTTGGCACTGTTGCATTTTCTTCACAAAGTGTGTGAATACATCTAGGTTCTGGGGCTAGAGCTCGATTGATCTCAAAATATCCATCAAATTCTCCTTGTGCCTAGGGGATTGTTGTATGAGCTTGTATATTGACAACCTAGCTAGAGTCATTTGTATATTTAATTCCAGTCTACTCCGAACAGTTACCATATATCACACTGGTGGACTGGGAGGATTTTTTTTTACCTATCTCTATTGAGGTGCATCCGAGATATAAATAGGCACCATTGGAGATTGTGGTTGACCATATATATGACTTCTAGTTGCCATGTTCACTATCTCAACCATTATGATGCATACCTACATGGGTGACTCGACCCGAACCTGGTTGACTTGGGCACCCTGATCTCTAGGGGCCTCATGATTTATAAATTGGTTCATGAATATACCCATGTCTCTGTTATCAAGAGCTAGTGGGTTTTTAACTTTTAGATCACCCTTATCAATCATGTTTTGCACAACATTATTGAATTTTATACATGTCTCAATGTCATGCCCCTGTATTCTATGATATGGGTAATATTGATCTTCCCTATATCCCTTGGGATTGGGATGATTAGGGTCAAGAACTTGTACATCAAGAAATTTGATCCTCTATGCCTTGCTCAACTGATTAAATATTTATTACATCGATTCAGTCAAAGGCATGTAATAACGAAGTGGTTGATACTCTCTATTTTGGCCCTGGTTTTTATTTGGGTCATAATTATCCGATGGGGATGAGCTTGATAGTTATGGAGTTGCTATCCATTCCTCTCCTTTGGCATGGACAATACAACCTAATTAACCTGAGCAGGCTTGGACTGCTTCTATTTACTTTTGTCATTTTGATTGTTCTTGCTCCACTCCTTAATCTAGAGCTTGAGGTCTCCCTCATCGATCTTAATGTCCTCAATAAGCTTGGCTTGAGCCAAGGCTTCTTTGAATGATTCATACTACTATAGTTGTAATAATAGAGATATGTGTTTTGTGTAGCTCTTTGTGAACATTCGAATGAGTTCCTTAGTGGGGATGGAGAATGATAGTTTCACCATGATTTTTCTCCACCTATCCCCATAGTCCATCACTGGATCATCGTCATACTACTTTAAATTAACCAGATAAGATAGTTTCATCTTCTTCTTGGCATCAAAGGAGAAATGTTCAAGGAATGCATTTACTAGTTGTTTGAAACTAGAGATGCTATGCTTGGGAAACTGATTGAACCATTGAGTCACTATACCTGAGAACATCATGATAAACATTCTCAACATTAGGATACCATTCTACTTAATATGGAAGAATGCATTCATGAATTTGGTAACATGTTATTGCACATCTTCCTCTCCCTTAAACTTGTCTAGAATAGGAATTTCAAAGTACCTAGGTTATGCAAGAATTGAGACTGAGGGGTAGTGTAGACACCTAAAACGCATCATGTCGAGGGTGACTACTCATATGGACATGCTACAAGACCATATGGAAGATCTTGGACTAGACTCCAAGATAGAGCAGTGGTTCTAACCACTCAATTTGGGCTCCTTGGCCTAATCAGTCTGAACCACATACTAGACCTACTATTTATAGTTGAACCATGACTGAGACCTATGGTTTCTAGTCTAGACCGCATACTTGTGACCTGCGATCTTAATTGAAGTTCAGTTGACCTTCAATCCGAGCCAAATCGGTTGAAACAACCATTGGATCTAGAAGAAGGTGGTTAGAGGGTGGAAGCTTCCATTCCAACTATCCTAACCACCCCTTCTTGATCTTGGCTTCTCTAGGAATCCACCCCTAGCCCTTGGGTAGTCCTATAAGTACCCCTCAGAATTAGGGCAAAGAAGAGAAGAGAGAGCATTGGATATTTGAGCAACAAAGCCCTATCGAATTGTACACTCAACCGAGTATACTGAGAGAGCTATTGCACTTATCCCCTACCTACTTGCCAAGATTCATGATGAATTGCATTATGGATGCCCTAGGAGTCTAGGAGAGCCAAGAAACATAAATCTAGGCAAACGAAGGCCCATCACAGTGATTTGATCACCAAATCTATCAGAAGGACATCGAAGGTGACCCTTGAACATCAATTGGACAAGGAGGTTAAGCCCATTACCCTTGGAATTGAGGATAAGCCTATCAGAGTGCTAACCATGACTGTCAACCACGGTTTATAGTGCAGACCGCGCACCAGAGCTACGATTTGCAGCAGAGGTATAACCACCTTCCTAATTTCATTTATGTCTAGCTAATTAGGTTAGATTAGTTGTTTTCATGGTTAAAATACATTTTAGCAGACTTCTGATCATAGATTTAGGTTAGTTTAGCTTCTTTATGTTTATGCTTCAATTAGGACATTAATAAGTTCTTTATGCACTTTCATGCCTTATTTCATATATTTGATCCATGCATAGAGTAGCTGTTATCTTTCTTTACGCTATTGTATGAATCTTGATTCGATTTGCATAGTTTAGAAGCACCTTTTATACTTTCTTGATTATGCATGTTAATGGTGTCATTATGCATTTTACCTAAAAGGGCCTCATCATGAGAGGTTGCCTATCTTTTTGACATTCTTGTTGTTTCTTGACCACAGGGAATAGTTTCAAAGGAGAGAAAACCATCAAGTTCCTTCCCCATTGTGAAGAAGAGGGCACCTCCACCCTAGAGCAATTCATGCCATTCTAAGAGGCATTTGGAAATCACACCTACCCTTAAGAGGGAAAACAATTGAGCACTCCTATTGTAATATTGTATCAAAATGAATATCCCTAAGAGGGACGTACTTGTAATTGGGTTTTGACTTCAAATATAATGGAATAAAGTGTTTTCTTTCTTGTTTCATTTGTTGTCAATTTCATTTACTTGTATGCATGTTATATCTTTACCATTTATCACAATAGGAGCCGCAATCGGGTGTGACCCTTTCTAGTGGTTACAGAGGTGATCACGATGGCACCCCATATTTTTAGGATATTGACTATGTTTTTTTGGCTTTTGTATTTGTAGGTACAGACCACAGCTATCAGCTATGGCCCAAAAACTGAACCACAGGTACAAGGCATGGTTCACAGTCAGAACCGTAGGCCAGACCTATGGTTTCCTACTCACAGTACAGAGAACCAATTCCAGAATTCTAGACAGTGCAAGACATGAGGTAGGTCCTTTTTCCAGCCCTCTGTCACTTTTTTATTTTTTGTGTTTTTACAGTAGGTAAATTTTGAATGCAAATTAGGAAAGCAACTAAAATAAAATGGTAAATCAATTGTCCTAGTTTACTTTTCATATTTTTGCTTTCACTAGAAAGGCGTTGTTGGGAACAACGGACCTCTGATTGTAGTCTACCCTAGGCTACAATGTGCTTGATAAATATGTGTTGATGGTTTGCATGTGTGAGGCCCAATTAGTGGCCATTTAGCATCGTAATGTGCATAGTCCTAAAGAGCATCTAGAGTATCTTGCATTTTCTGAATTTAAAATGTCTTTCATTTGCATAGCATTTAGAAAATGAGCATGTGTGCTATATGATGCATTTCTTTTATGTACATTAAAAGGAACCACACACACCATGTTTCATTTAAACATCAGTGGCGTTGGGCTCTCACATCCAACCCATTTGATTGAGACCAACAGTGGATGTCATTACCACTTGGTTGGCTCATTTGACATTGTATTATCGGGACCCGCTCGTGGCCAAGGCCAACCCAAGAACTATCCTATCCATGCAAAATAGCATGCACTCATCTTCGAAAGAGTGTATCGTTGTGCATATGGTGTGTTGGGTGAGGGTTGGTAGTACCTATGCTACCTCGTTGAGTATGGACTTCACTACCATATTCGGCTTGTGCGAGTATATAGGTGAAAACCTTTGAACAATTTGAGTATAACATCAACTTTTGCAAAAACACGATAAGAGTTTCTACAACTAATACAAAACATATTGAAAACACATCAAATAGTTTAGGGCTCAACTTTTAAAATATAAAGGAGATAATCACATTGTTTACTTTGTATGCTTCTTTATTGCTTAAATCATCAAGATAAGGCCCTCCTTGAGGCCACAATTTTTAGTAAGAGAGGAAACCTCTCGAGTCTTGTTTAGTCGGTTCATCATGACGATTAGGCATGATAGAGCTCAATCACGAGCTAATGAGTCGGAGAGTTCATGGAGGGGCTCTGAACGCTCGTGATGTTCTCCTGAGGATCTTTTTAACCTCGTACGCCTCCTTGCTAGGCATCGCACTCATTGTGCACCTGAGGATCCAATCCTCCAAGCGTGACCTTCTAAGAGTCGTCGCGAGCTCCCTTCATCACGCAGGGGGTTCACCCATATAGATCATGGGGTTTCTTCACATTTGGTGAGAACCCAAGTCCCTAGGTCTCCATCTAGGGAGATAGAGAGTCATGGATCATACTCCATGAGTCAGTCCTATAGGGAATTTGAGTCTCATGCAGCCCATGAGAGGCAACTACTCCAAGATCAATTGGAGGAGGCACGTCATCAGCGTAAATGCCTAGAGCGTGAGTCCATAGAGAGAAATAGAGTGCATCAACAAAGGTTGGATGAGCTCCAATGGCATGAAGAGAGGATTTACCAATAGAAAAGCATGTGAAGAGAAATCATGTGAGGTAATTCTCAAAAAGAAGCTCATACCTAGAGTGTTCAAGCAACAAGTCAATGCGACGCACCCAGTGCATCGTCAAGAGTTACCACTTAAGCAAGTAGATAGCCATGCTTCTAGATAGATAGACATGCCTAGGGTTATCGAAGAGCAACTAAAAGAGACATCTAGGGATCCCATGCGTAAGTGTGAGGTCGAGAGTAGTCAAGTCCGATAGGTGAGTAGTGTCAATGCTCGAAGGTCATCACAATCCTTGGGGCATATACAGTCTATTCCACCATATAAGGAACCTGTGATTACTTTCCATAAATAGGAAGTCAAACCTATCCCTGTCTGGGAATCTGATCCTCCATTGCATATCATAGCGAGGATACAACATATTGCGTATAAGCGAGTGTTGGTGGATACAGGATCATCGATTAATATCATTACCACCTCAACATTCAAGCATCTCAAAATTCCACTTTCTCACATCAAGGAAACAAATTTCATATTGCAAGCCTTTAATGATGTGGAATCCCCTACAGTAGGCACAATAGTCCTCCCCATCGAGGTGGGACAAAATATTATTCCTACATTGTGCTACATTTTAGAGGGATCAAGACAGTATAATCTACTGCTTGGTAGACCATGGATAAGAGCCATGGAGTGCGTACCATCAATAGTGCATCAATGCATTAAGTACACCCATGGAGGTGAAGTTCATGTAGTTGAAGTGGACCCAGATCCCTTCAAGTATTATAAGCCTGAGGATAATCCATAGGAACCAGATGAGGTGCCTATGCATCTACAAGATAAATTGGATGAGCCTATCCAAAGTGTGGATGCAACCTTGCATAGACGGTGTTGGAATTGCCATCCCCACCGCTATCACCTGTGGAGTCACCTACAACCCCTGCACTCTCGACATCACTTAGCAGGGAAGGATTAATGAATGCCCTTATGGAGTTGCTCACAACCACTTTGGAGGTATCATTAGAGGATCTTCACACTCCTATCAAGGAGGAAGAACCTAGCATGGTCATGGATGCACCCGAGTGTATCACACCCTCTTCATCCATCATGACACCGGATAGTTCTTACGAGGACTATGGTGAATATGAAGAGCTTATGGAGGCTAGTATCATGATGCTGCCCACCATAGAGTCCACTGAGGATTTAGGTCAGCTTTTCATCGAGTCTCCACCTGCGGATCCTATCTCGGAGACATCGTATGAGCATGAGGAAGGTTCAGTTATCACAACTGAAATAGAATAGCCTTAGTATGTTGAAAAAGTACCCATGATGCATGAAGTTGTGGAGTTTTCTCATGAGTTTGTGGGGATGGTCGACATTAGGCCAGATGATCAAGTGATTCTTAATCACATAAAGCAGGAGATGGGGGAACCCAGTGGTGTTTCCACATTGCCAGGTCCATAACTTTTGAGATTAGTCACTCCTGACTCATTTCTCAAGGCACCATCTCGAGAGCACAAACAAGTAGGTTCCTCACATCATATTGGGGGTACTGAAAGTGACACAATTCAACACAACGAAGTGAAGCAAGAGCTTGAGCTGAGTCATATGCATGAGCATGTGGATAACATGGATGAAATGTATCATCAAGAAGCATCCACATCAACTCAAGTGAAGGAAATAGGTGATTTGCAATTACCTAATGGATCCATAGCATCCACTTTTCTATTTCCTTCAAATGACAAAGGTATTTCGAATCAGTCATTGGAAATACATATGAATTCTTTGTCAATATTGCGATCCATTTTAAGCCATCTAGAATGGATGGAGCATCGAATGGATGAGCAAGATAAAGCATTGCATTTTATCAAGAATCGGATTGAAAATCTGGAATTACAAAAGCAACCCTTTCCTGAGGATGAATCACTTCCTATGCAAGTACAAGAAAAGCCTCGATGGAAGCAAAAGCCCATGCGGCCAACCCAACCATTGGATTCTCAAAGCAAACCAATGTGGGGCAAGAGCCCAAAATAGTCATAGCATAATGGGACTCCATTACAAGAGTCTATGTCTAATATCTTTTAGAAGCTGCAAGAGGCTAAGGTCATCACCTTGCCTAATGTCATCCCTTTAAACCCAAATAGAGTTAAACCTATGGGTTACAGGGAGCATCACTATTGTCTCTACCACCGAATAGAGGGTCATGGCATTCGATATTGTCATGAATTTAAGAGTGTGGTGCAAAATTTGATAGATAAGGGGGTTTACCATGTAGATGGTTCTCTTAGAGTGCCCCAATATGATGAAGTGGAGGTCACACCTCCTCATGAGTGACCTCAGAGTCATCAGTCGCCTCGTAGGCCCAATAGGCCAGTGCAACGAGTAGTTTCATTTCAGATGACTACTCTAACTTTGTTTCAAAAGTTACACGAGGCACAAGCATTCATATTGCCTAAAGTTAAGCGTAGGGCATCCAAAACTGGGTCACCTGATAGAGGTCCCTTTTGTGTGTATCATCGAGTGCATGGACACGACATTCGGAGTTGCTAGTCATTTAAGAGGGTCATCGAAGACCTAGTCGAACGGGATGAGATCCATGAGGATGGCTCTCTCGTTCACCCGTGTCGAAGCATAGGCACACCGGTGAGGTCCAATCTTCACCTGGGGGAGTTGAGTTCTGTCACTCTTCCTAAACAAGCTAATTACTCTTCAGTAAATAGCATGCACGCTAGGGGTCTTCAAGGTAGCATACCTTTCCCACCAGCCATGCCAAATTCGATAAGGAAAAATGAGGAATCTAGAGGTATTGCACCTCCCTCACCATTATCGAATGGCACACTCATTGGGGGTATATAGGGCAGCATGCCCTTCCCCAAAAGGCTCCAAGGGTCCCTAAAAGCTTGGTCATCCTAAAAATCTCCAAAGGCATCTATAAGCCCTTTGGTCAACCTCAAAAGGCTCCGAGGGTTTGGTCAAAACTGCTTGGTCATCCCAAAAATGCTCCAAGGGTCCCTAAAACCACTTGGTCATGTTAGTTAAAAGCCCCAAGGATTTGCATAATCACTCGATCATCCTAAAAATCTCCAAAGGCATCTGTAAGCCCTTTGGTCAAACTCAAAAGGCACCAAGAGTTTTTAAAAAATTGCTTGGTCAACCCCAAAGGCTCCAAGGATTCTCAAAATCGCTTGGTCATCCCAAAATGCCCCAAAGGTACCCATAATCCCTTTGGTCAATCCCAAAAGCTCCAAGGATTCCTAAAAATTGCTTGGTCAATCTAAAGGCTCCAGAGGCATGTACTCGTCGTTTGGTCAATTATGAGGCTCAAAACCCATAAAAATTATAAAATCAATAAAATCCAAAAAAATGGTAAAGCATAAAATCCAAAAACATTTGCATTTGCATTTGAATTTTGCATTTTCATTTTGCATTCACTCATGCATCCACCGCATTATTGCATTGCATATAGGCATTCGTCATCCGTTGCATTCCGTAATAGAAGGCATTTGTGTTTGTCAGTATTACAAACGATGCCATGTTTGTGTTTAAATCATGCATCTCTACATTTATCATGATCCATCATTCATGTGAGTAATTATGTTTTTCAACACAACCTATAATGTTGCTATGGAGATATACTAGGGTTTTTTGGTCACTCAATCATACCTAGTAGTCTTATCAAGAGTTGGTAGAAAGCTTGCTTTGCTTTTGTAGCTAAGGTTCAGTTAGTATAGCCCTTAGCATATCAAAAGCCTATCACTAATCAACAAATTTAAACAATCCTAACAAGGACTAGGGGAAGATGAAAGCCATGAAGCAGGACCGGGTATCCTGAAGCAAAAAGAGTTATTCTTGCTTATCCCTCTATGCGGACGGTATGGGAAATGTTGGCAGTTGGCAAAAGGACAGGTTAGTTCCCTATTCAGAATCCCTTGCTTACGATAAAATGAGCATATCCCAAAGAGATATCCCATATCAATCCTCATGATTGATCCCCTAGATCGATATCATAGATCGACTCCCTAGAGTGATATCCCATATTGATATCATAAGATCGATATTCTCAATCGATATACCGAAATAGTTTTTCCAAGTAAATCTCCCCAAAGGAAAGTTTTTGAAGAAGATTATCAAATGTAAATGCCGAAAAGTGAAGATCAAGTGAAGATCAAAAAACAGGCTTAAATCAAAGTTCAAAGTGAAGATCAAATGAAGATCATAAATCAAAAGTTCGAGCGGAGATCAAATGAAGATCCAAAATCCAGTTCGAAGAGAGATCAAATGAAGATCCAAAGACAGTTCAAAAAGAAGATGGAATCGACTCCCTTGCTTCACTACATATGAGCAAGTATCCCAAAAATTGAAGGATAGAAAGGAATGAGCCTGAATCCCTAGAATTGTCAGCACTACTATACCTTACGCATGACGATATGTCTGACGCATTAGCATCTCACTTATGAACAAGACCAATGTTTGAATGTGGAAGAGCTAGCTTCAGGTGTCCTGCATTGCCTAGTGGCTTAGTCCAACTAAAATCTAAACTTGAGATTGGATAAGACATTTGTGGAACCCCTATCTTAGCAATGGGCTGAAAGAATCCCGCCTGACATCGGGGAACGCTCGTGTCTTATCTTAAAATAATCATTTGCACACACAGGGATAATGAACAGTTAGGGTCTATCCTAGCAAAATCCTTTTATCTTAGAAGTCTAGTGTGGTTAGTATGCAACTTTTGATAAGTCTATTAGGGTGTTTGAGTCTCATGGAAAACCTCAAAAATTTCTCCCATAGCAACAAAGTGTCAAAAATGGCAACCATATAAATCTCCAAATTGCAAAGTATTAAACCCATGATACATCATTATAAAAAGCACAATCAACATATAGGATAGATACCGGATGGATATTAGCAATAATATTTAGACGACCATTGACTATATCATGCACATTTTTCAAAATTGCAAAAGAAAATCGAATGACACATTATATCATTCACATCATAAAACATTGCATACCATTGCATTTCATATATGGGTGATTAATTGATTACATTCTTATCTTAAGGATTTTCAATTACATTCATGATTTTTATACATTCTGTGGCATCATCCATTAGATTGATAAACATATTTGCATTCATTCCTTATGTTTTAAGTGATTAAAGCATACAGGTTCATTTACATTAGATTAGCATCATGTAAATAAAGCATTACATACATTAATGCATGAAAAGAAAGCAATATCAAATATGCGTTAAGAGAAAAACATCGCATCCATATGCATCCATAAAAAAGCACATCTAAGCATCTAATATCACTGCATATCATCATCATAAATCAAATAGCTATCTAGTGCATGTCATCCATACATCACATCATATAGCATCAGCATAACATAAGCATTGCATCCATGTGCATCATATAAACATAAAATTAAAAATAAATGAGAACACAATAAATGAGCCATAATAATGATCATATCATATAAATATGTGTGTCTTAGAGTACATGGGGAGTACAAAAATGCCCATAGGCTACAAACGTGTAGGTCCTCGACCTTACACCAAAAATGAGATACATCAAAAATGTGTCCTGTAATCTAGAGCTCTAGCTCTGATCTGCTCCCCCTGTACCAGAGCTCTCACCTCCTCCCTCAGTGCTATGCTCAAGAGCCTACTCTGCCTGCTACCCTGTTGACTGCTGTGGATCCCACTGTGAGCACCCTGAGTACCGCCTAACCCGAAGAGGCCTAGCACTCATCCAACTGCCCCTTGAGTGATGGGCACCTCTGTCCACCGGGACCTATGACTGGACGCTGCAGTAGACTGCCCTGCCTCCCTGGTCCTGGTATGACTGCTACCGCCATGCATACTGGAGGACCTATGTGTCCTCTCGCTCCGATGGGTGCGATGGCTCGAGCTAGCAGTGGACTATCCTGTAGTCCGAGACCTAGTCCACTGGGACTCTGCAGCATATGGATCCTTAGGAACCTCTACGCCCAACATCTGAATGTAGCCCACCAGATGGTCTACCCGAGCAACCCTGGATGCGTGCCTCTCATTGGCACTCATAAGTAAACCCTGTAGGCATTGTATCTCTACCATAGGATCCTAGCCACCTAGTAGTACTACTATTGGTGCCATCGAAGGCCCCATAATCAACTAAGAGGGTGGAGGAACCCCCCTCTATGCCCTGAGTAGATCTCACTCTGCTACGATCGCATCCCTCTGTGCCTCTACCAAGTCACGAGCATGGGTGAGCTCACCAACCTGGGTCTCTACTGTAGTAGCCCGGGCGGTTAGGCTAGCAATATGTTGGTCTACCTATGTCAGTCGATGGTCTCTCTCTATCAGCTGTACCTATAGAGTAGCGATAGTAGTATCACGCTCCCTCTACTGCATCTGGAATCGATCGAGCTGACTCTACAAGTTAGCCACCTGTGCTAATAGTAGCCCCTCTACACTGTCAGGAGGGACCTCACCCTCCTCTGGAGCCTCCTCCTTAGGATCAATCTTGGGAGCCTCCTCAGTGGTAGCCTCTATGCCCCAACCGCCCTCTATCTACTGGTGTACCCTACACCCATCAGGATCCACCTCTGCTCCTGCTTGATCTGCAGCATGGCCTAGAGGCCCTATCCCATACCAACAGAATAGAGACCACCATCCATCATACTCTGGAGTGGTCACCGCTATGTCAACCCTAGTCTCCTAGAAGTCATCTAGAGCATCACCTAGTGCTGGAGGCTGGATCCATGGTAGATCCCTCTCCAAAGCCAGGCGCTTATAGGTGAACGGGATCTTCAGGATGTCCTACACCATGCTGAACTACCGCAAGACGCGAGAGAAGAACTAAAACTCCTAGATCTCGGCCTTTCGATCGAGCAGCCATCTATCCTGGTGAGCCCGTTGAAGCCTCTCATCGGCCTCAGGCTAGTCAGGACAATCCATGTAGGGCCACCACTGGATATCATCCGGCCCAAGTGCTGCAAATCGGGTGATGTAATGCTGGGTCTCGCCAGCATGAGTCCTGCTACGGAAGCCCTCCTCCTCTCGAGGCCAGCAGGTAGCATAGCACTGATGCTCATCATCAATGTCTGTAATGGGTAAGGGTAGCTCCCTAGGATGCTCTACTCTAATATGCTGCCAGCCCCAGATCTACAAAAGTAGACTACAGTTGATGCCCTTACGGCTACACTTAGTAATATGATATAGCTCTCGATAGAGCTGAGCTAGTAGTGTGCTCCCCTAGGCTAGGAGTAGTGGTCGATGGATAGAGCTTTGTACTACTCTACATATAGTAGCTAGAAGGTTCTAGGGAATCCTCACGCCCGAGGAGTCTGGAAGCACATATTGCACCACCAGGTGCATGAAGATGGCCTCACACATGGAGAAGACATTCTTCCCCTACCAGTAGCCGATGTGGACCCCTCCATGGTCGATGGCACCCTGAGCCTCCTCACTTCGAGCATCGAAGATAGCATCGAATATGGACTCCTTAGCCCTAGAGGTGGAGCAGACGATGGCCTCACCATCAATGGGGATCCTGAAGATCCTGTAGACGTCCTCTAGTGTGACTGTCATTTCACCTGTAGGTAGGTGAAATGTGTTGGTCTGCATATTCCAGCGATGGGCCAATGCAGTCAGATAGGATTGATCTACCCTAATGGTGGGTAGATCCAGAACGTAGTCGAAGCCGACAACTCTGAACCACTCTCACTCACCATCAGTGAGCTCTCCATGGAGAGTCTTCAGAATGTCAGGCTCTCATGCTCTAGAGGTCAATCTCTGGAATAAATAGCATAAAATAAGGAAAAAGCTAACTAAAACAAGCAAAAACATTTAAAAATTGATCTAAAAATCATCAAAAATAGTAAAAAACTGATAAAATTGCAAGGACATGTCATCATGCAGGCCTACAAAATCAATTTGTCAATCAGACAGGTCAAAAATGCATTAAATGATATTAATTGCCTCTAAAAATTTAGAAAAATTAAAAATTTTGCAAAATTTTCCTAAAGTCGGCAAACCGTGGGTCAACCCTACGGTCCGCATGCGATCAAAATTTGACCATTGGAAGTTTGAATGCTGATCACAGCTGGCAGCTGTGGTCCCTAATTGACCAATTGGGAACCGCAGCTGGTACCTGCGATCTCCGATCGAAGTTCGGTCGGGTGCGATACCGTGGCCAAAAATGCAAAAAAATTAATAACCTAAGCTATCCTAGCCTAAAATGAGGTTCATTGCTAGCAGTTTAGTGAGATTGATTTATCGATTACTTAATTGGGTTCATTTTACTAGTAATGGATGTGAGGTCTTGGTTTTTGAGTTACCTTGCCCTCCCCTCATCCCCCGTGGCTAGAAGACGCTTGCCCGCGCCCTGCCATCATGTTGTGAGTCGGTGTCCGGGTAAGGTGTGCTAGGTTGCAGGTCAGTTTAGTCAGTTGTCACTATCAGAGCTCCAGTTGTAGGTCACTATCAAGGAATAATGAGAGATATTTGAAATTTGGAAATTTTATAGACTTCTCATATTCAGCGCGGACCGCAGGCCCTAGCCGCGGTTCCCAATTTTGCAAATGGGAACCGCAGACCCTAGCCGCGGTTTGCAACTAGCAGACAATTTTAGAAAATCCCACCATGGGAAGGGCCAAAAAGATCAATTAATGCCTCCCATTGGGTCAGAATGCAATAAAAGCAAGCTAATTTGGAAATTTGGTGATAATCAAGCACCGGGATCCAATCAAAAATTAAAAATTTGGCTGAGATTATAAAGTACATTCAATCGAGGTCGTCGCTACGATAATCCTTTCATGGAGCGACACACCTCCTAGCAAAATAAATAAGCTCAATGCATAATTCAAAACATTCACAAAAAAAATCAAACAATTAAAACACCAAATGCGCCTCGTATTCAGTAATTTACCCTATACACTTGGCGGTTGCAGTGACTTGCGATCCATGTAATCCGACAAGATGAGTAAATTACCATAAGGACATTTGGGGAAAAAATTGTCATCGTTGATCTGATATGCTTCTTTTCAATCCCTAAGAAGGCCTTCGCGGTCGGACTGCTCCACGGGAACGAGGCGTTGCATGTCATTTCTTCTATGACCTCTTTTTCAGCAAATCATCGATAATTTGATTCAACACAAATCTGATTGGATTTGTATCAATTCGATTCCCTAAGATGGCTATTGTAGCCTGACTGCTCCATGGGATAGAAGTGTGCAAATACTATTAACAATTGAAATCAAAAGTTGAACTAGGCCTAGCCAAGGCATTAATTTGCTCAAATCTAAATTTGTTCAGATCATCCATGGTGGTCAAGCGACATCGTCACTTTATTCATTGTCATTACTCTCATCGACTCGTCGCTTGAGGGGGTAGTCATAATATCAAATCATAATCAAAATCAGCAGAAGATCTCGGAGATCGTAGATCCCTTGATCTTGTCAAAATTGCGTTCATCCTTGCGAATCATTGTAAACAACTATCATAAGCTTACCCCTTTTCTTGGGGAAAATAGCAAAAATGATAATTTTTTTGTAACTCTCATCCTTTAGGATCTATGGGTCATAAGATACCTATGGAATGCCAAAGCTACACCAAATGAGATGAGAAGGGCACAACTTTTTCAAGTTTAAGCCTCCAAAGAGTTGGAAGCAATGATTCCAGGATGCGCATCCTTTTGTTGGACCTGGGGCATCTAATGTTGATCTGACTAATGATCATCATAGAACCTTTGGCATCATTTTAGGAGGTCTATTTTTGCTCAGCGTTGTTCGATCTCACAATGCATCTCAAAAGGGGCATCTGTAGACACCTAAAACACGTCATGTCGAGGGTGACTACTCATATGGACATGCTACAAGACCATATGGAAGATCTTGGATAGACTCCAAGATAGAGCAGTGGTTCTAACCACTCAATTTGGGCTCCTTGGCCTAATCAGTCTGAACCGCAGCCCAGACCTATGGTTTATAGCTGAACCATGGCTGAGACCTACGGTTTGCAGTCTAGACCATAGTTGTGACCTACGGTCTTAACTGAAGTTCAGTTGGCCTTCAATCCGAGCCAAATCGGTTGAAACGACCATTGGATCTAGAAGAAGGTGGTTAGAGGGTGGAAGCTTCCATTCCAACTATCCTAACCACCCCTTCTTGATCTTGGCTTCTCTAGGAAGCCACCCCTAGCCCTTGGGTAGTCCTATAAGTACCCCTTAGAATTAGGGCAAAAGAGAAGAGAGAGCATTGGAGATTTGAGTAGCGGAGCCCTATTGAATTGTACACTCAACCGAGTATACTAAGAGAGAGCTATTGCACTTATCCCCTACCTACTTGCCAATATTCATGATGAATTGCATTATGGATGCCCTAGGAGTCTAGGAGAGCCAAGAAACACAAATCCAAGAAAACGAAGGCCCATCACAATGATTTGACCACCAAATCTATCAGAAGGACATCAAAGGTGACCCTTGAACATCAATTGGACAAGGAGGTTAAGCCCACTGCCCTTGGAATTGAGGGTAAGCCTATCAGAGTGCTAACCATGACTGTCAGCCATGGTTTACAGTGCAGACCGTGCACCAGAGCTGTGGTTTGCAGTAGAGGTATAACCACCTTCCTAATTTCATTTATGTCTAGCTAATTAGGTTAGATTAGTTGTTTTCATGGTTAAAATACATTTTAGCAGACTTCTGACCATAGATTTAGGTTAGTTTAGCTTCTTTATGTTTATGCTTCAATTAGGACATTAATAAGTTCTTTATGCACTTTCATGCCTTATTTCATATATCTGATCCATGCATAGAGTAGTTGTTGTCTTTCTTTACGCTATTGTATGAATATTGATTTGATTTGCATAGTTTAGAAGCACCTTTTATACTTTCTTGATTATGCATGTTAATGGTGTCATTATGCATTTTACCTAAAAGGGCCTCATCATGAGAGGTTGCCTATATTTTTGACATTCTTGTTGTTTCTTGACCGCAGGGAATAGTTTCAAAGGAGAGCAAACCATCAAGTTCCTTCCCCATTGCGAAGAAGAGGGCACCTCCACCCTAGAGCAGTTCGTGCCATTCTGAGAGGCATTTGGAAATCACACCTACCCTTAAGAGGGAAAACAATTGAGCACTCCTATTGTAATATTGTATCAAAATGAATATCCCTAAGAGGGACGTACTTGTAATTGGGTTTTGACTTCAAATATAATGGAATAAAGCATTTTCTTTCTTGTTTCATTTGTTGTCAATTTTGTTTACTTGTATGCATGTTATATCTTTACCATTTATCGCAATAGGAGCCGCAATCGGGTGTGACCCTTTCTAGTGGTTATAGGTACAGAGGATGGTTGTGTATCTTGCTCAATGTTGGATTCTATCCACCTGTGTCCTATTTCTCAAGATATTTGACTCTCTTAGTGAGTATCTGATATACCTTCAAAGAAATAATCTCTTGTTCTTGAAGGTTCACTCATGGTGGTAAGGGGGGTAACCATATTTTTTCCTGGTTTGGGCATCTGTACTCATCCCACATAACCATGGATGGAGAATCAAGATATGTCTATTCCTAATCTTCCATCCCTACCTATTCCTCATTGAATTGTGTTTATCTAAGGTTCAAGTGTTATTGATGCTATGAAGCATGGTGAGTACGCTCATTCCTTTATCTAGTGCTTCTCTCCTACTAAGAATCGACACATCTCTCATGTTGGTATCTCTCACCACCTATGCATGCATCAGCTTGAGCTACCCTCTTCGCTAGCTCTTTGCACTCAACTCTTTATTCTCTTGAGCATTGTCTTTTTAGGTGCATGCACATCTTCCTTCACTCTTCTTGCTTAAGAGTTTCTACATGCTCTTGCTCAATGCGTAGTGTTTCCTCTAACCTACATATAGGGTTAGATCGACCTGCTACTGAAGGTCCATGCCTTTCTAACTTCATGCAAGGAGTTCTAATTTTTAGGCCCCTCAGGGATGCTCCTACTGTGCTCTTGCCTTTGTCCACTAGGATGACTTGTTCTATGTACTATGTTAAGTGTTGAGTACCCCCATGGTCAAAAGTAGTGTATGTGCTACAGGGTCACTTTGAATATTCCCCTAGTTCATTGGTGCATCTAGTAGTTATGCTACATGAACTTCTTGAAGCAGAATATTTGGTAGTGATGCTTCTTGGAGCTGGTATCGAGGAAAATCGATCCAACTCATCAAGTTGTCTAGTTCTCCATAGCTGATCCCGTAGATTCCCATTGGAACCAATGAGCTCATGATCCAAGGGTACCCTCCCATCTATAGGGAGGCTATAGGATGTCCTGGGTCTATGAATGTGTATAGCCCTAATGTGTTACCCCTTAGTAGGCTAATCTATCCTATGTGTATCATGTGAAGCTCGGGGTCTTGCAACCACTACATGCCTATGCGATGATGGAGGCCTTTATCTCTCCTCATGCTAGCATGATGACAGAGGCCTTGAGGCCTCTGCATGCCTGTGTGATGATGGATGTCATGATATCTCCACATATTAGTGTGATGAGGGAGGTCATGATGCCTCCACACATCTATGCAATTAGGTAGGCCTTGAGATATCCTCATATCTGTATGATGAGGGAGGTTGTGATGCCTCTGTTTGTCTAAGTGATGAGAGAGACCATGATTTATATATGATGAATGAGGTCTTGAGGCATCCTCATGTCTATGTGATGAGGAACCATGATGTGGCTCTCTCATTGGGATTTCTTGAGGAGTCCCCCCAAGGATTGAGTTATCGCTCCTAAGACTTATCGAACTTAGTCCAATGACACTGTGGGTGGGCAGCTCAATTCCAGTGTGACTGTGAGTGTGTGGAGAATATATTTCTACCTTTACGATGGACTGATGGTAGTTGATCTGTGTGTGTACCATGATGACTTATGAGTTATCTTCTTAGGTAAATTCTAAACCACACAAACAAAGCAAGCAAATGTTTATCTCATTTAAGGATTTATGTCTGTGTTCCTAAATTATTTGGTGTGTCTTGATTCATTGGATATATAAGCTAACTCTCATCATGTTTTATACTTTTTTTGGATGGTATACTTAAATTATTTAAGGGATTTCACCTATATACTTGTACAAGCTAAATATGGTAGTGAAGTCCATACTTAATGAGGTAGCATAGGTAATACCAACCCTCACCCAGCACCTTGTGCATAGCGATACACCCATAAAGGAGTAGTGTATGCTATTTTGCATGGTTAGGAAAGTTCTTGCATTGGCCTTGACCACAGATAGGTCTTGATGATACTATTTCTCACGAGCCAACCAAGTGGTAATGACCTCCACTATTGGTCTCGATCAACGGGTTGGATGTGAGAGCCCAACGTTGCTAATGTTAAAAATAAGTCATGATGTGTGTTGGGTTATTTTTAACCTTACATGTAAACAAAATGCATCACTAAGACAACATGATATTTCCTATATACCTAGGATAAAAGACGTTTCATTTCAGAAATATGCATGTATTCAGCTTATATGAACTTCAGAGAATGCATTCTACTTTATAAATTAATGGCCATTGGCTGGGCTGCATGCAAGCAAACTAAAAACATAGAAGCCTAGTACATTGGATACTAGGGTAGACCTTAAAAGTAGAGGCCCACTATTCTTAGCAGTGCCTAGATAAAACTAAAGAAAAATATAAGAAACATCGAATGCTTTCTCTTTTTCCATTTTATTTATATTTTCCTTAGTAAAAATATGATTTAAGTTGATGTTTTCTGGAAAAAATTATAGATAGAAAAACACAGAGAAACAAAGAATGCTACCAACCTTAAATCTTGATCTAATGATTGAAATAATAATGGATTTGAATAGCGGGTTTGTAGTCTCTCCTCAGTTGGATAGCACTCCATTGCTCCTCAAGGGTGCATAAATTCGATCTCTGATCTGACAGGGTTTTGCTGCATAAAATCTAAAAATCATGGATATATTTTTCTCTTTGTGGGAGAATCCATATGTAGACCATCCCTATTTTAGATCTGAATCTTGGCTTCCTAGAGAAGCCTCAATCAAAATTGCATGCGACTGACCATCCCGGGAGGAAAGTATCAGTTACAAAATGGCATTAAAGGGGTAGTTAGGAGGAACTCAGGGAGTTCCTCATCAAAATCTATTTGCAAAAAATGCAATATGCAATCATACTACATGATATGGGACCGTATTCATGGGTAGATTATGCATGGTGCTAGCTGCTATCAGGTTTAGTGACTAGGTGTGGCTATTATAAGCTTCAACATCTAGATGTGGCAGCTGCTCTGCTTGATAGCGACTAGGCCTGGATGGGCTAGAACTACCCTTTTGAGTGGTTAGGACCACTGCTTGCTATTGGAAAGGTTCAATACTAGTCATATGGTCTACGGATGTGCCCATATGGGTAGTCTCCTAAACATGACATGTTTTAGGTGTCTATATTTGAATTTCTAAATCTCTACTCTGCATTTCTAGGATCATCATATTTATCATTCATCATTTCATATAGCATAGAAATTATTGTTTATCATACTTGGAGTTCACCATCACTACATTGCATTGTGTTATTTGCATTTATAGTTCACATTCCTATTGTTTTTTCAAACATAGTATATACTAAGATTTTACATAATTTAATCAAGGCTTGATAAGATTCATATTGTGTTGCAAGTTCTTTTTTTTATGTCAATTTGTGAAACTATAGATTTTTGATCAGATCAGGTTTGACGATATCATATCAGACTTATTGATATCAGATCGAACATCTGATATCTCCCTACAACATCCAATCTCACCTGTAGCAAGTAAAAAGACTCTACATTAGCCATCTGGATCGAGTAATATTGTACAATTTCTTTCATAGCTAAGCATTGCATTTATTCACCTTCTTTAATTTGTTGTGTGTTGTGTTCATTTGAATCAAAATCACATTTAGTATATATTAGTTGCATTTGGCAAAAATAGGTGATTGTGAGCAAAGTAAAAAGAACACATCAAACAAAATCCCAACCTAGGCGTGGAAACTACCATATAAATGTTTCCTGGTGAACCCATCCAATTTTTCAAAAAACACCAAAGAGGGTACGACATCAAGTGCCTCTCCTTTGAGGTGTAGACCTATAATTTTCCCATTCCCCTTTGAGGCATGGATCCATTAGCCTAAAGTAAAGGAGTGCAAAAATTTTAGAGCTACAACCATAATCATTTATAAAACACTAAAAACAATAATTTTTTTTGCATAAACACAAATAAAAATACAAAAATATAGAATGGTATTATATCTTGAGAAAGGATACATATGTATAAGTCAATTGGTATGTCACAATCAAAACCTCAGCATAATCAATCACTAAGGAAGTATACCATAAAAATATAAAATTTGGCACATCATCCCCTAGATCCCTGGCCCTCACTCGTATCCCTTGGTGGCCTCGATGGAGGCATGTTCATAGACTAAGTCACTATCTGTGAACTAGATCGTGCACCATTCTAACTTTGAGATATCATCTCTATTGGCAAGGCCACCCTCTATCCCTCTAACACTACCTGGTAGTATAGAGCCTAATAGAATACCTCTCATTGATGGGCTCTTTCTAGCTCATATTGGAGGTAGTTATGCTTGCTACTACTCAAAGAGTGTGTTGGTATACTCAAAGAGGGTGCAACCCTCACGTACTATTATTTTAGTTGGGTGCATGCTTATGAAAATCGAGCCTTGAGCAACTAGATGTGCCCTACCTGAGTTGCCACCTAAATACTCAAACCTGCTATCTCGATATTCTAGGAAACCACCTCAATATCTAGCTCCAAGATCCATTGGCCATTCCCTCCATCTTCCCCACCACCCACATTACTCATCTCCACATCACCAAACACCTCTATCTCATTGAGTGCCTACTGAGATACCTCCTCCTACATAAATACCTCCTCCTATAAATGTACCTCCTCCTATATTGGGATGTATCCTATCACTCTAGGTCTATTCAACCCTATCCATATATTCCTAGGTACCTCTACTGGTCTAGGTCTTTGTGCAAATACCTGTGCCTACCTCCATCGAGTCGCTATTCGTACCACTAAGACTATTCGATGATCCTCTACTGGTCATTAAGCCACCTCGATAGTTATCATATAAGGTCTAACACCCTCATACAATAACTCATGTCCATCCTTACCACCACATAATCCATCCCAAGGCTCAATAAAAGTGGGTCATCCTACTTATGCTCCTTTATCAAGGTCACCTTCCATAGCTAAGGAATCTCTAGTCACCCACAAAAACTAGATATATCTCACCTCTGGTATCCCCTACCACAACCTAAAATAATGCTACACCTGATCAAAATAGTATAACTCCACCTCTCCATTATTTTAATGTAGCCACTATATTAATCACACTTAAGCTAGCTCTACGTGGTCCTCATCCCAATATAGAAGCATCCTACAAGGTCTCCATGTGATCCAATAAGATAGCAAGTCATCTATCACCTATCTCGCTGCATCTAGCTCACTACTTCACATGATACGTCCTCTACTCCTAGGAACCCATTGGTATACAACTAGCCACCCTACATCCAACTCTCCCTAAGCTAATCTGTAGGGCCTCCTAACTGCTATATGATCCCAACTCCATAACTAGAGTAGAGTAGTGACAATAATGCAACTATGTTTCTTGTACATGACATTTTATAATGTTTTATACAAGTAGCATAAGGTAAATGGACCCCATGCAAAGTGCCTCTCAATATCCCTCATATTTCCAACAAACCCATCCAAGGCCCATAGTAGATATCACCTACTCATGTGATAGGCTAGTAACTCAAAAACCACTCCACTTACGACAACTATTAGTGTAGAGATACCTTGTGTCTCTACCATGCACTCTGCACTAATGCCACTCTAGTTGACAAAAAAGTTTGGATCTTTGGTTAGCTACTCCAAGGGTCTATCATGTACCAAAGAATGGCATACCCCCATCCCTCTAATCAAAATTTAGAGGATCCACCATACATCCTCCAAGGTCATAGTCATATCTCTCATAGCTAAGAAGAATATCAATGACTTTGGTACCATCGCTCTACTAATGCTATCAATAGATTTGTATCTACATCAACCCTGGGCATATCTACCACATGGTGAAGCCCTACGCACTACATTAGGTCCCTCTCTGCCTGATCAAATACCCTCACATGATCCTAAAAGTCTCTACATCGCTACTCTTGATTCTCAAGAGTACCATACTGCAATCAAAAACATAAAATTACATATCAGTAGTCCATCATATTGATAAAAACATTAAAAATAATTAAAAAAAATAAAACAAACATCAAGATCAAATTGCAAAACAACACCAAAATAATGAATTCATAGGTTCTCTACGAATTCACAAGTTCTCTATCAATTCATAGGTTATTTGTGAATTTTTGGGTTTGTCATTGTAATTAACACACTTCATAAATTTTCTAGGGTTTTGTGAATTTGTGAAAGCCTAAAAAGGCAAATTACAACTACGAATTAATTGCACAATCATAAATTTGTCGTGATAGCTACATAGTGCAATTCCTGGTGAAAAATCCAAAAAAATCTATAAAAAATTGTAAATAAAATATGAAATTCAAGCAAAAGGATAAAAAAGTGCTTACCCAGTTCCTCGTTGTAGCTCTGTCACCCCTTGTTCACACGTATTATGCCCAATGAGTCAGAAGCCCTATTTTATCCAAAGCTTAAAATCAGCAAATAATGTAGTGAAAATGAATTAGGGTTTTTACTCTAACCCCCTTTTTTAACCCACCTCTTTTTTCCATTTTTTCATTTCTCCACATTATTTCATATTTTTTTTGGCTCATTTTGAGTTCCATTAGGAATTTACATTCCTCATGAAACTCGAGGGGGCACCCTAACCCAAAATTTATAATAATTTTGTGAATATATTTGCATTTAAAAAAAATAAATAGCATTTCCACACTAACCTTTCACCTAAAACCATCCATCCTTTTTTGCCCATGTCAACTTTCTATCATTTTTGCTCAAGTGTTTACATATTTCTTTGATGCATTTATTACTCATAAATGCAAAAAAGAGGGGTCAAAATGTAGACAAGGAAATTTAAACCTAATTCATAATTCCCTCCCCCCTAACACACATAAACCTACCCCTCATCAGCCCACCTCATTTTTTGTGTCATCAAAATTACTTACTAATCCCCACATGATTTTTTCCCTCATTTTTAGTGAATTTACGGCTAAAAAATCTAGCCTGTAAATTCATGAAAATAGGAAATGAGCCTATCCATCAAGTGACCATTTTGATTCAGTCTAAAATTGGCCTAACAACCTATACCTGATGAATTGGTAGCTTCCATGCTTAGGCCACAAATTTGCCTAAATTGGGTTTTTTTCTAATTTTCTCGAACTGATATGATTTGATACCTCAACACCCGCAATCCCTAACTTATCCTACACTTATTGAATTATTTAAAACAAAAATTTGCCTCCCAAATTAGGCTAATGGTGAATTGAACAAACTTTTGGGCAAATTGAGAACAATTATGATTTGATTGAGAGAAGTGGAAAACTAATATTTTTGTTGTAGGTTGAGTGATTGAAACAATTTTATTTGCTGCTTGGAGATTGCTTTTGGAGCTTGCTTTGTTGTTGGAAAAATCCATCTTGCTACCATCACCATTACAACATCAGATGGCCAAATTTGCTAAATTCCCATTGTGAGCAATTTGTTTTGTTTATCTTGATAGTTCTCTACACTTTCTGCTTTTATATTTTATATTTTGGCATATTAAGAAAATTCATGGACTACCATGACTTCATCCACAGGATATGAATTTGTGCATAGGTCATGAATTTGCACAAAAATAGACCTAGAGGTAAATATTTACCTCTAGATTATCCCTTTTACTTGTATATCACATCTAGATCATATTGCATTCAATAATACTCTAATTTTCTTACATTATTTCTTCTATTTTATTTACATTTTAGCTATATCATTCATTTGCATACAGATCCACGATTTCCATCTATTTAGGGATCATTTGCACATAGATCTGTAATATTTTCATTTATAAGAAAGTTATTTTATCATCCTTAGCATTTGATATATCATTTCTATTTAGCAAATATGGATTTCTGCACACTTTATGAATTTACAGATAGACCGTGAATCCACTCATAGGCTACGAATTTACCTTAAAGCTATGAATTTTCCTGAAGCTGTGAATTCATAGATCCACAAGCTTGGGGGTAAATTTCTACTTCCAGATCCATTTGTTCCAATTTATATTATATATATTGATCATCCTGCATTTTATTGCATTCTGATTTTTGCATGGTTTCATCATCTTATCTCAAATTTTCATTTACTTACGAATAGTTTATGATTTTGATCTTTTATGCAAGGTTTATCAAGGAGACAAAGGATATTTGACTACCGTGTCACTAAGATCTATCTTACAATGGCCTAAGTAGATCCCCAAGCGCTAATTGCAAATTTTAGTGTTCTATGTGATCAATTACAGGTCTCTTATAGATTCATGTTTAGAACAATGAATTCTCTTGTAGCTCACCAAAATTTAGATAGATCGTGAAATCTCTCATAGGACGTAAATTTTCTAGACAAGCTGTGAATTCACTCTGCTTAGTCATCCGGTCCTGGTAGGCTTTCTATCTGATCTGTGTCATATCATCTTTTTATTTCCTACTAGTTTCATATCTGTCTCATTTGTATATTATTGTTAAAACATAAGAAAATATCAAAAAGATAATGAAATTGCATTGTATTTAATCTAAATTATTTGTTTGCTGAGTGTTGTTTGAAAGGAAAGTGAAATTACTTATAGTTCAATTTCTAGTTATATTTGGCCAAACATAGGTGTTTGTCAATTAAAAGAATACATCCAAACATTCCCCTTGTCTAGATTTTAGAAGTGGCCTTAAAAAACTTCTTGGTGAACCTCGAAATCAGTCAACCATCACCAAATGAGGTACACCATCAGGTGCCCTTCACATCGAGGTGTAGGCTTTTGACTTCCCATCCCCCTTCTAGGCACAAATCTATTAGCCTAAGGGAAAGAGGTGCAAAATTTTTAGCCTACACAAATTCCAAGCCCAACACACATGCTCCTCCTTAGGGATGCATGACATACTCAAAATTGGCATGTCACCTCAATCCCTACCCTAGGCCTATAAGCTAGACTCCCCTATCCCACCTGCTAGAGGTGGTCCTAGTGGAGGTATATTCACAGACCACGAGACTAACCATGTTAATGACTGACTCTATGATCGTAAGAAAAATGGAGGAACCCTTTGTTCTATGGGTACTTCTTGGTAGTACATCATCTGGTAGTAGTTCTTCCTTTGTGTTGATGCCTACAAGTCCTCCCTCACCCTCTACAACTCCTCTTGTAGCAATCAGGTCCCTCTCCCTACTGGTTGCTAGTAATGATAACCATCCACTCTACCCAAGCCTATTGTTGCTCTCACTCTAATCAACTTATCTCTCCCTCAAGACATTCTTACTCCACCCTCATCACATCTCTCTTTTATGCTCTTATGGCCTATATAGCAAGGTCCCAATCCTACACTAAAAGTATCATGTTTAGGGCACCCTACATCCCCTCTAGCCTCTTGGTCTTGTCCTCTCAAAGTAGGCCAATATCTCTCTACATGGTCACCATCCTAGCCTACAATACCTCTTCCTCCCTCACTAGGTTATCCTAAATCATGGTCCCGTTAGGTCCTATCATTGCCACTATAGGGGCATCTCCTACTACCCTACTCAATCTAAGTTGTGTAGTTGTGGGGACACCTTCGTATGTCTCCCATTCTACATATCTAGAGAGAGTGATAGTGGTCCTTATGGTTATCACCATATCTATCTAAAATTGCACTTGTTTCTATCTAGGTGGGTCCATACCTCTTTATCATTACTTAGTAGTGTATTAGGTGGCCTCTCAAAGTGCCTATTGCACTTGTTGGCTCATGACCTAGTACCTCTACATTGGAATAGATGGGGAGATACTTAGGGTTTAATACCCTTGTACCATATTGGGTACCCAAGCACCACCTTAACATCATCCACTCTTGGGTACACAAAGAGTGGGTCATCTATATACTCCTTCACAAACCTCCCCATATTAGAGTCCCCTTCAATCCCTGATGGGTCTTGTCATGCCTACCTAATTTAGTAGTCTCCCAAGTTCGATATCTCTTGGAGGATGTTAATATGCCACTAGAATTGGTCAAACCTATAGAGCTCTAGCTCCTCCCTCTCCATTATCACCCACCTAATCCTTTATACCCTCACCAGCCCCTCCCCATACTTAGCCCATCTAGGGTGTAGATGCCACGATCACCATATAATATGGTACTCTTGTAGATCATCTACTACCTACCTCCCTAACGATAGGATATCAACATATATCCTCTAGAATTATTCATAATATTAGGACCACCTACATATTGTTGGCCACTTTGGGTCTAAAAATGGTCCTAGTAGTGCATGTCATATTTGGATGGCTATGTGCTCCTAGCACCACACTTGGAGAAATGTAATGTAGACTAGCCCTATATGTCGCTTGTACACGATATTGTACAATGTCTTGTACAAGCGAGACAACACATATGGTCCCCATGTGAACCTAAATAACTAGTCTCATATGTCTACCACTACCCCTACCAATGCCCATGGCAAGTATCACCTACTCATGTGGCATACCAGGAATCCAACCACTACCCCATAGAGCATCCTCATCAAGGAATCGAATCCATATCATGTAGGAATCTCATATACATGGAGTCCACTCGATTGGACCTTATGAGTAAGGTCCCCCTACAATCATTATAGTGCTATTTGATGCCCTTATGCTCTATAAAACACTCTCCCTCTAATTAGAATGCACAAGATCTACCACACATACTCCAATGTGAAAGTCATATCTCCCATCAGTAACTAGAGTATTGATGACTCTGGGTACCACCTCTCTACTAGCACCATCAGTAGTGCTTTTTCAGCCTCAACCTGAGGCATATTTGCTAGTTGTAGTATCCCCACTAACCATAGAGTATCCCTTTATGTTTTTGTGATTTGTCATAATGCCTTCTTTAAGGAGCTCTATTGCTACCCTCTACTCTCAAGTACATCATGTTGCAAATACAAATATTAACACATTTTATCAATTTCATCATCATAATTAATAAGCATTAATTAATTAAAAAAATAACATAAGCAAGTGCATATTTTTTATCTCTCTTTTTCTTCCTTATCTCTTTTCTCTATCTTTTCTATTTTTCTCTTATTCTATAAATTTGTGCCCCTTCTTACCAAGGCACGAATTAATGAATTTGCATCTTATACTTTCAAGGTATGAATTTGATTTTCGTCGATGTATGGCCAAATTTCTGGTTGGCAAAATTTGTGGTTGGCCTCTGAATTCACCAGTGTATGACAATTTAATCTTAACAAAATATTTAAAAAATTAAATAAATGCTCAAAAATCTAATCTAACCTAGTCTAGAAGTTGGGTTTTGGTCCTTACCCATTCTCGCTCTATTGTTGCATTGGCCTCACCCCTCACAATGGTTGAATGGTATGTGGGAAGCACCATTTTGCTTTTTCTCCAAAGCTATTTTCTTCTTCTTTGCATAGTGAAAATGAATTCATTTTCACCCTCCTATCCCCTTTTATCCCTTATTTTCTCTCTCCTATTTTTATTTTTCTTCTTCTATTTTCTTCTTTGTTCTTCTACAGTCACCATTTTGAGATTCTTCAAGAATTTGACATTCCTTTTGAAAGTCGATGGGGCACCCTGGTCTTGGGGGCATTGGTGTCAAATAATGCCTTGAGAAGTGTGTAAAATTTAAAAGTACTTAGAATAACACAATTTTTGCATCATCCCTTCATATAAACTAGCCACCCATTTTTGTGTTTTTTTTTTGCTTGTAGGAGTCTACATCTTTCTTTGATGTATTTATTAGGCCATAAATGCATCAGAAGGGGTAAAATGTAGACACAAAAAATTAACTCATCAAAATGAATCATTTTTCCCTTATAATCCCTAAGAAGTCCCTCAAAGTTTCTAAGTGCAAATTTGGACTTATTTCCCTTCCTTTTCTTTGCTTTTTATCCTAACCTTACGAAATTCATAGTCGTTTCAAGATGGGACACAAATTCAGAAATTTTAAGGTCATTCTCTTGAAAAGCCCAAGTTTTTGGTCAACCTTTGTGGCATTGAATCTTGACCAAGGTTGCTTTTCATTTTCTTGTCTAAACACCTCAAAACCTCATATAAATAGAAGGATTGGACTCCTTTTTTAATCTAAGAAGATAACCTCAAATCTATCTGCTATCAATTGATGTTTTCAAAATTTGATGCTAGTGCTCTATTTCCTTTTTGGTGTTATTTTTGGTTCACTATTATGGATAAGAAAGTGGATAATATTTGATGATAGACTGATCACATCATTTATCTTCTAGGGAGAAAAGGTCTTCCACTTTGGTTTCTACCTACTCCTGCTTATTCTCCAGGCTTATCTAGTTTTCATTATGTAATTATTATCTATTAGATCATAATTTACTAGTTTTAAATTGCATTTTTCATTCTTAAATTATATTTTAATCACTCTTATGTGAATTCATGCCTTGCCCTTATAGGGTGTGAATTCGATGAAACCATTGGTTTCACCATATTTTATTTTTTTCCAATTTCGTGCTCGCTAGTTATGGGGAATGAATTTGGTCATAATAGCTTAGGGGAAATATTCTACTCCCAAAACCATAGGTTCTTATTTGCATACTTATTTTCCATTGCATTCATTTTGTTTGCACTCTACTTTCACTATTTCATGTTCTTATATCTTGTTTTGCTTATTCCCAAAGATCAACAATTATTTTTACTTTTGAATAGTTAGCTAAAAGTACCAAGGGGCATTGACTGCTACACCTCCAAACACAGTCACATAGTGGCCTAAGATGCCTCCAAACACTGATCAATTTTTCTAATATTTTGAATTTGTGTCGAAGGTCAAACCAAATTTGTAGTTGTTGATTTACAGGACATAAATTTGGCTAGGATCAACCACTGGATCAAGTAAGTGTTCTAATAGATATGTTAGGTTATTTTTTGTGTGCCTATGTCTATTTCTATTTATTTACATATATTTAAAATATAATAATAGAAGACAATTTTATTTCATTTCTAGGCATTGAAAGGAAAAGCATATAGTTTGCATCTAGGCCAATCTTGTTTGTGCATTCTATTGGTCTCTTGCTTGAAAAGAACAAAAGATTTAATTTCTTTTAAAATTAGAGATAGTTCTAATTCAACCAAATAATCATTCTAGAGGTAGCTTATTTTTTTATTGCATCATTGTTTGTCTTGCATTGTTCTTTAATTCCTTGTAGCTTAAATATTAGTAAGACCAAAATTAGGTGCTTGTTCAATAAACACACTAAACCTTCCATTCCAAACTTCAATCGAGTCCTTAAATCATTCCTAGTGAAACCTTCGATCCCCCAAGCCCTTGAGTGTAGAGGAAACACAATAACCCCATGATCACCCTGGCTCTTAGTGGTTCCATCGAGAATCATATGTAGTGGGGGTTTTCCCCCCTCTATAGATTCAAAATGTATTGATAGTTATTCGCCACCTCTATATGAGCAAATATTCTTGATTGATATTATAGTTTCTATTTCTATTGGTTTTTTGAATTGTTTAAAACATGTAAAGATTTAGATTTAAATTTTAATAACTAAACCCATATTTTTCTTGAATAGTCATCAACAACTAACTTAAAATATCTATCCTCCAATACTAACATCCATTTGTCCACATAAATTTGTATGCACTATTTATAATGGTTCCTTAGCCATGTTCAAGCTTAATACAAAGGGTATTCTATGTTGTTTTCTTGCTAGGAATTTTGGATAAATTGTAGATTGCCATGTTAATTTAGGTAATCTTGCCACCATTTGATATCTACTCATTTCATTTAAAGAAGATGCACTTATATGCCTTAAATTTTTATTCTAAAGATCTCTTGTTTCTAATGCTCTTACTGATAGAACAATATTTGATAAGGTATCAAGAGCAAATGTATCATTTCTAAAGGATCTAGTGGCTATGAGTTTTCCTTGTTTAGTAATGATACATTTCTTTTTGTTTCCAATAATTTTGAATTCAACCACTAGATTTTGATCTATCATCTGAGTTATTAATAACATATTAGCATCTAGACCTAATATATAACACATTTTTAATCATGCATTTTCCATAATAGAAGTTTATTAATATATTTCGTATGCCTTTGACCTCATATGTCCTATCATATGCTTTAAAACTAGTTTCCCATATTTTTCTTGAAAAGCATTAAACCATTGTTTATTTCCAATAATATGTCTATTGCTCCTGAACCAATGTACCGATAGTTTGTTATTAAATTTTTGGCATATCCTTCTTTAAAAATTGTCATGTTTTCCTTTGTTTATTGAAACCCTCATTTTTAAAAACTTCTTATTCCTCCCTTTAATTTTCCAATTTTCCAAATTCGAATTTTTAATTTCAATTTCATAATCTCCTTATATCTCCATAATTTATAAAAAATTACTTCCTCCAAAATTTAACTTCTCCTCTAATATTAAATTAATTAATTCTTTCAACTTATTCCTCCCATTCACTTTAATTTATTTTTTTAAACACCTTATCTCTAAAAAAAAACTAATCTCAAAATTAAAATTTTAAAAAGATGCATAATTTTCTTTAATAATCATAAAAGTCAAAAAATACCTCAATTTTGTGCCACATTCTCTAACACACCCTTAATTCATACACTTGAATATCATTATGTTAATTGTAATAGAGAATCTAAATAAAAATGTTCTCCATTTTGAGCATTTCTTTTGCACTAGTGTTCTAAGCGTTACCAATGTTTCAACTACAACTCTAATGCTTTTCATGTTTGTCCACTATTAGACCTAGTATGACTTAAATATTTGACTACTCTTATGCTCTCAAAGTCTAATCTCTTTATGTCCTTCTAGTGCTTATCAATCCTTTTGTGCATAAGCAGTATACGTATTCAGTTTTTTGCATGTTAATATCCAATGTTCCTTTGCTCCATACAACATTCCTCCAAACTCTCTACTATGTTTTAGGCTTCAATACATGTCCTCAATTTTCCATAGTGATCATAATGTTCTCAATGTTACATTCAATTCTTTCAAACATCTAGGCTTCAACATAAAATAGGCTTTTGCACTTGACACTTCATCTATGGGTGTTGCTACTACTCCAATGCTTAGGAAATTTAACACAATATTCTCTATGTGTGTTACCTTGAGATGATTTTAGTTTACACATCTTTCTATCATAGCCTACACATTCCTATTAGTTTTGACCATCAATTATTTTCATCTGTACTTATTATTCTATGTTATGCTTACCGCAATTCACACCAACATTGGTGCTATACATTTTCCACTCATTCTCTAATCTTCTTCCATAATATCTTCCTCTAATATTTTCCAATATTCAAGTTATGTCTTCCTTCAACATCCTTCAATGTTACTTTAAAATACTTGCTATCACTCTAGAACCTGCAAGTTTTCCTTCAACATGGATCCTTTCTATTTTTTTATTCTTTCTTTCCTCAAATATTCATCTCTTCACCTACTCTCCTCTCCTAGAAGTCTAATGTGGCTCTCACCAAGGTGGATCTTATACCACTATTAGAAAATGGATCCAAATATCATAGGTCTATAATTTCCAAGCTCATAATCTCACATACATAATATCATTCAATAATAACACCAATATTGCATAAAAATAACTTTATTGATTCAATCCAAAATTGGTTACATTACATAGATCTTTGTCTTCAATATATAGATACATGAGACTCTTCACATGCACCTAACTCTTGACCTTTTATCTCCTCAAACTCACGAGAGATGCAACCTTTCATATTACCTATTTACATGAAAAATCTCACATATTACATAATGACAAAGTCTCTCATGATTACATAACTCCCTACTTCTAAAATTGACACATCACACTCATAACTCTCACTTACATACAAGACACCTCACACAACTCTTCACTTACACACATGATACCTTTCACTCATAACTCATACTTGATTACATGACACATAAACACACTTTACAACTTGACACATACTATTGACACAAATAATAAACACATTACATAATTTAAATATTTACAAAAATTAAATAGTGTAATACCTCCAACAACATAATCAAAGCATAAATATATATGTATGAAATTCCATGATTTGATAGGGACTAGCTATCTAATAGGCTTATTATATAGAATATACTCATCTATGACTATTCTAGTTGCTTCAAAATGATAATCCTTACCTGAAAGTGAGTATTGCTTACTATTGAGTGTGAACTTGAAAAAAATAAGATATTTTATAACTCTAAATCCAAATATGTTGACAATAATGCAATTCATATGAGATTATTAACAACATACACCACCTTAAAATGAGTTACAAGGAGTTATTTTTTATTGTTCTAGGCATTGTTTATATATTTTACCATGAATTCCCAAATATATTGTATTATATTTTAATTGATACTTAAGAACTTTTTAAAACTATTTATCAACAAAAATATCTTATGCAAGTTAAAATATATTATAAATTTATAGTTGACTTGCATGTTTCTTGGATATGCTTCTATTGTGCTATGCTATGAAAGGTAAAGTTCAAATTCATGCAAAAATGGATAGAAGAGAAGTGACTTCACTTGAGGTATATTAGAGCTATACAAGATGTTATAGAGGGATAATTCCCATGGTATATCCTCATGTCTTACAATAAGGATATAGAAAGAGAAAATAAAAAAATTATTTTTATCAAAGGAACTTGTAATGATCAATGGGCATTTTGAATGCCCAAAATAATATAATAGTGGTTATTTAAACACTTTTATATTACATAGTTGCATCTTATTTTAATTGGATTTAATATTTTAAATTATTTGTTATAAGTTTACAAGTTTAATATATCATAGTTTAAATTCAATTCAAAAAGAGATAAAATAATATGCTTTATATTGTTGTCTTAAGTTTTTAGGTAATCCATTTTTTATTTAGTTGACCAATCACTTATTTTATAGAAAAGGATAAAATCATTAAGATGTAATGGCCTTGAGGTAGCCACAATAGCTACCTTTACTTTTATTTTCTTAATATCTTAGGTTAGGATAGCCAAATATTGATCATTAGGGTTAGGTTTTGTTACTATGTTAGACTATAAATAAGAGAGCTATGGGGTCATTGGATTAGTATCCATTTGTATAACTTCTATTGTATTTGGTGCACATAAGGGACTTCACACCCTCTAAATGGCTATGGGAATTTACATTTTTTAATTGGGTTGGATTATTTTTTAGTTTTGGTATCTTGATCTATTATATTTTATTGCATTGTTATTTTAGAATCTAATTATATTATAAATATTCTGGTATATATTCTTTTTTTTGCCATTATTCTCAAATCTAGTGTTGTAATTACAATATTTTGGAAGTCATTTCATTATATGTCATATTAAAGAAATGATTTTGGATTCTATGGTGGATTAAATGAGTCACAAAATAATGGATGGGCCTATTTTAGAACCCATTTTGATTGGATTTATCTTCTATTTGAGAAATTTTTGACCAGTTTTTTCTACTACTAATATTTCAATGTAATTATCTTCTATGATATTATGGTTTGGGTAGAACTATTTTACCTATCTTAATTTTTATCTTCTTAAACTAATTAAAATAAGAATTATCTATGCGTTTAGAGAAATTCCATAATGGGTACAAAACTTGCACCTTCAAATCACCATGGAATAAGGTCTTATATGTGCTTATGGACTTCTTTGCCCCTGAATGCAATAGAGGTTGTTCATAGTTTATATTTGGTGTTAGAAAACCATCTCAGAGGGAAGAATCATATGAATATTTTGATTTTATTCTTTAAGAACTAGAGAAGACGAGCATGGAAATTCAATATGGTAATATCTATATTTCAAACCATCAACATCATTTCAAATTGATTTTTAATTTTATGTCCAAGAAAAATGGTTATCTTTCTTTGGAAAATAGTGGAAAGGTGTCATTTTTCTCCTTGAATTCTTCAACTCTAGGGAAGGACATTGTTTCTTCATGTCCTACTTCTAGGAGGTTTATTCAGTTTATATGAAATATGAGAATGTTTTTCTTGATTATCTTCCTGAGCTCAACCTGAAGTAGTCACCAAAAAATGTGGAGCTGGAAAACCTCATGGAGAAATTTTTTAGAGTTGAGATCTTAGATCCAATAATTAAGGAGGAGGACCTTTAACTTAAGAAGGGTGGTGCACGGGATTCAAAATATCTATCTCCTCTTCTTTCCTCATATGAGTTAGAGGATAGTGATTCGTTGTGCTCAAAATATGAGAAGTTGATAAAGAAAATGAAGGAAACCTCTCTAAAGAGACCCAAGACTAAAGCTAAAGGGATTAGGAGGTTTATTCACATTAATACCGAAGTTGTAAAGAGATTGAATATGTTTTATTTTTATTATTATGAGGACTTGGAGGAGTTTTTTGTACCAAAGAGAAGAGATCAAGTTTGGTCAATTTTACTCCTAGAAGTAATATTAAGGATGACTCGGTTGCAACACCAAGCTCTTGCAACCCAGTTAAGGAGATTCTAAGATCTATTAAGTGATTAGTTAATCAGACTACATATTTTTTAGATAAATTATCTTGGAAATTGAAACACAATCCAAGCACTCAAGTTATGGATCTCATCATCTTTGAGGAATATTTGCAAGATTAAGCCTTGGATTTGGTTCTATTCTAATATTATTTGGTGGAGCTTGTCTCTTTTGAGTCCTCTTAGTTTTTTGTAGTCTAGGTTGTTTTCATTTTTTTTGTTTTTTTTTTATGTTTCTGGTTATTATTTTGGTGCAATAGTCTTTGAGTTTCTATTGTAAAAGTTTTTGGGGAGCCTTTCAAAACCCCTATTTTTCTATCTAATAAAAAAAAAAAAAATTATTTTCAATAAATTTTTTGGGTAGTTTTAAGGTCCACTTGGGCCTTTTTGTTGGTCTAGTGATGTATGTTCAATCCTTTAGATTTCATAGGTTAGGAATATATCAACAAGTGATTATAGAGCGTAGATTTAGCTAATAATATTTGTATGAGATAAAATAAACATCACCCAAGGAATGAAGACAAGCACCATAACATCCTAAAAGACATCAACTTTGACCTTCTCATTTGCTTAGTCAATGGATTAAAGGGTTCCTCTTCCACCCTCCCATAGAACATTATGTCTCATTCAATCCTACCCTAATATTAGATACAAAGGCTTTTTAGTAATTTCAAACAATGTGAAGAAATTTGTATAGTAGTATTTATCATATCTGTGATAGTTAAACTACTTGCACAAAGTATCTCATGTATATTGAGAGGTAGTTGAAGGAACTCTCTATTCAATGAGCAAGAGGTTAATAGGACTTTGAATTTCCAAAAATGGAAAATATACTAGAAGGAAAATTATATTAATCCTCCTATGAGTATAATGAAGATCGAGAAAAGAGACCTAATATTCCTAAAGATGCCCTAATGCTTGTTGGGAATTTATAGCATCCAAATACAAGCACTTCCAAAGGATGAATTTTGCGTAGGATCTAGGAATTTCTAATAGATTAATTTTGGAAATGATCCTGATTGATTCTATTTTTCCTAGATTCATACCCAACCTTTCATGGAAACTCATAAAAGTATGGGTATTAATGAGTGGGATTTTGTTCCTACTTTGGATTCCACAACTAACTATGTGGACTATTTATTTTATTGTCCTCATGATGTTTTATTTCCTTGAGTTTATATAATAACTTTGATGGCAAATACCTTAATGGATAGAGTTTCACAATGTATTTTCTAATATGCTTACATAGAGTCCCTAAATAGGGTAAGATTATTCTCATTACCTCTAAATTTGGTTTCCATGCTCATCAATGGTTTATTTAGGAATCGATACATTGTTAATGTCATATTCCATTTCCAAAATTTAAGATGTACTTGAAGATATTTAATAAATTTTATTCTACATCTTATGTGATTAGATAAATGCAAACAAATTAAATAATAATATGGGTTAATACATATAATTCATGAGCCTTGTCACATACATATATTATTTAGATCCTATATTGATGGTTTTTGAATTTGGGCATAGGTTCAAGGATAAAATCTAGTAGAAAGTAAATATATATGGTCCATACACCATTTGGGATGTTGATCATGTTGTCTAAATGGTTAAAAAATGTTTTAGTTTCCTAGATTTTATCCACAATGAAATTTCAATTCCCATAGAACTTATTTCAATGATGAAAATGAGGATGTCCATAAGGTTAATTTTGTTTTAATTTTTGTTCATAACATCTATGGGATTATGCATGTGAGGAGTGACATAACTTTCATATGGAAGATGAGGTTGAATATTTTGAATAAGAGGAGGTCATTGTATCATCTCATCAAGGGGAACCAAAATAATCTAATGAGATTTAATATCATATTAGTATTGTTAATATCTTAGCATTTAAAATCATGGGAAGGTAACCCCATAAAACTATGAATTCCTATGGCTTTATAAAAATATAATAGGTCAATTATTTGATTTACTTGTATAACACTCATATTTCATTAGTCATGATATAGTCAAATCTATGGGGTTGTATATCAACAATACTTTCAAAGATAAATTTAGTATTCTAATTACCCATTATTGTAAGGCTCAATGTGTGGATTGCATTGTTAATGTCCATATCCAAATAGATTATTTTCTACAAGAATTGCATGGTGTAAAGTTTTTTACCAACATAGATATGTGCTTTGGTTTTCATAAAATTAGGGTTAGAGGAGGATATTCCAAAAATTACATTTTGACTCATGAGGGTCATTATGCTTTTTTGGTCATGCTTTTTTTCTTACATATGATCCTTTTTCTATATTTTAATGAATTTGTCTTCCATCCTCTACAAATTTTATTTGTCTCTTTGCTGAGATCCTAGTTTATAGTAAGTCTTACGAACTAAATTTGCATCATGTCAAATAGATTTCAACTTTTGGGTTGAGAAACATTATATGTGAAAATTTCTAAATATTCCTTTGATGTGTCTAAAGTAGAGTATCTTGTCACGTAGTATCTCATGAAGGTTCCAATATGGACCCTAATAAGATCAAGGCCAAGCAATATTGGCTAGTTTCTAAATCTCTTAAGAGTCTTAGGGGTTTTTGGGTCTCACTACGTATTATAAGGAATGTGTTAAGAATTATAGGAAGATTGTAACTCCCTTGATGGATCTCACCAATAAAGATGTCTTTGTTTGGTCTTATGCATCTACAAGATCCTTCAAAGTATTGAAGAGAGCTATGTGTACCACTCTTCTTCTGGCTACTCTAGACTTTAAAAAGCCTTCTTTTATTGAATGTGTTGCTTCTAAAATGGACATCAATGCTTTTTTATGCAAGAAATTTATCCCCTAGATTTTGAAATCAAATAGCTCCTTGATAAGAATCTAGGTCATTATTCTTATGAGAAGGAAATTTTATCCATATTGCATGTGGTGGATAAATCAAATTTGCTTATTGGGATGGATTTTACTATCAAAGAGTCTCAAGCATTTCTTGGAATAATGTAGTTCTTGTCTAGAATAAAATAAATGGTTCACTAAGATTTTGGACTATGAATTTATGATTGAATATAAAAAGAGAAAAGGAGAATGTGTTAATGAATTTATTTTCTCATAAGCATGAATATGCTATAGTTATCCATATTGTATCCATCATCTTCCCTTTTAGATAACCCATATTTGAGATAGATGACATTTAGTTCTTAAGACTATTTGTTTGATTCATGATGTTGTGCTAGTAACCCATATAATCCATTATTCTATTAGTCTATTATGATTCTAAAAAATAATAATTGTATTTATATCATTCATCTTTCCTAGGTCAAGAAGAATATCCTTTTAAAATATACCTTTCCCTTGAAAGGACATTCTGGATTTATTAAAACCTATTAGTGGTTAAGTAGTATTTTTCTTGGAAATGGATGTTAAGCAATTCATTGTATAATGTAAAGTGTATCATAGAAATAAGGATGAAATATTTAAGTCTTCAGGATTTTTGTTGCCCCTTTAAATTCTATTTTGTTAGTTGGAACACATGTCCATGGACTTTATTAAATGTATTCCAAAGAGAGGATAAGATATGGTGATAGATACCTTTCCAAGTATACCTATTTCTATGAATTAAAACATATATTCACTACAAATAACATGGGGAAGGTATTCTTTTATTTTATTTTCAAACAAGATGGTATGCCCAAGTCTATTATCTATAATCATGATTCTATTTCACTAGCAAATTTTGGAAGGAGTTGTTCACTCTCACTAGAACTAAGCTTATGATTTCTTGCTTTCACGCTTAGTCAAATGGTTAAGCAATAATTGTAAATGAGAACCTAGATACATATCTAATGTGCTTTACCTAAAGTAGTATAAGTGGGTTAAATGAATTCCATTGACAAAGTGGTGTTATAATAATTCTTATTGTCTTTACATTAAGATGAATCTCTTTGAGGTATTGTATGAGAAAAAATTCTCATCCTCGGTAGACTATCTTTTGTACTCTTCTCTTGTGAATCAAGTGGATAATTTTCTCCAACATTGGTATACTATCCTTGAGTACCTCAATGATAATTTTGTGATTAGGACCAAAATTATATGAAGTAGAAACAAGATTTACACTACTCTAAATAACACTTTGAAGTGGGTGATATGGTATTTTGGTGGCTTTAGTTATATAAATTACTTTCTTTGAAGACAAAGTCTAGCCAAAATATTACATCCAAATTTTATGGTCCATATAAGTTGATTCACCAAATAAGGGGTGTGGTAAAATAATTGAAGCTTCCTCCTACCTTCAAAGTACATCCTATTTTCAGTTTTCTTATCTTAAGAAGGTACTTGATTAAAATGTGCATCCCTAAATAGATATTTTATAGTTATATGAATATAGATGGATTGACATGAAGCCAAAAGCAATGTTATAGTTGTGGATCCATAATTTGTAGTCTCATTTAGTGTAGAAAATACTCTTCAAGTGGTAGGATCTTCTTAAATACAATGCAACATGGAAAAAAGTGACTATTTTCTAGAAATTTCTAGTTTTTAAAATAAATATTTTTGAGGGGAGCCATATAATGGTCTTGATGTACCCACAACAACTATTTTTATTGACTGGTTCGAGCACTTAGGTTAGGGTAGTTGGCCCTTGAGAATTATGACTAGATTGTGTTACTTTGTTTTACTAAAAATAGAAGAGATGTGAGGTAGTTGGATCATCATTTCTTCATGTAACTTATATAGCCTCTAGTACACATAGTAGAATTTGCACTCATTAAGTATCTAGGAGACTTTTCCCTCTTTGAGTGGGTTGCATTATATCTGAGACTTGGAATCTATATCTACATTATTTTATTAGGTTTGTTTTAAAATTTAACTTGGTTGACAATGTTTTGGTGTGTATTTCTTATGTTAATATTATTTTAAATCCTATTGTTGTAATTACTATTTTTTAGAATTTTTTAATTATGTATGAATATTGGACTTTACATTATAATGAAACAATGATGATTTTGTTGCTCAAAGTCCAAAAGAGAGTGTCAAAGAATGATAATGGTCTTGATTATATTACTAGATTAGGATTTTTTTATCATACGGCCAAATATAAAATATGTTCTTGAAAGGAATGATGGCGAGATGCAAACATCAAACCACAAGCCTTAAGGATCAAGGCATTAAAGATATACCATATTAACAAAAAAACAAGAGACTAGAAATAACAGTAACAAGATAATGGAAGCTAAACAAGAACTACAATATCATGTATTAGAATGTGATACTGATGTTCCTATCTAAGCGAGGATGTGATTCTACCTGTTGTTGTCTTTGTATCGTTCCTTCGGTCTAAAGGTTTTGGTCTGGTTTTGTCCTATGGGCTGTAGGACTGTTTCTTTTTGTTCCTTTATGTTTGAGGTTGGCTTCTTTTTGTTGTAGTAGGATTTTTGCCTCTTTGTTTTATTCCTTTCAGGTTTCCTCTTGGGTTCCTTCTTATCTCATTGTTGTACAAGGTGTTGGGATGCCTTTCAAATGCCCCCTTTTGATAATAAATTTTTTTAACTTACCAAAAATATCATATATTATAATGAAGTATAAAATACAATGGAGAAGCCTTACTTAAATAGCCAAGGATGATACACCATAATCATAGGATCAAAAAAGAGATAAGTATCAATATCCATCGTACAAATAGGGAGGTGCAATACGATCCATAGATATGTAACTACCATGGGGAGAAAATATCTCAACCCTCCAATGAGCGTAACTCCCTAGGAATATAATAAATGCCAAATATCCTCATAATATATAAATAGGATAAAACAAATATCCACACATAAAGTGGGTGGGAGAAATAAACTAAATTAATATAAAAATAAAGTACTTAGGTGAGCATGATCTAGAGTCTAAAACATCTACTCTAACACCCTGCTCAAGTGAAGCTAGGGGTAAAAAAGAAGTGGTATATCTATAGTATAAGTCCTGAAAACAAGGTTTGATTAGGTACTCATGTACAATGTGTATCTAGAAGCTCTCAAACCATAATATGGAAAACCATGTGGGAAAAAACCATCCTACTAGAAAGAGAGAAGAAGAAGTAAGAATGGAGCCAAGGAGTTCTCCCAACACCCCCTAGGATGATGAGCTCCATGAAGAAGTCCTATGAAGAAGTGGATGTCTTTGCAATGAATAGTGTGTCTCCCATGAGGAATAAATTAGCCATGAAGCATCTGTCAAATATATTTCCACTCCAAGTGAGTGTGAGAAGATGGGAATAAAATATAGAATGATGGCGTAGATTCCTCTAAATAATTCCAAAGTGAATAAGATGATGCCAATGAATTATGAAATGAATCTCTAGGAATGTAGAAGCCCAAACCAACACCAATATGGGGTATAATATAGTCCCAATAAATATCCAAAATATCAATGTGCATGAAACCATGAGTGTGTAAAAGTGGAAGAGATGTGTGAAGAGCATCCATCAAGGAAGAATCACCAATGTCATGTTGCATAAGTGATGAAGAGCCCATGGAAGTATGAAGAGAAAGAAGTGGAGTATTAGTAGCCTCAAAAGAATCAACATGGTCTTCGGTATCTCCAAGTTAGAGTCAAATTTAAGACAAAATACTATATCTAGTTCCTATTGGAGTACATCTTCCAATGTCAAAGAAATAGGAGAAGAAAATGGTGGACAAGGTAGCTCACTCAAAGAAGGAGGGCACACCATAAAAGGGTCCTCAAAGGAAGAAGTACATGGAGGAGATACAATGTATACATCATCATCAAAAAATTAGTGAGCTCCTCATACATTTCAATAAAATCATGTGTGACACTCAATGAAGAGAGAGGCAACACCATCCAAGAATTTATTCATATGTAAGGATGTAACATGCCATGAAATATTTGTCCTATAAAATATCTGAAGTAGGTACTGTAGCATCAACCCATCATCCAAAATATCATGATATATTGATTCCAAAAACAAATATGCAATGTCACAAATGATGTCCTCCATGCAAGCAATTGTAAGATAAGGTGCCTTGGATAAAAACTTTCTTCTCAACATATGATAAGAAAGGTGAGGTGTGTTCTTGTGAGCTCCAATAAATTTTTGAAGCTCCACATAAACTAAATAATAAAGCATGCTAGAGGTCCTTAAATTGTTTATGAACCATGTCATATACTCATTATCCTTCACCATTGGTTTAGGTTTTGAAGTTATGAACAAAGGCTCCAAACCTTCACTTTTACATAATGAACAAAGTACCTTAAACCATGCTTCAAAATTTGCAACATTTTCTTCTATGCTAAGTTTTAAAAAATAAGTTTCCATTATAATGTAAAATGTCTAGTGTGATGTCACAAGGTGGTGCAAAATGCCACAAAATCACACCAATGCACAAATTAAGCCTCCAAACTCTAAAACATTTCCAAAGGAATTTCCAAAAGAATTCCCTCCTTCAAACTAAGTTCCTCAATGAGGAATATTGGTACAAGAGGATCCACCACAACAAAGCAAGGGAAGTCAAAGACAAAGGAATACTTAAGCACAACAATGTGTAGGCTCCACCAATACTGAAAACCAAGTAAGATGATCACAAAGGTCCAAACTAAGTGTACAAACAATAAATGAAGGAATATGAGACTTTATAACAATAGTCTATATATAAGGTTCAAGTGCAAAAAATAAAAATATCTTTTCATAATGCAATATAATGAGAGCGCATCATAAAATCATCATAATTTTTTAATATAGATGAAAATGATCTTTAGAAATAGATCAAAAACATGATTTTATAGTCATAGAAAAAATTTAGCAAAGCAACTCTGAATATTTAACCTAAAAGGATGAGTTTACTAAAAATAGTAAAATCATTGTAACATTCTAAATACGGCTCCAAATGCACTGACATTTTAAGTATCTTTGATGATATTCTCCAGTAATGTTTAAAATTTTATAGATAAATTCATAGTTGTTATTAATATATGATCAAAATAGCATATTTGTACCTATTTTACCAAAACCCTTATAATTTTTAAAATATCCAACAAAAGTTTTTGAAATTTTGCAAAGATATTTATATGAGTGATATAAATAACCTCCCAAAATTTTGCAAAAAAAATCACAATAATTTGAAATATAAGTTTTTTTTCCAAACAGGCTAGGGTTTTGAGAGAAAAAAAGCTAAAATTGATGATTTAAACCCTAAAAAATATTCAAACCCTTAAAAAATGCTGTAAAAAATAAAACTCCAAGAAGATATTTTAGATGGAGGGTGAAGCCATGTGAAGAGAAGAGTGTTTGCAGGTTGTGGCTAATCCACAAGAATAAGGGTGAACAAACAAAGCCCAACAAAATGATACATGTGCAATCCACCACCAAGAGATCCTCCAACCATGTCTTCAAACCCTAAAAAATGGAACACCAAGGAACTGAAAAATAACAAACCCTAAAAAATGAATGCCTTTATAATTTAGGCTTTTTAGATCTGATTTTTAAAACATATTATTTTGCAGATTTGAGAAATTTGGACTCATACAAAATAATCTTTTACAAATCTATATGCAACTCTTCGAATTTGACACTTCTTAATTTAATTAATGCAAAAATGACTTACATAAAATTGAAAGTCACTCTAATTAATGCAACAACTCTTCCACTCAAATATTTATGCCAAATATTTATCCTCACAAAAACATAAGTTGCATGCAAGGAAAAATTGCAAGCGAAATCAAAACGAAGAAAAAGTTGCAAATCTCCACTCCACCTGATTGCAGCAGTAATTCTACAAACCTTCAAACAATAAAATTTTTAGATATGTGTAGAAATCAAGAAATTTGCACATAGTGTGCAAAAATACAAATGTAATTTATTTTATAATTTTTAGGGATCGATGATGTTCAATAGGATAGATTGATGGCAATCCACAATCTACAACAATCCAGAGCACTAGATCAACGATGATTCTGCAACTTTATAACAAAAAGGAAAAAAACCCAAAAAAATTTCAAAATACTAAAACTTTCTGAGTAACTCCATGGTTAGAGGGGTCAACCAAGATATAATTAAGGGCCAAAATATATATAAGCTCTTTACAAAACAAATAGAAGATAATTTGTTTGCCTTCTAGGGCTTAGAACCTCCAATATCCAACTGTAAAACCTTCAATACGATTCAATTGCACGATCCTTAAAAATATATATATTCAACAACCCTTAAAGCTTTGATACCATGAAAGAAACAATGGAGAGATGCAAACATCGAACCACAAGCTTCAAGGATCAAGGCATTAAAGATACACCACATTAACTAGAAAAAAAGACTAGAAATAACAGTAACAAGATAATGAAAGCTAAACAAGAACTGCAATATCATATATCATAATGAAGTGTAAAATGCAACTGAAAATCCTTCCTTAAATAGGCAAGGAAGATACACCATAGTCGTAGGATCAACAAAGAGATAAGGATCAATATCCACTATATAAGCAGGGAGGTACGATATGATCCATAGATTTGTAACTACCATGGGGAGAAAAGATCTCAACCCACCAAAATTAATTAATGAGTGTAACTCCCTAAGAATATAATAAATACTAAATATCCCCATAATATCTAAATAAGATAAAATAAATATCCACACAAAAATTAAGTGGAAAAATGAACTAAATTAATATAAAAATAAAGTACCTAACTGAGCATGATCTAGAGTCTAAAAAATCTACTCTAAAACAAACCTCAAGTGAAGCTAGGGTTCAAAAATATGTGGCATATCCATAGTATAAGTCATGATAACAAGGTCTGTTCAGGTACCCACTCATGTGCAATATGTATCCAAAAGCTCTCAAACTAGAAGGTAGAAAACCATGTGGTAAAAAACCATCCTACTAGAAAGAGAGAATACGAAGTAAGAATGGATCCAAGGAGTGCTCCCAACACCCCCCTAGGATGATGAGATTCATGAATAAGTCCTAGAAAGAAGTGGACATATTTATGAAAAACAATGTGTCTCCCATGAGGAAGAAAGGAGCCATGAAGAATCCACTAAATATCTTTCCACTCTAGGTGAGTGTGAGAAGATGGGAATAAAATGTAGAATAATAACATAGGATCGTCTGAAGAAAGCCAAACTGAAGAAGATGCCACCAATGAATTATGAAATGAATATCCAAGAATGTAGAAGCCCAAACCAACACCAAGATGGGGTAGAATATAGTTCAAATCAACTTCCAAAATATCAATGTGCACGAAACCATGAGTGTGCCAAAGTGGAAGAGATGTCTGAAGAGCATCCATCAAGGAAGAATCACAAATATCATGTTGCATAAGTGATGAATATACCATGGAAGCAGCAAGAGAAAAAAGTGAAGGCTTAAAAGCCTCAAAAGAATAAACATGGTCGTTGGTATCTCCAAGTGAGAGTCCAATCGAAGAAAAAATATTTGTATCCAACTCCTGTAGGAGTACATCATCCAATGTGAAATAAATAGGACAATAAAATGGTGGACAAGGTGGCTCACTCAATGAAGGAGGGCACACCATAAAAGGGTCCTCAAAGGAAGAATTACATGGAGGAGTTACAATGTATACATATTCATCAAATAAATGAGTGATCTCCTCATACATGTTAATAAAATCACATGTATGACACTCAATGAAGAGAGAAGCAACACCATCAAAGAAGTCATCCATATGTAAGGATGTAACATGCCATGAAATATCTATTGTATATGCTACAACATCAACATGATCATCCACATAAAATAAGTGTGGAGATGTGTCCTATAAAATATCTGAAGTAGGTACTATAGCATCAACCTCATCATCCAAAATATCATGAGATAGTGACTCCAAAAATAAAGATGCAAATTCAAAAAAAAAAAAACCTCCATGCAATCAATTGTAGGAGAAGGTGCCTTGGGTAAAAACTTTCTTCTCAACAAATGATAAGCAAGGTGAGGTGTGTTCTTGTGAACTCCAATAAATTTTTTAAGCTCCCCATAAAGCAAATAATAAAGCATACTAGATATCCTTAAATTTTTTATGAACCACGTCCTATAATCCTTATCCTTCACCACTGGTTTGGATTTTGGAGTTATGAAAAAAGTATCCAAACCTTCACTTTAAATAATGAACAAAGTACCTTAAACCATGCTTCAAAAGTTGCAACATTTGCCTCTATGCTAATTTTTAAAAATAAGTTTCCATTATAATGTAAAAGGTCTAGTGTGATGTCACAAGATGGTACAAAATACCACAAAATCACACCAATGCACAAATGAAGCCTCCAAAATCTAAAAATCTCCAAAGGAATTCCCAAAAGAATACCCTCCTTCAAACTAAGTGCGTCAATGAAGAATATTGACACAAGAGGATGCACCGCAACAAAGCAAGGGAAGTCAAAGACAAAGGACTCCTCAAGCACAACAATTTGTAGGCTCCACAAATACTGAACACCAAGTAATATGATCACAAAGGTCCAAACTAAGTGTACAAAAAATAAATTAAGATGGGCCTTTATAACAATAGTCCATATACAAGGTTCAAGTACAAAAAATAAAAATACCTTTTCACAATGCAATATAATGAGAGTGCATCATAAAATCATCATAAATTTCTGAATATAGATCCAAATGATCTAAAATTTTAGAAATATATCAAAAACATGATTTATAGTATTGGAAAAAATTTAGCGAAGCAACTCTGAATATTTTTCCCAAAAGGATGATTTTACTAAAAAAAGTAAAATCATTGTAACATTCTAAAATACGACTCCAAATGCACTGAAATTTTACGTATCTTTGATGGGATTCTCCAGTAATGTTTAAAATTTTGTAGATAAATTCATAGTCACTATTAATATATGATCAAAATAGTATATTTGTACCTCTTTTTCCAAAACCCTTATAAATTTCAAAATATCCAACAAAAAAATTTGAAATTTTACAAAATATTTATATGTTAGATCTAAAGAACCTCCTAAAATTTTGTAAAAAAATTCACAATCATTTGAAAGATATGTTCGTTCTCCAAAAAGGCTAGGGTTTTGAGAGAAAAAAGGTAAAATTGATTATTTAAACCCTCAAAAATATTCAAACCCTTAAAAAATATTGTAAAAAATGAAACTCCAAGAAGATATTTGATATGGAGGGTGAATCCATGTGAGGAGAAGAGTTTTGGTAGGTTGTGGTTGATCCACAAGAATAAGGGTACGCAAACAAAGCCCACAAAAATGATACATGTGCAATCCACCACCAAGAGATCCTCCAACCATGTCTTCAAACCCTTGAAAATGGAACACCAAGGGACTGAACAACAACAAACCCTAAAAAGTGAATGCCTTTATAATTTAGGCTTTAGATCTAATTTTTACAACAGAGAATTTTGTAAATTTGAGAAATTTGGAGTCACAAAAAATAATCTTTTACAAAGTTGTATGCAACTCTCAGAATTTGACACTTCATAGTTTAATTAATGCAAAACTAAATTACATAAAACTAAAATTCACTCTAATTAATGTAACAACTATTCCACTAAAATATTAATTTCAAATATTTATCCTCACAAACACATGAGCTGCATACAAGGAAAAATTACAAGTGAAACCAAATGAAGAAAAAAATTGCAAATCTCAACTCCACTAGATTGTAGTAGTAATTCTGCAAACCTTCAAACAATCAAAATTTTAGATATGTGTAGAAATCAAGAAATTTGCAGACTGTGTGAAAAAAATTGAATACTATTTTTTATAATTTGTAGGTACCGATGGTGTTCAATAGGATAGATCAATGGTGATCCATAATCTACAACAATCCAGAGCACTAGATCAACGATGATTCTGCAACTTTATACCAACAAGGAAAAACCCAAAAAAAAATTCCAAAAAACTAAAAATTTCTGAGTAACTCCATAGTTAGAGGGGTCAACCAAGATATAATGAAGGGTCGAAAGATATAGAATATCTTTGCAAAACAAGTAGAAGACAATATTTTTTTACCTTTTAGGGATTAGAACCTCCAATCTCAAACTGTAAAACCTTCAATACGATTCAATTGCATGATCCTCAACAATGGATGTCTTCAACAATACTTCAAGATTTGACACCATGAAAGAAACAATGGAGAGATGCAAACATCTAACCACAAGCCTTAAGGATCAAGGCATTAAATATACACCACATTAACTAGAAAACAAGAGACTAGAAATAACAGTAATAAGATAATAGAAGCTAAACAATAACTACAATATCATATATCAAAATAAAGTGTAAAATACAATAGAGAAGTCTTGCTTAAATAGGAAATTAAGATACACCATAGTCGTAGGATCAATAAAGAGATAAGGATCAATATCCATCATATAAATAGGGAGGTACGATATGATCCATAGATTTGTAACTACCATGGGGAGAAAAAATCTTAACCCACCAAAAGTAATTAATGAGTGTAACTCCCTAGGAATCTTATAAATACCAAATATCGCCATAATATCTAAATAAGATAAAACAAATATCCACACATAAAGTGGGTGGGGAAAATAAACTAAATTAATATAAAAATAAAGTACCTAAGTGAGCATAATCTAGAGTCCAAAACATCTACTTTAACACCCCCTCAAGTGAATATAGGGGCCAAAAAGAAGTGGTATATCCATAGTATAATTCTTGACAACAATTTCTGATTAGGTACCTACTCATGTACAATGTATATCTAGTAGCTCTCAAACCAGAAGGTGGAATCCCACATGGTAAAAAACCATCCTACTAGAAAGAGAGAATAAAAAGTAAGAATGGAGCCAAGGAGTCCTCCCAACACCCCCCTAGGATGATGAGCTCCATGAAGAAGTCCTATAAGTAAGTAGATGTCTTTGCGATAAACAATGTATCTCCCATGAGGAATAAAGGACCCATGAAGCATCCACCGAATGTCTTTCCACTCCAAGTGATTGTGAGAATATGGGAACAAAATATAGAATAATGACATAGAATCCTCTAAAGAAAGCCAAAATGAAGAAGATACCACCAATGAATTATGAAATGAATCTCCAAGAATGTAGAAGCCCAAACCAACACCAACATGGGGTATAATATAGTCCAAATCAACATCCAAAATATCAATGTGCAATAATTAAAAACAAAACAAATTATAGGTCCGAGGTGTAGACCAATTGGTTCTACCAAACCCCGTAAGGAGGGTAGAGGTCCAAGGTTCAAATCTTGAGCCTCATCGAACTAAATTCTTGTCCCTTTCCTGGTGCTTTCAATGACGTAAAAGGTTTAAAATTATTGTGGCATGGTGGTTATAGGGGTAGATTACGTGAAGAATTATGTGGTGGCTTCTAGGGTGGACAGCGTAGAATACTATGATGACCATAAAATTTGGATAGCCTACCTGGTTTCGTGGTGGCTACCGATTCCACCATGTAAATAATATATATATATATATATATATATATATATATATATATATATATATATATATATATATATCAATGTGCACGAAACCAAGAGTGTGCCAAAGTGGAATAGATGTGTGAAGAGCATCCATCAAGGAATAATCACCAATGTCATGTTTCATAAGTGATGAATATCTCATGGAAGTAGAAAGAGAAATAAGTGGAGGCTAATAAGCCTCAAAAGAATCAAAATGGTCTTTGGGATCTCCAAGTGAGATTCAAATCAAAGAAAAAATATTTGTATCCAACTCCTATAGGAGTACATCATCTAATATGAAAGAAACAGAAGAAGAAAATGGTGGATAAGGTGTCTAACTCAAAGGAGGGCACACCATAAAAGGGTCCTCATAGGAAGAATAACATGAAGGAGATACAATGTATACATCATCATCAAATAAATGAATGAGCTCCTCATACATGTCAAGAAAATCACATGTGTGACACTCAATGACGAGAGAGGCAACACCATCCAAGGAGTCATCCATATATAAGGATGTAACATGCCATGAAATATCTATTGTATATGTTGCAACATAAACATGATCATCCCTATAAAATAAGTGTGGAGATGTGTTCTATAAAATATTTGAAGCAGGTACTATAGCATCAACCTCATCATCCAAAATATAATGAGATAGTGATTCCAAAAAAAAAATGCAATGTCACAAATGATGTCCTCCATGCAAGCAATTGTAAGAGAAGATGCCTTAGGTAAAAAATTTCTTCTCAACATATGCCAAGCAAGGTGAGGTGTGTTCTTGTGAACTCCAATAAATTTTTTAAGCTCCCAACAAATTAAATAATAAAGCATACTAGAGATCCTTAAATTGTTTATGAAGCATGTCCTATACTCCTTATCCTTCACCACTGGTTTTGGTTTTGGAGTTATGAAAAAAATATCAAAAACTTCACTTTTACATAATAAAAATATTACCTATCGCGACCCCTTTTGGCAAGCCCTTCTACGTATGGGAATATGACTTATTTTCTAGGTTGGCATCACTCTGTGAAGTCAATTAATATTAAACTGAGTATTAAATGGGTCAAATTCTAGAGTAGAGATTTACTTTTTAAATATGTTTAGTTTAATTAATTTAATTACCTTCATTTTAGAAGGAAATTAGGTAGTTTGTTTTTTACTAGTTCAATTTTGATTGGATTAAAAAAAAAAAAACTACTTTGTAGATTTGAAAAAAAAATAAATATAAATATTTCCCTCCACATGGCTACTTTGGGAAGGTTGAGATGGTGGATAATATTATGCTCTTATCTCTATGGATTCCCTTTCCATTAAAATATTATATATATATATATATTAAAGGAAGCTTTAACTTGGGGTGAGAAAAAGAAGATAAAAATATATATATAATAAATTAAAATATATATATATATATATATATTTACAATCATATTTTCTAAAAGAAAGAAATAAAAAAGAAGCATATTTCTTACCTAAGAAGAAAGAGAGCTATAAATTACCATTGAGATTGAGGAAAAAGGGGCTATGTGAAGTTGGGAGGAGAAGATCAGGCTAGAGGAGAAAGAAGAGGGAAACACAAGGGAAGTATTCAGCTACTGGAGAACTCCAGGTTGGATCTGTCCACTATAATCTCCTTTAATGTTTGTTCAATATGAATTGAAATAAAAATCCTATGTTGCATGAATAGTTTATTTTCAGCTCGTTAACCTTCTTTCAATGCATGTTCGGAGTAAAGTATATGGTCTTGAGTAGTCTATTATAGAAATTGACTGCTATAAACTGATTTGTGCCATTTTAAATTTTGGAATGTAATTTCCCCTTGGTCTTTGCTTCGATATTCCAATAAAGAGTAGGGAGTCAATTTATCTCTCCTCAAGGTGTACGACTAGAATGTATTCTTCTCCACGTCCATCCAAAGCCTTTATATAATGGATGATATCACAGTATTGAAGAATGAACCAACCATGACATATATTATTGTATAATTTTATGTTTAATTTCTTGCTTACGCATATCAATTTTCTACTTGTCTTATATGACATCCGAAGAGAAGATTTTATTGTAAACTTGGTTAAGATTAAGAACCTTTATAGCTATCGAGTTGTCACCATCTCATCTAAGGGGATAAATTTATAACCCTTATGATCACCTACACCTTACATCACTGGGATCTGTTTCCTGTTGTCCTAGCTTTAGATGTTGCTATAGCCACAATGCCATCATTTCTAGTTTTGACGTTCGGATCGAGATCTCATTTTCGTAAACTTTTGAGGTCTTCTTACCACAAACCCTTTTTGGTGGATGTGCATAGTTAAGTGAGGACATAATACTTGATTAGTTTGGCTCAGGATGGCTACCTTCTTTGAACATATTTTAGCGTTGCATATGACTCCTCATGGATTAAGATTTAACACATCTTTAGCTGGTTTATATTGCGCATAGATTATAAACCTGTTGGGGTAGTGATTATAGAACCAAAGTTTGTGTTGTAAGCTATATTTCCACAGTGTCATGGCCTTTTATCTACCTCTAAAATAGTTATGTAGATCATAGTCATCATGCCCATAGTATCACACATAATCACCATTCACCAGTGTATTGCATATCTTTCCAAATTAAATTTGTCTCCTGTTCAACCCTAGAGCCATAGTGCCATCATCCTACAGAGAGTAGATTAGTCATTATGATATTACCATTTGTTGGGTAATGATGGACTTTATAAATGCATTTTGTTGATTGTGGTCTATGATAGATCTTAAGTAATTTATGACATGTATGGTAAGGTGCTAATATGCGATGGGTCTACAGATCTTTCTTTGTTTGCATAGTATGTAAACAAAACCTTGGATAGGTTGGTAGGAATATGCTATCTTATGTTAGAAAGACCTTACAAAGATAGTTTGAAAAAGGTCATTGTTATAGGTGATAGTTTAGATATAATGGAATATTTAATTCACCTTTGTTTATCTTAAACAAAATATAATATTAAGTTCAAAAAATATTTGAAACAAGCCCTTTTTGATACAAGACCTATAGTATGTTAAAAATATATGAGGAATGTAGTGAGAATTGAATATTGTGGGAATATATTAGTTTATCTCATTTATATGTAATTGTATTTGTAGTATAACTGAATAACTTTGTTATATATGAAATTAGAATAGATAATGGCTTTACAATTGAATAGGAATATTTCCTTCCTATTTGTAAATAACAATTTTGATTTAATTGAAGTAGAGTTGATTGGTTTACTAAAGTATAGAAACAAAATATTATTGGATACTTATTTTAGGTAAGAAGGATGAACTTTATATACAAAGTGTCTCATCTAATTCTTCCTTTATAACTTGTCTTTGTAAGTGTTAGTTTTAAATGACTTTATCAAATGATATTGGGTTTCCCTATTAAATTTAGAAATCAAATGATATTAAATGAAGTTATAGATCTTATAAGTTGTATCTATTTTATAGATCTAATTTCTTTAATATTGTAAATATTAGTTTGTTATCATGATCTATAAGACATGGAAATATTATGGATTTTGAATTGAGAATAATTGAATGAACAAAGTAAAATTATATATATATTGCATTTGTATTTCATTGTATATGCTATAATGGAAATTGTAACTAAAGTTAATTAACTAGAAGTATGGAAAATATCTTCTAGTCATGAGAAGGATGGATTAGTGTCCATTCCTTCAAAAAAGGTATGGTAATCTTCCATATTTTTGGGGGTAATCCAAACGAATGATGAATAAGATTATGAATTAATCCTCATTGCAAAAAAATTAAAGATGGATGATTATGTGATTTATGCTTGGTGACTTCTTAGAATGTGATGTACATTTGGCAAATTTTTGGAGCATAATTGCATATAAATTTGATAAGCATGCAATATATTTGGCATAATTTGCATCCAAGTTGTCATGATCCCTTCACTATCATCTCTTACAACCATGAAGAACTCAAGGTATTCCAGAGAAGAGTCAGACAATACTATTTGAGAAGTAAATGGAAATAATGATTTTAGTGAAATTATAGATTTTATATGTAAAATACATACTATGAATATTTACGAGATTTTTAATGAATGGAATCGATAAGAAGAATGGATTATTTTGTTTTCCATCCAGGAAGAGGTATGGGACTCTTCTAAATGTCCCTAACAATCAAAGAAATGACATTCATGTTTATTGGGTTTAGAAAATTAAAATATTTAGAGATAGACCTTGATGTTAGATGATTTATGGGAATTTATGAGGTTTTCCCTCTTTCGAGAGATTAGTTGATTAGTGTTAAAGCAAATCTGGGAGGTAAATTTGGTATCATTTGGAGATAAGAGAAATAATATTTGGATTAGATTTGATAACCAAATTAGCAATATAATTAGAGATTATGTTGGATAAAATTTTGGGAAAATTTGGATAACAGTATACAAATGCATTCTTGCAAAATTTATGATAGAGAATGAAATAACTGAATGCATATTGGAATCCAGTTATGGAAATGAATCGATTTGATAGCTAACCTTGGATTGAAATATAAAAATGGTGTAGGATAATTGATGCATATTTAGCTCACATTTGGAAAGAGAATTTATAGGATTTTAAAAGTAATGAAATGAATCTTGAATCAAATTTAGGAAGCACGATTTATAGCAATTGAGAATCAATTGAATAGATTAATATGTTGTATTCAAAGGGTAAATTAGACCCCTATTGGTTTATATATAATCAAAGGAAATAACTTTAGTATAATGAGATTTATACTACTCATGCTAAACCTCTAAAGGTTTACTTTTATTAACCAAATATTAAGGAGAAAGGTGGTTGACATGAGTTGTTACAACAGGATACAATTATGAAATGATAGATAATTTAAGTTATTAGCTTAAGTTATTAATTTAGAAAGAATGGTTTATTAATGAATTAAAGGTATGGGAATTTAATTCATGGATTGACTTTGTGTCAATTATGTACAATGAATTTGGATTTATTTCTTGAGGAAACTTATATGGTTCTCTCAAACATTGATAGGACTTCTCCAAAATAAGATTCTAATGACTATCATAAACATAATAAAATTCTTCGGATGGCTTAAAGGAAGGAATCAATAGATTCGTTAATTGCATTATGAGTTTAAAAGGATAAATTGATACTTTATTGGTATGGTAAATACCTAAATGATATAATGATGACTTAGAGAAGGGAATTAGGAAAATTCATTAATTGAATAGTGATTTGATGAGGAACGGTTGTATTCCTTGCCATGCATAATTGATTGAAAGGGAACCATAGTGGCCCTTCTATATTTGTAATATTTGACATCCTAAGTTTATGAATATGAGGAAAGTACATATTTTGGAGGCTAGGTTTATTCCCCGTGAGGGTTCTCAGGATAAACAAACTGCCACTCTATTTGTGGTTTGATGTGTTAATTCTTGTGCATATTGGTTTTAATTAAGATGCAAATTATTTAAGTGGATGATATGGTTAAATTCTTGATGAAGCAATTATGCAATTATTATATTATATCAATGTGTACTATGATGCAAGGAATGTATGCTTAACTTTAATATGTTGATTATTTAATGATATATGATTACGTCAATTAATTTTTGTAATGTGTTGAGTAATTATGAATGATGTGGTTAGTTAGCTTTACCTTTCAACATCTAGTACTTGATGTATTCAGTGGTTATATGGATGTAAAATAAAATAATGGATTCTACTAAAGGAATAATTGGGTTATGATCACTTCATAAACATACATGATTGGTATAACCTAAAATATTATGAGAACAAATTGATGATTGATCCGAGTTGAAACTCAGAGTGGGTTACCCTTTTGTATTGAAATTAATTGATTCGGGTATATAAAAAAAGGGATGCTTAAATAAAAGGGTGGATAAATAAACCTTAAAATATATATGGTTATATAATCACGCTTAAATATGGTATTCCAAGGATTGTGTAATTTTAATCACGTATAGTGATTTTGTTATCTTACTGACCCCATAGAGAATATGTGGGTTGTATCTAAGATCTAAGAATAACCATTGTTTAGGTTATTCCATTATGATGGGTTTCCATATTCAATTCATTCACCCATATACTAGATAATATGGTTAAGGGTGATTTCCATTTTAATAGGGATGAAACTAATCACTTGGCCGGAATTCTCATATCTGAGTGGTATGAGGGTTTCATAGAAGCTTATCACTTCTACTCAAGAGTGACTATGATCAAGTCTTAATATATATTTTTGCTATTTGCCTTGATAGCTTACAATCCAAATGGAATGATTATATCTTAGTCCATGATTATGACCCTTGCCTCATGGGAAATATATATATATATATATATATATATATATATATATATATATATATATATATATAGTAAAAAAAAAAAAAAAAAAATTGTGCTAACAAATGGGGTTGTTACATTTGGTATCAGATCCTAGGCTAACTAATAGACTCTAGTTAGATCTAGGTTAGAAAAATATTTTGGCATGAAATAATAGCATGAGAAAAACTCAAAACATAAAATTTTGCAACTCTAAACAATGCACACTTGGTAAGGACAAAGTCAATACTTGAGATTGTCGATGTTTGAGTTCTTATCCCCCATGAATAGATCCACAATCGTTCAAAAGTGGAAGAGCTAAGATAACCCTCTTTCCATGGGTTTTAAGCAGTGTACCTTAGACTCTTTTCAGTTATTACTCGACATCCATACCTTATTATGAAGTACATATGAACAAGAGGAATCATAAGTTAGTTCAAAACCGCTAAAGGACCCATTGAATTAAGGTCATAAATTTGTTATTGATAACTTGTTAATTGCCTTGGATAAATGGCTCAAAGTGAAAAATTATGTGAATAATAATTAGGTAAGTTGAAATGAGTCCCTAGAGATAGCCTAAAAGAAGATAAAGATCTTTGATATAGTCCAAAGAGCGTAGTCATAGAACTACCCATCATCGGACTATATATGTTCTTGGATTAAATTTTGGTCATATCTAAATTTGGCATACTGTAGTACATAACACAAGATAAAAGGATGTTTTATTCAATTTGACCTTTGGACGAGAAGCTAAACCTCTCATCAATGATGAATTTTGGTAGTTTGCTATTTTGTTTAGCAACGGTTCACCCAGAGATAGCCACAGTTTGAACCTTTACCATGGTTGAAGGTATCATCTTGCTTAGTCATAATTTAGTAGATGTGCTTTGCTCTATTTAAGCATTGAAATATGTCTTAAAGCAACATGTTTTGTGTGTTAGTAGACTAAAATCTGGAAGCTAGTAAAGATGTGATTTTATATAAGAAGTGACTATTCCATGAGTAAGCTAGTTCGTTACAACCTTAATAAACTAGAAACAGTAGTCATGAAGAAAGGTGACTTTTATCAATTAAAAAATTAATGATATGAGATAGAAGTTAGAATTACAACTTGAGGAAAGGTTGAAATATATCAAGAAATATCCCTTAAAGCAGGAAGTAGAGAGGACACATTATCTCGCAAGATGAAGCAAACTGGAAGTATTGGAGTAAAGTTGAAAATATTAAGCAAAATGGTGGAGGACCTTTTTGCAATGAATTTTGAGTTAAAAGAACAAGTAAATGACATTAAGGAACAACTGGTCCAATAGGGCCAACTGCTAGAAAAATTGGAATCTCAAAGGTACAAATATAGGATATTGCAAGTGAAGTCCAATTTACAAGAAAAGAGGCCTATTTTTAACTATGCCATTTTATCAGAATCCGATTGAAAAATTTTAAGGAAGAGAAAAAGTGTCAGTTTTATGAAATGGGAGCAAGAAAAAAATCGAAAAAATAATCAAGTTTTCTTCAAGAAGGGACTCTAGAAATTCGAGACTAATAAGTTACTAGAATCATCTTCCATTGTGCACGAAAAATGAAAGAAACATGTAGGTCCTATGGGGATGCTTTATATGTAAAGGAAAACATTATGCAAAAATATTCCCACAACGTGCAGAAACAAGTAAACTGGTGATGAATCACAAAATCCACGAATGATGGTGAATCCCTTAGTCATTACAATGGAATCAACTAAGATTTTAGAGTTTTACTTCCAGACTATAAGGAAGTGGAACATTAAATAATGCAAGGTCTAATAGAACCTATGCAATAAAAAAAATTCCACTTGAGAAAAAGTGGAAGAAATAAAATACTATTTCTCTTGTTTGAAAACCATATGTAATACTATTATTGCTAAATTATATTGTATTATATGATAATTTGATGACATATATATGCATTAATGAATTTATTGATTTTGTGATATGTAAGATAATCTGTATGTACTGATGGATGTATCAACATTTATTTATGAGACAATATGAATGTTTATTTGCATATAGGACATGGTACTGCTGATATTCTTGTTGCATTACAGGTCTTGGTACTCTCATAGGTGGGAAGAATTACTCAACCACCAGGAACGAGATACAGTAAGATCAATGATGTCATATTATAGGTAATAACATGAATGGCTACCATATAAAGATACATCAAGTAGGACAACGATAGCAAGAGCTATCATATATCGTCCATAGAAAGATAAAATAATGGGATAAAATTGATATTACATGGTTGCCTATGATTGCTAATTTAGAATAACTAATTCTTTATTGATATCTTTTAATGATCTAAGGGATACATTGTTGCATTACATACCCTTCATACTTTCTGACCTTCGCAAACACAGGGGATTGTGTTCAATATAAGGGGGGTAGTATGTCATGACCCGTTTTGGTAAGCCCTTCTACGTATGGGAATAGGACTTATTTCCTAGGTTGGCATCACTGTGTGAAGTCAATTAATATTAAATTGGGCATTAAGTGGGTCAACTTCTAGAGTAGATATTTACTTTTTAAATATGTTTAATTAATTTAATTACCTTCATTTTAGAAGGAATTAGGTATTTTGTTTTTGACTAGTTCAATTTTGATTGGATTAAAAAAAAAAACTACTTTGTAGATTTGAAAAAATATATATATAAATCTTTCCCTCCACATGGCTACTTTGGGAAGGTTGAGATGGTGGATAAGATTCTGCTCTTATCTCTATGGATTCCCTTTCCATAAATATATATATATATATATATATATATATATATATATATATATATATATATATATATATATATATATATATATATATATACATATATATATATTAAAGGAAGCTTTAACTTGGGGTGAGAAAAAGAAGATAAAAATATATATATAATAAATAAAATATACTATATATATATATATATATATATATATATATATATATATATATATATATATATATATATTTAGAAGTATATTTTCTGAAAGAAAGAAAGCAAAAAGAAATATAAATAAAATTTATATTTAGAAGCATCTTTTCTGAAAGAAAGAAAGCAAAAAGAAGCATCTTTCTTGCCTAAGAAGAAAGAGAGCTATAAATTACCATTGATATTGAGGAAAAAGGGGCTACGATAATTTGGAAGGAGAAGATCAGGCTAGAGGAGAAAGAAGAGGGAAACACAAGGGAAGTATTCAACTACTGGAGAACTCCAAGTTGGATATATCCACTATAATATCCTTTAATTTTTATTTGATATGAATTGAAATAAAAAATCGTATGCTGCATGAATAGTTTATTTCCAACTCGTTAACCTTATTTCAATGCATGTTCAGAGTAAAGTATATTGTCCTGAGTAGTCTATTATAGAAATTGACTACTATAAATTGATTTGTGCCATTTTAAAATCTGTAATGTAATTTTACCTTGGTATTTGCTTTGATATTCCAATAAAGAGTAGGGAGTCAATTTATCTCTCCTCGAGGTGTACGACTAGAATGTATTCTTCTCCATGTCCATCCAAAGCCTTTAGATAATGGATGATATCATAGTATTGAATAATGAACCAACCATGACATATATTATTGTATAATTTTATGTTTAATTCCTTGCTTACGCAGATCAGTTTTCTACTTATCTTATATGACATATGAAGAGAAGATTTTATTGTAAACTTGGTTAAGATTCAAAACCTTTATAGTTGTCGAGTTGTCACCATATTAGTCTAAGGGGATAAATTTATAACCCTTACGATCACCTACGTTTTACATCGCTAGGGATTGTAGCCTATGTTCCTAGATTCGGATGTTTCTATAGTTGTAATGCCATCATTTCTAGTTTTGGCATATGAATCGAGACCTCATTTTTATGAGCTTTCAAGGCATCATTACCACAAACCCTTTTTGGTGGATGTGCACAGTTGAGTGAGGACATAATCCCTGATTAGTTTAGCTTATGATGGGTACCTTCTTCGACCAGATTTTAGCACAACATATGACTCCTCATAGATTAATATTTGACACCTCTTTAGCTGGTTTATATTGCGTATAGATTATAAAACTGATGGGGTAGAAAATATAGAACCAAATTTTGTGTTGCAAGCCATATTTTTGTACCATCATGGCCTTTTGTCTACCTCTAAAATAGTTGTGCAAATCATAGTCATCGCACCCATAGTATCACATGGAATCGCCACTCACCTATGTATTGCATATCTATATTAATTAAATCTACCGCTTGTATGACCCTAGAGCCATAGTGTCGTCATCCCGAGGAGATTAGATTAGTAATTTTGATATTACCATTCGTTGGGTAATGATGGACTCTATAAATGCATTTTGTTGATTGTGGTCTATGATAGATCTTAAGTAATTTATGACATGTATGGTAAGGTGCTAATATGTGATGGGTCTACAGATATTTCTTTGTTTGCATAGTATGTAAATGAAACCTTGGATAGGTTGGTAGGACTATGCTATCTTTTTTTTTTTGGTAAATAAAAGTCTTCATTAATTACCGGGTTTTGCAGGTTAACCCAAAACCTATTACAATATCCAGCCTTCTGCTGAGATTGTAGATCCTAGTCATCCTTGAAACTTTCTTACCAGAAATTGTGTTGAATCCCCTACAACACCTTACTAACAAAGCACACCCATACCTAAACATAACTGTAAACATTACTTACATTGACAAGAATTGAAGTTTGGAACTTTGCACTTGTGAAACCTGTTGCTTGCCCATTTCCTATTCTCTCTCGAAATCTTCCAAGGCTTACACCCTGTTACCTTCATTTCCAATTTGGTATGATTTAGAGGGAAACCCCATAGTTATTACTAGCTCCATGGGGAAAGAACACCCATTCATCTTTCTCCTTAACGGGTAGGTTTCTTTTCATGACTAATAATGTTTTCCACTTCACGTGGCACACCTTGTGTCCATGTCACCAAACTACCAACATCAACACCTATGTTGGCTAATTTGTCAACTGACCTGTTGGCCTCATGGTACACGTGACGAGCCCTCCTATTCTGTCTTGCCACAAAAAGGATCCTCACTTCATGGATGACTCCCTCGATTCTCCATGGAGGTTTTTTGCCATTGGTTAACAAATTGATGATGTTCATAGAATCACCTTCAATCATCAAGTTACCTTGAGTTGCTTGGGCTACTTGCAACCCTCTCCAAAGGGCTCTAGCTTCTGCTTCATTATTAGTTCTGATTCCCAATGGTTCAGCGAAGGCCTTGACCATATTTCCTTGATGATCCCTGATTATTCCTCCATCTCTAGCTCTTCCCGGGTTCTCCTTGGCTGCACCATCAAAATTTAGTTTAAACCAACCCTGGGGGGGTGGCTCCCAAGAAATCCCATTTCTGGGATTGGGCAAAGGAATGGAAGGTTTGTCCTCAATACCTAAGGCCCGAGCTAATTGTTTTTCTTGGGGAAGAATTGAGTGGTTCTCATCCACTAAGGTGCTAAGGTTTTCTTTCGCAAAGACAATAATCCTGTTGAGGATGGTTTTTGGGTTGTGAATGGTATCCTTAAAGGCTCTATGGTTCCTTTCTAGCCAAATATGCCAGAGAAAATGATGCCAACAGATTTTCCATAGGTACTTAAGTTTTAGGCTAACAAAGGGTTGAGGCCATTGATGGAACACTTCGGATATAAGAGCAGACTTAACCCACGAGATCCTAAAGGCTTGGAAAAGTTCATCCAGGATGGACTCCGCTACCGGACACTCCAAAAACAAGTGTTGGGTTGTCTCCCATCCTGCCTCGCACATGTAGCAATGGTTAGCAATAACCATACCTTTGGATAACATATTGTCCATAGTGAGGATTTTTCCTTGAATCACCAACCATGAAAAAAAGGATATTTTAGGAATTAAGCCTTTGATCCAAACCAAACTCGATTGAAATTGTTGACCTTCCACATTGAGAAGCAAATTATAGGCAGACTTAACTCTGAAGTCACCACTTTCAGCCTCAGCCCAAACAATGTGATCTTCATCCTCTCCAGAGGGAATAATTTGTTGAGTTAAAATGTTAAAAAGCTCTTCGCACTCCGCTTCAAAACCCTGTACTCTGATGTGTTTCCACCTGTTGATATTTATATCCTGCCACATATAATTTGCAACCTTCTTCCCAATATGCTGCTCCATATGCTCTTGAATCCTAGCCAAACGAGGATTCTGGGATAACTCCTCAGCTCTCACCCACCGATCCTTCCAAAAGTCTATTGTTTGCCCATTTCCTAGAATCCATCTAAGACCTTTCTTGACAAGATCCCTTCTCGTGAGGATTGCCTTCCAAAAAGTAGACCCCCTACTTGCTAAGTTGTCATTAAGGAAGTTCACACCTTGGAGGTATTTCCTCCTAACTATGGCAGTCCATTCATTATCGACCTTAGTCAATAACCGCCACGCTTGTTTGGCTAACATAGCTGTATTGAGATGAGCAACTCTCCTCAATCCTAACCCCCCATCAGATTTAGGTTTGCAAACCTTGTTCCAACCTACTAAATGGATCCTTTTCTTATCCTCAGTCCCTGACCAGAGAATTTTTTTTGAAGCTGCTCAATTTTGTGATACACCTTGCTGGGAGCTCTGAAGACTGATAGGAAGTAAACGGGTATACTTTGAAGTGAAGCCATAGTTAAAACTGCTTTGCCTGCTTGAGATAACAGATGTCCTTTCCAACCTGCTAGCTTTTTTTGGATCCTCTCTAGAACTATGTTCCACATTGATCCTTCAGGTTTCCTCGTAAATAGGGGAAGACCTAAATAGGAGGTGGGAAGGGATGCAATCTGACATTCCATGATCCTTGCTATGTTGTTTTGCCTAGGAATGGGGGTATTGATGAAATAAAGTTTGCTCTTATCAAAATTCACTTTCTGTCCAACCGCTTCTTCATACATTATGAGAATATTTTTAATCCTTCTTGCCTCAACCACAGAAGCCAAAGTCAGTAGCAATGTATCATCAACAAATTGCTGATGTGTCACCGGGGTAGTTAGCGACGTGGCCTTGATACCTGATATGAGTCCAGCCTACCGCCGCCGCCTTAATGGTTCTTCCCAAGGCCTCGCCTACAATGATGAACAACATAGGACTTATGGGATCTCCTTGTCTTAGACCACATTTGCTTTGAAAAAACCTGCAAGTAGACCCATTAACCAAAACTGAAAAACAAGGCTTAGAAATACACTCTCTTATTAACTTGACCCATTTCATGTTGAAGCCAAATTTTAATAAAACCGCCTCTAGGAATTCCCAATTTATCCTGTCATAAGCTTTGTTCATGTCTAAATTTAAAGCCATGACTACTTTTTTGGTCTGAGCGGCTGTATGAAGAGCCTCATGAACAAGTAATAACTCCATCTAAGATTGATCTTCCTTGTACAAAACTTCCTTGACTTGGATCAATGATAACCGGTAGAACTTTCTTCAAACGGTTGGCTAAAACTTTGGACAAAATTTTATAGGATATATTACATAGAGCTAACCGGCCTAAAGTCAGCCATAGTCTTGGGGTTGGGGCCTTTAGGGATCAAAGCAATGAAAGTTGAATTGAAACCCCTTGGAATATGATTTGAACTTTGGAACTCCTTGATTGCAAGCAATAACTTCTGCTCCAACAATATCCCAACAAACTTGGAAAAACCATGGTGAAAACCCATCCGGCCTAGGAGCTTTGTCAGAATCCATGTTAAACAAAGCCTCCTTGATCTCTTCGTCTAAAAAAGCTGCTGTAAGAGACTCGTTAATCATTTCATCAATGAGTTGTGGAATGAATTGAAGGAGAGAGTCCTTTGCTTGGGCATTACAAGCCCGTTCTTCACCCAATAATGAACTAAAAAAATTAACAAACCTCGTCCCCGATCTCCCGAATGTTTTGAGTTGAGGATCCATCCACCTTAGTTAAATTTCTAATATTATTGTTGCTTCTATTGCTCAATGTGGTAACATGGAAATTTTTTGAATTAGAGTCCCCTTCCTTTAGCCATAATGCCCTTGATTTCTGCCTCCAATACATCTCTTCACAAGCTAAAATATTATAAAACTCACAAAGGGTTTCCTTCTCTTCAGTCCTTGTCGCCTCATCATAGGTTCCATTTTGGATTTTGCTTTCTATTATTCTCAGTTTTTCCCCCACCGCTCTCTTATTCTCAAAAATATTTCCAAAGACTTCTTTATTCCATATTCTAAGGTTGTTTTTCACCATCTTAAGTTTTTGAGATAGTTTGAAGGAAGCACTTCCCTGGATAGGTTGCTGCCACCATTCCTCTATTCATTTCTTGAAGTCCGGATGTTTAACCCACATTGACAGAAATATGAATGGCTTTTTAAAGGAGTTAGCCTGAAATGCCTCCCATAGAATAAGATTATGGTCTGAAGCGCATTTAGGAAGGGCTTGTAACGCTGAATCACCAAACATTGTTGTAGCTTCCTTGGATAAAAAAACTTGTCCAACCTTTCTTGAATCAGCTGACTTCCTATCCTCTTGTTACTCCATGTAAATTTGGCTCCTTTTAGTCTTACATCCATCAATTCATTTGTGTTAATGAATTCATTGAAGTCCTCCATGCTCCTTGAGGGTAACCCAGATCCTCCCTTCTTATCATATGGGTAAAGGGGGGTATTGAAATCTCCCCCAATCACCCAAGGAATGTCTTTAAAATCTTGGCTCAAATGCCCCAAAAACTCCCATAGTTCAGACCGCCCTTGGACAGAGGTGGGGGCATAAACATTTGACATAATCCAATTCTTATTAGTATCAAAATCATGAAATAATACGCTTAAGACTCTTTCATTTGCCTGAATAATACTTCCTTCTATTTTAATAGGATCCCATAAGATCATGAGGCCCCCAGATGCTCCTCTCGCCTGTTGAAAGGCCACTTCCCCTTGCTTCCAAATCCTTCTAGCTATAAGTGTTGATTGTGCCGCATCTGTTTTGGTTTCTTGAAGAAAAATGATAGTAGGATTCCAATCCTTCCTTATAGACTTCACCATCCTTTGTTTTGGTGGGCCGTTTAGGCCTCTCACATTCCATGAGAGAACCTTCATTTAGATTGTTTGATATTTTTTCCCCCGCCCCCTTCCCTGATCCAAAGGGGGTTTGTCAATTTTGCTATTATCCTGGCCAGGAATAGCTTGTCGTAACAATGTTCTTTGCTTTCCGTTTGCAATTTCTTCATTGATTCTCATTCTATAGTGCTCTGCTATAGATATTCTCCCTTTCTTTCTTTCACTTCCATAATCTATCGGAGGCTTGGTAGTGCTTCTAGTCTGTTTTGTACTATGCTATCTTATGTTAGAAAGACCTCATAAATATTGTGTTAAAAAGGTCATTGGTATAGGTGATAGTTTAGATATAATGGAATATTTAATTCACCTTTGATTATCTTAAACAAAGTATATTAAGTTCAGGAAAGATTTGAAACAAGCCCTTTTTTATACAAGACCTATAGTATGATAAAAATATATGAGGAATGTAGTGAGAATTGAATATTGTGGGAATATATTAGTTTATCTCATTTATATGTAATTGTATTTGTAGTATAACTGAATAACTTTGTTATATATGAAATTAGAATAGATAATGACTTTACAATTGAATAGGAATATTTCCTTCCTATTTGAAAATAGCAATTTTGATTTAATTGAAGTAGAGTTGATTGGTTACTAAAGTATAGAAATTAAATATTATTGGATACTTATTTTAGATAAGAAGGATGAATTTTAGATACAAAGTGTCTCATCTAATTCTTCCTTTATAACTTGTCTTTGTAAATGTTAGTTTTAAATGACTTTATCAAATGATATTGGGTTTCCCTATTAAATTTAGAAATCAAATAATATTAAATGAAGTTATAGATCTTATAAGTTGTATATGTTTTATAGATCTAATTTCTTTAATATTGTAAATATTAGTTTGTTGTCATGATCTATAAGACATGGAAATCTTATGGATTTTGAATTGAGAATAATTGAATGAACAAAGTAAAATTATATATATTTTACATTTGTATTTCATTATATATGCTATAATGGAAATTGTAACTAAAGTTAATTAACTAGAAGTATGAAAATTATCTTCTAGTCATGAGAAGGATGGATTAGTGTCCATTACTTTGAAAAAGGTATGGGACTCTTCCAAATTGTTGGGGGTAATCTAAATGAATGATGAATGGGATTATGAATTAATCCTCATTGCAAAAAAATTAAAGATGGATGATTATGTGATTCATGCTTGGTGATTTATTAGAATGTGTTGTACATTTGGCAAATGTTTGGAGCATAATTGCATATAAATTTGATAAGCATGCAATACATTTGACATAATTTGCATCCAAGTTATCCTGATCCCTTCACTATCATCTCTTCCAACCATGAAGAACTCAAGGCATTCCAGAGAAGAGCCAGAAAAAACTATTTGAGAAGTAAATGGAAATAATGATTTTAGTGGAATTATAGATTTTTTATGTAAAATACATACTATGATTATTTATGAGATTTGTAATGAATGGAATCGACTAGAAGAATGGATGATTTTACTGTCCATCCAGGAAGAGGTATGGGACTCTTCCAAATATCCCTGACAATCAAAGGAATGGCATTCATGTTGATTGGGTTTAGAAAATTAAACTATTTAGAGATAGACCTTGATGTTAGATGATTTATGGGAATTTATGAGGTTTTCCCTCTTTTGAGAGATTAATTGAATAGTGTTAAAGAAAATATGGGAGGTAAAATTGGTATCATTTGGAGATAAGAGAAATAATATTTGGATTGGATTTGATAACCAAATTAGCAAGATAATTAGAAATTATGCTGGATCAAATTTTGGGAAAAATTAGATAATGGTATACAAATGCATTCTTCCAAACTTAATGATAGAGAATGAAATAATTGAATACATATTGGGATCCAGTTATGGAAATGAATCGATTTGATAGCTAACCTTGGATTGAAATATAAAAATGGTGTAGGATACTTGATGCATATTTAGCTCACATTTGGGAAGAGAATTTATAGGATTTGGAAAGTATTGAAATGAATATTGGATCAAATTTAGGAAGCAATTTTGATAGAAATTGAGAATAAATTGAATAGATTAATATGTTGTATTCAAAGGGGGAATTAGATCCCTATTGGTTTATATATAATCAAAGGAAATAGCTTTAGTATTATGAGATTTATACTACTCATGCTAAACCTCTAAGGGTTTACTTTTATTAACCAAATATTAAGGAGAAAGGCGGTTGACATGAGTTGTTATAACGAGATACAATTATGAAATGATACATAATTTAAGTTATTAGATTAAGTTATTAATTTATAAAGAATGGGTTTTTAATGAATTAAAGGTATGGGAATTTAATTCATGGATTGACTTTGTGTCAATTATGTATAATGGATTTGGAATTCATTCTTGAGGTAACTTATATGGTTTTCTCTAACATCGATACGACTTCTCCAAAATAAGATTCCAATGACTATCATAAACATAAGAAATTTCTTAGGATGGCTTAAAGGAAGGAATCAATAGATTCCTTAATTGCATTATGAGTTTAAAAGAATATATGGATAGATTATTGGTATGGTAAATACCTTAATTATATAATTATGACTTAGATAAGGGAATTAGGAAAATTCCTTAATTGCATCCTGATTTGATGAGGAACGGTTGTATTCCTTGCCATGTATAATTGGTTGGAAGGGACCCATAGTGGCCCTTCTATATTTGTAATATTTGACATCCTAAGTTTATGAATATGAGGAAAGTACATATTTTGGATGCTAGGTTTATTCCCCATGAGGGTTCCTCGGATAAAAAAAGTGCCACTCTATTTGTGGTTTGATGTGTTAATTCTTGTGCATATTGATTTTACTTTAGATGCAAATGATTTAAGTGGATGAGATGGTTAAATGCTTTATGAAATAGTTATGCAATTATTAGATTATATCAATGTGTACTATTATGAAGGAATGTATGCTTAACTTTAATATGTTGATGATTTAATGATATATGATTACATCAATTATTTTCTATAATGTGTTGAGTAATTATGAATGATGCGGTTAGCTAGCTTTATTTTTCAACAACTAGCACTTGATGTATTCAATGGTTATATGGATGTAAAATAAAATAATGGATTATACTCCTTAAGGAATAATTGGGTTATGATCACTTCATAAACATACATGATTGGTATAACCTGAAAAATTATGATAACAAATTGAGGATTGATCTGAGCTGAAACTCGGAGTGGGTTACCCTTTTTTATTGAACTTAATTGATTCATGTATATAACAAAATGGATGCTTAAATAAAAGGGTGAACAAATAAACCTTAATAGATATATGGTTATATAATCACGCTTAAATATGGCATTCCAAGGATTATGTAATTTTAATCACGTATAGTTATTTTGTTATCTTAGTGACCCCATCGAGAAGATGTGGGTTGAATCTAAGATCTACAAATAACCATTGTTGAGGTTATTCCATTATGATGGGTTTCCATCTTCAAGGTATTCACCCATATACTAGACAATATGGTTAAGGGTGATTTCCATTTTAAGAGGGATGAAACCAATCGCTTGGCCAACATTCTCATATCTGAGTGGTATGAGGGTTTCGTAGAATCTGATCACTTCTACTCAAGAGTGACTCTACTCAAGTATTAATATCTCTTGTTTCTATTTTCCTTGATAGCTTACAATACAAATGGAATGATTCTATCTTAGTTCACGATTATGACCCTTACCTCATGAAAGAAGAATATGTATATATATGTATAAAGTAAAAAAAAAAAAATGGTAACAAATGGGGTTGTTACATTACCTTAAACCATGCTTCAAAAGTTGTACCATTTGCCTCTATGCTAATTTAAAAAAATATAAGTTTTAATTATAATGTAAAAGGTCTAGTGTTATGTCACAAGATGGTGCAAAATGCCACAAAATCACACCAATGCATAAATGAAGCCTTCGAACTCTAAAAAATCTCCAAAGGAATTCCCAAAAGAATCCCCTCCTTCAAAATAAGTGCCTCAATGAAGAATATTGGCACAAGAGGATGAACCATAACAAAGCAAAGGAAGTCAAAGACAAAGGACTCCTCATGGACAAAAATGTGTAGGTTCCACCAATACTGAACACCAAGTAAGATGATCACAAAGGTCCAAACTAAGTGGACAAATAATAAATGAAGGAAGATGGGACTTTATAACAATAGTCCATATACAAGGTTCAAGTGCAAAAAATAAAAATACCTTTTCACAATACAATATAATGAGAGTGAATCATAAAATAATCATAAATTTCCGAATATAAATCCAAATGATCTAAAATTTTAGAAACATATCAAAAACATGATTTTACAGTCTTGGAAAAATTTAGCAGAGCAACTCCAAATATTTCACCCAAAAGAATGAGTTTACTAAAAATAGTAAAATCATTGTAACATTCTAAATACGGCTCCAAATGCACTAAAATTTTAAGTGATTATCTTTGATGGGAATCTCTAGTAATATTTAACATTTTGTAGATACATTCCTAGTTGCTATTAAAATATGATCAAAATAGCATATTGTACCTATTTTTCCAAAACCCTTAAAACTTTCAAAATATCCAACAAAAAATTTTAAAATTTTACAAAGAGATTTATATAGCATATATAAAGAACCTCCTATTTTTTTGTAAAACAAATTCATAGTCATTTCAAAGATATGTCCATTTTCTAGGTGGGCTAGGGTTTTGAGAGAAAAAAAGGTAAAAATGATGATTTAAACCCACAAAAAAATCAAACCCTCAAAAAAAGATTGCAAAAAATGAAAATCCAAGAAGATATTTGATATGGAGGGTGAAGCCATGTGAGGAGAAGAGTTTTGGTAGGTTTTGGCTGATCCACAAGAATAAGGGTGAGCAAAAAAAGCCCAAAAAAACCCTACATGTGCAATCCACCACCAAGAGATCCTCCAACCATGTCTTCAAACCCTTGAAAATGGAACACCAAGGAATTGAACAATAACAAACCCTAAAAAATGAATGACTTTATAATTTAGGATTTTTAGATCTGATTTTTACAACAAAGAATTTTGTAGATCTGAGAAATTTGGAGTCACAAAAAATAATCTTTTACAAAGTTGTATGCAACTCTCTAGATTTGAGAAACTTGGAGTCACAAAAAATAATATTTTATAAAGTTGTATGCCACTCTCATTTTAATTAATGTAAAACTGACTTACATAAATTTGAAAGCCACTCTAATTAATGCAACAACTCTTCCACTCAAATATTAATTCCAAATATTTATCCTCACAAACACATGAGTTGCATCCAGGGAAAAATTACAAGTGAAACTAGAATGAAGAAAAAATTAGAAATCTCCATTCCACCATATTGTAGAAGTAATTTCGCAAACCTTTAGACAATCAAATTTTTAGATATGTACAAAAATCAAGAAATTTGCAGACTATGTGCAAAAAGCCAAATACATTTTTTTTTTGTAATATGTACGAATCGACGATATTCAACAAGATAGATCAATGACAATCTGTGATCTACAATGATCCAAAGCACTAGATCAACGATGATTCTACAACTTTATACCAATAAGGAAAAAACCCCAAAAAACTATAACTTTCTAAGTAACTTCGTTGTTAGAGGCATCAACCAAGATACAATGAAAGGCCAAAATATATAGAATATATTTGTAAAACAAATCAAAAATAATTTTTTCACCTTCTAGGGCTTAGAACCTTCAATATCCAACTGCAAAACCTTCAATACGATCCTGAACAATGGATATCTTCAACAATCCTTCAAGCTTTGATACCATGAAAGGAACAATGGAGATATGTAAACATCGAACCATAAACCTGAAGGATCAAGGTATTAAAGATGCACCACATTAACCAAAAAACAAGAGACTAGAAATAATAGTAACAAGATAATGGAAGCTAAATAAGAACTGTAATATCATATATCAGAATGGATTGTAAATACAATGGAGAAGTCCTTTCTTAAATAGGAAATAAATATCCACCACGGTTGTAGGATCAATAAAGAGATAAGGATTAATATCCACCGTACAAACACAAAGGTGTGATATGATCCATAGATTTGTAACTACCATGGGGATAACATATCTCAACCCACCAAAAGTAATTAATGAGTGTAACTCCCTAGGAATCTTATAAATATCAAATATCCCCATAATATCTAAATAATATAAAACAAATATCCACACAAAAAGTGGATGGAAAAAATAAACTAAATTAATATAAAAATAAAGCACCTAAGTGAGAATAATCTAGAGTCCAAAACATATACTCTAACACCCCCCTCAAGTGAATATAGGGGCCAAAAAGAAGTGGCATATCCATAGTATAAGTCCTGACAACAAGGTCTAATTAGGCACCTACTCATGTACAATGTTTATCCAGTAACTCTCAAACCAGAAGGTGGAAAACCACATGGTAAAAAACCATCCTAATATAAATAAAGAATAAGAAGTAATAATGGAGCCAAGGAGGGATCCCAACATCCCCCTAGGATTATGAGCTCCATGAAGAAGTCCTATAAGTAAGTGGATGTCTTTACGATAAATAATGTGTCTCACACGAAGAAGAAAGGAGCCATGAAGCATCCACCGAATGTCTTCCCACTCCAAGTGAGTGTAAGAAGATGGGAATAAAATGTAGAATAATGAAATAGAATCCTCTAAAGAAATTCAAAGTGAAGAATATGCCACCAATGAATTATGAAATGAATCTTCAAGAATGTAGAAGCCCAAACCAGCACCAACATGGGGTAGAATATAGTCCAAATCAACATCCAAAATATCAATGTGCAATAATTAAACAAAAAAAAATTATTGGTTTGATGTGTAGACAAATTGGTTTGACCAAACCTCATAAGGGGGGGTAAAGTTCCAAGGTTCAAATCTTAAGCCTCATTGAACTAAATGCTTGTCCCTTTCCTAGTGCTTTCAATGACATAAAAGGTTTAAAATGATTGTGGCATGGTGGTTATAGGGGTAGACTATGCGAAGAACTGTGTGGCGGCTTCTGGGGTGGATAGCGTAAAATACTATGACGACCATAAAATTCAGATAGACTACCTGGTTTCATGGTGGCTACCAATTCCACCATGTAAATTTAAAAAAAAAGATCAATGTACACGAAACCAAGAGTGTGCCAAAGTGGAATATATGTGTGAAGAGCATCCATCAAAGAATAATCACTAATGTCATGTTTTATAAGTTATGAATAGCCCATGGAAGCAGCAAGAGAAATAAGTGGAGGCTTAGAAGCCTCAAAAGAATCAACATGGTCTTTGGGATCTCCAAGTGAGAGTTCAATTGAAGACAAAATCTCTGTATCCAACTCCTGTAGGAGTACATCATCCAATATGAAATAAATAGGAGAAGAAAATGGTGGACAAGGTGGCTCACTCAAAGAATGAGGGTACACCATAAAAGGGTCCTCATAGGAAGAATAACATGAAGGAGATACAATGTATACATCATCATCAAATCAATGAATGAGCTCCTCATACATGTCAAGAAAATCACATGTGTGACACTCAATTAAGAGAGAGGCAACACCATACAAGGAGTCATCCATATGCAAGGATGTAACATGCCATGAAATATCTATTGGATATGCTACAACATCAACATGATCATCCACATAAAATAAGTGTGGAGATGTGTCCTATAAAATATTTGAAGTAGGTACTATAGCATCAATTTCATCATCCAAATATCATGAGATAGTGATTCCAAAAAAAAATATGCAATTTTACAAATGATGTCCTCCATGCAAGAAATTGTAAGAGAAGGTGCCTTAAGTAAAAACTTTCTTCTCAACATATGCTAAGCAAGGTGAGGTGTCTTCTTGTGAAATCCAATAAATTTTTTAAGCTCCAAACAAATTAAATAATGAAGCATACTAGATATCCTTATATTGTTTATGAACCATGTCCTATACTCCTTATCCTTCACCACTAGTTTAGGTTTTGGAGTTATGAAAAAAGGATCAGAAACTTCACTTTTACATAATGAAAAAATTATCTGTCATGACCCGTTTTGGCAAGCCCTTCTACGTATGGGAACAAGACTTATTTCCTAGGTTGGCATCACTCTGTGAAGTCAATTAATATTAAATTGGGCATTAAATGGTTCAACTTCTAGAGTAGAGATTTAATTTTTAAATAAATTTAATTAATTTAATTACCTTCATTTTAGAAGGAAATTAGGTAGTGACAGGGACCGGCAGATCTTCACATACACAAATTCTGATTTCTCTTTAAAATCTGCTAAAAAAAAAATATTTACATGCATCCAATGAAACAGCCCGCAGGCTTTACAATGGCCGAGCTCGGCTTCGGTCTCCCTTCTGTGCTTCTTCTCCTCCTTTCTCCGGTCCACCATCCCGACTATTACAAAATTTCGAGTTTTTAACGAGGTCTCGATCCTCTAGGCAATTAATGCCCCCGCCTAAAACAAAATTCAAAATTCATTTTTCCCCCTCCCCGGGTTTTTCAAAATTTCGGTCGTAAATGGGCCATCTGCCCGATCTACCATGAAGCCTGCATTAATGGCTGCTGCATTAATGGCTTCCTTTAACTTGCACCGCCCGCCTTGTTTGAACTGTACTCTGCACTGTCGTCTCCTCCATACTGGCCATGCCCTGCAACAGCTATTTTGTCGAAATACTTCCATATGGTGGTTATTCCTATTTAATGCACGTGGCTGTCAACTTTCTTTTATGATACGTGGCTGACCGCTTGCAAATCTGGCCATGCCTTCTCCTTGTTGAAATATATTTGGTACACGTGCTACCCTTCACAACTATCATACGTGGCAGCCACATGTCAAACTTGTCCTTGCATGGCCGTCCGCATGTTCTCCTTGGTTTTCTTTCCTTTCGGTCATGATATCGTGACATGTCATGATATCGCGACCCAACAACTGCCTTGCCTTTGTCCAAATAAAACCATCACGATATCGCGACGTCGCGATATCGTGACGTCGCGATATCGTGACCCAACCACCTCCATGCCTTGCCCTTTTTAAAACCGTCATGATATCGCAATGTCGTGATATCGCGACCCATCCACCTCCGTGCCTTGCCCCATTTTAACATCGTTGTGATATCGCGACTTCGCGATATCACGACGTCGCGATATCACGACGAAAAAGCCCTTCTGCCAACGCTGCACACAAACGTCACGATATCACGACGTCGTGATATCACGACAAAACTGGCCCCCGCCCATGCTGAAGCCTTGGAGGTCATGATTTCATGACATGTCATGAAATTGCGACATGTCACGATTTCACGACCCCAACCCAACTTTGCCCAAGATTTACAAACTTCCTCTTCTGCATTGCAAAACTTCCCCCCCGGGAAAGGACTAAAATACAAATACTTAAAGAAATTTTTAAGGATGCAGGATTGCTCCATTGCGACCGGATGCTCCTGCATCAGACACCTGGGGTAAATAGAGAAGTGATCTTCACTTCGGTGCTATACGGTTACTGCCTTCGGCAACACCTCCCGACATTCATCTGCCTCTGCAACCTGCTCAAATCCCGTCTCTTGGCAAAGAATTTTTCTGCCCTCTACCAGAAAAATTTTGGCATTGCTGCACACCTTCTCATCCACTGTTTGTAATGGCTTCAACTTGTGCCACACTCCATATTTCTTCAAGGAGTACGTATTTGCATGACCATCATGCACTGCACTCCGATCAAACTGCCATGGCCTTCCCAACAGCAAATGGCAAGCATCCATGGGAAATACATCACACGAGACTTCATCCTGGTATCTTCCAATATTGAAAGTAACTAAGCACTGTTCACAGACCCATGCTCTGTGGTCCTTCCACAACCACACAATCCGATATGGATGCGGGTGCCTCCTCCTCTCCAGCTGCAACTTAGAAACCATCTCCTCAAAAACTAAGTTGTTGGTACTCCCATTGTCTATAATGACATTACAAAATTTGCCTATACTTTTGCACTATGTGCGAAACAGGCTTCTCCTTTGCTCTGGCTTGTCTTCCTCAATCTGCATGGTCCTCCTCACAATCATTGCCTCTCCTTTCTCAGCTTCTTCAGAATGTTCTGAGTCAGCATCTTCAACTGCCACAACAGCCCTGGCAGGACCCACTTGTTTCTTGTTTACTCTCTCAGGGTGCTGGGGACACTCATATGCCCGATGCCCCTCTTCTCCGTAGTGGAAACATGTTCCTCGGAACACTCCTCTTCCATACCCGCGTCCAGATCTACCTCTTCCTCTTGGGTAGCCATTATTCTGAACTTGGGGTTTGGGTTCCCCATCTTCCTTCAGATCTCGGCTGCTGCTAACCTCTTCTTTCTTCTCTTCCTTTCCTTCCTCTTTCTTTCCAACAGTCTTCCCTCTAGGTCCTTTTACTCTTTGCTTGCTTTCAAACCTTCTGTTCAGTTTTTCTTCAACCTTTAGAGCAAACTGGTAAGCATCTTCAATGGTGCTCACCCGAACCAAGCTTAGCTCTTCCTGGACACTGGGTCTCAACCCATTTATATAACGAGCCACCTTTTCCTTGCTTGCTTCTAAATGACCGGTTCTGATGGAGATTTTGTAAAATTCCTCCGTATATTCTTGGACAGTTTTATTCATCTATCTCAAACTCTGCATTTTTCTTAACAGATCCAGTTCATAATCTACGAGAATAAACTGCCTCTTTAATTTCTCCACCATTCTGTCCCATCTTGTTATCCGTTCTTTTCCTCTTCGGTTCCATTCTAGCTGTACTCCCTTCCACCATATGCTGGCATGACCTTTTAATTTAGTTTTGGCAAATCTGACCCGCTCGGGATCTTCAACCTCTTCGTATTCAAAATATTCCTCTAAGTCATTTATCCAATCTATTAATTCCTTCGGATTCAAGTTCTCGAAATACGTAGAAACTTCTAACTTCGGCCTCTTCCCGATCTGAGATATGGCCTTGTACAGTCTGGCTTGTGCCGGATCCATAGCTTCTTCTTCTTCTTCTTCAAATTGATTTTCTTCTTCATCCGCTTCATCCTCACTATCTACATCTCTTCTCGGTTCATGTCCTCTGTGCAGTTCTTCTTGCAGGGCCTGAACTTGCCGCTGCAAAGCCCTGAAATCTTTTCTTGCCATGCCTCTGCCACCCATAGGGTTTCTTCTCGGAGGCATCTTCACCTGATCTCAATCCCTCCCACAAGTCCTGGTACAACTGCCTCTCCTTCGGCGGTTTGTTGTACGCTCAGGAACCACTGGCTCTGATACCACTGACGGGGACCGACAGATCTTCACATACACAAATTTTGATCTCTTTAAAATCTGCTAAAAAAAAATTATTTACATGCATCCAATGAAATAGCCCGTAGGCTTTACAATGGCCGAGCTCGGCTTCGGTCTCCCTTATTTCTCCGGTCCACCATCCCGACTATTATAAAATTTTGAGTTTTTAACGAGGTCTCGATCCTCTAGGCAATTAATGCCCCCGCCTAAAACAAAATTCAAAATTCATTTTTCCCCCTCCTCGGGTTTTTCAAAATTTTGGTCATAAATGGGCCATCTGCCCGATCTACCATGAAGCCTGCATTAATGGCTGCTACATTAATGACTTCCTTTAACTTGCACCGCCCGCATTGTTCAGACTGTACTCTGTACTGTCGTCTCCTCCATACTAGCCATGCCTTGCAACAATTGTTTTGTCGAAATACTTCCATATGGTGGTTATTCCCGTTTAATGCACATGGCTATCAACTTTATTTTATGATACATGGCTGACCGCTTGCAAATCTGGCCATGCCTTCTCCTTGTCGAAATATATTTGGTACACGTGCTGCCCTTCACAACTGTCATATGTGGTAGCCACATGTCAAACTTGTCCCTGCATGTCCGTCCGCGTGTTCTCCTTGGTTTGCTTTCCTTCCGGCCGCGATATCGTGACATGTCATGATATCATGACCCAACAGCTGCCTTGCCTTTGTACAAATAAAACCGTCACGATATCACGACGTTGCGATATCGTGACATCACGTTATCGTGACCCAGCCACCTCCGTGCCTTGCCCTTTTTAAAACCGTCGCGATATCGCGACCCAGCCACCTCCATGCCTTGCCCCATTTTAACATCGTCGCGATATCGCGACATTGCGATATCACGACGGAAAAGCCCTTCTGCCAACGCTGCACACAAACGTCGCGATATCATGACAAAACTGGCCCCCACCCACGCTGAAGCCTTGGAGGTCGCGATTTCGCGACCCCAACCCAACTTTGCCCAAGCTTTACAAACTTCCTCTTCTGCATTGCAAAACTTCCCCCCCCCCCCAGGAAAGGACTAAAATACAAATACTTAAAGAAATTTTTAAGGATGCAGGATTGCTCCATTGCGGTCGGATGCTCCTGCATCAGGTAGTTTGTTTTTGACGAGTTCAATTTTGATTTGATTAAATAAAATAAAAACTACTTTGTAGATTTGAAAAATAAATAAATATAAATCTTTCCCTCCACATGGCTACTTTGAGAAGGTGGAGATGGTGGATAAGATTTTGCTCTTATCTCTATGGATTACCTTTCCATTAATATATATATATATATATATATATATATATATATATATATATATATATATTAAAGTGGTTTATGACATGTATGGTAAGGTGCTAATATGCGATGGGTCTACAAATCTTTCTTTGTTTGCATAGTATGTAAATGAAACCTTGGATAGGTTGGCAGGACTATGCTATCTTATGTTAGAAAGACCTCACAAAGATAGTGTGAAAAATTTCATTGCTATAGGTGATAGTTTAGATATAATGGAATATTTAATTCACCTTTGATTATCTTAAACAAAGTATAATATTAAGTTCAGGAAAGATTTGAAACAAGCCCTTTTTTATACAAGACCTATAGTATGTTAAAACATATGAAGAATGTAGTTAGAATTGAATATTGTGGGAATATATTAGTTTGTCTAATTTATATGTAATTGTATTCGTAGTATAACTAAATAAGTTTGTTATATATGAAATTAGAATAGATAATGGTTTTACAATTGAATAGGAATATTTCCTTCGTATTTGAAAATAACAATTTTTATTTAATTGAAGTAGAGTTGATTGGTTTACTAAAGTATAGAAACCAAATATTATTGGATACTTATTTTAGATAAGAAGGATGAATTTTAGATACAAAGTGTCTCATCTAATTCTTCCTTTATAACTTGTCTTTTTAAGTGTTAGTTATAAATGACTTTATCAAATGATATAGGGTTTCCCTATTAAATTTAGAAATCAAATGATATTAAATGAAGTTATAGATCTTATAAGTTGTATCTGTTCTATAGATCTAATTTATTTAGTATTGTAAATATTAGTTTGTTTTCATGATCTATAAGACATGAAAATCTTAAATATTTTGAATTGACAATAATTGAATGAACAAAGTAAAATTATATATATTTTACATTTGTATTTCATTATATATGCTATAATGGAAATTGTAATTGAAGTTAATTAACTAGAAGTATGAAAAATATCTTCTAGTCATGAGAAGGATGGATTAGTGTCCATTCCTTCAGAAGAGGTATGGGACTCTTCCATATGTTTGGGGGTAATCCAAACGAATGATGAATGGGATTATGAATTAATCCTCATTGCAAAAAAAATAAATATGGATGATTATGTGATTCCTGCTTGGTGATTTCTTAGAATGTGTTGTACATTTGGTAAATGTTTAGATCATAATTGCATATAAATTTGATAAGCAGCAAACATTGCATCTTTGCACAATTGTCCCCTCCCAACCAATAAAAACCCAAGATTTTTAGAGAAGAGCCAAATTTACTATTTGAGAAGTAAATGGAAATAATGATTTTAGTGAAATTATAGATTTTGTATGTAAAATACATATTACGATTATTTACGAAATTTTTAATGAATGGAAGCCACTAGAAGAATGAATGATTTTACTGTCCATCTAGGAAGAGATATGGGACTCTTCCAAATGTCCCTGACAATCAAAGGAATGTAATTCATGTTGATTGGGTTTAGAAAATTAAACTATTTAGAGATAGACCTTGATGTTAGAAGATTTATGGGAATTTATAAGGTTTTCCCTCTTTCGAGAGATTAATTGAATAGTGTTAAAGTAAATCTGGGAGATAAATTTGGTATCGTTTAGAGATAAGAGAAATAATATTTGGATTGGATTTCATAGCCAAATTAGCAATATAATTAGAGATTATGTTGGATCGAATTTTGGGAAAAATTGGATAACGATATACAAATGCATTCTTGCAAACTTTATGATAGAGAATGAAATAACTGAATACATATTGGAATCCAGTTATGGAAATGAATCGATTTGACAGCTAACCTTGGATTGAAATATAAAAATGGTGTAGGATACTTGATGCATATTTAGCTCACATTTGGGAAGAGAATTTATAGGATTTGAAAAGTAATGAAATAAATCTTGAATCAAATTTAAGAAGCAAGTTTGATAACAATTGAGAATTAATTGAATAGATTAATATGTTGTATTCAAAGGAGGAATTAGACCCCTATTGGTTTGTATATATTCAAAGGAAATAGATTTAGTATTATGAGATTTATACTACTCATGTTAAACCTCTAAGGGTTTACTTTTATTAACCAAATATTAAGGAGAAAGGTGGTTGACATGAGTTGTTACAACATGATACAATTATGAAATGATAGATAATTTAAGTTATTAGATTAAGTTATTAATTTAGGAAGAATGGTTTATTAAAGAATTAAAGGTATGGGATTTTGATTCATGAATTGACTTTGTGTCAATTATGTAGCATGAATTTGGAATTCATTCTTGAGGGAACTTATATGGTTATCTCTAATATCGATACGACTTCTCCAAAATAAGTTTCCAATGAATATCATAAACATAAAAAAAGTCTTACGATGGCTTAAAGGAAGGAATCAATATATTCCTTAATTGCATTATGATTTGAAAAGAACAGATGGATACCTTATTGGTATGGTAAATAACTTAATGATATAATGATGACTTAGAGAAGGGAATTAGAAAAATTCCTTAATTGCATCATGATTTAATGAGGAACGATTGTATTCCTTACCATGTATAATTGATTGAAAGGGACCCATAGTGGACCTCCTATATTTGTAATATTTGACATCCTAAGTTTATGAATATGAGGAAAATACATATTTTTGAGGTAGGGTTTATTACCGATGAGGGTTCCCAGGATAAACAAAGTGTCACTCTATTTGTGGTTTGATGTGTTAATTCTTATGCATATTGGTTTTACTTCATATGCAAATGATTTAAGTGGATGATATGGTTAAATGTTTGATGAAACAGTTATGCAATTATTAGATTATGTCAATGTGCACTATGATGCATGGAATGTATGCTTAACTTTAATATGTTGATGATTTAATGATATATGATTGCATCAATTATTTTTTGTAATGTGTTGAGTAATTATGAATGAAGAACACAAGCTTATACTGAGAGGGGGGGTGAACAGTATAAGACCGCTTTTTACTTTTTTTCTTCCAAATCAACTTTCAAATCAATATTATGCAGAGTATAGAAAGCAATATCAATAGCAGTAATTAAAGCAATGCACAAAACACCATCCACAATAGAGACACAACAATTTACGTGGTTCACCCAAAGCGGGCTACTCCATGGATAAAATCTCTCACTAAATTTTATCAACTCAAAATCTGGGAATACCTTTCCCGATTACAATATTTATGGGCATCAACCCAAAGGAGACACCAATCCCCTAGCTCTGTTCTGGTTGGTGATCCTCTAGAAGACCTCTGCCTCCTCTGCCCTTAGCAAATGGAACTCTATCCACAGAAGACACCTGTCTTCCCTGCTCTGGCTGGAGACCTCTGTCCTCAACTCTATCACCTCCAAAGCTGGTCCTCGAAATTGCACTAAACATAGTCCTTCGGTCTAGCACAAATGTCCTCGATTTCTCTTTCTCTGATCTGCACCGAACACAGTCCTTCGGTCTGGCACAGATGTCTTTTGTCCTCTTTTTTTGGTCTGCACAAAAACATAGTCCTTCGCTCTTTTTGCGCAATCACAACTGCCCTTGACCTTTGCACCTCTACGCAATTACAGCCGCATAGTCTTCGTGCACTCTGCTTCCTTGCAATCTCTCTCACTTGGAAGATTCGACAGAATGCACTCTGCTCTCGACGATCGAACTTCTTCACTTCGCATAGACTACGAATGCCGCTCTTCGAACGCACACTTCGATCGATGTCATTTTCTCTCCAAGCAGCCCTACTTTTATACTAAAACTTTCAAGATCAAAACCTTGATCTTAGTCGGCTGCTACCCTTAACTTCGTCGACTGCAAAACCCTAAACTACGTCGGCTCAAATTCAACTCTGTCGGCTTCAACCGCCTCTGTGGTTCTGTAGCTTTTCTCGTGAAACTACAACATGTCACGATATCGTGACACCTTTGCAACCGAACACTATCTTATGGCTTTTGTCATGATATCGTGACACTTTTTGCTTCTGCTGACGTCATCTTCTCTTCTGTCACGAAATCGTGACCCTTCTGACTTCATGGCCTTCTTCTCTGCTTTTGTCATGAAATCGTGACACTACTGCCTTTGCTGACGTCATCTTCACTCCTATCATGAAATCGTGACCCTTCTCGCTTTCTCAACCTTTTCTCGGCTTGCACTAGCAAAAATGGAACATGTCACGAAATCGTGACACTTTCGTTGCCTTGAGCTTCTCTCTGCCTTACTCCCACGAAACTGGAACATGTCACGAAATCGTGACGCTTTTGTCTTCATAGCCTTCCTTTCTGCTTTTGTCATGAAATCGTGACACTTCTCCTATAGAAGACCTACTTCCAGTTTCTGTCATGAAATCATGACACTTTCTCCATCCTTTTTTAGAAATCATGACACTTTCTGCATCCGTACGCTTTTCTTTCATCTTGTCATGAAATCGTGACGCTTTCAGCTTTCGTACGCTTTCTTTGTAGCCCGTCGTGAAATCGTGACGCTTCTCATTTTAGACTCTTCCCTTTGCTGCATGTCACGAAATCGTGACAGTTCTCACTTCGAGCTTTTCAGCATGTCACAAAATCGTGACAGTCCTCACTTCGTCTTTTGCAGCATGTCGAGAAATCATGACTGTTCTCACTTCGAACTCTTCAGCATGTCACAAAATCATGACACCTTTCGAGTAACTTTCTCTCTCTTCGAACTTGTCACGAAATCGTGATAGTTCACACTGTGGACTCTCTTTTCAGCATTATGTCATGAAATCATGACATTTTTCCTTTCGGACTCCCTCTCCTGCAACATGTCGCGAAATCGTGACACTTTTCGGTCCGTACAATCTTCTTTGCAATATGTCGCGAAATCGTGACACTTTTCCTTTTCTGCCTTCCTGCACTTTTCGAGTCGCGAAAATGCGACATGTCACGAAATCGTGACACTTTCCACCTTGCTCTCCTTCTCTGCCAACATGTCACGAAATCGCGACAGTTTTTCCAGCTTCTTCTCTCTCTTCCAACATGTCACGAAATCGTGACAGTTTTGCCAGCTTCTTCTCTCTCTTCCAACATGTCGCGAAATCGCGACAGTTTTTCCAGCCTGCTGCAAACTTTTTCTAACTTGTCTTTTTTTCTTTGATCTTTTGCAAATGGGCTACTATGATCTTTTTGGAAACCCATTGTCCATGCTCTGAATAATCTGACATTAAATCAAATTCCTTCAAGAGCTTCTTGACATCAATGACAACTTCTACACTTGAGCAAAGGCAATGTACCCAAGGTACCCAAAATTGCCAACAATCTCCCCCTTTGTCATTGATGGCAAACCTTTACTGAAAACACAACTCAAGAGCCAAAACTGAAACCAGCTGTGCTAACAACTGAGAATCTACCTTTGAAGTTTTGCTCCCCCTGACTTGAAGCTCTTCTCTTCACTTGATGCTCTCCCCCTTACTCATATCTCTCCCCCTTTGTCATCAATGGCAAAGGGTCACCTTTGGGGCTTGGGACTAAGAATGAGCCTCTTAGCTTAGTCCCTCCCCCACCTCCTGATGAGGTGATTAAAATAGGGGTGGGAGTAAAACTCCCATTAGGCACTGATCATCATCAGCATCTACAATTTCCTTGTCGGGCCTTCTTTTGAATTTTTTGTCAATATTCCTGTTCTTGTTCCTGTCACTGTTCTGATCCTTGGACCTGTTCATACCACTGTTCCTATTCCTGTACCTTGGAAGATCAGCTCTACACTGTCTAGCTGTGTGACCGTCATTGTTGCACTTATAACAGGTAATAATGTTATTTCTTTTAGGCATACCTGTTCTTCGAATCCGCCTGTTCTGACTAACCGAGTTCCTGTTATTAGCCTTGCAAAAAAATGCCTTATGCCCAAACTGATTACAAGAGTAGCAATACCCTTGAAAGAAATTGCTACCTCTGAAACTGTCATTTACCTTCCTTACTTGAGTCATGCAATGCACAACCATGTGACCAAACCTGTGACACGCAAAACATCTGTCGTGAAATTTTCTTTTATTCGACCTCTTGGGTCCCGAAAACTTCTTCTTCGCAATCTGAATTTTGTTTTCTATTTCTGCGCATCTATCACTCATGGACTCATGATCTGAAGTACTTTCTTCATCAGAACTCTCTTCCTTTTGAAATCTCTTGCTAGATTCCCCAACCTGTTCCTTGTGCGGCTCAACAAAACCGAGACCTATTTTATCTCTTGGTTTTCTTTGACCTTTGATGAGAGATTTAACCTTTTCAGAGCTTTCTTGAAACCTGTACAGTTTATCCTTGTACTCTTTAGTTTCCACTTCCAAGGAAGCCATTTTCTTTTCCAACTCATTATACTAAAGAATCTTAGACTCTAACTCGTCCTTTAGTTCTTGTGTCTTAGCCATAGAGAAGTCAAGACTTTCTTGTAAGATCATCTCTCTCCATACAACATTCATCTAACTTATCCTTGAGTCTGGCATTCTTCTTTCTTTCCTTTTTCAAAGCACTAAGAGCATTAGTAAGTTCACTTTCAAGATCCTTTATTTGTTTGCTTTCTGAATCATCAGAGCCTTTTATAGATTTCTTATCACTAGAGGTGCTACCCTTTTCAAAAACCATACAAGCATCTTCCTTATAGTTTTCTGAAGCATCCTCATACATACTAGTAACCAATTCATTATTTGTGCAATCATCCTCAAGGTGACCAAAATTTCCACATCTAAAACATTTCATGATAATGAATCTATGTTTCGGTTCTTCCTCTTTTTCCGATATGAACAACATCTCATTTTCACTATCACTTGAAGAACTTTCACTATCACTACTAGAACACTTACTTGCTTTGTCTAGGTAGAAACTCTTCTTGTGCTTGTGAGAATACCTCTTTCCGTGATTGTTGTGCTCATCTTTGTTCTTCCTGTGATGTTTGAATTTTTTAGAATCCTTGCTCTTAGAATCCTGTTTATCTTCATCACTTTCATACTTGGAAACAGTACAATCAGTAGCATAATGGCCAAACTTTCCACAATTGAAACATCTTATATTCTTCATGCTTTTGTGCTTTCTAGAGAACTTGCCTTTCTTGCTGTAATATGCCTCTTCATCACTAGAAGACTCATCACTCTCTTGAATCTGTTTACCTTTGGATTTCTTGGTAGCCTTGAAAGTCGCCTCTTTCTTGACATCAACCTTCACTTGAGTTCTCAACTCAAATGCCGCAAGTATACTATGGAGCTCATCCTTTTTCAACTTATCCAAATCTTTAGCTTCCTCAATAGCAGAAATATTTTCACTAAATCTATTAGGAAGAGATCTTAAAATCTTATCACAAACATCATTTTCAGCAAGCTCAAGACCTAAGTCTTTCATGGAGTTAACAACCTCATCCATACGAAGCATGTAGTCACTAATATTTTCATCATCATTCATCTTGAGTTGTTCAAACATACCTTTGAAGTGTCTCAACTTGGCCTTTCGGACATTTACATCACCTGTGTGAACCACCTGCAATTGTTTCCACATTTCACTAGCTGTCTTGCAGTGAATCACTTTGGTAAGATCTGCCTTCTGTAAACCCTTCAAGATTGCATTCATTGCTTTTGAATTGTTGTGATGTAGGAGCCTGTCTTCTTTAGTATAAGGACCATTTTCAGGAATAGTGTACCCATCTTCAATCACTTCCCAAACCTCATTCCCAAGTGCCATTAGATGAACCTTCATCCTTGCACTCCAAAGACCAAAATCTGATCCATCAAGAATAGGTGTTGCATTGCCACTTGAATAATCCATTGTGTTCTTTACTAGCTTTTCCTTCAAGCTGTTAAACTTTTCGAAGGTACCGGCTCTGATACCAATTGAAGAACACAAGCTTATACTGAGAGGGGGGGGTGAACAGTATAAGACCGCTTTTTACTTTTTTCTTCCAAATCAACTTTCAAATCAATATTATGCAGAGTATAGAAAGCAATATCAATAGCAATAATTAAAGCAATGCACAAAACACCATCCACAATAGAGACACAACAATTTACGTGGTTCACCCAAAGCGGGCTACTCCACGGATAAAATCTCTCACTAAATTTTATCAACTCAAAATCTGGGAATACCTTTCCCGATTACAATATTTATGGGCATCAACCCAAAGGAGACACCAATCCCCTAGCTCTGTTCTGGCTGGTGATCCTCTAGAAGACCTCTGCCTCCTCTGCCCTTAGCAAATGGAACTCTATCCATAGAAGACACCTGTCTTCCCTGCTCTGGCTGGAGACCTCTGTCCTCAACTCTATCACCTCCAAAGCTGGTCCTCGAAATTGCACTAAACACAGTCCTTCGGTCTAGCACAAATGTCCTCGATTTCTCTTTCTCTGATCTGCACCGAACACAGTCCTTCGGTCTGGCACAGATGTCTTTTGTCCTCTTTTTTTGGTCTGCACAAAAACATAGTCCTTCGCTCTTTTTGTGCAATCACAGCTGCCCTTGACCTTTGCACCTCTGCGCAATTACAGCCGCATAGTCTTCGCGCACTCTGCTTCCTTGCAATCTCTCTCACTTGGAAGATTCGACAGAATGCACTCTGCTCTCGACGATCGAACTTCTTCACTTCGCACAGTCTGTGAACGCCGCTCTTCGAACGCACACTTCGATCGATGTCCTTTTCTCTCCAAGCAGCCCTACTTTTATACTAAAACTTTCAAGATCAAAACCTTGATCTTAGTCGGCTGCTACCCTTAACTTCGTCGGCTACAAAACCCTAAACTGCGTCGGCTCAAATTCAACTCTGTCGGCTTCAACCGCCTCTGTGGTTCTGTAGCTTTTCTCGTGAAACTACAACATGTCACGATATCGTGACACCTTTGCAACCGAACACTATCTTATGGCTTTTGTCATGATATCGTGACACTTTCTGCTTCTGCTAACGTCATCTTCTCTTCTGTCGTGAAATCGTGACCCTTTTGACTTCATGGCCTTCTTCTCTGCTTTTGTCATGAAATCGTGACACTACTGCCTTTGCTGACGTCATCTTCACTCCTGTCGTGAAATCGTGACCCTTCTCGCTTTCTCAACCTTTTCTCGGCTTGCACTAGCGAAAACGGAACATGTCACGAAATCGTGACACTTTCGTTGCCTTGAGCTTCTCTCTGCCTTACTCCCATGAAACTGGAACATGTCGCGAAATCGTGATGCTTTTGTCTTCATAGCCTTCCTTTCTGCTTTTGTCATGAAATCGTGACACTTCTCCTATAGAAGACCTGCTTCCAGTTTCTGTCGTGAAATCGTGACACTTTCTCCATCCGTACGCTTTTCTTTCATTTCTATCATGAAATCGTGACACTTTCTGCATCCGTACGCTTTTCTTTCATCCTGTCATGAAATCGTGATGCTTTCAGCTTCGTACGCTTTCTTTGTAGCCCGTCGTGAAATCGTGACGCTTCTCATTTCAGACTCTTCCCTTTGCTGCATGTCGTGAAATCGTGACAGTTCTCACTTCGAGCTTTTCAGCATGTCACGAAATCGTGACAGTCCTCACTTCGTCTTTTGCAGCATGTCGAGAAATCGTGACTGTTCTCACTTCGAACTCTTTAGCATGTCGCGAAATCGTGACACCTTTCGAGTAACTTTCTCTCTCTTCGAACTTGTCGTGAAATCGTGACAGTTCACACTGTGGACTCTCTTTTCAGCATTATGTCACGAAATCATGACATTTTTCCTTTCGGACTCCCTCTCCTGCAACATGTCACGAAATCGTGACACTTTTCGGTCCGTACAATCTTCTTTGCAATATGTCGCGAAATCGTGACACTTTTCCTTTTCTGCCTTCCTGCACTTTTCGAGTCGCGAAAATGCGACATGTCGCGAAATCGTGACACTTTCCACCTTGCTCTCCTTCTCTGCCAACATGTCGCGAAATCGTGATAGTTTTGCCAGCTTCTTCTCTCTCTTCCAACATGTCGCGAAATCGCGATAGTTTTGCCAGCTTCTTCTCTCTCTTCCAACATGTCGCGAAATCGCGACAGTTTTTCCAGCCTGCTGCAAACTTTTTCTAACTTGTCTTTTTTTCTTTGATCTTTTGCAAATGGGCTACTATGATATTTTTGGAAACCCACTGTCCATGCTCTGAATAATCTGACATTAAATCAAATTCCTTCAAGAGCTTCTTGACATCAATGACAACTTCTACACTTGAGCAAAGGCAATGTACCCAAGGTACCCAAAATTGCCAACAATGAATTATGTGGTTAGCTAGCTTTACCTTTCAGCAATTAGCATTTGATTTATTAAATGGTTATATGGATGCAAAATAAAATAATGGATTCTACTCCTTAAGAAATAATTGGGTTATGATCACTTCATAAACATACATGATTGGTATAACCTGAAACATTATGATAACACATTGAGGACTGATCCAAGATGAAACTCGAAGTGGGTTACCCTTTTTTATTGAACTTAATTGATTCAGGTATATAACAAAATGTATGCTTAAATAAAGGGTGTATGAATAAATCTTAAGAGATATATAGTTATATAATCACACTTAAATATGGCATTCCAAGGATTATGTAATTTTAATCACGTATAGTGATTTTGTTATCTTAGTGACCCTATCAAGAAGATGTGGGTTGGATCTAAGATCTACGAATAAACATTGTTTAGGTTATTTTGATATGATGGGTTTCCATATTCAAGATATTCACCCATATACTAGATAGTATGGTTAAGGGTGATTTCCATTTTAAGATGGATGAAACCAATCGCTTGGTCAACATTCTCATATCTGAGTGGTATGAGGGTTTCGTAGAAGTTGATAAATTCTACTCAAGAGTGACTTTGATCAAGTATTAATATCTCTTATTGCTATTTTACTTGATAGCTTACAATCCAAATGGAATGATTCTATCTTATTCCATGATTATGACCCTTGCCTCATAAAAGACGAATATGTATATATATGTATAAAGGAAAAAAAAAAATTGTTGTAACAAATGGGGTTGTTACAGTTGGTATCAGAGCCCAGGCTAACTCATAGACTCTAGTTAGAACTAGGTTAGCAAAATATTTTGGTATGAAATAATAGCATGAGAAAAACTCAAAACATAAAATTCTGCAACTCTAAACAATGCACACTTGGTAAGGACAAGATCAATACTTGATATTGTTGATGTTTGAGTTCCTATCCCCCATGAATAGATCCATAGTCATTCAAAATTGGAAGAGCTAAGCAAACCCTCCTTCCATAGGTTTTAAGCAGTTTACCTTAGACTCTTTTGGAAAATTACTTGACATCCATGCCTTATTCTCAAGTACGTATGAACAAGAGGAATCATAAGTTAGTTCAAATATTCTAAAGGACCCTTTGAATTAAGGTCATCAAATTATTATTGATAGCTTGTTAATTGCCTAGGCTAAATGGCTCGAAGTGAAACATTGTGTGAATAAGAATTAGGTAAGTTGAAATTAGTCCCTACAGATAGCCTAAAAAGAAGATAAAGATCTTCGATATATCCCAAAGAGTGTAGTCATAGAACTACCCATTATTGGACTATAGATGTTCTTAGATTAAATTTTGGTCATATCTAAATTTGACATACTTTAGTACACAAGATAAGATAAAGGATGTTTTATTCAATTTGACCTTTGACCAAGAAGATAAACCTCTCAACAATGACAAATTTTGGTATTTTGCTATTTTTTTTAGCAACGGTTCACCTAGAGATAGCCACAATATGAACCTTTACCATGGTTGAAGGCATCATCTTGCTTAGTCATAATTTAGTAGATGTGCTTTGCTCTATTTAAGCATTGAAATATATCTTAAAGCAACATGTTTTGTGTGTCAATAGAGTAAACTCTAGAAGGTAGTAAAGGTGTGATTTTATATAAGAAGTGACTATTCCATGAGTAAGCTAGTTCGTTATAGCCTTAATAAACTAGCAATAGTAGCCATGAACAAAGGTGACTTTTATAAATTAAAACATTAATGATACGAGATAGAAGTTAAAATTACAACTTGAGGAAAGGTTGTAATATATCAAGAAATAGCCCTTAAAGCAAGAATAATAGAGGACACATTATCTTGCAAGATGAAGCAAACTGTAAGTATTGGAGTAAAGTTAAAAATTTTAAGCAAAATGGTAGAGGATCTTTTTGCAATGAATTTTGAGTTAAAAGAACAAGTAAATGACATTAAGGAACAATTAGTCCAACAGGGCCAACTTCTACAAAAATTGTAAGCTCAAAGGTGCAAATATCGAATATTGCAAGTGAAGTCCAATTTACAAGAAAATAGACCTATTTTTAACTACGTCATTTTATTAGAATCTGATCGAAAAATTTTAAGGAAGAGAAAAAGTGTCAGTTTTATGAAATGGGAGTAAGAACAAAATCAAAAAAAGAAGCAAGTTTTCTTCAAGAAGGGACTCTAGAAATTCGAGACTAATAAGTTACGAGAATCATCTTCCATTATGCAAGAAAATGGAAGAAACATGTAGGTCCTTTGGGGGAATGCTTTACATGTAAAGGATAATATTATGCAAAAAGATGCCCACAACGTGCAAAAACAAGTAAACTGGTGATGAATCACAAAATCCACAAATGATGGTGAATCCCTTAGTCATTACAATGGAATCAACTGATATTCTAGAGCTTTACTCCCAAACTATAAGGAAGTGGAACATTAAATAATGCAAGGTCTAGTAGAACCTATGCAATAAAAAAATCCACTTGAGAAAAAGTGGAAGAAATAAAAGACTATTTCTCTTGTTTGAAAACCATATGTAATACTATTATTGCTGAATTATATTATATTAGATGATGCTTTGATGACATATATATGCATTAATGAATGTATTGATTTTGTGATATGTAAGATAATCTTTATGTATTGATGGATGTATCAACATTTATTTATGAGACAATATGAATGTTTATTTGCATATAAGACATGGTACTACTGATATTCTTGTTGCATTACAGGTCCTGGTACTCTCATAGGTGGGAAGAATTACTCAACCACCAGGAATGAGATACAATAAGATCAATGATACCATATTATGGGTAATAACATGAATGGTTACCATATATAGATGCATCGAGTAGGACGACAATAACAAGAGCTATTAGAGATCATCCATAGAAAGAGAAAATAATGGGGTAAACTTTAGATTACATGGTTGCCTATGATTGCTAATTTAGAATAACTAATGCTTTATTGATATATTTTAATGATCTTAGGGATAAATTGTTGCATTACATACCCTTCCTACTTTTTGACCTTAGCAAACACAAGAGACTGTGTTCAGTCTAAGGGGGGTAGTAAGTCACGACCCGTTTTGGCAAGCCCTTCTACGTATGGGAATAGGACTTATTTCCTAGGTTGGCCTCACTCTGTGAAGTCAATTAATATTAAATTGGGCATTAAATGGGTCAACTTCTAGAGTAGAGATTTACTTTTTAAATATGTTTAATTAATTTAATTACCTTCATTTTAGAAGGAAATTAGGTAGTTTGTTTTTTACTAGTTCAATTTTGATTGGATTAAAAAAAAACTACTTTGTAGATTTGAAAAAAATATATAAATCTTTCCCTCCACATGGCTACTTTGGGAAGGTTGAGATGGTGGATAAGATTCTACTCTTATCTCTATGGATTTCCTTTCCATTAAAATATATATATCAATAGTAACAAGAAACTAGAAATAATAGTAACAATATAATGGAAGCTAAATAAGTACTATAATATCATATATCATAATGAATTGTAAATACAATGGAGAAATCTTTGCATAAATAGGAAGCTCTAAATAGGAGGGACTATTCTGGGCACACACATATAAATAAAGTGGGTGTTGTTTGAACAAGAAGCAATGACTCCTAAAAAAGGCAAAAATTATTATTTAAATCCACAAAAATATTTAAGCCCTCAAAAAAATATTGCAAAAAATGAAACTCCAAGAAGATCTTTGAGATGGAAGGTGAAGCCATGTGAGAATAAGAGTGTTGGTAGGTTGTGACTAATCCACAAGAAGAAGGGTGAGCAAACAAAGCCCAACAAAACCCTACATGTGTAATCCACCAACAAGAGATCATCCAACCATGTATTTAAACCCTTGAAAATGGAACACCAAGGAATTGAACAACAACAAACCGTAAAAAATGAATGACTTTATAATTTAGGCTTTTTATATTTGATTTTTACAACAAAAAAAAATTGCAGATCTGAGAAACTTGGAGTCACAAAAAATAATCTTTTACAAAGGTGTATGCAACTCTCTGAATCTAAGAAACTTGGAGTCATAAAAATTAATCCTTTACAAAGTTGTATGCAACTCTTAGTTTAATTAATACAAAAATGACTTACATAAAACTGAAATTCATTCTAATTAAATCAACAACTCTTCCACTCAAATATTAATGCCAAATATTTATCCTCACAAACACATGAGTTGCATGTAGGAAAAAATTGCAAGTGAAACTAGAATGAAGAAAAAATTATAAAGAAACTAGAATGAAGAAAAAATTATAAATCTCCATTCCACTATATTGTAGAAGTAATTTCGTAAACCTTCAGGCAATCAAATTTTTAGATATGTGCAAAAATCAAGAAATTTGCAGATTGTGTGCAAAAACCCAAATACAATTTTTTTTGGTAATACGTACAAATCAACGGTGTTCAACAGGATAGATTAATGGCAATTCATGATCTACAGTGATCCAAAGCACTAGATCGATGATGATTCTACAACTTTATACCAACAAGAAAAAAATCCAAAAAACTAAAACTTTCTAAGTAACTCCGTGGTTAGAGGAGTCAACCAAGATACAATGAAAGGCAAAAATGAATAGAAGCTCATTGCAAAACAAATCGAAGATAAATTTTTTTCACCTTCTAGGGCTTAGAACCTCCAATCTCCAATTGTAAAATCTTCAATATGATTTGATTGCACGATCCTCAACAATGGATGTCTTCAACAATCCTTCAAGATTTGATACTATGAAAGGGACGATGGAGAGATGCAAACATCAAACCATAAACCTGAAGGATCAAGGCATTAAATATACACCATAATAACCAAAAAACAAGAGACTAGAAATAACAGTAACAAGATAATGGAAGTTAAATAAGTACTACAATATCATATATCAGAATGAAATATAAATACAATGGAGAAGCCTTGCTTAAATAGGAAAGAAAAAACCACCACAGTTGTAAGATCAATAAAGAGATAAGGATCAATATCCACCTTACAAACAAGGAGGTATGATATGATCCATAGATTTGTAATTGCTATGCTCCAAAAGTAATTAATGATTGTAACTCCCTAAGAATCTAATAAATGTCAAATATCCTGATAATCACTAAAGAAGATGAAACAAATATCCACACATAAAGTGGGTGGGAAAAATCAACTAAACTAATATAAAAATAAAGTACCTAGGTGAGCATGAGCTAAAGTCTTGAACATCTACTCTAACACTTCTATGTACTCTTATAACATTGCCACAAAAAATAAAATATCTATATTATTCTAAATATCTTGCCTAACAAAAAAAAATGCATCAAAATATTGACCATAGGAGAATTATAATGAAAAGTATTATAGTAAATATTCTCATACATTGTTCATTAGTTGATCATCAAAAAGTTATAAGCAACTAATGCTTTTATATGTCTGTGTAGAGAGAGAGTTTAGGTCCAAATTTGGAATATAAAATATATGAATAAGGATTGATTGTTAGATCTAGGCGAGGCTCTAAATAGGAGGGACCATTCTAGGCACAGGCATATATATAAAGTGGGGGTTGGTTTGAACAAGAATCAACTACTCCTACCTAATATCAGCAACATGTCATGTTACCACGTAAGAGTGTTTTCCACCAAGCACCGCACTTTGGCGTAGGGTAGGTCCATAGGGGTACCTTATCCCCTCGCCACATGAGAGGAGAAGGCCCTTATGGCTCTTCCACTATCGATTACAATTACATACATATCCTCAATTCCAATTATGAGATCCACAAGGTAAGGTGTCTTGTATCTTGCTGTTGGTCTGTAGACCCTTTAGGCAAAGGGAATCCCCACCCGAAGCAATGTTGTTGTGGAGAGTAGATTAGTCCCCAGCAGTCACCCACACTGTCCTGGACAACCGACCAGTCTACTCAACACTTTCATGCTCTTTTTAGCTTCAGCCTTTTATAAAACCCCCCCTACCCTAGATCAGGGTGACTACATTTTGCAGATCAACAAATAAATCGTCATGAATAACGAATATGGAGAACCCATGTTCCAGTGTGCGTTGCATCCCTACGAGGAAGTTGTAGGCGTCTGCGCTTCCTGTTTGAGAGAACGCTTGTATCGCCTCAAAGGAAAGAATAAGTCACGGAGAGGATCTTCCTTGGAAATTGTCTACAGTTCCGACTCTGATTCATGTTTCGAATTTGATGAACACAAAGTCCACAATTTTGTTCCAGAGAGCTACGCCATAGAAAAACGGGACATTATTGCAAGAAGAAGGTTTAGATGGTTGACAAAATCCAATAAACCTCGTAGCTCGGCCCAGAAGAAGGAGGGGAGAACATTTCCCTCGCTGCGCTCTTTCTTTCATAGGCTACGGAGAAACAAAGAAATCAAAGAAGAGGCCAAACCAGATACCTCCACGATCCATGAAGGTAAGTCACACCCACCTCCTGGATTTTTTGTGGAGTTAATGTTTGACAAATTTAAAAACCATTTTAAGTGGAGGAGTTAGGAGTAAGGAAAACAAGTTTGTTTTTTTAAGTGGAGGAGTTAAAGGAAAACAATTGTGTTTGGTATGAATAGCTTTCTGAGCTTCAACTGCCCCCATTTTTGTATTGTTATTTCCCATCTCACTCTTTATAATTCCTAGTGCGTCTACATCAAAGAGGCGCCAGCATTTAAATAGAATATGTAGTAGCTAGTCTGGTTCAGGGACATGTAGTGACCATTATGTAACTTTTCGTTCTAAATAAAATTTAAAAAAGGGGGGTGGGAAGGCTGAAATAAAATATTATCCTCCAATGTGTGATGGAGTCTTGAAAAAAAAAAAAACTGAACTTGCTTGATTCAATTATGTACGTGCCTTGAAGTTTGAAATCGATTGTGAAGTTTTGCATGTTAGTCCAGATACATCACATCACTTACACGAAATCCATGTTCGTAGCCTCATTTATGGTACAAAATCACAAATGGCTGATACACAAATTCTCTTAAGCATGGAGACCCATAAATTGAAGTAAAAGTAATTCTGTGCGAGTATCGTTAATGGATATAGAATACCAATTGCCAATGTTAATTGATATAGAATACCAATTTCCAATAGAGATTGAAAGCAATATGTGTTCCCATAAACTTGTATAAAAGATTTTGGAAAACCATCTGATGTTTGTATGAAAGGCCATAAATTATATCGTAGTTCATGTATCTTATTGTATTGGGCTGTTAATCTTCACTTGAGCTCTGATTATTCTCTGAAAGATGATCACCTGTATAGCAAAAATTATCCTGCTTGAGAGCTTGGATCCTTGTTCAGAAGTTCATGAGCAGTCCACTGAATAAAAGTTCTGCAGTTTTTAGTTAATTTGGATAGTAATTATAGAAATATAGTTTAGAAGATTGAGCTTCAATACACATCTTCTTTAAATAAGTGTTCTTGTCTACTAAAGCAAGCTAAGAGAAGTCTTATCCCAACTTATAAATTCTTGTTTTAATATAAAAAATTTCAAATTCTTTTTAAAAAACATAAAATAAAATCTTCAACATATTTTACATTATTTTCTGATAAGAAAAAGGAGCATGCAATATTAACTTTGTTTGAGAGTCTGATAAATAAGACTTTTAACTGTTTATCTAAATTTATGGGTTTATTATAAACAGATTCTTTTATCTCTATCAAGCTCGATGGACACGAAAGGAGTCCGTGGGTGCCGCCAATTCTCCCTGGTCTGACAAGGCCGTGCAAGACAGTTGGATCTTCTGCAAGAACCAGCGTCTCTGAGCTGAATCGGCCTTCATGGGATGTATCCAGGCCTTCATGGGACGGAATTCTCTCCAAAAGGTCGTCCTCCTACTTTGAAAAAGATTTATTGAAAAAGGACATCGAATCTTACTATTCATACGAATTTCCGGACCCAATACGTTGCAGTGACTACCAACAGCAAGACATGATCATGACTGCAGCAGGGCCATCTTACACCTTATCAGACTCCTCAAACGCCCCTGTGAGATGGAGGACAAGAATGAACGCTCTCTTTCAGATGAGATGGAGAATGCAGGGGTCCAAAGCTTCAAGAAAAATTCCCAACGTTGTGGTGGGAGGATTTAAGGATTCTAATAATTATCCTAATCAATTTCCCACTTCAAAAATCTGGAGTCTTTCTGCGCTCTACAATGACACTAATAATAATAATTATCACGAGCCTAATGCTAGTACCGGGCGAGCCAACAAAAAAAGCTGGATTAGAAGTCTGAAAAGTCCTAAGTGGAGCCTCCATTAATGGGATAAGGGCCCATTGCTACTGTTACTGGAAAGCGATGATCTTGACGTATCACCATACTTGACAAACAAAAAAAACAAGGGTGTGGATCAATGGTACTTTTCAGCTGGCGCCTTTTTCTTGGAGTTGGAACCATGCAGCCTTTCGTTTCAACGTGGAAAGTTGTATAGCAGCATGGTGTTTATCCTGTGGATAGATGTGATGTGATGTATTTATTATTTTCAGAGTATTTTGTACATCTTTGTTGTTTTCTTCTGCTTGACATTCGTGGTGCCCGTGACTGGAGCATCGTATTATAGCTTTACTCAGCGCGCTTAAGGTAATATAGTATAGTACAGTGTGTATAAACTTTATAAAAGGAATATCTTATAGGATTTATCTGGCCCAGATTGTTGACGCTTTGATATGTTGCTCGTCGGAAAGTGCATTCAGCTTTTTACTTCTTTCCGATCTCCCTCTTTTTCCGTGTCTCTTGATTTTGGCCCCTCGTTTTAACAAATTCTCCTAGTGACCTTGTAAATATGTGAATTGTATTTTTTCTTATAATAAATGAATAAGATGGGTTCAAATTCTCCTAGTGAATTTGTAAATATGTGAATTGTATTTTTTCTTATAATAAATAAATAAGATGGGTTCAAAAGATATATATAAAATAAAAAATAATTATTAAATAGTTTTTTAAAGAAATAAATTATATTAATGAGAGTAAAATAAGTTTTTTTTTTTTTTCAAAGGGGAATTGTTAAGATCCTTTCATTCTTAACAACTGGCCAAGGGGAACATACATTTTCCTCGAGGTTTCTGTCTTCAAACACAGGTTAAATCATTGAAACTGCCTCTATAACCCTTGTTTCTCCTTGGTAAACACGGTCTAGAGAAATTGCTCGAAATAAGGAACCAAGAATAAATGACAAAGTTTTAACACGAGAGTAGACTTTATAGCTGGCAAGGATGCCAAAATTTGTAGGAGTTGTAGAATTTTCTTAAGCATCGAATATATTAGAGATACAAAAAACTTCACAAGCATTGAAAAAAATCAAAGGCACCTAAAAAAAAAAAAACAAAGAAGTTAGAGTTTGGATTTTTTGAAAATATACTATAATCCAAAACATTTAAAGAAAATTACTCCATAATTTCTCTCAAAAGAAAATTTTCTTCATTATCTTCTACAATTCAAAAATAAAGAATAAAATCATGGATGGAGGCCCTTGGTTAACGGTTAAAAATGTATTATATTTAAAAACATAGAGTGAGAATATTTGTGGAGAGAGACTATTAAAATGCTTTTAGTGTGGATTATGCTTTTTGGACTTCCTTATCAACTCACCAATAATGAGGTTTTGAAGATTATTGGTAATACTTTAGATGAATTCATCCAAGAGGAACCAACTACTAAGGAGAGAAGGCATCTTGTATACACTCGACTATGTGTTGCCATGGATATTTCAAAACATTTACCATAGTCAATTAGGATTAAATATGAATCAAGAGAATGATATCAACAAGTGGATTATGAAAACATTGCATTCCGATGTCACAAATATCATGAAATAGGACACATGACAAGAGATTACAAAATAAAAATGATGGAGAAAGAGAAAATTTTGGGCATGAGGTAAACTTCAATATGAAACAAGGATATCATATAATAGGAGAAGTTGGGTCAAATCAAGGATTTTCCACTCCTAACAAAGCCCATCATGATAATAAAGTTAAAGGATTTTGGATGGCTTGATGTTGGATTTTAATTCTTTCACCCAAAAACCTACCTTTTGCAACTATTCAAACTAGATATAATTCTATCCAAAATTTAAACACTTAATATTTTGTTATTTTAGTACAAAAGAAAATATCTACTTGTGTCGTTCAAATTGATCTAAGGTTCTTGGCAAGAAAAAACCCTCTCCATCATCAATTGAAAAAGGCCATTATAGTTCACTCAAATCAACCATTAGAAAAAATGACAAAAGGGTTGATGAAGTATAATGCGCAAGTTCAAGTACAAAAGGACTTAAAGGTATGAAGGAAGATAAATACACAAATTTTAAAGTGAAGGAAGATGGGAAAGTAAATTTTAAAGTGAATAAGTTGAAGGAGGTCAAGGTTAATATAAGTAAATCATGTTCAATTTCCTCAAGTAGCATAAAATCTTCTCCATGCAATAAAAATTAAAATAGTATAGAGTGTATTAGTTGCACTTTAGGGTTTCAAGAGTAGCATAATAAAGAAAAGCATATGGACAATATCTAAGAAATTTTATGGTTTTCAAGGCAACATAAAAAACTAATGACTAGAGGATCATTGTGCACTTTAGGGTTTTTAAGGAAACATAAAGAAGAAAGTGTTTGAGTCTATTCCTTACATTTCAAATTCTTTAGGACAATATAAATATTTAGAAGATAAGTCTCGTTATAAACAATATAAAAAAAATAGAAGATATTGATGTAGATGAGAGCATTGGTGGGAATGGAGAAAGGAGAGGAAGGTCATCAAAGCATAAACAAAAAGAAACGAAAAATCAAAAGGATATCAATTTGGTAAGCCAAATAAAAATATCATAGGTGTTAATAAGAAGTGGGGTAGACCCGCTAATAAAAATAAAAAAGTGATGATGATGAAAATGATATCATGGAATATTAGGGGTATGAATAAGACCCCTAAAAAAAGAGTTATTAAGGAAATAATAGGTTGTTATAGTCTTGAGTTTATTTTAATACAAGAAATAAAATTAAGTAGTGAGGAATATAAGGATGTTTTTAAAAATATTTGGAAGATGGATCAATGTATTGGCAGTTTCTTCTACAAGAGCTTTAGGTGGTATTGCAACAATAAGAAAATAATAGGTTGTTATAGTCCTGAGTTTATTTTAATACAAGAAATAAAATTAAGTAGTGAGGAATATAAGGATGTTTTTAGAAATATTTGGAAGATGGATCAATGTTTTGGCAGTTTTTTCTACAAGAGCTTTAGGTGGTATTGCAACAATATGGGACAAACACAAATGATATGGCAATTGTTAGAAGTGAAAAGTAATTAAGGTGTTGGATTATTTTGCAAGAAAGAGGAGAACATTAAAGTGGGGTTTATAAATGTATATGCTCCAACTATAGTTAATCCTGATGAAAGATGTTGGAAGGACCTTAGCATATTTTTGTCAAACATAATGGTAATTCATTGTGATCTATCGAATCTTTGGGGTGATTTTAACACTATTTTATCTCCTTTAGAAAAGAAAGGTGGTACTATAGGATGGTCTAAATCAATGCAACACTTAACTTTATTTGTCAACTCAAATGACAGTTGGGATGTTAGTCCTTCAAGTTTTCAATATACGTGGGATAATAGATGCATTGGAAAAACTCATAGTAGAAATATTTGATAGATTCTTGTTATCCAAAAAATGGTTGCAAACAAAGTATGCAATCTCTTTAGATATTTCATTGCAAGTAGGATTGAATCACAAATCCATTCTTTTGACTTATGATTTATCCAATAAAGCTCATCCAAATTTATTATGCTTCCAGGAAATGTGGCTTCAAGACCCCAATTTATTCCAAATAGTTATGTTATTGTGGGATGAAGCAAATTTTGAAGGATCATATATGTACAAGTTTTTTCAAAAGATGAAATATCTAAAGAAGCAAATGAAGATTTGGAATGTTAAATCTTTTAGTAATATATTTAAAGAAAAAAGGAATTGAATCCAAGCTAAAAAACAAGATAGTGAAAACTAATGGAATGGATCATGATTCTTATGTGAAAGAAAAATAATTACTTTTTTATTATCATAATGCATTAAAAAAGTAGGATTCATATTGGTTCCAAGAATCTATGAAGGAATTGCTCAAGGAAGGAGATAGAAATACAAAAAATTTCACAATACAATTTTTTTTCTTTTTGTCATAACAAAAATAGATGGAAGAAATATTGAGAAAGAAAAAGATATAAAAAGAAAGAAATTAAGTATTTAAAAAATATTTTGTTGGATACTGGGCCAGATAAGAAGGCAAAATACAAGATTTTGTAAAACATTAATTAATTATCCTATAGGAACAAAATGAAATCTTGATGAAGAAGATATCTATGGAGGAGATATATGAAGCATTTTCTCTTTCCATCTTAACAAGGCAAATGAGCTTGATAGATTTCCTACAATTCTCTTTCAAAATTTTAGGATTTATTGAGTGATATATTACTTATTTTTGAAGAGGCTCAAAAAAGGAAGGACTTATAGACACAAAAAATTGACCCACTTTAGTGGGAAATATTCCCTGAGCCTTTTGGGAGACCCCTTGGACTTGCCTAGGGCAAGGGTAAGGCTTCTCCCCCTATTTTACCTTTTTCTCCTCTCTATGCGAAATCGTGCTTGCCCTTGACGGGGCACAACTTTGGATAGGTGAAATCACAATCGGCCTTGATGGGGCACAATTTTACATTTCTAGGGTTTCTTCTAAGCAAACCCTAATTTTTTAAGTTTGGTGTGTTTTACGTTGGCCCTCCTTAGTTTTTTTGCCTTTATCACCTTCAAATCCACTATATAAGGAGGGTTTGAATTCACTTTTCACACACGATTACACATGACACAATTTGGATTTATTGCATGCTAACATTTGATTTCTTGCAAAGTGTTCTTATTTGATCTGCATCCTTCTTCTTTGTTTGCAAGTAAATTAACTTTGGAGTGTGAAGTCTAATTGGTTTTCTATTGCATTGGATTGTTGATTGTTGTTGCTCGCTCTTGGTGGATTGGTGTTGAAGCCCTAAGGAGAGATCAACTATTTGGGATGTCTCAACCCTTTTGCTTGCTTCCTCACTCTCTTCTAGGTGAAAGCACTCTATTACATGTTCATTTTTTTTTACTTTATTTAGGATTAATTATCTTGGTTTGATCTGAGATGTTTCATCTCACTTCAACGAAATTACACGTAGGTTTCTATGGGGTGCGATTTTGCTTGTGTATTATTGCGGTCGTCTGTTACAAGTCACGATATCACCTGAGTCAAATCAAGGGATAATATACTATTCCAAACTTCACCATTGCATTCTAGGTTACATTTAGAGCTTGATACTACATTCTATTATTTGGTTTTATCATCTTATTCTGATGTATTGTATTATTTATTTTCTTCCAAAGGTCAATTTTTGCTTCTATTAATAAAAGGAAAGCTAAAAGGACCTAGGGGCTTGACTATTGCACCTCCAAGCATTTATGTACAGTGGCCTAAGTAGTCCCCCTAAATCTAATCACATTTTTCAAGTGTTTATCAAGTTATCTTATAGGAACAAGAATTATACATAGCATTCGATAAAAGGATAAAATCAAGGATAAATCACTGGATAAACTAAGTTTTCTGATTAGTCTTTAGGTTGTTTGTTGTATGATTTATATTTCTATTATAAATACTAGATTTGATTTTATAGAAATATATTTCATTAATTTCTAGGCATTTGAAGGATAAACAACATATAGCATGCACTTAGGGTTAATTATGTCTGTGCATCTCTTCTTGAGCACTTGCTTTAAGATTATTTATTTAAAATCCTAGGGTTAGAAAGAATTCAAAGAAAGAATCATACTAGGATTAGATCTTGTATTATTGCATTCTATATTGCTATGTTGTCCTTTATCTTTTATAGTATAGATCTAGAAAAGCCAAATCTAGGTGTTTGTCTTGAATCTAATACATCAAACATTCTTGAAAACCCAAGGAATTGTAACAAGCCCTTAAATCATTCCTCGTGAACTCTTCCCCTAGAACTGAGTATAGAGAACAACATACCCCTGCGGTTCACCCCAGAGGATTTCTCTTGTGGATCTAGATTTTGGAAATTGTACACAATAGGGCAGTTTTCCTTGTCTACATCTTTAGTGAACCCAACGTGAACCCGATGTGAACACCTCCTTTATTTTTTTAAAATATTTTTTTAAAGCAAGATCATTAAATTTTTCGTGTGGTTGAAAACATTATTAACATATTTTAAAATAATTGTGTTTCTATTGTTAGCATTCTATTCTATCTTTTCGCTCTTTTAATGGCTCCTTTCCTTAGAAGTCAATGGAAGCACCTTGAATTTGATTATGTTCCTCCTGAAGATGATCATATTGATAAAGAGGATCCTAACATAGATCCATAAGAACAAGATAATATAGAAACTAAAATGAGTTTTGATCCTTATGAAGTCCCTAATGGTGGGTTTGTCTTTTCATTATTTGAGAACATTTAGGGTTTTATGAAAGATAATAGGGATAAGATATTGGAAGGTATGGAACGAAAAGCTTCTCTCAAAAGAGGTGAGACTCCTCCACCCCCTCCTCCAATAAGCTCTCCTATGCTTGACCAAAATAACCCCTTGCCTAAATCAATGTATCCTAATAATTTGAACCAAGTTATTGATACTACTACAACCACCAAAATTGGAAGGAATATACAAGCTCCTCCAATTAGTAGTGTCACTCAAAAGTGTTTTCAATTTCTTCCTCAATCTTCTAATATCAACACTTTTGCTTTTTTTCTACCAAATGTTAGTTGTCCATTTTTACAAGGTTCCACATATAACAATAGTATCCATACATCCAACTTGAATCAAGCATTGGTTCCTCAACACACATATGCTCCTCCTTTAGGGAATATGGAAACAATGCATAATAATAATCTAGAAGTATATAATTTGGAAAATATGGTAAATCAGTTGGTTTCAAAAGTTGAGATGATTCAGCCTTCAAGTTTTAATTATAGTTATAAGGAAATGTGTAATCAACCATTGGATCTTATTGTTGCTACTAGGACTTATCCTAAGCATTTTCCTATGCCATTTTTACCTATTTATAAGGGGACATAAGATCCAATTGAACATTTAAGAAGATTTATAATAGCTTGCCATGATCTCATTTATGATGACATGTTGTTACTTAAAAAATTTCCTAAGAGTATTGGTGGCATAACATTAGAATGGTACTATCGGTTACCTAATTATTCCTTGAAGAATTTTGAAGAAACGACAGAATTATTTGTTCAATAATTTGGTGCTTATATTGAAAATGAAATAATAATGAAATATATGTATAGCTTGAAACAAAGTAAAGAGGAAAGTTTTTCAAAAATTCTTGGCTCCTTGGAGAAGTTTAGTTGGATGTTTAAGATATACTTTACCTCCAAAGGATATGCTTAAGGTATTTATTGGTAATTTACAAGAACAATTATCTTATGCATTAGACACTACTACTATTACATATTTTGATCAAGCAATTGATTTAGTAAGAAAAGTGGAATAGGCCCTTATCAGAAGAGGCCAACTCAAAGTCAAAGAAGAGAAACCTACTAAGTCCCAACATAATAATAGACATATAGGAGGTGATAAGGGAATGGATAGTAGGTCAATTAATAATTTTACTAACAACCTACAAAAGATAGTACTTCAAAAACCTCCACAAAGGAATATTACAAGGCTTAATATACCTATGGAAGCAGATTTGAAATAACTTTGAGAAGCCAATGCAATTGAGTTACCTCCTATAAGGTAAACAAATGCTACAGCTCATTGGTATAAGGCAGGTCAGCACTGTGCATATGGACATTAGACAAATTCTTGTAAGAAGTTGAAACATGTGGTTCAGGATTTGGTTGATGCAGGACGTATTGACTTAGGTAATTCTCGGGTAGTGAATAATCAAGTACCTACCCAACAAACTGTGAATACCAATCAAGATATGGGAATATTTAAAGATCCATTTCCAAAACATAATCAACAAGTAGCAAATCAAAGTGGTTCATCATAATGAGCCTCCTCCCTATGGTAATATGGTTGGCATGGTTGGGGTAACTACAAGAAGGCAAGCTCAAACTCAACATCTTCAGTAAGGATAGAATTTTGCATTACAATATAGTTTAGTTTTGGATAATCAGAAGAAAGTTTAATGTACAAGGACTCCACCTATTATATTGATATCGTAGCCTAAGGTTTCATTTGATCTCCAAAAGCATTTGGTTAGTACTCCAACAAAGATATCAGTTTTAGAGCTCCTACAAACTTCTCCCAACCATAGAGATGTTTTTATGGAATATCTAAAGAAACAATTGGTTCCCTCATATATTTCTCCTAACTTTATAGTTGATATCGTAGGTTCTCTTGGAATACATCAAATCTCATTCTCAAATGATGATAAACCTTCCTCAAACTTGCAAGAATATTCTTCACTTTACATCACTGCACTTGTTGGGGATACCTTTATTAAGCGAATTTTGATTGATAATGGTTCTTCCCTCAATTTGTGTACATATCAATTCTTTCAAAAAATTGGATTAAAATAGGAAGATTTAACAAAATCTAATATCATTATAAAAGCTTTCAACAATGAGTCCCAAGAAGTCTATGGTGTCATATCTCTTTCCCTCAAGGTTGGGCCTAAAATATTAGATACTTTGTTTTATGTGGTACATTGTCCTGCATCTTTTAATCTTATTCTCGGATGAACTTGGATCCATGCAATGAAGTTTGTCCCTTCTACCCTTCATCAATACCTCAAGTTTGAATTTAAAAAACCAAGTTGTCACCATCCCAAGCAATCCTCAACCATTTGAGTTTTGCTTAAATGTAGAGTGAGCTCAATATGAGTTCAACCTATGTCCTATTTCTTCAATAGTTTCTCCACGTTCCTCATCTCAAATATCAGAACAATTTCAAAATTTAAAAATGAGTGAGGAGCATATCTCAAATTCTTCATCTTAGGATCATGACAATCATTTTCTTTAATCACCTCTTCTAGATCTAGCCAAGCTACCACCATAACCAAGAACCATGGGTTTTTCCCATAAGAAAGGTGATGTTGTACACATTGGTATTGTTGAGTGGTAATTTTATCCGATTGCAAAACCACACTCACACTTATGATTTCGATCACAAAACCCTCTCTTGCAAAGAAGTTAAAAACAAAAACAACTTCTCCAAGGTTCCGCTATATAAGCATTGCACATGTGTATTTGTAATCTTGTGAAGATATATCAAATAAGTGCTAGGAATACCTTAGTGATTTTCAAGTAACTATTAACAAGGGGCCTATGTTGGTTTATTTTATTATGCTATACTATTAATTGTTCATGAAACTTAAAAGAAAAATAAAATGTGACTGGCCTTCATATGACCATGATGTAGAGCCTTAGTTCCTTTTATCTTGGAGTATTTTAGGTAGATTTTATCTTCCTTTGATTAAGCATATTTTAGACAAGTTTTACCTTGCATTAAACCCTACTTTAAGCATGAAATAGAAGATTAAAATCTATCTCTAAATGTGAATCTTAAATGATGAAAGGTTTCATTTTAACTTGATTTGAATATGAAATTAACAATAGCCTTTGATATAATAAATAAATTACCCCTCTTTAATGAAATTAGAATTTTCATAAAGAGAAGTCAATTTATTGCTTTAAAAATAATGGCCTTTTGAAATGCCATATAAATCACTCCCCTTTAATGAAATTGGAATTTTCATAAAGGAAAGTTAATTTATTTCTTGCAAAATAAACATGCAAAGCTTGAAATCTGATTTACCTTCAAAATGTAAAATTATGTAAAATCCAAAATTATAAAAAGCTTGTAAAAGTAACAACTTTACATAATTTTTATAATTTTGAAATGGCTTCAAACTGAAATTGAAATGGCATAATATAAATTTTTAAAGCTTAATCTTCGCATCCATGCATTTATTTTTAGATTTTTTATTTTTATTTTTTTAATCGTCAAAGTTTTAAAAAAAATTGCAAAAAGGAAGGGTTAGAAAAATAAAAATAAAATCTGGAAATGGACTAGAAGTCTGAAAATATAAACACAAACTACCGCCAGTATGATGCCACCCTATTCCTGAAAAACCGAAGATGTGAGAAATTTTTACATGCAACCTAGCTTATCCGAACTTGCATTTGCACAACTCGCAATAACCTAGGTGCAAGCTTATAAGGAAAAAAAGAAAAATAAATTTCATGTTTTAAATGTTCTATACTGTAACCATTAACATGCATTCAACATCATATACAAACCCAAAATACAAAAGGGGAAAAATTAGCAGCTAAAAAAAGCATGCAAAACTTCTTCAACTTTGCTAATAAAATGCAAGTTTTTGGCACATTTGTATTAAAAATAGTAGAAAATACAATCCATGTTACAAAATATTTCTAGCAGCATATTCTTAAAATGTCTAGCCCTTGGTATTGGACAACCTTCCAACCCCTATTTTTGCCCTTCGATGGAGTATTTAAAATTTCACAAGAGGCCCTTCATTCCTCTCCTTTCATTTGGGCTTCGAAGAGCTCCACACGCCTCTATTCATTTTCCTCTTCTTGCATTTGGTTTTCTTCTATTGTTTACTTCAACTTGAAAACGGTTATGTTCAATACTTTGCACGACCTCTTTCATTACGTCTTAGATTCGTAACGCTTCTTTGTAACCGTCATACTTAATAATTTCATTCCTTTTGAGACCTCCTTGGTAAAGCATATTTTTGCATCCCTATCATAGGCGGTCCACGTTTATTCTTAGAATACCATGAAATTAATAACCCATATGATTTAATTTGTTTATACTTGGTCCTTATTAGTCCTTGTCCTCTCCTTGAATTTATCCACCTAGATATTACATAGCAATAACCACAAGGCTTTATCTCTCGGTTCCAATTCATATCCTCTACTACTGGTGTGTGGCGGAAGTTGTATGGACCCTCATGAAACATATGCTCACGTCGTAGCTTCAAGGTCAACTCTCAGCAATATCTTACCTATGACTAACTTTTCAATTGATAACATGACCATGAGGGAACACCATGATCCTATATTATCAAAACAAATGAACATCCTATGCCCCTCGTAGCAAACTTCATTTACATGAGCTCACCGTGATTTTGCACATTTCCCATATTTATGTTGAGTGTTGAATATTATGTAACACTTAAACTAGAGAGGCAAAAAATGACTAATTATGGATGTGCAAATTCTATGATGCCAGGCGAATAGAACTATGGCCATAAGAACTCTCACTCTGTAAAAATTAAATCATCCACGTCGCAAATTAGATAACCACTACCACTGTATTTTAAAAGGATGTGGCAATGACAGTGTATACCCCACTCTTAATGCATTGATTTTTGGGAGCCACGTCCTTCTATATCCATATGCATCATACCTGGGTTGTCTACCTTTGCAACATATTTCATTCACTTGAAGATTTCATCAAATATCCTCCCTAAAAATTGCCACACTCTGCCAGTTATCTGTGGTGAATGCCAATGACATTAGGGTACTTCAAAGGTTATCGTCACACCAAACATTAATGCATAATCCACTGTGGAAAATATATTCCCCCTCCATTCACACCAGCATGCGTATTATTCAATTTGACACATAGGTCTACGTGCATATCCATGCTCATTCATCAAAGTCATCTATCTAGATCGAATTGTGTTGTGTTTTAGGGATACATTACTCACCCGACCACTTCTTTGGTGAGATACTAAACCAACATGAATTTATTTCTCCTAATGATATACCATAGTCTATTATAACCCATGTGATACTACATTGTGCAGACGTGTAACATCCACAATGATGAACCCATATCTTATATGTATCCACATCGAACTCTTGGTGACAACATACATTTGTCATTGCCTTTGTCATATGCCATGTCAACATCTGATCATGCCAAATCTACCTTGGGTCTATTGTGTATACCGTGCGGACCTCCTATGCATCTTATCGATAGTTGTTTAGAAATTATTATTGCATGTCTACCAACATCAATATATCTACATTGGTCGGTATCATCAAACCATCCATAGTCATGACCCTTTTTCTCAACCATAATCCTTCTGGTGAATATGTTTTTGACAGCCTCTATTCACCATTGCATCCTCATACACTTATTGTCATACCACATTGAATCCACATCTAAGTCCTTAACCCATGCATAAAAGTCATCGTGGGTCCTCGTCAGTGACATCTTGCATCATAGCAAGTCTACCATAGTCGGTATTTAATTCCACGTTAGCATTGTCAAGAGTCTCATCGTTCGAGTTGATTTTATTTACCTCCTTCTGTCTAATTCTTGGATGTCCTCTTCATCACTTTCCCATGTTATCGAGTCATCCTAGGGATCCTTTAGTGTGTAACATTTCCATCCCATTCTATGTCTTCATAGGCATCGCTCCATCTTATAGAATCCACACAATCACTCACCATGTTGTCTTATCGTGATTTGAGTATCTAACTCATGCCTGCATTGACCAGGTCAGCTCGTTGAATCAACATCATCCACATCGCCTCTTAATTTTGGTCATGTTGGGTCCACATCATTGTGGAGGTTCCATGCTAACATGGGTCCGTCTACATGGTCATCACCCTCATGCGTCGGTGTCATTCCTACATGTTTGAGTTCCAATTCCTTGCACACGTCCCTGTCACAAACAAATAAAACAAGAATTAAAACCTCCCTAAACTAATATATTAATTAAACTAACCTAGATTACATCAAAATTATCTCATATAAAAAATTAAATCAAAACATCGAGTAAATAACCACTACCATACTAGCATATCTACCATTTACTCAAAAGCATGGCATGAATGAGAAAGGCCCTTATATATATAATTATTATTCTTTTTCTATTTTTTGTATATACATATAAAATATATTGATATATATAAATGTATTTTTTATATTTTATTAAAAATATTTTAGTAATTTAATCAATTTTAAAATTTTAGATTATTATAATTTAAACATTAAAAATGACTAAACAAAACTAACCTATAAGACTTAACAAACAAGCAAGACCGCCTACAAGAAGCACACAAATAAAACAAAGAAATGATATATTAAATCCCAAGTGACATAAACTGCAATCCCATGGATGGGAACCTACAAAAACTATCACTCAAAAAATACGAAAATCCCCCAACAACCAAATTTTAAAGGTGGGTCTCCAATTTTGGGGTAAGTTATGTGACGGTCACAAAAAATGGTGACTCTGTTGGGAAATGCTCCTGAGCATTTCGGGTGAAGAACCCAATATGAAATGAGAATATGAAATATCAATGAAATACAAATTATTTAGTGATGTCCCAAGAAGGTGGGGGTAAACAAATTTGAATAAACAACAACTAATCCATCTGCCTTTGCTCATTGCGTGACCAAGTGATTTATTTTGTATCCTTGAAAACCATCTAGATTCCATCACCTAACTTGCATTAGGCTATAAAATATTGCTCATAAAGAATTTTTATAGACAGAGCCCTACTGCTAGTCAGGCATCTATAGCCCCGGTAGAGTTTATCTAGATTACCCTTTGTGTTTGATTGATTTCTTGCAAAGCTTTTCTTTTGATCAAGTTGTGTCTAGACAGAGCCCTACTGCTAGTCAGACATCTATAGCCCCGGTAGAGTTTATCTAGACTTAGTGATTGATTTTAGCATGTTTTCCTTTGCTTGTTTTTTTTTATAGCTTTGCAAAAATTTATGCCTCACATGGGTATTTGGAGTTAGATATGGAGCATATTGGATTTTTGCCTTAATTTGCAAATCAAGATAACTTCATCCTTCAAGACTTCCAATAATACCCTTTAATGTGTGATTTATATGTGGATCTTTGGTGAAATGTTTCATTGCTCCACTCTCCATATTTTAGTCCCAAAATTTGAGCATGATCACAAAATAATTCATCCTCCTTTTATTAGGTTCACCTACTTTCAGATAAGGTATTCCAACCTACTTAACAAAGGAACACAAAAAATACAAGATTCCATAAATTAGTGACCATGAAACATCTCCTCAAAACAAGGGATAAACCAAAACACAAAACTAAAACACAAACCAAATTCTAACCTAATGCAAACTAACAATAAAGCAAACAAAATAAAAAATTAAGGTCAAAGCACAAAACAACAAAGCTAAAAAAAAACATGAAAACCAAAACTATATACAACAAATATATAATATTGTACAAGAGGATGTAAATATTTGAGCCATCACTTCCCTGGATCCTAAACATGTTTAGCACATTTCAAAAGACATATAACATGATACGCATACCAAGCTTTGTAGGAATTCAATCAAAGCAATATTAAGCCAAACCACATAACAATTTTCATCTTGCCTCTTTCACCCCACCAATTTGATTCCATGATATTAGCATTCCCATGTTGCACCTTTGATTCATTAAATTTACAAGAAAATACAAGATTTTAAATTTATTTTTGCTCATTCAGGGAGGTGTAAATTTCTAAATATGATTCATCATTCCAACTTAAGTTCTCATTTTCACAAATAGATAATATTTCTTTCAAACAAGAGGCTATTTCTAAAAATTTTGAATCCAAGTCATCATCCATATCCTTAGGCCAATCATCCTTATGTAACAATTTGCAAGCATAAGATATTTACTAAATGAGAATCATAAAAATATTTTATCCTATATTTGATTTTTAATTTTTGGTGAACTTGATTCAACAATTCAAGCACATCAAATTCTATTTTATTCATCAAAGCAATATTATTAGAGTTGTGAGTAGAAATCAACTCTAGCTCTTCATTCACCTCTAATGATATTTCATCATAAATAGAATTTGAATCAAATAAATGTTTATACAAATTTTCACCTGAAGCTTGGATGTTTGGACACAAAAGGTTAGATTCTACCTTTTGTACATTTTCATTTACCAACACTTGATGAGCCATTGCAATATTTTCTTCTTCTTCATGGGCTTCATCATCATCAAACACCTGTTCAAAAATACCAAATTTAGGCACCCAATCAAACATATGACCATCCTTTTCAAACCACAAGTCTTGTCTATCTAGGGTTGTGTCAAATAACAAATCTCCATGATCAATTATTTGAGTTGTTTCAATTGAATCCATATTTTTAGCATTTGGATGAATAGGAGTTGGTTCAAATTCCTTGTTAACTATCCATGATATTTCTTCCTTAGAATATTCAATGCAATCATGAGAATTTGTACCCAGGTTTTTAGTATTCCAAAATGAAAGAGGAGGCTTTACTTCTTGATCCCAAACAATTGAATCATAGGAAATATTTATCATTTCTTCCTCTTATATTTTAGAAAAGTGTTCCATAAAATCATATTCAAAATGATCAAAATTTGGAACCTTCTCTATTCCTAAAATGGGCATGTCATTTTCTACTTGTACATGAATTACAAAATCTTCATGTGAGATAGCATTTTCAGCATCCTGCATATCAATAGAAATTTCATCAATAGGGGTGTGAAAAATAGATGATTCTTCATGTTTTTCCCAACCATTATAAATATTTTCATCTAAATCCGTAAGATGAAACTCTATTGTATCTTTTGCATGATCCTCAAATTCATCTATCAATTCCTTTTCTTCTTTATCCATGGTAGTAGAATCATTATCATTTTCCGACACTTGATGAGATTCTAATCCTTCTTCCAAAACATTCTCAGATTGTACAGGACTTGTAATATCATCATGCGAGAAAGAAATTATATTATCCTGGATATCAATTCACACAAAAAAAATATTAGAAGGTTTTGAGTGAGCATATTCTTCCCATTTCTCCCAAGAATCATAGTAATCATATTCCAAAATCAAGTTGTGATGCTCAACTACTTCTTCACCATCTTCCAATTCATCAATGTGTTTCTCATCAAATTCGCCTTCACCTTCCTTAGATTTTTCAATTATTTTTGAAAGTGGTCTACTCTTTGTATTCAATCTTGCAAGATCATAATCCACATTTGTAACCCATGATTCAATTTTATCACAATTTGGAAGGTGTGGGTTTTCTTGACCATCAGTTTCAACAATATCATCCAAATTGTCTTTTGAGAACAAGTGGTGAAATTCTATTATGTCTTCGAATTCATTTATTTATTTTCCTTCAACCTCACTTTCAACCACTTCATTCAATTCTATGGAAGATCCTGTCCTATCACATATTTCAATGCTAGTTAGATGTAGGAATCCTCCATTGTCTAAATACTCATACATTTCTAGATATGAACCCATCTCTACACAATCTTCATTGGTGGATATTGGCTTTGAAACTTGCACCTCCTCTTGAACAATATCTAAGATGGTTATAAAATTTGGACATTCAACTTCATCCCATTGATTTTTCACATTATACATCATTTGATTCAAGGGTGCTAGATTAGATGGTTGGTGTAGGTTGGCTTCACTAACTCCTAAAAAATAATCCCTCATGGGAAAATGTTGTGCCTCAACTCGACTCAAGGGTGACTTTTGATCTTTAGCCTTAGCGTTACGCAATGATAGCTTAACATTTCTTAAATTACACCATCATTCTACCATAATTGCCTCATTGTAGGCCTTAGACAAGGATGAATATTCAAGAATCCTAAAAAAATTGGACATTACGGGGTCTAAGGCTCCCATGTAAATTTGAAAGTCTTCCTCTTCTATTATGTCATAATGTTTCACCACATTAGTGTACAACCCATGGAATTATCATTGAATTGACTCATGGATTCATTAGGCTCTTTACATATAGAGTTAAATTTATTTGCTATCATATCTAGGTCAACTTGATTACCAAAATGGTCAAGAAATGTTGTTTCTAGTTGGACCCAAGAAGTCATAACATCCATAGGTAATTGGATATACCAACTCAATTCTATGTCATCCAATGTGTATGATAATAACCTACAAGAAATATTCTCATGGTAAATTTACAAGTGAATTAACATGCTCTTGTAGGTATACAATATTTGTGTGTCCTAATGCCATATTTTTCCCAAACTACGATGCAAACTCCAATACACTTTCAAGAATTTGATGGGGTATTCCAGGCATGTTTAAACTGCTATAATGGTCACCTAACATAGATGCCATTATTGCTCTTATTTGATCAAATTTCACCATTAGTGAAACTCAAAGAATAACTTTAATACCAAATTTGTTAGTCAAAGAAATATCTTGCAAAGAAGCATGAAATGACTAACAAATTTCTAATGAACAAATCCTCACCTTCATCAATTATAATGCTGAATAACACAAGCTTACACTGAGAGGGGGGTGAACAGTATAAGATCACTTTTTACTTTTCTTTCCCAATCAATATTATGCAATGTATCAATAGAAATATCAACAACAATAATCAAAGCAATATATAAATCACCACACACAATAGAGACACAAATTTTACGTGGTTCACCCAATGTGGGCTACTCCACGGAGAAAATATTTCACTAAAAATTTTCTCAATAAATATCTTGGGAATTCTTTCCCTATTATAATTTTTATGGACCTCTGTCTAAAGGAGACACCAATCCCCTAATAAAGTTTGTGGATCTCTATCCACAGGAGAAATTATTTCTCCTCTACTCTAGCTGGTGATATTCTAGAAGAACTACTACCTCCACTACACTGGCTAATGGATATCTATCCACTGAATACTCTTGTCCTCACTCAGAATACCTATACTCACTACCCTGGCTAATGGATCTCTATCCACTGCAGACTATCATCCTCTATACTCTGTCACCTCCAAAGCTCTATCTCAAATTTGTGCTAAACACAGTCCTTCAGTCTAGCACAAATTTACTCAATCTCTATCTCTGGTCTATAATAAACCTGTCCTCAAATATGCACCAAACTCTATCCTCAAATCTGTACTAAATACAATCCTTCGGTATAGCACAAACTTGCTCAACCTCTGTCTTTGGTCTGGCACAAACCTGTCCTCAAATATGCACCAAACTCTATCCTCAAATCTACATTAAACATAGTCCTTCGATCTAGCACAACTCTATCCTCATTCTCTATCCTCGAGCCTTAACATAAAGCATGACTTAATCACAACTTAAATCTACTATATCTGCCCCAAACCTTAACTCAAGGTTTGAACAAATTAATCAATTAGCTCTGCTCTCAAGTCTTCTCAAAGACTTGTCTCAAATATACCTTGTAATCTTCCATAAAAGCTCACACTTATCTATCCACAAGTCCTCTCTATAACTTGTCAAATCTGATCAACAATCTCTATCCTCAAACTGTATTGTAAGCTTCCACAAAATCTCACACAAATTTGTCCACAAATCTTCTCTAAGACTTACCTCAAATATGCTCAACAAGTCCTCACTAGAACTTGTCCAATCTCACATAGACATATAGATAATTTTTAGAGACTCAATATTGTTGTAATCACAATGACACTGAGAGGGGGGGTGAATCAGTGTGTTCTTTAAAAACTTAAAACAATTTAGACTTTTAAATAAACTGCAGCAAATTAAAACAGAAATAATAAAAGTACTAAGAGCATCACACATAACATGGCATTTTAACTAGGTTCACCGATGTGGCTACTCCTCAAAAAGACTGCTTGGACTACCATCCAAATCCAGTCAAATGCAAAGCTACAACTTTACATAATCATTCACCAGCACCAACTGGTAAGAGGCACCAACCTCTAAATTTTATCTGCTACAACAGAATGGAGCACCAAATCCAATTTTTCCATATCCAACTGGAAAGAGGCACCAACCCCTTTTACCAAGCTACAACTTGGAGATAGTAATAAAAATTGTAGAATTAAACTGTCACCTCAATTTGCACGATTTGCTATTTTTCTTGCGTTCTGCTGCTTGTTGGTATTCGGCTGCTGCTGTGAAAAATGATTCACACTTTTTCAACCACTCCTCTATATCTCTCCGCGTTCTCTTGCAACTTCACGGAAATATTACTTCTACAGCCAGCACACTGTCATTTCACACTCGAAACACTACTTCTGCATACCACGTTCTTATCTTCTTTTTGCACCACTCACTCTGCTGCACCTTCCATGAAATCTCACTTCTACCATCTGCATATTTTTGCCTCGGACTTTAAACACACCGTCTGCATATCGCTCTCTTTTTTCTCGATCAGTCGATACGCACTCACTCACTATCTCATCGCTGCGATCTCTTTTCTTTAACTCCAAAGAACTATCACCGACTTACACTCTGCTGCACACGAACTTCATTCACATATATCGCATCATGCCCGCACTTCAACCTTGCAACAGTCCCGCCTTTTTATAGAAGAGAATATCCCATAAAAACATTCTCAAACACATCGGCTGCAACCCTAATTAGGTCAACATGAAACCCTAGAATTTTTCGGTTGCTTAACCTTGCTTTGTCAACAGGAAACCCTAATTGATCCGTTGCAAAACCCTAGCAACGTCGGCTTTGAAAACAAGCCGATGAACAGATTTAATTTAATTTTAAAATATTAATTTAAATTTTAAATAAATAAATAAAATTTAAACTGGATATTTAAAATTAAATATCTTCATCATCGGAGCACCTTTTTCAACAAAACGAAGAGCTAACTTGGGTTTTAAGAAAAACCCATTTCAAAGCTGCTGACCATGGATTTAAACAAAACCTATAATTTAGTCTGCCTTGGTTTTCACAAAAACCCTTCCGCTCTTTGACATCAATGACAACATCAACACTTGAGCAAGGGCAATGTACCCAAGGTACCCAAAATTGCCAACAATCTCCCCCTTTGTCATTGATGGCAACCCTTTACTAAAAACACATCTTCAAGAGCCAAAACTGAAATCAATCTCTTTGAAGTTTTGCTCCCCCTGACTTGAAGCCTTCCTCTTCACTTGAAGCTCCCCCCTTACTCATATCTCTCCCCCTTTGTCATCAATGGCAAAGGGCCACCTTTGGGGCTCGGAATTAAGAATGAGCCTCTTAGCTTAGTCCCTCCCCCACCTCCTGATGAGGTGATTAATTCTGGGGTGGGAGTAAAACTCCCATTAGGCACTAATCAACATCAACGTCTATAACTTCCTTGTCGGGTCTTCTCTTGAACTCTTTGACCATATTCTTGTTCCTGTCATTGTTCTGATCCTTGGACCTGATCATGCCACTGTTCCTGTTCCTATATCCTGGAATTTCAACTCTGCACTGTCTGACAGTGTGACTTTTATTGTTGCACTTATAACAAGTAATAGTGTTGTTTCTTTTAGGCATACCTGTTCTTTGAATCCACATGTTCTGACTAAGCCAGTTCTGACTAAACCTGTTTTGACCAAGCCTGTTAGTGTGATGTTCTTTTGTTTTAAATGAAACTCTGTTCTGTTTACCCTTCTGACATGAAGCACACATACTATTTGTAGGTTTTTTAATGATTGGAATATCTCTCACTGCTTGTTTAGCGCTAATTCTTACCAGATTATCAAAAATTATGTGTCCAAGCCTCTTATGCCACAACCAGTTCTCTTCTTCTTGTCCCATGAAGAACATACCTTCTGAAAACTCTGAGAGTGTGTACAGATTTCCAGACATCCTTGAGCTGGTTGCTATTAATTTCCTACTGTTTATTTTTCTGACTTCACAACCATGCTTCTTGAAAACTACTTCATGTCCTTTGTCACAGATTTGACTCACACTCAATAGATTATGTTTCAAACCATCCACATATAAAACTTCCTCTGACTTGATCTTTCCTTCACTAATTTTGACCGTTCCTTTACCTATTATTTTGGCTCCGTCATTGTTGCCGAATTTTATAGAACCACCCTCATACTTTTGTAGATTTTCAAATTTTTGTTTGTCACCTGTCATATGACTTGAGCAACCACTATCAAGAATCCAAGGAACATGTTTATTCTGAGCTCTAAAAGCTGTCTGCACTATTAAAGAATCATGTTCTTTCCTGAGCTGTTCTTTTTGTTTCCATTCTGTTTTAACTGTGGTATTGGGTTCTAGCTGTGACTTCCCATTTTTAGAATTTTGCACATATCCTTCAGTATAAATTCTATTTTGTTTTGCTCTATACGGTTGAAATCTGCTTTCATGAGGTTGATATGAAACAGACATACTATGACAATTTTTGGCAATATGACCAAAGTTGTGACACTTAAAACACTCTACAGCATAACTCATTAAAGGAGCAAACGCATTTCTACTAGTGAAACATCTTGGACCTACGTTGTATTTGCAGTCAACAATTTTATGCCCATAAACATTACACTTGAAACAAAAACCATAGAAATAATGATTAAACCTGAAAGATGGTCTTGGCCAGGTTGTTGCTGGAGCCTTGGATCTTCTATTCTTTTGATGTGTGACCTTAGTAAAGCCATCATTGTCAGCTGCTATTTTAGGTCTGGCATTATATCTTTCTTTTGCCTGATTCTTGTCTTTGTTCTTTTCACTTTCAACATTGCTTGCTTTTGGTCCAGTTGATGATTCTCCTTTAGAAAAGCCGAGACCAAATTTGATACCTATGGATCTTTGATCGCTCAGAATTTTGTCCAATTTCATCGAGCTTTCTTCATGTTTTACATGACAGTTGATTTTTCAATCCAGCTCTTGTATCTGTATTCGAAGACTCACATTTTCTTCTTCCAATTTGCTGTAGTGGTCTATCTTCATGGATACCTGTATTTCCAGATCTTCAAAAATTTTCTTGTATTCTTCAGTCTGTATTTTTAAACTGGCAATAATGTTGTTTGCATCCTTAAGTTTCCTTGACAATTTTTCATTATTCTTTTTCTCCGATTCCCATTTCTTAAGGGCAGACACTAGCTCACCCTCTAAATCAACTTCAGCCTCAACTTCTTCAACTTCAAATTTCATTCCTTCTACCATTTTTGGTTCAATTTTCTCAACCATAGGAACTGAAACTGGCTGGGATGCCTTTTTGGATGAGGATCTATTCTTCTTAGCCATTGTGTACTAATCCAAGATCAACCCTGATCGATTTAGCCAAAATTGGGAACCTTGCTCTGATACCAATTGTTATAATCACAATGACACTGAGAGGGGGGGTGAATCAGTGTGTTCTTTAAAAACTTAAAACAATTTAGACTTTTAAATAAACTGTAGCAGATTAAAACAGAAATAATAAAAGTACTAAGAGCATCACACATAACACGACATTTTAACGAGGTTCATCGATGTGGCTACTCCTCAAAAAGACTGCTTGGACTACCATCCAAATCCAGTCAAATGCAAAGCTACAACTTTACATAATCATTCACCAGCACCAACTGGTAAGAGGCACCAACCTCTAAATTTTATCTGCTACAACAGAATGGAGCACCAACTCCAATTTTTCCAGCTCCAATTGGAAAGAGGCACCAACCCCTTTTACCAAGCTACAACTTGGAGATAGTAATAAAAATTGTAGAATTAAACTGTCACCTCAATTTGCACGATCTGCTATTTTTCTTGCGTTCTGCTACTTGTCGGCATTCGACTGCTGCTGTGAAAAATGATTCACACTTTTTCAACCACTCCTCTATATCTCTTCGCGTTCTCTGCTACAACTTCATAGAAATATTACTTCTACAGCCGACCTGCTTGTCATTTCACACTCGAAACATGACTTCTGCATACCGCGTTCTTATCTTCTCTTTGCACCACTCACTCTGCTGCACCTTCCATGAAATCTCACTTCTACCATCTGCGTATTTTTGCCTCAAACTTTAAACACGTCGTCTGCATATCGCTCTCTTTGTTCTCGATCAGTCGATACGCACTCACTCACTATCTCATCATTGCGATCTCTTTTCTTTAACTCCAAAGAACTATCATCGACTTACATGAACTTCATTCGCATATATTGCATCATGCCCGCACTTCAACCTTGCAACAGTCCTGCCTTTTTATAGAAGAGAATATCCCATCAAAACATTCTCAAACACATCGGTTGCAACCCTAATTAGGTCAACATGAAACCCTAGAATTTTTCGGTTACTTAACCTTGCTTTGTCAGCAGGAAACACTAATTGATCTGTTGCAAAACCCTAGCAACGTCGACTTTGAAAACAAGTCGGTGAACGGCTTTAATTTAATTTTAAAATATTAATTTAAATTTTAAATAAATAAATAAAATTTAAACTGGATATTTAAAATTAAATATCTTCATCATCGGAGCACCTTTTTCAACAAAACGAAGAGCTAACTTGGGTTTTAAGAAAAACCCATTTCAAAACTACTGACCATGGATTTAAACAAAACCTATAATTTAGTCTACCTTGGTTTTCACAAAAACCCTTCCGCTCTTTGACATCAATGACAACATCAACACTTGAGCAAGGGCAATGTACCCAAAATTGCCAACAAATATGCTTCACATTCATCACAATACTCAATCACTTTCAATCTCTCTTTTTACCACATAAACATATAGAGAATTTTTAGAGACTCAATATGCTTCACATTCATCACAATTCTCAATCACTTTAAATCTCTTTTTACCACAAAAACATATAGAGAATTTTTAGAGACTCAATATGCTTCACATTCATCACAATGCTCAATCACTTTCAATCTCTCTTTTTACCACAGAAACATATAGAGAATTGTTAGAGACTCAATATGTTTCACACTCACAAACACTCAACCTCTTTCTCAAATCAATTTGGAATATAGAACAATTTATTTCACATAACTTGAACTATTACTTCAACACATCCAATTGACTAGGCTCAACCAATTCTACTTAACCAATCACTCAATGACATAATCCTTGCTCATAAACCTAGTTCAAACATATGAACACTCGCTCAATTATTTCCAATAATGCTTATTAACAATCTTAGATAACAATGATACTCATGATCTTTGCAAACCCTAGTTCAAGTTCTTCACTCAACCAATCACTTCAACAATAATGCTTATCAAGCAATCCTCACATAACAATGATACTCATGATCTTTACAAACCCTAGTTCAAGTTATTTACTCAACCAATAACTTCAACAACAATGCTTATCAAGAAATTCTCACATAACAATGATACTCATGTTATTTCAAAACCTAATCCAATCTTCAAACTCAACAACAAGGGATCTCAATCATACAACAATGAAGTATGCATTCACTCACTCAAAATATCCAACAATGTTTATCAAACAAGGTTTATAGCATTTACTTCCATTTCAAAAAACTCATCAACTCAACAAACTCACAAAGGAAAACTTAACCAAGTCCTTTTCACTCCAATATTATTTTCAGAAAATCTCAACCATTCAATTACTTCAACCAAGGAAGAATGTGCCCATACCTTTTACTTGATGAAGATAAGACTTCAAAACCTATTTTAACAAGATCAAACTCTTTACCAATATCAAGGGTTAGGTTACCACAACCTTTTATAAGATCTTCACAAAATAATTTTCTCACAAAACATCAAGTCCTTTTGTACACCTTATAATCTCCAAACTCAATATTTTAAATCAAAAATTTTATTAAAATAATACACATGGCAATTTCCTTGTACACCTTATAATCTCCAAACTCAATATTTTAAATCAAAACTTTCATCAAAATAATATATATGGCAATTTCCTTGTACACCTTATAATCTCCAAACTTAATAATAAAATTCACCACATACAAAAATCACAATGAAAAACAATTAATATTTTCACCTTATAACTCCCTATCCATAAAAATTAAACTTTAATTCTTGCATACCTTTGTTAACCCTTCACTAGTTTTGGCAACTATCACCATGGCTTGGGCCCTCCAAGGGTTGTGTTACGACGTGAGAAACCCTGTGCTCTCCTTCAAATGCTTCGATGTCATCGATCATGGCTTTGGCTCTCCAAGGACTGCATCCTCACGATGCTCACTTCCCACGACTTCTCGTAGAACACGAGGAATGCAAAATCAATGCCAAACAAAAAATCTTGGTGGCTTCTCCTCACGACATCGATCGTAGGATTTGAACCACAATCATATCACAAGCAAAGCCTTAGCACTTTCAAACCTTCCACCTACTCTATCACTACTGATGATAGCCAACATCTGCACCATCCAGAAAGCTCTCAATCCTCACACAAGGAATGAAAATATTCCCTCCCTTTCAGATGCAACAATGAGTGCATGCAGCGAACGAAACAATGAGTGAAACAACGAACGAATGAGAAATCACAATGCACAAAACATATGGAGATTTATTGAAATTGCATTGAGAGACTTTGGAAATAAAACCATTTGCATATTTATATGCATTGGAGGGTTTCTTCAACCACATTTATGCTTTCCTCTTCCAATTCGAATTGATTTCAAAATTCAAATTAAATTAATTAAATATTAAATTTTACCTTAGGTAAAATATTTAATATTTAATAATTTAAACATTAGGACTTTAGTAATATTTGCATGGGTCTTTTTTGGAGAAATAATAATTTTATTATTTCTTATCCTTTGTTTCTCCTTCCTTGGGTCTTCATCCTTTGGACCCACTTGGGTATATAATATTTAAAAATAAATATTATAACCTATTGCTTTACAAGACCTTCTTGCTTTTGGAAGAAACACTTAATGTCCTCAAGGATGATGAACATAGCACAAAATTCTTTTGACATCAATGACCACTCACTCTTGAAATCAGTGACAACTTATCTACTCAAAATGTCCAACAATCTCCCCCTTTGTCATTGATGGCAACCCAATTACCTTTTACAACTTTCTTAACCTTTTTCTATTTTTCTTCCCCTAGGATACTGCTCCCCTGACTCAATGATTTTCTTTAAATCAAATCTCTCCCCCTTACTCAAATATCTCCCCCTTTGACATCAATGGTAAAGGGTCACCTTTGGGGCTCGAGGCTAAGAATGAGTCTCTTAGCTTAGCCCCTCCCCCACCTCCTCTTGAGGTGGTTAATTCTAGGGTGGAAGTATTTCTACTCCCATCAAGCACTGATCTTCATCTTTGTTTGTTATCTTCTTATTTTGATCCTTTGGTCCCTTTTGGTGTTATTTTTCATATTCATGTGCATGTTCTTGTTCCTATTCATGTCTATATTATTGTTCCCATTCATGTTCTTGTTCCTATTCCTATTCTTGTTCCTATTCCTATTCATGTTCATGTTCTTGTTCCCTTTCATGTCCATGTCCATGTTCCTATTCCTATTCTTATTCTATTCCTATTCCTATTCCTATTCCTATTCCTATTCATGCTTGGTTTTGGAATGTCTGTTCTACACCACTTTGTTGTATGTCCATCATTATTGCACTTGTAACACTTAATATTGTTATTCCTTGAAGGTGCAAATGTCTTGGGATTTCTTTTGGTGAAGCCATATCTATTCCTATCATGGACCCTGTAATTCATTGCCTTGTGACAAAATTGATTACATGAGTAGAAATACCCATGAAAAAGCTACCTATTTCTAAAGTTTCCATATTCCTGTCTTTCATGTGTCCTGCACTGTGAAGCCTTGTGCCCAAATTTGTGACATGAGAAACATCATCCATTGAAATTTCCTTGCCTTGACCTCATTGGTCTCTTAGTCTCTTTTACCCTGTGTTGGTTCCTGTTCCATCTATTTCTCCTTTGTGCATTGTCATTTTCCTTGTTGAAATTTTTATTGTCCAACTCATCCTCATAAGTCTCACTTTCTTTTACACTATCTTCTTCTGAAGTTTCTTCTTTAGAACTTGAGGTTGACTCTTCTTCTTGTTTCTTTTGTACCTATTCAAAACCAAGACCTATTTTGTTTGTTGACATTCTTTGTACCTTGATCATCTTATCTACGATCTTTGAGCTCTTTCCAAACTTGTGTAGCTTATCCTTGGAATTTTCTAATTCTTCCCTTAGTAGAGCTACTTCTTGTTCTAACCTTTCACATTCTAAGACCTTTTCTTCTAGCTTATCTTTGAACTTCCTTGTCTTAGCCATTGACTTATTTAGATCCTCTATAAGCTTTCCTCTCTCTTCATCATATTCTTGAAACTGAAGCTTAAGTTGGGAGTTTTGCTTTCTTACCTTCTTTAATGTGTCAAGAGCATAAATAAGCTCTCCCTCAAGATCAACTTCTCCTTTCTCTGATTCTTCCTCTATTTGTTTGCCTTTGAAAACATCTTCATTCTCTTCTGACTTGTCTTCTATAGGATCACCTCCTTCTTCTTCTAGTGCCATTAGAATATTCTCTTCTGGTCCTTCAAGTGTATCTTCATACTCATCATCACTGAAACTGAAACCACTCTTTGTACAACTATCTTCAAGATGTCCAAAGTTACCACATCTAAAACACTTGAGAATTATTGGTGACCTTTTCTTCACTTCTTCTTTTTCTTCTATCAAAAATAGAACTTCATCTTTATCATTATTTGAGAAACTATTATCACTATCACTTGAGTACTTACTTGCCTTATCTGCATAGTAACTCCTCTTTTGTCTTTGAAAGAACTTCTTTCCCTATTTGCCTTGTCCATCCTTACCTTTCTTTTGGTACCTGTATTTTTTTATTCCCTATTCTTATGATCCTATTTTTCTTCATCATTGTTATTTCTAGCTTCTTGACAATCAGTTGCATAGTGACCATATTTTCCACAATTGAAACATCTAACAGATTTTGCATCTTTAAATATTCTTGAATCCTTATTCTTTCTGCCATAATTTGCTTCTTCATCACTGGATGACTCATTGCTTGAATCTGACTTCTTGCCCTTTGTCTTCTTAGTAGCTTTGAAGGTTGCTTCCTTCCGGATATTAGGTTCCTCTTTTGTTCTCATCTCAAAAGCTATAAGAATACCAAGTAATACATCTCTTGTTAAAGAATCACTATATTTTGACTCCTCTATAGCAGAGATATTTTCACTAAACCTTTTTGGGAGAGATCTTAAGATCTTATCACAAACATCAGATTCTTCAATCTCAAATCCAAGTCCTTGCATGGCGTTAACAACCTCGTCTACACGAAGTAAATAAGCACTAATGTTTTCCTCATCCTTCATTCTTAATTCTTCAAATTGTCCTTTGAGATTTCGTATCTTTGCCTTTTTGACACTTTTATCTCCTTCATATATGCTTTGCAACTTATCCCAAATTCCTTTTGCATCTTTGCAATGCATAAATTTTATGAACTTTGTTCTATGCAAACCTCTCAAAATTGCATTCATTGCTTTTGAATTGTAATGATGTAGAAGCTTACCATATTTATCTGTAGGTGGAGTAGCTGGTGGTATGTATCCATTTTCAATTGCTTCCCAAATTTCATTTCCAAGTGCCATCAGGTGAATCTTCATTCTCATACTCCAAAATACATAATCACTTCCATCAAATATTGGAGTTGAATTATCTAAGGACCCATTCTTAGAATCCATTGTGTTCTTGTAAGATTTTCCTTCAAGTTGTTAAACTCTTTCGAAGGAACCCACTCTGATACCAATTGAAGAACACAAGCTTATACTGAGAGGGGGGTGAACAGTATAAGACCACTTTTTACTTTTCTTTCCCAATCAATATTATGCAATGTATCAATAACAATATCAACAATAGTAATCAAAGCAATGCACAAATCACCACACACAATAGAGACACCAATTTTACGTGGTTCACCCAATGTGGGCTACTCCATGGAGAAAATATTTCACTAAAATTTTCTCAATCAATCTCTTGGGAATCCTTTCTCTATTACAATGTTTATGGACCTTTGTCCAAAGGAGACACCAATCCCCTAATCAAGTTCATGGATCTCTATCCATAGGAGAACTCCTTTCTCCTCTGCTCTGGCTGGTGATCTTCTAGAAGAACTACTGCCTCCACTACACTAGCTAATGGATCTCTATCCACTGAAGACTCTTATCCTCACTCAGAAGACCTATCCTCACTACCCTAGCTAATGGATCTCTATCCACTAGAGACTATCATCCTCTATACTCTATCACCTCCAAAGCTCTATCTCAAATATGTACTAAACATAGTCCTTCGGTCTAGCACAAATCTGCTCAATCTCTGTCTCTGGTCTGGCACAAACCTATCCTCAAATATGCACCAAACTCTATCCTCAAATCTATACTAAACATAGTCCTTTGGTCTAGCACAAATCTGCTCAACCTCTATCTCTGGTCTGGCACAAACTTGTCCTCAAATTTGCACCAAAATCTATCCTCAAATCTGCACTAAACATAGTCCTTCGGTCTAGCACAAATCTATCCTCAATATCTATCCTCAAGCCTTAACACAAAGCTTGACTTAATCACAAATCAACTCTGCTAGATCTGCCCCAAACCTTAACTCAAGGTTTGAACAAATCAATCAATCAACTCTGCTCTCAAGTCTTCTCAAATACTTATCTCAAATATGCCTTGTAAGCTTCCACAAAATCTCACACTTATCTATCCACAAGTCCTCTCTAGAACTTGTCCAAATCTGCTCAACAATATCTATCCTCAAACTGTATTGTAAGCTTCCACAAAAGCTCACACAAATCTATCCACAAGTCTTCTCTAAGACTTGCCTCAAATCTGCTCAACAAGTCCTCACTAGAACTTGTCCAATCTCACAGAAACATATAGAGAATTGTTAGACTCAATATGCTTCACATTCATCACAATGCTCAATCACTTTCAATCTCTCTTTTTACCACAGAAACATATAGAGAATTGTTAGAGACTCAATATGCTTCACATTCATCACAATGCTCAATCACTTTCAATCTCTCTTTTTACCATAGAAACATATAGAGAATTGTTAGAGACTCAATATGTTTCACACTCACAAACACTCAACCTCTTTCTCAAATCAATTTGGAATATAGAACAATTTATTTCACAGAACTTGAACTATTACTTCAACACATCCACTTGACTAGGCTCAACCAATTCTACTTAACCAATCACTCAATGAAATAATCCTTGCTCACAAACCCTAGTCCAAACATATGAACACTCACTCAATTATTTCCAACAATGCTTATCAAACAATCTCACATAACAATGATACTCATGATCTTTGCAAACCCTAGTTCAAGTTCTTCACTCAACCAATCACTTCAACAACAATGCTTATCAAGAAATCCTCACATAACAATGATACTCATGATCTTTGCAAACCCTAGTTCAAGTTCTTTACTCAACCAATCACTTCAACAACAATGCTTATCAAGAAATCCTCACATAACAATGATACTCATGTTCTTTCAAACCCTAATCCAATATTCAAACTCAACAACAAGGGATCTCAATCACACAACAATGAAGTATGCATTCACTCACTCAAAATATCCAACAATGTTTATCAAACAAGGTTTATAGCATTTACTTCCATTTCAGAAAACTCATCAACTCAACAAAATCACAAAGGAAAACTTAACCAAGTCCTTTTCACTCCAATATTATTTTCAAAAAATCTCAACCATTCAATTACTTCAACCAAGGAAGAATGTGCCCATACCTTTTACTTGATGAAGAGAAGACTTCAAAACCTATTTTAACAAGATCAAACTCTTTGCCAATCTCAAGGGTTAGGTTACCACAACCTTTTATAAGATCTTCACAAAATAATTTTCACACAAAACATCAAGTCCTTTTGTACACCTTATAATCTCCAAACTCAATATTTTAAATCAAAACTTTCATTAAAATAATACACATGGCAATTTCCTTGTACACCTTATAATCTCCAAACTCAATATTTTAAATCAAAACTTTCATCAAAATAATATATATGGCAATTTCCTTGTACACCTTATAATCTCCAAACTTAATAATAAAATTCACCACATACAAAAATCACAATGAAAACAATTAATATTTTCACCTTATAACTCCCTATCCATAAAAATTAAACTTTAATTCTTGCATACCTTTTTTAACCCTTCACTGGTTTTGGCAACTATCACCATGGCTTGGGCCCTCCAAGGGTTGCATTACCACGTGAGACACCCTGTGCTCTCCTTCCAATGCTTCGACATCGTCGATCACGGCTTCGGCCCTCCAAGGGCTACGTCCTCATGGTGCTCACTTCCCATGACTTCTCGTAGAACACGATGAACACAAAATCAATGCCAAACAAAAACTCCTGGTGGCTTCTCCTCACGACATCGATCGCAGGAGTCGAACCATGATCATACCACAAGCAAAGCCTTAGCACTTTTGAACCTTCCACCTACTCTATCACTATCGGTGATAGCCAACATCTGCGCCATCCAAAAATCTCTCAATCCTCACACAAGGAATAAAAATGTTCCCTCCCTTTTGGATGCAACAACGAGCGCATGCAGTGAACGAAACAACGAGCGAAACAGTGAACGAATGAGAAATCACAATGCACAAAACATATGGAGATTTATTGAAATTGCATTGAGAGACTTTGGAAATAAAACCATTTTCATATTTATATGCATTGGAGGGTTTCTTCAACCACGTCGATGCTTTCCTCTTCGAATTTGAATTGATTTCAAATTTTGAATTAAATTAATTAAATATTAAATTTTACCTTAGGTAAAATATTTAATATTTAATAATTTAAACATTAGGACTTTAGTAATATTTGCATGGGTCTTTTTTTGAGAAATAATAATTTTATTATTTCTTATCCTTTGTTTCTCCTTCCTTGGGTCTTCATCCTTTGGGCCCACTTGGGTATATAATATTTAAAAATAAATATTATAACCTATTGCTTTACAAGACCTTATTGCTTTTGGAAGAAACACTTAATGTCCTCAAGGATGATGAACATAGCACAAAATGCTTTTGACATCAATGACCACTCACTCTTGACATCAATGACAACTTATCTACTCAAAATGTCGAAGAAATGCATGAATTAAACCATAGCAATAAAGAACATTCTCTAATTTGTAAAGGTTAGCATCAATGCATCATCAATTAGAGAACTTTCAAATCAATAAATATGATCAACAAAACCTCATTAGTCAAGACCAATGCCTTAAAATAACTCTTTCAAATAACATGAACAAGTTAGCATGTAAATAGCAATAAAGTAAACCAATTCAGATCCTCCTTCTAGCACCAAAATGTTGAGTGGTAATTTTGCCCAATTGCAAAACCACACTCACACTTAGGATTTCAATCACAAAATTCTCTCTTGCAAAGAAGTTAAAAACAAAAACAACTTCTCCAAGGTTCCGCTATATAAGTATTGCACATGTGTATTTGTAATCTTGTGAAGATGTGTCAAATAAGTTCTAGGAATACCTTAGTTATTTGCAAGTAAATGTTAACAAGAAGCATGTGTTCATTTATTTTATTATGCTATACTATTGATTGTTCATGAAACTTAAAAGAAAAATAAAATGTGATTGGCCTTCATATGACCACGATGTAGAGCCTTCCTTTTATCTTGGAGTATTTTAGGTAGATTTTATCTTCCTTTGATTAAGCATATTTTAGAATTTGTTTACCTTGCATTAAACCCTACTTTAAACATGCAATAGAAGATTAAAATCTATCTCTAAAGTGAATATTAAATGAAGAAAGGATTCATTTTAACTTGCTTTGAATATGAAAGGAACAATAGCCTTTGATGTAATAAATAAATTATCCCTCTTTAATGAAATTAGATTTTTCATAAAGAGAAGTCAATTTATTGCTTTAAAAATAATGGCCTTTTGAAATGCCATATAAATCACTCCCCTTTAATGAAATTGGAATTTTCATAAAGGAAATTTAATTTATTGCTTGCAAAATAAACATGCAAATCTTGAAATCTGATTTACCTTCAAAATGCAAAATTATGTAAAATCTGAAATTATAAAATACCTATAAAAACAACAACTTTACATAATTTTTATAATTTCAAAATGGCTTCAAAATGAAATCGAAATTGCATAATATGAAATGTTAAAGCTTAATCTTCGCATCCGTGCATTTATTTTTAGAGTTTTAATTTTTAATTTTTTTATTTTAATCGTCGAATTTTTAAAAACAATCTGCAAAAAGGAAGGGTTAGAAAAATAAAAATAAAATCTGGAAATGGACCAGAATGCTGAAAATATAAATACAAACTACCGCCAGTATGATGTCACTCTATTCTTGCAAAATCAAATATGTGAGGAATTCCGGCATGCAACCTAGCTTATCTGAATCTGCATTTGCACAACTTGCAATAACCTAGGTGCAAGCTTCTAAGGAAAAAAGGAAAATAAATTTCATGTTTTAAACATTTGATAATGTAACCATTAACATGCATTCAACGTCATCTACAAACCCAAAACATGAAAGGGAAGAAATAAGAAATCAAAACAAGCATGCAAAACTTCTCCAACTTTGCTAATAAAATACAAGTTTCTGGCACATTTGCATTAAAAACAGAAAATACAATCCTTGTTACAGTATATTTCCAATAGTATGTTCCCAAAATATCTAGCCCTTGGCATTGGATAGCCTTATAGCCCCTGTTTTGGCCCTTTAATGGAGTATTTAAAATTTCACAAGAGACCCTGCATTCCTCTCTTTTCATTTGGGATTCGAAGAGCTCCATACACCTCTGTTTGTTTTCCTCTTCTTGTGTTTGGTTTTCTTTTGTTTTTTGCTTCAACTTGAAAATGGTTTCATTCAATACTTTGCACAACCTCTTTTGTTATGTCTTAGATTCATAACGCTTCTTTATAACCATCATACTTAATAATTTCATTCCTTTTGAGACCTCCTTGGTAACTCATATTCTCGCATCCCTAGCATAGGTGGTCCACATTTATTCTCAGAATACCATGAAATTAATAACCCATATGATTTAATTTGTTTATACTTGGTCCTTATTATTCCTTGTGCTATCATTGAATTTATCCACATGGACGTCACATAGCAATAACCAAGGCTTTATATCTCAGTTCTAATTCATATCCTCTGTTGTTGGCGCGTAGCGATAGCTATAGAGACCCTCGCAACACATACGCTCATGCTACAACTTTGATGGTCAACTCTCAGTAATATCTTACCTAAAACTACATTTTCATAGATAAAATGGTCATGAGGGAACACCATGATCCCGTATTATCAAAACAAATGAACATCCTATGCCCCTCGTAGAAAACTTCATTTACATGAGCTCACCATGATTTTACATTTTTCTCATCTTTATGCTAAGTGTTGAATACTATGTAATGCTTAAACTAGAGAGGTAAACAATGACTAACAATGGATGTGTAAATTATAATATGTAGATCGGATAGAACTATGGTCATGTGGACTCTCACTCTGCAAAAATAAAATCATCCACGTCACAAATTAGATAACCACTACCATTGTATTTTAAAAGGATGCTACGATGATAGTGTATGCCTTTCTCTTAACGTATTTTTATTCAGGAGCCATGACCAACCTGCTATATCCATTTGTGTTGTGCTTGGTTTGTCTACCTCTACAACATATTCCATTTGGCCAAATATTTTTCAAATATCCCCCTATAAATTATTGTACTCTTTTGGTTATCTGTGGTGAATGCCAGTGCCATCAGGGTACTTCAAATATTATCGTTGCATCAAACATCAACACATAATCCATCGTGGAAACTACATTCCCACTCCATTCACACTAGCATGTGTATTATTCAATTCAACACATAGGTTTACATGCATATCCAAGTCATTCATTAGAGTCATCTGTCTAGATGGAATTATGTTGTGTTTTTGGGATACATTACTCACTCAACCACTTCTTTAGCAAGATACCAAACCAGCATGGATTTATTTCTCCTAGCGATACGTCCATAGTCTACTATAACCCGTGTGAAACTACATTGTGTAGACACATAACGCCCACATTGATGAACCCATGTCTTAGATGTAGCCACATCGAGCTCTTGGAAATAACATACATTGGTCATTGCATTTGTCATATGCCATTTCAATGTATCATCATGCCAAATCTACCCTAGGTTTGCTACGTATTATTATTGCATGTCTACCAACATCAATCTATCTGCATTGGTCGGTATCATCAAACATGGTCATGATCCTTTTTTTCAACCGCAATCCTTTTGGTGAATACATTTTTGATAGCCCTTATTCACCGTCATATCCTCATCCATATCTAAGTCCTTAATCCATGCGTACAAGTCATCGTGGTTTCTCATCATCGACATATTGCATCATAGCAGGTCCATCATAGTCTGTTTTTAATTCCACGTCAGTGTCATCAAGAGTATCACCATTCGGGTTGATTTCATTTACTTCCTTCCATATAATTCTTGGACATCCTCTTCATTGCTTGCCCATGTCATCGGGTTGTCTCAAGGGTCCTTTTGTGTGTAATATTTTTATCCTATTCTACATCTTCATAGATGTCTCTCCATCCTATAGCATCCACACGATCACTTGCCATATTGTCTTGTCGTAATACAAGTATCTAACTCACACTTGCATTGATGAAGTTAGCTTGCTAAATCAACATCATCCACATCGCATCTTGGTTCTGGTACCATTGGGTCCATGTAGCTATGGAGGTTCCATGCTAATGCGGATCTGTCTACGTGGTCATCACCCTCATGCATCGGTGTCATTCTTGCATATATGGGTCTCATATCCTCGCACGCATCCTATCACAAACAAATAAAAGAGAATTAAAACCTCTTTAAACTAATATATTAATGAAACTAACCTAGATTACATCAAAATTACCTCTAAAAAATTAAATCAAAACATCAAGTAAATAGCCACTACCATACTAGCATACCTACCATTTACTCAAAAGCATGGCGTGAATAAGAAAGACCCTTAATATATATATATATATATATATATATATATATATATATATATATATATATATATATATATATATATATATATATATGTGTGTGTGTGTGTCTATATATATATATATGTATATATTATTTATTTTATATTATTTATATACATATAAAATATATCGAAATATATATGTGTATTTTTATATTTTATTAAAAATATCTTATTAATTAAATCAATTTTAAACATTTAAATTAATCTAATTTAAACATTAAAATTGACTAAACAAAACTAACCAATAAGAGTTAACAAACAAGCAAGACCGCCTACAAGAAGCGCACAAAAAAAATAAAGAAAGGAGATATTAAACCCCAAATGACATGAATTGCAATCCCATGGATTGGAACCTATGAAAACTATCACTCAAAGAACACAAAAATCCCCAACAGCCAAAATTTAAAGGTGGGTTTTCAATTTTGGGGTAAGTTGTGCGACAATCACAACAGGTAGCAACCCCTCTTTCATTGAGCGTTCTTTTGCTCATTGTTACCTTTCCAAATATTACCCACTTCCTAAACAAATCCTATCTAGTATGAGATATGTAGGTAAATTTTTGGGGCCATAACATAAGGGCATTCAAGAGCCTTTGGATGTCTATATCTGGCCTGGGAGATGTAGCATAGGTTTTATACCTAGTAAATATCAACCTTTACCATTTGACAATGATGATCATCTTATGACATATGCTAAATATATGGATTATCAAAATTTAAAATTGGGTAATGAGAATGATGGTCCCCATTATTCTTCTAAGATCTTATTTTGCAATATGATTTATTCTATATGATCTAAAAATGAGCCTTCTATTTTAAAATTAGATCCTACTTGCTTGTCTTATAATGATTTTTATATTAAAATTAATGGTTTTGTTCACAAATGTATTGATTATTGTGCCCATGGATTTCAGATAAATAGCCATGAAGGAGATTATTTGTGATGTTCATCATCGATATGACTTACTTTTTGGGGATTTCTTTGAGGAAACAGTTCATGGTACACTTGTTTCTTATCCCAAGAAAGGCGACACACTTAGATTTTGTGTTGACTTTCATTCTGCTTGTTTAAATTAATTAATTAATTAATATAATAATAAAAATAATAAAAAATTGCATCAAATCAATTAATTATCATTTAGCTATGCATTTGCATTTATGTTGCATCCACCTGCTTGTTCATATTGCATTGTTGCTTATCATTATTTTGCATTTGCTTGCTTGACATTTAACACAACTTGCATGCTTAAATGTCATAATTTGCATGACTGCCTGTTCACGACTGCTTGATCATATACATTTTTAGGGATATTGCGACAATGGCATGTGATGCTACCTAGTTAGGCCATAGCTCACATGCATTGCACTCTCTCTAGGGTTTTGATGCCTAGTAAGATCCCCACCTAGGGTTTCTTCTTCAATCTTCTTTCTTGCTTTTCTCTGCTTCTTCAAGTTCTATTTTCCTTGGTCTTAGAGGTATTGAGAGTATCTCTTAGATCAAGGATGATAGTTTGTTAATATTTCCTTGTCGCTTCTCTATTGCCTTCTTTTTTTTTTCCTTCCTTTGCTTTTGACAAGGAGATATGTATACTTTATTTCTAAAGGTTGTCTTCTCTGCACATTTGCACACACTCACCATATTGTTTTTAAACCCCTATCGAAGGTATCACTTGCCTAATATATTTTATCCTTATATATTACATCCCATATGGGATAATTATACATTCTAACAGGTATCTTATCGGATATTATCTTCTATCAGTTTATACTTTCTTTTGACTCATTAGGCTCAACACCCCATTACAGGATAATCTCCTTAGCCATTTTTAGCAGGCCTCAATATACATCCTAGTGGGTAATCACCCCACAGTAGTCAATTAGAAAGAAACCACCCATAGCAGGTCAAACTCCAACACCTCATACTTTACGATGAGTACTATACCCATAGTGGGTTTAGCTCCCTCTTTTTTGGTATGATTCATAGTATTTAATCACATTGGTCCCTTAAAACCTATGCTAATTTTGATACTATGTTTCACCTATCTTTCTCTGTTTCATATGGTTGACCTTTGGATCTTCTTCTTCTTTGTCTTATTTATCTTCTTTGTCTTCTCCTTCTTTGTATTCTTCTTCTTCTTTGTCTTCTCTCTCTTCTTCTCCTCTTTGTTAGTTTTCTTTCTTGTTTTGTCTCATATTTTATTTCTTCCTTCCATCCATTCCATTCATTCATTTCATATAGTCTTGCATTAAGATATATTTTATACATAAAGAATTAAAATTAAATAACATCTAATTAAATAAAATCATATGCACACAATCACAAAAAATATAAAAGAAGAAGCTATGTATTACTTGATGAGAAAAAAAAAGATACAATAGTGTTTGGTTGGTGTACCACAGTCTAATCTCATCACACTCAATAAATTTCTAGGGATGCATACCACAATCAAAATGATTGTAATTTTGATCCCTAGCCCTAGCTCTAAGAGCCTATCTCCTCTACTCTACCCAAAGGAGGAGGTGGTCCAAGTAGTTGCATACCCACAAATGGTGAAGATGAAAATATTCATGATCAAGACCATGATCTTCTAGCTGATTTGAGGGATGGAGGGAGTGTCACTTTCTACCCCTCTAGTACCACTTGGTAGTACATAGTCTCATAAAAAGTAGCTCGTTAAATGGAAATATCTAGCCTTTCCCCTACCCTCTGTAGCTCCACTTGTAGAAGGTATACCCTATCGCTAGCCTGGCTGATCTCGATGATAGCCATCCCATCTACTTGAGCCCTCTAGAAATATGTGTCTAGATGTCTCACCTCCATTTGGATACAATCAGCCTATGCTCGAGTTCCATCCCTCTTCATATTTATGACACTCAACGAGCTCCATAGTCCCTCAATATTCATGTACCTGTCCTCCTAAAGTAGGTCCACCTATCTCTATAGAGTCACCACTTGTGCTTGTAGCACCTCTACCTCCTCCCTTAGATCCCCTCATCTTGAGGCTTGGACTTGGTCAACTGCTACTAATATGAAGGTCTCTTTTGATCCTTCACCTGGTAGTACCCTGGCCTCTATAGGGGTAACTCTAGATGCCCCTACCTCCCTAGTCCCTACAGTGCTAGTATCATCCATCACCAGCATAATCTAAACTTGAGCCTACCTTTGTATTAAAGCTACAAGTCCTTGATGTACCCTCTCTATGGTCCTATGAGCTACCTCCTAAAAAGTTCATTGCATGCCTAGGTCCATCATCTGGCACCTCTATATCAAAAATGGTAGGGAGACCCTTGATGAGGATTGATGTTAGATCTTTCATATGACCCCTCTAGTAGTTCCTAGCTTAGGTTTGCTTAGTTTATTTCTAGCAAATTCATATTGTAAGTGAGTCTCTTTCTCACATGCACTTGTGGGCACTAGTTGTCTTCTAGTTGTCTTTTAGAGTGTTAGTTAGCAAGTGTGAACTCAAAGTAGGAAGTGTGTGCTTCAAGTTAGCTAAAATGGATCTTCTAGTTAGCAATCTTAACTTAGAAGTTTACGTGCATTCTCCTTTGCACCTTTGTAGCTTTTGGTTGAAGCGTATTGAATCAAATCCATGATTTCATGGGTTGGTTATGTATTTTGGGCCATTAGTGCCTATATAATGGTTTGTAAATAATAGAACACTTAGTTGGATTTTCAATCCTTTTCATTGGTATCAGAGCCTAGTTCATGTTTGCACTAGGGCTTGTGAGGTGAGAGGATAGGAGATAGAAATATTATGAGAAACGTATTCTCATTGAGGACTAGGTTTAAGCCCAAAGGGAGCTTGAAAACCATTCGGAGAAGGAAGTTCCTTCGCCGACAAACCCCTCGATCCAACTTTTTGCTTATGCTTAAGAAGTATAGGAAAAGTTTGCCCCAGAGTTCTTCGTATACTCGATCCTTGGAAGGGATTGGATCGTAGCTACGGTCCAATTAGGATTAGGGAGCCTTTTGACCCTGTTGCCCCCCCCATTTTTGAGTATTGAAGAGCTTCAGGAGGACTTCCAAAGCTAGGTCGTGTGTCGACTTAGAGCTGGGTGCCTTTCAAACGTTGGTCGTGTGTCGGCCGGATCTTGAAAGGAGAGCTACTGGTGGGAGCTGGTTGCTCACATTTTCATAATTTCAAGCTTTTTAAATTTTAGATTAACCCCCATGGTTAATTTTTAAATTTTTTTAATTTTGTGTTAGAAAGCTTTGAAATTTGGTCAATATATTATTTTAATAATATATTATTGTAGATCTGTTGAATATATTGTAAAAAAAAAAAAAAAGCATTTTTATTTTAACATTTTGCAGCACTCGGCCCACCTCGGCTGCATTCGGCAGCCTCGGCAGCCTTCGGCTGCGTTCGGCAGGCGGCCGGCCAGCCAGGTTGCGGCACCCTAACGTGCGCATTTGCGGCAGGGGGTAGCCGAGGGCCGGCAGCCGACAGCCTTCGACTATCGTTTCGGAGCTGTCCGGCATGACAGCGTCCAACTGGGCCGAGGCTGTCCAGAGATAGCACTGCGGTCGAGGTTGTCCTACGACAGCACTGCGGCCGAGGTTGTCCCGCGATAGCACTACGGCCACGGCCCATAGCACGTCGGCTGACAGCGTCAGGCTGATGCTTGACATTTCTATCAGGTGTGATAGCGTGCGTTGTCCAGGCGACGACGTGTCGGCCTCCTGCCAGCGCTGTTTGCTGGCAGCAGACGGCCTGCCGCCTGATAGCCAGGGTCAGCGTGGCCTAACAACACTGTCGCTATCGGGTCGAGCGGCCGACAGGCTGTCAGAAGAGACAACACCGTAGCCAGGTAGGAGGCCTGGCTATGTTGTCCTTCGGTAGTGCCGACGGTGGCGCTTAGAGCAGCCGCACGGGTGCGTGGCTTGGGAACCCGCACCAAGATTTTTTTGTCGCACTGTGCAAGTTTGGAAATTCAGGACTGCACCTCTGTACCTGGACCTCGGGAAGTGTGCAGTGGGAGGTTTAGTTGCATGTCAAATTTTCATGCATAATGCAGTTTTGTCCAGTTTAACGACGAGAGAAAGGGTAATTTATTGTAAAAATTTTAAATTTTTACTATTTTAAAGTTGCATGTTTAAAAATTTTATTTTATTAATTTAATTTTTAATGACTTAATTAAATTCTTTAATCTTTTGATTAATTGCAATTTAATTTTTGATTAAGTTATTTTTAAATTAATAAATTTTAAATTTTGCACTTTATATTAGTTTAAGAATTTCAAAATTTATGCCTTAGGAGTAAATTTTCAATTTTAAGCAGCACTCCATTGTAACAAGGAAATTTGCATTGTACTTCCTTGATTTAGTGCTTTCTTAAACTTTACTTCTGGCTTATACCCGAGAACACATGGCTTCTGACTTGGCTGCCCAAGTGGCAGAATTGGCCCATGTTGTAAACACTTTGGCAGATAAGGCTAATGACACTACAATGGCTGAAGTCCTTGGCAATCTTGCCATGAAGGTAAATGACATTTCTTTGCATAATACCTCCACTTCTGCTCATGATTCCCGTTTGAGAGTTCGTTGTGAAGTTCCATTGTATGATGGATCCAGGAACCATGATGTCTTGAATAGTTGGATTCTTGACATGAGTTCTTGGTTTGCTTTTTCTCAACTTTCGAAAGATGATGTAGTGCCTTATGCTAAGCTTAAACTTTCTGGCTTAGCCAAAGTACTTGTGGAACGAAAACGAGGACAAGAACTCACCACATGGGATGAGCTTGTACAATGTCTTAAGACCAATTTCTATCCTTCAAATTATTCTAGAGAATTGGTTATTAAATGGTTTCGTTTTCGCCAAGGTACTAATATGTATGTACAAGAATATATTTTCCAATTTAACGGGTTCAGAATACTTGTGAATGTGGAGGATGATGTTCCAGGTTTGATTCTCAAGTTTCAAAGTGGCTTGTTGGAGCATTTGTACAGGGAACTAATGTTTGTTTCTATGGAAACATTGGATCAAGTTTTCAACCAGGCGCAGCTTGCGGAGGACAAGTTCAAGGCGCAATCGCAGGCATTCCACTTCTGTTACTCAAGTGGTTGGAAACTCATCAAAAGGGAATAATTCTTTCTCACAAAAGAAGAATTTTGCTCAAAAGAAGAATGTGTCTTCTCCATCTCCTTCTTCTCCTTCCCCTTCCACTTCTACTCCTTCTTCTTCTTCTTCTAAATCTTCATCTTCTTCTTCTAAGAAATTCTGCAATTATTGTAAGAAGAAAGGGCATGAGAAAGCTGATTGCTTTAAGCTCAAAAAGAAGAGTTTAGTGATTACTACTCAAGAGGAGGATGCTTCCAAGGGTCCCCTTGAGTGCGTAGGAGAGAGTAGAGTATATACGGAATTACGAGGTAAGCTTAATGAAGTTACCTTAGTAAATGTAAGTTCTTCAGATGGGGCTCGTGATGCTTTGTTCATCACTCGAGCCCACTTACTTCACAACTTTGCAACTGATTGTATAGTGGACAATGGCTCGCAGAAAAATCTAATTGCGAGGTCCATTGTCGAGCGTTTGAAGTTACCTATGGAGCCTCATCCTCAACCTTATTCTTTGGGTTGGAAGGATAGTGGAAGAGGCTCAGAAATCACTCACACTTGCACTTTAAAATTTGCACTTGGCCCACAGTTCATAGATCAAGTCACTTGTGATGTGACTCCTATGGATTGTTGTGGGATTTTGCTTGGACAACCTTTTCAGTATGATAGGAGAGCTGTTTATGATGCTTTTAAAAGAACCTACACACTTCAAAAATATGGTAAGGTCTTTCTCATTAAAAGCACCAACACTCCTAATATCATTCTAAGTTCCAAGCAAACGAAAAGAGTAATTAAGAAAGGTGGTGATGTTGCTCTAATTTTCATTCGCTCTCAAAACACTTCTACATCTACATCCATTACAAAGCAACACTCTTCAATGGATAAAATATTGCAAAGTTATTCACACATATTTCAGGAGCCAAAGTCTCTTCCTCCAATTCGCACAATTAATCACGACATTGAAATAATTCCAGGTTCTTCTCTTCCTAATGCTCCCATGTATAGACAATCTATTTTGCAAAATGAAGAAATAAAAAAGCAAATAGAAGATTTGTTGTCTAAGGGTTTCATTAAGGAAAGTACTTATGCTTGTGCATCACCTATTTTGTTAGTTCTTAAGAAAGATGGCACTTGGAGATTATGCATTGATTTTCGTGCATTGAACAGAATTTCTGTGAAGAATAGATATCCCTTACCCCGCATTGATGATTTATTAGATCAGCTTCAAGGAGCTAAGTTCTTTTCAAAAATAGATCTCAAAAGTGGATATCATCAAGTGCGTATCCAAGCTGAGGATACATGGAAGACAGCTTTCAAGACGAAGATGGGCCTCTTTGAATGGTTGGTCATGCCCTTCGGTCTTACTAATGCTCCTGCAACCTTCATGAGGTTGATGAATGATGTATTTCGTGAAGTCCTTGACAAATTTGTCATTATATATCTTGATGATATATTGATTTTCTCAAAAACTTGGGAGGAACACCTTAGGCATATCCAGCAAACCCTTGATCTTCTTGCGAAGAATCAATTATATGCCAACTCTTCCAAGTGTTCTTTTGGCAATACTTCAGTTTCTTACCTTGGCTATGTGATTAGTGAGAGTGGAATTCAGGTAGATCCCCTTAAAGTTGATGTTTTGCTTAAGTGGTCCCCTCCTACAACTCTCACTGAGTTAAGGAGTTTCCTAGGACTTGCGAATTTTTATCGCAAGTTCATTCCTCAATATTCCACCCTTGCAGCTCCATTGCATTATCTCACTAAGTCCAAAACTCCATTTCATTGGGAGAAAAGCCAAGAAGTTGCCTTTGAGAAACTCAAAAAGAAATTGTGTACAGCACCTGTGTTAACTTTACCGACCTTTCTCAACCTTTTGAGATTGAAACAGATGCCTCTAAAGTTGCCTTAGGAGCTGTGCTCAAACAGAATGGTCATCCAGTTGCTTATCATTCAGAAACCTTTTCTGCTGCTAAGTTGAACTATTCTACATATGACAAGGAGTTGTATGCTTTAGTTCAAGCCATTAAGTACTGGAGACACTATCTTTTGGGAAAAGATACAGTAGTACACAGTGATCATATGCCTCTCAAGTTTTTACAATCTCAAAGTAAAATTGAAGAATCAAGACATATGAAGTGGGCCTCTTACCTCCAACAATTTCACTTGGTGATCAAGTACAAAAAGGGGAAGAGTAATACTGATTCTTGATTGTTTGAGTAGGCCTCCGGCCGCTCTTGCCTTAACGAGTCATGTCCACTTCACACTTGGGATTTCAGACTTGGCCTAATCGGTATTCTCAGGATCCTAATTTTGGAAAAATATTTGAGCAAGTGAGTAAGCCTTCTTCTTCCAATTTGCGTCCTTTCCAAGATTTCTACATCAAAGAAGGACTTCTTTACAAATTGGACAAGGTTTGTGTTCCTTGTGAGCCTAGAGTGTCACTTCTTAAGGAAGCTCATTCTACACTTTATGGTGGTCACTTTGGGAAGCATAAAACACTTCATCATTTGCAACGATTTTTCTATTGGCCAAAAATGCAGAGGGATGTGTTGAGATTTCTCAAGCAGTGTGCAGTTTGTTGTCGCTCAAAACCAGCTAATAGAAAGTTTGGCTTAGGCATGCCTTTGCCCATTCCTTCCCGTCCTTGGGAAAGCATTTCCATGGACTTGGTTAGTGGTTTTCCTATGACAGTGCGCCAACATGATTGTGTGTTCGTGGTGGTTGACAGATTCAGCAAAATGGCTAAGTTTATTCCATGCCGCAAGACAAGTTCTGCATCAGACTTAGCTCAATTTTTCTTTGACAGCATTTGGCGTTCCTTTGGTCTACCTACCGGCATTATCTCGGATCGTGATTCACGCTTTGTGGGTCACTTTTGGCATTCTTTGTGGAAGATTTTGGGAGTTTCCCTTAACTTTTCTACCGCCTATCATCCGCAGTCCGATGGGCAGACTGAAGTGGTAAACCGTACACTTGTGCAAAGTTTGCGAATCTATCATCACGCTTCACCAGCAAAGTGGGACTTGAGTCTCACGCATATTGAACATGCCTATAATAGGGCCCTACACTCTTCTACAGGTCATTCACCCTTTGAAGTTTGTATGGGATTTCAGCCCTTGGCACCTTATGAGTTACCTTTGTCTTTGCCTTCTCCTGTCACTTCACATCTTCGGAAGGAGCAAGACAAGGCACACTCATTTGTTCAACACTTGCACAATCTTCAATCAAAGGTGGTTGAGATTTTGCAAAAGACACGAAAACAGTAGAAAAATGCCATGGATCGACATCGAATTCCTCATCCTTTTTAGGTTGGTGATAAAGTTTGGTTGCATCTTGACAAGCGGCGTTTCATCGATAAGACTCATAGCAAAATCAAACCAATTCGCTATGGGCCTTATACTATTCTTCGAGCAGGTGTCCGAGAATGCTTTCCGCCTTGATCTTCCCGCACACTTGGGAATTCATGACGTCGTCAATGTAGATCTCTTGAAGTTGTACTTTGACTCTACATTGGAGACTGCACCAGCTATCAGTCATCCTGTGGACGTGGTTCCTGAAGCACAGTTACCATTGGATGCAGATCAGATCTATGACACGAAGACTCGACAGACTCGCCGGGGGTCTACCACCTCATATCTTGTGGCTCGGCGAGGACAGCTGCCGCATCAGGCTCGTTGGATTTCTTTTCATCAGATGTCCCGTGACTTTCCTATTCTTTTGAAAGCATTGGAGTCCAATGCTTCTATTGTGGGGAGGCATGATGAGGATTGATGTTAGATCTTTCATATGACCCCTCTAGTAGTTCCTAGCTTAGGTTTGCTTAGTTTATTTCTAGCAAATTCATATTGTAAGTGAGTCTCTTTCTCACATGCACTTGTGGGCACTAGTTGTCTTCTAGTTGTCTTTTAGAGTGTTAGTTAGCAAGTGTGAACTCAAAGTAGGAAGTGTGTGCTTCAAGTTAGCTAAAATGGATCTTCTAGTTAGCAATCTTAACTTAGAAGTTTACGTGCATTCTCCTTTGCACCTTTGTAGCTTTTGGTTGAAGCGTATTGAATCAAATCCATGATTTCATGGGTTGGTTATGTATTTTGGGCCATTAGTGCCTATATAATGGTTTGTAAATAATAGAACACTTAGTTGGATTTTCAATCCTTTTCAACCCTCTAGAGAAAGACTTATCTATACCATTTCCTATAGTTGAAGGCCACTCTTGTGTTTTCCACCTTAGGATCCATGTAAGTATGATTGTCTAAGTCCTACTCTACCCACTTGGCCAAGTCAGGTCTACCTCCCACCCCTACTGGATCTCGGTAGATTCTTTGGTACCAGTAATCCCCTAGATTCAGGATTGCCTATAATATCTTGAATTACCTTATGACTTGGTCAAAAAAAAAATATTTGGCTCCCCTCTCTTCGTAGTAAGACACCTAATCCTCCTAATCCTCCTAATCCTTATTATTTCTATCCTATCCTCAGCCCATACACCAATGTCACCATATAATCTTGGTCTCTCTTATCTCATCTACGACATGCCTCGCTAGTGGTAGGTACCCTACGTAGGTCTTTGTGACTTACTATAGGGATATGGACCATCTATATTCTTCTAGTCACTTCAGGTTGGGCATTGGTTCTAGCAGTGCATCTAGTCTCCACACCGCTATGTACTCCCAACTCCATACTTGGAGTAATTTCATGCACACCAGTCCTATATGTTGCTTGTACATGATGTTGTACACCATCCTGTATAAGTGTACCAATACATATGGATCCCATGCAAATCAAACTATCTGGTATCACATGTCTACCACTACATCCATCGTAATCCATGGCAGATGTCGTATACTCATGTGGCACATCAACTATCCTACCACCACCTCGCAAAGCATGGTCATCAATGGGTCTACCCCATATCATCCCACTAGGCCATCTACGACTATGGTGATCTCTCGCACTCGGTGGGCCCATCCTCCTAATAATTGCTACAAGGTCATTGGAATCCCTCACACTATAAATTTCCATCCCTTTGATAGGAATGCATAATATGCACCACACACATCCTTTAGTGTGATGGTCATCTCTCTTGTGGGTAACCAGAAGGTGGACGACTCCGGGTACCATCTCTCCACCAGCTCATCAATAGAGCTCGATTTTCCTCTACTCGAGGTAGCCTCACCAGGTGGTCTAGCCCCACCACCTCTAGTGTGTCTCTCTCTACCTTTTTGAATGCCTCTAGCTCTAACTCAAATGAGCCTGCTCACCACTTGCGGCTCTTGAGTACCCTATGCTGCAATAACAACAAAAGCAAAATTTTCCATCTACTAAATTAATCAAAAATTAATTCTAAATAAACAAATTAATTAAAAATTAATTACATTTAAATTAAAATTAAAAAAATCTAAGTTTGTTGCTAAGTTCAAATTTTACATTCCCAAAGTTTAACTTGCTTACTTCTCTCTCTCTTTTCTTCTTTATTTTCTTATTTTATTTTGTTTATTTTTTCTTCTTCTTCTTATGAGTCTATATTTTTGAGTTTTCATGAGGGATGAGTTCCTTATAAAACTCGAGGGAGAACCTTGGAATTATAGGTATTAATATCTATAATGCCTTTATTTACATGTAAAACATGAAAGTGTTTATAAAAAAACCATTTTTGCACCATCCTTTTCTTCTGAACTAACCACCCTATTTCTTCTTACCACTTTTTTTTGTGAGTGTTTACATATTTTCTTTGACACATTTATTAGGTCATAAATGTGTCAAAGAGGGGGCAAAATGTAGATATGGAAAATTGACCCACTTTAGTGGGCAATCTTCCCTAAGCCCTCTGGGAGACCCCTTGGACTTGCCTAGGGTAAGTCTAAGGTTTCTCCCTAGTTTTACCTTTTTCCTCTCTCTATGCAAAATTGTGCTCGCCCTTGATGGGGTGCAACTTCACATAGGCAAAATCATGGTCAATCTTGATGGGGCATGATTTTGCATTTTAGGGTTTCTTTTAAGAAAACCCTAATTTTTTAGGTTTGGCATGTTTTACATTGGCCCTCCTTGGTTTTCTCACCTTTATTTCCTTCAAATATGCTATATAAGGAGGGTTTGAATTTACTTTTCACACACGGTTACACATGACACAATTTGGATTTATCACACGCTAACATTTGATTTCTCATAAAGTGTTCGTATTTGGTCTGCATCCTTCTTCTTTGTTTGCAAGAAAATTAACTTTGGAGTGTGAAGTCTAAATGGTTTTTTGCTGCATTGGATTGTTTATTACTATTTCTCGCTCTTGGTGGATTCGTGTTGAAGCCCTAAGGAGAGATCAACTATTTTGGAGGTCTCAACCCTTCTTCCTACTTCCTAGCTCTCTACCAGGTGAAAGTGCTTTGTTGCATGTTCATTTTCATTCACTGTATTTAGGATTAATTATCTCACTTTGATTTGAGATGTTTCATCTCACTTCGGTGTAATCACGATTGAGTCTCTACCGGGCACAATGTTGGGGTACTCTACTATTCCAAACTTCACCATTGCATTATAGGCTGCATTTAGATCTTGATACTACATTTTATTCTATGGTTTTATCATCTTATTATGCTATATTGCATTATGTTTATTTTCTTCCAAAGGTCAATTTTTGCTTCTATTTATAAAAGGTCAACTAAAATGACCTAGTGGGCTTGACTGTTGCACCTCCAAGCACTATTGTACAGTAGCCTAAGCAAGCATCCTAATGCAAATCATATTTTTTAAGTGTTTATCAAGTTATCTTGCAGGAACAGGAATTATTGATAGCATTGGATAAAGGGATAAAAGCAAGGATAAATCATCGGATAACCTAAGTGTTCTAATTAGTCTATAGGCTGTTTTTTGTATGCTTTATATTTTTATTATAAACTCTAGATCTAATTTTATAGAAATATATCTCATTAATTTCTAGGTATTTGAAGGATAAACAACATATAGTGTGTACTTAGGGTTAATTATGTTTTTGCATCTCTTCTTGAGCCCTTTCTTAAAGATTATCTATTTAAAACCCTAGGGTTAGAAAGAATTCAAAGGAAGAATTATACTAGGGTTAGCTCTTGTATTCTTGCATTATGTATTTCTGCATTGTCCTTTACCTTTTATAGCATAGATATAGAAAGGCCAAATCTAGGTGTTTGTCTTGAATCTAATACATCAAACATTCTTGAAAACCTAAAGACTTAGAGTGAGTCCTTAAACCATTCCTAGTGAGCCCTTCCCCATAGCACTAAGTGTAGAGAACAACATACCCCTGTGGTTCACCCTAGAGTCTTTCTCTTACAAATATGACTTTTGGAAATTATACACGGTAGGGCAGTTTTCCCCCTCTACAGGACCAATGCCACTTTTATTATGTTGGTTCTCACGAAAAGTGAGATAAAAAAATTGATAATTTTCATCCAAGAAGCCTTTGTAATATGATTTATAAGATCATTTCAAAATTTATGGTAAATAAGTTGAAAGCCATTCTAGATTGTGTTATGGTGGGGTGAAGTAAATTTTGAAGGATCATATATGTACATGATTTTTTAAAATATGAAATATTTAAAGGCGCAAATGAAGATTTGGAATGTCAATTTTTTTGGTAATATTTTAAAGAAAATAAAGAAATTGAATCCAAGATCACAATTTTATAAGAGAGTAGAAAGTAATGGAGTGGATCATGATTCTTATGTGAAAGAAAAATAATTACTTTCTTATTATCATAATTCATTGAAAAAGGATGAGTCATATTGGTTCCAAAATTCTAGGGAGAAATGACTCAAGGAATGAGATAGAAATACAAAATTTTCTCATGCTAAAATAAAACATTTTTTTATCATATAAAATAAATTTTAACTCTAGATGGAAGAAATATTGAGGAAGAAGAAGATATAAGGAAGAAATATATTATTTCAAATACTAGGCAAGATAAGTGTTTGTAAAATATTCCATCAATTATCACATAGGGACAAAATAAAAGTGTAGAGGGGAAATAACATACACAAACGATTCTTGATGGATCAGTTAGGAGCTAAGGTAACCACGGGGATATGTATATTTCTCTACACTCGGTGGCTTGGGGAATTGAAGGGTTCACCAAGAGTGGTTTTAGGAATCACTCCAAGTCTGATATCGAAGGTTTAATGTGTTTATTAAAAATACACCTAATTTGGTCTTGATTATGATCTAAAACTGTAAATAACTAAAGAATAATATTTCAAAACAATGCAAGGAAAATAATAATATAGGCATACAAAATACTACCCAAAAATGATTATTTATTTTAATGAAGACTACTCCTAAATTTACAAGAAAGAAAACTTTTTCCTTTCAATCAAGGGTCCAAGAGAATGCACAAACAAGACTATCCTAATTGCAGACTATATGCAATTTTTATTTGATTACTAGGAGTGAAACCAAATAATTTATTTTCCTTGTGATCTAAAATAAAATTCAATTCTTTTATCTAATCTATTGAATGTGTTTAAACTCTAAATTTATTTTTATTTATCAAGTTATAGAAAGAGAAATAAACTGAGACACATAGAAAATAGCTTAAAAATATATAAATAAAACATCTACTTGATCCAATATTTTATCTTGGCTGAATTCATGCTTTGAATGTTGCAACCAAAAATCCAAATTCACACCTTTAGAGTCCTAACCGTGAATTCGAGTAGACCTATAAAACAAAAAAAAAACTTGAAAAATAATGGTTAGTGTTTCGGGGCCTGCTTAGGCTGCTATAATACTGAGCTTGGAGGTACAACAATCAAGCCCCCTAGGTCCTTTCAACCAACTACGCGAAATGAAAAATAATTATTGACCTATGTAGACAAGAAAACAAAATGCAACAAAACACAATATTGAGTAGAGAAAATAAAATGTAGGCAAAAAAGAAGCAGATTTGTATTATGAAGCACAAATATGAACAAAATGAGGGTTTTGGAAATAAAATATAATGCAAAAAAAAATAGTATGACACAAGAAAATAGAGTGCAGACAAAAAGAGAACGGTAGAAATAAAAAAAATACACAAGTTAAAATGAGGGTTTTGGAAGAAGAAACCTGCCCCCAAATCCTTGCAATCGAATTCGTGCCCTGTAATGGGTGACTACAAATTCACGATGATAATAATACAATAATGATAGAGAAGAAGCAGTGACCAAACCAAGGGTTTTGCCAAATTTTTACCCCATATGAATGGATTGTGAATTCAAAACAAAAGAGAAAAAAAGGATAGATAAATACAATCTAATGATAAGTAGGTGATATACTAATATTATAAAATGAAAACAAGAGAAGAAGAATGAACAACTATGTGCAATCTAAATAAATTAAATGTAAGTAAAATAATAGAATGACCTAGGTGTAGTAATGTAAATAATTTAAGTAGAAATGCAACTTATGGTTTAGAATGCAACAAAATGAAAACAACAATATGTTTAATACTAATCTAAATATAATAGACAAGGAAATTTAAGTCTACTTTATTAAAAAATGATGCAAATAATACAGTAAAATCCAATCTAACATAAATACTTGAACTAAAAAAACTAATGATGCAAAATAATTTAACCAACTATGATGAAAGCAAAATAGCAAATTGAAAAGAGTGAAGGAAACAATCAAAGTGATGAGCCTACCCCCCTTATCTATCAATGGATATGAAGATAAATCTTGCACATGATTTATCATCAAAATCTCCACTTGCTCACCCAAAGTGTCTATGTCAATGATCACACAAAAAAGAGGCAAGATCACAAGAAGAATGAAAATCATAGATAGAGGATCAAAATAGAGTATCGATAGAGCATTCCTAAAGTGCTCATGTGGAGGAAAAAAATGGTTCCAACCCTTCTATTTATAGAAGTTTTGGAGGGCTTAGGTTGGAAAACAAAATCATGAAAAACTAGGTTTGGTTCCAAAACATAAAAAGGTAGTGCAAGGCTAGGGTTTTGAAGAAAAAACCCTAAAAGGCCAAATTCATGGTTGGATCATATCCATGAAATCGGACCATTGGATATCAGATGACATTGAGTGGCCTTGAACAAAATCATACCCTATATTGGATGATTTTGAATTTGACGAGGCTAGGAAAGAAGGTCGATCTAAGGGATGGAGCTAAAAAATGCACTTAACAAATTTGAGTGGCTTTCTAAGAATCTAAGAGGAATTGACTCATTTGGATGGGTCAATTTCTCATGTCTATATTCCCCCCCTCTTTGATACATTTATGGTATAATAAATGAGTCAAAGAAAGTTGTAGATACCTATAGGCTAGAAACGATGAACACTAAAAGATGTAGTAGGTTTAGATGAAGGGATGGTGCAAAAATGATGTCATTCTAAAGAATCTAAAATTTTGCATGCTTTACAAGGCAATGATGACATCAATACCCCCAAATCTAGGGTGACCCCTTGAGTTTTAGAAGGAATAAAAAATTCTTGAACAAACTCAAAATAGTAGACATAGAAGAAAGAATAAGAAACATAAGAAAGAAAAAATAAAAAGAGGAGAGAGAAAGGAAGGGATAAAAGGGGAGGGGAAGGTGAAAATTGAATTCATTTTCACTGTGTGAGGAGGAGAGAAAGATCTTTGGAGAAAATAAAGAGATGATACTTTCAATGCACCATGCAACCATTGTGAGAGCTGAGGTCGACATAGCAATGGAACAAGGATGGGTAAGCATCACATCTCACCCTCTAGTCTAGGTTAGATTATATTTTTAAGTGTTTTATTAACTTTTTCAAATTTTAGAAGAATTCACCATGTGAGTCTTGATGTGAACTCGCGGGATCGATCATGAATTTGGTCAGATCTCAATGAGTGATGAATTCATGGCTAGATTAAAATGGCCATGAATTCATAGTTTCACACTCAAAAAGGAAGGGGCATAAAATTTTAGAAGGAAAAGAGAGAAAAAAAGAAAAAAAAAAAGAGAAAAAGTAAAACATAAAGAGATGAAAGAAATTAAAGATAAGAGAAGAGAATATTGTGATTATTTCTTGACTGTATTAATGTTATGCTATGATGTGAAACTAATTAAATTTTAGGAATTTTGTTTTGCAGCAAGATGTACTCAAGAGTAGAGAGTGGTGGTCTAACACACTAGAGGACATTATGAGGGAGCTCATAGCAGTTAACAGAGACATCCTACACGTGGTGGAGCTACTTCATCTAGTAAATATACCCTGGGTGGATGCAGGCATAGCACTCTTGAAGTGTTCATTGAGAGGTGGTATCTAGAGTCTTCCATATTTTAACTATTGATCGAGGATATAGCCATCACACTAGAGGATGTGTGATGGATCTTGAGGATCCCCATCAAATAGAGGGTATTTTACAAGGCATAGTTGTGTCATACAACAATATAGATATTATCAGGGGACTCTACTCATAATATCCAACATAGTGGACTCTATGTTGACAAGATGTTTGAGTGATATGGAGTTGATGCACTGAAAACAATACTCTGTAGGGCAATGTATGGGATCTTAGTGTGCCACACCAATAGGTGGAACTTTCCATGGGTATTGGAAGAAGTCATAGTAGATATGCAAGACCAACAAGTCTGGTTTTCATGGGGACCATATGCGCTAACTCACTTGTATAGGATATTGTACAATATCATGTACAAGTGATAAAGTGGTATTGTATCCACCACATTTCTCCAAGTATGGTGCTGGGAGCACATAGCCATCCAAAGACCTCATGTAGTGCTAGGGAAATTGCCTAACCTAGATATACCAATAAATTTTAGATGGGCTCGACACTTTGAGTGTGTATATAGGATATATGCTAGTATCCTACCATTGGAAAAGTATTTTATAGATGAGCTACAAGATCGCATGATCATCTAGCGACCATGGCATCAACACCTTATGTTAGTAGATGATAGATATGAGATGGATTGAGTTCAATAGATCAGGTGGATTACTATAGACTAGAATGAGATAAATTTATTCTGGTTAAATCAGGTATAAATATAGTCTGACATCCTGTAGGAGGTGCTAAACTTACTAGATATTTGGTAACAAGTGGTTTTAGAGGGACCCATCATGGGTTTGAGGGGACCTTGATGTGGTGAGGTTTGTAGAGGAGGAGCTGGATGATCCCCTATATATTAACCTAGGGGTTGATGATGTTAGAGTGTCCTTCAGATACCAAATATGGTATAGGAGCATAATGCCCCTAAGGATATCACCACTAGTGCCAATGTAGAGGTACCAAATTATGGGCCAAGGCATGTATTTAGTGCTCCAAGAGGTCACTTGATGGACCATTGAGTGATGATAAAGGGGTGAAAATTAACCTAGACTAAGAAATATAGAGGTTCAAGTGGATATGGTGATAATCAATAGAATATCTATCACTATTGCAGGGGAAAAAAGAGTACGGTCATCAAGAGTTACCCCCATGACCGTTGAGGATAGCCCTAGTGAGATGACAAGTCAGGATGACCTTGTTGGGGAGATGGAGGTGATGTGGGTCAATATGGCTCACATGCAAAGGGATATGGACCTACTTTGAGAGGATAGGTCCAAGAGGATAGAGGGACTACAATGAGTTATAGGTGATATCATCATAGAGCAAGATCGTGTTACCATAGAGTGGGATATGATGGTGGTAGAGATTTATGTAATGATGATTGAGGAAAAGCACCTCAAGGGGGATATGGGCCAACTAGAGTAGGAGTGACATTAGGATTGAGCAGAAGGGTTGACCATTATCACTAGTGGCTAATAGGATCAAGGGATCTGTCTACTATAGGAGGAGCTATAGAGGGTGAGGGAGGACCTACAAGCATCAATGTACAGGGAGACCTTCTACCAAACAATATACTTTCAAGTAGTTACAATAGACCATAGGGTACCTCTACCATCCTCCCTATGGTCTCAAAGTATATCTTAGTCTAGGACATAGATTGTTTCACAATCCATGAACATGCCTCCACCAGGGCCACCTCTAATAGGCAGTGTGGAAGAGATGGGATCATAGAGCTAGGGCAAGGATCGGGATGACATGCTAATTTTGAGTGTGGCATGCATACCTAGGCTAGGATATGGTCAAGTGTGCTAGTTTTTTATTATGGTATATCAACACACTGGCTTATATGTACTCCCACTTTTTAGTAATACATACCTTGCTACTTATTTATTATGTATGTGTTATGATGTGTTTGTTTATTTTATGCATTATTGGATTAATGAATGCAAAAAGATGAAATAATGAGATGATAGAAATGAAGAGATGCATGAGAAAATAAATTAACTAATAAAATCATGATGAATGAACTTAACTAACAATGACTATATGAATAGATGTAGACAAAAAAATGTGGTGGAAGAAAAAGAAAAAGAAAAAAAAAACATCTCTCTAGTTGAATTCATGTCTTATAAAAGGCAACCACAATTTTTTTAGAGAGTGAATTCACACCCCGTATGGATAGACCGTAAATTTGTGATAGATGGAAAAAGAATAAAAAGGAGGAAGAATAGAAGAAGTAAGGATAAAGTCATCAAAAGGTCAAAAAAATCAAAGGGGTACTTAGATTATGCTATTTGAATCAACATAGATTGATATAGATAAATGTGATTAAATAAATATAAAACCAAGAAAAATATGAGAGGAGTGAAACCTAGTAAGGATGTATGCTTTCAAATGGTCTATGGTGTAGTAATGCTCACTAGAGACCATGAAGCTATCCTATGGGGGTTTAGTGCTCGCTATTAACTGAAGGAGGAGTGATACCCGATAAGGATGTGTGATCATAAATGGTCTAAGGTAGAACAATCCTCCTTGGAAGCCATGAAGCTATCCTACAAGGGTGTAATGCTTTCTCATGAGAACAAGTTTGGGGAGTGATACCTATTATGGGTGTGTACGTTCTAGTGACCATAATCAAGTGATACCCACTATGGATGTGTGCTTGCTAGTGGCCAAAGATAGAGAGAAAATCATAAATGATGTGTTCTCACAAATAGCCTATGGTGGAGGTTGTGCTTGCTAGTGTCCATGAAGCTCTCCTATAGGGGTGTAATGCTTACTAGTAGCCAAAATGAGTGTGAATTGATAGGGGTATAGTTCTTACTAATGGTTAAAAGCACAGTGCAATCCAATAAGGGTGTGGTGATCATAAAGAGATGAGTTATTAAGAAAAACAAAGAAAAAATGTGTATGTCTGTGCATGTGCTATATAAAAGTAACATAGATGAAGTAGAGAGGAAATTATTAAAAAAATATTGTGTGTTTGTATCCTTGTTGGAATTTTAAGAGGTAAGACATGTGCATGGAATAGTCAATGGACGTATGAACACCATAAATGATATTCATGTGATATCTACCCTATTCTACATAATCCCTTAACAATCGAAAGATCAATAAGGAATATTAGATAGAAATATAAGAAAAATAAGAAGAATAAGTATATATCCTTTGTCTTGGTGAAAAATATGATTGATTAAAAACTTTCAAAGGACAAAATTTATACAAGAGATGAAGAAATATATTCCCTAACTTGGAAAATTTTTTATGATTACTGAAACTTTCAAGGTCAAGGAATATAGAAGAATAGAAGGAAAGTATATTTGGTGCCAACAAATGTAATAATGTAAAAAATATATAGAAATGTGCCCTAGGTTTGGGATTCACTAAGCATCAATGACTTATTGTGAGTTCAATGCAAATGAGCTAAATATAACTAGGTGTCATCATTTTCTATCATTGTAAAGTCCCTAAAAGTCTATATGATCAAATAATTAGATGCAAATATGTTCAAGAAGTGAAGTAGCTATATAACAATCATGAGTGAAAAAATAAGAGTATGTCAAGAAATTCATGCAAGTTATGACAAGCAATCATGTAGTATGAGCAAGTAAACCAATGCAAGTTGGTACAAAATGATGATAAAAGAGAAGATAGTCACAATGTCATAGTGTTGAACATAATCATATGCATATTTCTCCATGTAAGGCCAATAATAACTTATGCTAAGGATATTTTTGGTAATCAAATTACCTCTAAAATGGCCTCCACAAGACCCTTCATGTGCTTCACTAAAGGATTTTCAAGCTTCATTAGAGTTAAGGCATTGTAAGAGGATACCCTTAAAAGAACATTGATATAAAGTATCATCGATTATGACAAACCAATGATATTTTTTGTAAAATATTTTTCTTGTTGTTATATAAGCCATCAAGCATTGTGCCATATTTAAGAAAGTTAAATTTGTTTGTGTACCAAAGCTCAAATTGAAAAACTCTGATGTTTAGGACATCTAGGAGAACTTTGCTAGAAGTAAGAGTTACAGGATCTTAGAGTTGGCATATGATAATAGTTGCATGATCATATTCTAACTCCAAGGGGATAAGGGATGCAACATCATCCATGGCATTTGCATAGCAGTTGGAGGATCTAGGGATGGAATCTAAGGTTACCCTATCATAGGCGGACATAAGCTTAGTGATAATTTCCTTGAAATATTTTAGTTTATTATCTCTAGTTTTATAAATATCATTAACCTAGTTGACTACAAGTTGAGAGTCACCAAAGATAGAAAGAATCTCAAATTTTGAGGCTAAGGTTACCCTAAGATCTAGGATCAAGGCTTTATACTCTGTAATATTATTGGTACAGGAGAAGTGTAACTTAAAGGAAAGGGGAATCAATTGTTTTTGAGGAGTGACTAGAATAATTCTAGCCCCAAAACCCTTTAAGCAACAAAATCTGTAAAAAAATAATGACCAAGAATCATGATCTTCTATATCTAGGTTAAGGCACTCATAGAGAAACTTTATGACTAAGGGATATGAGGATTCTAAGGGAGAAACAACAAGTTGGTCAAAAATCACTTGATATTTTATAGCCTTTTGATCTATAAATATTAAGTTAAATTCACTAAGGGCTAAGACCCACTTAGTGGCTCAACCTAAAAGGTGGGGCTTCGACATTAGGTAATGAAGGGGATCAAACCTTGTAACTCCTAATGTCTTATTTCTAAGCATGTAGTATCTCAACTTTTGAGAGGCAAACACTACAAGGTAAAGCTTCTCTAAGGGAGTTTCTTGGGTTTCATAGCTAATGAGGGTTCTACTAATATAGTAGATGGCTCACTCTTCATTTTAATCATCATGTTGAGAAAGCATAGACCTCAAATCTTAGGTTGTGTTTGCTATATAAAGAATTAAATACTTATCTGGATTATATAGGATAATTATAGGTAAGGAAGTGAGATATTTCTTGAGTTCATCAAATATTTTTTGACACTTAGTATCTCGCTTGAAATCTACATCCTTTTTAAGGATCCTAAGAAAGGGTTGACACTCATTGACTAACTGGATTATGAAGAATCTAATAACTTGAATTTTTCCTTGCAATCTACATAGCTTGGTTAGGTTATAGAGAGGAATCATGTCAATAATGACCGATATCTTGGCTAGATCTACTTTGATACCTTTCCTAGACATTATGAAGCCTAAGATCTTGCTAGATGTGACTCCAAACACACGCTTAGAGGGTTTAATATGAACTTTATATTCTCAAAGTATTTCAAATATTCATCTTAAATATTGTGCATGAGTTTCTTGATTTATGGAGTGACTATGAATATCGTCCACATAGTCCTCAACAATATCATGCATCAATTCATGAAAGATATAAGTCATGGCCCTTTGGTATGTGGCACCAACATTATTTAATCCAAAATGTATAACTCTATAATAGAAGGTACCCCATGGAGTGATGAAGGTTGTCTTGTCTTGGTTTTTGGGGCCAATATTGATCTAATTATATCCAGAGAAACCATCCATTAATTATAGCATTCCACATCCAATGGTAAAGTCTACTATCATGTCTATGTTGGGTAAAGGAAAGTCATACTTAGGACAAGATAGTTTTATGTCCCAAAATTTGGTACATATTCTAATTGTTTCTTCCTTCTTATCCATGGGAATGATGTTGGTGATCTAATAAAAATAGCCAATGGCTCTAATAAAACCAACATCAAGGAGATTTTAGAGCTTCTCCTTGACCAATAGGGTGACTTTGGGGTGCATCTTTCTAAGCTTCTTCTTAATGGGTTTACCATTGGGTATAACCACTAGGTGATGCATGATTAAGGAGGGTTCAAGCCCTAGCATATTGATGTATGACCAAGCAAAAATACTTTGCAATTTATTTAATAATTTGGTCAATTGCTCTTGATCATCCATGCAAAGGGTTTTTTATATCTTAACGAGTCTAGGATTCTCTTTGGTTCCCATGTTAATGTTGATGGTCTCTTCAATGAGTATGTGGGATTCATAATCATAATGAGGAGGTGTGGGGATAACGCTTAGTTTCTCAAGGTCTTTGAGATACATAGGAATTAAATCCTCTTCAGACTTATAATTTTTGACATGGGAGATACAAGGGAATGATCCATAAAAGAGAAAGATATTTTGAAGGATATATTCATGAGCCATGTCATAAAGAGTATCCCCCTTAGCATATTCTTCAGGAGTCACTATGATATTGGGATACACTAAGGTTATCATATTAAAAAACAATATGTTGGAGGGATAAGGTGTCCCTCATCCTCATCACTCCACTCTAAGTAATAATTATCTATGAATTTGGCATAAGTAATGACTTGATCATCATCGGTCGGGAAGGGTTTATTATTTTGGAGGATGTATCCTATACCACATCTCCCAAACCATAGTTCAACTTATAAAGGCTTATTTATACCTTGTTATTGTAGCACCAAGCCCATACCTTCATATCCCATACTATATAGGATCTACTTAGGTAGTGGGTAGTCATTGGATATGTAGCAATGGGCAAAGGTTATTTCTACTAGAGAGGGATTGTTACCACAAATATTTTCATCATGGGATGTACCCACGTAGACAAAGGTACACATGTTGATGTGTACTACTTCACCCTTTTTAGGGGGGAGACCCATGGTTTGGGGTGAAGGTGGTAACTTAGCTAGATTGAGAAGAGGAGTTTGAACTAAGTGATTGACTTGATCCTTTGATGGAATAATGGTTGGTGGTTCCTTAGTGATTCAAATGTTTTTAAACTTTTTTATGATTTTTGGATATGGATATATCCAAAATGGGAAGAATTGAAAAAAGTAGAAGAAGAATTGGAAGAAGAAGGAGAAGTATTAGTAGTAGTAGTAGTAGTAGAAGAAGAAGAAGAAGAAGAAGAAGAAATTTTATGAGGATAAATGGCTGGATAGAAATTATTCTTTGATTGGGCTTGCTCAACCATTGAATAGTATTATAATGGGTGAGGGTTTCCCTAGACGGTGATAAATTTATTTTTGAATTCATACTTCAAACATTGGTAAAGAGTAGAAGGGAAAACACTCATTGCATGAATCCAAGGGCATTCTAGAAGAAGATTAAAAGATGTTGGGTAAGACAATACATAAAACCACATGCCTCTTGGGACTCGTTATTAAAATATTTTATGATGACATCTGACTTGGTTAAATCTTCCTCCCTTAGTACAAAATTTTAGAAGAATTTATAAGTGCATTCATTAAGGGAGGAACCGTTGTCCACCAAGATCCTCTTGATGAAATTTTTCCCAATATATCTAGTAATGTAAAGAGGAGAATCCCTTTGTAAAGTTGACTAAGGAATATCATCATCATAAAAATATATGTAATACCAAGAGTACCCATAACATTAGTTATGTCACTAGGGAAAAGATCTTAAGGGATAGTTTATTGTCTTAGAAGTTTTACTAAGGATTCCCTATGGATAGGGGAAGTTTGTAAAATTTCCAAGAGGAAAATATTGGTTGGGGTACTGGATAATTATTTTTGGAGGTTGAAGGAGACTTTTGGTTTTGTATTTAAAACTAAGGTTAGTTTATCTACACTTATGCTCCTTTTTTGGGTATTCTTTAGGACTAAGGGTGGTCTAAAGGTTTGGTTGGATGTTGAATTTTTTTCCCTTTGGGGTTGTTGAGGTGGTTGAGCTTGAGCTTGATCTCTTGTGGTAGCTTCTATCATACCAACCATATTTTTGTAAGGGGTGGCACATTATTATAGGACACTTGGTTGGTTGTTTGTTGCTCATGGTTGGGTAGGGAATTTTGGAAGATCTCCATATCTTGGTTAGTTATTGGTTGTTGATTGGCTAGTGATTGATGAGTTGGATATTGGTGGTTAGGAGTATGTCAAGAATAATCTATGACTAGATGATCATCATCTATCAAGTCTTGAACCATGTGTTTCAATAACTTACTTTGATCTATATTATGCCCATCCACCCTATGATACTCACAGTGTTGGCCGAGCTTATACCAATTTGTCATTGTGTCATGTTGTTTGATTATAGGCAACCTGATCATATTAACCTCCAAGAATTATTTAAGGATTAATGATAGTAATTAGTTAAGTTTAGGAAAATTTCTTGATGGGGTTCATTGGGGTTTTCTAAGTACCAACTTTTGCAAGGTACTAGCAATATTGACATTGTTGGCCTATCACTAACTATTTATTTGTTCTTATATTGTGTCTTCATCGATATTTCATTAACTTGAGTTGACCTCTTCTTATGAGTGCTTTCTCAACTCTTCTAGCGAGATCTATTGCTTTTTCAAAGGAAATGATAGTTGTTGTTTCTAACTCATAAGAAATTTTCTCTTGTAAATTACTAACAAAAATATTTAGCATGTCTCGAAAAGGTTGGGTATACCTTAACCTTCCAACTAAACTCTTCCACCAAGATATAAAGTTTAAATTTTTTTCATATTTACATTTTTTTAGGAGGTATAAGTCTTGGGGTTGCTCATTTTTCCATATAATATCCAAATTTTTGAACAAATAACTTGGTTTTTTCTTCAAAATTTCTTGAGGAATGGTGAGGTAGTTGATAATACCATTCTAAATCCATGCCTCCAAGGCTTTTAGGAAATTTTTTTAGTAACAACATATCATCATAAATGATATCATGACATGCTATTCTAAACATCCTTAAATGTTCTATAGGGTCCTTAGTTCTCTTGTAAATTGGTAAAAATAGCATGGAAAAATGTTTAGGGTAGGGCCTAGAGGCTACTATGGGATCTAAAGGTTGATTGCACATTTCCTTATAAGAGTAAGTGAAACTTGGAGCTTGAAGTGTATCCATTCTCAATGCCAACGGTTTCACTATAGTTAGTTTTTGAATGTTTGGATTGTTGTTATGCAATGCAACATGGGGTGTTTTTGAAATGTTACCCCAAGTTTTCCTAGAGGTGGGTTATTATTATACATAGGTCGTTGCAAGGAAACTTGGTTAATGTTTAAGGCATTAACACTGTTGTGGTATGGGTTGTAAAATGGGGGTTTTGTGTAGTATCTTGTTGTTGGAAATAATTTACATTTGATGGAATAGAAGAAGGAATGTTAAGAGGAGGAGGATTATTATTTACATTAGAAGAAGGGATAGAATGAGGAGGAAATTAAATGTTTGTTTGGGGTATGCTACAAGTTGGAGGAGGTTGTGAAATTCCCCCAATGTTGGTGGTTGTTGTAGTAGCATATATGGGATTATGGAAAGGATTAACATTATGTGAGGATTGAAATAAGGGATTAATTCTAATGTTTTGATGAGAATTACCTTGATGATGAGATGTTCCAGCTTCATCAAAGTGGATGTCTTTTTTCAAGATTTTAGATAAAATTTATCTATTTTGTCTATAGTAATTCAACATATGGTCATGCATTTTAAAGACAAGTTGACCATGAGGTCCTTTTGAGGGATCAAATTTATCATTAGTCTCTATGTACTCTTCTTACTCTATATTCAGGTTCTCCCTATATATGTAATCATCTTCATTCCACAAAGTATTAACATAAACCTCTAAAAGATTTCATTTATTATTAAGGATTGGAGCCATAGGATAAATGAAAGAGGATTCAAAAAACTAAACACAAAAAAGACACAACAAATTTTATTAAGTTTAATTTTTTTAGTTTTTCTAATATAAACAGACAAATTTATGTGGTTTTGTTTATAATTTTTAAAATAAAAACAAAATTTTCAAAAGGAAGAGGCTTCCTAGATGACCACTAAGGACATGTTCACATTAGGTTCACCAAATATGTAGAGGGGAAAATAACCTGCACAAATGATTCTCGATGGATCCAATAGGAGTTGAGGTAACTATGGGGTTATGTTTCTCTACACTTGGGGGCTTGGAGATTGAAGGGTTCACTAGGAGTGGCTTTAGGAATCACTCTAAGTCTAGGATTGGATGTTTAATGTGTTTGTTAAAAATACACCTAAGTGTGATCTTGACTATGATATAAAACTGCAAAGAACTAAAGAATAATTTTGTAAAACAATGCAAGAAAAACAATAATTTAGGAAGACAAAATACCACCCTAAAATAATTCTTGATTTTAATGATGACTACTTTTAAATTTGTAAGAAAGTAAACTCTTTTTTTTAAGCAAAGGTCCATGATAATGTGTAAAAAATACTAGCTTAAATGCAACATTATCATGATAGGATGAGAGGGAGCGAAAGGGTATTCTTCTCTATTAGGAGAGGGCATCACCTACAATTGTGCTTCTAGGTGTGCAAGCTAGTTTAGAGCCCATAGGTATTATGGTGAATATTCCCCCTATTTCTATGGTCCAATTTTTTTTTATTTCTTGGCCTTTGAGTCTAGCTAGAGGAGGAATGGTCCTAGAGCTATTTTATCTATGTTTATGGATCCTAGGTCTATGGATATAGAGAAGGTCTTGAAGGTTTTCCCTCCTACAATTTTGGATGGGAAAAAATTTCAAAGTGCATGCTTAGATGTGAGAGGGATTTCAACCATTGGAAGTTGTTTTGATGACCCTAGAATTATTCTATTTGAGAACAAGGATCTTGTGATTGTGAATCCAAAGACATTCATATAGACAAGAAAATTGGAGTCTTTGGGCTTCAAAGTGGATCCAGTCCTTCTTGGGATAATGAATTATTTTATTGACTCAAACTAAATCTGACAATGAGTGATCTCTCTACTAGTCCTAGATATATTAAGCCTGAGAATGAGGATCCTATGTTAGTGGTGTTAGCTTTTGATACTCTAATACTTAATATAAATCATCACAAGAAAATAATCACAAGATCTAATATAATGAAATTTTAATATAATGAACCAAATAATATCTCATAATGTAATAACAAATTGAATAACTCATAAGAATACTCACATAAACATGCTCACAATATTGCACATGAAAAATACTAAAAATGCTATTGAATAAAGGTCTACTAATGCAAGCATAAAGCTTTGCACATTCAATTCACCTTCATAATATTACAATTCTTAGTCACAAATATATAATTGTATGTGACTCTTCATATGTTGCACTCTTGAAATTCACTCTTTTTAATAACTTTTCATTTTTCTATTATAAGGACACATGTGCACACTTACATATTAGACACTTGTGCACATATATACTCATAAAACTTGTATTTTCATGATCCACCCTTGGTAGAATTTTTATTTAGATTAGTCTATGCTTTTTTATGTAGCATTGTGGTTGAAATGAATGACTATTTCAGACTTGTTATGCAAAATATTTATGTATTATGGAAAATGTAATATGTGGATGTTATTGATTGATGTTGGTTAATTCCATGCTTAGTTTGGTGAAACATGCATTTTGTGAGAGAATATGATGTTGCTAATGAAAGAACACTTTTGTAGGAACAAGTCTCTCTACAGTGGCAGAAAGAACTAACCACCGAGTATGGGATTGCCTAAGGGAAATGATGTGATGGGTAAAATTATCGAAATTCAGGGGTAACATGAATGAATGCTCCTTGCATGAAGTGCATATTATATTTTGCATATTTTAAAAAGAAAGAGAACATCAAGATTTCATTGAATTGGTTTTTGCATAGTAAATTTCTTATAAAGGGAATTTATTGATATGATATTATTGCTAAAAATAATTAGTTCATTAAATGATTTTATACTATGAATATTTAAAAAAATATGTTTGAATAGGAATCATATGTTCTAGAGTGATGATTTACTTGTTAATGTTGAGTTCACGAGTCTCTGAAACATTTTTCATAATGGAAAGTGAGTGTAGAATGAAAACCAGGGATTTGATCAAAAAAATGGGTAATGAGAATCGGATCTCTCTTGATAAAAGGAGGAGAGGAGACATTGGTTGAGGTTGGAATTTTTGGTATAACAAAAAGAGATGAAGGAAAGGAGTTGGAATTCATCTGGTAGAATATTGCATTGAGGAACTGCAGACTAAACTAGGTAGACTCAAATTTTTGTTACTTTTTTGCAATGTTTGGTTATGCATTTTTGATAGAAATCTATATTGTATTAGCTTTTATGTTTGTGTTTGGTTGTGTTATTTATAAAGCTCTAGATATTTATTAATGGTGAATAGTTCCTCCTACACTTTTAGCTAATAGATAGAGAGTGTTTTGGGTTGTTTTGAGGGAGTGGGAGTTTGAAAGAATTATAGATAAAAATAGATACCATAGTTTCCTATTCGACATATGATCTGGTGGAAGTCAGCTATAGCTTGTGAGACTACTGCTGCCATTAAATAATTTCATATGGGAACTTCGAGATTTTATTTCAAGTAGGATTTGATATGTGGATTTTTATTTTATTTTTGGAGCAGCCTTGTAGAGGAACACAGAATAATGTAGTACCTTTCATTTTATTGGGTATAATATCTTCGCTCTAGGTCAAATTAACTAATTTTTAGTTTGAAATATGTGTGTGTTTGACGAGTATAGTTCCTTTCACTATGTGAAGTAATGTTGGGTTGTCTTAGCCTTGCGATAGATGTAATGCTTGGTTTCCAAACTAGATTAGGCACACTCAAGGAAATGAGTGTGTGTTATTTGGCCGAACATGATCCCAACTGGTAGAAAATAAAGCTAAAAAAATATCACCTTGGTAATTTTTTTGAAGGAAGAAATGAGTTTTGATTAATTGTTTTTGAAATGAGCTGTTGAGAATGTATATATGTGATAGGAAAAATAGGAATGATTCATAAGGAAATATTCTTTAGAAGTTCTTTCATTAGGAAATATTGTTTATAGAATGTTAGGAGCTGTGAATTTTCTAACAGAATGAGTGACCATGATCATTTATGTAAATGATAGAATTATATGTGTGTTTCAGTGTGAATGAATACATGCTTAGAGAATTTCTATTATCTCTAAAGAATAGCTTTATGGATGCTTGTATATGCATTATCGTAGATGAAATTAAATTGTCTTACTTTTTATTATCTCTGAAGAATAGCTTAATGGATGCTTGTACATGTAATTGTAGTTGGAAAGATAAATTACCTTATGTAGTTAAATTAGGCATGTCTTTTTATTTACCTTCTAAAATAAATGTGGTAAAAGAAATAGAGCTTGCATATGATGAAGAGCTTATGAGTAGTTGAAGCTTGATGGCATAATGAGTTGCTCAATTTTATGAGTTGGAGCTATATTTGATCCCTATGGAAAGGTAATCCCTCTTAGTGGTATCAAAGACACTTACAGAAGGAATGGAAACCTTGTTGATCTAAATGCAGGTGATCTAATGAATAAAATTATGTGACCGACTCTGGTAAGGATCTAGACTGTAAATATTTTCTAGGTATTAAAGACGTGGTATGATCTGCATGTATACATATTGATGCATTTAACTTTTGTTAAGGAGAAGAGGATAAGATTCCTTTTTAAATATCTTGGATGGTATTTGTACAATAGACGTTCCAGTAAATCTATGTCAGTTGTACCCCTTGTATTATTGGAATGTAATAGAAATTAATGTTGGGAGATATAGCTTGGGGAACTATTGTAGAATTGATGCCGAGTTTCATTTAAAGGAATTAAATGCATATCCTTGAGCTAATGTAAACTCTCCATGATTTATTTCGATCTTATTTTTATTTCGCTATGTTTGGGATGTGCCATTATTGTTCAATGGAATATATTATCTATTTTATTAATTCCATGAAGGATAGTAATGGGTTGGTTTTTCAGTGAGTGGGGTTGTCTCATTTTCTTCTTGAATATCTACATTTTTATGGGGAATTGTAGTGGAAAAAATTATAGTCAAAATGGAGCATTGATGATGTTTTAGGTAAAACCATCTAGTTATCGATGTGGTTAAACATGCATGATTATATCCATTTGATTTTGGGCCACAAACACATAAGTTCTCTTAAAATAATTAGAGTGCATGTTTTAAAGGAAGGATAGACTGATTATGTTAAAGGATTAACTTTCTACCATAAAGATACGATAGATCCATATCTAACCCATGTATCAATTAGACCTTTAGATTTAAAGAAGAAGAGTTGAACTTAGACATTTATATTTGTTATAATATGCTAGTGGATGTCTATTGTAACTATTGAATGATAAGTAGCCAACAGAGTCATGAGCTCAAGGGAAGTAGACTAGCTCATCTATTATATGAGAGAGAGTCAACATTCCTATGCTAAGTTCATTGCCATAGAGAGAATTATGGGGAATGTAGGGATTAGTACACTTCCTTTCAAAATACTGAAAAATAAAGAGAGCTAGCTCATTATAAAATGAGAGGGATAGCTTAACTTGAGTAAAACCTAGTACTCTTACATTGATAAATGTATGTAAGAAAAAGTGATGGGTGAGTTACGTTATATGTACATGATGGGTAATGGAGCTAATACCATATTAAGTCAATCAACTTGAATTAGTTAGTCTAGGGAGAGTTGTTAACCGTTAACAAGGGATTGATTAAATATATATATAACTCTTGATTTAGTAAATGAAAATTTAGGGTGTTGATATTTTGGTATCAGAGCATGGTTCGTAGTGGTATATGTTCACTATGTAAAAATTAGGTTTGTATGTAATAAAAAATACTTATAAAAGAATTTGACCCTGCTAATAGAATACCCATTAGAAGTAAAATTTGCTTGAAGATACTTGAGATGATTGGGTAAATAATTTAGTAAGAGGAAAAATTTGAAGGACTAATTGCTCATGAATTATTACTACCTATTATGTGTATGGCTAGGGATGATACCACCAAATAGAAGAAGATTAAGTGCTACCCCATAGACAAGGAAAACACGATAATTCTATCTAGGCAAGGTGTAAAAGCATATGGGTCGCCAAGGCTGGGTTTGCATGTACAAGTTTGAAGAGTGGATATAGAGGTGTGGAATTGAAAAGAAGTTGGAAGGGAATGAATGAATGCATTATAAAACATGATAAATGAGGGGCTATGGATATCATCATCATGGAAAATGATAGTCAAACAATTGAGGTGAATTTGTGTTGCAACTTGTGTACAAAAAAATGAGTTAGATACATGTTTACCTACAAGAAATATGGTGTAAGAGAGGGATTCCTAGGAATTCAACTTCAATATGGATATGGTCCCACTAATAAGGAGAAGGAGTATATCGACCATCAGTGTGATAGGATGGTGGTGGTGTTGTTGGTGCTCATGAAATTGAGCATTGCATACCTATAAGTACTTTTTTTCTTGTTTTGAGACTAGCATTGCATCTGTCGGTTGTCGGCCTAAGCCATTGTGCTATAAGTAGTAATAGAATAGCTTATTTAGCTTCATAGCCTTCATGTACCTCCACCTTGATCTTCATTTCCTTCGTACAACTACACCAATAGAGATCCTATAGCATGAGGATTTTATTTGATTTATGCCTTGATATTGTGTCCTTTTTTTCTCAGAGCTTGGGAGATGGAATGTTGACCCTAGTACGGAAGAAGAGATTTTCTTAACCTTCAAATCCACCAACCCATATTTTGCTTTGAAATTTAACATCTTGGAAAATTAGCCCACCGCCTAAGATTTAGAATTTGCCTCATAATCTATCAAATAATATTACAAATCCTTTGTCTTATAACCTATCAAACAATATTACACTATAGATTTCACAAATTTTGATCCAATATGAAATCAATTGTTCCATCATTTACTATCATAATTTAAACTAAAAATGCAATAATTATCTCATGGAAATTTTTTTATTTTAATTATCATTTTCCTCTACTAAAATTTATGGGTATTTCCAATTCCTAAATTATTATCAAATTTGATTCAAATATTTCACCAATTGCTATCAAATTTATCCAACATTTTATTCAATTTTTCTCTTAAGAAATGACTTTATTAATTTCCTAAATTATAGATAGTTCTTCCTCAATTTGGTTCTTAAAAATCACTCCAAATAAAATATGCATGGGCATAGATACACATGTCTACTTCATTTCCAAAAGCATAGATATGCAAATCTCCTTCATAATAGGAAAATAAAGAGGTTAATTTTAATTACTGTAATTGTCCTCATGACACATTTAAGATTTGGGTCCAGTTTGTAGATAAGGGTATAGATAATTAATAAAATGGAAATTTTAATTATAGATTACACCATTCAATCTATCATAGGTAGTGGTATTCAATGAGTATTTGATTAAATATGAATGTGATTAGATCAATGTTCACATCACTATGCTTCCAACGATCAATCGATTAACTAAAGATGCAAATTGACACTATGGTCTCAAAAGGAATTTATATAATTTCACCCTATGAAACTAGGTAGTCACTCCACAATGGACCAATTGAGACCACACGTGTCTCGAGTGAAGTTTGATAAAGCAAGGTGGATAACAAGCAACATAGCAGTTTTAGATAAATTAAGGTCTCAGTCAAACTAGTAATGAAATTCCATATGTTAAGAGATGGGTGTGACTGGGATTCCAAAAATCTTCGAGTGGCTTAGCTCTGAGATAGCCAAGTGATTCATGCACTTGGCTATTCTGCTTAGTGGGTATTATCTCTTTTGAACCCTATGAGTACCATCATATGTCCCATGTGGGACTTGTTGGTCAAAATGACAACACCTAGGGAAATAAAGGTACTCTCCCCAATTTTTGAGCAAGCCAAGGAGAAAAGTCATGATAGCACGACATTTTGAAGAGCCAAGAGCGAGCCAAGGAGAAAAGTCATGATAGCATGACATTTTGAAGAGCCAGGAGTGAGCCAAGGAGAAAAGTCATGATAGCACGACATTTTGAAGAGCCAACAATGAGCCAAGGAGAAAAGTCATGATAGCACGATATTTTGAAGAGCCAGGAGCGAGCCAAGGAGAAAAGTCATGATAGCGCGACATTTTGAAGAGCCAAGAGTGAGCCAAGGAGAAAAGTCATGATAGCATGACATTTTGAAGAGCCAGGAGCGAGCCAAGGAGAAAAGTCATGATAGCATGACATTTTGAAGAGCCAAGAGTGAGCCAAGGAGAAAAGTCATGATAGCACGACATTTTGAAGAGCCAGGAGCGAGCCAAGGAGAAAAGTCATGATAGCACAACATTTTGAAGAGCCAGGAGCAAGCCAAGGAGAAAAGTCATGATAGCACGACATTTTGAAGAGCCAAGAACAAGCCAAGGAGAAAAGTCATGATAGCATGACATTTTGAAGAGCAAGCAAACCATGATGTCTAAAAGGAAGTGGGGAAGATCTCTGTAACAAGAATATCTTAACCTTTTTGGTTAGAAGCTCCATGACTTGAAGAATATCTCTGTAACAAGAAAGATCTCGATCTCTAACCACTCCTTTGCTAGAATAAGCCCATGGGCAATTTGTTGTAACAAATTTCAGTTTTCTGTTATGTAAAACTCTATATATAGGATGAGCGACCTAATTTCATGGTCGGCTCTTAGGTGTTTACAAGGCTATGTATTCAGACTTCTAAAATATTAATAGAGATCATTCATCCTGGTTCTGAGCTCATTTGGTGTGCAAGTATGTATGTGATTGTCTATTGCTAAGTTTAAATCTATGTTGAATGTATCATACATTAATTCTTAAGCTGAATTTTTGTATTAAATGTTCTATAAGATCTACAATTTACTTCATGAATAAACTATTGTAGAGATAGATATACACTGAATGATCTTAGATTCTATGTTTTGGGTCTTATTATGTTTTTCTACAAAAGGTTGAAGTAGTACTATGTTGTTGCTTAATCTGTACCATATTATCTCCTAGCATTGGCTATATTTCCCTCTCTTTAAGCATTCCTTTCTCTCTACCCTTTTCCCATAAAAAACAAGGAACCAACCTTCTCTCGAGATTGAACCAGGCTAACTCTGTTTGAACCTGGTCATTCAATGTTGACAAAGTCTTGGGCGTAAATCATAACATTTCATTCCAAAAGTTTTTGGCATGCCCGGTGGGACGAAAATCCCACACATTATATGTAGATCAAAGTCCTGGTGAAGCCTTTGCCCTGTTAACCTTTCTATTATCACCTGGCGACTCCACACCGAAAAGGAACCCTAAAAAATCCTTACCCAACTTCTGGTTATGAACCATATTTATGATAACCAGATCTAAAGCTAAAAATTTAGAAGAACCCATAGAGTTCTTCGAACTACATCTTGGTAGCCTTTGAGCTAACCCAATTTTGGTTGCTAGAACAATTTCTACTCACAATAGCAATCCAAGACAAGCAAATACTTCCCGTACAGCCTTCCTTAGCACTGCTGCTATCGAAACCTCGGCTCTAGTTACCAACACAACTACAATGGCTAGAAATCTACCATATTCTCCTTACCCTCTGTGGAATCATACAGGCCCTTTGAATCTTGTAGTTCAGCACCCAATACCAGTAGCAGCTCTAAAAGTGCTACCCCAGTATGATGGTACCAGAAAGATAACATATGAACATTGCTTGGATGTGGCTGCATTAGCACCAATATATGACATCACGGAGGAAGACGTGATGATTAGACTGTTGGTTATTTCCTTAAAAGGAAAAATGCTCTACTGGTATAGAGCCCTTGAAAACCAGTCTATATCTACCTGGGCTCAACTTGCTGGTAAATTAGTGGAAGAATTTAATGAGCATGTCGATCCCTTTTCCTTGCTAAATCAGTTTAATGCCATTCAAAAGCATCCTCAAGAGGAGATCATAGATTTTAATATCAGGTTCAGTCAAACCTGGCAGAGAGTCCCTGATGGTCTGAGACCAGTGCAAGAAGGAGCTATATACTACTATTTAAGAGCTTTCAATTCAAAAATAAGTATGGCTATCAGAAAATCCCGAGTGAATACCTTCCCTAAAATCTATCAAGAAGCACAGAAAGCGGAAAAAGACTTGATCACCATAGGAAGATTCCCTTCAAAGATGATTCCACCCATTTTTCTAAATTTCCCTCAAGTTTCAAGTGTTGCTTTCCTAATTCCCCCTGCAGATCCTAACGCTGGTCTTCCCAAATGGAATGGATAGCCTAGCATCCCACTTCTACCAGCACCCCCTACCCTTTTGATGCTCCCTCCTATCCCTGCACCCTCCCCAGTAGCAAACACGTCTACTCAAGACGCCCAACTGGTGATCTTGCAAGATTTGCAAGCCTCTTATAAGACTCTATCAAATAAATTCATATCTATGGAGTGTAGAGAAGTGGAAAGAAACTCTCAACTGAGACGTTATCCACAAGTGACCAGAGATCAAGCCTCCACCAGTGGATGAAATTATGAAAAAATAAATACAATTTACGTTAATGAAGAAGGTGGACCCAGTAATGCTTCACTAGAATCATCCTTCTAGTGTTCCACATGCAATGATCCTCATGGAGAAACTGCTTGCATGATTCATCAACATCAAGTCCAGAAGGTGGCTACAGAAAAAGGTAGAAAGGTCCCTCAAGGGTCAGGTAAACATGATCAGAGAAGATGATCAAAATTTTATGATGCCCTCCCTAGAACAAGTCTCAGTTCTGACTAGATCAAGAAAGAAACCTTTTTAGGTTGATCCTAAGGACCTTAATCCTTTAAAGGTACCTATGCCTACAAAGAGTCCTATTGAGAAAAGACCTCCACAAAATTTAGATCCAAAAGGAGCAGAGATCCAAAAAGAAACACCTCCAGCTAAAGAGACAGAAACTCAAGAGCAAGCCAGAGAAAAGTTGAGGTATCCTTCACTAACTAAACGTCAAAGAGTTGATGCTACTCAGGGATACAGGAATAGGTTTGATACGATAGTAAAATAAAAGAGTGTTGATTCTCTTCCATTCAATATTGTTGAAGAAATGAAGAAGACTCCCTCCAAAGCCACTATGTATGAAGCCCTACGGATCCCAGGACAGATAGACCTACTTCAAGAATCATTGAAATCTTTAAAAACAAAGATAAAAATCTAGTTAAATTAGATTCTGCCCAAGCAAGTCTTACTTCCACCTCAAGAAAGAATAGACCTCCCCCTTTTATTTATCTCTCCAAATGGAAGGATGGGTAGTCCATAATTGTATGATTGACTCTGGAGCCGCAACTACTATTATGCCTAAAGTAGTATGTGATATTATGGGGATGGAATACACAAGGAGCACTCCAAGGATATTAAAACTGGATGGAACCCCTATAAAAATAGTGGGCATGATCAAAGATATTCCTATAGTTCTTCATAGGCTCCCTCAACTTACAGTTATACAAGAAGTAGTAGTAGATTTAGAGCCTTATTTTGGCATGTGCCTGTCTAGAGAATTTACTGCCAAAATAGGAGGATATCTCTCTCTTGATTTTTCACACCTCGAAATCCCATTCAAAGGAAAAAGGGTGAAGATATTCAATGAGAAACCTTCCACCTTCCATGTCGAGAAGCTTGGAGAAGAGGAGAAAACCTCTACTACTGTAAACATGATGACTGAAGAACTGACAGACTTGAGTCTGATGGAAGAAGCCCTTAATGAGTTACAAGAAGAAGACCAATTTTCCCTCCTAGATTTCAATGCCATGATCGAGATAGATCTGGGGAGCTACACCATTCAAAAACCTGAGAAAAGCAAATCTACTTCTTCCCCGCTACCTGATATATCCACTAATCAATTGTGGAAGCTTTTCTTTGATGGTGCTAGATGCAAAAATGGAGCTAGAGTAGGCATTGTCCTAATCGCTCCAACTGGTGAAGAGAAAGTCTTCTCTTACAGGTTAACCTGGAGCTGCACCAATAATGCAGTAGAATATGAGGCACTCTGTTTGGGTCTAAAAAAGGTAGAAAATATGGGCATTAAACAACTACAGATTTTTGGTGATTCTGAGCTAATAGTAAATCAAGTGACAGGGAAATGTGTAAGCAAACAACATTATCTTAAGGCTTACAGAAATAAAGTCTAGGATTTGCTAGAATATTTTGAATCCCTGAACATGAAAGCAATCCCCAGAGAGAAAAATACGCATGCAGATTTGTTGGCTTCAGTAGGGGTAAACTTTTATCCTATAAGCAATGTTATTCAGAAATAAAAAATAGTCAGATTGATATACAGGCCTTCTGTACCTGATAGAGATACCTTCTGGCAGGTTTTTGAGAATGATCAACATATAGTAGACTTCCTAGTCCATGAGATGAATTGCTCCAACAATAGAGTAAATGAAGATGAAGAAGAGGCAAATGTCATCCAGTTGAAAAATAATCACATCCCTAAGGGGTTGGTCACACTTGAGTCTCTATTTGATAACAATGATAGGTCAACAGGCCATAAGATGAAAGTTGACAAACATAGATATAAGGAAGCTAAAATGGGACCTGACAAGGCCATCAAAGTAGGGGTGAAAACTACAGATAAAGAACTGGATGAAATCAAAGAATTATGTAAGGAATTTCTAGATACAATTGTCTGGACCTATGGTGATCTAAAGGTGTACTCAAAGGAAACAATCCAACATACAATTGAGCTTCAAGAAGGTGCTAAGCCTTTTCATCAAAAGCAATGGCCAGTAAATCCGAAAATAGAAGCTTTGATGAAACAAGAGTTGTTGAAACTGCTAGAAGCTAAGATTGTATATCCAATCAAGCACTCGACATGGGTCGCTAATCTGGTACCAGTAAGAAAGAAAAATGGAGATATTCGACTATGTGTTGACTTTCACAATCTGAACAAAGCTTCGCTCAAGGATCATTACCCCCTCCCACAGATCGATCAGATCTTACACATAGTTGCAGGAGCTGAAAGGTTTTCTCTGTTAGATGGTTTCTTTGGGTATAATCAGGTATGGGTCAAAGATGAAGACCAATTTAAAATAATGTTCACAACCAAATGGGGAACATTTGCTTACCAAAGGATGCCTTTTGGGTTATCAAACGTTGGAGCGACTTTTCAAAGAGCCATGGACGTAGCCTTTGGAGAACTTGTAAACAAAATAATAGTGATATACCTGGATGATATGACTATTTTCTCTCATAGGAAAGAAGATCATATAACTCACCTCAGGAGAGTACTGGAAAAATATCGAGAGTTTGGGATATCCATAAACCCCAAAAAATCTATTTTTGTCATGGAGGAGGGAATCTTACTTGGTCATGTAGTTTCAAAATCTGGTCTAGCCATAGACCCCAACAGAGTGAAAGCCTTATTGGAACTTCCCCTCCCCCTAAAAAAAAGGGCTTGCAATCATTTTTTGGTCAAATCAATTTCATGCACAAATTCATAGCAGATTTTGCACAAATTGTTAAACCTATGACTGAATTATTGAAAAAGGATGCCATTTTTAAATGGACAGATACAAGAAAACAAGCTTTTCAATAGATCAAGGAGCAAATAGCTCAAGCTCCTATCCTAGTAAACCCAAACTACTCCAAGGATTTTATCTTGTATGCCATAGGTGAACAGGGAAGCTACGCCACAGTACTCACTCAGAAGGGAACTGACAATGAAGAAAGGCCTATCGCTTTTCTGAGTCAAAATATGCAAGAACATGAGGAAAAGTATAATTTCATTGAAAAATAGATTTATGCTATCATGAAGTCCCTAAAAAATTTTAGGCACTTCTTATCATAGAGCAAAATCATAGTCTATACAATTCACCCTGATGTACGAAGCTTCATTACGCAAGGGGAGCTCGGTGATACAAGAGCTGATTGGGTAACTAAAATACAAGAGTATGATGTAGAAATACACCTAGCCAAACTAGTCAGAGGTAGAGCATTGTGCCAAGAACTTGCAAAACAAGCATCGATAGATTATGTAGCTTGCCAGGCTCAAGAATCAATATCAGATGAAGATCAATCTTCAGAACAGCTTGATTGGGCGGATGAGTTAATTAGGTATTTTTAGACTGGAATATGTCCGACAAACTTGAATGCTTCCCAGAGAAGAAGATACAGGATTCAAGCTCTAAAATACACTTTATTTCCTAAAGGATTATATAGGAAAAACTTGGATGGAGTACTGCTTCGATGTGTGTCAGAAGAACAGAAGCAGAAGATTTTAAAAGAATTTCATGGAGGTCTATCAGGAGGACATTACTCTGGGAGAACTACCACACTAAAAATCATCAAGACTGGGTGCTACTGGCCAATGATTTTTGTAGATGCTTTCAAAATCACAAGAAACTATGAAGAATGTTAGAGATATATGGGAAGGAACAGGAATGCACCATTACCCCTAAAAACCATTCAGGTTGAAGAACCATTCCAGCAATGGGGCTTAGATTTCATAGGCATCATAGAGCCAAATTCATCGATAGGTCATAAATACATTCTCATGACCACTGATTATTTCACAAAATGGTCTGAAGCAATACCCACAAAAAGGAATGACCAAGAAGTGGTGATAGAATTTGTAGAAAGCTTGATCACGAGGTTCGGCATCCCAGATGCCTTAGTCACAGACAATGGCTCACACTTTGTGGGAGCCAAGATAGTTGACTTCGCAAGAAAATATGGGATATACTTAAAGACGTCGTCAAACTATTATCCTCAGGGTAACGGATTAGCTGAGTCCATGAATAAAAATCTACTCAAGATTTTGAAAAGAACACTCAAAGATAATAAAAGGAGTTGGCATTCTTTGATAAATCAGGCGCTTTGGGCTGATAGGATCACAATAAAAAAATCTATCAACACATCCCCTTATTCTCTGGTCTATGGTAAAGAGGTTGTACTCCCAATACACATAGAAATACCAGCTCTAAAATTGTTGGATCTAGCTGGTACCGAAGAAGCAGAACCAATGGAAAATAGGTTGATCCAACTCCTACAATTGGAAGAACAGAAGGAACAAGCCTATGATCACTATCAAAAACATGCAGTTGCAATGAAGGGATGGTTTGACAAGAAGACAACTCTAAGGAACTTCAAAGTAGGAGACCTAGTCCTGAAGTGGAATGAAAAGAAGTCAAAACCAGGAAATCATGATAAGTTCGATACATTCTAGGATGGCCCTTTTGAAATCATTGAAGAAAAGCAGCACAATTCCTTCCAGCTGAAATATGAACAGGGCCAGATCCTAGCCATTCCTATTAATGGTTTTCACCTAAAGCTATATTACAAGTAACGGGTTCTGACCTATCCTTGTATATATTTTGTTTTATGTATATAAATAACCTTGTAAATATGTTACTTTTTATAAGATTCTCCATTTTTTTGTCACAATGGCACATTTTTGGCACAAGAATATCTCGCCAAGGCAAAATGTCATGATGGCATGACTTTTGGGCATTCATGGCCCCCTTTCAGATAAAATATCATGATTTCATGACTTTTGGGTAGAAGAGTGTCTCTCCAAGGCAAAATGTCATGATGGCACGACTTTTGGGCATTCATGGCCCCTTTCAAAATGTCATGATTTCATGACTTTGGGAAGGGCTCAGGAATGTTGACATGACTTTTGGGCATTCATGGCCCCCTTTTATAAAATGTCATGATTTCATAGCTTTTGGGATAGAAGTACAACACATGTTCTAAAATATCAGAATGCCATATCAGACCTGACACCTTGGGTAGTAGAATGCCACATCAGGCCTAACATTTTGTACAGTTGTGCACCATGTCAGAGTAGTCAAAAGTTTTGATAATAAAAGTAAGCATCTCGAGAACACAAAAAGCACCACTCTTAAAAATGAAATCATACTTGCTGATTGGATCCAAAGATGACATTGTCTTATTGGCCTGGTACCACAACGAAAACTTTTCATTGGCCTATATCATAAATGGCAACTCGAGGTAGTTGGTATCCTTAAAAGCTAGCACACTAACCGAAACTCCTACCAACATTCAAAATCAGCATTGAGATGCGTACTACCAATCACAATTACTCCACATCACCTAAGCAGTTTAATTGTGTATATTTTGGCATGAGCATGCACAATGTTTTATATTATCAATTTTTCACCTCCCTCTTTTCATCTTCTATCTTCTTGCTCTCTATGTTCTAATAGTCTCCCAAAAAATTCTACAATTTTTGGATGACATCTCTATGTTCTGAGTACTCAAGTTATAGGTAACAACATCACGATGGCTACCCCCTAGCTCCAGGTTCTACATCTGCACCTTCAAAGAAGAAAAGGAGTTCGAGTGTCAAAGTAAACAACTTTGTAGATCCCGATGGCCACATTACAGACATGAAGCTGACATGGAGAGATCTAGGACAAATCCACAAGGACATAGCTACCAGGATGACCGTAGATGCTTCTCCTTCAAACCCAAGCAATTTCCCATACTACTCTATGCTCTACTGGTATGTATGCCCCCAGGTCCACCCCTACCTAGAATTAATTAGAGCAATGGCAAAACTATATGATGTAAAAAGTAGGAGTGTAAAAAATTACAAAGGAGAGACCCTTTTTACAATAGATCCCGACACAATCAGAGTAGTTTTTTCCCAAGGATATAAACCTCTAGTTCCCCCCATTTTGTTTGATCCAACCAACTCTACGAAATATTATCTCAATACCCCAAACATAAGGGCTTTCCTCCAGTAGAATCTTGAAAATGATCTCCCTAAAGGTTCCATCCCCCAATCTCCCATTCCCTTGTCCAAGTTCAAAAACAAACAACTCTTCTCTATGTTGGCCATGGTAGCAGGGTTGGAAGATGACTCTCAGGTTCATGGGTGGCAAGTTGCAGTGGTGTAGTGCATTTCAATTTATAAGTTTTATGATAAAACGTGCATGGACCCAAACAAAGTTCCACTTTTCTTCGACTGGCCATCCTACTTAGCTCAACAGCTACATGCGGGACTATCAAAATTGCACATAGAAGCCCCGGATGCTTTCAGGTACTCCTCCTATTTGGTTTGGCTCTTCTTTTTTCAATCAAAAAATTTGAAGTCTATATCTGTAACTCAAAAAGATGCAAGAGGAGAAAATCTGCATGTATGTGAGTGGACTCCGCTCCTCTCAAACGAGGGTTCATATTATCAATTCAATATGGAATTCCTGGGCCCTACTCTACAAATTGTGCTAGGACCTATGCCGAGGATTCCTAAGCAAATGGAAGAGACCCTGAGACGTCCTCACGCAGAAGAAGGAGACTGGTTCATCCTGACCCAAGGAGTGGTCATAAGGCTTTACGACTTCACAGAGAAGCCTTTCTTGTTGCCTTACTACGTCACCAAGTGACTCTTCACCTTAGAGTATGTAAGGCAACAAGAATTCATCAACTATACATTTGGGACAGGTGCCCAAAAAACCCACACTTGCCTCATGCCCTTCCAGTTTGAAGGGGTAACCATGTCAAAGAAAGGAGATCATCAAAAAATTGCTCAAGTATTAAGAAACATGAAGCTGGTGGAGCTTCCACAGAGGTGGAAATATGATCCCGAAGACATATTCACCAAAAGGCAAGCCACTCTGAATAAGGCTCCCTTCCAAAAATTCCATGCCTCTGATAGGGACATTGAGCAAGGCCAAAATAATAGTGAGGATCAGCCTCTTGAATGGCATGTCGAAAGAATGCAGCCACTAGCTTCGTGGCATGATTTCTATAAAAATCTAGTGGATTACAGTCCAGATTCCTGTCCAACCCACATAATCGACACCAAGAATTTCAAAAAAATGAAGAAAAAGGGAGATGACTGGGATGATGCCAAAATCTTGGCATGGTGGCAAATACGGTGCCACATTAATACTTTCACAAGATATGGGCTCAAAATGGATACAAAGTTCTGTACCAAATATGATGAGCACCATCAAAATTGGTTCGCAACTCTAGTTGACAAGGTCCCACTTGGTATAGGTGGCGTTCTCCCCAAAAAATCTGAGAAAGATGTTAAGAAGGGAAAGGGGAAGGAAGTTGTAGTTGAACAGACAGAAGCCCCAAAAAGAGACGTTAACTATATCTTCCACGTTCAGGATCAGACACAGAGTCTGAAGATGTTGCTCCACTCGAACGTAAGAAACCAGCATCTGGGTTGAAGAAAAGAAAAGTAGAATCAAAAAAGGGAGAAGGCGAAAGAAGAGAAAAATACAAGAATCCTCTTCTAAAGAATCTGAAGAAGAAGAGGAACGAGAAAAGATAGAAGATAAGGAGGAAATAGGGGAAAACTCTAAAAGGAATATCTGAACATGCACAAGAAAAAGAACAAGTGGCTAAAGAAGCAGAAGAGGCTCCCCAAAAAGAGCCTCCAAACAGGAGCAGACCCCACCACTGGTAACTGATGGTACAGATATTTCATGTCTAAAACATATAGCAGAAGTCTATTCAAAAATCATAGGAAAGCTCCAATCCACAAAAGGAACAAGAAAAATCTCCAATTGATCTTGATACTCCCTCTTCTTCCCCTCATTCCCATAGAATTTCCCCTTCCCATTCAAAAGATAAAGATGTTTCAAAACCGTCATCACCTCCTAAATCCCCACAAGTTTCACCTCATCACACCCCAACCGGGTCTCCCTCTCAACAAATGAGCATGGAATCTTCTCTACCACCCACACCATTTCCCCTTTCCACAAACCTGTTGAGTCTTAAATCCCTACAAAGCACCTCCTCTGCCAATAATCCTATTGTCACCAAATTACAAAAAATGAATAAATCCATGATGAATGTCGCAACATGGATGAAGTCACGGAGTTCTCCAAATGCTACTGATATGGCTCAAGTGTGGGAAGGAATAGTATTAGACCCGATCGACATGAAACAGTCTACCATGAAGATGACTCCCCTAGTACAAAATATAGAGAAATACATGACTCTGATTGACTATCAAGCTGAAATAATTACAAAAGACATTACCCAACTACCAAAGGAGGATGAGTGGAGCAAGGCCCAGACTCACATGGGGATGATTTATCTGAATGCGGAGCATTACAAAGAAAAATTCCTCAGAGAAGAACAGGCTCGACAAGCGGTTAGAGGAGGCCTTCAATCAACAGAAAATCATTGAAAAGGCTCTCAAGAATGATGCCAAGAAATGGGAACAAAAGTTCAATGAAGCCGCTTCCTTCCAAGAAAAGGTAGCCAAGGTAGAGGAACAGGTCCAAACACTACAACAACAAATAGAAGATCTGAATAAGCAGTTGTTGATAGTTTCAGAAAAGACTCAGGGCTTCTCCAAGGAAAAGGTGATAGTAGTTCGAAAAGAAAAGCTTGCGATAGTTAGCAAGCTAGTCCTCAAAGCTAGACCCACTCTGGCCTACCTTTCCAAGGTCAATAGTACACTAAGTCAGGTAGAAAAAGAATTTGAAGCTTCAATTAAGCTCCTGACGCCAAGAGTATCTACAGCTAACAAAATCCAAGTCCTGGCAAATAGTACACAAGCAATAGCTAGCTACAGAGCCCAAGATGAAAACTGGTCCCAAGCCAAATTAGTCGCCAAGAACTTTTTTAAGAGACATAAGTTGGTGACAGTAGCTGTAAAGGTAATGCAAGAGTTGAAGGCAGAGGCAAAGTCAATTTTGAAGCATGCTAATATGGCTGAAGGCTATGGTATGCCTAGCTTTTGGGATTCACATTCCAATCTCTTAGCAGAAGATAAGATAAAAGCTATTTGGCAGAATTTCTTTGATGATATATCAAAAATTAATAGTTGGGAAGAGTCGGTACAAGAAGATCATATTTTTAGCATGGCTCAAGATATCACCCAAATAAATTCCAGTCTGAATGAGCTATACCTCAAGTCAAAAAATCTATCTTATGATAAGGTAGAAGAATTGGAGTACTTGTATGCTACTTTCAAAGAAAAAGTGGATACTGATGAAGAGACCTAGAAAAAATCTTGTACCGCCTATAATGAGGTTGTTCAATCTAAGGACAAACAAGATAAAGAGAGGCAAGCCAAGGCCAAGAAGATAGCATCAAGCAGTACAACATCTTCAGGTCAAGAAGAAGCAAAAAAATCTGATGAAGAGTCCCTAGAAGAATGATCACTCCCAAGCTTGAATTTTATTTTTTGTTTACACTTGGTATCATTCCCTTTATTTCCCCTCATTTTTCTTTATTTTTAATTCTCTTTTTTTGACTTCATTTCCCAATGGATAAAGGCTCTAAGTTCTAACATTCAGTTAACATAATTACCCTAGGAGGCACCAAGAATGTTGGTCAAAATGACAACACCTAGGGAAATAAAGGTACTTTCCTCAAATTTTGAGCAAGCCAAGGAGAAAAGTCATGATAGCATGACATTTTGAAGAGCCAAGAGAGCCAAGGAGAAAAGTCATGATAGCATGACATTTTGAAGAGCCAGAGATCCAAGGAAAAAGTCATGATAGCATAACATTTTGAAGAGCCAAGAGGAGCCAAGGAGAAAAGTCATGATAGCACGACATTTTGAAGAGCCAAAAGCGAGCCAAGGAGAAAAGTCATGATAGCACGACATTTTGAAGAGCCAAGAACAAGCCAAGGAGAAAAGTCATGATAGCATGACATTTTGAAGAGCCAAGAGTGAGCCAAGGAGAAAAGTCATGATAGCATGACATTTTGAAGATCAAGCGAACCATGATGTCTAAAAGGAAGTGGGGAAGATCTCTGTAACAAGAATATCTTAACCTTTTTGGTTAGAAGCTCCATGACTTGAAGAATATCTCTGTAACAAGAAAGATCTCGATCTCCAACCACTCCTTTGCTAGAATAAGCCCACGGGCAGTTTGTTGTAACAACTTTCAGTTTTCTGTTATGTAAAACTCTATATATAGGATGAGCGACCTAATTTCAAGGTCGGCTCTTAGGTGTTTACAAGGCTATGTATTCAGACTTATGAAATATTAATAGAGATCATTCATCCTGGTTCTGAGCTCATTTGGTGTGCAAGTATGTATGTGATTGTCTATTGCTAAGTTTAAATCTATGTTGAATGTATCATACATTAATTCTTAAGCTGAATTTATGTATTAAATGTTCTATTAGATCTGCAATTTGCTTCACGGATAAACTGCTGTAGAGATATATATACATTGAATGATCTTAGTTTCTATGTTTTGGGTCTTATTATGCTTTTCTGCAAAAGGTTGAAGTAGTACTGTGTTGTTGCTTAATCTGTACCTTATTATTCTCCTAGCATTGGCTATATTTCCCTCTCTTTAAGCATTCCTTTCTCTCTACCCTTTTCCCATAAAAAACAAGGAACCAACCTTCTCTGGAGACTGAACCAGGCAAGCTCTATTTGAGCCTGGTCATTCAATGTTGACGAAGTCTTGGGTGCAAATCATAACCTAAGGCGGATTTCATTCCAACAGGACTAAACCATGTAAAAATAAAAAATCGGCCCTGCTCACCCAGGTCTGAAAAATATTAGATCGATGTTTCACTTCCTGAAGATGTTGTACAATGCATAGAAAACTCTATGCATGTAGTTTTTGATCAAGAATCAATTGTACTATAGGGTTTAAGGATGGTCTACGCCCCCTAGTTAATAATATTGAATGTATATGACTATGTGGTTTACAGTTTCTAAAGTGATGACTCTGCTTCACTCTTCTTTTAATCAGACATGCAGGGAAAAGTATGTTGAATGCGTAGAAATAACATAAAGTGACTAAACCCTAATCAAAGACTATTTCCATTCTATGATCGTTACATGATGTAACAATGACTAAGACAATTTCTAAGCAATCAATTGAAACTTTATTAACGATCAAGGCAGATACAAACATCAATTCATCAATTGAAAATCTCCTTAAATACAAACATGGGTGAGTTGTGACATCATCCATATTGGTTGTGATTTTACCTCATTAGGACCTTTCATTAGGTTTCAATTGGAAGATAAAAATGAACAGGTGGAGATGGATGTATTGTATATTCAATTTGGACATTTCACAAAATGACGATCAGATGAAAATTCCAATAGCAAAGAGAGTATATGTCCCACATTTCTTATGTAGAGGGCTTAGTACAAAATATAAGGATTCATTTACCATCAATTTAATAACCACCAAGCGGTGGTTGCAACTCCGTTGGTGGTGGTTTGAACAAACTAATGGACATTTAGTAGTGGCTTCAAATATTCATTACTAGCCTCAAGTGATAGTATGTCCTTCCAATAGGGATCTCTTCTTTTGATATTATAATACCACCACAATATAACCATAGCTTAATAAATAACATCGAAATTGTCATAGCCACATAACAAGCTCATAATTATACTAGGAGAAGAATTACCCCTAAAATCGGTTTGAATTGAAAACCTTGTTAAACATGATTCTGACAAGTCACTAGGGGGTGCTTAGTAATAATCAAAATCATATATCACTTACTAACGACTGATAATGGTAGTCAATTCCCACTAAATTAGAGGTATCAATTAGATTAAACACATCTTATGTAGGAATCATTTGAACCAAGGAAATAATAGATTATAAGTTTGTTGGGAAAACAATTTATTTAAACAATTAATTCATTAATATGTAGGAATCATACCCAAAATACTTATGTCTAATAAAAAATACAATGTCATACCAATCATTATGATGTATAAACAATCAAACACATAGTTTGTATGAGGAGAGATTCAACTTGGAGATAATTGACATCTTGAAAGCCTTCTCCTCCCCTCTAAAGCTCCTCTAGCTATCTTTCCAAGACGCCCTCCTCCTCCAAGAAAAATTCCTAATGTCACTCATCTTGGCCAAATACCTTTAATTAAAACTTAGTACTCTCCCAAATATTTTTTGTTTTTGATCCACCAAAGTGGAGAGCATACTCCCTAAGCTTCAATATTTCCCTTTTCTCTCCAGCCTCACTTTTCCTTCTCAAGATGACTTCTATAAATAGATTTTTCTAGCTTCCTTTTCCTTCATGAGCAAGAAGGTGGGTTTATTATTAAATTATTAAAAGATACCTTTTTGAAGTCAACCCATGTAAAGTAAATAGTGAAATTAATATTTTACTAGAAAGGAGATTCCAAGGGATAAGGTGGGAGTACTTTGTTTATCTTGGGCCTCCCCTTTCCTAGGGCAACTATAAGGTCAACACCAATACTTTTTGGAAGTAGGGAGAATTCAATATTAGAATTGTTAGAGGTAAGGAAGAGAATCTCTTCTAAATATTAACCATTATGAAGCAGCCATGTGGAAGTAATAATAGTTCATCCACTAATAAAATATTATTATTATTTAATTAAATAATGATATTGCTCTTTTGGGTCCAATTAAAATTGGACATGTGTGATAAGAGTATATGCTCCTAACTACATTTTTAATTAGTTGTAGTAGGACTAACTGAATATGTTTTATTTATTTTTGCAAAAGATAAATCTTCAAATTTATCCTTCTCAAAAATCCCTGTTAGCTTCTCCAAACTATTCAAAATCCTCTAATTGCTCTCCAAAACTCTCTAAATCATTTTTTTACAATGCAATTATTTTAATTAGGGGTTTTGTAGAATGGATTAGGGTCTACAAACATTTTATTTAGGTATTAATTGATCCCTTAGGTCAACTAATAACCTTTTTAAAATTCCTACTGGGGTGGACTATGACAAGTATTGCTACTACAAAATTAAAATATATTTTGGTACCTATTTTCAAAAAATTTAGAGCTCATTTTTGCATAACCTTTTTAGAACAAAATTTATCCTATTTTAATAGGTGGAAAATACCCTACTCCATGGAGTTGACGCATGCATCTATCCATCCAAGTGGTAAGATCTAGTTGATAGGAGATCATGTGTTAAGAATTTGCATAAATCAAGTTATGGGTTTAGTTTATAACCTACCTTTTATAATTTCCTCTTCTTTGAATGAATTTCATCCTAACCCACAACATGGAAGATTGTTTAGTAGGATTTACAACCTTATGTGTTGGACAAGAAGTCATAGGATCTAATCATGCTCCTATATTATTGTCTCCTTTGCTTAATTTATCATAGAAAATGTCTATATTTAAGGAGTAGTAACTTCATTCTAAATAAAAAAAAAGTGGAGTGGAGGATTTATATAATATTTTGGTTTCTCTCAATCATGGGTTTTAGTTTATGGTTATCATATTTTTTGTGCACCCAACAAGGTGGAAGCATTGTCACCTATAGAGGCATTGTACCTTTCATCAACATGGTTATTATGGTCAAGTTGTCTAAGAAAATTTTAAATATATTGATCGAGAGTTTGACTCAATTTTGAATCATGTGCCCTCCTTTTTATAGTAAAACCTTCAATGCACAATCCTCTAAAGGTTTCTTTTTAGGTAGAAGCAAAGAGAAAAATGACTTAAAGGTAGAATTAGAGTGTTAGTTAGATGGAGGATTTTTGTTAGTAGGAATATTTTATTTGATTCCTCATGACATTCTTTGGCATGATCTTAGCAATGATCTCTTTTCTTAACTAGCATGGAGGTTGATATGACACCTCTATGTGTTATACAACCTTATTTTTTATATTTATATATACCTTTGACTAATTAGGAGAAAACATGTCAAAATAATAGTTGATGAGATAGTCCCATGGTTTTTAAAAAATAAAAATTCGAGTGGTTCATTTATGAATTAACATATGTCATGTGGCAAGTTATGATTGGATATCATTTTGCTATAATTTGAGGCTTTGATTTTTTCTTTTTGGGGGGATATTTGTGAAAATATTTTGGGTCTTTTTTTTTAATCTCATGATTTTTCAATCTCTTTACCTTCATAACATTAGTTCATAAACCTAGTATAGTGTTAGGGCCCAAATTATGTAGAAGAATACTCATGCCATATTACCTTAATTTGAAAGGGTAAATTTACCATATGTTATGCAATTAAAATATTTGGCCTATAGTTATAGGAGATATAGTTGAATTTATGACAATTATAGTAGCTTTTAAATATTTGAAAGGGATATAAGAAAAGGATGCAAAATTTGCTTTAGTCAATCCCTCGTTCTCATTTGGGCTGTTTATTTAGCTTATTCATGAAGATCATGATATCTTATTTCTTCCATTATTTATCTACGTACTCTTGGAAGTTGGTAATGAATTCATAATCATGTCCATGAAAAACCTCTTTTGGAAATAAAAATTAGGTGGCTTAAGGGATTACTAAAGTTTCCAAATAAGATGATGCATTTTGTAAAATAGGAAAGTTATACCTCCAAGTCTTACCTTACAGGAAAACAATAGATTGAAGTTTATTTTTTAGAGGAAATAATATTATTGTCCATTACTTATATGGAGTCTTAGTGGAGGTGTTCTTTGGATATTTATGAAGAACACAAGCTTATACTGAGAGGGGGTGAACAGTATAAGGCCACTTTTTACTTTTCTTTCCCAAACAATATTATGCAATGTATAGATAGCAATATTAACAACAGTAATCAAAGCAATGCATAAATCACCACACAAAATAGAGACACCACAATTTACGTGGTTCACCCAATGTGGGCTACTCCACGGAGAAAATATTTCACTAAAATATTCTCAATCAATCTCTTGGGAATCCTTTCCCTATTACAATGTTTATGGACCTCTGTCCAAAGGAGACACCAATCCCCTAAATCAAGTTCATGGATCTCTATCCATAGGAGAACTCCTTCTCCTCTGCTCTCGCTGGTGATCCTCTAGAAGACTACTGCCTCCACTACACTGGCTTGTGGATCTCTCTCCACTGAAGACTCTTGTCCCCACTCAGAAGACCTATCCTCACTACCCTGGCTAATGGATCTCTATCCACTAGAGACTACTGTCCTCTCTGCTCTGTCACCTCCAAAGCTCTATCTCAAATCTGCACTAAACATAGTCCTTCGGTCTAGCACAAATCTGCTCAATATCTATCTCTGGTCTGGCACAAACCTATCCTCAAATCTGCACCAAAATCTATTCTCAAATCTGCACTAAACATAGTCCTTTGGTCTAGCACAAATTTTCTCAATGATCTCTGTCCTCAAGCCTTAACTCAAGGCTTGACTCAACTCTACTGGATCTGCCCTAAACCTTAACTCAAGGTTTGAACAAATCAATCAACTCTGCTCTCAAGTCTTCTCAAAGACTTATCTCAAATCTGCCTTGTAAGCTTCCACAAAATCTCACACTAATATATCCACAAGTCCTCTCTAGAACTTTTCCAAATATGCTCAACAAGTCCTCTCTAGAACTTGCTTAAATATTCTCAACAAGTCCTCTCTAGAACTTTCTCAAATATACTCTACAAGTCCTCTCTAGAACTTGCTCAAATATTCTCAATAAGTCCTCTCAAGAACTTATCCAAATCTATATTGTAAGCTTCCACAAAAGCTCACACAAAATCAGTCCACAAGTCTCCTCAAATACTTACCTCAAATCTACTCAACAAGTCCACACAGAACTTGTCCAATATCATAGAAACATAAAGAGAATTGTTAGAGACTCAATATGCTCTATACTCATCACAATGCTCAATCACTCTCTTAGAAACATAAGGAGAATTGTTAGAGACTCAATATGCTTCAAATTCAACTCAATGCTCAATCACTTTCTCAACTCAATTCAGAATATAGAATAGTTTGTTTTATGGAACTTGAACAATCACTTCACATACCCACTTGACTAGGTTCAACCAACTATATTACTCAACCAAACACTCAATGAAACAACCCTTGCTTACAAACCCTAGTCCAAGCTTATGATCACTCAACTCAAAATATTTCCAACAATGCTCAACATCAAATCTCACATAACAATGATACTCATGTTCTTTTCAAACTCTAGTTCAAGTTCTTTGCTCAACAACTCACTTCAACAACAATGCTTATAAAACAATCTTCACATAGCAATGATACTCAATCCTTAGTTCAAGTTCTTCACACAACCAATGACTTCAACAACAATGCTTATCAAACAATCTTCTCATAGCAATAATACTCAATCCTTAGTTCAAGTTCTTCACACTACCAATGACTTCAACAACAATGCTTATAGAACAAGGTTTTAACAACAACTCTTTATTCCAGAAAACCTTGAAGCATTAACTCAACTCATTCAATAGGAAACCCTAATCAAGTCCTTTTCACTCCAAACTTATTTTCTAGAAAACCAACCAATCAATTTAACTAAGGAAGAATGTGCTCATACCTTTTTCTTGATGATGGAGGAATCTCATAAATCTGCCACAAACATAAACACTCTTTTGCCAAGCTCAAAGAAATTATTAGATAATAATCTTCCTCAAAATACAATGTAAGTATCAAGACAAATATACACCTTATCACTCCACCTTTAAGAAATCATTCATCAACATTTACAAAAATTAATATACCACTTACACCTTATGATCTCCCCAACTAAAATAATATTCAATGCACTCTTCTTTTAAAAATAACTCAATGCTTAGAAGTTCCCTTTATCCTTTTATAAATTCAACAACTCAATGTGACACCAACACTTTATTTAAAAAATAAAGCAAGCACCTTATTCCTCCAAATTTCAAAAGATCAATAATCAAAATAAAAATATTTTAAGCAACCCTTTTAACTCCCTAAGACCTCATGTCAACTTTAGGCAATATAAAAAATAATCACAATTTTTATTACCTTGGCCTTGGTGGGAATCGAACTCACAACGCAGCCTTCACCCAATGCCCTAGCCATGGCTCCAACTACCGTGTGAGCTAGGTGCTCGCTTGAGGAGTGGAGAGCACCACGTGCTCAATAAACCTCCCTGCTTTGCCAAGAAAAATGTGCGTCATTCCCTTGGCGCTTCCAACACCAACGCAAACACTAGAATTCGTTGCTGTCGCATTTCGAATGCAGGTCACTTGGCACCTCAAACACTTTAACCAATGCCTCCTTGCCACTAGGCCACGCTGCCCAGATGGCTTCCAATTTTTTAGCGCTTTCATTTTTGTCCTTATTCTCTGGCACATAAAACACAGGATTCATTTCTCTTTTTCGCACGAGCTCTTCAATTCAAATTTGCATACTTTAAAATGTTCGAGCAAGGATAATTAAAATACCTCTTAAGGCATGGTTTATATAGTCCTTTCCCTCCTTTATGCAAACACGTCAATGCTCGAATTACCTCCAACCTTATTAGACGTCGGTGCTCGAATTTCCTTTGGAGCTTATTAATTTATAAAATATTTAAATTCATTTGAATTTAAATTTTATAAATTAATTCTTTAAAACCCTTTGGTTTTATTAAGACCATCTTCCATTGTACACCTTGGTATAAATAATATTTATTAATAAAATTTAAATTCACTTTGAATTTAAATATTTTATTAAATAAATATTAAACCTTCTTTTAGCTTTGCAATAGTCTTCCTTGGGTTTTTATGAAAAACCTTTTAACTTATGCTTCCACATAATAAAAAATATTATGGAGCCCTTTTGCCTTTAACCTCTGCTTTATTCCTCTTGACCTTTGACATCATCAATGGCTTATTTTTGGAGATCAATAACAACTCTTGACAACTTTGTTTCTTGACAATTTCCTTGACATTTAATGATGACTTCATTTCTTGACATCAATGACAACTTTGACTTAAGGACTCAAAATGTCCAACAATCTCCCCCTTTGTCATTGATGGCAACCCAAATTATTTTTACCGAAAACTTGACTTTTCCTTTGTTCTTCTCCCCCTGGGACATTGCTCCCCCTGGCTCAAAGCTCTCTCCTCTTTTCTCAAATACCAAATCTCTCCCCCTTACTCAAATCTCTCCCCCTTTGACATCAATGGCAAAGGGTCACCTTTGGGGCTCGGGGCTAAGAATGAGCCTCTTAGCTTAGCCCCTCCCCCACCTCCTCTTGAGGTGGTTAATTCTGGAGTGGGAGTATTTCTACTCCTAGAAAACATTGTTCTTTACCTTTATCCTCTTTCCTTCTTATCTGATCCTTCTGATTCCTCTGACTATTTCTTTCCATGTCCATGTTCCTGTTCATGTCTATATTCCTATCCCTATTCCTGTTCATATCCAAGTTCCTATTCTTATTCATATCCATGTTCCTATTCCTATTCTGTTCCTATTCATATCCATGTTCCTATTCCTATTCCTGTTCATATCCATGTTCCTATTCTTTTTGTTCATATTCATGTTCCTGTTCCTGTTCATGCTTGATTCTGGAATGTCTGTTCTACACCACTTTGTTGTGTGACCATAATTATTGCACTTGTAACACTTAATGTTATTATTCCTTGGAGGTGCAAATGTTTTAGGATTTCTCCTAGTAAAGCCATACCTTCTTCTATCATGAACCCTGCAATTCATTGCCTTGTGACCAAATTGATTACATGAGTAGCAATACCCATGGAAAAGTTATTTGTTCCCATATTCCTATCTTTCCTATGTCCTGCACTGTGAAGCCATGTGCCCAAACTTATATGAAAAGCATCTTCCATTGAAGCCTCCTTGCCTTGACCTCATTGGTCTCCTAGTCTCTCTTGACCTATTCTGATTGTTGTTCCATCTATATCTTCTTTGTGCATTGTTCCTGTTCTTGTTGAACTCTCTATTGTCCAACTCATCCTCAGATGTCTCACTTTATTTTACACTTTCTTCTTCTGAAGTATCTTCATCTAAAGTTTCTTCTCCTCCAAAACTTGAGGTTGACTCTCCTTCCCATTTCTTTTGATCCTGTCCAAATCCAAGACCTATTTTGCTTGATGTAGGCTTTTGTATCTTGATGAACTTATCTAAGTTCTTTGAGCTATTTTTGAATCCTTTTAGCTTGAATTTGGAGTCTTCCAAATCTTCTCTTAGTAGTGCCACTTCTTGTGCTAACTTTTCACATTCTAAGATCTTTGCTTCTAACTTATCCTTGAACCTTTTTGCCTTAGCCTTTGATTTTTCTAAATCCTCTATAAGCAATCTTCTCTCTTCATCACATTCTTGAAACTGAATTTCAAGTTTAGAGTGTTGCTTTCTTACCTTCTTTACCATGTCAAGGGCATAAATAAGTTCTCCTTTGAGATCATATCCATCCTTTTCTGAATATTCCTCTATTTGTTTACCTTTGTCCACATCTTTATTTTTTGTTGGCTTGTCTTCTATAGGATCACCTACTTCTTCTTCTAATGCCATTAGAAGGTTTTCATCTGGTCCTTCAAGTGCATCCTCATATTCATCATCACTAAAACTATAGCCATCCCTTGTACAATCATCTTCAAGATGTCCAAAGTTACCACATCTAAAACACTTGAGAATTACTGGAGTCCTTTTCTTAACTTGTTCTTTTTCTTCAATCATAAAAAGAACTTCATCTCTATCATTGTCTGAAAAACTAGCATCACTATCACTTGAGTACTTACTTGCATTATCCGCATAGTAGCTCCTCTTTTGCCTTTGAAAGAACTTCTTTCCTTGTCTGCTTTGTTTATCCTTGCCTTGCTTTTGGTGCCTATATTTCTCTGATTCCCTGTTCCTGTGATCCTATTTTTCTTCACCATTGTTATTCTTAGCTTCTTGATAGTCAGTTGCATAATGACCAAACTTTCCACAATTGAAACATTTAATAGATCTTGTATCTCTAGATCTTCTTGAATCCTTATTCCTTCTACCATAATTTGCTTCTTCATCACTGGATGACTCATTGCTTGATTCTGACTTCTTACCCTTAGTCTTCTTGATTGCTTTGAATGTTGCTTCCTTCTAGGGAATAGGATATTTTGTTCTTATCTCATGTGTTGTAAGAATACCAAGCAACATATCTCTTGTCAAAGTATCACCATCCATTGACACTTCTATAGCAGAAACTTTTTCACTGAATCTGTTTGGGAGAGTTCTTAAAACTTTATCACAAACATCTGATTCATCAATCTTCATTCCAAGTCCTTGCATAGCATTAACAACCTCATCAATTCGAAGTAGATAAGTACTAATGTTTTCCTCATCCTTCATTCTTAACTCCTCAAATTGTCCTTTGAGATTTCGCATCTTTGCTTTCTTGACACATTTATCTCCTTCATATATATTTTGCAATTTATCCCACATGTCTTTTGCAGTTTGACAATGCATAACTTTCATAGACTCTGTTCTATGCAAACCTCTCAAAAGTGCATTCATTGCTTTTGAATTGTAATGTTGTAGGAGCTTACCTTCCTTATCTATAGGAGGATTAATTAAGGGATCATATCCAAATTCAATTGCTTCCCAAATTTCATTGCCAAGTGCCATCAGGTAGATCTTCATTCTCATACTCCAATACATATAGTCACTTCCATAAAATACTGGTGCTGAATTATCTGAGGACACATTCTTAGAATCCATTGTGTTCTTGTTAGCTTTTCCTTCAAGCTGTTAAACTCTTCTGAAGGAACCCGCTCTGATACCAATTGAAGAACACAAGCTTATACTGAGAGGGGGGTGAACAGTATAAGGCCACTTTTTACTTTTCTTTCCCAAACAATATTATGCAATGTATAGATAGCAATATTAACAGTAGTAATCAAAGCAATGCATAAATCACCACACAAAATAGAGACACCACAATTTACATGGTTCACCCAATGTGGGCTACTCCACGGAGAAAATATTTCACTAAAATCTTCTCAATCAATCTCTTGGGAATCCTTTCCCTATTACAATGTTTATGGACCTCTATCCAAAGGAGACACCAATCCCCTAAATCAAGTTCATGGATCTCTATCCATAGGAGAACTCCTTCTCCTCTACTCTGGTTGGTGATCCTCTAGAAGACTACTACCTCCACTACACTGGCTTGTGGATCTCTCTCCACTGAAGACTCTTATCCCCACTCAGAAGACCTATCCTCACTACCCTAGCTAATGGATCTCTATCCACTAGAGACTACTATCCTCTCTACTCTATCACCTCCAAAGATCTATCTCAAATCTATACTAAACATAGTCCTTCGATCTAGCACAAATCTGCTCTATCTCTATCTCTGATCTAGCACAAACCTATCCTCAAATATACACCAAATCTATCCTCAAATCTCACTAAACATAGTCCTTCGGTCTAGCACAAATCTGCTCAATATCTGTCCTCAAGCCTTAACTCAAGGCTTGACTCAACTCTACTAGATCTACCCTAAACCTTAACTCAAGGTTTGAACAAATCAATCAACTCTGCTCTCAAGTCTTCTCAAAGACTTGTCTCAAATATACCTTGTAAGCTTCCACAAAAGCTCACACTAATATATCCACAAGTCCTCTCTAGAACTTGTCCAAATCTGCTCCACAAGTCCTCTCTAGAACTTGCTTAAATCTGCTCAACAAGTCCTCTCTAGAACTTGCTCAAATCTACTCTACAAGTCCTCTCTAGAACTTGCTCAAATCTGCTCAATAAGTCCTCTCAAGAACTTATCCAAATCTTATTTAAGCTTCCACAAAAGCTCACACAAATCAGTCCACAAGTCTCCTCAAAGACTTACCTCAAATCTGCTCAACAAGTCCACACAGAACTTGTCCAATCTCATAGAAACATAAAGAGAATTGTTAGAGACTCAATATGCTCTATACTCATCACAATGCTCAATCACTCTCTTAGAAACATAAGGAGAATTGTTAGAGACTCAATATGCTTCAAATTCAACTCAATGCTCAATCACTTTCTCAACTCAATTCAGAATATAGAATAGTTTATTTTATGGAACTTGAACAATCACTTCACATACCCACTTGACTAGGTTCAACCAACTTTACTCAACCAAACACTCAATGAAACAACCCTTGCTTACAAACCCTAGTCCAAGCTTATGATCACTCAACTCAAAATATTTCCAACAATGCTCAACATCAAATCTCACATAACAATGATACTCATGTTCTTTTCAAACTCTAGTTCAAGTTCTTTGCTCAACAACTCACTTCAACAACAATGCTTATAAAACAATCTTCACATAGCAATGATACTCAATCCTTAGTTCAAGTTCTTCACACAACCAATGACTTCAACAACAATGCTTATCAAACAATCTTCTCATAGCAATAATACTCAATCCTTAGTTCAAGTTCTTCACACTACCAATGACTTCAACAACAATGCTTATAGAACAAGGTTTTAACAACAACTCTTTATTCCAGAAAACCTTGAAGCATTAACTCAACTCATTCAATAGGAAACCCTAATCAAGTCCTTTTCACTCCAAACTTATTTTCCAGAAAACCAACCAATCAATTTAACTAAGGAAGAATGTGCTCATACCTTTTTCTTGATGATGGAGGAATCTCATAAATCTACCACAAACATAAACACTCTTTTGCCAAGCTCAAAGAAATTATTAGATAATAATCTTCCTCAAAATACAATGTAAGTATCAAGACAAATATACACCTTATCACTCCACCTTTAAGAAATCATTCATCAACATTTACAAAAATTAATATACCACTTACACCTTATGATCTCCCCAACTAAAATAATATTCAATGCACTCTTCTTTTAAAAATAACTCAATGCTTAGAAGTTCCCTTTATCCTTTTATAAATTCAACAACTCAATGTGACACCAACACTTTATTTAAAAATAAAGCAAGCACCTTATTCCTCCAAATTTCAAAAGATCAATAATCAAAATAAAAATATTTTAAGCAACCCTTTTAACTCCCTAAGACCTCATGTCAACTTTAGGCAATATAAAAAAATAATCACAATTTTTATTACCTTGGCCTTGGTGGGAATCGAACTCACAATGCAGCCTTCACCCAATGCCCTAGCCATGGCTCCAACTACCGCGCGAGCTAGGCGCTCGCTTGAGGAGTGGAGAGCACCACGTGCTCAATAAACCTCCCCGCTTTGCCAAGCAAAAATGTGTCATTCCCTTGGCGCTTCCAACACCAACGCAAACACTAGAATTCGTTGTTGCCATGTTTCGAATGCAGGTCACTTGGCGCCTCAAACACTTTAACCAATGCCTCCTTGCCACTAGGCCACGCTGCCCAGATGGCTTCCAATTTTTTAGCGCTTTCATTTTTGTCCTTATTCTCTAGCACATAAAACATAGGATTCATTTCTCTTTTTCGCACGAGCTCTTCAATTCAAATTTGCATACTTTAAAATATTCGAGCAAGGATAATTAAAATACCTCTTAAGGCATGGTTTATATAGTCCTTTCCCTCCTTTATGCAAACACGTCGGTGCTCGAATTACCTCCAACCTTATTAGACGTCGACGCTCGAATTTCCTTTGGAGCTTATTAATTTATAAAATATTTAAATTCATTTGAATTTAAATTTTATAAATTAATTCTTTAAAACCCTTTGGTTTTATTAAGACCATCTTCCATTGTACACCTTGGTATAAATAATATTTATTAATAAAATTTAAATTCACTTTGAATTTAAATATTTTATTAAATAAATATTAAACCTTCTTTTAGCTTTGCAATAGTCTTCCTTGGGTTTTTATGAAAAACCTTTTAACTTATGCTTCCACATAATAAAAAATATTATGGAGCCCTTTTGCCTTTAACCTCTGCTTTATTCCTCTTGACCTTTGACATCATCAATGGCTTATTTTTGGAGATCAATAACAACTCTTGACAACTTTGTTTCTTGACAATTTCCTTGACATTTAATGATGACTTCATTTCTTGACATCAATGACAACTTTGACTTAAGGACTCAAAATGTCCAACAATTTAAGGGAGTATTTAATATAGGCAGTGATCACTATGGTCTAGCCTACATCAATAGGTTTTAGATGATGAGGGAGATCCAAATGAGTCTTCCTCAATTTTGGAGGTCCACTAGAGCATCCATTATATGAAGATATTATTTTTACTCTCATTGGTCATTTAGTTTATTTTATGATGGGGTGTTGAAAGTGTAATAAGACTTATGGCCAAAGTTAACATTGCATAATGTAATCTAGGATTTTTCTTAGTGGTGAATTTTGCAATGTAGCACGAATTTTTGGATTTCCAAAATGTCAATTTTACAATTTTTGGGACCATAGAGGTCGACCAGTTCGTCGAAAAATTTTGGGATCTAATTTTTTTTAGGATAAATTCGCCCCATTTTCATAAGGTTTCCCACCCAAATTTTGCCCTAAATTTATTTAAAGTAATAAATATCCTGCCCAAATTGCCCCTTGTACCCCATTATATGTAGCTAACCCTGACAATGACTCCCATACAATTACAACATTTTTCTTGGATAGCGAGCGATAAAAAGCAGAGTACTAACAAAACCAGAGTCCACGACTACCAAAATGTGACTAGCAGAAGGCGACTGGTAGAAGGTGATTGATAGAAGGTGATTGATAGAAGGCAACTGGTGAAAGGCAACTGACAGAAGGTGATTGGCAGAAGGCGACTGACAAAAGGCGACTCGTAGAAGGTGACCAAATAAGGTGACTTGTAGAAGGCAACTGCAAAAGGTGACTGACAAAAGATGACTTACAAAAGGCGACTGACAAAAGGTGACTGGAAGAAGGCGACTAGTAGAAGGTGGTTGATTAAAGGTAATTGATAGAAGGTGACTGGCAGAAGGTGACTGCCAGAAGGTGACTGATAGAAGGTGACTGATAGAAGGAAACTAGGAGAAGGTGACTAACTAAAGGTTACTGATATAAGGTGAGTGGCAGAAGACGACTAACAAAAGGCAACTGATAGAAGTTGACTGGTAGAAGGTGACTAATGGAAGGCGACTGATAGTAGGCGACTAGAAGAAGGCGACTGGAAGAAGGTGACTAGCAGAAGGTGACTGATAGAAAGCCACTAGTAGAAGGCAACTTGCAAAAGGTGACTCAATTTATCCGTATGCTTATTTTACCATTAAATTTCATTTTTCATTTTATTAATGGACACTCAATAATAAGGTTTATTCTGCCTATGAACAATATTCATGGGACAGTCACAAATTCTATTGTCTCTAGCAGTAGTTCTCTTTTATACCCATTATTTTCATATTTAAAAATGATGTTCTTTGTTCATGTTATTCTTATGTTCATACAGGTAAAAATTTCAACTGTAGGCAGTGGAAAGAAGGGAGGAGAGTCTTCCAATAAAAGGAGTATCCTCAAATACTTTCCTAATATTTCAAAATTCAGTCTGCCATCAACATCTGCACAAAATGAAAGTATGAACACCTTTACTCACCAATTAATTTCTTTACTTTGTTAATTTTAAATATAATGTCATCAATTCATAAAGAAGTGTATTTTTTGGTTGATGGCTTTGTTCACTTTTATCTATAGAAAACACTAGTATGCTTTTAAATGCCATAGTGATAATGAATCTACTATTGACACTAGAATTATCTCTACATAAAATATTGTTAACCCTGGTATACCTCCACTTCCACATATCCATGATAATAAATAATCCACACATGAAGATAATATCAATCAAATCGAACAACAACATGAAGAGATTCCTGAATCTAACATGCCAAATGGAAAAGAAACTAATAGTTCTTATGCAGTACCTACTTCTGGAGAATCTTCATCTAAAAAAAATAAACGTGCAAGGTTATCTAGATGGGCAATTAACAGATCATTTCATCCTGATTGGATATCAAAATTTCTATTTATTGAGCCAGTACTTCCAAAGAATTGTAGTGATGAAATAACAGAATTAAGATGCATAATTTGTAGTTGGAAACACGGAAAGGAGCATAGATTGCAACTTAAGAAAGATACAATAGAAAAATATTGTGGAAAGGTTTATATCAAAACAAAAGAAGGTGATCGAGCAAAACAAAAAACTTATAGGTGGAAGGATGCATCAAACTGCACATATATGAGATATGCGGAATAATATGATAAAGAAATGAAACAAAAACAAACATTGGTTGAGAAAGGTGCAATGATTCAAGCCCAATTTCAAAAAATGAATAAGTTAACTTTAGCTTCAAAAAGTTTGCAGTTTGTTGTTGTATTTTCTATTCTTAATAAGGGTAGACCTATGTCTAATTTCATAGATTATAAATATCTATTTCGACTAGCTAATGTACAAAACTTACCCAACGCTCATTGGTCAGATCGAAGTGGTTGGGAAATGGCAAAATGTTTGTCATTGGTTGAGTAGAATGACCTCAGAGAGAAAGTAAAAAAGGCAAAATTCATTTCACTTTCAATTTATGAGGTGACTGCAGTTGACAATACATCTTGGATTTGCATGCATGTTTACACATTGGAAAATCATTCAAGGCAACCTCATTTACTAGGAATACGTAAAATGGTGGAAAATTGTAATGCAGAAAAATTTTACAATGTTGTTGTAACTAGTTTAAAATAAGAAGTAGGAATGAATGAAATTGAAATAGCCACTAAGTTAATATGTGTAGGAGCTAATGGTGCTGCTACAATGCAAGGACATAGGAATGGTCTTTGTGTTAGACTACAAACATCGGTTACCCCATATTTGATCCCTATTCATTGCATGGTTCACAGAATGAATCTTGCATACAAAATTGTGGATACATTTACAAATGTTGCCAGAGTGGAAGAGCTTGTCCATGAAATTCATGAATATTTTTTACATAGTCCAAAAATATTTTCAAATTTTCAACAGTTTGCACTAGGAGTTACCGAAGGTAAAAAATTGTTTAAAGATGTGGATACTAGGTGGATTTCAATGTATCTATCGACATTAAGAGTTTTCAAAGAATATTAATCCTTGATAGGGTTTATGTATGCAAATCATAGGGTGGTTGATAAGGCTAAATATTTACTTTTTTGAATGAGTGACTTTGAAACTCTTCTCACATTGTGTGGAATTATTCCAATGTTAGAAAAAATGAATACTTTGATCAAAATTGCACAAGAAAGATCAATTTATATTGTGGATTTCATCAGGGTGAGAATACAAATTTGCATGCATATTGATATGATGTATGCATCTGGTCAAAATTTTATGGATCCCTTGTTTGAGAGTTGGAGAGCATTAACAAGTGTGAATAGTCCTCGAAGCTTTTTGAAGTTCAATATTAACGATCATCTGTGTATTAATGTCTGCGAAAATGAAATACCTTTATATTTTTATGGTGTGCAATTGGATATAGCTACAAATGAAGTTGAGAAAATTCCCATAACCTACAATATATTTCATGTGGTTGTGGATGATACACAACTTAAACTAAAACAAATAGCAGAATCATTGACAAAAGAAATTAGAGACCATTTTCAAAGAGATGAATTGCTAGAGGCTATGGGTGTGGTAAATCCAATGTTTTGGGATCCTTGTAATGAATACCATATTATAAATTCTTTGTTCCTCAAATACATGGGCAGACTTGCTGGCCATTTTAGTCAAAGTGTTGTAGTCAATGGCATTGAAATCAATGGCATTCTGAACAAATATCTTTTGACAAAACAATCCAACTATTTTGGAACAACAATGTCTGCTCAAGTTTCACAGCTCTCTAACCGTCATGAAGCAGGTTCTATTTCACACTTGTGAAGAATATTGCAACCAAGTACTATCTTAAAACATACTATGAGTGAATATTTTCATTTATATGAATTATGTCAAACGATGATTTTGGGATCCGTGGAAGATGAAAGGGTGTTCAGTGCACTTTCATATATAAAATCTAAAGTTCGAAATAGGTTGGACAAAAATTTGGAGAATTGCTTGAGAGTATATGTGTCGACCTATGAGGTGGAGGAGTTTCCTTACGAAATATCATTGTCACATTGGAGTTATTTGGTAGAGAGAAGAGGTGTAACAAATATTGATAATGATGAGGATGATGGTAACACTGGTCAGATTGTGACGACAATTTTTTTGGGAATGAGTGCAGAACATTTTGTACAATCTGAAAAGATTTTGTTTTAGCTTCCAGAATTATGATGCAAGGATGCATTCATTTGATTTTATTTCACATATTATCATTTTATTTGATTTCACATATCAGAATGAGAGGAAGCTATCATTTGATTTGATTTCACATATCATAATGAAAGGATGTTTTCATTTGATTTAATTTGAGTTCACATATTATTTGATTTGATTTCACATATCTGAATGAAAGGATGCTATCATTTGATTTGATTTCACATATCATAATGAAAGGATGTTATCATTCGTTTTGATTTCACATATCAGAATGAAAGGATGTTATCATTTGTTCTGATTTGAGTTCACATGTTATTATTTGATTTGATTTCACATATTATCATTTGATTTGATTTCACATATTAGAATGAAAGGATGTTTTCATTTTATTTAATTTGAGTTCACAGGTTATTATTTGATTTAATTTCACATATCAGAATGAAAGGATGTTATCATTTGTTTTGATTTCACATATCAGAATGAAAGGATGTTATCATTTGTTCTGATTTGAGTTCACATGTTATTATTTGATTTGATTTCACATATTATCATCTGATTTGATTTCACATATTAGAATGAAAGGATGTTTTCATTTTATTTAATTTGAGTTCACAGGTTATTATTTGATTTAATTTCACATATCTGAATGAAAGGATGCTATAATTTGATTTAATTTCACATGTTACATTATTTTTCTTGTAATATTTGTTATTCATGAAAGTAATTGCCTATGCTGTATTTTCTAACATTTCAAATTAATTCATATAACATAAAAGAACATATTACTGCATTTGCATAATTCAGTATTACTTAATATATCAACACAAACAATCAAAACATAACAACATTCAAAACAAAGTTTTAAAAAGATAACACATATCAAACATTATTTCTTCCACTTCAAATTAAGAACAACAAACTTTTATATCACCATAAATAATCAAAACATACTCTCTTTCATTGAATTCAACATTTAAAGAAGATACCATTCATTCGTTATTTACAATACATATCAAACATTATTTCTTCCACTTAAAATTTCCAATAGATAACATATTTTTTGGAAATAGTCATTCATTGTTTCAATTCTCAAAAAGGATACCATTCATTTACAATTTACAATATATATAAAACATTATTTCTTTCGGTTCAAATTACTTAATACATCAACACATATAATCCTAACATAACAACATTCAAAACAAAATTTCTAATAGATAACACATTTTTCGAAAATAGTCTCATTCATTGTTTCAATTCTAAAAAATGATACCATTCATTTGCAATTTATAAAACATATCAAACAGTATTTCTTCCACTTAAAATTACTTAATGCATTAACACATAATCATAACATAGCAACATTAAAAACAAAATTGCAAATAGATAACATATTTTTCAAAAATAGTCTCATTCATTGTTTCAATTCTAAAAAATGATACCATTCATTTGCAATTTACACAACATATCAAACATTATTTCTTCCACTTCAAATTACTTAATACAGACCCAGGTGTTGTAGATGAGTTGGAGAGGAGAGGGCAATCCTCCAAGGGAGGTCCTAGGTTCAAATCTCCACTCTACCAAAAAGCTGAATTGGGTATCCAAAATCCAATTGATTAAGTTGGTGCGGGCAGGGTCAGGTGTGACTCCCGAGTGACTTTGATGGTGTATAACCCCTGTTCATGGTCTCTCAGACCAAGGCGGCCCTGCAAGGGATTTTTTTCTTAAAAAAAAAAAAAAAATTACTTAATACATCAACACATATAATCTTAACATAACAACATTGAAAACAAAATTTCCAATAGATAAAACATTTTTTGACAATAGTCTCATTCATTGATTTTTGACAATAGTCTCATTCATTGATTTTTGACAATAGTCTCATTCATTGATTTCAATTCTAAAAAAGGATATCAAACATATCAAACATTATTTATTTCACTTAAAATTAAAACATAACAATAATTAAAAACAAAAATTCAAAAATGATAATATGAATTTTTTAGAAATTGCCTCTAACATTGATTTCAATTTTCAAAAAAATACCAGTCTTCAATATTTATAAAAATATAAAGATATAAAGAATTTTTGTTTCACTTGAAACCCAACACAACAAAGATCTATTGTTTTTCAATGTTTCCTAAAGGTCCACCCACATCTACCTCAATATACTTTTCTTCTAATGCCCCAGCCCTAACCAAAATTTCTACTATAGTGTTGATCCCCAATAACAAGACACTCTCTTTCTTCGCTGGTCTTCTTTGAAAGGTGCATTCAGCTCCTTCTCCTTTTCTTTTATTTTAGCCTCGACATCCAGGCCCCTATCTTTGATAACCTTCTTTAGGTAATTATTTTCTCTAACCGTCTGTTGTAACCTCTTCTTCAATTCAATAGCATTATTAATGCTAATTTTGGCAATATTGATCAAAACTTTCATGGCACTGACTTGTTGCTTTAGGTGCTGGAAATTAGACTACAAAAAAAAATTAAAAAAGGTTAATATTTATAAACAAAACATATTTAACAAAAAAAATATTTTTTAGTTTGATGTAGAACTTACATCAGCTGTAAGTCGTGTTGTTTCTACAACTGCTACTTTGTTCTGATCAAGTGCCCATTCATTGAAATATGCTTGGGCTTCTACATTGAGGTTTTCCAAATGATTCATAACAACGGTAAGAATTTAATCTCTGTATGTAGACTCGGCCTCCATAGTGCCAGATTCAGCTTTATGTAGCAAGGCATCGAGCTTTTGGGGCTCATTCTCCATCTTGAGAAACAACTATTTTCTTTTTGAAAAATTCTTATATCAGCCATTGATGGCTTTAATCAAAACCTTGGCATGATATTCCCATTCCTTCAATTTATCAATATCCGAAAGAAGAGTATTATGAACTACAACTTTACATGCATTGGCTAATAACACATTTTCAGAAACATTTAGGATATCATCTTTTGTAACAGTACCGACGGTGACTTGCTATGTGACGAAGGGGGAAACTTTGATGGCATCTATATTGACATCATATTCTTCTCCATCAATGCCCTCTTCATCCTCAATAATATCACTTGCATTTAAAGGGAAATTTTCAGGATTCATACCCTGATAAAGAAAGTCACAATCAAGAGTTCCCGAGGGCATTTGAGATGCACTCTCAACATTTGAAAAATTCTCCAAGGTTAATATTAGTACAACAAAAATATTAGATGATGACACATTTTGTGTCTCTGTAACACTTCTTGCATTGTGAGGTGGCGGTGTGAGGAACGTTTTACCATGCATGCATGATTGGTTCTTCGTAGGTGGAACCTGAAGTGGATGGACCTAAACTTTCTTTGGGTGGACCTAAACCTGTTGTGGCTGTGGCTGTGACTATGGTTGTGGTTGTGGCTATGGCTATGGCTGTGGTTTTGGCTATGGCTGTGGCTATAGAGGGTCAGATGGTGGAGCCATCCTTTTTTTTAGCCTTTTGAATCTATGAGGTCCCTCTATTAAATTTCACACAAGAACATAAAATAAATCATTTGTAAATAACAATAGAATTAAAAAATATTTATTCAAAATATACATACCTGACTCAAAATCTGTAACCATTGATGTTTCAACCATTTGCCCTTTGTCTAAAAATACGTAAAACACATTAAAAAACATAATTTTAAGTCAAAAAAATAAATCATTTAAAAAAGCATTTTTGAACAATGCAGAGTAAGGTTACCTTGTGGGTTGGAGGTAACCTCTTCTACATCGACTGTAACTCTTTCTCTAGTAAAAGGTGTTGCAGGTGTATGCTAAATCCGACCATCATCAGACCTCACACGTTTTTTGGGAGTCATTGGTGATGACTGCGATTGCATGTCAAAATCAATAGATACTTCTAGAATCCTAAATATGACATCCCTATTACTTGAAGACTAAGATGCTCTTTACAAAATTAGAGAATAAAAATATACAATTAAAAAAAGAAAATAAATATATTTCAACAAATATTTTTACCTATATCTCACCATCAGACATGCCAATAGACAACAAAATAGTGTGCAATGCAGTGGGAGGACTACTCTATTGAAGGTTGAAATAAGCTTCTTGAAATAAACAAATAATAAAATTGCTGGTAGTCACTATGTAAGCAGATGCTTGAATTTTATGGGTACTCAAAAGGTCGTGCTTCAGGCGGTTGGAAATGTGTGTGCACCAGTCAAATTTATCGCCATCAATACAACGAAGCAATAAATAAAGTGCCCAAAAATACATTTCTATAGGTTGCCCCTACAGAATAAGCCTTGCCTAAAAAAATTTAATGCAAGCATATAGAAATTTGTCTCCAACATTCGAAATGTTTAATCCCCTTTTGGACTTAGAAGAATTAATTGAAAAAGAGAAAATTATTAGAAAACAAAAAATAAAACAAAAACATTTTTAGAGAAATAAAACTATAGCAGAACAATATTTAATGTTAAATAAAATATAAATTTTCAAATTATACCTTTCAGATTGTTAGGATGAACAACTTAAAGGTTTCCTAGGGTGGATTTATCATCGTCGGTTAAGGCGTACTGGTTGTTCACCAATACACCATCCGAAAATGGCAGCCATGTTAGTTGCTGCACATCGAAGGGTTTAATCTAAAAAATAATTTCATTGTTATCCACACAGATTGAAACAGTGCACACGTCATGGTTGTAACAAGAAATGATTTGTTGCATCAAATGAAAGTTAATGTTCAACTAAGGCATCTTCAACACACCAGCAAGTCCAGTAGTGTAAATCCACTAGGAATCTCTATCAGGAGTGTTGAAAATACTCTTGAGATTGGGGCAGAAGGTGTACTTGAAATGAAATTTGGATGGAAGAGGGGAGGAACAACTAGCCATCTCTAAAAAGCAAGAAAATGCTGGCAAAACCTTATAAAAATGATGCCAAAATGCTACCAAAATGCTCTAAAAATGTTGCCAAAATTCACTAAAATTGCTTGGAAACACTCTAAAAATGCTCTAAAACTGCTGTGGAAAATGCCCTAAAAATACTAGAAAAAGGTTTTAAAGTTGCTATGGGAAAAGCTACAAATGACCCTACAAATGAATTTATAGATTTTATACATGGCAAGAGTTAACGCATGAATGAAACATGGCAGAAGGGAGGACACGTGGTGCCATCTTATTTATGGTTATGGTAGTCGCCTTGTTCCACTTGTCATTTTCCAGTCACCTTGTACCACTCGCCATCTATCAGTCACCTTGCGCCACTCGCCATCTATTAGTCGCCTTGCACCACTCGCCATCTGTTAGTCACCATGTGCCACTCACTTTCTGCCAATCACCTAGTGCCACTCACCATCTGCCAATCACCATGTGCCACTCACCATTTGTTAGTCTCCATGTGCCAGTCGCCTTCTGCCAGTTGTCTTCTACCAGATGCCTTGTGTCAGTCACCTTTTGCCAATCATCGTCTGCCAGTAACCTTCTACTATTTGCCTTTTGCCAGTTGCCTTATGGCAGTCCCCTTGTGTCAGATGCCTTCTACCAGTCACCTTTTTGCTAGTTGCCTTGTGACATACATCTTATGTTAGTCAGCTTCAGCCAGTCACCTTCTTCCAGTCACCTTCTACCAGTTGACTTCTTCTAGTCGCCTTCTACCAGTCACCTTGTGTCAGTCACCTTTTGCCAGTAACCTTCTTCCAGTCACCTTATGTCATTCACCTTCTGCTAGTCACGTTATGTTAGTCGTCTTCTACCAGTCACCTTGTGTCAGTCGCCTTTTGCTAGTCGCCTTGTGCCAGTCACCTTCTGCCAGTCACCTTCTGCTAGTCACCTTGTGTCAATCACCTTCTATCAGTCACCTTCTTCCAGTCGCCTTCTTCTAGTTGCCTTATGTCAGTCGCCTTCTGCTAGTCACCTTCTGATAATTTTTTTGATACTTGTAGTTGAAAAACAAAATCGCCATGTTTTGAAAAAAATTCTTCAAATTTTTGAAAAATTCACCCCACAGTTTATATGGTTTTCATGTTGATTCACCCCGATTTGATAAATACTTTTTTGGTACTACCCCTTATGCATAACCATGATGTAATCTTATATAGGTCTCTAGGCATTCATTATACAAATATATTTAGTTTATTATATTATTTTATTATGTAAGCCCTATGGATTATGATTAACCTTGTTATGGCTAAACCCACCTTATAATCTATAACTAACCTAAATTCCTCTTGTTATGTCAACTTAGGTTAACTTAATTTATGTAATTAGGATTTTGGTATTGGTATAAATACTCCCCACCACTCCATCCATTGTATCTAAGTATTATGATTCTTATCTAACTATAATAAACTGGCTATTTGTGGTTCCTATGGTTGCCCACTACATGTTTCTCTCTTCCATAATTTTTATGGTTTTTGTATAATATTTGAGTAGATGGATTGCTTTTGTTTATTTATGGAAATAATTGTAAATTTCAATAAAACTAACTTGGTACAAACTCTACCCTCTTATCGTAGACTGTTTTTATTATTGTAGGATTTTTTATTTTGTTTTCCTTTAGTAATTGAAGTCATTTGGTTGGAGTAATAAGAAAAAAATAAGTATCTATTTATGATTTTTTAATAAGAAGTTGTATTCTTTTACATTAATTTAGGATCAAATTTGCAAAGGATTAGAGTATTTTTTCTAAAAAATATATAATTTTTTAGGATTTATATCTTCATGAAAGGTTATCTGATTCAGTTGATTCTTGGACCACTTTGTGTGGAATTTGAAGGGAATTTAAATGAGTGGTAATATAAAGGAATCCAAGAATTATTGGATATATGACCCTACGAAGTTATCCATCTATCACAAGGGTAGTGACAATTTTTCAAGTCACAAAAAATAAAATCACAAATATATGTCAGCCAAGGTTTAGATGATGGGAGGAGCAATGAAGGGTTAGGGATTCAGTGAGGTAAGATATTCTATATAGGCATATAATTTTTCATCTAAGTTTATTTTTGCCTTCTTCATCTTAGAAATTTTGCTTACAATTTTTTTATCAAATATTATATTTGCTATAGGATATTCTAGTGAATTTTAGTAGATTTTGAGTTTTAGTTTCCTTCCCATAGATTAATTTATAGCTAAATCCTTATAATAATATCTGGTAGTATATTTTAGTAAGAAAACCATAAAGGATAGGTCCTTTCTACTCAAATATAGGGTGGTTTTTGGTAAATTTAATTGGTATTGGTCAAGGGCTTTAGCCTTGATAAAATGGATTGATAGAAGTTGGAAGTCTCCAAGAGTGATTCTATCCTTTCTTCCCAAAGGTTTCTTCCTAGACATTTTTTTCTATGAAATAAATATATAGAATCCTAAAATGGGTTCCTTGGTTTACGGTAAGAGTGAGACTCTTCTATACCATTGGAATGAATAATTTTCACCTAACAGTGTAAATCCATCCTTAATACTAGTATGGGTTAGAATGTATGGGTTTACCATTGAATTTTGGGAAATGGATACCTTCAAGGCAATAGGAAACACTCTAGAAGAATTCCTTGAGATTTTAAAAATTGCAAAACATGGATTCTTGGCTATTTAAGCTCGGATATTGGTCATGATTGATATAATCAATAATTCTGAAGTATGGGGATAATATGTGGACCCAAACCATAAATTATTAAAACATATAATTTATATTTAGAATATATCATGAGGTGGGGAATATTGAGATATTGATGCCTTAAGAAGATTCCAACATAATCATATGTAGAAAACCGCAAGAGAAACTTACAAATGGATATGGATGAGGATGGTTTTCAACCTCCAAAAAATAGAAATAGAAAAATTAAAACAAATAAATAGTGGAGACTAGTAAGGAAGGATATTGGAATAAATACCAACTTTTTTTAGGCTTTAGCCTATGAAGAAAAAGTAGATCAAATATTAGAGGACACAATACAACAAGTTCAACATATTAACAAGGAATTGTCTATTAAGTATGATATTGATTTAGGTATAAACATTTTAGATGAACCTAAGGAATGTGCCAAATCATATTTTGAATATTCTTGAAGTACCATGCACCATTAAAGAGAAAAAAAATGGTAAATAAAATATAGTTTTAGATGTTAATGCCTCTACCATTAATAAGAAAATACTAGAAAATGAGTAGGATAAGCCAAAAGCTTCCATAGTAGAGTCAAGAGAGGATAAATATGAGAAAAAAAAGTTGTGAAATAATATTGAGGAATAGAATAATAAGAGCTATTCCTGATATAGGTAAGGAAATAAGATAAAACCCCTAAAATTGTCAAGTGAGATCTAGGGAAGCAAGGGCAAATATAGATAAAGGAACACAAATTAAGTTTATTGAAATTCTCTTTACCAAACAACAAAATAATATTAATAATTCACAGGTTGGTCCAGTAGCCCTTAATGACACATGATTACCATCTCATGGAATATAAGGGGTGCTAATTCCCCCTCAAATTAAAGGTGTATCAGGGATGTTTGCTTAAGTAATAAGCCTAATATTCTTTGTATCCAGGAAACTAAAATGACAAAATATGAATTTTCTAAAACTATGAAATTAGTATGGGTGAGATGTGAATGGGATGTTATAGATTTTGAAGGAGTGATAGGGGGGATTCTAACTTGTTGGAATCCTATTAGAACCTCCTACATAACCATTCACAAAACTAGGCATTGGATAGCCTCTTTAGTCACATGCTTCTTTGTAGATATTCATTTCATCCATATCAATGTCTATGGATCTACAACTCAGTAAGGCAGATTAGAAGTTTGGAGTGGGATTGAAGCCTTTATGAGAAGTAAATACCAAGAAATACAATTCATGATCATAGGATATTTTAATGCCATAACCAAGCTAGATGGAAATTTAGGGGAATTAGGAAACTAACCCAAAGTATGAGATATTTCTCAATTTTATTCAAAATAATAATCCATGGGAGGTTGAGTTTGAAGAATATAAATATATATGGACCAACCATAGGAGAGGCCAAAATCTAATAACAAAAAAATTTAATAGATTCATTCACTTAGATCATTAGTTATATGAAGATACTTGTGTTAAATTAATACCTTGACAAAGATTACCTCAGATCAATGGCCATTAAAAGTTAAAATGGTGGTAAGTGAATTTAAAAAATATTATATTTTAAACATGAGAAATTTTGGAAAGATCATCCTAAATTTATTGATATGATAACACAAATGTAGAATTCTTCAAGAACTGGTGGGTTTTATACACTTCCAAAATAAATTAAATCAAAATTAAATTAATGACTTCTATATTAAAAGAATGGAACAAGAACACTTTTGGAAATATTTTTGAGGTGAAAGAAGAACTAGAAGATAAACTTTCAAAATTCTAAAAATGTGATCGTAATAAACAAAGCTTAGAGGAAAGAGAGTTAGTGAATATCATAATATTTTGAGTAAAGAAGAGGAATTTTGGATATTAAAATCAAGACAGACTTGTTTAAAACAAGGAGATAAAGACACAAAGTCTTTTCATAGGATGGCTATAGTACAAAGATCAACATCCAAAATTAGTAGAAGGTTTGAATTGAAGATCATAGTGAAATATAAAAGGATTTAAGGTTTTTTTAATAGAATATTCTAGGATTAGAAAAGTTTGAAGTTATTAATTATGCATTTCTACAAGGAGTTCCTTTAGTTATAATTGATGAAGATAATAGGAAACTAATGGAGCCTATTACTCTGGCATAAGTTCATCTAGCTCTTTTATCTTTTAATAAGGATAAATACCTAGGTATATATGGGCTATCTAAAATATTATATTAACATAATTAGGATATAGTAAAGGATTCTTTATTGGTGGTAGTGGAACAGTCTAGGATAAAATAATACATACCTTATAAAATAAATGCAACATATCTTACCCTAATTCAAAAAGAAAGGATGCAAAATTGTTTGATTAATTTGACCCATAAGCCTATGTAATATAGAATATAATATTATTTCTAAAGTTATGGTGAATTGGTTAATACCACTATTAGAAAAAATTATTTTAGAAGAGCAAGGTGGATTTATGAAAGGGAGACATATTTTGTATGGGATCATAGTAGCTCAAGAAATTATGCATTTAGAAACTTCAATAAAATAGAAAGCAATGATATTAAAACATGATATGAGTAAGGCCTATGATAGGGTTAAATAGTATTTTATTTTTTTAGTGAAAATTTTAGATTTAGGAAGAAATGGATCAAATGGATTAAAGCTTGTGTTTCTATAATTTTATATTCAGTGTTGGTCAATGGGCTAGTAATAGAATCATTTAAATCCAAGAGAGGCCTTAGATAAAGAGATCCTTTATCACCATATTTTTCATTGTTATGACAAATTTTTTGGGTAGGAACTTGAATAAGGCTTACAAATATGGGCTTATAAGTGGACTTAAGGCTAGTTATAATATCGACAACATCACCCATCAACAATTTTTAGATGATACAACCATTTTTGGAGGGCAAGGATAAACAAGGACAAATATTGTAATAACTTATTAAAGGAATAAGAAAGAGCATCAAGGTAGAAAGTTAATAAGACAAAATCCAAAATTTGCTTCCTAAACACCCCAACCAAAATCAAAGTAGGGATATGTAGGTTACTTCAAATAGAGGAGGCAAATTTTCTAGCAACTTATCTAGGGATAGAATTATGGAATCCAATAATAAGTAAAGTTTAGAATAAAATATTGGCATGGAAAGGTATATTCTTATTATTAGAAAGAAGAGTGAATCTAATTAAATCACTCTTATAGGCCATTCCAAATTATTATATGTCCTTGTATACTATGACAAAATCATTAGAAAAAATTAATCTTTATTATACGATTTCAAACATTTTGTACAATGATCGAAAAGGAAGATACAAATGTAAAGAAGATTTGTTTACAAGTATACAAGATATTTATACTAGGAGGAAATTGAGTAGAAATATAACAACAATGATTATTTCAATGGGATTCATGGATAAGTTGACTTGGGAGTTGAATAGCTTAGGGGAATACACAACAAGAAGTGGATATAATATAAAGCACAATTAAAATAGGAATATTGCAAGAATAAAGAGAGATACCTAGGATAGCCTAAGCATTCCTAAAGTCAAAATGTTTATTTGGCTAATAGGGCATAGAATAATGTTATCCTAGGATAACCTTATGAAAGGAGTTTTTCATGGCCCTTCAAAATATTTTCTTTGTAAAATGGGGGAGCATAGTATAGACCATCTCTTGGGACATGGCTCAATAGTCTAGAAACTATGTCAATGTATTCTTAACATGTTTGGTAAATGAATGGTGATGAATGGAAGAATTTAATAATGGTTAGAGCAATGGTAGAGAACTTTTAAAAGTGATACTTTATAGACAAATATGGGATATATCAAAAGATACAATGCTTTGGACTACATGGCTAGAAAGGAATAGATGAATATTTAAAGGTAAGGAAAGAAATTTAGAGGTAATGAAAAGGAAGATTTGTTTATCTATAAAGGAGTCTAAACCAATCCTATCAAATCATCCAATCCCTAATATAGAAGCAAAGAGCCTTGATAGATGGATTCAATTCATCAAGTGAAATTAAATGGTAAGGGCCTTGACCTCTCTTTGAGAGGTCCAAGGTTCAAACCCCACTCGGTATGAGGGGACTAGGACCCCTCATAAAAATCTATGTAAACTAATTGAAAATGGTTTGGTGCTTTAATGATTAGAAAATCTAAAGGTTGAAGGAGCATGGAAGGTTGGAGGCTGAAGGAGCATGGAAGGCTGAATGATGAGTTGATCTTTGGAGTGTCAAGGTTGAAGGAGCGGGCTAGGTTGGTTGAAGGAGCGTGGAAGGATAGACTGGTTGAAAGAGCTATATTGAAAGGTTAGGATGTTGGGTGGAAGGCTAGTATGGTTGAATGAATGTGGAAGGCCAATAAGGCTTAAGGATCATGGAAGGCTAGGTCAACTAAAGGAGCTGCAATGAAAGTCTAGAATGTTGAGTGGAATGTTAGGAAGATTGAAGGAGCGTGGATGGTTGCTTAGGTTGAAGTAACATGGAAGGTTGGCCTTTATTGGGTGGAAGTATTTTTTGAGACAAGATCAGGTAAGGGAACCACAATAGTAGGTTGGGTTGTTGAGTGTAGTGTAGCAACAGGTCAAGTTGTTGGGTGGAAGGTTGGGTCAACCAAAATTCCTATTTTTATATTTGATGTGTTTTTGGGGTTTGGAATCCACGGGTACTGGGGTAGTTTTACCCCCTCTTTGCAATAGAAAAATATGTGAAGGATTAGGATTTTTTCTAGAAAAACATCTCATATTTTAGGAGTCATATATTCGTGAAAAGTCATCTGATTCAGTTGATTCTTGGGCCAACTTGTGCAGAATTTGAATAGCTTTAAAATGAGTTGTCATATGCAAGATCCAAGCAATATTGAGGGATAATTGATCATATGAATTCAACCATTTGGAACAAGGGCAGTGACAATTTTTCAAGTCACAAAAAATGAAATTGCAAATATTTATCAGCTAGGGTTCAAATGATGGGAAGAGCAATGAAGGGCTAGGACTTCAATGAGGAAGGAAACTAGAAATCCAGATTTGGTAAAGTGAACTATGATAGTGTGATATTTTAGAAATAATACTCTACTAATAGATAGTAGAGGTGAAGTTTTTGGTATTGTGAAGGCTACTATAGGAAAATGTCAAGAAACTTGCAAAATTTTGGAATAATTGTATTCATACAAAAAATTGAAAAGATCCAAAAAATGAAAATAAAGAATTCAGACATTTTATGTAAAATAATGTAGGTTTCTAGCTATAACATATCAATTAAGATGAGAAGTGTCTTTATTTATAAAATATCAAGCTTTAAAGAAGAGAATTATAATTTTTCAAGGGTGGGGGACCTAAGTACAACCCCTTATTATCCATAAAAAAAAATTCATTAAGTGGAATTATGATGTTGGGAATAGGAGAAACAAAAAGAAGGCAAATAATATAAAATGAAGACCACTAGATTTGGAGTTGGTAAAATTGAATTTTGATGGAGCATTTAAAGGAAATCGAAGACCAACATGAGGAGGAGGAATAATTAGAAATAATCAAGGAAATATTTTGTGGAAATTAAAGACCTTGCTATAGAGTTTAAAGAAATCAAGTTTACATATACATTAATGGAATAAAAAAAATGTGCACATAGGCTAGCCAATAGAGGGATTTTAATTGAGGATCATGAAGTTAAACTCTCTTTTCCTTGGTTAAAGAAAGGAGTAAGCTTAGCTGAAGTTGACAAGAAAATGTTGTCTGCCTAAATAAAATAATGATTATAATTTACCTTAATATTTTCCATTGGTAATATTTGCCTTATTTTATAACATTAATGTAATTTTATATAAGCTATGTATTAGAAATTTTGTGGTTGCACATGCGCTTTAGGAAGGAAACTAGCAATCTAGATCTAGTAAAGTGGGCTATGATAGTGCAATGTTTTAGAAATATTACTCTACTAATATGCAATGCATATATAATAGAGGTGAAATTTTAATATTGTGAATTTTGGCGTAGGAAAATATCAAGAAGAATTCTGAATTCTAGAATATATGTATTCACATAGAAAATTAAAAATGTTCCAAAAAATAAAAATCAAGAATTCAGACATTTTATGTAAAATAATGTAGGTTTCTAGCTATAGCATTTCAATTGAGATGAGAATTGAATTTTTTTATGAACTCTCATGCTCTAAAGAAGATATTTGTGATTTTTCAAGGGTGGTGGATCCAATTACAACCCCTTGTTCTCTAGAAAAAAATAATTTGTCTTCTAAGGATGGTTCCTTGTCTCTTGTTGAGTTTAGTTTATTGAATAATGTGTATAGACGTGCACAATATGATGGTTTCAAATTATACAAGATGTATATATTTTCATAATATAATTACAACATTACCTATCAAATAATATATACACGCCTATAAAATATATAAGTAAAGTAAAATAGAAAATAAAATCTATTATTCCCATGAATTAATTTATAAAATCTTAAATATGAAAAAATATACTTATCATAAATTTGAGTGTTTAAAAACCCATGCCCTATGTAAACAAATAATGTTTCTTTAAATTAATTTGGAAGACAAAATAGAGTGAAGATCTCTTTACTAATTTTATGGAACAATTTATCGTCACCATCTTTATAACATATTTATTTCTAAAATATGTTTTTCTTATAAAGTAAATATTTTTTAATTTGCTCAAATATATTTATTTTTAATCTAGTGTAATATAAATACTAGAAATACTAATATTTAATATGGTCTTTATTGTAAAATTTCTAAAAAGAACATTTCACTTGACACAAAAAATAAATAAAAATTATTTTTAAAATATGTAAAAATTTAATATATAAGAAAGATACATTTTTCAAAAATAAAGAAGAGAAACTCTTGAAAATCTCCACCCCCAATATTAAGATATATTCAAAACATATTTCATCTAAAAATACAATTGAGATTCCTTAAATTGACTTACCTATAGTAATTCATATTTAAGGAAAAAAAGAAAAACTCAAAGTCTCACAACTCTTTTAAAAAATATAAATTAGGTACAACACTTTCAATACTATCTAATAAGGTCCACCTATGCTTCTTATTTGAAGCTAAATTAATCAAATACATAATTCTCCTTAATGAAGAGGCTGCATGTCAAAAGGTCAATTTCCATAAAAGCAAGGTCTACTTCCTCAACACTCCTCATAAGTGCCAAATCAAAATTTTCCAAATTATTGAGTGCTCTATTACTTCCCTTCCTACTGCCTACCTAGGTCTCCCTTTGTTTATGGGAAATCCTATTGAATCAATGTGGAATAATGTGTTAGAAATAATCCAAAGTAAACTTGTAGGTTGGAAAAGAAATCTCCTATCCCAAGCTGCCAAAGATACTCTCACAATGGTGTGTCTTCAAAAAATCCTTGTATACTTTTTCTATTTTCAAAGCTTCTATCTCGGTTTATACCAAAATTGAACAAATTCAGAAAAGGTTTCTTTGGTCAAGGTAAAAAATAAATAAAAATTCTATTTAGTATCTTGGGATAAATTTTGCAAATCCAAAGCCCAAGGAGGAATTGGTCTCAGAAGAATACACAAGCTAAATATTGCCCTGATGGCCAAACAAGCTTGGAGAATCATTTCCAATGCCAACTCTGAGTGGGTTACTATAGTAAAAAGGAAATATCTGTAGGGAATTGACTTCCTTAATGAGACTATTCCAAAAAATGGATCAGCTTTTTGGAAATCCATAATCCACACTAGATATCTTTTGAGTAAAGGTCTAATATGGCAGCTTGGGAATGGAGAGAACATATATTTTTGGCATGATAAATGAATAAGAGGAGAACCATTAGTTGAAGACCCCCATCTATTTTTCCTAAAAGACTTCACTGATTCTTTGTTTGGATGAAAATTTTTTGACTTCATAACTCAATACAATAACATACCCACTTGGAAACCGTTCATGAGTGACACTCACCTTGTTGAGTCTATCTCCTTATCTTCCCTCATCAAATCAATAGTCATACCCACTGATAACATCATATATCATTTCATATGGTAGCACACTGAAAGTGGGGAGTTCTCCATTAAGTATACTTATTAACTCCTAATGCCACCCATTGAGACCTTGTTACCTTGTCATCTTGTTTGGCCCAAACATCTTATCCCCAAAGTTTCCTTCTTTTCATGGCTAACTATTCAAGAAATGATTCTTACTACTAAAAATTTGCTCAAAGAGGTGTCATGATTCCCAATCATTGCCACCTATACCATTCTACTTGGGAATCCACTCAATATATCTTCTTGGGTTGCACCTACTCTTCAACCATTCTTGACAATATGTTTCACACATTCCATATCCTTTGGGCTAAACCCCAATCCATCATTGACCTTTTTACTCAGTGGACTTCATTTTTCCACAAATCCCACCTTAGCTTCATTTGTAAATTCTACCTTCACCATTTTATTTGGTAAATTTGGCTCAAAAGAAACAACAAAGCTTTTCTAGTGTCTACAAGGACTATTTCTCTTTAACAAGAAAAATTATTTCTTGTGCCAAGGAAAATGCCCAACTTACCCCCTCCACTATAGTCACTACTTCCAAGTTTGAATCCTCCTTAATTTATTCTTTGTCCATTCCCATATAGTATTCCCTGCCCTCTACCCTTCCCAATGTCATAATTAACACCAAGTGGATCCCTCCTTCGATAGGTTGGATCAAGTTGAACTTTGATGGAGCTGCCAAAGGTAACCCAGGAAGAGTTGGAGCTAGAGGAATCATCAAAAACCATAATGGGGATGCCATTTTAGCCTATGTAGAGTATCTTGGATTTCAATCCAATAATTTTATTGAGGCCAAAGCCCTATGGAGAGGGTTATCTTTAATTAATCCTAATCCTAATAGGTTGATAATTGAAGGTGACTCTCTGAACATCATCAAATACTTGAGGAATAGAAAAAATTCCTCATGGAAGGTTAAAAGCTGCATTTAAAGAAAGGAAACTCATATCTCATTAGCAGGAACCCATTATCCAACATGCTTTCAGAGAAACGAACAAGATGACAGACACGTTGGCAAATTAAGGGACCAATCTCAATGGTTTGACCACTTGGGTCAATGACCTTCCCCAAGAATATTTGATGTGATCAACATGGATAAAGCATCCATTCTCCACTGCACAGATGTCCAATCATCTCCCTCTATTATTTGTTGTAATGTCCAACCATAATTTGCCAAGTTTATCCCTCAAGTCCACCTTAGATTGGCCTAGTTTTCTATACATTTTTTTTGGATCCTCTCATGACGATTCATATTTTAAAATTTTCCTTTCTTGTGATCCATCCTTTGTATCTCTTCCCATTCTTTCCCTTTTCCAAGACCATATCTCACTATGCCCTCCACCTTATAGCTTTCCACGTGGGTGCATCCACCTGTTCCCCATCAAGACCCTTTACCCCCATTTCTTGTTCTCAATATTTATCATCTTCATCCATTCAATCATCACCGTTCACCTAACTTATTTTATGCTTCCAAAAGGGTGCCTACATCTAACTTTCTTACTCACAATTAGAGTAATTTCCCATGTGTCTTCAAGAGTCACATGCATCACCAGGTTTTTAGAGTGTGTGGTGATTATTAGGAGCTTTGAGAATTCCTTCGATTTTATTCTTCCTTCTGAGGTTAGATCTCCTAATCTATGCTCTGATACCTAAATCTTTCACTTCTTAATGCATAGGTTCCATGTTCCTATATGGTATTTTCTGAATATTCCTAATTTCAATTCCTTTTTTTAGTTTATCCATCCCCTTATTAACTGAATTTTTTGTTGTATCATCATGTGCTACATTGAGCCAGATAAGCTGGAGTTGGATGCTCTCACTGAGTCTATCCTCTATGAAATGGGATATCTTCCTTTACTCGAGATTTTTTTGGAAATGACTATGATATATCCATGGGGTTCCTCTGCATATAGGATGGAGGTAAGGTGATTATTCATTGTAGAGACTACATCGTGAACACACAACAACTTACAGATATTACGGGATAACATTTTGACTGAAATATATGTGAGGATGGAGAAGCACAACCGAGAGGTGGAGATCAAAGAATTCCCTTACAAATCAGAATGCTCAAGCTAGCCAAAATTGGTATGCACCAATCTAACCTATCATCTCCTTGGAATAGAGTTATGACTCTCATCATGCAATACATTATAGTTGATGACCCTGAAAAAACCCTATGTAGTTTCCATTTGGATTTTTTCAACCACTTTAGGGATATTAATATCATCAACATTCTTGAATTCCTTTTTTGATCCATTAGCTATTCCATTAAGACCTATAGAAAAAATAAAAATTCCACATTTCCATCACACCAAGGTTTATATAAAATCATTTATTGTCATTTCTTGATTCATTATCCTAAAGGTTCTTTGGCCGACCCTACTTCCCCCATGGAACCTCCTCAAGACAACTTCAGCCCCTACAAGGTCATCCCTAAGGATGGTGTTTCCATGAGCTCTAAGTCAACCTCCTTGTAAAGGAAAAAAAAAATTGTGGGCTTAGACAAGTATGCCGAGGATCCCATGGAAAAGAAGGTCAATATTGATGAACCGACTAGTGCTACTAGATCCTCTGCTTGCCTCAGAAGGAATATGTTTTATAGCCATCATAAGATTCATGAGAAGTTATCTGATGATGACAATGATGATCACACATCCTTGGTGCTTTAAAAAATTGTAATCAAAATGATTTCTATAGTAATCTCTTAGTTTTAGGATCTTCTATCGATCATTAAGGAGATGTGGAATGCTATGAACCTACTATTTTTTTATGAAGCTTTCTCTACCTCTAACATAGATGAACCTAAGGTTTATGTTGAACCTAAGGTGGCCATGAAAACAGGTAAGGATGTGGTGGAGGAAGCGGCAAAGGATGATAGCAAGGAAATTGCTTAGGTGATGTATTTTGGGGTGCATCTAAGGATGTGGTTGCGGACGTTCCCTGGGTTGTGTTTTTGAGGGACTTGTTGTCTGTGTTCATTTGGTTTATGTTCCTTTTGTGTTTGTCTTATAGACTGGTTGCCTCTTTGTTTTACATTTTTCTCTTCTCAGCATTCCATAATGTTGGTTTTGTAACAAGGTTTTGGGATTCCTTTCAAAACCCACTTTAATGCAATTTTTTTACTTATAAAAAAAATACTACCTAATAAAATTTATTCCTATACAAGAAAATTGAGTGTAAAACTAAAAATGTAACACAAGTAATGGACAAAAATATCTATCTTACATTTTTATAAACTTGATATGACCTATCCATTATTATACAACCTTTGGAACTATAGAACTATCGAATAAAAATAACCCATCTAACTAAAGAACTATTATATTCTAATCATTAGTAATCCCTTTTGGATATATAATAGGGAAAAGAATCAAGCAATAGTTATAAAGCTAAATCAAGATGGATTTTAAAACTAATGCTCAATGGTAAACTACATCCCCATGTCTATAAATATTGTTTCAATTTTTTTATAGCAATAAAGATAATCTAATTGCTAGTTTTCCTAATTTCAACAAGGGAGTTCACATTCTACCTACATAAAACCTTTTAGAACACATAAATGAAATGTGTATACATATTGGGTTGGCAATACATAAATTATATGAAAGAATTTTTGTTAAATTTAAATTGACCAAGGTTGAGAAAATGGAATCTACTACAACATTGGATTCAAATAAGAATGTCCTTTGTCCTCCACACTCTTTGAAATTTACTTAAATAAAATGGAAATATTTCTTTACAAGAAAGGATGCATTGGCTTTAGTATTTCTAGATGGACAATAATACCTCTTTTATATGTTGATATTATTGTATTATTTTCCAAAGATATAGTTTATTTATATAATTTATTTAAAATAATTATGATAAGTCTAGCTTGATGGATAATTTTCACAAAATTAATATTGTTCTTCAACATCAATTTATCTATAGAAGTGTTTTAAAGTAATTCAAAAGTATTATGATAAATCTAGCTTGATGGATAAATTTATTAAAAGCAAAACTATTTGTTTGTCAAAATGACCACATCCAGGGGAGTAAGGAGTAGTCTTCTCAAAATTTCACTAAGTATAGAAAATAGTCATGATAGTGCGATATTTTGAAGCCAAAGGTGGAGCAAAGAGAAAATAGTCATGACAATGCGATATTTTTTGGTCCAAGAGGTCAAGTGAAGACCAAAATTCATGATAATGTGACATGTTGAGGCCAAGGGGCCAAGTAAGGGAGAATAGTCACAACGACGTGATATTTTTGGGCCAAGAGACCAAGTGAAGACCAAAAGTCATGATAGTGTGACATTTTGAGGCCAAGGGGCCAAGTAAAGGAGAATAGTCATGACAACATGATATTTTTTGGCCAAGAAGCCAAGAAAATACCAAAAGTCACGATGACACAATACTTTTGGGCCAAGAGGCCAAGCAAAGACCCAAATTCATGACAACACGACATGTTGAGGCCAAGGGGCCAAGTAAAGGAGAATAGTTATGACAACACGATATGTTTGGGCTAAAAGGCCAAGCAAAGACCAAAAGTCATGACAACATAACTTTTTTGGGGCAAGGGGCCAAGAAAATACCAAATTCATGACAACACGATATTTTGAATCTAAGGGCAAATCTAAGGAAAATAGTCGTGATGGTATGACATTTTGAACCTAAAGGTGGAACGATGCAACATTCTTGAATAAAATATAGTTGGACCACGATGCCTCTAAGGAAATAAAGGAGGATTGATGTAACAATAAGATCTTAACCATTTCTAGGTGAGGACTCCATGCTCTCCTAACTACCTCTTTACCAGAATGAGCCTACGGGCATACTGTTGTAATAACTTTCAGTTTTTTGTTATGTAAAAATATTATATATAGGATGAGTGACCTAAAAAAAGGTCGGCTCTTAGATGTTTACAAGGTGATGTACACAGACTTCTAAAAGCTAATAAAATATCATCCATTCTGGTTTTTGGCTCACTGGTGTATTCTCAAGTATGTATGGATTTTTGATAGCTATTTAAGGTTAGGTTGAATATAATTTGCTTTATTTCTTATTTTGAATTTTTGCGGTAAATTTTTGCTAACTCTGAAATTAACTATTCCATTAGGCTTATGCTTGAGTAGATTTTCACCAGGGGATTAGTTGCTCTGTTTTGATTTTTCAAATAGATGCTTATCTGAAAAAGGGTGTTAAAGTTGCTTTTTTGTTGTCTAATATTTACCTTTAAATAATTCTAGCAATAGCTATATTTCCCTCTCTTTATGCATTTACTTCTCTCTCCCTTTTCCTAAATAAGCAAGGAACCAGCCTCCTTTGGAGATTGAACTAGATAAAAAATTGTTTTAGCTCGTTCTTTCAATGTTGGCAAAGTCTTGGGAACAAACGTAACCAAAGGCAGATTTTGCACCAACAATTTTTGGCACGCCTGGTGGAACCCAATCCCACGCAGTATACATATAAAAATTCTAATGATAACCTTTGCTCTATTTATTTTTTATGAATCACCTGGTGACTCTGCCTAAGAAAGGAACCCTAAGAAAGCCTTTACCTACTTTATGGTTAAATGCCATCTTTTATGGTAACCAGATCTAAAGCTAAAAATTTTGAAGAGTCCATCGAGTTCTTCGAGTTACACTTTGGTAGCCTCAGAGCTAATCCTATTTTAGTTGCTAGAACAACTTCTTCATATACTATCAATATAGGATACATAAATATTTCCCCTGCAACCCTCCCTACTACTGTTGCTAGTGGAACATTAACTCCAGCTACCCATATACCCATAATATCTGGTAGGACCATAGCTACAATGGTCATAAATCAACCAAATCTGCCTTACCCTTTATGGAACCATACAGGCCCCCTAAATCTGGTAGTTCAACACCTGATTCTAGTGGTGGCCCTAAAAGCATTAAATATGATGGTACTAGAAATATAGCCTATGAACACTACTAAGATGTAGCAGTGCTCATCCCAGAACATAACATTATCGAGGAAGATGTTATGATAAGATTGCTAGTCATTTCCTTGAAATAAAAAATGCTATATTGGTACAAAGCCCTCGAAAACTAAAGCATATCTACTTGGGCCCAACTTGTTGATAAACTAGTAGAAGAGTTCAAAGAATATGCAAACCCATTATCCCTACTAAATCAATTTACAGTTATCCAAAAGCACCCTTAGGAAGAGATAGTCGACTTTAACATCATATTCAGTCAAACTTGATAAAGAATACCTGATGGATTGAGACCGATAGATGAATAGTCAATGTATTACTATATGTGGGATTTCAACTCAAACATAAGTATGGCCATTAGGCAATCACAAATATTCACCTTCCTAGAGATTTACCAAGAATCTAAAAATGTAGAAAGAGATATGATTGCTATTGGGAGGTTCCCTACAAAAATGATAATGCCTATATTCCTAGATCTACCGCAAGCATCAAATACTGCTTTCCCAACTGCTGCTCCCACTCCTAATGCAAGTCTCCCTAAATGTACCATATAACCTAATATCCTAGTGATACAAGCACCTCTCACTCCTCCAATGCTTCCCACCTGTAGACACCTAAAATGCATCATGTCAAGGTGAGTACTCATATGGGACATGCTAGAAGACCATATGGAAGACCTTTGGATAGATCCAAGGTATAACAATGGTTTTTACCACTCAATTGGGCACATTTGCCTAGTTAGTTCTAGCCATTGCTGACACCCATGGTTAGCAGTGCTCACTATGCATGTCAGTCGTGGTCAACACTCAGAATCAGTTAACCTTCATCCAACCCAAAATTGATTGCAATAGCAAATTGGTTGCAGATTGGAGTGGTTTGAGCGAGGAAGGTTCTGGATCCTTCCATCCAACAAGCTCAACAACCCAATATTGATCTTGGCTTCATGAGGAAGCCACCCCTAGCCTTGGTCCAATGATATAATATCCCCCTCTAAATTGGGGATAAGTCTGGAGAAGCTTTCAATTGAAGGTAGCGAAGCCCTACTGAATATGAGAGTCTAACTAGAGAGAATATTTGAATTGAACGTAGTAAAACCCTATCGAATTGCATAGCCAAATACATGCATTGAGAGGGATACTTTTGCTACCCAATTGGAGATCAAATTTCCATGGAAGCCCTAGGAGCCTAGGAGAGCCAAGAAATGCAAATCCATGCAATTGGTGCATAATATGAGCAATTCAACCACCAAACCTATTAGAGGACACAGAGGTGACCCTTGACCATCAATTTGGCAAGGTGGATCCAAGATAAATTCCTAATTCTGAGGGCAAGTTTACTCAGAGCTCTGTCACGGCTGTCAGCCATGGTGAATGGTGTTGACCGCACATCAGACCCGCGGTGAGCAAATGACTACAGATCTCCTTGTGCTCTTTTATGTAGATTAATTTATTAGATCATATTATGCTTAGTATAGGTTTAATTCAGCATTCTAGAAGTTTTTGATCGATAGATTAGGAGTTAATTGCAATTTCATTTTATTATTATAGTGTAGGTATAATGAATATTTTTCATGCTTTCATGTCTTTAATTGATTAATTAGAAGCTTAGATAGATGCATCTTAGTTTCTTTTATGTTTCTAATGGTATATTATCATGATTTAGGTCAATTTACATGCATTTAATCAGTTTCTTGATTTCTTGTTATCATGTTATCTTTTGGCATAATGACTCTTAAAAGCCTCATCAAGAGAGGCCTCCTTTGTTTTTAATGTTTCTTGTTGTTTATTGCATGTAGGACTAATAGGGTTTTGGGATGCAAGGCAAAAAATGCCTCTAATCATGGAGAAGAGGGTCATCGACACCCTAGAGCAGTTCGTGTCACCCTAGAAGGCATTTGATTCACATCTACCCTTGAGAGGGATTAGACACTATTGTAATTGATGTATCAAATGGGTATCCCTAAGAGGGACGAATATGTAATTTGACTCCATTGAAATTAATAAAGGATTCCTTGTATTTGTTCATTTCTTGTTGTCAATTTATGCATGCCTATTTTTGTATCTTTTATCAATTGCAATAGTCAACCTAGGTGTGAGCCATTTTTGGTGGTTACAGTAGGCGATCATGGTGGAACTCCACATATCTAGCCATGATTAACTGAATATGTGTTTTTATGGTAGGTGCTCCCCACGGTTGATATCCACGATCAAAAATTTATCCTGCGGTTGATTGGTGCGGGCAACAGTCGCAGTCGCGCATCAGAGTCGTGGTTAGCAACAGACCAATCAAAGAACATAGGGATAAATCTTGATCAAATGTGGACCTGAGGTAGATTTCACTGTCATTTTCCTTTCCTATTTTCTTTGTCTATATTTTTCTAGAAAGCATAAAATGGTAACCTAATTAGGCAAAACACTGAAAAAGGGTAAAATGAATTAGGTCCTTAGGGGTTTTCATTCTAGGGTTTCGCTAGGCACTGCTAGGAACAATAGACCTCTGATTGCATTCCACCCTAGAATCCAACGTGCTAGATTTAAATTGTGTGTTGTTTTACATGTTTAAATGCCCAATCAGTGGCCACTTACATCATAAGTTGCATTGTCAAAAAGAGCATGTAGTATGTAGCTTGCATTTTCTGAATTTGAAAAGTTCCTTTTGTGCATATCATGTAGGAAATGATCATTTTGTGTTGTATGATGCATTTTCTTTTTCATGCAACAATTAAAATGAACCACACACACCACATTTCAATTAAACGCTAGTGAGTTGGGAGTGACATCCAACCACTAGTAGGGTTTCAACGACGGTGGAGGTGATTTCCATCCGTTGGCCCAAATCCCATGTACCTTATGTTACTAGACCAATACCGGATCCAAGAACCATCCGTAGCCTAGAAAATTTGCATGTACTTCTCTTCGAAGGGTATAACGCTGACTGGGTGAGATTGGGTGAGGATCTGGGAGGACCTGTGCTCCCTGACCATGTGTGGACTTCATTACCACACATTATAGGTTGGATTACGTGGCCTGGAGTTCATAGCCAGGTTGTCGAGCTACGAGTATACAGGTGAAAGCCTTTAAACAATATAATAATATCATCAACTATTTAAAAACATGATGAGAGTTAGATTGTAGTATCAACAAATCTCAAAACACACTAAACCAGTTTTAGGACACACATCTAAAATTTAAAAGAGATAATCATATTGTCTACTTTGTGTGTTTCATTATTATTTGGGTAATCAACATAAGATCCTTGATCTAGGGCCAAACCCTAACCCTAATAATAATAATTTTTTATTCTACATCCAAAGATCAAGAATCATGCAAATCGGAGCTATAACAAAAAATTTATTTTGGTTTTATGATTACTCTATTTTTAAAGCCAAAAATAAGGAAAAACTGCACTAAAATGGTCATAAAATGGTCTAGACAACTCCAAAAATTGCCAAATTTATTTTGTTGTCTTAGTTTAGCCCTTGTGCACCTCTCACAGAAATTTTGGATCCTAACTCTTCATGGTTCAAAATTTCCCAAAAATTCCTAAAAGTGGCCATTTCCCCACGAGCCCCAATTGGCCAATTATTTCAAAAATACAAAATTTTGACCCGAAAATCATATTTTTGAGTTATAGCTCATTGTGATCAGCTCATCACACTGATCATTTTGATATATAACACTTATTACTTTTTTTGGAAGCCAAAAATTTTTTATATGGCTGAGGGACCTCCCATGGTGAGCAAGACCTCCAATCTAGAGAGGGAATCAGGTTCCATAACCACTGAACATATTCAAATCAGTCCAGAGGACATGGCCATCCCTGAATGGCATCCCAGGTCTTATCATAGCATCAATACCATCCATAGGGGGTCCAACCATCGAGATAGCCCTATTAGGGAGGCACCCACAGGTCCTCCAGGAAACCTTCCTGATTGGAACACCTTGATAGAATTCTATATAAGGAACAATCCACCAAATGAGGAGCCTAATAGGTCAATGTCATAGGTTCACATCCCAACTTGCTCTATACATCAATCAAAAAGTGATCATGAACATACACCATGGCCTAGCTTGGGTGAGCAAACCACCCCATCGGGTCGAGCAAGCCACCCCCTACTCCTCATAGGGAGCATTATGTGCAACCTGAATATACAGAGCTTACATCTAAGCCTGAATATGCATCATTTCTCATAGATGAGAAAGAGGACCCAAGTCATCCTCCTACTCCTCATGAAGAGTACATGGGGCAACCACATTGTGGCTCTACATCGTCAAACTATACAGAGCCCACTCATAGCTCAAAATATCAGGTCAATGCAACCTTTAAGGAGCATGGAAAACAAGTGATAGATCCTACTAGGGGGAAAAGACATGATAAACCCATCCATATTTCAAATACGAGGGTACATAGCCCCCATACAACTGAACAATGAGATCATACACATCAGGCACTAAGGCCACAACTTGACCAACAACATATGGATCAAATCCAGTTGGATCAACAAAAATTAAATCAACAATGGGTGGACTCACCACGAGCACACCTACAAAGGTTGTATCAATGAAAGATACAAGAACAACAAAGGATACAACAAGAGCAAGTGCAAAATGCATTGCGTAAAGTGGTGCTTACGCCTAGCACCCAGAGGATGCAACAACGCATAAGGTGCCCAGTGCAATCTCAGAATATTTCACCGCGGCCATGCAAGAATCGTGTTCAACATCATAGGCCATTATCTGGGTATCATCATGAACCTCATACTCCTCAATAGTACCAAGATCAATACGATGAGGAATCATATGCAGAGTCCCAATGGGAACATCAGGAAGAAGTAGATGCTTACCCTGAATCCAGTTATGATGAGGTACCTAATGATTATACTTATCATCCACCTCAACATCAAAAGTGACCTCCTCTACCTAATCAAGGGTGACGAGATGAAGATCATATCATTTCATCAAGGGCATACAAAGTGCTAGTTGATCGGATAAATGCATTCAAAAAACAAAATCAAAGATTGGTTTATCAAAAACCCATGCTGAAGCAGCTTAGAAATCAGCCTTTGCATCCCTCAGTGTCATCACCGACATACCCATCGAATTTCAAGATGCCTCAACTTGAAAAGTTCAAATATGATGAAGATGCACGAGAGCACATGACAAGCTTCATCCATATGTGCTTTAATTTTCAAGACAATGACCCCTTGATGTTGAGAACCTTCATGACAACATTAGTTGGGGATGCTTTAGAATGGTATAATCATCTACCACATCATAGCATATACACCTTTGAGCAATTAGCCGATGCATTCCTGCAATATTTTGCCTCTAGTGCTAAGGAAATGAAAAATTTGACTGACTTGGTTAGCCTTTGTCAACTAGATGATGAGCCAGTCATTGAGTATGGTAATAAATGGAGGAAGGTGATGTCAAAATTACCTTTCACTTTACCCACAATAGAGCTCATTCGAATGTTTACGAGAAGTTGTTCGAAACATATCTCCCTTCTCTTGCAATTACAATAGTATCAAACATTCGAGGAGGCCTTAGCACAGGCCCAGGTCATTGAAGACATCAAGATACAGGAGGGTGATATTCAACTCCACAAAAAGGAATGGCCAAACAAGAATATCATAGGTGGCAACATGCAACAAATGGTGACCCCAATCAATCAAGTTGTTTTGAGTATCCCTGAATCCTCAAACCAGGGTGCACCACCTCTACCAGTGCAACATAATTACCAAGCTCAGCCTCCTCTGGCCCAAAATCATATGCAACAGAATCAGATACAAGGCCAACAACATCGGCCACAATGACAATATACTGATTTTCCAGAGACATTAGCATCGCTCTTTGATCGATTATATGAGGCACGAAGAATCAATCTTCCAGAGATCCATCCTTTGAAACCTAATAAGCATAGATCAAAGGTGCATAGAGAAAATCTATATTGTGTTTACCATCGACAAAGGGGTCATGACATCCAAACATGTTATCCCTTTAGAGATGTAGTGCAAGATATGATCGAGAGGCAAGAGCTTCAGATAGGAGTCTTCCAAGACCCCTTGCATGCACATGAAGTAAACATAACACCTACCAATCAAGTTGAGCAACCTAATCAGGTGCATATCAATAAACCTCCCCAAGAGTTTGTGGGAATGATCAGTGTTGTAACAGAGAAACAAGAATGTCTAAATCAATCTACGCAACCTGTAGCATCATCCAATGTTTCACCTTCGCTTGTCTCATCTCAGTGGGACATTGGCACTGCACAAAATTGCACATCACAACAGGGGGAATCAGTTTCTACTACTCCTCCTAGCCAAGCCAATCATGGCACATCAAACACAATGCACATTGGGGCTCTTCAAGGTGTCACACCTTCCCCATCATCCACATCACGATCAATGAAGCAAAGTGAGACTTCTAAAGGTATCACACCTTCCTCACTTTCATTGAGTGGCACACACACTAGGGGGTACCTAAGGTAGCATACCTTCCCCTTTAAAAACATAAAAACAAGAAAAAAATCATAAAATATCAAAATTTCAAAAATTCAAAAACATTCAAAACATTTAAATTTCAAAAACAATTGAAAAATATCAAAACATCAAAAATATGGAAAACATCAAAATCCATAAAAATGCACAAAAAGCTCCAAAGGCATCATAAGCCCTTTGGTCAACTCATAAAAGGCTCCAAAGGCATCTGTAAGCCCTTTGGTCATCCATAAAAAGCTCCAAAGGCATCTGTAAGCCCTTTGGTCAATCTCAAAAAGCTCCAAAGGCATCTAACCCTTTGGCATCAAATCAAAATTAAAATCCTATAAAAATCAAAACAATCAAATTTCTAAAAAAATTGCATTTCATTTGCATCATTGCATTGCATTTTCATTTTGCATTTCATCTTTTCATTGCATTAGGCATATTCATCCATCGCACTTGCATTAGAATAAATTGTGTTTACAATCTTACAAATGACACCACATTTGTGTTTCAATCATGCATCTATGCACTATCATTATCATCCATTCACCCTTGTGAGTAATTGTGTTTTTCAACACAACCCATAATGTTGCTATGAAGAATATACTAGGGTTTTCCGATCATTCAACCATACCTAGAGGTCTTCTCAAGAGTTGATAGAAAGCTTGCTTTGCTTTTGTAGATGAGGTCTAGTTAGTATAGCCCTTAGCATATCAGAATTCTATCACTAATCAACAAATTAAACAATCCTAATAAGGACTAGGGGAAGATGAAAGCCACGAAGCAGGACCAGGTATCCTGAGGTGAAAATAGTTATTCTTGCTTATCCCCCTGTGTGGACGGTATGGGAAATGTTGGTAATTGGAAAAAGGACAAGTTTATTCCCTACCTAGAATCCCTTGCTTACGATAAAATGAGCAATATCCAGAGTGATATCCCACATCAATCCTCAATATTGATACCCTAGATCGATATCATAGATCGACATCCCAGATTGATATCCCATATTGATATCATAAGATCGATATCCTCAATCGATATCCAGAAATAGTTCCCAAAGTAAAATCCCCAAAGGAAGTTTTTGAAGAAAATTATCAAATGTAAATCCCAAAAAGTTAGATCAAATGAAGATCAAAATTTACAAAGAAAGTCAAATGAATATCAAATCACATGCTCAAAAGAAGAAAAGAAAGTACAAAATAAATAGTGATTTATCACTAAAGTACAAAAATAAAGCAATGATTTTCATCACTATATATGAGCAAGTATCCCAAAAAATTGAAGAAAAGAAGGGAGTGAACTTGAATCCATGGAATTTCTAGCACTATTGTACCTTACGCATGATGATATGTCTGATGCATTAGCACCTCGCTTATGTGCAGACCAATGTTTGAATGTGGAAGAGCTAGCTTCAGGTGTCCTGTATCGCCTAGTGGTCTAGTCCAACTAAAATCTAAACCTAGGATTGGATAAACATTTGTGGACCCCTAATCTTAGCAATGGGTTGAAAGAATCCCGCCTGACATCGGGGTATGCTTGTGCCTTATCTTAATATATTCATTTGCACACATAGGGATAATGAATAGTTAGGGCCTATCCTAGCGAAAGCCTTATATTTCAGAAGTCTAGTATGGTTAGTATACAACTTTTGATCAGTCAACTAGGGTGTTTGAGTCTCATGGTAAACCTCAAAAATTCCCAAATAGCAACAATCAAATTTTCAAATGCAATCATCAAATATAAAATTTTTTTTATGAGAGTTTGTTTATTAGAACTATTCATGATATATGTTAGATACCGGATGGATGTCAGAAATGATATTTAGACGACCACTGACTATGTTATTGCATATTCTTTTAATTTACAAAAGCTTATGAATAGAAACCATATATCATTGCATCTCACATATGGGTGCACAATTTATCAATTTTCATAATAAGATATAGCAATTATAATTCATGATTGTTATACATTCTGTGGTGTCATCCATTAGATTGTCAAACTCATATTGCATTCATTCCTTATGTTTTAAGTGGTTAAAGCATACATGTTCATTTACATTAGATCATCATCATGTAAATTATGCATCACATACATGGCATTCACCATTCATAACATCATAAATTAGATGCATAAAATTGAATCAAAACTAAACATGCATTTAACAATAAGCATTGCATCCATATGCATACAAAATAGTCCATCTATACATATAGATCATGGAATCTAATAGAACATCTATCATCTAGCTAGTGCATGTCATCCATACATTGCATACATATAGCATAATCACATCATCATTTAGGCATTGCATTCATCATTGCATCCATAACATAAAATCAAAACAAAAACATTTGCAAGCATCAACTGGGGCATTATCAGTATCGATCCCCAAAAGCTCCAAAGAAGTCTAAATCTTTGGTCTTTTCATTCAAGTCATAAATGCACACATTTTCTCATCATAAGGAGTTTCAAATTGGACATTAAAGCATATCTACAGGTCCAAAATTTCAAAAATTTTAAAATTAACAAAAAAATTAAATAAATCAAAATTCACAATGATTCAACAGATCATCGAACATAGTGATTCAACACAAGCATAATTGGAATTGCTATCATCTTGATTCCCTAAGAAGGCCATAGTGGCTGGACTGCTCCATGGGATAGAGGTGTACAATTATTATTAACAGTTGTAATCATAGCTGATTAGGCCTTGCCAATAATTCAAAGTGCTAAATCTTTAAATTTGTTCAAGATCATTCATAGTGGTCAAGTGACCTCGTCGCTTCATTTAATTGTCATTACCCTCATCGACTCGTCGCTTGAGGGGGTAGTCATAATAATCAACTTCATAATCAAAGTCAACAAAATATCCCTTGATCTTGTCAAAAGTGCATTCGTTCAAGAATCATTGTCAAAGACAATCATGCACCCTCCTTGCTTGGGGAAAATAAATAAAATATCAAGATCAAATTTCAAGCAAACTAGGCAGCTAGTCTCCTAATTTAGGATTAGACTTAAGCTTATCTCCTAATTGCCATCAAGGCTAGGATTAGACTTAAGCTTGTCTCCTAATTGCCGCTAAGGCTAGGATTTGACTTAAGCTTACCAGAATCAAGTTCTTCAACTCATCGAAGGCAATGATTCAACGATGTATGCCCTTTTCATGATTGGGGCATCTAGTGTTGATCAGATCAATGATCATCATGCAACCTTCGACATCATTTTAGGTGGTCTATTTTTTCTCAGCGTTGTTCGATCTCACAATGCATCTCAAAAGGGGCATCTGTAGACACCTAAAATACGTCATGTCGATGGTGACTACTCATATGGGACATGCTACAAGACCATATGGAAGATCTTGGATAGACTCCAAGATAGAGTAGTGGTTCTAACCACTCAATTTGGGCATCTTTGCCTAGTCAGTGCTAGCCACTGCTGACACCCATGGTTAGCAATTCTTATCACGCATGTCAACCGTGATCAACACTCAGAATCAGTTAGCCTTCATCTAACCCAAAATCAATTGCAACAACCAATTGGTTACAGATTGGAGTGGTTTGAGCGAGGAAGGTTTTGGATTCTTCCATCCAACAAGCTCAACCACCCAATCTTGATTTTGGCTTCGTGAGGAAGCCACCCCAAGCCCTAGGCCAATGCTATAAGATCTCCATTAAAATTTGGGATAAGTTTGGAGAAGCTTTCAATTGAACGTAGCGAAGCCCTATCAAATTTGAGAGCCTAACTAGAGAGAAGCTTTCAATTGAATGCAATGAAGCCCTGTCGAATTATAGAGCCAACTACATGCATTGAGAGGGATACTTTTGGTACCAAATTGGAGATCAAATTGCCATGGAATCCCTAGGAGCCTAGGAGAGCCAAGAAACGCAAATCTGTGGAATTAGTGCACAATATGAGCAATTCAACCGCTAAATCTATCAGAGGATACAAAGGCAACCATTGACCATAAATTTGGCAAGGTGGATCCAAGAGAAAGCCCTAATTATGAGGGCAAGTTTACTCAGAGCTTCACCATGGTTGTCAGTCGCAGTGAAAAATGTTGACCGCACATCAGACCCACGATGATAAAATGACTACAGATCTCCTTGTGCTCTTTTCTGTAGATTAATTGATTAGATTATATTATGATTAGTATAGGTTTAATTCAGCATTCTAGAGATTTTTGACCGATATATTAGGAGTTAATTGCAATTTCCTTTCATTATTGTAGTGTAGGTATAATGAATATTTTTCATGCTTTCATGTCTTTAATTGATTAATTAGAAGCTTAGATAGATGCATCTTAGTTTATTTTATGTTTCTAATGGTAGATTGTCATGATTTAAGTCAATTTACATGCATTTAATCAGTTTCTTGATTTCTTGTTATCATGTTATCTTTTGGCATAATGACTCTTAAAAGCCTCATCAAGAGAGGCCTCCTTTGTTTATAATGTTTCTTGTTGTTTATTGCATGCAGGACTAATAAGGTTTTAATATGCAAAGCATCAAATACCTCTAATCATGGAGAAGAGGGTCATCGACACCCTAGAGCATTTTGTGTCACCCTACAAGGCATTTGATTCACATATACCCTTGATAGGGATTAGATGCCTATTGTAATTGTTGTATCAAATGGGTATCCCTAAGAGGGATGAATCTGTAATTTGACTCCATTGAAATTAATAAAGAATTCCTTGTATTCATTCATTTCTTGTTATCAATTTATGCATGCCTATTTGTTTATCTTTTATCAATTGCAATAGTCAGCCTAGGTGTGAGCCGTTTTTGGTGGTTACACTACCATTCTTGAAGAACACAAGCTTATACTAAGAGGGGGGTGAATAGTATAAGACCAATTTTTACTTTTCCTTCCCAAACAATATCATGCAATATATCAATGGTAATATCAAAAGTAGTAATCAAAGCAATGCAAAAATCACCACACACAATAGAGACACCAATTTAACGTGGTTCACCCAATATGGGCTACTCCATGGAGAAAATATTTCACTAAAATTTTCTCAACAAATATCTTGGGAATCCTTCCCTATTATAATATTTATAGACCTCTATCCAAAGGAGACACCAATCCCCTAATCAATTTCATGGATACCTATCCACAGGAGACACCAATCCCTTTAGTTGGTTCATGTATCTCTATCCATAGGAGAACTTCTTCTCCTCTGCTCTGGCTGGTGATCCTCTAGAAGACTATTGCTTCCACTACACTAGCTTGTGGATCTCTCTCCACTGAAGACCTTTGTACTCACTTAGAAGACCTCTATCCTCATTAAACTAGCTAATGGATCTCTATACATTGAAGACTACTATCTTTTGCTCTATCACATCCAAAGCTTACTCTCAGCTCTACTCAATCTCTATCTTAAATCTACACTAAACACTATCCTTTGGTATAACACAAATATGCTTACAAGTCTATCTCTAGTCTAGCACAAATCTAACCTCAAATCTACACCAAATTCTATCATCAAATATATCCTCAAGCCTTAACACAAAGCTTGATCCAATCACAAATCAACTCTTCTAGATTTTCCTTAAGCCTTAACACAAAGTTTGAACAAATTAATCAATCAACTATGCTCACAAGTATTCTCAAATACTTACCTCAAATCTATCAATAAGTCCACTCAAGAACTTGCTCAATCTGCTCTCAAGTATTCTATAATACTTACGTCAAATATGCTCAATAAGTTCTCTCTAGAACTTGTCCAATCTATTCAATAAGTCTTCACCAAGACTTACCTTAAAAATATCCACAAGTCTTCACCAAGACTTACCTAAAATCTACTCAACAAGTTCTCTCTATAACTTGTCCAATATACTCAACAAATCTTCACCAAGACTTACCTCAAATCTATCCATAAGTCTTCACCAAGACTTACCTCAAATATACTCAACAAGTTCTCTCTAGAACTTGTCCAATCTGCTCAACAAGTCTTCATAAAGACTTGTCTCAAATCTGCTTGTAAGATTCCACAAAAGTTCACAAAAATCTGTCCTTTAGTCCACTCTAGGACTTACTCAAAATAGTCCACTAGCTTTCACAAAATCTTATTCAAATCAATTGCAAAACTTACATACACAACTCAACTTAATCTCTTTCAGAAAACCTCTTCAATCACACAAACAAGTTTCACTCAGAATCTTGTTTAATCATAGAAACATATAGAGAATGGTAAGAGACTCAATATGTTTCACACTCACAACTCACTCTATTACTTTCAAACTCTCTTTCAAATCAAATCAGAATGAAGAATAATTTATTTCACAAATCTTGAACTATCACTTCAATGCTTTCAATCACTAATGCTCAATCAACTTCATTCAATCATTCACTGAATGAAACACAACTTGCTTACAAACCCTAACCAAGTGTTTAATTATACTTCCAATGAATCACACTATGAATCTCAATGCTTGACTCAAGATGATTCTACATTCACATAGCAATGATACTCATGATATTTCACACACCCTACCTCAAGATAGTTCTCAACTTCACATAACAATGATACTCATGATATTTTACAAATCCTAGTTCAATATAGTTCTCAATATCACATAACAATGATACTCATGTTCTTTTCACAAATCCTAATCATGCCTTACTCAAATATTTCTAATAATGCTTATAAAACAATCTCACATAATAATGATACTCATGTTCTTTCACAAACCCTAATCATGCACATGAAGGCTCACTCAAACATTTCCAACAATGCTTATCAAATAATCTTTTTCACTCCAAATTTGCTTTTCACAACACTCAATCCAACAATATTTCACTCATAAGGAAGATTTGCCCATAACTTTTTTTTGATGGAGAAATATATACAAAACCTGTCTTAATCACAATCAACTCCTCCTTGCCAAATTCGATGTTAGATAGAAACATTCTTTCTCAAAAACTTCACTCAAATATTTCCCTCAAAAATTATTTCACCATACAAAAATATAAAATCTCAAGTACACCTTATAATCTCCAAAATTCAGAAATTAATTAGCAATGATTAAAATAACCCACTTTCACAATAAATTCCTTTATGCACCTTATTTCTCCTCTCAAAAATAATTATCACAATGTAACTTTACTTCAAAATACAAAATATAATTTTCCTTGCATACCTTATCGCTCCTACTTTATAAAATAAATTCTAACCACCAAAAATCAAAATAAAATATTTTATTTTTATTAAGCCTTATAACTTCGTCAACAAACTCACAACTTCCTTTTAGAACTCACGAAAGCCTCTAATGAAATTTCTGAATTTCAAAACCTTTGGATAAATTAAATGTGTATATCATACCTTTAATTTATTCTCCCCAACAAAATGACTTCGGTAAAATTCGAACAAATGACCTTGCCTTTTCAAACACCTTAGCACAAAGTGCATCCACCAGTTGGGCTATGTGCCCACATGAAAATACAAGGTACATGAATTCCTTTTATGCCTCGTCTCTTCTCCACTTAGATCAAACGAAAACACTTTTCCATTTTCAAAAGATGATCGTGTGAATCGAACCTGGGTTCTCGTGCTCACACACACCTTAACGCAGCCTTTGGCTGCCACCTGTACTACCAAGAACTTGAGATCTTCTTGGTGCTCCTCTTTATATTATCAACAAGTCTACCCACTAATATTAAACACATGTGAATTATCCTTTCTCTACAGCGCATAAATTACTTAGGGCTTTGGGCACACAAATCGCATGGATAAGTTTTAATTAAAAACTTTACCCCTTTTATACCATATGCCATGTTGTCCAATTGTAGACACCTAAAACGCGTCATGTCGAGGGTGACTACTCATATGGACATGCTACAAGACCATATGGAAGATCTTGGACAGACTCCAAGATAGAGCAGTGGTTCTAACCACTCAATTTGGGCTCCTTGGCCTAATCAGTCTGAACCGCAGCCCAGACCTATGGTTTACAGCTGAACCATGGCTGAGACCTATGGTTTGTAGTCTAGACCATAGCTGTGACCTACGGTCTTAACTGAAGTTTAGTTGGCCTTCAATCCGAGCCAAATCGGTTGAAACGACCATTGGATCTAGAAGAAGGTGGTTAATGGATGAAATATTCCAGAGGCTTCCATTCCAACTATCCTAACCACCTCTTCTTGATCTTGGCTTCTCCAGGAAGCCACCCCAAGTCCTAGGGCATCCTATAAATACCCCCTCCAAATGGGGAGAAGATATAGATGATTTGTATAGTGAAGCGTTGATGAATTATCGAGTGAGTGTGAATTGATCAAGCGAGCAGTGAAGCCCTATCGGATTGCATACTGAATTTATGCATTCGAAGGCCACTTTGCTATTCATCCAATGATCAGTTTGCCATGGAAGTTCTAGGAGCCTAGGAGGATCAAGAAACGCAAATCTGGGCAAACGAAGGCCCATCACTGTGATTCGACCACCAAACCTATCAGAAGGACACCGAAGGTGACCCTTGAACATCAATTGGACAAGGAGGTCAAGCCCACTACCCTTGGAATTGAGGGTAAGCCTATCAGAGTGCTAACCATGGCTGTCAGCCATGGTTTATAGTGCAGACCATGCACTAGAGCTACGGTTTGCAGCAGAGGTATAACCACCTTCCTATTTTCATTTATGTCCAGCTAATTAGGTTAGATTAGTTGTTTTCATGGTTTAATAGCATTTTAGCAGACTTCTGACCGTAGAATTAGGTTAGATTTACTTCTTATGTTTATGCTTCAATTAGGACCTAAATGCTTTCTTTATGCATGTTTATGCTTCATTTTCTATATCTGATCCATGCATAGTATAGCTGCTACTTTCCTTTACGCTATTACATGAATCTTGATTCACTTTGCATAGCTTAGAAGCATTCTTTACATTTTCTTGATTATGCATGTTAATGGTGTCATTATGCAATTTACCTAAAAGGGCCTCATCATGAGAGGCTGCCTATATTTTTGACATTCTTGTGTTGTTTCTTGACCGTAGGGAATAGTTTCAAAGGAGAACCAACCATCAAGTTCCTTCCCCATCATGAAGAAGAGGGCACCTCCACCCTAGAGCAGTTCGTGCCATTCTGAAAGGCATTTGGAAATCACACCTACCCTTAAGAGGGAAAACAATTGTGCACTCCTATTGTAATATTGTATCAAAATGAATATCCCTAAGAGGGACGTACTTGTAATTGGATTTTGACTTTGAATACAATGGAATAAAGTGTTTTCTTTCTTGTTTCATTTGTTGTCAATTTTATTTTCTTGTATGCATGCTATATTTTATCATTCATTGCAATAGGATACGCCATCGGGTGTGACCCTTTCTGGTGGTTACAGAGGTGATCATGGTGGCACCCCATATTTTTAGGATCTGACTATGCTTTGTTGGTTTTTGCATTTGTAGGTATAGACCGTAGCTATCAGCTATAGCCCAACAACTGAACCATAGGTACAAGGCATGGTTTACAATCAGAATCGTAGGTCAGACCTATGGTTTCCTACTGACAACACAGACAAACAAATTTAGAATTTTAGATAGTGCAGGACTTGAGGTAGGTCCTATTTTTAGACCTCTATCACTTTTCTGTTCTCTATGTTTTTACAGTAGGTCTATTTCGAATGTAAATTAGGAAAAGAACTAAAAAAATGGTAAATCAATTGTCCTAGTTTGCTTTCGTACTTTGCTTTCAATAGAAAGGCACTGCTGGGAACAACGGACCTCTGATTGTAGTCCGCCCTAGGCTACAATGTGCTTGATAGAGATGTGTTGATGGTTTGCATGTGTGAGGCCCGATTAGTGGCCATTTAGCATCATAATGTGCATAGTCTTAAAGAGCATCTAGAGTAGCTTGCATTTTCTGAATTTGAAACGTCTTTCAATTGCATAGCATTTAGAAAATGAGCATGTGTGCTATATGATGCATTTATTTTATGTACATTAAAAGGAACCACACACACCACGTTTCATTTAAACATCAGTGGCATTGGGCTCTCACATCCAACCCATTTGATTGAGACCAATAGTGGATGTCATTACCACTTGGTTGGCTCATTTGAAATTGTATTATCGGGACCCGCTCATGGCCAAGGCCGACCCAAGAACTATCCTATCCATGCAAAATAGCATGCACTCATCTTTGAAAGAGTGTATCACTATGCACGGTGTGTTGGGTGAGGGTTGGTAGTACCTATGCTACCTCGTTGAGTATGGACTTCACTACCATATTCGGCTTGTGCGAGTATATAGGTGAAAACCTTTGAACAATTTGAGTATAACATCAACTTTTGCAAAACATGATAAGAGTTTCTACAACTGATACAACACATATTGAAAACACATCAAACAGTTTAGGACTCACTTTTAAAACTTAAAATGAGATAATCATTATTGTATACCTTGTTTGCTTAATAATAATACATTTAGACTCTAGGTACACAATGGTGGACACACGGGGTGGTCGACAAAGGTCCAAAGCCAACGCCGATGACCAACCCCTAACCAATTCACAACAATACGTGTCGAATCCTCAACCACATGAGCGAACCGAACATCGTTCGGCTAGCATCCAAGGAGATAACTCGACATGAGGGGAGCCAACAGAGCAAACCCCAAATAGAGGAGCTTCAGTACACTCCTCTAGGCATAGAGTAGAATAGGAAACCTTCCAGCATGAGGGTGTTCCACTTGAGAGCCATTATCGAGACCACAATGCACGTGCATCCATGGGATCGACCGAAGAGTTTATTATGCAGGGGACCAGATTGGTGCCCCTACATACTAAGTCCACTGGAGGATCTATGGCTCCACCTTCTAAGTATAGAAGGACTAGAGACCCACCCATTCAGGGGTAGGCAGATAGGCTCGCTATCGAGCATAGAACTAACCATACTCCCATGCGTGGTCCACCATGCAAGATCACCATTGATATATCAAAGGTGGGAGATAATGGCACACCACCACATGAGCGATGGTGGTCTAGGCAGCTAGAGGGTCTAGGTAGTGTTCTAGAGCAGCTAGGCTACAAGCCTTCCGCTCCACCCACTCGAGCCTCGAGTGAGCATAGCGTGAGTGTCATCCACACTACTAGAGAACATGGGGAGGCTTCTAAGTGCCCTCATGTCACACACCCACTATCTACGCATGGTGGGTCATAATATAGGACACAGCAAGAGGCCAATGCCATCTTCACAGATAGAGGCAAAGGCACAACACATCAGTCCGATGGGTACAGAACCCACAAGGTCGCTCGTATAGAGCAAGGATATCAAAGGCCTCCCACGGTCGACCAGATCGATAGATCACATCGACTGGCATCAGAGAAAAAATGCCAACTCCTCCAAGACCAATTGGAGGATGCTCGCCTAGAGAGGCAGCGTATTGAAGATGAAAATATTCAAGCACAAAGGCTCATAAGACAGAGGTTATATGAGCAGTGCATGCATGAAGAGCGTATCCTTACCCAAAAGGAATGCGTGGAGTAGGAGGATCGGTTAGCTAGGGCTGGCCTATATCCTCAAGATGAGCATCGAGAGCATACACATAGGAAGGCTTTCTCACAAGCTGATATGCATCAAGAGCATAGAGATGCTCGTACTCATGCTAGTGCCGAACAGAGGGAGCAGCTACCACCGCTCAATAATCAAAGGCAGAGACAACATGAAGTAGCAGTGGGAGATGGATACGAGCAAGAATATCCTGAGAGCTCTCGAGCTGAAGAGGAGGAAGAGCAAAGACCTCCATCTCATGCAAGGAAGATAGTACCTCCTAAGCCACCTACACATCAACTTAGGGAGGAGGACTTTCTATCTTTAGAGGCCTATAAGGCCTTAGCCGAGAAGATTAAAGCCATTGAGAGACAAGGCATGACTATTCAAAAGCTGACATTGAGGAAAATCTATAACGAGCCTTTGGATCCTTCGGTGCCTACTTTGGCTTACCCTGAGCATTTTGATATGCCCAGGTTAGACAAGTTCAAGGGTGATGAAGATGCACAAGAACATGTAACGAGCTTTCTGGATGCTTGTTTTCAGATAGCAAGCAATGATGCATTATTGTTGCGCACGTTCATCATGACACTTTTAGGGCTAGCCCGAGAGTGGTTTAATCAGCTAAAGAAACATAGTATAACAAGTTTTGAGCAATTAGATGATGCCTTTCTTGAACGCTATTCCTTTGGCATCAAGAAATAGGCCAACATTTTTGATCTGGCTGTGCTAGCTCAGTGCAACGATGAGCCGATAGAACAATACGAAAAGAGATGGAGGAGATTAATGGTGAAGTTGCCATTCCCTATTCCTACCATGGAATTAACTCGGATGTTCATGAAGAGTTGTGCCAAGCACATCTCATTACTATTGCAGCTGCAATAGTATCCTACATTCGAAGAGGCTTTGGCGCAAGCCAAGGTGATTGAGGATATCAAGTTGTAGGAAGGCAACTTGAAGCTCAAAAATAGGAGAGAGGGACAAAAGAAGAGTACCACAAAACAATAGGGCAAGCAGGCCCATGTAAATCAAGTGGTATTGAATCTCCAATGGGAGGACAAGGGGCAACAGAAATAGAACTATCAGGCCCAACCTCCCCCTATGCAATATGACAAGCGCAATAACAATTACAAGGGCAAGAACAAAGATCAATGCCCACCTCGCTAGTTCACACCATTGAAGGAATCGCTGACGATGATTTTCCATCAGTTATGCGAGGCCAAGGCAATCAGATTACCCGAAGTCAAGATGATAGACCCCAATCAACCCAAACCAAAGGGGTTCCAAGATGATCTATTTTACATCTTTCATAGAATGAAAGGTCATGACATCGAGGTGTGTTGGTCTTTCAAACACCTAGTACAAAATATGATCGACAAGGGTGAGCTTGTAGTGCCTCACAACCCATAGGTGCCAGACAATCAAAATATGGGGATTTACAAGAACCCCTTACCAAATCATGAGGCGCCTCGGAACAACGTTGGTCAAGTTAACCAAGTGCGAGTCGAACCACCTACCCAGGGGTTCGTAGGCATGGTCAATGTTGTCACTAGGCATGGGAGATACGAACAACAAAATCAACCTCATGCTCCCATTCAAATACAAGCCACGCCGAATCAGTGGCCGACACAGAATATTCCAGGCCCACCAACAAGACCGATGGTGACCCTAAGGAGCAGGTTGGTCCAAAACCTGTAGACAACTCCTACGAAGTTGTCAATATATGAATTAATTCAGCAGTCCCCGAGGCACAGGGAGACTCTTATGGACATTTTGAGGTCCATTGAAGTACAAGCCCAGGATGCGCAGGCATTCACAAATTTCATGGGACATGTACAACAGTGTCAGGAACCGATGATCCAATTTTATGATCATGAGATAAGGATGGTTTCTACAACTACGGCCGACCCACCATTGCACATAATCACGTGTGTGAATCACATGCCATTTAAAAGGGTCTTGATCGATACTGGCTCATCGATCAACATAATAACGACCAAGGCACTGAGTCATTTGAAGCTACCTAAATCACACATTGTGCCAACTACATTTACATTGAGAGCATTTAACGATGCACTATGTTCGACTGTCAGCACAATTATCCTACCCATACAGGTAGGTCTGAAGACCATTTCAGTAATGTGTCACGTGATAGAAGGGGCCATGCAGTACAACATTTTACTTGGTAGGCCTTGGATTCATGAAATGCATTGTGTCCCCTCGATACTGCATCAGTGCATGAAATATATTCATGAGGGACTGGTTCACATAGTGGCTTCGGATGAGGAGCCATTTAAGTTTGTGAACCTAGTAGATTTTCTTGGGGGTTTCATACTCCCATCAATGCACCTGGATGTTTGGCCATCATCACCAATAAAGAAACCAGGAGGTAAACCGGTAGTGCATGCTCAACCAATGCCATCTATGTCACACAGATCGGAGCATACCACTACCACTTCCTTGAAGCCATCGACATCAGTCATGCATTGGGATGATAGGAAATTAAAGGTGAAGATGGGTGAGAAAGAGAAAGAGCTTGAGCCCGAGCCAATCATCGAGGATGTTCCCATTCCCATGGAAGTTGAGGAACCCCAAGACAAAGTCGAGGAGGCACCTCAGCCTCGCCTGCATCTTTAGTAGGGTCATCCGCACCATGGGTGATGGTACATCTCGCTAATACCAGATTAGGTGAGTACCTTGTGCAAAATGTGACCTTTGGACCAATTTTGAAGACTACGCAAGAGATGGGCAGACCATCCGCTCATCATTATCTGGTTGGATCGATGGTTCCATTGGGAGAGCCACCTAACCAGACTAACTTCATCTATGTGGGGCTAGATCAACTTCCAACGTGAGAGCCCATGGATGAAGATGATGAGGAACCTTTCATGGTAAACATTCATTATTTGTCTAATCCAGAGTATGCCATGCATATTTTTGAGCTATATCATTGGCATGGATATGACCTTGGTCTCTTTGAACAAGGATGGAGGACTCCATTGGAACCTCATTATCAGTTAGTCACTGATAGATTCGGTCTAGGGTTACAGATACATGGGTAGGATGATTTGCTCATAGCATCCCTAGATCGTCTGTACCTCAGCATGGCGGATGATGTGGATTTTAATCCATATCATCCAGATCCTTCCAAATTTTGGAGGAATCACCCTATGATATCTGCCATCACCATTGAGCCACTCGAAGATCATCATGAAGGGCTCCTTGAGCAGACTGAGGTAGAAATGAACCCCAGAGATCAACTGGGACACCAAACCCATGATGTAGTCGATGACACAGACATGCAGGGGTGCAACCCCATTACTGCAAGTGATCTCGAGTTAGGAGATCTTTGTAATGAAGATGGAGCGGAGTCCACCTCCGATATGAGTGGACCAGGCTATGATGCAGATGAGGATTCCTCAAACGATGATGGATCTGGGGATGAAGTCGAAGGTGCTTATGTAAGGCCTTTGTATGTGCATCATCTATTGCCTATGGAATCGATACAGGATACCGAAGAGATCCTTCCCAACATTGATCATTCAGGGGAAGAGATCGAGCCAATTTTCTCGGTAGCATCGTACATGAGGTATAATTATCCGATATTTTTGGATAGCGATGACAACATGCAAGAAGTAAGATTCATGGGGCCTCATTTAGAGGAGCACCCTCCAGGAGTGGGGGTGAATGAAGGATTCTATTATGATAGTGATGAAGAAGATGAGTTAGAGAGGGCCTACCTTGGTCCTCCTTATTTGCGTCACCATCATCAACCCATCGACATCGATGAGGTCTATAGGCAGCTACATGTTGGTCCGCATCTGAGAGCAAGACGGTTAAACTTGGATCAAATCCATCGGTTGGTTAATCCCCTTCCACCGACCTACATGCAGCTCCATGAGCCAAATGATCCTATTTTGCATTCAGTGCATAGGGAGGATCCAGTTATTCATAGTCCTCATAGGGAAGACCCTTTTGTGCCTGTGCCATTAGAGCCAGATCATGGGTATGAGGACTATGCATATTTTGTAGAGGTCAGTCCGTGTGGTCCTGGAGATCAATTCCATTCCATAAACATGGTCTCCATTGATTTGACCACTCCACTCCACAATCCAATAGATCCATCTAAACCGTTGTATCTTAACAAAGATGCTATCGACTGGGATCGCGTTGATTCACCCGTTGAGCCTGAGGATTTCTTCCCCAATGAAGAAATGTTGCAACCTTTCCATTTTGCACCAGGCTATGCATATGATGTTTATCATGCCAAAAATGCTTCCAACGCGGAACCACTCAACCCGATTGATGACATTCATTTGATTCCTACGCCTCACCAGCTTGAGGAGGGATCGCATATGTCGATAGAGGAAACCTTTGAGGTGGATATCAGTGATGATCCCACCAGTGCAAAGAAGGTTAAATTTGGAGAGAGTCTCACTCCAGATGAGTGGGCCACCCTCATCCCTCTACTGAAAGAGAGACCAAATTTGTTTGCTTGGTCGTATAAGGATATGCCAGGTCTAGACCCAAAATTGGTTACTCATAACCTTTCGCTAGATTTGACGAAGAAGTCGGTCAAGAAAAAGCTTAGGAAAATGCACCCAAAAGTAGCCTTAATGGTGAAAGATGAGCTACAAAAGTTGTTGGATGTGGAATTTGTGATTTCCATCGATTATCCAGAATGGGTGTCCAATATGGTACCCATGGGAAAACCCGATGGAAGAATCCATATTTGCATGGATTTCAGAGACCTAAATAAGGCAACACCCAAAGATTCATTTTTATTGCCCAATATTGATGCTCTCATAGATGCAACTGTAGGTCACGAAATGCTCTCCTTAATGGACAATTTTTTTGGTTACAATAAAATTTGGATTAAACCCGAAGACCAGCACAAAACCATGTTTATAACGCCATGGGGAACATTTTGCTATAAAGTTATGCCATTCGGCCTCAAAAATGTTGGTGCCACATATCAACGGGCCATGACATACATTTTTCATGACTATATGCACAAAATTCTTGAAGATTATATCGATGACTTGTTAGCCAAGTCATTGCTATGAGAAGAGCATGCAGAGGTCTTAAGGAAAGTCTTCGATCGCCTGATAGAGCACAATGTCAGGCTGAATCCTAAGAAGTGCGTATTTGGCGTAACTTCTAGAAAATTACTAGGGTTCATCATCTCCAAGAGAGGCATCGAAGTAGACCCAGTGAAGGTCAAGGCCATTTTGGAAATGCGTCCTCCCACCAATATTAAGGAATTAAGGAGCCTTCAGGGCAAGGTAGCCTTGATAAAGTGATTTATCGCCCAACTATCGGATAAATGTCGACCCATGAATCGACTGCTACATAAGGGAGTCCCATTCAACTGGGATGAGGACTACAAGGCAGCCTTCACTGAGATAAAGCAATACCTGGCGATGCCACTAGTGCTAGCTCCACCAAGGCCAGAGGTGCCTTTTCTACTATATATATCGGCAACTAACTTTGCACTGGGAACCATGTTGGCCCAAAAGAATGTGCAAGGCAAAGAACAGGCCATATATTACATTAGTCAAACTTTGGTGAGCTATGAGCTCGGGTATGCATACGTGGAAAAATTGTGTTTAGCAGTAGTGTTCGCTACAAAGAAATTGCGACACTATATGTTAAGTCATACGACGTATGTTATATCCAAACAAAATCCTTTGTAGTACATGATGAGTAAGACTTATCACAATACGCGTACTACAAAGTGGATCATGCTTTTGATGGAATTCGATCTAGAATTCATAAGCCAGAAGTCCATTAAGGGATAGGTCATAGCAGATCAATTAGTTGAGGCACCACTGTCAAACAGTAGGCCTCTAACAATTGAGCTTTCAGATGATGTAGTCTTCATCGTATCTGAAGCTCTCAAACCCAAAGAACCAGAGAACAATGCTGATATGACTCTGTTCTTTGATGGTTCAAAGTGCGAACAAGGGGGTGGTGCCGGAATAGTGTTCTTCACATCGCAAGGAGCTCCAATGCCCTTGTCATTCAAGTTGGATTTTTTGTGCACCAACAACAATGCTGAGTATGAAGCCCTACTATTGGGCCTCCACATAGTTGTCACCATGAATATTAAGAGATTGAACATCTTTGGTGATTCCTTGCTCATAGTAAATCAAGTCAAGGGGCTTTTTCAGTGTCGATGTCCCATACTGAAAGCCTATAAAGATCTAGTTGACACATATTTGGCCAAACTAGAATGGTATGACATTGAGGCAATCCCTCGATCATCAAATAGGTTTGCAGATACCATGGCTTCTTTGGGATCCTTAATCCCTCAGAATCCATCTATTGATTTCACTACCATCCATGTCAAGATGCTCTCTCATCCAGCAGTAGAGCATGCAGCCTATGATAACAGAGAATCGATCAACATGATCGGTGTAGAACCACAAGCTGAATGGTTCTGTAGAGCTGAAGACTTTCTTAAGAAGGCACCCTAGGGGTCATTAACCTCTCAGAGTCCCATGGGGAGTGGTACTACCATTCACCATAGGGTTGTTTCCGAGTCTGCATTTGCAAAAGTAAATACATAGGGGGAGCAAGTCATCTTAGTAGTCGAAGCTGAGATTTATCAAAATTGGATGTCACAAATTAAAGACTTCCTAAAGCTTAGTATAATCCCAGAGGGATTATCGCATGCCGTGAAGCACACATTTAAATATAAAGTGGCCAAATATGTCTTAATAGGAGACATCTTGTACCAAAGAAGCTATGATGGAGTTCTCCTTCATTGCTTAGAGCCCCAAGAGGCATCATGGGCAATTTTGCAAGCCCATGATGGTACGTGCGATGGCCATTTCAGCGGCATGGCCATCATCAAGCGCATCCTTTGAATGGGTTATTATTGGCCCACTATGGAGAAGGAGTGCAATGCGTATGTCAAGAAATGTGTTAAATGCCAGCATCATGCTAATATTACGCACTTGCCATCACAGGCCTTACAACCCATCCAAGTGGCTTGGCCATTTGCTCAGTGGGGATTAGATCTTATAGGCAAGATCTCTCCTCCATCATCGGGCTGACATACATTCATAATCATGGCTACTGAGTATTTTACAAAGTGGGTGGAAGAAATACCCTTAACAACGACAACTGGAGCTCGTATAGCAGAGTTTATACTGGAGCATATCATAAGTCATTTTGGGATTCCATCCAAAATAATATCGGATAATGGAATGTCTTTCAAGAACAAAATTGTGAGAGCTTTGACATCTAAATATAGAATCAAACATAGTTTTGTGACTCCATACTATATGTAAGAAAACGGGCAGGCTAAATCTTCAAATAAGATAGTGGTGGCCATCTTGAAAAATATGGTACAAGAAAACCACAAATACTGGCACATCCAGCTACCCCTTGCATTATGGGCTTACAGGACTAGTATTTGGATGCCCACTAGGGCAACACCGTTCTCACTAGTATATGGTGCTGAGGCCATTATGCCCTTGGAATTAGAAATTCCAATGTTGCACGTCGCATTGAAAGAGTTCATCGATGATGACACTGCATGGCAAGCTCGATTGGATCAACTGACGCTACTTGATGAACGTCACGTGAATGCCCTGGAGCATCTTCGCGTTTATCAAGAGTGACTAAAATGAGCTTACAATGTCAAAGTCCACCAGAGAGACTTTGAAGTTGGGGATCTTGTCTTGAAAGAAAACCAATAGAACTCTAATTTTCTGCCAGATATGCGAGACAAATTCATGGCTAATTGGCTAGGACCCTACATCATATCTAAAAATATTGGTCCAGGTACCTATCGCCTAACGTTGCTAGGGGGTGTTGAAGAGCCTGAACCTCTCAACATCATCCATATTAAGGTATTTTATGCTTGAAGAGCATAGTAAAAGGCTTCGAGAGTTGCTTGTAACTTCTCGGTCATCCTAAAAAGCTCCAAACACTCGCATCAGTGGTTTGGTTAGTCAAAAAGCTCCAAAGGCATCTATAAGCCCTTTGGTCAACCTCAAAAGCTTTGAGGGTTTGTAAAACCACTCGGTCATCCCTAAAGGCTCCAAGGGTCCCTGAAACCGCTTGGTCGTGTTAGTTAAAAGCCTCGAGGATTTGCTTATAGTCGCTCGATCATCCTAAAAAGCTCCAAAGGCATCTGTCATCCCTTTGGTCAAATGCAAAAGGCACCAAGAGTTTCTAAAAAAACTACTTGGTCAACCCCAAAGGCTCCAAGGATTCTCAAAATCGCTTGGTCATCCCAAAATGCCCCAAAGGTACCCATAATCCCTTTGGTCAATCCCAAAAGCTCCAAGGATTCCTAAAAATCGCTTGGTCAATCTAAAGGCTCCAGGGGCATGTACTCACCGTTTGGTCAATTATGAGGCTCAAAACCCATAAAAATAATAAAATCAATAAAATCCAAAAAAAATTGGTAAAGCATAAAATCCAAAAACATGATTGCATTTAAATTTTGCATCTCCACAGCAACCAAAGGAATAGTTTTCTAATGTTCTTGAAAATGATGCTTTTCTAATTAAACCCAATCAACCACCACCCCACAAAAAAGGGGCCAAAGGTGATATCCCATATTGATATCATAAGATCGATATTCTCAATCGATATACCATAATTTTTTTTTAAATCTCCCCAAAGGAAATTTTCTGAAGAAAATTATCAAATGTAAAGGCCGAAAAGTGAAGATCAAGTGAAGATCAGAAAACAAGCTTAAATCAAAGTTCAAAGTGAAGATCAAATGAAGATCATAAATAAAAAGTTTGAGCGGAGATCAAATGAAGATCCAAAATCCAATTCAAAGAGAGATCAAATGAAGATCCAAAGATAGTTCAAAAAGAAGATGGAATTGACTCCCTTGCTTCACTACATATGAGCAAGTATCCCAAAAATTGAAGGATAGAAAGGAATGAGCTTGAATCCCTAGAATTGTTAGCACTATTGTACCTTACGCATGATGATATGTCTGATGCATTAGCATCTCACTTATGAACAAGACCAATGTTTGAATGTGGAAGAGCTAGCTTCAGGTGTCTTGCATTGCCTAGTGGCTTAGTCCAACTAAAATCTGAACTTGATATTGGATAAGACATTTGTGGAACCCCTATCTTAGAAATGGGCTAAAAGAATCACCGTCTGACATTGGGGAACGCTCGTGTCTTATCTTAAAATATTTATTTGCACACACAGGGATAATGAATAGTTAGGGTCTATCATAGCAAAAGCCTTTTATCTCAGAAGTCTAGTGTGGTTAGTATGCAACTTTTGATAAGTCTAGTAGGGTGTTTGAGTCTCATGGAAAACCTCAAAAATTTCTCCCATAGCAACAAAATGTCAAAAATTGCAACCATATAAATCATCAAATTGCAAAGTATCGAATCCATGATACATCATTATATAAAGCACAATCAACATATAGGATAGATACCGGATGGATATTAGCAATAATATTTAGACGACCACTGACTATATCGTGCACATTTTTCAAAATTGTAAAAGAAAATCGAATGACACATTATATCATTCGCATCAATAAACATTGCATACCATTGCATTTCATATATGGGTGATTAATTGATTAAATTCTTATCTTAAGGATTTTCAATTACATTCATGATTTTTATACATTCTATGGTGTCATCCATTAGATTGATAAACATATTTGCATTCATTCCTTATGTTTTAAGTGATTAAAGCATACAAGTTCATTTACATTAGATTAACATCATGTAAATAAATCATTACATACATTAATGCATGAAAAGAGAGGAATATCAAATATACGTTAAGAAAAGAACATCACATCCATATACATATATCATCAGAAAGCACATCTAAGCATCTAGATCACTGCATATCATCATCATAAATCAAATAGCTATCTAGTGCATGTCATCCATACATCACATCATATAGAATCAGCATAACATAAGCTTTGCATCCATGTGCATCACATAAACATAAAATCAAAAATAAATGAGTACACAATAATGAGCCATAATAATGATGAACCATATCATATATAATGTGTGTCTCAGAGTACATCGAGAGTACAAAAATACCCATAGGCTACAAATGTGTAGGTCCTCGACCTTACACCAAAAATGAGATATATCAAAAATGTATCCTGCAATAGTAGAGCTCTAGCTCTGATCTACTCCCCCTATACCGAAGCTCTCACCGCCTCCCTCAGTACTATGCTCAGGAGCCTGCTATGCCTACTTCCCTGCTGTCTGCTATGGATCTTGCTGAGCACCCTGAGTACCGCCTAGCCCAAAGAGGCCTAGCACTCGTCCAACTACAACCTATGCAATGGGCACCTCTATCCACTGGGATCTATGGCTGGATGCTATAGAAGACTGCCCTACCTCCCTAGTCCTGGTATGACTACTGCCACCATGTGTACTAGAGGACCTGTGTGTCCTCTCACTCTGATGGGTGTGATGGCTAGAGCTAGTAGTAGACTATCCTGTAGTCCAAGATCTAGTCCGTTGGGACTCTACAACATATGGATCCTCAAGAACCTCTGCACCTAGCATCTAAATGTAGCCAACTAGCTGGTCTACCCAAGAAACCCTGGATGCATGCCTATCATTGGCACTCATCAACAAACCCTGCAGGCGTTGAATCTTTGCCATAGGATCTCGACCACCTGGTAGTACTACTGTTGGTGCCATCGGAGGCCCCATAATCGCCTGAGAGGATGAGGGATCCCCCCTCTATGCCCTGAGTAGATCCTACTCTACCACTATCACATCCCTCTGTGCTAGTGCCAAGTCATGAGCATGGGTGAGCTCACCAACCTGGGTCTCTACTGTGGTAGCCCGTGTTGTTAGGCTAGTAATATATTGGTCTACCTATGTCAATCAGTGATCTCTATCTATCAACTATGCCTATAGAGTAGTGATAGTAGTGTCTCGCTCCCTCTACTACGTCTGGAATCGCCCAAGCTGACTCTGTAAGTCAACCACCTATGCTAAGAGTAGTCCCTCTACACTATCAGGAGGGACCTCACCCTCCTCGGGAGCATCCTCATCAGGGTTAACCTTAGGAGCCTCCCTAGTGGCTACCTATATGCCCCAGCCACCCTCTATCCATTGGTGCACATGTTGCTCCCATTAGGATCCACCTCTGCTCTAGCTTGATCTACCGCTCGACCCAGAGGCCCTATCCCATACCAGTGGAACATAGACCACCATCCATCATACTCTGGTGTGGTCATAGCTCTGTCAACCCTAGTCTCCTAGAAGTCATCGAGAGCATCCCCTAGAGTCGAAGGCTGAATCCATGGTAGATCCCTCTCCAAGGCCAAGCACCTATAAGCAAATGGGATCTCCGGGATGTCCTGCACCATGCCAAACTATCATAGGACACGAGAGAAAAATTGGTACTCCCAGATCTCGACCTTTCGACCGAGTAACCATCTATCCTGGTGAGCCTATCGAAGTCGCTCGCCAACCTCAGGCTAGTCAGGACACTCCATGTAGGGCCACCACTCGATATCATCTGGCTCGAGTCCTACAAATCGGGTAATGTAATGTTGGACATCGCCAGCATGGGTCCTACTACGAAATCCCTCCTTCTCCCAAGGCCAGCAGGCAGCATAGCACTAATGATCATCATCGATCTCTGTGATGTGTATGGGCAGCTCCCTAGGATGCTCTATCCTGATATGCTGCCAACCCCAAATCTATAAAAGAAGACTACAACTGATCCCTCGATGGTTCTGGTCAGTGATCTAATATAGCTCATGGTATAGCTAAGCTAGTAGAGTGCTCCCCTAGGCTAGGAGTAGTGGCTAGTGGATAGAGCTCTGTACAACTCTACGTATAGTAGCTAAGAGGTTCTAGGGAATCCTCATGCCCGAGGAGTCTAGAAGCACATATTGCACCACCAGGTGCATAAAAATGGCCTCGCACATGGAGAAGATGTTCTTCCCCTGCCAATAGCCAATGTGGACCCCTCCATGGTCAATGGCTCACTGAGCCTCCTCGCTTCGAGCACCAAAGATGGCATCGAATATGGACTCCTTGACACCAGAGGTCGAGGAGACGATGGCCTCACCATAAATAGGGATCCTAAAGATCCTATAAACATCCTCCAATGTCACTATCATTTCACCTGTAGGTAGGTGAAACGTGTTGGTCCGCACATTCCAACATCGGGCCAACATAGTCAAATAGGATTGATCTACCTTGATGGTGGGTAGATCCAGTACATAGTCGAAGCCGACAACTTCGAACCACTCTCGCTCACCATCAGTGAGCTCTCCATGGAGAGTCTTCAGAATGTCAGGCTCTCATGCTCTAGAGGTCAATCTCTGAAATAAATAGCATAATATAAGGAAAAAGCTAACTAAAACAAAAAAAAATATTTAAAAAATGACCTAAAAATCATCAAAAATAGTAAAAAACTGATAAAATTACAAAAACATGTCATCATGCAGGCCTACAAATCAAATTTGTCAATCAGACAGGTCAAAAATGCATTAAATGATATTAATTACCTCTAAAAATTTAGAAAAATTAAAAATTTTGCAAATTTTTCCTAAAGTTGGTGAACCGCGGGTCAACCCTACGGTCCGCATGCGGTCAAAAATTGACCATTGGGATTTTGAATGTTGATCGTAGCTAGCAGCTATGGTCCCCAATTGACCAATTGGGAACCGTAGCTGGTACCTGCGGTCTCCAGTTCAGATCCGGTCGGGTGCGATACCATAGCCAAAAATGCAAAAAAAATTAAATCTAAGCTACCCTAGCCTAAGATGAGGTTCATTACCAGTAGTTTAGTGTAATTGATTTTCCAATTTCTTAATTGGGTTCATTTTAACTAGTAATGGATGCGAGGTCTTGGTTTTTGAGTTACCTTGCCCTCGCCTCGTCCCCATGGCTAGAAGACACTTGCTCGTGCCCTGCCATCGTGTTGTGAGTCGGTGTGCGGGTAAGGTGTGGTAGGTTGCAGGTCAGTTTTGTCAGTTGTCACTATCAGAGCTCCAGTTTGCAAGTCACTATCAAGGAATAATGAGAGACATTTGAAAATTGAGCATTTTATAGACTTCTCATATTCCGCATGGACCGTAGGCCCTAGCCGCGGTTCCCAAATTTGCAAATGGGAACCACAGACCCTAGCCGCGGTTTGCAATTGGTAGGAAATTTAGAAAAATCCCACCATGGGAAGGGCCAAAAAGATAAATTAATGCCTCCCATTGGGTCAGAACTCAATAAAAGCAAATTAATTTGGAAATTTGGTGATAATCAAGCACCGGGATCCAATTAAAAATTAAAAATATGGCTGAGATTATAAAGTACATTCAACCGAGGTCATCACTATGACAATCCTTCCATGGAGCGATGCACCTCCCAACAAAATAAATAAGCTCAATGCATAATTCAAAACATTCAAAAAAATCAAATAATTAAAACACCAAATGCGCCTCGTATTCAGTAATTTACCCTATACACTTGGCGGTTGCAGTGACTTGTGCTCCATGCAATCCGGCAAGATGAGTAAATTACCATAAGGACATTTGGGGAAAAAATTGTCATCATTGATCTGATATGCTTCTTTTCAATCCCTAAGAAGGCCTTCGTGGCTGGACTGCTCCACGGGAATGAGGCATTGCATGCCATTTCTTCTATGACCTCTTTTTCAGCAAATCATCGATAATTTGATTCAACACAAATCTGATTGGATTTGTATCAATTTGATTCCCTAAGATGGCTATTGTAGCCCGACTGCTCCATGGGATAGAAGCGTGCAAATACTATTAATATTTGGAATCAAAAGCTGAACTAAGCATAGCCAATGCATTAATTTGCTCAAATCTAAATTTGTTCAGATCATCCATGGTGGTCAAGCGACATCGTCGCTTTATTCATTGTCATTACCCTCATCGACTTGTCGCTTGAGGGGGTAGTCATAATATCAAATCATAATCAAAATCAATAGAAGATCCTAGAGATCGTAGATCCCTTGATCTTGTCAAAATTATGTTCATCCTTGTGAATCATTGTCAACAACTATCATAAGCTTACCCCTTTGCTTGGGGTAAATAGAAAATATGATTTTGCTTGTTGTTATTTGCCTTTCAGATCTATGGGTCAGAAGATACCTATGGAATGCACAACTGCACTGAATGAGATGATAAGGGCACAAGTTTTTCAAGTTTAAGCCTCCAAAGAGTTGGAAGCAATGATTCCAGGATGCGCATCCTTTTGTTGGACCTAGGGCATCTAATGTTGATCTGACTAATGATCATCATAGAACCTTTGACATCATTTTAGGAGGTCTATTTTTGCTCAGCATTATTCGATCTCATAATGCATCTCAAAAGGGGCATCTGTAGACACCTAAAACGCATCATGTCGAGGGTGACTACTCATATGGACATGCTACAAGACCATATGGAAGATCTTGGACAGACTCCAAGATAGAGCAATGGTTCTAACCACTCAATTTGGGCTCCTTGGCCTAATCAGTCTGAACCGCATCCCAGACCTATGGTTTATAGCTAAACCATGGCTGAGACCTATGGTTTGTAGTCTAGACCACAGTTGTGACCTGCGGTCTTAACTAAAGTTCAGTTGGCCTTCAATCCAAGCCAAATCGGTTGAAATGGCCATTGGATCTAGAAGAAGGTGGTTAATGGATAGAATATTCTAGAGGCTTCCATTCCAACTATCCTAACCACCCCTTCTTGATCTTGGCTTCTCCAGGAAGCCACCCCAAGTCCTAGGGCATCCTATAAATACCCCCTCCAAATGGGGAGAAGATATAGATGATTTGTATAGCGAAGCGTTGACAAATTATCGAGTGAGTGTGAATTGATCAAGTGAGCAGTGAAGCCCTATTGGATTGCATACTGAATTTGTGCATTCGAAGGCCACTTTGCTATTCATCCAACGATCAGTTTTCCATGGAAGTTCTAGGAGCCTAGGAGGATCAAGAAATGCAAATCTGGGCAAATGAAGGCCCATCACAATGATTTGACCGCCAAACCTGTTAGAAGGACACCGAAGGTGACCCTTGAACATCAATTAGACAAGGAGGTCAAGCCCACTACCATTGGAATTGAGGGTAAGCCTATCAAAGTGCTAACCATGGCTGTCAGCCATGGTTTATAGTGCAGATCATGCATCAGAGCTACGGTTTGTAGCAGAGGTATAACCACCTTCCTATTTTTATTTTTATCTATCTAATTAGGTTAGATTAGTTGTTTTCATGGTTTAATAGCATTTTAGCAAACTTCTGACCATAGAATTAGGTTAGATTTACTTCTTATGTTTATGCTTCAATTAGGACCTAAATGCTTTCTTTATGCATGTTTATGCTTCATTTTCTATATTTGATCCATGCATAGTATAGTTGCTACTTTCCTTTACGTTATTACATGAATCTTGATTCACTTTGCATAGCTTAGAAGCATTCTTTACATTTTCTTGATTATGCATGTTAATGGTGTCATTATGCAATTTACCTAAAAGGGCCTCATCATGAGAGGCTGCCTATATTTTTGACATTCTTGTGTTGTTTCTTGACCGCAGGGAATAGTTTCAAAGGAGAACAAACTATCAAGTTCCTTCCCCATCGCGAAGAAGAGGGCACCTCCACCCTAGAGCAGTTCGTGCCATTCTGAAAGGCATTTGGAAATCACACCTACCCTTAAGAGGGAAAACAATTGTGCACTCCTATTGTAATATTGTATCAAAATGAATATCCCTAAGAGGGATGTACTTGTAATTGGATTTTGGCTTTGAATACAATGGAATAAAGTGTTTTCTTTCTTGTTTCATTTGTTGTCAATTTTGTTTTCTTGTATGCATGCTATATTTTATCATTCATTGCAATAGGATACGCCATCGGGTGTGACCCTTTCTGGTGGTTACACCAACACGTCGATGATTTAGGAAATTTGATTTTTTTTTTTTGGTAAGTAGTGTTTGTATTTACAGCGGGTTTTAACAAGGATCCCAAAACCTGATTACATAAGCAATGGGCCTAGGGCATCAATCCCTTGAAACTGAACACCAAAATAGAAATCCCGTCCAACGGTAACAATAAGCATGAAACAATCCCTCTCAACAGGAAACAAACAAATAAGAAAGAAAGTAGTTTTGGAGATCCCGCCCAGCGGGGAGTAGCCAAAAACCACCATCGAGAAGGTCCCTCCCAGTAGGAAGCAAAGAAAAATCGTTACAATAAAATCTTGCCTCGCGGGAAGCAGTCAAAACCACCACAAAAAGTCCCGCCTAGCGGGAAGCAACAAGGAAATCCTGCCATCCGAGAAACCAGTAGAAAAGAAAGGATCCCGCCTCATGGGAAAACCGGCGGATTTGGCGGATCCCGCCCTGTGGAGAAACCAGCCGCCCATCGGGAAAACATTTCGTACAGCGAGAGCCATCCTGCAGGAAGCTGACAGCCAGCACAGAGAGGATCCAACCCATCAGGAAGTGACCGGAGAGTTGCACCACAAGGAACCCGCCCCAGGAAAACAGAAGAGGATCCCAGCAGCAGGGACCAAGAATCCTGTCCAAGCACAGAGCCCGTCGAGGATTCACAAGAAAAAGGGGGAAGTTGTCCAAACCCTAAACCGTCACCTCCACCGCACCGAGAAATGCAGGGGACCAGATCCACGTGAATAACCTGCAAAAAACCCCAGGGGGAAGCCTAAGGGAAAAAGGGAAGGGATCCCCAACCAAACAGGGATCCCTGGGAAGCACCAGTCCGAAAAAACAACCAAGGAAACCCTAGCCGACCGGGAGGGGTGCAGATAGTGGAGAAGGATCTCCCCCCAGGAGATCATCTGCAAACAACCACTCCCCGGGAGGGATGACCTAGGTTGAGCCAGAGACTGGGCAAGAACCAGGAGCCATGGGAGGGGGAGCAGGGGAGGGACCAGAGCCCTCCCCTCTCTACTTTCTTCCCTCCCAGTTTAGGAAATTTGATTTTTAATTTGAATTTCAAAATTAAACTTTTGGTGCTTTTATTATTAATTTAAATCTAAATTAACTTATGGTTAAAATATTTAAATTTAAATAAATTAAATCATAACCTTTAAAATATGCCAAATGGGTCTTTTTGAGGATTTATAATTTAATAACTCCTTGGACCTCATTTTTCTTCAACTCAACCTTTAACCCATAATATTATAATATTAAATATTATAATATCATTATTTCCTTTTAAACTTGCTTCTCCTTCCTTGGATCTTCAACCTTTTTAGGCCTTTTAGGCATATAATATTTAAAATAAATATTATATCCTATTCCTTTAAACTTCTTCCTTGCCTTTTGGAAACACCATATGATGAAATTAATGATGAAAAATTAGGACATAAATATCTTGATATCAATGACAATAAAACTTGCTCATATTTCCAATAATTCTTGCTCTCCCAATAGCAATAGTTCTGTCGACTCTAAATATTCCACTTGCAGCTTTACAAGATATGAAAGCATCCATGAAAACTCTGATGAATAAAATAAATTTAATGGAAATAAGAGAAGTAGAAAGGAATTTCTAGCCAAGGAGGTTTCCAAAAGAAATAAAATATCAAGCCTCCATAAGCAGTAGAATCTATTGTAAATCTAACGTGGTTTACGCTAATGAATACAATAAATCCACTAACACTTTGACAGAGTTAAACTTTTGGTGTTCCACATGTAATAATCTACATGGTGAAACTTATTACATAATTCATCAACATCATGTCCTGAATGTAGCTATCAAAAAGGCTAAGAGAACCCTCAAAGATTAAGTTAATATGATCAGATAATATAATCATAATTTTATGATGCCTTATGTTGAAAAAATAGTTGCTCTGACCAAATCAGGAAAGAAACCCTTACAAATTTATCTCCAAGAGCTTAACCCCTTAAAAGTGCCTTCACCCATAAGATACCTTGTTGAGATAAGAACCTCCTACAAGAAATATCCATAGATTTTAGGTTAGAAAGGAGCTAAAACTTGTAAAGAAACACCTTGATAGAAGGAAGTAGAAATGCATGAACAAGCTAGAGATAAACTGAGATATCCCTCACTGACTATGTTTCAAAGGATAGATGCTACTTAGGGGTATAGAAATAAGTATGATACTATTGTGAAATAGAAAAGTGTTGAGCCCCTCCCATTCAACATAGTCGAAGAAATGAAGAAAAATCCTTCCAAAGTGACTATGTATGAAGCCTTGCAATTTCTAGGGTAGATCAACTTGTTATAGGAATCCTTGAGATCTATGAAAAATAAGCATAGAACACCAGCTTAGTTAGATTCTACACAAGCTAGCCTAACATCCAATTCAAGAAAAAATATACCCCCTCCCTTCTATCTATCCCTTTATATGGAGGGATGGGTAGTTCACAACTGCATGATAGGCTCTAGAGCTGCAACCAATGTGATGCCCAAGGTAATATGTGATATCATGGGGATGGAATACACAAGGAGAAGTCTTGGTGTATTAAAATTAGATGGAACCCCTATCAAAACTGTAGGGATAATTAAGGATATCCCAATTATCCTTCACATACTACCTCGACTCACAATCATACAAGAGGTAGTGGTAGTCTATATAGAACCTTATTTTGGCATGTGCCTCTCCAGAGAGTTCACTTCTAAAACAGGAGGATATTTGTCATTAGATTTCTCACACTTGGAAATTCCATTCAAAGGGAAAAAAGTAAAAGTATTCAATAAAAAAATTTGACTTTCCACATCGAAAATCTTGAAGAAGAAGGTAAATCAACCATTATAGTGAATATGATGATAGAGAAATTGGGAGATTTGAACTTGATGTAGGAATATCTAAACGTGTTGTAGGAGGAAGACCAATTCTCTCTCTAAGACTTCAATGCCATGATAAAAATAGATATAGGGAGCTACACAATTGTAAAACCTGAGAAAGGTGACCCCACTCCTCTTCCTCAGGTAGACCAATCTACCGATCAACTATGGAAACTTTTCTTCAACAATGCTAGATGCAAAAATGGAGCCAAAGTGGATATTGTTCTAATATCCCCAACATATGAAGATAAAGTTTTTTCTTATCTATTAACCTAGAGTTGCACTAACAATACAACAGAATATGAAGCACTATGCTTAGGCCTTAAAAAAGTCAAGAATATGGGTATCAAACAACTTTAGATCTTTGGAGACTCTAAATTAATAGTAAACTAGGTCACTGAGAAATGCGTAAGCAAGCAAAATTACCTAAAGGCTTACATGAATAAGGTTTGGGACTTACTTGAGTCCTTTGAATCTTTAAACCTCAAAGTAATTCCAAGAGAAAAGAACACTTATGCTGATTTTTTAGCTTTAGTAGGTGCAAATTTTTGCCCTATTAGCAATGCCATCCAGAAGTCCAAGATAGTTAGACTAATCTATAGGTATTCCATTCCAAATAGATATACCTTCTAATAGGTATTCAAAAATTATCAATAGATAGTAGAATTTCTCATCCATGAGATGAACTTATCGAACAATAGGACTTTTGAAGATGAAGAAGATACAAGCATGATCTAGTTAAAAAACAACCACATCCCAAAATGGTTGATCACCCTCAAAATCCTATTTGATAACAACGATAGGTCAAATAGACATAAAATGAAAGTTTATAAGCACATATACAAAGAGGCTAAGATGGGACCCAATAAATCCATCAAAGTCAGAGTAAACACTATAGAAGAAGATCTAGACCAAATCAAGGGATTATGCAAGAAATTTCAATGCATCATAGCCTGGACTTATGGTGATCTTAAATTTTACTCCAAAGAGACTATCCAACATACGATCTAACTTGAAGAATGTGCAAAGCCATTCTGACTAAAGCAAAGATCGTTAAATCCTAATATTAAGGTTCTAAAAAAAGTAAGAATTACTAAATTTTCTTAAAGCTAATTTTTTCTACTCGATAAAGCATTCAACTTGGGTGGCTAACCTAGTCTCGATTAGAAAAAATAATGGATATATCAGGTTGTGCATCAACTTCCACAAATTGAATAAGGATTCGTTAAAATACCACTACCCTCTCTTATAGATCGACCATATCCTACACACAGTAGTAGGAGCAGAATGGTTCTCGATCCTGGATGACTTCTCTAGGTACAATTAGGTGTGGGTTAAATATGAAGATCAATTCAAGACTGCATTCACAACCAAGTGGGGAATATTTTCTTATCAAAGGATGCCCTTCGGATTATCTAATTTTGGGGAAACCTTTCAAAGAGTGATGGATGTGGCTTTCAAAGAAATTGTTAACAAGATAATAGTAATATATCTAGATGATATGACAACGTTCTCCCATTGAAAGGAGGATCACATCAAACATCTTAGGAGCATGTTCATAAAATATAAATAGTTTGGCATCTCTCTAAATCCAAAGAAATCCATCTTCACGATAGAATAAGGACTCTTACTCTACCATGTTATTTATAAGGTCAGGGTAGCTATAGACCCCAACAGGGTAAAAAAATTGTTAGAACTCCCTCTATCTGCTAACAAAAAGGACTTACAGTCCTTTAGTAAAATTAACTTCATGCATAAATTCATAGCAAATTTTGCATAGATTATCAAATCCATGATCGAATTGTTGAAGGATGCTGAGTTCAAATGGATAGACTCAAGGAAACATACTTTTCAGCAAATTAAAGAACAAATAGCCCAAGACCCTATCTTGTTAAACCAAGACTACTCCAGGGGTTTCATCTTGTATGCTATAGGTAAACAAGAAATATACGTTGTCGTACTCACTTAGAGAGGGCTTGAAAATGAAGAGAGGTCTATATATTTTATAAGTAAGACAATGCAAGAACATAAATAGATATATAACTTCATCAAAAAATATATTTATGTTATAATGAAGTTTTTAATTTTTTTTAGATGTTTCCTTTCATAGATCAGGACTATAGTTTATGTGGTTCACCCTAACGATAGGAATTTCATCATACAAGGGAAACTTGGCTATAAAAGAGTTGATTGGGTGTCAAATATATACAAATATGACATTGAAATACATCCAACCAAGCTGGTAATAGGCAGAGCACTATGCCAAGAACTCACCAAGAAATCCTCATTAGAATACATAGCTTGAAAAACTCAAGAAGAAGCCTAAGATGATGATAAACCTTCATAGTAGCTTGAGTAGGCCAATGAACTAATTAGGTACTTCCAGACTGTAAAGTGTCCAACAGGTTTGAATCCTTCATAGAGAAGAAGACACAAGATCTAGATTTTGAAATACACCCTGCTACCTGAAGATTTGTATAGAACAAATTTGGATGGAGTATTGATCCAGTGTATAAAGGATGATAAAAAATAGAATATCTTGGAGGAATTCCATGGAGGTCCATCAGGAGGAAACTAGTCAAGAAAGACCACTGCCTTGAAGATCATCAAGACTAGATGTTATTGGCCAACCATTTTTGCAGATACTTTCAAGGTAACAAGAAACTATGAGAAGTGAGAAACACTTCAATACCCCTAACATCCAATCAAGTTGAGGAACCTTTTCAACAATGGAGGTTGGATTTCATTGGAATAATAGAGCTTAACTCATCCACTAGGAATAATTACATCTTGATAACCATTGATTATTTCACTAAGTGGGTAGAAGCAATACCCACCAAAAAAGTAGACCAGGAAGTTGTGATGGAATTTATATAAATTTTGATCATGAGGTTTGGTATCCTAGATGCATTTATCATAGACAATGGCACATATTTCATAGGCACCAAAATGATTGAATTTACATGTAAATATGGAATCTACTTAAAAAAATCCTTGAACTAATATCCACAGGGAAATGGATTAGTTGAATCAATGAATAAAAAATTTCTCTAAATCTTGAAGCAGACCTTGAAGGACAATAAGAGAAGTTGGCACTCTGATAAACCAAGCATTGTGGTCTAAAATAATAACTATAAAAAATTATATCAACATATCTTCCTACTCTTTAGTCTACGACAAATAAGTAGTTCTCCCAATAAACATAGAGATGCCAGCTTTAAAAGTACTCAGTCAAACTGGCATAGAGGAGGCAAAAACAATGGAGAATAGGTTGATCCAACTCCTGTAGTTATAATAATAGAAGGAAGAATCCTATGACCATTATCAAAAATATATGGTCACCATGAAGAAATGGTTTTCCAAAAGGGCCACTCTAATAAATTTCCAGGTGGGAGACTTGGTCCTGAAGTGGAATGAAAATAAGGCAAAACCCAAAAATCATCAAAAATTCAATGTGTTTTATGAAGACCCCTTCAAATTAATTGAAGAAAAATAGCAAAACTACTTCTAGTTGAGAAACAGATAGGATCAGGTTCAACCCATCCCTGTCAATGGCTTCCATCTAAAGTTGTACTATAAGTGAAAGGATTCCCTCTACTTTGTATTCATTTTATGTAAATATGTTCCATTTTATTTCAAAAGGCAACTCCAAGAAAATCTATTGTGATGGCGTGACATTTCGGCATTCGATGACCACTCCAAGGAAATCTATCACGATGGCACGATATTTTGGTGCCCAAAGGCCACCTCAAAGCAAATTGTCATGATTTCATGATATTTCAGCATCCAATGGTCACTCAAAGGAAATCTATCATGATGGCATGATTTTTCAATGATCAAAGGCCACCTTAAAGGAAATTTTCATGATATCATAATATTTCAGCGTCCGATGGCCACTCTAAGGAAATCTATCATGATGGTGCAATGTTTCAGAATACAAAGGCCACCTCAAAGCAAATTATCATGATATTTTGACACTTCGGTGTTCGATGACCACTCCAAGGAAATATTTCATGATGGTTTGATGTTTCGGTGCCCAAAGGCCACCTCAAAGTAAATTATCATGATTTCACAATATTTCAGCATCCGATGGCCACTCCAAGAAAATCTATCATGATGGCATGATGTTTCAGTGGACAAAGGCGATCCCAAAGTAAATTGTCATGATTTTATGACATTTTAGCATTTTATGACCACCTCAGAACAACCATACCTTTTGGCAAGAAAAATAGTTACCTTAAAATTTTAAAAACCCTACTTCTTAAGGTACCATTGTACGAGCTTATTGGCTCAGAGTAGAGGTGATGCTAATTTATTGGCCCAGGACAACAACGATGTTATGCCATTGGTCCTCACAAAGTGGTAATACACGGTATTTGATTTATTGAAGGTGGCACATGAACCAAAGCATCTAGAAATGTTTAAAATTAGTAGTGGAGTTCACTCCACCAACTGCAGTTAATACTTGTCACCTTAGCACACGCATGCACAACAAATTATTCTATAGAAGCCTATTCATCACTTATTTATCCTTTGCTTTATTTTATTTTGCTCACTTTGTTCCCTATTTTCCCCAAAGTTTTTTAATCTCACATATTCTAGGTTTTTCTATGCCAAAATTGTAGTAGGCAACCATGATAGCTTCTCCACCAACCACCAAAGGGAAACGTAAATCAACTAAGAGTAAAAGTGGTTTTGTAGACCCAAACATTCACATCATTGATACCAAGGTAACATAGAATGACCTAGAGTAGATTTAGAAAGACATAGTATCCAGGGTTTCCAAGAATGTCATGCCCTCATTTCCAAGTACATTTTCCTATCACACCTTGCTCTCTTGATACGTTTGCACCCAGGTCCAACCCTACCCTAAATTAATTAGAGCTATGGCAGAATTCTATAATGTAAAATACAAAATTATAAGGAATTATAAGGGAGGGGTCATTTTCACTCTTGATGCCAATGTAGTTAGGGTTGCATTTAGCTGTGGTATAAAGCTTGTGATAAAACCTATTCCTTTTGACCCCATCAATTTGACAAAATTGTATAACCCTACCAAGAACATCAAATTATTTATGCAAGAGCATTTTTTTGAACCTCCCTTTGAGGTAACCTTATCGAGATATCCAATTCCTTTATCCAAGTTCAAGAACAAGGAGATTTTTCCATGTTGGTCATGGTGGTAGGGTTAGAAAACAGTGCACAGGTCTACAAAGGGTAGATTGTGATGATGCAATGCATGTCGAATCCTAGATTCTATGACATTACACATGTAGACCAGAAGACAATGTCACTCTTCTTTGACTAGCCAACATACCTAGTCCAACATCTGCATGGAGACCTGTTCAAACTTCAGAGACCTCCCTAATGCCTTCAAGTTTTTTTCTTACCTGGTATGACTTTTATTTTTCTTTCAGGTGAAGAATTTAGATTTCATCTCTACTACACAGAGGGACCAAAATGGAAATAACCTTCTTGTGTATGAGTGGACACCACTCCTTTCAAAAGCAGAATCATCTACCTTTTCAATATAGAATTCTTATGTCCTGAATTAAAAATTATGTATGGAAATATGCCAAGAATTTCCCAAAAAATACGGGATACTCTACAACACATTCATGGAGAATAAGGGGATTTGTTTATTTTAACCCAAGGAGTGGTCGTCAGATTATACGGCTTGACAAAGAAGCCCTTTTTGCTACTATATTATGTCACTGAGCAATTCTTCACTCTAGGATACATAAGGTAAACTAATTATATCAATTATAAATTTGGCAAAAGTGCTGGTAAGATGGCTACATGTCTTATCCCCTTCCAGTTTGCAGGTGCATCGGTGTTGAAGAAAGGGGACCATAAGAAAATCACTCAAACTCTAAAAAATTTAAAGTTGATCGAGTTACCACAAAAGTGGAAGTATGACCCTAAAGATAAATTTTCTCAAAAATAGGTTTCCCTCAATCAAGCTCCTTTTAAAAATTTTCATGCATCAGATAGGCAAATCTAGATAGGGTAGGAAAAATGAGGAGCATGAACCATTAGAATGGCATGTTTAATAGGTGCATCCATTACCTCCATGTAATGATTTCTATATACACCTAATAGACTGGAGCCCTGACATGAACCCAACCCACAAGCTAAATAAAAAGGTTTATCGAGAGGATGAAGAAAAATGGAAATATTGGTATCACACCAAAATCTTAGCATGGTGGAAAATGAGATGTTAGATACAAATGCATACTAGATATGGGATGAAGATTTACCAAGAGTTTTCTGAAAGGTATGACAATAACCATACCAACATGGTCTTAAAATGTCATGGAAAAAGTTCCTCTAGGTGTCAACAATATCCCCATTAAGCCCATTGTAGAAAAAGTAGATGCCAGCAAAGGCAAAGGAAAAGAGATTGTTGTTGAGAAAATAGAAGCTCCCAAAAATGTATCTTGAAATTATGTTCCCCTTCCATATCATACATAGAGTTCAATTATTATGCTCTTCTCATCCATAGGAAACAAAAAATAGAATCAAGGAAGTAGAAAGGCAAATCAATGAAGGAAAGAGGATGAAATAAAATAAAACAATAAAAGACACACTCTGAAGAAATAGGGGACTTCGATAAAATAGGGTAAGCCTTTGAGTAGACTTCTGAACAATAGGAGATAAACAAACAATAATTGACCAATACGGTCAAAAAACCTACCCCCCTAGAAGAGGCCCCTGGCAAAGAGTAGGTCCCACATAAAGCTATAACTAATACTAGTGATTTGAGATTGAATCAAATAGAAAAAATTTATACAAAAGCTCCAAATAATATGCTATAAACTAGAGACACTAACCCACCAAAAGGATCAAGAATGTCTCCTATCAATCTCTCTACTTCTTCTCACTTCAATAGGAATTACCCATCCCATTCTATAGTTCAGGGTGATACCTCTTATCCCTCCACTCATCAGCCTCCTTTGTCATCACCATCAACCTAAAATGATCCAAAATAATCATTGATTTCCCTCATAGACTCTCTCACTAAGCAATCAAATGTGGATGCATCTATAGCCACCATCCTCTTTTCTTATACCACCAATTTTCCAAAATTCTATTCCATCCTTGCCTCTTCTTCTAAAAGTAAAAAAAGTTAAAACATGCAACCTTGAATTCATCTACATGGTTGAAATCATGTAACACTTAGATCTCCAAATATATAGCTCACACCAGGTAAGGGATAGCTCTATACCCCTTCAACATGCAACGTTCTACTCTAAATATGATTCCACTCATCCAAAATCCTGAAGGAGAAATGACCCTAGAAGATTACCAAGATGAAATAACCATAGAAGATATTACTCAGCTGCTAATGGATGACGAGTGGGGAAAATATCAAGCTCACATGGGGATAATTTACCTAAACACTGAATATTACAAAGAAAAATGCCTCAGGTCTGAGCAAGTAATAAAGCATTTGGAAGAAGCCTTAAATCAATAAAAGACAATAGAGAAGGCTTGAAGAATGAAACAAAAAAGTGGGAACTAATATTTAATGAAGCGGCCCCTATAATGAAAAAGTAGAGAAGGCTTAGGAACAAATACAACTATTGAACCAGTAGGTTGAGGACCTCAAGAAGGCCTAAAAAACAAAAAAAAAAAAAAAAAAAAATTAGCTCAAGATTAGATGATAAAAACTCAATTGATTAGAAGATAAATTTGATAAATAAATCAATCTTTTGAAAACAAGGTTATCCGTGGCAGCAAATATTCAAGTCTTGGCTAAAAGTATGCAATAAATACTTGGATACAAAGCATGGGGAAAAAAATGGTCCCAAGACAAGATTGCTACCAGAAACATTTTCAAGAGGAATAAGATGGTGATAGAAGCTACAAATATAATATAGGAACTCAAGGTAGAAGCTAACGCAATTTTGAAACATGTGAGCATAGCAAAAAACTATGGAATACCTAGCTTTTGGGATAAAGATTCCAATTTTCTAGTAGAAGATCAATTGAAGGCTTCTTGGGAAAATTTTGTAGGAGATGAGTTAGAGATTGAAGCTAGGAATGGCTGGTTCAAGAGGAATAAATATTTAGTAAATGGCTCAACATCATCCAAATGAACTCCTACTTGCATAAATTATATATGAAGTCAAAAGTCCTATCATATGACAAGGTAGAAGAGTTGGAATATCTGTACCTAAGATTCAAGGAGACTTCAGATACATATGAAGAGACTTGGATAAGAGCTTGTGCCACCTACAATAAAGTCATCCAAGAAAATGATAAGCAGGAAAAGGCTAAAAAATCCTCAACGAGCAATGCAACAGCACCTAGCTAGGAAGAAATAGAGAAATCCAAGGAAGAAGAAACTCTAGATTAATGACTACATAGAGTAGAAAGCATATTTTCACTTGGTATCATTACCCTTTCTCCCCTTATTTTCTTATTTGTTATCTTTACTCTGTTCTCCAATGGATAAAAGCTCTAGATTCTAACATTCCACTGGCAGAATTACCCTAGGAGGTGCCAATAATGTTCATCAAAATGACCACATCCAGGGGAGTAAGAAGTAGTCTTATTGAAATTTTACTAAGTATAGAAAACAATCATGACCGAGTGACATTTTGAAGCTGAAGGTAGAGTGAAGAGAATATAGTCATGCAAAAATGGCATTTTTTGGGCCAAGAGGCCAAGCAAAGGCCAAAAGTCATGACAATGTGACATGTTGAGGCCAAGGATCCAAGTAAAGGAAAATAGTCGTGATAATGCGACATTGCAAAACAACATAGACAAACAAGCATCCAACCAGCCAAAATTGGATATTTTTAGGCCAAGGGGCCAAGCAAAGACCAAAAGTCATGACAATGCAATATTTTGAGGCCAAGGGGCCAAGTAAAGGAGAATAGTCATGATGACGTGATATTTTTGGGCCAAGAGACCAAGTGAAGGACCAAAAGTTATGACAACGTGATATTTTTGGGCCAAGGAGCCAAGAAAAGACCAAAAGTCATGATAGCATGACATTTTGAAGATAAGGGTGAAGATAAGGAAAATAGTCACCATGACGTGATATTTTGAACTTGAATTTAGAGCGGTACGATGTTCTTGAGTAAGAGATAACTGTACCACAATGCCTCTAAGGATATAAATCGAGGTTGGTGTAATAAGAACTTAACCATTTCTAGTTGAAGACTCCATGCTCTCCTAACTATCTCTTTACCAGAATGAGCCTATGAGCATACTGTTGTAACAACTTTTCATTTTTATGTTATTTAGAACTATTATATATAGGATGAGTGACCTAAACAAATGGTCGGCTCTTAGATGTTTACAAGGTTATGTACACAAATTTTTGAAAGCTAATAAAATATCATCCATTCTGGTTTCTAGCTCACTGGTGTATTCTCAAGTATGTATGCATTTTTGATAGCTATTTAATGTTAGGTTGAGTGTAACTTGCTTTAATTCTTATTCTGAATTTCTGTGGTAAAGCTCTTTTAACTCTAAAATTAACTATTCCATTAGGCTTATGCTTGAATATATTTTCACTAGAGGATTAGTTACTCTATTTTGATGTTTCAAATAGATGCTTCTCTAAAAGGGTTGTTAGAGTTGCTTTGTTGTTGTCTAATTTGTACCTTTAAATGCTTCTAGCAATAGTTATATTTCCATCTCTTTATGCATTTACTTCTCTCTCCATTTTTCCAAAGAAGCAAGGAACCATCCTCCTTTGGAGATTGAACTAGGTAAACTTTTTTTTAGCCCGGTATTTCAATATTGGCAAAGTCTTGGATGAAAACATAACCAAAGGCAAATTTTGCACCAACACTATTATTGTACCTAAAAAAAACAATTTTACGAAATCCCATATGGTATTTTAAAAGTAATAAAACTATAGCCTTCCGAAAATCCTTGCCCATTAATTATAGAGAAAATTTGTATGGAATAAAGAGTTCTGCACCATAAATCAATATTTTAACATCGTGGATGAACCTTAACATTTTATTTGAATGACTCTAGCTTAGTCAATTAAATTTTTGGACAGTTAAGGAGGATACCCACATTTGAATTTTGCCAAGAAATATAGGTATAATTTCAAATATGATATAATACTATTATGTGGTTATGATCTAGTATGAGTGGGACCCATTTTAATCCTATATAACTAATTAAAGAAAAATAAACTTCCCTCCAATCCTCAAGTCTAATCCAGCAAGTAGCTTGCTAAGCAATACATGTATAGTTTACAATATGTTATAATACCATTATATGATCTTGATGTAATTTATTTGGGGCCCATTTTAATCCTACTTAACTAAATAAAAAAAGTTGCAATCCTCTTTGATAGTTGTCCTATTGAACAAGTCCAATCCTACAGGTAGCTAGAAATTGAATTTAATCACAATATAAATTGGAAACCTAACATCATAAAAATGAATTTATATAGTTTGAAAGCCTTCTATGTACCTTATAAAATACATGTTGAAATGTTAAACCTTAGAATTGGAAAAAAAGAAGGCCTTCATCTATATCTTTTTAAACCCATCATATTTTACCAATGTGATATATGTGGTGAAAACCTAACATAGAACAATTGGAATAGGTTTAAGAAAATACAAAAATAAATGTATTATGAATCACTTTAATTAATCTTAAGAAACAATGTTTTTATCCCATATTTACTAGAGGTAGGATTAATTCATGTGATTAGTAGGCTTAAGAAATTATTCATCATTATTATCATTGTTATTAGGTTTGGTTTGGCATGTTGGATTCAAAATTCAATACATACTTGTATAAATAAATTGAATTTTATTCTTATTTCTTAATTGGTTTTATGGGGTTGAATTGGATTACACCCATATGGTGTCATGACCATATAGTAGTATTACAATTACTTTAAATTTTTGCATGCATCACACAATAACTTTAAAAATCTGCATGCATAACTTGACTAGATTTGAACCTAGGACTTCTTGAATTATGAGAAATTTAAAAGGGTAAGATCATGGGAGTCATTGGTTAAGTAATTTTTCATCAAATCAACTAAAATTTGAATTAAATTTATACATGCACTTTAAGTTAGTAATTTCAAATAGATTATACTTATGTTTTTTTCTTCCCTTTGCACATTTTTATATTAATTAATTTATATTTATATTTATGTTACACAAGTTAAATATAATCAAACATAATGTCTACTTTGACTATAAATCTAAAGTTATGAAATAATTATAATATATTAAAAAGTAATAAAAGTCAAATTATGATTAACCAAAGATAATAATTTCAAATTAATTTAATAACAATGATCACATTGTCTATTTTATATAGAATTATTATAAAAATAACTAATACCATTTTCCAAGGAGAGCCATATCATACAACAATGGACCTTAAAGAAAAACAACGTAGAAAATTTATATAAGTGTAAATCTAAAAGCTAGATTCAAACAACAAACAAGTCAATTCTGCAAAAAGATCATATAGATCCCAACAACAGTGCCTTGGTTCTAATTAATCATTCTATAACCCTTATAGGAATTAAGCAAGATACAAATAAAAAGGTGAGTATGGATATAAACCAAAAGGTAGGATATAAATCCAACTAGCATCATCTGGCAAAGGAAGATCAAAAGTTAAGTGAGGAAGTATGGTAACAATTCTTACCAGTTCTTCAAATATGGTTAATTATGAAATCACTTGGAATATTAGGAGACTTAAAGGAAGTCCTTCTAAACAATTAGAAATTAAGAGAATGATTCAAACAAATCAGTATTAACTTCTCTTTCTTCAGGAGAAAAAGGTTTCATTTGAGGAAATGGAAATAATAGAGAAAAATATGTGGCCATCCAGTAAAGTAGTGTTCCTCATCACCCAAGGGGCCTTGGGAGGAGTGGCATTTATTTGGGATCCAAATGAAATTACAATACAATACATGATGGTAAGAAAGGGATTGCTAGCAGTGGTTGTCCAAAATAGTGATTCAAATCAGGTTATACTTTATATAAATATCTATGTTCCATGTACCATAGAAGAAAAATGAACAATATGGAGAAATATAGATTTTATCACCTCTCAATTCCCTAAATCTTGGGCTTTTATAGGAGGATATTTCAACTCTATCCTTTCTTTAGAAGAAAAAATATGAGAAGTAGGAAGTTGGATGGGAGTTCAGAACTCATTAGTGAATACATTGTCAACCTTCATCTAGTAGATATCAATCCAACCAATGGCTTGATGACTTGGTCCAATAGAAGATAAAGCTCAACATGTATTATTGAAAGGTTAGATAGGTTCTTGCTTTCAGATAATTTTTTAATACAAGGAAACATCCCAAAAGTGAAAATCTTAAACAATGTTGGATCTAATCATTGGTCAATTTTAATTGAAGTTTGGAGAACCAAGGGTAAGCTGACACCATTTCATTTTTAGCTAATGTGGCTCATATATGAATATCTCAAATAAATAATTCAATAGTGGTGGTAATAATGCAAGCGAAGACATGGTACTACGATGTATTGTTTTATCAAAAGGTTACAATATATTAAATATAAAATAAAGACTTGGAATTGGGAGGAATTTGGAGATGTTAGGGAAAAGAAAAAGGAATATCTAACCTGACTTGAGGAGATGAATGAGAAAATTCATATTGAGGGATTCACAAAAAATATGTTTAATATAGAATTTAATCTTTCAGCCCAAGTGAAGGAATGGGATAGAAGAAAAGAACTAATGTGGAAACAAAATTCAAGGATTCAATGGCTACAAGAAGGAGACCAGAACACAAGTTTCTTCCATAAGTATCTTCTAGACCAAAGAACTCATAATTTTATCCCCTCATTGAAGAATGAATTAGGAGATATAGTCCACACTTGGTAAGGCATGTCTTCATTAGTCATGAATCATTTTTTAAATCTCTTTACAGCCCAATTGCTTAATCCAAAAGCTTAACAAGAAATTTTATAGGTGATACTTATTTTTATTTTTGATGATGAGAATGTGGCTCTAACTACTCCTATAACTAATAATTAACTACAAAACATAGTTTTAAAAATTCAAAAGGGGAAAACCCCAGGTCCAAATGTTTTCCCTATTGAATATTATCAGGAATTTTGGGATGTTTTGCAGGATGACATTCTAGAGTTGGTAGAAGAGGCTAGAAAGGCAAAATATATGCTCAAATATATCAACAATACTTTTATAGATCTAATTCCAAAATCTCAATAATTATATAATATTACTGGATATAAACCAATTACTTTATGTAATGTTATTCTAAAGATCATTTCAAATATTATGTCAGAAAGGCTCAATTTTTTTCTTCACAAGATCATATCTCTAGAACAAGAGGGATTTGTTGAAGGGCGATAAATAGTGGATGAGATGGTGTTATCCCAGGAATCAATTCACTCTATGGAAGCCCAAAAATCCCCTTCCATGTTTGTTCGATTGGAATTTTCCAATTCATATGATAGGGTGGATTGGAACTTTCTCATCTAAGTTTTGGAAAATTTTGGATTATCTCAAGAATGGACAAAAAGGATCAAAGGTTGTATATCTTTAGTTTCTTATTCATTTATTATTAATGGTTGTCCTACTCATTGGTTCTCAGATTCTAGAGACATCAAACAAAGAGACCATATTTCTCCTTATCTTTTTGTCATCCTAGCAGAATATTTGGGATAGAATTTTGCTAAGAATCAAGATTATCAAAGGAGAAGGAGTCACTATAGCTAAAGGAGTTGTACCTATCACTCATTTATAATTTGTTTATGATTTAACCCTTTTGGGGAAGGCAACAATAAAGGAAGCAACCTCAATAAATAAAATTTTTCACTGTTTCACTAGAGCCTTAGGGCAACTAATTAATGAAGACAAATCAAAATTACTTTTTTTTCATCACTCATCCGAAAAAGAGATTTTGATAATGGACATATTGGTATTCAAAAAACTTCTCTTCCAATTAAATACTTGGGTGTTCCAATTAATTTGGGTAGCAAAAAGAAGAGCATTGGAGTTGGTTATTACAGAAAGTGAAGAATAAAATTGGTATTTGGACCAACAGATGGATTTCATCAAGAGGTCAAATAACTCTCATCAAATTATTTCTTCAGTATATTTCTATCTTTGTTTCAGTACTTTTGAACATACCCAAGTCAATGCTCAATGAACTGGATAAAATTAGTCACAAATTTCTCTAGAAAAGTTTAAAAATAGAGAAGAAATAGGCTCTAGTAAGGTGGGAGATTCTATGCTTGCCTACTCATGAAGGGGGTTTAGGTCTTAGATCAACAGTCAAGAATAATAAGGCTTTGGAAGAAAATTATATTGGAGATGAATTAGCCACCCTAGTGCCTTATGGGCCAAAAATATTAGAGCTAAGTATGCATAAAATAAAGACCCATCTAATTTAATTCATCATCAACTGCCTTCTTGAGGGCCCCCAATTTTAAAGGTCCTAAAAATTAGAGAGGATTTGATAAAGAAAATGCTCTTTTGGATAGTACGAAATGGTCAAAAGATAAATTTTTGGGAAGAATCTTGGGATGGATGCCTTCCGTTGTCAATCCAACATCCAGAATTGAGGTCTATAATGAAGAAAATGTAGAGGATGAATTGGATAAAAGTTACCAAATATTATACAAATAAGACGAAAAATGCAAATGTGGGAAGATGTTGGATCCCAATAGAATATTGACTAATCCAATTTTCTAAATCTTGAAAAATATTATTCATAGAATCCTTCAAATGAGATTACCTTTATGGTCACAAGCTAAGGATCGTATTGGTTGGAATAGTTAAGGGTACGATGAGTACATTATTTCTTAAAGTTAATTAGCCTTAAGCCCTATCAATCCCCATTAGGATCAAGATATTTTCAAGCAATTATGGGCTCAAAAGTTATGGCCAAAAGTTAGATTTTTCAGTTGGTTGCTGCTCCATAAAAGGGTTCTCACAGGGGAGCAACTTATGAATTAAGGATTTAATGGACCCTTTCAATGTGTAATGTGTTAGGATAACAATGAAACTATTAACCATTTGTTCATAGAATACTCCATAGCTATAGCATTGTCGAAGAAGATGACTTCCCTTATAAATTTAAGATGGTCCAATGAACAATCCTTAGAATAACTATGGAGAGATTGGAGCAAACAAGAATGAAAATACTGGTATGTAAACAAAATAGTTTGGACATGTATGACTATTCTTCCTTGTAACATCTAAAAGGAGTGAAACAAGTGAATATTTCAACAAGAAAGTAGGGACATCCACTATATATGGCTAAAGACCATAGAAAATATGAGATAGAATGTCTAGTTTTTACTAACTCATCCACACAATTCAAATTAACTATGGAAACAAATGATGGATTGATTAAATATAATAAATGGATTAGCCCAACACAGAAGGAAGAAAGGGACTGGTAAAATGATGGATATAACTCAACAATGGCAACCTCCCCTAAAGAAATTCATAAAAATAAATACTGATAGAGCATCTAGAGGAAATCCTAGAAGAGCTAGTATAGGATGGATAGGTAGATTGGAGGATGGTGCTCCAATTTTTACTTTTGCAAAAAAATTAGGAATTATTTCTAATAACTTACCTAAATGGTAGGGTATTTTGAGAGGTTTTTAGGAGGCTATAAAGGCAGGGTGGAGAAGGGTGATTGCCAATTTAGAATCTCAAGTTATGATCAACTATCTAGAATCAACTTCAGGGTCTAAGAAGGTGTATTGGAGAATCCAAAAGATTGTAGATAAGATTAGGTTAATCATAAACAATTTTCAAGAGTTTGTTTTCAATCATGTGCCTAGAGAATAGAACAAAGTATTGGATGCTATGGCAAACTAGAATCTTGATAAAGGAGATTTTAAGTGCTATGGTTATCCTCCTAGGTGATGGCTAGAACAAAATAGGACTAATTTTCTCCTTGTTCATTCTCTTGATGGTAATGTAAGAAGCTACATTTAAAAATATAAGCAGTGTAGAGCTTTTTCATGATAGGATCCCAAACTTAAAAAAAAAACTTCATTAGTATTCATGATAGAGGATGTTAGAGGATTTTGTTTCAGCAGTCAAATCTTCAATGATAGGATGGATGGATGAAAACTCCCTTTTTGGTGTGACATTTCAGATCCTTGTTGTGGTTATGCAATTTATTTTGATCTTTTCTATTTTGGTGCATTTCTTCATTACTATCCTTGATAGAGATTGTCAGGGGGTTTTATCTAAATAGTCAACACCTCCAATGGCTTAGTTTGAATAGGGTGTTTTTGTGCTTATTAGTGTTTATTTAATTATTGTTGTTGTTTTTGTATGTTTATGCTTTTTGGTGTTTTTGTGTTTCTTGTTGTTGTTTGTTGTTTTTTTTTTATAGTTTTTTTATTTTTATTTTTGGTTTTCATTTCTTTTCTTGTTGTATCTTTGTATCATTCTATTATTTTTGTTATGTTGTTTTTGTGTTTTTTGTGTGTTTCGTGTTTTTTTATCGTTTATATTTTTTGATTCATTTTATTTTGTTGCTTTTTGGTTGCCTTTTGTTTTTTTTTGGTGTATGTGTGTGTGTTTTTTTGTTGTGTTTGATTGTGTTTTTTGTGTTTTTTTGAGTATGTGTGTTCTTGTTTTTGTTGTTGTATGCATGCTCCTTTAGTGTGTCAAAGGTAGTAGGCCAAGTGCAAGCCTTGGGTAATTTTGGCGAAAGAGATATGCTTGCCTCCTTGGGTCTTTCCAAAAGTGGCATCCCTTTTGGGGTGTTTTCCACAAATTAAAAAAAATAATACCATTTTCATTGGAGAGCTATTTGGAAAGGGGAATTTTTTTCCATCACTAATAGATAAGCAAGATGAGACTATAGCCAAAATCACAAGGGATGACCTTCATTTCATTGAATTTTCCATGTATTTCTTCATTATTTGTATTACACATAGGATGTCCAACTTTTTGGTTGTATTTTACCTCAACTTGCTCAATATTTTATTTTTAGGAAAAGAAATTAAGAAATAAAATGAATAAATATTCCAAGAGTAGTAACAATACAAATTTTGTAGACATGCATGGCCATGATTGATATATCGTCTTTACTTTTTCTATCATTTTTTGATAATATGGACGAAGGGGTTTCGAAAGGTGCCCCAAACCTTTTACAAGAGTGGATCAACCAACCAGTTGAAAACAAAAAATAAAGATATCAACATAGCAAACCAAAAATGATCCACAAAAAAAACAAACAACAAAGATACATAATAGATGAGCAAGACAAACAATAAATTTTTCTAGGGGATCCTTACTATCGTAGATCGGAGCCATTTGAAAGCACAAATTATCTCCTCAAGATTTTATTATCTATTTGATTTAATCCATGTGGGAAATCCTCCTACCAAATTGTGTATCTTTCCTACAAAAGTCCCAAGTTTGCTAAAAAAAATTCTGATCTATTTCCCTCACTGTAAACATGCTTAATCTCAATTGCTTTTAGGGTTAAAATCCATATTTGGGTTTTAGAAAGTTAATTTGTGATCATACAAGAAGAGAACTAATACCTTTGAGAATATTAATGATATTGAGGGAATCCCCTTCAATAATTACCTTTCTGTCATTCAAAATTTATAATTGAAAAACCCCTTGAAAGAGAGCTTGTGCCTCCACAAAATTACTGGTCTGACGATCTAAATTTTCAATGAAAACCTACAAAATCCTCCTGTCAGAGTCTCTAACCAATCTCCCTGCATCGGTTGATCCCATATTCCCTTTGGAAGCTCCATAAAAATTTAGCTTCAACCAACCAGGAGGAGGAGGTTCCCAAGTAGTAGTATGTCTAGCAGAAGCTTCAAGGCAATGTTTGGGAGAATAATATCTAAATCCAAGATATAACTCCACTACCAAATCCCCAATGGAAGTGAACTTATCTAAATAAATTGCACCTATATTCTCAACAATGGAAGCAACAACACAAAGTACCATGAACTCAATCGGATGGGAGATATTTTTAAAGACTCTAGAATTCCTCTCCTTCCAAATACACCACCAAACATGAGGTAAACCAAAGAACCAAAAATCCCAAATATGTGAAGATAGAAAGGGAGACCTCCATTGAATGATCAAGTTAGATAACTTTAGGAAAACATAAACCACACTAACGGTCCTCATGAACTGGGAGAAGATTGACTAAGAGAAGGGACAATCAGACACTAGGTGCATAAGTGATTCTTCAGCTCTACCACACAAGTAGCATCTGTTTAGGATAACCAATCCCATTTTTTGTAAATTATCCAATGTGAGGCACTTCCCTTAAGCTTCCAACCAAAAAAAAACATTAAATTTGGGGGTAAGACCTTTCAGCCAGATATTACTAACGAGAAACTAGGGATAAAATGGAAAATCTAATAGTAGGTTCTATTATTTATTTTTTATTTAAAATTATTGTAAACAATTTAATAAAGTATAATGCATATGGTCATTATTGAGGTACGATTTGTAATTTCCTATTTTTTATTTTTTATTCAAAATAATTGCAAATATTCTAATAAAATATAATACATATTAGAGAAGATAAAATCTTATTTTAACTAAACCAAACTAGTTAGAAGGACCAAAAAATTTTGGGTTTGACTTTGTTTGAACTTAGCAACTATAATAAGATAAACTCCTTGTCATAGCACATGATAAAAATGGTGATAAAATATCCCAATAACTGTTACTAAACTTTAATAAGTTGATAGATCCTATTAGTATGGAGGAATTTGATTTAGCTCTTTACTTTTTTGATAAGGATAAATCCCCAAGTCTATATGGGCTCTCAGTAGTATTCTATAATTGGTAAATAGTGAAGAATTCCTTATTGATGGTAGTGGAACAATCTAGGGTAAAATAGTACATACCTTATAAAATAAATACAACATATCTTACCTTGATTCCAAAAAAGAAGGATGTAAAATTATTTGATTCATTTAGGCCCATAAACCTATGTTATATGGTACATAAGATTATCTCTAAAGAGATGGAAAATCAGTTAAGAATACTACTGGACAAAATTATTTCAAAAGAACAAAGAAGATTTTGAAAATGGAGAGAAAGTTTCAATGGGATCAAAGTAGCTCATGAAGTAATGGATTCAACAACTTCAATAAAAGAGAGAGCAATGATATTAATGTTAGAGTTAAAGTGCACTATGCCTTCAGTTTGACACTTGTCAGTTTCATTGACAAGTGTCATGTTCATCATATAGGCCTTGTGCCTATTTATGTAACACTTTTTATGAATAAAATAATCCCTTCAAGTTTTCCCTCCTAACAATTAAAACTTGACATGATTAAATGGGATTTTCTTTTTGCGGTATATAGAAAAGTTTTGATTTGGGAAGAAATGGGTTAGATGGATTAATGATTGTGTCTCTTTATTTTCATATTTAGTTCTAGTCAATGGGCTGGTAATAGAACCATTTAAATACAAGAGGGGTCTTAGATATAGAAATTATCTATCACCATACATGTTCATTATTATGAAATAGGTATTGGAAAGGGACTTGAAGAAGGTATACAAAGATAGGCTAATAAGCATATTTAAGGCTAGTAATAACATTGATAACATCACCCATCAATAGTTTGTAGATGATACAATCCTTTTTGGGAGGGTAGGGATAAATGAGGCCATATCTTTGAATAACTTATTAAAGGAATATGAAAGAGTGTGAGGGCAAAAATTTAATAGGACAAAATCCAAAATGTACTTCAAATGGAGGAGGCAAATTTTCTAGATCTAGGGATACCCTTATTTGAGGGGAGAATGAGGATACAATTGTAGAATATTTTTTTTGGTATTGATAAAAAAAGGGGTTGAAGTGCCCCGACCCTTTACACAAAGCTCAAAAGATGTATAAGAAAAAAAACAAGATAATATCCTATAAATGCAAGATATACCTATCTTAGTAAAATAAACAAACATGGGCTAAACCTGTTGATGGAAAAGCTGAAATAATATTCCTCCCACTATCCTTCTATTTAACATGGCTGATGTAGTGCTCAATGCTTTACATAACTGATAAAGAAACTACTAAAAATAATGTAATTTAGTGTGCTTCTACTTTGCTCTGCCCTCTTTATCTGTTGGCTTCATTATCAGTTCTTATAATCTCTTCCAACTCCATGGGGGCATATGACTAGACCTTGAAATTCTCATATTTAACTATCATATTCACCATTTTATTAGTAGATTTGTTTCCCTCTCTATAAATATGTTTAACTTGACTTTCTTCTAGGTTTCCCAAGATAGTCCTTGCATCTGTAATTATTTGGAAAATGCTATAATTATTTAACTCCTATTTTTGAAGGGAAGTTATAATATTATTGGAATCCTCCTCAAGAATTATTCTCCTAAAACCCAAATTCATTGCAATTCGGAGGCCTATAAGCATTGCCCTTGCTTCAGCTTGGTGAACAAAATTTAATAAAACTTAGGTCTCCTCTAGGAATATTGAATCTATTAAGTTATTGTTATTTTTTTTATGAACACACACTCACACAAGCCACGGTTTGAACCTTGGACCTCCCGAAGAAGAGCCAAAGCACAAACCATTGCATTGTGAATCTAATTATAAGTAAAGTTCAGAATAAACTACTAGTATGGAAAGGTAGATGGTTATCATTAGAAAGAATAGTGTAGCTAATTAAATCAATATTACAAGTCATTCCAACATATTATATGTCCTTTTATATTATGTCAAAATCAATAGAATTTTTTTTAATCTATATTATGCGATCATTTTCGTGTTTAGGATTAAATGATAAAAAGAAATTTGCTTTGGTTAAATGGAGCAAGGTGTGTGTTGATAAAACTAAGGAAGGTCTTGATTTAAGAGTTCTTATAAATGCAAACTTAGCTCTAAGGGGAACAGTAATTTAAAGAGTGTATAAAGAGAGTCAAAGACAATGAGAAAGAATTATTCTAAGTATGTTGAGTCTAATGACCCAATATTTATATCTATTGCATTATCACTACCAAATGGATTTCCACTATATAAGAATTTTAAAAAATATATTGATCTAGTGATTAAATGTCTAAGATGGGTGGTTGGAACTAGAGGAAATTTTTCTATTTGGATGGATACTTGGTGTGATAAAAAGCCACTCAATCTAGATCCAATTTTGAAAATATGAATGAGATTACTTCAAGACAATTACTGTGATAGGGTTGGAATTCCAGTGACAAGTCATGAAAATATTCCATGATTTATAAATCATTTGAAACTATCTTATATACTTATTTTAATATGCAAGAAAACCTAGGGTTTCTACTTTTCGAAGTCTATGCACGGTCCGAATGAGGGTCGAGTGGAGAATCCATGGCATTGCAAGGCGAGAAGGAAAATGAGAATCAGGTCACACACAACGACATGTCAAGTGGCTCTCATAATTCCACAAGCACCACTGTGAAGGTGGGGAAGATGGTGGGATCAGCCACTCCCAATCAAAATGGGGGGATTAACGACGGTGCTGGGGAAAAGACCATCAACGATGACCATACCTATGGAAACCCTTCATATGTATATTTGTTGCAGAATAAGCAGAGAACCAAACTAGACACCACATGCAAGTTTGTTACTCAGGGCTATGATGTCTTATGCCCTAGGAGCCTCATGGAAAACTATGAAATTTGTGACACCTACTCCCTAGTGGGAAAGTTCATAGGAGGCCACTTAGATATGGATTCAATTTGTAGATGGGCAGCGTCCAAGTGGAAGACTCTGGGAAGCATGGATCTGGAGATAATGACTCGAGGTTTCTTTATGATCCAACTCAACACCCAAGAGGACACAAAACATATCTTGTCTAGAGGACCATGGTTTTTCAGGAAGAGAAATATATTTTTAAAAAAATGACAACCAAATTTCGACCCAAACTCTCAAAATATCAACTACGCTCCACTCTGGGTGAGGCTTTTAAAAATACCAGCTCACTTCTTCTATGAAGATGCTCTACAAGGCTTAGGCAAGGCTATCAGGGACCTTTTGGCCATTGACCCAGCCACCCGAGTGAGAACATGCTTAACTCAGACCCGCATCTATGTCAATGTGAACCTGGAGATCCAACTCCCGAAATACTTGAACCTCATATATGGAAAATTCAAATGGAGACAACCGCTGATCTATGAGAACAAACCAACATTCTATTCTGAATTCCAGATGCAGGGCCACCTATAGTCCCAATGCCCTAAGGCTAGGAACCCTATCACGGACAACCAGATCGTTGATCATCTGAAGTAGATCTCCAAATGAACTACAAAAAATCATACAATGATCATCGGGCACCAAGCTAGACTGATGGCGAACACCTCATATCAAAAGGTGAGTTATTATATCCTTGTTACTAATAAATTTGATGCACTTAAATATTATGGTGTTTATGAGGAATTTGAGGAAGAGGAAATCCCTGTTGAATCTAACTTGATTTTTAACCTTGAACCCCTTCAATGCCCTAGGCCTAGCCCCACCCACAAATTCCCAATGTCTGCCTCTCCTGCAAAATAGTCTCCCAGTACCTCCCCTTTGTAGTCTCTCCGGAGGTCCCCCACGAAACCTTCTACCTCGTCGTCCTCCATCCCATAGGACTCTCCACCCTTGGAGTCCGTGGATCCAGCCTCACCCACCTTCTATGATTCTGCCTCTGACAATGAAGACCATGACCAACATTCCCCTGAGTAGTGGAGCCCTAAAAAAACCCATAGATTTAGGAAATCTTAGATGGATGTTGGAGGAGAGAGGAAAAAATGCAGATCATCGAAAGCAGACAGAAGAATTAGGGACACAACAGAAGATATAGCCAATGGGACCCATAAAACCCTATTCCAGGATAATAGAATTAGTACTAATGAAGAAACTCAAAGATACAAACCCCCTACACACCAATGAAAAGGGGGTAAAAGAATTCCCAAATTTTCTAAATGAGAGTCCTCTCTTGGAATGCGAGAGGGCTGAACGGAGCATTCTGGAAACTCTCCTCTCCAACGGGGACAACGTCGGGAATGAAACAAGTCACAAATCCCAAAAATCTAGGAACTGACTTGTCTGGTTCATGTGGAGCATGGGCATGATGGTGTTTGTTTTTGTTTTGCTATGTAGTTTGAATTTTCTGTACGTTTGTGGACGGACACCTATGGGGGCGGTTCGTGAAACTTTTTGGTTAGTTGCTTTATTTTTTTGGCTCAACATCCCTTGGATATGGGACTATGGCCTTCCAGCCACAGTTGTTTCAAATGTAAAAACGGGTGGGTCCCTTCAACCCATAAAGTAAATAAAATTACTTTTACCTACAAAAAATAATTATTGTGATAGGGTTTTAAATAATATGTATAAGGATCAAGAAGGAATATACAAATGGAAAGAATTTTTTTTTACAATTATATTGATCATTGTTTTTAGGTGATAGATGAGCAAAAATTTAACAACAATGATTATTCTGAGGTAATCCAAGGATAAGATAATTTGGGAGTTGAATATCTCAAAATAATATACAACATGAAGTAGATATAATTTAAATCACCAAAAGGAATATCATAAGAATATGGAGAGATATTTGGGATAGCTTAAGCATTCCAAAAGTCAAAATGTTTGTATAGCTAGTAGGTCATTGGAAAATGTTATCCTGGGATAACATAATGAAAAGAGGTTTTCATGACCTCTCATAATGTGTTATATGTAAAAAGGAGGAGAGGATGGACCATCTCTTGAGACACTATTTAGTAGTCTTGGAATTATGACAATGAATTCTTAATATGTTTGGTAAATTCATGGTGATAAATGGAAGAATTAAAGAATGATTAAAGCAATATTTTGGAAGAATTAAAGAATTAAAGGATTCTTAATATTTTGGAAATATTGAGTTGTCATTGATGTCAAAGGTGCATGGTACTCAAGGTAGGAATATTCTTCAAGAGTGAAAAGATTATAAGGATGGACAATATTTCATTAAGGTCAAATATGGGCTAATTAAATAGCAAAATGGACAATTATCCAAGGCAAGCATGAAGCAAAGCAAAGAAAATATCAAAGAAAAGGGTTATAATATTTAAATTTTAAATTTAAATATTATAAAGAGAAGTTTAAAAGCTTGGGACAAAAGTTTAAAGTTGCATGGGACAAAGAGTTTAAAAAAATAAAAGAGATGGACAAAAGTTTAAAGTTGATTTGGACAAAAAGAGTTAAAAATTAAAAGAGAAAGAAAAAGGTTTAAAATGCAAGGGACAAAGGTTTTAAGAATTAATATTATAATATAAAATTTTCAAAAAGGAGGAGGCGCCAAATTTTATGGAGGCAATAAAAATTTGAATATTTAAATATACACCGACGTCTTTGGATATAAGGGAAAAAGCATATTAAGGAGCACGATTATTTTCATTTGAGACTAATATTTTTGCACACGAAAATCGAAGAATCTCCATGCGAACAAATTGAAGTAGATAAAAAGGAGCTTTAAGGCAGTGAGCAAAACGATAATATTTTTGTGTCGCGATTGGGATGACATCTTGGTGGCTAGTCTAGTTGATCGCCTAACTGGCACTAAGGTACTGCCGAATGAGGGGTTGCAGAGTCAAACCACATAGGGTTTGTTTTGGTAGGCAGAGACGTTTTGCTGGGCAGTGAGACAATGAAGAGAAGGTTTTCATTGTGTCATGCGCTTTTTGTTCTACTTTCTAGGATAGCCCAGCTGGTCGCCTAGATAGTACTAGCGTGCTACGTGGGCAGAGGTTTCAAGTTTGATTCTCCTCGAGTGCGCCTGACTTGTTGGTTGAGGTATGAGAAATTTTTTTTATTAAATTTTATAACTCATTGGGCTTTTTGGTTGAAGTATGAGGAAGATTATTGATTAATTATACATGAAAATGAAGATAGTTTGCAGGGGTTATTTGGTTACAATAAGACAAAAAATTGTTTATATTTTTTATTTAGAAAAGGAGTCATAAGGTGTAATAAGGATTATTTGTAATTGTAATTTTTGCATGAGGAAAATAAATAAGGTGATTTGGGTATTATTTGAAATTTGTAATCTTGCATATTTTAGAAAGGAGAAATAAGGTGTATTTGTGATTATTGTTATTTGTATCTTTGCATATTTTAGAAAGGAGAAATAAGGTGTAATTGTGATTATTGTTATTTGTATTTTTTTTGGCATATCATAGAAAGGGGTTAAAAGGGTTTATGCTATTGATAAAGTTTTATATTGTGAGGGAAATATAAGATATTATCTTTGAGCCTTAATTGAGCACTTCTTGATAGAGGATTTTAATGTGAATATTTTTTATATCTAATCAAGAAGAGAAAAAGGAATATACTAACCTATTTTGAAGTGGCAAAAGAAAGGAAAGTTATTTTTGTTAAGATAGGTTTTGAGAAGCCCATACAAATAGAAGATTATCATCATTAAGGCAGATTTAGAGGTATGGTGATTTAATTCCTTTCTCAAGGGTGGTTTTTGTTTGAAGGAAATATTTTAATGTCATATGGTTGGAGGTATAAGGAATGATTAGATATGCATTGGTTTTGATTGAAGAGAGTGAATGTGGAAAGGTTATGGATCAACTTTTGCATTTGATTTTATTGAAATTGAAGCAAAAGTTATAGACCAGTTTTGAGAGCATAGTTGTGCATTGTTTTGATTAAAATTAAAAATAAAAGTGCAAGGGTTTGAGAACATAGTTGAGCATTACTTTGAATAAAATTGGGAATATATGTGTAAGGTTTTGAGAACAAAGTTGTGCATTATTGTTGATTGATATTGAGAATAAATTTGCAAGGGTTATAGACCAGATTTGTGAAGCAAATTTATGCATTGGTTTTTGATTGATTTTGGGAGTACATAAGAAGTTCAATTATCAAGTGCTAGACTAGAGCTATCTTTTAGAATGCAATGAATGTGAGACATGTGAAAGCGATAGACTTAATGAATTTGAAAGAACATATTGAGTATTTGTAATGCATATAATTATTAATATGTTCATGAAGAAAAGGAATACTGAGTAGAATATGTCTGAATTATTTTAGTCAAAGAAAGCACTTTTGGGAAAGATATGAGCAGGTTTGGTGAGCAGATTTGAGCAGGTTTTGTGAACATATTGAGTTGTGTTTATGAGTAGGATTGAGCAGGTTGAGTTGTTTTTGTGAGCACGTTGAGCTATGTTTGTGAGTAGGATTGAGCAATGTTTGTGAGCAGGTTGAGCTATGTTTGTGAGCATATTTGAGCAAGTTTTGTGAGTAGGTTGAGCTGTGTTTGAGAGTAGGATTGAGGAGGTTTTGTGAGTAGGTTGAGCTATGTTTGTGATAAGGTTGAGCTATTTTTGTGATCAGGATTGATCATGTTTTATGAGAAGGTTGAGCTATGTTTATGAGCAGGATTGAGCAGATTTTGTGAGCAGGTTTGAGCAATGATAGTGAGCAACCTTGAGTAGTGTTGATGAGCAAGTTTGAGCAATGATAGTGAGTAAATTTGAGCAGTGTTAGTGAGTAGATATGAGTAGGGCTTTGAATAGGTTTGTGGGAAGATTTGAGTAAGCTTTTTGAGAAGGCTTTGGAGTAGACCAAAGAAAATGAGATTAGTGTCTCTAGTGGATAGAGATCCATGAACCAGAGTAAGAGGAGATTGGTGTCTCCTGTGGATAGAGGTCCATGAACCAAAGTAGAGGGAATTGGGGTCTCTTGTGGATAGAGGTCCACAAACCAAAGTAGAAGATATTGAGGTCTCTTGTGGATAGAGGTCCATGAACCAAAGTAGAGGGGATTGATGTCTCTTGTGGATAGAGTTCCATGAACCAGAGCAGAGGGGATTGAGGTCTCTTGTGGATAGAGGTCCATGAACCAAAGTGAGAGGGGATTGGTGTCTCATGTGGATTGATGTCCATGAACATTGTAATAGGGGATTTGTGTCTCCTGTGGGTTGGTACCCACGAAATTTGTTGAGAAATTTATAAGCAATATTTCTTCGTGGATGTAGCCCATATTGGGTGAACCACATTAAATTTGTGTCTCTTATATGTGTGATGATTTGTACATTTTTTTATTACTACATTGATATTATTGTTGTTATCATTTGGATTGAAAAGTAAAATTTTTTATCTTATACTATTCACCCCCCCTCTCAATATAGGCTTGTGTTCTTCATAAAATAGGAATATTGCAAGATTATGGAGAGATATTTGGGATAGCTTAAGCATTCCAAAAGTCAAAATGTTTGTATGACTAGTAGGTCATTAGAAAATTTTATCCTGGGATAACCTAATGAAATAGGTTTTCATGACCTCTCATAATTTGTTCTATGTAAAAAGGAAAGGATGGACCATCTCTTGAGACACTATTTAGTAGTCTTGGAATTATGACAATGAATTGTTAATATGTTTGGTAAATTCATGGTGATAAATGAAAGAATTAAATAATGATTAAAGCAATGGTAGAGCACTTTTAAAAGTGAGGTGTTATATATAATCTAAGATATATCAAAAGATACAATACTTTGGATTGTATGGTTGGAAAGGAAAAAAGTTTAGAGGTAATGATAAAAAAATTATGTTTAGCCATATAGGAGTCTAAACCAATCCTATCAACCCACCCAATCCCTAATATTAAAGTAGAGAGCCATGATATATGGAATCAAGTCATCAAATGAAATTATGAAGTTGGGTACATGAGAAACAAAAGGAAGACAACGGATATAAAGTGAAAACTACTGAAAGTGGAGTTGGCCAAATTGAATTTTGGTGGAGCATATAAAGGAAATCCATGACCAATAGGAGGAGGAGGACAAATAATTATAAATAATAGGGGTAATATTTTGTTACATTGTGCTTTCAATAGTGGATTTAAGATAAATAATGAAGTTGAATCTTGGGCAACTTTAGAAGGGTGAAAAATATGCAGACAAATGAAATGAAATAAAGTATGGATGGAAGGTGATTCAGTAATAGTAATAAATGTAATTTTAAGAAAAGCAAAGGCTACATGGAACACACAGGAGATCATTGTGGAAATACAAGACTTTGTTATAGAGTTTGAGGAAATCAATTTTACACATGTTTAGGGAAGGGAACAAATGTGTATATAGGCTAGCCAATAGAAGGATTTTAATAGAAGATCATGATGTAAAATTCTCATTTCCATGGTTAGAGGAAGTAGTAAGTTTAGTTAAAGTTGACAAGAAAATGTTGACTGCCTAAATTAAATAATGATTAATATTTATTTTAATGTTTTCCATTGGCACTACTTGTTGTATTTTATAACATTAATGTGTTTTCACATAAACTATTTATTACAATTATTGTGGTTGCACTTATGCTTCAAGAAGGAAATTAGTAGTCCAAATCTTGTAAAGTAGACTATGATAGCGCAAAGTTTTGGAAATATTACTCCACTAAGATGCAATGCATAGACATAGAGGTGAAATTTTAGTATTGTGAAGGTTGTTATAGGAAAACGTCAAGAATAAGGATGAATATTAGAATATTTGTATTTGCAAAAAAAATTAAAGAATATTCAAAAAATGAAAATCAAGAGTTCAAACTTTTTTATGAAAAAAGATGTAGATATCTAATTATAGCAACTTAGTTGAGATGAGAATTGAATTTGTTTATAAACTCTTAAACTTTAAAAGAAAAATTTATGATTTATCAAAAGTGATAGACTTGAACATCCTTTTTTTCTCTTTAAAAAATAAATATTAAAATTAATAATTTTTTAAAATAATGACATGATGAGAAAAAAACACTATACTATCATAAAACACTCAATCAATATTGATATGAATAATGTTAAAAATTTACTATTATTAAATTAACAGACTACTTAAAATTGACTATCTAAACATATAACAAAAATCACCTAAAAAGAACAAGTTTCCATGCACCTATTAAAATCAATAAAATGTTAATTTTTTAAAGTTATAATCATCCAAATTACTCTCAGTTGTTTAAATTATAATTTTCATTGCCAAATTTTCATTTAAGCATGTGAAAATTATAATTTAAACAATTATAATAGGAAATTTTCAATTTTTTTTTTGTTGTTGAAAGAAATATCTCTAAGAGATAGCCATTTGGTATAAAAAAACTATTACTCATTCTCTTTTTATATCCAAACTAATATATAAATAAAAATATATGTAATATATAATTTAAATAAAATAAATAATTATATTATTTTTATATCATGATTTTTTTGAGTTATATAAGAGAGTTGGTCACAACCTATTTTTAGTAATTGACAAGTGCAAGTTCAAACCACATAGGTTGCTCTACTAAACCTATTCTGTCAATAATTGACAAGCATGGGTTCAAACCACATGGGTTGCTCCTACCAAACCTATTCCGCCTTATTATTGTTGACTCGGTGTGAAGGGGACCACCGAGGCTTGGGATTCGAACCACATAGGTTGCTCCCACCAAACCTATTCTGACAATAATTGACAAGGGTGGGTTCAAACCACATGAGTTGCTCCCACCAAACATATTCCGCCAATAATTGATAAAGGTAGGTTCAAACCACATGGGTTGCTCCCACCAAACCTATTTTGCCTTGTTATTATTGACTCGGTGTGACGGAACCACCGACGCTTGAAAATTGTACCATTATTGTCAATCTGATGTGCACTTCTGGTATGCACTTAAAGGATTCAGATCAGACTACTACTTTTGGAAATAAGTTGCCTCTAAGATTTGATAAGTGCCTCAGTAGAAAAACACTTGCCAATCCACCTAACCCTCGAAGGCTATTTGTATATCATGATTGATGTAACTTTATTAATTTAAACTCTCTCTTAAAGAATCATTATGTAACTAAACAAAAAATTTACAAAATTATTTGGTATAAAAAAAAATTCAAATTATTTTTAATAATATTATAAATTATAAACGGTCTTCCTATTGATAAGTTCAGCTCTCCTCTTGGTCACGGTGATATAGGGATATGTCCACTAACCACATAAAAAAAAAATGTGCGGTAGAAAAAGAAGTCAATGGGGTACCGTCTTCCTATTGATAAGTTCAGCTCTCCTTTTTTAGGAGAGGTCACGGTGAGATAGGGATATGTCTACTAACCAAATCAAAAAAAAAAAAAAAATGTACAATAGAAAAAGAAGTCAATGGGTTCCGATCCTCTAGGGACAACATGTTGCCAAACACTTGACCACCACCAACCATCCTACGCTGAAAAACTCTTTGATTATAAAATTATTTGATATAAAAAAAAATCAAATTGTCTTTAATAAGATTATAAATTATAAACCATCTTCCTATTGATAAGTTCAGCTCTCCTTTTTAGGAGAGGTCACGGTGAGATAGGGATATGTCCACTAACCAACCATCCTATGTTGAAAAACTCTTTGATTATAAAATTATTTGATATAAAAAAAAATCAAATTGTCTTTAATAAGATTATAAATTATAAACCGTCTTCCTATTGATAAGTTCAGCTCTCCTTTTTAGGAGAGGTCACGGAGAGATAGGGATATGTCCACTAATCAAATCCAAAAAAAATGTACGGTAAAAAAAAAAGTCAATAGGGTCCCGATCCTCTAAGGACATCCTGTTACCAAACACTTGACCACCACCAATAAACACCTTTGATTATAATTTCAAACGTGGCATTTGTGGGTGACGAGGAGGCTTAACGCCGATCTCGCCGAGTCGCCGAGCAAACAACGGGGGTTTCGGTCTAACTCGTGGTTGTACTTATTCACATCCAGTTGTCCTGGGGTTGTATTTGGAAAAAAATTATAATGAAAAACCAATGATCCCCGTAATGCATGTGATTCGAAGGGTTCGGTCTTCACTGGTGGAGTATACACTCGTATCCAAAACGCGTTGAACAGAGAGCTTTGAGCTTTTGTGTCCAGTCTGTCTGAGAGCTAGGTCTTCTCAAGTTTTAAGCAAATAAAATCTTCTATCCTTCCAATATAACTGAGTATATATGTGCATGTGTTAAACCGCCAATGCCTATTTCACAGCAATCCTTGAGTGCTCTATTTTTGGGATTTGTTACTGCCTTTTAGGCAGACACCCACCTTAAACCCAAGCCAGTGTTTTGCATTATTGGTGAGCAGAGCAATGTAAATAATGCCATGGATGTCGATCTTGGAGATTCTATGTTTCAGTGCTACCGCCACCCCTCTGCATATGGTGTGGGCGTCTGCGCTGCCTGTTTGAAAGAGCGCCTTACTGGCCTCAGAGAAATAGAAAACAATCACTTAATCGATGGGGCCTTCGAGTTTGCTTACAGTTCCGAGTCTGAATCCTGTATTGTGGAATTTGATAAGAGCAGACTCCATAGTTTTGTGACTGAGAGCTCTGCGAGAGAGAAGAGGAGGGATGATATGAGAAGAACAATTTTTCCTTGTTTGCCAAGAACCCACAGATGTGATAGGAAATCTGTTCCACTGCGCTCTTTTGTTCGCAAGGTGAGATCCTTCTTTCACAGTCTGCGGAGAAGTAAAAAACAGATCAAGCAGCAGGATACCCGCACTGGCGAAGAAGGTAGCGTATACCATCTCTGATTTTGAGAAAGAAAATCTATAATTTACAGCTTCATCCTTTGTATAGTATGTAGTTTTCTTGAATCGAATTGTCAATGTCACATAACTTCAGAATTTCTGGTAAGTTCAGTAAAACTGAGAAAACCAGTTGCTTATTTTTAGTGATTTTAAATCTAAACTTCTTATTGCCAGTTTTTGATTCTAGATATTATTTTATCAATAAGGTAGCAGGTTTAAAGGTAAAAGTCTTTGGTCTTTTTTATGTGAGATTCCTCACCCTTATTAACATCCAGTCAGTAGCCGCATGTGGGGTAGTTGGCCCTCTTGTTTTCTAAGCAGTTCATGTGATATTGTTCCCATACAAACTGTTTATTTCCAGTGGCATATTGCTATCTTAAAAGTTTGTTCCGTTATGAATAGGATAGCAGGTTTAAAGGTGGAAGCCCAAAGTTTGTTCTGTTATGAATAGGATATCAAGTTTAAAGGTGGAAGCCCTTGGTTCTCTTTAGGTTAGATTCCTCACCCTTATATGAGGTAGATGGTCCTCTTACTTTCTAACCAATTTATGTAATATTGTTCCTAAAGAGAATCTCTATGATCAATGTAATCCTATTTGTAGGCAACAAAGAAATCGAATTCCGAAATTCCGGTGTTAGTTAAGATTAGGAGATGTGGGGCATTTACTTAGCCTTCGTTTGTGGATGGAAATACTTTGGATGACAGATTTCATGGATTGTTGGGTTTTGTGGGTGTATTTCAACAGATTCGTTCGTCTCCATAAAGCTCGACCCGAATGAAAAGAATGGATTGGGATCGTCTACTCTGGTTGATCATGATCAAGCAAGTTTTTGCAAGGGTGGAGAGGAAGGGTCGAGTTCTTCAAGGAGCAGCGCCTCTCAAGTGAAGCATATAATATCGGGGCCTTCATGGGAACTCAACGAATCGAAAGAGAGCACGATATTGAAAAAGGAGTGCAGTGAACCCTACTATTCATGCGAATCACACGAGGACTCTCGGCTCTGCAATGCTCGCCAAGAACAAGAAGAGGCTGAAACGAACAGTGGGTGGAGTGAAAGTACTTCTTCTAAGAGTACCGTGAGGTGGAGGACAAGAATGAATTCTCTGTTTCAGATGAAATGGAAAGAGGAGGAGTCATTCAAGGGTCAAAAGAAAATTTCCCATGTTGTAAGAGGATACCATGAGAATTCTAAGATTCATCACAGTTATCCCACTTCAAAAGTATGGACGTTTAAATCGCTGCATAATGACTCTCACTTTGAACAGGATGATGATTGGCGTTGCTACAGTGGCCTTAGTGCTCAAGGAGATACCGACCCAAATTGGGTCAGAAGTTTCAGTATGAAATGAGGCTAGTTTTCTTATCTGGACTCTCAAGATGGCTTAGTGATTTTGGAATCAGATGAGTTGAAGATTTTATCTTTAGTTTGCCTTTGTTATGTTCCTGACCAGCATGGTATCTCCAAAGGGATGCTCATGAGCCTATGAATCACTAGATAGATATAGCTGATTCTATTATCCATATTAAAACAGATTTTATAAAAAATTCAATGGCTGTGTATTCCCATACAGCTAATAGCCAAAGGCTATACCTCAGAAATCGCTGTACTCACAGATTTTCGGCTCAATCAATGCGATAATCATATAAATAAGATACTTATGGGTTTGAATGATGATGTAATTTTTATAAATCTATTTTAAGTGGGATTTAAATTTAAAGGATTACATCTTATTTAGTAGTGATTCACAGGCTCTCCTTAAACCTATAATGCTAAATAGACACTCTTACAATATCTTTTATTTATATATATAATTCTTTCATAAAGATTTGAATAATTTTTTAATCAATTTATAAAATTAAATAATGTGATGGTTGGACGTCATGCCAATTATAAGGGACATTTACGACGTGTAAATATTTTCTCAATGGGTTATTGGAAAGGTTTTACGATAAGTCTATTCAAATATTTATTAGAAGTAATTATCAAATTCTATTATAATATATATATAATTAAGAGGAGATATCAAACGAAAATAAATGAGAGCATTATTTATATGTTTTATTTATGTACAATAATATTGTCAAGCTTAGGATTGTATTTGTTTTACTTCTATTATTGACTTGGGATTTCATGCATGTACTTCTCTCACCTTTTTTTATATATAATAGTTTGTCTGATTTTGGATTGTTTTTGTTTCACTTTTATCATTGACTTAAGATTTTATGCATGCACTTCTCACATCTTTTTTTAATATATGAATTTTTTTTTTATTTCTTTTTTATGATGTTTTTCTTTTTGTTATTAAAAAGAAGGGATTTTAACAAGGTTTTTTATCCTTTTACATAAAATTGAGCTAGAAATTGAAAGAGTTCTATTGAGCTTATGTCTAACCTGTAAATTTATATTTGATTCTTAAGCTCTGAAAACTGTGTGTGAAACTCAGAATAGAAGTAAGAGCTCTAGAGAAAAGTCCCTAGAATATGAATTCTATTGTCAAGGTGAATAGATGATTGCCTTGTTGGGGATGGTTTACATAAACAACCAAGTAGACCATTTGTGAGAGGGAGTTTAGCAAAACAGTACCAATATCCTTCTAATCTAAAATCCATTGTGAATCCTAAGATCAAAATTTAGGACTCACTACTTGCTCCTTTGAAATCCACAACTAAACTGGAGGTCTAGATGTAAGAAAAGATTCTAATGTCTATTTTGGCTCAAAATTGAACTCCACTATTGGTTTATGTTAATCTGTTTGGGTATTTTTTCAGATAAACTAACTTGAATCTAGTTAAAAATAGCCTCAGAGCTCCTTGCTTTTCCTTTGAAGATCTTGCTATTTCTCTCCTTCCAGATACACCAAAGAAATGTTGGGATTGCTAGGCTCCATATCAATTTCTTCTCCTTACCTAGAGGGATCCATTGACACCACTAGTCAAGAATTTCCTTGGGCATGATCCAAGATACCTCTGTAGTCTTCATCCATTGGTTCCACACAACTTGAGCAAATGGACATTTCATGAACAAGTGATTTGTTGTCTCTTCATTTCTTTTGCAGAGGTGGCATCTACTTGGGCCTAGAAAACCTCTTTTGATCAGGTTGTCCCAAGTTAGTATTTTATTTTGGAGAACCAACCATGTAAAGACTTTCATCTTTGGAATACATTTGTTTCCCCATAAGTTCCTCCAAGGTGCTTTTTGTTGAGGTAGATCTAGGCATTCCTTGTATCCACTTTTAACTGTATAGTTTCTTGTTGTCAATCTAGTCCACTCTAACTGGTTAGGTTCCTTTGAGTCTAGATTAAGACAGTCTCCTAGTTCTGCATGGAGGGCCTCTAGATCTTACCTTAAAACCATTTATTCCAATGTCTGTTCTCCAAGTGTTTGTGCCATCTTCCTAACTGACTATGTAAGATCTAAAACAAGTGCCCCATTCTTGTTTGAGGGTCTTTTTTAACTCTACAAGATTTGGATCTTGGTCTAAAGGTCCTGAGTCTCTCCACTTATCTTCCCAAAAATCCACATTTGTTCCTTTACCAATCCTCCATCGAGACCCTTTGTCTATGATGTTTATTCCTTCATAAATATGGTTCCAGATGGTTGAACCTCCCATTATCTGGTTGCTTCTAAGTATTGTTGTTGGCTCATTATCTTGGATATATTTGGTCCTCATTATGTTGGTCCATAGGTTGCTATCTTCTTTTATCAGTCTCCACACTAGTTTTGTTGCTAATGCTCTATTGAGTATTTTCATGTTTCTTAGACCCAAGCCTCCATAGGATTTTGGGAGGCATACCTTCTCCCACTTCACTAGATGGTATCTATTTCTTTCTTCTATACCTTTCCATAGAAAATTCCTATTGATGGCTTCAACTACTTCTATAGTTTTTACAAGTATTTTAAACATTGACAACATGTAGATTGGTAGGCTTTGGAGGGTGGATTGGATCAACTGGATCTTTCCGGCTTGGCTAAGGAGGTTTCCTTTCCATCCAACAAGATTTTTATTGAGCCTATCAATGATTGTGTTCCAATGAGAAGATTTGATCTAGCCAACAAAAAGGGGCATGCCCAGATAGGAGGAAGGTAGTTTCTCAATTTCACATTTCATGATTGCTTTGATTTTTTTTTCTAGCGATGGGGGTATTGAGGAAATAGATTTTGCTTTTGTCAAAATTGACATATTGGGAAGAGGCACCTTCATAACAGTTGAGGATGGGCTTGAAAGCTTTGGCTTCTTTTATCGAGGCTTTTTCGGTGAGCAAAGTGTCATCAACAAATTGGCTATGGGTTATATTTGGGGTTTTGTTGGTTACTTGTAGACCACTAATTAGACCCTGTTCTTGAGATTTTTTTATAGATCTACCTAGGGCTTCTACCATAATAATGAATAGAGCTGGGGAGATGGGATCCCCTTGTCTGAGCCCTCTTGAGCTATTGAAATAGCCAGCAGGGGATCCATTGACTAAGATGGAGAAGGTAGCACTGGAGATACAACTATTGATTAATTTTCTCCACTAGTAAGAAAAGCCAAATTTCTCCATGACTCTATCCAAAAACCTCCAGGACACCCTATCATAGGCTTTACTAATGTCTAATTTGATTAGCATGCCTGCTTGTTTGTTCTTTTTAAGGGAGTGGATGGTTTCATGTACAATCCCTATACCATCTAGGATTTGTCTTCCTTTGATGAAGGCTTGTTATTGTTTTGAGATAATGAAAGGTAAAATCTTGCTTAATCTCATTGCTAGAGCCTTAGTTAAGATTTTGTATGACACATTACATAGGCTTATTGGTCTAAAATCATCAAGCTGGGTGGCTCCTGTTTTCTTCTTTATCAAAGCTATGAAGGTATTGTTCATTCTCTTTTCTATCTTACCTTTCTCCTGGGCCTCCTGGATTGCTCCTACTACATCTTCTTTAACTATATCCCAATAGCTTTGGAAGAAGCTTGCTAGAAAACCATCTGGTCCAAGAGCTTTATCTTTCTTCATAGTGAAGAGGGCATTTTTTATTTCTTCTTCAAAAAGCTTCTTATTAAGGAACCTGTTCATAGAAGTTGTGACTAGTTTTGGGATGTTGGTTAGGATCTCTTCCACATCCTTTTCATTTTCTTCCCCTTTGTCATTGAATATGTGCTTGAAGAAGTCTACTATTTCTTTCTCAATAGTTTCCTCATTTGTGACTCTACCATTTTATCCATTGGATATTTCCTTAATTTGAGATGCCCTCTTGTGTTTTATTAAGGTAGAATGAAAGAATTTAGAGTTTCTATCACCCTCCTTTAGCTAGGTTGCCCTAGAATTTTACCTCCAGAATGTTTCTTCTTTGGCTAGGGTGGTGTGATATTCAATAAGAAGATCATGTTCCTCATTTCTCAAGTATTCTGGACACCCTTGTCCCTCAATTCTTTTGTTGACTTCATCTATTTTCATTTCCAACTCTTCTTTTTGCTTGAAGATATTTCCAAATTCTTCTCTGTTCCATACCCTTAGATTCTCTTTCAGTTTCTTAAGCTTGGTAGTTAGGCAAAAAATATTTGTTCCTCTAACCGAGGTACTCCACCACTCCATCTTATTGTGAAAGTTCTTGTGTTGAAGCCACATTAGTTCAAATTTAAAAGGTGAGTTTTTTGGTCTTGCTCCTCCTTCTATGGTTAGGACAATAGGGTTGTGGTCAAACCCAATTCTTGGGAGAGGTTTAAGGTTTATCTCTTCATTGTTACTATACCAGTCTTGGTTCATCAATATTCTATCTAACCTACTTTGGATAGATTGATCTCCTATTCTTCTATTTGACCACATGAAGGTGGCTCCTTCTAGGTCGATATCTACTAGGTTACATTCAATCATAAATACTTTTAAGTCCAACATACTATCACTAAAGTCCATCCTTCCTCCTTTCTTCTCTATTGTGGTTAATGGAGTGTTAAATTCACTGGCTAACAACCATCTATTCCTTCCTAGGGTAGAGTTGATCTCCACCAGGCAGTTCCATAGATGTTTCCTCCATCCTAGGTGGTTGGGAGCATAGATGTTGGTAATAAAAAATTATATTTTTTAGAAGTGAAATTGATAGTTACCTGGTTATTGGATTTGTAGACTAAGGTTCCTTTGATCTCCTCCTTTTTCCATGTAGTAATTAAGCCACCAGAAGCTCCTTGGGCCTCCACTGTTATACAATATCCTTTCCCCCATATAGAGTCAATGAAGTCTAAGCTTTTCACATCATTGAGCTTAGTTTCTTGCAAAAGGATAATATCTGGTCTATGCTTTTGAATGAAAGACTTAAAAATTCTTCTTTTATTGGGGGCATTCAGTCCCCTCACATTCCATGATATTACCTTCATTTCCTCCCTCTGGAGGTTTTATCCAAGGTGGACTACCTTCCTTCGACTATTTCCTTCTCTATTTGTCTCTTCTTGGTTTCATTCATTGATGGTCTCCCTCTTGTTTGGGGGCTAATGTTGTATCCAGGTTTCTTTTTTTACCTTTGCAACCTTGGGTGTTAGTTCCTCTTCTAATTCTTCCTTCTCCTCATAAGTTGTGATTACCGAGTCAAGAATGGAAATATCCTCATCTAAACTTAGTTCCTTCTATTTAGGTTTTGGCTAAACTACAACTACTTCTTTCTAGATTTTCATTTCATTTGAAATTAGTTGAGGGGCTGGCTCCTCCAACTCAGCTTGGGTTGATCTATCTCATTTTTATTGTTGCTCTTATTTTGAGAGCATAAATCTTCCATAAAATCCTTTAATTTCTTATTCCACATGGGGGAGCTAGAGCCTTGACTCTTAGTGGTGTTGTTTGGATCTGTGAGTTTCTTCCTTTCTCCTAGGAGGGCTCTTGAAGAGGTTGAGTTGATTGGTTATGTGGGTATTGGATGTCCAAATGGCCAGTCTCATGGCACCAATGACACCTAAATGGAAGTCTCTCATAGTCCAAAGGCTACCTAAGAGAGCCTAGCTTTGTTAAGAGCCTGATATATTTCATAAGAGGGTCTTGAATATTTAGATTGACACATATTCTTGTTGTCATGGCATTTTTCTTGCTGATAAAATTGCTATCCACCCTCACAAAATCTCCAAGAACATTACCTATGCGCTCTACCATTTTGAGGTTCCACAACTCTAGTGGGAGGTCATAAAGCCTCACCCACATAGGGACTTTGGTTATCGACTCCTTCTGTGGATCAAATCCATGATGTCATTGCTTGATATAAAGACCCGAGTTGCCCATAAACCAAGGGCCTTTGTTGAGCACATGGTGAAGGTCCTCTTCATTGGCAAAGAATGCCACAAAGAATCCTCTTGGAAGCATGGAGAAGTTAACTTCACCCTTAGGTTTCCAGCTTGAAGTTGCCCATGATTTGAGCCCTAAAAGACCTAGCTCAAATCATGTGAACATTATTTTTTAGCCACCATTTTATGATGTTAACATTATATTTTAACCATCATTTTATGATGTTAACATTAAGTTTTAGCCACCCTTTTATGCTTCTTTCATTATCCTTTCATACTTTTTATTTCTTTGTGAATTACTTATACTTAGATTATTTTTCATCTAAACATTTAAAATTTAAAATTGCCAATGAATGATGTTTATAAATGTTTAAGTGCAAAAATTAAGTGTATATTTCCTATATGATCTAAAATAAAAATTATAAAATAATCCCCACGACGAATATGTATATGTACAAGAAGTATTTACTCAATAAAAAATTATAAAATAATATTATTTAAAAGATATAATTTTTCATCAAAAAAAAAAAAAAGATATAATTTTTTTTTGGCTTATTAAAAAATATAAATATTTTTTAAAATTAATCTTATTTAAAAATATTAATGTTTTTAACATTATAAAATCATGTTTGAAAATATTTATAAAATATAAAGAAACAAATATAAAATATATAAGTTATTCATTTAATACCTTGATATAATGCATAAGTTTTATAATTTTTCTTTCTTTAGTATGGTGTTGTTAAATTTTGAAAATTTATTAAAAAAAATTCTTAGGTTTTGTTGGCCTATAATTTGGTTCATTTAGATAAAAAAATATTTTTTTAAGAAAATAAAACAAGATACTAAAGTTCTTAACAAGTGTATACAAGGGTGGCTCATTCTCTAGGAAATTGCACTTTTTTTTTTTTAGTTTTATGTATTTAAAAATCAAACTATGTCAGAGATGCACACAATCTAGATTTTTCTTTCTTTAGCATGGTGTTGTTAAAATTTGATAATTTATTAAAAAATTATCTTAGGTTTTGCCCATAATTTGGTTCATTTAGATAGAAAATATAAATTTTAGGAAAATATAAAAATATATTAAAGTTCTCTATAAATGTATACAAGGATAGCTCCTTATGTGAGAAATTACACTTTTCTTAGTTTTATGTATTTGAAAATCAAACTAAGTCAATAGAAGTACACAATCTAATACTTATGATCTTATAGTGATTAACTACTTAACCCTAAGTATCCATAGATTCCCTCTGGAGATGATGAAGATCACATTGTTTGGGCTGAGACTGAAAGTGGTGACTTCACAGTTAAGTCTGCCTATAATTTGCTTCTCAATGTGGAAGGTCAACAATTTCAATCAAGTTTGGTTTGGATCAAAGGCTTAATTCCTAAAATATCCTTTTTTTCATGGCTGGTGATTCAAGGAAAAATCCTCACTATGGACAATATGTTATCCAAAGGTATGGTTATTGCTAACCGTTGCTACATGTGCAGGGCAGGATGGGAGACTACCCAACACTTGTTTCTGGAGTGTCCAATAGCGGAGTCCATCCTGGATGAACTTTTCCAAGCCTTTAGGATCTCGTGGGTTAAACCTGCTCTTATATTCGAAGTGTTCCATCAATGGCCTCAACCCTTTGTTAGCCTAAAACTTAAGTACCTATGGAAAATATGTTGGCATCATTTTCTCTGGCAAAAATTTGGCTAGAAAGTAACCATAGAGCCTTTAAGGATACCATTCACAACCCAAAAACCATCCTCAACAGGATTATTGTCTTTGCGAAAGAAAACCTTAGCACCTTAGTGGATGAGAACCACTCAATTCTTCCCCAAGAAAAACAATTAGCTCAGGCCTTAGGTATTGAGGACAAACCTTCCATTCCTTTGCCCAATCCTAGAAATGGGATTTTTTGGGAGCCACCCCCCCAGGGTTGGTTTAAACTAAATTTTTATGGTGCAGCCAAGGAGAACCCGAGAAGAGCTGGAGCTGGAGGAATAATCATGGATCATCAAGGAAATCTGGTCAAGGCCTTCGCTGAACCATTGGGAATAAGAACTAATAACGAAGTAGAAGCTAGAGCCCTTTGGAGAGGGTTGCAAGTAGCCCAAGCAACTCAAGGTAAATTGATGATTGAAGGTGATTCTATGAACATCATCAACCTATTAACCAATGGCAAAAAACCTCCATGGAGAATCGAGGGAGTCATCCATGAAGTGAGGATCCTTTTTGTGGCAAGACAGAATAGGAGGGCTTGTCACGTGTACCGTGAGGCCAATAGGTTAGCTGACAAATTAGCCAACATAGGTGTTGATGTTGGTAGTTTGGTGACATGGACACAAGGTGTGCCACGTGAATTGGAAAACATTATTAGTCATGAAAAGAAACCTACACGTTAAGGAGAAAGATGAATGGGTGTTCTTTCCCCATGGAGCTGGTAATAACTATGGGGTTCCCTCTAAATCATACAAAATTGGAAATGAAGGTAACAGGGTGTAAACCTTGGAAGATTTCGACAGAGAATAGGAAATGGGCAAGCAACAGGTTTCACAAGTGCAAAGTTCTAAACTTCAATTCGTGTCAATGTAAGTAATGTTTACATTTATGTTTAGGTATGAGTGTGCTTTGTTAGTAAGGTGTTGTAGGGGATTCAACACAATTTATGGTAAGAAAGTTTCAAGGATGAATAGGATCTACAATCTCAGCAGAAGGTTGGATATTGTAATAGGTTTTGGGTTAACCTACAAAACCCGGTAATTAATGAAGACTTTTATTTACCAAAAAAAAAAATAGAAAACCATTCAAAATATATAAATAATTAAAACAAAATATCACTTACATATCCAACACAAAAATGAAGTCTTATCAATAGCAATATCAAATTTGAAAGAAGGTCAACACCAATATCATGCAAATGCCTCATATAATTTGATGATGATTGAGTTAAACCCTTCAACAACTATGCATATAGATTTGTATCTCAAGATGACATGCTTATGCTAAAAAATGGGATCATAATCCTTCGTTCTTTAGATTCACCTTTTAAATATTAAATATTATTGGCTATGAAAAGTAACCAACTACATAAAATAACATTAGCTTAACTAGTTAATTCTTCAACTTTCAAAGAGAAAAGTATGCCAAGCTAACATCAACAAGAAATTTGGAGTTATTCGTAGAAAGCTTATAGCCTACCATATCTTCTTGGTGAAAATGATTTTTTATAAACTATTGTATTTTTTTTGAGGACTTGGATCTTCCAAATTTAATGTTGAAAATATTAAAATTTATTAAATTCTAATTAAAAGTAACCCATGTTCAAATATTTCCTAATAATTCATGCATAATTATCAAGCTATTATAATACCACTATCTAGTCATGATGTAATACGGGTGGGGCCCATTTGAATCCCTTATAAAATTTTAAAATATTATCAACTACAACTACCTTAAAACTTATCTCTCCTAACTATTTTTTAAATTAGAATTTAATAAATTTTAAGATTTTCAAAATTTACTTTGGGAGATCCATGTCCTTAAAACAAATACAATAGTTTATAAAAAATCATTTTCACTAAGAAGAGATGGTAGGCTATAAGCTTTCTAAGAATAACTCCAAATATTTGTTTCCTTTTTGCATCCTTCTACTAATATTTTGACTAAAAATAAAGTTCTTTGTTGATGAAGCCCAAATATCGTTTATCTATATTAAGCACCCTTGTGTCAACCATATATTTTTATCTTTGATTAGTGCGTTATTTGTATTTTAAAGATCTTTCATATTTGGAAATAGATTCTAATTTAAAAAAAACTACAAGTCTTCCATGAATTACATATAGTCATCAAATGTTGACAAAACATTCCTCCAATATTAATAATTTCCTTAAGCACAACTTCGTTGGTGTTCTTCACCTTTGAAGTGGATATCTATCTCATTGATTTGATCAAAAATATTATCAATGAGTTTGGTATAATCATCGAAAACTTGCTCTAATATTTTATTTTATCTCAACTTGGGTTATCAACAATGGAGGATTACCTTACCTTCCTAAGTTCCCAATACATACCTTGTTCTATTTTAATGCCTTCACTTTGCATAAAGCCAAATATGGTTCCTTATAAGGTTTTTAGTTCTCCATTTCTACCAGCACTATTTTATCTTTAGCTTATAAATCATAAACAATTATACAATCCTAACATACATATGCCAAGATTTTTCCACCATTTATTTTATTTACTTATGAAATATACGAACTATATTTACAAGCACACCTCTAGACACAACAATGTTATGTATCATGGTTATGTTCATGGTGAAAATTGTCAATAACCAGTTTGAAAACTACTTATTTTCTAACAAGTATGTTTTTCTTTTATTTTTTAATGACCTTTGTAGTTTGTTTGATTGGATAGTGACCTTTATTACCATTTTTAGATTGGAATGTTTTAGACTTGGATTTCTCTCCTTCATCTTTTATTTTCTATCTTCTAAACAAGATAAAAAAATTTATCATATCTTCCTTCTTGTTTATTGTTGAACATTCCTTTTTAATTTATTTTATAATATTATATTTCATTAGTGCATATGTCTATTTCAAAATTCCTATGCTACCCTAGATATTCAAAGCTAGTGAATCATGCATGATGACATAAAATTCATCTATTTCTAATTAATTTTCTATAGGTATACTAGGTTTGACAACTTGTTTTTATAGCCATATTTTATTTTTGTTGAATGTAATTCACATTTAATGCAACTAATTTTCTCTTGTAATTCATCACCATGTCATTAAACATATTGGAGATATTAGTCTCCTTGATCCTCTCCAAGAATTGGTCTTATTTCAATATCTAAGTCATAAAATTGTCATGGTCTATTTGGGGCCAAGCTTCCAAAGCCAAAGCCTTATTTTATTGGTTTTCTCCTTCTACCTCCTTGTCACCATCCATGGTTTATGTACTTTTATTGGGAATTCTCTCTTTATAACTAATTTTATTGGATTTATTATTCTTAACCTTCTTTGGTGGCAAATGCTTTATTTTTCTCTTACTTATATCCTCATCATCATCATCATCATTGTGATTCCCTCCAACAACATTTTCTAAAATACCAATTGTCCTTTTCTTGAAATAGATAATGATAGGTGTAGGGACTATTAATATTTGAGAAATTTCATGGGTTTTATAACTCTTTTAACTATTAATTTATTCTCATTGATGATGGTTAAATCATCCCCTAGGTTGATACCAAATCCTATCTCCTTAACCTCAAATTTTGACTTTACCTCATCTTTAGGAGAATATTCTCCTTTAGGGGATTATTTTCACTGATTACACTACACCAAAGAAGGCATTTTTTTTATGGAAAACATCCCAGAAGAGATGCCACTTTCGGGTAAGACCCAAGGAGGTAGGGATATTCTACCAAAATCACCCAGGGCTTACACCTGGCCTACCACCTTTGACATACTCAAGGAGCAAACCTGAAATAATAAAAATAAGAACACACAAACACAAACACACAAAAATATTAAAAATATATGTATGCTCCTTGAGTGTATCAAAAAGATAAAGCACAACCTAAAGTATTAACATAAGCACAAGAATTGTATTCAATATGATGCAATATATAGTACATTTGATATGTGATTATGTAGTTGATATAACCAACTTAGCAACCATATGCCCTAACCACCTTGAGGATGATGCTCTTACATAATGTAATAAGTGCTCTAACATGCAGGTGATATAATACTAGAGTTAATATCCCAAATATGGAATGTCAATCTAACACCCCCCTTATTCCATTATTTGGGATAACATATATGACCCCCCCTTAATGTGTAGGAGAGTATAATGAAATATGCTCTTATGTTGGCTCTTGCTCTACGTGTACCTATAGATGAGTACCTTTGGGTCTATCTTTGGATCTGCCTATGGATCTGCCTGTAGGTCTTCCTCTGGATATTTGTTGTTGTATCTACCATTAGATATGTCACTGGATCATTGTCTCTAGGACTGCCACTCGATCTATCACTTGATCTACCTTTGGGTTTACCATAGGTTTTATCTTTTCTGTAGAAGCCATACAACATTTCTTTCATCTTGGTCTATTGTGTGATATTTGTCCATCCACAATCAATATGAACCTTTTTGGCCATTTTAACTTAGTACCAAAAATTTTAAGAGGAGTTATTTGTACATCCACATGAGTCACAAGGATGTAGTTTCCAACACCTAGCTGTTACATGTATTTTTCTTCCACAATGATTACAATAATTCTTTGTAGGATTTGAAGGCTATTTAGGTTTTTCAAACATTGTGTTATTGGTACTTTCTTGTCCAGAATATCTAAGACCTTCATTCTTTGGCCTGGTATTTAGCATTATAGGTTTTTTAATGCCTTGTCCATGTTTACCTAATCTTTCACCATTGAATCCCATTTTCTTTATCAATTTGGATCCAATGACTTTGGTGTATTTTTTAAAACACCCAAGTTCTTCATCTTCATCAATAATTTTAACAATATGGCATATTTTACTATTGATGAGATTATGGAGCTCATTTTTAAGAGGTTCAGTATTTAAGTCACTGGTGTCGCAAGCAAAATCTACTCTTGTGATGAGATATCTTGTGCTACATATGATATCTGCCCTTATAGGTAGGAGGTCACATTTATCACAACAAGCATTGACCACAATGAGCTTTAGGTCACTTTTGCTATAGCAAGCATTCACCATCATGGGCTGAAGATCACTTGTATCATAAGAAGCATCAAATGTTAGAATCATGATCTCTAATTCCTCACTGATGTGCCTTTTCTCTTTATGTTGGACCATGTCAAGTGAAACCAATGTCATGTAGAATGCCCTTACAACACCTATAGGAATTTGAGCACCATTTATCTGAAGGTCTTCAAAAACTTTAGAATCTTTGAGAATGGATTTTACACCACTATGTAGTGTAAGATATTTTCCATCCTAAAAAAAATCCATTCCTTCCCACCCTGCTGGAAAGTAAGGATCTTTAACTAATGTAGCAACATCATCAATTGATTTTGTGGTATTTTCTTCTTTGATCTGCCCATTTAAGGTGTCGGTCTCTGCTGAAAATGCACCTTTTACAATGGAATTTTGCAAGAAGTTTGACTAAGATGTCGGTCTCTACCAAAAATGCACCCTTACAAGTCTTCCCCCCTTTTTGTAAAATATTATTTTATGGAGTAAAATAGTAATTACCCCCCCTTAGTGCAAAAAAAATTGCAACTATGAAGCCTCTAGGGCTTTTACAATGTATCCAATTGAGTGGAAAAAAATTGCACAAACATGAGCCTCTTGGGCTTTACAATGTTGCTCAAACACAATGGCAAAAAATGCAAATTTAAGCAACATGTACAAAAATTGCAAAAAATTGTCAAGTAACTTTTACAAAAACATTATCGAGTAACTTTGGCAAAAAATTGTTGAGCGAAAAAATCATCAAGTAAAATAATTTACCTTTGGGGTTCAATGGGAATGGAACTCATGATCACTAAGCTCAAGCGCCTTAGCACTCAATGAGCTACCAGACGAGCTACAACCGTCGACAAGATTTAAGGGATAAAATTGTCCTTTATTTTTTCCCTACACTTTAAATCAAAAGTTTTGGAACGTATGTTGTGGCATCGAGGGGAATCGAATAAAGAACCTCAAGCAACACTCTTACACCCATGACGTCGATCTATTGAGATACAGAGCTCTGTGGATATAAAAAACACATGAAATTTTATTAAAAAATATACTTTCTGCCTCCACAGGGCTCCAATGCATGTTATTGGCTGAACAAAACCATAGCTTTACATTTTTATTTTTATTTGATTTATTGCTTCCTCCAATCACATTCGCTGACTCAATTATTTGGAATCTTCGGTGCACCTACGATGCTATCATCCACTAAAAATCTATAATTTTCTTGAACACCTTTGACCTACAATTTTTCTGATCACGTCTACAATCGGCTGATCTGATCCACCTGCAACTTGATGGTGAGTTGCAGTATCCTCTTCGGTCTATCAATGATCTTATGGTATCAAATATTGATGGTCCAATACATTATATACAAATGAATTCATGGATTTTTGTACCCTCTGTGGGCATTTTCTAGGTCTTCTTTCTCAAATGAATGATGGGTTGATGTTGCAAACCAGAGATAGCACAAAATAAAATACCTTCGAATTGCATCAATGACTGGGAAGAAACACGCTAGGTATAGATTTCTATTTTTTTGGAAAGCATCCATCAAAGTTACATCTATGAATTACAATAAAAAAACCCTGTGATGTGCTACAATTTACCCTTAGATTGAGATTTTATAGCAATGAGCGAAGATCGATGGCGTCTACCTTGACTGGATGGCAAAGTGCACTAGGAAAATTATCTCATATGATGGACATAGGGGATGTGTGTAGGGTTTAAAAAAACAAACCCTCACTTAGTGTTTCGATCACATTTAGGTGATCTATGCATCCTGTGCGAAGACATGTTTCTATGCCCAACCAATTTTGCCTCACCATGTAAGCGTCAGTTTTGTCCAGTCCACATGTCTAGAGGGTCTATCACTGAGTCCTTTTCATGATCCACTATTTTCTCCATGTCACGTCATTAAGTCATCATCACAATCCACCATGTCCTTCACATCACATCTAGATCCACATCATTCTGCATAGTTGAAAGTCATGTTAGCCCTTTGTCTCAGTCTGCATGCCTATAGAAGTTCTATCTTGATCCATGGAGTTGCTACCTCAAACTGAATAGAAGCTGCCTTGATTTGAACTACATAGAAGTTACCTCGGTCTACGTGTAAGATATACCTTGGGAAACATGCCTTGGCTTGAAAAATACATGTTCTTATTCCTTACACCAAAAAATTTAATAGTGCTTTGATACCATATAGGATTAACATAAGCACAAGAATTGTATTCAATATGATGCAATATATAGTACATTTGATATGTGGTTATGCAGTTGATATAACCAACATAGAAATCATATTTCCTAACCACCTCGAGGACGATGCTCTTACATAATGTAATGAGCACTCTAACATGCAAGTGATATAATATTAGAGTTAATATCCCAAAGATGAAATATGACTCTAACACAACCAAACACACACAATAAAATTTAAAAAAAACACAACATGAACCACACAGGAAAAACACAAGAACAACATAACAAAACACAAACATAAAAAAAAATAATAGAACACTACAAAGACACAACCAACAAAAATATGAAAAACAAAAACAACCAAAACCTAAAAAATAAAATTAAAATAAAATAAAAAACAACCAACAACAAACAACAAAGAAAAACAAAAGCAAATAAAAAACTCACACATCAAAACACAAAAATACCAATTAACACAAACATATAGAAACACAAGCACAAGAACAAAAAAACACAAGAACAACAACAAAAAACACAAAACAAAAAAACACAAGAACAACACAAAAACACAAAAATAACACAAAACAAAAAAATACACACATAAAAAGAAAAGAAAAAAGTAAAAAATAGAACACAACAATGACCTTTCTAGACCAAAATACTTTTAAGGAAATAATAAATAGAGGAAACAAAAAAAATATTAGTTTGAGCTAGGGAAGTAAAATACCCTGACCAAACCAAAGAGAAGAAAAAATAAAGCAAAAAGAAACTAGGTACCTCCAGAATTTGGAGCCATCCAAAGAAATGATAGAAAGAAGAGCTTCCCTTATTTGTGAAGCCCACCATCTAGGAGGGTGGCCATTGCAAGTAATATCACCTTTGTCCAAAGACCAATTATCTAAAGCATCAACACTCTTGTTCTGATCTCTAACCACATGATTATAATAAAATTTCAAAAATCCCATCTGGATTAACTGAATCTTCTCAATAATTCTTTTTATTATCCAATCAACCTTATGATTCTTAGAAGGAGTATTTAAAATATTAATCATGAGTTGAGAGTCAGACTCAACTAGAACCTTTTCTCATCCAACCTTAGTAGCCTCTTGAAGGCCTCTAAGGATACCATATCCCTCAATAAGGTTATTGGATAGAATATCCAAATTCTCAACAAAAGTAAAAACCAAGGAGCCATCTAAAAGTCTACCAATTCCTCCCATACTATCTTTTCTAGGGTTCTCTCTAGAGGCTCCATCAGTATTGACTTTGCCAAAATCCTTAGGAGGAGGTTTCCAATTCCTTGTTCTATCCATCTTGCAATTACTCTCATTCCCTAAAAATTTGGTTGCTATTAGAAGAGTTAATATTCAATATTTGCATCACTTGATCCCATATTTTGTGGGAGTTTGTGGGGTGATTAAGGAGCTGATGGAGTGATTCAACTAAGTTGGAAATGGTATTTTTATAGATATAGTGAATATCCTTTCTTTCTTTATTAAAAAATTGATTGTTCCTTTAATTCTAGATATTCCAAAGAAGAATGGTAGAACTCATCCAAACTAACTACCTAATAAAATAATCAACACCATCTTGATTAGGCCAATCCCTCCAAAGTTATTCCAAAGTAAAAAAAATGGGACCATTGTAAGCCAAGTAAAGTGGCCATTCTCCTCCATAGCTCAGAGGCTAAAGTACACTCAATAAAAATATGGCTGAGAGTTTCCACATTCTCTCCACACATTACACATCTGAAAGGGCCATGAAAACCACATTTCATAAGATGCTTGCCAGTAAGCATCCTATGATGCAATAAAATCCAAGTAAAGAACCTCACCTTAGGCTAAATATTTTGAGACCACAACTGAGAAAATATGTTATATGATTGGTTGGGATTATTATGGCATAAGTCCAAATAACCTTGAGAAACTAAATACTCACCCTTAGTAGTTTTTTTCCATCCAAAACAATATTTATCATGGGACCAAGAGAGAGATCTCATATGAAGGATGCATTGGATATATTATCTTTGCCTTTCTAGGATTTAAATAGGCTAGTCCTCAATAGGGATTCAATATCTACCAACCTCTGAATTACCAAAAAGGTACTGATTGTATTTATCCACCTTTATCTAGTTAGTTCAGTCAAGCTCCTCCATCCAAGGCCTCCAATCAAAAAATTGATTTATCAAAGACTTGTGACCATCCCAAGAATCTATCCAAAAATTTACCTGTTGACCATTATGAATGATACAAAATATTTTTTCTTTATCAAATACTCATAAATATTAAGAACTACTAAAATAGGAGAACCTTTGGAAGGCAATTGATAGCAAATAAGGTCTTCAAGACTTTTGTTCTCAACATATTTAGCACAGAGATTTTTGGCCCAAAGAGCATTGGGGTTATGCAAAATCCTCCAATATAATTTAGCAGCTAAATATTTTTTGTTATTAATAGTAGACCATAATCCTAACCCCCCTTCATTCTTAGGAATACATAAAGTCTCATTTCACCAAGGCCAATTTCTTTTCTCCTTAGTACCACTCTAAAGGAACCGATGACTGATTTGATCCAATTCTCGAAGAATAGCCTTTGGGATATTCAACACGATAGAAGCATAAATAGGAATATACTGAAGGACTTATTTTACCAAGATGATTCTACCCCCCGAAGAAAGCCACCTATTGATCCACTTTCCAATTTTATTCTTGAATTTATCCAACAACCAATTCCAATATTTTTTTTGTCTTCAAATATTGATGGGAATACCTAAATAAGTGATTGGAAGGGAGGTCTTCTTATATCTTAATTTATCCAAGACCATGGATGTTGGAAATATGAGCAAGTGTTGTTGTCATTGATGTCAAGGAAGATGAGGATCAAGTTTATTATCATCCAGGTGTCTATGTCCGAGATTTGATAGGTAAGGTTGATGTTCAAGTTTCATTAATATTCTCTGGTGGTTTTACCAAAAAGGCAAAGAAAAAGGTTTAATATTATAATATTTAAGTATCCAGGGTTGGTTCACGAAAAATAAATGCAAGGAGTTGTCATATTATAACCCAAAATCCATATGATGGATTGAATGGTTAAAGGTTTAATTATTTAATTTTAAATAATGTAACCTTAAGGTTAAAATTTAAAATTAAATAATAATAAGTTAAAGGGCCTAAGGTTATAAATTATAAATTTGAATATCTTCACCGACGTTGGAGAAAGCACATGAAAATGCATATAAATAATGCCACAAAACCTTGGCATTAATTATCCTTGTGAATCAAAGCCTATGCAAAGAGATTATGCGCCATAAGAGATTTGCATGTGTTTTAATTCATTGGACGCAGAGGATAGGACAAGTAATAGGGGAGTGTGAAAACAATTCTAAAGTGGTTGGTAGCTCAATTGACAACCAGGGGCTGCGATAAAGCATTTTGGGAATGCTAGACCCGAGTTCGATTCGCGAGCACTCCATGTTACTAAAGAGGAAAGTGTTTTTGGATGCACTTTGCAGAAGGGAAGAATTTAAAGGCATCGAGGTATGCCTTTTAGACCACGTGAGGGCACGTAGCCCAAGCAACGCTAGCTTGAAGTGCTAAGGCACTTGACAGAGGAAAGGTGGGAGTTTGAAACCCGTTGAAGATATTTTTTCCAAGAAAAAGGTATGCAAATCGAATTTTAAATTTTTATTAAGGCTTGGTCTAGGTGGAATTTGTGGAACGTGTGCTAGAGGGTTTTGTTAAGTGCTAAGGTGGTTGGTAATTAATTAAAGAGGGAGATATAAGGTTTTGGTTAAGTTGAAAATTAACTTATCCTTTTAGGAGTAATAAGGGGATAAGTGGAGTTATATTTTATTTTAAATATAAAGGTGTTAATTCTTTTAAAAGGAGTAATAAGGTGATTATTGAAAGATTATTTGTGAAGTGATTTACTTGGTTTTTGTTAATATTTTAAAGTGTGGAGTTTATAAGGTGTAATTGAGATCTTATGCTATGTATGGTGAAATATTTTGAGGAATCATTGAAGTGAATTTTTGAGTGAATATTTTGTCACCTAACCTTTGAGAGTGGCAAAAAGTTGATTGTGATTGAGACAAGTTTTGAGGTCAAGCTTCATCAAACAAAAGGTATGGGCATATCTTCTTTGTGAGTGAAATATTGTTGGATGTTATGAATGCTAAGTTGGAGTGAAAAGGATTGTTTGATAAGCATTGTTGAGTTTGATTTTCTGGAATGAAATTTGATGCTAAAAAACTTGTTTGATAAGCATTTTTAGAAATATTGGAGTGAGCCTTCATGTGTATGACTAGGGTTTGTAAAAGATCATGAGTATCATTGTTATGTGAAGTTGAGAACTATATTGAATTAGGGTTTATAAAATATCATGAATATCATTGTTATGTGAGGTTTTTTTGATAAGAATTGTTGACTAAGCTTTCATTTGAGTGATTGGTTAAGAGGATTTGATTGGGCTTAGTTGATTGAAAGTTTTGGAGTGATAGTTCAAGTTCTGTGAAAAAAAAATGTTCCATATTCTGATTTGATTTGGAAGAGAGATTGAAAGTGATTGAGTGTTGTGCAAGAGTGAAACATATTGAGTCTCTAACCATTCTCTATATGTTTATGTGGTTAAGCAAGAGAGTTTGAAAGTGATTGAGTGTTGTGCAAGAGTGAAACATATTGAGTCTCTAACCATTCTCTATATGTTTCTGTGGTTAAGCAAGAGATTCTAAAAGTGATTGAGCATTTTTGTGAGTGTGAAGCATATTGAGTCTCTAACCATTCTCTATATGTTTATGTGGTTAAGCAAGAGAGTCTTAAAGTGATTGAGCATTGTTGTGAGTGTGAAGCATATTGAGTCTCTAACCATTCTCTATATGTTTTTGTGATATTAAAACAAGATTTTGTGTGAAACTTGTTTGTGTGATTGAAGAGGTTTTATGTGATAGATTGAGTTGATTTGAATAAGCTTTTGTGAAATCTAGTGAGCTGATTTGAGTAAGTCCTAGAGTGGACTTAAGGACATATTTGTGTGAGCTTTTATGGAAGCTTACAATCATATTGAACATATTTGAGGTAAGTCTTGGTGAAGACTTATTGAGCAGATTGAGCAAGTTCTAGTGAGAACTTGTTGAGCAATTTTGAGGCAAGTCTTGGAGAAGACTTGTGGATAGATTGGTGTGAGCTTTTGTGGAAGCTTAAAATATAAATTTGAATATGGATATTGAGAGAAAATTGGATAAGTCTTGGAGAAGACTTGTTTATAGATTAGTGTGAGCTTATGTGGAAGCTTACAATACAAATTTGAAGATAGAGATTGAGAATATATTGGATAAGTATTGGAGAAGACTTGTGGACAGATTGGTGTGAGCTTTTGTGGAAGCTTACAATACAGATTTGAAAATAGAGATTGAGAGTAGATTGGATCAGTCCTTGAGAGGACTTGTGGATATATTTGAGGCAAGTCTTTGAGAATACTTATGAGAAAAATTGATTAATTTACTTATTCAAACCTTGAGTTAAGGTTTGGAGTAGATCTAGAAAAGTTTATTTGTGATTGAGTCAAGCATTGTGTTCAGGATTGAGGACAGATTTGAGGATAGATTTTGGTGCATATTTGAGGATAGGTTTGTTCTAGATCAGAGATGAATATTGAGAATATTTGTGCTAGATAGAAGGACTATGTTTAGTGTAGATCAGAGATAGATATTGAATAGATTTTTGCTAGACTTAAAGATTGTGTTTAGTGTATATTTGAGACAGAGTTGAGAGAAAGCTTTGGAGGTGACAAAGTAGAGGACAATAGTCTCCAATGGATAGAGATCCATTAGCCAGGGTAGTGAGGATAGGTCTTTTGAGTGAGGATAGGAGTCTTCAGTGGAGAGATATCCATAAGCTAGTGTAGTGGAGGCAGTAGTCTTCTAGAGGATTACCAACCAGATCAAAGGAGAAGGAGCTTTCCTGTGGATAGAGATCCATGAACCAGTTGAGGGGATTGGTGTCTCCTATAGATATATATCCATGAACTTGATTAGGGTATTGGTTTTTATTTTGTATAGAGGTCCATAAACATTGTAATAGGGAAAGGATTCCTGTTGAGTGGTGTTTTCACCCAGTTGTGAAAGCACACTCTCCGGTAGGATCTGAGTCCCAAAATCCTCTGCTTGCAAAGAAAATAACTTTCTCCAAGGTTCCTGTTATGTTTAAATGATGTTGTTCAAATGAAATGCCAGGAATATCTTAGGGTTTGCAAGTGGATGTTAACAAGGGGCACTGATGGTTTATTTAATTTGAATTTCTAGTGGACTCAAAGTGAACAAACCTATTCTAATCTTCAGTTCTGATGGATTTTCAGTTGCTTATTCAAATACAGTAATTAAACTGCATGAAATAAAGTAAGGGTTTGAAAAATAAAACAAAGTAAATGGAAATAAAACTAACTACAGTCAGAATGCTGTCATCAACTCGATGAAACCGAAGATATTGAGGTTTTATGCATGCAACCTAACCTAATGAACCCTGCAAATTTGCACAATCCAAATAAATTAGGTGCTTGGTTTCTAGGGTTTCTACTGTAATTCCAGATTTAGGCATTCGCATGAAGCAACCAAGCACACTTGCATTAAACTTCACCTAAAAGCCTTAGAAATCTGGAATGAATGATAAAACATTAAATCATGCATGCACAAAATGACTCCTTCTTTCTCATCAATGAGATGCCAATACTCTGTATTTATGTATTAAATGATGTATCAATTACATTTACAGATTGTTCCAGGCATAAATGTTCCAGAACAAAAAGAAGGAAATTGCCCAAGTGCGAGGCCCGGAATGGCATAAAGCCTTTGTCTCTGCAACTACGCAATCAGCAATTTCCAACCCCCCTTTCAATTTGCACTTTTGATTTTATACCAATCTGAAATGGCTCTTCGATTCCCTTTGTCGCTTCGTTTCACCTTCCTGCAAGTGACCTTTCAAATTCCCGCTTTTTCCTTACTTTCAATTCATGCTGGATGCCCAAACGTGCGAAATCTTCCATTGCATGTAACGTTCCTGCAATTCCGACACCTGTACGCCACGTGTCCTACATTTTCTATGCCTTCTATAACGTTTTCCTATGCAAATCATGACAAAAACTGCAAGCGACCTGTTCACCTTCTTAGCCGCGAAAACGCGACATGTCACGATATCGCGACGCCTTCCTCGCCCGTGCGCCCTCGGTAGCTACTTGTAGCGATATCGCTACCACTTTTGCCTTCGACCTTCTATTCCTCGCGAAATCGCGATGTTTTCACCTTCGGGCCTTCTCTCCAACTATCACGATATCGCTACCGCTTTTGCCTTCAGACCTTTATGTCACTTTCTATCATGATATCGTGATGTTTTTCACTCTCTTGCCTTCTTTCAACAAACTATCGCGATATCGCTACCGCTTCCCCTTCGGACCTCTTCGGCAACTTTACGTCACGAAATCATGACCATTATCTTCGTCTGTACACTTTAGCTGCAATCGTCGATGAAATCGCTATCCCTTTCCCTTCGATCCCTTCTGTTTCTGTCAAATCGCGAATCATCGCGATATCGCTACCATTTCTCTCCGTACACTTGCAAAACACGTCACGAAATCGTGACACTTTCTCATCATCCTTCCGTCGACGACTTTCCCTAAATCTTTCATACACTTTGCCAAAACACGTCGCGAAATCGTGACACTTTTCATCATCCGTACGCTTCGGCAAAACACGTCGCGAAATCGTGACCATTTTCATTCTTTTCAGCGACATGTCACGATTTCGCGACACCTTCACGACACCTTTTCTTTTCTTCTCCTGACATGTCACGATTTCGCTACACCCTTTCACTCTTTTCCAGCGATATGTCGCGATTTCGTGACAACTTTCAATTTTTCTTTTCTTTCTCCTTTTCGGCAGTGATGGAGCTACATGTCGTGATTTCGTGACACTTTCCTATTTTCGGCAGCGATGGCGCGACAAGTCGCGATTTCGTGACATGTCGCGATTTCGTGACACTTTCAACACTTATGCATTTTTTTCTCTTTTCTTCAATTTTAGCATCTGGGTCACCGAGATTCTTCTCTACAAGCTTGCAAAAATGTGGGTCCCCAATTTTGGGGTGTGTTGTGGATCAACCACAACAAATGGCGACTCTGCTGTCAAATGCTCTTGAGCATTTTAGTAAGAACCCAACTCGAAACATATCACAAACTCGCAAACATATGTTAGCACATAAGCAATATAACAAATGCCCAAAGATCAGAAGTACATGAATCATCAGAATCATCAAGTATTAGCTCGGTGTGTGCAATGAATTTCTTTCCCTATCATTTGAAATTGATCCACACTCCATTATCAGTTTTGCATGAATGCATATGTGGGATGGTGAATGATTTGTGTACCCTAATGAATGTGCTGGGAGATTTTTGCTTTCGTAAAAGGCATAGTCATTCTTCTATTATTATGTACAAGCATTCAAGATTGCCAAACCCTCTTAGGATCCACTAATTCATTACCTTATTATATCCCAAAGTTGGTTATGAGTCCCTACTATCTGGAACCCATGTGCAAGTGAATGTGAAATCAGAACTTTGGGGAATCAGACTCCCAACCAACCGAGATGAGAGTTTAACCCTATCCTTACTATTCTGATTTAGAGTTCATTACCTCACTTTAAGCAAAATAATTAAACCAATTATGGAAGAAATGGTCATGCTAGTCTAACCCTCTAGACAATCAGTGGTCTTGTTTTTTAGGCAAGACATGATGCCATGCATGGGCATATCTAACCCCACAATCCAAAACTTATCTTCATTTCTTTGGACCTTGGGGATGACTACCCATCCTTTGCGAGAGGACAAGTAGTACGATCCTTACAATCCAATATAAAGATGAGATGGGAAAAATTTATTTTTTTACTTCTTGGACCTTGGGGATGACTACCCATCCTGGCTAGGGACATGTAGTACGATCCTTACAATCCAAACTTTAGATGAAATGAAAATATTAATTTTGTCGCTTAGACCTTGGGGATGACTACCCATCCTTTGCAGAGGACAAGTAGTACGATCCTTACAATCCAAGACTGATTATGAAATGAGACATAAGAGCTTTGGGGAATCAGATTCTCAACCTAAGCGAGATGAGAATTTATGCCCTATCCTTACTACTCCATGTGGGTCAAATCAAAGCTTTGGGGAATTGGATCCTCAACCTAAGTTCGATGAGGATTTAACCCTATCCTTACTACTATGATTTTAGGCTTTAAGCTCTATGGAAGTGGTCAAAACCATTGTTTTAAGGATCATGTTGCATAATAGGATAGACATGAAAAACTTCTTTCGCCCAACCTTTTCCTCCAAGTTAGGTTTTGATCATTTTGCTCAAGATCCTTTTTAATGTATGAGACGTGCTTGGTTCTAGATATCTCAAGACTCGGTTTCCAACCTTAGGATTTACTTACATATATGTTATAACACAACCCTAAGAGGATTTGACATACTTTAATGGCTTGTACCTAAGATGCATATGTAACTAAGATGAGATGTATGTAAGGTGAGATGGAACATGAATGCATTATTTCTTGAATTGCAAATGAAATGATTTGTCATGCAAAACTGACTCTTTCATGTATCACAAAATCAAACAATATAACTTAAAATGTTTTATGTTACTTGTGGAGCTTTTACAAGATAATTCCAATATTTCATATTCTCCTAACCTTAAGCATAAGTTGACATCTCAATTTTTTATTTATATATATATATATATATATATATATATATATATTTTTTAAAACAAAACATGTCAATTGAAATCAAATCCAGAATCAAAATCCTAACTAGACTAACAATCCTAAACAATAAAAACAAAATCTGAAAATCCCCACCAAAACCAAAAGAATAATATCAAAATCTCACAACCTAAGGGCTAAAATAATGCTTTAAAATCTGCCCATTAACCGGTAGCATGAAATCTCTCCCTTCTAAGGTTTTTAGCTTGAAGGTATTCTTCCCAAGAATCTACGAAATCTGATATGGGCCTAACCAAAGACAATCAAACTTTTGATGATTCCCTTTTTCCTCATGTCTTTTGTCCCATAGTAATACCAAATCTGAAATTCTGAATGATTTAACTTTGGCCCTTATGTCAAACCATCTCTTGATAACTTCCTGGTGTTTATTCATGTGATTCATGGCCTCTTCTCTCTTTTCATCAAGGTGCAACAACTGGCTCAACCTGGCTTCAACTTGATCATCTGTCCCCAAGTACTCTTGTATGAAATGTAAGGTCTGCAACTTCAAATTTGCTGGAAATATCGGGTCTTGCCCATAGACCAAATGATAGGGAGTATTCCCTATGGACTCTTTCACTCTGGTCCTATCTGCCCAAAGGGCAAACTTTAGTTGGCTGTGCCAGTCCCGAGGGTTCTTTTCCAGCAACTTCTTAATAGTATTCAACAAATTCTTATTTGAAGACTCGGCCAACCCATTTCCTTGAGGATAGTAATTGGATGCAAACTTTAAGCTCACTTTGTTATCATATGCCCAATCTGCAAATTGTGTAGAAATAAAAGCTTTACCATTGTCACTGACAATAGAGTCGGAGCATTCCAAATCTTGTTATAATTTGATCCTCAAGAAATTTAATCACAACATCTGTGGTGGCATGTTTAGTAGGAATCGCTTCATCCACCTTGTACGGTGAGTACGTAGTTGTCAAAATGAATTTATGAGAATCAGAAGAATTTGGGTTAATAACCCCGATGAAATCTAGTCCCCACTTGTGCAAATGGTCTCATTTCAACTACGAGGTTGCAACGGCATGGCTGCATTTCTCTCTCTATTTGCAGCCACTTGACGGATATGACAAGATCGTACATGGGTATGCGCATCCTTGAAAATATGTGGCCGGTAGTATCCTGCTCTCGGGATTTGATGTCTTTGTAGCATTGGCTGCACCATGACCGGTTCCATGTTTCCCGTGAAATTCCTGCAACACCCTGGCGGCTTCTTCTTTGTTCAAGCACCTCAGGTAGATACCTTCATGATTCTTCCTGTAAAGCACACCAGATTTTATCAGATAATTGATAGACTTAAGCCTTAAGGCTCTTCTCCGTGTTGAATTCAGATTAGAAGGACACTTACCGAGTCAATAAAAATTGCACAATATCAACATACCGAGTCATCCTTAGCCATGTATTATGTATTTGAGCATTGACTCGTTATTTGCGGATTATTTTCTGCGATCGCCTTCGCCGAGTCCACTGTCCTCGAACTAGTTTCATTGGTTGGATTTCGAGATCAAATTCTTGGATGGTTGAAATCCATTTTCCTCTCTTCTCACCTAGTTCATTACGTAAAAACATGGTCTTGACGACGAGAATCGGGCACGATGGCAATAACTACTGCTATGTACGATGTAGTGCCTAAATTTTTTCACAGTTTTGAAAAGTGCGTACATTTGCTTATCAAGGATTGAATACCTTAATTGAGCATCTTTCAAGGGGGCACTTAAAAATGCTATGGGTTTTTCGGCACTATCCTCGCCTTTTTGGGTTAATACACTCGCAAAGGAGTGTTACGATGCAAAAGCATAAATATAAAAAGGCTTGGAGTAGTCTGGACTTATAAGGACAGGGGCTCTGGAAATGGCATCTTTGATGTTCTGGAAGGCCGCTCTGCTTTCCTCGTTCCATTTTACATCCACATCTTTCTTTAGCATCTTGTTCAGAGGCTTGGCTATCTCAGCAAAGCTAGAGATAAACTTCCTCACAAAATTAACCTGCCCAAAGAAAGATCTCAATTCTTTCTTACTACTCGGGAGAGGTAGGTTTTGGATGGCTTGTATCCTTTCACGGGTCGATGGATATGCCCTCTTTCGAAATAATGTGACCCGACAATTTTCCTTCTGTCACTCCGAAAATGCACTTTTTGGGATTTAAGGAAATTCCATGTTCTCTGCATCTTTGAAGCACTTTCTTTAAATCTTTGACATGATCCTCTCTCTTCTTCGAGAAAACTGGGATATCATCCACATACACGATGATGCATTTGCCTATGAGCCCTTTGAATGCGTAATCCATGGCGCGTTGAAAAGTTGCACCAGCATTTAACAGTCCGAACGACATTCTCTTATATGCAAATGTCCCCCACTTGGTAGTGAAGGCTGTTTTCATCCTGTCATCCAGATGTATAAGAATTTGGTTGTACCCAGAATATCCATCGAGAAAGGACATCATTTCAGATCCATTTACCATTTGTAGAATTTCATCGATTGATGGCGGTGGATAATTATCTTTTTGAGAGGCTTTATTAAGATTTCGAAAATCTATGCACGACCTAATCTCTCCACTCTTTTTCTCACTTGGAACGAGGTTAGCCACCCGGGTTGAGTGCCTAACAGGAAAAATGATTTTCGCTTCCAATAATCTTTTAACCTCCTTTTCGATCAACGGCTCCAATAGCGGGTTAACAACTCGTTGTCTTTGCCTAAAAGGCTTGGAGTCTGGCTTCAAAGGGATGGTATGTGTGATAATGTTTTGGTTGTAAGTCTTCAGCTCATTGTAGTTCCAAGCAATACAATCTATGTAATGCTTCAATGCCTGTATTATATTGCTCCTTTCTTCCTCTGTACATGCCTTTGCTATGTACACCTCCTTTGGATTGTCTGCACTCCCTAGATTAATTGAATCACACGCATCTTTGGGGAGTGGGACTCTTTTTCTTTTCTTGTTCTTGCATTCCATGTCGAACATCTTCTCCAATGAAACCACGTCTTTAGGAATTTTGTTGGATTGATACGCGGTTTCACTTTCATCTTATGTTCCATCCTGCCACCTTTGCTCCTCATCAATCACCTGATTTTCAAAAATACCCGAGTTCGTGACAAATTTGAAAATATGTCTGTCACTTTCAAAAACTTGGAAATTCTTTACATTATCGGGTATTGATGGACAAGGAACCAATTCAATGGAAAAATTTTTACATCTTCTTATATCAACCGGGTTCAACATGCCCGCGGCGACTGCAAGAGAGTCTGCTATTCGATTTCCTTTCCTAGAAATAAGGGCTATGTTGAATGCATCGAACTCCTCCATGAGGTCCATAACCCTAGTTCTATAAAGGCTTAGTCTCCTATCGTGGCATGTATATTGTCCTTTGATTTGCTTGACTACCAACTCAGAATCTCCCAAAACCTTCAAGCATTTAACATGTTTGCTCAATGCTAGACGTAAACCATAGATCAATGCTTCGTACTCTGCCACATTGTTTGTGCAAGGAAATTGCAGTCTGTAAGCAGCTAGCAATGGTTTGCCTCCTGGACCAGTGAGCTCGACTCCAGCTCCTGCTCCCTGTCTAGACTTTGATCCATCGAACTTGAGCAACCACGTGTAATCATTTTCTTCAGAAGAATGACCATGACACATTTCTTCTTTAAACTCTTCAACAACTTCCTCAACATCAAGTGCATAGACTCCTAAGTCTGGCTCAGAAAACTGAACTTCATTCGGCTTGTTAAAATCTGTTATAATCTCTTTAAGCCTCGGTTCGTTTTCCACTCTTATTTGATTTGCAATTCCCTTCCATGGCAGCCACATATGTGAGCAATCTGTTGAAAAATAACCATTCAAAATTTTCATCCAATCCCTAGCAAGTAGCATTCCATACCTACTTGGGATATTAACCACCAAAATGTCTACAACCTTCTTGGACCACGGGTTCGAGAATTCAATTGGATCTTGACATCATATAAAGTCCCTACCACATTTACCTCCGATCTGTCCGGTTGCGAGGATTGTACATTTGGATGAAGCAGTGCTGAGACCTAGCATTTTACATATTTCTACGGGCATGAGGTTGCTCGTGGCACCTGTGTCCACCAAACGGTTATGCAAATTCTTACCCACAATTCTCAAAGTCAGTAAGAATGGTGGGACATCCCTTCTCTCCTTTCGCAAAATTAGATGGGATTCAACTCCTTTCTCCTTCCACATCGGATCGGGTGAGTTCAAAGCTCTTATCAACGCCTCCTTTTGACCGGGCAATCTAGTTGCGTCCGGGAATGAAAGGCTAGATTTGGACTTCTTCATATCCTCCACTACGTCATAGTTTGGTTTTTGAATTTGATTGTCTTACGGACATCATTAGACATTTCTCTTTTGAGTGGAGGGGGAGGGTTGTTACTTGCCTTTGTATCCGGAGGAAGAATAGAATTGTTTGGAGGTGTTGATGAGGTTTTAGGGGCTTTAGACTTACTTCTCAAATGGTATCCATGGTTCCCCTTTCTGAAATCTCGAAAAGCTTGCACCTCCTGTTCCAGAATTTCGTCTTCTTCTTCCTCACTCTCACCTTCTTGATGATATACAGTTTCCATCACCATAATATTATCATCTTGGTGTTGTGATGGACTCTCATTTGATACCAATTCCAAATCATCAACTTGTGCTTGAAGACAATGAGTGTATCTAGCAATCTCAGGACAATTCCTCTCATTGTGTTCTTTTGTGTTATGTAACTTGCACCCCCTTTCCCATGCCAAATCTGAAAGATTCAAAAGAGAATTGGATTGGCTAGGGCCTGCAGAAGCATCTAATTGATTAGCAATGGGAGCAGGAACTCCCCCATTGTTTGGCTTGGTGTTCCAGTGCCTCCCTCTATTGTTAAAATTCTGATTTGGGTGAGGGGCATGGGACTCATACTTCTATTTGTTGAACCACTGTCATTGCTCGGTTTATGCACTAGTTTCTTGAGCTCTTCGAATTTCGAATAAACATATTTTGGTGGAATCATATTGTTGTTAACCCCCGTTGGATTCGCATAATTAATGGGGTCTTGATTCAACACTGGGGTCGGGTTATGAGGAATTGGATTCCCGTATGGGTTGACACTTTGAATCGGGGTTGGATTTGGAAATGGAACTATGGCCTGAGGATTGGCTTGACTAGTTCCTTGCATCGTCGGTTGACTGCTCTGCAAAAATGCAGGGACAGGTGGAATGGCTGTGAGTGGTTGGATTGGAATGGGTGCATATGCGGGTGTTGTTGGATACGACTGCTGATATGAAAAGGCGTTCATGCTTGGCATTTGTGGTGCCATGAGTTGATTTGCCTAGGGAGCTTGGCCATATGGAGCATACTTGTCCCACCATATGCATCTAGGTAAACCCGTAGCCTTGTGGTGTCATTTGTTGCTCGATAGTCATGGCTTCATTATAGGCCAAAGCCAACGTGGTAACCTGAGGATTGCGCCTTGCAAACATGGCTGTCATGGGGTCCAATGCCCCAAAATATATCTGCAAAGCCACTGCGGGATCAATAGCAAAGTGCCTGATTGCTCTGTTATAGCACTTTTGGAATCTTTGATTAAACATTCTGATTGGTTCCCCTTGGCCCCTTTTGCATGTAATAAACTGATTGTAAATAGTTGCAGGGTCTAAGGGTGATCTAAATTGATTAACAAAGGCATTTTCCATTTGAATCCAAGAAGTGATTGAACCAGTTGGCAAGCATATATACCACTCATATGCTATTGGATCTAAACTCATAGGGAAAAGTCTGCAGGCCACATCTTCATATTGAACTTGCAACCTAATTAAAACATCCTTATAAGCTTGGATATGTTCTTCTGCTTTTCTTGGGCCATCTGGTTTGTATTTAGGCAGAAATATTTCAATGTTCTTGGGGATTTCATGGATATCCCCAGCAATGTTCAAAGGAGTATTATTAGCTCCATACCAAGGAGCTGCTGGAGCTTGAGCCATTTGACTCAGAATTGATGAAGACAGACCTACAATAGCAGTAGAAATATTACTTACTATAGGCACACTAGGTGCAACGGATATTACTGGCGTAGGTCCACTCGATGTTCCTGGAGAAAACAGGTCTTTTGCGACTGGTGAACTTACGACTTGCTTGGCTTTACTCTTGGGAGTACCAGTAAGGTCGTGAAAAATGGTTTCTCCGGTTGTTTGAGACCTGGTCGCAATACGGCGTGGTGGGTCCGGCCTGTCTGAGGAAACCCTCGGCTATTTCGAAGAAAACCTGCAACAGAAACAAAAGCAGTGTTGCGGTTTAGCCGCTAGATTTATTAAATGATTTCAAAATTAAGATCAAAAACAAAATTATTCAGGTATGAAAATCAAAATAAAATAAACCAATTCGGGCCCTCCTTCTAGCGCCAATCTGTTGAGTGGTGTTTTCACCCGATTGTGAAAGCACACTCTCCGGTAGGATCTGAGTCCCAAAATCCTCTGCTTGCAAAGAAAATAACTTTCTCCAAGGTTCTGTTATGTTTAAATGATGTTGTTCAAATGAAATGCCGGGAATATCTTAGGGTTTGCAAGTGGATGTTAACAAGGGCAGCGATGGTTTATTTAATTTGAATTTCTAGTGGACTCAAAGTGAATAAACCTATTCTAATCTTCAATTCTGATGGATTTTCAGTTGCTTATTCAAATACGGTAATTAAACTGCATGAAATAAAGTAAGGGTTTGAAAAATAAAACAAAGTAAATGGAAATAAAACTAACTACAGTCAGAATACTGTCATCAACTCGATGAAACCGAAGATATTGAGGTTTTATGCATGCAACCTAACCTAATGAACCTGCAAATTCGCACAATCCAAATAAATTAGGTGTTGGTTTCTAGGGTTTCTACTGTAATTCCAGATTTAGGCATTCGCATGAAGCAACCAAGCACACTTGCATTAAACTTCACCTAAAAGCCTTAGAAATCTGGAATGAATGATAAAACATTAAATCATGCATGCACAAAATGACTCCTTCTTTCTCATCAATGAGATGCCAATACTATGTATTTTTGTATTAAATGATGTATCAATTACATTTACAGATTGTTCCAGGCATAAATGTTCCAGAACAAAAAGAAGGAAATTGCCCAAGTGCAGGCCCAGAATGGCATAAAGCCTTTGTCTCTGCAACTCTGCAAGCAGCAATTTCCAACCCCCTTCTTTCAATCTGCGCTTTTGATTTTATACTAACTGAAATGGCTCTTCGATTCCCTTTGTCGCTTCGTTTCACCTTCCTGCAAGTGACCTTTCAAATTCCCGCTTTTTCCTTACTTTCAATTCATGCTGGATGCCCAAACGTGCGAAATCTTCCATTGCATGTAACGTTCCTGCAATTCCGACACCTGTACGCCACGTGTCCTGCATTTTTTGCACCTTCTGTAACGTTTTCCTGTGCAAATCATGACAAAAACTGCAAGCGGCTTGTTCACCTTCTTAGCCGCGAAAACGCGACATGTCGCGAAATCGTGACATGTCGCGATATCGCGACGCCTTCCTCGCCCATGTGCCCTCGGTAGCTACTTGTAGTGATATCGCTACCGCTTTTCCTTCGGCCTTCTATCCACTACGTCGCGATATCACGTTTTCACCTTCGAGCTCTCTCCAAGCGTCGCGATATCGCTACCGCTTTTGCCTTCAGACCTTTATGTCGCTTTCTGTCACGATATCGCGAATTTTTTCACTCTCTTGCCTTCTTTCAACAAACTATCACGATATCGCTACCGCTTCCCCTTCGGACCTCTTCGACAACTTTACGTCATGAAATCGTGACCATTTCTTCGTCCGTACACTTTAGCTGCAATCGATCACGAAATCTGCATGCCTTTCCCGAGTCCTTCCAACCCACTGTCGCGATATCGCGACTTTTCCCATCCGTACACTTTGCCAAAACACGTCGCGAAATCTGACCTTTAAAACACTTTAAAAACCTCGCGAAATCGTGACACTTTTCATCATCCGTACGCTTCGGCAAAACACGTCGCGAAATCGTGACCATTTTCATTCTTTTCCAGCGGCATGTCGCGATTTCGCGACACCTTCTCTTTTCTTCTATTTGTGACACCTTTTCTTTTCTTCTCGGCGACATGTCGCGATTTCGCTACACCCTTTCACTCTTTTCCGGCGATATGTCGCGATTTCGCGACAACTTTCAATTTTTCTTTTCTTTCTCCTTTTCGGCAGCGATGGAGCTACATGTCGCGATTTCGTGACACTTTCCTATTTCCGGCAGCGATGGCGCGACAAGTCGCGATTTCGCGACACTTTCAACACTTAGGCATTTTTTCCTCTTTTCTTCAATTTTAGCATCTGGGTCACCGAGATTCTTCTCTGCAAGCCTGCAAAAAGGTGGGTCCCCAATTTTGGGGTGTGTTGTGGATCAACCACAACAATTCCCATGATATTTATTGAGAAAATTTTAGTGAAATAGCTTCTCCATGGATGTAGCCCACATTGGGTGAACCACGTTAAATTGGTGTCTCTATTGTGTGTGGTGATTTGTACATTGATTTTATTACTAATTTTAATATTTCCATTGATATATTACATAATATTATTTGAGAAAGAAAAATTAAAAGTGGTCTTATACTGTTCACACCCCCTCTTAGTATAAGCTTGTGTTCTTCAATTGGTATCACAACGGGTTCCTTCGAAATATTTTAACAGCTTGAAGGAAAATCTTACAAGAACACAGATGGATTCTAAGTATGTATCTTTAGGGAATTAAGCATCATTGTTCTATGGGAACAATTATGTACTTTAGAGTATGAGAATGAAGATACACCTAATGGCACTTGGAAATGAGATATGGGAAGCAGTTGAGAATGGATACATACTGCCAGCTACTCCACCTACAGATAAATATGGTAAACTTCTACATCATTACAATTGAAGAGAAATGAATGGAATTTTGAAAGGTTTGTGAGAAACGGGGTTTATAAAGGTTATGCACTGCAAGTCAGCAAAGGAAATTTGGTATAAGTTGCAAGTTATATATGAAGGAGATAAAAAGGTTAAAAGGGTAAAGTTGTGAAATTACAAAGGAATATTTGAATACCTAAATATGAAGGATGAAGAAAAAATTATTGCATATCTACTTCATGTATACAATGTTGTTAATTCCATGCAAGGACTTGGGCTTGAAGATCAATAATATGATGCATGTGATAATATATTGAAGTCACTTCCAAAAAGGTTTAGTGAAAATATTTCAACTATAGAAGATTCAAAGGATATTGATATTTTGACAAGGGATGAATTAAATGGCATTCTCATAGATTTTTATATGAGAATAAAAGAGGAACCTATTCCCCAAAAGGAAGCAGTCTTCAAATATACCAATAAGACAAAGGGTAAGAAGTCAGATTCAAGTAATGAATCATCCAGTGATGAAGAATAAAATTATAGTAGAAGGAACAAGGACTCAAGAAAGTATAAAGGTATGAAATTAGTTAGATGTTTTAGTTGTGGAAAATATGGTCACTATGCATCTAATTGTCAAGAAGCTGGAAATAGCAATGATGAAAAAAAAGAGGATCATAGGAACAGAGAAATAGGAAAGCACAGGTACCAAAATAAAAACAAGGATGTACAAGGCAAGCAAGAAAAGAAGTTTTTCCAAAGGCACAAGAAGATTTTCTATGCATACAAGGTAGGTAAGAGCTCAAGTGATAGTGATGAAAGTTCCTCATATGATGATAAATATGAAATACTATTTCTACTAAAAGAAAAGGATGATATTAGAAAAAAGACAACAATGATTCTCAAGTGTTTTAGATGTGGTAACTTTGGTCATCTTGAAGATAGTTGTACAATGAATGGATTAAATTTTAGTGATGATGTATATGAAGATACACTTGAAGGACAAGAAGAGAATTTACTCTTGGCATTAGAGGAAGAAGGAGGTGATCCTATATAAGACAAGTTAGAAAAGAACAAATATGTTTTCAAAGGCAAACAAATAGAGGAAGAATCAGAGATATGAGAAGTTGATCTTGAGGGTGAGCTTATTCATGCCCTTGATGCATTAAGGGAGGTAATAAAGAAAAACTCAAAACTCAAGCTTAAATTTTAAGAATGTGATGAAGAAAAAGGAAATCTTATAGAGCATACAACTAACTCAATAGCTAAGACAAGGAGATTCAAAGAGAAGTTAGAAGCAAAGGTTTTAGAATATGAAAAGTTAGAGCATGATGTAGCCTCACTAAGGAAGGAAGTAAAAGAGTCTAAGGACAAGTTACACCGGTTTGGGAGAAGCTCAAATAAATTGGATAATATTATCAAGACACAAAAACCTACATCAAGCAAGACAGGTCTTGGTTTTGAACATGTACAAAGAAAACAAGGAGAGGAGTCAATATCAAGCTCTAAAGAAGAAGAAACTTCAAAAGAATAGAGTGTAAGAGAAAGTGAGACTTATGAGGATGAGTTGGATAATAGAAATTTCAATAAGGAAAGGAAAAATGCACAAATGAGGAACATATGGAATAGGAACCAACACAGGGTAAAAGAAACTAGGAGACCAATGGGGTCAAGGCAAGGTAGTTTCAATGGACGATGCTTCTCATATCATAGGTTTGGGAACAAGGATTCATAGTACAGGACACATGGAAGATAGGAACATGGGAATTTCATAAACAAGAATCGTTTTCAAGGGTATTGCTACTCATGTAATCAGTTTGGTAACAAGGTAGTAAATTGTAGGGTTCATGATAGGAATGGATATGGCTTCACCAGGACAAACCCCAAGATAATTGCATCACTAATAAATAACAACATTAAGTGTTATAAGTGCAATAATTATGGGCATACAACAAAGTGGTGTAGAGAAGAAATTCCAGAGACAAGCAAGAACAGGAATAGTTAGAGGAATCATAAGGACCAGTTGAGGAAGAAAGTGGAAAAAAGTAAATATTAGTGCTTTCTAGGAGTAGAAATACTCCCACCCCAGAATTAACAACATCAAAATAAGGTGGGGGAGGGGCTAAGCTAAGATTCTCATTCTTAGCCTCGAGACCCAAAGGTAACCCTTTGCCATTGATGTCAAAGGGGAAGAGATTTGAGTTAGGGGGAGAGCATTCAGTCAGGGGGAGCAAAGCATAAAGAGGTAAAAGAAATGGTAAAAATAAAATGGGTTTTCATCAATAAAAAAGGGGGATATTATTGGAATTATGAGAAAGTTTTTTTGTAATTTATATCAAGGAATATGAGGACCAAGTTTATTATCATCTAGGTGTCTATGTATGAGATTTGATAGGCAAGGTTGATCTTCAGGTTTCATTAATATTCTCTGGTGGTTTTACCAAAAAGGCAAAGAAGAATATTTAATATTATAATATTTAAGTATCCAAGGTTGGTTCATGAAAAATAAATGCAAGGATTTGTCACAATATAACCCATCTCAAAAACCCATATGGCCGATAGAATGGTTAAAAGTTTAATTATTTAATTTTAAATAATTTAACCTTAAGGTTAAAATTTTAAATTAAATAATATTAATTTAAAGAGCCTAAGGTTATAAATTATAAATTTTAATATCTTCACCGACTTTGGAGAAAGCATATGAAAATGCATATAAATAATGCCACAAAACCTTGGCATTAATTATCCTTGTGAATCAAATCCTATGCAAAGAGATTGTGCGCCATAAGAGATTTGCATGTATTTTAATTCTTTGGACGTAGAGGAGAGGACAAGTAATAGGGGAGAAAAAAAAAACTCCTAAGTGGTTGGTAGCTCATTTGGTATCCAGGGGTTGTGATAAAGTGTTCGAGGAATGCTAGACCTGAGTTCAATTCATGAAAACTCTGTTTTACTGAAGAGGAAAGTGTTTTTGGTTGCGCTTCGTGGAAGGAAAGAAGTTAAAGGTATCGAGGTGCACCTTTTAGACCACATGAGGGCACATAGCCCAAGCGACACTACCTTGAATCACTAAGGCACTTTACAGAGGAAAGTTGGGAGTTCGAAACATGTCGAAGACATTTTTTCCAAGCAAAAGGTACGCAAATCGAATTTTAATTGGAATTTGTGGAATGTGCGCTAGAGGGTTTTGTTAAGTGCTAAGGTGGTTGGTAATTAATTAAAGAGGGATATATAAGGTTTTGGTTAAGTTGAAAATTAAATTATCCTTTTAGGAGTAATAAGGGGATAAGTGGAGTTATATTTTGTTTTAAATATAAAGGTGTTAATTATTTTAAAAGGAGTAATAAGGTGATTATTGAAAGATTATTTGTGAAGTGATTTACTTGGTTTTTGTTAATATTTTAAAGTGTGGAGTTTATAAGGTGTAATTGAGATCTTATGATATGTATGGTAAAATATTTTGATAAATCATTGAAGTGAGTTTTTGAGTGAAGAAGATTTTTTCACCTAACCTTTGAGAGTGGCAAAAAGTTTGATTGTGATTGAGACAGGTTTTTAGGTCAAGATTGATCAAAAAAAAGGTATGGGCATATCTTCTTTGTGAGTGAAATATTATTGGATGTTATGAATGCTAAGTTGGAGTGAAAAGGATTGTTTGATAAGCATTGTTGAGTTTGGTTTTCTGGAATGAAATTTGATGCTAGAAACCTTGTTTGATAAGCATTGTTGGAAATATTTGAGTGAGCCTTCATGTGCATGACTAGGGTTTGTAAAAGATCATGAGTATCATTGTTATGTGAAGTTGATAACTATATTGAACTAAGGTTTGTAAAATATCATGAGTATCATTGTTATGTGAGATTTGTTTGATAAGTATTGTTGACTAAGCTTTCATTTGAGTGATTGGTTAAGAGAAGTCGATTGGGCTTAGTTTATTGAAAGTGTTGGAGTGATAGTTCAAGTTCTGTGAAACAAATTGTTCCATATTATAATTTTATTTGTAAGAGATATTGAAAGTGATTGAGTTTTGTGCAAGAGTGAAACATATTGAGTCTCTAACCATTCTCTATATATTTATGTGGTTAAGTAAGAGAGTCTGAAAGTGATTGAGTGTTGTGCAAGAGTGAAACATATCGAGTCTCTAACCATTCTCTATATGTTTCTATGGTTAAGCAAGAGATTGTGAAAGTAATTGAACATTGTTGTGAGTGTGAAGCATATTTCTCTAACCATTCTCTATATGTTTATATGGTTAAGCAAGAGAGTTTGAAAGTGATTGAGCATTGTTGTGAGTGTGAAGCATATTGAGTATCTAACAATTATCTATATGTTTTTGTGAGATTAAAACAAGATTCTATGTGAAACCTATTTGTGTGATTGAAGAGGTTTTCTATGATAGATTGAGTTGATTTGAAAAATCTTTTGTGAAAGCTAGTGAGCTGATTTAAGTAAGTCCTAGAGTGGACTTAAGCACAAATTTGTGTGAGCTTTTATGGAATCTTACAAACAAATTGAGCATATTTAAAGCAAGTCTTGGTGAAGACTTTTTTGGACTTAGTACGGTACTAAGAGGGGGGTGAATCAGTGTAACTTTTTATTTCTGAATTAATAGCTCTAAAAACTAGCAGCAATTAAAACTTATAAACAGATATAATAAGTACAGCAAGAGAACATCACACAACACAGGATTTTAATGAGGTTCACAAAAATGGCTACTCCTCAAAAGGAACGGTTGCTTGGACTACCATCCAAATCTAGCCTCTTGCAAAGCACCAACTTTACAATCAGTTTACCAGCATCAACTGGAAGGAGCACCAAAATAAAGGAGCACCAACCCCTAATTTGCCAGCACCAACTGGACTTCAATTTTGAATGAAAATGTTTGACAGATACCTTCACTATTGCAAGACCCTAACTGGTCTATTTCACCTTTGCGCTCTCTGCGCACTCTGCTCTTACTGCGTAATCACTTCACACAATCTGCTGCACTGCTACAGTTGAACTTTGCAAACAACTTTGCCCTTTGTGCTCTCTGCACACTCTATTTTCTCTATGCACACTCTTTGCACACTCTGTGTCGTTCCACACTCTGCTCTCTATGCGCATTCACAATCGCATTACGAACAACTCAACACGACTTGCTCACATTACGCACTTCGCCATCTTCTCGTCGATTCTATTCTATCTACGCTCCTATGGCCGCATATCGCTCACTTCGATATTCACTCAGATCAATCACATCAATTCTCCAAACAGCCCTCCTTATATACTAGAGATTTCAAGATGAAAACCCTAATTGAAGTTGGCTGATTATGCAAAAGCAAATCCTAATCTTGGTCGGCTCAGATTTAACTCTGTCGGCTTCAACCGCCTCTGCCACCTTTGTCACTTTCCTGTAGCTTCTGCCATGAAACTACAACATGTCATGATATCGCGACACCATTTACAACCGTACGCCTTCTTTTGCCTGTTGTCACAAAATCGTGACACTTTTTGCCTTTGTCTGCTTTGACAATGTTCTTGTCATGAAATCGTGACACTTCTAACTTTTGCTGACGTCATCCTCACTCCAGTCATGAAAACATGACCCTTTTTGCTTCAAGGCCTTCTTCTCTGCTTTTGTCGTGAAATCGTGACATTTTTGGCATCGTACAGTCTCTCTCCTCTTAGAGTCGTGAAACTATGACATGTCACAAAATCATGACATCTTCCTGCGCTGGAGTCTGCACTTGCCTTCTGGTCGCGAAACTATGACATGTCACGAAATCATGACACCTTCATTCTGCTAGCTTCTTCACTACTGCCTGTCACGAAATCATGACACTTTTTGCATCCATACATTTTTCTTTCATCCTGTCGTGAAATCACGACACTTTCAGCTTCCGAAGGCTTTTCCTACAACCTGTCATGAAATCACGACGCTTTTGGCTTTCTTACGCTTTCTCTACTGCCTGTCACGAAATCGTGACACTTTTGGCTTCCGTACGCTTTCTTTTGCAGCTTGTCACGAAATCGCGATGCTTCTCCTTTTCTTCCAACATGTCATGAAATCATGACAGTTTTGCCAGCCTTGTCTCTATCTTCCAACATGTCACAAAATCACGACAGTTCTACCTGAACTTTCTCTCTCTTCCAACATGTCACGAAATCACGACAGTTTTGCCAACACTTTCTCTCTCCTCTAACATGTCACGAAATCGTGACAATTTTGCTTGTGCCTTCTCTCTCCTCGGCCATGTCACAAAATCATGACAATTTTGCTTGCGCCTTCTCTCTCCTCGGCCATGTCATGAAATCACGACAGAAAACATGTCGCGATATCGCTACAATTTTCTTACTTGTCTTTTTCTTTGATTTTCTAAATCTGGGCCACTTCTATCTTCTTGGAAATTCACTATACATGTTCTAACTGACCTCTGAACTCTTGTCCACTGCATCAACTACATTAACTGAACTATCTATCTGTGTTGACAACAATGACAATACTTTTGCTGCACCTTGCACAACAATCTCCCCCTTTGGAATTGTTGGCAACACTCATGCACTCTCCTGTAATTCTTCTCCCCCTTTGACAATAATACCAAAGGGCTGTTGCAGACTCCCCCTGAGTCTATGCACAACATTCTCAGATACACATTGATATAGTTAGCAAAAATCATGAATATGAGCAATAAGATAAACAAATGCATAAATGCTCCCCCTGAGAATTTGATCCCGATGGCTAGTCAAATCTTAGACTATTCTTGGGAATATGTGGCCACTTCAATTCATGCTGTCTTCTGAGCCTCAACCCTCTGTTGCTCTGCAATCTCAAACTTGTCCACTATTAGTGAAAGCATACACTGATCGTTTATATATCCAACTTTTTGTTCTGTAATGCAAGCAACATCTGCATATACATCCTGGATATTCTCAACAAGCTTGAACCTACTGACAGTTGTTTGTCTTTCTCTGTAGTGAGAATCCAGCAGACTACCTCAATTCTTTATGAAAGCACCTCAACCATTCATCACCAGGCTGGAAATCATCTGGCTGCACATTATAAACTTTTTCTTCAATCTTCCCATTCAACATGCTGATTTCACATCTGTCAATCAGAATTGACAAGTGACTCACACTTGTACCAACTTTTGTCCAGCACTGCAATTTTACTACCAACTCTGAGCAAGCATTAAACACTGTACTGCAGCACATAGCCAAATTCCTTTTTATATTTACTACCTGATCTGAGTTTTCTATAGTTACTACAGATCACACCTTACTTTCAACTGTGCATATCAGGAGAAGACATTTTGTCAAACACTTTATGGCCAACCGTAGTGCACCTTACTCAGCCTCAAACTTCTTATCCTTGGATTGGCATTTTATCAATAGTTAAAACAAAACTATCTGTGAATTAATTATATTCACCAAGGTGTCATGAAATATCTGACAATCTTCACATCAAAGCATCGAACAAAAACACGCTGCTATTATCGAAACAAAAATACGCAGCTGGGGCAAGCATTATTTCAATAAACAAAAACAATCTGAACTGTTATAATCCATAGTTATGAACAGTGGCAGTAAGAACCAACAGCAGAACAATAATGACATATATTCATACTGCCAATGGTGACACCTCTCAATTTAATCTTGATCCTTTCTGACACTACCACGAACAACTACAAGAACTAAAAAAGACACTTTGTCAACTGAAAAACAACTTCCCTGACTACTGTCCTTTCATCCTCAGATAACCAAACAAACACAGAGGAGCATTAAAAAAAACTTTTAAGATTTCTCCCCCTGAGGATGTGCTTCCTGGAGATGCTTAGTGCAAAGGAGGAGTAGTCTCCTTCAGTCCAAGGAGACATGATTTCTTCTCTTCTTTCTTTCTCCAAACTTTCTTGAACACGGGCTTGTATTTCTCAACTACATCCCTATTTTGCACCTTTTCGTGAACTTGAACATTTCTCTTGTGAGGTTGTCTCTTCTGCATCCTTGAAGAATGATTATTTTCCTTTCTTTCATATACATGATTTATTCCCTATTTATATTGCATTCTTTGTGTCTGATGAAATATGCGGTCTTGCCTTAGATTAGATACCGAAGTGCTTGGACAAAATCTTGCTATGTGCCCATGACCATCACATTTAAAACATCGCACATAATGTTTACTCAGAGATGCAGATGTATTTCTAATAGCATAATTCTTTGACCTATTATTCCATCCACAATAAACTGCCTTGTGACCATAAATGTTGCATCTAAAATAGTAGTCGTTAAAAACATTATTATGAATAGAATGGGAGTGATAGAACCTCTTTTGATGTGGCTGCTTTGTTGTAGATCCCCTTTGATGATTTCTTCCTTTTGAAGATTCAGCTTCAAATTTTTCTTGCTTCGATCCTTCAACCGTGTACTTTTCTTTTTTTGTATATTTGGAAGATGACTGTTGTTTAGCTTCATATCCAAGACCACGCTTATCCGCGGAGCTTCTTTGTTGGCCTATCATTTTGTCTAGTAACTCTGTGCTCTTCTCAAATTTTAGATTTGTATTGGCCTCTTCTAGTTGTTTCTTCAATGAAACAATCTCTTCTTCTTGTTTGCAGCAAACAGTCTCTTTCTCACTAATCTACAACCTGAGAGTTTCTTCAATATTTTTGGACTTTTCTACTTGCAGCTTCAGATTACTAACAACTTTGTTAGATTCCTCTTCACGATTGCTACATACGTCAATTTTATTATGCATCTCTTCTGTCTGCATTCTTAAACCGTCAATTTATTTTTCTAGCTTACTACAATACTCTGTTTTCGTAGTTAATTGCATTTCGAGATCTTCAGAAATTTTCTTGAATTTTTTTGTCTGAAATTTCAAACTGGTAATCATATCTTCTACACCCTCAAGCTTTCTTGAGATTTCCTTGTTCCTTTTTCTTTATATCTTTAATTCATCCAGAGTTGCATCAATTTCTTCTTCATCACATTTCTGTTCCTTTTCTGTTTCTCTTTTAGAATCATCTTCTAGGACTTCATTAGCTTTCAGCATATATATCTCTATGTTTTCATTGTTTCCTTCATGAATGCTCCTCAGTTTTTCCCATATTTCCTTTGCAGTTTTACAACTCTTAATCTTTACCTGTTCATTATCCACTAATCCGCACATGAGAGCATTCATTGCTTTTGAGTTATTCTCAACTAGATCCTTACCAGCAGCATCGGTTGAAGGTGTGATGGGTATTGTGCATTCATTGATTACTGAATCCCAGACATAGTACCCCAAAGCACAAAGATGTGCCTGCATCCTGATTCTCCAGGTCATGTAATTTGTTCCATCAAACAAAGGTGCTTTGTTTGATAAACAACCTTAAACCTCTTCTGGTTAAATTTTCTCTTCTATAGGAACTGTAACTGACTAAGATGTCCTTTTTGAGAAAGATCACACAACAAGAGAACATCACACAACACAGGATTTTAACGAGGTTCACCAAAATGGCTACTCCTCAAAAGGAATGGATGCTTGGACTACCATCCAAATCTAGCCTCTTACAAAGCACCAACTTTACAATCAGTTTACCAGCATCAACTAGAAGGAGCACCAACCCCTTATTTATCTGCACCAACAGAAAGGAGCACCAACCCCTAATTTTCCAGCACCAACTGGACTTCAATTTTGAATGAAAATGTTTGACAGATACTTTCATTATTGCAAGACCCTGACTGGTCTATTTCACCTTTGCGCTCTCTGCGCACTCTGCTCTTATTGCGCAATCACTTCACATAATTTGCTACACTGCTACAGCCAAAATTTGCAATCAACTTTACCCTTTACGCTCTCTGCACACTTTGTTTTCTCTACGCACACTCTTCACACACTCTGTGTCGTTCCACACTCTTCTCTTTGTGCGCATTCGCAATCACATTTTGAACAACTCAACACGACTTGCTCACATTACGCACTTCGCCATCTTCTCATCGGTTCTACGCTATTTGCGCTCTTACGGTCGCATATCGCTTACTTTGATATTCACTCAGATCAATCACATAAATTCTCCAAACAACCCTCCTTATATACTAGATATTTCAAGATGAAAACCCTAATTGAAGTCGGCTGATTATGCAAAAGCAAATCCTAATCTTGGTCGGCTCAGATTTAACTCTATCGGCTTCGACCGCCTCTGCTGCCTCTATCACTTTCCTATAGCTTCTGCCGTGAAACTACAACATGTCACGATATCGCGACACCTTTAACAACCATATGCCTTCTTTTGCCTACTGTCGCAAAATCGTGACACTTTTGGCCTTTGTCTACTTTGACAATGTTCTTGTTGTGAAATCGTGACACTTCTAACTTTTGCTGATGTCATCCTCACTCTAGTCATGAAAATGCGACCCTTTTTGCTTCAAGGCCTTCTTCTCTGCTTTTGTCGTGAAATCATGAAATTTATAGCACTGTACAGTCTCTCTCCTCTTAGAGTCACAAAATTGTGACATGTCGCGAAATCGTGACATCTTCCTGCGCTGGAGTCTGCACTTACCTTCTGGTCACGAAACTGTGACATGTCGTGAAATCGCGACACCTTCATTCTGCTAGCTTCTTCACTGTTGCCTGTCACGAAATCACGACACTTTTTGCATCCATACATTTTTCTTTCATCCTATCATGAAATTGTGATGCTTTCAGCTTTCGAAGGCTTTTCCTGCAACCTATCACGAAATCACGACACTTTTGGCTTTCGTACGCTTTCTCTACTGCCTATCGCGAAATCACGACACTTCTAGCTTCCATACGCTTTCTTTTGCAGCTTGTCGTGAAATCACGATGCTTCTCCTTTTCTACCAACATGTCATGAAATCGTGACAGTTTGGCCAGCCTCGTCTCTATCTTCCAACATGTCACAAAATCGTGATAGTTCTACCCGAACTTTCTCTCTCTTCCAACATGTCGTGAAATCACAACAGTTTTGCCAGCACTTTCTCTCTCCTCTAACATGTCATGAAATCACGACAATTTTGCTTGTGCCTTCTCTCTCCTCGGCCATGTCGTGAAATCATGACAATTTTACTTGCGCCTTCTCTCTCCTCGGCCATGTCGCGAAATCACGACAGAAAACATGTCACGATATTGCTACAGTTTTCTTACTTGTCTTTTTCTTTGATTTTCTGAATCTGGGCCACTTTTGTCTTCTTGGAAATTCACTGTACATGTTTTGATTGACCTCTGAACTCCTGTCCACTGCATCAACTGCATTAACTGAACTATCTATCTGTGTTGACAACAATGACAATACTTTTGCTGCACCTTGCACAATAGACTTGTTGAGAATAATGATCAAGTTCTAGTGAGAACTTGTTGACCAGTTTTGAGGTAAGTCTTGGAGAAGACTTGTGGACATATTGGTGTGAGATTTTGTGGAAGCTTACAATACAGACTTGAAGATAGATATTGAGAGCATATTGGATAAGTCTTGGATAAGACTTGTGGATATATTGGTGTGAGCTTTTGTGGAAGCTTACAATACATATTTGAAGATAGATATTAAGATCAGATTGGATAAGTCTTGGAGAAGACTTGTGGACAAATTGGTGTGAGCTTTTGTGGAAGCTTACAATACATATTTGAAGATAGTGATTGAGAGCATATTGAATAAGTCCTTGAGAGAACTTATGGATATATTTGAGGTAAATATTTGAGAAGACTTGTGAGCAAATTTGATTGATTTATTTGTTCAAACCTTGAGTTAAGGTTTGGAGCAGATATAGAAGATTTGATTTGTGATTGATTCAAGATTTGTGTTAAGGCTTGAGGACAGATTTTGACAATAGATTTTGGTGCAAATTTGAGGATAGGTTTATGCTAGATCATAGATAGATATTGAGCAGATTTTTACTAGATCAAAGGACTATATTTAGTACAGATCATAGGTAGAGATTGAGAAAATTTGTTCTAAATTGAAGGACTATGTTTAGTGTAAATTTGAGATAGAGCTGAGTAAGCTTTGGAGGTGATATAGTAGTGGACAGTAGTCTCTAGTGGATAGAGATCCATTAGCTAAGGTAATGATGATAGGTATTCTAAGTGAGGATAGGAGTCTTCAGTGGAGAGATATCCATAAGCCAGTGCAGTGGAGATAGTAGTCTTCTAAAGGATCACCAACCAGAGCTGAGGAGAAAGAGTTCTCCTGTGGATAGAGATCCATGAACTAGTTGAGGGGATTGGTGTCTCCTATTGATAGATATCCATGAACTTGATTAGGGGATTGGTGTCTCCTTTGGATAGAGGTCCATAAAAATTTTAATAAAGAAAGGATTCCCAAGATATTGATTGAGAAAATTTTAGTGAAATATTTTCTCCATGGACATAACCCACATTGGGTGAACCATGTTAAATTGGTGTCTCTATTGTGTGTGGTGATTTGTGCATTTATTTTATTACTGTTGTTGATATTTTCATTAATATATTGTATAATATTGTTTGGGAAAGAAAATTAAAAAGTGGTCTTATATTGTTCACCCCCCTCTCAGTATAAGTTTGTGTTCTTCATTGGATTCCTATCTAGCAGAGTAGTGAAAGAAAATGACTTTAGATTTGTCTTCATTGATCAATTTCCTAGTAGCCTTAGAAAAATAGCTAATTATTTGCTTAATATTAGAAGCTTCCTTAACTGTAGCTTTACCTAAAATAGTAGAGTCATCAAAAAATTGAATATGAGAGATAGTTCTAGCTCCATGAGCAATGGTAACTCCCTCAAGGATTTTTTCTCTCTTTTTGGTTATAGTCCTACCTAAGCATTCAACAATAATGATGAATAAATAAGGGGATAGGGGGTCACATTGCCTAATACCTCTGGAAGCTAGGAACAATTGAGAAGGTCTACCATTGATAATAACTAATTAGGAAACTGAATAGATACATCCCATAATCCAATCTATCAAATCTTGAGAGAAACAAAATTACCTCAAAACTTTGATATGGAAGTGCCAATCCACTCTATTATTAGCTTTGGATAAGTCTAACCGAATGAATATGGAAGGAGATTATTGCATATCCATGGAATGGATGGCTTCTTGAGCAAGAACTATCTCATCCACTATTTGATGCCCTTCCACATAACCCCCTTGTTCAGGAGAAATAATCTTATGCAAAAGAGGCTTCAACACCATGATCTTAGTAATGATTTTTAGAAGAATATTACATAAATATATAGGTCTAAAAGCTAAGATATGTTCAGCCTCTTGAGCTTTTGGAACAAGAGTAGTATAATTTTTATTGATAACCTTCAAAATTTCTTTGGCTTTCCTAGCTTCTTCCACCACCTCTAATAAATAAACATGAAGGATATCACAGAACTCTTGGTAGAACTCAATGGGAAAACCATCAGGACCTGGGGTTTTCCCTTTTTGCATTTTAAAAACTACCTGTTGAAGCTCATTGATAGTAACAAAAGCAATCAAAATAGAGTTCTCCACACAAGTGATAAGAGAAGGGATTGCTTGAAGAACATTTTTTTGAGAAGTTGAGTCAAGAGGAGTAGCAACAAAAGGATTGGAAAAGTAATTGACAACAATAGATTTCATGCCATCCCAAGTGTATACAACATCTCCAGAATCTAATTTTAGGGAAGAAATAAAGTTGTGAGATCTTCAAGCTAGAAGAGACTTGTGGAAGAAATGTGTGTCTCGATCACCTTCTTTGAGCCATTGAATTCTAGATTTTTTCTTTCGTAAGAGTTCTTATCTTTTTTCCCATTCCTCTAACTGAGTGGTGAGTTTAATTTCATCTACACTTGTGCTCTTTGTGAGGCCATCTAAACGTATTTTCTTATTTAAATTTTCAAGCTGAGCAATAACTTCATGTTTTTTTATGAACATCCCCAAACTCCTTCCAGTTCCAAGTCTTGATTTTGGATTTAATGTATTGCAATATTTTGGCAAAATAGAACATTTTAGTCCCATACCTAGGTTTACCTTCCTTCCACCATTATTGCACTCAAGGTTTATATGAACTATCTCTAAGCCACATTAACTAAAATTGAAAAGGAGAGAAACTCACATTGGTTTTTCATATTTCCACCATGACTGGCCAGTGATCTGAACCAGAATTGTTAAGAGTCTTCAATTTAGTAATATGGCCATGGATTAAGAAATTGTTAGAGAGCAAGAACCTATCCAATATCTCCATTATAAAAGGTAAGCCTTACCTTTTGTTATACCAATTCATAAGGTCATTATCTAGTTGGATTTCCATAAGATGGAGGTTTACAATATATTCGCTCATGAGGTCAATGCAATATATTCACTCAGAAGGTCTTTAATGATGGTTAAAATAAGGTAATGTTTTACAATGGTAAAAAATTACCCTAATAAATCTTAAGAGGGTGGTTTAAAATCACCCTCTTAAGGTAACCTTCCTCTTAGGGTCACCCTAAGAGGATAGTTTTAAACCACCCTCTTAGGGCTAAGAGGGCAATTTAAAACTACCCTCTTAGGGCTAAGAGGGTGGTTTAAAACTATCCTCTTAGGGTTACCTAAGAGGGCGGTTTAAAACCATCCTATTAGCCCAAAAAGGGCAGTTTAAAATCACCCTCTTTTGGTGACCCTAAGACGATGGTTTAAAACCTCCCTCTTAGGGTGATCCTAAGACTTTGATTTAAAACCACTACCATAGGGTGACCTAAGAGGGCAATTTTTAACCACCCTCTTAGGGTCTCACCAAAAAAATATAAAGACCATGGGAAAATAAAAGTACTTATTTATTCTATTTTTCTCAAAGGGGGTTGAGCAATGCGTAACACAACATGTAGAGGTACCACGGGAAAAACAAAGCACATATTTATTCTATTTTTCTCAAAGAGGGTGGAACAATGTGCAACACAACAAATAGGGAAAGGGAAGTGCCAATCGATTCTTTCTCTACCTTTCTGGTGAAAGGAGCTTTTAAGTGGTAAGCACTAATGCTTTGAAATATGGTTGTCTTTCATCACAATTTGTTATTCAAGTTTCCATGGCTTCCTAGAAATTTTATTTCCAAATATTTTTTCCTATTTTCCCATGTTGGTTTTGGTATGTTTGTTATTCATTTCTAGGGGAACTTATTGGTGGGTTTCAAGCTTTAATATTTATTTTCATTGCAATGATTATAATATGCCTTTACCTTCATCTCTTGTTTGGCTACCTGAGTATGTTTTGTGGAGACACTAACCCCTGAATTTGTTGTCCTTGGAATTTTGTGGCTCTACAATGGGGACATCTTGTCCCCCTTTTCGAGCCTAAGGTAGGGGTCATTCTAGGATGTTTTGCCCCCTTGGAATGCTAGTCTTTAAAATTGCACTTTCCCAAGATGAGGTTGTCTATATGCCTTAGAGTCCTTAATATATTGTGACACTTCTATGACACCTAAGGTAATTCCAATGTGTCTAATGGTGGTTTAGACTTCCATATTTTATTTTTATTATAAATTTGGATATTTGGATTAACTAAAATTTAGGCTCTCAGTTGCTTGCTTCTATGGTTTTAGATGTATATTGTCTCTTGGTTGTGTGGTTGTCCCATATGTGTACCCCAAAATTAGGTTTAGATATTAGTAAAACATGGCTTCTTGTCCCACATCATCCTTGTCTCATCTTTTTAGGAAATCAACATTCTATTATAAAATTAATTTAAATTTTGGGTATTATGACTACCTCGTTCCCTTTCTATTTGATTGTGAGGGAAGCAAATGATGTGGCAATACTCAATATTAATATGGGGTCATAAATATTATTGTATTTTAGGCATGGCAAGGAGTGATGTCTAGATGCTATAATATTTTCATGATTTCTTTGTGAGTGTTTGTCAAAGGTAAAAGTAAAATTATCCCTTCAGTTACTTGAAATCATGTTGTATTGTAAGTAGGCAGGAACACTGCTAAGTTTTGATAGTAGACACACTAAAATTTTGTACTTATTTTTCACTTTTCTAATTCAAAAATAATTATGCCTTCAATTAAGAAATGTTATATCAAAAACCATAATTTATTTTGATACCCAGAAGGGGATTATTGGGTCTTTATCACCCATTCATTCTAATTTGACTCATTAAAAGATGTTCAGACCATGTTGGTTGAATCCACTCTTTTTTGCACTCAATGGTTTCATGTCACCATTGATTTGCAGCTAGTGCAGCTAGGGAACTACGGGTAGTGAATTGGGCACTAAATATTTGATAGTACTTAACATTTCATATATTTGAATGGGATCACAAAGGGATATATCATTTTTCATTTTATTTGAATGTGTAATCAGGCCATGTAAAGCTCTCATTTGAACATATTATCCCTCTAAAAAAATAAAGTACAAACCATAAAATAATTGTGAATTATCTCATTTTTTTTAGCATGAAAAGAGTCTAGGTAGGTATGTAGGTTATGATGATTTAGGTAGGTATTCGTATGTTATCATGAATTATCCTCCAACTTTTAGTAATTGACTATTTTATAGACTTTTTTACAAGGAGTATCTATAGCTTGAACTTATTTATTTTGCATTCTATAGATAGATATTGATAAACTACAAAGAGTATGGTACAAGTATATTATCCCATAGCATAGCAAACAAACATTTCTCACATGCAAACAACCCTATTTTTTTTATTATGTCAATGCAGGTATAAATGGGGTTCATTTTGCCTTGGAAAGTTCCTTTTACCAAGGAACTTTGGAATTCAATAATTCCATGCATGCTTTCCAAACACACGTTAGTTCACTTCCTTAAACTATTTTATCAGGCATGACAAATAATTATCTATTAGATTTAATAGACTATGTATTTTATTTATACAAGTTGATTTATCATTAGGGATGTCAAAATTAGGGATTGACACAAATTAGGGATTGTCAAAATTAGGGATTGGAAAAATGTTGGGTAATGTCCCTTCACCCAAGAATGGGAACAAGGAAAATAAAATAAGTTTTAGTTGGGATTGAATCATGTTGTTGGGCAGCCACTTGGATAAAATATGGTGCAACCACGCTTGTTGAAGCACATAGATCATATATGCATTGTCTGCTCCCATGGTAAACCAATTACATTTGGGTAGCATACAGTTATTCTAACATGCATCTTAACCTCCACATGGCCTATACAATGGAGTTCCACATAATTTTGTTTTAAAAATATGAATTTAAAAAGTAATAAGCATAATGTTTTAAGAAATAATAAAATTTAATTCTTTTTTTTTAAATAAATATTTTATGCAGGTATTTATCTATCTATATGTATATATAAAATACATAGTTGAACTCTTCTAATCATGTATCCAATTTTTTGAGGGACTGCACAATGTAGGTAAAATTTTGAGTACATTCACCCACTTGTTCCTTTTTTATTAGCAAGGATGATGGATATCAAAAAATAAGAGTTTTGGAGCTAGGCCTATGAGCATCAGGTGGTGTATGCTAAAGGTGAGTCTCTGAAATTAGGTGCATCCATGATGAAATATTTAGAGATTGTGCAGGTCTTAATGAATATGATAAAAATTTAGAAATATCAAATAGGATGGAGGAATCAATCACTCTAAGACATCAAGTAGATCCTAATAGTCCACCCTAAGACAAGTAACCAAGAGGAGTGGAGCATTGTTCACCTCAAGATAAACCCTAGGGTCCCACTAGTTAAAGATGCGAAAGTTAGCTAAGTAAGGTGATGGGTAGAGAAACGGGTATGCAAAAATTTAGGTACATCCCAAATCCTCATCCTAGCCATAAGGGTGGGGAATAAAGATTCCAAGAGCTCAATGGGATTATGACGAACCATGGTCAACTCATAAAACATTGACTTAAAAGTAATGCAAAAGGTCATCCGAAGATCGACGAAAAATGGATATCCACCAAAATTTTGAAGGATACCAAAATACCACCAGTGCTAGAAGATTAATTTGAAGCCCAAAAAGCTTCCCTAAAGAAGTAAAAATCTTGCCTGGCAAAGTTTTGGATCAACAAGAGATAGTAGGTAATCCTGAAAGTCTACCCAGTGTTGAATGCATCAGAAGAATCTTGAATGGAGGGAAGTATTAAATCCAATATAGGACATACGTAATGAATGGATTGTATAAGAGGGATAATTATTTTCTAGTAGGTAATAGGGTGAATTGTGGGTCCATAAAAGCATTCAACTCTAGAAGTCTGCTCACTCAGTTAATTATTGACTATTTTCAAGAACATGTAGATGGAATTTATGGTCCATCAAGGATATCAAAGTGATCAAGGGTTCATATTCATGCAACACAACCTAATTCCCTTGATAATCATCTTTAGATACATTTTTAAGAGGGATAGGAAGGATTCACAACCTAGCCATCCCTCTTATGTAATTGCATTACTAACCTACCATCATAAATACTTGTATCAGAACTCATTGTAATACATATATATATATATATATACATACATACTGGAATGCAGGTCATTCTAGGGGGTCAACCTTTTAGCCATTACAACTCAGATATAAATCTTGTACTATCTAAGAAATATAAGTGTATTATTGTTTGATCCCCAATAAAGATCTTGAGTTTGTGAAAAATGAATGTTTATTTTTGCTAAATCTAGTTGAATGGACATGCTCTAATTCTGCAATTTGGATTTCATGCATTTCATTCAGTAGTTCTAGAATTTGATTTCAAAAGAGCATGATGGATGCTAGATAAGAGTAAGGTTGGCTGATTTGTTAGGTGGTTTACTTGTGCTTCTTACAATAGTTTAAGTTTACTTTGCATATGTTTTGATGTGATTGAATTTGTACCCATGTAAGTTCTAGCTTTAGCTTCCTTTAGTTTCTTTCAATCCCCCTTTCCCAAATCATAGTTAGCTAGAATTTACAAGGAGTCAACCTTATCTAGAGATTGGCCTTGAAGCTTCCAGTTTTGAGGCCATTCAAAGTTGTTCAAGGTTCACGGGTACGCAAACCTTTCTATTAGGTAATGTTTTGACCAATAGTTTTTGGAACACCTAGTGGGACACTTAGGTTTCACTCTTTTTGTATACAGAGCTTGGTGATACTCAATTTTTTAATACCTATATTTTGATTCACCTGGTGACTCTACAGAGGATTAACCCTAAATCTTTGGTTGGTTACCTTTATGTTGATCTAAAGGCTTATTTTCTTGGAGGTATCAATATTTTATGAGTAGTATTTATCTCATTTACGAAGATATTATGCACATCTAGAAACTCCACTGCAAAGTAATAACCCAAGTTATGAGGTATCTATGTCACTTCACTTATGGATTAATGAGGCTATCTTGGCTAGAATGATACAAGCCATCTAAATATCTCATATCAGCATGACATACCCAAGGTAGCATTGAAAATCCTACCAAGTTTTTATGGTAATAAGAAACTGCATATGAGCACTGCCAAGATGTGGCTATCCTAGTTATCATTCATAATATCACATTAGAATATGTCATGTTGAGGTTTCTTTCTCTTTCTCTCTAAGGAAAAACACTATTATGGTATAAGTCCTTGGATAAAGGAAGTGTCTGGACATGGGTTGACTTTGTGGAAGCCCTTATTGACACATTTGATATCTCTAGGGATCCATTCTTGTTGCTCACCCAATTTTCATTTATCAAGTGTGCCCCTCATGAAATCATATTATACTTCAATGTTTGATTTAATAGAACCTAGAGAAGGATTCTCCCTGAATATCAATAATCTCATACCCAAACCTACCTGTACTATATCAGGGCCTTTAACCCTAATATAAGCATCCTCATTTAGTAGTTCAGGGAAAAAGGATTCCCCAAATCTTCAAATAAGTTTTTCAAGCTAGAAATATTTTGATTCAAGCAGGAAAAATTCCCCTAGGGAAGTCATCTATCCACTACAACCCTTCACAATAACATTTCCTAAGGAGTTCATATTAGGTCAATATAAAATAGTGCAGGATGATCGTATTGTTAATTTCCACATGCACCAAATGCAATAGGAGTTAAATATGAAGATTTAGTGGCTAGCTAGAGAAGTAAAAATAATAAAAGGGAATTCTTGATGAGAAAGAATGAAGACCCAAGTACCTGGTGGTTGCCTACGTAATAGCTCTATTTATAGCCAAATACAAATTTAGGATACATTCCATAGCAAAGTGTGTAGACTTTTGAATATAGAGTATGGAAAGGAAATCAGGTTCCTGGTCTATGTATAAGAACCATTTTTTTAGAGTAAACCAGTATATTTCTAGTGATGGATAACATCATCACTTGTAGCTCACAACAAAGGCATGAAGAATAGGAAAATGAATATCTTATGACATCTCATTCCATGCAACACATGCATGGTAAGACCTTGACCCGACCTACTCAAAGCACAAAAGCAAAAAATCTAATTCATCCAAGCTTGCCCCTTCGACAACATCCATGTTTGAACCAACAAAGGTAGGAGGTGTATAAAATGCTATACTACCCAACATTCAACACCAAGCAAAGAGTAGAAAGGGTGGAACAATTTCATAGCCTAGTAGAAGGTTTTTCCTCTATACTATCAAGATTGAGAGTGGATATTTTAGCCTAATAAATGGTTAGCTTGATCAATGTGTCTCTCAAAAGGTCATCGGTAGCTTCTAAGGCTCATGCATTCATAAACAAAATCCTCCCTCAGCCTCTATGAGGCCATGTCCCTCCTTTTATCTATATTTTACCCTATAAAAACATGTGTTGCACAATTACACACTAGATCTTGATGTCCCAGTCTCTTTCATGCTAGCATAAATCTACAAAGGTTTGAGGCTCACCCCAAATAAAGAATACCCAAAGGTAGTATTTTTTAAGGGTGAACAACTCAAAAGAGTGGGAAAATTACGTAATTTCCTAGCACTAATATAGAGGCATATAGGTTTGTCAATCATCCAAGATGTGGAGGTAGTAGAGGTACATCCAGTATTCAACATATGTCTATCCTCACATTTTTTCAAATAATTGAGAGGATGTTTAAGATAGGAGTGTGGCCAAATGATGATTTATTTGAATGGGAATGCCATCACGATGCAAAATTAAGGACTAAACCCTTGTTGCATTGAGGGATATGTTGAACAACAGTTGAACCATATCCAAGGAGTCACGTGTAAACCAAGAGTAAACTCACTAGGTGTGCAAATAACAAGGTCATTCTAGAAGGAGTTTCACTATGGTACCATGATCCGAACACTCTACATTAGTCCAACGGTCAGCTTTTGAACCCAATCATATCCGAAGGATGGTAATATCAATGTTTGTATAATAATTCAAAAAATAATGATGGTAGGGAAGAATGATGTATGGATGATGTGCCACATTGGTTCTAGGAAAGAGCAGTGTTGCTATATATCTTCAAGGAATTCAAAACCTAAGAGGAGGATTGACGTGGTAGGAGTAGTTCTCACACCAATCACTAATGGCTAAAGTATAGTAATTCTAAGGCAAAACATGAGATCTGGTTGGAAATCCTCTGCATTTAATGATGACTGTGGATAGTGCCAAGTTGAATATGAAAGATGGCTCAAATTTGGTGTCATTTGGTCTAAACACTATAGATTCATAAGATGATCTATATAAGGATTCTTGGCTCATGCATGTTAGGTATACCTTAATTTTATGTAAATAGTCAAAAATTAAATAAGCAAGCATGGTAGGTACATGGCCTCTTGATAGGCATCATCATCTTGTACAGTAGTGGAAAGGGGAATTGTTGCAACAATTTATTGTAGGACAACAAAAGTATAAAAATTTTATGGGATAAGAGGTGCTCAAACAATCACAAGTTTCATCAAGGGAAATCCATAAAATAACTTTCTTCTTGCTTTCCTCTCTTTTTCTATTTTGTGTTTCTTTGCTTTTCATTTTTTGGTTTATTTTATTGTTGTCACTCCATATCCCAATGGATAAAAGTAGCAAGTACAAAATGCTTCAGATACTACTAAAAATTGATGATCACATGAGGTGGAAAAACACGTGCAAAATAGAACACATCACCCCAACATAAGCATGAAGTCATAAGGCCAAAATGGTACCCAATAGGTAGATATAATATTAAATAATCCATGTCAAACCAAATATTTTGAAGGTGGTGACCATGCCATGACCAGTAAAAATAATTTCTCTATATAAGTCATATGCAATGGTGGCTATTCACCAAAATATGAGTCCAAAAATATAGTTGAGTGCTCTCATGATGAATTCTGATAGGTTGAGTAACTTCTTGTTGGATTGCATGAAAAAGAGAGGCTATAACAAGGTGGACAAATATCTTTGGTATTTTATCTATTATTGAAGTATTCTTGGGATGTAGCGGATTATTTTAATAGAAATATAGTCTGTGGGGGTGTCTCATGGACTAGGAAATTCATCATGATGTTACCATGGGATAACCCCAAGGTTGCCTTCCTTTTTTTTTCTTTGTTTTGTTATCACTATTCCTTTGTCTTCCCTTTGTGCTTGTTGTCACTAAATCCTCCGGTTAGTGAAATTTGTAGTCTTCCTACTACTACCTCCTTTCCTTTTTTCTTTCCTCATGTGTTTTCTTGTTCTTGTTTCCTGCCCTACTCTATCCTTTTGTCCTTTTTTCTCCCCTTTGGTCCCCTTTATTTTATTTTTCTCCATTTTTCCCATCATATTGTGTGTGTATTTCCTACCCCATCACTCACCACCCTCCTTTATCTTGCAAACTCTCTTGACTACTTTTGTTTGTGCCTATTTTATTATTTTTTTCTCTCTTACCCTATTTGGAAGTGTTTTTTTGCTACAGATAGCCATCCAGGTTTCCGTTTCTACAAAATGAAAATCCTCTATGAGCCTCCAATAGTGTGGGTGAAATTTTGAGCGCATTCACCGACTTGTTCCATTTTTTATTATCAAGGATGATGGATATAAAAAAAATAAGGGTTTTGGAGCTAGGACTATGAGCATCGGGTGGTGTACGCTAAAGGTGAGTCTCTGAAATTTGGTGCATCCATGGTGAAATCTATAGAGACTATGCAAGTTGTAATAAAGATAGAAAAAAATTGGTGGTATCAAATGGGGTGGAGGAATCGATCACTTTGAAACATTGGGTAGATCCCAAAATTTTACCCTAAGATAAGTAACCAAGAGGGGCAGAGTATTTTTCACGTCAAGATAACCCTTGGGGCCCCACCAGCTAAAGATGCAAAATCCAACTAAGGCAATGGGTACAAAAATGGACATGTAAAACTTCAAGTACATCCCAAATCCTCACCCCATTCATAAGGGTGGGGAATCAGGATTCCAAGAGCCCACCTCATGTAGTGGGCAGATAAATAGGATAATGATGAACCATAATCAACTCTTGAAACGTCACCTTGAAAGTAAGGTAGAAGGTTCCAAAGCTCAATGAAAAATAGGTATCTGCCCAACTTCTGAAGGATCCCAAAAGACCACTAGTGGTATAATATTAATGCAAAGCCTAAAAATCTACCTTGAAGAAGGAAAAAGTTGCTTGGTAGAAGTTTGGATCAATAGTAGATAGTAGACAATCCCAAAAGTTTACCCAGTGTTGAATGCGTCAGAATAACCTTGAATTGAGGGAAGTAGCAGACCCAACAAAGGAGGTACGCAATGAATGTCTAGCAGGTAATAGGGTTGATTCTTGTCTAGTAGGTAATAGGGTGAACTATGAGTCCATCAAAGTATTCAACTTTAGTAGTCTTCTCACTCATTTAATTGCTAACTATTTTCAAGAATAGGTAGATAGAATTTATGGTCCATCAAGGCTATCAAAGTGATCAAGGGTTCAAATTCATGCAACACAGCCTACTTTCCTTGACAACCATATTCAGCCATATTTGTCAAAGGGATAAGAAGGATTGATATATCTTGACCATCCCCTTGATGTGGCCATGTTGCTAACCTACCATCATAATTGCATGTATCAAAACTCATCATAAAATATATATATTCTAGAATGCAGGTCATTCCACAGGATCGACCCTTTAGCCATTACAATTCATATGTAAATCTTGTACTATCTAAAAAATACAAGTGTATTACTATTTTTATTTCCAATCAAGCTCTTGAGTGTGTGAATATTGAATATTTATTTCTACTAAAGCTAGTTGAGTGGATATGCTCTAATTTTGTAATCTAGATTTCATGCATTTCATTTAGTAGTTCTAGAATTTTCTTTCAAAGGGGTATGATGGATTCTAGATAAGAGTAAGGTTGGATGATTTGTTAGGTGGTTCACTTAAGCTTCTTACACTGGTTTAAGTTTAATTTACATATGTTTTAATGCATTTGAATCTATACCCTTGCAATTTCTAGCTTTAGCTTCCTTTATTTTCTTACAACCCCTTTTTCCAAATCGTAGTTAGCTAGGATTTATGAGGAGCTGGCATTCTCTAGATATTGGCCTTGAAGCTTCCAGTTTTGAGGCCATTCAAAGTTGGTCGAGGTTTGCAAGTGTGCAAACCTTTCCATTAGGTGGATTTCTTACCAACATGTATTTCCCTATAAATTTTGCACCCTTTTGCTAGTGCACCCATTGACCTTTATATGTAGAAGTCAATCCCTAAGTTTAGGTATTTACTATTTAAAATTTTCAAGGTATTCAGGAAATTATAAAAGAGCAAAAGGCTAAATAAAAATTGGTAAAATATATAGCTGCTTAATATTGTGGAGGATGCATGTTTAAAAAAAAATCAAAACATTTAGATCTAAATATGAATAGTATATCCATTTTTGGGAGTAATTTGCTAGATATATGAAATTGTTAAATAGGACTTAAACTAAGGCTTATCTTGCATTGATTATATTTTATGAAGTCTAAGATTTTGTTTTGCATGATATTAAATATAATATGAAACAAGTAATCTTAATACTCTGAGGTATGCTTTCTTAAATTTTTTCAAGGCTTAAGATTTGGATCAATTGTTAGGTATGAATTCACCCAAGATTCACACAGATAAAGGAAAAAATCATTAGACTTTGTTAGAGTTTTTTTCTAAACTCATAAATGGTCATTCAATGTAGAAAATCATTACTCAATACACACATTCTTTATGGTTTCTAAAGCAAATTTTGTTCCTTTATTCTCTTTCTCATTGAAGAGTTATCATGGGGTTCCTAGAGAATCCTATCATGAGAATTGGTCCTTGAGGGAGGCATAAGTTTTTAAATCACAGTTATTGAAATTGGCTATTAATCACATTTTTTTTAATTAAAAATTTTTAGGGCTGGGCTGATCAATATAGTAATTTATTTATTTTTTTAGGGTGGGGGGACAAAGTAATAATGTGTTTTAAAAATTGCATCAAAATTATTTTTAGACATTTTTTAAATTGATTTGTTTTCCTTGCCCTTTAAGGAATTTTAATCATTTTGTTAAATTCCTGAACCTTTTCCAATGTTTTACCTTTTATTTCCTGATGAGTATGTGTTTGCCTATGTTGGTCGTTCTGATAATAATTTGGTAACTTAACCAAATTCTCCTCTCCATGTATATTTGGATGCATTGTGAATCATAAAGGTTAATTTCTTATGGAATGAAATTTTGTTGTTACATGTCTTCTTTTTGTTATTGATTTCTTATTAACATTGAATTCCATGGCTATGTAATGTATTATTGTACCTACTTCTTAAAAGGATATTCCTATAGTATCTTATCACTTTTATGATGAATACACTATATTGGTTTATGAATGGATAAGTGATGCCTAGAATATATAGGCTCTTTCAACAAATAAGAAAGAGGTCATGTGTGACCTTGATGTATTATTTACCATAATTTTGTAGGTTTCACAAAAGCATTGAAATCCCTATAAAATTTTCGGGTAGTGCTTCTGCAAAAGGGTGTTTCATTAGTATTTTTGTAGTTTTGTATGCATAGTTTTTCATTGTGGATTATCTATATCTATTTTGGTTTTATGGTGTGTCTGTACAATATTCAAAGTGGCAATATGTACAAAAAAGACCAAGAAATACACCATAGGTAGCTGAGGCTATCACACACTAGTAAGTACTTAAAATTTGATAGTGTTGTTCAATAGTGGTTGACCTAGGCATATTAGAATTGATCATGGTTTTGTCATTAACTATGGCGTATTATAGAAACTGGTGGAAGATACCATCTGTGGAGTTATAAGAATGAGAAATATAAGGAGGTGACCCATAATATAAATAAATTTTATGGTGAGAATACTCAAAATGAGGTTTACATTGCTTTGGCTAATAAATAAGATACATAGACCACACAAAAAATTTGATCATGATGTTGGTTACTTGTTGTTGTCATACTATATGGCATAATGATGTTTGAATGGTGTTGAAATTATAGGTGTTGATGCTAGGTCATCACACAGTTCAAACACTGAATATCATATAAATATAGGTCCAAAAAGATGTGCAATAGAATCAAGCAACACATATAAGGTGGAGATCATTTGCAATCTAAATGGAAAACCCATGGGAGAATTTTTTATTAAGTTTGTATCTTACTTGGGCGTGATTGTGAGGGATATTATCCTTATCACCCATACAGACTAGAGAGAAATCCTAGTGGAAGTTAAAAACTAGTTATGGACACTTATTATGATAAATTTCTAGCCAATGGAATTCATAGTATCAATTTTTGAATACTTATATAAATGTTGCATCTAATAAGATACTAGTTTGATGCAGAAAACACATATCATTTCAGATGTAATAAATAAATGGGTCTTCATGACCATGGAAAAGCAATGACATGAACATAAACATAAAATTGTAAAAAAATACTATGATAAGTATGATAATTATGCATATAGAATTGCTAATTCCCACCTCATGTATCACAAAAATATTGGGAATCCTTTGTGAATGGCAAGAGCTGCACCAACTTTAAGGAAAGTACCAGTCAATCTGCTATGGTAGTTCATATAATTATTATGTTCAAGTGAATTTTACCGACCTTGCTCTCCCTACTGAATTTATATATTGGTTTCTTCATTACATTGTAGGCAATGAGGCAAAGGAACAAACAAAATATATCTCACCAATTCATCATACACAATTGCAATCAAAGAGGATATGCTCGACTGTAGCATGAAATGGTATTCTATCATACTTTTTCATTATATGTGATAAACATAGCTATATTTTTTTATCATATACTTATCCCCATGTCTCTCCAACTATATATCTTGTAGAGGAAGAGCCAACCAAATGTGAAAAATCACTACCAAGGGCAACTATGTGGATGGCAACTCATAAAAATAAGGATATGGCTCTTATTTCACTAGAATTTGTGATGACTATTGTAAGTAACATTCCCTTGGAAATGGAAATACGTTGAACTTCAAACCATTGTTATATTAATTGTTTTTTAACATATTACCAGTTAACTATGCATGTGATGTTGCCAAAAAAAATTGGATGATGCAATATCATCTGCGAGCTCTATAAATCAATGTTTAAGGATGATGCCCTCACTAAGGTTTTAGGACCCAAAATATTGGGTAGGTTTCGAGGTGTTGGTAAAGGAGTATCACCAACTGATCTATTTTTTGGTGAGGGTTACATACAGAAATTGCACTAGATGCAAGAGCATACGATACAGAAAGAGTAAAATTTGGAAGAGAAGCTTGCAAAGAATTAATTTTTTTTTAAGAGAATCTTGTAGAGAAAGATAAAAATATTGAAGAAATTTTGACATGGCTTTCACAGATAGAGGTGTGTCAATTTTTTCATAATTTCATATTTTAAATGTTTACATGTTGCACCCCTAAATTTGTAGTGATCCCTTGTATATAATTCCATAGGCAACATCACTACATGCTATCCCTACAATTGGATACAACATTGGTGGTGGTGATCAAGGTATAGTCTAGATTCATCAATGGTACGACTATTATTTCAAATATAAAATGGTTGACTTAGTTTGTATTGTATGCTATGCAGTGAATTTATTTGGGTTGTTTATTTTCCATGTAGGGACTTAAAATGACACTAATCACTCAAACTAAGAGAAGGCAATGCTACTTGACTCAGATCCATAAGGATAACATAGTGGTCGAAGGCACGATGATCAGTACTGACCTTGAAGACCTTGTACATGGTGAATATTTTAGTGAAGGTTATTGGAAAGTCAATATGCATATTTCCCATAAAGAGGAAATAATATTGTTTGGAAGGAATGATGAGATGGCCACAATGAAGGATGTTGTGGGCTCCTTCATTGCTTGGCCTATATCAAATATTTTTTACAAATAAATTATACCATGTTGTAGCAATATTGTATTGTTGTGTTGTAGCAGTATTGTAAATACCTTATACAATTTTTGTTTTTGTTGCACATTCTTCTTTATGTCCTCATAAATTCATCATTCTTTGCTTTTATTGCAATTTTAATTGATCATTGATCACAAGGTTAGTCATAAATGGAGGAGTTTTATGTTAAGAAATTGGAAGGTTCAATTTTTTCAACACTCCTTATAATACCTTCATGTGTATATAATATATTTACAGAAAAAAAAAAGAACATTTGTCTTTTGGTTTTCCATTAGCGGAATGGGAGACAAAGAAATCGATCTCCATGCAATCGAATATTCTGAGCCTAACCATTCAAATGAAGCAAATAATGAGGTTAGCAAGTGAGTTTATGAAGTATGGAAAGGCCACAATGTAAGTTTTATTTTTATGAAACTTATTTCATTGTTATATCTTTATATATATTTGCAAGTATATTATAGTTCATAATTGTTTTCCTATTTATTAGTTTTTTAATATATAAGCAAACTCCTATATACATAGCAGTTACATCACAAAACTCCAATGACATTCTATATACATATTGGTGTCTATATAGAGACTTATCAACTCAAACTTTTAGCTAATTTCATAAGTCTTGTTGTTATTCAAGTAGATCAAAAAGTCCGACATCCATATTGGTGTTTATATAGAGACTTATTAACTCAAATATTTAGCTAATTTCATAGCTCCTATTGTTATTCAAGTAGCCCAAAAAGTGAGAACAATGCAATAGTTATAATGCAAGGGTAAAATAGTAAAGTAGTTTTTGAGGTATTATATAGAGGATTTTTATTAAAAATGCTATTAATTTATTATGTGTTTATGTATATATGGATTCAAAAATATTAAAAGGTTTGAAAAAAATAACTTTTTATTTTAGTTGTACACTAATATTAACCTTGTAGAGCTTTTACAGTAAGGATATAGCGGACATTTATCTTTTGTGTGTATGGTTGGTTTTTCTAGGTTTTTCTATTGGGTGGAAGGTTGATATTAGCATGCAATAGCCTAAGGAGATTGATTTCAATATTGTTTGGGATCATCATCCCAGTTGTAGTATTTTGTGCTTTAGTAGGGAGAAGCTTTATGGAAATACTTCCACATGGGTTTGCAATTATGGTTATCATAGTTGGTTTCACAACATATGTGAGTATGAACCCTTTCTACCTATATATATGTATGGTTGGTTACTCACTATTCAGTTGTGTGTCATCCTGAGTGGGGTGTGGGGTGTGGTAAGCATTATCTAATTTTTGGTTGGGTTTATGTGATGCTTGTTGTTAATAAATGCTAAGTTTTTATAAGTAGCATATATTCAATGAAGAAATTTGATCCACTAGGGTGTGGTAAGCATTATCTAATTTTTGGTTGGGTTTATATGATACTTGTTGTTAATAAATGCTAAGTTTTTATAGGTAGTATATATTCAATGAAGAAATTTGATCCACTTCAATGCTCAACCTAAGTGATGAAGGGGGTCAATACTAAAAATTGAAGTCTTTGACAGTGATTTATTTTTGTAGCTAAGTTTTGAATTACAAGCCAATAGAAATATCATTAAGAATTATACATGATATCTTATCCATTAGGTTACAAGGCTCTGTTAACATTCATTAATAGATAAATACATAAACAATAATTGATATGACATATGGATAGTTGCCTTGATCCCATGAGTTAATTTGCAGAGCTAGATTGTGTGCCAATATTATTGAAACTATTTACTGGTTGCATTGTTCGATGGTCAGGAGTCATCCAAGATTTGCTTAGCTACATGTGATTCATCATTTTCTCTCCAATTTTTAGTGTCTTTGCACTGTAGCAAGTCTATAGCTCCTCTGTGGACATGCATGAATAAATAATGAAAGTGGTTATTTTGATTAAGAGCCCAGTTTGGTCTTTTAGTTAGGATTCCATATCCATAAGGATGAAACAATCAATTCTATTTATAGTTTGGTTTTGATAGTAATTTTACACATAACAGTTAGATTCTACCTGATAACACATCTGATGCTCAATGAAATAAATTTTAATGTCATTATTCATCTTAGATGTCACCTTCCACTTACATAAAGTGAAGGCAGATAGGTGTGCCATAGGATTTTATCACATTTATTATTATTATCAAGGTTTTGTTTGCCATGCAATTTACAAATATTCTTACACTTAAAACATTATTGTGTTTAAGATTAATGTTGCTCGAGGATAGTCAGATATATTTTTGCTCTAAAGATGCATTGGTGGTGGATGGAGTTGAGGATTATTCACATCAAATTGCAGAGATGATTGGGCTACATAATGAGTTAGAATTCATTCAAGCTGGTGTAAGTGCTTCGATCATTTCCTTCTACATTGTGAAGATGATTTTATTTGATAACTTTCTATTGATAATAATGCTAAATGCAAGGCACAAGTTGATTGTTGGATGTGTGTTTGTTTTACTTTTGCCTAACAATTTTTTTTCCTCTCCCTTATCATAATACTCGTGTTGTCTTTGGAGGCAATAAAATGTCTCACTTCGTAACTCTTTGTAATTGTCACCTTTTACTTCAATCTAATTTTTTATCTTCAATTACTTATTATCCTTTTTCCAACTTGATCCATTTGGGTAGTCCTAGCTTATCTATTGCTTAAGTCCTAACTCTTTGGTTTTCATCATAGTTTACAAAGAAATATTCATTATTAGATTCATGTCCAAATTCTATCTCTTACCATTTTGGATAATAGGTCTTGTTGATGCCTCTTCTATCATAATCAATTCAATTCTATTCCTTGGGGAAAAATTGCTAAATTTCTTACTACAAAATGCTAAAGTATCTTGAAGACTTGCATGGATAAATACAATAAAATAAATTAAAAATCCACGTCTTGAAGGTGCTTTTTGGTACACTTTTTTATGAAAATTTTGTATCTCTTCTATCATAATTGATCCCTCCTTTTCCTTGGGGACTAAGAATTTTTAAATTTATTAATCCAAAATGCTTAAGTATCTTGAATACTTGCATGTATAAATAACAATAGAATATAAAAATTCATGGCCTTAAAGTATTATTTTATACTTCTTATGAAAATATTGTGCCTACTAGTAGTATTCCTAGAGGACCGTGGGGGGTCACTCTTAAGAAATGGTAAATACCACATGAGTGCATATAGGAGATATTTTAATATCAAGTTGAACCATTGGTATATTGGTAAGTATCTTATAGGGGAGGGGTGTTTAAAATTCATGCATACCTAGATATAGATTCTATTGATAAAAAAAGGGGCTAGAGAAGAGGGGATGGGGGTTATATTTGAGTTGCATACCAAATATTTATATCATTTATAACATGAAATAGTTCTAAAATAGTAAAATATTTGTTATCTTTCCTAATGGATTAACTCATAGCAAACTTATTCCAGGATCAAGAATGAAATAAATCAATTCTACTAACAATCTCTCATAACAATGAACAATAATATCTCATAGAATATAACACAAATGAACACAATATACAAATATTACATTAATGATACAACTTGGTTACAATGCATGGAGCTTTACCTCCAATATATACTTTTTCATGAATTTTTAGTTCTCTAATTATTGCTCTCCTCTTTCATCTAGAATATGCAACCTTTCATATTCCTCTAATAAAGACAAAGCTCTCAACTTGCCACATAATATGTGACTCTTCATACTCTCTTGAAACTTTGCACTCTTTCTCATATTGCCACATACATTATATAAAATATAAATAATCTACCAAACTAATATTACAATGGGTACCAAATAATGTAATATCTTCAACACCTCCATGTATTACATTATTTTTTAGGAAGGCTTTTTACCTTCAATATTTGGTTCTTCTTTCTCTTCAATATTAAACTCTGACTTTGTTATGGTTGGATACTATTATCCGTGTATTCCTTTAAATAAATGTATCTAAGCTATCTCTATATATTTGTCTCTGGGTCACTGCCTCTAGGTCACTACCATTGGTTCTATATTTGGGTCACTATATTTAGGTCTCTGCCTCTAGGTCACTGCCTTTGCGTCACTTCCACTGGATTATTGCCTCTGAGTCACTACCTCTAGAACTCTACCTCTATGTTACCTCTATATTATCATTGTCTCTAGGTCATCCACTATAATATTCATAAGGCTATTGTCTCTATAGTATTATCACTACAAATGTTTTCACTACTTTCACTGCTTTCATTATAGGTTACCTTCCAAGCTATGCTTTGATCATTATCATTTATTTCATAATTCTCCATCATAATATCAATATCATTATTTTCATTCAATAAAATTTGATTTTTCATTACACTTAGTTTTCATTTGTATAAACCATACAACATTCCTTTCATATTATTCCATTCATTCATACTTATCCATCCACAATTAATTTTTTGTTTTTGACTTTCCTTCTTTATATAATAAGATTTTTTAGAATGATTATGTCCTCCAAAAGTTTCACAACAATGGAGATTCCAATATTTTTCTATCCTATGTCCGTATCTGCCATAATGACTACACCTAATTTCTATTACAAAATTCCTTTTTCTATTATATTCTTTATTATTATTAATTCTATCACTCCTTATGATAGGTTTGATGTTACTATTTACTATCACAAAATTAGTCTCTTGCTCATTACTGCTAGTTTGTCTTGTATATCCAAGACCTTCATATTTTGGTCTTATTTTTGGTATAATTGGTTCTTTTATTCCTTGTCCATGTTTTCCTAAACATGTATCTTTGTATCCTATTTTATTTAACAATTTTGAACCAATTATTTTAGTATGCTTTTCAAAATAATAAAAAATATCATTAGATTGATCCCTATCAACATAAATACAACTCTGACCATCACTATCCCTATCATCATTTGAATCTCTATCAATATCAATTCTGATAGCATAAGTTTTTTTTGACCAATCATGAACTATACTCAAATCATCTAAGCTACAATCTATATCTTTACCTTTTGTGTCACAACAAGCATTTACTATCATAGGTTCTAAGTCTTTATTGGATTTCTCAATACTTGATAACAAACATATGTGATTTACCATAAGATTTCTATGTACATATTATGATTGAGAAACATACCCTAGTTGATTACTCTAATATCTTTGATTCCCTTTAGGAGATTATTTATCTTGAACCTTCCTTGTCAATGTATTATATTTACAAGAATTTGTATTATATCCTTCTTTTTCACAAATATGACAATACTTCATTTGTTTTTATTTTTGTGATGAAGTGCAAAATTATTTTTCTAATACAAGAGCCTTATAGGATGACTCATTTCTCAATTTATTAAGTTCATATTGTTGAAGAATATTTATCAATTCCTCAAATGACACCTTTTGGTTTGATACTAGAAGAGATGTGACCAATGCTTTGAATGATTCAGGAAGTGCTCTAAGTACAACTGAGACTAGAAATTGATCTTCAACCTTTTCTCCTAAGGTGTGTAATTTTGATTTTAATTTTGATATCCTTTGAAGAAATTGTTCTATGTTTTCTCCATCATGAACTTTTAGTGTATACAACTATGATTGTAGATGTAAAATGGTTGCCTTATTCTTTCCTTCAAATATTGTACACAATTTTTCCCATGCTATTTTTAAAAGTTTTTGCTTCACTAATGTGTGCTTGAATTTCATCTGATATACCAAATAGAATTAACATAAGAGCTTTAGCATCATCATCTTTGAATTTTTGAATTTCTATTTTATTTATTGGAATGTTTCTTTGTCCATTTACTACATCCCAAATTTTTTCAACAATAAGTATTGACCTCATTTTATTTTTCCATGGGGTAAAATTAGGCCCCTTTAATAATTGTGATTCAAAAAAGAATATTCTTGTATTTTCCATTTCCTTTGGAGTAGACTACCTTATAACTCCCTAGGTTTTGAATGAATGATTACTAAGTTCTAAATTTCAAAAACTATTTTTGATGTTGAATACCTTATAGCTCCCAAATTAGAAATTTATAAATTTTGAAAATTAGAAAATAAAGATATTTGCAAATTTAATATTCTTAATTTGATGTAGAACTACTTATGTCTCCCCAATTAAAATTAACTAGAAACTATAAATTTAGAATTTTGCAAAAATAATAATCTAAATTTGGTGTAGAATTCCTTATTTCTCCAAAGTAAATTTTTGCAAATATTTATTTAACTTGAATTTCAAAAAGAATAAAATAATTCAATAAATTTAAAATTAAATCCTTAAAATGCTTCAAAATACTTCAAAATGATTAATAATGCTTCTAAGATATTAATTTTTCAATTCACTACCTTATCCCTCCATTAATTCAATTAATCTATTAGATTAATTAACTTTAACCTTAGAAAGAATTAAAATTAATACTCCTTATGTCTCCTAAACCTTTTCTGAATTTAATTAAATTAAAATATAAATTCTTTACCTCCTCCAAATGTGTGGTTCACTATCCTTATCTATAACACGGTTTCACTATCACAATATTGATACCCCGAAATCTTAGCCAAATCCTCCTTTTATTGTAGCAACTTCACATGGATTCTGACAGATGGTTTTTTGGTGTGTGCTAGGGTTTTAGCACTTTTTCAATACTTATGACTACTATGTTGGGTTTATTATTAAATAAGTCATTTTGATTTTGTAGTGTCTCTCAAATGGTCTGAGGCCTACTCTAAAATAAAAAATACTCTTCACATCATATAACATATGATCGTTTTTCTACCTATCACGCATCAACAAGTAAGGGCATGTGAGAGAGAAGATTTTTTAACTTAAGTATTCCCGTCTATAACCATTAGTTTCCTTCTATGAATGAGATTTCCTTGAGTATTCCCACCTATTTCAAAATTAATTTTGATAGGTTTCTCCAAAGCTTAATGCAGGCTCTCAAAATTGTTGATGTGTTTTTCCAAGGTAGATGCCAAACAGGGTTTGGACCTTGTAGATCCTCATGCAATCACCTGTTCAAGAAGAAATTATCACCGAGGGAAGTTAAATTAACTATCCCTAAGGTCCATGCCCAATAGTACTTTTTGCAATATGTTATCTTTGGTGATAGAGTCCTTGTCCTAAATTTTTTTGAGACAACATGGTCAAACCATGGCAGTTCTACTACTCTATCTAGAATAGAAACCAGATTTGTGTGATCACTTCAAATGTATGCATAAAGATATAATTTTTTTCCTGGGCTTCATCTACACTACTTGTAAAAATATAAAGTAATTTGAGATGTCTAAAACTATATAAAAAAATTGTTGGGTTTATCGATATTTATCTCTTTTCTTAGGGTTTGTTTCTATATATGCCTTTGTGCTTGGTATATAAGAAAAAAAAAATCAATCTTTTCTATGATATAGAATCTATCAAAGTATACCTCTTTAACCAATGATGCTCCAAACTTTGCTTCTTATTTCAAGTAGTATCTCTTCCTACATTTGTTGTCAAATTCTATAAAAATGTAGCTCCTTTGCTTCTCAAAACTGTTGCTAAAAAATCTACTTTGACTCCTTTCAATTTTTTGCCCAATAACCTACACTTTCTCCTTTCAAATAATTGTCCAAATGAATTTAAATCTGCAGCTATTATCTTCTCAATTTGCTGCCAAACTTGTTGTTCTTTTCTTCAACTTATTTTACTTTGTAAAACACTATTTGGGCTTGTTATCATATGGCGATGATTGTCCTAATACCTTAACTTAGGATTTTTGCAGCCACTGTTAGCTTTCCTAATGGATTAACTCACAATAAACTTATTCTAGGATCAAGAATGAAATAAATAAATTCTACTAACAATCTCTCATAACAATGAACAACAATATCTCATAGAATATAACACAAATGAACACATACAAAGGTTACATTAATGATACATATTGGTTACAATGCATGGATATTTACCTCCAATATATACTTATTCATGACTTTTTAGTTCTCTAACTATTGCTCTCCTATTTCACCCAGGAGATGCAACCTTTAATATTCCTCTAATAAAGACAATGCTCTCAACTTACCACATATCATGTGACTCTTCATACTCTCTTGACACTCTACACTCTTTATCATATTGCCACATATATTATATAAAATATAAATCATATTTTAAACTAATATTTCAAGGGAGACTAAATAATGTAATATCTCCAACAATATTTAACAAAACAAACCATGTAAAATTTGAAACTAAAATCACACAAAGAGGAAAATTTTACTTAACTTTTTAAAACCAGATATTGAACCTTGAATTTAAATAATAATACTATAATATGACCCTTTAATTGATTATAATCAACTATTAAAATATGAAAAGAATGATATAGGTCCTCAATTGGAAATAATCATTACTTCAAAAATATTTAGGTTCTGTTGATGCAAAAAAATTATTTAGGAAACAACTCTCCATTGTGCAGGAAGCAACTCTCCATTTTGGGTGGGATACCCAATTTCAAATCTGCTCAGGCCTTTTTGGGTAGTATTTTTTAATTTAATTTCGGTGTCCATGACTTTCCTCCCATTTATTTGGTGGATGGGTTTGTCCTTTTGATCTTTGTCCCTAGCTCCCACAAATTGGGTTCTTCGTGTTTTGGATGAGTTGCCTAGTTTCAAATATACCCAGACCATCTTAGGTGGTATTTTTAAATTTAAATTTGTTGTTCATGACTTATCTCCCATTCCCTTAATGGATGTATTTATTCCTTTGAGTTTTATCCCGGGCTCCCACACACCGGGTTTTCTAGCTTTGTATGGTTTAGAGATTTTCCTGCTGGGTTCATCTCTTGTTCTGTGTGGAGACCATCTCCTTGCAAGATCCTCTCCCTGATCCGCTTGTAAAAGGTTCAGGAACCCTTTCAAAACCCCATTACCAATCAAAAAAAATTATTTAGGAAAATAACTCTACCCAATCGTTAACATGGAACTTAATATCAAATAGTTTACAATTGATAAAGAAATATTTTAGATAGTTAGTCAATGACGGGAGTTATAAAAATTTGTGGTCTGATGTTTGGTTGAAGCGTTATCCTCTTATCTTTGACTCAAAATGGTAACCATTGGCTCAAAAATACCTAGCATGTAAAGTTCCAAAGGTTAATGACTATATTATTATGAGTAACAACACCAAATCATGGATTTCTTTTAGTAACCTAGTTGGAGAGGAACTCAAAAAAATTGCAAATGAACTTCTAAAGATGCTTCAAGAGTTGTATTTATCAATTTTCACATGAAAGGATGATTTGGTTTGGAATTTATCAAATTATGGTGGATACTCGATCAAGTTAGGATATGAGGATTTAGAACAATCAAATTTTCCTTCTCCCAAATATTTTTCTTAGAAGAATGTTTGGTCATTAGAGGCTCTTCCTAAAGCCTCAACATTCCTTTGGTTAGCAATTCAAAGTAAGATTATTACAAGAGAGTCTATAAAGAAGAGGATATTATGGACCTTTTAGATATGCCTTGTGTGAGAAGGATTTATAAACATCAGACCATTTACTTATTTATTATATATTTTCTTACACCATTTGAGGTTACTTTTTTAAAACATGAAATTATACTGGGTAGCTCCATCAACATTGAAAGAGTTGATGAAATGTTGGATTAATTATTTTAAAGTTAAAACATTATGTATTCTTTGGAGGATTGGCCTTGTCATTATTTGTATTAGTTTATGGCTTGAAAGAAATAACAAATTTTTAAATAAATCTCAAAATTATGCTTAAGTTTAGAACTATATTATTGCCTCTCTTGTAGAATATCTACAAATATGGTGCTCATCATAGAAAGTCTTAATTTCAAAAAAAGAGGTTTTAATAAATTGGCTATAGGATCTAAACATAAATGGAATAGTCCTCTATTATAATGGAATTAAAACAAAGGATCTATTTCAACTTAGGGTAAAATGGAAATGTTAAAATATTAGATTTATCAAAACTAATTTTGATGGTGCTTCTAAAGGAAATTTAGGAAAAGCTAGTGGACGTGGTGTTTCTAGAAATAATGAAGGCAAATTCTCCTCATTTTCTTATAATCATATGAAATTTCAAACTATGTAGAGAGGCTAGGGCACTTCTTAAAAGGACTAAAATTGCAAAAGAAAAAGAATGAAAATATATTTCAATAGGAGATTCACAATTTTTGGATAAAAATAATGTTATTGTTGATGTTCATCACCTATTATTAGAGGTTATCTCTTCGAAGTGTGAGCATATTTGTAAATAAATAAATTGAAGGTAGTAGATAATTTAGCCAATTGTTAATAAAATTTAAATTTTAGAAGGCAACAGGCCAAATGAAATGTAATGGCATGTATGACCAATACCCCACCTTTGGCATGCTAGTCAATCCCCTAATGAATTTTCTAAACCCCAATTGCAATGAAATAAATGAAATTATTCTTTCTTTTTTTGCTTCCCTAAATTTCAATAGAGTGCCTTCATTTACCCTTTATATTGTTTTTTCTTAAGGGTGGTTCAGCCCTTTAAAAGGATCCCTAGCATTCCCTATGCCTTTTACGCTGAAGATTGCATAGAGCTGAAATCAAAGTGTCTCCTCTTGCGAAGGGTCAAACAAGGGCTTTATTTTCATAGAGGTAGGATGTTACAATTTTTGATAAAAAATTGCTCGGGTTTCTTCATGTTTTCAACTTAAATTTCGACATATTTGAAATAGGAACAATATTTTTTTTCTTGAATGTTGTGGTTTAGAGAGAAATTTTGAGGTATATTTGGCTTCTCTAGCTTTAATTTGTTAGGTATTTGAAGTATCTGAAATATGATCAGTTATAATATTTGTGGTTTCAAAAGGAAATTTCAAGGTATTTTAAATAGGATCAATATTTTTATTTTTTTATTTTTTTCTCTTTTGAATACTTTTGCCTTGAAAGGGAGTTTCAAGGTATTTTTGGCTTCTTTAGCTTAAATTTTAAAAGAATTTGAAATAGGGTTAAATTTTTTAATATTTACAATTTTTAGGAGGAAATTTTTGATATTTTTTTGGATATTTAGTTTAATTCTTCAAGTTAGTTTAAGTACTCGAGAGAAAATTATTTTTGGCTTTTTTAGCTTAAATTTCCAAGGTATTTGGAGTGTTTTTTTTACTAGATAATAAGGGGTTGTACTCAGGCCCCCCACCCTTGAAAAATTACAACTCTCTTCTTTAGAGCTTGAGATTTGACAAAAATATACACTTATCATCTCAATTGCGATGTTATAGTTAGAAACCTACATCATTTTACATAAAATATCTGAATTCTTGATTTTTATTTTCTAGATCTTTTCAATTTTTTGTATGAATACAAATATTCCAAAATTTAGCATCCTTCTTGATATTTTTCTATAGCTCCCTTCACAATACCAAAACTTCACCTCTACTATCTATGCATTACATTGTTGTGGCCATTGCACAAATTACCCCAAATTTGGGGACCCACTTTAAAATTTTGGTTTTGGGAGGTTTTGTTGTCTTTGAGTGATAGTTTTGATGATTTTGTCCTTTAATTTTATGTTCTAATATTTTGTGGTCTAGATTAAGGCGATAGATCTAAATGTTTGGGTTTGAATTTTAAATGATTAATTTTAAAGTTTCTATTTTATATTTTTTTTATTTTGAATATTAAATTTTTTATTTGAAATGTTATATATATATATATATATATATATATAAATAAAAATAAAGAAAAAAATGATAAAATAAAAAGGAACAAAAAATATATATACATATATATAATAAAATGTTTTCTTTATTTACATATATATGTGTGTGTGTGTGTGTGTGTGTGTGTGTAAAAGTGCCATAAAGTGTTAATAAGAATCCTATTATCATTTATTTAGGACTTTGTTTTAAAATTTTGTTAATACATTAGTCTATTTTGCAACCATGATAGATGTTGTGAGTGCAGATTTAAGGACGTATATTATTACCAACGGGGCATCTAGACACCGAGGAGGTCACCATGGACCCTACCATTAGTAGTAGATGTCTCAAACACAAATACAAGCGAATACCACGGTGACATGGTGACCATTTGGATCTAGATACGTAAGATAGAGACCCACTGGCGATGGACGAGGTTGCAATGCAAGTGAGAATTTGGTGGTGGACTAAAATAAATAATGAGATGCAAGAAAATATGCATGAGTTGACGTGGCAAACATCACTGATTAGTGATGTGGAATGGGACCAATTTATGAGCTATGTGATGTCAAGGAAAATCTTGGATTTCTAGTGGACAAACGCGATGGACTCGGTATATGCTAGTGACTAGATGGACTACGTGGAGACGATATGTTTGAATGTTGTGGATAATACAGGTGGACCTGGTCAGCCAACAACTACTCCTGAGACTAATTTTAGTTAAGGGTCTATTATCAATTGGTGTCATTGTTGGGACCTACGATCTGGTAGATGACATACTAGCGATGAAGCTGACTAAGTAGACCCCTGCTACTGGTGTGCAGTTTGATGAGGAAAGGACATGGCATCCATGCCAAAGATAACATTTAGAAGTAGAAATTATAATAAAATTTAGCAGAGAAACCATTCAAGCATAGTAGGTAATAGATATGGTCCTAAAATCATGTTGCGGTGTCAAAATTATGTGCTTGAGTGAAATTCGGTGAACGCAATCGAAGATGCGAGAGACCTATGATGACTGGGATGAAACACAAACTTTGTGTATCAATTAACATGAAGAATGGAAGTTTTCATGGCATGGAGAGTGAATTACTCAAATGCAACCCCATTAGATTATACATCGTATACCATGAGATCCTAATGATGAGGTTGTCATCCTCATATGTGAAGAGCTTGTTGTACCAGACTTTACGGTGTAAATGGAGGATAACATCTAGTATTTTTGCCAAAATATCATCAAAAAATGATAAAAAAGTATTTTTGCAATTGTGGATGAGCCAAGTCCTCATGTATTATAATGCATGACAAATAGGAATGAGGAGTTCAAGAGTGATAGCAGGGTCATATCGGGTGACTAAGCGAAACCAGTTAGAGCAAGCAATTATCATTTGCACATTTTGGGTAGAAATTGTAGATATGTGATGCATAAGCTAATGGAGTCTTCACTAGCCATAAAACCCACATAGTGTACAATGTGGATCGGATGTAGATAGTGCCTAGACAATCGTAGCATTAAAATTGAGAAGACAAATTCATATTGAATGATGAAATAGATGGTTTTGGGTGTACCTACGAGTCTGTAACGTCAAGACTATCTATCACAACATACATTTGGAAAATAAATATGAAGGTTGGGTATGAAATGTAATACAAATGGATGCATTCTTCTTTAGTTTAGAGCCCTAGTGGACATGAAAGAAACAAAAATTATTGGGTGCACTTATCCATAAAATTGTGATGACAACTCTAAAGTGGTAAAACATGATCACCAAACCCATGTGTAATGAATGAAATTTCTTTGGATCGATGCAAGGTTACAAATATGTTAACACAAAAGGAATTCGACTATGTTGACACCTACATAATGACTGAATATGGTTCTATCTAATCAGTTTCAGGAAGTGTGTTTGCTCCAGTGGTGTGATTCACATCGACGATAGGCGTCCAACATCGATCGTTCTCCTGGATGATTCTTTAAGATTGAGAAGCCACTAAATACCCATCATGTGGATTTGTTTAAAGGATGTTGCAGGTAAATATAACAAAAAGGATGTGCATGCAGAACAGTGGAGGATGTAGGTGTCTTCAAAAAGTGGTGAGTGAGCGAAGCTCGAGTTAGATGAATCACAACACTTCTAAGATTCAATGAGCTACTTTTTCAGTACACATATATCCACAGGAGGTGTTAAAATGTTCATGGTGTCAATTAACATTTAATTTAATTTAATGAATATGGGGCTAACAAACCGTCGAACATTGCTATCATGTCAATACACAATCGTACCGACACATTTCCTATAGTCGCTTGTTTACAAAAATAAATCAAAGTGTGACTTTGGTGAGGCAAAGGGAAATAAATGAATACCAATACATTAAAGATAGAATGGAAATAGAGGTTAATGGTAAAAAATTATTAAAAAATAAAAGGCATTATCTAACTAAAGAGGGCTGTATCAGAATTATTAAGGACAACGATTATAATGATGGATAAAGGATAAAACAGTCTACATGGTAAAATAATCATGAAGCATTTGGAAAGCGTTACAAGGTGGAAATGAAAGTGAAGCGTGCATTGGAAATCCAAATGAAGGAGAAATGAAATGAAACGAGGAAGATAAAATGAAGGGTTTTCTTTTGAAAATGTTAAATACACCTTTGAAACATGAAAGCGGGGCTGGATATTTTTGAAAGTGAAGTCTGGAAAAGTATGTAAAAATAGGTACATTATTGTTTTTGAAAATACAAATAATACAAAAACTTGCACTTTGTTAGTAAAGTTGGAAGAGATTTTTCTGCATGTATTGGGCTGAGTGTTTATCTTTCTCTTTCATGTTTCTTTAGGCTTTTAGGTAATGTTTAATGCAGTGTAATGGTTGCATTTTTGAATGTCTAGGAACATGAATATATATTTTTTTCCTTTGAATATTACACCTAATTTATCTCGGATTGTGCCAATGTAGATTCGTTTAGACTAGGTTACATGAATAAATGCTCACATTTCTAATTTTGTAGGATAGGGTAGCATTATACTATTAGTTGTTTGTCTTATGACATTTTCAACATGCTGGTCCATTTCCAGATTTTTTTTTTTTAACCCTTCCCCTTTTTGCAATTTTTTTTTAAACTTTGGCAATTAAAATAAAAATTAAAAAATAAAACTCCAAAAATAGATGCAAGGGTGTGAAGAATAAGCTTTAACACTTCACTTAGAGCTATTTTGATTTCATTTTGAAGCCATGTTGAAATTATAATAATTATTCAAAGTTGTTTTTACAACCATTTTGTAATTTCAGATTTTACATGTTTTTATTTTTTGAAGGCAAATCAAACTTTAAGCTTTGCATTTCGTTTTTCTTTTGCAAGCAATAAATTAACTTCCCTTTATGAAAAATTGCAATTTCATTAAAGGGGGCTGATTTATATGGCATTTAAAAAGCCATTATTTTTAAAGCGATAAATTAATTTCTCTTTATGAAAATTCTAATTTCATTAAATGGGGGTAATTTATTTATCATATCAAAGGCTATTACATTTACCAAGTTACTCTATTTTTATGCTCAAAGTAACATTAAATGAATCCAATCATCATTTAAGGTTCACATTTAGACATATATTTTAATATTTGTTTCATGCTCAAAGCAGGATTTAAGGAAGATAAAACTTGTTTAAAATCTGCTTAACCAAAAGAAGATAAAATCTACCTAAAATAATTTGAGATAAAATGAACTAAGGCATTCACATCGTGGTCATTTGAGGTCCAGTCACATTTTTATTTTCTTTTAAGTTTCATGAAAAATAACGAGCATAGCAATAAAATAATACCAACATAGGCCCCTTGTTAACAATTACTTGCAAATCACTAAGGTATTCCTAGCACGTATTTGACACATTCACAAGATTACAAGCACACATTAAGTAAAATGAACCTTAGAGAAATTTTATTTCTTTGCAAGAGAGGGTTTTCTAATCAAAATCCTGACTGTGATGATGATTTTGCAATTGGGAAAAATTTCCACTCAATAGAATTGGTGCTAGAAGGAGGGCCTGAATTGGTTTACTTTATTGCTATTTAGATGCTAAATTGTTCATGTTTACTTGAAAGATTTATTTGAAGGCATTGGTCTTGGCTAACAAGGTTTTGTTGATCACATTCATTGATTTGAAAAGTCCTTTAATTGATGATGCATTAATGCTAACCTTTTTGCAAATTGAAGGATGTTCTTTATTACTATGGTTTAATTGATGCATATATTTTGATTGATAAACATGATGATTTATATGTGAAACATTTGAGGATTGTTAGTCATTTCATGCTTATTTGCAAGATATTTCTTTGACTAACAAAATTGGTATTAAATTTGTATTCTTTAAGGTCCACCAATGGCCATGTTTGCACCATGGATGATAGGAAATCCATTGAACATACCTAGATTTCAACATAGTTTACCCATATATTTTGAGATATATCTTCCTAGATTTGCATCTAATGGGATGAGGCCTGCAGAAGAACATATTCAAGTATTTAAAAGCTACATGACTCATTTAATATGGTTGTATTATGATGTTCCTTGTAAAATTTTCCCTTACACCTTGGACAAGTTTACATACGATTGGTTTACTAGTCTACCTTTAGGGTCTATCACTTCTTGGGCTCAACTAGAGGTAATGTTTCTCAATTAATTCAATAAAAATCTAGTTGACCCAATCCTCATGTATAATCAGTTTGTCACTATTCACAGAGAACCAAGTAATAATTTGAAGTCATTCACCGAAAGGTTCCATGGGCTATACACTCAATTGGTGGTACCATTTTTCCTTCCAAACGGAGTGACTATCCAATAATACCTCAATGCTCTTGACCCACTCACTTCCACATATTTGTGAGGGATGCCTTAAATCATATCTTTATCCCAAGCTTATACTCAGGCAATGGCAATTGAACAACAATTGAGTTATCAAAATTATGATGTGGATTTTGGATCATATAATATTCAACCAGCTAGTACCTCCCTTACCCACCCAAAAATTTGTGTACCTCAACCTACCATTCAAAATCAACCATCATTCTTAAGTGTGAATCAATTTTAGAGTACCCATCTTGATCATCTGTTGAATCATGTTCCTAAGATAAATTTCAATGATTTTCATAATAACATGATTTCAGACAATGGAGGAGTCCTAGATCTAACAAGTATTGAAACATGTGATAGGTCGAGACCTTCCATAGAATTAAATGAAATGGTTGAAGTGGTTGAGCAAGGAAGCCAACATGTTCCAAATAATGACCCTTTAGAAATAAAAGGCTTAGAGTCATTATTCATGAAAGAGGATTGGGACAATCATAGGAAGCTCAATGCAAGAATTGATCCACTTTTAGAAATAATTGAGCCCTCAAAGGTGGATGAAGGTGAGTTTGAAAATCAATCTATGGTTGAATTTAAATACTTTGAAGAAGTGGTTGAACATCACACCCCAATTTTAGAAGATTATTATTATTTTTGGAATAGATGGGAGGACTTTGCCACTCTTTCTACAAGTTGTAAATGCTAGTTCTACAACTTAAAAGAGACATCACTCAATTACAAGAACAAATGCCTCAAGATGCATATCTTGATAATTCTACAAATCATCCTTATGAGACAAAGGTTGAAGATACTAAAAGTGATATTATTTCAGACAATGGAGGGGTCCTAGAGTGGACTAGTTTTGAAACATGTGACAAATCAAGACCTTCCATAAATTTGGATGAGATGATTAAAATTGATGATCAAAACCTTCAACATCCTCAAAATAATGACCAGGAAGAATTTGAAGAAGATTTTCTTGAAGAGCTTGAAAATTACAAGGAGGATGCAATAGAATTTCATCCCATGGGTTTAGAATACCATTATTATAATTATTAGAAGAGGTATGAGGAATCATTGGTTTATCACACTCCTAATGATGATATGTCTATTTTTCTTGATATGCAAGATGCTAAAATATCTACCTCACTTGAAGATTTTAAAATTTTTGAACAATTTAAAAATGGCATGAAAGAAGAGATGGAATCTCATCAAATATTTCAAGAAGATAATGATTCTACTATTCTAGGAAAATAAGGGGAATCACTCACTTTGTTCCCATTTGAGGGGCAAGAAATTGAAAGCCTTGTTTCACCTAAGGACCCTATAATGTCTATGCTTCCTAATACAGAGAACATTCTAGAATCTTAATGGTTTGGGTTCGATATCGTTGATGATCTAAATGAAAATGTTACATCATTTGAGAGGACTCAAGTTTCTTTATCATGGAGTTGTACTAATTGACCCACCCCTAGATAGACAAGAATTATGGTTTGAAAAGGATGGACATATTTTCAATTGGGTGCCTAATTTTGGTTTTTTTTATAAACAGGTCATGGATGAAGAAGAAATGCTACATGAAGATGATGATGAAGACCATGAAGATGAAGAAGTTACAAATTCTCTCCAAGTATTGGTAAATGGAAATGTACCAAAGGTATAATCTCATCTTTTGTGTCCAACCATTCAAACTCCAGGTGAAGGTGTGTCTAATGCTATCAATGATGAAATGCCATTTGTGGTTGATAAATAATTTGAGTTAACTAATCCTCACACCACTAATGAGATTGCTTTGATGAGTGAAATGGAAGCAAATACCTTTGGGTTAATAAATCAAACTCATCAACAATTGATAATGGAATTTAGGATAAAACTTATAATGATCCTCATTTAGTGGATATCCTAGATGCTTGCAAATGGTTACATAGTTTTTATTAGCCTACAAACATGGAAAATGAATTGGCTTTGAAATTTATATAAATAGGTTCATGCTTGCAATATCTCATATTTGAAAAGGAAAGCCTAATTCTAAATCATGAATAGAATTGTGAAATTTATATTTTAATAAATAGACAAGATAGAATTGAATATCAATTATTGTATTATTAAGTTTATGGTTTGAAACCCCACTATGGGATTTCTAATGGAACTAGATCAAATTGGTGGGGTGAGAGAGGTAAAATAATGATTGTTGCACTTTATGGATTAGTCTTGTTTTGGCTAGATTCCTATAAATTTTGGCATGCATATTATGATATATATCTTTTAAAGTGTGCTAATCATGTTTGGGATCGAGGGAAGTGGTAGCCTATATTGTGCATCATCTTGTATCATATGGTATATTTGTACATGGTTTTGGTTTTCACATTTTGTTTTTGGTTTTTCTATTTTTGTGCTATATCCTTATTTTTTTAGTTTGGAAAGTTTTGTGTTTGCTTTCTTGTCAAGTTTGCATTAGGTTAGGTGTGGATTTATTTCTAATTTTTGGTTTACAAGTTTTGTGTTTTGGGTCATTCCCATGATTTGAGGTAATATTTCATGGTCACTACTAATGGCATCTTGACTATTTTTTATGCTCCTTTGTCATGAAGGGTGATTTACCTATCATGTGGATCAAGGAAAAAGGGATGAAGTTTTTTAGTAACCTCTCCTAGAATTTGGGACTAAGATAGTGAATTTTGGAATACTCATCATTTTGCTAAAGCTACACACAAACACATCATATTAAAGGGTATGCTTTGAGATATTGAAGGATGAAGTCATTTTGGTTTGAAAATTAAGGCAAAAATCTAATATGCTCCATCCCTAACTTCAAATACTCTCTAACCCATGTGGTGCATAAATTTTTGCAAGACCTTATAAAAAAAATAAGCAATGGAAAACACACTAAAATAAGTCACCAGGTTTGGATAAACTCCATCGGGGCTATGGATTTCTGACTGGCAGTAGGGCTCTGTCTAGACAAAGCTTGTTAAAAAAAAAGGCATTGCAAAATATCAATTAAACCATGGGTAATATAGATAAACTCTATCGGGGCTATGGACGTTTGACTGGTAGTAGAGCTCTATCTATAAAAAAAAATTGGGAGCAATACTTCATATCCTAATGCTAATCAAATTATGGAATCCAGATGTTTTTCAAGCATGCAAAATGAAATCACATTCACACACATTAAGCTACGGTAAATGATTAATGTGTTTCTAGTTGAAGATGTCTACCCCCATCTTCTTTGGATGTTGCTAGACGATGTATATTTCTCTAATATTTGGTTTGTTTATATTTAGAACTAGGTTGTTCACCCAAAATGCTCAGGAGAATTTCCTAGTAGACTCACCATTTGTTGTGGCCATTGTACAACTTGCCCCAAAATTTGGGACCCACCTTAAAATTTTGGTTTTGGGAGGTTTTATTGTCTTGGAGTGATAGTTTTGATGATTTTGTCCTTTAATTTTATGTTCCTATGTTTTGTGGCCTAGGTTAAGGCGATAGGTCTAAATTTTTGGGTTTGAATTTTAAATTATTAAGTTTAAATTTTCTCTTTTATATTATTTTATTTTGAATCTTAAATTGTTTTATTTAAAATGTATATATATAATAAAGAAAAAAATGATAAAATAAAAAGGAACAATCTATATATATAATAAAACATTTTATTTCTTTACATTTATATATATGTGTGTGTGTAAAAATGCCCTAAAGTGTTAATGGGAATCCTATTATCAATTATTTCAGGACTTTGTTTTAAAAGTTTATTTAATATATTAGTCTATTTTGCAACCATGACAGATGCTATGAGTGAGGATTTAAGAATGTAGATTATTACCAACAGGGTAGCCAGACATCGAGGAGGTCACCATGGACCCTATTGTTAGTAGCAAACATCTCAAGAACAAATGTGAGTGAATACCACGGTGATGTGGTGACCATTTGGATCTGAATACGTAGGATAGAGATCCACTGGCAATGGACAAGGTTGCAATGCAAGTGATAATACGATGATGGACTAAAATAAATAAGGAGACATAGGTAAAGATGCATGAGTTGATATGGCAAACATCACTGATTAGTGATGTGGACTATGACTAATTTATGGGCTATGTGATTTCAAGGAAAACCTTGGATTTCCAGTGGACAAACATGATGGACTCAATAGACGTTGGTGACTAGATAGATTGCATGGAGATGATGTGTTCGAATATTATGGAAAATACATGTGGGTCTGGTCAACTAGTGACTACTCCTGAGACTAATTTTGGTGAAGGGTCTATTATCAAGTGGTGTCATTGCTGGGACCTATGATCTGGTAGATGATAGGCCAATGATGAAGCTGAGTAAGAAGACCCCTATGATCGGTGTATAGTTTTATGATGAAGGGATGTGGCAGCCATGCCAATGATAACATTCAAGAGCAAAAATTACAGTGAAACACAGCAGAGAAACCATTCGAGCATAGTAGGCAATAGATAAGGTCTTGAAAACATGTGGCGGTGTCAAAATTACATACCTGAGTGAAATTTAATGAATGCAATCAGAGATGCAGGAGAGACCTATGATGACTAGGATAAAACATGGACTTCGTATGTCGATTAACATGAATAATGGAAGTTTTCATGGCATGGGGAGTGAAGTCCTCAAAAGCGACCCCCATAAAATTATACACCATATGTAGTGAGACCCGAATGATGAGGTTGCCATCCCCAGATGTGAAGGTCTTGCTATACCAAACTTTACGGTGTAAATGGAGGGTAATGTATAGCTTTTTTATCAAAATATCATCAAAAAAATGATAAATAAGGATTTTCGCAGCTATGGATGAGTGAGGTCCTCATGGATGATAATGCATGACAAATAGGAATGAGGAGTCCGAGAGTGATAGTAGGATCATATCGAGTGACTATGTGAAACCAATGAGAGTAAGCAATTGTCATTCGAATATTTTGGGTAGATGTTGCAAATATGCAAAGCAAAAGAAAATAGAGTCTTCACTAGCCATAAAACCCACATGGTAGACAATGTGGATCTGATGTAGATAGTGCCTGGATGATTATAGCATCAACTTGAGAAGACAAATTTTTATTAAATGGTGAAATATATGGTTTCACATGTACCTACGATTTTGTAACATCAAGACTATATATCATGATATACATCTGATAAATAAATATGGAGATCGAGTATGAAATATAATACAAAGAGAGGTATTCTTCTTTGGTTTAGAGCCCCAGTGGACATGAAAGAAACATAAATTATTGGGTGCACTTGTCCATAAAATTATGATGGCAACTCTAAAGTGGTAAAACATGATCACCAGACCCACATGTAAGAAATGTAATTTCTTTGGATCGATCTGAGGTTACAAATATGTTAACGCAAAAGGAATCTGACTACATTGACACCTACGTAATGATTGAATATGGTTATGTCTAATTAGTTTTAGGAAGTGTATTTGCTCTAGTGGCATGATTCATGTCGACCATAGGCATCCAACATCGATTGTTCTCCTAGATGATTCTTTAATATTGAGAAGCTACTAAATACCCATTGGGCATATTTGTTTAAAGGATGTTGTAGGTGAATATAACAAAGAGGACGTGCATGCAAAACAGTGGAGGATGCAGGTATCTATAGAAAGCGACGAGTGAGTGAGGCTCAGGTTGGATGAGTCACAACACTTCTAATCTCTGATGAGCTACTTGTTCTATACCCATATATCCATAGGAGGCGCTAAAAGGTTCATGGTGTCATTCAACATTTAATTTAATTTAATGAAGAGGGGGCTAACAAATTTTTGGATGTTGCTATCATGTCAATGCACGATCGTCCTGGCACATTTCCTATAGTCGCTTGTTTAAAAGAATAAATCAAAATGTGACTTTGTGAGGCAAAGGAAAATAAATGAAGACAAAGGCATTAAAGATAGAATGGAAATAGAGGTTAATGGTCAAAATTTATTGAAAAATAAAAGGTGTTATCTAACCAAGGAGGGCTATGTCAGAATTATTAAGAACAACGATTATAATGATGGATAAAGGATAAAATGGTCTGCATGGTAAAAGACTCGTGAAGCATTTGGAAAGCATTACAAGGTGGAAATGAAAGTGAAGCGTACATTGGAAATCCAAACAAAGGAAAAATGAAATGAAATGAGGAAGATAAAACTGAGAGTTTTCTTTTGAAAATGTTAAATACACCTTTGAAACACGAAAGCAAGGTTGGATATTTTTGGAAGCAAAGGCTAGAAAAGTGTGTAAAAATAGGTACATTATTGCTTTTGAAAATGCAAATAATACAAAAACTTGCACTTTGTTAGTAAATTTGGAAGAGATTTTTTTGCATGTATTGGGTTGAGTGTTTATCTTTCTCTTTCATGTTTCTTTAGGCTTATAGGCAATGTTTAATGCAGTGTAATGGTTGCATTGTTGAATTTCTAGGAACATTAATTTATTTTATTTTCCTTTGAAGATTGCACTTAGTTTATCTTGGATTGTGCCAATGCAAATTTGTTTAGACTAGGTTACATGCAGAAATTCTCACATTTCCAATTTTGCAGGATAGGGTAGCATTATACTATTAGTTTTTTGTCTTCCGATATTTTCAACATTCTGGTCCATTTCTAGACTTTTTTTTTAAACCCTTCCCCTTTTTGCAATTTTTTTTTAACTTTGGCAATTAAAATAAAAATTAAAAATTAAAAATTAAAACTCCAAAAATAGATGCACGGGTGTGAATAATAAGCTTTAACACTTCATTTAGAGTTGTTTTTATTTAATTTTGAAGCCATTTTGAAATTATAAAAATTATTCAAAGTTGTTTTTACAGGCATTTTGTAATTTCAGATTTTACATGTTTTCATTTTTTGAAGGTAAATCAAACTTTAAGCTTTGCATTTCATTTTTCTTTTGCAAGCAATAAATTAACTTCCCTTTATGAAAATTACAATTTCATTAAAGAGGGGTGATTTATATGGCATTTCAAAAGGCCATTATTTTTAAAGCAATAAATTAACTTCTCTTTATAAAAATTTTAATTTGGGGTAATTTATTTATCATATCAAAGGCTATTACATTTACCAAGTTACTTTATTTTCATGCTCAAAGTAACATTAAATGAATCCAATCATCATTTAAGGTTCACATTTAGAGATAGATTTTAATATTTGTTTCATGCTCAAAGCAGGATTTAAGGAAGATAAAACTTGTTTAAAATCTGCTTAACCAAAAGAAGATAAAATCTACCTAAAATACTTCAAAATAAAATGAACTAAGGCATTCACATTGTGATCATATGAGGTCCAATCACATTTTTCTTTTCTTTTAAGTTTCATGAACAATCACTAGCATAGAAATAAAATAATACCAATATAGGCCCCTTGTTAACAATTACTTGCAAATCACTAAGGTATTCCTAGCACTTATTTGACACATCTTCACAAGATTACAAGCACACATTAAGTAAAAGGAACCTTGGAGAAATTTCATTTCTTTGCAAGAGAGGGGTTTCTAATCAAAATCCAAACTATGATGGTGATTTTACAATTGGGCAAAATTCCACTCAACATACATATTAGTAGAGTGATATTTCCAAAACATTGCATTATCATAGTCCACTTCACCAAATTTGAATTGCTATTTTCCTTCCTAAAACACAAGTGTAACCACAAAAATTATAATAATTAGTTTATATGAAAACACATTAATGTTATAAAATAAAGTAGATATTACCAATGGAAAACATTAAAGTAAATCTTTATCATTATTTGATTCAGGAAGTCAACATTTTATTGTCATCTAACTTACGACTTCCTCTAACCATGGAAAGTACAATTTAATTTCATCAATCTCAATCAAAACCCCTCGATTGGCTATCCTATCTGCACATTTGTTTCCTTTCCTTAATGTATGTGTATACTTGATTTCTTCAAACTCTTTAGCAAGATCTTGAATTTCCACAATTATCTCTTATATGTTCTATGGAGCCTTTGCTTTCCTCAAAATTACATTTACTACTATGAGAGAATCACCTTCCATCCATACTCTATTCCATTTTATTTTTTTGTATATTTTTAACCCTTCTAAGTTTACCTATGCTTCAACTTAATTATTTTTCTTAAATCCGCTATTGAAAGCATAATGAGATAAAATATATCCTCTATTATTTCTAATTATTCCTCCTCATCTTGTTGGTCCTAGAATTCCTTTAGATGCTCCCTCAAAATTCAATTTAACCAACTCCACATCTAGTGATTTCCACTTTATATTTTTTATCTTCTTTTTGCTTCTCTTGTATCCAACATCATAATTCCATTTAATGGCTTGACTCCATCTATCAAGGATCTCTACTTCCAAATTAGGGATTGGGTGAGATGATAGGGTTGTTTTAGACTCCTCTATGGCTAAACATATCCTCCTTTTCATTACCTCTAAACTATTTTCTTTTCCTTTATTATTCTATTCCTTTCTAGCCATATAATCCAAAGTATTATATCTTTTGATATTTCCCATATTGTATATAAAGCCTCACTTGTATAAGTGCTTTGCCATTGTTTTAACCATTCTTCAATTTTGCTATTTATCACCATGCATTTACCAAATATATTAAGAATCCATTACCATAGTTTCTATACTATTGAGCAATGTCCAAAGAGATGATATATACTCCCCTTTTTAAACACATTGAGAGGGGCCATGAAAGCCCATTTTCATAAGGTTATCCCAGGATAAAATTATTTTATGACCTACTAGAAAAACAAATATTTTAACTTTAGTAATGTTTGGGCTATTCCAAATATCTCACCATATTCTAGTGATATTACTATTTTGTTTGTGCTTTATATTATATCCACTTCTTGTTGTGTATTTTCCTGAGCTATTCAACTCTCAAATTAATTTATTCTTGGCTCCCCTTAGAATAATCATTGTTGTTATCTTCCTAAATTGCCTTTTAGCATCAATGTCTTGTATACTTGTAAAAAAAATTTCTTTCCATTTGTATATTCCTTCATGATCCTTGTACAAAATGTTTGAAACTCTATCACTATATTTTTGTTGAAGTAATCTCATCCAAGGTTTCAAATTTGGATCTAAATTGATTAGGTTTTTTTATCACACCTAGTATCCATCCAAAGAGAATTTTTTCTCTAGTTCCCACCACCCATATTAAAATTTTAATCATTAGATTAATAGATTTTTTTAAACCATTCCAAAGAGCAAAACCATTTGGTAGAGAGAATGTAGTAAATATTAAACTTGGGTCATTGAGATCAACATACTTAGAAGAATTATTTCCCATTGTCTTTGACTCTCTTTGTACAATCTCTAGATTACTTTTCTCCTAAGAGCTAAGTTTACATTTGTAATAAATCTTAAACCAAGACCTCCTCTAGTTTTATCATCACACACCTTGCTCTGTTTCACCAAAGGAAATTTTATTTTATCATGTAAACTTGACCATAAAAAGGATCACATAATATAGATTAAACTTTTTTTAAGTGATTTTGGCATAGTATACAATGACATATAATATGTTGGAATGGCCTATAAGACTAACTTAATTAACTACACTCTTCCTACTAACGATAACCATCTACCTTTCCAAGCTAGTAGTTTATTCTAAACTTTACTAATAATTGGATTCCATAATTCTATCCTCATTCTCCCCTAAAATAAAGGCATCCCTAGATAAGTTGCTATAAAATTTTCCTCATCCATTTGAAGTAAATTTTAAATTCTTGCTTTGATATTAGCCGGAGTGTTAAAGAAGTAAATTTTAGATTTTGTCCTATTAACTTTTTTCCCTGATGCTCTTTTGTATTCCTTTAAAAATATATTCAAAGCTCTAGCCTTGTTTATCCTTTACCTTCTAAAAATGGTTGTATCATCTACAACTATTGATGGGTGATGTTGTTGATGTTATTACTAATTTTAAGTCCACTTATAAGACCATATTTGTAAGCCTTATTTAAGTTCTTACTCAAAACCTCTACCATAATAATGAACAAATAAGGAGATAGATGATATCCTTGTCTAAGGCCTCTCTTGTCTTTAAAATATTATATTACTAACCCATTGATCAAAATTGAATAAGAAATTATGGAGACATAAGATTTAATCCATCTAACCCATTTCATCCCAAGTCCAAGCTTATCTAAAATTGCAAAATAAAAATCCCATTTAACCCTACCATAGACTTTACTCATATCAATTTTTAATATCATTGCTTTCTCTTTTCTTAAATTTATTGAATGTATAACTTCATGAGCTACTATGATCCTATCCTAAATTTTTCTCCCTTTCACAAATCCTCCTTTCTCTTCTAAAATAATTTTATCTAACAATGGCCTTAATTGATTTGCCATCACTTTGAATATAATATTGTATGCCATATTACATATGCTTATGGGTCTAAAAGAATCAAATAATTCAGCATCTTTCTTTTTTGAAATTAGGATAAGATATTTTTCATTTATTTTAAAAGGTATGTATTGTTTTACCCTTAGATTGTTTCACTATCACCAAAAAATAATACTTCATTATTTATTAATTATGTTGGTAAAAATTTGTAGAGAGCCCATATAGACCTAGAAAATTATCCTTATTAAAAGAGAAAAGAGCTAAATGAACTTATTCTAGAGTAATAGGCTCCATCAATTTCCTATTGCCTTCATTTGCTATAACTAAAGTAACATCTTGAACAAGTTTATCATTAAGAACTTCAATCTCCTCTAATCCTAGAATATTTTGATAAAAATACTTTACCTATTTTCTAATTTCACTCTGATCTTCAATCCAAACCCCCTTTATTTACTTAATTCTACTAACTCTAGATGTCTATCTTTGTCCTATAACCATCCTATGAAAAACTTTATATTTTTATCTCCTTTTAACCAAGTTTATCTTTATTTTAATATCTAGGATTTATCTTCCTTACTCAAAATATTATAATATTCACTAAGCAACTCCCTTTCCTTTGAGCTTAGATTATTATGATCACCTTTTTGGAATTTTGAAATTTTATCTTTAGTTCTTCTTTCTTCTCAAAAATATTTCCAAAAGTGTTCTTGTTCCATTCTTTTAATCTAGATGTCATAAATTTAATTTATTTTGTAAGAGAATACAACCTACCATTTCATAAATAATTCCATGTTTGTTTTATCATATCAAAAAATTAAGGATTGTATTCCCAAATCTACTCATATATAAAATATGATTTTTTTTTAATTCACTTACCATCATTTTAACTCTTATTGGCTAGTGAACCAAACCTTGTTAAGGTATTAATTTTAGCACAAATTCCTTCATCTAGCCAATGATATGAGAGTATGCATCTATCTATTTTATTTTCTATAGGATTTTTATCTCTCCTATTGTTGGTCCATGTATAATTATCTTCTTCAAACTCAATCTCCCATAGATTATTGTTTTAAATAAAATCTATACAATATCTCATACTTTGGGTTAATTTCCTAATTTTCCCAATTTTTTCATCTAGCTTGGTTATGGCATTAAAATATCCTATGATCATGAATCGATTTTCTTGGTCTTTACTTCTCATAAAGGCTTCAATCCCACTCTAATATTCTAATCTACCTAACTGAGATGTAGGTCCATTGATATTGATAAGGATGACACAAATATTTTCAAAGTAGCAAGTGACTAAAGAGGCTATCCAATACCTATTTTTATGAATGGTTACATAGGAGGTTCTATAAGGATTCCAACAAGTTAGAATTCCCCATGTCTCTCCTTTAAATCCATAACATCCCATCCACATATTTTCCATACTACTTTCATAGTTTTTTTAACTTTTTTTTCCATTTTAGTTTCCTAGATACAAAGAATATTAGGCTTATTACTTAAACAGAGGTCTTGATACACCTCTAATTTGAGAGGGTATTACCACCCCTTATATTCCATGAGATGATACTCATGTCTCATTAAGTGCTATTGGACCTGCATCTGTATTACTAATATCATTTTGTTGTTTGGTAAAGAGAAGTTCAACCAACTTAGTTTGTGTTATTTTCTCTATGTTTGCTCTTGCTTCCTTAGATCTTGCTTTATAATTTGAGGGTTTTTCTCCTTTTTCCTTACATATATCAAGAGAAATTCTTATTATTCTATTCCTAATTATTCTTTCAAAATTTTATTTTTCATAATATTTATCCTCTCCTAGCTCTTCTATAGAATATTTTCACTTGTCCTATTCATTTTCTGGTATTTCCTTATTGATGGCATAGGTATTAATTTCTAAAATTGCATTTTATTTACCATTTTTTTCTCTTGAATGGTGCATGGTACTTCAAGAGAGTCTTCAAAATTTGATGAGATACATTCCTTAGGTTCATTTAGAATGTTATTCCTTAAATCGGGATCATACTAAATAGACGGTTCCTTGTTAATATGTTGAACCTGGTGTACCGTCCTCTAAGTCTTGGTCTACCTTTTCTTCATAGGCTAAATCCTAAAAAGAGTTGGTATTTCTTCCAATATCCTTCCTTACTGGTCTCCAATATTTATTTTCTTTCATTTTCTAGATCTATTTTTTGGAAGCTAAAAACCATCTTCATCCATATCCATTTATAAGTTTATGTTAAAGTTTTCTACATATGATTATGTTGGGCTCTTATTAGGGCATGATCTCTCAATATACCCCACCTCATGACATATTATATATCTAAAATATATGTTTTCATAATCTATGATTTGGGATTCACATATCATCCCCATACTTAAGAATGATTTATTATGGTAAAGCTTTACTTATATCAATCATGACTGTAACAAACCAAATTTACCGACCATTTCAAGATTTTTTTATTTTTTTTATCATATTTATCTTATAAATCATATAACTAATATTAAAATCAAGGGGTTACTTTAGAATAATCACCATGTGGTTCTCTTAATATTAATTTCCAAGTAAGTCCAAGGATTGCACTTTACAGAATTGATGTGGTTAGTGTTTATCTTATGGCATAGGGGTGGCCAACCCTCCTGTAATAATATCAGTGGTAAATCTCATTTACCACCTATTTGGAAATTCTCCTATATTAATCCCATTAAGATCAGGAACGCCATTTTCCCTTACTAACTTAAATTAAACATTAAGCTAGATCCATAGGTCCAACTGACCACGGAGTAGGTGTATGCCTCGAATATTAAGCATTATTTCATAAGGATAGAATACCAATCAAATGCAATGCTTAACTAGAGCCATGTGCATAATGGGTAGTTAAGGTGATCATCAAATAGATCCATATAGACACCCTGTGTCTATCATATACCTTGCTCAATTCATCATTAATATCCACGATAAGAGATAGAATATAGACTCTTACCACTTGATAATTCTTAAAGGATTACACTATGATTCATATAAAAATATGACTACTTCATTATCATTATAGCAAGGTTACCCCTTGATTTTTATAAACCTCATCTTTAATTCTCAACTAAATATTGAACTCTAACCACATCAACATATGATAACATCATAAAATGAACATAGTTAAACTTCAATTCCATATTTACTCGTAAGTGGAAATTACATAAGTTACATCCTCTCTTAAAGAGTGAGACAATACATTTTGTTCCAAATTTACAAGCAATCCTCAAATAAAGGTTTATTTACAATAGAGGCATATCCTCTTGGAAGCCTTAACTATGACATTTATACAAGTAAATCCTGCATAGCTCCAATCTCCCCTCAACTCATATCAAACCACCAAGGTTAGGATGATGGTAGTAAGGTATCAGTAATAATCCATACATGTATATGAATATGCAATTTAATCAAGCAGTATGCATTTTTTCAATGAATTTTCTCATTCAATCTAGTTGCATCATAATGTAATTTGCATATAAACATTCCATTAATCAAAGGAAGGAAACAACATAAATTTCCAAAGAGTAATATCCAAACCATATTCATTCCATATCATTTTCCACAAAGATATTCCTTTAATCATTAATTTCATAAGAAATCATCTCTAATTAATAAAGAGATAACCCCATAAATTCCCTTGGGAATGGATCCCTTATCAATTATTCTCATACATATCAATAGATGCTTTCATATATCAAAACTTATTTCATTCACAAGAAATAGTAGTTAAGCAATGGATTACATTATTCCATTTCTACAATTTATTTGTAACCAAAAATATTTATTGTCTTCCACATAAATGATTCTAAATATTTCCTCAAGATCTACTATAGTCTTCACAAATTTATCATAAATTTAAACAATAATTTACTTATAGGATTACACTATAGTTTATACAATTTTTACCACAAATTTAGATCATAAATATCTCACTATAGTTTTCATAAATTTGACCACAAATTTATCTCATAATCTATCATACAAGATTTCACTATAGTTTCTACAAATTTTGACACAAATTTGTCCCACAAATTTTGTCACAAATTTGTTTTGTAAATAAGATTACACTATAGTTTTTCTTCAGATTTGGTCTCATACTATAGTCTCAATAATATATCCATAATATTATTCTATATTCTCTACAATTTTACCTCAATTTGCAGCATAATATTTTAGTAGGATACTACTATAGTTTTCACAAATTTGACCTCAAATTTATCTCATAATCTATTAATCTAGATTATACTATAGTTTTTAAAAATTCTGACACAAATTTATCCCACAAATTTGGTCACAAATTTGCCTCATAAACAATATTACACTATAGCTTATTTCAAATTGGGCCACAAATTTGACTCATACTATAGTTTCATATATCCATAAGATTATATTAGAGTCGCTACAGATTTTAACACAAATTCATCCCATAAATTTTGTCACAAATTGTCTTGTAACAAGATTACTAAATAGTTTGTTCACTATAGCTTTTACAAAATTTTCCTCAATTTTTTCTATAGGTTTTCAATAAAAAACTTTATGTAGTTATTTTTCCAATAATATTTTCTTTCTCTATTATCCCCTTTTTACTCTAAAGCTAATGATTAATAATATCAAAAGGGTTTCATATAAAAAAGGGTTTCAATTAGCAAATAAAATATTTAAATGAACAATATCCTTATTACTCTAAAGCTAATGCTTAATAATATCAAAAGGGTTTCCTAAAAATATATCGACATCACAACTTAGTCAACCGATCAAGGATCAGCAATGTGATCAATATAATCTAATCAAACTTACTAGAAACTATCTGTTAGCACCCTAGTCTTCATGATTAGATGGCTAGTGCATGCTATCCCCGATCACAACTCGTGGTCATGTAAATAGGGATTCCTTATAAATATCTCCACATGCTCCTGTGGGGAGCATGTGGGATTTATTACCACATAACATACAAAAGAGGGTTTTAGACCACCACATTTCAAGAAATCAAACCATTCACCATTAACATGTGGTACCAAATGACATCCATCCACCATTAACACATGGAACCCAATGACACCAAGGTATACCGACCAACAATGCAAGTAATTAATTAAACCATGCATATCTCCAACCTATACAACATTGACCACAAGTGGTGCAACTCTCAAACACCACATTATGGTCAAGTAACTATGTGATAACCCCTCCCTTTAAACCATATTAGGGCTCTAAAATGTCCTATGTGGGACTAAAACTAAATATCCCATCACTTATCTACCTTCAACGCAAATTCAAATGTAGAACACCTCACGCATAGAAAAAACATGAGGATTATTAATCTATTAAAACCTTTGAGGTGCAATTATAATTCATTCATTTCTTGGTGTGGTATTCAAACAAAGACCATTGGCCCAATCATTATTAGAAAAACTTGTTATAGGTTATATTTTAGAGGTTTTGATACAATAAAAATTTGTAGCATGCAATCATCATGAAAATATGTATAAGACCTTAAAACAAAGCCTTAGGAGCCTAAATGTGCAAAAAATATGAGATTTTTGTGTTAGTTATCTCAACCAAAGCGTTCAAAACTAGCATAAAAAAGAATCATGAGACATCTATGTTAGTCATCTCAACCAATGCTCTCAAAACCAGCATAGGGATCGACATCAGTGACTGAGAAACATCTGATGTGAGTTTGCTTGGATTTATTATACATCCTTATTGAATATATTTTATATAACATGTATCTTTCACAAGAAGTAGGGTGTCTATCACAGTATAATAGTTAGCCTAATTGTGAAGTCAACAACATACAATATTGTAATAATCATTCACTTTATTGAAATAAAGTTTAATATTGTATTGGAAACAACATATTGCACATTATAAGAGAAAAAAAGGTAAGGAAGACACCTCAAACATGTTACTTTAATAGAGTTGAGTCTTTATTTTTCAAACACTTAATCCTTCCCAAGATCCTCCTTCGTTCCGCACTCTTATTGAATAATAAGTGCAACTATTTATAGATTTCTAAAATCTAAAGTCAACTTGCGAAAGGTCTTTCTAATATTCCTACAATAAGATTAGAATGGTCACGATTTTATGATATTTGCTCAAAATTCAAGCTAAGGAATTATCCAAGAGGTAACATTTTCAATTATCCAAATATTGATAAATCCTTGGTTCCATTTTTTTCTTCTTCTTCTAGAACTTAGGCCATTGTTTTATTCTTTTTCTAGAATGTGGTCATCTTTTCTTCTCCTACAATTTAGCTTAAGTTTATTAGGCTAATTATGGAATTAATTAGACCACAAGTGATTTTATTTTCAAATATATTTTCAAAGATATATTTAAAAAAAACATTAAATAAATCACAAAGCTTTACAAAACCAAACATTAAACCTTGTTTCATAAAACAAAAGAGGTTGGGTCAATATGGGATGTTACATACTCCTCCCCTTAGACTAAACATAGTCCCTTATGTTTCTAAGGTTAGTAATAATTAATATACTTTCACAATATTTTTCTTTAAGCAATGTAAATTAGCAATCATCATGATACTTTCTAGAATCAACAATCATAGGCAGTCAATGCAAACTCAAATTCCCACCATTGTTTTATCCTTTCGAGGACACTCTCTGATAGCTCTGGCTATCATTGTCCTACTTAGAATAATAGTATCAAACATCACAGTACAATGGTGTAAACATGAGTGTAAAATGCACCTATATGAGGGTAATTATTCGTGTTACCATTGGGTTTCTTTGTCATCATTTCCCTTTTTCCAGTATCCCGCTCTTGGTGTTTGATCAACTTATTCCACCCACAATAATACCTGGACCTATGGTACAAAAAATACCAGTAGTACCATATTATTCAAATAAATATAAAACATTCATACTGCATGAATAAGTATTGAAACATTTATCAATACATAAATAAAGTCAAAGCATTGAAAACATCTATCAATGCATAAATCCCATCATAAAGCATAAATATCATCATAAAGAAAAAATATCATCATAAAGCATTGAAACATCTATCAATGCATAGTCTATGCTATAGTAATGTGTTGTTAAACATTACAAATTATCTTCAAATAAATAGGAAAAATGTCTTCTCATATCCTCCACTTTTTCTCAAGTGGATTTTCTTTCTGAGTATAGGTACTACTAGACCTTGCATTATTCTATGTTTCACTTCCTTATTGCCTTGAAGCAAGACTCTGAGGTCTCGATTAGTATCACCTCCTTGGACAAGGGATCCGCCATCATTCAAGAGTAAGGGAGTGGCTTGCCCTTCCAAATTTTTGACCTCCGATGGTAGCAAATTTCTTGTGGTTCATCTCATTTTTGCTTGATCCTGCATGTTGTGGATATATTTTTGCATAATGGGGACCTCCACAAAGAAAGCAACCATTTATGGGTCCTAGAAAATATTCAAGTTTATTTCCTTTTGCCTAGTCAGTGAGAGATGGTTCTTGTTGTTTCAATGTCAGGAAAGTTTCATTATCATTGTTCACCTGGATTTTCTTCTTGAAACTCCCTTGTTTTTTTGCTAGTTTTGTTCTTTCTCCCATTTCATAAACCCAACACTCTTTATATATCTTAATATTTATAGATAAAATTTCAATAAGACTGCATAGTTGAAAATAGGATTTTTCTTATATGTGTTGGACTTGGCTTGCAACATCTCAGGTTTATATTTTTGATGACTTTGTTGAACTAGTTGTTCCTTATGGTGTTGTATTTTATCTTGTAGCTCAAAAATCATTGTAAAAATATTTTCTCCACCACTCTACTTAATATTCTCAATTTTCATCTAAGAGACCTAGTTTATCTCATCTTTTGTTACAATACATTCTTTTTACTTCGCATTTTAGGGACCATTTTCCTAATATATAAAGAGTAATGTTAGATTACAATATTTTCTCAAGTTGTAATGCTAGCTTCTATCTTAGATCATTAATATTTGTATAGCCAAGAGTCGTATTTACTCATGAATATTATGCTATGGTACAAACTATCTCAAATAGTATGCAACATGCTATTGAACTTGACCATTGCTTTGGATATCACAAGAAAACTTGAGTGTTACCCACTATAACACTCTTGAAGCAAGAAGACTTGAGGTGATTCCAGTTGTATATTTCTCAAGTATTGGGGACATATTATCCAATTATTAATGAAATACGATCAATAATAAAATTTTCCCATAGAAATTATTCATGTTTTAAATATATTATTAATGTTATAATAATATAACTCACTTATTGAATAAAAATTATTTATATTACACATATATGTAAAATACATGTTTATGGCTAAATGAGTACAATCTATTGGAATACACAACATATACCCTTATAGTACATAAATGGTGGCTTTATATCCATAATATGACATGCTTCACTATTGATGTCTTTTGATCCTTTCACCATTCTGGGTTAGACATAATTCTTGCAAAGAAGTAGTTCGAGGTCTACCTCATCTAGCAATACTCCTACGACCATGTGGCATATTAACTGTGAGCATACCTTGACTTACTAGCATGTAGAGGTAAGAAGTCAAGTAGGCATATATGTACTCATTCATTGCTTGCCAAAGTTGTGAATTCTCATCTGGTATGGCTATCATCAATCCTTAATCATTAATTTGGGCTAGCTCCTATCAGAGTACATCTCATTCTGCTCTAAATATTCCTTTCTAACTACAACTGTCAAATTTTCTACCTCAAGTAATCTATCTCAGATGATCCACCTACTTCAAAATACTCACTATCATTTCTGTGGTAGTTTGAAAGACCTACTTTAGCCTCTAGCTATTGGCATACTTGATGCCTAGGAAGTTATTCGACTTCCCTTTCTTATTTGTTAATGGTTTTTGTTTAGCCATCCTTTTTTTTACCTTTCCACACCTTGCCTTTGCTGGGTGGACCACCATTGGTCATATGCTATGGTTGTACCTACATCATCCATATTTAGAACCCATATGACCTCATCTATATCTAAGGTTAATGGTACCATTTGTGCTGGTACTACTTCTTTCCTCCCTTTCCTTGTATAAATCATAGGAGGGTCCAGTATTCATTGATTAATACCGAACTACCACAATACTTGAGTATCTTGGAAATACCCGTACTGTGTGCTTACTCGCCCAATCATCCACCTTGTTCATTGTACATGAGCTAGTTGAAATCTATCTTGTACCCATATTGAAGCTATTCTCCATGGCCTCTAGATCACATCTTGGGGTTTCAAATTTTCCCATATAGAATGATATAGCTCCCAATTATATTCTTGTGGCCTTCTTAACCATAACTCCTTCTCCATTTGCCATATTAATGCATAGGGTACTTATGGATATACCAAGTTATGTGAATCATAAGGTAACCCTTGAGGTCTCCTTATAGTCTCATTTTCCCAGGCCCATACCTACAACAAAAGGCTACAAATTAACCCTGATCGCTTTATTGTTCATACTTTGAACAAATATCTATAGGCATAAGCCAACAAGTTTGGTGCCCAAGAAAACACAATTGAGTATTCCACTAGGTCCTGCACAACCCCTAGCATATTCCAAGGGAATTGTGCACCTCGTGAATCAGGTAGAATGACATTCGATATGAGCACCATTACCATAGCTTGCCTAGGTGATAGTTTATCGAACATGAAAAGCAATTCATACAATATACCACCATTATCAGTATTAATGACTTTCCACTCAAATTTGAACACTCTCTCTAGAACCAATCATTTTTCTATTTTATTTGTGGCTATTATTGTACACCCTTCAACTGGTAATCGATAGATCTGGTATGCATCCTCCAAGGTGATAGTCATTTCTCCAGTAGGTAACTAGAAATTTCCCCTATTAGGATTCCATATTTTAATCAGTGTTAATAGATATCCTCTATCAATATGTACTAGTTCCAAGCAGGCAACTCCTGCTAAACCTATCTCACTTAACCATTGCCAATCATTGGCATCCAACACACTCCTAGCTCCTTGAAATATTGGCCTAAAGGTGGTGCGGGGTCTAATAATATTTAATGGTATTATTTATTTCAATCCGACTTCATGACTCATTTTGATATTACTAGAAGCCATATTCTTATAGGGTGTGTAATAGTAGATCAACGAGTAAAAATAGTAGAATCAAGAAGCATACTATGGGGTTTACCCCAAGCATGATCACTATAAATAGTGCAAACCCTAATACTGGTATAATCATACTGGAATCCATAGGTTGACTCTTATTGCTATAAAATTCATCCAAGTTCAACTTATCTTCAAAGCCTATGATGTGCTTGACAACTGGTTTGCTCATTCATCTAATCGATCATAACTCAATTTTCTTGAGTCTAATCAATCATCCTTCATGGATCATGTTTTGATTAACTCTTAAGTAATTCATTATCAATTTTGTTGTAATTTTTTAAGGATTCATTGTATCTCTTTGTACTTGAAACCTTCGTATTTCTAGACGTGTTTGACATCTTACCCTATTTAGTGTCTTATCAATGTATTTTTTGATGATTTTATCAAATTTCACATACAGGTTTATTCATACACCATATTCTTGGGCATATTTTATAACTCTAACTATTACATATTTTTTTACCATGATTCTTACCTCGAGCCAAGCACCATCCCTTATTTACACCTATCACTTCTTGAAACCGTGTATCAGGATTCTCCTAAATTAGGATTTCTTTCAAAAATTTATCTTTTTATTTTTTATGCATGGGAGACCTTTTGAGTAATTATTCTAAAATAACAGTGAGTACTCCTATGCAGGTAATAATATCACATACTTCATGTAGTGAGGTTATCTCGCATTTAAATAGAGTAAAACACATAATTAAGCTCGACCACCTCTCGAGTGGTCAGTTGGCATGCTATATAGTTTTTTGGTAGCAATTTAGGTGTAATTCTCCACCAAAATATCATTTCATGGAGTGTTTTAGGTGGAGCTAGTATGGATTTTCTCCGTCCTTGACTTCCTTCACCATGGTTGGGATATATAGCTCCTTTCTATGGTCAAAGGCCATGATTGTATTGTAACATTGATCAAGAATATAAATAAAATAAAATATTCTTTTTTTGATCACTTGATCCTATTCATACTCTTGCCTAATCGCAAGGTATTATCACAATTGTACTTCCAAATGGGATCAAATTTGGGGTATGTTTCAGGATATAACATTTCCTAGCCAATATTTTAACCAATTTCTAAATCTGGCCGAAAGCCAAATTGTATTATAAAGAAAGCATCCTTTTATCTTGAAAACACTATGTATCAAGCTTGTTAATTCTAGGTTTATTTCATAACTCATTTTAGTAACTCTTGTTGTTCATCATGCAATTCTTAAGTAAGGGAGAAACTTAGCTTAAGGTTACCGATGCCAAGTTTAGTTCCCAAGTACATTGCTTAAAACCCACAAGCTACAGGGGATGTATTAATATCTTTCAATCTGAGTCACCAATGGTTCAAGAATGTACGAAAAAGACTTGTACATCAATAACCTTTAAGCATTTAATTTTTCTCTTACAAAGCATGTATTAGTTTAGAGTTCATCTATGGAACTTTTATTTTTATATCCTATAATTCTTTCATGGAAGCTTTTAGTCCTACGACTGGACTCTGATACCAACTATAATAACCCAAATTTACCAACCATTTCAAGAATTTTTTTCATATTTTTTTTTATCATATTTATCTTATAACTCATATAGCTAAGATTATGATCAAGGGATTACTTTAGAATAATCTCCATGTGGTTCTCTTAATATGAATTTCCAAGTAAGTCCAAGGCTTGCACTTCACAAGAATCAACGTGGTCAATGTCTATCTTATGGCATAGGAGTGGCCAACCCTCCCATAATAAGACCAGTGGTACATCCCATTTACCACCTAGTTGGAAATTATCCTATCTTAATCTCATTAAGATCAAGAACACCATTTTCCCTTACTAACTTAAATTAAACATTAAGCTAGCTCCATAGGTCCAACTGACCAAGGAGTAGGTGTATGCCTTGAATATTAAGCATTCTTCCATGAGGATAGAATACCAATCAAATGCAATGCTTAACTAGAGCCATGTGCACAATGGGTAGTTAAGGTGATCATCAAATAGATCCACATAGACACCTCATGTCTATCATATACCTTAATTTATCAATTCATCATTAATATCCACGATAAGAGATAGAATCTAGACTCTTCCCACTTGATCATTCTTAAAGGATTACACTATGATTCATATAAAAATATGATTATTTCGTTATCATTATAGCAAGGTTACCCCTTGATTTTTATAAACCTCATATTTAATTCTCAACTAAAGATATGAACTCTAACCACATCAACATATGATAACATCGTAAAATGAACATAGTTAAACTTCATATTTCATATTTACTCATAATTGGAAACTACATCAGTTACATCCTCTCTTTAAGAGTGAGACAATATATTTTATTTCAAATTTACACGTAATCCTCAAATAAATGTTTCTTTACAATAGAGGCATATCCACTTGGAAGCCTTAAATACAACATTTATACAAATAAATTATGCATAGCTCCAGTCTCCCCTTGACTCTTATCAAACCACGAAGGTTAGTATGATGGTAGTAAGGGATCAATAACAGCCCATACATGTATATGAATATGCATTCTAATCAAGAAATATGTAATTTTTAATGAATGTACTCATGCAATCTAGTTACATCATAATGTAATTTGCATATAAACATTCCATCAATCAAAGGAAGGAAACAACATAAATTTCCCAAGAATAATATCCAAACCATATTCATTCCATATCATTTTCCACAAATATATTCCTTTGATCATTAATTTCATAAGCAATCATCTCTAATTAATCAAGAGAGAACCCCATAAATTCCCTCAATAATGGATCCCCTATCCATTCTTCCCATACATATTAAGAGATACTTTCATATATCAAAACTTATTTCATTCACAATAAATAGTAGCTAAGCAATGGATTACATTATTCCATTTCTATAATTTATTTGTAAGCAAAAACTTTTATTGTCTTCCACATAAATGATTCTAAAATTTTCCTTGAGATCTACTATAGTATTCAAAACTTTAACATAAATTTGCACAATAATATCCTTGTAGGATTACACTATAGTTTATACTATTTTTACCCCAAATTCAGATCATAAAGATCTCACTATAGTCTTCATAAATTTTACCACAATTTTATCTCATAATCTATCATACAATATTTCACTATAGTTTCTATAAATTTTGACACAAATTTGTCCCACAAATTTTATCATAAATACATTTTGTAAATTAGATTACACTATAGTTTTAATTTAGATTTGGTCTCAAACTATAGTCTCAATAATCTATCCATAAGATTATTCTAGAGTCTCTACAATTTTACCTCAATTTGCAACATAATATTTCAATAGGATTAAACTATAGTTTTCAAAAATTTGACCCCAAATTTATCTCATAATCTATCAAACAAGATTATACTATAGTTTCTACAAATTTTGACACAAATTTGTCCCACAAATTTTGTCACAAATCTAGCTCATAAACAATATTACACCAGTTTCTTTCAAATTGGGCCACAAATTTACCTCATACTATAGTTTCATCTATCCATCAGATTATATTAGAGTCTCTACAAATTTTGACACAAATTTGTCCCAAAAATTATGTCACAAATTATCTTGTAACAAGATTACTACAAATTTTATTCACTATAGCTTCTATAAATTTTCCTCAATTTGTTCTATACGTTTTCAATAACAAACTCTATGTAGTTCTTCTTCCAATAATATTTTCTTGCTCTACTATCCCCTTTTTACTCTAAAGTCGATGCTTAATAATATCAAAAGGGTTTCATATCAAAAAGGGTTTCAATTAGCAAATAAAATATTTAAATGAACAATCCCCCTTTTTTTTGATAAATTAAAAGGATTTTATTAAGAAACGGGTTTTAAGGATCCCAAAAACTTTGTACAAAAATAGCACGGATTGCTACAAGCAAAATAGAGAACCAACAGGGGATGCAACCCCACAACAATAATATTAGAAATGCTAGCAAAGGATGCAACCCTACTTGAAAAGCAAGAAGAGAGAAGAAAGGGACACTGCCCAAGCAAAACAGACAAACAGGCTCCATACATGGTAGTCGTAAAACAAAACAATAATTATCGAGGAAGTCAATCCTCAGTGGCTTTCTCATCTTCGTCCTTGTCCTCATCTTTCACTTGATCCTTAGGCTCCTTCTTAACTGCAACCATGTCATCATCAACTTAACAGGCTTCGATCTCCTACCCTATTTGCGCACCAAAGAAGAGCATGTGGAGGGCCTCTTTGAGGTCAATAATAGAGTTCACTAAAGCATTCATCATACTTGTCATTGTAGATATGATAAATTCCTTTAGTTTTTTGACTTCATACTCTACGTCCTCATCATTAGCCTTGATTTCTATCACTTTCTATTTAACTTTTGCAAACTGGTCTTGTAGACGGGTTGATTTCCTGATAGGTCCTTCAGCTCTATAAAATTTGATGTTTTTTTTTGCCTTTAATTCATGCACAAATTCAATAGTCTTTATTTTCCTTTTCAAAAGGGACAAGAGGACAGGGTACCCAATAGATTTCATAGCTATACTGGGCTTACTCAAGGAAGGCATGGGGTGGGATTCGGGGCTATGAGTCAGGATGTGACTGTAGATGAATTTGAAAATCCCTTGGTGGGATGGGAGGTCAATTCCTTTCATTTTTATAGGATTTTATGGAGTAATTTATAGAATTGATGAGGAACTAGAGGATATTTATGGGATTCACATCACATAAATGGTTGACAAAAGATAAGTAGAAACTACATAGGACTTTCTTAGGATCTTCAATAGTGATGAATTCCATGATAGGTTTCATCACATCGTTCCATGGCATGAGGAGATCCTTCCTAAAAATCCCTTGTTTCACCCCTTTGAATATTCTTTCATTATCCTTGAACTCTTTCAGCTCAACTTTCCAGTTGTGCTTCTCCTGGTGGATAGAACACCCTTTCACTGGCTGCCCTATGATGGTTGACGAGATTAGCATCAATGTAGAAGCTCCTCCCTTGGATAGTGATGCATCCATTCTCCCAAGTCTCCAATAATGCCATGGTTATATCAATTTCATTTCTAGAAAACATATGGAGGAAGGGAAAAAAATTCCCCTCAATCAAAATTTTTTCAACTAGGATATCACACTCAACCTTACTTGGCTCAAAAAAACTCATGTTGGGCAAGTATTCGAGGATGGTAAAAGGACCAATAAGGTTGAGGATAAAGAAGTTTTGGGTGGAGAACACATGCACTCTACATCGATGAGTATGGGGAAAATTTAAAGGAGGCAAGATATTGGGATTGCAGGAAGTGGGGTAACTCAGAGCACCTATTTTAGATTTATGGGGAAAAACCTAATAAAATTGGGTGGTTTTCCAAGACTTGACATTGTTGAGATCTCCAAAGTGTTTTTAAGTTAGCAATAAGGATTTTTATTTCCCATTACTTTTTTGGTTATGATTACCCAGAGAGGGAGTATCCCAAGGAATATTTTGAATGTTGGTGATGATTATCCCTTGTTCTTCACTCTTATTGGGCATTGGGCCATAGAATTTGCTTTTGGAATATGAACAATCGTCGACGCTACCAAAATTTGCCCTCGAGAATATGTGCTCCAAAACCCAATGCACGGTCTTGGAAATAGGTCCATTACCACATCCTATAAGGATCATCTAAATTTGAACTGAAATGCCATTGGATATTAGACCTTTAGAGAACGTGATATCTTGGTTTGGCCTATCTTGGACCTGATTATTGATTTATCCAATGCTAGTACAATGTCGAGGAAAGAAGCGGTTAAGGTTCTTGGGATAAATTTCATCATGAATCAGCCCACTATTGGAAGTTGTAGCACCACCTAAGTCACTGAACACGAGAAAAAAAACTTGCCATAATTTGAAAAAATAATTACTATGAGTTTCCAAAAAACCTATCAAATCAAGCATGACCTTATTGTGGTGGAACTCAATCTACGTAGGAAACTAAAGCTTAATAATTTTGAATAGTTTCTTGGTCCATAATACTTTCAACTTATTTGGAAAGGTTTCGTATCCATGTGGTTAGCCCATTGGCATAAACACCTTTGTTGGCTATCCAATTAATAACCTTATTAGACTCATGGAAAGTATGCTAGAAAATATTTTAAGGATGGCTTAGGATGAGGATCCTGGCCTCCTTGATGCAATCCTTGATTCTCCAGGGAGGTTTTTTGTTCATCCTGAGGTAATTGATTGTAATCAAGAAATATCCCTCAATAATGATATTTTAGGATAATTATTTGCTAACTCTAGCCCCCTCCACAAAGTTCTAGCTTCAACAACATTTTTGGTTTGTGATCCCATGACTCTTCCAAAGTGATCTCTGAGGATGACTCCTACCCCTGCAATTCCTATATTAACTTTGGTAGATCCATCAAAATTCAATTTGAGTCCTCCTCTCGGGGGGGATCCATATAGAAGAATTTCTCTGGTTGGGTCTAGGATTGATAATTTTATCCTCAATAAGGATATTCAAGGACTTTCTTAAGGATAATTCTAAGATGGCTGCCGATCTAGAGGACGGGGGTATAAGTGTGGAATTATATTTATAAAAACTAAGGTTTCTATTAAAAATGGAAGTGTGGAGTGGGAATCTAAGAAAGCTTTGCAATTTTGTTCAAGCCAAACTTACCAAAAAAAGATGTGAAGACAGGAAGTCCAAAGGAATTTTAGTCTAGGATTGCAAAAAGGATTGGGCCATTGGAAGAACAAGTGAAATATAGAATTAGGCTTTGTCCATGATATGGAGAAGGTCTAGAAAATATTGCTTAGGACATCCTCAAAGAAAAATCAGGTAAGGAAAAGGTGGTGGACATATTCCCAGTTGGAAATACATAGGTAGCATCTATTAGGGACAATGCCTCTCCAAAATTAAGTTTTCTATAGTAAGGATATTTTTTTGAAATACTAACTAGGAGAAAAATATATCTTAGGCACAAGGTTCTTTGGGCAGACTATGTTGTGAGGGAAGGATTGATCCTTAGGGCTCAAAAGGATTAGATAGGTATACTTGACTGAAAATTCATCACTATCATTTAGATCCCAAACCAAACAGTCTACCTGGTTTCTAGAAGGGATAATGGTTAGATGTAGAAGAGAATTTATAGCTACTACTTTAGTAGGATGAATGTTGTTTCTTATTGCCTTACAGGTTCTCCTATTGTCATTCCTACAAATAAATTCAACAACTTTTAGCCCAAAGTTAACATCAAGGTAATTTTTCAGTGTGGACAAGTTCTGATATTTTATTAGAGGATGGTTAGTGATCCACCTATCATTCCAAAAATATATTTTGCTTCCATATCCAACTCTCCACCTAATACATTTTGTAATAATAGTCTTGGTATTTAGAATATATTTCCAAAAAGTCGATCCTCTGGAAGGGGCTTGTTCATCCAAGAAATTTGTTCTTTGGAGGTACTTCCTTTTGACTATCAAGATCCATTTGCAACTATCTATTAGAATTTTCCAAGCTTGTTTAGCCAGTAAAGCTAAATTTAGGATATGAATCCTCCTTAGGCCTATTCCTCATTTTTCCTTAGGTTTGCACACCTTTTTCTAGGCAACTAGGTGAATGCATTGCTTATTTTTTGAACTAGACCAGAGAAATGTTTTTTGAATTTTTTTAATATTTTGATAAACAAGGAATGGAGTTTTGAAAATAGACATAAAATAAATAGGGATTCTTTGAAGGTAGGCCATGGTAAGGGTAGCTTTAGCTACCTGAAATAGGAGATTGCCTTTCCACCCTAACAATTTTTTTGAATTCTCTCTAAGATATTGTTCCACATGGATTCTGATGGATTGCCATGAAAGAGGGAAAGGCCTAGGTAGGTGGATGGGATATGAGCCACTGAAAATTATAGTATTTAATCTATTTTGTTCTACCTTTGAATATGAGTATTGAATAATTATGACCTGTTCTTGTTGAAGTTAATTTTCTAGCCTGCCGCTTCTTCATATAGTAGTAAGATGTACTTGATTACCCTAGCTTCAAATACTGAGGCATGAGTTGATATGAGAGTGTCATCCATGAACTAGGTGAGTAACAGGGGTTGTTTGAGAAGCTTATTTTAACCCTAAAATAATACCTATTATGTGAGCAACCTTTAGAGTTTGTTGGACATTTTGAGTCCCTAAGCTAAAATGTTGTCATTGATGTCAAAAGAGCATTTAATGTCAAAAGGATCTATGAAGGGTTTTTGTGAAAACCAAGGCAGGAAAAATAAAAGGTTTTAGTTAAAACCATGGACAACATATTTGATCTGGGTTTTTCTTAAAACCCAAGTTGGGCTTTCGTTTCATCGAAAAAGGTGCCCCGATGATGGAGTTATTTGAGTTTTAATATTTGGTTTAAATTTTAATTATTTAAAATTTAAATTCAAATTTAAATTTAAATGTAAAGTTTCCCGTCGACGTCATCAAGCAAACATAAATTCATATTTCCGTCGACGTCTTCGAAGTGTTTTAAACACTATATAAAGGGGTGGTAAATGAATCAAAGTTTTATCCTTGCTCTTGTGATAAATGTTTGGCATTCGAATAAGTCTATGAGCTCGTGCAAATTTTGAGAAGAGAAGCAGCAAAGAAAATGACAGTGCTTGGAAAGTCAAAACGTGGTGGGAAGCATGGCGCATTGGCAAATCATTTTGGCTAAGGGACAAGGTAGCACAAACACCAGGGATCGAATCCCTTGGACGACGTTTCGAAAGGCGTGTGGAAAGCGCTTTGGCGCTTTGTATTTTGTGGAAGGTGGAGGAAGGTTTAAGGCACTTTGGGCCTTTGCCTTTCCAACGAGCGCCTAGCTCGTGTGGAATCTTAGCCGTGGCTAAGACGCTCGTGGTGTGGCAAGTCGGGGGTTCGAATCCCCTTGAGGAGGTAATTACGTTTTGCATTTAAATAATTTTTATTAGCCCTAAAGTTTGGAGTTATAAGGTAGTTAATGGAAATTAAAGTTTGTTATTAGGGCTGTGATTATTATTGCAAAGCATAATTGGTTTATGATTTATTTGATGGTTATGGAGAATTAATTTTAGGAGAAATAAGGAGTTGTTTTTTAAAAGCAATTTTGAGAGGTTTATTATTTTTGATAAGGGTTTTAATAAAAGGGACTTTGGTGGATGTGTTTATTAACTTGGAGTAAAAAGGGTGTAATTTGAGTAATGCTTTATTTTGTGATTATTTGAAGTCCATTAACCCTTGTTTATATTGGAAAGGAAAGTTGTGTTTAAGTGTGGCAGATTTTGTGGACAACTTATTGGCATCAAAAAGGTATGGGCACATTCTCCTATTGATTTTTTATGGTGGTTGATTTCTGAAATATCATTGGAGAGAAAAGGATTGATTGTGGTTTCCTTTGAGAAAATGATTGGTTGAATGCTTCAAGGTTTTCTGGTTTGTGAGTTGTATTTAAACCTTGTTTTATTAGCATTGTTGTTGAAGCCCATTGATGATGAAATGAACTTGAACTTGAGTTAGAAAAGAACATGAGTATCATTGCTATGTGAGACTTGTGCTTGAGCATTGTTGGAAACATTTTGAGTTGGTTAATACATGCTTGGACTAGGGTTTGTGAGAAAGGATTGTTCCTTGAGGTGATTGATTGAGTTGAGTTGATTAAGCCTAGTCAAGTGGATGCATGTGGTTGTTCAAGTTCCTAGAAACAAACTATTCAATATTTTGATTTGAGTTGAGATTGATTTGAGTTGAGATTGAGGTTGATTTGAGTTGAGATTGGGATTTGAGTATAGAACATATAGAGTCTCTAACAATTCTCTTTATGCTTCTATGAGATTGATTTGAGATATTGATTGTACATTGAGCTTAGAACATATTGAGTCTCTAACAATTCTCTTTATGATTCTATGTGATTGAGACAAGTCTTTGAGAAGACTTGTGGACTATTTTGAGTTAAGCTTTTGTGAAAGCTTGCTATGCAGATTTGAGCAAGTCCTATAGAGGACTTATTGAGAAGATTTGAGCAAGTCCTATAGAGGACTTATTGAGCAGATTTGAGCAAGTCCTATAGAGGACTTATTGAGCAGATTTGAGCAAGTCCTATAGAGGACTTATTGAGAAGATTTGAGCAAGTCCTATAGAGGACTTATTGAGTAGATTTGAGCAAGTCCTAGAGAGGACTTATTGAGTAGATTTGACAAGTCCTAGAGAGGATTTGTTGAGTAGATTTGGACAAGTTTTGTGTGAACTTGTTGAGAATATTTGGACAAGTTTTGTGTGAACTTGTTGAGCATATTTGGACAGGTTTTGTGTGAACCTATTGAGTAGATTTGGACAGGTTTTGTGTGAACCTGTTGAGAAGATTTGGACAAGTTTTGTGTGAACTTATTGAGAAGATTTGGATAAGTTCTATGTGAACTTGTTGAGCAGATTTGGACAGGTTTTGTGTGAACCTATTGAGCAGATTTGGATAGGTTTTGTGTGAACTTGTTGAGCAGATTTGAGCAGGTTCTAAGTGAACCTATTGAGCAAAATTGTACTAGACTAACTGTACTATGTTTAGTGCAAGAGATTGAGTAGAACTATGCTAGACCGACTAAACTATGTTTGGTATAGTATTGAGATAGAGCTTTGGAGGTGATAGAGTATAGAGGACAGAGTCTCAGTGGATAGAGATCCAATAGCTAAGACAATTGAAGATAGATCTAAGTGAGGAGTCTTCAAGTGGAGAGAGATCCACAAGTCAGTGCAGTAGAGAGATAGAGTCTTCTAGAAGATCACTAGCTAGAGCAGAAGGGGAAAGAGTTCTCCTGTGGAAGAGATCCATGAACTTGAGATTTAGGGGATCAACATCTCCTTTGGATCGAGGTCCATAAACATTGTAATTTGGGAAATATTCCCAAGAGATTATTTGAGAAATATTTAGAAGAAATATTTTCTCTGTGGAGGTAGCCCACATTGGGTGAACCACGTTAAATCTGTGTCTCTATTATGTGTGGAGTTTTGTGCATTGCTTTGATTACTACTATTGATACTACTATCTATACACTGCATAATATTGATTTGAGAAGAAAAGTAAAAAGTGGTCTTATATTGTTCACCTCCCCTCTCAGTATAAGCTTGTGTTCTTCAATTGGTATCAGAGTGGGTTCCTTCAGAAGAGTTTGATAGCTTGAAGGAAAAGTGGTCTAAGAACACAATGGATCACAAAGATCAAAAGGATGGGTCCTTCAATAATGCAGTACCAGTATTTTATGGAAGTGACTTCTTGTATTGGTGTATGCTGATGAGATTTTACCTGATGGCACTTGGAAATGAAGTTTGGGATGCAGTGGAACTTGGATATGATTCTACAATCAATCCTCCGATAGATAAGGAAGGTAAGCTTCTAATGCATGCAAATTCAAGAGCTATGAATACAATTATAAAAGGATTGGGTAGATCAGAATCTATGAAGGTTATGGATTGTAAAACAACAAAAGATATGTGGGATCTACTACATGATATATATGAGGGTGATAAAGGTGTCAGGAAATCTAAGATCAAAAATCTCAAAGGAGAATTTGAGAACTTAAGAATGAGAGATGATGAAAATATTCATGATTATCTCAGTAAGATTGATGAACTTGTACATGAGATGAGAGGTCTTGGAATGAAGGTTGATGAATCAGATGCTTGTGATAAGATCTTGAGAACTCTTCCAAAAAGGTATAGTGAAAAGGTTTTTGCTATAGAAACATCAATTGATAGTGATTCTTTGACAAGGAATTATTTGCTTGGTATGCTTACTACTTTTGAGATAAGAACAAAAGATCCTATTCCTCCGAAAGAAGCTGCTTTCAAAGTGGACAAAAAGAAAAAGGGAAAGAAAATAGAATCAAGCAGTGAGTCATCTAGTGATGAAGAAGCTAACTATGGTAGAAGAGATAAAGGGTTCAAAAGACCAATAGATATGAGATCAGTTAAGTGCTTTAATTATGGTAAGTTTGGACATTTTGCAACAAAGTGCAAAGAGCCAAAGTACAATAGTGATGAAGAAAAATAGGATCACAAGTACAGGGAATCAAAAAGACACAAGTACCAGAAGAAAGGCAAGGATGGACATAACAAACAAGGAAAGAAGTTTTTCCAAAGGCAAAAGAAAAGCTACTATGCGGATAATGCAAGTAAGTACTCATTTGATAGTGATGCTAGTTTTTCAGACAATGATAGAGATGAAGTCTTGTTCATGATTGAAGAAAAGGATCAAACTAAGAAAAAGACTCCAGTTATTCTTAAGTGTTTTAGATGTGGTAAATTTGGACATCTTGAAGATGATTGCACAAGAGATGGTTATAGTTTTAGTGATGATGATTTTGAAGATGCACTTGATAGATCAAATGAGAATCTTCTAATGGCTTTAGAAGATGAAGAATTGAGTGATCCTATAGAAAGCAAGTCAAAAGAAAGAAATGATATGGACAAAGGCAAACAAATAGAGGACTACTCAATAGAGAATGGTTATGATCTCAAGGGAGAACTTATCCATGCCCTTGACACAGTAAAGAAGGTAAGAAAGCAACACTCTAAGCTTGAAAGTTAGTTTCAAGAATGTGATGAAGAAATATTATTGCTCATAGAGGACTTAGAAAAGTCAAAGGCTAAGGCAAGTAAGTTCAAGGATAAGTTAGAAGCAAATATTTTGGAATGTGAGAAGTTAGCACAAGAAGTGGCTACTCTAAAGAAATATTTACAGGACTCCAAGATCAAGATGAAGAGTTTCACAAATAGCTCTAAGAACTTGGATAAGTTCATTTGTGGACAACAGAGAACATCATGTTCAACAGGTCTTGGTTTTGGAAAGAAATAGGAAAAAGCAAAGTCTACTTCAAGTCTTCAAGAAGAAACAACATCAGAAGAAGATACTTCAGAAGAGGGATTCTCAGATGCAAGTGAAAGTGAAACTTCTAAGGATGAGTCAGATTGTAGTGAGTCCAACAGGGACAATGGGCAAAGAAGATACAGATGGAACAACAATCAGAATAGGAGACCAATGAGGTCTAGGCAAGGAAGCTTCAATGGGAGATGCTTCTCATGTCAAAGGTTTGGGCATATGGCTTCACAGTGTAGATCACATGAAAGATAGGTATATGGAAGAGAACAACTTTTCCAAGGATATTGCTATTCATGTAATGAGTTTGGTCACAAGGCAATGAATTGCAAAATTCATGACAGAAGAGGATATGGCTTCACTAGGAGAAATCCTAAGACTATTGCACATCCAAGGAATAATAACATTAAGTGTTATAAGTGCAATAATTATGGTCACATAGCAATATGGTGTAGAGCAAATATTCCAGAAATAGGCATGAATAGGAACATGAACATGAACAAGAACAGGAATATGAACAAGAATAGGAACATGAACATGAACAGAAACAAGAAGATGAATAGGAATAGAGACTCAAAAAAGAAAAGAGACTCAGAGAAGAATGAGAACAAGAATAGGTACAAGAACAGGAACATGGATGAGAACAAGAACAGGAACAGGAACAGGGATGATGACTTGGAAAGAAACAATGAGAGGATTCAACAAAAAGGAAGAGGAAAAGACAAAGGCAAAGAACAGTGCTTTCGGGGAGTAGAAATACTCCCACCCCAGAATTAACCACCTCATGTGGAGGTGGGGGAGGGGCTAAGCTAAGAGGCTTAATTCTTAGCCCCGAGCCCCAAAGGTGACCCTTTGCCATTGATGTCAAAGGGGGAGAGATTTGTGTATTATGGGGAGAGTTTTTGGATATGAGGAGAGATTTGATATCTGAGAGAGCATTGAGCCAGGGGGAGCAAAGTCCCAGGGGGAGCATAAAAGAAGGTCAGAATTCAGTAAAAGGATTTGGGTTGCCATCAATGACAAAGGGGGAGATTGTTGGACATTTTGAGTCCCTAAGCTAAAATGTTGTCATTGATGTCAAAAGAGCATTTAATGTCAAAAGGATCTATGAAGGGTTTTTGTGAAAACCAAGGCAGGAAAAATAAAAGGTTTTAGTTAAAACCATGGACAGCAGATTTGATCTAGGTTTTTCTTAAAACCCAAGTTGGGCTTTCGTTTCATCGAAAAAGGTGCCCCGGTGATGGAGTTATTTGAGTTTTAATATTTGGTTTAAATTTTAATTATTTAAAATTTAAATTCAAATTTAAATTTAAATGCAAAGTTTCCCGTCGACGTCATCAAGCAAACATAAATTCATATTTCCACCGATGTCTTTGAAGTGTTTTAAACACTATATAAAGGGGTGGTAAATGAATCAAAGTTTTATCCTTGCTCTTGTGATAAATGTTTGGCATTCGAATAAGTCTATGAGCTCGTGCGAATTTTGAGAAGAGAAGCAGGAAAGAAAATGATAGCACTTGGAAAGTCAAAACGTGGTGGGAAGCGTGGCGCATTGGCAAATCATTTTGGCTAAGGGACAAGGCAGCACAAACACCAGGGATCGAATCCCTTGGACGACATTTTGGAAGGCGTGTGGAAAGCGCTTTGGTGCTTTGTCTTTTGCGGAATGTGGAGGAAGGTTTAAGGCACTTTGGGCCTTTGCCTTTCCAATGAGCGCCTAGCTCATGTGGAATCTTAGTCGTGGCTAAGACGCTCACGGTGTGGCAAGTCGGGGGTTCGAATCCCCTTGAGGAGGTAATTACGTTTTGCATTTAAATAATTTTTATTAGCCCTAAAGTTTGGAGTTATAAGGTAGTTAATGGAAATTAAAGTTTGTTATTAGGGCTGTGATTATTATTGCAAAGCATAATTGGTTTATGATTTATTTGATGGTTATGGAGAATTAATTTTAGGAGAAATAAGGAGTTGTTTTTTAAAAGCAATTTTGAGAGGTTTATTATTTTTGATAAGGGTTTTAATAAAAGGGACTTTGGTGGATGTGTTTATTAACTTGGAGTAAAAAGGGTGTAATTTGAGTAATGCTTTATTTTGTGATTATTTGAAGTCCATTAACCCTTGTTTAGATTGGAAAGGAAAGTTGTGTTTAAGTGTGGCAGATTTTGTGGACAACTTATTGGCATCAAAAAGGTATGGGCACATTCTCCTATTGATTGTTTATGGTGGTTGATTTCTGAAATATCATTGGAGAGAAAAGGATTGATTGTGGTTTCCTTTGAGAAAATGATTGGTTGAATGCTTCAAGGTTTTCTGGTTTGTGAGTTGTATTTAAACCTTGTTTTATTAGCATTGTTGTTGAAGCCCATTGATGATGAAATGAACTTGAACTTGAGTTAGAAAAGAACATGAGTATCATTGCTATGTGAGACTTGTGCTTGAGCATTGTTGGAAACATTTTGAGTTGGTTAATACATGCTTGGACTAGGGTTTGTGAGAAAGGATTGTTCCTTGAGGTGATTGGTTGAGTTGAGTTGATTAAGCCTAGTCAAGTGGATGCATGTGGTTGTTCAAGTTCCTAGAAACAAACTATTCAATATTCTGATTTGAGTTGAGATTGAGGTTGATTTGAGTTGAGATTGGGATTTGAGTATAGAACATATAGAGTCTCTAACAATTCTCTTTATGCTTCTATGAGATTGATTTGAGATATTGATTGTACATTGAGCTTAGAACATATTGAGTCTCTAACAATTCTCTTTATGATTCTATGTGATTGAGACAAGTCTTTGAGAAGACTTGTGGACTATTTTGAGTTAAGCTTTTGTGAAAGCTTGCTATGCAGATTTGAGCAAGTCCTATAGAGGACTTATTGAGCAGATTTGAGAAAGTCCTATAGAGGACTTATTGAGCAAATTTGAGCAAGTCCTATAGAGGACTTATTGAAATTGAGCAAGTCCTGAGAACTTATTGACAGATTTGAGCAAGTCCTAGAGAGGACTTATTGAGCAGATTTGGACAAGTTTTGTGTGAACTTGTTGAGCAGATTTGGACAAGTTTTGTGTGAACTTGTTGAGAATATTTGGACAGGTTTTGTGTGAACTTGTTGAGCAGATTTGGACAAGTTTTATGTGAACTTGTTGAGCAGATTTGGACAAGTTTTGTGTGAACTTGTTGAGTAGATTTGGACAAGTTTTGTGTGAACTTGTTGAGAAGATTTGGACAGGTTTTGTGTGAACCTATTGAGCATATTTGGATAGGTTTTGTGTGAACCTATTGAGAAGATTTGAGCAGGTTCTAAGTGAACCTATTGAGAAGAATTGTACTAGACCGATTGTACTGTGTTTAGTGCAAGATATTGAGCAGAACTGTGCTAGACCGACTGAACTATGTTTGGTACAATATTGAGATAGAGCTTTGGAGGTGACAGAGTATAGAGGATAGAGTCTCAGTGGATAGAGATCCAACAACCAGGACAATTGAAGACAGATCTGAGTGAGGAGTCTTCAAGTGGAGAGAGATCCACAAGTCAGTGCAGCAGAGAGACAAAGTCTTCTAGAAGATCACTAGCTAGAGTAGAAGGGGAAAGAGTTCTCCTATGGAAGAGATCCACGAACTTGAGATTTAGGGGATCAACATCTCCTTTGGACCGAGGTCCATAAACATTGTAATTTGGGAAATATTCCCAAGAGATTATTTGAGAAATATTTAGAAGAAATATTTTCTCTGTGGAGGTAGCCCACATTGGGTGAACCACGTTAAATCTGTGTCTCTATTGTGTGTGGAGTTTTGTGCATTGCTTTGATTACTGCTATTGATACTACTATCTATACACTGCATAATATTGATTTGAGAAGAAAAGTAAAAAGTGGTCTTATACTATTCACCCCCCCTCTCAGTATAAGCTTGTGTTCTTCATATTTCTCTCAAGGGCTTCTACCACAATAATAAATAGTAGAGGAGATATGTGATAACCTTGTCTCAATCCTCTTTTTCTTTGAAAATAGAAATTTGTAGAGCCATTGATGATGATAGAAAACTAGGATTGAATGATACACCCTTTAATCAACTCCACCCAATTAGGACCAAAACCAAACTTTAGGAGGACATCAACGAGAAACTCCCAATTGACATGATCATAGGCTTTGTTCATATCTAGCTTAAGAGCAAAGGCCGATTCTTTTGTTAATGATATAGAATAAAAAACATCATGGATAGTGATGAATCTATCAAGGATGGACATACCTTGGACTGTACTTCCTTGAAAAGGATCAATAAAGGTGGGCAGGAAATCCTTCATTCTATTAGTAATGACCTTGGTTAAAAAAATTTAGGTCATGTTGCACAAACTGATAGGTCTGAAGTCCTTCATAGATTTGGCTACGAGGCCTTTAGGAATGAGAGCAAGGAAAATGGAGTTGAAGCTACAAGGAATGGATTTGGAGATTTGAAATTCCTTGATAGCTAAACACACATCATTCCCCACTATGTCCTAGAAGGTTTGGAAGTACTGGGGGGAATCCATCAGGGCCAGGGGGCTTGTCAAGATTCATGGAAAATAGGACAATCTTGATTTCCTCCTCAGAAAAAGGAGTGATAAGTCTGAGATTAGTTTCTTCAAGAATGGAGTATGAGATATGTTGGAGTAAGGATTATTTAGCAAAGTATTAGGATTCTCTTCACCTAAAATTGTATTGAAATAAGAAACAAATTCAGATCTGATCTCATTAATATCTATTGTAAGAGTTCCATCTATTTTTACAAGTTCTTTGATTTTGTTATGACTTCGATTTCTCAGCATTGAAGCATGAAAAACTTTGTGTTTGCATCCCCTTATTTTATCCAAAGAGCTCTTGATTTTTGCCTCTAAAATTTCTCTTCACAAGCAAGGATGTTATAAATTTCTGCAAGGGTTGTTCTTTCTTCGAGTCTAGTCTTCTCATCATTATGATCATTTTGAATTTTGTCTTCTATCAATGCTAATCTATCTGAAATGGCCTGATTATTCTCAAAGAGATTGCCAAAAAAATCCTTATTCCAGACTTTGAGGTTCTCTTTGACATGTTTGAGCTTTTGAAACAAACTAGAGGCTAGATTTTTGTGTCCTACTTGTTTCCACCACTGGGAAATTATGTCCCTGAGGTCTAGGTGTTGAATCCACATGGCTTCAAATCTAAAAAGTTTTTTGAATTTATGATCTCTCTCCATTTCCAAAAAAATAGGGCTATGGTCAAATCCTATCTTGGTTAAGGATCATAGGTTTGAATCCCCAAAGGTCTGGACAACTTCTTGAGAGAAGAAGAATCTATCCAATTTAGCCTGAATTAATTGATATCCCAATATTCTATTGGTCCAAGTGTATCTTGCATCCTTAATTTTGACATCCATGAGGTTGTTTTCATCCACAAAGTCACTAAACTCTTCCATACTTCTAATAGATAGGCTCGATCCCCCTTTTTTATCTGAGTGGTAGAGGGGGATGTTAAAATCCCCTACAAATATCCATGGGATGTGATGGACAACCTTTTTTTATGCTACTTAGATTCTCCAAAAGTAGAGATCTTCCTTGCAGGGTATTTGGAACATAGACATTTGAGAGAATCAAAGAGGAGATACTATCTTTATCAGTGAATAGAACTGTGATGATTTTGTTGATTATATTTAGGACTTTACATTCAATTTTCCTAGGATCCCATAAACACATTAGGCCTCCTAAGGCTCCTCTTGCTTGACTAAAGCTTATTTCATTTTTGTTCCAAATATTTTTGGCTATATTTATTGAAGCAACAACGTTAAGTTTTGTTTCTTGCAACATGAAAATAGTGGGTTTAAGTTCTCTTCTCAATGAATTGACTATTATTTGCTTAGTTAGGCCATTGAGGCCTCTCACATTCCATGAGAGGAAATTCATTTAGAATGCTTGGAGTTTTTCTTACCCCTCTTTCCTTGAGGTTGGGGAGGTTTGGTGATTTTTCTAAATTCCTGGGCTTGGTTGATGGCTATGGGGAAAAGGGTCTTCTAGATTCAATTAGCTATGTCTTGCTTGAAGTCCATTTTCCACTGATCAATGGCTAAGGTTTTCCCTCTTTTATTATCAATACCACAATCTATGGGTGATTTCACTGAGCTTCTCATCTGCTTGGGACTAAATTTGTGTTGGACTATTTTATCTAAAATAGGTTTATAAGGAATCATTTGCTCTAGGATAGGGCTAGAATGACCATTGTTGGATTGTAAACTAACAGGGATGCTATGATCGAAAGCTAAGAGTTCTTATTGGGAAGGAGATGTAGGAAACTCATTAGGAATGTGTGATGGTGCTGATTTTATTGGGAATTATAAACTATTAGGAAGAGCTATTGCAAGATCAAGGTCTGCTTCTCCATCCTCTTCCCTTGTAATCTCTTCCTAAAAAAACATTTTATCATCAAGAATTTGAAATTTATTTATGTTAGTGAAGGCATAGCATACCTTATCAGTCTATGATGGTTGGAAAATTTATTTTCCTTTGTCTTAATGGATCTGCAGCACATTCTCTCCCTTTTGAGGAAGCCAAGTTTCTATGAGAGAGATTTGTTGGTTGTTCCTGGGTCTGAAGAAACCCTTTTGGTTAGGGCATTTGTTTTCTTGATTTTTGTTGGCCCCTCAAAATTTTGTAGTCTTCTTTTTGTCAAGTTGTTTAATTTGTAGGCACTAGCTTCTGAGATGGCCCTGATTGTGGCATTTGATACATAAATTTCTCTTGTTCACGTATTCAACAACTTGGTATCGTAGGTAGGATCCATAGCCAAACTCAATGAAAGTGGGCAATTTAGATTCAAGGTTTATGTTCATGCAAAACCTTGCATGCATCATCCTAGATTGGGCTAGGATTGCATGCTCTATTGCTACTAGATCACCAAAAATCTTTGCTATTCCTTTAAAATATCCTCGTGCCAAAACTTGAATGGTAAATTTTGTAATATAACCCAGATAGGCACAATATTGATGCTTTGAGTCTCAGGATCAAAGTCCTCTACCCATTTTCTAAGATACAGACTTCGACATCCTAGGAACCATGATCTTCCAAATAGAATATGATTGACATATTCTAGATTACTGATATGGATGGAAAAAAAACCTCTGGTGCAAGCAAGGATCTCCATGTTATCCAAATTTTTCCACTTTGAGAATGCCCATCTCCTAATAGTCTCAATATCTTGTTTGCCATTAATGATTTTTCCTATCAAGGAAAAACTTTCCATAGCCAGGGAACTTGCCATCCTATTTTTTAGGTACCATCAATCTTATACCCTTGGGATTGAGATTCAAAGAGTTATCAATAGGCTTGATGCTCGCTCCTTTGAGAGTCTTGACATACAAAATTTGCTTAGCAGGACCCTCAAATAGGGAAGGGTGGGCTTCCTTGATAGGATTTTTTTGGGGGGGTTCATCTCCCAAAAACTTTCAATTTGATTAGGAGCCTTATCCTTTACAACCTACCTAGCATTAGGAATCTTACCTACATCTGGATCCTCACCTGCTTCCTTGTGATTTCTAGAAGTTTGAAAATCTATTTTCCTACTCAAACCTATTTGAAAATCCTAACTCCCACTTGCACTGTTCTTCTCCATCCTCCAACTCAAAATGCAATCCATCCCCTTTTTACTCTAAATTTGATGCTTAATAATATTAAAAGGGTTTCATATCAAAAATAACATCATCATAACTTAGTCAAATGATATCCTACCCAGTCAAGGATCAACAATGCAGTTAAGATAATCTAGTCAAACTTGCTAGCCACTATCCACTAGCACCCTAGTCTTCATTATTATATGGCTAGCACATGCTAGCCCTGACCACAATTCATGGTCATTTATATAGGGATGATTTCTTCCTTATAAAGATCTCCACATGCTCTAACAGGGAGCATGTGGGATTTATTACCACATAATATACAAAAGAGGGTTTTAGGCCACCATGATTTGAGAAATCAAACCATTTTCCATTAACACATGGCACCAAATGACATCAATCTACCATTAACATGTGGCACCCAGTGACACCAAGGTAGACTGATCGATAGTGCAAGTAATTAATCAAACCACGCATATCTCCAACCTATAAAACACCAACCACAAGCAATACGACTCTCAAACACCACATTGTGATTGACTAATTATGTGAGAACCCCTCCCCTTAAACCATATTAGGGATTTAACACATCCCATGTGGGACTAAAACTAAATAGCCCATCACTTATCTATATTTACCATGAAGCCAAAAACAAAACACCTCGTACACTAAAAAAACATGGGAGATTCTTAATCTATTCAAACCATCAATGTGTAATTAGAATTCATTCCTTTCCTAGTGTGGTAGTCAAAAAAAGACCATTGGTCCAATCATTATTAGATAGACTTATTATAGGTTATATTTCAAAGGTTTTGATACGAAAAAAATCCAAAGCATGCAATCATTATGAAAATATATGAAAGACCTTAAAACAAAGGCTTAGAAGCCTAAATGTGTAAAAATCATTAGATGTCTATGTTAGTTGTCTCAACCAAAGTGCTCAAAACTAGCACAAAAAAGAATCGTGAGATGTCTATGTCAGTTGTCTCAACCAAGGCTCTCAAAACCAGCATAGGGGTCGACGTCCACAACTGAACGACATCTGACATGAGTTTGCTTGGATTGATTATACATAATTATTGAATGTCTATTATATAACCTGTATATTTCATAGGAAGCAGGGTGTCTATCATAGTATAATAGTTACCCTAATTGTGAAGTCAACAACATACAATATTTTAATAATCATTCACTTTATTGAAATAAAGTTTAATATTGTAGTGCAAAGAACATATTACACATTCTAAGAGCAAACAAGGTAAGGAAGATACCTCTGACCTGTTACTTTCATAGAGTTGAGTCTTTCCTTCTCAAACATGTAATTCTTCTGAAGCTCCTCCTTTGTGCCTCCCTCTTATTGAATAATAGTGCAACTATTTATAGATTTCTAAAATCTAGAGTCAGCCTTCAAAGGGTCTTTCTAAATTACCCACAAGAAGATTAGAATGATCATGGTTTTATGACATTTGCTCAAAAGTCAACCTAAGGAAGTATCCAAGGGGTAACATTTTCAACTATACAAATATTAATAAATCCTTGGTTCCATTTTTTTCTTCCCTTTTAGAACTTAGGTCATTTTTTCTTCTTATTCTAGAATATGGTCATATTTTTATTCTCCTAAAATTTAGCTTAAGTTTATTAGGCTAATTATGAAATTAATTAGACCACAAATGATTTAATTTTTAAATATATTTTCCTAGATATATTTTTACAAAAAGCATTAAATAAATCACAAAGCTTTTCAAAACCAAATATTAAACATTGTTTCATAAAACAAAAGGGGTTGGATCAATATGGGATTTTACATACTCTCCCAATTAGACTAAGCACAATATCTTGTGTTTCTAAGGTTAGTAAGCATTAATATACTTTCATAGTATTTTTATTTAAGAAATGTAAAGTAGCAATCATCATGATACTTTCTAAAATCAGCAATCATAGGTAGTTAATGCAAACTCAAGTTCACACCATTGTTTTATCCTTTCATGGATAATATTTGATAGCTCCAACTATCATTGTCCTACTCAGGAGACTAGTATCAAACATCACAGTCCAATGGTGTAAACATGAGTGTAAAATGCATCTATATGAGAGTAAAAATTTGTGTTACCCTTGGGCTACTTCATCATCATTTCTCTTTTTCCAGTATCTCACTCTTGGTGGTTGATCAACTTCTTCCACCCAAAAGAGTATTTGGACCTGTGATGCAACAAAATATTAGCAGTACCATATTCTTCAAATATAAATAAAACATTCATACTGCATGAACAAGTATTGAAACATCTATCAATACATAAATAAAGTCAAAGCATTGAAAAAAAATTTCAATGCATAAATCCCATCATAAAGCATTGAAACATATATCAATGCATAGTCTATTCTATAGTAACATGTTGTAAAACATTACAAATTATCTTTAAATCAATAGGGAAAATGTCTTCTCATATCCTCCATTTTTTCTCAAATGGAGTTTCTTTTTGAGTATACGTCCTACTGGACCTTGCATTATTCTATATTTCGCTTCCTTATTACCTTGGAGTGAGAATATAGGGTCTCAATTAGTCTCACCTCTTTGGACAAGAGACCCACCATCATTCAATATCAAGGGAGTGGTTTGCCCTTCCACATTTTTGACCTTCGATGATATAAAATATCATGTGGTTCACCTCATTTTTGCTTAATCCTACATGTTGTGGATATATTTTTTCAAAATAGGGACCTCCACAAAGAAAGCAACCATTTATGGGTCCTAGAAAATCTTCAAGTTTCTTTCATTTTACTTGCTCAGTGAAATATGGTTCTTGTTGTTTCAATTGCAAGAAAGTTCCATTATCCTTTTTCACCTGGATTTTCTTCTTGAATCTCCCTTGTTTCTTTTGTTGATTTTTTATTGCTCCCATTTCATAAACCCAACACTCTTTCTATCTCTTAAGATTTATCGATAAAAATTTTATAAGACTGCATAGTTGAAAATATTATTTTTCTTTTGCGCATTCGACTTGGCTTGCAACGTCTCAGGATTACATTTTTTAGCATCTTGTCTTACCAAGTTTTGTTAGAATTATTGAGTTGTCATTGATGTCAAAGGTCGATTTGGTGAATAGCAAACAATGGGCAAATATATTTCAAGTGAAGCAAGGAAAATATATTTCAAGAGAAGCAAGGCAAATATATTTCAAGTGAAGCAAGGCAAATATATTTCAAGAGAAGCAAGGCAAATATATTTCAAGTGAAGCAAGGTAAATATATTTCAAATGAAGATTGCAAGTGAAGCAAGGCAAATATATTTCAAGTGAAGCAAGGAAAATATATTTCAAATAAAGTATTATAATATTTAAATATTAAATTTAAATATTATAAAGTGAAGGATATTATAAAGTGAAGAATATTATAAAGTGAAGGTTTTATAATATTTAAATATTAGATTTAAATATTATAAAGGTGAAGTTTCAATTTTTGAATAGGCCGACCATCTGGGTGCCAATAATAAAAGTGAAAGGTTTATATAAATAATTGAACTTTGAGTGGAAGGTGCAGTTATTCATGAACATCCTCATAGCTATATTCAAAGTGAAGACTATACAAGAATTAAATATGAAAGCAAGGAGAAGATCTACTTTTGGAGTAGAACAACCAGTAGAGGTGAAGGAGTAGCCAAACCTCGGTGCCAGGATGCAGTGGAGGATAAGGAGAAATATTTATGAAGTGCAAGTACCAGATAGAGGCTGCGGAAGGGCAGTAGTGGATATTTGAATGAAAAAACCCTAGAAATAAGATAGAGCAGTAGTGAACTTTTTGCAGAGCGATTGAATACTAAAATAAATATAACAACCATTTGTATTGACCTCCATATTTTGGTGGGGAAGTTGAATCCAAAAATATAGATCGACCTAGCAGTATTGAGAAAAATTAGAAACACTTAAGGGTACACCATAATAGTTGATGATAGACGTCCCGAAGATGAACACAACTGAACATGGAAAATATAGCAAGTTTTATGGAAAGTGTATGTTGTTGCACATGGGAAGAAAATAAAGAATATTTGCATAAAACTCGGTGAAGGAATATATCTGGATACGTTGTTGAAGACTACAATGTCATTGTGGAATACAAGAATGCAGAAGAAATTCTAGAAATTACCACTATGTACCAAGAAACCTAGTTCAAGAGGATAAAATATCATTATTGAAGGATTCACAAACATATCCATTACAACGAATGACTTGAAGAAAATAATAGTCATTAAGGAAGCACATGGAGGATTTTTATCTCAATATTTTTATATATGGATGATTTCATTACAAAATCTATGGTGCTCTTGTCAATCATAACATGGAGTGTCTTATAAGGAATTGGTAAAATGTTTCACTGGGCATTGATTATGACTCATTCCTATATTTGAAGAAAGGGACAAGATACATAAAAATCAGCACTAAACTATTGATATCAGTAGGACTCCTAACGATCATCGATTGAATAAGGTATGTCATCTCCACATAAATCAATAGCTAATTGATCTAACCAAAAAGCGTGCACCTATCTACTATATTAATCAAATTCAATCATCCAAGCGTAATATAATGACAATATTACATAGATTCAACAAAATAAGTGTTTCTTGTATTAATATTTGCAAATAATCCACAATTACAATCATACCCCTCTTAGGGTCACTCGAATGATGATACAGTTAATACAATGCCAAAGCCCTCAACAGGGTAGGCACACTAATGTTGCTTTTCAACTAGTCACAAACTGCTCTAGGGTGGAGTTGCCCTCTTCTTCACGTTGGAGAAGGAACTTGATGGTTGAATCTCCTTCGAATCTGTTCCCTACGATCAAGAAACAACATAAAAACATCAAAAATATAGGCAACCTCTCATGATGAGGCCCTTTTGGTAAAAATGCATAAAGATACTATTAAAAGTGTATATTCAAGAAAGTATGAAAAGCATCTCTAAACTATGTTAATTGGATCAAGATTTATGGAATTGCATAAAGAAAGATAGCAACTAAATAATGAATGGACCAATCACATGAAATAAAGCATAAAATCACATAAAGAATCCATTAAAGCCTACTTAATGCAAATGTAATGAACTATTTTAAACCTAATTCTACCGGTTAGAAATATTCTAAACTACAACTGAACCATATAAATGACTAATTTAAACAATCTAGCTAGATAGAAATAGAAACAGTAAGGTGGTGATACCTCTATTGCAAACCGTAGCTCTAGTGAGCGGTATGCACTATAAACCATGGTTGAAAGCCGTGGTGAGCTCTAGGGTTATGCATAGTGGCTATTTTCGTAAAATTGGCTAAAATTTAGATTTTTAAAATTTGGAATTGGCTAATATTTGGGACCCTTGACTAGGTTCCACAAGCCAAAAATTTATAGGTGCAAATTTTTTTTGGGTCGATTCGCCCCAATTTTATAATAATGTGACCATTTTAAGTTTAAATTTTCAACATTGCCCCTAATAATAGTGAACCTTCTACATGTTTTTCGAAAATATTCACCTGGATTTTGAAACCAATTCGCCAAATTTTAATAAAAATATTTTGGGGCCAACCCCTTATGCATAACCCTAGTGATCTCTCTGATAGGTTTACCCTCAATTTCAAAGGTAGTGGGCTTGACCTCCTTGTCTAAATTTATGTTCAATGGTCACCTTTGGTGTCCTCAGACTGAATTGGCGGTTGATTTGCTATGAGGGGCCTTCGTTTTCCTAGATATACGCTTCTTGGCTCTCCTAGGCTCCTAGGGCATCCATAATGCAATACATCATGAATCTTGGCAAGTAGGTAGGGGATAATTGCAATAGCTCTCTCTCAGTATACTCAGTTGAGTGTATAATTCAATAGGGCTTTGCTGCTCAAATCTCCAATGCTCTCTCTAATAGTTTTCCCTAATTCTAAGGGATACTTATAGGACTACCCAAGGGCTAGGGGTGGCTTCATGGAGAAGCCAAGATCAAGAAGGGGTGGTTAAGACAGTTGGATTGGAAGCTTCCATCCTCTAACCACCATCTTATATAACAAATGGTCATTCAAACCTATTTGGCTCTGATGAAGGCCAACTGAACTTCATTTAAGACTGTAGGTTACAACTGCGGTCTAGACTATAAACTGCAGGTCTCAGTCATGGTTCAACCTATAGACCATGGGTCTAGGCTGCGATTCAAACTGATTAGTCCAAGGAGCCCAAACTGAGTGGTTAGAACCACTGATCTATCTTGGAGTTTGTCTAAGATCCTCCATATGGTCTTGTAGCATGTCCATATGAGTAGTCGCCCTTAACATGATGCATTTTAGGTGTCTACAAATGTCCCTTTTGAGATGCGTTGTGAGATCGAACAATGCTGAGCAAAAATATACCTCCTAAAATGATGTCAAAGGTTATATGATGATCATTAGTCAAATCAATATTATATGCCTCTTATCCAACAAAATGACGCACATCCTAGAATCATTGCTTCTAACTGGGTGAAAGGCTTCCATTTGAAGAGCTTGCACTCGCCATGAGGCATTCGGGTAGTGTTTGATGCTACAATAGGATTTAGGCCTATATAACCGAAAGGAGAAGAGATACAAATAAATTATCATATTTTCTATTTACCCCAAGCAAAGGGGTAAGCTTATGATAGTTGTTGACAATGATTCGCAAGGACGAATGCAATTTTGATAAGATCAAGGGATCTACGATCTTCGGGATCTTCTGTTGATTTTTATTATGATTTGATATTATGACTACCCCCTCAAGCAACGATTTGATGAGGGTAATGACAATGATTAAAGTGACGATATCACTTGACCACCATGGATGATCTGAACAAATTTATATTTGAGCATATTAATGCCTTGGTTAGGCCTAGTTTAGCTTTTGATTCCAACTATTAATAGTGATTGCTCATTCCTATCCCATGGAGAAGTCGGGCTACAATACTCGTCTTAGGGAATTGAAATGAGACAACTCCAATTATATTTGTGTTGAATCAAGCTATCGATGATTTGCTAAAATATGTCATAGGAGACATGATATGAAACACCTCGTTCCCATAGAGAAGTCTAGCCACGAAGTCCTTCTTAGGGATTGAAAAGAAGCATATCAGATCAATGATGAGAATTTTACCCCAAATGTCCTTATGGTAATTTACTCATCTTGTCAAATTGCATAGATCACAAGTCGCTGCAACCGCCAAGTGTATAGGGTAAATTACTGAATACGAGGCGCATTTGGTGTTTTTAATTATTTGATTTTTTTTTTGTTAATGTTGATTTTTTGAATTGAACCTAGTGCTTTGAAAATTACCAAATTTGCAACATTGATTGCTCTTTTGGAAATTTTGATCCCATGGGAGTCATTAATTTGCCTTTTTAGACCTTCTCACGGTGGGTTTTGACTAAATTTACTACCATTTGCAAACCACGACTAGGGTCTGCGGTTCCCTATTACAATTTTTGGAACCGTGGCTAGGGCCTACGATCTGCATGAAATAAGAAAAGCTTATAAAAGGTTCAATTTTCAAATTTGTTTCATTATTCCTTAACAGCTGACAATTTCAGAGCTCTGATAGTGAAAAGTTAAACCTAACCTAAAATCCTAGCAGACTTTTACACGCACACCTTACACACCGCATGATGGTAGACCGTGGGCAAGCTTCATCTAGTCGAGGCAGAGGCGAGGGCAAGGTAATTCAAAATTGAGACCTTGTATCCATTACTTGTAAAATTAACCTCATTAAGAAATGGGATAATTGAACCTAATTAAACTACTAGTAACGAACCTCATATTAGATTAGGCTAATTTAGGTTTATTTTATATATTTTTTTTTTCAACGGGAGAAATAACCCTGGCCGAATGTTAGTTGGAGATTGCAGGTACCAGTTGTGGTTCCCAATGGACAAATTGGGGACCGCATCTGCTAGCTGCGGTCCACATTTAAACTCTCAACGATCAATTTTTGACTGCATGTGGACCATAGGGTTGACCCGCGATTCACGGACTTTAGGAAAATTTTATCAAATTTTTAATTTTTCTAAGGTTTTATAGGCAGTTAATGCTAATTAATGCATTTTTGACCTGTCTAAGTGACATTTTTAATTTTTATGACTGCCTGATGACATATTTTTGTATTTTTATCAGTTTTTAGATGTTTTAGACACTTTTTAGGTCATTTTTATCTATTTTTGCTTGTATTTTTAGTTAGAGCCTACGAGCTATACATTCTTAAGACTCTCCATGGATATCTCATTCCCAGGGAGCAAATATGGTTCAGAGCCATCGAATTTGGCTACATCCTAGATCTACCCACAATTAGGGTGGATCAGGCCTATCTGACTGCATTGGCTGCGCTAGAATGCGCAGACCAACATATTTCACCTGCCTATAGGTGAAATAATAGTTACCCTAGAGGATGTATACGAAATCTTTAGGATCCCTATTTATGGCAAGGCCATCACCTCTTTGACTTTCAAGGCTAGGGATTCCATTTTTTATGTGATCTTCAGCGACTGGAGCCAGGAGGCTCAGCAGAATATTGATCATGGAGGATTTTATATTGGATATTGGTAGGGCGAGTAGATATTATCTATGAGGGATGTCATCTTTATGCACTTGGTGGTGCAGGTTGTTCTTCCAGACTCCTCAAGTGCGAGGATTCCCTGGAACCTTCTGGCCACTATCAAGAGAGTGACTTAGAGCTCTACGGATCAACTATTGTGATTGGCATGGAGAAACACCCTACTGTACCAACTTTATAGGGAGCTATATAAATTTACTGATTGAAGACACCACAAGATGAGCTACATCCTACTGTTATAGATCTAGGGTTGGCAGCACATCAGGATAGAGCATCCTAGAGATCTACCACTACACATTATAGACATCGATGATGCTCATTAGTGCTCCATCGCATGCTGGTCTCATCAAGAGGAGGTCTTTAAGAGCAGGATTCATGTAGGCCACACTGGGCACTATATTATGTAGTTTACATCACTTGGTCTGTACGATATTGAGTGGCATCCCTACATGGATTGCCCAACTTAGCCAGAGGTTGGCGAGTGGCTACGAAAGGCTCACTGATAAAGATGGCTACCTAGGTGAAAGGTTGAGATTAGAGAGTATCAGTTCTACTCTTAGGTCCTACAGCAGTTCAGCCTGGTGCAAGACATTCTAGGTATTCCTTTCTTGTATAGGAATCTATTCTTGGAGATGCATCTACCATGGATTCAGCCTACAACATTAGGATATGAGGTTGATGACTTCTAGTAGTCTGGATTTGATAGGGCTACGACCACCCTAGCATATGATTCTTTGTGGTTGATGCTACAATGGTATAGATCAAGGCCTCTAGGCAGGGTAGATGACCAGGCAGAGGTGGTAGTTGACCTAGATGGGCATAGGGTGCACCAACGGACTGATGGTGGATGGGGTGTAGAGGCTATAGTATAGGATGCCCAACCCATGGACATTGATGTAGATGAGGAGGCTTTCAAGTAGGGTGAGGTCCCTCTTGATAGTGCAAAGGGACAACTCCTGGCTCAGGTTGCTGACTTACAGAGTCAGCTCGGGAGGTATCAGACTCAGTAGCTATAACGAGACACTACTATCGCCAGTTTGGAGGTGAAACTAGCTAACAAGGATAGGCAACTAGCTAAGGCTCAAAATTAGATCATGAGTCTTATAGCATGGGCTACAGTGGTAGAGCTCCAATTTTGTGACCTCACTAGTGCACATGATTTGGCACTGGCACAACGGGGTGAAGTTGTAGCATAGAGAGATCTTCTCAGTGCATAGAGAGGGGATCCTCCATCCTCTCAAATTATCATGGGACCTCCAACTGCTCCATCAGTTATATTTCTAGGAGGTGGGGATCCTTTTTTAGAGGTTAGGTGGTTCACTTCCCTCATAGAGGAGGGAAATGACCTTTGTGATGTGAGGGCAGCTTGCATCTCCTAGTTGGAGGGCTACATCATACTGCGGGGCTTAGAGGTACCTAAGGATAGACATGCTACTGGGTCTCAGAGAACCAGGTCCAAGACCTTAGGATAGTCCACGGTGAGCTCCAACCAGTGGATGTACAAGACAGAGAGGACACAAAGGTCCTCTAGAACTCATGGAGGTAGCTCACACAGGAGTCACAGGAAGATAGGTATGACCTCTTCACTGGTCTAGCCTCTTAGACATTCTAGTATCCTATGTGCTAGACCTCTTTGGTTTAGGTGGTACACAGGGCCCTTAGCAGGGCACCCATCAGTAACTAGAGTCGATTGTAGAGCAAGCTCTAGAGCATAGGGCTAAGGGAGGTGGTGAGAGCTCTAGTTCAGGAGGATCAGGCTAGAGCTAGGGCTCTACTAGATTTAGGCTACATTTTTGCATATGTACCATTTTTGGTGTAAGGTCTACGACCTACACGATTGTAGCCTACGGGTATTTTTGTACTCCTGATGTACTCTAAGACACACACACACACACACACACATATATATATATATATGATCTAATCATTTATGGCTCATTATGTGTACTTGTGTATATATTTTTAATTTTTTTTTATGTTATGCACATGGATGCAATGCTTATGTTAATTTGATGCTATATGATGTGATGTATGGATGACATGCACTAGATAGCTATTTAATTTATGATGATGATGATATACAGTGATCTAGATGCTTAGATGTGTGATTTATGATGGATGCATATGGATGCAATATTTTATCTTAACACATGTTTGATATTGCTTTATTGTATGCATTAATGTATGTAATGATTTATTTATAGGATGGTGATCTAATGTAAATAAATCTGTATGATTTAATCACTTAAAACATAAGGAATGAATGCAAATATGTTTATCAATCTAATGGTGTATCGCTCCAAATTTTTTGCATCCTTACCTTCAGGCTATAGGATCCATGCCCGGAAGGAGGATGGGAAAAGGATGTCGTGGTACCTCGGACTGAGAGGACTTGCGAAGGTCCCGCCTCTCAAGGGAGGTGTATATTGGTGATTTTTCGACGGATGGTGGGTTCACCAGGAAACATTTAATGGCAGTTTCCATGCCTAGGTTTGGAATGTGTTTTTATGTGTTCGTTTTTAGTCTTAAGCATTCATATCCTAGGTTTGGCCAAATGAATCTAAATTAATCTATATGCAAGTGCAGATTTAATGAATACAAAAAGTAGAATTAAGGACAAAAAACAGAGAAATTACAGAAGATTAAAAGCAGAATACCTGATCCGGATGTCTGATGAAGATTCTGATGTTGAAGCAGTCAGGATCGCCTCTAATTTGACAAGATCGTCTGAGATCAGACAAGATCATCTGAGATCTACCGAATTCGTCAAACGAATTCGTCAGAGACCTGCAAATAGAAAAACAGATGCAAAATACAGAGAATGCAACTATGATAACAGAGGGAAACAACACAAAATAATAGTATGAATACTAAACAATGGTTATGAATAGAAATTCAAACAAATTATGACATTCAAATGAGAAATTATGATCTTATCATGCAACTTAAGCTATATGGGTGAACTCCAAATGCAAAATAGTAAGAAATAAAGATAAAACTAATTAAAATGCAGAATAAAACAGCAAAATGAATAAGAGAAAGCGCAAACTCTGGGCACTGATTGCCCCCAATGCAGATTGCAGTCGAAATCGTCTGGAAGCAGTGAAATCGTCCCAAATTGTGACAGGATCGTCCGAGATTTGAACGAGATCATCTACGACGATCTGAGCATGCTCCGACTGAAAATCAATGAGGTCCCTGCAAGAAAACTTCAAAATAACAAATGCAAAATGATGCTCTGGGTATTCTAATGCACGCAAAATCAAGTCATAGAGAAATTCAGCCAGGGGTTGGGAAGGGAAGGTCCTAATGATTAAATAGGCTTAGGGGAATAGTTAGGAGGTTGGAGATCATCCCTATTTGGGAGATCTCCAACGGGGAGGGTCTCTAACGGCGTAGACACGCTTCTGCCTGGATTAGAGGCCCGTTGGAACATAAGCTAATTGTGCAAAATTAGTTTTGCGACAAGATCGTCTGGACGTCCTTGTCTAGACGAAATCGTCAGATCTGGGGCGATATCGTCTGATCGGCGACGATATCGTCAAACGGTCAAAACAACCTCTAAAAATGGCACAGAAAAGGGGGAAACGGATTACCCGGCGGTTAACGGGCGGTTTGGGAGGTTAAATTTTGAATTTAAATTATTTACTAAGGTGAATGTAATTATTACAATTTTACTGCGCCAATTTTAGGGTGCTACATTTTGCCCCCTCTTTAGCGAATTTTCCGAAGAAAATGCGTTAAAGATGAGTTCTTCTCGATCTACGAGAAAGCAAAAAATTATTCCCATTTTTAGGCGACGATTCTTGGTCGAATCGTACGACAGCTTACTATGGTGCCCCCTCCGTGTTTTTACCCAAATCGAACGTTTGAGGTAAAAACGCGGAAAAGCAAAATTATTTTTGAATAAAATTAAGAAAAATAGGGTAAAACCCTAATTCATTTTTACTGTTCATTTTCTGGTTTTTAGAGCTCTGAAGCAAAAATGGTGGAGACGACGCACAGATCAACAGAGGTCCGGCGCGGTCTACGGGTAAGAGTCTAGACTTAACTAGAATGCTTTAATTTGATTTTACATGCTTTTTAGGTAGATTTTAGATGAATTTTGAGCATCGCGGCCATTTTTGGGCCGTCGACGTCATCGGGACGAAATCGTCCCGATTTCGACGAAATCGTCTCAATTTCGTCAATTTCGTCCAAGGGCGAAATCGACGAAAGGGGGACGATTTCGTCAAATTAGAGACGATTTCGACTTGCGAAATCGAAGACGATTCTGCTCAAATTTGGGACGATATCGTCCAATAGTGGGCGATATCATCAATTGCATAAAATTGAACTTTAACTTGCATTATTAATTACTTGAATTGTTTATTAATGATTGTTTGTTGTTTCATTGTTTATGTTGCAAAGAGGTTTGCTAAAGAGCAGGGAATGGAAGTATGGAGGTTTGAGGGATGACTTGGCCGCTCTTACACGAGCAGAGCGAGATCAGCTAGCACGAGCCGGCTTACAGCATGTGGCAGAGATGCCACAGGTGTCTACGGATATGGGGCTACTGACGGCCCTAGCAGAGAGATGGTATCCGGGTTCCTCATGTTTTCGGCTATCGACAGGGGAGATGACTCCCACTCTAGAGGATGTATGGAGGATTCTAAGAATCCCCATACAAGGACGATTGATCACTCCTATGGCCAATCAGGGCCATGCTATGGGACGATTGTGTGGTGACCCGAGCTTCGCCCTGGAGAAGGGCAGAGTGAATATCGAGGCACTGCGTCAGATGCCTGGGGCATCTAGACTCACACGGGTTCTAGCTGGAGTGGTTGGTGGACTTTTGCTGTGCCACCAGAGCGGGTGCAGGGTGCCGTGGATGCTGGCAGATGTGATCTGCGACATGCGGGACCATGGGTACAGGTTCTCTTGGGGCAGTTACGTACTATGCCGGTTGTACAAGATCCTGTATGGGGTCGTGTACAAGGGCGATCGATGTCTGGTGATGACATCGCTTCTACAGGTTTGGTGTTGGGAGCACATTGCAGTGCGGAGGCCGATAGGGCTTCCTCTGATAGGGGTTGACGGGGAGAGGCCCCGAGTCTTCTACTAGTGGCTCCGAAGAGGGTCACAGCGGCGGATCGACCTTCCTATGTCCCGAAGACTATTAGATGACCTAGTCCTGGACCAGATTACCTGGAGGCCATGGAGGGAGCATCCAGGGTGGGCCGAGGATGGACAGGAGTTGGCTCGCGTTAGGCGAGTTTGTTGGCTACGGATGGAGAGGGGAGAGGTGGAGCTCCACCGCTATGACCAAGTTTTGCGTCAGTTCGGTCTGCAGCAGGGGATCCCATCTCTGAGGGATTATGAGTTTTCTTGGACTATCCGGGATAACACCACGGTTAGTGGGGCTCCAGACATGCAGCGGTTTTGGAGTCAGGACACAGACGATGCCCCCATTCAGCCAGTGGATGGGGATGACGCAGGTGTAGCCGATGGCTACGATGCCTGGTACGTAGGCATCCGCCCTCCTCGGATGACGAGGGCTTAGGGTTCGATACACGCAGTCATGCATCGGATAGGGAGGCGATGCCAGGCGGCTATGGAGGCGGCCCAGGGTCACGATGGGAGAGAGTCGAGGAGGCCATAGGCATAGGAGAGGCCACGACAGAGGGAGAGGAGGGAGGCGAGACCCCCATCTCCACAGAGGGAGAGGCCACCATCGCCCGATAAGGGCAAGGGCGTTGACACAGGGGAGAGTAGCGAGACCGCTACTCTTTGAGCGGAGAGAGATCATCTCTAGGCACAGGTGCAGACTCTATAGGATGAGGCTGCATGCCACCGAGCTGAGGTGACACAGCTCCGAGATGAGATTGCATGCCTCAGGGCACGGGGCGGAGGGGCGAGCACTGGGGAGCTGACACGGGCTATTGCCCAACTTACTTTCTACCAGACTTTGTACTATCAGCTAGTGCCAGAGGTGGATAGACTACCCCTGCCAGCCAACATCGCAGATCCGATCAGGATCGGGTCATCGAGGACCTCGTCCCGATCGAGGACTAGGACTCACAGTACTACTCAGACTGCGATGGGGCCACCTCGTCCACCTCAGGGCGAGGGAGGAGATGAGGCAGAGAGCTCGAGGGGCTCTCGAGGCTAGAGGACTGCATAGCTTTGTACAGATTGACATGATAGCATTGTATTATTATTTTTTTGTTGATAGAGGATTGAGTATGCCGAGGTACAGATTGTGGCATACCAATCCAGTTTTGATGATGTATATATACTGTTGACATATATATGATATGTTTTTGATCATATGACTTGTGTTATGTGTATGTGTATGATGCTTTTATGTTTGATTGATTGATTTGATAATTGGATTGAGGATTCATGAAATTATGTCGTTTTGAAAATTTATAATTTTGATGTCATGCGGTAATATTTTAAATGAAATAATCTGATGTAACAAATTGATTGTTTGTAATGTGATGTAATAAAAAATAAAAAGAGACTTCTAACAATAATTTCAAAGGACATTGTCGCTATTATAGACCATTTCATGGAGTCGTTGCTCACTCGGTCGTCAAGCTAATCCCAGTATAGAAATATTGTTAAAAGTAAAAGAGTGCTTAAGAGACTGTCTTAAGACTTTGGTGCAATGGTGAAAATGATGGTGATGATGGTTTGTTTTTCAGATTTTCATGAAAATAGTATGCATGAAATAATGTTAAAATGATTTTTGCTAGGCATAAATTCCTAAGTGTGATAAATTTTTTGGATAATTCTTTAGGAATTATACCATCATTGCAAAATTGAAGGTTGACATAATGACATGAAATAATGAAAATGTGTTTGCTTTTTAAAAGCATAATTTGTGTAACATAATGAATTAAGTCATATGGTTTTCATGATTTTTAATAAATGGGGAATAAAAATTGTTACAATGATTTGCGCTAGGCATAGAATATGTAGGTATAGACTTATACCATCATCGCGAAATAAAAAAAAGAGAGTTTTATTGCATGGTTTATTTTTAATAAACAAAAAATATGAAGATGAGGACTTGCGCTAGGCATAAAATTCCAATTTTGGTTTTGGAACTATACCATCGTCGCGAAAGTCAACCAGATATATGTGTTTTGATTGTATATTTTGAAAGAAATTTTTGATTTTTCTATTATATAGTTGTCTTTATGGTAAGCAACTGTACTTGATTTATTCCAAACAAGTTGCAAAAAGAATATTTCAAAGTATTTTGAAGACAAAAGTAAGATTTATAAGGAATCCCATGTGCATATGTGAATTCATTTCCGATCTTGATTTATCATAATGATACACAAAATCTCTCAAATACAAATGTGTGTGCAATTGCTTTGTGCATTTACCAATTTTGAGCAAGATAATATGATACAAGTGATTTGAAGAAACCAAATAAGTGTTCATTAACCATGATGTAGATGCATATAACCATACTAGACTACTATGTAGGTCGGATTATCAAGAGCTAGCTAATCCATAAGCAGACATAGGTCTCGTACAAAAGAAGGTCACTAATGTGACAGACATATCACCACGCTAGGAGTTACCCAAGGCCAAGCGGGTTGGGCACAAACCACCTGTTATGGGGCTTACCTCACAATTTTTGAATAATTGAGAATTCCAGGGATTCAAGCTCATCAACCCTTCTTTTCTTTTCAAAGGGTAGGGAAAGGGATTTTATTGCTTTCTTGCTTTCTGCTTTCTTTTGAACTTTGCTTCTTTTTCTTTTTGTATTTTTGTTTGCTTGATTTTTGAGATAGTGCTTGAAATATTGCTGTAATGATATAAAAGAACATTTTTCTTTTTTTCTCTTTTCTTTTTCTTGAACTTTTCTTTTCTTTTTCTTTGCTAGGGATACTTGCTCGGATTAGTTGTAGAGCAAGGGATTTTTATTCTGGGTAGGGGTGAGCTTGTCCTTTTGCCAATTCTCAAAGATTCTAGACCATGTGCATGATAGGATAGCAGGGGAAACTTTTCGCTCAAGAAATCACGTCTACTATGTAGCAAAACATGGAAATTACAAATATAATCATTTTATTGTGAAAAGATGTGCTTGGTTTAAGTAAATAACAAGATCAATTCTCTATGCTCAAACTTTATTTAATTGAATTTTGTGAACTTTGATATAAGAGAGATTAGTAATCATGCCAGATAAAATCAAGATATTTATTGTTGTGAGTGTGCAAGTGAGGGATTCCAAATAAATGCTAATTTATCCAAAATAATTTGAAACATATAACCGCAATAATTGTAAGAAAATATATATAAACACTTTTGAGAAGTTTTGAGAATGTTGACTCTCTCTTTCTTCTTTATATTGTTTTGGTTTCGAAAGAGTCAAGCATATTGCTGTTTTGATTTTTATTCTTTATTTTGTTTTTTTTTTTTTTTTTTAAATGTAACAAGTGCCATAAATAAATGCAACAAATAGTTTTGAAGATTTTGATGATTATGAATGTTTTTGATGTTTTTGGATTTTATAAATTTGAAAGAAATACAAGATAGTGATTTTGAACAAATATATACATGGATGAAGTGACCAAATTTATACATAGTAACGTTTAAGATGCAAAATATTCATGGGTTCTTTAAGTTCTTTACCATCTAAGGTAGATAATTTGTATGCTCCTGATTCAAATTTAGCAATAATAATGTATGGTCCAAGCCATTTGGGCTCAAATTTACCTTTAAGGTCCTTAGTTGCATTTGTATTTTTTTGATTTTCTTTTAAAACAAGGTCGCCGATCTCAAAGGATCGATGACGAACTTTTTTAGCATATGATCTTTTAAGCTTGTTTTGGTAGGCACGGAGATGCTCCAAAGCATTGATGCATTTTTCATCTAGGAGTTCCAGTGATTGAGTCTGCCAGCACGATATTCATCTCCTACTTCGGTATCTTGAAGTAGCAGAGCCAAAGAAGGAACTTCCAATTCAAATGGAAAAACTGCTTCAGCACCGTAAACCAAAACAAATGGTGAAGTTCCAGTGGGGGTTCGAACACTAGTTCGATAGGCCCACAAGGCTGGATATAACTGGATGTGCCGATCACGGCAATTTTATTGACCAATATTTTGAGAATTTTGATTAAGGTTTTGTTAGATGCTTATGCTTGACCATTACCCTGAGGATAATAGGGAGTGGACCAACGATGTTGAATCTTATATTTTTGGCATAATTTTTTAACATCTTTATTTTTGAAACAAGTTCCATTGTCAGAGATGAGATTTGCAAGAATTCCGAACCTACAAATGATTTGATTAAAAATAAATTTAGAGACTTGTGTGCCAGGTGCAGGAAGCTAAAGGCATCGCTTTGACCCACTTCATGAAATACTCAGTGGCGGTTATGATGAACTTGTGTCCATCAGATGACACAGGATTGATTTTGCCAATAATATCTAAACCCCATTTGGAAAAGGGCCAAGGAGATGAAATAGCCTACAGCTCTTGTGCAGGCGCATGGACAAGGTCAGCATGTTTTTGGCACTTGTCGCAATGGCGCACATACTCATGTGCATCCGTTTCCATGGTAGGCCAAAAGTATCCTATCCGAAGGAGCTTTTTAGCAATGACGCTACCACTAAAGTGTCCTCCACAAGATCCATCGTGGGCTTCACTCAAGGCTGATTTAGACTCTTCTAAGTTTAAACATCTTAATAGGATACCTTCAAAAGATCTCCTATATAAAGTATTGCCAATTATTACAAATCGACTTGCTCGTCGACGTAATAACCGACGCTTGGTTTCTATTAGAATTGGCAAGGAAAGTCCCATTTTGGAGAAAATCAAATATGTCCGTATACCAAGGTTTAGGAGTAGTTTCATTGATTAGAAACACATCCAAAGGCTCTAAGCATGACTTATTTGAAGTGGGTTCCTGGAGTCGACGAATAATGATAGTGGCATATTCGTCATCTAACTCCAAGGGCAGGAGAGATGCAGTTGTGGCCATAGCATCAGCTGCACGGTTGCTAGTTCGAGGAATAGCTTCTAAGGTAACTTGATCAAATAGAGACATTAATTGTAAAACATAGGCCTTATATGGATGCAGTTTATCATCTCTGGTCTGATAAACTTCATTAATTTGGTTTATAACTAGTTGAGAATCACCAAAAACTAACAGATGTTTAATTTTTAGTGCCAAGGCAGCTCGTAATCCAAGGATTAGAGCTTCATACTCAGTAGTATTGTTGGTGCAAGCAAATGTCAATTTGAAGGACAGAGGAATAAGATGTTTTTGTGGGGATATTAAAATAATACCCGCACCAGCCCCACTCATGCATCGGGCTCCATCAAAGTATAAGGACCATTGTTCAATATGGTCGCCTCTAATTGAAGGCATTCGTCAGGAAACTCAATGATGAGGGGATGGGTAGACTCTAAGGGTGCAGCAGCTAATTGATCTGCTATGATTTGACCCTTAACAGACTTCTATCCTATGAATGTGAGATCAAACTCGCTTAGAGCAAGAACCCACTTGGCTATGCGACCCGATAAATAAGGTCGACTCATGAGATACCTTAAGGGATCGTATTTGGCAATGACATACATTTTTTGACTAAGCATATAGTGTCATAATTTTTGCGTAGCAAACACGACTGCTAGACATAGTTTTTCTAATGTTGTATAGCGGGTTTCATAACTGATGAAGGTTCGGCTAATATAATAATTAGCACGTTCTCTCTTTTCATCATCAAGTTGAGCTAACATAGCTCCTAAGGCAGAATCTGAAGCTGAAATATATAGGAGAAATGGGCGATCAGGTTTAGGTGGTGAAAGCACAGGTGGATTAAGGAGGTATTGTTTGAGAAGTTCAAAAGCTTCTCTACATTCGGTGTCCCAATTAAAAGGGACATCCTTCTTAAGGAGTTTAAGAAAGGGACCAGACTTATCAATGAAGCGACGGATAGCTTGAAGTTTACCTTGTAAACTTCGTAACTCGAATATATTAGTAGGTGCGGGCATATCAGTGATGGCCACAATCTTGAGAGGGTCGATTTCAATACCACGTAAAGAAACTAAAACCCCTAATAGTTTACCGGACTTAACTTCGAATATACATTTTGTTGGATTTAATCGAATAAGATATTCTCGTAATCGATTAAAAACTTTTCTCAAATCATCTAAATGGTTGTCTTCAATAATAGAGCGAGCTATAATATCATCTACATAATCATGTAGGATATCATGCATCATATCATGAAAAATATAGGTCATAGCTCGTTGATAAGTTGCACCTGCGTTCTTTAAGCCAAATGGCATCACTTTCCAACAAAAGGTACCCTAGGGGGTAATAAAGGCTATTTTAGCCTGGTCTTCAGGAGCTATCCTGATCTGATTATAACCGGAGAATCCATCCATTAAGGACATCATCCCACTTTCGGTAGTAAAGTCAATGATTTGATCCATGTTTGGAAGAGGAAAGTCATCTTTAGGGCATGCGGCGTTAATATCTCTAAAATCTGTGCAAACCCTAACTTTGGTAGCTTCTTTCTTGGTGACTGGAACTACATTTGAGATCCATTCAGCATAATCAATAGCTTGTATAAAGATAACATTCAGGAGTTTTTCTAACTCCCCTTTGACTAGCAGAGCCACTTTGGGATGCATTTTTCTAAGTTTTTGTTTAACGGGTTTAGCATCCGGATGGACCACTAGATGATGCATGACTACAGAAGGGTCTAGACCTGGCATATCTTCATATGTCCAAGCGAAGACATCTTCATACTCTTTAAGGAATGCAATGTATTGTTCTTGTTTTTCTTGACTTAATTCTGATCCAATATTGATTATGTGAGGATTATCCTCAGTTCCAATATTAATTTTAATGACGTTTTCTACCTCCATGTGTAAATCTCTTTCAAAATTAGGTGGGGCGGGTGAAACACCCAATTCTTGTAATTCTTGTAAGGTTAATTTAGATAATTCATCTTGAGGATTAGTGGCCTCAAGTTGGGCTATAGTTGGTATAGAACCATCAAAATAAAATCCATTGTGTAACATCTCTTCAACAGAGACATCATGGAAGATATCTCCTTCCAACTCTTCATCGGGGTCAACAATCATTTCAGGGTAAGCTATGGATAGCATGTTGCATGAAAACGACTAATTTTTAAGAGGCAAATCAACATGCCTATCCAAATAATCTTGATAACATATGAGTTGATCATCATCTTCAAAAGGAAAGGGTTGACCCTTACTAGGAAATAGGCCCACACCACAGCGGGCAGGCCACGGTTCTACCTCGAAAGGTTCTTTCATGCCATTTTGGAAAGGTCCCAAGCCTTTCCCTTTATATCCCATTTTAAGCATCATGGGTTTAGCTTTAATATAATCATTGGTAAAATAACACCGAGCGTATCCCTCATGATGAGTTTTGATATTCCGAGGGATTCTTCCCCAGTCATATCCTTTATAAATGAAGGCACAACTCCCGACTTGGTAAGTACTTCCCATAGGTTGTGGGAGGCCCAAAGTACGAGGAGATGGCGGTAAATTATTCAAAAGAATTGAATCTTGCATGAAAGCATTTGTTTTTTCTGATATTAAGGTTGTGGATAAATCTGGTAAAAGTTCATCAGAAAGGGCATAAGATGTAGAAGGCTTATTACCTATATCTTGAGATGTGGAAGGTATGATTGATGTTTCTGTAGGTTTTGAATTTATAGGGATAGAACATGAAGGATTGGTTGTAGATTTAAGATCTTTTTGAGGTTCTAGAGTGATTTGTTTAGAGGGTTGTTGATCTATATAGGAGGATGAAATTATTGGAGGGGGAATAGGTGAAGTTATGGGTGTGTGTTTCATAGTTTTAGATGAAAAATAAGAACTAGGATGTGTGGATGACAGAGCAGGGCAAAATTGCACTCCAACGGGTTTTGCCAAAGCACACATATCAAAAGGTCTAGGGTCACCATGGATAGTGACCAACTGATTTTTAAACTCAAATTTAACACATTGGTGTAAGGTTGATGGGACCGCTCGCATGGCATTGATCCAAGGGCGACCCAAAAGTATATTGTACGATGTTGGGCAATGTACAATAAACACGGTTGTTTCTAGGGTTCTAGGACCAACTTGCAATGGGAGGGTAATAACTCCACACGTTTCTTGTGTTTCGTCATTAAAAGCTTTGATAATCATATCAGTTTTCTTCATTTCATCACTTCTAAAGCCAAATCGTTGGTAGAAGTCAAAAGTGCAAATGTTTAGAGATGAGCCATTATCAATCAAGACTCGTTTGACAACTACATCCCCAATTAGAGCAGTAATGTATAAGGGATTATCCTTATGTAAACTGTGTTGTGGGATATCTTTATCCCGAAAGTCAATACAATCAATCTCTCGAGTGATGATAGTATTGGCCATAGCTTCAGGTTGAATGTTTTGAGGTACCATCATTTGGCTTAATGTAAGCATCAACTCATCCCTATGGGTGGGAGAGGATCTTAATAAATCCAAAAGGGAAATTCTGGCCGTAGTATTGGACAATTGCTCATTAATATTGTAAGGGGGTTTAGGTTGAACATTAGGAGCATGATTCCCTTTATTGGGGTTTTTCAGAACGAATGGAGCTGATCCATCGTTCTGGTTTGGTTCTTGTTGGGAATTTTGAGCTTGTTGTCGGGTGACGACTCCAATGGTACCTACAATATTATAATGAGGACGTTGAACTGGTCTCGATCTAGCATTGATGGCTTGTTCATTAGAAAGGAATATATTAGAAGAAGGTCGAGTAGTAACTCTTCTAGGAAATGGTTCTTCTGGAACCATAGCATCTATGACGGGTTGAATAGGATCTGATTCATTTTCAGAACTATTCGATTGGTTTGAAGTAATGTCTACTTCACTTTCAGTATCCGATTCTATATCACTAGAATCAGAAGTTTGAAAATTATGTAAGGGCCTGGTCGTAACCAAGGATAAGGTTGTGTCAAATATTTGAGGATCCTGAACAGGTAATTGTCCGCTAATGGTTCCTACATATCGGGTAGGAGGGGGAACATTATGATGTTCGATTTGATTGGCTACCTCTTTACCATGTCTTGGTAAAGGGTGTTGAAATATGTCTAGAGTTTGATTAGCATTTTGATTTTGATTTTGGGGAACGGTCTTTTGAGTATTATTAGGAGGGTTTTGTTTAGGTTGGAAGGCTTGCACTTCCATTTCATTATTATCAATAAAATCTTGTATTTTATGTTTCAACCTTTTACAAGCGTTGGTAGAATGTCCAGGTCCTCTATGGAAATCACAGTGTAAGTCAACTCCGTATCCGGGTATAGTTGGATCAGGTTCTCGGATAGCTGGTAATTGGATCAAACCTCTTTCGAGTAATTGAGGTAAAATAGTTGATAAGGGTTGATTTAATCTAGTGAATTCTCGAGGAGGCTTATCAGGAGGTTTCAATATAAATTTTTCTATTGTCTTCGTTGCATTGATATTAGCAACATTTATGTTGTCAGTGACTCCATCACCAACAACTTGTTTGTTTTTATATTGATTTCTGGATGTTTTCTCATCATCCTTCTTCCTAAGTTGGCCTCTCCTAATGAGGGCATCTTCTACTCTTTGAGCTAAATCTATAGCTTGATCGAAGGTAGTTAAGGTAGCGATCGATAGCTCATAAGATATTTGTTCTTGCAAATTATTGATAAAAATGTCCAACATTTCCCTATAAGGTGGCACAAAGTGCAGTTTTCCTGTCAATTGCCTCCATCTAGCTAAGAAATTGGCAAAACATTCATCTTTGTCTTGTTTTAAATTGTATAAATCTTTAATAGTTACATGCCTCTCGATTTAGGCACTAAATTGATGGACAAATGATTCAGTTGTTTCTTCGAATTTTCTCAAAGAATGAGTGGGCAATTGATAGTACCACTCTAATGCCATTCCACCTAAACTTTTTGGGAACATTTTTAATAATAGCAAGTCATCATGTGATATGTCATGACATGCTATCCTAAACATGCGAAGATGCTCTATGGGATATTTGGTTCCTTTATATATAGGTAGGATGGGCATGGGAAAATGCTTAGGGTATGGTTGAGCTACAACTATGGGATCCAAAGGTTGACTACATATCTCTCGATAATTATACGAGGGACGGTAGGGATCTATCTGGTCCATACGTGAAGCTAACTGTTTCACCATGGCTTCCAGATTACTAGTTTGCCCACCATATTGGTTTGGTAGGGCATTGACATGGGTTTTATGGGCATATGATGGAGGAACATGAAGATTAGATGCCATGTTACTATTGCGTAAATTATTTGTAGGAAAAGTATTATGAAGGAATTTTGAAGTTGTATTATGATGTATTCCAGATTGTTGAAAATTGGTATTTGGCTTCGTTTTAGGTTTTTGTTTACTTGAAGAATATTGCTCAATAGTTTGGCGGAATAAAGTAGTGAAGGAAGGTTTATTTTGTGTGGGAATGATTTTAGGTTGAATAATAGGTTCCTTAGGAGGTTGGATAGCCTATTGTTTTGACATGTTTTGCATCATAGTGACCATATCCGTATTGGATGGTCTAGCCTTATCACTTTCTTGATCAATGAAAGACAAGGGATTAGTGCGTACATCAAATGCATGTTCCAAGGCTGCTTGAGTGTTACTAATTTGACCTTTATCAATACGAACTGCCACATTAAGGGCGTCAATGTTATCATTAAGAAAGTTCTTGAAATGATCTATGTTGTCAAAAGCAATAGTTCCATCTGGAGCTACTCTAGGGGATGAGGATCCATCCTCTTTAACACTTCCTTCTTGTTCATTATCTTCACCTAGGTCATGTTCTGATTGATCTAGAGTTTTTCCTTATGAAGTTGGATCTTCAGGAAGGATATTTGGGTCTCTAGTTGTATCTTGTAACCAATATTCTTCTTCTCCTAAACTTTCTTTACCATTCCTAAGTTTAGGCATGGTGCTAAATTTTGATTTCAACAAATATATATATATATATATATATATGCAACAAAATTAAGAGGTATATATTTATTATATACCTACTACAATATCCTTATTCAATATCTTTATCATCTTGCCCCATATCTGTAGCCCTAAACCAAACCTATCAGTGACTAAATGATAACCAGGTTCTAGTAGAGTCCTCCATCCCTGTTCAAAGAGACCAAGGCCGTATCCATGCCAATGATACAACTCGAAGATACGCATGGCATACTAAGGGTTCGATAGATAATGAACGTTTATAGCAAAAGGTTCATCATCATCTTCATCCATGGTCTCTCACATTGGAAGCTGGTCTAGCCTCATATAGATGAAGTTAGTCTGATTAGGTGGCTTTCCCAATGGAACCACTAATCCAACCGGGTAACGATGAGAGGACGGTTGGTCCATCTCTTACATAGTATTTAGAATCAGTCTGAAGGTTACATTCTGCACAAGGTACTCTTCTATTCTAGTTTTGATGAGATGTACTGTCACCCGTGGTACGGATGACCCTGCTGAAGATGCATGCAAGGTAGGTTGAGGTGCCTCATTAGCTTTGTCTTGGGGTTCCTAAACTTCCATAGGAGTGGGAATCTCCTCGATTATTGGCTTGGTCTCACGCTCCTTTTCTTTCTCACCCATTTTTTCCTTCAACTTCCTGTCATCCAGATGCATGACTAATGCTGACAGTTTCAAGGAAGTGGTAGTGGTGTGCTCCAATATATGTGACACAGATGGCATTGGTTGAGCACATACTGTTGGTTTACCTCCTAGTTTTTTTATCGATGATGATGGTATAACATCCAGGTGTGTTGATGGGAGTATGAAATCCCTAGGCAAATCTACTAGATTCACAAACTTAAAAGGTTCTTCATCCGATGACACTACGTGAAACTTCCCCTCATGAATATACTCCACACACTGATGCAATATCGATGGAATGCAATACATTTCATGAATCCAAGGTCTACCGAGTAGTATGTTGTACTACATGGCCCCTTCTATCACATGACACATTATAGATATGTTCTTTAGGCCTACCTTCATGGGTAGGATAATTATTTCAACGGTCTAACATAGTGCATCGTTAAACACTCTCAATGTAAATGTAGTGGGCACAATGTGTGATTTAGGTAGATTCAAATGACTCAGTGCCTTGGTTGTTATTATGTTGATCGATGAGCCGGTATCGATCAAGACCCTTTTAAATGGCATGTGATTAACACATGCGATTATGTGCAATGGTGGGTCAGTCGTGGTTGTAGAAACTGTCCTTATCTCATGATCATAAAATTGGATCATCGGTTCCTGAAACTATTGTACATGTCCTACAAAATTAGTAAAGGCCTGCGCATCTTGGGACTTCTACTTCAATGGACCTAAAAATGTCCATAAGATTCTCCTTGTTCCTAGGGGAATATTGTATTAATTCATATATCGACAACTTCACATAAGTTATCTGTAGGTTTTGGACCAACCTACTCCTTATGGTCACCACCGGTCTTGTTGGTGGGCCTAGAATATTTTGCATAGGCCACTGATTCAATGTGGCTTGTATTTGAATGGGAGCACAAGGCCGATTCAGTTGTTCATACCTCCCATGTCTAGTGACAATGTTTACCATACCTACGAACCCCTGGGTAGGTGGTTTGAATCACACCTGGTTGACCTAACCAATGTTGTTGTGAGGCACCTCATGATTTGGCAAGGGGTTTTTGTAAATCCCCGTATTATTATTATCGGGTGCCTGTGGGTTGTGTGGCACTACAAGCTCACCTTTGTAAATCATATTTTTCACCATGTGTTTGAAATTCCAACACACCTCAATGTCATGGCCTTTCATTCGATGAAAAATGCAAAACATATCTTCTTGGTACCCCTTTGATTTGGGTTGATTAGGGTCTACCATCTTAATTTTGAGTAATCTAATTGCCTTGGCCTCACACAGTTGATGGAAAATTGATGTCAGTGATTCCGTTAATGGTGTGAACTGGCAAGGTGGATGCTGATATTTGTTCTTGCCCTTGTAATTGTTGTTGCACTTGTCATATTACGCAGGAGGAGGTTGGACCTGATAATTCTATTTTTGTTACCTGTTGTTCTCCCTTTGGAGATTTATCACCACTTGATTCAAATGGACCTACTTGCCTTGTTATTTTTTGGTGCTCTTCTTTTGTCCCTCTCCTATTCTTGAGCTTCAAGTTGTCTTCCTACAACTTGATGTCCTCGATCACTTTGGCTTGCACCCAAGCCTCTTCAAATGTAGAATACTATTGTAGCTATAGTAGTAACGAGATGTGCTCGTCACAAATCTTTGTAAATATTCGAGTTAACTCTATGGTAGGAATAGGGAATGGTAAATTTACCATTAGTCTCCTCCATATCTTTCCATACTACTCTATCGGATCATCATCACGCTGAGCTAACATAGCCAAATCAGAAATATTGGCTTGTTTCTTGATGCCAAAGGAATAGCGTTCAAGAAAAGCATTAGCTAATTGCTCAAAACTAGTTATGTTATGTTTCTTTAACTGATTGAACCACTCTCGGGTGGTATCGAAAGGTGTCATAATAAAAGTATGCAACAATAATGCATCGTTGCTTGCTATCTGAAAACAAGCATCCAAAAATCTCATGACATGTTCCTGTGCATCTTCATCACCCTTAAACTTATCTATCTTGGGCATATCAAAATGCTCAGGGTAAGCCTGAGTAGGCATCGAAGGATCCAAAGGCTCATTATGAATTTTCCTTAATGTCGGCTTTTGAATAGTCATGCCTTATCTTTTTATGGCTTTGATCTTCTCAGCTAAGGCCTTATAGGCCTCCAAAGATAGAAAGTCCTCGTCCCTAAGTTGATGTGGAGGTGGCTTAGGAGGTATTGTCTTCCTCGTACGATATGGATGACGTTGCTCTTCCTCCTCCTCAGCTTGGGAGATCTCAAGATATTTTTACTCGTATTCATCTCCCTCTACTTCTTCATGGTGCCTCTACCTCTGATCATCGAGTGGTGGTGGTCGCTCCCTTTGTTCGACACTAGCATGAGTATGAGTGTCTTTTTTCTCTTGATGCATATTGACTTGTGACAAATCCTTCCTATATACACGCTCTATATGCTCATCATGAGGATATAGGCCAACTCTAGCTAGTCCATCCTCCTACTCCACATGCTCATTTTGGGCAAGGATACGCTCTTCACGCATGCACTACTCATATAGCCTCTATCTAATGAGCCTCTACACTTGAAGATTCTTATCTTCAATTCACTACCTCTCTAGGTGAGCATCCTCCAATTTATCTTGGAGGTGTAGGCATTTTGTGTTTTTAATTATTTGATTTTTTTTTTTTTGTTAATGTTGATTTTTTGAATTGAACCTAGTGCTTTGAACATTACCAAATTTGCAACATTGATTGCTCTTTTTGAAATTTTGATCCCATGGGAGTCATTAATTTGCCTTTTTAGACCTTCTCACGGTGGGTTTTGACTAAATTTACTACCATTTGCAAACCACGGCTAGGGTCTGCGGTTCCCTATTACAATTTTTGGAACTGTGGCTAGGGCCTACGATCTGCATGAAATAAGAAAATCTTATAAAAGGTTCAAGTTTCAAATTTTTTTCATTATTCCTTGACAGCTGAAAATTTCAGAGCTCTAATAGTGAAAATTTAAACCTAACCTAAAATCCTAGTAGACTTTTACATGCACACCTTACACACCGCATGATGGTAGACCATGGGCAAGCTTCATCTAGCCGAGGTAGAGGCGAGGGCAAGGTAATTCGAAATTGAGACCTCGTATCCATTACCAGTAAAATTAACCTCATTAAGAAATGGGATAATTGAACCTAATTAAACTACTAGTAATGAACCTCATGTTAGATTAGGCTAATTTAGGTTTATTTTATATATTTTTTTTTCCAGCGGGAGAAATAACCCTGGCCGAATGTTAGTTGGAGATCACAGGTACTAGTTGTGGTTCCCAATGGACAAATTTGGGACCGCATCTGCTAGCTGTGGTCCACATTTAAACTCCCAACGATCAATTTTTGACTGCATGTGGACCATAGGGTTGACCCGCAGTTCACGGACTTTAGGAAAATTTTATCAAATTTTTAATTTTTCTAAGGTTTTATAGGCAGTTAATGCTAATTAATGCATTTTTGACTTGTCTAAGTGACATTTTTAATTTTTATGACTGCCTGATGACATATTTTTGTATTTTTATCAGTTTTTAGATGTTTTAGACACTTTTTAGGTCATTTTTATCTATTTTTGCTTGTATTTTTAGTTAGATTTCCTTATATGCCATGATTTTATTTCAGACATTGACCTCTAGAGCCCGCGAGCCAGACATTCTTAAGACTCTCCATGGACAGCTCACTCCCGGGGAGCGGAGATGGTTTGGAGCCATCGAATTTGGCTACATCCTGGATCTACCCACGATTAGGGTGGATCAGGCCTATCTGACTGCGTTGGCCTAATGTTGGAATGCGTAGACCAACATATTTCACCTACCTATAGGTGAAATAATAGTTACCCTAGAGGATGTATACCAGATATTTAGGATCCCTATTGATGGCGAGGCCATCACCTCTTCGACTTTTAGGGCTAGGGATTCCATTTTTTATGTGATCTTCGATGACCGGAGCCAGGAGGCTCAGCGGAAGATCGATCATGGAGGAGTTCATATTGGATACTAGTAGGGTGAGTAGATCTTCTCTATGAGGGAGGTCATCTTTATGCACTTGGTGGTGCAGGTTGTTCTTCCAGACTCCTCGGGTGCGAGGATTCCCTGGAACCTTCTGGACACTATCAGGAGAGTGACTTAGAGCTCCACGGATCAACCATTGTGATTGGCCTGGGGGAGCACCCTACTATGTCAACTTTATAGGGAGATATATCAGTTTACTGATCGGAGCCACCACGGGATGAGCTACGACTGCTCGCTACAGATCTGGGGTTGGAAGCACATCAGGATAGAGCATCCTGGAGATCTACCACTGCACATTATAGACATTGATGATGCTCATCAGTGCTACATCACATGTTGGCCTCATGAGGAGGAGGTCTTTAAGAGCAGGATCCATGCAGGCCACACTGAGCACTATATTACGTAGTTTGCATCACTTGGGTTGGACGATATTGAGTGGCATCCCTACATGGATTGCCCAGCTTAGCCAGAGGTTGGCAAGTGGCTACGAAAGGCTCACTGATAAAGATGGCTACTTGGGTGAAAGGTTGATATTAGATAGTATCAGTTCTACTCTCAAGTCCTACGACATTTTAGCCTAGTGCAATACATTCTAGATATTCCTTTCTTGTATAGGAATCTAGTCTTGGAGATGCATCTACCATGGATTCAACCTACAACATTAGGATATGAGGTTGATGACTTCTAGGAGTCTGGAGTTGATAGGGCTATGACCACCCTAGCATATGATGCTTGGTGGTCGATGCTACGATGGTATAGATCAAGGCCTCTAGGTAGGGTAGATGACCAGGCAGAGGTGGTGGTTGACCTAGATGGGTGTAGGGTGCGCCAACGGACTGATGGTGGATGGGGTGTAGAGGCTATAGTAGAGGATGCCCCACCCATGGACATTGATGTAGATGAGGAGGCTTTCGAGGAGGGTGAGGTCCCTCTTGATAGTGCAGAGGGACTACTCCTAGCTCAGGTTGCTGACTTACAGAGTCAGCTCGGGAGGTATCTAACTCAGTAGCTAGAGCGAGATACTACTATCGCCAGTTTGGAGGTGAAGCTAGCTGACCGAGATAGGCAGCTAGCTAAGGCTTAGAAGTAGATCACGAGTCTTACAGCATGGGCTACAGTGGTAGAGCTCCAGGTCCGTGAGCTCACTAGTGCACATGATTTGGCACTGGCACAATGGGGTGAGGTTGTAGCAGAGAGAGATCTACTCAAGGCACAGAGAGGGGATCCTCCATCCTCTCATATTATCATGGGACCTCCAACTGCTCCATCAGTTACATTTCCAGGAGGTGGTGATCCTATGGTAGAGGTTAGGTGGCTCACTTCCCTCATAGAGGAGGGAAATGACCTTTGTGATGCGAGGGCAGCTCGCATCTCCTAGTTGGAGGGCTACATCAGACTGCGGGGCTTAGTTGGAGGGCTACATCATGCTACTAGGTCTTAGAGGACCAGGTCCAAGACCTCAGGATAGTCCACGGTGAGCTCCAGCCAATGGATGCACAAGATAGAGAGGACACACAGGTCCTCTAGCACTCATGGAGGTAGCTCACACAGGAGTCATAGGGAGATAGGTGTGACCTCTAGTCATAGGTCTAGCCACTTAGACATTCTGGTATCCCATGTGCTAGGCCTCTTTGGGTTAGGTGGTACACAGGGCCCTCAGCAGGGCACCCATCAGTAACTAGAGCCGACTACAGAGCAGGCTCCAGAGCATAGGGCTAAGGGAGGTGGTGAGAGCTCCAGTTCAGGGGGAGCAGGCTAGAGCTAGGGCTCTACTAGAGTTAGGCTACATTTTTGCATATGTACCATTTTTGGTGTAAGGTCTAGGACCTACACGATTGTAGCCTACGGGTATTTTTGTACTCCTGATGTACTCTGAGACACACACACACACACACACATATATATATATATATATGATCTGATCATTTATGGCTCATTATGTGTACTTGTGTATATATTTTTAATTTTTTGTTTATGTTATGCACATGGATGCAATGCTTATGTTAATTTGATGCTATATGATGTGATGTATGGATGACATGCACTAGATAGCTATTTAATTTATGATGATGATGATATGCAATGATCTAGATGCTTAGATGTGTGATTTATGATGGATGCATATGGATGCAATATTTTCTCTTAACATATTTGATATTGCTTTATTGTATGCATTAATGTATGTAATGATTTATTTATACGATGGTGATCTAATGTAAATGAACCTGTATGCTTTAATCACTTAAAACATAAGGAATGAATGCAAATATGTTTATCAATCTAATGGATGACACCACAGAATGTATAAAAATCATGAATGTAATTGAAAATCCTTAAGATAAGAATTTAATCAATTAATCACCCATATATGAAATGCAATGAATGCAGTTGTATGATGTGAATGATATAATGTGTCATTCTATTTTCTTTTGCAAATTTGAAAAATATGCACGATATAGTCAATGGTCATCTAAATATTATTTCTAATATCCATCCGGTATCTATCCTATATCTTGATTGTGCTCTATATGATGATGTATCATGGACTCGATACTTTGCAATTTGATGATTTTATATGGTTTGCGATATTTGATATTTTGTTGCTATGAGAGAAATTTTTGAGGTTTTCCATGAGACTCAAACACCCTAATAGACTTATCAAAAGTTGCATACTAACCACACTAGACTTATGAGATAAAAGGCTTTTGCTAGGATAGGCCCTAACTATTCATTATCCCTGTGTGTGCACATGATTATTTTAAGATAAGACACGAGCGTTCCTCGATGTCAGGTGGGATTCTTTCAGCCCATTGCTAAGATAGGGGTACCACAAATGTCTTATCCAATCCCAAGTTTAGATTTTAGTTGGACTAAGCCACTAGGCAATGCAGGACACCTGAAGCTAGCTCTTCCACATTCAAACATTGGTCTGCCCACAAGCGAGATGCAAGTGTATCAGACATATCATCATGCGTAAGGTACAATAGTGTCGATAATTCCAGGGATTCAGGCTCATTCCTTTCTATCCTTCAATTTTTGGGATACTTGCTCATATGTAGTGAAGCAAGGGAGTCGATTCCATCTTCATTTTGAACTGTCTTTGGATCTTCATTTGATCTCTCTTCGAACTGGATTTTGGATCTTCATTTGATCTCCACTCAAACTTTTGATTTATGATCTTCATTTGATCTTCACTTTGAACTTGATTTGAGCCTATTTTTTGATCTTCATTCGATCTTCACTTTTTGGCATTTACATTTGATAATTTTCTTCAAAAACTTTCCTTTGGGGGATTTACTTGGGAAAAACTATTTCTGGTATATCGATTGAGGATATCGATCTTATGATATCAATATGGGATATCAATCTTGGGAAGTCGATCTATGATATCGATCTAGGGTATCAATCTTGAGGATTGATATGGGATATCACTTTGGGATATTGCTCATTTTATCATAAGCAAGGGATTCTGAATAGGGAACTAACCTATCCTTTTTCCAACTACCAACATTTCCCATACCATCTGCACAGAGGGATAAGCAAGAATAACTCTTTTCGCTTCAGGATACCCGGTCCTGCTTTGCGACTTTCATCTTCCCCTAGTCCTTGTTAGGATTGTTTAATTTTTTGATTAGTGATAGGCTTATGATATGCTAAGGGCTATACTAACTAAACCTTAGCTACAAAAGCAAAGCAAGCTTTCTACCAACTCTTGATAAGACCACTAGGTATGGTTGAGTGACCGAAAAACCCTAGTATATCTCCATAGCAACATTATAGGTTGTGTTGAAAAACACAATTACTCACATGAATGATGGATCATGATAAATGCAGAGATGCATGATTTAGACACAAACGTGGTGTCGTTTGTAAAACTGACAAACATAATCCCTCCTACTACATAATGCAATGGATGATGAATGCCTATATGCAATGTAGTAATGCAGTGAATGCATGTGTGAATGCAAAAATGACAATGCAAAATTCAAATGCAAATGCAAATGTTTTTGGATTTTATGCTTTACCAATTTTTTTGGATTTTATTGATTTTATAATTTTTATGAGTTTTGAGCCTCATATCTGACCAAACGGTGAGTACATGCCTTTGGAGCCTTTAGATTGACCAAGCGATTTTTTAGCAAAATCCTTGGAGCTTTTTAGGATGACCGAGCGATTTTAAGCAAACCCTCGAAGCTTTTGGGGTTGACCAAGAAATTTTTCATAAACTCTTGGTGCCTTTTGATTGACCAAACTACTCATAGATGAGCTTGGAGCATTTTAGGATGACCGAGTGATTATAAGCAAACCCTCGGGGCCTTTGACTAACATGACCAAGTGGTTTTAGGAACCCTTGGAGCCTTTTGGGATGACCGAGCGGTTTTAAACAAACCCTCAAAGCTTTTTGAGGTTGACCAAAGGGCTTACAGATGCCTTTGGGGCTTTTTGATTGACCAAACTACTTATGGGAGTGTTTGGAGATTTTTAGGATGACCGAGCGGTTACAAGCAACCCTCGAAGCCTTTTACTATGCTCTTCAAGCATAAAACACCTTAATATGGATGATGTTGAGAGGTTCAGGCTCTTCAACACCCCCTAGCGATGTTAGGTGATAGGTACCCGGACCAATATTTTTAGATATGATGTAGGGTCCTAGCCAATTAGCCATGAATTTGTCTCACATATCTGGTGATAAATTAGAGTTCTGTTGGTTCTATTTCAAGACAAGATCCCCAACTTCAAAGTCTCTCTGGTGGACTTTGATATTGTAAGCTCATTTTAGTCACTCCTGATAAATGTGGAGATGCTCCAGGGCATTCACATGATGTTCATCAAGTAGCGTCAATTGATCTAGTCGAGCTTGTCGTGCGGTGTCATCATCGATGAACTCTTTCAATGTGACGTGTAGCATTGGAATTTCTAATTCCAAGGGCATAATGGCCTCAATGCCATATACTAGTGAGAACGGCATTGCCCCAGTGGGTGTCCGAATACTAGTCCTATAAGCCCATAATGCAAGGGGCAGTTGGATATGCCAGTCTTTGTGGTTTTCTTGTACCATATTTTTCAAGATGGCCACCACTATCTTATTTGAAGCTTCAACCTACCCGTTTGCTTATGGATAGTATGGAGTCACAAAACTGTGTTTGATTCTATATTTAGATGTCAAAGCTCTCATAGTTTTGTTCTTGAAAGATGTTCCATTATCCGATATTATTTTGGATGGAATCCCAAAATGACTTATGATATGCTCCAGTATAAACTCTGCTATACGAGCTCCAGTTGTCATTGTTAAGGGTATTACTTCCACCCACTTTGTAAAATACTCAGTAGCCATGATTATGAATGTATGTTAGCCCGATGATGGAGGAGAGATCTTGCCTATAAGATCTAATCCCCACTGAGAAAATGGCCAAGCCGCTTGGATGGGCTGTAAGGCCTACGATGGCAAGTGTGTAAGATTAGCATGATGCTGACATTTAATGCATTTCTTGACATACACATTGCACTCCTTCTCCATAGTGGGCCAATAGTAGCCCATTCAAAGGATGCGCTTGACGATGGCCATGCCACTGAAATGGCCACCGCATGTACCATCATGAGCTTGCAAAATCACCCATGATGCCTCTTGGGGCTCTAAGCAATGAAGGAGAACTCCATCATAGCCTCGTCGGTACAAGATGTCTCCTATTAAGACATATTTAGCCACTTTATATTTAAATGTGTGCTTTGTAGCATGTGGAAATCCCTCTGGGATTATACTAAGCTTTAGGAAGTCTTTAATTTGTGACATCCAATTTTGATAAGCCTCAGCTTCGATTGCTAAGACGACTTGCTCCCCCTACGTATTTACCTTTGCAAATGCAGACTCAAAAACAACCTTGTGGTGAATGGTAGTACCACTCCCCATAGGACTCTGAGAGGTTAATGACCCCTAGGGTGCCTTCTTAAGAAAGTCTTCAACTTTGCAGAACCATTCAGCTTTTGGTTCTACACTGATCATGTTGACCGATTCTCTGTTATCATAGGTTGCATGCTCTGCTACCAGATGCGAGAGCATCTTGACATGGATGGTAGTGAAATACATAGATGGATTCTGAGGGATTAAAGATCCCAAAGATGCCATGGTGTCTGCAAACCTATTTGATGATCGAGGGATTGCCTCGATGTCATACCATTCAAATTTAGCCAAATATGTGTCAACTAGATCTTTATAGGCTTTTAGTACGGGACATCGACACTGAAAAATCCCCTTGACTTGATTTACTATGAGCAAGGAGTCACCAAAGATGTTCAATCTCTTAATATTCATGGCAATAGCTATGTGGAGGCCCAGCAGTAGGGCTTCGTACTCAGCATTGTTGTTGGTGCACAAAAAATCCAACTTAAATGACAAGGGCATTGGAGCTCCTTGTGGCATGAAGAACACTATTCTAGCACCACCCCCTTGCTCGCACTTTGAACCATCGAAGAACAAAGTCATATCAACATTGTTCTCTGGTTCTTCGGGTTTGGGAGCTTCAGATATGATGAAGACTGCATCATCCAAAAGCTCTATTGTTAGAGGCCTACTATTTGATAGTGGTGCCTCAGCTAATTGATCTGCTATGACCTGTCCCTTAATGGACTTTTGGCTTATGAATTCTAGATCAAATTCCATCAATAGCATGATCCACTTTGCAGTATGCATATTGTGATACATCTTACTCATCATGTACTACAAAGGATTTTGTTTGGATATAACATATGTCGTATGACTTAACATATAGTGTCACAATTTCTTTGTAGTGAACACTACTACTAAACATAATTTTTCCACATATGCATACCCGAGCTCATAGCTCACCAAGGTTTGACTAATATAATATATGGCATATTCTTTGCCTTGCACATTCTTTTGGGCTAACATGGTTCCCAGTGCAAAGTCAGTTGTCGATATATATAGTAGAAAAGGCACCTCTGGCCTTGGTGGAGCTAGCATTGGTGGTGTTGCTAGGTATTGCTTTATTTCAGTGAAGGCTACCTTGCAGTCCTCATCCCAGTTGAATGGGACTCCCTTATGTAGCAGTCGATTCATGGGTCGACATTTATCCGATAGTTGAGTGATAAATCACTTTATCGATGCTACCTTGCCCTGAAGGCTCCTTAATTCCTTAATATTGGTGGGAGGATGCATTTCCAAGATGGCCTTGACCTTCACTGGGTCAACTTCGATGCCTCTCTTAGAGATGATGAATCCTAGTAATTTTCTAGAAGTTACGCCAAATACGCACTTCTTAGGATTCAGCCTGACATTGTGCTCTATCAGGTGATCGAAGACCTTTCTTAAGACCTCTGCATGCTCTTCTCATAGCAATGACTTGGCCAACAAGTCATCGATATAATCTTCTAGAATTTTGTGCATATAGTCATGAAAAATGTATGTCATGGCCCGTTGATATGTGGCACCAACATTTTTGAGGCCAAATGGCATAACTTTGTAGCAAAACATTCCCCATGGTGTTATAAACGTGGTTTTATGTTGGTCTTCAGGCTTAATCCGAATTTGATTGTAACCAAAAAAATCATCCATTAAGGAGAGCATTTCATGACCTACAGTTGCATCTACGAGAGCATCAATATTGGGCAATGGAAATGAATCTTTGGGTGTTGCCTTATTTAGGTCTCTAAAATCTATGCAAATATGGATTCTTCCATCGGGTTTTCCCATGGGTACCATATTGGACACCCATTCTAGATAATCGATGGAGATCACAAATTCCACATCCAACAACTTTTGTAGCTCATATTTCACCATTAAGGCTACTATTGGGTGCATTTTTCTAAGATTTTGCTTGACTGACTTCTTTGTCAGATCTAGCGAAAGGTTATGCGTAACCAATTTTGGGTCTAGACCTAGCATATCCTTGTACGTCCAAGCAAACAAATTTGGTCTCTCTTTCAGCAGAGGGATGAGGGTGGCCCGCTCATCTGGAGTGAGACTCTCTCCAAATTTAACCTTCTTTGCATTGGCGGGATCATTACTGATATCCACCTCAAAGGTTTCCTCTACTGACATATGTGATCCCTCCTCAAGCTGGTGAGGCATAGGAATCAGATGGATGTCATCAATCGGGTTGATCGGTTCCGCGTTGGAAGCATTTTTGGCATGATAAACATCATATGCACAACCTAGTACAAAATGGAAAGGTTGCAACATTTCTTCATTAGGGAAGAAATCTTCAGGCTCAATGGGTGAATCAGCATGATCCCAATCGATAGCATCTTTGTTAAGATACAATGGTTTGGATGGATCTACTGGATTGCGGAGTGGAGTGGTCAAATCAATGGAGACCATGTTTATGGAATGGAATTGATCTCCAGGACCACACGGACCAACTTCTACAAAATCTACGTAGTCCTCATACCCATGATCTGGCTCTAATGGCACAGGCACAAAGGGGTCTTCCCTATGAGGACTACGAACAACTGGATCCTCCCTATGCACTGACTACAAAATAGGATCATTTGGCTCATGGAGCTCCATGTAGGTTGGTGGAAGGGGATTAACCAACCGATGAATTTGATCCAAGTTTAACCATCTTGCTCTCAGACGAGGACCAACACGTAACTACCGATAGACCTCATCTATGTCGATGGGTTGATGATGGTAACACAAATAAGGAGGACCAAGGTAGGCCCTCTCTAACTCATCTTCTTCATCACTATCATAATAGAATCCTTCATTCACCCCCACTCCTAGGGGGTGCTCTGGCAAGTGCGGCCCCATGAATATGACTGCTTGATCATTGTCATCACTATCTAGATAAACTGGATAATTGTATCATAAGTGTGACATCGCCAAGAAATATAGCTCTACTTCTTCCCCTGAATGATCAATGTTGGGAAGGATCTCTTCGATAACCTGTATCGATTCAATAGGCAATAAATGATGTGCATGCCAAGGCCTCACATAGGCACCTTCGACTTCATCCCCAGATTCATCATCGTTTGAGGATTCCTCATCTGCATCATAACCTGGTCCACTCATATCGGAGGTGGACTCCACTCCATCTTCATTACAAAGATCTCCTAGCTCGAGATCACATATAGTAATGGGGTTACACCCCTACATGTCTATGTCATCGACTGCATCATGGGTTTGGTGTCCCAGGTTATCTCTGGGGTTCAATTCTATCTCAGTCTACTCAAGGAGCCCTTCATGATGATCTTCGAGTGGCTCAACGGTGATGACAGATATCATAGGGTGATTCCTCCAAAAATTGGAAGGATCAGGATGATATGGATTAAAATCCACATCGTCCACCATACTAAGGTACAGATGATCTAGGGATGCTACGAGCAAATCATCCTACCCTCATATCTATAACCCTAAACCAAACCTATCAGTGACTAACTGATAATGAGGTTCCAGTAGAGTCCTCCATCCTTGTTCAAAGAGACCAAGGCCGTATCCATGCCAATGATACAACTCGAAGATACACATGGCATACTCGGGGTTGGATAGATAATGAACATTTACAGTGAAAGGTTCATCATCATCTTCATCCATGGGCTCTCACATTGGAAGCTGGTCTAGCCTCACATAGATGAAGTTAGTCTGATTAGGTGGCTCTCCCAATGGAACCACCAATCCAACCGGGTAACGATGAGCGGATGGTCGGCCCATCTCTTGCATAGTCTTCAGAATTGGTCTGAAGGTTACATTCTGCACAAGGTACTCGCCTAATCTAGTGTTGGTGAGATGTACTATCACCCATGGTGCGGATGACCCTACTGAAGATGCAGGCGAGGTAGGTTGAGGTGCCTCCTCAGCTTTGTCTTGGGGTTCCTCAACTTCCATAGGAGTGGGAACCTCCTCGATGATTGGCTCGGGCTCACGCTCCTTCTCTTTCTCACCCATTTTTACCTTCAACTTCCTGTCATCCCGATGCATGACTGATGTCGATGGTTTCAAGGAAGTGGTAGTGGTGTGCTCCGATCTATGTGACACAGATGGCATTGGTTGAGCATGTACTGTTGGTTTACCTCCTGGCTTCTTTATCGATGATGATGGTATGAACATCCAGGTGCGTTGATGGGAGTATGAAACCCCTAGGAAAATCTACTAGGTTCATAAACTTAAAAGGTTCTTCATCCGATGCCACTACGTGAACCTGTCCCTCATGAATATACTTCACACACTGATGCAATATCGAGGGAATGCAACACATTTCATGAATCCAAGGCCTACCGAGTAATATGTTGTACTGCATGGCCCCTTCTATCACATGACACATCACAAAGATGGTCTTCAGGCCTACCTGCATGGGTAGGATAATTGTGCCAATAGTCGAACATAGTGCATCATTAAACACTCTCAATGTAAATGTAGTGGGCACAATGTGTGATTTAGGTAGCTTCAAATGACTCAGTGCCTTGGTCGTTATTATGTTGATCGATGAGCCGGTATCGATCAAGACCCTTTTAAATGGCATGTGATTAACACATGCGATTATATGCAATGGTGGGTCAGTCATGGTTGTAGAAACCATCCTTATCTCATGATCATAAAATTGGATCATCGGTTCCTGAAACTGTTGTACATGTCCCACAAAATTAGTAAATGCCTGCGCATCCTGGGACTATACTTCAATGGACCTCAAAATGTCCATAAGAGTCTCCTTGTGCCTAGGGGACTATTGTATTAGCTCATATATCGACAACTTCATAGGAGTTATCTATAGGTTTTGGACCAACCTGCTCCTTATGGTCACCACCGGTCTTGTTGGTGGGCCTGGAATATTTTGCATCGGCCATTGATTCGATGTGGCTTGTATTTGAATGGGAGCATGAGGTTGATTATATTGTTCATATCTCCCATGCCTAGTGACAATGTTCACCATGCCTACGAACCCCTGGGTAGGTGGTTTGACTCACACTTGGTTGACCTAGCCAACATTGTTGTGAGGCACCTCATGATTTGGCAAGGGGTTTTTGTAAATCCCCATATTCTGATTATCGGGTGCTTGTGGGTTGTGTGGCACTACAAGCTCACCTTTGTCAATCATATTTTGCACCATGTGTTTGAAAGTCCAACACACCTCAATGTCATGGCCTTTCATTCGATGAAAAATGCAAAACAGATCTTCTTGGTACCCCTTTGATTTGGGTTGATTGGGGTCTACCATATTAATTTTGGGTAATCTAATTGCCTTGGCCTCGCACAGTTGATGGAAAATTGACGTCAGTGATTCCGTCAATGGTGTGAACTGGCGAGGTGGGCATTGATCTTTGTTCTTGCCCTTATAATTGTTGTTGCACTTTTCATATTACGCAGGAGGAGGTTGGGCCTGATAATTCTATTTTTGTTACCCCTTGTTCTCCCTTTGGAGATTTAGCACCACTTGATTCACATGGGCCTACTTGCCCTATTGTTTTGTGGCACTCTTCTTTTGTCCCTCTCTCCTATTCTTGAGCTTCAAGTTGCCTTCCTGCAACTTGATGTCCTCAATCACTTTGGCTTGCACCAAAGCCTCTTCGAATGTAGGATACTATTGTAGCTACAGTAGTAACGAGATGTGCTTGGCACAACTCTTTGTAAACATTTGAGTTAACTCTATGGTAGGAATAGGGAATGGCAACTTTACCATTAGTCTCCTCCATCTCTTTTCATATTGCTCTATTGGCTCATCATCACGCTGAGCTAGCATAGCCAGATCAAAAATATTGGCTTATTTCTTGATGCCAAAGGAATAGCATTCAAGAAAGGCATCAACTAATTGCTCAAAACTAGTTATGCTATGTTTCTTTAGCTGATTGAACCACTCTCAGGTGGGACCAAAAAGTGTCATGATGAAAGTATGCAACAACAATGCATCGTTGCTTGCTATCTAAAAACAAGCATCCAGAAAGCTCGTGACATGTTCCTATGCATCTTCATCACCCTTAAACTTGTCTAACCTAGGCATATCAAAATGCTCAGGGTAAGCCAGAGTAGGCACCGAAGGATCCAAAGGCTCATTATGAATTTTCCTTAATGTCGGCTTTTGAATAGTCGTGCCTTGTCTCTCGATGGCTTTGATCTTCTTGGCTAAGGCCTTATAGGCCTCCAAAGATAGAAAGTCCTCCTCCCTAAGTTGACGTGGAGGTGGCTTAGGAGGTATTGTCTTCCTCGTACGAGATGGAGGGCATTGCTCTTCCTCCTCCTCAGCTTGGGAGCTCTCAAGATATTCTTGCTCGTATCCATCTCCCTCTTCTTCTTCATGTTGCCTCTACCTCTGATTATCGAGCGGTGGTGGTCGCTCCCTCTATTTGACACTAGCATGAGTACGAGTATCTCTTTGCTCTTGATGCATATCGGCTTGTGACAAAGCCTTCCTATATACATGCTCTCTATGCTCATCATGAGGATATAGGCCAGCCCTAGCTAACCTATCCTCCTACTCCACATGCTCCTTCTGGGCAAGGATACGCTCTTCATGCATGCACTGCTCATATAGCCTCTGTCTAATGAGCCTCTACGCTTGAATATTCTCATCTTCAATGTGCTACCTCTCTAGGTGAGCATCCTCCAATTGATCTTGGAGGAGTTGGCATTTCTTCTCCGATACCAGTCGATGTGATCTATCGATCTGATCAACCATGGGAGGCCTCTGGTATCCTTGCTCTGTACGAGCGACCTTGTGGGTTCTGTACCCATCATACTGATGTGCTGTGCCTTTGCCTCTATCTATGAAGATGGCATTGGCATCCTGCTATATCCTATACTATGAACCACCATGTGCAGATAGTGGGTGTGTGACATGAGGGTGCTTAGAAGCCTCTCCATGCTCTCTAGTAGTCCTGACGACACTCACACTATGCTCACTCGGGGCACGAGTGGGTGGAGCGGAAGGCTTGTAGCCTAACTACTCTAAGACACTACCTAGACCCTCTAGCTATCTAGACCACCACCACTCATGCGGTGGTGTGCCATTAGCTCCCACCTTTGATATATCAATGGTGATCTTGCATGGTGGACCACGCATGGGAGTATGGTTAGACCTATGCTCGATAGCGAGCCTATCTGCCTACCCTTGAATGGGTGGATATCTAGTCCTTCTATACTCAGAAGGTGGAGGTATGGATCCTCCTATGGACTTAGTATGTAGGGGCACCAATCTGGTCCCCTACACAACAAACTCTTTGATCGATCCCATGGATGCGCGTGCAGTGCGGTCTCGGTAATGGCTCTCGAGTGGAGCACCCTCATGTTGAGAGGCTTCCTATTCTATCCTATGCCTAGAGGAGTGTACTGAAGCTCCTCTATCCGGGGTATGCTCTACAGGCTCCCCTCGTGTCGAGTTATCTCCTCTAATGCTTGTCGAATGACGTTCGGTTCGCTCATGTGGGTGAGGAATTGACATGTGTTGTTGTGAATTGGTTAGGGGTTGGTCATCGATGTTAGGTTTAGACCTTTGTTGACCACCCCATGTATCCACCATTGTGTACCTAGCATCTAGATGTATCTTTTATTATTAAGCAAACAAGGTATACAATAATGATTATCTCGTATTAAATTTTGAAAGTGAGCCCTAAACTATTTGATGTGTTTTCAAGATTTGTTGTATCAATGTAGAAACTCTTATCATGTTTTGCAAAACTTGTTGGATTTTATTCTCAGTTTAATGGCTTTCACCTGTATGCTCGTAGCTCGACAACTTGGCTATGAACTCCAAGTTGCGTAATCCAACCTATAATGTGTGGTAATGAAGCCCACACACGGTCAGGGAGCACAGGTCCTCCCATATCCTCACCCATTTTCCCCCAGTCAATGTTATACCCTTCAAAGAGAATACATGCAAATTTTCTAGGGTACGAAAGGTTCTCGGATCTGGTATTGGTCTAGTATCCAAAAGGTTCATGGGATTTGGGCCAATGGATGGAAGTTATGCCCATCGTCGTTGAACCCTACTAGTGGTTGGATGTCAAGCCCAACTCACTAGCATTTAAGTGCCAAGTGGTGTGTGTGGTTCCTTTTAATTTGCATGAAAGAGAAATGCATAAGACAACATTCAAATGATTCTTCTCTATATGTAATGCAAAAAAAAATAACGTTTCACATTAAGAAAGTATGCATGATTAATTTCATATGATATTTAGACAATGCATACTAACTATGAAATGGCCACTGATCGAGCCTCAAGCAAGCAAACAGAATACAAAAGACATCCTAGCACGCTGGAGACTAGGGTGGACTGCACTCAGAGGTCCGTTGTTCCTAGCAACGCCTAGTAGAAACCTAAAAATGAAAGACCTAAGGACTTATGCGCATATTGCCAATTATGTTGTCTTTCCTAATTAGTCAAATTTATTTTGCATTCTAGAATTCAATAGACAGTGAAAATAGATACAGAGAGTGATAGTGGGACCTACCTCAAGTCCCCATCCGAATAAGCTTTATCCCTCTGCTGTTTGTTGTGTCTACTGTAAACCGTAGGTCTGTTGCGTGGTCTGCACTGTAAACCACGTGTTGCAGTTGCGGGTCAACAAATGAACCGTAGCTGTTAGCTATGGTATGTACCTATAATTTCAAAAACACAAGAAATGATAGTTAGATCGCTTGAATTGCGGAGTTCCACCATGATCGCCTTCTGATCTAACCAAAAAGTGTGCACCTATCTACTGTATTAATCGAATTCAATCATCCAAGCATAAAATAATGACAAGATTGCATAGATTCAACAAAATAAGTGTTTCTTGTATTAATATTTGCAAAGAATCCCCAATTACAATCATGCCCCTCTTAGGGTCACTCAAATGATGATACAATTAATACAATGCCAAAGCCCTCAATAGGGTAGGCGCACTAATGTTGCTTTTCAACTAGTCACAAACTGCTCTAGGGTGGAGTTGCCCTCTTCTTCACGTTGGGGAAGGAACTTGATGGTTGAATCTCCTTCGAATCTATTCCCTATGATCAAGAAACAACATAAAAACATCAAAAATATAGGCAGCCTCTCATGATGAGGCCCTTTTGGGAAAAATGCATAAAGATACTATTAAAAGTGTATATTCAAGAAAGTATGAAAAGCATCTCTAAACTATGTTAATTGGATCAAGATTTATGGAATTGCATAAAGAAAGATAGTAGCTAAATAATGAATGGACCAATCACATGAAATAAAGCATAAAATCACATAAAGAATCCATTAAAGCCTACTTAATGCAAATGCAATGAAACTATTCTAAACCTAATTCTATCGGTCAAAAATCTTCTAAACTACAACTGAACCATAGAAATGACTAATTTAAACTATCTAGCTAGACATAAATAGAAACAATAAGGTGGCGATACCTCTATTGCAAACCATAGCTCTAGTGAGTGGTCTACACTATAAACCATGGCTGAAAGCCACGGTGAGCTCTCTGATAGGTTTACCCTCAATTTCAAGGGCAGTGGGCTTGACCTCCTTGTCCAAATTGATGTTCAATGGTCGCCTTCGGTGTCCTCTGACTGATTTGGTGGTTGATTCGCTGTGAGGGGCCTTCATTTGCTATGATATGTGCTTCTTGGCTCTCCTAGGCTCCTAGGGCATCCATAATGCAATTCATCATGAATCTTGGCAAGTAGGTAGGGGATAAGTGCAATAGCTCTCTCTTAGTATACTCGGTTGAGTGTACAATTCGATAGGGCTTCGTTGCTCAAATCTCCAATGCTCTCTCTAATAGTTTGCCCTAATTCTGAGGGGTACTTATAGGACTACCCAAGGGCTAGGGGTGGCTTCATGGAGAAGCCAAGATCAAGAAGGGGTGGTTAGGACAGTTGGATTGGAAGCTTCCATCCTCTAACCACCGTCTTCTAGATCAAATGGTCGTTCAAACCGATTTGGCTCGGATGAAGGCCAACTGAACTTCAGTTAAGACCATAGGTTACAGCTATGGTCTAGACTATAAACCGTAGGTCTCAACTATGGTTCAGCTTGTAGACCGTAGGTCTAGGCTACGGTTCAGAATGATTAGGCCAAGGAGCCCAAATTGAGTGGTTAGAACCATTGCTCTATCTTGGAGTCTGTCCAAGATCCTCCATATGGTCTTGTAGCATGTCCATATGAGTAGTCGCCCTCGACATGACGCATTTTAGGTGTCTACATGAATACTTGCTAATATGAATATATAAATGATTGTACCACGTGGTTCACTCCAAGTATTTTAGCAAAGCTCAAGTAGCTTATTTTGCTTGAGTTGATAATTGAATAAGATTATGAAGACAATGATTTGGATGAGGCAGATTTGTATTGGTGATATATAGTAAAAATATACACCTGTAAGGGTGTCTAAAATTGAGAAGAATAAGGATGTTGGTAAGATAACATATTGCATTATCACTAGAGGTATTCATTACAAAGCAGATGCTGAAAAGAAACACTTTTCAAAGCAAAGGAAGAGCATTGGGTTCCAAGTAATACTTGGAAGGCAGAAGGATAATCATTATTAGTACAAGCTATCCATGATTTAGAAAGAGTAAGGTAATACTTTGCATAGTATATTGAAACCCTAAAATCAGAGTTATAAGTGAAATATTTATTGCCTAAGGAAGAATGAATGTTATTATAGTGCAAGTTTGATTTCCAAGTGAAATAGTAAGTTGGAAGAACTTATCAAGTTAAAGCAAGGTACATCAGGATTTATAATATCTTGATAAGCAGATATACAGTGCATCGTGGAGGTTTATTATTTTACTGTCATCTAGTGTTAGACTTGGGCTAGATTTAAAATGTAATAAATGTGATACATGTGGAAGCGAAAAACTTAAAAAATATGAAGGACATTTTGGCCATTTGAAGCTTTCAACACCAGTATAGCATTCTCTATATGTTAAAGAGGTTAAAAAAAATTGGGTAGAATATGTCTGAATTGTTTTTAGTTGAAGAAAGAAAACTCAAGAAACGGTGAAGATTTTGATGTCATTATTGATCAGATTTTGGAGCAGAATTGAGTAGTGTTAGTGAGTAGATTTGGAAGAAAATTTGAGTAGTGTTTGTAAGAAATATTTGGGAACTGATTTGAGTAGTTTTTGTGAGCATATTTGAGTAGTGATTGTAATTAATTTTGGATCAGAACAGAGTGAGGTTGGTACCTCAAGGGGATTTGTGTCTCTTGTGGATTGGTGTCCATAAACTTGTATAGGGGATTGGTGTCTCCTATGGGTTGGTGCCCACAAACTTGTATAGGGGATTGGTGTCTCCTATGGATGGGTTTCCATGAACTTGTATAGGGTATTGGTATCTCCTGTGGGTTGGTACCCATAAACTTGTATAGGTTATTTGTGTCTCTTGTGGATTGGTGTCCATGAACTTGTATAGGGGATTGGTGTCTTTTGTGGGTTGATGCCTATGGACTTGTATAGGGGATTTGTTTCTCCTATAGGTTGGTTCCCATGAACTTTTATAGGGGATTGTTATCTCCTTTGGATTGGTTTCCACAAACTTGTATAGGGAATTGATGTCTCCTACGGATTGGTGTCCATGAAATTGTATAGGGGATTGGTGTCTCCTATGTATTGGTGCCCATGAAATTTATAGAATAAATATATATGCAATAGTTTACCATGGTTTTCTCCTAAGAGGGTGTTTCCATGTAAAATATGTGTCTCTCATGTGTGTGGTGATTTATGCATTGTTTCATTATTGCATTGATATTATTTGAAGTTATTGCTTTGGAAAGAAAAGAGAAAAGTTTTATCTTATACTTTTCACCCCCTCTTAGTATAAGCTTATGTTCTTCAATTGGTATCAAAGTAGGTTCCTTCATGAAATCCTAACCACTTGAAATAATATCTTACATGAACACACATGGCTCACCAAGAATATTTTCATCAAATAGGGCTCCATTGTTTGATGAAACTAACTATGTTTTTTGGAGTGTGAGGATGCAGACTTATTTGATGGCACATGGCTATGATATATGGAAATCTATTAAGGATGGGTTCACACCACCTACAACTCCTCCCATGAATCAAAATGGAAAGAAACCATTTGAAAATAATGCCAAGGCTATGAATGCAATATTAAATGGGTTATGTGAATCAGATTTTATGAAAGTCATGCAATGCACCTCAACAAAAGAAATATGGGACAAGTTACAAAGAACATATGAAGGATATGACATGAATAAAATGGCAAAAATTTAAATCCATAGGATGAAGTTTGAAGAATTGAAGATAAAATATGAGGAAGATATAGCCAAATATCTACTCCACGTTGATGAAGTTATCAATACCATTCATGGACTTGGAGAAAGTATTGAAGACTCTAAGATTGTTCAAAAATCTTAAGATCACTTCCTATGAGTTTTGATGCAAAGGTCTCGGTGATTTAAGAAATGAATGATATTAAAACCTTAAGCATGGATGAGATACATGGAATTCTTAAATTATATGAGATGAGGACTAAAAAAATATCAAACATACAAATGGGAGGTTGCATTTAAAGCTTCAAATAAGAGAAATAATAAAGAACTAGAGTCAAGTAAAGAATCAAGCAACGAAGAAGAAGCTAAATTTGTGTGAAGAAATAATAAGGGTCCAAGAAAACACAAAGGTATGCATTATGTGAAATGTTTTAATTATGGTAACATTGGTCACTATGCATCTAATCTCCCACAAGCTAGAAGTAGTAGCAGTGAAGAAGAAAAAGAATACAAGAAAAATAAAGAAAGCAAATTTTATCATGAAAATAAAAATAGTCACGATCAAAGCAAGCATGAAAATAAGATATTTCAAAGGTATAAGAAGAGTCTTTATGTTGAGGAAGCTAGAATTTATTCTAGCAATGATGAACACCTCTCTGATAGTGAAAGAGAAGAAATCCTTTTTTTGGCTATAGAAGAGAAAGAAGATGCTCATGTTGTCAAAAACCAAGCAAAAGAGAGAGATCCAAAAAATGAAGAGGAAGCCATAGTTGACATAGAATATGAACTTTTTGTTGCTCTTGAAGAGTTGAAAAGGCTTAGAAAGAAAAACTCAATATTGAAGATTCAAGTACAAGAGGATGAGGAGACAAAGGCAAATCTTTCGCAAGATCTCACCGACTTAAAAGTGAAAATTGAAGAGGTAAAGTGAATTGAAGAAGGTATAGTTGAGCAATTAAAGACAAAAGAGTTGGAATGTGAAAAAATGGAACATGAGGTTGTCTCTCTGAGGAAGGAAGTTGAAAAATATAATGATAAGCTACAATAAAATATTAGGTTTGAGAAAAGCACAAAAATCTTGGATGATATTATCAAAACACAGAGATCTTTAGTTATAAAGACTAGACTTGGTTTTGGAGAAGGTCAAAAGAAAAAAAAGTAGGATTCAAGATCAAAAGGAAGAGAGGCATCAAAGAAAATAATTTAAAAAGAGCCTAAGACCTATGCTGATGTGTTGAGAAGTGGAAGCATCAAGGAGAAAGAAAACAAAGTATCATTAAGGAATGAATTCCATCACAAAAACAACAAAGAGAGAACCATGTGGTAATATCCTCCAAGGCAATCAGACAGGTTTCAATATTTCTTCCATGGTTATTGCTTTTCATGTCACAAATTTGTTCATAAAGTTATAAATTGCAAGGTCCATGCTAAGAATAAATTTGGCTTCACCAAGAGGAATTTCAATTCATTTGCACATCTCATGGACTATAACATCATTTGTTACAAATGTAATAATTTTGGGTAAAAAATTATATGGTGTAGAACGGTGTTCCCTGAACTTCCAAAATCAAGTAAGAAGGAGGATGGTCAAACTATTCAAAATAATATGACCTCCAAAGTTTGGAAAAATAAAATGGAACAAGAAAAGGAGCAGAGTAATTTGGGAGTTCACTCCCATCTCATAATTGATTGTCTCAAGAGTAGGTAGAAAGGGGGCATTGTCAAGTGTCTTATCCTTCAGCCCCAAGGATCCTTTGCCATTGATGTCAAAAGGGGAGAATTTTAGTAAGGGGGAGCATTTTGTGATCATGTTGCAATAAAGGATAGTTTCTTTGCAGGGTTGCCATTAATGACAAAGGGGGAGATTGTTAGAATTATTGAATTGTCAGTGATGTCAAAGGTCGACTTGGTGAATAGAAAACAATGGGTAAATATATTTCAAGTGAAGAAAGGCAAATATATTTCAAGAGAAGCAAGGCAAATATATTTCAAGTGAAGCAAGGCAAATATATTTCAAGAGAAGCAAGGCAAGTTTATTTCAAGTGAAGCAAGGCAAATATATTTCAAATAAAGTATTATAATATTTAAATTTTAAATTTAAATATTATAAAGTGAAGAATATTATAAAGTGAAGGTTTTATAATATTTAAATATCATATTTAATATTATAAAGGTGAAGTTTCAATTTTTGAATAGGTTGACCATCTGGGCACCAATAATAAAAGTGAAAGGTTTATATAAATAATTGAAGCTTTGAGTGGAAGGTGCAGTTGTTCATGAACATCCTCACGACTATATTCAAAGTGGAGACTACGTAATAATTAAAGACAAAAGCGAGGATCAGAACTACCCGTGGAGTAGAAAAACCAACAAAGGTTGAGTAGCCAAACTCTAGTGCCAGGATGTAGTGGAGGAGAAGGAGAAATATTTGTGAAGTGCTAGTATCGGATTGAGGCAATGAAAGGACATCAGTGGAGATTCTAACAAACAAGCCTTGGAAATAATATAAAGTAGCAGTGAACTTTTTAGATAGCAATCGAGTGCTAAAATAAATATAGCAACCATCTATATTGGGTGGCATATAATAGTGATATAGTGGCCTCCACATTTTGGTGGGGAATTTGAATCCAGAAAGATAGATCAACCCGACCATAGTGAGAAAAATTAGAAGCGTTGAAGGGTGCACCATGGGAGTTGACAATAGAGAGACGAATGCAGTCGAACATGAAAAATATAGTAGGTTTATGGAAATTTTATGGAGTCATGCATGGGGATAAGATAAAGAAGATTTTCATAGAACTCAATGAAGGAAGATATATGGAGGTATTGTTGAAGACTACAATGTCATTGTGGAATACAAGCATGCAGAAGAAATTCTAGAAACTACCATTGTGTACCAATAAATCCAACTCAAGAGAAAAAAATATTGTTATTGAAGCAATCACAAACATATCCATTATAGCAAACGACTTGAAGAAAATAACAATCATTAAGGAAGCACGTGCAGGAATTTGATGTCAACGTTTTTGCACATGGATTATTTCGTTACAAAATTTATGGTGCTCTTGTGAATCAGAACGTGGAGTGGCTTAAAAGGAATTGGTAAAATGTTTCACTGGGCATTGATTATGACTCCTTCCTAGATTTGAAGAAAGGGACAAGATACATAAAACTAGAATTGAACTATTGACATCAGCAGGACTCCTAACGATCATCGATTGAATAACGTATGTCATTTTTGCATCAATAAATAGCTAATACTTGCTAATATGGATATATAAATGATCGTTCCATGTGGTTCACTCCAAGTCTTTCAAATAATATTGAGTAGATTATTTTCTTGATGTGATAATTGAATAATATTACAAAGATAGTAATTTAGACGAGGTAGATTTATATTGGTGATATATAGTAAAAATCTACACTTGTAAGGGTGTCTAAATTTGAGAAGAATAAGGATGTTGGCAAGAAAATATTTTGTAGTTTCTCTAGAGGCATTTTTTGGACATTTTGAGTCCTTAAGTCAAAGTTGTCATTGATGTCAAGAAAGGAAGTCGTCATTGATACCCAAAAATTTGTCAAGAAACAAGTTATCAAAGTTGTCATTGATATTCAAGAAGAAGCTTCTAATAAAATCAAAGGTCAAGAGAAAAATGTAAAGGTTAAAGGCAAATGGCTCCATAATATTTTTAATATTATGTGGAAGCAAAAGTTAAATGGTTTTCATAAAAACCCAAGAAAGTTTATTTGAAAAACTAAAGGGATATTTAATATTTATTTGATAAATTATTTAAATTCAAAATGAATTTAAATTTTATAAATAAATATTATTTATACCAAGGTGTAAAGTGAAATATGATTTAAATAAAACCATAGGGTTTAAAGAATTAATTTATAAAATTTTAATTCAAAATAATTTAAATATTTTATAAATTGATAAAGCTCCAAAGGTAATTCGAGCGTCGACGTCCAAAAATTGTTGAGAATAAATCAAGCGTCGACGTCATGCATGGAGGAAGAAATTTGGTATATAAGATATGCCTTAAAATCATTTGAAATTATCATTTTGCTCAATAATCGAAGCATGCAATAGTGTTTTGAATTGATAAGGAAGAAAGAGCAGTGAACATTTTTGGCTAATCACCAGCGAATAACGTCAAAGGGACTTGCGCCAAAAGACCAAGCACCAATGAGACAAGCAGCCTAGTGGCAAAGAGGACAGCGTTAGGCACATGAAGGTATGTATTCAAAACTCGGTGGCAACATTTTTTTATGGCAGTTGCATTGGTGTTGAGCGCCAAGGAAGGTGCACGTTTTGTGCAAAGTGAGTGGGGAAGGTTTTAAGCACGTGGTGCTCGTTTATCCCCAAGAAAGTGCCTAGCTTGTGCACTATAGGGAGTTGTGGCTAGGACATCGGTTGAGGTAGCACTGTATGTTCGAATCCCCTCCAAGTAAAGGTAATTAATTTTGAAATTTAATTTTTGTATGATGCCTAAATTTTGGAGTTAAAAGGGTGCATGAAAGGTTTATTAGTTGGAAATGATTTTTGATTAGTTGGAGGAATAAGGTGTTAAGTTTTATTTTAATAAAGTGTTTTGGCATATTGATTTATTGAAATATTAAAAGTATAAAGGGAGCTTCTTGTCTTAGGTTGTTTTTGAAAAGAAAAGTGCATTGAATATTAGTGGGATATTATAAGGTGTAAGTGGTGATTTAATTTTTGTAAATATTGATTAATGTTTTAATAAATATGGAGTGATAAGGTGTATGTATGTTTTAAATGTTTGCATTGTAATTTGAGGAAATTAATCACCTTATAATTTCTTTGAGCTTGGCAAGAAGTGTTTGAGATTTTGGAAGATTTAGAAGATTCCTTCACCATCAATAAAAAAGCATGTGCACATTGTCCAAAGTTAAAATTGATTGGTTGGTTTTCTAGAAAATAAGTTTGGAGTGAAAAGGACTTGATTAGGGTTTCCTTTTGAGTATGTTTGAGTGATTGCTTCAAGGTTTTCTGGAATAAATAAGTGTGGTTAAAACCTTATTTTATAAGCATTGTTGTTGAAGCCATTGGTTGTGTGAAGAACTTGAACTAGGGTTTGAAAAGAACATGAATATCATTGTTATGTGATATTAGTTGTTGAGCATTGTTAGAAATATTTTGAGTTGGAGGTTATATGCTTGGACTAGGGTTTGTGAGAATGGGGCATTTCATTAAGTGATTGGTTGAGTAGAGTTGGTTGAGCCTAGTCAAGTGGATGTGTGAAGTGATTGTTCAAGTTCCATAAAATAAATTATTCTATATTCTGATTTGAGTTGATAAAGTGATTGAGCATTGAGTATAGAACATATTGGGTCTCTAACAATTCTCTTTATGTTTCTATAATATTGGACAAGTTCTGTGTGGACTTGTTGAGTAGATTTGAGCAAGTTCTGTGTGGACTTGTTGAGCAAATTTAAGCAAGTTTTGTGTGGACTTGTTGAGCATATTTGATCAAGTTTTGTGTGGACTTTTTGAGAAGATTTGAGCAAGTTATGTGTGGACTTGTTGAGCATATTTAAGCAAGTTATGTGTGGACTTGTTGAGCAAATTTAAGCAAGTTCTGTGTGGACTTGTTGAGAATATTTGAGAAAGTTATGTGTGGACTTGTTGAGTAGATTTAAGCAATTTTTGTGTTGACTTGTTGAGCAGATTTGAGCAAATTATGTGTGGACTTGTTGAACATATTTGTGCTAGACCTAAGGAATGTGTTTAGTGTAGATTTGAGATAGATATTTGGAGGTGGCAGAGCAAAGAGGAAAATATTCTCTAGTGGATAGAGATCCATCAGCCGGGGTAGTGAGGATAGGTCTTCTAAGTGGGGATAAGAGTATTCAGTGGAGATGGATCCACAAGCCAATGCAGTGGAGGTAGTAGTCTTCTAGAGGATCACCAGCCAGATCAAACGAGAAGGAATTATTTTGTGGATAGAGATCCAAGAACTTGATTTAGTGGATCATCATCTCCTTTGGATAGAGGTCCAAAAATATTGTAATAGGGAAAGGATTCCCAAGATATTGATTGAGAAAATATTAGTGAAATATTTTCTCCGTGGAGTAGCCCACATTGGGTGAACCACATAAATTGTGGTGTTTCTATTATGTGTGGTATTTTGTACATTGCTTTGATTACTGCTACTGATATTTCTATCTATACATTACATAATATTGATTTGGAAATAAAAGTAAGTGGTTATACTATTCACCCCCCTCTCTGTATAAGCTTGTGTTATTTAGCATTCAGTACAAAGCAGACGCTAAAAAGAAACACTTTTCAAAGGAAATGAAGAGCATTGGGTTCCAAGCGATACTTGGAAGACAGAAGGATAATAATTATTGGTACAAGTTGTCCATGATTTAGCAAGAGTAAGGTAATACTTTGCATAGTATATTGAAACCCTAAAATAGAAGTTATAAGTGAAATATTTATTGCCTAAGCAATAATGAATGTTATTATAGTGCAAGTTTGATTTCCAAGTGAAATAGTAAGTTGGAAGCACTTATCAAGTCAAAGCAAGGTACATCAGGATTTATAATATCTTGATAAGCAGAGATACAGTGCAACATGGAGGTTTGTTGTTTTCTGTCATCTAGTGTTAGACTTGGGCTACCTTTAAAATGTAATAAATGTGAGACATGTAGAAGCGACTGAATTAATGAATGTGAAGGACATTTTGGCCATTTGAATATTTCAACACCAGTATATCATTATCTATATGTTCAAGAGGTTAAACAAATTCTTGGTGTAATATGTCTAAAGTGTTTTTAGTTGAAGAAAGCAAACTTGAGAAAATGTAAAGAATTTGATGCCATTATTGATCATATTTTGGAGCAGATTTAAGCAGTGCTAGTGAGTATATTTGGAAGTAAATTTGAGTAGTGTCTGTAAGAAAGATTTAGGAATTGATTTGAGCAGTGTTTGTGAGAATATTTGGGAGCATATTTAAGCAGTGATTGTAATCATTTTTGAAGCAGAACTGAGTGAAGTTGGTACCTCAAGGGTATTTGTGTCTCTTGTGTATTGGTGTCCTTGAACTTGTATAGGGGATTGGTGTCTCTTGTGGGTTTGTGCCCATGAACTTGTATAGGTGATTGGTGTCTTCTATGGATTGGTGTCCATAAATTTATATAGGGGATTGGTGTCTCCTGTAGGTTAGTGCCCATGAAATTGTATAGGATATTGGTGTCCCCTATGGATTGGTGTTCATGAACTTATATAGGGTATTGATGTCTCCTATGGGTTGGTGCCCAGAAATTTGTATAGGGGATTGGTATCTCCTATGGTTTTGTGCCCATAAACTTGTAGATGGGATTGGTGTCTCCTGTGGATTGGTGTCCATGACCTTGTATAGGGGATTTGTGTCCATGAACTTGTATAGGGAATTGGTGTCTCATGTAGGTTTGTGCCCACAAAATTTATTGAAGAAATATATAAGTAATATTTTGTCATGGTTTTCTCCCAAGAGGGTGTTTCCACGTAAAATATTTGTCTCTCATGTGTATGGTGATTTGTGCATTGTTTCATTATTGTAGTGATATTATTTTAAGTTATTATTTTGGAAAGAAAAGAGAAAAGTTTTATCTTGTACTGTTCACCCCCTGTAGCACCCTAAAATTGGCGCAGTTAAACCCTTAGTAAAAAGATAAAAATTTGAATTTTAACCCCAAAACCGCTCGTTAATCGCTCGTTACCCGCTCCCCTCATTTTTTGTGCCATTTTTAGGATTTGTTTTGACCGTTGGACGATATCATCGATGATCAGACGAAATCATCCCAGATCTGACGAATTCATCTGGAACAGAACGTCCAGACGATTTCGTCCCAAAACTAAATTTTCATAATTAGCTTCTATTTCAACAGCTTCTCTAACTTGGGCAGAAAGCGTGTTTACGCGGTTAGAGTCTCCCCCATTGGAGATCTCCCAAATTGGGGTGATCTCCAACCTCCTAACCTCCCCCTAAATCCTATATAAACTTAGGATTTTTCTTGACTTTCCCCCTAGTTGGATCCATAATCCTGTTTCCTCTGCAACTTTAGTTTCTCGTGCATTAGAACACCTTCGCACCATTGTTTGCATTGTGTATTTCAAGTTTTTCTTGCAAGAATTTTACTATTTTTTAGCTGGAGCAAGCTCGGATCATCGTTGGCGATTCCAGACGATTTCGGACGATCCTGTCATAGATCGGCGATGATCTCGTATGATTGGAGGTGATCTCGACTACAGTCCATATTGGGGGCAATCAGAGCCCGGAGTTTGCATTTTTTTATCTTCTCTCTTCATTTCCTTATGCATTAACTTAGTTTATTCTATTTTTGCATTCTGGAGTTCACCTCATTTAGCATAGATGCATGATAAAGTTAAAATAAATTATTAAATTAATGCATTTCCTTTAATTGTTATCTGGATTTATCATTTAGGCAGGTTTACTATTATTTCTATCATTTCCCCTTGCTTTTGTAGTTGCATTTTTGGTCTTTGGTATCTATTTCTGTGATTGCAGGTTTCTGATGAATTCGTCTGACGAATTCGTCAGGTCGATGATGATCTCGTCTGATCTCAGATGATCGACTGTGATCTGAGATGATTCTATGCAATTGCAGATGATCATGTAATATTTGAGATGATCTGGACTTCTACAAACCTCAGAATCTTCATCAGACATCTAGAATCAGGTACATTCTATCTTATTTAGCACACTTTCTGTGTTTAGCACTTATTCATGCTTTTTGTATCCATATAAATCAGCATTGGCATATAGAATAGCTTAGATTCATCTTGGCCAAACCTAGGAATTGAATGATTGAATATAAAAATGAACACATCAAACCCATTCTCAACCTAGGCATGGAAATTGCCACTCAAAGTTTCCTGGTGAACCCACCATCCATCAAAAATTCACCCTTATACCCCCTCCCCCGAGAGGCGTGACCTTCAAAGGGCCTCTCAGTCCGAGGTATTGTCCCATCCTTCTCGCATCCCCCTTTCGGGCGTGGATCCTATAGCCTGAAGGTAAGGATGCAAAAAATTTGGAGCGATACATTTTGGTGAACCCGACGTGAATAACATAGGCATATTTTTGATTCAAAAATATAAAAAAATAAATAAATATATATATATATGTATGTATACAAGAAAAATAAAAACAAAAAAATCATCATTTCAAGTTTGTATGTTTTAGATTCAATTCTAAATAGTAGATACTAAATATTACTTTTAGAAGTACTAAAGAAACCATGAGTTTTTACTCAAATCAATATGAGCCCATCAGTAATGTTGGAAGAATTCAGCCAAATACATTTGTTGATTATGACCAACCTCATCCCTATTCAACATCACCTCCATCACACTTTTCTCATTTTTCATCCATAACCCAATAGGACAATCCCTTTTCCAATCCTCTCCATAATGATATTATCTATTCTCCCATATATCCATATTATGTCTATCAATCCACATATAATCCTCCTCCATCCTTTCAATATTCTTCTTTCAATACAACACATCCATTTCAACAAGAAAATACTTATTCTTCCAATCCTACCATGCACTCACATCATACTTCACAATCTTCCTATCATCATTCTACCCATAACAAAGAAAAGAGAGGTAAAAAACCATTAGGTCCTTTTATGACTGAACTCCTAAGGCACTTATCAAAAACCTCTCGAAAACCTTCATCACGTACATTTACAAAGCTCAATCAACCAATGGATATAATTCTCAAGCATTTACTTGATACAAATAAGATTGAACTCCCTTCCATAAGACAACTTGATACCACAATAGATTGGTTTAAACCCGAGCTACATTGTGAATATCATAGAGTAGATGGACATATGACACAAAATTGTAAATATTTAAGATGTGCAATTCAAGATTTGATTGATGAGGGTCTTTTTAATATAAAGGAATTACAATCTACAACTGATTATAAATCTCCAAGTAAACTATCAAACTCCTACACAACAAATACCAATAATCAATCAAGACATGGGGATCTCCCAAGAACCCCTATTCAATTATCAACAATAGGAAACCAATCAAATATTGCATGTTAATGTGTCCCATCATGATGATATTACTAATATTGTAACAAAAACTACAAATGAGCAACCTCAAGTTCAATCAACTCAATCGGATATTCAAGAGATGGATTCCTCATTTGACCAACCTTCAAAACTATCTTTGGCTCTAGAGAATGATCCAAAATGGAATGTAAGCATAGAAAGCTCATCTTTAGAATCAAAATCTCAATCTGAAATCCACTTTGATAGCCAACAACAAGTGATTAATCCTCAAGCAAAGATATCCCTTTTAGAAGTATTACAAAGTTCTCATAAGGAAACTTTGTTCAAGATACCTAGCCAACAATTTGTTCCTCATGATATTTTCCCTAAGAACATAATTAATGGTGTAAGCCCTCTTGAGGTTAACCATATTTCATTCTATGATGAGGAGATTCCTTCCTCTACTCCACAAGAAGACTCCTCTCTTTACATTACAGGATCTAGTAAAGAAACACCTGTTAAAACTATCATGGTAGATAATGGCTCCTCTCTTAATTTATGCACTTATCAATTATTCCAAAAACTCAAATTAAAGGAAGAAGATCTTAATGAATCAAATGTTATTATAAAATATTTTAACAATGAAATTCAAGAAGCTCAAGGTACTATAATTTTTCCCCTTAATATTGGATCCAAGATCCTGGATACTTTGTTTTATGTAGCATATTGCCCTTCACCTTACAACCTACTTCTCAGAAGTCCTTGGATTCATACGATGAGGGTTGTCCCTTCTACTCTTCACCAATGTTTAAAGTTTGAACTTGCAAGTAAAATTGTTACCATACATGGTGACCCAACACCATTTGAAGAATATTTAACGATTGAAACATCAAGTTCTATACATTCTCCATTGTCACAATTACCTTCTATCCATCACTTTTCTTCATCCATATATGATCATCCTTGTTTACCAAATAACACCCATGCATATCTTTCACATATGCTCCCTCCATATTATCAAGACTTGGAAGATAGTGATAAGAATGAAGAACCTTCTTATCCTTTGACATTTTATTTTGTAACATGATCAATTTTACACATATAAAAGTCAAATCTTTTGCTACATTATTCTACATTATAACAAAGCTTTTGTTATCGCTACCTTTTATTCATCACCTTTTGTTCTTACCTTCACCACAACCAAATTATCCTTCAAAACCTCCTTTGATTTTGAAGCAACCTTAGACATGCTATACTCAAATAACCTTGTATAGTGTATATAGATCATCTTGTATATACCACCAATTCCATCATCAAAAAAAAAAAAAATTCAAAAACAGTAATATTATTTATTCTTTTCAATTCATAAATTAAAATAAAAAACATAAAAAAATCAAAATCATCAAAATATTCAAAAAAAAAACATTTTCTATTTTTGCACCCATCAATTCTTGAAGTATTGCAGTTATATTTTCAATTATTTTGGATAAATTAGCATTTATTTGGAATCCCGCACTTTCACACTCACATGAATAAATATCTTGATTTTATTTGGTATGATTATTAATCTCTCTTATATCAAAGTCCACAGTTGAATTAAATAAATTTTTGAGCATAGAGAATTGATCTTGTTATTTACTTGAACCAAGTATATCTCTTCACATTAAAATGATTTCATTGCAAATTCAATATGATGCTACATAGTAGAAGTGGTTTCTTGAGCGAAAAGTTTCCCCTGCTATCCTATCATGCACATGGTCTAGAATCTTTGAGAATTGACAAAAGGACAAGCTCACCCCTGCCCAGAATAAAAATCCCTTGCTCTACAGCCAATCCGAGCAAGTATCCCTAGTATAGGAAGAAAAAAGAAAAGTCAAAGAAAATGAGAAAAAGAAAAATATTATTTTGTACCATCGCAGCAATATTTCAGCATTATCTCAAGTTCCAAGCAAAAATACAAAAAAAAAAGAAGAGAAAGAGAAAAGAAAAAGCAAAAGCAATAAAATCCCTTTCCCTACCCTTTGAAAAGAAAAGAAGGGTGAATGAGCTTGAATCCCTGGAATTCTCAATTATTCGAAAACTGTGAGGTAAGCCCCATAACAGGTGGTTTGTGCCCAACCCGCTTGGCCTTGGGTAATTCCTAGCGTGGTGATATGTCTGTTACATTAGCGACCTTCTTTTGTACAGACCTATGTCTGCTTATGGATTAGCTAGCTCTTGATGACCCGACTTACATAGTAGTTTGGTACGGTTACATGCATATAAATCATGGTCAACGAACACTTATTTGGTTAATTCAAATTACTTGTATCAAATTATCTTGCTCAAAATTGGTGAATGAACAATACAATTGCACACACATTTGTATTTGAGAGATTTTTGTATCATTATGATAGATCAAGATCGGCAATGAACTCACATATGCACATGAGGGTTCCTTATAAATCTACATTTTGTCTTTGAGATAATTTAAAATATTTATGCAAATCTTTTGGAATAATTTCATCTTCTTATTTAAAAGAACATTTGTTTAGTATAAAAACAATTACATACATTGTTTTCAAAAATCCAAAATTTCTTTCAACAACATATTCAAAAATCTAGCAATAAAGTCACGTTTATATATTTTTTTGTTTATCTCAAAAATCAAAAATCAATTATGCAATAAAATTATTTTTTCTTGGATTTCGCGATGATGGTATAAGTCTATACCTATAATTCTATGCCTAGCGCAAACCATTGTTCTAATTTTATTTCCCATTCATTATTATTTATAAAAACATATGGCTTACATCATTATGTCACACAATTGTGCTTTAAAAAGAACGAACACATTTTTCTATTTCATTTCATTATGTCAACATTCAATTTTGCAACGATGGTATAATTCCTAAGGAATTGTTCAAAAATTTATCACACTTAGGAATTTTATGCCTAGCAAAAATCATATTTTTAAATATATTTCATGCATAATTTTTTTTATGAAAATCTGAAAACAAATCATCACCATCATCATTTTTCATCATCACAACACAAAGTCTTAAGACAGTCTCTTAAGCACTCTTTTACTTTTAGCAATATTTCTATCTTGGGATTAGCTTGACGACCTAGCGAGCGGCGACTCCATGAAATGGTCTATAACAACGACAATGTCCTTTGAAATTATTGTTAGAAGTCCCTTTATTTTTCATCAAATCACACCACAAAACAACCAATTTGTTTACATCAGATTATTTCATTTAAATTTTATAGCATGACATAAAATTATACTATTTCCAAACGACATAATTACATGAATAATCAATCAACAATTCTAAAATTAAAGCATCATAAAACATATGGACAAGTCATATCACAAAAAAGATCATATATATATATATATATATATATAAAAAATATGTACATCATATCAAAACGGATTGGTATGAACAATAACAATGAATTAGGGTTTTACCCTATTTTTCTTAATTTTATTTAAAAACAACATTTTTTAAAAATTTTGCTTTTTCGCGCTTTTACCTCAAACGTTCGATTTGGGTAAAAACACGGAGGGGGCACCATAGTAAGCAGTTGTACGATTCGACCTAGAATCGTCGTCTAAAAAATTGAGTAAATTTTTGCTTTCTCGTAAAATGGGAAGAACTCGTCTTTAACGCATTTTCTTTGGAAAATTCGCTAAAGAGGGGGCAAAATGTAGCACCCTAAAATTGGCGTAGTTAAACCCTTAGTAAAAAGATAAAAATTTGAATTTTAACCCCGAAACCGCCCGTTACCCGCTCCCCTCATTTTCTGCGCCATTTTTAGGAGTTGTTTTGACCGTTGGACGATATCGTCGACGATCAGACGAAATCATCCCAGATCGGACGAATTCGTCTGGAACGGAACGTCCAGACGATTTCGTCCCAAAACTAAATTTTCATAATTAGCTTCTGTTTCAACAGCTTCTCTAACTTGGGCAGAAAGCGTGTCTGCGTGGTTAGAGTCTCCTCCGTTGGAGATCTCCCAAATTGGGATGATCCCCAACCTCCTAACCTCTCCCTAAATCCTATATAAACTTAGGATTTCTCTTGACTTCCCCCTGGCTGATTTTTCCCTGCAACTTTAGTTTCTTGTGCATTAGAACACCTTCGCACCATCGTTTGCATTGTGTATTTCAAGTTTTTCTTGCAGGAATTTTACTGTTTTTCAGCTGGAGCAAGCTCGGATCGTCGTTGGCGATTCCAGACGATTTCGGATGATCCTGTCGTAGATCGATGACGATCTCGTACGATTGGAGGTGATCTCGACTGCAGTCCAGATTGGGGGCAATCAGAGCCCGGAGTTTGCATTTCTTTTATCTTCTCTCTTCATTTCCTTATGCATTAACTTAGTTTATTCTATTTCTGCATCCTGGAGTTCACCTCATTTAGCATAGATGCATGATAAAGTTAAAATAAATTATTAAATTAATGCATTTCCTTTAATTGTTATCTGGATTTATCATTTAGGCAAGTTTACTATTATTTCTATCATTTCCCCTTGCTTTTGTAGTTGCATTTTTGGTCTTTGGTATCTGTTTCTGTGATTGCAGGTTTCTGACGAATTCGTCTGACGAATTCATCAAGTCGACGATGATCTCGTATGATCTCAGATGACCGACTATGATCTGAGATGATTCTGTGCAATTGCAGATGATCATGTAATATTTGAGATGATCTGGACTCCTACAAACCTCAGAATCTTCATCAGACATCCGGAATCAGGTACATTCTATCTTATTTAGCACACTTTCTATGTTTAGCACTTATTCATGCTTTTTGTATCCATATAAATCAGCATTGGCATATAGAATAGCTTAGATTCATCTTGGCCAAACCTAGGAATATGAATGATTAAAGTATAAAAATGAACACATCAAACCCATTCTCAACCTAGGCATGGAAAATGCCACTCAAAGTTTCCTGGTGAACCCCACCATCCATCAAAAATTCACCCTTATACCCCCTCCCCGAGAGGCGCGACCTTCAAAGGGCCTCTCAATCCGAGGTATTGTCCCATCCTTCTCGCATCCCCCTTTCGGGCGTGGATCCTATAGCCTGAAGGTAAGGATGCAAAAAATTTGGAGCGATACACCCCCTCTCAGTATAAGATTGTGTTCTTCAAGTTTTCTAGTTGTTGACTTTGTTGAATCAGTTGTTCCTTATGGTGTTTAATTTTCTCCTGTATCTTGAAAATCATTGTAAAGATATCCTCCACCACCCTGCTTAATATTCTCAATTTTCCTCCAAGAGACCTAGTTTATCTCATATTTTGTGATGATACATTATTTTCACTCCTCATTTTATGGGCCATTTTCCTTATATATAAAGATTAATTTTAAATTACAATATTTTCTCAAGTTGTAATGCTAGCTTCTATCTTATATCATTAATATTTGTACTACCAAGAGTCATATTTACTCATGAATATTATGCTATGGTACAAACTATCTCAAATAGTATGCAACATGCTATTGAACTTGACCACTGCATAATATATCACAAGAAAAATTGAGTGTTACCCACTATAACACTCCTAAAGAAAGAATATTTGAGGTGATTTAATGAAATGTGATCAAGAATAAAAATTTTCCATAGAAAGTATTCATGTTTTAAATAGTTTATTAATGCTATAATAATCTAACTCACTCATTGAATAAACATTTATTATATTATACATATATGTAAAATACATTTTTATGGATACATGAGTACAGTGTACTGGAATACATAACATATATCCTTATAGTACACAAGTGATGGTTTTCTAGCCATAACATGACAGGCTTCATTGCTACTATATTTCCTTTCACCATTTTGGATTAGATGTAATTTGTGCAAAGAAGTGGTTCTAGGTCTAACTCATCTAGTAATACTCCTACACCCACATGGTATATTTTTTATGAGCAATCTATGACTTAATAGCATGTTGAGGCAAGAAGCCAAGTAGGTGGATCTATACTCATCCCTTGCCTATCGAAGTTGAGAATTCTCAACCTAGATGGCTATCATCTATCCTTCATCATTCCTTTGGGCTAGATCCTATCATCAAATTATATCTCATTCTGCTCTAGAAATATTCCTTTATGAATCCAACTATCATATTTGCTACCTCAAGGAATCCATATCAGGTGGTCCACCTACTCTGTAATATTCACTATCATTTCCTTGATAGTTTGAAGGACCTACTTCGAACTCTAGTTGTTAGCATACATGATGCTTAGAAAGTTCTTCAACTTTCCTTTCTCCTTTGTTGATGGTTGTTGTTTGTCCTTCCTTTTTTTTGACCTTTCCACACCTTGCCTTTGTTGGGTGGACCACCATTGGTCGTGTTCTAAGGTTGTACCCACATCATCCATATTTAAAACCCATATGACCTCATCTATTTCTAAGGTTAATGGTTCCATTTGTGGTGGTACTACTTCTTTCCTCCCTTTCCTTGTATAAATCATAGGAGGGTTTGGTATTCCTTGCTTGATACTGAACTATCACAATACTCGAGTATATTGGAAATACTCGTATTGTGTGCTTACTCGCCCAGTCATCCACCTTGCTCATTGTACATGAGCTAGATGAAATATATATTTTTTCCATATTAGACCTATTATCCATGGCCTCTAGATGACATATTAGGGTTTCAAATTTTTGCATATAGAGTGATACAGCTCCTAATTATCTTCTCATGGCTTTCTTAACCATAACTATTTCTCCCTTTTCCATATTAATGCATATGGGACTTCTATATCTACTAAGTTATGTATATCATAAGGCAACCCTTGAGGTCTCCTTATAGCCTCATGTTCCTATGCCCATACCTGTAACAAAAGGATACAATATAAACTTGATCGCTTTGTCGTTTGTACTTTAAAAAACTCTCTATAGGCTTGAGACAACAATGCTAGTGCCCAAGAAAACACAATTGAGTATTCCACTAGGTCCGACACAACCCCTAGTATATTCCAAGGGAATAGTGCACCTATTGAATCAAGTACAATGACATTCGATAAGAGTGCCATTACCATAGCTTGCCTAGGTGATAGTTTACTAAACATGAAAAGCAATTCATACAATTGTAGACACCAAAATCCAACCACTTGCAAGTTATCTATACCTTCCTGTCAGCCACGTGTCGGTCATCCACCTTCCCGCCATTATTTGGCCCAAATCCACACTTTCCCACCATTATTTGGCCCAATTTCACCTTTCTCGCCATTTTTCATCCCCAAATTTATTTAAATTAATATTTATTTTAATATTTTAATATTTTAATATATATATTTAAATAATAGTTTAAGTGATTTAATCTGAGCCGTCCATCCTTCATTTAATCTCATCCGTCCATCCATCTTAATCCATTTCACAACCTAGATTTATTCTCTACCCTTAGATCCACTTTAATCTTAGCCACACGTTTAAAGTGTCGTTAAAACCCTAAAGTGTGCCCTAAGAGTAGATTACAAATTGAGTCACCTTGATGGCTCAAACCCTATGTCTTTTGCTACTCCTATCTCCTATGCGCTATCTCTGATTCTAATTCTTCTACTGCTATCTCATCTATCTCTCTTCTGCTACCCTTTCGCCGCATCCATCGCCGCTTCCGTCACCGCTTTCACCGCCATCTCTTCTGCAGCATTCTGTAGAATCCCCCATTCTTGTCGCAAGTACCCGCGGGCGTTTACCCCTTTACCAAGTGCCCACGGGCATTTACCAAGTGCCCACGAGCGTTTACCAAGTGCCCACGGGCGTTTACCCACAGCCACAGACTCAGATCGGCGTCTGAAACCTTAATCCAGAAGCACGTGGGCGTTCAACGAGTGCACCAGGGTGCCTTCCGTAGCCGATTTGACAGCCACATTACTTCCAAGTGCCGTCTGGTCTAGCTGCGTTAACAGAGAACAGGTATAAATTAGTTTAAAGTAAGTAACTTCTTTTCTTTTATTGATTTGTTATTGAATTCCTGCATTTCATTTTTCTAGGGTTTTAGATTATTTCCGAGGGCTCACACAGTGGATCCCTCTTATTAATTTCTAACTCCTTGATAGTGGTAATGTGTGCAGGTTTTTGATAGCAGATCCGGTTTATTGATGGTAGCTGATTAAGCTAGAGTGGTCCAAGCAAGGGATACAACAAAGCCCACTCACTCGGTTGGGATTGAAGATACATTCTTCGGAAGCGCCACAATTTGTGCCAGCTAGGGTTTCGGAGAACCCTAGCATAACTTGTAACTGTGTATCATAAATAAAAGGGTTACAAGCCCAGTTGTATTCAAAAAGGAGTTTTTAAACTCCATCGATTAATAGAAATCGTTTGTTTTGTGCAACTATTATGTACTCTGTCATTGTGATTTTATTTATTTTTGTTTGGCGTGTATTTTTAATCTAAAAATGGCTATCACGGTGGGACCCCCTAGGGTTTCATATTTTTAATACTTGCTTTACTAATCTGTTCCTATTTTCTGTTTTATTTTGCAGGTTCCAGAAATCGTGAAATTTGCTATTCCAGCGAACTAGGGTTTCTGAGTTTGCAGAAAACGTAGCAGATGCAGAGGGGCGTCTGGAAGTCCAATACGAAATGCAGAGGTGCGTTTCATCCTGTGCAGACTCCCGTGGGCGTTAGAGGTCAGTTTTACAGAAAAGCGTAGGATTCCAAGTAAGTGCTGTACTTTTTACGTTTTTGGTTTTTCTGCCATATTTTGTTTCTTTTTCAGATCATTACTTTAAAATGAACAAAAACTAAGTAATCTGGAAAAGAACAGTTATTTTTAATTACATTTTTCTTTGCATTGCATTATTGATTGTTGCTTGCATTAAAAAAAAAAAAAAAATTTGCATACCTAGCTACATATTAGAATAGCTACGAATCATATGTTTTAATTATCTAAGTAGGACTATTGATTGGATGTCAATAGTACTCCTGCCATTGGGTGATTCCAGGCAGAGAAGTGGACGAACCTTCCAGTTGCTCCTTTGATATCTGATATCATTGGTAGGCAGGGGGTTTTAAACGGTGTACTCCACTTCTTTAGAGGAAATGACATGTTTTTAGTAGCCTCTTGCTTAGATCATTAGAACTTTTGATTTATAGCCTTGTATGTACACATTAGATAACTAAAACATTTTAAAAAAAAAATTCATTGCATTTTCATATTGCATTTAAAACAGTAATATCTGGATTTCATCACCGGGTATTGCTTGAAGTTTAGTGATGGTGGAATTCATCTCCATCCATTAAACTTCTGCCTTAGACACCATAGGTCACCCCCGAGCAAACTTGCTCGATTTCATCACCAGTAAGAATCTCGTTGTCCTTTCCTAGCCATAGTTTTTACCTTTTTTTGTGAATAATTCAATATTAGATCACATGCAAAACTCATAAACCGGACACTTAAAATTTACTACAGATTAAGATCAGAAAATAATTAATTAACCGTAGGTAAGACACATTGGTTGAAACCTAGGTTGTGACTGTTTTTTGATAATTTTTGTAGTGTAAATTTATCATTCTAGTTTTGCATTCTTCTTTTCTGAATTTTTTTAGATTTATTGCTCTATGGTCTTAACAAGTAATCAATCTAAAATGTTAAATCTAAATAATCAAATGGGAAATTCACAGAACATCCCCACCACCAACATGGCCACTTATCCTAGTGAATTTCGAGCAGAGTTCGCTCGCAGGGTCTTTCACGTCCTTCTACCGTCTATCACATGGCCATGCCCATGGAGGAAGACAATTCCTTTCATATTACCCACATTGATATGGCCCAAGTGCAAACTCACTTAAGAGATGGCACTGGTTATGTCCTTGAGCTAATCCAAGATTCCCCTATGCAAGATTCTATTTTTTAGCAGGATATTGCATCAACCATACCCGCTGGTTTCACTCAGGTCTACACTAACCCTTTTTTTGAGGCTAATGTGGTATCTTTTCAGTCGGCTTCATCCCCTCCATCTATTTCAGAGTTCATCCTTTTCGAGGAATTGTTAAGGGCTTCCGCCAACTACATTCCTCCTTCACCTCCACATTCACCTTCATCTTCTAAGCCAGAGGTCTTCCAGGAAGACATAGATGAGAGCAAGGCACGGGAGCTTGATGACATTTTAGATGACATAAATCTGATCCCTACTCCCCATCGGCTTGAGGAAGGTTCCCACATGACTATTGAAGAAACTATCGATGTAGACCTTAGTCCAGGCCAAGATGGCACCCAAATTGTGAAACTGGCTAAAAGTCTATCATCAGAGGAACAAGAGCAAATGATTGCTCTACTCAAGCGAAAGAAGGAGATATTTGCATGGTCTTACAAAGACATGCCAGGCCTAGACCCTAATTTGGTTGTCCATAACCTCACCTTACAAAAAGATGCTAAACCTGTCAAACAGAAACTTAGGAAAATGCATCCTATCGTGGCCCTCATAGTTAAATCGGAGATTCAAAAACTTTTGGATGTTAAATTTGTCGTCCCGATTGATTATCCTGAGTGGCTTTCTAACATGGTACCCGTTCGCAAGCCTAACGGGGGGATACGTGTTTACACTGATTTTCGAGATCTAAATAAAGCATGTCCTAAAGATGACTTTCCTCTTCCAAACATTGATACTCTTTTCGATACCTGCGCTGGTCATGAAATGCTTTCGTTCATGGATGGATTTTCGGGATACAACAGATTCGAATAAACCCTGAAGATCAACACAAAACAACATTTACTACACCTTGGGGAAATTTTTGTTACAGGGTGATGCCCTTTGGCCTTAAGAACGCAGGTGCAACCTATCAACGAGCCATGACTTATATTTTCCATGATTATATGCATAAGATTATCGAAGATTATGTGGATGATTTATTGGAAAAATCTAAAACTCGACAAGAGCATTTTGATGTATTGGAAAAAGTTTTTGATAGGTTTCTAGAGCATAAAGTAAGGTTGAACCCTAAGAAATGTGTCTTTGGTGTTACCTCAGGCAAACTCCTAGGTTTTATTATCTCTAAACGAGGTATTGAGGTGGACCCAAACAAGGTCAAAGCCATTATGGAAATGTGTCCCCCAACTAATTTGAAGGAGTTGCGTAGTTTACAAGGAAAGATTAATTCAATCCGTCGCTTTATTGCGCAACTTTCTGATAAATGTAGGCCATTTTTCCATCTACTACAAAAGGGGGTACAATTTTCATGGACAGATGAATGTCAGAAAGCCTTTGATGACATCAAGCAGTACTTAGCATCTCCACCAGTCTTAGCTCTGCCTCGTCCAGGGGTCCCTTTCAACCTTTATATCTCAGCAACAGACTTTGCCTTAGGGACAATGCTTGCACAAAAGAATGAACAAAATCGCGAGCAAGCTATCTATTATATTAGTCGAACATTGGTAAGCTATGAAACCCGATATGCTTATGTGGAAAAGTTGTGCTTAGCAGTGGTTTTTTCCACTAAGAAACTTCGTCATTATATGCTTAGCCATACAACATATGTCATAGCTAGAGAAAACCCTCTGTGTTATATGATGTCTCGCACTTATAATAACACTCGTACCGCTAAATGGATAATTTTGCTTACCGAATTCGATCTTGAATTCATTAGCCAAAAATCTGTTAAAGGTCAAGTTATAGTCGATCAACTTATGGAAGCTCCGCTACCTAGTGATCATCCTTTGATTATTGAGCTCCCAGATGATTCGGTATTTTCTATCACTGAACAAGAAGAGGAAATCATTCCGGAGGAAGATGTTGACATCATGCTATTCTTTGATGGCTCTAAGTGCATGAAATGTCAGGGTGCTGGAGTTGTGTTTCATACACCTCAAGGGATTCCCATCCCTTTATCATTCAAACTAGACTTCCAATGCACCAATAATATAGCAGAATATGAAGCCTTAATTTTAGGTCTTCAATCAGCCATAGCTATGAGTATTAAGCGTATTCGGATATTTTGGGATTCTCAACTCGTGGTTAAACAAATTATAGGAGAATACCAAGCCAAAGAACCTACCATTAAGCTTTATCATGATGTAACAATGAAGTTGCTCTCTACGTTTGATTGGTATGAGATCACTAGCTTGCCTCGTTCGGCTAGCCTCTCTTGGATCATTGATTCCAAAGGACTCCCTTGGAGAGGTACAGCCCCTAATCATTTCCACAATCTCTAAGTCTGCAATTGTCCATGCTGAGTCTAAAGATGAAAAAGATGTTTGCTTTATCCAATCGGATCCATATGAGCCTTGGTCTAGTGAGATAGTAGCCTTCCTCAAGTTTGGAACACTTCCACTCGATTTGTCTCGAACCGCCCATCGCTGCTTTAAGCAAAAGGTAGCTCGTTTTGTTCTTTTGGGGGATGTGTTATATAAACGTGGATATGATGGAGTACTCCGCTGTCTAGAAGCAGGTGAAACACATAGAGCTATTGTTGAAGCCCATGATGGTACTTGTGGTGGTCATTTTAGTGGAATGGCCATTGCGAAGCGTATTTTAGGTATGGGGTATTATTGGCCCACTATGGAACAATATTGTTGCAAATATGTTAAACAATGTAAAAAGTGTCAAGAACACGCTAATTTAATCCATATACCATCACAAGATTTACAGCCCATCCAAAGCCTTTGGCCCTTCTCACAATGGGGTCTCGATTTAATTGGCAAGATTTCACCTGCCTCTTCAGACAGCATACTTTCATCATTACAACCATCGAATACTTCACAAAGTGGGTTGAGGCTATTCCTCTAACCAAGACGACAGGTCCTAGAATTGTGGAGTTTATACTTCACCATATCATTTGTCGTTTTGGTATTCCCTCTAAAATCATTTCTGATAACGGTAAGTCTTTTAAGAATAAGGATGTTCGAGCTCTTTGTGAAAAGTATAATATCCAACATAGTTTCTCAAATCCTTACTACCCACAAGCCAATGGACAAGCTGAAGCTTCCAATAAGACCATAATTGCTATTCTTAAGAAACTTGTTAAAGAAAATCATAAAGATTGGCATACACAAATCCCCTTGGCATTATGGGCTTACCGAACAAGCATCAGAACTCCCATTGGGGCAACGCCATTTTCTTTGGTCTATGGAGCTGAAGCAATCATGCCTCTTGAGCTCGATATCCCTTCCTTGCGAATTTCTTTGCAAGAATTTATCGATGATGATACTGCTAGACAAGCACGTCTTGATCAACTCACACTCATAGATGAAAAACGAATCAATGCTTTAGAGCATTTGCGAGTTTATCAAGACCGATTGAAACGTGCTTACAATGCCAAAGTTCATCTAAGAGAATTTCAAGTAGGGGATCTTGTCCTTAAAGAGAATCAACAAAACACCAATGCATTGCCGCATCTTCAAGATAAATTCACGGCTAATTGGTTAGGTCCATATATGGTCACTGAAAGAGTGGGTAATGGAACTTATAGACTTGCCAGTTTAGAGGGAGAGGAAGAACCCGAACCACTTAATGTTATACACTTGAGGGCATTTTATGCATAGTTTGAATTTTATATGTACATATATACATGGCTTGTAAAAAAAAAAACAAATAAAATAAAAAGAATTTGCATTTCATTGTTAGTTGCATACATCTCATTCAAAAACATTGCATTTCATGTGCATACATCTCATTGAAAACCATAACATTTCATTTTCAGCCATAGTTGCATATCATGTTAGAGACCATTCTATCTTTTGGATATAAAATTTGGTCAAGCAAAAGTCATGTTGCCTTAATCAGGGGCACCTTCACAAAATCCATCAAACCGAATTGTCATTCGTACATCCATTTTCCATTTGCACATATTTACATTGCCAAAATGTTTTCAGTCACTCGACCATTTCTAGTGTTTTAAGAAAACTTTGAAATGCATGTCAAAGTTCTCTAGGGCCATATCACAAATTACACTAAATAAAATCTTGAGTATTGGGAAATGATTTCAAAAGCGGTCTTGAACCTATCACATTTTCACATCTTAAAAACATCTTGTGTCAAAGAGAGATAACACCATCCTTGGGTTGTGCCTCAAAGTGAAAAGGGTAATCCTCGTTTGTCCTATCATGCAAACATAGTCCATAAAACAGTGGTTCTTACCACTATCACAAGCAATCACAAAATATAAATATAAACAGAGTAGTAAGGATAGGGTAAAATTCTCATCATACTTCGGTTGAGAATCCGATTCCCCAAAGCTCTAAGGAGATGAACATTTTTCACACACCACTGATCCCAAATAAGTTGTAAGGATCGTACTACTTGTCCATTTAGACGGATAGGTAGTCATCCCCAAGGCTTACAAAGGTCAAAAACAACATGGACTATGGAGTTAACCTTCACCGGGGCTATAGACGCTTGACTGGCAGTGGAGTATACTCATTGCGTGGCGACATGTCTCTCCTCAAAGAGAGACCTCTGAATGCTCATACGGACAAACTAGCTTCGGGGTCTTATCCATAACATGGTTACTTAATTTATGCAAGATGAGGTTAATGAACACACTTGCACACACATAGGTTTTTGATTGCCTAGAGTCACTACCATGCTTCTGATTTGGTTAATGAACTCGCATGCACACACATTTGGTCCTAGTTGAATTAGGCAGTGTTAATAAGTTTGTTTGATATCACTAGCATGTTTGAGTCTTTGTAAAACAGTCTTCCTCCATATTTTCTTCCATATCAACCTCCATATCTTCTTCCATATTCATGTCATTCCATACGTCATTCATTCACAAGCTACCAAGTTCGGTGCCCCTGATTAAACAATTATGATAACAGTTGGCTAAATCTAACTATCTAAAAGTATGAGTGCTTCTTAGTGCATATTATATTCACTTAGTCTCGCATTAATCATCTATAACTTTGCATTCCATTCCATCACATATGCATTAAAACATATAAAAACATGCATCACAAAAACATAGGCATTCACACAAAAGAAAGTAAAACACTAAAAATAAAAGCCATGTATATATATGTATAAATATCAAAACGTACAGTGAATGCCAAAAGGCTACAAAATACAATAGAGCACCAAGGCTCATAAAGAGTGCATCTAAGCACTAAGCTAACCATCAAAAGAGGATCCTTGTGACCTAGTAGGAGCCCTAGACCTAGTGCCTCCAATATCTCCCAGTCTGCCTAGGACAACAACCTCCTCATCCCTGGAATTATAGGGTAGAATAGGTGTCGTGCCTCTAACACCCTAAGCTGCAAAACAACAAAACAAAAATTGGTTACAATTTTTTTTTCAAAAAAAAAAAAAAACTACAAAAAAAAAAAAAAAAACAAAACAAATAAAAGTACTTGCTTAAATAAACAAATACCTCAACTGGCTACACTGGCGCGTCCGCTCCCATCTCCGCCATAGCTCCTGCGTGCTTCACTCTCCCACACAACCTTTCACTTCACTTCACTTCATTCCACTCCCTCAGACACACTTCTCTCAAGCTCGAACGCACAAATGAGCGAAATTCTCGCTGAAACTATTTAAATAGCTAGTTTTGGTGCCCTGAAACGTAGTGGGGTGTTTCATGGTGCATTCAGACGTAGTGGTGCGTTTCATGATGCATTCAAACACCGGCGGGCATTTCTGCCACCTCCAAATGCATACCGACGTTTGGTGTCAGTATTGAATAAAAGAACAAAACTTACAAAATTGAAGCTTACCTCCTCCAAATTTCATCAAATTGCATCCATCCATTCTTCTTATCATAATAAAACATTTTGTGAAGGTTACAACAGTTTTGGAAACAAATTTTGTTATTTTTGCTCAAAAAGCGCATCATTCATCATTGATTTACAAATTGGGTTAAAAACATTCAAAACCTTCACAAAATTAACAACATTCATCAATTCTTCTGATCTATCATCAATTTCATTCATTCTTCTTTCATCATGCATATTTTTGCCAAATTAAATTAAAGTAAACCTCGTATCTAGTGGTATATTCTATCACCTTGGCGATTGCAGCGATTTGCATCCATGCAATTCGGTAAGAGAATTAAACCACCATAAGGACACTTACCATTTATCATCATCAATTATTTCACTGTTTGAAAATTGGAAATCAATTTTGGGTATCCTACTTTTCAAGTGACCTCATACCAAGATTAATTTGCTCAACAGTTGTGATTGATGGCCTAGTTCATGGGGCCTTAAACGTGGACAATCTTCAATATTATCATTATTTTGAGTCTTGCTAGAGATTAAGGCTACCTAGGTTGATTGGTTCCGACCCGAGGAATTATCCATACAGTCACTAGGAGCATCTCTAAATTTCTAGACTCTTTCATATTGCATCTCTGCATATCAATGGCACCAACAAGGCAATTTCATCAACAGTATGGATTCACCCACAGGAGTTGGGGCATCCGTTATCAATTTTTAACTTTCCTAATAGTAAAATTCATCTTACATGCTCATGGAATTTAAAATTTGGCAAAAATCCCTTTCTAACCGTTGGGGCAGAAAATGGTTCATATTTCACATCACTCATATCGTCTTCAATCATATTCTTTTCTGGTTTGTACACCAACCCCTTTTCTCGTTGGGACATAAACAGATGGTTCATACACCAACCCCTTTTTCACCGTTGGGGCAAAAACGGTTCATTTTCTTCCGAATTTCTTCCAATTGGCTCGTGAGAACCATTCTCGCTTGCCAATTGAGGGGGTAAGCTGATAAATTTTAAATATTCTTTTATTCTTTGGTCTTCAAAGTTGTGCTTTAGTCTTGAGAGAGAGTTGCATCTGATCCAGCTTTTTAGGTGTCCTAAGTTTTTGTGCTGCATTGTGTTTTCACACAAAGCAGCTCAAAAAGGGGCATGTGTAGACACCAAAATCCAGCCACTTTCAAGTTATCTATACCTTCCTATCAGCCACATGTCGGTCATCCACCTTCCCGCCATTATTTGGCCCAAATCCACACTTTCCCACCATTATTTGGCCCAATTTCACCTTTCTCGCCATTTTTCATCCCCAAATTTATTTAAATTAATATTTATATATATATTTTAATATTTTAATATATATATTTAAATAATAGTTTAAGTGATTTAATCTGAGCCGTCCATCCTTCATTTAATCTCATCCGTCCATCCATCTTAATCCATTTCACAACCTAGATTTATTCTCTACCCTTAGATCCACTTTAATCTTAGCCACACGTTTAAAGTGTTGTTAAAACCCTAAAGTGTGCCCTAAGAGTAGATTACAAATTGAGTCACCTTGATGGCTCAAACCCGATGTCTTTTTCTACTCCTATATCCTATGCGCTATCTCTGATTCTAATTCTTCTACTGCTATCTCCTCTATCTCTCTTTTGCTACCCTTTTGCCGCATCCATCATCGCTTCCATCGCCGCTTTCACCGCCATCTCTTCTGCAGCATTCTACAGAATCCCCCATTCTTGTCGCAAGTGCCCATGGGCGTTTACCCCTTTACCAAGTGCCCATGGGAATTTACCAAGTGCCCACGGGTGTTTACCAAGTGCCCACGGGCATTTACCAAGTGCCCGCGGGAGTTTACCCACAGCCACAGACTCAGACCGATGTCTGAAACCTTAATCCAGAAGCACGTGGGCGTTCAACGAGTGCACCAAGGCACCTTTCGTAGCTGATTTGATAGCCACATTACTTCCAAGTGTCGCCTGGTCTAGCTGCGTTAACAGAGAACAGGTATAAATTAGTTTAAAGTAAGTAACTTCTTTTCTTTTATTGATCTGTTATTGAATTCCTGCATTTCATTTTTCTAGGGTTTTAGATTATTTCTGAGGGCTCACACAGTGGAGCCATCTTATTAATTTCTAACTCCTTGGTAGTGGTAATGTGTGCAGGTTTTTGACAGCAGATCTAGTTTATTGATGGCATCTGATTAAGCTAGAGTGGTCCAAGAAAGGGATACAACAAAGCCCACTCACTCGGTTGGGATTGAAGATACATTCTTCGGAAGTGCCACCATTTGTGCCAGCTAGGGTTTCGGAGAACCCTAGCATAACTTGTAACTGTGTATCACAAATAAAAGGGTTACAGGCCTAGTTGTATTCAAAAAGGAGTTTTTAAACTCCATCGATTAATAGAAATTGTTTGTTTTGTGCAACTATTATGTACTCTGTCATTGTGATTTTATTTATTTTTGTTTGGCGTGTATTTTTAATCTACAACAATATACCACCATTATCAGTATTAACATCTCTCCACTCAGATTTGAACACTCTCTAGAACCAATCCTTTTTCTGCTTCATTTGTGGCTATTATTTTAAACCCTCCAACTAGTCATTAATAGATCCAGTACACATCCTCCAAGGTGATAGTCATTTCTTCAATAGGTAACCAGATAGTTCCCCTATCAAAAATCCATCTTTCAATCAATGTTAATAGATATCCTATATCAATCTGTATTGGTTCCAAGAAAGTAGCTCCTGCTAAACCTATCTCACTTAACCATTTCCAATCATTGGCATCCAAAACACTACTAGCTCCTTGAAATATTGGCCTAAAGGTATCACGAGGTCTAACTATATTTAATGGTATTATTTCTTTCAACCCGACTTCCTGACTTTTTTTGATGTTACTAGAATATATCTTCTTATAGGATGTGTAATAGTATATTAGCGAGTAAAAATAATATAATCAAGAAGCACATTATGGGGTTTACCCCAAGCATGATTACTATAAATAGTGCAAACCCTAAAACTAGTATAATTGTGTTGAATTCCATAGGTTGATTCTTCTTGCTATAAAATTCATCCAAGTTCAACTTATCTTCAAAGCCTATGATGTGCTTGACAACTAGTTTGCTCATCCGTCTATTAGATCATAACTTAATTTTCTTAAGTCTAATCTATCATCCTTCGTAGATCATATTTTGATTGACTCTTAAGTCATTCATTATCAATATTGTCATAATTGTTTAAGGATTAATTATACCTCTTTGTACTTGAAATATTCTTATTTCTACATGTTGCTAACATCTTACCCTATTTAGTATCTTACCAATACCTTTTTCAATGATTCTATCAATTTTCATGTACAGGCTTATTCATACGCCATATTATTGGGAATATTTTATAACTCCAAATATTACTTCTTTATTGACCATGATGCTTGTCTCAAGCCAAGCACCATCCCTTATTTACACCTTCCACTTCTTGAAACCGTGTATCGAGATTCTCCTAAATTAGGATTCCTTTCAAAAAGTTATCTTTTTGTTTTTTATGCATGGGATTTCTTTTGAGTAAAATTTTTAAAATAACACTGAGCACTCCTATGCAGGTATTAATACCACATATTCCATGTAGTGAGGCTATCACACATTTAAATAGAGTAAAACCCATAATTAAACTTGACCACCACCTAGGTACACCGTTTAAAACCCACAAGTTGTAGGGGATGCATTAATCTCTTCCAATCTGAGTTACAAATGGTTCAAGCATAGAAGAAAAATACTTGTACATCAATAACCTTCAAGTGCTTACTCTTTCTCTTACAAAGCATGTATTAGTTTAGAGTTCATCTATGGAAGTTTTTATTTTATATCCTAGAATTCTTTCATGGAAGCTTTTAGTCCTACGACTAGGCTCTTATACCAACTGTAACAACCCAAATTTATTATATATATATATATATATATATCATATTTATATTATAACTCATATAGCTTAGATTATGATCAAGAGGTTACTTTAGAAGAATCACCATGAGGTTCTCTTAATATGAATTTCCAAGTAAGTCCAAGGCTTGCACTTCACAGAATCAATGTGCTTAGCATCTATCTTATGGAATAGGAGTGGCCAACCATCCTGGAATAAGACCAGTGGTAAATTCAAATTACCATCTAGTTGAAAATTCTCCTATATTAATCCTATTAAGATCAGGAATGCCATTTTTCCTTACTAACTTAAAATAAACATTAAGCTAGCTCCATAGGTCCAATTGATCAAGGAGTAGGAGTATACCTTGAATATTAAGCATTCTTCCCTGAGGATAGGATACCAATCAAATGCAATGCTTAACTTGAGCCATGTGCACAATAGGTAGTTAAGGTGATCATAAAATAGATCCACAGTAGACACCATGTGTCTATCATATACCTTACTTGCTCAATTCATCATTAATATCCATAATAAGAGATAGAATCTAGACTCTTCCCACTTGATCATTCTTAAAGGATTACACTATGATTCATATAAAAATATGATTACTTTGTTATAATTATAGCAAGTTTATCCCTTGATTTTTAAAAACCTCATATTTAATTCTCAACTAAATATTTGAACTCTAACCACATCAATATATGATAACATAATAAAATGAACATAGTTAAACTTCATATTCCGTATTTATTCATATTGGAAGTTACATCAGTTACATCCTCTCTTATAGAGTGAGAAAATACATTTTGTTCCAAATTTATAAGTAATCCTAAAATAAATATTTCTTTACAATAGAGGCATATCCTCTTGGAAGTCTTAAATACAACATTTATACAAATGAAGTCTACATAGCTCCAGTATCCCCTTGACTCATCTCAAACCACCAAAGTTAGGATGATGGTGGTAAGTTATTAGTAACATCCCATACATGCATATGAATATGCATTCTAATCAAGCAATATGCATTTTTTCAATGAATGTTCTAATGCAATCTAGTTGCATCATAATGCAATATTCATATAAACATACCATCAATCAAAGGAAACAACATAAATTTCCAAAGAATAGTATCCAAACTATATTCATTCCATATCATTTTCCACAAATATATTCCTTTGATCATCAATTTCATAAGAAATCATCTCTAATTAATCAAGAGAGAACCCCATAAATTCCCTCAAGAATGGATCCCCTATCCATTCTTCCCATACATATTAAGATATGATTTTATATATCAAAACTTATTTCATTCACAAGAAATAGTAGTTAAGCAATGGATTACATTATTCCATTTCTACAATTTATTTGTAAGCAAAAACTTTTATTGTCTTCCACATAAATGATTCTAAATATTTCCTCAATATCTACTATAGTCTTTACAAATTTAATATAAATTTGCACAATAATATCCTTGCATAATTACACTATAGTTTATACTATTTTTTCCCCAAATTCAGATCATAAATATATTACTATAGTCTTCATATATTTGACCACAAATTTATCTCATAATCTATCATACAATATTTCACTATAGTTTTTAAAAATTTTGACAAATTTATCCCACAAATTTTGTCATAAATCTATTTTGTAAATAAGATTACACTAGATTTTTTCTTTAGATTTGGTCTCATACTATAGTCTCAATAATATATCCATAAGATTATTCTAGAGCCTCTACAATTTTGCCTCAAAATTGCAACATAATCTTTCAGAAGGATTAAACTATAGTTTTTACAAATTTGGTCCCAAATTTATCTCATAATCTATCAATCTAGATTATACTATAGTTTCTACAAATTTTGACACAAATTTTTCCCACAAATTTGGTCATAAATCTGCCTCATAAACAAGATTACACTATATTTTCTTTCAAATTGGGACACAAATTTACCTCATACCATATTTTCATCTATGCATAATATTATATTAAAGTCTCTACAAATTTTGACACAAATTTGTCCCACAAATTTTATCACAAATTGTCTTGTAACAAGATTACTACAAAGTTTGTTCACTATAGCTTCTACAAAATTTTCCTCAATTTTTTCTATAGGTTTTCAATAACAAAATTTATGTAGTTCTCTTTCCAATAATATTTTCTTGATCTATTATCCATGTTTTACTCTAAAGCTTATGCTTAATAATATCAAAAGGGTTTTATATCAAAAAGGGGTTTAATTAGCAAATAAAATATTTAAATGAAAAATCCCCTTTTTACTCTAAATCTGATGCTAAATAATATCAAAAGGGTTTCATATCAAAAATATCGGCATCACAACTCGTGGTCATGTAAATAGGGATGGTTTCTTCCTTATAAATATCTCCACATGCTCCCATGGGGAGCATGTGGGATTTATTACCACATTAGATACAAAAGAGGGTTTTAGGCCACCATGGTTCGAGAAATCAAACCATTCACCATTAAAACATGGTACCAAATGACATCCATCCACCATTAATACGTGGCACCCAATGACACCAAGGTATATCGATTGAAAGTGCAAGTAATTAATCAAACCATGTGTATTTCCAACTTATACAATGCCAACCATGAGCAGCGTGACTCTCGACCACCACATTGTGGTCTGGTAACTATGTGAGAACCCCTCCATTTAAACCATATTAGGGCTCCAACATGTCCCATGTGGGACTAAAACTAAAGAGCCCATCACTTATCTACCTTCAGTGCGAAGTCGAACGTAAAATACCTTGAACGCAAAAAAATGAAATATTCTTAATCTATTCAAACCTTTTAGGTGCAATTAGAATTCATTCCTGATTAATAAAAATGGAAAAGGAGTAGAAAAACCTGATGAGGGGAAAAAAAAAAAATTAGTCGAAATTGATTAGACGTTTTTCGCAGGACTGCCCAAACTATCGAACTCGTTTCGGCCATATCTCACTCATCCGGACTCGGATTGAGCTGAAATTTTGAGGGTAGATGCCTAAAAAACCCTAGAATGTCTCCACCAATTTTCATATCATTTGGATTAACACAGATCCTATTGCATCCCTATGTGTGAATGAGATATTTGGTAAGCAGCTATGCGAGGGTTTCATCTGGGTTGAGTGCAAGCAGCTCCAAAAGTTGGTTTTTAGGGCCTTCGGGCCCTAGCGGACAATATTTTTGTGGTTTATGATCAATATTTTAGTAGGAAATGTTGTAGGGGATACAATATGGGTTAGAAATTTGTCTTTCAACATATCATACTGTGAACTTGAGTGACAACGGCTTCCAATTTGCTGCACAAAATAAAAGTGAAAACCATACCTTTCCACGACGTCTAGGGCAAGGATTAAAGAGATCACGAAACAAGTTTCAAGCAATTGATCAAAAAATGGCTCATATCTCAAGTGAATCTGGTGATCAAACCTAGGATTAGATAGAATCTGTGCATGAGGTACTGAGATGTGTGCTATGCTGCTTGCTGCTTAGATCTATATAATGATGACTGAAAATAAGAGTTTCAGTTTTTGTTAAATGGAACGCCAATTAATTTTCTTTCATATCCTTTATTTCAAAAGTATTTGTTGTGGAAATATTTATACACATCACTAATTAGTAATTTGTAAACCACCATACTCTTCAGTGTACATAGACAGCACCATCCTGATTTCTACAATCTCCTTGTACAACAATGTACCTGATCGTGTTTGTTTATATGATCTAACCACGAAAATGAACTAATTACAACTTCAATTCTGAATATTACAGGCCACTTACCATAAGTACTGTGCTCCAGTTCTGTTTCCTTCTCTTGATATCTAGCAAGCCAGCAGCCAATTTCATACCAATTTCTTCCTCTTCACACTTAATATGTCTGCTCACAAGCATAAAGCTTATATCACACATAGTACTAATTATAAATTGTCCCCTACAAGAACATACTCCAGACAAAAAATAAGCAGTTATGACTTGCAATATCACAAATGGAAAGCTAATCTTCATAAAAGCCTCACAGCCTAGCACATTCAACACTTACGCTTTGACTGAGGGTAGATCTGCTGCATACTTTACCATGACCTTAGGTAATGCTTTGCACATATCTTCCCAAATTTCCTGAATTATTGGTTAAAATTCAGAATTACACGATCACAATCCTTAAAACGTTCCATCTTAGTTGCCACTGTTTTGAAGTGGCAACTAATGAAAACTTACAGCAGCACCTCATACAAATATTTAATAAGTTTCTAGCAGAATTTGTAGCACTAAAACTATAGAAGTTGTATAGAAAACAGTTCAGAAAGCACTGTAGGTTAGCTTAACTATATAAGCCTGACACGACTAAAGCATATGTTTTCCCTCAGACTAAACACTAAAACCACACCTAAATGAATATGCTTTGATCCACTGCTGCCTCTTGATCATAGATAATATTAATAATAAAACACAGAACAGGTAATATCAAGTCAATATGCAGAAACCTTGCTTGCATTCTGAGTTAATTCTTTGCATAGGAAGCTCAATGGTTCCGAACAAAAGTGCTCCATGCATGCTATCTGCAAATTCATGCAATAAACAAGCAATTACAAGTAAATCCCATGAGACAGAAGACCACTAATATCTGGATGATCCCACAGGAATTATACTTTAATAGCAAAAGTAAAGCTTCAAAACTAACCTTCAGAGCCCTCAGAACGGAGGTTACTGTGCCATCCTGCCTCAAAAAGAAGCTGTACAAAAACTTTGCAATGTTGTACCCAATATCAAATCCGCAAAAGGATTCAATCAATACGGCAATAACAACAGCCTCAAGCCGCTCGAGAGGATATGTCAAGTTAAACCTTTGAGAATGTAGATGTTGTATTGCCCGTGTTGGCAGTAGTTTCCTCAGAGCATCAACTGTTGTTGCCATTCCCATTACAAGAACAAGAGGTATGTGAAGAACCCATTCACTGAAAAATATATATAAAAGTCTTAGAGGCTACAAGAAATCCTCAAGCAAATAGGAAACACTACAAATGATCAACCAAGAGATCCAAATGCAATTGAATCAGAGATTAAGGATTCACTAACCATCTAAATCAATCACTGTCAAATTTTCATTTGTTGATCAATGCAACTCTTCATGACACAAATATAAAAATGAAAATATGGATATTCACATGTATTGACCAAAGCTGTTAAAAGGATCAACTAACAATCATAATATGAAACAAATCCATTAATCAACAAAATTCTTAAAGGACTAAGCCTGCTAGGTAAGATCACAAACATTTTATCAATTCTGCATAAAGGTTTTATACATTCTGTATAGAGAGCAATGTAGCAAATAAAATTGTGCTAATTTACAGCAACCACAGCCTTGTATCAGGGAAGAGATCACAAGATAGACCATAGTAAACACAGCATAATTGCAAAGAAAATATTGGTTTCATATTTGCAAATTAAGTCAATTCATTTCTTTTTTTGGGTTGAAATTTAAGCTGATTATCACTTACCTGATCAATGAATAAATCGCAACTACTTATCTCCTCACCACATAAAACTCATTAAAACTTCTCTATTCACCGCTTAAAACAATTATAATTAGCACATCAGATATCTCAGTTACAAAATAAACACAAAGCTAGAATGACTGGCCTAAAAGTCTAACCAGCAAGTTTCTACTTGGTCAAAGACCCAACCTACACATTTATACAAGTACACAAGACAATATGTTACACTTGGTCCAATGTCAAAAATTTGCCAAAGCTAGTTTGCTCCATACTAATAAGGTTCAAAAATCCAAATTTGTTTGGAAGGCCCAAAAAAAGGGAAATTCCACATTTCCAAAAAATATGGACAATCCAGATCATGGTTGGAAAATAAGAACATATGCGCATATGTGTGTGTCTGTATCATAGTAGCGATACTTGCACTCAGCAAAGACTCAGGAATACATTTCTGACCCATACTCAGGAGTCAATAAAAAACTCGGAAAATAAATGATGTATGAATTAATGCACCCATTGAACTTTTCCAAGGAAATAAATGTTTTCTTATGCATGTCACATCTAGTAAACTGTGCAACACGCACAATTTAATGATCTAAGCTCAAAAAGAACAAATGCACATCAAATAAATAAATTTAAGGACCAAATAATAGATTTATATTGAATCTCAAAATTTGTTGATACAAAAAAGGTAGAAAATATCAAAACATTCCACTATAAGTCTATAACTCATCTATCGAATAGGAAACTTTCCCTTGTCCTTTGATCTCTCACTCGTTTTGTGTCTGCTCTTCTTGCACCTGTGTTTACTCATGCACCTTTGCATCTACCTCTTTCTCTAATTAATCCCATACAAAGAAGGGCTGTTTGCGCTCTACAATCCACTCAAATAATGGATATTTTGATATAAATCAGTTGCCCCATAATTATTTGTTTATGTTGAAGGCAAAGGTTCTACTGAATAAACAGAGTCATTCAGCCTATACTTAGTTTGTTGTGTTTTTTTGGAGTGAATGTACTCAAACACACTCCAATTGGTACTCACAATCCAAAGTGCTACATAGCCAAAATAAAATTCGAACAGCAATTGTTTTATAATAACAAAAATTCAAAGTTAGGCTGCAGAATCTTGTTTATTCTGACTGATTAGGCCTCCTTTCAACTCTCCCAATGGACAGTATGTGAAAAAGAGGAAAATTTAAAAAATTTGAGTTTTATGCCCCCATTCACGGGTCAAGTTCTTTTTGTCAAGATTCCCAAGTCTAGCAAGTCATAAGTCTTGTCAAGTTTTTGAATAGACTTGATGATTTTTTTTTTAAATAAGAACTCACAAGTCAAGTCACAGAGACTAGTTCTCTATGACTCAGCTCGCCACTCAATGAGTTCTTAAAACACTTACCAAGTCTCACTCCTTATATCATGTATTAAAGTTATACTTGGCATAAACCTATCAATATATAAAATATATACAAATAAATACAAATGCACAACTCAGGAGCATTACTTTGCACTTCAGAGTGTACAGTGCAATTATACTATGTAATATATAATATAGAGTGCAAGTTCAAAATAAAATGTATTACAATGTACAAAGTTACAATTTTAAATTAAACTATCATAATCAAGACTAGTCAATGTGTGCGGTGCTATTTGTAAGCTAGTTTTCATGATATGGAAGATATATTATATTGATTAAGTGTTAAATACAATGAAAAGAAAGATGCTGGTTGTAAGCTATGAATAGAGTAAAACCCACATTATTTGGGTGTAAAACATGACTCAAATAAGATCCATACTATTGAAAGATCTTGTATAATTGGATGTCACCCAAGTAAAGTAAGAGAAAAACTATTGGATGTAATCCATGGTTGAAGTATAACCCTTCCTATTAGATGTAACCCATGATTGGAGTAACCTACCTACAGGATGCAACCCATGAGTGAAGTACAACCCATATTATTGCATGTAACCATGAGTATAGCACAACCCATCCAAGAGGATGTAACCCATAAATGGGTAAGAACAAAAAAGAAACATTGTGAGCAGGAAATGGAAATCTTCAATACCATAATTAAAGTAAGACCCAGCTAGTGGGTGCAACCCTTGAGTGGAGTACAATTCATGCTATTGGGTAAAAACATGATTGGAATGAGACCCACCATACAGGGCATAACCCATAATTGGAGAAAGACCAAAGGAAAACATTCTAAGAGGGCAATGAAAATTTTTCAATACCATGGTAAAGTAATCAGACTCACCAAACCTAAATATCTCATTAGGGACAGTATCCAAATAAAGACAATTACAATGAAATGAAAATAAAAATTGAGAAACTCATGATTGGCAATGGCACAGAAAAAAAATAAGGTCAGAATTAATCAAAAGAATTGACAAAATCTAAAAATAATCTTTAAAAATAACAAGATAGCTATAATTTTGGAAATAATATAACCTTTTTAAGATATTTTCTCTCTTTTCCCCAATTTTTTGCAACTTTCCAGTTTAGGATTAAAAAACATCAAGTCTGAAAATATTGCAATTTCTATGATTTTTGTAATTTTTGAACTTTTTTTTTGTAACACTGATGAAAAGATTAAAAGGAATGCATGCATGAAATAAAAACATTGTACTTGTGAAATAATTGCACTACCTTTACAGACTCGTGAGGGATACCGTAGCGGTAAGTCCTTGGGTTTTCATCCAAGAGACCCAAGTTCAAACCCCGGTAGCGGGGACCAGGACCCCTCAGTTTAAAGATCAAGTGGCATTAGCTCAACAGGTTAGATTCCTCAATATTTAAGGAGGAGACCAAGGGGAGAAGGGATCACAATTTTGGACGTTTTTCGCAGGACTGCTCAAATTGTCGAACTCATTTCGGCCATATCTCACTCATCCGGACTCGGATTGAGCTGAAATTTTGAAGGTAGATGCCTGAAAAACCCTAGAACGTCTCCACCAATTTTCATATCATTTGGAGCAACACAGATCCTAACGCATCCCTATGTGTGAACGAGATATTTGGCAAGCGACTATGCGAGGGTTTCATCTGGGTTGAGTGCAAGCAGCTCCAAAGGTTGGTTTTTAGGGCCTTCGGGCCCTAGCGGCCAATATTTTTGTGGTTTATGCTCAATATTTTAGCAGGAAATGTTGCAGGGGATCCAAGATGGGTTAGAAATTTGTCTTTCAACAGATCATACTGTGAACTTGAGTGACAACGGCTTCCAATTTGCTGCACAAAAGAAAAGTGAAAACCATACCTTTCCACGACGTCTAGGGCAAGGATTAAAGAGATCACGAAACAAGTTTCAAGCAATTGATCAAAAAATGGCTCATATCTCAAGTGAATCTGGTGCTAAGGTGCACCCACAAAATAATTCTATTGTGAAAACCCCTGTCAAGGGTAAGAATTTCGAAGACTCAGCCCCAAAAATGAATTTTAGGGATGCCTCTCGTGGTGGACAGCCCCAGCCCAATGCTAATATCAATCTTAGGGCTTCCCATAAACCTCTAAGAATGCCTAAGATTGATCCCAGGAAAACAGAGTCAGGATGTCTTAAAGCAACTGATGGAACTACTGTTGTTAAGTTTGATATGGGTAACATTCAAACTGGCATTGAAGATTTGGAAAAAAGAGGACTAATTTGTCGGTTCGTGGGTTTTTGTCCGAGTCTATCTGCTTTCAAAGTCTAGGCTGCAAAAAGCTGGAAAACTAAAGGTGAGTTACAAATCTCTATTTATCCAAATGGTTATTTTCTTGTTTTATTTGCTAATAATGAAGATAGAGAGAAAACTTTTCAAAGGGGTCCTTGGTTTTTTGGAAGGGCAGGGCTTTTCATGAAGCCCTGGCATACTAAATTTAAAGTCGAAGAAGAGATGCCTTCTATAGCTTCCATGTGGGTTAGACTCTTTGGCCTCCCTATTGAATTTTGGAATCCTACTGTTTTTTCTTCAATTGGAAACTCTTTAGGAACTTTTATGATGATTGCTGATTGTACTCAAAATTTTGAACATATTATTTATGCTCGGATTTGTGTTTTAATGGATTTTGACAAACCCCTACCTAAAAAGATCACATTACAATTTGGGGAAGACACTTGGGAGCAAGTAGTGGACTATGAGAACATTCCTTTTCGTTGTAGAATTTGCCATGAATATGGTCATTTTGCCAGTGTGATCAAAAGAAAGAAGATATAAACTCAGCATGTTTCCAAATACCTAAGAAGAAGAACACTCAGAAAAAACCAGTTATGAAGGATCAATCAAAGTCATTTGCTAATATGTTTGAAATCCTTTCCACAAATGATATCCCAAGTGAGGAAGAGGAAATAATGGAAACTGAAATCTTAGAAACACAATTTAAATATGAAGGGAAGAACTCAAAGACAAACCAACAAATCAAAGGTTTTCAACAGAAAAAAAAAGGGAGAAAATTTACACAAGAAAAACAATCTTTCAAATGTCAAAACTTTAAATAATGCAAGTCCCAATATAGACTCCGTTGAACCATCTACTAAAATTTTGGTTGTGTACGAGCATTCTTCAAGGTTAGAAGCCATCTCAAATTCAATTGGAATAAGTCAAGAAACAAGGGAAAAAAAAATTGAAGATGGATTCTAATCAAAAAGCAGGTCGCAAGACCAATCAATATCATATGGTAAAAGAAGGTGAAAAGCTTGTAGAGGAAGGTAAGATTAATGCCCTTCCCAACTTTTTTAGCCTTGGTATTAATGAAGATCATCACTTGGAATATTAGAGGACTCAAAGGGAGTCTTTCAAAACAAAATGAAATTAGAAGAATGATTCAGATAAATCATCCACATCTTGTTTTCCTTCAAGAAACAAAGATGTCAATGGAGGATATGGACTCAATTGCCGATAGAAATTTGGCCAGCTGGAAAAGTGGTTTCCCTCGGTTCCCAAGGGACTTCGATGGCATTGCTTGTCTTTGGGACCCAAAAAAGGTAGTTATTCACCATATGGTTGGCATTTGGGGTTTGTTGGCTATAGCTATTCAAAGTAGACATTCCAACCAAATTATGCTCTGCATTACCGTTTATGCTCCGACTTCTTTGGAGGAAAAAAGAAGACAGTGGAAGGATATTACTCATATTATCTCTCATTTTCCTGAAGCTTGGATCTTGATGGGAGGAGATTTCAATACCATCCTCTCTCTGGATGAGAAAAGGGGAGGAAATAGAAATTTGGACAAAAGCACTGACCTCATGAGCGAATATATTGCAAACCTCCATCTTGTGGATATCCAACCAGATAATGGCCTTATGACTTGGTCTAACAGAAGGCAAGGCTTAGCTTGTATAATGGATATCCAACCAGATAATGGCCTTATGATTGGATAGGTTTTTGCTCTTTGAAAATTTCTTAATCCATGGTCACATTCCTAAAGTGAAGATTCTTAATAATGTTGGTTCGGATCATTGGCCAGTCATGGTGGAAATGTGGAAAACCAATGTGAGTTTCTCTCCTTTTCGTTTTCAATTAATGTGGATTAGAGACATTTCCTTCAGACCTCGTGTGCAACAATGGTGGAAGGAAGGTAAACCTAGGCATGGGACTAAGATGTTCTATTTTGCCAAAAGATTGCAATACATTAAATCCAAAATCAAGACTTGGAACTGGAAAGAGTTTGGGGATGTTCATAAATAAAAACATGAAGTTATTGCTCATCTTGAAAATTTGAATAAGAAAATCCGTTTAGATGGCCTCACAGAGAAGAGAAGTGCAGATGAAATTAAATTCACAACTCAGTTAAAGGAATGGGAAAAAAGAGAAGAAATCTTATGGAAGCAAAAATCTAGAATTCAACGGCTCAAAGAAGGAGATCGAAACACAAATTTCTTCCACAAATCTCTTCTAGCTCGAAGATCCCACAACTTTATTTCTTCCTTAAAATCATATTCTGGAGATGTTGTTTACACTTGGGATGGCATGAACTCTATTGTTGTTGATTACTTTTCCAATCTTTTTGCTGCTACTCCTCTTGACTCAACTTCACAACAAAATGTTCTTGAAGCAATCCCTTCTCTTATCACTTCTAAGGAGAACTCTATTTTGACTGCTCCTATTACTATCAATGACCTTCAACAAGTAGTTTTTAAAATACAAAAAGGGAAAACCCCAGGTCCTTATGGTTTTCCCTTTGAGTTCTACCAAGAGTTCTAGGATATCCTTCATGTTGATTTATTAGAGGTGGTGGAAGAAGCCAGGAAAGCCAAAGAAATTTTGAAGGTTATCAATAAAACTTATATTACTCTTGTTCCAAAAGCTCAAGAGGTTGATCATATATTAGCTTTTATACCTATTGCTTTATGTAATGTTCTTGTCAAAATCATTACTAAAATCATGGCAGAAAGGTTGAAGCCTCTTTTGCATAAGATTATTTTCCCAGATCAAGGGGGTTATGTGGAAGGATGTCAAATAGTATATGAGATAGTTCTTGCTCAGGAAGCCATTCATTCCATGGATATGCAAAATTCTCCTTCCATGTTCATTCGGTTAGAATTATCCAAAGCTTATGACAAAGTGGATTGGCACTTCCTTATCAAATTTTTGAGGCAATTTGGTTAAGGATTGGATGGATTGGATTATGGGATGTATCTCTTTAGTTTTCTACTTAGTTCTTATCAATGACAGGCCTTCTCAGTATTTCCCAACTTCCAGAGGTATTAGGCAAGGTGACCCACTATCCCCTTATTTATTCATCATTCTTGTTGAATGCTTGGGTAGGACTATAACCAAAAAGAGGGAAAACAAAACCCTTGAGGGAGTTACCATTGCTCATGGAGCTAGACCTATCTCTCATCTTCAATTTGTGGATGACTCTACTCTTTTAGGTAAAGCTATAGTTAAGGAAGCTTCTAATATTAAGCAAATAATTAGCTATTTTTCTAAGGCTACTGGGCAGTTGATCAATGAAGACAAGTCTAAAGTTATTTTTTTCACTGCTATGCTAGACAAGAATCCATGGTCTTGGATAAGTTAAGATATAAGAAGACCTCATTTCCAATAACTTATTTAGGTATTCCCATAAATATTCAAAGGTAGAAAAATAAATATTGGAATTGGTTTTTGGACAAAGTCAAGAAGAAAATTAGAAAGTGGACCAACAAGTGGCTTTCTTCTGAGGGTAGAATCACCTTGGTAAAATCAGTCCTTCAAGCTATTCTTATTTATGTTTCTTTCGTTTTGAATATCCCAAAGGTTGTTCTTCGAGAATTAGATCAAATCAGTCATCGTTTCCTTTGGAGTGGTACTAAGGAGAAAAGAAAATGGGCCTTGGTGAAATGGGATATTGTTAGTCAAAAAGTGACTAACTACAAAAAATGGCTAATGCACCTTTTTTGCATATTTTCAAAGAAGACCGAAGTATCCCATATGCTAAAGAACAAAGAAAAAGCAAAATACACTAAGGAAAAAAAGTGTCGTTATTACGCGACATGTCGTGAAATCGCGACACTTCCACCTCCTTGCTCTTTCTTGTTGCTTTTGGCCGCGAAAAATGGACATGTCGTGAAAAAGTGACACTTTTAGTCTCTTTAGTAGTTTTGCTATTCTTCTGGCAAAAATAATCCATGTCACAAAATCACGACATTCTCCCTGACTTCTACCCTTTTATTGATGGACTTGGCAAAAATGGGCAACGTCACGAAATCGTGACTTTTTCCTCTGCTTTCCCTCTTTGCTGTTTTTTGCCGCGAAAACTCGACATGTCGCGAAATCGTGAAACTTTTCTTCCTTAGTGTATTTTTCTTTTTCTTTGTTCTTTAGCATATGGGCTACTTCGGTCTTCTTTGAAAATATGCAAAAAAGGTGCATCAGCCTTTTTTGTAATTAGTCACTTTTTTACTAACATTCTTGGTGCCTTTCGAGGGATTTTTTGCTTGCAAAAATAAATAGAAACCAGGCCTTCATCCATTGGGAAACGTAGTCACCAACACAGTTGCAGAAAGTAAAATTTCAAGTGAAAAAACAAAGATAAAAGAAAAAGAATGCACTTTGGAATATAAGTGATCTTTACCTTATCAAAACTTTTTTCTACCGCTTAGTGACTTAAATTTTTTTTGAGGAACATAAAAGATTCAATTCTGAGAGCTGGTCCTAGCTCTGGCTACTAGTTTCTAACCCTGATGTTTAGATCTTCTGATTTTGTCCATTGTTATAATTACCTCTTGATAAGTTTTGCAAACTCGGTTCCAGTTTTCATCTTCTAAATCATAAGAATCAATGAAAAGTTGATATACATACTGCAAATCCTCCACTTTATCATAAGAAATGATCTTTTGCCTTAAAATTAGTTCTTGTAAATAGACTTTAATCTGTGTCAGCCTCTAGATCATCTCCATGACCTATGTTTCTTCTATAGGTTCCTGCCCACCGTCTATGTTTGTTTCATCCTCAACAAAATATTTTATTGATGCTGAAAGGACCTCTTCCTTCAACACTTTTGAACCATCATCCCAGAGGTAAGGAAGCCCATTATGGATACCCAAATCAAGGTTTTGGAGCAACCCTTTCGCTTCATCTTCAAGCTCCTACAGAAAATTATTTCCCTGTGCTATCAATTTAAACTTTCTAAAAAAGTTCTTTGCTACGATTTTAGCTTGAGACCAGGCTTCGCTTCTGATCTTGGCTTCCATGCTTCCTGGCATATTTTTTGAAAAAATCTGAATTTTAGTAGCTGCATCTTCTCTTTTCAATAAAAATGCTTCAGCAGCTCCAAATTCCTATTTTAATACTTTAGTAGTTTCCATTACTTTAGCTAAATACAATAATAAAGGTCTAGCCTTTAATACTAAAGATAACAAATATTTTAATAATTCTTTCCTCATTTTCTTTGCTTTATCCTTTGAAAATCTGGAAGGAGCATTTTGTTGTTCTACCAACTGTTGTTGTAGCTACTGTATCTGTGTATTCAATGCCTGAATCTGAGCTTCTGCCACACTCAAATTTTCTTTACATTTTGCCACTTCACTGGTAGCAACACTGAATTTACCCTCCCATTATTTAGCTTCCAGAATAAGAGCCTTATCTGCTATTTTTTATTCTTTCACCATAATCTTTAATTCCTTCCACTTCTCCTTTTCCTTTAAAAACATTTCTTGATAATGTCATCCCTATAAGTATATGGTCCCAAAATGTGCTTGGGATTTCACCCACTCATCTTGCATAGGCAGTTGAGATATATCTTCATTTATCTCTTCTGCTTGGTAATCTTCCACAGTCATTTCTCCCTTTGATTTCTTAGTAATAGGAGTTAACTTCAACTTCTTCCTCTGCATACTAGCTGGGTCTAAAGCAATGATTTCTCTTATAGTAGCCGGTGCTTTAGAATCCTCAGCTGAATGTGAAGTCCACCAATCTAAAGCATTCCTACTTACTTTTTTCAGATTTTCAATCTTTGCCATGGTGGAGTGTGACTCAGTCCCTTGAGAAGTTGTAACTCCAGTCGTCGGGATGTCAATTTTGGGTAGAAAAGGAATGGGAGCAACTACGGATCCAACATTTAGCAGATTCTGGGAAGATGTTGCCATTTCTGGGAGAACAAGGTAATTTTTTTGCAAGAACATTATACTTTTGTTGATTTTAGAAAAGGAGGGACAATTACAATGGAAATGAGTAGGAGAATGAGAAGAAGAAAGTAAAGAAAACATACCTATTTTTGGCTGGATTTGTTGTTGGTGTTCTTCTTCTTCATGTTCACTAACGATCATTTCTTCACTCTGTGCTTTGTCTTTAATAGGATTTTTATTTCCCTCATCACTTTCATCCAAGTTTATAATCTGTTTCTCCTGCTGCTGTCCTACCATCAGGATTTCTTTTTTAATCGAAATTTGTTTTTTATTTTCACTATTTTGGTTCTCTTGAGCCGAACTGGGTGGGTCATGTGAGACTTCCTTCTGTGAATTTTCATGCTCAACTTCTTGAGCATCTGCATCAGTGTTTTCTTTAGTCATATGGTCTTGTTCACCTTCTTGAGTCCTTTTCCCTGAGTTGTCTTATGTATCTTGAGGCTCTTGATCACTAGAAGAAGTTTGAATAATATTCTTGTATTTTCTTCTATCAGCCATCATTTTCAATTTTCTCATTCTTTCTGCTATGGGTTCATCAGATTTTGTACCCGAGTCCGAAGGTGGAACGAATTTTACAATTCTTGAATAATGATGTCTTGACGTCAGAGTATCTGCCCCAAGTGCTAGACACTTCTCTCTTTTTGTTACTAGAATATGTTCAACTCTCCCTTGTCCTTCTTTGCCCAACCCTTTTCCATCATAACCCATTTTCAACATCATCTGGGCGGCCTTCAAACTATAAGTATTTTCTTGCTCTTCAGTAAAAACCTCTTCTATTGATATTTTCCTAGATGTCCTAGGTTTGGTCTGAACAAGGGGAAGATTTTGAGCCTCTGCAATTTCTTTTCCTTTACCAGCTTTGGGTTGCTGGGATTCCTTAGGTGGTTGGGATACTTCAAGTTGCTGAGATACTTCGGGAGTAGAAGAATGACTACCTCCTATGCTTGGAGGGATTCTAACAGGGAAACTTCCTCCCCAGGAGTCATGGTTTTCATTATACCGAGGTTTGAACAGATTGTCATTTTTGGTGGGGTATCTCGATGAAATCAAATTTTTCTAGACTCTCATTACCCACCATTCCCAAATTTTAGCCACATCCCAATATGGCCTATTCTTCTGAATCCTAGTGATTTTACCTTCCATCAATTGATGAGCTTTTATATTTTTTGGGTCAAACTGAACAATTACTTCGTAAAAATCATGCCAAGGAGGCAAAGGCTCCATATTTTCTATGTGCCACTCTAGGGGTTCATCTTCTGTGTTATTTCTATTTTCTTCAACATCATCTCTGACTTTAACATGAAATTCTTTAATCCGTGTTTTATTCAAAATGGATTGTCTCTCAGCAAATTTGTTCATGGGATCATATTTCCATCTTTGCAGAATCTCAATAAGCCCCAATTTTCTCAAATACTCTGCTATCTGTTAATTTTGCCCCTTTCTTGAAATAGTAATTCCTTCAAAACCAAAAGGCATATTACAGGTACCGGTTTTCCCAATTCCAGTCTCAAATTTGACATTAATGCTTTCTGTTTGCCTAACATATTCTAAGGCAAAGACTCTGTCAGTCACATAATGAGGAAGTAAAAAGGGTTTGTCTGTAAACCCATACAATCTGATGCATACTCCTTGTGTTAGAATAAACCAATTTACCTCCTCTACAAACTTGGTTTGCAATACCTTTTCCGCTTTGGGGGTCAATCTTGTTATTTGTCCATACATGATTTTTAGCACAGGGCCCAAAAATTCCCTATTGAAATCATAATATGACTCGGATTTGTATAACACATTGGTCCATTCATACACTGGTAAGATTTCTCCCTTCTCATTCTTATCATTTTTTGAAATGAAAGCTAACTCTTGAGACATAAAGTAAAAGAATAACCACACCAAATATGAAGTGTATCTGAATGAAAACTGGGTTCCATCCTTCAATGCTACCAAACCCTCATGAATTTTTGCACTTAAAAACTCAGGCCAGTCAAAGAAAATAGGTTTCACACTCCTGCTCATAACAACCGAATCATACATTCTAGGGTTCGACAAACATTCTACTACAACCACCTGCCACTTCTAAACCTTTTCATCATTTTTTAGTCCAACAATCATGGCCAGGATGGAATATAGTTCAGGATTTTTAAGAGTTTCCATATCAATTGGGGGTTCTGGTGGATTTACCCCTTCTGGAAGATCTTTTATCTGAGTGGCTAGGAAACCCTTCACCTTTTCAGACGAGCCAAAATGTGTAGCCTATTCTAAGGGGTCAAAATTCTTAGGTTCTAAGAAAGGGACATGGCTCGCAGCAAAAGCAAAAACAAAAGCATCTTTGGACAGAGAAAATAGAACCTTCCCTGAAAAATCTCTAACCTTTCTCTCCTTTTCATCATAGAAATTTGCAATTTCCCTTACCAATTCTAGGCAGGGATGAATAGGAATATATACATACTAGTACAAGAAATAATGGTATGCAAACGTTGAAGGAGAAGACGTAGAAACCCCAGTCGCTACCCGGTTCTTTATATTGCTTCGAATCTTCGTCGGGTCCTTCCATGTTATTATTGTATCTACAATTCGAGAGTCTCTATCAATAAAACCAGCATTGTTCTCCTCCCTTATTTTTACTACCGAAGTAGTCGGGGGTGATGAGGTAGATGCTACCTGGTTCTTCACCTTCTTAGGGGCCATTATGAATTATCAGGTACACAGACTTTGAACTTCTTCTGATTTCTTCACAACTCCTTCCTCACTATGCTATAGTGTGGTGGTATAAAAGTGGCTGGCAAGATTTTTGGCTTTTCAAATGTTACAGAGATAGTTCCTCACTTCTTTTTCTTCTTCAAGAGTTTCAGCAAGTTTGCAAATGGTGAAATGCCTTTCCAAATCCTTGAATTTAATTTTATGTAGCTTGAGAGGACATGCAAAATTAATACATTAAATTATGGTTGGTCGATTTGATTCGTCCATATTTCTTTGTTTTTTGTTCTTGCCACCTTCCTTAGGAAACTCCTAAAAATGCTCGTTGGCTCATTAAAAACCCACTTGGGGACTGGTAATTATCCCATGCCGAAAAATATGCTACCTGACAGATTAATTATCTTCTTCCACTGAACCCCGGGCACATGGTTGCTTAGAAACATTCGATGACAGATCTTTAGAAATATTTCGAGAAGCACACAACATATTTCAAAACATTATTTTACTCATTCCCTCTTTCCGACTCTCAGGCGACCACGTGGCAGTTCCAGATTTGAAAATACAAAATAACAAGGGAGGACTTTTCCTTCTATATTTTATTCAAAATGTCAGACTCTGATAGTCCTCAAAAATGATTCTTATTAGGCCGTGAAAAGGGAATATTTACAAAACTCAAAACTTATAATATATTGTACATATAATGGTGATCTGTCCCTTTTACTGGAAATATAATTTTAGGTGAAATGCATTCACCGTGATGGGTAGAACCCATCCATCTTGATATTTTAACTGGAAGGCATTAAATTGCTTTTCTAAAATAATTTCAAATTGCCCCTCCCAGAACGCGTCAAACTTGTCATGATGTCCTAGTTTCGCTTTCTTGACATTCCATTTTAACACCAGGTCACCTGTTTTGAATTTTTTGAAAGTGGTTTTCTTATCGAACCACCTGGCTGTTTTCAACATATGTTTTTTATTATGATTGTAGGCCTGTTCCCTAGACTCTTCTAGATGCAGAAGTTGCATCATTCGGGCATCCATTGGATTGCATTCATCTTCATTAACTTGGTTTAGCAATTTCAACGTGGGTATCTCCATATGAATCGGAAAAACAACCTCTTTGCCATAAACCAAAGCATATGGTGATGTATTGATTGATTTCTTGATTGAAATTATGTCGGCCCACAGGGCCTGATTCAAGAGTGAGTTCCAGTTCTTCTTATTATCCTCTAATGTTATTTTCAAGATTCTTAAAAGATTCTTATTAGTAGACTCGGCTAATCCATTACCTTGTGGGTAATAATTAGAGGAAGTCTTCAGGTAAATTCCATATCGACTGGAAAATTCGATCATATTTGCACTAGTGAAAGGAGATCCGTTGTCTGTAATCAAAGAGTATGGTATGCCAAACCTTGTGATTAGACTCTCAACAAATTCTATCACCACTTCTGAATCAGCTTTTTTTGTGGGTACTGCTTTTGCCCACTTAGTGAAGTGGTCCATGGCAGTGAGAATGTATTTGTGGCCTGATAATGAATTTGGCTCTATTATACCTACAAAATCCAACCCCCACTACTGGAACGGTTCCTCGACTTGAATAGATTTTAAGGGCATAGGCACATTCTTGTTCCTCCCCACATACCTCTACCACCGTTCACACCTCTAGGTCACTTTGTATGCATCTAGGAATATGGAAGGCCAATAACATCCAGCTCTAAGGATCTTCAAAGCTGTGGTTCGACCTACATAATGTCCCCTTGAGAGACCCCTGTGAAATTCATCTAACACTTTCTACTTTTCATTATCGGGAATTAATTTCAACAATACACCATCGATATTAACCCTGTACAACCCTTCTGTTCGAAGGGTATATTTTAATGCTTGGGTTCTGAATCTCCTTCTCTGGGAAGCATTCATATCTTCAAGGCATGACCCAGTCTGAAAGTACCTCACAAAGTCATCGATCCAACCTAAACTTACTCTGTCTTGATGTTGCTCAGTATTTGCCATGACGGGGTGGCTCTCCCCATATCCACTTGCAACTTGCTTGGCCAATTCCTGGCACAAAGCTCTCCCTCTGACTATTTTAGTAGGATGTATTTCTACATCATACTCTTGGATGCGAGTCACCCATCCAGCTCTTTTTTCACCCGGTTCTCCTTGAATTATGAAGTTCCTTACATCGGGATGAATAACATAAACCATCGTCCGACTCTGGGATAAGAAGTGTTTTAGCTTATTCAAGGATTTCATATTTGCATATACTTGTTTTTCTATGAAGTTGTACCTTTTCTCGTGTTTGTGCATGGTGGAACTCAGAAAGGCTATGGGTATTTCTTCATCATCCGCTCCTTTCTGAGTGAGAACTACAGCATAACTATCTTGTTCTCCGACAGCATATAGTATGAAACCTCAGGAATAGTCAGGGTTAACTAGAACAAGAGCTTGAGTGATGGCTTCTAGAATTTTTTGGAAAGCTTCTTTCCTTGGATCTGTCCATTTGAAAGGAGCATCCTTTTTCAATAATTCAGTCATTGGTTTAACTGTATGGGAAAAGTCTGCAATGAATTTTCTGATGAAATTTATTTTCCCAAAGAAGGACTGCAAACTTTTCTTGTTAACTGGAAGCGACAACTCAAGAAGTGCCTTCACTCTATCAGGATCAATTGAAATCCTAGATTTAGAAATAACATGCCCAATGAGTATTCCTTCTTCCACAGCAAAAATAGACTTTTTAGGATATAATGATATTCCAAATTCTCTACATTTCTCAAATACTTTCCATAGATGAGTGGCATGGTCTTTTTTGTTATGAGAAAATACAATCATGTCATCTAAATAGACGACAATAATTTTGTTTGTAAGCTCCCCAAAAGCTACGTCCATGGCTCTTTGAAAAGTTTCTCCTGCGTTAGATAATCCAAAGGGCATCCTTTGGTATGCAAATGTTCCCCACTTAGTGGTGAATGCAGTCTTATATTGATCTTCATTTCTCACCCAAACTTGATTATAACCAGAGAAGCCATCTAACAGAGAAAACCTTTCTGCTCCTGCCATCGTATGAAGGATTGGGTCAATCTGGGGTAAATGATAGTGATCTTTTAAAGAGTCTCTGTTCAAATTTTTGAAATCGACGCATAGTCTTATTTCTTCATTTTTCTTACAAACTGGGACCAAATTTGCCACCCAAGTAGAGTGCTTGATTGGGTATACTATCTTAGCCTGTAGGATTTTTAACAACTCCTATTTCATTAAGGCTTCAATTTTAGGATTCACAGGCCTCTACTTCTGCCTAAAATTTTTAGCTCCTTCCTCTAGTTCAATGGTATGCTGAATGACCTCTTTCCTGTACACTTTTAGATCACTATAATTCTAGGCTATTATATCTAGATACTCTCTACATAACCATTTTATTTTCTCTAGTTCTACTTCTTTACAATCGGTCCCTACTTTGATCATCTTACCTGGTTCTAGTTCTACTTATTTATACCGGTGTTCATCTACCTTGATCCTTCGACCTATAGCTCTGTCGCTATTGTCGAAAAGGCTCTCCAGGGTGATCAGTCCCCTGGGGATATGATTGTTTTTTAGTTGAATAAGGCTCTCTTCATCCTCTTCTTGTAACACTCTATCTGTAGAGCAATTCATCTCATGAATTAGAAAATCTAGGATCTGCTCATCGTTCTCAAATACTTGAAAAAAAATGTCCTTGTCGGGCACATAAGGCCTGTATATAAGTCTGACTATTTTAGACTTCTGAATAACATTACTGACTAGGCAAAAATTGGATCCTACTGATGCTAACAGGTCTGCATGTGTGTTATTCTCTCTAGAAATGGATTTCATGTTTAGTGCTTTGAAATTTTCCAATAGATCCAACACTTTGTTTTTGTAAGCCCTTAGGTAATGTTGCTTACAAATGCATTTTCCAGTAACATGTTTAACAATCAGCTCTGAATCTCCATAGATCGAGACTATTTTGCACCCAGTTTTTCAGCTTTCCTAAGTCCCAAACACAAATCTTCGTATTCAGCTGTGTTATTGGTGCAACTCCATGTCAACCTATATGAAAATACTTTTTCTTTTCCAATAGGTGAAATCAGAACAATTCCAGCTCCTGCTCCATTTTTGCACCTTGACCCATCAAAGTACAATTTCCATAACTGGTTGGCCGAATCACCTGTTTTAGGGACAACAACAGGGAGCTTTTTTGGTTTCTCAATGGAATAGCTTCCCATTTCTGTCTCTACCATAGCATTGAAGTTCTTCATTGAAAACTTATTCTCAGATTGGAGTTCCTCCAGGGTTTCTTCCATTAAATCGATATTTTCCAATTCCTCAAACATCATGTTGATGGTGGTTGTTTCCTCTAGTATTTCTACGTGAAAAGGAGATGGTTTTTCATTTTTATATATTGACTCTTTTACCTTTGAAAGGTACCTCAAAATGAGAATAATATAGAGATAGATAACCACCCATTTTGGCTGTGAACTCTCTGGATAAACACATATCAAAATATGGTTCTAAGTCTACAATGACTACCTCTTGTATGATGACTACTTCTGGTATTTTTTGGAGTTGAATAGGGATATCTTTGATCACCCCGACAAATTTTACTGGAGTACCATCTAATTGCAACACACCAGGATGACTCTGAGTATGTTCCATACCCATTATGTCACATACAGCTTTCGGCATCACCGTAGTTTTGGCCCTTGAATCAATCATGCAATTATGAACTATCCACCCCTCCATTTACAAATATAGAATGGGGGCGGTCTATTTTTCCCAGAGGTTGACATAACATTTGCATGTACAACATTTGAGAAGGAGGTATCATTCTTTAAATTTAGGGATTCTTGGAGGAGGTCAATCTGACCAGGAATTTGCAGTGCATCATACATGCTTATTTTAGGAGTCCTCTTCATTTCTTCTGCAATTTTGAATGAAAGGGTTGCAGCTGGGGATACCTCAACACTTTTCTCCTTTCCACTAGTCGATGCGTCATATCTATCTCTATAGACCTATGTGGCTTCTGTTCTTTGTATTTTTTTCAATGAAGGAAATTTGAGTCTTTCCTTCACTTGCTCTTGAGTCTTGCTCCCTTTTCTAGGAGGAAATTGTTTTCTTGGTGTAGTCATAGAAGTCTGAGGAGGGTCAAAATGTCCTTTCTCATTAGACTAGTTTTTCTGTGGAGTCACCCTAGGTGCAGGAGGAAAACTTAGTGGTTGGAGTTCCTTAGGGTTGACTTGTAATGACTTTTTTCCTGATATTGTCAGGACTGAGACTTGTTCCACGGATGGCATTGCCAAATTGTGGTGGACTTCTCTGATTATGTTCACTTTTACCTTACCGGTTTCTTTGGCTCTCTCATTAATAACCACTTGCACATGATGTTGATGAATCATGCATGAATCTTCTCCATGAGGATCATTGCAAGTGGTACACCAGTAATTACAAGTGGGTTCTCCATTATCACCTGTCTCATTCACATACACAACATTTTTTCTATCTTGCCCTCTACCACTCATTGAAGCACCATCTTTTTGTATCTGTGGAAATATTCTTGCTTGGATATTTCATTCAGCTTCCCTCTTTTTCATGGATGCCATTTCATTTGACAATGTTTTCATGGTATCAATTATGGTTGTGTACTGGTCATTCGGGGGAGCTAATGCAAGGGGTGGGGCTGGTAATGCAAGGAGTTTAAGAGGTGTGGCTATAGCTGGGAGAGCCTACATTGATGGGAGTATAGGCAGTTTAGAAATTGACGCTTGGGAAAGTTCTGGTACAATTGGCAATAGACTCTTTGATGGATATTTCTTTGTAGTGATGAGATCAGCTTCACCCTTTGCTGCCTCTAGATAGATCTCAGGAAAAGTGGTTACGCGGGATTGCCTTATTATCATATTGAGATTTGAATCAAAATCCCTTAAATAATAGCAAATAGCTTGTTCTTCCATGGGTTTTATGCCCTAAGGTACTCTATCACGAGTTCTAGTAAATCTGATGTTGAAATCTTGGATTTCTTCTTGTGGATGCCTCTCAATGACAGTGAATTGATTCAGCAATGTGAAAGGATCCGCATGTATATTAAATTCATCGACCGGACGGTCGGCAAGCACTGCCCAAGAAGTAATGGATCCAGTGGGAAGTGCTCTGTACCAATAGAGCATCTTTCCTTTCAAAGATATAACCAGCAATATGACCATTACATCTTCCTGAGTGATATTTTAAATAGATGCTAGCGATGATACATCTAAACAATGCTCATCTATTGTTTTGCTTGTTCTGTCAAAAGTCGGCAATGATTTTAGTGCAGCTTGTGGAATTTGGTTTTGTGCTCCCAAGTTCAAAGGACCAGTTTTATTCCACACAAGATGCGCTGAGACAGAGGCAACTGCCATGGTTGCTAAAGGAGTTACAACTACTATAGGATTGCTTGCATATGCTCCTACAACGGGTGTTAAAGAGGTGCTAATGGTACCAGGTGGATTTGATCGTGCGGCTAGCACAGGGTGTGCCTTTAGGCTTTCGAGATGTAGCTCAAATAACTTGATGGGTTCTTCAAAGTTTCTAGCTCAGGATCTGGTTATCATATGGCTATATAACCAAAAAAATTTAGACAAGGTCTTTCTTTTATGGTCTAAATTTTATTGCGAAGTCACCAGGTAGTTTTTTCTTGAGATTTTCAAACAAAAGGCTCTAAAGTAAAACACCAAAACTTATATAATACTATGGGATTTACTAGTCCCACCGAGCATACCAAAAACTGTTGGAACAAAATATGCCTTCGATTAATTATGTTGTGCCTTAGACTTTGCCAACATTGAATAGACATACCTTGCTTGAGATCATCTATCTAATCTCCAGAGAAGGTTGGTTCCTTTGAGTTTTTTAGAGGAAAGGGAAACAAGAGATAATGGAAATATAGCCGAAGCTAGAACTTTTCTCACGGTACAGATTAGACAACAACTAAAAAATGATGATGCATATTACTATCTTTAGAGTTTCTTTATATCTTCCTATAGAAAACATGAATTCCTGAGTGTGATTTTAAATGTTCGTCTAATCTGTACCGTGAGAAAATTTCTAGCTTCGACTATATTTCCCTTATCTCTTGTTTCCCTTTCCTCTAAAAAAATCAAAGGAACCAGCGTTCTTTGGAGATTAGATAGATGATATCAAGCAAGGTCTGTCTATTCAATGTTGGCAAAGTCTAAGGCACAACACTATTAACCGAAGGCAGATTTTGTTCCAACAGATACTTTATGTCTTCCTAAGAGTGAAGGGGGTTTAGGATTCTAATCTTCAATTAATAACAACAAATATTTAGCTACTAAATTATATTGGAGGATGTTGCATAACCCCAATGCTCTTTGGGCCAATAATCTTCGTGTTAAATATGTTGAGAACAAAAGTCCTGAAGACCTTGTTCGCTATCAAATTCCTACCAAAGGTTCTCCCATTTTAGCAGTTCTTAAGACTGGTGAGGATTTTATAAAGAAAAAATTATTTTGGATCATTCATAATGGTCAGCATGCAAATTTTTGGATAGATTCTTGGGATGGTCACAAGCCTTTGATAACTCAGTTTCCTGATTGGAGGCCTTGGATGGAGGAGCTTCACCGAGCTAATTGGATAAAGGTGGCTAATTACTTTAGGTACCATACCGGTAATTCAAATATTGGTAGATATTGGATCCCTATTGAGGACTGGCCTATTCAAATCCTAGAAAGTCAAAGAAAAGATATCCAAGGCATCCTTCATATGAGATCCCTCTCTTGGTCCCATGAAAAAGATTGTTTTAGATGGAACAACACTACTAAGGGTGAGTATTCAGTTGCTCAAGGTTATTTGACCTTATGCCATAATAATCCCAACCATTCTTCTGACATATTTTCTCGATTGTGGGCTCAAAATCTCTAGCCTAAGGTGAGGTTATTTAATTGGCTTTTATTGCATCGTAGGGTGCTTACTTGGTGAGCAACTTATGAAGCGTGGTTTTCATGGCCCTTTTAGATGTGAAATGTGTGAAGAGAATGTAGAAAATATCAACCATATTTTTATTGAGTGTACTTTAGCCTCTGAGCTATGGAGGAGAATGGCCACTTTACTTGGCTTACAATGGTCCATTTTTTTACTTTTGAACAGTTTTGGAGGGATTGGCCTAATCAAGAGGGTGTTGATCATTTTATTAGGCAGTTAGTTTGGATGGGTTCTACCGTTCTTCTTTGGAATATTTGGAATGAAAGGAACATCCAAATTTTTAATCAAGATAGGAAGGATATTCACTATATTTGGAAAAGTACCATAGCCAACTTAGTTGAATCAGTCCATCAACTCCTTAATCACCCCCAAAACTCCCACCAAATATGGGATCAAGTGATGCAAATATTGAAGATTAAATCTTCTAAGGGCAACCAACTTAAAGGGAATGTGAGTATTAGTAAGATGGATAGGACTAGAAATTGGCAACCTCCTCTTAAGGATTTTGGAAAAGTCAATACTGATGGAGCCTCTAGAGGGAACCCTAAAAAATCCAGTGTGGGATGAATTGGTAGACTTGTAGATGGCTCCCTGGTTTTTACTTTTGCAGATAATTTGGGTATTCTTTCCAATAACCTTGCTAAGGGGTATGGTATCCTCAGAGGCCTTTAGGAGGCTACTAATGTTGGATGGGAAAAGGTGTTAGTTGAGTCTGACTCTCAACTTATGATTAATCTCTTGAAGACTCCTAAGAATCATAAGGTGGATTGGAGAATAAAAATAATTATTGAGTAGATTCAGTTAATCCAGATGGGATTTTTGAAAGTTGATTATAATCATGTGGTCAGAGATCAAAACAAGAGTGCTAATGCTTTAGCTAATTGGGCTTTGAATAAAGGTGATCTTACTTGTTATGGCCACCCTACTAATATGGTGGGCTTCTCAAATTAGGGAAGCTCTTCTTTCTATCATTTCTTTGGATGGCTCCAGTTCTGAAGGTACCTAGTTTCTTCTCGTTTTTTTTTTTTTTTTGCTTCTCTTTGGTTCATTCAGTTTTTTTTAGTTCCCTAGCTCATTCTATTCTTTATTTTGTTTCCTCTGTTGATTCTTGCCTTAATAGTCTTATGGTATAGATAGGTCATTTTTTTGTTCAATTTTTTTATTCTTTTTTCTTTTTTGTTTTTTTTGTTTAGTTTTTTAAGGTGGGTGGGTTCTTTTGTTTTGTTTTTGTGTTCTTTGTGTTGTTTTTTGTTGTTCTTGTGTTTTTGTTGTTTTTTTTTTTTTTTTTTTTTTTATGTTTTTTATTATTGTTCTTGTGTTTTTTTCGTTCTTGTTCTTGGGTTTCTCTTTGTTTGTGTTATTTCGTATTTTTATGTGCGTGTGTTTTCTATGTTTTTTGTTTTTGTTATTGTCTGTTGTTGGTTGTTTTTATTTTTATTTTTTTTAATTTTTTAGGTTTTGGTTGTGTTTATTTTTCATGTTTTTTTTGGGTTGTCTTTGTAGTGTTCTGTTGTTTTTGTCTTGTTTGTGTTTTGTTATGTGGTTCTTGTGTTTTTCTATGTGGTTTGTGTTGTGGTTTCTTTTATCTTATTCTGCATGTTTTGTTGTGCTTTTATTTTTGACACACTCAAGGAGCATTTTTTTTATTTTATTTTATTATTTTTGTTGTTATTTACTTATTTTTAAATTGGTTTTGTGTGTTTGTTTGCTCCTTGAGTATGTCAAAGGTGGTAATCCAGGTTCGAGTCCTTGTCATTTTTGGCAGAATGGATACCCATGCCTCCTTGGGTCTTACCCGAAATTGGCATCCCTTTTGGGAAGTTTTCCACAAAAAAATAATAATAATAATTCATTCCTTTCTTGGCATGGTAGTCAAATAGAGACCATTGGCCCAATCATTATTAGATAGACCTGTTATAGGTTATATTTCAAAGTTTTTGATACGAAAAAAATCTGAAGCATGCAATCATTATGAAAATATGTGAAATACCTTAAAACAAAGGCTTAGGAGCCTAAAATTTGTAAGCTTATTGTAGTGGTAAGGGCTTTGGCCTCTCTTTGAGAGGTCCAAGGTTCAAACCCCACTCAATATGAGGGTACCATGACCCCTCATAAAAAATGTGTAAACTCATTGAATAAAAATCTTAGAAGCCTAAATGTGCAAAAATCGTGAGACGTTTGTGTCAGTTGTCTCAACCAAAGTGCTCAAAACCAAAACAAAAAAGAATCATTAGACATTTGTGTCAGTCGTCTCAACCGAGACTCTCAAAACTAGCACAAGGGTCGACGTCTACAACTGAGAAATATCTGACATGATTTCACTTGGATTTATTATACATCCTTATTGAATTTCTATTATATAACATATATCTTTCACAGGAAGTAAGGTGTCTATCGCAGTATAATAGTTAGCCTAATTGTGAATTCAATGATATACAAGATTATAATAATCATTCAATTTATTGAAATAAATTTTAATATTGTATCACAAACAACATATTACACATTCTAAGAGTAAACAAGGTAAGGAAGACACCTCTGACCTATTACTTTCATAGAGTTGAGTCTTTCCTTTTCAAATGCTTAATTCTTCTCAAGCTCCTCCTTCATGCCTCCCTCTTATTGAATAATAAGTGCAACTATTTATATATTTCTAAAATCTAGATTCAACCTATGAATGGTCTTTCCAACTTCCCCACAAGAATATTAGAATGGTTGTGGTTTTATGAAATTTTCTCAAAATTCAAGCTAAGGAAGTATCCAAGAGGTAATATTTTCAACTATACAAAGATTAATAAATTCTTGGTTCCATTTTTTTCTTCCTCTTCTAGAACGTAGACCAATTTTGTCTTCTTTTTCTAGAATATGGTCATATTTTTATTCTCCTAAAATTTAGCTTAAGTTTATTAGGCTAATTATGAAATTAATTAGACCACAAGTGATTTGATTTTCAAATATATTTTCCTAGATATATTTTTATAAAAAGCATTAAATAAATCATAAAACTTTTCAAAACCAAATATTAAACCTTGTTTCATCAAAAAAAAGGGATTGGGTCAATACGAGATGTTACAATGACCAATATCTGAGCATAAATAGCCAAGAATCCATCTTTCATAGTATCTAAAATCTTAAGGAATTCTCATATAGTGTTGCCTATTGCTTTGAAGGCATCTATTTCTTAAAATTCAATGGAAAACAAAAACATCCTAACCCATACTGGTACTATGGATAGATTTACCTTTTTAGGTGAAAAACCTTCATACCAGCGGGTAAGGAAGAGTGTTTCTCTTCCCATAAACCAAAGACCCCTTTTAGGATTTTCTCTTTCTTATCTAGAACAAAAAATGGCTAGGAAGAAAACTTTAGGAAGAAAGGATAGAATCACTCCTGGAGACTTCCAACTCTTATCAATAAATTTTCTCAAGGTTGAAGCCCTTGGCCACTACCCATTAAATTTACCAAAAACTACCCTATATTGAAGTGACGAGGATCTCTCTAGGGATCAGTCGCTAACCTTTACCACTAGAAATGATTCTAATAATTTAACTATAAATCGGTCCATGGAAAGGAAACTAAAACTCAAAATCTATTGAAATTCATCAGAATTTCCTGTAGCAAATATAATATTTGATACAATTTTTTTTTTGGTAGATAATATACTATAACATTAATACCGGGTTTTACAGGTTGACCCAAAACATTTTACAAAAATCAGCCCAAGGTTGTTGATGAACATGTCCTTACTAAGGATCCTATATATGTAAAATCTACATGTCCCCAAAGCCATTACATCCGGTAAGGCACATAGTCTGTTATCAAAAAGAAACTTCCCATATAACATTTTGGGTATACCCCAAGAAAACACACTTGCATCATAATTACAAAAAAAGAAACATACACAGATCCCTTCCTTGAAATAGTGGAGAAATAAAAAGTTGTAGACACACATAGCAGAGTACTAAAAAAACTCCCACAAGCTCTGTATTGATAGTTACTCTTAATAATTCTTTGGTAATTTCTTTCTTCCATATATGACATGCTTTGGGACCACATCCCGTCTTGGCCAATAAGCCTTGGAGAAGTGAACTTGCTGGCTATATTTATGGTGATGGCTATCTGGTGGTCCACGTGGTTCTAGTTCAAAGTCTTATATTGTCGTTTCTTTTCTACCCTGTGATTATCAACCAACCTCAAATTACTAAGATGACTAGGACCCAAGTTATCTGACATGTGACTATCCCCATTAATATTTGTGGTATTTCCAAGCAACATCCACCAAGACTGATAGCTCGAATAATTTTTATTGTGAGTCCATTTCAAAAAAGAGATGGGAATACTCATAGCCTTCGAACTTACAATGCCTTACCTATTGGTAAATTCGACTATAATTCTTGGAATTCTTGTTGAATAATATCTTCTACTTTGCTCATAACATCGTGTTCCCATTTTAAAAGTCTATCACCATCAACACCCAAATTGGACAGCTTATCAACAACTTTGTTAGCTTTTCGAAAGACATGTTGGGCTTTTTTGTCCTGTATTCCCTGAAAAATGATCCTAACCTCTTAGACAATTGTTTTAATCCTCCAAGGAGGTGTTTTCCAATTATTGAGAAGATTTATAACATGCATAGAGTCTCCTTCTATGATAAAATTGCCTTCTAAGTCTTGAGTCATTTGAAGGCCTCTCCACATAGCTCTAGCTTCATATTCGTTGTTTGTCCTTGTTCCCAAATATTTGAAAAATGCAAGCATCATATTCCTATTATGATCTTGCACAATTCCACCAGTGCCTACTCTGCCAGGATTTTCCTTAGCTACTCCATAAAAATTAAGCTTAAACCAACCCATAGGAGGTGGGGACCACTTAACATTGGCTTTGGGGTTGACTACCCTAGGCATAGACTCATCTAACAAGGTTAAGCTTAAATATTGAGCAATCGTGGTCTCCTACAGATGAGTTTTATGGCTATAAAAAGGGATAAGGTTCACATTCTCATTGGCAAAGGATAGGATCCTAGCAATGAGGTGTAAACTCAGCTACAAGAGACCAACAAAATGGACTCCAATCACATAACACATATGCAATAATGGAAGAAAAACTGTCAATTGATATTCTTCTCATTCCTAAATTCACACTCCTACAAAATATTACAATCCATCATATAGCAACCGAAAACCAAAGAAACCCTAAAAATATCTTTTTTCTAAAACTACTAAAAATAGATCTTTTTTCCTAAAAACTGCTAAAAATAGAAATGAGTCGGATTGTGCCCAAATTCGGTGCACACATCCCTATTACAATAATGAACCTTAATTTAAAATATTAGGTCTCAAATTAAGGTATAAAAAAATATAATAAACTTCTAACAACCAAAAAAACCCAAAAAACTTGGGAACCTATTCTAAAAGCTAATTTTGGGGTACTAGATGTCGGAGTTAGGTCCCGAAAATATGATTTTTGGAGGTTCAAGAGGATCAGAAATAATCCTAATGTAGAACACACACATGGAACCACCTATTAAATTTCAAGGCAAACGAGCATACGGTTCACAAGTTATGGCTTCGGCAAGGTGCATCATTCTCCTCTAGTGAAAAAGAACTCAGCTCCTATGAGTTCCACTGAATTGAAATACTGTAGCTTCTGGTTATCAATTTTCTTTAGCTCTAACTTTGAAACCCAAGTGTTATCTAACTATGGTAATCCTTCCCACTAAACCAATAATTTGTTGTAGCTTCCATTTTTGGTGGTGATCACCTTCTTATCGAGCACCTGTGCAACTCTATATTTTTTCTTCTTAGGCATCTGGCATGCCCAATTTACTGTCTCCTATAATTTGCCATTCTTGACAATACCGGGATACTGAAATAAATCAAAAATATTAAAAGTGGGTGAAATGTCAAATTCATCAGGCAAATCCACTTTATAGGCATTATCATTGATCTTCTTCAAAATCTTGCATGGCCCAATTTTCTTAAGTTTCATTTTTTTATACATCTTCTTAGGAAATATTTCTTTCCTAAGATGAACCATGACCATATCACCCTCTTCAAAAACTTTCACCCTTCTGTGTGCATTAGCAGACTCTTTGTAGTGAGCATTACTACTCTACAATTTTTCCCTCATTGACTCTTGCACTTTTTGGATATGCTCAGCAAATGCTTCTGCATCATCACTAACTTGTTCCCCAATTGGTAACTCAACCAAATTTAATACACCTCTAGGATTTTGACCATAAATAATTTGAAAAGGAGATTTACCTATTGACCTGTTCACTAAACTGTTGTATGCAAATTTGGCTTGTAACAAGGCTAAATCACATTGTTTTGGGTTTTCTCCAACTATGCATTGTAAGAGGTTTTCCAAGATTTTTTTCACTACCTCTGTTTTCCCATCGGTATGTGGATGGTAAGCACTACTAAACTGCAACCTGGTATTCAAATTTTTCCATAATGTCCTCCAAAAGTGACTCAAGAACTTAGTATCATGATCAGAAGTAATAGTCTTTGGAGCATCGTGCAACCGCACAATCTTATCAAAGAATAAGACTATAGTCCTAGTTGCATCATTAGTTTTTTGACAAGAAATGAAATGCACCATTTTTGAAAATATATCTACCACAAAAAAACACTGAATCCTTACCCCTATGTGTCTTGGGAAACCCCAACATGAAATCCATACTTAGATCAGTCCATGGTCCTATAGGAACTGGCAATGGCATATACAACCCTGTATTTTGTGCATGGTCCTTAGCCATTTGACATACTCTACATCTAGAGACAAACTTTATTATATCTCTCTTCATTTTTGGCCAATAGTACTTCTCCTCTACAAGAGTGGTAGTTTTGGCGACTCCAAAATGACCAACCAAACCCCCACTATGTAATTCCCTTAATATTTTCTCTCTCATAGATCCATTGGCAATGCATAATCGATTACCCTTAAACAAGTAACCATTATGTAAAAAATACTCTTCAAAAATAGTACGGGGCTTGCCCCCTACCACATTTTTGCACTGTTGCACAATATTCCCAAAATATGCATCAGATTCATACAAATATTTAATCCCCTCAAATCCTACCACTTCATTCTCCATAGTGGTCAACAACAAGACTCTCCTACTCAATGCATTAGCAACCTTATTTTGTTTTCTCGACTTGTGTTTCAGGACAAATGTATACTATTGTAAAAATGAAACCCATTTAGCATGTCTGCTATTTAACTTTTTTTGAGAATTGACATACCTCAATGCTTTATGATCAGTAAACAACACAAACTCCTTTGAGATTAAGGAGTGCCTCCAATGTTGCAATGCTTGCATAATTGCATAAAATTCCATGTCATATGTAGAATAATTCTTCCTTGCATCATTCAGATTCTCACTAAAAAATGCTACAGGTCGGCCCTCTTGACTTAAGACACCACCAATTCCAACAAATGAGGCAACACAATCAACCTCAAACACCTTACTAAAATTTTGTAACACTATAACAGGGGCTTTCGACACCTTCTTCTTCAAGAGTTCAAAACTCTATGTTGTTGTTGTAGTCCATACAAACTCTTTCCCCTTCGTGCACTCAGCTATAGGGGAAGCTATACTACGAAAGTTCTTGATGAAGTTCCTATAAAAGATAGCTAGTCCATGAAAGCTCATTACTTATGTTATAGATCATGGAAGAGGCCATTCTAAAATTGCCTTCACTTTCTCATCATCCATCCTCATGCCATCTCTCGAGATTACAAATCCCAAAAACACTAAACTATCTTGAAGAAATCTACATTTCTTCAGGTTGACATACAATTTCTCCTTCCTGAGCACATCTAACACTAATTTCAGGTGTAACAAATGGTCTTCTTCACTTTTACAAAATAAATCAAAATATTCTCAAAATACACAACCACAAACTTACCATTATATTCCCGTAGTACTCTATTCATCAACCGCATAAATGTATTGGGTGCATTAGACAACCCAAATGGCATCACCATCCACTCATACAATCCATATTTTATATTAAAAGTTGTCTTTCATTCATCCCCTTCTTGAATTCTAATCTGGTAGTAGCCACTCCACAGATCAATTTTACTAAAGTATTTAGCTCCAGCTAATCCATCCATCATGTCATCCACTCTCGGCATAGGATACCGATACTTTATTATGATTTTGTTTATGGCTCTACTGTCTACACACATTCGCCAATCACCATATTTATTCGGGGTCAGCAATGTTGGAGTCGCACATGGACTCATACTCTTCCTAACTAATCCCTTCTTTATCAACTCTATCACTTACCTACTCAACTCTACTTTCTATGTCGGGTTCAACCAATAAGTTGCCTGATTTGGGAGCACTGATCCTGGAATCAAATCCATGTGATGTTGGATATCCCTTTTTGCTGGTAGCCCATATGGTAACTCCTCTGGTGTGATATCTTTATATTCACTTAGCAACTTAGTTGTTGTTGTAGGCATAACCACTTCCTCTATTTCTAGCTTCCTAGTTGTTAGGGCATAACAGAAGCTAGCATTCCTAATCTCTGTAAGAAACTCCTTCATCATCAACAAGCTCTCACTCGACCCATACTCCTTTAGAGGTACAAGAACTATCTTTACACCATCCTTCCAGAATGTGTAAGTATTCTTTCTCCCATTATGGTTAGTATCCCTGTCGTGCTGCCAAGGTCTTCCCAATAGAATGTGACATGCATCCATCGAGATCACATCACACCACACTTCATCCTTGTAAGTTCTCCCAATTGAAAATTTAATTAAACACCTCTGATCTACTATTACCTCATTCCCCCTATTAACCCATGAGATGCAATATGGATAAGGATATTTTTCACATTTTAGGTGGATTTTATCAACCATGACATTTGACACCATATTATCACAACTACCACCATCAATGACAATGTTACATACCTTCCCTCCTGATGTGCACCTTGTTCAAAATATGTTCTTTTGTAGCAAAGAATATTCACCATATATGGTCTTTCCCTTTGCTTTGCTCTGCACCATCTCTTTCTTAGGAGTAATCAACATCCTCCTTATCATAAGTGCTTCCCCCATGTCAGCAACAACTTCATCCTCATCCTGCTCTTCCATCTCAACCAGATTGACCCTTCCTTGTCCTCCTTGACCCCTTTCTTGGAAATCACATTGGGGACACTCAAATGCTCTATGCCCCTCCTCACCACATCCATAATAGGTATACGACCTCCTTGGATCATTCCCATTTTTTCCACCATCGTAACCTCTACCTCGTTGGTATCCTCTTCCTCTCATATTCTGCCCATCTTCTTCTTGTTTAGTAGGTATTGAGGATTCTCCCTTGAGAAAATTAGATCCACTTTGACCCCGACCTAAAGAGGGTGTGAATACCTTCTTACCTCTTCTATTAATCCTTTTCAATTTCTCCTCCTCCTTGAGGACCATTTGATACGCATCCTCCACTGTAAGAGTGTGATGCATGCTCATCTCATCTTGAACAATAAAACTTAGGCCATTTACATACCTGGCAGCCTTTTGGTCCTCCGTATCATTGTGCTCCACTTGAATGGATAGCTTGTAGAATTCATTAGTATAGTCCTCAATGCTTTGATCCTTCTGTCGGAGATTTTGAAATCTATAAAATAGGGTTTGGGAGTAGTCTATAGGTATAAATTTTTCCTGTAACTTCTTATTCATCTTTATCCAATCCTTGATCTTTTCCTTTCCATTCCTCTATCATGTAGTCTGTAAATTATCCCACCAAATCAATGCATGTCCCTTCAAATTTGTGCATGCGAGCTTAACCTTCTTATCTTCAACAAGGTTACTCCATTCAAAATATATTTCTAGGCTATTGATCCAATCGATCAACTCCTCTGGTTTCAACCCACCAGCATACTCGGGAACCTCGATCTTGATCCCATATCGATTCCCCTTAAGCCCCTCTAGAGCTTGTATCAATCAATTTTCAAAATCATGCCCTTCTTCCTTTAGGCCCTCTGGTTCTACTTCTGTATGGACCTTAGATCCATGTTCCTTAGGTATGTTTTCATCATTAGATCCTTGATATGCATGCACCCTGGGACGTCTCTCTCCCATGCAATCAATCACACCAATCAGCTATGCTATTTCTACATTTAGATCCTCGATCTTCCTATTCATCTAGGAATATCTTCTAGGTGGCATATTCCCTTCACTAGCGAGATCACACCCGCTCTGATACCAAATGGTGTAAACTCAGCTACAAGAGACCAACAAAATGGACTCCAATCACATAACACAAATGCAATAATGGAAGAAAACTACTAATTGATATTCTTCTCATTTCTAAATTCACACCCCTTCTACAAAATATTACAATCCATCATATAGCAACCGAAAACCAAAGAAACCCTAAAAATGTCTTTTTTCTAAAACTGCTAAAAATAGATATTTTTCCTAAAAACTGCTAAAAATAGAAATGAGTCGGATTGCACCCAAATTCGGTGCACACATCCCTCTTACAATAATTAACCTTAATTTAAAATATTAGGTCTCAAATTAAGGTATAACAAAAGATAATAAACTTCTAACAGCCAAAAAAACCCAGGAACCTATTCTAAAAGCTAATTTTGGGGCACTAGATGTCGGAGTTAGGTCCCAAAAACATGATTTTTGGAGGGTCAATAGGATCAAATATCATCCTAATTCAGACCACACATGTGTAACCACCTGTTAAATTTCAAGGTAAACGGGCATACGGTTCACAATTTATGGCTCCGACAAGGTGCATCACCTCTCCATATAGCTCTAGCTTCAACTTCGTTGTTCGTCCTTGTTCCCAAATATTCAAAAAATGCAAGTATCATATTCCAAGTATGATCTCACACAATGCCACTAGCACCTACTCTATCAAGATTATCCTTAGCTGCTCCATCAAAATTAAGCTTAAACCAACCCGTAGGAGGTGGGGACCACTTAACATTGGCTTTAGGGTTGACTATCCTAGGCACAGACTCATATAACAAGGTTAAGCTTAAATATTGAGCAATTATGGTCTCCTGCAGATGAGTTTTACGACTATCAAAAGGGATAAGGTTCACATTCTCATTGGAAAAGGATAGGATCCTGGCAATGATAGTTTTATGATCATGGATAGACTCATTAAATACTCTATGGTTCCTTTCTAACCACACCTGCCAAAGATAGTGATTGAGATAAATTTTTCACATGTATCTAAGTATTTGGCTTGAAAAGGGGCAAGGCCACTAGATGAAAAAATCAAGTACGGTGGCTGGTTTAACCCATGAAATATTGAAGGCCTAAAAAACCCCACTTAGGACAGTCAAGAAAAAAGGGCACTCAAGGAAAATGTGATAAATGGTCTCCCAATTAGCCCTGCACAGATAACAATGATTAGTGATACAAATACCTTTACGCATCATATTATCAATGGTTATAATTCTTCCTTGGATAACCAACCATGAAAAGACTACAATTTTTGGAATTAAATTTTTTATCCAAACTAAGTCCTTTTGGAGGACAAAATCCTCGTCATCAAGCAGAAGCTTGTAAGCTGATTTAACAGTGAACTGTCCATTTTTTGTAGGAGCTCAGGTCACTTGATCTTCCTTAGATCTCATGGGGATAAACTATTTCCTGAGAATGATACAAAGATCATTTTATTCCTCTTGAAATCCTTGAATCCTTATTTGTTTCCACTTCATTATGCCTTTGTCCTCAACCATATAATTGGAGACTTTTCTGCCAATGAGTTCTTTCGTGATATCTCTGATTCAAGCTAAGTTAGGATATTGTGTTAATGGTTTGTCCTTATCCCACCTATAATTTCAGCAATTTATCCTCTCACCATTGTCTAAAACCCATCTTAAACCTTTTTTGATGATTTCCTTACAATTGAGAATTGCTTTCCAAAAAGCATAACCTCTGATTGGAACTGAGTCACTTAGAAATTTCATATTTTGAAGATACTTTCGTTTGATGATAGCTATCCATTCATTTTCTTCACCATACACCTGCTTAGCTAGTAAAGCTAAATTCATATGAGCAATTCTCCTCATACCTAAGCCCCCATTTTCCTTGGGTCTGCACACTTTATTCCATCCTACAAGGTGTATCATTTTTTCTCCTCTGATCTAGTCCATAAAAATTCTTTTTGGAGTTTCTCAATCTTTTGGAAAACCTTCATAGGGGATTTGAAAATGGAGAGGAAATAGACTAGAATTCTCTGAAGAGAGGCCTTAGTTAGGTTCAGCTTTCCTGCTTGAGATAGAAGATGAACTTTCCATCCAGCAAGTTTTTTTTGAATTCCTTCAATAACCCTATCCCACATTGACTCTCTCAGAGAATCAATGAAAAGAGGGAGACCAAGATAAAAAATGGGGAGGTTTGCTATATCACACCCTAAAATTTTTGCAATCCTTCCTTGCCTCTGAATGGGGGTGTTCAAGAAATATAACTTGCTTTTACTGAAATTAACTTTCTGACCAGTAATGTCCTTGTAGATTTGCAGGATGTATTTAATTATTTTAGCCTCAACCACCGACGCCTTAGTCAATAGAAGGGTATCATCGATGAATTTTTGGTGAGAAACAACCCTAGTGAGATATATTGCCTTGATTCTTGATATTATCTTTGAACTGCAAGCATTTTTTATGGTTCTGCCTAAAGCTTCTGCCATAATGATGAATAACATGGTGTTGATAGGGTCCCCCTACCGAATTCCTCTACGACTTTGAAAGTAACCAGCAGTTGTTCCTTTAACCAGAATCGAGAACCATGCTTTAGAAATGCATTCTTTGATAAAATTAACCCACTGGTGGTGAAAACCAAACTTAAGGAGGACATCAATCAAAAATTCCCAATTTAGCCTATCAAATGCTTTGTTCATATCAAGCTTGAGGGAAAAAACATACCTGTTAGTCTTATGAGCAGAGTGCAGAGCTTCATGAACTATAATAACTCCATCTAATATTGACCTACTTTGGATAGAGATTCCTTGGAATGAATCTATGATGCGGGGTAGAACATCTCTCATTCTATTTGTAATGGCTTTAGTTAGGATCTTGTAAGAAACATTGCACAGACTGATTGGCCTAAAGTCAGCCATAGATTCAGGGGTTTGCTTCTTAGGAATTAGAGAAATAAAAGTAGATTTGAGACCTTTTGGGATATGTATGCTTGCTTGGAATTCTATGACAGAAGATATTACATCCTCACTTACGATGTCCCAAAAAGCTTATTAGAAATGAGGGGGAAATCCATCGGGTCCCAGGGCTTTGTCTGGCTCCATGCTAAACAAGTCTTCCTTAATTTCCTCATCAAAAAATGGAGCTAGAAGCTTAAGGTTTATGTCCTCATTTATTATGCTAGGAATGGATTACAAGAGAATATCTTTGGCATCCTCATTGCACTACGATTCTTTACCAAGGATAGAATTGAAATAAGTTACTACCTCCTTTCTAATTTTTGTTAAGTCTTGAGTAATAGAACCATCTACTTTTTTAAAAATGTTATCTTGTTATTGTTTCTGTTTCTAAGCATGGTGATGAGAAAAAACTTGGAATTTGAATCTCCATATTTCAACCAAAGAGCCCTTGATTTTTTCCTCCAATAGACTTCCTCACAGGCCAAAATGTTATGAAACTCTGCTTGTTTTATCTGTTCCTCCTACCTAGTAGTTTCATCAGCATCACCATGTTGAATCCTCTAATAAATTATCTTCAAACTTTCAACAACCTATTTTTTATTTTCAAAGAGGTTCCCAAAGACCTCTTTGTTCCAAGTTCAAAACTTTTCCTTAACAAACTTTAATTTGCTAGTAAGTTTAAAAGCTACACTACCCCTGACAGGCTGCTGCCACCATTGAATTAAGTTATCTCTAAAACTAGAATGTTTTATCCACATAGATTGAAATATGAAAGGTTTCCTAAAGGAAAAATATTTAGGGATATCCAATAAAATGGGATTATGATCAGAGGAAATTTTAGGAAGGGCTTGCATGGTAAAATCACCGAACAGAGTTGTAGCCTCCTTTGATAGAAAAAACCTGTCAAGCCTTTATTGAATGAGATGACACACTATCCGTCGATTGCTCTAGGTATAATTTGCTCCTCTAATTTTTACATCCATAAACATGTTGGAGTTCACAAAGTCATTCAACTCATCCATGCTCCTATAGGTGGTCCATTTCCACCCATTTTGTCTAAAGGGTAAAGAGGAGTGTTAAAATCCCTAGCCAGAATCTAGGGGACATTATGGAAGATTTCACTCAGATTGCCTAAGTACTCCCATAGTAGAGCTCTCCCTTGAATTGAAGTCGGGGCATAAATATTTGAAATGATCCATGACCTATTGTTGTTTATTTCCTTAAATAAAACACTAATAACCCTATCATATTTTTGAATAATAGTGCCTTCTACTATCTAGGGATCCCACAAAGTCATAAGGCCTCTAGACACTCCTTTGGCTGATTTGCAAACCATCTCCCCTTGATTCCAGATTTTTTTTGCTATTTTTTTTTACTAAATCTCATCAGTTTTTGTTTCTTGCAACATGATAATAGTTGGATTCACTTTATTTCTTATTGCACTAACTTCCCTGTGTTTGGGTAGGCCATTGAGGCCTCTCACGTTCCATGAGAGGAACTTCATTTAGATTGTTTGGGATTTCTTCCTCTCCCCCTCCCTTGAGGGGGTTTTCCTAATTTGTTGTCTTTAGAACCCAAAATAACCTGTTGAAACAAGGTTCTTTGTTTTCCATTGGCAATGTCATTATCAGTTTTAATTTTTTTATGCTTAGCATTTGATATTCTCCCTCTTCTTTTTTCATTGCCAAAATCTATAGGAGACTTCACAGTGCTCTTGGTTTGTTTAGGACTAAACTTGGGGGAGGCAATTTGTTGCAGAACTAGACTACCATATTCCTTAGTCTGAAGAGTTTCACATATCTCCACCCCTACATCCAAATCTTCTCCTTTTTTCCTGTATTCCCCTGGTCTGCGAGATGACCCCTCAGTAGGATTCACATGGCTCCTAGTGATGATGTTATGGAGATGAGATTTTTTATTTTCCAATGCCTCAACTTTCTTCCTAAGTTCTTCAACATTAGGGTTTGGCTTTGGGATGCCCACTGGGCTTGAAGTATTTTCAGCATTAGGGTTTAAGGATCCCGACTTGTATGGGGATTCTAGATATTGGGTATTAGGGTTTTGCTTTGTGATGCCCACGGGGCTTACAGTAATTTCAGCATTAGGTTTTGAGGATCCTGACTTGGATGGGGATTCTAGAGAGTCAAAAAGGTTAGCCTAAAGGTTCTGGGCTTCCATGTCTTCCGATAATCCTCCTACTCCCATATTGGATAGGTTTTGGGCTTCCATGTCTTTCAATAATCATCCTACTTCCATATTGGATAGAATTAAAAATTTATTTGAAACTAGAGGATTGGAACTTACCTGAGTATTTTGGTTGCCAACAACCTATTTTTTTCCTTTGTCTTTTTGGGACCCTGCACCCTCTCTTTTCTTTTTTTGGTAGACATAGTTTTCCTGATTGAAATCACCTTTGCCAGGGAAACTCCTCAAATTTCCTCTGTCTGGCATTTCCTGCTTCTGCTTTTATCTATTCATTGCCAGGTTAGGGTACTGATTGCATAGATGTCCTTGATTTTTACATTTTGTATAGAATGCCGGTATGTTCTCATATTTTACTAGCTATTTTTGATAGTATTCTCCATACTCTAGCTCCACAAACCTTGGCAATTCATTATCCAAATGAGCATTTACGCAGATTCGTGCATGATTCATGCTTGTCCTGGACAAGATCGCATGGTCAATGGATATTAGGTCCTCTATAGTTCTGGCTATGCCCTGCAACCAATATTCATTGAATAACTGGGCAAGTAGACTCAGGAGATGAAACCAAATAGGGATAATCTTAATATTTTGATTTTTAGGGTCAAAATATTCACCCCATTGTATGAGAAAAAGGCTCATTTTGTCCAAAAACCAAGGACCTCCTGTTAAAATGTGGTTAGCGTCCTCCATATTTTTAAAATGGATAATGAATAACCCTCAAGTTAGAGCTACCAACTCCAAGCTACCTACCGATTGCCATTTACCCATCACCCAAGCCCTGATAGTCTCCATGTTCGGCCTACCTCCCAAAAACTTGCCTACCAGGGAGAATTCTTCCATTGAAAGAAAAGGGCTCATGGAACTTGTCGGGACCAAAATTTTATTATTTACTCGAACTAGGGGTAGAAGAGAGATAACCTCCTTTATTTTTCCTCTAACATTCTCAGCAAAAGACAACCACTTCTTGGGCCCCGCATTGTCTTTCATATCTTTTTTGTCAGGGTCTTTCTGAGGAGGGTCGGGCCTCCACATGATGCCCACCTCCAAATCTATCGTAGTGTGACCCCCTTCCTCTGGATCCTCACTAGATCCATGCTCGAGGTTCCCACATGCCCCTTTTGTACCTGCTCTACCTCTACCTCCTTGGCTGAGATTCCTACCCAAAAAATTCAAACCCTCACTCCCGCCACACCTGCTAAACCTCAGCTCACTCATTCCTGATGATGCAATGTCATTTGCATGTAAAATTTTTAAAATAAATAAGAGAAAACAAACTTAGCTAAAAAACTATATGTCCAAATAGAATGTCTTGTTTCATTAAATTCCTAGCCCTTCATTGCTCTCCTATCATCTGAACCCCTAGCTGACAAATATTTGCAATTTCATTTTTGTGAATTGAAAAATCTTCGCTGCCCTTGTTCTGGATAGTTGACTTCACAAGGGCATATCTCCCTCAATATTAAGGTATTTGGAGTACTATAGTTGCTTTAATATTTAAAATATTCTAGATTTGAACAATTCAAGAACTTTAACTAGGATTAAGGTTGTCTCTTGAAGTGTAAAATTCAGCAATATTAAGGATGATTGTCTTCAAAATAATTTTCTTTGCAAGTTAATTTTTAGCTTAAAAACTTAAATTTGTTATGCCTATTTTGATATAGTATAAATATTGGAAGGCGTTGTCAAGGAAATTACCAATTGTGCACTGCCTGGATTAACAAGTTGTGGAGTAAAGGAATTATAACTACTATATATTGAAATGAAGCATGACTTATATGATATTTTTGATGATGAGTGGAGAGATACAACTGTTAAACTTTACAGGGTAATCAAGAGGCCTGCACATGAGAATTTTTATAGCAATGGGAATTGCTAGATAAAGGAAAATAAATATGTTCATCTTATTGAAAATTTTTTATTTAAGCCAAAAAATGGAGATTCTAATGTTGTACCCCAAGTATCGGATTATCCATTAGAAGAAGATGATTTTCAAGTAACAAAAGCAATATCTAACAGTAGAAGAAGGAGGTAATTCATAGTTATGGATGAAAGTGATGAAGAATTTGATTCAGCAATAAAAAAGGACAGTAATGGTTCATACCATTAACTGATAAAAATATTTTTGTTGAAACTGGTGAAATAGATATTATTGATGATGACGAGCTGGTTGGAATTGACCCCATTTTTGTGTCCCAATATGTTGTAGGTAATGCATTGCAAAAGTGTTATAAAATAGTTGTCACAATGCAGGAGGAGATTTATGGTTGTGGATCAATAGCTAAAAATATGTGCTTTCATAGATATGTGAAAATAGATGTCTCTGCAGCAAAAATTGTAACACAATTTTCTCCACATCTTCGCTCGTATTTTGCTTTTTGACAATTTGGAAATTTTAGAAATTATCTCCTAGTAACTGCAATTAATGTGTTGGTTTAATCATCAATTAGTGGGTGGACTGTACCTAATATTCTTATTAATTAAATCCTTATAATCATTCATAGACTTAATATAACTTTTATTATTTATGGATGTCTTCCAATGATCTCCAAGAATTCTTAGCTTTGATTACTAAGAGAACAACTCATTATGATTTCCATTTCTAGAGAAACATTGCATGCTTTTGTGTTTGATTTTATCAATTTTAATTACAAGCAAGTTTTATTTTATGAGGTAATCTGAACCTATCACTTTTGTCTCTCAATCAAAGTGCACCTTAGTTGTTCATTTGATATTTTTCAAGGAGACATTGATGTTTCCTGCAATGTTAAGGATTCTTCATTTAAACCAATTTTGAAGCCTTACAAGCGTGTTGGGGTTAATTTTCTTCTTTTTCTACATAGAAAGAAGATTGGAGGAGATATAGAGAGGATATATATGCTAGTGATGTATAACTATATCAATTTTTTTGAATATATTTGTAGATTCTAGAATCTTGAGCATCTCTAGTAATAATTTTGTATATTCTATGACTTTGGGATATTTCTATGTTGGATTTAGCTTGTTTTATATTGTATTATAGATAATCCATGCTTATTTTTTGAAAATTAATGAGGATTTTGGAGGAGCCTATACTCTAGCCTAGATTGTCTATATCTTGTGACAAATAAACAATAGAATTCTAGAAATAAATCCAATATGTATTCTATCAATTAGTACATAAGTCCAAAACTTCTAGTGATATTACTTTATTTTATACATGCATTGTATACTAAACTAAAACAAAGTTCAATGCCTATGGTTGTAAGTAAACAACAAGACCTGCCACTATTCTGAAGCTTTCCTTTGGGAAAGTATGATGAGGCTTTTACTATATTTAACAAGCTTCAAGATATTGATAAATTTTTTGAAAAAAGTGAGAATTTATGTGGAGCTATACATAAACTATTGCAATAAATTCTGATTGTTGCCAAATTGATTGAGTGTGCTAGTTCCACTGATTTAATTTTTCTACATGCTTCTCCCAATTTTAGTATTCCTACTTTTTTGGACTTACTTGTGTCTTCCTTGACTATATTCCTCTAAGAATTTGATGTTTTGGCAGTGTCTAAAAGTACCATGAAAGCCTAATTTTATCTGGTCTTGACTATGTTCCTCTAATCATTTGATTTTTTGGTGACATTCCATATGAATACTTTTATTATTCTTGCCTACCTTTCTCTGAGGAGTCCTCATGGACCGGTTGGTTTAGGAATGTGTTTTGAATCCCTCTCAAAATTTAGTTTTGTTCACCTGAAGGTTAGTGGTGTCCACTTAATGGATTTCCTCTTTTATTTTTACTTATTTCTTCCTTGAGAAAAAAATTTTAAACATATCATTGAGTATGGGAGGAGATGATCCCCTTTCTTTTGCCTGACCTACTTCTATCATTTTCACTTTAATTATGATCTTCATTCTATTTTTTGGTAGTCTCACTACCATTTCCATGTTTTGCCTCCACTCCCACATTGTTCTACTATGAGAGAAGCTACAAGAATATTCCTAGCCAAACATTTTCTTCTATTATCACATTAGTATTTGCTTGCTTTAACACTAGAGGTAATTTTCCTCTACAAACTTTGTTAGATCCTTCTTGATTTAGTTTCTCTACTCTAGCCTTGTTGGAAATATGAGTAATATTTGTTGTCATTGATTTCAAGAGTCAGTTTCAATGAGTAGTGCAAAAGGAAGGATGTCAATAGTCGGTTTCAATAAGCAGTGCAAGAGAAATATTGCTTCTAGGCCTAAGGGAAATAATATTATAATATTCCTTATAATATTCAAGGTGGATAGATAAGGTCTAAAGGAGCAATAGGAAGGCCCAAGAAAAATAATATTATAATATTTTTTTATAATATTAAAGGTCTAATGTTAAGACCTAAAGTTGTTAAATTAATTATAATAATTTCATTATAAATTAATTTATAATTTAATTTAATTAACCCTAAAGTTATTAAATTAATTATAAATTAATTATAATAATTTTATTATAAATTAATTTATAACTTAATTTAATTAACCCTAAGGTTAGGGTTATAAGGGAAAAGGTTTAATTATGAGCGCCGACGTCATATGTTTTTCCCCTCCATCGACGTCCAAAGGGAGATGGCACAATGGAATACCATGTGCATTGTTTGACTAAAACCTTACTTTCGTTTGAATCATATTAGGAGTGCCTACAAATTTTCAACGATCTGCATGCAAAGAAATAGGTTATTTTTTCTTTTATTTGGTGCCAACAAAGGGATAAAGGAAGGGAGGCTTAAAGCCTCATTACCAACCAAGGTGGTTGGGCTAGCGGTAAGCGGTTGTGTGTTGAGACGTTGCAATGCGGGAGGTCCCGCGATCGAATCCCGATGATAGTATTTTAGAGGTGGTCATTTTCATTTTGGGCACCCAACATAGAAGTCAAAGCACACAAGGTGCTTTTGAATACCAAGGTGAGCGCCTAGCTCATGCGACAGTTGAGCCATGGCTAGGGTGCTGGAGGCAGCGCAACGGGATATCGAATCTCATCGAGGGAAAAAGAGGTATTTAATTTTTAAATAAATTTTATCCTAAGGTTTTATGTGGCATGATTTTTGTTAGGAGGGAGATATAAGGTTTATAAAAATTAAATTTTATATTGTGATTTTGATGATTAGAATTTGGAAGGAGTAATAAGGTGGATTAAGAAAATTAGTTGTTGAAGTGAGTTGTTTAATTTTTGCTAATAATTTTTAAGTGTGGAGATTATAAGGTGTAATTGAGATTTAATGTTTTGTATGGTGAAATATTTTGAGGGAATATTTGAATAAAATTTTGAGAAGTTTTTGCTACCTAACCTTTGAGATTGGAAAAGAGGGTGATTGTGATTGAGACAGGTTTTGAGGTCAAAAATTCATCAAACAAAATGTATGGGCACATCTTCCTTGTGAGTGAAATATTGTTGTATGTTGTGAATGCTAAGCCAGAGTGAACAGGATTGTTTGATAAGAATTGTTGAGTTTGGTTTTGAGATATCCAATGTTGATTTATGAGGGTTTTTTGGAATGAAAGTTGATTCTATAAACCTTGTTTGATAAGCATTATTGGAAATATTGAGTGAGCCTTCATGTGCATGATTAGCGTTTGTGAAATATCATGAGTATCATTGTTATGTGAAGTTGAGAACTATTTTGAATGAGGGTTTTGTGGAAATACCATGAGTATCATTGTTATGTGAATTTGGAATCATCTTGAGTCAAGTTTGAGTTCTATAGTGTGAGTTGTTGAAAGCATTGTGAAACACTTGTTTAGAGTTTATAAGCAAGTTGTGTTTCATTGAGTGATTGGTTGAGTGGATTTGATTGAGCATAATTGATTGATAGTGTTGGAGTGATAGTTCAATTTCTATGAAACAAATTGTTCTTTACTAATTTGAGAAAAATATTAAAAGTGATTGAGTGTGAAACATATTGAGTCTATTACCATTCTCTATATGTTTCTATGGTTAAACAAAATTTTGAGTGAAATTTGTTTGTGATATTGAAGAGGTTTTCTGGAAGATATTAAGTTGAGTTTTGTGAGTGTTTTGTGAGTGTGAAACATATTGAGTCTCTAACCATTCTCTATATGTTTTTGAAGTCAAACAAGATTTTGTGTGAAACTTGTTTGTGGGATTGAAGAGATTTTATGTGATAGATTGAATTGATTTCAACAAGATTTTATGAAATCTAGTGAGCATATTTGAGAAAGTCCTAGAGTGGACTTAAGGATAGAGTTGAGTAAGCTTTTGTGGAAGCTTACAATGCAGATTTGAGGTAAGTCTTGGTGAAAACTTGTTGAGCATATTTAACAAGTTCTTGAGAGGACTTGTGGACATATTTGAGGTAAGTCTTTGAGAAGACTTAAGAGTAGAGTTGATTGATTGATTTGTTCAAGATTTGTGTTAAGGCTTGGGGTAGATATAGCAGAGTTGATTTGTGATTGGATCAAGCTTTGTGTTAAGGCTTGAGGACAAATTTGAGATAGATATTGAGCCGATTTGTGCTAGACCGAAGGACTATGTTTAGTGAAAATTTGAGATAGAGATTGAGAAAATTTATGCTATATCGAAGGACTATGTTTAGTGTAGATTTGAGATAGATTTTGAATAGATTTATGCTAGATCGAAGGACTATTTTTAGTATAGATTTGGGATAGAGATTGAGCAGAGCTGAGAGCAAGCTTTGGAGGTGACAGATCAGAGGAAAGTAGTCTCTAGTGGATATAAATCCATTAGCTAGGGTAGTGAGGACAGAGGTCTTCTGAGTGAGGATAGGATTCTTTAGTGGAGAGATATCCACAAGCCAGTGCAGTAGAGGCAGTAGTATTCTAGAGGATCACCAACTAGAGTAGAGGAGAAGGAGTTCTCCTGTGGATAGATATCCACAAATCAAATAAGGGGATTGGTATCTCCTATGGATAGAGGTCCATAAACATTATAATAGGGAAGTATTCCCAATATATTTATTGAGAAAATATTAGTGAAATATTTTCTCCGTGGAGTAGCCCACATTGGGTGAACCACGTAAAATTGGTGTCTCTATTGTGTGTGGTGATTTATGCATTGATTTGATTATTGTTGTTGAAATTTCCATTGATATATTGGATAATATTTTTTGGGAAAAGAAAAGTAAAAATTGGTCTTATACTATTCACCCCCCCTCTCAGTATAGGCTTGTGTTCTTCAAGCCTCTTAGTTTTCTCTCTGAGCATATGATGGCATTGGAATCTCAGCCTAGGTCATCTGACCATTGATGGTACCCATGAATTCATAATTTCATCAAGGAATTTTTGCCTAAGGATAGATGAATTATATCCATAGATATTTATTAGCACTTTTGCAATTTTTTTGGTCTTTATACTACTTAACATGACAAGTTTCCTAATTTCTCCTCTGTGTTTTCTCTACAATCAATTTACCTAGGGTTCCAAAAAATTACTAAATAGTTAGATATTACTATTGAATAATTATATGTATCCCTTGTAGGTGTCTCCCATATTTTTCTAAGGCCTCCTTCATGTCCTTATGACAATTTCATTGCATGGATAAGGAACAAATCCAAGTCATTCTACCCAGTCGAATTTCCAACAACCTTTTTTATTGGGAGTGTTATGTCCTCTAACATTTCATGAGAAGAATTTCATGGATTTTGAGATACTTCACTCTGGTCCTTGAGGATTGATGCCAATAATTTTTTATTTCATTTTCTAATTTCCACCAATGCATCCATATATTGAAATTTTGTTGTCATTTTTATACCTCTTTGTCTAGATGCTATACTGGAGCCCTTATTTTTAGATTCTATCTTGGATATTGAACTACCTTCCTCTTGGGTGGTGATTAGTAATTGGATAATTGATACAAATTATTCCTTTTATGCTATGGTTATTCATGGTAGTGGTGTATATCCTTCCTCTAGTCCTTTATTATCAGGTAATTCTCCCAAGTTTACGATTAGATCTAGGTTGTTTCCATATTCTACCTCTTCATTCCTTGGGTACTTGAGTGAGCTTTCTTCTTGAGAAATATACTTTTCTAGGAATAATTCTTTTGGTTTTGTGTTGGGAACCATGTCCTCTATTGTGGTGCTTGTTGTTTTACTTGGAACATTTGGATGTTGAATGATCTAATGTGCTTGTTTTGTTCCATCTAGTTTCTTCTTTTAGTAGGCCCTGGTAGTTGTCTGTCTATGATCATCAGTATTCTCTATTTAATTAGTATTATGAATACAATAATCCATATCATGGTATTGGAAACATCTAAACAACAACCATTCTAATACTAGCATTTGTTTCCAGCATCCTTCTTTATCGTATAAGGTTGATGTCTCCAAAAATTGACTATTTGTTATCATTTTAATTTGCATATGAGAATTGCCTTATTGTGCTTCTGATACTTTCCAAGACTCTTCTATGTTGATATTTTAGAGGTAAGTGATATAATTTCACCTAGACTAGAGGGAAGTAGTATAATTTCATCCAAAGGGACTTCACTTCTTCCTTTGTGGGGTCAAAATTCTACATCCAAGGGCTTTGATTCAACTTGGTATTCAACAAAAAACCATGGTCCTTCCAATAAGATCCAATTTCTTTTGTTACTTATGAAATTTACCATTAAGAAGATCATTGAAAATAGAAGTATGGTTGTTTCTAAGTTGTTGCACCATTGGTGCAAAATCCACTCTATGATATTCTTTGTTTCTAGCCAATAATTGTTGACCACCTCAATGATTACAAGCTTAGAGAAGATACTTTCCAAAGCTTGGATGACATCCTCTGGGACTGTAACATTGATTGGATTTGATCTCTTAAATTCCTTTATAGTTGCTCTCTTGGTTGCTTCTTTGATGCCTACTTTCTCCATTCCAATTTGACCTTAGTATCTATGCTGATAAATTTTAACATAGTGAATACCTCTTATTTAACTTGAAGAAGATTGAGAATATTTAAGACTTTATTTTTTTGCTATAGCCTATTCTCTTTTTTTTGCTTGTCTTTGTTTATTGTAAAATGAAGAGTCGAATATTTTTGGTAGGGTTATGCATAGCAATGAGTATTTACAAATTGGATGAATATTAGCATTTTCAAAAATGCAAATTGGAGAATTTTGGGGACCCTGGATGTTAGCCTATTTGTTAAATATTTTTGGGGACAAAAAAAATTTAGGGTTCGGTTTGCCCGATGTTGACAATAGTATTACAATTTTTTTTAAATTCGCTAGCACTCCCACATAAATCGAGGATCCTTTTTGCCTTAGAATTATAACATTTTTAAATTATCCCATCAAATTCACTAATTATACCACTATATATAATGAACACACCAATGATACTTTTTCATGTAAAATATTCAAACAATTAGAAAATCAAGTAGCTGCAGTGAAAAGTAAAACCTTCCAAGTGAAAAGATGAACTGGTTACTGAAATATTCCACAAATGAACCCTATTCTACACCCAAAGTGATCAGACAATATTCTACAACCAAAGTGACCATACCCTATTTTGAACCTGAACTAAAATCCAAACCCTATTCTGCATGTGAAGTGATCGATCCTTGTTCTACACTCGAAGTGACTGGTCCTTGTTCTACACTCAAAGTGATCAGATCCTATTCTACACCTAGAGTAACCAGACCCTGTTATACACATGGAGTGATCAGACCCTATTCTTACCTAGACCAATAGTTAGACCCTATTTTGCATGTGGAGTGATCGGTCCTCATTATACATTTGAAGTGATTAGATATTGTTCTACACCCGGTGTGATCGTACCCTATTCTGCACCTAGAGTGATCAGAACTTATTCTGCATCTAGAGTGATCAGATCCTATTATACACCTAAATCGATGCTTGGACCATATTCTACACTCAATCAGGGGAGAGCTAGATCAGGGGTAAAACAACACCTGAGAGAGGATCGAGTTCATTTCTATATCTGAGGGAGGCTCAAGTGTAGAAATCCATATGAGCGAGGCTTAGGTGCATTTCTACACTCGGGCCTCCCTTAGATATAGAAATACACCTGGCCCTCCCCTAGATGCATATTTGCAAGTAATTTTTTATTGTTGTTTAATATTTTTTTCCAAATATTAATAGAAATTCACCAATGTTTTATAATTTTTGGTGAAAAATAAGGTAATTTGCCATGTCTTCCTACATGAAGTTGGCCAGGATTCGCCAGGGTTTTGAAATAGATTCACCATTTTTTTACAAGTATATTTTGGGTCTAACCCCTTATGCATAACCTTGATTTTTGGTCTCATGGATAATTTGGGTAGAATATGCAGCATATCCTCAAGAGTCAAGTATTTCATATATGTACTATCATTAGGCTTCATTGTACTAAAGCTCTATTACTTTGGGAAGTACATGCTAGAGGTAATTTTCCTCTTCAAACTTTTTTAGATCCTTCTATGATTTAGTTTCTCTAATATAACCTCATATTTTTTCTCTCAACATAATATGTCACTTGAACTCTACCTATATCTTTTAACCATTGATGGTCCCACAAATTCATAATTTCTTCAAGGATTTTTTAGTGGATAGGTGAATTTTGTTAACAGGTGTTTATTTATTTTGTAATGGATATTATGGGATTGAAATGGTCCCAACCATATTACATCATTATCATATAGTGGTATTCCAATAGTTTGGAAATTATGAATGTATTGCTTGACAAGATTTGAACTTACCTCTCCTCCTTGAAAGTTGAGGAATTTAACCGGTTGAACTAATACCATGTGATAAAATGTTAATTTCACCCATGGTATTGGAACCTTGGTCTATGGCATAAAATTTTTACTATAAACCAATTATCCCAAAGCCCATGAGTTATTAATAGGTGTTTGTTATCATTGTTGTTTATTCTCTTTATATGACTTAACATTGCAAGCTTGCTAATTCCTTCTCTTTATGTTTTCTCTATAGTCAATTCTCTTGGGGTTCCACAAGATTACCAAATAGTTGGAGCTTATTTTTGAGTCAATATATGTATCCCTTTTAAATGTCTCCAATGTATTTTTAAGGCCTCGTTCATTTCCTTTTCTTATATATATTTTTTCATGTATAAGAAACATATCCATGTCTTCCTATCCAGCTAGATTTTCACCAACTTTCTATTAGGGGCCATTGAGACCCCTAACATTCCATGACAAGAATTTTATGGCTTCTAAGGGACTTTCACTCTATTTATTTAGGATTGATGTTAATAGTCTTTGACTCCATTTTCTGATGGTAACTTGTGCATCCATCTGTTGGAGTTATGATGTTGTGCTTATGCTCTTCTTTGTAGATTTTGTCCTAGATATTGGATTGCATTTCTCTTGGGTGGTGACTAGTGATGGCATAATTGGTGTACATGCTTCCTTTTCTCACTACCATGGTCAGTGATGCCATTGATGCATATTCTTCCTTTGATTCCTCGTTAACTAGTGATTCTTCTAGGTATATCAAGATCTAGGTTGTTCCCATCTTCCTCTTCATTCCTTGGGTACTTAAGTGAGAATTATTCTTGAGAAATAGAATTTTCTAGGAAGAATCCTATTTTTTATACACTGGGAATCATTTCCTCACTTCGAACATTTGGGTGTTCAAAAATTTTATGTGCTTATTTTATTTCTTCTAGTTTCTTTTTTCTATTTGCATTGTTGGTTGTCTCTATCTGATAGCTTATCTTTTATTTTAATGGGAATTGTGTAAACAATGATGCATCTTGTGGCATGGGGAACACCTGATGATAGCTCTACCAAGACATTTTTCTATTCCCAACATCCTCCTTTGCTATTTAAGTTGGATAGCTCAATAAATGGACCTTGATAATCTTAAAGTCAAAAGCTAAACAACTGAAGCCCCATATACTGTGGTTCGGCTAGAGGACAACCCAAACTCAACATTAGGATTATTATGCATTCAACACCAACACACATGCATTAGTATAATAGTCACCACACACATATCCTTTAATATAGTAATCTCCTAAATTTGTTGTAATGAAGCTAAGTTATAATGGTGTGATATTCAACTACATATGGATTATGATAAAGATATATTAGTGTACCTTTGATATGATAGTACATATTCTTCAAGTTCAAAAATATTCAATGATTAGTCTTCTTTGTGACAAGGATGGACATATATTTCTAGTGTTATGAATGCAAGTTAATGACTAGCTAGGAAATACAAGCATCATTATGGAATATCAAGGAAAGACTATAAAATAAATTATAATTCCTTATTTAATGTAGATATAGTGATGTTTTTCTCACTAAGTTGACATTGGGACTATTGGATTCATAAAATATTGATTACCAAGTTGATGTGGAACCAGCCAATTTACTAACATTCACATCCCCATATAGACATGACCATGTAAAAATCAAGAAGGGAAATCGAGCTAAGGCTATAGAGTACACTTTGTACATCACTCTTAAAAAAGAAGGAAAATCTACTTAAAATAGAGAATGCCTATAGTTTATGTATATTTGAACAATTTTATGCTAGAAAATTACCCCTGCTCTCAAATTCAAGAATCATAGCTTGGCCATAAAATTAAAGGGAGAAAATGTGGGTGAAATGACTTCTAGAATAGAAAATGGATGCTCTATGTTTCTAAATATAATTATGCAATTTAGACCTACTAATGTCTCGATAGTAACCATGATAGTGATGAATAATATATTTCAACCTTCCTTAGAAAGTTTTATAATGATTTTCCTAAATGATATTTTGATCTTTGGAAAAAAATGAAGAGGAATACTTGGTGATAAAAATTAAAGCTTGAGATCACTCATAACTCGACAATATTTGATACAAAAAATTTATAGGATGATGACCTATAAAAGATGTAATATTGATACAAGAATAAGTAGAATATATAGGCATAATCCTATATGAAAAACATGAAAAATATCAATGAACATGACAAGTGTCAAAAATAAGGCATAGTGCACATTAATATTCTAACATTCCCCCTTAATGTGCACTATTCTAACTATAGAAAAAAATAAGTCAACATTAGATAACATTCCCCCTTAATGTTGACTTCTCTAAAAGAACCCTAACATCCTCCTTTATTACATAATTTGGACTTTGCTCGTGCTCTCTATGCTTGGCTCTCCAACTGTGAATAATACTAGATAAACAGTATATACATCTGGGTCTGTTGCCATAGGGTTAGCCACTTCCATGGGGTTTTTGCCTCTGGGTCAGCCATCTAAGTGCCTCAAGGTCATCCTAGGTGCCTCAAGGTCAGCCAATTCTAGTTATATTACCTCTACAGGTCATCCTCTAGGTATGTTGCCTCTTGTAGGTCACTGACTAGGTTCACCATGAATATCATCCCCCCTCATGGTGAAACATAATCTAGAAGGTGTCGGTCTCTATCAAAAATGCACCTTAATACAAAAGAAATACGAGCCATATAAGAGTGTCGGTATCTACCGAAAATGCACTCAAAAAATACAATAAAATGAGCCATAGAATCCAAATATGGAGGAGAAGAAGAAAGAAGAGAATATAATCTTTTGAAGTGTCTTTGTCTATAGTCTTTAGAAGTTGATCCAAAAAAGTCCTCGGATAGAGTCTAGGGTGTCTATGTTTGTAGTCCCTAGAGTAGATTTCATTATTGTAATCATCTCATATTACTAGAATGCATGGGTAACCACTCACTATATCTGCCAAGTATGATAGACAAGAATACTAGATACTAGGATCACATACAAGTGCCTTGGGAGTGTCGGGTTCAACCGAGAGTGCACTCCATGATACAACATATTTGAGACTACAAATACAAGTTAAAACACCTCAAAATATATATTAGACACCACCAATGTGTTCGTCTTGAAAAAACCTTTCTGATGACTATAAATACCCCTATGTTCCTCTCTTAATGAGGCTTTTCCAATAAGTCACAAACATTATCGTTCCCCATACAATTTTAAAGTGGTCCCTTCCACTTTATAAAATTTGCCCCCTTTTCCTTTCAAGTAATATTTTAAAAATTACATGGTTAAAAAATGAATTCACAAGGGCCATCTTATGGCCATAAAATTTTAATAAAAATACCCACTAGTAATGCAAAAAACATCATTAATGTCCCATAAATATTATCCACCATGATTCAATGGTCCCATAAATCATGGGCAATGTGCTACCACCCCATGCATGTTTTTGATAGTATTGCATGGGCTAGATAATTTCCTCCTCGGGACTAAGACAACAAAGTGTAAGATGTGCCTGCAACAAGTGAATACGTAACAACCTTATCGTCATGATATAGAGAGCGACGGTGAGCCACCAAAAAATGTAATCCTTTTTGCTAGTTAATTTTCAAGAAAAAAACATGAACTCAGCCTCCATTTATGCCATGTGTAGAATAAATCACTACTGCTATAGAGAATAACTTGCCCTCCATGGAAACATGTTTCGAGCACCACCGCATGAAGCACATCTCCATAGGTTTGCTCATGAGGAAAAAATATGACGATCGCCTGCTCACCACCAAAAAACATATGGAAAAAATAGAGATCCCATTGCTGTACCTTTTCACATGCAAGAAAATGAAAAAATTTTGCATGCCCTCCTCAACTTCACCATCCATTAAACAGTTACAACTACAACTCCCACTTATAAAATAGTTCCACCGGGAATCATGATACACACTATAGTTTTTTTGTGAAGGGATAATGTTGAGCTACATGAGAAGCTATTTTTAACTGTTAAGAGATTTGGCTGAGCCTGCAAACTAAGCCCTCTATGATGTAGAGACATATGTGCAAAGAAATGTGGTATTTCATAGTAATGGTGAGTGTGCATGAAAAAATTAAATGAAGACATCATGGTTGAAGGGCTACGACTTCTCCAATGCTGGCGATGTCAACGGCAAAATATCAATGAGCAGTTTTGCCTTTAAAAAAATAGAACTTTGGTTTGCTATGTCACCAAAAAACATAGAACTCTTGGAATAGAAACTCTGGCCATTGAAACAATCTGGAATTTTACAATGAATCATTTCGCACACACTTCTTTTGCATCAATAAAAATAATATAGGAGGCCACATGTGGTGTTGGCTGCTTTGATCTGAAAAAAATGTCACATACAGATGCTAGGCTAGTGCAAGTTTTAACCATACCATTTTTCCCATATCCACCTTGGCACATCCATAAGGAGTTTACAAGATGCTGCAAATTAGCAATTTTCACCATGCGACAACTCAAATAGCCATAGGGCATAATCGTGTGTGGTGTTGTAAATTCCAATATCAACAACACAATTGACAATACTCAGGTAGCATTCTCACATGACTACCTGTGGATCACATCTACAAATAGGGCCAAAGTATTCGAGCAACTCTTTAATATATGCTTCGGTCAAATAGTAGGGCAACCTGCCAATAAAAAATGTGCTTCAAAAAGGCATCAATATCACCATGATGAGTTTCTTGCATTAGGACTATGAAATAGTACAAAAACCTCCCGATATGCAGGCGAAGAGCTAGGTACACCACTAGAATAATAAAAAACATGATTATCACAAAAAATAAGAGGTCCACACAGCCTACGCACCAACCATCACAACTTCTATAATATGGCAGTGAGCGAACAACAGCATCGACAATGGGATTTATAAAGGTTATTAATAAAAATTATTCACGTTTGAATCTGAACATGATCCATAAAGCATCCAAAAAAAAAATTGTTGATTGCATGAATAAAAAATGTGTCATCCAAATACATCATTGATATTCATAGCAATAAATCTTCTCCATGGCTTCTACCACATCTTTTACCAGCCATTAGCTCCATAGCTTTAGCATTTTAGAAATAAACGACGATCTGACATCACCAGTGTAGAAGAAAATGCCACCACTATCATCGTAAAATTGTATTTTGTTGGAAAAATATCGCCACCACTTCCAGAAAGTTTAAAAATATATGGCTCTAGAATAGTCATTTTATATGGAGGACCCAAAAAAAATTACTCCCTCACAACGATATTACACGGTGATGTTCCTGCATGGTCAGATCACCACATAGCACTTCTTCTAATGCTCCACAACCTAAAAAATACCTTGAAATGGTGGTCGTGCTCTTGTATTCGATGGCGAGGATCTGGTGGATCCTGATTGTAGGATTTGTCTTTGATTCACAGATCCAAAATGGTGTCAAGAGGAAAATTTGTGCTCGGTCTGAAAAAAATTGGATCTAAAGGAGGGCTGGACCATCATCACTCTTGTGAAACACACCCAATTGCCTTCTGGAGATTTCAAAAAAAAACCATGAAAAAATCTCGTTTGTCGCAGCAGCAGTGGAAATACAAGAGCTCCATCAAGGTCCATCATTCTACAAACCCAGATCTGCACTATAGGATTTCAAACCCATAGAAAAATAAAAAATCTAAAAAAATGGTAGCCATTAATCTTCTTCAAAAATTCTAGTTTTTGATCCATCCATCAAAGGATGGAGAGCTTACTCCTTAATTTGAAGATAAAAATGGGGGGAGGAGGGAGGATTTCCTTAAGGGAAACCCCCCCTCAAGGGTTTACACAGGGCAGGAGATCGAATGTGCTCTGATACCAAATGTTGGAAATGGAAAAGATGTAATATTGATACAAGAATAAGTACAATATATAGGCATAAGCCTATATGAAAAATATGACAAATATCAATGAACATGACAAGTGTCAAAAATAAGGCATAGTGCACATTAATATTCTAACTAGATAATTATTATTTTTGAATAATACTTCTTATAAACATTTGCCATGGGGATTGAACCTGGGTCACATCACCGATAATGCAAGTGGCATACTTTCCAGTAGACCACACTCACGTGGATAAGATTGATATTTTAAACACTAAAATTTAAATTTGTTTAGCTATTAAGTTTCTATGAGAAGGAGAAATATTATATTAAGGATATCTTGTGCGTTGCTTAAAAATGCCTATAGATTTTATCATTCACCAAGCACAAACCTCCTTTTTTTATGCCACATGGTGCTTCTTAGATTATATCCCAACTAGAAATCCATTTTTGACATATTCTAAATGATGCATTATGATACTTGTGACACACTCTCTTACTCTGTGTAACATCTTGTTTGATGGTATGTTTGATTGTTGGTATGGAGAAGGATTGTTGCATTGTAGTTTATCAAGAGTACTTGACAAAGCATATTTGATTGTCTTAGATGTGTTGATATTTTGGATATCCTGAAATGATGTTATAGTGAAGCTAGCATCATCATGAAGAACTAAACCTCATCATGGGTGAAAATGGGAACACTATGAATACAAATATGATTCAAGGTCATCTTGGTATGGTCTCTATCCATTGATGATGCCTTGTCCACATAACAAAGCTAGATAGCAAAAGATTAAAGAAAGGAATTTTTCTAATTGTCAATTATCTACCTGATAAATCTAGCTAACTAACATTCATTTCCAACATTATAAAAGGTTTTTCTTATAATATAAACATCACCATTATTCTCATTGACATAGTGTCCAAACAAAAGGTTTGGGTGGTCATATACAAGAATTTGTTGATACTTGTGATGCAAAACATTATTGTTATTTAATGAATGATAACTTCTATAGAGCTCAAGCGTATTTATGATACTCAGGGATTGATTGAATTGCATTTTTTGTTACCTCTAAATTCCTTTAAAAATTTGGAGATTCATTAGAAATTAAGTTACCTATTTGACATATTTTTGTTTCTTTTTTCATAATTATATTGGCTAATGAGATGGGCCTTGCCAATACTATATAGGTACAATATTCCCGATATAAGTATAATTGTAATGTGCTCAATAGATATAATTATTCTCATGTTAATGATCCATAAATTCAATTTGTTTACTTTGCGAGGCTATTACATTTTTTACAATGTTCATAATTTTGGGCAATGATCTAGGTTGACATTTGATTGTTTCTCCAACTTCAGTTTTAGAGATCTGGAAAAGAGAACTTAAAACATGGTACCCTTAATTTTTTTGCCATCTAGTTTCATGGTGTTGGACGAGTAGCCTTATCAAGAACACTAAATCATATTGCAAATGTAGGTAATCCACCTCCATTCAATGTGTTGATATACTATTCACTTTTTGAAATGCATAAGTTGGTTGGCATATTTTTAACTACTTATTATTTCATGTCTAGTTTATTGTTTTCATATTCTTCCATGTAAATTGGCCATCGAATAGTTCTCATCTAATTTTAGCTTTTTCTTTTCATCAAGTAGTGCATAATAGAAAGATAATTGTAAAGTATTGAAGAGGTGGAATTGGAGTTGTGTAGTAATATATGAAGCACATGTTCTCAAATATAGAAGCAATTATAGAGGAAAAGGTTCCATTCCATGATAATTGTTTGTATATTTTTTTTGATTGGTAGAAAGGGTGTTGAAAGGTCCCTGAACCTTGTACAAGAGAGATTACAAGAAATCCATAACGACCGAGGTGGTCCAAGAAGAAAGTAATAGAGAGTTGGCAAACCTTCGCACTAGGGAAGGTGTCGCGAAATCGCGACCAAAATGGTGATGTCGCGATATCGCGACATGTTGAAAGGTGTCGCGATATCGCGACAAGTTGCTAGGTTGGAGCCGGACGAGAAGAAGAGTCGCGAAATCGCGACAAGAATGAAGACCGCAGCCGAAATGGAAAATGAGTCACGAAATCGCGACGAAAGTGGAAGCCTGCTGCCGAGAAGAGAAAGTGTCACGAAATCGCGACAAGAATGAAGACCACTGCCGAAGAGGAAAATTGTCGCGATATCGCGACAAATTAGGAGACCGCTGCCAAGACGAAAAAGTGTCACGAAATCGCGACAATCTGGAGGACCGCAGCCGAGGACAAAAAGTGCAGCGAAATCGCGACAATCTGAAGATCCGCAGCCTAGGAGGAAAAGTGTCGCGAAATCGCGACAAGAAGGAAGACCGCCGTTGGAGAGAAAAGATGTCGCGATATCGCGACAAAAAAGGAAGACCGCCGTTGGAGAGAAAAAATGTCGCGATATCGCGACAAAAAGGAAGGCCGCCGTTGGAGGGAAAAAAGGTCGCGATATCGCGACAAAAATGGAAGACCGCCGTTGGAGAGAAAAAAGGTCGCGATATCGCGACAGAATGGGAGGCCGCCATTGGAGAGAGAAAAAGTGTCGCGATATCGCGACAAAAATGGAAGACCGCCGTTGGAGAGAAAAAAGGTCGCGATATCGCTACAGAATGGAAGGCCGCCGTTGGAGAAAGAAAAGGTGTCGCGATATCGCGACAAAAATGGAAAACCGCCGATGGAGAGAAAAAAGGTCGCGATATCGCGACAGAATGGAAGACCGCCGTTGAAGAGAGAAAAAGTGTCGCGATATCGCGACAAAAATGGAAGACCGCCGTTGGAGAGAAAAAAGGTCGCGATATCGCTACAGAATGGAAGGCCGCCGTTGGAGAGAGAAAAGGTGTCGCGATATCGCGACAAAAATGGAAGACCGCCGTTGGAGAGAAAAAAGGTCGCGATATCGCGACAGAAAGGAAGACCGCCGTTGGAGAGAGAAAAAATGTCGCGATATCGCGACAAAAAGGAAGACCGCCGTTGGAGAGAGAAAAAGTGTCGCGATATCGCGACAAGAAGCAAGGGAGCGTCTGAAGGCCAAAAAGTGTCGCGATATCGCGACAAGTTTGCAAAAAAGCACCCGGAGAGAAAAAAGGTCGCGATATCGCGACAGAATGGAAGACCGCCGTTGAAGATAGATAAAAGTCTTGATAACGTGGCAAGCTGAAATTTTGCAACCAACTGTGAAAAGTGACGCGAAAATGCTCCAAGATGCCAAGACGCAGCCACAGGGGGAAAACCCGAAGCCCAGAAACCCACTCACATTGTGCAAACATTGGAACTTGAAGAAGCATCCCTTAGGCCGATTGGGAAGGAATCTCTCCAAACCTGAATGTCTGTTGCGTCAACTCCCTTGTTAGCAAGCCAGTCCGCAGCTTTGTTTCCTTCCCGGTATTGATGTTGAATGATTAATTTTGGGTAAAGGCCAATTAGTGTCTTGCATTCTTCGAAGATGGAAACAAGGGCCCAGGGAGGCACAGAGGTTCCTTTGAGCCAGTTGATGCAATGCAATGAGTCTCCTTCTATGATGAGTTTATTGATAGTCAAGCCTTCCAAGAGAATCAAGCTTTGGAGCAAGGCCCGAGCCTCGGCCATATTATTAGACTGAATTCCTAAGTTCTGAGCAAAGGCCAAAATTATTTCTCCTCTGTGATTTCTGAGAATTCCACCTCCGCCAGCCGCTCCAGGGTTGCCTTTGGCCGTGCCATCGAAGTTAAGCTTGTGCCACCCAGAAGGAGGTAAGGCCCACTTGATTACAGACCTGTCGACAGAAGTACGAGGAGTTGCAAAAAAATTGAAAAGATTGAAATGATTTGTTAAATCCAATTCAAGGCCCGGAGGGGGGGTTTGGACGATGAGACAAGAGAGGCATTCTCCGCAGCAAGGGCCAAGATTTTGGCAACAACAATCTTCTCATTCGTGGCAAGGTTTTTGAAAATTTTGGCATTTCTCTCAAGCCAAATCTGCCACAGAAAAATGTGAAGGCAAGCTTGCCACATGAATTTGAGTTGGCTGCTCTTGAAAGGCCTGGGCCATTGTTGAAAAAGGAGGGGAATGGAATGAGGGAGGGCTACGGAGATGGCGAAAGTGTTGAAAACCTGGTTGAGCACTGCAAGGGAGAAGGGACATTCCAGAAAAACATGCGCAGTAGACTCACAGGCATTTTTACACAGGATGCACCAATTGGGGATGAGAAGCCCTCTGGTTATCAAATTGTCAGTGGTGAGGATTCTATTTTGGATGGCCAACCAGCAGAAGAATTTGACCTTGGGAATGATCTTGGGAACCCAGACCAGATTAGATAAGTCACGGCCATCACTGGGAACTTCTTGGCTGTAGTAGGCAGATTTAACAGTGAAATGCCCTGAATCTTCAAGGTTCCAAACCATGGAGTCATCTTTGTGAGAGCTGGGGATTATGCAGCTCCTCAGTAAGTTTTGTAACCGCCTAAGCGCCTCGGTGATATGTCTAGGCCCATTCAGATCCAGGTGTTTCCATTCGGGTCTTGTAATGCCTGGGTTAATGAAATGACACACCTTATCTCCAAAGGTGGCTTCGGTCACCGTCTTGAGCACAACAAGATGAGGATCTTGGCTGAGAGGTTTGTCACGGATCCACGGGTCATCCCAAAAATGAATGGTCAATCCATTTCCAAGACACCACCTTAAGCCTTCCATGATGATCTTCCTTGTTTTAGTGACACCATTCCAGAAATGAGATCCGCTAGGAAGGTTGTGCTCTCCAAGAAAGGGAACCTGATGAAGGTATTTAGCTTTGATGATGTCAATCCAGGTGGCTTTTTCGTTGATGGTAAGTCTCCAGGACTGCTTGGCAATGAGAGCCATGTTCATTCGCTTGATGTCCCTGAAGCCGAGACCTCCATCCATTTTCTTGGAACAAACCTTGTCCCAGGCAACGAGGGGAAATTTGTTCTTGTTTTCGTTTCCCGCCCAAAGGAATCTGCGTTGAATTTGCTCAATTCTTTGGCAGATGGAAGCAGGAGCTTTGAATATGGATAAGAAAAAAATAGGAATACTTTGCAAGCAAGCCTGGACCAGAGTGGCTTTGGCTGCCTGACTGAGCAATGAACTTTTCCAGCCTGCAAGCTTCTTGTTGAGACGATCTAGAACAGGGTTCCACATAGCCGAGACCGATTTGCCATGAAAAAGCGGTAATCCGAGATAAGTAGTTGGAAGGCTCCCAATGATACACCCAAGGATCTCAGCAATCCTGTTTTGCCTGTGGATGGGAGTATTGAGGAAGTATAGCTTGCTTTTGCGGTAATTGACTTTCTGGCCAGCCGCCTCTTCATAAGAGTCAAGGATGCTCTTAATAATTTTTGCTTCGGGGACAGAAGCATGAGAGGAAAGAATAGTATCATCCACAAACTGTTGATGGGAAATGGCATTGGTTGTTGAGGCTGGTTTGATCCCAGAGACGAGTCCACTGATGCAGGCAGCAGAAAGGGTCCTTCCAAGGGTTTCGGCCAAAATGATGAAGAGGAAGGGTGACAGAGGGTCCCCTTGGCGAATGCCTTTAAAACTTGGAAAAAAGCCAACAGGTGAACCATTGATAAGAACAGAGAACCAAGCAGTAGAGATACATTCTCGAACCATCTGAACCCATTCTTTGTGAAACCCAAACTTCTCAAGGACCTCGAACAAGAATTTCCATGAAACCCGATCAAAAGCCTTGTTCATGTCAAGCTTAAGGAACATACTGGGTTTTTTGTTTTTAGATGCCGAATGAGCCAACTCGTGGACGGTTATCACTCCATCAGCAATGAATCTGCCTTTGACCGAGCTGCCTTGGCATTGGTCAATGATGGAGGGAAGGATGTCTTTCAGCCTGTTTGCCATAACTTTGGTGATAAGTTTGTAGATGACACTACAGAGACTTATAGGTCTGAAGTCGGAGAGGGAAGCACGATCATTAGACTTGGGAATTAAAACAATGAAGGTGGAATTGGCTTCTCTCGACATATTTTTGGCTCTCTGGAAGAATTTAACCACAGCAACAACATCAGGGCCCACAATATCCCAAAAGTGTTGAAAAAACCGGGGTGGAAAGCCATCGGGTCCAGGGGCCTTGTCGGGTTCCATTGCAAACAGGGCATCTTTGATCTCCTCTTCAGTGTAGGATTGGAGCAATTTCTCATTATCATCGTTAGACACCATCATTGGAATGTTCTGAAGCAAAGAACTTGTTGTGCGGGGGTGGCAGTCAACACTTGGACCTAAGATTTCCTGGAAGTGGTGCACAACTTCCTGTCTGATGGCATGGATATCAGAGACAATGGTACCATCAGCCTTGGTCAACTCAGAGATTTTATTTGAACCTCTGTGGCGCAAGGTGGAAGCATGGAAAAACTTCGTGTTGGTGTCTCCTTCTTTGAGCCAGAGGCTTCTGGATTTTTGCCTCCAGTAGGACTCTTCCTTAGCCAAAACATTGTGAAGGTTTGAAAGGAGGCGTTTTTCTTCCATGAACGTTTCAACCCTCTGATCCCCTCCCTGAATCAGATTTTCCACCCTTATGAGCTCATCCAGCAGAAGCTTTTTTTCACTAAAGAGGTTGCCGAAAACCTCCCTGTTCCAGCATTTCAGCTTGAGTTTGACTGCTTTGAGTTTGAGGAAAAGATTCGAGATAGGGTTTGGACAAAGGTTTTGCTGCCACCATTGTCGAATGCACCGACCTAAATCTGGATGAGTGAGCCACATCTTCTCAAACCTGAAAGGGGTTTTAAAGGTTTTCTGGGGTCGAGAACAATCCATAATTATAGGGTTGTGATCAGATCCAATTTTTGGGTGACTATGAAGCCTGGCATCGCCAAAAATAGGAATGAGTTCTTTGGACAAGAGAAATATGTCAAGCCGAATTTGGATGTGATGAATGCCCGCCCGTCTGTTGCTCCATGTATAGTTGGATCCTTGGAGCGGTAAGTCCATAAGCTCGTTGAGGTGGACAAATTCGCTGAAATCTTCAATGCAGCGGCTAGTGATCGGATTGCCTCCTTGCTTGTCAAGCAGGTGAAGGGGAGTATTGAAGTCGCCACAGAGCATCCAAGGAAAGTCAGGAAAGTTATTGCGCATTGCGGTAATGTTATCCCACAACAATCTTCTGTTGACAGGACTGTTTGGTCCATAAACATTGGTGGCAATCCATTGAAGGTTGGTGACTTTATTAGTGAACAAAATGTTGATGGTTCTGTCAGAGACTGAAAGAACTCTCCCCTCGATAGTTGACGGATCCCACAAGCAAAGGAGACCCCCGGATGCCCCTGAGGAGGGGCAAAAGGCGAAATTGCTATTTTCCCAGATTAGCTTGCAAACTTGATTGCTGCTATTCTCATCCAGTTTAGATTCTTGAAGAAACATGATATTTGGTTTTAGGTTTTTTCTCACCGACTTGACAGTCCTCTGTTTGGCAGTTCCGTTGAGGCCTCTGACATTCCAGGAGACAAACTTCATCGATTTGACTTGGGATTTGCTTTGCGACCTCTGCCTCTCCCTTGAGACGGAGTAAGTTTAGGTCTAACCTCATCCAAATCTTGATGGGTGGGTTGTTCGGAAGTAGGGCCCAAGGAGGTAGGCACAGATCCATCAGCCGCTTCAATCTCAACTGCTTTGGCAAGCTTTTCTGCATTGGACGGTCTTCCCCTTCTCTGCTCTTTGTTGACATCAGCTTTGGGGGTGGGAATGGGAGATTTCAGAGGGCTGGATGACTGAAGAATGACGGTGGTGTTGGTCCCAGGAACAGGCCTATGGGGGGATGGAGAACGGGGAGACTGGCACAGGGCAACAGACTCAGGGGAGAGGGTAAGAGGACGGTTCTGAGTCGGGGGAAGGGGTGGGAAGGGAAGAGGAAGGTGAGAGGGACCAAAATCTGAGGGTGAGTTTGGGGAGGTCATTGCCGCCTTACCCTTGGACAAGGGAGACTGAATCACAAAGGGTGTGGATGAGATGTTTGGATCTATGGGAAGGTCATCGGAGATGTCCTCACTAGTTTGAAGATTATTTAAAGGAGCGAAATGATTGGAACGAGAAGGCGGAGCACTTACATTGTTAGGAGCAGATGTTTTAGGGGGGCCTACAGAACGGCCACGGCCCCTGCCAGGAGCCTTTTTTTGAACGTTGGGGATCTGGGAATCCTTCTTCCTGCCTGAATCGCTGGGGATATCTTTTTTTTGGGAAGGGCATTGAGAAGCCAAGTGACCCTGAGTGTTGCACTCCAAACAAAAAGCGGGCTTGTTCTCGTACTCAACCCCTTGACGTCTTCTGAAGCTCCCGACGTTGATGCCAATGCAGGTCGGCAGAGCCGAATCCAGATTAGCCATGACACAGACACGAGCATAAGTCATTCTGGATCTTGCTCTGGTAGCAGGGTCGATGGCAACTAAATCTCCAATCGGTTGAGTAATGCCTTTGAGAGCATCATTATAGAAGAACTATGGGGGAAGCCCATGGAGTTTGATCCAAATCGGAGCAATGTTGATAGACTGAGTTTTAGGGTCGAAATCTTCCCCCCATCTCCGTAGAAATAGGCTTCGACGACCAAAAAACCAGGGTCCACCAGTGAGAATGCGTTGGGTGTCGAGGGCATTGTTTAGCCTTATCATAAAGAACCCCCTAGGAAAGGCCACGAGCTCCATGCTTCCAGACAGACGCCATTTAGAAAGGGCCCATTCACGGATAGTTTCCATATCAGGTCGGGCACCGACAAATTTCCCAACCAGAGAGAGGGACTCTTGAAAGATTAGTGGCTCCATAGCCTCGCTTGGAAACGAAACTTCAGTGCCCAAAATAGAGAAGGGCAAAGGAGTTTGAAAAGAGAACGCTCCAGTCGAGGTCCTGACTTTATCCGCAAAGGACAAAGACCAAGGTCACGTTTTGGAAAGAGAGGAAGGTGAAACCCTACCGTTAACAGACGTCGGCTTCACCGCACCGTTTGGGTCTTCACCGTGACAAATGCTGAGTGGGCCTGCAGTAGGCCCAACACCAACTGCAGGGCCCGAGGACAAAGCTGCCAGACCAGCACTATCCATCGACCCACCATTCCCGCCATCGCCATCGCCATCGTCCACAGACGCACCTGGTCCCGCTCCCGATCCCGTTCCCGCTCCTGTTCCCGCTCCCATTTTCAAAAGTTTCTTCCATGACAATCACTTATTTTTGGCCAAAAATGATTTATATTATATTAAGTTAGATAAATAATATAATATTATGTTATTGTATTATTTTTCTTCTATGTTCTACTACTTGTCAAAGTGATATTTTACACACTTTGGACATGGCTCCCTAGTTCTTGTGTTGGACTATATTTTTTATGATTGTATTTTTTTTTTATATATATTATATTTTCTTGATGAGTGCTTATAAGGGTGGTTTGCATTTTTGTTTATAGTTCTTTGTTTCAAGGGTTGGTGATATGACTTCATGTACTATTTTTATCTCTTTGGGGTTATTTAATATTAGTTTTTATGGTAATTTCCTTCACTGTACCTAAGAATTTGATATTTTTATAGAAGTAATAAAGTCTTGCCATTATGTTATTGGTGATTTTACTTTATTCTTAATTCCAATTGTTTAAGTTCTACCTATTTTTTAAAGGTGTCTAATTGTTTTCAAAGCTTATTTTTTTGACCATTAAGGTTTTAATATTGAACCAAATGTGTACGATTTCTTTATCCATATGCATTTTTCAATATTGTTGTACCATTATAGTGTTGTTTTGAGATGTAAAATGATATTAAGAGCCTTCTCTTCTGCTAGAATCTCAAGTATTCAAAATAAATTATCACTTAACTTGAATCATGATTCATGAGCCACATGGCTTGTGGAATCAAAAGTCTAATTTGTGAACTTCTTGAGATCTTTTGCTAGAGTGAGAGTATAAGAGCATATTTTTCTTCTCTTGTATTCCCTTACCTTTCTTTCTATTTATCTCAATCATTAATCCATATAATTAGATTGACTTACTTCTTAGCCATTTGGTTGTCTTTATACATTTTCCACTTCTATTTTTAATGCTTGAAATAATTTTGCAATAGTTGTTATGAAATTGACTATTATTCATATTTATACATATGGATAGAAAAAACATGGATTCTATGTATTCCATCATGATGGACCATCCCACTTATATATGCACCCAATTACAAGATACAAAATCAATGATTTTAGTCTCTTTACTTTATTGTAGTAAACATGGGGGTTAGAAAATGAGCTTAAACTTCTCTTATTTAATTATGTGACATCCAACTCATTGATGATGAGCCAAAACTTGGTCAAGCAAGCATAGGTTTTGTTTAACTTCATTGATGCTTATGTAAGTTTTTTCTTCAAACCATCTAGATATGCATCTTCCTTTCAATAATTATTAGAATCAGACTATATTTGTTGTCTCTCTTGTATTTCTATTAGCTCTATATCACCCATGTTTTTAGAATCCATATTATAAAGTGTCAATGATATGCTTTTATCACTCATGAAATCAATATAATTTATTTCTTTCTTCTAAGTTTATTTCAATTTAAAAAGCAATCAAAATATTCCATTCCATGACAACTATTTATATATTACCATTGGGTTTAAAGGATGTCAAAAGACATCATTCATCATTCATTCATATAATGTCTAGAGAAATAATATTACCATCATCCATGAATACAAGGAAAAAGATGTTGGAAAACTCATTATTATATGGATATTAATAAATTTAGAATATTTTTGTATGTATTTAAAGTAATTTTTTATATTTCTTAATGAAGTAAAATAATTTTATAAATTTCAAGCATCAAAGCAGTTGAACAATTTTATAAAAATATTCCAATTTATATCTATGTAATTTTCTTTTTCATAATTATTATAATCAAAACTTGCTCTTGTATATTACTAGTTAAATGAAATGTGTGAAGACCAATAATATACATATTTTCATTTCAAGTTAGATATCAAACCACTAATTTTTGTTATGCTCATAAAGACTTGATAGTTCAATGGAGTCAAACATGCTCAATAGATATACATTGATAAAATGGTAAAACAACGAAGGGATATTAAAAATCGATTCAAATTAAAATGGGAGGTGGTAAATTTTAGAAATAGGGGGATTTTTAAGAATCCCATGAATGCACTTGTTTTTGAAGGATTTCAACTAAGTGATCCTCCAAGTAGAGGACCAAGTTTTTAGTGGGCCTATTGGGAAGTCGATCACTTACGTCTTCAAACTCTTGAATATAGAAAATATTGAATTTAGTACATATGGGTATATTTATTTAATTTCCTCCTTTGAAAATTTGGTATCAATATCCCTTAAAAAAAAAAATTGAATATGCCCATTAATAAATTATCATGAATACAATATCCTTTCTTCTACCAAATTTTCACATGAAAAAATAGATAGCATTGAGGTGTTGGAAGTTTTTAATCTATTTTATTTATTATTCATAGCTAATTCCATTAGGATTTATTTTAAAATAACATATACTTATTAGAATATATTACATTATTTGGTTATGTAATATCTAGAATAGGAGATTACTTTAGGGGGAAGTTATCTAGTTACTTCAAGCAATGTAATAAATGCACAAGTGTCAATGTGCATGTTGTAATATGCAAGGTGTCCCTTTGTACAACTAGGTAGAGTGTTGGCCAAGGAATCCATCTTCCTATATAAAGGGCCTCATAGTTCCATTCGTATTGTATCACTCTTATTCTCAATAATATATGTATTTTTTTCTCTCTTTCTCTCTTTCTCTTAATATGATGGGATGGTGCTAAAACCATTAGTGGTATCAGAGCCACAGTGAATCTAGAGAGGAGTAGAGAAAGCTACCATTTCTATTGTTGGTCTACATCTTTGCAAACCGGACCTGTCATTGTGTGTCGTTGCATGAAAATGTTGCTACTAGAAAAGTTGAAAAAGAGAAGGCCCTAGAAGCCTTGTTGCAAGACTCAAGGAGAGACTCCAGAGAAGAGTCCATGAGAAATAGGATATTGGTGATCTCCTTGCTGATTGAAGACTACCGAGGTGAAGCTTTCGATAGTAAAATAATTGGGACAATTATCGCCATCCGATAACAAGCCCAAAGAGAAGAAGGTCATGTTTGAATATAATATCCAACAAGAAGTTGTGAATTCATCTATACGAGGAAGCAATTTGGTCTACATCCACTTCAAAAGCCATTAAAGGTAAGCAACTAGGGTGCAATCAGTTGAACTTAAATTAGGGTTCATTATCAAATTCCATTAAGCACCATATTTGGATTAAAGTTGCAAGAAGAAGGACTCATATTATAGTCTTCTAGAAAGTGCAAAAAGGAGAATTCATTTTAAGATATATTTGCACATTAATAGGAGTTGGATATTTTTGAAAGAAAGAAAATTATCATCTACCTATTATCTATCTAGAAAGCAAGAAGACTACATCCTACAATATTGATTGTAGTGAAAATTGTAGAAGATTATTAAGTGCATTAGAATTTATTTTGAGAGTTTATTATCATTAAAAGTGCATTATTAATCCATTATAGCACTATACTAGTTGATCTTTGACTAGTTACTCTCAAGAAATTAGTTTGTGTTACTAAAGATACAAAACTAGCACAAGAATCTGCAGCACTGTGTGGCCAAAGGAAGCCACCATTACAAGCAAAAAGGTGAAGAAGGAAGCCACCATTAATATCCTTGAAGGAAGCCTCAAATCGAGACTTGGTGAGTCTCAAGATTCAAGGAAAATATAAGGATTTCATTTAAGTGTAGAGAGCAAAAATCCTTACTTCAAAAATAACATCTCATTAGCTTGGATTAACTATCATTAAAATATCCAAGGAAGAAGATTAAAAGAGGCAAGAAGGATTTCATAAAAAAGGTCCTTCATATTGGTGCAAATCTAACTATTACAGAGCACCTCTTTTGTTCCTTTGAAAGGAAAAAAGCCATCATATTTACAGGGAGTAGCGCAACTATCATATTTTGTAGGTTGAAGGGTAGAATTCGAGCAAGAGGAAGGAGCCACCGAAGATCTCACACGTCTAAGAATCAAGGTGTTTAAAAACACCATTTCTCCATGTCCAATCCAAGCCCTAGAAGAGAGTGTATCACCTGCAACATTGGAGTCATAATAAGAAGCCATTACCATCCAAGTCTACGTAGAGAAAAGGGTAGCATACAGAGGGAGACTATCTACGTAAGAAGAAGCACTATCAAAGCCAAGAAAAAGGCTAGCAATTGACTGTTATAAAATATGTACAAACAACATATTACAGCATGAAAATACAAAGGAAGAAGTGCTATACCCAAGGTTTCTACTTGGAGAGAACATCCACCATTGAAGAGCACAAGAAGCTACCATAGGACCACCATTGAAGAGCGCCATAGAACCAAGAAGCAATACAGCTGGTGCCATCCATAATCCTCTTCAAGACAATGAGCAAACAGTGAAGAGGGATTGCTTGTATTTCAAGAAACATAGCAAGCCAACGCACATTTTCAAAGATATAGGTAAAAGATAGGGCATCATTGGAGCATTAGAAGAAAGGCTTACATGCATAAGCCATGAGTGCCACTTGGCACAAGAGCTCTAAGCATTCAAATATTCACAAATATTCCAATGCTCAGGAGGAGTTACAAGTCTTTGGGAGGTTACCACCAAACTTATCATTGCATACATTGGAATATCAATGCCTACAAAGTAACACTCAAGTGACACTTGTTCGAAAGTCACAAGGAAGCATTCCTATTTAAAGCATCCATATTGAAGAAGGAAAGCACCAGAGGTCAAAGGAGAAGACTAGCATTGAATGGTGTGAAGCATATTCAGAAGAAGAAGGCTAATTTAAGCTTGTGCGCCATTCAAAGGAGAGAGAGCTAGCATTAAAGAAGCTATCATAAATACCAGAAAATACAGTGCCACATTCGATCAAAAATCCACATATCATTCATGGAAGGAAGCACCTCATTCAATCAATAATTCAACACATTGTTCATGGAAGGAATACATCATTGAAACCAGCATATCAATGTACTATTCATAGAGAAGGAAGCACATCATTGAAGGTGAAGATAAGACCAAGAATTCTCAAATTCATATCAATATTAGTTATAGAGAATATAAGTGCTACATAAAGTAAAATTCATCATCAATCAAAGCACTACATAAGGGAGAATTCAGCATCAATCTAAGAAAGCATTGACTGCCATATCAAAGCATTCAAATCTGCCACCTCACAACATCAAAGGCAAAGGAATACTAAGGTAAATCAAAGACTATTTATTGCTTGCTATAAATTAAGAAATATAGGAGTTATAAGGGCAATTATATTTACTATTACAATTCATTCACTTAGCATTAGTAATATATTAAGCAAGCATATTACAAAATATTTATATTTACAAATAATAAAGAAGGAGGAATAAGGAATTTCAACTTGGAAATTAAAAATCCTATTATTGCAAATATTATATTATTTTCTAATATTCCAAATTAGGGAGTCATAAGGAATACTACATCAAAGTAGGTAATTGGAATTTAGAAACATTAAAAATTAAACATCAAAAGCTATAAAGGAGGTAAATCAAGAGTTGGAAATACATTGGCATACTTGTCTCAAACCATATTAAAGGGACAAAATAAATCCAACCATTAGAACCTCATCAAATTAGAAAGTGCTTAAGTTCAATAGGAGTAATAAGGTGTAATAGAAGTTGATTTTTACTACTTAAAAAATATTACAAAATCAACTCAAAATTGAACTACTATTCTCAAAAGCACTTTATCCATCATATAGCATATCCAAAAGCACTAGGGAGACATAAGGAATTCAACAAGGTCCTAGTTTTTTAGAGATACCATGGATTATTGGTATATAGACTCAAGAGCAAGCAAGCACATGACTGGAAATATTCATTGGTTCAATTCCCTAAAAACCGTAAATGAAAAACCAGTTGTTGTAGCAGATAGTAAAACATATGAAGTAAAGGGAATTGGGAACATCTCAGTGAACCTAAAAGAAGGAAAAGGGATAATAAAAAATGTATTATATGTTCCTAGATTAACTACTAATATTCTTTCTATCTCCCAACTCATGGATCAAAATGTAACTATTGAGTTTAAAGTTCTCACTGGAAGAAAACAATGTCACATTTCTAAACAAGGAAAGAGGATAGCATCAGGATCTTATAAAAATGGTCTATTTGTTCTAGATATTGCTACTCACTTAGCTTTTTTAGTTGAAACATCAGAGTTGTGGCATAAGCAACTAGGCCATACTAGTGAATCCTCAATGAAAGAACTATTCAAGTACCAAATGGTTGAAGGAGTACCTAATTTCTCTCCAAAAGCTACTGTATGTCCAAAATGCTTAGCAGGAAAACAACATAGAATTCCCTTCGAACTCCATCAACACAGAGCTCAACAACCCTTGGAAATAATATATACAAATTTGTGTGGACCAATGAAAATTGATAGCATTGGAGGACATAAGTACTTTCAATTGTTCATTGATGATCACACCAGAAAAATGTGGGTATATTTCATGAAGTACAAATCAGAGGTATTTAGCCATTTCAAACAATTCAAACTTCAAGTTGAAAAGGAGTCAGGTAAGACTATAAAAGCACTTCGTTTAGATAGAGGAGGAGAATTTATCTCAAAATAATTTGACTCATTCTTAGAAGAAAATGGAATTAAAATATAACTAACTACAACATATTCACCACAATAAAATGGGATTGCATAAAGAAGGAATAGATCAATAATGAAAATGGTGAGATGTATGTTGAAGGAAGCTCAACTTGATCATCAATACTGGGTAGAAGTAGTGCAAACAATAGTCTACATACAAAATAGATTACCAACAAGAATACTCAAACACATTACACCAGAAGAAGCATGGTCAGGGCAAAAGCCAAATATAAGAAAATTGAATATTTTTGGGTGTAAAGCTTACATGCATATTCCAAAATAAAAAAGAACAAAATTAGATGACAAAACCATGGTAGGGATATTTTTTGGTTATGACAATGAATCTATAGGGTATAGAATACTGGATCCATATACAAAGAAAGTTTACATTAGTAGAGATGTAATCTTTGATGAAAATGTCAAGATTAAGACAGAAAAATTAGTGATGATGCAAAAATTCTTCTAAATCTCTCTAATGAAGACACAACAAGTGAGGAGTCAGAATCAAAGTCTCAAGAACGAGATACCGATGCATCTACAATCCCTTCAAGGAAAGAACCAATATGGCTCAGAGATACTCTCAGAGAATCAAATCTAGAAAGAATGCCAGATCTTACCACCATGAGACCTCAAACTTGAAGCTTGACCAGAATGAATAGAGGAATGCTAAGTAATACAGTGGAACCAACATCGACACTTCAGGCACTAAATGATCCACACTGGAAAGTAGCTATGGAATTAGAATATACTTCACTTCAAAAGAATAAGACATGGGATCTAGTAAAACTACCTCCAAGAAAGAAAATAGTAGGTTGCAAATGGGTTTACAAGATCAAGTACAAAGCAGATGGAACACTTGAAAAATACAAAGCTTGACTAGTAGCCAAAGGATATACTCAAATAGAGGGAATCAATTATGAAGAAACATTTGCACCAATAACCAGAATGACTACCATTAGAACAGTTTGTGCACTAGCAGCTCATCAGGGTTGGAAACTTCATTAGATGGATGTAAAAAGTGCCTTCCTTAATGGTGACTTAGAAGAAGAAGTCTACATGTCACAACCAGAAGGATTCATCATCAAGGGATAAGAAAATAAGGTATGCAAATTGAACAAATCTCTGTATGGTTTAAAACAAGCTCCTAGAGCATGGAATATAAAGATCAACAATCACTTATTACAACATAACTTCAAAAGAAGCACATCAGATCCTAGTTTATATACCAAGAAGATTGGAAATGACATACTTATTCTCATAGTATATGTAGATGATATAGTAATTACTGGAAGTTTTGAAAAATTAATAAGTGACATCAAAGGGAATCTAGAAAAAGCATTTGAAATGACTGATCTAGGTCTAATGAACTATTGTCTTGGTCTAGAGATTCATCAAGGAAAGGACAAGATAACTATTACTCAATCAAAGTATGCAGAAGCTCTACTTGAAAAGTATAGAATGAAATAATGTAATACTAAAGATACACCAATGGAACAAGGGATTCAATTATCCAAAAATGATGAAACACCATTGGTCTCAACAACTATGTATCACCAATTAATTGGAAGTCTTCTATACTTAACAAATAGTCGACCAGACATAGCATTTGCAGTAAATTATCTTTCACGATTCATGCAAGAACCAAGAGAAAGTCATTGGAAAGCTACAAAAAGAATATTGCAGTATGTCAAAAAAACTACAGATTATGGACTAACCTATATAAGAAATGTCAAATATTTTTTCCTTTAGGGATATTCAGATTCAGATTATGCAGGATCTATCGATGATAGAAAATCTACCTCAGGATATGTCTTCTATCTTGGATCAGGACCCATATCTTGGCATAGTAAGAAACAACATACAATGGCACAATCATCAACTAAAGCAGAATATCGAGCAACAAGAGACACAACCTGTGAAGCCTTATGGTTACAATACATATTATCAGATATGGGGATCAAACAAACCCCAACCATGATATTTTGTGACAATCAAGGAGCACTCAATCTGATCAAAAATCCAATTATACATGAAAGAACCAAACACATTGAAGCTCAATGTCATTTCATTAGAGAACATTTTTAGAATCGTCATATCATCCTCAAGCATGTCTCTATAGAATATCAGCTAGCAGATATTTTTACAAAAGCACTTGGAAAAACCAAGTTTCAAACATTCAGAGATCATCTATGCAATTCAAGGGAACTTCATACCAAATAATGTAATACAGGGGGGTGTTAGAATATATTACATTATTTAGTTATGTAATATCTAGAATAGGAGATTACTTTAAGGGGAAGTTATCTAGTTACTTCAAGTAATGTAATAAATGCACAAGTGTCAATGTGCATGTTGTAATATGCAAGGTGTCCCTTTGTACAACTAGGTAGAGTGTTGGCCAAGGAATCCATATTCCTATATAAAGGGCCTCATAGTTCCATTCGTATTGTATCACTCTATTCTCAATAATATATGTAGTGTTTTTCTCTCTTCCTCTCTTTCTCTTGATATGATGGGATGGTACTAAGACTGTCAATACTAAAGAGGAAGTAATATAAAATGACTTGGCCATCAATATCTAGAAGAGTTAAAAAATAAATTCTTGGTGAATTATCAGATCCCAATATATTGGCTTCTCATATTGAAATATAATCTAGAAAAAGAAAACATATAAATTTTAAAATAATGAGACTTTGATTCAACCAATTTTATTTAAAAAAATAGAATTACAAAATTCTTCTTTGAAGTCTACTTTAGGTTCTTTCATAATTGTGTGAACATTTAGTTTCTTTGCAACACATACCTACTTACTATCTATGAACTTAAAAATATGCTTTATTACTTTTCCATGCTAATGTTACCTTTATTTTGGTAATAAATATCATATACTTTGTTGGCTTTTCAATTTGAAATACAACTTGAATAACAAATGGTTTGACATTAGCAAATAACATTGCTCAAAAAAATGACTAAATTTCCTAACATAAGAACCAAGTGCAGTACATAATTAAAAGACTAACTTAGAGCAAGTGAAGGCCTCTTAAAAATGGACACCTTGGTGATCCTATAATTTCTAAGATCATTGGTCCTTTTATCCAATAAAATATCCTTCTTGAACGCTTTATAATCACCCATGGCCATTATTGTATTACTAATTCTAGATAAATTTTAAACTACCTTGGTTTCCTTTAGAGGTTAATATTTGAACTTCATAGTCTTATTTAATTATGAGGGAGCATTTATGGTGAGTAATTAACTTATTAAATTATTTTATAAATGAGGAAAGGCTATCACACTTTAGGAAGGATAAGTCTAGATGAATTTCCTAGACTCAAACAAATTTCCCATGCACTTGTTCTAGCCCAAAAGGGTCAAAAGTAAAAAAATAAAAATATCTAAGGTAAAACCTATTTATAGAAAGGATAATAAATGAATAATTTAATACACATCCACAAGATAAATCTCAATAATGGACATTTCTATTACAAAATTACATGTGGGTGATAAATTTAGTAGATATATCATCATTTATAGATGAATTACCATGAAGTGTATAATTGTGGGGAATAGGGTTATGCATAGTGGCTATTTTCACAAAATTGGCTAAAATTAGGATTTTCAAAATTTGGAATTGGCTAATATTTTGGAACCTTGACCAGGGTCCATTAGCCACAAATTTCTGGGTGTAAATTTGTTTTGGGATTGATTCACCCCAATTTTATAATAATTTGACCATTTCAAGTTTAAATTTCCAACATTGCCCCTAATAATAGTGAACCTTCTACATGTGTTTCGACACTATTCGTTTGGATTTTGAAACCAATTCGCCAATTTTTTATAAATACATATTTTGGCTAATCCCATACGCATAACCCTGATGGGGAAATAATATAAGTGATGCACGGAAGGATGGCATACCATATTGGGCTAACATCCCTACACAATGACACCTACATAATGTTTCTTATAGGAGGCAAGCAATGACTAACCTGGAATTTGCATTTATATAAAGTACTCTCTATAAGGGGCCAAAAGCAAGTGAGTGTAGGGTGCAAGGTGTAGGCATACACTACATTTTAGATGTTTACAAATATTCATTATCAATTATATTTTTGCATTTGTACTATACAAGGGACTTAAATAAGTTTTATATTTATTGAAAGTTTTATTTCAAATTAAGTAATGGAAATAATGAAAAATATCTTTGGATTTTGATAGTCTTTCCAAGAGTATCTTCATTTAAAGAAAACAAACTTTTTTTATCGATAAATTTTTTAATTAAAAGTGGGTTTTAAAAGGGCCCCAAAACCTTTTTACAAAAGGTCAAGAGACCATCCAAAGGGCCAAAGAGTAGGCCTTATGAAAATAAAAAAGAGCACAAGGGGATGGTCCCGGAGGGACCATCTCCAACTATCATTACAAACTGGGACACAGGATCATCCCGTATAAGGGATCAAACTGGGATGCGGGATCAACACGTACGCGGGATCAAATAGGGATGTGGGATCGACCTGCATGTGGGATCAACCAATTTTTCAAATTTTTAAAACATGGATAATCTTAATGTGATTATCTATATTTGACTAGGAATGGTCATTATTTTGATTAATGTGAAATACTAGAATTTCTAGTTCATTAATCAATATCTTATCTATTAGAATTTATTGTTAGCAATTAGATGCAATTGTTCATAGTTTAATCAAACCCAGTATATATAAGCCAATCAATATAACATCAATCAATCAAATATCATTTCAAATCATCAATATCAATATTGATCCATCCATCAAATTAACATCAATATTCCATGAAAATCACATTGAAAATCTTATTTTAAAACTCAAGCAATGCATAAAGTAAATCTTGTACGAGTTGTATTTTACAAATCTTTATATCCAATATAAATATACATGAGACCTTAACCTTACATGATATTGGCTTTTGCTCTCCTCAAACTAATGGGAGAACTTGAATCTTCATATGTCTTCCTTACAATAAGTCCCACATATTACATAAAGATAAAGTATTTCATGATTGCATATAACTCCTACCTCTAAACTAGACATATTACACAAAGGCTCTTCATTTCCCAACTATACACCTCACATACTTAACTACATGACACTTACACACTCCTACAAACTTGACACATACTTTATACATAAAATAAAACTCACACCCTAAATTAATTATTTACAATGGGATCAAATAATGTAATACATGTTGTCATATTCAATTGTCTTTGGCAAGGATAATCATACCTCATGGGGAGTGACACAGTTGGCCACAACTGAGAGCACATGCTTCAACTCAATTGGATACCTCTAAGAGTTTTTATAGGGCTAGCTTCTTATTAAGATGTGATCTTCAAGGTTCACTTATGCTCAACAAAGAGAAAAGGGATGTGATAAAGTAAAACTAAAAAAAAAAACAACTTAATGAAATAAAAAGGGGTGATACACCAAGAGATCCACTAAGATATTTCTACAAAAATAGACCTAAATGTTATGTTCCAGTGGTGAATACTTCCTTTCCTTGACACAATGAAGCACATATGGGAGTTATCAAATATATGCATGCATAAGAAGTTAGGTCCCACTAGAGAGCCAAGCAAGTGACTCGATCTAAAAATAGATGCATGTCCCTCACACACATACACTTAATAAAAATTAGGTAAAATATCATATACAAATACATACGCATAGAAACGGGTCTCCAAGAGGCCACAAATGGATTTACTAAAAAGTAGACAAGCTCATGTGTGTGTCATATTATATATATATATATATATATATATATATATATATATATATATATATATATATATATATATGCAAGAAATATTTTACATATATTGTGCTAGAAGGGAGGGTTCAATATTGCCCACAAGCCACTCAAGAGTCGATTATTTTTATAAAAATAAATGAAAGGAAAGCCTACAAATATATACAATTGCAAACTTTTCAATTCTTTTTACAATCTAAACTATTGCTATTTATAGATTACAATAGGGAAATTTTCCCTCCAAAATTTTAGGATGATCTAACTTTCTATCTACCTTTTCCTAGGGATTCTAAATATTTAATGGAGTTACTCTTGTCCATTGTTGTTGTCAGTATATAGGTGTCATGGTTGTAGGTCCTCATTCCTTTGTCTTTAATGTCTTACCTACCTTTGCTTGACTTACAATTTGAAGTATTCTTGGTAGATAACCCATATTTTCTTAATAATGGTTTACTTTCTTCTTCTAATAAATACATGTACTCACCTACGTCCCCCTTGGTATTGGTACATTCATCCACTTCCAAAACTATCTATTGTTTTAGAACTTTTCCTAGAACCTTCTATCCGTGTGATCAGGATTTTCTTGTTCATGCAATCGAGACTTTTTCTTGGTGATTTCCTTTAGGACTTTTATAAGTCCCAATAAACCATTACATCAAAATTTCTTCTTTTCTAATATGAGCCTCATAAAAAATATTGATTATTCTCTTTCTTTCCATTTTAAATTTTGATATCACCCTTTGGTATATTGGTTTGGTAGTTTTCCTTTAATTTTTCTAAGATAAGATTATTTTGGAATTTTGTACGACTTGGACCATCAACCTCTAGTTCATCATATTCTTATTAGCATGTTTTTATGACAACACTTCTTTATCATGATCCTCTTTTGTATATTCTTACTTCCTTTTCAATTGTTGTTATTTAATCTAGAGCATTTAGATTTTGGAAATGGCCTAGGCCTTCTTTCCATTATCTGTCTTAAGGACACCATATTTGGAGCATAGTTCAACTAGATTGTAGTGATTTATCACTATAATTTTTGTGACTCTCAAGGGCCTTCTACTTGTATGAGGGAAAGAATTCAAAAGTATTAGCCTTTATTCATTTGGCATAATCATTGAAGTATCACTTCAGAGAAAATTTTGAGCCTAAAATACCTCTCTTCTTCCTCTCCTCTTTTCTTATATATACAACCTTTAACCATTTTATCAACCATATTCTATTGCATTCAACTTATGTATCCTTGTGGAACTGAATCCCCACCATTTTATTTCCCTCTTTCCATTTTCTTGTTAGAAAACACAATTGCATTTCATCAGTAGAAGCTTCAAATTTTTCTTCTTTCGTCATTAAAATCTGGTTGGAATTCATTCCTAACATTGAAGTTCAAATTTTTTTCCATACCGGGTCTTGAGTACCATGGTGGACCATTTTTGGTATATATATCCCCCCATTTTTGTTAAAAAAAATTATGAAAAGTAAAGTATGAATGAGGTTGGAAGATCAATCATGCATATGTCCTATGTTTTTTTATTAGGTGGAAGAGGGGTTTTTAAAGGATCCTAAAAACTTTTACAAAGGGGTGTTGATGGTCCTTGAACCTTTAACAATAAAAATAAACCTCATAAAGATGGCCCCAAGAGAAATAAGGGAGAAGACCTGAAGGAGAAACAAATAGATTTGATAATAGGAACAAGACACCAATATCCAATAGAAAAATCAGGATCTCCTAGGATCTCAAAAAAAACCTATAGCAATAGAAACTAACAATAACTAGGAGACAATATCCAACTAAGATATTAAAAATCCATAGGATCTGGATTAATCCTTCAATGAAGGAAAAAATAATCCTTACAACCAAGAGCAAGATTTAAAATTTGGAAATCTTGAAAGTCTCGCTCAAAAAATTAAAACTAAAATTTAAAGCACCTTCTCTCCCAACCAAGCAATAACACACATGAACCCAACTGACAAACACTATCCATCTAGATCCTTCTCATATTTGAATCCAAAAAAGGAGAGCAAGTATTCAACTAATAGGAACAATCAGACAAGCCAATCCAAAAACCCCAGCACCAAAAGCTCTAGCAAACAGAAGGATGTAGACCTTCAAAATACAAAAAAATAAGTCTAAAGCCTAGATATATAGAGTACTAAGGCAAGGATCTCTTGATAATGCTTCCTAGGATCCTTAAAAACCTCTTGAATTGGTTTCACCCCAACAACAACTAGAATCAAATTTTCTAGTACCAAAAGACCATCACCAAGATAGTAATCTAGGGGAAATAAACTCAAAATCAAAGTTTGGTCTATATCAAAAAAAACCTAGGACCCAAAAAAATCAAATCATGAACTTTGCCAATATGCCTCCAAGGAAATATGCCGAGTCCCACACAACAAGAACCCTATACAAAAAAACTTAAAAAAATTACATCTTTCTCCCTTCCAGCACACTAACCATGAGGGAAATAGCCTATAAAAATCTCAAAGGATCCACCATAAGATCCATGTTCTTAGGTAAAGTAGTTCTAGGACCAGCATATAAAAAATAATTAGCTATAAACTTGTTTAGATCAAAAAAGAAAAAATAACCTAGCCACAAGGTTGTTAAAAGGAATACCAGTAAGAACATTTGTGGATCCATAAGCATAAGATCCATATTCTTAGGCAAAGCAAATCTAGGACTTGAGATCTTGTGCACAACTAAATTATGCATCTAGGAGACATCGCTACAAATTATAAAATTGCTATCGAAAATCAAAGGCTAGCCCATAAACTCAATTAAGAGATAAATTTCAATCCCACCAAAGATATATAAAAGCTTGAACGAACCTCAAGTACCCATGACAGGATCTATGTTCATAAGAAAATTAGATCTAGTATCATCTGAGATCCTATGCATAACCAAAATGTGCATTTGGGATACACCCCTACAACCAAAAAACTTGTTTCCAAAAAACAAAGGCCAACCCAAAGACTTGAACAAGAGATAAACCTTAAATTTACCTAATAACAAACATCAAATATAGGAGAACCACAAGAACCCCCCTAAGGATCCCCAAAATAGCTGAAAGCAAAACCACACCAATCCTTATGGACTCCAAGCCGATCGAAATGCCAAACACAACCCTCGAAATAGAGTTCCAAAGTAGGGGAACCCATACACACCCTTGCATCCACTCAAACCCTCTATCTCTTAGCTCCTCCTCCTCAAACTCTTGTCATATTTTGTTTCAAGTGCCTTAAAATTTGTATGATGTTCATTCAAAATATTATAAGGATAATTTCAATAGTTAAACTACTACCCATAAGCTCCACACATATGTCCTATATTATAGTTACATTTGGACAAGTATTTAGGGCTAGTGGTAACTTCTTTATTTTTCTCAGATATTGAATTAGGCTACCATCTAGTTGTGTTATTTTAGTATTGATAACTAATACTCAATACCCAATGCATCTACAATGTTCTTAGGCATAACTATTGTATTGATCTCAGGATCCACTATACAATTATGAATTATTTTATCCCCATATATGAGTGAGAGATAGAATAGGGGCTTTGTTTTGCTTTATTCAAGGGATAAAAATTATAGGATGGCATCAATTTGTGGGGGCTTTCCTCTCTTTTCTTCTTCTTCTAGGACTTTTTGTAATTGTTATTTTTTGGAAATGTGTTGAATATTTTCCATGTTATTCTGGCAAGGTTAACTCTAAAAGGTACTAGACACTCTCCATGTATCCTCTCCAGGGTTCAAGGCCAAGCTAGGAAGTTTTAGTGTTTCTTAATCTATTTTTAGATCCATATGGGCTATTTAGGGTTAAATATTTAAACCCATGGTATTGTAAAATATGTTCTTGTGTTGTTGTTATTTAATTGCACTTGCATAAAGGTTTGAAGAGTGAGGAGAGATGAACATTACTATATTAGAGATGGTTAAATTTATACAATAAAGAGATATTACTATGCTAGGTTTTTTCATGTAAGGCTTTCCCATGTGAAATACTGTGTTATGTGTGTATTTATTATCTTCTTTTTTTCTTTGATTCTATATTTTTTTTTTTTCTAGATTTAGTTTATCGAGGCCTTTTCCTCTTCATTTGGTATCATAGCTAAGGTTTTTTAGCTTTGTTAAAGGAGCAAAAGTTTCAAACCTATGATAAATTAATTCTTGAGTGGGAGTTGTACATAGAAGAATCTAGATGAAGGAAAATGATAGGAAGCATAGGGTAGATATTGAAAAAATTAATGGAAAACATTTTGAGTTATGGAAACTCAAGATGGAGGATCTGTTAGTTGATAAAGATTAGTGGATTTCAGTCTCGAGTATAAAACCAACATCAATGATAGATGAGGATTGATTGAATATCAATAGGAAGGTAAGAAATTCTATCATATTGTGCTTATCTAATTTATTGTTTTTGAATGTATCGATAGATACCACAACAAAGTTATTATGGGATAAGTTAGGAACTTTGTATCAAATAAAATTGTTGGTAAATAATATCTTTTTTTGAAATAATTATTCACTTTGGATGAATGATGGTGACTCTATGGCTGAACATATGAATCCTTTTAGTACTATGGTAAATCAATTAAACTCTATTGAAGTAAAAATGGATGAAGAAGAAAAGTGTATTACTTTACTTTATTCATTACCTAATTTGTGGGATAACCTAGTTATGGCTATCACCAATACTACTTCTACATTGAAAGTAGAGGATATAGTAGGAACATTGCTATCTGAGGAAATGAGATAAAAATATTCTCAGGATTATCATCAAAAGGATACCTTGGTTGTGAGAGGTTATTTTCAAGAAAGAAGCAAAAAAAATCAAGAGAGGATATCAAGATCTAGGGGTAAATCTATAACTCCAAAAAATATGAAACGTTGGAAGTGTGGTAATATAGAGCATTATAAAAGAGATGACAAATCTAAAAAAGGCTGATAATAGCCAATCTAAAAATATTGCAGCAACTCATGCTTATAAAGAAGTAGTATGGCTAAAGAGGTTGTGTTCAACATTTGGTCTTAAGCAGAAGGCTATAAGAATTAATAGTGACAGTCAGAGTGCAATATTTTTGGTCAACAATCCTAGTTTTCATGATCAGTCAAAACATATTGATATCAAGTACCATTTTGTGAGAGATATGGTTGAAGGGAATCAGGTGATGCTGGAGAAAGTTGATACATAGAATAATGTTGTTGATTCATTAACAAAGGTTGTACCTGCTCAAATATTTTTTTGGTAAAGAAGATATATGGGTATGGTTGCCCTTGATAGTTGACAATGGTAGTTTTTGGCCCATATTGAAAGTATTCAACAAATGGGAGAGTGTTGGAAAAATGTTGAATATTTTCCATGTTATTTTAGTAAGATTAACTCTAATAGGTATTGGACACTCTCCATGTATCCTCATCGGGGTTCAAGTTCTGGCTAGGAATTTATAGGATTTCTTAAGCTATTTTTAGAATCATATGGGTTGTTTAGAGTTAAATATTTGAACCCATGGTTTTTTGCCCATGGTATTGTAAAATTTGTTATTGTGTTGTTATTTAATTGCACTTGCATCAGGGTTTGAATAGTGGGGAGATATGAATATTATTGTATTGAATATAGATAAGTTTATATAATGAGATATTACTATGCTGGGTTTTTCCCATAAGGGTTTCCTAGGTGAAATAATGTGTTGTGTGTGTATTTTTTATCTTATTTTTTCCTTTAATTCTGTATTTACTATTTTTCTAGATTTAGTTTATCTGGACCTTTTGCTCTTCATTCCTTCTTTCTTGGAACAACTAATATTTATAATTGGAACTAGTATAGTTGATCTTTTCAATTGATCTACTATGTTGAAGTATCTTAGAGGTATTATTCCCTATAGAATAGATCATGGTTTCCACCAAATTAGTTGTGTGTCCTTAGTTAGTTTTGGTAGTGCCAATCGTTGCTTTATGGTCACTAAGTTGCTTTGCCTAGTGTATACCTAGACTTTTGGTAATATAATAATTTATGATGTAGTGTTTTCTATGGATACTTTGATTAGGCTACATAGGGCCTTTAGGTAATATGGTTTTGGGATGGTAGGGGTAACAATAGTCATTGACTATTGAGGTATTATGGTAGAAGGTTTTTGTATGATTGGCTTGACTTGTGATCATTTCCATGTGCAGATGGATTGCTTATGATTTTTTCCTTCATTTCTAGATTCTTAGACCTTGTTAGATAATTTGATCAAACTTGAGGTCTTTTACCTATTATATTTTCCATTTGGTCAGATACTGCATAGATTTCTTCCTTATCCCATGCTACTAAGATTCAATCTTACAAAATATAACCATGATATATGGTGGTAGTTATATAATTATGCTCTGCCACTTGGATTTTAGATTTTCAATATGATTTGGATGGCATCACTTCATCTATTGAAGTAGTCAAAACCTATGATGTTTCTCCTAGGTTGACTTGGCTAAGGGAGTATTGGGGGAAATTCCTACATCCTTAATAGATTTTTCACACTGCAAGACTTCTCTAATCCAATAAGAACTGTGGACTCTAGTGGATCCACCTATTTAATGACTATCCTAAGACTCTATAAAAAAATTAGTAGGGTTTAGAAACCCTAAATGTGAGCCTACAATATTTCTTATATGCTCATGCTCATCCAGATTCGCAAAAATAAAATAAAACTGCAACATAAAACTTGACCAAGTTTGAAAGTAATTCCTAGTTAGTGCTTCAAGCTATAGACCGATGCCTTATCCATTGGACAATTGTAGCCATACTTAAAATATGATGAAGGTAGAAGGGGGAGAATATAAAACTGAGTCAATCACGTCCATTCAAATAATGTAATAGAAATGATTTAACATACTTGTGAAATAAGATGTCATCTACACATTCAAATGATGTGACATGTAAATGGGAGAACACACAAAATTTCATATAGAACTACTAAAAGGAGGAAATAGGATTGTATTAAACAATAAATAATTACAATGAGAGTCTAATTAGAATAACCAGATCTCACTGAACTAGTACAAAAAAATTCTTCATTCAAATGATGCAATAGAGAACTATAACTCTTTGTTCAAATTATGTAACAAAGAGCCTCCTAGATTCCAACCTCATCCACTGGAAATGATCTTATTTATCTAGGCACCTCCTAAGTAAAACCTGCATAATAATGGGGAAGAAACAGGGGTGACTAGACAAGACACACAAAAGAAAATACAAATGACAAGGACGGGCATACTGGTATACCTCTTGCAAAATTACTGTGCAAAAACTTGATTTTTTTTGTTGCAACAACTCTCTCATATAGCCTATAAATTGGTTCTCATTCAAATCTTGATGATGGTCCATAATTATAAAAATTGCAATTGTTTTAATGATGGTCCATAACTACAAATGTCTTCATGATGACCCATATTATTAATTGTGCTTGTATTTGTTCCTATTTTTAGTGTGGTAGTGGTCTTGGTTGGTCAAAAATACCTGTTATATAAATATTGATAATAATAATATTTTATAACTATAATTACCAAAGCTTAATGTTGGCCTCTCACTATCTCTTAATTGGATTTTGAAAATGGCCCATAATAGCCTAACTTTTGAGGGGCATAACTTTTCATCCAACCGTTGGATCAACTTGAAATTTTATGTGGAGCTAAATAAAGAGGAATAAAATGTCACGGCAAGGTTTCTCTAGAAAACTTGAATATTTTTTAGTGTGTTATCAGGCCTTAATTCCTTCATCTAGTACCCCAAAAATGAAATAAAACTACAACATAAAACTTGATCAAGTTTAAAAGTAACTCCTAACTAGTGCTTCAAAATATAGACCGATACCTTATCCATTAGGAAATTATAGCTAGACTTAAAATATGATGAAGGTAGAAGGGGGAGAAGATAAAACTGAGCCAATCACATCCATTCAGATAATGTAACAAAAATTATTCAACATACCAATGAATGAAGATACCATCTATACATTCAAATAATGTAACATGTAAATGGGAGAACACACAAAATTGCACATAGAATTACTAAAAGGATGAAATAGGATTGCATTAAACAATAAATCATTACAATGGGAGTCTAATCAGAATAACCAAAAATCTCACTGAACCAGTACAAAAAAATTCTCCATTCAAATGATGCAATAGAGGACTACAACTCTTTATTCAAATAATGTAACAAAGAGTCTCCCAGCTTCTAGCCTCAGCCATTGTAAATGATCTCAGTAAACTTGGCACATCCTCAGCAAAATATACACAATAAAGGAGAAGAAACAAGGATGACTAGATAAGACACACAAAGTAAAATAAAACTGACAAGAACGGTCACACTGGTATACCTCTTGCAAAATTATTGTGCAAAAACTTAATGATTTTTTCTGTTGTAGCAACTCTCTCATATAGCCTGCAAATTGGTTCTCATTCAAAGCTTGATGATGGTCCATTAATTATAAAAATTGAAACTATTTCAATGATGTTCCATAACTACAATTATCTTTATGATGACCCATATTATTAATTGTGCTTGTAATGGTTCTTATTTGTAGTGTGGTAGTGGTCTTGGTTGGTCAAAAATACATGTTACATAAATCTTGATAATAAAAATATTTTATAAGTGCAATTACTAAAGTTAATTGATGGCCTCTCACTATCTCTTAATTGGATTTCAAAAATGGCCCATAATAGCCTATCTTCTCTAGAAGCCTTGAAGATTTTTCAATGTGTTATCAGGCCCTAATTCCTTCATCTAGTGCCCCGAAAATGGGATTTAATGTCTTTTTAGAAAAATCGAAAGAAAGAAAATTTAGTATTTAATGACTTTTTAGACATGGATAGGTGTTGACATTTTCTAGAAGGCCTAATATGGAAAATGTAATAATGTGTGTGAATTTAGGGGGCTATCCAGGCTTTTTTGGTGACTTACTAAAAATAGGGTAGCTTTTGGCCAAAAATAACAAATTGCCCAAAAGTAGTAATTTTTTTTAAAAGGGGGGGTAAACTCAAGTTGTATTTTGAGGATCCAATAGGGAGTTTTTGAGAGGTAGGTAGTACCATGTGGTAAGCTCCTCTATATAAATATTTTGTATAGGGGCTAATTCCATAGCATGATTAGGAACTTTTGTTTGTAGAGGGGTCCCCACTAAGACTATTTGCTAATGATAGGCTTGAGATTGACCATTTTCCCAAGTATTTTAGAACTGGAGCCTAGGATATCCAATTGATGGGTTTCTATATCTCTAGATTTCTTATGGGAAGGGGGCTTGTAGTTGTTTTGATATGGATATCTTGGGGTACTTCATTCCCTTATCATAGTTAACATTTCATTAGCTATTAATGTAAGCAACTTATGGGATGATTCTTTCTCAAGGTCCCTGAGGGTTTATGGGGTTGGATTTTGTGAGGATACAACTAAGGATGGATGAGGGGATGACTAGGAGGTCATTGGATGAACAATAAGAACTGGGGGTTGAATATTGGGGCATATAGGCATGGGAAGCCTAGAAGCTAGTCTTTTAATCTGAATTAAATCAAGCTCATCTTAGATTACCAATTCAGGGATATGCATAAGGGATAATACCTAAAAATGTTTTATAAAAATGGGGTGAATCAGCTTCAAAATTAAGGTAAATAGTGTCTAAACTTGTATAAAATAGGTGGTAAATTTTTCCATTTTTTCCTGAAAAATTATTAATTTTTTGTGAATTTGAAGATATACAAAAATTCAATGATAGACTAGTAAAATGGATGACACAAATTTTATAGGGTGACATCTACTGGTGATAGGTATAAGGTGACTGTTGTTGGTGATAGACAAATGGTGATAGACAGATGGTGATATCTACTAGCGATAGTCTGAAAGCAATCATTGCTGGTGATAGAGAGAAGGTGATAGATAAATAGCTATAGAAAGAAGGCAACCACTGTTGGTAATAGATAAATGATGATATTTGTTGACAACAAATAGATTCTGACATCTGTTGGTGATAGATAGATGGTGATCTCACTAGTGGTAAATATATGGTGACCTCTATCGGTAATATACAAATGGTGACTTCTACTAGTGATAAATAGATGGTGACCTCTACTGGCAATAAAAAATGGTGATCTCTACTAGAAAAAACTAGGTGGTACCCTCTGCTTGCAATAGACATATGGTGACATCTACTAGCAATAGACACAGGGTGACCTTTTACCAATCATTAATGAGATGTTGCCACATGTCCTTATATCTTCCATGTTTTATGCATCCACCAAATTTTGGCATGCAAACTTCTATAAATAGGCATGCAAACTCATTTTTGCTCTTTTTTTTACCAGCATATATGTTTCTCCCTTTTCCCATAGAATATTTTTCAACCTTTTTCTACCGCATCCTGAATATGCTACCATAGCCCGTGTTGCACATCCTGAATATATATCAGATTCCAAATGGATAGTTCTTTCTCTCCTCTTCCCCCTAAAGTTACATTCAAAAATAGCTTGTGCCCTAACATTTCAAATATTTTTAGCACACCTATAGTAGATTTGTAATTAATCGAGAAGTATGGACTTGTAGGAGCATTAAAAATGATATAATACAACAATAACAATGCCATTTTTCAAAGGATAGTCAAATCCTATGATGATGACAGGTCCATTGTTCACATGATCATTGATAGCAAGAATATTGGGTTTACTGTGAAACCTTCAAATATGCATTGTATAATAGGGCTCCCATATACCAATGGTCAAATAGTGACCAATCAATACGTTTTGAGTGACGATGACAAACAATTTTTGGATACCAAATATGATGTCAAATTGAAACATTTGAAAGGTATATTTTTAAAATGTAATTTTTATTATTCTGCATTTCTTAGGTATTCTAATTTCTATTTTAGGATGATGTCGTCCTTTTTTATAGTTCACTATACTAAGTCCATAAGAGGCTTAAACATTTCCAATGTTGCAAACAATTTTCATCATGCTTGCATAGAACTTTTCCAAACAAGATTTGTTTTGTAGGGTTGACCTACAAAAAATCTATTTTGGGCATTGGCCTATTTTGTGTGATGTCTTTTTGGCATTATATTTTATTGGTGCACCCACATTTCAAACAGCATTAAACAGGATCTTCTATGCACAAAAAAACAACAAAATCCATGTGTAGTAACAACTAGTTATTTTATTATGTCTTTCTTTTATGAAGAATATTACAATGCTCAAGATACCCCACCTCCAACTGCATTGCACCCAATATTACTGGCTCTTGGTATGATCGAACAAGAAATACAGGTAAAATTAATTTTCAAAAAAACTATGTTTTTTCTTTCCAATGAATTTTTTAATTTTTTAATTTTTGCTTGAATGCAAAAAAAAAACAGCTAGACTTACTAGTAAAAGGGATTTTGTTGGAATTTTCCCTGAGGTATAAATTTTGAGTATTTAGTATTTAGATATTTTTCATATTTTTATAATATTATTAGCTTTATAAAGTCAATATTCAACTAAATCTAAGTTGTTAGGTTGTCATTTCCTGAATTGTAGTTGGTTTGGTTGAGGATATTTCTCAACAATCACTTTCTATTTTTTAGGCTTCTTCAAAGCCTATATAATGTTGTATCTTCCTTATTGAAATTAGATCAATAAAACTATTGTTCTCAATTGGTATCAGAGCTAGATTTGATCTAGCTGGGTTAGAAGAGAGCTTGTGGGCATTGCAAGCATTAGTAAAATTCTTGCAAGTAAGATCCAAAGTTGCTTGTTGTTGAGAAACAAAGAATCTATTAAGTATGTTGCGTATAGAATAAAATACCTATGTATTTTGAGAAGGTGGACCTGTAGGTAAAAGAGAAAGGGTTTTCAAAGATCTATGCGATCATTATAGAAGTCCCTGCACATGTAACTTGTTCGTGTTGCTGTCAATATGAGACTCTGCTACGTTTAAAAAGAGAAAGCCTTCACTATAAGATAGTTGGGCAATAGTCTATATAGAGAGGTACTACGAGGATAGTGAACATGATGTCGGGCTCATGAGGAGAATGACCATCGAATTCATGCTAGAATATGATGAGATATTTACGGCAGGCAGTTCTCATGAGTAATGGTAAAGAAAGATTTGTGGTAGCATATAAGAAGACTTCGTTAGAATTGATAAGCAAGGCAGAGGTATTTGATCTGGTGCATTTTGAGAACGTGGATTTTGTAATGCTTTGAAGGGCAAAAATTGTGGCAGATGACTAGTCATCCAAGGTGTTGTGTAGATGATGTTGTGATGTTGAAAATAACTAGTAGCTCATGGAGTTGTTAAGAGCTCGTATGAGGAAGTGTAGGAGCCCGATGTAGGAGGAGAATTAGTGGCATGAGTGGTACATGAACCTAAGAGGTGTGAGATATCATCCATCTATTGTATCATGTGCTTGCTAAAGAAGCCATCAAGTTGGATAGCAACAATGGTCGAGAGTCGTATGGCAAAGTCCAAAGGACCTAAGAGGTATATATCAAATACAATACCTATGTGTGATATGGAGGCATATGAAACATGTGTTGCATGATGTGGTTGCAGTGATCACAGTAGGCTATGCATGCAATTTTGCACAAGGAAAGCAGATGTTCTTATGTAAACATATGTTGAGAAGAGGACATGAGGTGCTCATGATCTTTTGAGTGACAAAGGAGGCCTACACTATTGGAAATGGTGTTTGCATTGAGGATCCTATGAGATGTGATTTTGACTCTTAATAACACTAATCATATGAGTAAAGGTGTGCAAAGTTGCACATCTTGTCTAACAAAAAGAGGACCAAGCACTGTCATATTTGTAAGCTATTTCCCGATCCATGGTGAAGAGCATGCGAAAAATATCACTCCTATGAAGGGATTCTAAAATATGGGCCACAACATGTGTGAAGAGGTCCAAAGCAAGATATTCAAATCCTGCACACCTAAGGAATAGTAGTATGATGAGGAGGCTGAGAAAGGTGATCAGATATGGTTGTACTACTACTACTGTATATTGCATTTGGTGAAACAATGTTAATGCTATCGATAAAAAGTGAATATTGTCGCCTCTCTGGTGCACTAATGAAGGACCCCCACCACTCACTCTATGAAGCCCATAGTTTATGTGCATAAGAATGATTTGAAGACACCTTGTAGAGCGTATAGCCTAGTATTTACACGTAGTCATGACCAGTGCTAAGGAAAGCTACATATTTGGATTGTAGTGCGAGAAGCCCAAAGAGAAAGGAGGTCATGATGCTTAGAAATTAGATCTTTTGGAGTAGTGAGAGTCAATTGAGACTGCATCGTGTGTTTCTAACTTCACACAAAGAAAATAATGTATGACATCAGGCCATGACAACAGATCCACCTGGAGCAAGGAGCATTAGATAGTGTAGGGATTCATGAGAAAAGCAAGCTATGAGGTGTCTACATGGGTTATGTGATAGAGAAGAGAAGAGCATGAAGTGAATGCAAGGAGAGTGATGAGGGTTTTTGAGGGTTTGGTAAGTCTTGAATTCAAATCTATGGGCAAGTTCATTATGCAAGGTGATGGAGTTGAGACTGTTGCTAAATTCATGTTGTTCCATGAAATTCTAGAATGTCTATTGGCTTTTAATAGTGGAAGCCTCAAAGCTAGTTGTGGTGTCGTTACTTGCTTCATGGAGCCTCCTCACGTGCCTAAAACTATTTTTTTCTCTTTTACTTATTGAAGGTAGAAATATGATGTTCTTTTTTTTGAATCTCTTGAGTTTCCCAGTTCGATTGAAGATGGGTTGTTGACGAAAGAGTTCTTCATCTCTCATAAAACTCTTGATTGTGAAGTTAAGTAGTTGAGATCTGAGTATAAGAGGAGTTGCTCCTAATAGCCAGTTGATCAAAGCTTGGTCTTTGGATTAGATCAAAGCTTGTGACTCCTTTGTAAATGATTTATCAAGTCTTTGCAAAGTAGATTTTTGATGGCTACCATGTATAAAGAATTGGAAGTGCCCAAATTCAATGGAGATGATTATGCTATTTGGAGCATAATTATGAAGACCTTCTTGAAGGCTCAAGACTTATGGGATATAGTTCAAGAAGTCTATGAGTAACCCATTTGGAGCAAGCTACAAGGAGAGGAGATAAAAGAGAAGAAGGAGCAGCAATATGCAAATTGCTTAGCCCTTATGGATTTAAGAAGAGGAATGGAAAAAAGTGTTTTTCCTCTCATAGCCAATTGTAAATCAGCTACAATGATATGGCAAGTGTTAAATAATGCTTATGGAGTTCATGAATTCATGTGCAAGGAGGAGCCTTGCACCCTTGAATAATATTATGAAGAAGAGCCTTGCTTTCTTGGAGAGTCTTGTGGAGACTCAAATGAAGAGCCTTGTGTAGTAATTGTTCTTGGAGATATGTCTTCTGAAAAAGGCATATACAATGCCAATGATAAGTTCTTCCTTGAAGAGAGAGATTGTGAAGAATCCCTTCATGGAGAAGAGGATGAGAAGGTGAAGGAGCCTCGTACCACTCTCATTGGAGAGAGTCATGAAAAATATCATTGTGAGACACATATAGTTGAAGCCATGTCTTCTAAAGGCATGGAAAATTGTAATAGTCAATTATTTCTTTTAGGAGGAGAAAAATATGAAAATAAAATTTGTACTAATGATTTTTTTGTAGTAATGGCATGCTTTGAAAGCATTCACATTGATAGCAAAGAGGATGGATGTCTCAATGGTGAGACAATTTCTCAAATACCTTGTTGTGAAGACCACCCAAAAGTGGAAGAAGAATTGGAAGATGAAGGAAGAGAAACACTCACATTGAAGTGTTCCTTGCTTGAAGACCATCTAGATGATGAGATGGTGTATGATGAAGAATGTCTCACACATGAAGAATGCATTATGGAGAATGCACCTAATATTCTCATGGAGGAGAATGTTGAAGAGCTAACCACAAATTATTGGCATGATGATGAAGGAGCAATGTTCATGGAAGACTATTGGCTTACTTTTGATGAATATAATTCACTTGGAATGGATGTGTGCTCTCTTGAAATATAAAATTAATATGTAAATATGGACTCAGATGGAGTGAATTTTTATTGTAAGGCTCAAGTTATATGGGATATTGATCACCATAATATTGTTGATAAAGAGGAGATGCAAACTATAAGTTGCATGCTCAATAGAGATCACTCATCAAGAGTGATAAATGGAGTTGCTTCTTGTTCATAAGCCAAAGAAGTATGGAAAGACTTGAGATATTTTGAAACTTTGAAAGAAGACAATATGTTGTGTGAAGAAAAGAGCACAAATGATTATCTCATTTGGAAGGTGGAAAGTGAGAGAGCAAATGAGATAGAAACGGAAAATGAAAATGAGATTGCTAATTTTCTTGTTGTAATGGTCAAGGAAATATCACTCATGAATGAAGATCACTCACTTGGAGTGTCTACATTGAAGGAAAATAGTTGTCTTGAAAAGGCAACAATGTATGATTGTTTGAATAAATGGTGTTTCAACACACCAACAAGGATTGAACAAAGGAGGATAACTCTTAGTGAAGATTTGATGGTTGATCTTGAATAAACATACAGTGAAAGAGATATGCCACAAATAGCTTTATGGGGAGAACCAAATATAATCATATTGGAGGTAATGTTTTTGTGATTAATGATTTGTTTTTTGTGAACAGGTATTTGAAGAATGAAGGAGAATATCTTCCAAAGGCATTATTGAGAGGAGATTGTCTCATGAAGACAACTTTGAAGAAGAGTCTTCTTGGAGTGAAGACTAAGTTTGGGAGCTTGGGTCACTTGGACTCAAATGAAAATAAAAGAGATGTGTTCAAAATTCCTTGGGTGAAGGAATCATGTATAGCCATTGTAAAGAGTGAACATTTGTGTGAGGAGCAACTTTGTGTTGCATATGTAATTGGTCATTGTATGGCCATATTTGTTGTGATATTTTGTGTGGAAATATGTGAGAGAGTTGTATGGTACAATCATCTATAAGAGATGATGAATTAGTGTAAATACTCAAGAGGAGTATCAGCTGAAACATGGTTTCAAAACCATAATGAGATTGAAGAGAAATGGTCCCAAGACCATAGTAAAGATGAGCTAGAATGGTTGATGAGAACCATTGCTATTGGCATTGTTCGAATGCCATTACAAAAGACTTTTATTGAAGGGGGACTTGTTCATCCAAATGACTTCAAGGAGAAAGCAAAATACATGGAGACCAACCCACATGGAAAGCGGAAGCATGGTGAGTGGCATGATGAGTGCCTCACATTTTTTGGCTTTGAGGATTTTCTTCAAACCAATTGGAAGAAGCGAAAAAGAAGATCATTTTTCAGTTTGTGATGCTTCAGAACTCATGAAAGAGTTCCTTAGCATCAAGGGGGAGAATGTTGGAATTTTCCCTGAGGTCTAAAGTTTGAGTATTTAGTATTTAGATATTTTTCATATTTTTAGAATATTATTAGCTTGATAAAGTCAATATTCGACTAAATCTAAGTTTTAGGTTGTTGCTTATGTTTAGGGAGAAATAGTCATTTCCTGAATTGTAGTTGGTTTGGTTGAGGATATTTCTCAACAATCACTTTCTATTTTTTAGGCTTCTTCAAAGCCTATATAATGTTGTATCTTCCTTATTGAAATCATATCAATAAAACTATTGTTCTTATATTCTATCATAAGGAGCATCATGTTGGAAGCCACTAGATATTTAACACGGTCAAAATTGACACTAGTAACTACCACAAGAAGTGCAAAATATTTGAGGCCTTCATAACCTCCTTAGTGTACATATCTAGCTCCTTTTTCTAGACATGTTGCAGTTGACATTCAAGAAATAAGCTTCGGCTCAAAAGGTAACCTTACTATTCAAAACTACTGTTTAAAATTATGTATTTTATTGATTTAAAATTATAATTACTTTAAGGAAACTTTTTATATGTTTTCAGAGCAACAACAAGTGGATCCATCAACAACGAGGTAAGAGTCTGCTATGCAGGACACATCCTCCTCTGGTAAGTGTGGTTAAATTAAATCTGTTCTTTTGGCATTGTTTTTTACTTTTACAATAGTTTTAATTGATATTTTAATGTAAAATTTTGTAGGGGAGGCGATTGTATTCCAAAGACCAAAAAGAAAGATGCTTCCACCGCCTCCACCACCACAAATGGATCCACGACAAGCACAATCACACCAAGTAGCACCAATGATGAGAGGCCAAATTTGGATGCATGGGAAACAATTCCTTACACCACCACCTTCGGGATGAACCATTACTCAATCACAGACACACACCATTTCTAACGTTTCTTACTTCCCAATATTTTCCCTTGGGCTTGGGGATGTGCAGAGCGCTTCTCAAATACCCTCTAGTAATCTTGATGATGATTTTCTTTATCAGGATACCAATCCTGAATCTTTGCCTTTCAAGGTAAGTGATCTACTTCAAGATCCACATAATGATGCAGAAGAGGTTGTTGGGGTAGATACCACCGCACCCACCTCATCCCCCTCCCATCACACCGCTACCCAACATCCTCCAACCGATGATGAAAAAGTTACTTTTCAAGAAAATATTTTATTGGCTCAAAAATGTGAAGCTACAGTTAAGAATAGTCTACTTTTAGATATTGAAGGCTTGAAAATTTGGGAATTTTGGGCGAAGATTTTAATAAAAGAAATAAATGCCCAATACAAGAATTTTCCAAAAAGAAAGGAGATATTTTCACTGGTGGAGAATGAACCACAAAAACTTGATGCATTGTTACATAAGGCTGAATCCGATAGCGTGACCACCAACTTCCCATACAATGATGAAATTTTGAAAATTATGTTGAACAGATTGGAAAACCTCAATGTCGAGGCCTAGGCATATTTCAACTTGTGGTCAACAGATAAGAAAAAAGTAGCAGTTGTAGAAACTGCAAGAGTTACCGTTGATGTAAGTTTTACATATAACTAAAATCATTTTTTCTTACATATATTTTGTTTATTTATATTAATGTTCTTCTCTTCTCTTTTGCAGTCTAATTTTCAATACTTAAAAATGCAAGTCAGTGGCATGAAAATATTAATTAAGACTGCAAGAACTAGTGTGCTTAATGCTATTGAAGTGAAAAAATATTACAATTCACCATTAGAGAAAACAATTGGCTGAAGAAGGTGATCAGAGATAACGGCTTGGACCCGGATATTTTGCTAAGAGAAAATGAGAAAGAACTTAATGCTCCTTTCAGAGAAGATCCTTCGAAAGAAGAAGGATCATTGCTAGCGGGGTTGACCACTACAACTCATGGTATGGTAAGAGCTGGTGCACTAGAAGCGAGGGATATTGATGAGGGATCTTCAACACAGACTCATTCTTTGGAAGATCCAACTCATGCTTCAGGCACCCAGGAGAAAGCCACCCAAGAGAAAGGCAACTAGTTGACTGTAGCTTTTGTTGTACAATGTATAACAATCAACAATTTTGTAAATTGTAAAAGAATGCTTTGAAATCAATATAAGAGACCATTTCCAGAAATTGTGTATTATTTTTTTGAAATTTTGTTTTACAAATTTTGATGTTTTGATTAGTTATGTGTATGCAATTAATAATTGTGAATTATGAATGAATTGCTTGGAAATATGGACATTGGCAAAGAGTTATTTTATGTTTTATAAAAACTTTTCAAATGACTGAGTAACTGAATTGCAGCACAAATATCTGCTTTGCCATAAATGGTTTATAAAATACAAATCTAATAAATAATATAAATATCATTGATTGATAATCCAATAACAAGGCTTAAATTTTAAACATACAATTTCATCAAAATATACATAATCAAATAACAAGGCATAGATACACAAAATATCCAATAACACATCCATGAATAAAATAGGATTGGATATAAAAACAATAAATTTACAGTGCCAAAAACTGAAACAAACACTTTTATGATATCAAAAAATACATGTCTCAGTAAAACAAAAAATGATGTGAAATTTATTCAAATTATAATGTTGGAAGCTGAAACAAACACTCTTCAGACTATACAAATTCTTTTGTACTCATACCCAAAATTTTTGTTGCTACAATATGATCAGTGTTACCATTATCCTCATCATCCTGAGTATTCGTTACACATCTTCTATCTGCGAGAGATTTCCAAAATGCCAAAGCTCTATCATAAGGATACTGCTCCACCTCATAGGTCGACACATATAATCTCAAACAATTTTCCAAATTTTTATCCAACCTATTTCAAACTTTAGATTTTACAAACGATAATGCACTAAACACCCTTTCATCTTCCATTGATCCCAAAATCATCGTTTGACATAATTCATATAAAAGAAAATATTCACTCATCGTAAGTTGTAAGACACTACTGGGATGCAATATTTTCCACAAATGTGAAATAGAACCTGTTTCATGATGGTTAGTCAATTGTGAAACTTGAGCAACCATTGTCATTCCAAAATAGTTTGATTGTTTTCTCAAAAGATCTTTGTTGAGAATACCATTGATTTCAATACCATTGACTTCCACACGTTTAGTGAAATGGTTAGCAAGAGTGCCCATGTATTTGAGAAACAAACCATTTATAGTTTGGTATTCATTACAAGGATCCCAGAACATCGGGTTAACCACACCCATAGCCTCAAGCAATTCATCTCTTTGAAAACGATCTCTTATTTCTTTTGTCAAGGTTTCTGCTATTTTTTCAGTTTAATTTTTGTATCGTGTACAACCACATCAAATTTGTTGTGTGTTATGGGTATTTGTTCCACTTCATTTGTAGCTATATCCATTCATTGATCAAAACAATATAAAGGTATTACCTTTCCGTGGATATTAATACATAGATGATCATTTATGTTGAACTTCAAAAATTTCTGAGGATCATTTATGTTTGTTAATGTTCTCCAACTCTCAAACATGGGATCCATAAAAATTTCAACAGACGTGTACATCATATCAATATGCATACAAATTTGTTTTCTCACCCTGATGAAATCCACAATATAAATTGATCTTTGTTGTGCAAGTTTAATCAAAGTATTCATTTCTTCCAACATTGGAAGAATACCACACAATGTGAGAAGTGTTTCCAAATCAGTCATTCAAAATAACAAATCTTTAGCCTTATCAACTGCCCTATGATTTGCATACATAAACCCTACCAAGGATTGATATTCTTTGAAAACTCTATATGCCGGTTGATACAATGAAATCCACCTAGTATCTACATCTTTTAACAATTTTTACCTTCAGTAACTCCTAGTGCAAACTGTTGAAACTCTAAAAATCATTTTGGATTGCACGAAAAATAAGAATGAATTTCATGGACAAGTTCTTCCACTTTTGCTACATTTACAAATGTGCTCACAATTTTGTATGCAAGATTCATTCTATGAGCCATGCAATGAATAGGGATCAAATATGGGGTAATTGATGTTTGTAGTCGAACACAAAGACCATTCATGTGTCCTTGCATTGTAGCAACACCATCAGCTCCGATGCATATTAACTTAGTGGTTATTTCCATATCATTCATTCTTGCTATTTCCTTTAAACTGGTTACAACAATATTGTAAAGGTTTTCCGCATTGCAATTTTCCACCATCTTACGTACTCCAAGTAAATGAGGTTGCCTTAAATGATTTTCCAATGTGTAAACATGCATGCAAATCCAAGATGTGTTGTCAACAACAATCACCTCATCAATTGAAAGTGAAATGAATTTGGCATTTTTTACTTTCTCTTTGAGGTCATCCTGCTCAACCAAAGAGAGACATTTTACCATTTCCCAACCACTTCGATCTGACCAATGGGCACTAGGAAGGTTCTGCACATCAACTAGTTGAAATAGATGTTTATAATCAATGAAATCAGACATAGGTCTACCCTTTTTAAGAATAGTGTATACAATAGCAAACTGCAAACTTTTTGAAGCTAAAGTGATCTTATTCATTTTTTGAAATTGGGCTTGAATCGTTCCACCTTTCTCAACCAAAGTTTATTGTTGTTTCATTTCTTTATCATATTCTTGTGCATATCTGATATGTGTGCATTCTGATGCATCCTTCCACCTAAAATTTTTTGTGTTGTTCCATCACTTTCTTTTGTTTTTATATAAACTTTTCCACAATGTTTTTCTACTATATCTTTCTTAACTTGCAATCTATGATCCCTTCCGTGTTTCCAACTGCAAATTACGCATCTCAATTATTTTATTTCTTCACTACTATTCTCTGGCTACACTAGCTCAATAAATGGAAATTTTGATACCCAATCAAGCTGAAATGATCTATTAATTGTCCACCTAGATAACCTAGCACATTTAGATTTCTTAGAAGAAGATTCTTCAAAAGTAGGGATTGTATGAGAACTATTATTTTATTTTGTATTTGGCATGTTAGTTTCAGGAATCTCTTCATGTTGTTGTTGCATTTCATTAAGAAAATTTCATCCATGGACATTTCATTATCGGGGATATGTGGAAGTGGAGGTATACCAGGGTCAATAGTGTTTTTTGCAAAGAAATTTTTTCCATATCATTTTTTATTTAAAAACATACATTCTATTAAAAAATATAGATAAACACTAGACAAAGCCATCAAAAAAACAACATTTTTAATGAAGAAATATATTATACATAAAATTAACAATATACAAAAATTAACTGGTTAGTAACTAAAAGGTATTTGTACCTTGAATTTGTACAGATGTTGATGGTTGACTAGATTTCAAAATATTATGAAAGTATTTGAGGATACTCTTTTTATCAGAATATTGGCCTCCCTTCTTTCCATTGTCAACAAGTGATATTTTACCTGTATAAACGAAAGATGAACATGAACATCATGTTTAAAAAATGAAAATTACTGGTAAAAGAGAACTACTATTCAAGTCAAGAGGATGTCTAACAATAATTCTAGATGTCTATAGCAAGTCTCAATGGAAGAAAGAAATCAGGCTTGAGATTGTGCCCAAATAATAGGAAAACCTCCTTATTGAGTGTCCATGAACAAGATGTTTTAAAAAAATTAATGGTAAAAGAGAATTATCGGTAAATGTTCTAATGCACCTATAGAAAATCAGAAGAAAGAAACCAGACTTGAGATTGTGCCTAAATAATAGGAAAACCTCCTTATTGAGTGTCCATGAACAAGATGTTTAAAAAAGAAAAATTAAAGGTAAAAGAGAATTACTAGCAAATGGTTTCTTAGTTGTTTTCATGCTTTTTTCATGTATTTGTCATATTATGTTAAAAAGACTAGATGTCTATAGCAAATCTGAATGAAAGATAGAAATCAAGCTTGAGATTGTGCCAAAATAATAGGAAAACCTCCTTATTGAGTGTCAATGAATAAGATGTTTAAAAAAGGAAAATTAAAGGTAAAAGAGAAGTACTAGAAAATGGTAGTCACCCTATGCCAATCACCCTATGTCAGTCACCTATGTTAGTCATCCTATGTCAGTCACCCAATGTCAGTTACCCTATGTCAGTTGCCTAGTGTTATTTGTCCTATGTCTATCACCTAATGTCATTCACCTAGTGTCAATCACCCAGTGTCAGTCTTCCAATGTCAGTCACCCTGCATCAGCCATCCTGTGTTAGTCATCCTATGTCGACCACCCTCTATCAATTTTCTTGTGTTAGTCATCCTATGTCAGTTGCATTTTATCATTCATCTTGTGTTAGTCATTTTGTGTATGTTGCATTGTGACTATCATGCTATGTTGATCACCCTATGTCTTCTAGCCTGTATCACTTGCCCTATGTCAGTCACTTTGTATCTATCATACTGTGTTTTCACACTATATCTATCATGTTGTCTTTCACATTATTTTTATTTTTTTGTGTCTATCACATTGTGTATATCATCCTTTCTCTTTCATACCCTCTCTTTGTTTTGCTCTTTATTGCTTATTGCTTGTTGTCTCTCGTCTATTGTGTATCACTCGCTATCGAGGAAAATTAATGTTTTAAATGTATGAGTATCGCTCTCATGTTAGCTATATATAATGGGGGTATAAGAGGTGAATTTGGTGGGATAAATAATTTTTTTTATAATTTGAAGGTAAAAATTAGGCGGGAAAGCTCCGTGAAATAGGGACTAATAAGTATGATAGTGGGGTGAATGGACCCTAAAAAAATTTGGTCCCAAAAATTTTGGGTGAATGGGCCCGACGTTTAGGGTCCCCATTTTTGCCAAATTAAAATTGTGAAAATCCTAATATTCACCCTATTTGCGAATATTCGCCATTGTGCATAGCCATGTTTAGAAAACCAAAAGTTTTCTACTAATTAAAGCAATACCAGTCTTCGTCTTGACTTATTTGGAGTATTCTTGAAAACAATTGTATTCTACAAGTAAAGAATAGTGTTACCAGATCGTAGTATAGAGTCACATAGGAGACCATAAGCAAATAGAATTAAGGCACATTAAGTATCTATTTAGTGGAGCTATCATCCCCTATAGAAGAGGTCAACTCCTAAGTGGCTAGCATAGAAGAAAGGACCTACTCCTAAGTGGTCAGCATAGAATAAAATGCCAACTCTTAAGTGGCCAACATACAAGAAGATATCAACATACACAAGGTAGACCAGCATTCTAAACAACCTAAATAAGGGATACAAAGTAACCAACATCCTGTACAAAGAAAGAAGTAACTAGAAATCAACATTGGGTAGAAGAAGAAACCAACTAGCATAAAGGAGACTAAGTTGGTGGATAGAATAGTGCCATAAGAGCATTGTCCTGATGAAATGCTGAAATAAAAAAAATATACCGCATTTCATTAATAATTTGTAAACGTGTTACAAAGATGTTTTGATATCCTTTTATAATATGCCCCAATATCTACAAAAGAGAGACTATGTAAGGAGGGACCCTAGCATCAAATATTTTCCTTTAGATCCTTAAGAGGCAGTGGTCTTATGATGAAAGCCACTATTGGGTATGACATTCCTCAAAACATATGTAAATCTACAAAAATATATTAGATCATTTGGAGGTCTATCTCAATCAGACCTCCTATAAAAACAAACATGGTGACTCAAAAATCGAATAGAAATGCATCAAGGAAGTGCATAAATGAGCTAAAATTGATGTGGAAGGAAGGGGTTACATAGTAGGCTAACTTGGTAACCTAAAAATAGAAATTATATTCATTCATGCATTTTGTGGGTGGTCACACCTATCCATGTAGTTTCTAATTTCTTCCTTTTATTGGTTTATTTCTTCTATCATAGAGTCCACCAATGTAATTTAAAATCTATCTGAGAATCATTGATGCCTATTTTGCACCTACAAACATAAAGACCTACAAATAAAGCTTTATGGGAGGAATGATGAGTGCTTAGAATGTTCAAGAATATTTTATACTCTATTCATGTAGCATAATGGTGCATAAAACCTTCTCCTAAAACCATAGGCAACATGGTTTATTTATAGCCTTATTGGAAAGGAAAAGGGGTACACGACATGGTGAGAGAAAAGGGAGGAGATAAAAAGCTTCTTTAGTGTGTTAGGTGGGTGGGTGAGGCTTTCCTCCTATGGGTCTAAAGTGGGGATGGGTGTACCATGCCCACTAATCACCTAGGGAAGAACAAAAGACCTAGAGAAGGGAAAGTCTCCTTTTTAATTAATTTGCTTTAAATACCTTAAAGGAGGAAAATGGTGAATGCTACATCAAGAGGGGTTGGTGGTTAGGGAAGTGTATACAGGGGTATAAGTGGGGGATAGGATGGACTTCACCTAGGGTTTATAGTAACCTAGGATTTAGGCTAGCTTAGGGTTAGCTTAACCTATGGTTTAGGGCAATTGAATTGATGTTTGAATATTTTCTTCTTTGATAATTAATTTTTGCTACACGAGGCTGAATGTGATATTTTTAGGTGTCTATATTTTATCACTTTTTGTCCTATATTGTGTGAAGACACGATCCAGTGCAAAAACTTATGACACTCATTTGGTGGTCGATTGCAAGAGAAAATATATTGGTGGTTGATGACAAATCATTGTTTGAGAGGAGAAGATGTAGGATTGTACTGAGTCATGCTCAATGTAAGATACCCCAATTGTGGAAGGGATGCATGTCCTTGAAATTTTTCTTTTGATATATTGAGGAGATAATTAGATTTTTGTTGAGAAGAGAATTAGAATTTCTTTGAGAAGAGAATTAGAGTTTTGTTGACAAGAGAATTAGAGTCTTGTTGAGAAAGTTTTATTTTTTATTTTCTTCATAAAATGAGGGCTTAGGTTAATCTCCAACAAAGGTTCTTAGACAAATGTAATTTCCAAGGTTGAGTATTTGAGTATTTTTCATGTCCAAGGTGGTTTTTGTATATGATATCTACCCCCTCAAGTGATGATTCAACAGGTAAAGAATATGATGATGATGGTGAATTGTTGGATAAAGATGAATTTTGAGATCATCGAATGGCTAAAAATGGTAAATTTTGGCATTTTGCATGTTTTGGAGCCCAAAATTTTGAAACATATGGGTGGTTCACCAAAAATTTATGGATGAGCGTGCCCTAAAATCATATGGATGGGTGCACCCAAAAATTGTATGGATGGGTGCACCCAAAAATCATATGGATGGGTGCACCCAAAATTCATATGAATTCATGTGATTTCTAGGTTTTCACTTATAAATCATGGGTGGAGGGATGCACACTTCATTCTTGATGTGAACTTTTAGAAATTGAAGGGAGAGAAGTGAGCAAGAATATGTATGTAACGCAGAGCACTACCAAATTTTGGAACCCAAGTGGTTAGTGTTAGAAAAAAATATTCTATTCAAAGAAGGAAATAGTTCTGCAATACATCACAAGACTATAGAGAAGCTCAATATACTGATTTATTTATTCTATGGATCAACTTTGTATAAATAGCAAAGTTGATCATTGAGAGTCGTTGTATTACAACTCATCAAATCTGATCTAGACTATACTAAGAGTTCACGTGACTCATGTAGGAGGTGTAACTCAAGTAAGTCTATCCTAGTATAACTTAAGAGAATAATTACTTATTCTAACACCCCCCCTTAAGTGATACTAGGGGTGTTTTATACGAATGATTCCTAACAATAGGTCCTGATGAGGTACTCATGTACAATGATTTCTTATTTGAAGAGATGGTAAAAACCATCTATCAAAAATAAAAATGAAGAGGTATGTCTTCGGTTTGTGAATATTATCGTCATTGACCAAAAGAATGAGTCTCGATGATAGGGGATGATGAGGTACTCATTTACAATGTTTTTACATATGTGAGAGATGGTGAAAAAACCATTTGGGAAAAAACCATCCGTCAAAAAATAAATAAATAGGCATGTCTTTGGATGGCGAAGAGTGTGCTCATGGAGAAAAAGAATGAGTCCCAGAAACTTGGCCTGATGAGGTACTCATGTACAAGTGTAACATATAGGAGATATAATTAAAAAAACCACATGGAAAAAAACCATCCTCCAAAGTAAATATTAAGAAGAAGAAAGGAGAGGTGCAAAACCTCTATTATGTTTAACACAGCTGCTTTACCCCAAGTTTCTCTCGTAACTGAATGTAACGCAAAGAAGGAAATGATTTGGTGAAGATGTCTGCAATTTTATTTTTAGTGGGAATATATTCCAAGTATATTTACCCTCTCTTAATATGTTTTTGAATGAAGTGCATGTGAATTTCAATGTATTTGGTGTGCTGATGCTCAACTAGATTGTGTGCAATATGAATTGTGCTCTGATTGTCATACCAAAGAGTAATAGGTTTGTCATGGGAAAATTTAAAATTTATTAGTATCTAACTAAGCCAAAGAGCTTCCTGGCTTGCCAAAACTACTACCATGTATTCAGCCTCTGTAGATGATAAAGCCACTGTTTATTTTTTGGATGACCAAAAAATTGGTGAAGAACCAAGACAAAATACATAGCTAGAAGTTGAACATCTATCTTCTATGAAACCTGCCCAATCATAATCTGTGTAACCAATGATATCCATGGATTTTCCCTCATATAAGAGCCCAAGGTGAGTAGTTCCTTTCAAGTAGCATAGGATTATTTTTGTTGCTTGCCAATGATTGAAATAAGGTTGATGTGAGAATCGAGATATCAAGCCAACAACATATGAGATATCTGGGCAAGTATGAGTAAGGTATAACAGACTTCCTAAAAGTTGTCGGTATAGAGTTGCATCACATAGAGGGGATGTGTAGGAAGTACTTAGAGTGACTCTAGATTGAAAAGGTGTAGAAGAGGGTTTGCAATCATTCATATTAAACCTTTGTAGAAGGTCTAGAGTGTATTTTTGTTGACACAATGAAATTCCTACATATATTTGATTTATTTGAATCCCAACGAAGTAATGAGCTAAACCCAGATCAACCATTTCAAATTTTTCATAAAGGGGGTCCTTGATAGTCTGAATGTGAGTTATTTCACTACCAGTGAGTAGTATATCATCAACATAGAGAACAAGTATGGTGATTTTTTCTTTATCTCTCCAAATGTAGACTTTGGCATCAGACTCACAATGAGAAAAAACTGAGGAAAGAAGGAAGGAGTCCATTTTTTCATACCAATCTCTAGTAGCTTGTTTGAGGCCATAAAGAGACTTCCTTAGCCTACAAACAATGGAGGAGTCATGAGTGAATCTAGCAGGTTGTTCCATGAATATTTCCTCTTTTAAGTCCCCATGTAAGAAAGCACTTTTTACATCCATTTCAAAAATAGGTCACTTTTCGAAAGCAACTAGAGCAAGTACCAATCTAACAAAATCCATTTTGGCAACTGGTGCAAAATTTTTAGAATAATCAATCCCTTCAATTTTAGAGAAACCTTTGGCTACCATGTGAGCTTTGTGTTTATCAATTTCTCCATTAGGTCCATATTTCGTTCTGTAAATCCATTTACAATGAAATAACTTCCTTCCTTTAGGTAGAGGAACTAAATCCCAAGTTTTGTTTTTTATTAAGGAAGAGAATTCATTCTCCATGGCATCATCCCATTATTTAATACCAGTTGCTTCTTTGAAGGATTGAGGATCTGTGAAATGGACTGATAGATAAGACCAGAGCCTATGGAGTTGCCTAATCTAGATTATGGAAGATTTTGGATGTATGGAGTTGCTTCTTCAATTATGGTGCAAGCCCATTTAGCCATTGTGGAAGGATTAATTGGAGTGGTAGGACTTTGAGTTGGAGTTTGGAGTATAGGATCCTCATTTTGATAATTTTGATCATTAATCTCTAAAGTGGGTTCTTCATTATATTGAGGCTCTAACATTGGATATGGCTCAAGAGAATCAATGGTGGAATAGGATGGTTAAGGATATTTATGAGGGAATGTTTCATCAAATTGAAAATTCCTATGAAAAAGACCTCATGAGTTGCGGGATCAAGGAGCCTGTATGCTTTCATTTCCTCACAATAACCAAAAAAGATGAGTTTTTTGCTTTTCTTATCTAGAGCCTTCCTTTTCTTCTTTGGGATATGCACCCAAGCAGTACACCCAAAAATCTTGAAGAAAGAGACATTAGGTTTTGAGCCAGTCCATGCTTCCTCAGGAGTCAAATGACCAAGAGCTTTATGAGGTGTGCGGTTTTGATTATAGTTTGCACAGTTAATTGCTTCTACCCATAAAACTTTTTGAAGATCTCTTGAGTGGAGCATACAGTTTGCTATTTCCTTTAAATTTTTGCTTTTCCTCTCTACAATACCATTTTGCTACGGATTATGGGAGACATAATGTTTATGAATTATTCCATGACTTGATAGAAAAATTGAGAACTCATTACTGAATTATTCCCCCCCATTATCTGTATGAAGTTCCTTGATTTTGCAAGAGGCCTGATTTTCAACTAAGGCTTTGAAGATTTTGAAGTGGGATAGAACATCACTTTTGTATTTTAGGAATTAGACCCAAGTTCTTCTGGAAAAATCATTAATGAAGTTTAAGGCATATTTTGCTCCTTTTAAAGAAGGCTCTGGGAAGACCATCAAGTCACTATGGATTAACTCTAGAGGGGATGAGGCTTTTAGAGAACCACTTGGGTGGAAAGGATCTTGATGTTGCTTTCCAAGAGCACATCTAGGACATACTCCATCAATAGAAGAGACTTGAGGTAATCTTGTTACCATTTCATGGGTGTTCAATTCCTTTAGGTAGTTATAACTGAGATGTCCAAACCTTTCATGCCAAATTTTAGTTTCAAGATCTCCATGTGCAAAAAAATAGGAGTCCCCTTCTGAATTTTTGAATCCTTTGGATTGAAATAGGTGAGTTTTGTGATCAATATCTCCTTTTTCTATGAGATATTTTGGGTCTTGAAAGTATCTTATCTCAACTTCTATTTTTGAGAAGAGAACGGTTTTACCTTTTCTAGAATTACAAATCTGATAGACGGAGAGGAGATTTATTGCAATGTTTGGTACATAGATACAATTATTGATATAACCACCATCAATGTATATGTCACCTTTTCCTTTAACTAGGATAAAGGATAAGTCACCAACTTCTATGTTACATGTTGAACTTGAGGAGATTGAAGTGAATGATCATCTGAGGAAGTCATGTGATGAGTTGCTCCTGAATCTAGAACCTAGTATTTTGATGAATTTTTTATAGTCTTGCCTTGAAAATTTAAGGCTTTTCATATCTACTTCTTAGTATCTATATTTTGATCCTTCATTGTTGCCTCTAGTTGTAGTCTTTTCCAAAATTTGTTCACATAATGACCATTCTTTTTGCAATGAGTATAATTTATGGTACTCCTTTATTTCTTTTTGAATTTTTCTTTAGTAGAGGTGGATGCTACTAAGGCTTTTGAGGAAGAGGAAGAGATCTCATACTTTGCAATTTTTGTTTCTTATCTAGTTAGCCTATCACAAAATTCCTCTAAGGAGGGCATTGTAAAACTTGCACCAAGAGCATCTTTTATAGACAGAAAGGTGGTTGCAAAAATTTGAAATACACCATTTAATTTAGAAATGATTAGATAGATGCATTCTTCTTATATTTTATTCTTACCACTACCTTTGTATTGAGTGAGAACTTATTTAAATTTGGTGATAAAGTCAACAATATTGTTGAAGTCTTCAGGAGATAATGTTGTTAATTCTGCCTCTAGCTGCATTGACCTTATTTGATCTACTTTCCCAAACAAGTTCTTTAGTTTCTACCAAATTTCATATGGATTTTTACAATCCATAATGTGAAACCATAATATTTCATTTACATTAGTGCTTATAATACCCATTTTTTCATACATATTCCCTTTATGTAAAAATATTTCATATTCATTTTCAAATTCAGGTTGCTTCTCTTCTAGCAGGTGTGTGAGCCCTTTTTGAGAAATGAGATTTAATATTTTGGGTTTCTATGTATGATAGTTATCAGGGGTGAATGGATCAATTGTATTCATTTTGCAAAATAAAATTGAAGTGAACCAATAATTCTCCCCTTTTACTTCAAATGCAATGGATCTTTAAAGAAGGATATATAAGCTTGTTAGTGAACCAATAATTCCCTCCTTTTACTTCAAATGGAATGGATCTTTAAAGAAGGATATATAAATTTGTTTTTAATACCTATCTCCTCAAATTACCCGCCCTAACTAGAGGGAAACTATAAGTAAATGAGGAGATTAGATATATTGAAAGTGGCTTAAGAGGCAAGAAAAAAAAAGGCCAGGCCTTTATATCTATCTTATCAATACCCGCCCTTATGTGAGGGAAACTATAAGTAATGAGTAGAATTGATTTTTGGAACATAGGATTTGGAACCCAAAAAAATTTAAATTGCCAAGCCTCTATACCAAGTATCTCACAAAAACCTGCCCTTACGTGAGGGAAATTATAAGTTTTATGAGTATAATGGTACGTGGAACATAGGCAATTTTTGAAATTAAGTTTTTTTTTAAATATTTTTATTAGGTTTTGAATATAATTTTTGTGCTTGCTTTGATTTTGAGAGAAACTTCTTTATTGCATATATATATGTTTAAAAATCAGAATATGCTAAAAGAAGTAGAAATAAGTAACAAGCAAGAAGTGGCCAACAAAAAGGTGCCACTAAAAAAAGAAATACTACTAGTGTCCTTAATGAAGATAGACACAAGAAACCCCCCCTTTCAAAAAATCCAACAAAACCATAGGTGCAAGAACCAGCACCATTAACCCCCCTCCAAATAGTCCTTTGTATTTAGTTAGATTACAATGGACTCTTTCACTTTTTGGTGATACCCTTTGGAAAAGTCTTAGGAGAAAAAGTCAAAAAGAGTCAGATTTTTTTAAGCTAAATACAAAATTTTATGAGAGTTGAAGAACACAAGCTTATACTGAGAGGGGGGGTGAACAATATAAGACCACTTTTAATTTTTTCTTTCAAATCAGCTTTCAATTCAATGTTATGCAGAAAATAGATAGCAGTATTAACAGCAATAATCAAGCAATGCATAAAACATCATCCACAAAGTGACACAACAATTTACGTGGTTCACCCAAGGTGGGCTACTCCACGGATAAAACTTTTCTCTAAAAGTTATATCACAGTTCTTTGGGAAACCTTCCCAATTACAATGTTTATGAGCCTCTTGCTCAAAGGAGATACCTTCCCCTAATTCTCGCTTTGGTTGGTGATCCTCTAGAAGACCTCTACCTCCTCTGCCCTTAGCAAGTGGAACTCTATCCATAGAAGACACCTGTCTTCCCCGCTCTGGCTGGAGATCTCTGTCCTCAACTCTATCACCGCAAAGCTGGTCCTCGAATATGCACTAAACACAGTCCTTCGGTCTAGCACATATGTCCTCTATCTGATCTGCACCAAACATAGTTCTTCGGTCTGGCACAAGTCTGTCCTCTTCCTCTTTCTCTGTTCTATTACAGCCGCACTTGGTCGAGACTACTTTTGCACTGATCGCGCAAACACAGCAGCACAGACTTTGCACACTCTGCCTCTCGATGATCGCACTTCTCTCCCGCACTCTATCTATGAATATCACACTTCGAACGCACACTTCGATCGATTCGACTCGACTCGCTCTCTTGCGCACAGCAGACTTCACTTGCGCAAATTCGATACACCCATTCGATACCTTGAAACTCAAAAATAGTCCTCCTTTTATAGCATTAATTCATGATCAAAAACTTAATCTTTAGTCGGCTGATACCCTAAAGATCGTCGACTGTAAAACCCTAATCTTCGTCGGCCCAGATTTAACTTTGTTGGCTTCAACCGCCTCTGCTGCCTCTGTCACTTCCCTGTAGCTTCCGTCGTGAAACTACAACATGTCGCGATATCGTGACACTTTTACAGCCGTACACCTTCTTTTGCCTACTATCGTGAAATCGTGACACTTTTGCTTCTTTTGGCTTCCTATTAGTTTTTGTCGCGATATCGTGACACTTTCTGCTTCTGCTGACGTCATCTATACTCTTGCCGTGAAATCATGACCCTTCTATCTTCATGGCATCCTTCTCAGCTTCTGTCATGAAATCATGACACTTTTGCCTCTGCTGACGTCATCTTCACTTCTGTCACGAAATCGTGACATTTCTCGCTTCTTTAACTTTTTCTCGGCTTGCCCCAGAAACGGAACATGTCACAAAATCGTGACACTTTCGCTGCCTTAAGCTTTTCTCTGCCTTACGCCCATGAAACTGGAACAAGTCACGAAATCATGACGCTTTCGCCTTCGAGCTCTTCCTTCCTGAATTCATCGTGAAATCATGACGCTTCTTCTGTTGAAGACTTGCTAACTATTTCTGTCATGAAATCATGACACTTTCTCCAACTGAATGCTGCCATCTCAACCTGTCACGAAATCGTGACATTTTCTACATCCATAAGCTGTTCCTCCATCCTGTCATGAAAACGTGACGCTTTCAGCTTTCGTACACTTTCTCTACTGCCTGTCACAAAATCGCGACGCTTCTCATATCAAACTCTTTCCTTCGCTGCATGTCACGAAATCATGACAGTTCTCACTTCGAGCTTTTCAGCATGCCACGAAATCGTGACAGTCCTCAACTCGACCTCTGCAGCATGTCGCGAAATCATGACATTTTACATGTAACTTTCTCTCTTTTCGAACTTGTCATGAAATCATGATAGTTCTCTTTGCGGACTCTCTCTTCAGCATCATGTCACGAAATCGTGACACTTTTTCGTCCGTACAACTTTCTTTGCAGAATGTCACGAAATCGTGACACTTTTCCTTCTCTGCCTTCCTGCACTTTTCGAGTCACGAAAATGCGACATGTCACGAAATCGTGACACTTTCCAACTTGCTCTCCTTCTCTGCCAACATGTCGCGAAATCGTGACAGTTTTGCCAACTTCTTCTCTTTTTTCCAGCATGTCGCGAAATCGCGATAGACTTGCTAGAACTTTCTCTCTCTTCAAACATGTCACGAAATCATGATAGTTTTGTCAGTACTTTCTCTCTCCTCAACCATGTCACGAAATCGTGACAGTTTTTCCAGCACTTTCTCTCTCCTCAAACATGTCGCGAAATCATGATAGTTTTTCCAGCACTTTCTCTCTCCTAAAACATGTCGCGAAATCGTGATAGTTTTTCCAGCCGCCTGCATACTTTTTCTTACTTGTCTTTTTCTTGATCTTTTGCAACTGGGCTACTCTGATCTTCTTGGAAACTCACTGTCCAAACTGAAACCTACATCAAAACACATTCTTTGACATCAAACCAAATTGCTTCAAGACCTTCTTGACATCAATGACAACATCTACACTTAGAGCAAAGGCAATGTACCCAAGGTACCCAAAATTGCCAACAATCTCCCCCTTTGTCATTGATGGCAACCCTTAACTGAAAACATATCTCAAGAGCCAAAACTGAACCCTACTGATCCAACAACTGAGAATCTGCAATTAAAGTTTTTGCTCCCCCTGACTTGAAGCTTTCTTCTTTACTTGAAGCTCTCCCCCTTTCTCATATCTCTCCCCCTTTGTCATCAATGGCAAAGGGTCATCTTTGGGGCTCGGGACTAAGAATGAGCCTCTTAGCTTAGTCCCTCCCCCACCTCCTGATGAGGTGATTTAAAACAGGGTTGGGAGTGACACTCCCATTAGACACTCATCATCATCAGTGTCTACAATTTCCTTGTCGGGCCTTTTCTTGAATTCTTTGTCTGTATTTCTGTTCCTGTCACTGTTCTGATCCTCGGACCTGTTCATACTACTGTTCTTGTTTCTTTTATCATTCCTGTTTTTATTCATACCTTGATCCTTGGACCTGTTTATATCACTTTTTCTATTCCTGTACCTTGGAAAATCAGCTCTACACTGTCTAGCTGTGTGTCCTTCATTGTTGCACTTATAGCACGTAACAAAGTTATTTTTGTTCGGCATACCTCTTCTTTGAATCCGTCTATTATGAGTAACCGTGTTCCTGTTGTTAGTTTTGCAGAATATTGCCTTATGCCCGAACTGATTACAAGAGTAGCAATATCCTTGAAATAAGTTACGGCCCCTGAAACTGTCATTTATCTTCCTTACTTGAGTCATGCAATGCGAAGCCATGTGGCCAAACCTGTGACACGCAAAACATCTGCCATTAAACTTTCCTGTAAATGACCTTCTAGGTCGGGTAAACTTCTTCTTCGCATTCAGAATTCTGTTTTCTGTTTCTGCGCATTTATCACTCATGGACTCTTGATCTGAAGTACTTTCTACATCAGAACTTTCTTCCTTTTGTAATCTCTTGCTAGATTCCCCAACCTGTTTCTTGTGCGGCTCAACAAACCCGAGACCTGTTTTATCTGTTGGTTTTCTTTGACCTTTGATGAGAGATTTAACCCTTTTGGAGCTATCTTGAAACCTGTACAGCTTATCCTTGTACTCTTTAGTTTCCACTTCCAAAGAAGCCATTTTCTGTTCTAATTCACTATACTCAAGCACCTTAGATTCTAACTCAGTCTTGAGTTCTTGTGTCTTAGCCATAGAGACTTCAAGATTTTCTATAAGTTCGTCTCTCTCCATACAACATTCATCTAACTTATCCTTGAGTCTAGCATTCTTCTTTCTTTCCTTTTTCAAAACACTAAGAGCATTAGTAAGTTCACATTCAAGATCCTCTATTTGATTGCATTTTGAATTATCAAGGCCTTTTTCAGATTTCTTATCACTAGAGGTGCTACCCTTTTCAAAAACCATACATGCATCTTCATTGTAGTTTTCTGAAGCATCCTCATACATACTAGCAACCAAATCATTATTTTTGCATTTATCCTCAAGGTGCCCAAAATTTCCACATCTAAAACATTTCATGACAATGAATTTATGTTTCGGTTCTTCCTCCTTTTCTGAAATGAACAACATCTCATTTTCATTATCACTAGAAGAACTTTCACTATCACTGCTAGAACACTTACTTGCTTTGTCTAGGTAGAAGCTTTTCTTGTTCTTGTGTGAATACCTCTTTCCTTGATTGTTGTGCTCATCTTTGTTCTTTCTGAAATACCTGTGCTTTTCAGAATCCTTGCTCTTAACATCCTGTATATCTTCATCACTTTCATTCTTGGAAACAGTACAGTCAGTAGCATAATGACCGAATTTCCCACAGTTGAAACATCTTATATTTTTCTTGCTTTTGTGCTTTCTGGAAAACTTGCCTTTCTTGCTGTAATATGCCTCTTCATCACTAGAAGACTCATCACTCTCTTGAATCTGCTTGCCCTTTGATTTCTTGGTAGCTTTGAAGGCTGCCTCTTTCTTAACATCAACTTTCACTTGAGTTCTCAGCTCAAATGCTGCAAGTATACTATGGAGCTCATCCTTCTTCAATTTATCTAAATCTTTAGCTTCCTCAATGGCAGAAATATTTTCACTAAATCTATTAGGAAGAGACCTTAAAATCTTATCACACACATCATTTTCAGCAAGTTCAAGACCTAAGTCTTTCATGGAGTTAACAATCTCATCCATACGAAGCATGTAGTCACTAATATTTTCATCATCATTCATTTTGAGTTGTTCAAACATACCTTTAAAGTGTCTCAATTTGGCCTTTCGGACATTAGCATCACCTGTATGAACCACCTGCAACTGTTTCCACATTTCACTAGTTGTCTTGCAGTGAATCACTTTGGTAAGATCAGCCTTCTGTAAACCCTTCAGGATTGCATTCATGGCTTTTGAGTTGCTGTGATGTAAGAGCCTGTCTTCTTTAGTGTATGGACCATTTACAGGGATAGTGTACCCATCTTCAATTACTTCCCAAACCTCATTACCAAGTGCCATTAGATAGACTTTCATTCTTGCACTCCATAGACCGAAATCTGATCCATCAAGAATAGGTGTTGCATTGCCACTTGAATAATCCATTGTGTTCTTTGCAAACTTTTCCTTCAAGCTGTTAAACTTTTCGAAGGTGCTAGCTCTGATACCAATTGAAGAACACAAGCTTATACTGAGAGGGGGGGTGAACAGTATAAGACCACTTTTAATTTTTTCTTTCAAATCAGCTTTCAATTCAATGTTATGCAGAAAATAGATAGCAGTATTAACAATAGTAATCAAGCAATGCACAAAACATCATCCACAAAGTGACACAACAATTTACGTGGTTCACCCAAGGTGGGCTACTCCACGGATAAAACTTTTCTCTAAAAGTTATATCACAGTTCTTTGGGAAACCTTCCCAATTACAATGTTTATGAGCCTCTTGCTCAAAGGAGATACCTTCCCCTAATTCTGCTTTGGCTGGTGATCCTCTAGAAGACCTCTACCTCCTCTGCCCTTAGCAAGTGGAACTCTATCCACAGAAGACACCTGTCTTCCCTGCTCTGGCTGGAGATCTCTCGTCCTCAACTCTATCACCGCAAAGCTGGTCCTCGAATATGCACTAAACACAGTCCTTCGGTCTAGCACATATGTCCTCTATCTGATCTGCACCAAACATAGTTCTTCGATCTGGCACAAGTCTGTCCTCTTCCTCTTTCTCTGTTCTGTTACAACCGCACTTGGTCGAGACTACTTTTGCACTGATCACGCAAACACAGCAGCACAGACTTTGCACACTCTGCCTCTCGATGATCGCACTTCTCTCCCACACTCTATCTATGAATATCACACTTCGAACGCACACTTCGATCGATTCGACTCGACTCGCTCTCTTGCGCACAATAGACTTCACTTGCGCAAATTTGATACACACATTCGATACCTTGAAACTCAAAAATAGTCCTCCTTTTATAGCATTAATTCATGATCAAAAACTTAATCTTTAGTCGACTGATACCCTAAAGATCGTCGGTTACAAAACCCTAATCTTCGTCGGCCTAGATTTAACTTTGTTGGCTTCAACCGCCTCTCCGCTCTGTCACTTCCCTGTAGCTTCCATCATGAAACTACAACATGTCACGATATCGTGACACTTTTACAGCCGTACACCTTCTTTTGCCTGCTGTCATGAAATCGTGACACTTTTGCTTCTTTTGGCTTCCTATTAGTTTTTGTCATGATATCGCGACACTTTCTGCTTCTGCTGACGTCATCTATACTCTTGCCATGAAATCGTGACCCTTCTATCTTCATGGCATCCTTCTCACTTCTGTCATGAAATCATGACACTTTTGCCTCTGCTGACGTCATCTTCACTTCTGTCGTGAAATCGTGACATTTCTCGCTTCTTTAACTTTTTCTCGGCTTGCCCCAGCGAAAATGGAACATGTCACGAAATCGTGACACTTTCGCTGCCTTAAGCTTTTCTCTGCCTTACGCCCGCGAAACTGGAACAAGTCACGAAATCGTGACGCTTTCGCCTTCGAGCTCTTCCTTCCTGAATTCATCGTGAAATCATGACGCTTCTTCTGTTGAAGACTTGCTAACTATTTCTGTCATGAAATCGTGACACTTTCTCCAACTGAATGCTGCCATCTCAACCTGTCACGAAATCGTGACATTTTTTGCATCCATAAGCTGTTCCTCCATCCTGTCGTGAAAACGTGACGCTTTCAGCTTTCGTACACTTTCTCTACTGCCTGTCGTGAAATCGCGACGCTTCTCATATCAAACTCTTTCCTTCGCTGCATGTCACGAAATCGTGACAGTTCTCACTTCGAGCTTTTCAGCATGTCGCGAAATCGTGACAGTCCTCAACTCGACCTCTGCAGCATGTCACGAAATCGTGACATTTTACATGTAACTTTCTCTCTTTTCGAACTTGTCATGAAATCGTGACAGTTCTCTTTGCGGACTCTCTCTTCAGCATCATGTCACGAAATCGTGACACTTTTTCGTCCGTACAACTTTCTTTGCAGAATGTCGCGAAATCGTGACACTTTTCCTTCTCTGCCTTCCTGCACTTTTCGAGTCGCGAAAATGCGACATGTCGCGAAATCGTGACACTTTCCAACTTGCTCTCCTTCTCTGCCAACATGTCACGAAATCGTGACAGTTTTGCCAACTTCTTCTCTTTTTTCAGCATGTCGCGAAATCGCGACAGACTTGCTAGAACTTTCTCTCTCTTCAAACATGTCGCGAAATCGTGACAGTTTTGTCAGCACTTTCTCTCTCCTCAACCATGTCGCGAAATCGTGATAGTTTTTCCAGCACTTCTCTCTCCTCAAACATGTCACGAAATCACGACAGTTTTTCTAGCACTTTCTCTCTCCTGAAACATGTCGCGAAATCGCGACAGTTTTTTCCAACCGCTTGCATACTTTTTCTTACTTGTCTTTTTTTTTATCTTTTGCAACTGGGCTACTCTGATCTTCTTGGAAACTCACTGTCCAAACTGAAACCTACATCAAAACACATTCTTTGACATCAAACCAAATTGCTTCAAGACCTTCTTGACATCAATGACAACATCTACACTTAGAGCAAAGGCAATGTACCCAAGGTACCCAAAATTGCCAACAAGAGTATTGAGGTTACAACTTCGAAATTGAAGAGACCAAAAAAAACTCTTTACAAAAAAATATAAGTAAAGGAATGGAGGAAGAGTGGGATGTTAATGCCTCTACATTATAAGGCTCTCATCTATAGTGCTGGTGAGAACCATTCTTTCTTGAACAAAATTTTTTAACTCCCTACGAGTTGACTGTCTACAAAGTGCCTTGGATTCAATGAACGTGATTGAGAGTTGGGAGTTACTTTTTTCTCAAAGCTTGAGGATAGGATTGTACCACAAAATAGTATGTGTTCACTCCTGAAAATTCTCTTTGCTACCAAATGAAATTTTTTCTCCCTACAAAAAATGTGTTACACAAAACAAGCCACACGAAATGCTTTCTTTAGATGCAAAGAAGTCAAATGGGTGTTGTCTTGAAATATCTCTTCGCTACCAAAAAAAATGGTGTCTCCCTACAAAAACAAGTGTTACACAAAACAATCCAAAATGTAATGTGTTATGTCATGTTGTTGCACCATGTAACAGAATGCTTAGTACCCTTGAAAGGTCTCTTCGCTTCTAATGGTAATGGTTTCTCCCTGTAAAAATATTGTTTTACACAAACAAGCCAATTTCTCCCTATGTCGCAATGAAGCCAAACTGATCGCTTTCTCCCTGCAAAAAACAATTTCTCATACAAAACAAGTGACAACGAGTGGCGTCGTAATGTTATAATGGATCACCATTTTGATTTGAAAGGTGCGAGCTATCGAATCCCTACAAAACAATGAAGTTATAGAAAAAGAAAATTTGGATATACCTTATGATCAATATGGATTCGAATTGAGGGAGCAGAGCAGGTCAGTTTCGATGATAGGATGGAGGAGATAAATAAGGCGTCATCGATAGGAGAGTGGAGGATGTCAAATCAAAATCATATTGGAGTACTCCTATTTGTGTTGATGAAATTGATGCCAATGAATTCAACTGATAGTGCTTTGCAAGATGTGTCCTCTAAATAACTATGTGATTGAACTCGTAAGAGGGAGGGAGATGCGTGTCGAGCTATAACAAAAGTGAGGAGTGCTTTGAGAAGTCAAGGCACAGCATTAAAGAGGACATGTCACCAAGCATTAAAGAGGATCCCAATGGTCATTGAGAATAGGACCAGTTCAGAGTTACAACGGATGTCAGGAGCACTGTTGAGATAGGAAGAACGGATGCCAAGCAAAGCAAAGAGGATCTCAACATTTATTTAGAACAAAAGGACCAGTTCTATGTTTAACATTCACCTAGACATAGCTAAGAGAAGCCCAATGCATGAGATCGAGAGGCTCTTTGAAAACAAAACCTTTTAACACATATCAAGAAACATGTGAGCAAATAAGAGAGGAGAGAGCACATATATCGATCAACAGAAAAATACTACAAATCCCTATAATAGCAGTATGGTTGTGTTGCTAGATTCATCTTAAAAAGAGAGTGAATTACAAATCTTTCGATGCAAAGAGGGGGAAAATAAATTATTGATACCTTATAATAGACATAAATGCTAAGTGATATGTGGGAAGCACACCCAAAGAAGATATCCTTAAGCTCTAATACTAGAAGAGCTTTACAATAATTTCCCTCTTGCTTCGAAATTATACAAGTTGAAAAAAAATTGCTAAAGAATTATTTTTCAACAAAATAAAATGTTGTTGAAAAAAAATGGTTAATGGATAAAAACGAATTTTTCACAACTTTCAAGCAAATTGAGTAAAGTTACAAAAAAAATTATCCCAAAATAAATGAACCAGATCCTAGAAAAAAGTAGAGCTTCGAAAACTCAAATGCTTGCAAAGAACTATCCTAGCTCTGGTACCATGTTAGAAAACAATATTTTATTCAAAGAAGGAAATAGATTTATAATATCTCAAGACTATAGAGAAGCTCAATATACTGATTTATTTATTCCATGGATCAACTTTGTATAAATATAAAAGTTGATCATTGAGAGCCGTTGGATTACAACAACTCATCAAATTTGATCTAGACTATACTGAGAGTTCACCTGACTCATGGAGGAGTGGTAACTCAAGTAAGTCTATCCTAGTAGAACTTAAGAGAATAATTACTTATTCTAACAGTAAGATGGCCTAGAGTGGTGCAATAGAAATAATTGGAGGATGTGCAATGCTAGTAAGTTGACTTTTTACCATGCTTTATGTTTTTAAAATAAAATGAACCTTATTTTTAGTTTTTTTTTTTGTTTTTATGCACTTTTTTGACAAATAAATTTAATATTTTTATGTTTAGGGAAAATGGGTATCCAAAAATTCCCTTTGCCCAAAACCATACAGATGGGTGTGCCCATTTTGTATGGATTATATAGATCCATACGATTTTGTAATAAATCATATGGATTTGTACGATTTTATTGTTTTTTAAGAAATAAATGTTAGATGACTATGAAAGATTTTTTATGTAAATTTTGATATGTGTGGACTGATGGGCTTGTTTTTATTATTTTGCAAGTGAAGGAGTTAAAACCTCGTCATCGATTTTTGGATGATGCAGAGTGGGAATGGCTACATAAGATAGGTTTATATGAGGTAATATGCATGCATGTTGTTCGATGTGATCATGCATATTTGGATGTCATTTATGAGTGATAGGATGCTGACAGAAACACCTTTCATTTTTTGATAGGGGAGATGATGATTAGCCTAGAGAATATTTATCAAATTTATCAACTTCTTGTGAATAGATTACTTGTGGTGATAATGCAAGGTAGGGAGGTTAGATATAGAACATTGTAGAGTGCTTTTTGTCTTGCTTGGGGTGATGTGAGGGTGTATAGTGGGGTGTGAAATATGGAGAGAATTACTAGAATGGGTAGTTGACCTAGCACCATATCTTATTGATGGTTTGTATAGGTATTTATGTGTTGCCTGATGCTTTAGGGGTGATATTCCCTTGGGACATGATTTAGCTCATTTGTAATATTGGTAGATTATGGGAGGTGCTTTGCATGGGCCCCTACTTTGCTGGTCCAAACTTATTGAGAGTTGCATGGTGTACGGATGATGACCAAGACATCTTTGTGTAGTAATTTTCTAATATAGTTATGGTCCTAGGAGCACAATTTTTTTATGATACCTAAGGGGCTACCATTTGAGGCTCATGTATTGTTAGGGCTAGATGTACCGTACTCCATGTAGTGGTGACATGATATGGACGAGCAGACCGAGCAATATCTTGAGGGTCATACCATCTACTATAGAGGATAGTTTGGGGTCTTGAGAATATTATCTAATAACCCTATATAGGGGCTCCAATTTGGTAAGAGGATGGCATATAAATGGCCTTTGTTAGGCAAGTCAAAAGGATTGTTGGGTAGTATGCCTTTTAGGTTGATTTCTTTCCATTCAGTCATATGCAAAGATAATTTGGGCTACGACAGGGTGTGCTTTCACCTATGGTTATTTGTAAGGTTCAAGGAGATCATATGATATGTCCATAGGCAAGGGGTCTTTAATATGCCCTTGGATGAGATGCTATCTTTACCTGATATGGATGACACTAGAGTATGATTCTTTGTGTATGACATAGATATGGGAGCTTGGAGTAGGAGTGATCAATGGGGTTAATGATGTAGGACTAGAGGTAGCACCTAGGAGTCAAGGGGTATATGTTGATGGACTATATGACATTATATGTAGGGCTACATTAGTGATCAATGATGGAGGAGTAGTATCTAGTATTAGTATTTTAGCCATAGCCATGAAAGCAGAAGATGATGATGATAAGGGTGCCTGTCAAGAGGAATCACCTTTGATAACATGCTAGTCATACAACTAATCATGATGTGTTTGTTTCTTCTACTTAACATGTTTTAGATGGTATAAGGGATTTCTAGAGAGTCAAACATCTAATTTTAATCATCAAACTCATTTATTAGTCAAGTGATATTCTTCTAAAACCTAAACCATATTGACTGAGGTTGAGCCTATCATGGATCTATGTGTGTATAGAGTGATCAGTTCATTTATCCATTTTGAGTGAGGTTGGACTAACCAATTGTAAACTTAGCCGGTTAATCTAGCTCATCCACAAGCATTTATTGGTTTGTACAAAAGAAGGTCACTAATTTGATAGGCATGTTACCACTTGTAAGACATGCTTTAGTACCATTCAAGCATATATAGCCCCAACAAATATTAACCCCATGATGTATGAACCTGAGGAGCTCAAGGATTCAATATTTTTGATGGTGCTCTTATTCTCTTTTATTTCATTCTTTCTTTTTTGTAGATTGTCCTTTTATCAAAATTTAGGGTTTTGAATTATATAAATAATAGGATGAGTGGGGGAAACCTTTAACTTGGTGTCTAGTGTACACAAGGTGTTGTCTTCCATATACTCAACTCCAGTAAAAGAACTCCAGTCAACCAAGGAAACTCTAAAATTGTATTAGAATCCAATGACAATTAATAAGGGTTGATGGGATCAACTAAAATGGTTTACTAATAGAAAATACTTCCATTACTAAGCAACCTATGCATAAGATTGAACACGACATCATGATAGTTGCGATAACTAGTGCATGGTGTTGGATGTAGTGAAAAAATACCTATTTGCAAATGAATGTACTTAATGTTGTGATAATGCAGACATTGGTGAAATGCATGATGATGTGATGCCTATTTGCAAGGACATACATAAAAAACCTTGTCATTGATTAAGTGAACCAAGTGTGATTTTTTAATGTATATTCACATATCCAAAAAAGGAGACAATAACATAAAATAAGTATCATAACATGATATATGTATGGATGCGATAAATGATGTAATTGCAAATTTTTAGTGATATCAGCATGACTAGAGTTTCTATCAGAATATTGGCCTCCCTTCTTTCCATTGCCAGAAGGTGATTTTTTACCTGTATAAACGAAAGATGAACATGAACATCATGTTTAAAAAATAAAAATTACTGGTAAAAGAAAACTATTGTTCAAGACAATAGGATGTCTGACGATAATTCTTGACATATATAGAAAATATCAAGGAAAGAAAAAAAGCATGCTTGATATTGGTGCTAAAATAATAGGAAAACCTCCTTATTGAGTGTCCATGAACAAGACGTTTAAAAAAGGAAAATTAATGGTAAAAGATAATTACTGATAAATGGTTTTCGTTGTATGTTAGTCACCCTTTGTTAGAAATATTATATTTTTATAGCAAGTTTTAATGGAATAAAGAAACTAGGCTTGAGATTGTGCCCAAATAATAGGTAAACATCTTTATTGAGTGTCAATTAATAAGATATTTAAAAATAGGAAATTTAAAGCTAAAAGAGAATTACTAGCAAATGGTTGTGGCCTTGTGATAGTCGCCTAGTGGAAATCACTTTATGCCTATTGTGCTATGTCTGTCGCAATGTGTTTATTGTATTGTGTCATAAAAACTAGATGTCTATAACAAATTTGAATGGAAGACAAAAACTAGGTTTGAGATTAGTGTCAAAATAATAGGAAAACCTCCTTATTGAGTGTCAATGAATATGATGTTTAAAAAAGGTAAATTAAAGGTAAAATATAAGTACTAGAAAATTTTAGTCACCCTATGCCAGACACCCTATGTCAGTCACCCAGTTTCAATCACCTTACATGAGTCATCTAGTGTTATTCACCCAATGCTAGTCACCCTGTGTTAATCACCTAGTTTTAGTCATCCAGTGTCAGTCACTCAGTATCAGTCATATTATGTATGTTTCCTAGTGTCAGTATCTCAATGCTTCTCATCCAATTTCAATCACCCAATTTTAGTCATCTAGTGTCATTCACCTAATGTTAGTCACCCTATATTAGTTAGCCTATGTCATTTGCCTTGTGTCAGTCAACCTCTATCAATCGTCCTATGTTAGTCAACTTTTGTTAGTCACTCTATGTCTATCGTGTTGTGATTGTCATGTTGTGTCATTCACCCTATGTCTTTTTACCTGTATCACCCACACTATGTCAGTCACTTTATGTCTATCATATTGTGCCTTTCACACGATGTCTATCACACTATACATTTTACCATGTGTTTGTCATTTTGTGTCTGTTGCACAGTGTCTATCATCCTTTATATTTTTTCCCTCCCTTTGTTCTACTCTTTATCGCTTATTGCTTATTGTATCTCACCTGTTGTGTATCACTTTCTACTGAGGAAAATTAATGTTTTAAATGTATGAGTATCATTCTCATGTTAGCTATATAATGGGGGTATAAGAGGTGAATTTGATGAGATAAATATTTTTTTTTTTAATTTGAAGGCACAAATTAGGCAGGAAAGCTCTATGAAATAGGGACTAATAAGTATGATAGTGGGGTGAATGGACCCTAAAGAAAATATGGTCCTAGAAATTTTGGGTGAATGGGCTGACGTTTAGGGTCCTCATTTTCACCAAGTTAAAATTGTAAAAATCCTAATATTCATCCTATTTGCGAATATTCGCCACTGTGCATAACCCTATGTTTGTCTATCTTCATATTCTACCTAGTGGGTCTATCACTAATATCAAATAGTAATTCTAAGGTAATCATCCTCTTAAGGATGTTATTGTTGTGAGGAGGTTTCCACAAATATCTTAGTAGATCCACAAGGGCCAAAATCCCTATGGGTTTGTCCTCACCTCAACTCAGTGTGAATTAGATTTTTAAGGGGTTCACCAAGAGTGTTTTTAAGACTCACTCCAAGTCTGTGTAGGGTTTGATGTGTGAATTGAACAATCACCTAAGTTCAGTTTCAACTATGATAACTAATTGAAATGCTTTAAAATGCAAGAAGACAAATATGCAAAAAACAAGAGCTATCCTAAAATGATTCTTTCATTGGATGAAAACTAATACTAGAATATAGAAAGTAATTTTTTTTTCTTTAAGCAAAGGATGAAAGGAAGGTGCACAAATAAACTATCCTAATATGTAACTACATGAAATTTTGATATCAAATGCCTACATAGAAAGGAGAAGAGATAAAACTAATTAAACTTTCTAAGTTCTTTAATATTTAGTGCCTAATGAATAAAGTGAATTTAGGGTTCCTTTTAAGCTTTTTTTTCTTTTATTTTTCTTTTATTTTTAATGTTAATAGGAAACAAAGAAAATAGAAACTCAAAATAATAAAAATAGAATTTAAAAAAATACATAAAATATATACTAAGAACACTTACCTATTTTTATGGTTGTCCTGATTTTCACCCTGTAGATACAAACTATAAATCCAAGCAAGCACCTACAAAGTGGAAAAACTCAAAAGTTTGGAGTTAACATTCAGGGGCCTTCTTAGGCCACTATAAATATTAGGCTCATATGTGAGGCATTCAATCCCCCTTGATCCTTAAAATCACCAAAATTAAATATAAAAATGATTGACCTTTGATAGTGGAATTTAATTCATGCTCAGTAAGGGATGAGCATGAAATCGAGAAAGATGCAAAATAGAGAACAAATAAGAAGGGTTTGTAGAGAGGGGAAAATAAAGGTAACAGGCTGATTTCATGGTCCCTAATTATGGACCATGAATTTATTCTATGAATAAAAAAACACAAAAAAATAAAGAGGAAGTAGAAAAGAGAGGGAAAACTTACCCTCAATTTTATGGAACCAATTTTTTGGTCCTTATGTAGAGGCTACAAAATCGCATTGACTACGAGGAGGGAAAAAGGGAATCAAAAAATGTTGAGAAAATAATTGCTGCAAAATTTGTACCCTGTAAGAGGGGACCACAAAAAAATGAGACAAGAGGAAGCAAAGTGAGGAATCTAAGGATGATTTACAGCTATATAAAGGATTTTAATGAATAAATCTAAAGTTATAAGACTAAAAAACATGAGCTAAAATGATAAATAATAAAATAAATGAAGAAGACAAAAGAGAAATGGAAAGAGAGGCAACAACTAGTAAAGGAATTTCCTCTAAGATAAGACTAATTATCCTTCTTAAAAGCCTTTCAATATGGTGAAGCAAAATTGAGAACTTGAGAAGTAAATAGCAAGTGAGCATGATCTATCAAAAGCAATTAATAACTCTATCAAAAATTAATATGTTTGTTGTTGCAAAAATACATCTCAATGCCTCTACTTATAGGTATTTCTAGGGTAAGGTAGGATAAATGATTAGGTTAAAACTATGGTTAAGGTTTGAAAAGGTAAGGTTGGCTAAAGTTCAGGGTTTAAAGAAAAAATCCCTAAAAAATATGATTTCATGGTCCTTCAAGACCAACCGTGAATTTTTGAAAATGATAATTGAAGGCTACTTCAGCCAATGGTAGTGCCTAAATAGACTGTGTGAATTGATGGTCTATCTAGGAGGACTAAAAATTCAATGAAGTATGGGAAAAGGCTCAAAATTGAGAGTTAGGGAGCTCAAAAATTGCATTTGGCAATTTTGAGAGGCTTCTTAGACATCTAAGAAAAAATTGACTCATTTAGCTGGGTTAATTTTTTGGTGTGTACATTTTAACCCCTCTTTGATGTATTTATGGTGTAATAAATGCATCAAATAAAGTTATAGATACCTTCAAGCTTGAAAATGTGGATACTAAAAGAGGTAGGAATTTTAGGTAGAGGGACGATGCAAAAATAGTGTAATTTTGAACACCTAAAAAAAATTGCATGCTTTATGGGGTAATGATGGCATCAATGTCCCCAAGGCCAAGGTGCCCCATCAAGTTTTAGAAGGAAGGAAAACTTCTTGAAGAAACTCAAAATGCTAGAGGGAGGAGGATGAAGAAGAAAGGAGAGAAGAAAGAGATAAAGGGAGAGTAAAAAGGAGGGGAGGGTGAAAAGTAAAATTATTTTCATCTTACAAAGAAGGAGAAAGAGAGCTCTGAGAGAAAAATAAAAGATGGTGCTACTAGTCCACTAATCGGTGATTGTGAGGGATGAGGCTAAAACAATGGTGGAACAAGCATAAGTAAGCATCTAAACCTTCCTATTAGGCTAGGATTAGGGCTATATCTAGGCTATATTTGATGTTTTTAATTTTTTTATATTTTTTAGAAGAAATTGCCATGCAAAGGGCTAATGCAAAATTGTGTATGCCATTATGAATACAATAATAATATGAATTTGTGGACCAAGATCTAAAAAATCATGGTCGATTGCAGCAAGCAAATTCATAAATTTGCACCCTAGAAATATGGGGCATGAAATTGTGAAGGAATAAAAAGAAAAAGAGAGAAAGAAAAGAAGAAAGGAGAGATAGGAAGAATGAAAGAGGGATAAATAGAAAGAATAGATGCATAGATTTATTTTACCATGGTTTTTAATTTTTTTTTATGATGATATAGATACTGATGAAATATTTTTTTAAATTGGTTTTTGCAATTAGACATGCTAGAGAGCAGAGAGTGATTATCGAGGACAATGGAGCCATATATGAGAGAGTTTATAGTGGGTAAAAGGTAGGTTCTATAGGTTATGGGGTTGCCACACTTGGTAGATATACCTCAGGTGGAATGCAATAGAGAACTCCTAAAATACTAATCAGGCAATGGTACTCAAAGTCCTCAACTTTTTAGCTAGCAACAAGGGAGGCGATCGTCACACTAGAGGGTGTGGTGGATCTTGAGGATCCCAATCAGAGGGATGGTAGTGTATAGGGCTCATATACCCCATACAATACCACAAATATTATTAGGGGGTCCAAATCATGCGATATAACAGAATGAGTTACATATTGATGAGATGCCCAAGAGCTTTGGGGTCAATGATTTGACTTGTGTGCTTTACAAGGTGGTGGAAGGACTACTTGTGTGTCATACAAGCAGGAGGTACATGCCATGGGCTCTAGAAGGAGTGGTGGTAAACATGTGAGACAAGTAGGTATAATTCACATGGGGACCTTATGTGGTAGTTTGATTGTACAATATGTTGTACAATATTATGTATAAGAGAGGTAATGGCATCGCTTATGTGATGCTCTTCTACGTATGGTGCTAGGAGCATATAGTAGTACAGGGACCACACGGTCTACTAGGACCATTGCCCAACCTAGAGAGGCTAGTTGCATATAGGTGGGCCCAACACTATAAGCACATCTATAGGATATTTTTAGGGATATTATCACTAGGGTGGAGGATGGTGGATAAGCTATGAGATTGGAAGATGATCTTCTAGCCATGGCATCAACACCTAGGGTGGTAAAAGGATGGATTTGATATAGCTAGGATTTTAAGGATCATATGGATGATCATAGACCAGAATGAGTAGGAGCTACATCATTTTTACTATATGTAAAGGTAGTTCAATATCTAACAGTAGATACCATACTTAAAGTACTACTGGTATATATGGGTGAAGAGATTATGCATAGTATCTTTTGAGGTGTATAATATTCATGGGTTCCTTGAGATCTTTGTCATCTAGGGTTGCTAGACGATAGGCTCCTAGTCTGAACTTGGTTGTTATGACAAAGGGACATATACAATTGGGCTGAAATTTGCCCTTCAAATCATTCCAAGCATTGGTGTTCTTTTGGTTTTCTTTGAGAAAAAGGACCCCTACTTCAAAAGAATGACTACAAACTTTCTTAGTGTAAGTTTGCTTGAGCCTATTCTGATAAGCTCAAATATGCTCTAAGGTATGGATGTATTTCTTATCAAGTAGCTCTAATTGGTTTAAGTAAGCAAGGTAAAACTCATCACCAACAAAGGCATCTTATAGCAAGATGTGCAAGGAAGGAACTTCTAGCTCTTAAGGAAAAATAGCATTGGTACCATAGACCAATACATAAGATGTTACTCATGTAGGTGTTCATATGCTAGTATGATAATCCCATAAAGCATGATAAAGCTGAATATTCCAGTCTCGACCGGTCTTATTAACCAAATTTTTAAGGATCTTAACTAAGGATTTGTTAGAGGCTTTGGCTTGACCATTACCTTGAGGGTAATAGGGGGTTGACCATTTATGTTGAATCTTGTATTTAGCACAAATTTTATGGACATCCTTGTTCTTAAAAGGAGTTCCATTGTTAGAGATGATGACATAAGGTATTCCATACCAACACAAGATTTGGTTAAGGATAAACTTAGAGACCTAAACTCTAGTGACCATGGATAGTGGTATGGCTTCTACCCACTTAGTGAAGTATTCGATCGCTATGATGATAAACTTATGACCATCAAAAGAAGTGGGATTGATCTTCCCATTAATGTCCAATCCCCATATGGAGAATGGCCAAGGGGAAGAAATGACTTGAAGGTTTTGTAAAGGTGTGTGAATAAGGTTGTCATGACATCGAAACTTATCACAGTATCAAACATAGTCACATGCATTCTTCTCCATGGAAGGTCAATAATACCATATCCAAAGGAGCTTATTAGCAATTGCATTGCCACTAAAATGGTTTCCACATGATTATTCATGGATTTCACAAAGGGCTTGTCTTGATTCATTGGATTTGAGGCATCATAGAATATTTTCCTCAAAATAACGTTGACATAAAGTATCATCGATTATCATAAATTGACACACTCTTTTTTATACAAAATATTTTTCTTATTATGATCTAAGACTTCAAGAATTGTACCATATTTTAAGAAATCAAATATATCCTTGTACCAGGGCTTAGAACGAGAAGCTCCAATGTTTAAGATATCTAAGGGAAGTTGGATAGAACTAAATTTTGTAGGCTCTCAGAGTTGTTGAATGATAATTGTAGCTTGATTATATTCTAACTCCAAGGGGATAAGGGATGCATCTATGGCCATGGTATCCACATGGTGGTTAGAGGGTCTAGAAATAGATTCAATGGTTATCTTCTCAAATATTGACATAAGCTTTGTAACAATTTCCTTATATGGCTTTAAATTTTTATCTTTAGTATGATAAACATCATTGACTTGATTGACTACAAGTTGAGAGTCATCAAAGATGGAAATATTCTTGAATTTTAAGGTTAGGGTAACCTTAAGACCCAAGATTAAGGCTTTGTACTCTATAGAATTATTAGTGCAGGGGAAGTTCAACTTAAAGTAAAGAGGGATTAATTTCTTTTGGGGTGACTAGAATGATTCCAGCCCCTATGCCCTTTAAGAAACATGCTCCATAAAAAATTAATATCCAATAATCTTGGTCTTCTATAACAAGGTTAAATCACTCATCAATAAATTCCACTACTAAGGGATAGGTAGACTCTAAAGGTGTTATGGCTAACTAGTAAGCAATCACCTAATATTGTATAGAGCTTTGACTAATGAAGATTAAATAAAACTCACTAAGGGTAAGGATCCACATGGAAGATTGACCTAAAAGGTGAGGCTTTGATATTAAGTAACAAAATGGATCAAACCTTGAAACTATTAATGTCTTATGGCTAAGCATGTAATATCACAAATTTTGAGATGCAAACACCACAACGAGGTAAAGCTTTTCTAAAGGGGTGTACCAGGTTTCATAACTGACAAGGGTTCTACTAATATAATAAATTCTCTTTTTTATTTTGATCATCATGTTGTGCCAACATAGCCCCTAAATCTTGGGTTGTGGCTACTATATAGAGCAATAAATTTTTGGTTAGGTTAGGTGGGATAAGAATAGGCGAGGAAGTGAGATACCTTTTGAGTTCATCAAAAGCTCTTTGGCACTCATCATCCCACTTATACTCCACATTCTTGCAAAGAATCTTAAGGAAGGGTTAACACTTATTAGCTAGTTGGATATAAAACATCTAGTGGCTTGAAGCTTCCCTTGTAAACTATGCAACTCAGTAAGGTTGTGTGGAGGAGGCATATTAGTAATAGCTAAAATCTTGGTTGGATCTACTTCAATGCCTCACCTAGACACAATGAAACCTAAAATTTTCTAGATGTGACTCCAAAGACACATTTAGAGGGCTTAAGGTAAACTTTGTATTCTCTCAATCATTCAAAGATATGCCTTAGATCTTGTGCATGAGTTTCTTGATGAATGGAATGACCAAGAAGATCATCCACATAGTCTTCTACAATGTCATGCATTAAGTCATGAAAAATATAAGTCATGGCCCTTTGATATGTGGCACCTACATTCTTTAATCTAAAAGGTATAACTTGATAGTAGAAGGTGCCCCATGGAGTAATGAAAGTAGTATTGGCTTGGTCTTCAAGAGCAATTTTGATTTGGTTGTATCCTAAAAAACCATCCATCAAAGATAGCATTCCACATCTAATGGTGAAATCTACAATCATGTCTATGTTGGGCAAGGGAAAATCATCTTTGGGATAAGCTAAGTTGATATCTCAAAATTTGGTACATATTCTGATTGTGCCTTCTTTCTTGGTGATAGGAATGATATTCGATATCCAATTAGAATAGTCAATTGCTTTGATGAAACTGACATCAAGAAGCTTTTGAAGCTCTTCTTTGACCAACAAGGTAATCTTAGGGTGCATCTTTCTAAGTTTTTTCTTGATGGGCTTAACATTAGGTCAAACTACTAAATGGTGCATAACTAAAGAAGGGTCTAGCCTAGGCATATCAACATATGACCAAGCAAATATGTCTTGAAATTATTTTAATAAATTGGTCAACTACTCTTGCTCTTCAATAGAGAGGGCTTTCCCTAATTTAAGGATTTTAGGATTTTCTAAGGTTCCAATGTTAATGTCTATGGTTTATTCAATGAGGATATGAGACTCATCCTCATAATGAAGAGGGGTTGGGATTACTCCTAATTGCTCAATATCTTTAGGAGACATAGGAATTTGATCCTCTTGAGGGTTAGAAGACTCGACATGGGTAACACAAGGGACTGACCCATCAAAGAAGAAGTTATTTTGGAGGATATCTTCATGAGCCATATCACAAAAGGTATCTCCTTTAGCATACTCTCTTGGGGTTGCTATTAACTTAGGATGGACCAAGGTAACTATGTTTTAAAATAAAATGGTGGATGGGGAAGGAGGTTCCTCATCTTGATCACTCCAATCCAAGCCATGATGATCTATAAATTTAGAAAAATTTATCATTTGATCATCATCTAAATCAATAGGCAAAGGTTGATTCTTATTAGGGATGTAGCCAATGCCACACCTCCTAAGCCAAATTTCAACTTCTAAAGGTTCTTTGATTCCTTGTTGTTGAGGGCCCAAACCTTTACCTTGATATCCCATGTTGGTTAGGATTTTCTTGGGTAATGGGTAATATTTAGAGAGATAACAAGTTGCAAATGGTTTTTCTATGGGTAGAGGGTTACTACCACTAATATTTTCTTCACAAGAAGTTCCCACATAAGTAAAGGTACACATGCCTATGTGTACTAATTCACCCTTCTTATGGGGTAAACCCAAAGTTCATGGTGAAGGTGGTAGTGTGGCTATATCTATAAAAGGATTTTGGATAGATTGATTGATTTGATCATTATAAGAAGGGATGATTTGAGGCTCTTCATTGATTTTTAATATTTTTAGCTTCTTGATGATTTTAGGAGGAATAATAGAAGAAGAAGAAGAAGAAAGAGGAAATTCATTAAGAGAAACTATAGGACAAAAATCTATTTTAGCTTGGGCTTTCTCAACCATTGAATAATATTGAAATGGATGAGGGTCACCCAAAATGGTTATAATTTTATTTTGAAATTCATACTTAAGACATCTATGAAGAGTTGAAGGGACAACCCTCATGGCATGAATCCAAGGGCATCCAAGAAGAATATTGAAATAAGTTGAACAAGATACTACATAGAAGAGAGTGTCAAGAATTTTAGGTCCTACTTTAAGAGGAAGGGAGATAATGCCATAGGACTCTTGGGCTTCATTGTTGAAATTTTTTATGATATCAAAATTTTTAAGATCATCTTCCCCTAATCCAAATTTTTGGATGAGTTGAAAAATACATATGTTAAGGGATGAACCATTTTCAACCAATATTCTCTTGATAAACTTATCCCCAATGTAGCTTGTAATATAAATGGGAGAATCCCCTTGTAAGATTGTGGAGGAAGATCATCTTCATAGAATATGATATGATTAATCCCAAGAGTACCAACAACATTGGCAAGGTTATTGGGTGGAAGATCTTGAGGGATAGAATATTAGATTAATAGTTTGATCAAGTTTTCTCTATGTATAGAAGAGGTTTGAAGAAGTTCTAGAAGAGAAATTTTGGTTGGTGTATTTGTTTGTTGTTGTTTGAGATTAAAAGAGGGTGTTGGTTGAGGTTTTAGAACTAAGGATTTTTTATCAATACTTTTTTTTTCTTTTGCATATTCTTCAAGATAAATGGTGGTCTAGAAGATTAAATAAAATTTAGGTTCTCTCATGTTTGAGGTTATTGGGATTTTTGTGATTAGGATTGTTGTCTAGTGGTGATTGCTATCATGCCAACCATGTTGTCATAGGGGGTGGTATAGCATGATAGGAAACTTGATTGGTTGTTTTTTGTTCATGGTTAGGAAAAGGGTTTTGAAATATCCCCATGTCTTTATTAGTGGATGGATCAATTTTAGAATCACCTAAAACAAGGTGATCCTCATCTAAAAAATCTTGAACTACATTTTTAAGTCTTTTACATTGGTTGGTGAGATGTCCATCCACTCTATGGTAATCATAATGTTGATTGGGGTTATACCAATTAGTTATTATGTCGGGTTGTCTAATTTTGGGTAATTCAATCATTATATCATCTATAATTTTTTTAAGGAAGGATGATAATGATTGTTGTAGGTCAAAATGGCTACATCTTAGAGGATGACCAAAATTTTACAAAATTTGGCTAAGTGTTCAATTATTTTTCTCAAATTTGTTGATTTCCTCAAATCCATGATAAATATAGCCCAAGTGATACAAGAATAATTTTGTTCCACGATTGCCTATTTTTATTTTATAACCATGCAAAAATTAAAAAAGCACAACGGAGGATAGAATCTGCCAAAAACGTGATTCTGTGGTTAAAAAGTTGAAAGTGGATAGAAGATCATTTTTAAGCGCATTGGCAGAAGTCTTTGTTAGCAATGCAAAAATGAGAAGTATGTGGAAGCAAGAGCACAATGATCGAGCATCCAAAAATTTCTAAAATACTTAAATCCATAGGAATATCTATCATAATAGGCTCAAGTGCAAAAGGAAGCATGGATACCAAAATCCTTTGTTAGCAATGCGGCCAAGAGCAAAGAATAAATATAAGCTTGATTCTACTAATTTTCTTAAATTTGTGGTTGATGTGATCAAGTGTGGTCAATGTTCATCATGGTGCATGATTTGAATGACTTTATTTTTTAGTAGCGTAGTCAAGGGGAAATAACAAAGTAAAGGTATGAAACCACACATATCCACCTTGCCATGATTAGAATGTGCAAAGCCAAGAAAATTAAAAACTTATGCATGGATAAGCATTATCTTTGGTGGTGGTGTATAAATCAGGAGATCCTGCACATAATGTGGTAGATGCACGACCATGGGATAGCTTCAACAATAAATAAGATCCCAAAACCATGGATTCATGCATTTTTATGGATATGACAAATAAAAGGGTTTCACCTTTCAGAGCTTCATGAGTCTTCAAGAAAAAGTGAGAGAATGAAGATGAATTCTAGTGGCCATGGGGTAACAAGGCCAAATAAAAACTATAATTTTACCCGATTCCGCACCCAAATCTTCCAAAAGTAAGAAAGAACAAAATTTATGTGTGGTTTCAAGAAATGTAAATATGGAACGCAATCGTGAGCCATATATCTACCAATTTATTATATATTCTCATCTCTAGATCCATGATGTAGATTTAAACTACTATAAATTTTAAATTTTAAGCATGATTCTCACTCAGTTGCATGGTAGAGACAGCTCCAAAGGTCAAACCAAAAATAAGGGAAACCAAACCGATAGGAAGGCAAACATCATAATCCATAAACTTATAGAACCTATTGCCTAATAGATTCAGTGGTAGATCTACGACCATGAGGGCATAGCAAGAACAAGGAATGACAAATTTTGAACCTGTGCAATATTTCATGCAACTATTTCAAGAATATAAAGCTAGATAACACCATTGATAGCAAGTTGCAAGAAGATCAAGAACTCTAAAATTTCCCTGTAATACTCAAAAATGAAAATATTGTAAATTTATAAATAGAGGTCAAACCCTCATTTCAAAGGGTCAGCTCTAAATTATTTGCTTGCACTACTATTATCTCAAACTTACATTTGTGTTTCTTATTGATCATAATTTTATGAAGTTATTTCTTCTACTACTACTATAGTTAGTTTATTCTATTAAATTAAAATGCTAAATTAAATCAAATTGATATAATCCATTTTTGCATGTGTACTTATGATGATTTTATCTTTGTTAGTCATGGTGCTAATCTAATTCTATTAATTTGGATTTTTGGTGCTTTATATTTTTGGAATAATTCTTTAAGTACGTGAAAGACTCTTAAATATGGATGATTACTAAGTTTCAAATTTTGTTAGTCCCAAATGGAAATTGACTTGATAGAGGATTTTTTATGGATGCCTATGTTATTAGCTTCACCCGTCCATTTTAAATTCATTCATTTATCAACCCTTTCATCCCTATCTCTAACATTTTACTACTTTGAGCTAAAAGGAGTCAACATCTATTAATTTGATAAGGTATGCTATCCTACTCTAGAGGTTGGGTTAAAGCATTTTAATCCTTCCAATGTTTGGTCTGGGCTATGATCAGTGGATGCTCACCTTCTAAAATTATCCAAACGATAATAAAAATTCAATATTAGCTTGATCACAAATCAGACAACAATATTTTTTGGCATGCCCAGTGGGATAGTTTCCACTAAATATATTTTCTTGCCTTTTACCCAGAGGAATCAAGATTCAATGAATTATCCTAACCTTGCTAAGTGGTGAAAAAAAATTCCCTTGATGTTTACCTAATAATAAGACCCAATAAACCCTTGTTCATCACTTTCATATTTCATGTTTACCAGATCAGTTGCTAAGAACAATAAAGAGCCTGCACATTTCTTTGAGTTATTCCCAAAATCCAGGATTTCAAGATATCCTTCCTCTAAAAATACCCTTGATGAAGATAAATCATTTCCCACTTATTAAAAATATTTTGAACCTAGTACACCTTGTACTTAGGTTGATATGGAGCAAGAATAGAATGCAGCTCAATAGAATTTCCATGATTGGAACATTACTAATCCCCTGTCTTTTCAACATATGCATGATATTTCCCAAGCTGCACTAAAAGCTATACCCACAAATGATAGTACTACAAGAACTATATATGAACATTATTAAGATGTCTTTTCTATGGCTTCTATTCATAATATCAGGAATGAGGATATCGGTGTGAGATTGTTAGTCCTTTCCTTTAGAGGTAAAGTCCTAGAGTGGTTCAGAACTCTCAAAAATGGTATTATTAGTTCATGGGCTGATTTAGTAGACCCCTTTGTAGAATAATTTAATGATTCTACAAATCCATTTTCACTCCTCACCCATTTCACAATCATTCAAAGGCATCCTCAAGAATCAATATCTAATTTTAACCTTAGATTTAGAAAAACATGGAAGAGGATCCCTAATGAATTCAGGCTAGCCACTCCCCTTACTTACATGAATTATATCAAAGCATTAAGGCTTGACATTGGATTACAAACCCAAAAATCAGGAGTGACCAAATTCCTACAAATCTATCAAATAGCTATCCATACTAATAATAATTTGATTTGAGTAGGAAGATTACCTCCCAAGAATGTTATGACATATTATCCTGAAATAATACAACATCCTCAGTTCACTAACACATCATTTCTTTCAATGGATATTCCTTAATTAACAACTCAATTTCCTTCAGTGAATCCACCTCCTCACCCTAACCCGTATATGCTTCAATGCATTTTCCTCCACTTCTATCTCAAGCACCCCAAGAGTCCTTGTTTCTTCTTGATATTTAAAATACATTGAAAACTATCAACAACAAGGTCAGTGTGATGGAAAAGATCAATGGAAAGATCTCAACAAAGGATATTCCCCTATGTTAAAAATATTAAAGACCTAGTACCATTAGCAATACAGGACCTAAGGTTAATTCCAATCTAGAATATTATGGTTCAACCCTCAAAAATAGTATAGTGGGTGTCTTGTGCCTAGTCTTCAATGATTCCCATGATCCTTATTCCTATGTCATGTACCAACATCATGTGCAACATGCCATAGAAAAGGCTAAAATGACCCAAAAGGGAAGAATCAATATGTTGTGGCAACATAGACAATTTATGGTTGGCTAGGATCCCTTGGAAGAAGAATCAATTTCTATCCTAATGAGATCTAGAAAGAAATCATTGTAGGTAGATCCATAAAATATGGGTCAATTCCAGGTCCCCTCTCAAAGAATAAAAGAACCACCCCTACCTAATAATGATAAATTCCCAATCCTGCAGATAGTAGAAAAGGAAAATCTAATTCCCAATGAACAAGAAGGGTACAAGAGTGCTTAAAAGCAAAAGGAAAAGGATAAAAAATAGTCAATTTCTTAAAAAGAGGTAAGAGAAAATTTGAAATTCCCCTCTATCACCAAGAGATAAAGAATTTAAGTTACACAGCAATATAAAATAAAATTTGGTGAGTTAGATAGGAAAGAATATAGGACCCCTTTAGAAAAACCTAAGTTCGATATTGTGGAGGAACTAGAAAGAACCCCATCTACAGCAAGTCTCTATGGCACACTTCATCCTGGCCAAATTGATTTGTTGAAAGCATCTCTAAATAAAAATTCTTAGGGAATGGAGACTAGTACTATGTATAACTTAGTTTATAAGCAAGAGAAAGTGTCTCTAACAAATTTAATAAATAAACCTCCCTCTTTTTATATTTATCTAAGGATAAAATGGTGGATAATCCATAGTTGCATAACAGATTTAGGGGCTTCAACCACATTCATGTCTAAGGCAGTGTATGATGAACTGGGAATAGAGTACAAACGTTCATGCCTCTGAGTTTTACAACGTGATGGAACTCCAATAAATATTGTAGGGGTTGTAAAAGATGTGTTGATAAAATTACATAAGGCTCTAGAGTTCACTATTGTGCAAGAAATTGTGGTGGTGGACCTTGAACCTTATTTTGGCTTATATCTTTCCAAATAATTCACTAGCTAGGGGGTTACATGTATTTAGACTATTCTAGCATGATGATCCCTTAAAAAGGTAAAAGGATAAGGTTAAATTTTGAAAATATAGTGTCATATCATATTGAGAAAATTGAGGAAGATATGTATAGTCACTCTATAATGGAAGAACCAAAGTTCATGGAACTCCTAGAAGATTTAGAAGTTGATGAGAAATTACCATTCAGAGAGGTCCATGATCTGCTCAAGATAGTAATTGGTACATATAACATCTTGTCTAAGACTCGTTCCATTTCCAATCAATCATTAAGATAATCTAAAATATGGACAATGTATTTTTATGGTGCAAGGTGCAAGAATGGAGAAAAAGCAAGAGTAGTTTTAAAATTGTTAGAGTATATTACATTATTGGGTACATGTTAATGTACCACCTTTGGTACATTACTAGAGTAGGAGTTTACTTTAGAGTAAATTTAGGTAGTTACTTCAAGCATGTAATAAATGCACAAGTGTTAGAATGTGCAATGATGTAAATGTGCATGTAGTCCACATGTACATGAGTCATAGGATAGAGTCAAAGGTAGAGTGAGGGCCAAGGAACTTATCTTCCTATATATAGGCCTTATAGTGAGTGAAAAAAGAGGAGATAATATAGAGAGTGCATAGTATAGATTGGTAGAGGAGTACAATGTAGTTCCTTTAAAAATAGTTTGTGGAGTGTTCATGTCCTCCATTATACTACATTGTACTATTTTTGTGAGCTTTCATTAATGGTATATTTTTGAGTTATTGTAGAAGTTTATCTCTTTATTTTCCTACATATTATAGTGCCATTATCATATAGATATCTTAGATTGCTTATCTTACATCTTGTGGTTGCATTTCCTATATCATATACTCATCAAAAGCTAACAATGGTATCAGAGCACACGGTAGATCGATAGGAAATAGGGAGAGCCACAAGTGAGATTGAGAGGAATCCAAAAATATCATTTTTAGAATTTTTGAGATTGCATTTGGCTAGAGTCTTTCCATAGGGTTGCAAAAAAACTCGTGAAGACTAGGACTCAACATTAATTCCACTAGATTGACAAATCAACTAGTGAAGATTGATTATCTCTAGATTTAGAGTTTCTTCCATTACAATCCTAATACTTTGTTGCAGGAAAAAGGAGATTCAAAGAAAGTTGGGAAGCTTCCTACAAAATAGCTAGGAAGAATATCTTCTTTGGAATCAATCCAACACTAGAAGCAACAAGAGGAAGATCAAATATTTGGAGGCCTGAAGAAAAGGTCCCATTGCTAGAGATTGCAGACCTATAGAGTGTAGAAGAAGAAAAGGCCATAGGAGCCTTGTTGCAGATTCAAGGAAGAAGAGACTCAAGGAGAAGAGTCTCCCAGTGAAGATAGGAGATTGGTGATCTCCATTGAATATTGAAGACTTCACCTTGAAGGAGTAGAATAAATCAGCCTGAGAAGTTGAAGAGACCTACAAAAGGTCCCATTGAAGAACTTCCAAATTTGGAAGAGATAGAGAAGGACTAGAAAAATTCCTATTCCTAAAGCAATAGATTTTAGAGATCCAAGAGGGAGATCTCATTACAAAACTTCCATAGTAGAAGGTTGAAGAAAATGTCTCATTGGGAAGACCAGAGAAGCTATGAGAGTGAAGACCCTAGAGAAGAGGTCTCAAGGAGAAAGAAGGAGAAGGATTGGAGAGCCTCATTGAAGGAGATTCAGAGAAGGCCATTAAAGGAGTTCCTAGGAGAACTCATTGGAGAAATTTACCACCAAGGAGAAGTTCTTGATAAAGGAAGAATTTGGGATAATTGTCACCATCCGACAACAAGCCCAAGGGAGAAGGATTTGGCAAGAAGCTTGCCAAATTTTAGAGGAGATTGGTGAAGACCTCAAGACTTTTATATTCTTGAGAAGAAGGCCTAGATTGAAGTTAGAATTTGACAAGGAGGTTGAAGGAGAAAGGAGCTAGACATTACTACCAAACCTAAGAGGTTTGAAGATTGCCTTTGAAGGCTAGAAGGCTCATTCAGAGAAAGGAGATCTGCTAGTTTCTACAATAGAAAACTGAAGGGTTCTTGAAGGAAAATCTTAGCTATGATTTGGAGGAGTTCCCTACAAAATTTTTGAGATTCAAGGATAGCATTTTAGTGGAGAGATTGACTACTTTGCAATCTAAAAATTTTAGATTTGAGGATAGCAAGAAAGCAACAACTTGGGCAGCATCAATAGCTGCTAAGTTTTAGATTTCCAGGATACATCCTGAAGGAGAGTTGAAGCCACCAAACTACATATTCAAGCAGTAAGTTAGAGGAGGTACAAAGCTACAAATTGGTGTGTTGAGAAGTTATTTTGGATAGCAAAGAAGAGTTGCAAGTTCATCTAGTAAAAGGTAGCAATAAGGTGAATCTAATCACCTTGCAATCCTTCATCTACAGAGATCATTAAGGTAAGCAACTTGGGTGCATGAAGGTTCATTAGTTGAACTTTAGATTTTTGGTTCATTATTAAGATTTGTTAAGCACCATATTAGAGTTAAAAGTTGCAAGGAGAAGGTTGCATATTAGAGTCTTCAAGGGAGTGCAGAAGATAGTTTCTTTTAAGGTTAATACCTGCACATTAAAATAGGAGTTAGATATATTTTGAAAGAAATAAAAATATCATCTTCCTATTGTCTAAGTTGAAGTAAAGAAGACTACATTCTAAAGCATAGATTATAGTGCATTAAGAGTTCATTTACAGGAGTAATAAGGAGATATTGCTATTGCACTATATTGGTCTTTCTTAAAGATTATTAAAGGTGCACTAAGTATTTTAGTTGAAGTGAAAATTAGTGCAAAGTTAAGTTGCATGATTAAGAGCTTGGATTCATTGTTGCTAAGTTATCCAAGTAAAGGAGTTAGAGGTTAGTGTTGTCTAGTAAGGAAGGTAACAATACATTATTATTTTCTCTCAAGGATTAGAGCAAGAAGCCACCATATCTAAGAAGCAAGGAAAATCTTCCACAAGAAGACTTAAGGAGATGTATAACTTTGATGCAAATTAAGGGACTTAATCCTATCTATTGCAAAAGTATTTGCATTACATTGGCACCGATCTTGTCCTTTCAAATATAGAAAATAGGGACAAAAATAAGAGTGTCTTAAAGACACTATAATAGGTATCAAAGGTACAGTCTTTGAGTGGCCCATTATCAAAGTTTGAGGAGAAAAATTCAAGCAAGGGAGAGAGCCAACAAAGGGCTCACAAAGCTAGGTTTCAAGGTGTCTAAAGACACCATATTCATCACTATATCCAACACCTATAGCAATTTTAACCTATAGCATAAAATGGTCCATGTAAGGAGGAAATTATCTACTGGTTATCTACACAAAGAGATAGCAAAATCATCTACGTAATAAGGCTATCTATCAATGCATATCAATGTAAAATATAGTGAAAGGACAACACATTACAAGTCCAAAGAAGCAAGTTGCAAGGTGAGGTCAAAGGTGCTATACCCAAGCCTTGTCTTGGATGAACTACCAGCTGAGTGTAGAGATATTTGAAGCACTGAATCCACCATTGGAGTACCATAGAACCTCCATTGCAATGCCCTAAAATTACCATAGCTAGATCCAACCTCATAGCATCATTATTCACTTGGAAAGAAAGTGTTGAAGAACAAGAACACAAAGGGCATCCACTAGCAAGAGATATACAAGGGAGAAGAGACATTGAGGAAGTCTTTACATGCATAAGTTTGGAGTGCCACTTGCAATTCATATCCAAGGCATCTTGTGCCACTTGGCACATTCAAACTTCGCACCCATACCATGTTTCTAATGCTTACATAGATAAGAGACATTTGAGTTGGAGTAATACTTGTCTTGAAAGTATTGAAGATGTTACAAGGGCATATTAATCATTGAATTCTATTTAAGGAGTACTTGAGCATTGGAGACACCCAACATAACACTCATAACGTATGCACCACTTATCTAAAGCATAAATAAGGGAAAAAATCTAGGAACACACTAAGTAGGGTCATGAAACCATTAATAGTCGAATGAAAGAGGAACTCATAAAAAAAATGAGGTATAAAATACAATGCTATGTAGAAAATCCATGGAACAAGGATTCAAAGCATAGGAATATCATCATAAAGTGCCACCCAACATAGAGCATTGAATGCTCAAATTCCATACGTTGGAATAGAAGAGTGCAGTGTAGAAGAATACAATGTAGAAGAGTGCAACATGGAGTGAAACGAAGATCAAGGTCAAAGGCCATATTAATCAGCTCATCACAACACTCAAAGGTAAATTATAAGGTATATTTACTTTCAATTAATTGGAGATATAAGGTGCATACTTCTAAGGTTAAATTATTGTAATCTTAGCAAATAGAAAGCAAATTGAAGATAGAGGAATATATCATTGCATGAGATTCAAACCTTACTATATTTTGTAAATAATTAAGTAGGAGATATAAGGGTTTCTACCTTAGAAAATTAATATTAATTTGCAAAATATTATTTTCTAAAATTCTAAAATTAGGGAGATATAAGGAATACTACATCAAACTTTAACTAATTGGAATTTAGAAAATTGAACTATTGAGAACTAAAGGTTGTAAAGAAGCAAAATTATTGTTTGCTTGAAAGTGTTGGAATTTATTGCTTATACTTGTCTCATAGTCACATTAAAGAGATAAAATAAATCCAACCATAGAGAACTCCATCAAATTGATAAGTGCATAGATCAATAGGAGAAATAAGGTGAAATAGGAGTTGATTATTATCATTCCCAAAACATTATAAAATCAACTCAAAAGGTGAACTATTACTTGCTAAGCACTTTACCAAGATTAGAGTATATTAATCTAAACTAGGGAGTCATAAGGTAGTCTACTACAAAGGATCTATCAAAAGTGTTCTTAAAATACTAAAGAGCTAAAATAATCCTATCATATACTACAATGGAAAAAATAACAAGAGGGATATTTCATCATAATGCACACTACAAGAGGACTCAAGATCAAAATCCATCCAATATACCATATCAAAGATGCAAAATCACTTCAAACTCAAACAAATTCATAGGTCAAAATGAAAAGGATATTTGGTATATTGATTCTGGTGCAAGTCATCACATGATAGGAAATCTACAATGGTTTGATTGTCTTGAAGTCACTAACAATTACAGGTTGAAAATTGCAGATGGAAAATTCTATCACATACATGGATATGGGTGTGTAACACCTAGTAAATCATTTCCAAATTTTCTACTACATAATGTAATGTATGTTCCTAGATTATCATCTAATCTTATTTCAGTAGCAAAGATAGTAGAGAGCAAAAGGATAATTGATTTCAAACACATAAATGGAGTTAATATGTGTCACATTATAAATAAAAATGAGATTGAAGCTACTGGATCAATCCATAGAAATATATATGCTCTATATTCTATCAAAACTTCACAAGATATTGTTGTGTTTCAAAACAATACTAATGCATTTTCTAAGGAATAGATTGGTGAGAATGAAGAACCTATATATCATAAAAGTAGAAGAAGAAATAGAAGGTTCAAAATTAAAAGAATGAGAGGACAACAAAACTATGCACTACTTGGCCATCTACAAACTAAAGAAGAAGAAGAAGAACTAGAACAAGATACTCATCCAAATTCAGACAAAGAAGACAATGAAGGAAGCAAGAAAAAAGAGCTCAAATTCCAGAACCAAGATCGAAGATCCATATTGAAGACTAAAGTCTTCAATACCCAAATAATGTAATACAGGAGGGTGTTAGAGTATATTAAATTATTGGGTACATGCTAATGTACCACCTTGGGTACATTACTAGAGTAGGAGTTTACTTTAGAGTAAAGTTATGTAGTTACTTCAACATGTAATAAATGCACAAGTGTTAGAATATGCAATGATGTAAATGTGCATGTAGTCCACATGTACATGAGTCATAGGATAGATTCAAAGGTAGAGTGAGGGCCAAGGAACTTATCTTCCTATATATAGGCCTTATAGTGAGTGAAAAAGAGGGTAGAGAATATAGAGAGTGCATAGTATAGATTGGTAGAGGAGTACAATGTAGTTCCTTTAAAAATAGTTTGTGGAGTGTTCATGTCCTCCATTATACTACATTGTACTATTTTTGTGAGCTTTCATTAATGGCATATTTTTGAGTTATTGCAAAATTTTATCTCTTTATTTTCCTACATATTATAGTGTCATTATCATATAGATATCTTAGATTTCTTATCTTACATCTTGTGGTTGCATTTCCTATATCATATACTCATCAAAAGCTAACAAAAATCACCTTCTAAAGGGGTTAAATTTTTTTCCTATAGACTAACTTGGTCTTGCACAAACAATGTTGTTGAGTATGAGGCTTTGTGCCTAGGACTAATGCAAGTAGAAAATATGGGCATTAAAATGTTAGACATTTATGGTGATTTAGAATTGGTTGTGAACCAAGTTATAAAAAAATGTAATAGCAAGCACCACTACTTGAAGGATTATAGGAACAAGGTCTAGGACTTGATGGAAGCTTTTGATGCTTTAAACTTGCATGTTGTTCCAAGGTAGCAAAATCTTCTAGAAAATGTTTTAGCCATCAAGGGATCTAATTTCTCTCCATCTGCAGATTATGGTTCAGCTAATAATAAAAGGGTTATGTTCATTTTCAAACCATCAGTACCAAAAAAGAGGTATTCTGGCAAGTGTTTTAAAATGACAAACATATTGTTGATATTCTAATTAAAGAGGTCAATTGTGGTAGTTCACAAGGTGATATATCTCAGGAGATGAACCAGCAAGAGGTTATACAATTAAATAATAATCATATTTCTAAGGATTTTATTACATTAGAAAGCCTATTTTATAATGAGGATGATAATAAACTAAGATAGATAAAAGTAGATGATAATATCTATAAAGAAATAAAAGTAGAAATGGAAAAATATTGAAGATTGGTATTCGATGCACTGCATGTGAGGCTAAAGGATTCAAAGCTTTATGTTTTAAATACCATGGCATAATAGCTTGGACCTATGATGATATAAAATTATATGATAAAAGCATTATTCAACATACAATAGAACTAATACCTAATGCTAGGCGACTTAGGTAAAAATAGAGACCTATAAATCCCAAGATTGAAGAAATCATGAAACAAGAACTACTTAAGCTATTAAAAGAAAAAAAATATTTATCCATTTAAGCATTCCACATGGGTTGCTAACCTAGTTCTAGTAAGAAATAATAATGGGTATATATGCATATGTGTGGATTTTAGAAATCTAAATTAGGCATATCTTAAATATCATTATCCATTACCATGGATCGATCATATTTTGTAGATAGTAGTAGGGGTTGAAATATTTTATCTACTTGATGATTTCTTTGGTTATAATCAAATCTAGGTTAAGGATGAATACCAACATAAGATAGATTTTACAACAAAATGGGGTAACTTCACTTACCAAAGAATACCTTTTGGTCTATCTAATGCAAGAGTGAATTTTCAAAGATCTATGGTTTATGATTTTGGAGAGCTTATTAAAAAAAAAAAATTGATATATATCTGGATAATTTGATAGTATTTTCCCATAAGAAATAGGAACACCTCAAGCATCTTGAACAGGTTTTTTAGAAGTGTAGAGAGTTTGGTATATCTTTAAATCCAAAGAAATCTATCTTTGCAGTTCATGAAGGCAAATTATTGGGGCATGTGGTATTAGAACATAGAACGTCCAATGATCCAGACAAGATAAAGGTAATATTATCTCTTCCCCTTCCAATTAATATAAATATCTATAATAATTCTTTAGGAAGATCAACTTTGTGAGGAAGATTATTTTTTATTTTGCCTACATTGTCAAACCCATTTTAGAACTATTGAGGAAAAATGTTGAGTTCAAATGGACTGGCAAGAGGAAGCTACCATTCAAATAGATCAAGCAATCCATTACCACTGCTCCAATGTTGGTTAACCTTGTTTTTAATAAAGACTTTATCTTATATGCTTATGGAGCTAAATAGAGTTATGTTGCAGTATTGACTCAAAAATATGATGCAAGCAATGAATATCCCATATTATTTTAGAGTCAAACTCTTCATGAATACTAGATGAAATACAATTTCAAAGAGAGACAGGTATTTGCAATCATGAAATCATTGAAAAGTTTTAGAAAATATTTGGACCAAAGCAAAACTCTAGTATATGTAGTCCATCCTGATGTCAAAAGTTTCATTTTGAAAGGAGATCTGGGCAAAAAAAGAGCAAGTTGAATCACAAAAAATTAGGAATTTTATGTAGAAATTCATCCCACCAAATTGGTAATGGGAAGAGCCCTATTTCAAGAACTAGTTGCTAAACCAAACAAAGAAGGAGGTATAGCCTACCAGGTACTATAATCAGAACATGAAGATGATAGTCTTGCAGAAGAAACATACTAGGTTGATTATCTTGTAATATATTTCCAAATAGTAAGGTGTCATCCCAACCTCAATGCTTCACAAAGAAGAAGATTTAGGCTCCAAGTCTTAATATAAATTTTGCTTCTTGAAGGATTATACAAAAATAATTTGGATGGAGTCCTCTTAAAATGTATCAGAGATGATCAAAAACAAAATATCTTAGAGGAATTTTATGAAGGATTATCAGGAGGCCATTTTTTAGGTAGAACAACCATATTAAAAATTATTAGAGTTAATTATTATTGGCCTACCATTTTCTTTGATACTTTCAAAGTGGCTATATCATGTGATAAATGTCAAATATATATGGGTAGAAATAGAAATGCATTGATTCCACTCAAACCAATTCAGGTAGAACAATCATTTTAGTATTGGGGGTTAGATTTTGTTAGAGTTATAAACCCAAATTCTTTAACATGTCACAAATATATCCTTACTACCATTGATTATTTTACCAGATGGGTTGAGACAATTCCTACCAAAAATGTTGATTAGAGTGTGGTAATTGAATTTATTGAAGGCTTGATTACAAGGTTTGGTATTCCTGAAGCTCTAGTAAGTGATAATGGTCCATATTTCATAGGGGTAAGGTATATTAATTTTTCTAGCATGTATGCTCAGAATGTTGAAAATATCCTTGGAAGAGAACAAAAGGAGTTACCATTTTCTTATGAACCAAGTTCTATGGGCTGATAGGATTACCATAAAAAAATCATTAGGCACAACCCCTTATGCCTTAATGTATGGAAAAGAAGCTATGCTTCCTACACATTTGGAAATCCTTGCCTGTGGGTGAAATTTTGCACCCTTCACCCACTATTTATTTCATAAGTGATATCCTTTTCAAAAGAGTTCACAAATTTTTGAGAACATTAATGGATGGGTAGAAGATATGAAGCAATGATAGTAGCAAAGGGTTGATAAAAGTAGAAAGTAGATGATGGGTTAATGAAAGGAGCAGGGTGGATAATAGGATGGGCGGATGATCCACCCCTTGTTTAGGGTGGAACCATACAAGAGACCTACCCACTCATTGGGAAGACTTTTCAAATGGCCAAGAAGAATAGATATATCATACAACACCCACCCATAGGAAGGATAGAAACTTTCACCCATATCGGGTGGAAGGTGCAAGCACAATTTGGATGAAACCCTAAAAAAGTAGCTACCCTCCTTCTTGATGTCTTTATGGGTGGAAATAAATATGAAGCAAGCACCAAACAAAAATTCAAAGCTCCTGCCATTGCCTAAAATTCAAATAGAAGGTGCATTCATTGTTGCAATAGTCCCATACCTAGTGGTTGTACAAAGAAGTGATTGATTTGAGGTGTGTTTCGAGGTGATTAATTCTAGTCCTTCACCACCTAATCAAAAGACTTTCAGACTAAATAAAAAGGTGAGGTAGATAGATATTAATGATTTGGGCTAAAATTTTAAAGGGTTCCAAGAGCCTAGATCAACCCTAATGCATCTACCTCCTTCTATAAGAACATCGTCATCCTGAGGAGCAGAGTACTAACTAATCGCTATCAGCTTCAAGTGATATATTCCTGCCTACTGCCATTAATGTTTGAATTTTGAATTTAATGTTCATTTAAGTAGTCTCATATAATTCTATAGACTAGATTTCATGGGATTTACTTAGTGACTGGAATTTGCATTTATAAATACAGGTTGGGGGTTTATTTTTGCTAAAGCTATTTGGGTAGGAGCACTCTAATTTTACATTCTGGATTTCATGCACTTGTTCGCTAGTTCTAGAATTAACTTTTCACGCACCAGTCTAAATATTTTTATGAAGGTATCATCAACTAATCGGTTAGGTGTTGAGCTCATGTTTCTACCCATGGTGCACTGCCTAAATGTGTCTTTATGTGGCTATACCCATCCTTTTGAGTTTTTGCAATAGTCATTTTCCCATTTCTTTCCTTCCTTTTCCCTTTTCCCACCTTACAGCATATATAGTTGGAACCACCATAGAGGAACCAACCTCCTCAAGTTATTGACCACCCCGTCCCAACTCGACGATAATTAAATGTTAGTGTTGGTCCATCCCCACCCTTCGTGTCATGTCGGATCATCGACCAACAATTTTTAGTGACTCCACTGGGGAACTCACTGAGTTTTCGTGTGTCAGGAAGTCAAATTTTGGTGATAATCTAATTTTCCTATATCTTCTCAAAATCACCTGGCAACTTTGACTTTCTGACACTTCCAAATCATGAGATTAGTCACCTTCCCATGCTAAAATATCCAAACATCTTGGAGGACTCAAGGTTTGATGAACAACCTTGACCTCTCTAGTGGAGATAATATGTTCATATTGTGACTTCGACTCTAACAAGATATTTTAATACTAGTGCCACCATGAATTTTTTGCACTAGAATGATTTTTATCCCCCCAGTCTCCTATATCGGTATGATATTCTAGAAGCTACCTTTTATGCCTTAGTAAAATATGACAATGGTAGGTGAGTCATGAAAGATCATCTTAAAAATGTGGCTTCTCTATCCACCCTTCACAATATCATGCACAAGGATGTAATGATCAGGTTGTTGGTCACTTCCCTTGAAGGTAAAGCATGGCTCTGGTACAAAACCCCATAGCCAAGGAGCATCTCTACATGGGTGGATCTCATAGATCCTCTCATGGATAAATTTGTAAAACTAGAGGACCTCTTCCAGCCTCAGAATCAATTCACATTTATCAAGAGGAACCCTCTTGAAAATGTGGTAAACTTCAATGATCATTTTGAGAAGAGCTAGAGGAGGATTCCACAACAAATCCTTCCAAATATTCCTAAGCATGTCTATTCTACATCCAGGCTCTTGGCCCTGACATCAACTTCCTTCTACACCAATCTAGGGAAACCAAGTTTTCGTGAATTTATGAGGAGACCATCAGAGTTGAGAAATTCCTTATGTGGAGGCTACTTCTAACTAGTTCCCTTTAGAAGCTAGTACCATATCACCCGATAGACACATATCAGGAGTGAATGTCCCACAATGACCACATCCATGAGGGCAATGTGATAGATCAACCCCAAATTCAGCTAATTCTAGTAAAGTATGTGGATACCCATGAGTGGGAGATGGATCCAATGGTGGATAAGGAGCCAACCATGAGATTGGTGCATCTAGCCAATCTCGAAAAGGGACAGCATGAAAATTTGGTCCATGATAGGTCATCCCCAAAGAGATGGAATATGGTGGAAAAATTCATTGCCACCTTAGTTTTCAATGGCCTAAGTGTCCAAAAGCTTAGGCAAAGCAATAAGAATTATGATTTTATCATAATTCTAAGTCAACATGGATGGTCCCAGATGTGGTACAAGAAATGCCTTAATACAACATAATTTGGTCTAGCCACTACAAATTCATAGGATGATTTTCATATGATATCCTGGCTCAGGCGTGCCTATAACACTGTAATTTTGAGACCACTAAATAAAGCCCTACATTATGCATGACCAATGCATTGGGTGTCACAAATTTTATCAGCAACCAATAGAGCATCAAAACCCTATAAAATGTTACCACTTTGTCAGGCACCAAAAAGCATTAGAAAAGGATTCACCAAGAATTACATATGAAATGTAACATTAATCCTCTATCTTTGTGTTATCTTCCTAGTTTTATGTTCTTCCATTTGTTGTTGTCATGACCTCGTAGCCCAATGGATACATCTAGAAATTATCAAGGCCTCTCATTTTACCCTCAAGAGCTACAACAATAAGCCTTTGTATTCATAGATGTAGGCACAAGGTAAGGTGAACATGGAATAAATAGCACCTTGTGTGTATATGCAGATGAGACCAGTAAGTGAAAATTGCAAATCATGGTTGAAATAGAATGGTCTCCAGGTTGATAACAGTTAGTAAAAGAGGATCACTATTGGATTATGTGAAAAATAAATTCTAGGATAGAAGAGATAGAGAACAATGGTAATCTATTTGCTCTTGGAATGTCTCAGATCCTTGGTGGGTTACATTTAAAGGATTCAATCCAAAAGAGTACCTCATGGAGAAGGGTCTATGCCCTATCGGTTTCACTTGATAAGCTTTGGATTGCTTTTCCCTTCAAGTATCCCTCCTACCTCACCATACCCTTTCTTCCATGTTCCTCTCCTCTTTGTTGCCTGTAACTCTTCTAGTTGGTAACTGTAACCACCATAAAGGATCACACCCGATGGCGTATCCTATTGCAATGAATGATAAAATATAGCATGCATACAAGAAAATGAAATTGACAACAAATGAAACAAGAAGAAAAAAAAATATTCCATTGTATTCAAAATCAAAATCCAATTACAAGTACGACCCTCTTAGGGATATTCATTTTGATACAATATTACAATAGGAGTTCTCAATTATTTTCCCTCTTAAGGGTAGGTGTGATTTCCAAATGCCTTTCATAATAGCATGAACTACTCTAGGATGGAGGTGCCCTCTTCTTCGTGATGGGGAATGAACTCGATAGTTTGCTCTCCTTTGAAACTGTTCCCTACAGTCAAGAAACAACACACAAATGTTAAAAAGATAGGCAGACTCTCATGATGAGGCCCTTTTAGGTAAATTGCATAATGACACCATTAACATGCATAATCAAGAAAACGTACAAAGTGCTTCTAAGCTATGCAAATCAAATCAAGATTTATATAATAGCATAAAGGAAAATAACAGCTACACTATGCATGGATCAGATATAGAGAATGAAGCATAAACATGCATAAAGAAACCATTTAAGTCCTAATTGAAGCATAAACATAAAGAAGTAAATCTAACCTAAATCTACAGTCAGAAGTCTACTAAATTGCCATTAAAGTATGAAAACAACTAATCTAACCTAATTAGCTAGACATAAATGAAAATAGGAAGGTGGTTATACCTCTGCTACAAACCGCAACTCTAGTGCATGGTCTACACTGTAAACCATGACTGACAGCCATGGTTAGCACTCTGATAGGCTTACCCTCAATTCCAAGGGCAATGGTCTTAACCTCCTTGTCCAATTGATGTTCAAGGATCACCTTTGATGTCCTTCTGACAGGTTTGGCGGTTGAATCATAATGATAGGGCTTCGTTTGCCCATATTTACATTTCTTGATCCTCCTAGGCTCCTAGAACTTCCATGGCAAATTGATCATTGGATGAATAGCAAAGTAGCCTTCGAATGCATAAATCCAATATGTAATCTTACAAGGCTTCGCCACTCACTTGATCAATTTACACTCACTCGATAATTCATCAGCGCTTCACTATACAAATCATCTATCTTCTCTCCCCATTTGGAGGGGGTATTTATAGGATGCCCTAGGACTAGGGATGGCTTCCTAGAGAAGCCAAGATCAAGAAGATGTGGTTAGGATAGTTGGAATGGAAGCCTCTAGAATCTTCCATCCATTAACCGCCTTCTTCTAGATCCAATGGTCATTCCAACCGATTTGGCTTGGATTGAAAGCCAACTGAACTTCAGTTAAGACCATAGGTCACAACTATGATCTAGACTACAAACCATAGGTATCAGTCATGGTTCAGCTATAAACCATAGGTCTAGGCTACAATTTAGACTAATTAGGCCAAGGAGCCCAAATTTAGTGGTTAGAACCACTGCTCTATCTTGGAGTCTATCCAATATCTTCCATATGGTCTTATAGCATGTCCATATGAGTAGTCGCCCTCGACATGACACATTTTAGGTGTCTAAATATGCCCCTTTTAATATGCGTTATGAGATCGAACAACGCTAAGAAAAAATAGACCTCCTAAAATGATGTCGAAGTTTCTATGATGATCATTAGTCAGATCAACATTAGATGACCCAAGTCCAGCAAAAGGATGTGCATCCTGGAATCATTTCTTCCAACTCTTTGGAGGCTTAAACTTGAAATAGTTTGCACTCATCATCAGAAATTCGAGTAGCTTTGGTGCTACAATAGGAGTTAGGCCTATATAACCAAAAGGATGAGAGTTACAAATAAATTATCATATTTGCTATTTGGCCCAAGCAAAGGAGTAAGCTTATGATAGTTGTTGACAATGATTCACAAGGATGAATGCAATTTGACAAGATCAAGGGATCTATGATCTTCGGGATCTTCTTTTGATTTTGATTATGATTTTATATTATGACTACCCCCTTAAGTGATGATTCGATGAGGGTAATGACAATGAATGAAGTGACGATGTTGCTTGACCACCATGGATGATCTGAACAAATTTATATTTGAGCAAATTAATGCATTGGCTATGCTTAGTTCAGCTTTTGATTCCAACTATTAATATTATTTGCATGCTTCGATCCCATGGAGCAGTTGGGCTACAATAGCCATTTTAGGGAATCGAATTGATACAAATCCAATCAAATTTGTGTTGAATAAAATTATCGATGAGTTGTTGAAAAAAAGGTCATAGAAGAAATGACATGCAACGCCTCATTCCCATGGAGCAGTCCAGCCACAAAGGCCTTCTTAGGGATTGAAAAGAAGCATCTCACATCAACGATGATAATTTTTTCCCTAAATTTCCTTATGGTAATTTACTCATCTTGTCGATTGCATGGAGCGTAAATCGCTGCAACCGCCAAGTGTATAGGGTAAGTTACTGAATACGAGGTGCATTTGGTGTTTTTAATTATTCAATTTTTTTAAATGTTTTGAATTATACATTGAGCTTATTTATTTTTCTGGGAGGTGCATCACTCCATGAAAGGATTGTCATAGTGATGACCTCGGTTGAATGTAATTTATAATCTCAGCCATTTTTTTAATTTTTAATTGGATCTCGGTGCTTAATTATCACCAAATTTCCAAATTAGTTTGCTTTTATTGATTTCTGACCCAATGGGAGGCATTAATTTATCTTTTTGGCCCTTCCCATGGTGGGAATTTTTCTAAATTTCCTACCAGTTGTAAACCATGACTAGGGTCTACGGTTCCCATTTGCAAATTTGGTAACCGCGGTTCACACAGAATATGAGAAGCCTATAAAATGCTCAATTTCCAAATGTCTCTCATTATTCCTTGATAACGACTTGCAAACTGGAGCTCTGATAGTGATAGCTAACAAAACTGACCTACAACCTACCATACTTTACCCGCATATCGACTCACAACACGATGGCTGAGCGCCGGCAAGCTTCTAGTCGTGGTGGACGATGCGAGGGCAAGATAACTCAAAAACCAAGACCTTGGACACATTACCACTTAAAATGAACCCAATTAAGTAATTGGAAAATCAATTTCACTAAAATACTGGTAATCAAACCTCATCTTAGGCTAGGGTAGCTTAGATTTTATTTTTTTTGTATTTTTGGCCGCAGTATCGCACCCGGCCAGATCTCAATCGGAGACTGTAGGTACTAGTTGTGGTTCCCAATTGGTCAATTTGTGACTGCAGCTACCATCTATGGTCAGCATTCAAAATCCCAACAGTCAATTTTTGACTGCACGTGAACCGCAGGGTTGACCCGCGGTTTGCCAACTTTAGGAAAAATTTGCAAAAATTTTTATTTTTTTAAGTTTTTAAAGGCAATTAATATCATTTAATGCATTTTTGACCTGTCTGATTTACAATTTAAATTTGTAGACCTGCATGATGACATTTTTTTGCAATTTTTTCCTTTTTTACTATTTTTGATGATTTTTAGGTCATTTTTAAAATGTTTTTGCTTGTTTTAGTTAGCTTTTTCCTTATATTATGCTATTTATTTTAGAGATTGACCTCTAGAGCATGAGAGCCTGACATTCTAAAGACTCTCTATGGATAGCTCACTGATGGTGAGTGAGAGTGGTTCGAAGCTATTGGCTTTGGCTATGTACTAGATCTACCCACCATCAGGGTAGATCAATCATATTTGATTGCGTTGGCCTGGTGTTGGAATGTGTAAACCAACACGTTTCACATACCTATAGGTGAAATTATAGTGACACTAGAGGACATCTACAAGATCTTTAGGATCCCCATTGATGGTGAGGCCATCGTCTCCTCGACTTCTAGTGCTAAGGAGTCCATCTTCGATGCCATATTTGGTGCTTGGAGCGAGGAGGCTCAGCGAGCCATTGACCATGGAGGGGTCCACATTGGCTATTGGCTAGGGAAGAACGTCTTCTTCATATGTGAGGCTATTTTCATGCACCTAGTGGTGCAATATTTGCTTCTAGACTCCTCGAGTGTGAGGATTCCCTGAAACCTCTTAGCTACTGTGCACATAGTTATGTAGAGCTCTATTCGCTAGCCACTGATCCTAGCCTAGAGGAGCACTCTATTGGCTCAGCTATACCGTGAGCTATATCAGATCACTAATCAAAGCCGCCAAGGGATCAGCTGTAGTATTCTTCTATATATTTGGGGTTGGTAGCATATCAGGATAGAGTATCATAGGGAGCTACCCATACACATCATAGATATCAATGATGATCGTCAGTGCTATACTGCCTGCTAGCCTCAGAAGGATGAGGGCTTCTATAGCAAGACTCATGCTGGCGACGTCCAGCATTACATTACCCGATTTGCAGGACTCGAGCCAGATGATATCGAGTGGCGGCCATATATGGAGTGTCCTGACTGGCCTGAGGTTGAAAAGTGACATCGATAGTCTCATCGAGACAGATGGTTACTTGGTCAAAATACTGAGATCAGAGAGTACCAATTTTTCTATCATGTCCTACGGTAGTTCGGCATGGTGCAGGACATCCCAAAGATCCAATTTGCTTATAGGTGCCTAGATTTGGAGAGGGATATCTCATGGATTTAGCCTTTGACTCTAGGGGATGCTCCTGATGACTTCTAGGATACTGAGGTTGATATAGCTACAACCATGCTCGAGTACAATGGATGGTGGTCTATGTTATGTTGGTATGGGACAAGGCCTCTGGGTCGAGCGGTAGATCAAGTCAGAGCAAAGGTGGATCCTGATAGGTGCAATGTGCACCAGTGGATAAAGGGTAGCTGGGGCATAGAGGCTAATGCTAGGGAGGATCCTGAGGTTGACCCTGACAAGGATGCTTCTGAGGAGGGTGAGGTCCCTCTTGATAGTGTAGAGGTACTTCTCTTAGCACAAGTGGATAACTTGTAGAGTCAGCTTGGGTGATTCCAGATGTAGTAGAGGGAGCGAGACACTACTATCGCTACTCTACAGGAATAGTTTATGGATAGAGATCATCGATTGACATAGGCAAAGTAGCATATTTCTAGCCTGACAACACGGGCTACCATAACAGAGACCCAGGTTGGTAAGCTCACCCATGCTCATGACTTGACACTAGCACAGAGGGATGCAGAAGTAGCAAAGCAGGATCTTCTTAGGGCATAAAGGGGGGATCCCTCATCCTCTCAAACAATTATGGAGCCTCCAACGACACTAGTAGTAGCACTACGAGGTGGTCAGGATCCTATGGCAGAGATTCAGTGCTTGCAAGGTTTGTTTATGAGTTTCAATGATAGGTACGCATCCAAGGTTGCTTGGGTAGACTAGCTAGTTGGGTACATTCAGATGATAGATGTAGAGGTTCCTAAGGATCCATATGCTCTAGAGTCCCAGCAGACTAGATATCAAACTACAATATAGTCTACTACTAGCTCTAGCCATCACACCCATCAGAGCGAGAGGACACACAAGTCCTCTAGTACACATGGCGATAGTAGTCATACCAAGACTAGGGAGGTAGGGCAGTCTACTGTAGCATCCATCCATAGGTCCCAGTGCATAGAGGTGTCCATTGCACAGGTGGTAGTTGGATGAGTGTTAGGCCTCTTCGGGCTAGGCGATACTCAGGGTGCTTAGCAGGATCTATAGCAGACAGCAGGGCAGGAAGCAGAGCAGGCTCCTGAGCATAGTACTAAGGGAGGCAGTGAGAGCTCTGGTATAGGGGGAGAAGATCAGAGCTAGATATCTACTATTGTAGGATACCTTTTTTATGCATATCATTTTTGGTGTAAGTTTGAGGACCTACACATTTGTAGCCTGTGGATATTTTTGTACTCTCGATGTACTCTGAGATACACATTTATATTTATGATATGATCATTATTATGGCTCATTATTGTGTACTCATTTATTTTTGATTTTATATTTATGTGATGCACATGGATGCAATGCTTATATTATGTTGATGCTATATGATGTGATGTATGGATGACATGCACTAGCTAGCTATTTGATTTATGATGATGATATGTAGTGATCTAGATGTTTAGATGTGCTTTTTGTGATGGATTCATGTGGATGTGATGTTTTTATTAACGCATATTTGATATTGCTTTATTTTCATGAATTAATGTATGTAATGATTTATTTACACGATGTTGATCTAATGTAAATGAACATGTATGCTTTAATTACTTAAAACATAAGGAATGAATGCAAATATGTTTATCAATCTAACGGATGACACCACAGAATGTATAAAAATCATGAATGTAATTGAAAATCCTTAAGATAAGAATTTAATCAATTAATCACCCATATATGAAATGCAATGGTATGCAATGTTTATAATGCGAATGATATAATGTGTCATTCGATTTTCTTTCTTTTGCACTTTGGATGATATGCACGATATAGTCAGTGGCCATCTAAATATTATTTCTAATATCCATCCAGTATCTATCCTATATGTTGATTGTGCTTTATATAATGATGTATCATGGATTCTATACTTTGTAATTTGATGATTTATATGGTTGTATTTTTTATATTTTGTTGCCATGGGAGAAATTTTTGAGGTTTTCCATGAGACTCAAACACCCTATTAGACTTATCAAAAGTTGCATACTAACCACACTAGACTTCTGAGATAAAATGCTTTTGCTAGGATAGACCCTAACTATTCATTATCCCTGTGTGTGCAAATGATTATTTTAAGATAAGACACGAGCATTCTCTGATGTCAAGCGGGATTCTTTTAGCCCATTGCTAAGATAGGGGTTCCACAAATGTATTATCCAATCTCTAGTTCATATTTTAGTTGGACTAAGCCACTAGGCAATACAGGAAACCTGAAGCTAGCTCTTCTATATTCAAACATTGGTCTTATTCATAAGAGAGATGCTAATGCGTCAGACATATCATCATGCATAAGGTACAATAGTGCTGAAAATTCTAGGGATTCAGGATCATTCCTTTATATCCTTTAATTTTTGGGATACTTTCTCATATGTAGTGAAGCAAGGGAGTCGATTCCATCTTCTTTTTGAACTATCTTTGGATCTTCATTTGATCTCTCTTCGAATTGGATTTTGGATCTTCATTTGATCTCCGCTCGAACTTTTTATTTATGATCTTCATTTGATATTCACTTTTGAACTTCACTTTGAACTTTGATTTAAGCTTGTTTTATGATCTTCATTCGATCTTCACTTTTTGGAATTTACATTTGATAATTTTCTTCAAAAACTTTCCTTTGGGGGATTTACTTGAAAAAATTGTTTTTGGTATATCGATCTTATGATATCAATATGGGATATCACTCTGGGGAGTCAATCTATGATATCTATCTAGGGTATCAATCATGAGGATTGATATGGAATATCTCTTTGGGATATTGCTCATTTTATTGTAAGCAAGGGATTCTGAATAGGGAACTAACCTGTGCTTTTTCCAACTGCCAACATTTCCCACACCGTCTGCATAGAGGGATAAGCAAGAATAACTCTTTTTGCTTCAAGCTACTCGGTCCTACTTTGTGGCTTTCATATAACCCTAGTCCTTATTAGGATTGTTTAATTTTTTGATTAGTGATAGGCTTCTGATATTCTAAGGGCTATACTAACTGAACCTTAGCTACAAAAGCAAAGTAAGCTTTCTACGAACTCTTGATAAGACCACTAGGTATGGCTGAGTGACCGAAAAACACTAGTATATCTCCATATCAACATTATAGGTTGTGTTGAAAAACACAATTACTCACATGAATGATGGATTATGATAGATGCAGAGATGCATGATTTAAACACAAATGTGGCATCGTTTGTAAGGCTGACAAACACAGTGCCTTCTATTACGGAATGCAATGGATGAAGAATGCCTATATGCAATGCAGTAATATAGCGAATGCATGTGTAAATGCAAAATAAAAATGCAAAATTCAAGTGCAAATGCAAATATTTTTGTATTTTTATGCTTTACCATTTTTTTTGGATTTTATTGATTTTATAATTTTTATGGGTTTTGAGCCTCATAATTGACCAAACGGTGAGTACATGCCTCTAGAGCCTTTAGATTGACCAAGCTATTTTTAGGAATCCTTGGAGCTTTTGGGATTGACCAAAGGTATTATGGGTACCTTTGGGGTATTTTGGGATGACCAAGCAATTTTGAGAATCCTTGGAGCCTTTGGGGTTGACCAAGCAGTTTTTCATAAACTCTTGGTACCTTTTGCATTTGACCAAAGGGCTAACAGATGCCTTTGGAGCTTTTTAGGATGACCGAGCAATTATAATCAAGTCCTTAGGGCTTTTACTGACACGACCAAGTGGTTTTAGGGACCCTTGGAGCCTTTTGGGATGACCAAGAGATTTTGACCAAACCCTTGAAGCTTTTGAGGTTGACCAAAGGGCTTACAGATGCCTTTGGAGCTTTTTACTTGACTTTACCAAGCAGTTCTCAGGAACCCTTGGGGTCTTTTAGGAATGGCACGTTGCCCTATATACCCCCAATGAGTGTGCCATTCAATAATGGTAAGGGAGGTGCAATACCTCTAGATCCCTCATGTCTCCTTATTGAATTTGGCATGGCTGGTGGGAAAGGTATGCTACCTTGAAAACCCCTAGCATGCATGATATTTACTAAAAAGTAATCAGCCTATTCAGGAAGAGTGATAGAACTCAACTCCCCCAGGTGAATATTTGACCTCATGGGTGTGTCTATGCTTCGGTACGGGTGAACGAGAGAGCCATCCTCATGGATCTCATACTGTTCGACTGGGTCTTCGATGACCCTCTTAAATGACTGGCAACTCTGAATATCATGTCCATGCGCTCAATGATACACACAAAAGGTACCTCTATTAGGTGACCCAGTATCATATGCCCTACGTTTAACTTCGGGCAGTATGAATGCTTGTGCTTCATGTAACTTTTGGAACAAAGAGTAGTCATCTAAAATGAAACTACTCATTGCATCGGCCTATTGGGCCTACAAGGTGACTAACGACTCCGAGGTCACTCATGAGGATACGTGACCTCCACTTCATCATATTGGGACACTCTAAGAGAACCATCTACATGGTAAACCCTCTTATCTATCAAATTTCACACCACACTCTTAAACTCATGACAATCTCGAATGCCATGACCCTCTATTCGGTGGTAGAGATAGTAGTGATGCTCCTTGTAACCCATAGGTTTAACTCTATTTGGGTTTAAATGGATGACATTAGGCAAGGTGATGACCTTAGCCTCTTATAGCTTCTGAAAGATATCAGATATAGACTCTCTGTTGTATCCTCGCTATGATATGCAATGGAGGATCATATTCCTAGAAAGGGACATGTTTGACTTCTTTTTAATGGAAAATAATCACAGGTTCCTTATATGGTGGAATAGACTATATATGCCCCAAGGATTGTGACGACCTTCAAGCGTTGACACTGCTCACCTATTGAACTTGACTACTCTCAACCTCACACTTATGCATGGGATCCCTAGATGTCTCTTTTTGTTGATCTTCAATAATCCTAGGCACATCTATCTATCTATAAGTATGGCTATCTACTTGCTTAAATGGCAACTTTTGACGATGCACTAGGTACATCGCATTGACTTGTTGCCCGAACACTCTAGGCATGAGCTTATTTTTAGGAATTACCTCACATGATTGCTCTTCACATGATTTTTGTTGGTAAATCCTCTCCTCATGCCGTTTTATCTCATCCAACCTTTGTTTATGTGCTCTCTTTATTTCTATGGACTCGCACTCTAGATGCTTACGCTAACGACGCACTTCCTCCAATTGGTCTTGGAGTAGTTGCCTCTCATGGGCTACATGAGACTCAGACTACCTATAGGACTGACTCATGGAATATGATTCACAACTATGTATTTCCTTATATGGATACCTAGGGACTTGGGTTCTCATCATATGTGAAGAAACCCCATGATCTGTATGGTTGAACCCCCTATGTGATGAGGGGAGCTCGCGATGACTATCAATGTCGCACTAGGAGGATTGGATCCTTAGGTGCACAATGAGTGCGACACCTACAAAGGAGGTGTACGAGGTTTGAAATATCTTGAAGAGAACATCAGGAGTGTTCAGAGCCCCTCCATGAACTCTTTGACTCATCAGCTCATGATTGAGCTCTATCATGCCTAGTCGTCATGATGAACCGACTAAAAAAGACTCGAGAGGTTTCCTCTCTTACTAAAATGGTGGCCTCAAGAAGGGCCTTATCTTGATGTATTAAGCAATAAAGAAGCATACAAAGTAAACAATGTGATTATATCCTTTACATTTTAAAAGTTGAGCCCTAAACTATTTTATGTGTTTCAATGATTTGTTGTATCAGTGTAGAAACTCTTATCGTGTTTTGCAAAACTTGTTGGATTTTATTCTCAGTTTAATGGATTTCACTTGTAAGTTTGTAGCTCAACAACTTGGCTATGAACTCCAAGTCACATAAATCCCCCGTGTGTGGTAATTAGGCTCACACCTAGACAAGGAGCACAAGTCCTCCCAGATCCTCACCCATTTTCCCCTAGTCAGTGTTATACCCTTTGAAGAGAATACATGTAAATTTTCTAGGGTACGAAAGGTTCTTGGATTTGGTATTGGTCTATATATCAAGGGTTCATAGGATTTGGGCCAATGGATGGAAGTTATGCCCACTATCGTTGAACCCTACTAGTGGTTGGATGTCAATCCCAACTCACTAGCATTTAAGTGCTTCGTGGTGTGTGTGGTTCCTTTTAATGTACATAAAATAAATGCATCATATAGCACACATGCTCATTCTCTAAATGCTATGCAAATGAAAGATATTTCAAATTCATAAAATGCAAGCTACTCTAGATGCTCTTTAATACTATGCACATTATGATGCTAAATGTCCACTAATTGGGCCTCATGCATACAAACCATCAACACATTTTGATCAAGCACATTGTAGCCTAGGGCAGACTACAATCAGAGGTTTATTGTTCCCAGTAGTGCCTTTCTATTGAAAGCAAAGTACAAAAGCAAACTAGGACAATTGATTTACCATTATTTTTTAGTTCTTTTCCTAATTTTCATTCAAAATAGACCTACTATAAAAACATAGAGAATAGAAAAATGATAGAGGTCTAAAAATAGAACCTACCTCAATTCTTGCACTGTCTAAAATTCTTAATTTGTCTATCTGTGTTGTCAGCAGGAAACCGCAAGTTTGACCTATGATTCTAACTATAAACTGTGCCTTGTACCTGCGATTAAGTTGTTGGGCCATAGCTGATAGCTATGGTCTATACCTGCAAATGCAAAAACCAAAAAAGCATAGTTAGATCCTAAAAATGTGAGGTCCCACCATGATCACCTTTGTAACCACCAGAAAGATTCACACCCGATGGCATATCCTATTGCAATGAATGATAAAATATAGCATGCATACAAGAAAATGAAATTGACACCAACTAAAACAAGAATAAAAACTCTTTATTTTGTTGTATTCAAAATCAAAATTCAATTACAAGTACGTCCCTCATAGGGATATTCATTTTGATACAATATTACAATAGGAGTGCTCAATTATTTTCCCTCTTAAGGGTAGGTGTGATTTCCAAATGCCTTTCAGAATGGCACGAACTACTCTAGGGTTGAGGTGCCCTCTTCTTTGTGATGGGAATGGAACTCGATAGTTTGCTCTCCTTTGAAACTGTTCCCTGCGGTCAAGAAACAACACACGAATGTTAAAAATATAGGCAGCCTCTCATGATGAGGCTCTTTTAGGTAAATTGCATAATGACACCATTAACATGCATAATCAAGAAAATTTACAAAGTGATTCTAAGATATACAAATCGAATCAATATTTATATAATAGCATAAAAGAAAATAATAGTTATACTATGCATGGATCAGATATAGAAAATGAAGTATAAACATGCATAAAGAAACCATTTAAGTCCTAATTTAAGCATAAACATAAATAAGTAAATCTAACTTAAATATACGGTTAGAAGTCTGCTAAACTACCATTAAACTATGAAAAAAACTAATCTAACCTAATTAGCCAGATAGAAATGAAAATAGGAAGGCGGTTATACCTCTACTACAAACCGTAGCTCTAGTGCATGGTTTGCATTGTAAACCACTACTAAAAGTTGTGGTTAGCACTCTGATAGGCTTACCCTCAATTCCAAGGGCAATGGGCTTAACCTCCTTGTCCAATTTATGTTCAAGGGTCACCTTTGGTGTCCTTTTGACAGGTTTGGTGGTTGAATCATAGTGATGGGCCTTCATTTGCTTGGATTTATGTTTCTTGATCCTCCTAGGCTCCTAGAACTTCCATGGCAAACTGATCATTGGATGAATAGCAAAGTAGCCTTCGAATGCATGAATCCAATATGCAATCTAACAGGGCTTTGCCACTCACTTTATCAATTCACACTCACTCGATAATTCGTTAGTGCTTCGCTATATAAATCATCTATATTCTCTCCCCATTTGGAGGGGGTATTTATAGGATGCCCTAGTACTGGGGGTGGCTTCCTAGATAATCCAAGATCAAGAAGAGGTGGTTAGGACAGTTGGAATGGAAGCCCCTAGAATCTTCCATCCATTAATCACCTTCTTCTAGATCCAATGGTTTTTCCAACCAATTTGACTTGTATTGAAATCCAACTAAACTTCAGCTAAGACCGTAGGTCACAGCTGTGGTCTAGACTACAAACTGTAGGTCTCAACCACAGTTCAACTATAAACTGTAGGTCTGGGCTACGATTCAAACTGATTAGGCCAAGGAGCCCAAATTGAGTGGTTAGAACCACTGCTCTATCTTGGAGTCTATCCAAGATCTTCCATATGGTCTTGTAGCATATCCATATGAGTAGTCACCCTCGACATGATGCGTTTTAGGTGTCTATAGTAACAAAGTCTTGGTTGTCTCAAGTTTTTCCTATTGTCCCTTCTTCCCCTTTGTGTCTTTTAGCAAGTTTTTTGAATATTTACTTGTTGTTTCTATTGTTTGTCTTCCTACTACTCTTATTCATAGTATTCCTATCTATGTTGTCCATTTCTACCTTGTTCTTTTGGATTTATTTTCCTTGTCCTCCTTTTTTGCTTCCATTGGTTGTCCCTATTCCTTTATCTTTGCTTTGCTTTTCACCGTGCTAAGTGTATCACTTATTCTGGCATCTCTTCATACCCATTCTTCCCCTCGTGTTGCTTCTATATTCACATCTTCCTTTCTTCTTTATCCTTGTATCCTCTTCTTTTTCCCTTTATTTTGGTTGTTATATATCCTAATACTTCCAGGCTTCTTGTTTCCACAAGATGGAAAACCCCTATGAGTCACCAAAAGTGTGGGTGAAATTTTACACCCTTCACCCACTCTTTCTTTCAGAAGTGATATCCTTTTTAAAAGAGTTCATAAAATTTTGAGAACATTAATGGACATGTAGAAGATATGAAGAGGTAACATTGGCAAAGGGAGAATAAAAGTAGCAGGTAGATGATGGGTTATTCAAAGGAGTGGGGCGGATAATATGATGGGTAGATTATCCACCCCTTTCTTAGGGTGGAACCATCCAAGAGATCCACCCACTCATTGGGTGGACTCTTCAAATGGCTATCAAGGGTAAATATATCATAAAACCCCTACCCATAGGAAGGGTAGAAAATTTTGCCCGTCTCGGGTGAAAGGTGCAAGCATAAACTAGGAAGAACCCTAAACAAGTAGCCACCCTCCTTTATGATGTCTCCATGGGTGGAAAGAAATATGAAGCAAGCACCTACCCAACATGCAAAGCTCCTACCATTGACTAAAATTCAAATTAAAGGTGTATTCATTATTGCAACAGTCCCATACCTAGAAGTCATACAAAGAAGTGACTGATTTTAGGTGCACTGCTCCCGAGGCGATTAATTCTAGTCCTTCACCACCTAACCAGAGGACTATAAGACTAAATGAAAAGGTGAGGTAGATAGATATTAATTATTTGGAATGAAATTTTAGAGGGTTCCAAGGGCCCAAATCAATCCAGATGCATCTACCTCCTATAATATCATCGTCATCTCAAGGAGTAGAGTACTAACTAATCATTGTTAGCTTCAAGTGTTGTCTTCCCACCTACCACCATTAATGTTTGAATTTTAAATTTAATGTAAAATACCTATAAATAGTGGAATTTTGGCTATTTCTAAGGGTGGCTCTTTAGCCATTACAATTCATATGTACGATTTTCGCCATTGTGTAAATATAAGTTTAACATTGTTTGGTCTATGGTTTTGCCTTCATTTATTTGTACTCAATGTATGAATATTTATTTCTTCTTTGGTCATTTAAGTAGTCTCATATAATTCTACAACCTGTATTTCATGGGATTTACTTAATAACTATGGAATTTGCATTTATAAATATGGGCTGGGGGTTTATTTCTATTAAAGCTAGTCGGGTAGGAGCGCTCTAATTATGCATTCTGAAGAGATTTATGAAGGTATTATCAGTTGAGTTGTTAGGTTTTGAGCCCATTTTTTTGCCCATGTTTACTACTTGCATGTGTCTTGATGCAGCTATAATCATCTTTTTGAGTTCTAGCTATGACCACTTTTCTATTTCTTTCCTCCATTTTCCCTTTCCCCACCTTGCTATGTAGATATCTAGAACCATCATAGAGGAACTGGCCTCCTCCTAATATTGACCACCCCATCCTAATTCAGAAACTGTTCAATTTTGGCACTGGTCCACCCTTGCCCTTTGCATGGTTTTAGATCATTGACCAACACTACCCTAAAAATTGCAAACACAGATGATTCACAAAATGAAGACCCCATTAATATGAGACTAATGCAGTTATTATAGATAGAAGAATAGATAAGTGATACTTATCAGTATTTTTAGAAGTATTTGGTATAGACTAAGGGATGGTTTGATAAAAGGGATACACTTAGAAAGTTCAAGGTTGGCGATATAGTTTTAATATGGAATGAAGAGAAATATCAACTGGGTAATCACAAAAAGTTTGATTTTTTTAGGAGGGACCATATCATATTATCGAGTCCAAACATAGTAATTATTTCCAATACAAGATTAATAAGGTAGAGTCCAACCTATTTTTATTAATGGGTATCACCTTAAGCTCTATTTCAAGTAAATTTTCTCTCTCTGTATTATATGTATTATACTTTGTAAATATTTTTGTTTTTGCACTTTGTTTGAAAATAAAATTGACCATGGCTATGAGCTTTTACCATTGTTGTGAGTCATATTCTATTTGTAAGTTGCCTTAGATTGTAGTATAAAGTAAAGTTAGCATATCCAATAGTCTAGCGATCGCTAGACTATTAAAATATCATCTGATCATGTTCAAATCCTAACAGAACTATGCTTTGAAAGGGAAGCATGACTACTCTCAGATGGTAGTACATCATTTAACTAAATGTCTCCCAATACTAGTCTCCCACAATCTAGCCTATGTAAAAGAAAGAAGTAAATTTGAATTTTAAAATAGCAACACACATCGAGGCCATGTTGCCAATTAGAAGTTTTAACCAAACATGAATAGGAAAACTCATTGATACAACAATAGCTAGATTTTGCATGCAAAAAGTAGGGATGTTGAATAGATTTTGCACCTATTGTATTAATGGTGCACACTTTGGAGAACTTATATGTTTGATATATTAGGGTAATATTCACTCTTACCATGCATTCAGTTTTTAGAGCAAAGCATAACAAATACCAAGTTCCAAAGTTTGATAAAATTTACTATTGTTTCCTGTAATTGTAAGTGATCCTATTTACCAAAGTAGTGATGCCTTCATCATCTACAACCACCAAGAAACATGTGGGAGATAAAAATGATGGTTAGAATTGTTGAGCAAGGTGTTGCAAGAGTTTTTTCATTGTTGTCAGCTCAGGTAGTTAGATCTAATAATGCAGTGGACAGGCAATTTAGAAGTCATTCAATGCATGTTGACAGATTTTAGGGTTTACAACTAACCACATTTAGGGTTTGTAGCTGACCATGTTTAGGGTTTGCAATCAACCAAGATTAGGGTTTGCATTTGCATAATCAGCCGACTACTATTAGGGTTTTCATCTCAAAATCTCAAGTATATAAGCGGGGTTGTTTGGAGATTTAGGTATCCATCGGGTGAATGTTGAAGTGTGAGATGCAGCCGTAAAAGCACAGATAGCATAGAATCGACGATATGATAGCGAAGTGCATAATGTGAATGCACACAGAGAGCAGAGTGTGGAACGACACAGAGTGTGCCAAGCGTGTGAGCAGAGAAAGCAGAATGTGCAAAGGGCAAAGTTGATCAGTTAGAGTCTTGCAATAACAAAGGTATTTGTCAAACATTTTCATTCAAAATTGAAGTCCAGTTGGTGCTGGCAAATTAGGGGTTGGTGCTCCTTTCTGTTGGTGCAGATAAATAAGGGGTTGGTGCTCCTTCCAGTTGGTGCTGGTAAACAAATTGTAAAGTTGGTGCTTTGCAAGAGGCTGGATTTGGATGGTAGTCCAAGCAACTGTTCTTTTTGAGGAGTAGCCATTTTGGTGAACCTCATTAAAAATCTATGTTGTGTGATGTTCTCTTGTTGTACTTATTATATTTGTTTATAAGTTTTAATTGTTGTGGTTTTTAGAGCTGTTAATTCATGTTTTGAAATGCCACACTAATCCAGCCTCTTGCAAAGCACCAACTTTACAATTTGTTTACCAGCACCAACTGGAAGGAGCACCAACCCCTTATTTATCTGCACCAACAGAAAGGAGCACCAACCCCTAATTTGCTAGCACCAACTAGACTTCAATTTTGAATGAAAATGTTTGACAAATACCTTTGTTATTGCAAGACTCTAACTGATCTACTTCACCTTTGCAATCTCTACACACTCTGCTCTTTCTTGTGCAATCTCTTCACACAATCTGCTGCACTTCTACAGCCAAACTTTGTAATCAACTTTGCCCTTTGCACATTCTGCTTTCTCTTCTCACACGCTTGGCACACTCTGTGTCGTTCCACACTCTGCTCTTTGTGTGCATTCACATTATGCACTTTGCTATCATCTCACCGATTCTATGCTATCTGCGCTTTTACAGTTGCATCTCGCACTTCAACATTCACCCGATGGAGACCTAAATCTCCAAATAGCCTCGCTTATATACTTGATATTTTGAGATGAAAACCCTAATAATAGTCGGTTGATTATGCAAATGCAAACCCTAATCTTGGTCGGCTGCAAACCCTAAACATGGTCAACTGCAAACCCTAAATGTGGTCAGTTGTAAACCCTAAAATCTATCAGCATGCATTGAATGACTTCTAAATTGCCTGTCCACTTGCATTATTAGATCTAACTCGCTCAAGTTGACAACAATGACAAAACTCTTGCAACACCTTGCTCAACAATCTCCCCCTTTGGAATTGTTGGCAACACCTGTGTACATTCCTGTAACTCTTCTCCCCCTTTGTCAATAATACCAAAGGGCTGCTGCAGACTCCCCCTGAGTCCATACACACCAGACAGGAAATAAATCAGGTTCATAAAAGAAAGGAAAATAATCATTCATCATGGATGCATAAGAGACAACCACACCAGAGAGATATTCAAGTTCATGCAATGATGCAAAATAGGGACACAGGTGAAAAATCCAAGCCCGAGGTCAAGAAAGTCTGGAGAAAGAAAGAAGAGAGGAAATCGTGTCTCCTTGAACTAAAGGAGACTGCTCTTCTACTGCACTAAGCAACTCCAGTTGAAAGTAAGAGTTGGCAGTAAAATTGCAGTGTTGGACAAAAATTGGTACAGATGTGAGTCACTTGTCAATTCTATTGATAGAAGTGAAAATAGCATGTTGAATGGGAAGATTGAAGAAAAAGTTTATAATGTGCAGCCAGATGATTTCCAGCCTGGTGATGAATGTTTGAGGTGCTTTTATAAAGAATTGAGGTAGTCTCATTGGATTCTCACTATAGAGAAAGACAAATAGCTGTCAGTAGGTTCAAGTTTGTTGAGATATTCAAGATGTATATGCAGATGATGTTTGCATTACAGAGCAAAAAGTTGGATAGTTAAACGATCGGTGTATGCTTTCACTAAAATCGGTGGACAAGTTTGAGATTGCAGAGCAACAGAGGGTTGAGGCTCAGAAGACAACGTGAATTGAAGTGGCCACATATTCCCAAGAATAGTCTAAAATTTGACTAGCCATTGGGATCAAATTCTCAGGGGGGGCATTTGTGCATTTGTTCATCTTATTGATCATATCCATGATTTTTGTTAACTATTTCAATGTGGTTCTGAGAATGGTGTGTATGGACTCAGGGGGAGTCTGCAGCAGCCCTTTGGTATTATTGACAAAGGGGGAGAAGAGTTACAAGAATGTACACAGGTGTTGCCAACAATTCCAAAGGGGGAGATTGTTGAGCAAGGTGTTGCAAGAGTTTTGTCATTGTTGTCAACTCAGTGCGTTAGATCTAATAATGCAGTGGACAGGCAATTTAGAAGTCATTCAATGCATGCTGACATATTTTAGGGTTTACAACTGACCACATTTAGGGTTTGCAGCTGACCATGTTTAGGGTTTGCAGCCGACCAAGATTAGGGTTTGCATTTGCATAATCAGCCAACTACTATTAGGGTTTTCATCTCAAAATCTCAAGTATATAAGTGGGGCTATTTGGAGATTTAGGTATCCATCGGGTGAATGTTGAAGTGTGAGATGCGGTCGTAAAAGCGCAGATAGCATAGAATCGGCGAGATGATAGCGAAGTGCATAATGTGAATGCACACAGAGAGCAGAGTGTGGAACGACACAGAGTGTGCGAAGCGTGTGAGCAGAGAAAGTAGAATGTGCAAAGGGCAAAGTTGATTGCAAAGTTTGGCAGTAGCAGTGCAGCAGATTGTGTGAAGAGATTGCGCAAGAAAGAGCAGAGTGTGCAGAGATTGCAAAGGTGAAGTAGATCAGTTAGAGTCTTGCAATAACAAAGGTATTTGTCAAACATTTTCATTCAAAATTGAAGTCCAGTTGGTGCTGGAAAATTAGGGGTTGGTGCTCCTTTCTATTGGTGCAGATAAATAAGGGGTTGGTGCTCCTTCCAGTTGGTGCTGGTAAACAAATTGTAAAGTTGGTGCTTTGCAAGAGGCTGGATTTGGATGGTAGTCCAAGCAGCCGTTCTTTTTGAGGAGTAGCCATTTTGGTGAACCTCGTTAAAAATCTATGTTGTGTGATGTTCTCTTGTCAGTACTTATTATATTTGTTTATAAGTTTTAATTGTTGTGGTTTTTAGAGCTATTAATTCATGTTTTGAAATGCCACACTGATTCACCCCCCCTCTCAATGCCATACTAAGTACAACAAGAATTGCTTTCAAGATACTACCATCAAGGTGAATGATACAATCACGACATGGAAGAAAAAGGAATAAATGAGAGCAGAGGTTGAGAATAGGGTGGCCCAACACACATCATCAATAATTTTAGGTGCTATAGTGGTTAGTTCTCTCCTTTAACTTTATATCTATGATTTTTTGCATCCTTACCCCGAGTTAATTTTGGCAATAGCAAAAATTGCAACCCTAGCTTTAGAATAGTGCAAAATGCTGAGGGTAAGACCATAATGCATCTCAATACTGAGATTTTCAATAATGCTTTTACCTCGGGTATGCGACCAAGTGTAAGGGTGAATATGTTTAACCAAAAGGAACAGGCTAGGTACTACTTCCTTGAGGCCCCAAAAGGATGAGTTCATTTCCTGAATTGGTTATCTAGCCAACTAAAAAGAAAGTTAAGTAGTAGAGCCTTACATCAAACCTCTATCAAACTAGAAGCATTTGTGAATCCTAATATTTATTCAATGTTGGTTGTTATTGGGGTCTTACCCACTAACAATTTTATATATAATTGGAAAATAGCCACTACCTACTACATCTCAAACCCTAGAAACTAACCCAACTCAAATGAACAACCATCATATATTCTTCGATTGGCCCAATTACCTAGCCGATATGGTCCATGACTGCCTAAAAAGGATACAGAAAGATGAAGATAATATGTTCTTTAGGTATTTCTCCCATTTGGCTTAGCTTTTATTTTATTATATTCACCCAAATATGCCATGGATAGAAGTTTAAATCAAGGGCCAAGATGGATTTGCTCTTTTTGTCTACACATGGACTATCATGTTGGGTAAATTCGAGTCCTATTATGATTTTAACAGAGAATTTTTAGGGCCTGCATTGAAAATCATCAATGGTGTAATGCACAAACTACCTCTGTTAGTAGTAGAAACATTACAAACTACGGGGGTAGAAGAGGGTGACTGGTACATTTTAATTGAAAAAATAGTGATTCATTTGTATGGCTTTATAGAGAAGCCCTTTTTGATACCTCACTTTATCATGATTAAACTATTCACCCTCAATTTTACCAATAAATAGATTATATCAACTTCATTTATAGCATGTGATAGGGTAGGAAAGGCACCTACATTTACCCCTTTTCAAAGAAAAAATTACCGTGACCAAAAAGAGGCAATATCAAAGCATCACTACATACATGAGAAACTTGGGATTAATAGAGCTTTCCCAAATATGGAGATAAGTTTACAGGGGAGTCTCCAAAATTTGAAGGCACTCCCAAGCCTCATATTAAAAAATATAGAAATAATAAATAAGATTCAAAGTTATAATGGGATGTCAAGCACATGGAGGCTTTGCCTCCTTGGAGATATTTCTATGAAAATGTAAAGGACTATGACCCTATAAATTATCCACACCATATTTTTGATAAATCAAATTTCAAATCCATTCTAAAGAAAGAGTAATGGAAATATGGTAAAATATATGAATGATGGAGAATGAGAGTCAAAATAGGTACCACTAAGTCTAGATATCCCAATAAAATGGACAAGCAATTTTCTGAGAAGTATGATCAATTCTATAAGTCTTGGAAAGCCAATGGGAGATTTCCTACCATAAGTTTCAGAAAACCCACTGGTTAAGTAGAAACATCAAGTTCTAAACAAGTGGTAAGAGGTAAACAAAAGGGAATCATTATTAGAACTTCTTCTCCATATTATCTAGCTCATAAACAAGTTGTTGTAGGGGAAAACACATCTTCCAAAATTAAATGAGTAGTATCCTCATTTCAATCGATAATCAAGCAACTCTATACATATGGAGTAGGTGCTCAAATTATGTAAATAATACTCTATTAATGATGGGTATTGGAAAAAGGTAAGCTAGGATGGACTAGGTTAATCCAAGTACACAATAGGCCTAAGCATCTAGTCCTTGGGGGATCATCCATAGATTATGAAGAGTCTATAGGAGAAATGGAAGTTATGATTGGTATCTATAAAAATATATTTGTAGACCCTATTTCTCTCCAAAAACAATCTCTATTAGAGAAAACATTGGTAAGCCCTCAGCAACAATAGTTAGAGATAGTCATCAAGCAGATTTATTCCCCCATGGTTGGCCAAAGGAAGGCTACAAACTCTTTGGAGAAAACTAGATAAAGAGATGACTAAGAAGAAAGAAATAAAGTAGGTAGCTCAAATTTTTGAACAGTCACAATTAGAGCAGACTGATCCAAATCAAACGATGCAATAGTCTCCACCAAGAGACTCATGTAAGATTTCTCTCCCCTCTTCTTCTACTTCTCCTCCAAAATCCCTAAAGAATCTCCCTCCCCTTTTATAAAAGCAAGTTGAAAATCCCCCTCTCCATAAATTAATGTATCACTTCCACCATCATCCACTCCACTTCCACCATCATCCACTCCACCTCCATAAAAATCTCACTCCCCTCTTCTAGTTTCATTATAAACTCAAACTACATATTCTCCATCTCAAAACCCACCTCTAACATCAATGAAATCATTGTTAACATCAAAAAGGTAGTAATTTTTTACTCCCCTTCCATCACCCTCAGTGGTAGAAGCTATAATATCCACTCTTTTATCTCAAGACTCCATTGTTTTAGCTACTTTCCATATTCCATATTCTCTAGTATTATCTCTCATGACAATATTTACTCCCTTCATTGATCCTAGCATAGCCACCTATTATAAGGCCAATGAGCTTTCACTCAATGCAAGTGCTAGGTGGAATGAGCAGCTCACATAGCCATCTAAAAAAGCAACCTCTAAAAGAAAGATTACCATAGTGGATTCAATTTCTCAAAAAATAACTAAGTTGACCATCACTCCTAAGGTAAATAAACCAAGAAAATATGACCTTGGATGATTATCATGTGAAAGAGAAAATAGAATACATTATACAATTACCTATGCAGGATGAGCTTGTGGTTACCAAAGCTCATATGGATATGGTCTATTTGCAAGTTGATATCTAGAAAGAAAAGAGTGAAATTTTGTATGTGAAGGCGAGAGAATTGGAAGCTTCACTTAGAGATCAGAAGAATCTACAGAAAACCCTAAATAATGTGGTAAAAAAGTGGTAAGACATGTATCATGAGACTATCAACTATAAATAATGAGTTGAAGGTGCTCAAGCACACATTAGGGATTTGACAAAACAAAATATACAATTGCAATAATAGCTACAGTTGCAAAAGGCCAAGTCTTCAAGATTATCTAAAGATAAAAAGAAGCAGATAAGGAGAGGGATTTGGTTTTATATCAAAAAAAATAGTTTGGAAGCTAAATCCATCTTCATTTTCTTAGATGATGCCAACAATGAATTTGTGAGTGCTAAAAATGCCCTTAATATTGTTCAAGGAGATATTCAGTATAAGGTTGTTGTAGTCGAGAAAATTTGTAATTTGGCAAAATCTAGGGTTATAGCTACAATAAGGGTCATCCCCAGTAAACAATGGTGTACTACCAAGAACATTAGATATCTTAAGCAAGAAAAAAAATTGACAAAAGGATGGCAACTGGTAGACAAGTTGGAGACCAAGATGAAAAAAAAAATTCAAAATTTGAATCAAATTAAGAGACTTAGATTCCCATATTTATGGGGAGAAGATCACCAATACATTGGAGAAGCGGCATTGAGAGTTAGATTTAACTTAATTTTGGAGGATGAGTCTAAGATTGAAGGATGACCCAAGCCAATTCAGCAAGACCAAGTAGTTCAGTTGATCAAAGACTTGATGAAGGATGTAATAATCAAAGTTGATAATGGCAGCTCTGAACCATCTTATGAGAAGGTTTCCAAGTTATAATATGTTTATCAAAAAATAATGGCAATTCTAAGAATTTTATATAAGGATTTGGAAGAAGCCTCCAATGCTCTTGAAGATGTTCAACTTCTTAATGAGGAAGACACAAGTGATGAGGAAGTAGAAGAGGATGAGACTGAACATGAGATTCAATCTAAGGAGGAGTAAGAAGAAGAATAAGAAGATGTGCAAGAGATAGAACAAGAAAAACCTATAGTTGAAGAGATGATCCACATTGGCATGACTCAGGTTATAACAAGTTCTTGTAAAGAGCAAAAAAAACATGACCTCCCAGAAACATGAAGAAGGTATGATCTTTTCTGCTATATAATCAAAGGGTGGTCCTCTCATTTGTAAAGGATATATTATTGATTCTTATCTTATCTCTATATGAACTGTTACCCTTTACTAAATATCTAAGAATTTTTAGAAAAAGGGTAGTCATTCTATAGAAGTGATATTGGAACAATCAACAAGTGTCTTCCCTTTCCCTTCCCACATTTTTCATTCCTTTCACTCCCACTCATTTGTTCATTTGTTTTTCTCCCTTACATCTATCTCTTTTTCATACTTCCTTTCTTTTTTTTGTGTCTATGTTTTTCCACCTTTTTAAATTTGAGACTCCATAAACCCAATAAATAAGGCTTTGAGTTATTAAATCTTGTGAGCAATATTTTTCCTAGAAGATGCTAATAATGTAGGCCAAAATGGCTACATCTCAGATGATGACAAAAATTTTACAAAATTTGGCTAAGTGTTCAATAACTTTTCTCAAATCCATTGATTTCCTCAAATCCATGGTAAAGACAGCCCATGGTAACAGGAGAATCATTTGGTTTTATGGTTGACTATTTTTCTTTGATAACCGTACAGAAATGAAAAAGCATAAAAGGGAGGATTGAATCTACCAAAAACATGATTCCACGGTTAAAAAGTTGAAAGTGGATAGATCATTTTAAAGCATGACTACTAGAAGTATTTGTTAGCAATGCAGAAATAAGAAGAGTTCATGGAAGTAGGAGCATGATGATCGAGCATCCAAAAAATACTAAAATACTTGAATCCACAAGAATATTTGTCAGAATAGGCTCAAGTGCAAAAAGAAGTGTGGCTGCCAGAATCCTTTGTTAGCAGTGCATCCAAGAGCAAAGAATACATATAAGCTTGAATCCATTGATATTCATAAATTCATGACTGATGTGATCAAGTGTGGTTTATTTTCAGCATGGCATGTGATTTGATTACTTTCTTTGTTAGCAACGTGATCGAGGGGAAAGAGTAAAGTAAAGGTATAAAATTATGCATATCCACCTTATCATGGTTAGAATGTGCAAATCCAATGAAATTCGAAAATTATGTGTGGTTAAGCATTCCCTTTGGTGATGGTGTGGAAATCAGGAGATCCTACACATAATGTGGTAGATGTGCAATTGTGGTAAAGCTTCAGCAACAAAGAAGATCCCAAAACTATGAATTCACACATTTTCATCGATAATACAAATAAAAGGGTCTCACCTTTCAGATCTCCATAAGTATTCAAGGCAAATTGAGTGAATTAAGATGAATTCTAGTGATTGTGGAGTAACAAGGCTAGATCAAAATCATGATTTTACTTGATTCTACACACAAATCTATAAAAAGTAAGAAAGAACAAAATGTCTTCATAGTTTCAATAAATGTAAAGATGGAACGTGACTGCAAGCTAGATATCTACCAATTGATAACAACCGCTCATCTCTAGATCCATGATGTATATTGAATCTACTCTAAATATTAAATTTTAAGCATGATTCTCACTCAACTGCATGGCAGAGACAGCTCCAAAGGTTAAACCCGATACAAGGAAAACCAAACCGATAGGAAGGTAGAACATCACAGTCTAGAAACTTCTAGATTCTGCTTTCCAATAGATTCAATTGCATATCTATGACCATGAGGACATAGTAAGAATAAGGAATAGCAAAGGTTGAACATGTGCAAGATTTCATGTAACTATTTCAAGAAGATACAGTTGGATAACACCATTGATAGCAAGTTGCAAGAATATCAAGAACTCTAAAATTTCCCTGTAATGCTCAAAAATGAAAATATTGTAAATTTATAAATAGAGGTTGAACCCTCAATTCAAAGGGTTAGCTCTTAAGTTTTTTCTTGCGCTACTATTTTACATTCTCTACAATTAATGAAAAGAACATTACTAGGGATGTTTACCTTAAACTTGGATTTGTGTTGCTTGTTGGTCATAATTTTGTGAAATCATTTGTGCTATTGCTGCTATAGTTAGTTTATTCTGTTAAATTGGATTTCTAACTTAGAAAAAATTGGAATGATTCATGCTTGCATGTGTACTTATGAGAATTATATTTGTGTTAGTCAAGGTGCTAATCTAATTCTATAAATTTATATTATTATTGTTTTAGATGTTTGGAATAATTCTTTAAGTAAAAAGCTCTCAATATGGATGATTACTAAGTTTCGAATGTTGTTAGTCCTAAAAATTATCTCTGGAAATTGACTTGAAAGAGGGTTCTCTATGGATGCCTATGTTGTTAGCTTCATCCATAGTTGATAGTACCACTCTATGGTTGATCCTCCAAGGCTCTTAGGGGAGGTGTTTAATAATATAATATCATCATAAGTGATGTTGTGGCAGGTTGTTCTAAATATTTTTATGTGTTCTATGGATCTTTTGTACCCTTTTAAATTGGTAATTGAGGTGCAAGAAAATTCTTAAGGTATAGTCAACATGCCACTATAGGATCCAAATTTTGATTGCACATTTCTCTATAGAAAAAGGTGAAACTAGGTGCTTGAATTGTGTCTATTCTCTCAACCAATTGTTTCACTAAAAATGTTAGATTTTGAATCTATGGATAACTGATGTACAATGTCAACAGTTGGGTTGTTAGTATATTTACTCTAAAATTACCCAAATGTGGGTTATAGTTTTTTGTCATAGGCTATTGAAATGGTACTTGGTTTATGTTTGAAATATTCTTACTATTATGATAAGGGTTATGATAAGGGGGATATTGTGTAGTATCTTGTGGAGGAACATAATGAGTATTTTGTGGAAGAGAAGAATAGTTATTGGCATTAAGTGGAAGAGAATCATTTGGATTAATAGAAGAACAATTATTATTAGAAGAATTTGAAGAAAATTGATTGTGATTGGTAGGAATACTATTAGTTGGATGTGGTTGAAATATTCCTCCAACATCATTTTTTGGTTGTTATATCATAAGTCGAATTATGGAATGGGTTGATATTGTGATTCTAAGGAGATTGTTGAAACAAAGGATTATGATGAGCATTATGAAGGGGTATAGAACTAGGATGAGAAACTTGTTGATGGTTGGATGGTCCATCTTCTTTGAAGTGGATATCCTTTTCTAGAATTTCATACATGATTTTTTTATTTTTTCTAAATAAATTCATAATATGATCATGATATTTAAAAGTGATCTGGCCATGAGGTCCTTCTATAGGATCATAATTATTATTGATCAAGGTATCATCATCATTATTAATGTTAGGGTTTTTCCTATCAAGTTGATCATCATCATTCCACAATGGATTCTCACTTGGGTCCAAAATATTTATATTGCTTCAAAGATTAGGTTTTATGGTTAAAGGAAATATGATTCAAAAACTATCTACTCTTGATTAAGAAAGGTACAAATTAATAATATTTAATTAATGATCTAATTTATGCAAACAAAATTAAGTGGTCATGTTTAAGTTTAAAAATAAACATGAATGAAGGGTTTCAAATGGCCTATAAGGAGGTGTTCACCTTAGTTCACCAAAATGTGAAGATATTCCTATGCATATATTAGTGAATCCATAAGGGATGAAATCCCTATAGGATTTGTCCTCGACTCGATGTAATTTAGATTTTTAAGGGTTTCACCAAGAGTATTTTTAAGACTCACTCCAAGTCTATGTGGGGTTTGATGTGTGAATTGAACAATCACCTAAGTTTGGTTTCAAAACTATGATAACTAATCGAAATGCTTTAAAATTCAATAAGAAAAATATGCAAAGGACAAGAGCTATCCTAAAATGATTCTTTTATTGGATGAAAATTAATCCTAGAATATAGAAAGTAATTTTTTATCTTTAAGCAAAGAGGCAAGGAGGTGCACAAATAAACTATCCTAATGGGTAAATACATGCAATTTTGATTTCAAATGACAAAATAGAAATGAGAAGAGATAAAACTAATAAAACTTGATAAGTTCTTTAATATTTAGTGCCTAATGAATGAAGTGAATCTAGGATTCCTTTTAAGATCTTTTTTTTTTCTTTTTTCTTTTTTTTCTTTTTTTGTTGTGCTAATAGGAAATACAAAAAACAAAAACACAAAAAAATATAAAATAGAATTTGAACAAATACCTAAAATATCTACCAATAACACTTAGCTATTTTAGTTGTTGTCCTAATTTTACACCCATAGATCCAAACTGTAAATCCAAGTGAGCATCTACAAAATGGAAAAATTCAAAATTTAGAGTTAGTATCTGATGAGCACCAAAAATGCTCATTTTATATACACGGTTAAGAAGAATTATCACTGGTTCAATTAGCATATGAAATGTATTTTATATAACTTATGCATATAATTGATAGAAAATCCGGTATTATGCTTGATTGGTGTTTTTAGTGGGAAATGTGTATAAATGCAGGTATTGGTACTAATATGGTGTTTTCCAGTCTACATCCACTTGGACCCGGCATACTTCTGCTTACAGAGACTAAGGCAAGAGAGTAGGCGCCTTCCTCTTCAAGGAAGGCGCCCAACAGAAGTAGGCACCTTCCTACAACCGGAAGGCATCCACGAAAGACGAGCGCCTCCCTACAACCGGAAGGCGCCAACGGAAGACGAGCGCCTCCCTGCAACCGGAAGGCGCCAACGGAAGAAGAGCGCCTCCCTACAACCGAAAGGCATCGATAGAAAATGAGCGCCTCCCTACAACCGGAAGGCACCCATAGAAGATGAGCGCCTCCCTACAACCGGAAGGCGCCAACGAAAGACAAGCGCCTCCCTGCAACAGGAAGGCGCCAACGGAAGAAGAGCGCCTCCCTACAACCGGAAGGCGCCTCCATGCCTTCATACTTTGCAAGATTTACCAAGTCAACTTTGACTGGTTGACCAAGGACTATGGAGGAGGTTGCACGTGAAGACAAAGGAGATCTATTTTAATCATGCATTTATTAAATAGAATAAAGTGTTTGTTATTATTATCAACCGATTGGCCGGTTGACCTTGTAAAGCTCTTAAAGCATATTATTATTTTTAGGATGCATTAGTTTAGGATTTGTTGTTACGTACACCTAAGGATGTTTATAATCTGGTGAACGAACATACTTTAAAATAGAAGAATAAAATATGTGTAGAATCAATTGTAACTAAATCACATCACGTGATTAAAATAGACCGATTTGTTATTGTAATGATATCTGGTTGCGCTTTATATAAAGACGCAGGCCAGATGAACAGAGGGAGATCGGAGATCAATGATTAATTTTACACAGAACTTATTTTATTTTATTGTTTAATTAATTAAGAGTGCAACTCCTCTTATTCGAGCAAGCTCTACGTAGCTAGCCGGGCGGACTATCTGCGGGAGCTTGGGCCCACTCCCTGCAGTAGTCCTCCCCTGTTTAATTTGTGCATTTGCTTTCTGTAGATTAGTTTACTGCTTTATTTAATTTCAGTTGTGTGTGTTTATTTCCTCGCATTTTATTTCCAGCACTTTACTTTTTGTTTAATAATTTATTTATTTCATTTCCCGCACTTAGTTTATTTGGTTTGGCTGGAATCCAATTACACAAACCTCCCCACCAAACTAAATAAGGTACAACCAGATTTGTTCCCCAACACTGCAGGCATATACTGTGCGTGACACTCATAAGTTTACGAACTTACCGGATTGATAATTTATGGAAGAGAAATGAATGTTTTTCGGGACATGAATTTCTGCTCACCATTTTGGCGCCGTTGTCGGGGAGTGTCTAAACTGTAGTGTTCTGATTTACAGGTCAGATAAAAAGTCTATTTAAAATTACCTGTAGATATTTTACCTGAGAAGTGTGAGTCCACCATGGGCCTTTTTATAAGGCCAAAAATAGTTGTCGGCACAGTCAGAGCTAAATTCCATTGGCAACTTTTTGCATTTTATAGCTTCTCAGATAAACGTGGGAATGAACCTGATGTACCAAATTAAGTGTAGAAGTAGGAATAAAACGTGTTGTTGAAAAAAATTAAAAAAAAAAAATTTGGCATTGAAGGATTTCCATCATGTTCTAAATGGTTTCAAGAAATCAAAAGAAAAAGCACAACCCAAGTCTGATTGAAATTTTTAGGGACATGTTTTTATACAGAAACCATTGAAAAATTGTGCCTCTAGAAGCTTGGTTTTAAATTAAAAATTTTTACAGGCTTGAAATTTTTGCAACGTATTGGTAAATGTTTTTTTATGATGAAATTAATAATGCAGGGAAAATGACAGAGCATAATTTAAAGAGAACGCCTTGTTATGGAGTATGCTCTTCACTTGCGCTTACGGCGACCTGGTGAATCAGAAACTAGCATGTGTTTTTAACAGACTGCTATGCCATGTTTTCTTCAGGTTGCTAACTCACGGATAGTCATTTGCTGGCCTGCACACTTTGCCATTACGTTGAAAGAAGTTTGGTTGCGAGGCCATGAAGGAAAATACTCTTCTCATGCTACAACATATCAGACTAGTTGAAAAAAAAAAAGATTTCGAGAAGACTAGTTCAGATGTAGGCATGGGGGAGACCCCACCTTCATCAAATGCCGCCAACAACACAATGAACGCTATTTATAGTGTTCATGAAAAAAAAAAAAGAGAGAAAAAATAAATCATCTGCTGAAAAGGCTCCAAGTTAATGAAGCAATTCAAAAATAGAGTTTTATTTTGCTGCTTGTTGAAAGAGAGTATCCTCTTTCCCGAGGACCAACTTGGTCCAGAAGGGAAATGAGAAATCTCCAACCGGTAGCTAAATAAAACAAGGAAAAATCTTGGAGGAGATCAGATTTCAAATGTCTGCACAAAGGCCACAGGATTAACATTTTTTTTTATGTGCTAATTGAGGAGGAGCTTGGTGTTTCAAAAATGTGAGTTGTTGGTTGTCATATGAAAAAAATATACAAAAGAGAGGCAGAATCTCACTATGGTGGAAGATAACATCAACTTTGAGAGGATCTGAAACCATGGAGAAATCTGCTTTTCACAAAAAGTGTGAGGGCAAAGATGTTTCAGTACATGGTACATTTTGCCAAATTCTTAGGATGGATCATTGACAAACCTCCGGATGTGAAAATCACCAGCTCAAATGGTTGAAGTAGACATCCTATTCTTTGATGCAGATGATGAAAAAAAATGATAATCCAAGATCCGTTCTGGTCAAGGCAGAATAGACCGAAAAAAAATACAAAAAAAAAAAAACAGAGAAAAAAAATTAGTTAGAATTTTATTTTAACGTCTTTAGTTTAGATTTTTCTTTTATGTTTTGCAGGACAACGTGAAGTGCGAAGTAGAAAAATAAGGAGGTGTCTGTGAAGATCTCATGAATTGAGATTCATACATGGAGTTCGTAATAGCACTATACGAACTGTCTCGGGTACTTGATCGTATAGCATCCAATCTAACAGGTGAAAGCCAGCAGAGTTTTGCCTTGGAAACATTGGCACTTGAAGGCAGGCTAAGTAACCCTGATCAAGCGAAAGGCTTCCAGCCCAAGGTGCTTGTGGAATTTGGGGGAAAATTTTGCTTGGAAAGTGCATGACTGTTATAGCCTGGATGATAAACAAAGTCAGATATGCTACACCAAGTGCAAGAGAAGAGTTTCGAGACAACGTTCAAGTAACGGTCAACGAGCTCCATTAACCACTGCCTCACATTCACAAGAGTGGATCAGACATCGGCATGGGGGAGACCCCATACCATACCAGTAGCTTGGACGAATGTTCAAACATTCGTCGAAAAAAAAAAAGGAAGAAGAAAAAAAAAGAGAGAAAAAAAAAAAAAGAGAGAAAGAAAAAAAAAAAGAGAGAAAGAAAAAAAAAAAAAAGAAGAGAGGGAGGATACGTAAAAAAAAAAATGAAGTGAAAGACGCCTTGTTTATCAAGAAGCCCTTCGAGAGGGGCACCTTCCGCATCAAGAAGGCGTCATACATTGGAGGCACCTTCCACAGGAAGAAGGCGCCACACATTGGAGGCGCCTTCCGCATCAAGAAGGCGCCATACATTGAAGACGCCTTCCACCAAAATATATATATATATATATGTGAATCCTCCTAGTGAAAAAAAAAAAAACATAGAACATGTCCTGCTTAGCATAAAAATTGCTTTCTTATTGCTTTGCAGGAAATCATGAACCGAATGCAAGCTGCAGGCATCCTGAGAGCCAGGGCCTAACAGGCACGGAGTCATGACTCCTGTTTTACTGCTTTTGTGTGTGCAGTTTTTGTAGGTGTAGTTTCGTAGTACACAACCATGAGCATGATCTGTAGGTGGAGCCGGCTTAAACTAGGCCTAACAGATGTGACATTTTGTGCCCTGCAATTAGGAGTGCGGCGAAGCAGAAAAGGCACTTACTTCCCACTAGGAAGAGAGTGCCTACAATCAGCCCAATACAGTAGTGCCTTTTTCCACCTGGAGGAAGGCACCAATAAGCAATTTTCTTCTCCCTTGGATGGGGATACCTGTTGTTCAGTGTGGGACCTGACGTTTGGAGGGCTGCAGACCTGTTGTGTAGAGGGACCTGTTGCTGGCGATAAGGGCATCACCAATTTAAGTGGGGGAAGATGCGGGTGAATCAGAACCTCCCGTAAAAAAAAAAAAAAAGGGGGAGTTCGGAAGGCTGTTGTCACGAGGACGTGACAATTTTTAGACATGGGGGGAAAGACGCCTTATTGTCGATGCCTAACTTACTCCTATGAAAAAAAAAAAACCACCTTGTGTTGAAATAGCTCCACGATGAAATGCAAATCAGAAGCAAAGTTTTATTTTCGCTGCCCATTGGAAGAGAGTATCCTCTTTCCCGAGGACTAGCCTGGTCCCGAAGGGAAATGAGAAATCTCCAACTGGTAGCTAAATAAAATGGGGGAGGAGTTTGAAAAAAAAATAGATGTCAAATATCTGTTTCCTTCGAAATCAACGCATGGTAAGTAGGCACCTTCCTCTTCCAGGAAGGCGCCAATAGAAGGCCAGCGCCTTCCTCTTCCAGGAAGGCACCAAGAAAAGATAAGCGCCTTCCTTTTCCAGGAAGGTGCCAATAGGAGGCCAGCGCCTTCCTCTTCCAGGAAGGCACCAAAAGAATGCAAGCGCCTTCCTCTCACCGAAGGCATCGACAGGAAGGTGCCACAGGAAGGCGCCAGGAAGGCACCAATAGGAAGGTGCCACAGGAAGGCACCACAGGAAGGTGCCACAGAAGGCACCACGGAAGGTGCCAGAAGGGAAGGTGCCACAGGAAGGCACCGATAGTGCACAGAAGCCAGAAGGCACCAATAGGAAGGCGCCCACAGGAAGGCAAGCGCCTTCCTCTCACAAGAAGGCACTGATAGGAAGGTGCCACAGGAAGGCACCCATAGGAAGGCACCACAGGAAGGCACCGACAGGAAGGTGCCACAGGAAGGCACCAACAGGAAGGTGCCACAGGAAGGCACCAACAGGAAGGTGCCACTAGAAGGCAAGCGCCTTCCTCAGAGGGAAGGCGCCCCTGTTCTTCGCCCGTTGACTAGACAAGCACGATGTGGGCAACAAAAATTGGTGCAGTTCCAACTCTACGACATGTAGGTTAATTTGGGGATCGCACCAACGGATGAGAACATCCTACCAATGCCAACACATACAACACATACATCTCAGCAATGCACCTGACAGATGCCATGAATAATGAAAGAAATACTATTTTTCCTCACTCCAAAAAACAAAGGAATGCAGTGTTGTTCCAATTATGCATGCAAAAGAAATAATTCAGAGGGGAGATCATTTTGGATGCACACGTGTCAGGTATAAATTTTAATATTCATCCTGTAAATGCATTCGGAGAGAGATACGTCAATGCAGGATTAAAATATTTTGTGTGCTATTGAGAAAAAGTTGGGTATTTCAAAGTTTAGAGTCACCAACTCAGTTGTTGCGGATTGACTCTATTCTTTGATGCAGAGGATGAAAAAAAAAAAATCGAAAAAAAAAGAAAGAAAGAAAAAAAAAAAAGAGAGTCAAGATCTATTATGTTCATGGCAGAACAGATAAAGATACATATAAATAAATAAATAAAATCTCCAGGAGCACCAACGTGAAGACGTCTCACACCACCGGCATCATATATATCAGATTCTACGAAATTCAATCGGGTATGTACTGATTTTCTTATTAATTATGTGTATAGTTATTTTAAAATCATTTCTATGCTAATACCAGTCGACGCCTCCACAGTTTTTCAAAATCTCCCATTAGAATTCAAACACATGATGTGCCTTAAAAAATATATATAATTGAAAAAAAAAGAGAGAGAGAGGCTATGGCATCTACATGAATAAATTTGGCATCATTTTCATTGCCGCCTCCTTACAATGGTAGTCATCTTGAGCGAACACATATAAATGATGCTACTCTCTACCACAAAGGAGGTTCTGGAGATGTCAAATATGTTTCAGATGTGGGTAAAAGTAGTAGCTGGTGATTGCACTTGTTTTAAACAAATTTGGTCTCACCAAATCTGACTAATGTGCAACACTGGAAAATGCCAGCATTAGTGCAGTGGTAATTTGCCCTAAACAGTGTGGTCACGATTTAACTATTTATCCGCAATGATTAGTCAGGATGTGTTTCTGACTTCTGCTGGTGCCGCATCGCTCTATGGATGAAGAATAGCAGCACTCAATGAAAAAAAAAACACAGTGCTGAATAAAAAAAATAGTACTGAGAAAAAAATAGTAGTGCTGAATGGAAAAAATAGCAGCACTCAGTGGCAGAGAAACAGAGATGTTGAAGGCCATTAAAAAAAAATAGAGATATATATATATATCCCAGGGGTTGTTGTCACGAAGACATGACAAACTTTTTGGCATGGTCATCCTGCGAGAGGGATAACTTCACCTTTTGGTGCCACGAGGGCGTGGCACATGTTAGGCATGGGGGGATGATGAGCACCAAAAATGCTCATTTTATATACATGGTTAAGAAGAATTATCACTGGTTCAATTAGCATATGAAATGTATTTTATATAACTTATGCATATAATTGATAGAAAATCCGGTATTATGCTTGATTGGTGTTTTTAGTGGGAAATGTGTATAAATGCAGGTATTGGTACTAATATGGTGTTTTCCAGTCTACATCCACTTGGACCCGGCATACTTCTGCTTACAGAGACTAAGGCAAGAGAGTAGGCGCCTTCCTCTTCAAGGAAGGCGCCCAACAGAAGTAGGCACCTTCCTACAACCGGAAGGCATCCACGAAAGACGAGCGCCTCCCTACAACCGGAAGGCGCCAATGGAAGACGAGCGCCTCCCTGCAACCGAAAGGCGCCAATGGAAGAAGAGCGCCTCCCTACAACCGGAAGGCATCGATAGAAAATGAGCGCCTCCCTACAACCGAAAGGCACCCACAGAAGATGAGCGCCTCCCTACAACCGGAAGGCGCCAATGAAAGACAAGCGCCTCCCTGCAACAAGAAGGCACCAACGGAAGAAGAGCGCCTCCCTACAACCGGAAGGCGCCTCCATGCCTTCATACTTTGCAAGATTTACCAAGTCAACTTTGACTGGTTGACCAAGGACTATGGAGGAGGTTGCACGTGAAGACAAAGGAGATCTATTTTAATCATGCATTTATTAAATAGAATAAAGTGTTTGTTATTATTATCAACCGATTGGCCGGTTGACCTTGTAAAGCTCTTAAAGCATATTATTATTTTTAGGATGCATTAGTTTAGGATTTGTTGTTACGTACACCTAAGGATGTTTATAATCTGGTGAACGAACATACTTTAAAATAGAAGAATAAAATATGTGTAGAATCAATTGTAACTAAATCACATCACGTGATTAAAATAGACCGATTTGTTATTGTAATGATATCTGGTTGCGCTTTATATAAAGACGCAGGCCAGATGAACAGAGGGAGATCGAAGATCAATGATTAATTTTACACAGAACTTATTTTATTTTATTGTTTAATTAATTAAGAGTGCAACTCCTCTTATTCGAGCAAGCTCTACGTAGCTAGCCGGGCGGACTATCTGCGGGAGCTTGGGCCCACTCCCTGCAGTAGTCCTCCCCTGTTTAATTTGTGCATTTGCTTTCTGTAGATTAGTTTACTGCTTTATTTAATTTCAGTTGTGTGTGTTTATTTCCTCGCATTTTATTTCCAGCACTTTACTTTTTGTTTAATAATTTATTTATTTCATTTCCCGCACTTAGTTTATTTGGTTTGGCTGGAATCCAATTACACAAACCTCCCCACCAAACTAAATAAGGTACAACCAGATTTGTTCCCCAACACTGCAGGCATATACTGTGCGTGACACTCATAAGTTTACGAACTTACCGGATTGATAATTTATGGAAGAGAAATGAATGTTTTTCGGGACATGAATTTCTGCTCACCAAGTATCCAAGGGCCTACTTAGGCCATTGTGAAGACTAGGCTCACAGGTGTAGCAGTCAAGCCCCATTGGTCCTTCAGACAATTGAAAGTTACCATTAAAAATATTAACCTTTGATAGCAGAACTAAATTTGTGCTTTGTAAGGGATGAGCGCAAAATCAAGAAATATGCAAAATAGAGAATAAAGAAGGGTTTGTAGAGAGAGGGAAATAGAGGTAATAAGCCAATTTTGTGGTCCTTAAGTATGGACTATGAATTTGTGCTATGAAGAAGAAAACATAAAAAATAGAGGATTTATAAAAGAGAGGAAAAACTTGGCCCCAAGTCAATGGAACCGATTTCACAGTCCTTATGTGGAGGCCATGAAATTATTTTGACTATGGGGAGGGCAAAAAGGAATCAAAAAATATTGGGAAAATGACTTCTACCAAATTTGTGCCCTATAAGAGGGGATTGTAAATTCATGATAAAATAAAAAATTGAGACAATATCAAGTAGAGTGAGGAATCTAAGGATGATCTATAGTTATATACAGACTTTTAATGAATAAAGCTAAAACTTTAAGACTAAACAAAATGAGCTAAAATGATAAATAAGAAAATAAAGCAAGAAGACAAAAGAGAAAGGGAAAGAGAGGCAACAACTAGTAGAGGAATGATCTACTAAGATAAGTCTAACTATCTCTATTAAAAGCCTTCCAAGATGGTGAAGCAAACTTGAGAACTTGAGAAGCAAAGAGAAAGCAAGCACAATATATCAAAATCAATTGATATATCTATCAAAATTTGATTTGATCATTGCTACAAAAAGGGAGTTCAATGCCCCTATTTATAGGAATTTTTAGGATGATGCAGGAGAAAGGATTAGGATTTGAAAAGGTAAGGTTAGCTAAAGGGTATGTTTTAAAGAGGAAACCCCTAAAAAACTCAATTTCATGGTCAATTGAGATCGACCATGAATTCACAAAAATGATCATTGAAGATCACTTTGGCTGATGGTAATGCCTATCAAGCTATGCAAATTTGTGGTCCATCTAGGAGGATAATGAATTTGTAAAAGGATGGTAAAATGCTTAAAACTTAGATTTGGGGAGCTCAAAAATTGCATTTGGCAATTTTGAGAGGCTTCCTAGACATCTGAGGGAAAATTGACTCATTTAGCTAGGTTAAATTTTGGTGTCTATAATTTTTCTTAAGTTCAAGAACTTATTTCTGACCAACATACTATTGCATTTCTTATTTTTATTCTTTACATATAGCCTCTTTTGCCAAGAAATTGATAATTTGTAGATCAATCTTGATTGCCTATCAAAAAATATCTTTGTCTGGGATTTATGGTCTAAAAACCATCCTAACCATGTTTGGATCTTTATTGTATTTAATGGTTGGATCAAAATTCACCTCCTGAGAGGCTAGTGCATCAACTATTTTATTTTAACTTTTGGGAACAACGTTCATGTTCAAGCCTTCAAAACCCTCCATTAGGTCTCATACCCTATTCTTGTATGTCTTCGCATAGTTATGCTTACTATTATACCTTTTTATCACTTAATTGGCCACCAACTTAGAATCACCAAAAATGGATAGCAATTTAATTCCTATTTTTTTACCTATACTAGACCAAGGCACGCAGCTTCATATTTAGTTGCATTATTTGTGTAGCTTCATGTTAACCTATAAGATAACTTATTCATTCCCTCAAAAGGGGACACAAACACAACTCCAACTCTAATACCATTTTTGCATCTAGCTCCATAAAAATAAAGCTTCCAAACTTTTGTTTCTCAAAGCTCTTTGTTTAACAAGGTTCGAACTCTTTATGTTTTTGGATCTATCAAGCAGTATGTACCTAGTTCAATTTTTATTGTGGCATTAAAATCCTTGAGAGAGAATTCATCTTCTATTTACATTTTCCCTATAGTTTTCTCTAAATGATCCATCTCTTCACTAATCAGATTGATGTAGTATTCTTCTATTTTCTCTATATGATATGGTGTTGGTTTTTTTACATAACCTTCTTTCCATTGTGTGAAATTACCATATGAGAATAGTCTAATGTCATATATCCTCTCAAATTTGTAGTGAATTTTAGGGAAATGCAAAGACCTAAGTATGGTTTGAGGTATACTATCACCACTTCTTGTATCACTGTGACTCTTGGCACTTTGTGTAATATCAATGAAATATCGTTTATTACTTCAACCATTTTAATATGAGTGTCATCTAGTTGTAAAACTCTTGGAATGACTAAGTGTATTCATTACCCATGGATTCACACACTGCTTTAGGTATTAAAATGGTTGTAGATCCAAAGTTAACCATGTAGTTATGCACAATCCATCCCTCCATGCATGAATACATATAAAAAGGAGATGGTTTATTCTTTCCCATTCTAAGAATAGGTTGACCTTGAACTAATTTGAACTTTAGGCAAGGTGATCCTTCAAAATGGATGGTTTTCAATGAAGTTATAAGGAGGTTGATTTGTATAGGGATCATTAAAGCATCATATATGCTTGCCCTCAATGTGGTATTTTTTAATTTCTCAATGATATTAAATTCTAATGATTTTAGTTGCTTCTTTTATTTCTTCTTCACTTCATCAAACCTCTTACAGTACTCTTGGATTACCTCTAACATTTGTCATTTGGTCATAGAAGGATATTGAAGTTTGTTTTAGGCTTGTTCTTTGGACTCTCCTAGAATTTATTTTACCTCTTTTCTTTGCTTTTTCTAAAGTTGTTCTTTGTCATATTCTAGCTAATCTTGAGTTGGTTGTATTATTTGTTCTTTCTCTTTTGCCTTTTAATGCCAGGCTAGAACTCTAAAAGTCTCTAGTTTTTGTGGATCAACCTATAAAGGATTTTTTTTAGATCTTGTAAAAACTAATATGCATTCTTCTTCCAAAGGATATTGTATGAGCATAACTTGATCTAAATACCATAGCATATTTGTCTATCCTTTATGTGCTTTCTCAGCATTTTTGTAGCTACCAACTAAGCTTGATGTTGATACATCATACATGTATTATTATTATTATAAGTGTATCGCTCCAAATTTTTTGCACCCTTACCTTCAGGCTATAGGATCCGTGCCCGAAAGGGGGATGTGAAAAGGATGGGACAATACCTCGGACTGAGAGGCCCTTTGAAGGTCCCGCCTCTCGGGGGAGGTGTATAAGGGTGAATTTTCGATGGATGGTGGGTTCACCAGGAAACTTTTGAATGGCAGTTTCCACGCCTAGGTTGATAGTGTGTTTGATGTGTTCATTTTTATGCTTGATCATTCAATTCCTAGGTTTGGCCAAATGAATCTAAACTGTTCTATATGAAATGCAAATTTAAATGAATACAAAAAATAGATTTAAACAAAAAATACAGAGAACAAGCTAGATGAGAAAAACCATACCTGATTTCGGATGTCTGATGGAGGTTCTGATTTTTGAAGCAGTCCAGATCGCCTCTGATATGACAGGATCGTCTGATATCAGACAAGATCATCTGAGATCTGGCGAATTCGTCAGAGACCTGCAATCAGAGAAATAGACACAGAATACAGAAAATGCAGCTATACTAACAGAGGAAAATGATGTAGAATGATAATAATAATATTAAACTGATAATTACAAAATAAAAATATAAGTGCATTACAATGATTTAATGACAATTATGACTTTATTATGCATTTAAGCTACATGGGTGAACTCCAAGATGCAAAATAATAAGGAATAACAATAAACTTAATTAAATGCAGAATAAAACAATAGAAAAGAGTGAAGAAATGCAAACTCTGGGCACTGATTGCCCCCAATGTTGGCTGCAGTCGAGATCATCTGCAGGATACGAAATCGTCTCGAATTTTGGCGTGATCGTCCGAGATCGTACAGGATCGTCTACGACGATCTGAGCTTGCTCCGACTGAAAAATAATGAAGTTCCTGCAAACAAACTTGGAAAAATACGAAGGCAAATAGTAATTTAAGATACTCTAATGCAAATAAAACTCGTGTTACAGAAAATTTCAGCCAGGGGAATGTCAAGGGGAGGGCCTAAGATTAAATAGGCATAGGAAGGAGGTTGGGAGGTTGGAGATCATCCCAATTTGGGAGATCTCCAACAGGGGAAGTCTCTAACCGTGCAGACACGCTTTTGCCCCGGTTAGAGACGTCGTTGAAACAGAAGCTAATTATGAAAAATCAGTTTTGGGACGAAATCGTCTGGACGTTCTTCTCCAGACGAATTCGTCCGATCTGAGGCGATATCGTCTGATCGGCGACGATATCGTCCAACGGTCACAACAAATCCTAAAAATGGCACGAAAAACAAGGGGAGCGGGTAAAAGGCGTTTAACGGGTCGTTTGGGGTTGAAATTTGAATTTTGAATTATTACTAAAGTAATTTTAATTATTTGCTAAGGTTTTACTGTGCCAATTTTAGGGTGCTACATTTTGCCCCCTCTTTAGCGAATTTTTCGAAGAAAATGCGTTAAAGACGAGTTTTTCTCGTTTTACGAGAAAGCAAAAATATACTCAATTTTTTAGACGACGATTCTTGGTCGAATCGTACGAATGTTGACTATGGTGCCCCCTCCGTGTTTTTACCCAAATCGAACGTTTGAGGTAAAAACGCGAAAAAGCAAAAAATTTTAAAAATGTTTTTAATTGTTTTTGAATAAAATTAAGAAAAATAGGGAAAAACCCTAATTCATTTTTACTGTTCATTTTCCTGATTTCTAGAGCTCTGCAGAAAAAAATGGTCGAGACAACACACCGATCGACAGAGGTCCGACGTGGGCTACGGGTAAGGATCTAATCCTAGTAGATTAGGTTTAATGTAACTTTATGCAAGTTTTTTGATTTAAATTTGATTGTTTGGGGCATCGCGGCCATTTTTAGGCCGTCGACGTCGTCGGGACAAAATCGTCTCGATTTCGTCGAAATCGTCCCTAGATCGTCGATTTCGTCTGACGACGAAATCGACGAATTAGGGGCGATTTCGTCCAACAAGGGGTGATTCCCAAGTTGCGAAATCGGAGATGATTTAGTCCTCACAAAGGATGATTTTGCCCAATGTGGGACGATATCATCCAATGGTGGACGATATCATTTTAAACTTGATTTTAAGTTGTTTAATTTGCATGCTTGAGTTATTAATGATTTTGTTGTTTTATTGTTTGTTTTGCAGAAGGGATTACTAAAGAGCCAAGAATGGAAATACGATGGACTAAGAGATGACTTGGCCGCTCTATCACAGGCAGAGCATGACCGACTAGCACAGGTCGGTCTACAGCATGTGGCAGAGATGCCACAAGTATCGACTGACATAGGGCTACTAACAGCCCTAGCAGAGAGGTGGTATCCGGGGTCGTCCTGCTTTCGATTATCGATAAGGGAGATGGCTCCCACTCTAGAGGACGTATGGAGGATCCTGAGGATCCCCATACAGGGACGGCTGATGATGCCTATGGCCAATCAGGGCCAGGCGATGATGAGGCTCACTAGAGACCCGAGCTTCACCCTGGAGAAGGGTGGAGTGAACATCGAGTCGCTACGGTAGATGCTGGGGCATCTAGGCTGACACAGGTTTTGGTAGGGGTTGTCGATGGCTTATTGTTGTGCCACCGAGTGGATGCAGACTACCGTGGGTGCTCTCAGACATAGTCTATGACATGAGAGACCATGGGTATAGATTTGCATGGGGGAGCTTTGTACTCTACCGCTTGTATAGGATCCTGCATGGGGTCGTATACAAGGGAGGTCGATGTCTGGTCTTGACATCATTGCTGCAGGTTTGGTGCTGGGAGCACATTGCGATGCGGAGGCCGGTAGGGCTCCCATTGATAGGTGTTGACCGGGAGAGACCCCGGGTTTTCTACTGGTGGTTACAGAGGGGTTCATAATGGTGGATAGATCTGTCGATGTCTCGGAGGTTGCTAGATGACCTCATCCTAGACCAGATCACCTAGAGGCCATGGCGAGAGCACCCCAGGTGGGCAGAGGATGGGCAGGAGCTGGCTCGCATCGGCGAGTCTATTGGCTGAGGATGGAGCGGGGAGAGGTAGAGCTCCACCGCTACGATCGAGTACTATGATAGTTCGGTCTATAGTAGGGGATCCCTTCTCTTAGGGATTACGAGTACTCCCAGACTATTTGAGATAGTACTACACTGAGCGGGGCTCTAGATATGCAATGATTCTAGAGTCAGGACATGGATGATGCCCCCATCCAGCCAATGGATGGTGACGATGCTGGGGTTGCTGATGGCTACGATGCCTGGTACATAGGCATCCGCCCTCCTCGGATGACGAGGGCATAGGGTCCAGTACACGCTATGGTGCGCCAGATGGGGAGGCGATGATAGGCTGCTATTGAGGTAGCACGGGGTCACAGGGGGAGAGAGCATGGTGGATCTCATAGGAGAGATGCCAGAGGATGGCACGGGCTCCACAGAGGCCATGAGAGATAGGGCGGAGGGAGGAGAGGCTCCCTTCACAGTAGGGGGAGAGACCACCATCGCCTGATAAGGGCAAGGGTGTTGACATAGGGGAGAGCAGTGAGACAGTGGCTCTTCGAGCTGAGGCTGCCCACCTCCGAGCTCAGGTGCAGTCACTACAGGACGAGGCCACTCAGCTGAGGATGCAGGTATGGACACTGTAGGATGAGACGACACGGCTCAGGGTGCGGAGTGGAGGAGCGAGTAGGGATGATCTAGTGTGGTCGATGATGCAGACTACATTCTACCAGGGTGTATACTTCCAGCTGGTTCCAGAGGGCCAGAGGGTACAGCTGTCGACCAACATTGCAGAACCAGTCAGGCTAGGATCGATGAGGACATCCTCCCGATCGACGACGAGGACCCGAGATACATCTCGGACCTCTATGGGACCACCTCCTCCACGTCAGGGTGGGGGAGGAGATGAGGCTGAGAGCTCGAGGGCTTCTCGAGGCTAGGTGTCTATGGACTATAGATTTTGTAGAGATTGTTGAGAGGATTGAGTATGCCGGGGTATAGATTGTGGCATACCAATCCAGTTTTGATATGATGTATATAATTTTTGGATATATATATATATGATCTTGTTTCTGATGATATGACTTGTTCATATGTTTTTATGATGCTTTAATGTTTGAATTATTTGCTTATTGGATTGAGGATTCATATAATTATGTCATTTTGAAATATTATAATTTTGATGTCATGCTGTAAGATTTTAAATGAAATAATCTGATGTAAACAATTGGTGGTTGTGGTGTGATTTGATAAAAAATAAAAGGGACTTCTAACAATAATTTCAAAGGACATTGTCGCTATTATAGACCATTTCATGGAGTCGCCGCTCACTCGGTCGTCAAGCTAATCCCAGTATAGAAATATTGTTAAAAGTAAAAGAGTGCTTAAGAGACTGTCTTAAGACTTGGTGTTGTAATGATGGAGATAATGATGGTTTGATGATTTGTTTTCAGATTTTCATAAAAATAGTATGCATGATAAATATGATGTTGCTAGGCATAAATTCCTAAGTGTGATAAAATTTTGAACAATTCCTTAGAATTTATACCATGGTTGCAAAAACTGAATTTGAACATAATGTCATGAAATAGAATAAGTGTTTGTTTGTTTGTAAAGCATAATTGTGTAACATAATGATGCAAGTCACATGTTTTGATGAATTTTGTTTTAAAATAAATGGAAAAGAAAATTAGAACGATGGTTTGCGCTAGGCATAGAATTATAGGTATAGACTTATACCATCATCGCGAAATCCAAAGAAGAAAATAGATTGTTGGTTTTATTGCAAGATGCATTTTTGAATTTTGATAAACAGAAAAATAATAATATGAAAATTTTGTTTGAAATTATTTTTGAGATTTTATGAGAAGATGTATGTAATTGCTTTTATACAAAACAAAAATTCTGAAATAAAAGGATAAAATTATTTCGAAAAGAGTTACAGAGATATTTTAAATTATCTCAAAGAGAAATGTAGATTTATAAGGAATCCTCATGTGCAAATGTGAGTTCATTACCAATCTTGATTTATCATAATGATACAAAATCTCTCAAATACAAATGTGTGTGCGATTGTATTGTTCATTTACCAATTTTGAGCAAGATAATTTGATACAAGTAATTTGCCTTGACCAAATAAATGTTCGTTGACCATGATTTATATGCATGTAACCGTACCAAACTACTATGTAAGTTAGGTTATCAAGAGCTAGCTAATCCATAAGCTGACAGAGGTCTGTACAAAAGAAGGTCGCTAATGTGACAGACATATCGCCACGCTAGGATTTACCCAAGGCCAAGCGGGTTGGGCACAAACCACTTGTTATGGGGCTTACCTCACAGTTTTCGAATAATTGAGAATTCCAGGGATTCAAGCTCATTCACCCTTCTTTTCTTTTCAAGGGGTAGGGAAAGGAGTTTATTGTATTTTGCTTTTGCTTTTCACTTTTGCTTCTTTTTTTTTTTGTACTTTTGTATTTTTGCTTGATATTTGAGATAATGCTGAAATATTGTTGTGATGATTCAAAATAACCTTTTTCTTTTTCTCTTTTTCTTGAACTTTTCTTTTCTTCCTATGCTAGGGATACTTGCTCGGATTAGTTGTAGAGCAAGGGATTTTTATTCTGGGTAGGGGTGAGCTTGTCCTTTTGTCAATTCTCAAAGATTCTAGACCATGTGCATGATAGGATAGCAGGGGAAACTTTTCGCTCAAGAAACCATTTCTACTATGTAGCATCATATTGAATTTGCAATGAAATCATTTTAATGTGAAAAGATATACTTGGTTCAAGTAAATAACAAGATCAGTTCTCTATGCTCAAAACTTTATTTAATTCCAATGTGGACTTTGATATAAGAGAGATGAATAATCATAACAAATAAAATCAAGATATTTATTCATGTGAATGTGAAAGTGCGGGATTCCAAATAAATACTAATTTATCCAAAATAATTGAAAATATAACTGCAATACTTCACAAATTGACAGATATAAAAATAAAATATGTTTTTGAAGATTTTGATGATTTGGATGTTTTTGGTGTTTTTATATTTTAAGTTTATGAATTGAAAGAAATACAAGATAGTGGTTTTTTGAAATGTTTTAAACAAATATATACAATGATGAAATGACCAATTTTTATGCATAGTAACGTTTAAGATGCATAATGTTCATAGGTTCTTTAAGTTCTTTACCATCTAAGGTAGATAATTTGTATGCTCCTGATCCAAATTTAGCAGTGATGACATATGGTCCAAGCCAGTTGGGCTCAAATTTACCTTTAAGGTTTGTAGTTGCATTAGTATTTTTTTTATTTTCTTTTAAGACAAGGTCACCGATCTCAAAGGATCGAGGATGAACTTTCTTAAGATATGCTCTCTTAAGCTTGTTTTGGTAGGCGCGAAGATGCTCCAAAGCATTGATGCACTTTTCATCTAGAAGTTCTAGCTGACTAAATCTGCCAGCACGATATTCATCCCCTACTTCAGTATCTTGAAGTAGTAGAGCTAAAGAAGGAACTTCTAATTCAAAGGGAAAAATGGCTTCAGCACCATAAACCAAGACAAAAGGTGAAGTTCCAGTGGGGGTTCGAACACTAGTTCGATAAGCCCACAAAGCAGGATATAACTGAATGTGCCAGTCTCGACCGGTTTTATTGACCAATTTTTTGAGAATTTTGATTAAGGTTTTATTAGATGCTTCTGCTTGACCATTACCCTGAGGATAATAGGGAGTGGACCAGCGATGTTGAATTTTATATTTTTGACATAATTTCTTGACATCTTTATTTTTGAAACAAGTTCCATTATCAGAAATGAGATTGGCAGGAATTCCAAACCTACAAATAATTTGATTAAAAACAAACTTGGAAACTTGTGTTCCAGTGCAAGAAGCTAATGGCATAGCTTCAACCCACTTCATGAAATACTCAGTGGCAGTTATGATGAATTTGTGTCCATCAGATGACACAGGGTTTATTTTTCCAATGATGTCTAGGCCCCATTTTGAAAAGGGCCAAGGAGATGAAATAGCCTATAGCTCTTGTGCAGGCGCATGGACAAGGTCAACATGTTTCTGGCACTTGTCGCAATGTCGCACATAATTATGTGCATCAGTTTCCATGGTAGGCCAAAAATATCCTATCCGAAGGAGTTTCTTAGCAATGGCGCTACCACTAAAATGTCCCCCACAAGATCCATTGTGGGCTTCATTCAAAGCTGATCTGGATTCTTCTAAATTCAAACATCTCAATAAGATGCCTTCAAAAGATCTTCTGTACAAGGTATTACCAATAATCACAAAGCGACTTGCTTGTCTACGTAATAACCTACGTTGGTTGCTAGTGCAACCATCAGGGAAGGTTCCTTTTTGCAAAAAATTAAATATATCAATATACCATGGTTCAAGAGTTGTTTCGTTGATGAGAAACACATCCAAAGGTTCTAAACATGATTTGCTTGAAGCGGGTTCCTGGAGTCGATGAATAATGATGGTAGCATATTCATCGTCTAACTCCAAGGGTAAAAGAGATGCAGCTGCAGCCATAGCGTCAGCCGCACGATTGCTAGTTCGAGGAATAGCTTCCAAAGTAACTTTATCAAACAAGGATAACAACTGCAAAACATATGCTTTATATGGGCGTAATTTATCATCTCTGGTCTGATAAACATCATTGATTTGATTTATGACAAGTTGGGAGTCACCGAAAACCAATAAAATTTTGATTTTCAATGCCAAGGCAGCTCGTAATCCAAGGATAAGAGCTTCATATTCAGCAGTATTATTAGTGCAAGCAAATGTTAATTTGAAGGACAGAGGAATAAGATGTTTTTGTGGAGATATTAAAATAATACCCGCACCAGCCCCACTCATGCATCGGGCTCCGTCAAAGTATAAGGACCATTGCTCTGAATGGTCTGCCTCTAGTTTAAGGCATTCATCAGGAAACTCAATGATGAGGGGATGAGTAGATTCTAAAGGTGCAGCAGCTAATTGATCTGCTATGATTTGACCTTTAACAGACTTTTGTCCTATGAAGGTGAGTTCAAATTCGCTTAGCGCAAGAACCCACTTGGCTGTGCGACCAGATAAATACGGTCGACTCATGAGATATCGCAAAGGGTCGAATTTGGCAATAACATACGTTTTCTGATTGAGCATATAATGTCGTAGTTTCTGTGTAGAAAATACGATTGCTAGACATAATTTCTCTAATATGGTATAACGAGTTTCATAACTGATTAAGGTTCTGCTAATGTAATAATTAGCACGTTCTTTCTTCTCATCATCAAGCTGAGCTAACATAGCTCCTAAGGCAGAATCAGAAGCAAAAATGTACAAGATAAAAGGATGATCAGATCTAGGTGGGGAAAGCACTGGAGGTTTGAGGAGATATTGCTTAAGGAGTTCAAATGCTTCTTGGCATTCATCATCCCAATGAAAAGAGACATCTTTCTTAAGAAGCTTAAGAAAGGGTCCAGTTTTGTCTGCCAACTTGTCGATGAAGCGGCGAATAGCTTGAAGCTTACCTTGTAAACTTCGTAATTCTGATATATTTGTGGGTGCGGGCATATCTGTGATAGCCACGATCTTGAGAGGGTCAATTTCAATGCCACGTAAAGAAACTATAACCCCTAATAATTTATCGGACTTAACTCCGAATATGCATTTAGCAAGATTTAGTCGGATAAGATATTCCCTTAACCGATCAAATACTTTCCTTAAGTCATTTAAATGATCATCTTCTTTGATGGAACGAGCTATGATATCATCTACATAATCATGTAGGATATCATGCATCATGTCATGAAAAATATAAGTCATAGCTCGTTGATAGGTTGCACTCGCATTCTTTAAGCCAAATGGCATCACTTTCCAACAAAAAGTTCCCCAAGGGGTAATAAAGGTTGTTTTGGCCTGATCTTTAGGAGCTATCCTGATCTGATTATAACCGAAAAATCCATCCATTAAGGATATCATTCCGCTTTCGACAGTAAAGTCAATGATCTGATCCATGTTGGGAAGAGGAAAATCATCTTTAGGGCATGCAACATTAATGTCTCTGAAATCGGTGCAAACCCTAACTTTAGTGGCTTCTTTCTTAGTTACTGGAACTACATTTGAGATCCATTCGGCATAGTCAATGGCTTGTATAAAAATGACTTTCAACAGTTTTTCTAGTTCTCCTTTGACTAGTAAGGCCACTTTGGGATGCATTTTTCTAAGTTTCTGTTTAACAGGTTTAGCATCTGGATGGACTACTAGATGATGCATGACTACAGAAGGGTCCAGACTTGGCATGTCTTCATATGTCCAAGCAAAGACATCTTCATAGTCTTTAAGAAATGAAATGTATTTATCTTGTTTTTCTTGACTTAATTCTGATCCAATATTAATTATGTGAGGGTTATGTTCGGTTCCAATGTTAATTTTTATAACGTTTTCAACTTCCATATGTAAATCTCTCTCAAAATTAGGTGGGGCGGGTGAAACACCCAATTCTTGTAATTCTTCCAAGGTTAGCTTGGATAATTCATTTTGAGGAGTCGAGGCCTCAAGCTGGGCTATACTAGGTATAGAACCATCAAAATAAAATTCATTATATAACAATTCCTCAATGGAAATATCATGAAAGATATCTCCCTCCAACTCATCGTCGGATTCGGCAATCATTTCAGGATAGGCTATGGATAGCATATTGCAAGTAAAAGAATTATTCTTTGGATATAAAGAATCTTGTTTATCTAGATAATCTTGATAACATATGAGATGGTCATCATCCTCAAATGGAAAGGGCTGACCTTTACTAGAAAATAGGCCCACACCACAGCAGGCAGGCCACGGTTCTACCTCGAAAGGTTCTTTCATACCATTTTGGAAAGGTCCCAAACCTTTCCCTTTATATCCCAATTTAAGCATTATGGGCTTAGCTTTAATATATTCATTAGCAAAATAGCATCGAGCATATCCATCACAATGTGTCTTGATGTTTCGGGGTATTCTTCCCCAATCATATCCTTTATAAACAAAAGCACAACTTTCGACTTGGTAGATACTTCCCATAGGTTGTGGGAGGCCCAAGGTACGAGGAGAAGGTGGGAGTTTATTTAAAAGGAGGGAAGTCTGGCATGGCAGGTGTTGATCTCTTATGATATAAGAATTTTAGATAAATCGGGTAAGAGCTCATCAGTGAGAGCATAAGAGGTAGAAGGAACATTTCCTTGATCTTCTGATGTGGAAAGAATGCTTGTAGTGGATGATGATGTTATAGGGATATCGATGGATGAGTCTATCGGTATGGAAGTTATAGGGGTAAAACAAGAAGCATTGGGTGTGGGTTTAGGCTCTTTTCGAGGTCCTAATGTGGTTTGTTCAGAAGATGGTTGAGCTAAATGTATAGGTGTAGTTGAAAGAGTAGATGATGTTATGGGTGTGTGTTTCACACGTTTGGATGGATGATAAGAACTAGGATGTGTGGATGACAGGGTGGGGCAAAATTGCACTCCAACAGGTTCTGCCAAAGCACACATATCAAAGGGTCTAGGATCACCATGAATGGTAACCAACTGGTTTTTAAATTCAAATTTAACACACTGATGTAAAGTGGAGGGAACCGCTCGCATCGCATTGATCCAAGGGTGACCCAAAAGTATATTGTACGATGCAGGGCAATGTACAATAAACACGGTCGTATCTAGGGTTCTAGGACCAACTTGCAAGGGTATAGTAATGACTCCACACGTTTCTTGTGTCTCGTCATTGAAGGCTTTGATAATCATATCCGTTCTTTTCATCTCGTCACTCCTAAAGCCAAATCGTTGGTAGAAGTCAAAAGTGCATATGTTTAAAGATGAACCATTATCAATCAAGACTCGTTTAACAACTACATCTCCAATTAGGGCAGTAATATATAAGGGGTTATCCTTATGTAAACTATGTTGTGGGATATCTCTATCTCGAAAGTCAATACAATCGACTTCTCGAGTGATGATAGTATTGGACATGGCTTCAGATTGAATATTTTGAGGTACCATCATTTGGCTTAATGTAAGCATTAACTCATCCCTATGGGTAGGAGAAGATCTTAACAAGTCCAAAAGGGAAATTCTGGTTGTAGTATTGGATAATTGTTCATTAATATTGTAAGGAGGCTTAGGTTGAACATTAGACATATGATTCCCTTTATTGGGATTTTTCAAAACAAATGGAGCTGATCCATCATTCTGAGTTTGATCCTGTTGAGAATTTTGAGCCTCGTTGTCCAGTAACGACTCCGATGGTACCTACAATGTTATATTGAGGACGCTGAATTGGTCTCGGTCTAGCGTTTATGGCTTGTTCATTAGGAAGGAACTGATTAGAAGAGGGTCGAGTAGTAACTCTTCTAGGAAATGGTTCTTTCGAAACCATAGAATCTGTGATAGGTTGAATAGGATCTGATTCATTTTTAGAACTATTCGATTGATTTGAGGTGATGTCTATTTCACTTTCAGTATCCGATTCTACATCACTAGGATCCGGTGTTTGAGTATTATATAGGGGTCTGGACGTAACCATGGAGAAAGTTGTGCCAAATATTTGAGGATCCTGAATAGATAATTGTCCGCTAATAGTCCCTACATATCGGGTAGGAGGGGGAACATTATGATGTTCGATTTGATTAGCCACCTCTTTACCATGTTGTGGTAAAGGATGTTGAAATATGTCCAATGATTGATTGGCATTTTGATTCTGATTTTGGGGAATGTTCTTTTGAGCGTTATTAGAAGCATTTTGTTTAGGTTGGAAGGCTTGCACCTCCATCTCATTATTATCAATCAGATCTTGTATTTTATGTTTTAATATTTTACAAGAGTTTGTAGCGTGTCCAGGTCCTCTATGAAAATCACAATGTAAATCAGCTCTGTATCCGGGTATAGTTGGATCAGGTTCCCGGATAGCTGGTAATTGGATCAAGCCTCGTGCTAGTAATTGGGGGAGAATGGTTGATAAAGGTTGATTTAATCTAGTAAATTCTTGGGGTGGTTTATCAGGAGGTTTCTAATATGAACTTCTCCGTTGTTTTTGTAGTATTAACATTAGCAATGTTTCTACTATCAATGACTCCGTCACCCACAACTTGTTTATTTTTATACTGATTTTTGGATGTTTTCTCATCATCTTTCTTTTTGAGCTGACCTCTTCTAATGAGAGCATCTTCCACCCTTCGAGCTAAGTCTATAGCTTGATCGAAGGTGGTCAAGGTAGCAGTTGATAATTCATAGGATAGTTGTTCTTGTAAATTATTGATAAAAATATCCAACATCTCCCGATAAGGTAACACAAAGTGTAGTTTTCCTATCAACTGTCTCCATCGAGCTAAGAAGTCAGCAAAACACTCATCTTTGTCTTGTTTTAGGTTGTACAAATCTTTAATGGTTACATGCCTTTCGATATAGGCACTAAATTGATGCACAAAAGACTCAGCGGTCTCTTCAAAATTTCTCAAAGAATGAGTGGGTAGTTGATAATACCACTCCAATGCCATCCCCCCTAAGCTTTTCGGGAACATTTTTAGTAATAGCAAATCATCATGTGATATGTCATGACATGCTATCCTAAACATACGAAGATGCTCTATGGGATCTTCGGTTCCTTTATATATAGGTAGGACAGGCATAGGAAAGTGTTTGGGATATGGTTGTGCTACAACTATAGGATCTAGAGGTTGACTACACATCTCTCGGTAATTGTACGAGGGACGGTAGGGATCTATTTGGTCCATACGGGAGGTTAACTATTTCACCATGGCTTCCAGATTGCCAGTTTGCCCACCATATTGGTTCGGTGGTACATGAGCATGGGATTTGTGAGCGTAAGAAGGCGGAACATAAGGATTCGATGCTATGTTACTATTATGCAAATGATTGGTAGGAAGAGTATTATGAAGAAGATTTGTGGTAGCATTATGTTGTATCCCGGATTGTTGGAAATTAACATTTGGTTTTGTTTTAGGCTTTTGTTGATTTGAGGTATATTGATCAATAGCTTGGCGAAATAGAGCAGTGAATGAAGGTTTCTTTTGTGTAGGAATAACCCTTGGTTTGGTAACAGGCACTCTAGGTGGTTGGGTAACCTGTTGTTGTTGCATGTTCTGGATTATAGCAGCCATGTCCAAATTGGATGGTCCGGCTTGATCACTCTCTTGATCAACAAAGGACAAAGGATTAGTGTGTATGTGATATATATCTTCTAGGGTTGCTTGAGTATCACTAATTTGATCTTTATCCATATGAACTGCTCTATTAAGGGTGCCAATATTGTTATTGAGAAATTTCCAAAAATGTTCCATGTTTTCAAAAGTAACAGCTCCTTCTGGAGTTATTTTAGGAGATGAGGATCCTTCCTCTCTATCATTTTCTTTTTGTTCATTTGCGTCCACAAATTCTTCTTCTTGTTGGTTTAAGGTTACTTCTTCTTGAATTGGTTCTTCAAGAAGGGCATCTGGTCTATTGGTTTTTCCTAACCAATCTTCTTCTACTTCAATTTGTTTTCCATTCCTGAGTCTAGTCATTGTGTCTAAATTTAGGTTTTAGCAAATATATATTAATATATTTGCAATAGATCTTGGGAGGTATATATTTTAATTATATACCTACTATAATATTTAAAAGAAAATGTTTTGATTTTTTTTTATTATTTATATATTTTTATTTTTTTTTTTTTATAAAGACAATAAACAACACACTAAATACAAGAAACAACAATAATAAAATAATAACTTAGTTTTCTATAAATAGTTTATAGATGTCATTGATAGGATCAAGTTCATCAAGAGTCATAAAGTGCTCCTCTTCAAATTGGAAATTGTTTTTCAGGAACTTAATAAAGTGTGCTATAGTGATATTATCTGTTTTAGTTTCTGTTTTGTAAAAATAAATCTCATGGCAATATTCTCGATATAACACAGCTCTGGGAACTCTATTCCATATTTTTCTATCTGTAAGAACGACCTCTTGGTCCTCTACACGAGACAAAAATTTATGTACTACAGCTACGTTATCGAGGTATTCCTCAAAGGTATACAACTCAGAAGACACAAGGGCTCTTTTATCTGCTAACCACCTATGGCAAGCTCTCTGAAGCTCATGATACAAAGTCACTTGATCGGGATCCAAGATTCTATCTAGGACAAACCTCTTGATTTGCCTAAGTTCAGTTGCTCTAGATGAAATGAGATCTAATCTCCTATTAAGTTCGTCCCACAAAGGTTGAACCCTATTTGTTTGAGGTACTCTAAGCACAGAATTAATCTCTATAGCTGCTAATTGGTTTTCAACATTAATGGTGACAACTCGTCTTTTATTATAATCTACCATCTAAATATGACATGCAATCTTTGATTCTAAATGCATTTATGTTTTGTTTTTTTTTGGATTGAATTGAATTGTTTTCAAAAGGTTTTTAGTTTTCACGTCGGGTTCACCAAAATGTATCGCTCCAAATTTTTTGCACCCTTACCTTCAGGCTATAGGATCCGTGCCCGGAAGGGGGATGTGAAAAGGATGGGACAATACCTCGGACTGAGAGGCCCTTTGAAGGTCCCGCCTCTCGGGGGAGGTGTATAAGGGTGAATTTTTGATGGATGGTGGGTTCACCAGGAAACTTTTGAATGGCAGTTTCCACGCCTAGGTTGATAGTGTGTTTGATGTGTTCATTTTTATGCTTGATCATTCAATTCCTAGGTTTGGCCAAATGAATCTAAACTGTTCTATATGAAATGCAAATTTAAATGAATACAGAAAATAGATTTAAACAGAAAATACAGAGAACAAGCTAGATGAGAAAAACCATACCTGATTTCGGATGTCTGATGGAGGTTCTGATTTTTGAAGCAGTCCAGATCGCCTCTGATATGACAGGATCGTCTGATATCAGACAAGATCATCTGAGATCTGGCGAATTCGTCAGACGAATTCGTCAGAGACCTGCAATCAGAGAAATAGACACAGAATACAGAAAATGCAGCTATACTAACAGAGGAAAATGATGTAGAATGATAATAATAATATTAAACTGATAATTACAAAATAAAAATATAAGTGCATTACAATGATTTAATGACAATTATGACTTTATTATGCATTTAAGCTACATGGGTGAACTCCAAGATGCAGAATAATAATAAGTCTAACTAATGCAAAGCAAAACAGTAGAAAAGAGTGAAGAAATGCAAACTCTAGGCACTGATTGCCCCCAATGTTGGCTGCAGTCGAGATCATCTACAGGATACGAAATCGTCTCGAATTTTGGCGTGATCGTCCGAGATCGTACAGGATCGTCTACGATGATCTGAGCTTGCTCCGACTGAAAAATAAGTGAAGTTCCTGCAAACAAACTTGGAAAAATACGAAGGCAAATAGTAATTTAAGATACTCTAATGCAAATAAAACTCGTGTTACAAAAAATTTCAGCCAGGGGAATGTCAAGGGGAGGGCCTAAGATTAAATAGGCATAGGAAGGAGGTTGGGAGGTTGGAGATCATCCCAATTTGGGAGATCTCCAATGGGGGAAGTCTCTAACCGTGCAGACACGCTTTTGCCCCGGTTAGAGACGTCGTTGAAACAGAAGCTAATTATGAAAAATTAGTTTTGGGACGAAATCGTCTGGACGTTCTTCTCCAGATGAATTCGTCCGATCTGAGGCGATATCGTCTGATCGGCGACGATATCGTCCAACGGTCACAACAAATCCTAAAAATGGCATGGAAAACAGGGAAAGCGGGTAAAAGGCAGTTTAACGGGCAGTTTGGGGTTGAAATTTGAATTTGAATTATTACTAAGGTAATTTTAATTATTTGCTAAGGTTTTACTGTGCCAATTTTAGGGTGCTACAATAAGGACTATTGCAAACTAAGCACCAATACATTTCTTTAGATGTAGAGGTAGTTGGCTATTCTTCTTTATTGTTGTAGACATTGTTGGTTTTACCCACAATATTGCTTATAGAGGCCCCTGATCTCTAGTGACATAGGGGAATATTTTGGTCTAGTATCTCTTTGCCTCTCTCCTTTTAATAGTAGTCATATCATTATCAAAATTTGTAATGTTAATACTTCTTGTATAATCAAATATTCCTTAGGATTTAGAGCAGGCAACGTGGGTAAGTTTGGTTTTGGTGACAATACCTTAGGAGTGGGGATTGGAGCTAATGGTAGTAGAGGTATGATTGTGATAGGGTTTTCTTTATATTAAGTGGGTTGGATAATTTCTAGGAAATATGGTATAACAACCCTGAGGGGAAGCTTTCCCATAGAAATTAAATCAATATCTATATATTATTTTGGTATGATAAACTTGAGGGAAGGTCATCACATTATATTATCGTATTTGGAATCCTATATTGGGATCAAAATTTTTGAGTTAATAAATAAATGCCTATGGGTTGGATAGCCTAATTTCTTAGTGAATTATTCTCCAAGTCTAGCTAAACCTAATATTAAAGTTGGTAATAGCTTCCTGAGATGTATTTGAATAGAAAAAATTATATAAGGATAAAGGGTCTACTAATTCATTGAACTCTTGAATGAATGATTCGGCTAGATCAGTCCATGAATGGATGCTTTTGTCTTCCAAAGTCTGATACCAATGTGATATTTTCCCTTAAAATATAGTGTTAAAATTCTTATCATGACATCCTCCTCTTGGATATTATGAATGGTGACCAAGGAAGCCACATCTTGATAATTCTTGTTTTTTGTCTTTTCAATACCATCATAAGAAGAAAAAGTTTTAAGGGTCACTAGGGAAATATCATTGAGATGTGCTAGGCCAAGAGGTCTTATAGTGTTCCAGCTAGGAAAATTTTGAAGGGTTTGTTGAGCTTGTTGGGTCATGGTCTCAAAGTAAGTTGTATTTGTTGGAAACATGAGCAGGATTTGTTGTCATTGATATCAAAGGAATACTAAGCAAATGTTAAAATAATGATAAGCAAATGGTTCATGGTTGATTTTCTAAAGAGGTAAGGATATAATATTTAATTTAAATATTATATGGCTGAAGCATCAAAAGAGAAGCAAGAAGGATAACAATATTGTAATATTTGGAAAAAAGAAAAGGGTTGAAAAGATATCTTCGTTCCATGGTGGTTGAGAGAAAATAATAAGGTTATTTTGCTAAGGTGATAATGGCAAAAGGTTTCCCTAAAAAACTAAGGAATTTTATATTTTATTTTATTTGAAAAAGCCCAAAGGACATTTAAATATTTAATTATAATATTTAAATTCATTTTGAATTTAAGTAATTATAATTAAAATATTATTTTTGAAAAGCAAAGTCTAATTTATCTATCCGTCGATGTGAAGGCAAATGCTTTGAAAGGTATATTAATATAGCCTTAATAAAATGCTTAATGTGCATTTTCGAAAATCATGAATTCTTGGTTGTGCTCATCGATTGAATGCGAAAGGGAGAAGAAGTGTGCCAGCACTAACTCCAAGGAAGAGAAAGGCATAAATGGAAGTATAACTAGGTTCAAAGAACCATCTGAATGGCTAGCCCAAATGGTGATTGGCTTGGGTGCTAAGTTGCAGCAGAGGGGAGGTCTCGGGTTTGAGACTTTGTGGCTGCAAAATGAGGAAGCTTTTTGTTTGAAAATATTTTGGAATTTGCATAGGGAATAAGTGTGTGTGGGAACACTTAGGTCCCACATGAGTGCCTAGCTCACATGGTAGTTGAAGCCACGGTGAGGGTGCTAGTGGCAGCGTAGTGTGGGTTCGATTCCCACCAAGGGCAAAAGAAATTTAATTTTTAAATTTAATTCTTTGTCCTAAGGTTTGTTGGCATGAGCTTTTAGGGAGGTATAAGGTTTATGAAAATAAAATTTTGTGTTATAAATTTGGTGATTACAGTGTTGAAAGGAGTAATAAGGCTTTAGAGGAGTTTAAATATTATTTTAAAATAAAGTCTTATTGGGTTTAATAGTTTAAAGGAGTAATAAGGTGTAATTGAGATCTAATGTTTTGTATGGTGAGAATAATTTGTGAGGAAGTTATTGAATGAAGTTTTGAGAAGGTTTTTGCTACCTAACCCTTAATATTGGAAAAAGAGTAATTGTGATTGAGATAGGTTTTTAAGGTCAATTCTTCATCAAACAAAAGGTATGGGCACATATTCCTTGTGAGTGATTTTTGGATGTTGTGAATGCTAAGTTGGAGAGAAAATGGTTGTTTGATAAGCAAGTTTGATTGTTAAAGATTTTTTGAGTGAAATTTAATGATAAAAACCTTGTTTGATAAGCATTGTTGGAAATATTGAATGAACCTTCATATGCATGATTAGGATTTGTGCAAGATCATGAGTATCATTGTTATGTGAAGTTGAGAACTATCTTGAAACTAGGGTTTGTACAAGATCATGAGTATCATTGTTATGTGAGATTGTTTGATAACCATTGTTGGAAATAATTGAGTGAGTGTTCATATACTTGGACTAGGGTTTGTAAGCAAGGAGTGTTTCATTGAGTGATTGATTGAGTGGAGTTGATTGAGCCTAGTCAAGTGGAAGTGTTGAAGTGATAGTTCAAGTTCGTGAAACAAATTGTTCTATATTCTAAATTGATTTGAGAAAGAGATTGAAAGTGATTGAGCATTGTTGTGAGTGTGAAGCATATTGAGTCTCTAACAATTCTCTATATGTTTCTATGAGATTAAACAAGATTTTGTGTGAAGCTTGTCTAAGTGATTGAAGAGTATTTTGTGTTAAATTGAGTTGAGTTGAGTAAGCTTTTGTGGAAGCTTACAATGCAGATTTGAGATAAGTCTTTGAGAAGACTTGAGAGCAGAGTTGATTGATTGATTTGTTCAAACCTTGGGTTAAGGTTTGAGTCAGATCTAGCATAGTTGATTTGTGATTGATTCAAGCTTTGTGTTTAGTGCATATTTAAGGACAGAGATTCAACATATTTGTGCTATACTGAAGGACTATGTTTAGTACAGATCAAAGATAGATATTGAGCATATTTGTGCTAGACCGAAGGACTATGTTTAGTGTAGATTTGAGGATAGAGATTGAGCATATTTGTGCTAGACCGAAGGATTATGTTTAGTGTAGATTTGAGGATAGATATTGAGCAAATTTGTTCTAGATGGAAGGACTATATTTAGTGTAGATCAAAGATAGAGATTGAGTAGATTTGTGCTAGATCGAAGGACTGTGTTTAGTGTAAATTTGAGATAGAGATAAGAGTAAGCTTTGGAGGTGACAGAGTATAGAGGACGATAGTATCTAGTGGATAGAGGTCCATTAGCCAAAGTAGTGAAGATAGGTCTTCTAAGTGAGGGTAGGAGTCTTCAGTGGATAGAGATCCATAAGCTAGTGCAGTGGAGGTAGCAGTTCTTCTAGAAGATCACCAACTAAAGCAGAGGAGAAGGAGTTCTCCTATGGATAGAGATCCATGAACTTGATTAGGGGATTGGTGTCTCCTTTGGACAGAGGTCCATAAACATTGTAATAGGGAAAGGTTTCCCAAGAGATTTGTTGAGAAAATTTTAGTGAAATATTTTCTCCGTGGAGTAGCCCATATTGGGTGAACCATGTTAAATTGGTGTCTCTATTGTGTGTGGTGATTTGTGCATTGCTTTGATTACTATTATTGATATTGCCATTAATATATTGTATAATATTGATTGGGAAAGAAAAGTAAAAAGTGGTCTTATACTGTTCACCCCCCTCTCAGTATAAGCTTGTGTTCTTCAATTGGTATCAGAGCGGGTTCCTTCGGAAGAGTTTAACAACTTGAAGGAAAATCTCACAAGAACATAGATGGATTCTAAGAGTGGATCCTCAAATAATTCAGCACTAGTATTTGATGGGAGCGATTATGTATTTTGGAGTATGAGAATGAATATTCACCTGATGGCACTTGGAAATGAAATATGGGAAGCAATTGAAAATGGATACACACCACCAGCTACTCCACCTACAGATAAATATGGTAAGCTTCTACATCATTACAATTCAAAAGCAATGAATGCAATTTTGAGAGGTTTGCATAAAATAGAGTTTATAAAGGTTATGCACTGCAAATCAGCAAAGGAAATTTGGGATAAATTGCAAGGCATATATGAAGGAGATAAAAAGGTCAAAAAGGTAAAGTTGTGAAATCTCAAGGGAATATTTGAAGACCTAAAAATGAAGGATGAGGAAAATATTAGTGCTTATCTACTTCGTGTAGACGAGGTTGTTAACTCCATGCAAGGACTTGGACTTGAAGTTCAAGAATCTGATGTTTGTGATAAGATTTTAAGGTCACTCCCAAAAAGGTTTAGTGAAAATATTTCAGCTATAGAGGAATCAAAAGATAGTGATATTTTGACAAGGGATGAATTACATGGCATTCTTACAACTTTTGAGATGAGAACAAAAGAGGAACCTAATCCCCAAAAAGAAGCAACCTTCAAAGCTACCAAGAAGACAAAGGGTAAGAATTCAGATTCAAGCAATGAGTTATCCAGTGATGAAGAAGCAAATTATGGTAGAAGGAACAAGGATCCAAGAAATTTTAAAGGTACAAAATCTGTTAGATGTTTCAATTGTGGAAAGTATGGTCACTATGCATCTGATTTTCAAGAAGCTAGAAATAGCAATGATGAAGAAAAATAGGATCATAAGAACAGGGAAACAAAAAAATACAGGTACCAAAAGAAAAGCAGGGATGGACAAGGCAAGCAAGGAAATAAGTTCTTCCAAAGATAGAAGAAGAGTTTCTATGCAGACAAAGCAAGTAAGTATTCAAGTAATAGTGATGAAAGTTCCTCAGAAAATGATGAAGTACTATTTCTAGCAAAAGAAAAAGAAGTGGTTAAGAAAAGATCACCAATAATCCTCAAGTGTTTTAGATGTGGAAATTTTGGTCATATTGAAGATAGTTGTACAAAGAGTGGTTTTAGTTTCAGTGATGATGAATATGAAGATACACTTGAAGGACCAGAAGAGAATCTACTCATGGCAATAGAGGAAGAAGTAGGTGATCCTATAGAAGACAAATCAGAAGGAAATGAAGATGATTCCAAAGGCAAAGAAATAGAGGAAGAATCAGAAATAGGAGAAGTTGATCTTGAAGGTGAACTTATTTCTACCCTTAATGCATTAAAGGAGGTAAGAAAGCAAAACTCCAAACTTAAGCTTCAGTTTCAAGAATGTGATGAAGAGAAAGGAAAGCTTATAGAGGATCTAAATAAGTCAATGGCTAAGACAAGGAGATTCAAAGAGAAGTTAGAAGCAAAGGTTTTAGAATGTGAAAGGTTAGAGCATGAGGTGGCTCTACTAAGGAAAGAAGTAAAAGAGTCTAAGGATAGGTTACACAAGTTTGGGAAAAGCTCAAAAACCATAGACAATATTATCAAGGTACAAAGATGGTCTACAAACAAGACAGGTCTTGGTTTTGAACAGGTACAAAAGAAACAAGGAGAGGAGTCAACCTCAAGTTCTGAAGAAGAAGAAACTTCAGAAGAAGAGAGTGTAAGAGAGAGTGAGACTTCTGAGGATGAGTTGGACAACAGAAAGTTCAACAAGGAAAGGAACAATGCACAAAAGAGGAACAGATGGAACAAGAACCAACATAGGGTAAAAGAGACTAAAAGACCAATGAGGTCAAGGCAAGGTAGTTTCAATGGATGATGCTTCTCATGTCACAGGTTTGGGCACAAGGCTACATAGTGCAGGACACATGAAAGACAGGAATATGGGAAATTCAAAAACAGGTAACTTTTTCAAGGGTATTGCTACTCTTGTAATCAGTTTGGTCACAAGGCAATGAATTGCAGGGTTCATGATAGGAATAGATATGGCTTCACCAAGAGAAATCCCAAGATATTTGCACCTCCAAGGAATAATAACATTAAGTGTTATAAGTGCAATAATGATGGACATACAACAAAGTGGTGTAGAGCAGAAATTTCAGAGACAAGGAGGAACAAGAATAGTCAGAGGGATCAGAAGGATCAGATGAGGAGGAAAGTGGACAAAGGTAAATATCAATGCATGTTGGGAGTAGAAATACTCCCATCCCAGAATTAACCACCTCAAGAGGAGGTGGGGGAGGGGCTAAGCTAAGAGTTTCATTCTTAGCCCCGAGCCCCAAAGGTGACCCTTTGCCATTGATGAAAAAGGGGGAGATATTTGAGTTAGGAGGAAAGCATTCAATTGGGGGAGCAGAACAGAAAGAGGTAAAGGAAATGATAAAAGGTAAATGGGTTGCCATCAATGACAAAGGGGGAGATTGTTGGAAATATGAGCAGGATTTGTTGTCATTGATGTCAAAGGAATACTAAGAAAATGTCAAAAGAATGTTAAGCAAATGGTTCATGGTTGATTTTCTAAGAGGCAAGGATATAATATTTAATTTAAATATTATATGGCTGAAGCATCAAAAGAGAAGCAAGAAGGATAACAATATTATAATATTTGGGAAAAATAAAAGGGTTGAAAAGATATCTCCGTTCCATGGTGGTTGAAAGAAAATAATAAGGTTATTTTGCTAAGGTGATAATGGCAAAAGGTTTCCCTAAAAACCTAAGGAAGTTTATATTTTATTTTATTTGAAAAGGCCCAAAGGACATTTAAATATTTAATTATAATATTTAAATTCATTTTGAATTTAAATAATTATAATTAAAATATTATTTTTGAAATGCAAAGTCTAATTTCTCTATCCATCGACGTGAAGGCAAATGCCTTGAAAGGCATATTAATATAGCCTTAATCAAAGGCTTAATGTGCAATTTCGAAAATCATGTATTCTTGGTTGTGCTCATCGATCGAACATGGAAGGGAGAAGAAGTGTGCCAGTGCTAACTCCGAGGAAGAGAAAGGCATAAAGGGAAGCAGTGCTAGGTTCAAAGAACCATCCGGGTGGCTAGCCCAGATGGCGATTGGCTTGGGCACTAAGTTGCAGCAGAGGGGAGGTCTCGGGTTCGAGACTTTGCGGCTGCGAAAGGAGGAAGCTTTTTGTTTTAAAAGCTTTTGGCAGCAGCGTAGGGAATAAGTGTGCGTGGGCACACTTAGGTCCCACGTGAGTGCCTAGCTCACATGGTAGTTGAAGCCATGACTAGGGTGCTAGTGGCAGTGCAGCGTGGGTTCGATTCCCACCAAGGGAAAAAGGTATTTAATTTTTAAATTTAATTCTTTGTCCTAAGGTTTGTTGGCATGAGCTTTTAGGGAGGTATAAGGTTTATGAAAATAAAATTTTATATTGTGATTTTGGTGATTAAAGTGTTGAAAGGAGTAATAAGGCTTTAGAGGAGTTTAAATATTATTTTAAAATAAAGTCTTATTGGGTTTAATAGTTGAAAGGAGTAATAAGGTGTAATTGAGATCTAATGTTTTGTATGGTGAGAATAATTTGTGAGGAAGTTATTGAATGAAGTTTTGAGAAGGTTTTTGCTACCTAACCCTTAAGATTGGCAAAAGAGTAATTGTGATTGAGACAGGTTTTTAAGGTCAATTCTTCATCAAACAAAAGGTATGGGCACATCTTCCTTGTGAGTGATTGTTGGATGTTGTGAATGCTAAGTTGGAGAGAAAATGGTTGTTTGATAAGCATTGTTGAGTTTGATTGTTAAAGGTTTTTCTAAGTGAAAGTTGATGATAAAAACCTTGTTTGATAAGCATTGTTGGAAACATTGAATGAACCTTCATATGCATGATTAGGGTTTGTGCAAGATCATGAGTATCATTGTTATGTGAAGTTGAGAACTATCTTGAAACTAGGGTTTGTGCAAGATCATGAGTATCATTGTTATGTGAGATTGTTTGATAAGCATTGTTGGAAATAATTGAGTGAGTGTTCATATGCTTGGACTAGGGTTTGTAAGCAAGGAGTGTTTCATTGAGTGATTGATTGAGTGGAGTTGATTGAGCCTAGTCAAGTGGAAGTGTTGAAGTGATAGTTCAAATTATGTGAAACAAATTGTTCTATATTCTAAATTGATTTGAGAAAGAGATTGAAAGTGATTGAGCATTGTTGTGAGTGTGAAGCATATTGAGTCTCTAACAATTCTCTATATGTTTCTATGAGATTAAACAAGATTCTGTGTGAAGCTTGTCTAAGTGATTGAAGAGGATTTTGTGTTAAATTGAGTTGAGTTGAGTAAGATTTTGTGGAAGCTTACAAGGCAGATTTGAGATAAGTCTTTGAGAAGACTTGAGAGCAGAGTTGATTGATTGATTTGTTCAAACCTTGGGTTAAGGTTTGAGGTAAATCTAGCAGAGTTTATTTGTGATTGAGTCAAGCTTTATGTTTAATGCATATTTGAGGATAGAGATTGAGTAGATTTGTACTAGATCGAAGTACTATGTTTAGTACATATCAAATATAGATATTCAGCATATTTATGCTAGACCAAAGGACTATGTTTAATGTAGATTTGAGGATAGAGATTGAGCAAATTTGTGCTAGACCAAAGGACTATGTTTAGTGTAGATTAGAGGACAGAGATTGAGCAAATTTGTGCTAGACCGAAGGACTATGTTTAGTGCAGATCAGAGGATAGATATTGAGCAGATTTGTGCTAGACCAAAGGACCATGTTTAGTGTAGATTTGAGATAGAGCTGAGAGCAAGCTTTGGAGGTGACAGAGTATAGAGGATGATAATCTCTAGTGGATAGAGGTCCATTAGCCAGGGTAGTGAAGACAAGTCTTCTGAGTGAGGGCAGGAGTCTTCAGTGGATAGAGATCCATAAGCCAGTGTAGTGGAGGCAACAGTTCTTCTAGAAGATCACCAACCAGAGCAGAGGAGAAGGATTTCTCCTATGGATAGAGATCCATGAACTTGATTAGGGGATTGGTGTCTCCTTTGGACAGAGGTCCATAAACATTGTAATAGGGAAAGGTTTCCCAAGAGATTTGTTGAGAAAATTTTAGTGAAATATTTTCTCCGTGGAGTAGCCCACATTGGGTGAACCACGTTAAATTGGTGTCTCTATTGTGTGTGGTGATTTGTGCATTGCTTTGATTACTATTGTTGATATTGCCATTAATATATTGCATAATATTGATTGGGAAAGAAAAGTAAAAAGTGGTCTTATACTGTTCACCCCCCTCTCAGTATAAGCTTGTGTTCTTCAAAGTATCAAGGAATTCTTAGTAAGTATTATATGTGGAATCTATGTTTTCTATAGGAGAATAAGGTTTAGCAGATGAAGATCTACTTCATCTAAATCTATGGGGAAACATCTCAAGAAATTATAATTTATTTTGAGCTTCTTGGTACTAACCTTATAATCATAAGACTTTGGATTAAATGGAAATAGGGTCATAATCAACTAATACTTTTTAAAAAGTCACCAAATGGATAATCAAATAAGTTTAGAGAGCAAAATTTCACCAAGGTTTTGCTTAATAAAATAGGTAGGATGATAAAATCAATTTATCCCCACTGGGTGTACCAAAAACTCTTGGTCCAAAATCCACATAGATGGATGATATGTACCTTGGATCTTAGTCAATACTAGATGAGAAGGATTTATCCTATACTCAATATTTGGAGAAGGTTGATTTCTTGTAATAATTTATAAAATTAAAATAGGGTTTTAGGACTAAATGAATGGATGCAAGGGTTAGAAGAGGGTTAGGGTTTAGATAAATGCTTTAATTATGGATGGGGTATAGTGTAATAGCACTAAAATACTCTATATAATAGTCTTACACAATCAAGTTCAAATGAATCTTAATATACCAACCACCAATAAAGCATAATAGAATTTATTGAGCTCTAATTATATACTCTAAACATTCCAAATACTCTATGAAAAATAATCTAATTATACATAATTTATTTTAGAAAATTTTATTATTCACATTACATATATAAAAATGCATTAAAGTACAAAATTCATTTACAAGGACTCAAAAATGCTATCATCAATGGAATCCAAACAACTTTCACTTTTATTGCACTACACCAAAAAAGGGCTTTAACCACGACTAAAATAAGGTAGTTTTTTATGGTAGTAAAAAACCATCCTAATAGATCCTAAGAGGGTATTTTATAACCACCCTCTTAATATAACTACTCTCTTAGGATCACCCTAAGAGGGAGGTTTAGGCAACCCTAAGAGGGCAGTTTAAAACCACCTTCGTAGGGTCTCAATTGAAAAATATATAAAGACCATGAGAAAAGTTAATGAGCATTTTTTTTCTTGCTGGACAAAGAGCTCGAGCTAGGGCATTTGCTTAGATGAAGGCTAGATAGAGAGCCCAAGATATGGTGTTCACTCAGATAAAGGCTATGCAGAGAGCTCAAACTAGGGCATTCGCTTAGACAAAGGTTGGACAAAGAGTTTGAGCTAGGATTGGAGAGAGATCTCAAGCTAGGGCTTGATAGAGAACTTGAGCTTTTGAGTGGTATGAACTACTTAGGGTTTGGGGATTAAAAGGGAAGTTATGTTCAAAATTTAGTATTTTCTTATTTACAATGATGTTTAAGATTTTTTTTTAAATGATGGTTATTTTGGGAAATGGAAATTAGAGTTCCATAGTGATAATGCTCCCAAATAGCTATGATGGTTATTTTGGAAAATAAAAATATCATATTTTGGGAAATGATTACGTTCCATAGTGATAATGCTCCCAAATAGCTAAAAATATATGAAAACATGATTAAGTTCCATGAAGTGCATAAAAATATAATATCATATAGACATCCTACATTTGCCTCTAAATTTTGAAAGAGACCAAAGGAGCCAATGAGGTACAATTACATCAATGTTGCAAAATAGCCAAGTAATCACAAAAATTGTGGAAATCTTGACAACTTGACTCCTCCATAGATATTCTAGGGTATCCTCATACACAAAAATACTTGATCATGAGGTTTTAAAATAAGCTAGTATATACCTTAAATAGTTTATATGTCATGATTGTTATCCAATATCTCTATTTTTATAGTTTTTAACTATGCCACATACTCTTTATAAAAAGGATTTAGGTGTATTTAATATTTATTTAATTCACATATTTACATATGCCTTTTTCAATTTTCATGAATTCATTTCTGCACAATCTTTCAAAGCCATCAAAATTCCTTGCTAAATAGTTCATGTACTGGCTTAAGTGATTTAACTGTTTTTGCATTGTAGGAATATCTTTGAGTTTCTTTTCATCATCTATTTCTTCTCTTGGTAGAAATGGAATAATATTTTCTTTGCCATCTTCTTCCTTATTTAGGCCTATATATTCTAACACATTGTTAGGCCATCTCCATGGTAATGGCATAAGACACATTTTTGTTCCTGAAGGCTTCTTTTCAGTAGTTGGTCTTGTTCCTGATCTTGGTAATGACAGATCAACTAACTCTATGACTCTTATGTCATATTCTTCTAATTCTTGTTTTTTGGTTTCTTCTGAGATGACTCCTTTTGGATCTACAATAAACCTTTTTGGTAAAGGTCTAAGTTTTACATTTAACATTTTATTGTTTGCTTTTGCATGATCTATCAGTTTGGCCTTACTTTCATTGAAACTTTTTCACAACAATGTTATCATAGATCTCTTCAGGCCTACTGGTTTTTTCTCCAAAGATTGACACATATGACCCTAAAGGTGTGTCATCTATGTCTATGTCCATGTGTGCATGTTGGACTGTGTATGTGTTGTTTGATGAAGAAGCAATATTCATTTGTGGTGCTCTAAAACTTTTTGTAGTTGAAAGCATTGATGTAACAACAACTAATGCTAATGGAGATAGATTTAACCATGGCTCTTTCTTTTGTTCTGAAACCAGTTCTTTTCTTTCAACTGACTCTTCTAGTTTTTTTTTAGCTAAGGGTTCTTCCTTTTGTTTTGTAGCAGCTTCTTCTACTTTTTGTCTTAGAAGAGTTAGTTGAAAGAAAAGAACTGGTTTTAGAACAAAGCTTTGGGAATGAGTATTAGGTAACTGAGCTGGACATAAACTAAACATTTTTTCAACTACATTGCAACTTTTTTTTAATTTTAAAATTGGTTAAATGGGATTGAAATGGGTCCCACCTATATTACATCATCACCACATAGTGGTATTACAACAACTTGGTTGCTATTATGCATGTATTTCTTGGCAAGATTCAAACCTGGGTCTCCTTGAAAGTTGAGGAATTGAACCTGGGTGTTGCTTTTATTGTCATTTAACATGTTTATTTGTAATTATTTCCTCTTGATGAATACGTAGTGTTTGCTAATATTTCATATTGAGTCAGAGTCCAGAGAGAGTACATAAGGTTGGTACATATCCCTTCTAATTTGCTAATATTTCATATTGAGTCAGAGTCCAGAGAGAGTACATAAGGCAATATGAACAAAAAAATACCAAGAAAGACACCATGGGTAGTTGAGGCTATCACAATAAATTAGGAGTCAGTGATAGATGCCTTGCATGCTAGTAAGTACTTGAAATTTGATAGTGTTGTTCAATAGTGGTTGACCTAGGCATATTAGAATTGATCTTGGTTTTATCATCGACTATGGTGTATTGTAGCAACTGGTGGAAGATACCAACTATGAAGTTCCATGAATGAGGAAGATAAGGAGGTGACCCATAACATAAATAAATTTGATGGTGAGAATACTCGAAATGAGGCTGACAATGCTTTGGCTAATGAAGAAGGTACGTAGACCACACAAGAAATTTGCTCATGATGTTGGGTTACTCGTTGTTGTCATACTATATGGCATAATGATGTTTGGATGGTGTCAACATTATAGGTGTTGATGTCAGGTCATCACACACTTCAAACACTGAATATCATAGAAAGAGAGGTCCAACAAGATGTGCAATAGATTCAAGTAGCATAGATAAGGTGGAGATCATTTGCAATCTAAATGGATAGCCCATAGGAAAAAATTCTATTAAGTTTACATCTTACTTGGGGGTGATTGTGAGGGAGATTATCCCTATCACCCATACAGACTGGAGAGTAGTCCTAGTGGAAGTTAAAAACCAGTTATGGACACTCATTATGGTAAATTTCTAGCCAATGGAGTTCATAGTGTCCATTTTTGAATACTTATATAAATGTTGCATCTAATAAGATATTGGTTTGATGCAGCAAAAATATATCATTTCGAACACAATGAAGAAATGGGTCTTCACGACCATGGACAAGCAATGGCATGAACATAAGCATCGACTTGTGAAAAACCACTATGATAAGTATGATAATGACGAAGATAGAATTGCTAATCCCCCACCTCGTGTATCACAAAAATATTGGGAAGCCTTTGTGAATGGCAGGAGCAACACTGACTTTAAGGCAAGTACCAACCAATTTGCTATGGTAGTTCATATCATTGTTATGTTCATGTGAATTTTTCGACCTTGCTCTCCCTAATGAATTTATATATTGGTTTCTTCATTGCATTGTAGGCGGTGAGGCAAAGGAATAAACAAAATAGATCTCACCAATCCATCATGCACACTTGCAATCGAAGAGGATATGCTCGACTGGAGCATGAAATGGTATTCTATCATACTCATCCATTATATGTGATAAACATAGCTCTATTATTTTATCGTATGACTTATCCCCATGTCTCTCCAACTATATATCTTGTAGAGGAAGAGCCAACCAAATGCGGAAACTCCACTACCAAGGGCAACTGTGTGGATGGTAGCTCATACAAAGAAGGATGGGGCTCCTATTTCACCAAAAGTTGTGGAGACAATCGTAAGTGACATTCCCTTGGAAATAGCAATACGTTGAACTTCAAACCATTGTTATATCGATTATTTTTTTAACATGTTACCAGTTAACTATGCATGTGATGTTGCCAAAAAAATTGGATGATGAAATATCATCTGTGAGCTCCATAAATCAATGTATTAAGGATGATGCCCTTGCCAAGGTTTTAGGATCCAAAATACCGGGTCAGGTTCGAGGTGTCGACAAAGGAGTATCACCAACTACTCTATTTTCTAGTGAGGGTTACATACAAAAGTTGCGCCAGATGCAAGAGCATACGGTAGAGAAAGAGCAAAAGTGGGAAGAGAAGCTTACAAAGAATGAAAAAAATATGGAAGAGAAGCTTGCAGAGAAAGATAAAAATATTGAAGATATTTTGACATGGCTTTCATAGATAGAGGTGTGTCAGTTTTTTCATGATTTCATATTTGAAATGTTTACATGTTGCACCCCTAAAGTTGTAATGATCCCTTGCATATAATTCCATAGGCAACATCACTACATGCTACCCCTACAATTGGACACAACATTGGTGGTGGTGATCAAGGCACAAGAAGCTACTCAATACCTTCTAGGCTAGAGTCATCAATGGTACGACTATTATTTCAAATATAAAATGGTTGACTTAGTTTGTATTGTATGCTATGCAATGAATTTATCTAGGCTGTTGATTTTCCATGTAGGGACTAAAAATGACATCGATCACTCAAACTGAGAGAAGGGAATGCTACTTGACTCAGATCCATAAGGATAACGTAGTGGTCGAAGGCATGGTGATCAGTACTAACCCTAAAGACCTTGTACATGGTCAACATTTGGGTGAAGATTATTGGAAAGTCAATGTGCACGTCACCCATAAAGAGGAAACAATCTTGTTTAGAAGGAATGATGAGATGGCCATAATGAAGGATGTTGTGGGCTCCTTCATTGCCTGGCCTATATCAAACATTGTTTACAAATAATGGGCAACCAAGCTAGGAGTGAGGTGAGTAGGTATCCTGAGCATGAGGTTGGCTAGTTAGATACAAGAAGGTTTGACTCTTAGTCCTAGTCCTTAGTAGTAGTACTTGATTTGCATAGATGGATATTTATGTATCTAATGGAAGTCTCAGGATACCCTCTCACCTCATCTCTGATGGTTGGGGTGGGTAGGGATGTTTAGACATTTGCCCATTATATGGAGGGCTCAAGTTGTCCATTCACCTATATCTGTAAATAAGAATTGCACTTGAAATAAGAATTTTCCATTTACATATATAATCATAACTAATTTCTTTCTTTCTTGCTTTTGTACATGTAAGAGGTGCAATAGATCATTGTTGTTCATAAATAATAACTTGGTTTTCATCCAGCAATCTAAGAGAAAATATTCCATATATTATTCAAAATAAATTGTGTAATGCTAAGCTTCAACATTTTAAATTCCTTTATTAACTAATGTTGTTTTATAATGAAGAAAGAGAACATGTCATTATAATAGTTGTCTCACTACCTTGTTTGAGATGAGAAACATGTTGGTTAAATGATTACCAACTCCCTCTTTCATCAAAAATAATATTTTCCTAATCCTTCATTCTATTGAGTTTTAGGGTAATCAAGTTAAATGCTTATTGGATTCTTTTGATTGACGTCTATCAACTCTTCAATTTTTGAATGGTCTCAAGAAAAATGGAAAAGGATATGCATTTTTGTGGCCCTATTTTTAACTAACTAGAAGGGCTTTTGTGAATAAGTAGTTTTTTTTAAAATATTCTTTAACTTGATTCAATAGTGTTCAATTTTAGAAATTTATATGGAAAAGATTACAATTTGTGTACTTAACCCTATCTGGGAATAAGATTGTCAAATTCTGCCAAGTTTTATGTTCCTCGGATGTTGCTAGGTTGATAGAGTCATAGTATTATTCTTTAACAATAAAGTTTGCAACTTCTTTTCAGCCATACTTCTAACTCACTCTGTCCAATGTGTGCAAGGTATTGAGCCTACATGAGACATTGGCTTCATATAGTAGTGTCCACTATGTAGGGACACTAGTACCATTTGTTTTGAAGCCACCAAAAGTAGCCAAGGCCAGGTCCAAAAAGGAACATTAGCATGTAACTGCAACTTATCTTTGCTCTTATACACTATAGATATAGGCATAGTTATAGCACATGAATTTTGAAGTTTGATACAAATACAATTATAGGTATAGTTGCTCTTTGCTCTTATACACCACAAATACAGTTGCTCTTTGCTCTTATACACTACAAAAAGTAAATTGTTCATTGTTGAAGTTTGATATATTTACATGTATTGAATTGATTTATGATCCAAAGATTATTATCTTTTGAATATTACAAGATTTTGTTAATATTTTCTTAGAGTAAAACTATATCTTTTGAGTATTAGAGTATTTTGTTAATATTTTATTAGAGTAAAATTATAACTATATGTATTTTGGAAAGTAACAAGTTATACAGTTCTATCATCACGAATCATTTCTAGCTAGTAGATATAACAATATTTTTGTATTCTTTCATCCTCAACATTGGAGGAATGAGAACAAATTAAATTTTCACATATATTTTTTTGAAATTAGTGGTTTACTATGGGACATCCCCTATTGGTTTTCAGTTGCTCTTTGCTCTTATACACTACATATATAGGCATAGTTATAGCACATGAAAAGGAAACAATGGGAGCTGGAATTGTTGTTTTGCTATTTGGAGTGGGCATTGTTCGTTTCATAGAAAATAATTGCTATTTCATAAGGATGAATGGTTGTGTGTTTGTTTCATAGAAAACAATTGCTATTTCATAAGGATGAATGGTTGTGTGTTCGTTTCATAGAAAAGAATTGCTATTTCATAAGAATGAATGGTTGTGTGTTTGTTTCATGGTTGCAAGATTCTACCATAATCATGGATAAACAGTTTTAACAATTATAGTTTGCAAGGGAAGCTATTTCATAAGGATGAATGGTTGTGTGTTTATTTCATAGAAAATAATTGCTATTTCATAAGGATGAATGGTTGTGTGTTCATTTCATAGAAAATAATTGCTATTTCATAAGGATGAATGGTTGTGTGTTCATTTTATAGAAAAGAATTATTGAATGGTTGTGTATTCGTTTCATAGAAAATAATTGTTGTGTATACTTCTTTACAAAGATGAATGGCTTGTTGTTTTATAAAGTATGGTTGTGTATATCTCTTTATAAGGATGAACGACTGTGTATTTGTTTCATAGGAAAGAATTGTTGTTTTATAGAAAAGAAATGTCACCTCATAAAGTACTGTCATGTATATTTCTTTATAAGGATGAATGGTTGTATTCATTTCATAGGGAAAGAATTGTTGATTTATAGTGAAGTATTGTTATTGGTCGTGTGCATACAAAGCTTGTTGTGTTGTCATACATTCATCCACCCATGAGATTTTGAAAACCTTGTTGTATGTATTTCATTCTATGAAATAATATATAATCTTGTTGTGTTATCATAAATACTGAAGAACTATAAGAGCTTTGTTGTATGCATTCGTGTTGTGCCTTCACTCTATGAAACATTATGCAAAGCTTGAGATTGTGAAGGACTATGAAAAATATTGTTGTGTGCATTCATAAATTATTTTTATGTTTGCTTGGAAATAAGTAAAATCATAATGCATTGTCATCATATCGCCTCAATAAGAGCCACCTGATCCCATAATAAAATTGATACCATAGCTCGAGACAAGGTTCGGGACGTTCAACTTGTAGTGGCCTAGACAATAGCACCATTTTCCAAAGGAGCATTAAATCTTTGGAGTAATTCCTTGTTTTGAAATTATGACTCGGGCATATAAGCCATGATGTCTTGCTCACCGTGGGATCATTTAATTAACGCCGACCTTGGTAAATTGTAATCATATAACTATATTTTGTCACCTTTCCAAAGCTACCAAAGCTTGGCTTTGCTTTTCCTGCATCCTTTATATATATATTTTTAAGTGAGACCCTAAGAGGATGATTTTAAACCACCCTATTAGACCTAAGAGAGCAGTTATAAACCACCTTCTTAGGTCACCCTAAGATGATGGTTTTAAATTATTATCTTAGGGTTACCTAAGAGGGTGGTTTTAAACCACCCTCTTAGGCCTAAGAGGTCATAACCCCAAGAGGGTGGTTTAAAACCACCCTCTTAGGCCTAGGAGGTCTTAAACCTAAGAGGGTGGTTTAAAACTATCCTCTTAGTCCTAAGAGGGCAATTCAAAACCACCCTTGTAGTCCTAAGAGGGAAGTTTTAAACCACCCTCTTAAACCTTAAGAGGGAAAATTTTTGAGGTATTTTTTAGCCATCATCGTATGTCACAAGATTTTTATGATGCCCTCATAGATGATAGCTAAATAACTACCTTCAAATATCTTTAAGGGTGGTTTAAAACCACTTTAAAAGCCCTTTTTTGGTGTAGTGTTGGTTGGCAGTAGTCATCATACAATATACAACAAGTAATTTCTATAGATTTGACCCTCATTATGAGATGCATTGGACTATTTATAAGTTTTTTTATGAATCTTGTAGTCCAATATTTACAATACTTTGCTACAAGTCTATTAGAAATAGATTGGCAAGATTTCATGCTCTACACCAGTCAACTGTTTACATTTTGGTTTTTCTGATGTGTTCAATCTAGATTTATTTTGATTTTGTCTTGTGCATGTCTTTAGTAGGTCCATATATTTTCAACTATCATCCTCTACAATTAGGACTAGCTACTACAACTATTTTTTAGATATATTTTAGCTCAACGACCTTGCATTGAGTGGTTGATAATTGCCTAGGTAGTTATGACTTATGATAGGTCTTTTCTAGATAAAAAGGATGTGTTTGGGTGATTTTTCACTCATTTCTAGGATTTGTAGTAATTTCAAGACCTTTTATTCATAATAGAGACCTCTTGATATGAAGTTGGTATTGTGAATATGTTTAGCTAACATCATCACTTTAGAAGACACAAGTTCTCATACTTGTGGGTCATGCTTTGCTTTTTTTGGATTCGTACATTTTTTAAAGTCTTGTATTTGTTCCATCTTGGCATATGGCCTTAGCAGAAGTAAGCACTTGGAAATTCTAATTTTATGTTTATCCTAGACTTGATCTTAAGAAATGCTTCAACTAGTCAGTGTTGGGATTACCCCATTCTAATTTCCTTGTTTTTGGACTTTTTTGGAGCTTTGTATGATGTCATCATTGGTAAAGTCCAAAATTGGTTGATGACAATTTTTTGCCTTGTCAGGTCCTTTTGGGACTTAGCCATTTTTTCACTCTAGAAAAATGCATTATGTCTTACTACTTTTCCATGATTCTAGATATTCTAAAAAAACTTATTCACCTTGGGATTTAGCTCTAAATTTATGCATTTGAATATTTGATAGTTTTATTATGTTTTTATGATGCTTAGGCCAACCTCTAGGTTATTTTCCTTAGCAAAATTTTGGGTAAAATATTAGCAAAATGGCAAGCTAGTTTGATTTGCAAGGACTTGCAAATGTGGGCAATCGCATTGACCTATAGGAACTCATTAGCAATATGGAGGCTAAGCTAGTGAACAGGCTAAAAATTTGATGGATCCTAGATGGATTGCTATCATGTTATAAGAAGAAAACAAAAGTGGATCTACCAACTACTTATCAAGAAGCTTTTAACAAAGCAATGAATCTAGAAAGTGAAAGGAAAATAGTATCTACTAGAGGAGGAAATACAAGACATGATCAAGATAATAATTTAACAAATAGTTGTGATGAATTGAGTGCCACAATCTAGGCCATGTAGAAATACCTAGAGTGTATGACAAATTATGTGAAGACAAAAAATAAGGAGAAGGATATTTGGTTTTCTGATTATAAATCAAGACACACCAATATCAAGTATCTAAATAATACATATTGTAACATTTGCAAAGATGTGGTACATGTTATATAATATTTGTTTAATTTGAGAAGTGTAAGATACAATTTGTTAATGATATAAAATGAGTGAAAGACAAAAAACCCAACACTTCAAAAATAAAATAATGAGAAACCAATGACAAGTACTATAATAACCACCAAGGAATAAGGTAGCAACAACAAGGGAATAGATTTGCAAGAGGAAAGGATCGATTGTAATATGAATCATATGGAAGGCCAATTATTTAGTATCAAAATATCAAGAATGGGAATACTTTACACATAATTGTATGAATTCTCCAATAGGAGGGAACAATAGGAACAATAATGCAATGATGCATAAATGATGTAGATTTAAAAACCATAAGGAGGTAAATTATCAAAGAAGATAAGTATGAGTAACTCATAGAATTTTAATTTCATTAACATCAAGGAGCCTCATGGAACCAAAAATAACCATATATAGAGAAGCATGTGCTAGCAATAACTCAAGCATAAGCAAGAGAATAGAGCAATACCAAAATCTTGCCAAGGAAAAAGAGGAAGGATAAGAAGCACATGTAAATATCAAGGAAGAGATACAATATACCAATCAATATATGTTGATCCAAGAGGATAATATGAAGGAACCCATCATGATTGAATATTAGAAGATGTCAATACAACACTTAGAAACACAAGTGTTGAATACAAATGTTAAAGTGAAGGTATCCAATTTACTATGCATAATAATAGATTTGTACATGATGGTAAAATGAATGGCACATACAAGAGGAGTGGAAGAGCTATGATAATTACTAAATACAAGAAAAATAATAATGGATCAGCATATTTACCTGATAGTCTTATGATTGATTCTATGAAGAAACCATCAGTGATTTATATATTGCTAAACCATAAGTTGACACAAGTGATCATTGATGGAGGATCGAGCATGAATGTATTGCTTAAAAATATATGAGAACTCAGGGGCACCTTTTCTATGGTATCCCAAATTTTGGCTCTATGATATGGATTAGTATGTCATTGATATGAAAGGAGTATTGACTACAAAAAATTTAAATATCATTTATTAGATATTCATTATGGATTTTGTGGTGATTGTTATACATAAACTAGTCTATGATGCATTTTTGGATACAAGTGGTTGCACATGATAAAAGTAAACTATAGTTGGTATAAGGACCATCTAGATTTCAAGAAAGGTAAGTACATAATAAACCTAAAGAATCAATCCATGAAGGAGGATTTGGCAACATCCAAACATTTTAGAATTTCATCATCGAAGGAGGAGGATCATGTAAACAGATGAGAACTAAATGAAGAAGTGTTGGAATTGGAAGAGTGTATAGAAGATGAAGGGTACTTTTATAGCATACTTATACACTAGAATATGGAGGACTATGAAGCTTTTTGGCCAAATTGTATGTGTATCAATGAAAAAGAAGATATCTAAAATGAAGCATCATAAACTATGTATGAGGTTAATGAATTCATTCACAATGCTAAGCTAGCAATAAAAGTTGAAGAAATAGAAAATTTGATCTTTTTATGAAACTTTGTAGAGTACAATGTTGGTAATGCACAAATTGACAAAAATATAGCACATCCTTTTGATGTGACAAAAGTGAAAATTAGACCTAACACCATAAATTATGAAGGAATGACAATGGTGTAGGTGAACCTTGATGAAGGGGAGGAAGATAAGATGATCCATTGCAAGGATGAATGGGATATAATATTTAAAGCAGCATATTTTAAAATCTTTATGTAGTATAAGGATATTTTTGCATGAACATACAAGGATGTACAAGGGATTCCACCTAAGTTGTGTGTGTATCATAATTATTGCTTCTAAGAGTGCAACCTATGAGGAGAAGGCCATATAGAATTAATCATAATAATAAGGTCTTGATTAATATAGAATTTGAGAATATATTATATGTAGGAATAATCTTCAAGGTGACGATGAGTGAGTGGGTGTCACTAATCATCATCAACTTAGAGAGGGAGAGTAACTAAATTTGCATTGTGTGGGTTTCTAAAATTTTAATGTAGTGACCATCAAGTATCTCTTCCCAATACTATTTACTAATTTGATCTTGGAAGAAGTATCAAAACATAAGATCTATTATTTTTTTATGGATTCTTAGGCTATAGTCAAATTAGTAGAATCAAAGAAGATAGATTAAAGACCACTTTTATAGTTGAGAATAGGATTTATGCATATAACTAGATACATTTTGGTTTGTGCAATGCCCTTGCCATATTTCAAAGAATAATTTTGTACATATTTGAACAAATGTTAGTAGGAAAATTTAAAATATTCTTGGATATTTTTCATTGTATGTGTAGACGATAAAAATATGCACCATATGAAAGCAATATTAAATGAAAGTAATCATGTATGTATTATATTGTGTATGCTTTGTGTTCTATTTTATTACAATAATGACCCTCGTAGGGGTTACATATGGGTTTGTGAGATTGGTTTCTCTTTTACAAATTATGATGGTGCCTTGATCCTTTTGTCACTATAGCACTAGAGGGGGATTTTTTCATGACCATCATTTTTGCTGGATCTGGGTATCTACGTCTATGTTTATAAGATCTATCTCTAGATGTCGACCATCAGGGAGGATGACGACCGTGTGCTCTGACCATCTGGGAGCCAAATGGTCAAGATATTCAAACATCTTAGGATGTATGATCAGGTGTTGGAGTATGTTTTTGTGTTCGATTTTGATGTTGTGTTTGTATCTACTCACTCCAAACTTGTATACATACACACAAATGAGATACAACTAGTCAGTAGTACCTATTGAGCCTCCTAAGGTAAGGTCTAATTTTCAAACAAGACTAACTACCAGATATGTAGAATAAAATGTAAATATATAAATGGAAAATATTAAATAGAGCATTAATTTTATTTTATCCTTCTTTTGTTATTGTTGATGTCTCTATAGCTATGTTGTGTTGCATTGGGTTGCATCATGATGTATCGGGTTGCATTGTGTTGTGTTTGGAGGTCTACGCATGGGTTGGATGATGATCGTATAGGTTTATATAACCAATAACTAAGACCATCTATGGTCGTACGATCACGTGCTATGGCATCCTTTCACTGATGAAATCTAGATCTAGGCTTGCAAGATGTTGTGATTGGGGTTTGGCATGGGACAAGGATGGTTGCATGAGATTTTCTTTGGGTGTTTGGGGTGTGAAGTGTGCTTGGGATTTTAGCAATGCTTTGATGCATGTACCATCCTCATCATAATGAGGGTAAAGGGGGTGCATTTATAGAATTTCCAAGGGGAATGGATGAGGTGAGAGCTCAATCAGTTAAGTGGGATTAACTGATGTTTCACTTCTGCATTGATTTTATCACTGAAGATGCATGTTTGCAAAAGTAAGATAAGCTCACCTCATGATTATCACCCTTGTGCACAACTCAAAGTTATCATCAAAATGTGCATGCAATTTCGTGATGGGTATGTTCTTTGGATTTTTCACCAGATAAGATATGCATATCAAATTGGATATGAATATTAAATTGAATGTGCATGGAGGTGGAACTACGAATTACTAGAGTTCAATTTGTGGAAAAAGGGTGATTCTTTCTTATGCGTGATCGATCATGAGATATGGGAGGTGGAACTAGAGTAAACTATGGATGATGTGGCCATGGGGGATGGAAGGGTGAGTGGTCCCATTGAGGAGGGGTGAGTGGTTGTGTAGCTTAGGTAATAATTAATCAATTATTTAAATATAATTAATTAATTAATACTTTAGGCAAATGCATATTAATTTAATATTAATTAATTTTAATTAATATTAAATATACTAATTAATTAGTATTTATTATGCTTGATTTTGGTGTCTACATATATCTCTTTTTGTATCGTGTTGTGTGAAAACACAATGCGATGCAAAAATAAATGACACATGTCATTGTGTAGATGAATGATGACTTGTGCTTGAGGGGTTGACGTTTGATTGCCCTAGATCAAGAGCAATGTAAGATGCCCCAATGATGGAGGTGATGAATATCTTTAAACCTTGTCATTGATAAATTGATGAGTGCATAAAGATGCTAACTAATAACTAAACTATTGAGACCTAGAGTCTCTATGTTGGAAACTGTGCTAATGTGACCTGGAGTCACTATGCAAAAATTGAAATGATATTATGCGAATGATAGTCTCAAACAAGGTTCTTGGACAAACATCAAGTCCAACATGGGTGTTTGATTATTGAACTTGTTTGGAGTATGATTTTGTTGGTATTGTCTACCCCCTCAAGCGATGAGTCGATGGAGGATAGAATGGATGACAACGACAAGGCGATTGACCTCAACGAGATTGGGCATGGGTTGGATGGATGAAATGTGGTTGGTGGTAGTTTTGGGTTTTTTTGGTAAAAATCATGACCATCCAGGATGATCAAAATATTAGACCATCTAGGATGGTCGTGATGTAATCATCCTAGATGATCATACCTTAAAGGATATAAATTGATTTTTGGGTGCGATTGGTCATTTTCACCATTGTAGACGAGGAATGAGGGGAGAGTGAGGTGTGTGAGTGGAAAATTGACATGGAGGTCTTGCCAATTTTTGAGTGGGGGTGACTTGATGGCTTCAGGAGGTGGAATGGCTAGTGATAGGAGGGAGTGCAACATTGGTAAGTAACATAAGTTATTCTTTCTCAATTTCACTTTGGATAAAATGAACTCAAGTGTTGTGTTTGATTGTTTGCACTTGTCATTGTTTGTTGCATGCATGTGATTGTTGTTATTTTTGAATTTATTTTTTTTTTATTTTTTTTGCAAGGTGAATGTGTGGTGGTCATTCGAAGATCGGACAGCTAGTGGTTGAGGTCTCCGTGTCATGAACGATCAATGTTTTTGTAAAAATACTTTTTTTTCATCTATTTATCGAACGGTGATGGCTAATGGTCATTTGCTAGTAGGATGATCGGTGTGTTTTTTTGTTTTTGTTGTTTTTGTTGTTTTTGTTTTTTAAATTATTATTGTGATCATCTGTTGATCATATGATGATGGCCGATTGTCGTATGCTTGTCAAATGATCAGTATATTTTTATTGTTTATGTTGTTTGTTTTATTTTTTTGTTGTTGTGACCATTCGTTGATCAAACGACGATGGATGATGGTCGTCCGCTCATTAGATGATCAGTGTGTTTTTGTTGTTTTTTCTTTTTTGTTGTTTTTGTGATTTATTTTATTTTTTTGTTGTTGTGACCATATGTTAACCGAACGATGATGGATGATGGTCATCCGCTTGTCGAACAATCGATGTTTTTTTATTATTTTTACTTTTTTTATTGTTTTTTGTATAGCATGGTGCTAATTATTTGATATGATTTGTTTATTTTGCAATAAAAATTATTGAGATCGAGGCATCAATTCAAGGGTATATTTTACAAATCTCAACAATAGATGTCAAAGAGGATTGGAAGTGGTTAGATGCAATTAGGTTATAGTATGTAGCTAGGTTAGAGAATATGCATGCAGATCATGTATATCTGACAACATTGGTAGATCAGTGGGATCTCGATACATGTACATTCCACATGCCCATCGGAGAGATCACAATCACTCTCAAGGATATGTATCAGAATTTTTGGATACCAATGGAGGGTGATTGGATTGAGATAACTCCTACACATCAGAGGGAGGCCCTACTACAATGGGTGTACAGGGACCATTAGGTAGTGATTAATATGGATAGTGGGGGTGTGGATGTCGATAGTCATTATCGACTATGATGGTTGATAATGAGGCATATGATCTTGATGACATTGATCTCCAATGTCATACTACCAGATTCATTAGGTGCTTAGTTCCCATGGAACCTACTTGGGTTAGTATAAGATTTGGTAGAGGATCCCAAGGTGATGGTATGGGCTCCAATATTACTAGTATAGACTTACCGAGAGCTATATGAGATACGATATCGAGGTAGATCTGGTTTGGGTTGTAGTTTGCTACTATAGATTTGGGCATGGGAGCACTTTGTGGTTGGGTGACCCAAGGGGTTGCCTTGGTTAGAGGTGAAGGATATGGGAGCTAACATCAGGTAGAAGCTACCCATTCTTAAGGGTATGGATGTATTATGATGATTTATTTTCAATTGCATCCAAGGGAGGTGGTATGGAGGCCTTAGAGGGAGGGTCCAAGCTGGCCAGAGGATAGATTGCATTTGGTATGAGTTTAATGAGGGAGATGGGTGGTGGGCACCACAGGATCAAGTATGAGTTTTTTAGTATGATCATGTTTGTGGTTCTCCTATAGTATATAGATGGTGGTGTACTGAGATAGTCATAGATCTAGAGTATGAGCCCATAGGGGTAGATGTGGATGAGGTGTCAACTATGGTAGATGTGGATGATGTAAGGATGATGCTAGAGTATGAAATGTGGGTTGGCATACAAGCGATCCATCCAAAGGTAGGGGTGGTGCCACAAGTGATGGGGAGGTAGGACCTAAGGAGCCTGTAGGATGGTGGGTATGATGATGGATGGATCCTAGGGTAGGATCATCATGAGATGTCAAGAAGAGGATTATAGAGGAGAGCTCTAGAGGGGAGGGGCATAGAATTAATAGTGACTCTATAATAGAGTATATTATTATATCAGATTGGGTGTAGGTGTTAGAGAGGTAGAAGGTAGAGTTAGAGACTACCATTACCCAAGAGTAGAGTCAATGGGATGGGGAGCACTAGAGATGGTAGGGCTAGAAGGAGGAGTAGGATACACTATAAGCTCAGGTGTAGAGCCTATAGGAGGAGTGAGAGAGGCTAGTCAAGGAGCATGACCAGTCCTTGATAGATAGGGCGAGGAGTGTGGTAGAGCAAGATGCTCTATGGATAGAGCAAGATGTATTGAGGGTAATGTGATGCCCTATAGGTGGATCAAGATGCATTGAGGGTAGAGCGAGATGATCTATAGGTAATATAGGTACAGGGACCTAGGGGGAGCCAGTAATATGAGGGTCATGCTAGCCCAATTGGAGCAAGAGAGGGATAAGGTGGAGTAAGAGAGAGATAGGGTGAGACTACTAGAGAACACCCTATTGCTGAATGGTATAGCAGTACCATCACTACCATCATCCTCTACTTCATCATAGAGTTAAAGGAGTGGAGCTTTGGGTAGTCATTCAATTGTCCCACCTATACCTCAATTTGTAGGGGCATCGACCTCCTAGGCCTCAGGGGTGGGGACATCTCATGGAGAGAGTTAGTGGTATGGTAGTAGTAGTGGGTAGGCCTAAGGAGATCAGGTCAAGGGTAGTGGGGAGAGCGATGAGGGTGGGGAGTGACATGTGGATGTCAAGCTTTGTAGTTTATTTTTTAGATGCCTTGTATCTCTTGTTATGATTTTGATGAGCTTTGATAGCTTAGACATATGTAGCCTATGGGTGAGACTGTATATGTACCTTATTGATGATATATTATATATATATTTATTGATATGATGTGTGCTTAATTTATGTGTAATGCTTATTTTTTTGTGATTTAATGTAATATTTTATTGAATGATTGAATGTTGATGGATGCAATGAATGTATGCATATACTTTTGATTAACTTTCAAAAAATGCATAAACATGTATCATTATTCATGACTTTAATCAATTAATCAAGGGCATCAACCCAAGGGTACTGAATTTCATGTGGAATGGATTATGTGGAATGTTATGTGGTGTGCAATAATTATGCTACTATGAAGGTAAAGATGACATGATTTGTACTTTTGCATGTCCTAGGGATGAAGATTCTAAAAGTGCTTTCATGATGCTCAAACACCCTAGTGACATCGATCAAACTCATCTATTAATCAAATAGGCACTTGAAGATGCTAAGACCAACCAAGTTATTCAAGTTTCTCAAAGACCAATGTGTGTGCAGTGATTGTTCATTTTTAATTTTGGGTGAGGGACTAATCATTTGTGACTTATGCCAATAAGCTAGCTCATCCATGAGCATACATAGGTCTGTACAAAAGAAGGTCGCTAATGTGATAGACATGTCACCATGCAAGGTGTACTCCACTACTAGTCAGGCATCTATAGCCCCGATGGAGGTTAACCCCATGATCTAAGGACCTGAGAATTCTAGGGATTCAAGCTTTTATTAGCTCTTTTTTTTAAGACAGTTGTCTTTTGGCTTTGCGCTTGTCCTTTTGCCAATTCTTAGGGTTAGCTCATGTGCATGATAGGATGAGCAAGGGAAACCATTCGCTTTATGGTGATAGTGACTCATGAGTTCATCTTTCCTAGGCACCAAAATTTTGTTAATGTGTGATTTGTGCATGGTCTTAGAGAAAACTTAAGGTCACCAGGAAGACCTATAGCATTTCAAGAACTAATGATGTTCAATGGAGGTTGAATGAGACACTAGGTATGGCTGAATGATCGAAAGAACCTAAAGAATCTCCAAACCAGAGTCTTGAAAAAGTCAAGATGTCATCTATATATTATGAATGGGGGTGTGTGGTGGATGTAGCACAAATGTATATAATGATGGATGATGCAAGACAAATACCATAAGGAAGATGCCCTTGATTAATGTGACAAAATCAATCCTAGCAAATAATTTAAAGCATGGATCGAATGATGACCAAAGTTTTATTGGTGATGGTGAAATAATGATATTTGTGTGAATGCAACATGCTTTGTGTGATATATGAGTTTGGTTGTTTTTTTCGAGCTTTGCAATATTTTGTATTTTGATGATTTTTGTGATGTTTTATATTTTGATATTTTTTAATGTTTTTGTATTTTGATATTTTTTTGATGTTTTTGTATTTTGATATTTTTGATGTTTTTGTATTTTTGTTTGTGTATGTACAATGCTAGCTATGAACTAGGCATAGAAGGCATACAAATGAAGGATATTGATGGGTTTAGGTTCCTCAATTCCCTCAAGGGTGGTAAGTTTGTATGCTCCAATTCTAAATGTTTGCGTGATGATGAATGGACCAAGCTAGTTGGTCGTAAACTTGTCATGCAAGTGTGATGGAAGGCTTGAATTTTATTGATTTTCTTTAAGAACTAAATCCCCTACTTGAAATTCTTGAGGATGCACTTTGTTATTGTAAGCATGTTTGACCCTATCCTGATAAACGTAAAGGTGCTCAAGTGCATTAATTCATCATTCATCAAGCAAGGTCAATTGATCAAGGTACGCTTGTCATGCAATATCATCATCAATGAATTCTTGTAATGATATGCAATGATAGGATTTTAAGCTCAAGAGGCATGATGGCCTCAACACCATAGACTAGTGAGAATGATGTTGCCCTAGTTGGCATGTGTATACTTATTCGATAAGCCCATAATACCAAGGGGAGTTGAAGATACCAATATTTATGATTTTATTTGACTATTTTCTTTAGAATGGCAATGATAGTCTTATTGGTGGCCTCAACTTATCCATTACTCTATGGATAGTAAGGAGTCGAGAAGTTATGTTGAATGTTGTATTTAGTGCAAAGTGCTCGAACATCCTTATTTTTGAATGGAGTGCCATTATCAAAAATGATTTTGGATGGTATACCAAAATGACAAATGATGTGATGGAGTATGAACTCCATGATTCGAGGTTCGATCATGTTGGTAAGAGGAATTACCTCAACCCATTTGGTGAAGTACTCAGTAGTTGTGATGATGAATGTATGGTACCTCGAGGAAGGAGGAGATATCTTTCCTATGAGATCAAGACCCCATTGCGAGAAAGGCCAAAGAGCTTGAATTGGTTGCAATGCCTATGATGGTACATGGGTTAAATTGGCATGATGTTGATATTTTGGATATTTCTTGACATATGTGCAACAATCATGTTCCATGGTGGGCCAATAGTAACCCATGCATAAAATACACTTTGTGATGGCCATCCCACTAAAATGACCACCACACGTTCCATCATGTGCTTGAGAAATGACCCAATTTACCTCTTGTGGTTCAAGACAATGTAAGAGGACACCATCAAAGCTATGATGATAAAGGATATCACCCAAGAGAGTGTAATGAACCACTTTTTGTTTGAACATGTATTTAGCGATTGAGGATAAATCTACAGGTAGAGTACCCATTTTTATAAAATCCTTTATTTATGAGAAGCTATCATTGTATGGCTCGATTTGAATGAAGTTCACATTCTCTTCAATCTGAGAAGATTCTCATTCAATAGTTGATTGAGATAGTATTTTGATCTTAATGCATGTAGTGCTATCGATGGGATTCTATGGTATGAGTGATCCAAGAGAGGCCATAGTGTCTACAAATTGATTGTTCGACCTAGGTGTGTTATCAATTTCATACCAGTCAAAGTGCTTAAGCAACTTATCAATGATCTATTTGTATTGCTTCAAAACTAGGTATTTGCACTGGTAGATCTCCTTAACTTGATAGACAATGAGTTGGGAGTCACCAAAAATGTTGATCCATTTGATGCCTAAGGCAATAGTAGTCTGGAGGTCTAGGATTAGGGCTTCATATTCTGCATTGTTATTGGTGCAAGGGAAGTTGAGTTTGAATGACAAGGGCATAGGAGCTCCTTGAGGTGTGAAGAAGACAACTCTAACACCTCCCCCTCATTCACATTTGGAACCATCAAAGAAAAGGACAACATCAACCTCATCCTTAGGTTCAACATTCTCCTCTTGCTCTATGATATTGAATATAAATTCATCAAGCAACTCGATAATAAGTGGGTGATCATCTAGTAATGGAGCTTCAACGAGTTGATCTACGATTACCTAGCCTTTAATGGATTTTTAGCTAATGAATTTAAGATCAATTTCTATTAAAAGCATTATCCATTTGGAAGTTCTACTATTTGTATAGGTGTGGCTCATCATATAGCATAGAGGGTTCTCTTTAGCTATGACATACATGGTATGGTCGATCATGTAATGTCAAAGTTTCTTAGTTGTGAAGATAACTGCTAGGCATAGCTTTTTGACATATGCGTACTTGGTCTCATAACTCACCAAAGTTTGACTAATGTAATAAATGGCTTACTCTCTATTTGATTCATTCTTTTGTGCTAGCATTGTGCCAAGGGCAAAGTCAATGGTAGATATATACAGATGAAATGGGACACCTGGTCGAGGTGGTGTCAACATAGGTGGGGATGCAAGATATTGTTTGATGGTATCAAAAGCATCTTGACACTCTTGATTCCATGTAAAGGTAACCCCCTTTTTCAATAGATGGTTGAAAGGCTTACATTTATCTGATAACTGAGCAATAAAGTGATGGATCGCTTGGATTTTTCCTTGTAAATTATGTAGCTCTTTGAGATTTGTTGGGGGTGGCATCTCAATGATTGCTTTGAATTTATTTGGGTCAACTTTGATGCCTTGTTTGGAGACTATAAACCCTAAGAGTTTTCTGGATGTGACACCAAAAATACATTTCTTGGGGTTAAGTCTCACCTTGTGTTCAAGTAATCGATCAAAAATTTTGTGCAAAATGCTTATGTGCTCATGACATGTTTTCGATTTGGCCAATAGATCATCTACATAATATTCCACTATCTTATGCATGTAATCATGGAAGATATAAGTCATGGCGCATTGATATGTAGCACCTACATTTTTTAGGTCGAATGGCATGACTTTGTAGAAAAATATCCCCCAAGGTGTTGTGAAAGTTGTTTTATGTTGGTCATTGAGATTAACTCGGATTTGGTTATATCTCAAAAACCATCCATTAGGGAGAGCATTTCATGGCCAATGGTAGAATCCATGAGTGTATCCATGTTCAAAAGTGGGAAGTTATCCTTAGGGTACACTTTGTTGAGGTCACAAAAATCTGTGCAAATGTGTATCCCCCTATTAGGCTTGCTAATGGGTACCATATTAGAAACCCATTCTAGGTAGTCAATGGGTTGAATGAAACCCACATCTAGCAATTTTTGTAACTCTTATTTAACCATTAGGGCTATGGTAGGATGAAGCTTTCATAGTTTTTGCTTTATCGATTTTGCATCAAGGCTCAAAATGAGATTGTGGACCACTAAATTAGGGTCAAGGCCCAACATATCTTTGTAAGACCATGCAAACACTTGTTTGTATTTAGTAAGTAGGGCAACAAACTATTTTTGCTCTTTGAAAGAGAGGCTTATTCCAAGTTTGATGATTTGTGGGTGTTCTAGATCGATGTTGAGGTCTATGTTGATGGTGTCCTCGATGAGCATGTGGGAACCTTCCTCTAATTGGTGAGGAGTGGGAATGAGGTGGATGTCATCCACTACATTTTCAAAAATGGGTGACTCAGAATCACTCATGTCAATATGATGAATGATAGATGAAGAAGGCAATGAGGTAGGTGGGATGTAGATATTGGCTTGATGGAGCAATTGGTTGGATGGAAGGAAATTGATGGGGGAAGATGAGGTAGAAATATTCTCAAAGTCAATAAGACTTGGATCGATGTGGATGGGATTTGATGGATTGATTGGATTATGGAGGGGTGTGAATAGGTCAATGGAGACCATGTTGACTTATGGGGTGATGGGGTTTGGTGGATTAGAGGGAGGATTCCCAAGGGTATGCTCATAAGGTAGGAGTTGGTCCAACATGGGTGGATATGGGTTCGATTGGATTGGTAGTGGAGGTGGTGGATGCATGTGTGCATTTGGATGCTCTCGAGGAAGGAGCATGGGAAAAATGGGGAGTGGAATGGGGAACATTCATTGATAAATATCATCATCATCTAGGAACTCTATTAGGGGGACTATGGGGGAAGAGTCTTCTTTAGAGCTATCAGAAGCAATTGAAAGTGCCTCTAGTAGTTCATCTAATTCATATTTTGAGGTATCATATGGGATGGTGTGAATGGTGGCAACTTGGAAAAATCCTTCTAGTGGACAATAAATACACTCGGGATAAATGTACTCATCATCTCTATTCTCTTTAGGATCGAGGGTAATATGTTGAAAATATTCCTCGAGGAGGTCATTTGATGAATGGTTGTCATACCCTAATCTAAATTTTTGTTCAGGGAGCTGGTAATGTGGTTCGATGATGTGGTGAGATCCTTACTCATAGTGACCAAGGCCAAATCCTCTCCAATGGGAGTGTTGGAAATATCTTAGAGCAAAGGAGGGATTTGATAGGAAGCTAATATCACCAAAAAATGGTGATTCGAGTCTTTCATCAAGAGGGACATCGAAGGAGGTATCAACTTTAACATACACAAAATTTATAGAATTAGATGTAGGACCCATGGGAATAATGGTGCCTATGCATGGGCATCCAAAATACCTAATTGATTCGATGATGGGAGGTATAAATGTGATGTTGCGTACTAGATACTCACCTATTCCTAGATTTGTTATGTGGACTATGACCTATGTAGGTTGGGAAGGGGATGTGGGAGTTGGTCCAACATCCTCTTCTAAATGGGGTAATGTTGTGGATGAACCTGGGGTGATGTCTAGAATGGATGGATCTATGGTGGATGAATTTGGTGGTGGTGGTGGTTTAGGCTGCATGGAGAAGGAAGTGGCTTGGGGTACTATGATGGAATGGGGATTGGTGGAGGTGGAGGTGGAAGTTGTGGTAACTTGTCCAATGATGGATTGAGGTGGTAGCTCGGGTTGCATGGTGGGAGGAATATTTTGGGCTTCAATGGATGGAGGAGGTGGGTAAGTGTTTGTGGTTGGTTAAGGTTGGTGGAAAAATGGATCGATGGATGAGCGAAGTGGGGGATACGATGGTGTAGGTGAAGGTGGGTTGTTTGAAAGTGGTTGGGTGTTTGTGGAAGGTGTGGGATGGATGTGAGGGTGAAAAGGGGTACTTTGTGAAGACAAAGGTTGGTTAGGATGGGGTTGGCTTTGCCCAATGGTATGGGGTTGGATGGAAGTGGAGGTAGGTGGATGGTAAGATGATGGTGGAGGTTGTGGACTATACGAAGTAGTTGGGGTGATGTAGTGAGTTGGGTGTGGTGGAATGGGGGGTAAATGTGAATTGGATGGTGTAGGATGGGTAGGTGGATAGGTAATTAGTGGTGGAAAATATGGGTCAAGGTGTGATGACATTGGTTGAGGGGTTGGTTTGGGTAAGGTTGGGGTAAGGTATAGGTGTGTGGATGGTAGGGGAGGCTCGTATAGATTGGAGATCAAGTTACAATACTTGAAAGGTTCCTCATCAATGGGGATGCAGTGTACATGGCCCTCATGAACATATTTGAGATAATGATGTAATATTGAGGGGATGCATCACATATCCTAAATCCATGGCCTTCCAAGTAGGACATTGTATTGCATTTCTCCTTCAAGGATGTGACACAAAGTATGAATGGTCTTCCCACCTACTTGAATAGGTAGAACGACCATCCCAAGTGTTGAGCACAATGCATCATTGAAGGCCCGTAGAGTGAAGGTGGATGAGGCTATGTGTGAAGGTGGTAGGTGGAGGTGTTGGAGTGCCATGGATGTTATGATGTTGATCGAGGAGTCGGTGTCGACCAGAACTCGTTTAAAGGGCTTGTGGTCTATATGAGCTACAATATGCAATGGAGGATATGGTGCTTCTATTGGTAAAGTTTTGATCTCATAATCATAGAAGGTGATTGTAGGCTCCATGCAAGTTTTGATGCTACCCATAAAGTTTGCAAAGGTATTTGGATCTTGAGTGTGAAGGTCAATGGATTTCAAGATTTCCATCAATGCCTCGTGATGTGGGGGTGATTGTTGGATGAGCTCATAAATTGAGAGTTTGGTCGATGCCATCCTGAGGCTCTATGTGAGGTAATTTGTGAGGGATATGACTGGTCATGGAGGGTGTGGTATAACCTACACTAGTGGGGGTGGCATAGTAGAGGATGAAGGCATGTTGGGAGAAGTACTCGATTGGATCTATCGATCAAGATAGCATTGATTTCAAGTAACGATATGGATCATCCCTACAAAATTATGATGTTGCATGATGGTGTTGAGGTGGTTGACCTAGTTTGGGGGGGTGTTGGTGGTTGGTGGTACATAAAATTATTGGTTTGGCCCATGTTGTGGCAAGGGGTCCTAATAAATGTTAAGGTTCTGATTGGGTGGTGCGAGTGAATTATCTATGATAATGACCCCCTTCTCGATAAGGTCTTGGACCAGATGTTTGAAGGAAATGCAATCATTGATATCATGACCTTATCACCTATGGTAAGCACAATGGTGATATTCTTTGTATGATGTGGGTTTAGGCTTATTGGGGTCTTCTGGTCTTACTTCTAGCAATGATATTGCTTGTGCTTCATAAAGTCATTGAAATATGATCGAGTAGGGCTCAAGAAGTGGGGTGAAATTGTATGGGGGCCTAGCAGGATGCCTAGGGTAATTGTTTATTTGAGGGTTTTGTAGTTGGGTGGGAGGTGGTATGGTATGGTATGTTGGTCATTGTGATGGATGTTGAAATTGCTATAGTTGCACTTACTATGGTTGATGAGATTGTTGATTAGGCATGCTTGGGCTGCTCAATACCACTTGATTAACTTGATTGGGTTTTGATTGGTTGTTGGAAGTGCCCTTGGAATTCTTATTTGGCCATTCTTTCTTTTTGAGATTTATTTCGCCCTCTTGGATTTTAATATCCTCAATGGTCTTAGCTTGTGCTAAAGCTTCCTCAAGTGTACGATATTGTTGGAGTTGTAATAGTAAAGATATTGGTTTTGAACAACTCCTCATGAATAATCAAGTCAACTCTATGATGGGGAGAGAAAAGGGGAGTTCTATTATTATAGCTCTCCATCAAGCACCATAATCTAAGATAGACTCATCATCAAATTGATGAAGATTGTAAAGATTAGTGAGTGTCATTTTCCTTTTAACAATGATGGTGAAACATTCCAGAAATAGGTTGGCCAATTGTTCAAAATTATAAAGGCTATGTCTGGGCAAGTGGTTGAACCAATCTAAAGCTCCCCCAAGGGATAGTGGGAATGTGCAAAGCATGAGGGGATCAATCTCATTGATAAGGTAGCATGCATTGATAAATGAGCTTATGTGATCTTGGGGGTCCTCCTTCCCCTTGAATTTTTTAAATTTTGGCATTATGAATAGGGGAGGATATGGTGGTGATGGTACCGAAGGGTGAATGGGGTAGTTCTAAAGTTGATTGAGCATCGATTTTTGATATCCAGTGCCCACAACTTGTAATGCCAAACTATCAACCTTGTCAACCAACATTTGAAATTTATTTAGAGTAACTAGGAGGGTTGTATGAGATGTGCCAGCTTGGAAACCCGAAGATGGATATTGGTGGTATTGAGTAGATTGGTGATGGGTGTATGTGGGGTGGGTTGATGGATGTTGGTTGAAATGTTGGTGATGTGTGGGGGTGGTTGTTGGTGTTGTTGTTGATGTTGAATGGGTGGTTGTTGGTATTGATGTTGGATGACTTATTGGTGTTGAATGGGTTGTTGTTGATGATGCAAAGTGAGTAGAGGTTGATGTTATAGTGATGGTTGTTGGTATTGGATGGGTGGTTGTTGTTGATGTTGTGGCATAGGTAGAGGTTGTTGTTGTAGTTTATTGTTGGTATTGGATGGGTGGTTATTGGTACTATTGCATGGGTGGATATTATTGATGTTGTGGTGGGTGGAGGTTGTTGTTGGTAGTACTATTATGGAAGTTGTTGGTATTATTGCATGGGTGGAGGTTATTGTTGGTAGTACTATTATGATGGAAGTTGTTGGTACTATTGCATGGGTGGAGTTTGTTGATGTTGTGGTGTGGGTAGAGGTTTTTTTTGGTAGTACTATTGTGGTAGAAGTTATTGTTATTGTTGTATTGGTGGAGGTTGTTGATGTTGTGGTGTGGGCAGAGGTTGTTTTTGGTAGTGCTACTATGGCAGAGGCTATTGGTACTATTGTATGGGTGGAGGTTGTTTTTGGTAGTACAATTACAATGGAATCTATTGGTACTATTGTGGCATAGGTTGGTCGTAGGCCTTGGACTCTGGTGGTTGAGTGGATTGTTGTTGGTATTGTTGTAAAGGCGTTAAAGCATGTATGGTAGGTGGTCGAGTGGCCCATGATGGAGATTATGCAAAGAACAATTCTTGGGTGATTATGGAAGTTGGGTGGTTTGGCACTTGGGGTGGTGGTTGTGGTGGATGGGATGAGGTGGGTAGATGGTTAGAACCCCCAAGTGGAAAGTATTCAATGAGCATGCCATACTCAGGATATAGCTCAATAGGGTGGGTTGCATGAGTATACACCTACTCTTAGGGTATGGGAGAGACCAAACGAGGTGGAATGGTCAATGATGATAAGGATGGGCATGGTGAATCTAGTGAAGGGAAAGGGCCACCCTAGAGGGCTTGTGCAACATCAACATCAATGAGGGTGATGTGTGCCCAGGGACACAAGTGTCCCTAGACTAGTGGATTCAGGGATGTTGGTGGGGATGTGGTGGTAAGTGGTGCCTGAGCTATGTGTCTCAGGTGGGTTGGTGGTGGTATGATGGGTGTAGCTAGACAAGCTACCTTGGGGTGGTTGTGAGGCTACCTCCTACTAAGTTGGAGGAGTGGTGGATGGATGGGAGGTTTGACCAGATTGGTCCATTATGGCTTGGGCTCAAGCTTGGGCTTGGACTTGAATTTGAGTCAAGACCATAAGCTAAGTGAGTAATGGATGGAATGTGGGTTTGGAGGTGTGATGGTGATGGTGGATTTCTCTATCTACACAAACAAACAATCAAACAAATAATAGTTTTAATTTTCTTTGTTTTAGTATGCTAATGTTTGAGTTGATGTTTTTGTGAGATGTTTTTGGAACTATTTTTTTTTTTTATTTTTTTAATTTTTTTGGAATTTTGTTTTGTTTTTTTTATTTTTTTATTTTTTTTTTTTTGTGTGTTTGATGAATCTAAACCTAAAACTATAAATGTGGTGGTGGAATGCAATCTAATCGGGTGTGTTGATGCCCACTTCTCTGATGAGAAGTGATACAACAATGGCTGAAATGGCTTCCTAAGGTGGTTATGGCTTATGGTAACCTAAAGGGACAAATAACCCTCCCAAAAGAGGTCATGTTGTCTAAGTCCTACTACTTGCCCAATTTCGCTTCACCCTCAGGATTGGACAATAATGATAACTATGGGTCCACTGATTATTAAACCCCATGAACAAAGGGGTATCTAACCTAACCCACCCTAAGATATCCTCAAGAGTGGAGGATTTCCCGATGATGAAGTCTAAAAAACCACTCATGGGGGCTACTATGGTGTCTAGGGGGTGAGCCAATGGAAGGAGGTGAATTCCAACATCATTGGTCTCGATCGATGGTTGGTGATGAAATCCAACTCGTCGATGTTTATGCAAAATGTGCAGTGTGTGATGTAAATTTTAAACCTTGCACAAAAGGAAAAATCACTAACTATTCTATCCTAAGAAAAAGCAACTCTTTATTGTTTACCACACAAAAGAAAACACAAAGAAAATAACTCTAAATTTGTTTATCTAAGACTACTACTAACTAAAAACTTAGAATAGAAAGGAATAATACCCCCCTACCTGTGATCTTGTGTTGTATCGAAGATCGGAGGTTGGTGGTGTCTATGTCCTATGATCATCTAGGGTTAGACAATTTTTTCTAACACCATTCCTTTCCAGACGGTTGTAGTTTGAGGTCATCCTATGTTAGATGGTTTTGTTTATGTGTATTATCTACAGCCTGTGTAAAAACCTAAAATAGAAAAATATATCAGTAATTTCTAAAATATTGAAAATAGACTTATATCAAGCATAAAAATGGCAACCTAAACTATTGGATAAACCAAATAAAATGGATGGTCCCACCATGATCACCATCTTGTAGATGATAAAAATATGCACCATATAAAAGCAATAAAGTGTGTGTATATTATATCGTGTATGCTTCTTGTTCTATTCAATTACAATAATGACCCTCACAAGGGTTACATATGGGTTTACAAGACTAGTTTCCCTTTTACAAATAATGATGGTGCCTTGGTCCTTTGTCGCTATAGCACTGGAGGGTGGATTTGTCATGACCATTGTTTTTTTTTAATATGGGTATTTGTGTTTGTCTATCAAATTTATATATGGATGTCAACCATCAAGGAACATGATGGTCATGTGATCTGACCATCTATGAGTCGTAAAATTGTAATATTTGACCAATTAAGGTTAGATAAATGGGTATTGGGATCTGCTACTATGTTTGGGTCTAATGCTACATTTGTATCTACTTTCTCAAAACCTGTATACATGTACACAAGTGAGATGCAACTAGTCAATAGTACCTATCGGGCCTCCCGAGGTGAGGCCTAATTTTCAAACAAGATTAAAAACCAAATATGTAGAAGGAAATGAAGATCTATAAAAGGACAATACTGAATAGAGCATAAATAGATCTTACCCTTACTTTTGCTATCGTTGTTGTCATTATTACTACATTGTGTTGTATTGGGTTGCATTTGATGTGTCAAGCTGCATCGTGTTGCGTCTAGAGGTCTCATGTGAGGTTGGATGATGATCATTCGGGTCTAGATGACCATGAACCAAGATCATCGAGGTCATACGATCATGGGTTGTGGTATCCTTTCACTGATGAAAGTCAAATTCGGGCCTACAGGGTGTTACGATTGGGGTTTGGCATGGGATGGGGATGGTTGCATGAGATTTACTTTGGGTGTTTGGGGTGTGAAGTGTGCTCAAGATTTTAGTAGTGCTTCGATGCATATACCATCCTCATCATAATGAGGGTAAAGGGGTGCATTTATAGAATTCCCAGGGGGAATGGATGAGGTGGGAGCTCAATCAGTTAAGTGGGATTAACTGATGTTTCACTTCTACATTGATTTTATCACTAAAGATGCATGCTTGCAAAAGTAAGATAAGCTCACCTCATGATTATCACCCTTGTGCACAACAAAGTTATCATCAAAATGTGCATGCAATTTCATGATGGGTATGTTCTTTGGATTTTTCACCATATAAGATATGCATATTAAATTGGATATGCATATTAAACTGAATGTGCATGGAGGTGCAACTGTGAATTACTAGAGTTCAATTGTGGAAAAAGGGTGATTCTTTCTTGCGTGTGACCGATCATGAGAGATGGGAGGTGGAACTAGAGTGAACTATGGATGATGTGGCCATGGGGGATGGAGGGGTGAGTGGTCCCATTGAGGAGGGGTGAGTGGTTGTGTAGCTTAGGTAATAATTAATCAATTATTTAATAAATTAATTAATTAATTAATACTTTAGGCAAATGCATATTAATTTAATATTATTTAATTTAATTAATATTAAATATACTAATTAATTATGATTAATTAATTAGTGTTTATTATGCTTGATTTTGGTGTCTACAAGATGGAAGGAAGGACAAGCATCTAAAAGCTTTAGAGTGTATACAACTTTGTATGAATGCTCAACTACCCTTGAATCTAAAGAGGTATAATTTGTTGGTGTTGTACAAGAATTTTCTAGGACATGTGTTGTGTGAGGATTTGAAGATTGATCCTAATAAAATACAAGTCATTTTGAGCATAAAATAGCCATACAATTTAGGTTTTATAAGACATTTTGGGGGCATATGAGGTACTATTGATGTTACATCAAAAACTTTACACAATTTTTACACCCTTTGAATGCATTAACGTGTAATTTTTTTTCCTTTTGGGTGAAGCACCATAAGGCCTTTGAGGAGCTAAAGGTAAATTTGGTTTATGCACTCATTTTTATGTTTCTAGAATGGAAAAAGTAGTTGCATATTCACGTGGATACATCCAATTTTATAATTAGATATGAGCTAGCCCAAGAGGGGAAGTATATCTTGTATTAGACCATATGTTTCTTTAATCTCGTCATATCAAGTACAAAATATTTAAAGCATTATAGAGGAGAGATCCTTGGGGATGATGTATGTAGTGCAAAAATTCAATTATTACATGATTACCAACTCTTTTGTTTTCTCTATAGATAATTAGACATTGATGTACTTGATCGACAAGCTGAATATTCATGGACAAGTTAGTAGGTGGCTTATCACATCATAATAGTTTATGTTTTGAATGGTAGAGACTAAGAAAGAAGCGTGTAATAGCAAATTATTTGTTAAGGATTTTTTTAGGAGAGCCTATAGAGGAGGAGTGTTGGATGAATTTTGGATGATCACTTATTCTCAATCATTATACTACTATTGTGGTATAAATACACGGGTGAATACTTATCAATGGGTGAGCTACAAAATAATTTTATGGCAATAAACAATATCATCATTAAATTAGCACCATTTTAGTTGATATTTGGTTTATTGTATAATATCAGACATGGTGGAGTAAAGCAAATATGTTTAATGGATGATAAAGTGAATTTAGCATTGAAGGAAGCTCATGAAGGGCTAGAAGGAGGGCACATGGGACCAAATGCAACTATGATAAAGGTGCTTCTAGTAGGTTTGTGGTACCCCATCCTCTATCCTAATGCAAAGAAGTTTGGGATGGCATGTGATACATGCCAAAGAGTTGGAAATTTGATAAGGAAGGACTTCATGTCATTACTCCCATCACAACCATAGTAATTGTTTGAGATATGGGGCCTAGATTTTATTAGACTATTGAAGATTAATAGAAGATGTAGGTATATTACAATAGCTATTGAATACTTGAAAAATTGGATAGAGGCAATAGCATTGCCTAACAATTGTACAAATAGCACTATGTGATTCTTGTATGACTAAGTCATTATGAGATTTAGTGTACCTCTTTAGTTGATGAGTGATTATGAAGGATACATCAGTTAAATAATTCAAAATCTAACTATAGAGTTAAATATCTTATACTAATTGTTATTTCTATATTACCCCTAAGTAAATAGGCAAATAGAAGCAACTTTAAAGGTACTAATCACAATAATTTGCAAGACATGTGGTATTAATTGTGCTTACTAGGAAGAAAATATTCCAAAAATCTTGTGGGTGTATAGGACTATGTATCAGCCAACAAAAAATTGCACTCTATTCTATTTTATGAATGGATAGGAGGAAATTGAGTTGGTGGAGTTTCTTGTATCTAGTTTGAGAGTGAGTATAAAAATATCTTGGTGACCAAGAGAGCCTATAAGAGAGGCTAATAACACTCATCAAGTTAGATGAGAAGAGACTGATGGCATAGTGGGCCATAGATGTTTCCTAGATTTATCAAAATTTGTGGTACAATAAGCACTTGAAGAAGATGAATTTGAAGGTATATGGCTTAGTGCTAAAGTTTAAGAAAAGAGAAATATCAAGCTAGGAAAGTTGAAGATATTATACCTTGGAACCTTCTAAGTAGAAGAGGCAATCAATAATAGCACAGTAATGTTGAAGAAACTAGATAGAACATGGTATCTCAAGGAATTTAATGGTTCAAAATTAAAGTCATACAAAATGATCACAAGTGAACATGGTGAATTTTGAACCAATGAATTAAGGAACAAGTATGGGTAGACTAACAGTTGCACCAAGTCATTCTTGATTCATCCAAGGAATCTCACTCTAGAAGGTTGGAGAATCAAGTCATACTAAAGTAGATGATGGTGTAGTGTATGAGAGTGACTCAAATGATAGCATACTTATGGAATAATTAGCATGGCTCTATGAGGAAGAGAACATAATTAAGCTAAAAATGGATATACAACCAATAGTAGAATATTAAGAATTTTAGCCTTAATCTACGGAGTGTGGACAAATTTGTGTGCATATCAAGTTCCTAGATGTTGAAGAAGAATAAATACTAAGATCATTGAATGTGGAGAATATATAGTAAATGGTGATGATGTATGTTAGACAAGGAGAACTACTAAAACAAGAACCTCAAAGTGAAGGGAAAAAATTATGATGGAATGAGTTTTTTAGAAGTTGTTAGATATGCATAGCAAGGAATGCATGAGAAAACACTATAATTGCATGAATAGAATGAGCAACTAAATAATAGAATAGCATAGTTAAGGAGACAAAATGCACAAGAATTACTAAGGATATAGAGTACATTCTAGAAATTGGTGGAATTATTTTTGGAGAATGGACAAGTCTATAAGAGATCCTTAGAGGTGTGCAGTAAATAAGCAAGTGTTAAGAGTTTTTAATGACTATGTATAGGAAGTTGAGTTTCTAGAAAAGGAATAGTAATCTAGCTAGTATACCTATAGTAAATGAAGTGGAGTGGTATAATATCCATTAAGTACCTTGACAAAAATTACCAAGCAAAGTAGAAGTTGGAAACTTGAGATAAGAATCCAATAGTGTGTACTTGATGAGTTCAAGTAGTGATGAGGAAGACTAGAGTAGTGCCAATTAGAATAGGAACTCAAAATAAGAATGAGGAGAGGAGCATCCAGGATATTACAAGTTCCCAATCCAATAGGAAGTGTGAACTCAATGTTAAACATGGTGATATAGAAAGAACCTCAAAAATAGAATACCTTTGAGGAAAGAGAAGTATGAAGATGGGTGACTTGGAGAAGACTAGATATTCCAAGGATTTTGAATAGTTTATTAGGAATTCAAAGTGATATTCAAAGGCTAACCAATTATCTAAGGCATTGTTTTGATTCAAGAAATTTGAGTAGTATACCCCAATCTATCTAGACCAACCAAGCCAAGGAGGAGGTCATATAACCTTTTTCCTGACCATCTGAAGGGAAGTGATATTTCTTATATGGCCCATATATTTTATATCCAATAAGGTGCACCATCTAGACCACCCCTAGCCTTCTAAAAATTGAAATAAGACATCAAATGGCCCTTGGACCATTAAATACAAGGGTTGGATAGTCTAGATATGCCAAAGGTTATCTAAGACAATGGACAATTATGCATATTGTAATCGAGTCATCTATAGAAGAAGAAGTTGAGTTACCAAAAAAGTAGACTAAAGAAATCAAACTATATCTTGAAAGGCCATCATAAATAGGTCAAAAGTGGAGAAAATATTCAAGACAAGGAGGTGGGCCATCCAGCCACCAAGGTCATCTCAAGCTATAATTTGCCAAACTAAGATAATAGTCATCCAAAATGGATCATCTAGGTCTATAGATAAGGTCATATAGGCAAGGGATTTTCCTAGTAGAACAAGATGAAGGGTTTTCTAGATAGATAGGTAGGTTGTCTGGCCACCTAGGCCATCTAGGTTGAGAAAAATAAAAAGACAAAAAAATTTACTATGTAAAAAAAGAAGCAAACTGCCATGTGCAAGGTGATAAAAATAAAGTGGATAAGACAAAATATGTAGAACATCCAATTGTATGGAAAAAGAGTTAAGGAAGATAAAATGGTAGTTAAGGGGTAGTTGTTACATGAAAGCCAAGTATTTCTTACTACTTTAATCTTATAAATAAATTCCAAGAGCTAGCCATTATGCATTTAAACATTCAGTTCTAAAGGAAAGCAAAAAGGATCGAAAGCAAAGTATTGAAAGTGTAGAAGAACATAGGTCATATGAACATAGGTGTTCCTAGTGTCAACCATTGCATAGGAAAAATATAAATTTTTAGTGTAGCAAAAGTAAATTGTCCTAAATGAGACAAAAGCTACATTATGAGAAGATAAGGTTATGTTGAAGAAAAGAGTTGTAGTGGAGAAGAAAAATTTGTGCTAAAAGTTCTTTTTGTATAAATCCCTCCCCATTATTGACATAAGTTGTTTTCTTTTGCATGTAAAAATATTGTAGCAAAAATCTAAAGTTACTAAAAATGAAAGAAGGAATGAAGGAAGAAATATACCAAGACAAAATTAGAAGACTTAAAAAAAATCATATGGACTATTTGGGTTGGAAATTATTTTTAAAGCCATACAAACTATATGGGCCATACAAATTGTCATTGGAGTAGACAAAATATGACTAAAAGGATAATTATAGGTCATCTAAGGTATGGAAGATATTTTCAAATGGATGTTGAGAAATCATGAAACAACCATCCAAAATTCAAATATAGAGCCTTCTAGGACTAGACCGTCTAAGGCTGGGATGTCTAGAACTAGGATATTAGAGACTATAATTTGGAGTTAGAGATGATCATATAGAGTTAGGTCATCTAGAAGAGGAGCATATGGATAGTCAGAACCATAAAATTGATTACAAGAATATGTGAAATAAATTACAAGTGTGAGTGTGCAACATAAGACTGAGTTGATGCTAATTCATCCCAAAAAATAGAGTGATTAGAAATAAGTATTGATGAGATTTTTTTTAATTTGAAGTCAAGGAAATTGACTATAGGAAAATTTTTCAAATGAGGCCATGAATTTCTAAGAGGATAAATTGAGCAAGTTTTAGAGAATTCACCTAAAGCTATGTTTTGGGAAGGACCTCATATCCATGGAGGAAGCATCAGAGTTGGTATTGAGAGAGGCCAAAGGGAATGTACATATGATAGAGTAAGAGATAAAGAGATGGGCTTTGAATGAGGAAAATACAACATATATGGGAATCAAGATCAAGAGCTATCATACTAGATGAAGGATAAGTTCCAAGTAAAGAACCAACAATTCCACCATAAATAAAGACCAAGGAGAAGGATTCAATGCAAATCTCCTTAAAATAAATCACCTACACAACACCTACAAAAGAATTTTTCAAGATTTTGTGGTTAAAGTACCCAAAGTATCAAAAGTTGAAGACCACATTTTAGAATGTAGAATGTAATTTATCTTGAAACTCCTAGGTTTGATAACAATTTCTTCAAGATATACCTATTAAATATGCTACAAACTTGTGATGCTAAAATGAAATGGAGTAGAGTAATGCTTGGTGATAAGGAAGTATAGGTATGATTGTCCTAGAATATCTTTTGGAGAGATTTTGGCTTACCAAATTCAATGAAATCAATGGAATAAAACCCTACTAGTTACATATTTTTGTGGATAAAGTTACTAAACTCAATCTGATAGGAGTGGCAAAGCTGACAAAGCATGGAATCTGCATATTGAAGATGCAACATCTAAAGTTAGATGAAGTGTGATACATGATGAACATGATTTTTTCTAAGTTATTTTATGAATAAATAGCCTTGGATATGACCATTTGTATCATACCATATATGAAAAGAGTTATGGCCAAATAACAGTATGATTGGGAAAGTTTTATGTCATAACAAATTAAAAAAAAAATTCGTAGTATACAAAGAATTTTTTAATGGCTTTCCATGCCATTGCATTGCTTCTAGAGGTGATATAGCATGAAGATATTTAGTTCTCAAGGTTAAGTCCTCCACATACCATACTAGAAGGTACTCCTACTATTTTATGTTAGGTACATGTCGTACTAATGAAGATTGGACCAAAAATAAAAGTAGCACTAAGGAAGAAGAAGATGATTGGGAAAGTTTTATGTCATAACAGATTAAAAAAATTTGTCATAGTATACAAAGAATTTTTTAATGGCTTTCCATGCCATTGCATTGCTTATAGAGGTGATATAGCATGAAAATATTTAGTTCTCAAGGTTAAGTCCTCCACATACCATACTAGAAGGTACTCCTACTATTTTATGTTAGGTACATGTCGTACTAATGAAGATTGGACCAACAATAAAAGTAGCACTAAGGAAGAAGAAGATGACAATGAAGAAGAAGAAAACACAAGAGGAATTGGAGGAAGAAATATGATGCAAAATAAATATCCTAGTTGAGGAGAGTGAAGACTTTAATGGAGGAAAGTAGTTGTCTAGTGCTAAGGAGCTAGTTAGGAATAAGAATAGGAAGAGATAGTCAAAGCAATAGTGGTAGTAATGAGAATGCAACTTCAACAATAACCATAGACCAAATAGCAACATCAACTAGCAATTCAAGGTGCCAAAGTGTTTTCATATTTAAGGTCCCATAAAACACCATAGAGAGGATAGTTGATGAAGATTCAAAGAAATTCATGGTAGGTCATCATTCTCAATTGTGTGGATTGACTAATGTTGCAATGCCATCAGGAACTCCAGCACAATTGAGAATCCATATTGTGTGTTAATACACTATAGGTTCCATTACGGGTACTAGGGTAGTGTCTTCCACTAAGGATTCCATAGGTGCACATAGCTAAGATAAATAGAATCTATTGCATAAATTTTGGTGTGTGAGAAGAGCAACACAATAGGTAGGAAGGAGAACTACATAGAAGTAGGCACAAGAAATACAAGTCATTATAGATGTGGATGACCAAATATAAAATACATTTGATGTAATGGAAGCATCACCAACATTGTTAGGACACCATACTAACCTTATTATATAATTACCCCCTTCCTAACATAGGGGTCCTATCTTAATAATATTATGTAATATTTGGTAATTTCTATGTGGAATTTGAGGTGCCTAGACAAGTGGGGTCATTTAATGTAATTATTATAAAGAATGTAATTGCTTGTTTGGTAGAATATTCTAGCTCAAGTGGTCACTTGCATGTGAATCCAAACCTTGAGCATTATAGTTAGGGTTACAAAGAGTCTTTAAAAATGCAAGAGGGCATAGATGAAGGCATCTCATATTTTTTTGTAATGAAGCTTCACTTCTAAGGATTTTACCCCCTATAAGAGGCCTATGATTATGTAATGTTCTCTTGTTTTCTATAATATAATATACTACATTTCCATTTCATCTTGCAATATTGTTAATTTTAAGCTCATTTTCTATTATTATTGTAATATTGTGTGGATGTGCTTTGATTTTACTACAAGGTACATAACAAGTGGTATCAAAGCACTTTCCAAGGTTGTGTCTTGTTGTAGTGCAAACAGTTCTTATTCTTCCATTTTGACTTATTAGGTATAAATTTTTCTTGTTTTCATTTTCTTATTTATTTTTCTATAAAAAAAAAAAAAAAAATTAACCTATTTTTCCTCTATTTTTAGTTTAATAGGTTAGAAATCTTATGTTAGGGGTTTTAAAATATCATAGAGGAGTTGTTGTTATTGGCTAATATAGATTAACTATAAAGTATATAGTGAAGTGAGGTGCAAATAGGCTCTAATACCCAAGCCTCAAACAACACCCATATACGAACTTGAGATTCCATGTATCTTAGGGTATATAGGAAGACCCCCTAGGATTAAGAGAAACCTTTAATTATAGGAATATTGTGATTGTGTATTTGTCCATAGTGTATCGATTATAGCACTCAAGAATATTGGTAATGCACTCAAGGATATGTGTGGAAACCCCCTTGAGTAGTTGCCTAAAATATTGGTCCAAGAATTATTATTCGTCGTTGCAATATAATAGAGGGTTATAAACAGTGAACACACCTTTGTCTAGTGTTACCCTAGCATAGTCATATATTACACGTATAAAACCCTAACCATAGATTTGAGCATACTGTGGAGACTACACCTAGCACAAATTTGACATACTATAAAAATTCCTTGTTGAAGAAGAAACTATTGGGGATAGTAACAATCGAGAATAGAGTTAGATAGGGTAGTTTCTACGAAAGTTATCTATAGTAGAAAAAAATAGTGTTAGACTGGCAGTTGCCACTAATAGTCAAAATAGAGGTTAAAACAATTATCAATAATAGTTATTAAAAGTGTCAGAGAGGATAGTTTTAGTAACAAAATTTGACAAGGTACATGAGGATAACAAACTGACTAGTAACTGATATAGTGGTTGTTGGATACCAGAGAAGAAAGTCATTTTTTAAGTGAAGTAAAGCTTTAGGAGAAAAAAAAACACTTGACTAGAAGAATTTTGGGGTACCAAAAGTGTTATTGTGATACCTATCTCATTGTATTCATAGTTTCAAGTTGATATTTTTTATATATAGCATCCAAACACTTTTTCTAGCTCATTACTAAAAATAATAACTCTTGGAACAATACTTATATTTTTAGTAAGTCAGTTGGGGTGGTCCAAATCATACATATATCGTTGGAGGGACTAGAGGAACAATGAGGGAATTGGAACAATTAAATTAAGCACTTAGTAACCTACAAAGCCAAATTTCACACCTTGGTACAAAAATGAGACAAATAAAATATCACATGCAATTCTTAAAATCTAACCAGCTTAAAGTCAAAACAGGGCTTGAGGAAAATTTCCTTGAGGTTGAAGAGTAGTTACAGGAAGGCCCATAATTATATCAACATGTTAACACTAAAAAATCAAGTGGTAGTTTAGTAAACAAATATGAAGAAGCCCATCATGTTCTTTTTTATGCTAACACCTCGTTTAAAATACCCAAAATGAATTTCCCTAAGTTTAATGGCAAGAGTATTAATGGTTGGTTGTGTCAGGAAAATTAAATTTTTCAAACTCCATAATTTTCCTTGGTATTTTTGGGTCACCATGGTATTCTTTAACTTTGAATCTAATACCCAAAAATAGTATTAGTGGTTATAGAACATGACTCCTAACCCTTCTTAGGAAGACTTTGAATCCCAATTATTCACGTGCTTTTAGCCATAGTGAATATAAGGACCTTACAAGAGCCTTAACAAAATTGAAATAGAACTCTACTATCTAATAATATCATAATTAGTTTGATAAATTGGCTAATAGGACAAAGGATTTGAATGAAGTGTATTTTAGAGTTGTTTTAGCAGTGGGTTGAAAGATGATATCAAGGTAGAAGTAAAAATGTTCAAACCGCATTCTATGATGCAAGCCATAGGATTGGCTAGACTAGCAGAGAAAAAAATTTGGCTAGATATGGTCATTTAAATTCCCATAGGCCAAATCTATATTTCCATCCAAATTTACATTGAATACTAGCAATAAATATCCATCAATCAAGTGATTGACTAGGAAGTAAATGGATAATGTTATAATTATTATGAGAAATATTTGTTTTGGCATAAATGCATACAATAGTTGTTTTTTAGATGTGGAAGAATCATTGGTGAATGAAATACCTAATGAAGAAGTAGAATTGCAATAGGAAGAGACCCAAGATGAGGGTGAAGCATAGAAGAACCACATCCAAATAATTTTTATTGTTGGAGTATATTACATTATTTGGTACATGCTAATGTACCCCATGGTACCTTCATGGTACATTTGTAAATAATATATTAGGATTGAGTCATAGTTTAGAGTGTGATTTATATTTCCCCTTTTATGTAAGTGTGAATGTGCAATAAATGCACAAGTGTCATGTAAAGTTGTAATGTACATAAAATGCACAAGTGTCATGTAAAGTTGTAATGTACATAAAATGCACAAGTGTCATGTGAGTTAGAGTGCAAGTGTAATTTGAGTATATGTGCACAAGTGTCTTATATGTAAGAGTGCAAATATGTAATGTAAAGATATGCACAAGTGTCCTATATTAGAGAGTGCAAGTAGAAGTGTAAGAGTCATGTATAGGTGTGCATATGTTATAGAGTCAAGTGTTCATCAAGTATGCAAGTGGCAAGTAGATAAGCCAAGAGTCATAAGACCTGGCATATTCAAGAGAAATAGTTTAGTGCTTGAAGAGTCATATTACTATGGTTATATTATGGAGACAATTCTCCATAGGAAAGCAATTCAAGTGACTCAAGTATTCATTGTTGTAATAGAAAGAGGGAAAATAAAGCTTGTATACATTTTGACAAATTAATATTGTAAGTTGTTCTACATGCATAGTACATGTATGATTTAGGCTATTTACATTCATATTTCAGCATATTATTGAATGTTATTTGATTTATTATAAGCATTGATATACATATTAATTTGCTCATATTATTATCATCTTGACCTTGTTATTATTATATTGTGGCTATTTCATATTTGGGACTTGTGTGATATAAACTATGATATTTTATGGTAGTATAAGGCTTAAAAAGTCATCGGTGGTATCAAATCTACCACCAAAGTTTGCCTAGATTGATAGATTTTATTTTTTAGCTACCACTATTAGTTGATTTTATCCAGTTTGATAAAGTTGATTAAGAGTATGTCCACTTTGAAGATAGTGAGACTCGAACTCCATTTTTAAAGGTCATATTGAGTAGAAAAGCTAGATTTTTTCCATGGTTGAAGAATAACCAGTGAACACTAGGACTCAACTATATTATAATAAGTTATAGTTGTAAGCTTACTGCAGTAAGGGCTTTGGCTTCTCTTTGAGAGGTCCAAGTTTCAAACCCCACTCAGTATGAGGGGCCCATGACCCCTCATAAAAACATGTGTAAACTCATTGAAAAAAACTATATTATAATAATTTGAAGATTCATGGACATAGATATTTTTTGACATTGATTATATCCAACTCAAAAAAAATTAAAGATTTAGGATATTCAAAGTCACCTTGATAATATATTGGAAGAGAAGTATATTAAAGAATTTAGATTTTAGATATCAAGGATAGCAAATAAAGAAGCAAAAGTGTGAGAAGCTTCCTACATCAAATACATAAGAGTTTTAGCTTCTAAGTGTAGAGATAAGAAAGCATAGAAAATAAGATAGCAATAGAAAGAAGAAAGAAAGAGCATAAAAATTAAAAGTTGCAACGGATTGAGAAGCATTCAAAGATTCTTGATATGGATAGAATAAATCAGCAGAAAGAAATAAGATAGATATATTAATATTTGATATATCAGTCTTGAAGAAATATAAAAAAGCACATAGCTTACTTTATATAGCTTCAAGCATTGGATTAGAATTTACATTGGTTGAAGAGTTGCAAGGTATTAAGAAGATTCATGTCATAGAGTATTGACCTTGATAATAGAAGTAGTTTTAGGTCATATTGACCTTGACATTGGCCCAAGAAGCCAATATTGAAGAAAAGAGATTATTTATAGAAAGAGATATTTGATAGATGTGTTTTATATTAAAGACAAGACTCATAAAGTTATTTCAGATCAAGAGTCCAGGAAGAAGAAAACTTTTATATTACAAAAAGTATATGTCTATATTGCATTTGGATTTATTACAAATGAAAGTGCAATTTGGAAAAAGAAAGTGAATATGTGATTCATATATACAACATAGAATGTTGAAGCATTAAATTGAAGTATTAAGAAGAGGAAAGTACAAGCTCATGATTCAACAAATATGTCATAGAAAATAGTAAATGCAAAGACATCATAGAGAATAGTAAAGGCAAAGGCATCATAGATAATAGCAGAGACATCCAAAAGAATAAGCAAAAGCATCACAAAGAATAGTGAAAGCATCATAAATATTACCATATTATTCAGTAAAGCATTCAACAACAATAGTTAAAAGGAATAGTAACATTAAGAATTACAACTGCAAAATTTTAAGAGTGCAATCACAATCTTAATTGAAATGATGAACCTACAAGCACATAATCCAGATTAGTACAAGCTAGAATTGGAAATGAGTAAATCAGAAGCTAGAGAAGCTAAAAATCCATTATAGTAATCTAATATAGGGTATGAGTATAGTGGAAGAAAAAATAGCATGCTAATGCAGAGGACCAGCATAGTGGAAGTTTAAACTATGTGCTAACACAAAAGCCCATCGAAAGTCGTAGCAAGCCTATAGTGTAGAAGTCGAAATTGCTAGAAGTTAAAATAGTGAGCTATCAAGGAATACAAATCCAGCAAGCAAGTAAGGAAGGAGTAACATTTGCTCATTGTGATAGTTAGAAACAACACGAAGGTCAATTAGCACCAAAGAACATTGGAAAGGTGATTCACTAGACAACACTATGAATGATTCATTTTAAAAGAAAGTAAAACATTCTTTGAAAATTTCTACATGCAAGCATCCACATTGCAAGTGCTTGGTGCATATGAAAATTGTTTCACATGAGCAATAGATCAGAGGTGCAATGGAATGGCAAAGCAAAGACGTATGCAGACAAGTCAAAGCAAATAAGAAAGGAGGCTTTATAAGGTCAGTTTAATATTTAGGATTTTTGGAGTTATAAGGTTCTTTTTAGCTAAGGTTTGAAGTTTAATTAAGTTTGACTTAGGAGTTATAAGGGTTAGATAAAGTTATTTTTAAGTATTTGAGTTTTTTAAATTTTATAAGTTTGGAGTGATAAGGAATTCAACTAGTTTATTTGATTGAAAGGTTTTTTAAGTTTGAAGAATTTTTTAATTTGGATTTTTATTTTTGAGAAAATTAAAATTAAATAGTTTTATAATTTAAATGTTTGGGAGGTAAAAGGTTTTCAACTTCAAAGTATTAGGAAAAAAACAAAAAAAACTTGCAAATTTCATATTATTTTTCTAGACTAACAAGTCATATAATTTATTACTCCATAGGAATTAAATTAGTGAATTTGAATTATTTAAACCTAGGAGTTATAAGGTTGTCTACTTCAAAGAAAATAGATCATAACATTGAATTGCATATCATGGAAGAAATTATTAAAAATACATTTAATGAAGATAGTGAAGAAATGGAGGGTGGAGCCTATATGAAGAACACAAGCTTATACTGAGAGGGGGGTGAAAAGTATAGCGCCCACTTTTTACTTTCTTTCCAAACCAATATCAATTAATGTCCTTAATTGCAATAACCAAATATAGCAGTGTGCATTAATAACTCAGATAGCAATAGTAAGCAAGAGCACAAGTCACCACACACAATTGAGACACAAGATTTAACATGGTTCCCCCAATGTGGGGTACTCCACAAGATAATCTCCTTATAATATTTCACACAGAAATAAGGATCCTTATCCAATACAATGATTACTTTGATCTGCTCAAAGCTAGGCAATACACTGATCTACTTAGGTAGGCAATCCACTAATCTACTCAGCTAGGCAACACACTAATCTACTCAGGTAGGCAATCCACTGATCTCTCTAGGCAACACACTGATCTACTCAGGTAGGCAATCCACTGATCTACTCAGCTAGGCAACACACTGATCTGCTCAGGTAGGCAATCCACTGATCTGCTCAACTAGGCAATACACTGATCTGCTCAACAAGCTCACATAGAACTTGTCCAAATCTGCTCAACAAGCTCACAAAACTTCCATCTCAACAAGCTCACAAAACTTTCCAAATGCTCAACAAGCTCACACAGAACTTGTCCAAATCTCTCAACAAGCTCACACAAACTTGTCCAAATATCTCAACAAGCTCCAACAACCCAAAACTTGTCCAAATCTGCTCAACAATAACTTGTCCAAATCTCTCAACAAGCTCACACAGAACTTGTCCAAATCTGCTCAACAAGCTCACACAGAACTTGTCCAAATCTGCTCAACAAGCTCACACAGAACTTGTCCAAAAAATCTATCCCAAAAGCCTTCTCAAAGGCTCAATCAATCATACTCAAGTAGTACTCAAATCTCATCCACAAATCTTATGAAGGCAAGGCTCAAATATGAACTCAACAATGAATGGTAATACACTCTTCAAAGGATGACAACTATGATCCACAATGATCTCAACTCAAATCAATCTCATAGAAGCATAAAGAGAATTGTTAGAGACTCAATATGTTCTATACTCAAATCCAATATCTTTCTCAACTCAAGGCAATCTCATAGAAGCATAAAGAGAATTGTTAGAGACTCAATATGTTCTATCCTCAAATCTCAATCTCAACTCAAATCCAGAATATAGAATAGTTTGTTTCATGGAACTTGAACAACCACTTCACACAATCACTTGACTAGGCTCAAACAACTCTTCTCAACCAACTACCACAAGGAACAACTCTTTCTTACAAACCCTAGTCCAAGCATGTATCAACCAACTCAAATGTTTCCAACAATGCTCAACCACAAATCTCACATAACAATGATACTCATGTTCTTCTCAAGTTCAAGTTCTTTGCATAACCAATGGGCTTCAACAACAATGCTAATAAAATATTCTTCACATAACAATGATACTCATGTTCTTTTCAAGTTCTTTGCATAACCAATGGGCTTCAACAACTATGCTTATAAAACAAGGTTTAACCACAACTCTCAAACTAGAAAACCTTGAAGCATTCAACCAACCACTTTCGAAAAGGAAACCACAATCAATCCTTTTCTCTCCAATGATATTTCAGAAATCAACCACCATAATCAATCAATAGGAGAATGTGCCCATACCTTTTATGAAGATGAAGAAACCCCTTTGGAAATCTGCCACACTCAACACACTTTGAAAAAGAACAAAACAACCTTCACTTTGAACCCCTTTACAAAAATAGAAATATCTCTTTACATACACCTTATTTCTCCATCTAATCAAGTTAATCAAATAGCCCTCGAAATAAGCTTTCCAACGATATATAATATGGTATACTTCTAAAAGAGGAAAACACCAAAAATTTCTCTTTTTCTAAAAGTGCATTTCAACCCTTATATCTTGCCTTCCAAGTAAATAAAAATTTAATCAAACATTATTCCCTTAGCATCACCTTATTCCTCCAACATTAGGCAATAATAAAAAATATTCAATAAAACGTTTACTTGCCTCTTAGAGGGAATCGAACCCTCATCACTGCCCACTCAACACCACAACCATGGCGCCAAAGACCACGTGAGCTATCTGCTCACATAGGACAGAGAGCAAAAATGCTCCCTATATTTCGCTGCCCTTGCTCATGCCAAAAATGTGCGCCAAATGCTCTTCTTCCACACTCTACGAAAATTGAACCCGGTGGGAATCGAACGCATGCCCTATCGCAACCAAAAACTCCATGCTTCCCAAGCTCACCGTTGGACCACGCTGTCACATCGAAGGATTTCGGGGCTTCCACTTTTTGTTCTCTTCGTTCGATGCTTAGAATTTTGAATCTAAAGCCTTTGCATATATATATGCAACCTTCCTTTAATTTCACATACGTCGACACCTTTAATTATTAATTTCCTTTTGATGGCGCATGGTTTTTATGACGTCGATGATGACTTTAATTTTAATTTTAAAATTAAATTTAAATTTTAAATAATTAAAATTTAAACTAAATATTTAAAATTAAATATCTCCATCACCGGGGCACCTTTTTCGATGAAACGAAAAGCCAACCTAGGTTTTAAGAAAAACCCATTTCAAATATGCCATCCATGGTTTTAAATAAAACCTTTTATTTTCCTACCTTGGTTTTCACAAAAACCCTGTATATATCCATGCTTTCCAAAATATCATAAATGCTTATTTATGAAATACTTTGGCCACCAAAACTCAATGTGATCATGGCTCAATGTCCATGTGACATCAATGACAACATAAAATACCTCAAATTTCCAACAATCTCCCCCTTTGTCATTGATGGCAACACCTCTAATGCAAATCACCACAATCACTGCAAAAACCATTTCTGAGAATCAAAGTTGCTCCCCCGACTCAATACTCTCTTTGGAGGCTGCTCCCCCTAACTCAATGCTCTCTTTGGAGGCTCTCCCTAACTCAAATCTCTCTCCCCTTACTCAAATCTCTCCCCCTTTGACATCAATGGCAAAAGGGACACCTATGGGGCTAAAATATATGACTCTTAAGCTTAGCCCCCTTACCACCTTCTCTCTTGAGGTGATTAATTTTGGGGTGGGAGTACTTTTACTCCCATATTACATTGTTTCTTTCCTCTATCAACTTCCTTCCATGTTTTCTTGATATCCTTCTCTTGATGAATTACTTGATCTTCTTGTCTAGAACCTGTTTGACCTTCTTGCCTTGAACCTATTTGGAATTGAGTCCTACACCATTTTGCAATATGTCCAAAGTTATTGCAATTAAAACACTTGATATTGTAGCCTTTGGATGGTGCCCAAATCCTGAATTCTTTCTTGAAATAATTTCCATATCCATTCCTTTCTTGAACCCTGTATTGTGAAGCTCTATTTTCATGACCATTATGACCATGACTTCTGAATTGTGTAGCTCTAAAACCAAAACCATGTTGCTCATTTTCTTTGCACTGAGAAGCTCTATGACCAATCCTGTTGCATAAGAAGCAATGTCCCTAAAACCATACCTTCTTCCTTTGAAGTTTCTTCTAGAAAAATCAAACTTCTTTGATCCATAGACCTCATAGTGTATAGCCCTGTGTCCAAATCCATTACAAGAAAAACAATGTCCTTGAAAAGCCCTTTGTTCATGCCTTAGTTCCTCATACCTTTCTTGACCATTATCCTTATGATCATTTTCAACTTGTGCATTGCATCCTTGAACCTTCTTTGTGGTATCCAAATCTTCTTCCTTAACTTCTTCCTTGCTTTCTTCTTCAAGAATTTCTTTTCCTTTTGAACTTGATTCACCTATCTCAAAACAAGATCCAAATTGAATATTTGGAGCCATAGGAACTTTGGAACTTTCTTTATAAAACTTAGGTGCTTCCTTGCTTTCATCTTTAAGAACTTCCTTTCCTTTTGAGTGTGATTCTTTTTGGAAGTGAGATACAACCTTAAAATAAGTTTCCACTCCTTTTTGAACCTTTTCATCTAACGTGTCATGTCTTGTCGTTATTACCCTTAGTTCTTCATTCATCCTTTCTTCTATTATTTTTGCATTTTGAAGCTCTTCTCTAAGATTACTGATTGTCTGAAGTAGTTCTTCTCTGATTTTGACATCTGTTTGAATCTTGTTTTCAAGATTTTTGTATTCTTCTTTTAGCCTTTTGACTTCTGATTTTTGTTTTCTTGGCTCATCCTCTTCCTTTTTTATTACCAAAAGTGAGACTTCTTTATCTTCATTATTACTGAGATCATTATCATCTTCTATAGCAAACAAACTCTCATGATTTCTTTGACCATGCCTATTTCCTTGATGTGTCATCTCATCTTCACTATCATTGAATCCATTGCAATATCCTGATCTGTGATCTCTTTGACCACACACAAAGCATTGTTCTCTTTCACCTTCTATTCCAAGGAATATATGTTCTTCCTTTTCATCATCTGACTTGTCTTTATCACTGTGATCTGAGCTATCACTTGCTTCTACAATGTAGTAAGATTTCTTTATCTTACAAAAATTTTTCTTCTTCTCATACCTGTTTTGCTTGTATCTGTCATCTTTGTCATGCTTATGCTTTCCATCTTCTTTTCTTCTGTGACCCTATTTTTCATCATCACTATTTTCTTCATGTGGACACTTGTGTGCATAGTGACCAAGATCACCACACTTGTAGCATCTGACTTTCCTCATATCCCTGAAATTCCTTGAGTCCTTATTCCTTTTGATGAAGTTAGCTTCCTCATCATTAACTGGATCTCTATCTATCTCTGGAACCTTCCCTTTATCTTTCTCTGAAGCCTTGAATGCAATCTCTTTTATTGGAACCTGATGCTTACTCACCCTCATCTCATAAGCTGTGAGAGTTCCTTGTAGTTCTTCCATTGTTAGCTTGTTGATATCCATTGTTTCTTCTATTGCTGAAACCTTTGCATCATACTTCATGGGAAGTGATCTCAAAACCTTTTGAGTAACTTCTGATTCTTTCATCTCAAATCCTAGGCCTCTCATGGTGTTAGTAATCTCATCAACTCGAAGTAAAAACTTTGCAATATCTTCAGAATCTTCCATTTTCAATTCCTCAAATATTTTTCTATGAGTTTGTAGTTTTGACAACTTTACCTTGGAATCTCCTTCATAAGTATTCCACAACTTGGTCCACATTTCATTAGCTGAATTACATACCATGACCTTTGCAAAATCTATCTCACGTAGCCCACTCAAAATATAATTTATTGCCCTTGCATTGATCTCAACCAATTTCCTGATAGTCTTATCTACCTCGGGATCACCTTCAACCTTATACTCTTTTTCAACCATCTGCCATACCTCATATCCTTGTGATATCAAGTAGTTCTTCATTCTCATGCTCCAGAAAGCATAATTGTTACCATCAAATAGTGGTGCCTTATTTGTAGATGATCCATTCTGTGAAGCCATCTATGTTCTTGTAGAATCTACCCTCAAGCTGTTAGCCTTTTCGAAGGAACCCCTCTCGATACCAATTGAAGAACACAAGCTTATACTAAGAGGGGGGTGAAAAGTATAGCACCCACTTTTTACTTTCTTTCCAAACCAATATCAATTAATGTCCTTAATTGCAATAACCAAATATAGTAGTGTGCATTAATAACTCAGATAGCAATAGTAAGCAAGAGCACAAGTCACCACACACAATTGAGACACAAGATTTAACATGGTTCCCCCAATGTGGGGTACTCCACAAGATAATCTCCTTATAATATTTCACACAAAAATAAGGATCCTTATCCAATACAATGATTACTTTGATCTGCTCAAAGCTAGGCAATACACTGATCTGCTCAGGTAGGCAATCCACTGATCTGCTCAGCTAGGCAACACACTGATCTGCTCAGGTAGGCAATCCACTAATCTACTTAGCTAGGCAACACATTGATCTACTCAGGTAGGCAATCCACTGATCTACTCATAATAGGCAACACACTAATCTACTCAAGTAGGCAATCCACTGTCTACTAACTAGGCACTCCACTGATATCATCAACTTTCCAAATATGCTCACAACTCATATAACTTGTCCAAATCTGCTCAACAAGCTCACATAGAACTTGTCCAAATATTCTCAACAAGCTCACATAGAACTTGTCCAAATCTGCTCAAAAAAGCTATCCAGAAATCTATCCCAAAAGCCTTCTCAAAGGCTCAATCAATCATACTCAAGTAGTACTCAAATCTCATCCACAAATATTATGAAGGCAAGGCTCAAAGATGAACTCAACAATGAATGGTAATACACTCTTCAAAGGATGACAACTATGATCCACAATGATCTCAACTCAAATCAATCTCATAGAAGCATAAAGAGAATTGTTAGAGACTCAATATGTTCTATACTCAAATCCAATATCTTTCTCAACTCAAGGCAATCTCATAGAAGCATAAAGAGAATTGTTAGAGACTCAATATGTTCTATCCTCAAATCTCAATCTCAACTCAAATCCAGAATATAGAATAGTTTGTTTCATGGAACTTGAACAACCACTTCACACAATCACTTGACTAGGCTCAAACAACTCTTCTCAACCAACTACCACAAGGAACAACTCTTTCTTACAAACCCTAGTCCAAGCATGTATCAACCAACTCAAATGTTTCCAACAATGCTCAACCACAAATCTCACATAACAATGATACTCATGTTCTTCTCAAGTTCAAGTTCTTTGCATAACCAATGGGCTTCAACAACAATGCTAATAAAACATTCTTCACATAACAATGATACTCATGTTCTTTTCAAGTTCTTTGCATAACCAATGGGCTTCAACAACTATGCTTATAAAACAAGGTTTAACCACAACTCTCAAACTAGAAAACCTTGAAGCATTCAACCAACCACTTTCGAAAAGGAAACCACAATCAATCCTTTTCTCTCCAATGATATTTCAGAAATCAACCACCATAATCAATCAATAGGAGAATGTGCCCATACCTTTTATGAAGATGAAGAAACCCCTTTGGAAATCTGCCACACTCAACACACTTTGAAAAAGAACAAAACAACCTTCACTTTGAACCCCTTTACAAAAATAGAAATATCTCTTTACATACACCTTATTTCTCCATCTAATCAAGTTAATCAAATAGCCCTCGAAATAAGCTTTCCAACGATATATAATATGGTATACTTCTAAAAGAGGAAAACACCAAAAATTTCTCTTTTTCTAAAAGTGCATTTCAACCCTTATATCTTGCCTTCCAAGTAAATAAAAATTTAATCAAACATTATTCCCTTAGCATCACCTTATTCCTCCAACATTAGGCAATAATAAAAAATATTCAATAAAACGTTTACTTGCCTCTTAGAGGGAATCGAACCCTCGTCACTCCCCACTCAACACCACAACCGCGGTGCCAAAGACCACGTGAGCTATCTCCTCACATAGGACAGAGAGCAAAAATGCTCCCTATATTTTGCTGCCCTTGCTCATGCCAAAAACGTGCGCCAAATGCTCTTCTTCCACACTCTACGAAAATCGAACCCGGTGGGAATCGAACGCATGCCCTGTCGCAACCAAAAACTCCACGCTTCCCAAGCTCACCATTGGACCACGCTGTCACATCGAAGGATTTTGGGGCTTCCACTTTTTGTTCTCTTCGTTCGATGCTTAGACTTTTGAATCGAAAGCCTTTGCATATATATATGCAACCTTCCTTTAATTTCACATACGTCGGCACCTTTAATTATTAATTTCCTTTTGATGGCGCATGGTTTTTATGACGTCGGCGATGACTTTAATTTTAATTTTAAAATTTAAATTTAAATTTTAAATAATTAAAATTTAAACTAAATATTTAAAATTAAATATCTCCATCACCGGGGCACCTTTTTTGATGAAACGAAAAGCCAACCTAGGTTTTAAGAAAAACCCATTTCAAATCTGCCATCCATGGTTTTAAATAAAACCTTTTATTTTTCCTGCCTTGGTTTTCACAAAAACCCTGTATATATCCATGCTTTCCAAAATATCATAAATGCTTATTTATGAAATACTTTGGCCACCAAAACTCAATGTGATCCATGTGACATCAATGATCCATGTGACATCAATGACAACATAAAATACCTCAAATTTCCAACATTGTAGTCCTCTCTTTAGACAAGACGATAGAGGAAATCTTGGGAGATGGAGATTTCCTTCCATTTTTAAGGAAATTTATGATTATGATCATGATCTCTCAAGTAAAATTGTCCATTCCTACCTAGGTGTTGTAGGTGAGTTGGGGAGGAGAGGGCAATCCTCCAAGGGAGGTCCCAGATTCAAATCTCCACCCTACCAAAAAGCTGAATTGGGTATCCAAAATCTAATTGATAATGTTGGTGCGAGCAGGGTCGGGTGCAACCCCTAGGTGACTTTGACGGTGTAGAACCCCATGTTCATGGTCTCTCAGACCAAGGCGGCCCTGCAAGGGATTTTTCGCTTAAAAAAAAAATTGTCCATTCCTAGGAATAAGGTAGAGTTAAATCCAAGGGCCTTGAGTATTCCATTAGCATGGCCTTGATTGTTGAAGTCTTGGGCCTTTTGTTATTGGTGAATGCATCAATAGAGATAAACACTCTCTAGTGAATGAACTATTAATATTCAAGAACCAGGGGAAAAACATGAACAAGTACCAAAATGATAATATGATATATTCCCTTCCCAAGCCCTGGGACCAAGTGGTCATCCCAATTATTCAATACTTCATGCTAGACAACCATACTTTTGTTATAAGGAGCTTCCACTTCACATTTCTAAATCACATCCACAGGAATAAATTCATCAACATCCTGGTATTACTTTTCAAATCCATTGAGAAGTCAATGAGGTAAGTTTAAAAATAGAATTCTTTCTTCCTACTTCATGAAGGTCTCCTCATACTTTTGTTCCAACACATGGTGAAGAAAGAGGGCTAGAGAATCCTGGTGATCCTAGTGTCGATCCTTGGGAGTCCTTCTAGTGTAACCATACTTTACTCCCCCTTGATAGCTAAATAGAAAGACCCCAAGGAGGTGACCTAGCATGATGGTTTCAAACTATAAGTAGTCATTGAGAACTTCCCATGAAAAACAACAAATATTTTGTGAGTGAGGACACCCCTACTGCACACAAGGGTGTCAAAATTAGAAAATAATTGGGTCAAATTTGTGGTGTTACAGTGATCCCTATAGATAGGATCGACTCCTAGAGGAGGTCCAAACACCTAAAATTTTAGGCAAATAAAAGGAGTTTCCCTCCCATCCAGATCACTTTGAAGTAAAATTTTGAGGACTCTTGGGACTCTATCCCCATACCTCGGTTGGACAAGTGAGGTAACTCTCTCATTCATTCATCCTCTTTGAGGGTGGAAATGCAATGTAGCATTCCCTCAACTATGAAATCCTATTTTCAAAGATTATTCATCTCATTTCCAAGCCATCAAGTTTACCTCCAGGCCCTAACTAATCTTAACTCTCTTTATAGAGTTGGAAATATGTCTATCAGCTATGTTGAGGAAGTGGTCATCCTTTTGGAGAACTACAAGAAAAAATATGGTGATGTTGATCCTGGTGACATGGTGGATGCTCCTATTGTTGGTGTTGAATAGGACTAACCCTAAGGGTACCACCCTCTCTCCCCCTATTTTTGGGACTATAGTTACCTGTTGTATTTTCTCTCCTTTTAATTGTTCTTAGGATCCTCCTCTTTCTGATGGATCCTCAAGGCTCTTCTCTCTATAACTTTTAGGAATATCTTTTATTATCCTCTTTTTGAGGCCCTTTCTTAGTTGTAAAAAAATTGGGACCCTTTCAAAACCCCTTCTTTCAATCAATCAAAAAAATATAATGAAGAAATGATGCACAAAATTAAGTTTTATTCTCAAAACTTGATATATGACGTTGATGGAAATAAACAAATGAAAAATGTTTTAAAAGATAAATTATCTTTATTTCTCAAAGATACAAAAGAAGAAAATTTTACCGCACTTATCATTTTTCTTCATAAAAAACTCTTTAGAACATGGTGCAATTCATAAAACACCATAATATTTTATTCAAAAGAATGTTTAATGATGTATTTATATTACTTAGCTTTGATATCTTTCAAGAAAAAAAATTATATTAGATACAATTTAAATAAATCTTATATTAGCTTCAATGAGGAATCATTGAAATCAATGTTGTATTATTATGATGATTTGCTAACTCAATGCTTAGAAGGTATATCACAAATGAAGATGCAGAAGCGAAGAAGAAGAAAGAAGAATAGAAGAAATCACATCAGGAATTGCTAACATAATATTCGAATTCAAATCAAAGAGGGACCATATAATGCAAATTTAGATATTGATCTAAAATAGGTAGATTGAAGACAAATATGAAGATCATGATTGAAGACTAAAGTCTTTAATAATCAAATAATGTAATGCAAGGGGTGTTGGAGTATATTACATTATTTGGTACATGCTAATGTACCCCCATGGTACCTTTATGGTACATTTGTAAATAATATATTAGGGTTGATTCATAGTTTAGAGTATGATTTATATTTCCCCTTTTATGTAAGTGTGAATGTGTAGGAAATGCACAAGTATCATGTAAATTTGTAATGTGCGGGAAATGCACAAGTGTCATGTGAGTTAGAGTGCAAGTGTAAGTTGAGTCTATGTGCACAAGTGTCTTATATGTAAGAGTACAAATATGTAATGTAAATATGTGTACAAGTGTCCTAGATTAGAGAGTGCAAGTAGAAGTGTAAGAGTCATGTATAGGTGTGCATATGTTATAGAGTCAAGTGTTCATAAAGTATGCAAGTGGAAAGTAGATAAACCAAGAGTCATGAGACTTGGTATATGGAGAGAAATAGTATAGTACTTGAAGAGTTATATCACTATGTCTATATTATGGAGATAATGCTCCATAGAAAATCAATTCAAGTAACTCCAATATTCATTGTTGTAATATAAATATAAGCAATAAAGCTTGTATATATTTTGAGCAATTAACATTGTAAGTTGTTCTACATGCATAGTACATGTATGATTCAGGCTATTTACATTCATATTTTAGCATACTATTGAATTTTTATTTGATTTATTTTTTTTTTTATTAAATGGAAGAAGAGGTTTTGAAAGGGACCCCAAAAATTTTACAAAAAGAGTCTAGCTAACCTCCCTAAAGAACCCAATAAGGTAGAATTATAACAATACCAACCAAAAAACATATCATTCAAGAACCTAAAAATCCCCAAGGATGAACCAGAAAACAATAACTTAGAATATAATATCTGAGAAAACAAACAAATAGAAAAAAATAAACTATCCTCTTGCATAGGGGAGGGCCAACCAACTAGATATACTGAAACAAAACAGCCCTAGTCAAACTACATAGGCAGGGAAGACAAATTTCAATCTTTCAATTCATTGGATCTAGCTCCATTTTTATCAACGTTCTACTCTTTCATCTTCCACTATTCCCAGCTCATTAAAACCATAATATCTTTAGCACATGAAATTATAACTTGCATGGAATCAATGAGACTTATAGATTTTAGTATCATCCTCTTGAAGGATTTAGATGCAGTACTATAATCTTGGATACGAAGATCTAACTCCTTTTTCGTACATGATGATCCAAGATATAGTTTGGCTTTCTTTGATGGTTGGAAAAATTAATTTGAATTTGAATCCTAAACACACAATGGGGATTTCCTAGAGTTTGTAAACTTAGCCACCAGGCATTTGGAGTGTCTGGTACTTTCTTCACTATCACCAATCCCTTTAAGAGGAGAATTCACCACCTTAACTCTAGATCCTAAAGTAGGGGTTGCATTGAAATCTTCCCAACTGAGAGATTCAGTTTTTTCAAATAAGAGGACTCCAAATATTCAATAATATGAGGTTGCACTCTTATGATGGAATTAAATGTCTCCTCCTTTGAAAGACATCTAACTTTGACCATGTGATCAAACATCAACTTCATCAATACCTAGTGGATTGGGTCTGAGGCCACCCCTTTTTTCACACTGTTAATCGACATGGACATAGATTGGAAAAGGAACAAGGGGATGTTTGTTAGTCTCTTATGTCATATATGATTCAGGAACATAAACTGAAAACTCCTAAGGATATATTGATTCTCATCGAGCGTGAATTATTGCATTATTACTAATGCAACTCTATCCTAGGGTGCTTTCAAATAGGATATCTTGAACCCATTTTAGAATTTCACTACTTCCTATTCCTCACTCAAAAAAATCTAGGACTCCCTAGTAAGAGAATACTTTTCTCTATTGTGCACAAAACCATCCGTGAGCAAGCCTATCACCTCAGCAATCAAAGGGATATTAACTTCAAATTTGAGGGTCCCAACCCTGACTAACCCATTGTGCCATGGGTAGACCATATGCTTGGTCATTTATTTATGATGCCTATTGAATTTCATAAAGCATTAGAGAATATTACCTTTTTTAAGTATTTTCCTTACATCCTCATCCATGACCAATGAGTTTGGTTCCAAAATCAAGGAGGTCATACTATTGAGGATGCTTCTATAAAGGGACTTGACACGTAAAGGCGATCACATTCCATAATCTAAAACACCACCACAAATACAATATACCCTAATGTTATCTTGAAAGGCAGTTAAAACAGAGGGATTAAAGCTTTCTAACAGTGATTTAAAGAGCAAACTACCCTAACAACCCACAACCTTGGATACCCATACAAAAACTTGAGAAGTAAAGAAAAAGGATCACTTTCCAAACCAAACATATAGTTGGACTAGCAAGGGTGACTAAAGACAAACCAACTAGCTACTTGCATGCCACCACTATGCCAACTATCGCACTAGGAGTTGGACCATGGAAAAATTCTAGATAAATATTTCCAAATATCAGTGTAATCTTCTCAAAAGGGGTATCAATAATTCTAGAGCCCTAGCACCTATTTCTAAGCAAAAAATTGGTAATACTCATGGTTTGAGGATACAACTATTTACACACTCTCACAAATTTCTAGTTGGAAGCATGTATATCACACATGTTTCGCGGCTAGCTCAACCCTTGCTCATACCCAATCATGTTGGCCTATGTATTGCAAAAAATATATTTTTTTCCTAACTTATCTTTTCACCAAGGAAGACTCATGTCATGAGAGAAGTCTAACCAAATAGGACCAGCTCTAGACACCACTTTGAATGATGATTGTTGACATGTTTTGTTCCATATTTCCTATTCATTCACACCAATAACCCAAACACCTTAATGCTTGGATATACGATCCACCACAAGTGATTATGATTCCCCCACTCACTCCACGTAGTCTAAAATATTTTTTTAGAATCTTGGACATTTTAGGTTAACCCCATGGTGCAGTAAAATACTCGATGCCAATAAAATCCTACCATCTATACTTTCACCATGTCAAGCTTAAGCACCTCCCCTAAAGGTGTGAACCAAGGTAGAATTCAAATATGAATTTAGGTAGCTCAACCAAAGGCCTTGACCATTCTCCCTTTCAATGTCCAAGCACTTGTAGCTAATCAAAGTCTACCACATAAGCCTCTGTCATGTCAAGCCCCAGCACCTCCCCTAAAGGCATGAATTAAGGTAACATTCAAATATGAAAAGTTTGGGTAGCTCAACTAAAGGCCTTGGTCATGCTCCCTCCTAACGATGAAGCACAAACTAGCCCAATTCCCTCTCCTTAAGGAGAGCGCATAAACTAGATTATAGATGTCTAGTCTCATTGTCAAAAATATTCATCCCAACTAGGAAACCTTCATGCCAAATGGTGATGTCTTCCTGAGACAAGTCGAGGTTGGCTACAAAAAAATTTTATTTGTTCCCCTCCCTAAACACATGATTGATTTTAACTTATTCGAGGCCTTGGATAATTCTTTTAGCTTCTAAAATTATATTGGTTATGGTACATATGGGAGTCTAAGACCCTTTAAACATGTTAATAATATTAATGGAATCACCTTCGATAATAACCTTCCTACGTCCAAGTATTCCAAATGAGAGATACCCTGGAAGAGCACTCTAGCTTCCACAAAGTTGTTGGTTTGACATCCCAATATTTTAGCATAGGCCAATAAAATTTTACCTCTTGACTTACTAATGACACCACTAGCTTTTGCCAACCTTAGGTTTACCTTTAGAGGAACCATCAAAGTTTAACTTTATCCATCCATGGGGGGTTTCCACACTATTACATCTCTCAATATTGATGCAGGATATGTTGGGGGATCCAATTGAGTCTCAAAAAGGGCTGACTCCAACTCTTTTTCCTTCACTAGAACAACCCTTTCATAGGGAAGTGTCAAAAAATTCTCAACCATGGTAGGGATGGCTCTAAGACTCATTGATTATATTGCATGTAAGGAGTTTGTGAAGGCTCATGAGTTTCTCTCTTCCAAATGCACCAGAGAAGATGAGCCAAATAGAAGGACCAAAAGGTACATATGCAAGGAGAGAAAAGGGAAAAACCCACTAGTCCACCAAGTCAAATAGTTTTCTTGGAAAAACCAAACTAAATCCCACAAAGTGCAAAAAGTAAGAAAAAACCTCACAGGTGAAGGGCTATCTGGATAATAAATGGACTGGGGTTCCTTCGCTTGGCCATAAATGTAGAACCTATTCGTAAGAACCTTATCTCTCTTCTAGATATTATCTACAATAAGAACCTTACTCTTAACCACCAGGTAGAGGAAGAGCTTAAATATTGAGGGTGAGTCCCTTAATCCAAATCTTAAGAGCTGGAAACCAAGGATCAGGGGTAAAATCAAGGAGAAAATATGTTTATTTTATCGAGAATTGACCATCACTCTCCTGACCCCAAAAAAAATTATCTAGACCATCCATATTCAAATTAACCTATAGTTTAATATTGGATAAAAAATTTAAAGCTTCCTTCTTAGCCTAAGATAAACTAGGAAGGGCAAAGGATTTCCACTGCATATGCCTCTTAATTGTCTCAATGAAATCACACACTTTTGTGCCAAAGACTTGGTAGATAAGAGGCTCCACCAGCACCAGATTCAAAAAGGATTCTGATGGCCGATCATCAAGCCAAGTATCCCTCCAAAATTTAATGTTTTAACCATTTCCTAGGATCCATATTCCTCCCTTCATGGTATTTATTTAGCTCTTGACTATGCTTAGCCAAAAATTAGATCCATGGGAGGGGGTAGGATCATAGAGGAACTAGCTAGATTTTCTTAAATATTTGGCTTTCAAAATTTACACCCAGCTCATATTATCATTCTGAGCTAGCCTCCATCCTTGATTAGTGATGAGTACTTTGTTCATAATATTTATCTTTCTCAATCCAAATCCCTCCGATTCTTTCTTGCTATAGACTTGATCCCAAGCCACCATCGAGAACCTCTTCTTCTCCTCCGAATCATATCGATGAAGGATTGTTAGATATGTTCAATTTTTTGGAGGATCTTACTTGGAAACTTAAAGAGAGATAAGAAATAAACTAGTATGCTCTGTAGAGTGGACTTTACCAACATTGCTTTATCTTCTTGAATCAAAATAGCACCTTCCACCTGGTAAGCTTCTTCTAAAATATTTCCACCATCGAGTCCCAAAGAGATGACTTAATACCCCCTTTGAAAAGGTACATTCCAAGGTAAACCAAAGGAAGAGAAGCAATCTCACAGCCCTAAAAATTAGCTATTCTTCTCTACCTCATTGGAGGAGTATTAAAGAAAAAAATCTTACTCTTCAGGAAGTTGACTTTTTGACCTACCAATTTCTCAAAGATAATAAGAATATCTTTGACCACTCGGGTTTGGGTAACTGAAGCCAAGAAGGATATAAGGGTGTCATAAATGAATTGATGATGAGATATTGGATCAAGAGCTAGAGCTAGTCTAATACCCTTGACCACCAACTCAGCCTTGAGAGATCTCCCCAGAGAATTCGCAAAAAGGATGGAAAAATAAGTGGAAAGAGGATAGCCTTGGTGAATGCTTCTACAACTTTGAAAGTAACCTATCAAAGAATCATTGATGATGACTAAGAGTTTTTCTAAATAGTTGTAGGACTTTATTGGGCTGAACCAGTTAGAACTAAATTCAAACTTACCCATTACTTTTAACAATAATTCCTACAAAAATCTATCGTATATTGTATTCATGTCAAGCTTGATAAATATCCCTAGTATTCTGCTCTTATCCATAGAATGAATGATCTCATGAACCAAAATGATTCTATCCAAGATTTGCCTACCTTCCATGAGGTCACTTTAAACTCTCTATCTCTCACAGACTTAGGGATGAGAACCAGGAAGGAGTAATTAACATCATAAGGGATGACATTCAACCTTTGGATCTCTCTCAACACATCAAATTTTTATTTTCCTAGATGTGCCAAAAATTTTAAAAATAAAATAGAAGAAAAACCATCAAGCATAAGGGCTTTCAACCCACCCATTGATAAAATTGCATCCATGATTTCTTCATCTCTAAAGGGGTTACATAAAGCAACATTTATCTCTTTTGAAACTAAATAAGGGATATTGAGGAGGAGCCTATATTAGACTACCTAATATCTACCCTCTTTAGTTCAAAGAAGATATTTAAAGAATGAGACTTCTTCAAATATAATCTCTTTAATATCCTGAGTAACAACACCATCATATTTGACAATTTCATTGATCTTATTGTTGCTCCTATGTCTCAAAGTGGAGGTGTGGAAGAATTTGGTATTTCTATGTCCCTCTTTGAGCTAGAGGGTTTTTTATTTTTGACACCACATAATTTCTTCACTGGCAAGAATGTTATGTAGTTCTACTAGAATTTGCCTCTCCCTAAATCTAACATCTATAGCAAGGTCTCCCACTTCCAGGGTGAAGTCGAGCTCCTTTAATTGAGAAGTTAAATCTTTTTTTTTTTTTACATTCCCAAAAATGTATTTGTTCCATATTTTAAGATTTTCTTTAACGAACCTAATTTTGAAAGCAACTTGTGAAATTATAGAACCCAAAAAGTTGCACAATAACCATTCCTTGTTTCTAGTTTCTAAATCAGAATGTTGTAGCCACATTGCCTCGAATATAAAAGGTCTAGGAAAGAAACTGGAACTATAAATTTTTCAATAAAAAGTGTGTTATGGTCAAAGCCCACCTTAGGGAGAGAACATAGAGATGCATCTCCAAAAAAAGGGAGGCCTTTCTTAGAAATCAACACTCTATTCAATCTAATCTAAATATATGGGTTGCCTAAAAACCTGTTACACCAAGTATACCTAGACCCCTTTACATCCATGTCCATAAGCTCTTGGCTATTTACAAAGGCTGCAAAATATTCCATGTTTCTAGAAACTAAGCCATTCCCCCTCTTTTATCATATTGATAAAACAGGGTGTTGAAATATCCTAATAACACCCAGGTCTCACCCTTGAAAACCTCCCTCATAGAACTCAAAGAATACTAAAGAAAGTTTTTGTTAGGGCTAAAATTGGGAGCATATATATTAGAAATAATCCATCTATACCCAATTTACTTATAGCAAAAAAGTATATTAATTACTTTATCAAAGATCAAGAGAGTTGAGCCACTTAATTTAACAAGATATCGTAGGCAAAGAAGGCCTCCCGACACCCTGATGGCAGAATTAGCTACAAAACCTGCCTCTTTCCATACTTCTCTCTTGACTACCTCTACATTATTGTAGTCCATTTTAGTTTCTTGTATAAGGATGATATCTGATCAAACTTCTTTCCTGAGAGAAGCCAATACTCTCTACTTGGAAGGCCCATTAAGGCCTCTAATATTCCATGATAAGAGCCTCATTTACGATATTTGGATATCTTCCCCCCATTTGGATATTGAGAGAAATGAAGTATGCATCGAGCTTTAGTTTTTTTCCTTTGTAATCCTTATCCTTCTCAAAATTCAATTGAGCTTGGAAATTGTTAGCAATTTGTCTCTGCTTATCAATTATTTAGGACCTTGTTAGAAGGCTTTCTTGTTTTTTGAGCCACCCCCACATCGATATATCCTTTCTGGTGGCTTCTTTTTTTAGTTTTGGGGGACTCTTTATCCTAACTTGATGAGTCTTAAATAAACATAGGAATGGGAGATCCATTAGCAGTGTGTGTATTTACAGAACCCTTTGCAGAACATACCGAGGATCCCTGAGTTGATTCAAGGGAACAAAGTTCTTCAATAATAGCCTCTTAGGACCCCAGGCATTGAAACAAATTTTGGAGGAACTCCTAAGGAATAGGGGTCTTAGTAACAAGGTTAGCGGCACTAACTTGAGAAACTCCCCTATGGAGGCTCGAGACTATGAATGTTATTTGATTTATTATAAGCCTTGATATAAATATTAATTTGCTCATATTATTATCATTTTGACCTTGTTATTATTATATTGTTGCTATTTCATATTTGGGACCTGTGTGATATAACCTATGATATTTTATGGTAGTATAAGGCTAAAAAAACTATCAACCCCTCAAATTATGAAGGTAGTAGGATTATTCAAAGGGAAATGAATTACAATTCTTATTAATCAAATTTGTATACATAATTTTATTTATCCTTGAGTAGCTAAGCAAGTTAATTGTTACATACAAGCTTACAAGTCTTTTGAAGTCATGGTGGAAAATGGAGGAACATTACCTTGTAAGGGTAAATGTTGTAATGTTAAGTTGAAGATAGGGTACTATGAATTCAAAATTAATATGTATGTTCTTACACTTGGAGGATATGACATCGTACTATGAGCATAGTGGCTATGTACCTTAGGAATAGTAGCCTAGAAATTTTCCAAATAATACCAAAGAAGGTTTCTGTTAGGGCTAAAATTAGGAGCATATATTAGAAAGAATCCATCTATACCCAGTTAACTTATAGAAAAATGGATATTAATTACTTTATCAGAGATCAAGATAGTTGAACCACTTAATTTAACAAGATCCCATAGGTAAAGAAATCCTCTCGATGCCCTGATGGTATAATTAGCTACAAAACCTGCCTCTTTCCATACTGCTCTTTTGAATACCTCTACATTATTGTAGTCCATTTTAGTTTCTTGGATAAGTATGATATCTGATAAAACTTATTTTTTGAGAGAAGCCAACACTCTCTAATTGGAAGACCCATTAAGGCCTCTAATATTCCATGATAAGAGCCTCATTTACGATATTTGTATAGCTTCCCCCTATTTGTATATAGAAATAAATGAAGTATGCATCGAGCTTTAGTTTTTTTCCTTTGTAATCCTTATCCTTCTCAAATTTCAATTGATCTTGGAATCCGTTAGCAATTTATCTTTGCTTATTAATTCTTTAGGACCTTGTTAGAAGTTTTTCTTGCTTTGTGAGCTAAGCCTACATCGATATGTCCTTTCTGGTGGCTTCTTGTTTTAGGTTTGGGGGACTCTTTATCCTAATTTGATGATTCTTCAATAAACATTGGAATGGGAGACCCATTAGCAGTGTGTGTATTTAGAGAACCCTTTTCAAAACATACCAAGGATCCCTAAGTTGATTTTGGGGAACAAAGTTCTTAAATAACAGCCTCTTAGGACCCCATGCACTGAAACAAATTTTGGAGGAACTCCTAAAGGAATAGGGGTCTCAATAACAAGGTTAGTGGGACTAACTTGAGAAACTCCCCTGTGGAGGCTCGAGACTTGAATTTTATTTAATTTATTATAAGCCTTTATATACATATTAATTTGCTCATATTATTATTATCTTGACCTTGTTATTATTATATTGTGGCTTTTCATATTTGGGACCTGTGTAATATAACCTATGATATTTTGTGGTAGTATAAGGCTAAAAAAGCCATAAAACCCTCAAATTATGAAGGTAGTAGGATTATTCAAATGGAAATGAATTACAATTCTTATTTATCAAAGTTGTACACATAATTTTATTTATCCTTGAGTAGCTAAGCAAGTGAATTGTTACATACAAGAACTCTTTTGAAGTCATGGTAGCAAAAGGAGGAACATTACCTTGTAAGGGTAAAAGTTGTAATGTTAAGTTGAAGATAGGGAACTATGAATTCTAAATTAATATGTGTGTTCTTCCACTTGGAGGATATGACATCGTACTATGAGCATAGTGGCTATGTACCTTGGGAATAGTAGCCTAGAACTTTTCCAAAGAATACCAAATAAGGTTTTTGTTAGGGCTAAAATTGGGAGCATATATATTAGAAAGAATCCATCTATACCCAATTTACTTATAGAAAAAATGGATATTAATTACTTTATCAGAGATCAAGATAGTTGAACCACTTAATTTAACAAGATCCCATAGGCAAAGAAAGCCTCTCGATGCCCTGATGGCAGAATTAGCTACAAAACCTACATCTTTCCATACTGCTCTTTTAAATACCTCTACTTTATTGTAGTCCATTTTAGTTTCTTGGATAAGGATGATATCCGATAAAATTTATTTCCTGAGATAAGCCAACACTCTCTACTTGGAAGGCCCATTAAGGCATCTAATATTCCATTATAAGAGCCTCATTTATGATATTTGTATAGCTTCCCCTAATTTGGATATTGAAATAAATGAAGTATGCATCGAGCTTTAGTTGTTTTCCTTTGTAATCCTTATCCTTCTTAAATTTCAATTGAGCTTGGAATCCGTTAGCAATTTGTCTTTGCTTATCAATTCTTCAAGACCTTGTTAGAAGGCTTTCTTGCTTTATGATCCACCCTCACATCGATATGTCCTTTCTGGTGGCTTCTTGTTTTAGGTTTTGGGGACTCTATCCTAACTTGATGAGTCTTAAATAAACATTGGAATGGGAGACCCATTAACAGTGCATGTATTTAGAGAACCATTTGCAAAACATATCAAGGATCCTTGAATTGATCCAAGGGAACAAAGTTCTTCAATAACAACCTCTTAGGTCCCCAGGCACTGAAACAAATTTTGGAGGAACTCTTAAGGAATAGGGGTCTCAGTAACTAGGTTAGTGGGACTAACTTGAGAAACTCCCCTACGAAGGCTCAAGACTTGAATGTTATTTTATTTATTATAACCCTTGATATACATATTAATTTACTCATATTATTATCATCTTGACCTTGTTATTATTATATTGTGGCTATTTCATATTTGGGACCTATGTGATATAACCTATGATATTTTGTGGTAGTATAAGGCTTAAAAAATCATCAACCCCTCAAATTATGAAGGTAGTAAGATTATTCAAAGAGAAATGAATTACAATTCTTATTGATCAAAGTTGTACACATAATTTTATTTATCCTTGAGTAGCTAAGCAAGTGAATTGTTACATACAAGCTTTCAACTCTTTTGAATTCATGGTGGAAAATGGAGGAACATTATCTTGAAAGGGTAAATGTTGTAATGTTAAGTTGAATATAGGGGACTATGAATTTAAAATTAATGTATGTTCTTCCACTTGGAGGATATGACATCGTACTATGAGCATATTGGCTATGTACCTTGGGAATAGTAGCCTAGAATTTTACCAAATTATGGATGTAATTCTCATAGAATGGGAATTCCTACACTCTTTATGGTTCATTGATAATATATATGTAGGTTATAAATTCAAGCCATATGAAGAAGTTATTAATCAGTTTGTCATGTGGGGTAGTAGCCCAATTATTTGTAATTCATACATCAACTTTAGAAGCAAATGAATACCAAGGGGATTTGCAACTCATTTTGACTAAACATAATGCATTTTTTGTGGAACCAACGAAATTAACTGCACATAGTTTTCATGATCATGCAATATCATTGCCACTAGATAGATTACCACCTAACATCAAACTCTATAGATACCCCTATGTGCTTAAGTCAAAAATTGAGAAGTTGAATCAAGAGTTACTAATACCAAGGGTAATTTGACCTAGTAACAGTCCTTATTCTTCTCTAGTACTATTATTTAGAAAGAAATATAGGTCACAACTATGTATAGGCTTATGTGAGCTTGATAATCTCACCATTAAGGACAAATTTCCTATTCCTATGATCAATGAATTGTTGGATGAGTTATATGGCACAAATTTTTTCTCCAAGTTGGATCTTTGCTCTAGCTATCATTAGATAAGGTTCAAGGAGGAATATATCCCCAAAACAACATTCCGAACTCATGAAGTTCATTACAAATTTTTTGTCATGCCATTTGACCTAACTAATACACCATCAACAACTCAGAGCCTCATGAATAATGTCTTCTAACCATTTATTCATATGTTTATTTTGGTTTTCTTTGATGATATTCTCATCTATAGTCACACTTGGGTTGAGTACTTAATACATCTAAGATCAAACTTTGAAATTATTATGGGACCATCAATTATTTATCAAATGATCCAAATGTTCCTTTGGCATGTAAGAGGTTGAATACTTGGGGCATATTGTTTCACAGGAGGGAGTCAAGGTTAACCCCAAGAAAATTGAAGCTATCTAGAATTGGCCTAAGCTACAAACTCTTAAAGTCTTCATGGGTTTTTTATGCTCAAGGGCTATTACTGTCGATTTTTATAAAATTATGGAGAAATAGTCACCCCCTTAATAGCCATGTTGAAAGAGAATTCATTTATGTGGTATACTCTAGTAGAACCAGTATTTGTAGATCTTAAGAAGGCTATGATTTCAACCCTAGTTTTGGCTACACCTGATTTTTTAAACCATTTATAATTGAAAGTGATGCTTCAGGTTATGGCATTGGGGTTGTATTAATGCAATAAGGCAACTCTTATCTTTCACCAGTAAGGTGCTATCATGAAAAATTTTGGGAAAATCTAGTTATAAAAATAAATGATGGTCATGCTCCATGTTGTTAATCATTAATGACCATGTCTCATTGGGAAACATTGCTCTATTAAAATGAACCACTGAAGTTTGAAATATTTCCTAGAACAAAGGATATCTACTCCAACCCAGTAGAAATAGGTTTCAAAATTTTTGGGGTATTACTATGATATCATGTATAAGAAAGGAAATGAGAATATTATGGTAGATGCCATCTCTTGTCAGTTTGAGGATCAAGTGATAGTGTGTGCCCTTCTATCCCCACTTCCCCAGTGGGTCTTCCAACTCCAATAAGTGACCAAGGACTAGTCTTTATAGACCTTATAGGAACAACTACAAAGGGATCCCTATTCACATATTAGATATTCATGAGATGGACACATGTTACAATATTAGGGTCACATTGTGATATTTAAAACTTCATCACTTCATGAGGATATTATGAGGGAGATGCATACTTCACTTACTATAGGCAATTCAATATTCTTAAAAATATATGAGAGATCTAAAAGGTCATTCTATTGGGTGAGAATGAAAATATATATTCAAACTTTAGTGTCCCAATCTGAAATTCACCAATGGATGAAAGGTGAAACAACTTGTACTCCGAGCACTCTACAACCATTGCCAATCCTAGATGATGTATGGATAGATATCTCCATGTATTATTGAAGGGATTTCTAAATTTAGAGGGAAATTGATCATTTTTGTGGTGGTGGATCGTCTCTCAAAGTATATGCGCATTTTTTCTTCATCGCCCATCCTTACCATGCCTTCACCATTACTCAAATATTCATGGACTCCATTTTCTAACTCCATGGTATACCTAAATTTATTGTATGGTCGTGACCCCACTTTTATGAGTTGATTTTGGCAAGAATTGTTTATATTATAGGGAACACAACTGTGAATGAGCTCATCCTACCATCCATATATGAATGGGCAAACTAAAATATCAAGTTCTTGGAAACCTATCTTCATTGTTTTACCTTCAAGCACCCAACATAGTGGGCTAAGTGGTTGTCTTTGGCTGAGTGGTAGTACAACATTCATTCCACATAACTTCCAAAATGACTCATTTTAAGGTAGTGTATATGTACCCACCTCCATCACCCTCTTCATATGTTCTTAGAAACTCCAAAGTTTAGGCAATGGATGCAACCCTTCAAGATTGTACCCAAATTTTGTAGTAGTTGAAGAACTTGGTGTTGGCTTAAAATAGAATATGATAACATACTAACCAACATCATTCTAAGCACAACTTTAATGTAGATTATATGGTCGATTTCAGCCCTACAAACAATATTTCATGCAACTTTGATTTCATCAAAAAATGGTAACATAATTTTATGGATCCTATTAGATATTCCAGCAAATTGGACAAGTGGCCTATAAGGTTTCATTACCACCTTCTTCCAAGATCCAACTAGTCTTCCATATCTTTTGTCTCAAAAAGGTACTCGACAATCGCATTCAAGTTCAATCAACACTCCCATACTTAGATGATGAAGGCTCAATTATCTTGGATCCTAATAGCATTTTATATCAAAGGACCCACACTCTTTGTAACCACACCATCAATAAAGTTTTGGGTTAGTGGTAGGGTTTACAGCTAGAATATCCTACATAGGAGCCTCTCCAACAATTACAATAGTTTCTTCATCTCCAGCTTTGAGGAAAAAAAAATTGAAGTGGAAGGCCATGTTAGGACCACGTCCTAACCTTATTATGTAATTACCCCCTTCCTAATTTTGGGATCCCATCTTAATAATATTTTGTAATGTATGTGGTATTTGAGACACCTAAATAAGCAGGGCTATTTAATGTAACCTTTATAAATAATGTAGTAAGGCCAGTGGGGCTATTCAAAGCACATTTATGGTAGTAAGGCCAGATTAGTCAACCACCTAAGGTTGAACCTAATAAATGTAAGGATATGGTTGAAAAAATAATTGATTTAGATGCAATACTATAAATTCAATACCGCTAAATAAAAAATCAACATGAAGGTCACGATGGAGAAGACATTGAATAAACAATCATAAAATATGACATAAAGGATAAGCTGGAGTAGGGAGGAATGAGTGAACATTTCATGATAGTAGTGCCTAACTTGAGATAGCCTCTAGTTCATGATGGTATGATTAAAGGATAGGTTAATACATTTTTCAAGAATATGAGTGAACCATTTGATACAATCTATAGTGAGATAGCCTCTAGTTCATGATGAGATGATTGAAGGATAGGTTAATACATTTTTCTAGAGTTGGTTGTGTGGGGAACTGGAAACTATGGCAACTAAGGATGGAAGTAAAATTAGCCAAATTGGTGTGTTGAGCCTAAGATGAAGATGAAGAATGCATGAAGAAGTTTTCAAATATTCATAAAATGCAACCATGGAATCTAGGCACTAGAATCAGTAGTATCCACTTGGTGTTAGAAGTGAGGAAACATCTAGAAGGAACTCCAATCTTGTATCAACATCCACCACAAGTTTATGTTGATGAAGGAATAATGGAGTCATATCTTGAATTTTTAGGTGTAAAAATAATTAAGTTGGTACCTTAGTTGGTAAAGTCATATGCAATAATTAATTTCTTTTCATGTATTATTTAATGGTTAGCAATAGTAGATGTTTCATAGCTTGAATCTGAAGGAAGAAGAGCAAGCTAACTTATGATGGTGGAAGTATAGATTCGATAAGTGAAACAAGACACCATAGCAGAGCTATTAATATTGAGAACTGATATGGAGAGCATAGGCAAGTACAGGAACAATAGGATCATTTTACTGGTCAAATAAAATTAGAATGTTTAATGAGGGAACAAACTCTTAATATGAAGATGCAAGAGATTACTCATCAAGATCAATTGGTTACAAAGTGTGATGAGTAGTTGTTAGTAGTTGTAAGGAAGATTAATAAGCAACAAGAGAGGCTAAATTGAATGCTAGGCTAGTTGAATTTTTGGAAAGTCACTCACTATTAGTGGGCTCGTTACCAAGCCTATGTATAGAGGTTGAAGGAGAGAAAAAAATTGAATTTGCAGATCTAAGAGCTAGGAGTACTTATTCCAATGACTCATCCTCAACACAATTAGAGCCTTCAAGATCAACAACACTCATCAACAAGTATATCGACCAATTTAGAGGGGATGGTAGATGTAGACACTAGTTCTAACTTACCACCTCAAACCCAGAAAGAGAAATAAGTATGATGAAAATCAAGTACGCACACAATGAAGTTTTGATGTAATATTTTTATGCAATAAATTGTAAATATGAGTGAAGTGTATGTTAATGTATGAATGAGTAATAAGTCATGTAGTTGACATGCAATTTATTATATAGTTGGAAATTAAATGAAAAGTAAATGCATGACATTAGTAAGGTGTCAACTTGGTAGATATGAATAACTATATTTCCAAAAGTTTAAATACACCCCTCATTCATTTGAGTGGGTACATAATAGATGCTACATGGTAGACATTGTATGCACATATATTGTAGATGTTATACAGAGAAAGATGTTGGAGAGTGAATCCATATAGGTATAAGTGTATCATAGATATGTATCTTTGTATTTATCAAAAACATGATTCAACCATTTCTATTATGTATATTTATTGCATGTGTTTACATCTACGTGATATTGTTGTACATATATATATCAAACTATTTTCATTGAGTTATTATTTTCCATAGGAGATTTGTACTAGGTTGTCTAGATATTAACCCAAACTATCCCATGCAAGACTAGGTCAGCTAACTTGATAGGTAAATCATTTTATTGTTATGTCAATGTAAAAATTTGGAACAATATGATTGATTAATCAAGTGTATAAATAATACATTGACGCCCTAGAATAGTCCGTTGAAAGTGCAACTAACCAGGCGAGGAATAGATGTTGTTATAACAATGTAACAACATACTAAATAATGAAATATAATATAGCAAACTATAGTTACACTAACATCCCCCATTATTACATTATTTGGGTAATAAGATAACTACTATCTATACTAACATCCCCCCTTATTACATCATTTTGCAATACATAGAGAGCTGTGAAACAATTCAAATTTGACACGTGCAAGTGCCTTAGTGAAAATGTCTACAACTTGAGCATTGGTGGAGATGTACTAAAGCTGAATTCGGTGCCTTGGAACTTCGTCTCAAATGAAGTGACATTGTATATCAATGTGCTTGGTTTTCTCATGATGCACTGGATTCTTAACAAGGTTCAAAACACCCTGGTTGTCGTAGAACAAGTGTATTGGAGATTTTGATGGAAGACCCATACTTGTCATAATGTGATGCAACCATATCACTTCACACATAGCTTCATGTGTGGTGCGATACTCTACCTCTGTAGATGAGATAGCAACCACCTATTGCTTCTTGATGTGCCAAGAGATAGGACCGGATCCAAGATGAAATAAATATCTTGAAGTTGACTTACGATCATCATATGACCCGTTATAGTCAAATTCCGTGTATGCTTGCAAGAAGAATTTGTTATTCCTCTTGTACTCTAGGTCATATTCCATTGTTCCATGGACATAGTGAAGAACATGTTTTACTACTTTCCAATGAGTACTCTTAGGTTCCTGCATGAACCTCGAAAGATAGTTGACAACGAACACGTTATATGGCCTAGTGTTTGTCAGATATATGAGACTCCCAATTAGCTATCGATAAAGAGTACCATCTACCTGAGGTGAATCATCATATCGTGATACTAAAGCCCAGATTCCATCGGTGTTGTCATTGGCTTGCAATAAATCATGCGATTTTTTTCTAATAGTGTCTTGGCATATTTTTTCTAAGACACTTTGATGTAGTGCTCCTTCCAGTTCACTTCCAGACCAAGACAGTAATGGAGAAGTCTGAGATATGTCATCTCAAAATATTTACACAAGTCCTTTTTGATAGTAGAGATCATAGTTTCTGAACTCCCTGTAATGAGAAGATCATCAACATAGAGTACAAGAAACACTATCTCAGAACCTTGTTTCTTGAAATAGAGGTTTGCATCTAACGGACATCTCTTAAATCCATGTTGCAAGAGGTGATTATCCATGAGGAGCTTGTTTTAAACCATATAAGGATTTTACCAACTTGCACACTTTCTGCTCTTGGCCTTCCACTTCAAATCCTTCAGGTTGGGTCATGTAGACTTTCTCTTGGAGATCACCATTTAGAAAGGCACTCTTGACATCCATCTGGTGAACTTTCCACCCATATTATGCTGCCATAACACAAAGAACTTGAATTGTGGTCATCCGAGTAGTAGGTGCAAAATTTTCCTCGTAGTCAATGCGTTCCTTTTGATCATAGCTCTTTGCAACAAGACGGGTCGTATGCTTATCAATTGTCCCACGTACCTTTTACTTGACTTTGTACACCCATTTGCAGCCAATGGACTTCTTTCCTTGTGGCAGATCGACAAGCTTCCAAGTTTTTTTTTTCATCAAAGACTTATACTCAGCATCCATAGAAGCCTTCCATTGTGGCTTAATAAGGGCATCTTGTACAGAAGTAGGTTCATGTTCATTCACTGAAGATATAAACACCCTATCATCATATATATCCATATCCTATGTTTGTCTCTCTGGGTCAACAGAAAGTTCCTCAAAATATTGACAAAGATCATCAACCCCAGTAGTCTCTATTGTTTCTCTTTGCTATAGAGCCATGCTACGAGTACGAGGTATATCCAAAGTCAAATATGGTGGAGTGGATAACTTAGAGTCTTTGATAGTATTTGTATACCATTTTGGATTCTTCTTCTATGGTGATGAAGAATATGAAGAAGTCGAAGGACCTCCAGTATTTGGTGACGAAGGAGACTTCTCAACTTTAGTTTCCACAAGATCTAGGTATACATCAGATGTGCTTTGTGATGTGAAAGCTTCATCAAAAATAACATATCTACTAACATTAATCTTCTTGGTAAAAGTATCAATCAAATGATAACCCTTAGAGTGATCATCATAGCCAAGAAGAATACACTTCAATCTCTTCTCATTTAACTTCTTCCTTTTCTCTTTCGATATGTGCATGAAAGCATTACACCCAAAAATGTGTAGATGAGATATGGAGGGTTTTCGACCACTCCAATATTTCTATGGAGTCATTCCTTGTAGGGCCTTTGTGGGTGCCCTATTCAATAGGTATACTACTGTGGTGACAGCTTCTACCCAATATTGTTGCTCAAGACTAGCTCCTGTGAGCATGTAATGAACCATTTCCATGATGAACGGTTCCTCCTTTCAGCAACACCATTTTTCTGAGGAGTATAAGTAGGGTTTAATTGTCTCTTGATCCCATGTGCAGTCAAGAATGCAAAAAATTATTTAGAGGTAAACTCCCCCCCTCGATCTAAGCAGAGAGTTTTTATAGAAGCCCTTGACTCCTTCTCAACATATTTCTTGAATTGTTGAAATAAACCAAATGCCTCATATTTCATATTAAGAAATAACACCCACATATTTCATGATTAATCATCCACAAAAAACTAAAAACATCTCTTCCCCCCACTACTGATGGGTGTGAAAGGATCGCATATATTAGTGTGAATCAACTCTAGAGGTTTCTTTGCTCTTGTAGAGCTTTTCTCATAAGATACTCTATGTTGTTTTCCTGCCAAGCAGTCAGAGCACACTGGAAAAATGGTAGAAATAGAAGGAAGACCCTTTACCATCTCATACTTACTTAGCTCAAGTAAGTAACCAAAACTAAGATGCCCATATATCTTGTGCCATAGGGAAGTTACCTCTTTGGTAGAGACTTTCATGGCTACATGTGGAGTAGAGATAGCATCTAAGATAAATAATCCATGCTTATATGAAGTGGTTGCAATGTTCTTACCCCTCATGGTGATAGAACAACACTTCTTTCCTTCCTCAACACTAAAGTTTACAACCATATCTTTATCCAGAATCACCTTCGATAATAACCTTCGATAATAACCTTCCTAAGACCCTTTAAACATGTTAATAATATTAATGGAATCACCTTCGATAATAACCTTCGATAATAACCTTCCTACGTCCAAGTATTCCAAATGAGAGATACCCTGGAAGAGCACTCTAGCTTCCACAAAGTTGTTGGTTTGACATCCCAATATTTTAGCATAGGCCGATAAAATTTTACCTCTTGACTTACTAATGACACCACTAGCTTTTGCCAACCTTAGGTTTACCTTTAGAGGAACCATCAAAGTTTAACTTTATCCATCCATGGGGGGTTTCCACACTATTACATCTCTCAATATTGATGCAGGATATGTTGGGGGATCCAATTGAGTCTCAAAAAGGGCTGACTCCAACTCTTTTTCCTTCACTAGAACAACCCTTTCATAGGGAAGTGTCAAAAAATTCTCAACCATGGTAGGGATGGCTCTAAGACTCATTGATTATATTGCATGTAAGGAGTTTGTGAAGGCTCATGAGTTTCTCTCTTCCAAATGCACCAGAGAAGATGAGCCAAATAGAAGGACCAAAAGGTACATATGCAAGGAGAGAAAAGGGAAAAACCCACTAGTCCACCAAGTCAAATAGTTTTCTTGGAAAAACCAAACTAACTCCCACAAAGTGCAAAAAGTAAGAAAAAACCTCACAGGTGAAGGGCTATCTGGATAATAAATGGACTGGGGTTCCTTCGCTTGGCCATAAATGTAGAACCTATTCGTAAGAACCTTATCTCTCTTCTAGATATTATCTACAATAAGAACCTTACTCTTAACCACCAGGTAGAGGAAGAGCTTAAATATTGAGGGTGAGTCCCTTAATCCAAATCTTAAGAGCTGGAAACCAAGGATCAGGGGTAAAATCAAGGAGAAAATATGTTTATTTTATCGAGAATTGACCATCACTCTCCTGACCCCAAAAAAAATTATCTAGACCATCCATATTCAAATTAACCTATAGTTTAATATTGGATAAAAAATTTAAAGCTTCCTTCTTAGCCTAAGATAAACTAGGAAGGGCAAAGGATTTCCACTGCATATGCCTCTTAATTGTCTCAATGAAATCACACACTTTTGTGCCAAAGACTTGGTAGATAAGAGGCTCCACCAGCACCAGATTCAAAAAGGATTCTGATGGCCGATCATCAAGCCAAGTATCCCTCCAAAATTTAATGTTTTAACCATTTCCTAGGATCCATATTCCTCCCTTCATGGTATTTATTTAGCTCTTGACTATGCTTAGCCAAAAATTAGATCCATGGGAGGGGGTAGGATCATAGAGGAACTAGCTAGATTTTCTTAAATATTTGGCTTTCAAAATTTACACCCAGCTCATATTATCATTCTGAGCTAGCCTCCATCCTTGATTAGTGATGAGTACTTTGTTCATAATATTTATCTTTCTCAATCCAAATCCCTCTGATTCTTTCTTGCTACATACTTAATCCCAAGCCACCAACAGGAACCTTTTCTTCTCCTCTGAATCATATCGATGAAGGATTGTTAGATATGTTCATTTTTTTGGAGGATCTTACTTGGAAACTTAAAGAGAGATAAGAAATAAACTAGTATGCTCTGTAGAGTGGACTTTACCAACATTGCTTTATCTTCTTGAATCAAAATAGCACCTTCCACCTAGTAAGCTTCCTCTAAAATATTTCAACCACTGGGTCCCAAAGAGATGACTTAATACCCCCTTTGAAAAGGTACATTCCAAGGTAAACCAAAGGAAGAGAAGCAATCTCACAGCCCTAAAAATTAGCTATTCTTCTCTACCTCATTGGAGGAGTATTAAAGAAAAAAATCTTACTCTTCAGGAAGTTGACTTTTTGACCTACCAATTTCTCAAAGATAATAAGAATATCTTTGACCACTCGGGTTTGGGTAACTGAAGCCAAGAAGGATATAAGGGTGTCATAAATGAATTGATGATGAGATATTGGATCAAGAGCTAGAGCTAGTCTAATACCCTTGACCACCAACTCAGCCTTGAGAGATCTCCCCAGAGAATTCGCAAAAAGGATGGAAAAATAAGTGGAAAGAGGATAGCCTTGGTGAATGCTTCTACAACTTTGAAAGTAACCTATCAAAGAATCATTGATGATGACTAAGAGTTTTTCTAAATAGTTGTAGGACTTTATTGGGCTGAACCAGTTAGAACTAAATTCAAACTTACCCATTACTTTTAACAATAATTCCTACAAAAATCTATCGTATATTGTATTCATGTCAAGCTTGATAAATATCCCTAGTATTCTGCTCTTATCCATAGAATGAATGATCTCATGAACCAAAATGATTCTATCCAAGATTTGCCTACCTTCCATGAGGTCACTTTAAACTCTCTATCTCTCACGAGACTTAGGCATGAGAACCAAGAAGGTGGAATTAACATCATAAGGGATGGCATTAAACCTTTGGATCTCTCTCAACACATCAAATTTTTATTTTCCTAGATGTGCCAAAAATTTTAAAAATAAAATAGAAGAAAAACCATCAAGCATAAGGGCTTTCAACCCACCCATTGATAAAATTGCATCCATGATTTCTTCATCTCTAAAGGGGTTACATAAAGCAACATTTATCTCTTTTGAAACTAAATAAGGGATATTGAGGAGGAGCCTATATTAGACTACCTAATATCTACCCTCTTTAGTTCAAAGAAGATATTTAAAGAATGAGACTTCTTCAAATATAATCTCTTTAATATCCTGAGTAACAACACCATCATATTTGACAATTTCATTGATCTTATTGTTGCTCCTATGTCTCAAAGTGGAGGTGTGGAAGAATTTGGTATTTCTATGTCCCTCTTTGAGCTAGAGGGTTTTTTATTTTTGACACCACATAATTTCTTCACTGGCAAGAATGTTATGTAGTTCTACTAGAATTTGCCTCTCCCTAAATCTAACATCTATAGCAAGGTCTCCCACTTCCAGGGTGAAGTCGAGCTCCTTTAATTGAGAAGTTAAATCTTTTTTTTTTTTTACATTCCCAAAAATGTATTTCTTGAATGCTTTCTTGAATGCTTTCTTGAATGCTTTCTTGAATGCTTTCTTGAATGCTTTCTTGAATGCTTTCTTAATGAATAGAGAAGGCATCCTTATAAGCCCTTAAGCAGTTTGATGGAGATATGAAGACCAATTGAAACACATCTTCCCCCATTTTGGGGTTATTTGCTTATTGTAACAATTGTATCAATATTTTGGTATCCCTAAGAGGGACAAATTTGTAACAAGACTCATTTGATTAATAAAGAGAGCTTCCCTTTGTTATTTCCTTCTTTTTGTCAAATGTATGCTTAGATTACATGTGTTCCTTCTTTCTGTTGCAATATCAATAGATGTGTGGTCTCCGTAGCCTTCTACAGTGGCGATCACGATGGAAACCCATAAAATTTGCTATCATTTACTAATTTTTCTCTATTTTTGTGTTGCAGGTCTTAGCCATGCTTGACAGCCATGGTGCACAGTTTCAGCCACACTTACCACCCATGGCTAGTAGAAAGCAAGAGAAAAATATAGTAGACAACCTGTCTCTTCATCAGATGAGGGATTCTAGGTAATTTTCCCTTCTCTGTGATTTCCATGCTTCTATGTTTTTCCTGTCAGTAGGCTAATTAAATCATCTAGCCAAATTTTAGAAGGAAAATCATGAAAATTGCCTTGTCTGCTGTTAGTTGTGGCTGACAACAGTAGCTAGCACTGTTAGCTATGGTTGTCACCCATGGCTAAGATTTTTAGTTGTTTTTTGTCTATGGTTCGGAACAACAGCTAGCATTTAGATTGTGTGTTAGGGTTTGCATGCTTGGGGCCTATCTAAAGGCCAATTTTTCATATAATTTTGCATTTATATTTTCTAGAAATAGCATTTAATTTTGCATCCTTTCTGAAATTAAAACATCAATTTCCTAGGCATGTAGGAAGAATCATGGATGCTCTATGATGCATTTTTATTTTATGCAAAATTAAAATAAACCCCACACACCACGTCACATTTAAACATTAGTGAGTTGGAATTCATACCCAACCACTAATAGAGACCAACGATGGTGGGCTTCATCTCCATCCGTTGGCTCAAATCCTACGAACCCTATTTTTGGCCAATACCGGATCCAAGAACCGATGTAGCTTGGAAAATTTGCATGTACTTCTCTTCGGAGGGTATAACGCTGACCAAGTGAGACTGGGTGAGGACCGGCAGGACCTGTGCTCCCTGATCGGGTATGGGCTTCATCTCCATACTTTGGTGGGTTTACGTGACCAAAATTTCATTATCGATTGTCGAGCTATGAGCATACAGGTGAAAACCCTTAAACTATACAAGTATATCATCAACAAAAATGCAAACACGATGAGAGATAGTTTATGATTCAACAAACCAAAAACTCACAAAATAGTTTAGGGCTCACAAAGAATATTTAAAAGAGATAAACACCCTTGTATGCTTTGTTTTCCCTAAAATTTACAAAAGAGATAATTCATATTATGGTCAACACATGGAGAGGCCGACCTCGAAAGACAACCGAGGAGGAGGCCGAAGCTCTAGGACACACACAAGATAACATGTTGGAATCTCTACCACAGGATCCTCCCGAATGATGTTCGATGAGTATCAGAGGTGACAATTCAATGCATGGGGATTCTATTCAGAATACCCCAATCAGAGGATGTAACACACACTCCTCATGGGATAGAGCTGAGGGTGGCTCAAGGCCCCCATCATCCCATGGTAGACAAAAATAAAATCCACCCAATCAGGGGTAGGAAGATAGGGCTACATCAGAGCATAGACCCCTAAAAACTCCAAACCCTAATGGACCTAGAAAGTTCATGATAGATCTTGCCATACTTGGAGTTAATGGTACACCACCAAATGAACCATGGAGAACTAGGCAACTTGATGGACTAGAACAAGTCCTAGGGCAACTAGGGTATAAGCCCTCTACTGCTCACTCTCGCTCTAAGAGTTCATGTAGTGAGAGCACACATAGGCATACCATTGAGCCAAGAGAGTGCTCAAAGTGCTCCCATAGTGCATGTGCCCCATCCACACAAGTGGGCACAGAGAATAGACTACAACATAACATGAATGTCATCTACACAGACAAGGGCAAGAGTGTGGTGGATAAGTCTATTGGGGCTCACACTAATAAAGCCCCTCGAACAGAGCTGAACAACTAGAGGCCTCACACTATCGATCGTATAGATCGATCTCAGAGGTTGGTCTCAGAGAAGAGGCAACGTATCTTCCAAGACCAATTGGAAGATGTGCATGTAGAGCATGAGCACCTCGAGAATGAGGATACTCAATATCAAAGGTTGCTTAGGCAATATTTGTATGAGTAGTGCATGAGAGAGCAATGCATCCTGGATCAAAAGGAGCATGAGGAGAGAGAAGATAGATTAGCTTGAGCTAATATTCCTCCTCAAAGTGAATATAGGGAGCATGACCAAATATGTGTTGCATCATAGCCAAAAATGCACCCTAACCAAGTTGAAAATTATACTCATCGTACGACCTAGAACATGCTACAATGCCATGCGCTAAAACAACCTGGGCGTACCCAGTACGTAGAGTCAGAAGGAGATGAGCAAGAGCAATAGTATCCTGAGATCTCCTTAGTAGATGTGGAGGATGAGCCTAATCCTCCACCTCAGCCTAAAAATAATCTACCTCTAATAGCTCCATAGAGACCTCTTAGGGAAGAGGAGATTCTATCCTCACAAGCATACAAAGCCTTAGCAAAAAATGTGAGAGCTATTGAGAAACAAGGCATGACTTATCAAAATCCTACCTTGAATAAAATTCATAATGCACCCTTATGCTCTTCAGTTCCTAGTCCAGTGTATCCCGATCATTTTGAGATGCCCAAGCTAGATAAATTTCAAGGTGATGAAGATGCGCAAGAGCACATCACAAGATTTATGAACATGTGCTTCCAAATATAGAGTAATGATGCCTTATTACTAAGAACCTTCATAATGACCCTTTCAAGCCCTACCCTAGAATGGTTCAATCAATTGAAGAGGCACAACATTACCAACTTTGAACAGCTAGAAAATGCCTTTCTTGAACGCTTTTCCTTTGGCATCAAGAAGAAGACCAATTTAATTGACTTGGTAGCTCTAAAGCAGTATGATGATGAGCCAGTCATGGATTTTGGTAATAGATGGAGAAAGTTAATGGCTAAGCTCCCATTTTCCATTCCTACTACTAAATTGACTCGAATTTTCACCAAGAGTTGTGCAAAACACATCTCATTGTTATTGCAATTGCAGCAATATCAGACATTTGAGGAGGCCTTGGCTCAAGCCAAGGTTATAGAGGATATCAAGTTGCAAGAAGGTGACTTGAAACTCTAGACTAAAAAGGAGTGGAATAATAAAAATACAAAGAACCAACACCAATAGGCCAAACCTGCACAAGTAAATCAGGTGGTGTTGAATCAACAAAAGGGGAATCAGGGCCAACAACCTCAAAACTATCAAGCTCAACCTCCCCTATGTAGTACAATCAATGCAATAATAAGAAGCAAGGTAAGAACAAAGAGCAACATCCTCCTCACTAGTTTACACCATTATCTAAGACTATGGCATCAATATTCAAGCAATTGTGTGAGGCTAAGGCCATAAATTTACCCAAAGTCAAATTAATTGATCCTAATCAACCTAAATCGAAAGGATTTAGGGAAGATCAATATTATTCATACCATAGACAAAAAGGGCATGACATCGAAGGGTGCCATAGTTTCAAACATTTGGTACAGAACATGATTGATAGGAATGCATTGATCATTGATAATCCTTAGGCTCTAGATAATCAGAACATGGGGATATTCAAAAATCCCCTACCAAACCATGAGCCTCCGAGGAATAATGTTGGACAAGTAAATCAAGTGTGGATCGAACCACCCACACAAGGATTTATCGGTATGGTGAATATTGTCACCAAGAATAGGAGGTATAATCAGCCAGATCCTCCTCCTACTCTAGTTAGAATTCAAGTTGTGCCCCCTCAAAGGCCAGCACAAAATAACTTGCTAGGCCCACCAACTAGATTGGTGGTGACCATAAGAAATAGGCTTATTCAAAGCCTACAGATGGCCTCGGAAAAGCTATCAATTTATGAGATAATACAATAGTCTCCTAGGCATAGGGAGATGCTAATGGATATTCTGAGGTCCATAGAAGTGTAGTCCCAAGATCCAAAAGCATTCACAAATTTTGTGGGACATGTGCAGTAGTGTCAAGAGCCTATCATACAATTTTATGATCATAAAATTAAAATAGTCTCTACTGCTATAGTGGACCCATCGCTTCACATTATTGCATGTGTAAACCACACACCCTTCAAGTGGGTGTTGATCGACATAGGATCTTTGATCAACATTATTACCACAAAGGCCTTGGCACATTTAAAATTGCCTAAATCACATATTGTGCCTTCGACTTTCACACTACGAGCATTTAATGATGCATTATGCTCGATAGTGGGTACTATAATTCTACCTATCCAGGTGGGATTGAAGACCATCCCGATGATGTGTCATGTACTTGAAGGTGTGATGCAATACAACATTCTCTTAGGTAGGCCATGGATAAGAGAGATGCAATGTGTACCCTCGATATTACATCAGTGTATCAAATATGTACATGAGGGGCAAGTGCATGTGGTTCCTTTCGATGAGGAGCCATTCAAGTATGTTAATCAAGTAGATTTTCTAGGATATTTTATCCTCCCATCGATGCATCTGGATGTAAGACCTACATCACCTATACGACATCCAATAGGTAAATCAAAGGAAGTGTGCGTCGATCCTTCAACATCGGCCCCACGACCATCTACACATACAATAACTACTTCTACAAAGCCTACGATATCGATAATGCTTAGGAATGATCAGAAGCTAAAGGTAGTAATGGGTGAAAAAGAGTCTAAAGAAATGCCCAATGTAGCAACTATCGAGGTCCCAAATCCCATGGAGGAGGGAAACTCATAGAAAGAAGTCAAGGAGGTACCTCAACCTACCTCACCTACATCTTCAGTGGGGTCATCTGCACCATAGGTGACTATTCACTTAGCCAACATAGGACTAGGTGAATATCTTGTGCAAAATGTCACTTTCACTCCAATCATTGAGACTGCACAAGACATGGGATGACCAAGAGTCCCAAACCTACCCATAGGAATAGTGGTACCATTGGGGATGCCACCCAACTAGACTAATTTTATTTATGTTGGTTTGGATCAAGCCCATGATGCCTCAGACATTGAAGAGGATGATGATGAGCCATTCACAATGAACATTCATTATCTATCAAACCCTGAGTTTGCTCTTAGATACTTCGAATGCAACCATTGGCATGGCTATGGTTTAGGTCTATATGAGCAAGGGTGATGAAACCTAGTTGAACCACAATATCAGTTACCTACTGATAGGTCTAGCCTCGGATATCATATCCGAAGCTATGATGATTCATTAGTAGCATATCTAGATAGATTGAGCTTAGCATTTGGGGAAGACATCAGATGGAATCCTTATCACCCGAACATAAGCTACATGAGTGATAGGTTGGTGACCATGGTCACTATAGAACCACCTATTATGTATCATCCAAATTTCTCTCTCAAGGCAAGCCCATCAAAAATTATCCTATGGGAGGATGAACCAGGCTATGGTTATGAGCAAGAAGAGAATGAGTACATCACAGATCATAGTGAGTCAAGGATGAGACTGAATTGGCCTACCTTGGGCCTAGACATTCACGTCACCTCATAAAGCCAGTGGATATGGATAATAGATACTTCATAGATGATAGTGATTATGAGGATGAGACCAAAATGGCCTACCTTGGGCCTCAACACTTACATCATCACAATGAACCATTTGACATAGATGAGATGTATCATAGAGTATATCCTAGCCCTCACCTCAGGGGAGATCGACTAATTTAGATGAAATCTATCATATAGTTTTCCTCGATCCTCCTACATTTAGATAGCTCCTATAACCAAATGATCCCATATTCCTATCTATTCAGAGATCGGATCCTGAGATCCCCATACCCCTAGAGCCACATCTTGGGTATGGAAGTCACATCAACAATGTAGAGTTGCAATCATATGGTCCTAGAGACTTCATCCATTCCATCAACATGGTCTCCATTGATTTGACCACTCCACTCCACAACCCAATCAATCCTTCCAAACCATTGTGTCTTAATCTAGATGCTATTGATTGGGATCATATTGATTCACCTTTAGAGCCTGAATATTTCTTCCCTAACGAAGAAATATTACAACCATTTCATTTTGTACTAGGTTGTGCATATGATGTTTATCATGCTGAGGGTAATTCCAATTCAGTGGAACCTATAAACCCAATAGATGACATCCATTTGATCCCTACGCCTCACCAGCTTGAGGAGGGGTCACACATGTCAATAGAGGAAACCTTCAAAGTGGATATCAGTGAAGATCCCATCAATCCAAGGAAGGTTAAATTTGGAGAGAGCTTATCTCCTGAGGAGCATGCCACCCTCATTCCTCTATTGAAAGAGAAACCTGATCTCTTTGCTTGGACTTACAAGGATATGTCGGGTCTAGATCCAAAATTGGTTACTCATAACCTTTCACTGGACCCCACCAAGAAGCCAGTAAAGCAAAAACTCAGGAAGATGCATCCAACCATCGCTTTGATGGTTAAATATGAATTGCAAAAACTGTTGGATGTAGAATTCATCATTTCCATCGACTATCCAAAATGGGTATCAAACATGGTACCTATAGGAAAACCAGATGGAAGGATCCATATCTGTATAGATTTTAGAGACCTCAATAAGGCAACACCAAAGGATTCATTCTCATTGCCTAATATCGATGCTCTAGTAGACATGACTACAGGTCATGAGATGCTTTTCCTTATGGATGGTTTTTTGGTTACAATAAAATTTAGATTAAACCTAAAGACCAGCATAAAACCACTTTCACAATGCCATGGGGAACATTTTGCTACAAAGTTATGCCATTCGGTCTTAAAAATGTTGGTGCTACATACCAGTGGGCCATGACATATATCTTTCATGACTACATGCATAAGATCCTAGAGGATTATATCGATGACTTATTGGTGAAGTCATTGCTGCATTTAGAGCATGTCGAGGTTCTCAGAAAAGTCTTTGATCACCTGATAGAGCATAATGTCAGGTTGAATCCCAAGAAATGCATCTTTGGCGTAACATCAAGAAAACTCTTGGGATTCATCATTTCTAAATGAGGGATCGAAGTTGACCCAAAAAAGGTCAAGGTCATTTTAGAAATGTGTCCTCCCACTAATATCAAGGAATTGAGAAGCCTACAGGGCAAAGTAGCATCCATAAAGTGATTCATCACATAATTATCGGATAAATGTCGACCCATGAATCGATTGCTACACAAGGGGGTCCCATTTAATTGGGATAAGGACTATCAAGAGGCCTTTGCTGAGATCAAGTAGTACCTAGAAATACTACCAGTTTTAGCTCCACCTCGACCAGAGGTGCCATTCCTATTATATATATCTACCATCGACTTTGCATTGGGAACCATGTTAGCCCAAAAGAACGTGCAAGGCAAAGAACAAGTAATATATTACATCAGTCAAACTCTGGTCAGCTACGAGCTACGATACGCATATGTGGAAAAATTATGCTTAGCAGTAGTCTTTGCGATGAAGAAGTTGTACCACTACATGTTAAGCCATACGACATATGTAGTATCAAAACAAAATCCTTTGCAGTACATGATGAGTAAAACGTATCATAATACACGTACTACAAAGTGGATCATGCTATTGATAGAATTTGATCTAGAATTCATAAGTCAAAATTCTATCAAGGGATAAGTCATAGTAGATCAACTAGTAGAGGCTCCTCTTCAGGATCATAGGCCTCTTGTCATAGAGCTTCCTGATGATGCAGTCTTTGCATTATCGAAGTCATCAAAACTCGAAGAACCAGATAATCAAGCAGATATGTCTTTGTTCTTCGATGGTTCCAAATGCGAGCAAGGGGGTGGTGCAGGAATTGTGTTCTTCATGCCACAAGGTGCTCCAATGCCCTTGTCATTTAAGCTCAATTTCCCTTGTACCAACAATAATGTTGAATACGAGGCCCTAATATTGGGTCTCCAAACAGCGATTGCCATGAAGATCAAAAAGCTAAATATCTTTGGTGACTCCTTGCTCATTGTTAATCAAGTTAAGGGGATCTATCAGTGTAGATGTCCCATTTTGAAGGTATATAAAGAGCTTGTGGACACATATCTAGCCCAGCTAGAATGGTATGACATCGAGGCAATCCCTCGAACATCCAATAGATTTGCAGACACCATGGCATCTTTGGGATCCTTAATCCCTCAGAATCCATCTATTGACTTCACTACCATTCAAGTGAAAATGCTATCGCAATCCATGATGCAACGTGAGGCATATGACAATCAAGAATCAGTCCACATGATTCAAATAGAACCAACCCATGAATGGTTCTACAAAGCCAGAGACTTTCTAAAAAAGGTGCCTTGGGGATCGTTGCTTTCGTAGGGTCCTATAGAGAATGGTACTACTATTCTCCATAAGGTAGTTTCCCAATCAACTTTTGTACAAGTCGAACTACAGTGGGAACATGTCATTCAATCAGTTGAAGTTGTTGCCTATCAAGATTGGATGTCACAAATACATGATTTCCTTAAGCTTGGTGTAATCCCATAGGGATTATCGCATGCCACAAAATGAGCATTCAAACAGAAAGTGACTAAGTATATCTTGCTAGGAGACATCTTGTATCATCGAAGCTATGATGGAATTCTCCTTCATTGCCTTGAGCCCCAAGAATCAACTTGGGCAATCTCACAAGCTCATGATGGTACATGTGGTGGTCATTTTAGTGGCATGGCCATCATCAAGTGCATCCTTCGAATGGGTTATTATTGGCCCACTATGGAGAAGGATTGCATAATGTATGTCAAGAAATGCATCAAATGTCAGCATCATGCTAATCTTATGCACTTGCCATCATAGGCCTTACAACCCATTCAAGCGGCTTGGCCATTTGCTCAGTGGGGTTTTGATCTGATTGGTAAGATCTCTCCCTCATCATTGGGCTGACATACATTCATTATAACGGCCACTGAGTACTTTACAAAATGGGTGGAAGCAATCCCTTTGACAATGACAATAGGAGCACGTATTGTGGAGTTCATACTCCATAATATCATATGTCATTTTGGGATACCATCCAAGATCATATCGGATAATGGAACATCATTCAAAAATAAAATTGTAAGGGCTTTAACATCCAAGTATAATATACAACACAATTTTGTGACTCCATACTATCCACAAGCAAATGGGTAAGCTGAAGCTTCTAACAAGATAGTGGTAGCTATCTTGAAAAATATTATTCAAGAGAACCACAAATATTGGCATATCCAGCTACCCCTTGCATTATGGGCTTACAGGACTAGTATACGGATGCCCACTAGGGCAACCCCATTTTCACTAGTATATGGCATTGAGGCCATTATGCCCTTAGAGTTGGAAATTCCAACCCTACGCATCGCATTGAAAGAGTTCATCGATGATGACACTGCACGACAAGCTCACCTCGACCAATTGATGCTTCTTGATGAACATCGCGTGAATGCCCTTGAGCATCTCTGAGTTTATCAAGAATGCCTAAAATGAGCTTATAATAATAAATTCCATCTGAGAGACTTTAAAGTTGGGGATCTTGTGCTGAAAGAAAACCAACAGAACTCAAACCTATCATCGCACTTACGAGATAAATTTATGGCCAACTGGTTAGGTCCATATATCATCTCAGAGAAGATAGGACCTAGAACATATCACCTAACATCGCTTGAAGGTGTTGAAGAGCCTGAACCTCTCAAAATTCTTCATCTTAAGGCATTCCACACATAAAAATCAAAAATTCAAAAACATTCAAAATAATCAAAATTTCAAAAACAATTAAAAGTCAATAAAATTCAAAAACAATTCAAAACATCAAAAATACAAAAACATTTGCATTTTACATTTTGCATATGCATTCATTTAATTGCATTGCATTAGGCATGTTCATCCATTGCACTTGCATTAGGATAGGTTGTGTTTACAATCTTACAAATGACACCACGTTTGTATCTCAATCATGCATCTATTCAAAATCATCATTCATCCATCACCCTTGTGAGTAATTGTGTTTTTCAACACAACCCCTCCTATTGCTATAAGGAATATACTAGGGTTTTCAGTCATTCAGCCATACCTAGTGATCTTCTCAGATTTTGTAGAAAGCTATCTTTGCTTTTGGAGATGAGGTCTAGTTTTGATAGCACCTAGCATATATCAAAATCCCATCACTAATTAACACATTAACAATCCTAATTAGGACAAGGAAATATGAACACTACAAAGTGGTCCTAGTCACCTTAAGTGAAAGGTTTTACTTGCTCATATTGTGATGTGCATGGTCTAGAGTGTTGATCATTGAAAAAAGGACAAGCTCCCCCTACCCAAGAAATCCCTTGCTTTCATAAAAAATAAGCAAAATCCCAAAATCAAAACAAATCCCTTGCTAAAAAAAAATGCAAAATAAATAGTGATTTTCATCACTAAGCATGAGCAAGTATCCCAATAAATGTGAAGAAAATAAGGGGGTGAAGAGCTTGAATCCCTAGAATGGTCACTACTCAAAACCATAGAGTGATCCCCAATACAACAATGGGTTGAATGAATCCTACCTAGCATTGGGGTAGTTCTAAGAAATTTACAAATGAGCTAGCTTTAGGTGGCCTATATTACCTAGTGGTCTAGTCTAACTGCATCCAAACTTAGGATCAAGATGAACATTTGGTGATCCTCATTACAACAATGGGCTGAATGAATCCCACATAGCAATGAGGTAGTCTTATGTCTCATATAATATATTCATTTGCACACACAGGGATAATGAATATCTTGGTCTTCATAACAAAAACTTTTATCTTTCAAGAGTCTAGTATAGTCATTATACAACTTTTGATTAATCAACTAGGGTGTTTGAGTCTCATGGAAAACCTCAAAAATCCCTCATAGCAACAAATCATTCAATCAATCAATCATCATATTTTTTTTTTATTTAGTAAGGGTTTAATAAGTAGTAAGAGATGGTAGGAAATAAAAAAATTAATTAGCCCCCTTTTTTTTTTTTTTTTTTTTTTTTATAAAAAAAAAGAAACCATACATCTCACATCATCTCATATCACATATGGATGCTTAAATGATTAATTCTTATGATAAGATTTAACATTTACATTCATGATTTTTATACATTCTGTGGTGTCATCCATTAGATTGTTAAACACATATTACATTCATTCCTTATGTTTTAAGTGATTAAAGCATACAGGTTCATTTACATTAGATCATCATCATGTAAATAATGCATTACATACATTGCATTCATCATATCATAACACCATAAATTAGATGCATACAATTAAATCAAATTAAACATGCATTTAACATCCCACATTGCATCCATATATGCATACATAAGTAGTCCATCTACACATCTAGATCACAACATCTAATACATACATCATCTAGCTAGTGCATGTCATCAATACATCACATCATATAGCAATAATCAAATCATATCAACATTGCATCCATGTGCATCTCATAAACATAAAAATAATAAAATGATACACATAATGAAGCATAATCAAATGTCATATCATATATATAAGTGTGTCAAAATGTATACATAGGGGTACATCAAAATACCCGTAGGCTACAATAGTGTAGGTCATCAGACCTTACACTCAAAAATGATACAATGTCATCAAGACATAATCATGAGTGGCCTACGCCACCTGAGTCACCTCCACCCTCTATACCCTCTCTACGAGGCTACCTAGAGCTAGTGCCTATGGATCTCTATGATCTACCAACTAATCTATGGTTAGGCTACACTGATGACTACCCAGACTCACTCCACCTACTCCACTAGGAGCCTCCTACTATGGAACACTCTCTAGGGGTACCACCCAATAGCCTAATCTGATCCTACAAAGCTACAATGTACCCAACATCTATAGACATCTACATAGTAGCATCCTCTAGGAGTCCCTACAGGCATTTGATCTCTACATCACCACCTAACCCTATTGGTCCCTAAGTAGCTAGAACAAGTGTTGTAGCCTATGAAGTAGAAGGGATCCTGCTAGCCACTCTAAGTGCATCTCACTCTATAATCCTAAAGTCTAGCTATGACTAGATAAGATCCCATTATCGATGATCTTCTCAATATTAGTGGTCAGAGTCAACCTACATCCATAGGGTAGTCCTATCCTCCTCATAACCCTACCACTATGTCTATCCTACTATAAGCTATACCTATAATGACCATCCGATCTCGTAGGGTCGCAATGGAGGTATCTCTCTCTAAAATCTATCTTTGAGCCATCTATAGCTATGTCTATAGACTAGATACCTAGGCCCAAAGCTATGACACCTCATCATCAGCTCCTCCTCCCCTCCTCCTCATCTCCCTCCTCTAGTACTAGCCCCACTCTCCCTCTATCCTCTAGAAAACTCATCACCCCTCTAGATCATCAACCACTACCTCGATAGCCTCCCCATATCTAGACCTCCCTAGGGGACCACCACCCTACCATAGCCTAGTCATCCACCAAGCATCATAATCTAGAGTGGTGCCAGCATCTACCAACCTTGAATCCTAAAATGCATCATCCTCCTCTCCAAGGGGTCACCTATGGCCATGCCAACTGAGTCTCCACCTTAAGGTGATGATAGAGGACTAGCTCCTCTAGAATATCCTGCATACCAAACTATCTAAGGATGCAAGAGAAGTGAAAGAACTCTCACACATCAGGCTTACACTCGATAACCCAACGATCACATCTAGCCTACCTTAGATAGTGGTCTACCTCCTCCCATGTGGCAATCTAGATAAGGATGCCAGATAATATAGCCTACCCATAATCTTATCAGTCTCTCCATGTAGTGCTACAAGTCTCCTACATGAGACCTACTCCTATAAGTCTCTACCTCTCAAGCCAACAAGCTCCATAGCACTGAGATATGGCTACTATAGTCACGATATATTAGGACAACCCTCCAAGATGCTCTATCCTAATATGCTCCCAAGCCCAGATCTATAGCAAAAGGCTACAACCCACTCCTACTCATACCCACTACGTAATATGATAGAGCTCATCATATAGCTATGCAAGGAGAGCACTCCCCCATGATAAGATCAATGGTTGCACCATGGTGCTAGCAAGTAGGTCCTACACTATGGCTAGGAGGTTCCAAGGGAACCTCACTCCTAAAGTATCTAAAAGCACAACATTGATGATGATGTGCATGAGGATGGCCTACCACCGTGTAAAGACACATACCCTATACCAGCGCTCAATAGGCACCCCACCATGCTCTATATCCGCTAGCACCTCATCACTCCTAGCACCAAATATCCTTTAGAAAATGGTAGTCTTCACCCTGGTAGGTGAAGAAGTGATGGCCTCTCCATCAATAGGGATCCAAAATATATGGTACACATCCTCCAAAATGACCATCATCTCCCTAGTTAAAATATGGAAGGTGTTAGTCCATGCATCCCAACGATGGGCTAAAGTGGTCATATAGGCCTGGTCAACCCTGATAGAAGGTAGTCACAAGACATAGTCGAGGCCCATGACCCCGAACCAATCTAAGTCTTCCTTGGATAAGCTAGGGTAGGAGCTCATAGAGCAAATCTGACTCCCACACCCTCATAGTCAAGGTCTAAGAGAAGCAATAACAAAATAATAAAAATTTCAAAAACAATAAAAAATGTACTTCAAAAGTACAAACAAATCTAAAAACACATCAATAATGTCAAAAACAATAAAAAATGCATGCAAAATATCCAAAAAATTCAAATATGCACTTGAAAAAATAAAAAAATCAATTAAATCAAGTCAAAAACAAAAAAAATCAAAAAATTAAAAATTTGGCTAAAGTTGCTTAGCCACGGTTGTCACCCACGGCTAGCACCAACGGTCAATTTTTTGACCATTGGTGTTTGAACTCAGCCACGACTGACAACCGTGACCCCCAATTGGTAAATTGGGAGTCATAACTACCACCCACGGCTATGGGAATGACCTCATTCAAGGTCAATTCCCACCCCAAGCAACCCAAAAAATTAAATCCCATCCCTCTAAGCTAACCTAGATCTAATCCTAACTAGGGTGAGGTTAATTACCAATAATTTAGTGAGGTTCATTAATCCCATTACTTAATGTGGTTCATTTTTAAACTGGGTAAAATTGCATGAGAGAGATGGAGGTGCTACCTTCGAAGCACCAACTCCACCACTAGTGGACGCCTCCGGTTGGTCCACCATAGGGGTTTTGGTGGAAGTTTCAGCAACATTCCGTATCAGAAATTTTCTCTCACCTCTCAAAGCTCTCACTATCACAATTGCAAGCTAGAAATAATGAAAATAAAAAACCCTAAAAATTATTTTATATTTCTAACTTGGCCCTTAACCATAGGTGTCAGATACGGGCGCAAATTAGGGTTTCATCGATCGCAGGTGTCAAATACGACTAAGAAAATTTCCAAAACTAGCTACGATTGACAACCATAGCTAGAAGATAACAATAAATGCTCTCAAAATTTCACCATGAGGAGCTTTAAAATGTAAAATTAAAAATATTCAATGGTCCAAAAACATCAAAAATTGCAAAAATAACAAAAACATCATATAAATCAAAATTCAAATGTACCTCATATTCAATTATTTACCCTATACACTTGGTGGTTGCAGCGACTTGCGCTCCATGCAATCCGAAAAGATGAGTAAATTACCATAAGGCCATTTGGGGTAAATTAGTCATCATTGAATTGAAATGTCTTCACTTCAATCTCGAAGAAGGCCATGGTAGTCAGACTACCCCATGGGAACGAGGTATTCATTTCATTTCTTCTATGACATTTTTAGTAGATCATCGAACAAAGTGATTCAACACAAGCTTAAATGGAATTGCTATCATCTTGATTCCCTAAGAAGGCCATTGTGGTCAGACTACTCCATGGGATAGAGATGTACAATTACTATTAATGGTTGAAATCATGGTTGTAATAGGCCTTGCCATATAACAATACATAAAGTCTTAAATCATCCAAATTATTCATCTTGGTCAAGTGACTCATCACTTTAATTAATTGTCCTTCCCTCATCGACTCGTCGCTTGAGGGGGTAGTCATAATATCAAAATCATAATAAAAATCAACAAAGGATCACTCGATCATGTCAAATTGTATTCATCTTATGAATCATTGCTAACAACTATCATAAGCTTACCCTTCTATTGGGGAAAAAGCAAATATGCCAATTTAAATCTTGAAGCTCTCCACCTATCGAAACAATAGTAGCACTGATGCTACCCGATCATCATTGGACACATGAAAGCTTTGCAAATTTAAGCCTTCCATCCCATTGGAAGCAATGATTCTAAGATGTGCATCCTTTTGTAGGACTGGGCATCTAATGTTGATCAGATCAATGATCATCATTCAACCTACAACATGGCTTTAGGTGGTCTATTTTTTCTCAGCATTGTGTTTTCCCACAATGCATCCCAAAAGGGGCATCTGTAGACACCTAAAACATGTCATGTTTAGGAGACTACTCATATGGGCATCTTTGCAGACCATATGAATGATCTTGGACCTTTCCAAGGCAAAGCAGTGGTTTTAACCACTCAATTTAGGCATCCTGGGCCTATTCAACCTTAGCCATGGATGGCATCCATAGCTAAGATCTCAGCCATGGTTGACACCCATGGCTAGGGTTTTAGCTGCACTTAAGAGCCATGACTAGCCCTGTAACTATCTTGGCCTCCCGAGCCGAGCCAAATTGGTTGTTACAACTGCATTTGCAACCAATTCGGGTGGTTTTGAGTGAGGAAGCTTCTGGATTCTTCCTCCCAACTGCTCCAACCTATCAATTCTTGATCTTGGCTTCTCAAGGAAGCTAGGATGAGGAGTTGGATAGGCTATAAGACCCCCTCCAAATTGGGGAGAAGATCTAGAAGAGTTTCCAAGTTTAATGCAGCGAAGCCCTATCGAATTGGAGAGCCAATTGCACCTTGTGAAGAGTAACAAGATGCTGCCAAAATCCAATTTGATCATCAACCTTGCAACAATGGAGATCTCAAGAGCTTGAGGAGCAAGCTTGACAATTGACACACATCCATTACAAATTCAGATGAATTACACCACCAATCTATTCCAGAACACCGAGGTGACCCTTGATCATCAATTCCTTGGAGGAATTAGGAGTTTTAGGCCCTGGTTGCAAGAGAAAGAGGAGTTTTCCCTCAACCATGACTGTCAGCCATGGCTAACAGAGCCAACTGCTTCAAGCACCCATGGCTAGGGTTTGATGCTCATTTCCCTCCATTTTAGCCATAGGTTTTCCATTCTAGTTATGCAAATAGGTTAATCTAGCCTAGATTAGTCTTAGTTTACACATTTGCATGGTTAATTAGCAATATTAGAGGTAACTTTACCTTCATTTTGTCACATTTGCTAGTTTTCAATAATCTTCTTAGATTAGCTTCATTTCATGCTTTTATTACAAATTACATGTTAGATTAGCTAGATCTACTTGTTTTCAAGCATGCTTTGCATTAATTCAGCTATTTTGTAAGCATATTTGCATATCTTTATGTTTTCTTTCAAGTTTAGCCATACTTCTTGCATTTTCTTGACAAAAGCCTCATCATGAGAGGCCTCATATGCTTTTAATTGTGCTTTGTTGTTTCATGTATGCAGGTTACAGGATCTTGCAGGCTTCAAGGCATCATCAACATCAAGTTCCTCTTGGCGAATGGAGAAGGAGGCATCCTTATAAGCCCTCAAGCAGTTTGATGGAGATATGAAGACCAATTGAAACACATCTTCCCCCATTTTGGGGTTATTTGCTTATTGTAACAATTGTATCAATATTTTGGTATCCCTAAGAGGGATAAATTTGTAATAAGACTCATTTGATTAATAAAGAGAGCTTCCCTTTGTTATTTCCTTCTTTTTGTCAAATGTATGCTTAGATTACATGTATTCTTTCTTTATGTTGCAATATCAATAGATGTGTGGTCTCCATAGCCTTCTACACTACCATGTCATTCATTCTTTGTTCCTCCAACTATATAATACCATCATCGTGCTACGTAAGCTAATCTAGCTACAATCACATAATTATATTTATTTGTATTATATTTACTTTAGTCTCTTCACTTCTCCCCAAATCTATTGGATTAGATTATTAGATTAACAAGAAGCCAACCTATCTAAAGGTTGATTGGGAGGAAACCCACCCTTTCGATGTTGTGGGACGCTACTCCAATTTGATGCATCTACAAGTCAACACCACTCCATGCAAGCATACCTACCCTATTACCCCATGATTGAATATTACTATGTTGAATAATAATGTTAGGTAATACTAAGTTTCTATTATACATTGTTATATGCATTTTTCCATTAAATTGTTATTGAAATGTTGAGATTGAATTTTGTGTAGTAAAGTGCTATGTATAGAACTAAACATGTTAAGTTCCTTAAAACACACATTATAAAAAGAACATTTATAAGATTAAATGTAAACTTGTTTTTATGTTAAATTATTTTTTAACATACCAATATTAGTTATTTAATCATATGATACATATAAAAATGACAATACGTGCATAGTTGTCCCGACAAAGACGCCACAATGGCAAAAGGCATTGGGCTCTCCTAGCAGGGACCTAGGTTCAATTCACGAATGTGCCCCCTAGCTTTTTAACCTATCGAGAAAAAAACAATACATGGATAGTTAACAAGCTATTGTAATACCATTATGTGGTCAAAGTCAACTGTGGGTAGGGTACTAACCAATTTTTTAAAATAAAATAAAAAGGTAAATATTTACTTAAAATTAATATCTCAAGATATTTAAGATAAAATTTGTGTTTATTAATTCAAAAGCAAAGGTATATCAATCACATATAACCAATTTTTTTAAAATAAAATAAAAAGGTAAATGTTTACTTAAAATTAAAATCAAAAAATATTTAAAATAAAATTTGTGTTGTATTAGTTCAAAGGCAAAGTTACCTGTAGCTTCCTAATCCTCTGACTCTAGACAAAAATACCTTATCTTAAATCAAATAAATGACATAATTTAATCATAAATGACATAATTTAATCACATATTTATTTAATGTTTATAAATACATGTACCTTTGGAGTCTTCAAATATAAGTCATCTCTTTATGCTTATACAATTTAGCATTTTTTATTTGATTATGCACACCAACACTAGTTATTTTCATTTCTTTGTACCACATCATCTTGAGTCACCTTATCAAAAAAGGTACTTCATCTTACGATTGGATTGCACTCAGACAATTGTACCAGTGCTCTAGAATAGCTTTTATCATCTCGTTGCAATAACTTGTAGGAGGGTGCATGCATCATCATAAAGCAAAAATTTAAAAGTTGATTTACATTCATAGCGTAACAACCCAATTACAATTGCTCAATAATATTTTTTATTTAATAATTTGCTCTACAATACCTTAAACAAAAATAAATAATAAAATTGTATTAAATTACATAATTAAGTGTTCAGCTTGAATATGCCCAATAAAATTGAAGTGGTAAAGCATAGACAAGCCATAATTGGAAATAGAAGTATACTTCTCTATTTTTATTGCAAAATAATTTCAAAATGAATGAACAGATAATGCCAACTCCATTCGTGGTGATAGTATGGGATTGGTCAAAGGGCTGAAAGATAGGAAGGCACATTATTATTCAATAAATTAGAGCAATGCAAGCACAAATGCAAACCATCATGCCAATATGTTCTTTTTTTTTAACATTTTGATAATAAGAGTATTTTTTTTTGTTTCACAGTTACGTCAGATGAATGTGTACAAATAATGTCAACTTCTTTCATGGGATTACTATAAGCTTGGTTAAGGGGTTGATGCATAAATTATACATAGCTAAAAACAACTCTTGATACTTGGAGTGGTATGCTCAAAAGATAATAATTGTTCTCCCCTAAAACTTTAGTTTTACATTTTACCTTTATATGTTTTGCTACCCTTAACATAAAAATTCACCTTTACCTTTTTCCTTCATATGTTTTGGAAACGTTTTGCTACCCTCAACATATAAATTCACCTTTACCTTTAACTTTGCCTTCATATGTTTTGGAAATGTTTTATTACCCATAACATAATAATTCACCTTTATCTTTGCCTTCGTATGTTTTGGTAAACTAACAGTGGTGTCCATTATTGTCTCTATGGTATTGTTGAAAGTAATGACGATGGCAATGAAAGGGCATCAATCTCCCTTATACTTTTTTATTCATTTAATAAATTAAGACTCTCTATAAATTGAGCACCTGCTTTAGTGCACAATCATATTTAAAAAATTCAATGACCATGTTATAATTTACAATTATAGTTTTCACACAGCTGTTATTAGTCTAAAATCTCATTCCCCATAATTAGATTTTGACGTGCATAAAGAGTCAAGCTTTCAAACTCGTTTTAATAATTCTATTAGTAATGTAGTCACAGACCCATATCATGAAGTGAACAACTATTCACAAAGGGCCTTTAGGCGATCTCAGACATGAGTTGTCTAAAGGGGTGAGATAAACAATGGGAACAGCAACCAGAACAACTACCGGACTCGATTCATGGTAGAGTGAACCGGGAAGTACTTTGTTGGGTTTCTGCCACTGACCACTTAAAAGAACGAGGGAAAAGTGGGCAAGACACGTGGCTGGAAAAGGGGAGTGAGCAGGGAAGTGAAAAAGGAAGTAGACTTTTAGGATTGACCCACTTGCTCCAATAACATCTGTCTTTTTGTATGAAAGTCTTTGCTTGTTTTCACTTTTCCTTGCATGAAAGTCTTTGCTTGTTTTCACTTCCTTGCATTAATCCTTGCACTCACATATATAATTTACGTGCTTTAAATATTATATCCAAAACAAATTGAAATGAGTTCTTAAGAGTGTTGAATTTCATTTATTCGCTGTGATTAGACTACACTGGCACCCAAAATACCACAAAACCTTAACATTGCCTAAACCTTACACTACAAACCACAAGATAACAGCCTTAGCATGCAACTTGAAACTTGTAACACATAAATTTGGAGCGCATTAGTTAGACATAAATGGTTGGGGTTTTATATCTATTATTTCCCAGCATTCCATGGTTGTTCAAGAAGCGATATGCAAAATTTAACCAAAAAAAACTGCTCCAATAAGAGTTACCCAAAATTCAAAAAACCAGTCATGAAACGCCTAAAACGTCCCATGCATCTTGTATCCTTCTCTTTTCCTTTTTATGACACCCAAATACCAAATTCTGGAGATAGGTCTTTGTAGGTGTTTTAAGCATGTGAAGTGCTGATTTAAGAAAATTCTATTCAACACATAATGACACAGGAGGTACACAGATGGATTAGGAGCTGCAATCTATAAATACAGGGGACTTTACAAAGTCACTTACCAAGCAACAAAACAGCTTATCTTATCCCCCTCTTTCCGATTATAGCAACAGCTCAAATTCATTGCATAATATCAATCTCTACTTGGTGAAAAAAGTAGCCATAGAAAACACGTAGGTGCTTTTCAGATTTCAAATGTTGCATCAAAATTACAAATCTCAAAGAGATCACTGCCATTGTTTCTTCTCGGTATTTTTGACAAATTGCTAAAATATGCTACAAAAATGGCAAATCGGAAACAGTTAAAATTGTTAGCAATCCAATTCCGATGAAGTATTCATAGTCCACTGCCTTGTGTGTCCATATGCTCCTACTGCTAGTAATACAAGTAGAGTTTTCCTTTAAAGTGATGGAAAGACATAAATCGAAAACAAACCAGACAAGGGAAAATCTGTTCTCCCCTGTGAATTCATATGCATATATTCAGTATTTATGTTCCTAATGTGATCCTTCCAGCCTCAACATTACCAGGACTAAAACTCTACTGCACTCTGGAAAAAGGAAGCAGAAAAACAAGTATATGCCAATAGAAGGAAAACTGTTCCCATGAAATTCACAGGGAAGAATCCACTATTCAAATCATGATACACCTGCAGCACCCTTCTCTGCATCAAAGGCTGGTTGTGAAATTACCCAAGTATTCTTTAGAGAAATGACAAGATAATCTTCAGCAATGAGCCATTATCTATCTTTATTTTCTTGTATTCTCTTAGACCTTGAACAAATAAGGAACCAGCTACATTTTATCAGAAAGAGTTACACAAGCATTGTAATAAATTGATATACAGAAACAAACATAATGAATTGTGAGGCACTTCAACTCCAACTGACAATTGGGAAATAAGTGGATGCAAACCAGCTCACAAAACAAATAAATATAATATCAGCATGCATTATGCATGCCATTTGTCATTGATGAATATTTGCCATATATCTCTCTATAAACTTGTCCACCAGGGAACGAATCTGCACATCACCAATTATACACTTCAACAGTGATATGCAAAGTTCACAGAAGAAGATCAATAAAAACATAATAATAACAGCCCAACTATCTATAAATAATCAAATTTTCCACCAACAACAAATCAAGGAAACAGAAAAAGTAAATGCTGACAATCAACATAAAATCAAAAAATTAAATCTAACAGGTCTAATTTCAATCAGATATAATTACTGGTGACATATGCATACCTTATTTCTGCGTTTGACATCAAGAAACTCTGAAATACTCATGGCATTTTCTGCTGGTGTATTGTGTTCCATTACCTGGAAGAACAAAACACATATGAACACGAAATTTACATTAACTCAGAGTACACAAATCTAGCTCTAACAATAACTTACGAATCACGAAACAATGCAGTAGTGCTATCATAAATGTTGACACACTGTGATTTGTTCTCAGAATTTAAATCTAAACCTCTTCAAAAACTCTCAGCAATTGCAGAAGACAAAAATCGAAAAGGAATCACATTCAACTGAACTTGTATAATTCCGTCCAAATTCTCAAACAAAGTGACAACAAAATCTCAACAAGTGATATCATAAAAAATAAAAAGTAAAAATAGTCACCAATGGCTATTAATAGATTAACCTGCATCATTGAGAGGAAATTCGCAATGCTTACTTTGATTGTACTCTTCTTCATGATTGATTTGTACCCATCCTTGTCAAGTTTCTTGGTCTTGTACAATGGCATTAACAATGATGCCACATAATCTGTGATACCTTTTTTAATATGCTCTGCTCCTCTTGCTTCATCTTTATGGGCATTTTTAAACCTCAGGGATTCTTTGTTTGAGTCAGCTTCTGTATTGTATTTATCACCACAATTTCTTGGATTGTCAATTGGCAGTTGATCAATCTTATTTGAGTATTTATCATTTAATTTCTGAATGTTTTGATCAAAAGTTTCTGAATCTGATCCTAATGAGTATCGCTTGCGTTTATCTCCAGTGTTATGCACTCGATGTTTTGTTGACTTACTGTCAACTGCCCCTGTTTCTGCTGACCGCTCCTTAAGGTCAGAATGACTATCAACATCATTCGACTGACTTCTTTGTTTTTTATTTGTATCAAGTGTTCCGCCTCCATAATCTAAACCTGCAACTCTAGAACTATCCAGATTACCACAAGTAGCAGCAAAATCTACTGACCAATTCCTAACTCGGCAGCTTCTAGAATCTATTTCAGAAGAACAATCCTGCTTCCCTAGTACTGCACCAGACCACTTCTTTTTTCTAACTTCAGAATCATCCTTTTGTACATGTTGCTCACGCCTGGCAAATTTGTGAAAAGAGGGTATCTTAGGTAATTCACGAAAGGTGCTGCATTCGGCTTCTGTTGCATATGCCTGTCAACAATAAATAATTTCAGAAGAAAGCAAATGACTACATAGTAATATGTAATCCTAGCATATGGCAATTGCAAAAGACAACTTAAGACAACCATAAAAAAACTCAAGCAAGGTTAACAAATTTCCCAATAACAATGGCAAATGTTAACCAACCTCTGCAGCAGCCATAGCTGCCAACCGAGCTGCTTCTGCAGCAGCCATAGCTGCAGCCTCATATTCTGAGAGTGCACAGTCTTCAGGCTTATTGCCTTGGCCTTGATCAGAACTTTGTTCACCTGCAAAGTTTAATTCCTTTCTCTGTTCATTTCCAGCTTCTGTTTGCATAGATTGTGACTCGGAAGTTTTAATGTTCATCAGAGCAGAAATAGAATGATCCTTAGCAGATGCCTGTTCCACTGAATTGCCCTTACCACCATTGGTTGGTGGGTTAAAAGGTTTCCCAATGCTTTGCTCTTTTGATTTTGCTTTTACTGCATCTGACAAACCAGTGTTCCTGGGAGGTACAAGTGACTGCTTAAGAAGTTTGAAACCTCCGTTTGCTTTCTCCTTCCGGAATAACTCCACCCACATAATTACTAGCTGATTGGCTACATTGCGAATATCACGGCTTGTATGGTTAATTACTTTCTGCTTAACTGTCCGTCCAATACCTAGACAAGTAGAATTTGCATGAGTCACAAAAAAAATATATGCAACTGTCAAATGTAAATAAAGAACAAAAATCAAATGCTATATCAGGGAAATGCCTATAAAGTATTATGCACCACATGCAAAACGCAAGAAGCAGCAAATACAAAGTCTCCCAGTCCTTATTACATAATATATTAACATGAAGCGTCCTTAGATGACTATCGAAAGCATTATTTTGATTCGGGCTTTCTTCAATGGAAAACTCACCTTGCAGTTCTGAGCTACAATGCACGGCAGGGAAAATACAACCAGTGCATGGGCTTCCAAACTTCTTTTGGGTTAGAGGATACAAGTCCAATTCATTCCAACTATATGAAAGTAAGTTGCAGTTTGCATGGACAAAGAAAAATTCCTTTTCACTAGCAATTAGGCCAGCTATATCTACCCTATACGAAGAGAATTTAAACAAGCCACGAACGAATTCATGCACATGGGTTAGCAAAAAAGCTGAAAAACAATAGGCTAAAAGGCAAGTCCATAGAAGATCTATTAAATGCAAAACCAATAAACAAAAACTCACCATATTAGAACCTTTTAATTAACCCATAATCATTCTTCAAAGTTCAAAGTTATTTTATAAAGCAAAGAAGACTACAAAAAAACACTGGAGAGATGTTGACCTGATATAAGGTAACGACTTAATTAGCTTTATGTTATAATGCAATGCTTTATGTTTGCCTCTTGTGAGTAAATCCTAGTTGTTCAATTCACACGTGTCGTGCATGAAAGCATAAAAAGGAGGACAAAGATTCATTGAAGAAGAAAAAAATCCTGCAACAGAGATTAAATGAAATATGAAACTGCTACAACAGAATGAATTCATGCACGCATCCAAAGCTATTTGGAGGATATGATTTCTCTTAATGCACAAATAAACTACATACAGCAAATAAGGAAATAAAGAGGTTTCATGAGGGTCCAAGTGGTATTACCAGATTGCCTTATTGACATTATATCAGTTGAAACAATCAGCAGCAACCGTACACAGTGTCGCAAGAGTTGTGTTCCATCCTTGCCCATAGAATCCTGTTTGGACATAGTAAGTTGAAAATACCTTACGAAAGTGAATAATAAAATCTCTCTTAAATCATGTCATCCCACTATTGTAATAGCAGATACAATAATTTAAAGCTGGAAATGAAATAAAATCCCAAGCACACCTACTGGTATAAAATCTCAGCTATAGGAACTCAGTACTATCAAAAAATTAAGCCTACTTGCAACAGATACAAAAGAAGAATGCTTCAGGCTGTTTTGACCATTGAATAGAAACAAAGCTGGCCATCTTTAATAGCATACTTTGAAGTACAAGAATATCGATATCAGACACTGACACTATCTAAAATCAGCAGTTATAGAGGGGCATAGTTGACCGTATGGAATGGCCCTGATCTAGTTCCAAATAGTCAATATAAAGCATCAGTGAATCAAATGGACCAACAATGACAATAAGTATATGAAAGCTCAAATTCACAGACAATAAGAATACTGCAACTCTACAAAAAGGGGGACTCCGAAAAACAGGAAAGCATGCAACCTAATGCCTATATATTATAGGGTGTAAGATCATTACACAAGTACTGCACTCAAAATAAGATAGGAATCACTGGTGCATAGCAATCAGGCAACAAGAAACAAAGGGGATTAATTTTCAAAACAATGGGCACACAATTAAGAAAAACAAAATTATGGCATAGCACCTCCAAAGTAGCAATCACGATGCACAGATTATGACCAAGAAAGCATTGAACCCTCTATCTCTAGTAATAGAAACTAAAATTCAAATTATGATATAAAAATAGGAATTTCTATGCTGAACTAAATACTAAATTAACCCCAAATTTAAATATTTAAAATTCTGTGCATGTGTGTAGCATACCAGAATCCATTTGTTGAGAATGCTGAGTCCTTCTTTAGTGCCAGCAAATGCCTTCACAGCAGCAGCAGGTACCTTCAGCATCTCCTCTGCCAGAAATTTCCGCCCAGCTGTTGTCTTTGCACTTCCAAACATGTCTTGAAGTAAAGCATCCTTGCTTAAAGGTTTTTGTTCACCATCCAAATATTCTTTACAAAGAACACTGGAAAGCTCTCCTGCATCAAGCCTCTTCCTCAAGTCCCTAACTTCATTTCTTTCACTTTCTGATTGCCTCCGTGCAGCAGCCATAGCTTCAGCCTCTGCCATGGAGTCTTCACGATTTTCCAGAATGTCAATGATCCGAACAGCTTCTCGAAGACCACTCATTAATGCACCACCTACTGTATCGGGGTGCTCTTTACAGGTTGCCTCCCCAGCAAAGAATAGACAGTTTTCTATAGGCCTACCTAAAATATCATAGTCCTCTCCAGAAGCCCCAAGCGCAACATAAGAATAAGCACCTCTACTGAATGGATCACCACCCCAGTTTGTAGTAACAGATGCTATGGGGTCTGGTACAGCAGTTGCCCCAAAAAGCTTACGAAGAATCATAACTGCATGTTGAACATGATCAGAGGTTTCCGTATTCTGACTTTCCACTGCAGCCTTTCCAACTACAAGAGCGATGAGAACTGGAGAGCCAACTGTTTTCTTGAGATTCCAGAACATGAAACATCGGCCTCTCAACTCTGTACTCTCTGCAGTTGCTCCAAAATAATCCACACTCTCATTCCAGAAGACCGTGGGAAATTCCATCACTACCTTGTTCAATACACCAAATCCTAGTCTTTGAATGGAGGCCAATTTCCATTCAGGAAGAACTGGAGAAAACTTGATGGCATTTACTTTTAAACAACCAAGGGGTACAGTGATGAGAACTGCATCACCAACAAACTCCCTACCATTTGTGGTGCAAACTTTGACCTCTCTTTTACTTTCACCTTTTGAATTGAAGTCCTCCACAGAATATGCAATTTCTGATACATTGTGACTTAGGTGGATATTTAGACCTTCTGCTAATGCCTCCATAACAGTGCTATAACCTCCTTTAATCATACAATGAGCTCCCCCAAAACCTCCATAAGCATCATCCTGGTTCCAATATGGAAGTGAAACCCGACCAAGTTCTGCAGCACAACCATACTCTAAATTGGCAAAATGCCAATCCATAACCCTCCGCTCAAGTTGACTTAGGTGCTTGTCTTCTTTACCCAACATGTCTGACGTCTTACCATACAAAGAATCCTTGTCAATTCCATTTTCTGTACCTGCAACCTCTGAAACATTACTTTTAGAAACAGCAGTAACCCTAGAATCCGAGCCACCCACTGCATCTGAAGCTGTGCTCGTACCATCAATATTATTAGCACTTTTGTTACTCACCAAATCCAAACAACTAGAGTTTGTTCGTGCCATCCGCCGCTTTTTTAAAGCATACTCCAACCCTTCTTCAAGGGACATGCGCATCGCTGTGTCTCCATTCTGTGCAACAAGCATAACCATATCATCCAACAGGCTGTTGTACTCCATTTCAAGTGCCTCATCTAGGTCGGCAGGGACTTTCTGACCAGTTACAGAATCATAGAGAGGGCATTCACTATTGAGAACTGTCAACTCCAAGCCCAGCTGTGTACAAAGCAATGCAGATAGATCTGGTCTTCTCTCTGTCGCTACATCTGCCTCAACACCAGTGATAATACTAGCACCTAGATCCACAGGAACTGAAAGTGATGAGTGATCTGTATAAACTCTTCCACCAACCCTATCCCGTGCTTCTAAAACGGTTACATGAAAATTTAACCGCTGCAAATGCCTAGCAGCTGCTAGTCCCGCTGGACCTGCACCAACCACAATTATCTTCCTTTGATCTTTTAAATCAGAATGTGCATCAGCTTTGTCCTCTGATACATGATGTAAAAAAACTTCCTCTTTATCAGATAACGAGTCAGTTTGCAACTCATGCTTACGGAGATTATGCAAAACCTTTGCACTGTCAATATCACTAAACTCATCTTCATCATAACTTTTTATTTGCTCCAAAGCAGAAGGGACTTTAACTGCAGGATCTGCTTCAATTTTTGCATAATGATCCTTTTCTAACAATTCTAGATCTGCAGTCCCACCAGATCCAGAAATATTCCCTGTTCCAAGATTCTCCATATCATTATTAGGCTGAGTGCTTTCAATTTCAATCTCATCTTTTACACGAGGGCTTCTCACTGTCCCCACAGTTGCATTGTCATCATTAAATTGTGCAACCAATGGGGTTTCATCTATTTCCATAAAAGCAACTCCACATTCTTCAGAATACTTTTTCTCAGACACTGTCAATCCAGAGCATTTGTGTGCAGGTTCATTGCTCTTCAACTCTTCCACATTAAGCAATGATATTTGGCCTTCGTCTCCTACTTGAAGTTGATTTTGCCCATTTAAGGCATTTTCCTCAGAACCCTTAATCTGACCAAGAATAAAAGCAACCTCCTCCTCAGCATCAGCTTCTTTGTCTCCAAATTTTTCAATCTGTGTGCACTCTTTTGAAAGCTTCAGCTTTGGCCCAGAGTCGGTTTCTGTTTTTTGTTTTTTCACTGCAACACCAACATTTATATACCCCTGTGGCATCCATTGAGGAAAAGAGTAAGCCCAGAATTTCTTTCACATTATTATGTTTCAAAAGGCCATTGTAGAGATATTCAGTAAAGCAAATTACTAAATTCAAATATGAATATACAAGCCATGGAATGTTCCAAAAGAAATGCATGTCATAAGCAAATATTCAATATTCAATATTGATTTACAAATGAAATAACCAAATTAATTAGATGATCATATGCCAATTTCTAGAACAAACAAGAATATGAATGTAATTGCAGATTAAACAATAATAGTCTTGTATAAAGCCTAGCCTAAGTTCCAATTTTCTATTTGTTCTGGATATAAAAACATGAACAATATCAGAATCCATCCGCTGTTGACCTAAATAAAGTTCAAATTTTGAAACTGATACCACTCTGAAATACATGGAGCCCAAATTCTGCCTGCCTACAAAGGAATGACTGTACTTACATGGTAATCTAAGAAATTGTAGACATCACGCATTAGAGAAGCTCGCGGTGATTCGTCTTGCAAAGGAACAGAACTTACTCCACACTCTGTGAGAGGCAAGATTCTACGTACATCTTTGCCCCACCTCCACAAGATTGAATTTCTGCAGTGTTATAGTTGAATGAGAATTAATAGAATGCAACTTGTAGGTTTGTAAAGTTATGTGGAACTAAAATTGATAAGCCCTAAACTGAGAAAATTTTCTTGTTTTCTATCCACAAAACTGCATGCATTACTTTAGAGTTCATGATTGATGGAAATATGTAGTTGGGTACAACACTTTAAAAGTGATGTAGATGAACAAAGTAATTAACAAAGCTTCAAGCTATTGCAGATTTACATGTTCATTGAATATCAGAAAATATCACCATTTTAAAGCAAAATCTAATGATAGTCACAAGATCTACTAAATGTATAAGCTGCAGCCGCTATGTTCATAAGCTAGACTCCCCATCTTACATATGCAGATAACACTATACAATGCTTTGTAATTACCAGAAAAGTATAAGAAAACTTTAAAAAATCATAAAAGCAAGGCACTACTAATCTGCTCTGCTGAACCTCATGATTTTTCCTCCCAAGTATGCATGCTATGATAAAAGTAATGACTTGGATCAACCATAAATGAAAAGGAGCAAATCCAAGACTGATACAATAATATATACAAATACTGTACTGAAACTAAAAAAATAAGTCCTTGTTATACAGTTACAGAAAGAAACACAAGAATCACCCCAATACAATTTTAAAAAATGTCAAATGGCCAGAAGCATATTAAAAAACACTTCACACACAATACCTTCAGAATAACACAGGTATCTTCACCTTTCAACAGTGTCACAAAATGCTTCTATTTTAACTGTTTTCTTGCGTGCAAATAAAGATAATAAACATGAAATACATTTCTAAAACAATGTTTGTATAAACATTTTTATTGTCACTGATTTCTTATGTGCCAATAAGCATAAAGAATACTGATTTAGCCATTTTGCTTTATTGGTCTTTCTACTGTTAATTCCTTTCTAAGTGTGCCCTTGTTAAGTAAAATACACAATTCTTTATTATAAGCAAGATTCTGAGGTCAACACAGCATGAAAGAATATTCCTCGCACAAACTCTCTCTGGGAGGGGTTCAACCAACAAGACAAACCAGTGTTAACTTTTCTAGACTTCAATCTGAAAAGAACTTCGAGAAAAAACCAGGAGAACCTAGAGTTGAGAATATAAGTAATTATCGGCAGATCATAAACAGTGTATTCTGCAGGCATAGTTGATGTTATGATGTTGGAAATTACCTTGGATATGGTGTCACAAAATTAAGTGGAACGGAATCCACGCTATAGGCTCAAATGATGGGCACTAGGCTTAAGGCTGAGCACAGGAAACACAAGTGAAAATGGGGAGTATATACAGGACCATGTTTAAGGTTTCTCAAACAACAATGAGACTAGATGAAGGCATCCATGATCTCTAAGAGGTGAACAGAACACATGAAGCCTAGAATCTCCACATCAAAACGTTGAAAACATATTGTGAAATGTATGTCTAATAAAGAGACAACTACAGAGAAATAAATGTTATACTTTTGATACCATACAAAATACAGACAGTCCTGTTATCATTTTTTAAAAGTATTTTGTGTAACGCTACAATCAAAGACTGATGGTGCATGAACTCTCATTATTTATATCTTGCAAATTTGTGAAAAAAATGCACACTGTCCCATTTTGCCTTTTGAAAAAAGCAGTAACTAGAGGCTCTACAACCCTATGTTCCACTAAGTCCCATTTTAGAGGGTATGAGGAAACATGGAGACACAAAAGGGGATGCCTGGAAGTTCCCACAAATCCTAGAAAAAAAGGGATGACAGAGGATGGCTATACAAAGAATTATAAAATGTAAAAATATTAAAAACAAATTATAAATTTTGCCCTTAGGCTTTAGAGAAAGTGATTGGAAGTAAAGAGTTTCACGCCATAAGCCAAGGTTCAAATCCCATGGGTGAACCTTAACATTTGATCAAATGTCATGACCTCAACCGGTTAAATACCTCGACTTCCAAGGAAGAGACCAAGGTTCAAATCCCATGGGTGAACCTTAACATTTGATCAAATGTCATGACCTCAACCGGTTAAATTACCTCGACTTCCAAGGAAGAGACCCAGGTCCGAATCTTGCCAAGCAATACATGCATCATTGCCAGACCGTTGTAATACCACTATGTGGTCATAATGTAATACGGATGGGGCCGTTTCAATCCCATATAACCAATTTAATATATAAATATAGAGACACACACACTATGCACATAGTTCATTTCTATTGAATACTATGCATGGCTGAGAAGTTACAGAAACAATGAGGTTCATGCCCATTTAGGGTTTGAATAAATGAACTGCACAAAATGCATTTCAATTACAATGGATTAGACAAGCATTACTTAAATAGAAAGTGAACAGGACATGCCCCTATGGGAGGGGATGGAAGGACAAGTAACCACGGGTATCAAGTATATAAGATATGTCCCCATGGATCATAGCTGAAAACCAAATTGCAAGCAAACTTACAGTTGCAGAGAAACATACGTAAACCTTATTCTGCAACAACCCGTATGTATTCTCAGATTACAAACTTGCTGAAGATTGTCCTTGGTATTATTGCAACCCTCTGCACACATTCCTTGTAAGACAATCACAGATGAGAAACAAGATATTCTCAGCTTCTAACAAAAGTACAATGCATTCAGCACCAAGCTCTTGCAAAAGGAATTGTGCCTAAAGAAGGAAAACCCATTACTGATATGCCCAGCTTCACATAAGGTAGATTAAGTACCTTCTACAGGGTAGCATCATATGACAACTAAAAGTTAAAATATATTCATAGACCATTTTCAAGATAACATTAAACATCTCTCAGAATCCTTTCCCTTTGTTAATTTTCAGTCTATAAAATGCCAATCCAAAACCTACAATAGCTCTCAATCAAAAGAAGACTTTGTATATGTTTAGTCAACATAGAACAAATGACTCGTAAACGTTAGTAGTATAGCCAGGGTCTGACATAGCTAACAAAACATATCATAGATACCCCAACACCAATTTATTTTTTAAACTAGTTGTATTTGTGCAAGCCAAATTTCCCATATGTATAGAATGGCCTGAACAAGATATTTTACACTTTTCAGATCTCACAAGCACCATACTAAACACAAAGAAAATAACAGCTAAAATTATGTAAAATAGAAACAATTTAGAGCAGACATTTCTTAAAAGGTCATACTGATAACATTTGATTCCTCTTAAAGATAGCCTACCATGTCATACATTATGACAATTCCAAGCAATTACATTAATTTTGTGAAAGAAGACACAATCAAAGTTCTAAACAGACTAACCTGCATTCCAAGTATTCTTGAAGCCCTCCCCTGCGCTTCAAAACCTCTTTGAATCTTATCTTTTCAGCTGGCCCAGGTTCACGAATTTTTAGTCCAGCTGTAACAGCTGCTTCCTCACCAGGCACTACCTGTGCCAGTAAACTTGAGATAAGCCCACCCCTGGCCCTGCCTCTACCAAGACGTTCTTTGTCGCTACTCTTATTTTCTGAAGGTTCTTCCCCATTCATCAAAATATCCCAGTCACTATCTCCTTCATACGCCATATCACCATGTCTTCGTTTCTTTACCTGCCTTGAAACTCGTTGTAGATCTGATTGTTTCTTGCCTTTGTCTGTATCAAATGCTTTAACTCCATCACCTTTCTGCAATCCTTCAAGATTGGAATCACCCGACTTTCCTGCCTTTGTACCCTTACCAGTGCGAATTTTTTCAACAGGTACTGAAGGTGAACCTTGTGAGGAGGCAGCAATTTTCGACCGCTTTGCACCACTATCTATTCTCGCAGCTTCTTTAATATCATTCTCTGAAGTAGAAGCCTGTCTTGAAACCGAATCAACTTTAGGTAACTTTTTTGAAGTTTTAGCACCCTTTATTTTCTTCCCATGATGTTCAAGATTATCCCCTGAATTTTTTTCAATGTTATCTTTCATGGTTTGGTTGATGTCTTTAGACATCTCTGCAGCATTTTCTACGTCTACTTCTAAAGCATCCTTGGATTCTCGCTTTTTTAATCTACGGGGCTTTTTTAACTGGGTTGGAATTTCATCTGCTTCTCTATCACCAACAGCATCTTTCGAATCTTGGGCAATATCAACTTTCAAGCTCTGCTTCATGTCTGTTGTTGTCTCTACAACATTTTCCACAACAGTTTCTACATCATCCTTGATATCACGCTTTTTTAATCTGCGAGGCTTTTTTATTTTGGCTGGCATTTCATCTGCATCTCTTACACTGAGATTGTCCTCCAATTCTTGAGCAGTGTTAACTTTTAAGTTTTGGTTTATGTCTGTAGATGAGCCCACAACATTTTCCACATCCACTTCCAAATCATCTTTGGCCTCACGCTTTTTTAATCTGCGAGGTTTTTTTATTTTGTTTGGGATTACATGTGCTTCTGAGTCGCCACAAGTTGCTTCTGAATCTTTCATAATTTCACTCTTAATGTTTTGATTTATGTCTGAAGATGTCTCTTTCACATTTTCCACATCTGGCTGTTCAGCTTCCTTGACCTTGTCACCCTTCAGGTTTTGGTTTATGCCTGTAGATGTCTCTTCTGCATTTCCGATGTCTGCTTCTAAAGAATCCTTGACTTCGCGCTTTTTTAATTTGCGAGGCTTTTTTATTTTGGTCTGTTTTTCATCTGCTTCTCTAACTATGTTGTCTTTCAATGAACTTTGATTATCTTCTCTTAGCATCCCCATCATATCCCCCGTACCATCTTCTATGACAGTTTTCACCTTGGATCGTCTCAGTCGACGAGGTTTCTTGAACTTGGCTAGAGTTTCTTCTCCATCTGGGTCGTCCTGCATCTCATCCATCTTATCCTTTGGCTTGTGGTCAGATTGAATATTTTCTTCCCCGCCTTGTTCAACCTGCATCCTATCCACAACACCCGCAGCCATTTCCAATGGCAGATCATCACTCTTTTCTTCATTTGGGTGAGCCCCAATCTCATTCATTAGACTTGTATCTTTCTCCCCTTCATGTTTCTCACCCTTTTCATCAGATCCGTCCAAACCCATACTCTCTTCCTTTGCCACAGATTCCATACCATTGCACTCTGAAACATGCATGGGCTCTGTAGATCGAGATAAGAAACCCTTCTTGCCAATACTTTCTATTCCCAATTCACTCTCACCACTGCCTTCATTAACAGAGTTGTCCTGCATCTCCTGAATTTGACAGTATAAAAATTAAATACATACCATATTGAAGAGGGGGTTTTCTCCATGTGTTTTAATAAACCACAACCAGTTGCAGATTTCCAAGAGTCAGAATTAAAAACAAATAATAATAATAATAATAATAACAATAACAACAATAAAACCCTTGTTGTGTACAACAAAGAATGCCCTTACAAAGTCAAAGTTTTGTCATGGTTTCAGATAAGTGGCACTTTGCAATGGCATGTTTACTACCCTAGGGTTTCATAGTATGGTTTCTTTAAAATGAACACTATCAGAGCAAACCCTAGAACCCCCATCGAAAACAAGGGGCCAAACTCAACGAAAGACAAGAAAAAAGGTAATAATAACAAAAAACACCTTGAAATCTATGTATTGTGTACCATACCTGGTTCCTTGGCTTGCAGATCCGTAAAAATTTTGAAATTTAGCTATAGCAGATGTTCTTGTATCAGCAAAATCGAAATATCAACTCAAATTTGTCCAGAGAACCCCCATTCTCATCGTGAGAAGATAATCCTACCGTAGGAATACATTAAAGGATCGAAGAAGGTTAAAACCATGAATTATAATTCAGACAGAGGTTAAAATAAAAAATAATTAAAAAATTATATTAAAAGATGCTGTGAGGGTTTGGACAAGAATGAATGGCGCAACCATACATGCCTATCATCATCACATCTAAATACATCCATACATACATTTATGTGCATTCCATCATATTAACTATTGTTAGGCCTATGGTATAAACGACTAATACCTCTGTTTGCCGGGGCGGTCACCGAGTCTTTGGCACCGTTTCTCGAAAAAAAATTCCAGAGGTGCAGAATTATTTTCCTACGTGGTTGATATATTCCATGTCCAATGGATGAAATTTACTTGATTATCTCAGAATAGAGGGTAGGCCGACAAAGGAATGGGCATGTTAGAGGTCTCGTGATTGTTCAGGTTCGAAGAATTTTTTTAACTTCTAATGAAATTTACACAAGGGAATGTTAGTTCATAGAGAGAAGTATGGTACCCACCACATGGCTAACTACTAAATAGTAGAAAGAGAAAAGGAAGAGGAAAGACTCGTAGGCCAAACAAAAGAAAAATGGTGGAGCTGCCATTGCTTCCCAAAATCCAATCCATTGGTTTCTTCATTTCCAAGATTAGCTTTTGTGGGCGGTATTGTCCATCGAGGTAGGATTTATTGTTGTTTGTGCTCTTTCTCCCTTTACCACCATTTAAAGTTGTAGATATTACATATAATTTTGACCAAACAATCATGTTTGAAGTCTATAAGTTTTATAAAATTATCATTCATTTTAATTTTTTTTAAATTCACTTAAGTGCATGGAGAATGTGTTAATTTAAAGGAATAATATATGTTTGTCCATTAAAATAAAAAAATTAGTAAATATTAGTTTTTTAAGTAATGTGAAGTATAACAAGATCACCTTTTGCTTGATATGATTTTGGTATTTTGAATCAATTTTATTATGTTGATTTGTTAATGATATATTTTTGTTTGGGTTATCTCTTAGTCAATGGTTTTACAAAGTTTAAATCAACATTATTAATTTATGAGACATTTGAACCTTGCACTTGATAGTTACTAAAAATAATAGTGTGGATGTAACTAACTCCCTTATGTATAAAAAAAAACATTATTATGTTATGAGAAGGTTGTTGAAGAGTTAGTTAATACTATAAAATCTATGATCTTTTTTCTTAACATTGACTTGGTTATAATGGAATATTGTGGATATTTTAGGATTTAATAATTGAAATTTTTCATCAACATATATTTGAGTATTTATGTCTCATAAAGGAAAGAAGGTGTTTTGATGCTTTTTGAAGCCTTAATATTAATATATACTCACGGGATAAATTTTACAAGATGAAATATTAGATAGTTGTAATATAGTAAGATCAAGATAATGATGTAAACAAAATAATACGAGCAAACTAATATATAATTAAAGGCTTATAATATATCAACTAACATTTATTAATATGTAGAAATATGAATGCAAATAGCATGAATTATATATGTAAAGCATGTAGCACAACTTACAAATGTATTTAAACTTTATTACTCCTCTTTCTCTTACAAATATAGCACTCGTCTCTCTACACTTGATGAAATTGATAACTTTTTTATATCACTATGACCCTCTATGGATCAATATTTAGCCATTTTAGAATGAATCTTTTGATACTTGACTATTCCTTTTCTTATGCCAAGTCTTGTGACTCTTGGCTTCTCTACTTGACACTAACATACACATGACTCTATCTTGTATGCACACCTAGACATGACTCTTCACTTAGCAAACACTAATCTAAAGACACTTGTGCACACTTGTACTTGTGCACATATACTGACATTACACTTGCATACTTATTCACATGATACTTGTGCAATTCCTACACATACACACTTACATAACATTTGTGCATTTCTTACACATTATTACATTACATAAAATATTACTCACACTCTAATCTAAGACTCAAACCCATTTTAATATTTACAAGATGTATCATGAAGGTACCATGGGGGTACATTAGCATGTACCAAATAATGTAATATACTCCAACATGCTTGAGGACCCAATTTTAAATAAAATTAATTTTTATTTGATAAGTTGAAAAGATAAGTTCTTAACCATGATTAGAAGGCTATAAATCATAAATACTATGTTGTAATCCATCCTTTTATATATGATGTCACTTTGAACATTGTTAGTAGGTATGATATCCAAATTTAATAGAATTTAAAGAGATTTTCTTTGGAGAGGATGTGAAGGAAAAAATTAGGTTTCGTCTTTCTAAGTGAGATAGGTTTGCAAAGGAAAGAATATTAGATGGGAAGACTTGTGGAATTGCACACTTATGAGTTTGGCCTTGGGGTAAAACATGGTTAGTGTAACAACCCAAGTCCTACCCACTTGGTTGTCTTAAAATAGAGATTATAGTGTAATTTTGTTTTAACCATTTCCAAAATAGTTATTAATACGAGCATGCTAAACCTTCATGAGTACCATTTTGCTGCAGTCGAAATACTCATGAGATCAAGACTAGCCAAATCTTGCTATGGTTGCCTCATATGAACTTCTCTCTCACTACCCAAGATTCCAAGTTCAGACGGGGGTTTCTCCTCTAGGGCCCATATCACCTAGAGGTTGGACGCTTTTTCCCATTTTCTTATCATGACTTAAAGTCAATCAAGATTTAGCATATGCATGCCTGAGCTAGACGAACGTCCATATTCCCTGGAGTTCGTCTAGGGTCTACCATTGCCCTGGTAACTACCCGATGCCTTGACTTGATTATGTAACATGATGTCCCATTCCATCATGTTATTCGTGTCTTATTAACGATTCAAGTCTAAGGAACACCACCCCGTACTAATAGAGATAATCTAGGAGTGATTCCCATATCATCATCCATAACCTCTCGTCCTAAATCTTCCCTTCAGGAATGTGGTTACCTCTTGTGGTTAGTGTTTGTCTCCCCACAAACACTAAAATTGGTTGAACCGGATTGTTTGCTCATAATCTCGGGTTATTTCATCAAAGCACTAGGGTTTTCTTAAATAGACGTATTTTTTATTACATGGCCAATACTTGAGCTTGGTTAATAAGTTTGATCTTAAAATTTATGTTTTCAATGGTAGACCATTGGTTACTAGATTGTTAATCTACTGAACATAATAAATAGCATATGATTAATAATATTAATTAATCAAAACATCTAAATAATATTAATTAATTAAAACATTTAAAATCTAAGGCAAAATCATAAACTTATAAATAACAAACTAAGTATTCAAACAAGCTCCACATTAAATTATTTACAAACACATATAAAGTAATTTTGACTTATTGTGTTTATTCAATATCTAAGATACTACTTAAAGGGTAACTCAAAAGCCACGAAAGTTACTAATAAGAATAAGGGCTCACGATATGTGATAACACAATTCAAAATTTAAAACTATGAAAGAAGGCTAAAGTAAATTTCGTTTTATTGTGCGCTGACCAGAAGGTTATCTACGTTCTAGCAATGATTAGGGTTTAAAAGTGATATTCAATCAAAGTTTTAAATTTGCTTCTATATTTCATTTGTCATAAAGTTTTTCGACCAACCTAAGAGAGGCTTACGCGAATGTTGAGACTACCCCAACAATGATTTTACCTAAGCATTAACTTTGACAAAGAAACCTAATGTTTTTATCTTCTCTTCCTTAAGGATGATCTTTCTCCCATGCCAAATGACGATGACATGATAGTTTCTTCGGACGTTGCGGGCGGGGTTTAGAAAATGTTTTCTTTCAAGGTATCCAGTGACATATACTATGTTGTTGAGCTATATTAGCTTTTGGTACGTGTTAATGAACAAAGTCGACAGATTTATTAACACCATTCATAAAATAAATGATCTCTAATGGAACAACGAATAGGGACGACTACACCCAAGGTCTTCGACGCCCCTGCACCTATCACAACTAAGGGAAAGAAATCGATCTTGTTATATTTTTTTAAAAATCCTGTCTTAACCCTTGTATAACGTCACTAGTGACTGCATACGCCTACTTCTCAGTCTAGCTCATAATTTATAAAAGTTGTCCTACGTAATGCAAATACGTCATATATAAATAGGGTTTTTGGTCTAGCCTTACACGGGCAAGCTCACACGAGGACTTTGCCCAACACTCGCTCCTTTAATTAGTAAATATGGTCCTTTGCCGAACCACAACGTTTTGTTCTAAGTTTTTCTTATTCCGTCCAGCTTCGCTGTAGACCATGACGCATTTTTCTGGAATGCACTTCTACACAGTTGCATACTACACAATCTACAGAATTTGTTTGTTAATCAATTCATGGCTGAAATTGAAAGTTTGGTAGTTTTATTCACAAAGACATCCTAGAATCAAATAAAAAAACAAGCTTCGATTTAAATCTTCCTCCATATATTTGACATACAACCACATCAGTCAACATGAAGCGATAGAACTGAGCATATTTTTATATGATCATAACTTAATACAAAATCAATAAAGCTAAACGTCAGCTCGTAATGATTAAATATAAAATAATTGAAATATATAGTTTACACTTCTCAATAGAGTAAATTACCCAAATTATGTTTTTACACATTGCTAATTGTAAAATAAAAGCTATAAGTAACAAATATTCCCAAATTATGACGTAGGCCTATATCGCGTGGATGAATTTCAATCTATCTTGGATGTCACTAATCCTTCTAAAATATTTACTATCAACAACAAGGAGAATTGCGTATTCGACAGGCTCTTGCAAGGGAATTAGAGCAGCTTACTAAAATAAAAATGCACCTATACCTAAATGCTTCCACAATGCAGGGTATTCACAAAAATATTAATGAGCTATTCAATTGTTCTTTCATTATAACACTCTAATTAAAAAACAACAAACATATTTCTTTAAAAGTGATTCTAACATAGTAAAAATATATTTTTGCTTAATCACCAAGTCTAACTTAAAGAGGAAGGTTACCCGGAAAGCTCACCTTCCACAAATATTTTGCCACAACAAGACTTCACCTTCTATTAGCAATTCAGGTTTGTTATTCGCCTCTTTCCTCGTAATCCTCTCTTGTTTTAATTTTCCCATCCTCATTAAATAGAGAAGAAAACATAATTTTGAGGGTACACTTGTTAATCCCATGCAGTCTCGCTATTCAGGAATGGGCCATGTTTAGCAGGGACGTGTCGTGCACATTTCACTTTCATGTAAACATATATATATTTTTTTATTTTCTTAATTAATATCTCTTATTTCTCTTAGGCATTTATCTATGCATTTATACTTACTTGTTGCTTTTATTTTTATTCGATAAATATTATCTATTATTTTATATTTATTATTATTTTAATATTTATTCTTATTATTATATATTTTTATTAGTTATATATTCATATATTTTAATTACTATTATTTATTTGTTTTTATACCATTATTATTATTTTTCTAAAAACAAGATATTTATAAATAAAACATTCAACAATCCTAGAATGCATCTATATGTATGCATCTATATGAGCCACTGGCGAATGTACTGCTGTTAGGGAATTTTAAACCCTAATAATCGTGAATACCTCGTCGCTCATCACTTTTCCCCTCTTACCTATTGTTGGTGCTTTCTGTCTGTTTTCAGGAGAAAGTATATTCTTCTTTACCGCTTTCTTTTTTCGGAGACACCTGCACCTACAATCATAAAAAGATCACCAGTACCACATCCTTGCAAATAAAACAACCAACCAAATAACTCATCACCCAAGGGTTGTTACTTTCTACCCATTTAAGATTAAACACAGTCCCCGTGTTTACAATGCATATTGAAAACATTAAATACATTGCTATAATAACAAATATATTATATAAGCAATAATTTAATTTTTAGTTATAGCAGAAACATCATATAATCACATGCAACTTAAATATGATATTTTACAAATCAAATTTTACAATATCATTATTCAAACAAAAATGGAAATTATTTTCTCATGATGGCCACATCCTCCCATGTGGCACTATTTTCAGAGTATTGGTCCCATTGGACCTTACATTGCTCAATGTTTGTTTCCTTAACTGCTTTTTTCTGTATCCAGGTATTTTAACTGGTCGCACCTCAATGTGTAGGGGATCAGTCATCTACAAATGATGAACATTTCAAACATGAGAGAGATCAGAAATATATTTCTTGAGGAGGGGCATGTGGAATGTATCGTGAATTTTAGACAAGTTGGATGGCAAGGCTAGTTTGTAGGCAACTGAGCTGATTTTATCAATGATAGCAAAAGATCCTACAAATCTTGGACTAAGTTTAGAGGATTTGATAGAGCTTTTAGTTGGTTTAACCCTCAGGAATACCCTGTCACCCACAGTGAATTCCCTTGGAGTTCTTTTAAGGTCTGCATAACTCTTTTGTCGGTTTGAAGCTTCCTTAAGCCTCAGACGAATTTCATTGAGTTGCTCTTCCATATTAACCATATCCAGTCCGATCATCGCCCGATCCTCCGGATTACTCCATGATAACGGTGTTCTGCACCTTCTCACATATAGTGCCTCAAATGGAGCCATACCTAGCGAAACATTGTAACCATTATTATAAGCAAATTCTACCAGGAAAAGGTAGCCTTCCCACTTTGTTAGATGGTCCATACAATACATCTGAAGCATGTCCTCTAAGACCTGATTTACTCTTCTTGTTTGTCCATCTATTTTTGGATGATAAGCAGTATTGATATTGAGTTTTGTTCCCCATTCATGATGCAATGCTTGCCAAAACTCAGATGTGAACCGAGAATCCCTATTTGATATAATTATTTCAAAAAATTCGTGTAGTCGTACCACTTCCTTGGTAAACTTATGGGCTATAGTTGGAGCTCCATCCTTAACGTTTCCAGGTAGAAAATGTGCTACTTTAGTCAGTTTATCAACTACTACCAGAATGGCGTCATACTAAAAACGGTTTTTAGGTAAACCAACTATGAAATCCATGGACATAACCTATCATTTATATGTTGGAATTTCATGTGAATATAGGCGTCCTATGGGATGCAAATGTTCTACTTCTACTTTTTGACATTCTAGGCATCTTGCCACAAATTTAGCAATTTCCTTTTTCGTTCTTGGCCAATAGTAATATTTTCTCATGTTTTCATGCATCTTAACATAGTCTGGATGAGCGAAATAAGGAGCGTGATGTGCTTCCTGAAGTAACATGTTTCTTAGGTTCTGATCGTTTGGCACTACCATTCTGTTTCTGAAATATAATGTATTCTCTTGGATTTCAAATTCTTTTGCTTTTTCATAACCTTACCGAATCATATCCCTAATTTTTTGAGAAAATTCATCTTGGAATTGAAGGTTTCTTATCTGCTCAATTATATCAAATTGACATTGTGTTATAGCAGTGTATGCTTCCTTCTACTCAAGGCATCTGCTAATTTATTTTCTTTTCCTCTTATATACTCAATGTTGAAATCATATTCTACCAGAAATTCCATCCAGCGCCTTTGTCGGGCATTGAGCATTGGTTGAGTAAAGATATACCTTAAGCTTTGATGATCAGTTTTGAGCTCAAAAGGTTTTCCAAGCAAGTAATGTCGCCATATTTTAAGAGCATGCACCACTGCAACAAATTCTAAATCATGTGTGGCGTAGTTCAGTTCATGCTTATTAAGCTTTCGAGACTCATAAGCTATAGCACCCTCCTCTTGCATGAGTACCCCACCTATTCCTTCTATTGAGACATCAATACACACAATAAACAAAAATTTGGAATCTGGTATTTTAAGAATCGATGATGTTGTTCATTTTTCTTTGAGTTTTCTGAAAGCTTCCTCACATCGTGTAGTCCACTTGAAAGCTTTTCCTTTCTTCTAAATATTTGTTATCGGATAGGCTACTTTGAAGAAATTTTTGACAAAGCAGCGATAATATCCAACCATTCCCATAAAACTTTTTACTACAAACACATTTGTTGGGGTAGGCCAATCAATAATAGCTTCTATTTTCTTTGGATCTACTGATACACCCTCAGCGGAAATCATATGACCTAAATACTGCACCTAGGTTGTATTAAACTTACATTTGGACAATTTTCCATACAACTGGTTCTTTCAAAGTATTTTGAGAAAAATTATCATATGATGATCATGATCTTCTTTGTTTTTGGAGTAGATCAATATATCATCTAGAAATATCAGTACAAACCAATCTAGCTGCTCTCGAAATACATTGTTCATTAAGTTCATAAATGTTGTTAGAGCATTAGTTAACCTGAAATGCAGCACTATGAACTCATAGTGGCCATATCTAGTCTGGAAAGCAGTTTTATCGGTATCTTCTTCCCGAATCCATAACTGATGATATCCAGATCTGAGATCAATTTTTGATAAAATTGAAGCTCCTTTCAATTGATAAAACAAGACATCTATTTTGGGTAGTGAGTACTTGTTCTTAATTGTCATCCTATTTAACATTCTATAGTCAATACAAAGACTTAGTGTCTCGTCCTTCTTCTTAAAAAATAGAACTGGTGCCCCCCACAAAAAGACACTAGGTGTAATGTATCCTTTTTCTAATAGATCTTGAAGCTGAGTCTTAAGTTCTTGCAACTCTATTGTAGTCATTCTATAAGGTGCTCAAGATATGGGAGTTACCCCTAGTATAACTTCTATGGAGAAATCAAATTATCTTCAGAGCAGAAGACCCGGTAGATCCTCGAGAAAAACATCCCAAAAATTATTCAATATCGGATAAGTTTGGAAAAGACTAGCCTCAGACTCGGTTTCTTCCTTCTTATTTAATTTGATTACAAAGACTCTACTACCCTTTCTTATGGCTCTTTTGACTTGCATAGTTGTTAAAATATGTGGTTCCACTGATTCATGTCTGCAATAAATTCGAATCATTTGCTTGGTGTCATCAATGAAATCCATCCATCTATCTTCAAAATTCAACAATACTTTGTGTGCCTTAAGCCAATCAATGCCTAAGATGATGTCGAAGGCATGTAATGGAGCCACATATAAATGCCAACTTGTTTTTCTTTGAGGCAGTTCTACTTGAGGATCAAATAAACATTGATTAACAGTATAGGTTTGCCCAGACCCATACTCAACCTTCCACCCATTTGCCATAAACTCAGGTTTTTTTGGTATATCCCTCAATATGGTTGAAGAAATAAAACTATTAGTTGCTCAAGAATCAATTAATATACGTACATCTCTATTATAAATTTTACCCTTCAACAAAAAGGTGTTGCTTGTCCATTAAGTTTAGGATTACCTATTGCTGCATAAATCTTTGCAGGTTCTTTTCTCTTGTCAGCTCTCAATGGACACTTATTAGCATAATGAGGTTCTTGACAGATCTAGCAACCGGTTCGAGGTGCCTTTTCTTTCTTATTTCCTTCATTGCCCTCCTGAGTACCAGTTCCTGGTGTATTAGGTCTTTGATCATATCTATCCCTGAAACTTATCTTATCCTAGCCACCTCTGTTGTTCTGATTTCCTTTGTTACCTTGATACTTATTCCTATTCTTGTCAAACTTGTTTCTGTTTTCATTTCGACCATTTTTATTCCAATTCTTATCTGTACCAACATTCCTCTTTCTCTTTTATTTTTCTTTATCAGAGGATTTTTGATAATAGGCCTTCTTGGCCTTATAATTATCCTTTTCTTACCGAGCCAAATCACAAGCAACAGTAAGGGTTGCAGGTTTCAACATGAGAATCAGGTGGTCAATTTTTGGGTGAAGTCCCAAAAATTTTGGACCTTAATTTTAGTTTTGTGCTCATACTCAGGCATATATTTAAGCAGTTGTACAAACCACTAATAATAGTCAATAACGATCATATTACCTTGAGTCAACCTTGAGAATTCTACAGTCTTTTCAAGTTAAAATTGTGGTGTTAGGAATCTATCCTTAAATGCCTTCACAAATGTTTCCTAGGGCACATTTGCAGCTTCCACATTATGAGTTTTTCTATAGGTATCCCACCAATCTGCAACCACTCCAGTCAAATGAAAAACTGCCCATGAGGTTTTTGATTTATAGGAGAGAGTTCTAACAACAAAATATGCCTATAAATTGTTCATCCATCTCTCCGCTTCTTCTCCATCTCCCTTGCTATCAAATTTAGCTATATCAATTCTTCGCATGTCCTTATCTAATTTGGATCCTACTTGTTTTCTTTCAGGATCAACTGATGTATCTTCCTCAACTACTACCAACTCTTTTCCTTTGGATAAATTTTCTATTATTTTCTATTGTTGGGAGATCATTTCTTGTTGCTGAGTCAGTTGGGCCTTTTGTTGTTCCATGTGGTCCAGCATTTGAGCCTTTTATTGAGCCATGTTCCCAACCATTTGAGCTCTCTCCTACTCCATTTGCTCTTTTTGTTGACTCATTTGCTCTTGCATTAATTACATCATCTAGGCCATTTTATCTTCTTTTGGAGCTGGTTCTTTTTCTCTCCTAATCACTCAAGGAGGTTCTGTGGTTTCCTCAGTAGCTCTGGTCCTTACAACTCTTCTGAGGATCCTCTTAGGATTTTCAATCAACCCTTCCCGTTGTACCACCGTAAATCTCTTTGAAGAACTAGCTTTTAGTCCAGATGCCATTGCTTGTTCAAAAACAAGCCTTGTCAAATTTTTGGTTTAAATATTCAATAAATTATGTTAGACACAAGTATTTCTAAAGTTTTATAGCCTAGGATTTCACAAACTTTAGCTCTGATACCAACTATAATAACCCAAGTCCTACCCACTTGGTTGTCTTAAAATAAATATTATAGTGTAAAACATTTTCAACCATTTCCAAAATAGTTATTAGTATGAGCATGCTAAACCTTCATGAGTGTCATTCCACTGCAGTCGAAATACTCATGAGATCGAGATTGGTCAAATCTCGGTGTGGTTGCCTCATATGAACTTCTCTCTTACTACTTGAGATTCCAAGTTCAAGTGGGGGTTTCTCCTCTAGGACCCATATCACCTAGAGGTTGGACATTTTTTCCCCTTTTCTTATCATGACTTCAAGTCAATTAAGAATTAGCGTATGCATGCTTGAGCTAGACGAATGCCCATCTTCCCTAAAGTTCATCTAGGGTCTACTATTGCCCTGGTAACTATCTGATGCCTTGACTTGATTATGTAACATGATGTCCCATTCCATCATGTCATTCGTGTCTTATTAACGATTCAAGTCTAAGTAACACCACCCCGTACTAACATGAATAACCTAGGAGTGATGCCCATATCATCATCCATAACCTCTCGTCCTGAACCTTCCCTTCAGGAATGCGGTTACCTCTTGTGGTTAGTGTTTGTCTTCCCATAAACACTAAATTTGGTTGAACCGAATTGTCTTCCCATAATATCGGGTTCTTTCATTAAAGCACTAGGGTTTTCTTAAATGGATGTATTTTTGATTGCATGGCCAATACTTGAGCTTGGTTTATAAGTTTGATTTTAAAATTTATGTTTTTAATGGTAGACCATCGGTTACTGGATTGTTAATCTACTGAACATAACAAAAAAAATATGATTAATAATATTAATTAATCAAACATCTAAATAATATTAAATAATTAAAACATTTAAAATCGAAGGCAAAATCATAAACGTTTAAATAACAAACTAAGTATTCGAACAAGATCCACATTAAATTATTTACAAACACATGTAAAGTAATTTTGACTTATTATGTTACTTCAATATCTAAGATACTACTTAAAGGGTAACTCGAAAGCCATGAAAGCTACTAATAAGGATAAGGGCTCACGATATGTGATAACACAATTCAAAATTTTAAACTATGAAAGAAGGCTAACGTAAATTTTGTTTTATTGTGTGCTGACCAGAAGGTTATCTACATTCTAACAATGATTAGGGTTTAAAAGTGATATTCAATCAAAGTTTTAAATTTGTTTCTATATTTCATTTGTCATAAAGTTTTTCGGCCAACCTAAGAGAGGCTTACGCGAATGTTGAGACTACCCCAACAATGATTTTACCTAAGCATTAACTTTAAAAAAGAAACCTAATGTTTTTATCTTCTCTTCCTTAAGGATGATCTTTCTCCCATGCCAAATGACAATGACATGATAGTTTCTTCGGACGTTGCGGGCGGGGTTTAGAAAATTTTTTCTTTCAAGGTATCCGATGACATATACTATGTTGTTGAACTATATTAGCTTTTGGTACATGTTAATGAACAAAATTGAAATATTTATTAACACCATTCATAAAATAAATGATCCCTAATGGAACAACGAATAGGAACGACTACACCCAAGGTCTTCAACGCCCCTGCACCTATCATAGCTAAGGGAAAGAAATCGATCTTGTTATATATTTTTTAAAGTGTCACCAGTGATTGCATACACCTACTTCTCAACCTAGCTTAGAATTTATAAAAGTTGTCCTACGCAATGAAAATACATCATAAATGAAAAGGGTTTTTGGTCTAGCCTTCCACGAACGAGCTCACTCGAGGACTTTGCCCAACACTCCTTTAATTATTAAATATGGTCCTTTGCTGAACCACAACGTTTCATTCTAAGTTTTCCTTATTTCGTCCAGCTTTGCTGTAGACCATGACACGTTTTCTTGGAGTGCACTTCTACATAGTTGCATACTACACAATCTACAGAATTTGTTTGTTAATCAATTCATGGCCGAAATTGAAAGTTTGGTAGTTTTATCCATAAAGACATCCTAGAATCAACTATATAAACAAGCTTTGATTTAAATCTTCTGCTATGTATACAACCACGTCAGTCAACATGAAGCGACAAAACTAAGCTTATTTTTATATAATCATAACTTAATACAAAATCAATAAAGCTAAATGTCAGCTCATAATGATTCAATATAAAAGAATTGAAATATATAGTTTACGTTCTCAACAGAGTAAATTACCCAAACTATGTTTTTACACATTGCTAATTGTAAAATAAAATCTATAAATAACAAATATTCCCATCTTATGACACAGACCTATATCGCGGGGATGAATTTCAATCTCTCTTGGATGTCACTAATCCTTCTAAAATATTTAATATCAACATCAAGGAGAATTGCGTATCCGAAAGACTCTTGCGAGGGAATAAGAGCGGTTTACTAAAATAAAAATGCATCTATACCTAAATGCTTCCACAATGCAGGGTATTCACAAAAATATTAACGAGCTACTCAATTGTTCTTTCATTATAACACTCTAATTAAAGAACAAAAAACATATTTCTTTAAAAGTGATTCAAACACAGTAACAATCCATTTATGCTTAATCACCAAGCCTAACTTAAAGAGGAAGGTTATCCGGAAAGCTCGCCTTCCATAAATCTTCAGCCACAACAAGACTTCACCTTCTACCGGCAATTCAGGTTTGTTATTCACCTCTTTCCTCGTAATCCTCTTTCATTTTAATTTTCCCATCCTCTTTAAACATAGAAGAAAACATAATTTTGAAGGTACACTTGTTAATCCCATGCAGTCATGCTATTCAAGAATGGGCCATGTTTAGCAGGGACGTGTCGAGCACATTTCATTTTCATGTAAACACATATATTTTTTTATTTTCTTAATTAATATCCCTTATTTCACTTAGGTATTTATTTATGCATTTATACTTACTTGATGCTTTTATTTTTATTCGATAAATATTATCTATTATTTTATATTTATTATTATTTTAATATTTATTCTTATTATTATATATTTTTATTAGTTATATATTCATATATTTTAATTACTATTATTTATTTATTTTTATAGTATTATTATTATTATTCTAAAAACAAAAGATTTATAAATAAAACATTCAACAATCCTAGAATGCGTCTATATGAGTCGTTGGTGGATGAAATGAAATGAAAGATTTTAATTACGTTCGAGACACGAATATGGTCTATGGGACCTCAAATATGCAAGTACAACTACTCAAATCATATCATATGATCTTTAATATCTTTGAGAAGGTTGTTCCTTCTCCTGCTTATTTGGGTTAGCAATTCCCCAACTTTTTTTTATTTTACTATCTTCAAATAACTTTGACATAGATAATTTTAAACCCTAATAATCGTGAAAACCCCACCGCTCATCACTTTCCCCCTCTTACCTATTGTTGGTGTTTTTTGTCTATTTTTAGGAGAGTATATTCTTCTTTACCGCTTTCTTTTTTCGGAAACACTTGCACCTACAATCATAAAAAGATCACCAGTACCACGTCCTTACAAATAAAACAACCAACCAAATAATTCATCACCCAAGGGTTGTTACAGTTAGAGATTATTCAAAGATTAAGGAAATAGTTCTCTTGATAAAATAAAATTATTAAATAAACCAACCATACCTAAAGGATCACCAATATAATATGAAACTTCATATTAGATAGTTTACAATTGATCAAGAAACATATTAGATGGTCAGTAAATGAAGGGGATTCTATAAATTTTTGGTTTTCCTCTTTTTTTTTAATTCAAAATGACAACTATTACCTCAAGCATGTCTCGTATGTGAGGGTCCAAAGATCAAAGATTGTATTAATATGAGTAACAACTCCAAGTCATGGAATTCTATTAATAACTTGTTTGAAGGAAAGGAATTCAAACAAATCATAAATTAGCTTCAAAAGATTCTTTAAAAATTTGATTTGCCTATTTTTAGGCAAAAATATAAGTTGATTTGGAATCTGTCAAAAGATGGTGGATACTTGATCAAGTTAGGATATACAGATTTAAAGCAAATAGAATTTCCTACTCCTAATGATTTCCCTTAGAAGAATGTTGGTCATTGGAGGCCCTCCCTAAGGTCTCAACATTCCTTTGTTAGCAGTCTAAAGTAAGATTCTCAAAAGTGAGCATCTATAAAGAAGAGGATCTTATGGAACTTTCATGTGTGCCTTAGATAAGAAGGATCTAAAAACATTAGATCATTTACTTATTTATTGTCCCTTTGATTAGACTATTTGAGGCTATTTTTTTAATATATGAGACTATTGGGTAGTTTTATCAACATTGAAAGAATTGATGAAATTGTTGGATTAATTATTTCAAAGTTAAAACATTATGTATTTTGTGGAGGATTGGTCATGCCATTATTTGTTGAAATTTATAGACTGGAAGGAAAAATATATATTTAAAATTAAATATCAAAATCATGCCCAAATTTGGGATTTTGTTGTTGCCTTTCTTGCAAAATTTTTATAAGCACGATGCTCATCATGAAAAGTCTCAAGTGTAGAAAAAATATGATAGCCTATTGCTTAAATGGTTTGATTATACATGAAAGAGTCATTTGTGATGAGGGTGTTAACAGAAAGGATTTGCTTTGATCTATAGTAAAATAGAAATATCTAGAATTTGGGTTTATCAAAATAATTTTTTGATGGTACTTCCAAATGAAATTCAAAAAAATCTAGTGGGGATGGTGTTTTCCAAATAAGAAAGGCAAAGTTCTTCTAACTTACTCATAGTCATATGGAAATTTAACTAACAACTATATAGAGGTTGGGGCATTTCTTACAAGGATCAAAATTACAATATGAAGGGGATGGAAATATATTTCAGTTGAGGGGGATTCACAAATTATCATTAATGTCATAAACAAAAATAGATGTGGGGATTAGATAAAAAATAAAATTATTGTTGATATTCATCAACTATTAGTGGAGGCAATCTTTTAAAAATGTGAGTATATCTACAAAGGAGGTCAGGTAGTAGAAATTTTAGTCAATTGCAATATTGATCTTTGTCTTGTGAAATTCAAATCTTAGAAGCAAAATTGGCCAAGACTTTATCTATTAATGCAAGTAATGTCAAGGAGTTGATTCTAGAAACATAGTAGTTTGAGGAAGATGAAGAATATATTTGATAGAAAAGGAAAGTTTGATATGGTTGAATTAACCTAGCAACAAATATAATATTTTATTATTTTGATAGAAGTTGCCCCCATTAGAAGCCACACATAGCTTAGTATATATATTATAATTATTATTTTATAATATGTGTTATTTTTTTGAATATGTTGAAAAGCTAGGGGCACATCAGGGGCCACCCTCCCCGTGAATAGAACTTGGGTCTCTGCTAGGAGAGCCAAATACCTTTTGCCATTGTGATGTCCTTGTTGGGACTATAAAAAAACATTAACTTTTTTTTTTTTTTGGTAAGTAGTGTTTGTATTTACAGCGGGTTTTAATAAGGATCCCAAAACCTGATTACATAAGCAATGGGCCTAGGGCATCAATCCCTTGAAACTGAACACCAAAACGAAATCCCGCCCAGTGATAACAAGTAAGCATGAAACAATCCCTCTCGGCGGGAAACAAACAAATAAGAAAGCAAGTAGTTTTGGATATCCCACCCGACGGGAGTAGCCAAAAACCACCATCGAGAAGATCCCGCCAGCGAGAAGCAAAGAAAAACCGTTACAATAAAATCCTGCCTCGCGGAAGCGATCAAAACCACCACAAACGAGTCCCGCCTAGCGGGAAGCAACGAGGAAATCCCGCCATCCGAGAAACCAGCAGAAAAGAAAGGATCCCACCTCGCGGGAAAACCGGCGGATTTGGTGGATCTCGCCCTGTAGAGAAACCAGCCGCCCACCGGGAAAACATTCCGTTCAGCGAGAGCCATCCTGTAGGAAGCCGACAGCAAGCACAGAGAGGATCCAGCCCATCAGGAAGTGACCAAAGAGTTGTACCACAAGGAACCCGCCCTGGGAAAACGGGAAGAGGATCCCAGCAGCAGGGACCAAGAATCCTGTCCAAGCACAAAGCCCGTCGAGGATTCACAAAAAAAAATGGGAAGCTGTCCAAACCCTAAACCGTCACCTCCACCGCACCGAGAAACGCAGGGGACCAGATCCACGCGAATAACCTGTAAAAAACCCTAGGGGGAAGCCTGAGGGAAAAAGGGAAGGGATCCCCAACCAAACGAGGATCCCCGGGAAGCACCGATCCGAAAAAACAACCAAGGAAACCCTAGCCGGTTGGGAGGGGCGTAGATAGTGGAGAAGGATCTCCCCCTAGGAGATCATCTGCAAACAACCACTCCCCGAAAGGGATGACTTGGGTTGAGCCAGGGACTGGGCAGGAACCAGGAGCCATGGGAGGGGGAGCAGGGGAGGGACCAGAGCCCTCCCCTCTCTACTTTCTTCCCTCTTCCATGAAAAAAAAGATATTTTCCTATCAATTAAATTTTTCAAAAAACATTAACTTTTTTATTATTATAGTAAAAAAGGATTTTAGGATCCCCAAACCTATACATCAAGCTATGTAAGATAGTACAATATGCTGCAATAGCCTTATAAAATACTATCATCCACTTACTACTACAACTAAACCTTAGAATACCGCATATCGATAAAACAAATTCCAAAACATAATAGATTAGTAGACCACTTCCAAAATAGAAATTAAAAAATAACTGTAACTACCACCCAATCATAACAAAAACAACAATCTAGAACCATTGGGGTTGTTATGGAGTTTGTAGTCGATGGATATTTTGATTATTTTTATTTTGTAGCATAGGTTCTTCCTCCTTTAGAGTGGCAAGATTTGAGAATGCATTTTTGCACTTCAAGCTCCTAAGGTAATATCTAGTTGTAACACATTCTATATGATCTTCATTTTTAGAAAAATGACTATCATCAATTGTTTCATAATTAGCTTCAAGAATACTATCTAAGGTGCTAATCTTTTCCATGGAGTTGATTGGATGGTCTTTAGTAACCATTTGTCTTTTATCAATGATTTGATTTGAATTCTCCTTTCGGGGTTGAGTCTTATGTTGCTCGCTTGATTCTTGCTAGACAATTGGTGCAATTGGAGGATGAGCTTATTCCTTGTGAATTGGGAAGTTTTAAGGTTCAATCATTCGTGTGTAGGGACTTCTCCTCCAATAAGGAGGAATTAGAGCATAATCGGGTGACCGAGCATCTCTTCTTTAGGTGGCCATATTGTTGACAGCCACAACATCTCGGGGAGAAGTTTTCATATTCAATATTTTGGATCTATTCCACTTTGCTCGAGGAGATAGTAATGGATTGAGGCCAAGGAACTAAAACATCCATCCAAATAACCAATCCTATTTTACTCATATTGATCTTACTAGATAATTTTTCTCTGTTTGGACATCCATATACTAGAATGCACCAATTACGTTACCAATTTTGGTGAATATCTTCTCTCCCTAAAAATCCATAGGGAGAGCATATAGATTCACCTAGACTGGGAAGCCATCAACTTCTTTTGTAAGGGGATTAAAACTAGGAGTCCAAGGTTGTATATAGACACCCCTTTATCTAAAAAACCAATTGTATCTATAATAGATTACCCTATCTCTATCCACTAAATCAAAAAAGGAAACAAAAAATAATTTTTTGGGTAGCAGAGTTACTTGAAATTTATTGGACCACCAAAATTTAATATATCCTTTAAGCTCCTCCAGGCCTGGTCTTTTGCGCCTGAGTTTGCAAATAATTTTTTCGACTTCATGATCAATCAAATTCAACCCAAATTCATCCTCTAAAATCCTGATAGAGGGTAGAGGTTCATCAAAAAGCTCCACTTGTGAACCCAAAGCTCCTTGAGAGATATTTCTTCTGATTGAAGAGGCTTTATCATAGACTGAAGAGTGACTAATATCCTACTGACTACAAAGAATGGGTTGCAAACAACCCTCTTTCTATAATTCTTGACTACACTTAGGGTTTGCACCCTGTAGCACCCTAAAATTGGCGTAGTTAAACCCTTAGTAAAAAGATAAAATTTGAATTTTAACCTCGAAACCGCCCGTTAACCGCTCACCCCATTTTTCATGCCATTTTTAGGAGTTGTTTTGACCGTTGGACGATATCATCGCCGATCAGACGAAATCGTCCCAGATCGGACGAATTCGTCTAGAACAGAACGTCCAGACGATTTCGTCCCAAAACCAAATTTTCATAATTAGATTCTGTTTCAACAGCCTCTCCAACTTGGGCAGAAGCGTGTCTGCGCAGTTGGAGATTCCTCCACTGAGGATCTCCCAGATTGGGATGATCCCCAACCTCTTAACCTCCCCCTAATCCTATATAAACTTGGGATTTTCCCAGTTTATACCCCTGGCTGATCATTCCCCTGCAATTCTAGTCTTGTTGTATTAGAACATCCTCGCCCCCATCATTTGCATTTGTATTTTCAAGTTTTTCATTGTAGGTTTTCACTGTGCTTCAGCTGGAGGAAGCTCGGATCGTCGCAGGCGATTCCAGATGATTTCAGACGATCTTGTCGTAGATCGACGATGATCTCGTACGATTGGAGGTGATCTCGATAGCAGTTCAGACTAGGGGCAACCAGAGCCCTGAGTTTGCATTTCTCATCTTTCTTCTTTATTTTACTATGCATTAGCTTGATTTATTTTCATTCTGCATCCTGGAGTTCACCTCATCTAGCATAAATGCATGATAAAGTTAAAATAAGTTATTAAAACAATGTATTTCCTTTAAATCTGCTATCTAGATTTATCAATTAAGCATTCATACTATCATTTCCATTATTTTGCATTATTCTTGCAGTAGCATTTTTGGTTTTTGGTGTCTGTTTCTGTGATTGCAGGGCTTTGACGGATTCGTCTGACGAATTCGTCAGATCGACGATGATCTTGTCTGATTTCAGATGATCGACTGTGATCTGAGATGATTCTGTTCAATTGCAGATGATCCTGTCATATTCGGGATGATCTGAACTCCTACAAGCTTCAGAATCTTCATCAGACATCCGAAATCAGGTGCATTCTTTCTTATTTAAGTATATTCCTGGTATTTAGGATTCATTCATGCTTTCTGTATTCATATAAATCGGCATTTCATATAGAATAGCTTAGATTCATTCTGGCCAACCTAGGGATATGAATGATTAAAGTACAAAATGAACACATCAAACCCATTCTCAACCTAGGCGTGGAAACTGCCACTCAAAGTTTCCTGGTGAACCCCACCATCCGTCGAAAATTCACCTTTATACCCCTCCCCCGAGAGGCGCGACCTTCAAAGGGCCTCTCGACTCGAGGTATTGTTCCATCCTTCTCGCATCCCCCTTCCGGGCATGGATCCTTTAGCCTCGAAGGTAAGGGCACAAAAAATTTGGGTCGATACATTTTGGTGAACCCGACGTGAAACTAAAAACCTTTTGAAAACAACCCAAAAAAAAAATTATTATTATTAAGTAACATCTAGAATCATCAGACAAACAATTAAAGTTGTATATCATATTTAGATGGTAGATTATAATAAAAGACGAGCTGTCACCATAAATGTTGAAAATCAATTAACGGCCATAGAGATTACTTCGGTACTTAGAGTACCTCAAACAAATAGGGTTCAACCTTTGTGGGACGAACTTGATAGGAGATTGGGTATCATTGAATCCAGATCTACCGAACTTAGGCAAATTAAGAGGTTTGTCCTAGATAGAATCCTGGATCCTGATCAAGTAACCTTATATCATGAACTTCAGAGAGCTTGCCATAGGTGGTTAGCGAGATAAAAGAGCACTTGTGTCTTCCGAATTGTACACCTTTGAAGAATACCTTGAGAATGCAGTTGTAGTACATAAGTTTCTATCTCGTATAGAGGATCAAGAAGTCATTCTTACGGATAGAAAAATATGGAATAGAGTTCCTAGAGCTGTGTTATATCGAGAGTATTGCCATGAGCTTTATTTCTACAGGTCAGAATCCGAGACAGATCATATTACCATAGCACACTTTGTCAAATTTTTGAAAAACCATTTCCAATTTGAAGAGGAGCATTTCATGACTCTTGATGAACTTGATCCTATCAACGATATCCATAAACTATTTATAGAAAACTAAATCATTATTCTTATTATTGTTATTCCTTTTGTAACTAGAATGCTATTTGTTATCTTTATAATAATATTATAAAACACAAAAACAATAAAAACAAAAATAAAAACAAAACAAAAAATCAAAACATTTCCCTTTTTCTAGTAGGTATATAATTAAAATATATACCTCTCAAACCTATCGCATATATATATATATATATATATATATATATATATAATATATAAATATATATTTTCTGAAATCTAAGTTTAAGCACAATGCCTAGACTTAGGAATGGAAAACAAACTCGAAGAAGAAGAAGATTGGTTAGGAAAACCATTAAATAACCCAGATGTCCTTCCTGAAGATCAAGTTCAGGAAGAAGAAATCCTAGACCAGCAAGAAGAAGAGCTTGCTGTAAGAAATGAACAAGAACAAAATGTTAGAGAGGAAGGATCCTCATCCCCTAAAATGTCTCCGGGAGGAGCTGTTACTTTTGAGAACATGGAACAATTCTGGAAGTTCATTAATACTAATATTGGTGTTCTTAATAGAGCTGTCCATATGGACAAGGATCGAATTAGTGACACTCAAGCAACTCTAGAAGACGTATTTCACACACGCACTAATCCCTTGTCCTTTATCGATCAAGAGAGTGATCAAGCTGGACCATCCAATTTGGATATGGCAGCTATAATCCAGAACATGCAACAACAACAGGTTACCCAACCATCTAAAGTGCCTGTTAGCAAGCCTAGGGTCATTCCCGCACAGAAGAAACCATCATTTACTGCTCTATTTTGCCAAGCTATTGAGCAATATACCTCAAATCAGCAAAAACCCAAAACAAAACCAAACACCACTTACCAACAATCTGGGATACAACATAATACTACTACAAATCCTCTTCATAATACTCTTCCTACCAACGCTTTGCATAATAGCAATATAGCGTCTAATCCTTATGCCACACCGTCATACACTCATAAATCCCATACCTATGTCCCACCAAACCAATATGGTGGACAAACTAGTAATCTTGAAACTATGGTGAAACAGTTAGTTTCCCGCATGGATCAGATAGATCCCTACCGTCCCTCGTACAATTATCGAGAGATGTGTAGTCAACCTCTAGATCCTATAGTTGTAGCACAACCGTATCCTAAACATTTTCCTATGCCTGTCTTGCCCATATATAAAGGAACCGAAGATCCCATAGAGCATCTTCGTATGTTTAGGATAGCATGTCATGATATATCGCATGATGACTTATTATTGCTAAAAATGTTCCCGAAAAGTTTAGGAGGAATGGCATTAGAGTGGTATTATCAATTACCCACTAATTCTTTGAGGAATTTTGAAGAAACTGCTGAGTCTTTTGTGCATCAATTTAGTGCCTACATCGAAAGGCATGTGACCATTAAAGACTTGTACAACTTAAAACAAGACAAAGATGAATGTTTTGCCGATTTCCTAGCTAGGTGGAGACAATTGATAGGAAAATTGCACTTTGTATTACCTTATAGGGAGATGTTGGACATCTTTATTAATAATTTACAAGACCAACTATCTTACGAATTATCAACTGCTACCTTGACCACCTTCGATCAGGCTATAGACTTAGCCAGACGAGTGGAAGATGCTCTTATTAGGAGAGGTCAGCTTAAAAAGAAAGATGATGAGAAAACATCCAGAAATCAATATAAAAATAAACAAGTTGTGGGTGATGGAGTCACTGATAATAGAAATATTGCTACTGTTAATGTTGCGAAGACAACAGAGAAGTTTATACTCGAAACCTCCTGATAAACCTCCTCGAGAATTTACTAGATTAAATCAACCTTTATCAACCATTCTACCGCAATTATTAGAACGAGGTTTGATTCAATTACCAACTATCCGGGAACCTGATCCAACTATACCCGGATACAGAGCTGATTTACACTGTGACTTCCATAGAGGACCTGGACACACTACCAACTCTTGTAAAATATTAAAACATAAAATACAGGACCTGATTGATAACAATGAGATGGAGGTACAAGCCTTTCAACCTAAGCAAAATCCTCCTAATAATACTCAAAAGAACATTCCTCAAAACCAGAATCAGAATGCCAATCAGTCATTGGACATATTTCAACATCCTTTACCAAAGCATGGCAAGGAAGTGGCTAATCAAATTGAACATCATAATGTTCCCCCTCCTACCCGATATGTAGGAACTATTAGTGGGCATTTACCTGCTCATGAGCTGGAAATATTTGACACAACCTTATCCGTGGTTACAACTAGGCCTCTATACAATATCCAGACACCTAATCTTAGTGATACGAAATACGAGACTGAGAGTGATATGGAAATCACATCAAATCAATCGAATAGCTCTGAAGATGAATCAGATCCTATTCTCCCTATCACAAGTTCTATGGTCCCGGAAGAACCATTTCCAAGAAGAGTCACTACTCGACCATCGTCTCACCAATTACTTTCTAATGAGCAAGCCATAAATGCTAGACCAAGACCCATTCATCATCCGTAGAATAATATTGTGGGTACCATCGGAGTTGTTACTAGACAACAGGCTCAAAACTCTCAACAAGATCAAATGTAGAACGATGGATCAGCCCCATTTGTTTTGAAAGTTCCTAATAAAGGGAATCAGGCACCTAATGTTCAACCTAAACCACCTTATAATATTAATGAGCAACTATCAAATATTACAGCTAGAATTTCTCTTTTGGACCTTTTAAGATCTTCCCCTACACATAGAGATGAATTAATGCTCACATTAAGCCAGATGATGGTACCACAAGACATTCAACTTGAAGCCATGGCTAATACTATAATAACTCATGAAGTTGATTGTATTGACTTCCGGGATAGAGACATACCTCAACATAGTTTACATAAGGATAACCCCTTATATATTACTGCCTTAATTGGAGATGTAGCAGTTAAACGAGTCTTGATTGATAATGGTTCATCTTTAAACATCTGCACTTTTGACTTCTACCAAATATTTGGGTTTAGAACTGATGAAATGAAAAGAACTGATATGATCATAAAAGCCTTCAATGACGAAACACAAGAAACGTGTGGAGTTATTACCATCCCATTGCAGGTTGGTCCGAGAACCTTGGATACGACTGTGTTTATTGTACATTGCCCTGCATCGTACAATATACTCTTGGGTCACCCTTGGATCAATGCAATGCGAGCCGTTCCCTCAACTTTACATCAATGTGTTAAATTCGAATTTAAGAATCAGTTGGTTACCATTCATGGTGATCCTAGACCCTTTGATATGTGTGCTTTGGCAGAACCTATTGGAGTTCAATTTTGCCCTGCTTTATCATCCACACATCCTAATTCTCATTATCCATCTAAACGTGTGAAACACACACCCATAACGCCATCTACTTCTTCTCCATTAGTTCCACCTCTACATACAACTCAACCATCCTCTAAACAAACCACATTAGGACCTCAGAAAGATCCTAATCCCACAACCAAGGCTTCTTGCTCTACTCCTATAACTTTTATACCTATAATAGAATCATCCATCGACATCTCTACAACATCTACATCCACCAAAGGCATAGTTTCCGCATCAGAAGATGTAGGAAATGTTCCTTCTACCTCTTATGCTCTTACTGACGAGCTCTTACCCGATTTATCTAAAATTCTTATATCAGAGAAAACGAATGTTGCTATGCAAGATTCCCTTATTTTAAATAATTTGCCACCATCTCCTCATACCTTGGGTCTCCCACAACCTATGGGAAGTATTTACCAAGTCGGGAGCTACGCTTTTATTTATAAGGGATATGACTGGGGTAGAATACCCAGAAACAACAAGACTCATTACGATGGATATGCTCGATGTTATTTTACTAATGAGTATATTAAAGCCAAATCTATAATGCTTAAATTGGGATATAAAGGGAAAGGTTTGGGACCTTTCCAAAATGGTATGAAAGAACCTTTTGAGGTAGAACCATGGCCTGCCCGATGTGGTGTGGGCCTATTTCCTAGTAAGGGTCAACCTTTCCCATTTGAGGATGATGACCATCTCATATGTTACCAAGATTATTTAGATCAACGTGATGCTTTGCATTTAATGAATAAGCCATTTACATGTAATATGCTATCTATAGCCTACCTTGAGATGATCGTCGAATCCGACGATGAGTTGGAGGGAGATATCTTCCATGATGTCTCCGTTGAGGAATTGTTACATCATGAATTTTATTTTGATGGCTCTATACCTAGTATAGCCCAGCTTGAGGCCACGACTCCTCAAGACGAATTATCCAAGCTAACCTTGGAAGAATTACAAGAATTGGGCGTTTCACCCGCCCCACCTAATTTTGAGAAAAATCTACACATGGAAGTAGAGAATGTCATAAAAATTAACATTGGAACTGAGGATAATCCTCACCTAATCAACATTGGATCAGAATTAAGTCAAGAAAAATAGGATAAATATATTGCATTTCTTAAAGAATATGAGGATGTCTTTGCTTGGACATATGAAGATATGCCAGGATTAGACCCTTCTGTAGTTATGCATCACCTAGTAGTCCATCCGGATGCTAAACCTGTTAAACAAAAACTTAGAAAAATGCATCCTAAAGTGGCCTTACTGGTCAAAGGGGAGTTAGAAAAACTCTTAAATGTTATTTTTATACAAGCCATTGATTATGCTGAATGGATCTCGAATGTAGTTCCAATAACTAAGAAAGAAGCTACCAAGGTTAGGGTTTGCACAGACTTTAGAGATATTAATGTTGCATGCCCTAAAGATGATTTTCCTCTTCCCAATATGGATCAGATCATTGATTTTACTGTTGGGAGTGGAATGATATCCTTAATGGATGGATTTTTTGGTTATAATCAGATCAGGATAGCTCCTGAAGATCAGGCTAAAACAACCTTTATTACCCCTTGGGGGACGTTTTGTTGGAAAGTGATGCCATTCGGTTTGAAGAATGCAGGTGCAACCTATCAACGAGCCATGACTTATATCTTTCATGATATGATGCATGATATACTACATGATTATGTAGATGACATTATAGCTCGTTCTATTGACGAAGATGACCATTTAGATGATTTGAGAAAAGTATTTAATCGGTTAAGGGAATATCTTATCCGATTGAATCCAGCTAAATGTATATTCGGAGTTAAGTCCGATAAATTATTGGGGGTTATAGTTTCTTTACGTGGCATCGAAATTGATCCTCTCAAGATTGCGGCTATCACTGATATGCCCGCACCCACAAATATATCAGAATTACGAAGTTTACAAGGTAAGCTTCAAGCTATCCGTCGCTTCATCGATAAGCTGGCGGATAAAACCGGACCCTTTCTTAAGCTTCTTAAGAAGGATGTCTTTTTCCATTGGGACTACGAATGTCAGCAAGCATTTGAACTCCTCAAACAATATCTTCTTAACCCACCTGTGCTTTCGCCACCTAGACCTGATCGCCCATTTATCTTGTATATTTTTGCTTCAGATTTTGCCTTAGGAGCTATGTTAGCTCAACTTGATGATGAGAAGAAAGAACGTGCTAATTATTATATCAGCAGAACATTAATTAGTTATGAAACCCACTACACAACATTAGAAAAATTATGTCTAGCAGTCGTATTTTCTACACAAAAATTATGCCATTACATGCTCAGTCAGAAAACCTATGTTATTGCTAAATCCGATCCTTTGCGGTATCTCATGAGTCGACCTTATTTATCTGGTCGCACAACAAAGTGGGTTCTTGCCCTAAGCGAGTTTGAACTCACGTTCATAGGACAAAAGTCTGTTAAGGGTCAAATCATAGCAGATCAATTAGTTGCTGCACCCTTAGAGTCTACCCATCCCCTCATCATTGAATTTCCTGATGAATGCCTTAAACTAGAGGCAGACCATCCAGAGCAATGGTCCTTATACTTTGACGGAGCCCGATGCATGAGTGGGGCTGGTGTAGGTATTATTTTAATATCTCCACAGAAACATCTTATACCTCTGTCCTTTAAATTAACGTTTGCTTGTACTAATAACACTGCTGAATATGAGGCTCTAATCCTTGGCTTACGAGCTGCCTTGGCACTAAAAATTAAAAATCTATTGGTTTTCGGTGATTCTCAACTTGTTATAAATCAAATTAATGATGTTTATCAGACCAAAGATGATAAATTGCATCCATATAAAGCATATGTATTACAATTAATATCTTTATTTGATCAAGTTACCTTGGAAGCTATTCCTCGAACTAGCAATCGTGCGGCTGATGCTATGGTCGTAGTTGCATCTCTTTTACCCTTGGAGTTAGAGGACGAATATGCTACCATCATTATTCATCGACTCCAGGAACCCGCTTCAAATAAATCATGCTTAGAACCTTTGGATGTGTTTCTAATCAACGAAACTACTCCTGAACTTTGGTACACTGATATCTTCAATTTTCTTCAACATGGGACCTTCCTTGAAGGTTTTAATAGAAACCAGCATCGGTTATTGCGTAGACGAGCAAGTCGCTTCGTCATAATTGGCAATACGTTATATAGGAGATCTTTTGAAGGTATCCTACTAAGATGTTTGAATCTAGAAGAAGCTAGATCAGCTTTGAGTGAAGCCCACGATGGATCTTGTGGGGGACACTTTAGTGGTAGCGCCATTGCTAAGAAGCTCCTTAGGATAGGATATTTTTGGCCTACCATGGAGAATGATGCACATGATTATGTGCGCCATTGCGACAAGTGCCCGAAACATGCTGACCTTGTCCATGCGCCTGCACAAGAGCTACGAGGCTATTTCATCTCCTTGGCCCTTTTCAAAATGGGGCTTAGACATCATTGGAAAAATCAACCCTGTGTCATCCGATGGACACAAATTCATCATAACCGCCATCGAGTATTTCACGAAGTGGGTTGAAGCTATGCCCTTAGCTTCTTGCACTGGAACCCAAGTTTCCAAATTTATTTTTAATCAAATTATTTGTAGGTTCGAAATTCCTGCAAATCTCATCTCGGATAATGGAACTTGTTTCAAAAATAAATATGTCAAGAAATTATGTCAAAAATATAAAATTCAACATCGTTGGTCCACTCCCTATTATCCTCAAGGTAATGGCCAAGCAGAAGCATCTAATAAAACATTAATTAAAATCCTCAAAAAATTGGTCAATAAATCTGGCCGAGATTGGCACATTCAACTATATCCTGCTTTGTGGGCTTATCGAACTAGCGTTCGTACCCCCACAGACACTTCACCTTTTGTTTTGGTTTATGGCATTGAAGCAGTTTTTCCCTTTGAATTAGAAGTTCCTTCTTTGGCTCTGCTACTTCAAGATACTGAAGTAGGAGATGAATATCGTGCTGGCAGATTTAGTCAGTTGGAACTCCTAGATGAGAAGCGCATCAATGCTTTGGAGCATCTTCGAGCCTACCAGAACAAGCTTAAACGAGCATACCTCAAGAAAGTTCATCATCGATCCTTTGAGATCGGCGACCTTGTCTTGAAAGAAAATCAAAAAAATACTAATGCAACTAAAGATCTTAAAGGTAAATTTGAACCCAACTGGCTTGGGCCGTATATCATCACTTCTAAATTTGGCTCGGGAGCATACAGATTAGCTACCTTAGATGGTAAAGATCTTAAAGAACCTATGAACATTATGCATCTTAAACGCTATTATGCATAAAATCTGGTCATTTCATCATTGTATATATTGTTATTTTGCATATTGTTTCATTTTAGTCATCCATATAAAAATTTCAAAAACAATAATATTATTTATTCTTTCAATTCATAAATTAAAATCAAAATAAAAATCATCAAAATCTTCAAAAACATCTTTTATTTTTGCACCCGTCAATTCTTGAAGTATTGCAATCATATTTTCAATTATTTTGGATAAATTAGCATTTATTTGGAATCCCGCACTTTCACACTCACATGAATAAATATCTTGATTTTATTTGGTATGATTATTAATCTCTCTTATATCAAAGTCCACAGTTGAATTAAATAAAGTTTTGAGCATAGAGAATTGATCTTGTTATTTACTTGAACCAAGTATATCTCTTCACATTAAAATGATTTCATTGCAAATTCGATATGATGCTACATAGTAGAAGTGGTTTCTTGAGCGAAAAGTTTCCCCTGCTATCCTATCATGCACATGGTCTAGAATCTTTGAGAATTGACAAAAGGACAAGCTCACCCCTGCCTAGAATAAAAATCCCTTGCTCTACAGCCAATCCGAGCAAGTATCCCTAGTATAGGAAGAAAAAGAAAAGTCAAAGAAAATGAGAAAAAGAAAAATATCATTTTGTACCATCGCAGCAATATTCCAGCATTAATACAAAAAATACAAAAAAAAGAAAAGAAGAAGCAAGAGAAAAGAACAAGCAAAATGCAAATAAATCCCTTTCCCTACCCCTTGAAAAGAAAAGAAGGGTGAATGAGCTTGAATCCCTGGAATTCTCAATTATTCGAAAACCGTGAGGTAAGCCCCATAACAGGTGGTTTGTGCCCAACCCGCTTGGCCTTGGGTAATTCCTAGCGTGGTGATATGTCTGTCACATTAGCAACCTTCTTTTGTACAGACCTATGTCTCGCTTATGGATCAGCTAGCTCTTGATGACCCGACTTACATAGTAGTCCGGTACGGTTACATGCATATAAATCATGGTCAACGAACACTTATTTGGTTAATTCAAATTACTTGTATCAAATTATCTTGCTCAAAATTGGTAAATGAACAATACAATTGCACACACATTTGTATTTGAGAGATTTTGTATCATTATGATAAATCAAGATCGGCAATGAACTCACATTTGCACATGAGGGTTCCTTATAAATCTACATTTTGTCTTTGAGATAATTTAAGATATTTATGCAAATATTTTAGAATAATTTCATCTTCTTATTTGAGAACATTTGCTTAGCATAAAAACAATTAAATACATTTCTTTCCAAAATCCAAAATTTTCTTTCACAACATCTTCAAAAATCTAGTAAATAAAAGTCACATTTATATAATACTTTCGACTTCCGCAACGATGGTATAGTTCCTAAAAACCTAAATTGGAATTTTATGCTTAGCGCAAGTCCTCATCTTATATATTTTATGTTTATCTCAAAATCAAAAACCAATTATGCAATAAAAATATTTTTGGATTTCGCGATGATGGTATAAGTCTATACCTATAATTCTATGCCTAGCGCAAACCATTGTTCTAATTTTATTTCCCATTTATTTAATTCATAAAAACATATGGCTTATATCATTATGTTACACAATTGTGCTTTAAAAAGAACGAACACATTTTTTTATTTCATTTCATTATGTCAACATTCAATTTTGCAACCATGGTATAATTCCTAAGGAATTGTTCAAAATTTTCTCACACTTAGGAATTTTATGCCTAGAAAAAAAAATCATATTTTTAATATTTCATGCATAATATTTTTATGAAAATCTGAAAACAAATCATCACCATCATCATTTTTCATCATCACAACACAAAGTCTTAAGACAATCTCTTAAGCACTCTTTTACTTTTAGCAATATTTCTATACTGGGATTAGCTTGACGACCTAGCGAGCGGCGACTCCATGAAATGGTCTATAACAACGACAATGTCCTTTGAAATTATTGTTAGAAGTCCCTTTTATTTTTCATCAAATCACACCACAACAACCAATTTGTTTATATCAGATTATTTCATTTAAATTTTATGGCATGACATAAAATTATAATTTTTTCAACGACATAATTACATGAATAATCAATCAACAATTCCAAAATTGAAGCATCATCAAACATATGGACAAGTCATATCACAAAAAATATATATATATATATATATATATATATATCAAAATATATGTACATCATAACACAACTGGATTGGTATGCCACAATCTATACCCTGGCATACTCAATCCTCTCAAAAATATACAGTCCAGCCAAAGAGCAACTAGTCTCGAGAAGCCCTCGAGCTCTCAGCCTCATCTCCTCTCCCACCCTGGCGTGGAGGAGGTGGTCCCATCGAGGTCCGTGTTGTATCGTGGGTCCTCACAATCGATCGTGAGGATGTCCTCGATGATCCCATCATGATCGAATCGCAATAGGGGTTGGCAGCGGTATCCTCTGGTTCTCTGGAACCACATGATAGTACAATCCCTGATAGAATGCGGTCTGAGCAATAGACCGTGCCAGATCCCGAGTGCTCACCCCTCCGCTTCGAGCCCTGAGTCATGTAGCCTCATCCTGTAGTGTCTGCACCTGAGCCCGAAGGTGGGCATTCTCAGCCCGGAGAGCCGCCATCTTGCTGCTCTCCCCCACCTCGATACCCTTGCCCTTATCGGGCGATGCGGGCCTATCCCTCTGCTGAGAAGGGAGTACCTCCTCTCTCCTCTCTGCCTATTGTGGTCTCTCCAGAGACTGTGGCACTCTTCGACATCTCTCTTGAGGAGACCGTCATTGCTCCCTCCCTCTGTGACCCCTCGTTGCATCGATGGCAGCCTGGTGCCGCCTCCCCATCCGTCGCACCACGGTGTGCATCGGACCCTATGCCCTCGTCATCCGAGGAGGGCGGATGCCTGCGTACCAGGCATCATATCCGTCTGTCACCCCAGCGTCATCCCCATCCACTGGCTGAATGGGGGCATCATCCGCGTCCTGACTCCAGAATCATTGCATATCTGGAGCCCCGCTCAGTGTAGTACTATCCCGGATAGTCCGAGAGTACTCGTAATCCTTGAGAGAAGGGATCCCCTATTGTAGACCGAACTATCACAAAACTCGGTCATAGCGGTGGAGCTCTACCTCTCCCCGCTCCATCCTTAGCCAGAAGACTCGCCTGATGCGAGCCAACTCCTGTCCATCCTCTCCCCACCCTGGGTGCTCTCTCCATGGCCTCCAGGTGATCTGGTCAGGGATGAGGTCGTCTAGCAACCTCCGGGACATCGACAGATCTATCCGTCGTTGTGACCCTCTCTGGAGCCACCAATAGAAAACCCGGGGTCTCTCCCGGTCAACCCCTGTTAGTGGAAGCCCTACCGGCCTTCGCACCGCAATGTGCTCCCAACACCAAACCTGTAGCAGCGATGTCAAAACCAGACATCGACCTCCCTTGTATACGACCCCGTACAGGATCCTATACAAGCGGCATAGCACAAAGCTGCCCCAAGCAAATCTATAGCCGTGGTCTCTCATATCGTAGACCACATCTGAGAGTAGCCATGGTAACCTGCATCCTCTCTGGTGGCATAGAAGTAAGCCACCCACTACCCCTACCAAAACCCGAGTCAATCGAGATGCCCCAGGCATCTACCATAATGTCTCGATGTTCACTCCGCCCTTCTCCAGGGTGAAGCTAGGATCTCCGCACAGTCGCATCATGGCATGGCCCTGATTGGCCGTAGGAGTCATCAATCGTCCCTGTATGGGGATCCTCAAGATCCTCCATACATCCTCTAGAGTGGGAGCCATCTCCCCTGTCGATAACCGAAAGCAGGACGACCCCGGATACCACCTCTCTGCTAGGGCTATCAGTAGCCCCATGTCTGTAGGTATTTGTGGCATCTCTGCCACATGTTGTAGCCCAACCTCTGATAGTCGGCCTCGCTTCGCCTGATTGAGTGCGGCTACATCATCTCTTAGCCCCCCGTATTTCCATTCTCAACTTTTTAGTAATCCCCTCTGCAAAATAAACAAACAATAAAAATCATTAATAGATAATCATTAAAATCAATTTCATCTTATAAAAAAAATGATGATATCGTCCACTATTGGACGATATCGTCCTAAATTGAGTCAAATCGTCCTTTGTAGGATGAAATCATCTCCAATTTCTCAACTTGGGGATCGCCCCTTGTTGGACGGGATCGCCCCTATTTCGTCGATTTTGCCCCTAGACGAAATCGGCGATCTAGGGACGATTTCGTCCCGACGTCGTCGACGGCCTAAAAATGGCCGTGATGCCCCAAAAATAGTCAAAATTTCAATTAAAAACCACACAAATCAAAATTAAAAACATAATTCACCAAGTTTAGATCCTTACCCGCAACCCGCGTCGGACCTCTGTCGATCTGTGCGTTGTTTCCACCATTTTTCCTGTAGAGCTCTAAAACAGCCAAAATGAACAGTAAAAATGAATTAGGGTTTTACCCTATTTTTCTTAATTTTATTTAAAAACAACATTTTTTTTAAAATTTGCTTTTCCGCGCTTTTACCTCAAACGTTCGATTTGGGTAAAAACTCGGAGGGGGCACCATAGTAAGCAGTTGTACGATTCGACCTAGAATCGTCGTCTAAAAAATTGAGTAAATTTTTGCTTTCTCGTAAAGCGGGAAGAACTCGTCTTTAACGCATTTTCTTTGAAAAATTTGCTAAAGAGGGGGCAAAATGTAGCACCCTAAAATTGGCGCAGTTAAACCCTTAGTAAAAAGATAAAATTTGAATTTTAACCCCGAAACCGCCCGTTAACCGCTCACCCCATTTTTCGTGCCATTTTTAGGAGTTGTTTTGACCGTTGGACGATATCGTCGCCGATCAGACGAAATCGTCCCAAGTCGGACGAATTCGTCTAGAACAGAACGTCCAGACGATTTCGTCCCAAAACTGAATTTTCATAATTAGATTCTGTTTCAACAACCTCTCCAACTTGGGCAGAAGCGTGTCTGCGTAGTTGGAGATTCCTCCGCTGAGGATCTCCCAGATTGGGATGATCCCCAACCTCTTAACCTCCCCCTAATCCTATATAAACTTGGGATTTTCCCAGTTTATACCCCTGGCTGATCATTCCCCTGCAATTCTAGTCTTGTTGTATTAGAACATCCTCGCCCCCATCATTTGCATTTGTATTTTCAAGTTTTTCATTGCAGGTTTTCACTGTGCTTTAGCTGGAGGAAGCTCGGATCGTCGCAGGCGATTCCAGATGATTTCAGACGATCTTGTCGCAGATCGACGACGATCTCGTACGATTGGAGGCGATCTCGACAGCAGTTCAGACTGGGGGCAACCAGAGCCCTGAGTTTGCATTTCTCATCTTTCTTCTTTATTTTACTATGCATTAGCTTGATTTATTTTCATTCTCGCATCCTGGAGTTCACCTCATCTAGCATAAATGCATGATAAAGTTAAAATAAGTTATTAAAACAATGTATTTCCTTTAAATATGCTATCTAGATTTATCAATTAAGCATTCATACTATCATTTCCATTATTTTGCATTATTCTTGCAGTAGCATTTTTGGTTTTTGGTGTCTGTTTTTGTGATTGCAGGCTTCTAACGGATTCGTCTAATGAATTCGTCAGATCGACGATGATCTTGTCTGATTTCAGACGATCGACTATGATCTGAGATGATTCTGTTCAATTGTAGATGATCCTATCATATTCGGGACGATCTGAACTCCTACAAGCTTCAGAATCTTCATCAGACATCCGAAATCAGGTGCATTCTTTCTTATTTAAGTATATTCCTGGTATTTAGGATTCATTCATGCTTTATGTATTCATATAAATTGGCATTTCATATAGAATAGCTTAGATTCATTACTGGCCAACCTAGGGATATGAATGATTAAAGTACAAAATGAACACATCAAACCCATTCTCAACCTAGGCGTGGAAAGCGCCACTCAAAGTTTCCTGGTGAACCCCACCATCCATCAAAAATTCACCTTTATACCCCTCCCCAGAGAGGCACGACCTTCAAAGGGCCTCTCAGTCCGAGGTATTGTTCCATCCTTCTCGCATCCCCCTTTCGGGCATGGATCCTTTAGCTTGAAGGTAAGGGCACGAAAAATTTGGGTCGATACACACCCCTTTTGCTCTGTTCCATCCTCATGTCCTCCTAAGTACAACAAACGAGTTGCAAACAACCCTCTTCCTGCAATGCTTGATTGCACCTAGGGTTTGCACCCCTTTTGCTTTGTTCCATCCTCATGTCCTCTTGAGTACAATGAGTGGGCTACAAACAACCCTCTTCCTACAACGCTTGATTGCACCTAGGTTTTGCACCCTTTTCAATCTGTTCCATTTTCATGTCCTCCTTATAATATGTGTTATTTAAATGTAACGATGTTTTCTTCTTTTTTTACTGGAGAAAAGGGGTTGTACTTAGGACCCCCACCCTTGAGAAATCACATCTCTCTCCTTTAGATATTGAGATTTTACCTATTCAATTCTCATCTCAAATGAGTTTCTATAGCTAGATACCTACATCTTTTTCATTGCTTGAATTTTTAATTTTTTTTATCTTCTTCAATTTTTTTTTATAAATACAAATATTTCAAAATTTAGCATCCCTCTTCTTGACATTTTTTTATAGCAACCTTCAAAATACCAAAACTCCACCTCTATTGTCTATGCACTGCATATTTTTTTAAAGAAAAGTACACAATAACTATTTTGTAAATGGTAATAGCTGACTACAAAGATCCAAAGAGGCCAAAATGGCATGTGTGAAGATTATTGGAACAAATTATCCTTTGCCAATAATGAAGAGGTTTTGCTGGATTTTCTTCTAAAGATTCTGAGTTTAGAGGGCTCTTCTCTAATAGCTCTATTAGCAAGAGCATCAGCTAACTTGTTAAAATCCCTGCTGACATGGAAGTATTGAACTTGGATAAAATGACTAGATAGACCTTTTATTCTATCCAATATATATATATTTTTTGGTAAGTTGAAAGTTTATATACAAAAAGCGGGTTTTTTAAGAGGATCCCAAAACCTTATTACAAAAAGGGCCATAGCACCTTGAAGTCAACCAAAAGGGTTGGAGGATCCCAGAAGAGAAAACTGAAAGAAAAAATAGCCAAAAACAAGAAAGACAGTGTGAGAAAGTCGTAGCATATGGACGCCCAAATCTACAAAAACCGTCAGAGAGACACCAACTGGTAAAATAGCTGCCCTACCCTGGTAGTCGAGACTCAACCCCTCAAAAAATAGAGTCCTCTGCTCCTTAGTTCTTGGTGACTTCCTTTGGATCATTAGAAGTCTCACTGTGCTTTCAAGCAAATCATTTGAGGACCTTGATAGTACCATTGGCAGACTTTATAATATTAGCCATCGAATTGATGGTGAGCTCCAGGAGGAGGTGGGTGGAAGAGACCTCACTGCCATTGTTAGAATCTGAGATTACGTGCATTGGTGAGGACACCTCCTGCTTGGGCCTCTTAAGGTGCATGAAGGACCTAGGAGTTAAGGAGACGTCCTCTATAGGAATCCACTTCCTTTAGAGAGCGCATCTAGCACTCCTGTGGGGAGAGGGCTTGCACCAGCCCATAGGGCTAGGTTTTCCATCCTTGGGAGGGCTCACATTGCGGGTTCCAAAACTGGTGGGGGAATCTAGGGGGGATTGGATGCCAAGGGGGTCACCTTTTGGAGAGGAGGTTTGTTTGCTATGACATGCTTAAGGATAACCACAAGAAGGCCTTGGTGTAGGGGTTTGGCATGGGTTTTCTAGCACTTTTCAATAGAAATGGTGAGGGAGTACAACAAATAGTCTGGGACACACACTTGCTTGGCTTCGCGGAGGTGGTTAACAAAACTAAGATGGAAACTACGTAGTGGTTTCTTAGGGTCATAGCAAGTGACATATTGCATAATTGGAACAATGACTTCATTCCAGGGGTTGGGCAGAGAGGACCGATAAAGGGTAGACTTGTCCCACCCAAGATTCTTGCCCTTGTTAGGAAACTGGTCAGTTTCCTCCTCCCAATTATGTTTATCCTAGTGAATAAAGTGCCTAGTAGGGGGCAGCCCTGTAATCTCACATAGCAGCTCCAAAGTGACTCTGAAGTGGACACCATAGACTTTGACCTCACCTCTATCCCAGGTATCCACGAAGTCCTTGGTGATCTCTTCGTTTAGCCCTTCAAACTTGTGTAGAAAAGGGGTGAACCCCTTGGCATCCATGAAAGCTTGTGCAATGCTTTCAAGTTTGAGCTGGGTTGGCTCCACGTAAATAGTTGCCATGGGCACCGAGGGGGAAAACGAGAAGTGGGGAAGACTGGGGCACGACGGTGGGCGAGGCGCAGGGGACCCAGGGGAGCAGGGGTCGAAGGGCATAGGTTGAACCACAGAAAGCCAAAAGGAACAGGGGCCAAAGTAGGATGATACGCAGAAGGAAAGATGGTGTGGATGGATAAAAAGACTCTCAAGGGAGGCTCATGGGTAGGGGAAGCATCGTTGAGAAGCCACCTTTTGCATGGGGACTCAGCATCGGAAATAAAATTTTGCACGTGCGAAGGGTGGCAGGGAGGGGTGCTGATGTGGATGGGAGAAAAATGACCACTTTGGAAAGTCCTCCGACTTCGGGCGAGGTGGAAAAAAATCTGGAGAAGATTCAGGAAGGGCTTATTGGAGCATCGAGACCTGGAGTGGTGACGAGAGTGAATCCCCACGAGTTTTTCTTTGGCTGAGATTGCATTCTCGGGGGTGGGCTGACATGATCCGATACCTCCCACTTCCCAATGAAGGGATCATCATTCGAGATCGTGCACCAGATGTGGGTTGTGGGCCACCATTGGAGGAGTCCCCTCATGTCTTTGTTGATGTGGGTCCTTACCATCATGGTTGAGATGCTGCCAAGTTGGCTTTCCAACTCCCTATGGATAAGCGCCCAACATCGAACAACTCAAAAAATTGGACAAGGGTCCGAGATTGGAGCAACCTTAGCCTCACCCAAACCTGACGTGGCCCAGGGGGACACATCACTTTTAGACATTACACCTTGGCCTCTCGTAATTGGCTGCATCCAAAATGTCATGGGGGAAGTTTTGATGCCACACGGTCAACTGCCTAGAGGAGGCTCCCATATTGGCCATTCGATCTGCAATGGTGTTGGCTTCCCTGTACCTATGCTGGACCACTGAGGAGGCTCTAGATTGCAGGAGATTTCTGGCCTCTGTTATTGTGTTGTTGACCCTCCAAGATGGAGTTTTAGAGTTATTCAAATAATTGATAACGTTCATGGAGTCTCCCTCAATGAGAAGTCTTCTAGGATCCTCTGCGAGGAGGTAGAGGCCTCTCCAAAGAGCCCTAGCCTCAGCTACATGATTGGTCTGGATGCCCAAAAATTTTGAGAAGGCAAGAATCAACTCATCATGATGGTCCCGGACGACGCCCCTAGCACTACCAGAGCCTGGGTTTCCTTTTGATGCCCCATCGAAATTGAGTTTTATCCATCCTTCGAGGGGGCTCCCAATGAATGTTGGCTCTAGGGTGGACAGAGATATGAGAGCAAGTGCCTTCGCCTTCGTAGGGGATGTTGAGGGTTTTGAAGATGGAGGATTCTATGGCAGACTAGGGATCGGATGGGCATGGAGCAAGCTTAGCATTTTTTATGGTAAAAGCAATGGCCCTGGAGGCGACTGAGAGAGGATCCCTGGAAGAGTCGGTGAAGGCTCTGCTATTGCGTTCGAGCTAGATCTGCCAGAGGAAGTGGTGAAGGCACACCTCCTAGAGGAACCGAAGCCTAGGATTGTGGAAGGGATTGGACCACTAGGAAAAAATGTCATTGATAGACTTCGAGGGAGCCCATTGAATGTGGAAAGAATCCAAGATGAACCCTAGGATGGTGGAGGAAAAGTCACAACTCAAGAACAAGTGATCAGTAGACTCCCAATCAGCCATACAAAGGTAGCACCTATTGGGGACTGAGAAGCCTCTTTTGTGCAGATTTTCTATAGTAAGAGCTTTGTTTTGAATGGCAAGCCAAGAGAAGAAACTAACCTTGGGAATCAATTTTTTCTTCCATACCAGGTTGAACGGAGTGAGCGAAATCTGAGAGGATGTTTGGATGCTATATGCTGATTTGACTGTGAACATGCCACTATCGGATCCTTTCCAAATAGGCTTGTCAGGACCTTCTCCGGTGGGAATGGTAGTTGAGTTGAGGATGATGGACAGGGAGTTCGCAGCCTCATCCAGGTTGTTGCCATTGATCGTTTTCCATTGAGGGTGACTGCCGGAGCGGGAGATAAAGTCAACCACTCTGCTCCCAAGAGTTGAATCCGTAAGAGCCTTGAGGCCCTCTATATCTGGATTGTCAATCAGGGGATCATCTTGAACCCACCTGTCGCTCCAAAAATCGATGTTGTCGCCATTACCCAGAATCCATCGTAAGCCTTTTTGGATCAAGTGCCTGGTTTGAGTGATGGATTTCTAGAAGACCGATCCGCTCAGAGGGACCCCTTCATCCAGGATTTGGTGATTAGCAAGATATTTCTTTTTGATAATCTGAATCCACTCAGCTGTGTCGTTGGTGAGGATCCTCCAAGTATGTTTTTCCAGCAGCGCTAAATTCATTTTGGAGGTTTTTTTGAAACCTAGGCCCCCTTGCTCTTTGCTTTTGCACACAATATCCCAAGCAACGAGTGGGATTCTAGTCTTCACATCAGTTCCCGACCACAGGAACCTCTTCTATAGTTGTTCGATCTTGCGGCACACTGCCTGGGGGACTTTGAAGACAGACAGGAAGTAAATAGGGATGCCTTGGAGGTAAGCCATAGAGAGAGTGGCTTTGGCAGCCTGGGATAGGAGATTTCCTTTCCAAGCAACTAACTTTTTTTGGATTCTCTCAATGACGTTGTTCCACATGGACTCCTTTGGATTGCTGAAGAACAAGGGGAGCCCAAGGTAGGAGGATGGGAATGAGTCAATGGTGCACCCGAGGATCCGGGCTATCTTGGTTTGTTGGGCTATGGGAGTATTAATGAAGAACACTTTACTTTTGATAAAGTTTACCTTTTTCCCAACAACATTTTTGTAGAGGAGGAGGATGTGCTTGATGGATTTGGCCTGAAGGATAGAAGCTTGAGTGGATAAAATAGTGTCATCAACAAATTGTTGATGGGTGATAGGGCTGATGCCTGACGCAACTTGAATGCTAGAAATCCTCCGGCTCTGGCAGGCAACTTTAAGGGCTCTGCCCAAAGAGTCAACCAAGATGATGAAGAGGATGGGCGAAAGTGGATCTCCCTGGAGGAGGCCTCTAGCACTCGGGAAAAACCAAGCAGGGGACCCGTTAACAAGGATAGAGAACCAGGAGGATGAAAAATAGATTTTGATGAGGTCGACCCAAGTTGGGTGAAAGCCAAACTTGAGGAGGACGTCAAGGAGGAAATCCCAATTGACCCTGTCGAAAGCCTTGTTCATATCGAGCTTGAGGAAAAAAGTAGGCTTCTTTGCGAGGGAGGCAGAATGCAGGGTTTCATGAACCGTAATGACACCATCCAGGATGTTCCTACCTTTGACTGAGCTACCTTGACTAGGGTCGATGATGAGAGGGAGGATCATCTTCATACGGTTGGCCATAACTTTGGTGAGGACCTTATAAAGGATATTACACAAACTGATGGGTCGGTAATCGGACATGGACCTGCAGGAGGAAGACTTGGGGATGAGGGCTATGAAGGTGGCGTTAATCCCACGGGGGATGGATCGAGTGGTCTAGAATTCTTTGATGGAGGCACACACATCCGAACTGATGATGTCCTAGAAGGCTTGAAAGAACCGGGGGAAAACCATCCGGACCAGGGGCCTTGTCAGGTTGCATGGAGAAGAGGGCTTCCTTGATCTCATCTTGGGTGAAAGGGCTGAGGAGCATGGAGTTAGATATCGAAGGAACAGAGAGGGGGATATTGGCCAGAAGGTCAGACTTGGCTTGGTCATCACACTCGGAGGGGCTGCCAAGAAGAGATTGAAAAAAAGAGATAGATTCAGACCTGATCTCGAAGATGTCCTTGGTGGTGGATCCATCACTGCGAGTGATCTCCCAGATTTTGTTCGAGCCTCGGTGTCTCAAGGTGGAAGCGTGAAAAAACTTGGTATTGGAGTCACCATATTTGATCCAGAGGGCTCTTGAATTTTGTCACCATAAAGTTTCCTCTCTCGCTAGAATATTGTGGTACTCAGCAAGGAGGTTTCGCTCTTCATCCCTGATGGTTCTGCTTTGATCTCCAACTTCTATTTTCCCTTTGATAGCTTGGAGCTTCTCTGCAATAGCCTTCTTGCTTTCGAAGATGTTTCCAAAGACCTCCCTGTTCCAAACCTTGAGTTTTTCTTTGACCAATTTGAGCTTTTGGGAAATTTGGAAAGAGGGGGAACCGGTGAAAGGTTGCTACCACTAGAGGGACACTTGGTTTCTGAGGTCGGGGTGGTGGAACCACATTGACTCAAAGCGGAAGGGGGACTTGAAAGAGGGAGGCTTGCCTACTTCAAGGAGAAGGGGGCTATGATCAGAGTCGATCTTAGGGAGGGCAAGGAGGGACGCATCCCCAAAGAAGGGGATCACCTCTTTGGAAATGAGGAACCTGTCAAGCTTCACCTGAATGAGACCACTTCCTGTTCTTCTATTGCTCCAAGTGAAGTTGGCCCCTTTGATATGAATATCGAGGAGTTCATTATCATTTAGGAACTCGCTAAAGTCCTCCATGCTTTTGTTTATGGTATTGAGCCCTCCCCTCTTGTCTGAAGGGTACAAGGGGGTGTTGAAATCTCTAGCAATGACCCAAGGGATAGTGCTAAAAGTGCTTCTCATTTGGCTGATCGAGTTCCACAAGCCTGCTCTTTCAAGGGGGGAGTTCGGGGCGTATACATTGGAAAGGACCCAGGAGAAATTGTTGGTTTTACAATGAAAAAATATGTTGATGATTCTATTAGAAGATGACAAGAGTCTCCCTTCGACCTTTGATGGATCCCACAGGCACATGAGCCCTCCCGAGGATCCTTGAGCAGGGCTATAGAGGACTTCTCCCCTATTCTAGATTGTTTTGGCAGACTTGAGAGAGGAGGCGTCATCATTTTTGGTTTCTTGAAGAATGAAAATGGTGGGCTTATGCTCTTTCCTTAAGTTAGCAACGAGGCATTGTTTGGTTGCTCCATTCAGGCCTCTCACATTCCATGAGAGGATCTTCATTAACACTTTTTTTGGGATTTTTTGCCTCCCTTCACCTATTGAAGGGGAGGTTTGTTTCCTTTTGGTTCATCTTTCTGTAGATCTGGATTCCCAGAGAAGAGAGTTGCTTGGGTCCCATTAGCTATGTCTTCCTTAGTCTCTTTATTCCTTTGCTCGACGATGGACGGTCTTCCTCTTTTTTTATCGTAGCCAAAGTCGATGGAGGATTTTTTGCTTCGGGTGTTTTTTGGGCTGAATCTATCAGGCTGTTGGTGGTTAGCCAAAGGGCTTCCCATATCTTCAATAGGGAGGTAGTGTGCCTCGAGAGGGGTAAGGGATGGCCCTGATCTAGTTGGGGAGGAGATGGGGGAGCAGGAGGTCGGATTCCCAGAATCATCAGTGGGAAAATCATCTTGAATATGATTAGCGATAACAATGGGAGAGAGAGGAGGTACCTGGACCTGATTGGGCTCCTCAGGAGGAGTGGCCATTCCTTTACCTTTGCCTTCATAGGGAGCTTCCTTTCCTTGCATTGGGACATAGCGTTCCTCACTGCCTTGAGGTGTCATGGCTGAGGATGCCTGACCAGGGTCCCTAGGGGCACTCCTTGGGGGAGGAGGGTTTTGAGTCTGCTCCCTAGGAGGGCCTGCACTATGCTTTGCACCCTTTTCGGGCCCTTTAGAGGCTAGAGACTAAGCTTTTAGGGTGGGGCACTGGTTCCTTAGGTGTCCCTGGGAATGACAATGCACGCAGAAAGTAGGTTTGTTCTCGTATTCCAGAGGTTGGCACCTTCTGTAGGAGGATCCGTAAATGAGGTTGACAAAGGTGGGAAGCTCAAAATCCAGGTTGGCATTGATACAAATGCGAGCATGGACCATCCGTGACCAAAATTTGGTGGATGAATCGATCGCTACTAGCTCATCGATAGTTCTGGAGATTCCTCTGAGAACGTCCTCATGCCAGAACTGAAAGGGGAGGTTTGGCAACCTAACCCATATTGGGGTGACGTTGATGTTTTGGGTGTTAGGGTCAAAATATTCAGCCCATCGATGGATGAAGAGGCTCCTTCTTCCTAGGAACCAAGGTCCTCCGGTTAGGATTCTGCATGCATCCTCTTGGTTGTTCAACCTAATGGCAAAAAAATCCCTGGATAGGGCAACGATCTCCATGTTCCCACTTGTTCTCCATTTGGAATAGGCCCACTTCCTGATGGTCTCCATGTTTGGGCGACCTCCGATGAACTTGCCTACCAGAGAAAATTTTCCATGGTGAGGTAGCTTGACATCAGACTATCCGGTATCACTAGATCCGTGTCGTTGGGTACTAGATTCTAGGGTCGGGGGTTTAGGGAGGGGCCCTTGGTTGACCGTCTGGGCATAGGAAACAATGTCGGGTTTGTCCGGATCGAAACCCTTCCCAAGGGTTTGACCAACCAGTGGGTCCCCTTTGTTCGGAGGCTCCTTTCCATGCGATGGGAAGGAGAAAACCCCACTGGTCGGATCCTTACCTGCATTGCTTGCATCAGATCCTATCATGGATCCTCCATCCTCTAAACAGCTGCGTCTACCTAAACCTGCTCCCTTTGCCATTGCCCTATTCAATATGATTTGAAGTTGAATAGAGTTGATCCTTTTGTCACCTGAGAGGGCATTAGTAATGAGAGAGGAATCACCATAAATATGCAAGAATTGTAGTCGTTGCTCAGCTACTAATTTGAGCCCTATCTCACAAGCCAATGCCTCAACCACATTGTTGGAAGTAATTCCAAGATTAATGCAATATTTTATGGTGTTGTCCTTTGTCACAATTACTCCTCCTACAACTACAATTCTAGGATTGGCCTTAGAAGCCCCATCAAAGAACAAAGTAGGATAGTGAATTCTTGGGCACATGACAATTGAGTCAGTTTTGGGTTCTGAAATAAGATCTTGGAGGCCAAAATTGTGTATAATTTGTAATTCTGAATCATTTAAACCTTGGAAATTTTGGCTGAGTTTAAAGGTAGCTCTCAGATTGTTGATTATTCCTGCAGTGATTCTTTCTACAAGGGTACTATTATTCTCTCCTTTGTTATCAAAGATTCTTTTGTTTCTATCTTTCCAAACTATCCAAATGATGAAGAATGGAATGGTTTTCCAAAGGTATTTTATAATGGACTTTCCTCTCAGTCCCCACTTGTATTTCCTTTGCCAATTAATTAGGCACTCTTTTGCATTCAAAAAACCAGTTATAGGAGATCCAAATCTATTGGTGATTGAAGTAAAGACCAAGAAACTCATTTCATGATCATTGGAGAATTTAATGCCATAACCAAGCTGAATGAATAATTTGGAGGAATTAGGAAATTGACCCAAAGTATGAAAGATTTCTCAGCTTTTATTCAAAACAACAATCTATAGGAAGTTGAGTTTGAATAAGACAACTATACTTGGACCAACAATAGGAGAGGCCAGAGCCTAATAGTAGAAAAATTAGATAGATGCATTCTCTCGGATCATTGGCTAGATGAAGGCACTTGTGCTAAAATTAATACCTTAACAAGGATTGGTTAAGATCTTTGGCCAATAAGAGTTAACATGGTGGTAAGTAAATTAAAAAAAATATCATATATTAAATATGAGCAGATGTGGGAAGACCATCCTCAATTTGTTGATATGATAGCTCAAACACGGAATTCTTTAGGGTAATGGTGGGTTGTATGCTCTTCCAAACCAAATTAAAGCTATGACATCTAGATTAAAATAATGGAACAAGAACACCTTTGGAAACATTTTTGAGAAGAAATAAGAACTAAAAGATCAACTTTCAAAATTCCAAAAAGGTGATGAAAATAACACAAGCTTAGAGGAAAGGGAGTTGCTTAGTAAATATCATAATATTTTAAGGAAGAGAAATTCTAGAGATTAAAATAAATACAAACTTGGTTAAAAGGAGATAAATATATAAAGTTTTTCATAGGATGGCTATAGTACAGATATCATCTTCTAGAATTAGTAGAATAAAATCAATAGGACGGGTTTGGATTGAAAATCAAAGTGAAATTATAAAAGAGGTAAAGTCATTTTATCAAAATATTATAGGTTTAGAGGAGATATAAGTTCTTAATGATAATATTCTTCAAGATGTTCCTTCAGTTATAACAAATGAAGACAATAGGAAACTGGTGGAGCCTATTACTCTAGAAGAAGTTCATTTAGCTCTTTTATATTTTAAAAAGGATAAATCCCCTAGTCCAGATGGGATCTATGCAAATTTTTACCAACATAATTAGGATATAGTGAATGATTATTTAATGGTGGCAGTGGAACATTCTAGGGTAAAACAATACATTCCTTATAAAATAAATGCAACTTATCTTACCCTAATTCCAAAAAAGAAGGATGCTGAATTGTTTAATTCTTTTAGACCCATAAGCATACGTAATATGGCTTATAAGATTATTTTCAAAGTGATGATAAATAGATTAAGGCCATTTTTAAACACAATCATTTTAGAAGAGAAAGGAGGATTTGTGAAAGGGAGACAAATTCTGGATGGGATCATAGTAGCTCATGAAGTTATACATTCAACAACTTCAAGAAAAGAGAAAGCTATGATCTTAAAACTTGATATGAGTAAAGTCTATGATAGGTTTAAATGGGATTTTCTTTTTGTAGTTTTAGATAAGTTTGGTTTTGGGAAGAAATGGGTTAGATGGATTAAAGCTTGTGTCTCTACATTTTCTTATTCAATGTTGGTCAATGGGTTAGTGACAAATATTTTATAGCCAAGAAAGGCCTTAGACAAGGAGATCCTCTATCTCCTTATTTGTTCATTATTATGGTAGATTTTTGATTAGGAACTTAAAGAAGGCTTACAAATATGTGCTTATAAGTGGACTTAAGGTTAGTAATAACATCGATAATATCACCCATCAATAGTTTGTAGATGATACAACCCATTTTGGAAGGACTAGGATAAATGAGGCCAAAACTTTGAATAATATTTTAAAAGGGTACGAAAGAGCTTCAGGAAAAAATATTAATAGGACTAAATTTAAAATTTACTTCCTTAACACTCCTGCTAATATCAAAGCAAGAATTTATAGGTTGCTTCAAATGGAGGAGGCAAATTTACCAACAACTTATCTAGAGATGTCTTTATTTGAGGGGAGAATGAGGATAAATTTATGAAATCCAATTATTAGTAAAGTTTAAAATAAACTTCCAGTTTAGTAAGGTAGATGATTATCATTAGCATGAAGAGTGAAGTTAATTAAGTCGGTCTTACAAGCCATTCCAACATATTATATGTCATTGTATTCTATGCCAAAATTAGTTGAAATTTTTTTAATCTTTATTATACGATCCTTTTTATGGTCAGGTTTACATGATAAAAGAAAATTTCCTTTCGTGAAATGGAGCAAGTTGTGTGATGACAAAACTAGAGAAGGTCTTGGTTTAAGAGCTTCTACAAATGCAAACTTAGCTCTTAGGGGAAAAGTTATCTAGAGATTGTACACAGAGAGTCAAAGACAATGGGCAAGAATTATTCTAAGTATGTTGATCCCAATGACCCAAATTTAATATTTACTACATTCTATCTTCCAAATGGTTTTGCTCTTTGGAATGGTTTAAAAAATCTATTGATCTTATGATTAAAGGTTTAAGATGGGTGGTGGGAACTGGAGAAAAAAATTCTATTTAGATGGATACTTTGTGTGATAAAAAACCACTCAATTTAGATCCAGTTTTGAAACCTTGGATGAGATTGCTTCAAGACAAATACGGTGATAGGGTTTCAAACATTTTGTACAAGGATCGAGAAGGAAGATACAAATAGAAAGAATATTTTTTTACAAGTATACAAGACATTGATGCTAGGAGGCAATTGATTAGAAAGATAACAACTGTGATTATTTCAAGGGGTGCCAAGGAAAAATTGATTTGGGAGTTGAATAGCTTAGGAGAGTACACAACAAGAAGTGAATATAATGCTCAACACCAACATAATAATAATATCACTAGAATATGGAAAGATATTTGGGATAGCCCAAGCATTCCTAAAGTCAAAATGTTTTTTTGGCTAGTAGGTCATAGAAGAATTTTATCTTGGGATAACCTTATGAAAAGGGTTTTTCATGGCCCCTCTCAATGTGTTTTATGCAATAAAGAGGAGGAGAATATTGACCATCTCTTGGTACATTGCTCAATAGTCTGGAATCTATGGCAATGGATTCTTAATATATTTGGTAAATGCATGGTTATGAATATTAGAATTGAAGATTGGTTAAAGCAATGGTAGATCACTTATAAAAGTGAGTCTTTACAGAGAATATGAGATATAACAAAAGATAAAATACTTTGGACTATATGGCTAGAAAGGAATAGAAGAATATTTAAAGGAAATAAAAGCAGTTTAGAGGTAATGAAAAAGAAGATATGTTTAACCATAGAGGAGTCTAAACCAACCCTATCAACTCACCCAATCCCTAATTTGGAAGCAGAGAGTCTTGATAGATGGAGTCAAGTCATTAGATGGAATTATGATGTTGGGTACAAGAGAAGCAAAATAAGGTAAAGAATATAAAGTGGAAACCACCAGATGTGGAGTGGATTAAATTTAATTTTGATGGAGCTTATAAAGGAAATACAAGACCAATAGAAGGAGGAGGAATAATTAGAAATAATAGAGGAGATATTTTATCTCATTATGCTTTCAATTGTGGATTTAAGACAAATAATGAAGTTGAAGCTTGGGCAAATTTAGAAGGGTTAAAAATATGTAAAAAAATGAAATGGAATAGAGTATGGATGGAAGGTGATTCTCTCATAGTAATAAATGTAATTTTGAGGAAAGCAAAGGCTCCATGGAACGAATAAGAGATAATTGTGGAAATTCAAGATCTTGCTAAAGAGTTTGAATAAATCAGGTTTACACATATATGAAGGGAAGAAAATAAATGTGCAGATAAGCTATCCAATAGAGGGGTTTTGATTGAGGGTCGTGAAGTTAACATCTCCTTTCCATGGTTAGAGGAAGTAGAAATTTTAGTTGAAGCTGACCAAAAATGATGTTTGCCTAAATCATTTGATGATTAAGATTTACTTTAATGTTTTCTATTGGTAATATCTGTTTTATTTTGTAACAATAAATATGTGTTCATTTAAAATATTTATTATAATTTGTGTGGTTGCACTTGTGTTTTAGGAAGGAAACTAGCAATCCAAATTTGGTAAAACGAACTATGATAGTGCGATGTTTTGGAAATATTACTCTACTAAGATGCAAGGCATAGATAGTAGAGGTGAAGTTTTTGGCATTGTGAAGGCTGCTATAGGAAAATGTCAAGAAAGATGCTAAATTATGGAGTAATTGTATTCAAACAAAGATTTGAAAAGATCTAGAAAATGAAAATCAAGAATTCAAACATTTTATGTAAAATGATGTAGGTTTCTAGCTATAGCATCTCAATTGAGATGAGAAGTGTATCTATTTGTAAAATATCAAGCTCTAAAGAAGAGAGATGTAATTTTTTAAGGGTGGGGGACCCAAGTACAACCCCTTATTATCAAGCAAAAATAAAATATCTATTGGTGATTAAAAGCCATATAGGGGTGACTGTTTTGCACTCGAAGAATAAGTGGTTCATGTTATCATTGTTCTGCATGCATCTGACACAAATATGAGGGCCCAAAATGTTTCTCTTCTGCAAATTGTCCCCTGTAAGAACTTTGTTTTGCAAGACTAACCAAGCAAAGACTTGGATTCTGGGAGGTAAATTAAGGTTCCAAATAGCTGCCAGCTGCTTGTTAGGGGTTCCAGATAGTTGAAGTTGTGTACCCTTTTGAACAGTATAAACACCTGATTTATTAATCTCTCCCCAAATGAGTTGATCTGAGCACTGTTGTCTCAAAACTTTTAGATTGTTGTTAGCTGATTTAAATTGTTCCCATTCAGCTGAAAAAGGCTGAAGAAGAGCAAGATTCCTCCATTCAAGTTTATTATTTCTTCAGATTAGAATTTCATCGAGTTTAGAGATTTTCAATCGTGTAAACTCAGCTCTAAGATTATGACCACAAGTACTTAACACAGGAGGCTGACCAAGAATAGGATCAGTCCATATATCTATTTGAGAACCATCTCCTGGAAGCCAAGAAGTCTTATTGAGGATCAAATTTTTTGCCTCCACTATATGTTTCCATATGATAGAGGATCTGGGCTTTAGATTGATATTTCTAAGAAGAGTCAAACCTGAAGCAGTATCTGCATATTTGGATTTTAGAATTTTTTCCAAGGGGAATCAGGTGGCTGACATAAATTCCATAACAATTTAGCAGCCAAGGCTTTACTAACAATATCTATTTTTGTTATTCCAAGACCACCTTTGTCTTTTCCTACGGTAACCAGCTCCCAATTGACTAAATGAAACTTCTTTTTTCCATCCTGTTTCCCTCCTTGCCAAAAAACGTTTTTGATAAAACCATCAATAGATTGAAGAACACTCTTTGGAGCATGATAAATTAAAAGTTGATAGATTGGAAGCATAGACAAAACTGTTTTAATGAGAACTTTCCTTCCTACTAGACTAAGCCATCCATTGCTATATGCAAAAATTCACTTTTGGATTTTTTCAATAATGGGTATCCAACTATTTTTGGGTTTGAGATTGAAACCCATAGGGACTCCCAAATATCTGAAATGTTGGTCTTTTCCTTCTTTGAATCCAAGAATCTGAGAGAACCCTTTTTTTCCTGAAGGAGTAGTGTTAATAGTGAAAAATTGACTTTTGGAGTTATTAATAATCGCACCTGAAGCTGCTTCAAAACAAGATAAACAACTCTTAAACTTCCTGATATTGTATTTGGTAGCTTCTCCAAGCAGGATAGTGTCATCTGCAAATTGAGCATGAGTGATGGGTTTAGTTCCTCTAACAGCTGTGATGCCTTGCACCTTCCCTGCTCTTCGCATATTGCTCAAGGTTCTTCCTAGAGTTTCTGCAAGAAGGATGTAGAGGTAGGGAGAAAGGGGGCAGCCTTGACGAATTCCTTGAGAGGCTTTAAAAAAACCAACAGGTTCTCCATTGATTAAAGGGGATATCCAAGGGGCTTTGATGCATGCTCCAATCCATCTCACAAGTTGCACCGGAAATCCAAATTTGAAGAGTACTTTCTCCAAAAATTGGAGATTAACCCTATCAAAAGCATTCACCATGTCTAGTTTGATGACTATTTTCTTTAACTTAGTTTTGGAGTAGGAGTGTAAAGCTTCATGGACCATGATTATGTTATCATAGATCTGCTTTCCTAGAATAAAACCTCCCTACTCTTCTGAAATCAACTTGCTTAAAAGTTTTTTGATCCGGATAGCTATAATCTTGGTCATAATTTTGTATGAGCAATTACAAAGAGAGATAGGTCTAAATCTATTAAAGGAAGAAGAATTATTTTCTTTTGGAATAAGAGCAAGAAAGGTTGAGTTTATAGGCCCGATGAGCATACCTCTCTTTCTAACGTCCTCAATCATCATCAGTAAGTCAGACCCAACAAGAGAAAGGAACTGCTGATAAAAATTGTTAGTGAAGCCATCTGGACCAGGAGCCTTGTCTTTCGAAAGTGATCAAATAACAGACTCCAACTCTTCCTTGGTGATCATAGAGCTCAAATAAGTTTTGTCATCCTGATTAAGAATATTTAGAATATTTTGGAGCAGGGTGGTTTGGGCTTGAATGTCAGCAGATTCAAAAGAAAGCAGATTTGAGAAATGGTCAAAGGCCAATTCTTTTATCTTGTCTTTCTCATAATAAGTGACCCCATCTTTCTCAATAGCTCTGACAGAGTTTTTGTGGTAATTTTGAAGGGTTTTGAGATGGAAATATTTGGTGTTCCTGTCCCCCTATTGCAACCAGATCATTCTAGATTTCAACCTCCAATAAGCCTCTTCTTCTAAGCTCAGCTTGTAAAGTTCAGCCAACAATTCTTTCCTTCTATTAGTTTGCTGAGAAAGAGGGGCGATGTCTCAAATATCCTCCTCCAACTTCTCAAGTTGCTGCATTAAGTCCTCTTTTTGCCTTTTTATTGGCCTTTTGGATAACCAATTTTTGATCTCAGATTTAAGATGCTTGATCTTCTCACTCCATATTTCTTGTGGTCTTGTTGAAAGAGTTTTATGTTTCCAGTTTCTCTCTACTAGGTGATGAAATTCTTCCTGTTCAGCCCATCCAGGATTGTATTTAAAGGGAATTTTCCTTGTTGGTTGGTTATTTTGTTCCCACTCCAAGGAGATAGCTTTGTGATCAAAGATGGAACTTTGGATGATTTGACTAGAAAGAAGAGGATATAGAGCCAAGAAATTTTCATTGACTAAAAACCTGTCCAATCTTTCTGCTATGAATTGGGTCCCTGATCTCCTGTTTGTCTAGGTAAATTTTTCTTTTTGAGGGATGATGTCCTATAAATTATGTTGAGCCATGAAATGCTGAATCATATTTCTATGACAGTCATGATTTCTAATTTCCCCTATTTTTTCCAATGTGCCAAAGTCACATTCAAATCTCCTCCTATTATAAGATTTGTTGGTTGTGTTTGAGAGATCCAAAGATGTAAGTTTTCCCATGCCTCTCATTTGTTGTTGGGATTATTAGGTCCATAGAAGTTAACTAGAGTTATGCATATGCCATTGAATAAGGAAAATTTTAAAGCCAACCAATTACTATGTCTATGTTTTCCAATGCAAGTCAGTTGTTGTGGATCCCAAGCAGTTAAAATACCACCTAAAGCACCTAAAGAGCTTATTGCTTCAAACTCTGAATACCTCCAAATTTTGTGCCAATTTGAAGTCACCCCATTTTTTGATATTTTAGTCTCTTGAATAAACACTGCCATAGGATTTCTAAGGCTGATTAAGTCAAATAGGTAGTTTTTCTTCAAGGGACTACCCAATCCCCTATAGTTCCATGAGAGGACTATCATTTTTTAGATCCTTTCTTCTTTGCATATACCTCTATAGTAGCCTGAGTTTTATTTTGAATATCTTTTTGGGCCTGCTCTTCTCTTAAAACTTGACTTGATTTTCTACCTCTTGTTGATGAGCGAAGGGCAAGAGTTTCTCCAGGTATTACTACTTCAAACTGTTGAGTCTATTCAACTTCTTCTTTAGTTTCTTCATCGGATTGCTTTGACTAATTAAGGATGGGTTGTTGTTGTTCCTTGGGATGTTATAGGATGTTATTTAAATTTAGCTGCAAAGTAGCCTCAAATTCTGTATTATTGGGTTCACTAGTCTTTCCATTAAGTGAATTGGAGTGAGGGTCTGCCTCCTCTTCAATATTAAGAACAACAAATTTATTTGAACTTTGAGGGTTCTAATCTTTGTGGACTGGTCTTCTACAACTTCTAGACCTTTGAGACTTTCTAGCTTTTACTTGTTGGAACTCAACATCTATTTTTTGTCTCCTTGATTCACTTTTGTTGTTGCTTTAGTGGGACAATCTTGGGAGAAATGTCCATACTGATGGCAAGTTATGCATTTAAAGGGAATGTGCTCATAATCCAGAGGTTGAGTGTGGATCCAGTCCAAAAATTTTATTCCAATATTTTTTGGTAATCCTTTTTCAAATTGACCCTAACACAAATTCGGGCACAAACAACATTGTTTGCCTTGGGGGTGTTGTGACGTCCTTCACAACGACCCCAAAAATTGACGACCCACTTAAAATTTTAAAAATTTGTTTCCAAATCATTGTTTGAACTCATTTTTCGCTATTATCATCATGAAGATATTAGTTCTCAAAATGGTGTCATAGCAATGTTCATTATCAAAAAGGTTTATTTACATTTGGATATCACAAATCCACCGCTAAATTCACTTCGTGCTCGCTGAGTTGTTTTGATATATGCTTACCAAAGTCACTCCAAGTAAGCTTTTTAGTTCGTGTATTCATCTAAGGTTGTGTTTTGTTTGTTTATGCCATTGTATTGTGTGTCTTATGTAGTGTCATTAATTTGTTTTACAGAGGTAATTTTGTAACATAATTAGAATGTTCCTTTTGTAGTTGGGTTATGAAATTACTTTTGTTGTATAGTGATGTGTTAAGTTATGTGTGCATGGCCAAGGTTAGAAGCATAATATTATGTTATACTTTGGTGTGTTTATATGGTTGATTTGTTAAAGTTATATTTAGTGTTTTGTTATTTTTGTTTGTTTTTATATGTTATGTGGTGTATGTGTAAAGTTGATTTTGTTAATTTTAATTTGTTAAGTTATATATGTTAATGTTAAACACTTTATTATTAGTTTGTTTGTATGTTGATTAATTGTGTTGTATTGTTTTTATGTTTGTTATGTTGTTTGTTTAAGTTAATGTTGTAAATTAAAATTTCATTTTATTTTATGTTTTGTATGGTTTAGTTATAAATATTTTTTTTATGGTAAATGTTTGTTCTCTTGTTTCAGTATGTCATTGTGTGTATATTATGTTTGTTATGTTAAAGTGTGGTGTTGAAAGATTATTTAAAATAAAATTTAAAAGTATATTTGAAATATTTAAAATAAGCATTAATAAAAATGTTTTTTTTGTTGTTGTTGTGCAGGTGTTAAAGTAATTGACATGGTTTACGAGGTAGACAAGAAATAGTAGTCAATATGGTCAATAGCTGAATGCAAGACATTGTTGGAGTACGTGGTTAAGCTATCTACGGGACTGTGAACAAGATATGGGTGCAGTGGTGGTTATCTACCCGAGGATAACATGGAGGCTTTGATAACATGATATTTGGGAAATCTGAAGAGTATTGGCAATACGGACCCCGGTTGATGAATTCAGCCATTCAATTGGATGTTATCTGGTGGTAGCAACATCCATTTTTAATCAGTGACAGAATTGTTTCGGCTTGTGTGGTTGTATGTTAAATTTCTTATTGATAAGTATAGCTCTACAGTAGACATCGTACATTCCATGTTTGTGCAGCAGTGGAGAGTAGCACGACAGATGATTACACTACAGGAGTTATTCAATGGATAGTGTGAAGACATGAAATCGGCCTTCGAAGGAGTTTGCATCTATGATCACTGTGTGAAGATAGTGGGATTGTCACTATTGGACAAGAATGGCAGCCATGAGTGATATGACATGAGGCTGGCAGTTTTACAAATGGATATAACAAATTCATGGTATTAGGTGCTTGAAATTATAAAAGTAGGTCTAGAATTACTAGAGACTGACGCAGCCACACTGTAAATTCTGCTATGTAAACCTTCATGGTTGTGTTCAAAGAATGCCAGTGCTATCATGATGGTGACAGTCTCTGGTCGGCTTGACTACTTTTGTTTATAGAAACACTTGTCCAGATGTGGAGAGAATTACCTGTTGCAAGTATGAAAAGGGTTTAGGCCCAGAAATGTCTAGATATTTCTAGGCCCAAGTGTGAATGCATTGTGTATTTGTCGACAAAGTGTTGTCGGCATGATTTTTTGGTTTGTGAACTCCCTTGCCTAAATTCTTTCCTAAATTCTCTCCTCCCACCTTTCCCGCTTCCTCCTCATCCCCCTCGTCGACAATACCTCCACCGCCTCCTTCCTTATCCCTCCATGCTTCTTATCCTTCCACCTCCCCTTCCTCCATAACCTCCTACTCCCTATAAATATTAGGAGTTTTGTGAGTTTTCGAATGTAATTTTGAGTTTATTTTAATAATATATTTTATTTAATCACCCGATTTGGCTCACTGGTATCAGAGCTAGGCACATTTTTGAGGCACAGGTGCAGAGGCAAGAGAGTCGACGCCGGGGGCACGGATCCCAAGGGGGCACTGACGTGGATGCTAACTGGGCAGCTGCACGTAGGTGGCAGGCGCTGATTAGGCAGGCTGAGCTGGCAGTCTGGGAACACATCCCAAGGTGGACGCATGGCAATGGACGTCGCACGAGCAAGATCGTCTGGTAAAGAAGTCACCACGTGGCGATTTGTGGTTGGTTGACAAGGAAAAATCATGGAGAGAATTACCTGTTGCAACTATGAAAAGGGTTTAGGCCCAGAAATGTCTAGATATTTCTAGGCCCAAGTGTGAATGCATTGTGTATTTGTCGACAAAGTGTTGTCGACATGATTTTTTTGGTTTGTGAACTCCCTTGCCTCAATTCTTTCCTAAATTCTCTCCTCCCACCTTTCCCGCTTCCTCCTCATCCCCCTCACCCGACAATACCTCCACCCGCATCCTTCCTTATTCCTCCACGCTTCTTATCCTTCCACCTCCCCTTCCTCCATAACCTCCTACTCCCATTTATAGGAGTTTTGTGAGTCTTCGAATGTAATTTTGAGTTTATTTTAATAATATATTTTATTTAATCACCCGATTTGTCTCATTGCCTTCAGTGCTGTTAGATTTGCTGTGATGAATGATACAACAATGGCAGCCGGTTTTAAAGTTTATATTTTTAATATCTATTTCAAGGAAGATATGATATGAAATTTAATACAAACAAAAGATATCAATAATATCTTACATGGGGAATGAGTCAACGACAACAGTATGTAAACGAAGGTCGGATAATACATGTGATGACATTCTATTTTGATTTAAGCATAATTATCATATTTCACCTGTACAGATATTGATATCACTCTGCGCGAGGTTCTATTAACTACTAATTGAGAACCAAAGAACGCAAATTCACGTCGATTGAGATAATTTCGGTGATGGCAATGTCATGCTTGGGCAAGGAAATACACAGCACAAGGCTCCATCAAAAGGGAGTTTGAATTGGGGAATGTTGCAATGAAATATGGGTCACAAAGAGATGAGAATTCAATATTTTTAGGGACAATGATAATATATACCTGAGCATTATGCAAATTTCAAGGATAAGGGGGGATTTATCAATGACAATTGGGGAATCATACATAATGAGTCAGAAGTAATAAATGGACGTAGTGAATATTAATTTGAATTAGCCATTAATAATCATACATGATCGGCAAATTCCAGCGAAGATAATATGAATGAGTATGAACACTCACGAAGTGGTTGTGATGGGTGGACATGAAGTGCAACACAAAGAAATCATATCAGCCATCTGAATAATATAAGAAATAAAGGTCGTTGTCCAAGAAGACAGAAGCATTGTTAAAAGGTATTAAAATGATAGGGTTCGACAATACTTTCATAATAAGTTTGGAAAATGAAAGGAATGATTATTGGAAAATACGTATAAATTGATATCGAAACGAAACCAACGAATTGACCAACCGAAATGAGAACAGAATCCAACAAATTTTTTCAGGGTTATAAATAGTCATAAAAATACCAAGAAGAGGGTCGGATCTTGTGCAGGAAAGAGGAAAAGGAAGGAGACCAAGGATATTATTGTAAGATTTAAGATTGTTTTTATATCATTTTGGATCTGAATATGTGTTCTACTGTATTCAGTTGTTAAAAGAATGATTTAGGATAATCAATTTCAATAAATCCATTGAAGATTGCCGTCACTTATCATTGTATTGTATTCTTTTGGTAGATGATAAGTGTGGTTTTAAGGTTTTTGCATTATCAACACTGTGGTGATATAATCCAAGAAGGCATTATTTTCTAAAACTTATATCTTTTACATTTTTTATTTCTATTTGAAATCGTATGATAAGCCTAGTTTGAGTTTTATGAAGTTAAAATCAATGTAACTAGGTTATATACATTAATTCATTATTCAAATATTAAATTCATTAGTATTTGAATTAATAAATTAATTAAGATAAATGATTGTTTCATTAGTATTTGAATTAGTAAATTAATTAAGATAAATGATTGTTTCTGATTCTATGCCTTAATCTATAAGGTTGGAGGGTTGGAACTGATATCTTTCAGGAATACAAATTTGGATTTTAGTCTAATATAATTCTCATTCATTCAAAAAAATCCAAATTTCTTATTGGAAATGGTATTTACTATTGAAATATTTAATTTCATAAATATTTCAAAGGGTAAATATTATAAGGAAATTCGATTTGTAAACTTTACTTTATTATAAAATCAAAGTTTATGAATTAATTTTAAATTAAGCCCTAAATTTTATCATTCATAAGGTTTTGGAACATTATAAATAGGGCAAGACATTTTTTTGTTTATTTACCTCTTTGATATCGGATTCATGATTTCACAAGGGGTTCCAATAAATAACTGTTTTATCAAATAGATCTTTGGGAAATGAATTTATTATAAATTTATAATATTTCCAAGATTAATTTTATGAAATTTTATTTACCTTGATCTTTATTAAAGTTAAAGTGAAATTTAAGATTCCTTTATGCTAATCTCATTCAAGGCATTTTGAGACATTAGGAGATGAGATAAAGTTTGGTATACTTAGACTTAAGATCATAAAACCCATTTTATTTTGTTCAATTAATATGAAGGACATACTTCACATGATAGACTCAAAATCATTTACATTATTCTCAAGCCCCTTGTTACATTACTTTGCAAACCACAAAGAGTTTTTCAAGCACTTATTTACACACATACATGATACCTAAAACGTTAAGTGAGAACCTTGGAGAAATAGACTTTCTTTGCAAGAGAGGATTTTAAATCCTAAGTTGTCGAGTGGTTTTTGTGACTGGACAAAATCACACCTCAACAGGGGGAGCTTAGTCCACAAACTTGCCAATAGTATTTCCTACAATCTCTAAAGTAGGCTTGTTATCAAGGTGTAAAGGTACGAAGGAAAGGTAACCTAGATTGAAATATCATTAGGTCCCTCTTCTTGAGGATCAAAACCTAGAGTCCAAGGGGTCATATACAAAGGGCTAGACCCCATAAACCAAGGTCCTCCATGAAACACTAAATCTCATTCTTTCATTGAGGAGAATGCCACCAAGAAATACCCTATTCCAATCATCAAGAATTCAAAAGAGGAAATCTTTGAGCCCCATACATTGATGATCCATTTTTCTATTTTAGTGGGACTAGGAAAGATACCCACAAATTTGCATATCAAGGCCTAGGTAGTTAGAACCAAAACAGGGTGTTGAACAAAGTTTGGTGGAACCTTAGCTATAGGAACCACATCTAGTTTAGCCACAAATGAACCTTTGGTGGTTCCATTCTATGTTTTAACAACTTTACGAGGATGTTCCTTGAGACTTGAGTCATATTTCCCATTTTGCCTTGGTCAAAGGGAAGAGCATCTGAGAAAAGGGAGAAAGCCCCATTTTTGGATTTGAGAAGGGAAGCAACAATGGTCATCCCTACACCAATACCTTCTCAAATCCTAAGGCATAAAAAATGTAGGCTTGAGGAAGTGACAGATCCACCCACTAGGTAGCAATAGTCTAAAAACAACCTTAAAACATGGAACTTTGATGGGGTTTGAGAAAACCTGGTTTGCATCTATGGTCTAGTGTGCGCAATCTTGCGGCTTCACAACCTAGTTTTGTTTTACCTTATTGTGATCATTTATTTTGTCCTCAAGTTGTCTTCGATACCACTTGCTCTTTCTCTATGCATTGCATCTTAATAGAGTAATATTTACAGAACTTTACGCTATCATAGTCTACTTTATCAAATTTGGACTATTAGTTTCTTTCCTAAAGCATAAGTGCAACCATAAGAACTGTAATAAATAGTTTATATGAAAACACATTAATGTAATAAAATACAACAAATGTTACCAATGGAAAACATTAAACTAAATATTAATCATGATTTGATTCAGGTAGTCAACATTTTCTTGTTAGCTTCAACTAAACTTACTACTTCCTCTAACCATGTAAAAGAGAATATAAATTTACGATCCTTTATTAGAACCTCTATATTTACTAGCCTATCTGCACATTAGTCCCCTTCCCTTAACATATGTGTAATCCTAATTTCTTCAATCTCTATAGCAAGGTCTTGTATTTCCACAATGATCTCTTATATGTTCCATGGAACCTTTGATTTTATCATAATTTTATTTATTATTATTAATGAATCACCTTCTATCCATACTATGTTCTATTCATTTGTCTACATATTTTTAACCCTTCCAAAGCCATCCAAGCTTCAATTTCATTATTTTTCTTAAATCCACTACTAAAAGTATAATGTGAGAAAATCTCACCCCTATTATTTCTAATTATTCCTCATCCTTCTGTTGGTCTTGGGATTTACTTTAGATGCTCCATCAAAATACAATTTGACCAAATCCACTTTTGGTGGTTTCCACTTTATATTCTTTACCTTCCTTTTGTTTCTCTTGTACCCAACATCATAATTCCATTTGATGACTTGACTCCATCTATCAAGGCTCTCTACTTTAAGATTAGGGATTGGGTGAGTTGATAGGGTTTGTTTAAATCCTCTATAGCTAATTTTTTTTCTTTTCATTACCTCTAAATTTATTTCCTTTCCTTTAAATATTCTTTTGTTCCTTTTCAACCATACAATCCAAAGTATTGTATCTTTTAATGTATCTCATATTGTTTATAATGCCTCACTTTTAAAAGTGTTCTACCATTGCTTTAACCATTCTTTAATTTTTCCATTCATTACCATGCATTTACCAACCATATTAAGAATCCATTCCCATAGTTCCTAGACTATTGAACAATGTTCCAAGATATGGTCTATACTCTCCTCCTCCTTTTTACATAAAACACATTGTGAGGGGCCATGAAAACCCCTTTTCATTAGGTTATTCCAGGATAAAACCTTCCTATGACCTACTACCCATACAAATATTTTAACTTTTGGAATGCTCAGGCTATCCCAAATATCTCTCCATATTATTGTAATATTCTCATTTTATTGGTGCTTCACATCATATCTTCTTCTTGCCATGCATTATGCTGAGCTATTCAACTCCCAAATCAACTTATTCTCAGTCCCCCTCAAAGTAATCATTGTTGTTATCTTTTTGCTCAATTACCTCCTAGCAACAATGTTTGGTATACTTGTAAAAAAATATTCTTTCCATTTGTATCTTCCTTCCTAATCCTTGTACATAATGTTTGAAACCCTATCACCATATTTATCTTGAAGTAATCTCATCTATAGTTTCAAATTGGATCTAGATTGAGTGGTTTTTATTACACCAAGTATCCATCCCGATAGAATTTTTTTCTCTAGTTCCCACCACCCATGTTAGGCCTTTAATCACTAGATCAATTAATTTTTTAAAAATTGTTCCATAGTATAGAACCATTCGATAGTAAGAAAACAATAAATATTAAGCTTGGGTCATTGAGCTCAACGTACTTAGAATAATTCTTGCCCATTGTCTTTAACTCTCTTTGTACAATCTCCAAATTATTTTCCTTCTTAGAGCTAAGTTTGCATCCATAAGAACTCTTGAACTGATACCTCCTCTAGTTTTATCATCACACACCTTGCTACATTTCACCAAAGAAAATCTTCTTTTATCATGAAATTATGACTGTATAATATAGATTAAAATTTTTTCTACCAATTTTGGCATAATATACAAGGACATTTAATATGTTGGAATGACCTATATTATGTAACAACCCTCCTTGAGAGGACTCATTATTGACATTTGGTATTGATGTGTGGATATCTAATGTATAATTTCATTTTATATTACTAAAATGTGTTGCTAGTTGCACTTCATGCTTTATTATACTATTTTTAAAATATGGTACTGCTGATGGAATTTATGGTTGTAGGATGGGCAACCACTAGAGTTGAGAGAAAATGGGAAATGATGGATGACATTATCATTGATAGCTCAAGGGTAAAATAATACCCTCATATAGATGCATTACATATATGAGTATATTTATTTTAAGATGCATCATTGACAAGGAGGTTGTTATAAGAAAAAGAGCCATCCTAAGTAGGCAGGGGGATAACTTTATAGCTATCATAAAGCCTCCTACTTAAAGAATATATTGATGCATATCTTGTTTGTAAAAGGTCATTTTTTGCTTGTGTTTGGTTTGATGGAAATTTTTTAGTTAGTATTAATAATATTAATAAAGTATTTTTAATACAAGTATTATTCAATATCAATGCTATTTTGATATTAATTAAATTAATTAATAATAATTAATTTAATTATCCTATTGTTAAGTAATTAATACTAACATTAGGAAATAATATTTTCATTTAAATAAGTTAAGTGAACATGCTTCGAATATTTTGCCTTATAAGTAATAAGCTTAAGCTATTTTTTAAACTAGAAGTTATTCCTTAATATTAGGAAAAAGGTGGCAATTATTTTAATAACGTTGTTAGAAATATGGTGTGCTTTATTCACAATGTTGAAGTAAGGTTTTACTCTTATATGACATGCAAGAAGGATTGTGGGACTGGACTTCTTCTTGGGGGTTTTCTTGGAAATTATATGAGAGGATAGATTACCTTATTTTGGGTTAACACGAAGGAAGTTGGATATCAAAGTAGGAAAGAGGGTCGAATGGATGAAATATTGCAAAAGGAGCATGTAAGAAGGTATTCTTCCTCCATTTATGAAATATGGTCGAATGGATGAATGCTTTGTTGATCCTTGCTCTTGCATTTTCCTAGATGCGTGTTGATTACTAAAATGTTGAATGGTAATCTTGTGAAGCTTACTCTGGTTTAATGTTATTCTTGCTTTTATAAGCCTACGAGCCAGCATGCAATATTTCTTTTATTCTCTTTTTGACTTGCTTTTCCAATCATCGGGTTGTGGGTGTCAATTTTAGTTAAATTCGATCAGCTTGTGGATGCCTTTTATCACTGTTGAAGTGCTTGTTGTGTTCCTTTGTATAGTCCAACGTTGCTATAGATCTAGAGGCCAAAATGTTAAGGTTTTAGTCAGGATTTCTTATCTTCCTTATCTCAATTATCTTCTTTAAAGGAAAAGTGTAAAAGTGGGATGTTATCCTCTTGTTGTTAATGCTTTGTGCAATGATGGAATATCTCTTCAAGTGCTCTCTGTTAGGTCTAGAAATTTAGTTTTTATGTTGGTTGGAGTGATTTCTATATTCATTCTTAGGTGTGCATTCCATCTTTGAGATTATTCTTTTATGTTCAACAACATTATGGTTGTATTATTAGTCTTTCCTTTTGGGAGTTTGTTGGTATGTGTGCGTCTTCACTACTTAGATTTATTGCTTTAATGTGTTGATAATCTCCTCTGGAGGTATGTACATCTTGAGTAGATTGCTAGTGTATAACTTTATGACATGTTTCTTAAAATTTTAATCTTAGATTCATAGAGCAGTGAATGTTTCAAATGGAACCTTTAAGTTATCCAAGGTTGTGTGGATGTTTTGTGTATGGGTTTGTATTTAGTAAATCCAAAAATGTAATAAAAAATTAAAGAATGAGTATTCAAAACTTAGTCTTGAAGAATTTATTTTCTTTTAAAATTTTTGCCTAAATGGAAAAGTTGTTTATTTCTTTTAGTTTAGAAAAGGAATTGGAAAATTTTATATGTATGGAAGAGTAGATGAATCAAATTTCTATTTATTGATTTATGTATTTTGGAAGATTACTTTTTAATATATAAAAGCTTTGTGAATATAATTGAAGTTGTTTTTATCTTTATATAATGATTTTTTGAGGCTTGAGTAGATAAGAAATTTTATTATTGAGATCAGCATGGGATTCTCTTTGTTTGCATGCATTGTATCTTGCATAGATGTATGTGGTTGCATTTTACATGTTAAGTTGTATATTGCATTATCAGGAGTTGTCCTGATCCCTAGACTTTTATATAAGTACTTGGGAAAGATATTTAAGAGGGGTACCTTGAAAGAGAAATATGGAAATTTGGACCATTGGTTTTTTATTTGTAACAATGTTATTGAGGAAGAGCTCATATTTGGAAAATGTTGTATTGAAATTTTGAGATAGAGGAAATATTTTGTAGATACTCTTGTTTTAGTATTTCAAGATTTGATCAAAAAAAGAAAGAGTATGTGTCCTTTCATTAAGATCTTGGAATAAAATTTATTTGTAAATAAGAAATTAAATATTGTGACTATTTATGAAAAGTATTTGGAATGCTTATGAAATAATGTGTTATGTTTTAGTTTATGTTTTTGGGAATATAATTCCTTTAGATGATGCTTATTCTTTTCATCTGAAATTAGAAACGCTAGTATTAAATGTAAGAGTTTAAGTTATAGTTTTAGCAATATGTCATAATTAAGCATGTTAAGCATATCACTTTATTGCTTTGTGGGAGATATGTTATGGTTCAACTATAATTTTATTTTTGGATTTTTGAAAGGGCTTGGGTGAGATTTAAAGCCATATTAGGACCCTTGAGTCAAGAAGGTAATCCAATCCTAGAAGGAGTTACAGTAATGCAATATCCAAGAAGATGTGAGTCTTGAAAGGAGTTAAAATGATGCAATAGCCATAAATTTACAAATTTGGGAGGAGTTGTGATGATGCAATAACCAAATAATTATGAATATTACACCTTGAACGGTGAGGTTCAAGTGTTCCAACACAGTGAGGTCCTTGGAATTCATTCACAAGATAGTACAATGGTGGTATCTTGAACGATGTGGATCGAGTGTCCATGCTCATTACTAGGTGAGTGGTAATGGCATTAATTAGCCCATAGAGGTGTGGTAATTGAGCACTAAGGCATTATGCAAAATTAATCCTACATAGACAGACTTATGAAGGGTTAAGGAATATGCATACCCCTTAAAGTGTTATGGGCCTTAAAGGATAATCCATACACCATGGTCGAATTGTTCTTTATTGGTGAGGGTATGGGAAAGGTGGGGGGACCACTTTTGGCATCCTTCTAAATGACGAGATTTAGTAAGGTGAACCCCAAAAATATGGGATTTTGGCCACTCCTATCCACTTGAGTGTTTTCTATAACGACATTGAACTCAGAAATGTGGTTATGCCTTGTGAATACTGAAAAAATATTGGGATCCCTTTTGTAAAAAAATATATAATCTCTCTCTTGGTTGGTTGGTTTCGATGGATTGTTACATTTTAAGACTAATTAAATTAGTTGCACTCTTCCTGCTAATGATAACCATCTACCTTTCCATATCAATAGTTTTTTTAAACTTTACTTATAATTGAATTTCACAATTCTATCCTTATTCTTCCCTCAAATAAGGTCATCCCTAGTTATGTTACTAGTAAATTTGCCTCCATTTGAATTAACCTACATATCCATGCTTTGATTCTAGCTAAAGTGTTATGGGAAGTAAATTTTGGATTTTATCCTAATAAATTTTTTTCTTGATGCTCTTTTATATTTCTTTAATAAGTTATTCAAAGCTTTGGCCTCATTTTTCCCTGTCCTCCCAAAAAAGGTTGTATTATCTCTAAACTGTTGATGGGTGATATCGTCTATGTTATTACTAGTCTTAAGTCCACTTATTAGCCTAACTTTGTATGCCTTCTTCAAGTTCCTTCCCAATACCTTTGCCATAATAATGAACATATATGGTGATAGAGGATATTCCTATCTAAGACCCCTTTTGGATTTTAATGATTATATTATTAGCCCATTGACTTGAATATGATATTGTAGAGACACAAGCTTTAATCCATCTAACTTATTTCTTCCCAAATCTAGAATTTGCTAGTACTAAAAAAAAAAATCCCATATAACCCATCATAGGCTTTATTAATATCAAGTTTTAATATCATTGCTCTCTCTTTTCTAGAAGCCATTGAATGCATTACTTCATGAGCTACTATGATCCCATCCATAATCTATCTCCCTTTCATAAATCCTCCTTGCTCTTATGAAATAATTTTTTCTAACATTGGTCTTAACAGATTTGCCATCACTTTGGAGATTATCTTATATGCCATCTTACATAGGCTTATGGGCCTAAATGAATCCAACAATTATGCATCATTCTTTTTTGGAATCAGGGTAGATATGTTACATTTTTTATAAGATATGTACTATTTTACCCTAGACGACCCCACCGCCACCAATAAAGAATCCTTAACTATTTCCTAGTTATGTTAATAGAATGTCTTAGAGAGCCCATCTAGACCTAGAAATCTATCTTTATCAAAAGATAAAAGAGTTGAATGAACTTATTCCAAAGTAACATACTCCATTAGTTTGCTATTGTCTTCATCTATTATAACTGAAGGTACTTGTTGTAGCATATCATTAATAAATTCAATCTCCTCTAATCCTAGAACATTCTCATAAAAAAATCTTACCTCTGTGATTTCACTCTGGTCTTCAGTCCAAAACCCTTCTATGGATAAAAATATACTAATTCTGGATGCTGATCTTTGTAGTATTTCCATTCTATGAAAAAAATTTATATTTTTATCTCCTTTTAACCAAGTCTGTCTCGATTTTAGTCTCCAAAATTTATCTTCCTTACTCAAAATATTATGATATTCACTAAGCAAGTTTCTTTCCTTAGATCTTGGATTATTATGATCACCTTTTTATATTTTTTACTTTTTATTTACATGGTGGAGGTAGTCGCCACAATGATCTCGATGCGTTCTCTGCTTCTATGGTTGCCATGGTATTCTACGATGTCTGTCTCAAAAGTTACCACATAGTACTTTGCATAGTTCACCCCTATAACCACCACATTGCATTCAATTTAAACCTTTTATACCACTAAAAGCACCAGGAACGGGACAAGCGTTCAATATGATGAGGCCCAAGATTTGAACCCTAGATGTTCGTCCCCCTTACAGGGTTTTTCCGCACCAATTGGTCTACACCTTGGAACTACCTTTTTAGAATTTTGAAAGTTTATCTTTTAGTTATTTCTTCTCAAAAATATTCTCAAAAGTGTTCTTGTTCCATGGTTTAATCTAGATGTCATTGATTTAATTTGTTTTGGAAGTGTATACAACCCACCATTTCTTGAAGAATTCCACATCTACACTATCATATCAATAAATTAAGTATGGTCTTCCCATATCTACTCATATTTAAATTATGATATATTTTAATGCGCTACCACCATTTTAACACTTATTGGCCAGTGAACTAAACCAATCCTTATTAGGGTATTAATTTTAGCACAAATCCCTTCATCTAACCAATGATCTAAGAGTATGCATTTATGTAATTTTTCTACAAATAGGTTCTAGCATATCCTATTGTTGGTCCATGTATAGTTGTCCACTTCAAAATCAACCTCCCATAGATTATTGTTTTGAATAAAAGTTGAGAAATATCTCATACTTTGGATTATTTTCCTAATTCCCTCTATTTTTTCTTCTAGCTTGGTTGTGGCATTAAAATTTTCTATGATCATGAATCGGGTTTCTTGGTCTTACTTCTCATAAATGCTTCAATCCTACTCCATACTTCTAATCTATCTAACTAAGTTGTAGGTCCATAAACATTCATAAGGATGAAACAAATATCTGCAAAATAGCATGTGACTAATGAGGCTATTCAATGCATGGTTTTATATATGGTTTCATAGGAAGTTCTAACTGGATTCCAACATGTTATAATTCCCTTTGTTGCTCCTTTTGAATCCACATCATCCCATTCACATATTTTCCATACTACTTTCATAGTTTTAGAAACTTCTTCCTTTGTCATTTTAGTTTATTGGATACAAAGAATATCAAGCTTAATACTTAAACATAATAACTTAATACACCTTTCCTTTGAGGTGGTATTAGCACCCCTTATATTCTATGAGATGGTAATTGTGATTCATTAGGGGCTTTTGGCCCCTCTTACAAATTAGAAATACTATTTTGTTGTTTGGTAAAGAGAAGTTCAATTAGCTTAGATTGTGTTCCTTTCTCTATGTTTACTCTTGCTTCCCTAGCTCTTGCTTGATAATTTAAAGGTTTTCTCTTTTTGACTTGCTAGTATCAAGAGTAGGTTTTATTATTCTATTCCTTGATATTCTTTCACAACTTTCCTTTTCATTAGGTTTATCCTCTCCTGGCTCTACTAAGGAAAACTTTGACTTATCCTCCTCATTTTCTAGTATTTCCTTGTTAATGGTAGAGATATTAGCATCTAACACTATTTTCTCTACCACTTTCTTTCTCTTAAATGGTGCATGGTACTTCAAGAGAGTCTTCAAAATATGATAAGGCACATTTTTTAGGTTCAACAAGAATATTCATCCCTAAATAGGGATCATACTGAGTAGACGGTTCCTTGATAATATTCAAATCCTATAGTACCATGTCCTCTAGGCTCCGATTAGCTTTTTTTTCATAGGCTAAAGCCTCAAAATAATTGGTATTTCTTCCAATATACTTACTTATTGATATCCATAATTTATTTACTTTTATCTATCTAGACCTATGTTTTAGAAGTTGAAAACCATCCTCACCCATATCCACTTGTAAGTTTCTATTGCAATTTTTTATATATGTTTCTATTGGATGTTTGGTTAAGAATTACAGGTATATCTCAATGATTTTTTCTCAAAGAATAGGAACTATAAGTGGCTGTTGAATAATGTGTATGCCTCAAATAATTTAGTTGAAAGATGAAAATTATGGGAGGAACTCATCCAGGTTAGACAAAACTCATTAGATATCCTATGGATGGTTGCAGGTGACTTCAATACAACTTTATTTTTAAGTGACAAGAAGGGAGGAATCAAGCCTTTTTAGATAGTATGGAAAATTTTAGGAATTTTGTTTCTTAATGTGGGCTATAGTATGGAAAATTTTAGGAATTTTGTTTCTTAATGTGGGCTACTAGAATTGGATTTAAGGGGAGCCAAGTATACCTGATCTAATAGGCAACTAGGGGAAAGTCATTCAAATCAAATTGGATAGACTTTTGGTTACTCAATACTAGTTTGCAGAGATTTGTAAAGCTTACCTTTCAATGCTTCCTAAGATTGGCTCAAACCATAACCCTCTTTTGTTGGAAATTGAAGATAATAAAAAAAGATTCAAAAGCCCATTCAAATTTGAACTAGCTTTTACATTCTGGGTTGGAGGAAAAAATTAAATAATGATGGCATGTTGATACTCCAGGTACATCCATGTTCAAGGTCTCCAAGAAGTTAATAAATATTAAATATAATCTAAAAAAATAGAATAGGGAGTTGTTTGGCAAATTTCTATAGCAGAAAGAAAATCTAGTCTAGAATTTAAAGGATATAGAAACCCAAATTCAGGTGCAAGAAATGACAAAGGAAATATTAATGAAAAAAAAATTGTTATTATTAGATTTTCACTCTACCTTGGCTAAAGAAGAAGTCTTTTGGAGGTAAAAGTCTAGGGATCTTTGGCTTAGAGAAGACATAAATTAAAAAAAATCACCTCTCTACTCTTCACCATAGGAGGGCAAATAAAATCAAAGAAATAATTAAGGATGATGGTAGCTTGACCAAATATGAAATAGAAATCTAAAATGAAGCAATCTTATTTTTCAAAAAATTACTCTCTAAGGAACAAGAGATGAATGAGCAAGTAGTTGAACAACTACTACTTTATATTCCAAGGGTCATTTCAGAAGAAATTAATGAAAATATCTTAAGACCCTTCTTAGGGGAAGAAGTGAAGAATGTAGTATTTAAGATGCCAAAGGATAAGACTCTAGGGCCCAATGGATTTTTAGTTGGTTTTTTCAAGCATTTTGGCATATAATTGAAGAAGATGTTAGTTCGATTGTAAGGGAATTTCAGGTTATAGGTATTCTTCCAAGAGACATTAACTCTACTTTTATTTGTCTTAATTCCTAAAAAATAGGGGGCAAACAATTTTGAATATTTTTGACTGATCAATCTTTGCAATACTGTTTGTAAAATTGTAACCAAACTAATGGCCAATAGATTAAAGGAAGTCCTCCCTCTAGTGATCTCTTAGTGGCAAGGAGGTTTTGTGAAGAGAAGGCAAATTTTAGATGGAGTAATTTCTATTCATGAAGTTATTCACTCCATGGAGAAAATAAAAAATGCTAGGATGATCCTTAATTTGGATATGAATAAAGTGTATGGAAGGGTTTCATGGTCATTCCTCAACAAAATTTTGGAAAAAATGGCTTTCATGACCGTTGGAGACAATGGATTGGGATATGTGTTTCTTCTACCATGTTCTCGATAATTATTAATTGGGCACTTGTAGGGTATTTTAGTAGTGAGAGACGCTTAATAAAAGGAGATCCTATCTCCCCATATATTTTTATTATCATGGTAGAAGCATTCGGGAGAGCATTCTCTACAACTAGAATTTTTGCAAGGCTTAAAGGTTTTAAACTACCTTCAAATCTTAAGGCAGTTACTCATCAACAATTTGTTGATGATACCATTTAGTGGGCCAAGCTTCAGTAATTGAGATGAGGGAGATAAAATACATTCTTGAAAATTATGCATAGGATTCTAATCATAAGATCAATTTTTTTAAGAGCAATATTTATTTCATTAACACTCTAACAATGATGCAACAAATAATTTCTAGACTTCTCAACTGTGGAGTAGACAAGTTGCCCTTCTTGTACTTAGAAATGTTTGTGTTTAAAGGCAGAATGAAAGAAAAATTATAGAATCCTATTATGGGTAGATTTTAAAAAAATCTAGTACGATGAAAAGGGGTGCTTCTAAGCCAAGCTAGGAAGCTTCAGTTGGTGAAGGCAACTCTACAAAGCTTACCTATTTACTACATGTCTTTAATTAAAATGCCAATTTATGTAGCAAACAGGTTGGAACAAATTCAAAGGAGATTATTTTGGATTGATATAGAGAAAAACAAAGAATATCCTTGGTAGCTTGGATAAATTTTGTAATACTAAAAAAGGAGGATTGGGAATGAGAAAAATTAAAGGGTTCAATAAAGCCTTGGTTAGAAAAATTGGATGGAGGTTGATTTAAAAGAATGAGGCTTTATGGATAAAAATAATCAAATCTAATTATCTAGAGAATAATAACTCTTTTCTAATATGTGCAAGCCCTCCTTCAGGTTCCTCTCTTTGAATAATTTGGTTAAGATAATACCACTTCTTTGGAAAGGGATTCATTAGAAGGTTGGATATGGCTACCAAATTGATTTTGAGAAAGACTCATGGATCACAGATACTCCTCTAGGGATGATTGATGAGTTGAATCCTACTATAAATATTTTTGCTCATTCCTTCAAAACAAAAGTCGAATATTTTATAAATAGAGGAACTGATGGCAAGTAATGTAAAAATATTGATAGGCATTCTAGTTCAAGAGACAGTTAGCAAGCAACTATGAAGATAAATCAATTGCTACAAGGATATCATTTAAGCCAAATAGACATAGATACTATTATTTGGGTCCCCAATCCCTTTGGTAGCTATTCAGTTAAATCAGGATATAAATTCCAGATCTCTCCCTCCCCATGTAGCTTTGATGCAAATAATATTTAGAGAATTTTTAATTCCAAATATTTCCTTCTTCATGTGGTTGGTTGTACAAAATAAGTTTTTAACACTAGACAACTATAATGAGAAGGGGATTTTCTCTCCCTAATAGATGCATGTTATGTCTTAAAAGTGAAGAATTAATTAAGCATATGTTTATGGAGTGCCCCTTCTCTTCAAGGGTTTTTGAATTGATGATGAAGGAATTTAAAATATAGTGGGTGAAGCCAAAGGGTGTTACAAATTTATTAGAACAATGAAAATCTTCCTTTTCCAATTTAGGGTTATCTCAATCTTGGAAGCTAGCCCTACCTCACTTTTTTGGGGGTATTTGGAAAGAAAGAAATAACAATTTTTTTAAGGAAATATATAGGAATAAAATCTCAACCTTCATCTATAGTTAAAAATAATCTCCCTATTATACCTCATCATAATGATGGAGGAAGGGTAGTGGAAGCCATAATTGCTTTAAAATAGGGTTTTCCTGCAAGCCAAAATTGTAACATTGACCCCCAAAAATTGTCTAGATGGAATACAATTTGGTAACCACCTCAACACGATTGGATAAAAGTGAACTTTGATGGGGTAGCTACGGGATACCCCGCTAGGGTAGGAGGAGGGGGAATTTTCAAAAATCTAAGTGGGAATATCATAGCAGCATTTTTTGAATCTTATGGCATTCAATCCAACCATATGGTAGAAACAATGGCCCTCTTCACATGCATGAGCTTAATGAAGCAACTAATTATAAAGAGGGTCATTATTGAAGGTGACTCTTTAAATATTATTAATTACTTAAGGGATAAGAATGAAGCTAGTTGGAGCATATTGAACATTAGGTTAGATGCAAGAGAGATCATTGTAGCCTTGGATGAGATTAATATAGTGCATATCTATCGAGAAGGCAACAAAGCAATGAATAGTTTGGCCAATAAAGGTGTAGATAGTATTGAACTAGTTATGTGGAGGGATGATTTTTCTAGTTATTTGAGGAGTATAGTTAAGAGGGAATTACAAGCTTATGATATATAAAATTATGGTTAAATTATTAATCAATGGTTGTAAGATTTATTCACATCTTGTAGTCATAGGAAGTGATTTTCTAGTTTCTATTGAGTGGTGCGGTAGTGGGATACTATTCTATGGTAGGGTCTTGTTGAGCAGTGCAACGAATATAGTCTTGAAGGTGGTTGTGGTGGGATGCAATATTAGCATGGTCCATGCGATGTTTGGTAGGATATTGTTCTATGGTAGGGTTATTATTTTATGATAGGGTTTTTGTTGGATAATGTGGTAGTTGTGGTCTTGATGGTGAGATATTGCTATGTGGTAGGGTTGCTATTGAGCAGTGCAATAGTGGGATACTATTCTAGGATAGAGATACTATTTTGTGCTAGGGTTCCTATTGAGTGGTATTTTGACTATAGTCATTACAACCTTGGAGGAGGTTAATAAAGTGTATATCTATTGAGAGGGCAACCAAGCAATGGATTGGTTGGCCAATAAAGGTGTAGACATTCCTGATCCAATTCTATGAAGGGATGATTTTCCTAGTGAGTTGAGTATAGTTGAGAGGGAATTACAAGCTTATGATAGAAAAATGTGTTAGATTTTGATACAGTATGCAATGGGAGATAACATTCACAATATGCAAAATAATATGAAATAAAGTAAATCTGCGAGATGACTGAAATATGCTATAAATAGTAATGATGAAAATGAATACAATGTAGCTATGGAGGAAGTGAACACTCCATGAACAAAGCTACTGGACTACATTACACCCATCACCACTATATGGTGATCTACATAGAACTATGCTACTACCTATGAATATGATCTAAGCTTCTCTATATCTACTTGTTATAATGAGGCCCTTTTTATATGGGAGGATAAGTTCCTTGGCCAACACTCTACCTAGTTCTACAAGGGCCAACTTGCACATATACAACTTGCACATTGACACTTGTGCATTTATTACATTGCATGAAGTAACTAGATAATTTTCCCCTAAAGTAATCTATATCCTAAGTATGTACCCAGGAAGGTACATTTAAATGACCTAAATGATGTAATATAATCTATTTCTAACACCCCCTGTATTACATTATTTGAGGATTGAAGACTTTAGTCTTCAATGTGGATCTCCTTCTTGGTCTTGAGATTCAGATTATTCTTCTCTATTTGTTGTAACATATTCAAGCAAGTAGTTAGTGTCTTCATAACCTTTAATTCTTACTGAAAGAGCTTTGACTTCGTAATCATCTGTAGATTCTCCTGGTTCTTTAATGTTTTCTATCCTGTGAGCTAGATGTCCTTTTTTATTTATTTTTTGATACTCAAATTGGGGATAATTGGTTTGAAACTGAGATTATTGCTGATGGGGATTTTGATATTATCATGGCTGAAATTGGTTTTCATTGTTCATCTGATTTCTTTGATTTTGATTATTGAGATTGAATCTGCAATAGTTGGTACTATGACCTTTTCTCTTACATATATGACAATACATGTTGTACCATGGTTTTCATCCTTTTGATAAAGAAGCAATATTTCCATATGGATTATCTTTATATGCCAATGTAGTGTCAGTCATTTCATATTTAACTGTATTTTCCACCTCATATTCCTGTAGAATATTGAGTAGGTCATAAAAAGAGGTATCTTTACTTAGGACTTGTAAAGATATTATCAAATGCTTATAGCTATCTGGAAGTGCTCTCATGGTTACTTGAGTAAGAAGTTCATCTTTATTTGTTTCTTCTAAGGTTAATAATTTCCCTTTAATATCTACTACCTTCCTTAGGAATAGTTCTATGCTTTCTCCACTATTCATCTTTAATGAGTGAAGTTGAGTTTGAAGATGAAGAATAGTGTTCTTATTCTTTCCTTCAAATATTTTCTCTAGGCTTGTCCATGCATCTGAAGATATTTTTGTTGAACTGATATAGGGTTGTATCTCATTAGTGATAGTAAAGGTTATTATCATTAGATCCTTTGAATCATTTTCCTCAAACTTTAGGATTTCAATATCACCTGTGGTAGGTCTTTGTGTTTTCCCTTTGACAATATTCCAAAGTTTTTCATATACCAAGATTGCTTTCACTTTGTTCTTATAGGAGAAATAATTAGGACCCTTAAGTAGTTGAGATTCTGCTAGAAAGAATTTATTTTTTGCCATTAAATTTCCGTAATATCAATCCTTAAATTTTGTGGACTTCCTTATGTCTCCCTAGTGATGAGAGTATATACACCTAATGGGATTTTAGGTTTTGTAGAAAGCTTATATCTTCCCAATGGATTTAGAACTTGATAATCTTTAGTAGATACTAATATTACCAAGTTTTGTAGAATCCCTTATGACTCCCTAGTATGTTTTGGATAAGATATAAGATGTATATAGTGCTTTTGTAAAATGTAGTTCAATATTTTGTTGATTTTGTAAAGTTTTTGTAAATCCCAAAATCAACTTCTATTATCACTTATTGCTCTTATTGAACTAAGCACTTTTCCCAATTTGAAGAGGTTTTAATGTTGGATTTCTTTTGTCCCTTTTGAGAATTTTTGAGAGATGACTATTATAAATTTCCAACCTTAGCAAAGACCGTAATAACCTCTTTTAATATCCCTTAGGATTTTATTTGAGTATTTCTAATTTTCAATAACCTAATTTGGTGTTGTAACTCTTATAGCTCCCAAATATAGAAAATTAGAACACAATAATATTTACAAATATTTAAAAATTAATTTCCAGTAGAAACCCTTATTTATCCTATGGTTAATATTGCAGATATTATATTCATTTGATAAATTATTCCCTTTGATGCTTTGCTTTCAATATGGTTAATTTCTTCTAAGTTTAACCTTGGTTTATCAACCTTATAACTCCCTTAAATGAAAGCACATTAAAGTAGGGAATAAATATCACCTTGTAATATTCAAATACACGTTGTTTTTGGATGTGAGACGGCTACAATGTGAGTGTCCTTACCTTGACCATTCCATCCAATAGAAATATTGGATTTAATATCCAACTATGTGCCTTCTGTCTTTGAATTATTTTGACCAGAGCATTTAAGGCTCTTCCTCCTTGCTTCCACGCTGCAACTTGATCCTGTGTGCGAAGACTGCAAAATGCTAAACATCAATGCTTGTAAATGCTTTCGAAATGTTGCATTCTCCCTGGTCCAAGGTACCTTTAATAGGTGGTCAATATTTTGATGAGTGACAAGTGTCACAACGATTACATTCAGTGCTTCAAAAATGTTCTTGTATGTCTGTTACAAGTGTAACATCTGAAGCATTTTTACTCCTTCATAGTGTGTTTTTCGTAAGGCTTCCTTCTATAACATCTATTACAAAATGTAACTCCTCTTCGATGTGGACTATGGGAACCAAAGAGATGCTATAATGCTTTTCCTCACATGCGTGAAATTCCAACGTACCTTTGATGGCATTTAGGGTTTCTTTTGGAGAATGACAAGTGGTACTTGCATGTCCTAGTCTTATTAATGCCTTTTTGAAAGCTTTTCAATGTACTTTTCCACCTTCTTCCTTGTTGTATTTCGATGGTGCTGATATGGTTCTAGCCAAGCAATGCTTATGGTGGAGCTTTGATGGATATTCATAGGAGCTTTGATGGAGATTCAGAGGAGCTTTGGTGGAGCTCTAATATCTCTTGAATGGAGTTCAAATGGCAGTGCTATGTGGAGACTTCTTGATGCTCCAATGGTAGTATTGAATGCTCCTTGATTGGATGTACGATTCCAATTTGCTTACTTTGATTTCCATTGCTTATGTGCTACTGGATTTGTCTCCTTTAGTGAGCAATGTGATACCTTTCTTATGCTTTGTAGGTTACCCATTATGGATGTCCAACCTATGTACGATGTGAGCCCTTTAGAGGATTCTTTTTTCTTGTATTCGGTTGTGCTCTTCTTGAGAATGTTGTGCCTTTGTGGCACCTTCAAATCTGCCCTCTTTCTTGCATAGAACAAATTAGATAAGTACAATACAATGTAACAATATTTGTAAATAAGATGCCTTTATTGCACCCTTTCTTGCACTCCTTTTTCAAGTCCGATTTTCTAGTTTTGGGTCAAAAATTTTTGAATGCAATGTAGGGGTTTTGAGGTTATCTCTTTGATTAGACACCTTACCCTTTTTGCTTGGATAGTTTGATGAAAAAACCAAGCTTGGATAGAATCTCCTTATTTGATGATTTTTTTTGCACTTTTCTCCTTGCAACTAACCCTATAATGCTTTGGATTTGAGACTCACCAAGTCTCAATATTTAAAGCTTCTATTTCTAATTTTGGTTAGTTGTCTTCTTCTCCAAATTTTGGAGGATTCCAATCTATTTTTTGTGGCTTATATTGGCCAATATGTGTTGTAAATTTTTATGAATTAATAGCGTCTTTAGAAACTTTGTCAAATTATTATTTTGTGCCCTTTTAAAGAACACAAATAATAATATTTTTGAGAGCAATAGAATAGTGCAAATTAATCTAATAATCTCACTGTTGATCCCGAAAAGGTAGTCCCACTTTTCGGGGGTCTAATTCCCTTTCCTTAAGGGCGAACAAGGTGGTGTGCCCTTACTCAAACCCGTGCACTCCAATATTTTTGGAGTGCACCAAAAGTCCCCTGGGTGCACGAGTTGTGTGCCCCAAGCCGAAGTCTACGCACTTCATTAGAGGAGAACACAAAGAACCCACCAAGCACACAAGTTGTTTGCTCATCCCAAAGCCAGTGTGCCCCATTGGGAATGGGGAACACAAAGCCCTCAAGGGGTGCATAATCTTGTGCATACCACACAGAGTCCACGCGCTCCACAAGGAGGTGGAGTGCGCAACAGTCCAAAGGGGTGCACAAAGTGCGCACCCCAAAAAAGAACCCTCGTGCGCTCCATTCTAATGGAGTGTACAATACCCTCATAAGCATGTGCTTTTGTACACTCACCTCCATCCCGTGTGCCCCACTCTCTCATGGAGCGCACTAAGTCACCTAAGGGGTGCATGCTTTCATGTGCTCCCCAAATACCCATCGTACACTCCATGACAATAGAGCACATGAAAAGCTTCAGAGCACACATGATTGTGTGTTCCCTTCTCGATCGATGCAATCCACTCCTAAGTAGAGCACACAACTTCCATCGAGGCACATAAGCGTGTGCACCCCAAATTGAGTCCACACACTCCAATCATAGTGAAGCACGTAAAGTTTTAATCGTGCACATAGGTTGTGTGCCCGCCATTGGGTTGTGCGCTCCAGCCTGTGCACCCCATTAGGTCTCACACACCCCACTCCCTTGGGGCACACAAAGAATAAGCGAGCACATGAATCCGTGTGCTCACCCCAAGGGTTGTGCTCTTCCACTCCCCAATGGAGTACATGAGGAATTAAGAGGGCATAGATCTCATGTGCATGTCACTCAAGAGTACCCTGCCCCGAGCAACCCAAAGTCACCACATGTCCTATAAAGTTACCTTCCAGTCATAATTTACAAATGGGGTGGCATGCTTGATCAATCAACATGTCCTATTGGATGTAAAGCACATGTGCTTCACCTACTAGAATTAAATGCTCATGATTTAATTAGAGGGTGGTAGATCCATTCTACGCTATTCATGCATGCAAGAATTATTCTCAATGAGGTCGAGCATAGAAGGAAGAAGAAAGTAGACTGTGTCATCTTCCACGTCCATTTCTATGGCTTCAACAAGCTCAACCGCACCGAAAGTATCAATTGTCAAGGGGATAATAACCAAAATTATTGGGGCATGGTCGATAACAAAAAATACAGGGAGAGCGCAGGATCCCAAGGCTCTGGAAAAATTTTCTAAACTCCAATCAGGACATCACTACTAAGCAGTAGAAATAAGTTGAATGGGTGACTATCTACGCATTTGACCCCATTGAGGAGGATAGCCAGAGGTATCCTATGCTGCTCAAGAGCTTATATATGAGAGCACACAGAGATAGTACAGTGCCTCCTCTAGTATGCAACAAATGGACCATAAATCTGGACCGGTTGACTTGCTTGAGGGTTTACCACTCCTTTGATTTATTGGTTTGGCTTGCAGTAGCCTATGATCCTAGGAGTCGAACAATTCAAGACTAAAATAGTTGAGGAGATCACTAAACAAATAGTTGAGGAGATTAAAATTAGATATATGATAAAGAAAGGGCATGTACCTTGGTTGCCCATCCCTTGCTCAATGAGCCCCTACACATATTTGGGCCACTTTGTCATGTTGCGGTCCATATGGAACATGGATACATATTGTTTCCTAGAAGTTACTTGGAGGGCCTATGACCCAAATGACCATCACAGGAAAAATGTTGCTGGTAAGCTTGCCCTCCTGCAAGTTACTCACAACCAGGATGATTTTGAAGATGAGATGCATAAGGCTTTTAGGAATAATGAAATGTTGGACTTAGTGTGGAATATGGACAAGAGGCCTTACAGCAAGATAGAGGTCATTGGTGATTATAGCTCTTAGTTAAGGTTAAACTAGAGATTATTAGTAGATAATATGGTCCCGCTAGTCTTGACTGCTCCTCTAGAAGAATTTGAGGACCCTACCTTTCGAATTGTCCAACAGGATATTGATATTTTTTAGGTCATGATGTAGATTATGGATGAGGCACAATAGGAGAAGGCAAAGCTCCCTTCTTCTTCAGGCCCTCCCACTATCACATCAAAAGGGAAGGATGTGGTCGTTGGTCCATCTTAACAAATTATTGTGTCATCAGCTTTGGCATTGATATGCCCAAAAGAACAGTACTAGTTAGCAAAAGGCCAATGTTCCTTGTATTCTACCACCCTGATAATCAACTAGGAGGAACTCCAAGTCCCCCTAAGGTGATGAAGAAAATAACTGAAGCTGGGGGGTTGACAAATATACTCAGGGACTATGAAGTGCAAGAAAAGAGTCCCACACAGTCACCTGCTCCAAAGAAGGCCCAAACTAATCCTTCAGGCCATGGCATTGAAAGTATCACAATGACAAGAGTTAGAGATGCCTTCCAGTTCACTTCTGATGAGGAATACCAAATACAAGATATGGAAGAACAAATATATCCTAGTAAAGGGATAGTCAGGCCTCGAAGAATAGATGTGCAAGAGGCAACCGATGTATTCGTAGCCACCTTTGAAATCCCATTGTCACTTAGCATGATAGAAGCCACCATCGATGTAAAAAAAGGTGTCATAAGGACATTAGCCAAACCCATCGAGATGATCAAGTCCCAGATGGCTTCCCATGCACAGGTGGTAGAAGCAGTAGAGAGGGAATTAGAAGAATGGAAGGCCAAGGCTGCCAAAGCAGGACAATTTCAGCTTAATGTAAAATAACTCCAGAGCAAAGTTGATGAATTAAGAATGCCCGCTCCTTCTACTACGTAGGCCAATATCTAGCTCAGGTCGGTCGATGATATTAAGCAAGAAATGAAGGACAAGATATAAGAAAGAATGGAAGAGTTGGAGTCCACCCTCATGGATATTTATGCCACCCAACATGTTGTTGGCCTCTTACAAAATCATCTACAGCAAGGAGAGCAAAGGGTGAATGTAATACTTCCCATATATCGAAGGTTCTAGGAGGACTACGTGCCAATTTATGGGATGACGACCACCCTGTCAGATGATTCCTTCTGCTTCTTTGTTGAGGAATATATCAAGGTTTTTACCTTCTTATAGAATAAGCAAAGTTGGCTCAAGTGGGGTCAGGAGGTGGTGAATGCCGAGAAGGAAGCCAATGAGGAGTTGGCAGACTACAACCTCACGATTGAGGATTTTGGGTGGGCTCCCAATATTAAATATTTTGTATTCCAAAAGATTCAAGAGTTTGATTTAGACTCTAGTGATAAATTGTCAAAGTGCTTCACGATGGCCTTGGTACAGATGGTGGACCGCCTGTGTGTCTTCATCGAGAACAATGTACAATGGGTAAGGGATCAGGTGAACAAGGCCATACAAGATTTGAATTTGTTATTGTTCTCATTGACATTCCATGATGAGGCATGGGAATTCATTGACCAGGCCATTCAAAACCTAGAGAATGGGAGTGGGATCTAATTCATCTGAAACACATGCACGAAGAGATTCACAACCGCTATCCCAGGGTGGTACAGGAGGAGATACACAGACATCACCTACGTAAGAAGAGAGCATGGGCTACGTGCCCATTTTTTATTGCATCTCATTTTTGAGTACAACAGGATTGATCCAGCTAGAGCAGGCAGTTACAACAACCATGCGAGATTGTACTATAAGAAGAAGACTACTACAGTTGAAGACTTTTTCATCAGACCTTTGAGAGAAAAGCCCAGGTATAAGTCTTGTCTAGTGTTTAGTCGTATTCTCCTTGTGTTCTCTATTTGTGTTTCTTACCACCCTTCCTTCTACCATTTCCAAGGATTTTCAAGGGGAACTATTCATCGAGATTATTTCCTATGGAATGCGCTAGAGTTGGAGACCCTTACGTTGCTACAATCAAGACGAAGTAAGATCACCCATTTTTATGAATATTCAAATCGAGGGTTTTATTTTAATACAATGGCATATAAGGGTCAAGCATTCTGCTAATATTTTCATATGTAAAAAGCTTTTATATAAATGAAAATTCCAACTCTTCCCTTGGCATCTTCTATGTTTATGATTTATGTTATGCTCATTTATGTGTTCTTGTAATCAAAATATGTGGATGATGCTTTCTCTTCACTAGTTTAATAATTTTATTGCATTACATTATTCGAATGAATTAAAATGAACTAGTTCCCCTCTCTTTTTCTACTCTGGTCATTTAATATAAAACTGCTATGACTACCCAATGGATAAGGCACCGGTCTGGTCTTAATAGGCTTCATTATTGATAGGTTTGGTCACTAATATATTAACTATGAAAAATCATTTTTTCTGGCATAAGTGGGTATTTGCACCATTAAAATAGAAAATATGAACCCACCATTTGGGGGTTTCCTTACCCAACCTAGTCTGTCTAGAGCCTTCAAAGTAATCTATTCCTAGGTTAAAGAGGTGGATCAACCAGAATCCACAATAGTTGTGATCTTTTGAGTATCCCGTGACGTGACAAATCTCTGAAGGGTAAGCGGGAAAACTCCACAATAATTTTTGGTACCGTTGCCGAGGAAGGCCTTTTTAATTTCTTTTTGTCATATTACTCCCCCTTGTGACACTTATTTTTATTTTTATTATCCTGTGAGGTTTTTGGGCTGAGCAATCTTAGCCAGAGAGAGCATTCCCCACTTTTTGCACACTGTGTTGGCGACTCTGAACACACTCAAAACAAGGAGTTGATCTGGCGGCCATGAGATGAAGTGACGAAGAGCTCTACCCCAAAATGTTGGACCCACAGGTACTTTTTAGAACAAGTAAAAGTAAAAAGTGCACTTTGATTTCTGTTCCTTCTAGTAATCGGAGTAGTATCAGTTCTTTGTACATTCCTCAAAGTCCTCAAACAAGTACTTCTCTACCTGTTACATCTACTGTCCCGAGGGGCCCAATCCCACCAATGGCAAACCCACCTTTAAATAACTGGTGCCTAAATAGGTATAGACCCTTTGTCTTACCTCAAGTTTTAAACCCCCTACCCCCAAAGGCCCATAAGTATCTACCTAAGTTCTTAGGGGACAATACAGTGACTAGGGAAGATCATGTGAAGGACTTCTTGTACGCTATGGATAGTTTGAAGGTAGAACATGAAGATGTTGTCCTTTGATTATTCTTACAGACCCTGGAAAAGGATGCTAGGGAGTGGTTTAATAGCCTGACAGTTGACTCCATTGGGACTTTCCATGATCTAGAAGCTGCCTTCCTCAAAAAGTATGGGGAGAAAAAAATGAACAATCCCTGTTAACTGAACTGGCCACCATGAAAAAGAAGGAGAATGAAATAGTTGATGATTTTAATAGATGGTTCACCAAACTGAGAAAATGGATCCCTACTACTTTGAGGCCCAATGACCACCAGTCCACCCACTTCTATAAAAATGCCTTCCCTGGTGATTTTAACTATGAGCTAAGGCAACAACCCACGCTCACCATTGACGCCTATATGGAGAGAGCCATTGTGATAGAAAGGGACATGATAGATAGTGGGAAGATGAAGGCTACCTCAATGGACCCCAGTCCTAGCCAAACTAAAAGAAAGACTAAAAAGGTGGGGTTTGGAATTTTAAAAAAATCAAATGCAGATCCTATTGAGAAATTATCATCACAGGTCACAGAGATGTTCCTGTCCATGAACAACAGATTGTCTAAAATTGAGAGAGACAAGAATGATAATGGAGAACCCTCTCAGCACCAGAATGAAAGTAGACCTCCTTTCAGAAGGAATTTTAATAGGAACTGGAACAATGAGGGGGGTAGAAATTCAAACAATAATTGGAAGAGGAAAGAGACCCAGAAAGACCAGGATGTCATCCCCAATCCCATGGCCTCTGTTAATGTGGCTTCTTATTTTTCCTTCTTTTGCCCAGCTTATGATGCTCCTCATAATCCTATCGATTGTGGTGTATTCCATGGCCTCCATTCAGGAGTTAACCTAGAAGAAGAATCTGATGATGAGATCAGGATAAATGCCTATTGGACATGGGAAGAAACTATTGATACCCCACCAATTCTAGAAGAAGCCAATCAGTCTATAAATCTTGATAATCGACCCACTGCCTTCACCAATGATGATGTGAAAATCCTGAGAAGGCCCCAAAATAGCTACTTTGAATAGATAAGGCAGGGTAAATTGACCCCTACAATAGAAGAGGTTGAGACCTTAGAGAGAGTCCATGCTACCAGGTTACGTAATAGGACCATTCCCGACAAACCAGATAAGAAGGGTGAGAAGGAACCTGTTAGTGGAAGAAAGAATACTGAGGTCCATCAACCACCTCCTCTCGAAAATGAATAGAACCTGTTAATAGTGGAACAGAGGTCAAAAGGATAGAATTTGATATAGGGATGGAACTAGCCAAACAAAAAATTAACATAACCTTTGAGAAGTTGATGACCTTTCCTAAGTATAGAGAACAAATCTATAGAACCTTTGGATTGACTGACCAAGGAGAGAGCCATATTTTAGCAACCTCAAGTTCCAATCCTTCAAGAAGAACACCTACCTTAGTAAGGCCATTTTATATTTCCCTCAGATATACATCTAGGTATGGTGACCGCTATGTAATACATAATTGCATGCTTGATAGTGGGGCCTCTCACAATGTCATGCCCAAACAAGTGGTTGATCAGTTGGGACTGATATGCACCAAAGACTCTCCTCCCATTTCTATCATGGACAACAGGCAGGTGCCCTGTGTGGGAATAATTATAGGCCTTTTAGTCTTCTTAGACCAATATCCAAAGAAAGGGATTGTCATGGATGTAGCAGTGGTTGATGTAGACCCTTTCTTTTCCCTTATTATCTAGACATTGGGCAGAACAGTTAGGTGGATCAATCCAGTTAGACTGGTCATTTGCCACCATCCCCCTTTCATCCAAAGAAAAAGCAACTTTAAGGAGGGAGCCCTTCAAAAAAATATTAGTAGAACTCATGAAACCTGATAACACCATAGTAAATTTGGTCAGCTCTATAGAAGAGAAAGAGTTAGGAGTTTATTCCATTTGGCACACTCCCTTTCTTAAAGAAGTACCCAATGTTGAAGGAATGGATCCAAAAATTAGAGCTGTTGTAGATGCTGAGTCAGACAGGGTTCTTACCACTGAAATGTGGACCATGACATTTGATGGAGCCAAGTCACAAATAGGGGTAGGAGCTGGGATTAATCTAACTGACATAAAAGGCAATTACCTAGGGGTGCCTTACCGACTAGAATTCCCATGTACTAATAATGTGGCTGAATATGAGGCTCTACTGTTGGGTCTAAGGAAAGCTAAGGAGCTGGGTATCAACTTCCTCACTATATATGGGGATGCTGAGTTGATCATACAATAGATCAAGGGGAGATATCAGACCAAGCACCCTAGGCTGAAGCAATACAAGCAAGCTGTTCTGGATGAAATCAATAGATTCTTGGCCTTTAATATATTGCACATACCTAGGGAGAAAAACCATGTTACCAATCTATTGGTTGTGAATGCTTCTGGGGTAGATAGCCCTAAAATTGATACAGAATATATGGATAGGTTTCCCACTATATCTGTGTACCATCCCTCTATCCCTGACAATGTGGTTTACCTGCAAGTTTTCCAAGATGATGTTGATATCAAAGATTTTATGATAGTACAAAATCAATTTTTTGGGGTAATTTGTGATGAGGAAGATGAAGAAAAATTGTAGCATGTTATAGGAACCCCCACTGAAGTGATACAACTTAAAAATAATAAAATCCCTAGGGGGCTAGTGTCCTTGGAGTCTCTCTTTGATGATTTTGATAAGGCACATAGAACTGCACCCCATGAATCAGAAGGTGAAGAGGTCAATGTTGGGACAACAGGGGATCCAAAAATGGTCAGGATTGATAGAGGACTACCAACCAAAGAAAAGAAGCAATATATCCAATATCTGAGAAAAATAGGGATAGTTTTGCTTGGAGCTATGAGGATTTGAGAACATTCAACACCGAGGTGATGACCCATATTATTCCCCTGAAGGAGGATGCCAAGCCTTTTAGGTAGAAGCAAAGAAATTTTAATCCCACTCTGCATCCTGTCATGCAAAAGGAGGTTCAAAAGTTGCTTAATGCCAAGATCATTAATAAGGTGAGGTTCTCTTCCTGGATAGCAAACTTAGTGCCTGTAAGGAAGAAGAATGGGGAAATCAGGCTGTGTGTGGATTTTAGAAATTTAAACAAGAGCTCCCTCAAGGATAATTATCCCCTCCCCAATATGGAATAGCTGTTGCAAGCGATAGTAGGATCTTCCAGAATATCTCTACTAGATGGTTTTTCAGGGTACAATCAAATTTTGGTCAATCCCAAAGACAGGTTTAAAACTGCTTTTACTACACCCTGGGGAACTTTTGAATATCAGAGGATGCCATTTGGGCTGATGAATGTTGGGGCTACTTTCCAAAGGGCTATGGATTTTATCTTCAAAGGACTGATGTTTAAAATTGTGGTGGTGTACCTGGATGATATTACTATCTTTTCCAAGGACCCTGCAGATCATTTTTCTCACCTATCCCAAGTTTTTCAAAGATGTAAGGAGTATGGGATTTATTTAAACCCAAAGAAGTGTCTTTTTGGAGCCACCCATGGTAAACTATTGGGACATGTGGTCTCAAAGGAGGGAATTAGTATTGATCCAGAGAGAACAAAGGCAATTGCACAAATACCACCTCCCAAGAGCCTCAAAGGAGTCAGGTCTTTCTTCGGAAAAATAAATTTTGTCAGAAGATTTGTCCCAAATTTTGCTGCAATTGCAAAGCCTGTAAATGATATGATTAAAAAGGATGCAAGGATCAAATGGGATGAAGACAATATCAAATATTTTCAGCGGATCAAAGAGGTCATTACCACTGCACCTGTGTTGACTTGTCCAGACCATTCTAAGAATTTCAACCTATATTCTTTTGCCTCAGAACATACCATAGCAGTTGTACTGTCCCAGAAATATGAACAAGGAAATGAGAAACCAATAGCCTTTATGAGTTCAGGAATGAAGGGGGCTCAGCTGAGATATAAACCAATTGAAAAGCAAGCCTTTGCCCTCATTCAGGCCTTAGAACATTTCAAAAGTATTTTTGGTTCTTGTAAAGTTGTGGCCTGTATACCCTTCATTGCCATCAAATATGTCCTCACCCAGCCCGAGCCCATAGGCAGTTCAGCAAGGTGGATGGTAAAACTATTGCAGTATGATGTGGAGTTCAAAGCAATAAAAATTATTAAAGGCCAAGGGTTGGCAAAGTACATGGCTTGCAAAGAAGAACAAGAAAATTAATAATGTTATCTTAGTGCAAAGAGGACAACATGGTGAACAACCTGAGCATGAGGGGTATGACTGGTATAAGGATGTGTTATTTTATTTAAAAAATCTGTCCTTCCTACCTGGAATATCTACCAATAGAATGAGGAGTATTAAGCAACAGGCTCAAAAATACCACCTTCAAGAGAATTGGTTGTATTGGATGCACCCCAATGGAGTGTTACTACTGTGTGTAACTGAGAAGGAAGCCCCTGGGATCATTAAATAATTTCATACAGGGTTCTGTGGTGGCCATTTTTCTCCTAAGGCAACAACTAATCAAATCATGAGGGCAGGATATTATTGGTCATCCCTGTTCAAGGATGTATATCAGTCAGTAAGGAGTTGCTACAGCTATCAAGTTTTCACTGGCAAGAAAAACCTACCTGCAATGCCACTACAACCAGTGATTATTGAAACTCCTTTTTCTCAGTGGGGGATAGACTTAATTGGAGAAATCAACCCCAATTCTTTAGGAGGACATAAATGGATTATCACTACCATAGATTATCTAACCAAATGGGTTGAAGCAGCCCCTCTCAGGAGATCTACAACAACAACCATTATTAATTTCTTGGAGGAAAATATATTAACCAGATTTGGGGCACCCAAGAAAATGGTAACAGATAATGCCAAGTACTTTACCTCCTATGAGATGGTTGACTTCTGCACTAAATATAGTATTGAGCTGGCTCACTCTACCAATTACTACCCTCAGGGCAACGGGCTAGTCGAATCCTCAAATAAGAATATCATTACCAGGATTAAGAGGTCATTGGGGAAGAACAAAAGAGGATGGGATAGTGAGCTTAAATATGCCTTGTGGGTAGACAGGCTTTCAATAAAAAGAGCTACTGGTAAGTCACCATATGAATTAGTGTATGGAGAAAAGGTATTGCTGCCTCCTCAGCTAGAAAGAGAAGCTCTCTCCTTATTACTGCAAGATCATGAAAGACCATATGGGTTGCAAAGGAGAATGGATCAACTGGTGCAATTGGAAGAAGACAGGAAGGAAGTTGTTGCAAGGATGATCAACCAAACGAACAAGACAGTGGAGTTATTCAACAAGAAGGCCAAGGGTCAAAATTTTTCTATGGGTGAAGTGGTGCTCTATTGGGACCCCAAGAATGACAAACCTGGGGAAAAAGACAAATTTGAACCTAAGTGGCTGGGACCTTATCAAATTGCTAAAATAGTCGATCAACACACTTACAGGTTAAAAGACATGGAAGGAGAAGAAATACCTATACCAGTTAACGGGCAACACTTGAAGTCCTTTGGTCCCATTGGGTGAGGCATTAAAAAAAAAAGTGTGTGTGCGTAAGTTGGTTATTGGTCTACCCAGAGAGTCTGGAGTTCTCAAGTTGGTGTCTTCCATCCACCCCCTTGTCCTAGTCAGAGCCGGTGTTGACCCCAAAAAGGTAGTCCCCCTTTTTGGGGGTCTAAGTCCCTTTCCTTAAGGGCGCACAAGGTGGTGCACCCTTACTCGAGCCTGTGCACTCCACTAATGTTGGAGCACACCAAAAGTCCCCTGGGTGCACAAGTCGTGCACCCCAAGCCAAAGTTTGTGTGCTCCATTAGAGGAGTGCACAAAGACCCCACCAAGCGCACAAGTTGTGCACTTGTTCCAAAGCTTGCATGCCCCATTAGGAATGGGGTGCACAAAGCCCTCAAGGGGTGCACAATCTTGTGTGCCCCACATAGAGTCTGCATGCTCCATAGGGAGGTGGAGCACACAACAGTACAAAGGGATGCATGAAGTGCACGTCCCGAAAAAGAACCCTCGTGCGTTCCATTCTAATGGAGCACATAACGCCCCTGTAGGCAGATGTCTTTGTGCAATCACCTCTGTCCCTTGTGCCCCACCCTCTTGTGGAGTACACTAAGTCGCCTAAGGGGTGCACGCCTTCATGCAATCCCCAAATACTTGCAATGTGCTCCACAACAATGGAGCACGTAGATGCTTTGGAGCAAACACGCTTGTGCGCTCCCTTCCCAATCGATGTGCTCCACTCCTAAGTGGAGTGCACTACTTCCCTTGGGGTGCACAAGCATGTGCACCCCAAACTACGTTCGTGCGCTCCAATCGTAGTGGAGCGCATGAAGTTTTAGTTAGGTGCATAGGCTGTGCACCTGCCTCCAGGTTGTGTGCTCTACTATGGAGCGCATAGAGATCTTGGGATACAACTTGTGCATCCCATTAGGTCCCATGCACCCCACTCCCTTGGAGTGCGTAAAGAGTAAGTGAGTGCATGAATCCATGTGCTAACCCCAAGGACTGTGTGCTTCCACTCCCCAATAGAGTACACAAGGAATTAAGAGGGTGCAGATCCCATGCACGCATCATTCGAGAGTCCCCACCCCAACCAACTCGAAGCTGCCATGTGTCCCATAAAGTTGCCTTCCAGCTGTAATTCACAAACAAGGTGGCATGCCCGACCAGTCAACATGTCCCATTGGACGTAAAGCGCATGCACTTCACCTACTAGAATTAAATACTCATGCTTTAATAGGAGGGTGGCGGATCCATTCTACACCATTCATGCATGCAAGAATTGTTCTCGATGAGGTCGAGTGTAGAAGGGAGAAGAAAGCAGCCTGTATCATATTTCATATCCATTTCCATGGCTTCAACAAGCTCGATCATTCCAGAGGTCTCAATTGTCAAGGGGAGAATGGCCAAAATTATTGGGGCATGGACGGTAACAAAAAGGATAGGGAGAGCTCAAGACCCTAAGGCTCTGGCAAAGTTTCTAGATACAAATCGGGATATCACTATTGAGCAGCAGAAAGAAGTTGAAGGAGTGACTATCTACGCATTCGACCCCACTGAGGAGGATAGCCAATGGCATCCCACGCTACTCAGGAGCTTATATATGAGAGCGTACAGAGATAGTACAAAACCTCCCCTAGTTTGCAACAAATGGACCACAAATTTGGGCCGGTTGACTTGCCCGAGAGTTTACCACTCCTTCGATTTTCTAGTTTGGCTCGTGGTAGCCTATGATTCCAGGAGCCAAACAATTCAAGACTATAAGAATCGAGTAGTGGTCCGAGTGTCAGTTGATAAAATCAAGCAAGTTTTTGGGCTGGCCACTGCATCCAGGGTGGTGGATTTTAAAATGTTGGCCCTCCAGGCCAATTATATGCTTAATACCACATTCCCTCAAGCCCTATTGAAGAAGGGAAGGAACAGGCCCTCCAGATTCCCAATTAAAAAATTCTTGCTTCAGCCCTGGGCGCAGGATTATGCTGACATGATTAATTTGGCATTGGGGGTCAAGGACCTGGAGTGGATTACCAAGGAGGTGATGTTTTTAATCCTCCAATGCAATAGGACTGACAAGACTCCTCTCTACTGGTGGGAGGATATAATTAGTGACAACATTGACGAAGAGCTACAAAAATTGCAGGAGGCCATATTGGCTGATAAGGAGGAGATGCCTCCTTTCTCTTATTATTATTTCTTTATTCATTTAGTTGTGGCATAATTTGACAAATCTTTGGTGGCCCGGATGGGAGGGGTAACTGCGCCCACCCTACAAGATCAATTACTGTGCATCTAGGAGGGATGCTCCAACTACAAAACCTTCTTTGAGAAGGTCCTCCCAGTAGTCCACCTCTGGTTATGTGGAGAAGAACCGGATAGAATTGGAGCTGGGGTAAGAAATTTCCTACATCTGGCGAAAGCAAGAGATTACTTATAAGTAGAAGAATTCTCCTACATCAGAATCTATGGGTCAAAGCTACCTCCCAAGGCACTCCCAATACACTGCCCAACGTCAATTGCTATATTGGAGATTACTCGACAAATGGTCGAAGGAGATTAAAATTAGATATATGAGGAAGAAAGGATATGTGCCATGGCTGCCCATCCCTTGCTCAATGGGCCCCTACACATACCTGGGCCACTTTGCTATGTTGCGGGCCATTTGGAACATGGATACGTACTACTTCCTAGAAGTTACTTGGAGGGCCTATGATCCAGATGACCATCATAGGAGAAATGTTATTGGTAAGCTTGCCCTTCTGCAAGTCACTCATAGCAAAGATAATTTTGAAGATGAAATGCAGAAGGCTTTTAAAAATAACCAGTCACTAGATCTAGTTTGGAATATGGAAGAGAGGCCTTATAGTAGGCTAGAGATAATGGGTGATTATAGCTCCAAATTGAGACTGCATCGAGGACTATTAGTGGATAAGGTGGTCCCACTGGTCCTAAATGCTCCACCAGAAGAATTTGAGGACCCCACCTTCCTAAGTTATCCAGTAGGATACTCAACCTCTTTGAGGTCATGATGAAGATCATGGATGAGGCACAACAGGAGTAGGCAAAGCTCCCTTCTTCTTCCAGTTCTCCCATTACCACCTCAAAAGGGAAGGAGTTAGCTATTGGCCCATCTCAATCATCGCCAAGAAGTAATGTGTCCTTCAATTTGGCGTAGGAGGCCAATCTTCCTTATATTCTACCACCTTAGTTATCAACTAGGAGGAAAGCTAAGTCCCCTCTAAGGTTCTAAAGAAAATTGCTAAAGTCGGGGGCTCTCTAACATACTCAGGGAGTATGAAGTGCAAGAAAGGAGCTCCACATGATCTCCTACTCGAAGAAGGCCCAAGACTAAGCCTCTTAGGCCAAGGCATTGATAATATTATGCTGAAAAGGGTGAGAGACACCTTCCAATTCACTATCGATGAGGAGGACTAGATTCAGGATATGGAGGAGCAAATATCTCCTAGTAAAGGGATAATCGGGCCTCAAAGAATAGCTGTGTAGGAGGCAACCGATGTATTCACAACCACCTTGGAAATCCCACTACCACCTAGCATGAAAGAAGCCACCATCGACATAAGCAAAGGTGTCATAAGGGCATCAGCCAAACCCATAGATATGATGAAATCATAACTGGCCTCCCAAGCATAGGTGGTAGAGGCAGTAGAAAAATAATTAGAAGGGTGGAAGGCAAAGGCTGTTGAAGTAGGACAATTATAGCTTAAGGTTAAACAACTTCAAAGTGAAGTTGACAAATTAAAAATGCCCGCTCCTTCTACTGTGTATGCCAATGTCTAGCTCAGTTTGGTTGACAATCTTAAGCAAGAAATGAAGGAAAAAATTTAAGAAAGAATGGGAGATTTGGAGTCCACCCTCATAGATATTTATGCCACCTGACATGTTGTTGGCCTCATACAAAACCACCTGCAACAAGGAGAGCAAAGGGTGAATGCAATACTTCCCATATACCAAAGGTTTCAGGAGGACTACATGCCAATTTTTGGGATGACGGCCACCCTGTCAGATGATTCCTTCTACTTCTTTGCTGAGGAATATATCAAGGTTTTTATCTTTTTACAGAATAAGCAAAGTTGGCTCAAGTGGGGTCAAGAGGTGGTGAATGCTAAGAAGGAGGCCAATGAGGAGTTGGCAGACTGCAACCTCACGATTGAGGATTTTGGGTAGGCTCCCAATATTAAAGATTTTGTATTCCAAAATATTCAAGAGTTTGATTTAGACTCTGGTGATAAATTGTCAAAGCGCTTCATGGCCTTAGTAGAGATGGTGGACCGCCTATGTGTTTTCACTAAAAACAATGTACAATGGGCAAGAGATCGGGTGAACAAGGCCATGCAAGATTTGAACCTACTATTGTTCTCACTAACATTTCATGATGAGGCATGGGAATTCATTGACCAGGCCATTCAAAACCTGAGAACAGGAGTGGGGCCCATTTCCTCCAAAACACACGCACCAAGAGATTCACAACCGCCAACCCAGGGCGGTACAAGAGGAGATACACAACCACCACCTACGTAAGAATAGAGCATGGGCTACGTGCCCATTTTTTACTGCATCTTATTTTTTAGTACAACAGGATTGATCCAACTGGAGCACGCGGTTACAACATTCAGGTGAGCTTGTACTATAAGAAGAATATTGCTGCAACTGAAGATGTTTTCATAAAACCTCTTAGAGAGAAAAGCCCAGGTATAAGTCTTGTCTAGTGTTTAGTCATATTCTCCTTGTGTTCTCTATCTGTGTTTCTTATCACCATTTCTTCTACCATTTCCAAGGACTTCTTAGGGAGTGTTGTTCACTGATATTATTTCCTGTGGAACGCGCCAGAGTTGGAGACTCTTACGTCACTACAATCAGGACGGAGGGAGATCACCCCTTGTTATGAATATTCAAACCAAGGGTTTATTGTAATGAAATGACATATAAGGATCAAGCACTTTGCTGGTCTATTGATATGTAAAAATATTTTATATTAATGAAAATCCCAACTCTTCCTTCCCTTGGCGTGTTTATGGTTTATGTTATGCTCATTTATGTGTTCTTGTAATCAAAACATGTGGATGACGCTTTATTTTCACTAGTTTAATCATTTTCTTGCATTACATTATTTGAATGAATTAAAATGAACTAGTTCCTCCTCTCTTTTTCTACTCGGTCATAAATATAAAATTGCTACGACTACCCAATGGATAAGGCACCGGTATGGTCTTGATAAGCTTCGTTAATGATAGGTTTGATCATAAAATAATCAAAATAACGATAAAAACATTTTGTCTAGCATAGTGGGTATTTGCACCATAAAAATCTAATAGATGAACCCACCATTTGGGGTTTCCTTACCCAACCTAGTCTGTCTAGAGCCTTCCAAGTAATCTATTCCTAGGTTAAAGAGGTGGATCAACCAGAATCCACAATGGTTGTGATTTTTGAGTTTCCCGTGACGTGACAAATCTCTGAAGGGTAAGCGGGAAAACTCCACAACACTCACTTTTAATACTGTAGATTAAAAATACACGCCAAACAAAAATAAATAAAACCACAATAACGGAGTACAGAATAGTTGCACAAAACAAACGATTTCTATTAATCGATGGAGTTTAAAAACTCTTTTTGAATACAACTCGGCCCGTAACCCTTTATTCGTGATACAAGATTACAATTCGTGCTAGGGTTCTCCGAAACCCTAGCTGGCACAAATGGTGGCGCTTCCGAAGAATGTATCTTCAATCCCAACAGAGTGAGTGGGCTTTGTTGTATCCCTTGCTTGGACCACTCCAGCTTAATCAACTGCCATCAATAAACCGGATCTGCTGTCAAAAACCCCGCACACATTAACACTATCAAGGAGTTAGAAATTAATAAGAGGGCTCCACTGTGTGAGCCCTCAGAAACAATCTAAAACCCTAGAAAAATAGAATGCAGGAATTCAACAACAGATCAATAAAAGAAAAGAAGTTACTTGCTTTAAACTAATTTATACCCGTTCTCTGTTAACGCAACTAGACCAGGCGACACCTGGAAGTAATGTGGCTGTCAAATCGGCTGCGGAAGGCGCCCTGGTGCACTCGCCGAACGCCCGCGTGCTTCGGATTAAGGTTTCGTACGCCGCTCGAGTCCGTGGCCATGGGTAAACGCCCGCGGCACTTGGTAAACGCCCGTGGGCACTTGGTAAACGCCCGTGGGCACTTGGTAAAGGGGTAAACGCCCGCGGGCACTTGCGACAAGAATGGGGGATTCTGCAGAATGTTGCAGAAGAGATGGCGACGAAAGCAGCGACGAAAGCGGCGATGGATGCGACGATGGATGCGACGAAAAGGTAGCATAAGAGAGATAGAGGGGATCATAAAAGGAGATAGAAGAAGTTAAGAAGATAGAAAAGATCCAGGATAGAAGTAGCAAAAGACATAGGGTTTGAGCCATCAAGGTGACTCAATTTATAATCTACTCTTAGGGCACACTTTAGGGTTTTAACGACACTTTGAACGTGTGGCTAAGATTAAAGTGGATCTAAGGGTAGAGAATAAATCTAGGTTGTGAAATGGATTAAGATGGATGGACGGATGAGATTAAATGAAGGACTGGACGGCTCGGATTAAATCACTTAAACTATTATTTAAATATATATATTAAAATATTAAAATATATAAATATATATATATAAATATTAATTTAAATAAATTTGGGGATGAAAAATGGCGGGAAAGGTGAAATTGGGCCAAATAATGGCGGGAAAGTGTGGATTTGGGCCAAATAATGGCGGGAAGGTGGATGACCGACACATGGCTGACAGGAAGGTATAGATGACTTGCAAGTGGCTGGATTTTGGTGTCTACAGATGTCCCTTTTTGAGCTGCTTTGTGTGAAGACACAATGCAAAGCAAAAACTTAGGACACCCGAAAAGCCGGATCGACGCAACTCTCTCTCAAGACTAAAGCACAACTTTGAAGACCAAAGAATAAAAGAATATTTAAAATTTATCAGCTTACTCACTCAATTGGCGAGCGAGAATGGTTCTCACGAGCCAATTGGAAGAAATTCGGAAGAAAATGAACCGTTTTTGCCCCAACGGTGAAAAAGGGGTTTGTGTATGAACCATCTGTTTATGTCCCAATAGAAAAGGGGTTGGTGTACAAACCAGAAAATAATATGATTGAAGACGATATGAGTGATGTGAAAGATGAACCGTTTTCTGCCCCAACGGTTAGAAAGGGATTTTTGCCAAATTTTAAATTCCATGATCATGTAAGATGAATTCTACTATTAGGAAAGTTAAAAATTGATAACGGATGCCCCAACTCCTGTGGGTGAATCCATACTGTTGATGAAATTGCCTTGTTGGCGCCATTGATATGCAGAGATGCAATATGAAAGAGTCCATAACTTCAAAGATGCTCCTAGTGACTCGTATGGATAATTCCTCGGGTCGGAACCAATCAACCTAGGTAGCCTTAATCTCTAGCAAGACTCAAAATAATGATGATATTGAAGATTGTCCACGTTTAAGGCCCCATGAACTAGGCCATCAATGACAACTCGTTGAGCAAATTAATCTTGGTATGAGGTCACTTGAAAAGTAGGATACCCAAAATTGATTTCCAATTTTCAAACAATGAAATAATTGATGATGATAAATGGTAAGTGTCCTTATGGTGGTTTAATCCTCTTACCGAATTGCATGGATGCAAATCGCCGCAATCGCCAAGGTGATAGAATATACCACTAGATACGAGGTTTACTTTAATTTAATTTGGCAAAAATATGCATGATGAAAGAAGAATGAATGAAATTGACGATAGATCAGAAGAATTGATGAATGTTGTTAATTTTGTGAAGGTTTTGAATGTTTTTAACCCAATTTGTAAATCAATGATGAATGATGCGCTTTTTGAGCAAAATGACAAAATTTGTTTCCAAAACCGTTGTAACCTTCACAAAATGTTTTATTATGATAAGAAGAATGGATGGATGCAATTTGATGAAATTTGGAGGAGGTAAGCTTCAATTTTGTAAGTTTTGTTCTTTTATTCAATACTGACACCAAACGCCGGTATGCATTTGGAGGTGGCATAAATGCCCGCCGGTGTTTGAATGCATCATGAAATGCCCCACCGCGTCCGAATGCGCCATGAAATGCCCCACTGCGTTTCAGGGTGCCAAAACCAACTATTTAAATAGTTTTTAGCGAAAATTTCGCTCATTTGTGCGTTCGAGCTTGAGAGAAGTGCGTCTGAGGGAGTGGAATGAAGTGAAGTGAAGTGAAAGGTTGTGTGGGAGAGTGAAGCACGCGGGAGCTATGGCGGAGATGGGAGCGGACGCGCCAGTGCAGCCAGCTGAGGTATTTGTTTATTTAAGCAAGTACTTTTATTTGTTTTTTTTTTTTTTTTTTTTTTGAAAAAAATTTGTAACCAATTTTTGTTTTGTTGTTTTGCAGACTTAGGGTGTTAGAGGCACGACACCGATTCTCCCCTATCATTCCGGGGATGAGGAGGTCATTGTCCCGTGCAGACCGGGAGATATTGGAGGCAAGTAGGGCTAGCGGAGGCAGCCCGGTTGGAGGTAGTTCGGGCAGATGAGGGGTACCTCTCGGCTTTGGCCGAGAGGTGGGATCCAGATCGGGGGACGTTCCAGCTCCCGACTGGAGAGATGACGGTGACGCTTGAGGATGTATACCGCATCCTCAAGGTGCCCGTGGAGGGGGCGCGGGTGGAGGTTGGACGAGATAGGGCCACGAAGATGGCCAAGTTGTTTGGGGATGACCGGAGGGAGATCCGGAAGGAGAGCGGGGGGATTCCTTACTTGGCCATGTATACGGCCAAGGAGTTGGTAGCGGTGGAGGCTCTGATGATGTTCGTATTGGCCAACATTGTGGCCTCGAACAAGCACCGGGTGCAGGTTTCCATGGAACTCGATGGGTGTAGTGAGCGAGATGCTCACTAATAGGGTAGTGTATGCCTGGGCGCCCGCTTTATTGGCGCAGTGTATCGGGAGTTGTATGAGGTTCGAAGACGGGGCCGGAAGGGCCTAGGCTGCAGTTTGGTTCTCCAGTGCTGGGGCTGGGAGCACTTCAGAGTGGCCCGACCGGAGGGGTTGCCATGTGCTTACTGGGACATGAGCCAGGCTTATGGTAGGAGATGGCTAGTGGCAGAGGAGAGACAACCGAGCCGCCCCGTGAGATCGGGGCAATGGTATAGGAGTTTATGGGCAGACTTGACAGATGCCCAAGTCATTTGGAGGCCCTGGCGGGAGGCAAGGTGGATCGGGGATGGAGAGCATCTGAGACGGGTGCGACAGGCTAGATGGGTAGTGGGTCGGGGCCACAGGCGAGGCGGAGTACATACAGATGTCTCGAGTGCTCCGCCAGGTCGGATTGAGACAGGATGTCCCCGGTGAGCCAGTGCGCTACCGGAGGCACAGATCGTAGGGGGATTTGCCGTGTGCCGAGCCGTGGAGGGAGGCGGTAGAGGACGATGAGGACATGGAGATCCTCGACGTGGACGACGTCGGGGTGACAGCTGAGTATGCAGCATGGATGGCCGCAGAGCCGAGGTGGGAGCCACCATTGGTGGCTGTTGGAGCTGGAGAGGACGAGGGAACCGCAGAGGTTCCCAAGCGTAGGGAGGGTCCCCGCCTTCGATCTGACAGTCGAAGGCGAAAGGGGAAGATGGCGTGGCAGGCACCGGGGAGTGGAGATGACGAGGAGGATGATGGCGAGGGCCTAGGAGAGGCCGTAGGAGAGACTAGGGAGGTACCCCCTAGCGGGCACGAGGATGATCTGGCGTAGCTGTAGCAGCAGATAGCAGAGCGCGATGCTATGCTAGCTGTCCGGGATGAGAGGATAGCTCGGTTGGAGCAACAGGTTGTAGAGTAGGATGCCCTGATAGCTGTTCAGGAGGAGAGGATGGCCCAGATGCAGGCGGACTTGGATGGAGCGACTAGGGTGCCCCAGGATGACAGGGTGACGAGACTCCAGGCAGAGCTAGCGGAGCGGGAGCGACGACACGGGATAGATATATCTAGACTTAGGTCTAGGACTCGTTATATTGAGGCTCTGGAGGACACATTGTTTAGGCATCACATTGTGTTGCCTGATCCTCCATCCTCCTCTGGTCTCTAGGCGTAGTGAGTCTAGGCACACCACTAGGTCTAGGGCTCCTACTAGGTCACAGGGATCCTCTTTTGATGGTTAGCTTAGTGCTTAGATGCACTCTTTATGAGCCTTGGTGCTCTATTGTATTTTGTAGCCTTTTGGCATTCACTGTACGTTTTGATCTTTATACATATATATACATGGCTTTTATTTTTAGTGTTTTACTTTCTTTTGTGTGAATGCCTATGTTTTTGTGATGCATGTTTTTATATGTTTTAATGCATATGTGATGGAATGGAATGCAAAGTTATAGATGATTAATGCGAGACTAAGTAAATGAAATATGCACTAAGAAGCACTCATACTTTTAGATAGTTAGATTTAGCCAACTCGTTATCATAATTGTTTAATCGAGGGCACCGAACTTGGTAGCTTGTGAATGAATGACGTATGGAATGACATGAATATGGAAGAAGATATGGAGGTTGATATGGAAGAAAATATGGAGGAAGACTGCTTTACAAAGACTCAAACATGCTAGTGGTATCAAACAAACTTACTAATACCGCCTAATTCAACTAGGACCAAATGTGTGTGCATGTGAGTTCATTAACCAAATCGAAAGCATGGTAGTGACTCTAGGCAATCCAAAACCTGTGTGTGTGCAAGTGTGTTCATTAACCTCATCTTGCACAAATTAGGTAACCCCGTTATGGAGAAGACCCCAAAGCTAGTTTGTCCGTATGAGCATTCGTAGGTCTCTTTTTAGGAGAGACATGTCGCCACGCAAATGAGTATACTCCACCGCCACCAAGCGTCTATAGCCCCGGTGAAGGTTAACTCCATAGTCCATGTTGTTTTTGACCTTTGTAAGCCTTGGGGATGACTACCTATCCGTCCGACTGGACAAGTATTACGATCCTTACAACTTATTTGGGATCAGTGGTGTGTGAAAAATGTTCATTTCCTTAGAGCTTTGGGGAATCGGATTCTCAACCGAAGTATGATGAGAATTTTACCCTATCCTTACTACTCCGTTTATATTTATATTTTGTGATTGCTTGTGATAGTGGTAAGAACCACTGCTTTATGGACTATGTTTGCATGATAGGACAAACGAGGATTACTCTTTTCACTTCAAGGCACAACCCAAGGATGGTGTTATCTCTCTTTGACACAAGATGTTTTTAAGATGTGAAAATGTGATAGGTTCAAGACCACTTTTGAAATCATTTCCCAATACTCAAGATTTTATTTAGTGTAATTTGTGATATGGCCCTAGAGAACTTTGACATGCATTTCAAAGTTTGCTTAAAACACTAGAAATGGCTGAGTGACTCGAAAACATTTTGGCAATGTAAATATGTGCAAATGGAAAATGGATGTACGAATGACAATTCGGTTTGATGGATTTTATGAAGGTGCCCCCGATTAAGGCAACATGACTTTTGCTTGACCAAATTTTATATCCAAAAGATAGAATGGTCTCTAACATGATATGCAACTATGGCTGAAAATGAAATGTTATGGTTTTCAATGAGATGTATGCACATGAAATGCAATGTTTTTGAATGAGATGTATGCAACTAACAATGAAATGCAAATTCTTTTTATTTTATTTGTTTTTTTTTTTTTTTACAAGCCATGTATATATGTACATATAAAATTCAAACTATGCGTAAAATGCCCTCAAGTGTATAATATTAAGTGGTTCGGGTTCTTCCTCTCCCTCTAAACTGGCAAGTCTATAAGTTCCATTACCCACTCTTTCAAGTGACCATATATGGACCTAACCAATTAGCCGCGAATTTATCTCGAAGATGCGGCAATGCATTGGTGTTTTGTTGATTCTCTTTAAGGACAAGATCCCCTACTTGAAATTCTCTTAGATGAACTTTGGCATTGTAAGCACGTTTCAATCGGTCTTGATAAACTCGCAAATGCTCTAAAGCATTGATTCATTTTTCATCTATGAGTGTGAGTTGATCAAGACGTGCTTGTCTAGCAATATCATCATCGATAAATTCCTGCAAAGAAATTCGCAAGGAAGGGATCTCGAGCTCAAGAGGCATGATTGCTTCAGCTCCATAGACCAAAGAAAATGGCGTTGCCCCAATGGGAGTTCTGATGCTTGTTCTGTAAGCCCATAATGCCAAGGGGATTTGTGTATGCCAATCTTTATGATTTTCTTTAACAAGTTTCTTAAGAATAGCAATTATGGTCTTATTTGAAGCTTCAGCTTGTCCATTGGCTTGTGGGTAGTAAGGAGTTGAGAAACTATGTTGGATATTATACTTTTCGCAAAGAGCTCGAACATCCTTATTCTTAAAAGACTTGCCGTTATCAGAAATGATTTTAGAGGGAATACCAAAACGACAAATGATATGGTGAAGTATAAACTCCACAATTCTAGGACCTGTCGTATTGGTTAGAGGAATAGCTTCAACCCACTTTGTGAAGTATTCAATGGTCGTAATGATGAAAGTATGTTGTCCCGAAGAGGCGGTGAAATCTTGCCAATTAAATCGAGACCCCATTGTGAGAAGGTCCAAAGGCTTTGGATGGGTTGTAAAGCTTGTGATGGTATATGGGTTAAATTAGCGTGTTCTTGACACTTTTTACATTGTTTAACATACTTGCAACAATCTTGTTCCATAGTGGGCCAATAATACCCCATACGTAAAATACGCTTCGCAATGGCCATTCCACTAAAATGACCACCACAAGTACCATCATGGGCTTCAGCAATAGCTCTATGTGTTTCACCTCGCTTCTAGACAATGGAGGAGTACTCCATCATATCCACGTTTATACAACACATCCCCCAAAAGAACAAAACAAGCTGCCTTTTGCTTAAAACAGCGACAGGCAGTTCGAGACAAATCATATGGGAGTGTTCCAAACTTGAGGAAGGCTACTATCTCACTAGACCAAGGCTCATATGGATCCGAATGGATAAAGAAAACATCTTTTTCATCCTTAGACTCAAGCACGGACAATTGCAGACTTAGAGATTGTGGAAATGATTAGGGGTCGTACCTCTCCAAGGGAGTCCTTTGGAATCAATGATCCAAGAGAGGCCATGGCATCCGCAAATCTATTAGTCGAACGAGGCAAACTAGTGATCTCATACCAATCAAACTTAGAGAGCAACTTCATTGCTACATCATGATAAAGCTTAATGGTAGGTTCTTTGGCTTGGTATTCTCCTGTAATTTGTTTAACCACGAGTTGAGAATCCCCAAATATCCGAATACGCTTAATGCTCATAGCTATGGCTGATTGAAGACCTAAAATTAAGGCTTCATACTCTACTGTATTATTGGTGCATTGGAAGTCTAGTTTGAATGATAAAGGGATGGGAATCCCTTGAGGTGTATGAAACACAACTCCAGGGACCTCGACCTTTCGCGCACTTAGAGCCATCAAAGAATAACGTGATGTCAACATCTTCCTCCGGAATGATGTCCTCTTCTTGTTCAAAGGATAGCAAATACCGAATCATCTGGGAGCTCAATAATCAAAGGATGATCACTAGGTAGCGGAGCTTCCGCAAGTTGATCGGCTATAACTTGACCTTTAATAGATTTTTGGCTAATGAATTCAAGATCGAATTCGGTAAGCAACATTATCCATTTAGCGGTATGAGTGTTATTATAAGTGCGAGACATCATATAACGCAGAGGGTTTTCTCTAGCTATGACATATGTTGTATGGCTAAGCATATAATGACGAAGTTTCTTAGTGGCAAAAACCACTGCTAAGCACAACTTTTCCACATAAGCATATCGGGTTTCATAGCTTACCAATGTTCGACTAATATAATAGATAGCTTGCTCATGATTTTGTTCATTCTTTTGTGCAAGCATTGTCCCTAAGGCAAAGTCCGTTGCTGAGATATAAAGGTTGAAAGGGACCCCTGGACGAGGCGGAGCTAAGACTGGCGGAGATGCTAAGTATTGCTTGATGTCATCAAAGGCTTTCTGACATTCATCTGTCCATGAAAATTGTACCCCCTTTTGTAGTAGGTGGCAAAATGGCCTACATTTATCATAAAGTTGTGCAATAAAGCGACGGATTGAATTAATCTTTCCTTGCAAACTACGCAACTCCTTCAAATTAGTTGGGGGACACATTTCCATAATGGCTTTGACCTTGTTTGGGTCCACCTCAATACCTCGTTTAGAGATAATAAAACCTAGGAGTTTGCCGGAGGTAACACCAAAGACACATTTCTTAGGGTTCAACCTTACTTTATGCTCTAGAAGTCTATCAAAAACTTTTTCCAATACATCAAAATGCTCTTGTCGAGTTTTAGATTTTGCCAATAAATCATCCACATAATCTTCGATAATCTTATGCATATAATCATGGAAAATATAAGTCATGGCTCGTTGATAGGTTGCACCTGGCATTCTTAATGCCAAAGGGCATCACCCTCGTAACAAAAAGTTCCCCAAGGTGTGGTAAATGTTGTTTTGTGTTGATCTTCGTGGTTTATTCGAATCTGGTTGTATCCTGAAAATCCATCCATGAACGAAAGCATTTCATGACCAGCGCAGGTGTCGACAAGAGTATCAATGTTTGGAAGAGGAAAGTCATCCTTAGGACACGCTTTATTTAGATCTCCAAAATCGGTGCAAACACGTATCCCCCCGTTAGGCTTGCGAACGGGTACCATGTTAGAAAGCCACTCAGGATAATCAATCGGGACGACAAATTTAACATCCAAAAGTTTCGAATCTCCGATTTAACTATGAGGGCCACGGTAGGATGCATTTTCCTAAGTTTTTGTTTGACAAGTTTAGCATCTTTTTGTAAGGTGAGGTTATGGACAACCAAATTAGGGTCTAGGCCTAGCATGTCTTTGTAAGACCATGCAAATATCTCCTTCTTCCGCTTGAGTAGAGCAATCATTTGCTCTTGTTCCTCTCGATGATAGACTTTTAGCCGCTTTCACAATTTGGGTGCCATCTTGGTCCGTACTAAGGTCTACATCGATAGTTTCTTCAATAGACATGTGGGAACCTTCCTCAAGCCGATGGGGAGTAGGGATCAGATTTATGTCATCTAAAATGTCATCAAGCTCCCGTGCCTTGCTCTCATCTATGTCTCGCTCGGAAGACCTCTCGGCTTAGAAGATGAAGGTGAATGTGGAGGTGAAGGAGGAATGTAGTTGGCGGAAGCCCTTAACAATTCCTCGAAAAGGATGAACTCGAAATAGATGGAGGGGATGAAATCCGATCCATGTCAACCGAGCTTGGGTTGATCGGGATTGGCTTATCCGGATCATATGGATTATGGAGTGGGGTGAATAAGTCTTCAAAATTCATTGTCGACTTATGGAAGAAAGGATGGGCGGAATGGAAAGGAAAAACCGGTGAAGACCTCTGAAGACCTGAGATGCAAAACAACATAGTTTTTCAATTTTTTTTTTTTTAGTTTGAGTTTTTTTTTTTTTTGTGTTTGAGTTTTTTTTTTTTGTAGTGGTGAAAACCACTATTACACACATACATAAAGCAATAAAGTATTTTTATATATTTTGATTTTTTTTTTTTTTGGTAGTGGTGAAAACCACTATTTTAGTATATACATATAATACAGGTTTGGATTATGGCTTATGGATGTGGCGGAGGGGGTGGTTCACCTCGTTCTTGTGGAAGAAGCAAGCGAAAGATGGCCTCTTGGAGAGGGAACAATTGGAGATAAAACTCGCCTTGTTTAGTGAGGGGAACAATGGGCGCCGACTCTTCTTCAGATTCATCACCATTTGACATGACGTCAAATTCTTCATAGGCTTCATCTTCGGATTCATCGAGGTGGAGGATTTCTTCTTCTGAATTAAGATTAATGCTTTGAAAAGCTTGCTCAAAAGAAGAAAGGGATGGAAGTGGTTGGTAGCCCAGACCAAAACGCTCAGTGGGTCTCTGGTATGGCATATCGATGCGTTCAGCTACCCCTTGCTCGTATCGACCTAGGCCAAATTGCTGCCAATTATGTCTGTGGAAATAGCGAGAGGGAAAACCCTCCATCCTTTCGATATTGGCAGGGACCGGATGCTTGGGTTCTAGTATGGTGGTAGGACTAGAAGATGACTCTATTCCCCCATATACAAAATTAATGGAATTTGGCATAGAACCCATGTTATAAACCGATCCAATGGATAAATGTTGGTCATGTGGACGACCAAAATCTTTAACTCTTTGCACATTGAACGGTGTGATGTGGACATCTTGGATGGCATACTCACCAATACCCGCATCAGTGAGATGGACCTTGACTTGGGAGGGAGATGGACTAGATGATGGAATAGAAGAATGTGGGATAGAAGAATTGGAAGGATTTGGTTGGGTTGATGCTTCACTAACTTGTGAAACATCACCGTTGATGGTTGGGAAGATGGAGGAATAATAGGTGATGTTGAAGAAGGTGTAGAAGAAGGGGGTAATGACGTGGAAAGAGATGATTGGTCATGGCCACATGTGCATGTGGTCACTGATGAAGAAGAAGGAAGATTAGTTGATGAAGAAAGTGGTGAATGAGATGGAATAGCGAAAGAGGAAGATGGTTGCGATATGATGGGTAGCTCCTCAAGAATGGGAGCTTTAGAAGAAGATGGTATAGAAGAAATAGATGGGGTCAAGAAAAGATGAGTGGATGGCAACACAATCTCATAAGGATTTGAGACATAGTTGCAATGTTTGAAGGGTTCAATGTCAGCAGGTACACAATGAACCTGTGTCCCTCATATACATACTTCGGACATTGATGCAAAGATAGAAGGGACACATCTCATCTCCCTAAGCCAAGGCCGTCCAAGCAATACATTGTATGCCATGGACCCTTCCAAGATGTGAAACAAGGTATGCAAAGTTCGGGCCCCTACCTCAATGGGCAAGATAACCGTGCCAACCGTGGAAGATAAAGCATCATTGAATGCTTTAAGAGTAAAAGTCGACTTTGTGATAAGGGATGGCGATAGCTTTAGATGACTCAACGCCGATGTTGTAATGATATTGATTGAGGAACCGGTGTCAATTAAGACTCTCTTGAATGGCTTGTTATCGATCTTGGCCATGATATGCAAGTGGAGGATCTATACTTTCTGTTGACATAGGTTTGATTTCAAAATCATAGAAAGTGATGGAGGGCTCCATGCATGTTTGAATACTCCCCACAAAGTTGTTGAAGGCATTAGTATCTTGAGTTTGAAGCTCGATTGACTTTAATATTTCCATTAATGCCTCTCTATGCGGGGGAGATTGTTGAATGAGGTCATAGATCGATAACTTGGTAGAAGCCATTTTTAAACTGGTAGTTAACCGGCTACTCAATGACATGATGGGTCGTTGGTGTTGAGTAGAATGATTTAGCGGTTGTTGAGAAGTACTAGCACGTCGTTGGGTCACTGTTACCTGAGGTGGACTAGGGGTTTGTACAGGTGGCTGTGGTTCAGCCTGATTTGGTTGGTTCGCCCTTTGACCCCGGGTTACTACGTTAATAGTACCCACAAAACCTTGGTATTGTTGTACATGGTTGACTTGATTAGGAGGAGTTACCTGAGTTACTCCCCCCGAAGTTGTTGGAGCTTCCTCCCGATGTGGAAGGGGTGTTTGAAATATACCAAGATTTTGATTTTGTTGGGCTAAGGGGCTATCCAATTTAATGGCTCCAATCTCAATAAGATCTTGGATCACATGTTTGAAAGCTGTACAATTATTGATATCGTGCCCATTTTGCCTATGATAAGGACAAAATAGGTACTCCTTGTAATACTTCCCCTTCTAGATGGGTCTAAAGGTTTAAACTCAGGTAAAGTTAACTCGATTTGTGCTATATAACTTGTTGAATATGACCGCATATGGTTCATCTAAAGGTGTGAATTGTCGCTTGGGACGATTTTTTTGCCAAGGTCGAGTTTCCATGGTTGGCCCAAGGATTGGGAGTCAGGTTGAGTAGGGGCGGGTACCGCATGATAAGCAATTGGTTGCGGTTGACTTTGCATTACTTGTTGTTGTTGAGCCATTACGGGTCGGCTCGCCACCACTTGATTAACTTGGTTAACATTTGAGGTTGTATTAGCCTGTGCTTGTTTGTTTTGGCCATAATTATTATTTCGTTGTTGGCCCTTTTGTTGCCATTCTTTTCTATGGGGTTTTAAAACACCCTCTTGGACTTTAATGTCTTCTATGATACTTGCTTGGGCCAAAGCCTCTTCAAAAGTCCCGTATTGTTGTAATTGGAGTAACCAAGAGATAGGTTTTAGACAACTCGGGTGAACATTTTGGTTAACTCCTCCATTGGTAGGGAGAATGGCAGCTTATTAATGATAGCCCTCCAACGGTTTCCAAAGTCATAAACAGCCTCATCGTCATGTTGCTTGAGCTTGTATAAGTCGGACAATGAAACTCTCTTTTGTACATTCAGGGAGAATCGTTCTAAAAATAGATTAATCAATTGCTCGTAAGCATAAATGCTATGGTGAGCTAAATGATTGTACCACTGTACAACATCTCCTCCTAATGTCTGAGGAAAAGTTTTGAGCATAAGAGCATCATTATTTTGGATTCTAAAGCAAGCATGCATGAATGAGCTCACATGTTCATGAGGATCCTCAGTTCCTCAAAATTTGTCAAACTTCGGTAATGTGAAATCAGTCGGATATGGTGGTGAAGGTACCGAAGGATGAATTGGTTGATTGATCAATGACCTTAGCGTAGGTTTCTGACTAAATGAGCCAGGCACGTTAAGCATAAGGTTGTCAATCTGTTGTTGCATAGCATGGAGTAGAGAATCTTCATGAAAATTTTGACTCGTTTGATGATTATGATGATGTAATGGAGGAGTGGAAAATTGATGAGATGGGATGAAATTGCCTGAATTAGGCGGTGTGGAATGGACAAGTTGTTGGTATGGATGATACCGAAAAGAAGGTGATTGGGGTAGATGATGAACTGGACTAGGTTGGGAGAAAGGTGGGGTAGGAATGGACACCACCGAAGATTGGGGTACCTGTGTGGGGCCCGAGCTAATAAAAGTCGGTCGGGTAGAAATTGGTTGGGGTGTAGGATTTACTACGATGGTGGTTGAGCATTTTGTTGCTGTTGTTGCAAAATCAATTTGTCGAGATACTCCTTAACCTTATTAATCTCTAACCCAAGGGAGGTGGGATGATTGGATGAAGGTGGAGGGCAGGCTGCCATGGTAGTCATAGAAGACTGCATAGCAGGGGCGATGAAGTTGGGAGGGCAGGCTGCCATGGTAGTCACAGGGGACTGCACAGCAGGAGCAATGAAGGTGGCTGAAGTAGGCGATACCTGGGAAGGAACAGTAGACTGTGTCCCAGGTAGGGTGAAACCATAAATGGTTTGGGAAGAAGAGGGTTGAAATTGGTTATGGCTAGAAGAGTTTCCACCAACTTCATAAAGAGAATTGGTGTACACCCGGTACATGGAGGAGAAGGTGGTCGGGAAGACACTACATTTGTCTCCAAAGGAGGACAATTGAGCATCTGGGAAGATGTTGGAGATGAAGCCGGCTGAGAAGATACAACATTAGCCTCAAAAAAAGGGTTAGTGTAGACCTGAGTGAAACCAACGGGTATGGTTGATGCAATATCCTGCTGAAAAATAGAATCTTGCATAGGGGAATCTTGGATTGGCTCAAGGATATAGCCAGTGCCATCTCTTAAGTGAGTTTGCACTTGGGCCATATCAATGTGGGTAATATGAGAGGAATTGTCTTCCTCCATGGGCATGGCCATGCGGTAGACGGTAGAAGGACGTGAAAGACCCGCAGCGAACCCGCCTCGAAATTCACTAGGATAAGTGGCCATGTTGGTGGTGGGGATGTTCTGTGAATTTCCCATTTGATTATTTAGATTTAACATTTTAGATTGATTCCTTGTTAAGACCATAGAGCAATAAATCTAAACAAATTCGGAAAAGAAGAATGCAAAACTAGAATGATAAATTTACACTACAAAAATTATCGTAAAACAAATCACAACCTAGGTTTCCACCAATGTGTCTTACCTTGCGGTTAATTAATTATTTTCTCGATCTTAATCGTAGTAAATTTTAAGTGTCCGGTTTATGAGTTTTGCATGTGATCTAATCTTGAATTATTCACAAAAAAGGTAAAAACTATGGCTAGGAAAGGACAACGAGATTCTTACTCGGTGATGAAATCCAACAAGTTTGCTCTGGGGTGACCTATGGTGTCCGAGGCAGTAAGTTTAATGGATGGAGATGAATTCCACCGTCACTAAACTTCAAGCAATACCTGGTGATGAAATCCAGATATTATTGTTTTAAATGCAATATGAAAATGCAATGAATTTTTTTTTTTTTAAATGTTTTAGTTATCTAATGTGTACATACAAGGCTATAAATCAAAAGTTCTAATGATCTAAGCAAGAGGCTACCGAAAACATGTCATTTCCTCTCGAAGAAGTGAAGTACACCGTTTAAAACCCCCTCGCCTACCAATGATATCGGATATCAAAGGAGCAACCGGAAGGTTCGTCCACTTCTCTCGCCTCGGAATCACCCAATGGCAGGAGTACTATTGACATCCAATCAATAGTCCTACTTAGATAATTAAAACAAATAATTCGTAGCTATTCTAATATGCAGCTAGGTATGCAAATTTTTTTTTTTTTTTTAATGCAAGCAACAATCAATAATGCAATGCAAAGAAAAATGTAATTAAAAATAACTGTTCTTTTCCAGATTACTTAGTTTTTGTTCATTTTAAAGTAATGATCTGAAAAAGAAACAAAATATGGCAGTAAAAACCAAAAACGTAAAAAGTACAAAGACTTACTTGGAAGCCTACGCTTTTCCGTAAAACCGACTTCAAACGCCCACGGAGTCCGCACAGCCGAAACGCACCTCTCGCGTTTCGTATTGGACTTCCGTACGCCCTCTCGCGTCCGCTACGTTTTCGCAAACTCGAAACCCTAGTTCGCCGGAACAGTCGAATTTCACAATTTTTGGAACCTGCAAAATAAAATAGAAAACGGGAACAAATTAGTAAAGCAAGTATTAAAAATATGAAACCCTAGGGGGTCCCACCGTGATCGCCATTTGTAGATTAAAAATACACGCCAAACAAAAAAAATAAAATCACAATAACAGAGTATAGAATAGTTGCACAAAACAAACGATTTCTATTAATCGATGGAGTTTAAAAACTCCTTTTTGAATACAACTGGGCCTGTAACCCTTTATTTGTGATACAATATTACAATTCATGCTAGGGTTCTCCGAAACCCTAGCTGGCACAAATGGTGGCGCTTCCGAAGAATGTATCTTCAATCCCAACAGAGTGAGTGGGCTTTGTTGTATCCCTTGCTTGGACCACTCCAGCTTAATCAGCGCCATCAATAAACCGGATCTCGTCGTCAAAAACCCGCACACATTAACACTATCAAGGAGTTAGAAATTAATAAGAGGGCTCCACTGTGTGAGCCCTCGAAAACAATCTAAAACCCTAGAAAAATAGAATGCAGGAATTCAACAACAGATCAATAAAAGAAAAGAAGTTACTTGCTTTAAACTAATTTATACCGTTCTCGTTAACGCAACTAGACCAAAGCGACACCGGAAGTAATGTGGTCGACAAATCGACTACGAAAGGCACCCTAGTGCACTCACTGAACGCCCGCGTGCTTCTGGATTAAGGTTTCAGACGTCGGTCTGAGTCTGTGGCTGTGGGTAAACGCCCGCGGGCACTTGGTAAACGCCCGTGGGCACTTGGTAAACGCCCGTGGGCACTTGGTAAAGGGGTAAACGCCCGCGGGCACTTGCGACAAGAATGGGGGATTCTGTAGAATGCTGCAGAAGAGATGGCGGCGAAAGCAGCGACGAAAGCGACGATGGATGCGACGATGGATGCGACGAAAAGGTAGCAAAAGAGAGATAGAGGGGATCAAAAAAGGAGATAGAAGAAGTTAAGAAGATAGAAAAGATCCAGGATAGAAGTAGCAAAAGACATAGGGTTTGAGCCATCAAGGTGACTCAATTTATAATCTACTCTTAGGGCACACTTTAGGGTTTTAACGACACTTTGAACGTGTGGCTAAGATTAAAGTGGATCTAAGGGTAGAGAATAAATCTAGGTTGTGAAATGGATTAAGATGGATGGACGGATGAGATTAAATGAAGGATGGACGGCTCATATTAAATCACTTAAACTATTATTTAAATATATATATTAAAATATTAAAAATATATATATATATATATATAAATATTAATTTAAATAAATTTGGGGATGAAAAATGGCGGGAAAGGTGAAATTGGGCCAAATAATGGCGGGAAAGTGTGGATTTGGGCCAAATAATGGCGGGAAGGTGGATGACCGACACGTGGCTGACAGGAAGGTATAGATGACTTGCAAGTGGCTGGATTTTGGTGTCTACAAATACACTAACAATTTCACCTTATCACTCCAATCAACTCTCTAAATAATTTACTTTAATCAATTTACTGCAACTAATCAAGAAATGAACCTTCAATAATTATTCTGCAGTTTCACTACAATTAATATCATAGAACTTAGTCTTCTTTTTCTTTTCCAAAGTAGATGATAGGTAGTTGATAGATGTAGTTCTAAAATCTAATCAACTTATAACTAATGTGCAAATGAACCTTAAAAGGAAATTTTCTCTTTTTGCACTTTTGAGTACTATAATACAATTTTCCTTCTTGTAACTTTAACCCAAATAAGGTGCTCCAATGAATCTGATAAGTAATCCAACTAATGAATATACTTGCACCAATGGTTGCTTATATTTTTTGAAAGATTTTGTAGTTCTTTTGTAGCTTCTATAGAGGATGTAGATATTATAAAGGATCTTGGTGTTTAAGATCATCAAGTTGATACCTTGAGTAAGATCTTACAACTCTTTGTAGACTATCCTAAACAACTCCTTTTTCACCAAAATATGATCTTAAACTTTCTTTCATAAGCTTAGTATTTGGTGGCTTGTTATCCTCTTGTAGTCTTCTCCTTTTTTTTGTAGAAGGCAATTTTCTTGGATTTGGTAGTCTTATCCTATCTTCAAGTCTTCTTGTCAAATTCTAACTTCAAGCAAGATCTTCTTCTCAAGATTTTGAATATCTTGAGGTCTTCTAAGATTTAGCACTCCTTGCCAAATTCTTCTTCTCTTGGGCTTGTTTCCGAATGGTGACAATTGTACCAAATCTTTCACTATCAGGGGATTCTCATTGATAGTGCATTTCTCCAATGAGTTCTCCTTTGATGATTTCTTCAGTAAGGCTCTCCAAGTCTTTTATAGGATGCTCATTGAGACGTCCCAAAGGTCTTTGATCTTTCCGCTTCTTCTGGTCTTCCCTGAGATATTTTATTCAAACTTTTGCTCTTGTAAGTGTTGGTAGTGAGAACTTTTGGATCTATGATTATGCTGCTTTTGGGTTCGAGTATGAATATCCTAGTCCTTATTCTTCTTCCAAGATTGGAATTTATTCAATGAGATCTAATTTATTTACCTTCAGTTTTGCTTCATGTGTTGGATTGATTCTAAAGAAGATACTCTTCCTAACTTTCTTGTAGGAAGTCTCCTAACTCACTGAATCTACTTTCCCTGCAACAAAGTATTATTACTAAAATATTAATCTACTTCTAAATCAGATACTCTCTTTTGGATTTTTCTTCAGGATCAAGGCTTCTATGGTCTTTTTTTAGTATTAAGACTTCTATGATCTTTTCTTCAATATCAAGGTTTATGTGGCATTTTATTCAATATCAAGGCTTCTATGGCCTTTTCTTTTGGAGTAAGGCTTACATGGCCTATTCTTCTTCTAGGATATATAGGTATTAATCTTGAATGGAGATCACCAATCTCCTATCTCCTCCTATGACTCAAATTTTAGAGTCTCTTCTTCCTTGAGTCTGCTATAGGGTTACTGTGGTCTTTTCTTTACTTCTGCAATTTGCAGCTCTTGTAATGAGACCTTTTTTGAGGTCTTTGAAAACTTCAGTCTTCTACCTTATTAGAGACTAGAATGGAAGAAATTATAAATCTAGAGATATTATTCTTCACTAGTTTATTTGTCAATCTAGTGGATTGAATGTTGAGTCATAGTCTTCACGATTTTTCCTAAAACTTTGTGGAAAAACTCTAGCCAAATGTAATCTTAGGATTTCTAGAACTAAGATTTCTTTCAATACTTATTTGTGGCTTTCCCTAATTTTACCACCTAGACTCTTCTAAGAGTTATTTATAGTGGTTGATCTAGCAACATGTCAGGTTGACAAAAAACTTAGGTTCAATGATAATGGTGGTTTTCCTATTGGTCTGTTGTGGCTAGATCTACCGTGGATCTGATACCACTGTTATATTTTGATGTAGTATGCAATGGGAGATAAAATTCACAAGATGCAAAATAATATAAAAGAAAGTAAATCTATGAGTATCTAAAATATACTATTAATAGAAATGATAGAAATGAATACAATGTAGGTATGGAGGAAGTGAACACTCCATGAAAAGAGCTACTAGACTACATTGCAGCCATCACCAATATATGGTGATCTACACAACACTATGCTACTACCTATGAATATGGTCTAAGCTTATCTATATCTACTTGTTACACAATGAGGCCCTTTTATATAGGAATATAAGTTCCTTGGCCAACACTCTACCTAGTTGTGCAAGGGGTAGCTTGCACATATACAACTTGCACATTGACACTTGTGCATTTATTACATTGCATGAAGTAACTAAATAACTCCCCCCTAAAGTAATCTATATCCTAAGTATGTACCTAGGAAGGTATATCTACATGACCCAAATGATGTAATATAATACATTTCTAACAAAATGTTTGGTTATATTATTAATCAATGGTTGCAAGCTTTATTCACCTTTTTTAGTCATAGGAAGTGAAGCTTTTTAGTTTTTTTTCCCCTTTAAGGGGTTTATGTAACTTCTTGTCTTGTTCTACTACTACACTTCTTTAATTATTCATTGTTTAATTTAATCTAGAGGAGTGGTATTATAAAAAAGGGTTGGGGCCCTTTCAAAAAACCCTTCTTTTCACCCTAATAATAATAAAAAAATCACTAGCCCATATCAATGAATCACATTCATAAAATAGCAATAATATTTTTCAATTATCAAACTCACAATATTATTCATAAACCATAAAATATACAAGGAACATGTTACAAAATTTGATACAATGCATGGAGCTTTATCTCCATTAAATAACCTTACAAGATGACTCTTCAATACTCAATTATTGCTCTCCTCAAACATCTAGGAGATGCATCCTTTCCTATTTCTCACATATGAAAAAACTCTCATGAATCTTCACTTTATATCTTACCACATATCATGTGACTCTTCACTTGCATACTTGACACCTAACTCCTATGACTCTTGAATTACTAACTTGACACTTTGCACTCTCTCACACTTTGCACACTTGCACACTTTATTACATAACACTTGGACTCTTCTCACACATTGACACATACATTAGATAAAATATAACTCACACTCCCTAATATAATATTTACAAATGTACCACATGCTACCAAATAATGTAATATATCTACCACCTCCTCGTATTACATTATTTGTCTTGAAGAATTTTACTCTTCGATCTTCATCTTATGTTCTTTCTTTGGCTCTTTGATTTGTTATTTTTCTTGGTCTTGGTCTTTTTATTTTGTTTATTTGAGTTTATTCCTATTCCTATCACACTTTTCAATAAATCATCACAATAATTGATTCATATCCTTCATTAATATTGATCTTGCTACTATATTATTTGTTATCTACTTTAGCTTATGGACATTGAATCAGTAAGTCATAACAATAATATATTCTATGAATATTGGAATTCAATGATTCCACATTGAAGTCAATATATGTTGAATGCATCAACATATTATTTTGTTCATTCTTTGTACATTCTTCATTTGCATCCAAATCATTTGTATCACAAGTGACCTTTTTCATTTTAGATTTTTTCTCGTCTTTTGTCTTCATAGATCTCGAAAGTAATGCCATGTACTTTATTATGCCTACTTCAGTAGGTAATATAATAATATTTTTAGAATTCCAACATTCTTCATAGAGTTTATCATAAAAATAGTTTCCAAATATTGTGAACCTCTCATCTCTAGCATTTTTGATAAATAAAGACAATCTCTCCATCAAATCGATTGGAATATCTTTTTGTTCATAAAAATTATCCATCTGGTGTTGTGTATAATATTTTAGTTTCATAAAAATTTCTTCACAATCCTTTGATAATGCATTTTGAATAATTTTTTATATGATTATTTTGATTCAATCAATTAATTCCTTTGATTTAAAATGCCTTATGTCTCCCAGATTTTAAATTTTAATCAGTTTTTTTAAGCAATTTCAAAAACTCAATCATCAATCAAGTAATCAATTCAATTCTTAATCTTCTTATAACTCCTAAATTAATATCAAATTCAACTTTTCAAACTTCAAACAATATTCAAATTTCTCAAATCTCAAAATCACATCAATCAGATGTTAAATTTCACATTTCATCAAATTGTTTCCTTCAATTTTTAATCTTCACTTATATCTCCCAATTTAATTTCAATTTCAATTTTCACAAACAATCAACTAATCAAATTTCATTCATTCATTTTCTCCATCATTCATTCATCATTCTATTATCAAATTCAATTTTATCTTCTTATATCTCCCAAATCAATTATTTTTCACTATTTCTCCTTTAAATATCAATTTCACTCTTACTCTAATAAATTCCACTTTCAATTCAAATTTTAAATTTGTTCCCTTATAACTCCCATTCATCAATTCATCCTTTACTTATTCTATTTTCACTAATATATAACCTTATAAAAGATTCAAATCATGCTATCGCTTAGATTAGAGTCTAACTTAATTTCATTTCATTCATGTCCTAAAGCATTAAAGTCCCATACCCTTAACCTTTAGAACAATCATTCTTCATTCCCTAAACCAAAGCCCCATAAATTTAGCTTAAAGAATAAATCCACATCACATTCCATTTAAGAACTTCTAAGATAATCAACATTAATCCAAGGGTTCTTTTAATTAAACCTTTCACATCTTTCCCTAAGATTCAAGGTTCCATTTCAATCAAAACCTAACATTTACATATCCCATATAAATCAAAGGTCCTAATATATGTTTCTCATATACATCAAAGGTCCATTTAATTAAATCCCAATATAAATCAAAGGTCCTATTTTATATATATATATATATATATATATATATATATATATATATATATATATATATATATATATATATATCACACATAATCAAAGGTCCATTTAATTAAATCCTATCATATGATTTACATATAAATCAAAGTTCCATTTAATTAAATTCCAATGTATGTTTATATATAAATCAAAGGTCCCTATATATATTCCTCACATATAATCAAAGGTCCATTTAATTAAATTCTAACATATGATTTACATATAAATCAAAGTTCCATTTAATTAAATCCCAATGTATGTTTATATATAATCAAAGGTCCATTTAATTAAACCCTAGTATATGTTTCTCATATATATAATCAAAGGTCCATTTACATATATCTCACATATAATCAAAGGTCCTATTTAATTAACCTGATATATGTTTTATATATAAAATCAAGGTCCATTAACATAATTTAAAACTATGCTTTAAAGCCTTTCACAGACCATGGCTTTTCATTTTTTTTTACATAGTACCACTACAACCAGTGATACACCTTACAAGGCACACCATCCTCTACGGCCAACTTGGTTTTCTAGCCTGCACTCCCTAACTCAGGGTTGTCTTTTTCCAAACAATACGTTTTCTTTTCGAGCAGCTCCGGGATAAATAGAGTATGAACATTGCTCTCTACCGCACTTGTTTGAATAGGGTGCTCTCTAGTGGCGTCAGGGGTCTTTGACTTGGATATAATGCAGAGTGACCTCATCATAGGCACACCTCTCTCACTGGTGTTGAAGTTCCCAAAGCTAGTACAATGCATAGTGCTTTCCAAGCGAAGATGGCAACTCAAACACACTATGCTCTCCCTACAGCGCATAGTGCTTCTAAGCAATGATGGTAGCTTTAAACACACTGGGTTTTTCCCCATAATGCACAACACTTTCCAAGAAAATATGGTAGCTTTAACACACTGGTTTTTCCCCACAACACACAACACATATAAGAAAATATGGTAGCTTTAACACACTAGTTTTTCCCCACAGCGCACAATGCTTCTAAGAAAAGATGGTAGCTTTAACACACTGGTTTTTCCACACACTGCACATCGCTTCTAAGTAGAGATGACAACTTAAACACACAATGCTTTCACTAAAGTTCACAATGCTTCTAAGAAGATATGGCAACTTAAACACACAAAGCTTTCCCTACAGCGCACAACGCTTCTAAGAAATGTGGTAGTTTTAAATACACTGGGTTTTTCCCAACAGTGCACAGCGCTATCCAAGCAATGATGGTAGTTTAAACACACAATGATTTCATATAAAATAGATCTTAGAATGAGATGTACACCCGCAAGGTCTGTTGTCTCCCTTTCAACCTCTGGTGCACTTATCATTTTTTTACCTTTACTTCCCTCCTCTGCTTCTTCCTTCCGTTCCTCTTCTTCCTTCACGTTCTCCTTTTTCTTCCATCTCCTTCCTCCTTACGTGCCCCCTCTCCTTCGTGGTCCATCCACCACCCTCTCGAAGCTTGTGCCACCGCCTTCCCTTCAATGCCCGTCCCCCATCCCTTTCGCCTTACTCCCACGTTTTCCTTCTTTGGCAAGTTTTTAGCATCGTAGCCCTTACCTTAGGTTGCACCAAGTAGGGATGTGGGATCATGATATTTTATTTTAAAATAATAAAGATATTCATCTCATAATTTAATATTTATAATATATATATATATATATATATAAATTATTTTTATATATATAAAAAAAATATATATATATATAATATCTCCATTATATATTTTTTATTTAATTGAAAGGTCCTCTTTCAATTTATTCATAATTAATTAAAGTTTTTTAATGAATTTTCTCTTATCACTAAAATAATCATCTTTAATTAATCTCAAATGAATTATGCCCTCTATTAATTAAAATATCTATTTTTAATTAATTAAAATGAAAACTCCTTAATTAATCACAAATGAAGTTTACCAATGAGCTCTAACGAGCTAATCATTATTTTCTTAAACTCCATTAATTAATTTAAAAGCATCTAAATTCAGCATACAACTTAATTTATTCTCTTTCTCAAGGAGGATGCTTTGTTTTCATTTTAAATACGACAATTAACCTCATGCATCAATAATCATCTTGCAGTGGTTCCTATATAGGAGCTAAATCATCAAACTACTCAAGTTATGATGCAGTAGAAAGCAAACACATTTATACAATTAACCAAAGAGGGAGTCTTTCCATCAATTCAATCACCCATCTTAGCTAGATATTTTATGATAGCTACTAGGCTATCAACTAAAGCTACGGGTGATCGACTATTGATGATTATCCCTTCCATCAATGCATACCTATATGAAGGTATCTATCCATGTTACCTTCGAGTACCTTAATCATCATTTCTCTTGATCTTTGGTACCCTCATTTTTGGTGGTTAACTTTACCCGTTCCACCTATGAGTGTACCTGATCCTGCACACTTGGAAATATGTTAGCAATAACATACCCTTATAAATCAACTAAACATCACATAGTTGTTCAAATGTTTAAACTAAGTATCACAACATCATCGGTCCATACATTGTTTTCTTGTGCTTTAAAGTCAGCTAGGAAGGATCATGACACATATATAGCAACATTGAACTCAAATGTGGTGAAGCCTTGAGAATTTTGGAAATAATTTTAGGAATCCTTTATGAACATTTATTTTCATCTCGGTTTGGTTTTGGTGGGTTGTTCAGTTGGTATAAAAGCTCTAGGTGATATGGCTAGATGCTTTCATGGAGTGCACCTAGGATGAGCCTTGACTTGATGTGCTACTTTAGGAAGACTTACTCTACTAGGGACCTTAACGTGATTTAGGATAAACATAGTATTGCACGCTAAATGGACCAGATAGACTGAGTAAAAATCCTAGAGAGAGTAATTTTTTAATGGGGAATGACACCTCGTAGTGAGGCAAGAGTGACCATGATCATTATTGAGTAAGTGATAATGGTCTAAGTTAGTTCATGAGGAAAATGATAGTAAATGATTGTAACTACAATTGAGGAAAATTGTTACTTACCCAACTTTTTTTGTGGTTAGGAGATGACACCTATTTTAAGAGGGGGGTCATCCAAGAAGGCAAGGTTGGTCACACAAGAGGAAACTATAGTGCATCCCCAAAATAAGTCTAGATGAACAATGGACTCTAGCAAGAGAACTGGAAGAAGAATGGACCCTAGTAAAAAGTATAGAAGGAAAATAGACTCCAACAAGAAAACCAGAGGAACAACATCTTCTAGTGAGAGGGTGGAAGATCCGTCTTCCCTATTTAGGTTATTTCAAGAACATATGGAACAAAAATGGGAATTGTTAGAAACCCTGATCAATAAGGATATTGGTAATAGTGATTTAGAGGGTGGGTAGGAAGATGATCCTATTAGGAGAAGCCATGGGGACAAAGACTAGATAGAGGTTGAATTGGATATAGACCTTAATAATGTTGAGCAAGGTGCAGGAACAGTATTGTCATTGTTGTCAACACAGTCAGACAGATCGGTTGATGCAGTGGACAGGAGTTAAGAGGTTCTTCAGAGTATGTACAGTGATTCTCCAAAAGATCGAAGTGGCCCATATGCTAAAAATCAAAAGAAAATCACAAGGAAGAAAACCGTCGCGATATCGCGACATGTTGAGCAAGAAAGAAAAACTGTCGCGATATCGCGACATGTTGAGAAGAAAGAAAAACTATCGCGATATCGCGACATGTTGAGAAGAAAGAAAAATTATCGCGACATGTTGAGAAGAAAGAAAAACTGTCACGATATCGTGACATGTTCGGAGAGAAAGCGCAAGCAAGCAAAACTATCACGATTTCGTGACATGTTTGGAGAGAAAGCGCAAGCAAGCAAAACTATCATGATTTCATGACATGTTTGGAGAGAAAGCGCAAGCAAGCAAAACTATCATGATTTCATGACATGTTTGGAGAGAAAGCGCAAGCAAGCAAAACTATCACGATTTCGTGACATGTTGGAAGAGAGAAAGGCAAGTAGAAAAAGTGTCACGATTTCGTGACATATTGCAGGAGAGAGAGTCGAAAGAAAAAGTGTCATGATTTCACGACATATTGCAGGAGAGAGAGGCAAGTAGAAAAAGTGTCGCGATTTCATGACATATTGCAGGAGAGAGAGGCAAAGAAAAAGTGTCACGATTTCACGACATATTGCAAGAGAGATTGTACGGAAGAAAAAGTGTCGCGATTTCACGACATATTGTAGGAGAGAGAGTCCAAGAGAAAAAGTGTCGCGATATCGCGACATGTCAGTTTTCGCGACCCGAAGGCAAGAGAGAGTCCAGGAGAAAAAGTGTCGTGATATCACGACATGTCGAGTTTTCGCGACCCGAAGGCAAGAGAGAGAGTCAAGGAGAAAAAGTGTCGCGATATCGCGACATGTCGGGTTTTCATGACCCGAAGGCAAGAGAGAGAGTCCAGGAGAAAAAGTGTCATGATATCGTGACATGTCGGGTTTTCGTGAACCGAAGGCAAGAGAAAGAGCAAAGGAGAGAAAGTGTCGCGATTTCATGACATGTCGCATTTTCATGACTAAAGGAGGAGAGAGAAAGTAAGAAGGCAGAAGTGTCGCGATATCATGACAAAAGTAAAGAGGAAGAGTAAGGAGGCGAAAGTGTCACGATATCGTGACATGTGTTTTTGTGGGTACAAGCCAAGAAGAGTAGCAAGGAGGCGAAAGTGTCGCGATATCGTGACATGTTGTGTTTTCACGGGTACAAGCCAAGAAGAGTAGCAAGGAGGTGAAAGTGTCACGATATCGTGACATGTTGTGTTTTCATGGGTACAAGCAACAAGAAGAAGCAAGGAGGCGAAAGTGTCACGATATCGCGACATGGTGTGTTTTCGTGGGCGAAAGCCGAGAAGAGGACAAAGAGGCAAAAGTGTCACGATTTCATGACAGGTCGCTTTGGCACGAGCTAAGAAGAGAACCCAACCGAAATAAGATATGTGACAGTTAACTGAAGTTATACGACAGTTATAGGTGCAGTTGTAGAAGAAAATCATGCAAATAAAATAAGAAGAGTTAACTGAAGTCAGTACGTCAGTTACAAGTGTAGTTATAGAGAAAAATCATGCAGCTAAAATAAGAACAATGAACTAAAGTCAGAACGATAGTTACAGGGCTACAGAGTGAAAGCATCGAGCAGCAGTTAAACTAAAAGTCATCCCAAGACAAACAAAGAGCCGTAACTATTAATAGGATGCATGAGAGAATACTATGTGATAAAGGAGTTACATATAGAAGTTTCTATTAATAAGTTGCATGCAAAAATATGGAAGTTAAAAATAGAGTCAGAACTTTGTTATAAAAGGAGGTCTAACATGAAGAATTATGCTCTGAACTAGAGAGGAAGTGCTGCTGAATAGAGTGAAAGTGCTACAAAAATGAGGGTTGGAAGAGTGTCATAAGAGAGCATTAAGCAGAGCCGTGAGAGCCATAAGAGTGCAGTAAGAAGCATAGCAAGAGGGTTGTAAGAGGGCGTAAAAGTGCAGTAAGTAGAGCCGTAAGAGTGTGTGGTGTTTTGGTGAATAGCGAGAGAGGTTGGGTTAGCAATAGACCAGTCAGGGTCTTGTACAAGTGAAGGCATTTTTATGTCAATCTTATAGTTTCAAAATTGTAGTCCAAGTTGGTGCTTGGAATTAGGGGTTGGTGCTCCTTTCTATTGGTGCAGATAAATTAGGGGTTGGTGCTCCTTTCTGTTGGTGCAGATAAATTAGGGGATTGGTGCTCCTTTCTAGTTGGTGCAAATAAATTAAAGGGTTGGTGCTCCTTTCTATTGGTGCTAGATAAATCAAGGGTTGGTGCTCCTTTCTGTTGGTGTAGATAAATTAGGGGTTGGTGCTCCTTTTTGTTGGTGCAGATAAATTAGGGGTTGGTGCTCCTTTCTATTGGTGTAGATAAATCAGGGGTTGGTGCTCCTTCCAGTGGGTGCTGGTAAATTGATTGTAAAATTGATATTTTGCAAAGGTTGGATTTGGATGGGAGTCCAAATAGTCATTTTTGAGGAGTAGCCAAAATTGGTGAACCTCGTTACATCTTGTGTTGTGTGATGCTCTCTTGTTATATTTGCTTTATGTGGTTTTAAGTTTTCATTGTTTTGGCTTTAAGAGTTGAAGTTTTAAGTTTTAAAGAGCCACACTGATTCACCCCCCCTCTCAGTGTCATTGTGAGACTAACAATTGGTATCAGAGCCAGCTTCCCTTGTCAGGCTAAATCAGCTAGGGTTGATCTTGGATTAGTATGCAATGGGTAAGAAGAATAGATCCTCCTTCAAAAAGGCATCTCAGTCAGTTTCAGTTCTTGTGGAAGAGAAAATTGAACTAGAAAAGGTTGAAGAAGTGAATTCTAAAGTATATGATGAAAACCTTGAGGCTGAAGTAGATCTAGAAGGTGAGTTGATCGCTGCACTTGAAGAATTGAATATAGAAAGGAAAAAGAACAAAAGACTGTCCAAGAAGTTGGAAGAATATGAGGATGATATTGAAGATCTCTTCTTACAAATTCATAAAGCCAAGAAAAGAGAAGAAGCCTTGAAGTCACACCTGGATGATAAAGGCGATGTATGTAGCAAACGTGAAGAGGAATCTAACAAAGTTTTTAATGATCTAAAGCTGCAAGTAGAAGAGTCCAAGAGGATTGAAGAAACTCTCAGGTCATAGATCAATAAGAAAGAGATTGTTTGCTGCAAACAAGAAGAGGAGATTGTTTTATTGAGGAAACAACTAGAAGAGTCCAATACAAATCTCAAATTTGAGAAGAGCACAGAGTTGCTAGATAAAATGTTAAGGCAACAAAGAAGTCCCATGTGTAAGCTCGGTCTTGGATGTGAAGCTGAACAACCTTCATCCTCTAAATATGTAGAGAAGAAGAAGTCCACTGCTGAAGGATCAAAGCAAGAAAAGCTTGAAGCTGAACCTTCAAAAGGAAGAAAATCTCAAAGGAGATCTACAACAAAGCAACCACAACAAAAGAGGTTCTATCACTCTCACTCTATTCATAATAATGCTTTTAATGGCTATTGTTTTAGATGCAACCATTATGGTCACAAGGCAATTTATTGTGGATTGAATAATAGATCAAAGAGTTATGTTGGTAGAAATACATTCGTTGAACACCATATGCAATGTTTTAAATGTAATGGTCATGGGCACATAGAAAGGTTTTGTCCAAGAACTTTTGTATCTAATCTAAGGCAAGACAATAGATTTCATCAGACACAAAGAATGCAACACGGACATGGGAAGAAATCATGTGCATCAGAGAAAGGAAAATAATCATCCATCAAGGATGTACAAGAGACAACCATCCAAGAGAAATGGTTTTTCACCTTTGATGGTTTATGCGAAGAATGTTAAACGTCATAATTGGGCACACTGCAAGAAATTGCGAAGTACATTTGCATCTAATCAATTTCAGGGAAGAAAATTTCAACCAAATGGAATGAGACAAAATAGAAGATTTCCCGAAAAACATGCAAAAGCTACTGAAAAAGAAAAGTCAAAACAAGAGCCCAAAACTGTAATCAAACCAGAGTGGAGAAAGAAAGAAGAGAGGAAATCGTGTCTCCTTGGACTGAAGGAGATTACTCCTCTATTGCACTAAGCAGCTCCAGGTAGCACATCCTCAGGGGGAGCAATGTTAAAGTTTTATTTTAATGCTCCTATGTATTTGTGTGGTTAATCCGAGGATGAAAGGAAAGTAGTCGGGGGAGTTGTCGTATAGTTGTCAAAATGTGTTTCAGTTCATATAGATGTTTGTGGAGATAGTATCAAACTGATGTGCTTCAGCAGAACAACATGGTGAACAACTAGGTTTTTGATGCAACAGCTGATAGGCATTATCTGAGATAGAACATGCAGCACAGGTCGACGTGTCATGGAAGCATAAGCTGGCAGGTGCTGGTTTTGAAGCCTGTAACATTCCCAATCTGCAGATAAAATAGAATCCGTGTTGTGAGTACGTCTCAATTCATCTACCAATATCGAGGGAGGACTATGGTAAAGCTCTTCATGATCATTATGAAAATTACTGCCAACGTGTAGGTGGAAGGCGTGAGGTTCTTAACCAAAAATACAACACATCGTTTGGTATAAGAGAGCATCAATTTTCTCTAAAGAAGTAGCCATTATCAAAGAGATGCCAGAGTCAAAGCAAACAAGTGGCACTAGCACCCAGTTCGTCAAGAGTGCCAAGTGGCACATGCAAGGCAGAGACGTTGAGAGAATAGCGCCCAGGTGGTGAAGCGCCAAGGAGGACAAGATGCCCATACACCTAAGGAAGTCTTGCATTATTTGAGAAATGCGAGATATTGTCCGAGGAATCCCTTGATCGCAGAGAGGAGAAATGCTCCCTGGAATCGCGTGAAGAACGTTCGCCTAAGACATTGAGTAGCCCTGACATATGCCCTAGCAAGAAGCAGAATACCGAGAGTTGATGACTGCGTGCAGATTGAGGTTCCAACGCTAGATATAACGGTCCACTGTCAATACCTGCGCAGACGATGAAAACATTCATGGCAGCCGTTAGAAACCAGAGACATTGAGTTGCACAACGGATGCGAGGCAAAGTCGTTAGTCACGGAGGAGGTGGCAGTCAAGAGGCTAAAGAAAATTGTGGAGATTGTCGATGTTAAAGTTGATGAAGTGGATTTGATTTGAGATTGCCATTCATTGTTGAGTTCATTTTGAGTACTACTTGAGCATGATTGATTGAGCCTTTGAGAAGGCCTTTGGGAAATATTTGAGGACAGTGTTGGGACAAATTTCTAGAGTAGATTCGGACAAGTTCTGTGTGAGCTTGTTATTCAGCATTGGACAAGTTCTATGTGAGCTTGTTAAGCAGGTTCTATGTGAGCCTATTGACAGAGTACAGAGGACAGAGTCTCAATGGATAGAGATCCAGCAGCCAACACAGTTGAAGATAGATCTGAGTGAGGATTCTTCAAGTGGAGAGAGGTCCACCAGTCAATGCAACAGAGAGACAGAGTCTTCTATAATATAACAATTGGAGAGAGGTCCACCAGTCAGTAGCGGATACCTTCACAATAAATTGGGAGTGGTCATGCTTCCCAAGAACTGACTAGCTATCGGGACCACATTCTCAGGGGGAGCATTTATATATTTGATTATCTTTTTGCTCATGTTTGTAATTTTTGCTAACTGTATTAATTTGTGCCTGAGAATGTTGTGCATGGACTCAGGGGGAGTCTCATGAGCAGCCCTTTGGTATTATTGTCAAAGGGGGAGAAGAATTACAGGAAATTGCATGTGTGTTGCCAACAATTCCAAAGGGGGAGATTGTTGAGCAAGGTGCAGGAACAGTATTGTCATTGTTGTCAACACAATCAGATAGATCGGTTGATGCAGTGGATAGGAGTTAAGAGGTTCTTCAGAGTATGTACAGTGATTCTCCAAAAGATCGAAGTGGCCCATATGCTAAAAATCAAAAGAAAATCACAAGGAAGAAAATTATCGCGATATCGCGACATGTTGAGAAGAAAGAAAACTTCCGATATCGCGACATGTTGAGAAGAAGAAAACTCGTGATATCACGACATGTTGAGAAGAAAGAAAACTATCACGATTCTGACATGTTGAGAAGAAAGAAAACTATCGCGATTTCGTGACATGTTCGAGAGAAAGTGCAAGCAAGCAAAACTATCATGATTTCGTGACATGTTCGGAGAGAAAGCGCAAGCAAGCAAAACTGTCATGATTTCGTGACATGTTCGGAGAGAAAGCGCAAGCAAGCAAAACTATCACGATTTTGTGACATGTTCGGAGAGAAAGTGCAAGCAAGCAAAACTATCATGATTTCACGACATGTTCGGAGAGAAAGCGCAAGCAAGCAAAACTGTCATGATTTCGTGACATGTTCGGAGAGAAAGCGCAAGCAAGCAAAACTATCATGATTTCGTGACATGTTGGAAGAGAGAAAGGCAAGTAGAAAAAGTGTCACGATTTCATGACATATTGCAAGAGAGAGAGTCCAAAAGAAAAAGTGTCACGATTTCATGACATATTGTAGGAGAGAGAGGCAAGTAGAAAAAGTGTCACGATTTCGTGACATATTGCAGGAGAGAGAGGCAAGTAGAAAAAGTGTCACGATTTCGTGACATATTGCAAGAGAGATTGTACGGAAGAAAAAGTGTCACGATTTCGTGACATATTGCAGGAGAGAGAGTCCGAAAGAAAAAGTGTCACGATATCATGACATATTTTATCAAGGCAAGAGAGAGAGTCTAGGAGAAAAAGTGTCACGATATCGTGACATTCATTTTCGGACCCGAAGGCAAGAGAGAGTCTAGGAGAAAAAGTGTCGCGATATCGCGACATGTCGGGTTTTCGCGACCCGAAGGCAAGAGAGAGAGTCAAGGAGAAAAAGTGTCGTGATATCGCGACATGTCGGGTTTTCGCGAACCGAAGGCAAGAGAAAGAGCAAAGGAGAGAAAGTGTCATGATTTCGCGACATGTCACATTTTCACGACTAAAGGAGGAGAGAGAAAGTAAGAAGGCAGAAGTGTCGCGATATCGCGACAAAAGTAAAGAGGAAGAGTAAGGAGGCGAAAGTGTCACGATATCGTGACATGTGTTTTCACTGGTACAAGCCAAGAAGAGTAGCAAGGAGGTGAAAGTGTCGCGATATCGTGACATGTTGTGTTTTTGCGGGTACAAGCCAAGAAGAGTAGCAAGGAGGCGAAAGTGTCGCGATATCGCGACATGTTGTGTTTTCGTGGGTACAAGCAAAGAAGAGAAGCAAGGAGGCGAAAGTGTCGCGATATCGTGACATGTGTTTTCATGGGCAAAAGCCGAGAAGAGGACAAAGAGGCAGAAGTGTCATGATTTCATGATAGGTCACTTTGGCATGAGCTAAGAAGAGAACCCAACCGAAATAAGATATGTGATAGTTAACTAAAGTTATACGATAGTTACAGGTGCAGTTGTAGAAGAAAATCATGCAGATAAAATAAGAAGAGTTAACTAAAGTCAGTACGTCAGTTACAGGTGCAGTTACAGAGAAAAATCATGCAGCTAAAATAAGAACAGTGAACTGAAGTCGAATGACAGGATACAGGGCCAGCTACGGAGTGAAAGCATCGAGCGGCGGTTAAACTGAAAGTCATCAACGAAGACCAAACAAAGAGCCGTAACTATTAATAGGATGCATGAGAGAATACTATGTGATAAAGGAGTTACATATAGAAGTTTCTATTAATAAGTTGCATGCAAAAATATGGAAGCTAAAAATAGAGTCAAAACTTTGTTATAAAAGGAGGTCTGCATGAAGAATTACGTGTCCTGAACTAGAGAGGAAGCGCTGCTGAATAGAGTGAAAGTGCTGCAAAAAGGAGGGTTGGAAGAGTGTCGTAAGAGAGCATTAAGCAGAGCCGTGAGAGCCGTAAGAGTGCAATAAGAAGCGCAGCAAGAGGGCTGTAAGAGGGTCGTAAAAGTGCAGTAAGCAGAGTCGTAAGAGTGTGTGGTGTTTTGGTGAATAGCGAGAGAGGTTGGGTTAGCAATAGACCAGTCAGGGTCTTGTACAAGCGAAGGCATTTTTATGTCAATCTTATAGTTTCAAAATTGCAGTCCAAGTTGGTGCTTGGAATTAGGGGTTGGTGCTCCTTTCTGTTGGTGCAGATAAATTAGGGGTTGGTGCTCCTTTCTATTGGTGCAGATAAATTAGGGGTTGGTGCTCCTTTCTGTTGGTGTAGATAAATTAGGGGTTGGTGCTCCTTTCTATTGGTGCAGATAAATTAGGGGTTGGTGCTCCTTTCTATTGGTGCAGATAAATTAGGGGTTGGTGCTCCTTTCTGTTGGTGCAGATAAATCAGGGGTTGGTGCTCCTTTCTGTTGGTGCAGATAAATTAGGGGTTGGTGCTCCTTTCTTTGGTGTAGATAAATTAGGGGTTGGTGCTCCTTTCTGTTGGTGCAGATAAATCAGGGGTTGGTGCTCCTTCCAATGGGTGCTGGTAAATTGATTGTAAAATTGATATTTTGCAAAGGCTAGATTTGGATGGGAGTCCAAGCAATCAATTTTTGAGGAGTAGCCAAAATTGGTGAACCTCGTTACATCTTGTGTTGTGTGATGCTCTCTTGTTATATTTTCTTTATGTGGTTTTAAGCTTTCATTGTTTTGGCTTTAAGAGTTGAAGTTTTTAAGTTTTAAAGAGCCACACTGATTCACCCCCCCTCTCAGTGTCATTGTGAGACTAAAAAATAATGTTAAGGTAGCTAAATTTAATGGAAAGGAAGGAGGTGATGTAGTAGAGTCATGGTTGAATGAGTTGGAAACCTTCTTTTCCATGAAGAATTACTCTTCCAAAACTCAAACTATGTGGGCTACTCTTCATCTTCAGGATGCAACCTTAGAATGGTGGAACACATTCAGGGTAGGAAAAAGAATCCAAATTATGGACCTTAGATGGGAATATTTTTTTAGGGAATTTAAGAAAATATTTCTATCTAATAATTTTATGTAGAGAAGTTTGAGGAGTTCTCTATACTCCAACAGGGTACCTTGTCTGTGGAAGCATACTATCAAAGGTACGTTAAAGTATGTTCTAGAGTATGAGAACAATGAGAAACTAAAGGTACATAAGTTCATATTAGGGGTGGATCCTAAGATTAGGATAGTAATCAATTTTCTCAAACCCAAAAATCTACAAAAGGCTTATGATTTGGCCAGACAAGAAGAGACCAATCTTCAAACCAAAAAGTCCTTCTTCAACTATTCAAGGTTGATAGAGATAGAGAGGTAAGAGCTCAAGAAAAGAAAGAGTGCAAGGTTTATGAAATGGGATAAGGAGAAAAACAAGAAGAGTAAAGGGAACCCAAAGTTTAGTAATAAGAACAATGGGAACCAAGGGAAATATAAGAAGAAATTCTAAAAAAAGGATAGTTCCAACCCTCAACCTCAGAAGTAGAATGATTCAACATAGAAAGAGGGAATAGGGGAGAAAATGTAGGAAATATCTTAGGCACCCAAGATAGGTTGCTTCATCTATGGGGGTCCTCATTATGCTAATAAGTGTCCCCAATGACCAAAGTCGAGTAACAAAGCAGAGAAGTAGCCACATCAAATCTATGCCACTATAGGGAATCAAAACCTAGATGGACAAGCAACACCTATGCTACTGAATGGTAAGTTGTTTAACAAGGATGTTAAAGTTTTAATAGATAGTGGAGCTACATATAGTTTTATTTCCACTAGTATTATTGGGGATATGCCAAAAAGACCTAGATTTTTGGCACAAGGGTGGAAAGTCAAGTATGGGTCTAGATAGACCTACTCAATGGATCAATGTTTGCCTATGGTTGAGATAACCTTACCCAATGGATCCACTATATGGCACTTATATGTAGCACCACTCCATGATTTTGATATTATCCTAGGGATGGATTGGTTGAAGGCTCATGGAGCCTTAATCAACTTCCAAGAAAGGTGGATGGATTACACCAATAAGGATAAGAAGAGAGTAAGAGTTCAAAGTAGGCAAGGGTATTTTTGACCATATCTATTATCAGCTATGCAGCTAAAGAAATCCATTAAAAGAGGTGGTATGTTGTATGTAGTCAAGATTAATGGCAAGATAGGTGATAAAGGGGATGAGGAAATATTTAAGAAACATCCCATTTTGCATGAATTTAGGGATGTATTTCTAGAAGATCTCCTAGGCCTACCACCTCGATGTGAATTTGACTTCACCATTGAACTAATGCCTAGGGTAGAACCCATTGCAAGGACACCTTACAGAATGACCCCTATTGAGTTGCAAGAGTTAAAGGTGCAACTTCAAGATTTGTTAGAAAAGGGTCTGATCAAACCTAGTGTGTCACCTTGGGGTGCTCTAGTATTATTTGTGAAAAAGAAGGATGGTTCCTTGAGATTATGCATTGATTATAGGATGTTGAATAAGGTGACCATCAAGAATAGGTATCCTTTGCCAAGGATTGATGATCTCTTTGATCAGCTAAAGGATGCCACTATATTTTCAAAGATTGATTTGAGATCTAGATATCATCAATTGAGGATTCGAGAGGAGGATACTCATAAAACAACCTTTAAGACTAGATATGGACACTATGAGTTCACAGTGTTGCCATTTGGGTTGACAAATGCACCAATAAATTTTATGAATCTGATGAACAATGTGTTCAGAAAATATCTAGATTAGTTTATTTTGGTATTTTTAGATGATATCTTGATATATTCTCACACCAAAGAGGAACATGACCAACATTTAAGGTTAGTGTTAGAGGTGTTGAGGAAAAACTAACTATATGGAAAGTTGTCTAAATGTGAGTTCTATACCTCACAAGTGCAATATTTGGGACATATCATCTTGATAGAAGGAATTATTGTAGATCCTAAGAATATTGAGGCTATATTAAGTTGGCCTACACCGACAAATGTGTCTAAAGTAAGAAGTTTCATGGGGCTCACTAGTTATTATAGGTATTTTGTGAAGGATTATTCAAATATTACCTACTCTATCACCAACCTTCAGAGAAAAGGAAAGGATTTCAAATGGTTAGATAAATGTGAGACCACCTTTGAAACCTTGAAGAATAAGCTAACTACAACACCAATTCTCAAGATACTAGATCCTCTTGGGAATTTTATAGTATGTACAGATGCTTCCTTAGAAGGTTTGGGTGGGGTATTATCCTAGAATGAGGCTACAATAGCATATGAGTCTAGAAAACTCAAGAAGCATGAGATAAATTATGCTACACATGACCTAGAATTGGTAGCAATTGTGCATGCACTAAAGGTCTAGAGGCACTATTTGTTGGGTAAACCATTTGAGCTAAGGATAAACCATCAAAGTCTAAGGTATATTTTTACCCAACCTATGTTGAATGCAAGATAGAGAAGATGGATAGAGTTCTTAGTAGAATATGACTTTGGTATTGAGTATATCAAAGGGAAAGAAAATAAGGTTGTAGATGCCTTGAGTAGGAGAAGGCACATAGCAACATTAACCTAGAGTCATATAGACTTGATGGACAAAGTCAAAGAAATGCAACTACAAGATCAATATTGCATGGAAATCTAGGCTAAAATTGAGAGAAATCTTGAAGAAAATAAGGATTTCAACATAAAATATGGACTTTTATGCTTCAAGGATAGGGTTGTCATACCCAAAATTAGTGAATTAAGGAGAATTATTATGCAAGAGGTGCATAGTTCTCCATATTCTGCTCATCCAAGAGGGTCAAAGATGAGAGAAAACATGAAAAAGACCTTCTATTGGGTAGGAATGAAATAGGATATCACTAGTTTTATTGCAAGATGTTTAGAGTGCCAGAAGGTTAAGGTAGAACATTGACACCCAATAGGGAAATTATACCCACATGATATACCTACATAGAAATGGTAGGTAATATCTATGGATTTTATTATGGGTTTACCTAAGACTAGGTACCAACATGATGCAATTCTTGTAGTGGTTGATAAGTTGACCAAGGTTGCACATTTTATACTAGGAAACATCAAGGATGATGCATCGATGGTGGCAAATAAGTTTGCCAAAGAAATTTTTAGGTTACATGGGTTTCCTGAGGTGATCATATCAGATAGGGATTCTAGGTTCACATCAAAATTCTAGTAGGCTCTTCACCATGTAGTGGGCACTAAGCTGAATATTAGTTTTGCATATCATCCAAAAATAGATGGACAAATAGAGAGGGTGAACCAAGTTTTAGAGGACATGCTTCACATGTACTACATGGATCAAAATTCTAAGTGGGAAGACTTTTTGCATCTAGTTGAATTTGCATATAATAATGGATACCATGCATCCTTGGGAATGGCTCCATTTGAAGCCTTGTATGGAAGAAGATGCAGAACACCTCTATCATGGGATAATCTAGAGGATCGGGTGGTGATCAGACTAAACACTATCAGAGAGATGGAGGAACAACTTAGAGGGATTCGACAAAGGCTCAAGGAAGTTATCGATCACCAGAAGAGCTATGCTGATCTAAAAATATCACCAAGAGAATTCTCTATGGGAGATAAAGTCTTCTTGAGGGTAAGACCCATGAAAAGTGCCATCAAGTCAACTAAGTTGGATCCTCACTATGTTGGGCCTTTTGAGATCATTGATAAGATTAGTCTAATAGCCTATAGGCTCACCTTACCACCCAACCTATCAAAGATCCATGATACTTTCCACATATCCCTGCTTAGGAAATATGTTGTTGATCCTACTCATGTTTGGAATATTTCTAAATTGTAGATGGTAGATCCCTCAACCATTGAGGTGAGACCAATAAATATTCTAGGGTTTCATTCCAAGATGTTGAGGAAATGAACCCTAGATCAATGTAAGGTCTAGTGGGACCAATATTCTAAAAATTGTGCAACTTGGGAAGATGTTGAAGAAATGAGAAAGCAATTCCCATATTTATTTGAATGAAATATATGTATGCTTTATTGTAAGAAACACAGAGGACTATGTTTAGTCCAAGGGGGAGTATGTAATGGCCCTCCTTGGTAGGACTTATTCTTGACATTGATTTATGTATTGATGTGTGGATATCTAATGCATAGTCTCATTTTATGTTGTCAATAAGAGTGGGTAGTTGCACTTTATGCTTTGAAAATATATTGGGAATATGGTACTGTTGATGAATTTGTGGTTGTAGGACCAGGTACTCTCACCGGTGGATTGGTATGGGACAACCACCAGAGTTGAGAGAAAATTTGGGAAATGATGGATGACTTGTTCATCGACAACTCAAGGGTAAAAGGATACCCTTCATATAGATGCATTGCATATATGCTTGTTGTTTGAATACACCATTGGGCCATGAGATTGCTATTGGCAAAGGAGTCATCCTTAGTAGGTAGGGGATAACATTTTGGTTATCTTAAAAAGCCACCTACTTAAGGATAAAACAATGTGGTATTTGGTGGATTTGGAAAAAGTCTTTGTTTTGCTTGAGTTTTTGGAAGCATAGATTGATGGATTAATCCAATAAAGTATTAATATGGTTAGTAATATTAATACTTGAAATATTAGTATCAATGTTAATAATTAATATTAACAATTGATATTAATTGATAAGTAAATTAATCTAAGTACCTTATTGCTAGAAGTAATAAGGTTATGGTTGAGTTATTAGATTAATTCTTATAGTTGCTTTAAATGGTTTTTCCTTAATAATTGCTTTGAATTCCTAATGTTGGAACATTAAGGATATAACATTATAATTGCATGGTTTTGATATTTTTAAAGAGATTAATATTTCTTTTGCTAAGTCATGCTTTAATTAAGCTAAGTTTAGTTTGCATAAGCACTTGAATCTTGCAATGTTCACTAAAGAATGTTACGAGTTAGAAGGTGACCAACTTGATTGGAGTGGTCGTGGGATGATGATCTAGTTCTTCACAAAGGCACCCCTAGATATTTTAGGGAGGGTTTAGAGTAGTGTTAGATATTTTTTTGGAGGGATGGAGAAGATTGATTGTGACAAAGGGAATGCAAGAATAACATTGGAAGCTTCAAATATTTGGAAAGGAATCATAGAAGAGGTATTCTCTGTAGGATGGTTGATGCTCGCTTCTCAGCTCATCTTATATTACTTTAATTATATGCTTTAGCCTCTATTGTGTTGGATGCCCTAGTTCATCGTATATGTTAGCTTAACCTATGTGAATTATTTTATTGCATGCTTTGAGTGTTTGTTCTAGCTCATTTGCACCCTAGTTTTGGGTAATGATTGCTGCTTTTTGGTAGCTTTCCTTTGGTTTTGAGAGTTAGAGTCAAGGTATTCTAGTGTTGTGTTGTGGGTATTATGGTTTGTAGTAATCATGTGGCATCTTTGTAAGTGCCTCTAGAGGTGTCAAAACAAAACCTTCTATCTCATGCTTGGATTTAGTGGCTTTTAGTTTGGTGTGAGTTTTTCTATGTTGGGTTGTGATCTAATGCTTGTTGTAATGTTTTGATTTGTGTTCTACCAAAGTAGTGTGGAGAAGGCTTTTCTTGTTTAGATCCTTATCGATTGTCTTGTGTGGAGTAGTTAGTTTTTGTTTGGTTGTTTTCCTTGAGAACCCATAGCCTTGTTGCTATTTTGTATTGGTTAAATTTTCTTTGGAACGTCATGGACAGTGGTGGTGATGTATTTGATGTTATCCTAAATACTTTTATTTATGTATCAATATGGCTAGTTAAGTGTTTTGTTAAAGGAAAGAGAAGTATTCTATGTTTATAGATAGAATACTTATTATAATTATTGTTTTATAGATAGAGCAATTATTATGATAGTTATAAGGTTAGAAGAAAGAAAATAAGAATCCTTTTAAGTGTTCAAATATGGAGTTAGAAAATATTTATTGGGTTTAGAAAACAAACACTTTTTAGATGATTAAATGTGATATAAAGTTAATATTTTTTACTTTATTGAATGGATGTTATGTAAAGAAAATCTTAAGAATATTAAGTAATTATAATGGTTTCTTGATACTTGAGTAGATAGGGAAATAACTACAGAGAGAAGTATGGGATTATCTCATTGATTTTTGAAATATATTGTGGTTGTTTGCATTTATATATAGAGCATGTTAATTTGCATTGCATTTAGATTTGTCATGATCCCTAAGTTTTCCTAAAGCTCATGGGAGATTTATTTCATGAAGAATATCATGAAAAGAATGTGGTGTAGAGGCCACTTGGGTAGACTTGCTCTAATGTATTTGGGAATGAAAAGTTGTTATGTAATTGGAAATTTGGTTATGTAGCACTTAGTATTTTATTCCTAAAATTGTAAGGCTTGGAAGCCTTCATGTAAATGTGTGGAATACTTGGTTTTGTGCAAATAAAATAATGAATTGGATATGACCTCTTGAAGGTGTTGTTATTGAGGAAGGAAAGAAAAACTATGTGTTAGCTAAATGATTTATTTAAGTTGTTTTTCTAGTTTAACTCAAATAAATGTTCTATGCTAGTATTATGTTAGGAGTTAGCATTGCGGTTACTTTAGTCTTGGTCTTTAATTTAGCAATATGTTTCCTTCATGCTAGCTTTATATTGAAATTGGTGATTATCTGTAATTTAAGATCTAGCATTGTGTTATAATTAAACATGTTATTTCTATTATAGCACTTTAATTCTTTTCATGGATGAATGTTAGATTGTTTTTTATGCAAAATTGGATTTGGGAGGGGTTCTTGGGTATGGAACTAGAAATTTGTTAGGAACCATGAGACAAGAGTTAACCCAATCCTATGAGGAGTTGTAGTGATGTAATAACCAAGTAGTTATGAGTCTTGTAAGGATTTGCAATGATGCAATGTCTAGGTACTCATCAATTTGGAAGGAGTTATGATGATGCAATACCTATATACTCGTACTTGATACACCTTGAATAGGGAGGATTGGGTGTTCCACAAATATGAATTTAATGGAATTAAATATGAGATAGTTGTGGTGGTACTGTGAACAGTGATGTTCAGGTATCCATGCTCATTACCAAGTGAGCAATAATGACCTTAGTTAGGTCATGGAGGTATGGAACTAAGAACCAAGGCTTTACTCTAAAATAACCTACATAGATGGACTTATGGAAAGGTTAGGGAATAGGCATCCATCTTTAGGTGTTATGGGTCTTAAATATAATTCTTATGCTATGATAAAAATTTCCTATATCGATGAGGGTATGGGAAATGTGGGGGGACCACTTTAGTGTCCTTCTAAATAGTGAGGTTTAGTAAGTGAACCCAAAAAATATAGGAATTTGGCCACTCTTGTCCACTTGAGAATGCTAGAAATAATATTAGGTCTCCTTTGTGAACCTTGCTTGTAATATATATATATATATATATATATATATATATATATATATATATATATATATATATATATATATATATATATATATCGGGTTGGTTTTGGTGGGTTGTTACAAAAGAGGTCAATTTTATTCGAGGGAAATCATCTTCATTTTTATCAAGTAGTATAGGGTCCTCTCTAGATAATAAAATTTAAAGGGGTGAATATGTTATCACTTGCACTTTAATGTTTCAAGAGCAACATAATAAAGAAATGAGAATGGAGGAAACCCATAAAAATTTAGGTTTTTTTATGGTAGAATAAGAAGATAATTGCTAAGAATAGCATCCTTACATTTTATGATTTCTAGGGCAACATAAAGAAAATTGTGCTTTTAAGGTTATTCCTTGCACTTTAGATCCTTCGAACAAGGTAAACCTAAAGATGAAAAGTCTTACTATGATTAGTATGAGATGGTTGAAGAGATTGATGAAGATCAAAGTATTGTTGAGAATGAAAGAAAGAGAAAAAGGCCCAAGAAGAAGAAAAAAAGAGAAAAATAATCCCAAAGGAATATTGATATGGGAAAAAAAAAGCAAATATCACAAGTGCTAACAAGAAATGGGGCTAAACCCACAAATAAAAACAAAAAATAATAATGAAAATAATATCTTGGAATATTAGGGGAATGAATAAGAACCCTAAAAAAAGGTATTAAGAAATTTTGATGTTGTTATAAACAAGATATTTATAGATATAGAAGTTGGGTAGAAAATATTTTAGCCATTCGTAGTGTTGAATTTCATCTTGACATAATTTAAATTTTGGAAGGCATCTGATATAAAAGGAGTTGATTGTGGAAACTTAGTAGTTTGAGGAATATGGAAAATATCTTTGATAGAAAAGCAAATGAAGAATATATTTGATAGAAAGGCAAATTCAAATATGTTTTAACTAACTTGTTATAAGAAATGTAATAATAGCAATGTAATGTTTTATTTTTGTAATGGGAGTAGCCCCAAATAGAAGCCACACATAGCTTATTAAAAAAAGAGGAAATTAAATTCAAACTCAACAATTTACAAGAGAGAAAAAACCAATGGAATAGAAAGAGATACTTTTATATAATAAAAAATGAATTTCTTATTATCATAATGCATTATGAAAATAAAAGGCATGTTGTCCTAAAAATATAGGGAGAGAGGGTTTAAAAAAGAGATAGAAATAACAAAATTTTCATGTTACTACCAAAACATATTTGTCGTTTCACCAAGTAAAAAATGCTTTAACTCTAGATGCAAGGAGTATTAATGATGCAGGAACATCCAGTGGTGTAAGAGTGATCTTGCATCACCCAAAAAAAAAAATGTAATTGTTTAATTTTGTAAAACCAGCAAAACTAGTAAAACTAGTTTTACTTGTAGGTGAATTTTGAAGGCCTTAGAGGTCGAATTTGAGGATTTTCAGTTAGATCAATCGGAGCAACGAGCGCAAAGTTATGACCTCGAAAAGTTGCCCCCTAAATTCAAATTTTAAATAGATGGTTTTAAGACGGGAAAAGGGAAAACTGGTTCAAAATGGGGGAATTTCAAAATTGTAAGAGTTAGTCTCTGTAAGCTCTATCTTTGGGGAATATAATGCAAGAAAGCTTTGGCTCATTTGGAATTTTTATCTATCTTGGATGAATTGTATGTGCTTGTTTAATGCAACTCTACTTCAATAAAGGAAGAAAAATATACTAGGAAAGAAGCAATCATTTATTTCAAAGGCATTCTATCAAAATTTGGATAAGATAATGAATCTTAGGGTAAGAATTTTGTATAATATTCCATTAGTTATCACACAATATAGAATGGAATAATGATGAGGAAGATCTCTATGATGGAACTATAGAAGGTAATTTTATCTTTTCACCCTAATAACACACTTGTCCCTAATGGATTTCCTACAGTTTTATTTATAAATTTTGATTTGTTGAAGAGTGTTATGTTGGCTATAGTTAAATAGGCTATGGAAAATAAGGTTATAATAAGTAAGATCAATGACACCATTATTACATCATTTCCTATCAAGTTGAGATAAAACATATTTATAATTTTTATCCAATAATTCTTTGTAATATGATTTGTAAGATAGTTTTAAAAATCATGGCAAGTAGATTTAAAATCAATCTAGATTGTGTTGTGTTGGAGAAATAATCTAGTTATTTTTGTGGAAAATAAATTTTTAACTATATAATAATTAGACAAGAGGCCATGCATTCTCTTCATTTCATAAAAAAGAACCAGGTGTGCTCATAAAACTTGATATAAACAAGGGATATGATAGGGTTTACCAAAGTTTTCCGTATGATATTCATAGAAATTTTAATTTTGATCATGGGTTGGGTTGATGGATTATATGTTCTTATAACACTTCAAAATATTCTATTTTGATCAATTGATCCCCTATACGATGCTTTAAATCATCCTATGGAATCCACTAGAGTACTTTATTATCTTTGTATCTCTTTATTATTCTTATTGAGGCATTGGGAAAGGTTCCTTGAAGGAAAAATCAAAGGTATTTAGGTTAAAACAAATGGTCCGTTTTAATATCATCTCCAACTTGTTAATGATACTTTTCTTTTGGGTCATTTCTCAATTAGCGAGGCCATGCATTTTTTTAGTACAAGGTACTACCTTGTGCAAATATTCTGAATCAATGGCCAAAAAGAATATGTAAGGTGAGAGATATGGGTAACTTCAACAAGAAAATGTAGAATTTAACTTTTTAAAGGCCTCAAGAACCCACACTACTAATTTTACAATAATTAGGCAATGAGCTAAGCAAAGGAACTTGAAAATCAATCAAGTTTGAGAAGCTATGATCTATCATTCAAAAATCCAATGTCAAGGCATAATCTATTGAGAAGATGTAATCCATCAACTAATCAATGATTCATTGTATTATGAGTGAATCAATAGGAATAACAACCTAAAAATGACATTTTGTCTTTTATCAAAAATTGTAAATGTAAAACAATTTTACTTATAGGAAAAAAGAGTTAGGCCCTTCTTATAAATATGATCCATGGGTATTATAAAGATATTTTGGTAATTTTGGGAAAGAGTAGAGCTATATTTGTAATTGTAATTCTCTTTTTTATCTAAATGGAAAACTAGGCATGGTGTTTATTTTTCAATCATGTCTTATTATTAACCTCTTTATGTATGAATGACAATGTTTATGGCACTACCTCCTCACCTTCCTATTAGTCCTTTTTTCACTAATATGTATAATGAACAAATGAATATCACAATATTATTATTTGGTTGTTTCTTGATGGCTCAATTGACCATACACTAACCTTGCAATGATTTCAGTCATTTTTTTTTTTTTTACTTTCATCCCTTGCATCTTTACCTTCATGAATTTTATTTTATGCATTTAGTTTAGGTTAGGTTAGCATAGGTTAGTGGGGAGATAGTCTAAATTTTAAGGTCAGGGGAATTTAAACCTCTCCTCTTTTAAGGTTGGGGATGCAGGATCATGGGTGTGATTTTTCGGTTAGTCAATCTCATGGATTATCAATTCTTTTCTAGCATACCTAGTGGGATGAATCTAATTTATCCCATAAATAAATACCCACCATGCACACATAAATTATTATTTTCTAGCATGCTCGATTGGACATGTTCCTAAACTTTTACTTTTATTTCTATATCTATGCTAATATATCTTAAATTTAACCAAATTTTTGAAAGGGTTTGTTTAATAGATTGAAACTTAAAAAACCTAAAAAAATCTTAATCAATTTATGCATTATTGGCCTAATTTTTATTGTTTTGCATCCTAAGCTAGTGGCTAACATTATTATAGAATATGACAAACTTGATGGAAATGGTGGATTGGTTTAAAATCAAACCTAGAAACCTATCTAACTGATAATTAATTAAAAATATTCATCTTTGTGTTGAAAATTCATATATCTATAAAATTGTTCTATGAGAAAGTTTATAGAAAACTCAATTTTTTTTAAGTCTACTTTCCAATGATTTACTAACAAATTGGTGATCCATTGGCCTACTTATTATATTCTAGTTAAGCCTTCCATATATCATATTTTCTCAAGTAGCCAAACCATAAATTTATTGATTCAAACTATGATTCGTCAAGTTTGCTTTCATCATCATTACACCACTATTTCACTTCAAAAAAGCTTCAACAAAGCTCTCTATTTCCCAAGCCAATTTTTTTTATTTTATGATTAGACCAGCTAAGTCTCTATTTTTACTAACAAGCAATAATATTATTTATCTCTATTCAAATTTGTTGAATGCTAAGTCCCTATCCCAATGAGTTATTAAATTTTATAGCGATTCGTTAACTTTGTCCTAATTTTTAAACTTTCACTAATATAACATATTTTTCAAGTGATTTTCTTGTTGTAGATATAGTATATTGTGGTAATATGAAGTTATTGATAAGTTGTGTCTTTTATGAATAAAATATCTAAATCTTGAGACAAAGGTAAGGAAGTTGAACAAATAAAATTGATCGAGTATAAATGGAAAGGCAAAGGAAATAAATCCACTACAAAAATTTGGACTGGGGATTCAGAAGAAAATAATACATCCTTTAAGAATATATTGATGGTGAATCATACTAGTCAAAGAAAAAGCATCCTACCACCCCTTTGGTCAAAATAAATAGATTTCCTTAAAAATCCTCTATTATACAACCATTATGCTATGTCTGATGATGATCAAAGATGGGCTACTACTCCACTTACAATCCCTAATGTGATTTCAAACCCCTTGTTTACCATGCCTTATATGTATCAAGCCTTTATGAATGTTAGTAATACCTAGAAAGATGGATTTGGTTCCAAAATGTCTCAAATGAACATGAGTACAATAACATAGACCCTAGATAGCCAATAAATGATCCCACTAGTATCTTAATCAAGTCAAGGCTTACAAGTTCACTCTTTCCAACAAACCAACATGAATCAATCATAAGTGGGGTAAAATAAAAAATTTATTCCTTACAATGCCACATTACAACCACTAGGGATCATCATAACAAACAATCCAATCCTTCCCGGGGTCAAATTTCATAGGGACTATAAAACCTAAATGTGCAACAAAACTACAAAATCAATCAAATTTTGTGTCATAGAAATCCAACTGTACAATTACTACATAGGAAAATCCCTTAGGTATAATTAGGATCCTAGATGATCCTAGGAGGTCAAAGCCCTTTGTTCCCTCTAGGTAGACATCATATGCCATACTAACAATAACCACAACCCTTCAATAAACCATTCCCCCAATAATGCTAAAGACCTTTGAATAAACATATGATGCATAATACACCCATGCTTCTAAATCATAATACTTAGAATCAAATGCCTCCCAATAAACCTTTGGTTCAAAATATCAACCAATAATTTATCCCTCAATAACTAGTTACCCCACAAAACTGATAGTTTGAGACATGTAGCATCCACAAGGGTACATTGTTCCTCCTCAATACCAAATTCCTTATGCCTTGCAAATATCTTAGGGATAATTACCCCCAAATTATCATATTTATATACAAGTGAGTATGCAACAAAAACTACTGAATTAGATCTATCAAATACCTTTGAATCTAATGGCCCATTTTCCTATACATGTTGTTATGAAATTGTTACCAACCTTTGATAACAATGGGAATGATAATACAATGGATTATCTAAATGAATCAGCTATACTAAAATACATGCATTGAAATTAATAAGATTTCATGGTTATTGATATAAAATTGAGAGACAAGTCTACCACATGGTATTGAAGCCTCCTTGATAATTTTAGCACTAATTGGGCTTCTATAGTTGAACCATTAATAGGATATTTGACAACCCTATAAATATATAATATTTTCTTTAAAGACATCCCCAAGATAACATTCATGACTATATTATAAGATTCATAAGAATACTCTAACTAATAACTCCAAATATTAGACCATCATATGAACATGTGTTACCTTACTATATCAACAAATGATAATTATATCTTAGCCTTTATGGTCTGCAATACAAATCATGTCACCTTAGTAGAATATTTGAAGGAAACAACATGAGTGGAAGACATGTTGGTCATATTTGGAAAACTATCATCCACACCACCTATGATATATGTTGCTTATGTGAATCCAATCTAAAATTCACCAATAGCAAGATCTCCTCTGACTATGACACCCATTCTAAATGTCCAAACCTACTCAAGATCTACCTAGTTCACTTACCTACCATCATAATAACACTCTATACAAGGTGACTTTTCATGTCTAGAGCATGTCTGATACTATAGATTTTAAACCCTAACTATTAGCTCTACCCACCCCTCCTCAGTCATCCAATTCTATTATAGCCTCTACAACGTAGAATAAGATTGATGGAATCTAAGTCCAAGTAAATGCATTGAGAAAAATGATGAAAATATTTATATATGAAACTAACTTGGAGAATAGGTAAAATCAAGGTAGGCAACAAGGTAGTATATGGATGACAACAATTAGGAAATTATCAATAGTGGAGGATTACCACAAAGGAGTAGATGCCTTGATAAGGTATGAATCCTCTAAAAAATCAAGCTTAGAATAATTTTGTGAATACTAATTTAGAGATGAATTGTTGAGAAACTTTATTTCTCATAAACATAAACCATTCACCACCATACATAAATAATAAATCATTCATCCAAAAATAATATTCCACAACATTGAACTATGGTACATAGGGATAGATATATGGGGATATGATATTTTATTGTATATGGGTACTATGGATAGTTAACTTTGGCCATATATAACCCAAGGCTGATTGTATTAATAATTTTATATTATAACAATGAGTGGAATAAGGGTTTAGGAGTCAGCTAGGATTAGGGTTATACCCTTCCCAAAGTAATGGGTATATAAAGAAGGGATTTTATCATTATAATAATCATTATCCATAGCGATTATTCTCTTATAATTGTATTTACCTATAGATTGGCCTCTCATCTTGGGATATCTTATGGAATTATTCCTTCCTTAAAGAGTATTACTACTATTGCCCTACCTTAAGGGTATCATCTATATATAATTGTGTGTATTATCATTGTGGAATCTTATTTATGGATAAGTGATTTATTATTATGTATGATGGTGAATGATTTATATTTATGTGAAATGAAGTTTCATAACACCAAAAAAATATGGTGCTTTACATGTAATATTGGTCATACTCTATACTTAAAGAGTATTACTACTATTGCCCTACCTTAAGGGTATCATCTATATTTGTGTCTCATTGTGTGGATTATCATTATGGAATGTTATTTATGGATGAGTGATTTATTATTTATGTATGATGGTGAATGATTTATATTTATGTGAAATGAAGTTTCATAACACCAACAAAATATGGTGCTTTACATGTAATATTGGTCATACTCTATACTTAAAGAGTATTACTACTATTGCCCTACCTTAAGGGTATCATCTATATTTGTGTCTCATTGTGTGGATTATCATTATGGAATGTTATTTATGGATGAGTGATTTATTGTTTATGTATGATGGTGAATGATTTATATTTATGTGAAATGAAGTTTCATAACACCAACAAAATATGGTGCTTTACATGTAATATTGGTTATACTCTATAAAATGCTCAAACTATGATATAATCAATCATGTCAATTGCAATAGAGAAGATGATGGGAAAGTAGCAATTAGGTATCAAATATTGAATAGAATTTTAAGTAAAAGCCTAATATGATGGATCCATAAGGTATGGTACAACAATGGATTATAGATTTTTGTAATCTAGGTAATGTTATCTTAGAAAATTTTAGTGACTTATAATAAGTTAGTGACCTTATTTTTGAAGACCAAGCAACATTAGAACACTAATAACAAGGGACAACAACTCAAAGTAAGATGAAGGTGGTAGATGTACAACTTGGGATTTTGAACACTCAAATAAAACCACCTAAACCACTTAATACTACTATAAATACTACTATTATTAAAATAGGTTAGCCCCCATTGTATATCAATAATAAAGGTCTAATTGCTATTAATAAAAAAGCTACACCTCAAAATGATCAAGAGAAAACAACACTGCAATCCCTACAAGTTAATTCTTAAAGGAAAATTATGCATATGACTAAAAATAAGGTGGATGTAATGAAGGAACAATATGAAAGAGAAAATATATGAAAGGAAGTTGAGAAGAATTTGAGATACCCCTCCTTGATCAATTAGGGAATAGATATGACAACACATCAATTCAAGAGGTTCATACCTCATAATGAAAATAACCTAGTAGATACTATATTTTAACTTTATTGAGGAGTTAAGAAAGATTATAACAAGTATAAGCATGATAGAAGTGTTGGCCATGATTGTACAAAGGGACCTATTGCAAGAAGCATTTAAAGAACAAGAAAGTAGTTATGCTAAGTCAAAGTTGGCTACCTCCTTGGGGGCCCAGTTTAATTTGCTCGAGCAACAAAACCTCATAATATAAGGTTTATTTTATATATAATTAAATGAAATTATTGTGATTAATACCCGTAAACCGAAAACAATGAAGTCACTTTACTTCTACATTACTCTAAAGAGTTATAATTATATTTTAAGGAGTTGTATCATTGATTCTATAGCTATTGTAATAGTCATGACTAAGGTAATCTGTAAATAAATGGGCTGTTATATTTAGAGATGACCAATAGAAATATTTATATGGATTACACATAGGTGAATGTAGTGGGTATGTTAAAATAATTGGTGATGAATGTGGCCAAGCATCCAAATTCGATGGTGGTTCAAGAGGTGATAAAAATTGACGTTCCACCTTACTTTAGACTATTGATATCCAAGGAATTGACTACGAAACTATAAATGGGATGGTAATATAGCCATGGACTACATAAATATAAAGGTACCATAGGATAGAAAGATTATTAGGGTTTAAAATAAGATACCCTACAACTATCTCCTACATAAGTTGGGTAGTGGAGTAGTCATCTAGACTTAATTTCTAAAATTTATAATGATGAATCTTGTGAAGTTGAGTTTATCTAAAAACTTGATATGATCATTGGGGTAATATAAGACAAGAAAAGTGATGAAGAAAATAAATCATATGAATATACTAAAATAAGACATTATTTGATATTAAAGGATACAGTTAGGATTTTTTCTATGATAAGTGAGTAATCTCATGGGTCAAAACCTATGTGGATGATATATTTTGATGGTGCTAATACTAGACATGGATTAGGGGTGGGCATGCAACTTATAATTCCTAAAGTAAAATAAATGAGCCATGTATACCATATTCTATTTTATTTCTCTAATAATGTAGTTAAATATGAAGTCTTATGCACTAACTTGAGAAACATATAGAAGTTGGAAATCAAAAATATTAAAATATTAATGATGTTGAGCTAGTAGTGAACCAAGTTAAATCGACTTATGCTACAAAAAATAAATGATTTAAGTCATACAAATATTAAGTTTGGGATCTTCTATTAAGCTTTGATATATATGAAATTGCCTTCATACCCAAGGATATGAACATGAAGGTAGATGAACCAGCCTCTCTAGTTGCCAAATTTGATCCAATTATGGATAGGTGGAATAAACTGACAGAACTAGAATGGTATTCATACCAATATTCCTTGATATTGATGATCATTTGTATGTCTCTACTAATAATGAATAAATTATCCAATTTTTGGTTAATTACATTGTAAATTTTATTTAATCCTAATGACAACACTTGAAAGGCTAGTATCAAGGTGTAACTATCTTCTTAGTAGCCCATCCAGATTGTTGAAGGTAAACAATTTTGATAGGTAAATATTGTAACAAGGAATAGGTTCATCTATTTAAGGAACTGTATGGTCAATATAATGATGTGATCACATGAAGTTGCAAGGACTTCAAGGTCTATGATTAAAAAATAATTAATCTAGAGCATGAATCTAGGCCTCCTTTCCAAAAAAAGAGATGCGAATCCAAAGATCAAGGTAGTAATGAAGAAAGAACTTATAAAATTATTTCAGCTTCAAATTATTTAAAATATATGGTGGTTAAACTTTACTTGATGCAACAACTAAATTTGTATTGTATTTCATGTATAATCCCTTTGGGCCCTTGTAAACCTTGTAAAGGTATTATCTATTATATTTTATTATTTAACCTAAAGGTTGGTTTGTTAACCTTGACCTAAAGATAACTTGTAATTTGGGTACAAATACCTCCTCATGCCAACCATTTTATTATTAGTTGGAGTGTATTACACCTTATTTTAGTGAGATTATTTAGTGTCTATGGACATCCCTGTATCTTCTATGTGTTACTTTTTAGCATTTTTGGGTAATGTGTTGATTCCATTTATTTTTGGGCTACTGTGAAATCTAACACGGTATTAGAGGTTAAGGATCATACCTCCTTAGTATGTCAATTAACTAAGTCATTTTATGGACTTAAGAAGATATTATATGCTTGGTATGAGAAGATCCACTCTTTCTTTTTCAATTACAATTTTTAGTGATGTGATGTTGAACATGATATTTACATAAAACATCATGATGGGAAAACTTTAGTGACTATGCTATATGTGGATGATCTTTGTTATAGCTAGATCCCCTACCTTGTAAAGGTATTATTTGTAATATTTTATTATTTAACCTAAAGGTTGGTTTATTAACCTTGACCTAAAGATAATTTCTAATTGGGTATAAATACCCCCTCATACCAACCACTTCTTTATTAGTTAGAGTGTATTCCATTTCCCTCTAGTGAGATTATTTGGTGTCTATAGGCACCCCTTTATATCATGTGTATTTATTTTTGTGTGTTAGTTTTTAGCATTTTGAAGTATCGTATCGATTCCATTCATTTCTAGAAACTATTGTAAAATATAACACAAATCATCTTCCCCATAAAATATTCAACATGGGTGGAGATATCAGACTATGCATTGATTTCATAAAATTAAGTAGGACATCCCTAAATGATCACTATCCATTGTTGTCCAAGGATTAGATTTTACAAAAGGTGTATAAATCTCAAATTTATCCTTTCTATATGGTTTTTTGAGGTATAACTAAATTTGAGTCAAGGATGGTGATCAATACAAGACCACCTTCACATCTAAGTGGAGCACCATTACCTACTAAAGAATACCATTTAGGTTATCCAATACAAGGGTTATATTTCAAAGGGTGATGAACATTGCCTTTATAGGGCTAAATGACAAGATCATTCTTACCTATTTTGATGACATGACTATGTTTTCCAAATATAGGTCTAAATTTATTGAACATTTTGAAGTATTATTTAAAAGAAAAAAATATTATATATATTTTAGCCCCAAGAAGTCCATCTTCTTTGCATAAAAAGGTAAGCTACTTGGACATTTGGTATCAAAATATGACTTTACTATATATCTATATTGTATTAGGGCTATTCAAGAATCACCACTACTATCTTCTATCAAAGACATCAATACTTTCTTGGGTTAGACCTAGTTTGTATCTAAATTCATCATTAAATTTGCATAATTGGTTAGGCCCATCATTAATATGCTAAATTAGGTTACCACTTTTACTTGGACTAAGGAAGAAAATAAATCATCTTATGAAATTAAGAAAGTGATCACCAAAACCCTAGTTCTTATTAATCTAGAATTCTTAAAAGATAGTAGGTTGTATGCTTTCGGTATTGATGAAAATATAGCTTCCATATTAAATAAAATATATGATGAGGAGGAATAATATACCATATCCTTCATGACACAGGTACTCCACACTTATGAAGGATGTTATAATTTCATTGAAAAATAGGTGTTTTATATGATAAAGGCACTCAAGAAGTTTAGGATTTATCTATCCCAAAGAAAAACCATTAATTTTGTGGTACATGTTAATGATAGATCTATAGTTCTACATGGTGAGTTAGATGAAAAGTGAGTTGGCTAGATAAATAAAATATAGAATTTAACATCAAAATTAAATTGAAAAAACTTGTAAGGGAAAGAGTTCCATGTTAAAATCTAGCTATGGCTCACATAAGTGAACAACTACCTTTAGTAGAATATATATCCATATAGGGAAATTTATTGTATGGATGAGTTACATAAAGAGATATATGATCAATGGAGATGTGCTAAGAAATCTGGCAATCAAGCAAAGAGATAGGTCTAGATGGAAATCCATAATTACACTTAGCTTGATGGCACCTTGTTATGAAAAGAATATGACATGGTATTTTTAAGGTGAATAAAATATGAAAGGGTGAAAGTATTACTAACAAAATTATGATGATGAAGGAGGACATTAGTCATCCTAAACTACCCATAATATTTTGGAAGCATGATATTTCTAGTACATTATCTTCAATGATTGCTTTCAAAGGGTGAAATAATGTAAGGCATGCTATGAGTCATAGAAGAAAAGTGCCTATGCCCCTACAACCTATAATTGTGTCTAAGTTATTTCAATCTTTTATTTTATTAGAATTATCATTCTAGTATCTATCACTAGACATGTATGGGTATTAATTGTTGTAAACTATTTCACTAGGTGGTTTGAAGACATTCTAGTTAAGTATGCTAATTAAGAGATAATCTAGCTTTTAGAAGATATAATCACCATATTTGGGATGCCTTCGATGATAATTATAGATAATTCTATGGTGTTCATGGGGGATAGGATGCTACAATTTATATGAATATGATTTCATCCTAAAGCTTCATTTAACTACTATCTACATATATATGGCCTAGTAGAGTCTATAAACAAGAATATCATCATAATCCTAAAAAGGATAATTTTTTAATCTAAACAAGTTGCTATGAGTGGATAGGCTCACTTTGAAGGATTCCATTGACTTATCCATACATATTAGTGTTTTGAGAAGAGGTGGTGCTATCTATGAACTCAAAATCCCTTCACTTCAAATGTACTAGTAGCTAGAGCTAGAAGGCACTAACTTGTATCCTATTGCAAGCTCATATGAATTCTTTACTATAGTTAGAGGAATATAGAAAAAAAGCCTTCCAAAGGTTTATACAACATCAAAATATCATCAGAAGCCATGAATGTGGGATTCAAAGAAGAAAATCTAGTGATAAATTGGGATAGAAAAAGAAACAAACCAAGCTAAAAAAAAATGGAGTAGGCCATATTAGATCAATAAAATCTAAGCCCCAAATGCTTATATATTAGTCACAATGGATGGAAGGCCATTGCCCATAATGGTGAGCAAACAACATCTATACCCTCTCTAATTATAGGGGCAATACTTTTTAAATATGTATATAACTATGTTCTTCCATTAATCATCCTATTTTATTTTTTATGCTATTTCCCTTTTTTTTATGTTTCAAAAAAATTCCCATTACATTTGAGTGAAAATATTGAAAGACACACTTGGGTTTCCTCCTCTAGCATCCTATTTTGACAGGTGTTGACCTAATTGGCAACAAGAATTATTGGTAGTCAAAAAATAATAAACAAAATTTACTAAGTAAAAATCTACCAATTTACTAGCTATTTATCGATTCACTAGGTTGGGGATGTGACGTCAACATCTATTAATATAAAATATGTCAAAATTTTCCAATTATAAAAGTTGACAATTCATTAAATTTTCTAACAATTTGTTGAAAATAGTGTTGTCTTAAGCATGGTGTAAGATTGAGATTCAAACATAGGGTTGAGAAACCTTCCTTGGAGTTGATCCATAAAAAAGGATGCAATCCATTGAAATTGTTCTTAAAATTAAACTTTGATGAATTTATGTTGATGTAGGTAACAATCTTAACACATAGTGAGAAGAAAAGGGTAAATCATAAATTATTTTAGGCTTAGAAAGATGCAAGTAATCAATGCAATAGGTGGAACCAAAGCATGATAATGTGAATAGAAAGGATTTCCTAATTCATTGACTTGAAAAGTAGATCACAATTGAGGTGGTGTTTTAACTCTAGAAATATTGATTTGTTAGCCTAGTGCATGTGCACAATGAATTTATTTTGCACACATATAGGTAGGTTTAGGAAAACTTTAGATACCCTAGGGTTTAAAACCCTTATTTTTAATATTTTACTTCCAAGAGGTCTACAAATTGCTAAAACATATCCTAACAAGAATCCCAGTAGTTATATGTATGGGAAGTCTCTTTTTGTCTACAATAAAAATAGCAGGCGGTGTGCCTTATCGGCTGTAGTGGCTTTCACAGCATGTAAGTTTTTTATGTTCAGGTTCCTTAGAAAGGACATGTTCCTTGACAGCCTTGGGCTGATTTTTGTAAAAGGTTTTGGGTCAACCTACAAAACCCGTTAGTAATGCTATAGTCTCTTACTTACCAAAAGAAAAAAGAATCCTATCATACTTGTTTTCAAATTTTGAAGTGAAGCCCTAACTATCTGAGCATGATGTGATTCTTGACCCATTAATCAATGAAACCCTAGTAGTACCTAGGAAGAGAGGTTGAGGAGTTTGAGATAAGTTATATAAAATGGAAAATTTAACTCCAAAAATGTTGCATAATCCTCTCTAAGATAACAATGATTACCACATAACTAGAACCTACCATATATGCTACTTGTAACATTTAGTTTTCTTAGCACAACAAAGAGTGTCATATGCTAGAGGCCTAGCAAGCCTCCAAAGTGCAATTTTATCCATTGATAACCTTACTAGATTATAAATGTCCCAGTAACCCATCCAATCTCTTTCTCTTTTCTAGAAAAAAAAATATTTTTTTCTTTATTTGAAGATTTGTTGATTTTCCTTAAGTATGTTGGCTTGAAAGACAAAATAATATATTTTTTTCTAAGGGCCAAAGCCTAAGGATCACTAACTCACTAGTAATTCACTAACTCTCAAAAATGGCAAGACCATGGTGTAGATTTTTTACACCTAAAATTATCCCTAAGTATATATATAACTAACTTATCAAAAAAGGAAGCCAATTTATTGACCAATTAGATGACTTAAAGGGGAGAAATAATCAAATTATCAAACACTATGATTTGTAGTATAACCATTAATTAACTAGCAATATATAGGACAATGAAAGGTAAATAAAGCTAAGCATTGAATCGAACAATTTATTAGATCATTAGTGAATCACAAGGCTTGAGACTTGCATAACTCTCAATCTCTCTCCCAAGAAATTTGCTTAAAAATTCAACCATTAATCCAACAAGCATTGGTCCATACTCAACCCAGTATTTTCTAAATATAGAGTTAGAACAAAAATACTTATCTCCTATTAAATTAGTCCTTATAAACCATAGAATAAACCACTAGTTCTGATAGGAAAGTGGAAGCAAACCCACAAAGGATAATAAACAAGAGGATAAACACCCCACAACAACCCAAATAGACCAAAAAGAAGGAGTTTGTTAAAACATTCTAAAAAATTATGATGCTATGGAGGATAGGTATATGATATTCACACTAAAATAATCTAGGAGGAAGACCCTTAGGAGGTATAATATCAATCCAAGTGACTCCTAGATAGTTTCTAGGCTATGGAATTTAAGGGTGGAATAGATTTTATCATGTGTTTAAGAGGGTCCAAAATTAGTGCATGTATGTGTATCCCATTATAATAAAAAACAACAAGCCATAATTCTAAAATGGTGGGATTCATCTCCCATAGTGATAAATTTTATGATTATTAGAGATATTGCACATTTATCATAGTGCAATCAAATGGATCTCCTATACTCGCAAGTTAGAAGGTGCTTTCTTTGATAGAAAAATGAAAAAATATTGGTTGAAATTCCTTTCTATGTAGATGAACAACATGAAAAACACTAGAGGGTTCAAATTTCTATTAAAAATTGATATGTTTAAGGAAGAAGTACAAAGGGCACTATATGCAATCACTTTCATGATGCATAGCAAGTTTTATGCCATCATAAGAAAGAAGAATTTGGGCATGCTTTATGTGGTGACAGATGTAGCTAAGTTCCCCCACCTATTAGACTGTGCCACTTACAGCTTCTAGGAGATAAATAAACTAGAGCATTTTGAGAACACTAGTATTTTTACCTTTTCCTTATACCTAGTATGGTCGATTATTTATGAGAATAGAGATTGGTTCCCACCTGTGAAGCCAGAAAATAAGGAATAATATTGTCAACAAAATAATGTGGCTATTTTTGAAACAATGGGAATCCCCTATATAGGCCCAATAAGGTATAGCTACAACTTTTATATAGACATATATGCACCAACTATGCAAATATTATTAGAATGGATTCTAAGACTAGCACCAAAATATAAAGCACTAGTGTAAACAAAAGGGGATGAGAATGAAGATTTTTACCTTGGCTTCTATTTATCAATGGTTAGGTTGTATGGATTTTTAAAAGAAGTATTTAGACTACCTTCATTTTTCCTAGCTATATTTGCTTTTGAAGTGATACAATAAGTTGGACTTGGTCGATAGGTATTTTAAAAAAGGACATAAGAAGACTAGCTTATTTGACCATGAAAGAAATTATTTAATGGTTACCCCCTCAATGAGGGATGTGCCAAAGGAATTGAGAGGAGGATTCAAACATAAATATTGGTAACAATAAAATACAATTAGGCCTATGATCCAAAGGCAATATTCATGCAAACATTAAATGGAAAAGAAACTATCAACTATCTATGTGCACAAGAACTAGTTGAGCATACAAGCTGAGAAAAATCTAAATGTGGAGGAGGCCCTATAGAAATGGGAATCAACCAATGCTTAGAAGATAAATATTAGGGTACTATGGTATCAACCCTTTAATTGGTTCTACTTCTATGGGATGGTGAAATAAGAAAATAAAGTTTGCAAAATCTTTGCCTCTACTTACATAAACCATCAAACTATGTCATCACTATTGAGTGAAAAGTACAAGTGAAGGCTAGAAAAGGTTGTAGCTTGCATTTTAATGAGGCATTAAATTAAAGAGAATAGTTTGAAGGCAAAGCCCAAACTAATGAAGGTATAATTTGATGAGTTATTCTTGACTATATATGATGGATAACAACCACAAAAGGTTGAAGTAAGGTAGAAATAGGAACAATTAAGAGCCCAAGTTTCTTCTCCTCAAGTGTCATCCAACCCAAAAACCATCATAGCCATGATCCAAGTAGTACAAGTAGCTACAATAATATCTCATTTAAGTGGTGCCATTGAGGAACAAGGAATGCTATAAAATATAGGTAAGAAATAAGGACTAGTCATTTGAGTGTCTCTATGGGTCCAACTATATTAGTGAAAGTGAAAGGTGGCCAAATGTTAACACAAGTAGAACACATGACCATCAAATAATTGTTTAATAAATCATAATTAGACCCTCCTATGAAGAGGTAACACACACAAGAGTTATCGGTTATGATACTCTATGAGCTTCTACCACCATCTTCTCCACCATGTTTCCTTTATTATTGTCTCCCCTCTCAATATTGAAATTTTTTCTTAATTCCTCTTTTCTACTACTTTATATTATTTTGATACACCTCCACTTCCAACTTATATAGGTGTAGACTATTAAAGTAGAAACATAACCTCTATATATGGAAATATAGCTAGATATCCATCTCTAGGAATAGTTCATCCCAACTCATCAAATTTTAAAGTATCACCACCAAGTTGACTTGATGCAAACCCTAACTCTCTTACTATTTTAAATAATCATATCACTAATGCTAGCATTATGGATGTGGTATACAAATGTCTATTAAAATTGTAATATACAATTGATAAAATATCCATAAGATACTTCTACCATAGAGGAACCACTCACTCTTAAAACCCAAGTGGATTAAAGAGAAATAAAAATACTATTGGTTGGGGGACATCCATTAGGTCCAAATCATCTTGCTACAACACCTTTTGACTATGTCACCTAATTATCTTCCTTGGATCTATAATGGGCACGAGATGTTGATTTAGTGTAAAGCTTCCCCAGTTGATGCAACAAACAATGCCTCAAATATTTTCTATATTTATAAGTGTTGCTTGAAGTGGAAAAGGCAATTCCTAAAATAGAGGAGGAGTTACCATAGGAAGAATTTGATGACCTAGCTACAACAATGTCCCAACTTGAAAAAGGTGAAGATTCCCTTTTATGAGGAATGAAATTCCTTACTGGACCTATAATAGAAACAAGGAATAAAAATTATTTTGCCTAGAATTTTTATAATTTTGATCAATTTTATTGATTTAGTAAGCCATTGGATGAATGCTAGATTTTGATGAGTAAATACTCAAATAATATTGCCTCAAGATCAATAATATAATTGCAATATGAAAGATATAATAATGTTGATCAATCAAGCATATAAATTCTGAATCTACTAGATAATAACTCAAAGAATGCTAATGCCAAATACTCAAAAATACTCAAAAATATTTATTGAATGAAGAGACCAAAATACATCATACTACATCACCTTCCATTGCTTACATAGGTGACTCTTCCTCCTTCGCCATATCTCTTTTACATCAATACATCCATATATATAGAATGGAATGTGACTCTTCATATGGAGGTTTCTTGGGCCTCACTCTTCCTATGACTCTTCATCTTCCTACTCTAGTGACACATGTACATAGGGACAACTATGCACATTTACATTCCAAAATATCATTGCACACTTGTGCATTACATTGCATAAAGTAAATCCTAATCTAAGACTCTTTTCCTAATCTATAGATGTACCCATGGTGGTACATTGGCATGTACCAAATAATGTAATATATTCCAACACCCCCTGTATTACATTATTTGGTTATTGAAGACTCTAGTCTTCAATATGGATCTTCTTCATCTTTCTTGAACTTGTGTTCTTCTTTGTCCTGCTTCATATTTGGATCAAATAAAATATTAGTATTTTTATGAAATACTATATTTGCTAGAAGAGCTTTGGCTTCATGTACTTCTGCTTCATCTGTTAATTTATGTACTTCATCTATCTCTTGGGCTAGGTGCCCCTTTTGATTTCCTCCTTTATATTGAGTATGTTGTGGGTACTACTATTGTGGTGATCTATATTGGTTCTGATATTATCTAGGTTGAGACAACCTATTTGATTGTCCTCCTATGCTTTTCTGATTCCTTTGATGTTGATTCCTTGGATTGAATCTGCAGTAGTTGGTACTATGTCCTCCTCTCTTGCAAATTTGGCAATACCTGTCATTCCATTTTGGTTTGCTTCTTGGAAATGAAGCAACATTCCCTTGTGAGTTATCCTTTGAGACTAATGCATTATTACTCATTTCATCCTTTACTAAGTTTTCAACTTCATATTCTTGTAGTATGTTAACCAAATCATCAAAATAAGTATCCTTACTTAGGAGTTGTAAGGATGTAACTAGATGTTTGTAATTTTTTGGTAGTGCTCTCAAGATGACTTGAACAAGAAATTTATCTTCAACTGTTTCTCCTAGGGTTAATAACTTCCCTTTTGTATCTACTACTCTTCTCAAAAATAGTTCAATGGTTTCACCACTTTTGACTTTCAAAGAATGCAATTGTGTTTGTAGATTTAGAATAGTAGCTTTATTTTTTCCTTCAAATATTTTTGCTAAAGTGTTCCATGCATCTGTAGATGTTCCTGCTGAACTGATATATGGTTGTATGTCATCTAAAATTGCAAAAGTTATGATCATCAATGCTTTTGCTTCATCTTCCTCAAATTTTTGTATATCTCTATCATCTTCAGTAGGTTTAGTTTTTGCTCCTTTGACTATGTCCCAAAGTTTTTCCACTATTAAGATTGATCTTACTTTATTTTTCCATGAAGTATAGTTAGGACCTTTGAGCAATTGGGAATATGAAAGAAATAGTTTGTTTGTAGTTGTCATGAGGAGACTATCTTATGATTCCTTAATCCTTTACAAATCTTCAAATCTCTAATAATTTTGAACTTAGAGATTAATCTTATCAAATGCAATATCTTTTATGTAGAACTCCTTTTATCTCCCAAATTTATGTATAAAATATTTTATTCTAAATTTCATAAACTATATTTGATGTAGAAATCCTTATTCCTCCAACTCTAGAAATTTAGAAAAATAATATTTGCAATATTTTGTAATCCTAATTTGATGTTGTATGCCTTATTTCTCCAACCTTAGCAAATTTGCAAATATTTACTTTGTTTTGTAAATCTAAATATGCAATTTTACAAAACTTAAATATAATACTTCAAATCCCAAAAAACTCTTCAAAATATGATAAAAGGCTTTCAAAAATAATATTCTGATTTTTCTAAGGTTTAAAAATACTTATCACTCCACTAATATCTTTAAAAATTTAACCTTAGAATATATTCCCTTAGTTCCTTATTTCTCCTACCAATATAAGCCTTTAATATGAAAAATACTATGGTAAGTATTACCTTAATAATTCAGGCGCTTCTCTTTAATGTTGGGTGCTTCTCCTTTGGTCAAATCTGCTACGTATGAACTTGGAAGATGCTTTGAATCCTTCTTTAATGCTTCTACCTTCTTTTTCAATGTGTATGGCATTGGACTTTGCTATATATGTGCTTCCACTCTTACATTTTGGCTATATGAGTGCTTCTCCTTTCTTTTGTTGAGTGCCACGTATTGCAGACGTTATAAAATATTTTGACTCCCTTCTTGGTGGTGCCAACATTCATGGAAGAGTAAAATGAACACTTGGCACAATATTCCTTGTTGTTTGGGAGTTACCTATCCTTTCTTGAGCATTGGGTAATGATGTAGAGCATTGAGCACTCCTCTTTCTAGAAATTTATGTTTCTTCCCTGGTGATTTACGTTATGGCTTATGAGCCAACTTTGACCCTTGTGCTAGATGGCAATATGCATGCGCTCCTTTCTCCAACGTATGAAACTACAAGGCTTTTCAATGCCTCTTTTTCCTCCAACGTATTCTTGCTTCTTTGTAAACGTATTCTGGCTTCTTTGTAACTGCACTTCATGAGGATTCTTCTCTCCTTGGTTGATGGTGGATGTTAACGTATTCTTGCTTCTTTGTAACTGAACTTTGTGAGGTTTCTTCTCTCCTTGGCTGATGGTGGATGTTTTCACTGATGGCTCTAGTTGTAATACCTCTTGTATGCTCCAATGATGGCCTTGTAATATTTTCTTTGGTAGTTTGCTCTATTGATGATTTTCCTTTGATAATGCACCCTGTAATTTTTTACTTTTTCTGTAATCTGCCTTGCTTTTTGTAGATTGATCTTTTGCAGGTTGTGGCTGATGTTTTCTTGCTCCTTTGGATGGTTGAATCTTGAGCCTAATGGCTCTTTTCCTTGAGCACTTTTGTTAGTGCTTCTTTCCTGCAAATGGGTGGACGTATGATGTAGAGCTTGCCCCCCTGTATTCTGGTGCTGAATGGTGCTCAATATGGTGGTGTCTTCAACCACTCTTTTAGTGGTTTTATTTACCACTTTCTGCTTGTACATCTGGTGTTTTTAAACACCTAAAATCTACCTTGAATTTGGAGCTCTTTTCCTTCCAAAATCTGCTATAAGTTTGAGGGATATTCTTCCTCTCAAACGTAGGATAATATTGCTTTTATATTCTCTTAAAAAACAGCATATACTATTCACTTATAACTCCTTTAAAAATCAATCTAATGTTGTTATAATCTTGCTAGCTTCTCTAATAATGAGAGTAAATCTATCTCACTAATGAATGTAAAATAAATCTGATATTTTTTCTATTTCAAAATAACATATATCAAACTCCTTATCACTCCTATTAAATTGTAACTTTTTGTTGTTTGTAATATGCAAGATTTCTATAAAATCAATGGTGTGAAATGGTGTCTTTTCTTAGCTTAATGACACCTTAAAAAACTTCCTCTTTGCTAGCTCTAAATGGCTCTAATATTTGATGCTCCAAAAACTCTTAATAGGCACCTTCAAAAACTTTGCAATAATAATATATATGGCATCAAATTAACACACCTTTTTGTAGCTCCTTTCTTTATAGCTTGTTGTCTTGTATTTGTTGTAATTGCACCTTCCTTCTGCTATCAGTAGACTCTTTAATTTGCAGCTATAGTTGCTGCCCAAAATTAGCTTTCTTTCTTCTTCATAGGTGCTAGCTATTTCTATAATTTGCAGCTTCAAATGCTGCTCTTTCATTGTTCAATTATGTAGGAGGACTCCTCCTTAGATGTTGCTAAAATATGATTTGGTGTTGTCTTCAAGCCTTCAAATATGCTACTTTTTTTCCTATCAAGCCTTCTCTTGGCTGTTCAAATATTTTCTGAAAGCTTCTCCAAAGCTTTCTCTAAACTGTAGCTTTTCTCTTCTATTTTTCATTGTCTTTTCAGCTTCTCTTTCTGCAACTTTGTGCTTTTATAAATCAGCCTACAAAACTTTTGTGGTTGTCTCCAAATCTCTCTAAACTATGACCTCTTCAATATTATTGCTTTCTTCTGACTTCTTGCTGAATTCTGACTTCAACTCTGACCTCTATCTCTATCTTCTTTCTCAAGAATTTGAATGTCTTGAGTTCTCAAAATCTTCTCAAAATTTGACAAACTTCTTATCAAATCCTTTTTCCTTTTGGGCTTGTTGTCGTATGGTGACAATTATCCCAATATCTTATGGTCAGGTGCTCTTTCTACTTGCAATATTCTACTTTAGGTCACTACTTCTACTTCTGCAATAAGGCTTTCTCTTGCCTTCTTTCCTTTCTTCAAAATATTCTATAGACCTCTATTCTTGGGTCTTCTAATTCTACAACCTTCAATTCTTTAGCAAATGCTTTTAATGAAACCTTACCTTGGTTTCTTCAATCTTCTAGCTATGGGAAATTCTTCAATGAGATCTCTTTCTTGGATCTCTATATTCTACTGCTTCTATCTGCAATAGGACCTTCTGTAGTCCTTCTATCTTCTATCTTCAATCTTTAATCTTCCAATCTTGGAAGTTCTTCAATATGACCTCTTTTTGGGTCTCTTTCTTCAATCTGCAATCTTGCAATGAGAACCTTTTCTTGGTTCTTCTCAATATTCAATAAGGTCTCCTTCTTGGACCTCCTTCAATGTCTACTTTTCTACAACAAAAGAGTTAATCCCTACACTAGGAAAGCACATAGACTTTCAGGCAATCGAAGATGAAATTCTTCTCTATATGTTGTAGGAAGCTTCTCAACTTCTAAGAATCAATCTTCTACAACAAAACTTAGACAATAATAATCAGATGTATTCAATGTTCCAGAAATAATAATCTTCACTAGCTATCTTAAAAACTAGTGGAATCAAATCTATATTGAATCCTAGTCTTCACGGGTTTTCCTTTCAACCCTATGGAAAGATTCTAGCCAAATAATCTAGAATTCTTTTTTATCAAGCTTATCAATAGGACCTCTTCTAAGGGTCTCTTAATCAAGGTCTATCTTCAAGACCTGTAAATTTTCTTCTATTTCAACTTTGCTCTTGGAATAGGTATATTCTCTTTTCAATATCAAGGTCTATCTTCAAGACCTGTAAATGTTCTTCTATTCTGATTTTACTCTTGGAATAGGTATATCTTTCTTCTCAATATCAAGGTCTATCTTCAAGACCTATAAAATTTCTTCTATTCCAATTTTATTCTTGGAATAGGTATATCCTTAAATATCATTGGTTTTTCTTCAACACAATGAAAAATGCTATCTTCTCTAGTTTCTCTTTCCAGAGGAAATTCCCTTTATCTTCTCTGGTTCTTTTCCAGAGGAAATTCTCTTTATCTTCTCTGGTTCCTTTTCTAGAGAAAATTTTCTTTATCTTCTCTGGTTCCTTTTCCAGAGGAAATTTTCTTATCATTATTGGTCTCTTCTTAACCAGTAGAAATCTTCTTTCTAATGACTCTTGAGGCTCTTTCAATTTCTATCTAGATCTATCGTAGCTTTGATACCACTGTTAGCTTTTGATGAGTAAATACTCAAATAATATTGCCTCAAGATCAATAATATAATTGCAATATGAAAGATATAATAATGTTGATCAATCAAGCATATAAATTCTGAATCTACTAGATAATAACTCAAAGAATGCTAATGCCAAATACTCAAAAATATTTATTGAATGAAGAGACCAAAATACATCATACTACATCACCTTCCATTGCTTACATAGGTGACTCTTCCTCCTTCTCCATATCTCTTTTACATCAATACATCCATATATATAGAATGGAATGTGACTCTTCATATGGAGGTTTCTTGGGCCTCACTCTTCCTATGACTCTTCATCTTCCTACTCTAGTGACACATGTACATAGGGACAACTATGCACATTTACATTCCAAAATATCATTGCACACTTGTGCATTACATTGCATAAAGTAAATCCTAATCTAAGACTCTTTTCCTAATCTATAGATGTACCCATGGTGGTACATTGGCATGTACCAAATAATGTAATATATTCCAACAATGAAGGATATTTGAAGTTCATCATTAATAAAGCTTGACTTCCTACAAGTTACCAAAAATGTAAAACAAGGTATTAAATTTGATGTAATTATTCTAAACTGATGGATGAATAGAAGGTGTCAGGTGAGAGTGATGGGTAACTTCAACAATAAAAGATAAAATTCAAAGTTTTTTAGGCCTAAAAAACCCACTTTGCCAATTTTATAATCATTATGTAGTGATCTAAGCAAAGGAACAATATCCAATTCTAGGCAGTTATAATCCATCAATCGATGATTTGGTGACAAGGTATTATTAGACAAAAATATGTGATCTATTGACCAACAAATTATGTGTTAAATTGTGAGCAAAGCAAGGAATAATGTCTTGAAAATGACATTTCATATTTTACTATAAATATAAATTTAAAATAGTTTTACTTAGGGGAAAATAAGGATTAATCCCTCCTTATAGATAGGATCCATGGGCTCATTGTAAAGATTTTTTGGCCATTTTAAAAAATACTAGAGCTATACTTTGTTATTCTAACTCTTATTTTGATATGAATGAAAAAGTATGCATGTTATTTATGTTTTAACAATCTTATTCTTGACCTCTTGATGCATGAATGATGGTCCTTGTAGCATTGACTTCTCACTTGACTGCTAGTCCTCTTTTCCACTAATGTGCATAATGAATGAGTAGAGATCATACTATCATTATTTGGTTATTCCTTGATGGATCAATTGATCACACACTAGCCTCCCTAGGTCATATTTAATTTTCTATATTTTTATTTTCATCTCTTTCATTTGCACCTTCATGAATTTTAATTTTTGCATTTATTTTAGGTTAGATTAGCATAGGTTCATGGGAAACTAGACCATATTTGAATTTCAAGGGGACGTGGAACTTCTCTTTTCCATGGCAATGGACATGCGATAATAAACACAATTTCACAATCAATTAGTCCCATGGATCAACAATTTTTTGCTTTGAGAAGGTAGATAAATAGATACTAGAAAATTTAGGGTCTTTTTAATTAGTATAGCCTTATGTTTACAATAGATTATTATGGATATTTTATGGTTTAAAATTGAAAATTTTATGTCAACATATCTAGGTATTCCATTGTCTAATAAAGAAAAGAAAGAAGAAATAACTTTGTGATTCACTTTTGGATATAATGAAATCTATTGTTGGGTAGGTTGGAAAGGTAAGTTCTTAACCGTGTATGGAAGGCTACAACTCATAAATACTTCATTGTAATTTATCTCTATATATAATGCAACTTTTGAGATTACGATCAAGTGTAGCATATGAGTTTGACAAAATCCAAAGAGATTTTCTTTGGAAAGTATGTGAGGGAAATTATGGTTTTCCTATTTGTAACTAGGATAGGGTTTGTAAAGGAAATAATATTAGAGGGGAAGGATTACAAAATTGTATACTTTTGAGTTTTGAATTAAGAGCAAAACTATATCGAAGATTATTCAAAGATAAAGAAATATTTTGGAAGAAAGTGCTACTCCAAAAATATGTTAGGTGTTTGGATGAAATAAAATTATTAAGAAAATGAAATCTATCTAGGGGTTTGATAACATGAAACTTCAAATATAAGAGTTTATAGTTGATCAAGAAACATATTATATGGCGCGTCAATGATTGGCATTTTATAAAGTGTTGATTTAATGTTTATTTAAAGCCTTATCCTCTTATTTTTTATCCACAATGATAACCACTTGCTTGGGCTTGTTTAGTTTGTATGGTCTCAAAGGTCAAAATTATATTGATGTAAGCAATAATTCTAGATCATAGATTTCTATTAGTTGGATGAGTTAATTTAGAATTTTTCAAAATATAATGGATATTGGTTACATTGGGATATAAAGCTTTAGAGCAATTAGAATTTCCTACCCCCATTTTTTTTCTTGAAAGAATGTTTGGTTATTTGAGGCCCTCCCTAAGGATACAACATTTCTTGGGTTAGTAATACAAAGCACAATTTGTAGAAGTAGGTATATATAATGAGGAGAATATCATGGAAATTTTATATTTGCCTTGTGTAAGAAGGATCTAGAAACATAAATAATCTACTTCATTATCCATTTGTTTACATAATTTGTTTTTTTAAATGACAATATATTAATAGCTTCATCAACATTGAAAGATATGAAATATTGGATTAGTAGTTTAAAATCTCAAGTATTATGTATTTGATCAAGGATTGGTATTTCCATTATTTGTTGCACTCAATGGCTCGAAAGAAATACTAAAATTTTAAAAATAAATATCAAAATCATGGCCAAATTTGAAATCATATTATTGCCTATTGTAAACTATTTATAGGCATCATGCTTATCATGAGAAGTATCTAGTATACTAAAAAATGTGCTTACCTCTTGGTTATAGGATTTGAATACACTTACAAGGGTCGTTTGTAATATTGGAGTTAACACAAACGATCTATGCCAATATATGGTAAAACAAAAATATCATAAAGTTTAATTTAATTTTGGTTATGTTTTCAAAGAAAACCTAAGGAAAGTTGGTGGAGGTGGTGTTTTTAAAAATAATAAAGGAAAAAAATATCCTCACTTAGAATCATATGGAACTTCAAGTAACAACTATCTAGAGGCTATATCACTTCTTCATAGATTAATACTTCCATTTAAAAATAACGGAGATATATTTTGAAAGATATACACAATTTGTTTTTAATGCTACCAATAGAAATGGATGTAAGGATTGGATTAAAGATGTCAGTAACTTTGATATCCATCAAATATTGTTAAAGGTAATAACTTGAAAATGTCAAGATATTGATAAAGAAGAAAATAGGGTAGAAAATAATTTAGCCAATCATGGTATTGATTTAAAAATATATATAATCATGGTATTGATATTCTTCTTGGTAAAATTTAAATTTTAGAAAATAATTGGTTAAGGGAGATTTTATCTCTCATAAAAACAATACCACGAAGTTGATAGAGGGAAAATAGTACTTGAGAAATATGAAGAAAATATTTGATGAAAAGGAAGTTGGATATCGTCTAATTGACGTTATAGAAGATTTAATGATTTTATATTTTTATGTGACAAGGATGCAATAGAAACCACATATAGATTATTAAAAATAGTACATTGTTAAAATTCCAAATTCAATGTATATACATATCCAAAATATGCCTATGCATCATATATCTAACCATCCTTCTTAGGAGGCTATTAAACATTACCTAAATTATTTTAAGATATTAGCCTCAAGTGTTCAATTTTTGTCTATTACGTAGTTGATCTTGATATGAGACTTGATGCCTACCTACATGCATTTTCAAGGTACTCCCTCAAGTTGGTCACCTCCTTCATATGGCTCTCTACCATCTATCTTTTTCTCCTTATCCTAATATAGCTTCTCCTCCATATGTTCTTAGTCTCATCTTCACACATCATCACTACTCACAACTTAAAGGAGCTCATTTATATGGTCGGTAGGAGCAAACCATATGAAGCAAATACATCCACTTATCTCCCTACCACTTAGGAAAATGTAGTGGATGGTGGGATAGTACAAGCATTAGGGAATCTTAGATGCAAGAGTAGCGATACCACAAGCCATGAGGTACCTACACACACATGCCATTCCATTTGTTAGTTAGATGATAAATTAGCATTTTTTTTATGTATATCAACTTCAAATTCCATAGGAGTCTAATCCTTTATTATTTGGATCACCATGAACATGCATAGAGTCAATGAGTAACACCATCCATATAACCATATAAGTGTTATCATTCTTTCTCTCTTGCTTTCCTAGCCTAATAATAATGATCCCACATTCTTTCTTCTACCATGTATCTATAATACTCTCCTACATTGGGCACCTCCTCATTTCCACTTTGATGTTATTATTTTGCATTCCAATAAACTACATCCTTGCATGAGATGATCATTATTTATATTATATTTATTGCTACTAACCCATGGTGGTCTCAAATACCCCATGCTACCATTTGATTATGTGTTTTTATTTGAGCTATTGAAAGTTATATTTTTTACCAAGGTATTTTGTCAAAGTGAAATGGGGACCTTGTGGGGGCAAGAAGTATACAAAGAAAAGTGTTAACCTAAAATTCTAATGTACATATAATTTCTTTATTTTCTTTGTTGATGGCCTTAGGGTAGGTAGTGGACAAGCCTTGAGGTTGAAACCTAACTTTATCCAAATCATCACATGGTCAATTCATCTCTTAAAAATTCTTTGGGTTGACTAGATTCCCCCTTGGGATAACCACCACCCTCCAATTTCTCATTTTTGTCATGCTTCAGATTCATTCCATTGGAGTAGCAAAAATGATTTATTTAATAATATTAATATGAGATTTATATTATGATTACATGTCTAATGACCACTATTATATTGATTGACATTTATATCATCGATTGTCATGATGAGATGACAAATGCATAATAGATGAAATTTATATAATCTTATCCACTTGATGATTGGTTAACTAAAATAATGTGGTAAGTCTAAAAAGTATTGGTGGTTTTGAGAAAATCATGATGACGTTAAATAATATTTGTAAATGAGCCAATATTTATTATCAAAGTTATAAAATAATTGTGATTAGAATTACTATTTTTATAATTACTATTATTAAGTTATTAATATTACTATTGAGATTCAAATTTTTTATCCAAATATTGAAATATTTTTTTACTTCAGAGTTCTAGTAACAATAAATTAAAGAAAATGAGGGTGATGGATGAGACAAGTTTGAGTGGGGAGCAAGTTCAAGAATGGAGTAGGCCTTACATTTTCTTATTTCAAACCTTTGGGAGATAGTAAGGAGTAAGTGAAAATAGAAAATGATTGGTGAGTGAGGAGTGAGTGCAAGTGAGGAGGGATCTTCATATTTTATTGTAATATTTAAGAAAATTAAAAATAATAAAGGACTCTTATAAGGAAAATATAGGTAGCATGGAGTGGGAGTTGTTTTTGAAAGACCTAACTATAACTAAATATGTCATAGCTAGAAGCATGGATTCCCTCATTGGGGATAAGAGGAAGAATGAGTCTATGATAATCCCCATATGGGTAAATATTACATAAAAATTGATTACCAAGGATGAAGTGATTAAGCTTGACATAATAATTTTGAAAAGCAAAGGGTTAATATGTATGTTCTATAGATACTATCTAGGATTTTTAGAGATTCAAAACTAGATCAAGTGGACATAGGGATCGATATTAAATCACTCCATGATGTTTCTTCCAAAATGATTTTTCCTTATCATTTCTCTAATTCATAAATTAGGGATAAAATCATGGGAGGTGGTCCATGGATTATGGGAAGAGATGTCCTATGTTTAAGACCATGACATTAGAGAAATTTTCTTTGGAGATAGAAACTACTAAAAGGCTTACATAATGGGTTAATATTTTTAGAATTCCATATAAGCTTATTAATAAAAAAGATTTTAAAGAATATTGGTAATAATCTAAGAGATTTCATCTAGAAGGGACCAGTTACTAAGGAGAAAAATCATGCTATATATACCAGGAAATATGTTGCCATGGATAATTTGTCAAAGCCATTAATATTACATCTAAACCAAGAGAATAGGATCAATAAGTAGATTATGAAAATAATGCTTTCCAATATGACAAATGTTATGATATTGGACACATGGAAAGAGATTGCTAAGTGAAAATGATGGAGAAAGAGACAATTTTTTTTGGCTATGAGATAAATTTCAATATGAAGCAAGGAGATCATACCATAGTATAAGGTTATATTAGATCAAGGATGTTCACTTCCAAAAAGTGGTGAATAAAACTCCTCCATATCATTAGATGGCAAGGCCATCATAGTTCTCTTGTATCAACCATTAGAAGAAACAAAGGATAAAAGGGATGAGAAATTACTTTATGCAAATTCAAATTCAAAAGAAAATAAATGTGTGAAGGAATATATGGAGGTAAATTTTAAAACAAAGAAGAAAAAAAAGGTCAATTGCAATCCATGTAAATCATCTTCATTTTTATCAACTACTAGAAAAGTTTCTCCTTGAAATAAAAATGAAAGTACTATAGAGTTTGTAACTTTCACGCAAGGTTTCAAGAGTAACATAAAGAAAGTATAAATAATATCAACAAAAACTTAATGTTTTTTAAGGTAGCACAAAAAAATAAGTTCTATGGTGGATGATTCTTGCACTTTGGGGTTTCCAAGGCACTATAAAGTAAAAAGCATTTTTGAGGCTATTTATGTTGGAATTCATACCTAATTCTAGAAACAAATAGAAGAAATCCATCCACTCAAATCTTATACAAAAAACCTACAAAGGGATTAAAGAGATATAGATAATGGGCAACTGTAGGCACCATAAATATACTATATTATTTGTAGACAAGAATCACAACACGTTGATACAATGGATGGAGTAGTGGGGGGCATTTATATTAATACCAAAACCCAAATTACACAAACATGTTTAATCTGAGTCAGCATAACAAGAGGGATTTAGGTTAATTACAAGTTATAATGTGGGTTTAACCATAACAAGGTTAATTATAGCCCATAGGGCTTACAAAATTAAATAATACAATAAAGTGTATACATTTGCACAATGATTTTCTATAGGCCTATACACAATTACATCATACAATGTCAACCTTGGCCATAAGTCATATTACACTTTCAACACCCCCTCATTATTTGAAGGGGCCCAAAGAGAATATTTTAGAGATAATAACATTTTCCACCACATAATGGATGCTCTAATAGGCCTTTATACTTGAAGAAGTATCATCTAAACCCCATCATTATTGAAAATCCTCAGGTTGGATCATAGTCACCACCACTCATATCAAATACTCCCACAGATATCCAAATAATACCTCTAATATGAATTGATCTAAGAGAATCGAAGAGTGCTCCCTCTAAAGAGTTGCTTCAATATTATATAGTCATATAAGGCAAGGCTTGGAAGCATAACTTTCCTTTATATTACATACATCACCTTGTTTGAAAACTTTGAATTGCCCTTAGGCTACCTAATAAGTTGAGTGTCATATCCCATGGAAGTAGAAGCCAATGGAAAACATCTATAAGTATAAGTGTGTCTCCTAATTAACTACATTATAACGAAGGCATACTTCCTTCAAAGAAACAATCTCAAAAGTGTCCAAAGATAATTTTATGGAGGAATTCCTAGTATGGGAGTCACTCCTTTGCATTTCTAAAAACTCTCATGCAATTGGGTGTTGAAAGTGTAGTCTAACTTATGGCCAAGGCCAATATTGTATGATGCACTCTTGTATAGCTTTACGATCAATCATTGTACATGCGTATTTAACTTATTGTATTATTTAATTATGTAAGCCTATGGGCCATGATTAACCTTATGATGGTTAAACCTACCTTGTAATTAACCTAAATCCTTCTTGTTATGTTAGCTTAGATTAAACTTGTTCATGTAATTGGATTTTGGTATTGGTATAAATACCCCTACAACTCCATTCATTTTATCAAGATAGTTGTGATCCTTATGTACAAATAATATATTGATATTGGGGGGGCTTGGGTGTACCTTCTATCTACTTTTTTTCTTTCATTTTTTTTTTACTTATTTTGTATAATATTTTTGAGTGAATGGATTGCTTCTGCTCATTTCTGAAAATAGATGTGAAATTCCAACATGGTATTGGAGTGGATGTGGAGTGGGTGTGGACTGGCATCACTTGGTCATGCAGGAATTCACTTGAGCCTTTGATCTTTCTTTCAATTTTTAGGATGAATTACTCTTCAAATTTTCAATAGTGTTTTCAACATAAGAGGCAAAGAGGAGATCTGTTTCCACAATTTCTATTCATTTTTCAAAAATGTTTGGAGATTTTGTGCCTACTTCATAGTTATCGTCATTTTTTATCTTCTCCATGCAAGTTCAAATTTTATTTGGTATATTGATATTTTTTCTAGATCCCGACAAAGATTTTACAATACTTTGGTTGGAAAGAAAAATGAGGAATTTTTTTTATTTCAAATTTAAAATTGACACCCTTCAATTATCACATGTCCTTCTTTCCACACATGCCGCACTCACAGTTTTGCTTGACATCATTTTAGCCATCAACACCTTTCTTCATGAGTCAAGGCACACTGTCAACAACATCAAAGTGATGCCAAGATGACCAACTAGAGAAATGGAGGGGTGTTTGCTTTAATAGATCGAGAGGTTGAATCCACATTGCACATTTTTATCTTTTAATGTGGAGATCAGTTTGAAATAGGTTGATGGAGCTTTGAATCCATCTTGGCATGGTGGGATGGCTAGTTGGACAACTAAGTAGAAGATTGGGCATTGGTAGGGAGTGGTTCAAGGTTTGAATTGCAATTTTGCTCAGCTCAACACATTTTGGATGGTGTAGGTGGTGTTCTTCACAAAGGCACCAACTGACTTGGACCTAGAATGCACATTGTTCAAATGATAGCATTTCCTTGACTACAACATTCGCAAGCTCTTTGACCCGAGATCAAACCACGACAAGCAACAATTGTTTTGTTTTTTATGCAATCATGTACCTTCATGCTAGTGGCACTTTGTTCTCAACAACAAGGTGGATGCCTTAGTACAAAGCTTCCAACCCATGAAAGAGCTAGGTCCAAATCCCCCTTTTGGCCTACTCAAGTAGTAAGGAGGAATGCTAATTTTCTAGCCAACATGGCATCTATGCATCTCACCAAGCAAATTTCTTCCTCTACTTATACCACTTCAGCCCATTAGAGTACAACAAGTGTCAAATCTACAACACTCAATCGTCCAATGGTGACTAGGTGGCCAAATCAACAGACACCAAGTGGAAGCTTGTGATTAGGCATTGCTTTCTAAGATTTGGAGGATTAATTTTTCTTTTTTTAAGAACTATTAGGGCAAATATTTTGGAGGCCATAACCATAACTTTTACATATGAAAGCATTTTGAACCCCTTATTTTTCAAACCACAATTTTTTGAGGTCTTCGATTAGTGACATGAGATCAAGGCCTTGTTATAATGTTGGTAGCCAAATTGTTTATGGTAGTCCTCAAAGCCTGTTGGCCTATTTTAAAAGGGCAAAATTATAATATGTTATGCAATCAAAATCTTTGGTTTATGTTTATGAGAGAATCAATGTTGGACATTTTGAGTCCCTAAGCCAAAGTTGTCATTGATGTCAAGATGCCAGTGATAGTTCTTCTCCAATTCAAGTGCAAAGTTCAATGGAAGTTGTAATGGGTTAAAATATTTTTATTTTACACCAAAAATAATGGATCAAAAAATGGTTTCAGTTCTCCTTTGGAAGCAAATATATCCGAAGCAATGGAAGGATTTAATATTATAATTTTTATTATAATATTTATCCAAGGTGGTGAAAAACCCAAATAAATTATTATAATTTTAATTATAATATTATTTGGTTTACAAAGGACAATTAATTATTTTTTATAAAACCCTAAGGTTGGGTTTTGTAGGGAAAAAGATTTCAAAGCGCAAAGTTTAAAGTAAATTAAACCCAAAGTTGGGGTTTAAAGAAAAAGGCTTTCGAAGCCTCTATATTTCCGTCGACGCCATCATGGAGGAGCTAGCACTAATGTGTCCAAAGCAAATATAATGCATATAAATACTTTGCCAAAACCATTGGGAAGTTACCCTTGCTCGAATTAATAAATCGGTGGCATGCGAAAAAGAGAGCTTGTGATTTACGAAAATGTGGCAGCGAAAGGCATAGAGGAGGAAGGTTCCGTCCTCAAGTTTCATTGGGCAAGAGTGACCTAGTGGTAGTTGGGAAAGCACAAAGGCGCTGGCAGCAAGGTGGTTGACGTTTTGAATCCCCGCGTGCATTGTTTGGTGTGTTGTTTGAGGCGCCCAAGGCGCACAACCTTTTGCTTGGTGGAAGGTGGTGTGAGATTAAGAAGAACATGGTGCTTCTTTAATCTCAAGCGAGCACTTGGCTCGTGCGGCGACTTTGGCCACGGTTAAGGCGCTTGTGGTGAGACGAGGTTGAGGATTCGAATCCCTCCAAGGACAAGGTATTTAATTTTGATTTAAATTTTGTTAGTTGCCTAATGTTGGAGGAATAAGGGTGCATAAGTGATTATTATTTTTATACATTAAGGCATGAAATTTATGGTGAATGTTTGTTGAGGATTATTGTGGAGGTATTGATATTTGAGATTTATTATTTTAGGAGTAATAAGGAGTTTTAGTAAAGTCTTATTAATTTCTTATTAAGACTTTTGAGCATTATTTTTGTATAAGGGTTTTTCCATTTAAAGAAGACTATGGTGAATGTTATTTTTGAGTTGGAGTAATAAGGTGTATTTTGGGTCATTATTTTGTATTGTGATTTGATTGAAGTATTCTAACCCTTATTGAGATTGGAAAAGAGAAATTTGTGTGTAGCATATTTGTGAGATCAACTCCTTGTCAAACAAAAGGTATGGGCAAATTCTTCCTTGGTTGATTTGGTTGATTGGCTTACTTGAAAATTAAGTTTGGAGTGAAAAGGATTTGATTAGGGTTTCCTTTTCGAAAGTGTTTGAGTTAATGCTTCAAGGTTTTCTGAAATTGAGAGTTGTGTTTAAAACCTTGTTTGATAAGCATGGTTGTTGAAGTGAGTTGTTATGCAAAGAATTTGAACTAGGGTTTGAAAAGATCATGAGTATCATTGTTATGTGAGATTTGTTGTTGAGCATTGTTGGAAATATTTTGAGTTGGATGATACATGTTTGGACTAGGGTTTGTGAGCAAGAGTTGTTTCTTGAAGTGATTGGTTGAGTAGAGTTGATTGAGCCTAGTCGAGTGGATGTATGAAGTGATTGTTCAAAGTACCATAAAACAAACTATATTATATTTTGGTTTGAGTTGAGATTGAGTTGAGAAAATGATTGAGTTTTGAGTATAGAACATATTGAGTCTCTAACATTTCTCTTTATGTTTCTTTGAGATTGGACAAGTTCTGTGTGGACTTGTTAAGCATATTTGAGGTAAGTCTTTGAGAAGACTTGTGGACTGATTTTGTGTGAGCTTTTGTGGAAGCTTACAATACAGATTTGAGCAAGTCCTAGAGAGGACTTGTTAAGTAGATTTGGACAAGTTCTATGTGAGCTTGTTGAGAAGATTTGAGCAGGTTCTGAGTGGACCTATTGAGCATATTTGGACAGGTTCTATGTGGACCTGTTGAGAAGAGTTGTGCAGGTTCTGTGTGGACCTATTGAGCAGATTTGAGCAGGTTCTGTGTGGACTTAGTGAGCAGATTTGGACAGGTTCTGTGTGGACCTATTGTGAACCTATTGAGCAGAGTTGTGCTAGACCGACTGAACTATGTTTAGTGTAGAATTGAGATAGAGCTTTGGAGGTGACAGAGCAGAGAGGACAGTAGTCTCCAGTGGATAGAGATCCATCAACCAGGGCAGTGAGGACAGGTCTTCTAAGTGGGAACAAGAGTCTTTAGTGGAGAGAGATCCACAAGCCAGAGCAATGGAGGCAGTAGTCTTCTAGAGGATCATCAACCAGAGCGAAGGAGAAGGAGTTCTCCTGTGGATAGAGATCCACAAACCAGATTTAGGGGATCAGCATCTCCTTTGGACAGAGATCCATAAACATTGTAATTGGGAAGGATTCCCAAAATATTATTTGAGAAATATTTAGAAGAAATATTTTCTCCGTGGAGGTAGCCATATTTGGGTGAACCACGTAAAAATGATGTCTCTCATGTGTGTGATGCTTTGTGTGATGTTTACTGTTTTATTAATGTTGATGCTACTATTTGGATTAAAAAGCAAAAAGTTTTATTGTATATTGTTCACCCCCCTCTCAATATAAGCACATGTTCTTTAGTCAAATTTGTGATATTTGCAGGAATTATTGAGTCTTTTGGATGCATATAGAAAAAGAATTCAAAATATGCTCTAGTCAATCCTCCTTCCCTTAGGCTATCGATTCATCTTATGAATGAAGATCTAATCCTTCATGATCTCTTTTTTATTCTATTCTTTGTTCAAGTGCTCTTGAAAATTTTCAATGGCTCTTCTCATAAATAGGTCCATGCAAAGCCTCTATTGTTGATGGAAATCAAGTGGCCCAAGGGCAAGTCAAAATTTCCAAACAATGGGATGTGTGTGGTGAAATGGAATGTTATGCTTCCAAGCCTTGCCTTATGCAACTATAGGAGATTGGAGCAACATTTTAGAGGGAGTACTCTCAACTTATATTCGTCATATTGAGTCATAGTGGAGATATTATGTGTATGTCTATAAGTTTTTGATAATGGTGATGGTGACTACGGTCCAACCTAAGGAGATTCTTATGCAGAGGCATCTTAGCAAATTTTCAAATGATGAGGGGGTTTTGAAAGTATAATATGACTCATGACCAAGGTCGACATTGTATGATACAATCTTGTATAGGCCTATGGGCAATCATTGTACTTATGTATTTATTTTATTGTATTATTTAATTATGTGAGCCCTATGGGCCACATTTACCCTCGTTACAGTTAAACCCACCTTGTAATTAACCAAAAGCCTTCTTGTTGTGTCAGCTAAGGTTAAACTAGCGAAGGTTAAACTTGTTCATGTAATTGGGGTTTTGGTATTGGTATAAATTACCACCCCCACCCTTGTCAATCCATTGCATTGTAGTGTTGTGATCCTTATCTACAAAAAATATAGTGATTATTTGTGGTGCCTATGGATGCCCACTATTTATCTCTCTTTTGACCCCCTTTACGCTTTCTATAATAAGCTTTGAGGGAATGGATTGGTTCTATTTATTTTTGGAAATTCATGGAAGACAAAAGGACAATTTCCAAGATAGAAGTCATTGATCGGTTGTATATACAAGGGCAAGATAGAAGCACCAATGCCATGGATGAAGTATTATGGGAAAATGAGTGTTGCAGTCCCAACATTTTCAATAGGGTCAAGCAAATGGTGTTGTCCTCAATTAAAAGGAATTTATCAAAGGTCAACTCAAAGTTGCCAACCCCACACAACCTATTGTGGTGAAAGTGTTGAATGGAGGGAAGTATTGCAGTATGTAAATTTTACTTGTAGAGGTCATCCATAAAACTATCACCTAGAGAGAAGACAAACAAGTTCAAGGAAGTATATGTCATCTCTTATTTTGGGAAAGTTGCCTCCAACCCCTCTATTGCCAATGTTGTCCATTTAGATTGGAAGCAAGCCAAAGTTACGAGGGACGATGCTTCATATTGCAATGCCATCAACCTTGTCTTGTTTGTTGTCATCAAAAGAGACTAGCCATGCAGGTTATTGTTTGTGTAGTAAGTGTTGTCCTTAAGTGTTAGAAAGTGGATAAAGGGTCAAAATGTCACGACAATGCCATCTCTGAGAGGAGAAAAGTAAAGGTAATGCCATCTCTGAGAGGAGACAAGTAGAGGTTATCACTGTGGTTTGACAGGTTGTTACCTAGCAGTTAGGGTGGCAAGGAGACAAGGTCATCCCTATTTTGGCCAAGTTGTACCTAGCAGTTAGGGTGGCAAGGAGACAAGGTCATCCCTATTTTGGCCAAGTTGTACCCTTTTACAAGTTAGGGTGGCAAGGAGACAAGGTCATCCCTATTTTGGCCAAGTTGTACCCTTTTACAAGTAACATTGAAAAAGGTGCTGGTCTTGTCAATATCAAAAGCAAATATGTCGATGATAAAAAAAATTCAAACAAGAAAACAAAAAAATTTATCAGTCTGGTGATTTCTTCAGTTGTATGCAGCAGATTAGGAGATTCGAGAAGTGTGTCATTGCTTGAGAATCACAGATTCAAGATATGCAGATTTATGAAGAAAAAAGAAAAAAGAAAAAAAAAAACCTTAACAAAGTAATTCAAGTAGAAAGATCAACACCCCTCTTCGACAATCAACAAATTGATCAATCAGCAGAGATGTAAACAAGTTTACAGGTGAAATGCATATAGTATTAACATCTGCATGTGCATGTTCTGGCATTCATATAAGTTGTACATAGTTGTATTCTCTGTTGATGATCTTATGTTTTGATGTTATATGTGATGTACTAAATATCATGTAATGTTATGGATATACATTTCATGTTTGCATGTATATGGATGGTTAGGTAAGTATGGTATTTACCAACTGGGAACTTGTTAAATGTATGCCCACCTACCTTGGTTAAGTTTGTCAACTATGTACGAGCAGCTTTTAAAGCATAATCTGAGTGACCAATGGTAACTCCAAGTGATTAAGATTCAGTTTCATTAATTGTATCGTCATGTTCCATTGATGAATAATACGTGTCACATGAGAATATGGCCTTGATGGCATTCTCACTAGGCAGTAACAAGAGAATCATGGCAGCTGGGATTATATTCTCACCAGACATCAACATGAGGAACACAGCAGTTGGAGGAGATGAAACCAATCATGGTTTAATGTAGGCATTATTATGTTATCGGTAACACTATGTGATGACTTAGCTGGCTCTCTCTTAGATTTTCTCTAGATGTATATCATAACTGAATTGGGAAGAACCGGCCTGCTAATGTTCTTAGTTGTTTCCTACCATTACTCTCCTTCCCTTGTTAGCAACCTGGCACTATCAACCACCCTTTTCAATAATAGGTCATGGTTTTGCCCACCTCAGTTCATGTGCAGGAGAGTTCAAAAGAACCGAATAGTAAAACATGCATACTAACCTTCAAAAAACTTAAATCAAGACATTGATAATGCTCGAAAAAAAAGCACTAACAGACGATTCAAAATCAAAATTTTAAGGATTAAAGTACTGGCAGTAATTTTTATCGTTGTTCCTTTCTCAAGCATCATAAATGCAAGGTACTCAAGATCAAATACCTTTAATTCCTGAAACCGGCACCCAGTTTCGGAAGCTGATGAGGCCCGCCCCAAACCTTCAAAATCACCCTCTTGAGACATGGATAGCCTCTTCCTACTTCAATACAAGGAGATTTGTACACTTGTTTTTCAACTTTTCCTTGTAGTGACTTAAGAGGCTATGAGAAAACAGGCAATCATCCCTGTAGTGACTTGGGAGTTTACAAGGGGTGGGCTCTCGAGGAGTTTAACCCAGTACAGGTTTCACCTATATGTCAGTCCCCTTCAAAGTCCCAGTGCAGGACAAACCACCCCATCCCATATATTAAAACCTGGCTCCCTCCAACCTTATAAAGAATTCAGTCGAAGGAAGGGCCTACCATCACAACTGTGTGACCAAAATCCCAGAAGATCAGGGGGCTGACTATTGTTGTATATCCAGCAGAAGGGTTGTCCTCCCATAAGGACTGGGATGATTACTACAAATAACTTAGACAACAAAACAAAGCCATGCATATTTTCTTTGCAAGCCTATTGTAAACAATATAGAAATTATGGTCATAACATTTTTATTGGTAGTCCTTATCACCTATTGCCTCTGCAACATGGATACACTAAGTCATAATCTTAGTACATCTGAAAGAGCATGCACAGATCTTCCACCTGATCATATGTAAAAATCTTCCACTTTCTTAGAGCAATGTTTAGCCTGACATTTCCTTTCATTGTTCTTAACAATGATGTCATCCTTAAAACTAGCATCAATAAAACGTTAATATGTAACTAATAAATTGAACCATAACACTCGTCCTCTATTACAATGTGCCCTTTAGTGCAAAATTGATTTTGACACCTAAAAGATAAAAAAAAAAAAAGCTCTGAACGATGTTTCCTTCTTTTAAATTGTATCTAGCTTAACGAAGACATGATGTACCACAAAGTGCAACAAGTACATTCTGTATATCAAATGGAATAGGAAATAAGATAAATTTAAAAATGCAGAGCAGTTTACAAGGATAGGATTGACCATTCAAATAGAATGAAATGCAAGTAGCTTACTCGATAGAAATTTCACAGAGTTGAAACTGAAAGAACACAACAAAAAGGAAAGAAATTAAAATCTCGGTCAAATATCTCACAGCATGCTATCCCTGCCTTTCGCAGCACAAGGAGGTGGCATGTCTCAGCAACCAAAAATTCCAGTCCATCATACCACCTCATACAAGGGTGGCAATTCATGAGACCATTATTTTGTAAATGTTGGCTGAAAGCATTTAAATTGTTATTGGCATAATACCTGACAAAACCTTACCCTCCCAATGCCTTGTCAATATCAAATACAATAATTAAAGCATATACCAGGAAAATAAGCACTTTGTGAACTTCAACAGAATTTCTAGTATCTATATATTAATAATCTCACCATCTGACCAACCTTCTTAGTCACAAATACACAATTATTTTTTCTCTACGCTGGGAGATTTTTCTGCTAGAAACATATTCGGTATCTTCATGTCATTTTGAATGATCAGAACAATGCTAGGAAGTTACAAACTTTATCACAGACAGGAGTGCACCGAGGAGACAGCAGACTAAAGCATGCATTTATTGTGTGCCAAACACTGTTATCCATAAATAGAACCTCATCCAACAAGCTGTTTTTGAAGAAATTACAAACTCCAAACAGGACAAATGCTGATGAACACTATGCAACAACAGTTCAAAACTGATTTTTAAGAGAATCACCATCGAATTGACTTTTGCTTTTACTAAAAATGCGTCCAACCTTGGGAATGAGATGTCTCTTCTTTTTCTGAGAGACATAGGAATCAAAAGACTGTCCATCATGTAGCTGTTCACCAGAAGGAATCTTTATGTTCAACACCTCAGCCAATGATTCAGGGTGAACAGATTTATTTTGTACAAATGACTTGGAAGTATCATTGTTTCCACTGTATGTTAAATCTTCTGTAGTTTCAAACTTTACAGCCCTCTTTCGTTGTTCACGTTCTCTCCATCTCTTTAACTCACTTTCAATGGCCCTCTTGGCTGCTTCAGCCATCTCGGCTTTTTGCAATGCTTGCGCTTCTGCTGACTTGAGTTCTTCAATTTCTCTATTTGCCATTTCAAGTTTCTTCATTATTTCCTGTTCACTTGCTTTTACTGCATCAACTTTAGCTATAGCTGCACCGACCTTCATTTCTGCAAGTTCATCTGCTTCCTCAACCCTCCTAGTTAAGGAATTGTGCTCATCTTGTGAAATTGTGATCCCAGCACCAAATTCTGATGTAGAAGCCCGTGCAGCATTTGTTTTCTCAGAAAGTGTTTTTATTTTCTGAATAGCTACTGCCTCTGCTACTTTAGCTGCCTCGGTCTCTTTCAAGGCATCCTGCAATTTACTCTCAGCAGCCACAACAACAGCCTTTGCTTGGTCAGCTTCATACTTTGCCTTCTGTGCTTCTTCTCTCATTGCCTCAGCCTCTTTCTTAGCCTCCTCAGCTTCAGAGGCCAATTGTTGGAGTGCCAATGACAGACCTGATGTTGCACCTTTTGCCTTTGCTTCTGCAGCAGCAGCTGCTGCCACTTTTGATCTGCTTTTATGAAGTTCAGCATTCAAGGCAGCTGCTGCTGCTTCTGTATCTGACTCTCGTTTCTTTAAGTCAGAAAGTTCCTTCCTTACCTGTTCCAATTCTGCCCTTAAAGAATCCAATGAAAGCTTTACAGCAATGCCCTCTTCTTTAGCCTTCTTCAGATTCTCTCTTGCTTCCTCGAGCTCAGCAACCATTGATTGAATTGATGAATCTGCATTAGACAAAGTGTTTCTTGTTTTCTCAATCTCTGTGTTTACCTCACCTAGATCTTTGTTTGTATCAGAACAAGCTCTAACAATCTTGAGTTGAGATTCTTTTGCCAAATGTAGCTCCTTTTGTAAGTTTTCTGCTTCAGCAGTTGTAGCCAGATTTGCCTCCAAATGTTTTGAAGCATCAAGTTCCTCCTTCAAAGCATTCAGTTTCTTATTCATTTGTTCTGCTCTCTCTGCAGCTTTCTGTGCTTCAACCTCCTTTTCTTTTAGAATGGCAACCCTTTCCTTCTCTGCTTCTATGCAAGCCAATCTAATAAGAACAAGCGATTCATTAGCTTTGGCAATTTCTTTTGAAATGTCCTCTGCCCTATAAGCATTCATTTCTTTTGCAACAGTTGCATCTTCTGCCTGTTTGATTGCTAATTCTTTGCTTTCCAAGGAAGCTGCATGTTGTTGTTTGATTTTTCGAAGCTCCTGCTTGGCAGCTTCCAACTCAGCTGCAGAGGAACAGTACTGCTCTCTTGCAGAATCAAACTCCGACTGCCAAACTGTAACACCGCCCTCTTTACTTTTCATATTTGAAGATTCTAGCTCTTCGGCATGGATTCTGGCTATTTCTGAGGCCTCATTAGCCTTTTCCTTTGATTCTTTTGTCTTTTCCAGCTGCTGAGTCAAATTTTCCACCACTTTCTTCGCTTTTTCCAGCTCAAGAAGTGCTTGAGCCTTTGTAAACTCAACATTTTTTAACTGATCCTTTGACTTTGCTAGCTCCTTTTGAACCAGATGTAGTTCTGTCTCCTTTGATATACGCCTCTATAAACAACCAGAAAAACTTCAGGAAATGGGGCATGTACTAGCAGAATGCAAATTATTTGCGACTTTAACAGATAATCTAAGCAAACATTCATGATGGAACTTATGCTTGAATATGGTCCACTTGACCTAAAAGCAGATGTAATGTTCTGGTTTTTATGAGAGTGGCCCCTATAGATGCCACATATAACATATTTGTTGGAAGAAATAAATAAATAAACAAATCTAAGCAAATTCTCAAATCAAATATATTCAACATTGTTCCAACTATGACAAAGAAAAATAGATTTAACTACCTGTCCAACTGGAAGCTTAATCTTATTTGCATAGACTTGTCCTCCTAGAACTCTCTCTCCAAACAAGGTAACGGCTGCCTTTACTGATTCAAATGGTGCTCTAGTGTCTATCTCTGCCCTCTGAAACATTGGGGAAGGAGGAGGAGGAGGTGCACTATGAGATGCTGTGCTGCTTGCCATGTCGTCTCCGTAAGTTTCCAGTCCTGTCCATGGCATGGCATTGGTTCAGTTACCAGTATATGCTTAAACATGTGAAGTGTAAACATAATATAATAAGATGGGAGCTTTGATTGGTATTAGCATAAAGACATAATGTTGAAATTTTGTAAAAACATGTGCTAATTACTAAGTTTATCCATTCTTACAGCCTGAGTAGCCTAACGGTGGAGACTTTGGAACTTTGAATAGAGGTCCAAGGTTTGAATCCTGAGGGGGGTAGGGTTGTACACCATGCTTCATTAACCGAAGTATGGTTGGGGATAACCATATATTGGATAAACAATATCCGTCTCATATGGCCTATGGCCTCACAGACATTAAAAACTACTTCCTCCTTTAAATGCATTTGAATGGTGTTTCAGGTTTTCAGATTACTTTAAAATAGTTCAAATTGTATGTAATAAAGAAATCCTTTTGGGCCAAAATATACTAAGAAACCACATTCCTCATTCATGTTCAAATTTATGTTCCATGAAGTTTCCAGGATGAGGATGGCACAAGACAGTTGGACAGATTTCTAGGATGTAGGAATATGTTTCTGGGATATGCCAGGAGGATTTTTCAGTATGTCGGGGCATGTGTCCAAGATGGCCCCAATGCCTGGAATGATTCTCCATGGAACATAGATCCAAATGCAAACGAAATTTTCCTCTCTTTCTCAATGATAAATACTTTAAAGGGTTGTCACTCAATATAATCATATACAGATCCAACGTCATGTGTATCCAAGTTTCACCAAATGGCATGATCTCAAGTGGTTTTAAATGTGGACTTCCAAGACAGAGACCCAGGTTCAAATCTTACCAGAAGATTCATGCATAATTGCTTAAGTGTTATTGTAATACCACTGAGTGGTTTTTTGAAATACCATGGTAACTCAGACATAATATAATAGAGGTGAGACTTATTTCATTCCATTCAATCAATTTTAAAAAAAAAAGTTATCCAAATTTCCAACAAAGCAGGAGAAAGAATACTAAAAAAAGAGCAAGCCTTCTATTCAAGAACAACAGCCTCCACACTCAAAATCCATTTTGAAACTATGTAAATTTTTGGCTTCTCTAAGAAATCATCTGCTGGAGTTGGATATCCTTCATCCTTATGGCAGATTAATAGAGGACCTATCTATAGTTCAATAATTTAAAAGTTGACGGTAATTTTCTCCCTGTTCATTCTTTCAATGGCTACAAATAGACAGAAGGGAATGGAACTGGAGATATTTAACGTATGCACATGGTGCACTCACCCCTCAACTCACACACCGCCACTTCCTCACCCAGGCTGTTTGATACTCTAATTATATGAATCCAAAATTCTATAATATCTGGTTAGTAAGTGGCAAGCAAGGAAAGAAGGGCAGAAATGGTTATAGAGTACTAACAGGCATTGCAACTCTTGTGGGATTACGGACCAACAATGACTGGCAATGTCATCTTTATCTATTTTGGTCCAGACTCTCTGCAATTTGCAAAATGGAAAATCCATTTGAACTTTGAGAAAAGGACAATTGAGGCTCAAAATAGGAAAATAAGAAGAAAAAAAAATGAAAACCATACAGGCCCAAACATTCTGTTGTTACACATCGTTTCAATGATAAGTAATAAAAAGGCAACTGGCGGAGTGAGATTTTATCTCTTAATGAAAATGATGTCAAGAAGTTCAGAAACATAACTGTTTGAAGGAAAATAAATAATATCTTTGATAAAAACGCAGATGGAAAACATCTTTGATAAAAGGTAAGCTGGATATGATTTAATTGACCTGACAGCATTATTATTTAGATGGGAGTGACAATCAATAGAAGCTACACATAGCTTATTATATTAAAAATAAATCTTCAGTAATAAGAGCAAATATTTGCCTCGGTAATCAGCACAAACTGCTACTCCAGACCACCTCGCTTCTAGCTTCCCTTGCAGATGGGTCAAACTCTGGAAGTTGTCAGCATGCTTCCCTTGCATATGGGTCAAACTCTGGAAGTTGTCTGCATTGTGCATAGCTAAGGGCTGTTTTCAAATTCAGAGATGAATACAAAATGCTTAAAAAAGAATAAAGAATCATGGCCTATATTTCATAGTTTTTATGTTTAAGCTAATATGTATTGGCAACACTTGTTGTAGAGATTAAGTTGCGTAGAACATCCCCTGTTAGAGTACAGTACCTTCGAATGTTTATTACAACAGATGACCTGCACGTCAAAGGCACGGCATTCTAATGGAAGACAGCCTGGTTCTGGCTGCTCCAACTCAACAACATAGTTTGAGAATGTACCTTGTGACGTTCAGTTAGCTATTTACACAATGTTAGCGGACTCAGCCTAGATTTATAAAACCTTGCAAGTGAAAGCTGCCAAGATCACTCACAAATACAAGCAGCCCAGACTTAGCAGACTCTATCAGACGAGAGTACGACTCTTCTAATATTTAAAGTAAGGGGGTACCCTTAAAAGTTGCTCAAAAATATTGTTTCTTTCTCATTGTTTCTCTCCGAACACGTCAATGCAGTGCAAAGAAGGGTTCTTAGCTAAACAAAAGGGATTTTTGCCATGAGTGACAAACTTGTGAACCAAGTTTTACGAATACGCAGGGGTGAAACTTCAATCGTTTGTAAAATTTCCCCTTTTTTTATCTGAATTTTCAATTTGCCTAATTTTTGCCAGGCTTTCGTGCTTAGTCTGACCCAAGCATGGCTCAAGTTCACATATTGGTGATTTGGGTACCGTGAATTGAACAACTTGCTGATGGGAATTGCCTCCTCCCACAGGCAGGCAATTTAATCGTATACCCCTTGGATTAAGGAATAGTAACTTTAGCCAAGGGCAAGTGCAGTACAGACATTTTAGTTTTACAATGCATCCTAGTAAGTTCACGCTTGTTTCAAAAGATACGCAATCCTAACCTGTAATATCCCATTAGCTGGTCATGGAAAATTTTCACGAGATACTGTTTCATGCTGAAAATTTTGAAACTGAAACCAGATACTTGAAAGTAAGGTCATTTTCATGCTTACTTTCCTGAAATTGGCATCACAGGAATGCCCAATCTCCCCTAATTAAGATCATGGCAATGCTCAGTCACCCAAGTGAGAAGATCCCAAACACAATAACGAGGTTCTGAGGATTTCAAATCCTCCATGTGGAGGCATGCTGACCTGGATTTGATTCTTTTGGATTCTCTTCCAAAAGAGGGTAAAAAGTTGATTTGTCAACACTTTGAAAACCGTCTGTCTCTCAAAATAGATTATGACATAACCAAATCCAATACCCAGCACATTAACAATTTGTAGACCCGATATGACTTGCTAAACGAATCTAAATAATATTCAAAGCTGCAGTAGCAGACAGGAAGCTTAAAGCACCTGTAATCGAGTAATCACGGTCAGCAAAAACGTCTTGTCCACAGGTTCAGATGCCCCTCACCATCAAACTCCATCATATCACTTTCTGCAAAGTCAGTCCAGATGCAGAGAGCGAGAGCATCAAAAAAATGATGACTGTATCTCTTGTGGGTGCCTCCAGAGTTGTTGATGATTCCTGACCAAGGAGAGCGCAGCCTCGGACTGTGCTGAAGACCAAGATGCGTCTCCCCCTTCAAAAACTGTGTATGTCTCTGTTTATATATTCTGCAGAGATTATATACATAGATTGCATATGATGAGATTCTGACACGGAAACACAGGCTGTTTCCAATACCATTCGCTATATCATCTCCAATTACAGTGGACGGCGCTCCCCATCTCTATATTGGCACCTGTCACTATGCCTTCCTCTCTATATTGGCACCTGTCACCATGCCTCCCTCCCTAGGAACTAGAACCATGCTCCAAAACGATCCTTTTCCGACATTAATTGAACTAAAAAATGGCAATTTTATATGTGATTGAAATTATGGAAAACCTGTAAAAGTTTGGTAGGCTGAGGCTAGATCAGATTAGATAAGGATGGAGTCCATCTTCCTCTTCTTTGTTTCGAGTGTCATCATTGTTAAGGAAGAGCCGCTCCGTCTCCGTCTCCGTCTCCGTCTCCGTCTCCGTTTGTTTCTTGGCTTTCACTTCACTTTGGTGCCTAACAACAACAACAACAACAACGAGTTGGGAGGACCTCATCTAGTTTTAGTGGCGGCCAAGTAAGGGCCACGTTCCAAGAGTCGGTGACCCCACCCCTCCTTTACCTGGGTGGGCCAAGTGTCATGTCCGTACCTTCCTACGTGGAATAGGCTGTCACAACGCAAAGCAAAAGTTATAAATTTTTGTATGAAATGGAATAAATTTATGTTAACAAATGATTGTCTATCATGTGGGCATAATTATAAAAAAAATAATATATCTTTTAATTTTTTTTAAATTATAAAATAAATATAGATAATTTTATTAAATGTTTATTTAAAAAATATATTAAGTAACCTATTTTTAATAAAAAAAATTAAGTTTAAACTATTAAATAAACATAAATAATTTTTATGTTTTTATTTAAAAATATATATATTAAAAATATAGAATAAAATATTTATTTTTTAATAAGCCAATCATGGTGACACTTTGGGTGGTCAATATAATGACCAAAGAATAAAGTCGTATACATTGCAAATAAACAAATGTATTTTTTTTTAGTTCCATCTACTTTGGAGTGAAAACATCCCACAAGCAATTTATTTCCTCGTGTCCTTTCAAGCAAGGTATTTGAAGTTTGCTTCAAGCGAGATAAATCATTCATCTCCACTAAAGGAATGGAAGAAACTCCGTATAAAATTATCTATGCCGCTACTTTTCATGAAAGAAAGATAATTAACTAATCAATTACATTAGCCTAACTAATGGTAACGGTGGAGCAAAATTGTTATATTATGAGATTGAGAGCATGCTAACTATAAAGCATAATTTAAAAAAAAAGATTATATTGTTTTTTATTCTATTAATGTAATTTATGTGGATTAGTCCAGTTTTAGCATTTATTAAGAGGAGATTTGGGTTTAAATTTTGGAAGCAAGCTTTTCTTTGGGTAAAGGTAGTAGATTGTCTTAACTTTGTTAAGTGTGTGTCTGTCTAATGACAACAGTCTCAATCCCGAGACACCAATGGTTTCCTTCACATCGGATCACTAATAACGAGGTGAGGTAGGGGTTATAGAGGTAACTTCAAATATTTGAACCCTGGTAGTAAAAAATGAAGGGAAGGTATCGATTCCCTTATGTATATAAAAAATGTAATTTATGTTGATTTATATTATTTTATTATATGATGTATATATAGAAGGTCACATGTCAAAATAAGAATAGGTAAGAGAATATTGTCATAGAATTATATATATATCTAACTGTTATAGAATCATATATGTAACTATCAAAGAATATTGTTATAGAATAGTAAAAAATATGCTTGTAAATATTATAAATAGGCAAGGATGTAACTCTCATATGATTAAAGAAGATTTTGAATAGTTTGTTAAAAAGGTTACCCCTTGAATAAGCCCGCAATATTTTGGGCATGTGTGTGGAGGGGTTGGCCCTCTTGCTTTCTAACCCGTTAATGTGATGATGCAAGTCTAGTGGCATATTCTATGATTGGAATTCTGCTCACGTTAATATCTATTTATCTTATTTCGAGTTTTTATAATTGTTTTTATTCGAGTTTCCATGTTTCATTTATTTAATGTTTTTGTGATTAGAGATGCAATATTAATCTTACTTTTATTATCAGTCCTTATATTTACAGTTAGAATCATTCTCAGTATAGAATTTCTTGTTTTAGTATAAATTAAAACCAATAATTTCTCGGAGAAATACTCACATTAATAGAAGATGTTCATTCCAAGTGGTATCAGAGCCCTTTTCAAGGAGTGGTAAGATTTTATTGTAAACAATTATTTTTCTTTAAGCCTAGGTCTATAGGTTGGAAATGGTGTTCCATTCGTTTTAAAATATCATGAAGTTGTCATTTTTGGCTAAGTTAGATTATCCATAAAGTGTCTAGTAAAATGAAGGGTGATCAAACTCCAATACCTAGGTATCAAATAACACTCATACATGGATTTAAGTTACCATATACCTTGCATATATCAAGAGATCCTTTTTAAGAACCATGAGCCAAACCTTCAAATATATGAAGTCTTTCACTCGTGTAATTATTCATAGTGTACTAAGAACAATACTAGGGAAGATTATCCTCACGTACTACAACAATAATATATTAAAGGCCTATGAGAAATGCACACACCTCAACCTAGATTACCACCCTTTCTTAATTTTTACTTGTGGTGGTTTCATATTTGCGTAGACCTTATCATTAGTAGGACAAATAAACACAGTACAGAGGGATGAAGAGCTCATTTTCAAGCTATTTATTTTGGTATATAACACCTATACATTTTTTTACCTCTTACTAAAAATAGTAGCTGCTAAAAATTATTAATTTAATTTTAGTAAATGTCATCGGAGACCAAGACTCAAGTAATGGATGCTAGAATGCACAAGATGGAGGAGCAACTTGCTAAGTTGGATGTAATCTATGAACGTAATGCCCAAATGTCAACCCTCACCAATATGGTGATAAATTTCAAACATGTACATGAATCAGTGATACAGGACCTTGAAGTGCTTAAGCTTAACAATCCAAATTTTGATGGACCCACTAAAAATAGCCTCAAATGTCATAAAAGGAAAGCACTTGAGAGGTCAAAATTTTCCAAGACCATGATTGAGGATAATTATCAGCAGTTTAGGAACCATAAAGGAATGGCCCCTAGACTTCCAAAGATAGATTTTCCAAGGTTTGATGGGACATACTATAAAGTTGGTTAATTAAGGTCTAACAATGGTATGAGTTGCATGATACACCCATCAACCAATAAATTTTTAAGGTTGTCTTTCATTTTGACCTTGAAGCACTCCATTAGTATCAATGGCTACAAAAGCAAGTAACAAATATTAGTTGGACAGAGTTCAAGAATGAAATCCTTGGTCATTTTGGTCCTTTAGAATTTAAAGACTTTATTGGAGCCCTCACCAAGCTCTAACAAACAGGGACAATACCTAAGTATATCACAACTTTTGAGAAGTTAGATAACAAAATTGAAGGTCTTTTTGATGTCTTTTTTAAGAGTTGTTTCATCAATGGCCTTAAGGAGCAAATCATAATGAAGATGCAAATGATTAAACCAGCCACATGCATGACTACAATAGGGTTATCTAAACTTGCAAATCAAACGGAATTCCCAACGAAAGGTCTCTAATCCCCCAACATTCCAAAATAAAAAACTTGCATCCATAAACAATAATGCTCCAAAGCCTCAAAAAGTAAAGAGACTAATACTAGAGGAGATGATGAATCATAGAGCTAAGGGAATCTATTATAACTATGATGAAAAATAGGTCATTGGACATAAGTGTAAAACACGTCTCCATATTCTTTACATAAGTAGTGCTTCATCATCTTTTGTAGATATAGGGATAATTTTATAGACGCGGTAGAAAAATAATTAGAGTCAGTAGAGGAAGAAGTTTTGCTCGACAGACTTGTGGAAGAAGCACCCATACTTTCCTTGAATGCTATTGTAGGAATATCAACACCCCAATACATGATAGTCTAGGGTTTCCTCAAAGGGCATAAGGTGTTGATCTTACTAGACTCTGGCAGATAGATGACTTCATAGATCCTAATATAGCCAAAAGGGCAGATTGTGTCATCTATGGTTGGGATAAAATTAATGTTAGCATTACTAATGAAAATATCATGACCTATAATAGACTATGTTGGAATGCTCGCTTATCTATATGTGACTACCAATTCCAAATTGATCTTTATGTAGTTCCCTTGGGAGGTGTAGACATCATGTTAGGTTATCCTTGTTGAGAATTCTAAGTTTGGTGTTTTGGGATTTCTCAAAACTTTTGATGTAGTTTACTGGCATTAATAAGATGTACGCCATACAATGAGTAAATAATGGGAAACCCAATATCATAACATCCCATCAAATGAAATGATTGATTAAAAAGGGTTACAAGGTAGTAGTTGAAAGGTTTTGCCAAATGTAGTTGTGTGCCATGTAGGTTGAAAAGGTATTCCCTGATTTGTCAACCATTCTCACAAAAAATTAGAAGGTTTTCTAGGAGTTGACTCAGCTACCTCCTAGACGATGAGAGGATCATCAGATTAGTTTGGTACCAAGGAGTCAGCCTCAAAACATATGGTCGTACAAGTACCTCTACCATTATAAAAACGAGATTGAGAAGATGGTGGAGTTGTTCTTAGATGCAATATTTATCTGCCTAAATCTTTTTTTAGCCCCAATATTGTTATTATGCAAGAAATATGGATCATGGTGGATGAGTGTGGACTTCTATGAACTTAATGATATCACCATTAAGGATAAGTTTTCCATACTAGTGATTGATGACTTATTAGATGAGCTGCATGGGATGCAATATTTTACTAAGTTGAACCTTTAGTTTAGGTACCACCAAATACATGAACAGGAGGATGATATAGCTAAAACAACTTTTAGGACACATGGGAGGCACTACGAGTTCCTAGTTATGCCTTTTTACACCATCCACTTTCCAAGGGTTGATGAATAGGGTTCTCAAGCCATATTTATATAAGTTTAGCTTGGTCTTCTTTGATGATATTTTTGTATATAGTAAGACATGAGAGTAACACCTTCAGCACATCAACCCAATTCTAAACTATTGTAGGAAAATCAACTCTACATCAAACAATCCAAGTGTACATTTGGGGTAAAGAAAGTGGAATATTTAGGATATATTATGGCCAAGGATGGTGTGCATGTGGACCCTACAAAAACTAAGGCCATGAAGGACTAGGCCAAACCTAAAATATTGAAGAGTCTCTAGGGATTCCTTGAAATCATAGGGTACTACCATAAATTTTTCAAGGATTATGGTAATATTGTAGAACCCTTGATAGTTATGTTCTACAAGGACACATTTGTATGGAACCATCAAGCATAATAGGCCTTCCTTTGAAAAATGTTATGTGCATACTCCATTTCTAGCAATTCTTGATTTCTACAAGCCCTTCATAATAGAGAGTAATGCATCAAGGGTTGGATTGGAGGTCGTAATCTTACAAGAAGGTTGACCCCTTGCACTTATTAGAAAGGAATTATCAGGACATAATCTAGCTAAATCCACTTATGAAAAAGAAACAATGACCATAGTTTTTGTAGTCCTCCATTGATGACCATATTTCCTAGGCGAAATTTCGTCATTAAGATAGATCATCACAACCTAAAATATTATTTGGAGCAATGGGTTTATTTCCCTAAGTAGCAAAAATGGGTCACTAAACTCTTAGGATCTGACTAAGATTTTTTTTACCACAAGGATAAGAAGAATGTGGCAGTATATGCCCTTTCGAGACTTCCAAAAACACAAAATACCCTATATGTAGTTTCCATCCTCTAGGCTAATTTGCTAGAAGAGCTTAAGTCAAAGTGGCAAGGTAACACTACACTCACCAAAATTATTCAGGATCTTTAGATAGAAGCAAAGGATTATCCTAACTATACATGAAATAGGGGATACTCCATTACAAATAGAGGATTGTTGTTCTATCCACTTCAAAAATTAGGTCCCAAATTTTAACAAAGCTTCATTCTTCTCCAATAAATAGACACACTAGATTCTTGCATACATACGAATAGGTTAAATGCAATTTTTACTGGCCAAGTTTGAAAATTGATGTAAAGTAGTTTATAGATGCTTGTGCTACATGCCCGTATAAGAGGAAAAATAGTTAAAACACCAAAACTTGCTTCAACATTTTGTTATTCTTGATATATTGTTGTAAATACCTAAAATCAAAGCATATTAAATAAACATAAATGATTTTTAATGTTTCTATTTAAAAATATATCTTAAAAACATAGAATAAAATATTTATTTTTTAATAAGCCAATCATGGTAACACTTTGGGTTGTCAATATAATGACCCAAGAACAAAGTCGCATACATTGCAAATAAATAAATGTATTTTTTTTAGTTCCATTTACTTTGGAGTCAAAACATCCCACAAGCAATTTATTTCCTCGTGTCCTTTCAAGCAAGGTATTTGAAGTTTGCTTCGAGCGAGATAACTAACTAATTCGTCTTTACTAAAGGAATAGAAGAAACTCCGTATAGAATTAGATATGCCGCTACTTTCCAAGAAAGGAACATAATTAACTAATCAATTACATTAGCCTGAAATTTGTAAAATTATGAGATTGGTAGCATGCTATTTATAAAGCATAATTTAAAAATTAATGATAATATTGTTTTTTATTTTATTAATGTAATCTATGTTGAATAGTTTCAAAGGTTGGGTGGATTGGTAAGTATTGGCTTTTACCAAAGGGAGACCTAGGTTCAAACCTTAGAGGTAAGCTTTTTTTTTGGAGCAAAGGTAGTAGACTGTCATGACTCTATTGAGTGCGAATTAGTCCAACAATGACGGTTCCAATCCCAAGCAATCAATGGTCTCCTTCACATCGAATCACTAATACAAAGGTGAGGTAGGGGTTATAGAGGCAGCTCCAAGGATTTGTACCTAGATCTGGTAGTAGAAAATGAAGGGAAGTTATTGATTCTCTTATGTATATAAAAACAAAAATGATGATAAATATGATATATTCTTTGATTGCTGGTTACAGATTCAAATACAGGTTAAAAAAGTATAGGTGGAGCTGCAGTACTTGCGTACCCTTATGGATCATTGGGGGAATGCACCCTGCATTATGATTCATGTGCATCTTCCTTCCCCTTCCAGGTGACAGTAATTTCTCGGCTTCTTTCTTTCCGAATGCATATTTAACACTGTTTTGGCAGTTGTTATTGGTAGTTTGTGGGTTGTTTCTGACACTCTTGTATACTCTTAACCACAATGGTTAATGTATTGGTTTACAGGGTGTGCTAATCCCACCCACCCTTTTTTTGTATGATTAAACATTATTTTATTAATATAATGGCTTTTTCATCCAAAAAAAATGATGATGATTTATATTATTTTATTATATGATGTATATATAAAGTCACATGTCAAAATATGAACAGGTAAGAGAATATTGTCATATATATATATGTAACTTTTAAAGAATATTGTCATAGAATACTATTATAGAATATTGTTATAGAATAGTCAAAAGAAATATATATACTTGTAAATATTATAAAGAGGCAAAAAATATGCTTGTATATATCATAAACAGGCAAGGATGTAACTCTCATGGGACTAGAGAAGATTTTAAATATTTTGTTAAGGTTGCCCCTTGAATAGGCCCACAATATTAATTTATCTTATTTCGAATTTTTATAGTTGTTTTTATTTGAGTTTTCATGTTTCATTTATTTAATATTTTTGTGACTGGAAATGCAATGTTTATCCTAATTTTATTATCAGTCCTTATAGTTATAGTTAGAATCATTCTTGGTATAAAACATATTGAAGTTTATGTAATGTGTGAAGGATTAGTTTTTTTGAAAAATATCTCATATTCTAGGAGTCATATCTTCGCTAAGAGTTATCCGATTTAACTGATTCTTGGACCAACTTGTGCAGAATTTGAATAGCTTTAAAATGAGTGGTCATATGCAAGAATCCGAGCAATATTGAGGGAGATACGATCCTATGAAGTCAACCATTTGGAACAAGGGCAGTGATGATTTTTCAAGTCGCGAAAAATAAAATTGCAAATATTTGTCAGCTAGAGTTCGAATGATGGGAAGAGCAACGAAGGGCTCAAACTTCAATGAGGAAAGACATTCTATCTAAATATAATTTTTTAGCTAAGTTTTTTTCCCTTTCTTTATCTTAGAAAATTGTGCATGAAAATTTTATAAAGTTTTTATCAAATATTATATTTGTTATAGGACATTCAGATAAATTTCAATATATTTTAAGTTTTAATTTCCTTTCCATGGATCGATTTATAGTTAAATTCTTAGAATCATCTATAGTGATAGAGGTTAATGAGCACACCTTAGAGAGATCCTTGTTGCTCCAAGATAGGGTAGTTTTTGGTAAATTTAATGAGTATTGGCCAGGGGCTTCAGCCTTAGAAAAATGGATTGACAGGAGTTGGAAGTCTCCAGGAGTGATTCTATCATTTTTTCCCAAAGGTTTCTTCTAAGCCATTTTTTTTCTAGGGAAGAAAGATAAAAAATCCTAAAAGAGGGTCATTGGTTTATGGGAAGAGCATGACTTTTCCTTACCCATTGGTATGAAGGCTTTTCACTTGAAAATGTAAATATACACCTAGTACTAGTTTGGATTAGGATGTTTAGGTTACCCATTGAGTTTTAGAAAATAGATACCTTCAAGACAATAGACAACACTCTAGAATTCCTTGAGATTTTAGATATGATGAAAGATGGATTCTTGGCTATTTATGCTCGAATATTGGTCATGATTGATATAAGTAAAGCTTTACTAGAATCAATTATTCTTAAGTATGAGGATAATATGTGGACCCAAGTTATAGATGTAGAATATGTCATGAGGTGGGGCATATCGAGAGATCATGCCCTAAGAAGAGCCCAACGGAATCATATGTAGAAAACCGCAAGAGAAACTTACAAATGGTTATGGATGAAGATGGTTTTCAACTTCCAAAAAATAGATCTAGAAAAATAAAAGAATAAATAGTGGATACCAATAAGAAAAGATATTGGAAGAAATACCAAATCTTTTGAGGCTTTAGCCTATGAAGAAAAAGTAGATCAAAACTTAGAGGACACAGTACAATAGTTTTAACGTATTAATAAGAAATCATTTATTCAGTATGATCCTGATTTAAGGGAGAAAATTCTCGATGAACCTAAGGAATGTGTCTCATCAAATTTTGAAGACTCTATTGAAGTACCATGCACCATTCAAGAGAAAATAATGGTAAAGAAAATGCAGTTTTAGAAGTTAATTCCTCTGCCATTAATAAGGAAATACCGAAAAATGAGTAGGACAGGTCAAAAACTTTTGTAATAGAGTCAAGAGAGGATCAATATGATGAAAACCAAAATTTTGAAAGAATATTGAGGAATAGAATAATAAGACCTACTCTTGATATTGGTAAGGAAAAAAGAGGAAAATACTCAAATTATCAAGCAAGATCCGAGTAAGCAAGAGCAAACATAGAGAAAGAAACCCAAACTATGTTTATTGAACTTATCTTTACCAAACAACAAAATGATATTGTTAATACGTAGGCAGGGCCAAAAGCCCCTAATGAGATATGGTTATCATCTCATGGAATATAAGGGGTGCTGATGCCCTCTCAAAGTAGAGGTGTATTAGGGATCTATGTCTAAGTAATAAGCTTTATATTCTTTGTATCCAAGAAACTAAAATGACAAAAGAAGTTTCAAAAACTATGAAAGTAGTTTGGACAAGATGTGAATGGGATGCTATGGATTTTGAAGGAGCGACAGAGAGAATTCTAACTTGTTGGAATACTTCTAGAACCTCTTGTGTAACCATTCATAAAACTAGGCATTGGATAGCCTCTTTAGTCACTTGCTACTTTATAGATATTTGTTTCAACCTTATCAGTATCTATGGACCTACAACTCAGTCAAGTAGATTATAAGTTTGGAGTGGGTTTAAAGCCTTTATGAGAAGTAAAGACCAGGAAACTCGATTCATGATCATTGGAGATTTTGATTCCATAACCAAGTTGGATGAAAAGTTTGGAGGAATTAGGAAATTTATCCAAAGTATGAAAGATTTCTCAGTTTTTATTCAAAACAATAATCTATGGGAGGTTGAGTTTGAATAAGACAACTATACTTGGACCAACAACAGGAGAGATCATAATTTTATAGCAAAAAAATTAGACATATGCATTATCTCAGATCATTGGCTAGATGAAGGAACTTGTGTTAAAATTAATACCTTAACAAATATTGGTTCAGATCACTAGCCAATAAGAGTTAAAATGGTGGTAAGTGAATTCAAAAAAATATGATATTTTAAATATGAGCAGATGTGGGAAGACCATCCTTAATTTGTTGATATGATAGCTCAAACGTGGAATTCTTTAGGTAATAGTGGGTTGTATGCTCTTCTAAATCAAATTAAATATATGACATCTAGATTAAAATAATGGAACAAGAACACTTTTGGAAACATCTTTGAGAAGAAAGAAGAACTAAAAGATAAACTTTCAAAATTCTAAAAAAATGATCTTAATAACCCAAGCTCAGGGGAAAGGGAGTTGCTTAGTGAATATCATAATATTTTGAGTAAGGAAGAAAAAATTTGGAGCTTAAAATCAAGATAGACTTGGTTAAAAGAAGGAAATAGAAATACAAAGTGTTTTCATAGGATGGCTTTAATAAATAGATCAACTTCAAGAATTAGTAGAATTAAATCAACAGAAAGGGTTTGGATTAAAGACCAGAGTGAAACTAGAAAAGAGTTAAAGTCTTTTTATCATAATATTCTAGGTTTAGAGGAGACGAAAGTTCTTAATGATAAACTTCTTCAAGATGTTCCTTCAGTTATAACAAATGAAGACAATAGGAAATTGATGGAGCCTATTACTCTAGAATAAGTTCATTTAGCTCTTTTCTCTTTTAATAAGGATAAATCCCCAAGTCCATATGGGCTCTCTACAACTTTTTACCAACATAATTAGGATATAGTGAAGGATTCTTTATTGGTGGTAGTGGATCAGTCTAGGGTAAAACAATATATTCCTTATAAAATAAATGCAACATATCTTACCCTAATTCCAAAAAAAGAAGGATGCTAATTTTTTTTATTCTTTTAGACCCATAAATCTATGTAATATGGCATATAAGATTATCTCCAAAGTGATGGCGAATAGATTAAGGCTATTTTTAGACAAAATCATTTCAAAAGAGCAAGGAGGATTTGTGAAAGGGAGACAAATTCTGAACGGGATCATAGTAGCTCATAAAGTTATACATTCAGTAGCTTCAAGAAAAAAGAAAGCAATGATCTTTAAACTTGATATGAGTGAAGCCTATGATAGGGTTAAATGGGATTTTATTTTTGCAATTTTAGAAAATTTTGGTTGAGAAGAAATAAGTTAGATGGATTAAAGCTTGTGTCTCTATAGTTTTGTATTCAGTGTTGGTCAATGGGTTAGTAACAAAACATTTTAAAGCCAAGAGAGGCCAAGAGAGGTCTTAGACAAGAAGATCCTCTATCTCCTTATTTGTTCATTATTATGGCAAAGGTTTTGAGTAGGAACTTAAATAAGACTTACAAAGATGGGATTATAAGTGGACTCAAGGTTAGTAATAACATCAATAACATCTCCCATTAACAATTTGTAGGTGATACAACCCTTTTTGGAAGGGCTAGGATAAATGAGGCTAGAGCTTTGAATAACTTTTTAAAAGAGTATGAAAAAGCTTCAGGGCAAAAAAATAATAGGACTAAATCCAAAATTTACTTTCTTAACACTCCTGCTAATATCAAAGCAATAATTTATAGGTTGCTTCAAATGGAGGAGGCAAATTTACCAACAAATTATCTAGGGATGCCTTTATTTGAGGGGAGAATGAGGATAGATTTATGAAATCCAGTTATTAGTAAAGTTCATAATAAACTTCTAACTTGGAAAGGTATATGGTTATCGTTAGCAAGAAGAGTGCAGTTAATTAAGTCAATCTTACAAGCCATTTCAACATATTATATGTCATTGTATTCTATGCCAAAATCAGTTGAAAAAAGTTTAATATATATTATGCAATCATTTTTGTGGTCAGGTGTACATGATAAAAAAGAATTTTCTTTTGGTGAAATGGAGCAAGTTGTGTGATGATAAAACTAGGGGAGGTCTTGGTTTAAGAGTTATTGCAAATGCAAACATAGCTCTTAGGGGAAAAGTAATCTGGAGATTGTACAAAGAGAGTCAAAGACAATGGGCAAGAATTCTTCTCAGTATGTTTATTGTAATTACTCAAGTTTAATATTTATTATATTTTCTCTACCAAATGGTTTTGCTCTTTGGAATGGTTTAAAAAAAATCTTTGATCTTATGATTAACGGTTTAATATGGGTGGTGGGAACTAGAGAAAAAAATTTCTATCTATATGGATACTTGGTGTGATAAAAAAACCATTCAATTTAGATCCAATTTTGAAATATTGGATGGGATTGCTTCAAGATATATATGGTTATAGGGTTTCAAATATTTTGTATAAGGATCGGGAAGGAAGATACAATTGGAAAGAATATTTTTTTACAAGTATACAATACATTGATGCTAGGAGGCAATTGAGTAGAATGATAACAATTGTGATTATTCCAAGGGAGGCCAAGGGTAAATTGATTTGGGAGTTGAATAGCTCAGGAGAATACACAACAAGAAGTGGATATAATATACAACACCAAAAAAACAATAATATCACTAGAATATGGAGAGATATTTGGGATAGCCCTAGCATTCCTAAAGTAAAAATGTTTGTTTAGCTAGTAGGTCATAGAAGAATTGTATCCTAGGATAACCTTATGAAAAGGGGTTTTCATGGTCCCTCTCAATGTATTTTTTTGTAAAAATGACGAGGAGAGTATAGACCATCTCCTAGGACATTGCTCAATAATCTAGAATATATGGCAATGGATTCTTAATATGTTTGGTAAATGCATGGTGATGATCAAATATTCTTGATTGTTTTTCCTATTTCCTTTTCTACTATCAATTTAAATTGTTTGAAACAAATGAATGCTTTAGATATGAATTTCATAAAATACACCCACATTGTTTGGAGAAATCATCAACAAATAGTTGAAAATATCTATCCTCCAATATTGGTGATGGTCATTGGACCACATAAATTAGTATATACTAGTTGTAATGGTTCTCAAGTCCTATGCTGAATGAGTTCAAAAGGATCTCTATGTTGTTTTCTTGCTAGATATTGTGGACATATAGTAGATTCCCATGAAAGTCTAGGAAGTCCTTTTACAATTTAATATTTACTCATTATATTTAATGAACATGCACTTATATGTCCTGATATTTTATGCCAAAGTTCTCTAGTTTCTGAAACCTCCACTGATAGAGCCTTGTTGGAAAATGTATCTAGATTAAATAGGTTATTTTTATATGAACCAAAGGTTATAAATTTTCCTTGTTTGGTAATAAGACATATCTTTTTTTGTCTTTAATAATTTTGAATTCAACTACTAGATTTTGATCCATGAGTTGAGATACTGAAATTCGATTAGTAGTTAATTGAGGTATATATAAAAAATATCTAATTATACATTTTCCATTTGATAGATCAATTAGAATATTTTCTACTCCTTTAACCTCATAAGTCATATTGGTTGCTATAACAACTAGTTTTTCATACTTGTCTGGAAGAGTATTAAACCAGTGTTTACTTTCAGTTATATGTCTACTAGATCTAGAGTCAATGTATCAATAATCCATAATTTCCTCCCTAATTCAAAAATATCTACGAAATTTGCAAATTTAAAATTTTTCTAATCTTTGAAGTAGAAAACCTTTTAACTCTAAAATATTAAATTTGCAAAATTCCAAATAAAAATTCCTTCAAAAATTTTAAATTTCAATTTTTTTTCAAATAATTCCAATCTTTTACTCTAAAAACTACTAATATTTTTCAATCCTTATCACTCCAACACTAAATTAATTTTTCAAAAAATCTAATCAATAATGCTTAACCCTTATTACTCCATCTATAAAATCATTCAAATAATACTTTAGAATGTTTCCCTCCAAATCTTAATTGAATGTTGGAAAAATAGAAAGTAATGTTGGAATGTTATTTAATGATGCGTTGAATATTGGAGTTGAGTTCCAACATAATTAGTGTTGTATCACCTTATTTATGTTCCTTCTTAGAGTGTTCTTCTACACATAATCAATTCCTTTAAAGATATTCTTTGTTGCATGTTCCAAACGCCTTTCTCTTCTTTGGGTGTCTATCTTTCTTTTGCTTGTGTATTTCCTCTTCGAATACCTACACTTCTTATCTTTATTTCTCCTCAATTCTATTTCAAAGATCTCTTCTAGTTTTTCCTCGAAGATCTTGTCTTTCTTATCTTTATTATTATGTCATCTTGAAGCTTTATTTACTTCACTACTTATTATTAGCCTCAAATATCATTTTTTGACTACTGCTGAAGTCTAAATTTTTGGTGTCTGCTAAAGACCAAATAATGTTTTAAATTTTTCATAGGCTGAGTGTCGGTTGAACTTTCCTGAGGGATGAGAATCTATTGGAATTTGCATGAGGTCAAACACTTTTGAGCTTTGCTAAAGACCAGGTGTCTTCTCGATTTTTCTAGAACCAAAATATTTTCTCGATCTTGTTGAGGCCAAATGATTCAAGACTAAATACCTTCTTTTTGTTGTGATCCTTCTCTATTGTTGAGGATGATTTTAACAAAGAACTTAATGTTATTTTGATGTCATCAATGTAGGTTGGAGTTACCCACTACCATTGGCCACTCTATCAATGTTGGTCTCTATTATCAATGGTGTCATTACTACGTTGGCCACTCTATCAACGTTGTTTCCTTTTATCAATGTTGGTCTCTTTCCTTTTTCTTTTATATTAAATCTTAATGAAGCCAAGTCATATCTTTCCCTTTGTCTATGCTTAGGTGAGGTTGAATGGTCTCTTCTCTTAAAGCTATGTTTGGATAAATCCAATTATCTCTTTATTTGTAGAAGATTGTGTCTTGCCTTCTCAAATTTACTTGGAGAGAACTTATACGTCTTGTTCTCCATTAATATTTCATCAGCTGCTTATATTTTCTCTTATGTATAGGATTCTTAGGGCAATGTATTAAAATTACCACTCTTTACTAGTTACAATATCCAAAGACGTATGTTGTAGACTACAACATAGTCTTCAATATGGGCCTCTAGAACCACAATCTTACTATTTTTTTGGTAGGTAAAAGTAATTTTATTTACTTTATGGGTTGAAGGGTCCCGCCCCTTTTTACATAAGGTTCAGCTATGGTCGAACGGCCCATAGTCCCATATCAGAGTTATACCCAAAAAGGACCACAAACAACAAAAAAGTTTCAAGTGACACCCTCGAAGGTGCCCTTCCTAAAGCAATTGAAACCTTAGAGTCACACAACATGACAAAAATAGAAAAAACAACAGCCTCTGGCTCCTGACCCATCAACTTGCTCACATCCCAGACTTTTGGGCTTTGCTTCTCCCCTCATGCTTGTCACTGTCCCCGCTGGGCAGGAGGGTCTTCAGGATGTCAGGTAGTCTCTTAAGCTCTTCGATGGCGCTTGTCATGAGATTGCTACCTTCACGAAGAACATTTACCACTGTCTAAAAATGCCCGACAACGTTATCGATGCGGCTGAGAGCAACTATACGCAACATGTCCAGAGCCCTGCATTCTTCCTGGTGACCCTTCTGGCAATCCTTTTGGGTTTCTTCCTGGCGTTCCTCCTGGCTATCGTCCTTACTTTCTTCTTGGCAGTCTTCATCATCACTGGTGATGTCATGGAACGATCGATTGTCGCTCGGGTTAGGCATAGACAGGCACTTAGAAGTCCTCCTCTTTAGGGGGGCCGAAATAACTTTCGCTTAGGGTGGAGTATTTTGCCCATCCATGACTGATTTTCCACTAGGGATCCTTGCTTGCCCTGGGGAGTGGCTTCCGTCACCTGAGGGGAAGTAGGCGATGATGATTGGCGATCGATCGAGGGTTGGGTCGGGGAGGAAGTGGCACGGCTTGGGGACTGAGGCGGAGACGAGTCAACATTGAGGTCTTGAGCAGACAGATGGTCCAGGGAAGGAGTTTTGGAGGAGATGTTGCCTGGGACTCGGTGGGCAAGAGCATACTTGTAAAGAACCAGGAAAAGGCCTTGATGATGGGGGCACTTGGGAGACTTGCTCGCTCTGAAATTGGTAATAGTAATGGAGATGGATCGAAAGAGAAACTTTGAGACATTTATGGGGCGGACATCGCATAGGTGGTTTACAAAGGTGAGGTTGTAAGCAGTCAGGGGTTTATTGGGGTTATCCACAGAAATGTACTGGAGGATAGGGACAATCATAGTGTCCCAAGGGCGGGGAATGGAAGACCGCACAATGCCTTTATTCTCCCATCGTAACTCTTTTCCTTTGTTGAGGAATTGATCAGTCTCTTCTTTGAAGTTGTGTCCATCTCTACGGATAATTCTACCATCAAGCTTAAGACCAAAAACCTGGGCTATGGATTGAGCACTTACCACAAAGTGAAGACCGCGGACACGAACCTCGCCACCGTTCTAGGACTCAATGAAATATTTTGTTACCTCTTCCTCCGCCCCTTTGAACATCTTGAAGAAATTGATGAAATGTTTAGGATCAAGTAATGTCACGGTGCCTGCGTCAATCTACAGAGTTGCAGGTTCGATGGCGGCCATGGCAGAAATAGGGACCTGCTTGATGCTAGTATGACACTTAGACTTGTTACCAACACTATCACAAAAAATCGCTGAGGTGCATCCAGGACCAAGAGGGCCTAGATGGATAAGAATGAAACCCTAGAGCAGGAAGGTCATGGGGATGCTTATCCGATCGAACATCTTAGGGTCAAAAACCCAGGCACAGACGTGGTTCGGGCTAGCAATGATGGGCTTGATGGGAGTGGGGAAGTGAGCGGGAAAAGCGGTGATGGAAGCGATACGGTGAATGTTAGCCTTAGGCATGCGAAAGGATGGACAGGTGGAGGGAAAATCCAGAAGACATGAGCAAATGAGAGTTTGAATGGGAAAGCACGGGTTGATGGGGCGGATCAAGGAGTCTGTGTTGCTCTTCGTATCTTCACCATTCCTAAAAATGATGCAGGCATCTCAAAAATGGTGGAACATGGTGTTGACAAACACCCTAGGGGAAGAAAACCCCTTGATGGGGTGGCTATAGCCACCTTTGAAGCTACGAAGGGTTTTTGATGTCAAGAAGACACCGTTGGGGCAGCTAAAGCCACCATTGTTGTTGAAGTGCGGGTGACTGAGCTCACCCCTTTGTGGTATTAAAAAAATATCGTTACTCACGTAGCCGAGGCTACTTGTTGGTAATATTTTTCGCATCATGTTTGACTTTCTCGAGGATCTCACGTGGGAAGCTATCTTCCCAGACCATCAAAGTGGGTTGGAGAATGGCTATGTTGGCAAGCACATCGACCACTTGATTAGATTCTCTAAACACGTGATTGATCTGGTTTTGGCGGTTGTTGTTGAGGGTTGTTTGGCACTCCTGGATGATGTTCTGGATATTTCTCCCCCTTGTGCTATTATTATGGATGAGCCCCACGATAACTGTAGAATCACCTTAAAAAATGATAGGGTTGGCCATAGCTTTGCAGATGGCAATACTCCTCCAGAGAGCTCTGGCTTCTGCATAGTTATTGGTTTGGGTGCCCAGGTTTTCAGCAAACGCTCGAATAATCTTTCCATTGTGGTCCCTGACAACTCCACCTACTCCTGCTTTCCCTGGGTTGCCTTTAGAGGCTCCGTCGAAGTTGGCCTTCAGCCATCCCTATAGGGGGGAACCCACTTAGCTGTGGCTCTACCCTCATGGGGTTCCTTGGTCTTGCTGTAGTCTAGGGGAATCCTCAGGGAAGCAAACAAATACCCTTCTACCCCAGCCTTGGGAATTTTTGGACAGGGGATCAGACTGTTGTTCTCAATAGCAAAGGCAAGGGCTCTTGCCGTGATCGCTTCTTGGTCCCTGGGGTTATCACTAAAAATGCGGTTGTTGCACTCCAACCATATCTGCAAGGAAGTATGGTGGACCAAGGATTTCCAGAGGAAGTTGAGTCTAGGGTTTTTGAAAGTGTTGGGCCATTGGATGAACATATCCTTGATAGTATTTGGCCAGACCAAGCAGACCTGAAACTTGCTGATCACCAGGGAAAAAATATTGTTGGTGAAGGGACAGTCCATAAGAATATGTTGGGTCGATTCCTAGGCTTGCCTGCATAGGTAGAATCTGTTGGGGACAATGATCCCTCTGCGCATAAGATTATCGGTGGTGAGAATCTTATTATGAACTGCAGTCCAGTAGAAGTGGGTGATTTTTGGGATTAGGGCTTTGAGCCACACACTTCTGGCTAAGGTCTACCCACTATTAGAGTTGTCTCCTCTGATGTTTTTTTTGATGAGCTGGGAGGCATATTTGACTGAGAACTTCCCATCACTTGTGCCTTTCCAGCATCGTTCATCCTCTTTCGGGGTTTGAGGGATGAAATTTTCCCTCATGATCGCTTGGATATCTGACACCGCATCAACGATTGCATCGTTCTTGATTCTAAATTGAAACCTTTTCCACTCTTGGATTCCCTAGCTCGAGGAGATGAAATCTGCTATGCGGGACCCGTACTTGTTGTCAGACAGGTGCTTGACTGTAGTCAACTTGTGATCACAAATGAGCGGGTCATTTCTAGCCCAAGCATCCTTCCAGAAGTCGATATTTTTTCCATCTCCCAACTGCCACCAAGAGCCCTGGTGCATGAGTTTTTGGGTGAGGGAAATAGATTTCCAAAAATGAGAGCAGTTGCGGGGGGTATCCATCTACAAAAAGGATTGTTGCTGAAGATATTTTCTCTTGACAATGTTCACCCACTCGAGGTTAGCATTTGAGATGACCTTCCATGCTTGCTTAGCCAGGAGGGCTTGATTGGTGACATTGATGCACCACATTCCTAGACCTCCCTGATATTTGGGGGAGCATACCTTGTCCCATGCAACCAGGTGGAACTTTTTTTGGTTGTCAGTTCTCGACCACAAAAACTATTTCTAGATTTTTTCAATAGCTTCACCCACAACAACCAAAATTTTGAAGACAGACAGGAAGAAGGTGGGAATGCTCTATAAAACTGCTTTAACTAAGGTTGCCTTACCCATGCTGGAGAGGAGGGCGCCTTTCCATCCCAAAATTTTCCTATGAATCTTATCAGTGACATTACTCCACATGTCTTTGAGGGGTCTTCCTTTGAACATGGGAAGGCCCAAGTACGTGGTCGAGAAATCAGCAATGGAGCATCCAAGGATTCTAGCGATCTTGCGCTATCTCTTGGAGGGGGTGTTAATGAAGTACAACTTACTTTTGATGTAATTGATTTTTTGACATGTTGCCTCTTCATAGAGGTTGAGGATGGTTTTGATACCTTTGGCATCAGAGATAGAGGCTTTGGTTGCCAACAGGGTATCATCCATGAATTGTTGATGGGTGGAGGGTGAGAGACCAGAGGTAACTTTGATGCCCAAAATCAGATTATTGGAACAGGCAATCTTGATGGCTCTTCCCAGGCTCTCTACCAAAATGATGAAGAGAATGGGGGACAACGGGTCACCCTGTCTGAGACCCCTGGAACTTGGGAAGTAACCAGTAGCGAAACCGTTCACCAAGACCGAGAACCAGGAGGAAGAGATGCACTTATAAATCAGATTAACCCAAGATTCATGGAACCCAAACTTGAGGAGGATTTGGGTAAGGAAATCCCTATTGACCCTGTCAAAAGCTTTGTTCATGTCTAGTTTGAGGAAAAAAGTAGCAGACTTGGAGACATGGGCAGAGTGGATCAGCTCATGAATAGTGATGACACCATCAAGGATGTTGTGGCCTTTGACTATGCTCCCTTGATAGGGGTCGATAATGGAGGGGAGGATGCTAGATAGTCGGTTGGCCAAGGCTTTGGATAGGGTCTTATAGGTGACGTTGCACAGGCTAATGGGGCGGAAGTCCGAGAGGGATTGGGGATTATCACCTTTGGGGATCAAGGCCAGGAAGGTGGAATTGACATCTCTGGGGATGGTTTTGGAAGACTGCATTTCAATGATAGAGCGACACATGTCCGGACCCACAATGTCCTAGAAGGTTTGGAAAAATCTGGGGGGAACCCATCTGGACCGGGAGCTTTGTCTAGATTCATGGAAAATAGAGCTTGATGGATTTCCTTGTGGGAGAGGGGGTTGAGGAGGAAGTCATTGGTATCCTGGGGGATGATGGTGGGGATATTAGCAATCAAAGCTTCCCTGGCTGAGAGGGACTGGGAGAGGGGGGGCCCAGGAGATTTTTGAAGTGACTGACCGCTTCCTCCCTGATCTGGTGTATGTCCGAGGTAGAAGACCCATCCTACTTGACCAGGATTTTGATCTTGTTGACACCCCTGTGCCTGAGGGTGGAGATGTGGAAGAACTTGGAATTAGAATCCCCTTCCCTGAGCCACAACTACTTAGAATTTTGGTGCCAAAAGGTTTCCTCCTTGTTGAGGATGTTGTGGTAATCAGCCAACAACCCTCTTTCTTCATCACAAAGATCGTCATTACCTACTCCCTTCTGAAAACTATCCTCAATCTGGTTAATTCTGGTCTTAACCTGGTTCTTGGCTTCGAAGATGTTCCCAAAGGTTTCCTTATTCCATATTTTCAAATTTTCTTTAATAAACCTGAGTTTCTGCATGAACTGGTTGGTGGTTGTTCCCGAGAATTTTCTCTTCCACCACACTGTGATCTAATTTCTGAGATCGGGATGTTGGGTCCACATTGACTCGAACCTGAAGGGGGTCTTGAACTGGGATTTTGTATCAGTTTCTAGCAGGAGCGGGCTATGATCAGACCCAATTTTAGGGAGGGCTAGCAGACTAGCATCCCCAAAGATCGGGAGGGCTTCCTGGGATAATAGGACTCGGTCAAGGCGCTCTTGAATAAGGTTGTTACCTTTTCTCTTGTTGCTCCAAGTGAACAGGGACCCCTGTAACTTGACATCCATGAGAGCATTGGAGTCTATGAAGTGTCTCAGGTCCTCTGTTTCCCTAAGGGTGATCGTGGTTCCTCCCTTCTTATCCGAGCAATGTAGGGGTGAGTTGAAGTCCCCTGCTAGGATCCACGGGATATCTCCGAAAGCTTGCCTCAACTGGGTTAACATGTTCCACAATGCCTTTCTACCCTGGGAAGAGTTAGGGGCGTACACATTGGTCAAAACCCATGAGACCTGGGAACTGAGGTCATGGAACAGAATGTTACTTAACCTGTCCTATCCAGAGATGATGTTGCCTTGTAGTTTAGTAGGGTTCCATAGGCACAAAAGACCGCCTGACGAACCGGAGGCCGGGATATGGACAAAATCATAGTTTCTCCAAATATTTTTAGCGACTTTGGAAGACAATTCATCATTAAGTTTAGTTTCCTGAATGAGGAAAATAGTTGGGTTATGTTCTCTCCTCATGGTTGCAGCCAATATCTGCTTGGCTGCCCCATTCAATCCTCTCGCATTCCAGGAGAGGACTCTCATTTAGAAATTTTGGGGATTCTCTTGCCCCCTTTTCCTTGTTGTGCAGGGGGTTTGGGTCTTCGGGTTTCCTCCTTAATACTATTTCCAATCTCCTGGAATAAAGTTTTATGAGTCCCGTTGGCTATGTCTTCCATTGTATCGTGGTTCCTTATTTCAAGATCCGAAGGTCTGCCTTTTCTCTTGTCTCCTCCAACATCCATCTAGGATTTTCTGAAACTACGAGTTTGCTTAGGGCTCCATTGATCGGGGGAAGGTTGGTCAAGGTCATCATTGTCGAAATTGACTGGGTCATAGAAGGTTGGTGAGGTTTGGATCCCCGTCTTCAAGGGGAAGACTGCGTAGGGGAGGACAATGAGGTGGGGGACTTTGGGGGAGGGCTTCGGGGGGACTAGGTGGGAGACGAATGAGGTGAATGCCTCAGGGGAGGGGCAGACATTGACACCTGATGGGTGGGGCTAGGCACAGGGCCCTGGTGAGGCTTAGGATTAGGCATCATATCAGATTTAATAGGGATCTCCCCTTCCTCCACTTCCTCAGTAAGACCAAAATATTTAAGAACATCAAATTTATTAGTGGTAGAGATAGAAGCACTTGCCTTTTGAGACTGTGCATTCGGCTGCATCCGAGCTTGGAACCTGGTGGTCATCATGTAGTTTCTTACAGCTCGCCTAGGCATCTGCTCCGATCGGGCCATGGCTTGGTTGTCCATGTTAGGGTTTTGGAGCTTAGGGCACTAGGAATGCAGGTGACCTTGCATCTGGTATTCTGGGTAGTATGTTGGCTTGTTCTCATAAATCAACGGTTGCCTCCACTTGAAATCCCCATATATGAGGTTCAGGTACTCCGAGAGTTGGCTTTCTAGATTCACATTGACACAGATGTGTGCCTGGGTTAAGCGTGTCCTTGCTCGAGTGGTTGGGTCGATAGCCACTAGGTCCTCGATGGCCCTGGCTAGGCCTTGAAGGGCGTCATCATAGAAAAAATGAGTTGGGAGGTTCAAAAGTCATACCCAGATCGGGGCGTAGTTGATGGTCTGAGAATTTGGGTCGAAGTTCGACTACCACTTCTTCAAGAACAGGCTTCATCTTTCGAAGAACCATGGTCCTCCGGATAGGATGCGCTCGGCATCTTCCTGAGTGTTGAGTTGTATCATAAAGAAGCCTCGAGTCATTGTCGATAGCTCCATGCTGCCCAGGGTCTTCCACTTAGACGCGGCCCATCTACGGATTGCATCCATGTCTGGGCGACCTCCTAAAAATTTCCCCACTAGGGAATAAGTGTCATGAGATGCATATCCTTCCATGAGGATTTTGGGGCATAAAACATCACATCCTTGGGTAACAAACTCGCTTGCAACACTCGATTTTGTTCTTTTCTTATTCTGCAATAGATCTACGAATGAGGGTTTCCCCTGGGTGGCTTCCCCCTCAATGTCGTCATTAGACCCGACAGTCTATCTGGTCGAGGCCAATATTTTCACTCCATCTGGTTCCGCGTGGGACCTGGGCATGGTAGTCATAGCGTCGGAGTGCACAACGTGGTTCGTGCCTCCCTTCTCGCAAGTTGTCATCATGGTCAAACCAAGCGACACTCATTCGGCTCACGCGCAAAATTTGATCGCTCCAGAAAACCATATGGTAGCCTTGTTATTAATCACAATTCCAAAAATCCAAATTAGGGTTTTCCCACAATAATACTATATTAATGCTATGCTTCTTGTAACATTATCCAAGGTCTTTATTCTTCTTGAAAGACCATTCTAGTTTTATCTTTTTCAAAGCAACTTATGCTAGGAAAATTACTTAATATCTTGGGCTTCTTTCCTTTTTCTTCTTGAGCCTCTTCTCTTCATTATAGTTGAGTCCTAGTCTTCATTGGTTTTATTTCAACCAAGTGGAAAGACCCTAGCTTGTTCTACTTAATAAGATATTTTATTTTAATATTAGAGTCTAATTTTTCATTGCCTTTAAAGTGGATAGACTCTAAATTAACCTTATCAAAATGGATAAAGCTAATTAATAATGGTGGCTTCAATAAAATCTATCAAGCTGTATAAATTCTAGTGGTGGCTCTGATACCACTATTAGCTTTTAAGTCTTTACTACCACAAAATACTTTACACAATATCTTCTAGTATTACACAGGTCCCAACTATGAAATATCCATAATATTAAAGGTTAAATACAATCATAGACTAAACTCATATAACAAGAACGAAATAAACACTCACAATATACAATATTGCATTCATCTTTATTAAGAAATACTAAGAAGTGAGTTACTGATTATGGCGCTTTATCTCCATAATATAGTTTTACAAGATAACTCTTCACATTCTTGACTATTCCCTTCCATATTACTTTTTATATTCTTAACTTGACACATGTATAGAAGAATCTTGATTTTATTCCATGACACATGTGCATATCCTGCACTTTCTAGTTTATTTAATAATGTAATATCATCTAACATTATCTAGTTCCTAAGAACCAAAATATTAGTTATTATTCGGTCTGTTATCCGCAACTACCTTGTCAAAATTTGTCTTGTTTGTCACTATCACTACCCTATCTAACATTCTTACTAATTGTTATTGACAATTGTCTTGACAAAATTTATTTTAGATGTTATAGATAATTGCCTTCTTTGACACTATTTCTATCTATCATAGATAACCACCCTGACAACTACCCTATCTAACTCCATTCTTAACTATTACTAACCCCAATAGTTTCTTCTTTAACCAAGATTTTTTTAGTATGGTCAAAATCATGATAGGTGTAGTCTCCTTAGTATGTTCAAATTTATGGTTAGGGTTTTGAAGGTGTAACATATGACTGTAATAGGGTAACACTAGGCCAATGTGTGTGCACTATCCATAGACCTTTATTATATCATAATAATGAATGATAATGATTAGATCAATATTTTAGACTACTAGTCAAGAAGGGTTTTACACATACCCTTGAGCGCACTACCCACCTCTCTAATAGTATGATAGGCTAATCTTCCTGAGTGCCATGATTGATGTACTATGGATAAATACATAATTGAAAAGCTTCCTATAGCCAAAGGTATATTTTAAACCTAGGGGGGTCTCCTTATATACCTAAAGATGTGTGGGAGCTCAAATCCATAAATGGGTGCTATCTTAGGCCTTGGTATTGGAGTCTAACCACCCATCACTTTACTAGATAATTTACGAGAAATCTATCTTAGCCAATAATAAAAACCCCTCCACGAAATTTTAAAACCTTTGGCATAGGGTTTCTAACCTATTAAACTAAAAATAGAGGAAAAAATGGCTTGATTTTTTTCTTTTTTCTTTATAGGATAATAAGCAATACAAGGAAAACAAGGAAAATTTATACTAAAAAAATCAAAATGGAAAGACATGAACTATTTGCACTACAATAGGATATGGCCCTAGAAAGTGCTCTAATACCACTTGTTAAGAAACTTACAGTAAAATAAAAGCATATCCATAGAATATTACAATCATAATAGAAAATGAGCTTGAAATTAACAATATTGTAAGATGAAATGGAAATGCAACAAATTATATTGTAGAAAGCAAGAACACATTATAAATTGTAGGTCTCTTTGAGGTGGAAACCTACTTAGAAGCAAAGCGTTGATACAACAAAATATTAGTTGCCTTTAGCTAATCCCCATTTCCTTTCTAAATACTCTTTGAAATCCTAACTATAACACTCAAGGGTTGACTTCACATGCAAGTGGCCACCCGAGCTAGAATCTTCTACCAAACAAGCAGTTACATTCTTTATAATGACCTTAATTGTTTAAGCACCTCAAGTGCCACATACATAATACAAAATATTATATAATATTATTAGTATGGGATCCCCACATTAGAAAGGGGGTCATTACATAGTAATGTTCGAATAGGATTCTAAAAAAATCCTAGGCTGACTTAGATCATGAGGATCTCACTATATTTAGTAGATTTTCTCTAGGATAAATATTCATTGATATATTCCTTTGTTCTTCTCTTGGAGCTCAATATTTTCATTTAAATTTTTAAAAAATTTGACCAACTCGATTCCCTAGTTTTAGGATTGAGTTTCTTGACATTTTTTAAAACCTCGTTTGTCTTTTATGTTAGCTTTTGAAGCTTTAAACTTAAAGGAAATCCAACCACAAGTAATGAAATAAGCTTCCAATATTATAACTATGTTAATGGAAGTCTAATGAGCAAGTAAATAACATGAGAAACTTAAAAAATGACTCATGAAATAGCTATTACAATAAAATCATGAAAATTGAAACTTGATACAATATGTGGAACTCATTCTCCTACTCTACTAGTGCATGCTAATGCATGCTTCACTCACACTTATTACAATGCTTGGTCACATATATATACTAGTATGTGACTCTTCACTTTCCTACCCTAAGGACACGTGCATTCTACATGATAGACACTTGTGCACATGCACACCTAACTAATGATACTTGTTATTCCCATTCTAAAGGACTCATGTACATGTGGATAACATGCACATTTACATCATTGCACATACTTGTGCATTTATTCCTTTGCATAAAGTAAATACTTAAATCCTAATCTAAGACAAACTCCTAATCTAAACATGTACCCATGGTGGTACATTGACATGTACCAAATAATGTAATATTCTCCAACACCCCCCCATATTACATTATTTGGTTATTGGAGACTTCAGTCTTCAACATGGATCTTCAATCTGGTACTAGTATTTTAGCTCTTCTGTTCTGATCCCTTCATAGTCTTCTTTGTCTGGGTATCTTCATGCTGTTTAGGTTCTTCTTCTTTGTTTGGTTCAGTCTTCAATTTATTCTTGGAGCTCATGTGTCTTTTCTCCTTGCTCCAATCTGCTACCTTCCTATATGCTTGATCAAATGAATGGTTAGTATAATTTAATCTTTGTGACTTCAGGATTATAAGTTCCTTGACCTTTTTCATAGTCATCAAATTCCTATATAAGAATTTCCCTTTTTCCTCTATTCCTAGAATCATATTGTATAGAAACTTTTGTTTCATCACTTTCATCATTTGATTCGTGTGCATGAGTATGGAAGATAAATTTGGATCATAATTGATCCATTTTCCTTTTTCATTCCCTGCAATCTGCTTCTCATAAAATCCATTAGTGTTGTTTTGAACAACAATATCTTGTGTGAATCCAAATAACTCTAGAGTACCATTATTATTAGGTCCTATAGCTTCCATTTCATACTTGGATTCTACCATCTCTCTACTTTCAGTTGGTTTGATTACTGAAATGCGGTTTGTAATTACTAAGTAGCCCTTTCAAATTATGAATATTTGAGACTTTAAGACAATCAAACCATTGTGAATTTCTTGTTTTATGTTTACCTGTTCCTAAATCATTGTACCAATAATCCATAATTGCTTTAGCTTTGATGGTTCTAATCCTTTGAGGTTGACTTCCTTATGACTCCCTAGTATGTTGAGATCAAACTTAATGAACTTCTTTAATTCTCAAATTTGTAGAATGCTTGAGAATCTTAATGTTCAATCATTGATTTTGATAAGAATTTATTTTTTTAATTTCTAGGTAGAATACCTTTTATCTCCCAAGTATTCTAGTAAAAGATCAAGTTTGATAAGATTTTTATTTCTCCTTTTAGAAAGCTAAAGATGCTATTTCAACGAATAAAACTCTCAATATCTTTAAGATATTTAGGTTGGATTCTCTATGTCCCTTCAACTTGTATAAGAGACTAATATTAAAAGAAATTTCCAACTTTTAAGCAATTCTAGTTTTTGCTTATTTCAATATTTAAATAATGTAGTTTCTAAATTTCAATAATTTAAATTTGTTGTAGAACTCCTTATACCTCCCTAATTAGAAATTTAGAAAAATTAGTATATATGCAATTTCAATTCAATTTGTAAAATCCTTATATCTCCTAATTTAATAATTTGCAAATATTTAATGTTTGAATCTCATGTAATTTATAATATCTTTTAAGATATACTCTCTTTACTTTAATTGCCTTCTAACTCTCTAAAGTTGATATTTGCTTTGTTCTTCAATACAGTAATAAATAAAATTCAACCTTATTTTAAGCACCTTAAAATATTTTACAATCCTTTAATTTAAATGCTTTCTATTTAAAAATTATAAAATCTTAAATGCAGTTTGCCCTAGTGACTAAAGATGGTGGTTGTTTCTTCAGTGGTCTTGTGTTCAAACCCTTGATGTAATTTGTAAACGTTCTCCTGAAAAAAAAAAAATTATAAAATCTTCAATGCAATATAAGTTTAACCTTATAAAATATCTTATACCTACAACTTTTATAAAAGCAAATGTAAAAACTTGGGGCGCTGTAATTTCTGTCTTCACCTTATGATAACAATCATTCAATGCTCTCCTTTGAATGGCGCTCCCCTCTGATGGTCTCTTGCTGTGCTTTGACCACTTCTGTGCACTTAACTCGCTGGAGATATGCTTCGCCTTCTATGATGATCTCCTTCAATTTTTATAGAGTGCATTTTAATTGGAAATAGATAATATACCTCTCAGAACCGAATGTGCACTATTTGAATCTTTCACCTTTGACCTAGGATCAATGCTTGAATCTTTTGTTCTCTATTACAGCATTCAGTGCACTCTTGCTGGCTGTGCACTTCTTACTGTGTGCTGATGTTAAATTTCCAAATTTAACAAGTTTCTTGAAAAAAAAGATTAATGATTCTAACGCCTTCTTTCTTTTGCGTGGTTGAACCTCCCAGTTCGTTGATTAAATGAAACGGCTACTCTTTGCCTGTCACTTTGGTGGGTCCCCGCATATGTCACGCTTATGATTTACCGGCTATCTTGAAAACTCTGACCATAAACAGCTAATGGGCCAGTTGCACCAATCAACCAGTCCTGCTTACCTCTAACTGTATTGGTTAAGATTTCTAATTGCCTTAGTGCAAATTCTCCAACGTTTGGTCTACCTTCCTTTACTGTGACAAGCTCACAATAATCTGTTCTCCTTACTGGTGTAGTGGCTTCTTCCAATGTGCTCAAGCCTATTATTCTAGTTTCCTTTTTGAAGATGCTCTTCCTCAGTTGTGTAACTTTTAATGCCAGAATACCCACGCTTTTTGCACTGCTCTGACGTTGTTTTTGAGGTTTAATGAACTGCTTGCTGGCTCAACACTTATGGTGATTCCAAGCTTCTAAACTATGCCAGTGATATGTTTTTTTTTTTTTTTTTTGGCTTTGCTTCGAATAGGTAGTAAGATATTTTCTTGAAATAATTCTAATTCTACTTTATTTTGTACAGGTTTTGATCTTGTAGAAACTATCTTTTGCGCTTAATTGTGTCTTTTGACACTTTATTTTTACTTTATTGCTATAATGCAGCCTACTTTGCTGCTTTTAACCTTTGAAATTTGCAGTAGCTTTTCTTGACACCCAATTCTCCTTAAAAATCTGTCTTTAAATTTTGGCAACCTACTTACCAAATCCTTCTTCTTTTTGGGTTTGTTGTCAAAACCTTCTTCAAGTCTTCAATAAGGCTTTTTAACCTTCTCCTTTGGCCTTTAATTCCTGTTGCTTCTCTAGTCTTCTTAGAACTTCAATGAGACCTCCTAAGGGTCTTCTCTTCAATCTTCAATGGAGATCTGGATTTCTCTCTTTCCTTTCGATCTACCATTGTTAACTTTTGAAGCTTTAAAGGAAATTCAGCCACAAGTAATGAAATAAGCTTCCAATATTATAACTATGTTAATGGAAGTCTAATGAACAAGTAAATAACATGAAAAACTTCAGAAATGACTCATGAAATAGCTATTACAATAAACTCACGAAAATTGAAACTTATACAATATGACTCATGTAATATTCTCCAATATTTTACAATTAAAAAAATCCATTTCCTTTTCTCTCTTGGTAATTTGTATGCAATAGTAGCATTGATGAGAGGATAGAGTATTTAGCCACCATAAAACAAGAAGAGAAGAGGTTGAACACCTTCTAATAAAATCTTGATTTTAAAGAAGTCATACAAAGGCTTTCATGCATGGCAAAGACTTTTGAGTTGCTTGCCAAAGTTGCTAAAATTGTCTAGTAATATTTTACAAAAAGGTTATGTAAGGAAATCCATTAATAGATATGAATAAACTATTAGCAATTTTTTGAATTTTTTTTTTATATTTTAAGGGGTTTCTAATTCAACACTTTTCTCCATTTTACCTCTAGGTACCTTCTTTTTTGCATTGAAAGATTTGTTATTTCCCCTCCAACATTTAATTTTTCAAATTCAAAATTAGAAAATATTCCATGGATTATTTTTTGAAAACGAAACACGTACATAGCGGAAAGAAGAGAAATTTCAAATGGAGCATCTTTAAGGCTAATGTTTATTATTTTAAGTGCAGTGGCTAGCAAATTCCACTATAAGGCATTGGGTCTTGGTGGTCCAAGGTTCAAAGCTCCCTTGCTCATTACAATAAAAAATTTATCATTATGACATCAAAAACCTCCCTCATAATGCAAGCAATGGTGGTCTAGGAGTACATGATGATATGACAGCTAATGATATGAAAAAACTTTCTAATGAGTCATGATGTACCATTTTGTACACTTGATGATATGGTAATGATGGTTTAGTATTTTGTACACTTGATGATGTGGTAGTCCATACAATACGTGTGTTGACATGTGTTGGAACAAATAATCTAATTTTAGGATTATATTGCAAATTCACCTAAGTATAAAGGTGAATAATAAAATTAGGTATCTAGTCCTAGAGGGACAACACAATGGTTTGAGGTTTGTCTCTTCTTTAATAGGTCCAAGATTCAAACCATGGTGTGTATGTGCATGTGGCTATGTGTTAATCCCCTATTTATAAGCGTAGCTCTCAGCCTTATGAGGGGTCATGGTTTGGAGGGGACTGCTCAACCCTATGCGTTGGTCATAGGAGTTTATCACACTATCTGAATCCAAAAATAAAAAATAAAAATAAAAAAATAAAACTAGGTATCTAGGATTTAATATAAATTAGATAGATAAGTATTTAATTATATTTAATATACCTAGGATAGACTAATATATATAAGGTAAATGAATAAAATATATACCTATATTTATTTTATTCTAACTCTAGTCAACTCAAGGTCAAAGGTGACATGGCATGAGACTTGAGTGTGGTGGCATGTATGGGGCACATAATGGCATGTGACATGAGTATGGTGGCATATGTAATAGGTGTGGTGGCACACACAAAGGTTTGGATGAGGAATATGGCCTCAACATTGAGTGGTGGCATAGAGGTGGAGTTGCATGAGACACTTGTCTCATACACTCCATGTTGTGAAGTTTTTCTTCCACACCTATTTTCCAAGAGGAGGATAATCCGAATTATATATTTGGGTAAGCTCCTTGCTTTTGGTTCATTCTTTCGTAAGAATTCTTGTGCTGAGAAATTGAGCTAACTGTGAGGAAAAGACATGTATATTTTCCTAAAGAGATTACAAAGTGGAGATACAATTTTGGTTGTGGTTTTTCCCTTTAAAGGATTTCCATGTAATATTGGTGTCTTTTATGTGGTTTACCTTATTTTAATATTATCTTTCATTTTAAATTTAATTTTTTTAGATTTGTGCAATTTACATTTGTGTATTACATTTTATGGCATACTAATAATTTTGTTGATTAAGTTTGATCCGTTGCATTTTGGGGATTCTTCTTAATTCCTCCACCTTCATTTGGTATCAAAGCTTAGGGTTAATTCCTAGGGCTATCATTCTCTTTGAATATCTCTATTTTGCAAGCTTATTTCTACTCCTCTTCACTGTGTACAAATTGTATGGACATTAAATAGATTTAATTTATTTTTTTTTTAACATGGTGGAATCGGTAGCCACCACGAATCCGGGTAGGCTATCCAGCTTTTATGGCCGCCATAGTATTCTACGTTGTCCGCCCCGAAAGCCGCCACATAGATCTTCGCGCAGTTCGCCCCTATAACCGCCATGCCACAATCATTTTAAACCTTTTACGTCGCTGAAAGCACCAGGAAATATTTAATTTTGTTTTTAAACTTATTTTGTTGGAATAATTTTGATCTATACATCCTATGTATCTAAAGACACGATTTCAAATTTTGATGTTTAGAGGGTCAAAATTGCCAAAAAGTGATGGTGGCCAAATTTTGGTTTTTTGGTAAAAAAAAATTAGATCTTCAATTTTTTTCAAAATTCAATTTGTCTAACGTCATTGTCTCCTCCATATCATTCTTTTGAGCCTAGTTTTATAGGTTTTAATGGTATATTTTGAAATTTACAAGTAAAAACGTGATTCAGCCCTTTAAAACCCTAATTGTGTTTTTTAGTTTTATCTTTTTTTATATCTAATCACTATTTTGAAAAACTAATTGCAGATCCTAAATGACCTTATCAAGATCTATCTAGCAAAATTTTCAAAAACAAACTAACAATTTTCATTTTTTGGCACAAATCCTTAGGTCGTACAACTTGTGTACGAATTTGTATGGTCCAATTTGGTATAATTTTTTTGGGGAAATATTTCTTTGTTGTCTTTTTATTTATTTCAAATTTTTTGAAAAAAAATTGTAAAAAAATAGTTAATTTTTTTTGCAAAAAAATCATTACAAAAATTCAAAAAAATTGTCAAATGAATTTCAATTGTTTTAATATTACATATATACATTGTGCTTGAAAATAAATTTTGTGTTGTGTCACCTTCCAATCTAACAAGTATTTACAGGTAAATTTTGGATATCTTTTCCAGATTTATCTAAGAATTTCAATAGAGAATAATGTGTTTTAATTGATATTTTTAAAAGATATCACTAGTTCATGTGTTGATAGGTACTGTGTGAATTTGCATAGCAGTAAAAAATTTATTAGCCTAGATATTTACCATGTTGATTTTTTTTTTTGGTCTATAACTTAAGAAAAAATTTAATTCTAGGGAAGTTTAAAATATGATATGCAAAGGTCCCAGCACCCCTGCCTCCAAAAAAGGCACGGCGACTGCTTCCCCATCCAAGCCCTCCCCTTCCCCTTCCAAGCCCGTCCCTTCCCCTTCCAAACCCACCCCTTCCCCTTCCAAACCCACCCCCTCCGCCTGCAAGAAGACTTCTTTGGGAAAGTGCAAGGTCAAAAGCGAGGAGACGACCCCTCAAGTCTGTAGGTCTTCCAGGACCAAAAAGCCCAAAACTGATTCTAGCCAGAATTCGCCCCTGGAGTTCGAGGACCTAAGCGGATATTTGGCTCCCACCTCTGGCATTTCAAATCGACTCACTAGAATGTTTCTGAAGAGTTTCATCATCGCGTTTGAGAGTGCAAGCTCAGCTCTAAAGCAATCCCTTCAGCAGAATGCAGAGCGCGCAAAAGAAGACATCATAGAGGTTGACCCCTAATTTGCTTCAGGATTGGAAGTTTTTGAAGGCTCATATGGGATTTCCTGCTATGGTTTTGAGTGTCTATTTATGTGCCCTTTGTCTGCCTACATGTTTGGGTTTCTCTGTGATAGCCCCGATGAGGGCTCTAGCTACTGTCAATGGTTATGTCATGTCTGGTTCCAGAAGCCCCTGCGTGGGTAAGCACCCCTTATCTACCAGCATTAATATCCCCTGCAATGGAATTTTGTTCGTAATATCCCTTGCGCAGGATTGATTAAAATGGCACATGTCTATCCCCTATGGAAAGGGAATTAGTACTATTGGTGTATTTTGGCCTCTTGAAGGTTATGTATATTTGGGGTTGGGACCCAGTTAAAACCCTTATAAATAAAAACTCCAACTTACCAAAAAAAAAAAATTGATATGCAAGGAATGAAAATCTAATCTTTTAGTTACACCCACAGACCATAAGAGTTGTAAGGCTTACATAAAAAAAGGGTTTTTAATCCAACAATTTTATTTTTTGAGAATGAGCTGCAATTACATGATGAAATTTGAAGCAGATTGATAATATAGGAATGAATAATTTTTGTATGTTTATTTTTATCTTTATGTTGTATTGTCTGGTATATCCTCCTTATGAGCCTTTTATTTGGAATTTTTGTGTTGAAGAAATTCATAGTTGGAGATGGCAAGAGTTTTCATGATACCTAAGATAATATTTGAGAGTGTTCTAGATGGAATTTTAGAGTTATTAGATCTTTAAGTAATATCAAGCTTTATATTATCTAACTCTTCATAACTTGCTTAAAAAAAGTATTGTATTCATCAATAAAAATGTGTATATGTTGTTCGACTTTTTGTACAACTGATTTGCAACTTGTTACTTATCAATGTCCAAAAGGCTCTCAAACTCTATCCTAGGACTATGTCACAAATGACAATGGGATATCATATTAAAAACATGAATTATATTCTTTATCTTTTATTGATGATTTTTCAAGGTCCACTTGGATTTATTTTTTGAAAAACAAGTCTCAAGTATTTGAATTTTTATAAAAAATTTAAGGCACTTGTTGAAAATGATACCTCTTCCTCCATAAAATTATTAAGGATTGATAATGGAGGAGAGTACGTGAGTAATGAGTTTAACTCTTATTGTCTTGATATTGGTATTTCATGACAATTCACATGCCCATATTCACCCCAATAAAATGGGTTTGCTGAGAGGAAAAATAGGTCCATTGCAAATATGACAAGGATTTTCCTTCAAAATTTACCTAATTTCTTATGGTCAGAATGTTGTTTTACTTCAATATATTTTCTTAATAGGTGTTCCACTAAGGCACTAAATGGAGTCACTCCATTTGAGGCTTGGTTTCAAAGGAAACCATCAGTTAAGCATTTGAGAGTAATTGGGTGCATTGCTTATGCACATCATAATAATTCAAATGATATTAGAAAATTAGATGATAAATATTTGAAATGTGTGTTAGTAGGTTATGATAATAAATCCAAAGGATATAGATTATATAATCCTAATAGTAGGACTATCTTTGTGAATAGGGATGTTACATTTGATGAGTCTACTTTATTTAAATCTAGTTCTTTAGCATTGATGATAATTCTTCCTTAGAAAATCGAACTAAAAGACCAAAATAGTTAGAGCCAACAACTAAAAACTCTCCATTTGGTGAAATGTACAAATATAGAACTAGAATCCAAACATTAAGTATAACCTTAATGGCTAAAATTCAAAATTTGAATGAACCTCAAACCTATAATCAAGTTAAAACTGATCCAAATTGGATCAAAGCCATGGAACAAGAATTCAATTCTCTTATCAAAAATTATACTTGGGATTTAGTCCCAAGGCCTTCTAAGAGAAATGTAATAGGTTGTAAATGAGTATTTAGACTTAAATTAAATTCTTTAGGAGAAGTTGACAAACATAAGGCTATATTAGTAGTAAAAGACTTCTCATAAAAGTATGGCATAGATTATGAGGAAAATTTTGCTCTGGTTGCTAAAATGCCTAAACTTAGATTAATAATAACATTAGTTGCTACTTTTAATTGGAAATTTTATCAATTAGATGTAAAGAGTACATTTCTTAATGGTAACTTAGATATTGAGATTTATATGGAGCAACCTCATGACTTTGAGAACCTACAAAATCCAAATTATGTTTGTAGATTAAAGAAAATCCTATATGGACTTAAGCAAGATCTAAGATCTTGGTATAATAAGGTTTCCAACTATTTTTCTTCAATTGGTTTTAATAGGTGTTATTATGATCTAGATTTGTATATTTCTAGGAAAAATAATAGCATTACTATCATTGTTTTATATGTAGATGACTTACTTTTAACAGGAAATAATGCATGTATGATTGAAATATATAAAAATCAATTACTAAATAGATTTGAAATGACTAACATGGATTTGTTGCATTACTATTTAGGCTTGCAAATCTACCAACAATCCCATAAGATTATGATTTCTCAATCTAAGTATATATTAGAAATATTGTAAAGGTTTAAATTGAAAAATTATAAATGTGTTTCTAGCATATTTGAAATTAATGAAGACTTTAAGCTTGTAGATAAAACTCAATATAGGTAACTTATAGGTAGTTTACTCTATCTCATTATTTCTAGGTCTAATATTGCTTATGATTTTAATGTGATGGCTAGATTTATGCATAAGCCTTATGATGTTCATCTTAATGTTGTTTATAGAATACTTAAATATCTAAGTGGAACTACTAATTTAGCTTTGGAATATGTAAGTAATTCTCATGTAAGTTCATTTGGTTATTGTGATAGTGACTATGCAATGGATAATGTTGAAAGAAAATCCACAAGTGGATATTGTTTCTCCTTAGGATCATGTGTGATCTCTTGGTGTAGTAAGAAACAACCAACCATAGCTCCTCAACTAAGGTTGAGTATATAAGTGTTACTCTAGCATGCCAAGATGCCATTTGGCTTCAAAGACCACTAAAAAAAATTAGATTTAATAACAATAAATCTATCACAATATTTTTTGATAACCAATCTTCAATAGCTTTAGCAAAGAATCTTACTATGCATCAAAAGACAAAATACATTGAGATTCAAACACACTTCAATAGGGATCAGAAGGTATTATATGGAATAATTAAACTCCTATTGCCCCACAAATGAAAATATTTTTGATATTTTCACAAAACCATTAGTAGAATCTAAATTTTCTTACTTTAGAAGTAAAATAGGCCTAAAAAAAGCACCCTCAAGGGGGAGTAATGCATATTATTATGTGATGTCAATTCTTTTAAGTATTTTTTAAGGTTTTGTGAATTCTATGTTGATGGATGTATGCCATTTTTTTTCCATGTTGATGGAATATGTGTGTGTGCCATATATTTATCCATGTTGATGGATGTTATTTTTCCATGTTAATAGAAGTTTCCATGTCAATGAAATATGTGTGTGTGCCATTTATTTATCCATGTTGATGGATACTATTTTTACATGCTAATGGAATATATATACCACTTATTATTGATGATGTTATTTTTCCATGTTGATGGAATACGCATGTCATTTGTTTATCCATGTTGATGGATGTTATGTTTTTCATGTTGATGGATGTTATGTTTTTCATGTTGATGGTGTTAGGAGGAAAACTAATGAGATATATCGATACAAGATGTGTTACAATATATAGGATGAAGGCCTACATCAAGTCATGACAAGTGTCAATATAAACTGACAAGTGTCAAAATAGGGGCATAATGCACATTAACAATATTCTAACATTCTCTCTTAATGTGCACTATCCTAACTATAGAAAAAAACAAGTCAACATTCGGTAACATTCCTCTTTAATGTTGACTTCTCTAATAGAAACCTATCATTCTCCTTTATTAAATGATTTGGTCTAGGCTCGTGCTCTTTGCGCTTGGCTCTCTAGCTGTGAATAATGCTAGATCAATGGTGTTTACATCCTTGTCTATTGCCACTGGGTCAGCCACTTCCACGGGTCTGTTACCACTAGGTCAACTATCTAAGTGTCTCAAGGTCATCATGGGTGCCTCAGGGTTAGCCACTTCTAGGTCCGTTGACTCTGCAGGTCATCCTCAGAGGATGTTGCCTCTCATAGGTCATTGACTAGATCCACCATGAATATCATCCCCCCTCATGGTGAACTCAATCTAGAAGGTGTCGGTCTCTACCAAAAATGCACCTTAATACAATAGAAAAAATGAGCCATGAAATACAATATAAATGAGCCATAGAATCCAAATGTGGAGGAGAAGAAAGAAGAAGAGAATATTCTGAAGTATCTTTCTTCTATAGTCTTTAGAAGTAGATCCAAAAAAAAAAAATCTTCGGATAGAGTCTAGGGTGTCTATGTTTGTAGTCCCTAGAATAAGTGTCCTTATTGTGACCATCTCATCCTATCGGAATGCATGGGTAACCAGCCACTACATCCGCTAGGTGCTCTAGAGAAGGTAACTGGATACTAGGATCACTTACAAATTTCTTGGGAGTGTCGGGTTCCACCGAGAGTGCACTCCATGATACAACATATTTCAAGGCCAAAAAAACATATGGTACAATTTTAAAATTAAAAATAGATACGACCAATGCGCCTGTCATGGAAAAACCTTTCCAACGACTATAAATACCCCTATGTTCCATGTTCAATGGGGCCTTCATCTAAGGAAAAAATAGCAGCCTCTCTTGGCAAAAAAACATCGCTCAATGGAGGAATAAAAGCAGTTTACAATATTTTCTCACAGGAAAAATTACATGGACCTACATGCCAAGTTTAAAATACAAGTTCACCCACTTAAATAAATAAAATAAAAATATTTAGGCCCATTAGTAAACAACCCCCCCATTCAAATTAAAATTATTGCCCCACCTGCGGGACTCCCATACTCAAGCACCACCATGAAGCGTCCATCTCCTGATCGCCACGACCACCACACTTCCACTATGCATTGGCAGCGACATTGATTTTGATGTGACAACGTAAGAAAAAATTAGGGCCTTAAAGATACAATTTTAGAGAGTGAAGAAGAAGGAAATTCTTCTCTTGGAAGAACTCCAAACAAATTGTGCCAAACCTTCAGCACTACAACATCCTCCAAAAATCAGTCACATGCCAGTTTTCCTTCCAAGATACTAGATTCAAAGCTACATTATCTTTCCATCTTATGAAAAACTTCCACATAGGTCACAGTTTCATCTAGACTTCGATCAACTGTGCTTTTCCTAGGCTCAGGGATACACTCAGAATCTACAAACTCGAACCATTGCTAGCAAGAACACATGTCATCCTGCCTACTGCATACTGCACGTCCTTCTGTCAACTTTCATCGTTTCTGATTGCATGCCCTACTAGCATGAAACATATGCGTCCATGATGTAGAATAGTGGTGATCCCACCACTATCGAATCTTCACCAAATAAAGATTCATGTTCCTCTCCACATCACGAACACCATGAGCATCATATTGTAAACTGCCACCAAGCAGGGGCGACAACAGTAGCAGGAAAATGTAAAACTTTGAATTTCAATTTATCCCTTCCATAAATATTCCAATCGATTCACATATTTTAATTTCTAATATAAACAACATGCCATCTTCTCTGATTCAAACAACGTTTTGCTCAACGCTACTGCTCAAGTGAAAAAAATCTATTTCCACACCAACTACAAACACTTGCGAAAGACTCTCTATTCTTTGTCGTGGTTCTGCATGGGGCCAATAAAATGCAGTCACCATAGAACTACGCCATAGGCTATGCATTGGTGGGTTCCTTCGGTCTCACTATATCACATGGTCCACTGCTCACAGTCGGTTCTTCTTTGCTGGTGGAGGCGATGCATAATGAGACATTGAGTTACACAACCTCATGCCCTCATCGTGCAAGTAACTACATCAACTAGTTAAAATACATCAGATGGAAAAAATAAAATGCTACAGCTACAAATACGCTGCCAAATAGGCTCTTGATATCTTCAAATAGCAATGAAACTCATCCCGCGCATGCCACGATAGAGGTTCCAAAAAAATCACATCTTGATATACTGTTGCTTAATTGATGTAGCAGCCACTCTATCATTGGACGCAAAGGGTCCCCATTCAAACACATATCTCATTTAATATTTACTTCACATGCACAGAAAGTATGCATAAAACAATTTTCCTCCTCTCATCATCAGTCAAATCCGTCTCTCATGCAACCACGGTGCAAAAAATCCCATTGTCCCTTCATGAATAATCTGCACAATACAGACGATAAAATCAACAACCATAAACTAAGATGACGTAGGGTTCTCGTTGTGCTGGCGCATCCATTGTGTTGTCAATCTTGGGATGCAGATTAGATTACGAGCATCAACATTTGTTTTATCAAACCATTAAGAACCTCTTTAATAATTCCATCTCCACCAATTATATGATACCATCAGGACATGTGCTGAGACAATCAAACCTCCACTACATATTAGCTTCTCTCTTAGCTTCGACTGCCACTTTGGTTTTGCTTCGTCAATCACGTCAAACAGTAGCAGATGAAAGCTCATACTGGCAGATGAGATCATATCTAGGTCCAAGTGTTGCCACGTCTGAGCCCCATCAGAATGGCCATGGGTAGTGTACTAAGAATCAAAACATTAATCTTATTGGCTCAAAAATTAATAATTCCATATCTAGCCATGCTTCCACGAAAAACCAAAAGAGATTTCCACAACATCAACATAGGGTGCCAAACTCTCGGGTGGTTTTGACATTAAATCTGGGGTCAACTGCAATGAAAATTTGGGTGACCATCCATTGCCGCACTTTGAGAACAAATTTTGGTGGATGTTCCACCATTAAAATGACCATTTGGTGACACATGCATGCTTTCATTTTAATCACCAACTGAATAGAAAAGAGCACATCACACGTCCAATAGTAACAACCACAAAAAAAATCAATTGTTATGCTCTGATCACTGCGTCCATCGCCGCTCACAGAAAAAAAAACATATGGGATGCACTACTTTTATCCGTTTGAGAGAAAAAACTACTTGACGTCACTCTCTCGCATTTGACGTGAACTTATGAATGTCTAACCATATTTTTGAAATAAACACATGCATGAAACCCTCCATGCAAAATAGTTTCATCAAACACATCGTAGTAGTCGTGGAGCGTGCCAGATAGCATTGATACAGTTTCTTCACTTCATATTTACTGTTATTAAAAATTATTAGGGACTGCTTTCTTTCATTCTTTGCCATTAAATCTTGCATTTTCGGTACCAGCATCCAACAGTTACAAACAACAGTGTCCATATCCATCGATATACCTCAGATCTATGATGCAACACAAAAAAACACATGTCCACCAACACGTTCGCCAACATCTCCGATAAGTATGCCACGCACATCTCCTCATATTCACGCCCACTAAGCGCAGTTTGAGCTATTTGTTAACAGTTTCTTTTGCTGCACTTTGAGCCGAACCAGGCGTCAGCGGCAGCATATCTGCAACATATCGTGGTAGGTGCGACTTTCGGTTTCAAGCACTCAAATAGATAGCTAGTGCGAGTTTTGTATTTTGTGCTCAAGCATTCCTGTAGCTTCATTTTTCCCATCGCCATCGTAGCATTAGGGCAGCTCCTTCTTCCCAAAATAAAACCACACCCGATGGTGAAAAACAAAACATATTGGCAACATATTAGTGGTGCGGCATTAACAAGTGGCACGGGCTTTATTGTGAGTTGCTTATAGTATAGGAATTTTAAATCGCATCTAGTCACCGAGCTTTATGCAACTCTCACTGATTCAGAGTAAACTGGTCCATCTACGAAACTAGTAAGTCGTCCAATGGACTGTGGGATGATTTTTTACACACAATGGGTTGAAAAACAAACAGATATCCCTAGTAATAAAAAAATAATAGCAAACCAGGAGATATGACCGCTTATTGAATGACATAAAAAATGATCGCTTATTGAATGACATAAAAAATGACTGACGGTAATCTAGAGTGCTTGCAAAATACTTGAACTGCACCCTCGTGGACCCTCTCCGTAATATCTTCTGCGAAAACCATTGTGCCATCATTAAATCTAGATTCACCACCACTCGCCAGCTCACGATGATAATAAATCCCATGATCTAGATGAACACCATCATTATCTGCTACATTGCTGCTAAAAGAAAATAAAAAATTGTAAGTAAAATCCATTAGCTTGTCTTGTATCCCATTTTTTGTTTCTTTTTCAAGAAACTACTTCTGGGGTCAGATACTAGTAATGGACCTTTCAAAAAAATGGCAGCCATTAATTTTTCAAATTTTTGGTTTTTGATCCATTGTATACAATGGAGAGCATACTCCTTGATTTGAAAAGAAAAATGAGGAAGAAAAAAAATGAGGGGAGGATTTCCATGAGGGAAATCCCCCCTCAAGCTCACAAGGCAGGAGAACGCCTGGAGCTCTGATACCAAATGTTAGGAGGAAAACTGATGAGATATATTGATACAAGATGTGTTACAATATATAGGTTGAAGGCCTATATCAAGACATGACAAGTGTCAATATAAACTGACAAGTGTCAAAACAGAGGCATAGTGTACATTAACAATATTCTAATAGATGGAATATATATGCCACTTATTATTGATGTTTTTCTATATTTATGAAAACCTTATTTATATGTCATATTATATATATATGATTATTAACTTTATGTCTTGTTTTTCTTTTGTAGATCCATGTTGATGGATGGTGCCTTGCCTAATGCCACATATTCTCTACTATGCCCTTTTTGAATTCTTTTCCAAAATGTATGCTCCTTTGTAAAATTGCTTCTTTGGAACCTCATATCTTGTAAAATTAGATTAAGGGGGAGTGTTGGAACAAATAATCCAATTTTAGGATTATATTGTAAATTCATCTAAGTATAAAAGTGAATAATAAAATTAGGTATCTAGGCTTTATTATAAATTAAATAGACATGTATTTAATTAATATTTAATATACATAGGATAGACTAATATATATTAAGGTATATGAATAAAATAAATATATACCTATATTTATTTTATTCTAACTCTAGTCAAATCAAGGTCAAAGGTGACATGGCATGAGACTTGAGTGTGGTGGCATGTGTGGGGCACATAATGGCATGTGGTATAAGTGTGGTGGCATGTGGTATAGGTGTGGTGGTATGTGACTTGAGTGTGGTGGCACACACAAATGTTTGGATGAGGACATGTGACCTCAACATTGAGTGGTGGCATAGAGTTGGAGTTGCATGAGACACTTGTCAAATACACTTCATGTTGTGGATTTTTTCCTCCACAACTATTTTCCAATAGGAGGATAACATAAATTATATATTTGGGATAAACTCCTTGCTTTTAGTTAATTCTTGTTCGTTCTTTCATAGGAATTCTTGTGTTGAGAAAGTGAGCTGACTATGAGTAAAAGGCTTGTATATTTTGTTGAAGAGAATACAAAGTGGAGATACAATTTTGGCTGTGGTATTTCCCTTATAGGGTTTCCATGTAATATTTGTGTCTTTTATGTGGTTTACCTTATTTCAATATTACCTTTTATTTATTTTTATTTTTTTAGATTTATGCAATTTACATTTGTGTAATACATTTTATGGCATATTAACAATTTTGTTGATTAAGTTTGATCTGCCACATTTGGAGGATTTTTCTTACTTCCTCCCTCTTCAATATGTTAGCTAACATGGAATTTGATGACATGGAAATCTATATAATACATGATGCTTACATGGTAGCTAATATGGGAGCTGACATGGTAGTTCATATAGATGTTGATGTGACAAGTGATGATGCAATGGTCTATACAGGTGCTGATGTGGTAGGTGGTGGTATGGAAATCCATACATGTCCTAACATGGTAGAGGCTAACATGTTGATGACCAACATGACAAGTAGATTGTTACATGGTAGGTATAAATATGGGTTTTACCAATCATATTTTTCCAACTAATCAAACCAATGATCATACATTCACATAATCAATAATAAAATCGCTAAAGCATTGACTTTAGATTAAATCATAAGATATCATGGTTTATAGGTTTTAGAGAAAATCAAAATGTGATAAGTGGCATAATCCAATTTACTAGTACACTATCCAATGGCTTGCATAGTCAATACCCTATTGGTAGCCCTCTATTTTATACTGTGATAAGTGGTGTCACCTCATTCACTAGTACACTATTGAGTCAATGCATAGTTGGCACCCACTCAGTCACTCATATAGCAACATATGGAAACCTCTCATTTGTTGTGTGTATAAGTTTTTATATTTTTAAAGGTTTTGGAGGTGTTTTGTGTAATTTTGGACCAAACTTTTAGGGTTCATAACTTTTGAATATGAAAGCATTTTGAGCCTTTTTCAAAATTGTATGGTATTTCAAGATATTTGTATCAATGGTGTCGTTTCTAGTGATAACTACATGAAGGATATTATATTCTGGAAATAAATTTATGTATCAACATGTGCCCTTGTTGAATGGTCCAAACCATACCAGTTGGAAAATTAAGATTAAAACTTTGTTTTGGATCAAATATGTGAATGAGAAACCTTGGGATACTAATAATTAGGAGAGGAAGTGGATCTATAGGGATAAGAATGATGAGGCTCTTGGTATGATATCTCTTCATGTTAAAAATATCTATCACTCATGTTAGCGACATCATAAATCCTAAGGAACTACCTTGTAAGTTTTAAATATTGTGTAATCACATTGATTCTATACAAATTAGTAGGTTGGAGGTAAAGCTTGTTCCTTTGACTATGGACTATTTTGATACTATTGATGAGTATATTAGTTGATTCAAGAAATTACAAGATGATATCCAAAATGCTAGAATATTTCTAAGATGATAGAGAAATTTAGGAGGTCGTAGACAAGAAGAAGAATAGTGAACCACTTAACATTTTTTCAAAAATATTTTAGAGACATATGAGATAGTTGTGATTGTGTTAAAAAAACTTCATGTCTACTTATCTAATTCTCCTCCACCAAATTGATGAGATGTTCAAGTATCTTCTTCATCATCAAGCTAGAAGAAAAAGGTGTAAGGGTAATTATTTCATAAATCAAACCCATCCAAAGGAAGTTGTCAAATTTCAAAATGATAAGAATTCGAAGCAAAATGAAAAGAAACCCAAGAAGCCCTTTAAAAAACCAACAAGTAAATTTTTAAGAAGGAAAAACATAAAGCATAATTTTGCTGGATTCACATCAAGAATATTAAGGAAGTAAAAAAAAAGGGGTGTTGATGTTGCTTTCTCCTATGCATATGATGAGAACAATTTTAATGGAGAAACATCATAAGCTCATGTAGATATTATTCAACATATTGGACATTCATCTCTTTTGATGAGTGGGTTGTAGATTTAGGGGGAAATAAGTCACATGATAAAATACAAACATCTTATCCATGGGTATAATAAATCACATTTAGTAGAGCATGTTGCCATTAGAGATAAATCTTCTTTGCAGGTCATACATCTTGGAGAGGTTAGTATTGGATCTTATTCTTTTGATGAAGTTATTCATGTTCCTAATGTTGCCCCCAATATCTTGTTTATTATTACATTACTTATACAAACAAAAAGTATAATTTTGTCTTGATTGTTAGGTAATCAAGAAAATAGACAATTGATTCAAAAAAAATACTTATAGTTATTGTGATGAGTTAGATATAATATATAACCTAGGGGAAATACTAAATATTTTATTTTTTACTCTAAAAAGAAATAATTATAGCCATGATGGCTTCTATTGATAATGAGAGTCAGTGATGACACCAAAGGCTTGGGTATCTTAGCTATGGATCTTTAAGACACGAGGCATTATCAGATGGTCATTGGACTTCCTCATATTTCCACTACAAGTGCATGCAAGGAATGTATTCTAGGAAAGTATAATGGGGACCTTTCTAAAAGAGACAATGAGACATGTTATTCACCTTTTCAAGATCATACATAGTGACAAATTTGGACTTGTGGGTACAACTCCATTTATGGAAATAGGTATTTTCTTCTCTTTATTGATGGTTTTTATAGATATGTGTGGCTATATACTATTAAAACCAAGGATAAGACCTTTAAGACATTCAAGGCATTCAACGTACTAATAGAAAACCATCTAGATAGGAAGATCAATTATCTTTGAATAAACATGGAAGTTGAGAACATGGGCAATGCCTTCAATGAGTTTTTGACTCTTCATGGGAAAGCATATTAGATGACTATTAACTATATCCTAAAGCATAATAGGATAGTTGTTGGAGGCTAAAAATGGTCCTTGTGCCTTGGGTGTTGTGCCCCCTATGATGCAGTTCTTTATCAGGTATATATAGTTCCCTATGCCTTACTTGGGGCACTAGTCTTTGGAAGTTTGAGGATAATAGGATGCTACTCCTTCAAATGACCAATATTTTTTACCAAGGTTATATTCTTGTCTGGGTGCAATCTTTGACACCCTTCTTCCTACTTTAGCCTAACCTACTAGGTGCTTGGCATGGAAAAGGAAAAAGAGAAAAAAATAGAAAATAAAATCTAACTAGCCTAACTAGCCTAAGATACACGTGGTGATGCACCAAAGACTACAATTCTTGTTCTACATATTAGTGGGATGAATTAACACATGAATCAAATATGAAATCAAAATTAAACATGGTATCAATTATGCATGGCTATAAATTGAGACTTGTTGTGAAAGCCAAGACAAATACTAGTCACGGTCCCCATAGAAAGATACATGAATACTTAGACTGAGATAGAAATATTGGAATAGTAACATCTTATTGCATTCATGTTAAACACACATTACATTCATAAATAATTAAAATAATCTCGATGGCCTGCACATGCAGCTAATCCAAGGATTGAGTCCATACTTTTATACAAAATAGAAATAGGAGGAAAAATTTCTCAAGATCATATATTAAATATGACAACAATTCAACCTCCTTTATTTTACCTTGAAAATGACAATCTATAATATTTACATCAAAATTCAAAATTCCCCCCAAAATGGCTATGGGAAGGAGCACCTACATTTTTCTTGGTTGTTGAATCAAAGAGACTAAGCTACATTTATTTTTAAGAGATCTAGAGATAATTGGGGGTCTAGTCACCATAAATACCTCCATGGGCAGCATAATCTCCTTACATAAGTATCATTAATTACTTCACCTTCCCCCATGGAAACTCATTCTCAAATGGTAGCTTTTATTGATGAGAGTATACTTTGGTGGTTGTGGTCTTATCCTTTCTTGATTTTCAACCTGTCTCAATACCTCCCCCCCTTTTGTGTTGGTCCACCAAGTTTCATTGATGGCTTGGTCTTGAACCTTTCCTTCAGTGATCAATTTTCTCTAGTAGCTCCCATTTTTGCATTCCCAATTAGAATCTATCCTTGTTGATGCCACTTTTGATGTCATCCTACTCCCAATTATTGATCCCCTAAAGACTCCTCTATATGGGATTCCACTAGACATTTTTTGATGGGCATGCTTCTAGTCCTACATGGCTTTTGCATTCTCTTCTCACCCCTCTTACCATTGTACCTCTAAGGGATATATATATGGATTTACAAAGTTTGGAAACCTTGATGAATCTCATCCCACCCCTCCTCTTCTTCCCTCCAAGGTCCTTGAGATTTCCCTTAAGGGTATATGAAGTGCTACAACCAAATTACCAGAAGAGGGTGTCTCAGGTTCAAGGCCTACCCACCAAGTTAGTGGATGGGTCCCAATGAACCAAGATAATAGAGGATCTACAATCAATGGAACCCTTTTAGTTACCAATGAGAAGGTTTCAAGGTTCTTGTTATGGTGGGGTGTAGCATAGTCACCACCAAAAATTCTATGATACTTTATTGGTTTGATATGGATGAATGACCTTTCCTCATGGCATGGGTAGCTTCGAGCATGCTATTAGTCTTTAGCAAAAACTACCCTCTATTGTTGTCTTCTTCAAATAAGCTACTTGATATGTGGATGGAGCTTCAAGCCTTTAGGGACTCTCATCTACTTAGCTTTGAGAGGTGGAATTTCTTAAATTCTATTCAGGTTAGAGGTTTATCCCTCTATAGTGAAATTTTCACTATAGTTTGATGACTCATAAGGGACTTTTGCTTGTAGGAGTTAAAGAATCTAGCAAATGGTAGCCTTATATTTTGGGTTTGGAGTTCATGGGAAAATTTCTAGAGGCTTAGGGATTTATAAGAGAAAAAGTGGTCTCATACAATGTGTCAAGGGGAGCTCTTCTTTTGTAGATCTTTTTTTGGTAAAGTATTGAAGTCCTTTGTCCTATCAATATTTATCCTCAATTTTTCCCATGCAGTTAAATCAGTTATGGTATGGTTATTTTTTATGCTACTATCCATCGAATCATGAAAAAATTCTTTTCATTACTTTTTAATGCATCGAGTGTAACATGGGGAATGATTATCTTAAACCATTCTCATCGATCACTAATGTTGATCCATGTAACTTTCTTCTATTTGTGCACTTGGCCAGGTGGTGTGTTTCTCAAAACATTTGGATGGGCATTTTGAATTTCTTCCTTTTATTTATGTGTCATATATTTACACTAGCCAATAATTATAGTATTTTGTTTTCACCATTTTATTCAAGTATTGCCTATATAATACATGGTATGATGTGTCTTCACACATAAACTGCTATGTGAATAATTTTCTCATCAAAACCTATAATACCTAGACCAAAGTGATCCAAGTTTTTGTCCATCCTAGTTCTTCAGTTGTAGGGATGCATGCTCTGCTAGTTTTGGTGAGTGGTGGGTACTCGTAGGTTCAGTGGCCTCTAGTGTGATGAGCTCCTCCTCTTGGGTTGTGTATGTGTTGGCTTCAATTGTCTCAAATTACTTGTATATATTTGCTCCCCATGTATTGTTAGCCCATTTATCCATATGGTCATTTGGTACTTGGGTGTGTCCTTCATCCCTGAATATCTCAAGTTTTGCTCCCTCTTTATGACTAGGAAAGCCCATTGTCCCCTAGCCTTAATTGTAGGAATGTGCTCTACATGATGCATGTGAAAGATCTCAAAAGGAACTTTCATATTGGTACCATAGCAAGTCCTAAGGAACACATGGGTTCAATATAGGGAGTGGTGACCTCCAATATTTGCGATGAAGTCATGAGAGAGGCGTAGGCCAAATGATGTAGGTAAATTAGTCACTGCTACCTCTTAAATGATATTCATATTATGTTAGGCATAAAGTAAAAGTTCTAGATCCTTAATGAGGCCAAGGATAGGGATTAGAGTCCCATCCAACTACACCACCTCCTATTTAATGAGTTCATAGTCTAGCTTGAAGGAATTAGTCATCCTCTTAGGCATGACTAAGGTGCTTGCCCCAAAACCCACCAAGAAATTATAGATAAGCTTGTCCCCACACATGATATTTAGGTAGAATTTTTGTAGCTTGGGCCTACTACGATCAAGATTATATATTTATACAATGTCACGCTCTTTCTATTTATTGGTTATCTTCTACTTCATCAAGGCTTCTCCTAGCTACTTCATCTACTAGGGTAGGGTGAGGACAACTCATAGTGGCATTCACATAGTGTACCTTTTAGGTGTTCAGCCATATTGAAAAACTCTACCAGTTGGGCCTTTGGCATGCTACTTGGAATCCAATGGGACCTAGGTCATTTGATGTTAGGGTTGGACATCCAAACTAGTTTTAATAGGAGTTTTTTTATGATGGTTATTCGGGTACTAGTTGCTTTGGCTCCTCTTAATTTGCTCCTTGTGTTTGACTAGTTTCTAGTCTACTAACCTTTGGTATTGGGTTTTGTTTCCTTTGATCTTCTTCAACTTCTCTCCTCTTTTACCTTTTGAGAACACCAAACTACACCTAGTTGTGGTTGTTTGGTGGAGTGCTTATTTGTCTTGGGATGGCATAGACCTCTCCTTCACCCCATGTCACCAAGGCCTATTTTGGTACTCTATTTCTCAAGATTGAGGGAAATTCCAATGGCAAGTTATAAATAGTTGGCCTTGATGCCTGTATTAGAAGGATTTGGTATGCAGGTTGGGTCATTGGACATGTCATCTATTAGAGATCCTTGTGGCCAAAATAGTAAGGGTTAGTGTAATAATATGCTTAGCCATATGAATTTTATATATAATTACTTTGAGTAGAGAACATGTCCCTCATTAAATTTGAGAGTATTGGATACATAAGGATGGGAATGAGTACTACTCGTCTTCTAGGATCTTTGGGTGAATCAGATTCTCTATTGGGATGAGGTGGGTATTGTTGATATCCATTTTGTTGAGGTTGATATCCTTGGTTGCCCTAATGGTATGGGGTCTTAGATAGTTTTTGATAACCAAACTTTTGGAAATCTCATTTGTTCTTGAGGGATATAATTTTATTTTTTTAATTATACTAGAGGAATCGATAACCCGTTACAATTCTCTACGCTTCTTCGTGGGTTTGAATCTCGCTCCTTGTTTCCACTATAACCTCTAGTTGCATTGGATAAACCTTTTACATAGTCATTTATGCTGACGTGACACTCCCACCAGCACTACGGGACCCGAGGTATTGGAACCCTGGTCTCTGCACTCCTACATAAGTGTTTTGATCGTTGAACCAAACCCTCAGACCCAAGGGATATAATGTCATTTTTCATGTTCCTCATAGCATTTTACATTATTTCCATTTCTTAGGATTGAGATACTAAAGAGGATGTGCTCGCAACAAGTGGAGATGTTTGCACAAGGGTCTGACCTAAATCAATAGTTGAATGGAAAGTGGTGGGGTGTATGATTGAAGGAAGGTGATACAGTGGTTGAACATTGAGGAAGAGAGGAATAGGAGGTCTAGGGGATAACCTTACAATATAGACGAGATCTCTCTTATCTTGAATGATTATCCCATAGGTTGCTAACAATTAATTGATTCCCCTAATTTTGACCATCGTGGCTATTTCAAAATCGATTGCCTTCATATAGTAGATAAAACATATACCTAGGATGATCCAAATATTTTCTAAAATCCTATACCAATACTTGTGGAATATAGCATTGAATTCATCTATGGATTCCATAGGGGTCCTTTTGATGTTTCTAATTGTTCTAACAGTGATACTACATCTACTTTCTCCCCAAATCTATCCATGAGTAGGTTTACAATTTGGTCAGTGATGGAGTGAGGGGCAAGGGAGATATATCACTCTTTTGATTTTTCCATAAAAGAGGCTACCAAAATCTTGAGAATGATATTTTGTTCTCCAATGCTATAGAGATTGTATAGATTGACCATGTGTTGGAGATGTTTGGTTGGATTTATCTAGTGAAATATGTCAATGATTTTAATGCGAAGGCTAGGATCTCACTCCAGGTGGTTGGTGTTAGTGTTGAAAATTTTGAGTAGTTTTGTTGTCATTGATGTCAAGTGAGTATTGTTTAAATTTCGTCATCATTAAGGACATCAAGTGGTTTTTCCAAAAGCAAGAAGGTATTGAAAAGGAATAGGATATAATATTTATTTTTAATATTATATGCCTAAAAAGGGCCAAATGATGAAGACCCAAGGAAGGAGAAGCAAGTTTAAATTAAATAATAATATTATATAATTATAATAATTCGGGCCAAATAACAAGGTGAAGAAAAACAAGGCTCAAGTTGAAAAGACCCATGAGCATTTTACAAAAGATTTAATTTAAATTAAAATATTTTAATCCTTGATTAAAATTTTAATTTAAATTAATAATGGGTGCAAGGGTTTTAAATTTAATATTTAAAATCTAATTCAAATTTTAAATTTGAAATTGGTCAACATGTAAAAGACAAGAAGCATGTGCATTTATATAGGAAATAATTCTCATTTCCTAAGTCCTTGAATATACACCTTCGAATGCAAACTAAGGAGGAAATTGTGTGCTGCATTACTTCGAGGAAGAGAAATTCTCATTTCAAAGTGTTGGAGGTAGATGAAGGAATAAGGCCAACAACGTGGATAGAGAAATCCATTGACGGTGGTAGCGCAAACGAAAGTTGAGATAGTGCTTGGGCTATGTAAGGAAAGGATCACGAGTTCAATTCATGCAATTGACGTTTTTGCTAGAGGAGAGAAGCCTTTGTTTCGTTTGGCATGTTTTTCGAGAGGCGACATATATAGGGGAATATGTGCCTAAGGTTTCATGTGGGCACATAGCCCACTTGGTGACCTAGCTTTGGGCTAGGTTTTTGGAGAGGCTACATCGTGTGTTTGAATTTCACCAAAGACATTTTGGTGGGTAGAATATTTGAAAGGTATGTTATATACATTTTTATTTCTCTAGAGGTTTTAAAAGTTGGAAATTTCTTAGAGGGTTTTGTAAGTTAGAAGCTATAAGCTTTTTGAGAGAGGTATAAGGTAAAGTAAATTAAAATATTTCATTTTGATTTTTTGGTGATTGAAATTTATTTTATAAAGTTGGAGTGATAAGGTGTATAAAGGAAATTGTTGTGTATTTTGTTATAATAAAGATGTTGACTTATATTGTGTAAGTTTGGAGATTATAAGGTGTACTAAGAGATTTCATATTTTTGTATGGTAAAATAATTATTGGAAAAATTATTTTGTGGAGATCTTAAGATAGGTTGTGGTTACCTAACCCTAGCATTGAAAAATAAAATTTGATTGTGGTTAAGACAGTTTTTGAAGACATATCTCCATCAAAATAAAAGGTATGGACACATATTCCTTGTGAGTGAAATATTGTTGGATTGGATGTTTTGAATGCTAAGTTGGAGTGAAAAGGATTGTTTGATAAGTATTGTTGAGTTTAGTTTTGAAAATATCCAATATTGATTGATAGGGTTTTTCTGGAATGAAAGATGATGCTAGAAACCTTGTTTGATAAGCATTATTGGAAATGTTGAGTGAGCCTTCATATGCATGATTAGGGTTTGTGAAAGATTATGAGTATCATTGTTATGTGAAGTTGAGAACTATCTTGAACTAGGGTTTTGTGAAAGATCATGAGTATCATTGTTATGTGAATTTGGAATTATCTTGAGTCAAGGTTTGTAGTGTGAATTGTTGGAAGTATTGTGAAACACTTATTTAGGGTTTGTAAGCAAGTTGTGTTTCATTGAGTAATTGGTTGAGTGGATTTGATTGAGTATAATTGATTGGATGTGGAGTGATAGTTCAATTTTTGTGGAACAAATTGTTCTTTATTTTTGGATTGAGTTGAAGAAGAAATTGAAAGTGATTGAGTGTTGTTGTGAGTGTAAAGCATATTCAGTCTCTAACCATTCTTTATATGTTTATGTGGTAAAACAAGAGAGATTAAAAGTAATTGAACATTGTTGTGAGTGTGAAGCATATTGAGATTCTAACCATTCTCTATATGTTTATGTATGTTAAACAATATTCTATGTGAAACTTGTTTATGTGATTGAAAAGGTTTTCTGTGATAGATTGAGTTGAGTTGAATAAGCTTTTTTGAAATCTTGTGAGCAAAATTTGAAGTAAGTCCTAGAGTGGACTTTAGGACAGAGTTAAGCAAGCTTTTGTGAAAGCTTGTGAGCATATTTGAAGTAAGTCCTAGAGTGGACTTAAGGACTGAGTTGAGTAAGCTTTTGTGGAATATTACAATGTAGATTTGAGGTAAGTATTGGTGAAGACTTGAGAGTAGTTTGAGCAGGTTCTAGAGAGGACTTGTGGATAGATTTGAGGTAAGTATTTGAGAAGACTTGTGAGTAGAGTTGATTGATTGATTTTTTCAAACCTTGAGTTAAGGTTTGGGGCAGATCTAGCAGAGTTGATTTGTTATTGGATCAAGCTTTGTGTTAAGGTTTGAGGATAGATTTGAGAACAGAGTTTGGTGTAGATTTGAAGATAGGTTTGTGTCATACCAAAGATAGATATTGAGAAAATTTGTGCTAGACCAAAGGACTGTGTTTAGTGAAGATTTGAAATAGATATTGAGTAGATTTGTGCTAGACTGAATGACTGTGTAGTGTAGATTTGAGACAGATATTGAGCATATTTGTGTTATACCGAAGGACTATGTTTAGTACAACTTTGAGACAAAGTTGAGCATATTTGTGCTAGACCGAAGGACTATGTTTAGTATAAATTTGAGATAGAGATTGAGCAATTTTTTTCTAACCCAAAGGACTATGTTTAGTGTAAATTTGATAGAGTTGAGATAAATCTTTGGATGTGACAGAGCAAAGGATAGTAGTCTCCAGTGGATAGAGATCCATTAGCCAGGGTAGTGAGGATAGAGGTCTTCTGAGTGAGGATAGGAGTCTTTAGTGGAGAGAGATCCACAAGCCAATGTAGTGGAGGCAGTAGTCTTCTAGCTGATCACCAACTAGAGCAGAGGAGAAGGAGTTCTTCTGTGGATAGAGTTCTACAAATTAGCTTAGGGGATTAGTGTCTCATGTGGATAGGCATCCACGAAAATGATTAGGGGATTGATGTCTCCTTTGGATAGAGGTCCATAAACATTGTAATAGGGAAGGATTCCCAAGAGATTTATTGAGAAAAAATTAGTGAAATATTTTCTTTATGGACGTAGCCCACATTGGGTGAACCACATTAAATTGATGTCTCTATTGTGTGTGGTGATTTGTGCATTGCTTTGATTACTGATTTTGATATTGCCATTGATATATTGCATAATATTATTTGGAAAAAAAAGTAAAAATTGGTCTTATATTGTTCACCCCCTCTTAGTATAAGTTTGTGTTCTTCAATTGGTATCCGAACGGATTCCTTTGGAAGAGTTTAACAACTTGAAGGAAAATATCTCAAGAACATAGATGGATTCTCAGAATGGATCTTCAGGAAATTCAGCACCATTGTTTTATGGAAAAAATTATGTACTTTGGAGTATGAGAATGAAGATTCACCTAATGGCACTTGGAAATGAAATATGGGAAGCAGTTGAGAATGGATACATACCACCAACTACTCCACCTACATATAAATATGGTAAGCTCCTATATCTGAATAATTCAAAGGTAATGAATGGAATTTTAAAATGTTTACATGAAACAGATTTTAAAAAGGTTATGCATTACAAATCAGCAAAGGAAATTTGGGATAAGTTGAAATGTATATATGAGGGAGACAAAAAGGTCAAAAGAGCAAAGTTGTAAAATTACAAGAGAAAATTTTAAGACCTAAAGAAGAAGTATGAGGAAAACATTACTGCATATCTACTTTGTGTAGATGATGTTGTTAACTCCATGCAAGGACTTGGGCTTAAGGTTGAAGAAACAGATGTTTGTGATAAGATTTTAAGGTCACTCCCAAAAAGGTATAGTGAAAATATTTTAGCTATAGAAGAGTTAAAAGATATTGAACTTTTGACAAGGGATGAGTTACATGGAATTCTCACAAATTTTGAGATGAGAATAAAAGAGGAACCTATTCCCCAGAAAGAAGTAGCCTTCAAAGCTACTAAAAAGACAAAGGGTAAGAAGTCAAATTCAAGCAATGAGTCATCCAGTGATGAAGAAGAAAATTATGGTAGAAGGAACAAAGACTCAAGAAAATATAAAAGTACAAAATCATAGATGTTTTAATTGTGGAAAATATGGTCACCATGCATATGATTTTCCATAGGTTGGAAATAGCAATGATGAAGAAAAATAGTATCATAAGAACTAGAAAATAGGAAAACACAAGTACTAAAAGAAAAGCAGGGATGAACAAGGCAAGCAAGGAAAGAAGTTTTTCCAAAGGAATAAGAAGAGTTTTTATGAAGACAAGGCAAGTAAGATTTCAAGTGATAGTGATGGAAGTGTTAGTCTCACAATGACACTGAGAGGGGGGGTGAATCAGTGTAGCTATTTAAAACTTAAATCTTCAACTCTTAAAGCCAAAACAATGAAAACTTAAAATCAAATAAAACAAATATAATAAGAGAGCATCACACAACACAAGATGTACCGAGGTTCACTAATTTGGCTACTCCTCAAAAATTGACTGTTTGGACTTCCATCCAAATCCATCCTTTGCAAAGCACCAACTTTACAATCAATTTACCAGCACCCACTAGAAGGAGTACCAACCCTTGATTTATCTGCACCAATAGAAAGGAGCACCAACCCCTGATTTATCTACACCAACAGAAAGGAGCACAACCCCTAATTTATCTGCACCAATAGAAAGGAGCACCAACCCCTGATTTATCTGCACCAACAGAAAGGAGCACCAACCCTTAATTTATTTGCTCCAACAAAAAGGAGCACCAACCCCTGATTTACCTACACCAACTAGAAGGAGCACCAACCCTTGATTTATCTGCACCAACAGAAAGGAGCACCAACCCCTGATTTACCAGCACCAACTGGAAGGAGCACCAACCCTTGATGCCAAGCACCAACTTGGACTTCAATCTTGAAACTAGAAGATTGACATAGAAATACCTTCACTTTTACAAGACCCTGATAGGTCTATTGCTTACTCAACATCTCCCCCAATTCACAAAACACACACGCTTATCGCCCGTGCTGAAATCACCATCTTTGCTCGTTGAAATTCTCCAAGCAACACTCCTTTTATAACAATCCTTTCTCTTTGTAACTCCAATTGTAACTCCTTTTATATTCTCATATACCACTTGTCAATTGTAACACCTTCTTTCATATTCTCATCTGCCACTTGTCAATTGTAACTCCTTATTTATGTAACTCCTTTTGTATATATAGAGTAGGAATTTCGTCAAACACGTTACATGCAAAGAATTGACACCATATTCTCCTACCATGACTGTTCGTTTTCTCCTTCATGACTGTTCATTTTCTCGATCATGACTGTTCGTTTTCTCCTTTGTGCATGCATGCGTTTTGGTTTTCGAAAAGGCTTTTCATTTCTATTTTAACGACTGTTCATTTTCTCCACATGGGCATGCGTCCGTTTCTTTCCATGACTGTTCATTTTCTCCACATGGGCATGCGTACATTTCTTTCCATGTGTAACGACCATCTTAAATGATTTCAAATCATTAAAGATTCCTTATGGGTCCACGTCACTATGCAGTCTTCTTGAGTCACAAAAATGCGACATGTCGTGATATCGCGACACTTTTGTTACTCGCCTGCCTGCCCTTTGAGTCGCGAAAATGCGACATGTCGCGATATCGCGACACTTTTGTTTCTCTGTCTGCTTGTCCTTTTTGAGTCACGAAAATGCAACATGTCGCGATATCGTGACACTTTTTCTTTCTCTGTCTGCCTGCCCTTTTGAGTCGCAAAAATGCGACATGTCGCGATATCGCGACACTTTTTCTTTCTCTGCTGCTGCCCTTTTTGAGTCATGAAAATGCGACATGTCACGATATCGTGAGACTTTTTATTTCTCTACCTGCCTGCCCTTTTTGAGTCGCGAAAATGCGACATGTCGCGATATCGCGACACTTTTTCTTTCTTTGCCTTTCTCTTTCCTTTGGCCCGTGAAAATACAACATGTCGCGATATCGTGACACTTTTTCTTCTTGCTCTTTCTCTTTGCTTTGGCCCATGAAAATACAACATGTCACTATATCGCAACACTTTTTCTCCTTGCTCTTTCTCTTTCCTTTGGCCCGCGAAAATACAACATGTGATATCGCGACACTTTTTCTCCTTGCTCTTTCTCTTTCCTTTGGCCCGCGAAAATACATGTCACGATATTGCGACACTTTTTCTCCTTGTATTTTCTCTTCTCTTTTTGGCCGCGAAAATGCAACATGTCGCGATATCGTGACACTTTTTCTCCTTGTTTTTTCGCTTCTCTTTTGGCCGCGAAAATGCAACATGTCGCGATATCGCAACACTTTTTTCTTCCTTGCTTTTTCGCTTCTTTAGCATATGGGTCACTTTGGTCTTCTTGGAAAATATGCAAAAAGGTGGGTAAACATCCTCATAAGCATTTAACATCATTGTACATACTCTGAATAACCTCTGAACTCCTGTCCACTGCATCAACTGATCTATCTGACTATGTTAACAACAATGACAATATTGTCGTTGCACCTTGCTCAACAGGAAGCTCCTCAAGTAATGATGAAGATAAAATTCTATTTCTAGAAAAAGAAAAAGGAGTGGTTAGAAATAAGTTACCAATGATTCTCAAGTGTTTTAGATGTGTAACTTTGGTCATCTTGAAGATAGTTGTACAAGGAATGGATTTTGTTTCAGTGAAGATGAATATGAAGATGCTATTTAAGGTCTAGAAGAAGAAAGTCTACTTTTGGCAATAGAAGGAGGACATGCTCCTATGGAAGATAAATCAGAAAGGAATGAAGATGATCCTAAAGGTAAACATATAGAGAAATGAGAAGTTTATCTTGAGGATAAGCTTATTTCTTCCCTTGATGCATTAAGGAAGGTAAGAAAGCAGAACTCAAAACTCAAGCTTAAATTTCAAGAATGTGATGAAGAGAAAGGAAAGCTTATAGAAGATATAACCAACTCAATAGCTAAGGCAAGAAGAATTAAAGAGAAGTTAGAAGCAAAGGTTTTAGAATGTGAAAGGTTAGAGCATGAGGTAGCTTCATTAAGAAAGGAAGTAAAAGAGTCTAAAGACAAGCTACACAGGTTTGGGAGAAGCTCAAAGAACTTGGATAAGATTATCAAGGTACAAAGATCTTCATCAAACAAGACAGGACTTGGATTTGAATAGGTACAAAGAGAACAAGGAGAGGAGTCAATCTCAAGCTCTAATGAAGAAGAAGCTTTAGAAGAAGAGATTGTAAGAGAGAGTGAGACTTCTAAGGAAGAGTTGAACAATAGAAAGTTCAACAAGATAAGGAACAATGCACAAAGAAGGAACAGATGGAGCAGGAAACAATACAGGGTAAAAGAGACTAAGAGACCAATAGGGTCAAGGCAAGGCAGTTTCAATGGATGATGTTTCTCATGTCATAGGTTTGGGAACAAGGCTACATAGTGCAAGACACATGAAAGATAGTAATATGGGAATTTTAGAAACATGCATCTCTTTCAAGGGTATTTTCACTCTTGTAATCAGTTTGGTCATAAGGCAGTTAATTGCAGGGTTCATAATAGGATGGCTTCACCAAGAGGAACTACAAGATATTTTCACCTTCAAGGAATCACAACATTAAGTGCTATAAGTGCAATAATTTTAGGCACATAGCTAAGTTGTGTAGAGTAGAACTTCCAGAGACAATCAAGAACATGAACAGTCAGAGAAATTAGAAGGATCGGTTGAGGAAGAAGGTGGACAAAGGTAAAGATCAGTGTTTGCTAGGAGTAGAGATACTCCCACCCCAAAATTAACCACCTCAAGAGAGGAGGTGGGGAACGGGCTAAGCTAAGAGTCTCATTCTTAGCCCCAAGCCCCAAAGGTGGCCCTTTGCCATTGATGACAAAGGGGGAGAGATTTGAGTTAGGGGGAGAGCATTCAGTCAGGGGGAGAAGATTTTAAAAAGGAAAAATAAATGGTAAAAAAAAAGGTTGCCATCAATGACAAAGGGGGAGATTGTTGGAAATTTTGAGTAGTTTTGTTGTCATTGATGTCAAGCGAGTATTGTTTAAATTTCATCATCATTAAGGACATCAAGTGGTTTTTCAAAAGAAAGAAGGTCTTGAAAAGGAATAGGATATAATATTTATTTTTAATATTATATGCCTAAAAAGGCTCAAAGGATGAAGACCCAAGGAAGGAGAAGCAAGTTTAAAATAAATAATAATATTATATTATTATAATATTTCGGGCCAAATAACAAGGTGAAGAAAAACAAGGTTCAAGTTGAAAAGACCCATGAGCAGTTTACAAAAGATTTAATTTAAATTAAAGTATTTTAATCCTTGATTATAATTTTAATTTAAATTAATAATGGGTGCAAGGGTTTTAAATTTAATATTTAAAATCTAATTCAAAGTTTAAATTCAAAATTGGTCATGTAAAAGACAAAAAGCATGTGTATTTATATAGGAAATAATTCTCATTTCCTAAGTTTTTGGATATACACCTTCGAATGCAAACTAAGGAGGAAATCATGTGCTGCATTACTTGGAGGAAGAGAAATTCGTATTTCAAAGTGTTGGAGGCAAACCAAGGATTAAGGCCAGTAACGTGGATAGATAAATCCACCAATGACGATAGGGCAGGCAACAATTGAGAAAGCGTTAGGGCTTTGTAAGAAAGGGATCATGGGTTTGATCCACACGATTGACATTTTTGCTAAAGGAAATAAGCCTTTATTTCGTTTGGCATGTTTTTTCGAGAGGCAACATATATAGGGGAACATGCACCTAAGATTTCATGTGGGCACATAGTCCACTTGGTGACCTAGTTTTGGGTTAGGGTGTTGGAGAGGCTACGTCATGTGTCTGAATTTCACCGAAGACATTTTGGTGAGCAGAATAGTTGAAAGGTATGCTATACACATTTTTATTTCTCCAAAGGTTTTGAAATTCAGAAATTTCTTAGAAGGTTTCATAAGTTGGAAGCTATAAGGTTTTTGAGGGAGGTATAAGGTAAACTAAATTTAAATATTTTATTTTGATTTTTTGGTGATTGAAATTTATTTTATAAAGTTGGAGTGATAAGGTGTATAAATGAAATTGTTGTGTATTTTGTTATAATAAAGATGTTGACTTATATTGTGTAAGTTTGGAGATTATAAGGTGTACTAAGAGATTTGATATTTTTGTATGGTAAAATAATTATTGGGAAAATTATTTTGTGGAGATCTTGAGATAGGTTGTGGTTACTATTGTCAATCTTGACACACCTTGTAAAAAAGATGCATAGTTAATTCTGTTTTTGAAAGCGCTCATTGTAAAATTCCTTTTTTCATGAAAAATGGTCAAAGGCGTTGCGATTCTAAAGCTTTCCCTCATATGGGTCTGCTCCTTCTTAAGCTTTTCTACATTTTTCTTTTCTTTATCCTGTTCTTCTGAAGTTTTTTAAATTTGGTATGTTGCATGCAAAATTGTATATATTTTAGCATGGGCAATCAAATGTTAAATTTTCATCTCCAGCTCTTCCATTTTTGGTTCTATTCCTTGCTTAGCTAGAGGATTATTTGCAAGATGATCGAAGGATTAAGGAAGCAAAGTAGATAAAGTTGCTAAGTGCAGATAGAATTTAAGCTTATTCAAAAGAGAAGCCTCTAAAGAATTTTCCAAGTCTATTGCTTAAAGCAGAAAGCGCTCCACTTGGGAGCGCTTTGCTAAAAAGCGCTCCACAAGGGAGCGCTTTCCTCAAAAGCACTCCACTAGGGAGCACTTTCCTCAAAAGCGCTCCACAAGGGAGCGCTTTCCTCAAAAGCGCTCCACAAGGGAGCGCTTTCCTAAAAAGAGCCAGAGGGATATTGTTAAAAGGAGCCAATGAACAAAAGGAGAGGTCCATAGTGCATTTCCTATTTCACCACCCTAAAACTATTTTTGAGACCGTCTGATTGATGATCGTCATCAGAAACTTCTAACTTCAATATCAAGTTACCTATAATTTTGGCCTGACTGTTCCAAGTCTTCATCGGAACCTTCCACTTTTAATGATAAATTGGGATAAGGTAGACCATTTCTAGTTGTCACCAAATTTGAATCAGCCCATCATGAAAGTGGTTGAATACCAATTCATCGAGCGGTAGTTTTTCTCCTATATAAACCCCCCTTTTCTCTGTAAATGGATGGATAACTTCTGCTAGAAAAGCAGTTCTATACTTTGGATCCCGTTATCGAAATAAAAGCTTCTAGCTCTAGTGTTGAGACTTCTAATCTGTGTATGAATTCTACTCTATTATTTCTATTAAGTTAGTTTCTTTACGGTCAGTTTAATTCTATTTTCTGGATTTCACTGTCGGTAGAGGGCTTGCCCCTGGAATACTTGCTGGAGTTTGCATAGTTAAGAGGTTTTTCATACTAGTTTCTATTAAAGGTTTATTGTTTTGATTGTTGTTGGTTCAAATATATAAGTTGCCTATCGTGCTTTCGGTCCATCACCCCACACTTTCGGCTTGTAGCCATTTCCCATTCCTTTTAGTCATTTCATCCCTTTCTGTACATTCCTTACCCTTAACCCAAAGTCCCCATTTTTACTTTTTGAAGTAGTTGTATACTTGAAACCTACTCTCAAAATAAAGGCTTCTAGCTACGGTTTAAGTCCCCAATCTCTGTGTAATATTTCTACTCTATGATTTCTATTAAACTAGTGTTTCTGTTCTTCAGTTTAATTTTATTCTCTGGATTTTGTTGTTGATAGAATACTGGTCCCTGGAATCCTTGCTAGAGTTTACATAGGTTCTGAGGATTTTATACTACTTTCTATTATAAGTCATTATTTTGATTGTTGTTGGTAAAAGTAGATAAGTTGTCTATCATGTTCTTGGTCCATCATCCCAAATTGTCGACCTTCGGCCATCTCCCCTTCCTTTCCATAATCTCCCATCTCTTTCAGTATCTTTCTATCCCTTATCTCCAATCACCCATTTAATTTTTGGAACCAACCCTACTGGAGATTGCCATGGAGGACATCCCTTTCCTTCGAGCATTCAATGCTTGGCAGTGGGCCTAGGGCACTGCAGACTTAGAAAACCTGTATCTAGGCCGGTTCGATTGCCAACAGTTTTTGGCATGCCCGATGGGACCCAAACGTTCCACATTTTATCAGTATTAAGAAGTGATGTTCATCTTAGTATTGTTCAATCTGAACATCTGGCGACTCTACTAAACCCAAGATAGCTCCAAATCTCGTAGACCAGTGTAAAATCTCCCGCCTTCATGCGTACAAGGTGGAGGGCTAGAAATACAAAAGAAGAACCCAAATTCTATGAGCTCGACATCGACGCTTTAGGAGAACATCCTAGGGTGGTCGGGTCAAATATTTTGCTTGTCGAGACATCATCACAAGAAGTTGTTCAAGATTCACAGAATCCAACTCCCGACAACACAACTACCAGCTTGCCTCTGAATCCGTCGAATTCTTTGGATCATCAGTATACTCTGGCTCCACCAGACGTTCAACCAGGTGCTCCGAGTGTTCCGACTATTTTGACTCAACAAGTTCTACCAACTCCACCGCTCCTCACCAATCTACCTCCCTAGATGGCCCAACCAGCTCTGCCTAGGCAGTTCGTAGCTTGGAACCATACGGGACCGCTTGCTTTACAGGCCCAACACACGGTCCCGCCCATAGCTTTGAAAGCTCTACCTACTTACGATGACATGGGAAAGATGATGCAAGAGCACATACAAGATGTCACAGGATTAGTGACCATCCATCAAATCACCAATGAAGACGTCATGGTGAAGTTGTTGGTTCTTTCACTAAGAGGTAAGCTTCTTTATTGGTACCGGTCGCTCCCGCCCGACACCATTACTACATGGGACCAGTTGGTTGGGCAGTTGATAAGGGGTTTCAATGAACAAGCAGACCCCTTCTCTCTGTTACACCAGTTTACTACTATTCAAAGGCATCCTCAGGAAGAAATAACTGACTTTAACGTTAGATTCGCAAGAACCTGGCAAAGAGTCACAGATGGTCTCCGACCCACACCTGAGCAGGCTGCATTTTATTATCTAAGAGCTTTCCACTCAGATATAAGCATTAACATCCACCATGCTAATATCAATACATTCCTCACTCTCTACGAGCAGGCCCAGAAAGCCGAGGCTGACCTAATAGCTATCGAGAAGTTACCTCCCAAGGCAACGACCCCGATTTATCCAGATTTCCCCCAAAATATGTATCCAAGTGCATCCGCTCCTCCTACATCCCAAACGCACCTTAGCCAATCTTGGAATCCACATTCCCAGTATCGACCTATGCCTATGCCTCAATACCAAGCACCCATTGTTCCCTAGTTACCCGCTCCAACGCAATACCTAGCTTTGCCAGCGCCACCAACATTGGCCCCATTACCTCCAAGTCAAGTAGCTGCTAACCAAGCGGTTGTAATCGAAGCTCAAGCTAAAGAGCTATCAAAAGTTAAGGCTTACATGAAGATGGTGGCAAACCAGATGAGCGCCATAAGGAAAAGATAAGATGATCAAGGATTTCACCAGAGGAGATTCCCTCCTCCCTCGATCACCAAAGAGCAAGCAACCACTGGCACTCAAAGGCAACACGAGCAAAATTCAGCAGTGATGAACACCGAAGAGGTCGGTACCTCTGATTCCTTCTATTGGTGTACCACGTGCAATGATCCGCACAATGAAGAAGACTGTATGGTACATCTAAATTATGTGCAGACACTGGCTGGAGGACCCTATGAGCAAGTTAATATGATCAGGGAAGCTGGTCAAAATCTCATGACATCATCAGCTGAGCAAGTTTCCATTCTTACCAGGTCAGGAAAGAAACCTATCGAGGTAGATCCAGTTCAGATGGATCCATTGAAAGTGCCTCCGACACCTAAACCCACAACTAAATCATGGACTGGAGCTCAGCCATAGGCAAAAGCTCCCGATCCAATGACAACTGCTCACCAGTCCGATCGATTGAAGGACCACCTTCAACCTCGTGTTAGAGAAAGGATCTCACAGCCTAAAGCTACAACTCCTCAGCCACCAGCAGAAACACGGGAACAGGCAAGAGAAAAGCTTCGATACCCCTCACTCACTAAACGACAATGGGTAGACGTGATGCAACAATATCGAAAGATCTACGAACCTACAAGGGGAGCAGTGGAGCCCACCGCTTCAACATACAACATAGTCAAAGAAATGAAAAAGGCCCCCGCTAAGGTAAGCCTATATGACGCCCTTCAGCTTCCAGGTCAAGTTGATCTATTAGAAGAATCTCTCAAATTCACACAGGACAAGGAAAGCGGGCCAACTCAGACTATGTATTCTCAGCCATTAACAGCTTTGGCCACAGGTAAAAATAGGCCCCCGCCATTCTACCTATCCCTTCGAATGGAGGGATGGGTCATGCATAACTGCATGATCGATTCAGGCACCGCTACAACCGTCATGCCCAAAGCAGTATGTGAAATCATGGGTATGGAATACACCCGCAGCAGCCCTGGGGTGCTACAGTTAGATGGAACTCTAATAAAAATAGTGGGAGTGATCAAAGATGTGCCCATCCAACTCCATAAAATGCCACAAGTCACTATCATACAAGAGATCGTGGTGGTCGATTTGGAGCCATATTTTAGTATGTGCCTCTCACGAGAATTCACGACGAAGATGGGAGGCTACCTCTCCCTTGACTACACCCACCTAGAGATCCCCTTCAAAGGAAGAAGATTCAAGCTCTTCAATGAGAAACCTACTGGTTTTCACGTTGAGAAGCTTGAAGATGAAGAAAAAGGCTCAGTATCTATCAACTTGATGGCAGAAGAAATACAAATCAACTTGATGGAGGAAGCTCTAGTTGAACTCCAACTGGAGGATGACTTCTCCCTAACTGATTTCAACGTAGTCAATGGTATAGACTTAGGATGCTACATGCTCACTAAGCCTAAAAAAGAAAAGCAAGCTCACCCAACAATGCCCTCAACCTCAGACCAGCTTTGGAAGTTGTACTTTGATGGTGCACGATGTAAAAATGGAGCTAGCATAGGAATTGCTCTCATCTCCCCAACTGGCGAACAGAAGACTTACTCATACAGACTAGCTTGGAGTTGTACGAATAATGCGGCTGAGTATGAGGCTTTGTGCCTCGGACTCAAGAAAGCTGAGAAGCTAGGCATCAAGCAACTACAGATTTTTGGGGACTCTGAGCTAATCTGTAATCAAGTTACCAACAAGTGTGTCAGCAAGCAACACTACCTGAAGGTGTATCGCAACAAAGTGTGGGATTTGTTTGATACCTTCGATGCGCTAAATGTCAAGTCCATTTCAAGGGAAAAAATAAGCTAGCCGACGTCCTAGCTTCCATTGGCGCCCAGTTTTCACCAGTCGATGGCATGATGCACAAACCAAAGATGGTAAGATCAATTTACCGACCTTTCATTCCCGATAAAAAGCTGCATTGGCAAGTGTTTGATAATGATGAACAACTTGTTAACTTCTTGGTCAATGAAGCATCAACCATCGAAGGGCGGGCTCTAAATGAAGAAGACCATGAAGGTTTGATTCAGTTGAAAAACAATCATATCCCGAAAGGCCTGATCACACTGGAAAGTCTCTTTGATAGAAATGATAGGCCTATCGACCATAAGATCAAGGTCGACCAGAAGGAGTTCATCAACTTGGAGTTAGAATCAGGGAAAGTCATCATGGTAGGGACCGACTGCACCACCGAAGAGCTCCAACAGATCCGAGTTCTATGTAAAGAATACCCCGACATCATCGCCTGGTGTTATCAAGACTTAAAGGGGTACGACAAGAATGTCATCCAGCATACCATCGAGTTAGAAGAGGGTGTCAGACCCTTCAGATAGAAGCAACGACCTATAAATCCAAAGGTCGAAACTCTTATGAGGACTGAGTTATTGAAGATGCTCGAAGCTAAGATCATATATCCGATTAAGCATTCTTCCTGGGTGGCTAACCTAGTTCCAGTGCGGAAGAAGAATGGTGATATTCGGTTGTGTATAGACTTCCAAAATCTGAATCAAGCGTCGCTCAAAGATCACTACCCACTACCTCAGATTGATCAAATCCTTCATGTAGTGGTAGGGGCACAAAGGTTCTCCTTACTGGATGGGTTCTCAGGCTATAACCAGATATGGGTTAAAGATGAAGATCAGCACAAGACCGCATTCATGACCAAGTGGGGCACTTTCACCTATCAACGGATGCCTTTCGGCCTTTCCAATGTCGGAGCTACCTTTCAAAGGGCAATGGACCTCGCTTTTGGTGAATTACTCAATCATGTCATCATAATTTATTTAGATGACATGACGGTCTTCTCTCATAAAAGGGAAGAACATGGCTCGCATTTACGACAAGTTTTTGAAAAATGTCGAGAGTTCGGGGTCTCCATCAACCCCAAAAAGTCAATCTTTGCAGTGAAAGAAGGAAAGTTGCTCGGGCATATTATCTCTGAAAAGGGATTAACAATCGATCCAGCTCGAGCAGAAGCGCTTCTCCGACTTTCACCTCCCACAAATAAAAAGGCCTTGCAGTCCTTTTTTGGACAGATAAACTTCATCAGGAAGTTCATAGCCGATTTTGCCTAGGTGATAAAACCAATGGCCCAACTCTTGAAAAAGGGCACCGAATTCAAGTGGACTGATGAGAGGAGGTAAGCTTTTCAAGAGATTAAAGAGTGGATTGCTCAAGCTCCCATCCTTATCAACCCCGACTACTCACGAGATTTCATCTTATACGCGGTCGGAGAGCCTGAGAGTTATGTCATGGTACTAACCCAGAAGGGTGAAGACGGAGATGAACGTCCGATTGCGTTTCTCAGCCAGATCATTCAGCCTCATGAGGAGAAGTTCAATTTCATCGAATGATAGGTTCATGCAGTGATGAGGTCCCTCCAAAATTTTAGGCACTTTGTATCTCAAAGCAAAACCATCGTATATGTCATACACCCTGACGTCCGGAGCTTCATCATCCAAGGTGAGTTAGGGAATAGAAGGGCAGGTTGGGTTACCAAAATCCAAGAGTTTGATATTGAGATACACCCTACCAAGTTGGTTCGAGGCAGAGCGCTCTACCAAGAGTTAGCTAAAAATGCTACGATCGAAGCTATGATTCCAGACTCAGATAGCCTAAATTTTGAAAGCAACTTGGCTATCCCACCCACTAGTGAATCAGACTGGACAGAAGACCTGATCAGATATTTTGATACAAGTCGATGCCCCTCACACCTCGATGCTTCACAAAGAAGAATATTTCATCTACAAGCTAACAGGTATGTCCCGATGCCCAATGGCCTTTTTTATCAAAATATTGATGGGATCCTTTTAAGATGCATTAAGGAATCCAAAAAGGCTAAAATCTTGGAGGAGTTTCACTCTGGTGTTTCGGGAGGGCATTTTTTCGATAGACCGATGGCATTAAAAATCATCAAAGCAGGTTACTATTGGCCTACTCTCTTTTTGGATACCTTCAAAACCAGCCAGTGCTGTGATAGTTGCCAGCGTTACTCAGGAAGGGTTAGGAATGCATCGCTTCCTCTCCACCCCATTCGGGTGGAGACTCCATTCCAGCAGTGGGGTTTGGACTTCATCGGGATCATCAATCCAAATTCTTCTACCGACCACAAATATATCTTGACTACTATGGACTACTTCACTAGATGGTCAGAAGCAATTCCAACCAAAGAGGTGAGCCAGGAGGTGGTCATCTCCTTCCTTGAAGGTCTGATCACTCGGTTCGGAATCCTGGAATCCATCATCTCGGACAATGGTTCTCCTTTCACTGGTGCAAAAATTTGTGAATTCGTGGTCAAATATGGAATTTACTTGAAGGTTTCATCTAACTATTATCCGTAGGGAAATGGATTAGCTGAATCCATGAACAAAAACCTATTGCGAATTCTCAAGAAATCTTTGCAAAAGAATAAAAGGAGCTGGCACCTACTTTTGAATCAGTCCCTATGGGCTGATCGAATTTCCATCAAGCGGTCTATCCAGACTTCGCCCTATTCATTGGTGTATGGCAAAGATGCGGTCTTACCTACACACATTGAATTACCAGCCTTACAACTTCTTAAGTGGCTCGACGTTGAAGGAAGCCAACTTAGCCCAATGGATGCAAGGCTGGCACAGTTGATAGAATTAGAAGAAGAAAGAGAAAAGGCGTACGAAGTCTTCGCCAAGCATGCCGAAACCACCAAGAGCTGGTTTAGTAAGAGAACTTCCGACCGGGTTTTCAACGTTGGGGATTTAGTTTTGAAGTGGAACGTCAAGAAATCAAAGTCGAGAAACCATGAAAAGTTTGATGCCTTTTGGGAGGGTCCATTCTGGGTCTCTGGCGTTCATCAGATAAATTCATTCACACCTGGAGACATGGAAGGCGATGAGCTCCCTATTCCAGTTAACGGTTTCCTGCTGAAACCTTACTACCCGCCAAAGCCCGATGCTCTTCTCTAGCTGATCAGGTATTCCTCATGTATAGTCCCTTTTGTTTGTATAGTAGGGTAGTCTTGTCTTACTCTAGGCTTAGTCAAGAAAATGGAAGAAAGAAGTTCCTTCAAAAATACCTTCACCAAAGCTTTTGGCAGCCAGGATGAGGTTTTTAGTGAAGAAATTGCACCTGGTAGGCCGAGATGTTTTTGGAGGTCTGAAGAAGCTTTTTTAAGAACAACTTTGCTAAGATTTTTGCAGCCAGAGTGAGATCCTTAGTAAAGAAATTGCACCCGACAGGCCAAGATATTTCTCCAAAGGTGAAGCGCTCCACAAGGCCGAGCTCCAACAAGTGGAGAGCGCTCCAAAGGTGAAGCGCTCCACAAGGGAGCACTTTGCCCAAAGCAGCGCTCCAACAAGTGGAGAGCACTCCAAAGGTGAAGCGCTCCACAAGGGAACGCTTTGCCCAAAGCCAGAGCGCTCCAACAAGTGGAGAGCGCTCCGCCCAAAAGGAATAAACAAGCAGTTAAATTTTTGGAGGCGCTCCATCGGGAGTTGCTCCCATTTATTTTAACCGTTTTAATTTTTTGCTTTAGCTATAACCATATTTTCCTCGTTGTCCTCCCCTTTTTAAATGCTTTAAGTTTTAGTTGCCCGCTCTAATTTTGCCAAGTGTTCAGGAAGATTTTATGCATCATTAGGGGTCATTTTTCAAAACCCTAGGTAGGCACGATTTTTAAAAGAAAAGCAGGTCGTACGGTTATCAAATCGAAACATTCTTCAGCCTCCGTCAGCCAAAATTGACCTTTTCTCCAAATCTACCGACACCCTTCCCGACCAATAATGGTGCGCCTCGTAGGAGCGTCCTTGTCCACCATCAGTATTTAGTTTTCCAAGAGAAATCCACCCGCACGAAGAACTCTAAAAATGCCCGATTGCATGCACGTTCACCCTGGCATTAATAAGGAGTGGTCTACATTAGAGGTGGTGGTTCCAAGCAACGATATTATAAAATGAAATGCTCTCTGGCCAAGTTCAAACTCACTCCCAAAATTTCCTACAACTCTCGAACCAGAAATCCTTCGAAGTATTCGACCACCATGGGTAAGAAAGGAAAGCAAGTAGCCGAAGAATCAGTAATTGAAGAAACTTCGAAAGAGAAGAAGCCAAAAGAAAAGGTCCCAAAAAGTAAAAAACTAGACAATGAAGCTACCTCAACGGTGGTTTAGATTCGAAGAAGCTTCAGAAGAAGAAGAAGGACATCGAAGAACTGGTGCCCTGGCAACACCCTTTCCTCCGCTACAGGGACTATCTGGTAACGAACGGAGATATAGAGCAACTACGTCGAGATGTTGAAGAGGCGACCAAGGATGATCCAGTTGAAGACCAGTTAGCAGGTGTACTCTACTCGCACTTGTATTTCTACATGTGCACTCTGGTCCATGCCTGTCCAGAGTTTATTCATGTAGTGGCCCAGAATTATGACCCTATGACACGGACGGTTCGAAATGCTCAAGGAGCTCCGATGTTCGCAATTACCACAGAATCAGTCTAGGAAGCTTTCACCAGGGGAGAGAAGTACCCTATCAGGGTTGTTCCACAAAGGTTGTATACAAATGAGGAAGCTGCCAGATATCAACCAACTTCCTAGATGAAATATTTTATGGTGAACCAATTGCAAGATGCGACGGTGGCTAGTAACCTACCTACACTCCCAAGGCATTTGGCTGAGTTCTCACAGCCTAAAATATACTCCATCCTAGCATGGGTGGTAGGATTGGCCACTGATGAGTGGGTCACCGACTGGCAGGTTGTCATGGCCAAGGCTATTTTAGACAACCCAATTTATTTCCCCTCTAAGGCGAGGCCAGGTTCTAGCCCAGTTTTTTATGATTGGGCCAAATTTATCGCACGATAGCTGCATGCCTCTTTGGCTTTCCTTCACGATGACTAGAGCCACCAATTCAGATTATCTTTCGTAATGGTGTGGTTATTTTTTTGGCACATGCACGAGAATTTTATCTTCATCCACAAGCAGCAAACCGACGACGAGGGGAAGCCACTGCCAGTTTACCTATGGACCGAGAGTTTCACTGTAAGTAATTCGTATTATGTTTTTAATCAACTTTTTGGGTCCGACTTTGGCTTTGATTTGTGGTCAGTGTGAGCGCTTCTCGACAGAGTTGAGGGAGCAGTTGGTGGAGCAACGGTTGGGAGATACTTTCCTCCTGACATAGGGTTACGTCATCAGGATATACAATTTTTCTGAAAAACCTTTTTTATTACCCTTTTACACCACTCCGTTTCTATTCATTGTGGAGGTAGCCCACCAGTTGGATCACACTAACCAAGAGTATGGAAAGGGTCATGGGAGAAAGGTCATAATCTCCACCCCTTTCAAGTTTGGAGGGGTCAAAATAGCACAATGTGGTCAAAATGCAGTTTTAACCGTGGTACTAGCCCAGTTCGGATTAATTGAGCTCCCCCATCGATGGAAATGGGATCCGTTGGGTATAATACAGAAAAATATTAAGGTACAAGCTTTTCATAGCTGCCCATGGTCAGACATGGAAAACCAGTGCAATAATCCACTTGGCTTGGAGCTTGAGTGGCATGTGGATGAGATGGAGCCGCTCCCGCCTTGGTTGGATTTTTATACTATGGAGTTTGAGTACAATCCCGTTGTGAATCCAGAGCAGAAGCTGACTAGGTCTATCATAGCAAGTATAAAGGTCAGGTATCCAAAATGGTCAAATCACAAAGTAGAACAATGGTGGATCATGAGGGTACACCAGGGCAAACCCTCAGCTAATAAGCTTGCAATCGATGACCAATTTTTTGACATTTATGAAAATAGCTTTCGCATTTTTCAACCATTTTCCTTTGCTGCTATCGTGCCCAAGGCAGGGCGCCCCCAGATGAGGTTGATGACTTGGCTCACCCACGGCATAGCTCGCCAAGCATGGGCAAAGCTATCATGAGTGCTTCCCCCTCCATCGAGCAGAAGTCCAAGGCTAAGAGCGCTCCTTTCAAGAGAAAAGTCGAGGCACTTCTCCCGCAGAAGACCACAAAAAGGCCATGAACTGGGACCCAAAAGACTTTTGGGATAGTAGTGCATTCAGGCACTCTAGCTCCTCCAAACCCTAATGAAGTAGTTGTAGAAAAAGAGGTTGTGACAGTAGAGATAGATCAACAGAAACCTCTAAGTATTGAACTTTCAGCCGCTCAAGATGACCAAGGGGACAAGGTAGCTGAGATATCCATTCAAGAAGAAGTTGTGCTTGAACTATCCCTGGCTGAAGAAATATTTGTAGCTAAGGAGGTAGCTACGCCCAAATCACCCAAAGCAGCCATGACTGACCATATTGAAGACAAAGTAGTCACAAAACAAATCGGAGAACAAAAGGGCGAAGCTGAAGTGTCTGTCCCAGGAGCGCCAGCCACAAAATTAGTCGAAGAACAGAAGGGTGAAGATGGAGGACAGGTGGCCTTCCCAAAGCTTATAGAGGCTAAAAAGGTGGGAGAAGAGGACAACTCCAATATTTCAGATAAGAAAGGAGATAGAACGCAGTCGCTGGAAGAATCTCTCATGACCTCTTCCTCTATGAGGCTCGAAAGTACCCGAAGCCTCCGCAATAGCATTTTCAATAGTCCCCAACATTCCTATTTTAGTAACCCCTACGTTGAGTGCATCCCCTATTCCAGAGCTAAGCGGCCTGGGCCTTCGAGTTTCCCAAGAAGATTTCCTATCTCCCACTAAAATGCAAACGCCCTTAGTTCCCCCATTTGCTTCTTATGCAAAAGTCCCTAATCCTTTTGTAGTCTCCACTTCTACCATCTCTTCCCCTTGCATTTCGAAGGTTCCCTTTGCCCGCTTATTTGGTGCTTCTAACTCAGGCATTTCCTCCTCTCCTCCCACTCCCCCACATCTTTTGATTCATCCACATTTATAACGCCCAAGCCCACAACCGTACAAACTCAAGCACCTCCGAGGGTTAGCGCAATCGCTTCCCTCTCAGCTTCCTCTATAACTCCAAGCCTACAGCCCGACTCCCCATTCTTTCCATCAATGCCTATTCTTGGATTAGGGGTCCCTGAGCCTTTGGAGTCAGAGCTGGAGTTGTCACAGCAGTTAGCTGCAACTGAAAGCATCCGTAGAGCCAAGAAAAATTCTACTAAGTGGCTCAAAGATCGTAGTGAGAGGGAGGCTTTAGCTTTGGCTCAGACATGCAAAGCTTATATTCTGGATCCTGAGTCTATGGACATGCACACGGTTGAAAAGATACCATTGGTGAGCAAGCCTTTGGGGGAGATGACCCCAACCAATTATGCTCTCAGACATACAAGTTTCAACGTGGCTAGGATGAATACTCAAGAAAAAATGGAGGAGGTTCAGGTAGGCATTGGCTCTATCTACGCACATGGAGAGCATTACAGGTTCCTATATTTTAAAACCTAGTCCGAGGTTGATCAGCTACAGGAAGAATTGGCAGCAACAAGAAGGAAGAATGAAGAGCTAGAATGAGATCATCAAGGTCAGATCAAAAGGCTTAATTCTAAGGTTGAGGAGCTAGAAAAGAAAATACAAGAGCTTGATGCCTATGGCGCTGACCTCAAAATGGTGAATGCTCACCATATCCGGGAATTAGCTGAAGTGAATCAGGTCAACCAATGACTTACTATTCAGATCAAAGAGCTGGAATCCAAGCAAGCGCCCAAAGCGCAGCCTCCTGACTTACCTTCTAGAGAGCGCTTGCAAGAGATGCACCTATATTTCTTGAGGGATTTCCCTCAAAGGGCTACAAAAGGAATCAAAGCTCTTCAATTTTATAAAGAAGCGCATGAGGCCATTCTTGTTGGGGGTCCAATTCTAGAGTCAGCCCAAGCAGATGTTAATTGTTGGCTGGACTTGGTGGTGCAGCTCAGAAAGATAGAGGATGTGCCTATTCACTTTGAACCTATGAGTGACTTAGCCCGATCATGGGCTAATGCTAAAACTACCTTGCAGTATTATTACACAAAAGTTGAGCTTTCCAAAAAGGCTCGTTCAACTTCAGATGCTCTTCTGCAAGAACGCGAGATTGCATTACGGTACTTGGAGGCCCTCATTGACATTAAGGCCCCCGGTTTCACTGATCCAGATCATCCTCCTCTATCAATAAAAGAATTGGAACCTATGTGGGCTAATTTTGTTGAAAACCCTACTGACATAGACACTTTGAATGCCTCCAACTCAGACGCACAGATCATTATGCTCATGACAAAATATTCTCAGATTGAATCCTGTTTAAAAGAATTTGATAGGATGATGGTGTTTGTTGATCTGGAGCGGATTAATGCCTATCACTATCTTATTTTTGAGCTTCAAAAATACCCACCATATTCTTATGAGCGTTGGAATGATGTTGCGGCTATATATGAGCATGTGTTTAAAAAATCATTGGATCAACTTCTTCCTAAGCGCTCCATGCCTAGTGAGGAAGATAAGACTGAAGGTGAATCTAGTTCAGAAGATGAAGATTCTGATGAACAAGAAGAGGAAACGGATGAAGGATCTGAAAGCAACGAGCAGCAAGAAGATAAAGAGCCCAGTGAAGATGACACAGAAGAAAAATATCAAGAGAAAGAGAATGACTCTGCTACCCAAGGATGAAGGCCTGGGATCTTTGCATTGAGACCGGCTCAATACCCCTACGAGCCGCCAGATGTGTTGTCAATCTTGACACACCTTGTAAAAAAGATGCATAGTTAATTTTATTTTTGAAAGCGCTCATTGTAAAATTCCTTTTTCATGAAAAATGGTCAAAGGCATTGTGATTCTAAAGCTTTCCCTCATATGGGTCTGCTCCTTCTTAAGATTTTCTACATTTTTCTTTTCTTTATCCTGTTCTTCTGAAGTTTTTTAAATTTGGTATGTTGCATGCAAAATTGTATATATTTTAGCATGGGCAATCAAATGTTAAATTTTCATCTCCAACTCTTTCGTTTTTGGTTCTATTCCTTGCTTAGCTAGAGGATTATTTGCAAGATGATCGAAGGATTAAGGAAGCAAAGTAGATAAAGTTGCTAAGTGCAGATAGAATTTAAGCTTATTCAAAAGAGAAGCCTCTAAAGAATTTTCCAAGTCTATTGCTTAAAGCAGAAAGCGCTCCACTTGGGAGCGCTTTGCTAAAAAGCACTCCACAAGGGAGCACTTTCCTCAAAAGCGCTCCACTTGGGAGCGCTTTCCTCAAAAGCGCTCCACAAGGGAGCGCTTTCCTAAAAAGAGCCAGAGGGATATTGTTAAAAGGAGCCAACGAACAAAAGGAGAGGTCCACAGTGCATTTCCTATTTCACCGCCCTAAAACTATTTTTGAGACCGTCTGATTGATGATCGTCATCAGAAACTTCTAACTTCAATATCAAGTTACCTGTAATTTCGGCCTGACTGTTCCAAGTCTTCGTCGAAACCTTCCACTTTTAATGCTAAATTGGGATAAGGTAGACCATTTTTGGTTGTCACCAAATTTGAATCAGCCCATCATGAAAGTGGTTGAATACCAATTCATCGAGCGGTAGTTTTTCTCCTATATAAACCCCCCTTTTCTCTGTAAATGGATGGATAACTTTTGCTAGAAAAGTAGTTCTGTACTTTGGATCCCACTGTCGAAATAAAAGCTTCTGGCTCTGGTGTTGAGACTTCTAATCTGTGTATGACTTCTACTCTGTTATTTCTATTAAGTTAGTTTCTTTACGGTCAGTTTAATTCTATTTTCTGGATTTCACTATCGGTAGAGGGCTTGCCCCTGGAATACTTGCTGGAGTTTGCATAGTTAAGAGGTTTTTCATACTAGTTTCTGTTAAAGGTTTATTGTTTTGATTGTTGTTGGTTCAAATATATAAGCTGCCTATCGTGCTTCCGGTCCATCACCCCACACTTTCGGCTTGTAGCCATTTCCCATTTCTTTTAGTCATTTCATCCCTTTCTGTACATTCCTTACCCTTAACCCAAAGTCCCCATTTTTACTTTTTGAAGTAGTTGTATACTTGAAACCTACTCTCAAAATAAAGGCTTCTGGCTACGGTTTAAGTCCCCAATCTCTGTGTAATATTTCTACTCTGTGATTTCTATTAAACTAGTGTTTTTGTTCTTCAGTTTAATTTTGTTCTCTGGATTTTGTTGTTGATAGAATACTGGTCCCTGGAATCCTTGCTGGAGTTTACATAGGTTCTGAGGATTTTATACTGCTTTCTGTTATAAGTCATTGTTTTGATTGTTGTTGGTAAAAGTAGATAATTGAACATTGTTTGTGAGTGTGAAGCATATTGAGTCTCTAACCATTCTCTATATGTTTCTGTAAGTTAAACAAGATTATGTGTGAAACTTGTTTATGTGATTAAAGAGGTTTTTTGTGATAGATTGAGTTGAGTTGAATAAGATTTTGTGAAATATTGTGAGCAGATTTGACGTAAGTCCTAGAGTGGAATTTAGGACAGAGTTAAGCAAGCTTTTGTGAAAGCTTGTGAGCAGATTTGAAGTAAGTCCTAGAGTGGACTTAAGGACTGAGTTGAGTAAGCTTTTGTGGAAGCTTACAATGCAGATTTGAGGTAAGTCTTGGTGAAGACTTGAGAGTAGTTTGAGCAAGTTCTAGAGAGGACTTGTGGATAGATTTGAGGTAAGTCTTTGAGAAGACTTGTGAGCAGATTTGATTGATTGATTTATTCAAAACTTGAGTTAAGGTTTGGGGCAGATCTAGCAGAGTTGATTTGTGATTGGATCAAGCTTTATGTTAAGGCTTGAGGATAGATTTGAGGATAAATTTAAGAACAAATTTTGGTGTAGATTTGAGGACAGGTTTGTGCCAGACCAGAGACAGAGATTAAGGAGATTTGTGTTAGATCGAAGGACTGTGTTTAGTGCATATTTGAGATAGATATTGAGTAGATTTGTGTTAGATCGAAGGACTATGTTTAGTGTAGATTTGAGACAGATATTGAGCATATTTGTGTTAGATCGAAGGACTATGTTTAGTGCAGATTTAAGATAGAGATTGAGCAGATTTGTGCTAGATCGAAGGACTATGTTTAGTGTAGATTTGAGATAGAGATTGAGAATATTTGTGCTAAATCGAAGGACTATGTTTAGTACAGATTTGATAGAGTTAAGATCAAGCTTTGGAGGTGACAGATCAGAGGATAGTAGTCTCCAGTGGATAGATATCCATTAGCCATGGCAGTGAGGACAGAGGTCTTCTGAGTGAGGATAGGAGTCTTCAGTGGAGAGAGAACCACAAGCCAATGCAGTGGAGGCAGTAGTCTTTTAGAGGATCACCAACCAAAGCAGAGGATAAGTAGTTCTCCTGTGGATAAAGTTCCACAAATCAGCTTAGGGGAATGGTGTCTCCTATGGATAGGCATCCATGAACTTGATTAGGGGATTGGTGTCTCCTTTGGATAGAGGTCCATAAACATTGTAATAGGTAAGGATTCCCAAGAGATTTGTTGAGAAAATTTTAGTAAAATATTTTCTCCATGGATGTAGCCCACATTAGGTGAACCACATTAAATTGGTGTGTCTATTTTGTGTGGTGATTTGTGCATTGCTTTGATTATTGCTATTGATATTGCCATTGATATATTGCATAATATTATTTGGAAAAAAAAAATTAAAAAGTGGTCTTATACTATTCACCCCCTCTTAGTATAAGCTTATGTTCTTGAGTTAGAAGTCTCCTCTGGTTTGGGACCTCCATCATCCCATGCCATAAGCCTCCTCTAGTTTAGGTTTTGTGGGACTTTCATATTTTATCATCAACTTCTTTATCAAATTCCAAGGTTCGGAGGGGGTAGAAGCAATTGTAGGTTTACTCTCATGTTGGATCTTATTGTAGGCCTTGAGCTCATGAAACAATGGCCCAAATTTCTATTTCCTTGTATGGGTTATTTTTTCTTATCAAACAAATTCAATAAGTGGGGACTACTTTTACTTCCAAGGTAGAGGTTCCCACCACAACCTCAACCTAGATTTTGGAAAGTAATTCCTTTAGGTTCATTTTTGTGCAATGAACTCACTAGGTGAATCTTCAAGGTGCTTTAACAAGCAAAGGATTGAGGCCTTCACCAAAACCTTAATTTGACTTCTTGTTAAGGGACAAATCTTAGCAATTTGGGTCCCACCAAGCATGTTATTTTAAATTATTGGGCTCCAAAACTTGTCCTTGTAACCCAAGCATTGTGACCCCCCATAATTTGGTTCTTTTTTGGGTGCATTTAGTGCCCTACGCCTCGCTTGGGGTACTAGTCCTAGGAAGTTCAGGGAGCATGGGATATGGATCCTTCAAACAACCTTTGAGGTTTTTTACCAAGGTCAACTCCTTGTTTGGGTGTAGTATTTGATGCTCTTCCTCCTACACTAGCCTAAACTATTGAGTTCTTAACATGCAAAAAGGAAAAGAGAGAAAAGCAAAAAAAAATATAACTAGCCTAACTTGCCTAAGCTATGGGTGGTGATGCACCAAATACTATAGTTCCCATTATGCATATTAATGGGATGAATGAACATATGAATAAAATAGGATAGTGAAATTTAACATGGTCTTAATCATGAATGGATGCGAATTGAGAGACTTTATATGAAAGCTAGAATAGATATTAGTCATAGCCCCCCATAAAAAGATACATGAATACTCAAACTAGGATAAAAATACTAGAATAGTCATAGCTCATTGCATTCATGTTAAAAGCACATTACATTCATACATAATTGAAAGAGGCTTGATAGCCTTGTTGGACGTTTTTCTTGCATCTTTAGGATTTATTTATCATGTTATAAGAAAAAACAATTACCAAGCAACAATTATAAGCTCTGGTGGACCTACCTCTTTAACCTAGGAATATAGTATTATATGATTCTAGATAGACTAGGCATGGTAAGTAAATCCTCTAGGTGAACTTAAAAATTTAATAGTTTGTGTTCATGCTCTTTCAGATCTATAACAAAAAAAGTAAAATTTTATGTTTTCTTGATCAAGATTCACAATAACAGTTCAATTATGCCTTATGTGTATGATCGGTGCCTTAATCCTTTGGGCTATTATAGCAAGATTTTAGAATAATTCAATGTAATAGAAAGAAATGGGAAAGAAATAATTGGTTCAATTAAAATTAATTTAAATATCATAATAAACATAATTGTTGACCAATGAAAGAAGCATCCATCCATATGTTCAAATAATGTAACATGTAATGGAGACACACACAAGACTAAACAAAATATATGATAGATAAGAAGCCCAAAATTGTATTAATATCAAAAGTTATTACATGAAGAGTTGGCTTGAAATTGCCATTGAGCTCTTTTAAATATTAATACAATAAAAATCCTCATTCAAATAATGTAACAAGGACTTTTCACTCTCTCGTTCCAATTTAGTAACAGTCAAGTCTCTAGACCTCTAGTTTAATATATAGAAATAATCACAGTTTCTTGAGCACTTCTCTATCATAACCTGCACAGTAATGGGAAGAATAAGAGATGAGAAATAAGGAAAGACACAAACAAAAATACAATAGCAAATAATGGGACACTCAAGTATACCTCTTAGCAAAAATATGCTATGCAAAAGCTTGATCCTTGATTCTGGCTATGGTTGTCTTTCTTATAACTTTGGTGGCTCTCTAACTATCAAAATTACTCCAATATGGACCCTCCACTTGTTGCCATCTCCTACCCTATTACTTTTTGGGTGTATTATAGTCTAATATTAGTTGTCTCAAGATTGAAAATGACTGTTAATTTCTCAAAATTAGATCTAGCTATCATCCACCTGGATTTCACTATTGGCTTGAACCTATGACCTTTTATTTTTATTTTCTTTTCTATTCATGTAGTGGGTCCCTTGCTGACTGGGTATCGATATCTTCATCTCAAATAGTTTCATAGTTTTGACTCTAAGCTATATTACAAAAAGAATCATTATTGTGACTTTATGCTTTGCAGATGGCTACCTTAGCTCTCGGACTTGCAATTCAACTCCTTTAGTCTTTCACCTAAAAATTTTACTAAACTCGAATGACTTCTTATCTATATTTTTTTTCTAAAATGGAGGCTTAATTGACACAATGGGAAGGAAGCAAGGGTTTATTACGAAAATTGGATAAAGGGATTTATGGTTTCTTTATAAGTGGATGATAATAAGCAGCACTATCATGCTAATAAAAAGGAGATAAAAAATGGGAATTGGAGGTACACAAATTAAGAAAAGTGCTAACAACATGGTACCTCCATAACTATATTCCATCGATGTGAAATTTCCATAACTATATTCCACCGAGGCGCAAGGACAATTTTGAGGTAGTCAAATTTTCAACTTAGGTGGTCATCTATCTAATCTACATCTCCTACTATCTCAACACTAGCAGACAAAGACTCTTGATATATTTATATCTTCTTCTACAACTTCCTACTTGCGCACTTTGATACATATTTGATGCTAAAACTTTCACTTTGGGCTTGGATGGGTGTCTTTCTGTATATAGGATGGAACTGATGGGAAACGTTTCATCAGCTGATGACTATAGAATCATCTTTCTTTGATCCAAAAATATTTAGCTTGCTTGAACTGGCATTTGTGCATCAACTTAATCTTTTACTCGTGTTATTTGACTTATGAGTTGGTTTCACCCTATGATGTTTTATCTTACTCCTTGATCTTGTCCATGTGTTTCGAAATTCTCCTCCTACTATTATCTTTTGGGATTTCTTTTATGCCCTTGAAGAAGGTGATAATTGAAGAAACCATTTGCCTTTCCTTTTTTTATAGTTGTAAAACCTTGCAAATTTCCAAACTGTATGAACTCTCTTGACTCTAGCTTGGCTCACTTCTTCAAGTTTTTAGCTTTACACTGGGTTGACTTGTCGCGAATATTTTATTCTTTGGATATTTTTGGGGTTGTCTACCATCAAATCGAGCTTCCATTTAAATTTCGATCACTTAATCAACCCATGTTGTCTTAAAGCACGTGCCTAGGTGGATTCGAGAAAAAAACTTGTACTTGGTCTGTGTGCTTGTAATTCCTTGATTGGTCCTTGGATGAGTCAACAAAATCTTCCTTAAATTGGGTGTTCTTATTACACCTGCTTTTCTCGGATGTAGGGTCCATAAAATATTTAATTTTAATGCAGCTTCACTTCGCGCATGCCATCAACCGAACGGGCTTTAATTCCTTCTTCCCACCACAACTTTCAACCGAACTCTCTTTGTTGGTAAACACAAATCAACCAAATTATTTTCATCCATCCATCAAGGCTCGATCAATTAAATATGGCTATCCATTAAATTTTGATCGAATGTCTTAGAGTGCCTTCATCGTAATTGCAACAGGAAAAATTAAGAATAGTTATAACAAATATTATAACCAAAAATTAAAGTTTCATGTACCTTAGTAGTGTAATTAAACCATAGGCATTAAAATAGTATTCAATAATCAAAGGTTTATATACAATTGCGATAGGCTAAAGATAGCCAACACGTTACTACCATGAAGGTAGCTAACAACAAATTAAAATAGCGCTAACCTACTAACAAGATAGGAAATTACGCTAACCTACTAACCATAAGATATTTGTAACAATGAATATCTTCAAGGTAAATAAAATAAGGTAATAAACTAAACTAACTACTTTAATAATTAAATTACCGAATATATCTAACCTAACATCCCCCCTTTATTACATTATTTTGAAATACAAAGAGTGGTGCGAAACAACTCAAATTTGACACGTGCACTTGCCATAGTGAATATATATGCAACTTGTTCATCGGTGGGAATGTAGTAACTTATATTCTACCCTAAAAAAAATGGTAATTACCCAAGATTGAAATCTAGATATTATCCAAGATAGGAATCTAGATATTATCCAAGTAATGGGATAATTACTTTAACATCCCCTCTTAATGTGAAGGAGAGAAAATGAAATATGCTAGTTTGCTGGCTCTAAGTGTACCTTTGGGACTATCTCTAGATATACCTATGAATTTACCACTGGGTCTACCATAGGATTTACCTTTATTTATAGAAGCCATACAACATTTCTTTCATCTTGGTTGAGTTGCTCTGGCTCGTGGCTCTAGTTGCTCTTGCTTAGGTCCACCTCTAGGTATGTTGCCTTTGGGTCTAAGAAAAATAAGTACTTCTAGAGTACTTAAGAAAAATGGGTCATCCCTCACTTTGCTTTAACAACAACGAATGTCCTTATTGTAATCTTTTCATCCTACCGGATTGCATGGGTAACTAACCACTGCAATCGCTAGGTGTACTAGAGTAGATCACTACATACAAGGTTCACTCTGTTACAATATTATTTTGCAAAAGTTTTGATAAGGTAGCTAAGGTGTCGATCGCTGTCGAAAATGCACCCTTATAAGTTTCCCCCTTTTTGCAAAACATGTTGTAATGGAACTTTTGCAAGAAGTTTGACTAAGGTGTCGGTCTCTGTCGAAAGTGCACCCTTATAAGTCGTCCTCCCTTTTTAGAAAAATATTCTATGAGGTAGGAAATAAATTTTTATCCCCCCCTAAGTGCAAAATATTTGCAACTTATGAAGCTTTTTAAGGCTTTTACAAAGATTGCCTCCTAGGCAAATTTCAAAAAATTCACCAGAAAAATCCCCCTTTATTACAAGTACTTCAAACAAAAAAAGTTGTTATTTATGAAGCCTAAAAAGAGGTACAATCCCCCTTTATTGCAAGTACTTCAAACAAAAATATTTGTTATTTATGAAGCCTAAAAATAGGTACAATCCCCCCTTTATTGCAAGTACTTCAAACAAAATTTGCTATTTATGAAGCCTAAAAAGAGGTTTGATTTTGATGACTTCTGCTTTTCTGATTGCCTTTACAAGTTTTATCTCCCTTTTGTCAAAATATGTTTTGAAGGAAGAAAGGAATTATCCCCCTTAGTGCAAACAATTGCTACTTTGAAGGTTCCTTATTTCACAAAAACTTGTTCTTTCTTTCGATATACCCTAAAAGAGTATTGAAAGAGAATTCACTCTAATTGATATTTAATGGCACCTGCCTAAAAACCCTTTTGAAAAAGGATGATTAGTTTGAGGAGTTTAATCCAAACAAGAAGAGTGAATTAGGGTTTTTATGGAGTGAATATCAAAAAATTGGTTTTACCTATGCAATAAATTACACAAATGGGTGTAAAATTTGGGGTTTTAATGATTTTAACTTAAGAGGTAATTGCAAAAATAGGAATTTAAATGCAATAATCCATCAAAAGTGCCCACAAATTTTTAACACTTAGGTGTCGAATTCTACCAAAAATACACCTAATTTAACAAAAGGTGTCGAATGCTATCGAAAATGCACCTTATTACAGTAATTTTTGCAAAATATTTGATCTTGTGTTTGCAAAAAAATTGATATTCAAAATTCTCCCCTTGTCTTACAATTTTGCAAAGAATGTGACAAAAAATAATTGCCCTCCTTTTTGTGTTGCAAAATAAACAAGTTTCATTGCTTCAACCCTTTGATTTTCACAATTTCCCCTTGTGTTACAATTTTGCAAAAGAAGAATCCAAATCTTGGTTTGTCCCCCCTTTTGTTTGCAAAATAAACAAGGTTGTGAAAATTTAGATCTTCAATGTGATGAGATCTTTCTCCAATTTGCAAAAAATGAATGTGCAATATTTTGTGTTATATCCCAAGTTTTGAGAAAACAAAATGCACAATTTGCTTTTGATTTTGCAAAAAGTTTTGATTTTCAAGTGCCTCCCCTCCTTGTGTTACAAATATGCAAAAAAGAATCACAATTTCTTATCCCCCCTTTGCTTTGAAAATTTAACAAGGTAGCACACCTTTCAAGTCAAGTCGACACACGATAAGCTTTTGAAAGGTTATCCAGAACCAGTCGACACACGACTTGGTTTTAGTGGACCCAAGGTCTATTCTTCATGAGAAAAACTCTTACTCTCAAAACTAGTGTGTTAGAAAAAATTTGAGAAAGTTTTAAATCTCCTAGATTTGCAAAAAAATGTGTTATTTATTTGTATTACATCTCAAAATTTTGAGAAAACAAAAACACAATTTTGATGTTTTGCAAAAAAATGGGTTTTCTCCTTTTCTTTGATTTTAATTTGCAAAAATAAAATATTAATCAACAAATTTAATTAATAATAAAATAACTTTGTTAAAATAAAATCAATAAAATAAAAAAAATTGATTTTTTTTAAAACAAAGATAATATTAAATTATTAAAAAATAATTTGAAAACCTTTAAAAATTGCAAAAAAAAAAAAAATGAAAACATTACCTTTTAATGTGTGCACCCTTTAGAAAAAAAAGGATCAACGTCATCGACGGGAGTCGAACTCCCAACCTCCCTCGATTGGCTTTTGTCGCACCTAGAATAGCCAGTCGAGCTATCTAGTTCGACGGGTTCAATATGGACCCGCCTTCACTTTGAAGGCGATATCCACCATGAGGCAGAAAAAAATAGCCCTTAAAAAGGCTTGTGGGATATTAATATCCCACATGCATGCTACCGTGCATGTTTTAGGCATTCAAAAACTGAAATACACCTTGCATTACTCGATTTCCTTTGGGCAATCAAAGCCCTTGTTTTGCCACATGCTCTAACCTATTAGTATACGTCATGCATGCATGAATCGACCACTCAAAACATGCCATGTCAACACCCCTTCAACAAATCGTGCAATGCCACGTGTGCAATGCTCCAGCCAACCACAATCTACCATGTTAACACAAATCGGCCAATCGCAGCGCATCAGCTAATTAGGGGGAGCCTTATGCTAGAGGCTAACCAGAGACATTGTCAAGGAGGAAGCAAACAAGGACTAATGCCTAAATAATTTGTATGAAAAGATGCTAGATTGGGTAGTGTAGATTAAAAATACACGCCAAACAAAAATAAATAAAATCACAATGATAGAGTACAGAATAGTTGCACAAAACAAACGATTTCTATTAATCGATGGAGTTTAAAAACTCCTTTTTGAATACAACCGGCCTCGTAACCCTTTATTTGTGATACACAGTTACAAGTTATGCTAGGGTTCTCCGAAACCCTAGCTGGCACAAATGGTGGCGCTTCCGAAGAATGTATCTTCAATCCCAACAGAGTGAGTGGGCTTTGTTGTATCCCTTGCTTGGACCACTCCAACTTAATCACCGCCATCAATAAACCGGATCTCGTCGTCAAAAACCCGCACACATTAACACTATCAAGGAGTTAGAAATTAATAAGAGGGCTCCACCGTGTGAGCCCTCGAAACAATCTAAAACCCTAGAAAAATGAAATGCAAGAATTCAATAATAGATCAAATAGAAGAAAAGAAGTTACTTGCTTTAAACTAATTTATACCTGTTCTTTGTTAACGCAGCTAGACCAGGCGACACCTGGAAGTAATGTGGCTGTCAAATCGGCTACGGAAGGCGCCCGGTGCACTCGCCGAACGCCCGCGTGCTTCGGATTAAGGTTTCGTACGCTGTCCGAGTCTCTGGTAGGTAAACGCCCGTGGGCACTTGGTAAACGCCCGTGGGCACTTGTAAACGACTTGGTAAGGGGTAAACGCCACGGGCACTTGCGACAAGAATGGGAGATTCTACGAATGTCGCAGAAGGGATGGCGAGAAAGCGACGAAGGGCGATGGATGGCGAAAAGGTAGCGAAGAGAGATAGAGGAGATAGCAGAGAAGAATTAGAATTCGAGATAGTGTATAAGAGATAGGGTTTGAGCCATCAAAGTGACTCTATTTATAATCTACTCTTAGGGCACACTTTAGGGTTTTAACGACACTTTGAACGTGTGGCTAAGATTAAAGTGGATCCAAGGGTAGAGAATAAATCTAGGTTGTGAAATGGATTAAGATGGATGGACGGATGAGATTAAATGAAGGATGGACGGCACAGATTAAATCACTTAAACTATTATTTAAATATATATATTAAAATATTAAAATATATATATAAATATTAATTTAAATAAATTTGGGGATGAAAAATGGCGGGAAAGGTGAAATTGGGCCAAATAATGGCGGGAAAGTGTGGATTTGGGCCAAATAATGGCGGGAAGGTGGATGACCGACACGTGGCCGACAGGAAGGTATAGATGACTTGCAAGTGGCTGGATTTTGGTGTCTACAGATGCCCTTTTGAGCCGCTTTGTGTGAAGACACAATGCAAGCACAAAAACTTAGGACACCCGAAAAGTCGGATCAGACGCAACTCTCTCTCAAGACTAAAGCACAACTTTGAAGACCAAAGAATAAAAGAATATTTAAAATTTATCAGCTTACCCCCTCAATTGGCGAGCGAGAATGGTTCTCACGAGCCAATTGGAAGAAATTTGGAAGAAAATGAACCGTTTTTGCCCCAACGGTGAAAAAGGGGTTGGTGTATGAACCATCTGTTTATGTCCCAACAGAAAAGGGGTTGGTGTACAAACCAAAAAAGAATATGATTGAAGACGATATGAGTGATGTGAAAGATGAACCATTTTCTACCCAACAGTTAGAAATGGATTTTTGCCAAATTTTAAATTCCATGATCATGTAAGATGAATTCTACTATTAGGGAAGTTAAAAATTGATAACGGATGCCCCAACTCCTGTGGGTGAATCCATACCGTTGATGAAATTGCCTTGTTGGCGCCATTGATATGCAGAGATGCAATATGAAAGAGTCCAGAACTTCGGAGATGCTCCTAGTGACCGTATGGATAATTCCTCGGTCGGAACCAATCAACCTAGGTAGCCTTAATCTCTAGCAAGACTCAAAATAATGATGATATTGAAGATTGTCCACGTTTAAGGCCCCATGAACTAGGCCATCAATGACAACTGTTGAGCAAATTAATCTTGGTATGAGGTCACTTGAAAAGTAGGATACCCAAAATTGATTTCCAATTTTCAAACAATGAAATAATTGATGATGATAAATGGTAAGTGTCCTTATGGTGGTTTAATCCTCTTACCGAATTGCATGGATGCAAATCGCCGCAATCGCCAAGGTGATAGAATATACCACTAGATACGAGGTTTACTTTAATTTAATTTGGCAAAAATATGCATGATGAAAGAAGAATGAATGAAATTGACGATAGAAGAATTGATGAATGTTGTTAATTTTGTGAAGGTTTTGAATTTTTTTAACCCAATTTGTAAATCAATGATGAATGATGCGCTTTTTGAGCAAAATGACAAAATTTGTTTCCAAAACTCGTTGTAACCTTCACAAAATGTTTTATTATGATAAGAAGAATGGATGGATGCAATTTGATGAAATTTGGAGGAGGTAAGCTTCAATTTTGTAAGTTTTGTTCTTTTATTCAATACCGACACCAAACGCCGTATGCATTTGGAGGTGGCGTAAACGCCCGCCGGTGTTTGAATGCATCATGAAATGCCCCACCGCGTCCGAATGCGCCATGAAATGCCCCACTACGTTTCGTGGCGCCAAAACCAGCTATTTAAACAGTTTCAGCGAGAATTTCGCTCATTTGTGCGTTCGAGCTTGAGAGAAGTGCGTCTGAGGGAGTGGAATGAAGTGAAGTGAAGTGAAAGGTTGTGTGGGAGAGTGAAGCACGCGGGAGCTATGGCGGAGATGGGAGCGGACGCGCCAGTGCAGCCAGCTGAGGTATTTGTTTATTTAAGCAAGTACTTTTATTTTTTTTTTTTTTTTTTTTTTTTTTTTTTTTGGAAAAAATTTGTAACCAATTTTTGTTTTGTTGTTTTGCAGCTTAGGGTGTTAGAGGCACGACACCGATTCTCCCCTATCATTCCGGGGATGAGGAGGTCATTGTCCCTGAAGACTGGGAGATATTGGAGGCAGTAGGGCTAGCGGAGGCAGCCCGGTTGGAGGTAGTTCGGGCAGATGAGGGGTACCTCTCGGCTTTGGCCGAGAGGTGGGATCCAGATCGGGGGACGTTCCAGCTCCCGACCGCAGAGATGACGGTGACGCTTGAGGATGTATACCGCATCCTCAAGGTGCCCGTGGAGGGGGCGCGGGTGGAGGTTGGACGAGATAGGGCCACGGAGATGGCCAAGTTGTTTGGGGATGACCGGAGGGAGATCCGGACGGAGAGCGGGGGATCCCTTACTTGGCCATGTATACGGCCAAGGAGTTGGTAGCGGTGGAGGCTCGGATGATGTTCGTATTGGCCAACATTGTGGCCCCGAACAGAGACGGTGTAGGTTTCCATGGAACTCGATGGGTGTAGTGAGCGAGATGCTCACTAATAGGGTAGTGTATGCCCGGGCGCCCGCTTTATTGGCGCAGGTGTACCGGGAGTTGTATGAGGTTCGAAGACGGGGCCGAAGGGCCTAGGCTGCAGCTTGGTTCTCCAGTCGGGGCCGGGAGCACTTCAGAGTGGCCCGACCGGAGGGGTTGCCATGTGCTTACCGGGACATGAGCCAGGCTTATGGTAGGAGATGGCCAGTGGCGGAGGAGAGACAGCCGAGCCGCCCCGTGAGATCGGGGCAATGGTATAGGAGTTTATGGGCAGACTTGACAGATGCCCAAGTCATTTGGAGGCCCTGGCGGGAGGCGAGGTGGATCGGTGATGGAGAGCATCTGAGACGGGTGCGACAAGCTAGATGGGTAGTGGGTCGGGGCCACAGCGAGGCGGAGTACATACAGATGTCTCGAGTGCTCCGCCAGGTCGGATTGAGACAGGATGTCCCCGGTGAGCCAGTGCGCTACCGGAGGCACAGATCAGAGGGGGATTTGCCGTGTGCCGAGCCATGGAGGGAGGCGACAGAGGACGATGAGGACATGGAGATCCTCGACGTGGACGACGTCGGGGTAACACCGAGTATGCAAGCATGGATGGCCGCAGAGCCGAGGTGGGAGCCACCATTGGTGGCCGTTGGAGCTGGAGAGGACGAGGGAACCGCAGAGGTTCCCAAGCGCAGGGAGGGTCCCCGCCTTCGATCTGACAATCGAAGGCGAAAGGGGAAGATGGCACGGTAGGCACCGGGGAGCGGAGATGACGAGGAGGATGATGGCGAGGGCCTAGGAGAGGCCGCGGGAGAGACTAGGGAGGTACCCAGCGGGCACGAGGATGATCTGCAGTAGTAGCAGAGAGATAGCAGAGCGCGATGCTATGCTAGCTGTCCGGGATGAGAGGATAGCTCGGCTGGAGCAACAAAGTTGCAGAGCGGGATGCCCTGATAGCTATTCAGGAGGAGAGGATGGCCCAGATGCAGGCGGACTTGGATGGAGCGACTAGGGTGCCCCAGGATGACAGGGTGACGAGACTCCAGGCAGAGCTAGCGGAGCGAGAGCGACGACACGGGATAGACATATCTAGACTTAGGTCTAGGACTCGTTATATTGAGGCTCTGGAGGACACATTGTTTAGGCATCACATTGTGTTGCCTGATCCTCCATCCTCCTCTGTCTCTAGGCGTAGTGAGTCTAGGCACACCACTAGGTCTAGGGCTCCTACTAGGTCACAGGGATCCTCTTTTGATGGTTAGCTTAGTGCTTAGATGCACTCTTTATGAGCCTTGGTGCTCTATTGTATATTGTAGCCTTTTGGCATTCATCGTACGTTTTGATCTTTATACATATATATACATGGCTTTTATTTTTAGTGTTTTACTTTCTTTTGTGTGAATGCCTATGTTTTTGTGATGCATGTTTTTATATGTTTTAATGCATATGTGATGGAATGGAATGCAAAGTTATAGATGATTAATGCGAGACTAAGTAAATGAAATATGCACTAAGAAGCACTCATACTTTTAGATAGTTAGATTTAGCCAACTGTTATCATAATTGTTTAATCAGGGGCACCGAACTTGGTAGCTTGTGAATGAATGACGTATGGAATGACATGAATATGGAAGAAGATATGGAGGTTGATATGGAAGAAAATATGGAGGAAGACTATTTTACAAAGACTCAAACATGCTAGTGGTATCAAACAAACTTACTAATACCGCCTAATTCAACTAGGACCAAATGTGTGTGCATGTGAGTTCATTAACCAAATCAAGCATGGTAGTGACTCTAGGCAATCAAAAACTCGTGTGTGTGCAAGTGTGTTCATTAACCTCATCTTGCATAAATTAGGTAACCCCGTTATGGAGAAGACCCCAAAGCTAGTTTGTCCGTATGAGCATTCGTAGGTCTCTCTTTGAGGAGAGACATGTCGCCACGCAATGAGTATACTCCACCGCCACCAAGCGCCTATAGCCCCGTGAAGGTTAACTCCATAGTCCATGTTGTTTTTGACCTTTGTAAGCCTTGGGGATGACTACCTATCCGTCCGATCGGACAAGTAGTACGATCCTTACAACTTATTTGGGATCAGTGGTGTGTGAAAAATGTTCATTTCCTTAGAGCTTTGGGGAATCGGATTCTCAACCGAAGTATGATGAGAATTTTACCCTATCCTTACTACTCGGTTTATATTTATATTTTGTGATTGCTTGTGATAGTGGTAAGAACCACTGTTTTATGGACTATGTTTGCATGATAGGACAAACGAGGATTACCCCTTTTCACTTCGAGGCACAACCCAAGGATGGTGTTATCTCTCTTTGACACAAGATGTTTTTAAGATGTGAAAATGTGATAGGTTCAAGACCGCTTTTGAAATCATTTCCCAATACTCAAGATTTTATTTAGTGTAATTTGTGATATGGCCCTAGAGAACTTTAACATGCATTTCGAAGTTTGCTTAAAACACTAGAAATGGCCGAGTGACTGAAAACATTTTGGCAATGTAAATATGTGCAAATGGAAAATGGATGTACGAATGACAATTCGGTTTGATGGATTTTATGAAGGTGCCCCCGATTAAGGCAACATGACTTTTGCTTGACCAAATTTTATATCCAAAAGATAGAATGGTCTCTAACATGATATGCAACTATGGCTGAAAATGAAATGTTATGGTTTTCAATGAGATGTATGCACATGAAATGCAATGTTTTTGAATGAGATGTATGCAACTAACAATGAAATGCAAATTCTTTTTATTTTATTTGTTTTTTTTTTTTTTTTTTTTTTACAAGCCATGTATATATGTACATATAAAATTCAAACTATGCGTAGAATGCCCTCAAGTGTATAACATTAAGTGGTTCGGGTTCTTCCTCTCCCTCTAAACTGGCAAGTCTATAAGTTCCATTACCCACTCTTTCAAGGGACCATATATGGACCTAACCAATTAGCCGCGAATTTATCTCGAAGATGCGGCAATGCATTGGTGTTTTGTTGATTCTCTTTAAGGACAAGATCCCCTACTTGAAATTCTCTTAGATGAACTTTGGCATTGTAAGCACGTTTCAATCGGTCTTGATAAACTCGCAAATGCTCTAAAGCATTGATTCGTTTTTCATCTATGAGTGTGAGTTGATCAAGACGTGCTTGTCTAGCAATATCATCATCGATAAATTCCTGCAAAGAAATTCGCAAGGAAGGGATCTCGAGCTCAAGAGGCATGATTGCTTCAGCTCCATAGACCAAAGAAAATGGCGTTGCCCCAATGGGAGTTCCGATGCTTGTTCTGTAAGCCCATAATGCCAAGGGGATTTGTGTATGCCAATCTTTATGATTTTCTTTAACAAGTTTCTTAAGAATAGCAATTATGGTCTTATTGGAAGCTTCAGCTTGTCCATTGGCTTGTGGGTAGTAAGGAGTTGAGAAACTATGTTGGATATTATACTTTTCGCAAAGAGCTCGAACATCCTTATTCTTAAAAGACTTGCCGTTATCGTAAATGATTTTAGAGGGAATACCAAAACGACAAATGATATGGTGAAGTATAAACTCCACAATTCTAGGACCCGTCAGACTCGGTTAGAGGAATAGCTTCAACCCACTTTGTGAAGTATTCAATGGTCGTAATGATGAAAGTATGTTGTCCCGAAGAGGCAAGTGAAATCTTGCCAATTAAATCGAGACCCCATTGTGAGAAGGGCCAAAGGCTTTGGATGGGCTGTAAAGCTTGTGATGGTATATGGATTAAATTAGCGTGTTCTTGACACTTTTTACATTGTTTAACATATTTGCAACAATCTTGTTCCATAGTGGGCCAATAATACCCCATACGTAAAATACGCTTCGCAATGGCCATTCCACTAAAATGACCACCACAAGTACCATCATGGGCTTCAAGAATAGCTCTATGTGTTTCACCCGCTTCTAGACAACGGAGGAGTACTCCATCATATCCACGTTTATACAACACATCCCCCAAAAGAACAAAACGAGCCGCCTTTTGCTTAAAGCAACGACGGGCAGCTCGAGACAAATCGGTGGAAGTGTTCCAAACTTGAGGAAGGCTACTATCTCACTAGACCAAGGCTCATATGGATCCGAATGGATAAAGCAAACATTTTTTTCATCTTTAGACTCAAAGATGAACAATTGCAGACTTAGAGATTGTGGAAATGATTAGGGGCCGTACCTCTCCAAGGGAGTCCTTTGGAATCAATGATCCAAGAGAGGCCATGGCATCCGCAAATCTATTAGTCGAACGAGGCAAACTAGTGATCTCATACCAATCAAACTTAGAGAGCAACTTCATTGCTACATCATGATAAAGCTTAATGGTAGGTTCTTTGGCTTGGTATTCTCCTGTAATTTGTTTAACCACGAGTTGAGAATCCCCAAATATCCGAATACGCTTAATGCTCATAGCTATGGCTGATTGAAGACCTAAAATTAAGGCTTCATACTCGCCGTATTATTGGTGCATTGGAAGTCTAGTTTGAATGATAAAGGGATGGGAATCCCTTGAGGTGTATGAAACACAACTCCAAAGACCTGACCTTTCGCGCACTTAGAGCCATCAAAGAATAGCGTGATGTCAACATCTTCCTCCGGAATGATGTCCTCTTCTTGTTCAGTGATAGCAAATACCGAATCATCTGGGAGCTCAATAATCAAAGGATGATCACTAGGTAGCGGAGCTTCCGCAAGTTGATCGGCTATAACTTGACCTTTAACGGATTTTTGGCTAATGAATTCAAGATCGAATTCGGTAAGCAACATTATCCATTTAGCGGTACGAGTGTTATTATAAGTGCGAGACATCATATAACGCAGAGGGTTTTCTCTAGCTATGACATATGTTGTATGGCTAAGCATATAATGACGAAGTTTCTTAGTGGCAAAAACCACCGCTAAGCACAACTTTTCCACATAAGCATATCGGGTTTCATAGCTTACCAATGTTCGACTAATATAATAGATAGCTTGCTCACGATTTTGTTCATTCTTTTGTGCAAGCATTGTCCCTAAGGCAAATTTCGTTGCCGAGATATAAAGGTTGAAAGGGACCCCCGGACGAGGCGGAGCTAAGACTCGGCGGAGATGCTAAGTACCGCTTGATGTCATCAAAGGCTTTCTCGACATTCATCTCGTCCATGAAAATTGTACCCCCTTTTGTAGTAGGTGGCAAAATGGCCTACATTTATCGTAAAGTTGTGCAATAAAGCGACGGATTGAATTAATCTTTCCTTGCAAACTACGCAACTCCTTCAAATTAGTTGGGGGACACATTTCCATAATGGCTTTGACCTTGTTTGGGTCCACCTCAATACCTCGTTTAGAGATAATAAAACCTAGGAGTTTGCCCGAGGTAACACCAAAGACACATTTCTTAGGGTTCAACCTTACTTTATGCTCTAGAAGTCTATCAAAAACTTTTTCCAATACATCAAAATGCTCTTGTCGAGTTTTAGATTTTGCCAATAAATCATCCACATAATCTTCGATAATCTTATGCATATAATCGTGGAAAATATAAGTCATGGCTCGTTGATAGGTTGCACTTGCGTTCTTAAGGCCAAAGGGCATCACCCTGTAACAAAAAGTTCCCCAAGGTGTGGTAAATGCTGTTTTGTGTTGATCTTCGTGGTTTATTCGAATCCGGTTGTATCCCGAAAATCCATCCATGAACGAAAGCATTTCATGACCAGCACAGTTATCGACAAGAGTATCAATGTTTGGAAGAGGAAAGTCATCCTTAGGACACGCTTTATTTAGATCTCAAAAATCGGTGCAAACACGTATCCCCCCGTTAGGCTTGCGAACGGGTACCATGTTAGAAAGCCACTCAGGATAATCAATCGGGACGACAAATTTAACATCCAAAAGTTTCTGAATCTCCGATTTAACTATGAGGGCCACGGTAGGATGCATTTTCCTAAGTTTCTGTTTGACAGGTTTAGCATCTTTTTGTAAGGTGAGGTTATGGACAACCAAATTAGGGTCTAGGCCTCGGCATGTCTTTGTAAGACCATGCAAATATCTCCTTCTTCCGCTTGAGTAGAGCAATCATTTGCTCTTGTTCCTCCGATGATAGACTTTTAGCCGCTTCACAATTTGGGTGCCATCTTGGTCCGTACTAAGGTCTACATCGATAGTTTCTTCAATAGACATGTGGGAACCTTCCTCAAGCCGATGGGGAGTAGGGATCAGATTTATGTCATCTAAAATGTCATCAAGCTCCCGTGCCTTGCTCTCATCTATGTCTCGCTCGGAAGACCTCTCGGCTTAGAAGATGAAGGTGAATGTGGAGGTGAAGGAGGAATGTAGTTGGCGGAAGCCCTTAACAATTCCTCGAAAAGGATGAACTCCGAAATAGATGGAGGGGATGAAATCCAATCCATGTCAATCATGCTTGGATTGATCGGGATTGGCTTATCCGGATCATATGGATTATGGAGCGAGGTGAATAAGTCTTCAAAATTCATTGTCGACTTATGGAAGAAAGGATGGGCGGAATGGAAGGGAAAACCGGTGAAGACCTCGGAAGACCTGAAGTGCAAAACAACATAGTTTTTCAGCTTTTTTTTTTTTTTGTATTTTGAGTTTTTTTTTTTTTTTTTTGTAGTGGTGAAAACCACTATTACACACATACATAAAGCAATAAAGTATTTTTATATATTTTGATTTTTTTTTTTTTTGAATTTTCTGATTTTTTTTTTTTTTTTTTGGTAGTGGTGAAAACCACTATTTTAGTATATACATATAATACAAGTTTGGATTATGGCTTATGGATGTGGCGGGGGGGGTGGTTCACCTCGTTCTTGTGGAAGAAGCAAGCGAAAGATGGCCTCTTGGAGAGGGAACAATTGGAGATAAAACTCGCCTTGTTTAGTGAGGGGAACAATGGGCGCCGACTCTTCTTCGGATTCATCACCATTTGACATGACGTCAAATTCTTCATAGACTTCATCTTCGGATTCGTCGGGGTGGAGGATTTCTTCTTCTGAATTAAGATTAATGCTTTGAAAAGCTTGCTCAAAAGAAGAAAGGGATGGAAGTGGTTGGTAGCCCAGACCAAAACGCTCAGTGGGTCTCTCGGTATGGCATATCGATGCGTTCAGCTACCCCTTGCTCGTATCGACCTAGGCCAAATTGCCGCCAATTATGTCTCGTGGAAATAGCGAGAGGGAAAACCCTCCATCCTTTCGATATTGGCAGTGGACTCGGATGCTTAGGTTCTAGTATGGTGGTAGGACTAGAAGATGACTCTATTCCCCCATATACAAAATTAATGGAATTTGGCATAGAACCCATGTTATAAACCGATCCAATGGATAAATGTTGGTCATGTGGACGACCAAAATATTTAACTGTTTGCACATTGAACGGTGTGATGTGGAAATCTTGGATGGCATACTCACCAATACCCTCATCAATGAGATGGACCTTGACTTGGGAGGGAGATGGACTTAATGATGGAATAGAAGAATGTGGGATAGAAGAATTGGAAGGATTTGGTTGGGTTGATGCTTCACTAACTTGTGAAACATCACCTGGTGATGGTTGGGAAGATGGAGGAATAATAGGTGATGTTGAAGAAGGTGTAGAAGAAGGGGGTAATGACGTGGAAAGAGATGATTGGTCATGGCCACATGTGCATGTGGTCACTGATGAAGAAGAAGGAAGATTAGTTGATGAAGAAAGTGGTGAATGAGATGGAATAGCGGAAGAGGAAGATGGTTGCGATATGATGGGTAGCTCCTCAAGAATGGGAGCTTTAGAAGAAGATGGTATAGAAGAAATAGATGGGGTCAAGAAAAGATGAGTGGATGGCAACACAATCTCATAAGGATTTGAGACATAGTTGCAATGTTTGAAGGGTTCAGTGTCAACAGGTACACAATGAACCTGTCCCTCATATACATACTTCAGACATTGATGCAAAGATAGAAGGGACACATCTCATCTCCCTAAGCCAAGGCCGTCCAAGCAATACATTGTATGCCATGGTCCCTTCCAAGATGTGAAACAAGGTATGCAAAGTTCGGGCCCCTACCTCAATGGGCAAGATAACCGTGCCAACCATGGAAGATAAAGCATCATTGAATGCTTTAAGAGTAAAAGTCGACTTTGTGATAAGGGATGGCGATAGCTTTAGATGACTCAACGCCGATGTTGTAATGATATTGATTGAGGAACCGGTGTCAATTAAGACTCTCTTGAATGGCTTGTTATCGATCTTGGCCATGATATGTAGTGGAGGATCTATACTTTCTGTTGACATAGGTTTGATTTCAAAATCATAGAAAGTGATGGAGGGCTCCATGCATGTTTGAATACTCCCCACAAAGTTGTTGAAGGCATTAGTATCTTGAGTTTGAAGCTCGATTGACTTTAATATTTCCATTAATGCCTCTCTATGCGGGGGAGATTGTTGAATGAGGTCATAGATCGATAACTTGGCGTAAGCCATTTTTAAACCGGTAGTTAACCGGCTACTCAATGACATGATGGGTCGTTGGCGTTGAGTAGAATGATTTAGCGATTGTTGATAAGTACTAGCACGTTGTTGGGTCACTGTTTCCTGAGGTGGACTGGGGGTTTGTACAAGTGGCTGTGGTTCATCTCGATTTGGTTGGTTCGCCCTTTGACCCCGGGTTACTACGTTAATAGTACCCACAAAACCTTGGTATTGTTGTACATGGTTGACTTGATTAGGAGGAGTTACCCGAGTTACTCCCCCTGAAGTTGTTGGAGCTTCCTCCCGATGTGGAAGGGGTGTTTGAAATATACCAAGATTTTGATTTTGTTGGGCTAAGGGGCTATCCAATTTAATGGCTCCAATCTCAATAAGATCTTGGATCACATGTTTGAAAGTCGTACAATTATTGATATCGTGCCCATTTTGCCTATGATAAGGACAAAATAGGTACTCCTTGTAATACTTCCCCCTTCTAGATGGGTCTAAAGGTTTAAACTCAGGTAAAGTTAATTGATTTGTGCTATATAACTTGTTGAATATGACCGCATATGGTTCATCTAAAGGTGTGAATTGTCGCTTGGGACGATTTTTTTGCCAAGGTCGAGTTTCCATGGTTGGCCCAAAGATTGGGAGCTGGTTGAGTAGGGGCGGGTACCGCATGATAAGCAATTGGTTGCGGTTGACTTTGCATTACTTGTTGTTGTTGAGCCATTACGGGCTGGCTCGCCACCACTTGATTAACTTGGTTAACATTTGAGGCTGTATTAGCCTGTGCTTGTTTGTTTTGGCCATAATTATTATTTCGTTGTTGGCCCTTTTGTTGCCATTCTTTTCTATGGGGTTTTAAAACACCCTCTTGGACTTTAATGTCTTCTATGATACTTGCTTGGGCCAAAGCCTCTTCAAAAGTCCGGTATTGTTGTAATTGGAGTAACCAAGAGATAGGTTTTAGACAACTCGGGTGAACATTTTGGTTAACTCCTCCATTGGTAGGGAGAATGGCAGTTTATTAATGATAGCCCTCCAACGGTTTCCAAAGTCATAAACAGTCTCATCGTCATGTTGCTTGAGCTTGTATAAGTCAACTAATGAGACTCTCTTTTGAACATTCAGGGAGAATCGTTCTAAAAACAGATTAATCAATTGCTCGTAAGCATAAATGCTATGGTGAGCTAAATGATTATACCATTGTACAACATCTCCCCCTAATGTCTGAGGAAAATTTCTGAGCATAAGAGCATCATTATTTTGGATTCTAAAGCAAGCATGCATGAATGAGCTCACATGTTCATGAGGATCCTCGGTTCCTCGAAATTTGTCAAACTTCGGTAATGTGAAATCAGTCGGATATGGCGGTGAAGGTACCGAAGGATGAATTGGTTGATTGATCAATGACCTTAGCGTAGGTTTCTGACTAGATGAGCCAGGCATGTTGAGCATAAGGTTTTCAATCTGTTGTTGTATAGCATGGAGTCGAGAATCTTCATGAAAATTCTGACTCGTTTGATGATTATGATGATGTAATGGAAGAGTGGAAAATTGATGAGATGGGATGAAATTGCCTAAATTAGGCGGTGTGGGATGGATTAAGATGGATGGACAGATGAGATTAAATGAAGTATGGACGGCTCAGATTAAATCACTTAAACTATTATTTAAATATATATATTAAAATATTAAAATATTAAAAAATATATATATATATATTAATTTAAATAAATTTGGGGATGAAAAATGGCGGGAAAGGTGAAATTGGGCCAAATAATGGCGGGAAAGTGTGGATTTGGGCCAAATAATGGCGGGAAGGTGGATGACCGACACGTGGCTAACAGGAAGGTATAGATGACTTACAAGTGGCTGGATTTTGGTGTCTACAGGTAGACGAGAGGATCAAATATATGTAGATAAGATAGTTCCTATCAAGGCTAGATTTGACTCAAAGGAGGGCATTTAGATTGTAGAATACCCATTATGCTTTAGTTGAAAATATTATGTTTTAGAGGAACTTTGATCATATTCTCTTGAGGTGCATTAAAATGAATCAAAATCAATCATTGTTTCATGAATTCCATAAAGGATACTCATATGGGCATTTCTCAACTCAAACCACTACTAAAAAAACCCTAAGAGTCGGATATTATTGGCCAACCATATTTTTAGATGCTTTCCAATGGGTGAGAATATGTCATAATTGCATATTCTTCACTAAAAGAAAGAGGAATGAACCCATGCCTTTAAAACCCATAACCACAAACAAATCATTCTCCCAATGCAATCTATGTTTCATTGGTATGATCAACCCACCATCAATTGAGGGCCATAAGTGGATTCTCACTACTACCGACTATTTCACTATGTGGACGAAAGTGGTCCCACTAAAAGAGGCTATTCGAAAAGTGATAATATATTTCCTTGAGAATATCATAACCATATTTGGTATCCCAAAGACTATTATCATTGACAATGTTGAGGCATTTTCTAAAGCCAAGATCACTTATTTCACCCTCTAGTATGACATATATATAAAAGCTTTCTCAAACTATTATCCTCAAGGAAATGGTTTAGCAAAATCTACCAACAAGAACTTGATAATGATTCTAAAGAGAATAGGGGTAGATAATCATAGACAACACCTCCACCTCCAAAGAGCCCTTTGGGTAGATCGAATCACCCTGAAAAAAGGCTATAGGTTGTTCACCTTATTTCTTGGTCTACAACAAGTAAGGTTGTTGATATCCACAGAGTTACCAACACTATAGTTGCTTCATCACCTGGAACTCTAAGAGAATGACACCATGACTACGAGGATGGGGGAGTTACTCAAGCTTGAGGACCAAAAAGGAGTATCCTTAGAGTAGTTGTAGAGGCACCAAGAAGCAGTTTAGAATGGTTTGACAAGAAAGCTACTCCTTAAAGCTTCAAAGTTGGTGATCATGTGCTCAAGTGGGATGAATACTAAAGCAAACGAGGGCACCATACTAAATTTAATACCATTTAGAGCAACTCTTACATTAGAACCACCTACAAGAAGGAGAACTCATTCAATTTTCTAATGGTTGTGGTGGTATTTTGTCCATCCTCATCAATGGGATCTACTTGAAGAGTTGTCCATAGGCCCTGCTAACCATATATATATACATATATTGTTGTAGTTAGCATTATTCATTGAGTTAATTTTTTTATAACAATATTTGGCTGAAGCACTTGGTACATTGCATTGGTTGGGATCCTCAATTCATGAGATCACATAGACTCATGGGGTTACATTAATCTAAAGAAGCCATGAAATAATCCATACCATTGGAGACCTCAAGAGTAATCAAAATCAATGGCCTATGTATGTCCAAATGTTCCAAGAGAGAGATTTTTCAAAGCATAAGTAGTTATATTAAGTCAAAACAACCACTTGGCAAGACTGCACCGACTCAAGAGTGAGTATAGGAAGTATCAAGGTTGGAATAATATAAACTATATGATCAAATCAAATCAATGGGTGACACTACTTATTTGTAAGATCAACATAGATAACTCTCTAGATCAATGAAAATGACATGCAAAGGGTTTTTATTGAATCAAGAGTGGATAAAGCAAAGTCCAATACAAAAGTGGCATGAACCATCCAATCAAGTGATCACTAATCAATGTTGTTTCATGAAGAAATAACATAGATGGACCTCCAAGATGACAACAATCATTAAATCAACAAAATATGGTGAAGAAGCTTTCCTTTTCATAGTACCCCCTCTTGCATAAGAACACTTCAAACCTAGCTAAATTTTTCCTTGTATGTTGCCAAGAGCTTCCATCCCATGCAACTAGCCATACCATATGAAGATCTTGTGCTTTGTTATGGATTGTCAGAAGAGAGATCTAAAGCTAGTTAGCACCAACCATTTGACTAGTCGATCATAAAAGCCTATAGACTGTCTAAGCAATAGGAAAATATTTTTTTGCCAACCTTGTATGAGGAAAGGATAGCGTTGCATGGTGTAGATTTAATTTCTTGAAGGAAAGATAGTCTCTTCCCACCATCCTCATAAAAGAGGGAAGTAGACACATACGCCATGAATTTATTGGTGAAAATATAACAATTAATAGAAGTGTTATGTCTAATAAAGGGTGACAATATCCTTGCATCAACCCTGTTAAAAAGGATAATAAAATTAGATGAGGCAAATTAAATCCTTAAAAAGGTGGTAAACACTTCCTGCCAACTTCATAAAGTGATGAACTAAATTCATGTGACATGAATTCAATGTAGGAAAGTGCTCCGATCAATGAGGAGAAAATCTATAAAAGGGCACCCTGCCTTCAAAGTTTTATCATCAGGTTCCCAAGTATCCAAGAACATAAGAGCCCGAGGAAATGAAAGGAAGGATAACTATAGAGCCAAGAAATTTGCACTTGACAAAAGGCAAGAAAGGCATCAGAGTTTCGAGGGACCTTTCCTTTTGTCTATTTAACTCTTCCAAATTTTTATTGCTCCATTTGACTTTGTGCCCAATAGATAATATCAAAAGTTTCACAATATTCCTTGTCTTCATTGAGCAAAAGATCCCCTTTGAGTGGTAATAACTCTAGTGAATATTCACTACACCAGGAGAGTTTCACCTTAGTCATATTTGTAAGTCGACATTATTGAAATACAAGTTGACCACTTGAAAAGAGGAGCAAAAAGACGAAGGCCGCACACACTATTGATTGTGGAAAACCAACAATGAGCACTATTTGCTATGTAGAGGAGCCTCATTAGGATTTTGATGCTACATGGACTATATAATATCTTAATCAATGACAAGCACTATTTTGGAAGAGTTAGAAGGCCATTAAAGTTCTCAATGGTGCATGCACCCTCAATTGCTAGATCAACATCAAGTGTTAATTATTATAGTATGTAGAGGCAACCGATTTGCAAGCACCATTGATTTCCTAGATATAGAGTGGGTGCCTAATCCTAGCAAAGTGATAAAATAAAAGTTTGCAAATCCACATGAGACATTGTTTCTCATCAAACAATCTATGCCATTTTATGGAGATGTCAAATGAAATTATCAATGGAAGTACCTATCATTGGTTAAAGCACAAAATATAGGCCAAATGCATGAACAATAAATAGGGAAGTAAGAAGTTGTCCGATTGAGGCTCACACTCGATGAGAATCCACAGTTAGATGTTGGACAAAATAAGATCCTACAACATGCAGAGACTTGAAGTGAATATGTTTGAGTCACAAAGTCATACATACCATTATATATTGATGATCAATGACTTGTGTCATATTTAGTAGTCCCTTTGGTGATAACTAAAGGGTATTCCCCACCATGTATCAAAGGAAAACAAAGTCCACAGACATAGGGCATATCTTCCATGTCTATATAGCTAATGGACTAGTCTTGTCACATTTGATTGAACCCAAGTCAACCTCTCATACGGTGTAGAGGAGGATAATTGCCCTACCGTGTATGATTCTCAGCTAGATCCGTAGGGAAGCCAAGGTGACCGTGGGGTATGTTGTTCTCTACACCTCAATGTGAAAGAGAGGAGTAAGGGTTCACCAAGAACAATTTTAGGACTCACTCCAAGTCCAGGGGTTTATGAATGTTTGATGTATTCAGTTCAAGACAATCACCTACGTTTGGCCTTTCTAAATTGAAGCTATGAAGGATAAAGGACAATGCAGAATTATAGAATGCAAGAATACAAGAGCTAATCCTATAATGATTCTTTGTTTGAATGCTTTTTAACCCTAGGTTTGCAAAATTAAATCCTTTTGATCGAGGATTCAAGAGAAGATGCACAAAATTCAATTAAATATCTTCCTTTTATACCAAATCTAGCCTTATATTTTATCCAATGATATCCTTTTAGTCCAGGTTTATGTAATTATTGCAAGATAACTTAGCAAACACTTGAAAAATGTGATTAGTGTTAGGGGGCCTGCTTAGGCCACTGTATAGCAATGTTTGGAGGCACAACAGTCAAGCCCCCTAGGTTCTTTTAGATGATCTTTGGAAGATGAAAATGCACAATAAAATGCAATGAAACAAAGCACATAATACATTAATATATTCTAAATGCAACATATAACACAAATCTAGGGTTTGGAGGTAGCATTTTGCCCCCAAATTTGGTATGTGCAAAATCATGTCCCGCATATAGTGATCGCGATTTTGTAGATCGACAAAATTGTGTTCCAAAATAATTGGGCGCGATTTCATAGAAGCAAGGAGAAAAACTCTATAAATATGTGAATTAACGTAATAAAAAAATTAAAATCCAAATGTATAAGTGAAAATACCTGGTAGATAGCACAAAAGCAGGCAAAAGGGTTAATACCTTCAAATAGTCGATCTCTCCTTAAGGTTTCAACACTTGTCCACCAATATCAATGACATACAATCTAATGTAGTAGAAAATAGAGCTTCAACAGACTATATTTCACACTTGAAGAATGAACACTTATCAACTTGCGAGTTAGCTTACTTATAGAAGAAGTCAACAACTAGAACTTAGATCTCAATCATTTGAGATGCAATAAAAATCACTTGGGGTTAAAGGAAACTTCAAACCCTCCTTTTATAGCAAATTTGAAAGAGAAAAGGGTGGGAAAAAATGAGGAGGACTGACGCCAATAACACGCCAACATAAAAAATTAGGGTTCTTTGAGAAAAAACCCTAACTAGGCAAAATCGTGCCCCGTTGGGACCGGTCGTGATTTCGTCGAAGGAGAAAAACAAAGCAAAAACTAAGCTAGGTGAAATCGTGCCCTATTAGAGGTGACTGTGATTTCATCAAAGGAGAAAAATAAATCAAAACTAGGCTAGGCAAAATCGTGCCTCATCAAAGGCGATCACGATTTTGTCGAAATAGGGAAAAAAAACAACAAAAAATAGGGGAAAGGGAGACCTTCAACACTTGTCCACCAATATCAATGACATACAATCTAATGCAGTAGAAAATAGAGCTTCAAAAAACTATATTTCACACTTGAATAATGAACACTTGTCAACTTGCGAGTTAGCTTACTTACAGAAGAAGTCAAGAACTAAAACTTAGATCTCAATCATTTGAGATGCAATAAAAATCACTTGGGGTGAAAGGAAACTTCAAACCCTCCTTTTATAGAAAATTTGAAAGAGAAAAGAGTGGGAAAAAATTAGGAGGACCGACGCCAATAACACGCCAACCTAAAAAATTAGGGTTCTTTGAGAAAAAACCCTAACTAGGCAAAACTGTGCCCCGTTGGGACCGATCGCGATTTCGTCGAAGGAGAAAAACAAAGCAAAAACTAAGCTAGGTGAAATCGTGCCCTGTTAGGTGACTGTGATTTCATAAAAGGAGAAAAATAAATCAAAACTAGGCTAGGCAAAATCGTGCCTCATCAAAGGCGATCACGATTTTGTCGAAATAGGGAAAAAAACAACAAAAAATAGGGGAAAGGGAGACCTAAACTTACTTTGGGTAAGCTTAGAGGGTCTCCCCGAGGAACTAAGAAAAATGACTCACTCGAGCGGGTCAATTTTACGTGTCGATATTTTATCCCCTCTTTTATGCATTTATGGCCTAATAAATGCATCAAAGAAGAGTGTAGACACCTGCAGGAATAAAAAGACAAGCAAAAAGGGAGTGGTTGGTTTAGAAGAAAAGGATGGTGCAAAAATGGTGTTAATCTAGACACTTTTATGTTTTGCATAAAAATCAAGGCATTAGAGATATTAATACCTCTTAGGCAAGGGTTCCCCCTCGAGTTTCATGAAGAATTCCAAATTCCTAATGAAACTCGAACCGACAGACGTAGAAGAAGAAAAAGTGAAAAAAAAAGCAACCAAGTATAAAAAGGAAAAGAGGGTAAAACCCTAATTCTTTTTTACTACACGAGGAAGAGGAAAAAGTGCTCTGGAGAAAAACTAGATATGGTTTTACAAGTGCATCGTTCAGAAATCGTGACGGGCCCTTTTTCGTTAAGCAGAGGTAAGAGCGAAAAACCCACCTTGTTCATTCAAAAAATTTACAATTTTCATCAATTTAAAGGGTTTTTTTGCCAAATTCGGAGGCTTTACTACGTAGGAATTAGGTGCAATTTCATAGCCCGACTGTGATTTTACCTTGGTTGGCAATGATGGGCAAAATCATGCCCAAGAAAAATCGAGCGTGATTTCACATAAAGAGAGCAAAAGGTGAAATCGCGATCACGGAAACCTAGGCACGATTTCGTTGAAGGGGGGAAAAATGAAAAAGAGAGAAAGAGAAAAACACAAAGAGGGAGAGGAGAAGAAAAAGAGGAAGGAGAGAGAGAGCAAGCAAGCAAACACTCCTTTTTTTCTTTTTATTTTTTTTTTGTATGCTTATTGATTAGATTTTTTTGTTGTTTGCATGGATGCAACTTTACATACTCAGGAGCCACGAGTGGCGATCTAGGTCCTTGGAGGTGGAGCTTCATGAACTTAGGTAGGTAGAGAGACACCCTAGGGGTGGTGGGGCTAGAAAACCTAGCAAGGATACCTCGAGTGGAGGTGGACAAAGAGCTACTGACAGTGCTAGCAGAGAGGTGGTATTCAGAGTCGTTGACCTTTTGATTATCAATAAGAGAGATAGCCATCATATTGGAGGACGTGTGGTGCATCCTATGCATCCTAATTAGGGGGAGGGTTTTTTACAAAGCTTGATAAAAATAAACTACATTGTAGTGACTATCAGTGGAATGGACCCACCAGGTGCGAGAGAGCACGATGATTATATGACCTAGTGGGGCAATATGGAGCTGAGCCATTGACGACCGTGCTCTATGGGGTGGTGGTAGGCTTGTCGATGTGCCACACCAGTAGGTGACATATACCATGTATTATGGTAGGTGTAGTGGAAGACGTGTGGGACCAAAGAGTACGGTTTGCATGGGATCCATATGTGTTGGACCACTTGTACATGATATTGTACAATATTATGTACAAGCGATATACAAGGATGGTCTATACAACATTGCTCTAGGTGTGGATTTAGGAGCACATAGCGGTGTAGATACTGGATGCACTACTAGGACTACTTCCCAAATCATAGAGGTTGGCAGCATACAGGTGGTCCAGATCACTCAAGTGGACCTAGAGGACCTATATCGAGAACCTACCACTATGGAGGCAGGTAATAGACTAGCTAAGGGAGACCATGATTATTTGGCGACCCTAGTATGTACACCAAGGATGGACTAAGGATGGAGAGGATCTTGCTAGGGTGAGGAGGATCAAGATGATCCACATTATATGGATCCCAGGGTCGACAATGCGATATTGGCCTTTGGATGTCGAAGGTGGTATAGAGGAGTCATACCCTAGAGGATCTCCCCTCCAGTACCGATACATAGGTGCTAGGTGATGGGCCCAAGCATGCAACGAGCCTTCTAAGAGGTTTCTCACAGAGCCATAAAGAGGGAGCAACAGGACCAGGCAACCTCAAGGCAGAGATAGGCATGGATTCGGGTGGAGATAGTGATGGATGTTAGAAATTTTGAGTTGTCATTGATGTCAAAGGTGCATAGTATTCAAGGTAGAAATATTCTTCAAGGGTGAGAAGATTATAAGGTTGGAAAATATATCAACAGTGTCAAAAATGGATTTGGTCAATAGAAAATAATGGACAATTATTTAGAAAAGGTATATCTCAGAGAAAGGCAACTATCTTTTAAGCAAAGGATTATAATATTTAAATATTATAAAGAAAAGGACAAAGGTTTAAAAGTTGCTTGGGACAAAAAGATTTAAATATTTCAAGAGAGGGACAAAGGTTTTATTATAATATTTAAATCATAAGATTTAAAATATTATAATATAAAGAATTTGAAAAAGAAAAAGGCGCCAATGATTATAAAGTTTGAAAGCAAAAGGTTTGAGCCGACTTGGACAAAATCAAACAACATTAGGAAGCATATAAATATATGGTGATAATTCACCTTTGAATAGAAAAATGGCAATCAATTAAATTCATTGTGGAGTACGAGCAACAACCAAAGGAGAGGAGCAACAAAAAATAGGAGCCAGTGAAAGACAAGGATAAAGATGATATCGCGCCCCTTTGTTGTCACCAGCTAGGATAGCCCAATTGGTTGTTGAGCTTTGTGGAGCGTTGTTATGCATGAGGTTGCAGGGTCAAATCTGGTCGACGTTGTTTTGTTGAAAGTTTTATGAAAGTTTTATTGTTGAAGGAGTGAAAAGACATGAACAAATATTACATCATGCTCCTTTGTTTTCACCTGTTGGGGTAGCCCAACCGGTTGTGTGGCTTTGCATGGGGCGCTGTTGTGCGTGAGGTCTGAGGGTCGAAACTCGTTGGTGGTAGTTTTGCTTGGAAGACGTCGTGGTGATTTTTGCTGAGTGGAAGCGCATCACAGGTTTAAATAAAGTGAGATCCTTTTTGGTGTTACCCGTTGGGCTAGCCCAACTGGTCAAGGAGATGTTGGCAAGGCTATGCTTTGGAAGGTCTAGGGATCAAATCCCCTTTGTGGTAGTTAAGGTTTTTGGTGCAAGGTAAGGGAAAATATTTTTGTTTTAATTTAAGTAGGAGATATAAGGTGCTACATTGATTAATATAAAAGTTGAATTATGTATGTTATAAGTTGGAGATATAAGGTGTAACTTTGGTATTTCAATTTTGTATTTTGCATATTATAAAAGAAGGAATAAGAGGTCACTTTGATAAGGATTTTTTGAGTGGATGATTTGATTTTTATTCAAGAAAATAAAAAGGAGAATTGCTAACCAAATTTTGAAGGGACAAACAAAAGAAAATTTATTTTTGTCTAGACAGGTTTGGGAAGCTCATGCAAAAAGAAGATCATCATTATTAAGATAGATTTAGAGGTATGGTGATTTAATTCCTTTCTCAAGGTGGTTTTGTTTAAGGAAAATATTTTTGTTGTCATATAGTTGGAGGTATAAGGAATTATTGGATGTGCATTGTTTTTGCTTGAAATTAGAAATAAATGGGCAAGGGTTATAGATCATATTTGTGAGTCAATTTGTGCATTGATTTGATGGAAATTGGAAGCAAATATGCAAGGGTTATAGATCATATTTGTGAGTCAATTTGTGCATTGATTTGATGGAAATTGGGAGTAAATGTGCAAGGGTTATAGATCAGATTTGAGAAGAAAATTTGTGCATTGTTCATGATTGATTTTGGAAGTAAAAAAAAGATATATTTGTAAACTATGATTGATTTTGAAGGAAAGGTGCAAATCAGCAATTACCAAGTCAGTTATCAAGTGCTAGACTAAAGCTACCTTTTGATGTAATAAATGTGAGACATGTGAAAGTGATAGACTTAATGAATGTGAAGAACATATTGGGCATTTGTTTAGTGCATATCATTCTCTATATGTTCATGAAGATAAAATAATTATGGGTAGAATATGTCTAAATTGCTTTAGTTAAGTAAAACACATTGAAGAATAGGTGAAGAACTTGATGACATCATTATGTAAGATTTGGGAATATATGAGCATTTTTTTGTATACAAGGTTTGGGAATAGATGAGCATTGTTTTGTATGCAATATTTGGGAATAGATGAGCATTATTTTGTATGAAATATTTGGGAATAGATGAGCATTGTATGCATGCAATATTTAGGAGTAGATGAGCAATGTTAGTAAGCAGGTTTCAGATCAATGTTGAGCACATTTGTGAGTAGATTTAAGTAGGTTTTGTGAGCATATTTGAGCAGGTGTTTGGAGTAGATTTGAGCAATTTTTATGAGTAGGTGTTTGGAGTAGATACGAGTAGGTTTTGGAGCAGATATGAGCAGGTTTTGGAGCAGGTTTGGAGCAGGTTTGAGCAGAATTATAGAGCAGGTTTGAGAGAAGACTTGAGTAGAGTTTGAACCAGAGCAGAGGGGACAAGTGTCTCCTGTGGAGTGGTGTCCACAAAACTAGAATAGAGTGGAGTGGTGTCCATAGAACCATAACAGAGGGGACAAGTGTCTCTTGTGGAGTGGTGTCCACAAAACCATAGCAAATAGGATGGGTGTCTCTTATGGAGTGGTGTCCACAAAACTAGAATAGAGTGGAGTGGTGTCCACAGAACTAGAGCAGAGGGGGTTGGTGTCTCATGTGGAGTGGTATCCACAAAACCAGAATAGAGTGGAGTGGTTTCCATGAACCAAAGCAAGGGGATTGGTTTCTCCTATGTATAAGTGTCCACGAACTTGAGAGGGGATTGGTATCTCCTTTGGATTATGTTCATGAATATTATAATAGGGGATTGGTATCTCCTATGGGTTGGATCCCATGAAATTTGTTGAGAAATTTATAAGCAATATTTCTTTGTGGATGTAGCTCATATTGGGTGAACCATGTTAAATTTGTGTCTCTTATGTGTGTGGTGATTTGTGCATTATTTCATTATTGTAACTGATGATATTTGAAGTTATTGCTTTGGAAAGAAAAGTAAAAGTTTTATATTATATTCTTCACCCCCCATCTCAATATAAGTTTATGTTATTCAATGGAGGTCATCACTACTATAGGGACCAAGGAGGCAAGGACAACTAAGGTTGCCCCCACAGTGGTTGGGGTACCACCACTTGGGGTACCACCAAGCAGAGGAGTGAGAGAGGCCTCCACATCAACAGAAGCTAACCTAGAAAATGCCTAAGGTCAGGGGGACCCAAGTGGGGAGACAAAGGTACTATGAGCATCGGTAGTGACTCTTCAAAGGGAGATGGACCTTCTCTGAGAGGATAGTTCCAAGAGGATCGAGGGTCTATAGAGTGCCTTGGGCACTGTAGAGATAGAGAGGGATGCAACTCGAGCAAAGGTTGATCATCTTCAAGAGGAGGTGAGCCATATAGATGCAGATCATCAGAGGGCTCGAGTAGGGGGGATGGCTACTATTGGGAGTAGCTAAGCTAACAATGGGATCCACCTACTACAGGCAAAGCTACAGAGGGTAGGAGAGAGGTTGGAGGTGGCTATTTATAGGGCTACCTTCTATGAGACCATGTATTGTCAGGCGATACCAGAGGGATAGCGGATGGGACTTCCTCCATCCCTACATTTGGTGAGTAGGACACGATCTTGATCATGGGTGATCTCTTGATCTATGGGTATACCTCTATCGGGGCCACCTCCAATGGGTGAAGTTGAGGATACAAGCTCCTAGAGCCAAGGCTAAGGATCAGGATGACTTGCCAATTTTTTATTGTCGCATGCATCTCTAAAGTTTGGTCGAGTGTATCGAGGTTGAACTATGGTACATCAGTCAAACATCTATATATCTCTCTTTTTGAGTAATGCTAAGTTGCTTTAATTATGATTTATTGATTTGTTATTTAAGTCTTTTATGATTGTGAAGTTTTAAGCATGAAACTAACTATGCAATGCATTAACTATATGAATAAAAATGAGGTAGATGCAAGATATAAGAAGCACAAGAGGAAGAGAAGAGAAGAAGGGAAGAAAAATGAGAAGAAACAAGGGTCAACAATAAAAAATAAAAAAGGGTGATTGAAGCACGGTGTTTGAATTAGCGTAGATTATGGTAGACCAATGTGACCAAACAAGATGAATTGAACACAAAGATGGAGTTGAACCTACGATGGTTGTAGCACTTACTGAAGATGAGCAAATGTTGGAGTGTGACCCGCTATGGATGGTTGCTTGCTAGTGACTACTATAGGGTGATTACCCGTTAGGATGTATGTTGTGATCTATTGAAATAGCCACAGAGCTTATCTTGTAATGGGGTGTTGAGCCCGTTGAGTCAAGAGGAGTGTAACTCAATAGGGGAGCATGTAAAATGGATGAAAGATACTCGTTAGGATGTATACTATTTATGTGGGGTGTAATATGTGTAGTTGAAAACAATGAATGAGCTCTACCCCCGATAGGGGTGTGATGTGTGCAATATGTGAGATAGAAAGGCCAAAAAAATAGCTTTTGTGAGTGTGTGCAAGTGCTTAGAAGCATAGAACACTCATTAGAAAACAAGAAGACATATATCCTTGTCTAGGTAAAAGGTAAAATAAAAGAAAAGATAATGAAAAGCAACAAGGACATATTCACAACAAGCTGTCATCCTTGACTTGAGGGAAAATGATGAGCATGAATAATACTCTGAAGGTCGAAGACAAGAAAACGACAAAGAAGAAGAAAAATAAAATAAAATGAAAATGAAAAAGAAGAAAATCCCTAGGGTAGGGGTTTTGCTAGGCATCATAACCCTAGTGAAAGTGCAATTATGTTATCTATGACCTAACTAGGTATTATCACATGTCATTATCATAAAATACCCAAAAATCTATATGATCAAGCAGTCATGAACAAGCATCCATGCAAAATATGTCAATCAAACATGCAAGTTGAATTAAATGCCAAGAAAATCATATATGATATGAAACAATGCAATTATGGCATGCCTAATTGATGATTAATTTGAGTTGGTTAATTTAAGCGAATAGAGAGATAACACATATTTTGAATGTGTCGCCTATCTTGACAAAAATAATAGGTGTACCATGGATTGCTTCATAAAATAAATAACTAGAAGGTAAGCCATCTCGATGATTAGAATCATGGAGAGGCTCCTTCGTAGCTTTTGCTTTGATAGCCATAGTACAATAATTAATGCATTCTCGAACAAAACCATCATTCTTAACATAAGAGAGAACAATCCCTAATCTCGTAAGATCCCTATAGGACAACAAAGTAGGGTCTTCTCTAGAAACAAAAAGATTATTTCAAAAGCACACATAACCAATCATATTACAAAATAGGATCTCATAAGAATAAGGGGGACCATCATCCTCATCACCCATTTCCAACTTTTGATGATCCAAATATTCAACATAAGTCATAACATGATCATCATCTTTAAATGGTAAAGGTTGATTTTTGTTAGGTATAAAACCTATGCCACATCTCCCAAGCCATATATCGACATCCAAGGGCTCTTGAATGCCTCTTTTTCATGGCCCCAGACCTTTACCTATATATCCCATACTAGATAGTATTTGTTTAGGAAGTGGGTAGTCACTAGAAAGGTAACAATGAGTGAAAGAATTCTCAATGGGAGAGGGGTTACTTCCACATATATTTTCTTTGAAGGAAGTTCCTACGAAGATAAAGGTACATGTGCCAATGTGTACAATATCACCTTTCTTATAGGGCAAACCCATAGTCCCTGATGAAGGTGGTAGCTTGGCAAGATCTAGAAGAGATTCTTGAAGAAACTGATTATCTTGATCCCTTGATGAAACATTGATTCGAGGTCCTTCACTTATTTTTAGATTTTCAAATTGCTTCGATGTTTGAGATGAGAAATATGGAGAGACAAATTATGAAGTAGAAGGACAGAGGTCAAAATTAGATTGACCTCACTCAACCATTGAACAATATTTAAATGGTCGGGGGTCGCCCGGAATGGTGATAACTTGTTCCTTAAATTCGAACTTCAAACACTGATTAAGGGTAGAAGAGACAATCTTCATTGCATGAATCCAAGGGCATCCAAGAAGAATATTAAAATATGTAGGGCAATGTACCACATAAAATAAAGTATCCAAGATCTTAGGTCCAACCTTAAGGGGTAGGGATATAACACTGCAGGCTTCTTGGAAATCATTGTTGAAATCTTTGATGATGATATCAGATTTAGTTAAGTCTTCCTATTTTAACCCAAATTTTTGAAAAAATTGATAAGTGCACAAATTGAGGGAAGAACCATTATCAATCAAGATTCTTTTGATAAAAGTATCCCCAATAAATGTTGTAATGTAAAGAGAATAATCTTCTTGCAAGTCTAAGGAAGGCTTATCATCATCTGAGAATGAGCTATGATGTATCCCAAGAGATCCTACGGTATTAACTATAGCACTAGGGGAAATATATAGAGGGATAGATTGCTGCTTTAGAAAATCCAACAAAGCTTCTCGATGGGTAGGAGAAGTTTGTAAGAGTTCTAAGATAGAGATTTTAGTTGGAGTATCGACTAGCTGATGTTGGAGATAAAAGGAAGCCTTGGGTTGGGGTTTCAATATAAAAGGTGGTGTACCTATTTCTATATTCTTTCTATGATTATTCATCAAAACCAAAGTAGGTTGTGATGTAGAATTCTTTTCTTGTTGATAATGTTGAGTTGGCTAAACCTGAGCTTGTCTTTTTATAGTGACCTCAATCATACCAACCATGTTACTATTAGTAGGAGATTCATTATGGTAGGATATTTGACTAGATACTCATTGATCATGTTTTAGTAATGGATCCTTGAATATTCCCATATCTAGATTTGTTGTTGGTATTTGCTGATTATTTGATGACTAAGAATTCCCTATATCAATACAGCTTGCACCAATTAAATATTGAACCACATGTTTCAAATTTTTACAACTTATTACAAGAGTTTGTTCAGTATCCTTCTACTCTGTGATATATACAATGTTACCCTACCCTGTACCAAATAGTTGTAGTATCTGGTTGTCTTATGTGGTGAATCAATCATATTAGCTTCCAAAAGTTGTTCAAAACTACTTCCATAGACATGTTAAGCTTTATGAAATTCCTTTGTATAGGTATTTGAAGTATCATCTTTTGTATGTTGTTAATAATATTATTAACAAACATACCATCTACTGCACCATCACCTCCTGCATGTTTATTCTCATGTTGTGAATTGGTATATTTTTCTTCTTTCATATTGAGTTGGCCCCTTCTAATGAGAACCTATTCCACTTTTCTCGCTAACTCAATTGCTTTTTCAAAATATGTAATAGTTGTAGTCTCTAATGCATAAGATATATGTTATTGTAAGTTTCCAATAAATATTTCAAGCATATCTTGATGAGCCAAGTATATCTTAAGCGTCCAACCAAGCTTTTCCAATGAGATAGAAATTCTAAAACACTATATTTTTAATTTTGTTTTATATTTTAAACATCTTTCATGATCACATACTTTCAATGTAGGTACCAAATTTTTGATTAAATAACTCTGATATCTCTTTTAAATTCCTCAAGGAATAGTTAGGTAACCTATAGTACCATTCTAATGCAATGCCAGTAAGGCTTTTAGAAAATATTTTTAGTAACAACATATCATCGTATATGAGATCATAGCATGTTGTTCTAAATCTTCTTAAATTTTCTATTGGACCTTCCATTCCTTTACATATGGGAAAAAATAGTATATAAAAGTTCTTAGGATAAGGTCTAATAACAACAATGGGATCCAAGGGTTGATTGCACATATCTTTATAACTATAAGTAAAACTGGAATGTTGAATCATCACCACTTTTAAAACAAATTACTTCACCATATTTTTCAAGTTTTGAACATATGGATTATTATTATTTCCTCAAAGGAGGTCGATGAACAAGTTCTTGACTTATTTTAGGAGCATAGACATTAGTATTGCATGTGATACCCTGAGAGAGAGAACAACTAATATTAGATAGATCATAAGCAAGAATGTTGATATTAGCATATTGAGGAGGAAATTAAAGATAATTTTGAGTCACACTACTAGTTAGAGAATCTTCCAAAATTTTTCCAACATTGGTGGTTGTAGTAGTGGTATAAGTTGTTTGGTACCTCATATTACCACAATGTGAAGATTCAGGCAAAGGATTGTTTTAAAAAAGCATAGGGGAACTTATTGAAGGAGGAAGAGGAGGAGTCTCACCTCTTTCAAGATGAGCCTCCTGCTCCATACCCTTAAATATTTTGTTACTATTAGCTTTCATAAAGCTCCAGATATACTCAAATTATGTTAAAATAAACTCACCATCGGGTCCTTCATAGGGATAAAAATTTATCGTAGTTTCAACAATATCTTATTATTCTAGATCTATGTTAGGATCCTCTCTATCAATTTGATCATCTTTCGGAGGAACATAATCAGATTCCAAATGCTTTCGTTGACTTCTAAGGAAATGACCCATTAGAAGCGAAAGGACAAAGGAGAAAACTAACAAAAAATACACAATAAAATATTTTAAGGTATTATTAATGTTCTAAAACCAAACAAGAAAATTAATGGTCTTATTAAAAATTTTCAAAAGAAAATAAGGTGTTCACGTCGGTTTCACCAAAATGTGTAGAGGGGGAAAACTGCCATGCCACGTACGATTCTCGACTGGATCCGCAGGGAAGCCAAGGTGACTTCAGGTTTATGTTTTTCTCTACACCTTGATTTGAAAGAGAGGAGGAAGGGTTCACTAGGAATGGTTTTAGGACTCACTCCAAGTTCAGAGTTTTAAGAATTTTTTATGTATTCAGTTCAAGACAATCACCTACATTAGCTATGAAAGATAAAGGAAAATATAGAAATACAGAATGTAATAATATAAGAGCTAACCCTAGAATGATTCTTTGTTTAAATGATTTTCTAACCCTAGCCTTACAAAATAAAATCTTTTTGATCAAGGGTTCAAGAGAAGATGCACAAACAATATTAAACCCTAAGTGCACACTATATGTTGTTTATTTTCAAATGCCTAGAAATCAATTAAATATCTTCCTTTTATATCAGATCTAGGGTTATAATAGAAATAGAAATCACACAACAAATAACCTAAAGAATTACTAAGGAACTTATCTCATCGACGGTTGATCCTAGCTTTATCTTTCATCCAACAATATCCTTTTAGTTCATATTTTTGTAATTCCTACAAGATAACTTAGAAAACACTTGAAATTTTTAATTAGGGTTAGGGGGGCTGCTTAGGCCACTATATAACAATGCTTGGAGGTGCAGCCCCCTAGGTCCTTTTAGCTGAACTTTAAAAATAGAAGCGAAAGTTGACCTTTGGAAGATAAACATGCACAATGAAATGCAAGAAAACAGAGCAATAAAATAGAGCATACAATGCACTAATATAGTCTAAATGCAACATATAACATAGATCTAGGATTTGGAGGTAGCATTTTACCCCCGATTTGTGTGAAATCATGCCCAACACAGAGCGATCGTGATTTCGTAGATAGATGAAATCGTGCCCCAAAATGATTGAGTGTGATTTCATAGAAGCGAGGAGGAAAAATCCAAAAACATGTGAATATACATAATAAACAAAATTAAAATCCAAATGTATAAGCGAAAACACCTGGTAGATAGCACGAAAGTAGGCATAAGGGTTAAAAATTTCAAATAGTCGATCCCTCCTTAGGGCTTCAACACTTGTCCACCAAGATCAGTGATACACAATCCAATGCAATAGAAAATAAAGCTTCAAAAGACTATATTTCACACTTGAACAATGAACACTTATCAACGTGCGAGTTAGCTTACTTTTGAAATAAGTCAAGAACTAGAATTTAGATCTCAATCGTTCGGGATGCGATAGAAATCACTTGGGTGAAAGGAGACTTCAAACCCTCCTTTTATAGCAAATTTTCTAGGCAAAATCATGCCCCATTGGGACCGATCACAATTTCTCCAAAGGAGAAAAACTAAGCAAAAACTAAGCTAGGAAAAATCACACCCCATTAGAGGTGATCACGATTTTACCAAAGTAGAAAATCAAAGCAAAACTAGGCTAGGTGAAATCATGCCCCATCATAGGTGACTGTGATTTCATCCAAAAGATGGAAGAAACCAATAAAAAATAGGTAAAAGGGAGACCTAAACTTACTTCGAGTAAGTTTAGAGGGTCTCCCTAAGAAACTAAGGAAAATGACTCACTCGAGTGGGTCAATTTCCCATGTCTACATACATGGTCTTACAACTTTGCATTCAAAATAAACCCTTGGAAATAGATCATCTAATTCAATGACCAAAAAAAAATGAAGCATCAAGGATATTTGACAACCATCAAACTAAAGAAGAAATGGCCTAATCCAATGAGTTGTAATTTTGGATAAGGGGTGACAACGATCTTCCAAAATTTTATTACCAATATTTTGCCTTCCATAAACAAGGATCTCTATGATCGAGAAAGACCTTTATTAGAGGTAACATCTACACACAATATCCTAGAAAGGGGGTATTTGGACTCATAAAGGTAATGACTACAAAAGGCTGCAAATTCATCTACCTACTTTACTAGGGTGCAATATTCTAGGGAGAGTGATTGGCGTTAAAAAGACAGTTTTGGTATAAGCTATAGTTTTGGAGGTCCTAAACCCTTAGACACTAATGGCTATAGATTCAAGGGCCTTGAGGTCATTAGCAATAAATGCAGACCAATATCCTACTTGATTTTGAGAGAAAATTTTGGAATTACTGGTGTAGTTTTGGAGGTAAAGAAACGCTAGTTTTCAAGGTATAAATATTAGTTTCATTTTCATTGTAAGGCATCATAAATTGTTTACTCATGCCAAATAACTTACCTTGTTTGTATTTCCTTTCACTTTTTCTTCTATGTATATGCTAGACTCAAGCCTTGAGTCATTTTGTTAATCAACATCAAACCTCTTTTAGTTTGACATCTTTGTAAAATAATTTTTTTATGATGAATAAAAGAAGTTATGACTAATTTCACTATCCTGGTTCTGGTATTTATCTTATGCTTGAATGCTTAGATGTTATATTAATATCGTGTTCACTTTTTAGCTATTAGTGAATTATGCATGTGTTCATTTAGTTCAATATGCATATAAGAATATTTGATCTTTGGCACATTGCCTTCTTAGCTTAGGTTTTTTTATAAATCTCTCTTTTACTTAATGAATCTAAGGAGTGTAGCAAGCAACTTAGGAACAATGCACTAAAGATCATATTCGACGAGGATTTGACCTCAACAAAATCTTGGAGGTTATCTTGCAAGTACATTCCGCACCCATAGAGACTGTTGACTATGACTCTCAATGCGAGGCATAAGTGTTGGATATACCTGGCAAGTGGCTACAACATTCTGAGAGACCAACAAGAGCTTGAGGATATTTTTTAGTCTTTTTCAACTTTAAGGACAAAACTTTCTAATGGGGGAGCCATGTAACAACTCCAGTATAACCACATAAACTATTTTTTTTTTATTTAGCTTGATCTTTAGGTTTATATAATCAACCTTTGAGCATTAGGGTTAGGGTTAGGGTTAATGACTGATTTTATTTATACATATGAAGATTTAGGTGGTAGTTAGAATCATCTTTCATAAATATTAGTTATCTCTATTACGCATATGAGACTTTTCCCTCTCTAAGTGGCTAACAAACTTTATCCCCTTTAAGTGGCTAAGGATTTACATTGATATGAATTTGAAATTTGATTATTGCATATTTGATTTTATGGCAATTGAATTATTATTATTATTATTTGCTATTGTTAAATAATAGGGTTTTGAAATAGGCCCTTCCATTTTACAACTCCTATAAATCCAAGAATAACAAATGAATCAATCTAAGCACCATAAATAGCTTATCTTCTTACAAATAAAATTTTGCATTTTTGAACAATAAAACCTTTTTTTGAGTAAAAATGCAATGACAAAAATAGTAATAGTAACCCGTCCTACTATGTTTTCTACATCTACCATATTAAATTTTAGTAGAGTTGAAACAAGTACTATCTTCAAGAGTTTGCACCATCTAGTTATCAACTTTTTCTATTTCCTTAGCCTCTTAACAAAAAAATGCAACTATATCTTACCAGAAATTATTAAATTTAGTTTGCAAATAATGTGAACAAAATGGAAACAAACTTGTCATTAGTCTACAAACACTGTCCCTCCAACCGCTTCAGATTCCATAAAGTTCATAAACCCTAAGGCGCACCATCAGTAGAAATCATTTCCACCTGAGTTTTTTTTAAATCGAGTTCTTCGCCTTCCCGAACATACAAATATAGAAAATTTATTTTGTATCAAGTTGAGGAAGTTTTCCTCTTCCTAAAGACTAAATTCTTTGCTTCCCATCAACTACATCATTGGTAACAACTCTAGTTCTCAATTTTCAAAGATTGGACTTTCCTCGAGAAACTAAAATTCCCAAATCAACCTTCTTAGATTTCCTTCTACTTTCAATAATTATATTTTGGATAACATTTTCCTCCTTTTCCAACTCCGAATCACTAGTAGAAAATTCATTGCTTCCCAAAGACTAAATGTTTTGCTTCCCATCAACTACATCATTGGCAATGACTCTAGTTATCAATTCTTAGAGATTGGAATTTCCTCGAGAAACTAAAATTCCCAAATCAACCTTCTTAGATTTCCTTCTACTTTCAATAATTATTTTTTGGATAACCTTTTCCTCCTTTTCCAACTTCGAATCACTAGTATAAGTCCATTCTCCACCATCTTATTCATCCTTTGACCCATTCTAAATAATGTTAATATATTTATTTTTTCCCATAGCTAATCAATGTCACATTCTGTTGAGGAGTGGTTTCTCCCAAAACCCTCATTTCTATGCTCTTTTCCTTCAGGCCTTATGGAGAGTGTAGTTCTTTCTCAATATAATCTTCTACTTGCAAAGAAGAATTGTTTTCCTTTTCAATCAAAGCCTTGATCACCAATTCATTAATACCTTCAAGTTGAGTTTTTAGAATAAACTCTTTCCCTCCAATAATACCATCCCCATAAAGGGTAGCAAGAACCTCAAAGATATTTGAAGATGGACCCTTACTACTTTCACCAAGTTCTTTCTGTCCTAGAACTTCTCCTAACTTGGTTTTCTTTTTCCTCCAAACCCTCAAAGGTTGTCTAGTTTAATTATTCATAACTTTCTTAGGATTTTTTGGGCATGTTTTCCAAATATGCCCTACCCTTTTGCAAAGGTTACATAAGGAAATGAGAGTTTCATACTAAATATCTTATTCTCATTCTTTGTAATTTGAAACTAGCCTAATAGATTTAGGTGGTGGTTCAAACAAATCTTCTTGTACACAAAAATGAGCCACTATCATTCTGGTCCAAGGTTTAGCAGTTGAATAAAAAGCAATTAATTTTCTAATAGCTTTAGCTATCTTGAGAATAACACTTTCATCCCAAAATTCCATTGGAAGCCTTGATAAAGTCACCCATAAGGGCACCGATTAAAGAGTGGTTGTGGCTAGATTAAATCCTTGGCTCCATTTTTGTAAAAATAACCCTATCCTCCCAAAAAACCATGGGCCCCTCAATAAAATATTTGTCATATCCTTTGTATTTGCAAAGTTAAACACAAAATCATTAGACAAAGTCACCACTACTTCCTGGCCCAGAAGTTTCCATTTATCTCGAACCACTTCTTTATTGTATCTAAATTCGGTCAATTGCCCAAATATTTCCCGACCAAATAATTTTTTCCTTTCTAAATCACTTTGTTAGTCAAATTTTTTGGGATCTTAAGAGTAAAACACTTTTCATCCCGATCCAAAGATAAAACAAATCTCTCTTCTTGTGAATTTTGACCTCTCTTTAAAACTTGTGCCCAAGAAGTGCCTCTCTTTGACCTTTTTGCTGCTACCAAATTTGAATCTACTACTCTTAGATCCAAAGGATTAGAATCTCTCCTATCTACATCCTTAGGAGATTCTATCGCAATAGAATTGTTGAGTGATAATTTTACCCAATTGCAAAATCACACTCATAGTTAGGATTTTCATTAGAAAACCCTCTCTTGCAAAGAAATAAACATTTCTCCAAGGTTCCTTTTACTTAATGTGTGTATGTATGCTTATGAAAATGTGTTAAATAAGTACTAGAACACCTTAGTGATTTGCAAGCAACTATTAACAAGGGGCCTGTGTTGATCTTACTTTGATTTTGCCATATTTTTATTGTTCATTAATTAAAAGGGCTTGATTTCCCTTATGTGCAAAAAAAAATGATGAATGAATGCATGAAATTGATCCTAATTCATTTTTTATTTCTGATTTGTTAAAGTGATCTATCCCTGAATCCCTGTTAGCAGATTTCTTTTATCTTAAATTAAACATGTTCTGTTAACAAGTGTTGTGAAAAACCACTTCATTTTATCTTTGATTTAATGTAAATTGGAGTTAGTACTTGTTGTTAGCAGATTCTTTTTATCTTCAGATTAAAATATTGTTGTTAGCAAGTGCTGTGGAAAACCACTTCATTTTATCTTTGCCTTAATGTGAGATTGGAGTTAGTAAATCCCTTCCTTGAATGTAAATTGATTTTATCTTGGATGGTTAAGCTCTGTCCGAGCAAGAAAATAAAGTGACTGAATCTAAATGTGAAATGTGAATCCTGAATGATGCTTCAATTCATTTTATCTTGCATGGTTAAACAAATTTTAGTCTTGCATTGTTTAAACAAACTTTTAATCTTGCATTGTTAAATCAAGAAAATGATAAGACTTGTGAAGTGCAAAAATCTACTTTAGAACTTTAAATAAAACGTTTTATTCAAAGAAAATGCACCCAAATAATTTAATTAGTTAACCTTAAGAACAAAATTATTTGGGTATTCTTATTACTCCAAAACCCTCATTAATGATTTTTTTTGTGCAAAACGAAATAGCATTTTAGGGCTTTGAGTGCTTGATTGGAACTTGAACAAAAATAAAATAAAAGATAAAAAATATAACAAAAGCTAGGGTTAGAGAAAAGAAATAAAACAAATTTGAAATAAAACGAAAACAAAAATGCAGAAAAGAAATGAAGGTGAGCTACTGTAAATTTTATTCCTCCTTGTCCTGCAAAAAAGAGAAGATCATGAACATAAAAAAATGAAACCAAATTAGACCTGCATCCACACAATCTAAATCGGGTTAAGTGTGAGAGTCTAAGGAAATAAACCATACATTAATCGCCTTAAATGATGCAACCATTAACATGCATAAACATCATCTAATGAAATCAACATATGGAGGAGAAAAATATTCAATAAAAACTTTCATTCAAAACCTTTTGTCTTTGTTTACAAGGTGAGGAATTCCATAGCAACAACTAAACAAATCTTCCAATCCTCTTCCCATGCTTCTGCTCCCGAAAATTCCAGCCCCCTGTTTCCTTTGCTTCTATGGCCTTTTAAAGTTTTCCAACAATAAAGGAACTCTTCATTTCATTTGCCTCCCTTTTCTTTTGGCTTAGTCAGGTAACTTCTTCTTTATAATTGCAAAATCTTCTAAATGAAACACTTCTTCCATAATGATTTTTGCCAATAATAAATTGGTAAATATCTTCCAAATGAAACACTTCTTCCATAATGTTTTTTGCCAACAATAAATTGTTAAATATCTTCTAAATGTAAAACATTAATTCAAACTAACTTTAATAAAATCATAAAGTCAACATAGAAATTAATACCAAACCAATATGTAAAGAAATATTAGCATGTCATGAGAAAAAAATATGATATTCTTTTGTTTTCTTTTATTCATTATATATATATATATATATATATATATATATATATAATTCTTATTTGCTTTTTTTTTTTTCTTCTATTTTTTTTTCTTTTCTTTATTTATTTAAATTTTATTTGTTTTCTCTTCTTTTTTTAAATTTTAAATTTAATTTAATTAATTTCAAATATTTGAATTGGTTTAATTCAAAACATTAAAACTAACCAAAACAATAAAATAACAAAAATAAGAAAAAACCTAATCAATGCACTAGACAACTTAAAAGAAACCAAAATGAGACACTAGTCAACACACCAGCCTATCAAAAATATCACGCAAAGAAACCAAAACTTAACAAAAAATTCAAAAATTAAAGGTGGGTCCCCAAATTTGGGGCTAGTTGTAGAATGGCCATAACAAGAACCCTAGTCTATCACCTTTCTTGCTCCTCCCGTCCTTACTCCTCCCATGTCCCCTTTCTCCTGATGTTCTTTAGCTTCAACAATTTTTAAAAAATAAATTTTGATGCATTTGTGGTAAGGGTTTGAAGCATTGATACACTCTATATGAACCTGTTGCTCGTCCTTCGTCACTTCTTCCATGGTGACAGATTCTTTAGTGAAATAAATTTTATTAATTTGAATTATTATTATTATTGAATATTATTTATTGTGCATTACTGGATTGTTATTGTTGTATTCTTTAAGTTTTTCATTACAATTGGGTTGCTAAAGGAGATTGTGTTGGAGGTAGAGGAGAACACTTTCCAGGTTACCATAGGCAACACAACATCAATTATTTTTGGATGTAGTGTGTAACACATTGTCTCGATTTGCTTCTTGAAGACATTGGACAAGTACATTGGATGTTTGAGGTTCTAAATAAAACCAAATGTATTACAAAATTAATTTACAACCATTTGCGGGTTCTCTAGGTGATGAGGCAACTCATTGATGGAAGGGAGCTTATGTGAGTTGGAGTGACACAATTTTCTACAGTCATCATTATATTGTAGAGTCTCTTTGATGTAAAAGGGACATTAAAAAAGGATGTTTGTGAGCAAATAATGGAATGGAGAAGTTGTCGCTAAATATCAATTCTTCAATGAGGGCTAAAAGGTGTACAAGTATACATTTGAGGAGCCCCTCTAGGCAACTATGAATAAGGTAATTAAGGTACAAGACAAGTAACTATTTTTTTTACGTAAATTCTAATCCAAATTTCAAATAGCTAAGTTACTAACAATAACCAAAATCTCTCATTTGACTTTAGGTGGTAGAGTCTTTGGTGAGGGTTCCATCTTGTTGATGGAGAAAAATCATTGATGGGTACCTATATGAGGCCATTAATAGGGTCAAAAAGGTAGTTGCCTCATTTTATAATCATGCCAAACCCAATAGCTTCCCATTTAGGAATTGATTGACCGTTGATGGATTTCTTAGTTCCATAAACCACTACATGCAACGAGGTATTACCTCAACCCCAAATTATTTTATGATGGTTTGTTTGATGCTCAGTGTGAGCTTATGCCTAGCCTTTAGCAACTCCTTACCCTAATGATGCTACATGGGAATATTCACAATATGATACAAGGTGAGTTGTAAGATTACAAGAGATGTGAGGGCTTCTTTTCATGACCCCATAGTGCATTCAAGGAAGGACAACTTATAGGCCAAGTAATCCTATGAATTGACTTATTATTGATATTGTCTTTTGATTGTGTTTTTCAAACAATCTCAATTTAAATTTTGCACAAATCATTAAATTCCTTTTTTCTTGATATTTTATAGATTTATGATAGGAGGACTTTGGTGTTTATACACCCAATATTCAACACTTTGCCATCATAATTTTATGTTAATCATACAATGCTTTGTATTGTGAGCATAAATAGAGTGTGTTTGGGAATATTTACTCCACGAAGCACAATAGACACACAACAAAAGTTGAATGAGCTTGTATTTATTCATTACAACCTTTGCCTCCACCACAAAAAAAAAAATTACGACATCAAATATGAAACCATTGATTTAGATGAGATTGATCCATCATCTAAATGGATCACAGAGCCAAAGGAGGAACAACAAGAGCCTCCTTTTTCAATGGATGATTTTGAAAGTATGACAAAGGAGTCAACATTAAAGTCAAAGAAAGAGGACCAATGCTTCAACTAGGCAAAGGGCAAACACATTGCTAGATGCAAAATATTTTTTTTTTGCTTGAGAAAAAGAGGTTGTACTTGGGTCCCCCATCCTTGATAAATCACAACTCTCTCCTTTAAATCTTGAGAGTTTACAAACATATTCAATTCCCATCTCAATTGAGATGTTAAATCTAGATACCTACATCTTTTTTTATGAAACGTTTGAATTCTTGACATTCATTTTTTAGGTCTTCTTCAATTTTCTTTGTAAAAACAAATATTCAACATCCTCCTTGACATTTGCCAATCTTGTTCATCCATCCTTTCAAGTGATATCTTGAATAGTGGTGGTCTTCGATGATGCCAAGCTGCTATTGTGTCACTTGAATATCCATAACTACTTTGTTAGTTCCATGTTTTTACTACTTTGCTATGATATTCCTAATGATTGGTCTTGTTGTTATTAATATTGTTGCACCCCTTTGAAACCCATAATCACTATGCCTTTTCTACCAAAAATTGCTATACTTGATATCTTTTTGATTCCATGCAGATCCATAATATTGATACCTTAAGCTATACCTCCAAGATTTTTGTTTCTTAGGGTGGTGTGGGTGCCAATATGTTGCAACCTTAACTTGATATTCTATTTTGACTTCATGTAGATTCATAATATTGATGCCTTAAGCCATACCTCCAAGATTGTTGTCGCTCAAGGTGGTGTGGGTGCCAATATGTTGCAACCTTAACTTGATATTCTATTTCCTTTGATTCTTCAACAATTTATTTTTTTATTTTGAAATATTATTCACAATCTTCTCTCTTGTGCCCTTCTTTTGGTGCATCCTTGTGCACTTATGACAAAGCTTCTTGGATTTTGCTACTTCTTCCATGGACTCTATTGCTGCTCCTACTGTAAATTCATCTTTTGAGTCTTTTGTTGCTTTTTCAACTTGTTCCTCTACCATAATTGCTTCTTGCTTCTCCTCAGATCTTTGCTTCTTATGTTTTCTTTCTGAATGCAACCATGAACTTGCACATTATCATCTATATTTTTTCTTTCTATTATATCCTCTTTATTCACTTCTTTCAGTTTCTTCTAAAGCATTTTTATTTCTTCTTCATATCCTTTGATGCATAGCTATCTTTTTAGATGGGTTCTACTAACTCGAGAATGCATGCTCTATTTTGTCCAAAATGTAAATATAATTCCTTTGATGCATAGCTATCTTTTTAGATGGGTTCCACTAACTTTCCCACCAAACATGTGTTTCTTCTCTTAAATTTTTGCAAATATGACATGGCAAAAAATAATCACTAGTATTCTCTAACATCAATGTCATCATTTCCAATGAAAATTAGCAACTCCATGACCTCAACCCAATTTTTTCCTAAAATAACTAAGGTTTTGAGAAAAAAACTAAGATTTTTTTTTTTTTTAAATCTTCTTTATTCTTTGCTATTAATTCCTTAAATGACACAAAATAGAATAATTACATATTAACAATTTAACACATTTTAAACCTTTTTATATGATAATCAATACAATTTTTTTTATATCACTTTTAATATTAATTTTAAATTTATATAATATATATTTTTTCAATTTGTTATATGGGATTGAAACGAGTCCCACCCGTAATACATCATCACCACATAATGGTATCAAAACAAAGCTTGGATATTATCCATATATCGCTTGCCAAGATTTGAACCTAGGTCTTCTCCTTAAACGTGAGAAATCTAACCAATTAAACTAATGCCACTTGATCTATAATATTATTTAATTAATACATACATTATTTTTTATTAAGATTAGTGTGAGAAACCCTTACAACCAACACTCAATACTGAACATCCCATCCCAACCATGACCTCTCATAAGGATGAGAGCTGAACTTATCAATAAAGGCCAAATACACAACCATACACACCCACCCCCTCACACACTCGCCCATGTCGTAGTTTGAACCTTAACCTCTCAAAAAAGAGCCAAAGCTCATATCATTACAGTGTCCCTCGATCCCCATGCCACAATTTGAACCTTAACCTCCTAAAAAACCAAAACCCATATTGTTATGCTTTCCCTATCCCAAAACATTACGACATACATTATTATTAATGAATTAAAATTTATACACAAGAAGAGTTCAAATTTCTTTCCTATGTTGCTAAACTATACTTCCTATACCACATATCCATAAAATTCTAATAACATTACTAACAATGCTCAATATTATTATAAATTTAATATTTCACATAAATGTAATATACAATATAAAAATATGTCCTTCCTATAGTAATTCTGGAGGTTTTTTTTTCTTTGGTTGAAATTTTTGTTTTCCTATAAATTAATAGAGATTAGTTCAATGTTTTTTTAATATTTTAAAGAGGAAATCTAAGTTTAAATTTTTTTGTTTTTCTAAAAATCAATAGAGATTAATTCAATGATTTTTCAACATTTTAAAGAGGAAACCGAAGTTGGAATTTTGTCAAACGAATCTCCAAAGGTTAGGTGGATTGGTAAGTGCTAGTATGGTTGGACACTTACCAAGAAGAGACCTAGGTTCAAACATTGAGGAATCTCCAAAGGTTAGGTGGATTGGTAAGTGCTAGTCTGGTTGGACACTTACCAAGAAGAGACCTAGGTTCAAACATTGAGGAAGCCTGTTGCAAAGGTAGTAGTCTGATCCGAAACGTTTGTCAGATTAACAACAGTACAAATCCTGAGCACTTGGTGATCCATTTCACATCAAGCTATAAAACAACGAACCCGAGCATTTGGTGGTCCATTTCACACCAAGCTATAAAACAATGAACCCGAGCACCTAATGTCCATTTCACACCAGGCTATAAAACAACGAACCCGAGCACCTGATGTCCATTTCACACCAGGCTATAAAACAACGAGCCCAAGCACCTGGTGGTCCATTTCACACTAGGCTATAAAACAACGAGCCCGAGCACCTGATGGTCCATTTCACACCACAGGTACCGTGGTGTAGTTGGTTATCACGTCAGTCTAATACACTAAAGGTCTCCAGTTCAAGTCTGGGCGGCGCCAATACGTGTTTTATTTATTTTAATAAAGGAACCAACGGGTATTACTAAAGGAACCAATGGGTAAAACAAGAGCAAACAAAAAAGCATATGAGAAACTGGTAAGGGCAAAAAAAGAAGAATACACTAGAACAAGGAGGAAAGAATTGATTTATTTAGGGAAGCATGAACCAAAGAAATTTTGGAAGGAACTAAGTGTGAAAAGGATGCAAACTGAAAATAACATAACAGCTTAATCGATGGTTGGAGTATTCAAAACAACTATATCAGCGTAGTAACCAGAAGGAGACACCCCTTACTATCATTGTCAAGAAAGAACTTTTCACAATTGAAGACATTATTCAAGGGATAAAAAAGTTAGCAACTGGTAAAGCCCGTGACATAGACAATCTTCAAGTAGAGCATATAAAATGGGGGTAGATATCTTGGCACCGCAAATCAAAGAAATTTTCAACGAGGTCATACAAAATGGCTTCCCTACCGAGTGGACAACTAGCTTGACCATTCATTTGTTTAAAAGTGGAGATGTAAATAATCCCTCAAACTATCGAACTATAACGATCAACCCTCTCTTTGCAAAGTTGTTTGAGAGTATGATAAAGCGTAGGATCAACATATGGGCAGAAGAAAAGGGAAAGAGAACAAAGGGGCAAGCAGGTTTTAGGCCCAAACACTCAACTATTGATCACTGTATCACGCTCAAACACAGTGGAAAAAATATGGGACAAAAAAGAGGAGGTTTTTTGTTGTTTTGTAGACTTTAAAAAGGCATTTGACACAGTGCCAAGGAAAAAATTATGGAGCATAATGGAAGAGCTAGAGGTTCCAATTCACTACAGGGCAGCAGTTCACCGACTATATGAGCATGTAAAGGCTAGAATCAGAACACAGAAAGGGTTATCTGAATGTTTTGGTAGTGACATAGGTGTCAAACAAGGTTGCCCTCTATCTTTGACCTTATTTGGGCTATACATTGACAAGTTAGAAGAATGGATAAACAAATTTGGGGGGAGAGGGTGTGCATTTAGCTAAATATGTGGTAAAACTCCTCATGTATGCAGATGATGTAATTCTTGTGGCCAAAACAACCAAAGATCTAGAAGATCACCTTCAAGCTCTAGAACTCTTTTGTAAAGAAGTTGGGATGCAAGTGAACACGAGCAAAACAAAAATTATGATTTTTTTAGCAAAAAGAAGAAGCAACAACTCAAATTTCAGTTTGCAGGAGAACCGCTTGATGTAGTAGTAGAATACAAATACTTGGGCATAGACTTTCATAACAAACTTAATTGGAATACATGTAGGATGAAAAGAACTCAAAGTGGCTGGAGAGCACTATATGCACTTCAAAACAGGTGTAGGAATGCTGAGTTGTGGGACTGGAAGACCACCAAGGTCTTATTTGGCCTACTTGTTACATATGGTTGCGAGGTGTGGGCTAGTGGCACAACAAATACAAAATGGAGGAAAATAGAAAGGATTCAAAAATATCTAATCACAAACTTTCTCAAAATTAAGGCCACAACCCCTTATGAAATTATTCTAGCTGAAACTGGAATTTTCCCTTTAGAAGCAATTGCTATGACCAAGCTGTTATGTTACTTGAAAAAACAGAAAACATGACAAATGATAGATGGCCTAGGGCAACTAGGGACGAAGAGTTGCATAGGCGAAAGAATACGTGGATGAAACAAAATCAGAAATGGATGAAACGTTGGGAAATCAACATAAATGAATGCCCAAATGTCAACAAAGACATAAAAAAATATGTGACTGAAAAGTTCAGAAGTGGAATGTGGAAAAATGCAAGCAGGAAAAGACAATATTATATTGCAAATTTTAACCCAACGTATATGACCACAAGGAAAAAGCGTATATAGGCACTGAAATCAAGTGGAAGGAAAAAATACTCATTGCTCGGATAAGGACTAGCTCTCATAGGCTTAGATGTGAAACAGGGGAGATGGACAACGCCCAAAGAACAATGGGAAGAAAGGATATTACTCTATGCAGCATAGGGGCAGTAGAGACAGAGAAACACTTCATCTATAAATGCCCGAGTTTTTTAGATATCCGTGACAAATACAAAGAAACACTTGGGAAGGAGTTTATGACAAATTTATTTGAAGACAGTAAAATAAAAAAAGTTGGAGAATTGCTAACACAAATCAGCAGGAGAAAGAACAACCTTCTCAAAGATATTAAAGACCATATGATATGATTTGAGTAATTGTACTTCCATAGACCATATTTGGGTCTCGCAGACGTAATTAAAATATTTCAATTCTATTCAAAACAACAAGCCCGAGCATGTCCATTCCACACCAGGCTATAAAACAACGAGCCCGAGCACCTGATTGGTTCATTTTACACCACGCTATAAAACAACGAACCCGAACACTTGGTGTTCCATTTCATACCAGACTATAAAACTATGAACCAGAGACCGAGCACCTGGTGATCCATTTCACACCAGACTATAAAACTACAAGCCCATTTCACCAGGCTATAAAACTCTATGAAAAAAAATAAAAATAAATTAAGGTGTGTACTCATGTTGAATCAACCATTTTCAGGCCATTGCCTTACCTATTTTATTTAAAATGTTTTTTTTTTTTAAGTTTTTGTCTTCCTAAAAATGGTTTTGGCAAAACATGCGGCCTGCCTTATAGAAATCTGTAATCATTTTCAGGCAATTGCCTTACCTAGTCCATTTAAAATGTTTTTTTTTGTCCTTTGTTTTTGGTAACATGCGACCTCCTTAGACCTTAATGGGCGCCGGCGTCCCAAACGTTGGATTCCGCTTTATTTAATGACTGATTGCCAGGGTAGAGTAAGCCGAACGTCGCACTCGTTTCGGATATAGGAGCAGAGAGCAGTGCATTGGAAATTTGGAGGCGTAGTTGAGAAAGAATGGGAGGGGAAGCTGCAGTTACACTGTACAATGGTAACAAAATGCCCATTGTCGGACTGGGAGTGTGGAGAATGGAGGGCCACCTCGTAAGAGATCTCATCTTCAATGCACTCCACCTGGGCTACAGGCACTTTGATTGTGCAGGTGGGTTAAATCCAACCTCATCATTATAAACTTCACTCATTTAATCGTTTTTGGGTCCATTACTTTTAACAACCACTTAGTATCCCAGATACTTCATATGCCCACTAGCTTTTTTTTTCTAAATTTTCCATTTATGTAATTTTTAATAATATTTTGGTTTCTAGTGTTTCATAGATTGTATGCCGTGACCTTCAATCTTGTGTGGGTTCTTTGGCCATATGCCGGAGGCGATACATCGATTACGTATTTCCAATCTGTTTAGGTATGGGGTGTCTGCAAATTTATTTTTGGCTTGTTTTTATTATTGGGCCCTCATGTTTGCTATTTTGGTTGAGTTTGATTTAGCCTAGGGAGATACTGTGGTCGGTCCTGGATTGATGAGTGATGGGCCTGCACTAACACTTTGTAGATTGAAACCTGTGAATCATTTCATTGGTGGGCACAGTAGGATCTCACCCTAATAAATCAGTTGCAGGTTGGATGTTTCTACCACAGGTTTACAACACAGCAAACACCCTGATACACATGCATTGCGGAATTCAGTGTAAGAAAGCTTTTTCAAAATACAGATTGAGGGATAAAAACCTTCTGCTGGTATGGTTGTTAGACCATCTCAGTAGGGAAAGATTTATGAGCAGAGCGGACCTTGGAGAGGTGTCCCTCTCCAAGTGTTGGTTCCAGTGAGGTTGCTATCACTTGATGGTTTGGAAATGGCTCATAGATGGATATGCCTCTATGCCATATTTTTATGGGGGCAAATGTTTGTGTATCTAGGATACCAGAGGGGTTTCATGTCAACTGATGGTGGACACAGTGTTTGTTCTCCATCTCTAGCTAGAGTTTATACTTACCAGCTATCTGTGCTAACTATTTTATAATTTCCCCTAATGTACAGAATATAGAATGAACAAGAAGTAATATGCAATTGGGACAACATTCTCGGATTGTTACAGGTAGTAAATCAACCAGAAAGCTCTATGCAGCAAGTGCAATGGCCAAAGTTTTTGTAATACAGAATTACAAAAGACACTATGGACATGACATTGGACTTAGAACCTCTATTGTATAGAGAATATCCTTCTACATATTACTGTGATAATATTTGTTGAATAATTTTTTTTTCGTCAGTTAGAAACTTATAGGTGTCATCCGTGAATGCCATAATTTGAGCTTAAAACAAGAGTCTTATCATGTTTATTTTGAATGGTTCAACGGTTGTAGGGTCTTCAGATGTTGGTTTATTGTGATCAATAGAAGTCCCAATTAGTTGAATGGTGAACTGTTAAAACTTAATAACCAAAAATACCAGTTATTGAAAGGACTACCAAGAATATCAGAAAGTTGGGAGGGTCACTTTATCTCTTGCATATGATAGGCAAAAAAATTCTATAAGGGAGACGAACTTGAGGCTGCTTCATCTTTAATTAATCTCACAATCCATTTACCTAACTAAACGGCTCCGTGCATCAAGGATATGCTATCCCTCCTTGTATCTTGGGAGGGTGCAAATATCCCAAGTCAGAAAAGGGAGCCCTCCTCACTCCCTCTTGTTCACCGTAGGGGGAAATTTTTAGGCTTGTTTCTAACATTCTTAAGATGCTAAATAAGAAATGACTCAAGATTCATAAGGAATAGAAAAAATGTGTAACTGCTGAAATTGTATCAAATATTGTTAATTTTCTAGCAAGTTGAAGATCAAGGTTACTCCACTACTGATTGTTTCTAGAACTTGGTCATAATCCATTACCATTGGTCAGCCATAGAGATTCAGTTATTAAAGGAATCCCCAAGTAATGTATAAAACTATTTTTTCTGGTCTTTTTTGTTAACCCATAAGATTACAAGTAGATATGCAATAATGGCCTGTAGGTGATAGGGAGGGTGGATTTATTCAGGAGGAATTGGTGTAGAGGTTAAACCCATTGTAAGAGACCCTGTAGGTTGCTGTGGTCTATGTCACACTCCGAATACTAAATAATTTTGGCAAAAAGCTGCAATTTGAACAGATAGGAATCCTTCGGGTCTTTATCTAGTCACCTCTATATCAACAAAGAAGATGGTCAAGCTAAGTCATGTTAGAATTTGAGCAGATAAATATTGGAGGAAAGCTTAATTTGCCTAATCAAACTGAAATTTTAGAATGCTTTTGGAGCAACAAGCCAACTAATGCAAAATATATATCACATTGGGATAGGGCTTCAACTTATTGTAAGAGACCCTGTAGGTTTCTGTGGTCTATGTAACACTCTGAACACTACCTTCATAATTTTGGCAACAACTTGCAATCTAAACAGATAGGGAGTACCTTCGGGTTTTATCTAGTCACACCTATCTCAACAAGGAAGATGGTCAAGCTAAGTAAGTTATGTTAGAATTGGTATATGTATAGGACCTCAACCCATTTGAAGTGACCCTGTAGATTGCTGTGGTCTATATTACACTCTAATCACTCTTAATATTTTTGGCAACAACCTGCAATCTGAACAGATAGGGAGTTCCTTGGGGTCTTATCTAATTGCCCCTATATCAACAATGAAGATGATCAAGCCAACCTTTGTTTGAATTTGTGTACATATATATTTGACGAAACCTCAACTTGCCTACTCAAGTTGAAATGTTTAAAATGCTTTTGGAACAAGAAGTAGACAAATGCAAAATAGGTCTTGAGTATGGTTCTTGTTTAAAATCTAGGAGGTCTATCCTATCCATAGTAGCAGTTGCTGGAACTACAAGGGAGGAGAGTTAAAACATAGAAACTAGTTAAAACAAAATTAATTGAAGCCAAGAGTTGAAAGCAATTGGAAGAACGCAAACACAAACGATACAAAGGATATGAAGCCAATTAAAAAAGTGCTTAAAGAGTCGTCGGATATGGAACTCCTTGACATGATATACTTATCCACAAAAACGAGTATTGTGAAGCCTATTAAAAAAGTGCTTACAAAGTAGTTGGATATGGAAAACATTGCCAAGATATGTGTATCCACAAATATGGGTGTGATATACACCCATATTACTTGCATATTGTATCCAAATGTGTTTGAATATGTTCTCGTATTTGGACATATCTGATATGATTGGTTATGTTTTTTTTAAATATATATGATTGGTTATGTTATCTATACTGTCTGTAGCTATATCCATTGGCAAACTCAGATTCTCTAGGAAAAAATATAAAGAGGGAAAAATGTTAAAAAATTCTATGCTTCTTGCTTGTTGGAACTTGGGACATATGGGTTATGTTATCTATACTGTCTGTAGCTATATCCATTGGCAAACTCAGATTCTCTAGGAAAAAATATAAAGAGGGAAAAATGTTGAAAAATTCTATGCTTCTTGCTTGTTGGAACTTGGGACATTCTAATTGAGAGATGATGATACATGGGAAACATCCTGCGTAGGGGCTATGCTTCTTGCAATATAGTGGTGGAGGCTCTGAAGTGTTGAGGCCACTTCCATTAAAATAACAAAACATTACATTGTTGTCAGGTCAATTAAACCATATCCAGCTTGCCTTTTTATCAGAGATATTCTTCATCTACTTTAATATCAAAGATATTGTTCATCTTCCTCAAACTATTATGTTTTTGCATCAGCTCCTTGATATCATTTTCATTAAGAGAGAAATCTCACTTGGTCAACTGCCTTCTAAAATTTGAATTTTGCCAAGATGAAAATCAACACCGTGATTGGCTAAACTTTTTGCTACCTGATTTCCTTCTTTATAGATATGTTGACATTTTGAAGATACTGCCTCCAACAATAGTTGATGGACATCTGAAGTAATGTTATTATTGAGCTAATATTACATACATTTTTCTTGATTGCATTAATAATAATTTGTGAATCCCCCCTAATTGAAATATATTTCCATCATTTTTCAACGACAATTTTGATCTCTGTAAGAAGTGCATTAGCCTCTACATAGTTGTGAGTTGAAGTTCCATATGATTTTGAGTAAGTGTGGAAACTTTTGCCTTCATTATTTCGAAAAACATCACCTCCACCAGATTCCCAGACTTCCTTTTGAAGCACCATCAAAATTAATTTCGATAAACCCAACTTCTGAACATTTCCATTTGACCAAAGATCAAAGCAAATCCTTTGTGTTAATGCCATTGCCATAAATGACCCTTCCATATATATTCAAATCCTGTAACGAAGAGGTTAGCACCGCTTTTTCCCCTCTTGATACTTCCCATGATGCGCACCATGTCTGTAAGTATTCTGCAAGAGAGGCAATAGTACAATTCCAAACTTGGGCATGATTTTGAGTTTTGTTTTTAAAATTTCCATTATTTCTTTCAAGCCACAAATTCCAACAAATAATGGTAGGACCAATCCTCCATAGAATTTCAATGCATAATGCTTTAGCTTTGAAACAATTAATCTGACATTTTATCAACTCTCTGAATGTTGATGGAGCTACCCAATAGATTCCCATATTTTAGGAAAAGTGGTCCCAAATGTTGTAAGCAAAGGGACAATGAAGAAGTAAATGATCTAACGTTTCTATATCCTTCTTACACAAACCACATTTGAAAGGTCATTGATATCCTCTTCTTTGCAAACTTTCACTTATAAGAATCTTGCTTTGGACTTCTAACCAAAGAAATGGTGAGGCCTTAGGGAGGGGCTTGAGCGACCAACTATTATTCCAGTGGAAATCTTTGGGATTGGGAAATTTTGATTGCTCTAAAGCCTTATACCCACAATGTGATTGACTATCCGCCCTTTTGATAGATTCCAAACCAACTTATCATTCCACATAAAAATAGGCAAATAGAATGCTTGGAACATCCTTTGAAGCTTATCTGTTATTTGTTTTAGGTCCTCTTCTTCAGCTAGGTGCTAATAGAAATCCATAATCTAGAATTGTTTCTCACATTAACATAATTTTTAACAATTTAACCTTTACAATTTAAACATGGCCATGCTAGCGGTTGCTATTTTGGATCAGAAATAAGAGATAAGGCTTCAATCAAGCATCGAACCAAAAATTTGTAGAATCCCCCTCATTTTTTGAATTTTTATTGTTTTATGATAGATACAAACAATATACTTTATATATGTGCACATGTACTCTTTTTCTAATTATTATTTTAATCATTTTTTTTTTAATTGTTAATATGGGATTGAAATGTCCCCCACTCAAGTTACATTATGTCCTTGTTACCATAGTATTTCAACAACAAACCAGATAGTATATTGCAAAAACAATTTGGCAATTATGCATATATCACTCGGCAAGATTTGATCTTGGATCTCCTCGTTGAAAGTTGAGGTATTTAACCACAAGCTCATGGCATTTTATTTATTTATAGATTGGTTATATGGGATTGAAATGTGTCCCATTCATATTACATCATTGCATAGTGATATTACAACAGCTTGGCAACTTTGCATGTATTGTTTGGCAAGATTCAAACCTTGGTTTCCTTCTTGAAAGTCGAGGAATTTAACTGGTTGAGCTAATGTGATGTGATTGTATTTGATTTATTTTTGTTATTGCATACATATATGTGTGTGTGTGTGTTTAAATTGGTTGTATGGGATTGAAGTTGACCCCACCTATGTTACATGATAACCACATAGTGGTATTGTAACAATATTTTGACAATTATGCATATATTGCCTAGCAAGATTTGGACCTCGGTCTTCACACTGAAAGCCGATGTATTTAACCAGTTGAGCTCCTACCCTTTGATTATTGTTATTTATCTTTTTCTTTCCTAGTGTGTTTTAATTTAATTTTTTAAAGGTAAAAAAGTTAAGGCTTTTTATTATGGGGCTTGTCATTTTAGTAATAAAAAGACAAATACAAAGTTTTATCAATATCTGGACCCATATGTAGGAGACAAGTAGTACATACTGTACATTAAGGCTAACCACGAACTAGGGGCTATGGATAACTATGCCCAAACACAACTGGTTTTGACAGAATCTTTAGCTAATCAAAAAGACATATCAATCTAAACATATGAAACATACTACAACAAACACGAAATAAACCAAATTTATAATGATGACCAACAGAGCTGGAAGCAATAACAGACCCAGGCTGTACCATCATCAATTTTTGGTGGTTTGTCCATTCTCAGCAGATCAGCAAGGTCCACTTCATGGTCAAAATCAAATTCCTTTACCAAAGATTCCTCATCAATCATTAGGTCATCTAAGACTGGAATACAATACTTATTTGCTATCTCTTCCATCAACCAAGGCATACTGATCAGCCTTTTGATTTTCATTCTCTCTTTCTGCCTAAACAGAATTATTTCCATCTATAGGATCTATAGCTTGTAACAATCTCCTTTTTTCAAAAACATAGTGCAGCCAACAGAGTAGACAATATTGTCTAGGCATTTTCTTCCTTCCTTTCTGGTTCCTTCTACGTTTTGAGATTTTCTCTTCATATTGTTTAAACAAAGAACTAGACATAATGAACTCAATTTACTGAATGTACTAATCAAATTGCATGAACTCAACTGGTTAAAAACATAGGTTTCCAATGTGAAGACCCAGGTTCACACCTTACCAAGCAATATATGCATAATTGCTAGTTGTATTACCATTATGTGGTTTGTTAAAATACCCCGCTAACACAATCATGATTTAATTTACATGGGGCTGCTTACAATCCCATTCAAACAATTTAAAAAATAAATAGTGAATGTACTAGAGATTCAGTTCTGATGTGTTGTGCCATTTGTTCAAGAAAATGAATCATCTAAATAAATCCAAGAAGCCATAGGCCAAGTAAATCACCTTTGAGAGTTGTACAACACAGCAGTAATTTTTAACCAGGCTTTCAAGTGTGTGACAAGAGGCAAACTTTGACAAGTCATCTACAAACATTCATCCTATGCTAAAACTAGGCAGAAAGTTGGTCCTTAAATGATAATAGGAGTTAGAGAGTTGACTTTAGCTATGGCCAGGGTAGTTATGGTTTTAAGAAGAATAGCTTATTTTGTCTTTGTTGGAATTCACTCTAGTCCAATTAACTCATTCTTCCAATGTCTATCCATTTGACCCCAGGGTGTCTAATAGAACCACATCTGTATTTGCTAAACAATCCATAATATGATTGCCCCCCTACAAAAATTGCTGGATCAACTATTATTCAATTTGAGGCAGAAGAAAGGATACATTTTTGATGATTGTATCTACTTTCTAGGCATTGAATTATTTTTCTTGACTGCCTCATTATGATTTTAGAATCCCTTTCTATATTTAGTTTGTTCTGTTAAGCTATACCTGGCAATCTAAATGCCTTTCAATAATGCTTCAGCCATTCCATGCAGTGAAAATGTAACAAAATATCTAAAAAGCAACAGTGGCAGTAAAACTGAGAAATTCGAAGACAAAAAGCATTCATTGGAATAGAATTTAGATTTTGCAGTAAATCAACTATAGCAAGAAACTGATTCAGACTCCAAATCACCAACAAATCCTAGCCACTTAAAGAGGGTAAAGTCTCATATGCACCCTAGAGGTGACTTAAGATTACAAGTATGAATGATGAGACAATTACAACATAACTCCTCTGTTTATAGACTAAAACTAAAGCCCTAACCCTAATTCTCAAGGGCTGACTAACCTATCTTAGGGCCTGAGCTAATGATAATAAAGATAGTGGAAGTGTCTATATTGGAGTTGTTACATGGCTTCCCCTCTTCGAAAGCTTTGTCTTGAAAGCTGGAAATGACTATAGAATGCTTGCTGGCTCTCATGTCGCATCTTCATCTGGTAGATCCTGCCACTTGATGAGGAACTCTTGCACCTGGTGGGAACTCAGATTACAGGCTTGGGACTGCAAAACTACTTTGGGCTAGAGGTTGATCTGCCCTTTTTGATCAAGTACTGGAAGCTTTGTCTGGGACTGCATTTGCTGACCAATAACCTGTTTAAGACAAGAAACACGAAAGATGGTGGATTTTGGAACTTGGAGGAAGCTTCAACTAATATGCCACTTCCCTATTTTGACAAACCACCTTGTATGGGCCATAGAACCAAGGTGCCAACTTTGATTGGACTTGGTCTTTAGGGACAACTGTTGGTAGGGTTGGAGCCACAAAAAGACCATATGACCTAAAACAAATTGCTGCTTTGAGCAGTGCAAATCCTGCTGTTACTTCATACAGTTTTGTGCTTGACAAATGTTATCCTTGAGGAGCTGGAGAATGATCTGACATTGCTGAAGCAAATCGTCTACTTGAGCCAACTTGGTGGAGCAGGAAACATAGTCTGCCCCAAATGGTGGTTTCTAACCATATAGTGCTTCAAATGGGGAGATCTTAAGGGAAAAATGATAAGTATTATACCATCATTCAGCTAAGGGAAGCCATTGAATCCACTGATACTGTTTGTCTTGGGTGAAACATCTAACGTAAGTACTCAAACATTTGTTTCACAATCTCTGTTTGGCCATTCGAGTGAGGGTGATAAGAAGAGGACATATTCAACTGAGTACAACTGGGAGTGAACAACTTTTTCCAATAGTTGTTGGTGAAAACTAGGTCACGATCATTGATAATTGACTTGGGCATAGTTTGAAAACAGAGTCAAGAAAGACCTTGGCTTACCTTGCTAGCAGTGAAAAGGTGTTGCAGGGCACAACAATGAGCATACTTCAAAAGGTGATTGACTACCACAAAAATCATTGTTTTGCCCTCTGATTTGGGAAGATCGTCAATGCAATCCATGGAGATATGTTCCCATTGGCTATGGGGGATAGGTAGTGGTTGCAACAGGTTAGGAATTCTACTGTTTCCCCCTTATTTATTCGACATACCTTACATTCGGCCACGATTTGCTTGACATCTGCTTTCAATCCTTTCCAAGAAAAAGACTGCTTCACTCATTGATAAGTTTTCAAAAACCTAGAATGCCTTGCCAACGGTGAAGCATGTAATTCTTGTGGAATACTATTCTTGACCTTGGAAGACTGAGGGAGATAGATACAATCCTTCTTCTTGAGGACCCCTTCAACATATGAGAGTGAGGAAGTGGGTAGGTGACCAGTCTCCACATCATGAATGATGCGAATAGTCTTAGGATCATAATGCAATTCCTCACGAAGCTAGGAAAGCCGCTGTGGGGGGAGACTAGAGATTAGCCCTTAAGGGACTTCATCCTCTTAAGTAAGTCAATCATGATGACTAGTTAGAAGAGAGTAAATGGATAGAAGATTTTCGCTGACTAGAAATCCGTCAAGTCTTTCAGCAATGTAATAAATCGCTGATCTTCTATTTGTCCAAGTGTACTTCCCTTTTTGAGGTATGATATCCTGCAGATTTTCTTGGGCAATTATATGCTTAACCAGGTCTCTGTTGCAGTCATGATTCGTGTTTCCCTGTCTTTTCCCAATACTCTAAAGTGACATTCATATCTCCTCCAATAAGAAATGAAATGAAATATTATTAATGTCCGCGGTGGGCCAAAATAAGACCCAAGGGACTATAAGAAGTACAATAATGACTGCCAACTAGCAGGCTAAAAAGCCCAACAAAGAAAAGAACTAAGAAAAATACAAGATCAAACCCGACAAACGGGCCAAAGAGAAAGGGAAAAGAAAAGAAAAGGGAGAGCAGAGGGGGAGGGCTGCAGTCCAACAGAGAGAAGTGCATGCCAAGAAGAACGGAGGGAGCAGCCCAGGAGGGGCAAGCTCCGAGAATCCCCCAAAAACTAATCTCTCCAAACAGTCGAGGCCGAAGTACCGGAGCTGAAGAAGTCCATGATATGTCTCTGCCCATTGCTAGTTCGGAACCCTAACAAACTGTTGGTGCACTGTCTAGTGACCCTGTTTCTATTCAAACTGGATGGTGTGGGGCGTTTGCGGACGAAGTCACCTGGTCTATTGGAGTTGGTGAAGTATGTTGTGATGAGTTGATGTTGAGGAGGGTGAGATCCATCTAGAGAACTTTTATGTCGTCGAAGCTGAGTTATCTCCCTAAGAAAGAGTGCGAGACAACGATGGTCCGAGTATCTGAAGAAGGTAGAAACACATTGAGAGTTGTCCCTGAAAAGGCAATGGAACCTACCCCGGATCTCATAGTAAACGGGACAACAAAAATGAAGTGATGCAGGGTCTCAACTTCACCCAAGGAGCAAAACAAGCAAATCCGCTCCTCCATCGGAAGATGGTGATCTGACTCAATCTGGAGTTGGTGAGAACACACCCTGAGTTGCCCAATAGTGATCCGAAGACTATGCATTGTGTGTTGCTGAAGGTATTGTGGAGGAACTATTCTGCCCTCTTGTATCTGTAAGAAATGCTCATGGTAGAAAGACAGCTTGGGGGAAAGAGGGGCAACAGGAGAGATCCATGTGCATCTGGTGTACTGGAGACTAACATCCTTCCGAATCTCGTGGAGCATCTTCTCCTTAGTAAGTCGAGGGGGGGGGAGAACCCCCAAAGAATAAGGGGGCAGCCTGTCTATCTGTATCTGAATGCTGGCTAGGAGAGTAGAAACCTGAAAATACTAGCTCCTCCGGCCTCCTCGAGAACTCGGAGAGAGTTCCATCGAGGAGCGAAGGGCGAGGTAAGGGTACCGCCTGCAACCCTCAGGGGTATCTCCGAAAGTACGGATCCTGTGAAGATAACCGATAATCAGGAAGATAATCTCAAGCCGGAGAGGAGAAGCCCCAAACTCTGCCAGAATAATAGAACGAGGGACTGTTCCCTTGCAACGAATGAATCATCGAAGAAAGAGTGTCTGCACTCGTTCAACCCGTGACCACTCAGTCGGGCCAAGACTAGGGCCCCAAACCACTGACCCATAAGTAATAGTTGGCTTGACCAAAGCGTCAAAGATCCTCATCTTCACGGGTATATCCCGAAAATGTGCTTTGAAGCAATTCCTCTCTAGCACTGACAGCAGTCGCATACCCCTTACACACCCGGACCCGGGCGGCGGGTTTCATACCAAAAGTGGGACCGATGAAAAGAACCCCTAAATACACATAAGAGGTGGTGATTTCGACCTCTTGGCCCCTGGAAAAGGAAGTGGAGATGGGATAGAGCCTCTTTGGTAGTATTGAATACCATAACCTTGGTCTTAGAAAGATTCACCGTCAACTGTCTTGAGTCACAAAAAGCGGAAAGTGTGTCCAGATGACGCTGAAGCCCCTCAGGGGATGAACCTAAGAAGGTTCTCAGGTTGTTCTTGGATGATCCAGTGATGCAACTGATTACATGCCTCTCTTTTGTGCTCTAGAATGTTTGGCCCATAGAAGTTGACAATAGTGATGCAAGTGCCACTAAGAAGTTTGAATTTTAAAGCAAACCAATTATTTTGTTTATGTTTTTCTATGCAAGTAAATTGTTGGAAATCCCAAGCTGTTATAAGCCCTCTTGAAGCACTTGACGAGCTTATTGCATTGTGCTCTGACTGTCTCCAAATCTTATTCCATTCTAGTGCCACTACATGATCTGCCATTTTGGATTCTTGTAAACAGATAACAAGAGGTTTGTAAAGTTTTACTAAATCTGAAAGGTAGTTTTAGGGGACTACCCAATCTTTTGCAATTCCACGATAAAACTATCATTTTTTACTGACCTATTTTGGAAATTCCAAAGTGGTTTTACTTTTTCTCTGGATGTCCTTTTGAGTTTGTTCTTCTCTTAGGATTTGGTTGGATTCTCTACCTTTGGCTATTGAACGTGTTGCTGGAGTTGCACCTGGTATAACTAATTCCGCTTGTAAAGTTTCCTAAATCTCTTCTTCAACGTCTTCATTTGATGGCTCTGAGTCTTTTTCATGTCTTCTGTTGTGTTTCTTGTGTGTCATCTAAGTAGTTATTGAGGGGTTCCTCCATAGTATCTTTACCTTTTTATTGAGTTCCATTGTAATTTGGTGTTTCTATTTCTTCCTCCACATCTGATGTGAGGATGGCAAATTTGTTTGGATTTTGTGGATCCATTTTTTCTTGTGGTTTCCTTCGTTGGCTTCTTGATCTGCGAGACTTTCTATTCCTGACAGGTTGGAATTCAGGTTTTGTTTCCTTTCTAGATTGGACAGGCTTTGTTGGATAGTTTCGAGAGAAGTGTCCATGTTGGTGACAAGAAATACATTTAAAAAGGATGTGCTCGTAGTCCAAAGGTTGGGTGTGAACCCAATCAAGAACCTTGATCCTAATGCTCTCTAGAAGTCCTATTTTCAGGTTTACCCTTACACAAATATGGGCACAAAATACATTAATTGGCCTTTGGAGTGGCCCAATCAATGTATGTCCCAATTGTGTTTTCTATCAAATCCATTGTGGGTTTGTTCCATAGGTGCAGGGGTAAAAAGGGGAGCCGAACCCAAATTGCCACCTCTTCAGGTTCCTCTTCTTGTGGGTCAAACCCCGATGTCCAAGGAGTCATGTATAAAGGACTAGATCCCAGAAACCATGGGCCACCATGAAAACTGTGTTTTGTCTTCAGGGACTGTGGAAGGTAACAACAAAATACCCATGTCCAGTCATCATGAACTCAAAGCTAGAGATTTTTGAGCCCCTAGGTATTGCTTATCCATTTTTATATTGTAGTCTTGCCGGGGCACATGCCTATAAATTTGTGGGTCAGCGCCTGAGTTGAAAGGGACAAGATTGGGTTTTGGATGAGGTTTGGAGGCACCTCAACAATGGGTACCTCATCGAGTTTGGCCACAAAAGATCTTGAGGCGGATGGTTTTGGTATAGTTGCTCGACGAGGGTGGGCATTAAGAAGTTGAGCCATACTATCCATTTTATTCTGGTCAAAAGGCATATGTTGGGAGAAAAGAGTGAATATGCCATTGCCATAAGGTTTGAAAAGAGAAGCTAATGTCGACATAGCAAGAGAAGAAATGAAAAACAAAGGAGATCTAGGTAGGATCCTTACCAGCCATTGAGAAAAGAGAAGCAGGAGGCGTGAAAACCAGAGCGGTTGAGAAACAGTAGAACCCTAAAATAAACAGGGGAGCCGCTTCCAAACCCGAGTTTGCCAAAACCCTAAGCTTCACTTCGGTTGATTGTCTACTACTTAGCCATTGAGAAGAGGAATGCAAGAGGTACGCAAACTAGAGCGGTTGAGAAGCAAGAGAACCCTAAAATAAACAGGGGATCCGCTTCCAAACCCGAGTTCGCCAAAACCCTAAGCTTCGCTTTGGTTGATTGTTTACCACTCATCCATTGAAAAGAGGAAAATAGGAGGCACAAAAACCTACATTTGAATTACATTTACATTTCATTTTGTGAGTCACTTTCTGACTTAAACCATACATAACATTACACATTATCATATGAAATATTACATTATGACTTTATTAATTATATGTATGCACATTTCGTCAAACACTTTGCATACGAACTACAAAATAACACAAAATGGCAAAACTTATTTACTAATTATGCAAACATATCAATTTGCTTGCCTATATCGATTCCTTCCTCTAAACTTGTCAGCATCTTCAACGATATATGAGCTGAACATTGGGTATAGAAGCATTGAACAACGTACTGGAATCTCTTGTCGTGTCCTACTTTCTTCTTTTCCATACATCTTCTGCAATTAGCATCACTTCAGATTGTTGTCCACAACAAATTGTTCTTTGATTGCTTACTCCACTTTGTACAATTAGCAACATCATTAGGTTGATCGACATAACCCATATGGCCAACACGACCAACATGATGGGCAATGCCCGTCACCACCTTTGTCAGGGGTCAAGGGGCAGTGCCTCTTGCGGGGTCAATAGGTTGTGCCCTTCGTGTGTACCCTCAATGGCGAACCCATTGAAACCTTCACCGTTTGAGTTGAATTTTTCTCCTCGTTTGCATTTTGGTAGCCTTCACTTGACCCACTTAAACAACTTCCCCTCAGCTTCAATTCACTTCTCTTTGGCTCCGAATGACTACATCTTGGCCTTTGATGGTCTTGCCTTAGCCTCTGATGGACATCCCTCTCCTTGTACAACATCTCCAAGACACCTCCTTGTATGACACCTTGAACGACAGGTCCTTGAATGACACCTCCATGTACGACAGGTCCTTGTACGACACCTTGTACAACATGTCCTTGTAGGACACCTCTTTGTATGACAGGTTCTTGTAATACCTCCCTGAATGACACCTCTTTGTACGACAGGTCTTGTATGGCATCACTTGTACGACGTTTTCATCAATCACTTTTGTAACTTCTTCTTGCGCAACTTCAACTATCTGCTGAATTCTTGCCTCCTCAATTTTAATCAAGTTCACCTCCTTAATTGAAATCAAGTTCACCTCCTCAATTCCAATCAAGTTCATTAAGTTTACCTCCTCTACTTCTTGGGTAGGGCTGTGTCTCTTCTTTGGTGCTTCGAACTTTCTATGCATCATTGGTTCGTTTCGACTTGTAGCACTTTGACATTCACATGCAAAATGCCCCCACAAATGGCATTTCCAACATTGCACCATGGGTCTGTCAGTATCATACGCAATTCTGCGTCTTCTAGTTCTCCAACTGTTGTCATAGACCACATTATGAGTGGCATCCCCCCTTCGTAGGATCTCCCTTTGTGTTGTATATACCTATAGCAATGATCTTGCACTCTTTGAGTTACACTCATCCTCGGAATCATCGTTCTTCTCTTCAAAGTCACGTCCTTCACTGACTTCTTAACTCCAACACTTAAATGATGAACTGCTCTCATTTTCAAAATCATCTCTTTGTCTAAGTCACTCTCATCATCAGAATCATTGTCATCTTCAGGGTCACTCATTTGCATTAACATGATCCCAACACCTTAGTGATGTCTTTGCATCACTTTCCAAGTTCAAGGTCCGTTCCAAGGCCTTTTGATATGATGTTGGAGGGACCACCCTAATCTTATTTTGGTACGTAGGAAGAAGCCTCTCTATGAAGCACCTCCTCTTCAACGCATCCGATGGATCTTCCTTCATATGGGTAAGCAACCCACTCAACCTCCGGTTGTACGAACGAACAAACTCGTTCTCACCTTGTTCCATTCTATAAATTTCAGCAATGACTACATTGTCATTGTGGAACAACTGAAATTCTTTCACGAATGCATCGTGCAACTCTTCCCATGTCTGGTACTCACCCTTTGGCAATCTCATGTACTAGACCATTGCAACAACACAAAATGTTGTAGGGAATAACCTCCTCCAATTTGCATCATTATCTTGCCCAATGGCTTTTCCACATCGTGAGGCAGATTTTCCAATGCTTGACTGGGTCTTTTGTTGCTCCTCCATGAAACATTGGACACTTACATGATATGCCCAAATTGGCCTTTGTTATGATAGGTTGACTTAACCTTGGTAGTGGTTGTTCATGTATCTCTCCTTTATCATGCACATCATTGGGTGCACCACCTTGCAATTGCTCTTGTGCCGAACTCGCGTCTCTCATACCATGAAACATGCCATCCTGCAGTTGCTCTAATGTCGGACTCCTATCCCTTTAACCATTAAGTATACCAACCTGTAGTTGCTTCGATGTCGGACTCCTGTCTTGCTCACCATCGAGCACATCAACCTGTAGTTGATCTAATGTCGGACTCCCATCCTGCTCACCATCAAGCACATTAACCTGCAGTTGCTCTAGTGTCGTACTTTCGTCTCACATACTATCTGACACACCATTTTGCATTTGCACAGATATTGAACTCTTGTTCGACTCACCATTTGTTAGGACCCTCCTAACTCCTAATGTAACTCTTAATCATATTATATATTATATTGTATTATAAAGGGACACATCCCTTCACCATTCACACCTTTTAGATAAGATGTAAATAGGACAAGGAGGATGCTCCAAAGATCATCCAAGAACATTAATTTATTATATTGTGGGTTTCTGCCTTTCAATACAAACTGCGATTCTATTCAAACAACGATTCTTTTCTGCATTCAATTCATATTTCAAGTTGCAGGTTCATAACAACTGGATCAGAGCTAAAAAGACCTGAAATTTTTTTCCCCACCCCGCTCTAGTTACTGACAGGCCATTACTCGGCAACGTTTTCTTTTCAGCACACATTCTAACCATTACTGACGGAACTGTTACACAGTAGGCCATAGTCGCCAGCAAAGGTAGCATACAGAATTTTTTGGACAGCATCACGCATTACCGGAGTTAGAAAACCCCAACAGCGAGTACAGGCGAGGAAAATATCATTCGGTGTGAACAAAGAGCAGCAAGTACGCAAAATTAAACGCGGCGGAGACAGACAATTTTTTCCGACAAAACTAATTTCTGCATATTCAACTCACTTATAAACCAACCACACCCTAAATGGCCGAGGGAAGACGATCTCAAGACACAACGAAGGAGATTGCGAAGGAGGTTTCAAAAGAAATTACGAAAGAACTCTCGCAGTTTTCCAAGGAAATGAGAGACATGATGCAAGGAATGGCGTTTTGGAAGGACAATTTAGAAGATAAAATCGCTACCAAAATAGCAGACCTAACCATAAACATCACCAACTCGAATACAGATATATCCACTAAATTGGATGCTACAACCCATTCCATGGACTTAGTACAGCAAAATTTGCTGCTCATGCAAAATGGACAACAGAACACTACGCCACCACAACAAACATTAATAGGGGGACCACATACATCAATCCTTCCCCGTACCACAAAACTAGATTTTCCAAAATTTGATGGAGGCGACCCCACAAATTGGATATATAGGGCAGACCAATATTTTGCCTTATATCAAATTCCGGAGATTCAGAAAGTCCGTATCGCATCATTTCACTTGGAACAAATTGCTACCCAGTGGTATCAATGGTATGAGAAAACAAAAGGTCCGCCCACATGGATCGAATTCACAAAAAACTTAATGTTGCGATTTGGCCCCACTAAATTTGAAGACTTCACAGGAGCCCTCACTAAACTGCGGCAAACCTCCACCGTAAGGGAATACCAAGCACAATTTGAGAAATTGGCGAACCTTACAACGAGGACTAGATGCATCATTCTTCCAAAGTTGTTTCATTAGTGGCCTAAAAGAAGACATTAGAATGGAGGTACAAATACAAAATCCTATCGATATGATGCATGCAGTGGCATTAGCACAAATGATAGAAGAGAAGAACAATAACCAAAGGCGAATAGGAAGAGTTTTTTCAGGAAAAACACCAAATACCTACACCAGCCAAAAACTGAATAAGGTCATGCCAATTAAACGAATTAGCCAAGAAGAGCTAAAAGAAAGACGAGAAAAGGGCCTATGTTTCCACTACGACGAAAAGTTTACCCCCAACCACAAATGCATCTCACCGAAATTATATATTTTGGACACAGTTGATTGCACTCCCAAAGAGGAGGATGACATAGAAGTGGAAGTAATAACTGAGGTTGCGGAAGAAAACCAAGAAGATAAAACAGAAATATCCTTTAACGCATTAGCAGGATACTCGATTCCACAAACAATGAAGGTAAAAGGGTATTTTAAGAAACAAAACCCTATTGTGCTCTTAGACTATGGTAGCACTCACAATTTTATAGACCCCATTTTGGCCAAACAAGCTAATTGCTTTATATATCCCTGCAATAACTTCGAAGTCATGATTGGCAATGGAGGAAAAATTGCATGTAAAGGCAAATGCAGGAATATCAAACTCACGATGGGGGAATATAACATGAAAGCAGATATGTATGTACTACCATTAGGAGGATGTGATATTGTTTTGGGAGTACAATGGCTACGAACGCTCGGCAAAATTCAATGGGACTTTGAAGAGTTATGGATGCAATTTATACAAAACAACCAAACATACACAATTCAAGGTTTAAAAACAGGTCCCACACAAATCGTAAGTTCCCATAGAATGGAAAAGATTCTTCGAAAAGGAGGAAGAGGCATGGTTGCCCAACTATTTTCCTTGCAAAACACCACCGAAGAGCAACCAGAGGCACCCGAATTAATAGAACTCCTAGAGAAACATGATAAAATATTCAAAGAACCAGAGGGATTACCTCCACAACGAAGCCATGATCATGCTATTCAATTACTTCCGGGACACCAACCTCCAAATATTAGACCTTACCGATATCCATACTTACAAAAGACGGAAATAGAAAAATTAGTACAAGACCTACTAAGGGCAGGGGTCATTCGACCTAGTAGAAGTCCCTACTCTTCGCCAGTCATACTAGTAAGAAAAAAGGATGGATCATGGCGCCTATGCGTGGATTTTCGCGCTCTCAACAAAATAACGATTAAAGACAAATTTCCTATTCCAATCATTGATGAACTACTCGATGAACTAAATGGAGCCGCATATTTTTCTAAACTCGATTTACGATCAGGTTACCACCAAATTCGAGTTAAGGAAAGCGATATACCCAAAACTGCTTTTCGCACCCACGAGGGACATTATGAATTCTTGGTGATGCCTTTTGGCCTCACCAACGCTCCATCCACATTTCAAAGTCTTATGAATAAGGTATTTTCTCCCTTCCTTCGAAAATTTATTTTAGTTTTCTTTGACGATATTTTGATTTACAGCAAGACATGGGAAGAGCACTTAACACATATAGCGCAAGCACTCAAAATCTTGGAAGAAAATCAATTATACGCAAAGCGATCAAAGTGTTCCTTTGGGAAGCAGGAAATTGAATATCTTGGACATATTGTCTCCAAGGAAGGAGTTAAAGTAGACCCCCGAAAAATTGAAGATGTGGAAAATTGGCAAATTCCAAAAACTCTAAAAGGGTTGCGTGGGTTCTTAGGATTAACGGGCTATTATCGCAAATTTGTTAAAGATTATGGGAAAATAGCAGCACCCTTAACAGCCCTACTTAAAAAGAATGCCTTCATATGGTCTCCAAAAGCGAATGAAGCTTTCATGACTTTGAAAAACGCCATGTGTACCACCCCCGTCCTAGCTATGCCAGATTTTTCCCAACCATTCATTATTGAAAGCGACGCTTCCGGATTGGGAATGGGAGCGGTGCTCATGCAAAATGAGAAGCCCTTAGCCTTTACTAGTAAAGCATTTTCCAAAAAGAATTTAGCACGTTCCACTTATGAAAAAGAAATGTTAGCTATGGTCCATGCTATCCAACATTGGAGACCATACCTTATTGGAAAACATTTCATTATCCGCACCGACCACCATAGCCTAAAATACCTTCTTGAACAACGGATAACCACTCCAGAACAACAAAAGTGGGTAACAAAACTATTAGGCTATGATTATGAAATCATCTACAAAAAAGGGAAAGATAACATGGTTGCGGATGCACTTTCCAGAAAGTTCGAAGAAACTTCACAATTACATGCTTTTTCCTACCCCATCCCTACATGGATCGAACAAGTCAAGGATGAATGGTATGCGGACCCTACTATACACACCATAATTCAACAGACTACAACAAAATCCCATGAGTAAACCCCACTACTCTTGGCAAGGTAACATGCTCCGTTACAAAGAACGTCTGGTCCTCTCACCTACATCGGTTTATCGTCCAAAGCTTCTACATGAGCTACACGCTACACCTACTGCAGGCCACTCTGGATTCCTAAAAACCTACAAAAGAGTGACTAAATCATTTTATTGGCGAGGGATGAAAAATGATATCAAGAAGTTCGTCAATGAATGTGAAACATGCCAAAGAAATAAAGGTGAAACAGTGACAACACCGGGCCTTCTTCAACCTCTACCCATACCAACCAGGACATGGGAGGATATTTCAATGGATTTCATTGAAGGTCTTCCAAAATCCGCAGGAAAAACGATGATCCTAGTGGTGGTAGATCGTTTATCTAAATACGCCCATTTTTTCCAGTAGCTCACCCCTATACCGCTAGTACTATTGCTCAAATCTTCCTTGACAATATTTTTAAATTACATGGCATGCCTTCTACTATCGTTAGTGATCGTGATCCCACTTTCACTAGTAATTTTTGGAAGGAATTATTTAAACTCCAAGGTACGCGACTTCGGATGAGCTCCGCTTACCACCCACAAACGGATGGTCAAACTGAAATTGTCAATAAGTGCTTAGAAACCTATCTCCGATGCTTTATTTCCACCAAACCCCTTCACTGGGTTAAATGGCTTCCACTAGCTGAATGGTGGTATAATACCACATATCACACAACCATAAAAATGACCCCTTTCGAAGCATTATATGGCCAATCACCCCCATCTCTAACCTCTTATCTTCCAGGAAGTACAAAAGTACCAGCTGTAGAGATGGAGCTGGTCACTCGAGATAATATCATTCGCGCTCTGAAGGACAATCTACATATCGCTCAACACCGCATGAAGCAACAAGCGGACCAACATCGGACTGAAAGGGTTTTTCAAGAAGGGGATATGGTATTTCTCCGCCTCCAACCATATCGTCAAACTTCATTGAAAATAAAAGGGTCGCAAAAATTAGCACCAAAATTTTATGGCCCTTATAAAATTCTACAACATATTGGACCTGTTGCATATAAACTTGAATTACCAGAATCTTCCAAAATCCATCCGGTATTTCATGTTTCTTGTCTTAAAGCCGTAATAGGCACTAACATCGTTACGCAAACTCAACTTCCAGAATTTTCAGATAATGGAGCTCTTGTGGTTGAACCAGAAGCTATCCTAGACCGACGTATGCGCCGCCTCCGTAACCGCACCATCACCGAGGTATTGATTCAATGGAAAGGTCTACCTCCAGAGGATGCTACATGGGAGACGCTCCACCAGATTCAACAACAATTTTTGCAATTCCAGCTTTGAGGACAAAGCTTTTTCAAAGGAGGGTGGCATGTTAGGACCCTCCTCCTAACGTAACTCTTAATCATATTATATATTATATTGTATTATAAAGGGACACATCCCTTCACCATTCACACCTTTTAGATAAGATGTAAATAGGACAAGGAGGATGCTCCAAAGATCATCCAAGAACATTAATTTATTATATTGTGGGTTTCTGCCTTTCAATACAAACTGCGATTCTATTCAAACAACGATTCTTTTCTGCATTCAATTCATATTTCAAGTTGCAGGTTCATAACACCATTGGACACATCAACTTGCAATTGCTCCGACGCTAAACATTCTTCATTGGAATGCAATGCCTCGTAGACACCTTCCAACAACTATTGCTCTACTTGGCATCTACCCTTTGTACCCTCAGCTTGTATGACGACTACTGTTTGCACCTTCGACTTGTACGATAGTGTGCACCATTGCTTGTACAACGACTGCTGTACACATTACTTGTATGACAACATGCACTGTTGTTTGCATGGCAATGTGGACCACTGCTTGTACGGTGTCTATTGTATAGTCTTATGTTAGTACGATGATATGTACTACACACCATTGCCTTATACGACGTCTCCTACACGTGATTTGTACAGCCTCTTGTATGTTCCTTCCTCTTGTGCGCTTGCCGTACACGTCTTATATATGACCCTTTTTAGCATCAACAACAAGTTTGCGTCTTCATCTGCATGGTAATCTGCTTTAGTAGACTCAATATTGCCCTTTTCTAGACTTGTAACATCTTCCTATGTAATTTTCTGTTCGTAACTCCATGTCACCAGGATAACCCAACTTCATATAGGCGATGTCTCCAAGATGTAGAAGTGGAATACAACATAGTTTCCCACATCTTGGTGATAAGTTATCTGTTATCCACCTCTCCAAGTTTCACGCAGTGTTGGTTTGAACTTCAAGTGGCAATGACAACGATGCCAAATGTAGCACAGTGAGAGTATTCCACACTTGAAGGAACAATTATAACGACAAATTTAATAATCAGCCAGGACTCTTCACTTGTACTGCAATCACAACTGCTTGTACGACAATATCACTTGTAAGGCAGCATCACTTGAATGACAACACTTGGTCTGCAACTTTCACCCTACATCCGAAACTTGAAAGGAACAACATAGAACCTATCTACGGCAGCAATCAAGAATGACAACAAATGTAATATACATACAATAACAATAGCAGATGAAGAATGAATATGAGCAGATATTGTATTAACAATAGCCTGTACGGTTAACTACATGCAACATCTTCTTACATATACATTGCAATGTCTGTGCGGAATATCTCCTTTCAACACCTACATGCTTCAACGAACCTCCTAACAACATCCACACAACTTGACAACCACACACTTTGGCCTTCGACACAATTCCAACCATATGAATGAATGAGGCAAAAGTAGTTGCAACATCCAACTATCCAACACCTCATCATTTTCCTAAATTACATTTGACATTCATTTGACTTACATTTACATTTCATTTTGTGAGTCACTTAATGGCTTAACCGTATATAACACTAAACATTATCATTTGAAATATTACATTATGACTTTAGTAATTATATGTATGCACATTTCGTCAAACACTTTGCATACAAACTACAAAATAACACAAAATGGCAAAACTTATTTACTAATTACACAGACATATCAATTTGCCTGCCTATTTATAACTCTAAAGACCAAATCGCCATGCGTTGTAACCTTTCTATTTCATGAATTTGATATTGAATTCTTGAATGCACAATGGCATTTGTTGTAACCTTGTTCTACCTTAGAGATTTTGTTAGTTGTGGGTGATTTTTATTTATGAAGGCGGTTGATCATACTTGAAATGTGTACAAATAGAATGCAAAACACTACAATATAATTCCATTATGTATAAATAAAGGTACACAACTGGAAGAACTTACAAATTCTTTGACACATTGCAGACACAATGTGTATCCTTCATAACCTAAGTATTTGCAATACATCGGAGTCCAGTCAAGCTCACAACACACAGACTTGCAAAGACCAGCATTGACCAACATACCTCTACTAGTATCTCTATCTCTACCTAATGATTAACATCCCTTCTAACAACACAAATGCATATATATAGGTATTATGGGATTGGGAGGTAGTAGGTAACCCATATACATGAAACATTAAAATACCCCATAACATTACATTATATTTATTATAAACACTTACTGACACGTACACATGAAAATATCTATTTACAATATGACATGCAACATGACTATATTTGATATTGCATGTTCTCATGCACTCGACATTCATGTAGATGCGATGTTCATTTCAAATCATCTGCTTACATCTACCCTGGCCTTTAGACTTATTTACATCTCCATTGAGAGACCAACTAAACATTGGAGTAGAAGACTAGACATACTACTTTAATCACTTGTCACGCTCCCTTTTCTTCTTCTAGTTCCATACATCTTCTGCAACTTGGTACATTGCAAACTGTTGCAACAAAATGCTCCTCTCCCATTGCTTGCTTTGCGGCATGCAATCATTTGTATCCCAAGTTCGATGGGCAATGCCTGTTGCCACCTATGTTGGGGGCAAGGCAAGGGGGTAGGAGCCCCCTTGTAGGATGAAGGAGTAGTGCCCCTTGCGGGGTCGAGGGGCAGCGCCCTTTGCACACTCCTTGTCAAGGTATAGGATGAGATCGAGGGACAAATCCTTGTTGGGTTCGAGGTAGTGCCCCAAAATGTCAACAACCCAATCATTGATTCTTGCACTCTTTGGTCCAAAAATTTCTTGCACATTTTGGTGGTTTGAACTATACACTTTCAGACGACTTAATCACCAAAGACACCATTGGATGGCATGGGGATGTTTGCACCTCAGACATGGCCTTATTTTGCCTTGGCACAATCATTAAAGGCATGCTTTAAGATGATAGGGCCTTTGCATAGATGTAGTTGGTTGATGCCTTGTTGGTACATCTCTCCATCTGTCGATCAACATACATACTTCAACATTGACCAACCTTGCAGCACTCAAAATATTGCTTAGATGTTCTATTGTTGCCAAAAGACTTCTTTCTCTTGTTGTTAGATTGTCCTGATACTTTGTTGGCGCAAGACGGCCTGGGCAACCTCACGGCTCAAGCAACCTCTTTGTGCTAGACGACCCAAGCAAAAAATCTATGCAAGTCAAATTAGATGGCCTCATCTCTGTTGTGGATGATCTACTCAGACAACCAACACCCATTCTGAACGGATTGCTCAAATTGCTCGAATGATCCTTGGATGAATGGCTCAAACAACTCTCAGACTGGTTGCTTAGACAACAAATGATCTGCCTCGAATAGTAGATGACCTCCCTTAGATGGTAGATGACCTTCCCCTAGATTACATACGAATGACCTGCCTCGGATGGCAGACAACCTCCCTAGACAATTGATGAACAACTTGCCTTGAATGACATACAACTTGCTCTGGATGACCAGTTTTGCTTGATTTGTTGATGTCCTCAAATAACTAGGCATTCTCCTTGGATGGTTGGAAGCCCTCGTAAGATGGATTAAGTGTTGGTTGGATGGCTTGGAAATTTGCTTAGATGGCTTTCTCTTCTTGGTAAGACTGCAAATTTCTCCTCTCAAATGACTTGTTTTACTCTTTATATAATCATATAGACAACTTCTTAGGATACCACCAACTTCCCCTCTTAGGCTGTCTTCTCACGTGCACAATCATAGATGATAGAACATTTTGAATTCCTCTTTTCTTTTGTTGGAATGGAGTTTTTACAGTGTGATGCAATTCTACAATGGGAGAAAGAGGGTTTTGTTTATACTCTCTTCCTCTTTGTTGCCCACTATTGCTTCTTTCACTCAAGTTGGCTTTGTCGTTGTCGTTGCCAAGACTATGTTTGTTATCTAACTCATGACAATATCCTCTCTCATCTAGATGACATGTTTCTTTGCCTAGATGTCATCCTTTATCATTCGAACGTCCTCCTTGTACAAAATATTCCATTGTCCAGACAAACCTTTTCATTAATCATTCAATTTGTATCCTAATCCTAACAACTTGACATCTCAAAGGGCACCTTCGTTCATTTGAAAGACACAATTGCCTACTTTCATCATTAGACAGGTTGGTGGTCTCGTCTAATTCTTATTGTCTGTCTGCAACTGAAAACATTCAAAAGAGAATTTGCCAAGATTTCCCCAGGTTTCCAATTTCTTGTTTGAATTGGAGGTAGATGCCTTTAATTGTGTAGGCATTGGCATCTGCACAACTCATCTAGCATCCACCATGACATATTATACCTTCTCAATTGCAAGTCAATTTTACAATGTCCTTTGCTTCCTGTTTGCGGCTTTGACTCTTCTCAGGATTTGTGAGCCCTCCACACATCATTGGCTCTATGCCACTTTCATTACTTTGACAATTTTGTATAAATCGTCGCCATAGATGACATCTCTAGCACTGTACAATGGGTCTGCCCCTAGTATCATATGCAATTTGCCTTCACCTGTTGTCTTGGCATTTGTCAGGAAACATACCAGTAGTTGCACTTGTTATTGGAACAGTTTACCTTATGCAATTTGAGTCTCTTTTGCCAATTACCTATAAAGAGATAGTGAGTTACTTGGTGGAGTCCATGAGATGATTCAAAGTATTTAACAGAAGATCCATTCGCACGATGTTGGAAGTGGCAGGGTTTGAAATTGTTGATTCTTTCCAAAATGTTATGCTGCTTGCATTGATTTCTTGAAGAATGGTTCTTGTGACTTATTTACTGCACATCCCTCTTAGTTGTCCTTACCAAACGTCCTTGGATCCATTCCTAGCTTTTGGAAAAAGATGGATCCACCATGCACTACCTGTGGTGTTTGGAACCCTCTAAAATTGTAGGGGACTTTTTTTTTTAAGGGTTACCAAATATGTACCTTGTTAGATCATCTCAACAAGGTGATCAAAAGGGTAGGTCTCCTATAAGAGTCCCAGGATGCCTGATGCCTTTTTGGGTTTTGCCACGTGAAACTATTATGCCTAAATCACAATATTATCCAAGATATGTGGGCTAGAAGTTTGGAAGCGATTTTTTTTTTTTTTGGGTAGATGTTACTTGAGACATAGATGCTACCTGCTTCATTGGAGAAGGTTAGTTGCAGGTATACTTGCTTACTGCTCAAATTTGGCTCTCCACAGGCAGCAAAAACTTGGCTCTGATACCACTTCTCACAAAACAAATTTTAATTCAAAGCAATTCAACAACAACAACAATTTCACAATTCACAATTGAACATAAGCAAAGATTTCCACAATAGCAATTCCAATATGAGATCAACAATCCAGTTCCAAGTCCAAGCCACTTATTGAGAGCAAAGTCTCCTATGCATACAATTGGTGATAGAAGAAAAGATTATATGAATGAAGATTAACTGGAACATCTCTTCCTATTTATAGACTTCTAAATTAACAAACCCTAACCCTAATGCTCAACATGCTTGAGCCAATCAAATAAAGATAGCTGACACGGCTATATCAGGGCCATTTATTGTAAAGCCAATGGCATGAATTGTAGTTGTACTTTTTTTTGGTGAGAATCTAATTGAAAAATCAACTTTTAAGCTTGTTGTGTATGCTTTTTAGAAATTAAATGAAATATTATTAATGTCTGCGGTGGGCCAAAATAAGACCCAAGGGACTATAAGGACAATAATGACTGCCAGCTAGCGGGCTGAAAAGCCCAACAAAGAACTAAGATAAATACAAGATGAAACCCAACAAACGGGCCAAAGAGAAAGGGAAAAGAAAAGAAAAGGGAGAGAAGATTGCTGGTTAGAAGTATTTGGTGGTTTCTTTGCTGCCATTTTGCCAAATCCAAGTTCAAGTTTAAATTTTGGGTTGCTGAGTACTTGCCGAGTCTGATTTTTTGAACAATGCTAAGCACACTCCTCATTGGATGTCACCCTGTAGTTGTGCCCAAGTAAATTGAAAGAATGTGTAGTATAGTATTGAAAGAATTTAAGGGAGACTCTTTATTTTTTATGATTTTATTTTTTGGAACTCGGTATATTGCCAAGAGATTTAATTGCAATCTTTCCTTTTGATTTGGATATGACATTAACAAATGATTTTAACATTCACAACACTTACAGGAGTGGCAAATATTTTTGAATGTTGATTGGAGTTGTGGTAGTGTGTTATTGATGGTTACACTCATGTTGCATGATTATTACTAGGATATATGATCCTTGTTACCAGAATTCAGATTTGTTTTTATGCATGTGTTGGTCATTGTGAAATATTGTGAAAGAGCAGATAATCCTGCTTGCTTAGGCATTTGCCTGCAAATTCGATGAGACAAACTCAAGACAGTCGTTATTTTTCCAATGGATTAATAACAATCTATGCAAATAGAGTGCACTACATGCCTGGATAACTATGTACTAGCATCAAATTTCCAGGCTAGAAATCTGATGGAGATATGGTTAAATTGTTCCAGCTGACTACAAGAATGAAGCAGAAGTTGGTCAAGCACTTGCTGAGGCCTTCCACCAGGGTCTGGTTAAAAGGGAGGAGATTTTTATTACTACAAAGGTACATTGCATATCCATACCTGGATTTCCCTTCTGCATTGCCTCTATGAAAAGATTTAGGTTAATGTACTCAGCATGTTTTAAGTATCCTCCATTAAAAAGATATAATTTATTTCCCTTTATGTCACAGCTCTGGAATTCAGACCACGGACATGTTCTTGAAGCATGCAAGGACAGCTTGAAGAAACTGCAGTTGGAATATTTGGACTTATATTTGGTTCATTTTCCTGTAGCAACACGACATACTGGTTGTAATCATCTTCTAGGCATTTTATTATGTACTTTAATATGCTTAACTAAGACTGGGTGCAAGTAATGTATCAAGAATTTCTTATCTGATGTTGTTTACAAATGACAGGAGTCGGAACAACTGATAGTGCTTTGGACGAGGATGGTATTTTGGATATAGACACCACAGTGTCATTGGAGACTACATGGCATGCCATGGAGGGCTTGGTTTCTGCAGGCTTGGTCCGAAGCATTGGGATCAGGTAAAACTGGAGTGAGTTTTATTACAGCATTGGTTTTTATAGAACTCTAGGGTCAAATGAAGTTACGAGTTTGTATACTGACTAACATATCTGATCGTTAACGTGCAGCAATTATGACATTTTTTTGACTAGAGATTGCTTGGCTTACTCAAAAATAAAACCTGCTGTCAATCAGATTGAGACACATCCCTACTTTCAGAGAGAATCCCTAGTTAAGTTCTGTCAGAAACATGGAATTGCTATCACTGCTCATACTCCCCTTGGAGGTGGTGTAGCCAATATAGAATGGTTTGGTTCTGTGTCTTGCTTGGAAGATCCATCTCTTCAGGTATCCAAATTTTCATCCATTTCTTCATGCTGATGAAAGGTTTCCTTAGGATATTTGTGATTAACAGTGACTGGTGTAATTACAGACTTTAGCCAAGAAATACAATAAAACTCCAGCACAAATTGCATTGCGGTGGGGCATTCAAAGGAATATAATTGTCATCCCCAAATCCAGCAAAATGGAAAGACTGAAAGAGAACACTGACGTTTTTGATTTTGAGCTTTCAAAGGAGGACATGGAGACAATCAAATGCATGGATCGTAAAATGCGTACAAACAATCCAGAAAAGTTTTGGGGAATAGATCTTTTTGCATAAGTCTTGGGTAAGTACATCATATATTTTATTAGAAAAGATCTGACTTCCCTGGTCGATGTCTGCCATTTCAATAAAATCTCTGCAAAAAATATCCAGAGAAGAGATATTTATGGATGAAATTTTCATGTGCCAGATGTACTTATTTTGATGTTGCAAAAGCTAAATTTGCAACTTGTTGATGCCTGGCAGCAACAAAAATTAAATAGAACATAAATTCAAGGTATTTACTTAACAAATATCTGGGTGCTTGTTAAGGAGACATCCTAAAGCTATGTTAGGCATACAGTTTCTTTGTCTATGCCTAGTAAGTATAAAATTTGCACTTATGCTGTTTAAATGAATTCAAATGGAATTTAACCCCATTAGAAAATAGAGAAGTGTAGTACTGACTCTGTTCATTACTTTTGGTTAACTTTTGGAGATTATCATATAAAAGTTTTACATGCAGTCATTTGCATTGGAGGCACAATAATTGCTACTTTCCATTATTAACTTGGCTAAACAAATTAAAAAGGTGACTATACGTCTGAAAATGTCTTCTTTTTTGGCTTGCAGCATCATAATTATTTGTTTTAAGTTAAGAGTAATAATAATGAAATGTAGACATGGGTCATCATCGACCTTTGTTCCTGACACCTTATGCGAGGACAGGCAAGGAGTGACTTTTATATCGAGTGACAATGGAAAATGACTATATGGCAGACTAGATGTTTGATGGTTGGTACAAGGTGACTGCAATTCATGACTAAAAGTAATATACATTATTGAAATAGAAGTTGCTTGCTTAAACGAGTTTGGATGTGAGCATATATTTATGTTCATAGATTACACTTGCACCAAGGCAAAAGGAGGTAATATAATACATTGTTTTGACTTCACATTTAGATGTATGCAGAAAATGTGATCAAATGTGAAGAGGATATGATCGCAGCTTTGAGTGGCTCATAAAAGACAAATTTAGGTTTCATGTGACTAGGATGATACATGCTTGATAGATTAGTGTAATTTAAGGACCATACTGCATTGGAGGTAGCATTTGTCCATGAACAGGAATTAGGCCATTGAAGTATGGTATTCAAATTCTTTATACTTTGGTTCCATATTGAAACAATCAGATTGACTTTTGAATCCATGAAAGTCTATAGAATTTGGAAGATAGAGAACTATGCGGATATCACATAAACATAGTCTCTCTAGGAACATGACCAAAAATAACCAGTCTACTTGGTAAGTGGTTGGTTATATTTCTATAACAGGACATGAACCAAGTGGCATTACATTGGGAATTTTTATCATAGGATCCTTGTTCTATGCCAAACTTATTATTTTCACATAGAATATTGATAAGTTGGATATAGATAGATAACAATGAACTGTTGGGGAATGTCCACGTGCCACATAAATGACTTATAAAATGGCAAAGCATGATGCATTGCTTTAATTGGAAGTTGAATAGTGAAAATGATTATTTGTCTGAAAGCATAACTGAAGAGGTTTAAGTATTAGTAAGGTGTTACACAAAATAAATTACGAAAGAAAGAAATATTGAAAATCAAATATGGTGGGAAATGTTTTGTTTGTTTGTTTGTTTATTAGTATTTTATTTTTATTTTTATCTTTTAATTCCTTTCATCACAAAACATGACTAAGGAGAATTTAATTCTTTGTTTATTTGTAGCCAATCGAGACTTTACGAAATATCTCCAGAAATAGATACTAGAAGAAACAGAATCGCAAGCAGCGATATTCTCTAGAATGTCATTGCTAGAAATAAATTGTGTATGAAATATATAATACTTTGAAATTGGTGATAACAAAAACCACATCAAAATTTAAAATCCATGTTATTTCTTGGTAAGATCCATAGTGGTTATAGGACTTGAATTCTACTGTGTAGAAGTGTCGATGTGCCTAATAGTCATGTGTGCCCTGCACACCATCAAGATTGAAAAAGAGGGTTTACACCCATTCAACCTTCAGAGAAGGCCTACTCCCTTTTATTTTATCCAATCTATCTATATTTGTGAGGGAAAGGGTCAGAGAAAGCTAAAATTAAAATGCAAAACACAAATATAGTTGTTAGGTTGTGGCAGTGAAAGATTGACCTAGTTGATGTTTCATGAAAACTCTCAAGCTACAATGCACCATGAATCTGACCGAATGCGTAGTATACATTAATAAAAAGTACTTATAGGAACAATTGACTAGAGCCATAATCATCTTTGTATTTACATTTAGAGAGATGAGAGAGAAGTACATAGTTCAAAAGCAAATGACCATGCACAATCCATTGATATCTATTGTAGAAGCTCATCTAACTAGTATTATAGTATTGATATCCACTGATAAGTAAATGTTGTATGAGAAGTTTTTTTGATAACAAGCTATGTGCCTTACCGGATGTAATGGCTTTGGCAGCATGTAGATTTTACATATATAGAATCCTTAGTCAGGATATGTTCATCAACAGCCCTGGGCTTATTTTTGTAAAAGGTTTTGGGTCAACCTGTAAAACCCCGTATTAATGCTATAGTATCTTATCTACCAAAAAAAAAAAACTATTATTATAGTCAAAAGAGTAGTGTGAGTTCTTAGATTTGGCAAAAGGATCCTTACAAATGAGCCTTTAGCTCTTAGTTATCGATTAAAATGTCTTGACTAAATCCTAACTTCTCTAAAATAAACCCAAACCTTGTATTTTAATATTAAAATAACAATTTGAATCCTATTCTAGAGTTGGAAGAAATGGTTGCTTCTTCAGCCAAATCTGGTTTTAATCTTTCTTCTTTATACACTTCGGTAGTTTTGTTTTTCCTCCTATCGTTACTTAGCTGGTTGATTCATTTTTTTGGTGGGTCTGGCCATTTCTCGGACCTATTAAATGCCTGAAATCAGATTGTTGACCCTTTTTTCCATTTTTTTTTGCTTTTCTAGCTCTCACTTAGCAAATTGACATTGATGTCAAAATGATGTTAGCTCGGCTGGCCAACAATTTAGCATCCTAACAATGGATTAGTGTTAGCAGATCGACTTAGTAAAATTTAATTTTTTTTTGCATTTTCCTTCTTTAGAACTCACCCTCGTGGAACTTGTTTCTCTTTTTCATGGACTATGTAACTGACCTATTTGTCACATTTGAACTTTTATTACGTTGATCGTTGATTCGCTTTGATGGTGTAATTGAACTCTAATATGTTACCCATTGGAAATGTAAACATTACTACAGTTTGAGCGTCTTTCAAAGGCAAAATGCTTGCTTGGTTGTAGATCCTAATATGCCTTATTCATTGGAAATGAAGTCTAAAAAATTCAAATGTTGCAAAGAATAAAAGAATTTGAAAAGAATGAGGAAGACCATTTTCTTCATGGCATTGACTTGATCAAGAGAGGAAGAAAGGTCATTAACAAAACCCAAAATGCATTCAAGGGAATCCAGACTTGGTTTACGACTTTAGTGTCAGATTCTCCTTGTTATATTTTGGAAACTTTTATTTGTTCCTCGTCATTGCATTGTCATTTGACAGCAACTAGTCCAACTGAATGATGCTTGTGGTTTTCAAAGTGACTACATGGTTAGGTACCATGTTGTTTGGGTCGGGCATCTCAAATATTCTTCATTGGATGTACTCCTATACCCTTCATCAGATATGATGTCCCCTTTGTTAGCGGGTCTGGCAAGCCTTGGTTTACTTCTGAGCAATCTCTTGTTCCATCTTGCTTATTAACACCTTCAAATTATTTTTTGCATGGAGGTACTCATTCAATTTCTTGTGATACTTATTTACATTATTAAATCACACCGCGTTGTCTTCTCCAATTAATGATGCCAATTTGCTAGAGTTCATCTTGTGACTTGTAAAATTGGGTTAAAATGGATGGGCAAGTCCTTGTTTTCTGTCTAATGCAACTCTTATGTCTTCGGTCGCAACATTAACCTTTTTGACCAAGTCTTGCATTCTTTGAGGTATCTCAAAAAGCGGTAAAGTATCCTTGTCTCAACATGTATTTGATCTGATATAGAGTCTACATGATCCCTATCACTTATAATTTGGAAGACAGTGCCTTGATTTTGGTCTCTTTGACCTCTTTTTCTTAATATTTCTTGTTGTCCCTTGAGGTTATTTATTTATTTCGTTTTCTTCTTTCATTTTGTTGCATCCTTTTGGACATCTTCCAACTACCTTTTCAACTTCTCCTTTTTCTTCCTTTCCGTTTCAAAGTCTTACCTTAGCTACTAAAATTGGTCCTCTTTGTATTTGATGTTTGCATTCTTCTCTTCAAGTACCCTATACATGTTTCTTAAGCATTTTTTGTATTTTATGTTTTGTTGAGTGTTGATAATCAATGGTGATAAGCTTGGTAATATGTTCTACTTGTTCCACCACTTATTTAGGCATAGCTTGATGAAGGTCCAATGCAAACCTTCTCATCTGAACAATTTTTGCAAAGAGTAGCCTCTTGCCCTTGTCACTAATTTGCATGCGAAGCCGCATGATAGGTGTGGAAGATGTTGCGAATTTGCTAGCCATATAATCTTTCATAATATCATTAGTCTTTTCAAACCATTTTTTGCCTTTTGCATGCTCTAATCTCCCAAATGACTTATTATCTAGAATGAAGATTGTGCAAAACAAGCAAGCAATCTTGCTATCATGTTGAGTGTTGTGAGGGCTATTGTTGTCCTTGTTGCAATGCTAGATGCTATAGCCATTGTCACAAGTTGAGTGGTATTTGTACCACTTCATCACCCACAACTCATTATGCTAGATGGAGGTGGACACATGTACGGTGGAAGTGGTAATGTTTGAGTTGACAACCCCTTTAGTTATAGTCCATCATAAGAAGAGCTTAGGACACAAGTCTTTAGGGTTTCTTTCACGACAACCCTTTTGCCTAGCAATTGCTCTCCTTTAGTAATGTTCTTTTTCTATAATTTTTTCAATGGATTATATAGTCTTGACGTCCATGCTTTCTTCTCCTCCTTCCTCCTTCCTTCCCATATAGGCCCAATAAAATTGCTTTGGTCTTTTTCCTTTTCTCCCATTGACTTGGTTCATTAGTTGCCATTCCTCTTCTCTCCTATTGAAGCTTCACATGCCTCAAGTTCCAAGTTTATCTTGATTACTAAGCTAAACTACTCTACTATCAAGACATAAGAACATTTGTCTGTTGGTTGCCTGGGTACTTAGAGTAAATTTTAGCTATCTCCTATTCTTGTGGAACTTTAAGGCAATAATGGGGCTCCCTTGAGTGACACTACTATTTTCTCCCCTACTGTTGTCGAGGTGGTTGTTGATGTTGTTGCTACTAACATTGGCATTGCTTGAGTAGCAGACTAGATGGTCCTTTTCATTCCTATGTTATGGTGGTTGTCCCTAAGTAAGGTGAATTTTTCACTTAGTTTTACCTCTATTATTGGTCTCTACTCATACGTTGCCAAACAATAATGATGTTATTGAGGTCCCATTTGTGCTTATATTGCAACATCTTGCTCCTCTTGTGGTTAATTCTATGGATATTTGGATTATGTACATGTTGCCTTGTGTAGAACGTGAACCAATGAGGAAGCTCAACTTGCATTCTTTTGAACTCATCTTTCCATGTAGGTGACTAGTTCAACTTCTCTTTGGCAGTGTCTTTATCTAGGTTAGTCTTCATCAAAAGAAGGTGGCTCTGCATGACTACATTGTCCTAATATCTAGCTTTGTCAACTCTTGAACAAGACAACTTTGGATTTTAAGACCAGTAACATAGAAGCTTTTCTTAGCAATACTCAATCACTTTCATCTCTATTTGCTAGGTGCACTTCTTGCTCGCACGGGTCAATGAGTGGTATTTGTCTCCAATTTATATAATATCTCTTATTTTGTTTCAAAAAACAAGTTTGTTTGATGTAATTGAGCTATCTTACATATTGATGATCAAACAAGTGTTCATGTATGTGTACCAACAATATAAAGAAGTGTGTTGCAAATCTATAAAGTCAAATAAAAGATATCATGCTACCTAGGTACTAATATCCAATGTGGTAGTGAGGCTACCTCATCATTAGAAGGCTTACATGAGATAGTCCAGGTTAAGGCCATCTATATTTTTTATTATAGACTCATACATTTATTAATAGAACTTGTAGTCGATCAAGTTATTCGACTTGTGAAATGCCTTGGTCCAGTCCACTACTTGAGGAGTCTTCGTATCTACCTTTATTGATTGATCATCAACAAGTATAATTAATTGATCTTCATGTTAATGATTAACCATACTAGATAAGTAGTGTAGTTGAAAACATCTTCAACTTTTTAAATTTTTTGTTGGTGCAATATCCCTTTCAATATACTTCACGTCCTCAATTTCTTTGGATAGCGTTGCATGAAAACGAGCATGGCAATATGATGTTCTTAAACCTCTTCATCATTCATCTCCTCTAAGACGAATGCGGGCCTTGAAATAACCTCTTAGAAATCTTGGTTGAGTTGACTTTTGTGTAGGGGCAACGAAAAATCTTAGACATCCACCAAATTTACTAGATGTTGTAGCAGAAATTTTATCTAGTTGAGCTTCTTATATCTCATAGTATTCAGTCTATAAATCTGGATTACATGCAATCCATTAGTCAAGGGGATCTTCCATCAACATCATTTTTGTGATTGCTTTTTTAGTGATTTTGATGGGTCTCTCTCCTTCGAACAATATACAAATTATGAACATTCTTCTATCATGGTCTTTGGCGTATTCTTGTACCAACTTTGGGTAATCCCACGTTTAAAGCACCACCATTATTTTCCCAATACTAGACAACTATTTCTTGCTTTGAGGTGAGGAGGTGCTCTTTTGCATGAAGTTGAATTTGCTTTTGGTTGCAACCCTAACAATGCATGAGTGATGGGTGTACTTGTCTTCAACTATCTTCTCATAGGAATCATTGAAAAGTGCATCGAAACTACTCTTCTTGGACTACTTTTTCTTGCTACATGTGCAATTGAAGGATTTTTCATAGATGCACTTGCTTTTGGCTACATTGTTTTCCTCTACATTACTACTCTAATGCCAGTTTCAGATTGCATAGTATGGCCTTAGATGAGCCAACATTGATGGTTGTGATTGGTAATTAACAAGCACAATGAGCATTGTAGATGATTCCATTTTGAGGATTGATTTGTTGATCCTCCAATTAACAGATATTTGACCTAATACTTGAATAATGAATCGACAACTACAATAGCAAATTGACACTGAGAGCATTTGGGCAACAAATTGATTGTGGTTTGACAAATTGATAATGATGTCAAATAATGTGATCAATCATGGCAAATATACGATGTTTGAACAATTGGTGCTTGACAAATCAATGCTCTTGACTTAATGGATTTTAGTTCACTTAATTTTTTGCTTTTGCTTATTTTACTTGTTCTAGTGAATCAATTCCCTAAGCACTAATTTAGATAATCAATGATTCAAAGGCCTCCTTAGAGGATAAGTGGATGTGTAGAGGATCAAAATTAGTCAATCCAAGGGAGGGGATTTTTTACTCAGATTTTCCTCCACATGGACCCTTCATTCAACAATATAGTGCACTTGGATTTCTAAAAGTGAGTCAATGTGTGCATGGTAGAACAACCTCTACCAGTCAATAGACTAAGACCTCGAGGACTTTGGAAATTTTTAGCTTGATTTCCCTATTGGATGTCTTAGTGTGGTCAATCAATAACAACATGCTCCCAACTATCTTCCCTTCCCCTTTGGTTCTCTCTATTTACTTAGGGAAACACTTGACTGTGGATCTCAAGGGAATATGTCTAGACACCGAACTCTATTTTCTCATGCTTGAAGGTGTTAGGAGATCAAATTTTCCTTTAATTGCATGTAGGATGAATCTCCGTATGTGAATTCTCATTGTTAGGCTGCTCTTTACTCAAATTCCATCGGTGGGTTGGTCTCTACTTATCTTTTGATGGTCTAATGAATGTGTTAATGGTTGTGAGGCTAGTATTGACTGTTCACAAGGCTTATGTTGTGCTTTGAAGGTTTTTTGATGTTTCAACTTTCGTTGATAAATTATCTAAGTAAATTCTACCACCTTCTCGCACATACACCACCAAGCCGTCAACCACCATAAGTTTTCTTGATGTGAATTAATGTTTTGGCAGCTATGCCTTCTCTACCCACAATCATTATAACTCTTTACATAGCTTCACACACATGAAATTAATTTCTTAGTGATCCTTGACATCTTGGTATACATGCAAGCCTCTTTGATTTTTAATTTGAATCTCAAGTCCCGTAAGGCGATGTCATTGCACTTTTTCATTGACAAGTCATCACTATCTCATCTTCATGAGTTATATAGTAGATTAGTGATAGTGCTTTTTAACTGGCATCATTTTATGATCCATGGCACTCTTGGATAGGAGATCACCCTTTTGTAACCTTTCATTTACCTTATTTGACTTTTGTTTATTGGTCATTTTGTGAACGATATATATTGTTAGTAATGCCATGATGACATGAACTTCTTTTTCTAGCTTCCTCGACTTTGCATACTGGAAAATAGACCATCCTTTATTTTTCTCTTGGATGACATTAACAACAACCACATGGCAAGACAATACAATGGATCCACTTCCAAAGAGTACCTTTTTCTTCTTTTCTTTGGCGAGTATTGGTTCATCAACCTTGTGAGGACACGTCACTCAGGAAAATGTTACATTGATGTCATAGTTCACTATTACTCTTTTTACTTGGTCTCAGTAAATTGAAATTTTGGTTTTGTTTTAGCAAATTAGTAGGTTAGGCCAATTGGACCAAAGTTATCATTCAATGGACTAACCAACATATTGACATGTTGGAATTCGCAATATTTTTCAAAACCAAATAGAAGCAATCCATCCACTCAAATATTATATAGACAGCATAAAAGGATGAAAAAGAGAGAAGAGACAAAGATTTGGGGGTGCTCATAGGCACCATACATATCATTGTACAATCCACAAATTACATTACACAATGCTTTGATAATTAATGAGTGGGAGGGGTATTTATGGCAATACCAAAAAATCAATTACATCATAAAGTTTAATCTAAGCTGACATACAAGAGGGATTTAGGTTAATTACAAATTATGAAGAGGGTTTAACCATAACAAGGTTTACCATAACCCATAGTGCTTACATAATAACATATTACAAGTAATTAACACATTGTTCAATGAAATGACCTTAGGCCCATCCAAAACATCACACAATGTCAACCTTGGCAATGAATCCTATTACAATTTCAAGACCCCCCATAATTTGAATTGAGAGACTAAGGAAAGAAGACATCAGTGATAATAATATCTTCCCCCCATAATGGATGCTCTAATGGGCCTTTGTAGTTGATGCAGATCCTTTAGAATATCCTTCATCATTTGGAAGATGTCCAATAATATTTAGGAACTCAACTTCAATCCTTTGTAGTTTTAGGAAGATTTTTTCGTTGGATGTCCCTCCCTTTTATAGTGTTCATAAGTGTTCTTCGCATGAGCTTGTATTTATGGAGTTACACCACAATTTTGCATTGCTACTTGAAAATGAACTTGGAGAGAAAAATCTGATGAAGAGTAAAAGTCTTTTGAGATTCCAAAAACATAGGAATCACATGAACTATAAGGTTCAACATCTGAAAAGAGGGGGAGAGATTAGCAAGGACTATATTATTGCATTCTACATCATATTTGTTTTTGCCTCTAGAAGATACAATAACTGCCTTCAATGCATTGGATCTTGCAATATAGTCCTCAACATTATCAAACTTAACTAGCTTAAGACATGAAAGCTCCTGTTCCAAGCAACTTACTTCAGTAGTATTAACTTTCCCAAAAAGTTCATGCAATTTTGACTGTAACTTGATAGGGTCACTCTTCTCTTTAACTATTGAGATTTGAAAAAGGGCTCAAAACACTTATGTATGCAAAAGTTATGGCCTTTGAAAGTTTTTCCCTAATGGATCCCAAAAATAAAAAATTAAAGCCTCTAACCTTATAAATGTGATATCCAATCACTTGTTGCCACCTGCCATGCTCTGGTTCATTGGTGCTTCCCACTTATATTCTGCCACTTTAGTTGTACTTATCCAATATATTGTGACAACTAGGAAAATTGATTGGTTGAGACCCTTTAAATAGAAAAAGTTTGATTTGACATGGTTCGAAGAAGGTCCATGTTGGCTTCATACCCATTGGCAAGTTTGACATGCACCAGAAGGAATCAAAACCTAGCCTCTCCTGTGTCAAACAAAACATGTTAGCCATTGTCTCAATGCAATGGATGAGAAGGAACAACCACCGCTTGCTCTACATTATTCCTCTCTACTGCTCAGAGCAAACAAACAACTAGACGTGTTTGAACATGGGACCTTCCTCATGTAGAACAATCTTGAAAGCCACCGATCCACTATAACATGATGCAAAAGCTAGATGTCTTAGTGGAGTAACATCTTGCTAGTCTCCAATGGTAGTAGTAAATGACACATTTACGTTAAATAAATGACCTCCAAGCATCACCATATGCTAGAACCACAATGCTAATGTAGCATTCGAGCAAGATGAGGGAGCTTCAAACTCATGGTGACTAGAAATGTAGAGACAAGGGCTCATTTCACTAGGTAAATATAACTTACAATGGATCAAATCCGTGTCAGTTTGCTTGCCACATGCTTGCGCATTACACCCTAGCCATAGTGGTATCTGTCCCACATGGATGGAGGTGCTTCCCTTCCTTAGAGAGAAGGGATTCACAAGATTTATTCCAATCCAAAGTGGAGCGTGCACAAACAAAATCCTACATTTAAACTTAAAAAATCTACATCATTTTCTTATATTACTGTTCAAACTTCTAAGTCCTGCATTTTGTGATCAAAATCCAGAGATCTAAAGTGATTCTTTGGAGAAGCAAAATATTTTTTCTTTAGTGCTTTTGAAAAATGGATATGGAAAAAACTTCTGTCTCTTATGAGAAAAAAACTTGAGGCATAGAAGGAAGAGATACCCAAGGGTTCAGACTACATTCTTGCGTGACCAAGTGAGGTAGCTCCATATCCACTTTGATACCATGTTGGAATTTATAATATTTTCTTGAAGCAGAAGCAATCCATTCATTCAAATCTTATATAGAAAGCATATGAGGACAAAAAAGGGAGAAGAAAGACAAAGATTTGGAGGTGCCTGTAGGCACCATAAATATCACTGAATGATCCATAGATTACATTATTCAACACTCCAATAATTAAATGAAGAGTGGAAGGGGTATTTATACCAATACCAAAACCCTAGTTACATCATAAAGTTTAATCTAAGTCAAAGTAACAAGAGGACTTAATATTAATTACAAGTTATAAAGAGGGTTTAACCATAACAAGGTAAATGACTTCCCATAGAGCTTAGATAACAACATATTATAATTAATTAATACATTGTACAATGAAATGCCCTTTGGCCTATCTAAAACATCTCACATTGTTGGCTTTGACTATGAATCAAATTATAATTTCAACATGACGTGCGAGTAAACTTGGAATTTTTTTCTCAAATTTTCATTCTATTTGACTTTGCTATGATGTATCCATTTTTAGAGAGTTTTCTTTTGCTGCTTTTGAGAAGAAAAAGATGAAATAAATAAGGAAATTTTTGAATACCAAATAGTCTAACTTCTAATGTGCCTCATGAATCTTGTCAACAGAATTAGAAGGAAGATCATGTCTTCTTTGAATTTTGGATTGAGGTCAAATCCCCATTATGCTTGCTAATCTAAATTAATCTAATCTAATTGCTCAAAGTAAATGTAAAGAATTAAATGCATAAAAATAAATGCAAGGTAAGGGTGCTACATAATAAAGTAAATTGCATGAAAATAATTTATGATCGTAGCCATAGCAAGGAGACTATGCGATCAATCAACACATGAATAACCAAATAACAAAAGTGTGTTTCCATGCATATGAAATCAAAATAATAAAAGAAATAGACTGAGGTAAAAAGAGTAGTGCCATAATCATCGTTCATTCCACAATCCAAAAGTACAATGACATAATTGGAAAGCAAATGTCCTTCCAATTTCTCTATTATTTCTATAATTAAAGCATGAATACAACGTGAATTCCATAGTGTAGCTCTAATTTCGTTGAGTGCCAAAAGATGTTTATAATGGATCCCATTGATCCTATTTATAGGAATAATTCATCGAGGAGTTACCTAGGATAAAACACTTCTACTCCTAATAATTCTTCTATTTTTGGATATCTTTAACAAAATTATGAACCTTCAAATGTTGTAGGCCTCTACTTTCATCCTTAAATATTTTAAATAGATCTTAGAGCCACAAAAACACAAAACATTGCTTTCCTAAAAAATCTTCCTTGGCATCCATGCATCCTTGTCCTGCTTGGCTCGATGATGAGTGATTTGCTCTTAGGAGGGGAGCGAGTTGTTCCTCTTTCAACTAGTTGAGCAAATCACATCCTTGGAACTAATTGCACCTCTTGATGTCACATTATATATTATTTGTTTTAGAGGCTTTAAGTTCAATTTCTTACTTTCACAAGCCTCCTATGCATCGAGAATCCCAAGGCAATAGATTTGCTACTATATTTTTGGCTACTTCATGGGTTGCCAAGCTCGATTGACTAGATATCCTAGTTACTACCTCTATCCTTAGGTGCAAATTCTACAAAACTGGGATAATTGTACCACAAAAATGTAAAATTTGTTGAATATCCTTGGTTGTTATGGCATTATCTTGAGTAGAACCTACCATACATCACCTCCCAACATCTTAGATCTGTAAGCATTTTAGCATCCTTTACAAGATCTTTCTAAGAACTCTTAGAAAGCCCATCCCATTGTTCTACAAGCCCTTTCAAATTGATAACCAATGATTTCAACCTGTTTATTTGGTCTAAAAAGTTGTTATCTTCAACTTTGGTGTTTTCCTCCTCAAAGGTTTTCTGCAATTGATGTTAGAGAATATTACATTATTTGGTAGAAATGTAAATGTACCATGTGGTACAATTGTAAATATGTAAATATTAGAATAGGGTTTGAGTCTATAGTTTAGATGTGTGATTTATATTTCCCCTTATGTATGTGTCTATGTGTAGGATGTGCATGTGTCATGTAACAATGTGTGCAAGTGTGTAGAGTGAGAAAGTGTAAAAGTGTCATAGTGCAAGTGTGCATGTAAATAGAGATTCAAGAGTCATATATACAAGTGGCAAGGTGTGAAGCCAAAGGACATGTGAGATTTATCTTATGTATGGAATAGGAAAGGTTGAATTTCTCAAAAATGTGATAAGTGCAATAGTCAAGTATTGAAGAGTCACCTTTATAAGGTCATATTATGGAGACAAAGCTCCATACATTGTATTTGACAAATAATATTGTAATAGAAGACTCATTAGAGAATATTAAAGCTTGTATGCAATATTTTGAGCAATTATATTGTAAGTTTGCTTATGCATATTATCATTGATATTGGCCATTTAATTCATATTATTGTTATTTCCATGAATGTTATGTTCATTGATTTTGATCATTTAATATATTGATTATTGTTATATTTGATTCAAATCAAGATCCTAAATATTGAAACTTGAGATAATCTAGCTAAAAAGCCAACAATTGATCTTCACTGAAGGGCCTCCTTTGTTCATAAAAAATCTCTGGAAACCTGATGCTTATCAACCCTTGGATCTCATCAGTCATATTCATGATTAGAGTTTCCATAGTGGTGAGTTTATCCTTGCATAACTACAACTATTACTTGACATCAAGAACTATTTTTAGTTGCTTGACCACCTTCTTGTCACTCACTTGAAGATGTTGTGTCTATGCTACCATTATTGGGGCCAACTGATTAATCATATCTTGGTACCTTAAAGTAGCAACCAACTCATCCTCTACTTACTAAATAACCCTAGCGATTTGATCTAGGATGGATTTTGCTCCAATGACAAAATCAAAGTAGCCCTTCATGTTCAACACCCCAATTTTGATGTCGTCCCACAAGGAATTAACCTATCCTATAATCAAGGTGTATCCTTTCTTTTCTTTTGCTTTATTCTTTAATTCCTTATTTATACTTTCTGAGTTGAACAATTTATTGGTCTTTTCCTTTGGACAACTTTTATGTGCTCTATTTTTTGCTTAAAATTTTTCTTCTTCTACTCATACTATTTCCCAAGCTAATTTTTTCGTTGTGCAGCTTGCACCAAGAGGTCCTCCAAGTACTTCCTTTTTCTTTCACTCTAGACAAGTCTATTCTATAATTCTTGAATTATTTCCATAATTTTGGATTTATTCTCTATCACCACTTTGGCATAACTTATTGTTGCTCCAAGCTATAATTCACCTACCAACTGTAGCATATAGTATGGATCAATTCAAGTTAGGTACAACTCAAAAATTCTAGTGACAAAGTCAGCTGAGGTCGTGAAGGTATTAGTGGGGTCTTTCCTTAGTGCTTCTATGATTATGATGTTGTTACCATCCTTTTTCAACTATGATCATAGTATCATTGGCACCTAAGGAGTCTACCTTTTCTTTTTGAGGAATTTATCTTTGATTGTTATTTCTTAATCCATCGAGTTGAATGCTTCCTCTATATCTTATTCCCAGTGCATCAGTGATTTGCTAGATGAATGGTTGGTTAGACAATATAATAGTTTGTTGCTCCTTGTGCAGACAAACTTGGTTGGAAAGATGTATGCTGGTGAACTCATTGTCCTTCCCAAGGTTCTTTGAGCTTAAATGCTTGATGTTCGAGGTGGAGGAGATGATATGGTATGTGAAACAAATTGGGTGAATATGGAGGGGAATGTGGAAGCAAACATTGACACTTTGGTAGAAATTTAATGGTAGTGTAATGGATAGTAGTGACACTAGTGGAGATTAAGGGGGGATTCTCAAACTATGGAATGAGTGAACACATAGTGGTGATTTCAATGGAATGACACGATGGATGAAGTGGAGATACTAGAGACTTGATCATAAATAAGAGGGTGTACCTCTTGGAGATCCAATGACTATACTTGATGAAGAAGGGACTACAGTAGAAGGGGGAATTTGAGAAGTAGAAATAGAATTATATGGGAAAACATAAGTGGTGGGCAAAGAAAGGGAAGAGGAAGATTCATCGTGAGCATGAGAGGGAGGTGGAGCAAAAGTTGTTGCAGTGTTAGTGGCCTCTATTGTGACTTTGGTCTCATGCCTTCTTTTATCTCGTGTCATTTCCTCACTAAAAGTAATAGTGAACAACCACCCCGATTGTTCAACCATGATAAAAAATTTGGATGGTGTGCTTTACTATTGAATTTCATTCTCTTATAAAATGGTTTCATTCTCACTTGAAGTTGTCTCAGTTATTATGCCTATCTTTTACAATCTTGATCCATCCAGGTCCTACTCTTTTCTTGATCTTGCACTCAGCTTTTTTGTTGACCACACTATGGTTAGTGCTAACATAGATGGGTGGTCGTTAATATGATGTTTAGATTGACATGAGATTCTATGTATGGCTTTGACCTCTTTCCTAATATCACATTTTTTTGGTTCTATATGCTTGAGAATTTCACATCACATGGTCCATGGTGAATGAGGCTTCATTGTTCCTATCTCTTATTGGATCTTTTGCCAAGACAATATCTTCCTTGCCATGCATACATGTTTCTCATTCCACTTTTGAGATGATAGATTTGGGGCTCTTGTACTATTTTTTAGGAATTCAAATTGATCAATTAAATTCTGGCACTACCATTTCTCATCCAACATATGCTTTGGATCTTCTTCAGTAGTTTAGGATGGAGTGTAAGCCTTCCTAGACCCCTTTACTTCAAGTTTGAATATAGGTTGATTGTACCACACCTTTTATTGATGTCACTTTATACTAGTCTCTTGTAGGAGGACTTATTTATCTCACTCCTACTAGACTAGATATAGCCTTTGTTGTTAGATATTGTTCTAGGTACATGCAGGATTCTCAAGAGAGTCGCTAGACAACAACAAAGTGGATTCTCATATACATCAAAGGAACATATCATATGGGAATTCACTACTCTGTTGGTTATCTAATTTTGATAGGTTTATAAGATGTTGATTGGGTAGGTGATTTGGATGAGCAATGATCCACCATAGAATTTGTGTTCTACTTGGAATATGATCCAATTTTGTGGTGTTCTATATGCCAATCCACCATTTCTTAGTCTTCCACAATTGTTGAATATTGTGTTGCCAATGAGGCAACCAAGCATCTTAGGTGGATGCTAATGACTTTCAAGGAGATTGAGATTCCTAAAAGTTATCTTGTTCCTATTCGTTGTGACAATCAAAGTACTATTCAAATTATTTGCAATCTTATGTTTCATTAGCAGACAAAGCACACTGAGATATAGATACATTTTGTATGATAAATTCATGCTCATGGGATGGTAGATGCATTGTTTGTTCCTTCATCAAAGTAGATAAATATTTTGACTAAGATTATACTCGAGGTCATCTTTGTGTGCATGTGGGAGATTCTTGGAATTGGAGAGTGTTTCTTAAGGCTAGTCTAATGTAAGGGCCCCTCTCAAGTCCCTTGTTTAGCTTAAGGGGGCATGTTTGGAATATGTGGTGGTTAAGCTTCTCTTGACACCATGATTGACTTTGTGTTATGTTTTCCCTTTAGGCCCATGTAAACCTTAAAAAGGTATTTTTGTAATTTTTTAAAATTGTATTCTTGAGGGCTAGTCTCATAACCTTGACCTAAAGGCAACATGTACTTGGGTATAAATACTCATCAATAATTTTATTATCGATTTTGAGTGTAATTTTGATTATCTTTTAGTGAAGATATATTGGTGCATATGGATACCCTATCTTATAATATGTTTCTTTCATATGCTATGTTTTTATTTTGACAAGCAATATTGGGTAGTGTTTGATTCCATTCATTTATGGAAACTACTAAATCTGACAAGCTAATATTTCAACATCACATGGCCTATAAGCTTCTCTTCATGTACAACAAAAATGGATTTCTTGGGATTCAAGGGGACTCCAAGCTCTTTACAACTTTTAAAAACTAATTCTAAATGTTCAATGTTTTTACTTCTTTTTTTAGAAAATATAGTTAAGTCATCAAGGTATATGAGTATGATCTCATCTATCAAGCTACTGAAAGCAATATCCATAAATTTTTGGAATATGGACCCTACATTAAATAGACAAAAATATAGTATTGTATAAGTGAAGGTACCCCAATTTGTGGAGAAGGTAATTTTGTGCTGGTCATCATATTTAACCCATATTTGGTTGTACACCAAAAATCCATCAAACAAGGATAACTTTGGAACTTTACCACTTTCTATAAAATTTAGTCCATTGATGGTAATGGATAATGGTCCTTCAAAAAATATTTGTTCAAATTTCTAAAGTCAACACATAATTTGATATCCCCATTCTTATTACATAGAGGAACTACGTTTGTTACCCATGTAGAACATTTGATGGAAAAGATGATTTATGCCTGGAGTAGTTTAAGGAGCTCCTTTTTCATCACTGCTTCAATTTTTAGGTTAACATGCATTTGCTTTTGTTGGAATGATTGAGCCCTAGGTTACGTCTCAATAGTATGTTCAATTATGATCTTGTTATATACTTTTATGTCCTCATATTTCTAGGATATTATGTATTCATACTTTTCATAGATCTCTTTGAACAAGCCTATCTCTTCTTCAGCACATTCCTTCATAAAAGCAAGTTCTTTCCCTTCATAGTTTCAACTGAATGGTATGAATATGCATTCACTTTGATGCTAGAATTTTTAGTGTTGTCATTGGGATTTAACAATCTCTCTTATGTGATTAGCCCTTTTAACAATTGATTGGTCTTCAATTCAATCATATTCATTTTTTTTTCCATGTTGAGTTTGTTTGACAAGGAACTCTATGATGCATTTGTCATTATTAAACACTTGTCAGTGATAAAAATTATAAGGGGCAAAGAGTCTTAATACTATCTCACATTCCTTTGGTTTATCCCACGTGTTAGAGGTAGGGTCAAATTTAGTAACCATGGAAACTAGCTCATTCGCTTTGGAGTTTAGATTCCTATGAATCACCTTGATTTCATAGGTTCTAAAGCTTTCTAATAAATTCTAGAATCTATGTTTGTAAGATTTTATATGCTTGTTTTTAGTGGAACATTATAAATTGACTTGTTTTATGACTAACTCAGAGTTGTCAAAGACTTTTATCTTCTTAACACCCATATTTTTAGCCTTTCTAGCCCATATATAGTACTTTATAATTAGTAATATTATTAGTATAAATGAACAACTTGCAAGCACAGTTAAGTTGTTTACCATGAATATTAGTAAAAACAATTCTAGTACCAACTCCATTTCCCATCTAGGCACCTTCAAAATGTGTTGTCCATGTGCCATCCAATCCTTGAGCCTTTTTGCTAGTTAGGGATGCAATAATAGTGGGATATTTAGATATTAGGTAGTTCTTAACCTTAGTTTCTTTGAACTTTATCTCTAGGTATCATGTTCTTGGAGGACACTTATGATCATATCAAGCTTTAAAAGAAGCCCATGTTCAAGTAGTTGTTTGTCTATAAATTCAAAAAGTTTGTTCAAGTTTACCATCTATCATCATAAAGCTTGTGAAAATTATAGTTGCATGAATGATGATTCTCAATCTTGAAAATTTTTCCATCCATAGGCAATTTCATCTATATGTAATCTATTTCCTAATATCCATCCCCTATCAAATTTTTAGTCCATTCCATTGATAGAACATCGTGAAGTAAGGTGGGAGAACTACCATGATGATCTAAAAAAATACCAAGCCTAGATAATTTTCCATTATCATGATTAATTGTTTAAATATTCCCACAATATCTACCTTGGTACCATCTAAATATAATTTTTGAAAGTTGTAGTATATATAAACCTTGTTTTTACACATAACTTTCAACATTATCATTATAGTTTCTCCCAAATCCACTATACAACTCCTTAACAAAGTAGTTCTCTATCTTGTCTTCAATGTCTTTGGTATTGGGATGTTCAATATATTAATAGTATTTACCTAGATATGTGATGGACCTTCAACTATCAAATTTTTCTAATCTACTAGATTGGGATGAACTTACTATTATGTCACAACTTTAGATTTAACATAACTCTATTATTATTATTTGAGGGCTTCTTCAAGCAAATATATTTGTCTAAGCAAGGCTAGATATTTTAATATACTAACTTTAGCTAACATATTTTTATTTCTTTGGAAATGTTGAATCTAAACCTAGTGGTTCTACTTTTACTATGTGATGTGAATTTTCTCTATTGCCTTATTGTAATCTCGCATCCTTCACTAGTCAAGGATGGGTACTTTAACTAATTTTTAACTTTATTTTACAAATTCTCCCTTTTTTTTGTTCGTCGACCACCAATGCCTCCTCTTGGGATTCTTTTCCTTTTTTTGGCATAGTACTAATTGATGGAGTTGTTGTTGACCAAATTCATGTTCTATTTTTGCATAGTGGGTTGCTTAAATGCTATTGGCTCATTGCATTTCATATGCAAAGGCATTCATCCCCCTAATACTATCATGTTGATACTAGAATTGACTTGCTTCTTGGATGGTTCTTCAAAAACTACATTCCTCTTGTTGTTATTTCCAACCCCTTGTTGATTAATGCATGTAATGTTATCTTCAAAAGGATAATTATCTTCTTCTTCTAGAAGGTAAAATTTTGCCAATATCACATTATTAAAATTTGGTAGTGTTAATATTGATTGTTGGACAAGAGTTGATGGTTGATAAATCAATAGATTTTCCATGGGTGGTTGGTTTACAATTGCAATTACATGCTCTAATGCTACATCTAATTGTGCTTGGCACTAATGGTTATAGATTTTTGTCTGAGTGTTTCTGATAGCTTGACTAATTAGTGTTTTATTGAGGAACCTAGACCTTTTTGAGGTACATGGTTCTTTGTTGCTACCAATTGAGTTGCTTCCAACTACTATTTGATTGTCATCCACTATTTTGCCTTTTCTCCATGTTGGTGTGGTTTACTAGTGATGCCACCATTTCTATCATTATGGACATTTGGATTTTTAGCCCATCATCTTGGTTCTAGGATGGAGTGCCATTTGGAGTGTAGTTAGTAAAGCAAGCAACTTGGAATGGAAATCAATAAAGGAAGGGGTGTTTGGCCTAGGAATAGTGGCCATATAGGGAGAATTGGTTTGTGGATAGGGAGAGGTAGGTATATGGGAAGATAAGTGGGTGATTAGTATTGGTGCTATGGTGGGAGGAGAATTAAGTATTTATGAATTTTTAGCTACATAGGTTGTGCAAGTCATAGGTAGGAAACGAGGTAACTTTCCTACTCTAGTAAGCACATCTTTGGCATGTGCCACTTCTTCAAAAGATTTAGCTAAAGTAACATGATAAGAATTATAAGCCATAAATACTAAATTAGAATGTAAACATTCTATATAACATAAGAAAACATATTCCTTATTTGGACATATATTTGGAAGAATTAAGTATAGTGTCCTTTTAAACCTAACATTATAATCATAATATTTTTCTTGAGGATGTCTTTGCATGGTTTTTAATTGAAAAGGAACTAAATATCCATTGTCTGTATTAAAAAGCCTCTTCATAGAAGGTTCTATAATAGATGCCTCATTAGTGATAAAATTATCAGGCAAACCTCTATACCAAAAAAGAACTTTATCTCTTAAGGAGTAAATGAGTAAGGGTGTCATTATGTCCTCTTGGATGTGATGTATTGATTTTAACTAGATAACTCATTGAGATGATCCAAAGTTATCTTATTTCCATTCCAATCACTTTATAATATATATATATATATAATGGGGGAGTAGGCCACTAGATAAATAGGTCCTCGGTAGTTCTAGTTAGAAATATAGTTTTGGGGCCTACATGGAATATGAACTTGATAGCATTGAAGAACTTTCCAGTATGGCTTAGGTGATGGATATTGCATTTGCTCTTAAGGTGAGTCTATGTACACCTAATTCTAGGGCATGTACTAGACCATTTGTCATTATAAATCATATGGATTTTGTGGAGCAACATAATATTATGGTGGAAATTAGGGATTTATTTGGATAAGCTTGATTTTGGTTGGATATGGCTTGTAGGTTATGCATTGATGGGGGGTTTTTCAATCTAAACTATGAATTTTACTGACTATGTGGAGGTATATATTGCTATAAATTTTGTGTTGGTTGACTAAATGGGAGCAATATTTAATTCAAAGTGGTACCATGAATTACTTGTATTCCCATTTAACCAAGTGGTTCTTTCCAATTCTATGCAATGCCTTGTATTGATACGAATGGGTTCATTTATCCTATAACACTACTAATATTGGTTTTAGGTAAAGTCGATTAAACCTAGGTGGAGGTTTATTTGGAGGGGTTTTCATATTTGAAACATTTTCCTATTAAATCAATCTAGGCAATAAACTTGTTGAAGTCTTGATTTGAGAATTTGAGCATGGTGAAGGTTGACTCATTCTAGTTCAAAAACTAGAGGATATTGGTGGTTGAAAAGTTTAACTATTTTGAGGACTCATCATACTAGCAAATTGTCTGATTAGAAACCCTATCTGGCTAGTAGGATACGATGTGTTCAATAAGACTTGTAACATTTTCTTTTTTTGAAGAAAGTGAAAAGCTTATATTAATACAAAGAGTATATACAAGAGGGATCGAAAACATCCCAACCAAGAACCAGGAAGCAAGAAGCCAACACAAAGGGCAAGAGGGCAGCACTTCCCAACACAAAGCACAAGAAGAAAACCAGGCGCGAAATCGCGACATGTCGCGAAATCGCGACAGTCAAGGCAGCCAAAGCCACAACCGGGCAACCGGTCGCGAAATCGCGACATGTCGCGAAATCGCGACAGCCAAAGCCAACAACTCCTGACCACCAACATTGTCGCGATATCGCGACGGGTTCTCCTCAGAGCAGTCATCCCTCAAAAAGGTCGCGATATCGCGACGCATTTTCCGTTTGCCCCCTTTACGCCAAAAGTGTCGCGAAATCGCGACAAGATTATCAATCTGCAACCAGTCCTCCCAAGTGTCGCGAAATCGCGACGAATTATCCTCATGATGCACAAGCTCCAAAATGGTCGCGAAATCGCGACGTCTTTTCCATAAGTCTTCAGTGCGCCAAATGTGTCGCGAAATCGTGACAGTTCTTCTATCTGGCTCCCAGGCATCAAAAACGTCGCGATATCGCGACGGATTTTCCCCTTGTCTCCGAAACACAAAAACCGTCGCGATATCGCGACTATTTTCCTCCTTGTTGCCCCTGCTCTCAAAGCGTCGCGAAATCGCGACGGGAACCTTCCAAAGGCCGTGGCGACAACAATTGTCGCGATATCGCGACGGTTTTTCCCCTTGTCTCCAAAAAACAAAAACCGTCGCGATATCGCGACTGTTTTTCTCCTTGATGCCCCTGCGCTCAACGCGTCGCGAAATCGCGACAGAAACCATCCAAAGGCCGTGGCGACAAAACTTGTCGCGATATCGCGACGGTTTTTCCCCTTGTCTCCGAAACACAAAAACCGTCGCGATATCGCGACTGTTTTCCTCCTTGATGCCCCTGCGCTCAAAGCGTCGCGAAATCGCGACGGAAACCTTCCAAAGGCCGTGGCGACAAAACTTGTCGCGATATCGCGACGGTTTTTCCCCTTGTCTCCGAAACACAAAAACCGTCGCGATATCGCGACTGTTTTCCTCCTTGTTGCCCCTGCGCTCAAACTTGTCGCGATATCGCGACAATTTTTCCTTTTGTCTCCGAAACACAAAAACCGTCGCGATATCGCGACTGTTTTCCTCCTTATTGCCCCCGCGCTCAAAGCGTCGCGAAATCGCGACGTAAACCTTCCCAAGGCCGTGGCGACAAAACCTGTCGCGATATCGCGACGCTTCTCGCCAAGGGCCGCGACAAAGAAAGCAGGTCGCGAAAACGCGACAAAAATCATCCTTAGTACAAAATTTTCTCATTGATTCAAGAATTTTGCAAGTCCCTATCGAATCTCAGCATTTTCCACAAGCATGTCACTGTGTAGCTGAACTCCAACCTCCTTTTCCGCACCCATCTTTGCAAGGAAATCAGCCGCCGAATTTAAGTCACGACTCACATGGATAGGGATCACATCTTCTAATTCCTTCCAAAGGTCCTTGATTTGAGAGACTAAAATCTGTATCTTCCAAGCTTTCAAAGCAAAGTTCCTCAAACAATCAAGAGCGCCAACCAGAATTTGAGAATCTGTCTCAAGGAGTATCTTTCTGTATCCCTGCTTGACAGCCCAGATGGAAGCAATTTTGATAGCATAGGCTTCGGCTTCATTATTGGTGGCTCTTCCTAGACCCTGTAGTTCCCAGTAAAGCATAGTTCCAACATGATCACGGCACACAACACCAATTCCAACATTGCCCGGATTGCCCTTTGCAGCTCCGTCTGTGTTAATTTTAACCCAGCTCGCTGGGGGCTTCCAACTGGCTATGTTCTTTCTAACCTGTGCAATAGCTCTCTCTTCCTGAGGACCCAGCTCAGCCGAAATTTCCTCATCAGCATATATGGCAACCGTCTCTGTGACTTTGCTCCAGATAACCTGCCATATTCCATCAAGCGAGGAGAAGGTCTCTCTAAAGATTCGAGCGTTTCTTTCCAGCCACACTTGCCACCAGATGAAGGAAAGACCAAGATCCCACCCCAGACGGAGGGCTTTAGATTTAAATCTGCCTTTCTTCCATCTTTGCCAGATATTGTTCCGAGTCAGAGCACCATTACTCTGGAGTTTAAAAAAGGAAAACCACCGATTCCAAATCTGACCTGTGAAAGAGCACTCAAACATCAAATGATCAGCAGTCTCCTCATTCTTATGACATAAAATACACTGAGAAGGGCCAATGATTCCTCTGTTTTTGAGGAAATCGAAGGTGAGAATGCCATTGTGCATAAACTGCCGTGCAAAGAAGTTCACTTTCGGCCAAGCACTTGGAATGCCAAATCTTCTTCCAATATTGAACCGAAAATGAATGTGGGGGAGGCTCTGGGAGGATCTGATCATATCCAACCTTCACAGTATAAACCCCGAGGTTCCCATGGCCCCAAGCTAACTCATCCTCTTCATCTCTGCCCGTGAGAAACCGTGCTGTCAAGATGTTGGTCAAAATGGTTGCTAGCGCCGGAGGGATTGTGACCGGCCACTCCTCCAACCGCTTAAACTTCTTGAATTTATACTCACCCAACTGGCTAGTGTTGAAATAATTCTCAATAGTGACCCATCCCTGGGATTCTATGGCTGTTTTAATTGGAAGCAATTCAGGATATTCCGCAATGATGGGTGGAAACTGGTCCCAAGAGTCGACCCGTAAACGTGCCTTCTCCCCTCTTCCCACTTTCCAGAACAATTGGTCTTTAATAACTTGAGAACCCAACTTGAGAGCTTGCCAGACTAGGGATCCATTACCATCCAAAGGGAAGCGGCTTATTTCATAGGGGTGAACTTGGCCCAGATATTTGCTGGTTAAGATTCTACTGAATAAAGAAGATGGCTGGGAAATCCATCTCCAATACAATTTACCAGCTAAGGCTATGTTGTTGAGTTTAGAGCTTCTCAATCCCAGCCCTCCTTTTTCTTTGGGCTGCGTAACTTTATCCCAGCCAACCAAGGCCCATTTCCTCTCACCCTTTGCTCCTTCCCATAAGAATCTTCTGGCCAATTTATCCAACTCTTTCCAAATAGAAGGTGGGGCAGCCAGGATAGAGAATTTATAAATTGGCATGGCTTGGATAACTGACTGTAAGAAGGTTAATCGGCCGCCATAGCTTAACCATTTAAGAGACCAATGGTTCATTCTGTCTTTGAAGCCATCCAAAAGATCTTTCCAAATGTCAATTTTCAATTTCTTGAAGTGCAAAGGAACCCCCAAGTAGACTATAGGAAGAGAGGTTCTAGTGAAGCCCAAAATCTCCATAATTCTGTCCCGAAGCCTTTGATCAAGATTGAAAAAGACCACTTTGGATTTTCTCGTCATTGATAACCCGATTGGAGGCCCTAAGGTAAACATTGAGAGAGTCTCTCGATTCCCCCGGCTTCCCCGAGACCGGCCACTCCAACCAGGCCCGTATCATCCACAAATTGCAAATGAGTCAAAATTTTTGAACCAACCTTAATACCTGTTAATAGGCCTTGAAGTCTTCTTCTGAAGAAGAGTCTACCTAATCCTTCAGCCAAAATAAGGAATAGATAGGGAGAGCAGGGGTCCCCTTGTCGGAGACCGCGAGAAGCTCCAAAAGGAGGCGAGGGAAGCCCCTTAATTAGAACAGAATAAGAAGGCGTGGAAACACAGCTCATAACCCGTCTATCCAGTCCTGGGAAAAACCAAAGGCGGCCAACATTTTTGACAGAAGCCCCACTCCACTCTATCATAAGCCTTGGACATATCCAGCTTGATGAACATTCCTTTGTTACCGGAGTTTTGCATTGAATGAATAGCCTCCTGGGCAAGAACCACTCCATCCAAAATCTGTCTACCCTCAACAAATCCCCCTTGTTCTGAGGAGATGAGGTTATGAAGGAGAGGTTTAAGACGTTCAACTATTATCTTTGTGATAATTTTGTAAATCACATTACATAAGGCAATAGGCCTAAAATCAGAGATATGAACCCCTTCCTCCCCCTTAGGAATTAAAGTGATGAAGGTGTGATTTAGAGCCTTAAGCATTCTCTTATTGATTCTGGACTCCTCTCGTAATGCCCAAAACATCTTCCTCCAAGGTATCCCAAAAGGCCTGGAAAAACTCAATAGGGAAACCGTCTGGACCGGGAGATTTGCCTGTGCTCATTCCAAAGACCACAGACCTCAATTCATCTCTATCAATGGGTCTAAGGAGAGCCAGATTTTCTTCTTGAGTGACAATAGGGGGAATAACATCAAGAACTTCATTTTGAGCCCCCACATCTTGCTCCCTATTTTCTGCAAAAAGCTTAGAGAAATAATCCACAGAGTGGGAGTGCATACCAGGAAGAGTATCAAAGGAGTATCCATTCTCATCATGTAGAGCTGCCATGTTATTCATCTGTCTTCTAGCACAGTCTGATCGATGGAAAAATTTTGTATTTCTATCTCCTTCCAATAACCAAGAATTTCTAGCCCGCTGTTTCCAGTAAATTTCCTCTTGGTTATCAATGTCCTCAACAGCTTTGCGCAAGGTATCATCTTCAGTTTTAAGTCGTTCAAGAATTATTCCTTCCCCGAATTGTTTCTCGTACCTCCTCCCAGCGGACCATCAAGGGGGCTCTTTGCAGCTGGAAATCCGACTTATTGGCGTGCCTCCACTGTTTCGGTTTACTTTTGACAAAATGAAGTTGTTTGTGGAATTTAAACATAGCTGTCCCAAAAGGTGGACGACCTTCATCCCACCATTGCAGAATTTTCTCATGAAGATCCTCCTTTTGTAGCCAAAAATTTTCAAATCTAAACGGTTTGTGGTATTGCCTTGTCTGAGTCCCACCCTCCAGCAAGATGGGGGAATGATCAGAAAACGAGGCTATCCAAAATCTGGAATTTAACATTCCACTTAACAAATGCCTCCTCCGAGACCGTAAAGCGATCTAACTTTACCCTCCTACAGTGTGGCTCCCTCCTCTTGTTAGTCCAAGTGAAAAAAGTTCCAGGACCTTGGATATCCACTAAGTGAAAAGCCCGGACCTGGGCAATCAGAAGCCCGTCCCCTGGGTCCAAAACAGGGGTTCCACCTTCCCCGATCCCGAGCAGATAATTTGGCATTAAAATCTCCAAGAATGATCCAGTCACAAACTTGTCTAGAGGACCTCATGTTGTGAACAACTTTCCATTGGAGCCTCTGGCCATCAAGGCTTTGAGCCCCATAGAAATTTGTAATTAAAACATGCTCAGCTGTGACAATATTCCTGAAGTGAGAAGTGAGAACACCCCTCCAGGCAATATGTTCTAGAGCAGTCCATTCCAGGGGGTTCCAAAGAGTGACAATCCCCCCTGAGGCACCTTGGGCAGCCACATCCATATACCCAGCGCCCCTCCAAATCCTACTAACAGTTTTACTCATAAGATCCAACGACATTTTTGTCTCTTGGATAAGCAAAAAGTCTGTTTTATACTTCCCTAAGAGTCTTTGAACAGCAGATTGATGGGTTCTACTGTTTAAACCCCTAACGTTCCAAGATTGAATAATCATTGAAAACCTTGGGAGCAGTAAGAATCAATTGACCTCACCGATCCTCCATTGATCAGCTTATCTCCTTGTGCTGTGAGCAGTTCCTTATTGGATTTTCTTCCCGCTCCTTGAGAGTTATTGTTTTTAGATCTCTTCTCCACCTGAGTGATCCCTAAAGCTGGCCTTTCTCTGTTTTTATCTGCATTTCCCATAGTAACATCTTTAATAGCCGACTGTGCTGGGGAGTGTATCACCAATGCCCCAGGGTTCTCCGGCTGCATACTCTCAGAGGGTGCAGTCACCTGATCGGCAACAGGAGTGGATGAAGGAGAATCTTGAGAGTGAGTGTTGTTAATCTCACCATTCCCATCCACTCCCTCCATGACTTGGTCTTCCAGATCCAGTAATGACTTAAAAATCTCATACCGGTTGTTTGGCTTGAGATGCATCTGCTCCTTACCATTTTTCTTTTTGTTTCTCCTTCGTTTCGGCTGTTCAAAGCCATCCTTCTGAGCATCAGGACCTGGAGAAGTGTTGGAAGGTTCATTGACAGGGGTGGGCTTACCCTCTCTAGGGCGGCTTGGCATTCCAGTCGAAGCCTCCGCCTTTGTGCTCGAGGTGTTAGGACAGAACCTTGCCAAATGTCCATGCTTATGGCAAACTCTGCACCTGAAAGGTAGGGCCTCATAGTCTAACTGCTGGATCCAGGGAACTCCCCGCCAACTCAAGCTCCACCTCACCCGATAAAGGCCGGCTAATGTCCATTTCAACACGTATTCTGGCAAAAACAGCTGTATTTCCCTCTATGGTGTCTCTAGAGACTCCAATATATCTGCCTAGGGAATTACCTATTATTTCTAGAACCTGCTCACCCCAAAACTCCATCGGGAGAGCGTACAGTCGGATCCAGACAGGAACAGCCGTGGGTTCAATGCGAGGATCAAAGCCCACTCTCCAGGGTTGAACAAATAACCCTGCTGGTCCGTGGTTTCTCTTTTCTGATTCAAATGCTCTGCTTTCTATCTGCTAAAGAAGAGAAACTAATAATAAAATACCCATTGCTTATTGGCCATAAAGAGTACTCACCTTGTGGCTCCCAGTTCTGTCGAACCCAGGTATGCAAAAAATTCAGAGAAGGTCGGATGCCCATGAATTTGCAGATCAAGTCATGGTTAGCTCGGTAGACAATTGTTTCCTCGACCAGCTTGGGTTCGATAACAATCTTAGGTCTGGAAGCGGATTGCGGGAGGCATCCATTAACGCGGTGAGCATTTGGGCTGTTGCCAGCATTCTTGAGTAGCGTTTGAAAAGTAGTCCTCTGAGCTTCACCAGTGGAAGACGAGGGGTTTTCTTTCAACATCTCAACATATGAACTCTTTCTCCCCGCAAGAGGGACTGGAGGAGACCCCATCGGGCCCTCCCGGAGCAACGAACAAACCTTCGCAGTAATTTAAAACCAAAACGCCAAAGTCTCTGGTAAGATCTAACGGGCCAGAAACCCTCGAGCATCGCCCGACGCCAGTTCAGAGGTTTTCCCGCCAAATCGCCAGAGCCCCTATTTTTCTTTCTTTATAAGACTTGTAACATTTGAGTCATTAAATACAAGAAATTTGTGATAATATTTGCAATGGTAGGTTCCATTAAATCCCAAGTTTGTTTGGCACTAGAAACAATATAGTCAAATATTGAGATATAATTAAGGAGATTTAATTATCCTAATCATAAAGAGGGTGTAGAAGAAATAGTCTAGCCTTGGTAAGATGGATTAGCCATTAGATCCTTTTTCTTTGATGGAGTTGGATTTGGCTTTGGTTCATCATCCTTGCTTATCAACATGATAGTTGCCTTCTTTTTTTTGTGTTCCTCTTTTGGTATGGTATGAGTTTAACTAGATCAAATTCTTTATAAGACTATTGCATCTTTAAATGCATATTCATAAACCTAAACAACACCTTACATGTACCTACATGAATAACACTTATGGGTTAGAAAAAAGTAAATTTTCAACAAAGGAGCTAATTTATCCCTAAGAAGTAGTGAATTGCTTCCAAAATACTTAGAAAAAAACTATAAGGAGAAAATAGAGTGAAACACTCTCTTTTGGGAAACAACCAATTTTATCTCTCCAAAATAGGGTGATTCATTTCAAAAATATTAGAAATTTTTATTTTCTATGGGTGAATCATTTTGAGGAGTAAATCAATTTGTGAAGAAGAAAATCACTCGTTGGATGAAAATATTGAAAAAATATTTTTCAATTAATGGATTGCTATGTTAAGGAATAAATTGCTCAATGGGTAAGCAAACCACTCTTAAGATCAAAGAGAACAAGTATGCAATTAATTTTGGGTATTGGACCATATTTTTAAATCTCTTGATGATACCCTTGGGATTATATTATGTTATTATTGACATGGATTAGATAGGTAGTCATAAAAAATATATATTATTGCACTAAAGGTGTTGAATATGTTTGTGATGTGGGAAAAAGGCTAGGGATCCAACGGGTAGCTTTCACTATGTCCTTAAGGATAATTTTAATATTATAACTAAAAAAATATTTAGGAATATAAACTAACTATTTGCTATCATAATTCATGATAACTAGGGTGAAAAGAGAAATAACATATATTTTCATCCAAATCTTAAGGAATTCAAGGTTTTCTTTCCTAACAAATTTCCAAGGTGTCCTTTGTCAAGGGAGTTCATTTTTTTATATATATCATACTTATAACTAAACTAATATCCGAGGCACCTTACATATGCAAATTATTGAGTTAAGTGATGTTAGCGTTTGGTGATGTATATTAATGGAGATGCAACCACAAGATGTAAAATATGCAAGCTATGGTAATTATATGATAATGGTACTTAAATATGCAGGAAAATAAGAGAATAGACTTCTGCAATAACTCAATAAAATACCATTAATGAAAGCTCACGAAAATAGTACAATGCAATATAATGGAGGACTATGAACACTCCATAATTTTATAATGAAGATCTACATTGTACCTACTCACTACTCTATAGTATTTTTGTCTCTCACTCACACACTTACCTCTATATCTCAAGGTCCATATATATAGGAAGATAAGTTCCTTGGGCTTTACTCTACCTATTCCTATGACTCATGTACATGTGGACTACATGCACATTTACATCATTGCACATTCTAACACTTGTGCATTTATTACTTCTTCCTCAAGTAACTACTTAACATAAGATAAACTCCTAATCTAATAATGTACCCAAGGTGGTACATTGACATGTACCAAATAATGTAATATACTCTAACACCCCTCTGTATTACATTATTTGGGTATTGAAGACTTTAGTCTTCAATATGGATCTTCATCTATTTGGAACTTGTGCTCTCCTTCTCTGATGTTTGTATCCTGTTCAAGCAAGTAGTTAGTGTCTTCATAAAATGTCATCTTTGCTGAGAGAGCTTTAACTTCATGTTCCTCTATAGGTTCTTCCAGTTCTTGAATCTCAGGGATCTCCTAAGCCAAGTGTCCTTTTTTATTCTCTTCTCGATATTGTAATTGAGGATATTTGTATTGATTTTGGGAAGGATATGGATGCTGAAATTATTGTTGATGTGGACTATACTGATTCTGATATTATCTTGGTTGGAATGCCCTATTTTATTGGCTTCTATAGTCTGTATGATTTCCCTGATTCTGACTTCTGGGATTGAACCTAAAATAGTTAGTGCTATGTCATTTTCTCTGGCATACATGATAATATCTGGTATTCCATGGTTTTCATCCTTTCGAGGTTGAGGTAACATTTCCCTATGGAGTATCTTTTGAAACCAATGCATTGTTAGTCATTTCATATTTAATTGTATTTTCCACTTCGTATTCTTGAAGAATATTGACTAACTCATTAAAGGAAGTATCTTTACTTAGAATTTGTAAATATGTAACCAAATATTTGTAGTTTTTTGGAAGTGCTCTCATAGTTACTTGAACAAGAAACTTATCTTCAACCTTTTCTCCTAAGGTTAATAATTTTCCATTTATATCTGCTACCTTCCTTAGGAATAGTTCTATACTTTCACCACTATTCATTTTCAAGGAATGTAATTGAGTTTGGAGATTTAAGATAGTGGCTTTGTTCTTCCCTTCAAATATCTTGGCTAAAGCTTTCCAAGCATCTGTAGAAGTTGTTGCTGAACTAATGTAAGGTTGTATTTCATCTATAATTGCAAAGGTGATTATCATGAGGGCCTTTGCATCATTTTATTCATATTTTTGAACTCACTTGTAGGTTTAGCCATTGTTCCTTGGACAATGTCCCAAAGTTTTTCAACTATTAGAATTACCTTCACTTTGTTTTTCCATGAGGAGTAATTTGGTCCTTTGAGTAGTTGAGATTCTGTAAGAATGAATTTGTTTGTTGTCATGATAATAGTTGTAGACTACCTTATAACTCCCTAGTTTAAAGTATGTGAACTAATTTGATAAAATTTATCCAAGACTTAGGTTTTGTAGGATTCCTTATGTCTCCCAAGTGATTTAATTAATCTAAAGTTTTGATAAAGTGCTTGATAGTAGACTTAGCTTTTAGGTTTACTTTGAGTTGAATCCCTTTTGACTCCCTAATGGTTTGATGTTCAACTCCTAATTTCCTTTCTCCCTATGCACTTTTCAATTTGATGAAGTTCTCTATGGTTGGATTTCTTTTGTCCCTTTAATGTGACTATGGGGCAAGTATAAGTAAATAATTCCAACTCTTATAAGCAATTAATGAACTTCCTTCTTTAACCTTTAATAACCAATAGTTTAAATTCCAATAAACTATGTTTGATGTAGTATTCCTTATAACTCCCTAATTTAGAAATTAATAATATTTGCAATATAATAAAGTTTTTATTTTCCAAGTAGAAACCCTTATATCTCCTATGGTATTTAATTACAAATATTAAAATACTTGTATTTCAACTAAAGTGATTTGAAATACTATGTACTCCTTTGATATGCTTTCAAATGTATTAAGGTTGATTTTGCTAAAATCCCCAACGTAAATGATGAATGAACTTCAACCTTATGTTATACACCTTATTACTCCTGAATGAAAGCAATTTTAATTAAGGTAAAACCTTACCTCTATAATGTTGTAACCTCCTAAATAGTGGGTATTGTATTAGTGGATGTTGTATTCCTTTGATGGTGGATGTATGATAGTGATGGTAGCGAGTTTGCTATTAGTATTTAATGCTCCTTTGACTCCACTTCTACTCCTTGAATACTCACTCTTAATCATGCCTTGAATTTGCTCTTAATCCCACTTAAATTCACCTTAACTTCTCTGCATTCAATGCTTGCACAGGATGTGCTTCCTCCTCTATGAGCGTTCTTACTTTTTATGGCTATAAATGTGCTTCCCTTGTATTTAAATGAGTGCCAAGTGGCACGAGGTGTTACCAAGATCCTTCTATCTCCTCTTTCAGTGGCGTTGGTCTTTGAAGAGCATTAGACCATGCGACGTATGTTGAATACCTTCTTGGGCGTTAAGACTATGATGGAAGGCATTACTCAGATGAGAACCTTTATCTTGAGTGTTAGAGATAAGAGGGTGAATATGCCCTTTGTGCCAAGTGGCACAAGATGCTTGGGCTCCATGTTGCAAGTGGCGCTCAGGTTTCATGCATGTAGACCTCCTTCCAACATCTCTTTCTTTGTATACTTATTTCCCGCAAACACCTTTAGTAACTTGTCTTCTATGCCTTCTTTCCAAGTGAAGCAAAGCTATGAGGGTGGATCTAGCTAAGACGTATCAAGGGCACTACAATGGAGGTTCTATGGCTCTTTGACGATGGCTTTAGGTGCTTCATTTCAGCTGGTGGTTTGTCTAAGTCAAACCTTGGGTAATGCACCTTGTAACTACTTCTTTAGCACTATTCCTTCTTATACAATAGATGATAGCCACTTTATGTAGACCTTGATATGCTATCCCTCTTACGTGGATATGTGCTAGATAATAAGCTTCTTATATAGGCTTAATGCTTGTAGGTAACTGCTATTGTGGGCACTCAATTTGGTGGTGAATATGGTGCCTTTTAGACACCTTGAGACTTGATTTATGTGAGCCCTCCATTGGCTCTCTTCTCTTACTCAGAATCTGCCCCTTTACTAGCTAGAATGGCCACTTGAAAGCTATGTATTGATGGTCATTGTAATGCCTTTTAGAGGCTATATTGTTTGTCCTTCTCTTGTTGTTCTAAAGGACAAGAATGGTGCTTTTTTACAATGTAAATAGTTAAGATAGTGTACCTTAACTTGCACCAAGGTTTTAGATCGAATGTCTCCTTTTCCAAGCTCTCTAACTTCTTTGATAAGGTGGCTTCCTAAGAGAAAATTATGTTGCCTTCCTTACTAGACAACACTGACCTTCTAACTCACTTTACTTGGATAACTTAGTAACAATGAATCCAAGCTCTTAACCATGCAACTAATATGCTATTTGAGAGGTTTAACTTTGCACTAATGTTCACTTTAACTAAAATCCTTAGTGAACTTTGAATAACTAATATAGTGCAATAATGAACTCTCAAAGTAACTCAAAGTATGCACTAATTTTCACTGCAACTAAAAATACTTAGTGCATCTTAAAAAATCTTTAAGAACAACTAGTATAGTGCAATATTGATCTCACCTTATTACTCCTACAAATGAACCTTAAATCATGCACTAGTAATTGCTCCTAAATGCACTATAATCTCTGCAACTTAATGAAGTCTTCTTTGCTATAACTAGATAATAGGAAGATGATATTTTTCTTTCTATTAAAATATATCTAACTCCTATTTTAATGTGAAGGTATATAAACCTTAAAAAAAACTTTCTTCTGCACTCCCTTGAAGACTTTAAAATGCAACGTTCTCCTTGCAACTTTAACTCTGATATGGTGCTTAATGAAACTTAATAATTCTCTTAATATTCAGTGATGAACCTATTGCACCAAAGTTTCTTACCTTAACAAACTCTATAGATGAAGGATTGCAAGGTGATTAGATTCACCTTATTGTTACCTTTTACTGGATGGACTTGTAGCTCTTCTTGGTTGTCCAAAATAACTCTTTAGCTCACCTATTTGTAGTTATGAAACTCTCTAACTTGCTGCCCTGAAACTATAGTAGGTGACTTCAACTCTCCTTCACGATGCTTCTTGAGCTCTAAAATTCAACAACTATTGATGTTGCCCAAGTTGTTGCTTTCTTTTTGTCCTCAAATCTGAAAGATTTTAGATTGTAAAGCAGTCAATCTCTCCACTAAAATGTTGTCCTTGAATCTAAAAAATTTGGTAGGGAACTCCTCCAAATCGTAGCTAAGATTTTTCTTCAAGAACCCTTCAATATTTTGTTGTAGATTCAGCAAACCCCTATCTCCTTTCTCTGAATGAGCCTTCTAGCCTTCAAAGGCAATCTTCAAACCTTTCAGGTTTGGTAGTAATGTTTGGCTCCTTTCTCCTTTAGTCTCCTTGTCAAATTTTGACTTCAATCTAGGCCTTCTTCTCAAGAATCTGAAAGTCTTGAGGTCTTCACCAATATCCTCTAAAATTTGGCAAGCTTCTTGCCAAATCTATCTTCATTTGGGCTTGTTGTCGGATGGCAATAATTGTCCCAAAATATTCCTTTATCAGGAACTTCTCCTTGGTGGTAAATTTCTCCAATGAGTTCTCCTAGGAACTCCTTTAATGGCCTTCTCTGAATCTCCTTCAATGTGGATCACCAAGCCTTCTCCTTGTTTCTCCTTGAGACCTCTTCTCTAGGGTCTTCACTCTCGTAGCTTCTCTGGTCTTCCAAATGAGACCTTTCCTTCAACCTCATACTGTGGAAGTGTTGGCAATGAGATCTCCTTCCTGGATCTCTGAAATCTACTACTACTAGAATCTAGAATGGGACTTGTTGCTTGTCCTTCTTCAATCTTCTATCTTCCTAAACTGGAAGTTCTTCAATGGGACCTCTTGTAGGTCTTTTTCAGCTTCTTGAGCTATTTTCTCCTTTTGCAATATGCAGGCTTCAATATTTAATGGAGATCACCAATATCCAATCTTCTCCTAGACTCGTCTCTAGAGTCTCTTCTTCCTTGAGTCTGCAGTAAGGCTACTATGGCCTTTTCCTCTCTTTTGTAGTCTGCAGGTTTGCAACTCTTGTAATGGGACATTTTCTTAGGTCTCTAAAATCTTCAGTCTTCTACTTGTTTTTGCAAGTGCTGGAATGATTCTAATGAAGATATTCTTCCTAGCACTATGTAGGAAGCTTCCCAACTTTCTCTGAATCTCCTTTTCCTACAACAAGATGTTAGAAACTAGAATGGAAGAATCTATAATTCTAGAGATAATGAACTTCACTAGTTGATTTGTCAATCTAGTGGAATTAACGTTGAGTCCTAGTCTTCAAAAAGTTTTTGCAACTCTATGGAAAGACTCTAGCCACCTGCAATCTCAAAAATTCTAGAACTGATATTTTTGAACTCCTCTCAATCTCTCTTTGTGGCTCTCCCTATTTCCTATCGATCTACCATGTGCTCTGATACCACTGTTAGCTTTTGGTGATGTATATTAATGGAGATGCAACCACAAGATGTAAAATATGTAGGCTATGGTAAGTATATGATAATGGTACTTAAATATGCAAGAAAATAAGAGAATAGACTTCTACAATAACTCAGTAAAATACCATTAATGAAAGCTCACAAAAATAGTACAATGCAATATAATGGAGGACTATGAACACTCCAAAATTTTACAATGAAGATCTACATTGTACCTACTCACTACTCTATAGTAACTTTATCTCTCACTCACACACTCTCCTCTATAGCTCAAGGTCCATATATATAGGAAGATAAGTTCCTTGGGCTTTACTCTACCTATTCCTATGACTCATGTACATGTGGACTACATGCACATTTACATCATCACACATTCTAACACTTGTGCATTTATTACTTCTTCCCCAAGTAACTACTTAACATAAGATAAACTCCTAATCTAATAATGTACCCAAGGTGGTACATTGACATGTACCAAATAATGTAATATACTCTAACAAGTGAATCAAAGATACAACTTCAAGATTACTAGATAAATGGTAGATTTTCCCTAGTATGTCATCATTGGGGGTACTCATAGTTTTTATTAATAATAAATATGGGTCAATAAAGATCTACAATGATTACAAGAATTGGAATGAATCCACAATCAAGAATAGGTATTTGTTGTCCCACATTTATGGCCTATTTTATCAAATGTAAGAAGCAATAATATTTTTAAATATTGATTTGTGATTAGGGTATTACCAACTATGCATAAAAGATGTTGATATATATAAGACAATATTCAAAACTCATTATGGATATTATGAGTTCACAATTGTTCCATTTGGACTAACCAATATGCAATAATATTTACGAGTTTGATGAGCAATGTATTTGGAAAATATCTAGATAAATTTATTATTTTGCTTGAGGATATTTTGATATACTCCAAGGATAGTTGGGAATATGAAGGGCATATGAAACAAATTCTACAATGTTTTAGCAAACAAATATTGCATGAAAAAATTTAAAAATTTCTCATTATAAAAAAGATACAATATATGTGGTACATTATAGATGAAAAAATAATATTAGCATGTCCATTAAATATTGAGACCATTATTGATTAGCCAACCCTTATCAATGTTTCAAAAGTTAGAAGTTTTATGGTATTAAAAGGATACTACCAAAGATTTGATCAAAATTTTTCTAGAATATCTAATCCTATCAAGTCTCTTAATAATAAAGAAAATAAATTTATTTGGGTAAATAAGTGTGAGGCAACTGCACCTATTTTGGCTATACCAAATCCTAATAAATCTATTATAATGTGCATTGATACTTCTAAGGAAGAAGTAGGGAGTGTCTTGATTTAGGAAAGGCAATTAATTACTTTTGAATCATGAAAATTTAAGAATTATAAAGTGAATTACCCTACATATGACCTTTAATTAGGTATGATTTTTCATTCTTTAATAATGTGGATTCATTATCTTCTGAGACGAATATTTGAATTGAATTCAAATTATCAAAGTTTAACGTTCATTTTCACTCAACTAGATATAAATGCTTGATAATATAGATGGGTAAAATTCCTCTATGAATTGAATTGAAAAAAATGAGCGAGCAGGCGGGAAGTGATGAACTAGGGTTTTTGGAGCTAAGGAAAATCTAGGGCATCAGGTGGGTTGCCGAAGTGTTTTTCTAGTTACTGTGGATCTGAAGGCAAGTTTGCTGCCCCAGGAGGGTCCAATGGACTCCTCCGGATCCTCTTACAAGGAGAAATAGCTCTTATGCAGATTTGTTAAAAGATAAATCTCCATCCAATACTGATGAAGCACAAAGAAATGCTCTTAAAATGCTCTTTAAGGATGCTGGAAAGAGATCAACAGCCCAACAAGTTAATGGATGCCTTTCGCAGTCCGAATCAAGGCCCAAGATTGTCATCGAGCCAAGGATGGTCGAAGAAACAGTCTTATACAGAGCCAATCACAATCTGATCTGTAAATTCATGGGTATTCGCCCTACCCTGAATTTCTTGCATTCCTAGGTCTGACAAAATTGGGATCCTCATGGTGAGTACTCTTTATGGTTTATTAGTAATGGGTATTTTATTGTTAGTTTTTCTTATCTGGCCGATAAAAATAGGGCTTTCGAATCAGAAAAGAGGAATCATGGTCTGACAGGATTATTTTTTCAACCCTGGAGAGTGGGTTTCGATCCTCGAATTGAACCCACTGCTGTCCCGGTTTGGATCCATTTGTATGCTCTTCCAATGGATTTTTGGAGTGAGCAAGTTTTGGAAATTATCGGTAATTCCCTTGGAAGACATTTGGATGCCTCGAAAGACACAATAGAAGGAAACACAATTGTTTATGCAAGAATATGTGTGGAAATGGATCTTAGCCAGCCTCTACCGGCAGAGGTGGAACTTGAACTGGCAGGACTATCTTGGATTCAACAGCTGGATTATGAGGCTCTGCCCTTCAGATGTAGAGTTTGCCATAAATACGGGCATTTGGCTCGGTTTTGCCCAAATAATATGAACACAAAAATGGAGGCTCCGCTAGGAATGTCAAATCTTCCTAGGGAGGGTAATTCAACACTAAACAAAGAACCAACCAATACTTCTCAGGGTAAAGAAGCTCAGAGAGATGGTTTTGAACAGCCCAAAAGAAGGAGAAGGCAAAAGAAAAATGGTAAAGAGCAAACCCAACTCAAACCCGCCAATAGGTATGATATATTTAAGACACTAGTGGACCAAGAGGATCAAGTCATGGAAGGAGTGGATGGGAATAGTGAAAATAATAACATCCACGTTCAAGCTCCTCTTTCATCTCCCACCGTCATAGAACAAGTAATTGAGTACACTGAGTTACCGCAGTCAGAGAGTGCAGGGGCATTGATAGTGCATAACCAAGAGAAGCCAATAATTAAGTATGTCAGCATGGGAATAGCAGAAAAGAACAGAGAAAGGCCAACTTTAGGGATAACTCGGGTGGAAAAGAGATAAAAAAATAGCAACTCTCAAGGAGTGGGTAGAAAATCAAATAAGGAATTGCTAGCAGTTCAAGGAGATAAACTGATCACTGGAGGATCGGTGAGGCCAATAGATTCTTATTGCTCTCAAGGTAACCAATGATTATACAATCATGGAATGTTAGGGCTTTAAACAGTAGAACCCATCAATCTGCTGTTCAAAGACTCTTAGAAAAATGTAAAACAATTTTTTTGCTTATCCAGGAGACAAAAATGTTGTTAGATCTTATGTGTAAAACAGTTAACAGAATTTGGAGGGGTGCTGGTCATATGGAAGTGGCTACCCCAAGGTGCCTCAGGGGGGATTGTTACTCTTTGGAACTCTCTGGAATGGACTGCAATAGAACATATAGCTTGGAGGGGTGTTCTCACATCACATTTTAGGAATAATGTCACAACTAAACATGTTTTAATCACAAATTTTTATGGGGCTCAAAACCTTGATGGTCAGAGGCTTCAATGGAAAGCTGTGCATAACATGAGAATCTCAAGGGAAGATTTAGACTGGATTATTGCTAGGGATTTTAATGCTAAATTATCTTCTAGAGATCAGGAAGGGGGAACCCCAATTTTGGACCCAGGGGATCGACTTATGATTGCCCAAGTCCAGGCTTTTCACTTAGTGGATATTAAATGCCCTAGAACCAACTATACTTGGACTAACAAGAGGAGGGAGCCACATAGCAAGAAGGTAAAGCTAGACCATTTTTTGGTTTCGGAGGAGGCATTTGTAAAATGGAATACAAAATTTTAGATTTTGGAGGGTCCAGTTTCAGATCACTTTCCCATTTTGTTGGAAGGAGGGATTAAGACAGGGCAGCATCACAAACCTTTTAAATTTGAGAATTTTTTGTTACAAAAAGAGGAAATTTGAAAGAAAATTCCACAGTGGTGGGAAGGTCGCCCAGCATATGGGACAACAATGTTTAGATTCCACAAACAACTTCATTATGTCAAAGCTCAACTAAAACATTGGAGGCGAGCTAACAAGACAGACTTCAAGGTCCAAAGAGCTCCCTTGGTGGCCAGATGGGATGAGGTTCAAAAACACTTTAGGGAAGGAACAATTACAGAGCAGCTCAAAGCCGAGGATGATGCCTTGCGTAAAGCGGTTGAGGACATTGACAACCAAGAGGAGACCTACTGGAAACAGAGAGCAAGAACCACTTGGTTATTAGAAGGTGATAGAAATACCAAATTTTTCCATTGGACTGCCTATGCTAGGAGACAGATGAATAACATTGAAGCTCTTCAAGATGAGAATGGACACTCCTTTGATACACTTCCCGGTATGCATTCCCATTCAATGGATTATTTTTCTAAACTATTTAAGGAAAGTATGGTGCAAGATGAAGAGGCTCAAAACGACGTTATTGATGTCATACCTTCCGTTATCTCTAAAGAAGAAAATCAGACCCTTCTTAAACCCATTGATAGAGAGGAACTGAAGAATGTGGTCTTTGGAATGAGCACCGAAAAAACTCCAAGACCAGATGGCTTTCCAATTGAGTTTTTTTAGGCCTTTTGGGATATCTTGGAGGAGGATGTATTGGTTGTTATAGAGGATTCCAGAGGTAATAAAAGAATGCTTAAAGCATTAAATCATACCTTCATTACTTTAATTCCAAAAGGGGAGGAGGGGGTACATATTTCGGATTATAGACCTATTGCCTTATGCAATGTGATATATAAAATAATCGGAAAGGTAATGGCTGAGCGACTAAAACCTCTTTTACATAACATTATCTCCTCGTAGCAAGGGGGTTTTGTAGATGGTAGGCAGATCTTGGATGGGGTGGTTCTTGCTCAGGAGGCAATCCATACAATGCAAACATTTGGTAATAAAGGAATGTTCATAAAATTAGATATGTCAAAGGCTTATGATAGGGTGGAGTGGAGTTTCTTGTCAAAGATGATGGCAGCCTTTGGTTTCTCTTAGGATTGGATAGAATGGGTCATGAGTTGTGTTTCTACTCCGACTTACTCAGTGTTAATCAAGGGTCTTCCCTCACAACCTTTTGGAGCCACTCGAGGCCTTCGTCAAGGGGATCCTTGCTCTCCCTATATTTTCCTCATTTTGGCTGAAGGATTAGGTAGACTGTTCTTAAGGAGAAGACAACAAGGTTTGCTAATAGGTATCAAGGTGGGTGAGGAAGTTTTGACTCACCTACAGTTTGTGGATGATACAGGATTGGTGGGAGTGGCCAGCTTTAGGGAAGCAAGAATGATCAGAGATACTCTTAATGTCTACCTTAGGGCTTCAAACCAAGTCATCAATGATAAAAAATCCAAAGTGGTCTTTCTCAATCTTGATCAAAGGCTTCAGGACAGAGTTCTAGAGATCTTGGGATTCACAAGGACTTCTCTCCCAGTGGTTTACTTGGGGTCCCTTTGCATTTTAAAAAACTAAAAATAGATATATGGAAGAATATTTTGGATTGTATCAAGGATAGAATGAATCATTGGTCTCACAAATGGTTAAGCTATGGGGGTAGATTAATTTTTTTATAGTCAGTCATTCAGGCCATGCCAATTTATAAATTCTCTATCCTGGCTACCCCACATACTATATGGAAAGAGTTGGACAATATGGCTAGAAAATTTTTATGGGAAGGAGTAAAAGGAGAGAGGAAATGGGCCTTAGTTGGTTGGGACAAAGTAACCCAAAGACAAGGTAAAAGGAGGTTTGGGACTGAGAAGATCCAAGATAAATAATAAAGCTTTGGCTGGAAAGCTTTACTGGAGGTGGATTTCCCAACCAACTTCCTTATTTAGTAGAATCCTAACTAGTAAATATTTGGGACATGTTAACCCCAATGAGGTGGGTCATTTCCCTTTGGATGGTACTGGATCCTTAGTGTGGTAGGCTCTCAAGTTAGGATCTCAGGTAGTAAAAGATCGATTATTTTGGAAAGTGGGGAGAGGGGAGAAGGCACGATTTTGGACAGATTCATGGGATCAATACCCTCCTATCATTGTTGAATTTCCTGAATTGCAACCAATAAAAATAGCCATAGAAACCAAGGGATGGGTCCAAATTGAAAGTTATTTCACCACTAGTCATCTGGGGGAGTATAAGTTTAAGCAGTTTAAGAAGTTGGATGAGTGGCCAATTTCAATCCCTTCGGATTTGGCACCCATCATGACTAAAATCTTGACAGAAAGATTTCTCACAGGTAGAGATGAGGAGGATGAATTAGCTTGGGGCTATGGGAGCCTTGGTGTCTACACAATGAAGGACGGATATGACAAGATCCTTCCAGAGCCTCCCTTGATGAGGCCAAGAATTGCCTCATCCATGGACACACTTTGATACCTTTTTGACTATTTGATTTACCCTTTTTACTATGATTTTTATGTTAATTATGGAAAAATACATTATATAATGATGTTTGCAAATTATGGAATGACAAAGTGCATATGCTCTGTTTTGTTGTTTTTACTGCAATTTCACCTATTTTTTAGTTAATTAATCAGTAGTGTTATAGCAATTCAGAACTTGTTTGAATATCTGATGCTTGGTAATATTGTGTTCCTTTGGTTAAACTAATTCAAATGGAAAAGGGTGCCAAGAATTTGTCCACTGTAGTCGATCGTGCAAGAAAACAGTCGTAATCGTGATGGTTCTAGCCAGCTATACATATACGATGAGGGCTTGGAATTAGTCACTCCAGCACATGCCACCGATGCAGAGGGGTGTGCAAGAGAGTGGAGAAGTCAACACGTTACTTCCTACACCTTTGGACCACAGATCAACAACAAACGGTCACCTGCCTGTTGTTCCGGAGTAGTGCAGGAATAGGGAATAGTGCAAGAACAACTGAATGTGGTCAAAAAGCGATAAACCGGTGGAGGAAAGTATTGGAAATTGACCATGAGGTTTTCCCAACTCATATTAACATGATTTCCTCAACATATGCAGCCCAACAATAATGAATGGATAAAGTTTGGACAAAGTAAAATCCTACAGTCTAGGAAACAGTTATGTAATTAGTTGTAAATCCCTGCAAAGCAGTAACCAAGCATATCAGTGTTATCTTATAAATAATAAAGCTCCCCTATGGTCGAGCATATAGATATAGAGATAGATATATAGAAAAATTATCATAGAGTAAAGTTTTCCTGTAGCAGAACAGTAATTTGTAGGTTTTTCTTGCATTACTGTAATGCATTTTTAGATTCAATAAAAAGGTGCAATCTTCAGTTTTCAATTGGCATGTTGAATTTTATGAGTAACAGCTAAATTCTCTTAGCATAACTCCTCGCCTTATTTTGGTTCTGGAAGCAAGGGCCACTTGCAGGCCAGAGGAAGGCAATTTTCTAACAGAATTTCTTGCTGAATTCTTGTTGCAGCAGGTTAGCAGAATTCTGCCAGTTTTCATTTTTTTAGTAGTTTTAATACAGATTTCAGCAGTGGACAACATTTCCTTGCAGATATTTTACCATCTTGCAGTTTGACAGTCATTATTGATTCAATTTTGCATTACACAGCAATTTCCAGATATCTTGTCATTTTGCAATTTGGCAGTTTTTGTTGATTCAATTTTGCAGTAGAAGAAATTCTATTTTTATATTCTCTAGTTGATTTATTTCCATGCAAGAGTGTGTGTGTTTTAAATTCTGAACTTTACTTTTCTATCATTTCAATTTAGCAACATTTCATTTCCTGCAATTCAGTTTCTACAAAAGTAAATAGGAGTTAATTTCAATTCTTAGGAGTTAAAGGTCACAACAAAACCCCCAATTGCTAACTGATCCACCAATAAAACCTGTTCTTGGATAAACTGAACCTACAACTGTGATACTTCCTATCGCATACAGCCTTTGGACACCGCCCTGGATTGACACACATAATGATTAAATGATGAATGAACGACCCTCATCATTTTTGGCGCCGTTGCCGAGGAACAATCGGTGTTGTTAGGAAAAGTGAAACAGTTCAAGAATTGTGTTACAATTTTTGAAATACTGCATTTCAGTTTATTTAGTGAATAGGCATGAATGCATAGGCCAAGAGACGAAAGAGGGAGGTTTATCAGAACTAGTTCTGAACCACCAAGGTGTTCTTCACGATCAGATGAAGAATTGCCAGAGCAAGAAATACCTTCTTCATCAATTGAAGCTTTGGACAGATTAGAACAAGAACTTTTTGCAGCACTTTCTGCTAAACGTTCCCTTAAGTCTGAACCATCCACATCAAACTCAATAAAGAAAGCAACTATGGTAGAACCACTACCACCACTAGGTGGATATGCTGATGATCCTCCTAAGACTTTTGAATATCCCATACGGTTGGATCCAGCTCTAGATGCTCCCATGAAAACTATTTCTCCATCCATATTGCCAATTTTTAGGGGAACTGTTTCAGAATATCCTGATCAATTTTTGTTTGAATTCAAAGTGTTATGTCAGACTTATGACTACATAAATGATAATCAAAAATTGAAATTGTTTCCTTCTACGCTTAAGCATGTTGCTCTCCGATGGTTTATGAGTAATCTTGAACCTAATTCAATCCGTACTTGGGATGACATGGAGACTACATTCTTACATAAATATCAGGATTATTGTAGAGTACAAAACAGAAAAGATGAGTTGTTTTGAATCAAGCAAGAAGAAGATGAAAGTTTAGAGGATTACCTTGATCGCTTTGCCTTTGTCCAAAAGAGATGTGGTCCTGTAGAACCTGTTTCTTAAAGCCTATCTTCTTAAGAGGATTACAGGATGGATCTAGGGAAGTGTTAGATTTAATGGGAAAAGGAGACATAGATCAACTTGACCTTGAAGATATTGTGGAGTTATGTAGAAACTATTCCCGTACTCACCATCGGAGAAAGAAATAGAATGAGGGCAATAATGACATAAAGGAGTTGATGGAGGAAATGGCTAATTTAAAAATTGATATCCTTGTTCAACTTAATTCTGCATTAGGTGAGAGAAACATAAAATCCAATTCTACACCACCTTTGGTAATTTATTACCCGAGATGCAGGAATAAGCATGTCTTACGAGATTTCCCTTTAAACAAAACTTCTATTTGTGGAATTTGTTCCAAGGAACATTCAACAGATAGATGTCCTTTGTTGCCTCATCTAAAATCTGTCTTAGGAACCCAAACAGAAGAACTTAATGCTATTGGGCAGATATCCGATGGTGGCTATACACAATATCCCAATGCTCCTCGGTTTCCAAACTGGGGACAATCTCCTTGGAATATGAACATGCCATGGGGACATGCAAAAGTCCCTGCACAACCTTGGAACAAACCTTGGACGTCTCCTCCAGATTGGTCACATTCTGGATGGATGAATCCACCTTGGAATGCAACTCATCCACAATGGACACAGCAAGGACAAAGATGGGGACAACAATATCCGCCATATCAAGGACAGCAAAGGTATCAAGGGCAAGCTCAAAACTTTCTCGCCGACTCCTAATCCAAATTTTTAGGGAAGAACACAACATCAACAAACGCAACCAGTGAAACAACCTCCACTCTCAGCTCAGCCTGTGACTAACCCAAATAATACCAAACAAACAGCCCCTATTTATGAGGTCGAGTCTGAATATTCTGCTGCAGTTCATGTACTTGATTGTAGTAACATCCAACTGCGTTCAGGGAAGGTTTTACCTGAACCTGTTCCACCCACCATTGAAGAAATAAGTGAGAAACAAGAACCTCCAAATCAGGAGACAATGCAACAAAAACAAAAATAAGAAGTAACAGAAAAAATGCAGAATCTTCTTCAGTAGCATTACCATACCCCGAAAGGTTTGATCATATTGATACTACCCCTGAATCAGAATTAGTGACGGAACTTAAAAAGATGTCAATTTCTCTCCCTTTGTTGCAGGCAATAAGGGATGTGCCTTCACTCAAAAAAACTATTCAGGAGTTATGTATCAAGAAACCTGGTAAAAAAAAGGCCTTTCCTAAAATTGTTCAGGTAGAAGGAAAATTAGCTGATTTATTGTCCGGGAAACTAGTTCCTCCTAAATATAGTGACCTCGGTAGTCCAATAGTTACAATTACTATTGGATTAATGCAAATTCCTAATGTGCTAATTGATCTTGGAGCTGCAATTAATGTTATGACTAAGGACACAATGCAAAAATTGCAGCTCAAGAATCTCAATCCTACCACCACAGCTTTGGAAATGGTAGATATGTCTGTTGCTAAACCTGAAGGTATCCTAGAAGATGTAGCCATTAAAGTCTCATCTTGGGAATATCCTGTAGACTTCTTAGTGTTGCAGCCTATAAAATCAATCAATGGATACCCTATCATTCTAATACGACCTTGGTTGGCAACTGTAGCTGCTTTTATAGACTGCAGGTAAGGAGAAATGACCATTTCTAATGGTGTTGACCTAAAGAAAATTTATTTGTATCCACCAGCTCAACCTTCAACTAAATTTTCTGGACAAATTTGGTATCCTGAATCTAATGAAGAACAGGAAACCATTGCCACTTTGGCTACAGTTGTAGTAAAAGAACATATTGAGGAAATCACAACACCTGAGAGAGAAATATTCGAGAATGAAACTGTCCTAATTGAAACATTACAATCGGAAGGACTAACTGATGATAAAACTCTTGTTCATCGGTTGTTGTGGCAAGAAGAGGAACAAAATTCAGAACCGTTGTCATCCATGCCTAATCAGAAAATATCATTCATTCTACCACATGGATGGCATCATCATCTCCTTAACAACTTCAAATGTCCTCTGATTCCATCAGGTATCATTTCTAAGATAGATTCTATAGTATTTCATACTCTACAGCCACATCATTATCCATTAAAAGCATTAATCAGTAATTGTGAAGCAGCTAGTTCTATCTATCCAGGGATCAAACAAATTGAAATCCAACCAGGTAAATTTCTAAACATTAATAGCTGGCTAACTGAGGACCAGGAAACCAAATTATTTGCAGTCCTACAAAGACATGTTCAAGCTTTTGCATGGAATTATAAAGACATGACTGGAATTCATCCTGAGGTATGTACACATAGGATATACACAAAAAACATAAAACCAATAAGGCAACCTCAGAGACATTTGAATCCTGCTCTAAAGGAAATTGTGAAAGAGGAAATTGAAAAACTCTTAGCTGTTGGATTCATTTATCCAATTTCAGACAGTAAATGGGTTTCACCATTGGTCATCGTTCCAAAGAAAAATGGTAAAATGAGAGTATGTGTGGATTATAGGGAGTTAAATAAGGCCACACATAAGGATAATTTCCCATTACCATTCATAGATCAAGTATTGGATACCCTTGCTGGAAAGAAATTTTTCTATTTTCTTGATGGTTTCAGCGGATATAACCAGATACAAGTTTCCCCAGAAGACCAAGAAAAGACTACCTTTACATGTCCTTGGGGAACCTTTGCTTACAGGGTTTTACCCTTTGGTTTATGTAATGCTCCAGCAACATTTTAGAGATCTGTTTTAGCAATTTTTTCTAATTTAACCAATGAAAGTGTTGAAATTTATATGGATGATTTCACAGTGTTTGGAAATAGTTTTGAATATGCATTAGAACAGCTTGAAAAAGTGCTGATTCGCTGTGAAACATACCACCTCTCTCTGAATCCTGAGAAATGCTTCTTAATGATGGAGGAAGGACTTGTCCTTGGACATCATATCTCTTCTTTTGGAATCAAATTTGATCCTAAGAAGGTTGAAGTCATCAAAAACCTCCCTTTTCCACAAACTCAAACTGATGTACGCAGTTTCTTAGGGCACACTGGTTTTTATCGCAGATTCATTGCTAACTTCAGTACTATAGCAAATGCTATGTTTGCTCTACTTATGAAGGATTCTGAATTTGTTTGGTCTTCTGAATGTCAAACTTCTTTTGAAGACTTAAAGGAAAAGTTAACCACTCCACCGGTATTAAGAGGTCCTAATTGGGAGTTACCTTTTCATATTCAAACTGATGCTTCCAATACTGCTAGTGGAGTTGTGTTAGGACAGATTGAAAATGGGGAGCATTATGCTATTTACTATATCAGTAAAAACTTGACCGAAGCTGAGAAAAACTACACTACCACTGAAAAAGAATTCTTGGCTGTAATCTATGCTATTAATAAATTCTGACACTATATCATAGGGTACCAAGTATTCATCCATATAGATCATACTGCAATCAAATATTTGGTGAATAAACCATTGGTTAGTGCAAGAATTATTCGTTGGTTGATTCTGTTGCAGGAATTTGATGTTACCATAGTAAACAAGCCTGGGAAATCTAATGTAGTTGCAGATTTCTTGTCAAGAATACCAAATGCAGATACAAGGGAAGTTGTGGAAGATACCTTTCCAAATGAAAAGTTGTTTGTTGTTTCTGTACAATCTCCATGGTTTGCAGACATAGCTAATTACTTGGCTACAGGGAAGATTCCTCTTCACTTTACTCCCAAAAAAAAGAAACAGTTAATCAAGCAAAGTTCTTCTTTTCAATGGATAGAGGGCTTACTGTTTAAATGCAGTCCTGATCATGTTTTATGCAGGTATATCCGCCAGGATGAAGTATATGATATCCTACGGGCATGCCATGATGAACCATCAGGAGGGCATTATTCAGTCAAAAGTACTATTTGCAAAATCTTGGGAACCGAATATTATTGGCCATCTTTGCATAAAGATGTAAAGAGGTACATTAGACATTGTGATGCTTGCCAGAGAATGGGAAAACCTACCTTTACTAATGAAATGCCATTACAACATCAAATAGTAACATAACCATTTGAAATATGGGGTTTAGATTTCGTCGGACCCATTAATCCCTCTTCCCAAGGCAAAGTGCATATCTTGGTATGTACTGATTATGTTACCAAATGGGTAGAAGCTCGTGCCTTTAAGCATGCTAGAGAAGAAAAAGTTGCTGATTTTCTGTATTCATAGATTTTTCTGCGTTTTGGAGCCCCACAATCCATCACCACTGATCAAGGACCCCAATTTACTTCAAAATTTGTTGAAGCCTTCACTCAACTCTATTAAGTTAAACACAGAAAATCCTCACCTTATCATCCACAAGCCAATGGCCAAGTTGAAGTGACCAATAGGGAATTAGAATGAATTCTGACCAAAACCGTAGCAGTCCATAAAAGAAATTGGCTGGAAAAATTACCATAAGCTATTTGGGCTTATAATACCACTTGGAAATCTACCACTGGATTTACGCCCTATGAATTGGTCTATGGAAAAAAACCACTTTTGCCTATTGAGTTTGAATTACTAACTCTTTGAACTGCTTTGGAAGTAGGTATTGATCTGTCACAGGCACAAGAAGAGCGTATTCTGCAACTTGATGCATTGGATGAACTGCGCATGGATGCACTACATCAGACGAAGATAATCCAAGCACAGCGAAATATGTGGCATGATAGTCACATAAAGCAACGAAAATTTCAGCAAGGAGACTGGGCCTTGTTGTTTGATTCACAATACACGAGTTTCCCTGGAAAGTTGCAGACCAGATGGCTTGGACCATATCAAATTGAGGAAGTGTTTGACAATGGAGTTGTTCATCTTACACCTATTGATGACCCACAACGCAAGTTGGTGGTGAATGGACACCGTCTTCGTATGTACCACAAACCATACAACAGGGCAGAATTTCTCAAGCAAGTGGAAATTTTGGATGTACACATTTGGGAAGAAAACACTTTGTCCATCCCAAATTCAGCAGATTGACACAAGATTTTGATTTCAAAAAATAAATAAATAAATAAGAAATTCAGGAAGTGAAAACCTCTTTGAGGCACTCCTGAGTTGGGTTTACATGAAAACCGGTTTTTCGACATGTTTACCTAGTTGGTTTCACTATCATTGTTCGGTCTTGTCTCATGACCATGGTTTCGTCTATTTTTAGATTGCACCTACCTAAGTTCAAAGATTGATTAGCTGGAAATCTCAGCAGGAGCACCCCAAAATGTAGATAAAATGGTTATAACAGGTATGTGTCTTTTTCATTCTCTGAATAATGTAAATCATTAGTATATGGTGTATATATCATTGATTAGTATAAAAGCATGTAAAAAGGGGAAATCAAACATGGAAAGTCCTTGTCAGTAATGCCTCTGCATCAATTCTGCTCTAGCATGAAAAAACAGAAGTGCGCTGGAATAGAGAAGCGCAGGAATAACCTGTTATATTCCAAAGCACAGGAATAATCCATAAAGCGCAGGAATAAACTGTTTATATCCCAGAGCACAGGAATGATTTAACAAGCGCAGGAATAAACTGTTTATATCCTAGAGCGCAGGAATAAATCACTAAGCGTAGGAATGAAATTATGTGTAAAAACTGTTTATGACACGTGGCCTGAGGTGAGTTAATTGGTTTAGAAGGAAAAAGACAGGTCATCGACTCACGGTTGCATGTGACAGTTGGCGTCCATAACAAAAATGAGTGAAGTCACGGGTGGTAACTTCACATGTGCTGCCACGTCATTATGCTGCAAGTTTCGAAGCAGTTCTTACGCTACTATTATTCCTGCTACGACGATTGAAACCCTAAACCAGACGCATGCTCGTATTATCCGCCAAGTTACAGAGACTACAGAACAGAAGGCAAGAAATTACACCATGGGGGGAAAGAAAATCAGAGCCGAACCTGAAAATGTTAGCTACCTGGAAAGTGACCCTGCATCCCTGCAAATATTCGCTGATGGAGGATTTTTGCCGTTCCTACAAAAATTTGATGGCTATTCCGAGGGCTTGGCGGCAGAATTCGCACGCACCTTCCGCAACAATCGGGTGCACATTAACGGGATGACTATCTAGGTAACTCCCGAAATACTCAGCCAAGTCACTGAATTACCTCTTCAAGGCTTGCAGATTGTAAAAACTGTGCGAAATATTTTAAATGACCTAGTTAATCAGTTTAAGAAAGAAGGGGATGGAGAAATTGAGTTTTTAATGCGTAGAAATGTTTGTAAGGGGGTAAAAAGACTTAGTTTACCAGTCCCTTGGAACGAAGTTGCAATGTGGGTAATGAGGTACATCACTTGTGACGACCAATTTCCTATTGTATCTGGCCCACACCTTCGTATCCTCAACCATCTGCGCCATGGAGCAGTTAAACCAGAATGTAGGGTTAATGTGCCCTTATATCTTTTTTAGGAGTTAAAGGCTATGGCCAACAAATACCAAGCAGGGAAGGGAAGCCCTAAGCACCATGGGCTCATCAAATTGATTTTCCAGTATCACTTTAGGGGCAACCCTAGAAATTTTGACCGCTTCTTTGCCCCTTGGGCAGAAACAAATGACTCTAATCCTGCATCAGAGGAAGGGGAAGTAGAGGAAGAGGAAGTAGAGGAAGAAGAAGCAGAGGAAGACTCTGCAGGAAACCCTAGTCTAGAACCCTCTAAAATTAGAATTTCTCCCTCTCCAGATGGTCCCCCATCTTCACGAACTCGAAAACAGCAAGCGTCCACATCTGGTTCTCAGTCAAAAAGAAAAAGGGTAACCTTTGCAGATATAGTACAATCCAGTAGGGAAATTGGAAATGTAAGTGAACATGCTCTGGAATATGCTCCTGAAACAATAGCAACATCTGCAGTTGCTCCAGAACATCCAAAACTTGCACCTGCTAAGAAGTATTCAGGGTCTACAGGGTTAAGAAGGTCTTCTAGACTTCAGAAAACTAAAACCCTGCCAGAAGAACTAATAGATATCACATACCCAAATGAAGGAGAAACCAGAACAAAGGATGCACAGGAACCAAATATTGAAATAAAAATGACAGACACAGGGATACAGACCATGGAGCTGGATACAACTATGGATGAAACCTCAATAAGCCTTGTATGTCCATTAGTTGATTATTCTGACTCTGATTCTGAGGAGCCGCTCAAATTTGGTTCTGAACCAGTTGGAGATGATTTGAATGTTTTAATGCATGCTAATTCTGAGCAGTATTCTGAGTTCGATTCTGAAGAGGAAATCGATATCCACACTCAATTGCATGTTGCAAAGGGTGTGATTAAAACCCAGACCCATTGGATTGAGCAAGCTGAAGAGACCATAAAACAAAAGGATCAACAAATTGATCTGCTTCAAGGAGAAAATTCAAGATTTGCAGAACCGGTTGTCTTAACCGGAATATCGATCTACGTAGTTACCAAAAGCATCACAAGATGAATGGGCCCAGATTCTCTTATATTTAGCTGAACATTCTGAGGTAAACATAGCACCTGCATAGAGATCACCTGACAGAGAGGAAGCAGGAAGGTAGTATCTGATGATGAGAGTCCATCAAGAATTCTACTGATAAATGATATTGCACTTCAGTAGGAAACACAGACACCTTCTGTAGAGGAACAAGAAGTTGCAGCACAAGATCAGGTATCCACACCCTCTCCTCTCATTGCTATTACAACAGAACAAGGGACACAAACAAATTTACCTATTGTAATACCAACTATGGAAGTTGGTGTACAAGTGAATATAGTGGCACAAATCCAACCTATTGTAAGATCCCCATACATAGTGCCTTTAACTAGGTACAATGAAGACCTGGCATATTGGATGACTCAGTGTCACCAGTTAGAGGGCAAAGTTGCCACTTTAAACTCTGAAGCAGCCAAAGTAGCAGAGAAGGAAACAGAGATTACTAGGTTAAAAGCACAGGTGAAGGATGTATGTCATATTGCATAATATGAAATACAGTGCAGAAGACCACCTCGATTTTATAGCCTCCTACTCAAGGAGAGATACCTTCGCTGGAAAATCATGAGACTTGCTTTTGAGCTGCCTCATCAGTTGAACACTCCTGAAGAATTCATAGAGGTATTTATGCAGAGTCCAACAGAGCAACAAAACCTGTTATGTGAGTTATTCTTGCATAATTTTTTTTTGCCCACAGAAAGTATGTTTTCGCCTCACATTTATACAGGAGATTTACGACTTAGAGCTTTCATGTCCACTCGCAAAATCAGATTTACTCGGGACACGTAAAAGAAGTTCACCAAGGAATTAGAATCATAGGTTGTTTTGCTTATCAGACCTGCTCCCCTAAATCATAGAGATTGTACAAATGTTCATTATACCTTCATGAGGGATATCAGAATGAAACAGCTCTATCTAGGGAACCTTCATAAATGTATAATCCAGTTTCAGAATTTTTGTGCAGATTTCTTTGATGATGTTGTGGCAGCTTGTAAAAACAAATGGGGTGAGTTATCTATCTCTCTCCAAAAAAGAGAGCCAATTTCTCCCACCAATTTGCTGTGGTCAAGGAGAAGGGTAGAAGGCATTGTCCTAATTATATCAGAAATCAAGGAGCTTTGGATAGGTTTGAGATATAGGATGCCCATAATTATTACTCTTGTCCCCTACTTCTTTGATACTGACCCATAGCCTGATGTGCACTTCCAACAGTGGTTTCAGTCCATCAAAGCAGTTAGTGGATTCTAAAAAATTGGTGGCGCATTACTCAAATTTCATGAAAGATGTCTAGACCTGGATCTATGTGTCGCTGTCACTGTACAAAATGTATGAGGACATGCATTACCATAAGTTGGGGGGGAATTATGAGGCTAGGAATTGCCTCATCAATGGACACTCTTTGATACCTTTTTGACTATTTGACTTACCCTTTTTACTATGATTTTTATGTTAATTATGGAAAAATGCATTATATAATGATGTTTGCAAATTATGGAATGACAAAGTGCATATGCTCTATTTTGTTGTTTTTACTGCAATTTCACATGTTTTTCAGTTAATTAATCAGTAGTGTTATAGCAATTCAGAACTTGTTTGAATATCTGATGCTTGGTAATATTGTGTTCCTTTGGTTAAACTAATTCAAATGGAAAAGGGTGCAAATAATTTGTCCACTGTAGCTGACTGTACAGGAAAACAGGCTATAACTATGACAATTCCAGCCAACTGTACATATACAGCAGGGCTTGGAATTAGTCACTCCAGCACATGTCACCGATGCAGAGGGGTGTGCAAGAGAGTGGAGAATTCAACACGTTACTTCCTACGCGTTTGGACCACAGATCAGCAACAAATGGTCACCTGCTTGTTGTTCCGGAGCAGTGAAAGAATAAGCAACGCAGGAATAGGGAATAGCGCGGGAACAACTGAAGGTGGTCAAAAAGCGATAAACTAGTGGAAGAAAGTATTGGAAATTGACCAGGAGGTTGTCCCAACTCATATTAACGTGATTTCCTCAACAGATGCAGCCCAACAATAATGAATGGATAAAGTTTGGACAAAGTAAAATCCTGCAGTCTAGGAAACAGTTATGTAATTAGTTGTAAATCCCTGCAAAGCAGTAACCAAGCATATCAGTGTTATCTTATAAATAATAAAGCTCCCATATGGTCGAGCATATAGATATAGAGATAGATATATAGAAAAATTAGCATAGAGTAAAGTTTTCCTGTAGTAGAACAGTAATTTGCAGGTTTTTCCTGCATTACTGTAATGCATTTTCAGATTCAATAAAAAGGTGCAATCTTCAATTTTCAATTGGCATGTTGAAGTTGATGAGTAACAACTAAATTCTCTTAGCATAACTCCTCACCTTCTTCCTCGGTTCTGGAAGCAAGGGCCACTTGCGAGCCAGAGGAAGGCAATTTTCTAACAGAATTTCTTGCTGAATTCTTGCTGCAGCAGGTTAGCAGAATTCTGCCAATTTTCATTTCTTTAGTAGTTTTAATATAGATTTCAGCAGTGGACAGCATTTCCTTGTATTTACAGCAATTCCCAGATATTTTGCCATCTTGCAGTTTTACAGTCATTATTGATTCAATTTTTCATTACACAGCAATTTCCAGATATCTTGTCATTTTGCAATTTGGTAGTTTTTGTTGATTCAATTTTGCAGTAGATGAAATTCCATTTTTACATTCTCTAGTTGATTTACTTTCATGCAAGAGTGTGTGTGTTTTAAATTCTGAACTTTACTTTTCTATCATTTCAATTTAGCAACAATTCATTTCCTGCAATTTTGTTTCTGCAAAAGTAAATAGGAGTTAATTTCAATTCTTAGGAGTTAAAGGTCACAACAAAACCCCCAATTACTAACTGATCCACCAATAAAACCTATTCTTGGATAAACTGAACCTACAACTATGACATTTCCTATCGCATACAACTCTGGACACCGCCCTAGATTGACACACATAATGATTAAATGATGAATGAACAACGACCCTCATCATCCCCCCCATTCATATCAGGTAGAGGATTGGAGAAATATTTGGCACTCCGAGGGCTGGCCGAAAGTAAACTTTTTTGCCTAGCAGTTAATGCACAACAGAATTCTCACTTTTGATAATCTCATATGTAAAGGAATCATCGATCCATATCAATGTGTATTATGCTACAAGAGCGAGGAAACAGTTGATCACTTGATGTTTGAGTGCCCTTTCACGCGCCAGATTTGGAAGAGATGGCTTTTATATTATAAAATTCAAGTTAATGGTGACTTGAATCGGACTAATATCCTGGGAAATATGGAAGAGGGGTAGATTTAAATCTAAAGATCTTCATATTGGTTGGGAGCTTGGATTAAACTTCATTTGGTGGCAAGTGTGGTTGGAGAGAAATGCTAGAATTTTTAGAGAAACTTTTTCCTCATTAGATGGAGTTTGGCAGGTCATCTAGAGCAAAGTCACAGAAATTGTGGTCGTCTTTGCTAAAGAGGAAACTCAGGTTGTTACTGGGCCAATGGAAGAGGGAGTTGAAGTGCAGGAGGGACAGGACAGAGCTAGTTGGAAACCACCCCCAGAAGGTTGGATTAAAATTAATACTGATGGAGCTGCAAAAGGCAATCGCGGTAGTGCCGAAATTAGAGTGGTTTGTCATAATCATGTTGGAACAGTGCTCTGTTGGGAACTGCAAGGCTTGGGAAGAGCCACAAACAATGAAGCAGAAGCCATAGCTATCAAATCTGCTTTTGTTTGGGCAGTTAAACGAGGCCACAGGAGGATAATTCTTGAATTAGATTCTCAAATAATGGTTGGAGCTCTAGACTGCATGAGGAACTTTGCCTTGAAAGCATGGAGGTTGAGGATTCTTGTCACTCAAATTAAGGAATTATGGAGGGAATTAGATGATGTGAATCCAGTTTATGTGAGTAGAGATTTAAACAAAGTGGCCAACTTCCTCGCTAAGATGGGTGCTGAGAAGGAGGTAGGGGTTCAGTTGCACAGTGACATGGCTATTGAGGATGAGGCGATTAGGCAGGGTCTTGAAAGGTCCTTGAGCTAATGATCAAAGAAAAAGCTAAGGGAGGGAAGGTGTCACGATATCGTGACATGTTGCTTTGTCGCAGCCAAGGGAGGAAAGGTGTCGCAATTTCATGACATGTTGCTTCGTCGCGGCCAAGGGTGGAAAGGGGTCGCGATTTCATGACATGTTGCACCGTCGCGGTCACTGGAGGTAAGGTGTCATGATATCGCGACATGTTGCTTCGTCATGGCCAAGGGAGGAAAGGTGTCACGATTTCGCGACATGTTGCTTCGTCACGGCCAAGGGAGGAAAGGTGTCACAATTTCGTGACATGTTGCTTCGTCGCGGCCAAGGGAGGAAAGGTGTCACGATTTCGTGACATGTTGCTTCATCGCGGCCAAGGGTGGAAAGTTGTCATGATTTTGCGACATGTTGCTTCGTCGTAGCCAAGGGAGGAAAGGTGTCACGATTTTGTGACATGTTGCTTCGTCGCAGCCAAGGGAGGAAAGGTGTCACGATTTCGCGACATGTTGCTTCGTCCCGGCCAAGGGAGGAAAGGTGTCATGATTTCGCGACATGTTGCTTCGTCGTGACCAAGGGAGGAAAGGTGTCGCGATTTCGTGACATGTTGCTTCGTCACGGCCAAGGGTGGAAAGGTGTCACGATTTCATGACATGTTGCTTCGTCATGGCCAAGGGAGGAAAGGTGTCGTGATTTTGCGACATGTTGCTTCGTCGTGGCCAAGGGTGGAAAGGTGTCACGATTTCATGACATGTTGCTTCGTCGTGACCAAGGGAGGAAAGGTGTCGCGATTTCGTGACATGTTGCTTCGTCACGGCCAAGGGTGGAAAGGTGTCACGATTTCATGACATGTTGCTTCGTCATGGCCAAGGGAGGAAAGGTGTCGTGATTTTGCGACATGTTGCTTCGTCGTGGCCAAGGGTGGAAAGGTGTCACGATTTCATGACATGTTGCTTCGTCGTGGTCAATGGAGGAAAGATGTCACGATATCGCGACATGTTGCATCATCGCGGCCAAGGGAGGAAAGGTGTCGCAATATCGCGACATGTTGCATCGTCGTGGCCAAAGGAGAAAAAGTGTCACGATATCGTGACATGTTGCATCGTCGCGACCAAAGGAGAAAAGTGTCGCGATATCACGACATGTTGCATCGTCGCGACCAAGAGAGAAAAAGTGTCGCGATATCACGACATGTTTCATCATCGCGGCCAAGAGAGAAAAGTGTCGCGATTTCGTGACATGTTTCATCGTCGTGGCCAAAGGAGAAAAAGTGTCGCGATTTCGCGACAAGTTGCTTCGTTGCAGCCAAAGGAGAAAAATGTCACGATTTCGCAACATGTTGCTTTGTCACGGTCGAAAGGGAAAAAGTGTCACAATTTTGCATCCAAGAGAGGAAAAGTGTCGCGATATCGCGACATGTTGCTTCGTCGCAGCCGAAAGAGAAAAAGTGTTGCGATTTTGTGACATGTTGTTTCGTCGCGGTCGAAAGAGAAAAAATGTCACGATTTTGCGACATGTTGCAACATCACGGCCAAGTGAGAAAAAGTGTCACGATATCACGACATGTTGCTTCATCGCGGCCAAAGAGAAAAAGTGTCGTGATTTTGCGACATGTTGCAACATCGCGGCCAAGTGAGAAAAAGTGTCGCGATATCGTGACATGTTGCTTCGTCGCGGCCAAAGGAGGAAAAGGTGTCGCGATTTCGCGACATGTTGCAATGCCGCTGCCCAAGGAGAAAAAGTGTCACGATATCACATGTTGCTTCGTCATGGCCAAAGGAGGAAAAAGTGTCGCGATATCGCGATAGTATGCAACGCCATGGCCAGAAGAGGAAAAGTGTCGCGATATCAAGACATGTTGCATTTTTGCGGCCAAAGGAGAAAAGTGTCGCGATTTCGCGACATGTTGCATTTTCGCGGCCAAAGGAGAAAAGTGTCGTGATATCGCGACATGTTGCATTTTTGTGGCCAGAGGAGAAAAGTGTCGTGATATCGCGACATGTTGCATTTTCGCGACCAAAGGAGAAGAAGGAAAGAGTGTCGCGATATCGCGACAAGTTGCATCAACAAACCAAACCGATCCCTCTGTTAGCTAGTTATTGGTTCAAGAGATTTGGCTCCATTGCAAATCTTCTTTTACTATTGTAAGCATGTGTTCTCTCTGATTTCGGCTGGGAAGTGTCTCTTCCCAAATTGTAATTGATCTTTGTTTTAATACAAGTTTTTTCAAAATTTTCAAAAAAAAAATTCCTCTATGAATATTATTTTAACATCTTTTATATCAAATAAAGGGAGAATAAATTCATGGATTCCTTGAGTAAGAGGAGAAACATTTGTGCATCAATAATGGTATACTTGGACTTAAATAATTAACTCAATCATAATATTTAGGGAGATACATGGTACAATGAAGTTAGAGATGCTAAGATTTCTACCAATCTAAGCAAGGAGAAACGTACAAAATATTCCTTTGATGATAATTAATTACTTATATTTCAAGGGAGTTTTTATGTACCATCATCAAGTTTAAATTTTATATTAAATGAATCCAATAAGGTACCATACATAGCCCATCTCGAGGTAAAAATATGTATGTTGAGATAAGAAAATTATTCTTCTAGATAGGGATGAGGAGAGATGTAGCAAATTTTATAGCAAGATACTTAGAGCATCATCATGTAAAGGTAGAACATCAATATCTAATAGGTTTATTAAATCTACAAGAAATACCATTGGAAATGGGATGCAATTACATGGATTTTATTATAATATTAGCAAAGGCATAATTCTATTTTACCGATCATAGATACATTGAATAAGGTTAAATATTTTTTGCCATTGAGAAACATATATGAAGCTAAGGATGTAGATCACTTTTACGTTAAAAAAATCCTTAGACTTGATGGAGTATGTAAAAATATTATATTAGACTAAGGTTCCTATAGTATCTCAAACACTACCTTCTAATTTTGAGGAATTAGCCATAGAAAATAGATTTTGTGAACCCAAGAATAACATTGCAAAATAACAAAACTTATAAAATTAACAAAATTTGGTTTTATTCAAAAAGCCCCAAGCTGACATAGGTGTTGACAAAAAGAAAGATTGTCCGTCAAGCCTTGATAAGAGAAAAAGAGGAGTTGAAGAGGATATAGAAAATGGCATTCAAACAACTTTGTTATCATACATGTCTCCTCTAAAATAAATGTCCAAAGAAGAAGGGAAAATATCCAAACCCTCCCATGGGAGAGAAGGGAAAATATTTGTCACTAAGCTTTGCAAATGAAAGTCCTCTCATGGAATGTAAGAGGCCTCAATGGAGTAACAAAACAGTGAGTCGTTTCATCCATGAGGAAAGACTTCAGACCTACAATCTTCATTATCTAGGAAACTAAAGTGGATGCTATGAATACATAAAGGATTGTCAAATCCTTATGGAATAACTACAAGTATATTGCGATCCCTACCCGTGGTGTGTCAGGTGAGCTTTTGTGCCTTTGGGACCCTCTCAAGGTTGAAGGATAGCTAATATACCTCAATGAGAGAGTTATTAACATCTTTTTTTTGCTGCAAAGAGACAAAGAAGAGTTGGGTGATATCCAATATATTTGCCCCTAACATATTCATAGACAGATCCTCTATGTAGGTTGCTCTCTCACAAATGAGGAGCACCTTTCCTTGTAGTGAGTGGATGTTGGTGGGAGATTTTAACAATCCTCTCTATCCCACTAATAAGCTTGGAGGTATCCCTATTACACCTAGGTGCTACGAGAAATTTGTAGACTTTATTGAATCCAATAAACTGATGGATGTTGAATTAAAAGGCTCATTGTTCACATGGACCAACCAGAGAGAGGGAGATCAACTCATTCAACTCAGACTAGATAGGTTCCTCATGTCTAAGGAAGCTATCCCTATTTTTGGTGATGCATCTCTCTCCTCCATCTCGAGGATTGTCTCAGATCACAATCCGCTACTCCTCAAAGTCTCTCGGTCTAGCCCTGTGTTCAAGCCTCTGTTCAAGTTCGAATCCATGTGGTTGCAACACCCTAATTTTAGGCCAAAGGTTGTTGAATGGTGGCAACAACCTTTCATCGAATCACACTCATTTCAAGTAAGTATGGAACTTAATTTTATTAAGTCTAAGTTGAAGGTTTGGAACAAATAAGATTTTGGTAATATTTTTGAATCAAAAAAGGTAATTTGCACCCAACTCAAAGAAATTGAAGATCGTTTTTACGTGGGGAATGTCAATAATGACCACAGAGTTAGGGAGAAGAATCTTTTGGATGATTTTCACAACACCTTTGACAGAGAGGAGACATTTTGGAGGTAGAAATATAGAGCAATATGGCTTAAATAATGTGACACTAACACTAAGTTATTTCACATGACCACTTTGTGACACAGAAGTGCCAATATAAGTAGAGCTCTCTATAAAGGTGATGGGACCGTCATCAACAATATTGAAGAGATCAGAACTAAGTTATTCCATCATTTTTGTAACATTCTTGGGTCGTCCCAACCCTACCCAGACAACATATCTGACTCCTTGCTTCAACACATTTCATCATTGGTGATCCAGGCTGATAATGAGTTTTTACTCCAACCTTTCTCTCAGGATGAAATAAAGGAGGTCCTGTTTTCCATGCTAACAAACAAGGTCCCTAGTTTGGATGGTTTCACACCAAGATTTTTTCAAACCTTTTGGGATTCCATTGGGGAGGATGTCTCTGCTACCATCCAGGAAACTCAAAGATCTAAGTTTGTGCCTAGAGACCTCAATTCCACCTTCTTGGCCCTCATCCCAAAATCCCATGATTGCTCCACCTTGTATAATTATCATCCAATTAGCCTCTGCAATGTTTTATACAATATCCTTACTAATACCATGGCTAACAAGATGAAACGTATCATGGCATTCATTATCGATCCTTTTTAAGGAAGTTTCGTGTAAGGAAGGGTTATCACTAACAATGTCATCACTATTTATGAGTTGATCCTCTCGGTCACCACTAACAAGTTGTTAGGTTTCTTCCTAAAGTTAGATATTAGCAAAGCCTTTGACAGGATTTCTTGGGAATTTCTCTTCACTATTCTCACTAGGCTTGGTTTCTACCCCAAGTGGGTCTGCCTAATCAGAGCCTGCATTTTTTTAGCATGGTTTTCAATCCTCATCAATGGGGTGATTATTAGATATTTTAGAAGTAATCATGGAATCATACAGGGGGATCCAATATATTCATTTCTATTTATTATTATTGTTGATTCTCTAGGGAGGGCGCTCAAGGTGGCTTGCTTCTCTGGTGCCATCTCTGGTATTAAAGCTTCTTCTGGCCTCCAACTGGTTTTCCACCAACAGTTCATGGACGACACCATCCTAGCTAACCGCTCCAACATCCCTGAGGTTAGAGTGATCAAATCAATTTTAGGCGCTTACGAGCAATTTGCTAGTCATAAAGTTAACTACCTAAATAGCAACATTTTCTTCATTAACACTCTGAATCAAAGATAGCTTAAAATTGCTCGTATCTTAGAGTGTGTCATTCCCAAATTCCTTGCAACTGATCTTAGCCTTATTTTATTTGAAGGGAATCCATTTGAAATTAATTGGAACAGTGTTATTCAAAGTATAATGAAGAAGTTGGTTGGGTGGAAAGGAGATCTCCTTAGTAGTGCAGGTAAAGAAACCTTAGTTCAATTTTGCCTCTATAGTATACCCATATACTTTTGATCCTTATTCAGGGCCTTTGTAGTTGTGTGCAACAAAATCAAACAAATTTAAAAGTGCTTTCTTTGGTCTGGGATGGAGGATAATTTTAGATTCCCTCTCATCATTTGGGACAAATTTTACCTTTCGAAAACTAAAGGCGGATTGGGATTCAGGGAAATTCACAAGATGAACCTGGATATAATTTGCAAGCAAGGGTGGAAAATTATTTCTAGTTCTCCTATTCAATGGGTGGACATCATAAAGAGAAAATATCTTAGGAGAAGCTCTTTGTTTGATGACTCTCCTATTCCTCACAACTCTACCTTTTGGAATTCTATCTTCCAAGTAAAATACATCTTGCAAAAAGGAAGTCGTTGGAAGCTTGGTGATGATTCTCAAATCATATATTGGGAGGATTCGTGGTTAATCAACCAACCTCTAATTCTTGATCAATTCTTAAGAAGTTTTAAATCCATTTTTTATTGGTTGTTTAGGAGCAAGGTGATTAATTTTATATCCTTTGAGTCAGTTTTGCCGAGGTGGAAATCCATGCCCCAGAATGTGGACAATCTTGATCAAAGAGTTGCTTGCCAAGTCATTGCCAGCTTACTTCGTCTTCAGATCATTCCAAGCCACCCAACCCAAGATACTTCTTTATGACAGCTTTGTTATTCAGAGTTGTTCTCTGTCAAATTTGCTTATTCCACCTTGTACAAGCTCTTCAATGACTGGTTTTTGATCAATCATATTTGGTTAAAGCATCTTGTACCCAAAATTGCTCATTTATTTTGGTTGGTGGCCCAAAATAGGATCCTCACAACTGATAATCTCTTGATATGTGGCATGATTCTTTTGAATAGATGTTTTCTTTACCTGAAATCCTGGGAGTTGGTTAACCACATCTTTATAGATTGTCCCTTCTCTAGTAGGATTATTTCATCTCTGTTATCCTTGGCTAACATTGCTTGGGTCCTCCCAAAATTTATTGTAAACCTCTCTCTCCAATGGCCTAACCCCTTTCTTTCCACCCGCCTCAAGTCTTGGCGGTCCTTCACTCCTCCCCATTTTCTTTGGTAGGTGTGTCTTGAAAGGAACAATAGAGCCTTTCGTGAAACAAGTAGGGATCCAAAATCTATGTTCTATAGTATCATATCCAGAGTTTTTGAAAATGCCAACCTGACTCATTCCGATGATAGTCTGAGATCCCAGCCTGAGCTACAGTTGGCCAAGTTTCCTAGCATGTCCCTTGATCCAAATAGCCAATCCCATCCCAAGGTGGATAGGTCCTTAGTGGCTTGGGTTCCTCCCGTCCTGGTAGGCTCAAACTCAACTTTGATGGAGCAACCAAGAATAATATTGGAAGGGCCAGTTATGGAGGAATCATTAAAGATGAAAATGTGAAGATCATCCTAGCATTTGCGAAAAACTTGGGTGTCCAATCAAATAATTTTGTGAAAGCTAGAGCTATCTTCCAAGGCATTCATACCGATGTGGATCTCCACGCCCACAACCTTGTCATTGAAGGAAACTCTCTTAATACCATAAATTACATCAAAGGCTCCTTGAAGACCCTATGGAATGTTGCCCCATTAATTCACGAGACTACTCTAAGTATTTGAAACTTCAAGAATGTGTCAATCCAGCACGTGTACCGTGAAGGCAACAAAGCTGCTGACATCATGGTGAATTTTGGCTTGACACTAGATTCTCTTAGGATATGGACTACAGGATTTCCCCAGCGTCTATTGGACACTTGCCATAATAATGAGTTGTCCACTTTTTTTTAATCCTTGGAAGAGCTCAGGCAGCACCCATTGTCCACCTGTCTTGTTGATTGCGCTTCATCCTTTCCACTCAAGATGCACATGTGAGGATATCGGAACTCATAAATGAAAGTATTCAACCAAATTTCCTTGGGTCCATACTTCTCATAATGTTTTATGTTGGGTTGATTGGAATTTCAAACAAATGTATTCACCCAAGAACTAGAGGAGTTGCATTTTCCACATGATAATAAGCATATACCTTGGGAAAATTGCTCTCATTTATCCACCCAAGGTTTGGCGAAGTAGCAATTTCCACATGATTTCAGGTAGATGCCTTGGAAAAAGTGGAAAATTTTAAACAATGGGGGTTGTTTATCCAACCAAGACCTAGAAAATGTATGGAGGAGTGTGCACCGTCCACGTAATCTTCACTACGAATGAATGTTGCAACATTTCCAAACCCAGTACTCCTAGTAGATTGTGCCACTTAAACAATTATATCCTCATTGTCAAATAGGGTTGCTAGTGTCACCTCTATGTGGATGGTTTTTTGAGATCCTCCCAAATTTGTGGTCGGACATGTGTCCTCCTCTAGATATGGTACTGCCATGAGAGAGGTACTCATTAACCCATGCTCACAAGCGTTCTTTGGGCTCTTGAATATTCCATTTCAAGTTTTTCTACCAATCTCGAAGTTGTTCTTTGATAGATTCTCATTTCCTCTTTTATACCTCATTATTTGGCCAATGCTTGACTAGCAGACCCAATCATTCTTGGGCATGATGAGGCTTGTTAGAGTTGAGATCTCTCATCAACGATCTAGATCGAACACTAAGCCCAAGGGTGATGGCATGAACTTTATTTGTTCCATGGTGGCAAGTCCTTCAATTGGCAACAACTTTAGCATCGTAAACGTGGTGTACAGGTTTAATCAATAAAAGCAGGTTGGGTTTTTTTATTTTTCATATTTGGGGTGAGCTAGTGACTGTGTTTGTCTGCAAGGAGAAGGATTTGATGGCGCTTTTTGAGCCTGACATCTTGCAACTCGACACAATGGTGGAAGAAATTATGGGGTCGCATGGTCTTCTTAATTTCTTGAAGAAGTTCCAGGGACACCACCCAAATTTTTCAAGGAAGTTTGTCCAATCATGGGACAACAATTTTGTGTCCCTTAGGGGTCTCACATTTGCGGTCATGATAGACCTTCTGGAAAAAATCACTAAACTTCCTAATGATGGGGAGATCATTCGTAGGGATAAATATTCAATGGTTGGGGAATTGATGTTTTTTAGGGACAAAGGAAAATTCCTCATAAATAAGGATAATGGCTTCATCAAGGAGGACCTCCCACCACCATGGAATAGAGGCCTGGTTTTGGTGATGCAGTATTTGATAATAAATGAACTGTCCTCTCTGCTACGAAGTTTTCACATGGCATTCCTCAACTATCTGAAGGATGTCAAGTTAATTAACATACCAGAGTATCTGTTTCAGTCTATGGAAATATCCATTGATAGTGTGCATAAAGGGAAGTCCACGTACCTAAAACACCAAGGCCTAGATCTTATCATCTATAATTATATTAATCAGAACCTAGATCAAAGGGTTGTTGAAGTTGTTGGTCTTGTGGTGAATCCCAACCCTAAGCCCATCCCTGATTCTTCCTTGACGGTGATGGATTTTTCTCCTAGTGGCCAGCTCATCGATGTCTAAGCGAGAACCTCTAGCAAGGCGGGTAAATAGAGGCCGGTGTTGGGTTCCTCGTCGACTCCCTGTAGGCGCTCGTCCCGAGTGAAATAATCTATGAAAAAAGTAAAAATATTATATTTGGAACTATTACCACGCTTGAATTTGCCTCCCCAGCACATAAATTGCAAAAGATGTTGGCTGGCCCATCTCCTGGTATGCTTACTGTTCAGCCTTTGGACGATGTGGACCCAGTGACTGATTTGGATGACATCGTCTCCTTGGCTATGTCCATGCTATTGAGGACGGGTAAGATTTTTAACCAAATGAAGATCAAGAAGGTGGGCAAACCTGGTGAGGATGCCCCCAAGGACGACGATAACGAGGATTATCTCCCTAAGTAAGTTTCTACGGATGACCTATCTATGTTGCAGGGTTTTCCCTTTTTTGACTATTGGTTGTATCGCTTCCTCTTGCATTCGCTTGTAGGTGTTCTCCCCTTTTGCTATATTTTGTTTTTTTGTTATGAGGCTACCATGGTTGGTCCTCCATTTTGGCTTGTTCTAATTTGGGATTTCTGATTTCGTTTGGGATCTCCCCTATTCGGCTTGTAAAAAGGTTTTGGGTCCCTTTCAAAACCCTTTATCAATAAAAAAATGAAGCTATTAGATCAAAGGAGCGATTTTCTTTCAAAATGGACTAATTGGCTCAAGGGAGTGATTTCCTTACAAAATGGACTAATTGGCTCAAGGGGGCAATTCACTCACAAAATAGAGCATTTCACTTAAAAAAATATGTTGATTTGCGCAATAAAAGGTGTTGATTCACACAACAAAATGTGTTAATTGGCACAACAAATGGTGTTAATACACTCAATAAAGTGTGTTAATTTTCTTATAAAATATGAGTGAAACACTTGCAAATACAAGTGAATCACTTACAAATAAGAGTGAATCACTCAAACAAGCACAAAAGTAAAAATCAACATAGTTCATGAGGAAGATATTTTGAAAACGTGACTTCTTTCACCTTTTATGGTTCACTAAGCAATTATGGAGCCTTACAAGCTTGTTAGAGGTATAATTAGAGGTGTGTGACATTTGGAGGTGCAAGATTTTGCAAAAGTTACCCCCAAATTTTTACTTTTAGTAAGAGTAATTGTTTTCACCCTAGGTAACTCAAGGGAAAATATTTACTCCAATAGAGGCCTAAGGCCCTCATTGTAATCATCTTTTGGCCATGAGAATACAAAGCTATACTCTATGAAATTGTCATTGTGCTTTGTTCTCATGAGATTGTAAGAAATTGACATGTCCTTGTTCATCCTGTTAGAGGCATTGTCCTTATGGTTTGTCATATGCATAGTGGTCAAGCATGGCCCTTCTATCCCTTCTCGTCATTCACTTATTAACTTCATAATCAAATTAATGGGTGCATATTAATTCCATTTGGATTCTTGTGTGTTGATTGATCACATGTTATGCTCGCTATGGAGTAGCAATCATTTTTGCTTTCATCTTTTACACTCTAAACTTCATGCATTTACTTTTGAAACTTTAATTTCTACATTTACTTTCTTGTATGTATTTTATTTTATGCAATTTAACTAGTTTATATTAGAATTCCAAACAAGGAAAGTAGGGAAATGGTCTAAATCCAAAGGTTGGGGGAAATCCATGGCAAACCTATCCAACATTTTTGAAACTTAGATTTGGAGGCATAAAACTTAAATAGAATTCCAACCAATTCCTTGGATTAACATAGTTTTTAGCATGCTTGGTGGGTCAACCCCAAATTTTATGTATTTTTCTTGATTTTGGTGCCCAAAAATGCATTTGTCATAGATGAAGCAATTGGCTCAAAAAAAAAAGTTTACTAAGTTTTACTCTACAAGTGATTTGCTTATGAAAATGAGTGACTCATTCAGTTTTGAGCAAGTTCAAGATTTTTCAAAAAGTGAGTGAATCACTTGGTTTTGCCTACATTTCAAAATAGGTAGAAATTAAATTGATTCGCTTAATTTTTAAAATCTAATCCTAGTTTTTCTTAAAATGTCATTCTTTTTTTTATATATATTATGATGCTTTGATCATGTAGGTACTTTGTAGATGGCAATTTTGACTTGAACTCCCAAAAAATAAAATTTCCTAAAGACAACCCCAACAACATCCATACCAACAAAATTATATCTAGCCTTGTATGTGCATCTCCCATGGGTAGAAACATTTACGGTAAATTTTGGATTTTTTTTGAACAAGTCTGAGACAATAAGCAAATTTCTCAATAAAGCAAGTGATTCACTTGATGGAGGGTGAAATTTGACCAAGCACAAATCTAGCAAGCAATTCATTCAAAGCAATCTATAAAGTCAACTTTCTCTCTTATGAAATTTTTAAGTCTAGATAAACAATCTCAATAAAGAAAACAAATGGCTTAACTTTTCGATTGAATTGCTTAGTTTTTTAGATTACTAAAGTTATACAAATATTGAAGAAATCATATAAAATTACAAGTAGATCGATTTGATTTATAGGTAAATTGCTTGAATTGATAGTTTACTATAAAACTACATTTTGAAAGTGAATTACCTAAAAATGCTACCAAATCATTTTCATTTACAAGTGAATTGCTTAAATTTATAGTTTATTAAAAAACTATGCCCTACTAATTAATCACTTGAAATTTTGAGAAATCACTCCAATATACAAGTGAATCACTCAACAAGCAAAAATTTGGACTTTTAAATTCTTTTAAATTTTAACCATGAAACTATGTCTATGTAGGTATGTACACTGGAGGATCTAGGATGTTGCTTTGCATTATGAACTTCAAAAAAATCGAGTGAGTGATTTGCTTTAAAATTATATTATGGTTTCAAGTGTTTTTGGGATTGAAGCAATGTTATGGTGGTTCAACCGTGAGGGAATCCTCAAATAGTACAAAAATTTGATGGCCTCAAAGTCATCAAATAACTCAACACCTACAAATTTTCCAATGTCAATAACAATTTCTATAAAACTCTCAAAAAAATATTCAACCACTTTTGAATCATCAATGGGTTCATCAAAATCTACTACCTCAGTACCCTCTACCTTATAATTTTCCATATACATATCCTATGTGTCCACCTCGTGGCTATGTAATGTACCCCCTCCTCAACAATAGTATGGGCAAATTCCTCCTCATCAAAACAATCTAGGACTACCTCCTAGGCTATAAAGTCAATTTCTTGAATGGAACTACCAATGACCACTAAATTTGGTGTTTTATTCTCCTATTCCCTTAACAACCATGAAAGCACTACCTGCGTTTGACATGAGTGAGGATAAGACAACAATGAATCACCTCAGTGAATTGTCTATGCTTAAGTCCATTCACTGCATCGAGGAGGAAGACATAATAATATGCTTGATGATCTACTCTTTTCATGATAAAGTTATCTTATGGTATAAGGGATTACCAGATAATTTAGTTATTGGTTGGTCATCAATAGTGGAAACAATTGTGTATAAATTTGTTAACTTGAAAAATAGTTACTCAATTTTATTTCAATTAAGTACAATCCAAAGATATTCTTACAGAGATATACATGATTTTAATACTAGATTCTTGAAGACCTTGAACTTAATCCCAAAAAATGTTAGTTCAAATGGAGAATAAGCATTATCATACAACATCAAGTGTTTATAAACTAATTTAGCTTTTATGGTTTGTAATGCTATTCATCATACACTAGATACAACATTCAAAGAAGTTGCTAAAGCAAAAGAGGTTTCCATTTGAGTAGGAAAGATATCCCTTGCTTTACTAATGACCTATGCAACCCAAATTTCCTAGAATATGCCTATATCTATATCCACACCCAATATTTCACCAATTCCTAATCCCCAACCAAACACTTCTACTCATTCTTCTACATCACCATTCATAATTACTCACCTGGCTAAAAATCACAACCTTACAACCATAAATTTTATCCCTCCTTGATCCATCCAACCTAATCAATGGGTCTAATAGTGATTTTTTAATATACAAAATGCAGGTGATCAAGACTTTAGTAAATTAAAATAATACTACAAAGCAACAATGGCAACAATTATAGAATTTGTAGCCCTAAAAAAACTCCCTACTTGAAAGAAGATTAAGTGACCTAATAAGGCATTAATCAAAGATAAAATTACACTCACAATCATATGGTTAAAATCAATATAGATATGGAGCCAACATGGTGTCTTTCTTATAATGATAGGCATGATCCCACATAGTGCATTTGAGCCATCACACCTCAAATTTAGTATAATTAGTAATGTTAGTCTCAATAGGCTACCATAACAAGTCAAGTGACCCCCAAAAATAAGCCCACCATGTACCAACAACCATAGGCTCCACCATCGGTGCCTACCATGTCCAATCTCAAGGATTAAATACTCATAACTTTCAATGTTATAGAAATAGATGAGGAGTCAATGTTTGAATATGACACCATATGTATTAGTAAATAAGGGGTTAAAACAAAAGATGAGAGGAAAGCTTCTAATGAGTATTCCACTAATAAGCAATCCAAAATTAGGAAGGATGCAATAGTCATTCGAAGGGAAAGGCTTCCTTTATGATTAAAGGATGAAGGACCGATTGCATCACAATAAGAGAAACAAAAAAAGGAGATGTAGAAAATAAAGCTAAATATGAAGAAGATTGGAAATTAATTGATCCTTACTCTGATATAAAATGGGAGTCTATAGAAGAATGTAAAGTGTTTACTTTTCCTTGGAAGGAGAAAAGTCTGTGGTGGAAGCAAAAATCAAATCAAAATACAAGTGGTTTGAGTCCCATTTCGAGGAATTTCTACATATGGAGATAACAAGGATAAATGTCCAGTCATATTATCAAGCATTAATGCATCCCTCAAATAATGATTTTGAGCACACAAGAACAACAAAAAGAGAAATTTAAATAAAATGTGAATAATAATGAGACACTATAAATTCTAAGGAATTGACATGTGAATCACCTTTCATGAAAGCATTTTGATTTCTTGACAATGATATTTTAGAAGATGATTATCAAATTCATGAGATTCCATGTGAGATTCAATTTGCACTTGAGGTTATTGAAAGTCATTTTCCCATCCAATATTTCATCATGTGTGATCTTCATAAATCATAAAAGGATGGTGAAGTATGTGCTCGTCCAACATATGAAACTTTTGATTTCTCTTTAAGGGGAGAGGATCATATAACAAAAGTGGAGAAGATCCTACAATCAATATAATTAGTGATGTTAGTCTCAATAGGCTACCATCACTAATTGTCAAGTGATCCCCAAAAATAATCCCACCATGTACCAACAACCATAGGCTCCACCATCATTGCCTACCATGTCCAATCTCAAGGATTATATCCTCATAACTTTCAATGATATATAAATAGATAAGGAGTCAATGTTTGAATATGACACCATATGTATTAATCAATAAGGGGTTAAAACTAAAGATGAGAGGAAATCTTCTAAAGAGTTTTCCACTAAAAAGCAATCCAAAACTAGGAAGGATGCAATAGTCATTCGAAGGGGAAGGTTTCCTTTATGATTAAAGGATGAAGGACCTATTGCATCACAATAGAAGAAACAAAAAAATGAGATGTAGAAAAGAAATTTAAAGATGAAGAAGACTGGAAGTTAATTGATCCTTATTTTGATATAGAATGGGAGTCTATAGAAGAATGTGAAGTGTTTACTTTTCCTTGGAAGGAGAAGAGTTTGTGGTGGAAGCAAAAATCAAGTCAAAATACAAGTGGTTTGAGTCCCATTTCGAGGAATTCCTACATATGGAGATAACAAGGATAAATGTCCAGTCATATTATCAAGCATTAACGCATCCCTCAAATAATGATTTTGAGCACACAAGAACAACAAAAAGAGAAATTGAAATAGAATATGAAGAATAATGAGACATTATAAAGTCTAAGGAATTGACATGTGAATCACCTTTCATGAAACATTTTGATTTCTTGACAAGGAGGTTTTAGAAGTTGATTATCAAATTCATGAGATTCCATGCTACATGACAAACCTAGCCATGTCGGCTAGGTTTTCCAAGTGTAATTAATTCATATATATTAGGTTAGATTTTTATTATTGAAAATCATCTATTCATTCACATTTAATTTGTGACATTTGCATAATTGCCTCTACGACGGGGGTGTGCCCACCTGAAGTGGCAATTCATTTTATCAATTGATTTATTCAATTTTGCTTCATCGGATTTATCTTGTGTATTATTTATGTGGTATATATTTGCAAAATATCTGATTGATTTATAATTCTTGGAGAGCTAACGGTGAGAACCCGTAGGGGTCTCCACCAAGTGGTATCAGAGCTCTCTTTTCTAGAACTATCGAATTCATTGGGCGAACACCTTCCTTGTGGCATCTAAAAATATTAAGTTCCTAGCAACATAAAACAAAGTAAATTTACATCCTGGAGCCATCCAAGAAGACTAGGGGCAGAGTAGGAATAAAGAAGCAAAGAAACGAAAGACGTTTCAATCTATCATTAGCGATTATCGCTATAAATACAATTTAGAGGAATTAGGGTTCATTATCAAGCAGTTAGAAGCAAAGCAGGAATCGTCAAGTTTTAACGGTGGATTATTTGTCAACATGCACAGTTGGTGGCATTGAAGAAACAGAGACAAGATTCTTAAACAACAAGCTTGGACCAACTCTGACGATCTGGCCAAAGTAAAACGATGAAACAGTAGATCAAATCATGGCGAAACAAAGGAGATAAACGTCCGACTTCATACGCAGGCCTCCAACCAATCAAATTGCTCGATTAATATATTTTATGCGCCAAGACTAAGGTATTTTAATTATCATTTGGGCATGATGTCATTCGAGTAATTTTTTATTTCATCTGCATAGCAGGAATATCCCACACGGGTTGTGTGGAGTCCTCCAAAGGGTTTAATAGCACAAAGCAACACAGGGATAGTCGTGACTTCAGTCACACATAGCTACTCCTCGCACGCGTGTAACCTTACCTTGTTGTTCGCATCATTAGTACCCTCTTATGTGTCATGCTCTCAGGTCCTAGTCAATTTGAACCATCATCCTACATGGCGTACAGTTGTCTTATGTGTGCTCCATTTTGGGTTGTTTTGAATCACGGTGTTCTGGGTTGTCTCGAGTTTTTCTTAGGTTGTGTTTTCGAGTGTGGTGTCAAATCACTGCCATTTTTGTGTCCTAGTGGTCAAGTCATTACATTCTGGGTTGTTTCGTCATCGTCTTGCATCGTAAGTCATGTCTCAAGTCATGCATTGGTCCCTCGGTCCCTTGTCGTATAGCGTCTGGTATCGTGTCTCATGTCGTTGTGTTATGGTCATTCGCATTTGGTGGTCCCACGTGCCTCGGAGTCTCACAAAATAGCCATTGGAAATCAAGTTCAAACTAGTCGTTAGTCAATTAAAAGAGATCCGTTGGAGCTGCATATTAAATTGAAATCAAGACGTTGAGGAGCTAACTGTTGAAATTCAAAATTTTGCGTCGCAGTTGGAGCGACGGTTGAAGCGGAACACAAATTTTGCCCAATTCAACAAAATTTTCAGAAATCAAAGTTCAAAAGCTGCTAAGCAAGAGATTTTGGAAAATTGCATGAGAAGAAGTTGGACCAAAGGATCTGACAGTCAACTATCAAGCTCAGAAACTCCCAACAATAACACAAGAAGGGCTCGTCGAAGCCAAGGTAAAAAAAAATCTCCTTCTCCTTCTGGAATTGGTATTTTTAATCTGAGTCATCCAGTGGTCATCCCAATGGCATCCAATACCTCTCCAGATTCTGCACAAAAAACCATCACCCAAGTAGAAATTAATCGTCCATTGATCAATGATGATGTGTTAAAGGATTTAATATTAAATCTTCAGATGATGACTACAAGCTTCAACGCATCTAGGAAACCGTCCCAACAAAATCCTTCTAGTTCCAATTGCTCGAGTACGAACGTCTACTATGACGATCGTACACACTATAGAGGTCAAAATAGTCAGTGACTGAATCACAATGGTCACCAAAATATTGAGGATGGGGGTAATGAAGAAAGTATGGAGCAACAAAGAGGTTTTAACAAACCTTATTTAAAATAACAACCAGAGACAAAGGAGTAACGAAGAACAAGATAGAAATAATGTTCACTCCCAACCAAGAGGTCCAACTGGAGTCAATTATCTACGCATTGACATGCCTACCTTTGAATTCCAGGATCCATGCAGGTGGATTGCAAAAATGGAAGGCATCTTAGAATTCTACAAATTCCAAGAAGGGGACAAAGTCCCTTTTGCAGCAATCAAATTCAGCACTGAAGCTTATTAGTGGTTTACATGGTATAAACGTGAGTATCCCTAGTATGCATTATATTGGGATACTTTTAGAAAAGCCTTCCTTCACAGATTCAACAAAGGTCTCACAGGTTCATACACAGTACGATTGTTGTCACTTAAGAAAACAGGATCAGTAGGGGACTATATTTCAGAATTCACCAGTATGCTTCACTATGCACAATACCTACAACAGGACGTGGTAGTAGCGGCTTTTTGAAATGGATTAAAAGAACATATTAAAGTTGAAGTAGACCTACACAATCCATCCAAGTTGGATGAATGTATAAGGATTGCTTATTTTGCGGAGACAAATGCGCACGTAGGCCCATCCACACGACGTGATTCATATGGGCGACCTCCATTCTACAACAACTCTTTTCACAAAAATGATCAACCGTCAAGGTACTTCTGCTACAAATGTTGCACTCATCATCAAAAAGATCAAGCATGTATACCACGACAAAAATTTCAGATTGAATATGCTAACAAGGAAGAAGAAGAAACAGAGGAGTACAACACACCTGAGAATCTCCCAGTTGAGGACCAAAATGAACACGACGAAGTTGTCATTGAGGAGGATACCATGACTATTTCAGTGCATGCTCTCATGGGGTTATCCTCTCACCATACAATCAAGGTGGGAGGTTTCATTTGGAAACAAAGGGTGACAGTATTAATTGATTTCGAAAGTACTCACAACTTCATTGATGCAAAACTTGCAAGGACATTGGGGTTGCATGTCTTCTCTTCTAGTCAAGATCGGTTTCAAGTCAGAACTGCAAGCAGGGAAATTTCTCAATGTTTAGGTAAGACATCTTCAGTTTCATTACAAATGGGTACGTATACTTGGCAAGGTCCTCTTTTTGTTATGAAATTAGGCAATTCGAAATTTATTTTAGGCGTTGCATGGATGGAAAATTTGGAAACCACAGTGGGTTTTAACCACAAACATCGTTTTGTCGAATGGCAATCCAATGGGATAACTATTCGTCTTCAAGGACTACCCACACCTCCATCAAAAGTTGTAAGTTCACATAGCATGGAAAAGATATTAAGAAAATATGATGGGGGATTCATAGCCCAAATCAATTGCATAGAGAAATTAGAACTAGATATGTTGGAAATCAAAGAGGAAGATCTTCAACACATTGTGGCTCATTATGAGGAAGTTTTTCAAGAACCCAAAGGCCTACCCCCCAAAAGATCTCATGACCATGCTATCCATCTTGTGCCAGGAATTATTCCACCCAATGTTCTTCCTTATCGATGTCCCCAACCCCAAAAAATAGAAATTGAGAAGATTGTCCAAGAACTATTAGACCATGGTGTCATCCATCATAGTACTAGTCCTTATTCCTCACCTATCATCTTAGCTCATCGAAAAGACAATTCTTGGCGTATGTGTCCAGATTTTCGTCCTCTTAATAAAATCACAATCAAAGATAAGTTTCTTATTCTTGTCATTGATGATTTACTAGATGAGCTACATGGTGCCAAATTCTTCACCAAATTGGACTTATGCTCAGGGTTTCACCAAATCCGATTTAGGGATGAGGATATTCCTAAAACAACCTTTCGAACTCATGAAGGTCATTATGAATTCTTGGTCATGCTCTTTGCTCTCGCTAATGCACCATTTACATTCCAAAGTCTCATGAACCAGGTGTTTCGTCCATTCTTACGTAAATTTGTTCTAGTCTTCTTCGATGACATACTCATCTATAGTAAATCATGGAAAAATCACTTAGCACATGTGGACAGAGTTCTTCATATCCTACACAAGGAAAAGTTGTTTGTCAAACGATCTAAATGCTCCTTTGGTGTTCAATAAGTTGAGTACCTCGGTCATATAGTATCTCAGGAAGGTTTTAAGGTGGATCCCAAAAATATTAAGGCAATACAGGATTGGCCTTTGCCTAAAACCATCAAGAAACTTCATGGTTTTTTGGGCCTCACGGGCTATTACCGTAAATTTGTGCGTAACTATGGTAAAAGTGCGGGTCCTCTCATGGTTCTCACCAAAGCCTTCGAGGCTCTCAAGGAGGCAATGTGTACGACTCCAATTTTGGCCACTCCAAACTTTCAAAAACCATCTGTCATTGAATGCGATGCCTCAAGAACAGTATCGGTGCAAGATCTGATGCAGGAGGGTCATCCCTTGGCATTTGAAAGTAAACAACTTTCGAGGAAAAATTTGGGTAAATCCACCTATGAAAAAAATGTTGGCTATTTTACATGCAGTAGAAAAATGGAGGCATTACTTAGTCAATAGTCGTTTTATTATTAAAATCGATCACAACAGTCTCAAGCATTTTCTAGAACAAAGGTTTTCTTATCCCGAACAAAATAAGTGGTTGACTAAATTATTGGGATATGATTTTGTGATTGAATATAAAAAAGGTAAATAAAATGTGGTAGCAGATGCATTATCTAGAAAATATGAAGATGAAGTCGTTATTAATGCCATTTCAGGACCATGTTCACAGTGGGTGTCTCAGTTGCAGGAAGAATGGTTGTCCAATAGTGAAACAACTCAAATAATTCAAGAATTATCTATGGGTTCCTCTAAATACCCTCTTTTCACATATGATGACCAAATATTACATAAGAAGAGTCTCATTTACATCCCTCATAATTCACCAATCAAAGCACATATTCTAGAGGAGTCACATGCTTCTCCATCAGTAGGACATTTAGGGTTTATGAAAATCTACATGCGGGTTAAACAATCCTTTTGTTGGAAAGGATTAAAAGCAGAGGTTAAGCAATGGGTAGCTGAATGTGAAGTGTGCCAATGCAATAAGGGAGAAACAGTCAAATCACCAGGGTTGCTTCAACCGTTACCTATTCCGGATCGCCAGTGGGAACATATTTCCATGGATTTTATTGAAGGTCTTCCTAAGTCGGAAGGTAAAATAGTAATTTTTGTGGTAGTTGATCGCCTTTCCAAATATGCTCACTTCTAGGCTTTACAATATCCATTTTCAGCAAGCAAAGTGGCCAAGGTATTTATGGATTCAATTTTCAAATTACATGGAATGCCCAAAAATATTGTAAGTGATCGTGATCCCATATTTACTAGCAATTTTTGGAGAGAATTGTTTCGACTTAGTGGTACCAAATTAAATATGTCTTCTACATACCATCCACAAACAGATGGTCAAACGGAGGTAGTTAACAAATATTTGGATACCTACCTAAGATGTTTTGTTCGGGATAAACAATATCAATTGAGTCAATGGTTATCATTGGAAGAATGGTGGTACAACACTTCTTACCATTATTCCACTAAGATGTCTCATTTTGAAGTATTGTATGGAACTAAGCCACCAACAGTAGCAGATTATGTTCCAGGATCCTTTAAAGTGGCCCAAGTAGATGATTGGTTTCAACGTCAATCAATACTCACTATTCTGAAGGATAATTTGATCCAAGCACAAAATCGCATGAAGCAGCAGCAAGACATGCATCGTTCAAAAAGGGCATTCAATATCGGTGATATGGTGTTCCTGCGTCTTCGGCCCTACAAATAGTTTTCATTAAAGATCAAATATAGTCAAAATTTGGCTCCTCGATTTTACGGTCCTTACAATATTATATGTCGCATTGGAGAGGTGGAATATCAATTAGAGTTGCCTCCTTCATCACGAATACATCCAGTATTTCATGTCTCTTGTCTCAAGAAGGTGATCGATCAGAAAGTACAATCTCAGTCAGAATTACCAGTACTTGACGAAGAAGGGCGTATATATCTCCAACCAAAAGCAGTTGTACAAACCAGAACATGCAGACTAAGATCTCGTCACATCCAAGAGTTTCTCATAAAGTGGCAGGACTTACCTGAAGAGGATGCAACCTGGGAATCTGAAAGTATCTTCTAGTCATTTCCAACTTTGAGGACAAAGCTTTTCGAGGAGGGGAGTCATGCTACATAACAAACCTAGCCATGTCGGCTAGGTTTTCCAAGTGTAATTAATTCATATATATTAGGTTAGATTTTTATTATTGAAAATCATCTATTCATTCACATTTAATTTGTGAAATTCGCATAATTGCCTCTATGGATGGGGTGTGCCCACCTAAAGTGGCAATCCATTTTATCAATTGATTTATTCAAGTTTTCTTCATCGGATTTATCTTATGTATTATTTTTGTGGTATATATTTGCAAAATATCTGATTGATTTATAAGTCTTGGAGAGCTAACGGTGGGAACCCGTAGGGGTCTTCACCATTCCATGTGAGATTCAATTTGCACTTGAGGTTATTGAAAGTCATTTTCCCATACAATATTTCATCATGTGTGATCTTCATAAATCATAAAAGGGTGGTGAAGTATTTGCTCTTCCAACATATGAAACTTTTGATTTCTCTTTAAGGGGAGAGGATCGTATAACAAAAGTGGGGAAGATATTACAATCAGTATAATTAGTAATGTTAGGCTTAATAGGCTACCATCACAAGTCAAGTGATCCCCAAAAATAATCCCACCATGTACCAAAAACCATAGGCTCCACCATTAGTGCCTACCATGTCCAATCTCAAGGATTAAATCCTCATAACTTTCAATGTTTGAATATGACACCATATGTATTAATCAATAAGGGGTTAAAATTAAAGATAAGAGGAAAGCTTCTAAAGAGTATTCCACTAATAAGAAATCCAAAACTAGTAAGGATGCAATAGTCATTCGAATGGTAAGGCTTCCTTTATGATTAAAGGATGAAGGACCTATTGCATCACAATAGGAGAAAAAAAAAAGGAGATGTAGAAAAGAAAGTTAAAGATGAAGAATATTGGGAATTAATTGATCCTTACTCTGATATAGAATGGGAGTCTATAGAAGAATGTAAAGTGTTTACTTTTCCTTGGAAGGAGAAGATTATGTGGTGGAAGCAAAATTCAAGTCAAAATACAAGTGGTTTGAGTCCCATTTCGAGTAATTTCTACATATGGAGATAACAAGGATAAATGTCCAGTCATATTATCAAGCATTATTGCATCCCTCATATTATGATTTTTAGCACACAAGAACAACAAAAAGAGAAATTGAAATAGAATATGAATAATAATGAGACACTATAAAGTCTAAGGAATTGACATGTGAATCACCTTTCATGAAAGCATTTTGATTTCTTGACAAGGAGATTTTAGAAGATGATTATCAAATTCATGAGATTCCATGTGAGATTCAATTTGCACTTGAGGTTATTGAAAGTCATTTTCCCATCCAATATTTCTTCATGTGTGGTCTTCATAAATCATAAAAGGGTGGTGAAGTATTTGCTCTTCCAACATATAAAAATTTTGATCTCTTTAAGGGGAGAGGATTATATGACAAAAGTGGAGAAGATCCTACAACTAGACTATAAGATATTTATACAGAAGGATGAAGAAGAAACATAAAAAGTTAAGCTAGAATATGAGACATACCATTTCATCTTAAAAAATATAAGCTTGGAGGATGTAGAGAAACATTATGGGGATATTTTTAGAAGAATCATCCCTCTTTGGGGATGGAATCTTGGAAATAGACTCTATTCACAAAATGGATAAATATTCACCTGTAACTATTGAGGATACTCAAGTTGTCCTAGATAAGAAATCTTCATTAAGTAATAGAGGAGCCATGAGCCTAAAAATGGGGTATTTTCCTACAATCTTGGGAAGTACAAAAAAGGTAACAATTATACCCCTATAGTATGATGCTCTGAATAATAGAGTTCAATTGGTCTAGAGATAACAACAAAAGGATCTATTCTTTTTGAGTGATGTTGTGTTTCCTAGTTTCATAAAGTTAGTTACCTAAACTAAATATTGTCATTAAATTTGATTATAGAATAAGGTGAAGATGGAGAATCTATCATAATTATATAAATGTCAATATCCACCCATACTTCTTTCCAATTCATAAGTAAAAGGAGGCATTGGTACCAAGATTGTTGGCATTAAAAGGTAGATTAGAGGGAATTATAAAAGAAAAGGTTTTTTTGACTTCTCAAATGACAATGCCTACTCAAGTTTCAGATCATTTTAGTGGAGAAACATACTATCTCCTAAAAATATTCCCATGAGGTTCTAAATTGGGGAATCCCCCTTGGAAAAGGCCCTCCATATGCACCATTAATGCTATCTAAATTACTACATTTACATGTGTTGAAAAATCCTTAATTGCAATATTGACATAGAAGGGTTGGTAGCTATTTTTCTGAGCCAGTGAATAGGTTTGTCTTTTGGTTAGAGAGAGAGTTATTTGTTTGTATAAATTTCCTCCTCCAAAAAAATATATTAAGAAGAAGAATAAAAAGGAGAAGAAAACCCTATCTTACTTGGATGAAAATCTCGCAAGACACTCAGGTCCCCATTTCTTTACATCCTTTTCCTTTAATGTTGGAATTATGTTGAATATATTTCCATGTTATTCAAGAGGGGTTAACTTTAAAAGGACTTTACACTCTGTAAAATTTCCTTGTCGAGGTTTCAGGTCGGGTTGAGCCCCGAGTGGGGGTACGAGGGTGACAACCCTTATTAGCCCCCAGGGAAATGTTTTGGGGGGTTTAATCTATTTTTATATCTATATGGGTTTTTTTGGGTTAATGTAATGTCGTCCCATGGTTTTGTGCCCATGGTATTGTAAAACCCCTTCTTGTGTTGGTATATAAAGCAACACTTGCATGAGGATTTGGTAATGAATTTGTAAGAAATGTAATCGCAAGCGAAAAGCGAGCAAAAGGATATAATTGTATTGAAGATGGTCAAGTTTATACAATAAGGAAATATTCTTGCTGAGGATTTTCCAGAAATAATTTTTCAGGATAAATTCTTGTGTAATGTGTTCTTCTTCTCTACTTTTCCTTTGATTCTGCAATTACTAATTTTTTTGGAATTTGTTTATTGGGGTGTTATTTCTCTTCATCCAAGATTGGTTGAAGGTATTTCTTAGAGTAGTGGTTTCTTCCATAAAACTGATAAGATGAGATGCCAACCTATAAATATAATGATAGCAAGATAAAGTCTAAGATCTATATTGTTTTAGGATAAGTAGGAGTTTTCATCCTTCTAACAACATAATCCAATGGACAAATAGAGTCTAAGACAAACCTTAGTAATATTCTAGTCTTAGAAATAATTGACAACATGCGGATAGTAAAAATAACTCGTTACAAGACCCATGAGGGATACCATAGTGGTAAGTCCTTGTTTTTTATCTAGAAGATCCAAGTTCAAACCCCAGTAAGAGGGGACTAGGACCCCTCATAAAAACCCATGTAAACCTAATTTTTTTATAAAGTGGCATTAGCTCAACCAGTTAGATTCCTCAACATTTCAAGGAGGAGATCCAGGTTTAAATTTTTCCAAGCAATGCATAAATAATATACAAGCTTTGTTGTAATACCACTATGTGGTTTTGATTGAATACAGGTGGGACCCATTTCAATCCCATATAACCCATTGAAAAAATAACTCATTACCTGAGACTTATGATGAATCAAGGAAAGGAAGGATAAAAGGATAAATATTAATGATGTTTAACCCTAAAGATAAAAGACTTGAAAAGGAAGGTTTACAAATAAATAAGGAAGAAAACAACAAAAATAGAAGTTGCTAATCTAGAAGTATAATGTTTTTCTACCATCTTTCCCACAACCATGTTTACTTCACTTTCACCCTCATTTCTTCTATTACCCTCTCTTTATTTTATTTTTCCTCTTTTTTCTTCTCCTCCTTCTTTTATCCCTCTAACTTCTTCCACTATGCCATCCCATTCTAAAACAAGTGCAACCCTAGTCTTAAGGTCATCAATAGATTTATCTCTTCAAAATGTAGGGTCATTTTATGTGTCATATTTGGTCTAGTTTGCCTTATCATATTTCATATTGTCACCTATTATTCCATCCACCCAAAACACATCCTTTGGTCCTCCACATTGTGAAGTATCATAGTGTTACCCCATGTGCCATATTTTTAATCCCTATTGCCATTCATCACGACTTAGTCCATACCATCATCCATGTCATTATGTCAAACTTGTATCCTTGTATTCATTGGACCATTGTTCTAGATAGTTAAAATTATGCTATATAGTGTTAAAGCTTTTCAATTTAATTTACACTATGAAGGGACATCTTAGCATTGATATCCATCAATCATTCTCTCACTTGGTAAAAAATATTCTTTGAGAGGAAAGATAGAGAGTAAGCATTAGGTATTTCATAAGGCACAAAAGTAGGTTGATCAATACAACACTATGAAAAGAGCTTTGGTATCTACTATACCCATGATTCACCAATTTTAGCTAATGAAATGAGAAGGGGAATTATTTCATCAAGTCACTTTCAATGCAAAATATGAAAGTCTAGATTTCAATGATGAGACAAGCTGATTCCTTTTAAGACCATGTTTTTTCAAGTGCATCCCACATATCCTGATAAGTGTGAGATCTTTCTCTTAAAAAATGACCATTCAGATGGAAGAGGGGCTAATATTTAAGGTAGAGTATATTGAAGAACTCACCATCTAATAAAATAATAGAAGTAGTTGGGTAGATTAGATAAGGATCTAGTCATGTAGTTGAAGGACATGTTCTACATGCAAGGGAGATCCCAACAGTTCAAGATACCTATGATTCCCTCTGAATAACAATTGAATAATTGAGAAAGGAGATGCAATAATATATAAATAAGGGATTGTAGAGTAAAACAAAGTGGAGGTGTCCATAGATGGTATTGTATGGTGCTTTAAAGGAGATCATTTAACTAGAAAGCTAATTGTGGAAGTCAAGAAATTGAAGAGGATCAATGGAAGAGTCCCTTGTAGGATTAGTATGAGCGATTGGTGTCAAAAACCAAAATGTAGATGATCAATTTGAACTCTCACACATTAGTTGGTAGGTGGTTTTAAACCTGTTTCCCTAGAGATAATAAAAGGTGAACCATAGTTCTAGAATTTTGTAATATGAATTCTAATTTTGAAGACTCCATACCCAAGGATAAAAGCAATATCCAGGATATCTTGTAAATAAAGCTTGGATCCCTATAAAGTTTCCATAAATACAGTATCTCAAATACTACCTTCTAATTCCAAAGAATTAGCCAAAGAAAATAGATTTTGTAAACCCTAGAATGACATCACAAAACAACAAAGCTTATAAAATTGACAAAATTTGGTTATCTTCAAAATGGACCAATTGGCTCAAAGGATCAACTCACTCATAAAGTAGAGAGATTCACTCACAAAAGGGATCAATTAGAAAAAATGACTCACTTGTAAAATGGACCAATTGGCTTAAGGGTGTGATTCACTCATAAAATGGACAGATTGGCTTAAGGGAGTGATTCACTTGTAAAATTGAGCAATCTAAAAAAAGGTGTTAATTTGCTCAGCAAAAGGTGTTGATTTGTTGAACAAAATATTTTGATTCACTAAACAAATTGTGTTGATTTATTAACAAAGGGTGTCAATTCATTCAATAAAGGATGTTGATTTGCTTGTAAAATAGAAGCAAATCACTTGCAAATACAAGTGAATCACTCAAGTAGGCACAAAAATGAAAATCAACATGGATCATGGGGAAAATCTTCTGGAAGGTGATATTCTTAGAATTTTATGGTGCACTAAGTGTTTTTTGATCCTTCTAAGCTCGTTAGAGGTATATTTGAGGTTTGCAACATTTAGAGGTAAAAGATTTTTCTAAAGTTAGCTCCATATTTTTACTTTTATTAGGAGTAATTTTTTTTCATGCTAGGTAACTTAGTGTAAACTTTTACTATAAATATGAGACCAAGGCCCTCATTGAAATCATATTTTGGCCATGAGAATTCAAAGATACATTTATAAAACCCACATTGTGCTTTATACCAATGATATTGGAAGAAAATGACAAGTCCTTGTTCATCTTGGTAGAGGCATTGTCCTTGTGGTTTAGTGCACAGTGGTTTGGGTATAGACCTTTTAGCCTATTTTTCATTCTCTTATCAATATCATAATCAAAAAAATCGGAGGAAAATTATTTTATTCATATTCTTATGTATTTATTGATCCTATGATATATTTTCTATGGTGTAATAATAGTTTTTGCTTCCATCTCTTACACTCTAAACTTAATGTGTTTACTTTTGGCACTTTAATTTTTGCATTTTATTTTTGTCTGTGCACTTTATTTTATGAGATTTAATTATATTACATTATATTTTAAAATGAGGAAAGAAGGAATCTAGTCTAAATTTAGAGGTTAGATGAAGCCTATGGTAAACCTGTTCAACCTTGTTAAAACTCATATTTGGGGTGCAACAATTAAAGTAGAAGTCATTCCATTTTTCCAAATCAATAATTCCTTGTTCACATTGTGATTTTTGTAATCTTTCCAAAATGCATTATACACTTAACTAAAATTTAGTACAACATATCATCCTTGAGATAGATGGGCAAAGAAAAAAAAGTATGTAACGAAACAACTTCTAGATATACAATAACAATATTAACAATTCAATAATACACAAAAGTAAACATCCACTAGAAATAGTAATTTAGATTCAATGTTAGAAAATCAATAATGCAAGTAACAAATTCTATATTTCAAATCAATATTAAACATAGCCACTTAGAGAGGGTAAAGTCTCATAGCCACTTGGATGAGGTGAACTCTCATATATGCAACAAAGGTTAATAAGATTTAAATTTGAAATATGAATCCAACTATAACATAAATTTTCCTATATATAAAATAAGTCAACAATAACCCTAATTATAATTATCAAGGGCTAATTACCTTATCCTATGGCCCAAGTAAAGAAAAAAATATGTAAAGATAGTCAATGTGTCCATATTATAGTTATTACATGGCTCCCCCCCAAAAAAACTATCCTCAAAGCTATAATTGACTAGAAAATGTTCTCAAGCTCCCACATTGCATCTTGTTCTAGAATATCCCCCCACTTGATGAGGAACTCCTAAATATAGTAAGACTCCAAAATACAAACTCTAGACAACATTGTTTTTAGCCAGAGAGTGATTTGGACTTCTTCATCAAGAAGATCCACTAGGATTACACCTTTTGGTCAATAACCTGTTTAAGATAGTAAATACAAAAGACAAGATGGATGCATGAAGATGGTATAATCTCTAACCGATATGCCACTTTACCAATACAATAAATCATCTTGTAGGGGATGTAAAATTTAGGATTAAACTTCTAACTAGACTTGGTATTCAAGGATCATTGCTTATAGGGATGGAGGTACAAAAAGACCATATACCCCATGGAAAATTGCCACTCAAATGATGTAAGTCATATTGTTATTTCATGCACTTTTATATTTAGGTCCAAAAATCTTTAAGAATCTATAGCATAATCCAATGCTACTACAACAAATCATCCACCTAAGCCACCTTGGAGGATCTTGGAACATAGTCCACCATTGATGGAGGTTTTTGATCCTATAATACCTCAAATGGGGGTATATCGAGGGAAAAATGGTAAGAAGTGTTATACCACCATCCAACTAAAGAGAGCCAATGAACCTAATGATACCACTTGGACTCGGCAAAATAATGAATCTAAGTGTCCAAATAATTATTTGCAATATCCATCTAGCCATCTAATTGAGGTGATAAGAAGATGAAATATTCAACTAAGTACCATTAAGAAAAAATAACTCCTAAAATGATTGATGAAGATAGGGTTATGATCACTAAGAATGGACTTGGAGATGCTATGTAATTTAAAATAGAATCAAGGGAATACATTGGAAAAGTTTCTAGCTAAGAAGCAATGGTGCAAGACAAAAAATGAGGATATATTGAATGGTAATCTATTACCATAAAGAGAATTGTTTGGCCCTCAAATTTGGAAAGGCCCTTAATGAAATCCATGGAAATGTGCTCCTATTGATGATCGGTAATGAGCAAGGGTTGCAACAAACTAGGATATCTAGTAATATCCCCTTGTTCTACTAACATACCTCACATGTATCCATAAAGTTCTTAACATCTACTTTGAATCCTTTTTAAGAAAAATATCGCTTCACTTGTTGGTATGCTTTTAAGAATATAGAATATATAGCTATAGGAGATGCATACAATTCTTGGATGACACTAGTCTTAAGAGTAGAGGATGAAGGAAGATAAACATGATCATTCTTGTAGAGAATTTCATAAACATATGAGAAAAATGAAGGCAAAAAAGATTTAGACTCTACTTCATGAATAATACTAGTAGTATTTGGATCAAAAATCCAATCCTCCTAAATCTAGGAAATCTACTATGGAAGAAGACTGGATATCACATTGATAGCAACAACATTTTCATGTTTACATGATAGAACATTTTCTACCATATTCTCCTTTTATTTCTTACATTCAATAATAAAATTATAGCCAAGAGATTTGTCAACCATTTATTCTATTCTAGACATGAGATACATTGTTCTAGGAAATGCTTGAGGTTATTATGGTTAGTCTTGATTATGAGTCATTTCCCTAATAAATAAGATCTTCATTTCTCTATGGCATGTAGAACAACCAAAATTTTCCTTCTCATAAGTGGATCAACCCATATTCTTGCCAAATAACTGCTTACTTTGAAAGTGATGGGTGTCATTATTACCACACTTTACTTAGGTTATTTTAAAATTTGTCAAACCAAGGGTGGTGTCCTATGGGCAATATATAGACGTATTTGGTCTAGGTCAAGTTTTAAAGTTCTAAGCTACTGTAATTCAAAAAATATAACTAAACTTATAACTACAATTAAAAATTGAAATACTTAAGCTAATTGACATGCTTTGTAGAAAATGGAAAATTGCAGCAGAAAAGTAAATTTATTATAGAAAATAAATCTAAAATAAATGCAAATAACTATATCTTTTTCAGGGGATAAATGTACTAATTAACTACTATGAATGCATAAAAATGACAACAAAATCTAATCTAGTAATGCAACAAAAATAAAGCATAAATGAAAGTAACTTCCACCTTCCTAGGAGTGGGCCCTTGCTCGTAGCAACATGGAAGAGAGGAAGTCTCACTTCATATCACAAATATGTAACTCAACAGTAGATATAATAGAGTTTTATTGCATAGAGTTTCAACAATTAGCTATTACAAAGTACAAAAAAATTAGAAGTATAACCTTACTATTCCTTTTTTTTCTCCCTCTAGGTCCTAGGTTTTTGCTCTATAAATAAGGGAGAGGACAAGGCCCTCTCATACCTATACATTTGAATGGTTATAACAACAAATTATTCATCTAACAACTTTATTCCTAATCAACAGGTGAAGACAAACTGAAGGTTACCCTCGACAGTTTAAATTAGCAAACAACCTAAGTGCATATTGCCCATCAATTTAGAATTATTTAAGAATAAATAAATTATATCAATATAGTCCCTAATGTTTACACTCATAATTTGATGGTTTTTGTCTTCTCTTCAATTGCTGCCAATTGGTAACAACATTCTATTGAATGTTATAGTTGGTCAAAAGTTGTTGATCAAAATCTACAAAAAGGTCGTTTTATGTCCAAATAAGTGTTTTTTTGAATAAAACCAAGTAGAATATTTTCTTGTGGTGCCAAGTCATCTCTAGGGTCTAACAACAACACTTCAGCTAGTTGCAACATCCATATGGCTAGTTCAGTCAACTTAGGTCCAAGCAACACGTCCTAGTCTTGTCTGGCATTGGTATAGGATTATTGTATCCTTGAGAACACTATGTTATTTGATGCTCAATAAAAAAGGGTCTCTATTGAATGCTCCATATAACTGTAGTCTTATGCAAAGAATGGATCTACAACATGATCTCAGTTTTGTTGGAATCCTTTGTTGTGATAAAAGATAAAAAAAACCCTTCTTTCTATTGAATTAGCTTGAAAAAATACAACAGATTCGTCCTTTATTTCCTAACTTAGCAAAATGACTATACTCTATCCATCTAAGTGAATACTTCCTCCTATTTTCCCTATATAATCACATTATTAATAACAAAGTCAAAACAATACATATTATATTGGTGCAAAAAGAGCTCAAAGGTCTTTGAAAATGAGGCATTTTCATGCTTCAACACTCCCTCCAACCTAACTAGAGGTATGTCCTCATGCCTCACTACGTCTTATGATAATTGCTAGTCTTGAGGCTTATCCTGTGCTTGAATTGATAACATGCATCATCTACTACTCTTATCAGGGTCTGTAAAGGAATATCCTTAGGTGATTTTTCTACACTTATGGTTATAGTTTTACAACTAGGAGTTTGGACTATTTTCTACCTTATCCTAGCTTTAACCTGTTGATCCTGCAACTGCTCAATATCTCTATTTCTATTCTACAACAAAATCTTTGTTACCTTCAACCTAGTCTATAATGCCCAAATTACCATCTTTACCCCTCCAAATCTAAACCTTCAAAGTTTTTATCATACTCATTGGGCCTATGGAGCTATCATATTTTTGGAGTAAATAGGGGAGGTTATAAAACAAGCACCTCCCTGGAGCTCTATCCTAGGTTTGAAGGTGGTTCAACTTCTAATAGCACAAACTATGGTAGTTTTTCTAGATCTGTCTCTTACGGCATTTCTTTTGGTATCCTCATTGCTACTATATTTGGGGTTGCATTCCCTTACTTCCTTGTAGTTGTTGTATCTAAAGGTATATCTCATGCTTTGTTATAACTATGATTTTCACTGACACATTTTCCTTTTCATCCCAAGCAGTGGTTTCTTATGGGACATTTTTAGACCTTTGCTTCTCATGGTCTTGTTTAGCTAGATATTTTTCCCTTATACAATTAAGGACTTCTATCTTAGCATGCATGGTATGAATGAGAGGCTAATGTTCTTGTATATTGGGAATGAATGCTTGAGTTCTCCTCTTGAATTGTAGGTCTACGAACTCCAATTCCTTAAGGGCTTCTAGTTCCTTATGGGTAACCCATTTTTTCTTTTTATGACTTATTTCTAGTATCCTCTTATTTGTTAATTTTCCTTTATATATCGCTACAAGTATTTTAGGCTTGTTCCCTATCTTTAGTATGTAAATTTCATGGAATTCAAGCATCCCTACCCCTATTTTTTCCTCTCGAGACTTAGACAGGTCACCAAGAGCAGATATTATCTTAGGGTTTTCTGGAAGCAATTCCTCCATTGTGCCCTTCCTTTTGTCTCAGCTTCCTCGGTACTAATTTTGATACCCTTGCTCTCCTCTATTTTTATTTTTTTGGATTCAATTTTTTGTCCTCTTTCTCTTCTATTTTTTGGACCTTGGATGTGATTCCTAGACCCCTTTCTATTTCTTGGGATTTGTTTTTGGATCCTCAATACATTCCTATCCTTTGGGTATTGATGTTGTCACATCTTCTCTGGTTGGTTGTTCCTATTGTTTGGGCTATGCTTAAGAGACATCTACGTCCTTTTCCTATGTTTGAGGTTGTTCAAGAACCCTATCTAACATGTCTCATTTATTAGAAGATTTCTTTTGCTTTGACTTTGAGGTTTTTGATGCCTTTGAAACATCTATTTATTTTGGTGCTTGAGGGTTATCCGGTTGCTTCAAGGTCCCTGTAGCCAAGACGCCCTTCGTTGCACTATTCTAAGTTTCCTTTGAATTATTCCCCCTTTTTTGCAAGATTTTTTGCTAACAACCCTCACTATTCTTTCCAGTCCCAAAATGGTGATGACATTAGGGCATGGTTTTTTCTTTGACATTTACCTTTCCTAAATCGGGAGGTTGTGTCATGCAATAAAAATTTGAATAAATATGAAATATTTATTCACAAATAGGGATTGTTCTCACCATGACAAATGTGGATAAGCATCTCCAAGTGAGATCTTAACAATGCCATAAATTTCTTGTCGCATGTGATATATTTCATGATACACAATGCAATATTGTCCCATGGTTTTGACAAACTGCTTCGCTTAATACCTTTGCAGTGGTTGTTTCAGACATTGTATATAGGCTTAGATCTCCTTCCTGCCTAAATTATAAAAACTATGTGTTTAGCCCTTTCTTGATCTAAAAAAATTATAATCCATACAACAGTAACACTATAACTTTGTTGATCATTGTAAGGTTTATGAGGATTTTAACCCCTCTAACTACTTCAACTTTGTCGCATAAAATTTGAACAGAATCATTCATGAGTTTGGTATCATGCCCCTTTAGGCATCAAAAGAACTGTAGCTACCCCGTGCGTTCAAATATTTGTGCAACTTATTAGTTTTCTATCAACTCTGTAGTGCTCTTTGGATCATATTTGCACTTATATGCCATGTTTTCCTCTTCTGTATTTTATGAAAAATAGCTCTACAACAATGGGGAAAATATAGGTTAGAAAAGGATGACAATGATGATGCTCGTGCATGGGAAAGGTGGCTCATTTACCCCTATTTTCTCACCATCATTCCTCGAAATGGGGTAAATTCAAAAGTAGATCCTTGCTTAACTTGTCAGTACCACTTGGATAGTGGACAACTACCAGGTCAACTAAAAAATTGGATCCAAAAGACATGCATAACAAATGAGTTTGGATTATCCTATGAGGCATGGTTCCCATGTGATCCATGCATCTCCTTTTTAACATAAAGATCACCCAGTATTATCTTGTTATTTCCCATGAAATCATGTCAATGTCATCCCTAACCTACCAATAAATAATTATCACATGGACATCTTGCATACTTAGCATGTTAAACTCATTTATGCAAGTGAGCTTTTTGATCATTGTGAATTTGAAAAACCTTTGTCCAACATTGAGTAATATTATGTTCTATCTACAACTTCTTTAGTCATCCAAACAAGTTTGGTGCTCAGCTGAGGGAGATCAAAAAAATCTTTATGTTGGCCAGATTAATTCCAATTCTTTAGGACCCTCCATGTAACCTCCCTCTTATGCACTATAGATTATAATATTTCTATGAATATGAAAAACCATAAGATTAGAGAAGAGTAAAATAAGAAAAAATACCTTCGTGGAAGAGGTTGGTCATGATGCTTCAAAAGGGGTAGGGACTTGCAGTTAAGTCAAGATAGCATTAAGGTAAAAAAATAACTAAAACGTAAGGGCATTTATTGAAGCGTGCACACACACACACTTACACATATATATGTATATGTATGTATATTTATTTATTTTATATAAACAGAAGGAATTGCCATTTTTGGTTTTCAATTCACTTCTGCCCTAGTTGCATTCTAAGGGATTTTCACAACCAATTTTTTTCAAGACTAGTGCGCTTGAAGTCAGTTTTCACACTAATCTTGGCTCAATGGTGCCCCAAATGGGTTTTCACCATTGGATTTTTATATAACACATAGGACATAATAAATTATCCTTCTTAGTGGGAGAGGAAGTATTCCCTACTACATACATGTCAAACTATGAAATTAGATAGGTAGAAAAATCTTCCTTTATCATTGGTTTTTGATATACTTTGAGCCAATGTCCATTTACAACCATCTTTCACTTCAATCCATCCATACGTATCAATCATACAACACCATTATCAAAAACTTGTTTAATCTCATATGGTCTAATCCATCTAGTTTGGAGCTTTCCCTTGAAATCAAAGTAATGCAAATCAAACAAGAGTTCCCAGTCACCTGGCTTGTTCTCCTTGGTTTTCATGTGCTTATTGTACCATAATTTTTTGTTGTTGCTTAATAACCTCCATCTAATGAAGGGCATCCCTTCATAACTCATCAATTGCATTTAGCTATAAGATTCTTTCCTATTGTACTTGTAACAACTCAATACCCACAACAAGTGTAATACATAAAGTTTGCAATTCAAATTCAATTGGTAAAATGGGTTTCTTTCCATAGACGAGCTCATAAGGGGTGAGTCCAGTGGTGGATTTCCAATTGATGTTATGAGCCCATAAAAATTCAAATAATCTATTAGTCCAATCCTTTGTATGTGAAGCTACCATTTTTATCAAAATGTTCTCTAATTCCCTAATGGTAACCTCTACTTGGCCATTGGTTTGTGGGTTTTTTAGGTTTCACTTGGTAATATTCCAAGAATGAATGGATAACATTTGATGCAAACTAGGGTCCTTGATCTGACATAGTCTCGCAAGGGGTACCAAAGTGCTAAAAGATATGCTCATATAAGAAATCAACTACTTTTCTCTTACACGTATTGGAGAGCCACTATATCAACCCATTTAGTCACATAGTTGGTGCACACTAGGATGTGATGTTTTCCTTGTGATGGAGGATTAATCGATCCTATAAAATTGATGTCCCACTTCTCAAAAGGTTCTAGAACAATTTTGGATCAAAGAGGTATTTAATTTTGTGTCGTGGGTTTTCCCATTCGTTGGCATTGATCACAATGGAATATATACTTCTTCACATCCTTGTGAAATAAATGCCAATAGTATCCTACTCTCAAAATATTTTGTATAGTTTATTTTGTAGAATAATGTCCCCCAAAAGGTTCATCATGACATGCATGGAAGATATCATAAACTTCATCCTCCCTTACACATCACTACAAAATATTATTAGGTCCACATTTAAACAATAATCCTTTCATCCATTGGAAGGACAAACTTTGTTGAAATAGATAGCGTCTCTCATTGGGAGTAAGATGAGAAGGAATATTCCTAGCTACCAGGTAGTTTGCAATATCTATGAACCAAGGAGAATACATTGATATTGCAAACAAATGTTCATTAGGAAAGGAATCATCCATTGGTTCTTGTTCTTCGATAGTATTTAATCTGGATAGGAAATTGGCAACTACATGTATCCTATTGGGTTTGTCTACAATCATAATGTCAAATTCTTAAAGTAATAAAATCCATCTAACCACCCGCCCACTTACTATTGGTTTATTCATAAAATATTTTATCGCAAAGTGGTTTGTATGTATGTATATAGGATAACCTGTAATATAGTGATGGAAGTTATTGATGACATATACTACTGCCAAAAATTCCCTTTTAGTTGTGGTGTTCTTTTTTACTCTTATTAAATTTCTACTAATATAATAAATAACATAGTTTTCTCATTTTCCTTGTCTTTTTGGCGAAGGACTACATTGATTGTGGTGCTAGAAGCATCTATGTGTATATGAAATGGGAGATTCTAATCGAGTCCTATTAGTATAGGTGCAATGGTCAAATTTCCTTTGATAGCTTCAAATATTTCTTGGAATTGTGGGGTCCATTTGAATTTGGCTTCTTTAGTAAGGAGCATGAATAATGGAGCTACAATTTGCTAAAATTTTCTATGAAGCGTCTGTAGTAACTAGCATGTACCAAGAAGGTTCTAATTTTTTTTTGAGTCTTAGGTGAGAGTAATTGATTTATGACCTATATCTTCTAAAATTCTTACTATCAAGATAATGTTGGAGTATATTACATTATTTGGTACATTAGGTTTAGTCTTTACTTTATGCAATGTAATAAATGCACAAGTGTGCATAATATTTAATAATGTAAATATGCACATTTGTCCATGTGTACATGAGTCCATAGAATAGGATAGTGAAGAGTTATATTACAAGTGTCCAAAGGATAGCCAAGAGTCACAGGATATGGAAGAGTCATAGTCATCCAAGAGTCATTGTAGAAAGGCTATTTACACATGATGTAGCCATGAGTATTGTAATACTTACTTGGTACATTCCAAGCTTTGTACTATTTTTGTGAGGTTCCATTAATGGCTATTTGATGAGTTATTTCAAAAGTATTTTATGTTGTTTATATATTTATTAGTTAGCCATTATATTATTTATAACTTTGTTTGCATTTCTCTTGGAGTCAAGAGCCACAAAAGCTAACATTGATATTAGAGACACAAGGGACCACCATTGCTATCACCTTGTTGTGTCTTTGCAAACCGGATCTACATTTGTGCATCGCTACATGCAAACGTTGCCACAAGGGAGTTTGATAGGATATAGGGAGATTGCTTTTACGAAATTTTGAAAATTGATTTGGCTAGAGTCTTTCCACAGAGTTGGAGAAAAACTCGTGAAGACTAGGACTCAATATAGATTCCACTAGTTTAGAATATTAACTAGTGAAGATTATTATTTTTAGATTTTTGGATTTGGATTATCATCTTCTAATACTTTGTTGTAGAGAAGAGTTGATTCAAAGAAAGTTGAGAAGCTTCCTACAATATATAGGAAGAATATCTTCTTTGGAATTGATCTAGTACTTGTAGCAACAAGTTGAAGATTGAAGAAGTTGAAGAGACCCAAAGGAGGTCCCATTGAAGAACTTTCAGATTTGGAAGATTGAAGGACTAAAAAGGTCCTATTGAAGATTTGAGAAGCAACGAAACCGACAGATCAAAGAAAGAGATCTCATTGTATAATTCCCATAGCTGGGAGACTGAAGAAGACCAAACATTGGTCTCAAGAGCATTCGAAGAATAGGAAGAAGGCTAAAGAAAGCCTTATTGCAAATTTGAAGGAGAAACCATTGGAGGATATTTGAAGAAGGTTCATGATAGAAGGTCACAAGCAAAAGGAGCTCCTAAGAAGAATTTTTTGGGATAATCGCCACCATTCGACGACATGCCCATTTGAAAGCCAAGATTGAAGAGTTAGAGAAGAGAAAATTTGAAGGTGGAAGTTGAAGAGTTCTTAGCTGCAATTTCACCATTTTGGGCAACAAGCCAAGTGCTATCTAAACAAGGAGAAAGCAACGTAATAAAGGAGTTGAAGCATCAATGGAAGAGCACTCTCTAAATGAAGATCAAAAGCCTTGAAGGTGTAGTAAGGAGATAAAAGTGGTTTTGAGAAAGGTTTAAGTATTTTGCATCCGAGAAAGCTAGAAGTCATATTTGCACTTGCACCTACATTAAGAAAAATATTAGAACAAAGAAACCCACATTTTCTAAGACCCTCTATGTGGTTTCTACCATAGCAGCACGTTGCACACTGGCCACCAGATATTTTTGGTTTGGAAAATTACTACCACAACTGACAACACAGCAACCAAATCTTTTGCTTTGAATGCAAAACTTGGTTGGGGTGCAACATAAGAGCCATAATAGAGAATACCAACAACTCATAACATCGTTGTTGGATGCCATATCGTTGCCTTAGTTTTTCTGTTGCTTGAAGGGTTTGCAGGTTACCTTTGTCGTTTTTGCTAAACCCTTGCATTGTTCATGTTGCAAAGGGGAGACTCATCCGTTGTGGAAGAACCAAGTGAAGATGAACGATGTTCCCATAAAAATCCATTCACCAATCCAAAGAAAGCACATTAGAAGACTATAAAAATCTTGGAGGCCACCTATGATGCATGCGTCCACTGCCCACTGCACGCGAATTCTGACTCCGATATATATTGGTTGTAAGCAGCAGGAGACTTGGACTAGCGTTTGCTAGACTAGGTGTTATGAGAGCAGAAACAAAGTCATTGAAGAGAACAAATGACCCTTTGTGAAAACAGTCGTTTCAAGAGAAAAAAACTAATAGTCATAATTATTTGGTGAATGCAACAGGCATAATGGGAGACGAACTGATAGATATTTGATAAACGGGAGTTGCTCTTCAAACTTGATACTTTGTGGATTCATATAATCTGCATCTACCCAAAAGGGGTGATAACATGAGGTTCCAACAGTTGGAGGGTGCAAATATAAGCTTTATAAATAATTAAAGCTTTTTAAAAAATTCAAGTTTGATTTTTCTAAAGAGAGATATAAGGAGGTTATTCTTTTTAAAAATGTGTTTGCTTTGAAATCTAAAAATAACAAGGTAAAAAGAAAATTAAAAAAAGGGGGAAGATTTTTAGGGAGTAATAATGTTTGGAATTGATATTCAATTTAGTTAGGAGTCATAAGGGGTGATATTCTTAGAATAACGAGAATTTTAATGAGGAAAAATTGCTCTGCTAGGGTTTGATGAGGAAAAACTGCTCTACGAGGATTTGATAAGGAAAAATTGCTCTACGGGGATGGCAGCAGTTTCTAGAGGAGGTATGAACAATTGGAGGAATGTTGTGATGGTGTCGGGCCCATCACATAGCATGCATGCTAGCGATATTTTTCATCTAAAAATGATTGGAAGGAACATGATTTCCCATTGCATCCTAAGAATTACTTGTTAAAGAACAATGGATGTTTAGAACGATGTGAAGTCAGGACGATTCTAGTGGTTCAACCAGACTTGATGGCGGAATATGTGGAGTATTTAACCAAACATGCACTTATTGGCAAATTTATGGGCATCCAAATTTCTCTTCCCTTTGTGGAGGCTTGGGTTAGGAAGACTTGGAACCCTAAAGGTGATGTGAAGGTGATGTTGAGTGCGATTAACTATTTTATGGTGGTTTTATCTTGTCTTGCGGACCATAACAAAGCATTTGAAGGGGATCCCTATTTTTGTAACCAATCGGGACTCTTTCTTAAATACTAGCATGTGGGTTTCAACCCGTCAAAGGAGCGATTGTTGCAGGTTCCAATGTGGGTTCAACTTTCGTGGCTCCCATTGGAATTCTAGAGAAATGACATCTTGCATATGATTTCCCTTATTGTTGGGAATCCGGTTGGATAATCATAACAAACAATGGATAAAAAGGTAATATTTGCTAACCGTATCTGTGTTAAAATTGATTTAAACAATCATATTCCAAATTTTGTTGAAATACAATTTGGATTGACTACATGGGTTCAACAACTTGACTATGAAGCTCTTCCATTTTGTTGTCGGATCTATCATGAATATGACCACCTGCAAAGAAAATGCCCTAAGTTTATCTCGCTTGTGGCTTCAAATCTTGGGCCCTCTCTATCTGCTCAAAATCTGGATAAAGGAAAATCCCCGATAAAGGAAGGATTTTGGGATAAGGAAGACTTTGTTTTGAAAAAACCTCGAAACAGAGGAAGAAGGGCAAAAAGAGACCTTAAGGATAGCTAGCCAAATGCTTTGCTCAACCATTTTGAAATACTAGATGATCTTGATTAGTGCATGGAGAAACCTGAAATGTTTCTACCTGATGCAAATATAACAGGGTCGAATAAAATGTCTCTTCTTAAGGTGGAACCTAAGGAATCATATGTAGGTGGTTTAAATGAAGAACAAAGGGTTTTGGTTCTAAGTATAGGTGATATGGTTGGCTCTAGCCCTATAAGGGAAACTATTTTGGAAAGTGGCACAGATTTAGTTATGCCCTCTCCTACTCAGGCACTGATGCAGTCATCCTTGGACTACAAAACTCCTATGGTGTTGGGATTGCAATTGAAAACAATTAAAAAAGCTGCTTCAAATAATAATATGAAGGTGGGTCGAAAGAAAGACCTGGATAATGGGAGATATTTTGGTGGAGTCAGGCTTGGTGAGAATATTGGACTCCCATTTTTCTAACCCCCAAAAATGATTATCCTTTCATGGAATGTAAGGGGGTTGAACAACATCCCCAGACAAAAATTTGTTTGTGATTTGGTTCGTGTTCATTCTTCGGATGTGGTGTTTATTCAGGAGACTAAATTGGCTATTGATAGTATGTTCAATATTGCTCCCAAGTTGTGGAGAAGGGTTCAATGCCAGTGTATTGGTGCATGTGGATATGCTATTGGTGTTGCTTGTTTATGGGATCCGGTTAAGATCTCTCCTCTTACTTGGATTTCTAGAAAATGGTCTATTTTGATGATCGGGCATGATAATGAATTTGGTGAAACCATCCTACTTACAAATGTGTATGCTCTTGTTTATTACAATGGTAAAGTGAATTTGTGGGGGCACATTAGGTTTGTGAGAATTTTGGCTCCCCTGTACCCATGGATTTTGGCAAGAGACTTCAACTCTATCACTTGTCTGGAGGAGAAATGTGGTGGGGTTGATCGTCTCGAGCCTTTTTCTTCTATCTTTAGTGCTTATATTTGGCCCCTGGACTTGCTTTACATCAAGCCAGATAATAGGATATTTACCTGGCACAATAGAAAATGTGAGGAATATTCCATCTTAGAGAGACTCGATAGGTTTTTGATCTCCAATTTTTGAATTGGTAATAATAGAAGTGCTAGTTCTGTGATTCTGGAGGGTAGGGGATTTGATCATTGGCTTATCAAACTCTTTGCTCTAGAGTTAGGTCTAAACAAGAATCCTTCCTTTAAGTTTCAACTTATGTGGCTTCAGGATCCTAAGCTTCATGATTTCATGCAAGGCTGGTGGACCAATGGCAAAACTCCTCATGGCACTGCTATGTATTCCTTTATGAAGTAGCTACAATTTTTTAAGCATAAATTGAAGAGATGGAATAGACTAAAATTTGGAAATCTTTCCTTGGATAAGTTGGTGGCTCTTAGGAGGGTGGAAGAAGCTTCGAGGAAGATTAGAGATCGCAGACTCACAGAGGAGCTTCTTGTTGAGGAATCTAAGGCTGCGAAAAACCTTGCTGAATGGGAACTGAGGGAAGAAATCTTTTGGAAATAAAAATCTCGAGTAGATTCGCTTCGTTAAGGGGATAGAAACATGGCATTCTTTTATAACTTAGTTAAGGCTCATCGTAATGGTAACCTGATTATCTCTCTTGTGAATTCTTAGGGTGCCCTGCTCTCTTCTTTAAGGGAAATTTCAGAAGAGACTAGGAGGTATTCTTCCTCTCTCTTCAAGGAGGACTCCCTCTCAGATGATGAGGATGAAAAGCTTTTTTAAAATGTGTTCCCTCAATTATTTTTAGAGAGATGAATGAGCACTTGATGGGTCCAATTTCCCTTGACGAGTTGGAAAATGTTGTATTCAATATGAACAAGGGGAAAGCCCTAGGCTCGAATGGATTCCCGATTGAGTTTTATTGTGAGTTTTGGGAGTTAATCAAATTTGACCTGCTAGAGGTGGTCCATGAGTCCCAAAAGAACAAATAGATGCTAAGGGCCCTAAATTCTACCTTTGTGGTGCTTATTCCCAAAAAAGAGAGTGAATTCCTTGGATATGTTCAGGCCTATCGCTCTTTGCAATGTTGTGTATAAGATCATAACAAAAATTATTGCTGAGAGGCTGAAGATATGGTTGAGAAAAATCATCTCTGAGGAGAAAGGTGGGTTTGTTATTGGCCGAAAAATCCTGGATGGGGTTGTTATTACTACTAAAGTTATTCACTTGATGGAAACTTCTAAGGAGAAAACTATGTTCATTAAGTTGGACATGGCCAAATCCTATGATTAGGTCAGATGGTCCTTTCTTCATAAAGTTCTTATTGCTTTTGGCTTTGAGGAGGAATGGATTATATGGGTGATGAGATGTGTTTCTTCTTCCTCATTCTTCATTCTTGTTAATAATGAGTCATCAGAGTTGTTTTTGGCCTCAAGGAGTTTGAGGCAAGGAGATCCTTTATGTCCTTATTTGTTTATCATTATGGTGGAAGAGTTGGTAATATTTCTCAACTCTCAGGTTAGGCAAGGTCTCATTCAGGGGTGGAATTGGGATAGTAGTTTGCCACCTCTTTCCCACATTCAATTTGTTGATGATACTGCTTTGCTGGGAGTTACCACTATCAGGGAATTTGGCAACATTAGACGGTATCTTGACATATATCTTGGTGCTTCTAGACAATTGGTTAATGAGGACAAGTCTTCTATTTTCTTCTTCAATACCCCTCCTCTTATTCAAGCCAGGATTGCTCGCATTCTAAGATTCTGTAACGACCCAAAAACACACAAATAGAAAATACAAAAAAATAGAAAGAGTTTTTTTTTTACTAAGGTGATGGATACATGAACCCTTCATGAAACCCTAACCCAACTAGAATTTATCTAAAGTTTCAATCCTCTAAGTTTTCATGGAAGTTACATCTCACGAAGTACCCTATCACAAGTCCATCTGCGTAGGCGTATCATGTGTCACAGCAAATAAGCCCATCTATCCCATCATGCTTGATGAGCTAGACCTATCACCCTCAGTCCATAGAAGGTATACACGCATATTCATACCATGCACAAATCATTATGTGTAGGTATGATACGAGTATTGTGAGTTAAGCTATCTATCTCGTCTCCACGATGAGCTATCTTAACTCAGATATAATATCTTCACAACTTAGTCCTTTATCTCCCTAAGGGGGTCTCAATTCCCTTAGGTCTCCTATGTTCACCCTAAGGGGTTCTCAATTCCCTTAGGTTACCTATGTTCACCCTAAGGGGTTCTTAATTTCCTTAGGTCACCTTTAAGTTCACCCTAGAACTCTACTCTTATATTTCTAATAACAAGAAACCAAACAATGATACATCTAGATACTACAACATCAGAAAGCACTCACCAAACATCTAGAAAATAAAGCAAGCTTAACACTAAGAGAGAATCAGCTACATAACATAACCAAATACAAAAATAAAGGAAAGTACCTTCACTAAACCAAATAACAGTTATCACATTAAATCTTACATGATAAATTCATCTTACTTTAAAGAATATTACATTAACCGCATTGGGGATATCTCCCCACAATTCTAGTCTATTTGATCATAAGTAAATCAACATAAGATACAATTATCTATACCTTAACTCCATTTAAATCCTTGCTTCTTCTTGCTCCCGCTGGTTCTTTGAGGGTAGTAGGTGATCAGGAACTCATGGTTCAGGATAGGCATACCTTTAAATGCATCTATACATTTACTTTGCCAAATTGCAACTATACAAAATTCAATTAAGTTTCTAACCATCTAATGCACAATGGATATTATAAAAGATCCTTTACTTTTATTTCACCTCTCCAGTTCCCTTAGAGAGTCATCCAACATGTACTACTTAGATCAAGGTTTAACTTTAATCAAATTCATTCATGTCTTAAAGCATTAAAGTCCCATACCTTTAACCTTTAAAACAATCTCTTTCATTTTCATTCCCTAAATCAAAGCCCCATAACTTCAATTCAAAGAATAAATCTACATCCTTTTTAATTCATAAATTTCCAATCATCAAATTATTGTTTAAAGCACTAAAGTCCCATACCTTTAATCTTTAAACAAACATTCTTTCATTCCCTAAATTGAAGCCCCATAACTTCAATTCAACGAATAGATCTACATCCTTTTTAATTGAAAACTCCTAAGATAATCAACTTTAATCAAAGAGTTCCTTTTCAATTAAAACCTCTAATAAATCCCATAAAAATCAAAGGTTCCCTTCTAATTAAAATCCTTCAATAATTTCATATAAATCAAAGGTTCCTTTCTAATTAAAAGCCTTCAATAATCTCATACATATCAAAGGTTCCTTTCTAATTAAAAGCCTTCAATAATTTCATATAAATCAAAGGTTCCTTTCTAATTAAAAGCCTTCAATAATTTCATATAAATCAAAGGTTCCTTTCTAATTAAAAGCCTTCAATAATTTCATATAAATCAAAGGTTCCTTTTAATTAAAACCCTTTATTATATTCCACATAAAACAAAGGTTCCATTTAATTAAAACCCTTTATTATATTCCACATAAAACAAAGGTTCCATTTAATTAAAACCCTTTATTATATTCCACATAAAACAAAGGTTCCATTTAATTAAAACACACAACACCTTTCTCAGTCAAGGTCTGCAACCAGAGGCCAACGCCTTCCATGGTGGATGAACAACCTCTTCAAAACCTAGCACTTAAACAAAACCAAGCATTTAGCTTTTACTACAATCGCAACAGAGTTCCCACAAAGGCGGATGGACTTATGCTACCCGCAGTATTTTCTAAAACCCAGCTCATTTCTCTAAACACAGGAGGCTTTCACACAGGTGGCGCTCCCAAACGCAATGCCCTTCCTTAGAGTCTGAGTGGTTCTCCCATTGTGGCAGACGATTCAAACAAAACAGGGTTCTCACACTTAGAGCACAGTGCCCTCAACTACATTGTGCTCTCAACTCCACCATGCTCTTATCGGCATATCATGGCCTTCAGACATGCATAGCACTCACCATTGATTCGGGGGTTTCTACAAAATACAACGATCGCCTCTAACATAGTGGCTTCTACAAACACAATGTTTCCTACGAAACACCCTGGCTTCAAATAAAAACACACAACGCTTGCCATATCATGGTGGCTTCTAATAAAAACACAATGTTTCCCATGAAACATACTAGCTTCTAATAAAAATACAACACTTTCCATAACATAGTGGCTTTAAATAAAAACACAACGTTTCCCATGAAACACACTGGCTTCTAATATAAATACACAACGCTTTCCACAACATAGTGGCTTTAAATAAAAATACAGTGTTTCCCATGAAACACACTGGCTTCTATTACAAATACACATCGCTTTCCACAACATAGTGGCTTTAAATAAAAACACAACATTTCCCATGAAACACACTGGCTTCTATTATAAATACACAATGCTTTCCACAACATAGTGGCTTTAAATAAAAACACAACAACTTTATAAATATATTAACACAACAACTTTATAAACATATTAACACAACAACTTTATAAAACACGGCGCTTGCCATTAAGCTTGGACATAAGTGTTTCCAATCCATTCCCTTGGACTTTCACGCTATAGGAAGATAGAACTAGAGGAGCATAACCAGGTTTTTCACCATACCAACGCAAGTAACCGGATTCAGAGTTTAAAGTATTCCAACCTTAATCCTTCTATGGAGATGGAGATCTGGCGATGTCTGGTTGCCTCTCCTCCTCGCTACTAGCATGTTCTTCCTTCCCGATCTCTGGTCTACGTCTCCCTATGCTCTCCTCCTTCCTCGTCCCCTCTTCCTCCTATTCCTTCTGGCGTGTTCTTTTTTTTCCTCTCTTCCTCCTTACGTGCCTCTCTCCTCCATGTGGCCCGTTCATCGTTTTTCTCGAAACCTGAGCCCAGCCTCGAGCTTCTTTCCTTCAATGCTCTGTCCCCTATCCTCTATGTATTCCTTCCCATAATTTCCACCTTAGGAAATTAGTAGCTTCATAGACCATTTTCGTAGGTTTCACTATATAGGAAGGGAATAATTTCATTTTTTTTTTAATGAGGACGGTACGCTTTAAATAAAAAAAAATATCATTCCCTTGATATTTATCAACTCTAAAATACATTTCTTTTATTTAAACAATCTCATTATTGTTTCTTTTTTTTAATAACATAAAAGATATCTATTTCTTTTTATTTATAAATAGATTTTCTTTTATTTATTTCAATTAATTAAAGTCTTTTAATGAATTTCCCATTATCATTAAAATAAACACTTTTAATTAATTCAAAAGAAATTCATTTGTTAATTGTAATGGAGTTTCCCATTGAGCTCCAAATTCAAACATTACTTTAATTAAAACCTCATTAATTAATTTAAAGGAATCTTTATTTGGCATATAAATTTAATTTGCTTTCCTTCATAAGAATGATGCTCTACTTTCATTTCAACACGATATTTTACTTTTAGTCATCCACATGCATTTTGCAGTTGTTCTTCTATTGAAAACCCAAAATTAAGCTACCCAAGCCATGATGCAGTATAAGGCAAACAAATTTATAAAATAATAAAGAGGGAATCTTTCCATCAACCCAATCACCTATCTTAGCCAAATATTTTACAATAGCTACTAGGATATCAACTAAAGCTCAAGGTGATCAGTCATCAATGATTATCCCTTCCATCAATGCATGCCTATATGAAGGTATCTATCCATATTACCTTCGAGTACCTTAATTATCATTTCCCCTGATCTTTGGTACCCTCGTTTCTAGTGGGTGATTCTGCCTGTTCCACTTACGAGTGTACCTGATCCTACACACTTGGCAATATGTTAGCAATAACATGCCCTTATAAATCAACCAAACATCATATAGTTGGTTCAATTGTTCAAACTAGGTATCACCACATCATCAATTAATACATTGTTTTCTTTGTGCCATAAATTCAACTAGGGAGGGTCATGACAGATTCCAGGTCGGGACTCCCCCCTTCATTTATCTTGGTATTTTGATTTCATCTCATCCTCTACCTAGATCTTCTTGGAATTCTATGCTTGATAAGTTTAGAAGGAAGGTGAATCACTGGACCGTCGGATGACTATCCTCTGCAGGTAGAGTGTTTCTTTTTAAATCTGTTGTTCAAGCTTTACCCATTTATAGGTGTTTTGTGTAAACAACTCCCTCTCATTTCATAAAGGACATGGATGCTTTGTCAAGATAATTTTTGTGGTCCAAAAAATTTGATCAGTCTAAATGGAGTTTGGTTAGGTGGGATTCTATTTATAGGTCGGTTCAAGAGGGAGACCTTGGGTTGTGACAGGCGGCTCTTTCTAGGCAGGCTTTGGCTATGAAACTTTATTGGAGATGGTGTACCTCTCAAGATTATATTTGGGCTAAAATATTATCTTGTAAATACTTGATAGGTATTTCTGAGGCTGAGATCCCTAGAGTCAGCTTGGTTGGGAAAGGTTCAGTTATTTGGGATACTCCGAAGAAGAGGAGCTAATTTAATTAAGCAAGGTTTGTTCTGGATTTGCGATCGAGAATCAAATGCTCTTTTTAGGGAGGATTCTTGGGATGGCCACCCTCCTATCTTGACTCAATATCCCAGGTTATGTTCCCCAAGTGTTTGTTTTTTAGAAGCGGGATGGTCTCGTATGGAGGACTTTATAAAAATCCAGTATTTTGGAAATATGGAGATGTACATGTGGAAATATTCATAGGAATGGTCCCAGGGGGATTGGTCAAGGACAAAGATGTGCTTGCTCTTATTCTTGCGAGGATACCATGTTCTTCTTGAGGGGTAAAGACATTCTAGCTTGGAACCCTTATCCCAATGGAGCCTACTCTGTAGCCTATGGTTATCAGGTTCTTTATAACCAAAATTTCGGGAGTCTCCTTATCACATGGTGGAAAAATGTGTGGAACAAATATGCTTGGTCAAAATGTAACTTCTTTCTCTGGCTCGTAACTCATAATAAATTCTTCACTTGGGATAAAGTGAGGAAGAGGGTATTTTAGGGTCCCTCTTTTTATGTCCTTTACGATAAGAATGAGGATGACTCTTCTCATTTATTTTTCCAATGCTCCCTTACTATAGACATTTGTCACTGTTGGTGGAGTGCCTAGAACCATCCTTGTTTTTATGTGCTCTCCCTGATGGAGTTTTGGAGTAGTCTGGGCAGACCTCCGGCCAAGGCCCCCTTCCTCTAGGTGGCTTGGAATTTGGGCCCTTCTTGCATCATCTGGTAGATTTGGCTTGAACAAAACTGTCACATCTTTTAGGGTAGTAATTTGGTTGTTCAACAGATCTAGCAAAGGATCTTGTGTATGGTTCAGGAAACTATCCATAGGAAATGTGATGTGGAACCTATTTTGGACTCTAGGGAGGAGAAGGTATGATAGGCCCTTGGTCTTTTTGGGGTTGGTACAAACTCTTCTAGCCCTAGCATGGTTCCTCAACTCAACAAGAAGGTTAGGAGAGATGGTAGGTGGAGGTTTCCCCCTATAGGAGTTTTAAAAATTAATACTGATGGGTCATCTAGTGGCAATCCTGGACATGCTAGAATTGGTGGTGTTGGGAGAGATTCTGCTGGCATGGTCAGTTTTTTCTTTTCCATTTATAAAGGTGTTCACTCCAACAATTTTATGGAAGCTCTGGCGATTCTCAAGGCCTTGTAGAGGGGGTTTTATCTTGGCTGGCAAAGGATTATATATGAATTTGACTCTCAAATTTTGGTTAATATTTTAAACAACAAAAGGGTGGACAATGTTAATTGACAATTGGCCTTTGTGGCTGTTCAGATTCTCAGAATGAGTGAAGAGTTCAAATTTATACCCTTTGTGCACATCCCAAGGGAATGGAATGGGATTGCTTATTACCTTGCCAAAAGGGCTTCTGAGATGTTGGATCCTTGGATTATCGATAATGGGGAGAGTCTCTCGTCTAGGGACTCTCAACGCCTTTGGGAGTTGATCCACAAGGATATTTATACTTAATGTGGTTTTTTCTTGTTGTCTTCTTCGGGTTTCAACCTTGTTTGGTGGTTTTAGCCTATTTTGTTGCTTATTTGAGTCATGGTTGGGAGCTCAGCTGTACTCTGTAATCCATATTTTTTATCAATAAATTTTTACCCCTTTATTTAAAAACAAATGGGATAATATTCAAATTATTATAAAGTAGAATTTAGTTAATCTATTATATTATTGATTAATTAGATTAATGGAGGGAAAAGGTCGTCAAGTGCATCATTAAAACCTTAGAAATATTTATAAATTTTTTGAAGATATAACTTGGAGTTTTGGAAATTTAATTATAAATTAATTTATTTAGTTTTGTAATTTAAAATATTTGCAAATAAAATATTTTGGAGAAATAAGGTATTCTACATCAAATTAGGAAAATTAATTTTGCAAATATTTTTATAATTCTAAATTTCTAAGTTTGGAACTATAAAGCATTCAACATCATAGGTTTTTGAAACTTAGAATATATCATTCATAACCTAGGGAGTTATAAGGTAGCCTACATCATAAGAACATGGCAAAGAAAAACCAAATGAAAAAGAAAATAGATGATCAAAAACTAGAGATAGAAATACAAGAGTTGAAGACAATTGAAATGGAAAACTTAAGTTCTCAAGAAGAACAAATCCAAGGAAAACAATTAGACATTCATAAAATTTTAGATATATTAAAAATATTGAAATTTCATACACAACACTTGATAGAAGACACTAAAAAGGATTCACCGATAATAGAAAAGTGTGTCGTACAATCAATGTTAAAATAAATTAAAAATGAAAATTTCTCATCACTTGGCAATTACATGAATGAAAATTTTGATGAGACAAAGATTCTAAAGATAGTTTCATAATACTTAATACTATAGGAGATCTAATATATATGGCATTACTTTCTAATGAAGTTCTCAAAGTCAAGAATAGAAGACAAGAGGACATAATAGAAAATTTGAAGAACAAGCATACTGATGAAACAAATACTTTGGATAGTAGGCTTGTTGACATGACTACTGAAGCATACAAACGAGATTATTATATACTTCAAAAATACATGTAAAGTATTCTTACCAATGCTAATTATTGCTATGAAGACTTTGTTACTGTACCTACCATTTATGGAGAAAAATCTACAAAGGAATTGTCACTCTTAATATTTCTAAGATAAGAGAACATGAAAATGTTAAAGAGGTAAAGAACAAAATAGAGATGAAATATGCTTCTAGTGATACTAGTGATTTAAGGCCTTTGATGGTAGATTCATGTTGCAATACTATGGAGTCAGAATCATTGATGATTGATTCATGTTGTGATACTAATGATTTAAAATAACTTGTTACAAATATTGATGTTATATGTGATACAACTGATTTAGATATAGTTTATGATTGCTCATAAAAAATTTATGCTACTAGGATTGATGGTGATGCTCAGGATCATTCTAATGATTGTTTTGAGATGGATACTAATATATTTGATTCAAATTTGATGAATCATGAAGATACAGGTTTAGAAAAGCATGAATATGATATGAAAGAACCAAGTGCACCAAAAAGTAGTTCAAAGTATGGAAGGATTGAATACATAGGTTAGATCGACAATAATGAGCAAGGAACTAAATCAGTAATAGAGATTGACAAGAACAGTTGTTGTGAAAGACATAATGGTCAAAGGGATTCAGTAACAAAAAATAGGTGCAATCATTGTAGCAAATATGGGCATAAGGTAGAGAGATGTTGGAATATCCATAGTTGTAAAATTTGTGGAGGAACCAATCATTCACAAAGACATTATTGGTACAAAGAAAATCATTTCTTTGACTGGATGTATACAATGACAAGAGACTTCATTAGTAAATTCTCTCAGGTATATTTCTCAAGGTATAGATATGGGAACAAGAAAGGCATGAACTTTTTCGACAACAAATTTAGATGGAAACCCGTGACAGTGCCAAAGTCGTAATACAAAGATAGGCAAAAGAGTGAAGCACAAGCAGAAGATCAAATACAAGGACACTTGAAGAATGAAGATCAATATGAATATTTGTATTGAAGTCAAGTCTTCAATAACCAAATAATGTAATACGGGGGGTGTGGAGTATATTACATTATTTGGTACATTAGGTTTAGTCTTTACTTTATGCAATGTAATAAATGCACAAGTGTGCATAATATTTAATAATGTAAATGTGCACATTTGTCCATGTGTACATGAGTCCATAGAATAGGATAGTGAAGAGTTATATTACAAGTGTCCAAAGGATAGCCAAGAGTCACAGGATATGGAAAAGTCATAGTCATCCAAGATTCATTGTAGAAAGGTTGTTTGCACATGTTGTAGCCTTGAGTATTGTAACACTTACTTGGTACATTCCAAGCTTTGTACTATTTTCGTGAGGTTCCATTAATGGTTATTTGATGAGTTATTTTAGAAGTCTTTTATGTTGTGTATATATGTATTAGTTAGCCATTATCTTGTTTATAACTTTGATTGCATTTCTCTTGAAGTCTAGAGCCTCAAAAGCTAACAGATATGATGTCCTAATATAATATCTTTGCCCATCATCATTAAGCATTTCTCATTGCTTAAGGATAGATAATGAGCTTTGCATTAGGTAAGGACTCTATCTATATTATGGAGGGCCTCATCAAAGGTTTCTCCATAAATTGTGAAGTCATCCATATACACCTCGACACATTCATTGGTAAGATCAACAAAAATAGAAAGGATTGCTTACTGGAAAGTTGTGGGAGTGTTGCATAATCCAAAAGGTAAAACTTTGTAGGTGAATTTTCCTTAGGGGCACATGAAAGTAGTTTTATCCCAATCCTTATGTGCCACTTGTATTTGGTTGTACCCACCAGAACCATCTAGAAAGAAGTACTTATTTCTAGAGAGGGTATCAAGTACTTGATCTATGAATGAGAGTGGAAAATGGTATTTTTGAGTGGCTTTGTTAAGTTTCCTATAGTCTACACACACTTGCATTTTCCTATCTTTCTTAGGAACAATGACCAATGGTGAGACCCATTGGCTATCAAAAATTGGATAAATAACTTCTCAATTTTTGTTTTCACCGTATCCCTCAAAGTAGGAATTTTCCTTCTTTAGTAATATTGGATTGGTTTCTCCTTGGTTGTATAAATTCGATGAGTACATATGTCAGGATGGATCCCCTTCATATCACTATAATCCCATGCAAAAGCATTTGCATGTTGGTTTAATACACCAAATATTTAGCCTTCTCTGCTTCTAACAACCAATTATTAATGTTAAAAAAAAATCCTAGTTATGACTCAATTTGTTTGGTGTCTGGCATCATTGATTTAACTCCTTTGCTTATCAACACATTCAAAGGATAATGATGGGGTAGTAGGAAATGAAGAATTTGAGTATTTTTATTAAAGGTAATCCTTGCAAGAGTAAGGTTTGCTAAAGGAGACTTGAAGGATGTAAGGAGGTGCCTTTGTTGTCTATGTGGTAATGTGAATGGAATTTCTTGTAATGATATAGATGACAAAGGCTCCATAAGTTCTTCATCCTTTGAAAAAAACCTATAAACTATAGTCCCTTCTTTGTCTGAGCAAGGCTCACTCATGGAATTTCTCAAAATAGTGTCATCTTCAAAGAGGGCTTCTTGCCATGGGTCTAGTTCTTCAATATGCTCAATTATATTGACCCTTGCCAATCGAGAAAGATTGTTTAGTTCCCCAAGTTTTTCCACCCACAGATTTCTAGAGAAATCCATATAAGGTCTAGTTGGGGGGTAAAGATAATTTTTCTTGGAGTTTAATCCATTAGAGGTAGTCATATCCCCTGAATGAAAATCTATGAAGGTTACGACCATAGACAACCAAGGTCATCTAAGAATCAATGGATAACAATTCACTTGGATCTTGTATAAAGAATCATAAATTTGATGGGATATTCCCAATATTCCATAGTTACAGGTATATCGTCTACTATTCCTTTGGTTTGAGTTATCGATTGATCGACTAGTTGAAGGATAGTACATGTGGGCTGTATATTTTTCAAAGATAATCTATTCACGCTTTCAGTGGTCATGACATTAATTTCTACCCCTAAGTCAACTAGCACATTAGGTATTCTTGTTGTACCAATAAAAATAGTTATTACTGGGTTTCCAAGATCTCCATATTTTGGTGGAATAAGCTTTCTTGCTAAGAGGTCAACTAGTTTTCCATCTACTTGTATGGTTTTGGGATAAGTTTTTTGCTTTCTCCTTGGCTTCTTTATGCATATTTCTTGGATAACTTGATTGAATATTGATATATCTTTAATGGCTTGGAGCAAAGGGATTGTTATGTATAAGCATTCTAATTCTTTCAATAGATCAGACCTTTTTGAATGTTCTTTATATTATAATATCTTGGGTTATAGTGCTTTATGAGTTTCTACAGGGACATTCTTTGGAGGATCCTCTTCTTCTCTACTTATGGGCTCAGGGCTTAATGAAGTCTATTGCTCTTACTCCTATAATTATTCTATTTTTTGAGGTTTTGGGTCTAACAAAACCTTCCTAAGTGAATATGCACATTATCATAGTCAATGGTGTTAATATTTATTGTGTCACTATATTCTATATTATAGACAAGAGCTACCTATCTATTGTTATTTGGATTGGCCACAAGTTGGGTCAATAATAGAGGTTGTCTGGGTGGTTACAATTGCATAGGTTGGGAAGCACCTGTGGGTGCTAGCAAAAATTCTTGTTGTTGAGTTTGAAACCATCACTGACCCCCATAAGATTGGTTGGAGTGGGGTGGTCTTGACCATTGTTGGCCTTGGTTTGACCATGATTGGTTTGGCATTGGTTGTGTCTATGGTTGATAAAATAAGCCTTGACTTTTCCACTTTGGATATGGAGTCCAAGGATATTGGTCACATTATTGTTATGGTGGGGGTATATTCCATGGATTTTGTCCCCATGGTGTTCTTTATTGATGGTAAAAATTATTTCTTTGTCCTATATAATTGAGTTCTTTTGCATTGAGATCACTCTTTTTGAGGTTAGATTTTATTTCTGGTAGGAGGTCACACTGGTTTGAAGGGTGGCTTTTCTCACAAATACTACAAATGTTGGTTTTATTGAGAGGATATTATTGTAGGGTATGCTTTTGCCTACACCTTGGATAATATATAGCCAATGGTTTATTGGCTTTAGCTTTTGGCTTGTATTTCATCTAGTGCGGTTTTCAAATGAAAAAGAATATTGGTTTTAAAATCGACATGTTCCTCTAGTAGCTCTCCTATGTTGCTTCCACTCTTTCCTACTCGGTGTTTGCATGCTACTCTTATTCTAGAGTAGTTTATACACAACCCCATAATGTTAGAAAGATCTCATTTATTTATATCTTCTTTTCCCATAAGGTTTAAAATATCCCTTAAATCATCTTGTAATCCTCATAAGAAGATTACTTTGACAAGTTCAAGGTCCATATTTTTCTCGCATCTTTTCTAAACAAAAAGGAACCTAACTAGGTAATCCTTAAGGATTTTATCTTCATCTTGCTTTATCCTAAATAGTTCCTCCTTTCAATCTTTGACACAACAATGTTCTTGATATTTTTCTAAAAATACCCTTTCCATTTCATCCCAACTATGTATGCATTTTGGGGATAACACCATGAACCATTGCATAGCCACATATTTGAGCGTGGAAGGGAATAATTTAAGTTTGTGGTTATTAGTTGTATAGTCATAGGTTTGACATATGATTTTAAATTTGAACAAGAACTAATTTGGGTCTTCTGAAGTAGTTCCTCTAAAGATATGTAAGTTTGTTGGAGATGTGTTCTTTATTTGAGCCTGCATGTTGGGGTCTAATCAGACAAGGTATGTAAAGGTTCTAACCCCATTGTTGGTTTTCCAATGTTGTACAAGACTTTGTCTATCTCCAAGGTTGGTTGCTTCTTGCCTATTTCCCATGTTGTCGTTTTCCCAAAAAATGTTATGAAATCATTTGTAATCTTGAAGAGTTCTAAATGGAAGACATAGATCACTATTAGGTTCTTCTAATTTAGGGAATCCTTCAGATTCTAAAGCAGGTGATGATTGTTCACTAATTTTTTCTTAATATGATTACATTGGGTTGTTTGAAGTCTTAATTTTGGGTACAAGGTATTCTTGTGCAACCTCTAAGCATGATTTATCTATCCTTGTGGCCTATTAGGGGTGTATCCTAATAGACCTCCCTTGATTATCTCTAGGTCTATGCATTCAAAGAAACTTCCTAACTACCTCCAATACCTACTACCTCTCAATACCACTACTTTTTTTGGGTCTTAACCTAGTTATTCTCCCTTTGATTTGGAATAAACATAGGATCATCTAATGTCATAGGTCAATAGATTGGTCGTAACCTAGTCTTATGACCACCTTGCAGTGATTTCTATTCATAATCTATTGATTCCATTATGATTTAAAAATGGAAATCGAGGTAACAATATATTAACTAAAAGTAATTTGGGCCAAGAGCAATAAAAATGCGGTTAAGTGCTTTAACTTCCAAAACCTTTAATCATATAATCACAATTTTAGGATCACAATTTGCTCATGATTATGTTGATCAACTATAGAATGAAATAGTCAATAAGGGAGAAGTGGTTTAGCACAAATCTACACGAATAATTGATTAAGAATCTAACAAAATATAGCAATATTGGATGTGGCACAGTTTCCTAGAGACATCATGTTCACTGGCAATGGTTCCAAAAAGTGATGGATGTCATTATTACCACACTTTACTAATATCACTTTTAAAATTTTCAAACCAAGGATGATGTCCTATGGTCAATATGTGTTAGGAAGTATCCGATCTAGGTCAGGTTTTGGAATTCTAAGTTATTATAATTCAAAAAATAGAACTAAGCTTCTAACTACAACTAAAAATGAAAAGGCTTAAGCTAATTAACATGTTTTGCAAGAAATGGAAAATTGCAGCAAAAAAGTAAATTTTATTGCAAGAAATAAATCTAAAATAAATGTAATCAACTATATATTTCCCATTAAATAAATTGTTAGAACCTTGCGGTTCTAAATAAATATTTAATAAATTAATTAAATAAAATCATGCATCCGAATCACTTTTTATTATTGAATCACTTTGCCACTTATAGGGGGCTCTCTCCTTTAAAACATTAAATAATAAATTCCTTTTCCTTCATAATTTGATATGGCTTCCGCTCATATTATATATAGATTTTTCAATCATGACTTTTCAATAATAATGAAATATATAATAAAATGAATAAATTATATTATTAATAATATAATTAATAACTGTGCTGCATAGAGTACGTATCCTTTCTTCCCATTGTTCCTTGGGCGTTGTCCATCTATTTGTTTCACATCTAAGCCTATGAGAGCTAGTCCTTATCTAAACAATGAGGATTTTTTCCCTCCACTTTATTTCAACGCCTATATATGCTTTTTCTTTGTGGTCATACGTTGGATTAAACTTTGCAATATAGTATTGTCTTTTCTTGCTTGCATTTTTCCACATTCCACTTCTAAACTTTTTGTTCGCACAATTTTTTATGTCTTTATTGATATTTGGGCATTCATTTATGTTGATTTCCCAACGTTTCATCCATTTATAATTTTTTTTCATCTATGTGTTCTTCCGCCTATGCAACTCTTCATCCCTAACTACCTTAAGCCATTTGTTGTTTTTCATGTTTTCTATTTTTTTCAAGTAACATAACAACTTGGTCATAGCAATTGCCTCTAAAGGGAACATTCCAATTTTAACTAGAATAATTTCATAAGGGAGTGTGGTCTCATTCTAAGAATATTTGTAATTATATGTTTTTGAATCCTTTCTATTTACCTCCATTTTGTATTTGTCGTGCCACTGGCCCACACCTTGCAACCATACAACACAATCGATGTGACAAGTAGGCCAAATAAGACCTTGGTGGTCTTCCAATCCCACAACTCGGTATTCCTACACCAATTTTGAAGTGCATATAGCGCTCTCCAACCACTTAGAGTTCTTTTCATCCTACATGTATTCCAATTGAGCTTGTCATGAAAGTCTATGCCTAGGTATTTGTATTCTACCACTACCTTAGGAGGTTCTCCTGCAAACTGAAATTCGAGATGTTGCTTCTTATTTTTTGTTGAAAATCATGATTTTTATTTTTCTCGTGTTCACCTGCATCCCAACTTCCTTACAAAAGAGTTCTAGCTGTTGAAGGTGATCTTCTAGATCTTTAGCTGTTTCAGCCACAAGAACTACATCATCTGCATAAATGAGGTGTTTTACCACATAGTTGGCTAAGTGCACACCGTCTCCCCTAAATTTATTTATCCATTCTTCTAACTTGTCAATGTAAAACCCAAATAATGTTGGATACATAGGTTAACCTTGTTTGACACCTATGTCACACCTAAAACATTCAGATAACCCTTCCTGCGTTCTGATTCTATCCTTTACATGCTCATATAATCTATGAATTGTTGCCCTGTAGTGAATTGGAACCTCTAACTCTTCCATTCTGGTCCATAATTTTTTCCTTGTCACTGTGTCAAATGCCTTTTTGAAGTTTACAAAAGAACAAAGAGCCTCCAATTTTTTGTTCCATATTTTTTCCACTATGTGACTAAGCGTGATACAATGATCAATAGTTGAGTGCTTGGACCTAAAAATCATTTTTCCCCTTTGCTCTCTTTCCCTTTTCTTTCGTCCATCTGTTAATCCTACACTTTATCATACTCCCACACAACTTTGCAAAGAGAGGGTTGATCAGGATATTTTGTGAAGAACACAAGCTTATACTGAGAGGGGGGTGAACAGTATAAGACCACTTTTTACTTTTCTTTCCCAACTAGTATTAATCAATATAATCAATGGCAATATCAATAGCAATAACCAAAGCAATGCACAAATCATCACACACAATAGAGACACCAATTTTAACGTGGTTCACCCAATGTGGGCTACCTCCACAGAGAAATTTAAATATTTACTTTCTCAAATAATCTCATGGGAATCCTTCCCAATTACAATGTTTATGGACCTCTGTCCAAAGGAGATGTTGATCCCCTAATCTCAAGTTCGTGGATCTCTTCCATAGGAGAACTCTTTCCCCTTCTGCTCTGGCTAGTGATCTTCTAGAAGACTTTGTCTCTCTGCTACTTTGACTTGTGGATCTCTCTCCACTTGAAGACTCCTCACTCAGATCTGTCTTCAATTGTCCTGGCTGTTGGATCTCTATCCACTGAGACTCTGTCCTCTATACTCTATCACCTCCAAATCTCTATCAATAGGTTCACTCAGAACCTCCTCAAATATTCTCAATAGGTTCACTTAAAACTTGCTCAAATCTGCTCAATAGGCTCACTCAGAACCTGCTCAAATATGCTCAATAGGCTCACTCAGAACCTGCTCAAATCTGCTCAATAGGCTCACTCAAAACCTGCTCAAATCTGCTCAATAAGTCCTCTCTAGGACTTGCTCAAATCTGCATAGCAAGCTTTCACAAAAGCTTACTCAAAATCAGTCCACAAGCCTTCTCAAAGACTTACCTCAAATCAGCTTAACAAGCTCACACAGAACTTGTCCAATCTCATAGAATCATAAAGAGAATTGTTAGAGACTCAATATGTTCTAAACTCAATGCTCAATCAATATCTCAATTCAATCTCATAGAAGCATAAAGAGAATTGTTAGAGACTCAATATGTTCTATACTCAAATCCCAATCTCAACTCAAATCAATCTCAACTCAACTCAAATCAATCTCAACTCAAATCAATATTATAGAAGCATAAAGAGAATTGTTAGAGACTCAATATGTTCTATTTCTCAAAAATCTCAATCTCAAATCAATCTCAACTCAAATCAATCTTATAGAAGCATAAAGAGAATTGTTAGAGACTCAATATGTTCTATTCACAAACTCAATTTCTTTCTCAACTCAATCTCAACTCAAATCAGAATATAGAATAGTTTGTTTTATGGAACTTGAACAACCACTTCACACATTCACTTGACTAGGCTCAAACAACTCTACTCAACCAATCACCTCAAGGAACAACTCTTTCTCACAAACCCTAGTCCAAGCATGAATCAATCAACTCAAAATATTTCCAACAATGCTCAACCACAAATCTCACATAACAATGATACTCATGTTCTTTTCTAACTCAAGTTCAAGTTCTTTGCTCAACCAATGGGCTTCAACAACAATGCTTATAAAACAAGGTTTAATCACAACTCTCAAACCAGAAAACCTTGAAGCATTTAAACCAACACTTTCAAAAAGGAAACCACAATCAATCCTTTTCTCTCCAATGATATTTCAGAAATCAACCACCATAAACAATCAATAGAGAATATTGCCCATACCTTATTAATGCCAAGAAGTTGTCCACAAAATCTGCCACACTCAACACAACTTTCCTTTCCAATCTCAATGAGGGTTAGTGGACTTCAAATAATAATCACAAAATAAAGCATAACTCAATTTACACCTTTTTACTCCAACTCAATAATCACATCCACCAAAGATATATTCAATAACCCTCAAGCAAAATATTTTTCTCAAGAATGTTTCAATAATTAAAAGCACTCTCCAAATAACATCTCAACAATGTGCCAAATAAGTAATAATCCTTATTACTCCTCAAACCACTTATACCCTAAAGAAATTAAAATCTATGCCTACCTACTTATCTCTCCAAAAACCACTTTTACTATAAAATTTATGCACAAATTTTAAACTAACTTTTAGCACCCAATAAAACAAAAAATTTGTTTTAATTTTCTTTTACAACTTTAATGCATACCTTGGCACGAATTTCAGAATATCAAACACAACATATAAACCTTGGCAGCATGCGCACGAAAAACCACAACCAGTGCACTATTTCCCTTTTACACAACAAAAGGGAGTTCGCAAGATTCGAACCTGAGTCCTGTGGCTCCTGCGTCCTAACGGTGCTTGTGCACCATGTGAGCTAGCGCTCCACACAAGACCAAAGGTGCCTCACTCTCCTTTATCCTCCATGCAACAACCAACGCAAAATAAATTCCTCCTTTCTCAAACAAAATGAAGTGCACATGATTCGAACACTCAACCACTTGCCTCCCAATACCTTTGCGCTGCTCGAGTTGCCAATATGCCACACTGCCCATGATGTCTTGGAATCCGACCACACCTCAATTTATTCGTTGCCTCTACCTTTAAACATTTTTCACACGAGCTCTTTTCACTTTTCAATAATCGCATTAACCACAAGAGCAAGGATGAGGAATAATAAACCTTAGTCATCCTTTTATAGTCTTCTCCCTCATATTCGATGACGTCGATGGATTACTTTTATTTTAATTTTAAAATTTAAATTTAAATTTTAAATAATTTAAAATTTAAACTAAATATTTAAAATTAAATATCTCCATCACCGGGGCACATTTTTCGATGAAACGAAAAGCCAACTTGGGTTTTAAGAAAAACCCATTTCAAATCTGCCATCCATGGTTTTAAATAAAACCTTTTATTTTGCCTGCCTTGGTTTTCACAAAAAGACTTTCCTTGCACTTTTCACAAAACATAGTGCATGCCATCATAGATCCTTTTGACATCAAATAACCTTTTGACATCAATGACAACATTTTAGCTTAGGGACTCAAAATGTCCAACAATCTCCCCCTTTGTCATTGATGGCAACCCATATTCATTTACTAAAATCTGACCTTCTTTTCTGCTCCCCTGGGACTTTGCTCCCCCTGGCTCAATGCTCTCTCAAAAATCAAATCTCTCCCCATATCAAAACTTTCCTTAATATACACAAATCTCTCCCCCTTTGACATCAATGGCAAAGGGTCACCTTTGGGGCTCGGGGCTAAGAATGAGCCTCTTAGCTTAGCCCCTCCCCCACCTCCACATGAGGTGGTTAATTATGGGGTGGGAGTATTTCTACTCCTCGAAAGCACTATTCTTTACCTTTATCTTTCTCTCTTCTTTTTGAATTTTTTGAATCCTCTCACTATTTCTTTCCAAGTCATCATCCCTGTTTCTGTCATCATTCTTGTTCCTATTCCTTTTCTATTCTCATCCATGTTCCTATTCCTATTCTTGTTCCTGTTCTCATACATGTTCTGTTCATGTTCCTGTTCCTGTTCATGTTCTCATCCATGTTCCTATTCATGTTCTTATTCTTGTTCATACCTATTTCTGGAATATTTGCTCTACACCATATTGCTATGTGACCATCATTATTGTACTTATAACACTTAATGTTATTATTCCTTGGAGGTGCAAATGTCTTAGGATTTCTTCTAGTGAAGCCATATCCTCTTCTATCATGAACCTTGCAATTCATTGCCTTGTGACCAAACTCATTACATGAGTAGCAATACCCATGGAAAAGTTGTCCTTTCCCATATTCCTGTATTTCATGTGTCCTGCATTGTGAAGCCATGTGCCCAAACCTGTGACATGAAAAACATCTTCCATTGAAGAAACCTTGCCTAGACCCCATTGGTCTCTTAGTCTCTTCTACCTGTTTCCTGTTCCATCTGTTCCTTACTTGTGCATTGTTCCTTTCCTTGTTGAACTTTCTATTGTCCAACTTATCCTTAGAGGTCTCACTCTCTCTTTTACTTACTTCTTTTGACTCTTCTTCTTTTCTGGTGTTTGAGCTTGACTCTCCTTTTTCTGCTTCCTGTTTCCCTTGTTCTTCTTTAGAACTAAGTCCTGTTATGGTGATTGATGACTTTTGTGCATTGATAGTCCTTTCCAAGGTCTTTGAATTTTCCTCAAACTTGTGTAGCTTTTCCTTAGAACCTTTTACTTCCAACCTTAGTGAAACTATCTCATGCTCTAATCTTTCACACTCTAGATCTTTTGTTTTTAATTTTTTGGCCATACCTTCTTCAATTTTTCTTGTCTCTTCAACTTTGATTTTGAAGTTAGTGAGTTCCTGTAGAAACCTTGCTTTTTCTTTCTCATCTTCTTGAGCTTGAACCCTTAATCTTGAGTTCTCCATTTTTAGTTCTTCAAGAGTAATCATAAGCCTTTCACATTCTATCTCTTTTGCCTTTGACTGTTTAATCATACCTTCTTCAACTCTTCTTGCTTTTTCAAACTTATCTCTCAAGTCAGAGATATCCTATAGAAGCTTTGTCTTACATTTCTCATCTTCTTGTATTTGAGCCTTCAATTCTAAATTCTCTCTTTTCAATTCAATAAGCTCCTTAAGAGTGGCTTTCCCTTTTTCTTTTTCTGAAGCATCTTCTTTTTCTTCTATTACTAAAAGTAGAGTTTCTTCTTCATACCTATTTTGATTGTCCCTATTATCCTTTCTTGAACCAATCTCTAGGATTTCATTTTCGAGAATATCATCTTCATATTCACTACTACTAAACCCATTACAATATCTTGCATCATGGCCAAGTTGACCACAAACAAAACATTCTTGTGGACAATAAGTTGCATGGTGACCTGTGTTCCCACATCTGGTACAAAACTTTATCAGTCTGGATATTTCTCCATTACTTGATTCATCTCTTGAATCTATTTCCATGTGTCCTCCCAACACAACAATATTAAACTCATCTTCCTTTTATTTCATGACCATAGGTGTTCTTTTCTTCTTGTGTCTCATGCTTCTACTCTTGCCTTTCTTTGCCATTTGTGTTCTTGTAGGATCTTCCTTCAAGCTGTTAAACTTCTTTCGAAGGAACCGACTCTGATACCAATTGAAGAACACAAGCTTATACTGAGAGGGGGTGAACAGTATAAGACCACTTTTTACTTTTCTTTCCCAACTAGTATTAATCAATATAATCAATGGCAATATCAATAGCAATAACCAAAGCAATGCACAAATCATCACACATAATAGAGACACCAATTTTAACGTGGTTCACCCAATGTGGGCTACCTCCACGGAGAAAATATTTCTTCTAAATATTTCTCAAATAATCTCATGGGAATCCTTCCCAATTACAATGTTTATGGACCTCTGTCCAAAGGAGATGTTGATCCCCTAATCTCAAGTTCATGGATCTCTTCCATAGGAGAACTCTTTCCCCTTCTACTCTGGCTAGTGATCTTCTAGAAGACTCTGTCTCTCTACTGCTCTGACTTGTGGATCTCTCTCCACTTGAAGACTCCTCACTCAGATCTATCTTCAATTGTCCTGGCTGTTGGATCTCTATCCACTGAGACTCTATCCTCTATACTCTATCACCTCCAAAGCTCTATCAATAGGTTCACTCAGAACCTCCTCAAATATGCTCAATAGGTTCACTCAGAACCTGCTCAAATCTGCTCAATAGGCTCACTCAAAACCTGCTCAAATATGCTCAATAGGCTCACTCAAAACCTGCTCAAATATGCTCAATAAGCTCACTTAGAACTTGCTCAAATCTGCTCAATAAGTCCTCTCTAGGACTTGCTCAAATCTACATAGCAAGCTTTCACAAAAGCTTACTCAAAATCAGTCCACAAGCCTTCTCAAAGACTTGCCTCAAATCAGCTTAACAAGCTCACACAGAACTTGTCCAATCTCATAGAATCATAAAGAGAATTGTTAGAGACTCAATATGTTCTAAACTCAATGCTCAATCAATATCTCAATTCAATCTCATAGAAGCATAAAGAGAATTGTTAGAGACTCAATATGTTCTATACTCAAATCCCAATACTCAACTCAAATCAATCTCAACTCAATAATCTATAGAAGCATAAAGAGAATTTTTAGAGACTCAATATGTTCTATCTCAAATCTCAATTCTCAACTCAAATCAATCTCAATCTTATAGAAGCATAAAGAGAATTGTTAGAGACTCAATATGTTCTATTCTCAAATCTCAATCTCAACTCAAATCAAAATATAGAATAGTTTGTTTTATGGAACTTGAACAACCACTTCACACATTCACTTGACTAGGCTCAAACAACTCTACTCAACCAATCACCTCAAGGAACAACTCTTTCTCACAAACCCTAGTCCAAGCATGTATCAATCAACTCAAAATTTTTCCAACAATGCTCAACCACAAATCTCACATAACAATGATACTCATGTTCTTTTCTAACTCAAGTTCAAGTTCTTTGCACAACCAATGGGCTTCAACAACAATGCTTATAAAACAAGGTTTAATCACAACTCTCAAACCAGAAAACCTTGAAGCATTTAAACCAACACTTTCGAAAAGGAAACCACAATCAATCCTTTTCTCTCCAATGATATTTCAGAAATCAACCACCATAAACAATCAATAGAGAATATTGCCCATACCTTATTAATGCCAAGAAGTTGTCCACAAAATCTGCCACACTCAACACAACTTTCCTTTCCAATCTCAATGAGGGTTAGTGGACTTCAAATAATAATCACAAAATAAAGCATAACTCAATTTACACCTTTTTACTCCAACTCAATAATCACATCCACCAAAGATATATTCAATAACCCTCAAGCAAAATATTTTTCTCAAGAATGTTTCAATAATTAAAAGCACTCTCCAAATAACATCTCAACAATGTGCCAAATAAGTAATAATCCTTATTACTCCTCAAACCACTTATACCCTAAAGAAATTAAAATCTATGCCTACTTACTTATCTCTCCAAAAACCACTTTTACTATAAAATTTATGCACAGATTTTAAACTAACTTTTAGCACCCAATAAAACAAAAAATTTGTTTTAATTTTCTTTTACAACTTTAATGCATACCTTGGCACGAATTTTGGAATATCAAACACAACATATAAACCTTGGTAGCATGCGCACGAAAAACCACAACCAGTGCACTATTTCCCTTTTACACAGCAAAAGGGAGTTCGTAGGATTCGAACCTGAGTCCTGCGGCTCCTGCATCCTAACGGTGCTTGCGCACCACGTGAGCTAGCGCTCCACACAAGACCAAAAGTGCCTCACTCTCCTTTATCCTCCACGCAATAGCCAACGCAAAACAAATTTCTCCTTTCTCAAACAAAATGAAGTGCACGTGATTCGAACACTCAACCACTTGCCTCCCAATACCTTTGCGCTGCTCGAGTTGCCAATAGGCCACACTGCCCATGATGTCTTTGGATTCGACCACACCTCAACTTATTCGTTGCCTCTACCTTTAAACATTTTTCACACGAGCTCTTTTCACTTTCTAATAATCGCATTAACCACAAGAGCAAGGATGAGGAATAATAAACCTTAGTCATCCTTTTATATAGTCTTCTCCCTCATATTCGACGACGTTGGCGGATTACTTTTATTTTAATTTTAAAATTTAAATTTAAATTTTAAATAATTTAAAATTTAAACTAAATATTTAAAATTAAATATCTCCATCACCGGGGCACCTTTTTCGATGAAACGAAAAGCCAACTTGGGTTTTAAGAAAAACCCATTTCAAATCTGCCATCCATGGTTTTAAATAAAACCTTTTATTTTTCCTACCTTGGTTTTCACAAAAAGACTTTCCTTGCACTTTTCACAAAACATAGTGCATGCCATCATAGATCCTTTTGACATCAAATAACCTTTTGACATCAATGACAACATTTTAGCTTAGGGACTCAAAATGTCCAACAATTTGATAGTTTGAGGGATTATTTACATCTCCACTTTTAAACAAAGGAATGGTCAAGCTAGTTGTCCATTCTGTAGGGAAGCCATTTTGTACGACCTCATTGAAAATCTCTTTGGTTTGCGGTGCAAGAATATCTACCCCCCATTTTATATGTTATGCCTGAAGATTGTCTATGTCATGGGCTTTACCAGTTGCTAACTTTTTTATCCCTTGAATAATGTCTTCATTTGTGAAAAGTTCTTTCTTGACAATGATTGTAGGGGGTGTCTCCTACTGGTTACTACGCTCATACAATTGTTTTGAATACTCCAACCATTGAGTAGTTGTTATGTTATTTTCAGTTTGCATCTTTTTCATGCTTAGTTCCTTCCAATATTTATTTGGTTCATGCTTCCCTAAGTAAATCAGTTCTTTCCTCATTATTATAGTGTATTCTTCTTTTTTTGCCCTTACCAGTTTCTCATATGTTTTTTTGTTTGCTCTTGTTTTACCCGTTGGTTCCTTTAGTAATCTTTGCATTTCCTTGCAATCTTCATCGAACCACGGGTTGGTTGGGAAGTTATTCCTTTATTTCTTTCTAGGTTTAGCTCCCTTGCATTTGTTTAGAGCTTATTGGATAATGTGCATTAACCATTCACTTTTATTGTGATATTTGTTACTGTGAGGTAGTCCCTGTCTTTCCCTTTCCTATAACTTGTTATTCAATGCTGCCTTGAAACTCTGTCGTTTTTCTTCTGTTAAGAGAATGTTTCCCTTGTGAGGGAGTTTGTTTTGATTGCCTTGCATGTGTTTTTCCCTTGGTTTGTCTCCTTGTATTTGAAGTTTCATAAAAATTGGGTTGTAATCTAACTTAAGTTCCACTGGGGAATCTTCCACTTCTAGCTCCTCTATTTTTGGTATGCAATTTTGTGAGCATATTACATAGTCTATTACACTTTGTCCCTTATATGTTTTACATGTATAATTTCCTGAATTTTTCCAACTTGTCATCTGATTGCAAATAACCAAGTTGTGTATGCTGCAAAGGCCTAACAACTCTTCTTCATATTGTGTGATAGCCTCATGCTCATCTTCTGAAGTCTTGGTCCACTGTTGGTTTTCCTCTTCTGGCATCCAAAGAGGATTAATCTCAATATCTTCATTACCTACTAGAATGTTAACTTGCTTATTTGTTGTCCTTGCATTGAAGTCTCCAATTAATATAATCTCCCCCGAATTACTCTATGTCAAAATATCTCTTTTTAGGGAGGAGTATGGGTCTTCTCTGTTAAGGTCATGTTTCTTTTAAAATTTAGAATTATTGGGAACAAAATAACATGTTGCTATGTTAATAACTAACTTATTTTCTAGGATCTTTATCCAAAAGTAATATTTATTTTTATTTTATTTTTCAATTTTAATGACCCTATCCCACACCTCTTTTATTAAAAATATAATACCCCCTGCCCCTTGCTATTTTCTGTTGCTTTATTCCATATTTCTATTTTCTTGTATCCCACAAAGTATGGAGTCCTACATCCATCATGCTCATGTGTTTCTGTCAATATGATATTATCTCTGTCTCTAGCAATGAGCCCTAACCCGAGTCCTCTTCTCCAAGGGTAACCTTTATAGTTCCAACTTACCATCGTAAGATGTTTTCGGGCGGGCCATACTCCCTATTTGTTTTGAGTTTGTTTAGATGGGATGTACACCTTTCAATTTCTTAAATATGCCCATATCCCTTCATTCCTTGTTGCCCTCACCTTTTTCCATTCCTTATTTCTTTCTTCCTGTTGTAGAAAGGTTAGGTTGTCATATAAATAGAATTGTGACCCTCTCAACATGCCTTTATTTATTAGGAACCTTGTTTTATCCTCATAACTCATCAATATAACCTGAATATGCTTATCTTTGCCTCCTCTCAGCTTGCCAATTATGCCTGCTTGTTTGATCTGACATTTTCATTTTAACTGATCTAGCAAGAAGTCCCTGGTTAAACAGTTTGTGTCTTCCCTATCCCCATAATCTTTTAACCCATTGATGATTATGTTTGATAACTTCTCATGTCTTTCTTTCTCTTTTGTTATTTGAAAATTTTACTTGCTTTTCTATCAACTCTTTCTATTGATTGACTGGTTTTTTTACTACTTAAGACCATGACTTTACCTTTTCTAATTTATTTTGTAGCTCATTTTCTCTTGTTTTTATGTTTTGGAGTGTTTCTCATACCTCTTTTATTTGTCTTGCATTCATTATTTACACCTCTATTGTATAATTGATTGGGGAGTGAATGGTTTGTTTGAGGACATGCCATTCACGTTGACCAATGTTCACAAAGTTTTATAGCTTTGACACTTGCTCCTTGAGTTGGTTGTTTTCCTTTTCCAGCCTCTTATTGATGTATATGACATCATCTAATTTAGTATCTCTTATTTTCTCCCTCCTTTCTATGCTCTTAAGTTTCTCTTTCATCTTCATTAGCTCTTGCACATAAAGTCTTGGTGTCCACATGAGTGGTGTGGTTGTGGGACTGTAAATTTCTTCCCTATCTTGAAACTCATTTTGGTGACCTGCACTTTCCACGCTAAATATTTTATTGCTTTCATTTTTTATTTTTTTATCCTTGCTTGTTTTTCCTTCTGTGTTCTTGTGTGTTGCCGCTTTGCACCTATCTCTTTTTTCTTCCTTCTTTTGTCCCTTATGTTGGTTTGACTGATCTCCCTATTCGATGATGGTTAGTGCCTTTGATTGTTCCTTATTCTCCACATGTTTATGTGGAAGAATATTCTTTATTGTTATTTTTCGATTAGTCCTCTTCATTGTTGTTGCCCTTGCTCAAGCTTGTCGATGCCTTATTATTCTCTAGTATTGTTTTGCATTGACATATATAGGTTTTTTCATTCCTTCTTTGAGTGTCTTAGATGGTAGTATTTTTGTATGCCCTATTGCTTGTGGATATGTCAATCCTTGCATTCCGTTAGCTTCGTTGATTGGAATAATATGTGAATTCATGGAGACCAACTGTCTTATAGTTTCTACTTGTTATTGTAATTGTTGCTTCCCTTCTTCCATTATTGAACCACCCCTATACTACCAATTTGTTCTTTCTTGCTCCTTGTCAAACTTTCCTAAAACCTAAATAATTTCAAACACTAAATCAAAGATGCCAAAACTTATCTCGTTGTCGGTGCCTAGCTTCAAACCCTCTACAGTCACTGCCGCCTAACTCAGCTGTGGATTAAAACCCTCTAGAGCCACTATTGCTTGGCTTCAAACCCTCTACAACCACCGCCGCTTGACTTAGCTATGGATTAAAAACCTTCTAAAGTCATCGTTACTTTGATTCAAACCCTCTAAAGCTGTTGTCGCCTGACTCAACTATGGATTAAAAAACCCTCCAAAACCATTGTTGTTTGGCTTTAAACTCTCTATAACCACCGTCCCCTGACTCAACTATGGATTAAAAACCCTCTAAAGCTACCGTTGCCTAGCTTCAAACCCTCTCACCGGATCTTGACCAAACAAACAAACTTGTTTAACTTCCCAATAAAAATATTTATGTTTATTTTATTTTTTAAATCCACAAGTAACTAAAGACTATAAGACACTTATTGCGGTGGTGAGGGCCTTAGATTTTCTTTGAGAGGGCCAAGGTTTAAACTCCACTCAATATAAAGGCATCCAGATCTCTCATCAAAAAAACATGTGTAAACTCATTGAAAAAAAACTATAAAACCTATAACAATATCATAAAAATGCCAAGGTTCAAACCCCCTTCAATACGAAAGGATTGAGACCCCTCATAAAAACCTAAAAAACTTATATAAAATTATGAAAAAGAAGTAAACTCATAAAAAACTATAAAACCTGCAACGATATTAATTATAAAGCTCCTCCTCATCCTCCCAAAAACCTAAGTCAAACCACCGTTGCAAAAAAAAGCTCTCTCATATTTGAGAAACCAAATTTAAACCATAATGAAGTCTATTAAAAAAATATTGCAGAGGGTGTGCATTTAGCCAAATATGCGGTAAAACTCTCATGTATGCCGATGATGTAATTCTTGTGGCCAAAATAGCCAAAGATCTAGAAGATCACCTTCAAGCTCTAGAACTCTTTTGTAAAGAAGTTGGGATGCAGGTGAACACGACCTTCAAGCTCTAGAACTCTTTTGTAAAGAAGTTGGGATGCAGGTGAACACAAGCAAAACAAAAATTATGATTTTTTCAGCAAAAAAGAAGAAGCAACAACTCAAATTTCAGTTTGCAGGAGAACTGCTTGATGTAGTAGTAGAATACAAATACCTGGACATAGACTTTCATGACAAACTTAATTGGAATACGTGTAGGATGAAAAGAACTCAAAGTGGTTGGAGAGCACTATATGCACTTCAAAACAGGTATAGGAATGCCGATTTGTGGGACTGGAAGACCACCAAGGTCTTATTTCGCCTACTTGTTACACCGGTTCTGTTGTATGGTTGCAAGGTGTGGGCTAGTGGCACAACAAATGCAAAATGGAGGCAAATAGAAAGGATTCAAAAATATCTAATCACAAACTTTCTCCAAATTAAGGCTACAACCCCTTATGAAATTATTCTAGCTGAAACTGAAATGTTCCCTTTAGAAGCAATTGCTATGACCAAGTTGTTATGTTACTTGAAAAAAACAGAAAACATGACAAATGATAGATGGCCTAGGGCAGCTAGGGACGAAGAGTTGCATAGGCGAAAGAATACATGGATGAAACGTTGGGAAATCAACATAAATGAATGCCCAAATGTCAACAAAGACATAAAAAATTATGTGAATGAAAAGTTCAGAAGTGGAATGTGGAAAAATGCAAGCAGGAAAAGACAATATTATATTGCAAATTTTAACCCAACGTATGACCACAAGGAAAAAGCGTATATAGGCGCCGAAATCAAGTGGAAGGAAAAAATACTCATTGCTCAGATAAGGACTAGCTCTCATAGGCTTAGATGTGAAACAGGGAGATGGACAACGCCCAAAGAACAATGGGAAGAAAGGATATGTACTCTATGCAGCAGAGGGGCAATAGAGACAAAGGAACACTTCATCTATAAATGCCCGAGTTTTTCAGATATCCCTGACAAATACAAAGAAACACTTGGAAACGAGTTTATGACAGATTTATTTAAAGACAATAAAATAAAAAAAGTTGGGAATTTCTAACACAAATCAGTAGGAGAAGGAACAACCTTCTCAATCATATGATATGATTTGAGTACTTGTACTTCCATATTTGAGGTCCCATAGACCATATTTGGGTCTCCCACACGTAAAATCTGTCATTTCAGATATTAAAATTTTCTAATAAAAATTTAAATTCAATTTGAAAAATAAATTAAATATAATTTAACTTTTCATCTTAATAATAAAATATGTATTAAACAAAACTAACCCCCTCACCCCAAATATTGTGTGTATTTATAAAGTTACTACCAATAATGGCCTCGGAGTTGAGTAGAGGACGATCAACTGGTTCTATTCCATTTGGTTGTTTTGTTAACTTCAAATATCAAGACTTCCTTGCCTTTATATGGCTATATTTTAGTAACTGTTAAGAAAACAAATTTAGAGCACTTCACTTTATGGCGCGAAAATAAGAGTAGCTGAATCGATTTATACATCTTTGTCGCAACACATCACGCGATTTGCAGTTTGTGCAGAGGCGGGAGAGAAGAAGAGCAGAGCAGAGCATAGCATGGATGCTTCTACAGGTTCTGATTCCTCTCATGACGTCCGTCAGGAAGGCAGCGACAGACATTTAGAGGTAACGTCACCACCCCTTTCTTTCTCTCTTCCAAACCCTCTACACCTAGAAGAAACATAACCAGAAATCCTTACTACATTCCCCCGTTCTCTACGCAGGCATGCTTTGTATTGAGCCGCGCTTCCCCTTCCAAAGATGTGGCGGTCACGGAGACGGCTTCATCATCCGTAAAGGGTTCAAGGTCCAAGAGGAAAATCGAATTCCAAGATGGAGACAAGGCAGGCAAAGTCCACTGTGGCCTCCCGCCAATATTTAAAGAGGAGCACCCTTTGTATGGAAAATGGCGGATGGAGGCCTTCGCCTTCGTCTGGTCACGCATCGAGGCTATTATCAACGTACTTTTGCTCTTCTTTCTCTTCTTTACTCTCATATTTCATTTCAGTTTCGGAATTTAAAGGCCCTTAGTTGCGTCCATGAACACAGGCCCAGACATATTTAATCTAAATATTAATGCTTCTTGTAAATTATTAATGTGAGTGACATTATCCTATAATTTGTTTCTGTGTCCATTATTTTTAATACGTACACAGCACTACTGCTCACAATTCTATGTAATGTTTTAGGAGTTTTTTTTTGCTGTTTTGCAGTTCATAGTAGTTGCTTAAAATACCGTAAAAGTTTATCACGATGACATTGTAGTTTCCTTACAATTATTGATTGGAATTAATTGTAACGCTGGAAGGGCAACTTTTGGAATGTGATATTTTTATATCTGCCAAGAGTAATCATGTTGTTGGCCAGTAAATTTTTTGAATGAAAATATATGATCATCGCACTAAGTCCTTTTAGTCCTGAAGAGGTATCTTTTGTATGCCACTTGTGCAAGTAGGTAAAATTTTAGAAAATCGAAACTTGCCATTTAATAAACTTAAAAAGAATGGTAGCTATTTTCTAAACTAAAATGTGCATAAAGCTATTAGATTTGTCAAAAGTTAAACTGTAAGTTTTTCCTCGAATATCAGTATATTTCTGAATTTTTTAAAAGGGAAGATTTCAGCAGCGGTTTTGTACTTGGTAAAATAATTCCATCTTAAATTATCGAGGCACTTAGTTGATGTTGTAGCATATTGTTTCTCTTTTTTTAATTGTACTGCGAGAAGCCAATTTCACTGAATCTGTTTAGGATGTTCTCGTGGAGCAAAATACACATACATTTAAAGAAATTGAGAGGTGGATCCACAACTCATTCTCTGCTAATCTGCAATCTAAGTTGCACTCATCTGTTGAGGCTAAAAGCGCAACTGCAATGTCAAGTTATCCAGTTGTCAAGCAGCTGGCTACTGCTTTAGTATTTATCGGTAAGTTGTGTTTTCATTGGAGCTTTGAATAATTTTGCTTAGTTAAACATCCATTTTTGTTCATATGTGAGCTGTTGTGCACGGGCATTAAGTTGTGCTCTTGAGCGTTAAGCTCAACAAACAAAAAAAAGTTGTATTCTTTATGTTGCGTCAGAGCACAGCCTAATAGTTTTATGGCTTTGACATCTGGTTTATAATATTTTTGGTTTGACATCTGGTTTGTGATATTTTTGGCATTGTACATGGAGGTAATTTGTGGTATGTCTTTGACAGGGAACGTGGAGTTTGTAGATGACCAAAGCACTTTTAAAGTGCTTGTTTGCTATTTGAAATCCCATAATTGCCATGTTGCTAACTTGACACCACAAGAACTTTCATCCAAGAGTGGCATTGGAGGCTGTGTTCGTAGCTTACTGAGACAGATAGTTATGATCACTCCCGATGTAAGTCTCTTATTGTCTGTTTATCTTCATTTCTTGTTAAATCCTGTCTAGTCTGGGTTTTCAAGATTTTTTATTGGTATTGGTTATGTATGCTTTGGTTCATAAAAGCATTTCTTCATGAGTGACTTTTAAGCATGTATTATAATTTTTGTCTTTCTTTCTTGTGAAGTTGCTAACAATTTTGCAACAGACACCAGATATTGAGATATTGGCAGCTTGGCATCATGAGCCTGCAAATAGAAAGCATCCTATTGCCATTATAATCGAGGATGTGGAACGCTGCAACTGCTCTGTACTAGCTGAATTTATTATTATGTTAAGGTATTGCAGTAGGACTTTAGAAATTAAAATGTAAGCTTACTTGGTGATTTAATGAGTTCATGTGAGGACCTATTTATGAGAATTTTCAATTTGAAAGTCTGAGGTATTGTATTTTAGTATGGAAGGCATCATGTAATATTTGTTGGCTTAGTTGTTTACCAAGGTTATAAATGTTTGCCTTGATGTCAAGGAGGGAGTGTGGTTTAATCTTCTGTATGTGATGTTCAGATCTGTGGTGTCTTTTGATTTTGAATTTGTCATTGAAACCTATTGGACTTGTATTAAAAAGTGGTCTGAATTGTGAGAGATTGGGGCTTTTAATGTGTATACTTTGGGAAGAACTTTATGCACTAAGAATTTTCTATGTAGCTACTATTTCTACAACTAAAAACCTTAATAGGAAAACATCATATGCATCTAAAAATAGGACCTTTGTTAGCCACGATGACAATGTGTAAGGTGTTCAATGTGTTTATGCCTGACTCATGTGATACTCGATGGGCTCTGGTATCCTGACTCATGTGATACTCGATGGGCTCTGGTATAGATAACTTCAATTGTTTATCTCAACATAGACACCAGCACTACTAATTTGGTGGACCACAATTACTAGTATGTATGTAATCTTACCAAATTAAAATCAAATTAAATATTTGGCCAAGGGTCACAAGCATACTACACAATTGTTTAGTCATTTTATATTTTTATTTTTCAATTGGTTCTATGTGATTGAAACCAGCCCTACCCATATTACATCATGGCCATATTAGCATTGTATTTCAACAAACCACAGCAGTATTCTAACTAGCAATTTTGCATATATTGCTTGGGAAAAATTGAACTTAGGTCTCCACATTGAGAGCCCACATTTTTAATCATTTGAACTCATACCATTTGATAAAAATGTTAAGATTCACCCAAGGGATTGGAAACTTGGTCTATGGTAAAACTATTTATTTTCCACAACTTGTTCCAAAACCCTAAGGCCGAATGTTAAGGTTCACCCATGGAATGCAAACCTTGGTTTACTGTGTGAAATGCAACTACATCGATATAGCCACATCGACTATCTTTATTATTGGCTCGGGCTCTTAGGTTAGCATAGTCATCTATTGAGCATTAGGGTTAGGTTTTGTTATTTTGTTAGATTATAAATAGAAGAGTTGTTATGTAGTTGGATCATCATTCATTTGTCTAATCTTTTATCGTCTTTGGTTCACATAAGAGACTTGCATTTTGGGTTTCATTAAATTAGGGTTAGAGAGGAGGATATTCCCAAATCTACTTTTCATGCACATGAGGATCATCATGAGTTCTTGGTCATGCCCTTCAGTCTTGCTAATGCCCTTTCTAATTTCTAGAGTTCAATGAATTCTATATTCTATCATCTTCTTCACAAATTTGTCTTGGTATTTTTTGATGATATCTTAGTCTATAGTAAGTCTTGGGAAGCCCATTTGCATCATGTTGAACTGGTGTTCCACATTTTGCAGCAAGAACAAGTATATGTCAAGTAGTCCAAATGTTCCTTTGATGTGTTTGAAGTTGAATACCTAGCTCATATGGTGTCTCATGAAGGTGTCAAGGCGGACCTTAACAAGAACAAGGCCATGAAAGATTAGCCCATGCCTAAATCTCTCAAGAGTCTTGGGGGATTTTTAGGTCTTATAGGTTTTTATAGGAAATTTGTTAAGAATTATGGAAAGATCATAGCTCCCTTGACGACTCTCACCAAGAAGGATGTTTTTGTTTGGTTTGGCAAGCTTACAAGAGCCTTTAATGCCTTAAAGGAGGCTATGTGCACCACCCCTGTTCTAGCTACTCCAAAATTTAGCAAGCTTGTTGTCATTGAATGTGATGCTTTTGCAATTGGTATCGGTGTTGTTTTGGTGCGAGAATGCCACCCCCTGGTTTTTGAAAGCAAACAACTTTTTGGCAAGAATCTGGGCCATTTTACTTATGAGAAGGAGATGTTAGCCATCTTACATGTGGTGGACAAATGGAAGCCTTACTTGTTGGGCCAATTTTTTTGAATCAAAACAGATCATAGCAGTCTCAAGCATTTCTTGGAATAACATCTTTTTTGTTTGGAACAAAACAAGTGGTTGACCAAGTTTTTGGGCTATGACTTTGCGATTGAATATAAGAAAGGGAAAGATGATGTGGTGTCAGATGTCGTTCTTGTAAGTATGAAGATTTAGTTGTTGTCAATGTTGTCTCAACCTCCCTTCCTCTATGGCTCTTCCATATTTGAGATGAATGGCATTCAGATCTTGAGATTGTGTGCTTGATTCATGATGCGGAGGTCGGTAACCTGCCTAATCCCTTGTTCTCTTGGTCTAACAAGATTCTTAGGAAAAAGGATCACATTTATCTCATTCAGTCTTCTCAGTTCAAGAAAAGTATTCTTCAAGAATGATATGCTTCACCCATGGTAGGACATTTGGGATTTCTTAAAACCTATCAATGGGTTAAGCCGTCTTTTTCTTGGAAAGGAATGAAAGCGGATGTTAAGAAGTTCGTGGCCAATTATGAAGTGTGCCAGAGGAATAAGGGTGAAATAGTTAAGTCTTCGGGATTGTTGCAACCCCTTCCTTTTTTGGATCACCAATGGGAAGTCAAAGGGTAAAACAATGATCTTTTGTGGTGGTGGATCGCTTTTCAAAGTATGCCCATTTCCATGCCTTGCATCATCCATTCACTATCAACAAGGTGGCCAATGTATTTTTTGATTCTATTCATGGTATGCCCACGTCTATAGTCTGTAATTGTTTGTGATTGTGATACTCTTTTCACTAGGAACTTTTGGAGGGAGTTGTTCACTCTTAGTGGTACTTAGCTTACTATTAACTCTTCTTATTACCCTTTGTCAAATGGCCAAATTGAAATTGTGAGCAAGTACCTATGGACATTATTGAGGGGCTTTGGAAGACAAACAATATTGTTGGGTTAAATGGCATCCCTTAGTAGTATGGCGATACATCTTATCATCTTTTGACCAAGATGTCATCTTTTGAAGCAATGTATGGGTAGAAACCCCCATTCTTGATGGACTATCTTTTGGGCTCCTCCTAGGTGGCTTAGGTAGTTGATTTCCTCCAACAACATTAGACTGTCCTCTAACTTCTCAAAGATGATCTTTGTTAGGCCCAAAATCATATGAAGCAACAACAAGACTTACATTGCTCTGAACGACATGTAACGGCCTCAATAGATCCATGTCGACTATGTTTATTATTGACTCGGCCCTCTAGGTTAGGATAGTTAGCCCTTCAGCATTAGGGTTAGGTTTTGTTACTTTGTTAATAATAGAAGAGTTGTGACGTAGTTGGATCGTCATTCATTTGTCTCATCTTCTATCACCGCTAGTTGCACATAAGACTTTGCCCTCTCTAAGTGGCTTGGATTGTTTTGAGACTTGGAATCTGGATCTGTTTTACTCATTTGGATTTGCTCTTCTGGAATCTGATTTCTATTCCAAATAATCTGATGCATGTTATTCTCTTGTTACATTTTTGGAATTTACTCTTGTAATTGCTGTTTTCTTGAAGTTGCTTTGTTATGTGAAGTTCTTGCTACTTGCAATTGGCCTCACACACTTTGGGCTAAAAATGTTAAGGTTCACCCACGATATGGGAACCTTGGTTGAGGGTTTGGAACACCTCACTCCTCACCACTTGCTTCAATCCTCTTGGGTTAAAATGTTAAGGTTCACCCATGGGTTGGAACCTTGGCTTATGATACGAAAGTCTTTGCTCCCACCACCTTCCCAACACCCATTGGACATATAATTTTATTTTTATTTTTAATCTAGCATTTGCTTTATAATTATAACTCATCATAGATAAGTGTCTGTCATAAAAACCATTCTCTACATATATAACTCCCTATAGAAGAATTCGGCATCCAATGGACAAAAAGGAAAAAAACACTATGGGCTTCATATGTATGGTTTGACCAGACTTAGAAAACGAAGTAAAATAACTCTATTGCACCAAAACAAGATGTCTTGGTGGTGGCCTATTTGTTTCTTGAAAATTTGCTTCTAGACAATATGAATGGCTGGATCAAGCTGGACAATTTGCAAAAGTACAGATACCAACCATTTTTTCCTTCTTATACTTCTTCATATAGGCCACAATTTACCTTTGCACTTGTGAATGGGAGTTTTATTACAATTTTAGGCTTATGTTTCTCTTTTAGACTTCAAATATGGAATGAGTATGCGACAACTTGCTGCAGACAGCTGCTCTGCATCTTGTTACGACTATGTTGCATCACTTCTGATTGTTTCAAATTTACTGATTCTGTGAATGATCCTTTGAATTTGCTCCATGGTTACTTTCTCTTTCTTAACATGTAGACGTGGTTTTGTTTTTCACTGCTATTCAATTTCTACAGGTATATCGATTGGAGCTTTTCTTGGCCTCCAATTTGCTAGTGCAACATTCTTCAATTGGTATATTGACTATCTTCTGCAGTGTTCAGACTCTTCCTGAGTCTGCAAGTACTAGAGAGTTTTCGAGCTGAGTGTCTCCAGCCAAGCCATTTCCTTGTTGAGTCTCATTTTGTAAAAGCTACTATATTTTATATTGTTTTTATTTGTTAGATCATTACCAAGTTTGTCGCATGCCTGAGTTTGGGTCCAAAGAACAGGCTTTCTGAGTTTGAGACGAGTCCAAGTTTCAACCTGATCTTTTGAGAAATTATCTAGTTGAAGAATAACTTACCTTGGGTTTAAATGTCTTGTCTTTCATATTTGAAACTAGTATTACCAGGTATGGTGAATTGCCTAAACCTTGGTGATTTTCTACCTTACACGAACAAATTCAATGAAAATAATTGGATAAACAACAGTCAATCTATGGAAAATTATATATCCATATATCTATTTAAAAGTGCCATAGGAAAGTTCTTTGTATATCCATACATCTATATCTATATCCATATAAGCTAAAAATTGTCCCATTTTTGTCTGCATTCCCTGATCTGTTTGACTTCATTCTTCATCTACAAAATCTAAAGATTGAATTAAACAATCAAAGAAAAAAATTAAAATAATCATAACAAGGCAAAATGATTTTAAGGCAACTTGTTCATAGAGGCATTTGCAAGTCAATCTTATTTTTGTATGAAATGTGAAGTTTTTTATACATATGTATATTTATTTTAGACATTTGCGTTAATAAAAATATTTATTTATTTTTCTTTACAATCTTCATGGCAAATCTTATAGGTTTTTTCCCCTGATTTTTATCCTTGTCAAACTTGAACCCAGCCCAAACCTGGTGACTTAATTTGAAACTGTAATCAAATTATTTTGCTCTTCTCTGGGTAGTTGATTGTGCACGATGTCCGTTGTCATCCTTTCTTTATGTATGCATATGACAATCATTTTTTCTAATTATTGACTGCTTTACCCTCTTTTAAACACAGTATCCCCAAGATAACATCATAATATTATAGTATTGCATGTGGGACTGACATGCAGCATTTTGGCATTCATTTTCCCCATGATGGGTGCCAACTTATATAGGGAATTCGTTGCATGAGTAACTATTTGTTGGGCCCAACATGACCTATTCTATAGCAGCATGACTGCATTTTTGTCCATGAATTAGTTTGTGTATTTAATTCTGCATTTTCATTCATTTTCATACACAGGTTACACAAACCAACAAATGTGAATTGTTAGGTATGGTATTAGTGGAGACCAACATAAAACCAAAATTGGTTGATGGGCGTCCTTTGGCCTTCATCGTGTGAAGGTATCTTATTTGAGGCTCTAACCAACTCTACTCAACCAATTTTAGATTGCAAGTAAAAGTAGTGCAATTTTTTTTTTTCATTTGGGTATATGGGATTGAAACGGGTCCCACCCGTATTACATTATCACCACATAGTGGTATTATACTATTATTACAACAAAGCTCGGATATTATCCATGTATCGCTTTACAAGATTTGAACCTTGGTCTCCTTTTTTTTTATTTGTGGAAAACATCCCAAAAGGGATGCCACTTTCGGGTAAGACCCAAGGAGGCAGGGGTATCCATTCCGCCAAAAACGCCCAGGACTCGGACCTGGCCTACCACCTTTGACATACTCAAGGAGCAAACAAACACACAAAACCAATTTAAAAATAAGTAAATAAAAAATAACAACAAAAATAATAAAATAAAATAAAAAACATGCTCCTTGAGTGTGTCAAAAACAAAAGCACAACCAAACACGCACAATAAGATAAAAGAAACCACAACACGAACCACATAGAAAAACACAAGAACCACATAACAAAACACAAACAAGACAAAAACAACAGAACACTACAAAGACATAACCCCAAAAAAAAACATGAAAAATAAACACAACCAAAACCTAAAAAATAAAATAAAAATAAAAATAAAAAACAACCAACAACAGACAATAAACAAAAACAAAAAACATAGAAAACACTCACACATAAAAACACGAATTAACACAAACAAAGAGAAACCCAAGAACAAGAACGAAAAAAACACAAGAACAATAACAAAAAACATAAAAAAAAAACACAAAACAACAAAAACACAAGAACAACAAAAAACAACACAAAGAACACAAAAACAAAACAAAACAAAAGAACCCACCCACCTTAAAAAACTAAACAAAAAAACAAAAAAGAAAAAAAAAAAAAAATTGAACATAACAATGACCTATCTAGACCAGAAGACTATTAAGGCAAGAATCAACAGAGGAAACAAAAGAAAGAATAGAATGAGCTAGGGAACTAAAAAAAACTGAATGAACCAAAGAGAAGCAAAAAAAAAAAAAAAGCAAGAAGAAACTAGGTACCTTCAGAACTGGAGCCATCCAAAGAAATGATAGAAAGAAGAGCTTCCCTAATTTGAGAAGCCCACCATCTAGGAGGGTGGCCATAACAAGTAAGATCACCTTTGTCCAAAGCCCAATTAGCTAAAGCATCAACACTCTTGTTTTGATCTCTGACCACATGATTGTAATCAACTTTCAAAAATCCCATCTGGATTAATTGAATCTTCTCAATAATTCTTTTTATTCTCCAATCCACCTTATGATTCTTAGAAGGAGTCTTCAAGAGATTAATCATAAGTTGAGAGTCGGACTCAACTAACACCTTTTCCCATCCAACCTTAGTAGCCTCCTGAAGGCCTCCGAGGATACCATACCCCTCGGCAAGGTTATTGGAAAGAATACCCAAATTCTCAGCAAAAGTAAAAACCAGGGAGCCATCCGAAAGTCTACCAATTCCTCCCACACTGGCTTTTCCGGGGTTCCCTCTAGAGGCTCCATCGGTATTGACTTTTCCAAAATCCTTAGGAGGAGGTTGCCAATTTCTTGTCCTATCCATCTTACTAATACTCACATTCCCTTTAAGTTGGTTGCCCTTAGAAGATTTAATCTTCAATCTTTGCATCACTTGATCCCATCTTTGGTGGGAGTTTTGGGGGTGATTAAGGAGTTGATGGACTGATTCAACTAAGTTGGCTATGGTCTTTTGCCAAATATAGTGAATATCCTTCCTATCTTGATTAAAAATTCGGTTGTTCCTTTCATTCCAAATATTCCAAAGAAGAATGGTAGAACCCATCCAAACTAACTGCCTAATAAAATGATCAACACCCTCTTGATTAGGCCAATCCCTCCAAAGCTGTTCAAAAGTAAAAAAATTGGACCACTTGTAAGCCAAGTAAAGTGGCCATTCTCCTCCATAGCTCGGAGGCTAAAGTACACTCAATAAAAATATGGTTGAGAGTTTCTACATTCTCTTCACACATTTCACATCTAAAAGGGCCATGAAAACCACGCTTCATAAGTTGCTCACCGGTAAGCACCCTACGATGCAATAAAAGCCAATTAAAGAACCTCACCTTAGGCCAGAGCTTTTGAGCCCACAATCGAGAAAAGATGTCAGAAGAATGGTTGGGATTATTATGGCATAAGGTCAAATAACCTTGAGCAACTGAATACTCACCCTTAGTAGTGTTGTTCCATCCAAAACAATCTTTTTCATGGGACCAAGAGAGGGATCTCATATGAAGGATGCCTTGGATATCTTGTCTTTGCCTTTCCGGGATTTGAATAGGCCAGTCCTCAATAGGGATCCAATATCTACCAACCTTTGAATTACCGGTATGGTACCGACAGTAATTAGCCACCTTTATCCAATTAGCTCGGTGAAGCTCCTCCATCCAAGGCCTCCAATCGGGAAGCCGAGTTATCAAAGGCTTGTGACCATCCCAAGAATCTGTCCAAAAATTTGCCTGTTGACCATTATGAATGATCCAAAATAAATTTTTCTTTATCAAATCCTCACCGAGTCTTAAGAACTGCTAAAATGGGAGAACCTTTGGTAGGAAGTTGATAGCGAACAAGGTCTTCGGGACTTTTGTTCTCAGCATATTTAGCACGGAGATTATTGGCCCAAAGAGCATTGGGGTTATGCAACATCCTCCAATATAATTTAGCAGCTAAAGCTTTGTTGTTATTAATAGAAGACCGGAATCCTAACCCCCCTTCATTCTTAGGAAGACATAAAGTATCCCATTTCACCAAGGCCCATTTTCTTTTCTCCTTAGTACCACTCCAAAGGAAACGATGACTGATTTGATCCAATTCTCGAAGAACAGCCTTTGGGATATTCAAAACGGAAGAAACATAAATAGGAATAGCTTGAAGGACTGATTTTACCAAGGTGATTCTACCCCCAGAAGAAAGCCACTGGTTGGTCCACTTTCCAATTTTCTTCTTGACTTTGTCCAACAACCAATTCCAATCTTTATTTTTCTGCCTTTGAATATTTATGGGAATACCTAAATAAGTGATTGGAAGGGAGGTCTTCTTATATCTTAATTTATCCAAGACCATGGATTCCTGTCTAGCGGAGCAGTGAAAGAAAATAACTTTAGATTTGTCTTCATTGATCAACTGCCCGATAGCCTTAGAAAAACAGCTAATGATTTGCTTAATATTAGAAGCTTCCTTAAGCTGTAGCTTTACCTAAAAGAGTAGAGTCATCCACAAATTGAAGATGAGAGATAGGTCTAGCTCCATGAGCAATGGTAACTCCCTCAAGGGTTTTGTTTTCCCTCTTTTTGGTTATAGTCCTACCCAAGCATTCAACAAGAATGATGAATAAATAAGGGGATAGCGGGTCACCTTGCCTAATACCTCTGGAAGCTGGGAATGACTGAGAAGGCCTGCCATTGATAAGAACTAAGTAGGAAACTGAAGAGATACATCCCATAATCCAATCCATCCAATCCTTAGAGAAACCAAATTGCCTCAAAACTTTGATAAGGAAGTGCCAATCCACTCTGTCATAAGCTTTGGATAAGTCTAACCGAATGAACATGGAAGGAGATTTTTGCATATCCATGGAATGGATGGCTTCCTGAGCAAGAACTATCTCATCTACTATTTGACGTCCTTCCACATAACCCCCTTGCTCTGGGGAAATAATCTTATGCAAAAGAGGCTTCAACCTTTCTGCCATGATTTTAGTAATGATTTTGAGAAGAACATTACATAAAGCAATAGGTCTAAAAGCTGAGATATGATCAACCTCTTGAGCTTTTGGAACAAGAGTAATATAAGTTTTATTGATAACCTTCAAAATTTCTTTGGCTTTCCTGGCTTCTTCCACCACCTCTAATAAATCAACATGAAGGATATCCCAGAACTCTTGGTAGAACTCAATGGGAAAACCATCGGGACACGGGGTTTTCCCTTTTTGCATTTTAAAAACTACTTGTTGAAGCTCATTGATAGTAACAGGAGCAGTCAAAATAGAGTTCTCCTCAGAAGTGATAAGAGAAGGGATTGCTTGAAGAACATTTTGTTGTGAAGCTGAGTCAAGAGGAGTAGCGGCAAAAAGATTGGAAAAGTAATCAACAACAATAGAGTTCATGCCATCCCAAGTATAAACAACATCTCCAGAATCTGATTTTAAGGAAGAAATAAAGTTGTGAGATCTTCGAGCTAGAAGAGATTTGTGGAAGAAATTTGTGTTTCGATCTCCTTCTTTGAGCCATTGAATTCTAGATTTTTGCTTCCATAAGATTTCTTCTCTTTTTTCCCATTCCTCTAAGCCGAGTTGTGAGTTTAATTTCATCTGCACTTCTCTTCTCTGTGAGGCCATCTAAACGGATTTTCTTATTCAAATTTTCAAGATGAGCAATAACTTCATGTTTTTTTTATGAACATCCCCAAACTCTTTCCGGTTCCAAGTCTTGATTTTGGATTTAATGTATTGCAGTCTTTTGGCAAAACAGAACATCTTAGTCCCATGCCTAGGTTTACCTTCCTTCCACCATTGTTGCACACGAGGTCTGAAGGAAATGTCTCTAAGCCACATTAATTGAAAACGAAAAGGAGAGAAACTCACATTGGTTTTCCACATTTCCACCATGAGTGGCCAATGATCCGAACCAACATTATTAAGAGTCTTCACTTTAGGAATGTGACCATGGATTAAGAAATTTTCAGAGAGCAAAAACCTATCCAATCTCTCCATTATACAAGCTAAGCCTTGCCTTCGTTTAGACCAAATCATAAGACCATTATCTCGGTTGGATATCCACAAGATGGAGGTTTGCAATATATTCGCTCATGAGGTCGGTGCTTTTGTCCAAATTTCTATTTCCCCCCTTTTCTCATCCAGAGAGAGGATGGTATTGAAATCTCCTCCGATCAAGATCCAAGCTTCAGGAAAATGAGAGATAATATGAGTAATATCCTTCCACTGTCTTCTTTTTTCCTCCAAAGAAGTCGGAGCATAAACGGTAATGCAGAGCATAATTTGGTTGGAATGTCTACTTTGAATAGCTATAGCCAACAAACCCCAACTGCCAACCATATGGTGAATAACTACCTCTTTTGGGTCCCAAAGACAAGCAATGCCACCAGAAGTCCCTTGGGAAGGGAAACGACTTTTCCAGCTGGCCAAATTTTACTGGCAATTGAGTCCATATCCTCCATTGACATCTTTGTTTCTTGAAGGAAAACAAGATGTGGATGATTTATCTGAATCATTCTTCTAATTTCATTTTGTTTTGAAAGACTCCCTTTGAGTCCTCTAATATTCCAAGTGATGATCTTCATTAATACCAGGGCTAAAAAAGTTGGGAAGGGCATTAATCTTACCTTCCTCTACAAGCTTTTCACCTTCTTTTACCATATGATATTGATTGGTCTTGCGACCTGCTTTTTGATTAGAATCCATCTTCAATTTTTTTTCCCTGTTTCTTGACTTATTCCAATTGAATCCGAGATGGCTTCTAACCTTGAAGAATGCTCGTACACAACCAAAATTTTACTAGATGGTTCAACGGAGTCTATATTGGGACCTGCATTATTTGAAGTTTTGACATTTGAAAGATTGTTTTTCTTGTGTAAATTTTCTCCCTTTTTTTCTGTTGAAAACCTTTGATTTGTTGGTTTGTCTCCGAGTTCTTCCCTTCATATTTAAATTGTGTTTCTAAGATTTCAGTTTCCATTATTTCCTCTTCCTCACTTGGGACATCATTTGTGGAAAGGATTTCAAACATATTAGCAGATGACTTTGATTGATCCTTCATAACTGGTTTTTTACGAGTGTTCTTCTTCTTAGGTATTTGGAAACCTGCTGAGTTTATATCTTCTTTCTTTTGATCAGGAATTTTATTTGGGCAAGCCCTGGCCAAATGACCATATTCATGGCAAATTCTACAACGAAAAGGAATGTTCTCATAGTCCACTACTTGCTCCCAAGTGTCTTCCCCAAATTGTAATGTGATCTTTTTAGGTAGGGGTTTGTCAAAATCCATTAAAACACAAATCCGAGCATAAATAATATGTTCAAAATTTTGAGTACAATCAGCAGTCATCATAAAAGTTCCTAAAGAGTTTCCAATTGAAGAAAAAACAGTAGGATTCCAAAATTCAATAGGGAGGCCAAAGAGTCTAACCCACACGGGAGCTATAGAAGGCATCTCTTCTTCGGCTTTAAATTTAGTATGCCAGGGCTTCATGAAAAGCCCTGCCCTTCCAAAAAACCAAGGACCCCCTTGAAAAGTTTTCTCTCTATCTTCATTATTAGCAAATAAAACAAGAAAATAACCATTTGGATAAATAGAGATTTGTAACTCACCTTTAGTTTTCCAGCTTTTTGCAGCCCAGACTTTGAAAGCGAGATATACTCGGACGAAAACCCACGAACTGACAAATTAGTCCTTTTTTTCCAAATCTTCAATGTCAGTCTAAATGTTACCCATATCAAGCTTAACAATAGGAGTTCCATCGGCTTCTTTAAGACATCCTGACTCCGTTTTCCTGGGATCAATCTTAGGCATTCTTAGAGGTTTATGGGAAGCCCTAAGATTGATATTAGCATTGGGCTGAGGCTGTCCACCACGAGGGGCATCCCTAAAATTCATTTTTGGGGCTGAGTCTTCGAAATTCTTACCCTTGACGGGGGTTTTCACAGTAGAATTATTTTGTGGGTGCACCTTAGCACCAGATTCACTTGAGATATGAGCCATTTTTTGATCAACTGCTTGAAACTTGTTTCGTGATCTCTTTAATCCTTGCCCTAGACGTCGTGGAAAGGTATGGTTTTCACTTTTCTTTTGTGCAGCAAATTGGAAGCCGTTGTCACTCAAGTTCACGGTATGATCTGTTGAAAGACAAATTTCTAACCCATCTTGGATCCCCTGCAACATTTCCTGCTAAAATATTGAGCATAAACCACAAAAATATTGGCCGCTAGGGCCCGAAGGCCCTAAAAACCAACCTCTGGAGCTGCTTGCACTCAACCCGGATGAAACCCTCGCATAGCCGCTTGCCAAATATCTCGTTCACACATAGGGATGCGCTAGGATCTGTGTTGCTCCAAATGATATGAAAATTGGTGGAGACGTTCTAGGGTTTTTCAGGCATCTACCCTCAAAATTTCAGCTCAATCCGAGTCCGGATGAGTGAGATATGGCCGAAACGAGTTCGACAGTTTGGGCAGTCCTGCGAAAAACGTCCAAAATTGTGATCCCTTCTCCCCTTGGTCTCCTCCTTAAATATTGAGGAATCTAACCTGTTGAGCTAATGCCACTTGATCTTTAAACTGAGGGGTCCTGGTCCCCGCTACCGGGGTTTGAACTTGGGTCTCTTGGATGAAAACCCAAGGACTTACCGCTACGGTATCCCTCACGAGTCTGTAAAGGTAGTGCAATTATTTCACAAGTACAATGTTTTTATTTCATGCATGCATTCCTTTTAATCTTTTCATCAGTGTTACAAAAAAAAAGTTCAAAAATTACAAAAATCATAGAAATTGCAATATTTTCAGACTTGATGTTTTTTAATCCTAAACTGGAAAGTTGCAAAAAATTGGGGAAAAGAGAGAAAATATCTTAAAAAGGTTATATTATTTCCAAAATTATAGCTATCTTGTTATTTTTAAAGATTATTTTTAGATTTTGTCAATTCTTTTGATTAATTCTGACCTTATTTTTTTTCTGTGCCATTGCCAATCATGAGTTGCTCAATTTTTATTTTCATTTCATTGTAATTGTCTTTATTTGGATACTGTCCCTAATGAGATATTTAGGTTTGGTGAGTCTGATTACTTTACCATGGTATTGAAAAATTTTCATTGCCCTCTTAGAATGTTTCCCTTTGGTCTTTCTCCAATTATGGGTTATGCCCTGTATGGTGGGTCTCATTCCAATCATGTTTTTACCCAATAGCATGAATTGTACTCCACTCAAGGGTTGCACCCACTAGCTGGGTCTTACTTTAATTATGGTATTGAAGATTTCCATTTCCTGCTCACAATGTTTCTTTTTTGTTCTTACCCATTTATGGGTTACATCCTCTTGGATGGGTTGTGCTATACTCATGGTTACATGCAATAATATGGGTTGTACTTCACTCATGGGTTGCATCCTGTAGGTAGGTTACTCCAATCATGGGTTACATCTAATAGGAAGGGTTATACTTCAACCATGGATTACATCCAATAGTTTTTCTCTTACTTTACTTGGGTGACATCCAATTATACAAGATCTTTCAATAGTATGGATCTTATTTGAGTCATGTTTTACACCCAAATAATGTGGGTTTTACTCTATTCATAGCTTACAACCAGCATCTTTCTTTTCATTGTATTTAACACTTAATCAATATAATATATCTTCCATATCATGAAAACTAGCTTACAAATAGCACCGCACACATTGACTAGTCTTGATTATGATAGTTTAATTTAAAATTGTAACTTTGTACATTGTAATACATTTTATTTTGAACTTGCACTCTATATTATATATTACATAGTATAATTGCACTGTACACTCTGAAGTGCAAAGTAATGCTCCTGAGTTGTGCATTTGTATTTATTTGTATATATTTTATATATTGATAGGTTTATGCCAAGTATAACTTTAATACATGATATAAGGAGTGAGACTTGGTAAGTGTTTTAAGAACTCATTGAGTGGCGAGCTGAGTCATAGAGAACTAGTCTCTGTGACTTGACTTGTGAGTTCTTATTTAAAAAAAAAATCATCAAGTCTATTCAAAAACTTGACAAGACTTATGACTTGCTAGACTTGGGAATCTTGACAAAAAGAACTTGACCCGTGAATGGGGGCATAAAACTCAAATTTTTTAAATTTTCCTCTTTTTCACATACTGTCCATTGGGAGAGTTGAAAGGAGGCCTAATCAGTCAGAATAAACAAGATTCTGCAGCCTAACTTTGAATTTTTGTTATTATAAAACAATTGCTGTTCGAATTTTATTTTGGCTATGTAGCACTTTGGATTGTGAGTACCAATTGGAGTGTGTTTGAGTACATTCACTCCAAAAAAACACAACAAACTAAGTATAGGCTGAATGACTCTGTTTATTCAGTAGAACCTTTGCCTTCAACATAAACAAATAATTATGGGGCAACTGATTTATATCAAAATATCCATTATTTGAGTGGATTGTAGAGCGCAAACAGCCCTTCTTTGTATGGGATTAATTAGAGAAAGAGGTAGATGCAAAGGTGCATGAGTAAACACAGGTGCAAGAAGAGCAGACACAAAACGAGTGAGAGATCAAAGGACAAGGGAAAGTTTCCTATTCGATAGATGAGTTATAGACTTATAGTGGAATGTTTTGATATTTTCTACCTTTTTTGTATCATCAAATTTTGAGATTCAATATAAATCTATTATTTGGTCCTTAAATTTATTTATTTGATGTGCATTTGTTCTTTTTGAGCTTAGATCATTAAATTGTGCGTGTTGCACAGTTTACTAGATGTGACATGCATAAGAAAACATTTATTTCCTTGGAAAAGTTCAATGGGTGCATTAATTCATACATCATTTATTTTCCGAGTTTTTTATTGACTCCTGAGTATGGGTCAGAAATGTATTCCTGAGTCTTTGCTGAGTGCAAGTATCGCTACTATGATACAGACACACACATATGCGCATATGTTCTTATTTTCCAACCATGATCTGGATTGTCCATATTTTTTGGAAATGTGGAATTTCCCTTTTTTTGGGCCTTCCAAACAAATTTGGATTTTTGAACCTTATTAGTATGGAGCAAACTAGCTTTGGCAAATTTTTGACATTGGACCAAGTGTAACATATTGTCTTGTGTACTTGTATAAATGTGTAGGTTGGGTCTTTGACCAAGTAGAAACTTGCTGGTTAGACTTTTAGGCCAGTCATTCTAGCTTTGTGTTTATTTTGTAACTGAGATATCTGATGTGCTAATTATAATTGTTTTAAGCGGTGAATAGAGAAGTTTTAATGAGTTTTATGTGGTGAGGAGATAAGTAGTTGCGATTTATTCATTGATCAGGTAAGTGATAATCAGCTTAAATTTCAACCCAAAAAAAGAAATGAATTGACTTAATTTGCAAATATGAAACCAATATTTTCTTTGCAATTATGCTGTGTTTACTATGGTCTATCTTGTGATCTCTTCCCTGATACAAGGCTGTGGTTGCTGTAAATTAGCACAATTTTATTTGCTACATTGCTCTCTATACAGAATGTATAAAACCTTTATGCAGAATTGATAAAATGTTTGTGATCTTACCTAGCAGGCTTAGTCCTTTAAGAATTTTGTTGATTAATGGATTTGTTTCATATTATGATTGTTAGTTGATCCTTTTAACAGCTTTGGTCAATACATGTGAATATCCATATTTTCATTTTTATATTTGTGTCATGAAGAGTTGCATTGATCAACAAATGAAAATTTGACAGTGATTGATTTAGATGGTTAGTGAATCCTTAATCTCTGATTCAATTGCATTTGGATCTCTTGGTTGATCATTTGTAGTGTTTCCTATTTGCTTGAGGATTTCTTGTAGCCTCTAAGACTTTTATATATATTTTTCAGTGAATGGGTTCTTCACATACCTCTTGTTCTTGTAATGGGAATGGCAACAACAGTTGATGCTCTGAGGAAACTACTGCCAACACGGGCAATACAACATCTACATTCTCAAAGGTTTAACTTGACATATCCTCTCGAGCGGCTTGAGGCTGTTGTTATTGCCGTATTGATTGAATCCTTTTGCGGATTTGATATTGGGTACAACATTGCAAAGTTTTTGTACAGCTTCTTTTTGAGGCAGGATGGCACAGTAACCTCCGTTCTGAGGGCTCTGAAGGTTAGTTTTGAAGCTTTACTTTTGCTATTAAAGTATAATTCCTGTGGGATCATCCAGATATTAGTGGTCTTCTGTCTCATGGGATTTACTTGTAATTGCTTGTTTATTGCATGAATTTGCAGATAGCATGCATGGAGCACTTTTGTTCGGAACCATTGAGCTTCCTATGCAAAGAATTAACTCAGAATGCAAGCAAGGTTTCTGCATATTGACTTGATATTACCTGTTCTGTGTTTTATTATTAATATTATCTATGATCAAGAGGCAGCAGTGGATCAAAGCATATTCATTTAGGTGTGGTTTTAGTGTTTAGTCTGAGGGAAAACATATGCTTTAGTCGTGTCAGGCTTATATAGTTAAGCTAACCTACAGTGCTTTCTGAACTGTTTTCTATACAACTTCTATAGTTTTAGTGCTACAAATTCTGCTAGAAACTTATTAAATATTTGTATGAGGTGCTGCTGTAAGTTTTCATTAGTTGCCACTTCAAAACAGTGGCAACTAAGATGGAACGTTTTAAGGATTGTGATCGTGTAATTCTGAATTTTAACCAATAATTCAGGAAATTTGGGAAGATATGTGCAAAGCATTACCTAAGGTCATGGTAAAGTATGCAGCAGATCTACCCTCAGTCAAAGCGTAAGTGTTGAATGTGCTAGGCTGTGAGGCTTTTATGAAGATTAGCTTTCCATTTGTGATATTGCAAGTCATAACTGCTTATTTTTTGTCTGGAGTATGTTCTTGTAGGGGACAATTTATAATTAGTACTATGTGTGATATAAGCTTTATGCTTGTGAGCAGACATATTAAGTGTGAAGAGGAAGAAATTGGTATGAAATTGGCTGCTGGCTTGCTAGATATCAAGAGAAGGAAACAGAACTGGAGCACAGTACTTATGGTAAGTGGCCTGTAATATTCAGAATTGAAGTTGTAATTAGTTCATTTTCGTGGTTAGATCATATAAACAAACACGATCAGGTACATTGTTGTACAAGGAGATTGTAGAAATCAGGATGGTGCTGTCTATGTACACTGAAGAGTATGGTGGTTTACAAATTACTAATTAGTGATGTGTATAAATATTTCCACAACAAATACTTTTGAAATAAAGGATATGAAAGAAAATTAATTGGCGTTCCATTTAACAAAAACTGAAACTCTTATTTTCAGTCATCATTATATAGATCTAAGCAGCAAGCAGCATAGCACACATCTCAGTACCTCATGCACAGATTCTATCTCATCCTAGGTTTGATCACCGGTAGATGAGACTTACAAAATTCCACACATGTGATCCATAGTTAGATAGCTTTTACTAAATAAGGAAATACTATTAGCTTCCATCAAATACTTTTTTCTCAAAAGCTTTGACCACATCTTGTCTTCTTCAAGGTACAACCTCCATTCTAGCTTGGCACCTAACATAAGATTCATGATTAAAGAAGACCTAAGGCTATCACCTCCAACAGATTTTGGAAGGCAAACTTCATATTTCATATGTACATTACCATAAAAAAACCTTTGGATTTTGTTGATCCTTTCATTCACTAAGCTTGGGATCTTTGATATAAACATTGTGTACATTGGGATGGAATGAAGAGTTGCTTGAATGAGCTGTATTTTGTCTGCCATCGGCAGAAGTGTCCCCTAGACCCAACATATCTGAATTTTCTCAATTATGGGCATAGGAACAAAACCATGTTGGATCTGGTTTAAATCAATATTGGATTGGACTTTTTGGACCATCAAGATTGGTTTGATCTGATCCATAGCCTTCCTTGCTAATAAAAATTCCCAATACTATTTGAGCTTTGGCCTTGAAATCTTATGAATGTTTTGCTTTTTTGTATTTGTTTGTGTATAATTCACATATTGATATATTTAAGAAAAATATTTTAGATTTTCTTATATTAATTAATTTGGCCTATAGCTGGTTAAGAATCCTTTTAACTCCTTAGCTTCTTTGATTGATGTAGGCATCAAAACTGACATGGTGCCAACAGACATGCTGTTGTAGCATTGGGTCGTCATATAAGTGGTTTTAAATGTGAGCATTTTGTCATGCACATAGTTTGCTATAGTTTATTGTATGTAGGTTGTCTCATGTTGATGTTTGATGCCTAATATTTGTAATATAGTAGGGGATACTTTTAAATTTTGTGTATGCAAACATAAGGTAGTTGGTGCTTCGACAATTACTAGTCATCCCCTCGATGATCCTCTTGTATATACTCATCCCTTACTTGTCTAGAGATGTACATGTTGCATATGGTAATCAATTGTTCATACTTGTTTGAGCATTGTATGAGTATTGCTATGCATATGAGATTGGATTGTCATTATGTTGTAGATGATAATTACATTCATGTTTTGTGAGTTCTTTTGAATTTATTTCTATTTGCTATTGTATGTTATTTCTTTACACTATGAAGGATACACAATTGCTATGCTACATTTGGTGTCATTGTTCCAATGAGGTTGGGTGGGGAAATTTTGACAATATATGAAGTGTATGAAGCTGTAGACAATGAATGTGGGGTGAGTCTACACAGATTCAAGTGGATTGCCCAACGCACGACTGCCACAAACAACAAATATGGTATAAACGACATGTGTGGAGGCATGACAAAGTCTAATGGAAACATGAGAGCCTCTTACACAGACGAAAGTGTAGAAGGTGAGCCTTTTGTAGAGTCCCCTTGTCACGAGGGAATAAAAGGTGTGCAAACACCTTTGCATGTCCTTGTTTTTGTACAAAGACCTATTGATATCAGTGACGATGTTGTTTTGATCGTTTAAGGTGGTAGAAGGACTGGTCTCCAAAAACCCAACATGTGTGGCTTGTTGGATAGGAGGAAAGTCCTCAAACGAAAGATATTTTCTCCATGAGGAAGAAGTGTAACACAAGAAGGGCAAGCTTGGTGGGGAACATGGTTGATGTCAACAAAAGAAAGAAAGATGGTGGAGTTTGAATGTACTAGCAAAGCAAGTGACAACGTGTGCATAGAAGATGAGGTTCTTGTAAACGACTGGCACATAGATGAAGAGGTTCACCTAGGCAAAGATGTTTGTGTAGACGGAGAAGGTTGTGCAAATGATAGTAGTGTAGTGGAGGTCGTGATGAAGGAGGTGGTGAAGACTGTGACACAGTTGGTTGTGAAAGCAATGAAAGTGATCAATGACTAACTCCAACGTTGACACAATTATGGGAGGGAGTGTTTGAAGGTGCTGAGGAAGAGAAATTCACGATATCGCCTTAAGGGCATTTACTTGCAATGTATATCAATTATAAAGCATTAAAAAGGAAAGATGGCATAAGCATGTAATCTACTGAAATGAGACAACATAGACAATAAAGATAATCAAATTCTCTATCTATTCATTCATTTATAGCTTTAAAACCAGATTACAAGATGTCCCCTTGAGGGCTTCACAAATTTGATACATTTCATTACAAATCTTCAAGGGATCTAGTCCCTTGGAAGGAGGCCTTTAAGGCGATAAATAATAGTGTTGTGAATTCCTGCTTCCCACACTCGAGAGCTATTGTTGGGCTGATAATATTGTGCCTCCTTAGCTCCTCCTCTTGCCTAGCATTCCTATTCCTGAAGACAAGGGATTGAAAGGGGATTAAAAGCATCTGCGTTATAGAATAAAGCCATTAAACCATGAAAAAGGAGCATATTCTACAACCATAAAAAGTGATCTACATGCATGAAAACTGATCTACATTAAGCATAAACATATTTTAAGCTATTCTAAATGCAAACAAGGAAATTTGGAAGCAATATCAAAGGTGAAACAATGCAGAAATGGTGACCGTTCCTGGGTGAGCCAGATAAACTTGCAATCTTGGGGACCTCAAATCCTGCATCAAAACTCCTCCAAATTGCTTCAAATTTGGACCAGAGGTTCCTCTAGACATTCCCAAGGGGTCTATGGAGGAATTTATCTGAAATTCCAATCTATTTGGTGACCATCCCTAGGTGTGACATACACAGACTGCTCACCGTCCCCAGGTGGGATGGTTACAAAACTGCCTTAGTTTTGTCACCTATGCCTATGGAAATTGGTCCAAAACTTGGGTAGGGGTGTTGTCGACAGATGGGGCCAAAGAATACTTCAATTTGGCCGGTTTGGGATTAATGGATCGAGCCTATTTCCCCTGAAATCACCTTCGAATGAAGAGGGTTTCAAGGCTAAGGAAAGGGCGAGTTTTGGTTTGCAAATAGTGAGGGTTGATTTGTGCAGCACTTCGTTGCATAAATCATCAAAGTCTCCTCTTTTGAAATGAGGGTTTGGACCTCCTTTTATAGCCCAAAAGGGCATCTAGGGCAAAATGGCATCTTTGGCCATGCGAGGCAGGTGATGCCACATGTCCTAATCGCGTCATTGATTGATTGGGAGAAGGTTGCCCCTTTGGTGCTCCCAATCTACTGCCTTGCAGTCTATTAGCAGGTCCCCAATCAATTTGGGGTGATTGGATGCGTTAATGGTAGTCTTTGATTGCCATTTAGCGCATCCTTTGACTTTTTCAAGGGTCCAGTTAGGGGCCGTCCCACCCAGGGATGGTTATGGATGGTCATCCCTAGGTGGGACGGTCACCAACTATGACCGTCCCTTGGTGGGACGGTCACCAGGAGGTGCCCCAAAACTGCCCTAAACTGCTAGGAACCCTCCAAACTGAGTTTTGGAGCCTTTTGGAAGCCTTTTGCTAGCCTAGAGGGGTGCCCAATAGGGCCATATGTTGTCGATAAGAGGGCATATGTGATGCATTGATAGTCTTATCCGATTTACGCGATTTAGGTGTCTACAGATGCCCCATTTTTGGGATGCGTGATGTGAAACAAAGCGTTGAGCAAAAATAGATCACTAAATCATCGAATGATCAAGGTTGTTCATTAACCTAATCAACTTTGGATGCCTCCATTGTGGAAAGAGCATACATTCTTAGAATCCTTTCTATTGACATAGTCGAAGGATCGATTGCAGGTATACCTTTCAGCCGTGTTGTAATGATAGTCTTATGGGGCTTAGGGCATACTAGGTCTTGGTGCCTTGTATTCTTGTAAACCTTTACATGGGTCAATTCCTAAGGTTTCAAGGAGGTCAAGCCTATTTGATTTGCTTCTTATGCTGATTCTTTGCCCCAGCATGGGCTTGAAAATTTATCTTTAGCCAAGATTCTTTTGAATGCATGGAATTTACACTTCTGAGTGTTTTAATGTTGATTCGATTTTTGAATTCATTATTATGACTACCCCCTCAAGCGATGAGTCGATGAGGGCATGAAAAATGCTAAAGCGATGAGTCGCTTGACACATATGACTTAATTGGGGTAACTCTTTGTTTTGCCCATGGTACTAAATACCTGTTTGGAGGTGATTTTTGACTATTTTGATGAATAGTTTTGGAAGCAAAAGGCCAAATATCTCATTCCCGTGGAGTGGTCCAGCCATGGAGGCCTTCTTGGGGATGAAAATAGACACTTTTGATGCATCCAAAAATACTATAGGTTCAGTCTTGATCTCTCCTATTTTGTTGACCTTTTTGCCTTATTTTTGGTGGGTTTTTGGCCCATTTTTTGAGTTTTTTAAGTTGTTTTTGAATTTTGATTTTTTGGAGTGTGAGGTCTGAGGACCCACTTGATTGTAGCCCATAGGCATTTTTTGGATTATGATGTATCTTTTGGTCCCATACACACACACACACACATATATATATATGAGTTTCTATTATCATCATGTGTTTCCTTATTGCTTTATGAGATGTATGCAATGCTTATATTTGCTATATGATGTTATGATGGATGTCTAACATGGATGCATGTATTTATCCTATGATTTGATTTGATGATATGTAGATGTGGATGCTTTATTTATATGCTTTTGTAAATTAAAATATATGCATAAAATAGTCAGTGGTCATCTAAATATTATTGCTAATATTTATCCGGTATCTATCCTAGTTCATGAACATCACTTAATAAACAAAAGTTTAAATATGTATGATTGGATGTAATGATTGATTTGATTTAATTTTATATGATGGATTTGTGATGACTATTTTGATGCATTATATGCTAGCACCATAGACTATACAAAATGTATCTTTGTTATTTTCATGTTATTATAACACTTTATGTAATGGATTTTGTAATTTTGACAAATATGTGACAACATGATGTAAAATGAAATGGATAATGTAATGTGATATGATATTATTTGATAGTTTTGAAGAGACTCAAACACTCTAGTTACCTAATCAAAAGTCATATACTAACTATACAAGATCTTTTGACAAAGTATGCACCTACTAAGATAACCAAGATAATCAATATCCCTGTGTGTGCATGTGAGTTCATTACCATGATAACACATAAGATTACCCTAGTGCAAATGGGATTTATTCAGCCCATCGACACTAGAGATCATTCTACGAGTCTCATTATCCTGAGTTTCGTACTTAGTTGGATTAGACCACTATATAACCTAGGTTACAACAAGCTAGCTCATCCACATTCAAACATTGGTCTATACCTAAACAAGTTGCTTAAGTGATAGACATATCATCATGCGAGAGGCTACCGCCATTGACAAGTAGGCTATCCACCAAACCTGTAATGAGGATCACCTTATGGTTCTCTAATGCTGAGAATTCTAGGGATTCAAGTTCAAGACTCCCTTATTTTCTTTTAACTTTGACTTTCTCAAGGGAGTTGCTCATTTTGATTTGGTGAGCAAGGGATTTTAGTAGTGGTGAGAACCACTATTTCTTTTGCTTTTCCTAGTGATAATAATCACTGTTTCTTTATACATATTTTGAAGTGATGATAATCACTATTTCTTGTTGGAGTACTTTGAAGGGATAATAATCACTATTGATTTTTCTCTTTGGGATACTTGCCCCAGTGTAGGGCAAGGGATTTTGGGTAAGGAGGAACTTGTCCTTTTGTCAATTCTCAGCATCTTTGAACCATTCGCACAGGGGGATGAGCAAGATAACCTTTTCGCTTGAAAGTAACCTAGACCACTTTACAGTTTTCATATTTCCTTGCGCTAGACTTGGATTTATTAATGTGAAAATGTGTTGGGATTTTGATGTATACCAAGCATTATCCAAGCAGGATTCTACCTTCTAAAGATCATGATAGCTTTCTACAAAATCTGAGAAGACAACTAGATATGGCTGAGTGACCGAAAACTTTAACTATGTTTTACTAACAATGGCTAAGTGACGGGAAATAGACATATAATGTAAAGTGTAAATGTAAATGGTATATGTAATGTAAACAAGTGGTAATATTGACTCATAATAACAATGATTTTAATAGATGCCTAGTGTACAGACCTGGTGCTAGACATGTATGATCAATTTGGAATGATGCATAATGCAATGATGAGAATGCCTAATGCAATTTATATGAAGTGCAATGAAGCAATATTTTTGTATTTTGATGATTTTAATGATGTTTTTGAAATTTTTGATATATATGTATATACATGTTGACCAATGGGCTTAATGAATGCCATTGGGGCTTTTGGGTGACCAAAGGGCTTATAGATGCCTTTGGAGCATTTCGGGATGACCTAGGCAATCGTAGACTGCCTAGGAACGTTTTATTTTGACCTAGACGGTTATAGACCACCTAGGGACGTTTGATGGGGACCAAAGGGCTTATAGATGCCTTTGGGGCTTTTTGGATTGACCTAGATGATCGTAGATAGTCTAGGAGCATTTTTATTTGACCTAGACGGTCATTGACTGCTAGGAGCCTTTTGGGTGACCTAGACGGTCAGCGACACTTAGAAAGTGTCTACGACTGCCTAGGGGCATTTGATTGTGACCAAAGGGCTTATAGATGCCTTTGGAGCTTTTAAGGTTGACCTAGATGATCGTAGATAGTCTAGGGGCTTTTTTATTTGACCTAGATGGTCAAAGACCGCTAGGAGCCTTTAGGGTGACCTAGACGGTCAGTGACACTTAGAAAGTGTCTATGACTACCTAGGGGCATTTGGTTGTGACCAAAGGGCTTATAGATGCCTTTGGAGATTTAAGGTTGACCTAGATGATCGTAGATAGTCTAGGAGATTTTTATTTGACCTAGATGGTCAAAGACCGCTAGGAGCATTTTAGGTGACCTAGACGGTCAGTGACACTTAGAAAGTGTCTACGACTACCTAGGGGCATTTCATTGTGACCAAAGGGCTTATAGATGCCTTTGGAGAATTTAAGGTTGACCTAGATGATCGTAGATAGTCTAGGAGCATTTTTATTTGACCTAGATGGTCAAAGACCGCTAGGAGCATTTTGGGTGACCTAGATGGTCAGCGACACTTAGAAAGTGTCTACGACTACCTAAGGGCATTTGATTGTGACCAAAGGGCTTATAGATGCCTTTGGAGCATTTAAGGTTGACCTAGATGATCGTAGATAGTCTAGGGGCATTTTTATTTGACCTAGATGGTCAAAGACCACTAGGAGCATTTTAGGGTGACCTAGACGGTCAACGACACTTAGAAAGTGTCTACGACTACCTAGGGGCATTTGGTTGTGACCAAAGGGCTTATAGATGCCTTTGGAGCTTTTAAGGTTGACCTAGATGATCGTAGATAGTCTAGGAGCTTTTTATTTGACCTAGATGGTCAAAGACCACTAGGAGCATTTTAGGGTGACCTAGATGGTCAACGACACTTAGAAAGTGTCTACGATTACCTAGGGGCATTTCATTGTGACCAAAGGGCTTATAGATGCCTTTGGAGCTTTTAAGGTTGACCTAGATGATCGTAGATAGTCTAGGAGCTTTTTTATTTGACCTAGATGGTCAAAGACCGCTAGGAGCATTTTGGGTGACCTAGATGGTCAACGACACTTAGAAAGTGTCTACGACTGCCTAGGGGTATTTTATTGTGACCAAAGGGCTTATAGATGCCTTTGGAGCTTTTAAGGTTGACCTAGATGATCGTAGATAGTCTAGGGGCATTTTTATTTGACCTAGATGGTCAAAGACCGCTAGGAGCATTTTAGGGTGACCTAGACGGTCAGCGACACTTAGAAAGTGTCTACGACTGCCTAGGGGTATTTGATTGTGACCAAAGGGCTTATAGATGCCTTTGGAGCTTTTAAGGTTGACCTAGATGATCATAGATAGTCTAGGGGATTTTTATTTGACCTAGATGGTCATTGACTGCCTAGGAGCATTTTGGGTGACCTAGACGGTCATTGACACTAAGGAAATGTCATAGACTACCTAGGGGCATTTTATTGTGACCAAAGGGCTTATAGATACCTTTGGAGCTTTTTGTAACTTTGATTACTTTGTGATTCTAGGAGGAAGGTGCAATACCTTGTGTACCCCCAACATTTGTGGTGATCAAAGGAAGCAAGGAAGGTGCAATACCTTTAGGATCCTCAATTTGCTTCATTTCTTGTGATGTAAATAGTGGGGAAGGTGTGACACCTTGGATACCCCCAGTATGTACTATGTTTGATGCAATGTTATTGGCTTGGCTAGGAGGAGTGATAGAGATCGACTCCCCCTATTGTGGCAAGGGATTAGGGGTAATACCACTATCTTGATGGGGTAACATGAGTGACCCGCTTGTGGATACAACTTCCCTATCAATAAGATCTTGGACCACATGTCTAAAATTATGACAATTACTAATGTCATGCCCTCTTATTCGATGATAGAGGTAAGAATGATCCTCCCTGTATCATCTAGATCTAGACCTATTTTGGTTGACCAGGGGTATAGCTGGCAAGATGATTGCCTTTGCTTCTTGCAAGTTGTGAAGGATGGTTGACATGGGCTCAGATAATGGAGTCCAAGTGTGATGTTGATGCTTTAAATGAGGTGAACATGGTCACCACATTTTATGAGGTGATAGGGTTGTATGCATCTTAGTCACCTGTTTAGGTTTTTCTTCTTGACTAAGGTTGTATTTACTTTATAGGTAGCAAGGGGTCTTGAAAGTATGTCAATTTGTTGATTGTGCAGGCTTGCCCATTTGAAGATCATTCTTGTCAAGCATATCTTGTACCTTAATCTCTGAAGGTGATACATGACTTAATGTTATGACCATTCACTTGATGATAAGACGATATGTGTTTTGATCTCTTCGATACCACATTGGTTTGTGCCTATTAGGATCCAAAGGGTGGATCTCGGGAATGCATGATAGCCTTGAGCCTCACATAATCGATTAAAGAGTGACACCAAAGGTTCTAAGCAATGGCGTATATATGCGAGGTTGATGGTGTTGTTGCCTTTGCCCTAGCTTCTATTGAGATTTAACCTTGGAATACATAGGAGGAGGTTGTTCTTGACAATCAGGGGGTTGAGATTTTGGATGACTCAACTGTAACTCAATGCTTGCGAGTCGATTCAAGATCTGTTGTGAGTCATTATGTTGGTGACTCACTTGTAACTCAACATTGGCTAGCCTATCCAAAATTATCTGAGTAAATGTGGATGGTTCATGATGATTGTGGGTAGTGAGTATATCCACATGCTCTTGTTCTTGATTTAGCTCATGCTCTTGTTCCACCTCAGAGTGTTCAATTGTGGTAGCTAGATTATCTCCACTTTGTTGTAGTGGATACACTTGTTCTTGATTTTGTTGAGATGTTGAATGAGATGGAGTAGGTGTGCCTGAATCCATCAATGATATCTCTTGTGTTATGGATGGAATGTTGGATGGAGTCGCAAGTGGCCTAGATGAATTTAGAGGGCTTTGGTTCTCTGTCATCACATTGATCATTCCCACAAACTCATGAGAAGATGCATTGGCACTTGGACCAGTCATGGCTACCTCATCAACTTGTTCAAGGTGATCTACTTGGCCCCCATGCTTAGGGGGTGCATCATAAATGCTATCAATGAGTGGTGACTCGATAGGAGGACAACCTAGATCCTTGATCAACTCGATGATATGCATGAATTTAACATCGGGTTCTATGCATTCATCAAGTTCAGGATTGGTCAAGTGACTTGTGTCCTCAAGCATGGTGGATGAAGATGATGTGACATGATCTGATTCATCCGTATCCACTTTGGGTTCCTTCTTGTTGGTAGGAGTGGGAAGGTCTTCTTCTAATGTGTCAAAAATGTCTAAGAGAGCTTTTGCAGTTAGCCTTTTTGACTCTCCCTCGTTTGAAGAAACAGAGGATGGTACTGGCGATGGTGGTGAAGGTAGCTTCACAACTAACCACGGGGTTGAATCTAGACTCTAGATAAGGTCATTGAGTTTAGTATCCAAAGGTGTGGATGGATGAGTAGACTCTTGTGGATGATCATCCTTATTGTAATACTTGAAGGGGTCTGGGTCGGCATCAACCACATGGACCTGACCTTCATGAATGTATTTAAGGCATTGATGTACAAGAGAGGGGATGCACTCCATGTCTCTTATCCAAGGTACTCCTAACAATATGTTGTATATTCTTTCACCTTCCAAGATATAGAATAATGTAGGCATAGTCTTCTGTCCAACTTGAATAGGTAGGATTATCGTGCCCACAGTGGAGGATAAAGCATCATTAAATGCTTTCAAGGTGAAATTGGATCTTGCAATGTGCGAAGATGGGATTTTGAGATGCTTTAGTGTGGTTGTGGTAATGATGTTTATTGTGGAACCTGTATCAACCAACACTCGCTTATAGGGGATCCTATTGATGCACGCAATGATGTGCAAAGGAGAGTCTGATAAATTGGCAGACCTAGGTTTGATATCCTGATTCCGAAAGGATATAATAGGATCTTTGTGCATTTGTATGTATCCCACAAAGTTGGTGAAAGCATCAGAATCATGAGGTTGTACCTCAATGGAATCTAAAACCTTCAGGAGAGTTTCCCAATGCTTGGGGGATCTTTGTATTAACTCTCCCATGGTCATGTTGGTTGATGACGTATGCAAACTTCGCATAGGCCTCTTTTGGCTTGCTACCACTTGTTGTATGGGAGTTTTAGGTGGTGTAGAGGGAGTGTAGACTTCCCTACTAGGCCTCTTGGTAGGCAGATTATCTCTAGTTTGGGCTTGGACTCGGTGTTGGCTAACCGAATAGTCCACTTGATCACATGAATAACCCATTGGTGTTCTCTTGGCAGAGGTACCTCGTGGTTGCATGGAATAATGTGATCGAGGGTAATTAGGATCTTCCTTAGGTATTCTTTTATAAGTGAGGAATGGTTGGGCAGAATTGACTTGCCCACTATGACGAGTATCATACTCATCTAGGTTTTGGTACCCTAGGGAAGGGTTCTTTGGAAGCTTAAGATGATCATTTAACCCTACCCTAGGTGTATAGTCATGTTCCCTACATGGGGGGAGATCCTCATACCTATAACGATGATGCTCAGGGCCTCTCCTATAGTTTTCTACTTCATAGGCTCGTGATTGAGCTCGGCTATGCATAGTTGTCATGATGCATTGACTAGGCAAACCCTACAGGCAACCCTCACTAAAGAAAATTTTGACTTCCAAAAAAGGTTATAAGTGTTATATATCAAAACGATCAGTGCGACGAGCTGATCACAATGGGATAGGTCTCCAAAATATGATTTTTGGGTCAAAATTTTGTATTTTTGGAATATTTGGCCAACCAGGGCCCGTGGGGAAATGCCCACTTTTGGGATTTTTTGGGAATTTTTGAACCGTGAAGATTTAGGACTCAAAATTTCTATGGGAGGTGTAGAAGGAGCTAACTAAGACAACAAAACAAATTTGGCAAGTTTTGGAGTTGTCTAGACCATTTTATGACTATTTTAGTGTGGATTTTCTCAAATTTTTGGCTTCAAAAATAGAGTAAAAATAAAACCAAAATAACTTTTTTGTTATAGCTCCGTTTTGCATGATTCTCGATCCGTTGGATGCAGAATCAAAAAGGATATTTTGACCCCCAGATCGAGGATCTTGGGTTGATTACCCAAACAATAAAGAAATACCTAAAGTAGACAACATGATTATTTCTTTTAAGTTTTTTAGATTCAAATACACAATCAATAGAAACACACAAGAATACAAATGATTATCTCTTTTAAAGATTTAAATGTGAATTCCTAAACTTGTTTGATGTGTTTCAAGATGTGTTGCTTTGTAAAGAGAATCCTTGGCGTGTTTGATATTTTGTTGGATGATATACTCAAATGTTTAAAGGATTTCACCTATATACTCACACAAGCTAAATATGGTGATGAAATCCATATCCAACGAGGTAGCATAGGTACTACCTGTTGCCACATTTTGCACGGGGTGCAATGTTTTCAGTTTTGTAAGAGTGCTGCTCTTCCTTTTCCCTCTTCCTCTCTCTCCCTTTCTTCTTCTCTCCCTTTCTCTCTCTTCCCCGCATTCTCATTCTTCCCCCTTTCTTTTGAGCCCCTCAGTCTGATCTCAAATTTGACAGCAGCTTGCCCCGAAAATGGCTAAGTGTTGGGGCGAAGTCCGGTCCGACTTCGCCCGCTTTGGTGCGAAGTTCGTACTTCTCCCAGTTTTGGTGCGAAGTCCGACTTCTCCCAACTTTCTGAGCGCACCTTGTAGCAGGAGCCGGGCAGAAAATGACTAAGTGTGGGGCGAAGTCCGACTGCGCGAGTCGACCGCCCCCCTTTCCAGGGCGAAGTCCGTACGGCGGCAGACATCAGCTTTCACCTCTGCGCAACCCGACTTCGCAGCGAAGTCGGAGTGCGCCCTTGACAAAGTGGCGAGTAGGGAAACAAACTCGGAAATGCACCCAAGGCATGAAGGCCTTCCCGACTGCGCTGTTTTCTGCCTGCGCAACCCAATGACGCTCCTATCCCGAGAGAAGTTGGATAAACTGCCTTTCAAGGCAGACACATGTCAAACAGCATCATCCGACAAGTGTCCAGCTCCGGATCTGAGCCAAGACGTGCCGAGCAAAAGGACAAGCATGGGCTGCACTACTTATGCCAGCTGCCTCATTTAAAGCTGATTAGAGGTTCTACCAGCTCCAGCTGCCCGCATTCCTGCCGATGTGAAGATCTACCCAACGCGCTGCCACGTAGCTGTCCGGCCTTCAGGGGAACCATGCTGCAGGTACAGTCCCGTCCGACAAAGGTCAGCATCAGTAACTCCATAGCTGCTTTTTGTCAGCCAATGTTTGACTGGGACTTTGTGCCCATTAATGTAACGGGAGGGACTCGGGCTATAAATACCCACCATATTTTCATTGTAAGGTGGTGGAAGGGGAATGTTTGTTAGGGAACCATTGTAACCGTGCTTCTGCTTATAAATATAAAGTATATGCCTGGCTCTGTTCTACTGCTTTTATTTTTTATGCTGCCTCTCCTTTACATGTCTGCTTTACGTTTTCCTGTGTCACGGCTCGTTGATTCGTTTCAGCATTTGGTGGTCAGGTACACCTAAGGCATTGCTTGTGTCATGGCTTGTTGATTCACTTCGGCATTTGGTGGCCAAGCACTCTTGAACTTAATAGATTAGAGGATACATAGAATAAATGTGGTAGCAGTTCCTTCAGTTGTGTGTTACGTTGTTGTCCGTAGTGGTGATTGATGCGTTGTCGTGCTGTTAGTTCTCCTTGTAGGGAGAATGTTTGCTAGGGGACCATTGTAGTCGTGCGTATAAATTCTCTCGCATAACACATATACCTGGATCCGACATCTCTTGGTTGCTTTCTCGTTTGAGTTACCGTACGTAGTGGTGATTGATGCATTGTCGTGTTGTTAGTTCTCCTTGTAGGGAGAATGTTTGCTAGGGGACCATTGTAGCTGTGCGTACACCGCTCTATACAGAAAGTATACTAGACTTTGCAGTTTCTGGCTATGCTTTGTACTTATAATGCAGTAAGTAGTGGTGATTGGTGTGTTGCTGTACTGTTAGTTCCCCCCACCCAACTCCAATCATATTTGTAAATTCTTTCCGCATTTTTATCTCTTTCCCCGCACTCTTAGCTTAAAACCAAAACCCACAAGGAGCCGGCCTTCTCCGGAGATTGGCTCGGAAGGCATCCCTTCCTTCCGGCCTTTCTAGCTGGTGGGCGAATCTGGGCGCATTAACACAAAATCCTTTCCTCATGGCAGATTCGTAACCAACAGTTTCTCTGGCACGCCCGATGGGACCCGGAGTCCCACATTTGAAAACTCGTGCTCGTGTTCACTCGGGCTGACAGTTTATTCTGAGCACTCGGTGGGCCAAGGAAGTTTCCCACCCCCAAACAGAATCGAAGCACCGGTGTTCGCTTCATTGCCGTTCAAAATCAGAGCACCTGGCGACTCTGCACGAACATATCCTCTGAGTCCGAAAGACCGGTCCCAGCACCTTCATGCAAACAAGAAGGTGGCGAGCAAGGGATCCGAGAAACCCGCCTGTCTTTTACGAACTGGACATCAACGCTCGAGGCGAAGTTGTCAGGCTGGCTGATCAACAAGCTCGTGTCGACGAAGCCGAGGCTGAAATTCAAGAAGAAGCCGAAGCTGAGGTCGGAGGAGCTGAGTACGAAATAGAAGAGGCCGAGGAAGAAGAGGAATCCACATCCTCGGAAGGTACCGACACTGAGTACACAACCGACGGAGGAGAAGAAGAAGAAATGGCTGCCCAGCAGCAAAATGATGATGATCTCTTCCCGGCGGTGGACTCTACAGGCCCTTGGCCCCGGTCGGACAGCAAGCTGTGCCCCCTGCTGCTTTGAAGTCCATCCCTACGTACGACGGCTACGGCAAGACGGCGTACGAGCACATCCAGGACATCCTTGCCCTGGCCGCATTGCATTCCATTACCGACGAGAGTGTGAAGACCCGTCTCCTGGCCCTTTCCCTGAGGGGAAAACTTCTCTACCGGTGGAGATCGCCGCGTAGGGATCTATCACAGGATGGCCCCGGCTTGCCGTAAGGCTCGTGAAAGGATGCAACGAGTCCGCTGACCCTACTTCTCTGCTGCATCAGGTCCAAAGTATCCAGAGACATCCTCAAGAGGAGGTGTCTGACTTTAACATCAGGTTTGCGAGATCCTCGAAACGGGTACCTCGCGAACTTCGGCCTTCACCGGCATGGCCGCTCACTACTACCCGAGATCCTTCAACTCGTACATATGCTCGCCGCCGAAGATTGCCGTAATAGACGAGTTTCCGCTCCGTACGAGGCCGCCCAGCAAGCTGAAGCTGATATTATTTCTATCGGCAGACTCCCGTCCAGGGTGCAGGAACCCATTCATCCCGACTTCCCCAGATCCCAGTATCCTCCTGCTTCGGTGGTGCGCCGTCCACATCGTGGCAACAACCCCAGCAACAATGGAATCCGGCGCCGGTCGTAACTCCTTACGGCCCGCCTCAATTGCATTATCCTCACCCGCCTCCTCCCCGCTCCGCATTTTCCAGCCTCCCCGCTCCCCGCAGTACGCACCTTATTCCAATCCTCCTCCATTAGCCGCATTGCCTCCACCGGCACAGTTGCCGCCTCCTGACAATAATATTCAGAATACAATCCTCCAGGAGGTGCGGGCTTTGGCCTCAGGATATCATGCCATGTCCAATGACATGACCGCTCTGAAGAAGAAGCAGGCCCAGATGGACCTCGTTCCTAGGAGGCCATATCCGCCCCCGGCACTGACAAAAGACAAACCCCCAGAGCACCAGCCGCAGAGGCGTCCGCCTCCGAGAAATGCGGCTATAGAAGACCCGCCTGGTCCTTCCGACCAGGTTAACTGGTGCACTACGTGCAATGACCCGCATTCGGAGGAAGACTGCACACTGCACCAAAGCACTACATCCAGACTTTGGCCGGTAGCGCCATAGAGGACGATGAACTCTACATGATCCTGGACGGCGAAGCCAACTTTGCCCTCCCAGAGGAGAATCTAGTGCCGCCCGCCAAGGAAGAAAAGAAAACCGCAGATGCCGCCAAGCCTTTGCAAGTTTATGCCGAAGAGAAAACCGCAGCCCGGTGGGCCGCCACCGTACAAGCGGCCGTGGCCCCACACAGCCCCAGGAGAAGGCATCCAAAGACAAAGCTCCAGCCAAGCCTCCTCCGGCAAAGGCAGCCCCTGCTCCTCGCCAAGCCTCCTATAGCAAAAGCTCCAGCTCCGGCTAAAGCTCCCGTACTCTCGCCCTCCACCCGAAACCAAAGAACAAGCACAGGAGAAGTCAAGTACCCGTCTCTGACCAAGAGACAGCGAGTTGAAGCTACCCAAGAAGCACCGGACGAAGTATGAGCCGGCAAAAGAAGCAGAAGGAGCTAGCACCTCGAGCTACAAAGATAGTAGACGAGTTGAAAAGAACACCCGCTAGAATCAGCATGTACGATGCTCTTCTGCTCCCAGTGCCAGTGGATCCGCTGCAAGAATCTCTGAAAAACATGAAGAACGGCAAGCAGATACAGCCCGCTGTCCTGGTTCAACCTCTCGATAGTCTCAGCCACTGGGAAGAACAGACCGCCTCCCTTTTATCTGTCTTTACGGATGCAAGGGCACATAGTACACAACTGCATGGTGGACTCTGCGCTTCCACGACCGTGATGCCGAAGGCCGTCTCGCGATGAGATCGGGATGGAGTACACACGGAGCAGCCAAGGCGTGCCGCAATTAGACGGCACCCCTGTCAAGACAGCTGGTGTCATAAAGGACATCCCTATCCGGCTGCATAAAGCTCTCGACATTGTGGTCATCCAAGAGGTCGTGGTCGTTGACTTGGCTCCCTACTTCGGCATGTGTCTCTCTCGGGAGTTCACTGCGAAGCTGGGCGGGTACCTGTCTCTAGACTACTCACACATGGAAGTGCCCTTCAAAGGAAGGAGACCGAAAATTTTCAATGAGAAGCCTTCCACCTTCCTAGTAGAGAAGATACCCGGAGGAGAGTTGGACTGCATGGTCCAGCTGTCAGGGGAAGAACTGGTGACAGTTGAGCTGACGAAGCAAGCCCTCGAAGTGCTACAGCTTGAAGATGAGTTCTCTTTGCGGGATTTCAATGCCGTAATTGAGACAGAGCAGTGGTCGTTACACCGTTGTACAGCCCGAGAGGCTTGACAAGTCAGCCGCAAAAGAAGTGGGACCCGCACCCGAGAAGCCGTGGAAGCTTTTCTTTGACGGCGCGCGATGCAAAAATGGCGCCGGTGCAGGGGTGCTTCCGGTTTCTCCGACCGGGATCCGTAAGGACTATACCTACAAAGTTGGCCCCGGAGCCGCACTAACAACTCGGCGGAGTACGAAGCCCTGTGCTTGGGTTTGCGAAAGGCGGAGAGGCTGGGGATCAAACACCTGCAGATCTTTGGAGATTCAGAGCTGGTGTGTCACCAAGTTACGAATAAGTGCGCCTCCAAACATCACTACCTCAAGGCGTACCGCAACCGGGTGTGGGACCTGATGGAGTCGTTTGACTCGTTGAATGTCAAGGCGATATCACGTGAGAAAAACAAACACGCTGACATTCTGGCGTCTGTTGGAGCCAGGTACGTTCCGGCTGATGACGTTGTCCGAAAACCGAAGCCGGTTCGCACTATTTACAGGCCTTCTGTGCCTGATAAGGACACCCACTGGCAGGTGTTCAGTTGTGACGAGGAGATCGTCACATTTTTGGTTAACGAAGTTGGTTCAATCGAAGGTAGAGACCCTGATGACGAGCAATATGAGGGGTTGATACAGCTTAAAAAATAATCATGTCCCAAAAGGACTGATTACATTGGAGAGTCTATTTGATCAGAATGACAGAGCAATATCTCACAGGATCAAAGTAGACCCGAAGCAGTATGCCGACCTGGAACTTGAACCTGGTAAAACTATCAAGGTCGGGACAGACTGCACTTCGGAGGAACTTGAGCAGATCAGATCACTGTGCCGAGAGTTCCCCGACATCGTGGCCTGGTGCTACGAGGATTTGAAGGGGTATGACAGAGATGTAATCCAAAGATACCATTGAGCTAGAGGATGGCGCCAAGCCATTCCGACAGAAGCAGAGGGCCGTAAATCCGAAAATTGAGGCCATGATGAAAGCAGAGCTCTTGAAGATGTTGGAGGCCAAAATCATCTACCCCATCAAGCATTCTTCCTGGGTCGCGAATTTGGTGCCTGTGAGGAAAAAGAATGGCGACATTCGTCTCTGTGTCGACTTCAGAAACCTGAATCAAGCTTCCCTCAAGGACCACTATCCGCTTCCCCAAATTGACCAAATTCTACACATCGTTGCTGGAGCCCAGAGATTCTCACTTCTAGATGGATTTTCCGGCTACAACCAGATTTGGGTCAGGGATGAGGACCAAGATAAGACGGCGTTCACCACCAAATGGGGGACGTTCGCCTATCGCCGCATGCCTTTCGGCTTATCCAATGCCGGTGCCACATTCCAAAGGGCCATGGACCCGGCCTTCCCAGAGCTGCTCAATAAGATCATTGTCATCTACCTTGATGACATGACTGTTTTCTCTCACCAAAGAGGGGATCATGTTTCCCACCCGCGGCAAATATTTGAGAGGTGTCGAGAATTCGGCATTTCTATAAACCCGAAGAAGTCTGTCTTCGCGGTAAAAGAAGGAAGGCGGCTGGGACATGTCATCTCCGAGAAAGGCCTCGCCATTGACCCTGACAGAGCAGAAGCCCTCCTTCGCTTGCCAGCCCCAATCGATAAAAAAGGGCTGCAGTCCTTCTTCGGTCAGATTAACTTCGTGCGGAAGTTCATTCCGGACTTCGCGCAAGTGATCAAGCCTATGGCCGAACTGCTGAAAAAAGATACAACTTACGAATGGACTGATGAGAGAGAGCAAGCCTTCGAGGAAATCAAGGCTCGAATTGCGCAAGCTCCGGTGTTGATAAACCCGGACTACTCCAAGGACTTCATCCTGTATGCGGTGGGAGAACCGGAAAGTTACGCCGCAGTCCTAACCCGTAAGGGAGACGATGGCGAGGAGCGCCCCATAGCGTTCCCCGAGCCAAGTGATTCAGCCGCATGAGGAAAAGTACAACTTTATAGAGCGGCAGGTTCACGCTGTTATGAAATCCCTCCGAAAGTTCAAGCATTTTGTCTCCCAGAGCAAAACGACTGTCTTCGTGATTCACCCGGACGTTCGAAGCTTCATCATACAAGGAGAGCCGGGTCACAAGAGAGCAGGATGGATTGCAAAAATCCAGGAGTTCGACATCGAAGTGCGGCCCACAAAGCTTATCAGAGGCCGAGCCTTGTGTCAGGAGCTGGCCCGAAGCGCTGTAGCCGGCATCTCCGCCTGTAAGTGGGAGGACACAACGACAAGCATCTACCTAGCCGACTCCTTATCGGAGGGGAGTGATTGGACAGATGAACTGGTGAGATATTTCTGCACCGGAAGATGTCCAGATCACCTGAACGCCTCACAACGAAGGAGATTTCGGCTAGGTGCACTTAAGTACACTCTTCGCCCCGAGGGGCTTTACTTCAAAAATATTGACGGCATCCTGTTGCGGTGCGTCATGAAATCAGATCAGCCCAGTGGTCCCCGGAGATTTTCATTCCGGGATGCCCGGAGGTCATCATTCCGCAAGGCCTACGGCCTTGAAAATAATTAGAGCCGGGTACTATTGGCCCACTCTATTTAGCGTACGCTTATGCGGTCCTGCTCCAAGTGTGATCAATGCCGGAGGTTTGTCGGCGTAAATGTAAAAGCACCCCCGCCCCTTCAACCGATTCAAAGCCGAGACTCCGTTCCAAACAATGGGGTCTAGACTTCATTGGGGTGATTTCGCCTAGTTCCTCCTCGCCGGACACAAGTTTATTCTTACAGCCACCGATTACTTCACACGGTGGGCAGAGGCGATCCCGACCAAAAACGCGGACCAAGAAACGGTCATCAGGTTCCTTGAGAGCCTGATTACCCGCTTCGGGGTTCCAGAGTCAATTGTGACAGACAATGGTCCGGGATTCGCAGGCGCTGTACTCACGGAGTACACTGGCAAACTTGGCATTTATCACAAGATGTCTTCTAATTACTACCCGCAGGGGAATGGCCTTGCCGAGTCTACTAACAAGAACCTCCTGAAGATCATCAGAAGGACCATTGACAGGAACAAGCGGACTTGGCATTTACTCCTGAACCGGGCGCTATGGGCGGACAAAGTTTCATTCAAGAAATCCATCAAGACGTCCCCTTATGCGCTCGTCTACGGTAAAGAGGCTGTCATGCCATCCCACATCGAAATCCCTGCCCTATGGATGTTGGACGAAGACAGGAGCAGTGGAGACCCGGTGGATGACAGACTGTGCCAACTTCTGCAGTTGGAAGAAGACAGAGAAAAAGCATACCAGGCCTTCACCCAACACATTGGAGCCACTCAAGGCTGGTTTGCAAAAGGCACCACTGCCCGAGTTTTTAAAATCGGGGACCTGGTGCTGAAGTGGGACTCATATAAGGCGAAGCCGGGCAACCACGGGAAGTTTGATGCCCTCTGGGAGGGCCCTTATCAGATTGCCCGGGTGAACCAGTTCAATGCTTATGTACTTCGGGATATGGAGGGTCAGCTCCTACCTATCCCCGTTAACGGGTTCCACTTAAAAGTTTACCGCTGCTGAAGGTGCCCAATGGGCCCTTCTGTGTAAAAATTTCCCTTATGCATTTTGCTTTTTCAGCATGTACAGTTTCCAGCTTTCAGTTTTTTATTTGTTTGAGCCAAACTGCGACATGGGAGAGAATACAGACTTCGCAGCGAAGTCTGTTGTCGCCCCTCAGAAGGAGCGAAGTTCGTGAAGGGGCTGCTTGAGTAAAGAAAGCAAAAACGGCTAAGTGCTGGCTGCTGCCCGACTTCGCAGCGAAGTCGGGCTGCGCGCCGGCCAAAAGGCGAAGTTTGAAAGAGAAAACTGCAAAGGCACGAGTGTTCGGACTGCGCTTGACTTTTGAGCGAAGTCCGACTTCGCGCGCGAAGTCCGAATACACCCGGCTTGCGCGCGAAGTGCGAACTTCGCGCACACTTCGCGCGAAGTGCGAACTTCGCCCGAACTTCGGGCGAAGTCCGAACGCGCTCCATTTTCTAAGCGCAGCTCGTGCACCCGATCCCAAGAGGCAATAAAATTCTAAGTACTCGCCAACTCTTCCGAAATTTGCAAAGGTCGGACTGCGCTCAATCCTCGGGCGCAGTAGGAAAAGAAAGGGAAACAGTCTCGATGCAAGTGGCAGTTCGGACTGCGCTCGATTTTGGAGCGAAGTCCGACTGCGCGGGCGAAGTCGGATCGCGCCCAACCTTCGCGCGAAGTCCGACTTCTCCCTGTTGTCTAAGCGCAGCTTGGATGAGTTAAAAAAAATGAATAAAAAATTCTAAAGCTCCAAGTGGGCCCAAGGCGTGTTGCGACGGTTTGAGATGGGTTTCCGAACCAAGGGGCTTTTTCTTGAGCAGTGTGCCCATATTGCGGCAGTGACGTCAGCCATGGCGCAACATTCGAAATTAAATTTAATGATTGCGCATTCCTCAATGAAAGTGCAATCAAAGAAGCATGGCACGGCGGCCGGGGTGCATCTTCCAAGACATTCTCCTGCGCGGCCACCCAAGAAACATAACTCCTTCACTTGCCAGCCGACCTACCCCCTCCTACGCGACATTAATGACGCTGTCATTATCTAGAAAAGGGGGTCTGATGCATCCAGACATGCCAAATCGCGCAAATTATTCCTACGCGACTGTGAAATCTGTTGTAGGCGTCCGTAAATCTTAATTATTGTTGTTTCAGAAGGATGGACAAAGGAAAGTTGACAATGCCAGCGCAATCCAACAAAGGGCGCGAACTGGAGGATTTACCGCAGTCAAGTGTTTTCAGGAGTGAGACACCGCCGGAGCAAAAGTCAAAATCCCGGCCAAAGAAAGTACAGCATGGGCAAGCCCCACCACCGCCGGTCAATTACCTGGCGGGATACAAGGACGGCTCGTTTTCCATGAGCCTGACTAAGCTGCGGATAAATGTGGAGAATTGGGCTGACAAGGTTTCGCCCTCTCACCATTTCGGAGCGGCGTACAAGTCTAACCTCTTCCGGTTCTTGTGCCCTCCTGTCCATCAATGCCCGGAGCTGGTAGACCTAATTGTCAGACATTACAGACCAGCTACCCGGCAGATTTGCAGCTCCAGCGGTAAACCCTTGTTCGCACTTCGCAAGGAGACTGTCCAGCCGGCCTTCGCCCTAGGGTTGGAGTATGACTCCAAAGACGATTGTCAGAAAGATAAATCTTGGCGAGCAAGCGGGACGCTTCACGCACACAAAAAGGATGAGGGATTTCCTCAATTCAGAGCTGAACGCCCCGCTTGCAACTGGACAATGGCCAACCGGCCCCATACCCCTGGAAAGGTTTCAGAGCAAATACCTATACACCATTCTGGCGTGGGTCCTCGGCTGCGACTCAGACGAGCTGGTACAGCCGTACTCGCCTAGCGCTGCGGAATGTCTCCTATGCGGAGAATCCTACGAACCAGCAGCGCAAAGAAGTGGGAAGCGCCCTATCTTTTTTGACTGGGCGGACTGGCTGGCATATGCCATTCACTCCAGCCTGGTAAAGCTCCAGAAGAAGCAGTCAACTGAATTTCGGTTCAGTTCTTTCCTGGCTTGGCTATGTTTGTATCATTTGCACTCCCGGATGCCGATCCCGAACCTGAAGAAGGTAAATGAGAGGGGAGAGCCACAGCCCGTCTATGATTGGACGGATGACCTATACCGGAAAGGGTCCTACTACAAGTTCAACTTCAACTTTCTGGGCTTGGTCATGTCAGTCTTCAGCGATGGTGAGATCCCTCGCCCCTCGCAGGAAATGACGAACTATTTGCTGAATCACAAGCTCGGGGACGTTTTTAGACTGACGTAGGGGATTGTGGTCAGAATCTACGGATTCAAAGGCAAGCCTCATCTGCTGCCCTACCGGTGCACGGATCATCAGTTTGGGATGGAGGTTGCCCGGCAGATGGATTACGTTGAAGAGGAGTTCGGCCGGGGAAAGAGAAAGGGCCATATTTTTCCATACCCTCTTTCCCGGGCGAACGTTGAGATATCGAGGTGGGACAAGCATGTCTATCTCGAGCGGGAGCTTTTTGGCATTGGCCTCGATTCTCGCGCCGCAGCCACGGAAGTACGACCCACACGGGATAAGGGGAAAGTTCGCACATATCTGCCCCCGTGCGGATATAATCGAAGACAGATGCGATGTGGTCCATGTTGACCTCGACTGGGAGATTGACTCGATGGAAGCATGGCCTCCGTGGCAGGATTTTTACCGCGAGGAGGTAGCATATGACCCCGAGCGAAACCCGGACCACAAGTTCTCTTCTCCAGGATTTAAAAAATTCATCTCCAAGATAGCAGTGCCTTAACCGGCCAAAAGAAAAGATTGTTGAATGCCGGAAGATGAGGTGCCGCACGCAAAGACGATAAATCCATCGAGAGGAATCGGCCGTTGATGACGACTTTTCAGCTCTATATGACCAAGCACCATGACAACTTGGCGGCCTTTCGCATTTCGAGATTACGTTCCCCGAGGTCCCTTTGAGGGTTATAAAGGGGGGTCTTCCTCCCAACAGTTGTACACTTTGGCAACTGCCAGCGCGGGCCCAGCAGACATCCAAGTGGACCCAATGCAGCCCGTGGCTTCCAAGGCGGCGCCTGAAAAGGCGAAGAAATTAGTCAAGGCAACGCCCGAGGTGATTCCTCAGGCACAAAAGACGCCAGCGCCGCCAGAGAGCAGACCGGTTGCGGCAGACCTTCTGCAAGTCAAACCCCGGTACAAGTTTACCGTGGGAACATCAGCGCCCGCTGCACCTGCTCCATCTCCTTCCCCCGATCCAGCCATCGCTCCGTAAAATAAAAAGAGGAAGAGAGTTGAAAAGATCAAGCGACCTAGTCTGACAGTGCAACAGCCAGTCGCAGAGCCGCAGCCGCGTTCAGCCGCTCCGGAGATTGTTTCTCTGGGCAGTCCCGAGCCGCCCGCCGGAATCCGTAATCGCAGACATCCATCCAAAGATCGGCTCAGGCGGAGCCCGCAGGTACGTTTGCTGCCCCACTCCCTCTGATCTCATCTAGCCCTACTCCTACTCCATCTCCCGCTCAATCCGAGCAAGTCATGGCCGCATCTTCCTCCCCATCTCCACACCCTTCTAGCGGCCCCCATTCTTTCGACCGCCTTGCTCGAGACCCCAACGCCTCCCTATCCCCCGAGTCAAACCCCAAACCCTTCACCCGTGGTTAGTGCCGAAGCCGCGCGTTCACCGTTGCACCCATCGCCTCGCCCGCTTGAAACCCTTCCAGCATCAACCGCTCCCGTCTCCACTCCCCGGTCGCCCTCAGAAGCGGCCGTCCCTTCCAAAGTCCGTCCGGTTTCTCCTCCTTCCCTTCCCGCAGGAGAGACGTCTCAGCAGAACCCTAGGCTGGGGGAACCAGACTTCATGGACGACCTCCAGAACACGGATGATTTGCCTCTGGCAACGAGAGCTGTAGAATACCCTATCTCTTTCCTCCAAAACCTGAAGCGGAGGAGACCTGAAGAGATAGCCGCCCCGGTAAAGCGCACCAAGTTTAACTTCGAGAGGAGAGTGCTTACAACAGAGAAGATAATCCCGAAAGTGAAGAAGCCTCTCCGGGAAATGACCAGGGCGGACTACGAGCTCCAGACAAAGGAGAAGAGCTTTGATGATATTCACCCGCAACACGAGATTCAGGGAATCCTCCGTAAAGCGGATAATCTCCTTGTCAAAAATCTGGAGGAACAGGAAGAGCTTTTCCGGTTGCAGGATAAGACAAGACAGCTTGAAGAGGACCTGTCCAGGTCCACTGAGCAACTGGAAGCGGCGCAGCGAGAAATAGATGAACTAAAAGCCCACCTGGCCGCTTCTCAGCAAGAAGCCGCAACGGAAAAGCAGGCAGCCCTGGAGCAGATTTCTCAGCTCCAGGAGTCTTTGAAACAGGCGCAGCCGCAATTTGCAGAGAAAACATCTCAAGCGACGGTCTTTTCAAAGAGCAAAGTTAAGGAGATGCGGGCTGATCTCGCCGCGGGGATGCAAGCCCCACACATATAAGGCTATGTCGGCCCCGGATTTCACACTCCGGGATCCAAGAAGTTTCTCGCCTGGGGAAAGCCTCGTGGTAGAGGAGGCCGAACGCCGAGCGAAGCAATGGCTGGACCTGGCAATAAAACTTCAAGAGCGCGAGCGCGAAGGCCTCCAATTCTCCCCCATGTCCTCATTCGCTGCAGAATGGGCAGATGCAAGGGTAACCTTGCATAAATATTTTAAGAAAGCAGAAGAGGTGAGAGTTGCCAGACGAATGCTGGATGCATTCGAACATGAAAAAGACATTTGTCTGGCTCCTTTTCACGCTCTCACTGAACTAGGGTGCCCCGGCTATGTTGAGAATGGTGAATTTCTCACCCACGAGCAGTGAAAAAGAATTTGCTGTCCTTTGAGGCAGACATACGCCTGAAATTGATAGCCGGACCGAGCCAATTCAAGAAAGTCAAGTCACCCAGATGGTGTCCAAGTGTTGCAGGATCAGCTCCTACTTCCAGGAGCCGGGAAAAAGATACCTCACCATCGACCTGCACGCGGTCGCTGCATTCCACGCAGCATTAGAAGAAGTTGCCGACCGCCGACCATTCGAGCGTAAGCCTGGGGCCAAGCCCAGGCCGCATACAACCGCATCTGCGAGGCGAAAGCCAGTGCTGGAGAGCATTCGGAAGGTGATTCTGAGGAGGCAACTGCCGGAAGTGGATCTGAAGAACAGTTGCCGCGAGGAGAACAGCTAGAGCAGCAGAAAGCAGGGGAAGCAAGTTCCTCTGCACCCAATGGATGAAGGCATGGATTCTTTGCGCCGAGGCGAGCTCGACACCCCGCGAGCGCCGTAAATGTTGCCACATTTTGCACGGGGTGCAATGTTTTCAGTTTTGTAAGAGTGCTGCTCTTCCTTTTCCCTCTTCCTCTCTCTCCCTTTCTTCTTCTCTCCTTTTCTCTCTCTTCCCCGCATTCTCATTCTTTCCCCTTTCTTTTGAGCCCTCCGATCTCAAATTTGACAGCAGTTGCCTCGAAAATGGCTAAGTGTTGGGCGAAGTCGTCCGACTTCGCCCGCTTTGGTGCGAAGTTCGTACTTCTCCCAGTTTTGGTGCGAAGTCCGACTTCTCCCAACTTTCTGAGCGCACCTTGTAGCAGTGTGGCAGGAAAATGACTAAGTGCTGGGGCGAAGTCCGACCGCGCAGAAGTCCGACCGTCCCCTTTCCAGGGCGAAGTCCGTACGGCGGCAGACATCAGCTTTCACCTGTGCGCAACCCGACTTCGCAGCGAAGTCGGAGTGCGCCCTTGACAGGTGTGCAGTAGGGAAACAAACTCGGAAATTCACCCAAGGCATGAAGGCCTTCCCGATCGCGCTGTTTTCTGCCTGCGCAACCCAATGACGCTCCTATCCCGAGAGAAGTTGGATAAACTGCCTTTCAAGGCAGACACATGTCAAACAGCATCATCCGACAAGTGTCCAGCTTCGGGATCTGAGCCAAGACGTGCCGAGCAAAAGGACAAGCATGGGCTGCACTACTTATGCCACTTGCCTCATTTAAAGCCGATTAGAGGTTCTACCCGCTCCAGCCTGCCCGCATTCCCGCCGATGTGAAGATCTACCCAACGCGCCGCCACGTAGCTGTCCGGCCTTCGAGGGAACCATGCCGCGGGTACAGCTCTGTCCGACAAAGGTCAGCATCAGCAACTCCATAGCTGCTTTTTGTCAGCCAATGTTTGACTGGGACTTTGTGCCCATTAATGTAACGGGAGGGACTCGGGCTATAAATACCCACCATGTTTTCATTGTAAGGTGGTGGAAGGGGAATGTTTGTTAGGGAACCATTGTAACCGTGCTTCTGCTTATAAATATAAAGTATATGCCTTGGCTCGTTTCTACTGCTTTTATTTTTTATGCTGCCTCTCCTTTGCTTGTCTGCTTTACGTTTTCCTGTGTCACGGCTCGTTGATTCGTTTCAGCATTTGGTGGTCAGGAACACCCGAAGCATTGCTTGTGTCATGGCTTGTTGATTTACTTTGGCATTTGGTGGCCAAGCACTTTTGAATTTAATAGATTAGAGGATACATAGAATAAATGTGGTAGCAGTTCCTTCAGTTGTGTGTTACGTTGCTGTCCGTAGTGGTGATTGATGCGTTGTCGTGCTGTTAGTTCTCCTTGTAGGGAGAATGTTTGCTAGGGGACCATTGTAGCTGTGCGTATAAATTCTCTGCATAACACATATACCTGGATCTGACATCTCTTGGTTGCTTTCTGTTTGAGTTACCGTACGTAGTGGTGATTGATGCATTGCCGTGCTGTTAGTTCTCCTTGTAGGGAGAATGTTTGCTAGGGGACCATTGTAGCTGTGCGTACACCGCTTTATACAGAAAGTATACTAGACTTTGCAGTTTCTGGCTATGCTTTGTACTTATAATGCAGTAAGTAGTGGTGATTGGTGTGTTGCTGTACTGTTAGTTCCCCCCACCCAACTCCAATCATATTTGTAAATTCTTTCCGCATTTTTATCTCTTTCCTGCACTCTTAGCTTAAAACCAAAACCCACAAGGAGCCGGCCTTCTCCGGAGATTGGCTCGGAAGGCATTCCTTCCTTCCGGCCTTTCTAGCTGGTGGGCGAATCTGGGCGCATTAACACAAAATCCTTTCCTCATGGCAGATTCGTAACCAACACTACCAACCCTCACCCAACACCCCGTGCGCAACGATACACTCCTCCGAAGAGGAATGCGTGCTATTTTGCACGGTTAGGACAGATCTTGGGTCGGCCTTGGCCACGGATGGGTCCCGATAATACACTTTCGTATAAGCCAATCGAGTGGTAATTACATCCACTGTTGGTCTCGATCAATGGGTTGGATGTGAGAGCCCAATGCCATTGATGTTAAAATGAAACTTGGTGTGTGGGGTTCCTTTTAAAAATTTGAAAGAAAGCAAGATAGCACTCAATGATTGTTCATTAAATGCATAAAATTGCGTTTTTCTTTTAGAAGCATTAGTAGCATAAAAGGAAAGCACTAGAATGCAAAGCCTATATGACCTTAACTTTCTTGGGTAAGGTTCAAACAAGCAAACCAGACAAAAGCAACAACTTCTACTGTTATTTTTTCTCTGTTTTTTTTCTGAGCTAATTAATGCAAAATTTTGGAGAGATAGAATCTAACCTTTCTATGCATAGAATAAGCAAGAAAAACATGAAATTTGGTCATTTTTAACAGTAAAAATGCAAATTTATAGTGCAGAGGGGTGTAAAATTGAACCTGAAAGTTGCTGTTTCTGCAAATTTTTGCAGAAACCCTCTGGTTTTGTGACCGTCCCACCTAGGGACGGTGGCAGTTTGGGGGCTGTCCCACCCAGGGACGGTTAGCTGGCCGTCTCACCCAGTGACACCTAGCAACAAAGGGGCCGTTTCTGGTCAGAACGGTCACTACCTGCAACCTGCAAAACCAAAAATGGAGGTCAAAATTAGCACATTCCAAGGGGGAGACCTAAAAATATCAGATACCGTGATCACCACTGAAGAAGTGAAATTCACGATATCGCCTTAAGGGCACTCAATTGCAATGTATAGCAGTTGTAAAGCATTCAAAAGGAAAGATGACATAAACTTATAATCTAATGAAATGAGACAACATAGACAATAAAGGTAATGAAATTCTCTGTCTATTCATTTATCCATAGCTTCAAAACCAGATTACAAGACATCCCCTTGAGGGCTTTACAAATGTGATACATTTCCATTACAATCTTCAAGGGATCTAGTCCCTTGGAAGGAGGCCTTTAAGGCGATAAATAATAGTTGTGAATCTTCGCTTCCCACACTCGAGAGCTAGTATTGGGCTGACAAGCTTATGCCTCTTTAGCTCCTCCTCTGTCTAGCATTCCTGTTCCTGAAGACAAGGGATTGAAAGGGGGTTAATAAGACCTGTGTTATAGAAGAAAACCATAAAACCATGAAAAAAGAGCTTCATCTACAACATTAAAAACTCATCTACATGCATGAAAACTGATCTACATTAAGCATAAACATATTTTAAGCTATTCTAAATGCAAACAAGGAAATTTGGAAGCAAGATCAAAGGTGAAACAATGCAGAAATGGTGACCGTTCTTGGGTGAGCCAGATAAACCTACAATCTTGGGGACCTCAAATCCTGCATCAAAAATCTTCCAAATTGCTTCAAATTTGGACCAGAGGTTCCTCTAGACATTCCCAAGGGGTCTATGGAGGAATTTCTCTGAAATTCCAAACTATTTGGTGACCGTCCCTAGGTGTGACATACACAGACTGCTCACTGTCCCCAGGTGGGACGATTACAGATCTGCCTTAGTTTTGTCACCTATGCCTATGGAAATTTGTCCAAAACTTGGGTAGGGGTGTTGTCGACAGATGGGGCCAAAGCATGCTTCAATTTGGCTGGTTTGGGATTAATGGATTGAGCCTATTGCCCTTGAAATCACCTTCGAATGAAGAGGGTTTCAAGGCTAGGGAAAGGGCGAGTTTTGGTTTGCAAATAGTGAGGGTTGATTTGTGCAGCACTTCGTTGCATAAATCATCAAAGTCTCCTCTTTTGAAATGAGGGTTTGGACCTCCTTTTATAGCCCAAAAGGGCATCTAGGGCAAAATGGCATCTTTGGCCATGCGAGGCAGGTGATGCCACATGTCCTAATTGCGTCATTGATTGATTGGGAGAAGGTTGCCCCTTTGGTGCTCCCAATCTATTGCCTTGCAGTCTATTATGAGGTCCCCAATCAATTTGGGGTGATTGGACGCGTTAATGGCAGTCTTTGATTGCCATTTAACACGTCCTTTGACTTTTTCAAAGGTCCAGTTAGGGGTTGTCCCACCCAGGGACGGTTATGGATGGTCATCCCTAGGTGGGACGGTCACCAACTGTGATCGTCCCTTGGTGGGATGGTCACCAAGAGGTGCCCCAAAACTGCCCTAAACTGCTAGGAACCCTCCAAACTGAGTTTTGGAGCCTTTTGGAAGCCTTTTGCTAGCCTAGAAGGGTGCCCAAAAGGGCCATATGTTGTCGATAAGAGGGCGGCATATGTGATGCACTGATAGTCTTATCCGATTTACGTGATTTAGGTGTCTACAGGTGCATTAGATGGGAGTCCGATATGAAGAGAATTGTTGTGGAATATGTGTGGTAGAGGATGAAATTTCAGCAATCGATTGGAGCCGATGGTAGTCTATATGCAATGAAGGTCACAAAGCATTATGGTGGACATCAAAAGGCGTTTGAGCCTTGGACAAGCCTCAGAAGGAGATATATTCAATGAAGAAAGATTGTCAATGGATGAAACAACTCAACCAATAAGCAATGAACCAACCACGTCAAGGACGAACATTGGACTAGTACAATCCACGAAGATTGCATCAGGATTGGGCCAATAGAAGTGCTTGAAGTTTCACAACGACAAAAAGGAAGATCCTATCTGTCATATTGAAACATGTGTGATGATATGGACGATGAACAAAGGGACGCATGAGGCAACATGTATGCAATTGTTCCTTGCTATGTTATAAGGTGTGACAATGTATTTTAACCTTTCACTCATAGATCATTTCAATGTTTGGGATGACCTTAAGAAAGCCTTTGAGGAGTTTAGCCTTTTGTGAAATGATATAGAAATTGTTTTTGATCTTAACATCACCAAGAAAAAGAAGGATGAGGATGTCGAATCTTATAGGTTTATAACTACCATATGAAAGAGCTAAGTGGCAAGATAGAGGATAATCTATCGTTAGATTGTAGAAACGAGTGATCGTGGATGGGTTTCTTTTAAAGTTTTGGAAGATGAAAGTTGTAACTCCAACATTATACCAAGAAGTCTTTGTTAGGCAAGGGATGAATATTGTGATGGTTGAAGGGATTCACAGTTGGGCAAGAAGCAACATTGATAGAGATAGTGAAGATGAAAAAGGTGTAGTGTTAATCAAGGTGCTTCGAAAGGACATGTTGCCATGATGTGTGAATTGAAAGAAGACAAAAAGGAGAATAAGTGCAACATTTGGCGTACAAAGTGTTGGATAGGAGGACACTCGAAATCCCAATTGCCTGAAGCACAACTACTATAAAATCTATGAGGGAAAGACATAAAGGCTAATTGTCCCTAGAAGAAAGGGTATAGTCAGAATGCCAATATATTTGACATAGAGGTAACTAGCTTGGGGGATAAGCAACTTCTTGCCATGAGATGGGCTCAAGGAAAGATGTAGATGGAATATCTTGATCTTGTCATAAAGAAGAGATGGGAAGAGGCCATTGCAAACATAGAACAAGAGATAATCAAGGACATGATGAATGGGAGAAACAAGAATGATATGCATCTACACTCACCATCGATGAGTTGTCAGTGTCACTCGATGTTCTAGCGACTCAAATTTTGTATATAAATGTGTCAATGAAATGACAATATTATTATAGGTTGTCTCGGAGTTATATGACATCGTTGAAACAATGGTACCAACTTTGGGAGGGGAAGAGAAGCAGCATCCAAATTTGCCACCAAGAAGGAAAGTTGTATAGAAAGACCGATAAATCAACTTGGCAATCCTCATGATTGATTTCATGAAAAGATCGACATTGTTACAAATGGATATATTGGGTCACACATTGACACATTCTATAGTGGATAGAGGATCCACTTCGAATTTTCTTCCAAAAAAGACTTGGTAGGATTTGGGTGTGCCAACTTTGTGGCTACCTAATTTAAAATTGCTTTGAGTAGACCAATATGGTATAAAGATGAAAGGCATGTTGATGGGACAATGGATTGCCATTGTGGAATAGATATTTGTCCTAGACCTAAACATGATCACATTGCTAAAAGTAATCTGTGATGCCTTATTGGGATGAGGCTAGCTGAGGATTGCAAGGTTGGAACACAATTAGGAAAAAGACTGTATAATTAGGTTGTACGTGAGCAGGTAGTGTCTTCGGACAAGTTAAATACTTTAATATTTGACAATGATAGAGACATAAGAAAGAGCACATGGAGCCAAATGATGGTGTCTTAGAATTAGAGGCGTGTACAAAATATGAGGCTTACTTCGACAGTGTTTTCCTCCATTTGCAGATGGAGGTCTACGAAGTCTAATAACCGAGATGCCTTGCATTGATGTGAAAGAGGATACAACCATAGGTGATAAGGAGAAATCAATTTTACTTGACACATTTGAAGAGGGTGAGTCAAGCATTTTTGTCACAACATGGATGGAGACAAACCAAACTTTCCCTCAAACTTTTTAGAATTTAGTGTTGGAGATATGCATATTGATGAAAGGCTAGTGCATCCATTCCAAATGGACAAGATGATAGAAGAACTAGATACCATTTAGTATGCGGGACTACAAATTGTGGAGGTTAACCTTGATGAAGGGAATGAGAAGCTCATCCACCTTGGAGATGATTGGGACATGGTTTTGAAGATGGTAGCATTTTAAATCTTCTTGCAATATAAAGAGGTCTTTGCATGGACGTACAAAGATTTGAAAGTCACCTCATTGGAGTTGTACATACATTAGGTGCGACGAATACCATATTACATTAACTTGAAGTATGCAACAATGGTCAATGCGAAAAGTTGAGAAGATGCTTGATGTCAGGATTGTTTTAAAGTGATTGTGAAAAGGGAAGAAGGAAATAAATTTTTACTGTCCACAGGGTTGTCAACCATATGAGACGATGTTGTTCATCCAGTATATGTTAAGCCACCCAAATTTCGATACTTTGGGTATAGAAGTTTGGTGTACAACCATACTCCCTTTCAGATTCAATCCTTGGACTTCCTATTTGAAGTACCAAAGTCTTCACCATAAAATCCACTCCAGTTGTATATTAGTGAGCAATTGGGTGTCACCAATCATTATTAGTTTGAAGGAGAGTGCCCAAATCCTAATTTGCATCGAATTTAGAAGATTGAATACTATCACCATACAGGGTCCTTCCTTATTTTGTTCATCGATTCAATTATAGAGAAGGTGGCCAAACACCACATTTGTTTGTTCCTCTATGAATTCTCGAGCAACAATCAAATCAATGTAGTGGAAGAGGATAAGTTGAAGATCGCCTTGGTTGTTGAGAATGGAATCTACACATAATTGGATGCCATTTGTTTATGCATTGCATTTGTAATGTTTTAGGGAATAATCTTGTTTGTCTTTGAGTAAATGTCCATGATAAAATTTTAAGTCTTTCTAGGCTATTAGTCATTGTACAAAAGGAAGGATAAGCGTTTGGAAGGGTTGGAGCAGTGCATTTAACTATTCATGAATGCTTGCCTCCTTTTAAACCCCACAAAGTATAAGTTGATGGTGTTGTGACATGTAGCTTTTAGGGCATGTCTTTTGTCAAAGCAGACTAAAGATAAATATTGACGACATTCGTGTAGTTGTGCATATGGAGGACTTGAATGATGTTAATTCACTAAAATGCATCTTGGATCATGTATGGTATTATGGGAGGTTCATCAAGAATTTTGCTTAGTTGTCATATGCCCTAAAACACCTTCATGTGCAAGGGTGTCCCTTTAGAGCAGACAAAGGATCACTAATACGCCTTCGAGTGGAAGGCAAGACTCACCAATGCACCAATTTTGTTGTACCTGATTTGGGAGAAGGTATTCACGTCTAGATTGATATGCCAAACTTTTTGATTGGATGCGGATTGATGTAGGAAGTCGTGAGTTTGATCATTCCTTTACTTTGCAAGTCAATTGCTAGCATGTGTTGAGAAAAACTACAACATGATGGAATGCAAAGCATTGGGGATTATGTATGCTGTATAAAAGTTTCAACACAACTTGCTTGCAAATTCATTCGCGTTCTTCGTTAATCATTGGGTATTGTTGTATCCATAGTTGAGAAAATTTGCAAAAAATTTTGATTTGACCTGATTTTTCCCAATTCACAGCCTAGTCGATTGTTTCCAAAAAATTGTGAAAAAGCTTTTTTTGAATGAAAACTTGCATTCTATTTGGTTTTTTAATGAATTTTTTTTGTTTTTTGTCGATTTTTCCCCATTTTTTTGTTGATTCCCAATTTTACCCAATTCTTTTTCCATGTTGATTTTGATCCGATTCCAATTTTCTCAACTATGGTTGTGCTTGATTAACAAGATTACTATTCATGGGCAAGTCAACAAGTGTCTTGTTATGTTGCAAAAGTACGTGTTTGGGGTGGTTGTACAACTAGGGAAGAAGCATGCGATGTTGAACAATTGTTGGAGAACCTATAGATGGTGGGGGTTGGACAAGTTCTTGGATGCCACTTGTTTCATATTACGGTGTTGCCCTCTTGGTACAAATGCATTGAAACACACCTTTTAACCAAACAACCACCAAGTGAACTATTAATGCCAAAAGAGAGAAGGTGATTATCAAGTTAGGACCATTCCAATTGATTAAAGGGTTGATGTACAACATGGGACCTGATGGGATATTGTAGCATTTTGTGGTAGGAGAAGAAACATGCGATGTCCGAAGGGAAATGCATGAAGGATTGGTTGGTGATCTATGGGACCTGATGCAATGTTAAAGGTGTTATTGCTTGTTGGATCTTGGTGGCCTTTTGTGATGGGAGAGAGTTTATGCTCTCTTGTAACATGAGCCAATGAATTGGGAAATTGCTAAAGCAAGATTTCATGCCCTTGTATCCATCTCAACCATAGTAGTTGTTTGAACAACGGGGGTTGGATTTTGTGGGACCCTTAAAGTTGATTAGCATATGTAGAAGCACCTACATTGTCGTTGTAATGGAGTATACGTGGAAATGGGTCGAGGCAAGTTCATTGCCTAACAACTCCATAAAGAGTACAATTCAGTTAATTTATGAACAAATAATCACAAGGCTTACGTATTGGTGCAAATCACAAGTGATTGATTAAATTACATCTTCAAGGAGTGATAAAGAGGTCAACGATGAAGTTTCACATATTTCATGCACGATCGAGCCCATACTATCCAAGAGCGAATAGGCAAATAAAGGTGATAATCTTGGTTATCTATAAATCCTATCGAGACGAAGGCATCGATTTGCATGAAAAGTTGCTAATATTCATGTGGACATATAGGATTACGTATAAGTCGACAACTGACCATACATCATTCCAATTGATGTATAGGTAAGAGGCAACTGTATCAGTAGAATTTTTGGCAACATGTTTTGACAGTGGCTATGTAGAATCAACTTTGCAACACAGATTTTGGAGGAGTGAATTTTTTCATTGAGCAAGATAGACAAATGAAGAGTATTGGCACAATGGGCTATTGAAGTAGCCCAACGAAGGCGAAAATATTAGCATGACAAAACTTGAAACACATGGGTCAAGAATGGAGATTATGCATTGTGATTGAATGGGTAGAGGGAGATCAAGCCATGGGAGTTGAAGACCCTATGGTTTGGTTTCTTTCAAACTGTTGAGGTATTTGACAATGAGTTTGTCCAATTGCAGAGTTTGGACGAAACACCATATGTTGACTTGATGAATGGATCGAAGTTGAAGCAATACAAGATGTAGGTGCATGTTAATTTTATTGACCTTGAGACTAATAGTTCTAATGGATTGCTTGATGCATCTACTCAATCCTTGGGGACATTTGAAGGAATCATGACTCAAGGAGTTGGAGAGTGTAGTTGCTCCAAAGACAATTGATTGCAATCGAAGCCATCAACAATTTGAAGGGAGGAGAGGATTAGTTGTTATGGTTATTTGAACAAGTTGTGTTGATGGAAGGGGAGGAGTAGCCAATGGAACGATATAGACCTATAATAGAACAACCAAAAATGGAACCATAATATTTGGACCAATATAGATTGCAAGTACTTGTTTGGTCCTTAGAAGATGAAAGGTCCTGTCTTGTTGGATGTATATGCTACAAGGCAATCGTAATGAAAAATTCCAAAAGGTGTTAGGATTGGTAGAAATGAACAAGTGACAAACAAGATTGTTGGACTTTCCATGGTCTTAGATGTGGAACCAAGAGGACAACCAATCTTGGTAGCAAACGTTGGTTGCTTGTAACAAAGAGTATGTGTTGAGATTGACAACTTGCAAGCAAAGAGGAAGTTGAATGCACTCATTGAAAGGTCGTAGGAATATCATCGAGCTAACATATTGGCACCTTGGAACTAGTTGCAACGATGCTTGGATGAACATTTAGAGTCGAGTGAACAGGGCAATGGTGACAAATTGGGCACAAGATTAGAAGACATTGTCATCAACACTAGAGCAAGAGTTTAATTTAAGTTCTTTTTAAATTTTTACATGGTATGATGATTAAAATTCATCAAATTTTTAAAAATCATTGTTTTGGAATGGTTCAAATGTGTGTTTGAGTGAAGATGGGTAGAATGTGTGAGAGAGCCTAGGTAGGGACATGTGACATAGAGACCCGTTGATGATGGTCAAGTCATATCAAAGGGAGAATAATGATCGTAATTGTATTTTAGAGTAATACCGTATTTTTCAGTAACTTAAAAATTTTCTTCGTGTTCAAAATTCTTATTGGAGGAATGTTGTTTGCCAACCTTGCTTCCATACTTTGAGTTGTAGAGAGGAGCGATGTAAGGAAAATGCAAGCTTGTTTTGGTTGGACAATACTGTTCATATTCAACCGCTCACGCATTTAGATGATGAAAGTAATATAGAGTGGGAAGGGATGGCATTGAGGGCTTTGAAACTTGGTGAAGTGGAATAACTTCTCAAAAGAAGTGTGTGGGGCCATCGAAGCCAGTGAAGGGCAAGTTAAAGGGTTTCTTCATAGTGTCAAATCATCCAAGTATAAGGACAAGAAAGGGTTGTTTGCCATGTGTCCACCACCTAACTTGTGCACTTTGTCCTAGCTCAAAAGGATGTTGTCTAAACCTAGCAAGATGCCGTTTGAGCTGTTTAGGAAGTTTGAGCTGAAGTGGCCGTTGATCAAGACTTACATATGTTGGCCAAGACTAACTATATGTTGTTAGAGAAGTAAGGGATGCCCAAGAAGTAAGTTCATGTCACTCAAATTTTCATGTGTTTGAAATTAGCCCTGGCTATTCATGGCAGATTTGGGGCTGACCTTGATAGTTTTTGACCATCATCAACGGGTCTCTATGTCAGTTTTTGACCACATGACCGTTGATGACGCTGACTTATTTTGTGCATGAAAGAGTTGCAAGTGTGGTTGACTATGTCCTCACTAATAGATTGTTGCTTTTTGACATTCATAATTTTAGATAACTAGTGTGCTTCACTTGGCAGATCATGCAATGTTGACCTTCTCCTTGGATTGTATTTCCTTTTCCTCTCCATCTCGTCTTTCTCCCTCCCTTAGTCCTATGCACCATCCCATGATCTGTTTAGATTCTCGGTATGCAGACAATTGTGTTGCTTGCCTCTCCCAATTGATGTTCAAATATTATTCTCTTAATTCCACCACAGTGGCAACTAAATATGAGTCTTTGTCTCACATTTTATGAGATGCAATCTTGGACTCCTCTCGTCGTATATTTTTCCAACCAAAGTCAACTCATGCATTGTTTCTTGGCCCATGAATTGTTGACATGATGAATAATGTATGTTTATGCATTGAAAGCTATGCTTTGTTGTCATCCATGAGCTTATTGCTATATCCTCCACTTGGAGGGCATATAAATGCCTTATCGCAAGAAACAAGTGTTTCTTGTTGTTAGGCATTGTGATCTTCTAAAGGATCTTCATCACTTTCCAAAAGCCTTCTAGTGCACCCTTCTTCCTCGATAGTCCCATCAAATGTGCATTGATCTGCAAACTTGTGTTCTTTTGTAGGGCTTCATAGTCAATTTTTTTGCAAACGCAATATTGTATATGAATTTTCTTAGTTGTGTACAATTATTAAAATCATGTGCTCGAGTTTCATGCCAAAATAATAACGTCTCTATATCATTTTGGAATAGGTCCACTTTAATCAGATTTCAAAGGCTCAGTCATTCTAGGCATTGCTTTCTTAAGCTGTTCCACACTTACTAGTACAGCGCCATCAAATAAATGTTGGTCCATTGTGTTTGTTGTCTTTGTTCTTAAGCTTCTTTTATAAAATAGATAGAATGGCTTTCTTGTGAAGAAGCTTTAGGATTGGTAATAGTCATGTTGTAGAGAAGCTTAACATCCATTGTTCGATCTACAATAAAACCATTATTATTGTTCTTTGGTTTTGGTTTCAATGTACCTTACTTCTTTTTAAAGTTTTCCCAATGTTCTAGCATGTGGCATACAATCTTGTAAGGAGTTGAGGTTAAATTGCCTTTTGATTCCATTTCGTGCAAGTGGGAAGAGTGCTTTCATGAACATTTCTTAGAGGCTTTAATCATTTGTTTATGCTTAGCATGATAGCCAAGGTCCTTCGTTATCCAATGAAATTCTCAACAGTTTTCCCTTGCATTTGGTTTTAAATTACAAATTGCCTTAGAACATTATTGTGAGCACTTTTGGCTCAAACTTGGGAAAAAAATATCCACCACTTGGGTAAGTCTTGTAATAAACCCTTCAAACAAATTTGTGTAGTACTGCAAGACAAACCCCTTGAAAGATTTAGCTAAAATGTTTTTTGTAGCATTGGGGAGTGCATCCAACCAATCCTTAAAAGTATTGCAAAATCCTTTTATGAATGTTTTGGCGTCTTGTACCCCTTCAGATGAAAAAGGTGCCAATTGTGGCAATGTGTTGTTTGCAATATAAGGATTCATAGATCCTTTGGGCCATTTCATTAAGTCGGATTATTAACTTGATTAGCATTCCTAGATATTGGTCTTGATTGGTCATGGCGAGGGCATGATTGCTAGTTGGAACGGGTTAAAAAAAACTGTAAATGGTTTTTCCAAATATATTGATTGCCAAGATTTACCGTTCTCTTGTTCTTAATCTTGTCACTTAGTCTTTTATCATTTTGAGTCCAAAGCTTGTATTCTTCATCTATTTTCCAAGCTTATCATTTTATCCACCATTTGGAGGTGGTGGAGAGGTCCTTGTGTTGATGATAGTGTTGATTTTAGCTTCGAGGTGGTGGCAGTTGCATCAAATGTGATTGCTTCCCTTGCATACTAAGTAGCAATTTCACTAAATTCTTCTCTTGTAACAACTCTTTCCAATGAGTCATATTCACGTAATTTGGCTATTTGTGGATGTTAATAAGATTATCTCATCTGTGAAGCATACCAGCCCAAGTTTTATTGTATTATTTCTTGCACACTTCTAGGAGCTTGGGCTTGAGATTTTTGACTTTGCATCTGTTGCAATATTTTATCTTGCTCTTCCAAAAACAAGCAAGTCAAGGATTTGTTCACTTTCGATATTTCTACCTTGTTGGCTATGTTGATCATAAAGTGTATTCACTTAGGCCGTGCAAAGTTTTGGAGGAGCTTGAAAATTGGCTTGCTTACATTGATAATCTTCTTCAAAAGTTCGAACCATTCTCTATAGAATTGAAACATCACATGATTTGAATATGTGTTCTTTTTTGAGTAGTTTAAATACATCCTTGAATGGAAACTCATATTCTATATTCTTAGGAGGAGGAAATTGAATGGTGCTTTATATATTCTCACCTTCTTTATCACTGTTATAATTTTTGTCTTCTTGATTGGCTTGATTTTCAAGTTTCTCTATATTTTAAAAGAGGGACTTCTTTGACTCTTCCATGTTGATATTATCCTTAGTTGTTCTATCTCTTTCCTCCTTTGGCCATATTAATTCCATAGGTTGGTTTTCTTGATTATCTTGGTTGTTGGAAAATCGGTTTAAGAGCAAATTTTCAGAATCCTTTGGGATTGGGCAAAGCTTAGATAGTTGACAATAGTAGGGTTTTCCAGTTGCAAGGAGTGGTTCACCTTGGGTTCATCAAGACGTTTTACCAGAATTTGGACAAGTAGGAATACATTGCATCCTTAAGTGCAAGCACCACTAGTACAAAGCCCAAATCAGAAAAAACAACTAAAAATGGTGAAAATAAAGAAGGTTAGATTGAAACAAGCAAATGGGCAATCCTAGGGTAGGATCTAAAGAGTGTAGAGAGATAAGGTGAAGTCAAACACATGCAATTAGTATTAGGAGTTCTAAGAAACGTAATTGTAATGCAAGTAAAGTAAAGTACAACCAAAGTAAATGAAATGAATTGCCATATTTTTGTAAAAAATGTCCATAAATTGAACTTTTGTAATATGGAGGTGCTTTTGTCTAGTATACTCATTTACTTGAGTTTATATTATACATGTATACATCTAGGATGTTCGAACATGGTCTCAAAATCATATAGTTTATGATGGAGAAACTAGATTTTGACCCTCTTTGGTTTTTTCTAGCACTTTGGCAAATTCCAAGATTTCAAGTTTCTAGACTTGGCCATTTTTACGGTACTTTTTAGGACATGTATGTCTATTATGAAACTATGGGCAAGGTGACTATATGGAAATTCTTCTGGCTAAGGCTAGGAGTAGGTATCGGTCTCAAGGGTTTCTAAGGCTAATCCTTAAGGCCTACCCACCACGTATGTCGAGAACCATTGGCTAAGAAAATATGTAGAAGGAGTTTTTTTCGACTTTTTCCTCGTATACAAAGGCTATTACTCTTTCATGTTAGGTATTATAGAAGAGGACAACTACCTTTTGCTTAATCATCTCATTCTTTTACCACATATTTGGTATTGACAACAAGAAGTGTTCATTTGAGGTTACAACATTCTAGAATGAGAATGATTGATTTGTGCACCTTTATCTACATACAAGAGAAACTACAAGGGATTCAATGGCTTCTTCATTGTGCATGTAGTGGGACAAGAGTATAGCTTTTCGATATTGAGTATCAACCACTTCTGCGTAAGAGCTGAGGGGTTGGTCTCTATGCCCGTACAAGATCATTCAACTAGGCCCTTTTAATATTCACCATTTTCCTAGTAATATAAGTGGATACTTTGTAGCCCCTTTGTGATGGTTGGTGATGATGGCAAACCTATTTCTACTTGGCATCCCACTATTGATTAGAGACTAGAGTTAGTGTATGGATACACTTGAGCTCTTCTTCCTTGGTTGCCACTCTCACTTCTTATGTACTTGCAACATATTTAGGTTTACCCGTATCTAGATCCATTGTGTGAGGGATTTGATGTTGTAAAGTAGTTAAAATTTAGTTTTGTTCATTTGCTCCATTTTGGTTTCTTTTGCTAGTACTTTATTTGTTTATGAAGCCACCTTTTTTTTTATTGGGTTGCAATTGTGGGATGTTTTGGTATTTTAAATCAAAGATTAATGCAACATAGAAACAAAAAAAAACAATAGAAAAATACTCGCACCAAAACCCCAGAAAAACACTTCATTAATCTTCAATCTGTACATACTACTTTAATACAATGCACTATACTTATATACATACAATAGAATGTCTCTTGGTTGTCTCAAGAGACTCTTGATGCTTCACATTCTCTTCAAAACTGGGTGAGAACATTTTTTTTTTTTTTAATATTCCCTTGTAACTTCAATTTTGTCCTATATTGATTTTTGTCTTATTGTTGTCCTGTTCTGATTTTTGTCGCATTCAATATCACAATTTTCAACATTCTCCCCTTTTGAGACTGAATGGAGAATTTTTTATTCTATCTTTGAGCCAAAAAAACTGATTCTTTGCCACTGCCCTTGTAAAAATATCTGCATACTTATCTTTTGAATTGCATTGTTTCAATCATTGTAGAGAAAATCAGAATCGGGATAGAGAAAGAATCGACAAAAAGAAATCTAAGAAAACACAAATTTTCATTGAAAAAAGTTTTTTTCATGCATATCACAAGGAATTAACATTATGCAAATCAAATATTAATGATCTAAGAATGTAAGCTTAAACTACACATGAAAGTGGCAAGTGATACACCATACAAGCTTTAACTACACATGAAAGTGGCAAGTGATACATCATACAAGCTTTAACTACACATGAAAGTGACAAAACACATCTTGTATTGCTTATAATATGAAAAGGTACAAATTACAAATTGTGTCAAAATGCCTCAATAGGTCCATTATCTAGTGTCTTGTAATTCCTTTGCTCTTTACCCTATTAGAAGCCCTAGTCTCTCTTTGTTGATGTGCCCTTGCCACTTCTTGTGCCTGTGCCTCTTCTTGGTCCTTGGCTACTATCTCCTTTGCTAGGTCTTCAAGGTTTTGTAATTCATCCGAGGAGGAGAGAGGCTCTTTTTGTTGCTCTTGCTCTGCATCTGTGATCCATTCAAATGATGGATCAATGTCACTTAGGTCAATGGGCTCGGTACTTGCTTTTGTAATACTTTTTTGGTGGAGGCGAAGGTTGTAATGCACAAACATAGGATCATTCATTTTATCTTGTGTACGCCTGTTGCGCTTCTTGGAGCGTATGTGCTCAAACATACTCCAATTGCGCTCACAACTGGAAGTGCTGCATGGGTGAGATAAGATTTTGATGGCCATGCACTACAAATTGGGCGTAAAATCACCAAAGTCCTCCCACCATAAATCTAGAAACAACCAAAAAAAAAAAAAATTAATAATTCACATGTAAAATAGTAAATTAAGATAATTTTTTAAAATAAAATCAAAAGACAATAAATAATAATTCAATGAGGGTTACCTAGCCTCAATTTTGACCTCATTCTCTTGCGTTGCTCGGATGGGAAAAGAAGGCCTCGACATTCCTTATAATCTTGTATCTCTTCACGTACCTTATTACACAATTGGCTATTAGTGAACATGTCTTCAATGCAAGCTTGAAGGCCAACCTTCACCTCATAATCAGCATGAAATGTAGCAGAATAATTTTTTTTGGGGTTCAAGTATTAACCCACTGCATGAAGAGGGCTATGGATTTGAGATGTACATTGGTTATCAATGATTGTCCAAATGGGATCATATTTGGTATGGGCATATCCATAAAATGCGGCAATTGCCTCTTTTGTCTTGTCCATAGCCTCATATACATATCCCATTGTAGATTGTTCTCCATCAACAAGACAAAGAACCTTCACCAAAGGCTTTGACACTTGAAAAAAAAGGAAAAATAACTTAAATGAAAATATTTTACAACAAAATTTTTACAAATTACAATACAAGATTCCCAAATAGAAAAATATTTTAAATTAAAAAAATGAATAATAAAATAAATTAATAAACTGTCTTGTACCTTGATGGCCTCATCCATGGCTATCTAGAAGGCCTCCTCAAACAAATAGGCATATACATTCTGCCCGTTAGGTGAGAATCGGTATCTTGCAGTTTGTTCAGAATTCCAGTCATTGCTAACAAACATTTGCTTCAATGACCCTCTTGCATTATAAATGCTTTAGCAATGTCAAAAGTTTGTGGTTAAGCATGTAACTCCAGGCCGCGCTAGCTCCCTCCCACTAGTAAATCGCCTCATGAGGCTAAGGAACCATGCATGGTTGTAGATGAATTTTGTGATAGCCTCAGCCTTTTATACAACCTTTGCCACCCAATAAAATTTTCCAATGTCTTTGAGGAGCAAATTGAGACAATGGGCTGCACATGGGGTCCAAACAATAGTGGGGAATATCTCCTCCAAAATCTTACCGATTGCTTTATATGCATGTGTATAAAATTAATCCCTTTTGATTTTTTTAAAGTTTGTTTTTTAAAAACATGATTTAATCATGCATGTGTATAAATTTAAGCACAACCTGAATGTTGTCCATAGATTGTCGAAGGAGAGGGCCCCTAAGGTCATCAAAAGTTGGTGCCTTACATCTTGCGTTGCAACTTGAGACGACATCTATCATGTGCCTCTAGTATGGGGATCTTGCCACCTTGAAGGGAATGTTGGAAAAATACCAAAATGTAGCAATGGCCGTCTTCGTTGCATTGTGCTTCTCTTGGTTCCATGCGGCCATACCCTCAAGCACGGGTTGTGCCCTTGGCGTGGAATGCTCTACAAAATTGGACACTCTCATCCCTCTCCCTGCTTGTGTGCACGATGGACTCCAACTCGTGTTAAAATTGGCTAAAGTTGTCGGTACATAGAATTTGAGAAGGGGGGGATGACATGGCCTCGTTTTGTCTTCATTTGAGTTATCTCTTTTCCTGTGAGCCAGTGATCATGGCATCTACTTTTTGTCTAACTTCTTCGAGCACCTTATCGCATGGCTTGGCATCATTGCCAACTCTCTTTGCCAAATGGAATTTGAGGCGGAAAATGCCTCCATGAAAAAGAGTGTCACAAAAATTGCATATAGCTTCTCCTTTCTTTCTCCCTACCCTTCCATACTCCCATGTTGGATCACTTTTGCCATTTTTTTTTAATGCTTGCACATGGAAACAAGTGACAACAAAGTTACAAACAATTAAAAACCCTAAACCCTAGACTAGGGTTTAGGGTTTAAACTTGAATCATTGACAGCTGAAAAATGGGCTTGCATACATAGTTTTCAGGCAACAGTATTTAATAATTTATTTAAAAGGAGAAAAAAAACCCAAAACCCAAAACCCTAGACTAGGGTTCAAACTTGAAACATTGACAGCTGAAAAATGGGCTTGCATACATAGTTATCAGGCAGCAATATTTACTTAAAAGGAGGAAAAAAAAAATCCTAAACCCTAGACCTAGTTTTTTAAATTTCTACCTTAAATTTAATCTTTGGGAACATGCTTGAAAAAGAAAACAAAAACATTTGCAAACAACTTAATCTAAACCTAGTTTCAATGTGGAGAAAAAAAAGAGTTTTCAAAAGTTTTTTTTTTTACCTTGGATGAATCCTCGGGGTGGCTGTCGGATTCCTTCAAACCGCAAACAATCTGTTGTTAGGATGCCCTAGTGTGTTTGGTTTGGTGTGGTAACAGGTAAGAAGACCTCTTTCTCCCCTTGCAACAACTGAAATGAAAGAAATTGAAAGAAAAAAGTGGCTTTTCACTAAATTGGTTGCAACCTCTTTGCATGCGGCTGTGGCCAATTTTTCGCGATGAAAAGTCGCTGATTCTGATTTTTTAAAAAAATTGGCCAAAAATCGGCAATTCCCGATTTCGCACCAAGTTGACTCGGAATTTTCAAAAACTCGTGAAAAATCAGGACTCGCTGATTTAATCGTCAATTTTTGTAACAGAGGTTTCATTTAAACTTCCTTTTTTTGAACTAAGTCTCTAACAAAATGATGCTGAAATTAAATGTGCTTTGATTTTGTATGAAAAACATGATTTTTAGACATTTGAATTACACACATGTTGTCACAAAAAAATGTAGTTGGTCTTTTTTGCTTTTCACCCAAGTTTGCTAGGATTGGCCTCAACCATACTGCTTGTGTGCTTGCTGATGTAGTTGCTATATACCCTGCCTTTGATGTTGAGAGTGCAACTGTTGTTTGTTTCTTCAAACTCCAAGTTACTAATCCTTTTCCCAATTGGAAACAATTTCCTGATGTAGATTTTCTATCATCCAGTCTCCCTAGTCTGAATCACTATATCCAACCAACTCAATCTTAATGGCTGAAGTATAATGGATTCTATAATTTAAGGTTCCTTTCACATACTTCATAATTCTCTTAGCTGTTGTCATATGATCTTTTGATGGCTCGCTAATGAATTTTGAAATAAAAAAGACTGCATATGGTAAATCTGGTCTTGTTGTTGTCAAGTACATAAGGCTGCCAATCAAACTAATATATTCCTCTCATCCACTGTTCAACTTCCGTCATCTTTGCACATTCTTTCACCTTGTGCAAATGAGGTAGCAACATCTTTGCAACTTTCCATGCTGAAATTCTTTAACATATCATGTGCATATTTAGATTGGCAAATGAAGATCTGATCACATGTTTGATTTACTTCCATGCCAAGAAAATAATGAATTAAACCCAAATGACCCATTTCAAATTCTTGCATCATGGCTTGCCTAAACTCTCTTTTCATTCTTGATGAACTTCTTGTGAAAACCAGATCATCAACATACAATCAAACAATCAAAATATCATCACCTTACTCATTGTATTACAATGTGGGCTCATTCATACTTCTCACAAATCAACACTTATAAAAGTATGCATCAAGTTGATGTACAGTCCATATTTTTTGGGCTGCCAAGGCAAAGACCATTTTTATTGTGTCTTGCCTTGCAACAGGTGTATACATCTCATCAAAATTTATGCCAGTTTGTTGTGCATTCCCCTTTGCCACTAGCCTTGATTTGTGCCTTTCACTTGATCCATGATTATTATACTTGATCTTGAACCCCCATTTCACTCCTATTACCTCCTTGTTCTTTGGAAGTCCACACAACTTCCAAGTATCATTTTTTTCAATTGCATTGAATTCTTCTTTCATGGTTTTGGAAAATTCCTTGCTTTAGGCCACTTTTTCAGGACTTGAGGGATCCACTTCAATCTTGGACACTAATGCATAGTTCACCAAATTATCTTCTTGTTCTTTTTGCGTTTGTACTTGGGCTTGTGCTTGGCTTCTTTTGAACCTCCTATTAAAATTCTGATCCAACATTTGGTAGCTTGGATGTGATTGTAATGTTCTCTTCCCTTTTGTGCTTGTCTTTGGAGAAATGCTTGTGTCTCCACTTGATGTTTGTGACATACCAACATCTTCAATTATGATTGTCTTCTATGTCTTTTTTTGCTTTTTTATCCATGTACCCCTGCTTCATCAAAAATCACATCTCTAGACCTATGTTGCATGGAAATAGATACAAATACGGGATACGAATATGGCAAATTTTCAAGACCCCCTAATATGGATACAATCGGATACATGATTATAAAAAGAATACATATTTTGTATATTAAAATAAAAACATAGAACATAAAAGTGTTTACAAAAATATAAATTTTAAACATGTTTTTTTTTTTTTTTATTGTTTATTTCAATTAATTACGAAAATTATTATCATTAAAGGTAAAGGTAAAGTACGAGCCCATAGGCCATATGAGATGACCCTCATGGAGGATGTTGTTTACCCATTATATGGTTATCCAAGCACACTTTGGTTACCAAAGCACGGTATACAACCCTATCCCTTGCTGGATTTGAACCTTGTTCCACAGTCTCCACCATTAGGCCCACTCAAATTTAAAAATTGTGTAATTTATTTTAATCACAAATCGTGGATACAATTGTATACGTGCCTAGGCTACATACGGATACATTACATATGGAGCAATAGGTGTGAATAATCGGATACGTCTGGATATAGTATTCATGTATTTGGATATGTTTGGATACGACATTCGAGAAGTATCATATCCTTATCCGTATCTAATATGCGAATATGTGTATTTGGGCCATAGGAGTGCTGAATAAGGTTACTCTAGACACAATGCATTGTCTATATTTGGAGTCATAACATCTATGCCTTGCTTTCTTCAAAATAATGAACAAACATCTATACTTGACTCTTTGGATCTAACTTCTTCCTCTTTTTATTTTTTATCTTCAACATGAACATAAGACAAACAACCAAGCACTCTCAAGTGACTTACCAAAAGGTTTCCTTTTATACCATGCATCACGAGGAGTCGTATGTTTACTACAATTGTAGGATTTTTTGAGGATGTACACTGCTGTTGCAACTACTTCAACCCACAAATGATTGCTCAAACCTTTTGCTGATAACATGTTTCTTGCCATTTCCATGATTGTCCTATTCTCCTTTCTGGCACTCCATTTTACTGAGGTGTGTAGGCTGCTGTCATATGTTTTCTTATCCCATGCTCATCACAAAATTGATCGACTTTCATGGAACAATACTTACCACCACTATTAGTCCTTACTATTTTGATTGTATAATCGCTTTCATTCTCTACTATGCCTTTGAAGCTCTTGAATACTTCAAAAGTGTGACTTTTATTCTTAAAAAAATATGCCCAAGTTTTTCTAGTATGATCATCAATGGAAGTGATAAAGCAGAAGGACTCATCAACATTTGGTGTGTGCAAGGGACCACAAACATCTGAATTAATCAGATGCAATTGGATATGATGCTCTCTAGGCTCTTCCTCTTGGAAAGCTCTCTTTCTGATGTTTTCTCATTCTGCAACCTTCACACACTTCATTTCATGCTTCTATAGAAGGTTGTCGATGGATCATTCCTTTAGCATTCAACAAATACAGGCTTTGAAAATTCATGCGACCATACCTTTGGTGCCATAACCAGCTGTTGCCCTCAATGGCTCTGTGACAAAGAATTGCTGTCTTCTCAAAATTCAAAGAAATCTTATGTTCTTTGTCATAGGTACAACAGTCACTACTTGGTTTCTATTTGCTTTGTCATAGATGATGCACTCCTTATTTTCAAACATCACTTTGTAGGTTTTATCTACAAGCAGCCCACATGCATCAAATTGTTCTTCGAGCCTGGTGTGAAGTAAGTATTTTGGATATTTGTTTTCCAACTTTTGTGTTGATTTGAAAGGTTCCTTTTCTTTCAACCACCAATTCTTTGTTGTCTCCAAATTTCATCTTGCTGGTGTGATCCATCCAACTCCACAAACTACTCCTTATTAACAGTCGGATGATTTTAACTATGGTAGGAAAAATCGCAACTTGTCAAAAACTTGAAACCCAGATTTTGGAGATTTCTTGGTAACTTGGCAAAATATTGGTAATAAGATAAGATAATTTAATAATTTGCACATATGGCCAAAGTAGGCTAATATGACTTATTGAAAAGAGTTGTTACAAATTACAATGCATTGTAGCAACCACAAGGTACTATTAATATAAGCTAAACTAGAGTAAAGTATCTAGTGTAAACTACTCAAAAGTGGAACAACTGTATGGCATAAAATTACAGTACCCAAAATGGATAAATCCTCACATGCTAAAAGTAACGATTAGGAGAGAGTTAGAAGTTGAGGTACCACAAAGATAGAAAGGATCTCCAATGGATCCAAGTGCCAACATTTATCTGTAGTGGGCAATAAAGTAGAAGCACAGTCGTTGTCGTCACCAACTATCCCAAGGGCCAAGACAGGATCTGATGATGGACCTAGGTGAATGGCAGGACTAAGAGGGCCTTGTTGGGTAATCCTGGGAACTGGAAAACTTGGGAAAAAAAACATCAAGAAAATAATTTAATTCACAAAGAGAGTCACGAAGTTGATTTTATATTAGATTTTCATAAAAAGGGTACAATTATAAATCATGATAATGAATGATTTTCATAAGCTGATTTTCTGAATTTTCTTGGTGTCTTCTTGGTGATTTCTCAGTCTTGAGAAAATGCCTTTAATTTCTCGTTGACCTTGTTTTCTCGTGAGTTTTCTGAGAGTTTTACTTGTGAAAACAATTGATTTTTCCAGTGTTTATGGGTCTGGGTTTTCTCTTGCTTTCTAGATCTAATTCAGTTTTAGATTTTCTTTTTTATTTGCAGTCTTTAGCTTTCTTATTTGCCATTTTAACTGGCTGTACTCTTGTATCCCATTGACCTACTTTGCTCATTCCTGGACGTTAATTCTTTCTTAAATTCTGACCATGGTTAACATGGGTCTTTCAAGGAGATGTTTTAGATAGAAGGCCATAAAATCTCATTATTTTAATAGCTAACCTCATTTGAATATACACCGATTTTTGCTATGTGTAATATTCATTAGATTTTAAAATGATATTAAAACCACAAGGTTGAGCTGCATTTCAATCTTTACATTGTCACACAATGTTTTTGCACATGTTATGATTCAAATCTATTTCCTTCTCTGCAGTGCCTGTATGAAGCTGGTAGATATACCAAAATTGGATTTATGGACATATTATGTGAGGCACTTTGTGTGCTCTCTTTATCAAATGCAAATAATTTGGGCCAAGAAAAGGAGGACGGAAAATTTTATAGCACTGACACATCCAGGAATGCTGAAAATCACGACAACAAAGGTTCTGATGCGAGAAAAGGAAGGTTCATTGGTCTCGTAATCAGAAAGCTAAGGCATGTTTTTTCTGTTGCTGTATAAGAATAGAATGGAAAGACACACAGTGCTGTATTGACTCCAAATAACAAAAACAATAGGGGAAGGTGATGAAGGATACTAGTCTTTTGATCTTGTCTCCTCCTTCCAATTGGTCTGAGTCATTGCATACATTGGGGTCAGCATTTCCGCTGCATATAAAAATTCATGTATACATGAGACAATATGAAAAACAAGAAGAGAAACAACATGGGAAGTTGCGGAAGAATATTAGTCTTTTGGTCTTGTTTCCTTTTTCTAATTGGTCTAAGGGTCACTTCATATATTATAGTCAGCTTTTCCTCTGCATATAAAAAAATCCCCACATTATGGTCACTGCATATTTTTTTTTGAAGTGCATGCATATTCTTTTTTTACATTTTTTGCATGCTGATTTCTGTGTTTATTTTATTTTATTTCTATACTTTTGTAATACTTTGGTATCTGACTTTCTGAATTTGAGTTTTCCTTGATGAACCAGGGATCTCTCGTTGCCATCCTTAGTTCGTCTTCTTCAAGAGTGGGAGAATCTGACAAAAGGAATGAGAGAGGTATGATTAATATTGCCTTTAACTAGAATCAAGTTGAAATATGATGTTTCGCATTTTTATGTTGCAAACAAGTTGCTGTGCTTGAGTTGGAGATGGGTGTCAGTAGAAGTGTTGCTGGAGCATCTTAAAAAATGACTTTAGCATAGTTTCAGTTAATATAAATATCCAGACTAAGTCTGATGAGTCAATTTTCTCTTTCCCTCTCTCTTTATGTTTAAGTATACTATTTTCTGGGGAAGCTTAGTGAATGACTTTAGCGTAATTTTGAGTCAACATGAATTTTTGGACAGAAAACATTGGCGACTCATGAGTCAATTGTCACTTTAACCATCTGCTTTATGTTGAAGTATACTATTTTCAATTTTGTTATGCAGTTATGCCCCACAGTAAATCTCTTCTCAAAGATTGAAACTTCTGTATGTTAATTTCAGTCAGCTGTGTTAAATTATATAGTTATTAACAAATAAGACTATAGAAATAACATGAGATATGAATTCTCTACAAGGGTTCGTTGATTGCAATATGACTTGTATCCTTGCGTCATATGATGTCATAAGTAAACCAAAGTAGGGAAACTCAAGTCAAACTGCAGAAGTGTCACCGTTGAGGAAAATGGGATAAGCCATATGCTTTAATTGAATCATATCAACTAAAAAACATGATAGTGTAGTATTTACACGGGGTTGGTAAAAGATCCTACAGCAGAGCACCCTAGCAATCTTGCCCTTGATTTAGATGGTGTAATCTAATCTCTTGACTTCAAAGTTGAGATAGATGCTTTTGGATATGAAAAAGGACTCATATCATCAGTTTCTTTTTCCATCTGTGGCTTTTTGACTTTGAATGCTAGGAGTGTGATCACTTCACTGATGACACTCATTGTACCAAGTGCCTCTGCTTCGCTGCTATTTTGCCCATAGCTCTGTGGTCAACACGAGTTCCCTCTCTGTTGGGAGAATCCTCCCTTTCTTGGATATATTTATGTGCTACTGCTTCTGATTTAATGAAATAGGGTAGCTCTTCAGGGCTTACCTTTGCTCTTTGTCTTTCGTTCCCTAGTTTGATTGTTTAGTCTTAGACATTTTGATTTGTTTCTAAGGTTTGTAAATCCCTTATATTGTCTATTGTGACCTGCTATTATGATGAGTCCCATTAACCTGTTTTGGTCATTCATGGACATCAATATAATTTTGTTTCATTCAGTCCTGTCTCAGGAGTATGGGAAGCATGTGTTGATATTCTCACAATGACACTGAGAGGGGGGGTGAATCAGTGTAACTATTTAAAACTTGAATCTGCAACTCTTAAAACTTAAAATGCAAGCTTAAAAACAGATATAGCAAGTATAACACAAGAGCATCACACAACACAAGATTTAACGAGGTTCACCGATGTGGCTACTCCTCAAATAATGACTCTTTGGACTACAATCCAAATCCAGCCTTTACAAGGATTCAATCTTTACAAATAGTTTACCAGCACCCACTGGAAGGAGCACCAACCCTTGATTTATCTGCAACAACAGATAGGAGCACCAACCCCTTTTACCAAGCACCAACTTGGATTTTTTATTTTATTTTGAATAATAGATTGACATAAAAAATGTCTTCTCTTTTACAAGACCCTCTCTGGTCTATAGCTCATTCAAATCAATCTCATAGAAGCATAAGGAGAATTGTTAGAAACTCAATATCTTCTATTGCTTTCTCAAACCTCTCTTTTAATTTTTCAAATGTAAAAACCAGGTTTCATTTCAGTTGCAGTTTTTCAAAACAACACTCTTTCTCTGCTTCTTACAGCACTCTAACTCAACCTTTTCTTTTTGTTTTTCAAGAATAACCACGGTTGCAGTAACCTCACTTACTGCGCTTTTTGATCTTTATACTTGGTTCAATCGAACGGCTATTTCGAAAAACGGCTCTATTTTTCCCTCCATTTTTCCATGCATTCTCAGCTCCGTTCAATCTGTCAAACCCTCTCTGACGCGCTCTGTCTTTTAGCCGCTTTCTTTCTGACTTATTCTGACATTCTTCTCTGCACATTCTGACAGCCTTTTTTGACAGCCTTTTTCTGCGTATCCTGACAACCTTTTTGCGTATCTCGGCGCTCTGTTATTCTTCTTTCTTCTCTTTTGAATTCTCGTGCTTCCTTTTACTTCGCACGCGATCGTGATTTCTTGATATACGCAACTCGTTAATGAATTTCTCTCGTAATCGTGATTCTCGGTATATCCACCCCCGTAATAACCGTTTTCTCTTTAATGCTCGTTTCAGTAACTTCCCCTTGTAACTCCGGCTAACTTTTACTTGGTTGTCTGCATGATTTTCCTTTGCGCTTTCCTCGACAACTATCACTTGTAACTGCAGATTTGACTCCAGTTAACTCTTATGTAACTGGCTACATGATTTTCCTTTGCGCTTTCCCCGACAACTGTCACTGTGCATGCTTCTCGGCTTTTACCCGCCAAAACTATTACCTATCGCGATATCGCGACATTTTTGCCCCTTTGACTCTTTTCATGACTGTTGACCGCAAAAACCTGACCTATCGCGATATCGTGACGTTTTTCGCCTCCTAGTCCTTGTCTCGGCATGTACCCGCGAAAACAGAACATGTCGTGAAATCGCGACGCATTTGCTGCCTCCAGCTCTTTTCTGTCTCCTACCCGCGAAAACGAGACATGTCGCGAAATCGCGACGCTTTCGCTGCATCGAGCTCTTTTCTGTCTCCTACCCGCGAAAACGAGACATGTCGCGAAATCGCGACGCTTTCGCTGCATCGAGCTCTTTTCTGTCTCCTACCCGCGAAAACGAGACATGTCGCGAAATCGCGACGCTTTCGCTGCATCGAGCTCTTTTCTGTCTCCTACCCACGAAAACGGGACATGTCGCGAAATTGCGACGCTTTCGCTGCATCGAGCTCTTTTCTCCGCATGCCTCAGCGAAATCGGAACATGTCGCGAAATCGCGACGCTTTTTTGCCTTAGCGCTGTTCTTTGCTTTTCGCCCGCGAAAATGCAACATGTCGCGAAATCGCGACATCTTTCGCATCCGTACAACTCTCTCTTCATGCACTGGCGAAATCAAGACATGTTGCTAAATCGCTACACCTTTTTGACTTAGTACCTTTTCTTTGCTTCGCCCAGCGAAACTCCAACATGTAGCGAAATCGCTACAACTTTTTGATTTAGTGCTTTTTCTCTGCTTCAGACTGCGAAAATCCTACATGTAGCGAAATCGCTACAACTTTTCACTTGGCACTTTCTCTTTGCTTCTGCCAGCGAAACTTCGACTTGTAGCGAAATCGCTACACCTTTGTGCCTTGCACTTCCAGCTTTGCTTTGGTTCGCGAAACTTCGACTTGTAGCGAAATCGCTACACCTTTGTGCCTTTGCTCTTCCTCTCTGCTTTGGCCCGCGAAACTTCAACATGTAGCGAAATCGCTACACTTTTGTTGCCGTACATTCTCTCTCCTCTTCGGGTCGCGAAAACCCGACGTGTCGCGATATCGCGACACTTTTTGCCCTTAGTGCTTTTCTTCCGAAACTGTCGCGAAATCGCGACACTTTTTGTCCTTGGCGCTTCTTCTCAGAATTTGTCGTGAAATCGCGACACTTTTCATCCTTGGCGCCTTTACTCCAAACATGTTGCGAAATCGTGACAGTTTTTCAACTTTGCTTCTTTCCTTCCAGCATGTCGCGAAATCGCGACAGTTTCTCCAGCTTTTTCTCTCTCCTCCGATATGTCGCGAAATTGCGACATTTTTGGCTGCGCCTTCTCTCTCCTCAGTTTTGTCGCGAAATCGCGACATTTTCGACTGCGCCTTCTCTCTCCTCAGTTTTGTCGCGAAATCGCTACATTTTCGGCTGCGCCTTCTCTCTCCTCAGTTTTGTCGCGAAATCGCAACAGAAAACATGTCGCGATATCGCGACGCTTTTCTTACTTGTCTTTTTCTGCAAATTTCTGAATCGGCCACTTCTTTCTTCTTGGAAATTCACTGTACTTGTTCTGACTGACCTCAGAACTGCATCAACTGCATCAATCTGTCTGTGTTGACAACAATGACAATACTTTTGCAATACTTTTGCTGCACCTTGCTCAACATGTGTATTGTCACATTCAGTATTAGGAGAATGCAAGGTTAGCACCTGTGACAGAACAAACATGCTTAAGTATATCACAGAAGCCAATAAAATAGTATTGAACTGTAGAATGTAGATTGAATTGGTGCTCACTATTTCTACTTTTCTACTACCCTCATGTTATAATGCACCATTTCTATGAGAAAATCCATAACCTGAAGGCACCTCTTTCCTTTCATCTACTTTCTATTCTTTAATATACCAATTCAGATGCATTATCTTTCAAATCCTGATACAAAATTGCAGTAGAATTTGGTAAGGCCCAAGAAGTTGTGAGGCTTCATTAGGCTTTTTGAGGGAGGCCAATTTCAAATGAACCAATTCTTCTCTAGATCCAAATGAACACCTTTTCATTTGATGATGAATCCAAGTACCTAATCCTTCTAGTGCCAAATGAACATTTCTCCATGTTGGTATGAACTTTGTGTTGAGGCAGGGTATTCAAGACCTATTGAACATTCTTCAAATGTTCGTCCAATGCCCAATTGCATATGAATATGTTATCCATGTATATAACCACAAATGAATTCATGAACAATTGCAAAATGTCATGCACGCACGTTGGTTATGCCAAATTGTATAACAATGACGTGAACAATCCTTTTGACTTGAAGGCTATCTTCTAGACATGAGATGACTCAATCGATACCTGGTATAGTCTGACTTGAGGTCTATTCCAATGGAGTATTGGCACCCTTGAGCTAGTCTAAGAAATCATCAGTTTGTAGGATCGTGTATTTGTTCTTCATAGTGTTATTCAGTACTTTGTAGTTGATACAACATTGCCATGTGCCATCTTTCTTCAGCCCTAATGCAGTTGGGATTTTGCAAGTTGAAGCGCATCATCGAAATTGATTTGTTTAGCATGTGTGTGAATTTTGGACATGATCTTGTCATTCTTCAAAACAAATCAACAGTAGACTAGCATGTTGGCTAGAGGCATTGCTAGGACCAAGTCAAATCGGCATTTAATGTTATAATAAATAATGCCCTTGTGGTTGATGTGAAGGCATCCTTATATCTTGACACCACGTTGTCCAACTAGCATTGTTGCTTGTTTGGACATCCACAATAGTCTATGTGTGGGCAAAGATGTTTTTCTCTTGTTGAAGCTTGAAAATAAGAAGTACAAACATTCCAGTCCAAATGATCATCTTTGGAATTTACTCAGTATTGATTAAGGAAACTTTGGTGGCAAGAACCACAAATGGTATCTTATAATGTTATCACAAAGTAATGATGATGCAGGTCTAGTCTCAAAGACCCAATGACACTCCCACTTGTATGGTTGCTCGAGAAGGACATCACACGTCTAATGGAAACACATCAAAAGGTACCTTGTTTCAAACAAGCTTGATGATGAAGAGGAAACAATGTTATATGGTTGTGGGTGAGGCATCTTTGTCAACTTAATGCTTTTCACGTTTGTTGCAATCAAATTCTTATGGCTATTGTTATCCACAATAAAATGCAAAAGTTTTCGTTGTGCCCACACCTGTTAGTGGACAAAACTCTCTTTCTTTGTCAAGGTCTTCTAGTTCCATATATGTTGTGGTAGTGATGGCATTTGGATCTACTTACCCTTGTATAGTGTTGACACTAGAGTTGGCATCAACTTCCTTGTTGCATAGGAGCTTGCGTGTCACTCAAGAAAGACATGCCACTCTTTCTGATTTTCAATTCGACATTGTGATATGGACACTGCTTGTCGGACTAGTTCTTTTGTGGCCAATTGCCCCAAGGTGTCGTCATGTGCATTGCCTTCCATATCTGGTTGTGTTGTCGCTACCCTTTGTTTTATGGATGGACATTATAGAAATGAAATGCAACACATTAAAATATTATTTGATTATGAATGTATAAACAAAGGTCCTAAGGGGAAAAAGTTATTGATAAATGTGGATACACTACGCACAACATGTATCCTTCACAAAACCCTTATTTGTGATATATCATGGTCTGGTCAAGTGTACAACATGGACTTGCCTTGACTATCATCGATCAACATCATACTTTGACTAACTACTTCAACTGGCCTCATTGACATCTCCTACATAAATGCATATGCATAGGTATTATGGGATTGGTAGGCGGTTGACATCTACCTAACTACCATTGAACTACCTGTACACATCAAATCATACCTCATAACATTACATATATCATTGCATACACACATATGACAACACTTGCCTATGCAATTCTATTTACAATACAATAATTTAACCGATGTGGCGCATACATTTGTGTAGTCGTGTAGACGTCGTGTTTGTTTGTGTGTTAGATCGTTTACCTACATCTATCTCTTCCTTTAGACTTGTCGGTCTCCTCATCAATAGACCAACGTATTCAATTGGGGTAGAAGAATTGCATGCACTACTTGAATAAAATGTCTTGCTCTTTTTTTTGGTTCCATAGATCTTCTACACTAATGGGAACTGCATTTCTTGTGTAATGCGACAATGTTCTTTAGTCGCTTGCTTTGCTTTGTGCAATTGGCCGCATAACAAATATGACGAGCAACATGTGTCACCCTAATGGTGGGGGTCAAGGGGCAGTGCCCTAAAACTTCAACGACCCAATCATTCAATCCTTCATAGTTTGGGCGAAAGTTTTCCCATCATTTGTATTTTGATGATCTAAATGGCACACCCTTTGACAACACAGTCGTAGATGCTCCTCTAACTTCTAACAAAACTTTGACCCTTGATGGCGTCCCTTAGACTACAAGGTGAGATGACACACCCTAGATGGCCTTGATAGATGATGCCTCTTAGATAACAAGGTTAGACGACATGCCCAAGACGACCTCCTCAAGACGACAAGGTCGTACAACATGCCCTAAACCACTCCAAGACAATGTCTAATGACATGCCTCAGGCAGCCCTTATGAATGGCCTCCCTCAGATATCAAGGTTAGGCAACATGCCCAAAACAATATGGGGGAGGCCCTTCATTAGGGCTGTCGAACACTGTCATCTGGGGGAGGCCATTCGTTAGGGCTGTCGAACGCTGTTATCTGGGGGAGGCTGGCAAATTCATTAATTTCACTGTACCTCTCTGCTATTGCTGAAGTTTCTATAGTTTGCTTTGGTTGGTGTAGTTTTGATGAATTTCATCTATTTGGTAAGCGTCAATGAAGTTAATATATTTAATTCCATAACAGAGATGAGTATTATCAGTGTTATGAATCCAATGAACTAAATGTTGTCTTGAACAGATCATATATTTTCTATCCTTGGATCTGGTTTAAATCTTTGAGTACTGGTATTTAGATGAAAAGAATGATTCATTTGACATGTAGAACTTGCAAATTCTTCCCTGATACATGGGTTAGTGTGTATGTCAGACTGGCCCATATTATAATGATACAAACACGAGGTTGAAATATGATTCTTGTGTGTTATATACATGAATTAAATGTGCAGGTGTCTGTTTCTTTTTTATTTTTTAAATTTCATATATTACCTTGTTTTTATTTTCTACTAAGTTCATCTACAGATTGCACCTTGGATAGCTTTACATGGATGGCAAGATAGTTTGCAATTTGATTAGTCAAATCTGAAAATATGACATTGTCTGATTGTGTCTGAATTGGTGATGACATTAACACTGGATCAGTGTCATGGAGAGTGAGAATTCTATGCTCCTCATTGTCAGTGACTGTGTGATCATATGATTTCGTACAGCATAAATGGAAGGCATTCAACATCATGGGTATGTTGGTGATCAACCAACATTGCTGTTGATCAACATTGATGATTGACTCAACACATAGGAACAATGGATAAAATTCTATTTTATTCTATTGATTAAATGATTTTGCATCGTCAATATGTGTGATTCCCTGCTGCTGAAGTTGTACAGCTTACCAGTTTTTGCATGTGGGAAAAGCTTTTTGGCTGAAGGCTGATAAGCTGAATGGACATTCTTATTGATCACATTGTATTAACGATACATTTGCAGGTCAATAATGAGGTTAAAACATTGCAGTCAATGGTTGAATCTGAATTCAATGGAGAGGGTGAATGTAATTTGGCTGGTATTAGGGTAAAGTGTGAACTGAGGAACAAACTCCCTAATATGGATGGGGGTCTTGATAATGTCTCTGATGGAGCGACAACCACCTGTGAAGATTATAATAGAGATTCTACAGGTATGCCACCGACTGCAAAAACCACTGGAGAGAAACAGTTGCCAAGGTAAGCTTCTCTTTGTTTGGGTTCTTCTTACTGAAAAACTTGTAAATATAACAAGTCAAACGTCAATTCTGTAAAGTATGTTCTCAATGGAGCGGTAAGTGCTGAATTTACTTACTATATTATAAGTTCATAACAGAAAAAAGAACAAAGTTCATATATGTGGAATCCAACTGAAAATGTTGAAGGCGTTTGATTTATGTTTTCTATCCTCAATTAACACCAAAAGTTTCAAACATTTGAGAATGCCAAGTTTGATATACTGCAGCCACAGAACACTCAAGAAGAGAACACCTTGTTAATGGATGTAGCGTTTGTATCTTGTTTTGTCTTTTAGGTTTAATTGCTTTTATCAGAAGAAAGGGAAGGGTGTGGAGTTGTTTGAAGGCTATCTGGTTTTTAACTGTTAATGGAATTTATACCAACAAAAGTTGATTGGATTCCTTTTGGAGATGATTTGAGATTCTGTAACAAAATTAACTATCGTTAAATGGACTCAATAATTACCTAAGTCATGACTCAGATTCAAAAGTAACTTGACAAGTAGAAGTATAAGAGTCAACTCACCACTTTGCCAAAGTCCTGCCATAATACTGAGAAAAATAAAAACCATGAAATATTCAACCCTGAAATATGCATTAGGGAGTTTCTAATCCTTGAAAAGTCCACTTCATAGGTGTCAAAATACTAAAGAGTTAAAACAATATCAAAACTTGAGATAAGACGAAGTTGAAGTAGGTTATTGTGCAAAGTTCCAAAATTTATGGAAGAATAAAGGCAATAATGTTGATGTCATTGAATAACCAATGTAGGTCAACCAGACTCAAATGTAAAACAAGTTTACATAACATTGAGGAGTGTCAGAAGTGCCTATAACAACTAAAAAATTGTAATTAAAGGCTAAAATAATTAAAGAATCTATTTGTGGGGGTTATAGGTTACAAGCTATATGGGTAATAAAGTTGAATCAAATATCTAATTAAGTTGCACATTATAGCTACCATAGTTTTAAATCTAGCCACTAAATCGCTGAACTAGTGAGATTTCCTAGGCTTCGAGTTTTTTTTTTCCCCCTCGGGCCAAGAAACTCGTCGACTTGTAATGAGTTTCTTGCCCTTTTCTAATCAATTTCTCGGCGATTTCTTTGCGAGATTTATGTCCTGTTAACATCGATGTCGGTGGAGTAGGGGGGTTCTTGCTCCTCATCAATGATCCTGGCATGCAACTCCACATTCCCATGGGAAAATGAAGGTAAAGCAATAATTGTAGAAGGAGGAGCATTTCATTTTGATATTTTAGAGGAATTAAACGCCTAGGGGAGGGGAAACAGGCTATGATGGAATGAACGGAAAAGCTAAATGCTGCCGAGGAATATGAAAACAAGTCCCAAAGCAGAACTATGTTTACAGGGGCCTTCCATTTTGATCACGATTACAAGTAAAATCAAAAACTTTTCTTAACGATCCTCAACATTTAACCCATATCCTCACACGTTTCAAATCCATCCAAATTTCAGTTATTTTAGAAAGATGATGTATTAGTTTACAAAGAAAGCCCGTTGTCAAGGCCACACATGGTTTTTTCCCTCTAGTGGAGCCCTTAAGATTAGGAAGTATTTTGAACCCCCATTTCTTTTTTTTTACTTTTTAAATTAATAAATACAAGTCACGTTTGAATATCTAATATAAAATCAACTTTGATTGTGATTGTAATTGTAATTGTACTCTTTGTAACAAATTTCTAATATAAAATCAACTTTTTGGCTCTCTAATTGTTGCTTAAAATATTTTTTTTTTTCCCTTGTTTATTGAAAAAATTCTTCGGTTATTTTTTTCGAGTTTTCCCGAGTTGGCGATAAAATCTCCAAAATTAGGCTTCTGAGTTTATCGCCAGTTGCGAGTTTTAAAACTATGATAGCTACTCTTAGGTATGAGAGTGTTTTTGCAAGACATCATTTAACAAAATCAAACCATTCATTTTCTAACTCATTGATTTGTTGCAAAAGTTCTCTTCCCAATTTAAAAAATTTGTAGATAGAGCATTCATTTCACAATTTTTGGCTAAGACCTTTAAAAGTTCATTGAACAATAAAGCAAACTAAACCCTAATAACATGTAAAATACATCCAGTCCCCTTGAAAAATAAAGATTTAAATTATATTAATGTTCTTGAATATGTATTTGGGTGATTTGGGCTTAAAATATGGATTCATGGTATAGGAAAATGATGTATATCAAGGGAAGTGCGAATGCCACCCCTCCCTCAAATATCTTTGATTTAATGTGCAAGTTTCTCAATGGTTGGATCACCAATCATGTGTGAGCTTGAACCTCATTTGATAGGTCTGTAACAATATTTTCCCGATGTTTGGGTTTTTGTCAAACTACTGACATTTGGAATTAGAATTTTGAGAGAGGGAGATAATATATGATGCATTTATGCTAAAATCCTGATGTTGGTTAAGGAGATTATTTGCTACATTTTTTATTCAGCAAGAAAAGAGAATAACTAAACATTAATGAATTGGAAGGAATATAGAGTTATTTAATTTATTTTTGTATTATCTATTTATTTAAAGTAGATTTTCTCTTAGAGACTATTGGTTGTTGAAATAGCATAATCATCTAGGGATTTTTTTTGGTTCAGTTGTATTTAAGGGAACATATTTGTTGGTTTACATCAGGTCTACCATTCATGGCCGTTCAACAACATGGAAAAGAGATTCTAAAGCTGCAAACGAAATGGCAGTGAATATTCTCGAGCGGATGGTTAGGTGAGTCTTCTATGTACAGCTCACAACAAACTTGGAATGAAATTAAAAAATATTTAAATATACATACAATTTTGTTGCATTTACAAAGATTAATTATACATGCTTTGAAATGTGAAATGAGTGACCAGATTAAGAATGAATCCAATTGTTGTGCTTGATAATTGAACACCTTGTTGAACTTGATCATTTGACCTTGAAGCCATAATTTGAGTGTAATTCTGATTTAATTGATCACGGAAATATTGAGTAACATTTTGTATTTTACTTGTAGGTTTTAATTTGAATCATAGTCTTACATGTATATTGTGCCAATCATGCAGAGAATTTTTGGTACCAATAGAGTCAATGCCTTTTCATGAAATAATATGCTACAAAGATGTTGATGCATTACAGTTGGTAAGGTTTCTATACATATGCATTTTGTTTATAGCACTTCTATCTTTCTTCATAGAGCCTAAATATAATAAAGTTTGCTGTTGTATACCCATTCTTTTATAGGATAAACTTTCAAACATTACCTTATTTTGTGTGCCCATGCTGTCTTTTCTACTTTCCGTAATTTGAGATTATGAATGTTTGGTGAGCCTATATGCATTACTTCTTTAGCAAAGGCAAGCGACAAGTAGGTATACAGATTGAAGAAGGAAACCTTATGTGGAATGGTAGGTATACAGATTGAAGAAGGAAACACTATGTGGAATGGTAGCATTATGACAATTTTTTTGGGAATGAGAACAAATAATTGATGAGTCATAACGAATAGCATTTTCCTTTTTCTAAAAATTGCTCTGTCAGGGTCATAAGCAAACTTTCAAATATGTAACCCTATCCCAACAACAATACCATCCAGATTCCTTACAGTCTATGTTCCATTAAGACTTGTCCCTATACTCAATGCCTTTTGGCCACTCGTTCTCTTGTCCCCTTCCATGGTGATGCACCCCCTTCATTTGCCATTCAAGTGACACTTTTCTTTTCCATGGACATTCAAAGGCAGTTCGTCTTGTTCATATAGTCAACATGAAGCTCGCCAACCATGCCCAAATTTAAGTAGAAATAAACCATGTGCTTATAAAAATTGTAATTTCATTTTTTCTTTTATTTATTTTTACAGTACAATACTCCTCTTTTTTCTAGGATGTAAGGGAAACTTCTAAAATTTATCTTTTGGGGTCACCACATCTCCTTGTCTCCTCTAAAAGGGGACTTAGTGGAACATAGCTTACCATTCAACCTATATGTATTTCTAAAATTTCCAAGTAAAGTTAGAACCTGTCATAGTTCATTGGGTCTGATGTTTACCATTGTTGATAATGATGGAAATGCAGGCAACTGAGAATGTGACAATGTAACACATCGATGTATACAATAGCATTTCATTCACACAAACCACATGAATAAAACTATTGCTACTAGGATATATGGTTATGGGTGTAGGTATTCAATACCTGGGTATGCTAAGTTAGGAGGATATGTTACTGTATACATGCAAACAACCCATTTCACTCTAAGTTTGAAATTTAAAGTGAATACAAATAGGTTAACCCTTTTTTTTGGTCAAAAATCCCTTGGAAATGGGTTTTCAGAATATATTCGTAAAGCATAAAGGGCATTTTTACCAGTAACAATTTTGGGTAGGATGTGATGTTAGAGGAAAAGGATTATAAAAATGAATGCAACTTATCAATTTAAAATTTCCCTAAAATAGGATTTTTGTTTTTTGTTATTTTTTTTTGTCGAAGTAAAGAAAAAATAAAAAAATTATATTGATGTCCATGTAAGATCAAAGTAGGTTAGTGAATCATAGAAGATGTTCATGTGAAGGCCACATGAACGAAAAAATTGTCTATTGATCCAAGAGAAGGGGGTTGATAGAGAACAAGGCTCTAGTTTGCATTAAAGTTAGGAGTAGAGTTAATGCTATGATATTTGTTGCTGATCATGAAAGGCGCAATATGGAGTTTGATGATGTCTTTATGAGAATGTCCTTATTTAACAGGACATGACTAAATAATGTTGGAAAGAAGCAAAGTATGCCCCCCAGTATGTCCCTTAACATCCATAATGGATGAGCCTTTGAGGAGATAAAATAATTTTATTAATGTCCACCAATGACCAAAGTAGGCCAAAGTTGGTATGTCTTTGGGCTCTCATCAAGGAAATTCAAGTTTGAATCATGGGGAGGGTGGCCCTCGTTGTGCCTCTATATGTACTTTGCACCATACTTCAAAAAAAGAAAAGAAAAGTAGGCCAATGGAACTCATCTAGAAGAGTTGTTACAATGTAAAATAGTAACCATAAATTACAATGGAAATAAGCTAAACTAGTGTTTAAAAAACTAGCGTAAACTATGCTAAAGTGGAACAACTATATGGCATTAAAGTACACCCTCGAGTGTTGGATCCAAAATGGATAAACCCTAACATGTTAAATGTAATGATAAAGAGAAAGCCGATAATCAAGGTAAAAGAGAGATAGAAAGGAGCTTTAGTGGATCCAAGTGCCAACATAACTTGTAGCGGGAAGTAAAGTAGAAGCACAATCATTGTCATTACCATACCAAAGGGGGTAACACAAAATGTAATAATGCTTTTAGGAGATGGCTAGGACTAAGGGGGCCTGGTTGGATAATCTTTGAAAGACATGGATTTTGACCTTTCAAGACTCTTATAGAATATAAAAGCCAAAATAGGACCTTACTTTGTAATATTCACAACATTCAGGTTTCTAGTGAGCTTCCCTTGGCTGGCCATGCAATGTTGACTTTTTCTTGAGTTCCTCCTTTTACCCCTTTGTCAAACCCTCCTCCATTGGCTAGTTCTACCAACCATCCATGAATCATTTTGATCTTTGTTTTGTTGATGATTATGTTGCTCATCTCTTCCAGTTGATGTCATAATACTACTCTCCCATGATTCATTTTGATCCTCATTTTGTTGATGATTATATTTCTCATCTCTCCTAGTTAATATTTGCACTTGAAGGAAATATAAATGTGCCATTTGACGTAAGCAGTGAGAGTTTCTTTCCTCTATGTATTGTGAGCTTCTAGATGCTCTTTATCACTCTCCCAAAGCCTTTTGGCACACTTCTTCCTTGGAAGCCCCATCACATGTATATCGATGGCAAGTCTTGGGTTTGCCATGCTAATTTCTTATATGATGTTCGAGGGAAGCCCAACATTCATATCTGTTCCGCCCAAACTTCATGCCACCTCTTCTCCTTAGGGGACATGAAAAGAGCTATTGATGAATTATGCACTAGCAAAACTGTTGATTTTGAGGGATGTCAGATTGAGTTCTTGAAATATGGTGCTAAAGCTTGTAGCCATCCCATTGCAAAATTATTCAATGAGGTTGTTTGTTTTGGATTCCATGCCTCCTGTTCACAACATATTGTTCACTCCATCCACAAGTGGGGACTATTCAGATCTAAATAACTATAGAGCTATCATGATTGTACACACATTTGCTAAGATTTATGCAATGGTTTTGAAGATGAAACTATCACAATTGTTGGATCAGGGCGAGCTTAGAGCAAGAAGGCAGGCTGGTTTTAGAAGTGATTAATAGACTATTGATCCTTGGGCTACATAATAAAAGTCAAGGTAAAATAGAGATATATATTTTTTTTCAGCTTGATTGCCTTAGATCCATGGGTGATTGCACCTTAGGCCAAGAGAGATACCCATATTTGGTGCTTTGCTCTTTAGAATGGATTAATCCTAGAAGCACTTTTGTTCGTCATTGTTGATGTACTCAAAAGTTATTTCTCTTCTTTAGTCATTTGGCATCTCCATAGATTGATTACTTGCATTCAAATACTCTTTAAATGCTCCTCCCAACCTTCTTCCTAATAATAGGGTAATTAATCAAGCTATCAGAGATTGATGTTTATAGATCCTTTTTTGGCCCCTTTTGGGATAGTTGATGATGATAATGATTGTTGTTCTTCTTTACATCCCCCTACATATTAGTGTTGTCGCTTGGATCCACTAGAGCCTCTTTCTATATTTGTTTTACCTTGACTTTTGGCGCTTGCTTCATCATTACTTTTAGCATGTTAGGGTTTATCCATTTTGGGTAACCCTTAGGGCTGAAATTTTTTGTCATACAAGTGTTTCACTTTAGTGTAGATTACAGTAGATTCATTACCTTAGTTTAGCTTATTTTCGTAGTACTTTTTGGTTATTACAGTGCATTGTAACAACTCTTTTCAATGAGGCCCATTGGCTCATTTTTGCCATTTGTGGATGTTAATAGAATCATCTTATCTAGCATCCATTGTTGTGGAACCAATAGAAGAATATTGGAAACTAGTAAATTATGTTTGTTTGCAACTCGGTATATGAAGGGTGGTTGAAATGCAATGTTGGACAATTGCAGTTTTGTCCCATATGCAAGAAAAAAGAAAGAACCAAAGCCTTAGTAGCCAGTCTTGTATGCAGACAAGAGCCCATAGTTTTTTCAGTAACATTCTAGAGAGCTATAGATTCAAATAAATGCATGGTACTCTCGACAACAAAGCAACAATAAAAGAATGAGGTGATTAGTCGAGTAGTAATCAATCTCCCTTGTAATAGTTAATGTCGAAGAATAATAACTTCATGAAGGTATAGAGCGAAGCTTCTCTTGTCAAAGATATCTAAAAAAAGTGGCAAGCGATCACCTTGAGTCTTTATACAAGCCAATAGTGCCTCCCTCAAATCTCATAATAAATAGGACACTTGAAGATGAAATGTTCTTTAGTCTCCATCTCTTGAAGAGAGTAAAGACAACATACCCTATCATCTTGAGAAATATGGTGGTCTATCTCCACTCGTAATTGATGTGAGCACACTATCATTGGATATTATCTGGACAAGTACTAATGCCATCCTCAATCATGAAATATTTAGTGTATAGGCCAACTTAGGTCTAGGAGGCTAAGATGGAATAACCCAAGTGATCTGAATATATTGTTGATAAATATTTTTTGTCAATCACCTTCTTATTAGGAAGAAGACGGGGATGAGCATGCTTTGCATCACAAGGACTAGGATGAGGTGGCAAGGAGGACAACTCCCACAACCAGCTTCTAGTGCTTGAAAGTTATGCTTTAGAGTCGTGCAATAGAAAATAGGGCAGAACAAAAATCCATCTCACAAGTATGCAACTTTATTTATAAATAATGCAAATGTAAATACACTATTGAATCCAAGGGTCATGTAGCCATGTTAACAATAGTATATGGGCTTTGTACATGATGTGCTTAGCATTGTAAGGTGTAGGGCATCTGTTCTAATGCATTGAAACAAATAGTAGAACAAAAGTTGAGGCACAAAGGAACAACCTAAGTCTTTGGGATGAGAAAGGGAAAGATGTGAGACAAGGAACAAAACCAAAAGAGCAAAAGAGACAAAAAAGAACTCTACTCTAAGCTTTATATAAATGTACAACAATTACAAGCAAGTGGAAGGTGAAACAGTTCAACTTCCAACTAATCAAGAAATGGTTTAATGAACAGTTACAAAATTGTCGATCTTGCTTTCTATGCTACTGGCACTAGTTTGTGAAGTGCCATGTGGAAAGATTGGATGATTGTAGATGTGTCTTTGTCGTCTAGCATTGGAAAGATAACCTATATGCATTCTAACGATTGGTAGTGACACATGGAGTTGGTGCTACAGGTCGTTCTATCTATGAATGTTGGTGCCATTGGAGTTGGCACAATAGCAAAGTTGCACCATATTGGTCATGATACCACAAGTCGAATTAGCGCCATGAAGAAGTTTGATGCCATAAAGAAATGACATTAGCCTATTTGGAAAAGAATCTAGATAGGTACCAATGCCTACAAGCAAAAAGTGTTGTGGTGTCATCATCCTTGGGAATTTGAGCAACCTTCGTTTTGCTCAAATCATTTGCCCTTCCTTGGAAAGCAATGGTTCCTATCTCGTCAACCTGTAATTGTAGAAAAAATTGCTTGATTTGGTCAAGTGTGTACCATGTAGTCTAGGTTGGAAATTGACATTGTTTAACAACCCTAAATAGGTTGCTTGTCTCTTGGCTAATATGCATGTTGGTGACATTGATCAACTGATCTATTACAATAGGTTCCAATTGAGCCAGCTCTAGATCTATTAGGTGTTGTATTGCCATAGACTCTACCAGAGGAGGTTGGTGCAACTTGAGGAGTTATGTATGAAACATTGGACACATCCCCAAGTAAAGTGGCAAAACGAGAACAAAATGTTCTTGCATGTCGTGCATTGAATGGTGTAAGGACCATAGAGCAGTGGTTTGATCTTCTAGTGTAGGCCAGAGAAGCGTTCTTTCTTGAGACCAAACCCTATCTCCAACTTGAAACTGATGTGGAGTTCTTGTTGATCATAGTGCTCTTTATATTTCTATTGTTGGCATTACAAGATATCCTAAACTTGAGTTTGGATATTCCACACTTGCTACAACAATTGTTGAGCCTTGTCGGCTTCCTTGACTTGTGTAGGCATCATGGCACCAATCAAAATGTGGAAGGCAATGTCCATGTGGACACTAGGCTAAAATTTGAAGCATGCTTGAAATGGATTGACATTTGCAAGTTTGAAGAGCTTTATTGAAGGCATAGTTCAGGTACAATACAATAAGGTATAGTAGGTTTGGAAAGAAAAAAGTTTGAAGATTCGGTTCGGTTTAAAAAAGTTTGGACAATTGATATATACAAAATATATACATGCACACATAATATTTATAAAAATATAAATAGATAACAAAAAAATTTCATTTTCTTTGATATTTCCAAAATTCAACTATCTTTTTTATTATATAAAAATTTTCAAATTAAAAAAATTGAACCAAACCGTACACATTTGGTGTGGTCCGAAAAGTCCTAGTTGGACCAAACTTGGTCCAAGTTCAAGGGAATCTGGTAACTATGTTTGTAGGAATGTTGGATATATGACAAAATTCTCATTCCATGTTTGAGGATGTTGATAGTTGTAAATCAAGAGCAAATGCACTAATTTTGTGTTGACAATCTTAATCGTCTATCTATCTACGAATGGAAAGTAGTGGAATGCTAGAGTTTTGTGACCATTTGATTTGAGATATGGCATCAAAAATTGATGATGAACTTGGACTCCCTATCTGATATGATCAAGCATGGGAGGTTGAAATGGACTTAAACTTGTTGGAAGAACAAATGGGCGGTCTCAACTCCATCGATTCTCTTCTTGCATAGTATCATGATCGCCTTGTTGTTGAACCTGTTCACAACCATGAAAACGTAATTGTGTTGATGCCTTGTGGTTGGCGACCATAAGAGATAATCCATGTTGATGGATTTCCAAGGTTTGGAAGGAATAAACAAAGGGTTGTAGAGCCCTAGCTCGTTGTTGGTTGGATTTGCAATGTTGCACTATGCATAGGATTTGACATGGAGCTCCACTTCCTTGCGCATGTGAGATTAGTGAAAGTATTGCTATAGCGTTGCAAGAGTTTTATTGACACCAAAATGTCTAGCCACCTTGAGTAGTGAGCGTCCTAGATGAGTAGCTAGCTTGGTGTATCAGAAGGCACATAGAGCTTCCCAAGACGATACAATAACCTTTCTTGAAGATGATGATTTGGCATTGACTTGCCTTGTGACAAATGCTAATGAATGTTGGAAACGTTGACCTCTTCAGGGTGTAGCTCCTGCCAATCATTGGTGCCATGCTTTCTCTCATTGATATCTAAAAGGCCCATGATATCCACTTCTTTGTAGATTATCACTTGTAAGATTTTTTCTTTGGATTGCTAATCAAAGGAATATTGAAGCCTTATCAAGGGACTCAAGTGATCAAACATTTTCTCAAGGGAAATGCCTACGAGTAAGGAATTTTGGTTGCTCCAAAGCCTTATACCCCAACTTGGCTAAGTATCCACCATATTTTGATAGATTCCAGACCAACTAATCCTTACACATAGACATGGGCAAATATAACTCTTGTAGTATTTTTTGAAGATCATCCATTGATTGCTTGAGATCCTCCCTCTAAACCAGATTGCTAATAAAAATCAAAGATTTGGAATTGTTGCTCACATCAATATAATTTTATACTTTTGATCCAATACAGGCAGATCATGCTTGAGCCAATGGTTGCCTTTTTCAATCCGAAGAGGATAAGGCTTCAACTAAGCATTATACCAAAAAAATTGTAGAATCCCTCTCATTGCCTGACCACCTAATATGTTTCTTGATCAATTGTAATCTCTTTGATAATATCCATTTTGCTGAATCACTAGGTAGGGTTCATTTTGTTTAACAATTTATTATATTGCCTAGTTCAACTTTTCTTGTTAGGCAAAGCTTAACTTGTTGTAGCACAACGGGTTAATATTCCACACACAATGCAAAGAACACAAAATGCAAGGCAAGAAATAACTCATGCAAATGCTAACATTAATAACAACAATCTATTTGTATGCACAATAATCATCGCACAAAGTAATCAATGTACAATGATTCCAATGTCTGTGCTAATCTAATAGCAATTGGCACAATCAAGATGATAATCACATGCTCATAATATTCATCGCAACCACAATGATACTATCTTGACCATAGTTGAGAAAATTGGAATCGGCAAAGAATTGGCATTTTTAAAAATCGAAAAAACGAAAATTTTCATTCATGCATATTACAATGAATTAACATTATGCAAATCAAATATTGCAATAAAAGCAATAATTCATGTCAAGACATCATACAAGGCTCAAACTTTAAGTACACATGAAAGTGATAAAACACATCTTGTATTACTTATAATATGAAAAGGTACAAAGTTACAAGTAACAAGAAGGAAAAAAAGGTTTCATTTTTTATATGGCTGCACATAGAAACAAGTAACAACAAAGTTACAATCACTTGAAAAAAAGGAAAAAAAAACCTAAATCCTAAACCAAAAGGCTAGGGTTTAGGGTTTAAAATTGAAACATTGACAGCTGCAAAATGGGCTTGCATACATAGTTATTAGGCAGAAATATTTACTTGAAAAGAGGAGGAAAAAAAAACCTTAAACCCAAAAACCTAGGGCCTAGACTAGAGTTTAGGGTTTAAACTTCAAGTTCAAAGTTCGAAGTTTAAAATTCAAACACTAACAGCTGAAAAATGGGCTTGCATACATAGTTACCAGGCAGTAATATTTACTTACCAAGAGGAGGCAAAAAAAAAAACAAACCCTAAACCATTAGGGTTTAAACTTCAAAGTTTCAAACATTAACAGATGAAAAATGGGCTTGCATACATAGTTATCAGGCAGCAATATTTACTTAAAAAGAGGAGGAAAAAAACCCGAAACCCTAGACTAGGGTTTCGGATTTAAACTTCGAAGTTCAAACATTAACAGCTGAAAAATGGGCTTGCATAAAAAAACCCTAAATCGGCCACAGCCTAAAAAAAAATATATATTATAAAAAATAAAAATAAAAAATAAAAAAATTGCAGAATTTTTGCTGATTTTTTGAAAAAATGGGCAAAGAATCGGCGCATCGCTGATTCTTTGCTGATTGCATCGTGTTTCAAAAAATTGGGATTTTGTCGATTTTATCAACTAGGATCCCTACAAGCAAGGGATATACATATAAAAAGGGATAAGCTAGAGACGATTATTGCCTAACTACTAACTACCCATTGACATCCATCTACTTAAGAAAATTTTATTTCCCTACTATATACAAAGAGGTCTTGTGCACCAACATGCGACAACCAACATGTGATGTATATATTAGGAAGACACCTAAGTTTTGATGTTTTTAAAGAGATAAGCTAATAACTATGAAAGTACGGATGCATCAAACGAAGTATGCAAGAAGACAAAGGCTATCCTAAAATGATTTATTTCTTTTGAATGATCACTATTTCCTAAATTTGCAAGAAAGTAAACTTTTTCCTTAAGGCAAGGATACAAGGAAAGTGCACATACAAATTTAGCCTAATGCAAAACTACATGCAAGTTTGATTTCAATGCCTAAGGGACAAAAGGAGATAAACAAATCAAATTTAAGCTATGTTCTTTGATTTCCTTTTATTTTGTGAGCTAGGAACATAAAATGAAACTTAAATTTAAGGTTTTTTAAATCCTTTTTCTTTCCTTTCTATGAAATTTACAGAAATAGAGAATAAAACACAGCAGCAAATAATTTTTTAAATGAAACATAACTAAAGATTATAAAAGTACCTGATTCGATGTCTGAGGTGATATTGCACCCGATACAATCGAACCACAATCTTGTTATTGCATCCCGAAAACACCAGCCACAATTTTGCAATACCTGCAAACAAAGAGGAAACTTGAAAGAGAGATTAGTGTTTTTGGGGGTCTGCTATGGCTAAGGGGAAAGCAAGGCTTTCTGGTTGTCAGTCAAACCCCCAAGGTCCTTTAGATGACTGAAAACACATGAAAATAGTTGACCTTTGTTCGTAGAACGGAATCTTGCCTCGTAGGAAGAGAACACGATATCGTGCAAAATACATAATGGATAGAGAACAGTCTTCCAAGAGCAAACAGAGAGGTTATGATCAGAACGATATCGTGCTTCATAGGTATTGATCGCGATATCGTAGCAGATAAGAGATTAAAGAAAAGCTGAAGTCAGAATCTACGTTTTAAGGTAATAGGGTTCGAGGGGGGCTTTTGATCGAGAAACAAAGATAAGAATAGAAGGACGAGGATGCAGATTTGATTGTGAAATCTCACAGAACGAAATCACGCTCGGAAAATGCGGACGGTGATATCGTCTCTGTTGAGACATGTTGCCTATTCAACTTGGAAGATTTCAAGCACCTTCAATAGTCTCTCTTAGTTAGACTATATGAAGTGAATTTTCTATATAAGGAACACGTTGCTTCAAGTTTAAATTATTAAGACTAGTGGATGTATATTGAGATTGAGTTTTATAATATTTAAAAAAATTGCTGTGTACCATTTTACCTTATATCATATCATGTTTTGTGACTTTGTGTTATTATAATTTATGAACTTGTTTCTGATACCTTTTTTGAAAGCAGAGATTTTGTGATGGTATAAAAGAAATGAAAACAAGTTCTTGCTCAAGCGTGCATTTGTTACCCATTGGAAGCAGATCTATGGAGAGGAGCTAGTTTTTTCTCTTTCGATAGTAATCAGCTCATTTAGGCATTTTTGGGGCCATTTCACATGTCAAAAACTTCTTTGTTTAAGCATCTTTCTTCATTGTTTTGCTTTTTAATAGAATCGCCCATTTTGTTTGGCTTGCTTCTAGACCTACGCTTAACCATTCTATTCAAGACCTCTCTACTACTTGATGTGATTAGCTAGTTTGCAATTCATTGACTATGCTTTCAATTCTTCTTCAGCCTTGTGGAGTACCCCATTCAACATTAAGTGTTGCTTTTGCAACCGCAACTTTCAAGCACTCATTCTCACTCATCTAAGATCAAAATTTAGAGCTGTTTTTTTAAAAGTGGCATCATTTTGAGCAAACTACATTGGTTAGGTCAGTTTCATAATTACTAGGTTTTGTCCGAACCTGGACCAGGAGTCTGAACCGATTCAGTACTGCTTTTGTTTCTTTTTTAATTTGCAATTTTTTTTTTTGTTTTATATTCAAAACATAAATTATAGCTAAGAAAATATAACTTATATATTTATAAAGTATAAAATATACTTGAATGTAGAAAATATGAAAGAATCTGAAAATTTTTATGTTCTTTGCATGTGTGTGTGTGTTATATCTGAACTTTTTTGAACAGAACCAAACCTCCTTTAAAAAAACCGAACCTTCAAACTTTTTTGGCCTTGTGAACCTCCAAACCGAACTGTACCTGATGATGTTTGTTGCATTTTTAAATGTAGGCTACATTTTTTTCAATTTTTTTTTGAAACAAGTACCTAATCAATCCTTAAATTGCCTTTTTAGTATAGAAGCTTTTTTAGTACCTAATCAATTATAATTGGTCATAAGCAACTTCAAAACCCAAGGCTTGATGATTTAGGTGGCTAAATTGTGATGATTAAGACTTGGGTCTTAGTGGCATGTCCATCTTTGAAGATCTCAAATTTAATCTGTTCTATTTGGACACACCTTAGGGAGCATGGCTAGAATTCAAGTCTCTTTTTGGCACAGTTAGCAGGTTTGACTGAACCTGGTTCATGTTTGATTAAACTTGAACAATTTGGATTGGATGGACATGTTTGGTTTGGTTCAGTTCGAACAAAATTTATTTTAAAAATATTCACAAATAAAAAATAAAAATACAGAAACTACTTACCTGTGCCCCCTTGGATGGAGGGGCTTATAACTTGTAGGATGGTCCCTTATCGTTGTGCTCACCACACTGCACGCATATCTCAAAGCCCTTCTATGGGTGTGACCACATCTTGGATTTCTCGCTTGCTCTGCAACAGGATGATGTATGGCTTTAACAAGTTGTATTCCTTAAATCTTGGCAAGCTGTCAAGGTTTTCGTTCTTATCTAGATCTAAACTTGAGCTTGAGTAATTTTTGATGCCCATTGCACTAAGGCCATGCACAAAGTCTGTTCTTGCTTTTGCTTTTGCCACGAAGATGAAGAGGAATATCATAATACAAGGATGGACTTGGTACGTGCTATCTTGGAGGGGTTTATGTTGTAAAGATGCCCTATTGAAGATTCTGTGAGGACTTTGTGATGATTTAGTTGAGATTTTTCGGCTATTAAATATTTGCATGACTGCATTACTGGAGTATTTCAGCAAACAACAGTGGTATACAACTGGCTATGCAAATGCATTGCGAGATTTGAACTCAGGTCTCCACATTGCGACGCCATGTTTTTAACCAGTTGATCTAATGGCATTTCATAAGTGAGTTGATTTTTATTTTTATTTTAAACATTTTTCTGTTGTCCTCAAAACATAGTTATGATGGTAGTATTTTTAATGTAAAGTTATGTTATTTATGAAACATATTATTTTTAATGTCAGGTTTAATTTAATTTGATATTACCTTTTTTAACATGTTAAAATGAGACGCCTGGATCTCGAGGAGAATCTTTGGAAAGCGACTTTTTGTCTTCTAGTGGTGCAATAACTCATTTTGGAAGCCTTTCAAGCCTATTAGAGGCATGTAATAATTGGAGGTGCATCATTTTGTTAGAGATACCCTCAAATGTTTACTTTTACTATGAGTAATAGTTTCTTACGCTAGGTAACTCCGGGGTAAACTCCTACTGTAAATAGGAGTTATAGGCTACACAGTAAACATATTTTGGCCATGAGACTTTAGAGCTGCAATTTGTGAAACCCACATTGTGCTTTGTATCTTATTAAATTGTTGAGAAATTGGCAAGTCCTTATGCATTCCATTAGTGGCACTGTCCTCTTGGTTTGATAGGTGTCCGGTGATTGAGGCATTGCCCTTTTGCCCATCTTGTCATTCGCTTAGCAAAGAATCAGAGAACATTGATGTATTTCGAATTCTCGTGTTGATTGATCACATAAACTTACTTGCTATGGCTAAATGCTATATTACATTTGAATCTCACTCACCCTTAATCTTTTATGCATTTTTATTTTTCGCGTTTAACTTTTCCATGCAATTAGTGTAGGTTAGCATAGGAGTATTCTGTGGGGACAGTGGGGAGCCAGCCTCAATTTGGAGGTTGGGAGGAGCCATTGACCCTTCCAACTTTGTTGAAACTAAAATTGGGGTGTGTCATTAAATTAGAAGTTAGGACAATTCCCTGGTTTAACATTACCTTCTTCATATTCTATTTTTTGGCAATAACCATCACTATGTGCTTCTATTATAACTCTTGAATCTAAATAGCAATGAATTCCTTAGCTTTTTATCATATGGCTAATGATAGGGATGTTCTTTTAATTCTTTTCATGATTTTAACTCCAAGCAAATCATTGTTGGAAATAATTCTGCTTTAGACATCTTAGTCAAGGGTATAGTTCAAACGAAACATTTTCATGTTAGTAACATATTTTATGTCCTTGATCTATCAACCAATTTGCTGTCCACCTACTAGAACAATTTTTGGTATGGTAAAACTGTTGAGTTTACCCTTTAATGAGGTTGTAATTAGAGAGATGCATGATTCAACTCAAATTGATAGCCTTTGGCATGGCTTACCATTCTATAAGATTTTCAAATCTTAAGCATTTGAAGACTCTAAATCTCAGTTCTAATTGCACATACGTATGCCGTAAGTCATTTATGGCATGATATCTTCAACAACTCACCAATAACAATATGGTAGTTTGGCTTTCATCAATCTCTTGTCAAGATGGAGCATGTTGTGTATGTATGCTTGGTAAGTATTTTCATGAAAAACTTTTTAAGGGCAAATCTTAATGTGCAGAAGCCCTCTTCAGTTGGTTCATGGTGAGTACACTTGTGATTTATCATCTATGAGTTCACTCTTTGCCACCGAGTCTCATCTAGACTATGTGTATGGTATGCATGAGTAATAAGTTCCATTTTTCAGCTGTTTATCCAACTCTCTATATCACACAGAAAACACTCCAATATTTTAGGTGTGCAGGTATAGCTACATTTGTATTCTTGTCCGTTTATATTTAAGAGAGGATGTGTTGGAGATGCCCCCCAGCCACCATCTCCTTCTAAAGGGGACAGGTGGGGGATGCTCTCAGTGCATCCTTTTGTTGCAATCCCCCAGGGAGGATGTTGGTGGGTATACATGTGTGGGAACATGTTATTGTGGGATCCAGAAAAGAAGGCTGAAAAATTTTCAAGATGAAGTGGTTGGTCATGATTAAACTTGCACGCTGCTTTGAAGTTTGAGGTACTGTTTATTCACAAGAAATCCTATGTTGAAACATTATAATCTCCACTCTCAGTGAAATGCCCAATCAGAAGGCCTTGGATTGTGCCCCAAACATTTGATACAAAACCAAAGGCTTCTTTCAAGTTCAAAAGCATATTTACCAATTTTGGAAATTTTGGGTGACTGCAAAGGGACCAAAGTCCTAAGGTCTGTTTTTTTTTCAAGAAGGTTTGGATTGGTTAACAAAAATAATACACAAAATATAAAAATATATCAAATAAAATAACATTAAATATGTATGGAGTCTCCAAATGTAAAATTCCAAAGTGAATGTAAATATAGACTTTAAAGTATGTTAAAAATGCATAAAAATGTCAAAATATGTCCCAAAATATTATAAAAAACTAAAGAAAGCATTTAATACACCATAGTCACAATGTCTATATAGACTATTGATGTAATCGCACATCTCCCATAGCATCCAAGTCTTTTGGCTCTCCTTAGGCTTTAATCTTCACAACATTTGCAAGCAACCAGGGCTTCAAATGAAGGTGTTTGCAAGCTCCACATAATTGAGGAGTTTGACACTTAGTTGTCCAGTCCACATTTCACACAACCTGCAATCTCAATTGCAATCGCTCACTGTCAATTTCATTAGTGATGACGACTTCAGAGTCTTAGACAATAGTGGTGGCTACTTCGTAAAGTTCTTTTATATGCGTGCACATGTGTATCAAATCACAAGGGAATACATAAAACATTTGAATTCAATGTTTTTATCATGGAAGGTTTGTCTTTGTTTTATTGACATTGTAAAATTTCTGAAACTTGTTAAACTTTATAAATCAAAGGATTGTAAATTTGTATAAGACTGCATGTTTCCAACGTCAAGAACATATTATATTATATTTAACATGAGGCATATTCTGGAGGTTTGGATTCTTGGAAAGTTAAAAACTGGAGTATGGTTATAGTACTTATGTTGAAAATGCATTGAGTAGATAGGAGGTCAGAATATTTTGTTATAGACCATATTACCTGAGTTAGACAAATAGAAAATAGCTTACCTGTAATTATGTTATCAACACATAGGTCAAGGAGAACTTGTATTTCCTTTTTAATTTTTTAATTCTCTTTCCTATGGTTAAATTGCACCTTAATTTTGTTGATTAAGCAAATATTTTATTTTTTATATTTCATGCTGGTCATTGTTTCCATTTTCAGGCCCTTATAGGAGATACTCGAAGAACAATTCAGAATGATCTCCTTAATTCTCAATTGTCTCTCCAGTGTAGTTGCTGTAAAGGAGCTGGATTGTCTTCATCCATGCATGAGACTTCTCTTGCGTAATGCATTTGAACACTATAATTGACATGTTCTTTTTTGTTTATGCTGTTAGTATGTTTCTATTATGTTTGTTTATGCTATTTAACATGTTTGTATCCTGCAGATGCCATTTGGCTCAGGAACATGGTGATGTGATCAATGTCCATGATTGGTATCAATCATTTGGATCTATAGTCTCCAATCCAGACCTGAACAGTGAGCATGTGGAAAAACAATCTTCTTCTCAGAAAAAACATAGGTCTATGAATGAGCTTCCAAAGCCAGATAAAGCTTCCATTCAGTATCCTTATTTTAGCTGGCTAGATGGACCCCTGATGTTATATTGTTTCATATACATCAGTGAAAAGGCATAAAAGTTCCATTTGAATATCTCTTGTTAATAGAATGCACTGGACAGTGTATTTGGGTTTTAAAGTATCATTGCTTTTATTTGAATCTTTTACCTTTATTTTGACATGGTCTTGCATTTTCTTTAGTTTTCATTTGTCTGTTCGAACTGTATAAATCACTTAGAAGTCAGGATTTTATGTTTATAGGTTTGGGGGTTTTCTCACATGTTCATAAAAAGAAGGAACTCCAGAAAAGGATTTAGAGGAGCTAGGTTATAGATCACTTATTTTCTTTGATTATCTTGGCTGTAACATCATTTTTGCTGTTACAACTACATGGTTTATTCATAGATGGATAGTTGGATTTAAGATTGTTATGGATCATCCAACTTCGGAAAATATGAAATGTCATTTTTGCTTTGCTAGTATGTTAGACATAAATGACATAGTGGTAATAATCAAAGATAAAATAGGTCTAGGATGGATGAAGACCATCGCCAGATTATGCCTGAAGATGGGTATCCATTGATATTTATTGGAGATTAAAGTGTCTCTAATTTGGGATATCTCTGCAAGCGGACCCAAAATCAATCATCTATGAAATATAATAAACTTATTTGTATCAATTGTCAAGTGTATAAGCTATCATTAATTATATCGTTTCTTTTAGAGACAGCTGACAAACCCCAATAACAGGAGAGTTTACATTCTTCTTATTAAGGACCATTCTTCATGTGGCAATTTACAGAACTGCCATTTCTGGGGTATTTTCAGATTGCACCAAATTGAACAAGAGGATCAACGATCAATACAGCATGAACGAACTTGTAGAACATGAGTGAGAAGAGGATTTATAGCCAACTCAACTAGTGCACTTCCATTTAGTATAATACAGCAACAACTACAGATAAGACATTAAAGACAATCAACTAATGAATAACAAAATCACAATCATAATCAACAATAGTATTGACTATCTAACCACAAGTAATGTAGTAAACAAGCCATACAGGTCAACTTATCTTCAGGTTTTAACTAAAACAACTGCATGTGCAGTCAACATCCTAAAACCTTGTTGATGTCAGTGTCAACTCTGCTGATGTCACCATTATGGTTGTACCGAAAAACCTTTTTAATCCTCGAAATTTCAGCTGGTAAATGCAGAGAGAATAATGGCTTGAACGGTATGATACAAAGGTTCATTAATATATATTTATTAATGGCACCGAGATATATCCCCTGCACTTGTTACCTATGGTATGTTTTCCCATCCCTTCCATTAGGATGCATCTTTTTCATTTGCTATTTGAGCATTGCTTTTCTTAGCAAAATTCCAAATTCCATGCGAGACACCGAAGAATCCTAGACTTTGTACAGACACTGAAACATTTCGATGGAGTCTTAGGGACTCCTGGGAGTTTTGGGAAGACCCAAAAGTCCTCGAGACAGCTGGGGATACTAAGATGCACCCCAAAAGTCTTGAGGATACCTAGGTTACTTGAACAATGTCCAATCCTTTGGGCATATATATATATATATGTTGTCCCTAAGTCCATGTTGCTGCTGTCTATAAATTTAAGGCCTGACCCCAGCCGTCCTAGAGATGCATTTTCCCAAACCACTGCCCTCTTTGAGCTTGTGTAGTTTGTAATTTTAATTTTCTTTTATATTTTTTGTACATCTGCCCTCTTTTTTGTTGGAGTTAAAAGTAACTTTCAGCCATCTTATTTTTGCATCCCAACATTTCTTTGCCCCTTCCAAAAGGGGGCTTGGTTGAAAATAGTTAAATGCAATTTCTGAGGGCTGATGCTATTCTAGTCAAGCCAACTTATGTCATAAATGGGGTGCCGTGAGTACCAGGTCAGCAAGAAGAGAAATTGAAATTAAATTTTTATTAAGTATTAAGAAATGATCAAAGTAGGTCAATGGAACCCAATAACATAGCAAGGTACAATAGCAAGCACTAGAGTCAAGAAAACCCTAGGGGACTGAATGAAGCAAAGATTAACAGACAAGAACGAAAGCCAAATGACAATTATTAGAAACTGACAAATTATAAGACAAAATATAAATATGAGGATGATGGTATAAAGATATAATAGATAATTAAAGGTCCAGGGTTGAGGTAATTTTTATGTCACAGGCCTAGCCCAGCAGTCCTGATTTGGAGTATGAGACCTCCAATAATGATGACATAATTGAGCTTTGTTGAATTTAATCTTGACTTCTAGTCAGTCTCCTATCTGGGCTTTCCTCTAGTAGTTTGAACGTGCAGTTCATTAGTTCTTTCTGAAATCAAGCTCTCCATGGGGCAATGACATATGCTGTTTATAGTGTTTGTGTGATGCACGTCCCCTTGTAAGTTAATATGCTTAATTTTGAAGTTCACAGCTCAAGAAATCTTTGTGCTTCAAGTTTCTGGGGTACTCAAAGTGGAAAGATCATCACTTGGTGAGCTCTATTGTTTATTTTATCAAGATTTTTTGGACGCCGGTATAGAACACATGAAAGAGCACAAAAAGTGACAAAATAAGAAAGCTTCTTGTTTTTTGTATGATTTAAACTGATATATATTTATATTTTCCAAGCAGAATTTAGTCTTTTAGTACAATTCTACTATGGCTTTATGTATCCCCTCTTGTTTCATTGTATTCTTATCTTGAAAGGTGCTCCTTGACACATGCTTTTAGGGCAAGATTTTCAAAAGCAATTATAGAGCTTCAAATTGTGGGTCTCCTGCGAATGCCCAGCAAAAGGCGTCCTGATTACATACAGCGAGTTGCATTTGGATCATAGAAACATGATTGCATTTTGATCTTCACCGATACTGCATACATGCTAACAGTGGAGATAATTTGCAATTAACTATACCCAGGAATCTGACACGGTGTGGAGATAGGGTATATCCATGACTCAAAATAGCAATGGAACTTCTGGGAACATCTCACAGCCAGGTATATAGAGGGAATTTCATGCACAGAAAGATACAATGTGAAGGGCTATATCTGATCCTTTTCTATTTGGCAGGATGTATGCCATGGCATTTCTCCTTGTTATTTTGTGGTAACAAGGGTCTAATTTGTAATGTTTGGTTGCTACTGTATGCTTATATAGCACCTTGGCTTCACAGCCAAGAAAACTAGTTAAGGACTATGTTTTTAGCCATCAAGAGAAAGCAGGTCAATGAGAAATGCCTACATGTAAGTCTAGAATTTGACATTTTTAGTTTTAAGAAGATTTTGTAGTGAGCACTACTGCAAGTTCTGCAAATTTTGGAATGCAATTTAAGATTCCTGATGCATAATTCTTTATGTGCACCTGTGCATTTTCTATTTCAAAAACAATGGTTATAATGTGCAGTTCAAACCAAACACTATATTTAGTTGATTTGCATTGTCATCAATTTTTTTCATTGAAGATAACACTAAATATCTTTTACTATCATCATCACATTTGCATTTATATAATCTTTAGTGCATTATTAACGACTTTCCATCCTATCTTCAATTTGTCACTTTTAATGCATTATCAGTGATTTTTCATCATGCATATATCCCTCTTAATAAGGTTTTGGTCATATAACCTGTTTAGGGGAAATTCTGTATGTTATGCCCTGTAGGATATTTCTTTAACAGATTGGACATTATATCCTTTTCCATCATTTGGCTTAATCTAAGTGTTCTGTATTAAACAATGTTATTGATAGTGGAAAAAGCATAGATAGGTAGTAATGTATCATAGTTGAGAAAACCGGAATTGGATCGAAATCGGCATGGAAAAAGAATCGGAAAAAATTGGGAATTGACCAAAAAAGGGGAAAATTGGCAAGTTTTCATTGAAAAAAACGATGAAAAAAGGGGAAACCTTTAGCTTTTTTCATGCATATCACAATTTTTTTGGGGAAAAATCGGCCAGGCTGTGAATCGGGAAAAAATGACTCAAATTGAGATTTTTTGCAGATTTTTTCAATTATGGGTAGTACTGCATCATGAAAGTAATATTTGGTCACGGCCAAATTGAATGAAGTATTGCATAATTAGTATTGCCGAAAATAGTTTTTTGTGCTTTGAGAACATAATTTTACTGCATGATTAATGTTAAATAAATATCTTGACATAAGAATTACTTGGGAGCAATCTATATGTGATCCATTGTAACATAATAGGCTTATATGTTGGTTTTCCACTTAAAAGGAATTTGACTGTAATATTTTATTCCAATTTTGATTAGATTTCAGTAGTTGAGATTTAGATTAAATATATTTTCATGCATAATCAACCTATTCTTTAATGTGTGTTGAAAATGAAACAAAAGTATTTGTTCAAGACCGGATTCAAAATGTGCTTATTCTTGAATGTATAATGAAAATGAAACCAAAATATTTGTTTAAGGCCATATTTAAATGTTCTTTTAACAATAATAGCAAATTCTGATGATAAACTCTTCTCAAGTTTGTGATCTTGTTAAGCACATCCCCTACCATGGAAGTAGTTATTTCAAGCGGTGTAGTATTGTAGGGGTGCATCGCCTCTTCACAAGATCGCTTTTACTATGAAATAATTACAAGTTCTTTGATAAGGTGAGTACTTGCCTTTGGTTAGATCTAGCTTTTTAATACATGATATAATTTGAGTATATTGAAAAGTATAAATATTGATGTTTGTGGATGTAATAACAAACCAAATTTTGGAATGTCCACATAATGATTTATTTTAGGAGTTTTTAATGCTTAAAATTTAATTGGGTACGAAGGATTGAATGAACCCCACTCATATTACATCTATTTCAATGAATCATATTATTCTCATATTACCAACCTATTGATTACTCCCATGTGGAGGTTTCCATCACAATGTGAGATTTGAATTTACATTGCGCTTACGATTTCATGTCATTTATGGTTGCTTGCAATACTTTTGACACTTTATTTCCCCTTTCTGATGTTCAAAGCCAGACTTGTATTGTATTTTATAGGGGTATATATGATTTAAGAGCTTTGAGTGAACTTTTGCAAGATTAGGTATTTGTTCTTAGGTTTTCTTAACTAGATTGTGGATCTTGGGTTGCACTACTATAAGACAAAGGCCAAATGTTAGGTTATTACATGTTTTCCATTGCTTTCCTTAGTCCTTATCATATGAAGAGGTGTCTAGTACCCAAAAGTCTCAAGAAAATAAATCTTAGAGGTGAAAATGATTTTGGTCCTTCTACACTTGCTTTAGTCAATATCTTGACACTTTTGAAAAAGGTGAATGTAACTATATTTGATTGCAAACACTATAGGATTTTTACGAATAAAAAGTAAAGAAAAAATTGAAGTTGTATGTGGCCAATGCCTGGTACTCAAAGATGTAATAGGACACCATGGGCAATTGAACTTTACTGTAGCATATATAAGCAAAGTCTACTAATTACCATTATGATCTTTGCCTAACAATTGCATCTAATACTTATAGATTTGGTTGATTTTACCATACCACCACCTCTTACATTTATTTTAGAAAAAGTAATAGGTAAGTAATTTTCATTACACATGAACTTTTCTCTTAATTTTCTTCATTTTGACAATGAAGAGTCCTAAAAGAGAGAATATAGCAACACCAAGAAAAATAGACTAGATTTTATCTCAAAGAAAATTTGTAGGTAAAGGAATAGAAATTTTAAACTATTGAATAAAAGTGATAAGTATTGAGATTTTTGGAGGTTCTTGCGAGTACCCTCGCTCATAAATGTTCAAGAATTGAGGGTTTTATGACCTCACTTTTCTTCGTAAAGGTTTAATTAAGAAAATGATGGATACCAATTCATAAATTTCCCTATACATCACTTAGTCAAACTTCTTAGAAATATCAAGATTAGATTCCATTAGGATTTTGTTTCTTCTACAAAGGCTTCAATGGAATTGGAAAGGTATGGGTATTTTAACAAATCTACAAAGGGAATTAAAAAAAATGTTCATTTTTCAAGATTCTTTGGCCATAATCTTAAAACTAGGTGGTTCCTCGTTAACCTTCTTAATTCTTCCACCAATTTTAATAAAGCGTTAACTTGAATCTTATTCTTTTCATTCAACTTAAATTGGTTATTTTTTAAGATAAAATCGCTCTCATCTCTTGTTAAGATAAGTAGAAACGCCTTCTATTCTATTTTTTTAAGGTAAATTGCTTCTCTATTGACTATTAAAATGATTGAAAACATACTTGCATCATCCTCAATTGTTAGAAAAATGAATTAGAAGTACTCCCTAAGTTGACTTTCTCAATCCAATTCAACATATATAGAATTTAAAAAGTGGATACAACAATGGGGTACCGTAAATCTCTCATCTAAAATGCATCTCTAAAAAATTGTTATTGAAGAGTATAAAATTTATGTTGGAGAATATTACATTATTTGGTACATACAAATGTACCCCCATGGTACATTTATGGTACAAATGTAAATATGTAATAGATTAGGGTTTGAGTCTATAGTTTAGGAGAGTGATTTATATTTTCCTTTTTGTGTGTAATGTGTATGATATACACAAGTGTCATGTATGTAAGTGTGCAAATATGTAATGTGAGGATGTGCACAAGTGTCATATATTAGGAGTGCATGTAGGAGAGTAAGTGTCATGTAGAAGTGTGCAAGTGTCATAGAGTTAAGTGTGCATGTAAGTAGAGAGTGAAGAGTCTTGTATACAAGTGGCAAGATGAGAAGCCAAAGGACATGAGAGTCTTGTCTTATGTAAATAATAGGAAAGGTTGCAACTCCTGAATGTGTGAGGAGTGCAATAGTCAAGTATTGAAGAGTCACCTTTCTATGTCTATATTATGGAGACAAAGCTCCATACAATGTATTGGGAAAACGGTCTGTAAACAATCACCATAGCAAGCATTTATAATATTGAAGCTTGTATAATTTTGAGCAATTTTATTGTATGTGTTTTATGTTATTACATAAATGATTCCGGCCATTTACATTCATATTTGGTGTTATAGTGAATGTTATTATAATTTATATGGGCCAGTATATATTTTGATTGCTCTTATATTTAATTCTACTCTTGATTATTTATATTAAGAAATGAGATATTGTGGCTTAATTATACTGGGACTTTGAGATGGTTTGGCGTAAAAGCCAACAATGGTATTAGAGCTACTGCTTAACTCTATCCACTTTTTATGGTCATATTTCAGACCCACCATCACGTCTGGAGTCTGTCCACTTTAAAAGCAGTGAAGACTTGGACTCTATTTTTGAAGGTTTGAAGGAGTAAATATTAAGGGGACAAATAAAATTCACCCTGATTTGGATGCAAGGGTCTATCCACTTGGATAAAGACTCATCCAAAATAGATTAAGAGCCAACTTACAAGAAAGTTGGACGTGAGGGGACATTCAAAGTCACCTTGATATTGATTTGGATTCTCTAGAAAAGAGGAGAATCATAATGGTCTAAAACCATCATTGAAGGACTTAAATTTTTAAAAAAGGAAGTCCTCATATTGCATTGGATGAAGTGTCCAACTACTATAAAGTTATTGAAGGATAATAAAATCCTCATTAATATATTGGCTCTTAAAGGAAATCAAAGCACCAAGGAAAAAAGGTGCTATATGAGCCAAGTTTAAAGCGAGTAAAAGATATACTAGATAGTGCTAAGCAAAAGCAAAGTTGAAGTCAACAAGAAGTTAGAGTCGGACTGTGTCATATAAACCGACCAGAAAGATTCAATAACTAGAGAAGAGCACTATAGTCTATCTAGCGTAGGACACATTCCTCGAGAGCATGAAGCTTGCTAGAAGAGAAAAGGTAAGATTGAAGGCGTCCATAAGGAGATAATGAGCATAAAAAGAATAGTGGAGATAGTGACCAAACATATCTTAAGTAGATAGTAGTTAAGGAAAATCCAACGTCTAGCTAGCACAGTCAGTGGAATTAGAAAAGCTAGTGTATAGCCGACATAATCAATGAAGCTAGAAAAGCCAACACCTAATCTACACTGTCAATGGAACTAGAAAAGCCAACATTTAATCAACGCAACCAACAACTAACTAGAGGGCCAAATAAACCAATGGCTAACCAACAAAGGAAAAGTCTAACCAATAAAGGCAAAGATTAGCCAGCAAATTTAAAGTCTAACCAGTGAAACCAACGTCTATCAAAGAGATAACTTAACAATGGAGCCAATGGAGCTAGCATAAAAATGAAGCCAATAGGAGCCAACATAGCCAACCAAGCCAATAGAGCCAATGCAACTAGTGTTGAATAAAAAATCTCAACGGAGCCAGTAGAGCCAACATCAAACCTAGGCAGTCATTGCAGCCAACAAAGTGCAATCTGAAAGAACACAAATACAAATGGGTTGATAGTGTGCCTCATGAAAGTCAATTCAATTTAAATGAGTATGAGTAAAAAGGAAGAATCATTCCTCCCATCTAGCATTGCAGTAACGTACTTAGAGCATTACACTTCAGTCAACATGTATTACCAACAATATTCATTAATTTGGAAGCGTCATTTATGTGTTCCAAATATTGTGTCAGGTGGATATTGAGGTAAGCAATGTTACCTTTATTTAAAGATTAATTAAAGTCCTAAGTGAGATTATTTAAAGTTTTTAAATCTTAGGAACTTTAATAAGTGAAAGATAAAAGGAAAACAACTTTTTAGAAAGAAATATTTAAGTGGGAGTTATAAGGACTTCTGCTATTCAAATTAATATTTCAATTTTTGAATTTTTTAATATTTATTAATTTTTGGAGTGATAAGGTTTTCTACTTCAAATAGGATTTAAAAATCATTTGAATTTGAAATTTGAGGAAAGTTTGAAAGTTAAAGTTTTTTATTTTTGAATTTAGAGGATTTGAAATGTGAAGAAAATTAGAAAGTTATAGTTATTTTGAAGATTTTTGAAATATTGCAAATTTAATAAAGTAGGGAGATAAAAGGTTTGCTACTTCAAAGGATTTGGAAAATTTAAATTTGCAAATTTATTATTTTATTTGAAATTGAAAAAGATTAAACTTTGGAGTAAAAAGGATTTCAACTTCAAAGGAATTGAATCATTGAATTGCAAACTTTGATTATCATGGAAGAAATTTTAAAGTTCATAATAAGGAAGAAAATATTGGAAGTTATAAAATTTGGCATAGGCAAATTGATTGAAAAGTCTGATGGTAAGCTAGATATGGCAATGCAATTCATCTATAGAGAAGCAATGAATGAAAGTTTTGAAACATTTGAATATTATTTACATTCAAAGCTTGTTGAAGCAATTGATAATTCAAAGGATGTTATTACAATACCTATTGATATAGGTAGCATAATGTACATGGCATTACTTTCACTTGAACTTCATAAAGATGAAATTCAAAAGCAAAAAGAGTTGATTGAAACTCTAAAAAGAAAAATAGTAATTGATCATAGAAGTGAGTAATGTCAATCATCTCAGAAAATAGTGTTTGACTCTGTATGTAATATTGACATTCCAAGCTCATCGAATTCAGGAGATTATTATAATACTCTAAACGATTGTTCTAAGATTACATAACAACATCAATATTGTAGGAAAGAAGAAACAAAAGAACATGAACCAAAATCCAAGGGCAAAGAAAAAGCTCAAACAATTCATGAACAAGAATTAGAAGTGCATAGCGAAGAAGCAAAGATTGAAGAACCAAAGAAAGAAGCTGGAGAAGGATCTCAAGTAGAGGATCATTCACAATGCAAAGTTACCTAATTAAATATGAAGATGAAGATTGAAGACTAAAGTCTTCAATAACCAAACAATTTAATACAAGGGGGTGTTGGAGAATATTGCATTATATGGTATATGCAAATGTACCTTAATGGTACCTTTATAGTACAAATGTAAATATATAATAGATTAGGATTTGAGTTTATAGTTGAGGAGTCATTTATATTTTCCTTTTATGTAAGTGTGTAATGTGCAGGATATGCACAAGTGTCATGTAAGTAAGAGTGCAAGTGTGTAATAAGAGAAAGTGCACAAGTGTCATGTATGTAAGTGTGCAAATATGTAATGTGAGGATGTGCACAAGTGTCATATATTAGGAGTGCATGTAGGAGAGTAAGTGTCATGTAGAAGTGTGCAAGTGTCATAGAGTTAAGTGTGCATGTAAGTAGAGAGTGAAGAGTCTTGTATACAAGTGGCAATATGAGAAGCCAAAGGACATGAGAGTCTTGTCTTATGTAAAGAATAGGAAAGGTTGCAACTCCCGGATATGTGAGGAGTGCAATAGTCAAGTATTGAAGAGTCACCTTTCTATGTCTATATTATAGAGACAAAGCTCCATACATTGTATTGTAAAAACGGTCTGTAAACAATCACCATAGCAAGCATTTATAATATTGAAGCTTGTATACAAATTTTGAGCAATTTTATTGTAAGTATTTTTCATGCTATTACATGAATGATTTTGGCCATTTACATTCATATTTTATGTTATAGTGAATGTTATTATAATTTATATTGACCAATATATATTTTGATTGTTCTTATATTTAATTTTACTCTTGATTATTGATATTAAGACCTGAGATATTGTGGCTTAATTATACTAGGACTTGAGATAGTTTGGATTAAAAGCCAACAATTTATAGATCATAGAGTCCTTCATGTAAAAATCTTCTTTCACATGCCTTGAGCTCATTTTGGAATATACCAAACATATTTGACTCAACTAGTGGTAAGGTTTCAAACAACAAAGAAGAAAGGGTAATTTTGAGACCCAGTATAATTACAAGCTTGTTGGGCCTTTCAATTCCTGATAACAAAGAATGAGTCTCAAGAAGACTCAAAATTAGTTTGAATAAGACATTAAGATAAAATATTTTTTACATTTCATAAAAGAAAACTGGAAAAGTGTTAGGATAACCAAAAAACACAAGATTATATAGTATTACAAGAAAATAGAGAGAATATGATTGATACCATTTTATTGCAAAGAAAGGTTGGAGGAGTTTTGACCCTTGGATGTTTGGATTTGTAAAGCTAATTTTTGTTCATAAAGCAAATGTACCTTGAGAAGGCTTAGTAAGTGAGAAATTTACTAAGCAACTCCTAGAGGTGCTTTGAAAAAATATGGTTTAAGACTTTATACTTTTTTTATGTTATCTAAGATGTGATAATAAGTCTCAATATCTTGGTATGAAAAACAATCTCCAATAAGCATTACAACTCTAAAATGCTTCTTGAGTTTACATGCTAAGATTGGTACAACATTTTCATTAAAGACACCTTCAAAAGACCTTGCATGGAAGAATTAAAATGCAATGAGAACTAACGACTCTTGGATGAAGTGATGTTTACTATTTATCCTCTTGTTGCATGGTATGTTCATTAAGCAACTTATTCAAATATCAAGGTTTTTAACAAGGAAAGCAAACCTCTTGTGTTCTTCAATAACATCATTAATGAATTTATCTTTACAGAGTTTCAAAATCCATTTCTTAGGATATGTTTGGGTAAATAATTTAGACAACCAAATACTTTGCCCTTCATTGTTAAGAATGCACATGCAATTCTTTCAAATATATTGAAAATATAGTTGCAAAACATAGAAGTATTGCTTGAAGAGACTAGAAAAAAGAATAAACAATGACAAAAGAGGATTTGTATAAAAATTCTATAATATAGGTTGTATTTCATCTTTGACCATAAGAAGACAAAAAAGACATTTGGGTAAATTGCATTGGAATTTAGGGTGTATAAAAGAGTGGCATTGGGATATGAGGTTATCCACAATGGCTAAGAATCAAATATTGACAATGACATTAAAAGAAAAGACTCATCAAGAGAGACAAAGGATTAAAAATACAACACAAGGAAAAGAAAACAAATGAAGAAACATGCATAACAAAGTGACAAAAAGCATGACAAGATGACAAAGAGATAAACAAAAATAAAAGGTTGAGGAGATATATTTTTGTGTAAAATAGGTTTAATATTCTATCAAATCACCTCTATTTGACCTACAAGATCTTTTTGATACAATAAAGACAAGAAGAATTGTATAAAAAAAAAGAGTTCTTGATAAAAACAAACATAGTTGTAAACCACTTAGTAAAAGGAGAAAATAATCTAAGATTAGAAAAAGATTTTAAGAAAAGTGACTACAAGAATGCTAGGATATAAGGAGATGATGTTGAAGACTACAAAAAAAAGTTACTTCTTCATTGATCCCTAAAAGGAAAAAGTCAAGGATGATGAAAACAAAAAAGACTCACTAGAGAAGAGTCTAGACCAGTCTAAGCAAAAAAAGAAAGAGGTCTTTGTAGAATAATTGACATAAGGAAATAGTGGTTACTGAGAATTTTAAATTGTCTTCCTTGAAATAATTTTCTAATAATAACTTTGTAGAGAAAACAACTAATTTTCCAAGTAAAATAATTAATGGGTATTTTATTTTTAATAAAGGGTTATCAAAACCTAAAAAAGGGAAGAAATTAATTGCTCAATATAATAGAAAAAATAAAAGAGTAATAGTTAAGCAAACACCATACGAGGAAGGAATTTTATTAAAGAATAAATTAATTAGAGATAATTATCAAGTCATATCTCATGGACGACCTGAATTAGACTAATAAAAGAATGTAGTGAACCTAACAACTACCTTATAATTCCTTTTATAATACCTTTGTATTTTTCTTTATATTATTCCCCTTGCATTATATACACACATATCTCCCTCTACCATTTTATAGATACTGTATCCATCTATCTATTTAATTCTTTATATGCAACATTATATTAAATTCTTTATTGATTTTGCATAATATGCCTATTGACCCTTAAAAATGGTGTGAGAGTCTTGCTTTTGAACCAATGGTTTAACTTTTTGTTAGTGACCAAAAGTTTTTGGGCTAATAACCTACACTTATTTTGGCTTGTGGCCAAGACAATTTTTACCTATAGCAAATTTTTCAAGTGGATATTTGTAGCCCATCAATTTTGCTACACATACCATTCACCCAACTCCTACTCAATGTTTAACAATTGCCTACTTGAATTATAAACGAGTATGACCCAAGGATGAAAAGGTGTGATCCAAATACAAAAAAAATTGATTTGAGACACAAAAATGTACAACCCAAAATAAGAAATGGTTCAACCCAATATATGAAAGGTTGTTGTGATCAGAAAGTAGAAGGGTGGGATTAAAACGTGAAAATATGTAACTTGGTAGACAAAAGGGTGTGATATGAGGTACAAAACAATTATACCTAATGAATAAAAGGATAGAAATTGAGATACAAAAAGGTACAATGCATAACCTATGTTTAAAAGAGATTTAAAATTATAAATATCATGGCTCCTACTCCTAACTTTCCATGAAAGGAGGATGTAAAATATTGGTGGAATACCTATAAGAAAAATTATAGGTTGGTATTCATGGAGTTTAATTTAAAAAATAAGGCAACAAGTCCAAGAAAGTATTAAAGAAAAATGTCTAGAGCATTGATTTTTTGTCGATCAACATCAAATTGGAAAAACAAAATGATGAAGTCTATTAACCAAATGATCAAAATAAAACATAATAAACAAAACTTAAAAGTTTTGCAAAAAAACCAAAATTCATAAGGAGAATTTGTAAGATTTGGATAAGACAATAATTGAAAAGGTTAAGAAATTGATTGAGTGAAGAATCATAATCAATTATTGCTTATACTAGTTAAAAATATGAAGAACGATTAAAAATATCCTTTTGATACCAATTTATATTTTTTTGATAAAAAAACATATGCAAATGATATTAAGAATGTTGACAAGTTTACTGCTACTAACGATGCAATTACAACCCTTGTAAAGAGCATTGACAATACACTTGAAATCACTAAGGATGTTTTAACCATTCCTAAATAGCATCTTAAAATTAAACCTTATAGACATTGTAACCATGACGTCCTTCATAATTAAAAAATAATTTATCAACATCCACATCATCTTGATAGATGGAAATTTTTTGTTCTTGTCATAATCAATCATAAATTCCAAATTTTCAAAGACACTCATAGATTCAAGATTGAATCAAATTCTAATGATTTTCCTATGCAAATTTGATGCATCTTAATTTGATCAAGGGTGAAATAATCCCAATACAATGATTCCATACTATTAGTATATATAATGTTCATATCATCATTCATTTTATTATGCTTCAAGGAAGAATCGATATTTATTTTATAAAGTTTTTAGGGGAACCTACAAGGAATGAACTAAAAAATATACATTCCTAATTGACTATTTTAATGATGCCTTGAGGTTAAATATTTTTTTTTAGAAGGGGACACTAATTTTTATCTAAGTATATACTTATATTATATTATCTTAGTATATACTTTATATGATAATGTCTTTCTACTAATTTTGAATTGGTTATATGGTATTTAAATGGGCCCCACTTGTATTACATCATGACTTCATTACCATAGTATTTGAACAAACCACATAGTGATATTCCAAGAGAGCATCTTTGAAAATTATGTATATATTGCTTGATAAGATTGAACCCAAGTATCCACCTTGAAAACCCACATAAGCTCATGCCATTTGATAAATATTAAGGTTCATCCATTGGATTGAACCTTGGTCTACAATGTGAAACTCTTAAATCCCTTATATCATTATATTATTATTTTATGTCCCACCTTATTAATAACCTATTAAATTACAAGGTTACTAGATTATATATATTACAAAAAATAAGACTTTTATAATCCAAGACATGGTGAATGACAACATGCAAAAGTGAAAAAAAAGTGACCAAGTTGGAGTAGAAAAATGAGGATTTACTAAAAGTATTGAAAATTTTAATAAAATAAAAATAAAATAATACTAGAGGTTGAGAAATTTTAGGATAAGACAATGTGAAAGTGGAAAAGTGACTTAATCAATTGTTAAAAAGAAAGTCATTGATTTTGAAGAACATGAAATAGATGAAAAACCAACTTAACAACAAATCAAAGAGGTATAACAACTGCATTGAGAATTGGTCAACATGATGCGTCTCTTATTTAAATTAAAGACAAGTATGAGATAAGAAATTGAGAATTATACAATGGATATGTAGTGATGACTCACTACACCCTTTTTTTTGGCAAGGAAAAGCGAAGGTTTGAGCCATGGACAAGCACAAAATAAATCCCTATTAAAAATATCTGATGATCAGAGGGAAGGTCTTAAGAGTAAAGGCTATCTGAAAGATCAAAATTTTTTTAGTCCTAATCTAATGCAAGGAGTGAAAGTTTCAACATGAAGGCACCTGGGACAAAAAGTCTCAAACCTTCGATATCAAGTGGTCCCTATCTCAAGTGATGAGAGATAAAAACACTGACGTTGAAGAACACAAGCTTATACTAAGAGGGGGGTGAACAGTATAAGATAAATATTTTACTTTTCCAAAGCAGTAATATCCAATATCATCAATTGTAATAATGAAACAATGCACAGATCATCACACACATAAGAAACACATATTTAACGTGGTTCACCCAATGTGGGCTACATCCATGGAGAAAATATTTCTTATAAATTTTCTCAACAAATCTCTTGGGAACCAATTCCCTATTACAATGTTTATGGGCACCAACCCAAAGGAGACACCAATCCCCTCTCAAGTTCGTGGACACCACTCCACAGGAGACACCAATCCCCTATGCTTCAAGTTTTGTGGACCTCTATCCACAGGAGACACCAATCCCCTATCAAGTTCGTGGACACCACTCCACAGGAGACACCAATCCCCTTTGCTTTAGGTTTTATGGACACCACTCCACAAGAGACACCAATACCCTCTACTTCAAGTTTTATGGACCTCTATCCATAGGAGACACCAATCCACTCTCAAGTTTGTGGACACCACTCCACAGGAGACACCAATCCCCTTTGCTTCAGGTTTTGTGGAAACCACTCCACAGGAGACACCAATCCCCTCTACTTTAGGTTTTGTGGACACCACTCCACATGAGACACCAATCCTATTTGCTCTGTTTCATGGACCTCTATCCACAGGAGACACCAATCCCCTCTTTTTTGGTTCGTGGACCTCTATCCACATGAGACACCAATCCCATTTGCTCTCATTCTTGGACCTCTATCCATAGGAGACACCAATCCCATTTACTCTAGTTCGTGGACCTCTATCTACATGAGACACCAATCCCATTTGCTCTGGTCTACTCCAAAGCCTACTCAAATCTACTCCAAGCCTACACACAAGGCTTTCTCAAACCTGCTCTAAGCCTACACAAGGCTTGCTCAAACCTGCTCCAAGCCTACATAAGGCTTGCTTAAACCTTCTCCAAGCCTACACACAAGGCTTGCTCAAATATGCTCCAAGCCTACACAAGGCTTGCTTAAACCTACTCCAAGCCTACACACAAGGCTTTCTTAAACCTTCTCCAAGCCTACACACAAGGCTTGCTCAAAATTTTTCCAATCATAGCTCAACAAACCTGCTCAAAAAAACTCACCAACCCTGCTCAAAATAGTTCACCAAACCTGCTCAAAACAACTCACTAAGCCTGCTCAAAACTCTTCTCAAAATTGGTCATAAATCTGCTCAAACCTGCACACAAATTTGCTCAAATATCCTCCTCAACCTACTCATAAAACCTGCTCAACTTTGTTCCAAACCTTGTATACAAAAATTGTTTATCTATCTTGCATAATGATGTCATCAAGTGCTTTATCTATTCTTCAATGTGCTTTCCTCAACTAAAGCAGTTTAGACATATTCTTCCCAAAATTTGTTTAACCTCTTGAACATATAGAGAATGATATGCACTAAAAAATTCTCAATATGTTCTTCACATTCATTAAGTCTATCGCTTTCACATGTCTCACATTTATTACATTTTAAAGGTAGCTCTAGTCTAGCACTTGACAACTGACCTAGTATTTTTTTATTTGCAACTTCACTCCAAAACCAATCACAATGCACAAGTCCTTCTCATCTACTCACAAAATAAATAATGAACAATGCACAAGTATGTCCTTTTTATATACTCCCAAAATCAATCATGATGATGCACAAATTGGCTTCATAAATTTGATCTATAACTCTTGCATTTTCATTTCCAATATCACTCAAAACAATGTACACTTATGTTCTCAAACACTTTGCACTTTTATTCCCAATTTCATTCAACACTAATGCACAACTTGTTCTCAAACCCTAGCACATGTGTTTCCAATTTTATTCAACAATGATGCACAACTTTGTTCTCAAACCCTAGCACATGTGTTTCCAATTTCATTCAACAATGATGCACAACTTTGTTCTCAAGCCCTAGCACATGTGTCTCCAATTTCATTCAACAATAAAGCACAACTTAGCTTTCACACTCTAGCACAAATATTTCCAACAATGCACATAAATTAATCCTTATATCTCCACCTTATGACTTAAAACTATTTTCTTCAAACAACACCACTTTGAGTAGGAGTTAAAACACCATACCTCTAAAACTGCCTTGATGAAGATGTTCCCTCAAAAAACTATCTCAAAATAACTCCCTTTCTTTGGACACTTCAAAACAAGTTAGCAAAACTCCTTTTCAAATAATCCACATAAAATCCTATCAAAAAATATGTGTACAAGAATACCTGAAAATAATGCTCTATAACTCCTTTTTGGTTTCACAAGATAAAGCCCTTAATAATGAACCAAAACCCTCAAAATATCAAGCAAGAATACAATCAACAAAAATACCACAATACACCTTATGTCTCCTTTCTAATGTGCCAAAAATACAATTCAATATAAACCAAAATACACCTTATATCTCCTAATTAAACATGCAGAATCACAACTTTCAAATAAGACCCAAATAACCTTATTACAATATCAAATAATATTTTTACACCTTATGACTCCCTCTAGATCAAATTCAAAATAAAATATTTTGCCCCCTTAATGCATAGCGAATGGAGTACCTTTGCAAAATAACTTTTAATCAAAATTTATTCATACCTTTCATAAGCGCACGAAATATTCTCTTTTGCCTTGCAAAAAATCATTCGCAATGATTTGATCCTGCGACCTCTTGGCCCATGGTGCCCTAGCGCTAGCTAGGCATCCAGATGGGCTACACCAGTGGATAGCAACAACAGTACACAACTTAACTCTAAAACCTTTTTTCTATCATGCAAAACAATATTTATGCCACCAAAACAACACCCACGTGAATTGAACCTGTGACCACCTCTCTCATAGTGCCTTAGCGCTACCCATATGACCAGCTGTGCTAGCCTACTAGATAAAACCAAATGTGCAACCCTTTATCCTTATCTTCACTATGCCCTCTACCAAAATTCATACCCCTTATCCTTTGTGATTCGTCATTTCAAAACGTGCAAGTGGATATCGAAATGCACACACTCAAAACCTTAGCATTGCATTGGATTAATGTTTGATTTAAATACCTTTTACCTCCATGCTCACACGATGTTAGACCTCAAGAATTTAAATCATGCTTTTTAAACATTGGCACTATGCTTGTAACTTTATATTATAATATTTAAAAATATTATAATATTACTTTTTTAAACTTAGGCCTTCAAACCTTTGTCCCAACTGATTTTAATTAAACCCTTTTGCCTCCTCTTTAAAATTTAAACTTTTGGGCTTCTTTTAATATTTAAACCTAGCCTTCTCCTTTAAACCTTTGCTTTGCTTTCTCTTTTAAAACTTGTCCCTCTGTATAATATTTAAAAAATAAATATTATAAACCTTTTCTTTTCACCAATTTTCCTTGCTTTGAGATATACCTTGCCTTGCATAATTATCCAACCATACAACCTTTTGACATCAATCCTTTGACATCAATGACAACTCTTGACATCAATCCTTTGACATCAATGACAACTCAATATGCTCAATATTTCCAACAGACGCATCAAAAGTCAAAAGTAATGAGGTTGCCAATATTCAAGGAGAATCGTTCTTTTTACAAAAGTAACTCATATCCCCATGAAAGGAAAACAACAACATGGAAGCCACAACACAAGAAAATCAAAGGTCTAGAACATTAAATAAAGATATTTTTTACGCCCAAATGATGGGAATTTCTAGAAATATGTAGATGTATGTATATGTCTGTAGTATTTTTACCTATTTTGGGTTTTATCAATGTATGTATGTGTGAAGGGCCTACGTCTATTTTTGGACTAGCTATATATAGGGGATCTCCTATAGGAGCCATCTCTTTATGCATGCCCATGATTGATGAATTTCATCTATGCTTTAGTATGTCGAGGAGAGAAAGTGTTCACTTTTGGCACATAACGTTCAGGGCTATTTTTGTAGAAAGATCTTACCAAATATTTTGGTGCATCTCCTCTCTTTTATTTTGTTGAGTTATTTCCCTTTTATCTCTTGCACCTCTTCTTTTTTCGTTGAGTTCAACTATGCTTGAAAGATCACTTATTAATAAGGAGCCAATCTTTTAAAAAAGTCATGAAGACCCCTGATTGATTCAAACCCTACGCTCTTGACTGTGACCTTGTTGTGTCTCTCCCTATGAGGTGTCATTGCCTTGCCAAGGATAATAAGAGATGATAATATTTTAAAGGCATACCCGATGGGACCCTAGTGACATAATTGGTCCTGGAATCACAAGTAGTAAGGCTTAGAGTTGGTTAGTATCTTTGTCTATTTATTCTTGTTGAAGTGCCTCTTTACTCACTTAGTGACTCCTATCCAAAATGAATACCAGAATAAGCCACTGTTAAAGATACTAGATCGAGGTTCAGGTGAAGACCTTAGTCTACCTATTTTATGAAAGCAAGAAGCTGCATTCACCTGGAAACTCCACTATAATCCAAAGGATCCATAGGTCCAATATGGTTGCTCCATATTAGGAGTTGTCTCCTGCATAAGGAGAAGAGAACTTGTTGTAGCCTCTAGAACCATCGATTGTTTGGGAAAAATTCTAGTATCATTGTTGAAAGTATTGTCTGAATATACTGGCAAAGGCCTGGCATCCTCATTAGAGCACTTGCAAGAAATGAACTTCATTTAGTAGGTGCACAACATCACAAAGCAAGATGTGGCACTTAGACTATTAGTGGATTCTCTAAAAGGCAAGGCTCACCAAAAATATAATGCTCTATCTCCACACTCAATTATTGAATGCGATCAACTTGTTATCTTGGTCATGAATTATTTTAGAGAAGATATAGATCGAGTGGAACCTGATCCAAGAATTCCATCCAATGATGCATTAGAAGGGGAGAGACAAAGTAAACTTATGGAGGTTAAAAAGGAGATCTACAAACTCCCTCAACAACAAGAGCAGATCTCAAATGGGGTCCTCCATATACATCATGAAGGGCATGAGTCTACAAATCAACCAAAATATGAAAAGGCTCATGATGGGAAGGAAAACGTTGGGTCACACCTCCTCTACCCTTCTGATGGCCAAGTGGGACAATGGGAAGTTTTCATCTTGGGCAAACCCCCTATGAATAGGTCAATATAACACATGCAAAGAACCTCTTCATCCATAAGGATAGGAGAACATCAAAAATTTTGACCAAAAAATGGAGACCTCTAACTAGTGGTGCTAACAATAGTATCATCTTTGGTGCCTGCCTTTTCAAGGTGAGAAAGCTATTGAAAAGTCCCAATTTCATTAGGGTGACAATATTTCATCCAAGAAACTGGAGAAAAAGGAAAAATAAAGGAATTGAGTAGCTAGTGGGTGGGCCTTTTGAATCCATACCCAATGGATAAAGGCCACTCACTTAAAACTATGTATATATGTATTATATGTAATATATAAGTTATCTTAGTTTCATGAGATAGTGTAAGTCCCAACCATTTGTAGAATTTCGAAGATGTGGCTTGACCATTGAAAACCTTTGCTTTCAAGGGAGATTTTTCCTGACTTTGTGCCCAATGGACTAGGGGACAAATTTTTTGGGTTGTTTATCTTTAGCAGACTAAACATCCCTTGAGAGCCACCAAAATTGTTGTGATGAATCACTACACCCTTTTTTTGGCAAGGAAAGCATAGGTTTGAACCATGGATAAGCACATAAGAAATCCTAATAAAAAATATTCAATGATCAAAGGGAAGGTCTTGAGAGTAAATGCTATCCGAAAGGTTGAAATTTTGTTAGTCTTAATCAAATGCAAGGAGCGAAATTTCCAACATGAAGGTACTTGAGACAAAAGTCTTGAAGTTTCTATATCAAGCGGTCCCAATCTCAAGTGATGAGAAAAATCCCAAAGACAAAAGCATTGATGCCTCAAACATCAAAAGTAATGAGGTGCCTAGTATTTGAGGAGTATCATCCTTTCTACAAAAGTTATCTCATATCCTCATGAAAGGACAACAATAACATGAAAGCCACAACAAAAGCAACTCAAAGATCCAAACCATTAAATTAAGAGATCTTCTTCATCCAAATGATGAGAATTTTCAAAAATGGGTAGATGGTAATAAATATGGTATCTACTCATCCAAGGGCTCAAGGAAATTTGACATTCATACTTCTAATCTAGATAACCTTAGAGGGACCAATAGATCAGATGAGACATGATTTAGCAATGAAAGTAGTAGCCACTTTGAAATCTCTACATGAGTTTTGGAGGGAAAACCCTCCCCTTGTAATCTATAAATAGGAGTAGTGTTAGCTTTGTAAAGCATAATTTTTTTTACAGTTGTATTCTCTTGTAGGCTTTCCTTTCATTCATTTTTGTAAAAATAGCAGACTCCTAAGCAACTTGTGGGTAATTTCAAACCCCTGCTTCTATCACAATATTTGTAAACATTTTCTTGCATATATATATATACGAAATCCTACATCAATTTTTGGTTTAACCATTCATGGCTCCCTACAAAACCATTTTAGTGTGTATGTATGTGTTTGTAATAGTTTTACCTATTTTAGATTTTATTAGTGTATGTATGTGTGAGGGGCCTACATCTATTTTTGGACCAACCATTTGTAGTGGATATCCTACGAGACCCACCTCTTTATGCATGCCTATGATTTATGACTCTTATCTATGTTTCACTATGTCAAGGAAAGGAAGTGTTCATCACTAGCACATAGCATTCAAGCTTGTTTTTGCAAGAATATTTTAGTGGATCTTTTGGCACATCACCCCCTTTTCTTTTGTTGAATTATTTCCCTTTTATCTCTTGCACACCCATTTTTTTTTTTGTTGAGTCCAACTATACCTGAAATATCACATCTTAATAAGGAGCTAGCCTTGTAAAAAACTCTTGAAGGCCCTAGATTGGTCTGAACCCGGTGATCTTGGTCACGGTCCTATTGTGTTGCTTCTCGCTAGGTGTGATTGCTCCCGCTAGGGACAATTAGAGACAACAATATATAAAAGAGTTTATTGATATTTCCCTTTCCAAGGAAGATGCATGGAAACCTACCATGCTAGAACATAAGTGAAATTTTGGCAATCCTATTCTTTGGGAAGTTTCTATACAATAAAAAATGGAATTCGTCACTAAGGTTGTAAATTTATACAAATATTTTTATAAAAAATATATATGTTATAAACAATTTTTTGGAAGGTGTATTTTTTGACTAAGAGTGAAAGTTGACTAGAGGTATGAATTATTTGATTTTTCCCAAATAAGATATATGTGGCTTCTATTGGAGGCCATTCCCATCAAAATACCAAAACATTACATTTTTTATAAGGTCAGTTAAACCATGTGCAACTTGCCCTCAAAGATATTATTCAATTATTTTTTTCTATAAAATATACTTTTTCTTAAATTGCTATGTTAGTTTCATTAAGAGATAAAATCTCTCTTGGCCAATTGCCTTCTAGAATTTTAATTTCACCAAGAAGATCAACACTAAAATTGGCTAAATTATCTGCTATGTAATTTAATTGTCTATAGATATGCTCATATTTCCAAGAATTTACCTTCAACAATATTTGATGTACATTAGAAATAATGTTATTTTTTATCCAATTCTCACATCCATTTTTATTGACAACATTAATGATAATTTGTGAATATTCCTCACTTGAAATATATTTGTCCTTTTCAATTGTAATTTTTATCCTTGTAAGAAGTGCCCTAGCCAATGCATAGTTATTAGTTGAAATTCAATATCATTTTGAGTGAGGAGAATTTTGCCTTCATTGTTTTGAAATATACCACCTCCATCAACTTTTCTCAAATTTCCTTCTAGAAGTGGTTCATTGCAAAAATGTCCAACTTCTTATGTACCCATAATCCTATTTCAATAAATTGGAAGGGATAATACCTCTTCCAGCCTCCATATTTAGGCCAAATCCCCACTATCCTTGAGGGTAGTGCCATTGATGGAAGGAAAAGTACCTATCAATTTCTCATTAATCCCAAGAATAAAGAGCACAGTGGGGGTTTCATAAAGTGTAGCTTTGAATTTTTCAATACTAAAAGTTGTTTACAATGGATCCAATGGCTCCTATTTATAGGAAGAATTCACCCTTGAGTTACCTTGGGTGTGAAATTCTTACTCTAATAAAAGTAAATATTTGGGGATATCTCTAGTAAATTATGTACCTTCAAATGTTACATGCCTCTAATATTCTTGGTGGTATAACTACATGCCAAAATATCACTTTTAGAAGGCCGTCCTTAGGATTTTTTCTTCTCATTTTATCCTCTACATGTTCATGAGCTATTTGCTCTAGGAGGTGACTAAATTGCTTCAATATACTAGCATTTCACTTCTATCTACTAGAACTATACTCATATCTAATAGCACTTTGTTCTTGTGATTTTATTGATCCCATCATGCTTAGCAAATCGCTCCTGTGAACTACTCACTTCCCTTTGATGCAATTAGTTTTTTTAGAGCCATTCAATCCTTTGGTCTTCATTTAACAAATTAGGATATTTTGAAGTTTTATTTGACTAATTTGGAGGGTATTGTAACCATCCAAAATGATAAAATTCCTCAAGTTAGAAATATATCACTACATTTCTAGCGACTTCATAGGGTGCCAAACTTGATTAGAAAGAGATCCTACGTTCTATCTTCATCTTTGATCACAAAGTCTTCAAAATTGGAATTTCTTGCTACAAAATTGTAAAATTGCTAATTTTCTTTGTGCTTAGGGTAGGAGCCCCAACAATTTCTTACATTCCTTATTTCTTATCAAATGGGAATATACAAGGTCTTTCGCATTCCAACCAGGTCCTCATATGGGTTTTTAGACAACCCATCCTATTCCTTACTATTCCCTATAATTTGGTAATAATTGTCTCTATTTATTTGGTTCTTTCTATCATTGTCTTAGGACCAACTTTGGCATTTTTCTCTTTGATCATTTAATTAATTATGTCTTCATCAAGAAGATTATTTTGATGATAAAAAACATCAAAATAATCCAAGAGGCCATTATGTCTTTGTATGTTTGGAGGTCTCTCTAGGCGTAAGGGATTTTCTTCAATATTATAATAAGGTATTTGTTATCTACTTCCATCTTCTATGCCTATAATGCCGTTATTATGGATAATAGCTTAAGTACCTCCTGCTACCTTTCCTTCACAACCAATTCCTTATTTTGCTTAATGATACTTGTTATTTGGTTGAGGATTTTTTTTACATTAGCTATAAACTTGAAGTATTTCTTGGTATTTGTTATCTTAGTTTTTATGTTGTCCCGAAGAGACTTCAAATTTTAAATTTTTGAGGCCTACCATTGGTTAGCTGCTACTACTTTTAATTTAATAATATCTTCTTAAAGTTTGAAGATATTCTGAACTTTATATTACTCTAATTTCTAAATTTACTTCAATTGCTCCTCTTGTTATGATTTATCTTGTTTGACTTATTTCTTTAGTTGGTCCTTCCCTTGTGCAAGTTGTTATGAAAGATCTTCAAGTTGTTATTTATTATTATTGACCTTAACAAGTTGGGACTTAAGGTCCTCAATATATTGTTGCAACTTGTTCTCTTTTATGTCATTCCTAAGAGCCTCATTCTCCTACTAGAATTATGAATTTTTTGCTTTTACCTATGTTGTTGTTGTTGTTCTTATTTGTACAACTTTCCTATTTAGTGCATCATTCTCCACTGTAATCCAACCAAATTGCATGGTCATGATAATAAAGAGTTGGTTTATGAGTTGGATCATTTGATATAAATTTTTTCTAGCTAGATCCAGCTATGGCACTTTGGAAATGAAGTTGACATGTATGGTGGTTCATCTATAAGGGTCATTTATGACCACTTTTGTGATGAGGATTCTTATGCTTCTAGGTTCCAACTAAGATCACATGATGACTGGTGCTTTAGAGGTTTTGTCCTTTGGTTATTTGTACTATTTTTAGATCTTTCTCTTCTCTAATTTAAGGGAGAAAAATACCTCTTGCCCATTAATATCCTTTGGTTCACTGGTAATGTTCCAAAAGAAGACTTGGCTATATCATGTATTATGTTAGTCCCTAAGTCTATCTTTGTAGTCTTAGTCATAGAAGTATGAGTGGGAAACATCATTGCCTCTAGTAGGAGTCATATCTCTTGTAAGATGGGATGGAGATATAGAAGTGGATACTCCTATATCCAACTAAGACAATGTTTTAGTTAGAGGAGATACTAACTATGAGGGAGATGGGATCACAATGTAGGAGACTAGGGCTATGTAGTGCTAATTTCTATAGTACGTGAAGGGAATAAAGCGATGTGTGTCATGCTAGTAATGAGGGTTGTGATGGGAGGTAGAGTGACTCCAAGAGAATCGATGGTCATACTTAAGGATGGTGAGGTAAGTGTAGTAGAAGAATGGATGGTAGTAGAATAATAAGTAATAAGAGAATAAATAGATAGGAAAAAGAATTGAAAGCAGTAGAAGGGGAATTGGAAGTGGTGATAGCCAAAGCTTGAAATTTGGTTGCTACCAACTAAAGAGAAGTTCCTCTTTGAGAAATTTCCTCTTTCTTGATTTGGGATGCTTCTTTCTATTTTATTACTGCTAAGTTTTCAAACATGGACCCATGTGGCTCACCCTCCTCCTCAAGTCTCTCCCTTGTTGTCTCTTGAACTGTAACACTAACTATTGCCAACATTATTGGTGCTATAAATATGGTAATTTTGAGTATAATGGTAGAAGGTAAAAATTGGTGGAATATCGTTTGGGGATTCTCCTACTATGATCTATCTATTGGAATATATCCTATATTTATTATCCCTAAAACCCAAGAACTCTTCGTTTATGGGACCACTACACATTGCCTTGTAGTGGTTATGGTTTTATACCTCATTTTTTGCCAAGAGAGTAATTTCCTCATAGAGTATCCCAAGTTCCCTAGGGCCTTCAAAGAATGATGGTTGGGTTTTAATTTTTGATCAAATTCATATTTGACCTCCACATCGACATAGAAGGAAAATAATCAAGGGATTGACATACCATTGCTAGATTTCATCTTTGTATCCTTGTTCACTCCTTAAAGTAGCTTGGGTTACTTCCTTGGATGGGTTTGTATTATTTTCAATATTATATATTTTGTTATGCATAAGGAAAATGTACAAACCATTATCTTCTAATAAAACTTGGAAATAACCCTAAGGATCATAAGATAAGATGTCATAAAATTTATCAAGCCCCATGCTTCTCAATTTTTATTCTATTACTAGATTGAAGTCTTGTAGCTTGGGAGTGATATATATTATTTATTGTTTTAGAAGGTAGAAGGTAGCATTCTTATGGCTCTAAAAATATTTTAAGTCCACATAATCTAGTTGCTTAACATATTTAAGATTAAATAAGTAATATGGTACACATACAAGCAACTCAAAGGGCATGACCGATAAACTAGATAATTAAATGAATGATTTTGACTTTCCTAGTTTGGCCACTCTTTTAACATCAATAGATTTTGTGATTAATTTAAAGGTCTAGATATACCCTCCTTTAAATTTTCCATGATGACACTATAAATTGGGCTATAGAAGTGATAGGAGGTCTTCCTCACTTCTCTCCAAGGCAAGTCCATGTGGTCTACAACTAACAAAGGATTATTATCTATCTTAGTTGGATTAAGCTGCAAGGAAGGGAACTAGCCATTTTGGTAGATGATCAACCAGATTAGATAGGAAGTATATATGAACTTTATTTCTTACTTGAATTTCTTTAATTATCAATTCATCTAGTATGAGATATATTTAGTATAGTTAATTTATCTTGTATGAGATGTGTTTAGTATGGTCGATTATCTATGAATGCCTTGGCTACATGTTCCTTTTATGCCATGGAATTTGTTTTATTCCTTAGGAAAATTGCAACCTCTAATATGGCCAATTGGTCATCCTTGAACCACCCTAATACTAGATGGATGATGAATTTGAGATCTTTGTTGAGGTCCTTTGGATGTGGGATTAAGAAATATCATCAATAGTTTTGGTTAAACCTATAGTAGTAGTATCTTTGTACCTTTGGGTTTTAAATTACCCACATGGATGGATCATTGATTATATTCAATATCTTCCAAATATCATTTTCATGAATGTAAAATAAATCCACTATCCATTATAGAGATTTGATGCTATTGTCATCAAAGTTGTATCTTTCAATACATTCTTCCACAAGCTTCAAGCAATTTTATACTTGAGGCACTAGGTTCATTGCCAATCCCAAGGTTCAGACTTGACTCATGCTCCATGAATTAGTCTTAGGACCTACGTTATACCTCCACAAGGCCTCATGCCTTACTTATGCTGGGAGTATTTGAATTTTTTCTCCTCCACTCTTCTATAGGGTTTATTGAAGAGTTCTTTTGATATTTAGGGTGGAGGAGTGAGATCCTTCATTTTTAGTTTCTTCTTCTCCTTATCCTATAAGAGCCTCACTTTAGGTATTTCTATTTGTACTAGTGTCACTAGTGCTAACACTGGAGAGGTGATAGTGGTGTCAAGAGGATTCATAGGGTTGGATTCCAAAATGGATGGGCAAGTGGATGCAAATATGGTGTCCATGATGACCAGAGTGGAAGGGGGATACTTATTAGGAGAGCAAGTCTTTGACAAAGGAACAATTTACTCAATCTAGGGAGTGATTCACTAGGGAATTTAAATGAATTGCTTCTTTAGAAGGAGATGCAGCAATTCACTAAAGGATTGGAATGGTTTACTCAATTTATAAAATTTTACAAAATTTTGTTTCTTAAGAGCAAATTGTATGACTAGTGAATTGCTAGTATAGTCTAACTTGGGAAAAATCTTCTTGGAATAGTTTGAAAAGTTTTTTTGAATAGGAATTTTCCCATAAGTTGAGCGAATTTCTTATATGCCTTAGTCTTGGTAAAAATATTTTTCGTAAATTGGTTTGTTGAGGAGTTCACTTGGGTTTTGACTTCACTAGTGTGTTGGAAATTATTTTTTTTGTGGATAAAGTGGTATAGGAGAGCCCATTTAAAGTGGCTTGACTTGCATGTCATGGTAGGGTCATATTAGTAGCAAGAAAAAATTAGAGATAGGTTAGGACCCTATAATCTTGGCTTTAGAGATTGACTAGCATGACAAAGGAGTCTACTTTTGTTTGAACCTTTTGACTATTGTTTTGAAGAGAAAAGTGATTAATAGAGTTGCTTGACAACATAGTGAAATGATTAAAATATTGAGTGGGATGGTTCAATGATGTCGTCCTCATGTTTGTTTAGGTAATAAGCTTGAAGCTCCTCAAGAAGGCATTGTATACGGTCAAAATAAGGGCTATAGCCCCTACCTTCCCCACGCTTGATATTAATAAGGCTTAGTAGGTAGGTCAACCTACAACTAACTAATTTGCATGTCTAACCACTTTGTTTTGCTTAATGTAAATTCAAGTATTTTACTTCCTCTCTTTTACCTTATTTTTGGAGAAGAAATGAGAATAATATGAATGAAGAAGAAGAGGAAATTGATGGTGGAAGTGTTTTTTTCTAGCTAGAAGAAAATGAGAAAAAAACAAATACAAGGACAAGGATGTGAAAAGAAGGGGTTATGTACATATTTGCATTTCTTTTGGTAGTGGAAGCTTCTTTAGATGAGTTGTAGGTGATGCCCATTTATCAAAATTGGTAGTAGTCTCCCATCCATGTTTATAAGTTGATAAGCATTTGGACTTGTGATATGGAGAATTTTGTATGGTCCACTCTAGAGAGTCAAATGTTTTATGATATTTTAGTTTATCACTATATTCGTCTCACTTAAACACCAAGTCTTTTGTAATCCATTTTGGTGGCCCTTTTGTCAAACCACCTTTTGATTACCATATGATGTTAGACCATTTAATTGAATACCTTTTATCTTTCTTCTTCTAGGGATAATAATGCTTATAACTAGACTTGCATTGGATTGATATTAGTGTCCTCAAGATTCAATTGCTATGACATCTAAAGCAAAGGTTCTAGATTAACCAACAAAACAACCTCATTATAAAAGACTAGATTATAAGAAGATGATTCTATGGAAGCTTTAAGTGTCACTTGGTCTACCCATAATGCTATTTGTGGTTTAAAATTGTAGTTCCTTTACAATTTAGCTACGATATTTTTAGGATCCTTATAATATTGTTGTTTGTGGATTCTACTAGACCATTGTCTTGGGGATAGTAATTGGAGGATGTCTTAATTAAACATCCATACTCTAATCCAAATTTAATCACTTTGAACCCTATGAATGAAGTGGAATTATTAGTTATTATTATGGATGGAGACCTGAATCCAGTGATGATGTCCTCTAAAAGTTGAATGGCCACTTATTTTTTAGCTGATTTGGGTTGCACTACTTTGAACCATTAGGTAAAATAATTAGTTTTTGTAAAAATCCATCCATGTTATGCACTAGATAAATGATCTTTCCAATTAAATTTAGGCCCCACTATTGGAAGGGTTAAGTGACAATGATGGGCTACAAGGGTATTGATGATTTTTTCCTTCTTCCCATGAATGTGCAACAAGCTTTGCAACTCTTGATCCATTGAAATCAAGAATAAAATATGGTAGGCTAATAATATCCTACCCTTAGTATCTTACATGATATAGTATATGAAGAATAATGCCCTCTTTCATCATGATATTATTTGATTAGGGCTTATATCCTTTCCTCCCTAATGCATCTTGGCATGAACCCATCATACCCTTTTTAGAAAAGTACATTATCCATCCATGCATAATGTATTACCTTTTGTCTGAATCCAGACCTTTCTTTAGGCATCAATTCATATGGGACATACTCAATTACCATATATATTTTGATGTCTCCCATCCAACCTCTTTGATTATTGATCAATCTCTTCCACTAGTGCCAACTAATCCCTTGGGATGTACATGAAAATGTTCTCACATAGATATATTCCCTTGATGAGATTATTGGGATTTATCTCTATGTTAAACTCTTAGATTTTGTTTATCCATCCTACACTCTTTTCCCCTAGTTCATTATGTAACACAATAGATCAAACATTGAGGTGGATAATACAAACTATGGTTTTGCTCTAGGATAAGTAATACCTATATTTACTTAGGAATTTTATAATGGCAAACACCTATTTTTCAATGAATGTGTACTTTTTTTGTAGTTTTGGAGGACTTCAAACTGGATGATGCTTATCATTATTTCAAGTGAATAATGCAATAATGATATCATTTATACCAAACATATAGAGCTTGAATTCTTTGGAGAAATCAAGATTAATGAGGATTGGGAATTTGGTTATAGTATCTTTTATGTCCCAAAAATATTTCTTACCATATTTAATCCACACTAGGGTTACATCCTTTTTTATCATTTAGGTGATAGGTTTGACTAACTGTGTGAAATTGGTTATAAATTTAACTATAATCTAAATTTGATAAAGGACAAAATTCCTTTGATGAATGTGGGTTGGGAGACCTCTTGGACTGATATTATCCTATTAGTATCTATTTATAGGCCATCCTTAAACACCACATTCCCCAAAAATTTTCCTTCTTGGACATGAAAACGGATGTCTTAGAGTTAAGCAAAATACCATACTCTTTTCATCTTTGGACAACAAACTCTAGATGTTCAACATGCTTATTTATTTCTTTTGTAAATATAGTTAAATCATTAAGGTATATGATTATACTTTCACCTACCAAACCTATGAAGACAACTCATGTATCTCATTGAAAGGTAGCCCCAACATTTGACAATCCAAAAGGTATTCTTTGATATGCAAAGGTCCTCCATATGAAGTTAAAAGTTATTTTGTGCTAATCATCGTACTTGACCTAGATTTGATTGTGCCTTGACAATCCATCAAGAAGTGATAACATCTATGAACCTACCACCTTTTGTAAACTTTGATCTATAGTAGGTGGAGGGTAGTGATCCTTTAACAATGTTTTATTCAGATAACTAAGTTGGTGCACAACCTGATGTCCTCATTCTTCTTTTATACTAGTACCCTATTGGCTATCTAAGTGGATTGTTTAATTGGGAAATGATTTGGGCTTGTAAGAGTTTTAAAATCTCCTTTTTCATGACTAATTCAATTTTAGGGCTCACAAGCCTTTGCCTCTACCTAAAAGGTTTGAAATTAGGCTCTAATTAAATAGTATATTATTGGATAATTCCATCATACACCTTCAAATATTCATAGGTCCAAGTGATGATGTATCTAAATTCTCATATATCTCTCTAAATAGGCAAGTTTCCTCTTTAGTGTACTCCTTTCTTAGTAGCAAATTATTCCCTTCAACGATCTTGATAGGTTGATAGGACATCTTGACTTTGATGCTAGATTTATTTGCATCATAATTTGGATTGAATAGGCTCTTTAGCATGATCAAACCTTATAAAAACTAATAAATATTTAACTAAATTAATCCATATTTTATGCCATCATTGTATTTATTATTGTCTTCGGTATTTTAATATTATTTTATGAGAAATTTGATGACTTTCTCATCATAATTGAAGACTTACCAATTATTACAATTATTAGATTACTAGCCTAAAAACCACCTTTACCTCCTTCAATTTATCCCAAATTTTAGTTGGTGATCAAACCTTGCTACCATGGATGCCAACTTATCTTTCTTAATGTTCAACTCCTAGGGAATTGCTTTAATTTCATGTGTTGAAGCTATAAGTGCCAAGCTCTGTGCTTATATGTCTTCAGGTGTTTTTATTAGTGGTAATTTATGAATTGACTAGGTTTATGACTGACTAAGATTCATTGAATATTTTGATATTCTTGATTCTCTTATTTTCAACTTTTCTTAGGCTAGTGCACAATGCTTCATATCCAACCACGTTATTGGTGCAATTGAACAATAGCCTGTAAGAAAAAATTGTTTACATACCTTATAGGTCTATGAATATGATAGCTACACCAATTCCATTCCTTTTTCTTGGACCATCAATATGTATAATACATTCACCATCAAATCCTTATGTTTTTTGGTTGGTCAAAAATAGTATACTCAATGGTTCTTTAGATATGAGATAATTACCTAACTTAGTTTCCTTGAATCTTATTTTTGAGTCTTTATAATCTTAGAGTACATTGATAATCATGTCTACCTCAAAAATATGATAATATTTAGGACTTTATCATCCACAAACTTGGGCAATTCATTATAGTTCACCATTTTATATTCATCTAGCTTATGTAATATGTAGTTATATGGAGGATCATTTTTAATTTGTATCATTATTTTATCCTATGGTACCTTCATGTGGGTATAGTCCATCACCATATATCCATCCCTATATAGCTTACAAATCCATTCTCTAGATAACAAAATACCAAAATACAAAGGGAGATCAACCGTTATAACTTGATGGACCACCACTAGTTTAGGATGGCTTTCCATGGGCATGATCAAGTCTTTCAATACTTCAATGATATTTACCTGGCTACCATCCATTTAGATTTGAATCTAGTGGTTTTTGTGTAGGGAAACTCATTTAAACACATACAACCTTAGGCATCATTGTTACCATAGCTCCTAAATCCATTGTGTAACTCAACAAATAATTCTTAAATTTTAGAGTCATATAGAGTAATGATGGTTTCAAGAATTTGGGCTAAGAAGCATTCAAGATATCTTTTCATTGACTTGTATGTCTAAATTATATTCTACTATTAAGTTCTATTTTTCTGTTTGGCTAGGATAAATTAACTTAGATTGCCCATTTTTGGTATAAATCCTCTCCTATGCTTTGATATCTTATTAATTATCTCTACCTAAGAAGGTCTATGACCTCTAACATGCTCAACTTTTCCAAGGTTTTCTTCATTTCCTCAACTATATTGAATTAATATTCAACCAAACTATTACTGTTGCACTAGGAAATTCTTATATTACCTCATGGCTATTGCATACCCTTAACTAGTGAGAGGGCTATTTTATCCATTGATTAGCCTCACTTTCTATCTTATAATTTTCTCTCTCATACCTCTTGTATTTGAATTTTATTCTCTCTTGATCACCATTTTCTATTTTTGGTCCATTCTCTTTATCCATCTGCTTTTTATATTCTATTTGTGCATTCACCTAGGGTTATTGACCCAATATTTCTCAATATTTCCATTCTATTTCTACTATAATATTGTATTTATTGGATCTCTATCCTTACAAAAATTATCTTTCCCTTCTTATCACTATAGTACCCTTTTTTTCTTTAACATTTTTCTAGATTAGTGCTTTCTTTTCTACAAACTTACTCTTAGCTCTAGTCTCAATTCCTTGTCAATTTGTACATATAACATTATCCTCAAGTATGTAATCTTCATATCCTTCAATTATACACAAGTTGAAAAAGATCATATTATTAGGGTTTGGCATATCTCAAACAACTTGTTGCACTTGATATGGAACTTGATAGACTAGCTGGTTCACAATGGGTAGTTGATAAATGTGTAGGTTTATCATCATTGGTTGATTCATTTTTGGTACCATCTACCCGTAATGAAGGCTTGTTGATTCTTAAAATTATTGCTTGGATATATTTGTCTATGAATATTAGATAGCCACTACATAATCCATGGGATCATGGTTTATGTTACATGGAAAACACCATAATGTATTGACTTTTAAATTGGTCTTCACCATGATGTTCTCCACTTGATTCATATTTTGGCCAACATTTTATCATGAAAACTGGTCCTTATTTAGGTAAGGGGTTTTTATTAGTTTTTAGTTCTATTGATGTTACCACTCATTATTCTATAGCCTCTACATCATTTTTGTGTTATTCTAATTTACCATTTTCTTTAGCAATTTTAATATTTCTTTCATATTAACATCGTATTATTCCATACATTGAACAATGGATTTCATATCATTTTTAGTTTCTAGTGGGGTAGGTAGGGCTAGAAATTGAGACTGGAAAGCAATAATTAATGGAAATTTTTTAACCTAGATGTGTCATGATGTACAAAGAAGGGGCTAGATTGGTATATGGTCGTGTGTCTATAATGGACAAGATGGAGGATGTAGATCTAAGAACTTGAGGGTTTTGAGTGATATGAGCAACATAATAAATAGGTGGGTCTGGAAATAACTTTCCTACTCTTATCAAGAAATATTCTATGTAGGCTACTTCTTCAAAAGCTATAGCTAAAGTGACATGGTTAGCATTACAAACCATAAGCACTAAATTAGACTGTAAGACTTTGATGTAATAAGGTAATATCTGTTCTTCATTTGATATAATATTTGAGGGAATTGAAAGACCCTCATGAATCTAGTAATATAATCATGAATATTTTTTTAAGGATACCTTTGTACAATATTCAATTTAAATAAAATAGAATATCCTTTATCCATGTTATCAAATATATACATGGAATTTTCTACAATTAATATCTAATTAGTAAAAACATATCTAGTATTCCCTATACCATAAAGTAACCTTATCACATAAACAAGCATACCATGATGTCTTCCTCTTGGATGTGGTGAATTGACATAAGTGTGGAAAGCTCATTTAAATGATCTAATGTCATCTTGTTTCCACTCTACTTGAAGGTAGGTAAATATTTCATAGTAGTGGATGGGATGACATAATAAGATCTTAGGTTTAGCGGTCCTTGATAGATCCAATTTGGAAGCTAATTTTAGGGTTTATATGGTCGACGTATTGGATTATTCTATGGAGGTTGACCATATTGCATTAGATAGGGGTACACTATGTAACATTGAGGTGGAGCTATGTTTGGTGGGTATGGAGGCATTTAAAGGAGATTTTTTTGAGATAAAGCATGAGGATATTGATATGTAATGTAATATGGTGGTGGCAAAGGAGAGTTTGTATTTTCAAATAGGTAGTGCATTAGGATAGGCTAATTACTTATTTGAAGGGGATTGCACATTCTAGAGGGGAGGAGGATATTAAAATCTATGTTGAGTTACTTGTTGGTTTTAAATAGGCATACATTACAACAAGTTCTATAATGGTTGATTGTCTATAGGTGGTATTTGGTTAAAGGTGTTTATTTGTGCTCTTTGTGTCCTCATTTGACCAGATGGTACTTGTAAAATTTTAGTAATACCTTGGATTAGATTGGGAGAAAACATGTATCCTATTTACATTGGATAGCATAGACTATCCAGAAAAATAATTTTCTACATTATATGTGCTAATATATTGACTAGACCTAGGTAGATTTTAAGACAAAGTTGCACTGGATATTAGAGGTTGACTCATATTGTTTGATTTATTCGATGATAGGAAAAAGAATTATTTGAAAGAATGATCACATAAATTAACATCCCATATAGAGTATTAGTGTGTCACAATGGGTCTCATACTAGCCTACGTTTGGTTAGAAAGAGCAAAGACATAATTGTAAGGGAAACTGGAGAAAAAAATTATTGAGAAAAAGGATATTAACTTCATTGATCAACCATTAGATATTTTCCTTTTGATGGAGTAGGATTTGACATAACATCTTCTTTGATCTCTTCATCTTGATGCACCCATGGAGTAATTTGGTACTTTTCCTTTTGAAATTCATCGATGGTACACGATTAACTTTGTCAATTAAAATTCTTTGCCTAAGTGTATATTTGTAAGCCTAGGTTCCCTCAAATATGTACCTACATAGACAAAGTTTCACAGTCAATTTTAAAAATTTATAGAATTTTGACTCATGGAGCATATTACTCCCTAGTTGGAGCTAATCACTACCTAATTCAAGTGAATCACTTCCATAACTCAAATTAGAATATTTTTCAAATGGACTACGTAAATTTCTTTAATTTAAGGGTGAATCAATCTCCTTGTAGGAGTTAAAAAGGTTTCTTAACCTTCTAAGCAAATTGCTCCTCAAAATTTGAGCTAATTGCTCAAATTCTACTCAAATAATTTATACTCTCTTAAAGTGAATTTCTAGTTGATTGGAGCAAATCTCTTATTGGATTGGACTTTGGAAAAGATTTTGACTTTTTTGGGCAATTGTCCTCAAGTGGGAAAAATTACTTCTATTTTGGATCACATCGCTTGCTAAGTGAGGATTTAGAAAATAACTCTTGAATTCATCCCAACTACTTTCTGCTTATGGTAGATGCAAATTTAGAGCCAAAGTGAGAAATTCTATCGATCTAGGACTACCTTGTTTGTTTACCTTATAATTTTTTTTAGATTTTTAAAATTCATAAAGGAGTCATCATTCAAAAAGCACCTATAAAATTGGATAAATTAATGAAAAATATATGAAATTAAAGGTCAATTTGGATCTAGGATTGATATATCAAGTCCTTGGTCCTAACAAATCATTCTTTGAATTTAACTTAATTTTTTTTATTTATTCAAAGTGAAGTGGAGCAAATCACTTCCTAAATTTGATTTAAATGATTTTCTTGATTTTTAGGTGATTGACCTCAAGTGGTGCAAATCGCTCTGAGTTTGAAGTGAATTCCTTCCTAAATGAGGACCTAGCAAAAATTATCAAAAACCAAACCAATTGTTTTTTGGCACCAAAATCAATAAATTCAGCTAGTTAAGGAACTAAAGAACTTGGGTACCATTGGGCATGCCAGAAACAATGTTGAACTGCAAAAATGTCCAAATTCTTATGTGCCCATAATTCCATTTCAACAAATCAAAAGGAAGGGACAATGCCTCTTTAAAGTTTCATTTTAGCTTAGCTCCTCACTATCCATGCTAAAATATAACTAGTCTAATCTAATTGCATAAAATAATACACAAGAAATTAAAATGCCAAAATTAAATGTAGAAAATATAAATATTAGAATAGGGTATGAGTTTGTAGTTTAGAAGTGTGATTTATGTTTCCCCTTTATGTAAGTGTCTATGTGCAGGATATGCACAAGTGTCATGTAAGTGTGCAAGTGTGTAATGAGAAAAAGTGCACAAGTGTTATGTAATTAAGTGTGCAAATATGTAATATGAGAAAGTGCACAAGTATCATGTATTAGGTGTGTATGTAGAAGTGTAAGTGTCATGCAGAAGTGTGCAAGTTTCATAGAGTTAAGTGTGCAAGTAAATAGAGAGTCAAGAGTCTTGTATACAAGTGACAAGATGAGAAGCCAAAAGACATGAGAGGATTTATCTTATGCATGGAATAGGAAAAGATGCATCTCCTAGATATGTGAGGAGAGCAATAGTCAAGTACATGAAGAGTCATCTTTGTAAGGTTATATTATGGAGATAAAGCTCCATGTATTATATATCAAAAGGATCTATGAAGATCACATTCAAGCATTAATAATATTGAAGCTTGTATGCATATTTTGAGCAATTCTACTATAAGTTTTCTTCATGTTATTACATAAATGATTTTTGCCATTTATATTCATATTATTGTCATTTTGATAAATATTATTGTTAAAAAATTTGGCCATATAATATTTTGACTGCTCTTATATTTGAGTCTACTCAAGTTCCAGAGTATTGAGACTTGAGATAATTTGGCTTAAAATCCAATAATGGTATCATAGTTACTTCCAATAGACTCTATTGCTATCATTAGAGGAAGTCTTCGATGTGCATATATATTAAGAATCGCGTGAAGAAAACATAGACTCATGTTGCTACAAATTTAGAATTCGCATATTGATCTATGATAAAGGTTCTATTTAATTTAAAATCATTTGAAAAATATTTCATAATATGCTAGAGTCTATCCATTTGGTTCTAAAACCAATGAAGACAAGGACTCAAGTTAGAAGCAACTTAGAAGGGCCAAATCTAAAGAACGTGTTGAGTTGTGTTATTATACTCGAAATTAGTTGAGTCGTATCTTCAAAAATAAAACATCCTGAGTCAAACCATTTGAGGAGGAATTTAGTGCCTATGTTAGGACCCCATCCTAACACTATGATGTAGTATTCCTTATTGAACGTGGGGGACACCCATAGTAATATTTTGTAAACATGGGGAACACCCATGATAATGTTTTGAAATATTTTGTAATAGTTGTGGCTTTAGAAGTGCCTAGACAAGTGGTGCCATTATAGGCAGGATATTCTAATGTAATTGTCTTCTAGGTAGGAGATTCTAGTTTGGATGGCATTTTGCATGTAAGCCAGCCTTGAGAGTTAGGTGGTAGATGAAGTACTACAAGGAGCAAGAATGTATGTATCTTTTTGCATAATTGAATGAAAGGATTGAAGGAGGTTTTCCCCTCGAAGTGGCATACTATTATGTGTTACTTTGTGATATTGTTCCTTTCTGCATTTATATTTCGTATTGTAATAGTGTGTGTTTTAAGCATTTATGTTTATTTGCAATATTTGTGTGAGTTTATTTTTAATAGTAGGATCCTAACTAGTGGTATCAAATCACTTTTTAGGGCCATGGTTTGTTGTGACTACAATAGTTTTTTCTATTTTGAATGTTAATTATAAGATTTTGTGTTTTTATTTTTTGCTAGTTTCCATATTAAAAATAAATCCAACCTTGCTTATTTTCCTACATTAGTTATTTAAGTTAGAAACATTGTGTTAGGGGTTTTAAAATATCATGGAGGAGTTGTCATTATTTTCTAAGCTAAAGCATATAGTGAAGTGATGGGTGATTAGGTTCCATTACCTAGGCCTCATATAGTGTCTGTCTACAAAACTGAGCTTCCACATATCTTTGGGTATATCGAGAGACCCCTTAGGATTAGGAGAGACCTTTAGCCCTTAGGAATATTTTTGGCATTGTATTCTCCATAGTACACTAAACACAACATCTAGAAATATTACCCTCCCATACTAACAAAGAGGTAAGTAGTGTGCTCAAGGGTATGTGTGGGATCCTCCTTGAGTAGTGGCCTAAAATATTGATTTGAACACTATCATTTGTCACTATAGTATAACAGAGGGCCTATGGGCAATACATACACCCTAGCTTAGCATACCCTATTATGTTGAATATCAAACCTTCAACAAAAACCTCTATAACAAAAAAATGTGTTCTATGAATCTTGAACATGTTACCATAACCTTGTCATAGAAATTGAGCATATGAATAAGACATCCCTATTCTAGAGTCCCTACATGAAATATAGTCACAAATAAATTTAGAGAAGAATATAACAAGCAGAAAAAACCACAAGAGTTAGAAAGAGTGAGAATAGGTGGGTCAGTTTCAATAAAAATCAAGAAATTCAATCAGTAACAGTCAATATAGGGTCATCGGTTGTCAGTGTCAAAATAGTTACCTGTGACAGTCAAAATTTAAAAACTGTTATAAATAACTTATATTACATTATTTGGGTCATGTGAATATACCTTCCTTGGTACATACTTAGGATATTATATTACTTTATGGGAAAGCTACCTAGTAACTTCATGCAATGTAATAACTGCACAAGTATCAATGTGCAAGTTGTCAATGTACAAGGTGTCCATTGTATAACTAGGTAGAGTGTTGGCCAAGGAACTTATCTTCCTATATAAAGGACCATAGATATAGAGGAGTGACATAAGGTAGTAGTGTAGGATAAGGTAGTAGTGTAGAGTGTGTGAGCTATAAGCTCAAAGCTCATTCATTGAGTAGTAGCTTGTATCATGGAGTTTTCATTTCCTCCATAGCTACTATTGTACTCATTTTCATCATTTCTATTTATAGCATATTTTAGTCATCTCGTATATTTACTTTCTTTCTTATTATTCTGCATCTTGTGAATGCTATCTCCCATTACATGTTGTATCAAAAGCTAACAGTGGTATCAGAGCTATGGTAGATCAATAGAAAAACCACCATTATCATTGACCTTGAGTTTTTTGTCAACCTAATGCGCCATTGGACCAGTCATTATCAAAATTTCTCAAAAGATTCTATGTGATAGAATTAGGGAGAGTCACAGGTGAGGATTGAATAAAATCTTAGTTTTAGAAATACTGAGATTGCATATGGCTAGAGTATTTCCATAGAGTTACAAGAAAACTCGTGAAGACTAGGACTCAACATTTGATCCACTAGTTTGATGAATAAACTAGTGAAGCTCATCTAAGAGATTTGAAAATATTTACCTAAATTTTCTTTTATTGCAGGGATCTAATTCTCAGATGATTGGGACACCTCGTACAACAAAAATGTAGGAGACCTCAACTTTGTTGTCTAAAGGTCAAAGTGCTTTTATAGTACAGAGATTAGTTGTTGCAGAAAGGAGAATAATTTAGAAGAAAATTTTGAAAAATAATCATGGTAAAGTCATGAGACAAGAGATCTCCATTGCTAGATTAAAAAACTTCACAAAAATAAAAAGGCCATAGAAGCCCTAATTCAGAATAAAAGACCATCGAAGCCTTGATCCAGAAGAAAAGACCACAAAAGCCTATAAAAGGCTATAAAAGCATTGATATTGAAGAAAAGGCCATAAAAGCCTTGATATTGAAGAAAATGTCATAGAAGCCTTGATAGTAAAGAAAAGGCCATAGAAGCCTTGATACTGAAATAGACCACAGATGCATCTATCTGTTAGTCTTACAATGGCACTGAGAGGGGGGCTGAATCAGTGTAGCTATTTAATTTCAAATCTACAACTCTTAAATCTGAAAATGAAAGCTTAAAACCAAAAACAGCAAGTATCACAAGAGAGCATCACATAACACAAGATGTAACGAGGTTCACCAGTTTTGGTTACTCCTAAAAAATAGACTGCTTGGACTCCCATCCAAATCCAGCCTTTACAAAGCACCAACTTTACAATCAATTTACCAGCACCCACTAGAAGGAGCACCAACCCCTAATTTACCAGCACCAACTGGAAGGAGCACCAACCCTTGATTTATTTGCACCAACAGAAAGGAGCACCAACCCCTGATTTATCTGCACCAATAGAAAGGAGCACCAACCCCTATCCAAGCACCAACTTGGATTACAGTTTTGAAAACTATATTAATGACATAAAAATGCCTTCGCTTTTTCAAGACCCTGATTGGTCTACAATTTATCAAAACATAGTAAAACACTTACGGCTCTGCTTGTCGTTCTCTTACAACACTCTTCTAACCCTCTTTCGATAGCACTTTCACACATTCAGCGGCCCTGCTTACCGCACTCTTACAGCCCTGTCTCCTCTCCAACAACTCTGTTTATCGCAATCTTATGGCACTCTTATAGCCCTCTCTTCGCAACACTTTCCCTCCATACGGCAACACTTTTTTTTACTATGAGCGGCACCTTCCCTCTTTATGGTGGCACACTTTTCAATTCTGAGTAGCACTTTACTTCTGCACGCAACTGCCCTCGCGACACATTTACTCTTTCAATAGCGGCACTTTAACTCTTTATGACGACACTATTTTCAATTTTGAGCCACTTTACTTCTGCATGCAACTGCCCTCGTGACACATTTACTCTTTCAGTAGCGACACTTTAACTCTTTACGATGGCACTCTTTTCAATTCTGAGCCACACTTTACTTCTGCACGCAACTGCCCTTTTATAACAATATTTTCATCTTGAAACTCTAAGTCTTCTATAACTGCCATAATCCCGCATGCAACCTATTAATAGCCACTCCTATAAGTAACTCCTTTCTGACACACTATTCTTATACACAACCTATTAATGGCTCTGTTTCTTGTGTGGGACTTTCAGTATAACTGCCACTCGACGGTTACACTGCTTTACGGGCCCTATAACTGTCGTTTTGTCTTTAATGCACTGTGCTTATTTTAGCTTGCATGATTTCTATCTATAACTGCCCTTATAACTGTCGCACTAACTTCAGTTGACTCTTCTTATATTGGCTACATGATTTTCTTCTGCAATTGCCCCTGTAACTGTCATTTTACTTCAGTTAACTTTACTTCGACTGGGTTCTTCATTTTAGATTTTCGTCATGCAAAAACAATATGTCACGATATCACGACATTTTTGCCCCTTTGAATTTTTCTTGGCTGTTGACCATGAAAACATGACATGTCGCGACATCGTGACACTTTCTACCTCCTTGTCCTCTTCTCGGCTTGCACCCGCGAAAACACATGTCGCGATATCGTGACACTTTATCTCCTTAGCGCTTTCTCTTGCCTTTGGGTCTCAAAAACTTGACATGTCATGATATCGCGACACTTTTTCTCCTTAGCGCTTTCTCTTGCCTTCGGGTCACGAAAACCCGACATGTTATATCATGACACTTTTTCTCCTTAGCGCTTTCTCTTGCCTTTGGGTCGCGAAAACCTGACATGTCATGATATCACGACATTTTTTCTCTCGTACTCTCTTTCCTGTAACATGTCACGAAATCGTGACACTTTTTCATCCATACAAACTTCCTTGCAATATGTCATGAAATCATGACACTTTTTCGTCCGTACAACCTTCCTTGCAATATGTCATGAAATTGCAACACTTTTTTGTCTGTACAACCTTCCTTGCAATATGTCGCAAAATCGTGACACTTTTTTGTCCGTACAACCTTCCTTGCAATATGTCATGAAATCGCGGCACTTTTTCTACTTGCCATTTTCTCTTCGAACATGTCACAAAATCATGATATTTTTTCTTGCGCTTTCTCTCTCTTCCAACATGTCACGAAATCGTGACAGTTTTCCTTGCACTTTCTCTCTCTTCTAACATGTCATGAAATCATGACAGTTTTCCTTGTGCTTTCTCTCTCTTCTAACATGTCGTGAAATCACGACAGTTTTCCTTGCACTTTCTCTCTCTTCTAACATGTCATGATATCACGACAGTTTTCCTTGTGCTTTCTCTCTTTTAAAACATGTCGCGATATTGCGACAGTTTTTCTTGCGCTTTCTCTCTCTTAAAACATGTCACGATATCACGATATTGCGACAGTTTTTCTTGCACTTTCTTTCTCTTAAAACATGTCACGATATCACGACAATTTTTCCAACTTCTCAACATGTCGTGATATCGTGACAGTTTTCCTTGCGCTTTCTCTCTCTTCTAACATGTCGCGATATCGCGATAGTTTTTCCAGCTTCTCAACATGTCGCGATATCGTGATAGTTTTCCTTGCGCTTTCTCTCTCTTCTAACATGTCGCGATATCGTGACAGTTTCTCATGCTTGCTCAACATGTCGCGATATCACGACAATTTTTCTCTCTCCTTAACATGTCGTGATATCGTGACATTTTTCTTACTTGTATTTTTCTTTGATCTTTTACCTATGGGCCACTTCGATCTTCTTGGAAATTCACTGTGCATGCTCTGTATGACCTTTGAACTCCTATCCACTGTATCAGAATGGCTTCTGAACTTTCTGTCCTATTGCATCAACCAATCTATCTGTCTGTGTTGACAACAATGACAATACCACTTCGGTCTTCTTGGAAATTCACTGTGCATGCTCTGTATGACCTCTGAACTCCTGTCCACTGTATCAGAATGGCTTCTGAACTTTCTATCCACTGCATCAACCGATCTATCTATCTATGTTGACAACAATGACAATACTTTTGGCTGCACCTTGCTCATCAATCTCCCCCTTTGGAATTGTTGTCAACACACGTGCAATTACCTGTAACTCTTCTCCCCCTTTGACAATAATACCAAAGGGCGGCTGCAAACTCCCTTGAGTCCATGCAATAAATGCTCAGGCAAAAATTGTTACAGTTAGCAAAAACCACATATATGAGCAAAAAGATAAACAAACACATAAATGCTCCCCCTGAGAATTTGATCTCGATAGCTAGTCAATTCTTAGACTATTCTTGGGAATATGTGACCACTTTAGTTCATGCTGTCTTCTGAGCCTCAACCCTCTATTGCTCTGCAATCTCAAACTTGTCCACTGTTAGTGAAGGCATACACTGATCGTATATATATCCAACTTTTTGTTCTGTAATGCAAGCAACATCTGCATATACATCCTAGATATTCTCAACAAGCTTGAACCTACTGACAGCTGTTTGTCTTTCTCTATAGTGAGAATCCAGCAGACTACCTCAATCCACCCAGCCACAACCAATTTTCTTCTTCTTGTACAATCAAGCAAGCTCCTCCTTCAAAAAGTGATACCGGATAGCAATATGTTTTGTGCGAGAATGCATAACCAGATTTTGCGTGCATTATGTTGTCGCTGCCATATATTCTGCTTCTGCTGTCGATAAAGAAACTGACTCTTGTTTCTTACTGTGCCACGCGACCAACCTGTCTCCAAGATAGTATGCACCTCTGTTGGTACTTTTTTTGTCATCTACACATCCTGCCCAATCTGCGCCTGTTGTTAAAAATCAATCCACAAGCCTTCTCAAAGATTTGCCTCAAATTCGCTCAACAAAATCTCAGCTCTTTCTGGATTGCTTAGATTTATTCCTGCAAACAGACTTCACTTGTACCGACTTTTGTCCAACACAGTACTGACACTACGAATCCACTGTTAACTTTGTGCAAGCACCAAACACTGTATCTCAGCACAACCAAATCCCTTTTTATATTTACAACCTGATCTATGTTTTTCTATAGTCACCGCTGGTCACACCTTACTTTCAACTGTGCAAATCAGGAGAAGACATTTTGTCAAACACTTCACGGCCAACCATAGTGCACCTTACTCAACCTCATACTTCTTAAACTCGGATTGGCATCTTATCAACAGTTAAAACGAAACTGTCTTGTGAATTAAGCATTTTCACCAAGGCGTTATGAAAGATCTAACAATCTTCACATCAATGTGTAGAACAAATACACGCTGCTTTTATCGAAACACAAATACACAGCTAGGGCAAACATTCTTTCACTAATCAAATTATCTGAACTGTTAGAATCCATAGCTTTGAACAGTTACAGTAAGAACCATCAATAGTACAACAATGACAAATAGCACTACTACCAATGGTGATGACTCTCAACTTAAACACAACCCTTCATGACACTTCCACAATCCACTACATAAACTGAAAACACACTTTAACAACTATACGACAATCTCTCGACTTCTTGCCTTTCATCCTCAGATAACCAAACAAATACATAGGAGAATTAAAATAAAACTTTAAGATTGCTCCCCCTGAGGATGTGCCACCTGGAGTTGCTTAGAGCAATGGCGGAGTAGTCTCCTTCAGTCCAAGGAGACACGATTCCCTTTCTTCTATCTTTCTCCAGACTTTCTTGAACTTGGGTTTGAGTTTTTCAACTATATCCCTATTTTGCACCTTTTCGTGAACTTGACCATTTCTCTTGCGGGGTTGTCTCTTGTGCATCCTTGATGGATGATTATTTTCCTTTCTGTTGTGCACATGATTTATTCTCTATCTGTATTGCATTCTTTGTGTCTGATGAAATCTATGGTCTTGCCTTAGATTAGATACAAAAGTGCTTGGACAAAACCTTGCAATGTGCCCATGGCCATTACAATTAAAACATTGCACAAGGTGTTTACTCAGAAAAATAGATGCATTTTTATCAGCATAACTCTTTGATCTATTATTTTGTCCACAATAAATTGCCTTGTGACCATAACGGCTGCATTTAAAACAATAGCCATTAAAAGCATTATTATGAGTAGAGTGAGAGTGATAGAACCTCTTTTGCTATGATTGCTTTGTTGTAGATCTCCTTTGATATTTTCTTCCTTTTGAAGATTCAGCTTCAAACTTTTCTTGCTTCGATCCTTCAGTAGTGTGCTTCTTCTTCTCTGCATTTTTGGAAGATGAAGGTTGTTCAACTTCATATCCAAGACCAAACTTAGCCATGGAGCTTCTTTGTTGCTTTATCATTGTATCTAGTAACTCTGTGCTCTTCTCAAATTTGAGATTTATATTGGCCTCTTCTATTTGTTTCTTCAATGAAACAATCTCTTCTTCTTGTTGGTGGCAAACAGTCTCTTTCTCATTGATCTATGACCTGAGAATTTCTTCAATTCTTTTGGACTCTTCTACTTGCAGTTTTAGATCAACAATAACTTTGTTAGATTTCTCTTCACGTTTGCTGCATTCATCGTCTTCATCATCCAGGTGTGTTTTCAAGGCATCTTCTATTTTCTTGGCCTTGTGAACTTGTAGGAAGAGATCTTCAATCTCATCCCCATATTCTTCTAACTTCTTGGACATTCTTTTGTTCTTTTTCCTCTCTATACTCAACTCTTCAAGTGCAGCGATCAACTCACCTCTTAGATTTACTTCAGCCTCAGCCTCAAGGTTTTCATCACATTCTTCAAAAATCATTCCTTCTACCTTTTCCAGTTCAGTTTTCTCTTCCACAGGAACTGAAACTGACTGAGATGCATTTTTGGAGGAGGATCTATTCTTCTTACCCATTGCATACTAATCCAAGATCAACCCTGACTGATTTAGCCTAAATTGGGAACTTGGCTCTGATACCAATTGTTAGTCTTACAATGGCACTAAGAGGGGGGGTGAATCAGTGTAGCTATTTAATTTCAAATCTACAACTCTTAAATCTAAAAATGAAAGCTTAAAACCAGAAATAGCAAGTATCACAAGAGAGCATCACATAACACAAGATGTAACGAGGTTCACCAGTTTTGGCTACTCCTCAAAAATAGACTGCTTGGACTCCCATCCAAATCTAGCCTTTGCAAAGCACCAACTTTACAATCAATTTACCAAGCACCCACTGGAAGGAGCACCAACCCCTAAAGATAAATTAGCGGCTCACCAACTGGAAGGAGCACCAACCCCTGATTCCAAGCACCAACTTGGATTTCTATTTTGAATTCTATTTAATTGACATAAATATGCCTTCACTTTTACAAGACCCTCACTGGTTTATTGCTCACCCAACCTCTCTTTCAATTCAGAAAACACATATTCCTTCTACGCACTTACAGCCGCGCTCTCTTACAACACTCTTCTAACCCTATTTTGGTAGCACTTTCACACATTCAACGGCCCTGCTTACCGCACTCTTACAACCCTGTCTGCTCTCCAACAACTCTGTTTACTGCAATCTTATGACACTCTTATAGCCCTCTCTTCGCAACACTTTCCCTCCATACGACGACACTTTTTTTTACTATGAACGACACCTTCCCTCTTTATGGTAGCACACTTTTCAATTCTGAGTAGCACTTTACTTTTGCACGCAACTGACACTCTTTTCAATTCTTAGCCACTTTACTTCTGCACACAACTGCCCTCGTGGCACATTTACTCTTTCAGCAGTGGCACTTTAACTCTTTACGGTGGCACTCTTTTCAATTTTGAGCCACACTTTACTTCTGCACGCAACTGCCCTTTTATAATAATATTTTCATCTTGAAACCCTAAGTCTTCTGTAACTGCCATAATCCCGCATGCAGCCTATTAATAGCCACTCCTGTAAGTAACTCCTTTCTGACACACTATTCTTATATGCAACCTATTAATGGCTCTGTTTCTTGTGTGGGACTTTCAGTATAACTGCCGCTCGACGGTTACACTACTTTACGGGCCCTGTAACTACCGTTCTATCTTTAATGCACTATGCTTATTTTAGCTTGCATGATTTCTATCTATAACTGCCCCTGTAACTGTCGCACTAACTTCAGTTGACTCTTCTTATATTGGTTGCATGATTTTCCTCTGCAACTGCCTCTGTAACTGTCATTCTACTTCAGTTAACTTTACTTCGGCTGGGTTCTTCATTTTAGATTTTCGTCACGCAAAAACAATATGTCACGATATCATGACATTTTTGCCCCTTTGACTTTTTCTTGGCTGTTGACCATGAAAACATGACATGTCACGACATCGCGACACTTTTCGCCTCCTTGTCCTCTTCTCGGCTTGCACCCACAAAAACACATGTCGCGATATCGTGACACTTTCTCTCCTTAGCGCTTTCTCTTGCCTTCGGGTCATGAAAACCTGACATGTCATGATATCATGACACTTTTTCTCCTTAGCACTTTCTCTTGCCTTCGGGTCGCGAAAACTCGACATGTCACGATATCACGACACTTTTTCTCCTTAGCACTTTCTCTTGCCTTCGAGTCGTGAAAACCCGACATGTTGCGATATCGTGACGCTTTTTCTCTCGGACTCTCTTTCCTAAAATATGTCATGAAATCGTGACACTTTTTCATCTGTACAAACTTCCTTGCAATATGTCATGAAATCGTGACACTTTTTTGTTCGTACAACCTTCCTTGCAATATGTCACGAAATCGTGACACTTTTTCGTCCATACAACCTTCCTTGCAATATGTCGCGAAATCGTGACACTTTTTCGTCCATACAACCTTCCTTGCAATATGTCGCAAAATCGTGACACTTTTTCTACTTGCCATTTTCTCTTCGAACATGTCGCGAAATCGCAACAATTTTTCTTGTGCTTTCTATCTCTTCCAACATGTCATGAAATCGTGACAGTTTTCCTTGTGCTTTCTCTCTCTTCTAACATGTCACAAAATCGTGACAGTTTTCCTTATGCTTTCTCTCTCTTCTAACATGTCGCGATATCACGACAATTTTCCTTTCTTCTCAACATGTCGCGATATCGTGACAGTTTTCCTTGCGCTTTCTCTCTCTTAAAACATGTCACGATATTGCAACAATTTTTCTTGCGCTTTCTCTCTCTTAAAACATGTCGTGATATCGTGATAGTTTTTCCAACTTCTCAACATGTCATGATATCGCAATAGTTTTCCTTGCGCTTTCTCTCTCTTCTAACATGTGATATCGCGACAGTTTTCCTTGCGCTTTCTCTCTCTTCAAACATGTCGTGATATCGCGACAATTTTTCTAGCTTCTCAACATGTCATGATATTGCAACAGTTTTCCTTGTGCTTTCTCTCTCTTCTAACATGTCGCGATATCATGATAGTTTCTCATGCTTGCTCAACATGTCGCGATATCGCGACAATTTTTCTCTCTCGTCAACATGTCGCGATATCGCGACAGTTTTCTTACTTGTCTTTTTCTTTGAGCTTTTGCCTATGGGCCACTTTGGTCTTCTTGGAAATTCACTGTGCATGCTCTGTATGACCTTTGAACTCTTGTCCACTGTATCAGAATGGCTTCTAAACTTTCTGTCCACTGCATCAACCGATCTATCTGTCTGTGTTGACAACAATGACAATACCACTTCGGTCTTCTTGGAAATTCACTGTGCATGCTCTGTATGACCTCTGAACTCCTGTCCACTGTATCAGAATGGCTTCTGAACTTTCTGTCCACTGCATCAACCGATCTATCTGTTTATGTTGACAACAATGACAATACTTTTGGCTGCACCTTGCTCATCACTATATTGAATAAGACTCCAAAAGAGAGTACCTAATTCAAAAGCAAATTTCAGTCCTAATATTTTTGTTGCAGATAAAGGAGATCAAGTAAGTCAGGAAAGCTTCCTACAAGAAAGTTAGGAAGATTAGCCTCTTTAGAATCAATCCAATACCTGAAGCAAAAGAGATCAAAAGGAGATCTCATTGAAGAACTTCCAGACAAGGAAGAAGAAGAAGAAGGATTAGGATAGTCTTGATAGAATCTAGAAATAGTAGAATCAGATATCCAGGAGAAGATCTCACCACCAACACTTCCAAAAGTAGAAGGTTGAATATAAGGTCTCAAGGAAGACCAGAAGAAGTTGCAAGATCAAAGACCTTGGTGAGATCTCGACGAGCATCCAATAAAAGGCTAGGAGAGCCTTCCTAAATAAATCATCAAAGGAAGACTCACTCGAGAATTCCACTACCAAGGAGAAGCCCCTGATAGTGAAGAACTTGGGACAATTTTCACCATATGACAATAAGCCCAAGAGGAGGAGAATTTGGCAAGGAGTGCCAAATCCGAGTAGAAGAAGAATCCAGTGAAGACCTCAATATATTCATAATCTTGAGAAGAAGATCTTTCTTGAAGTTAGAATTCGATAAGAAGACTTGAAGATAGAAGAAGCTCGCCAGAACCAGAAGATTAAATATTACCTCACAGAAATAGTGCATTACTTGTTGAGAATTTGTAGCAAGTTGGAGGAGACTACATGAGGAGGATGAGCCACCAAATCCTAGTTCCTGAAAAGAAGTTTGAGACTAAATTTTGGTGAAGAAGAATCTGATCAAACATCAAAAAAGAAACAATATCTACAACCTGTAGGTAAACTACATCCTCAAAAAAGGTATTCAACAATTGGTGCAAAAAGATTAATTATTAATAGATTCATTGGAGCACCTTATCTGAATTAAAGTGGCAACCTAAATTATAGTCTTCAGAAGAGCAAAATAAAAAGGTTCCTTTTAGATGTTCATTTGCACACTAGGAGTTGATTAGATTTCAAATATTAATTATCTATCAACTACCTATTATCTACTTTGGAAAGCAAAAAGAAGACTGGATTCAACAATACTCATTGTAGATTGATAAGGTGTAATTTGTTAGTGCATTAAAAAGTAAAATTTGTTAGATTCATTTGCACTATTATTAATTTCAAATTAAATTAGTTTTATGTGTTAGAAAAAAGGCTACAGAATCTAGTTTGCATCAAGTGTCTAAAGACACTCTTAAAGCACAAAAACCTGCAACTCTTAGTGGCCAATAGAAGCCACTAAAATTGGTTAGTACAAGCAAAGAAAATCTAACCAAAAAGAAGCTTCAAATATTGAGACTTGGTGAGTCTCAAATCCAAAGCACTTAGGGGTTAGTGCAACTGAAACAAAGCTTCTATTTTACAGTGTTTACAAAGCTTGGATTCACCATAAAATATCCAAGCAAAGAGGGTAAGGAGTCTACTCAAAAGGACATCCTCAAAACCCTCATTTGTGCATTCAAAAATCTATAACAAAATTAGACTATAAAACTTGAAGGAGTGCAAAAAGGGTGCAAAAGAAAGTATATTCTTACAAGGTATTGCACTACATTGTTCACATAAAGGAAGTAGATAGAAGGTACCATTAAAGGCACAAAGATCAATAGGAATCCAACCAAGAAGGACATACAAAAAGCACTCCATATTCATGACACAAGGAGCCATCAAAAAGGCTCATTCCTCACGTATCTTGGATGGATGAACCTGCACAACACAAGCACACAATAGAAGATCAATATCCTATAGTTACATAGAATAATAAGGAGCCATACTACAAGCAAAGGCATCACTATTACCTCATCCAAACATGCATGAACAATGCTACAATTTGCACGTCAAAGAGAACCAAAAGCGAGGAGAAAAGGTGCTAATTGCAAAGGTCTAAAACTTGGTGAAGAAAATCCATCAAAGGCAACATCTTCCACACCATTCAGAGCTCCAATACCACCTCAAGGATCGACTACAAGAGAAAATAGTTTGCTTGCGCTTCAAGGAACATAGCAAGCAAAGGAAGAGGCATAAAGGAGTTACATTCTCCTTGGAGGTATTATAGTGATAGATGCCATACAAAAACTTTGAGTTCCACTTGGCACAATCTCTCAACAACGCTTAACATCCAAGAAACCTTACAAGGAAGGTTACAAGCACCTACTCAAATTTGAAGTGTTACAAGAGCTGGCAGATGCATTACTAAAGGTTGGCAGGGGTGTTACATAAAATATGCAAACGTTACATAGGTTGAAGCACCCATGAGTAATGTAAGTGACACTTGGAAGCCTTTATCTCCATTAAAACCATGCAAACCTGAAGTGAACGAAGTAGAAGGAGGAATAACATTTTCACAATCAAAGCTTTTGGAGAGGAAAACATAGTCAAACTAGTTTTTGAGCGCAGCGTGTAAGAGAGGAAATAAGGAGCATTTAAAGCTCCATGAAAGGGAGGTCAAATCTGTAGTGAACTTCTCTCTAGCATCAAAGAAACACTCAACCAATCATCTCTCAAATAATCCACACTTGTCTGAATTGCACTCGCCATATCAAGTGCCAGAAGCTACGTCTTAATGTTGTTACACCCAACCAAAATCAACATTATACAAGTGTGAAGATAAAGGGCCAAGGTAAGTTTAATTATCTCATTTAATTTTGCTTTCTAACATTGGAGAAATAAGGTTTTAAATAAAGGATAAATCTTAAGATTATGAAAGCAAATTATATAGGAGATAACTTACCCAAATAAAAATAATATTTGCAAAACAACCTTGGAGATATAAGGAATTCTACTTAGGTTTAACCATTTAATATTTTGCAAATATTGTTATCTTTTCTAATTTTCCAAATTTGGGAGTCATAAGGTCTACTACATCAAATTTATTTATTGGAAATTAGAAAAATTAAAATCAAATTTCAAAGGGCCATTATAAGAGGTTTATTAAAAGCATTTTAAAGGTTGGAAATTTATCAATTTACTTGTCTCAAATATTTCCACAAAAAGAGACAAAATATCCAACATTAAAACCTCTTTAAATTTGGGAAAAGTTTTTAGTTCAATAGGAGCAATAAGGATAATAGAAGTTGATTTTGGTATTTACAAAACTTTACAAAATCAACCAAAATTGAATTAAAATTTACAAAAGCACTATATTGCTCTTATAGCTTATCCAAAACATACTAGGGAGTCATAAGGCATTCTACAAAACTTGGTAATATCAGCATTTATCAAAATTATCAAGTTGCAATATATAAGATTTCTACAAAACCTAAAAATCCTCAAGAGTATATATTCTCATACTAGGGAGACATATGGAAGCCTACAAAACCAAGTTTTGATAAAGGTTTTATCAAATCAAGCTTATATACTTCTATCAGGGATCATATATCCGAATAGGGAGCCATAAGGTAAGTCTATTCTATCCCAAATAATTTAGGTATACAAATGGCTACTAGCATGCTAAGCAACACTCTTAGAAGTGGAATAAGGAAGATACCAATATGGATTAAAAACCTGATGGATTACAATGATGAAAAGGGGAAAGAAAAAGAAGAACCAATACAATGCAAAATAAGTTCTGAAATTGACAACCATATAAAGGGAGACTTATCCAGTGAATCTAATACCAAAGAAGACCCAAAGCAGGAAAAATGGGATCAACCAAATTTTATACAAAAAGGAAAATATGGAATAGCTTCAATTGTGCATATATGGTTAGAAGTTCTTATTAAAGAGATAGACAAACATGATATCCCTAAATTAGACTTCAAAGTCATCAAATTTTCTCTATTATGCACCTATTGCAATCAATATGGTCATGAAAAGACAAATTGTTGGAGTTTCTATCCTTGCAAATATTGTGATGGGACAAACCACTCATATTTTTCCTATTATTTCAAAGATAGGTACTATAAGGGTCATGAAAGAGGATTGTTACAAAAATTAAATTGTTATCTTCAAGAACTTATTTTTGATGGATCTACTAACTTTGAGCTCAAGGTTGATACTTATGAAGAGCAGAGAAACAGGTCTTACATAGGTACAAAATAAAGAAGAAGAACCTATTCAGATCCACTCATGACATGCAAAATCATGAGAATAATTGTTCATAAAAATCGCTTGACATAAAGGAACAACGAACTGGAAAATATCAGAAGCCATGACATGGAGAACGAAGCAGCTGAAGATGAAGAACCAATTCAAAGCTATCATATGGAGGAAGATCCACATTGAAGACTAAAGTCTTCAATACCCAAATATTGTAATACAGGGGGTGTTAGAAATAGCTTATATTACATTATTTGGATCATGTAAATGTACCTTCCTTGGTACATACTTAGGACATTAGATTACTTTAGGGGGAAGTTACCTAGTTACTTCATGTAATGTAATAAATGCACAAGTGTCAATGTGCAAGTTGTAAATGTGCAAGGTGTCCCTTGTACAACTAGGTAGAGTGTTGGCCAAGGAACTTATCTTCCTATATAAAGGGCCATAGATATAGAGGAGTGATATAAGGTAGTAGTGTAGGATACAGGTAGTAGTGTAGAGTGTGTGATCTATAAGCTCAGAGCTCATTCATTGAGCAGTAGCTTGTATCATGGAGTGTTCATTTCCTCCATAGCTACTATTGTACTTATTTTTGTCATTTCTATTATAACATATTTTAAAAAAAGTCATCTTGTAAATTGAGTTTCTTTCTTATTTTTTTTATTTGTGGAAAACATCCCAAAAGGGATGCCACTTTCGGGTAAGACCCAAGGAGGCAGGGGTATCCATTCCACAAAAAATGCCCAGGACTCGGACCTGGCCTACCACCTTTGACATACTCAAGGAGCAAACAAACACACAAAACCAATTTAAAAATAAGTAAATAACAACAAAAATAATAAAATAAAATAAAAAACATGCTCCTTGAGTGTGTCAAAAACAAAAGCACAACCAAACACGCACAATAAGATAAAAGAAACCACAACACGAACCACATAGAAAAACACAAGAACCACATAACAAAACACAAACAAGACAAAAACAACAGAACACTACAAAGACATAACCCAAAAAAAACATGAAAAATAAACACAACCAAAACCTAAAAAATTAAAAAATAAAAATAAAAAACAACCAACAACAGACAATAAACAAAAACAAAAAACATAGAAAACACTCACACATAAAAACACGAATTAACACAAACAAAGAGAAACCCAAGAACAAGAACGAAAAAACACAAGAACAATAACAAAAAACATAAAAAAAAACACAAAACAACAAAAACACAAGAACAACAAAAAACAACACAAAGAACACAAAAAAAAACAAAACAAAAGAACCCACCCACCTTAAAAAACTAAACAAAAAAAAAACAAGAAGAAACTAGGTACCTTCAGAACCGGAGCCATCCAAAGAAATGATAGAAAGAAGAGCTTCCCTAATTTGAGAAGCCCACCATCTAGGAGGGTGGCCATAACAAGTAAGATCACCTTTGTCCAAAGCCCAATTAGCTAAAGCATCAAGCACTCTTGTTTTGATCTCTCGACCACATGATTGTAATCAACTTTCAAAAATCCCATCCGGATTAATTGAATCTTCTCAATAATTATTTTTATTCTCCAATCCACCTTATGATTCTTAGAAGGAGTCTTCAAGAGATTAATCATAAGTTGAGAGTCGGACTCAACTAACACCTTTTCCCATCCAACCTTAGTAGCCTCCTCGAAGGCCTCCGAGGATACCATACCCCTCAGCAAGGTTATTGGAAAGAATACCCAAATTCTCAAGAAAAGTAAAAACCAGGGAGCCATCTGAAAGTCTACCAATTCCTCCCACACTCGGCTTTTCTAGGGTTCCCTCTAGAGGCTCCATCAGTATTGAATTTTCCAAAATCCTTAGGAGGAGGTTGCCAATTTCTTGTCCTATCCATCTTACTAATACTCACATTCCCTTTAAGTTGGTTGCCCTTAGAAGATTTAATCTTCAATCTTTGCATCACTTGATCCCATCTTTGGTGGGAGTTTTGGGGGTGATTAAGGAGTTGATGGACTGATTCAACTAAGTTGGCTATGGTCTTTTGCCAAATATAGTGAATATCCTTCCTATCTTGATTAAAAATTTGGTTGTTCCTTTCATTCCAAATATTCCAAAGAAGAATGGTAGAACCCATCCAAACTAACTGCCTAATAAAATGATCAACACCCTCTTGATTAGGCCAATCCCTCCAAAGTTGTTCAAAAGTAAAAAAATTGGACCACTCTAAGCCAAGTAAAGTGGCCATTCTCCTCCATAGCTCAGAGGCTAAAGTACACTCAATAAAAATATGGTTGAGAGTTTCTACATTCTCTTCACACATTTCACATCTAAAAGGGCCATGAAAACCACGCTTCATAAGTTGCTCACCAATAAGCACCCTACGATGCAATAAAATCCAATTAAAGAACCTCACCTTAGGCCAGAGCTTTTGAGCCCACAATCGAGAAAATATGTCAGAAGAATGGTTGGGATTATTATGGCATAAGGTCAAATAACCTTGAGCAACCGAATACTCACCCTTAGTAGTGTTGTTCCATCCAAAACAATCTTTTTCATGGGACCAAGAGAGGGATCTCATATGAAGGATGCCTTGGATATCTTGTCTTTGCCTTTCTCGGGATTTGAATAGGCCAGTCCTCAATAGGGATCCAATATCTACCAACCTTTGAATTAACCAAGATGGTACCGACAGTAATTAGCCACCTTTATCCAATTAGCTCGGTGAAGCTCCTCCATCCAAGGCCTCCAATCGGGAAACTGAGTTATCAAAGGCTTGTGACCATCCCAAGAATCTATCCAAAAATTTGCCTGTTGACCATTATGAATGATCCAAAATAATTTTTTCTTTATCAAATCCTCACCAATCTTAAGAACTGGCTAAAATGGGAGAACCTTTGGTAGGAAGTTGATAGCGAACAAGGTCTTCAGGACTTTTGTTCTCAAGATATTTAGCACGGAGATTATTGGCCCAAAGAGCATTGGGGTTATGCAACATCCTCCAATATAATTTAGCAGCTAAAGCTTTGTTGTTATTAATAGAAGACCGGAATCCTAACCCCCCTTCACTCTTAGGAAGACATAAAGTATCCCATTTCACCAAGGCCCATTTTCTTTTCTCCTTAGTACCACTCCAAAGGAAACGATGACTCGATTTGATCCAATTCTCGAAGAACAACCTTTGGGATATTCAAAACGGAAGAAACATAAATAGGAATAGCTTGAAGGACTGATTTTACCAAGGTGATTCTACCCCTAGAAGAAAGCCACCTGTTGGTCCACTTTCCAATTTTCTTCTTGACTTTGTCCAACAACCAATTCCAATCTTTATTTTTTTGCCTTTGAATATTTATGGGAATACCTAAATAAGTGATTGGAAGGGAGGTCTTCTTATATCTTAATTTATCCAAGACCATGGATTCCTTGTCTAGTAGAGCAAGTGAAAGAAAATAACTTTAGATTTGTCTTCATTGATCAACCGCCCAAGAGCCTTAGAAAAATAGCTAATGATTTGCTTAATATTAGAAGCTTCCTTAACTCGTAGCTTTACCTAAAAGAGTAGAGTCATCCACAAATTGAAGATGAGAGATAGGTCTAGCTCCATGAGCAATGGTAACTCCCTCAAGGGTTTTGTTTTCCCTCTTTTTGGTTATAGTCCTACCCAAGCATTCAACAAGAATGATGAATAAATAAGGGGATAGCGGGTCACCTTGCCTAATACCTCTGGAAGCTCGGGAATGACCGAGAAGGCCTGCCATTGATAAGAACTAAGTAGGAAACTGAAGAGATACATCCCATAATCCAATCCATCCAATCCTTAGAGAAACCAAATTGCCTCAAAACTTTGATAAGGAAGTGCCAATCCACTCTGTCATAAGCTTTGGATAAGTCTAACCGAATGAACATGGAAGGAGATTTTTGCATATCCATGGAATGGATGGCTTCCTGAGCAAGAACTATCTCATCTACTATTTGACGTCCTTCCACATAACCCCCTTGCTCTGGGGAAATAATCTTATGCAAAAGAGGCTTCAACCTTTTTGCCATGATTTTAGTAATGATTTTGAGAAGAACATTACATAAAGCAATAGGTCTAAAAGCTCGGATATGATCAACCTCTTGAGCTTTTGGAACAAGAGTAATATAAGTTTTATTGATAACCTTCAAAATTTCTTTGGCTTTCCCGGCTTCTTCCACCACCTCTAATAAATCAACATGAAGGATATCCCAAAACTCTTGGTAGAACTCAATGGGAAAACCATCGAGACCTGGGGTTTTCCCTTTTTGCATTTTAAAAACTACTTGTTGAAGCTCATTGATAGTAATAGGAGCAAGTCAAAATAGAGTTCTCCTCGTAAGTGATAAGAGAAGGGATTGCTTGAAGAACATTTTGTTGTGAAGCCGAGTCAAGAGGAGTAGCAAGAAAAATATTGGAAAAGTAATCAACAACAATAGAGTTCATGCCATCCCAAGTATAAACAACATCTCCGTAATCTGATTTTAAGGAAGAAATAAAGTTGTGAGATCTTCGAGCTAGAAGATATTTGTGGAAGAAATTTGTGTTTCGATCTCCTTCTTTGAGCCATTGAATTCTAGATTTTTGCTTCCATAAGATTTCTTCTCTTTTTTCCCATTCCTCTAACCGAGTTGTGAGTTTAATTTCATCTCGCACTTCTCTTCTCCGTGAGGCCATCTAAATGGATTTTCTTATTCAAATTTTCAATATGAGCAATAACTTCATGTTTTTTTTATGAACATCCCCAAACTCTTTCCAGCTTCCAAGTCTTGATTTTGGATTTAATGTATTGCGCTCTTTTGGCAAAACAGAACATCTTAGTCCCATGCCTAGGTTTACCTTCCTTCCACCATTGTTGCACACGAGGTCTGAAGGAAATGTCTCTAAGCCACATTAATTGAAAATGAAAAGGAGAGAAACTCACATTGGTTTTCCACATTTCCACCATGATCGGCCAATGATCCGAACCAACATTATTAAGAGTCTTCACTTTAGGAATGTGACCATGGATTAAGAAATTTTCAGAGAGCAAAAACCTATCCAATCTCTCCATTATACAAGCTAAGCCTTGCCTTCTGTTAGACCAAGTCATAAGGCCATTATCTGGTTGGATATCCACAAGATGGAGGTTTGCAATATATTCGCTCATGAGGTCAATGCTTTTGTCCAAATTTCTATTTTCCCCCCTTTTCTCATCCAGAGAGAGGATGGTATTGAAATCTCCTCCGATCAAGATCCAAGCTTCAGGAAAATGAGAGATAATATGAGTAATATCCTTCCACTGTCTTCTTTTTTCCTCCAAAGAAGTTGGAGCATAAACAAGAATGCAGAGCATAATTTGGTTGGAATGTCTACTTTGAATAGCTATAGCCAACAAACCCCAACTGCCAACCATATGGTGAATAACTACCTCTTTTGGGTCCCAAAGACAAGCAATGCCACCGAAGTCCCTTGGGAACCGAGGGAAACCACTTTTCCAGCCGGCCAAATTTTATTGGCAATTGAGTCCATATCCTCCATTGACATCTTTGTTTCTTGAAGGAAAACAAGATGTGGATGATTTATCTGAATCATTCTTCTAATTTCATTTTGTTTTGAAAGACTCCCTTTGAGTCCTCTAATATTCCAAGTGATGATCTTCATTAATACCATGGCTAAAAAAGTTGGGAAGGGCATTAATCTTACCTTCCTCTACAAGCTTTTCACCTTCTTTTACCATATGATATTGATTGGTCTTGCGACCTACTTTTTTATTAGAATCCATCTTCAATTTTTTTTCCCTTTTTCTTGACTTATTCCAATTGAATCTGAGATGGCTTCTAACCTTGAAGAATGCTCGTACACAACCAAAATTTTACTAGATGGTTCAACGGAGTCTATATTGGGACCTGCATTATTTGAAGTTTTGACATTTGAAAGATTGTTTTTCTTGTGTAAATTTTCTCCCTTTTTCTCTGTTGAAAACATTTGATTTGTTGGTTTGTCTCTGAGTTCTTCCCTTCATATTTAAATTGTGTTTCTAAGATTTCAGCTTCCATTATTTCCTCTTCCTCACTTGGGACATCATTTGTGGAAAGGATTTCAAACATATTAGCAGATGACTTTGATTGATCCTTCATAACTAGTTTTTTTTTAGTGTTCTTCTTCTTAGGTATTTGGAAACCCACTGAGTTTATATCTTCTTTCTTTTGATCAAGAATTTTATTTGGGCAAGCACTAGCCAAATGACCATATTCATGGCAAATTCTACAACGAAAAGGAATGTTCTCATAGTCCACTACTTGCTCCCAAGTGTCTTCCCCAAATTGTAATGTGATCTTTTTAGGTAGGGGTTTGTCAAAATCCATTAAAACACAAATCCGAGCATAAATAATATGTTCAAAATTTTGAGTACAATCAACAATCATCATAAAAGTTCCTAAAGAGTTTCCAATTGAAGAAAAAATAGTAGGATTCCAAAATTCAATAGGGAGGCCAAAGAGTCTAACCCACACGGGAGCTATAGAAGGCATCTCTTCTTCGACTTTAAATTTAGTATGCCAGGGCTTCATGAAAAGCCCCGCCCTTCCAAAAAACCAAGGACCCCCTTGAAAAGTTTTCTCTCTATCTTCATTATTAGCAAATAAAACAAGAAAATAACCATTTGGATAAATAGAGATTTGTAACTCACCTTTAGTTTTCCAGCTTTTTGCAGCCCAGACTTTGAAAGCAGATAGACTCAGGACTGAAAACCCATGAACCGACAAATTAGTCCTCTTTTTTCCAAATCTTCAATGCCAGTCTGAATGTTACCCATATCAAGCTTAACAATAGGAGTTCCATCACCGCTTTAAGACATCCTGACTCCATTTTCCTGGGATCAATCTTAGGCATTCTTAGAGGTTTATGGGAAGCCCTAAGATTGATATTAGCATTGGGCTGAGGCTGTCCACCACGGAGGGCATCCCTAAAATTCATTTTTGGGGCCGAGTCTTCGAAATTCTTACCCTTGACAGGGGTTTTCACAAGAGAATTATTTTGTGGGTGCACCTTAGCACCAGATTCACTTGAGATATGAGCCATTTTTTGATCAACTACTTGAAACTTGTTTCGTGATCTCTTTAATCCTTGCCCTAGACGTCGTGGAAAGGTATGGTTTTCACTTTTCTTTTGTGCAGCAAATTGGAAGTCGTTGTCACTCAAGTTCACAGTATGATCTGTTGAAAGATAAATTTCTAACCCATCTTGGATCCCCTGCAACATTTCCTGCTAAAATATTGAGCATAAACCACAAAAATATTGGTCGCTAGGGCCCGAAGGCCCTAAAAACCAACCTCTGGAGCTGCTTGCACTCAACCCAGATGAAACCCTCGCATAGCCGCTTGCCAAATATCTCGTTCACACATAGGGATGTGCTAGGATCTGTGTTGCTCCAAATGATATGAAAATTGGTGGAGACATTCTAGGGTTTTTCAGGCATCTACCCTCAAAATTTTAGCTCAATCCGAGTCCGGATGAGTGAGATATGGCCGAAACAAGTTCGACAGTTTGGGCAGTCATGCAAAAAAATTGTTGAATTTTATTTTAATTATAGGGTATTTTCTACTTTATTTCTTATTATTTTGCAGCTTGTGAATGCTATCTCCCATTACCTGTTGTATAAAAAGCTAACAAAAATAGATAATAAATATTTGTGATAGAATTAGACCATGCAGGTGATAGCACAGTGTTAGGAGTGGTCAATAGTTAGAATAGATAGGAGAGAGGTCATAAAGGGTTGGTCGACATTGAACCTAACTTTTGAACTGAGCCTCCAAAGGGAAAATTGATCACACCAACAACCTCAACAACAAAGCAATAAAAAAGTCTAGGGTTTCCAAAACTAACGTTATTGTATATAGCTCATTGTAATTATATTCTCGAGCTGATCAATTTGATATATAGCACCCAAACCACTTTTTCGGCTTCTTACTGTAGATACGAAATAAAACAACACCAAATAACTAAACTTAAATAAATGAAAAATTAAAGCAAAATAAACATATGCGATTGCACAAAAATAAACTTGATTTTATTGGCAGGTGGATTTCTGATATTACAACCAAATTTACCCCAGATTGAGGTTTTTACAAAGCTTTATTACTCAATACAATAATCTCAATATGCTAGGGTTCCCCAAAACTCTAGCCAACAAATCAGGGTGATGTCTTCACGCTTGATTGATCCCAACAAAAGTGAGTGGGCTTCATATATGCATTGACCATACCACTCCATCTTAAACAACTGCTCAATGCCTGTATATCTCCATATCTACACACAGAAAATGGCAAAAGAGGATTAGTAGTAACTGTGAGGGATCTACTATGTGAGACCCTTGGAAATCAATAAAAACCTTAAATGTCAAATGATAAACTGCATGTAAATAATAAAAATGAATACAATAACGGAAGATTTACCTTATGTAATTGTCCTTTTTTGGTTTTTCATTATCATCATTGTAGGTAATAGGTGTGCATATGCCCTAGTGACACTTGTGGGTTTGCTAGTTAGCAGAACTAGGGTTTGAGATGCTCGTGGGTGCTCGATAGCAGTAGAAAGCACCCAGGGACACTCAGGGATGGTGAAAGGTGCCTATAGGTGCTCAGTGATGGATGGAAGACACCCAAAGGTGCTCGATAGTAACAGGAGATGCCTAGAGGTACTCAAAAATTGGAATAAAATCTGTAGAAGCAGATTTGGTTCTACAAAGCAGGTGACAGTGGATGCGGAGGCTATGACGAGCGAGGGGTGGATGCTTAAGGACTTTGAAAACTTAGGGAAAACGCTAGGGCACAAATTGCTTAGGCTTAGACTTAGAGGTTGAGCCATCAAAATAACTCTTATTTATAATCTTCCCTAGGGCACGTTAGGGTTTCAACGACATAATTTGTGCGGTTAAGATTAAAACATGATGGAGGGTGGAGATTAAATCTAGGTTGGTGGCATGGATTAAGGTGGATGAATGGCTAGGATTAGACCAATATGGATGGTTGAGATTAATTTACACATATATATACACATTTATTATATATATATATATAAATATAATATAAAATATTAATATTTAAATATATATTAAACAAATATACATAAATATATATAAATAATGGGTAAAAATTGTGGGAAGACCTGAATGGACAACAAGTGGCTATATTTTGGTGTCTACATATACCCCTTTTTGTACCGTGTTGCGTGAAACACAATGCGATGCAAAAACACGAGACACTTGTTTTGGCTTGATGGTGAAGCAACTTTGTTGATATGTGGACATGAGCTTGGAGATAAAAGAATTTTGATTGTGTAGCTTACCCCCTCAATTGGCGAATGAGTTTCGGATGAATCTCATGAGCCAATTGATAGATGAGTGTAAATGGTTGTGCAAGAGAATGATGTGATTTTGGACAATATGAATGATGTAAATGTGATACCATTTTTGCCCCAACGATGAAAGGGGGTTGGTGGAATATGCATGTGATTGATTCTATTTTTGCCCTAACATAAAAGGGTTTTTTTCCAAGTGTAGATTCCATGATCATGTAAAATGTATCCCGTTGTGGGAAATTTAGAACCAAATGTGGTTGCCCCAAAATTTGGGTGATTCAATATTGTTTAATAATGTGCCTTCTGGCTTAATTGATATGTAAAGATGAAGATGCAAAAATAAGAAGAGTCAACTTCGGAGGGTCAACTAGTGACTGTTATATAATTCCTATGGTCAAAATCAATCACCCTAGCTAAGGCCAATCACCATGATGACTATCAAGGAAATGGGAAGTTATGAAATGTGATTTTGTCCATGTTTCAAGCCCCACGAACTAGGCCATCAATGATAGTTGTTGAGAAAATTGGTCTTGGCATAGTCTCACTCTAAAGGTGAAGTACCAAAAGTGATTTTATTTTCGAACAATGATATATTGGATGATGAAAAATGGCCAAGTATCCTTATGGTAGTTTATTCATCTTATTGAATTGCATGGATGCAAATCACTGCAATCGCCAAGGGGATAGAATAGACCACTAGATACGAGGTTCACTTGAAATTGTAGGTGAACTTAGAAAATATACAAATGTTATGATGGATGAATGAAAATGGTGTGAGAATGAAAAATTTAGGATGAGAATGATGATTATGGTGGTTTTATGAAAATTTGGACCGTTTTTGAAGCATTTTGGAGACTAATAAGAAATTTTACACCTTTTGGTCGTAAACAAAAATTATATGTCCAAATTAGTTGGAACCTTCACAAAACATTTTATTATGATGAATTTGATGCAAGGATGCAATTTGGAGTTATTTGGGGGGGGCAAGCTACCTTTTGGGATTGATTTTGGTATTTTGTCAATTTTGCTGCCAAACGTCGACGAGCGCTTATTGCTTGTGCAAACGCCCACAAAAATTTGGCACGTTTCCAAATGTAGGTGGGCACTTGAAATAGCTATATAAGGCCTACAAAGGGGAAACCAGACTCATTTGTGTGTATGTGAATTTCGAAAGCTGCATCTAAGGGAGTGGAGTGGAGTGAGTGCTTGGTGAGTTGCAGAAGCTATGGCAATGGAGGGAGCGGATGCAAGGTCAAAGTAGGTGTACGCTTTGCCAAGGTAAGTTCTTTTGACCTTCTTTTATTTTTGTGCAAAAAAATTCCTTTGTTTTTTTTTTAGTAATGTACATGTATTAACATTAATGTTTTTGTGTTGTGTTATAGCTGAAGATTTTGGAGGATCGGCATCGGTTCTCGCCTCTCATCCTTGGGATGAGAAAGGCATTGTAGAGTGAGGATTTATGAGGGGTACCATTCATAGGTGTTAGCTAGTGCTTAGATGCACTTTTTGGTATATAAGCCTTAGTGCTCCATTGTATGTAGCCTTTTTAGCCACTCATTGTACATGCGATATTTATACATATATATACATGGCATTTACTTTTGTGTTATGCTTTTGTGTGAATGTTTTATGTGAATGAATATGTATATGGATGATTAATGTAGGTGGTTATGGATGATTAATGCAAGTGGTAATGCAAATGTTCTAATGATCATTCATAGTTTAGAGTTTGCTTGGCCAATGTTTTAACATTATTATTTAATCAAGGGCACCAAAATTGGTGATATGTGGGGTGAAAGACTCATGAATTGACATGGATGTTGACATGGCAGAAGATATGGATGTTGATATGGAAGAAGATATGGATGTTGATATGGAAAACTGACTATTTTGCAGAGACTCAGACATACTAGTGGCATAAAACAAACTCACTAAAATTGTCTAATCCCTCTAGGACCAAATGTGTGTGCAATGAATTCATTTACCAAATCATGAGCATGGTAATGACTCAAGAAAATCAAGAACCAATGTGTGTGCAAGTGAGTTCATTAACTCATCTTGAGTAAATTGTGTGTTACCTGTTATGGATGAGACCAATAAGCTAGCTTGTCTATATGTGCGATCAAAGGTCTCTTTAAAAGAGACGTATCTCCATGCATGAGCGTACTCCACTTCCAGTCAAGCATCTATATCTGCGATGGAGATTAGCTCCATAGTCCAAGAATTTTTATCTCTCAAGTTTTTGGGATGACTACTTAACCGTCTGACTGGAAATGTAGTACGATCCTTACAACCCAATGATCAGTGGTGTGTGATGAAATATTTAGAGCTTTGGGAATTAGATTCTCAACCTAAGTGTGATGATAATTGTACCCTATCCTTACTACTCTATATTTTGAATTTGGAAGCAATTGTGATAGTGGTGAAAACCACTATTTTTGTGGACTATGTTGCATGATGGGAAGCAAGGACTACCATTTTCACTTCAAGATTCAAACCAAGTATGGTGTTATCCCTCTTTGACACAAGATGTTTTTAAGATGTGAGATTGTTTTTTGTTCAAGAATGTTTTGGAGTCAATTCCCAGAACTCAATATTTTCTTAGTGAATATGTGTAATGGTCCTAAAAAGAACTCGACATGTATTTATGGTTTTCTTAAAACACTAGGAGTGGCTGAGTGATCGAAAACACCTAGGAATTAGGGACTAGTGACTTTGCAAATGACAATTTGGCTTTATGGAATGAAATGGGTGTTGGTTTGAAGGTGCCCCTGATTAAGGCAACATGAATTTATTGGACCAATTAAAATCTTGAACTGAATAAATGATCCCTAATATGAAATGTAAAATGTGGATGGAATGTATGAAATGCAATTTGTGAAATGGAATGTGTGAATGCAATTGTTTTTAAACAAAATATGTGCAAATGAAGTGAAATATTTTTGTGTATTAGCCATGTATATATACATATATATAAATCTCATTAAGCATAGAATGCTCTCAAGTGTATAACATTAAGTGGTTTGGGCTCTTCCTCTCCCTCTAGACTGGTAATCCTATAAGTACCTTTACCCACTTTTTGAGTGATAATATATGGACCCAACCAATTAGCCATGAATTTATCACGAATATACGATAATGCATTGGTGTTTTTTTTATTCTCTTTAAGGACAATATCTCCTACTTGGAATTCGCGTAGATGAACTTTGGCATTGTAATCACACTTTAGGTGGTCTTGATAAACTCGTAAATACTCTAAAGCATTGACTCACCTCTCATAAATAAGTGTGAGTTGGTCAAGATGTGCTTGTCTAGCGGTGTCATCATCTATGAATTCCTACAAAGAAATTTGCAAGGAGGGGATCTCAAGCTCAAGAGGCATGATTGCTTTGACTCCATAGACCAATGAAAATGGTGTTGCCCTAGTAGGTGTGTGGATGCTTGTTTGATAAGCCCATAATACCAAGGGAATTTTAGTATGCCAATCTCTATGATTTTCGTTAACCAATTTCTTGAGAATAGTAATTAAGGTCTTGTTGGTAGCCTTAGCTTATCCATTTGCTTGTGGGTAATAAGGAGTCGAGAAACTATGTTGGATGTTATATTTCTTGTAAAGTGCTCAAACATCCTTGTTCTTGAAATACTTGCCATTGTCAAAGATGATTTTTGAGGGAATACCAAAATGATAAATGATATGGTGAAGTAATCTAGGTCTTGTCATACTAGTTAAAGGAATTGCCTCAACCCACTTTGTGAAGTATTCAGTGGCTATGATGATGAATGTATATTATCCCGAGGAAGGAGGCAAGATTTTGCCAATTAAATCAAGACCCCATTATGAAAAGGGCCAAAGGCTTTGAATAGGCTATAATTCTTGTGATGGTACATGAGTTAAATTAGCATGCTCTTGACATTTCTTACAATGTTTGACATAAGTGCAACAATCTCATTCCATGGTGGGCCAAAAATAACCCATGCATAGAATACACTTTGCAATGGCCATCCCACTAAAATAACCACCACAAGTACCATCATGAGCTTTAGATATGGCTCTTTGTGCCTCAACAACCTCGAGACATCGAAGGAGGATTCCATCATAACCACGTTTATACAACATGTCCCCCAAGAGAACAAAATGAGCTACTTTTTGCTTGAAAGTGCATTTAGCAGTTCGAGACATGTCATATGGGAGTGTTCCAAACTTGAGAAAGGCTACTATTTGGATTGAAAAAGGCTCATATGGATCTGAATGGATAAAGAGAACATCCTTTTCATCCTTATATTCAGCATGTGCAATTGCATATTTAGAGATTATTTTGATAATTAGAGGTTGTACCTCTCCTAAGGAGTCTTTTGGAATCAATGATCCAATAGAGGCCATTACATCTGCAAATCTATTAGTCGAATGTGGCAAATTATAGATTTCATACCATTCGAATGTAGAGAGAAATTTCATTGCTAATTCATGATAAAGTTTAATGGTAGGTTCTTTACATTGGTATTCTCCATTGATTTGCTTGAAAACAAGTTGAGAATCACCAAATATATTGATATGCTTTATGCCCATAGCTATAGTTGATTTAAGGTCTAAGATTAAGATTTCATACTCTGCAGTGTTGTTTATGCATTGGAAGTCAAGTTTGAATGATAAGGGAATAGGTACCCCTTGGGATGTATGAAACATGACTCCAACACCTTGACCTTTCTTACACTTAGAGCCATCAAAGAATAGTGTGATATCAACTTCTTCCTTCGAAATGAGATATTCTTCTTGTTCGGTGACAACAAATACCGAATAATATGGGAGCTCAATAATGAAGGGATGATCACTAGGTAATGGAGCTTTCACAAGATGATCTGTTATGACCTGACCTTTAATGGATTTTTGGCTAATGAACTCAAGGTCAAATTCAGTAAGAAGCATTATCCATTTAGCGGTGTGGTTGTTATTGTAAGTGTGATACATCATATAACGTAAAGGATTTTCTCTAGCTATGACATATGTTGTGTGACTAAGCATGTAATGTCTAAGTTTATTAGTGGAAAAAACCACTGCTAAGCATAATTTTTCTACATAAGTGTATCTGGTTTCATAGATTACCAATGTTCAACTAATATAATAGACAACTTGCTCTCGATTTTCTTAATTCTTTTGTGCAAGCATTGTCCCTAATGCAAAGTTCATTGCTGAGACATAAAGATAGAAAGAGACCCTCGGACGAGGAGGATCTAAGACTGGTGGAGAAGCTAAGTATTGCTTAATATCATCAAAGGCTTTCTGACACTCATCTATCCAAGAGAATGGAACCCCCCTTTGTAGCAGGTGATTAAATGACTTGCATTTGTGAGAAAGTTGTGCAATGAAATGATGAATTGATTGGATTTTTTCTTTTAAACTATGTAATTCCTTTAAATTTTTTGGGAGAAGCATCTCCATGATAGCCTTAACATTTTTTGGGTCCACCTCAATGCCTCTTTTGGAGACTATGAACCCTAGTAGTTTACCAGAGGTAACACCAAAGACACATTTCTTGGGGTTCAACCTTACATTATGTTCTAGAAGTCGATCAAAAACTTTCTCCAATACACCAATGTTCTTTTATCGAGTTTTATATTTTTCCAAGAGATCATTCACATAGTCTTCGATGATCTTATGCATGTAATCATGAAATATATATGTCATGGCACATTGATAAGTGACACCTATATTTTTAAGTCCAAAGGGAATCACCTTGTAACAAAAAGTTCCCCAAGGTGTAGTGAATGCTATTTTATGTTGGTCATCAGGATTTATTTGAATTTGGTTGTATCCTAAAAAATCATCCATGATAGAAAGGATTTCATGGTCAGCATAGGTGTCGATAAGAGTATCAATTTTTGGGAGAGGAAAATCATCCTTAGGACATGCTTTGTTAAGGTCTCAAAAATTAGTGCAAATGTGTATCGCCTCATTAGGTTTACGAATAAGTACCATGTTTGAGAGCCACTTAGGATAATCAATGGGTACAATAAAACCCATGCCTAGTAATTTTTGAAGCTCTTATTTTACCAAGATGGAAATGGTAGGATGCGTCCTTCTAAGTTTTTGTTTGGTCGACTTAGTATCGAGGTGTAAGGTGAGATTGTGGAAAACCAACTTAGAGTCAAGACCAGGCATATCTTTGTAGGACAATGCAAAAATTCCCTTCTTCCTCTTAAGGAGAACAATTAATTGCTCTTATTCATCTTTGGATAAGATTTTGCCAAGCTTGACAATTTAGGGATTGTTGGCGTTTGAACTAAGGTTCACATCGATGGTATCTTCAATTGATATGTGAGAACCTTCCTCAAATTGATGGGGAGTTGGTATTAGATGAATGTCATATAAGATATCATCAAACTCTTATGACTTATCCTCATATACATCTACCTGGAAAACCTTAGGATTCAAAGGTGAATGTGGAGGTGAAGGTGAAGGTGGAGGTGGAGGAATGTAATTGGTTGAAGCCCTTAACAATTCCTTGGATAGGACAAATTTGAAAAAATATGGTGGTGAGAAAATTCGATCCATATCAATAAGGCTCATGTCAATTGGAATTTATTTAGCCAGATTGTATGGATTATGGAGTGGGGTGAATAAGTCAACAAGATTCGTGTTGACTTAAGGGAAAATGGAGAATGTGAAATGGATGGGATTGACAGAGTCTAAAAACCAATGCTAGGGTCTTGGTAAATCTAGACAGCAGCAAGCAACACAAATGAATGCACTTAACTAAATGCTATATACATGAAATGCAAAAAAAAAAATGTTTGTTTTATGTTTTTCTCTATTTTTTACAATATATACATATGTTACAATTTTGGCTAATGAGATGGAGGTGGTGGTTCACCGACAGGTTCAAATCGCTCTTGTGGAAGAAGCAAATGAAATATGAGATCATGGATGGGGAACATTCTGAGATAAAACTCATATTTTTCGGTGTGGAGAATGATGGGCTCTGATTCCTCATCAGATTCATCAAAAGCTATCAACATGAGGTCAAATTATTTGTACATTTCCTCATCAGAGTCATCTAGGTGGAGGGCTTTTTCTTTTGAATTCAAATTAAGCCTTTGGAAGACTTGTTCAAAAGAAGATATGGTGGAAAATGGTTGATAACCTAGACCTAAATATCGTGCACTTCTTGATATGGGACATCAATAAGCTAAGGCACTCCCTGTTCATATCGGCCTAAGCCATGTCTTTGCCAATTATGTCTATGAAAATAATGGGATGGAAAACCCGTCATTTATTGGATATTGGTAAGTGGTGGTTGTTTGGGTTCTTTTGGGGAGTAGGATTAGACAAATATTATATCCCACCATACACAAAATTTATGCTATTAGGCATCGAACCCATATTGTATATCACTCTTATGGATAAAGGTGGATCATGTGAAGACCAAAATCCTTGGTAGTTGAGATATTGAGCAGTGTGATTGTGATGTCTTGGACCACATATTCACCAATATCAAGGTTGGTGAGGTGAACCTCAAATTGGTATGATTAGGATGAAGTGGACATGGTAGGCTCATGGTTGGCTAATGTATCGAACGATGGGGAAGATGTGGGCATCTCACAGTTTGAAAATTCAACTTGTGAAACATTGGTTGATGAAGGTGAATATGGTTGTGAAGGAATTATTGTGACCAATGAAGGGGATGATGATGTGGATGGTGTGGATTGAGTTTGACCACATGTACATGTAGTTAATGATGATGATAATGAAGGTGTAGAAGTGGATGTTATGTTGGAATTAGTGATGGGAAGCTCCTCAAGAATGGGAGCTTTTTATGAAGGATTGGATGGAGTGATTGATGATATGGTGGATGGTGTGAGGAAAAGGTGGATAGAAGGAAGCATAGATTCATAAGGATTCGATATGAAGTTGAAATACTTAAACGGCTCAACATCCACTGATATGCAATGTACTTGCCCTTCATGTACGTATTTCATACATTGATGTAATATGGAAGGGACACATCTCATTTCCCTCATCCAAGGTCTTCCAAGGAGTACATTGTACACCATGGGTCCTAAGATGTGAAACAAGGTATGCAATGTTTTTACCCCTACTTCGATGGGTAAAACAATAGTGCCAACTGTATAGTAGTAAGCATCTTTAAATGCTTTCAATGTGAAGGTGGATTTAGTTATGTGAGATGCAAGAAGATTGAGATGATGGAGGTTATATGTGGTGATGATGTTAATGGAGGAGCCAATATCAATTAAGACCATTTTGAATGTCTTCCTATCAATTTTAGCCATTATATACAATGGAGGATCCACCGATTCCTATGAGATTGGTTTAATCTCAAAGTCATAAAACGTGATGGAAGGCTCCATGCATGTTTGAATACTCCCTACAAAGTTATTAAAGGTATTGGAATCTTGATATTGGAGTTTGATGGATTTTAGAATATCCATTAATGCCTCATGATGTTGGGGAGATTTTTGAATTAGGTCATAAATAGATAGTTTTTATGAAGTCATTTTTAAACTCATGGTTAACCGGTTATTCAAAGAAATGATTGACCTTTGGGGTGGTTGATGGGATTAATTGGAGGATTATAGTGGTTGGGAATGTGGATTGGTGGAGGAGTTGGAGAAATTTGGATGGGTGGTGATGGAACGGGTTGAGACTCCCTTGCTTGTGAGTTCATGGGTTGTTGAACAGATTGCTGCCATGCATATTTTTTATTGTGTTGTTGTTGACCTCAAGTTACCACATGAATAGCACCTACAAAACCTTGGTATTGTTGAACATGGTTAACTTGATTGGGAGGGGTCTTGATGTTAGACCCTCCCATTGTGGATTGCACCTCCTCATGATGAGGAAGTGGTGTTTGGAAGATACCAATATTTTGGTTTTATTGAGCTAGGGGGTTGTTAAGGTTGATGGCCCCCAAGTCAATGAGGTCTTGTACTATATCCTTAAACAAATGGTAGTTATTTATATTATGCCCATTTTGTTTATGATAAGGGTAAAACAAATGTTCCCTATAGTTTTTACCATGTCTGATGGGATCATATGGTTTGACCTCAAGAAAAGCAAGTCTATTGGTGTCATACAACCTTCAAAATATGGAAGCATAAGATTAAGATAGAGGGATGTATTGACTATTTTATCGAACATATTGTCAATGTTGGTGATTCTCCATAGTTGGTATTGTGCTTTGCATAGATTAGGTTACTAAGGACATCGTATGATAGGTAATTTGTTGTGGTGGTTGTTGCATTGGTTGTTGTTGAGCCATTATCGGTTGGCTCATGACCACTTGATTGACGTGATTGGCTTGGTTGGCCAGATTGGCCTGTATTGATTTGGTTTAGCCAAAATAATTGCTTTTGTATTGGCTCTTGTTTTGCCATTCCTTCTTTCTTGGATTAAGTATGTCATTTTGGATTTTTATCTCTTAGATGACACTAGCTTAGGCAAGAGCTTCCTCAAATGAGTGATATGTTTACAATTGAAGCATAAAAGAAATGGGTTTGAGGTAGCTCTTAGTGAATAGCTTAATAAGTTCTTCCATTGGTAGGGTGAATGGCATTTTGGTTATGATGGCCCTCCAACAATTTCCAAAATCATAGATAGACTCATCATAATTCTATCTTAAAGCATAGATATAGGACAATAAGACTGTCTTTCTTACATTAAGGGCAAATCGTTCAAATAATTGGTCAACCAATTGTTCAAAAGTATAAATACTATAATTTGGTAATTGGCTATACCACTATATTGTGTCTCCCCCCAATGTCTAAGGAAATGTGCAGAGCATGAGAGCATTATCATTTTGAATTCTAAATCATGAGTGCACAAATGTACTCACATGCTCTTTAGGGTCCTCAGTCCCTTTAAACTTGTCAAACCTTGGTATCGTGAAGTCTGCCGGATATGGCGGTGATGGTACCAAAGGGTGAATTGGTTGATTTATTAATTGACATAAGGTTGGCTTCTGGTTATTGTAACTAGGAGTATGTTGTATCAAATTATCAATTTGTTGTTGTATAGCCTTGATTCTAGGGTCTTACCTAGGAATGTGGAATCCTTGAATCACCTTATGATTCTGTGAAGGGGTGGAAAGATGTTGCAAAGTGAAAAGATGTCGATGAATAGGTAGAGTGGATTGGACTTGATGATGATGAAATTGATTGAGAAATGATGGTGATTGTTGAAAAGAGGATAATGTGTGAGGAATGTGTCTGGGTTGGCCTATGGGAATAGAATTGGTATGGGTGGATGGAGGTGTTGGAATGGAAACCACAGAAGATTGTGGTACCCAAGATGGACTTTGTGTGATGAAGGTGGGTTGAGTGGAAATTGGCTGAGGCCTAGGGTTCACTTGAACTTATTGTTGAGTTGTCTATCACTTCTTAAGAAATTTGTTCAAATGTTCCCATGCTTCATTAATTTTCATATCATTAGTGCAAGGCATGTATGTATATGGAATGGATGATGTAGGTAGGGGATAAGTGACAATGGAAATTGCAACTTGATGGGAGGAAATGGGCACTTGTAAAGCAACATTAACTTGTGCTTCATACCAGGGGTTGGTATAGGTAGATGTGTATGAAGTGCTAGGAGCACATGATGGTTGGGGAATGGAGAAATAGGATGAAGGTGCAACTGATACCTAGAAAAGAGGGTTAGTGTACACTTGGGTGAATTTGGATGACTGGGAAGGAATAAGTTCCTACTGTAAAGAAGGATCTTAATCTGGGACATTATGGATGGGCTGCAAGACATAATTAGCCAATTTGTAAAAAGCCTCTGATTTGGCCATGTTTATGTGGGTAATGGTGTGGTCAATTGTGGGTGAATATGATTCGATTTATGGAATATATGTGGAGGTGTATCTGTGTGAGACATCAATAGACTGCACAATGTGTGATGGACCCATAGAAAAATATGTGCAATATGTCTGAACCATACTGACGGGATTTACCATAGAAGTGGCAAGAAATGAAGATGAACAATCCATAGGTATATTGTTTTGGTTTAAAGATTTTTTTTTATTTCTTGTTAAGACCATAAGATACTAAACTAAATGTAAAATGTCGTGTAAATAAAATACAAAAATGGAAATTCACAAAAATCAAGTGAAGATAATCAATGCTATGTTTATACAACTATGTCTTACCTCATTCATTAATTATCTCCTTTTAATATTTTTTTCATTTTTTTTTATTTTGTGTGTTTGAATGCACTAATCTAAAATTAAAATGGGTGAATACTATGGCTAGGAATGGGCAACGAGATTCTTACTGGTGATGAAATCCAACAAGTTTGCTCGGGGGTAACCTATGGTGTCTAGGGGCAGAGATTGGTGGATGGAGATGAAGCCCACCATCACCAGATCTCAAGCAATGATTGGTGATGAAATCCAACCATTATTGTTAAAAGTGCAATGTGCAGTGTGTGTAATTCCTTTTAAAAAAACAGTTTTCTATTGTGCTCATATAATGTCAGAAAATAACTACTTTCATCAATCAAAATCAGAATCCAATATCAAAATATCAATTTTCCCAAAAGGAAGTAGAGTACACCGCTTAAGACTGCTCTCTAAATAGAGGAGGGTTCGTCTACTCCTCTGTCTTAAATCACAAAATGTGGGGGTACTTTTATTATTTTAAATATTGTTCCTACTTAAATTTCCAACCCTAGGATGCACATTACTTTATGCTTTTAATATTTCATATGCAAACAAAATATGTGGCACACCAAAAAGCCTGAATTCTTTTTAAATAAAAATGTGTTATGTGTAAATGCAACTATATGCAATAACTAATTTGATGCCTAAATGCACACTAGAATGATTATTTCTAACAAATATATTATTATGTTCTTTTTAATCCAATATCTGAAAGAAAATAGAGAAATGTAAAATGTAAAAATGTGTAAAACAAAGATTAGGGTTTTAAGGTAAGCTTACAGAGAAGCCTAAGTATTTTCCATCTTCTCTGCAAAATGCACCTGGGCACCTATGATGCCTATGAAACACACCTAGGCATTTCCTGAATGTCCCACAAACACCACAGGAAATCCATCGAGGCCAGGTGCCTTGTTATGATGGAAAGATAAAATTATTAGGAATTTATCACATCATGTAGTATAGTTAGAGTAGATAATTCAGAAGTTGCACTTGAATAGGTGGTTTATAGTAAGTTATCTAAACCAATCACCTCACCTTCATTGAATATATTCATATTTTTATTAATGCAACTTTATCTAACACACTGTTGGTCCAACTTGTGGTATTAGATCACTCATCATTCTTGGATCATGTGAAAGGAAATATCATATGTGTGTGTTGCCATGGTGAGTCCAAAAAGGAGTAGATATAATTTTGAAAAAAGAGAAGACCTTGTCATTTGGAGAAGACAAAAAAAATACTTATTTTTATTTTTATTTGTGTTTGTAGGTGTTGTATATATTTATTTCATATCAAAGGAGTTCGAGAGCTATCTAAGAAAAAAAAACTCATGCCATATGATTTATTTTCATAAAATTGATTGTTGCCATCTAAAAAAATAAAAAAAATGTTACTCTAGTGCAAGAAACATGTCATCTAAAGAAAATAATGAGCCATTTGGAGCTATTACCATTTGGAATTGTTGTTGTCTAAAATTATCATTTGGAGCTATGCCATTAAGAGTTGTTGTCGTCCATAGCCGGTGTCATTTATTGCTATTATCTAGAGTTGTCGTTTAAAGTTGTCACACAAAAAAGGTCGTATAAAGCTAGAAATATTGTCTAAAAAAGAGATTGCATATAAAAAAGAGTTGTTGTCTAAAGACATTGGTGTTGTCACATAACTTACTATCTAGAATATCCATTTGAAGTTGTTGTCACAAGCTATTATCATCTAGAAGAGCCATTTAGAGTTGCCATAAAAAAATATTGTCATGTGAGATGATTTTAAAATTGTCGTCTATTGTAAAGTTGTCTAATCAATGCATGTGCCATTTGAAAGTTAACTTCCAGTTAAGAGTTGTTGACTAAAGACTTGTGTCACAAATAAATAAATAAAACACGTGCCTAGATTTATTTAAAAAAAATACCTATAGTTTACTGGGAAGAAAGTGTTGATCTACTACATGCAAAGAAAAGGCAATTCAAAAAAGGAAAGGAGTCACAATTATATTTAAATGAATAAATAGATAATAAAATCCCACATGCTTCATGGGAAGGATATTTAGTTATTTTTATTTTTATTTTTATTATTACTAAATGCATGTGACAAGATAGTGATTTGGCATATTTCTATTTCCCTTGAATGTTTGACGTGATGTATCCCTTTTGGAAGGATATGCTTGTATCATGGTGGGTTGAAGAATTTTTCTAAAGAAGAGCATCTCTAATATCTCACATTTTCCATAAGATGGGATATTTGGACCTTCATATAATACTTTTACAAAGGATTGATTATGCTCACATGGAAGTGAGACTCTTGAACATTATGATTGGTGCAAATATCGATGTTTGATGTGACTATCTAAAGGAGACATACTTAATATTTTTTCCTACTATTCTATTGCAAAACAAAGGCATATTTTTACTCATCGAAAATAATCTTTTGAGCTAGAGGTAATTGTCCTCTTAAAGAAAGATGTTGAGAACTTTTGAAGTCTGCATGTTAACAAAATTATTATCTTGAGGGGGGATCATATGGTTGACCCAACTATAATCCAAGACTTTTGAATATCGCATGTTAACAAAATTGTTCAACTTGAAGGGGGTCATATGATTGACCCAATTATTATCCATTTTGAAGATTGAATTAGATTGCACTGCCTACTAGATATACTACTTCATTTGAGAGAATTGGAGACCCCATGTTTTATAGATAGTAGAGTATGTCCCTATTCACAGATGATTTTGTGAATTGTTATAAATGTCCCTATTCAAAAGCAATGTATTGTAACTATGATTGGTCGAGTGTGTTCCTAATCATAGATGTTTGTAGGTAAATGAGTGTGTCCCTATTTTCAACTATGTAGATGGATAACATGTGTGTACCTATACACTTACCATGTAAAATATTGGATAGTTGTGTTTGATCCTATGTTGATTGAGTTCAATGTGGTCATTCCTCCTGAGGTGAGTAGTTGAGTTTATCCCCATTCATGATGATGTAAATCATGGACTAATTTATGTGTCCTAGTCCATAATATTTTTGAACTTTTTGAGATGTTGATTCATGCCCCTATTTGAATTATGATGCAATAAGGGAGAATATTTGAAATCTATTACATCATGTAATATAGTTAGAGTAGATAACTTGAGAGTTGCACTTGAATAGATGGTTGATAGTTAGTTATACAAACCAACCACATCATATTCATTGTATATATTCATATTTTTGTTAATGCAACTCTATTCAATACCCCCTAGTCCAATGAAAAGTGTTTCATGTAGCTCCTTTGTAGATATATTCTTCATAAAGCTTTCATTTTATCCATGTGTGATAATTGATGGAATGTCTTGGAAAAGCTTATCTTATGCATCCTTATCTTGCCTAAAATTTGGATAAAATATTTCTGAAGTAATTAATTGCTTCCTTATATATTCTTCTTCCTTAATAATTCTTCCATTTGGAGTTAAAATTCTTTTGATGTGACAATTTTTTTTGTTATAGCATAGTTTTTTTTAATATTTTTTATCTCCTTGAGCCATTTCTCCATAGGTTTTTTGAACCAATATGACTCCTTTTTCAATACATTGTGATAGTAAAAATTCTCCTTCATTTATTTATAAATATTGCCCAATGATTTGGCATTTCAAATCTTCATTTGCTCTAAATATTTCATCTTTTGAAAAAACCTGTATATATACGATCCTTTAAAATTTACATCATCCCACTATGACATAACTATATATAAGAAATCAGGGTCTTTGAACCACATAGACTTGAAGGGAAATAGATTTGGATGACCATTATTGAGTAAATCAAGTCAAAAGAATGGGTTTGTGATTCGATCCTACTCACAATAAAATATCAAAGAGATTGTATAATCTATTTGCAACCATGTGTTGGATAACAAGAATCTATCCAATCCTTTTGCTATATGAGTTTATGCATTGTCTATTATCCCATGTATATTGAAAACTTAAAGGACTATAATCCAAACACCATTTGAATTGACAAATGGAGCAATATTGCATTGATTTAGACCATACTAGAGCACCACACTTCTTTTCCAAATAGGATAGAACTATGTTGAATTCTTCCCCAAGAATCCATAGTTCACAATTATGAATCATCATTGTGTTTGACAAAAATATGCTAAGGTCCTTCCAACATATTTCATGAGGAGTAACTATGGTTGGAGCATATACATTTATAACCCCAAATTTGATGTTTTTCTCTTTCCTACAAAATAATCTAACCCAAATATTTTTTGCTTCTAACAATTGTCCATCCCATTTTTATTTTTCCCATATTATTTTTTATTTTATTTTACATGGTCGAATTGGTAGCCACCACGATGATTTAGGCATGTTGTTCTATCTTTTATGGTCACCACAATACTCTACATTATCTTCCTTGAAACCCACCATACATTACTTCGCATAGTCCACCCCTATAACCACCATGTTGCAATCATTTTAAACCTTCTACATCGTTGAAAGCACAAGGAAAGGGACAAGCGTTCAGTCTAGCGAGGCATGATATTTAAACCTTGGGCGTTCATCCCCCTTAAAGGGTTTCATCGCATTTGTTCCATATTATTGCAATACCACCTAAAGCTACTATAGAAGAAACTCTTAGGCAAACACCCATCTCCTAATTATTTTTAAAAACATCCTTACATTCCTCATTACTTGATTTTATTTATTGTAGTAAAGTAAACTTGGGACTATAACAACCTATTAATTCCCTAATAACTCTTTTTTTGGGGACTTATTCATACCCCTAATATTCCATGATATTATTTTTATCATCACTTTTTATTTTTATTAGTGGGCTTAGCCCCACTTCTTGTTAATACATGCAATATTTTTATTTGGCTTTCCAAATTGATATCCCTTTGAGTTTATTTTTTTCTTTGTTCATGTTTCGATGACCTTCCTCTCATTATCCATTCCCACCAAAACTTTCATCTTCATCAATATTTTATATTTTTCTATATTGTTCATAATGAGACATCTTCTAAGGACTTGTTACCCTAAAGAATATGAAATGTGAGGAATAGCCTCATAAAAACTTTATTCTTTATGTTGCCCTAGAAATCCTAAAGTGCAAGGATGATCCCCCATAATAATTACTTTCTTATGCTGCCTAAAAACCCTAAATTATCATGGATATCCTCCATATACATTTCTTTGTTATGTTTCTTTTGAAACCCTAAAGTGCAACGAATACACTCTATACTACTTTCATTTTTATTGCAAGGAGAAGATTTTATGCTACTTGAGGAAAATGAAGATTATTTACTTGGATTAAACTTGTCCTCCTTCACCTCATTCACTTTAAAATTTACCTTCCCATCTTCCTTCACACCTTTAACTTTTTTTTTATTTTGAACTTGTGCATTGTAATTCCTCATCCCCTATGTCATTTTTTCTTCTAATGTTTGAATCGAGTGAATTATAATGGTCTTTCCCATTTGATGATGGAAAAGGGTTTTTTTTACCACTTTCTTAGGAGTGGAGAATCCTTGATTTGACCCAACTTCTTCTATGATACGATCTCCTTGTTTCATATTGAAGTTTGCCTCATGCCCAAAATTTTCTCTCTCCTCCATTATTTTCACTTTGCAATCTCTTCCTATGTTTTGATCTCATGATATTTGCAGTATAAAAATGAAATGTTTTCATAATCCACTTGTAGCCCTTGAGGATTAGGTGTATTGGTAAGTGCTTGTATAGCCAAACACTTACCAAGAAGACACCTAGGTTCAAACCTCTAGGACAACTTGTTTGCAAAGGTAGTAGTCTGATATGAATCCTATGAGTGCGCGCCAAACCGATGATGATGGCACAAATCCTGAGTGACTAGTGGTCTCCTTCATGGGGTTAACAATAATGAGGTAGAATATGTTTGGTGGAAGTAGCCCTTGTGGTTTGAACCCTGCACTTGTTAGTTACTAAAAATAGTGTGGTTGTGACCAACTCTCCTATGTAACAAAAAAAAATCCACTTGTTGATCCCATTCTCTTGATTCAAATATAATCCCAATGGACTATGGTAAAGGTTTTTAAATATCTATGGCAACACATATTCGAGTGTATACAACATGTCTTCCCTCCTTAATAGTTGGCCCCTCCTCAATGAAATCTCTTAGAGTATTGCCAATGTTTTTTAAAACCTCCTTAGTGATGAGTTGATAAAGAAGTTTAAAAAGCCTAATTTACACCGAAAACCTTTTAATGGTCTCTATATCCATAGAAAATCTCTCACTCCATGGTCTTAGATATAATGCATCTTTACCTTTAAACCAAGGACCACCATCAATTATTTTATCCCTTATTTTTAAAGTGGAGAAGATAATGAGAATAAATCCTTTCGGAAGAAAAGTCATGGAGCAATTTAAATTCACTTCCACTTCCACTTGATCCAATTTTAAATCTAAAAAAAATGTGGTCATTATCCATGGAACTTATATATTAACCCTTTGATTTTAAGAACCATTATATACTACTCAATCATCTCATCCTTGATAATTACTTTTGGTTAGTATTTACTACCTAGATAGGGTTTGCCATATATTCACTCTTCCTCGTATTGCTAACTAGGGCATCCGTACTTCTAACCAAGGCATCCTTGCTTCTAATTAGGACTTTCAAAAATAACTTGCTTGCTATGTTACCTAAATTTTTTCACATGAATCTTTCAGTTTTTGTGTTTCTCCTAAGAACTAGAACAAGAAAAAGTGGAACTCACTCCTTGCTTGCACTTTTCTTCCTACTTCCAGCTTGCTCCTCACTTGCATAACACAAAGAGTATATATGCATCCATGTTAATGTCATATAATATTTTTAATATTATACTTTTTCGTTTTTGATGGATGATTTTTTTGACCTTTAAGTGAAAAGTTGAACTACTTATGCACCTTCAAGATTGAAAGGTATTATATAAAATTTAATTTTTTCCTTATACAGAACAATTTTCATTTTACCATTTCTTTGAAGAATAAAATAATTGTGAAGGGCCTCAAAGGTTGTAATATTGAATCTCATTAAATATATAGTCACAACTCAAATCACTTAACAATAATATTTAAAATTTAATGGTAAATGTATCTTTAATATAGAGTTCTTTTTTGTTGAGAAAACCATTATAGTAGCATATTCATTTTTATATAAAATTACTCAACAATAATATATAAAAATTTAATGGTAGATGTACCTTTAATTTAGGGTTTGTTTTGTTTAAGAAAACTATTATAATAGCATTTTTCTGAATATGTTATAATAACATATAACATATATATTTTTTGGCTAGATAATAATAGGTTGTACTCAGGTCCCCCACTCTTGACAAATTACAACTCTCTTCTTTAGAGCTTGAGAGTTTACAAATAGATACACTCTTCATCTCAATTGAGATGCTATAGCTAGAAACCTACATCATTTTACATAAAATGTCTGAATTCTTAATTTTTATTTTCTAGATCTTTTCAAATTTTTGTATGAATACAAATATTCCAAAATTCAACATCCTTCTTGATATTTTTCTATAACAACCTTCACAATACCAAAATTTCACCTCTCCTATCTATGCATTGCGTCTTAGTAGATTAATATTTCCAAAACATCGAACTATCATAGTTTGCTTTACCAAATCTAGATTGCTAGTTTCCTTCGTGAGACACAAGTGCAACCACAAAAATTATAATAAATAGTTTATATAAAAACACATTATTGTTATAAAATAAAGTAGATAGTACCAATGGAAAACATTAAATTAAATATTAATCATTTTTTGATTCAGGTAGTCAACATTTTCTTATCAGTTGTAGCTAAACTTACTACTTCCTCTAACCACAAAAAGGATAATTTAACTTCACGATCCTTAATCAAAACCCCTCTATTGGCTAGCCTACCTACATATTTGTTTCCTTCCCTTAATGTATGTGTAAACCTAATTTCTTCAAACTCTTTAGCAAGATCTTGAATTTCCACAATTATCTCTTGTATGTTCCATGGAGCCTTTGCTTTCCTCAAAATTACATTTATTACTATGAGAGAATCACATTCCATCCATACTTTATTCCATTTCATTTGTTTGCATATTTCTAACCCTTCTATAGTTGCTTGAGCTTCAACTTAATTATTTGTCTTAAATCCACTATTGAAAGTGTAATGAGGCAAAATCTCTTCTCTATTATTTCTAATTATTCCTCCTCTTGGCCTTGGATTTCTTTTAAATGCTCCATAAATATTCAATTTAACCGAATCCACATCCAATGGTTTACACTTTATATTATTTGCCTTATTTTTGCTTCTCTTGTACCCAACATCAAAATTCCATATAATGACTTGACTCCATCTATTAAGGCTCTCTACTTCCAGATTAGGGATTGGGTGAGTTGATAGGGTTAGTTTAGACTCATCTATGGCTAAACATATCTTCCTTTTCACTACCTCTAAACTTCTGTCCTTTCCTTTAAATAGTATTTTATTTCTTTCTAGCCATACAGTCCAAAGTATTGTATCTTTTGATATATCCCATACTGTCTGTAAAACCTCACTAAATAATATAATATATATATATATATATATATATATATATATATTTAATAAGCTATGTGTGGCTTCTATTGGGGGCCACTCCTATTACAAAAATAAAACATTACATTGCTCTCATTAAATTTCTATCAAGTTAATTAAAACATACCCATCTTTGCCTTTCTATAAAAGATATTCTCCATCTTCCTCAAATTGCTAAGTTTCCATAATCAACTATTTTTTTTAAGGAACTAACAAAAGGAACAACCCTTACATGACACATAACTTCACTAGATAGAAGAAAATTAAACATAACAATCATCCATCAAAGAGCAAATTAGTTTGATTATTTTTCTTTCATAGCAAAGGTTGTTCCTCCTTTAGAGTGGCAAGATCTGAGAATGCATCTTTGCACTTCAAGCTCCTAAGATAATATCTAGTCGTAACACATTTTGTAGGATCTTCATTTTTAGAAAACTAACCTTCACGGATTGTTTCATAATTAACTTCAAGAATACCATCTGGGGTGCTAATATTTTTTATATAACCGTTTGGATGGTTTTTAGTAACCATCTGGATTTTATCAATGATCTGATTCAAATTCTTGTTGCTCGCATGATTCCTATTGGACAATTGGTGCATCTAGAGGATGAACTTCTTTATTTTGAATTGGGACATTTGAAGGTTTCAAATCATTTGCATGCAGGGCCTTATCCTCCACCAAGGAGGAATCAAAGCATGATTGGATGATCGAGCATATCTTCTTTAGGTGGCCATATTGTTGACAACCATAACATCTTAGGGAGAAGTTTTCATATTTAATATTTTGGATCCATTCCCCTTTGCTTGAGGAGATAGTAATGGATTGAGACCCAAAAACTGAAACATCCATCCAAATAACCAATCTTGCTTTACTCATATTAATTTTACTGGAAAAATTTTCCTTTGTTTGGACATCCATATACTAGAATGCACCAATGGCATTACCGATTTTGGTGAATATCTTATCTCCCCAAAACTCCATAGGAAGAGCATAAAGATTCACCCAAATTGGGAAGCCATTAACTTCTATAAAGGGGTTGAAACTAGGAGTCCAAGTTCTTATATAGACACCTATTTGTCTGAAAAACCAATTATATCTATAATCATTACCCTATCTTTATTCGCTAAATTAGAAAAGGCAACATTTTTTTTTGGTAGGAGAGTTACTTAGAATTCTGTATTGGTCCACCAATATTTATTGTATCCTTTTAGATCCTCCAAGCTTGGTCTTTTGCCCTTGAGTTTGCAGCTAATTGTTTGAGCTTCATGATCAATCAAATCCAACTCAAATTCATCCTCTAAAATTTTGATAGAGGGCAGAGGTTCATCCACCCGCAATCCAAAGATCCCTGAGAGATATTTCTTTTGATCGAAGAGGCTTTCTCACAAACTGAAGGGATGGTCTAAGAACAACCTTCTTTCTTCAACGCTTGATTGCACTTAGGGTTTTCACCCCTTTTGCAAAGACTATAGCTAAATTTATCACTTTATTCCATCACTAGACTGCAACTAGGGTTTACACCCCTTTCAGGTTATCATCCATACAATCTAAAGTATTGTATATATCCCATATTGTCTGTAAAGCCTCACTATATATATATATATAAGCTATGTTTTGCTTCTATTGGGGGGCACTCCCATTACGAGAACAAAACATTACATTGCTCTCATTACATTTCTAACAAGTTAATTAAAGCATAACCAACTTTATCTTTCTATGAGAGATATTGTTCATTTGCCCTTCTATCAAAGATATTCTTCATCTAATTAGCTATAAGCTTATTGCAGTGGTAAGGGTTTTGGCCTCTCTTTGAGAGGTCCAAGGTTCAAAACCCACTCAATTTGAAAGGACCTTGATCCCTCTTAAAAACATGTGTAAACTCATTGAAAAAAGATATTCTTCATCTTCCTCAAACTACTAAGTTTCCACAAAACTCCTTTTATATCAAAAGCCTTCAAAAATTTAAATTTTTTCAAGATGAAATTTAGCACCGTGAATGGCTAAAATATTTGTTGCCCAACTTCTATATCTAAAAATATCTTGTCTATAACAACCTCACAATTTCTTAGTATATATTTTTAGGATTTTTTTTCATTCTCCTAATATTCCAAGATATTAATTTTGTTGTTATTTTATTTATTTATTTGTGGTTTTAGCCCCACTTCTTGTTAACACTTGTGATATCTGCTTATGTTTTCCCATATCAATATCTCTTTGTGTTTATTTTTCTCTTTGTTTTTGCTTCTTAGGTCTTCCTCGTTTTTTTTTTCATTCCCAACAACACTTTCATCTTCATAATTCTCTTCAATATTCTCACACTGCTCATAGTAAGATTTATCATCTTTAGGTTTACCTTGTTTTGAAGGATATGAAGTGCAAAGAATAACCTCAAAAACACAATTTTCTTTATGTTCCCCTACAAACCCTAAAGTCTAAGGGTGCTCTTCTATAGCAATTACCTTCTTATTCTGCCCTAAAAACCCTAAATTGTTATGGGTTTCCTCCAACCTCATTTCTTTATTATTCTCCTCTTGAAACCTTAAAGTGCAAGGGATAACATTTTCACCACTTTCACTTTTATTACTTGAAGAGAATTTTATACTACTTGAGGAAAATAAAAATGATTTACCTGGAATAAACTTGACCTCTTTTGTTGTCTTTGTTTTAGGATTTGTCTCCACATATTCTTTTGCCCCTTTAATTCCTTTTGAACTTGCCAAATGATATTGTAGATAGGCTTTCTTTACCTCTTCTTTTGGAGTAGAATATCCTTGATTTGATCTAGCTTCTATTATTGTATGATTTCCTTGCTTTGTCTTGAAGTTTATCTCATTGCTAAAAAATTTTGCCTCTTTCTTCATAGTATTTACTTTGCAAACTCTTTCCATATGTCCAATCTCATAACAATTGTGGCAACGAAATGCAATATTTTCATAATCTACTTGTTGATCCCATTCTCTTGATTCAAACTTAATCTTAATGGATTGTGGCAAAGATTTTGAAATATCTATAACAACACATATTCGAGTATATATAGCATGCTTTTGCTCCTTAGAAGTTGGTCCTTCCTTGAGGATTTCCCCTAGGATATTTATGATATTCTTCAAAACATCCTTATTTACAAGCTGATATGGATGTCCAAAAAGCCTAACCCACACTAGAATCTTCTTAATAGTTTCTATCTCAATAGAATTTTTTTTATTCCATAGTCTCAAATAAAGTGCATCTCTTCCCCTAAACCATGGGCCACCAACCATTATTTTATCCCTAATTTATGAATTGGAAAAGATGATGAGGAAAAAACCTTTAGGAAGAAAAGTTATAGAATAATTTTAATTCAATCCCCACTTCCACTTGATCCAATTTTGAATCTCCAAAAACCCTAACCATGATCTATGGAACTTACATATTAACCCTCTAGGGCATCCTGATATCTAGTTAGGGTATCTTGACTTCCTGTTAGAGCTTTCAAATATGACTTTCCTTTCATAATAGCTAATGTGGCTCACTCTTGGCTTGCACTCCCTCTTGGTTCGCACTCCCTCTTAGCTCACACTCTATCCTGGCTTGCACTCTCTCTTGACTTGCACTCTCTCATGCCTCACACTTGCTCCCAACTTGCACTCCCTCTTGGCTCATAATTGCCCCTGTCTCTTCTTTTTCTCGATGTTCATTCGCTTCAATAATTTTTTGGAAATAATATTCAATGCATTTGTGGTAAGGGTTTGAAGCATTGATGCACTCCAGATGAACCTATCGCTCTTTTGCCATGACTGAATCTTGGCTCGCACTCCCTCTTAGTTTGCACTCCCTCTCAGTTGTCACTTGCTCCTAGCTTGCACTCTCTTTGTCTTGCACTCGCTCCTGGCTTGCACTCTATTTGGATTCACACTCATTCTTGGATTACACTCCCTCTTGGCTTACAATTGCCCTTGTCTCTTCTTTTTCTCAAAACTCCTTCGCTAATTTTCCACGCATTCATGGTAAGGGTTTGAAACATTGATGCACTTTGGGTGAACCTAATGCTCTTTCATCATGACTAAATCTGGGCTCACACTCCCTCTTGGTTCACACTCTCTTGGATTGCATTCATTGCCAACTTGCACTCTCTTGGATTTTTGCACTCACTCACACTCCCTTCCAGTTGCACTTACACTCACTTTTAGTTGTAGTTGTAGCACCCTAAAATTGGCACGGTTAAAACATTAGTAAAAAGATAAAATATTAAAATTTGAATTTCAACCCCAAACTGCCCGTTAAACCGCCTTTTACCCGCTTTCCCCATTTTTCATGCCATTTTTAGGATTTGTTTTGACCGTTGGACGATATCGTCTCAGATTAGACGAAATCGTCCCCTATCTGACGAATTCATCTGGAACAGAACGTCCAGACGATTTTGTCCCAAAACCAAATTTTCATAATTAGCTTCTGTTTCAACAGCCTCTCCAACTCGGGCAGAAGCGTGTCTGTGCAGTTGGAGATTTCCCTGTTGGAGATCTCCCAGATTGGGATGATCCCCAACCTCCCAAACCTCTTCCTAAGCCTATATAAACTAGGATTTTCTAGTTTACCCCCACTCACCCTACTGACCCCTTGATTCTAATTCCGAACCCCTTAGCTGACAGATTTAATTCCTTATTCCCTCGTACTACTGTCTGTGTTCTATATTTTTCATTTTTATTGCAGGAACTCTACTATTTTTAGTCGAAGCTAGCTTGGATCGTCTCGGACGATCTCGGACGATTGCGGATGATCTCGTACGATTGGAGGCGATCCTGACTGTAGTCCAGATTGGGAGCAGTCCGAGTTTAGAGTTTGCATTTTCTTAGCTTTTTCTGTATTTTTCATATCAGACCTCTGCACTATTTTAAGTTATTATGTTTTATGCATCTTGGAGTTCACCTCATTTAGCACAATCGCATGATAAAGTTAAAATCAACCATTAAAACTACTGCATTTCCTTATTTTTTTATTAGAATCTATTATTCAGGCATGTTTGTTGTTATTTCTACCCTTATCCTTTGCTTTTGCACTTGCATATTTGGTATTTTGTATCTGTTTTTGTGATTGCAGGTTTCTGACGAATTCGTCATATTTCAGATGATCTTGTCTGATTTCAGATGACCTTCTATGATTTGGGATGATTACGTACAAACTGAGATGATCTGAACTGCTACAAGACTCAGAATCTCCATCAGACATCCGGGATCAGGTATGACACCTTCTAGTTAGCATATTCTCTATTATTTGCATCCATTTCTATTTTTTGTATTCATTTAAATCAGCATTGGCATATAGAATAGTTTAGATTCATATCGGCCAAACCTAGGAGTTGAATGATTAAAGCACGAAATGAACACATCAAACACACTATCAACCTAGGCATGGAAACTGCCATTCAAAAGTTTCCTGGTGAACCCACCATCCATCAAAAATTCACCCTTATACACCTCCCCTGAGAGGCGGGACCTTCAAAGGGCCTCTCAGTCTGAGGTATTGTCCCATCCTTTTCCCATCCCCCTTCTGGGCGCGGATCCTATAGCTTGAAGGTAAGGATGCAAAAAATTTGGAGCGATACATTTTGGTGAACCCGACGTGAAACAAAAAAAAACCTTTTGAAAAAAAACCTTTTAAAAGAAAAAATAATAATAAGAAAACAAAACATAAATGCATTTAGACTTAAGAAAATTTGCATGTCATATTTAGATGGTAGACTATAATAAGAGACGAGTTGTCACCATTAATGTTGAAAATCAATTAGCAGCTATAGAGATTACTTCTGTGCTTAGAGTACCTCAAACAAATAGGGTTCAACCTTTGTGGGACGAACTTGATAGGAGATTGGATCTCATTTCATCTAGAGCAACCGAACTTAGGCAAATCAAGAGGTTTGTCCTAGATAGAATCCTGGATCCCGATCAAGTAATTTTGTATCATGAACTTCAGAGAGCTTGCCATAGGTGGTTAGCAGATAAAAGAGCCCTTGTGTCTTCTGAGTTATATACCTTTGAGGAATACCTTGAGAATGCAGTTGTAGTACATAAATTTTTGTCTCGTATAGAGGACCAAGAGGTCGTTCTTACAGATAGACAAATATGGAATAGAGTTCCCAGAGCTGTGTTGTATCGAGAGTATTGCCATGAGATTTATTTTTACAAGACAGAATCTGAAACAGATAATATCACTATAGCACACTTTATCAAGTTCTTGAAAAACCATTTCCAATTTGAAGAGGAGCATTTTATGACTCTTGATGAACTTGATCCTATCAATGATATTCATAAACTCTTTTTAGAAAACTAAGCTATCATTTTATTATTGCTATTTCTTGTATTTAGTGTGTTGTTTATTGTCTTTATAAGCATAAAAACACAAAAACAAAAACAAAATAAAATCATAACAAAAAAAAAAATCAAAACATTTTCTCTTTTAAGCATTATAGTAGGTATATAATTAAAATATATACCTCCCAAATCTATTGCAAATATATCAATATATATTTGCTAAAATTTAAGATTTAGACATAATGACTAAACTCAGGAATGGAAAACAAATTGAAGTAGAAGAAGATTGGTTAGGAAAAACCACAAATAAACCAGATGCCCTTCTTGAAGACCCAATTCAGGAAGAAGTAACCTTAAACCAACAAGAAGAAGAATTTGTGGATGCAAATGAACAAAAAGAAAATGATAGAGAGGAAGGATCCTCATCTCCTAAAATAACTCCAGAAGGAGCTGTTACTTTTGAGAACATAGACCATTTTTGGAAATTCCTCCATGATAATATGGGCACCCTTAATAGAGCAGTTCATATGGACAAAGATCAAATTAGTGACACTCAAGCAACCCTAGAAGACATATATCACACACGCACTAATCCTTTGTCCTTTGTTGATCAAGAGAGTGATCAAGCTGGACCGTCCAATTTGGACATGGCTGCTATAATCCAAAACATGCAACAACAACAGGCTACCCAACCACCTAGAGTGCCTGTTACCAAGCCAAGGGTTATTCCCACACAAAAGAAACCTTCATTCACTACTTTATTTTGCCAAACTATTGATCAATATACCTCAAATCAACAAAAGCCTAAAACAAAGCCAAATACCAATTTCCAACAATCTAGGATACAACATAATGCTACAACAAATCTTCTTCATAATACTCTTCCTACCAACCATTTGCATAACAGCAATATAGCATCTAATCCTTATGTCCCGCCCTCCTACGGTCATAAATCCCATACTCATGTACCACCAAACCAATATGGTGGACAAACTGGTAATTTGGAAGCCATGGTGAAATAGTTAGTCTCTCGCATGGACCAGATAGATCCCTACCGTCCCTCATACAATTATCGAGAGATGTGTAGTCAACCTCTAGATCCTATAGTTGTAGCACAACCATATCCCAAACACTTTCCTATGCCTGTCCTACCTATATATAAAGGAACCGAAGATCCCATAGAGCATCTTCGTATGTTTAGGATAGCCTGTCATGACATATCACATGATGATTTGCTATTACTAAAAATGTTCCCGAAAAGTTTAGGGGGGATGGCATTGGAGTGGTATTATCAACTGCCTACTCATTCTTTGAGAAATTTTGAAGAGACCGTTGAGTCTTTTGTGCATCAATTTAGTGCCTATATCGAAAGGCATGTAACCATTAAAGATTTGTACAACCTAAAACAAGACAAAGATGAGTGTTTTGCTGACTTCTTAGCTCGATGGAGACAGTTGATAGGAAAATTACACTTTGTGTTACCTTATCGGGAAATGTTGGATATTTTTATCAATAATTTACAAGAACAACTATCCTATGAATTATCAATCTGCTACCTTGACCACCTTCGATCAAGCTATAGACTTAGCTCGAAGGGTGGAAGATGCTCTCATTAGAAGAGGTCAGCTCAAAAAGAAAGATGATGAGAAAACATCCAGAAATCAATATAAAAATAAACAAGTTGTGGGTGACGGAGTCACTGATAGCAGAAACATTGCCAATGTTAACACTGCGAAAACAACAGAGAAGTTCATATTGAAACCTCTTGATAAACCACCTCGAGAATTTACTAGGTTAAATCAACCTTTATCAACCATTCTCCCACGAGTTACTAGCATGAGGATTGATCCAATTACCGACTATCCGGGAACTTGATCCAACCATACCCGGATACAGAGCTGATTTGCATTGTGATTTCCATAGAGGACCTGGACATGCTACCAACTCTTGCAAAATATTAAAACATAAAATACAAGATTTAATTGATAACAATGAGATGGAGGTGCAAGCCTTCCAACCTAAACAAAATCCTTCTAATAACGCCCAAAAGAGTATTCCTCAAAGTCAGAATCAGAATGTCAATCAATCATTGGACATATTTCAACATCCTTTACCAAAACATGGTAAAGAGGTGGCCAATCAAATTGAGCATCACAATGTTCCTCCTCCTACCCGATATGTAGGGACTATTAGTGGACAATTACCTATTCCTGATCCTCAAATATTTGACACAACTTTATCCATAGTTACGTCCAGACCCCTATATAATACGCAAACACTTGATTTTAGTGATGTAGAATCTGATACTGAAAGTGACATGGAAATCACCTCCAATCAATCGAATAGTTCTGAAAATGAATCAGATCCTATTCAACCTATCACCAGTTCTATGGTTCCAGAAGAACCATTTCCAAGAAGAGTTACTACTCGACCCTCCTCTCATCAGTTCCTTTCTAATGAACAAGCCATAAATGCTAGACCGAGACCAATTCATCATCCTCAAAATAATATTGTAGGTACCATCGGAGTCGTTACCCGACAACAGGCTCAAAACTCTCAACAGGATCAAACTCAGAATGATGGATCAGCTCCATTTGTTTTGAAAAATCCCAATAAAGGGAATCATATGCCTAATGTTCAACCTAAGCCTCCGTATAATATTAATGAACAATTATCCAATACTACAGCTAGAATTTCCCTTTTGGACCTTTTAAGATCTTCTCCTACCCATAGGGATGAATTAATGCTCACATTAAGCCAAATGATGGTACCACAAAATATTCAGCCTGAAGCCATGTCTAATACTATCATAACTCGAGAAGTCGATTGTATTGACTTTCGAGATAGAGATATACCACAACATAGTTTACATAAGGATAACCCTTTATATATTACTGCCCTAATTGGGGATGTAGCCGTTAAACGCGTCTTGATTGATAATGGTTCATCTTTAAACATATGCACTTTTGACTTCTACCAAATATTTGGCTTTAGAAGTGACGAAATGAAAAGAACTGATATGATTATAAAAGCCTTCAATGACGAGACACAAGAAACGTGTGGAGTCATTACTATACCCTTGCAAGTTGGTCCTAGAACCTTAGACACGACCGTGTTTATTGTACATTGCCCAACATCGTACAATATACTTTTGGGTCACCCTTGGATCAACGCGATGCGAGCGGTTCCATCCACTTTACATCAGTGTGTTAAATTCGAATTTAAAAACCAGTTGGTTACCATTCATGGTGATCCTAGACCCTTTGATATGTGTGCTTTGGCAGAACCGGTTGGAGTTCAATTTTGCCCTGCTCTGTCATCCACACATCCTAATTCTCATCATCCACCCAAACGTGTGAAACACACACCCATAACCTCATCTACTCCTTCAACTACACCTATACATATAGCTCAACCATCTTCTGAACAAACCACATTAGGACCTCGAAAAGATCCCAAAATTACAACCAATGCTTCTTGTTTTACCCCTATAACTTCCATACCGATAGACTCATCCATCGATATCCCTATAACATCATCATCCACTACAGGCATTCTTTCCACATCAGAAGATCAAGGAAATGTTCCTTCTACCTCTTATGCTCTCACTGATGAGCTCTTACCTGATTTATCTAAAATTCTTATATCAGAAGAAACCAACACTGCTATGCAAACTTCCCTCCTTTTAAATAAACTCCCACCCTCTCCTCGTACCTTGGGCCTCCCACAGCCTATGGGAAGTATCTACCAAGTCGGGAGTTGTGCTTTCATTTATAAGGGATATGATTGGGGAAGAATCCCCAGAAACATTAAGATACATTGTGATGGGTATGCTAGATGCTATTTTGCTAATGATTATCTTAAAGCTAAGCCCATAATGCTTAAATTGGGATATAAAGGGAAAGGTTTGGGACCTTTCCAAAATGGTATGAAAGAACCTTTTGAGGTAGAACCGTGGCCTGCCCGCTGTGGTGTGGGCCTATTTTCTAGTAAAGGTCAGCCCTTTCCATTTGAGGATGATGACCATCTCGTATGTTATCAAGATTATCTAGATAAACAAGATTCTTTGTGTCTAAAGAATAATTCTTTTACCTGCAATATGCTATCCATAGCCTACCCTGAGATGATTGCCGAATCCGACGATGAGTTGGAAGGGGATATCTTCCATGATGTCTCCATTGAGGAATTGTTATATAATGAATTTTATTTTGATGGCTCTATTCCTAGTATAGCCCAGCTTGAGGCCTCGACTTCTCAAGACGAATTATCCAAGTTAACCTTGGAAGAATTACAAGAATTAGGTGTTTCATCCACCCCACCTAATTTTGAGAGAGATTTACATATGGAAGTTGAAAACGTTATAAAAATTAACATTGGAACCGAACATAACCCTCACATAATTAATATTGGATCAGAATTGAGTCAAGAAAAACAAGATAAATACATTTCATTTCTTAAAGACTATGAAGATGTCTTTGCTTGGACATATGAAGACATGCCAGGTTTGGACCCTTCCATAGTTATGCATCATCTAGTAGTCCATCCAGATGCTAAACCTGTTAAACAGAAACTTCGAAAAATGCATCCTAAAGTGGCCTTACTAGTCAAGGGAGAACTAGAAAAACTGTTGAAAGTCATTTTTATACAAGCCATTGATTATGTTGAATGGATCTCAAATGTAGTTCCAGTAACTAAGAAAGAAGCCACTAAAGTTAGGGTTTGCACCGATTTTAGAGACATTAATGTTGCATGCCCTAAAGACGATTTTCCTCTTCCCAACATGGATCAGATCATTGACTTTACTGCTGGAAGTGGAATGATATCCTTAATGGATGGATTTTTTGGTTATAATCAGATCAGGATAGCTCCTGAAGATCAGGCCAAAATAGCCTTTATTACCCCTTGGGGAACCTTTTGTTGGAAAGTGATGCCATTTGGTTTAAAGAACGCAGGCGCAACCTATCAACGAGCCATGACTTATATCTTTCACGATATGATGCATGATATCCTACATGATTATGTAGATGATATTATAGCTCGTTCCATCAAAGAAGATGATCATTTAAATGACTTAAGGAAAATATTTGATCGGTTAAGGGAATATCTTATCCGACTAAATCCAGCTAAATGCATATTCGGAGTTAAGTCCGATAAATTATTAGGGGTTATCGTTTCTTTACGTGGCATTGAAATTGACCCTCTCAAGATCACGGCTATCACAGATATGCCCGCACCCACCAATATATCAGAATTACGAAGTTTACAAGGTAAGCTTCAAGCTATTCGTCGCTTTATTGATAAGTTGGCAGACAAAACTGGACCCTTTCTTAAACTTCTTAAGAAAGATGTCTCTTTCCATTGGGACGAAGAATGCCAAGAAGCATTTGAACTCCTTAAGCAATATCTCCTCAAACCACCAGTGCTTTCCCCACCTAGATCTGATCGTCCTTTTATCTTGTACATTTTTGCTTTTGATTTTGCCTTAGGGGCTATGTTAGCTTAGCTTGACGATGAGAAGAAAGAACGTGCTAATTATTACATTAGCAGAACCTTAATCAGTTATGAAACTCGCTATACCATATTAGAGAAGTTATGTCTTGCAGTCGTATTTTCTACATAGAAACTATGACATTATATGCTCAATCAAAAAACGTATGTTATTGCCAAATTCGACCCTTTGCGATATCTCATGAGTCGACCGTATTTATCTGGTCGCACAACCAAGTGGGTTCTTGCGCTAAGCGAATTTGAACTCACCTTCATAGGACAGAAGTCTGTTAAAGGTCAAATCATAGCAGATCAATTAGCTGCTGCACCTTTAGAATCTACTCATCCCCTCATCATTGAGTTTCCTGATGAATGCCTTAAACTAGAGGCAGACCATTCAGAGCAATGGTCCCTATACTTTGACGGAGCCCGATGCATGAGTGGGGCTGGTGCGGGTATTATTTTAATATCTCCACAAAAACATCTTATACCTCTGTCCTTCAAATTAACATTTGCTTGCACCAATAACACTGCTGAATATGAAGCTCTTATCCTTGGATTACGAGCTGCCTTGGCATTGAAAATTAAAAGTTTATTGGTTTTCGGTGACTCCCAACTTGTCATAAACCAAATCAATGATGTTTATCAAACCAGAGATGATAAATTACGCCCATATAAAGCATATGTTTTGCAGTTATTATCCTTGTTTGATCAAGTTACTTTGGAAGCTATTCCTCGAACTAGCAATCATGCGATTGACGCTATGGCTGCAGCTGCATCTCTTCTACCCTTGGAGTTAGACGATGAATATGCTACCATCATTATTCGTCGACTCTAGGAACCCGCTTCAAGCAAATCATGCTTAGAACCTTTGGATGTGTTTCTCATCAATGAAACAACTCCTGAACCATGGTATACTGATATATTTAATTTTTTGCAGAAAGGAACCTTCCTTGATGGTTGTACTAGCAACCAGCGTAGGTTATTACGTAGACAAGCAAGTCGCTTTGTGATTATTGGTAATACCTTGTACAGAAGATCTTTTGAAGGCATCTTACTGAGATGTTTGAATCTAGAGGAATCTAGATCAGCTTTGAATGAAGCCCACAATGGATCTTGTGGGGGACATTTTAGTGGTAACGCCATTGCTAAGAAACTCCTTCGGATAGGATATTTTTGGCCTACCATGGAAAATGATGCACATAATTATGTGCGACATTGCGACAAGTGCCAGAAACACGCTGACCTTGTCCATGCGCTTGCACAAGAGCTACAGGCTATTTCATCTCCTTGGCCCTTTTCAAAATGGGGCCTAGACATCATTGGAAAAATCAACCCTGTGTCATCCGATGGACACAAATTCATCATAACCGCCATTGAGTATTTCACGAAGTGGGTTGAAGCTATGCCATTAGCTTCTTGCACTGGAACACAAGTTTCCAAGTTCATTTTTAATCAAATTATTTGTAGGTTTGGAATTCCTGCCAATCTCATTTTCGATAATGGAACTTGTTTCAAAAATAAAGATGTCAAGAAATTATGTCAAAAATATAAAATTCAACATCGCTGGTCCACTCCCTATTATCCTCGGGGTAATGGTCAAGCGGAAGCATCTAATAAAACCTTAATCAAAATTCTCAAAAAATTGGTCAATAAAACCGGTCGAGATTGGCACATTCAGTTATATCCTGCTTTGTGGGCCTATCGAACTAGTGTTCGAACCCCCACTGGAACTTCACCTTTTGTCTTAGTTTATGGTGCTGAAGCCATTTTTCCCTTTGAATTAGAAGTTCCTTCTTTAGCTCTACTACTTCAAGATACTTGAAGTAGGGGATGAATATCGTCGTTGGCAGATTTAGTCGACTAGAACTTCTAGATGAAAAGCGCATCAATGCTTTGGAGCATCTTCGCGCCTACCAAAACAAGCTTAAGAGAGCATATCTTAAGAAAGTTCATCCTCGATCTTTTGAGATCGGTGACCTTGTCTTAAAAGAAAATCAAAAAAATACTAATGCAACTAAAAACCTTAAAGGTAAATTCGAGCCCAACTGGCTTGGACCATATGTCATCACTGCTAAGTTTGGATCAGGAGCATACAAATTATCTACCTTAGATGGTAAAGAACTTAAAGAACCTATGAACATTATGCATCTCAAACGCTACTATGCATAAAACATTGGGTCATCTCATCATTTGTATATATTGTATTTTGCATATTGTTTCATTTTTAGCCATTTCTATCAAAATATTTTTTCAAAGAACAGTAATAGTATTTCTTCTTGCAAATCATCAATTAAAATCAAATACAAAAACATCAAAAGTGTCAAAATCTTCAAAAACATCTTTTTTATACCTATCAATTCTTGGAGTTTGCAGTTATATTTTCAATTATTTTGGATAAATGAGCATTTATTTGGAATCCCGCACTTTCACACTCACATGAATAAATATCTTGATTTTATTTTGTATGATTATTAATCTCTCTTATATCAAAGTCCACATTGGCATTAAATAAAATTTTGAGCATAGAGAATCTGATCTTGTTATTTACTTGAACCAAGTATATCTTTTCACATTAAAATGATTTCATTGCAAATTCAATATGATGCTACATAGTAGAAGTGGTTTCTTGAGCGAAAAGTTTCCCCTGCTATCCTATCATGCACATGGTCTAGAATCTTTGAGAATTGACAAAAGGACAAGCTCACCCCTACCCAGAATAAAAATCCCTTGCTCTACAGCTAATCCGAGCAAGTATCCCTAGCATAGGAAGAAAAAGAAAAGTTCAAGAAAAAGAAAAAGGTTATTTTGTATCATCACAACAATATTTCAGTATTTTCTCCAAGTATCAAGCAAAAATACAAAAAAAAAAAAAAAACAAAAAAGAGCAAAAGAGAAAAGCAAAAGCAAAATGCAATAAAATCCTTTCCCTACCCCTTGAAAAGAAAAGAAGGGTGAATGAGCTTGAATCCCTGGAATTCTCAATTATTCAAAAACTGTGAGGTAAGCCCCATAACAGGTGGTTTGTGCCCAACCCGCTTGGCCTTGGGTAATCCCTAGCGTGGTGATATGTCTGTCACATTAGCGACCTTATTTTGTACAGACCTCTGTTAGCTTATGGATTAGCTAGCTCTTGATAACCTAACTTACATAGTAGTCTAGTACGGTTACATGCATATAAATCATGGTCAACGAACATTCATTTGGTTACGGCAAATTACTTGTATCAAATTATCTTGCTCAAAATTGGTGAATGAACAATACAATCGCACACACATTTGTATTTGAGAGATTTTGTATCATTATGATAAATCAAGATCGGTAATGAACTCACATTTGCACATGAGGATCCCTTATAAATCTACATTTCTCTTTGAGATAATTTAAAATATTTCTGTAACTTCTTTTCGGAATAATTTTTATTTCAGAATTTTTGTTTGTATAAAAGCAATTACATACATCTTTTCACAAAAATATATATATTTTCAAACAAAATTTTCATATTATTATTTTTCTATTTATCAAAGGTCAAAAATTCATCTTGCAATAAAACCAACAATCTATTTTCTTCTTTGGATTTCGCGATGATGGTATAAGTCTATACCTATAATTCTATGCCTAGCGCAAACCATTGTTCTAATTTTATTTTCCATTTATTTTAAAACCAAATTCATCAAAACATATGACTTGCATCATTATGTTACACAATTATGCTTTACCAACGAACGAACACCTATTCTATTTCATGTCATTATGTTCAAATTCAATTTTGCAACCATGGTATAAATTCTAAGGAATTTTTCAAAATTTTATCACACTTAGGAATTTATGCCTAGCAAAATTATATTTCTTTTCGTATCTCATGCATACTATTTTTATGAAAATCTGAAAACAAATCATCAAACCATCATTATCTCCATCATTACAACACAAAGTCTTAAGACAGTCTCTTAAGCACTCTTTTACTTTTAAACAATATTTCTATACTGGGATTAGCTTGACGACCGAGTGAGCGGCGACTCCATGAAATGGTCTATAACAATGACAATGTCCTTTGAAATTATTGTTAGAAGTCTCTTTTTATTTTTTTATCAAATCACACCACCACAACCAATTGTTTACATCAGATTATTTCATTTAAAATCTTACAACATGACATCAAATTATAATATTTCAAAACGACATAATTACATGAATCCTCAATCAAATAAGCAAACAATTCAAACATTAAAGCATCATAAAAACATATGAACAAGTCATATCATCAGAAACAAGATCATATATATATATATATATCCAAAAATTATATACATCATATCAAAACTGGATTGGTATGCCACAATCTATACCCTGGCATACTCAATCCTCTCAAACAATCTCTACAAAATCTATAGTCCATAGACACCTAGCCTCGAGAAGCCCTCGAGCTCTCAGCCTCATCTCCTCCCCCACCCTGACGTGGAGGAGGTGGTCCCATAGAGGTCCGGGATGTATCTCGGGTCCTCGTCGTCGATCGGGAGGATGTCCTCGTCGATCCCAGCCTGATTGGTTCTGCAATGTTGGCTGGTAGCTGTACCCTCTGGCCCTCTGGAACCAGCTGGAAGTATACCCCCTGGTAGAATGTGGTCTGCATCATAGACCACACTAGCTCATCCCTGCTCGCCCCTCCGCTCTGTGCCCTGAGCCGTGTAGTCTCATCCTGTAGTGTCCGTACCTGCGTCCTCAGCTGAGTGGCCTCGTCCTGTAGTGACTGCACCTGAGCTCGGAGGTGGGCAGCCTCAGCCCGGAGAGCCATCGTCTCGTTGCTCTCCCCTACATCCACACCCTTGCCCTTATCGGGCGATGGTGGTCTCTCCCCCTGCTATGAAGGGAGTCTCTCCTCCCTCCGCCCTGTCTCCCATGGCCTCTGTGGAGCCCGTGCCATCCTCTGGCGTCTCTCCTATGGGATCCATCGTTGCTCTCTCCCTCCGTGACCCTGCGCTGCCTCAATAGCAGCCTGTCGTCGCCTCCCCATCTGGCGCACCGTAGCGTGCACTGGACCCTATGCCCTCGTCATCCGAGGAGGGTGGATGCCTGCGTACCAGGCATCGTACCCATCCGCAACCCCGGCGTCGTCACCATCCACTAGCTGGATGGGGGCATCATCCGCGTCTTGACTCTAGAATCATTGCATATCTAGAGCCTCGCTCAATGTAGTACTATCCCGAATAGTTCGAGAGTACTCGTAATCCTTGAGAGAAGGGATCCCCTACGTAGACCGAACCAACGTAGTACCCGATCATAGCGGTGGAGCTCTACCTCTCCTCGCTCCATCCTCAGCCAACAGACTCGCTGATGCGAGCCGGCTCCTGCCCATCCTCTGCCCACCCGGGGTGCTCTCGCCATGGCCTCCAGGTGATCTGGTCTGGGATGAGGTCGTCCAACAACCTCCGAGACATCGATAGATCTATCCGCCGCTGTGACCCTCTTTGTAGCCACCAATAGAAAACCCAGGGTCTCTCCCGGTCAACCCCTATCAATGGGAGCCCTATCGGCCTCCGCACCGCAATGTGCTCCCAGCACCAAACCTGCAGCAGCGATGTCAAAACCAGACATCGACCTCCCTTGTATACGACCCCATGCAGGATCCTATACAAGCGGCAAAGAACAAAGCTACCCCATGAAAATCTGTACCCATGGTCTCTCATGTCGTAGACTATGTCTAAGAGCACCCACGGTAGTCTGCATCCGCTCTGGTGGCACAGCAGTAAGCCACCGACAACTCCTACCAAAACCCGAGTCAGCCTAGATGCCCCAGGCATCTGTCGTAGAGACTCGATGTTCACTCCGCCCTTCTCCAGGGCGAAGCTAGGGTCTCCAGTGAGCCTCATCATCGCCTGGCCCTGATTGGCCACAGGCATCATCAGCCGTCCTTGTATGGGGATCCTCATGATCCTCCATACGTCCTCTAGAGTGGGAGCCATCTCCCCTGTCGATAACCGAAAGCAGGACGACCCCGGATACCACCTCTCTGCTAGGGTTGTCAGTAGCCCCATGTCAGTCGACACTTGTGGCATCTCTGCCACATGCTGTAGACCGACCAATCCAAGTCGGTCATGCTCTGCCTGGTCAAGCGTGGCTATGTCATCTCTTAGCCCATCGTATTTCCATTCTTGGCTCTTTAGTAACCCCTTCTGCAAAACAAACAATAAAACAACAAAATCATTAATAAACCAATCATTAACATCAAATTAAACAACTTAAAATCAAGTTCAAAATGATATCGTCCACCATTGGATGATATCGTCCCCAATTGGGCAAAATCATCTTTTGTGAGGATGAAATCGTCTCCTATTTCGCAACTTGGGAATCGCCCCTTGTTGGACGAAATCGCCCCTAATTCGCCGATTTCGCCGTCAGACGAAATCGACGATCTAGGGACGATTTCGATGAAATCGAGACGATTTTGTCCCGACGACGTCGACGGCCTAAAAACGGCCGCGATGCCCCAAACAATCAAATTTAAATCAAAAAAATTGCACCAAGTTAAATTAAACCTAATCTACTAGGATTAGATCCTTACCCGTAGCCCGCATCGGACCTCTGTCGCTCTGTGCGCTGTCTCCACCATTTTTCTCTCTGTAGAACTTTGGAACAGTAAAAGTGAATAGTAAAAATGAATTAGGGTTTTACCCTATTTTCTTAATTTTATTTAAAAAAATCAGCATTTTAAATTTTGCTTTTTCGCGTTTTTACCTCAAACGTTCGATTTGGGTAAAAACACGGAGGGGGCACCATAGTCAGCATTCGTACGATTCGACCAAGAATCGTCGTCTAAAAAATTGAGTATATTTTTGCTTTCTCGTAAAACGGGAAAAACTCGTCTTTAACGCATTTTCTTCAGAAAATTCGCTAAAGAGGGGGCAAAATGTAGCACCCTAAAATTGGCACGGTTAAAACATTAGTAAAAAGATAAAATATTAAAATTTGAATTTCAACCCCAAACTGCCCGTTAAACCGCCTTTTACCCGCTTTCCCCATTTTTTGCACCATTTTTAGGATTTGTTTTGACCGTTGGACGATATCGTCTCAGATTAGACGAAATCGTCCCCTATCTAACGAATTCGTCTGGAACAGAACGTCCAGACGATTTCGTCCCAAAACCAAATTTTCATAATTAGCTTCTGTTTCAATGACCTCTCCAACTCGGGCAGAAGCGTGTCTGCACAGTTGGAGATTTCCCTGTTGGAGATCTCCCAGATTGGGATGATCCCCAACCTCCCAAACCTCTTCCTAAGCCTATATAAACTAGGATTTTCTAGTTTACCCCCCACCTGACCCTACCTGAACCCCTTAGCTGACAGATTTAATTCCTTATTCCCTCGTACTACTGTCTGTGTTCTATATTTTTCATTTTTATTGCAGGAACTCTACTATTTTTAGTCGAAGCTAGCTTGGATCGTCGCGGATGATCTCGGATGATTGCGGACGATCTCGTACGATTGGAGGCGATCTTGACTGTAGTCCAGATTGGGAGCAGTCCGAGTTTAGAGTTTGCATTTTCTTAGCTTTTTCTGCATTTTTCATATCATATCTCTGCACTATTTTAAGTTATTATGTTTTATGCATCTTGGAGTTCACCTCATTTAGCACAATCGCATAATAAAGTTAAAATCAACCATTAAAACCATTGCATTTCCTTATTTTTTTATTAGAATCTATTATTCAGGCATGTTTGTTGTTATTTCTACCCTTATCCTTTGCTTTTGCACTTGCATATTTGGTATTTTGTATCTATTTTTGTGATTGCAGGTTTCTGACAAATTCGTCATATTTCAGACAATCCTGTCTGATTTCAGACGACCTCCTATGATTTGGGATGATTACGTACAAACTGAGACGATCTGAACTGCTACAAGACTCAGAATCTCCATCAGACATCCGAGATCAGGTATGACACCTTCTAGTTAGCATATTCTCTATTATTTGCATCCATTTCTATTTTTTGTATTCATTTAAATCAGCATTGGCATATAGAATAGTTTAGATTCATATCGGCCAAACCTAGGAGTTGAATGATTAAAGCACAAAATGAACACATCAAACACACTATCAACCTAGGCGTGGAAACTGCCATTCAAAAGTTTCCTGGTGAACCCACCATCCGTCAAAAATTCACCCTTATACACCTCCCCGAGAGGCGGGACCTTTAAAGAGCCTCTCAGTCTGAGGTATTGTCCCATCCTTTTCCCATCCCCCTTTCGGGCACGGATCCTATAGCCTGAAGGTAAGGATGCAAAAAATTTGGAGCGATACAGTAGTCACTTCCGACCCGTGCTCACTCGTTACTGCAATCACTCCCACTCGTTTCTGGTTGTACTTACACTCACTCTTGGTTGCACTCACTCCCAACTCACATTCACACTCTCTACCGCACTTGCTATTGCGCTCACTCCGAGCTTGGCTTGCACTCGTGTTCACCGCTACACTCACTCCCAACTCGTGCTCACACTTAGGCTCGCTAGCTCACTACATATAATATATTAATTTTTATAGTTCGTGGGTCTAGGTGGATTGGTAAGTTGGGGTGCTTGTTGAGAGGAGACCTAGGTTCCAATCCCACGGGCATGCCCATGCATAGCTAGTAGCCCGATCCGACTCCTCTGCGTGTTGCACTTGACTGATGACGGTGATCTATTTCTTGCTTGTTCGATGGTCCCCCTTCATGCCACATGTTGAACTAGACTGACAACGACGATGCGAACCCTATGCGTCCGACGGTCCCCATCTCACACCGGGTTACCATTAACGAGACGATGGGTGTGTTGAAAGCCTTCGCTGATAGTTTAAACCCTACCGCCTACTCAGTTACTAAAAATTGTGATTGTAACCAATTCATCTATATAACCAAAAAAAAAAACATATTAATTTTTATATAAAATTATATTAAATATTTATCCATTTTAAATTCATAATTTTCAATTATACAATAAATTCAAACATATCCATTATAAATAAAAACTATATTTTTTTCAACTTCACTACTAAAAAATTATAGTCTAAAATAAAATCTCAAGTTTAATATATTTTTTAATATAAAAATTATTATTATTTTTGAAAATCTAATATTTAAATTAAAAAAAATAATATGGTACATTATATTTAAATATAGATGGATAAACACTGAGATGATAACCTCCATTTCATATGTCCACCTTATAACACTCACACTCTGCCTCTTAAACTTGAGTTTCCTTATTGAAAACCCAAAAACACACAATTCACTTGACATAACCCTTTAAATATTAAAAACTAAATTTTAGATTTATAATTTTATCAAATGTATACATTATAAATCAAAACTATTTTCTTTTCAACTTCACTACTAAAAATTATAGTCTAAAATAAAATCTCAAGTTTAATATAAAAAATATTATTATTTTTAAAAATTTAATATTTAAATTTTAGAAAATAAGATGGTGCATCATATTTATAACCTCCATATATATATATGGACCTTATAACACTCACATGCATCTCTTAGTTTGAACTAAATAAATAAATTAATTTATGTTTTGTTTTTGTTGATAGGAGAGTTGGTTACCATCATATTATTTTTAATAGGTGATAAAGCAGAGGATTCAAACTAGGGCTGTATCCATCAAACCTATTCCACCTTGTTATTGTTAATATGATGTTAGGGCTGTATCCACCAAACTTATTCCACCTTGTTATTCTTAATATGATGTGAAGTGGACCATCAATCGCTCAAGTTTCGTATGTTATCGTCGGTAACCCTCTAAATATTAAAAACTAAATAAATTAATTAATTTTTGTTTTGTTTTTTTGATAGGAGAGTTGGTTACAATCACATTTTTTTAACAGGTGATAAGCGGAGGGTCCAAATCACAACAAGGGCTACATCCATCAAACCTATTCCACCTCGTTACATCCACCAAACCTAGTCCACCTTGTTTTTGTTAAACCCGATGTGAAGTGAACCATCAATCATTCGGGTTTCGTATCTTTGTAGTCGGTTTATCGTCGATGGCCCTCTAAATATTAAAAAAATGTGATTGTAACCAACTCTCCTATCAACAAAAACAAAACAAAAATTAACAAAACAAAAATTAATTTTTGTTTTGTTTTTGTTGATAGGAGAGTTGGTTACAATCACATTTTTTTAATATTTAGAGGGCCATCGACGATAAACCGACTACAAAGATACGAAACCCGAATGATTGATGGTTCACTTCACATCGGGTTTAACAAAAACAAGGTGTACTAGGTTTGGTGGATGTAACGAGGTGGATTGTTGTGGTTTGGAACCTCCGCTTATCACCTGTTAAAAAAATGTGATTGTAACCAACTCTCCTATCAAAAAAACAAAACAAAAATTAATTAATTTATTTAGTTTTTAATATTTAGAGGGTTACCGACGATAACATACGAAACTTGAGCGATTGATGGTCCACTTCACATCATATTAACAATAACAAGGTGGAATAGGTTTGGTGGATACAGCCCTAACATCATATTAACGATAAGCAAAGGATTCAAACTAGGGCTGTATCCACCAAACCTATTCGGTCCAAACCATAACAAGGGCTGCATCCATCAAACCTATTCCACCTCGTTATTGTTAACCTGATGTGAAGTGGACCATCAATCGCTTGGGTATCATTGTCGTCGGTCTATCGCTCATCCACCAAACCTAGTCCACCTTGTTTTTGTTAAACCCGATGTGAAGTGAACCATCAATCATTCGGGTTTCGTATCTTTGTAGTCGGTTTAACGCGCACTCAAAAGATTCGGAATAAACTACCCAAGGTTTGAACCTAGGTCTCTTCTTAATAAGTGCTTGGCCAGTCAAGCACTACCAATCCACTTAGTCCTTGGGATTTGTTTTTTAAATATACATATGTAAACAAACAAAACAATGTCAAAAACCCGATGTGATTTCGGGTTTATATCATTGTCATCGATTTAACGTGCACTCAAAAGATTCCAAATAAACTACCCAAGGTTTGAACCTAAGTCTCTTCTTGATAAGTGCTTGGCCAGTCAAGCACTACCAATCCACTTAGCCCTTGGGATTTGTTTTTTTAAATATACATATGTAAACAAACAAAACTATGTCACTCATAGCAGCCTCTTAATCCGAAACTTTTGGGTCTCCTTGTTGAAAACCCAAAAACATACCCATTTACTCCGACATAGACCTTGTAAATATTAAAAACTAAATATTTTATAAATTATTGTTATTAAGAAATACCCATTTACTCGGAGATAGACCTTGCAAATATTAAAAACTAAATATTTTATAAATTATTGTTATTATTTTTTAATATATGAGAATCCAATACCAAACACTAGACCATCAACTTATTCCTTGCCTATTTTTTTTAGTTAAATCAAAGCCTTAATCATTTTTAAAAATAAAAAATAAAAACAGGGGAATAACCCCTGCCCCACCTCTTTAAAAAGAAACCAAAGCCTTAACTATTTTTAAAACTAAAAAAATAAAAACAAAAGAATAACCTCTGCCCAACTTTTTAAATATTTACTTCCAATGAGAAAACCTAAAAAAAACTTAAAATTGGACCCAACCTTAAACTGTGCCAAACAGGTCAACCCGTCAACCCGTTTTAAAAAAAAAAACAATTTATTATTTTCTGATAGAGTAGCTTTTATATACATAAATAAACGCCCAAACTTGGTCTGCTCTCGTTTCTGGTCGAGGCATCTGGACATCTTGCTCTACTCCTCCGTCTCTGATCGAGGCATTCTGAGATCTCATATTGAGAAGGAGAGAGAATGTCGTATTTATTACCGCATCTGCATTCAGGGTGGGCAGTGGATCAGGCCATCTTAGCTGAGGAAGAGCGCCTCGTCGTCATTCGTTTCGGCCATGACTGGGACGATACTTGTATGCAGGTATTTCCTTTTATTTCATTAACACACATCACATCTTCTCTTATTTAATCTTATCTGCCCCACAGGACACGAAGGCGTGACCTGTAATTAAATTGATTAAATTGAAAAGAAACCCTAATTTGCAATGCGATGCAGATGGACGAAGTGCTTTCGTCCGTGGCGGAAACTATTAAGAACTTTGCGGTGATTTATCTGGTGGACATAACGGAGGTTCCCGACTTCAACACCATGTACGAATTGTATGACCCATCAACGGTGATGTTTTTCTTCCGGAACAAGCATATAATGATTGACCTGGGCACCGGTAACAACAATAAGATCAATTGGGCACTCAAAGACAAGCAGGAGTTCATCGATATCATCGAGACCGTCTACAGAGGTGCTAGGAAGGGTAGGGGTCTCGTAATTGCACCCAAGGACTATTCCACCAAGTACCGATACTGATTCTCATACAGATACCGACCATGCATAGCATTTTCTCTGGACAAAAACCCCATGTGTGGGCGTTTCCTCTATTTCTGTTCTGTAACCCTAATTGAGGACGGGTCAGGATTTGTTAAGCTTTCATGTTAATTTTTATGTTGTATGAAATAGTTATCTGTGGGGACTTGTTGATTATTTTTGGTTCAAAGTATATTTATGTGTGCTTCGGTAATCAGATTATGTGTTTGGTTTGCAATTTTTTAGTCTTTTAATATATTCTTTCTCCCTATTTCTTAAGGGAAGAGTTAGTTCCCATGACCTGTTGCTACAAATATGTTCTCTGTCACCCGCCCATGCGATATAAGATTCTATGCTCACCTGTGCCGGTGATTGGATGAGAAGATGCCTCTAATTGTCTGTAGATGGTCTGTTGGTGCTAGTAAAGTTTTGGACAAGTCCTGCACAGAATTGCGACTGGGTTTCCTGTAGTGTCTAACAAAGTTAGTAGTATAAAGATTAATCCCCCTAAAGTCATCCCTGAATTCCAGATCCTTAGATTCAACCAGAAATTAGACCAATCTTCACGGCCGAATTTAACCAGATGCGACATCATATCCTTTTGATGAAATATAGAACAGAAAAATTGTAAATTTTTAACAGCAAAATTGAATGTATCCTTCAAATTTTGAACCCAGCAAGCAATAGTCAAGAATCCAAAAGTGCTTCGAAAGCATAGACCCATGCTTTTATTAAATAAGCAGGCTTGGTTCAAGTTTAAGCATGTATTCTTCAAGAGAACTTAACTAAATGCCTCACAAGATCCTAAGAGTATAGATGTCTCTAGGTGCCCTATATTTTGTAATTTTAAACTCAGGACTATACAAACATCAAGGAATTCCAACCGTGAACATTTCTCCTTATTATCACACCCACCACCCCATACATTCTATTAAACCAAACATGCTATTTCTTATTGGTGTACCCGTTAAATTCTTATAAGAATATCCACATCCACAATTCAGTCATCATTGCAAGTTGAATTTCTCATCAATTGTAGGTTCCCATAGTTATAATCTTTAACATTATGGCGATCTCGGTAAAGCAAGCCTTGGCTCTCAGGGCACACACGTCTATTTTGGAAATAGTAATGTCTTTTTAGAAAATACTCAAGAGAATCAAATAAACTATATTGAAGGGAATCTTTTATGATGTCTTCCAGGAAGCTGCACCCTGTCTACTTTTGTCTTTTTAATTGTTTATTTGGGATTGAAACGGGTCCCATCTGTATTACATTGTGACCGCATGGTGGTATTAAAGCAGCTTGGCCATTATGCACGAATCACTTGGCAAGATTTGAACTTGGGGTCTTTTCCTTGAAAGTTGAGTTATTTCGCTGGTTGAGCTCATGCCATTTGCTTCCCTGCCTACTTTTGTTGAATGCCTAGTTGCTACCATTTTGTTGCATGTATTATTTACTTCTCATCTCAATATCAGCAAGGAGGACAAAACAACATGTCAACCAAATCAATTACTCCTTTAAAATAAAATTAAGAACTTGGTCTATCTTATTTGCTAATCATATTGAATACCTAGATGCAAATGTGTAAGGAGACCAAGTTAGTAAAGGTTCAGTGTATGGCAACTACAATCAAAAGAATGTCATGGGGGAATAATTAAAGGACTACTAAAATAGATTTGATAGCCAACCCCTTGTGAGGCATTTTTAACTTCCCTGCCTACTTTTGTTGAATGCATAGTTGCAACCGGAATAATATTTCTATGTTTTGTTGCATGTATAATTAACTATCTCAATATCAGCAAGGAGGTCAAAACAACATGTCAACCAAAATTTGTTGTATTCAATTCTTTTTAATTTGTTTATACCTTTATACAGATGCAGATAATTATTGTAGCTTATTACATTTATTGTTTGCATAGGTGTTGCGTTTAGCTTTTGATAAACTATTTTTGAGCAAGCAGTACAAATATTCAAAATACTTGTTTGAGAGGCTATGAGAGTCTATTTGGTATTTATGTTGCTATCTTTTATGATATTTGTCTATGTTCACATCTTCTGTCATGATGCTCAATAGTATTATATTGGTATAATTTGAAATTGTATGTCTGCAACCTTAAGGTTAAATTATGTGAATCATTATGTTTTATGTGCTGAGCTAGTTACTTATGAGAACATTCTTGAAAGTCTGTTTTGAAGTCCTAATGTGACCTTGTACAGAATAGGATTTTCTTTGCTGTAATTTAAGCTACCTTTTCACTTTGTGCGATTTAAGAATGATAGAATAGTTGTAAGATGTTCTTTAGATTTTTGACAACTTTGGAGTATTAGTTTATTGTGCCAGTCATTTGCTGAGTTGCATGCTATATAGACTGATATGGAGAATGCTATATTTACGTAACAATATCATCATTAATAATATTGTATTCAGCTATCCTTCTGAGATTGTTTCTGATTGAGTTCTATATATATGGAATAATAATATCATGAGCAATCTTGGAGTATGTATTCAGCTGCCCCTCTGAGATTGTGTGTGCTGAGACATCTCTGATACTTTTGTATGAAGACATGTTATCATTTCTTTTTGGCAAGAACCTCATTTCTATATCAAAATTGCAGACCCACAACATTTTGCATTTGTAACCCTGTTTTCTAGACTTTCAAGGTCGACACTCTTGTGTGTCCTTACTAAAAGGGACCAAATGTCTTTTCATCAAGTAATGCTTAGTATAACTAGGATTTGCTTGCATTCTTTCTGATACATATGTAATTGGAAATTAAACAAATTTTGTTTTTGCTTCCTAGACTTCCTTCTACATTTGACTTTGCAAGTTTTAAAACAAATCAGCCTGATTCCAACACTAACCAAGTTCTGTTATTGCATACTTAAATTGAAACATGCACTGCAATTGTAAAGACAAGTACAGGGACACTTTTCTTCAGCATATGCTAGAGTTTTCTGATGCCAAAACCTCTAGATTGTAAACCAGCATTGACAGTAAAAGTGCGTACTATTAACACCATGCTGATCTTCTGAGTGCTGTTCTGTCTGATATGAACAGAAGGAAACCAAAACTGGGATGTGCCAGTAATTAGATGGGATTTCTTTCTTGATTTGCACTTGAGTGTTATCGTTTGGTCTATTCAATCTATTTACTGTAAAATACTTAGGCCTTTTCAAATGCCATTTATAGTACAAAAATAGACATGTAAATGTGCTCATATTAAAACATTTGATATATAGATGTGGAGATCAAGTCTCTCTCTTATCTCATTGATAAGAAGCCCATAAGCTTCTCCATGATTAGATCATAATTTATAAGTTTGCCAGAATTTCCAATCTTTAGTTTTGCAACTTGTTAGGCTTAGTGTGGTAGGTGCTTAGCACTTGAAAGGGATAAAGGCAATTGGAGACCCTAACACTTAAATTTGATGTGTTCTCTTGCAATTGGTGATTGTTTTTCACGGTTATCACCTTTTATTAGATTTGAAGATTGTTGAATTATGGTTTGGATAATGTTGGAGAATCTGGTTCAAATCAACCATTCTTGAAGCAACAAACCAGTTCCTTGTTCATGACTGAGCTTTTTGCTTTTTGCGTGTTTTTGTTTCCATCAAGTATACGTAGACAAAATAGATTTGAATACCCAAAATAAAATCTCGAATTCTTGCAATCTGCAATAGCATTTACTGGTGAAGATTTCATTCTCTATAATTCGTATAAGCTAGTCACTATAATACATATCATATATAGATTATAATTTTAACCAACTATTCCAGCCAGAGCAATGATGGAATCATGGCCTTAAAAAGACTCTAAAATCTTATAAGAATTTTGATTGTATTTTTTTTATGTTTCCATTGGGAGAATGTTTTTTAATAGTCTCAAACCGAACCTGCAAGATACCCTTTCTATTCAACAATATCGAAAGTTTTTTTATATTTCAAAATCCAATTTTGTTATTAATATTTACTTTAATATATGCATTTTTATTTATTAACATGTGTCCATAGTTTTGTATACTTTGGACACGCTCACACATTGTATACTTGAATCTTGAAATGAGTTCAGAACATCCATGAACATGAATTAAAAGGAAGAAAGAAATGCAAGCACACTAACCCAAAGGGGAACAAAGTTTATTAATTAAACTTTTATGATCTATTTACATTGCCTTATTCCGTAAACCTGCATTCTTTCCACTTTACAGATTGCAATATGTAAGCAAGCTTTATGCCTTCTACTTGTAACCCAAAGGGGGAACAAAGTTTATTAATAAAATTTTTATGATCGATTTACATTGCCTTATAATCTGCATTCTTTCCACTTTACAGCTTGCAAAATGTAAGCAAGCTTTATGCCTTCTAATTGTAACCCAAAGGGGGAACAAAGTTTATTAATAAAATTTTTATGATCTATTTACATTGCCTTATTCCGTAAACCTGCATTCTTTCCACTTTACAGCTTGCAACATGTAAGCAAGCTTTATGCCTTCTAATTTACGATTTGCTAGTCTAGAGTTACTATTTATATAGGTGATTAATTATCTTTTTTTTGAATACCTTTCCTGCATTCTTTTCACTTTACAACTTGCAACAAGTAAGTATGCTTTATGCTTTTTAATTTACAAATTGCTAGTCTAGAGTTACTATTTATATAGGTGATTAATTATCTTTATTTCAATACCATTCTTGATTGATCATCTTGAACAAGTGCTAGTCTATGATTATCATACCCTCAAATTGCAAAGTTAATAACTTTTTATTACATGCTATCTTTTCTTAACTTGAATTACATTTTCAACCGTAAGAGCTTTTAATTGGTTATATGGAGTTTGAAATTACTTTATCTAAATTATATTTTTTTTTATAAATCTTACTGAGTTATTACTACAAAGTGGATTGTGGAGGGTTGGGCATTTTATTGTGGGAGTGTCCATAACAATATGGAAATTTGAACTCAGGTTACATCCATTATTACTACAAAGTGGATTGTGGAGGGTTGGGCATTTTACGGTGGGAGTGTCCATAACAATATGAAAATTTGAACTCAGGTTACATCCATTATTGGTTACCACCTTTGTTTAGTAGTGTCCTTTGCCTAACCTTTTTAATACCTTCATTGGCCTAACTTCACCTTTTTATAAATCATATAAGTTAAGTTTTAATTTTCATAACTTATCTTAGGGTACAAGGTCATGCGATCTTTCACTATTTAGACTAGTACCATACTACACCAAACCTGCTTTTGGGATGTAGTCATTATAAGAGCTTTTATGTTCCAAACCTGCTTTTGGGATGTAGTCATTATAAGAGCTTTTATTTTAAATTAAATCTTTGGATGTAGTTATTAGAAGACTTTGAATGATTTTTTTTTATTAGGGTAAAAAAGGGGTTTTGAAAGGGTCTTCGAACCTTGTATAAGTATTTATAGAAAAAGCACAAAAGTTCCAAAAAGGAACATCATAAAGCAAAGCAAACAAGAAGACAACCTTAGAACTAATCCCAACAACAAGCAACAATAAGACAACAAAACCAAGGAGCGAAACAAAACATTGAAGAACAAAAGACATCGAGGAGTTCAGTTGTAATCTTTGCCAACCCATTTATTTTTCTCTAGTTGGGTACTTAGGGAGACAATTTGGATCTGTAACTCCTCCAATAGGATCTCAGATTCCTCAATATTACGAGTCAACATTTGGATTGTTTTTTTCCTTGAATAATTGAAATCCTTAAGGATAATAAAATTTTGCTTGAGAGCGTCTAGAACGTGATTTAGTGGGAGATCATTGATTATCTCGTTCTTAATTTCCTATTTTTTCATTTTGCAATCTTCCTTGCAGTTAGTTCCTCACTTGGGCAAAAAGTGCAGTCTTGGAGAGTCCTGAATGAAGGCATCTTGCTAGTTGACCATCTCTACCTTAGCTTCATGGTTTGGGAGCTCCACCACCCTTGCCTTTGCAAAAGGCATTTTCCTCCTTTGGATTGTCCCAAGAAAAATATCCATTGACGAAAGCCTCTAGGGAAGCTTTCAGAGTTAGACACAACCGCCTAGGGCGACCCCCAAACTCAAACACAACCATCCAAAGCAGCTCCCAAACTCAAACACAACTGCCCAAAGTGGCTCCCAAACTCAGACACAAATAAATACACCATAACAATGAAATAGACAAAAAGAGTTTTGATATTAATATTAATAAATTTTATTCTTTACAAATCAACCCTTTTTGGTTATAATTGACCCGCCAAAACAGAGGATTTTCCTTTGCATTTAAGTTTAATAATGTCACAAATTATCTCTCTAATCACACAAGTTGTAGGAGGATTTTTAAGTTGCGTTGATTACCTCTCAAGCTTTTATGCGGATCCCAATACTTGCACACAAGCTCACAATGAAAGCATCAATATCATCCATGGGGTTGTTCAAGATGAGGCCCAAAATCATGAAAAGGGGTTACAAAAGCTTCCAAAACCATTACAAGACCCTACAAAATCAATTGCAAAAATTACAAAAATTGTAAAATGCTTACAAACCCTAATAAATTACCTAAGTTTACCTGTCTGGGCAATTTGTTGCCGATTCGGAGCCGTTAGTTGCCTTTGAGTCTCAACTGCCCAAGGTGGTTGGCTCTGTGTAGCTGCCCAAGGTGGTTGTGTTTTTGTTTTCTAACAAAGGTTTCAGGCTTGAATTTAGACTAGCCTCTGATGTAGATCCAGTGCAATTTGGATGTCGAAGGTGAGCGTGACTCCAAAACAAGGATTAGCAAACACTTCGAATAGCCTCCAGATCGATGGCTTTGAGCTCTTCGAATGATGTACCTGCAATCATAGTCAAAAAACATACATAGTAGATCCAAAGAAATTTGGGTAGAGTTTTAGTATTTCATGCGCTCCTCTCTAAGTGAAATGAAATTGGGTAGAGTTTTAGTATTTCCGCAGGAGGAAATAGTTGACTTCAATATTAGGTTTGCGAGAACTTGGCAAAGAGTCATCGACGGCCTTCGGCCCATGCCCGAGCAGGCTACGTTCTATTACTTGAGAGCATTTCACTCGGATATTAGCATGAGCGTCCGATATGCTAATATCAGTACATTCCTTGCTCTGTACGAGCAGGCACAAAAGGCGAAAGCAGACCTGATAACTATCGGGAAGTTACCTCCCAAGGTGACTTCGATTTACCCAGACTTCCCGCATAATATGTACCTGAGCGCATCCGCTTCGCCTACATCTCATATGTATCCCAACCAACCATGGAACCCTGCCCCTTAGTATCAAACGGTATCCACTCCGTAGTTCCCCGCACCCACACCACCATATCAAGCACCTGCTGTCCCTCAACTTCTAGCTCCTATCCAATATCCAACATTACCTGCACCGTTGGCTCCATTGCCATTATTCGCCAGTCAGGCAGCTGCTAATCAAGCAACTGTAAATGAGGCCCAGGCTAAGGAGCTGCAAGAGGTGAAGGCATACATGAAGATGATGGCGAATCAGATGACCGTCATGAGGAGGAGACAGGATGACCAAGGCTTTCAGCAGAGAAGATTCCCTCCTCCCCCGATCACGAAAGAGCAAGCATCATCCGCTCACCGGCAGCCCGAAAGAAATTCAGCTGTGATGAGCAACGGAGAGGCCAGTGTTTCTGATCCAGCATATTGGTGTACCACGTGCAATGATCCACACAACGAAGAGACCTGCATGGTGCACCTCAACTATGTTCAGACACTGTCTAGCGGCGCTTACGAACAAGTCAACCTGATCAGGGAAGTTGGTCATAATTTTATGATGCCTTTTGCCGAGCAAGTCTCAGTCCTCACCAGAGCTGGGAAGAAGCCTATTGATGCAGATTCAGCTCAGATGGAGCCGTTGAAGGTACCAACGCCACCCAAGCCATGGAGCCAAAAGACCCAACCTCCGGCAAAAGCTCCCAACCCAACAACGACCTTGGAGAAGTCCGACTTACTGAAGGACTACTTGCTGCCTCACGCTAGAGAAAAGGTGCTCCAGCCTAGAGCTCAGAATTCTCAGCCGTAGGTCGAGACAAAAGACCAAGCTAGGGAGAAACTCAAATATCCCTCACTGACCAAGCGCCAGCGGATTGATGCCATACAACAGTATCAAAAAACATATGAATCTGCAAAGGGAGCAGGAGAATCGAGCACTTCGACATACAACATAGTCGAAGAAATGAAGAAGGCCCTGGCTAAGATAAGCCTTTATGACGCTCTCCAAATCTCGGGTCAAGTTGACCTTTTGCAGGAATCTCTCAAGTCCGCTAAAGACAAGGAGAGTAAGCCGACGCAGGCAGTGTTTGCATCACCGCTGATGACTTCGGCCACAGGTAAGAATTGGCCCCCGCAATTCTACCTCTCCCTTCGGATGGAAGGGTGGGTCGTGCATAATTGCATGATCGACTCTGGCACTGCGACAACCGTCATGCCCAAAGCAGTCTGTGAAACCATGGGCATGGAGTACACTCGGAGCAGTCCTAGAGTGCTACAGCTAGACGGAACTCCTGTGAAGATGGTAGGAGTTATCAAATATGTTCCCATCCAACTCCACCAGATACCGCAGGTTACGATTATCCAAGAGATCGTGGTGGTCGAATTAGAGCCATACTTTAGTATGTGCCTCTCGCAGGAATTCACCGCTAAGTTGGGAGGCTATCTCTCCCTCGACTACTCGCACTTGAAGATCCCATTCAAGAGGAACAATTTAAGCTCTTCAATGAGAAGCCTACCACTTTTCATGTTGAAAAACTTGAGGATAAAGAGAAGAGCTCAGTCTCTGTCAACCTGATGATAGAAGAAATACAAGCGGTAGATCTGATGGAAGAATCTCTTGGCGAGCTCCGAGTCGAAGACGAGTTCTCTATGACTGATTTCAATGTTGTCATTGGGACCGACTTGGGATGTTATTCGCTCACCAAGCCTAAAAAGAACAAAATAGAAGCACCCGCAGAAGAGTCCCTTGCACTCGATCAACTATGGAAGCTGTACTTCGATGGCGCCCGATGTAAGAACGGCGTAGGAGCTGACATCACGTTCATTTCCCCATCAGGTGAACAAAAGACTTATTCATATAGGCTCGCATGGATCTGTACGAATAACACAATAGAGTTTGAGGCCTTGTGCCTTGGACTCAAGAAAGCCGAAAAGCTCAACATCAAACAATTGCAGATATTCGGGGATTCCAAATTAATCTGCAACCAGGTTACTAGTAAGTGCATCTCCAAGCAGCACTACTTGAAGGCATACCGCAACAAGGTTTGAGATTTGCTCGAATCCTTCACCGTGCTGAACATCAAGTCAATTTCGCGAGAGCGAAATAAGCTTGCGGACATCTTAGCCTCTATTGGCGCCCGATTTTCACCAGCGGATGATATGATGCATAAGCCGAAGACGATGATGCTGATCTATATGCCTTCCGTGCTTGATAAAAAACTCCACTGGCAGGTGTTTGACAATGACGAACAACTTGCCAATTTCATGGTAAATGAAGCATCCTCCATCGAAGAGCGAACCCTCAACGAGGACCATGAGGGATTGACCCAGTTGAAAAATGACCACATCTCGAAGGGTCTGATCATGTTGGAGAGTCTCTTCGATTGGAATGACAAGTCTATCGGCCACAAGATCAAAGTGGACCAGAAAGAGTTCGTAGAAAGGTTATCAAGGTAGGGGTGGACTGCACGACTGAAGAGCTTCAACAGATTTGCGCCCTGTGCAAGGAGTACCCTGACATCATCGCTTAGTGCTACCAAGATCTAAGGGGGTATGATAAGAATATCATCCAACACACCATCGAGCTGAAGGAAGGAGTAAGGCCATTCAGACAGAAGCAACGACCTGCCAACCCAAAAATCGAGATGCTGATGAGGGCCGAGCTTTTGAAAATGCTTGAAGCAAAGATCATATACCCGATCAAGCATTCCTCTTGGGTGGCCAAACTTGATCCAGTGCGAAAGAAGAATGACATCCGCTTGTGCATTGATTTCCGAAATCTTAACCAAGCGTCGCTCAAAGATCGCTACCCGCTACCTCAAATAGATCAAATCCTTCATGTGGTGATGGGAGCACAGAGGTTTTCCTTGCTAGATGGCTTGTTCGACTACAACCAGATCTGGGTGAAGGATGAAGACTAGCACAAGACTGTGTTCACCACCAAGTGGGGGACCTTCGCCTACCAACACATGCCCTTTGGACTTTCGAATGCCGGAGTGACTTTCCAGAGAGCGATGGACCTCGCCTTTGGTGAACGGTTGAATCATGTCATCGAATTTTACTTAGATGACATGAAAATCTTCTCCCATAAGAGGGAGGAGCACGACCTACATTTACGACAAGTTTTTGAAAAATACTGGGAGTTCGAGGTCTCCAACCCCAAGAAATCAATCTTCGTAGTGAAAGAAGAAAAGCTACTCGGACATCTAATCTCTGAAAAGGGATTAATTGTTGACCTCGCTCGAGCTGAGGTGCTTTTCCGCCTTCCATTGCCAACAAATAAAAAGGCCCTGCAGTCATTTTTCGGACAGATAAACTTCATCAAGAAGTTCATCACCGAATTTGCCCAAGTAATAAAGCCGATGGTCGAGCTCCTGAAGAAGGACGTCGAATTCAAGTGGACCGATGAAAGGAGGCAGACTTTTCAAAAAATTAAGGAGCGAATTGCCCAAGTTCCTGTCCTCATCAACCCTGACTATTCACGAGATTTTATCTTATACGCAATCGAGGAGCTAGAGAGCTATGCAACTGTTCTGACATAGAAGGGCGAAGACGGAGATGAGCGCCCGATAGCGTTTCTCAGCCAAATCATCCAACTACATGAATAAAATTTCAATTCATTAAACGACAAGTGCATGCGGTGATGAGGTTACTCCAGAAGTTCTAACATTTCGTCTCTCAAAGCAAGACGATAGTGTACGTGATACACCTTGATGTTTGGAATTTCATCATCCAAGGCGAGTTGGGCAATAGGAGAGCTGGATGGGTTACTAAGATTCAAGAGTTTGACATCAAAGTATGCCCCACCAAGTTAGTCTGAGGCAGAGCGCTATGCCAAGAGTTGGCTAAAAATGCCGCGGCTGAAGGTGCAAACCTCAACTCAGACAACCCAGCACCTGACAACAATCTTGCCAATCTATCGATCGACAGTCCAGATTGGACAAACAATCTGGTCAGATACTTCGACACAGGTAGATGCCCTTCTCACTTCAATGCTTCGCAAAGGATATTTCACCTACAGGTTGGCAAGTATGTCTCGACGCCTAACGAACTGTTTTATCAGAACATCGATGGAGTTCTCCTGAGATGTATTAGGGAGTCAAAAAAGACGGAAATCGTAAAGGAGTTTCACTCCAGGATTTCAAGGACATTTTGCAGGCAGGCCAATGGCGTTGAAGATCATTGAAGCGGGCTATTATTGGCCCACCCTTTTTTCTGACACTTTTAAAGTCAGCCAGCGTTGTGACAGTTGCCAGTGCTACTCGGGCATGACTAGGAATGCATCGCTTCCTCTCCACCCCATCCAAGTGGAATCCCTATTCCAGCAGTGGGGTTTGGACTTTATCAGGATTATCAATCCCAACCACTCCGTCGACCACAAATATATTTTGACCACCATAGACTACTTCACTCGGTGGTCAAAAGCAATTCCGACCAAGCAGACTGACCAAGAAGTGGTAATCTCCTTCCTTGAAGGACAAATCACTCGCTTCGGTGTGCTTGAAGCCATCATGTCTGATAACGGTTCTCATTTCACTGATGTGAAAATTTATGATTTCGCAATCAAGTTTAGAATCTATTTGAAAACCTCATCAAACTATTACCCTTAGGGCAATGGATTGGCGGAATCCACAAACAAGAACCTGCTACGAATATTGAAGAGGACGTTGCAGAAAAATAAACGAAGCTGGCACCTACTTTTGGACCAGTCACTTTGGGCCGACCGCATTTCTGTCAAGTGATCAATCAAGACGTCGCCCTACTCATTGGTGTATGGGAAAGACGCAGTCTTGCCCATGCACATCGAGCTACCTGCATTGCAGTTGCTTAAGTGGCTCGACACCGAAGAGGGCTAATTCAATCCGATGGATGCGAGGTTGGCGCAGTTGCTGCAGTTAGATGAAGAAAGAGAGAAAGCTTACGAAGCCTTCGCCAAGCACGCTGAATCCACCAAAGGCTGGTTCAGAAGAAAGACTTTCAATCGAACCTTCAGTGTTGGGGATTTGGTCTTAAAGTGGAATGAAAACAAGTCCAAGCCGGGGAACCACAAGAAGTTCAACGCCTTTTGGGAAGGCCCATTTCGAGTCTCCAGTGTTAACCAACTCAACTCATTCATTTTGCAAGACATGGAGGGTTTCACTCTCCCGATTCTAGTGAACAGTTTTCTTCTGAAAACTTACAACCCGTCGAACTTCGAGGAACATCGTTGAATCACCAGGTATTTCTCGTGTATATAATATTTTTCAAAGTCTTTACAGGTTCTTGTCGCTCCAGTTTTTCGAGTTTAGTTTAAAAAAAAAAAAAGAGCTTGAGTGGCAAGCGCTCCACCCATGGAGCGCTTTTCCAAGGGCGCTCCACCCATGGAGCGCTTCTCCAAAATCGCTTCCCTATGGAGTGCTCCACTCGGGGAGGCTTCTCCAAAGGCGCTCCACCCAAGGGGTGCTTCAGGGGGAAGATCCAAGAAAAGAAAGGAAAGCGCTCAACCTAGGGAGCGCTTTTCCAAAAGCGCCTCTCTTGGGAGCGGTCCACCCATGGAGCGCTCTTCCAAGAGCGCTCCATCTAGGGAGCGCCCGAAGAGCCCAAGAAGGCATAACGAGTTTTTGACACGCCAAGTTGTCGAAGTGTAAGGGTGCCATTCTAGAGATAGGCAAATATTCCATGACGATGAGGCGGGGCGATAGGTTGACAAGTTCGAAGCTTCTGTGTACTCATTGCAGTATTTTCCCGAAAGTTAAGCAATTCCCAATGGAGTAGTGCTCGAATGGGTGACCTTCTGGGAACTGTCCCGATTGGTGCACACCATGGTAAGAGTTGAGCGTGAGAGTTGAAAGTTAAGCTGTTGTTGGAATAAGAGGCAAGTTGGCTGTTGAAAAGGATTTTGCAACCAAGATGAGATAATTGGCAGTAGTCTTGCATCAGGTGAAGGCGTGGATGATCTCTAGGGAATAAACTGGTCCCTTTTTTTCCAAGTGATAAGCCAAAAGCAAACTGTTCAGCTAAAAGGACGGGCTTCTAAGTCATGTAAAATGCTCCACCTAGGGAGCGCTTCTTCGAAAGCGTTCCACCTAGGGAGCGCTTTTCCCAAAGCTCTCCACTTAGGGAGCGCTTGCGTGGAAGTTTAAATAGGTTAAGGGGAGAAGTGTTTTCTTTAAATTAGCAAGCACTACACCCAGGGACCGCTTCTCCAAAAGTGCTCCACCTGGGAAGCGCTTTTCCAAAAGCGCTCCACTTAGGGAGCGCTTGCCCTATACCCCGTTAAATGTGTTATTTTTATGACAGATATTGAGCTATCCATTCAGATTGCGCCAAGTGTCGCAGAGGGATAAGATTATTTGTAAAGAGGTCGTATCCAAACCCTAACCCTAAAAGTGTAGTATTTTTTAAGTGAGATTCGTACTACCTAATCAAAACATTTTTGCTCTCCATCAGCCAAAGCGTGTCCTCCAAGCAGATTAGTATGGAATCCCCTTCTAATAAACAACATGCACCCCAAGGAAGTGTCCTTGTTCGCCACCATTATTCACCATTTCCAAAAGCAACCACCAACACGTGGGTAATTCAAGGTACACGCTTACATGAACGTCCTCCATCGACATTAACTTCAGGTACCTGACATTAAAAGGTGGCAAATTAAAAGTTGATACTATAAGGTGGCGAGTCAATTAGAAATATTTTAAACCATCTGTAGCATTTCCATATTCTCCTCTGCCCTTGCATCCTGCATTCATCCAGAGAGCCAGGCTATTCAGAGTGTGAGTTGTTTCAATACATTCGACGACCATGGGTAAAAGGAGTAAAGAAACTGAGGGGAAGGTGTAGAGAGAGAAAGTGCCCAAGGAAAAAGCGACACCTGTAGGAGCATCCAGCTCGGAGAAGTCGAAGAAGCCGTGAAAGCGAGAGAAAAACCAGCAAAGTTGTCAGCTTCCCAACATACTCTCTTCCGGTATCGGGATTACTTGGTCACAAACAAGGACATGGAGCAATTGCGCTAGGACGTTGAAGAGGCGTATATAGAGGCCCCGATCGAGAACGCGTTGGCTGTTGTCTATCATTCGCACCTGTACTTCTACATGTGCACGCCTGTGCATCACTGTCCAAACTTTATAAAGGCTGTATCAAATTTCTATGATGCCTAGTCAAGGGCGGTGCGAAACGCCAAGGCGGGGGCGTTGTTCGCTATCATAGCTGATGTTGTCCGGGATGCTTTCGCCTATGGGAGAAAGAACTCATCCAATTTTATCCTGAGGAGGATCCACACTAATGAAGAGGGCATCAGATATCATTCGACGCTAGAAATGCATCGTTTCATAAGAGGTCAGCTAGGAATCGCTACATCATCTGACGAATTTTCCCAGCTGTCGAAACCCTTGGAAAAATTTGCCCACCGCGACATCTACTCCATTCTGGCATGGGTAATGGGGTTTCCAACAGATGAATGAGTCTCCGACTGGCAAGTTTCCATGGCGCATGCCATACTTGAGAATGAAATCTATTTCTCCTCCAAGGTAAGGCCGGGTGCTATTCCAATTTTTTATGACTAGGTGGAGTTCGTAACGTGGCAGTTGCACCCATGTTTGCTGTATGTTCAAGGCCCTAAGGCTGACCAGTTCAAGCTCTCGTCCTTATTGGCATGGTATTTTTTTTGGCACATGCATGAGAAATTTCATTACATAATAAAGAATCAAATGGATGAGGAGGGCAAAGCTTTGCCAGTTTATCTCTGGACAAATACCTTGTCCAGGAATGAATCCTACTATATCTTCAACCAAGTTTTCTTAGGTCCAGCGTTGGAGATAATATATGGCTAGTGTGAACGAGTTCCAATGGAGTTGAGGAACAAGGTGGTAGACGAGCGATTGAGAGATACCTTTCTCCTCACCCAGGGCCTGTTATCCAAATTTACGGGTTTACAGAAAAGTCTTTTTTTTACCCTATTACGCCACGTCCTATCTATTTTCCTTGGAAGTGGCCCGACAACTAGACTACACCAACGAGTACGGGAAAGGTCAGGGCAGGAAATTTATAGTCTCTACTCCTTTCGAGTTCGAAGATGTTAAGATAACACAATGTGGCCAGAACGCTATTCTTACAGTGATGCTTTCAGACTATGGGTTGATTGAGCTTCCCCACCGTTGGAGATGGGACCTACTCGACATCGTCTAGAAAAACCTTGGGGTGAAGTCTTTTCATTCGTGCCCTAATTACGATATAGAGAGGCAACGTAACAATCCACTGGGCCTCGAGCTGGAATGGCACGTGGACGAGATGAAGCTTTTGCCTCCTTGGTTGGAATTTTACACTATGGAAACTGAATATGACCGGGACACCAATATGAAGCAGAGACTATCTAGGGCTGTCTTAGTCAAAATAAAGGTTAGACATCCGCAATGGTCTGACCATAAAATCCAATAGTGGTGGATCATGAGGGTCCACAATGAAAAAGTGTCCTCGGATAACCCGTTGTCGATTGATGACAAGTTCTTAGTATTTTATGATGAGAATATAAATACTTATCGTCCTCTTTCATTCGTTGATATTGTTCCTCGTGGCGGATAGTCCTGATGAAGTGGAGGGCAAGGGCAAGGGCATCTTGGGTGCCTCATTATTTAGTGAAGATAAGAGTCCATTGCCTCATTAGAATAAGAGTGCCTCCTTGGAAAGAAAGGTTGAGACGCATTTTTTACAGCCAGCCACAAAGAAGCCGCACACCAGTTCCTAGAAACCCTTCGAGACAATCATTCAGGCAGCATCTAAGCCCCCTCCGATGAGCTCTACCAGAATAATTGTGGCAACACAGGTTGAGGAGCACAAGGGTGGAGACAAAGAGCATGTCAGCATCGCGGAGGAGCAAAGGGACGAAGACGCAAAACACATTAGTGTGGATGCACTAAATATAGAATAAAAGGGGGAAGCACAAGCACAAAGCATATCTTCCACGACTCCTTTAATCATGAAGCCCCAAGGTACACATTTATCTCTTTCTTTTTCTTCTTCCTCTTCTACACTATCAGTATCTCTAACTCTGATGTTTGTTTACCCAATGCCTAAAATGTCTTTGACAATACCAGTTTCAGTGGCCTCTCCATCAAGTGCAGCTCCATTGCCCTAGTCCACTTCCCAATTTTGTCTGTTTGCCCAACATTATCTATACCATTATCCAATTCATCTTCTGTTCCTTCATCCGTAACGTTTGAGTCCTTCGCTAGAAACCCTAATGCATTCTCAGTCTCTACCTCGTTCAGTTTTTCCCTTTCTAAGTCAGAGGACCACATTACAAACATCTTTGCCACTAGAGAGCTGAATGCACTTTTCGTCACACCTCCTTCCACTGGTTTCTCAATGCCCCAACCAACCATTTTCGTAGTGGCGACCCAAACACCTCTGAGGGTTAGCGCAGTTGATTCCCCTCCGGATTCCTATGCATTGTTCGATTTTGAGTCCACTATCCCGCTTCTTCCCTTCATGCCAATCTTTGGAATAGGCATTTAGGAGTTGTTGGAGTCTGAGTTGGAGATGACTTAGCAGCTCACTGCCGCGCAAAGCATCCGCAAGGCGTGCATGAACACAATGCGTTATCTGATGGACCACAAAAAGAGAGAGGCACAGGCTCTGGTGCATACTCAGAAGGCTTGCATTATTGATCCAAAGACGATGAAGCTGCATACCATTGAAAAATACCGCTAGTATAGAAGCCCTTGGGGGAAATGACCCCGATCGATTATGCCTTCCGCCACATTGAAGAAGACGTGGCCAGGATGAACACAACATAAAATATGGGGGATGTCCAAGTTGTCATGGGCTCCATTTATGCTCATGGCGAGTATTATAAGGATCACTTCTTCAAAGCGCAGTCCAAAAATGATGAGCTCAAAGAGGCCCTAGCAGCGGAGAGAAGGCAAATTGAAGCATTGGAGTCTAAGTCCAAGAAACAGGTTGAAGCGTTGGAGTATGAGATTGAGCAATTGAAGAAAAAGATTCAGCTACTTGAGGATGATAATAATGAAACGTCCAAGCTATGTGACAACCATGTGAGGGCACGTGCCCAGGCAAACCAAGAGATATAGACACTCATTGTCCAAAGGAATGAGTTGCAAGCTCAGTTGTCTGAGAGAAATAAGTAGCCTATTCTACCATCTAGGGAGTGCCTCAAGGAGACGCACCTAGACTTCCTGCGAGATTTCCTAGCAAGAGCGGCAAAAGGAATTACAATATTGCAATTCTTTAGGGAAGCACATGAGGTAGTTGTTGCTAGCAGTCCAATCCTGGAGTCCGCTCAAGATGTCAGTTATTGGTTGGATTTGGCCACCCAAATTAGAAAAATAGAAGATGTACCTATCCGCCTTGCCCCTATGAGCGATCTGGCTCGGTCTTTGGCAACGAGAAAAACAACTCTGCACTACTTCACAAAGGTTGAGCTGGCCAAAATAGCTTGCTTGCTATCAAATTCCCTTATGCAAGAGTTTGATATTTCATTGCGATACTTTGATGCTCTTGTCAAGATCAACGTCCCGGGTTTCAACAACGCTAAGGGGCCCATTCCATCAGTGCAAGAGTTGGAGCCTATGTGGGCCGCCTTTGTTGATAATGCCTCAGACATCGATGCTTTGGAAGCCTCAAGTTCTGATGCTCAGATAATCCTTCTCATGGCCAAGTATGTCCAGATTCAATCCTTCTTGATAGAGTTTGAACGAATATTGGAATTTGCTAAGGTTGAGCACATAGAAACATATCGTTGCCTAATCTAGGAGCTTTAGAAGCAGTCGAATTTCCCTTTGGAACGATGGGTTGATTCTTTCATGGTGTACAAACATGTCTTCAACAAGTCGTTGGACCAATATCTCCCTCAGCTGCCCAAGAAGAATGAAGAAAATGAAATAGACAGTGCTATAGATTCAAAGGCTGGAGATACAGATGAACAGGAAGAAGAGACATAGTGACGCAGATTCAAAGGGCGAAGAATCGGAACATGCAAATAAAGAATCCAACAACAGTGAAGAAAAATCAGAGTAGAAGTCCGAAGGCTCTGACAGTAAGGAAGACTCTGCTACCCAAGGATAAATACTGGGATCTTCACATTGAGGTAGGCTCAATGCCCCGTGAGCCGCCATATGTGTTGCCAATTTTGCCTCACGGTTGTTGATATTCATTTTGTATATAGTCTTGAGACCATCCATTGTAAAAACTTCTCTTTTTCCATAGAAAAATGGTTAAGATGTGGTTATGTTGTTGTACTTTCGTAGGTTGTCTCGTTTAGTTTAAAATTGTACTTTGTTACTTTATGTGGTTCCTCATCTTTGTTGTACTTTTCTACGTTTTTTGTACTTTTCCCTGTTATGTTGCATGCAAAATTGTGAATGTTTTAGCATGGGCATTTTTCTAATGGTTTCGCTTCCTTGCCTTTGTCTCCAAATCCTTTCATATTTTGCACATATGGTTGTAATTTTCGACACTTAGGCGCTTCGTTTTATTTTTTCCTATTAAGTTATAAAATCGCTCTGGCAGTAAGCAAAGATAGGAAAAATGACTAAGTATGGAAAATGAGGTTTGAGCATAGTCAAGACTGCAATGCTCCACTCCGAGGATGAATTCTCAAAGTGCTCCATCCATGGAGCGACATTCTAAAAGCAACAAAAACAAGTGTAAAAATGGCTAAGTGTAAAAGTCAATATGGTCAAAAGGTAAAGCGCTCCACTAGTGAAGTGCCCCTCAAAAGCGCTCCATCAGTGGAGCACATCTCCCAGAAGGCTTAAAGAAACAAACTTGGCTAAAAGAGCAAGTAAAAGTCAAAAGCAGTCAAAGCCTAAAGCGCTTCATCAGTGGAGCGCCTCCCCAAGACAAAGGAAAGATTAACTGTTGGTGTTAAAGACAAAGGAGAGTCTACCTGTGGTCAAAAGACAAAGTGCACCACTCAGGAAGTGCTTCTCCAAAGCGCACCACTTAGGGAACACATGAGGGAAGAGCAAACACAAACCATAAAATAACCTTTTATTGAGGGTGTAGTAAAAGAATTCAAAAGGTCAATGAGTAAAGCACTCCACATGTGGAGTGCCTCTCCAAAACGCTCCACTAGTAGAGTGCATCTCCAAGGCGAAGGTAGAGCGAAGTAAAAATGAGTTATAACATAAGTGAGAAAGGCAAACTCCAAAGTAAAGTCAATACGGTCAAAGAGGAAAGCGCTCCACAGTTGGAGCGCCCATTCAAAAGCGCTCCACAACTGAAGTGCTCCTTCAAAAGTGCTCCACAGGTGGAGCGCCCATTCAAAAGCGCTCCACAGCTAGAGCGCTCCTTCAAAAGCACTCCATAGTTGGAGCGCCTCTCCGCAACAAGAAATATAAGAGCAACCAAGGCTGAAAAGGTCAATTTGGTCAAAATGAAAAGCGCTGCACTAATGGAGCGCCTCTCCCAAGCGCTTCACTAGTGGAGCGAACTCCTCAAGCAAGTGACTAAGAGAAACTGTTGCAAATCTACCATGGACAGTTCGAACCAACTCCAAGTTGCATTCTGTAAATTCGAATTGACTGTTTCAAGTCATTTCCGAAACCTTTTGTCTTCAATGCTCAGTTATTTAAAAAACCCGAATTGATTGTTTCAAGTCATCATCGAGATCAAGTCTACCTGTCACGGGAGTGCTTGGGCATTAATGTTTTAAGCGACATATTTCTTCTATAGAAGTCGGCTTCTTATCTGTAACTAAGGATGGATAACTTCTGCTAGAGAAGTAGTTCTGTACTTTGAAATATGCTTCAAAAATAAAGGCTTCTGACTCCAGTTTTTAGTTTTTTTATCTCAATGTATGACTTCTATTATGTAATTTCTATTAAATTAGTCTCTTTATTGTACAATTTAATTTTGTTTTATGGATTTCGCTGTTAATAGAAGACTAGTCTTTGGAATACTTGCTAGAGTTTATACTGTTCTAAATATTTTATACTGGTTTCTGTTAAAAGTCTATTGTTTTGATTGTTGTTGGTTCAAAGTAGTTAGGTTGTCTATCGTGCTTCCGGTCCATCACCCCACATTTTTGGCTTTTAGTCATTTCCCATTCCTTTCAGTATCTTCCTAACCCTTATCTCAAAAACCCCATTTTTATTTTTGGAACCAACCCTACTGGAGATTGCCACGGAGGACATTCCTTTCCTTTGAGCATTCAATGCTTGACAATGGGCCTAGGGCACTGTAGACTTAGAAAACCTATATCTAGACCGGTTCGATTGCCAAAAGGTTTCTTTATTTTTATTTTTTATATTCTTTAAATGCTTAAGAGGATGATTTTTATTTATTTATGATTTTATGATACATGTATGAAATGGAAAATGTGATCTGATTGTTTTATGGTGGTGATTGTAGTTGAGGTTGTTACGACCATGACACCGATTTGGCATTGTGTTTCCAAGTGCCAGGGACAAGTTGAGGGAGTTAGATTGGGAGTGGTTGGGGGAAATAGGCTTGCGAGAAGTGACATAGATTGAGTCTGTGCACGTAGATTGGTGGTACCTATCAGCATTAGTGGAGCAATGGGACCCTGACAAGGGGACTTTTCACATATTGACAAGGAGATGATTGTGACGCTGGAGGACGTGAATTGTATCTTTTGGCTAGCTATGGAGGGTATTCCTATTCTTGCAGTCGCAGATAAGGAAGAGGTTTTGTCCCAGATATACAATGATGAGTAGGAGGCAGTTGACATGAGTAGTGGTAGAATATCATATTTGGTGGAGTACCTTGAGAGGAAACTATCCCAATGACAACTATTTTTAATGTTCCCAATACCTAATGTTATACTGCCAGATTCTAGTGGTGCACTGTATCCATGGAATTTGTTAAATTTTGTGATCGAGACGCCAACAATATATGCATGGGCACCAGCATTGACCCATATGTACATAGAGTTGTATGAGGTGTGCTGACAAAGGAGAGTAGGCTTGGGTTACAATGTGTTTAGGGGTGAGAGCACTTCACAATATGCTGACCAATGAGGTTATATAGTGAGTTGGATGTAGAGGAGGCAATAGAGCAACCCTATTTATTGAGATGACAACACAAAAGGGAAGTACCACGAGGTCGACAAAAAAATAAGGGTGGGAAATATTATTGATAATTATGGGTGGAGTTGAGACTAGAGGCAGTGATATGAAGGCCATGGAGGGGAGGGTCCACATGGGTAGAGGATGGTGTCCACTTAAGATGGGTGAGGTAGATGAGATGGTTGATAGGTCAACATGGGATAAAGCATGAGCTGTTCTAGTTCTCCAGGGTACTGCGATAGTTTGGCTTGAGACAAGGGGTGCCTGACCCATCTATCATTTACAGGATGTGGAGGGATGGGGTCACCTTACCGTGGCCACAAGTAGAGGCATATGGAGATGAGGCAGATGAGGACATTGAGGTAGCATATGTGGATGATGTCAGGATGACCCCAAATTTTGATGTCTAGTGGGTAACACAGTAGTGGGAGCCTAAAAAGGTGACCCAACGATGTGATCCTAGAGGGGGGATAGAGAGGATGGGAGGCGAGGATGCGAGAGGGGAGGATTGATGTGACAAAAGAGGCAGAGGAGGTAGAGGAGCCACTTCTACGACGCGATGTCGACGGGTGGACAGTGAGGCAGTCTCACCTAGGACAATGGAGGAGGGACCTAGTAGATGCAAAGGAGGAGATAATGCTTCAGGTAGAGTAGGATAGCCTACAAGAGGAGCTAGGCCAGATGTTAATGAGGCACGCGAAGGTGGAACAACAATAGGCCTTGGTGATGGTTGAGAGGGAGGAGTGGCTACGAGAGAGAGGATGTCATGGGAGAGGGATAGGCCAGTACGAATACTAGCACAACTTCAGGAAGATAGATTAGCGACAACAAAAAAGTAGAATGATTTACGCAAACAAATAGAAATGATCATGGAGAGGGAGACTCTATACAAACAACTAGATGCAACGATGGCATAGAGGGAGGCTATGCATCATCATATGGATGTAGCAGTGGCAGAGAGGGATCAGGTAGGGGTTGAAATGGAGCAACAATAGATGGAGTTAGCTAGAGCACGGGTGGAGGCATCCACAATAGAGGCACTACGGGCAGTGTTGGATGGAGCACGGGTTGAGGTGATGACAACCAAGGATAGCATGACAAAGACGATGGCACAGAGATGGTTGGAGGTGGATAGGGTGATGGATATGGAGGATATCCTAATTAGGGAGGGGTTTAAGGTCCCTCCGTAATCGATGCTATTGAGGTCCTAGCGGAGCCTAGTGAGGGGATCCTTAGTAGCTGCGACAAGGCCACGATTTAGAGATCCATCCACATCAGGAGATTTAGATGTTATATCTTCTTTAAGAGAGGATCAATAGGGACAACGAAGTAGCAGCAAACATGCTTGGGGATCGAGGCGCGAAGGAAGCGACAGTTAGGAGTGAGGACCTATGTGGTGACAATGTGACTTTAGTTTTGTAGGCCTACAAGCCACGATGATGTAGCTTGTGGGCCCAACATTATTATGATGTACGATATGTTTGACATTATCTATAGATATATGTATTTTATGGAAAGTTGATGTGTTATTGATAATGATGTAATGTGTTATGAATTTATGATGATGTATGTATGGATATGATTACTGTAATGAGATGCATGTGATGATATTCATAATAGATGGTTTGAATGATGAAATGATGAAGGTGACTAATGGGAGATGTAATGGTTATGAAATGACGAGTGTAATAAGACATATACATGTATGCATATTTGATTATCGTTCGAAAAGGCCTAACGATATTTTGAGCAATATTTTTGTCCAATCACAAGAAAATACTCACAGTTAGGATTATGCTTGGATACCCTCTCTTGAAAGGAAATATTTGTGATTTCCCAAGGTTCTGTTTAATGTGTTTGTCTGCTTGCAATGCTTAGTGAAAAATTTGAAATGCCAAAAGTTAATTGGATACCTCAGTGTTGCATATGCCTGTTAACAAGGGGCCTGTTTTGGGTTGGTTTGATTTGCAGTGATTTTGTTATTCATGGAATTTATGAAAATGTGAAATTATTGATAACTATCTACTTTGAAATAACAACTTTTGAAATGTAATAAACATTTGATTTTAACCTTTGAAAATATGATTTTAAATGATTTTATCTCAAATTGTTAATGAATTTTTTATCTCACATTGTTAATCAAATTTTATCTCGAATTGTTAATCAAATTTTATCTTAAATTGTTAATGAAATTTTATCTCCGATCGTTAATATTTGTTTGAAAATAAAAATGAAATGATTAAATCTAACTTTTCAATATAAACACTTTGGAATATCATATTAGTTATACACTTTAAAGAAAAATTGAAATTGATTGAAATTTCAATTTTACATAAAATAAAATTAGATCATTATTTAAAGATTATGCAAAGTTTAAAACTTCAAATTTTCATAAAAAATGTGAATTACATTAACATGAAAATTTGAAACTTAATTCTTGAAATTCACATATATATATTTTTTTGGGTTTTGATTAATTATTTGATGAAAATTAAAATAAAGGCTAGGGTTAGAAAAATAAATAAAATAAAAACAAGTCATTGTAACTTTAAAATTTCATCCCGAATCCGTATAAACAAATATCCTGCACTAAACCAACATTAATTTGACTAGTATTCACACAATCCAAAATTAATGTGATGCAATCTTCTATGGGAATAACACAATATATTAAAAAAATAAATAAGTATACCATCTGCATGCATATAACTTATTTAAAAAAAATCAATATATTACCAAAATGAAAGATATTTAATGAATGCTCCTTTAGAATACCTTGCTTTAATAAATTACAATGGGTGAAATTCCTTCAGTTTAGCAACAAGAGAGGAGATGCTCTTCCACAAAATCCAATTTCCAACTTTTGCTTCTCCAAAAAAATCTCCGCAATGGATATTATTAGGAAATATTTAGTTACTTCTGTTTCATATTTTTTCAATGGAAAACCCTTCCACTTCGTCTTCTTTCTTTCCCTCGACTTGTAACCGATATGCTTAATAACTCTTGCATTGCCATTTTTCATCGTATAATATCTTTAATGATTAAGCTACTTCAATTGTACCTTCATCATTTGATGCTATTATGCTCCATTAATTTACATAACTTTCTTAAAGTGACACAGTGCATGACAATCCTTGTTTTTTCTTGGGAACAAACGGTGAACAACAACAATGCTCACGTCATCGGCTTTTAGCGATTTCATATATAAAAAATTTAACATTGAGTAACCTTCATCAAAGGACGGTCTTGGAATTATAAAATTTTTCATTAAATTTTCTTACTAGACGTTGCATCACCTGAAGATGGTGATGGTGTCTCTGACATTGAATTCAAATAAACAAGAAAAATAATATCCATCTCAATGTTTGCACTTTCATATTTCAGTGTATTACGAATTGTTGATACAATAGCTATCACCAACTATATATCATATCAGTTGGGAGACGTAGTCATCGAATACATTTTTGCCCATCCTCATTCACAATGAAAATGCACATCCCCAATTGGCTTACAATTAAATAAAAAATATTCTCATTATTCCAATTGCAGACATGGAGGGCCAGAGCAAAGAGAAACAATCTTCTCACGAAGTTTAAGATAGATACTAGCAGTGACAAAATAAGGGATTGCTCATTGCTCATATCTATATTAAACAATCTTAAACTATCCGTTTAAGATAGTTTAATATAGATATGAGCAATGAGCAATCCCTTATTTTGTCACTGCTAGTATATATAAGTTTGGATTGCTATGCAGGAAGCCCTTATTATTGAAATACAAAAGAATTCAAGGTAGCTCTATGGCTGTGCACTGCGTTTATCGATTGTGTACGAAATACAAAATAACAACAGTTGTCTAATGCAACATCATGTGAAATCTAGAACGAATATCACTCTAGAACCAATGGGGACTCAAAGCTTGAAAAATATATTTGGATATTTCCAACTATTATCTACCCTTGAAGAAAGTACCTGATGCATACTCCGTTAATAAAATCTCCAACATGAACACTGCATCGAAGTAAATCAAGTAAGAGTTTATCATGTAAGCCGACACCACCTCCATGTGTCTCTATCTTTCCAATTCTATACATCTGCACCAAGACCCATGTAACTTGTCCAATTCTATCTATAGTCCGCATGAATCCCATTACACTATCAAACACCTATTTTTTTAAATAATTTTGACTCTCAGAGGCCGTGAGATGGTATCATTGTATCCTGAACATCTAAACCAAAAGTAACACGTATGTGGTTCAACTTGCTCTTAAAATGAATTATCCAATTTACAAGTGAATCCGACCAAACATTGTGGAAGAGAAAATCAATAGATTTTTTTTTAAATCCATCCATGGTTTTGTTAAAAGCAAATAGAGATGTGATGCAAAGTACACTACAGTTTTAGTCCCATATGCATCCGGTAACAACCTGGTGAAAGGTTTATCAACACAAGCAGGCACTAAGTCTTATAACTCAACCAAGCCCTTTTAAGGCACCTTGGAATTCATGCTCCACCTTTATCGTATCTTTCAAAATCCGCGCCTCCATGTTGATCGTGCTTTGATGCTCCATCCGTTGGTTGGCTGAGTTGGGGAGTTTGCCTCGAAAATCATGCCACCATGTCGATATTTGAAAATCGTGTTCCTACGTTGACTGCGCTCATGCATTGCGTTCGCAGGTCAGCTTGGTTTTGTCTCGTAAAACGAGCCATTTATCCGTTGGTTGGCCTGGTCGGGGTTCGCCTTGAAAATTGTGCCATCACAACATTCTTTTGGGTAACCTGAACACACATAAATAAATTTAAAATTAATTGAAAATTGCTTATATAAATATCAAATGACCTTTATTTACCCTTTTATTATATTATTTATATTTTTTAATTTTAATTTTATATTTTTTTAATTTTAATTTTATTATTGAAAAGGAATATATAAATAATCAAGGGATTGAGCACAAAATGAATTTAATATTCAAATTGCAATTCAAAATGTAAAAGATACAAGTCAGAATTTACCATTAAAAATATACGATTTAGCTTGTATATGATTTATGCATGGTTTAACAAGGCTTAAACTTTGACCTCTTCCTTAAATATTGTGATATTTAACCCATTGAGCTTTATGAGGAGCTTCTCCTTAAGTCTCCTAAGGTTTGACAATGAGATCAACTATAAAAATATTAATGCTAAAATCATGACCATGATCAGCCTCTTTTGACATCATGAACTTAAACTCTCCTTGAATACCTTGAAACCTTGATATGTAATTTAAACTTTGGAATCCACATTGCAAAATTTTTTGGTATAAATTAACCAAAAAACACTCAATGCAAACAAAAAGTCACATAAACATCAAAATTTCAAGTGGGTCCCCAAATTTGGGGTACGTTGTGCAATGGCAACAACAAATGGTGACTCTGCTAGAAAATGCTCCTGAGCATTTTGGATAAAGAACCCAATCTGAAATCAAGAAAACCAAAGATCAGCAAAATATAAATCATCTAGTAATATCCAAGAAGTATGGGGTTAAATAGTTTCAATTGAAAATAAAATACTCCATTTGCTTCAGCTTAGTGTGTGTTTTGTGAATTCATTCTCTATTTTTGAATCCATCAGAATTTCCTCATCTGTTTTGCAATTAGGCTTTTTAAAGATGTCACTCATAAAAATTTACCTCTGCATTGCTCCACTGCCAGTCAAGCATCCATAGCTCCGGTGGAGATGACCTTGATCTCTTCTAGACCTTGCTCTACTGCTAGCCGGGCATCTATAGCCTCGGTAGAGATTATCTGAACCACCCAGGCATTTGATTGATTTGCATTTTTTTTATAAGCATTTGATTGCTTTGCAAATATCATATGTGCCTCTTGGGTTAGAGATCATCTAAGGCTTAATATGGAGTGTATAAAATTTTCACCTAATCAACAAACCAAAATGATTTCATCCTTCAAGAGTCAAAAATATCCTTTAAATGTGATGTTACATGTGAAGCTTTAGCAACATGTTATATTACTTCAATATCCACTATTTTAATCCATAATCCAAGAATAACTACTAAACAATCCAATTTCCTTAGCTTCAATTTCACCTAATTTCAAACAAGTTATTCATCTTCCATGACTAAGAAACATTTCCAACAAAGTGACAAAAGTTTATTGCAACTACACAACTATACCACAATCTGGAAAACAAAACCAAAACATGTTGTGAAAGTGAAGAAGCAAAATGTGAACATAAACCAAAACACAAAATTTGGCATGAACCTGTATTATTGAAAGACAAAAATGGAAACAAACAAAATTTCAAAATGAAAAACAACAAAACAAACAAACAAGTGATGATTGTATCCAAATGGTACATACACACACAAAACTATGTACAAGCGAAAGCAAAACAAAACAACAAAGTTATATACAAGCAAAACTTGCAAAACCAAAAACTATGTACAAGAGATGAATATATACAAGTGATGAATGTGCTTTCTATCTCAGGGATGGAAATAATGCTTTAAGAACTACCCATTGATAGGTAAAGGAATACTCTCTCCACTCAGATTCTGCAATCTAAATGCATTCTCCCCAAGAATCTCAAAAATTTGGTAGGGGCCTAACCAAATATTGTCAAATTTATCATGATCACCCTTCCTTTCGTGTGCCTTATCCCACAATAAAACCAAATCAACAATCCTAAAGGCTTTGACCTTGGCTCTCTTATCAAACCACCTTTTAACAACCCCTTGATGCTTACTAAAATGTTGTAGGGCATCTTCCCTCTTTTCATCTAGACTCATTAAGTGAGTAAATCTTACCTCTATTTTATCATCAGTTTCAAGATAATCTTTCATAAACTAAAGAGTCTGCAATTTCAAGTTAGCAAGAAAAATGGGATCTTGACCATAAACTAAATGATAAGGAGAAGTACCTATGGACCCTTTTGATCTAGTTCTATCCACCCATAAAGCATATTTCAACTTGTTATGCCAGTCTCTAGGATTCATTTCCAACAATTTCTTAATTATTGACAATAAGTTTTTATTAGTAGATTCTGCTAAACCATTACCTTGTGGGTAATAATTTGAAGAAAACTTTATGCTTACCTTATTATCATAAGCCCATTCTACAAACTGAAGTGAAGTGAAAGCAGAACCATTGTCACAAATAATAGAATATGGCATACCAAATCTAGTAACAATGTGTCCTAAAAATTGAATAACCACTTCAAAAGTACAGTTCTTAGTGGGAATGGCTTCAATCCATCTAGTACAATAATCTATGGTGGTTAAAATGTATTTGTGGCCAGGTGAAGAGTTTGGGTTTATAACTCCTACGAAATCTAAACCCCATTGTGCAAATGGTCTAGCCTCAAATATGGGTTGTAAAGGCATGGAGGCATTTCATTCTTTATTGGCGGTAATCTGACATGTATGGCAAGAATGAACATGGGCATGGGCATATTTGAAAATGTGGGGCCAATAGTAACCAGATCTCAAAATATGGTGCACTGTGGCATTAGATGATCCATGCCCAGTCCCATACTTACCATGAAAATCCTTAAGTATTTGCATAGACTCATCCTTACTCAAACATCTAAGGAAAATTCCTTCATGATTTCTTTTGTATAACACACCAGATTTAATCATAAAATTAGAGCTTTTTAATCGAAGTGCTCTTCTTTGCATAGCATTAAAGTGATCAGGGCACTTACCATTCAAAATAAAATACACAATGTCATTATACCATTCATCCGTGGTGATGCTTTCTGTAGTGTATTGATGACACATGATTTGAGGATCGATTTCAGCTAGAGACTTTGTCAAACCTTATCCTCTAACAAGCTTCATCGGATGGATCTCTAAATCAAACTCCTACAAAGTAGCCATCCATTTGCCTCTCCTTTCTCCTAGTTCATTCTGCATCAACATTGTTTTGACAGTTGGGTCAAGTACTATTGCAAAAATTCTACTATGCAAAATGTAATGTCTAATCTTCTTCACAGTTTTGAAAAGAGCATATACCTATTTATCCAGAATAGTGTATTTCAACTGTGCATATTTTAGTGGTGAACTCAAGAAAGCAATAGGATTTTTTGAATTATCTTCGTTCTTTTGAGTTAATACACTAGCAAAAGAATGCTCAGAAGCAAATGAATAAATATAGAAAGGTTTCTTGTAATTAGGACTCACAAGCACAGGTGCAGAAGATATTGCATTTTTAACATCCTGAAAAGTTGCTTTAGCTTCACCAGTCCAATTAATGTTAGCATCCTTTTTCAACATATCATTTAATGGTTTGACTATTTCAGAAAATCCTGAAATGAATTTCCTGACAAAGTTGATTTTCCCAAAAAATGTAATTTTTTTTTCCCCGGGGGAGGGGGTTTTTGGGGGGGTTTCTTTTTTTTAGAAAAAAAAAAAACCAAAAATAGTCTAATTTTTTTTTCCAAAAGAAGAGGGGTTTTTGGGGGGGTTTTTTTTTTAAGAAAAAAAAAATATCTTTTGAGATGACATGGCCTAAAATTTTACCTTCAATTACTCCAAAAATGCACTTTTTGGGATTTAGTGAAATGCCATGCTCTCTACACTTTTGAAGAACTTTTCTCAAATCATTAACGTGGTCAGATCTGTTCTTTGAGAAAATAGGAATGTCATCAACATAAATAACTATGCATTTACCTATCAAATCTCTAAATGCATAGTCCATGGCTCTCTAAAATGTGGCACCTGCATTAAGCAATCCAAAAGGTATTCTTCTGTAAGCAAAGGTACCCCACTTCATGGTAAAAGCAATTTTCATTCTATCTTTTGGGTCAATAAGAATTTGGTTATATCTAGAATAACCATCAAGAAAAGACATCATCTCAAAACCATTCACCATTTGCAAAATATGATCAATGGAAGGCAAAGGGTAGTTATCTTTTTGTGAGGCCTTATTGAGATTCCTAAAATCAATACACAAATGGATTTCACCTATTTTCTTCCTAACTGGTACAATGTTTGCTACCCATGTAGAGTGTCTGATTGGAAAAATAATCTTAGCATCTAACAATTTCTTAACCTCCTTTTGTATAAGAGGCTCTAGCAATGGGTTAACTGGTCTTTGTTTTTGTCTAAATGGTTTTGAATCTGGCTTTAAAGGAATAGTATGTGTTATGATGTTTTCATTATAAGTCTTTAAATCCTCATAACTCCATGCTATTACATCAACGTAATCTTTAAGAGCCTGTACAATCCCTTCTTGTTCATGATGAGTGCAAGCCTTTCCTATGAGTACATTATGTGGGTCTTTACTAATCCCAAGATCAATAGAATTATAAGCATCCTACAGGAGTGAGGTTTTATTACAACTTTTGCTTTTATAATCAATATCAAAAATCTTTTCAAGAGAAACTATACCTTTAGGAATCACATTGATTTTCTTTGTTACCTCATGATCTTCATTTTCATCTTCTTGCAATCTCTCATCCTCATCGATCACCTGATTTTCAAAAATACCTAAATTAGTTACAAAATTAAAAATGTGCCTATCACTTTCAAATACCTATAAATTTTTCACATTATCAGGTATAGAAGGATAGGGTATCAACTCAATTGAAAACTTCTTTAGCCTCCTATTATCAATAGGCTTAAGAGTACCTATTGTGATAGCTAAAGAATCAACAATTTGATTGTTCTTCCTAGATATCAATGAAATATTGAAAGCATGGAATTCATCAATCAAATCCCTAACTCTATTTCTATAATGAATTAGCCTTTTATCATGACATGTGTATTGGCATTTCACTTATTTAACAACCAATTTTGAATCTCCTAGCACTTTCAAACATTTAATGTTTTTCTTTAAGGCTAACTACAAACCGAATATTAAAGCCTCATATTCTATAGTATTACAAGTGCAAGGAAACTGTAATCTATAAGCTGCCAGAGATGACTTACCTTTAGGACTAATCAATTCCACACTAGCTCCACTACCTTGTTTGGATTTAGATCCATCAAATTTAAGCATCCAAACAAGATTTTCATCCTTAATTGGATTAATAGATGGTATTTCATTTTCAGATTCACCTATATCCAATTTTATTTCCAAAGTGTAAACACCTAACTCAGACTCATTGTAAAGAATTTCATTGGTTTTGTTATATTCAGTAATCAAATCCTTGAGTCTAGGTTCTCTTTCAATTTTTATTTGATTAGAAACACCCTTCCATGGTAGCCACATATGTGAAAAATTAGTGGTCATATATCCGTTTAAGTTCCTAGACCAATCTCTACTCAACAACATTCCATACTTATCAGGTATATCTACAACATGTATATCAATATACTATTGTATCCTAGGTTCTGAGGCTAGATGTATGTGAACATTCTTAAGCATTCCAACCACATGAACTTCAGATTTATCTAGTTGAACAACTATTCTATTAGAAGGGATGGGTTTCAAACCCAATTTTTGATAAACAATGTGAGGCATGACATTACCGGATGCTCCTGAATCAACAAGACAATTGTGCAGATTTCTTCCTACAATTCTTATGGTCAAAAGAAAGGGAGGAGCTTCTCCTTTGTCCCTTCATGAGGCAAATTGTGCATCCATGGATTTTGGGGATTCATTTTTTCTTTGATCACCAAAAGCCTACATAAAAAATTCTTGTTGATTAGTCAACTTAGCAACATCAAATAAAGATATATTCACTTTTGTTTTCTTTAAATCCTCCATAATATTATATGCAATTTTGTCATGTGGTGGTTGAGGTAGATCAACTTTAGATGGAGGCATGGGATTGTTACTAGCTTGTGTGTCAGGAGGAATGATGGTGTCATTTGGGGGAGTAGAAGAAGTAAATGGAGCTTTAGTCTTACTCCTAAGCTTGTAATTATGATTTCCTTTTTTAAATTGTTTGAAAGCTTGAACTTCCTCTTCTATAGACCCATCATACCCTTCTTCATATTCTTCAATTGATTCAAATGTTTCAACTACTAGCACTGATTCTTTCCCTTTGCTAGTACTAGCCTATTGGGAAGGATCTTCATCTGAAATTATTTCCATGTTATCCATCTCTTTTTGTAGAATATCTAGTGTTATTTTGAATTCAGGGCACTCATTCTCACTATGTTGTGTCATAGAATGTACCCTACACCAATTGTTTAAAGCCAAATCTAAAATATTAACAATGGTGTTGGTTTGATTGGAACTAGTGGTAGCATTGTTTTGATTAACAATGGGATTAGGTACTCCTCCATTGTTCGGATGAGTATTCCATTGTTTTATCTAAAAACTAAAATTTCTATTTTGATGAGAATTTTGAGGTAATTGTTTTTGTATTTGAACCATGTCACTACTGAGTTTTTGGACAACCCTCTATAGGTCATTTACCTGAGAATTAGGTTCATTATTTTATCCTATAGTAGTTTGATTGGTTGTGTTACTTGTAGTGGCAGTGGGATTTTGAAAATTTGGCAAATTTTGATTTTGGACTTGTGGAAATGTTATGTTATTTTGATGAAATGTTGATGCATTTGGAGTGGGTGTTGTATTAAAGAATGTAGGCATGGTTTGAGCATTTGTTTCAGCTATTTTATGAGTGGTGAATTGATTTTCTAAATATTGTGGAGTGGTAGGATAAGTGGGTGTGATAGGTGGATTGTATGGAAAATTGAAATTATTGAATGGCATGGCATTCAACATAGGCATTTGTTGTGACAAATCTTGATTGATCATAGGCACTTGATTATAAGCACATGGTTGTCCTATGGAAGGCAACTATCCTATCCCAAAACCTTGTGGTATCAATTATTGTTCTATAGTCAAAGCCTCATTGTATGCCATGGGAAGCGTAGTGATTTGAGGAGCTCTCCTTACAAACATAGATGTTAAAGGGTCCAATGCCCTAAAGTACATCTGTATGGCAATAGTTGCCTGAAGAGTATAAGGAGCAACTAACCTGCTATACAACTTATGGAAATGAGTATTGAACAATCTCAAAGGTTCATTAGGCTCTCTCTTGGCTGATGCAAACTGATGATAGATTACAATAGGATCTATGGGTAGCCTAAATTGATTCATGAAAGTTATTTCCAACTCGGCCCAAGACGTAATGGAATTGGTAGGTAAACTAATGTACCAATCATATGCCATTTCATCTAAGGTGAGAGGAAACATTCTGCAAGCAACATCCTCATGTTCAACTTGCAATCTAATCAAGGTATCCTTGTAAGCTTGAATATGCTCTTCAACAATTCTAATTCCATCATGTTTATATTTAGGTAAATACCTTTCTATATTTTTGGGAATGTCATGGGCTGCTCCAACAATGTTTAAAGGACTACTATGAGCACCTAACCAAGCTGCAACTCCTACCATTGGAATTACTAGTGGAGGAATAAATGGGATGATGGGTAGCAATGAACTGCTACTGGGTGGAATAACAATCGACTGACTCTTAGACCTTATGATCCTCTTTGTAGGAGAAATGCTATGGAAAATAGTATCTTCAGAAGCCTTAGATCTTGTGATTATGATTTTTGGTTCTAGTTTGATAATGAAAACAACAAGTGTTTAATGATCTTGAAATGAAAAGACTTCCAATTTTCAAATGTTTAACTGATAAATCATCATGTTCATTAAAAATGCATCAATTAAACCATAACAATAAGGAATATTCTCAATTTGTAAAATATTAGAATCAATACATCATAAATTAGAGAATTTCCAATAATAAATGTGAACAACTTAAAAAGAACTTCGTAAATCAAATCAATTACCTTCAAGTAGGCCCTCCTTCTAGCGCCAATTCTGTTGAGTGATATTTTTGTCCAATCACAAGAATATACTCATAGTCAAGATTCTACCCAGATATCCTCTCTTGCAAGGAAATATTTGTGATTTCCCCAAGGTTCTGTTTAATGTGTTAATCTGCTTGCAATGCTTAGTGAAAAATGTGAAATGCCAAAAGTTAATTGGATACCTCAGTGTTGCATATACCTATTAACAAGGGGCCTATTTTGGGTTGATTTGATTTGCAATGATTTTGTTGTTCATGGAATTTATGAAATTATTGATCAACTATTTACTTTGAAATAACAACCTTTGAAATTTAATAAATATTTGATTTTAACCTTTGAAAATTTGATTTTAATTGATTTTATCTCAAATTGTTAATCAAATTTTATCTCAAATTGTTAATCAAATTTTATCTCAAATTGTTAATCAAATTTTATCTTCGATTGTTAATCAAATTTTATCTCTGATTGTTAATCAAATTTTATCTCTGATTGTTAAGATTTGCTTGAAAATAAAAATGAAATGATTAAATCTAAATTTGCAATGTAAAAACTTTGGAATATCATATTAATTATTCACTTTAATGAAAATTTGAAATTTATTGAAATTTCAATTTTACATAAAATGAAATTAAATGATTATTTGAAAAACTATGCAAAGTTTAAAACTTCAAATTTTCATCAAAAATGTGAATTTACGTAAACATGAAAATTTGAATCTTAATTCTTGAAACTGACGTATTTCTTTTTGGGTTTTGATTTTTTTATTTGATGAAACTTAAAAAAAAAAAGCTAGGGTTAGAAAAATAAATAAAATAAAAACAAGTCATTGTAACTTTTAAAATTTCATCCCGAATCCGTATAAACAAATATCCTGCACTAAACCAACATTAATCTGACCAGTCTTCACACAATCCAAAATTAATGTGATGCAATATTCTAAGGGAATAACACAATATATTAAAAAAATAAATAAGTATACCATCCGCATGCATATAACTTATTAAAAAATTCCAATATATTGCCAAAATGAAAGATATTTAATTAATGCTCCTTCAGAATACCTTGCTTCAATAGATTACAATGGGTGAAATTCCTTCAGTCCAACAACCAGGGAGGAGATGCTCTTCCACAAAATCCAATTTCCAACATTGGCTTGCTCCACAAAGTCTCCGACCATTTTTTCATGAGTTTCAATGGATATTTATAGGAAATCTTTAGTTTCTTCCATTTCATATTTTCTTCAATGAAAAACCATTCCACTTCGTCTTATTTCTTTCCCTCGACTTGTAACCGATCTTCTTAATAACTTTTGCATTACCATTTATCATATAATATATTTAATGATTAAGCTACTTCAACTATGCCTTCATCATTTGATGCTGATATGCTCCATTAATTTACATAACTTTCTTAAAGTGACATAGTGCATGGAAACCTTTTTTTTTTTTCTTGGGGACAAACGGTGAACAACAACAATGCTCACATCATCATATTTCAACGAGTTCATATTTAACCTAAAAAATTTAATATTGAGTAACCTTCATTAGAGGATGGTCCTGGAATTATGGAAATTTGCATTAAATTGTGTCACTAGATGTTGCGTAACCTGAAGATGGTATCTTTGATATTGAATTCAAAGAAACAAGAAAACTAATATCCACCTCAATGTTTGCACTTCTAACATATTTCAGTGTATTGCAAACTGTTGGCACAATAACTGTCACCAACTATATATCATACCGGTTGGGAGATGTAGTCAGCAAATACGTTGTTGTCCATACTCATTCACAATGAAAATCCACATCCCTAGTTGGCTTACAACTAAAATAAAAATATTCTCATTAGTCCACACATAGACATAGAGGGCCAAAGCAAAGAGCATCAGTTTTCTCATGAAGTTGAAGATAGATATCAACAGTGATAAAATAAGGTATATGTTTATGATTTCGTTTGGATTTCTATGCAGGAAGCCATCATTCTTGAAATATAAAATAATTCAAGGTAGCTCTACGGCTATGCACTATGTATATTGACTGTGTATGAAATACGAAATAACAACATTTGTCTAATGCAACATCACGTGAAACTTGGAATGGATCACTCTAGAACCAATGGGATCTCAAAGCTTGAAAAATATATTTGGATATTTCCAACTATTATCTACCCCTAAATAAAGTACCCGATGCATACTCTGTTAACAAACTCTTCAACACAAACACTGCATCGAAGTAAATCAAGGAAGAGTTTATCATGTCAACCCATGCCACCTCCATGTATCTCTATCTTTCCAATTCTATCCATATGTGCCAAGACCCATGTAACTTCGTACAAGGGATGTTCCCTTCATCATTTCGATCTCCTATCATGGAATATGTAAATGCACATGAAAATTCCCCATTAGATTTCTTCTCTCAGGTGATCGCCCTCTAGTCTAGTTTACTTTGTTTTGAAGCTGGTAGAAATTCTGCAAGATGAGAGCATGGGATTGAAATAGTGGTACCGAACTCCTAATATTCTTACCGATTTGGTAGAAGATTTGATCCTTTATCATAATATACCTTTAATTTGATCCATACGATATTCTTATGAGTATAAGCTATCAATTTTCTGATGGCCAACTACAAGGGGAAACTACAAGGGGTATATTGCAGGATATCCCATTCCGCTTCCCTGCTTCCCCCTCCACTGGTTCTATCCTAGTTCCTAGGAACTTCCCTAGCCCTTCATTATTGGCTAGCTAGTGTTGCAGATGATATCATTGGGGTGGAATGTAACTTTTCCATTTGTCTTCCCCTTTCCCAGCTTAAGTGAGGGTTTCTTTTATGTGCCTCTATTTTAGGACATCCTTGGGATCTTTCTTGGGTTTTTTGTGATGCTTCAAGGATCATTTTTACCTAGTGGTCTTAGTTTTCTTCCAAGTTTATTATTGGTTTCTACTTGTAGTCGGGTTTTAGTGGTTGTCCAGATGTGGTGCATTACAAATTTGGGATAGGGATTTGACTCCATCTTGGTGATTCTTGAGCAGGCTTTCATAGCATCCTTTTGGTCTAGAGGGACCACATGCTTCTTTTATATGAATCTAATCTTCAGGTTCCTAGATTTGGTCTACTTGGTGGGTTCTCAATGTATCTTTCTTGGCTTGGATGTGGCCTTTTCTTTGCTTATTGTTGAGATCTTGTTGTTCTTCCTTTTTTGGTTCCTATAAGTTGTTTGATGATGGAGTTGGAGGTTTTATAGGGTTTCTTGCTACATATTTTGATCTTGGGGAGGACTTGTGCTTGTTTTCTATAGCTTGTTAACCTTGTGGCTCCTTCAGTTTGGATTCCCTAGGACCTTCCTACCCCTTTCCCATGGCTTACAGTTCTACCTTTGTTGCTTCCTCTGTTTCCTCTAGTTTTCATGTAGCTCAACCTTGTATGCAAGGGTATTTTTTGGCCTATGGAAATCCTTAGATTTGTTGCTCTATTTTATAGGCCCTACAAGATGCTGTTCTGGTCTTATTTTCTTGCATCTCAGCATGTATCCCAACCCTCCCTGGGTGGGATGATCCTTCATGGCAGTTCCTCTTCTCCATCCGATTTTTTGGGGTGGTTTTCTTACTCGATGTGTACCCCGATCTTCTCTATGCAGGATGATACTTCATGGTGGTTCCTCTGCTCCATCCAACTATTCAGGGTGGTTTTCTTGCTTGGTAATTTTATTTTCTGGTTTTTCCCCTGAGCAGGATTTTTCAAAATTGTATTCTTCTTGCATAGGCGGGAATTTTTAATTTTCTTGTTGGGTAGGATTTTTAAAATTTTTGATGGGTGGGATTTTCTTTTTTTTAGCTTTGGGTGGGAGTTTTAAAATTTTTCCTGGTTTTTCCTACTTAGGTGGGATTTTTTTATTTTCCTACTTTGGCCAGGATTTTAATGTGCTCTTCCTTTGGCATATCCTTTGGAATTTTATTTGGTCTATTGACCTGTTGTAAAAAGGTTTTGGGGCCCCTTTCAAAACCCTATTTTAATGAAATTTTTACTTATCAATTATTTTTTTTTTGACGACCAACTTGTATAGAGATATTGTTCGCATGAATCCCAACTACACTGTCACACACCTAATTTTTTTTGAATTATTTTGACTTTCAGAGGCCGTGAGATGCTATCGTTGTATCCTGAACATCTGAACCAAAAGTAACATGTCTTTGGTTCAACTTTTCCTTAAAATGAATCATTCAATTTACAAGTGAATCCAACCAAACATCACGAAAGATAAAATGAAAATATTTGTTTTTAATTCATCCACGATTTTGTTAAAAGTTAATTGAGATGTGATGCAAAGTACATTGCATTTTTAGTCCCATATACATTCGATAACAACCTGGTGAAATTTTTATCAACACAAGCAAACACTAAGTCTTATGACTCAGGTAAACCCTTTGGGGGCACCTTGGAATTCGTGATCCACCTTGTTCGTGTCTTTTAAAATTTGTACCTCCATGTTGATTGCGATTCGATGCTACATTCATTGGTTGGTTAGGTTGAGGGGTTCGCCTTGAAAATCATGCCGTCGTGTCAATCCTAAAAAACCATGCCCTTATGTTGATTATGCTCATGCGTTGTGTCCACAGGTTAGCATGGTTTTGTCTCAAAAAATGAGCCATCTATCCATTGGTTGGTCAGGTTGAGGTTCACCCTAAAAATCATGCCATCACAATATTATTTTGGGTAACTTGAACACACATAAATAGATTTAGAATTAATTCAAAACTGCTTATGTAAATATCAAATGACCTTTATTTACCTTTTTATTATATTATATATTTTTATTTTTATTTTTATATTATTTATTATTTATTTTTATTAATGTAGAGGAATATATAAATAATCAAGGGATTGAGCACAAAATGAATTTAATATTCAAATTGCAATTCAAAATGTAAAAGATACAAGTCAAAATTTACCATTAAAAATATGTGATTTAGCTTGTATATGATTTATGCATGGTTTAACAAGGCTTAAAATTTGACCTCTTCCTTAAATATTGTGGAATTTAACCCATTGAGATTTATGAGGAGCTTCTCACCGAGTCTCCTAAAGTTTGACCATGAGATCAATTATAAAAAATATTAATGCTAAAATTATGACCATAGTCAAAATCTTTGTGATGCCATGAACCTAAACTCTCCTTGAAACCCTTGAAACCTTGATATTTAATTTAAATTTGTAATCAAACCTACAAATGTTTTTGGTATAAATTAACCAACAAAACACTCAATGTAAACAAAAAGTCATATCAAAATCAAAATTTCAAGTGGGTCCTCAAATTTTGTGTACGTTGTGTGATAAAAAAACACGACACATTGCTACTAATGAATAGACCTATTAATCAAGAGTATCAACACAATGGTATTGACATAACTAAAAAATGGAATAGAGTGAATGTGATACTATGGAGACAAGATAAATAAACTACAAGATCAAAAGTGGCATGACCTATCATTTTACCTATCCTAGGAAGGAAGGATTGACAATTATTTTTAGGAAGCTCAAACACCCTAGAGACATCGATCAAACTCATCTACTACTAAAATAAGCCCTTGAAAATACTAAGACCAACCAAGGGAGTCAAGTTGCTCAAAGACCATAGTGTATGCAATGATGTTCATTTTTTATTTGAGTGAGGTAGGACTGACCAATTGTGATTTAAACCATTATAAGCTAGCTCATCCATGAGTGTACATAGGTCTATATAAAAGAAATTCACTAATGTGATAGATATATCACCACGTGACATCATATTCTACTATCAGTTCAATGTCTATAACCTCGATGGAGATAGCCCCATAATACTTCGACGTTGCTCCACTACCAGCTATGCATCTATAGCCCCGATGGAGACATCTAAAATTCTCGAAGATCAATGATAAATGTTATAACTGATGATGATGCCTCTTTTTTTTGCAAGATGAATCCTTGGGGTCAGATTATGGCATGATAGGATGAGCAGGGAGAACCATTCACTTTATGGCAAGAGGGATGCTTGGTTTCATATTTTCTAGACTTAAAATATGATTAATATATGAAATGTGTGCATGGTCCAAGAGAAAACCTGAGGTAACTAGGAATGACTATAGCACTTAAGTGATACATGGCTTTCAATGAAGGTTTATTGAGACACTAGGTATGGTTGAATGACGAAAATAACCCAAACATTCTCCAAAACTATGATATAAAAGAGACAACATGGTGAACTATGAATGTGGAAATAATGGATATTGTAGAAAAGTATATGTAAAGATATTAAACAACTACAACTATGAAGATGTCCTTGATTAATGCAAACAAAATATTTCGTAACGACACATTGCAAACCAAACCGAATGATGACCAATGTATCATTGTAAAACAAAACAAGAATATGAAACGAAGAATGGAAAAAGTATTTAGATGATGATGGATCAAAATATGATAGAGAATAAAAATATAAAGAGAAGAAGAGGAAAATAAGAAGAAATAAGAAAGAGAGAGGAAGGAAGATATGGAGAGAAACACATCGATCCATGGTATGTAGTAGCTCAAAGCATGACTGTACAACTAGGAGTGATGTGTGAGGAAGTAAGGAAATAAGAAAAATAAGAACATGGAGGGAAAGTGGACTAATTGGAAAGTGAAGAGTGCGTATCACATGAGCTTGTGGTTTGATTTTTTAATTTTTAATTTTTGTTTGATTTATTTATTTTTGTAATTTATTGTGTACAAGAAAATAAAGTAGGATATGATCTAGGCATTAAATGCACAGAAATGAAATATATTGGTCTCAGGTTCCTCAAATCCCTTGATATTTGTAAATTTATAAGCCTCCAAACCAAATGATTATGTAATAATGAATGGACCAAGCCAATTGGAAGCAAACTTATCACATAAATGAGGTGGAAGATTTGTATTTTGATGATATTATTTAAGCACAAGGTCGCCAACTTAGAATTATCATGGGTGGATTTTATGATCATAGGATCTTTTGATTCGATCTTGATAAATGTGAAGATGCTCAAAAACATTATTTGGTATTCATCAAGGAGAGTGAGTTGGTTGAGCCTTGCTTGGCGGGTTGTTTACTCATCCATGAATTCTTGCAAGGATATGCGTAGGGTTGGGATCTCAAGTTTAAGAGGAATTATGGCTTTAACACCATAGACTAGTGAGAATGATGTTACCCCTATCACTATGTAGATACTTGTATGATAATCTCAAAGAACCAAAGGGAATTGGACGTGCCAATTTTTGTGATTTTCTTATACAATTTTCTTCAAAATGGCATAGATAGTCTTAATGGTAGATTCAACTTGTCCATTGATTTGTAGGCAATAAGGTGTCGATAAACTATGTTGAATATGATACTTATTGCATAGTTCCAGTACATACTTATTTTTAATGGAGATCCATTATCAAATATGATTTTCAAAGGGACAACAAAATAACAAATGATATGCTATAGTATAAAATCAACAATTTGGAGTCCTATTTTACTGGTGAGAGGAATAGCCTCAAACCACTTGGTAAAGTAATCTATGGTTGTGATGATGTATATATGATGTCCTGAGGATGGAGATGAGATTTTCCCAATAAGATCTAGGTCCCATTACAAAAATAGCCATAGGGCTTGAATGGGTTGCAAAGCTTACTATGGAACATGGGTCAAATTGGCGTGATGTTGATATTTTAGATATTTATTAACATATGTGCAACAATCATGTTCCATTGTGGGCCATTAATAAACCATGTGCAAAATATGCATTGTAATTACCATCCCACTAAAATGACCACCATATGTACCATCATGTGCTTGAGATATTATCCAATTTGCTTTATGTGGTTCGAGACAATGAAGGACACCATCATAGCCATGATGATAAATCACATCCCTTAATAAAGTGTATTGAACCACTTTTTGTTTGAAAGTGTGTTTAGCGATTGATGGCAGGTTGGAAGGAAGGGTACCAAGTTTTAGAAAATCCTTGATTTGAGTGAAAACATCATGGTAAGGTTTTACTTGAATTAGTGGGCATCCCGTTTATCACTAGATGATTCCTCAAAGATAGATTATTGGGACAACATGGTAACTTGAATGTGAGTAACATTATCGATAGGTTTTGCAGGACAAAGGACTTGAGAGAGACCATGGTATTCATAAAATTATTAGATGACCTGGGTAAATATTCTATCATACTAGTTAAAATTGATGAGCAATTTATCGATAATTTTATTTTTAGGAATTTAAGATCGAGCATTTGCACTAGTAGATCCTCTTAACTTGATTGATAATAAGGAAGAAGTCACATATGATTTGGATACATTTAATGCACATGGACACAAAAATATAGAGTCCTAGAATCAATGCCTTGTATTCTTTGTTATTATTAGTGTAGGGGAAGTCAAGCTTAAATGACTAAGGGATGGGAACTCCTTGAGGTGTTAAGAAAACAATTCCAACACCTCATTATTATTTGTACTTGGATCCATCAAAGAACAAGGTGATATTGACTTCATCCTTAGCTTCAACATGTTCTTTGATCTCGATAACACTGAAGATAGAGTCATTTATAAGCTCTATGATAAGAGGTTTATCATCTTAAAGATGAACTTCAATAAGTTGGTCGATAATGAATCATGGAAGATGTAAGTCATGGCTCGTTGGTACGTAGCTATTGTAATATTGAGACCGAATGATATGAATCTGTAGCAAAATGTCCCCAAGAAGATGTAAAAGCTATTTTGTGCTGGTCATAAAGATTGACACGAATTTGGTTGTATCTTAAAATATCATTCACCAAGGAGAGCATTTCATGGCCCATAGTAGAATCCACAAGCATATCAATGTTGGGGAGAGGAAATCCACTATGGATAATATATTGGTTGGATAAGGCCCATATCTAAGTGTTTTTGCAACTCTTCTTTAACTATGATGGCTATGGCAGGATGAAGTTTCCTTGGCTTTTGTTTGATCAATTTAGCTTTGGGATTCAACCTGAGGTTGTGGACAATGAGATTTAGGTCAAGGCTAGACATGTATTTATAGGACCACATGAAAACCTCTTGTTACTTTATCAGTAGTGTGACAAAAATTTGTTGCTCTTTGGTTGAGATAATTTTTTGAGTTTGAGAACTTTGGGGTTATCTAGATCTGTGTTGATGTTGATATCAATGGTTTCCTTGATGAGCATATGGGAACTCTCCTCAAGCTAATGAAGGGTGGGAAAGAGGTGGATGTCATCTATGATATTATATGAGAGGGGGGTGTGGTATCATTGAATTCGACATTATAAACAAAATAAGGTGATAAATGGGGAGGAGAAAGTAAATATTTGAGTCTCTGAGTAATTGAGTTTAGGGATAAAAATAAAATATAAATGAAGTCAATGAGATTGGTTTTTATGAATATAGGATGTGCAAGATCATTTGTATTACAGAGAGGTGTGCACAAGTCAACGAAAATCATGTTGACTTGGAGGAATGAAGGAGGTTGTGAAATGGAGTTCTTTTTCCCTTGTACATGATCTTAGGGAAGGAGTTGGTTGATAATGGGTGGGTAAGGATTAGGTGGATGTGGCCATGGTGGAGGTGAGGGATTGATGGGTGCATCTATGCACTCCAATAGAAGGAGCATAAGAAATATAGGGATTTGAATGGGGAATAGATGTAGATAAAAATAATTCACATTTGTGATGGGGACAATGGAAGATGATTCATATTTAGAGCTATTACAGGCAATTGAAAGTGCCTAAAATGACTCATCCAATTCATCTTCCAAAGTATCATATGATATGGCATGGATTGTGGAAACTTGGAAAAAATCTTCTAGCGATGGATGAGCATACTCATGATCAATGCATTCGTCCTCACTATTATCTTCGAGGCCAAGGGTAATGCATCAAAGATCATATTTGAGTAGGTCTATTGGAGAATATTGATCATATACTAAGCCAAATTTATCTTTAGGGGGCTAAGAATAAGAAGAAGAGGGAGTGGACGCATGTTGATGAGAAGTGATATACACTTGGGCCTGATGATGTTGGTGATAATTATGCATGATATAGGAGGGTGATGCAAAATTATGTTGATATTGTGATGAATGAACATGATTTGAAGAATATGGGTGGTTTGGATCAGTGGCCTAATGATGGTAGTGATAATTGTGCATAATATAAGAGGGTGATGTGAAAATATGCTGATATTGTGATGAATGAACATGATTGGAAGAAGATGGATGGTTTGGATCAATGGCCATTGATGTTAGGCTTGTTTTATGCTATGGGAGTATGAGATTAGTTTCCCCAAGTTGGAATAATTATGATGATATTATAAAAGTTGGGATAACCAAAGTGGGATGAAAATTGATAGAAGTACAAGAGGCGATGGAGGATGATAGGGCTTGTAAGTTTACACCTGGGAGAGTGGGGTGCTAGTGTGTGTAGGAATGCATAGTAAGGGTAGGGATGGTTGTGGTGAGATAAGTGGTGGAAGATGTGATGAAGAGGTATCTTGGGTGGTAGAAGGTGATTGGGGATGATAGATTAGATTGGTGTAGAGAAGGCAGGCAGTATAAATATTGATGCGTGTGACATTAGTATTGGGTGGAGAGAGGGGAGTCTCAGGTCTAGGTGATTTAGGAGGAACACTATGGGTAGCATGATGAATAATATCTAGTGTGATGTGTCTCAGACAGGTGAGATATGCGATGGTGGGTTTCATTGGATAGACTATCTTTATGGATTTGTGAAACATCCCCCTGATGAGTCGGGGAAGCAATTGAAGGATGGGAGGATTGAATTGAATGGTCCATGGAGACTTAAGTTTGGAATTGGGCCTTGGATTGATTACAAGTCATTACCATAGGGTAGAAAGAGTGGAATGGGATGCAAATAAAAGGTTCTTTGCAATGGTGTTCATGGTGGTTCTCTATTTTTTTTAAAGAGAAACATACTATCTATACAAACAAAAAATAAGAAAGCAATTGAACAATGGTTGTTATGGTATTTTTGTTTTGATGTTTATGTAATTTTATAATTTTTTACAATTTTTGATGTTTTTTTATTTTTTTTGTTTTGGTTTTTGTGTATTTTATGTTTCCTAAAACTAGGAACTACAAAAGGGTGATGAAATGATATATAGAAGGGTGTGTTTATGCCTAAGAATCTAAAGAGGAATGAGACACAAATGACTAATGTATATTCCTAGGATGGTGGGTTGGCTTTGGGTATCCTAAAGGGGTAAAAAAACCTCTCAATAGAGGTCACGCTGTCTAAATCCTACTACTTTCCTAGTCGAGCTTTCGCTTCATCCTCGGGCAAGCTTGGATAAAAGTGATAGCTACAATTCCAATAATTATTAAGCCTCATGAACAAAAGAGCATCTAACATTAAAATTACCTTGAGCTACTCCCAAGGGTAAATAAATTCATAGTGATGAAATCCAAGAAACTATGCAATTTATCCATGGTATCTAAAGGCTCAACCGATGGTTGGTGATCAAATCCAATGTCATTGGGGGGTTTTCCTCGCAAAAAATCTTTGTAGAATGCAATATGCAAATGTGTGTGATTTGATGTGCCTTTTGATTTTTGAATTTTTTTTATGTTTTATTTTGGTTTTGATTTTGATTTTTTGATGTTGATTCTAAGAATACCTATTTACCATGCAAATATAAAACTAACCCTAAGGATGCAACGAAAACAATAATTTAATGAGTTATGAAGAGAAAACTTGATAGAATGCAAGAAAAACTAATCTAACAAACCTTGAAAACAAATGAAAACTAAACCAATGAGCCTTGATTCTTTGAAAGAAGATAATGATCTAAGATAACAAGTCTAGAGTCTTTGAATATAAATAAAAATAGAAACTAATGAGTCTTGAGTCTTTGTGCAAAAATCATAAAACAACTATGCTAATGCTTTTGGAAATTTAAAGAAGAAAGGGGAAAGAAGGTTCAAAAAACAATGAAATGAATTATGACTTGAGTTTTTATGCAAAACTAAGGAATCTAAGCAACTAACCTATGAGCCTATGATAGAAAGAAAGAAATATAAGCATGTTGTGCCTCTAATTTTGTGTCTATGTAGTTGTGTTTAAGCCTGTGTAGTCACCCTAGGTAGTTGTGTTTAAGTCTGGGAGTCACCCTAGGTAGTTGTGTATGAGTCTAGGAGCTATCCTAGGTAGTTGTGTCTGAGTTTGGGAGCTGCCTTAGGTAACTGGTAATTGCCACGGGCAGTTGAGCCTCAAAGGAAAATAACGAGAGTTTATATCTCCATTTAGTTATGGGTAGGAAAAATTTGTAGAAAATAGGGCGTAGAGGGACATAGACTCTAGATTAACAATAGATTATCCAAATAGGTAAAATTAGGTAGTCTATTAGGTTTTGTAAGTATTTTACATAATTTTATAGTTTTTGCAATTGATTTTGTAAGGTTTTGTAAGCTTTTGTAAAACATTTTCATGATTTTGGGCCTCATCTCGAAAGGCCCTACAGATACTATTGATGCTTTTATTGTGAGCTTGTGTGCATGTATTGGTATTTGCAGAGAGGCTTAGGAGGTCAAGCAATGTGACTTCAAAACCCTTCCACAACTTGTGTGATTGAGGAGATAATTTGTGATACCATAGAACTTATTTGTAAAGGAAAATCCTCCATTTTGGAAGGTCAATTGTAACCAAAAGAGATGATTTTTAAAGAATAAAGTTTATTAATATTAATATCAAATATCTTTTTGTCTATTTTATTGTTATGGTGTATTTCCTTATGTCTAAGTCTAGGAGCCACCTTGGGTAGTTGTGTTTGAGTTTGGGAGCCACCTTGGAGAGTTGTGCTTAAGTCTGGGAGCCACTTTAGGGGCTTGTGTCGATGGATATTTTTATTGGGATAGTCCATAAGAGGAAAATACCTTTTGCAAATGCAAGGGTGGTGGAGCTTCCAAATTGTGAAGCTAAAGGGTGGCTCCCAAATTCAAACACAACTACCCAAGGAGGATCTTAGAATCAAGAAAAACCACCCAGGATAGCTCCTAGACTCAAACACAACCTCCCAGGGGTGGCTCCTAGACTCATATACAATTGACCAAGGTGGTTGCATAGGCTCAAAAACAACTACACATACATAGAATCAAAGGCACAACATGCTCAATTTTATTTCTTTCCAGCATAGGTTCAAAGGTTATTTTCTTATATTTCTTACTTTTGCATAGAATATCAGGTCACAATTCATTTCATTTCTTTTTGAATCTCCTTTCCCCTTTCTTATTTAAATTTCTAAAAGCCTTAGCATAGATGTTTTATGATTTTCATGCAAAGACTCAAGACTCATTATTTTAGGTTGTTATTTGCTTTCAAAGACTCAAGACTCATTAGCTTAGATCATTATCTACTTCCAAAGACTCAAGGCTCATTAGTTTAGTTATTTGTTTTCAAGGTTCATTAGATTAGTTCTTGCATTAGATCAAGTTTTGGTTTTTGTGTATTTTATGTTTCCTAAAACTAGGAACTACAAAAGGGTGATGAAATGATATATAGAAGGGTGCGTTTATGCCTAATCCTCTAAAGAGGAATGAGACACAAATGACTAATGTATATTCCTAGGATGGTGGGTTGGCTTTGGGTATCCTAAAGGGGTAAAAAAACCTCTCAATAGAGGTCACGCTGTCTAAATCCTACTACTTGCCTAGTCGAGATTTCAATTCATCCTCGGGCAAGCTCAGATAAAAGTGATAGCTACAATTCCAATAATTATTAAGCCTCATGAACAAAAGAGCATCTAACATTAAAATTACCCTAAGCTACTCCCAAGGGTAAATAACTTCATAGTGATGAAATCCAAGAAACTATGCAATTTATCCATGGTATCTAAAGGCTCAACCGATGGTTGGTGATCAAATCCAATGTCACTGGGGGTTTTTCCTGGAAAAAATATTTGTAGAATGCAATATGCAAATGTGTGTGATTTGATGTGCCTTTTGATTTTTGAAATTTTTATGTTTTATTTCGGTTTTGATTTTGATTTTTTGATGTTGATTCTAAAAATACCTATTTACCATGCAAATATAAAACTAAGCCTAAGGATAAAATGAAAACAATAATTTAATGAGTTATGAAGAGAAAACTTGATATAATGCAAGAAAAACTAATCTAACAAACCTTGAAAACAAATGACAACTAAACCAATGAGCCTTGATTCTTTGAAAGTAGATAATGATCTAAGATAACAAGTCTTGAGTATTTGAATATAAATAAAAATCAAAACTAATGATTCTTGAGTCTTTATGCAAAGATCATAAAACAACTATGTTAATCCTTTTGGAAATTTATATAAGAAAGGTTAAAGAAGGTTCAAAAAACAATGAAATGAATTATGACTCGAGTTTCTATGCAAAAATAAGGAATCTAAGCAACTAACCTATGAGCCTATGCTAGAAAGAAATAAAGATAAGCATGTTGTGCCTCTAATTTTGTGTCTGTGCAGTTGTGTTTAAGCCTGTGTAGTCACCCTGGGTAGTTGTGTTTAAGTCTGGGAGTCACCCTAGGCAGTTGTGTATGAGTCTAGGAGCTATCCTAGGTAGTTGTGTCTGAGTTTGGGAGCTGCCTTAGGTAACTGGTAATTGCCACGGGCAGTTGAGCCTCAAAGAAAAATAACGAGAGTTTATATGTCCATTTAGTTATGTGTAGGAGAAATTTGTAGAAAGTAGGGTGTAGAGGGACATAGACTCTAGATTAACAATAGATTATCCAAATAGGTAAAATTAGGTAGTCTATTAGGTTTTGTAAGCATTTTACATAATTTTATAGTTTTTGAAATTGATTTTGTAAGGTTTTGTAAGCTTTTGTAACCCATTTTCATGATTTTGGGCCTCATCTCGAAAGGCCCTACAAATACTATTGATGCTTTTATTGTGAGCTTGTGTGCATGTATTGGGATTTGCATAGAGGATCAGGAGGTCAAGCAATGTGACTTCAAAACCCTTCCACAACTTGTGTGATTGAGGAGATAATTTTTGATACCATAGAACTTATTTGTAAAGGAAAATCCTCCATTTTGGAAGGTCAATTGTAACCAAAAGAGATGATTTTTAAAGAATAAAGTTTATTAATATTAATATCAAATATATTTTTGTCTATTTTATTGTTATGGTGCATTTCCTTATGTCTAAGTCTGGGATCCACCTTGGGTAGTTATGTTTGAGTTTGGGAGCCTCCTTGGAGAGTTGTGCTTAAGTATGGGAGCCACTTTAGGGGCTTGTGTCGATGGATATTTTTATTGGGATAGTCCACAAGAGGAAAATACCTTTTGCAAATGCAAGGGTGGTGGAGCTCCCAAATTGTGAAGCTAAAGGGTGGCTCCCAAATTCAAACACAACTACCCAAGGAGGCTCTTAGACTCAAGAAAAACCACCTAGGGCAGCTCCTAGACTCAAACACAACCTTCCAGGGTGGCTCCCAGACTCATATACAATTGACCAAGGTGGTTGCATAGGCTCAAACACAACTACACATACATAGAATCAAAGGCACAACATGCTCAATTTTATTTCTTTCCAGCATAGGTTCAAAGGTTATTTTCTTATATTTCTTACTTTTGCATAGAATATTAGGTCACAATTCATTTCATTTCTTTTTGAATCTCCTTTCCCCTTTCTTATTTAAATTTCTAAAAGCCTTAGCATAGATGTTTTATGATTTTCATGCAAAGACTCAAGACTCATTATTTTAGGTTGTTATTTGCTTTCAAAGACTCAAGACTCATTAGCTTAGATCATTATCTACTTCCAAAGACTCAAGGCTCATTTGTTTAGTTATTTGTTTTCAAGGTTCATTAGATTAGTTCTTGCATTAGATCAAGTTTTGGTTTTTGTGTATTTTATGTTTCCTAAAACTAGGAACTATAAAAGGGTGATGAAATGATATATAGAAGGGTGTGTTTATGCCTAATCCTCTAAAGAGGAATGAGACACAAATGACTAATGTATATTCCTAGGATGGTGGGTTGGCCTTAGGTATCCTAAAGGGGTAAAAAAACCTCTCAATAGAGGTCACGCTGTCTAAATTCTACTACTTGCCTAGTCGGGCTTTCGCTTCATCCTCGGGAAAGCTCAGATAAAAGTGATAGCTACAATTCCAATAATTATTAAGCCTCATGAACAAAAGAGCATCTAACATTAAAATTACCCTGAGCTACTCCCAAGGGTAAATAACTTCATAGTGATGAAATCCAAGAAACTATGCAATTTATCCATGGTATATAAAGGCTCAACCGATGGTTGGTGATCAAATCCAACGTCACTGGGGGTTTTTCCTAGAAAAAAATATTTGTAGAATGCAATATGCAAATGTGTGTGATTTGATGTGCCTTTTGATTTTTGAAATTTTTATGTTTTATTTCGGTTTTGATTTTGATTTTTTGATGTTGATTCTAAGAATACCTATTTACCATGCAAATATAAAACTAACCCTAAGGATGCAACGAAAACAATAATTTAATGAGTTATGAAGAGAAAACTTGATAGAATGCAAGAAAAACTAATCTAACAAACCTTGAAAACAAATGACAACTAAAACAATAAGCCTTGATTCTTTGAAAGTAGATAATGATCTAAGATAATAATTCTTGAGTCTTTGAATATAAATTAAAATCGAAACTAATGATTCTTGAGTCTTTGTGCAAAAATACTAAAACAACTATGTTAATGCTTTTGGAAATTTATATATTCAAAAAACAATGAAATGAATTATGACTTGAGTTTCTATGCAAAAATAAGGAATCTAAGCAACTAACCTATGAGCCTATGCTAGAAAGAAAGAAAGATAAGCATGTTGTGCCTCTAATTTTGTGTCTGTGCAGTTGTGTTTAAGCCTGTGTAGTCACCCTAGGTAGTTGTGTTTAAGTCTAGGAGTCACCCTAGGCAGTTGTGTATGAGTCTAGGAGCTATCCTAGGTAGTTGTGTCTGAGTTTAGGAGCTGCATTAGGTAATTGGTAATTACCACAGGCAGTTGAGCCTCAAAGGAAAATAACGAGAGTTTATATCTCCATTTAGTTATGGGTAGGAGAAATTTGTAGAAAGTAGGGCATAGAGGGACATAGACTCTAGATTAACAATAGATTATCCAAATAGGTAAAAGTAGGTAGTCTATTAGGTTTTGTAAGTATTTTACATAATTTTATAGTTTTTGCAATTGATTTTGTAATGTTTTGTAAGCTTTTGTAACCCATTTTCATGATTTTGGGCCTCATCTCGAAAGGCCCTACAGATACTATTGATGCTTTTATTATGAGCTTGTGTGCATGTATTGGGATTTGCATAGAGGCTCAGGAGGTCAAGCAATGTGACTTCAAAACCCTTCCACAACTTGTGTGATTGAGGAGATAATTTGTGATACCATAGAACTTATTTGTAAAGGAAAATCCTCCATTTTGGAAGGTCAATTGTAACCAAAAGAGATGATTTTTAAAGAATAAAGTTTATTAATATTAATATCAAATATATTTTTGTCTATTTTATTGTTATGGTGCATTTCCTTATGTCTAAGTCTGGGAGCCACCTTGGGTAGTTGTTTTTGAGTTTGGGAGCCACCTTGGAGAGTTGTGCTTAAGTATGGGAGCCACTTTAGGGGCTTGTGTCGATGGATATTTTTATTGGGATAGTCCACAGGAGGAAAATACCTTTTGCAAACACAAGGGTGGTGGAGCTCCCAAATTGTGAAGCTAAAGGGTGGCTCCCAAATTCAAACACAACTACCCAAGGAGGCTCTTAGAATCAAGAAAAACCACCCAGGGTTGCTCCTAGACTCATATACAATTGACCAAGGTGGTTGCATAGACTCAAACACAACTACACATACATAGAATTAAAGGCACAACATGCTCAATTTTATTTCTTTCCAACATAGGTTCAAAGGTTATTTTCTTATATTTCTTACTTTTGCATAGAATATCAGGTCACAATTCATTTCATTTCTTTTTGAATCTCCTTTCCCATTTCTTATTTAAATTTCTAAAAGCCTTAGCATAGATGTTTTATGATTTTCATGCAAAGACTCAAGACTCATTATTTTAGGTTGTTATTTGCTTTCAAAGACTCAAGACTAATTAACTTAGATCATTATCTACTTCCAAAGACTCAAGGCTCATTAGTTTAGTTATTTGTTTTCAAGGTTCATTAGATTAGTTCTTACATTAGATCAAGTTTTGGTTTTTGTGTATTTTATGTTTCCTAAAACTAGGAACTACAAAAGGGTGATGAAATGATATATAGAAGGGTGTGTTTATGCCTAATCCTCTAAAGAGGAATGAGACACAAATGAATAATGTATATTCCTAGGATGGTGGGTTGGCTTTGGGTATCCTAAAGGGGTAAATAAACCTCTCAATAGAGGTCACGCTGTCTAAATCCTACTACTTTCCTAGTCGAGCTTTCGCTTCATCCTCGGGCAAGCTTGGATAAAAGTGATAGCTACAATTCCAATAATTATTAAGCCTTATGAACAAAAGAGCATCTAACATTAAAATTACCCTGAGCTAATCCAAGGGTAAATAACTTCATAGTGATGAAATCCAAGAAACTATGCAATTTGTCCATGGTATCTAAAGGCTCAACCGATGGTTGGTGATCAAATCCAACGTCACTGGGGGTTTTTCCTGGAAAAAAATATTTGTAGAATGCAATATGCAAATGTGTGTGATTTGATGTGCCTTTTGATTTTTGAAATTTTTATGTTTTATTTTGGTTTTGATTTTGATTTTTTGATGTTGATTCTAAGAATACCTATTTACCATGCAAATATAAAACTAACCCTAAGGATGCAACGAAAACAATAATTTAATGAGTTATGAAGAGAAAACTTGATAGAATGCAAGAAAAACTAATCTAACAAACCTTGAAAACAAATGACAACTAAACCAATGAGCCTTGATTCTTTGAAAGTAGATAATGATCTAAGATAACAAGTCTTGAGTCTTTGAATATAAATAAAAATCAAAACTAATGATTCTTGAGTCTTTGTGCAAAAATCCTAAAACAACTATGTTAATGCTTTCGGAAATTTATATAAGAAAGGGGAAAGAAGGTTCAAAAAATAATGAAATGAATTATGACTTGAGTTTCTATGCAAAACTAAGGAATCTAAGCAACTAACCTATGAGCCTATGCTAGAAAGAAAGAAAGATAAGCATGTTGTGCCTCTAATTTTGTGTCTGTGCAGTTGTGTTTAAGCCTGTGTAGTCAACCTGGGTAGTTGTGTTTAAGTCTGGGAGTCACCCTAGGTAGTTGTGTATGAGTCTAGGAGCTACCCTAGGTAGTTGTGTCTGAGTTTGGGAGCTGCCTTAGGTAACTAGTAATTGCCACGGGAAGTTGAGCCTCAAAGGAAAATAACAAGAGTTTATATCTCCATTTAGTTATGGGTAGGAGAAATTTGTAGAAAGTAGGGCGTAGAGGGACATAGACTCTAGATTAAAAATAGATTATCCAAATAGGTAAAATTAGGTAGTCTATTAGGTTTTGTAAGCATTTTACATAATTTTATAGTTTTTGAAATTGATTTTGTAAGGTTTTGTAAGCTTTTGTAACCCATTTTCATGATTTTGGGCCTCATATCGAAAGGCCCTACATATACTATTGATGCTTTTATTGTGAGCTTGTGTGCATGCATTGGGATTTGCATAGAGGCTCAGGAGGTCAAGCAATGTGACTTCAAAACCCTTCCACAACTTGTGTGATTGAGGAGATAATTTGTGATACCATAGAACTTATTTGTAAAGGAAAATCCTCCATTTTGGAAGGTCAATTGTAACCAAAAGAGATGATTTTTAAAGAATAAAGTTTATTAATATTAATATCAAATATCTTTTTGTCTATTTTATTGTTATGGTGCATTTCCTTATGTCTAAGTCTGGAAGCCACCTTGGGTAGTTGTGTTTGATTTTGGGAGCCACCTTGGAGAGTTATGCTTAAGTTTGGGAGCCACTTTAGGGGCTTGTGTCGATGGATATTTTTATTGGGATAGTCCACAGGAGGAAAATACCTTTTGCAAACGCAAGGGTGGTGGAGCTCCCAAATTGTGAAGCTAAAGGGTGGCTCCAAAATTCAAACACAACTACCCAAGGAGGCTCTTAGACTCAAGCAAAACCACCCAGGGCAACTCCTAGACTCAAACACAACCTCCCAGGGGTGGCTCCTAGACTCATATACAATTGACCAAGGTGGTTGCATAGGATCAAACACAACTACACATACATAGAATCAAAGGCACAACATGCTCAATTTTATTTCTTTCCAACATAGGTTCAAAGGTTATTTTCTTATATTTATTACTTTTGCATAGAATATCAGGTCACAATTCATTTCATTTCTTTTTGAATCTCCTTTCCCTTTTCTTATTTAAATTTCTAAAAGCCTTAGCATAGATGTTTTATGATTTTCATGCAAAGACTCAAGACTCATTATTTTAGGTTGTTATTTTATTTCAAAGACTCAAGACTCATTAGCTTAGATCATTATCTACTTCCAAAGACTCAATGCTCATTAGTTTAGTTATTTGTTTTCAAGGTTCATTAGATTAGTTCTTGCATTAGATCAGGTTTTGGTTTTTGTGTATTTTATGTTTCCTAAAACTAGGAACTACAAAAGGGTGATGGAATGATATATAGAAGGGTGTGTTTATGCCTAATCCTCTAAAGAGGAATGAGACACAAATGACTAATGTATATTCCATCACTAAGAATTTGGTTACCCTTGGGAGTAGCTTGGGATAATTTTTAGGTTAGACACCTTTTTTTTCATGAGGCTTAATAATTATTGGACTTGTAGCCATCACTTTTGTTCAGTCTTGATCGAGGATGAAGCAAAAGCCTAACTAGATAAGTAGTAGGATATAGATATTGCAACCTCTATTAGGAGGTTTTTTTTACCCCTTTAGGATACCCAAAGCTGACCCACCATCCTAGGAAGCTACATTAATCGTTTGTGTCACATTCTTCATTAAAAACATCCTTCTAAATCTTATTTCATCACCTTTTATAGTTCTTAGGTTTAGGGAACATAAAACACAATAAATAAATAAATAAACGAATAAAAAACATAAAAAATTGCAAAAATATTACAAAATTAGATAAATATTCAAACATCAAAATAAACATTGCTTTTTCAATTATTTGTTTACTTTCTAATTGTATATATAGTGTGTTTCTATTTCAAAAAAAGAGAGCCACCGCAAGCACCATTTCCAGGAACCTTAAATTTGCATCCCATTCCACTTCTAGTAGCCTATGGTAACAACCCATAGTAAATCCAAGGCCCAATTCCAAACCCAAGTCTCCATGGACCATTCAGATCAATCCTTCCATCCTTTAATTGCTCCCTCAGCTTCTCAAGGGTATGTGTCGCAACATCCAGCAAAGTAGCCTATCTATTGAAACCCACCATCACATATATTTCTTGCCTAAGATACATTACACTAGATATTATTCTATAATTATTCACCATGCCATCCATATCTTTCCTCCTGAATAACCCAGAACCAAGACTCTCCTCTCCCCACCCAATCCTAATGTCACACCCATCGATATTGATGTCATTTGCCTTCTCTATACCAATCCAATATATCATCCCCAATTACCTTCTACCATCCAGGATCCCTCTTCATCACATATTCCACCACTTATCTCACCATGACCATATCTACCCTCGCTATGCATTCCTACCCACATTGACCCCCACTTTTCTAGGTGTAAGCTTACAAGATCTATCATCCTCCATCGCCTCTTGCATCTTCTATCAATTTTTATCCCACTTTGAGTATCCCAAATTTTGGAATAGCATCATAATTTTCCCACTTGGGGGAACTAATATTAGCCTCACATAACATACAATAGGCCTAACATTGATGGCCACTAATCCAAACCACCCATATTCTTCCAATCACATTCATTCATCACAATGTCAGCATATTTCAATATCATTCTCCTGTATCATGCACAATTATCACCAATATCATCAGGACACTAATGTGAACCACCCATCTTCTTCTAATCATATTCATTCATCACAATGTCAACATATTTATGTATCACCCTTCTATATCATGCACATTTCTCACTAATATCGTCATGATCAAGTCTATATCACTTCTCATTAGCATGCATCCACTCCCTATTATTTTTAATTTTTTGAATCCTCATCAATAATCCATCGCTCTACACGTTGCTCCTTCAACAACTTACCCTTCAACCACTAGTGCACATATGGCACCTCCTACCTTATGTTCTACTTGCCCCACCCAATCTCATGATTCTTTTATCTTCTTTCATCATGCATCTTCTTAAAAAGTGGCCACTAGAACTTGTCCATGTCACATATACTCTTCACACACTGCTCATATTTCTCAACAACCACCTCAAATACCAAATCCTCTATCTCATTCATCTACCTAGGAAAACTTATTTTCTCAATCTCCATCACGGGCTTCTTGTCCACCCATAATACCCTTGATATATTCCCACCCACGTGATTCTCATCAGTGGATAGTGACACAGTCACCAAACCTATACCAACATAAACCACCACTTAACCAATACCAATCCAAACCTGATTAGTACCAACAAAACTCTCATCAACATCAACAACAACCACCCCCAAACCAACACCAATATACTTTGAAACCATACCAATCACATCCAACCCAACACCCACATCATTTGACCTCCACACAACTCTCCCACTCATACAAGCCATCGTATACTCCACCTCAACCACCCCCTAAACATCACCAACATCCAACTCATCAATCACTATCGAATCACCCACATACCTACGATCAATGTCACCCACCACATCAATATCCACCCTTGGAATTCTAGGTTTCCCAAGCACCCTCTTCTAATACCAACCAATATCATTACCATCAAATTCATTTACATCAATCATATCCCTCATTAAACCATCACATTTGAATCATCATGGTACACACTATTCAGATCCTTAAGATACTTTGGACACATTCCAATAGTTGGCAAAAAATATCAAAAATTTAAAATCACAAGTTACAAACACAAGGTACCAAAAGCCAAAATTGAGTCAACTCAAAAATTATCCCATCCATCCTTTCGTACCAGATTACCCTATCCTCATTTGAAATACCCAAATTCAAAAAAATCAAGAGAAAATATACTTAGGATCATGTGAGAACATTCATCAATTCCTGTTATCTCATAAATGATATAGACCCTCTCATGCTCCACATATTTTTTCTATCCCTTATGAGAGGAGCCTTAGATTGGTACAACCATTTTCCCAGACACAACTTATATAATTTTGAACAACTGACCAATCTCTTCATGGAGTGTTTTGCTCTAAACGTAAAAAACAAGACCACATTGATGAATCTTAGTAATCTTCAACAAGTTAATGATGAATCTATCCTTGATTATGGTAATCAATGGAGAGTGATACTAATTGAGTTACCATTATCTATCTCCATCACTGAGCTAACTCATATGTTCACTCAGAGTTGTTTCAAATCAATATCCTTCTTGATTCAACTCTAACATTATCAAACTCTTGAGGAAGCTCTGACCCAAACCAAGATAATTGAAGATATAAAAATCCAAGAAGGGGAGATTAAGCTTTGAAAGAAATAATGGCCAAGAAAAAATATTAAAGGTAACAACAAAAATAATAAATCCAAGCCTGCCCAAGTCAACCAAGTAGTGTTGAGTAGCCCAACCACTCAACCCCTACAACCTCAACATCTAAAACAACCCTCTTATCCACCACAAAAATTGACATACAACATCGTGCCACCTCCCACTCAACTTCAAAATCCTAATCAATCCACCTACTAGCTTGCATGCTCTCACTGGCCCCCACATAATTTTTCCTCTCTTAGAGCCCTTATCCACCATATTTCAAAAATTTATGGATGCACAATTGATCTCCTTACCCAAGATGAAGAATGAGGATCCAAACAAACCTAGAGGAAGAAGGTATAGGGAAGATTTTTAGTGCATCTTTCATCGATATAAGGGTCATGATATCAATGGATGCAATTAAATTAAGCACATAGTGCAAGAGTTGATCGATGGAGGGTCTATCAAAGTTGATAATCCTCTTGCCCCACCTAATCAAAATTTGGGTATCTATCAAACTCCATTACCACAACATGGTGCAACACAACCAAACAATAGGGACACAATAGTTGCCCCTCAACTGAATCAAGTTAATCATGTCAACAATATCCTTAAGTACTAGAGTTTTGTTGGCATGATTCATGTTATCATCAAGAATCGATGATACCTAGATCAACCCACACCAAAAATTGACCCTTCAAATGTGCCATCCTCATAAACTTTACCACCTCTAACAATGCAAGCCAATGCATCTCAACCTTGCCCAATTCTTGATCTCAAAAGTAGGCTGACTCATAGCCTCAAAATAGCATTGTCTAAGCTCTTTATTTACGAATTAATTCAACAATCACCCCTCAATCAAGAAAAATTAATGTATGTCCTTAAATACATAGACCTATAAACCCATGACCCTAACAATTTTGCCAATTTTTTGGGTAATATTTAAACTTGCACATTGATGACCATTATCTTTTATGACTATTAAATTAAAACTATTCCATTCGAAGGACTAGATGCACCCTTGCACATCATGGTCTCTATTGATAATAAAGTTTTCAAACATGTTTTTATTGGCACAGGATCTTCCATAAACATCAATGCATCATCTGCCCTCAAACATCTTAGCCTTCAACCCACTCATATAACTGATTCCACCTTCACTCTACAAGAATTCAATAATGCCCTATGCTACACATTGGGATAGTCATCCTCTCTATTCAAGTAGGGATATGGACTCTCCACACCTTGTGTCATGTCTTAGATGGATAAATGCAATATAATGTACTTCTTGGAAAACTGTGGATACAATATATGCATACCCTCAATATTGTACCATTGCTTCAAATATGCACATGAGGGTCACATTCATTGCATTCCAATGAATGATGATTCTTTCAAGTATTATCACATGGTAACACACCCACACGAGTCCCCATTAACTTCCACATATCTATCACTCACTCATCTCTTGCTTAGATCATATTACAATTTGACCACATCTCACCCTCCTACATCTATATTGCATATACCTAATCCACAACTTACCCACTCTATTTTACCCAATTCAGTTCCTCCTTATTCATCCTTGGGAACTAACCACCCTCCTCATCTCACCCCAAATAAAAATCATCCATCCCATTCATATTATTCATATCTTCCTCATCAACACCATCCAACTTTCTTCCTTATTCCAATACAAGACCATTCCACCCTTCCTCTAGCACTCAAATCACACACTCCCATCCCCAACCTCTCCATTCTCCATATTATTCTTATACCCCTCCTTCATCCTTAGTTACTAGACCTTCATAATAAACCCCAAACATATCACCCATGCCACTTCATCCTCTCCCTCCAAACTCTTTTTTCCAAACCCCCACTAACTCCATCCAAACTACACCCTTCTACTCCTTCCATCAATCCAAACCATCATCCCATGGCTCCTATATCTACTTCTATCACATCCACCATTAGATAGGCTACTACCAACCTAATTACTACCATCGTTGTCCCTTCTATATTTCCCATACCTATTCTCACATATGTATCCTAAATCATATCTTCTTCCACAACACCTAATCCACCCCCACCTCCAAATTCATCCGATGTAAACCCCTTCATCTCTAACACTGTTCAAGGGACACACAATCATGTTTTGCCACCCTTAACCTCCCAGTACATTTATGTGGATAAATTTAATCCATCATCCTAATTCACCTCTTCAATGCTCTCATATTAGACCTCCAATGTCATTGTGCATACGATGACTCTTAGCATAGGAGAGTACCTTGTACATAATATCACATATTTATCTCTAGTCATAGAGTTAGGAATTTTTGTTGCCCTTGCTCTACCCCCTTAACCATTGGTGTTGTTGTCCTCTTTCATGTATGGGGAATCAATTCATCATAAAAAAACCTCTCGATAAGGAGAATGAAGCCTTATTTTTGGTAACATTAACTTTTTGGATAACCCCTCGTTCCTCATGAGGTACTTCCAACACTTCAATTGGTGAGGATGCGATCTTAGCAACTATGAAAAAAGAATTCAAACTATATTGGAGCCTTATTCTTCATCTCATCAAAAAAAAATTGGATTAGGATATGATCAACATTCTCCAATCAACTTACTCGAAGATGATATTTGATGCATTACCCTTGGTCTCGAGGAGGATAGTGAGAATGAATGCTTTGATCCTGACCATGCTCACCCATCGTCATAAGAATTTTTCCAAGTTTCCACAATCAATACCATATAATAGGAAACTTCAAAATATGCATTAGATAAGTCTTTTGAGGCACTTTTGATTGCCTCTAATAGCTCTAAAGACCAATCATATTCCATTGTCCTCATCACAAATGCAAATTATTTTTTTCTATGTTTGTTTCTCTTTTAACTCCCCATATTTCCTATGCTCCTTTCGTTGGAGCACCCAAAAACACCCATAAATTCCCCAAATCTACCATGGCCATCTCCACTTGATCCTTGCCAACCCATTCTAAACCAAATCCTTCCTTGAGAGCATGTACAAGGGAACTTGGACTCTAATATACAACCCCCTTCATTCCCTCAAGTCAACATACTTTTTTTTTATTTATGCACACCTCTCTATAATCCAAATGACCTTCCACACCTAATATTCATTGATACCAGTCTCATTGAATTTGAGTAAATCTCATCCCCTCCATCTATCTCTAATTTCTATCCCTCAACTCAATTACTCAGAGAGTCAAATATATCCTTTCTTGCTTATCCTCCTTCATCACCTTCTTTTGTTTATAATGATGAAGCCAATGAGACCACATCCCCCTCTTAGATAATTCCATAGATGACAACTATCTCATTCCCACCCCTCATTAGCTTGAGGAGGGTTTCTACATGCTCATCGAGGAAACCATTAATATCAACATTAGTACAGATCCAAATAACCCCAAAATCCTCAAACTCAAAAAAAGCCTCTCAATCAAATAACAACAAAGTTTTATCACACTTTTGATAGAGTATCAATAGGTTTTTGTGTGGTCCTATAAATACATGCCTAACCTTGACCCGAATCTCGTTGTCCATAACCTTACATCGAATTCCAACACTAAACTGATAAAAAAAAAGCTAAGAAAACTTCATCCTACCATAACCATCATGGTTAAACAAGAGTTGCAAAAAATGTTAGACATGGGATTTATCCAACCAATTGATTATCTAAAGTGGATTTCAAATATGGTGGTTGTTGGCAAACCCAAGAGGGGGATATACATTTGTATTAATTTTTATGATCTCAAAAAAGTGTGTCCTAAGGATTATTTTTCTCTCCCCAACATTGATACGTTTGTGGATTCTAATGCATGCCATGAAATGCTCTCCTTGATGGGATACTACCAAAATTGCATCAATCTTGAGGACCAACACAAAAATGTTATATCTTCTTAGGGGACATTTTTTTACAGAGTCATGCTATTCGGTCTCAAGAATATAGGAGCTACATACCAACGAGCCATGACTTACATCTTCCATGATTACATGTATAAAATTCTCAAATATTACATGGATGACCTTTTGGAAAAATTTAAAACTCGCTGTGAGCATTTTGATGTTTTGCACAAAGTTTTTGACCACCTATTCAAGAATAATGTGTGACTTAACCTTAAAAATTGAGTCTTTGGCATCACATAAATAAAACTTTTAGGGTTCATAGTATCAAAGTGAGGCATTGAAGTGGACCCTAATAAAGTCAAGGCCATTATTGAAATATCACCCCTATGATCCTCAAAGAACTTCACAACTTGCAAGAAAAAATTCAAGTGATTCATCACTTCATTGCTCAATTATCAAATAAATTAAAGCTATTTAATGTTCTCTTGCAAAATGGGATCACATTTCAATGGACCATAGTGTTTCAGGAGGATTTTTATGCAATTAAGTGTTACCTTTCTTCCTCTCTAGTTTTATCCTTGCCTTAACCAAGCATTCCATTCCATATGTACATATTTTCCATTGACTTCATTGTAGGAACTATGTTTTTTTTTGGTAAGTTAATTTAATTTTATTCAAAATAGGGCATTTGAAAGACGCCCCAACACCTTTCACAACAACAAAACATAAATAGGAACACTAGAAGACCTTCGAGAGGAACACAACAAAGAGGCATAAAGCCTAGAAAAGCAAAAGGAAGATTTCCTCTGACAGAAAGGAACCAAAAGAGGAACTAATAGTCAGCAAAACCCAACCAGAATAAAACCTTCAGGCTGAAGGACCAAGAAACCAGAAGGAAAAAGATAGCAGTAGGAAAATCCACCAGCACGCTTAGAGAGGAATGTCAATTTGCATCGGATAAGCTACATTGTAGGGACTATGTTGGCTCATAATAATGAATCCAATTGAGAGCAGGCCATCTATTATATTAGACATACCTTGGTGAGTTATGAAACCAGATACACATGTGGAGAAGCTATGTCTTGCTGTTGTTTTTGCAACCAAAAATATCTCCACCACTACATGCTCAATCATACAACCTATATCATTGCTAGAGAAAATCCACCCCGTTATATGATGAGTTGCACTTGCAAAAAATTCCTACAATAAAATGGATAATGCTTTTAATGGAATTTTATCTAGAACTCATAAGCCAAAAATCGATAAAGGATCATGTCATTGTTGACTAGCTTGTTGAAGCTCCTCTTCAATATAATAAACCTCTTATCATAGAGCTTCCATACGAAATTGTATTCAATGTTACTGAGCTCGAAGAGCATGTTGAACCTAAGGATAAATTTTATATTATCTTATTCTTTTATGAGTCCAAATTTGAACAAGGAGAAGGTGCTAGTATTGTTTTCTTCACACCTTAAGGGTTTCCAATCCCTTCATCATTTAAGTTTGATTTCTCCTACACTAGTAATAATGAAGAAAACAAGACATTGATTCTAGGAATATAGAACACTATGGCCATGCACATTAAACATATTCAAATCATATATGAATCTCTCCTTCTTGTCAATCAAGTTAAGAGGATCTACTAGTGCAAATGCTCGATCTTAAAGTCCTACAATTAAATTATCGATAAATTGCTCGTCAATTTTGATTGGTATAACATAGAAGCTTTGCCCAAGTTGTCGAATAATTTTATAAATACCATGTCCTCTCTTGGGAACCTTATCCCATAAAACCCCATTGATAATTTTACTCGTGTTCAAGTTAGCATGCTTTCCCAATCAAAAATCTCCTGATAATTATCTAATGATGAACAAAATATCTACCTAATTTAGGCAGAACTTTACCATGATGTTTTCACTCAAATCAAGAATTTTATAGAACTTGGTACCCTTCCTTCTAAATTTCCATCAATCGATAAATGCACTTTCAAACAAAAAGTAGCTCGATACACTATTAAGGGATGTGCTTTATCATCGTGGCTATGATGATGTCCTTCGTTGTCTCAAACCATAAGAAGAAAATTGGGTAATATCTCAAGCACATGATGGTATATGTGATGGTAATTTTAAAGGGATGGCCATTGCAAAGTGTATTATGTTCATGGATTATTATTGGCTCACCATTGAACATGAATGTTGAACATAAATTAAGAAATGTCTAAAATATCAACATCACATTAATTTGACCCATGTTCCATCGCAAGTTTTGTAACCCATTTAAACGCTATGGATATTTTCACAATGGGACCTGGATATTATTGGGAAAATATCCCCTCCATATTTGGTAAATCACACATTCATCATCATAGCCACATAGTACTTTACCAAGTGGGTTGAGGCTTTTCCTCTCATCAATACGATAGGACTCCAAATTATTGAGTTTATACTACAACACATCATTTATCATTTTGGTATCCATTAAAAAATAATCTTTGATAATGGGCCTTGATTAAAAAATAATTATGTTTGGGTATTGTACAACAAGTATGATATCCAACATAACTTCTTGACACCTTATTACCCATAGAGCAATGAAAAATTTGAAGCTACCAATAAGACTATCTATGCGATTCTCAAGAAAATTATACAAGAAAATAAAAAACATTGATACCTTCAACTCTCTTTGGTGATTTGGGCTTATTGTACAAGTATCCACATGCTGATAGGGGCAATTCCATTCTCACTAGTATATGGTGCTAAAGCCATCATGCATCTTAAACTTGAGATCCCAACCCTGTGCATATCTTTATAGGAATTCATGGATGAGGATGCGACCTACCAAGCAAGGCTCAACCATATCACTCTCCTTGATGAATGTTGAATCAATGCTCTTGAGCATATTTGTGTTTATCAAGATCAAATCAAAAGAGCCTATGATCACAAAATCCATCCATGATAATTCCAAGTTGGAAACCTCATGCTAAAAAAAAAAAGCAAAACTTAGATCTTCTACCTCATTTACGTAATAAGTTCGTGGCCAACTAGCTTGGTATATTCATTGTCACATAATAATTTGGTTTAGGGGCTTATAAAATTGTAAATATTGAGGGATTTGAGGAACCTAAGCCCATCAATATCCTTTATTTGCACAAATTTAATGGCTAGCTCATAGTCCACTCTATTTTCTTCTACACAACAATTATATAAAAAATAAAAACAAAAAGAAGAAAATAAAAAAATCAAACAACCACAAGCTTATGTCACATGCACTCTTTACTTTCCAATTAGTCCATTTCCCCACCACATTCTCCTTATTTTTCTTGTACGGTCACGCTTCGAGTGACTACATACCGTGGACTAGTGTGTTTATCTCCTTCCTATATTCCCTCATCTCCTCTTTCTTCTTTCTTATTATTTCCTCTTCTTCTCTTTATCTCTTTAATTATCCATCACCTTTCAATCCATAATTATCTAACTACTTTTTCCATGCTTTATTTCATGTTCTTGTTTTATTTTATAATGCTACCTTGGTCATTGTTCGGTTCAATTTGTAATGCATTACTATGAAGGAATTTTGGTTGTGTTAATCAAGGGTGTCTTCATAGTGATAGCTAACTAATCTCTTTACATACACTTTTTCATAATATACACTATTTCCACATTCATAGTTTGCCATGCTTTATCTCTTTCCTCTTGTATGTTTGGAGAATATTTAGGTTCTTTCGATCATTCAACCATACCTAGTGTCTTAGTCAACATTCATTGAAATTCATGTATCACTTGAGTGCTATAAGCCTTCCTAGTTACCTCAAGTTTACTCTTGGACCATGCACACATTTCATATATTAATCATATTTTGAGTCTAGGAAAGATGAAACCAATCATCCCTCTAGCCATAAAGTGAACGGTTTCCCATGCTCATCCTATCATGCCATAATCCAGCCCCAAGGATCCATATTGCAAAAAAAATAAAAAATAAAAAGAGAAGCAAAAAAAAGAGGCATCATCATTAGTTGTATCAATCATCATGGATCATAAGGAATTTTAGATATCTCCATTGGGGCTATAGATGCCTAGTTGGTAGTGGAGCACCATCGAAGGATTGTGGGACTATCTTCATTGGGGCTATAGAGACCTGACTGGAAGTGGAGTATGCCCTTGCATGGTGACATATTTTTCACATTAAAGACCTTATTTTATATAAACCTATGTATGCTCACAAGTGAGCTAGCTTATAATGGCTCGAGTCACAATTGGTCAGTATTATCTTGTTCAAAATTGAATATGAACATCATTATACACTCTATGGTCTTTGAAAATTTTGAATCCCTTGGATGGTCTTAGTATCTTTAAACACTTATTTAATCAGTAGATGATTTCGATCAATGTCACTAGGGTGTTTGAGCTTCCTGAAAGTACTTGTTGATCCTTCATTCCTAGGATAGGCAAAATGATAGGTCATGCCACTTTTGATCTTGTAGTTTATTTCTCATCTTCATAGTATCACATTCACTCCATTCCATTATGCATTTATGCCAGTACCATTGTGTTGACACCTTTTATTAATCAATCTATTCATGAGTAGTGATGCATCATTAGGCCTTTTAGAATAATAATCAAATATGCATCCATATATCTATCTTATTACACCATTACATCTCACATTAATCACCTTCATCATTTCATCATTTGAATCATATATTATGAATATCATCACATGCATATCATTACAAAAATTATATCCATACATACATCATCATGCATCATTATCCATCATCATAAATTCATAACACATCACATCATCATCAATAGCACAAATTAATTTTCCACAAAATGTGTATATATAATATCATAAAAATATCATACATCATAATAATGTTGGGCTCATAGGCTACATCATCATGGCTTGTAGGCAAGGTTATGAACAAGGGTGAATTTCACAATTTATATAAAATTTTAGGATTTTAACAATTTTTATTTTGCTAATTTTGGGACCCTAGAGGTCGACCCATTCACCCAAAAATTATGGAATTAATTTTTTTAGGGTAAATTCACCCTGGTACAATATGTTTTCCTACCTAATTTTTGCCCTAGAATTATTTAAAAATATATATCCCACCCAATTTGCCTCTTGTACCCCACTATATATAGGTAACCCTGACAACATCACTCATAATCTCAAGATGACTTACACAAGGTGACCATAAAAAATGACTCGTAAAAGTTACTGACACAAGGTGATTGACATAAGCGACTAACATGATGCGACTGTCACAAGGCAACTGACATGAAGTGACCTTCACAAGGCAGCTATCACAAGGTGACTTATAGAAGATGACTATCACAAGGTGACTATCACAATGAAACTGATAGAAGGTGATTGATAGAATGTGACTGACAAAATGTGACTGACACAAGGTGAATGACATAAGGTGATCGATAGAAGCGACTGATAAAATGTGACTATCACAAGGCAATTGATACAAGGTGACTGATAGAAGCTACTGATACAAGGCAACTATCATAAGGTGATTGACATAAGGTGACCAACAAAAGTGACTATTGCAAGGCAAATGTCACAAGGCAACTAACAGAAGGTGACTATCACGAGGTGACTGTCACAAGGTGACTAACACAAGGTGACTGAAATACATCACAAACCATTTAGTAGTAAATTTTTGTTACCATTTATGTTTTTTTTTATACATTTTTGTTCATTGAAACTCAATAAGGAGGTTTTCTTATTATTTGAGCACCAATATCAAGTTTCCTTTGGTTAGATATTTTGTTGTCTTGAATAGTTCTCTCTTTTACTAGTTATTTCTATTTTTCAAAATTATATTCTTGTTATATTCTTGTTACTCTTCTGTTTATATAGGTAAAAATATCACCTTTTGGAAATGGAAAGAAGGGAGTCCAGTCTTCTAGTTCTGATAAAAGCAGTATCCTCAAATACTTTTATAATAATTTGAAATCTAGTTAGCCATCAACATCTACACAAAGTGAAGGTATGAATTCCTTAACTTACTAATCTATTAATTTTTGTGCATTGTTAATTTTATATATAATGTCTTCATTCATTAATAAGGGTGATTTTTGTGGATGGCTTTGTCCATTGTTTATATATATATTTTAAAAGAAGGTATGCTTTTAAAAAGAATAATGATAATGACCCTAGTATTATCTCTATAGAAAACATTGTTGACCCTGGTATGAATCCTCTTCCACATAACTATGATAATAAAAAATCCACAGATGAACATTTTCTTAAAGAAATGGAACAACAACATGAAGATATTCTTGAAACAAACATGCCAAATGGAAAACAATGTAATAGTTCTTATGTAGTTCCTAATTCAAGAGAATCTTATTCTAAAAAACATAAACATGCAAGGTCATATAGATGGACAATTAACAGATCATTTCAACCTGATTGGGTTTCAAATTTTCCATTTTTTGAGCCAATGCTTCCAGAGAATAGTAATGAGGTAATAATAGAATTAAGATGCATAATTTACATCTGGAAACATGGAAAGGATCACAAATTGCAAATTAAGAAAGATACAGTAGAAAAACATTGTATAAAGGTTTATATAAAAACAAAAGAACGTGATGGACCAATATAGAAAAATTATAGGTGGAAGGATGCATCAGAGTGTTCCCATATCAAATATGCGTAAGAATATGATAAAGTAATGAAACAAAAGCAAAATTTGGTTGAGAAAGGTGCAACGATTCAAGCCCACTTTTGAAAAATGGAAAAGTTCACTTTAGCTTCAAAAAGTTTACAGTTTGCTGTTGTACTCACTATTCTTAAAAAGGGTAGACCTATGTCAGATTTAATTGATTATACATCTCTATTTTGACTAGCTGATGTGCATAAATTACCCAACGCCCATTGGTTAGATCGAAGTGGTTGGAAAATGGAAAAATATCTATCATTGGTTGAGCAAGATGATCTCAAAGAGAAAATAAAAAAGGTCAAATTCATTTCACTTTCAATTGATGAAGTGACTATTGTTGACAACACATATTGGATTTGCATGCATGTTTACACATTAGAAAATCATTTAAGGCAACCTCATTTGCTTGGACTATGCAATATGGTGGAAAATTACAATGCAGAAAATATTTACAATGTTGTTTCTAGTTTAAAGAAAATAATAGGAATGAATGAAATGGTTTTAGCCACTAAGTTAATATGTGTCAAAGCCGATGGTGCTGCTACAATGCAAGGATACATGAATGGTCTTTGTGTTAGACTATAAACATCTGTTACCCCATATTTTATCCCTATTCATTGCATGGCTCATAGAATTAATATTGCATACAAAATTATGGATACATTTACAAATGTAGCGAGAGTGGAAGAGTTTGTCCATGAAATTCATGATTATTTTTTGCATAGTCCAAAAATATTTTTAGAGTTTTAGCAGTTTGCACTAGGAGTTATTGATGATAAAAACTCTTAAAAGATGTAGATATAAGGTGGATTTCGATGCATCAACGGACATATAGAGTTTTAAAAGAATATCAATCCTTGGTAGGGTTTATGTATGCAAATTGTAGGGCAGTTGATAAGGCTAAATATTTGCTATTTTGAATGAGTGACTTTGAAACACTTCTCACATTGTATGGTATTATTTCAGTTTTGGAAGAAATGAATACTTTGATCAAAATTGCACAAGAAAGATCGATTTATATTGTTGATTTCATCAGGGCGAGAATATATGGTGAAATTTTTATGGATCCCACATTTGAGAGTTGGAGAGAATTAACAAATGTGAATGATCCTTAGAAATTTTTGAAGTTCAATATAAACGATCATCTTTGTATTAATGTCCATGGAAAGAAAATTTCTTTATATTGTTTTGGTCAGCAAATGGATATAGCTACAAATGAAGTTGAACAAATACACATAATATACAACATATTTCATGGCCTCTGGAGTCCCATGGTTGCTATTTCACTTGTAGGCCTATTTGGGATGGTTGGTACCTATTTTTGCATCCTCCTGCTGCATCTTTGTGCATCATCAGGCATGAATTTTTAGCGTTTCCCACTTTAAGTTCAAATTTGAAAATCTCAAATTGTTGTAATGGGTGGAATAGCCCTATTTCAATTTTCCTTGGAAGGTTTGCTCTTTTAAATTTATTCATCATGTGCTTTTTAGGATGTCCCTTTGCACATGTGTTTTTGGTCTATTCTGGATGGGATATTTCTGTCCCAAAATTCTATGTAAAGATTCAAAAAAAAAATAGAAAATTTAATTTTGTCCTTTAAGGCTATCTTCTAGCTTTTCTTGTTAGGTTATCCTTAGCCTGTCCTATGAGGTTATCCTTAGCCTATCCTAAAAGGTATTCTTTATGTCTTTCCTCTAGATTTTGGTGTCATTTTCTTTGGCCTTGGGGCCTTGCTTTTAGTCTTTTGACTTTTTGTAATCATGTTTTGGGATCCTTGATAAAAACCCATTTTTAATTTAACTGACCAAAATAAAAACATACAAAAAAATTCATGTTGTGTAATAGATTCAAAAATTAAACTGAAACAAATAGCATAATCATTGATAAAAGAGATCAAAGACTATTTTCAAAGAGATGAATTGCTTGAGGCTATGGGTGTGGTTTACCTGATATTTTGGAATCCTTGTAATGAACACCAGAATATAAATGGTTTGTTTCTCAAATACATGGGCAATATTGTTAGCCATTTCACTAAACCTATGGTATTCAATGGTATTGAAATCAATGAAATTCTCAACAAAGATATTTTCACAAAACAATCAAACTATTTTGGAACAACAATGTCTGGTCAAGTTTCAAAATTCACTAATCACCATGAAAGGGGTTCTATTTCACGTTTTTGGAAATATTTATATCCCAGTAGTATCCTACAACATTCTATGAGTGAATATTTTAGTTTATATGAATTATGTCAAATGATGATTTTAGGATATGTTGAGGATGAAAGGGTATTTAGTGCATTATCATATGTGAAATCTAAAGTTTGAAATAGATTGGATAAAATTTTGGAAAATTGTTTGAGAGTATATGTGTCGATATATGAGGTTGAGCAGTTTCCTTATGAAAGAGATTTGTCATATTGGAAATCTCTGGCAGACAGAAGAGGTGTCATGAATACTCAAGATGATGAGGATAATGGTAACACTGATGACACGATGATGACAATTTTTTTTGGTATGAGTGCAGAAGATTTTGCACAATCTAAAAATAGTTTGTTCCATATTTCACCATCATGATGCAAAGATGCTTTCATTTTATTTATTTCACATATTAAACTATCATTTCTCAATAGAATAATGGGATTTGATTCATTTATTTGATTTGATTTCACATATTAATATTGATATTTGATTATATTTTGAGACATGTTTTCATTTATTTTGGAACAGAATATTGATTACAGAATCACATATATTACTATTTTTCACATGTATTTTTATTTCATATATAATGCTATCAGTTGTCAATAGAATATGTATATTATGATTTCATATATTTTGAAAACCATTTATAGAAAAGTTCAAACCATGTATTGAATAAAGTATAAGCCATGTATTCAATAAATCATGTATTGAAATAAATAATGTATGGCAATCCATGTTTTGAAAACCATGTATTGAATAAACCATGTATTAAAAACAATGTATGGCAAACCATGTATTGAATAAACCATGTATAGAAAACCATGTATATTATGATTTCATATATTTTGAAAACCATGTATAGAAAAGTTCAAACCATGTATTGAATAAATCATGTATTGAAATAAACAATGTATGGCAATCCATGTTTTGAATAAACCATGTATTGAAAACAATGTATGGCAAACCATGTATTGAATAAACCATGTATTGAAAAAAATGTATGGCAAACCATGTATTGAATAAACCATGTATAGAAAACCATGTATATTATGATTTCATATATTTTGAAAACCATGTATAGCAAAGTTCAAACCATGTATAGCAAAGTTCAAACCATGTATTGAATAAATCATGTATTGAAATAAACAATGTATGGCAATCCATGTTTTGAAAACCATGTATATCAAACCATTTATCAAAAACAATGTATTGAAAACAATGTATTGAAAACAATGTATGGCAAACTATGTATTGAAAACAATGTAACAAGATAACAAAATCACTATACATGATCAACTCATAGAATCCTTGGAATGTCATCTTAAGTATGATTATATAACCTTATACCTCTTCAGGCTTATTTCTCCATCCTTTTATTTAGGCATCCCTTTTTTTATATACATGAATCAATTAAGTTCATTACAAAAGGGTATTATTTAACCATCATGGGAGTACCTAATCCTCATGTACATTCATTTATCAACTTAGAATGTAAGGTCTGACTTGGTTTACAACTCAAGTCCAAATTACCTTTTTGTGGGTTCCAACCCACTCTGAGTTTCAACTCGGATCAATCCTCAATTTATTATCATAATGTTTTAGGTTATACCAACCATGAATGTTTATGAAGTTATCATAACCCAATTAATCCTTAAGGAGTAGAATCCATTACTTTATGATTCTTGAGACTATAGCATACATGATATATCCAATTGAGCAAGGTTTACATTCCATTACATTCTAATTTTTGCATCCATACAACCATTGAATACATCAAGTGCTAGTTGTTGAAAGGTAAATCTAGCTAACTACATCATTCATAATTATCCAATACATTCCATAAAATAATTGACATAATCATATATCATTAAATCATCAACATATTAAATTTAAGCATACATTACTTGCATCATAGTACACATTGATATAATCTAAGAATTGCATAACTGTTTCATCAAGCATTTAACCATCTCATCCACATAAATCATTTTTATTTTGAAGTAAAAGTAACATGCACAATAATTAACATGTCAAACCACAAATAGAGTGACACATTGTTTATCCTAGGAAACCTCATGGGGAATAAACCCAACCTACAAAATATGTACTTTCATCATATTATTAAACTTAATATGTCAAATATTACAGATATAGAAGGGCCACTATGGGAATATTTAAATCAATTATACATGGCAAGGAATACAACCGTTCCTTATCAAATTCATGATGCAATTAAGAAATTTTCCTAATTCCTTTATCTAAGTCATCATTATATCATTAAGGTATTTCCCATACCAATAAGGAATCCATATATCCTTTTAAAATCATGATGCAATTAAGGAATCTATTAATTCCTTCCTCTAAGCCATCCTAAGAATTTTCATATGTTTATGATAATCATCAAAATATTATTTTGGAGAAGTTGTATCGATGTTAGAGAGAACCATATAAGTTCCCTCAAGAATGAATTCTAAATTCATTCTACATAATTGACACAAAGTCAATCCATGAATTAAAGTCTGATACCTTTAATTCATTAATAAACCATTCTTCCTAAATTAATAATTTAAGCTAATAATTTAAATTATATATCATTTCATAATTATATCCTGTTATAACAACCCATGTCAGCCACATTTCTCCTTAATATTAGGTTAATAAAAATAAACCCTTAGAGGTTTAGCATGGGTAATATAAATCTCATTATACTAAAGCTATTTCCTTTGATTATATACAAACCAATAGGGGTATAATTCCCCATTGAATACAACATTTTAATATATTCAACTGATTCTCCATTGCTATAAAATTTACTTCCTAAATTTGATCCAAGATTCATTTCATTACTTTCCAAATCCTATCAATTCTCTTCTACAAATGTGAGCTAAAGATGCATCAAATATCCTACACAATTTTTATATTTCAATCCATTGTTAACTCTCAAATCAATTCATTTCCATAACTGGATACCAATATTCTTATCCAATTTAAATGCACTCATGCATCAAGCATTTGCCAAATGCATAACACATCTCAAGAAATCACCAAGCATGAATAAAAAATTCATCCATCTTTAATATTTCTATAATGAGGATTACTTCATAATCCCATCCATCATTTGTTTGGATTATCACCAAACATAGGGAAGATTCCCATACCTCTTCCCAAGGAATGGACACCAATCCAAACCTTCCAAAACTAGAAGACATTTCTCATACCTCTAGTTATTTAGTTTCAGTTACAAAAATTCATTATAAATTATTTGTTAGTTGACTATCCAATTTTACTCATTCTCCATTAATTAATTAAAAGGCTTCCTTCACAGAATTATCATAGCATATAAAATGCTTCCATTGTCTCTTACTGATATTTAAACAAGAAAAGTATTTATCATATTTAAAAAAACCATAGAAATAATCTTACAGTATAAAAAATTTATCTTTAAATTTTGAGTTATCTAAAGACAAGATTTAAGACCATTCTCTCATATATGTAACTATCCAATAAACATAAAAGCAATATATGGAAGACTAATTTTCATCAGACAGAGCTTATGTAAATAAATTATTTTAAAACAAACCATGCCTAAGTATCTTACTATAAGTCATACATCTAAATTAAGTATGCATATATTAAATCCTTATAAGGTAAGCAATTTGACAATAAGATATGAGTCAAAGTTTTTAGCTGCGGAAAGCTATTCAATAGATCATTGCATTGTCTTCAAAAAATTATTAAAGAACATAAGATAACTAGACTTTATAAATCATTTAATTATATGTTAATTGAACTTTGGATCACTCCCATATTTAAATTTTTATCCTTGGTTTATATGCGTAATGGCTATAGGATGGAGATGTCTTATCACTTCATATGTGATTTTTAAATATACTATCTGTACATTCATGAATTCTTATAACCGTGTTTGACCATTAGGCAAGAGTATTAATTTTAGAGAATTTTTTTATCAATATAAAGGGGTGAACTTACTAAGGTTTGATCACTATTTGTTTAATAGATTTACCATCTCATAAAATTAAATCAGTGAACGAGTATACTTAGCCATGGTTTGGATGCCATATCTAAAATAGGCCATGGGATAATTATATACATTGGTACCTACTATGACAAATAAGGGTTGGAATTTAAACTGTTGAGCAAGGTGCAGCAAAAGAATTGCAAAAGTATTGTCATTGTTGTCAACACAGACAGATTGATGCAGTTGATGCAGTTCAGAGGTCAGTCAGATCAAGTGCAGTGAATTTCAAGACAAATAGAGGTGACCCAGATTCAGAAATTGGCAGAAAGAGACAAGAAAGAAAACTGTCGCGATATCGCGACATGTTTTCTGTCGCGATTTCGCGACAAAAAGCAGGAGAGAGAAAATGCAAGCCAAAATGTCATAATTTCGCGACATGTCGAGTTTTCGCTGAGGAGAGAGAAAATGTGTCGCGATATCACGACAAAACAAAAGAGAGAGAAAATGCAAGGAAGATTGTCACGATTTCGCGACATTTCTGAGGAGAGAGAAAGTGCATGCCAATTTGTCACGATATCGCGACATGGCAGAGGAGAGAGAAAGTGAAAGGTAAAGCTGTCATGATTTCGCGACATGTTGGCAGAGAGGGAAGCAAGGTGAAAAGATGTCGCGATTTCGTGACATAAATGGAGGAAAGGAGCTAGCAATGAAAAGTGTCGCGATATCGTGACACATCGGGTTTTCGTGACCCGAAGAGGAGAGAGAATGCTCAACAACAAAGGTGTAGCGATATCGCTACATGTTGAAATGAATGGAAACAAAGGTGTAGCGATATCGCTGCATGATGAAAATACATGGCACAAAGGTGTAGCGATTTTGCTACAATTAGGAAGTGCAGAAAACAAATATGTAGCGATTTCGCTACAAGTGAAAAGACACAAACAAGAAGATGTAGCAATTTCGCTACATGACAAAATGTATAAAAACAAAGGTGTAGCGATTTCGCTACCATTCAAAGTTGCAAAAATTAAAGATGTAACAAGTCAAAAGCACAAGGCACAAAGTTGTAGCGATTTCGCTACTACACGAAACAAAGAGTGTACGAAAGCAGTGAACGTCACGATTTCATGACATGTTCCATTTTTGCTGAAGTTTGCAAGGAGGATTGTACGGAAGCCCAAAGTGTCGTGATTTCGTGACATGTTCCATTTTCGTTGAAGTTTGCAAGGAGGATTGTACGGAAGCCCAAAGTGTCGTGATTTCGTGACATGTTCCATTTTCGCTGTTGCTGGCAAAGGAGAGTGTACGGAAGCCAGAAGCATCACGATTTCGTGACAAGAAGGATGATGATGTCAGCAAAGGCCAAAAAGTGTCGCGATATCGTGACAAGATGCAGGGAAAGCTTCCAAGAGCCAAAACGGTCACGATTTCGTGACATGCTTAAGGATGACGTCAGCAAATGTTGAAAGTGTCGCGATATCGCGACAAGATGCAGGGAAAGCTTCCAAGAGCCAAAACGGTCATGATTTTGCGACATGCTTAAGGATGACATCAGCAAAAGTTCTAAGTGTCGTGATATCGTGACATGAACAGAAGGAAAGCTTTCAAAGCCAAAATGGTCACGATTTCACGACAACAAGGGCATGAAGTGTGCGGCTTCAAAAAGTGTCACGATATCACGACAGGTAACAGTCTGGCAGGTAAAACCCGTAGGAGCATGCAAGGTGACACGTGTTAGAAAAAGCAGATAGGAAAATCATGCAGCCAGTTACGTAAAAAGTAACTGATGTCTGATCAGCAGTTACAAATTGACAAGTGTCGATCATGCACTAGAACAGTTGTATACTCTTGATTGAAAAAGCATTTGATGCATCACATATGGAGTTTCGAAAAAGCATTCGAAAAGTCGTATTCGAAGAAATTGAACAGCCAAATATGGAGAATCAGAAAAGCTTTCTAAAAGACGTATTGCAGGGTTTCGAACAGTCAAAGTGCATGAAACAAAATAGCCATATTGCATGGATTCAACAGTCGTATTGTAGGGTTTCGAATAGTCGAAGTGCATGGAACCGAACAGCCGTATTGCAGGGTTTTGAACAGTCGAAGTGCATGGAACCAAACAGCCGTATTGCATGGATTCAAACAGTCAGAGTATGTGATTTGATTGCATGCAGGATTGAAAGGTTATAAAAGAATAATCGTACAGAGAAGATGTTGCTTCATTGTTAGAGAGAAATTGTTGTAAAAGGAGGGTTAGAAAAGAATCAAGAGAAAAATAAGCAGAGCCATGAGAGTGTGTAGAGTTGGGTTAATTGCAGACCAGTCAGGGTCATGCATGAAGTGAAGACATTTTTATGTCATTCTAAATTGATCAGAATTGCAGTCCAAGTTGGTGCTTGGTACTAGGAGTTGGTGCTCCATCTGTTGCAGCAAAAAATTAAGGGGTTGGTGCTCCTTCTAGTTGATGTTGGTAAAGTATTTGTAAAATTGATATTTTGCAAAGACTCGGATTTGGATTGGAGTCCAAGCAGTCATTTTTGAGGAGTAGCCAAATTGGTGAACCTCGATATATTGAGTGTTGTGGTGTGCTCTCTTGTTCAAGTTGTTTTTCAGTTGTCAAGTTCTCTTTATTTCATATTAAATGCTGTAGATATAAAAATTAATAGCTACACTGATTCACCCCCCCTCTCAGTGTCATTGTGTAATCATCATAAACTTGAGTGCAAATTCTCATTAGATGTCACCATAATCAAGTATTACACAGCCAAACGAGGACGTATTAAAGTGAAAAAAATTCTAATATCAAAATAGTTTGAAATAGAAATAGATCACAAATAGTGGTTTCTTTAACTATGGTTTACCTTAACAACATGATATTATTGCCATCATTCTTGTGGAATAAAATATTCACAATAGGGAATAATTTTTCCTTATCACATGAGACCCACTCTTTAGCATTCTGGATTACTGCACTCAAAACCATTGACGACATACGTTTTTCCATCCATCATGGATGCAATTTCTCATAACATGCAATGATATAGGATGTAACGATTGACATTAAGATTTTCAAACTAGTTTGATGTATCATGGCTCCATAGTTAGTCGTATTCTAGAAGATGATCACAAAGGTTTATAGACACCAAGAAATTCATTCTCTATGGATTTGTAGTGGTGATCTGAGAGGCTACAGTTGGGAATGTTGTCAACAAGCATCCAATAATATTAGAAGATTATGCTTTTAGCAACAGAAAGAGCACATTGATGCAATGTTGGAGATTACACCATTGTAGGTATTTGGAATGAGACAAGTAGACTTTATATAGTATAAACAGGTAAGCATAGAGATCGATTGAAAACACATCTTAAGGAATAATAATGTCAGTGTGGTGAAGGAAAATTATGATGACAACTTTGCTAACTAAACCAACACCAAGGCATACAATGACTCAGATAATTTCTAGCACTGATAAATTAAATTTCTCGACCACACAATCATAGTATATTTGAAAGATCATTGTTTGGTTTAGCCAGGGCTGGTACCAAGTTAGGAATGAATTTGACCTTCACTCACACATCGTCATCTAATAGAACATAGAATTTTACAAAAAAATACATATTATGGCATCATGGAAGGTTTGACTGTGCATCTCATCAAGGCTACAAGCATAGCTATATAAGGATAATTTAACATCACACTGTATGGACACAACGACTTCACATAAGGTATTACCAGCATATTAATAAGAAGTCTCGAAAGCCACAATATAACATAATCTATGTCTCAAAATTTGATGCCAATCAGATTATAAATATAAGCTAATCGAAGCACCTAATATTAAAAATCAACTCTATTAAGTTTACACGACTTCCCCTTATGCATAATTTGCAAAAAGGGTATCCGAGTTGGACCTGAAGTCATCAGAAGCTTCTCTTTAAAGCATGACCGTATTCTAGCCAATAAGTGGGAAAATGCTACTCTAATCATTTATACACTTCTACTTAGACATTGAAGGCAATATCATATATATTAAAAACATTCCATACAAGAGAAGCATTCGGATAAATTAAAACATACAAACACGTATGACTTTATTTCAAACATTTGGATAAATTATAGTGGACAGACCCAACGTAGGATTCTCTAGCAGTTGAATACTTCCCTTGTGCTTCTCTAAGCTCCTTCCTTCTCCAGCCAACATATCCTAGCCTTTTTCTCAACCCCAATGGCAATTTATAGCTTTCTTTCTTCTTAGACAAGAAAGATGTTTCTAAATATTTTATTTACCTTCTTTTTCTCACCCCATGTGAAGGCTTCCTTTAATATTTATTATTTTAATGGAAATGAAATCCATAGAGATAAGAGAAGAATCTTATCCACCATTTCAACCTTCCCAAAATAGCCATGTGAAGGAAAGATTTATTATTTAAATCTACAAGGTAGTTTTTTTTAATCCAATCAAAATTGAACTAGTTTATAAAAAATAAACTACCTAATTTCCTTCTAAAATAGGATCAAATAGATCAAATAAGCATGCTCAACCAAATAAATATTTTACTTTAGAAATTGCTCAAATTAATATTTCACTAAATCATGATAAATTGCATGATATTATTTTCACTATTTTTTTTAGAGTAATTTGTAAAATGCAAGATATTATTTAATGTGCATTTTCCAAGTAAAAATTATTTAAACCAATCTCTTACAAATTAATCATGAAATCAAATATAAATCACACACAAATGGCATATAAGCACTCAATGCATGTGCCTAATATCCCCATCACCATTTTTACTTTGATTGGACAAGACTTTTAGAGTAATACTCAAGTAACACCGCCATCAGGAAGGTAACTAGTGATGATAAGAATATGAGCTTTACCTATTGAGTTGTCACAGTCATAATTTCTCTTTTTATCTCTTGGTGGCCAGTCTTCCACCTATGAGAATAAATGTTCCTACAATCAAGAAACACATCATTTTCTTTTGAAAAATACAATGCAATTATATTAAGCATTAAAACCTGCTATCATTACATAAATGGCATCTTAAAAATAGTCCTCCAAGGTGGGATGTGACAGTATTGAACAAAATGTTAAGGGTCACCAATGAAATTGGAAACTTGGAAGACAAATTTGAAGCTCCTTGCTCACTATCATTTTACCTTAAACCCATAAAGGTACCAGTGTACAAATTTCCTATTTATATGAATGAATAACATCTTTTATGCCAATACCCTTCCTAATTTATCATATTGGAAAAGTATTTTGGTTTTTTTGATGCCATTATCACCACTTTGATCAATTTTAAGTTATGTATATTAACATTAAATATATGTAATTCAATGTATAATAAAATTATTATTTAATTTTATTTTTCTTTGTAAAACCTTGTTGATGTAAAGCCATATGTTGCATGGTCAAAGTGCCATCACCCCTCAAATTTATCAACTTTGTTAAACAATGTTTGAAACCACTTTTGCTTACTAGTTTCCTCTGATTGACCCCTTTAATACCTTAATTGGTCTAACCTTACAATTCAATAAATTTTATAAGCTAGCTTTAATTTTGCATAATTTTTGTTAGGATCTAATGGCATATAACCTTACATTGCCTATACAAATACTATGTACCAAACTTGACCTTAGAATGTAGTTATTATAAGACCTAGTATGCTAAAGTAGATCCTAGGGTGTTATCATAAAATCTCAACATTAGTCTTATTACCAATTTTATATGAAGATTGACTCAAATTTGACTTTGGACTTCACCATAGATGATATTTAATAATATATAAATACTAGATGATTAATCAAAATATGACTCTCAATTTCACCATAGATGATATTCAATGATATATGGACATAATATGTGATATTAGTATGTATTTTTTTCAAACTTTATGATTTCTATGCATGATTCTAATTAGAACATATTTAAATACCATTTTGATAGGGTAATTGTACCTTATAAAAATATAACCTTGTCTTGATTATAGTAAATTAACTTGATCTCAAGGAGCCTACCATTAGGATACAAGTTGCCATAAGAAGGAAATAGAGCCTTCATTAAGATATATACCTACATCAATAGGGCTATATGTGCTTGTATAATTCTATCTTGAAATCATGCCTTATAATAGCATTTTGATTAAGTATATTATTTCAAAAACATATAGGCTAATATGCAAAAGATATATAAAGTTCACATCCATGCCTTCCAAAATCCATATTGGTCCATTTCTTATGTCTTTTAATTATTGTAAATGCTTGTTATGTTTTATCCTATGTTTAATCATGTTAATACTTTGCATTACACTTAATTTATACATTGCATGTAATTTATGTTTATCATTCAATCCTCATTTACCATATATATGATTAGAGTTTATTGTGGATCTTTGTAGTTTTCCTTAAAGTTTTTTTTTAAATAATTGAGGTAAACATGGAAGTCACCTAACAATAATAAGTTTGGAATAAATTATTTCAGTTTTTTTTAAGTGATAGAGATTATTACTATTATTAAATAGTATCATTGATTTATTTATTTTGAAATTTAATAGATATAGATGGTTAATTATATGAATAAAAATATTTACTTGATGTTAAGGTTTACTTGCACATGATTTTATTTGATATTAAACAAGTATGTAAATACTTTACCTGCAAACTCTAAAGTAAATATATATTTTCCTTTGAATACCATTAGGAGAATATTTGTAGATGGCTATTATATTGTATAATTTATTATAAATAGTGATATTTTCTATATTTCATTTTATACTATTTTCCATAGTAGACTCTGGTAAAATTATTTCCTATAATCCCTTGGAAGTTGAGCATTGTAATGGGACAATGATAGGTCAAGAAGATTTGTGATACACATATAGTACCTAGGACCTTATAAAGTTATAGAAACTAGATTGACATGTAAATAAATTCTCATGTAATCTAAAGGACGAAGTTAAATTTAAAAATATAATGTGTGAGCCCATCACAAACAACATTAAATATTTCACCATGATAGGAAACTAGACTCCAACATTGTGTGAGGAAAACTCCCAATGCTTACTTTGATGCATTAGCTATTACCTTAAAATGCTATTTTAGATCAGGTAAAAAATGTGTAGGTTCTAAATAAACTTGGCCCTTCAACTTATCAAATCCTCTATGTTGTGTATCTTCATATGGAACTTAGATTTGATACCTTTGGTCATGGTATAATGGCCACTCAATATGTGATAAACCTAATATAAACCTTAGATATAAATTGGCAAGGCCCAAAAAGATTTGAAACTCTATCAAATTATTTAGGTTAGGTCAATCTCTAATTATCTAAATATTCATAGGACCAACATGGACTCCTTTTTCAATAATATACTCAAAGTATTGAAAATTTTTTATGCCAAATGAGTACATATCTATAATAGTGTATAGCTTGTATCTTCATCAACATCAATTCCTAGATTTCATACTTATTATATATCATGGACTAAGTATATTATATCATAGATGACAAAAGATACCCAAACTACCACCTTCGAGTTACTTGTAAGGGAAACATAGGAATAAATAAGGATGAATATCCCTCCATTTATTTCCACTTTTCATTGATTGGTTTTTGAAACCTAGATGCCTTCCTCTTTGAGTTTAATGTTTTATTTTGAAGCTATGACTATAAGACAAATGCATAGAAATTTACGCTTTTTCCATTTGGGATAGGTCAATCTCTAATTATCTAAATTTTCATAGGACCAACATGGAATCCTCTTTCAATAATATACTCAAAGTAACGAATCTTTGTTATACCAAATAAGTATATTTCTAAAATAGTGTATAGCTTGTGTCTTCATCAACATTAGTTATGAGATTTTGTAATTATTGGACACCATGGACTAAGCAGATTATCTCATAGATGGAAGAAGATACCCAAACTACCACCTTAAATTTCTTTGTAAGGGAAAAATAGGAAGAAATAAGGATGAAGAATATTCATCCTTCATTTATTTCCACTTTTCATTGATTGGTTTTTAATACCTAGATGTCTTCCTCTTTAAGTTTAATATTTTATTTTGAAGGTATTACTCTAAGATAGATGCATGTTGATTGAAGATATTTCCATCCACTCTAAATAATTATTCTTTAAGATGATTTATAGGTTTAGGCAATAGGAATAGCAACACATGGGAGACTCTGAAAGCTAAATTTCTCAAGAAATATCAAAATTAGTGCAAGGCAAGGAAGGCAAGAGATGAAGTTCTCCAAATATTTCAAGAGGAAGAAGAAACTCTGTAAGATTATTTTGAATATTTATAGTTCAAATTGCAAAGGTCTAAGAATTCAAACATGGATCCAAATACCTTGAATATTATCTTCTTAAGAGGGACCCAAGATGGTTTTTTAATATCATTGAATTTAATGGTAGGAGGACATATCTATCAAATTAGTTTTTATGATATTATGACTCTATCAAAATTATTTGAGATCTATCATGATAAAAGAGAAAGAAGTTTGAAAAAATACTTCATAACCTAAGGTTTCAACATGGATTACAAAGGCTAAGATTGAAAATTTGCTTTAGGATTTGGTAATAGATATCCTATCATCTCTAGTGACTCAATTGGATAATATTCAAGCAAAAGATAAGCAAGAAAATATGAAAATATTGTTGGTATTTTTTTGAGATGCAAAAAGAAGCATGCAAAGCACAAGTGCCCAATCAACAACGTTAAAATTTGTAGCCTCTTTCGACAAGATCATAATACTAGCAAGTACCCCATTATTCTATAACTCAAAATGGCCTACTAGATAGGGACTCATGAACAAGAGGAATTCTGCTACATCAACTAGAAGAAGCCTTGGACACCTCAATAGTTCCAAGGCATGAATCTTGGAGCCTAACCATTTTATTTTTCTTCCAATTTAAATCATAATGCTTGATCTTCGTTAGGATGGCAATGGACTCCTTAAAACCAAAACACATGGATTAACCAACAGAACCCTTGGCACTAACAATTCAAAATAATCCTTGGTAATAGTGGAGGTCACTATGTAATTGGTAGTCACCACCTTACACATAACCACCATAAAACCAATTGCCTTATATACTTGCTCCAAGTTAGCTAAACTCAACCACCTAAACAACCTCAACCACCTTCCCAACCAACACCAAACCCAAATAATAAGGTAGGAAAACTTGTGTATAATCAAGATATTGTAATATATATTAACTACTCTAATAGTAATACTAACTGTAACAAATTTCAATTTCATTTGGGAAGAATCATCAAATACCTTGATCCCCCTATTATATTTGAACTTGAAGAAAAATATCCAACTGAGAAAGAATTCCAAGAGAAAATCCAAGAAAATAAACCTAGAAAAAAAGAAAGTAGAAGAAAGAAATACAGTCCACCTTTTATTGAATGATTACAACAATCTAGGCAATCCCCATAACCTGAGTTTGAATTTCTTAGAGAAATGTAAAATATATATGTTCATATTCCTCTCTTTTAAGCTATTAAAGATGTTCCCATATATAGTAAGACTGCTAAAGAATTATGTCTTAAAAAATCTAGATATAGAAAATACCCCAAGATAGTACAATTAGTGGGATGGCTTGTGGATCTAATGCTTGGAAATTTGACTACTCCTAAGTATTGGTGTAAACAGTGAAAATCGCGCATCTATGCTATTTTCAACATATAACAAATTGAAAGTAAAGAATCATATAATAATTTGCAATATAAAGATAATATAACATAAGGTGCTCTTTTATTAATCACAAGGAGTTTGATTACAATATTTACCTCTTGGGAAATCCCTCAATTTGATACAATTATTACAAATATTATGGTCCCTCAAAGGGTATATATGCATTAAAATGATCTTCACATGTCCACTACTTTGCTTGAGGGCTTATTAGCTGCCTTATTCTCTAGTATCAAGATGAATGATCTTGAATATCTTTGAATCCTTTATTATCCCTGTTACTTGCACATAAGAAAACTAAAAAATATATCAAAATCACATGATACCTCTTGATATGAGGCTAGTTTCCAAGTAAATACAAGAAAGGAAGCTAAAACTTGAATATAAGATAAATGCATGAAATATACAAAAGGAAGGTAAAGATGCTTGTAAAACTAAGAATGAATTGTAGAAATGCAGTGAAGATGATTGATCTATGTTAAAAAAATCTGAATACATGCTAAAACAAGAAATCTATGGCTAATAGCAAGGAAAATTGTATGTCAAACCTTGGCTGCTATTGCTCATAGCATTTGGCTCTGCTAGTCACTATCAATATTAGCAGCTAAGCCTACAGGCCACTGTTGAAAATAGAAACCATGAAGAAGGTATTCTACCTCTTGAATCTAGCTCGAAGATGCTTAATTTACTTGAAAAATTGATGGTCAAGGGTCACCTATATCTCAAACATGGATTTGGTGGTGGATTATTGTAAACTTGGGGTGAATTGGTGGGAGAAAGCAAAATTGTTATTCAAGACTATGGAAGCTCCATGAAAGTATGCATAGTTGTCATTATCTAATTAGATAGTGTTTCACTACTCCTCAAGGGTTGTAAAATTGCTCTCCAATCTGATAGGGCTTTGTTGCAGTCAATTTGTGATGCATATGTATCTTTGGGAGGCCTTTAAATAGACTTTTCCAAGTCCTCACCTTGGCTTCTCAAGGAATCCAAGATCAAGAATCAGTTGGCCTAAGCAGTTAGGAGGAAAACTTTAGAAGCTTTGTAATCCAAAAACCACTCAAGAACCATTTTAAATTGGTTAGTTGCAACTTATTTTAATCATCTTTAGGAGCCCACGTTGGTTACAGGGCTAGCCACTCTCACTTAATGTGGCTAGAGGTAGGCTACCCTTAGCCACTATCGACAATCGCAGCTAGCACTTAGCTACTTTGATTATTAGTGATTGGTATCTTATATACTATTAACATTAGTAGCTAAGGTTTTATAGTCCTAGAATTCCCTAAATGAGTGATTAGAATCACTATTGGGTCTTGGAAAGGTCCAAGCTAATTCATATGGTCTACAAAGGTGTCCATATGAGTAGTATCCTAAATATGATATATTTTAGGTGTCTACAGATACTCTTTTTGGGATGTGTTGTGTGGAAAACACGATGCTAAGAAAAAATAGATCACCTAAACCCATATTATAGATTAATTAGTGTTCATTAATTTGGTTAACATTAGATTCTTCAATCATAGAAAGGGTGCACATCTCATAATCATTTCTTCTAATGGGATGAAAGGCTTAATTTTTGTAAAGCTTTCATGTGTCTATATATAATTAGGTAGCATTAGGGCTACAATAGGTCCAATAGATGGATTGCTAAAAGGTTTGAACTAAAATATTTGCTTTTGCCCTAGAAAAAAGGTAAGCTTATGATAGTTGTTAGCAATGATTTGTAAGACGAACATGATTTACATGATCAAGTGTTCAGTTATTGATTTTGATTATGAATGTTGTTATTATGACTATCCCCTCAAGAAATGAGTCGATGAGAAAAGGAAAAATGATGAAAACAATGAGTTTATTGACCAAGATGATTGATTTGGATAGTTCAAGATGATTTTATTTAATGTACGATAAGTCCTATTATAGCTACGATTTCAATTATTAATAGTAATTGTACATATTTATCCTGTAAAGTAGTTTGACCATAATTGTCTTCTTAGAGAATACAAATGATAGAAATTCCATTTAAGCTTGTCTTGAATCACTATGTTTTGATGATTTGCTAAATATTCATAGGATAAATGAAATGAATACCTCATTCCTGTGGAGCAGTTCAGCCTCCATGGCCTTCTTTGGGATTGAAGTGAAACCATTTCAATTCAACGATGAATAATTTGGTTCAAATAGCCTTATGGTAATTTACTCATCATGTTGGATTACATGGAGTGCAAGTTGTCGCAACCGCTAAGTGTAGAGAGTAAATAATTGTATACGAGGCATATTTAAAATTTTGTTGTTATTTTTATGATTTTTGAATATTTTGAACTAGTAGATATGCATTAATGTCCTTTTTAAGGCTCCTTATGGTGAGAAATTAGGAGCATTTATTACTACATCTTAGCTACTATCGAAAGTTACAACTAGATTTTGTAATTTTCTTACCTGCTATCGATGTCAAAAATTGGAGTTACCCTGATCTACACCCTTTGTCGACATCAGTGACCGTGGGAAACATGGAAAATATAAAAGCAAAATTAGGGTTTTTATTCTTCATTATTTTCAGATGGCTTGAATGAACAATGAGATCTAAGGGAGAGAAGGATAGACTTGATACAAAAAACTATAAAAACTTATCCTTTACCACTATGGTGGATCATCTTGAGGCCTCTACTAGTGGTGGAGCTGGAGCTCTTAAGGTAGACTCTCCATATCTCTTTAGTGAATTATGAATTAATAAAATGAACCTCACTAAGTAATGAGTTTAAATGAACTTCACTAAACTATGGGTAATGAACCTTATCTTAGATCTAGCATTTAGGATAAATTATATGGGTGGGCTTTTAATTTGAGGATATATATGGGGTAGGAAATGACCTTGAGTGGGGTCTTTCCCATAGCTACTATCGACGAAGGTGGCTACAAATATACCAAACGGGGGTTCTTGTCACTATGGATGGCTAGGTTCAAACCCCAACAATCAAAAAATTGATCGTTGGTGCTAGCCATTATTGGTATCAATGATAGCCATGGTGATTGCTATCAACACGAGCGACTAAGGAACCTTAGCAAAATTTAATTTAATTTTTTTTGAAATTGCTTATTTTTTTGGAATTTCACATTTAGACCTTGACAACACGGGTGCAAGAGCCTGATTTTCTGCTTGAGCTACTACCCCACTTAGACTGTAACAACCCAAGTCTACTCACCTGGTTGTAAGAAAATACAATTATAAAAATTCAATAGCAAAGTCACAAATTAATTGATGTGCACCCAAATGATACACTTTAATGTAAACACACCCAACTTTGAATTAGTACCTAGGCATAGATGATCACATTTCAAGAATTTATATTTTTGCAGACAATGTCTCAAGTGCTCGGGACCGGTCAAATTCCCATGATAGGTTGCCATTTATGAGATCCTTTTTTTCTCCTTTCTCGAGTTCCCAGATCTTGGCATGGGATTGTCCTTCCAGGGCCCATAACACCTATAAGGGTGGATGCACTAATTCCCCATCTCATAGCATGAAGGACTTTATATCTATGATCCAACTCTTGTCCTATTGGTCCATTGACCCAATTAATATAGTTAAACCATGCTTGAGTTAGTGTAGCTATGCTAGTGCCTGATTATTGATCTTCACCTAAGGTATTATCAGGGTTCGCCAATTCTTTGGTTTATTTGACTAGGTGTCCCATATCAATTCCCAATTTATGGTAATGTTACCCATATCATCTACCACTGGACCTTCCAACCCCAAGGACCAGATCCCTATCCTTGAGTTTAGTTGGCAATTCTACAACTAGTGATGATATTGAGAACCCTCATGTACTACATCGTATGAAAACCTAGAATGATATCCCATACCATTGTTTGTTACTCTTGATAGCTAGGAATCCACTGACTCTACTAGAGAAAAGTTATCCTTGATTCACAATAGTTACCACTGCACATTATTGGAGTTGGGTGAATGCACACCCTCCTTGATGGCATTAGCATTTCATCCTACTCGATGAATGCTTCGTAAACATCTAGGTTTGATATTTTCCTTTGTTAGGATTCAAAGAGATATGATATTATTGATACAAGAGAGAGTACAATATATAGGCATAAGCCTATATGAAAATGTGACAAGTGTCAAACTAAAACTAAAGGTATAGTGCACATTAATATTCTAACATTCTCCCTTAATGTGCATTATCCTAACTATAAAAAAAACAAGTTAACATTAGGTAAAATTTACCCTTACTGTTTTCTTCTAAAAGAACCCTAACATCCTTCTTTATTACATGATTTGGTCTAGGCTCGTGCTCTTCGCACTTGGCTCTCCAACTATAATAATGTTAGATAAATGGTGTATACATATCGATCTGTTGCCTCAAGGTCAACCACTTCCTTAGATCTATTACCTTTGGGTCAAACAATATAAGAGCCTCAGGATCATCCTAGGTGCCTCAGGGTCAGCCACTTCTGGGTCTATTGCTTGTGCAGGTCATCCTCTAGGTATGTTGCCTCTCGTAGATCACTGACTAGATTCACCATGAATATCATCCTCCCTCATGGTGAACTCAATCTAGAAGGTGTTAGTCTCTACCGAAAATGCACCTTAATACAAAAGAAAATATGATCCATATAAGAGTGTTGGTATTTTCTAAAAATTCCCTCAAAAAATATAATAAAATGAGCCATAGAATCCAAATGTGGAGGAGATGAAAGAGGAGAATAGAATATTTTGAAGTGTCTTCGTTTATAGTATTCAGAAGTTGATCCAAAAAAAGTCCTTGGATAGAGTCTAGGATTTCTATGTCTGTAGTCCCTAGAGTAAGTTTCCTTATGGTAATCACCTCATCTTACTAGAATGCATGGGTAACAAACCGCTACATCCATCAAGTGTGATGGAGGAGAATACTAGATACTAGGTTCACTTACAAGTGCCCTGGAGTTTCGGGTTCAACCGAGAGTGCACTCTAGAATTCAATAATATTTGAGGTTAAAAAATACAAATGGAACAACCTCAAAATTACAATTTGACACTACCATTATGTTTGTCCTGGAAAAACCTTTTAGACAACTATAGATACCCTTATGTTCCATTCTCAATAGGGCCTTCATCTACTGGAAAAATAGTAGCCTCTCTTATTTAAAAAAAATGCCCTGAAAAAAAATTTCCCCCATAAAAAATGCTTTGCCCTACCCAATATCCTTTTGGCTTAATAAAAAATACCCAATGTGACTATATTTGGGCCAATATCAACTTGGTTTAATTCTCATACAATGAAGATGAAGTGGTCTAGAACCTTGAACATTTAAATTTCAAATTTAAAAAAAAATTCCCCATGGCCTTTGATATTATGCACCCCACTTTTAAAATAAATATAAAGGCATATATAAAAAATACCCTTGAATTTCAAAATGTGAAATTTTATTCCCTCCATTGCTAGAATACCATATTTGAATAACACAAACATGCCACCACCAAATATCGATTCAAAATTTTGAGCATCAATTTGAACCCACCTACGCTGTAGACAAATAGCACAGGGTATATCCTCCAGTAATTTCCTTCATCGATGGAATATATTTGGCATGCATTACTCTATATTTATGACTGGGTTCAGTTTATCTCGATCTCATCATGAATATTGGTTTCTCCGAGGGTGTCGATGATAAACCAGGAAAAACAACTTACATTGACCAAAGGCAAAGCCATAGTATGTCAAACGTGTCTGCTCAAACACAGTAGGTCTCGGGTATCACATCCATGCAACTCAAGCCAAACTTCATGATAATTTTTTGAGGATGGACTAGCTATGATGAACAAAAAAAACCTCTCACATCTCTACTTTTGATCATTATTCAAGCACCAAAATGTGCACCACATCATACCAATAGTGCATGAACCTCAAATATCTAAAAAATATCTCGAAATACACATTGTTATGCTTAATATTTAACGACCAAAATATGACATGACCAAAAAATTCTAGCACTTCGAATGGCTATCTTGGACATGTTAGAACATGCTATAGTAATGATCATCTATCTTTAATAGATCACCATCTAGGTTACCTAAAAAAGGATATCCGCTATAACAACATGGGCTTTAGGTGAATCAGCTTGTGGAGGATGAGGGTTGACAATAAACAATAGCATATAGCTAAAACAATGTAGTTTGGGGGATCTTATTGAATAAAATCCAGCTCGTGCAAGCTTTAACATCGTGGTCCAAGAACATACAGTCTTTAAATGTTCAAAAACATTTTTGGGAACAAAAGAATCCAATTGAATAGGGAAACCAAGATTAAAAAATTGAAGCTTCGGGTACTACGCAAAGTCATCATTGACAATATTTTACACGTAACACACAACATGGAAGCAACAGATGGTTTGGGCACACTGTAAAATTAGAGATTGAAGGAGGAAAACATAGACATGCTCCGACGGTAAACTCCAGCGATAAAATCAGTAAAATATTGATTGTGGTGAGTGTCATCCACAAAATAGTCTCCTCAATGAATGGGAGAATGCAAAATCAGGCCTTCACTCTCTGGTGCACCATTTCAATAGTCTATTTATACTAGAAGTAGGAATCACTCATCATTGCTTGCTACTTGCATGAACACCTACCACATTTTTATCACATCTATGAACCATGACTACCATTTTTGAATCCATGTGCCAGCCCTTCATCAACTCCAAATACTAGAATCATACCCATTGATGTCAAAATCTCAGATGTACGAGCAACAAATCTCCTATAACAACAACCTTCATAACACAAAACCTTCATGGGTGTTGATATTTTTCCAAATAACTTTTCTTCTCTCTGGGATACCCCCAATAAATCTTCACAACTATAGATCCAGTATTATCGAGTATGATATATTAGCGTTACAAGACTAGTTGATTTCGATATCATTAATATGTTAATGACATGAAAGACTTCATGAGTGATGCAACCACCACAAAAACATCTTGCCCTCCATGTTGAGCGCCATCAAGTTACTCAGCCATTTACAATTTCTTCATTGTGAAACCTCACACATAAAAGGGCCATGTATTCTATCAGCAAAGCAAATATGGCTCCACATTTATCCTTCGGCCTCAATAATTGCATCAAAGAAAAAAAATAATAAAAATAACAAATAAAAATTCATGGACCCAAGCATTGAAGCTTTAGGGGCAGCGATGAAATCATCTCTTTCTCCAATTGGCTTTCTGGGTATGATCCACAAATGTGGAGAGAATACTCCTTGAGCCATGGAGAAATAAAATGGGAAAAATGAGGAGGGGAAAAATGAGGGGAAAATGAGGGAAATCCCCCATAAGCTCACAAGGGTAGGTGAACACCTAGAGCTCTGATACCAAATGTTAGGATTCAAAGAGATGAGATATTATTGATACAAGAGAGAGTAAAATATATAGGCATAAGACTATATGAAAATGTGACAAGTGTCAAACTAAAACTGAAGGCATAGTGCACATTAATATTCTAACATCCTTTTGGTGGTTAACATCATGGTTTTCAAAGGAATTCAAGTTTATACAAGGGTTATAAATTGATCAAATTCCAATTTACTTCATTGTAGAACATAATATTAACATAACTAAGGAAAAATCAACTAATCAAAATATTAAGTATTTTAATTTTAATACTATTTCTATATCTTTTAACAAAAGCAAACTATTAAATATTAAGTAATGTAGTTTTTATTACATCTTCTAAATAATTTCTTTCTAAAAATATCTTATGACAAATTAATTTCTTTTACTATGAAATATATAAAACTGTAAAGTCTCAAGATAATTTAGATAGATTTTCAATCTTCCAATATTATTGGATCCTATCTGTAATCAAAATAAAGCATAAATATGTGACATATAAAAGAACTAATTCGTTATTGAGTTGTTCGATTATTATTATAAAACAAACCCACATATCATATATCCATAGTAGCAGTGTTCATCTAAACTTTAAACTTATTCTATTTACTTTAAGTTAGTTTCTATAAAAATATCCTTTTTTCTAAATTTAGTAGAAATGTTTTAAAAATATAATTTACAACATATCACAAGAATATAACATACTTTTACATCCTCTGCACATTTTTATAAGAATTTTTAAATAAAGCTAATCTATTAATACTTAATACAAAAATAATTTAATAAGAAGATTAAAATAAAACTAATTCTATATTATTAATCTCATTAACAACTCATACTTATATTTACCATAAACTAATCTATTATTAGACTTTATAACATAATGTAAAACTCTTTTAGAAGAATATAAGAACTTTTATTATCCAAAAGCTACCAAAATAATCCGACGAAACTCTAAGGAATTTTCTATTATTGACCCTTCTTAAAAATTAGGGTTGAATTTCCACATCACTCCAATAGTTTTAAAAAGTAAGATGAAATATTGAATACTTCAATTAACAAGCATATGCTTAAGCTACCTAACGAAGCAAACATTTAAAACGAGCGATGAAGGAATATCATTTGTTGTTAGGCTTTGATTCTTTTATTTAAATATTTTCCCACAATATTAAAGACTCATACAACATAATTATTGATCCCAAAATCAAAGAATTAAATTCAGAATATAAAATGAAGGGATTTGACTCATTTCCAAAGTACAGGTTTACTGCAATATTGGTAGCAAGTGCTCTTCGCTAGTCCCATAAGAAATCATAGATACATTAATGAGTTCTGATTTTCTATGCACGATAGAAAACAACGAGACTAGTCTCGTTTTAGAAGTTTTAAATAAATTGGTATTCCCAAGGCAAATAGACATCAACATTATGATATTAAGCTAACGACGAGGAAGAAGCAGCGTCAAAATATACAATTGAGCAGACAACACAATGGTTATATTAATACCAATATTTTAAAAAATGACTATGATTCCTTCTTTTTCAAAAATACTTAACAACGACACTTTAAAATCCAGATAGTTTATTTAGTATTATCTATTTTAGGGATTTGATCCAGCATCTAAAATTTCCATTTAAAAGTTTTCAACACTTTCTATAGAAGGATTCGTTTAACCAAACTATGCAGCAAACTCAGTTTTCAACACTTTCCACAGAAGGATACGTAAATCAACCATAAACACAATAGGATTCCACATTTCATTCATAATGTAATTTTTTGCCTACCTACAACAAGATGCTAGCCATGAATTAAGAAAAGAGTTTAAAGAAGCTTTATAAATTCTAGTTCGACATTCCAATTTCATAGAGAGGATGACATTCTTAGTGAGTAGAAGTAGTTTTAACACTACCAGCTTGAGATTATCAAAGAAGAAATATTCAATCTTTGTACCCAAGGTAGATAGTATATTTTTATAAGAAAAATATGAAATTTATCCAAGATATCATCCGTGCGAAACAACATATATCTTTAACTATAACAAAATTAATTTGAAACCTTTAACTTCAAAAATATCACATTCATGATTTTGACTGTGGTATTCATTTTACAAGGATGACTACAATTTGTATTCTGATCATATTAAGACTATAAAATACATTGAGTACAACCTCCAAGTTACATATCCATTAATTAAGCTTTTCCCCATCCGCTAGCACATTGCTTGGCAGAATTCTCAGGTTGTTTCATCGACAACTTTCGCGGTGAGAGACAGTGGGGAAACAATTTATAAATAGTATCAGCATGGCTATTTTATATACAACTACCATGTAGGTGAATGTAGTGAAATCTCATTAAGATATGCAATTCTCCAAGTAAATGAATACAATGAGAGCCCAATACAACAAATGCAGAAAAATGCATCAACCAAAATAATTATCATATATATATATATATATATATATATATATATATATTTAAAAGGCTGAAAGTATTTCATATAAAAATCCTCTTAGTGGATATCTCCATAGAAAACACAATATAGGGCAAAATTTACTAAATACCTTGCTAAATTAAGTGAAACCAGACCACAATTTTAATATATTTTATGTGGATTATTAATATTGTTTATATAACTGGGTTTCACTATGAAGAGGTGGCTATTTGCATATTAAAATTTCTTACAATTCATTTGTTGTAAATAAGAGAGGCTTATCCAATCAATTCACACATAGACATACAGGCCATTCAAAAATTTAAGATATCCAACCTGGAAATTCATTGAAGAAATAAGCAAATATAAAATCTCGGTCAGCAAGGTAGCTTTCCACTCACACGACAAACACCAAATACCAATTCCTCTGGTCTTCTTTGCTACCAAAACATTGTGTGCACCTCTGTGGCTTCAAGTTCACATTATAACAAAAGCCATGTCGTAAATAATAAATGATGATTATTTCAAACCTTCACTAGTCCTATGTTTTTAAAGCTTCAAGGTTCAATTTACACATGAAACATAAGACGTTTAATGCAAAACAAAAGGATGGCCATCTGTTGCAATATTGAGTACTCCGAGGAAAACATAAAGATATCGTTTGTTGTTTTGATTTTTTATAACAAATAACTTTAACTTGGATTTATCTAATTAATATATATATATACTATATTTGTATTGTATACATATAAATATTATTATTATTACCATTATATTTATATGCTCATGTTATTTATTTATTATTTTATTTTATATTTTATGATTATATATATATATATATACAGTTTAATTTTTTTATAATTCATTTAACATGTATTCTCAGTGCAATTGCAAACAAAAATACTTTCAATAATGCAACAAATGCCATATGTCCCTATATGAATTTTTTATTATAGTGGGCTTCCGTGTACCCACGAGCCATGGTGCATATATGCACAACATCATATCCCACCTTACCTGGCGTTTCGACCACTGTCTCTGCCCAAAGGTGGATGTTCTTCTGGTCCATCTTGCTTGCTACATAATAGAAACTTGCACCTGCAATCACAAATGCTCATAGTAGTATCACATTCTTCCAAAAAAATGATAATCAAAATAGTGGGGATGTGACATTCTCCCCCACTAGAATTTAACACAGTCCTTGTGTTAGCCATAATATTTTAGCAAGTTTCAAATAATCAATCATACATTATGCAGTACATTGAAAAATGCATGTATTACAATATTAGCATAACAAAGCATATCATAAGTCCAAGAGATACAAATATTAATATATATCCAATATTCAAATGTTCATATAAGTTTTAGTTTTCAAACAAGAAAGGAAATTGTCTTTTCATTTCGGCCACATCCTCCCATGTGGTGTTCCTTTTTGAGTAGAGGTCCCACTGGACTCTACACTGATCAATGATTCTTTTTCTCAATTTTTTAGTCATGAATCCCAATATTTTGACTAGTCAAACCTCAATGAGCTTTGGGTATAACGTATGCAAGTGAGAAACATCCGGAATATGGGATGGATCAACCACATATTTACGGAGGAGAGACACATAGAAAACACTATGGATCTTGGATAAATTTGGTGGCAGGGCAAGCTTATAAACATAGGACTTATTTTGGCAATGATTTCAAATGGACCGATAAATTTGGGGCTCATTTTGGTAGACTTAATAGAGCTTTTGGTTGGTTTGACTCTAAGGAAAACCTTATCACCAATAGCAAAATCTTTAGGAGTTTCATTTAAGGTCAGCATAGCTCTTATGATAGTCTGTGACTTCTCAAAGTCATTGGCGGATCTCTTTTAATTGAACCTCCATTTTTTTAACAACTTCAGGAATGATCATTTCTTGATCGTCCAAATTATCCCACGTTAATGGTGTCTTGCACCTATGCCCATATAGGGCTTCAAAAGGGGCCATGCCCAATGTGGTATGATAGCTGTTGTTATACGTAAATTCCACTAGGAAGAGATAATATTCCCACTTACTTTGGTGGTCCATACAATACATGCATAACATATCCTCCAACACCTGATTGACCCTCTCGATCTACCCATCCATCTCAGGATGATAGGTTGTGTTGATGTTTAGCTTTGTGCCCCATGCTCGGTGCAAAGCTTACCAAAATTTAGAAGTGAATCACAAATCTCTATCCAAGATAATTATTTTAGGGAAACCATGCAACCTCATGATTTCTTGAGCAAAATTTTGTGCTATTGTGGGGGCATCATCATGAACATTACCTGGTATAAAATGCGCCACCTTAGTCAACTTATCCACAACTACAAAAATTGCATCATGTTGAAATCGAGTCTTGGGAAGACCAACTATAAAATCCATGGAAATCACTTGTCATTTTTATTTTGGTACATCAAATAGGTGTAGTTGTCCCCTAGGATGTTGATGTTCAGCTTTGACTTTTTGAAATTCCAGATATTTTGCAACAAATTGAACCACATATTTCTTCATACCAGGCCAGTAAAAGTATTTTTTCAAATTTTCCCTTATTTTTATCACACCTGGGTGAGCGGAGTATGGAGCACAATGTGCTTCTTGCAAGATTGTTCTTTTTATCCCCTCATCATTGGGTACTATTACCCGATTTCAAAAATATACCAAATTCTCTTTGAATTTGAAATCCGTATTCTAATTTGGTTCTTGCTCAAATTTAGTGCGGCATTGGTTGCAATATTCATAATTTTTTTGTAATTCCTTAATTTGCTCTTTTATCCCATACTGGCATCATGTGAGAGCATCTACGTGTATTCTTCGACTAATAGAATTTGCCAGTTAATTTTCCTTTCCTTTAATATATTCAATCCCAAAATCATATTTGGCCAAGAATTCCAACCATCTCCATTGTTTAGCATTTAATAAATGTTGAGTGAAGATGTACCTTAAACTCTGATGATCAATTTTTAACTCAAAAGGTTTACCCAACAAGTAATGTCACCATATCTTAAGAGCATGGACTACAACAACCAACTCTAAATCATGAGTAGCATAATTTATTTCATGTTTCTTAAGCTTCCTAGACTCATATGCAACAACAACCTCATCTTGCAACAAAACACCTCCTAGACCCTCTAGGGAGGCATCAATACAAACTATAAATGATTTTTTGGGGTCTAGTAATTGAAGTATAGGTGCAGTTGTCAAATTTTCTTTAAGGATTCTGAAAGCATCCTCACACTGATTTGTCCATTTAAATGCTTTTCCCTTCCTTTGCAGATTAGTGATAGGGAAAGCAATCTTTGAAAATCCTTTAACAAATCACCGATAATATCCGGCCATTCCCATAAAACTTCTCACCTCAGAAATATTGGTAGGGGCTAGCCAGTCTACTATGGCTTCAATATTTTTAGGATCCATAGCTACCCCTTCGATCGAAACAATATGCCCCAAATACTGAACTTGTGGAGTATAAAACTCACACTTAGACAATTTTCCATACAGTTGATTTTTCCTGAGGATTTCTAGAACTATTCTCATGTGTTGGTCATGCTCTTCTTTATTTCAAGAGTAGATCAAAAAATCATCCAAAAATATCAAAACAAATTGATCTAACTGTTCCCTAAAAACACTATTCATCAAGTTCATAAAAGTAGTTGGTGCATTTTTTAACCCAAAAGGTAGCATTGTGAACTCATAATGCCCATAATGAGTTCTAAAAGCAATTTTGTAGGTATCCTCTTTTTTGATTCTCAGTTGATGATATCCTGACCTAAGATTGATCTTGGAAAAGATTGTCACTCCCCTTAATTGATCAAATAGATCATCAATCCTAGGTAAAGAATACTTATTCTTTATCATCATTTTATTGAGCATCCTATAGTCAATACAGAGTCTTAGAGAACCATCCTTATTTTTCATAAATATAATTGGTGCTCCCCATGGTGAGACACTAGGTTTGATGTGCCCTTTTTCTAATAGATCTTGTAGTTGGATCTTGAGTTCTTGTAATTCAAGGGGTGTCATTCGGTAAGGGGTTCTGACTATAGGTGATGCTCTTGGAAAAAGCTCAATAGAAAAATCAAATTCTCTTTTTGGAGGAATTCGGGTAGATCTTCAGGAAAGACATCCCTAAACTCATTCAAAATAGGATACTATTGAAACAGAGCGGAGCTAGACTCAATTTCTTCCTTCTTATTTAGTTTGACTACATAAAGTTTACACCCTTTCCTTAAAGCTCTTTTGACTTGCATTGTAGTCATCAAGTGGGGTTCAAAAGTATGCTCTACTACAATGGACACAAATTCATTGATTAGAACCATCTGTGAAGTCCAACCACCTCTCTTCAAAATTTAGCAAGGCTTTGTGGGCTTTTAGCCAATCTACTCCTAGGACAATATCAAAGGCATGTAAAGGTGCTACATAAATATGCCAACTAATATTTCCTTAGGGTATATCTATTTGAGGGTCAAATAAACATTGGTTGACCATATAGGTCTATCCTGAACCATACTCAACTTACCACCCATTTGCCATGATCCCAGGTTTAACCGGTATGTCCCTCAAAATACTAGTTGATATAAAGCTATCAGTTGCACCACTATCTATCAAAATATGAACATATTTCTTGCCCAGTTTTCCTTTTATAAGAAATGGAGTAGCTTGCCCTAAAAGGTTAGATTTACCTGTAGCAACATAGATCCTATGTGGGGCCTCTTCTATTGGATTCTTCTTATTGGCTCTCTGTGGACACTGATTCGCATAGTGATCCTAGGCTCCACAAACAAAGCATATATTAGGTCCTTTGTTCTTTTGTTTATCCCCTTCTCTATTTTGATTTCCATTCTTTCCCTTGTCTGGAAAATTATTCCTTTTCTCTTGAAAGTTTCTTCTATCTGCCTGCCCCTTATTTCCTCAAAACTTTCCTTTGTATCTATTATCTCCTCTGTAACGACCACCATATCTATATTTCTTATACTGATATTTACCCTTATCCATCTCTGGGTATCTTCTTTTCTTAGGATCCTCTTTTTCAAATTTTTGGTAATAAACATTTGCATTCTTTTGACTTATCTCCTCATAGCGGGCAACATCATAAGCAACTATCAAGGTTTTAGGTACTTTTCTTCCAATAGGTGTTCCAAATTTGGGATGTAGTCCCATTACAAATTTTTGAGCCTTGAATTCCTCATGCTTATCATATTCTAGAGCGTATTTCAAAATTTGAACAAATATTTGATAGTATTCAATCACAATCATGTTATCTTGGCATAAATTGGTGAATTATGTATTTCTCAATATAAAATTATGGCGTAAGAAAATGATCCTTAAATTCCCTTTCAAATTCCTCCCAAGGGATATCTGCAACCTACTTCTTATAGGTGGTCCACCAATCTCTGGATGGACCTACTAAATGCACCACTGCCCAAGTTGTTTTGGATTCCACACAAAGGGGCTGGATTGAGAAATACCCTTCAACCTCACTCAACCAATTAATGGTTGCTTCGCCATCACCCTTTCCATAAAATTTGGAAATATCTAATTTCTTAATTTCTTTTTGCAACTCAACACCGACTTTTCTCCTCAAAGATCCTTCTAGAAATTCATTAACATTTTTAGTTTCCTTACTTTTGGTAAGACTTTCAATAACCTTATGTTGCTGAGTAATGATCTCCTATTGTTGAGCCATTTGTACCTTTTGTTGATCCATATGCTCACTCATTTGAGCCCTTTGGATCTCCATTTGTTCTCATTGCTGATTCAATTGTTCTTGCATTAACTGAATCATTTTTGTCATATTCTCATCATTCTATGTAGCTCTTGCAACTACTAGCTCTTTCTCTTTTCTTATAACACATCGAGGCACTTTGGCTATTTGAACTGACTCCCTCATGAGTCATCTTAGTCCCCTCCTTGGGGCTTCTGCAATCTCCTCTTGTAGATTAGCATTCACTCTTCTTGAGATTCCTACCATACCTAGTGACAAAAGAGCTATGTCAATTCAATAGTTCATGTTTATAACCTAGGGTTTCACAACCTAGGCTCTGATACCAACTATAACAACCCAAGTCTACTCACCTAGTTGTAAGAAAACACAAATACAAAATTTTGATTAAATTCAATAGCACAGTCACAAATTGACTGATGTGCACCCAAATGATACACTTTGATGTAAACACACCCAACTTTGAATTAGTACCTAGGCATAGATGATCACACTTCGAGAATTTATACTGCTGTAGATAGTATCTCAAGTGCTCGAGACCGGCCAACTTCCCATGGTAGGTTACCATTTATGAGATATTTTTTTCTCCTTTCTCAAGTTTATCTCGGCATGGGGTTGTCCTTCCAGGGCCCATAACACCTGGAAGGGTGGATGCACTAATTCCCCATCTCATAGCATGGAGGACTTTAGATCTATGATCCAAATCTTGTCCTATTGGTCCACTGACCCAATTAATATAGTTAAACCATGCTTGAGTTAGTGTAGCTATGCCAGTGCCTAATTATTGAATTTCACCTAAAGTATTATCAAGGTCCACCAATTCTCTGGTTTATTGGACCAGGTGTCCCAGATCAATTTCTAGTTGATGGTAATGCTACCCATACCATCTACCGCTAGACCTTCCAACCCCAAGGACCAGCTCCCTAGCCTTGAGTTTAGTTGGCAATTCTACAACTAGTGATGATCTTGAGAACCCTCACGTACTACATCATACGACAACCTAGAACGATGTCCCATACCATCATTCATTACTCTCGATAGCTAGGAATCCACTAACCTTGCTAGAGAATAGTTGTCCCTGATTCACAATAGTCACCACTGTGCACTATTGGAGTTGGGTGAATGCACATCTTCCTCGATGGCATTAGTAGTTCATCCTACTCGATGAATGCTTCATAAACATCTAGGTTTGATCTTTTCCTTTTGGTGGTTAACATCATGGGTTTCACAAGAATTCAAGTTTATCCAAGGTTTACAACTTAATATTTTATTAATTGATCGAATTCCAATTTACTTCAATGTAGAACATAATGTTAACATAGCTAAGGAAAAATCAACTAAGCAAAATATTAAGTATTTTAATTTGAATACTATCTTCTATAGCTTATAACAAAAACAAACTATTAAATAATATTTAGTACAATCTATCTAAATAATATAAACATAGATAATTAAAATTTCAATCTTCCAATATTATTGGATCCTATCTGTAATCAAAATAAAGCATAAATATGTGACATATAAAAGAACTAATTTGTTATTCAGTTGTTCGATTATTATTATAAAATAGACCCACATATCATATATCCGTAGTAGCAGTGTTCATCTAAAATTTTAACTTACTCTATTTACTTTAAGTTAGTTTCTATAAAAATATCCCTTTTCTAAATTTAGTAAAAATATTTTAAAAACATAATTTACAGCATATCAAAAGAACATAACATACTTTTACATCCTCTACACATTTTTATAAGAATTTTTAAATAAAGCTTAATCTATTAATACTTGATAAAAACAATTTAATAAGAATACTAATATAAAACTAATTCTATATTATTAATCTCATTAACAACTCATACTTATATTTACTATAAACTAATCTATTATTAGACTTTATAACATAATGTAAAACTCTTTAGAAGAATATAAGAACTTTTAATATCAAAAAGCTACCAAAAATAATCCGACGAAACTCTAAGGAATTCCTTATTATTGACCCTTCTTAAAAATTAGGGTTGAATTTCCACATCGCTCCAATAGTTTAAAAGTAAGTTGAAAATTTGAATACTCCAATTAACAAGCATATGCTAACGAAGCAAACATTTAAATCGAGCGATGAAGGAATGTCATTTATCATCAGGCTTTGATTCTTTTATTAAAATATTTTTCCACAATATTAAAAACTCATACGACATAATTATTGATCCCAAAATCAAAGAATTAAAATAAGAATATAAAATAAAGGGATTTGACTCATTTCCAAAGTACGGGTTTACTGCAATCTTGGTAGCAAGTGCTCTTCGCTAGTCCGATAAGAAATCATAGATACATTAATGAGTTCTGATTTTCTATGCATGATAGAAAACAACGAGACTGGTTTCGATTTAAAAGTTTTAAATAAATTGGTGTTCCCAAGGCAAAAAGACATCAACATTATGATATTAAGCTAACGACGAGGAAGAAGCAGCGTCGAAATATACAATTGAGTAGACAACACAATGGTTATATTAATACCAATATTTTCAAAAATGACTATGATTCCTTCTTTTAAAAAATACTTGACAACGACACTTTAAAATCCAAATAGTTTATTTAGTATTATCTAGTTTAGGGATTTGATCCAACATCTAAAATTTCCATTTAAAAGTTTTCAACACTTTCTATAGAAGGATTCGTTTAACCAAACTATGCAACTAGTTCAGTTTTCAACACTTTCCATAGAAGGATACGTAAATCAACCACAAACACAATAGGATTCCACATTTCATTCATAATGCAATTTTTTGCCTACCTACAACAAGATGCTAGTCACGAATTAAGAAAAGAGTTTAATGAAGCTTTTTAAAGTCTAGTTCGATATTGATCAACCACCAATTGCACAGAGAGGACGACATTCTTAGTGAGTAGAAGTAGTTTTAAAACTACCAGCTTGAGATTATCAAATATGAAATATTCAAACCTTTGTACCCAAGGTAGACAATATATTTTTATAAGAAAAATATGAAATTTATCCAAGATATCATCTGTGCGAAACAACATATATCTTTAACTATAACAAAATTAATTTGAAACCTTTAACTTCAAAAATATCACATTCATGATTTTTACTGTGGTATTCATTTTACAAGGATGACTACAATTTGTATTTTGATCATATTAAGACTATAAAATACATTGAGTACAACCTCCAAGTTACATATCCATTAATTTAGCTTTTCCCCATCCGCTAGCACACTTCTTGGAAGAATTCTCAGGTCATTTCATCGACAAATTCCACGGTGAGAGATAGTGGGGAAACAATTTATGAATAGGATCAACATGGCTCTTTTATATGCAACTACCATGCAGGTGAATGTAGTGAAATCTCATTAAGATATGCAATTCTCCAAGTAAACGAATACAATGAGAGCCCAATACAACAAATGTAGAAAAATGCATCAACCAAAATAATTATCATATATATATATATTAAAAAGCTGAAAGTATTTCATATAAAAATTCTCTCAGTGGATATCTCCATAGAAAACACAGTATAGGGTAAAATTTACTAAATACCTTGCTAAATTAAGTGAAACCAGACCACAATTTTAATATATTTTATGTGGATTATTAATATTGTTTATATAACTAGGTTTTCACTACGAAGAGATGGCTATTTGCATATTAAAATTTCTTACAAATCATTTGTTGTAATAAGAGAGGCTTATCCAATCAATTCACACACAAAAATATAGACCATTCAAAAATTTAAGGTATCCAACCTGGAAATTCGTTGAAGAAATAAGCAAATATAAAATCTCATTTAGCAAGGTAACTTTCCACTCACGCAACGAACAACGGATGCCAATTCCTCGTCTTCTTTGCTATCAAAAAATTGTGTGTACCTTTGTGGCTTCAAGTTCACGTTATAACAGAAACCATGTCGTGAAGAGAAAATGATGATGATCTTAAAACCTTCACTGGTCCTATGTTTTTAAAGCTTCAAGGTTCAATTTACACACGACACATAAGATGTTTCATGCAAAACAAAAGGATGGCCAAGTGTTGCAATATTGAGTACTCCGAGGAAAACATAAAGATATCGTTTGTTGTTTTGATTTCTTATAAGAAACAACTTTAACTTGAATTTATCTAATTTATATATATATATATATATATATAATATTTGTATTATACACATATAAATATTATTATTATTATTACCATTATATTTATATGCTCATGCTATTTATTTATTATTTTATTTTATATTTTATGATTATATATATATATATATATATTTTAATTTTTTAAATTCATTTAACATGTATTCTTAGTGCAATTGCAAACAAAAATACTTTCAAGAATGCAACAAATGCCATATGTCCCTATATGAATTTTTTATTATAGTGGGCTTCCATGTACCCACGAGCCATGGTGTGTATATGCATAGCATCATATCCCACCTTACCTAGCATTTTGACCACTGTCTCTACCCAAAGGTGGGTGTTATTTTGGTCCATCTAGCTTGCTACAAAATAGAAACATGTACCTACAATCACAAATGCTCACAATAGTATCACATTCTTCCATAAAAAATGATAATCAAAATTATGGGGATAAGACATAGACAACGGGGATTGGACATGGTTTGGGACATTGGGCCTCAACTATATTGTTAGGTTACCGACAATTATGTCGGATCGGGCTTATTTGATAGTCTTAATCCATCAATGGGATTCATAGACTAATACTTTCCATCTCCCTACTGGTGATATGATAGTGATATTAGAGGACATCTACCACATATTTAGGATCCTGACATATGGTTAGACCATCACTTCTTCACTGACTTTGATGAAGATGACCATCTTATAGAGGGTGTTTAGGGATAGATTTGTTGAGGCACTAGATGAAATTGAGCATGGTGGGGTGTTGGTGATCTATTGGTTCAGGGAGGATGTCTTCTCATGGTGCTAGGTTGTGCTTATGCACATTATTTGTAATGTGCTTCTGCTAGGCACTTCAGGTGTGAGGTTCCCTTAGAATCTCTTGGTGATGGTGCAAGACTTACCGAACAACACTACACCACTTATTATGACATGGAGGAGTGTGTTTCTAGCCCATCTCTATGATGAGTTGTATAGTATTACACAACATGGGTGATTTGGAGTTTGATGTAGCCTATTGCTCAAGTTTGAGGATGGAAGCACATCCAGATAGACAAGCTTGACATACTACCTATCGATATTACAATAGTAGCAGTGGTGGCATAGTACTATGGTGCTCAATGACCATAAGATTTAGAGACACACCAGAGTAGATCTCATACTATGGATCTTGGACACTATATGAGGTCACTGACAGGGCTACAGGCTAGCCAAATAATATGGATACCCTACTTGGATTGCTCGACTTGGGAGGATGCAAATAGGTACCTAGCCTAGACGAGACATGATAGATGGGTCATTGGGTGCAAGGCTAGGGTGAGGAACTTCTTTCACTTCTCCTGAGTAACTAGGTAGTTTAGGATTACGTAGGATGTGCCAAAGGAGCCAGTCCTCTACCATTTCTTGAAGGTAAAGATGCAGCTTGCATGGACTCAAGGTACAACTCTTATAGATGAGGATGATGATCCTATAACAGACACAATGGCAATAGATGTAGGGACCATAGGTGAGTATGATACTAGGTGGATGACTCAACTATGGTAGGGTGGTGGCAACCTAGGCTAGGCTAGATATGGTGTGGAAAATGAGGTAGGTAATGATGATCCTTATGATTGATGAGTGCATTGTAGGATAGAGGGTGAATGGGGATAGGGTATTAAGTAGGAGGAGGATCCATAAGATGAGGAGGATTAGGATACCCTAGATGATGAGATATCCTAGTTATGGGTATAGGTACACTATCTACAAACCCAACTTTAGATATCCTAGAGGTAGATCTTAGAGCGAGATACATCTCTCACTACTATATAGACCCAACTCAATGTAGGGTAGATGCAGTGGTAAGGATACATAGAGGAGAGGACCACTCTACAGGAATAGGTGGATTCATCTCAGACCTTGATATATAAGGTCACTTCCCAAAGGGATTTTCTATAGGTATAGTTAGATACTAGGACTGCTAAGAGAGATGCTCTCAGGACACATATAGGGATTGCTTCTACCTCTTAGGCCACACTATCCACTCTAATCACTCAAGGAACGATAGGTGTAGATGCAAATGCAAATATTAGGAAACTACAAGGTCTTCTAGAGCAAAACATGTCTTATATGGTAGCCAATGCTACATACATGGTGTCTCTAGAGGATTGGATTAGGATACTAGGTGGTACTCTTCCAGAGCGATCTATAGCAGGGGGCTCCCACTAGAGCAGGTGAAGTAAGTTTGGATAGTCCTCATTAGGACCCAATCATAGGTCAGGGGCATGATTAGAGAGATCAGTGAGTACCAACTCCAAGAAGCCTCACAGAGAGAGAGTTGAGGGTGGAGGTGACTTAGGAGGTGTAGGCACCGCTTGATACATCACGATGATTATATAATTTTTGAGTGTAAGGTCTAAGGACCTATACTATTATAGCATACAGTATTTTTGTATATCTCATGTACTTTTTGACATCCTACATATATATATATATATATATATATATATATATATATATATGATACTTCATTTATTTCTCATTATGTGTATTATTTTGTTGCTTTATGTTCATGTGATGCAAATATGGATGCAATGCTTATATGATGTTTTGATTATGCTATATGGATGCAATGTACTGATGACATGCAGTAGATAGATGATAAATGCTATGCTCTAGATGTGTAGATGCATTACTATGTATGCATATATGGATGTAATTATGTATATTAAATGTAAGTTTAATTTGTTTTTATTGTTTATGCATTTAATCTATGTGATGTAATATGATAAATTATGTGTAATGTAATGTATTAATTACATGAGAATGATCTAGTGTAAATGAACCTGTATGCTTTAATCACTTAAAACACAAGGAATGAAACTAATATATGTTACAAACTAATGGACAACACCACTGAATTTATAAAAATCATAAATGAAAATGGTAACTCTTATCATAAGAATTAATCATTTTAGCATCTATATGTGAGATGATATGATGTGAGATGTATGGTTTTCCTTTATAAGATTATGTAAATTAAAAGATATAAACAAAATATTCAGTGGCCATCTAAATATCATTGTTAATATCCATCTGATATCTATCCTATTTTATGAACACACCTTAAATAATAAAACCTCATAATAAAAATGATGATTTATTGATGAGATGATTTTTTGCTATAAGGGATTTTGAGGTTTTTCATGAGACTCAAATACCCTAGTTGATTAATCAAAAGTTGTATAGTGACTACACAAGACTCTTGAAAGATAAAATATTTTGTTATGAAGACCAAGATATTCACTATCCCTATGTGTACAAATGAATATATTAGATGAGACATAAGACTACCTCATTCCCAGGTGGAATTCATTCAGCCCATTTTTGTAATGAGGATTTCCAAATATTCATCATGATCCTATGTTTGGACGCAGTTGGACTAGACTACTAGGTAATATAGGCCACCTAAAGCTAGCTCATTTGTAAATTTCTTAGAACTATCCCATTGCCATGCAGGATTCATTCAACCCATTGTTGTAATGGGGATCACTCAATGGCTTCGAATACTGACCATTCTAGGGATTCAAAATCTTCACCCTTTATTTTCTTTTAATTTATTGGGATACTTGCTCATGCTTAGTGATGAAAATCACTGTTTATTTTACATTTTTGTTTTTTTTTTTAAGCAAAGGATTTGCTTTAATTTTGGGATTTTGCTTATTTTGTATGAAATCAAGGGGTTTCTTTGGGTAGGGGGGAGCTTTTCCTTCTTCCAATGATCAACATCTTAGACCATGTGCATCACAAGATGATCAAGTAAAAACCTTTCGCTTAAGGTGACTAATACCACTTTGTAGTGTTCATATTTCCTTGTTCAAATTGGGATTATTAATGTTTAAATTATGATAGGATTTTGACATATGAAAGGTACTATCAAAACTAGACCTCGCCTTGACACAGAACTGAAATAACACGCAGAAAAATCACCAAATTTTCATTAACAGAGCTTTCAAATTTGAAATACCAAAGTACAAAATGGCCAACCCCCTTTACAATGCATGAGCTGCTTCTTATCGCGGACTCGACCCCTTTTGGTATCATTACATAGACTGCCAAGTTGGTTTCTAACCGCCCACACGAATGTTCTGTTGCCGCCTGCATATTGCTGCCAAGTGCCTTGAATCATCATGGCATGTAATGGCAGAGTGCTCTGCAGCCACCTATCCATCAACCCACTGATTCATCATTCCCAGGAGTGCTCTGTAGCCACCTGCATTTTGTTGCCACGTGCCCTTCTACAGTGGCCTTTGTAGCTGCCTATCCGCGTGGAGTCGTGAACGACCTATCGTATTCTCTCCTTCAGGCCGCAAAAATGTGACATGTCATGAAATCATGACATCCTGGCCCCCCGTGCTCTCCTTCTATCTTCGGGCCACGAAAACGTGACATTTCACAAAATCACGATGTCTCTGCCTTCAGCACTCATTTTCCGCCTTCGAGTCGTGAAATTGTGACATGTCACAAAATCGTGACATCTTTGCCTTTCGCACTTGTCTTCTGCCTTCGGGTCATGATTTCACGACAATTGCTCCCCTTGGCTCTTCTTTTTGAAATGTGTCACGATTTCGCGATAGCTGCTCCCCTTGGCGCTTCTTTTGCAAATGTGTCACGATTTCACGATAGCTGCTCCCCTTGGCGCTTCTTTTGCAAATGTGTCACGATTTCACGATAGCTGCTCCCCGTGGTGCTTCTTTTCAAAATGTGTCACAATTTTGCGACAGCTGCTTGCCTTGGCGCTTCTTCTCAAAATGTGTCATGATTTCATGACAGCTGCTTGCCTTGGCACTTCTTCTCAAAATGTGTCACGATTTCACGACAGCTGCTTGCCTTGGTGCTTCTTTTCAAAATGTGTCGCAATTTCACGATAGCTGCTTGCCTTGGCACTTCTTTTCAAAATGTGTCATGATTTCACGACAGCTGCTGGCCTTGGTGCCTGTTTTCCAAAAGTGTCATGATTTCGCGATGAATTTGCCCCCTGGCGCCCATGCTCCAAAAGTGTCACGATTTCACGACGACTTTTCCCCTTGGCACCTATGCTCCAAAAGTGTCGTGATTTTGTGACAACTTTGCCCCTTTGCGCCTATGCTCCAAAAGTGTCATGATATCGCGATGACTTTGCCCTTTGCACCTATGCTCCAAAAGTTTCATGATATCATGACAACTTTACCCCTTTGCGCCTATGCTCCAAAAGTGTCGTGATATTACAACGACTTTGCCCCTTTGCGCCTATGCTCCAAAAGTGTCGCGATATCATGACGACTTTGCCCCTTTGTGCCTATGCTCCAAAAGTGTCACGATTTCGTGACGACTTTGCCCCTTTGCGCCTATGCTCCAAAAGTGTCACGATATCATGACAGCTTATTTCCTCGCCAGCACTTAGAGAAAAAAATATTTTTGGGATGATGCAAGATTGCTCTGCCACCTCCGGATGCTCCTGCATCAGACACCCGGGGTGAATTGAGAAGTGTCCTTCACTACTGTTCGGTGGGAGGTAGACCCAGGTGATCAACCTCTACCTTCGACAACCAAGTCGCATCTTCTACGGGTCTGCCCTTCCACTTGATCAAATATTTAGAATAGCACCTATTTTGAGTACTTCGGCCCTCACGCGTATCAAGGACTTCTTCTATCTCGTCTGCGACTGGGGTGGCTGCTGGAATGCTCCACAAATCCGGGCTTGGTGTTGCATTGCTATCTCCTTCATGATACTCAACCAAATCCGAAATGTTAAAAACCGGTGAGATGTTAAGTTCACTCGGCAACTCCACCTTGTATGCATTACCCGAATCCCGTTTTCCAATGATTCTGCATGGCCCAAACTTCTTCATATTTAACTTGTTATAGGTCTTGGCAAGAAACCTTTCTTTTCTTAGATGGACCATGACAACATCTCTGACTTCAAATTCTTTAGCCCGGTGCTTCTGGTCTGCCTTGGTCTTATATTGAGTATTCATCTTAGTGATCTGCTTAGTCACCTCTTTATGCAAGCTTCTTAGGTTTTCTGCAAAGTCTTCGGCCTCAGCACTGCACTTTTCGCCTGCATTCATCCTTCTCAACTCAGAAGTGTTTCTTGGGCTACTCCCATAAATTATCTGGAATGGAGACTTATTGGTACTCCTATTGACAGAGTTGTTATATGCGAATTCTACCTGCAATAAAACTAAATCCCATCCCTTGGGCTTGTCTCCTACCAAGCATCTCAGTAGATTGCCCAAACTCCTATTTACCACCTCTGTTTGGCCATCTGTTTGGGGGTGGTATGCAGAACTGAATTTTAAATCCGTCTTCAGTTTCTTCCACAGGGTTCTCCAGAAATACCCTACAAACTTGGTATCCCTATCCGAAACAATGCTCCTTGGCAGACCATGAAGGCATACCACTTCCTTGAAGAATAAACCAGCCACATGGACCACATCGCTAGTATTTTGGCAGGGAATAAAATGAGCCATTTTTGAAAACCTATCCACTACCACAAATATGGAGTCGTGTCCCCTCTACGTCCTGGGTAAACCAAGAACAAAATCCATACTAATATCCTCCCATGGCCTTTTGGGTACAGGTAGTGGTTGATATAAACCGATAGGCTGCCTCACACCTTTTGCCATCTGGAATATCCTACAACTTTGCATGAATTTTGCCACATCTTGTTGCAATTGTGGCCAGTAGTAGTTTTCATTAACCAGGGAGATGGTCTTGTCTTGACCAAAGTGTCCATCCAAACCGCCACTGTGCTTTTCCTTGATCAGATTCTCCCTCATTGAACTCCGTGGAATGCATAATTGGTTTCCCTTGAACAACATTCCATCTTGTACCAAAAATTTTAGCCACTTAGTCTTGTCCAAAGTAACAGGTGCAGTGCAGGCCTTCCAAGCTTCTGTGAAGTCAGGATCTGTAGGGTATAAACCCTTAAGTTCAGCAAACCCTACAACCTCCACCTTCATCTCCATCAATAAACATTGCCTCCTACTCAAGGCATCCGCAACTCTGTTGGACCTCCCGCTCCGGTGCTTCAGCACAAAGGTGTAGCTCTACAGGAACTCCACCCATTTCAGGTGCCTCTGATTTAAATTTCCTTGACTGTTAATATATTTTAGTGCCTGATGATCAGTATAAAGAACAAACTCCTTTGGCAAAAAATAATGCCTCCATTTCTTCAAAGCCTAAACTATGGCATAGAACTCCTGATCATATACCGAATACTTCTTCCTGGCATCATTGAGCTTCTCACTAAAATAAGCAATAGGCTTACCCTCTTGACTCAATACGGCCCCTATGGCACTACCACTCGCATCACAGTCTACCTGAAACACCTTGTTAAAATTTGGAATTTCTAAGATAGGTTGCTCGATGACCTTCTTCTTCAGCATAGCAAAGCTCTTATCTGCCCCGGTTGTCCACTTAAATTCCTTCTTATTCCCCCTCATTGTCTTCATAAGGGATGTGCAAATACTGGTAAAATTTCTAATGAACTTTTGGTAAAAACTGGCTAGGCCATGAAACGACCTTACCTCAGTCACGCTTCTTGGAGCAAGCCATTCTATGATAGCCCTCACCTTTTTTGGGTCCATTTTGAGACCATCTGCTGAGATGACAAATCCCAGGTATACTAACTCCCTCTTCACAAAGTTACACTTCTTCAGATTTATCAACAACTGCTCCTCCCGCAGTTTCTCAAAAACCCTCCTGATATGCAGCAGGTGTTCCTCCAAGGTTCTGCTAAATATCAAGATGTCATCCAAGTAGACAATGACAAATTTGCCTAATAATTCCTTCAAGACTTCATTCATAAGTCGCATGAATGTACTCGGTGTGTTGGTTAGCCCAAATGGCATGACCAACCACTCATACAAACCCTCTCTGGTTTTGAAGGTTGTCTTCCACTCATCCCCTTCTCGGATACGGATCTGATGATAACCACTTTTTAGGTCAATCTTCGTGAAGTACTCAACTCCACTCAAATAGTCCATTATATCATCCATCCTTGGCAATGGGAATTGGTATTTGATAGTGATCTTGTTAATTGCTCAAGAGTCTGTGCACATTCTCCACTCTCCATCCTTCTTGGGTGCTAGTACTGTAGGTACTGCACACGGGCTAAGACTCTCCCTAATCAACCCCTTCTTTAGCAGATCTTGAACTTGTCTATTTAGCTCCTCAGTTTCCATAGGAGTCATTCTATGTGTGGCCTTATTGGGCAAGCTAGACCCTGGCACCAAGTCTATGTGGTGATTGATCTTCCTTACAGGTGGTAAACCCTCAGGAACATTATCGAAATGATATCTGGGAATTCCTCTAACAGACCCATGACTTCCACTAGGGTTTCCTTGCATTCTTCTTCCCTAACCCTAGGGATTATTGCATAGCACATATGATCTGGCTTAAGGCCATCTAAAAATCTTCTTCCATCAACTAGATAGACTCGAGCACTGCTACATACCTTCTCGTCCGCCTCCTTCAGGGGTTTCAACTTATGGCGAACTCCATCCTTCGACAAGGAATACGTATTGGCTTGGCCATCATGTACTGCACTCCAATCAAACTGCCATGGTCTCCCAAGCAACATGTGACATGCATCCATAGGCAAGATGTCACACAGGACCTCATCTCGGTAAGTTCCAATGTTAAACTTCACCAGGCATTGCTCACTGACCAGCACCCTATGGTCCTTTTGTAACCATGCAATTTGATATGGATGTGGGTGTCTTCTTCTCTCTAGCTACAACTTGGCAACCATATCCTCAGAGACCAGGTTATCAATGCTGCCATTGTTGATAATGACGTTATAGACCTTGCCTAAGCACTTGCATCTTGTGAAAAACAAGCTGTTCCTTTGGTCTGCCTTCTTTTCCTTATTCAAAAAGACTCTCCTGATGATCATCGCTTCCCCTCGTTCTACCTCCTCAGAGTGCTCAGATTCGACACCTTCGTCTACTACAGCAGCTCAGGCCTGACCCTCAGGTCTTTGATTTGGCCTTTCTTGTCGCTGCGGGCAGTTGTATGCCCGATGTCCTTCTTCCTCGTAGTTGAAGTAGGTTCCATGAAATGCACCTCTCCCATACCCTTGCCCAGGCCTACCTCTTCCTCTTGGGTAGTTGTTGTTCTGATTGCATGGGTGTTGGGTATTCTCCTCTTTCTCTTCTTTCTGGTTCTAGCTACTGCTTGCTTCACCAGTCTTCCCTAGATCTTTGTATCTTCCTCCACTGGTCCTTCCACTAGCTCTTCCACCACGATCCTTTCCTCTCTACTTACCTTCAAATCTCCTATTCAGTTTCTCTTCCACTTTTAATGCAAATTGGTATGCATCCTCAACCATGCTCATTCGAACCAGACTCAGCTCTTCTTGAATGCTGGTTCTCAATCCATTGATGTAGCGGGCAACCTTCTCCTTATTTGCCTTAGAATGGCCGGTTCGAATTGAGATTTGATAGAACTCCTCCGTGTACTCCTTGACATATTTACTCGCTTGTCTAAGACTCTACATCTTCCTCAACATATCCAACTCATAATCTGCGGGGATGAATTGCCTCTTCAATTTCTCTACCATCCGATCCCACCTGGTGATCTTTTCCTTTCCCCTCCTATTCCTTTCCAGCTGTACTCCTTTCCACCAGATGCTAGCATGTCCCTTCAACTTTGTTTTTATGAACCTGATCCGATTTGGATTTGAGATCTCCTCATACTCGAAATATTCCTCCATGTCGTTGATCCAATCTATCAACTCCTTGGGATTGAGATTCCTAGAATAGGTGGAGACATCAAACTTCGACTTCTTCCCGATCTAGGATATGGCCCTGTACAACCTAGCTTCTGTGGGATCCAATGCTTCTTCCTCATCATATGGACCCTCGTCTTCCAAAACTTCATCTTCACTGTGGTCCTCTCTTCTTGGCTCTACTCCTCTTCTCATTTCCTCCTGCAGTGCTTGCACTTGCCTCTGCAAGGCTCTGAACTTGACCTCTGCTTCCCTATTCCTCGCACCACCATGGTTCCTTTATGGAGGCATCTTGCTCACTTTCTCACAACCCACAACCTCAAATCTTGGTGCAAACTGCCTCACGACCGACGGTCTTTTTGCACACTCAGAACCTTCTCGCTCTGATACCAATTGATGCAGAACTGAAATAACACATAGAAAAATCACCAAATTTTCATTAACACAGCTTTCAAATTTGAAATACCGAAGTACAAAATGGCCAACCCCCTTTACAATGCATGAGCTGCTTCTTATCATGGACTCGACCCCTTTTGGCATCATTACACAAACTGCTAAGTTGGTTTCTAACCGCCTACACGAATGTTTTGTCGCTGCCTGCATATTGCTGCCAGGTGCCTTGAATCATCATGGCATCTAATGGTAGAGTGCTCTACAGCCACCTGTCCATCGACCCACTGATTCATCATTCCCAGGAGTGCTCTATAGCCACCTACATTTTGCTGCCACGTGCCCTTCTACAACGGCCTCTACAGCTACCTGTCCGTGTGGAGTCATGAACGACCTGTCGTATTCTCTCCTTCGGGCCGCAAAAACGTGACATGTCATGAAATCATGACATCCTGGCCCCTCGTGCTCTCCTTCTATCTTCGGGCTATAAAAACATGACATGTCATGAAATCGTGACATCTCTGCCTGCAGCACTCATTTTTTGCCTTCGGGTCACGAAATCATGACGTCTTTGCCTTCCGCACTTGTATTCTTCCTTCAGGTCACGATTTCATGACAGTTGCTCCCCTTGGCTCTTCTTTTTGAAATGTGTCATGATTTCACAACAGCTGCTCCCCTTTGCGCTTCTTTTGCAAATGTGTTGCGATTTCGCGATAGCTACTCCCCATGGCGCTTCTTTTCAAAATGTGTCGTGATTTCGCGACAGCTGCTTGCCTTGGCACTTCTTCTCAAAATGTGTCACGATTTCATGATAGCTGCTTGCCTTGGCGCTTCTTCTCAAAATGTGTCACGATTTCACGATAGCTGCTTGCCTTGGCGCTTCTTCTCAAAATGTGTCACGATTTCACGACAGCTGCTTGCCTTGGCGCTTCTTTTCAAAATGTGTCGCAATTTCACGACAGCTGCTTGCAAGGCCAGCAGCTGTCATGAAATCACGACACATGCTCCAAAAGTGTCACGATTTTCGCGACGACTTTGCCCCTTGGCACCCATGCTCCAAAAGTGTCACGATTTCATGATGACTTTGCCCCTTGGCGCCTATGCTCCAAAAGTGTTGCGATTTCGCGACGACTTTGCCCCTTTGCGCCTATGCTCCAAAAGTGTCACGATTTCACGATGACTTTGCCCCTTTGTGCCTATGCTCCAAAAGTGTCGTGATATCACGATGACTTTGCCCCTTTGCGCCTATGCTCCAAAAGTGTCACGATATCGTGACGACTTTGCGCCTATGCTCCAAAAGTGTCGCAATATCGCGACGACTTTGCCCCTTTGCGCCTATGCTCCAAAAGTGTCGCGATTTCACGATGACTTTGCCCCTTTGCGCCTATGCTCCAAAAGTGTCGCGATATCATGACAACTTATTTCCCCACCAGCACTTAGAGAAAAAAATATTTTTGGGATGATGCAAGATTGCTCTGCCACCTTCGGATGCTCCTGCATCACACCTTCAAAAAGCAAATATAGCTTTCTAAAAAATATGAGAAGATCACTAGGTATGGTTGAATTACCAAAAAACCCTAGTATATTCCTCATAGAAATAGATGGCGTTGTATTGAAAACACAATTACTCATAAGGGTGATAGATGATGATGATGTAAAGATGTATGATTAAGATACAAACGTGGTGTCATTTGTAATATTGTAAACACGACCTATCCTAATGCAAGTGCAATGGAGAAAAATTGCTTAATGCAATGTAATTAAATGAGTGCATATGCAAAATCAAAATGCAATATCAAATGTAAATGTTTTTGTATTTTTGATATTTTACAATGTTTTTGATTTATTGCTTTTTGATTTGTTTGGATTTTTGATGTTTTAAATTGTTTTGTTTTTAATTTTGAGTGCTTTTCAAATGTTTTTGAATTTTTGATTTTATGTATGAAATGCTTTTAGGTGAAGAATGTTGAGAGTTTTAGGTTCTTCAACACCTTCTATCGATGTTAGGTGATAGGTACCAAGTCTAATGGTTTTTGAAATAATGAATGGACCTAACCAGTTGGCCTATATTTGTCTTGCAGATGCTATGATGGGTTTGAGTTATGTTGGTTTTCTCTTAGCACAAGATCCTAAAATTTAAAGTCTCTTAGATGGAATTTATTATTGTAAGCTCATTTTAGTCAATCTTGGTAAACTCGAAGATGCTCAAGAGCATTCACTCGACGTTCATAAAGAAGCATCAATTTATCTAGGTGAGCTTGTCGCGCAGTGTCATCATCGATGAAATATTTCAATGTGATGCATAATGCTAGAATTTCCACTTCCAATGGCATGATGGCCTTAGTGCCATATACTAGTGAGAATGGCATTGCCTCAGTGGGTGTCCATATACTAGTTATGTAAGCCTATAATGCAAGAGGCAACTGAATATGCCAATATTTATAATTTTCTTGAACAATATTTTGTAATATGGCTACAACTATTTTATTCAAGGTCTTTGCTAGCACATTAGCTTGTAGATAATATGGAGTTGTAAAACTATGTTGAATATTATATTTTTTTATAATTTAAAGTATACTCACATTACGAGTTTTTAAAGGAACCCAAAACCTTATTACAGTAGTAGCTGATATGCCAAACACAGAAGCACAAAATTACAATGAGGTACTAGGGACCTCTGCGAACCAGAAAGGAAACCATGACCAAAAAAAAAATAGTATGAGCAAACCTCAAGCAAACATAGATACATGACCAAAATAAACCTACGTTAGCCTCAAATGCATCAACTAAACTTAACTGGAAAAAAAGGATCAGGATAAACCAAAAAAAACAAATAAAAATAAGGGTTCCCTAGGGTGCTAGAGGGTCTCGATGGAGAGACCCATGCTAGTCACTTCTTGGTGTCATCCACCTTCCTTTTTTTGGATCCTGCAACATTCTGAGTGTAGCAAGATAGAATCTTGGATTCTTCTTCTAGGGACTTTATGGCAATATTCATAGTCATGATCATGAGCTTCAATAACATTTGGGTACATGGGTTTTCTTTATCACTCTCATATTCAAATATTACATAAGTGGAGGAAGAGGATTGCTCTATATTTAGATTTTTGAGCCTAGCAGAGGATCTAGTCATTGGAGGTGTGCTCACTGCAACTGCATGTTTTCTCTGGTCACTCCACTGAGTGCTTTTGAGGGGTGAATGCTTTATGTGACCACCACCTAAACTATGATCAATAGGGGAGTCATCAGGGATGGAGCCACGATTGGTAAAATAGGGAGGGGGGTCATTGGAATGATTTTAGAACATGGGTTTGACATTGTGGATGGGAGGCAAGTGGTTATGGCATGCTTGAGGATGATGGGCAGGAGGTCTTGGTGTAGGGGATTGCTATTGGACTTTTGGTATTTTTAAATGGATAGAGTAAGGGAATAAAGGAGGTAATCAAGGATGTAGATAGCTTTACCATCCTGAAGGTGATTGACAAAAGTGAGGTGAAAGATCTTCAAGGGTTTTTCAAGATCGTCGTAGGTGACATATTGCATGATAGGAATGATAGCGATGTTCCAGGGAGATGGGAGGGAAGAACAGTGTAGAGTAGACTTATCCTAGCCCAAAATTTTGTCCTTGTTAGGTAAATGATTAGTTTCTTCTAGTTGTGCTTGTCATGATGAATGAAGAGATCCATGAGTGAAAGACCAGTGATCTTTACCAACATCTCAATGGTCACTTTAAAGTGGACTCCTTGAGATTTGACCTCATCTTGATTCTAGTTATCAATTAAATTATTAATAATCTGGTCCTCAGCCCCAAAAAAGTTTTGCAGAAATGAGGTGAAACATTTTGCATCCATGAAAATTTGGGCAGTGGGTTTCAAGTTAAGTTGGGTTGACTCAATGTATGCCATGTTTAGGGTTATGGAATAGGGGCTTGGGTAAAAATCAGAGTCCAGTGCTAGGATGGGGTAGATGTTGGGGGAAGAATTCACCACAGTCAAACCAGGCTTGATATCATATAGAGCATAGGCTAAAGAAGTAGGAGATTTTCTAATTAAAAAGGATGGAATGGGCTAAAAGGAACATAAGTGATGGTGGTAGGCAGAGTAATGATGCATTGGAACAAGGTAATGATTGGAGATCAAGGATGCTTGGGAAGATATAGGATATCAATCTAATTCTTGAAATGAATGTCAAGATGTCTGAGATTGGAATTATTAGAGTACAAGTGGATAACCTGGTATGAGACCAAAAAAATCATTACATGGAATATCAGGAGTCATTGGCAAGAGCAATCGATGATTTGGGAAGACCAATTATGGTAAATATCCTCGACCTAATTTGCAAAACAAAGATAAAGTTGTTTGCTTAACTCCTTATGCCTAGCCATATCTCTAAGGGTGTGGTGGTAGATGATCATGCTCACGTGAAATAGGAAAAAATTTCTAGCATGCATACCATTGGCTTTGTAGTCAAGAAACCACCATAAATTGAGCATGTGGTGAAAAATAGGAGCTTCCCATGTATTAGCATTTACTAACTCAGAACTGATGATAGTATGATGGTTTTGCATTACTATAGTAAACCCATGAGGAGAGAGATCTACATTTGAGGAGGATATTTTGGAAGCTCTAGCACTATCATATAAGGGGCCTTTGGGGAGCTTAGCTTCAAACCTCCTGTCACTAAAACCTGTCACCCTGAGCATTAGGATTTTTATGGTTTGTAATAAATATAACATTTTGGGGGAAGTTGCCTCGCCACACTTTGAGACTAGTGGAGGAGACTGTCGTGTTGGCCATAAGGTCAACAACTTGATTGGTTTTCCTATAGTTGTGGTGAATGGTCATATACGGGTGATCCTGTAAAATATTTTTGGATTCTTAGATAGTGTTTTAAACTCTCCATGATGGAATCTTACTATTCTTCATATAACTGATGATGTTCAAAGAGTCACCCTCTATTATTGCTCTCCTATGATCCTCTTTAAGAAGGACAAGATCCATCTAAAGAGCCTTAGCTTCCACAAAGTGATTGGTCTGAGACCCAAGGTGTTCAACAAACATAGGGATCCCCTCACCTTTGTGGTCTTTGATGATCCCTCTTGAACTAGTAGTGCCAAGATTTCCTTTGGATGCCCCATAAAATTTGAGCTTGATACAACCCTCTGGGGGGCTTCAATTTGATGTTAGATCTAGGATTGGGATAGATTTATGCTCTAGGCTCCTCTTTGGGGATGGATAGAGATTTGAAGAGGTAACATTCAAGAGCCAAGGGTTGGGGTCAAGGAGCATGGAATAAGCTAAATATTTTCAATAGTATATGTAATAGATTTAGAGGCCATAGTTAAGGTATCCTTGGACAAGATAGATAAGACCCTATTGTTATGCTCAATCCAAATTTACCAAATGTAGTGGTGGAGGTAAAAGGACCAGAGGGAGCAAAGCCTGGAGTTGCTAAAGGTATTGGGCCACTGAGAGAAGAAATCAATAATGATTTTGGGCTGAACCCACTAGATATGAAAGGAATTAAGCAAGTGGCCAAGGACAGTAGATGAGAACACACAGTTAATGAAAATGTGGTTCATTTATTCCCAATCAAAAAAACAAAGGTAACAATGATCGGGTATCATGAAACCTCTTTTGACCAAATTTTCAATAGTAAGGATTTTATTTTGAATAGAAATCTAGGAGAAAAAAATTATTTTGGGTATGAGTTTCCTCTTCCACACCATGTTGAATGAAATAATGGGAGCCTAGGAATTTTCTTTGAAGATATAGGCTGATTTGACATAGAAAGAGCCTCCATCAGATCCTCCCCAAATGGGCATGTCATCAGTATCCATAGAAGGAATGGTGATTGAATTGATCATTATAGATAAGATAGTGGCTTGATTGGGAAGGTTGGAAACATTAATAAGCTTCCATCTAGGGTTTCCATTGTAGTGGTTAATGATATCAACAACCTTGCTCCCTAGGACAGTATTAGTGAAGGGTTTGAGAATATCTAGGGCTCTATTTTCAATCAGAGACTCATCTTGGAGCCACCTGTCATGCTAGAATTCAATGATATTTATGTTACCAAGGATCCATATGAGGCCTTTTTGGATAATATTTCTGGTCTAGGTGATAGATTTCCAAAAAGTAGATCCAGCCTGGGGGCCCTCTTCATTCAGGAAATGGTGATTCTACAGATACTTCTTCTTGACTATTTTGAGCCATTTAGCACTGTTGTTGGTAAATATCTTCTACACATGCTTGGCTAGAAAAGCTAGATTCGTTTTGGAGATTTTTCTAAGCCTAATACCTCCTTGATATCTACTACTACAAATAGAATTCCAGACCACAAGGGGGATTCTTTTCTTATCTTCACTTTTAGACCAGAGGAACTTTTTTTTGGATTTACTCGATTTTAGTGTTCACTGATGTCAAGACCCTGAAGATAGATAAGAAGTAAACCATAATACTTTGGAGATAAGGCAAGGAGAGGGTGGATTTGGATGCCTGAGAGAGAATATGTCCTTTCCAAGAGGTAATATTTTTCTTAATTATCTAAACGAAATTATTTCACATGAACTCTGAGGGGTTGCCTGAAAATAGGGGGATCCCAAGGTAAGTGGTGGGAAAATCCTCCAAAGAGCACCCAAGGATATAAACTATTTTTATTTACTAGATATGGGGCATGTTAATGAATATATTTTTGCTTTTGAGGAGGTTGATTTTTTGTCTAGAAGCACTCTCATAGAGGTGAAGGATGTGCTTGATGGCCTTGGCTTGGGAAACTAAGGTGTAGGTAGAAAGGATAGTGTCATCAACAAATTACTGGTGAGTAACAAAGTTGAGATTGGTAGCTACTTTTATTCCAAAAATAATTCCTCTTTTGCTTGCATCTATGATGGATCTTCCTAAAGCCTAAACAAGGATAATGAATAAGATTGGGGAAAAGGTATCTCCTTGTCTCAGACTTCTAGAACTAGGGAAGAAACCAATAGGGTCCCACTGACTAAAATAAAAAACCAAGGAGAAGATATGCAACCTTTTATGAGGTCAACTCAAACTGAGTGAAATTCAAATTTGAGGAGGATATCAAGGATAAAGTCCCATTTGACTCTATTAAAGGCCTTATTCATGTCTAGCTTAAGGAGAAAAGCTAGTTTCTTGGCTAGGATTACATAGTGCAGGGTCTCATGAATGGTAATGACCCCATAAGTTATGGTTCTCCCTTTAACAGAGCTACCCTAGCAAGGATCAATGATGAGGAGGAGGATCTCCTTTAATATGTTGGCCAAAGCTTTGGTTAAGATTTTATAGAGGACATTGCAGAAGCTAGTGGGCAAGAAATCAGACAAGGTTTTATAGGAGGAGACTTTGGGTACAAAGTCAATGAAAGTGGAATTGATCCCTTGGGGGATGGTTCTAGAGGATTGGATATATCTAATTTTTGCACATACTTTAGGGCCAATAAGATCCCAGAATTCTTGGAAGAAGCATGGTGAGAAGCCATCCGATTTGGGAGCCTTGTCAGGTTGCATTGAGAATAGGGTTCCTTTAATCTCTTCTTGGATGAGAGGAATAATGAGCATCGAATTGGTGGATGGGGATATGGAATGGGGAATATTGGCCAAGAGGGATTGTTTGGCCTAGGTAGAAGCAAGATAGGGAATACCCATAAGGGATTGGAAGAAACTAACTTTATTTTTTATTTTAGAGATCTCCTTTGTGAGGCACCCATCACTACAGGTGAGCTCTAAGACTTTGTTGGAGCTCCTGTTTCTCAAGGTTGACGTGTGGAATAATTTAGTGTTTAGGTCTCCATCCCTAATCTAGAGGGCCCTTGATTTTTACCTCAAAAACATTTCTTCCCTGACCAAGATATTATGAAACTTATCTAGAAGGTTGCACTCTTCTATTCAGATGTTACTATCCTAGTTACCTGCATGAATTTACTACTCTATGATCTCAAGTTTCTCTTTGACTACCTATTTTTTTTCAAAAATATTTCCAAATATTTCTCTATTCCAGATCTTGAGATTTTCTTTAATGAATCTAAGTTTTTGAGAGATTTGGGTAGATGGGGATCCATTGAAGGACTACTACCACCACTAAGAGATTTTATTTTTGAAATTTGGGTGATGAAACCACATGGTCTCGAAGCAAAAAGGGATCTTGAAAGTAGGGGTTTTGATAGCTTCAAGCAAGAGGGGGTTGTGGTCAGAACCAATTTTGGGTAAATATAGGAGGGAAGCATCTCCAAAAAATGGAATAGCCTCTTTTGAGAGAAGAAACCTATCCAATTTAACCTAAATGAGACTATTTCCATCCCTCCTATTGCTCCAAGTAAATTTTCCTCCTGTCAGTTGGACATCCATGAGTTCGTTTGCATCTATAAACTCCCCAAATTCTTCCATGCTTTTGGTAAGTAAAATTTTGCCTCATTTTTTGTCATATGGATAGAGGAGACTATTGAAGTCTCCCGCAAGGATCCAAGGGATAGTTTTGAAGGAGTTTCTCATTTGAATTATAAAGTTCCATAGTAGAGCTCTTTCTAGGGGGTTGTTAGGAGCATACATATTGGTGAGGATCCAGGTGTTGTTATTTTTGTAGTGGAATAACATGTTGATGATCATGTTTGAAGAAGAAATCATTTTGCCTTCAACTTTGGTCGGATCTAACATGCACATCAGCCCTCTAGATGTTCCTTGGGTAGGGTTGTAGATAAATTCACATTTATTCTATATTACTTTAGCAACTTTATGGGAAGAGTTGTCATATACTTCTATTTCTTGCATAATGAAAATTGTAGGGTTGCATTCCTTTCTCAAATTTGTAGCCAAGCATTGTTTGGAGGCCATGTTGAGCCCTCTCACATTCCAAGTGAGGATATTCATTTATAAATTTTTATGGGATTTTTTTCCTTTCTTTGATTGTAGTGGGGGAGGTTTGATTTCAAAAAGTTCCTCTCTTATCAGGTTAAAAGAGTCAAAGAACAAAGTGGCTTGGAAGGCATTTGCTATGTCTTTTTCAATCTATTTTCTTCTTTGCTCAACAGTGAACAACCTTCATATTTTCTTATCACTTCCAAAATCAATGAGGTATTTTTTATTCAATTCTGCTTGGGACTAAAGTTCTCGAGGAGAGACTAGGGTGGAATATGACCTCCTTCATCTTCATCTTTAGAAGGGATGAATACTGATTCAATGGGTTTGAGAGGGGGGTGAGAGGGGCTAGATCTTGAAGGAGATTTAGTCATAATGGTAGAATCATTCACTATAATATCATATTGAGGAGGATTAGAATGGATTAGGGGTGGGGGATCAATCGCAAGAAATCCTATTTTGCCCTAAAAAAATAGAATTGGTTTCAAGAAGAAAATATACCTAGTCTTGTTCGAGGACCAAAGGAGAATCAATAATTTTTTCCCCTTGTCATAATAAGGATCATCCTTTTTTGAGAATTCTTGGTCTGGTTAACATTCAGAGAGGAGCCACTATTTTTGGAAATGGCTTGATCATTCTTGAGGTGGTGGTTCCTCGATAGATGAGGAGGAAACCAATTTTGGGATCTAATAGAGGGAGGCCTTGAGTTGATTTTTTTAAGATTCTTAGGTTCCTTTGAGGGTTGAGACTTGAGAAGGGAGCCCTGATTTCTAATATGGCCTTGTGTGTGGCAATGGACACAAAAAGTTGGCTTGTTTTTATACTCTAGAGGCTAGCACCTTCTGTAGGACCCAAATATTAGGTTTATGAAGGTGGGAAGTTATAAATCAAGTTTGGCATTCACACATATGCAAGCATGGATCATCCTTGGGTGTTATTTGGTTGCAAATTCGATCACCACTAGGTCTCCAATGGTCTTGGAAATGCCTCCAAGAATGTCCTCATGCCATAAATGGAGAGGCAGATCTAGTATTCGACTCTAGATGGGTGTAACTTTTATGCTTTGGGTGTTGGGTTTGAAATCCATAGCCCACCTTCTAAGGAATAGACTCCTTCTACCAAGGAACTAGGGTCCACCAATTAGGATTTGGCTAGCATCATCATGGTTGCACAAACTTATGGTGACAAATCCTCTGGAAAGGGCCACAAACTCCATGCTTCCTAAGGTTTTCCATTTAGATAAGGCCCAATGCTTTATTGTTTTCATATTATGTCATCCTCTAATGAACTTACCTATCAAGGAGTATGATTCCATTGAAATGTAGTTGGAAAAACCCTCTTTGGGATGATGATATTCGCTTTGATGGGTGATATATGGTTAGCTAAAGTTTTTGAAATATTTAAGCCTTTGCAGATGGCTTAGGCATAAGAAGGTCCACTAGGGTTTCCTGGTACTAGGCCCTCATTGGGAGTGGGGCCCTCAATAGGCCCTTTTTTAGGAGGTTCCTTATCTCGAGGACCCTCAGAGGACTTACATAAAAATACCAATTCACTCTCAGATGAAAATTTTTCACCTGGTCTAGATCCATCGTTCGTCACTCCAGTAAATTATTTCTTGCCATCACCATCATTTGTCTCCATATTTACCATCTATCCTAGTTGAGTATTATATTTAGACATAAAAGCCCTTACAATTTTGTTTTTAAATAAAGTTCCATTATCCAATATTATTTTGGATGGTATCCCAAAATGACATATTATATTATGGAGTATGAAATCCATAATACGTGCTCTTGTCATTGTAGTTAAAGGGATTACCTCCACCCACTTGGTGAAATACTCAATGGCTGTTATGATGAACGTGTGTCATCCTGACGATGGGGGAGAGATATTACCAATTAGATCCAAATCTCACTGATAAAATTGTTAAGCTACTTGGATGGTTTGTAATGCCTACAATGGTAGGTGCATAATATTAGCATGATGCTAGCATTTAAAACATTTCTTGACATATGTTGTGTGATCCTTCTCCACAATGGGCCAATAGTAACCCATTCGAAGGATGTGTTTGATGATGGTCATGCCACTAAAATAGCCATTGCATGTACCATAATGAGCTTGTGAAATCACCCAAGCTGATTCTTAGGGCTCAAGGTAATGAAGGAGAATTCCATCATAGCTACAAGGATACAGAATATCTCCTAACAAGACATATCTAGTCACTTTTTTAATGTTTTTTTTACAACATACAATAATCCTTGTAGGATTACTCCAATCTTAAGGAAATCATGTAATTGTGATAACCAATCTTGATAAGCTATGGCTTCAACTGAATGGATGGTGTGTTCCTGCTACAATTCAACTTGTACAAATGCAAATTGGAAAACAACATTATGGATAATAGTGGTACCGTTCTTTGCAAGACCCTGTGAGATCAAAGACACCTAGGGCACCTTCTTCATAAAGTCTCTAGCTCTATAAAACCACTCATGGTTTGTTTCTATATGAATCATGTGGACCGATTCATGATTTTCTTAAATCTCACATCATATCACAGATTGTGATAGTATTTTTACCTAGATGGTAGTGAAGTCATTAGATATATTTTTAGGGATTAAGGATCCCAAATATGCCATAGTGTATGCAAATCTATTGGATTTTTGAGGGATTGTATCAATTTTGCACCACTCCATTTGGGCTAAGAAAGTATCCACAAGTTCCTTGTATGCCTTCAAGATAGGATATCTACATTGATAAATTTCCTTAACTTGATTAACTATGAGAAGGGAGTCACCAAATATATTCAGCTTTTTGATCTTCATGGTGAGCATTTTTTGGAGACCCAAGATTAGGGCCTCATATTTAGCATTGTTATTGGTACAAGGGAAGTTGAGTTTAAATGACAAGGGCATTGGAGCACCTTGTGGCATGAAAAACACAATCTCTGCATCACCCTCTTACTCACATTTCAAACCATCAAAGAACAACGACATATCAACTTTATTATTCGGTTTTGCAGGTTCGAGTGACTCTGACAATGCAAAAACTGCATCATCAAGAAGTTCTATGACAAGAGGTCTATGATACTAAAGAGGTACCTCTACAAGTTTATCATCTATGAATTACCCTTTGAATGACTTTTGATTAATGAATTCCAGGTCAAATTCTATCAAAAACATGATCCACTTTGCAGTATGTGTGTTATTATATGTTCTGCTCATCATGTACTGCAAAGGATTTTGTTTCAATATAACATACATCATATGACTCAACATATAGTGGTGCAAATTATTAGTTGAAAATACCACTATAAACCATAAATATTCTATGTATGCATATCATAGATTGTAACTAACTAGGGTTTGATTGATGTAATATATTGTCAGATCTTTATCTTGCATGTTATTCTAGGCTAGCATGGTTCATAGTGCAAATTTTGTGGTAGATATGTACAACAAAAATAGCACATCTGGTCTAGGTGGAGCTAATAATAGAGATTATTCTAGGTATTTCTTGATTTTAGTGAAGGCTTTTTGGAAGTCTTCATCCTATTTAAATGGGATCACCTTGTGTAGCAATCGATTCAGGGGTTGATATTTATTTGATAATTGTGCAATGAAGTGTTTTATGGATGCTACCTTGCCCTGCAGGATCCTTAATTCTTTGATGTTTGTGGGGGGATATATTTCTAATATAGCCTTGACCTTCACTAGGTTTATTTCAATTCCTTGTTTAGAAACGATGAATCCCAATATTTTACCTCATGTTACACCAAAGACACATTTCTTGGGATTCAACATGATATTATGCTCAATTAGGTAATCAAAGACTTTCCTAAGGAACTCAGCGTGCTCTTCACATAGTAATGACTTGGCTAGTATGTAATCAATATAATATTCTAATATTTTATGCATATAGTCATGAAAGATGTATGTCATAGTCTGTTGATATGTGGCACCAGCATTTTTGAGGCCAAATAGCATAACTTTATAGAAAAATTTTGTCCCATGGAGTGGTGAAAGTGGTTTGTGTTGATATTCAAGTTTAATCTAAATATGATTGTAACCAAAAAAATCATCCATTAGTGAGAGCATTTCATGACCTAAAATTGCATCTACAAGAGCATCGATATTAGGCAACGAAAATGAATCCTTGGGTGTTGCCTTATTGAGGTTCCTAAAATTTGTGCATATGTAAATTCTTTCATCAGGTCTTCCTACAGGTACCATGTTTGATACCCATTCTAGATAGTTAATGGGAATTATGAACTCTACATCCAACAAATTTTGTAGTTCATTTTTAACCATCAAGGTGATGGTTGGATGCATTTTATTGAGTTTTTTCTTGACCAGTTTCTTGGTAGGATCTAGCAAAAGGTTGTGAACAACCAATTTTAGATCCAAACCTGGCATGTCCTTATAGGTCCAAGCAAAGATATCAGGTCTCTCTTTCAATAGATGAATTAGGATGGCTCATTCCTCAGGAGATAAGCTTTCTTCAAACTTAAATTTCTTTGGATTGGTGGGATCATTGTTGATATCCACTTCAAAAGGTTCCTCTATTGACATATGTGATCCCTCCTCAAGCTGATGAAGTGTAGGGATCAAATGGAAGTCATCTACTGGGCTCAAAGGTTCCACCAAATTAGGATTAATCTTAGCATGATAAACATCATGTGCACAACTTGGTGCAAAATGGAATGGTTGCAATATTTATTTGTTAGGGAATAAATCTTTAGGCTCTAGGGGTGAATTGATGCGATCAAAATTAATGGCCTCGTGATTGAGGTGCAAAGTTTTTGAAGGTTCTGATGGATTATGGAGTGGAGTGGTCAGATCAATGGAGATCATGTTAATAAAAGGAAGGAAATATCCAATACCACATGGATGAAATTCACCATTTTAATGTTATCCCCCATGCTCTAGATGTGGCTCAGGCAATATGAGGATAGTCAGGTCTACTCTAGAAATAGATAAAATAATTGGATCTTTCGAAGGAAGTAATTGCCTTAAGTTAGAAGGACCAAGAAAAGATAAATTATAGATATCTTCTATATTCACTTGTCTCCTATGGATGGGAGGACATGGAAATATTGCATGATAGATTTCCTCTATGTCCATAGGCTTCCTAAGATGATGTAGATACTGAGGCCCTAGGTAGACCGTCTCTATTTCATATTCATATTCCTCATCGTTTGAGAATTATTCACCATCATATTGTTTAGAATTATATCCTAATTCATCTTCTTTAACAATGGATTTTAAATTAGACTCTTCATCTATTCTAGGGCTATAAGGTTCAATGCCAATGTCATTTGCATACTCATTATTTCTAATAAACCAGTTGATACCTGGGATGCTTTCTAAGTTAGCCTCTATAGGGATGTTCTCATGATAGACCAAGGGTGGCTCTATGGTAACCATTGTCATAGTCCAGTTACCCCTTTGTTAGTGTGAAGAATTGGGGTGATAGAGATTCCAATAAATTTCCTCCACCAAACCTAGATTTATATGATCCAAGGATGCTACTAACAATTCTTCTTTCCCTTGAATGTGATTTCCAAGGCCTAATCTATCAGTCGATAGTTGGTATTGCGGTTGATACGAAGTTTTACAATCTTGTTTGAATAAACCTGGCCCATAACTATGCCAATGGTGACATTCAAAATACCTAAGGGTGAAATTTGGGTTGGATAGATAATGAACATTAGCAATGAAGGGTTCATCATCGTCATCCTCCATGGACAAGCAATATGTGACTTGATCTAGGTCCTCATAGATGAAATTAGTTTGATTGGATGGCACCCCTAGTGGTACCACCATTCCAATATGAAAATGGGGGACTTGAGGCCTTTCCATGTATTGCATAGAATCTATTATAGGTGTGAAAGTTACAATCTACACAAGATATTCGGCTAACCTAGGATTAACTAAATGAATCATCACATGTGGTGCAAATGATGTGGTTGATGACATAGGCAAGGTAGGTTGAGGTATATCCTCAACTATATTGTATGAATTTTTCTCTTCCATAAGATTTATAATTTTCATGATTGCTATATTTGGGATCACCCTAGGTTCCTTTTCATCTAAAATTACCTTTAGCTTCTGATCATCCTTTAGTTTTGATGATTTTGTAGGTTTTTTAGAAATAGCTATTGTACTAGGGATTGGTTACGGTGTCAATGTAGAAGGATCAACGTGCATTGACTTTAATTTACTCACTGAATGTCTGATGGGAGATGTAGGTCAAATATCCAAGTGAGTAGATGGGAGGATGAAGTCTCCCATAAATTCAACTTGATTCACATATTTAAATGACTCTTCATCTGACAGGACCATATGTACTTATCTCTCATGCACATACTTGATACATTGGTGCAAAATCAATGGGATGAAACATATGTCCCTTATACACGAATGAGCTAGGAGGATGCTATACTACATAGCACCTTCTAGAACATGGCATATCACTAGGATGGTTTTTAGCCCAACCTGAATAGGAAGGACTATTGTGCCTACTATCAAGCACAATGTATATTTGAATGCTTGCAACATAAAATTTGAGGCTACAATATGCGACTTAGGGAGGTTTAGGTTTCCTAAGGCTTTAGTGGTTATTATATTGATTGATGATCCTGTGTCAATCAATACCCACTTGAAGGGAGTGTGGTTAACACATACAATGATATATAGTAGTGGATCCACTATAGCAGTGGATACCATTTTGATTTTATGATTGTAAAATCTGATCACGGGCTCCTAACATTGTTGCACATTCCCCACAAAGTTAGTAAAAGCTTCAAGATTCTAGGGTTGAAGTTTTATGGCTCTCAATATTTCCATTAATATCTCCCTGTAGCTAGGATATTAATGTATGATCTCATATATTGATAGCTTTACCAAGGTTTTTTTTAGACTATGGGTGAGTCTATTTTTAATTGTTACCATTGATCTTATTGGTGGGCCTAGCATTGGGTTTTGCATTGGCCTCTGTTGAGGTTTAGCTTGGATATGAATGGGAGTTATAGGTGGATCCAGTTTATTATACCTCTTCTTCCTAGTAACCACATTAACCATACCTACAAATCCTTGCATAGGTATATCTATTTGTATTTGGTTGACTTGTCCAACATGGTTTCTTGGTGGTTCATGATTTGGCAATGGATCTTTAAAGATTCCCATGTTTTGGTTGTCGGGTGCCAAGGGGTTGTCAATTTGCAGCTGATCCTTATCGGTCATATTTTTTACCACATGTTTAAATCCATGGTGCACTTTTATGTCATGGGTAATATTAATCTTCTCTAAACCCCTTGGGCTTAGGGTAGTTAGGATCTAGTAGCTACACTTCGAGCAATAGAAGCACCTTGTCTTTGCATAATTGATTAAAAATTGATACCAAAGTCTCTAACAATGGAGTAAATTGGTGAGGTGGGCAACATTTCTTATATTTACCTTGATTCTGATTATACTATGCAGGGAATGGTTGTGCCTAATAATTTTGTTGTTGTTGACTTTTATCCCCCTTTGGAATATTTAACACAACTTGATTAGTAGGTGCAGGATTTGCCTAATGATGTTGATTTCTTGTGTTCTTGTTATTCCAATATTTCTTAGTTCAAACCTTTAATTATCCTTCTTGAAATTTAATATCCTCAATTACTTTGGCTTGTTCCAAAGCCTCTTCGAATGTCGTATATTGCTGCAGTTGCAACAGTAGTGATATATGTTTTGTGCAACTTTTTGTAAACATTCAAGTGAGCTCTGTGGTGGGAATGGAAAATGGTAATTTTACCATTAATTTTCTCCATATGTTCCCATAATATGTGATCGGCTCATCATCATATTATCATAAAGTAGCCAAATCATATAGATTAGCCTTTTTTCCTGATTCCAAATGAGAAGAATTCATGAAAAGCATTCAAAAGCTGCTCAAAGCTGGTGATGTTATGCCTTGGTAGCTAGATATACCATTCCAGGGCTAGGCCTAAAATGGTGATAATGAAAGTACTCAACAACAAGGCATCATTTTTTAAATATGAAAGCATAGATTCATGAAACTAGTCACATGTTCTTGTGCATCGTTGCTTGAAAATTTATCTAGCTTTGGCATCTCAAAACGATCGATATATGCCAGATTTGGGATCGAGAGGCACAAAGACTGATTATGAATCTTACTTAGAGTAGGATTTTGTTAAATCATACCCTATTTCTCAAGAGATTTAATTTTCTCATCAAGGACTCTGTACGCTTGAGAAGATATGATTTCTTCTTCTCTAAGTGACCTCTAGGATGCAAGCGGTGGTAGATTCCTTTATGATGAAGATAGATGATTGTGCTCATCATATACATCTACTAAATATGGTTCAAGATACTACTATTTTTTGCCATCTCTCTGACTCCTCGTACTGACTATCCTTTGGTTGGTTTAGCATTTTACGCTATTGTTGACTTGAAATATAATGGGAAGTACACTAAGTGTGGTGCTCTACTTTCCTTAGGCACAACTTTGGGTGTGATATAACACATCTTGTGTTACATAACTCCATGTATTTACTAGTGGGAGGTAGGTTAGCTTGAGCCAACCTATCATCTATCTTATCACTCTTGATCAAGGATGCATTACCCCCATAAGTGGTGATCATGCAAATATTTTTGAAGCAATATTTGTCATTGTGTGTCTTCATGTTCCAACTGCTCATGCTCCACGCACAAATCCTCAAATTGATCTTGGAGTATTTTCTACCTCTGGTCTAAACAAAGACTACATTCTTGATCTACATGATTTGTTGTGTATGGTATTTGGCTTATTATATATATACACAAAGATCTATTGGTATGAGTCCTAACGAAGTGATATGCTATGCTCTTTCCTCTATCAACATAAGCTACATTGATATTCTATTGAGGTCTTTGTTTTGTATCCACATAATTGGATAGGAAATTTGTGCTATAGGGTCATTTTTAGCATTCTCACTGGGCATAAGTATACCTCTCTATGTCCTCACTATGCATGCTCTTAGAGTGAGAGTGGGTAGTAGAGCTCCTATGCTCTGATCTTACAAGAGCTTGATCTAATTGATTGAGTTGACTAGTTCTCCAAGGTCAATCAGGAGGTATACTATTTATCCCAATAGTATTGGGATCTAGCACATACCTCCCCTACTCAATGGAGTTTGAAAATATTGTGGGTCTATGCTTTGATGCACCCCTTTCATCTTGCTCCTCATTGGGTAGATCTTGCCTATTTCTATTTTGTGATGGCGGGGGTCTTGAACCACCCTCATTCATATCATGATATGATCTTGTATTTTATCCTCTAATTGGGATTTATTTATGAGAATCCTCATGAGTTGTGTTGTCACCTCTAATACTAATTGAATGTCATTTAGGAGTATTCTATATGAGAGGCTCAACTTCATTGTTTTGTGTGTTTAGTGGAGCATCAAATTCCATATTAGTTGTGGATTGAGGGTGATCACCCCGTATTTTAACCATAACTTGTGAATTATCTCTTATGTAAGTTTTGAGACAAATTATACAATGTGATTATCTCGTTTAAGTTTTCTTTGTGTTTCCTAAAATTTATTTCATGCATTTTGATTTATTGTGAATACAATCTAACTCTTATCTTGTTTGCAATGGTTGATGTAACTCTTAGATTTTTTAAGGTATTCACTTATACACTCATAGTGACAAACTCGGTAATGACATCCAGGATGTCTACCCACCAAACTATGGAGATAAAATCCATAGTCGGTCAGGGAGCATAGGTACTACCAATTCTTATCCAACATACTGTGGGCAATGATATACCTTCCTATGAAGAGTACAGGTTATTTTCTATGGATAGGACAATTCTTGAATCAAACTTGGTCATGGATGGATGTTGATGATACAATGTCAGACAAGCCAACCAAGTGGTAATGACTTCCACCATTGGTCTTGATAAGCGGGTTGGATGTGAAGGCCCAATGCCACTGATGTTTACTTTTGGGTTGTGGTGTGTGATTGGTTTATTTTAATTTGCATGAAATAAATATGCATCAAGAAGCATTCAACTAATTTTTCTCTATATTCCTAGAAGGTACATTTTATTTTTATAGAATGCACAATTGAATGCTATTTAATTTAAAAGAATGCAAATGCAAATTTAATCATGAAAATAACCTTTGATTAGGCTTCAAGAAAGTATATCTGATGCAGGAGCATCCGAGGGCAGCAAAGCAATCGAGCATCAACCAAATTTCTTTTGTGTATGTTATTTTGTTTTCTAAGTGTTGCAAAGAAAAGAAAATTATGTGTCGCGATATCGCGACACAAAAAGTGTCACAATATCGTGACCAAAACAAAATATAGGGGAGCAACGGACAGAATGTCACGATTTCGTGACATGTCACGATTTCGTGACATGTCGTGAAATCGCGACCCAAGGCAGGGAAGGCAAGGCGCGGAAGACACAAGGTCGCGAAATCGCGACATGTCACGATTTCATGACCGAAGCAACGAAGGCAAGGCGCGAAAGACAAAAGGTCACGAAATCGTGACATGTCACGATTTCACGACCAAAGCAGGGAGCAAAGGCGCAAAAGACAAAAGGTCACGAAATCGCGACATGTCACGATTTCGCGACCGAAACGGGAGAACGGAGGCCGATAGAAAAAATGGCGCGATATCGCGACATGTCGCGATATCGCGGCCAAAATGGAGAGAGAAGGTGCAGAAAGGAAATGGTCGTGATATCACGACATGTCGCGATATCGCGACCAAACAGAAAAACATGCACTCCTAGCTTTCATAAAGGCGTCCCTTCGTGCACGGCAAGTTAGCAGCAGTGAAGCAATAGTTTCAAAGGAGGATTTCAACAGGCATGTTGGCCACTCGTGCAGGATATCTGGAGACGCGTTTATAGCAACTAACAACAAGCAACAGATCGAGAAGAAGATTTCGTTGGGTATGGTAGCCAGTCACGCACCTCACCTAGAGTCTCATCAATGCAACTTTCCAGAGTTGTTCCAGGTGGCAATTGTAGATCGTGGGAAGTTTGAAAGCACAGAGGATCGGGACCTCGATAAAAACCCATGGATTGTAATGAGAGGGGGTTGGAAAAATGGCAGTTTGGCTATATATTCTTGTAAAATTCTTTCGAAGTATTGAATAAGAAATTTTGGGCTCTTGTTTCTCTGGTTTTCTGTCTTGTGTAAGATCTATTCTCCACCAAGTGGTATCAGAGCCAGTAGTTCCTGAGTGTGTAACAGATCGCCGGAGGAGAGGCAGTTACACCAGGATCTGTGGAAGGGCTTGGAATTGGGTGAGCAGAATGCCTCCAAGAAGAAACCCTGTTGGTGGGAGAGGCATGGCAGCAACGGAAGATGTCCGAGCTTTGCAGCGGCAAATGCAAGCCCTGCAAGAAGAAATGCGTAGAATATTGGAGCCAAGAAGAGACGAAGGTAGTGAAGAGGAAGATGATGAAGAAGAAGACCAACCTGAGGAAGAAGAAGAAGCAGTAGATCCTGCTCAGGCTAGACTATACAAAGCCATATCCCAGATTGGGAAGAGGCCGAAGATGGAGGTTTCCACATATTTCGGGAACCTTGATCCAGAGGAATTGATCGACTGGATCAACGATCTGGAAGAGTACTTTGAGTACGAAGAGGTTGAGGATCCTGATAGGGTCAGATTCGCTAAGACCAAACTGAAAGGTCATGCTAGCATTTGGTGGAAGGGAGTGCAACTGGAGCAAAATAAAAGAGGAAAAGAGAGAATAACAAAGTGGGAACGGATGGTAGAAAAGCTAAAGAGGCAGTTCATCCCTGGTGATTATGAGTTAGACCTTCTAAAGAAAATGCAAGGATTGAGGCAATCAAGCAAGTCTGTAAAAGAATACATAGAAGAATTTCATAAAATAATGATTAGAACAGGCCACTCAGAGGCCAACAAGGAGAAGGTAGCCCATTACATTAATGGGTTACGAGCAAGTATTCAGGAAGAATTAAGTCTAGTCCGGATGACCACCATAGAGGACGCTTACCAATTTGCCTTAAAGGTTGAAGAAAAGCTCAATAGGAGGTTTGAAAACAAGCAAAGAGGAAGAGGTCATGGCGGAAGAACCGACGGAAGGAGCAGTGGAAGAAGAAATGAAGATTCTCAAAAAAATGGAGAAGGTAGCAACAATCAAGAACAAAGGAGAGAAAATACAGACCGCCCCCGTAATCAGAATAATGGTTACCGAGGGGGAAGAGGCAGAGCTAGACGTGGCCAGGGAAGAGGAAGATTCCGGGGGACTTGCTTCCAGTGTGGGGAAGAGGGACATCACCAATATGAGTGCCCACAACAACGAGAAAGGAATAATCGGAGGCCGAAAGGAAATGCCAGAGTCGTAGTCGCTGATGAAGATGCTGGATCTGAGCATTCTGAAGAAGCTGAGAGAGGAGAAGTAATGATTGCAAGGAGAGTCCTGCTGAATGAAGAGGGAGCTACAGATCAGAGGAAAAGCTTATTCCGCACAAGGTGTAAATGCGCGGGTAAGATTTGCAACATTATCATTGACAACGGTAGCACAGATAACCTAGTTTCAGAGGGAATGGTTACAAAGCTACAACTGGAGAGAAAGAAACACCCACATCCATATCGGATCACGTGGTTGCAGAAAGACCATAAGGTTTTGGTCAATGAATAGTGCCTGGTAAAATTTAGTATTGGGAATTACCGTGATGAGGTTCTGTGCGACATTCTGCCCATGGATGCGTGCCATTTGCTGTTGGGAAGGCCATGGCAGTTTGACAGGTGTGCGGTTCATGATGGTCGTGCCAACACCTATTCCGTGACCAAGAATGGAATGCGTCATAAGTTGAAACCCCTGAAGGAGGTGGAAGAAAAGGTATGTGGCAGTGCAAGAATTTTCTTGGTTGACGGAAGAAAATTTTTAGATGATTTAAAGCATGAACATATGTGTTATGCATTAATTCCTAGAGTCAGGGATACAGAATGCAAATATGCCCCAACAGAAGTCCAAGATCTATTGAAGGAATTTCTAGATATCATATCTGATAATGTGCCTGAGGGTTTACCCCCAGTAAGGAAGATCAGTCACCATATCGATTTGGTGCCAGGATCAAGCTTGCCCAATAAAGCTGCACATAGAATGACGCCTGTAGAAACTGAAGAACTAAACAGGCAGGTCCAGGAGTTGCTGGAGAAGGGGCTGATTCGGGAGAGCTTAAGTCCATGCATAGTACCTACAGTGCTAGCACCAAAGAAATATGGAGAGTGGAGAATGTGCACAGACTCTCGAGCCATCAACAAGATCACAATAAAATACAGATTTCCATTGCCAAGGATGGATGACATAATGGACTGTTTGAGTGGAGCCAAGTACTTCACCAAAATTGACCTCAAGAGTGGCTACCACCAGATCCATGTCAGGGAAGGAGATGAGTGGAAGACAACCTTCAAGACAAGAGAGGGCTTGTATGAGTGGTTGGTCATGCCATTTGGGCTGTCCAATGCACCAAGTACCTTCATGCGGCTGATGAATGAGGTACTGAAAGAGTTTTTAGGAAAATTTGTTATTGTCTATTTAGATGACATATTAATATTTAGCATAACCCTGGAGGAACACCTGATGCATATCATAAGGGTTTTTGAAAAGCTACGGGAGGAGCAGTTATTAATAAATCTAAAAAAGTGTAATTTTGTAAAGAAGGAGTTAGTATACCTGGGATTTGTAATCTCAGCAGAAGGTCTGAAAATGGACCCAGAGAAGGTGAGAGCCATCATCGAATGGCCTACCCCAAGAAGCACAACAGAGGTAAGATCATTTCATGGTCTAGCCAACTTTTACAGAAAGTTCATAAGAAACTTCAACAACATTTGTGCACCCCTCACAGAAACAATGAGAGGGGATAAGAAAGAATTCAAGTGGACCTTAGGGGCTGAAAGGAGCTTTGATGCATTAAAGAAAAAGGTCACAGAACAGCCTGTTTTGGCACTTCCAGACTTTAACAAAGTATTTTAGGTAGACTGTGATGCCAGTGGCAGTGCAATAGGGGCTGTACTGAGTCAGGAAGGCAGACCTATTGCTTATTTTAGTGAGAAGCTCAATGATGCTCAAAAAAAATATTCAGTTTATGACCAGGAATTTTATGCTATAGTTCAGGCTCTAAAGAAGTGGAGGCATTATTTGTTGCCAAAAGAGTTTGTTCTATTTATTGATCATCAGGCATTGCAGTACATCAACAGCCAAACAAAACTGAATCAGAGGCACATGAAGTGGGTTGAGTTTCTCCAAAGCTATACCTTTGTGTTAAAGCATAGAAGCGGAAAATCAAACAGAGTTGCAGATGCCTTAAGTAGAAGGCAGAATCTGCTGATTGAAATGACAATGGAAGTGGTAGGATTCGAAGAACTGAAGGGCCTTTATCCTGAAGATCCAGATTTTGTAGAAGCCTGGACGGCTTGCTTGGCACCTGTTACTATGGACAAGACAAAATGGTTGGATTTTCTAATCCAAGATGGAATGTTGTTCAAGGGAAGTAAATTATGCATTCCAAGGAGTTCCATGCGGGAGAACTTAATCAAGGAAAAGCACAGCGGGGGACTGGCTGGACATTTTGGTCGGGATAAGACCATTGCCCTGGTGAATGAAAATTACTACTGGCCACAACTTCAACAAGATGTGAAAAGGTTTGTGCAAAGTTGCAGAATATGCCAGATGGCAAAAGGCGTGAGGCAGAACACAGGATTATACCAGCCGTTACCTGTACCTGAGAGGCCATGGGAGGACATCAGCATGGATTTTATTCTTGGGTTGTCGAGAACACAGAGGGGAAATGACTCCGTATTTGTGGTGGTTGACAGATTCTCCAAGATGGCACATTTTATTCCCTGCCAAAAAACAAGTGATGCGGTTCACATTGCAGGGTTATTTTTCAAGGAAGTGGTACGACTTCATGGTCTACCAAGAAGCATAGTTTCTGACAGAGATACAAAGTTTGTTGGGTATTTCTGGAGAACATTATGGAAGAAGTTGAAGACAGATCTGAAGTTCAGTTCTGCATACCACCCACAAAATGATGGACAGATAGAGGTGGTAAATAGAAGTCTGGGTAATTTATTAAGATGCTTGATAGCAGATAAACCCAAGGGATGGGATTTGGTTTTGCCGCAGGCAGAATTTGCATACAACAATTCTATCAATAAAAGTACAAACAAATATCCATTCCAAATAATATATGGAAATAGTCCAAGAAACATTTCTGAGCTGAGGAAATTAGATAAAGGAGAAAAGTGCAGTGCAGAGGCTGAGGAATTTGCAAAACAGATGAAAAGCCTGCATGAAGAAGTGAAGAAACAAATTACAAAAATGAATACTCAGTATAAAGCAAGAGCAGACCAAAAGCGACGGTTCAAAGAGTTCGAAGTGGGAGATGAAGTCATGGTCCATCTCAGAAAAGAAATATTTCCAGCCAAAACTTATAACAAGTTGAAGATGAAGAAGTTTGGGCCATGCAAGATACTGAAAAAATGGGATTCAGGCAATGCATATGAAGTGGAATTGCCAAGTGGGCTTGACATTTCACCTATTTTTAACATAGCAGATTTAGTGGAATACCATGAAGGAGACAGTACAGAGGCACCAAATACAGAATTATGGAGCATTCCAGCGTCTAACCCAACCACAGACGAGATCGAAGAAATATTAGATACTCGTGAAGGCAGAAGCACAAGGAACAAACAATATTCTGAATATTTGATCAAGTGGAAGGGCAGACCGGTAGAAGATGCAACTTGGGTGTCAAAAATAGAGGTTGACCACCTGGGTCTTCCTCCCAAAGATCAGAAGTGAGGATCACTTCTCGATCCACCCCGGGTGTCTGATGCAGGAGCATCCGAGGGCAGCAAAGCAATCGAGCATCAACCAAATTTTTTTTGTGTATGTTATTTTGTTTTCTAAGTGTTGCAAAGAAAATAAAATTATGTGTCACGATATCGCGACACAAAAAGTGTCGCGATATCACGACCAAAACAAAATATAGGGGAGCAGCGGACAGAATGTCATGATTTCGTGACATGTCACGATTTTGAGACATGTCACGAAATCGTGACCCAAGGCAAGGAAGCAAGGCCGGAAGACACAAGGTCACGAAATCATGACATGTCACGATTTCACGATCGAAGCAGCGAAGGCAAGGCATGGAAGACAAAAGGTCACGAAATCGTGACATGTCACGATTTCGTGACCAAAGCAGGGAGCAAAGGCGCAAAAGACAAAAGGTCGTGAAATCGTGACATGTCGCGATTTCGTGACCAAAACGAGAGAACAGAGGCCGATAGAAAAAATGGCGTGATATCGCGACAAGTCGCGATATCGCGGCCAAAACGAAGAGAGAAGGTGCAGAAAGGAAATGGTCACGATATCGCGACATGTCGCGATATCGCGACCAAACAGAAAAACATGCACTCCCAGCTTTCATAAAGGCGTCCCTTCGTGCGCGACAAGTTAGCGACAGTGAAGCAACAGTTTCAAAGGAGGATTTCAATAGGCATGTTGGCCACTCGCATAGGATATCTGGAGACGCGTTTATAGCAACTAATAGCAAGCAGCAGATCGAGAAGAAGATTTCGTTGGGTATGGCAGCCAGTCGTGCACCTCACCTAGAGTCTCATCAATGCAACTTTCCAGAGTTGTTCCAGGTGGCAATTGTAGATCGTGGGAAGTTTGAAAGCATAGAGGATCGGGACCTCGATAAAAACCCATGGATTGTAATGAGAGGGGGTTGGCAAAACAGTAGTTTGGCTGTATATTCTTGTAAAATTCTTCCAAAGTATTGAATAAGAAATTTTGGGCTCTTGTTTCTCTGGTTTTTTGTCTTGTGTAAGATCTGTTCTCCACAAATTTCTAAACACATAGATTAAACAGGGATCACTGCTATGTATAGCAGGCAATAAACTCTATCACTATATAAATTAGTAGACAAAAATCCTAGCCGCTATATTTTAGGGTAGCTAATAGCATGGGTCGTTGTTCCTAGCAATGACTAGTAGTAAACATGGTATATTTATGAATTAACCCTAAAATTTGTTATTTTTGCTACTTAACTCTATAATTTGTATTTACACAGATAGAATATAAACAAAAAATACAGAGAAGACCACTTACTATGGAATCCTCATCTAATGAAGAACAAGCTACAAACTATTTTTTTATTAATTTTTTCCATAGCCACCATCAATAAGGGTAGCTATTATGCTAGATGCTAATATCATTGGCATGTGGAACTGCTAGCAGCTATTGCTCAGAGCAGCGGTGCCTGCAACAAGAAAAAATAGAAAACATAAGTAAATAGCCAATAAAATAGGTTGGTCCCACCATAATCGCCACTTGTAAACAATGAAAATCATGCATCTATGCTATTTGCAACATATAACAAATTGAAAGTAAATAATCATGTAATTATTTTCAAGATAAAGATAATACAATATAAGGTGCTCTTTTATTAATCACAAGGAGTTTGATTACAATATTTCCCTCTTAGGGAATCCCTCAATTTGATACAATTGTTACAAATATTGTGGCCCCTCAAAGGGGAGAGATGCATTCAAATGATCTTCACATGTCCACTACTTTGCTTGAGGGCTTATTAGATGCCTCCTTCTCTAGTATCAATAGGATTGATCTTGAATAGCTTTGAATCCTTGATTATCCCTGTCACCTACACATAAGAAAACTAGAAAATATATCAAAAGCACATGATGCCTCTCAATATGAGGCTAGTTTCCAAGTAAATACAAGAAAGGAAGCTAAAACTTGAAGATAAGATGAAATGCATGAAATATACAAAATGAAGGTAAATATGCTTGTAAAACTAAGAATGAACCATAGAAATGCAGTGAAGATGATTAATCTATGCTAAAAAAATTTGAATACATGCTAAAACAAGAAATATATGTCTAATAGCAAGGAAAATTGCATGTCAAACCCTGGTCGCTATCACTCATAGAAGCTGGATCTGCTAGCGATTATCGATATTTATAGCTAAGCCTATGGGCCACTATTGAAAATAGCAATCACGAGGAAGGTTTTATACCTCTTGAATTTGGCTCGATGATGCTCAATTTCCTTGACAAATTTATGGTCAAGGGTCACCTGTGTCTCAAACATGGATTTGGTGGTGGATTATTGTAAACTTGGGGTGAATTAGTGGGAGAAAGTATATTTGTTCTTCAAGACTATGGAAGCTCCATGAAAGTATGCACAGTTGTCATTCTCCAATTGGATAGTGTTTCACTACTCCTCAAGGGTTGCAAAATGGCTCTCCAATATGGTAGGGCTTCGCTGCAGTCAATTCATGATGCATGTCTCTCTAGGAGGCCTTTAAATAGACTTTCCCAAGTCCTCACCTTGGCTTCTCAAGGAAGCCAATATCAAGAATCATTTGGCCTAAGAAGTTAGGAGGAAACCTTTGGAATCTTGGCAACCCAAAAATCACCCAAGAACCATTGCAAATTGTATAGTTACAACTAATTTTGCTTGGATCTGGAATTCCAAGTTGGTTATAGGGCTAGTCGCTCTCACTCAACCCGACTAGGGGCAAGCTGCCCTTAGCTACTATCGACAGTCATAACTAGTGCTTAGTTTCTCTGATCATCAATAGCTAAGATCTTAGTTGTTGTTGACGTCAGTGAATAAGGTTGCATAGGCCTAGAATGCCCTAAATGAATGATTAGAATCATTGTTGGGTCTTGGAAAGATCTAAGCTCATTCATATGGTCTAAAAAGGTGCCCATATGAATAGTCTCCTAAAAATTATATGTTTTAGGTGTCTAAAATTGGAAAATTTATTACTCCTAAGTATTTAGATTCTTTAAATCCTATTGTGAATGTTGAAATAGGGAACATATCTATAATAATATCCTAGTATATTTGGAAGAACCTATAAATGTAATGATCAAATAGATAATGGATCAAATTTAGTTCTATGAACTTACAACTCGTACAATATTACAAAGGGATAAGAAGTCAATGGTAACTCAGGATTCTTAAAATATATAACCATGTTCATAGATTCATGGGAGCACCCAACTAATTTCATGATATAAAAGCCTAAGATCATCTTGAGAGGATACCCCTTGATTCTAAGGAGACCTTGGTTGGCTATGACAAATGCCTACATTAGTTGTTAATTAAGAAATGTAACTATTTATAATGGGTTTAAAATGAAGAGCTTGATATTATACCCACTTGCAACTCTTTCCCTTGAAATTGAAGATTCTATATGGGTAGAACAAAATGATAGTGGTGAATTGATAAGTCAACCACTTCTAACTATTGATTAGGCTTTGCAACTTAAAGAAGATAATAAGGATTCCATCATTGTTAACTTTTTGTATAATTCAGCCCATTTCAACTTAGTGATTCCATAAATTTAGCAAGACCTCATCACATATATGGGATATAAAAGGAGTCCCTTAGTAATGTAACCAATATTACACTAGAAAAGTTTTAAATATCACTAACTACTTAGCCACGAAAAAGAAAATCAAATAACTAGGATACTTACTGAACATAGTTTATCTTTTCTTGGGACAACAAAAATATGAAAGGAATTCACCCTAGTATTTATGCTCATCATATATAAGTAAGATAATGCAAGGACAATGCAATAACCTTAGTGTAGAATGAACCTTAGGTGTCAAGGATATTTTTAAAGAAAAATTGTAAAAATTGTTAAATTTTGGTTTCATTTATCATATTTATGATAGCTAGTGGGTCTTTTCACTTATGATAGTTCCTAAGAAGAATGGAAAATGGTATATTTATATATATTACCATAAAATGAATAATTCCACTCAAGGAACATTTTCCTCTACCTTTAATTAATCAACTTTTGGACACCCTATTAGGAAAGAAGTTTGTATCCTTCCTAGATGGCTTTAGTAGGTACAACCAGATTCAAATAGCCCTTGCAGACCAAGATAAGACAACATTCATAATTCCATAAGGCACCTTTGCATATAGTATTTTACCATTCAGATTTTGTAATGGCCCAACTACCTTTCAAAGGGTAGTTTTGAGCATTCTCTTGGATCTAACGAGTGATTATGTCAAAATTTACATGGAGGAATTTACTGTCTATATAAATTGTTTTGAGGAGGCCACCAAGACTTTGCCAAAAAAAGTGCTAAAAAAGTGTCAAGATATTAACTTATCATTGAGTAGTGAAAAGTGTTACGTGATGATGATCAAGAGGATAGTTTTAGGGCATCATATTTATGCTTAGAAAATTAAGATAGATTCCATAAAAATTGATATAAATAATATACCTATTCCAAAAAAATAAAAATATGTCCATAGTTTTTGTGGACAAGCATGGTATTATAGGAGGTTCATACAAGACTTTAGAAAAATTACAAACCCCCTTTTCTCCTTGTCCAAAGATACTAATTTTGCATGGATAGTATATTGCTAAAAAGTCTTCATGACCTTTAAAGAAAAAATAAATTCCACGCCAATTTTAAGAGAATGTGTTAGAATCTACCCTTCCATATTTTTACTTATGCCTCTAATACAACACTAGGGGTAGTCCTATAAAAAAGAAAACAAGGAAATATATGTTATTTATTACATCAAAAAAACTTGTCAATATTTGAGCTTAATTACACAGTCATTGAAAAATAATATCTTGCAATAATTTACACCAATAATAAATATTAACATATTATTGAGTATTCCATTTTAGTTCATATTGACCAAGAAAAATTTGGTATTTAATGAACAAACTAACAAACTAGTATTAAATGGATGAATTATTTGATGGTTATTACTTTTGCAAGAAATTGATATTACTATAATTGATAATTGAAGGAGGAATATTGTTATTGATTTTATTTCTAGGTTTCTTGTATCAACGAATACCTCTCTAGTCGAGGGTGCATTTTCATACAAACATCTCTTTGTAGAAATTCCATGGTTTGTATATATTGCTAACTACCTTGTTATAGGAAGGAGACCACACTATTTTTACCCTAGAGAGACCTAGAGGTTTATTAGGCAAAGCACCCCTTATTCATGGATTGAAGGATACCTCTTTAAGACAGGACCAAACCTCATCATGCACAGGTGCATCCATGAAGAAGTTTATGATATTTTATATGCTTTCCATGATGAACCATGAGGAGGAAAATTTTTTGGCAAGAGGATAGACACTAAGGTTTTTAATGTAGGATACTTTTGGACTGCACTCTTAAAATATGGTAAATAATATGTATCTTAGTATAATCAATGTTAGAAAATGGGGAAGCCAACTTAGATGGATGATATGCCAATATAGTTCTAGTTATCCAAAAACTAGTTTGAATATGGGGTTTGGATTTTGTTTGTCCAATCGATCCCCCATCCAATTAGAAAGAACATATATTGGTTTACACTAACTATGGGACAAAGTGGGTAGAGGTCAAGGCCCTAAAAAATACTCAAGATAAAAAGATAAATGAATTTTTTTTTGAAGGAATTTTTACTAGATTCATAGTTCTTTAAGAAATTGTTGTAGACCAAAGACCACAATTCACCCTGAGAGTCATTGATGTATTGATAAGAGAGTATAAAATGCATCATAGGAAATTTACTCCTTACCATAGTTAGGCAAATGGATAGGTGGAAATAACAAATAGAGAGTTAGAAAATATTCTTACAAAAATAGTCCAACTTCATCATTAGAATTTGGAAAATTGCCTTCCCAAAGTTATTTGGGTCCACAAGACTACATGGAAGACCACTACTTGACTCACAACATATGAGGTTGTATATGAAAATAATGTAGTACTTTCTATCAAATTTGATATTAAGAATCTTAGGAATACATTTAAATTGGATATGGATCTTTCTAAAGCAATAAATGGAACAAATCAATGCCTTAGACAAGCTAAGACAACAAGCACTCTTCCATACATAGATGATTCAAAAGCAAAGGTCTAATTATCATGATAGATTCATTAAGAGGAAATATTTTAGGCCAAGTAAATGGGATTTATTGTACAATTCCTAGTACATGGACTTCGGAGGAGCTAAAATTACAAGTGAAGGCTAGAATGCAACACTTTTTTCTCATTCATGAAATAATCTATAATTTTGTAATACTTCTATTGTTTCAAAAAATAACTGCTATTTCATACATTGAACATTCAAAACCATACTTTTATATCAAGAAGCAATCATGGATTGGTTCGTTGCTATATTAATGTCAAATATTGCGTATTTTCAACTTTTATCTCAAAATATTTCCATGAGACTAAAAATGTGTGTGAGCTTTTGAGGGGCATGTCATTTTCAAGATTGCCTTGCTTTTAAGCCAATAAAATTGCTATAATTTCAAATTTTTGTGGCTACAAGGCATATTCCCTAACCAATTAGATTTTTTTTTTCAAAACTACCATAGCCACTACTTCTATATTTATACGTGTTGCTATTTACATATGTACAACTCAAAGGCACACACTTCTAAGTAAAATGTTATAAATATTGGTTATTCACTAGAATTGGAAAAAGGCAACCATCCATGTCTTGAATCTTGTATGCATTTAATGCTTTCCTTCTTGATATTAGATATGGTCTAGTCCATAGCAATTCCAGCTTGTCATGCTTTCTTGGTGTAGCTTGCTTTGCAACTAAATCACCATATTTAAATATTTTTGGGGATATTTTTATTATTGAACCATATTTTTACTATCACTTAATGTTGGTAGAAGCTATTATATGATTTTCCCTTTTTTCTTTTAGCAACAATAACTTTCCATACTTTCAAATAGCCTTGTATTTTCTAGCTCCATTTGATCTATGAGCTTTAAGGCTAGAAATTCTAGATGTATTAGAAACATAGCTTCCTCCCCATAGACTAAAGCATAAGAGATGGTTTTTAGAGCCTTCTTAACCATAATTATATCTGCTCGTAATACTTTATTAAACATCAAATGCCAGCTTTTTTGGTTGTCACCAATATTTCTTTTTATTATCTTCATCAAGTTTTTGTTTGTAGATTCTACTAACCCATTGCCTTGTGGGTAATAGTTCGAGGAAACCTTCTAATATATACCACACTTTCTAGAAAAATCTATGGTCTTAGACCCTACAAAGGCTCCACCATTATCAAAGACTATTATAGATGGGATCCCAAACCTAGTAATCAATCTTTCCAAAACATTGATGACAATGTCTTGGTCTACATGCTTGGTTACTTCTACCTCAAACCACCTGGTAAAATAATCAGTTGTTGTCAGGATAAACTTATGTTTGATAGATAAATTTGGATTAATTACACTAATAAAATATGACCTCCATTATTTGAAGGGCTCTTTTGTGATGATTGGCTAGAGGGGCCTTGCTAGATTTTTTCTCTTCCCAAGCAACCTTTAACATTATCGCAAGCACTAGAAACTTTAAAATCATAAAAAAATATATTTGAAAAATAGTATGTCCCTTATAATTTTAGTTGTGGTTTGATCAGAATAATGTCCACCTAAGAAGCCAACATGAAATTCATCCAAGATATTCTTTGCTTTATCTAGATGTATACACCTCAAGAGTACACCATCAAAGTTTTTTTGGTACATGATGTCATCAATTATAGCATAGTTCATAGCCTATAGTTTGTACCTTCATCTTTGAGAAGTAGTAAATCTATCTAAATAAAGTGCATCAATTTATCCACCCAGCTATCATGCTTTATTTGAGCCTCTACTAGCTATATTCTTCTTATTCTTCAATTAACAAATTTACATTCAATATTGTAGAGTTTTCCAAATGTTGATAGAGAGATCTTCTTATGACCAGCTTGGTTAGTCTGATTTCTATGTTGTACTCTTAGATTTTTGTAATCCATCTAGCTCTCTTTTTTCCTAATTCCCCTTGCACTATAAAGTTTTGGACGTCTGTGTGCACAACACAGACTAATGCCATTCTAAAATATATAATGCCTTAGATTTTTTAGATACTTCATAAGAGAAAATACCTGTTTCTTAATGAAGTTGTAGAACTCTTCGTAATTGTGATGTATCTAAATTAGAAAATCTATGGGTTGTTCGTTATAATATCTTTCTTTTTGAGACAATACAACTACATATCTCTCTTCTGCACTAAATACATATAAAATGAAATATCTCTAATAGTCTATATCGGCCACTATCAAGGCTTTGGTTATGGCCTCTTTTATGCTTTTGAAAGCATCACTTATTTCTTTGGTCCATGTAAAATTTGCATCCTTTTATAGCATCTCTATCATTGAATTTACTATTTAAGAAAAAATAGATATGAATTTTCAGATAAAAATAATCTTCCCAAAGAAAGATTGAAAATATTTCTTTTTTTGAGGTAACGGCAGTGCTAATATTACTTTGACTCGATCTAGATTGATGGTTAAGCCTTCCTTTGATACTACATATCCTAAAAATTTAAAAATTAACTTTTTTGGTTTATTGATACCCTAAATTCTCTATATTTTTTAAAAACTAGTTGAAGATGATCTAGATGCTTTTCCTTTTCATGAGAGAAGATCATCATATCATTCAAGTAAATCAATATAACCTTATTCACCAACTCATGAAAATCTAAGTCAATGGCTCTTTGGAATTTTGCTCCAACGTTATACAGGTTGAATGACATTCTTTGATAGGCATATGTTCCTCGTTTTGTAGTGAATGCAATTTTGTACTAGTCTTCATCTCTAACCTAGGTCTGATTAAATCCAAAGAATCCATCAAGGAGAACCTTTTTGCCCTAGCAAAAAAATATAGAATTTGATAAATTTGGGGTAGATAGTAGTTATCCTTCAATGATGCTTTGTTTAGGTTTCTAAAATCTATAAATAGGTGGATGTCTCCATTCTTCTTTCTAATAGGCACCAGATTATCTACCCATGTGGAATGCTTGAATTTTCTCCATGGGAAGCTAACACATTAGCTTGTGCATTCTACTCTCTAGGGATTGCCCTTATGTCCAAAACTTCAAAACTTATAAACAAAGCCCATATTTTATTTTAGTAAGATTTTAGATAGTGTTTCTTGTTGCTATATTTTTTGGTAACCTGGTTTATTACCAATTCAAAATATCCATAGATAATCAATAACTTTACTCTCATATTCTCTACCTCTCTCAATATTATGCATAATGCTTAATATTTTTTTGCATTATTGGTTAAACTCTAGTTTAGGTGGTAGAAAAGGTGTTTCACTCCTTCGGAGGGTGATAATAGCACCATTTAGGTTCCAAGGTCATTTTTGCATTTGGATCCATAAAAGTACATCTTCCAAATTTCTATTTGTTGGAGCTCATTATTTGACATGGTCAAGAGATTTTTCCCTTTTGGTTTTGAGATATAATAAGTGTCTATCAATGTTTCAATCATAGCATTAAATTTTTTGAGTGAAAACTCATTTGCAACTCATCTATGATTGCTTCTACTAGGTAAACTTCATCACTAATCATGTTGACACTTTTATATTCCTCTTCAATTTTTTTTGTATGGTATAAGGAGGGATTTTCTACATATATTTTCACCATCCTACCCTTATGAGGAATTTTCATATGTGAGAAATCTAAGGATAGATATTCTTCCAATTTGGTTGTAAATTCACGAGATGGGCACATACCATAGTATAGCTCTAGATCTACCATGACTACCTCTTGTATGATTGTTATCTATGATATCTTATGGAGCACCATGGGTATGTCTTTGATTACATAGACAATTTTGATTGGGATTCCATCCAACTGAAGCACTCCAATACTAGATTGTGTACATTCCATGCCCATTGCTTCACAAATTACTTTAGGAATTTCTAGTGTTGTTGCATCGAATTCTACCATGAAGTTATGTACAACCCATCCCTCCATGTGAAGGAACATGTAAAAAAAGAGGCCTATTTTTTTATTCCCTTCGTAGGTTTACCTTGTGCTAAATTAAATTATGGATGAGACTGGCCTTTAGGATGAGTAGATTTTAGTGATGCTCAAAGGAGATCAAATTTTCTTGAGATCATTAAAGCACCATACATACTTACTTTGGAAGGAGTATTCTTCAACTCTATAATATTGAAGTTACAAGACTTAGGCTACTTCTTCTATATTTTTTGGTTCATCAAATCTCCTTTGGTGCTTTTGTGTTGCTTCAATTCTTTGTCACGTGGTGAAAAAAGTATATCGAGATTTATTCCTAGCCTACTCTTGATTTTTATCTTCTTTTGTTTGCATTGGCTTTTGTTATTCTTTCAGACGCTCCATTGGATTTTTCTCTATTTTTAATCAAGTTGGGTTAATTCCTTTTTCAAATGCTTTTTTTATTGATCGATTCAATACTGATATGGATTATTTCTCTATTGAATCTTGCATCATCTTATCCTTGCTAGCCTTCCACAACATGTTGATTCAACTTTTTTATACCTTCTTTGCCTTTTCTACTGTAATCGTTTATGCATAATGTTGATATAGAATACAAGTATCTTTATTATGTGGGTCATTCTAGGTTGGGCACCAATTATTTATTTATAATACTGAAGTATAAGGACCATCCTCTTGGTTACTCTATACTACATTAGAATATTTGTCAATGCCACTAGAAGAAGCTCCTTGATATTTTTTCAAGCATGGAAATCTCCTAGGCTGGAAATTTCTCTTAGCTTCTCTTTTATTCATAATGATGATTTAATTATTCAAGTTCTTTAATGCAAATGTTATCTTTTTCATTTATACAATGTGGGTATGGTAGGAGGTGTTGGTAATGCTGGTGTTGTGGTATTTAGAGGTAACATTGAGTATTTTGCTGGAGGAATTGGAGCTACATTTGGAAGATATATAATTATGATTGGGTTTGTGTTTCCTATCTAGATTGTGGGATTTTTGAAAAATATGGCATTATATTTTTGGGAGGAATATTGCCTACAACAATTTTAGCATTTTTTATAATAACAACTTGATAGATCTCAAGAAATATTAACACATTGGATTATTGTATCAATAAGCCTAGATCTAGATTAAAAGTATGGAAATAATAGTATATTGCCTGAGAATCTGTTGGCTTAATATCTTGTGGAAATCTTGTCCAAGTCTTGTTAAATTTGATGTTAAAGTATATTATTACTTCCTAAGGGTACTTTTGAATAGTGATAAATTAGCTCAATAATGAAAATGGGTTTTCTAGTTCATTAAATTCTCAAACTAATCTACCAACAAGCTAAGCCCATGAATGGATACTCCCATATTGAAGGGTTCAGTACCAGTATAATACCTTACCTTTGAATGAGAGTACCAATAGTCCTACCATAACATCTTCATCTTGAATGTTATAGATAACAGCTAAGAAAACTATATCTTGATAATTTTTGTATGCTATTTTTCTAGTACCATCATAAGTAGGAAAATCTTTTAATGGTGCTTGAGGAATCGATTTTGATTTTTCAAATTAAGTGGTCCGGTATTATTCCAATTAGGAAAATTCTACTAAGGTGGAGTATTATCCACTTGTTCAAATCTGATAGAGTGAGCAGACTATGGAGAGCTAAAATGTGTGGATCCTATACTTTTTGTAGGAGTTGATGAATGATATGATGAAGATTTGCATCTTCCAAATCTTAATGGAGGTAACTCAACAAATCGCATTGGTTCATCCAAATTTTTGGTTGTTGATATTGTGATCATAAGCCTATAATTTAAATGGTAACTAGATTTTTGTATGTATATTTCATTTTATTAGAGTCACTAGGTGATTGTAAAATTATCTATCAGAGTAGAATACTACCATAATTCTACTCAATCAGGCAAGTGGGATTTGTATCCCACTACGAATGCCAATAACCCTTGGTCCAAAATTTGCCTAAGTGGATGAGTTGCGTCCTCAAGGTCTTGACAAGATTGGAAGACCCAAAATAGTTGCTATATTAGCCTTTGGAGTAGGTTGGTTCCTATGAAACTAGCTAAACTAACAAAAGGAGTTGTAAAATAAAGTGATAAATGTGTAGAGTTATAACCTACAATTTAAAGTGGTCAAGATTCAGCAACATCAAGAGACATAAGGTATGAGAGTCTTGCACTCTAAACTAGACAAAATTGCCTAATAGATTAGCCACCATCTAGTATTGCAATGTATTAATCAAATAATCCTATATACATTTAAACATTATAGGAAATAAATTAATAGTAATCCAGGGAGAAATTTAGATAATATAATAACTCTTAACATAATACACTATTTATTCAATTTTAATAGAAATGCCTAACAATAAAATTAGCATACATACATGTGTTGCAATACTTTTATATGGAATCCAAACAACACTTTAGTTTTCATTAAGAGATGCACAATACAATCATCACACAACTTATGCAATTATAAAATATAAAGAGTCGACCCTTGAAATGGGCTACATTCAAGTATATATAGTTTTACATTTGCATTTGGTTAGCTCAAAATGATTGTTTTTAAAACTATTTGTAGGCTTGTCATACCGATAGGACACATGTGTGTCCCTTTTAAGCTAATTATGATGCAATTGTAGTGATGCCATTATGTTGATGTGGCTTGATCTGGTTTCATCCAAGAAGGTGGTGTCCTATATATCTTTTGTTAATCCATGAGATCATATTATAGGTTTACTTTATTTCATATCACTCCATGACTAGCCTAGCTACATCAAGATAGATGTCAATTGGGGAAGCTTCTAGATATTAGGATTTTTTGATAGTAGATTTTGATTATTGGGAGTAGGTCCAAGTTCTTTGGAAATCTATAAAATTTACCTTACTTTGGTCAAAATAAGTCTAGCTCTAGCTTTTCAAGTGTTGGGATTTTCCCTCTCATTCTTTGACATTAGCCTAATCACTAGTCTGACTCTTCATCTCAACACTGAGTCACTTTTTTTATTTTTTCTTCTAGATGCCATACTTTTATGCTACCCATGATGACATTAGCACCTTTAAAAGTTTGACCATATTTGACACCTAGAAAAAAATTGTATCCAATCATGGGCCACTTCAATGCTAGATGTTGGGTCTTCATTTGGGCACTTAGGCACAATTTAATTTTGATGCATCAAGTGCCAAACTTTTTCCACACCTTTGGTGATGTCAGTGTCTCAAATAGTCTAGTTGCTTTCTACACTTAACCATTTTTTGTAATATATGTCATTGAGCATCAAATATTAATCTTAAGGCTTAGCACCTTCCTCTCGGGCTTCATGCCTTAGAAACATTTTCCATGCAATCTAGAATTTTCTCTACACTAGAATTTTATGCTATCCATGATGATGTCAATACCTTTAAAAGTCTAGCCATATTTGACACAACCATATTTTGTATTATGCCTCTACAAAAGCTTGCTAAATCTTCATGCTTAAGCCTCTTCTCTCTTAATCCAACTAGTATTCAATACATCTGATTGTGCTTCTATATTCTTGGCTTGAGATATACTTACTCAAATAGTAAAATTTATCTTTAAATATATGGTCTATAGATGTGGGTGAATTCCCACAGGTATTCCTTTGTTTCATAAAGTAAATATAGAGGATCTTTGCATATCTTGTTTTGATAGAATGAAATATTGTTTGGCAAGTTAGAAAGGTAATTTCTTAACCATTGTAGGAAGGTTATAACTCTTAAATACTACATTGGAATCAGTCCCTATTTATATGTTGTCTCTCCCAAGATTGCTAGTAAGTACAACATTAGAAACATATAAAATTCAAAGAGAATTTCTTTGGAAAGGATGTGAGGAAAAACTTAGGTTTCCTTTTGGTAAGTGGGATAATGTTTGTAAAGGAAATAATTTTGGAGGAACATACTTACAAAATTGTAAACTTATGAGTTTGGCCTTAGGGTCAAAACATGGATAAATATTATTCTGAGATAAAGAAAAGAATTGGGTAAAAATGTTACTTCAAAAATATATAGGTTCTCTTGATGCAATGAAATTATTTAGGAAAATAACCCTACCCAAAGGATCACCAACATGGAACTTCATATCATATAGTTTGTAATTAATCAAAAAATATATTAGATGGTCATTCAATAAGGGAAATTATGCTAATTTTTGTAATAATGTTTGGTTGAAGCCTTATCCTTTCATATTTGATTCAAAATGGTAACCATTGGCTCGGGCATGCTTAGCTTTTATAGGTCCAAAGTTCAAATATTATATTAATGTAAGAAATAACTCCAGATCATGGATTTCTATTAGTAACCTATTTGAAGGAGAGGAACTCAAATAAATTGTAGATGGACTTCAAAAGATGCTTCAAGAGTTATTTTTCGCAACTCATGCTTTCATGTAAAAATCAACAAATAATAAAATATGCATATTTGTGTTATTGTAATGCCATTATATGGTTATTTTGTTACATAAATGGGATCCATTTCAATTCCATGTAAATAATTAAAATATAAAACTAACAATTGCAACCCGATGATACAAGAAAACACTAATAGAAAATAATTCAAACTATAAATAAATATCTATAAAAGAATAAAGTTTTATGTACTTGTTTTTTTGGAGAACAAGGAGTTATACTCAAGTCCCCCACCCTTGGAAAATTACAACTCTCTCCTTTAGATCTTGATATTTTACAAACATATTTAATTCTTACCTCGATTGAGTTGTTATAGCTATATATCTACATTTTTCATAAAAAGTCCAAATTCTTGATTTTCATTTTTTGTATCTTCTTCAACTTTTTGTGTGAATACAAATATTCCAAATTGTATCATTCTTCTTGATGTTTTCCTACAACAACCTTCACAATACCAAAACTCCACCTCTATTACCTATGCATTGCATCTTAGCAGAATAATATTTCTAAAACTTCATGCTATCACAATCCACTTTACCATATCTAGATTGCTAGTTTCCTTCTTGAAGCATATGTGCAACCACAAGAATTATAATAATAGTTTATATGAAAACACATTAATGTTATAAAATAAAGTAGATATTACCAATGGAAAACATTAAACTAAATCTTAATCATTATTTGATTCAGGAAGTCAATATTTTCTTGTTAGCTTTAAAAAAACATATTGCTTCCTCTAACCATGAAAAAGAGAATTTAACTTTACAATCTTCAATTAAAACCCCTCTATTGTCTTGACTATCTGCATATTTTTTTCCTTCTCTTAATGTATGTGTAAAACTAATTTCTTCAAACTTTGTAGCAAGGTCTTGTATTTCCACATATATCTTATATGTTCCATGGAGCCTTTGCTTTCCTCAACATTGTATTAGTTAGTATTAGTGAATCACCTTCAATCCATACTCTGTTCCATTTTATTTGTCTACATATTTTTAACCCTTTCAAAGCCACCCAAGCTTTAACTTTGTTATATATCTTAAATCCACTATTGAAAATGTAATGAGATAAAATATCTCTCCTATTATTTCTTCTCCTCATGTTGGTCCTATATTTTCTTTATATGTCACATTATAATTCAATTTAACCGAATCCACTCTAGTGGTTTTAACTTTATGTTCTTTGCCTTAATTTTTTCTCTTGTACTCAAAATCATAATTTCATTTTATGGCTTGAATCCATCTATCAAGGCTCTCTACTTCAAGATTAGGGATTGGGTGAGTTGATAGGGTTAGTTTAGACTCCTCTATGGCTAATTTTTTCGTTGTCATTACCTCTAAACTGCTTTTCTTTTCTTTCAATATTATTTTATTCCTTTCCAACCATACAATACAAAGTGTTATATATTTTGATATATTCTAGATTATATATAAATATTTGCTCTTAAAAGTGTTATGCCATTGCTTTAGTCATTATTCAATTCTGTCATTCATCACCATGCATTTACCAAACATATAAGGAATCTATTGCCATAGTTTCTAAACTATTGAGTAGTGTCCCAAGAGATGGTCTATACTTTCCTCCTTTTTACATAGAACATATTATGGGGGGCATGAGAATCCTTTTTTATAAGGTTATCCCAAGATAAAATTCTTCTAAACCTACTATCCAAACAAATATTTTGACTTTAGGGATGCTTGGGCTATCCTAAATATCTCTCCATATTCTTGTGGTATTCCTATTTTTTTGGTGCTTTATATTATATATACTTCTTGTTGTGTATTCTCCTATGCTATTCAACTCCCAAACCAACCTATCCACGATTCCCCTCAAAATAATCATTGTTGTTATCTTTCTACTCAACTACCTCCTAACAACAATGTTTTGTATACTTGTAAAAAAACCTTATTTTCATTTGTATCTCCCTTATTTATCCTTGTACATAATGTTTAAAACCCTATAACCACATTTATATTGAAGTAATCTCATCCCTGGTTTCAAAATTTGATCTAGATTGAGTGGTTTTTTATCACATCAAGTATCCATACAAATAGTTTGTTTTCTCTAGTTCCCACCACCCATCTTAGACTTCTAATCATTAGATCAATTGATTTTTTAAATCATTCCATATTGTAGAAAATTTTGTTGGTGAGAATGTAGTAAATATTAATCTTGGTTCATTGGGATTATTGTACTTAGAATAATTCTTGCCCATTGTCTTTGACTTTCTTTGTACAATCTTCAAATTACTTTTTCCCTAAGAGTAAATTTTACATCTGTAAGAACTATTAAACCGAGACCTCTCCTAGTTTTATCATCACACATATTTCTCCATTTCACCAAAGGAAAATTGATTTTATCATGTAATCCTAACCACAAAAATGACCGCATAATATAGATAAATCTTTTTCTATCAATTTTGGCATAGTATACAAGGATATATACTATGTTTGAATGGCTTGTAAGACTAATTTAATTAGTTACATTCTTCTTGATAATGATAACCATCTACCTTTCCATGTCGATAGTTTATTCTAAACTTTACTCATAAGTAGATTTCACAATTCCATATTGATTCTCCCCTCAAATAAGTTCTTCCCTAGATAATTTGTTGACAAATATGCTTCCTCCATTTGAAGTAACTTGTATACCCTTGCTTTGATTCTAGTTGGAGTATTAAGAAAGTAAATTTTGGATTTTATCACATTAACTTTATGCCATGATGCTCTTTCACATTCCTTTAATAAGTTATTCAAAGTTCTAGCCTCATTTATCCTTTCCCTCCCAAAAAGGGTTGTATCATCTGCATATTGTTGATGGGTTATGTTGTGAATGTTATTATTGGACTTAAGTCCACTTATTAATTCATCCTTGTCAACATTCTTCAAGTTCCTACCCAATACCTTTCCCATAATAATGAGCAAATATAGTGATAGATTATATTCCTATCTAAGACATCTCTTTGCTTTAAATGATCCTTTTACTAACCCATTAACCAACACTGAATATGATATTATAGAGACAAGCTTTAATCCATCTGACTCTTTTCTTCCTAAACCCAAACTTTTCTAATACTTTAAAATAAAATCCCATTTAACCCTATCATAGGCTTTACTCATATCATGTTTGAAGATCATTACTCTCTCTTTTCTTGAAGCCACTAAATGCATAACTTCATGAGCTATTACAATCCCGTCTACTATGATATCTTTTCATGTAATTATTATTTTTAAAAATATTATTTAATGTAATAATGATTAAAATTATATAGCATATTATCAAATGGTATTAACACAACTAGTTAGATTCCTCAAATTTCAAGGAGGGGACCAAGGCCTGAATACTAACAAATATTAAATGTGTTATTGTCAAATTGTTTCAATACCACTATGTGGTCATTATGTAATATATATGGGGCTTATTTCAATCTCATATTACCCATTTAAAAAAATATGTGACGATATTTTTTATGCGAAGATAATAAAATTATTAGAAATTTATTTAAAAATGATTGTTATTATCTTATAAGGAAATATATACTCACCTCAATACTATTTGAGAGTACTTTGGAGAAAAAACTTTAAAAACGTTTACCAATAATTACTTTGTAAATTATTCCCAAAGGATTTAGGATAATTGGTCAAGAACAATGAGTTTTATACCATAAACCAAGGTTCCAATCCCATGGGTGAATCTTAACATTTGATCAAATGATATTAAGTCAAGCAATTATATTCCTCGATTTTTAAGGAGGATACCTAGGATTGAATCTTGCCAAGTAATAGATGCATATTTGCCAAAAATTTTGTAATACTACTATGTGGTCATGATGTAATACAAGTGGGACTCATTATCAAATGACATTAGCTCAATTTGTTATATTCCTCAACTTTTAAGGAAGAGACCAAGGTTCAAATCTTACCATGTGATACATGCATAATAGTCAATTTGTGATACCACTATGTGACCATGATGTAATACGAGTGGGCCCATTTTAATTCCGTATAACCCATTAAGAAAAAAACAAGTGGGACTAGTTTCAATCCCATTTAACAAATAAAAAATACTTTATAAATGATACCTTTAAAAAAAATTCCAACTATTTTATTGAATAATTCATCACCTTGTGTTCAATCTACATCTCACAAACTATACCTTCCTCAACTATTGGTACCTTTCTTATACGTCAGGTTTTAAATGGAGATAAATAGAAAGAATTCAAAAGTGACTGATTACAAATAATTTTAGAATTAAAGCATCATTCCCATATAATATTTTACTTATTTAAAATAGGTACTTTTCCACTAGAGGGAGAAGTTATGGTAATCCTATTGGGGTACCTAAGAAACTAGAAAGAATGGAAGATATCATGTCAAAATAGGTCATAAAAGAAATAATGAATAGAATAAAAGGCACATAGATGAAACAAACAACAAATGGATAGAAAAATTGAGCACTAAATTTTATGAGGTCTCAAACTCCAACAAAGTGAGAAAAACTTAGACTTGTAATGCAGACTAAAATTTTAGAAAGAAAAAATAAATATACATCAATGAGTTCAACCTAAACTATGAACACAACCAAAAAAAGTACATAAATACAAATAGTAGTGGAAGGAAAAAACTAATAGCATTTTTATCCTCTCCAATTATTCCAGTCACTAGATGCATGGATTAGATAACCAAACTATCGTGCATTGAGTGGAGCAACTTAGCAGGGTAGCTTTGAGAGCACAAGATATAGCTCAGTTGGACTACCTCCAAGATTTTTTACAAGGCTAACTCCTTTTGAGATGTTATATTTAGTGCTCTTTCTACTCTATCATAATCTAACCAACTTTAGGGGAAAAAGAGAAAGAGAAACCATTGAAAACAAAGTAGTGAAAAGGAAAAAATCCTAAGCTAGCCTAATCTAACAAAAGGTAATACACCAAGATTAGAATAAGATTCATATACATAATAGTAAGGCACATGAACACGTGAGCCTAATATGTTGACAACTCAAAGTATTCATAATCTACAAATAAAATAAATGAGACATAAATTAGGTAGTCATGACCTTTTACATATGCACATAACCATACATACACACAAGAAATGAGACAAAAAATATGTAGTCATGGATTCCAGTAATTATATGTGAGTATTAAATTTATAATTTATGCTAAAAGTGAGGGCTTGAAAGCTTACCCATAATATCACTTAGGGTTATGTAGTGCTATACAAAAGAAAATAAATGAAAATTACATATGATGCTTAAGACTTGAATAAGCAACTCGTTGATCCTTTGCAATGCCTAAACAACTACTATTTATATATTACAAAAGGGAGATTTTTCTTCCAAAACTTGTAAGGAGCTTCTAAAAAAACTTCTATGTTTCCCCTTTTATCAAATCCTCCCTACATCACCTTTTAGCCCATCAAGGTTTTTAGGTTAGTTTTGATTTGTTGAATATTCAACGACCACCCTGGAGGTCCTAAAAACTTATTAGCAACAACTTTTACAATCAATATTGTCAAGTTTAGTATTACTGCTACTACAACTACCATGCTCTTGCCTTTAATATGTCACTCACTCTTCTTGGATTATTGAGCTTAATTCATGTTGGTAGGTATCCCTTAACTCTTCTTAATAAATGACTCATCAATTTAACCCATTTTCCCTTTTGGGAGCTTATGAATCATTACATATTTCTTACAATTTGATTTGACCCTTCTTCCTTATTGGCTTGTTTTTACATTATGCTTTACTCCGAGGAGTGCTTATTACCTTCTCTTCAACTTCATTTTGTCTTATAATATGATGCAAACTATTGGTTACTTGTCAAAAAAAAAATTATCTTTTTGCATTAGAACTTTTGAGGTTGAGTTAGATTTTTATCAAAAGTTTTTTTAAATGGAAAAGTCTTTACCTCTACTCCCCCATAAGACCTTTTGAATTTTCCATTGTTTATAAATTTATTATGTTTCATAGTCTACGTCTCAATAAAATTCTCTTATTTTCTCATTTGAATTTTTTAAAACTTCCAACCTTTGAAAATCCTTTCTCTTTTTTTGCACTTATCAGTCTTCTTTGTCACTTTTTACCTTTTTGAACATTTTGGCCTTGCAATATTCTCAAAACAATTTCTTAACTTTCTTGGTTGAAACTTTCATAATGTGGCACCCACTTTTGATCAAAACTTTCTTTCTTATGTCTATGTGATGTCTTTTTCCTTACCTTTTGCTATTTTGCCTTCTCTTAATCTTCTTTCAAAATCCAAGGAAAATACTTTATGTGTAGTGACAAATCACTATAGTTATGGCAACTCACAAGGATCTTATTGCTTGTTGAAGATGCATTCATAGTTATTGCCCATATCCTTGGGTGCAGAGTCAAAAATTTGAAAGAACCTATAAAAGAAAATATAAAAAAAAAACACAAAAAAATTATGAAGTTGACAAATTGTTCAACACTTGCTTAATTTCTTCCCATTCCTCATCTGATGGACATTGGATTTGTTCAAAATGTTCATAGACTACTTCTAACTCAAATTGATAGTCACAAGAGAGGTTTTTTGTTTTTTTTACAACTTCATGCGTTTATACTTAATTTTTTAATGGCCCTATCATCTAAGCTAAGTCCTCTAAAATAGGGGGATCTAACCATTTTTCAAAATGGAAGAGATCTTGCTTGTGCTACCTTATCAGCTGCAAATATTTTGGATCTAAATAGAGCTTTACAACTTCAATCTAAGGAGAGGGAAGTCCTTACACTAAAGATTAAATTTGTACCTTGATCCTCCCAATGGAATAATATAAGGTATTTACTTGGTTCACACATTGTTGCATTGCTTGCTCCTTTTGGAGGATATTGACCACTATTTGTACTGTCATTTTTGTCTTTAATAATAGTGGGCATCAACTTAAAATCCAATACCATGACTAGTTTTGCTTGATAAATTTTAGCCTCATTTTTTTTCATAAATATTCTATTTTTTCTCAATTTCACTGCTCACCTAAAGACCATAATCAATGGCTACGTCAATTAATTTGAATAACTAAAATAATACTATTGTAGTATTGCCAATCTCATCCAAGTAAGCATTACTAGCCTCCTTGAAAAGGCTTTTGATTCCTTAATGTTGTTCCATCTCACACTTTTGTCTAAGCTCCTCTAAATCCTTTTGTAAAGCATCTCTATCTTGAGTAAATTGAGCCTCCTAAGTAGTGATCTTATCTGAGAGGATTTTTATTTGCTTTTCTTTTTCTCTCAAGAGATATTTTGTCATATATTCCCTTAAGCGCTTAGCTAGAGTGTTTATTTTACTTTGGAGTACCTTGAAATTTACTTGTAAATTGCTTAAAGTACTTTTTACCAACTCCAACTTTCTTTCCTTCTTTACCAAACTTTGACTTAATGACTCGTATTCATGTGAAACTATATTTTTAGTCTCTTGCATGAGTTGCACAATATTTTGAGGCTAAGCATATTTCAAGTCAAGCCTAGTTGTCACCACCTACCAGTCTTGTTATATCATTTCTCTCTCTAACTTTAATATTAGTGGTTCTCTCTTTATTATGAATAATATTTTCTTCTAGGGGTGAAGTGGTTGATTATTGAGTTGTGGCTAGTTGTAGTCCTAGCTTGTCTTGACTTTCTTGATTATGTTGGATTGTCTACTCCTATATCTTCTAAATTTTTCCATGGGATTAGGTCTTGCAATGAGTCTTATGAACCTTCTTACTACCTTGGATTTGATGTAAATTCTAACAATGGTTTCAACAATGAAAGCATTAAAGGAGGAATAACTAGAGAGGTAAGAGCAGATATGAGCAAAGTAACTCGATAAGGATGAATCAATTGTAGTACCTCATGATTGGATAAATTTATAAGAATATTAGGAGAGGGATATTTTCTATGGTAGGAATACCAAGATTTTGGGTTATTGGGACTACTATGAACTCTAGGGATGGTGATTTACCTATATAAGAGGATGATAAGGTTAGTATAAAAGTCTTTTTGATTCTTAACTTCGATCTGGTAGTGTCATTTTTCTTCTTCTTTAATTTAGTAAGGCTAGTTGCTAAATTCACCTTCTTGTTTATTTTCTTTAGGATTCTTCATGTGGAGTCTCATTCCAAAAAGTGTGTTGTACTAGGGATGATGATGTTGTAGTTTTTGTAGGAGTGATAGTAACCTAACCTTCTTTAAGAACTTCAAATGGAGGTTCTTGAGTTATTTATTTTGTTGCTTTTATTCTCTAGAATGTTTCAACACTTATCTCTTCCTCACTCCACTACTCTAACCCTGAGCTTTCAACATCTAGGTGTTCTTCATTGTATCATTTATTGAATTTTTTATCTTTAGGTATTATTTCGGGCTCCTCTTCTTTCTTTCCAATTCATTGTCTCATTATCCACTAGGACTCAATCTTGGGCATCTTCTAGTGCATTTCTCTTAGATCATCTTTCTTCTTACTAATTTTTCTTTGTGGGTTGACTTCACCCATTACCTTGTAGAATGACTTATATGTTCTAAGATTTGGTAGAGGTTTAATGAGCATAACGAGAGGGCATATGCCATTTTTATTTATTTAATTCCTTAGAATCTCAACCTCGGGCCTATTTTCATGCTTGAATTTTGGACCTCTAATTCTATTTAGATATGAGGTAAACCTTTCTTGAGGATCATAATTCTAGCTATATTCTATCATATTAAGCCCTAACTCTTTCAAATTTCTATCTATAATGGAGGTATCTTTCTTTCTTTACAAGATAATTCCCCTCAGGCTAATAGGAGTCCTATAGCATGATGTCTTTACCTTCGCAATTTTGTATTTATAATTAACTAGGTCTAGTTTCTGAAACACTTGTAAAGAAAATACTTGTTCTAGGATAAATTTAGGAAGAAGATACAATACAAAGCCTAAGCCATGAATTTTGATAATGGTTATTGTTGATCCCCAAAAGGATAGTCCCCCTTTTTGGGAGTCCAACTTGCATTTCCCTTGGGGCATACAGAGTTTTGTACCCCGTTCTGGCCCTGTGCGCTCCAAATTAGTGGAGTGTACTCAAATTCCCTTGGGCACACAAGCTGAGCTTGCACGCTCCACTAGTGGAGTGCACAAGGACCCAACCAGGCGCACTCCCTTGTGCACCTTCCCATATCCCACATGCCTCATTGGGGATGAGGTGCATAAAGTCCCCTAGGGGTGCATGAGTCATGCACCCCTAGGGAACTTTATGTGTCTCATCACCAACACGAGTCATGCACCTTACCCAAATTCAATGCCCTCCACGGGGATATGGAGTGCACATCAATCCCTTGGGATGCACAACCTGTGTGCCCCATCATGAAGTCACATGCTCCAAATGGGTGGATCATGCATTAAGCTAAAATGGGTGCACCACCTAGTGCGCCCCAAAAAAAACCATGCACTCCACTCCAATGGAGTGCACAAAGTTCCCACGGGTGCACCGCCTAATGCACACATACCCACCTTGTGCACTCCACTCTAATGGAGCATGCACGAGACCTTGTAGTGCATAATTTATGTGCTCCTCTCCTAGCCACTATGCTCCACTTTCAAGGTAGAGTGCACTACTTTCGATGAGATGCACAGGGTTGTGCACTCAATACTGCATGTGCGCCCCACTTCCTCAGGGTATGCAAGTGTCCAAGTCAGGCATGCAAGTTGTGAGCCTGCCTTTGAGTTGTGCCCTCCACTACAGTGGAGTGCATGAGGTCTATTAGGGGCACACATCCTATGTGCCCCAAAGAGTCTGGTGCACCCCACTCCCTTGGGGTGCACACAGATCGAGCGGGTGCATGAACCAGTGCATCCACCTCAGAAGCTGCATGCTCCACTTCCTAATGGAGCATGCACATGAACATTAACTCCAGGGTGCTCTACACCCATGCACACTTAACAACATCCACCTTATTCACTCTAGAACCACCATGTGTTCAACCTACTACCCTCAATCACAAAGTGGAAGATGACATGGTGCACCCAACCAATCAAAGAACATCATCCCATAAAAAAGTGCATGCGCCCATCTACCAAATTTAATGCACATGCTTTATTAAAAGGGTGGCAGACCTATTTTGTGCCATTCATGCATGCAAAATAATCTATCAACGAGGTCGAGCATAGAAGGAGAGTGAAGAGAAAAATCATAGTCTTACTACCTGAGTCCAATGGCGTCCACCAGTTCTTCTGATCCTGAGACATCCATTGTTAGGCAAAGGATAGGTAACATTATAGGGGCATGGCCCATGGTGAGAAAAATTGGGAGAGCATAAAACCCTAAGGTGCTCGATAACCTGCCAGACACGAGTAGATACATTACTGAGGAGTAGCAGAAGGAGGTAGAAGGGTTCACCATATATGTATTTGACCCTACTAAAGAGGACAACCAGTGTCATCCTACCCTCCTAAGGAGTCTTTACACCCGAGCATATAGAGATAGCACCTCACCTACCCCAGTATATAACAAATGGAACACAAACCTAGGGCGATTGACATGCCTAAAGTTATACCACTCTTAGGACTTGCTATCATGGCTTGCGATCTCCTACGATTCTAGGGTACACATAATTCAATATTTTAAAGGCCAGGCAGTATCTTGGGTATCGATCGATAAAATTTGACAGGTCTTTAGCCTAGCCACTGCATCCAGGATGGTGGACATAAAGACATTGGCCCTCTAGGCCAATTTTATGCTAAATACCACATTTCCCCAGTATCTTTTGAAGAAAGGAAGAAACAAGCCCACTGATTTCCCCATAAAAAAAAAATTGCTTCACCCTTGGGTACATGACTATGCTGACATGATAAATCTAGCATTAGGGGTGAAATACTTAGAACCAATCACGAAGGAGGTGATGTTCTTGATTCTCCAATGTAATAGGATCGACAAAACTCCTCTCTATAGATGGGAGGACGTCATCAATGATAATTTGGATAGGGAGTTGTAGCAATTACAGGAGGTCATATTGGCCTAGAAGGAGGAGATGCCTCCCTTTTCTTATTATTCCTTTTTTATTCATTTTTTTATAGCACAGTTGGACAAGACATTAGTGACTCATTTGGGAGGGGTAACCATGTCAATCGTGCAAGATTGGTTATTATGCATCTAGGAGGGGTGCTCCAATTATAAAACCTTCTTTGAGAAGGTCCTTACAGTAGTCCATTTTTGATTGTGTGGAAACTTCCCAAACAGTATTGGCAAGGGAGTTAGAGATTTCTTGTACAAGGAAAAGGCAAGAGACTTCTTCTATGTGGAGGAGTTTTCTTACATCAGGATATTTGGATCGAAGTTAAACCTGAAAGCACTCCCTATACACTGTCCCACGTCCATCGCAATCCTAGATATCACTTAGTAGATGGCCAAAGAGGTTAAAATTAGGCAATTAAGGAAGAAAGGATTGGTGAAATGGCTACCAATTCCATGCATAGTGGGTCATTATACTTATCTTGGACACTTTGTCGTGTTGTGGGCTATCTGGAACATGGATACCTATTGTTTTCCAAAAGTCACTTGGAGGTCCTATGACCCAGAAGGCCACCATAAGGGAGAGGTTACCGACAAGCTTGCCCTTCTGAAAGTCATGCACAATGTTGATAATTTTGAAGATGAAATGCAAAAGGTCTTTAGGAACAACCAAAAGTTGGACTTGGTATGGAGGATGACCGACCGACCTTATAATAAATTAGAGGTCGTTGGTGATTACAGCACTTAGTTGAGATTGCACTGGAGCTTACTAGTTGATAAGGTGGTCCCACTGGTCCCGGTAGCCCCTCTAGAAGAATTTGAGGACCCCACCTTTGATATTTTCCAATAGGATGCTGACCTCTTTGAGGTCATGATGCAAATCATTGAAGAGACCCAAAAAGAGTAGGCTAAACTCCCTTCTTCTTCTAGGTTTCCCTATTGCCTATTCAAAATGGAAGGAGTTGTATATTGGCCCATCTCATCAAACTGCCAACTCCTTGAAACTAAATTTGATAAACCCCCAAGAACGAGGATAGTTAGCACAAGGTGAGCATTCCTTATATTCTACCACCTTAGTGATCAATCCAGAGGAACTTTGAGTACATCCCAAAGTTATGAAGAAGATAACCAAAGTCAGAGGGTTATCCAATATCTTAAGAGGCTATGAGGTGCAAAGCCCCATGCAGCCCCCCACCCATAAAAGAGCTATAATTGAGTCCTTGGGAAAAGGAATTGAAATTTTGACAATGGTAAGGGTCACTAACACCTACCATTTTATGGCTTATGGGGAGGATCAGATTCAAGACATGGAAGAGCAAATATCTCCTAGCAAGGGGATAGTAAGGTCCAGGGAGACAGTCGAGCAAGGGGCCACTAACACATCTATTGTTGCCTTTGAGATACCATTGCCACCTAGAATCAAGGAGGCCACCATCAATGTGAGCAAAGGTTTCATCAGAGCATTTGTTGCACCTATCTAAATGATGAAGTCCTAGGTGGCTACCCAGGCATAGGTGGCAAAATTGGTAGAAATATAACTTGAATAATGGAAGGCCAAGGCCGCGGAAGCTAAGGAATTATAGCTCAAAGTTAGAAAACTTCAAGGGGAGGTTGACAAATTGAAGATTCCTGATCCTTCCACTGTGTAGGCTGGTATTCAACTTGGGTCAATAGATGATCTCAAGTAAGAAATGAAGGAGAATATCCAAGAGAATATGGGGGAATTAGAATCTAGTCTTGTAGACATCTATGTTGTTTGGCATACAGTAGGCCTCATCCAAAATAACCTGTAGCAAGAAAGGTAGAGGATAAATACGATCATGTTGATCTACCAAAGATTTTAGGAGGACTATGTACCCATTGCTGGATTGACAACCACCTTGTCTGATGACTCTTTTTGCTTCTTTTTGGAGGAATATATTAAGGTCTTCTTGTTTTTGCAAAATGAGTAGAGTTGGCTCTAGTGGAACCAAGAAGTGGCAAATGCAGAGTATGAGGCCAACGATGAGCTAGAAAACTACAATCTCTCCATTGAAGACTTTGGGTGGGCCCCAGTAATTAAATATTTTGTTTTTCAAAGAATCTAGAATTTTGACTTAGAATCTGGTGACAAACCGTCTAAGCACTTTACAACTTTGGTGGGAATGGTAGACCACCTATTTAGCTTTTTCAATGAAAATGTACAGTGGTCTAGGGATAGAATAAACAAGGCCACACAGGACTTGAACCTGCTACTTTTCTTGCTAACTTTTCACGATGAGGCTTGGGAATTCATTGACCAAGCCATTCAAAACTTGAGAGCAGGAGTGGGGCCCACTACCACAGGAACACATGTGCCAAGAGGACCACAACCATCGATGCAGGGTAGTACTAGTGGTGATACATAGCCACCACCTGCATGAAAGAAAATGTGGGCTACGTGCCTATTTTTGAATGCATCATAATTTTTGGTACAACAGGATTCCTCCAGTTGGAACAGACGGTTACAATAGTCAGGCAGTATCGCACTATAAAGGAGAAGAATATTGCAGTTAAAAAAATTTTATCGAACCTTTGAGAGAGAAAATCTAGGTATAGATTTGTATGTTTTTTGAATCGTATTTTCCCTTGTATCTCCTATGTGTGTTTCTTACCATCCTCTTTTCATTCACCATGTACTATCAAGGTGCGTCATTCGCTATGATTATTTCCTATGGAATGCACTGGAGTTGAGAATTCTTACATCATTATAATGAGGATGGAGAGGAGATACCTCTTGTTTTGAACATTCAAACTAAGGGTTTATTGTAATAAAATGGTATATGAGGATCAAGCACTCTGCTGATCTGTTCTATGCACATATTTTATTAATAAAAATCTCAACTCTTCCCTTGGTATCTTTTGTGTGATTGTCTCGTGTTAGCTTATTTATGTATTACTACAATCAAAATCCATAAATAACACCTTCTTTTGCTATTTTAATTGTTTTATTTACATTACATCATTTGAATGGAGTAAAATAAACTAGTTCTTCTTTCTGTCATCTTTTCCTAAAGTCATTTATCAAACTGCTACGACTCTGTAATGGATAAGGCACCGGTCTGGGCTTGATGAGCACTCATATTGATAGGTTCGGTCACCCAAAGTCATCAAAATGATAAAGTAACAACATTTTTTCTGGCATAGTGGGCATGTGCACGATAGAGCATTAGTAAAAGGACCCACTGTTTGGGGTTTCCTTACCCAACCTAGTCGGTTTAGAGCTGTTTAAGGTAGTCTATTCCTAGGTTAATGAGGTGGATTAGCTAGAATCCATAGTGCTAGTTGTGATTTTAATATTTCCTCGTGACGTGACATATTTTAAGGGTAAGCGGGAAAAGTCCACAATAGTTCCTCCAACAAAATACCAATACCCAAGAGAACCTCCCCTACAAACGATTGATAGTTTTCTAAAAGGCATTTTGGCTAGGAACCTCTTAGAAGTGCAATATCTAGAGCAAGGAAATGCTCTATTAAATAATAGTAGGAAGAATTACTTATCAAGCCTTCTATTAAAAATACACCAACACCTCTTTACCTTTCTCATATGTTTGTGTTATATTTAGACCCAAAAATGCATCCAGGTTTTGGAACATAATTAGTTGTGCCAAGAATAATGAATGCCTAAATATTTGAGTGGTTGTAAAATTACTCAATTCCTTCGTTATATACTTGATAATAAACTCAAAAAAGTCCAATGTTATTTACCCCTCTCTTAGCACTTGCTTCATTTTTTATAAAACACCTAATTAGGTAGGGCTAACATTTGTATCATGATCCATCCTAAAAATGAAGGCCAATATGCTTATAACATCCTTTGTGTTTTCCTTAAATATATAGATAGGTAGAGCACCTTCTATCTCTAGATCATCTAGGTTTAGGTCTCTACACTCAGTGCTTAGGAAGTTTATTTTAACTTTGTTTGGTAGTGCACTGAAAGCTTTCTCCTCTTCTTCCATATTAATATGAAATTCCCCATTTGGAAAAAGTAGCATTTGCCAGATGATATATCCAACAATGTTTATTTTGAAACACCCATCCAAGGACCTAATTTCTTGATTTGTGGATTCATAAAATTCTACACATGTTACAATTATTCACAGCATAAATGGACTTTAGGCATTATATATTATGCCAAGTAATTGCTCCAAATTCTTACCTCAATACTTATCAATTGAGTGGCCTTAAAATTTTTCCATGCACCTACCCTCAAACTCTTGTACCTTTTTTAAATATTTGGCTCTGAGAATTTTTTAATTGGGTCTTTCAACACTTCAACATTGGAGGTTTAAGTTGGCATAGGTACCTTCAAAATATCTGATGAATGGGCTTCCTCTAGTCTAGAAATATTGGCCTTGGAAGTTGTTGCATAGTTGGATGTCCTCTTCTTCTCTAATTTATAATAGGCCTTATTTGAATATTTTCCACCTTTGATTTCTTCTACATCCCTTTTTTAACTATGCTCTTCAACAATTCTTGTGCCACATTTTTTTTAAGAGCTATGGATTTTGGTAAAGATGATTTTGGATGAAGAAAGATCTTTTTATAAAAAAATTTCCTTCTTGCTTTGCACATTCACCACCTTTCATTTGTGTGTCATGCATTTATGACCTATGCTCATTGAATTATGGTAGGAGTCCTATCACCTTGCATGAGAAATCCTTCTCCCCTATATATCTACATCTATAAGATCTTCACACATCCTAAGATTTTTTTTTGCTCAATATCCTATTCTAATCTCATTTTGCTTTAGCCAAGGCTAAGGTAGAGGTAATTTCTATATTTGATGCACCTTACTATGCATGGGGTAACAAGAAAAAAAAACTATTTTCTTTTACAACTAGCCATTCATGAAGCCTCATGATTGGTTATCAATATTGGCACTTTTCTCAAATAGTCATCCCAAATTTGAATATCATTCATTGATTGGCTCAGATGGTTGGTCTTCACCAATGCATATCACTGTTCTTACACCTTCCAAATTTGTGCTAATCCTTGGTTGATTTGGGAATCTATGATTGATATAACTTTTTTGGAATTTGCAAAGATCTGATCTACTTGATTTGGCCTTCTTCTTATGTCAAAATTTTCTTGATGTGTTGTCGATCATTGGTGTTTAAAATCTCATCATTCAGAAAAATATCTATATTGGCATGAGAAATTCCTAGGAGGTTGTTGACACAACCTTTTTTGGACATATTTCGAATAGTATAAGCATGTAGCATGGCTTGATAATTCCTCACTTATATATATATGCAACCATGATTGGAATAGGATCATGATTCCACTTTGGATTTAGCTCATGCCTATAGATATGTATGCCTGAGGGGGATTAGTATTTTAGATCTCAGTTGCCCATTGGTCTATCTAATCATTTAGGATAAAGGAGTGCATCTCATACACTAAGGCTTATGATTTAGACCATTCTTCCTATGACATCAAAATTTGATCGACATTTAATCCAGAAGTTGACAAGTGTTCAACATAACATAGATAGAGTGGCTCAAGTGAAATTTTTATCCTAGTTCCATATCGAGTCCTTAAGACCAAAATGGACCAATCCAAGTACAAATATTCCCCTAGTCTAGCAATAAAGTCTCTTGATAGGTAGATGTCAAAATATGTAGGTAGATCAATTACTACTATATCTTGTGTCATAAAAAACTTGAACATACATACAAAGTGAGTGAAAGTTCTTCTACCACCCCAAATATTTGAACCACACTGCCATAAAGTTGCACCATCCTTTTTTTATATAGGTTGGTAATCTAGATCCAATACATCCACCACTCCCTTTGGCATAACAGAATTGCTTGCCCTAGAATCTACCATACAATTATGTATCAACTTATATTTTTATATCAAATATAGATAGAAAGGAGTGGGATCATACTTGCTTACTCCTAGAGTGAATATTTTCAAGACTATAGGTGCCTTCTATTCAGTTTTCTCTTTTTGCTCCTGTAATGCCTTCTTTAGATTTTATTTTTTCTCAAGGATGGACAAGATATCAAAAATAAATACAACCATAATAGACTTCTTTAGATGGTCAACTACATTAAATGACCCAAGGGGATGATATTTTGAGAGGTGCTTGACATCTCTTTGGATTTAGTCTTGTCTACCACTAATGAGGAGTTTTTATTACCTTTGACTAGAGTATATCCTACTTTGATACTTATAGAGCTTTTGGATTGCTCATCATCAAAGGTTCTAGTGCATTCTGCCTTAGTAGTACTATAATGAAAGGTTCTCTTCTAGGCTTAGTTGGATTTTTCTAGATATTTGAGTGTTTGGTTGCATTTATTCTTCTCTTCCATCACTCAATTTTGACCCTTATCACATAATCCAATCAAACTTATGACTTTTTTACTGCAAGGTTGTCCGTTGTGTTAGATACTACATAGACTTCTCTCTCATCCTAGTTTATTAGGATCTGATCTAAAGGTACAACACTTAGTTTATGGAGAGATGAGATCATGGAAGTTTGACTTGCTTTTTATGCATAAATTCTTGAATAAGAGGTGGAAGCTTGTATTGGCATCATCTCACTAGATGCTTATGTAGATGGTTGGGAACTTTTACAAGGATATAATTGGATCAGGTAGGCATTTATAAGTGGGTAGTACCAAGAAGCAAAATCCTTCACATAGTTGTTTTGTATGGGATATATCTCCCTAGTGAGGTTAGTAGGTACGTGTTGAAGAGTAGTTGCTATTGACACTAATTTTTTGTTATTTTTCTATTCTTGATTAGTATCCCTATTGGCTTAGGGTTTGGGATAACCATTATAGGGAATTTTTTTGCCTTGGTTACCTTACTAGGAGGGAGTTCTTGGGTTATTCTGATATTGGAACCTCTAGTTATTTTATTTCCTATTTATAGACATCTCATTAGTGAGCATTTTTAGCAAACTTTTTATTGACTCATATTTAGAGTCACTCGAGGTAGCAAAAATTGAAGCAAGAAAGGGAGTAGGTAAGGGAGCGATCATTGTAGGTAATACTGATGTTGTATAAAAGGTTGTTGTTTGGATGAGTGGAAGGGGTTAATATAGATATTTCACACTAGGATAAAAAGGTATAAGAGGCCTAGGAGCCAACCTTCAAATCTAGATCAGATCATGTTTAGCTTGGATGGCTATGCCATAGGCATCTAGAATAAAATTTTCACCCCTAGCCTTAATCATAAAATAAATTTTATAATCTAAGGTCTTTAGATAGTATATAAATTCTATACCTAAGAGATAATAAGTCTTTATTAGAGGTATTACATTATTTAATATCTTGCAATATTAATGCAAGGACCTTTTAAATAATAAAGTCTAACATGTGTTTAATATTTGAGCATGTGTTATGTTATTTAGTATGAGTTATATGTGGATTTATGTAGGTGAGGTGTCATATTTGTAAGTGTTAGTTATGTGAGTTATGTTCCATGTTTATAAGTGATGAGTTATGAGTAATCATGAGTCTTTATCTTTATGTAAATATGTGATATTTAGATCTCTCGTGAGTATGATGGGATGAAGAGTTTATGTAAATGTAAAGGTCAAGAGTCTTGAGAATATAAAGAGTCTCATGTATGTATATATTAAATATAAAGCTTTATAATGTGTAATTGAATAACCATTGCATGTATGCATTGCTTAAAGTAGATTTTTTAAATAAAATATTCAATGATTTGTTCATTGTTATGTGCATATTATGAGAATATTTGATATTGAGATCCTGTGGAAATATTGGTGGATTGCTAATAGTGGTATCAAAGCCACTTTTTTTTTGCTTGATAAATGCCATGGTATATAGAGGACTTTTTTTTGAAGAGAAGTACGAGCAATGAGAAGTGAATTTTTTTAATACGACTAAAGGAGGGAAGAGGTGAAAGCATTAAATAAGATGTTAGACAAAGCCAATTTAAATTATCTGAGTCAAATAATCATAGAGAAGTTAAATATGGTGAGATAAAATGTTGAATATAATTAGAACATGAATGTTTGCAGGAGGCAATGACATCTGGAAAAACAAGAAATTGAGTTCAAACTTGACATCAAGATGTAGAAGAAGAACGTCTAGAAATTCAACAAAATCAAAGCACAAATTACATGTCGAAGATGAGCTGAAGCCTGGTGAAAATTATAGAGTGAAAATAATTGTAAGCACCTTAGAGATGACAAAGAACGTTAGGCAAGAAGCAAAGAGTGATTGGTTGATGTAAGCATAATGTAAATAATGCTCATGCAACACATAGGTAGGAGTTATAATTGGAAGGTGAAACACCTTTTGGAGAACACACAAATATATTAGATGCATTGATTTAAAAAATCAAAGGAGAAGCACCATTACCTAAAGTATATTTTTACCTTTAACTAATTATTTGAATGTTGAAGGAAATATTATAAGGTGAAACATAAAGAGACGATAATTAAGTTGAAAGGAGAATATTTTTAGTTTTGGAGAAAATAATATTTGATAATTGAGGGAGTTATAAGAAGATAATTGATTAAATAATGAAAAGTTAAAGAAGAATATTATTGACAAATAAATCAATTGAATAAAAAAATTGAAGGATAAATGTTGAAGGAAAATTTTGATGTTTGAAGAAGAGAAGAATTATTTGAAGAAAGAAGAAGAAAACTGAAGATTGAAAAAGAAGATTAAAGAATTAAAATATTAAGGAAAGAAAGAATTAAAGTTAAAGAAATTTGAGAAGAGATATTTTATTTGAAGAATATTGAAGAAAGAAATTGAAGATTGAAAAATTGAATTGAAGAAAAAATTGAAGAAATAAATTAATGATTGAAGAAAATAATTGAAAAATAATATCAAATTTGAAATTGAAAATAAAAGAACAAAGAAGAAAACTACGAAAAAAAAATTTAATTTTGGAGAAATAAAGAATACAACAACAAATAAAATTATTAGAAAACTTCTATTATGACAAATACAAAAAAAATATTTTCTAAATATCAACTTTTAATAGGACCTAACTTTATCCCATGGAAAATTAAGATGAGATCTATACTTATTGTTGTGAAACTTTGGGAAGTAGTAAATGGAGAGATTCATTCCAAAAGATACAATTGAAGGATCAATATTTAAATATGAATATGCAAAGGCTCTTATGTTAATAACATTTGGTATATTAGATGAGATTCAAGCACACATTATTTAGGTTTAAACTTTAAATACTACTTGGGAAAAGTTACGCACAATATTTGAAGGAAAAATGGAGCTACTATTTTACACTTGCAATCATAGTTGTATTCACTAAAAGTTCATGATGGAGAAAACATAGAACATTTTCTTAGAAGGGTAGCAAATTTTGAAATTTAAACTACAAACCATAAGAGAGAAAGCGAAATAAAAAATTCTTGTTTAAGTTACACTAAGAGCACTTCCAAAAACATTTAAGAAATTAGTCACCTCTATTCAAGTTCTAAAAAAAAACTATCTCCTTTGATGAATTAGTTAACATACTTCAAGAATATGAAATAGAAAACCAAGCTAGAGATGAAATGACAAACAATGCTCTTATTTCAAAGAAAAAGGTTTTTGCTTCATCTTCACAACATCAACCTAAATGGAGAAAATAATATTATCACATATGTAACAAGGAAGGTCATAACATAAATTATTGCTCATGCAATTCTCTAAGTCAATGGAATCACATGTATAGACCTTTCCAAATATACTGACAAAGATAATATCAACCTAATAAATAACATTCCACATCAACACAACATCTAAAAATAAGAAAATCAAATAGAAAACATGGTACAAGAAGTACAAGAAACAAAGAACATCAAAGAGGAAGAAAAAATTCATAGAGCCCTCATGAGAAGAATTATATATCTCCCCATCCTTGATAATACAGGTTCAAAAAATGAGTGTATGAATCAAATTGATAAGCAGTGTGACAAATATTGTAATAAAAGCCACTCAAAAATTCTCAATAGAAATGGAAATGATATTATTGATAATAAAAAATTAATTATTGAAAAGGAAACAAGGAAAAAGTATAAAAGCATGAGCCAAAAAAAAATTGATGGATGCTCCAGAATTGTAAAATTTATGAAAAAACAAACAAAAGTCTTGTTAAGAAAGAGAATTGAAGTACAATATGGATGGATAGATAGAACAAAATGGAATGGGATTATGGAAATGCTATATTATTTTTACAAGAAGAAAATAAGCTTGACAAGCATAGATTTGTATCTAAGTTTTGCAAAAATGAAGAAGATTCACATAACAACTTAGTGTGATGATTATAGTGCCAAAACCTAAAGCAATACCAAAGTTAGAGCAAGAAGACCAACACAAGAATCAAGGACTAAAAGCATATGAAGGCAAAAGATCTTCATACCAAATAATGTAATATAGTGGGTATTGGAGGTATTACATTATTTGGCACCTTGTAATATTAATGCAAGGACCTTGTAAGTCTAGGATGTGTTTATTATGAGTATGTATCATGTTATTAAGTATGAGTTATATGTGGAGTTATGTAAGTGAAGTGTCATGTTAGTAATTATGAGTTATCTGAGTTATGTTTGATGTTTATAAGTGAGGAGTTATGAGAAATCATGAGTCTTTATCTTTATGTAAATATATGACATTTAGATCTCTCGTGAGTATGAGGAGATGAAGAGTTTATGTAAGTGCAAAGGTCAAGAGTCTTGAGAATATGAAGAGTCTCATATATGTATATATTAAAGACAACTTTTTAATATGTAATCAAATAATCATTGCATGTATAAATTTTAAAGTAGATTTTTCAAGAGAATATTTTGATATTATTGTTCATTTTTATGTGCATATTTTGAGAATATTTGATATTGAGATATTATGGAAATATTGGCGGATTGCTAACATTCTCTTTAGGTATTCTATGCCATGCCTTGTGAAATATAAGGTTAAAATCATCCATATCCTCCATCAGTTCTCTCTTTATAGTTGAAAAGTATTCCAAGAGAGGCACTCCATCTGTCTTCTCTTTGAATCTCTCTATAAATAGGGCAGTTACCTAGTCCTAGTCAACAATTAAGTGTGATTGAAGTAGCGCTTACCATTCAAGAGCCTTACCTCTAAACAAGGACACCAAAAACCTTAGAGATACATTTTGCTCTATTACATTATAAAGAGCACATAGGATCATCATATGATTCATATGCTCGATTAGATTTGTCATGTCTTCCCCAGTGTAACATGGGAGAGATTTTAGTACAAACATTAGAATTTCATCCCATATTTTAGGTGTAGCATGAGGTCTCAATGGACCTATGTCATTCCAATCAAGGAACACTTTGGGTGGTGGAGTATCCATGTTCTAGCCTCTACCTCTTCTTCTTCTTAGAATGGTGTTAAGTGGTGGGAGAAACACTTGAAGACTAACAACAACACAAGATCTAGTGGCAAGTTTTTTGTTCATAAAGTTTTGGATTCCTTATTTTGAGTGTAGTTTCTAGGTGAATATTAAAGTTTCTCTATAATCGGGTAGAATGAGATCTTCACTAAAACCTAAATTTGGTATATTTTTGAAAGGTTGCTTCTAGATATTCATTATTTGAGAAAATTCATCAAGAGATATTTTTATATGCTTTATTTCAAGCAAACAGGAAAGGATCCTCACTAGATTCTAAGCCTTTTAGAGTTATTTTGATTATGTGACCAATAGAAATGAATCAATTGGGTCCCACTAAGTGTGTCATTAAACTATTATCCTCTTAACTTGTCCTAGTCAATAGATGTAGGGATCATATGATCAAACTATTATGTCTTGCATAGAGCAACACAATAGGGAAACTCTGAGAGCATGGGATGCAACTTGATTGGAATACCTCTAGGTTTTTTAACAAGGTAAAATCCTTTTAAGATGTGGTCTTTAGTGCTCTTTCTACTCTATCCTAATCTAAATAATTTTAGGGAAAAATAGAAAGAGAAGCCATTGAAAACAAAGATAACATAAAGGAAAAAATATTCTAAGCTAGTCGAATCTAACAAGAGATGATTCACTAAGATTATAATAAGATCCATATGCATAATAGTAAGACACATGAACACATAAGACTAATGCACCAAATTAAAGTTAACACTTCTTCTTAGCACATACAATTAAGCACAATTTGCATATACAATAAATGAGACAAAAATCAGGTAGTCACAACCTTTTACATATGCACATAATCGCACATACAAACAAGAAATAGAACATAAAAATTCTAGTAGTCATGGCTTCCAGTATATATATGTGAGTATGAAAGTTGTAATTTATGCCAATAGTTGTGTATTGATAGCTTTCTCATAATACCATTCAAGTTTCGAATTATTTTGTATAAAATAAGATGAAACGAAAGTTAATATGAAGCTTAAGGATTGAATAAGAAACTTGTTGATCCTTTGCAATACCTAATCAACTACTATTTATATATTACAAAAGAGATATTTTTTCTTTAAAAATTGTACAAGATATTCTAACAAAACTTCTCTATTGTCCCCTTGATTTGATCCTTCTTATATCATCTTTTAACCCTTTGAGATTTCTAGGTCAGTTTTGAGTTGCTGAATATTCAACTACCATCCTAGGGATCTTGAAAACTTATTAGAAACAACTTATGTAATCAATTTTGTTAGGTTTGGAATTGTTGCTACTACGATTGGAATGCTCTTTTCTTTAATATGTCACCACTCTTATTGGATTATCAAGCCTAATTCATATTGGTAGGTGACCCTTAACTCTTCTTAATAAATGTCTCATTACTTCAACTCATCTTCTCTTATGGGAGCTTATGCATCATTATTTATGTCTTACAACTTGATCTAATTTATTTTTCCTTGTTGGCTTATTTTTGCATTATGCTTTAATCCATAGAGTGCTTCTTACCTTCTCTTCAACTTCCTTTTATCTTATGATATGATGTGAACTATTGGCTGCTTATTGAAACTTTTATTTATATTTTTGCATCAAATCTTTTAAAACTTTTAAGGTCAGGCTAGATTTTTATCAATTTTTTTTACAATAGTCTTTACCTCCTCTCCCTCGTTAAACCTTTTGAATTTTCTATCATTCAAAAGTTTCTTATGTCTCATAGTCACTTCTCAAAATATTTCTTTTCTTTTCTACTTTAGAACTTTTAAAAATTTTGACCTTTGAAATTTTTTTTCATTTTTTATGCCTATCACTCTTCTTTGTTGCTTTTTGCCTTTTTAGCCATGCTGGCCTTGCAGGATTCTTGGAACTTTTGCTTGGATGTATTGGTTGAAACTTCCATAAAGTGATGTCTGATTTTGATCAAAAAAAATTATCCATATCTATATGATGTCTTCTTCCTTTCCTTTTGTCATTTTTCTTTGTCTTACTCTTCTTTCAAAATCTAAGGTAAAAACTTTGTGTGTAGCGAGAAATCACTAGAAGCCCATATAATATCCAATTCCCACCATCTAAAATGAGAAATTGGGATATGGACAATACCTTAAAAGGTATGATTCAAATGGATGTGCCTTTTACACAACAAAAATAGTGGATATCAAAAAGCATTTTGTCATGGAATTTGAAGCCTATGAATATATTAGGATTACATACAAGAATAATTTAAAATTAAACTCACTAATGGAACATTTTGAAGAATTGAGAATAGAAAAAAACTTATAAAAATTAATAACAAAAAAAACACACTGCAAAATATGATAAGAGGGTGTTGAGGCTTTTGACTTTGTTGAATGATTTTTTTTCTTGGATGTTGGTAAACTTTGAATAGGAGGTCTAAAGTTTAAATCCAAAAGGGAGTAGGGTTGTACACCATATCACATCTTGTACTAAAGCTCTTGGTCTCATAGAGTGTTGTGGTCTTTTAGATGTAGTTAAAATCATTTCATTTCACTTACAAGTTTTAATTCAATTTTTGTTCTTTTTCTTATCAATAGGTTGTTTAACTTTTGAGATTGTAAAACCAACTATGTTATAGAAAAACCATAAATTTATAAAACATTAATGTTCTTTCTCTCTATACTCATTGACAAAGATATGTAAGTATAACCAATTTTATTTACTTTCATAATTATAATATCTATCTTGATATGCAAGACCAAGAAGAGTAAAAAATAAGTTAAATATGCTCACCAACATCATTTACTATAACCCAACCAGATTTAACATGTGTAGTGGACATGCTTCAATAAATGGTTAACTCACACTTCATAGAGCTTCTAAATCCTTGCAAAAAATTTAAGTACCTGCATTCGTTATCTATCACTTATTCATATATTAATATTTAGAAAAAATAAAATAATATAACTTTAGTAGGGCATATCATCCAAACCATTAACAATATTTTTGCTTTATCTCATGGTACTATAAGAAAAACATGTATTCTTCAAAAAATAATTGTGTCCACAACTATTATAGATAATGCTCCTCGTTCAATAAAATCCATCCCACTCAGTTATTATGTGAAAAAAATATTTACTTAGAATTCCTTTCCCTCTAAATATGAAAGGAATTTGTTATTCAATAAGAAAAATAATTAAAAAAGAATAGAAAACCTTCTAATTCAATAATTTATAGCCCCATATGTTACAAACAATATCGAGTTCTCATATTTCATTTTGTAAGATGAGACAAAAGATAATTAAGGGAAAGAAAATTGAAAACTAGATAACAATAAAATCTATTCATAGTAAAGTTGTTGATGATTTCATATATACAACTACATATATATGTAAAACTGTAAAAGAATGAAAATATAGAGAGGAGTGTAGATATATCTTATGAATTATTGGCATAAACAATTCTACAAATATATTTTATACAAATAACAATGAAAATGGATTATATTATGGCTTTTGTACCTATGAAGTCTAGATGATCAAATTTTTAAAATGCAAACCCCTCATACATTTGGGTATGTCATCATTTTGCAAGATCAATTGTTGATACATAGCTTGAAGATGCAAGAGTTTGCATGAGTAATAAAATAAAATTTTAAATCATGATTCTGTAAGAAGCCTTCATATTGGGACAAAAGAAGAATACAATAATGCAAGTGATTAGAGATTATATACATGATGTTGTTCAAAATATGGTTAGTTATCAAATATATTAGTCATCAACTACTTAGTCCAACATCAATTTCATTGGATACTAATCAATGCATTCATAATAAGGGTTGTCATTATATGATTTCACAGTCCATGCCAAATAACATAGATGCACTTGAACTCAATTTCAAATGCAATTTTACAAACCCTATTACCTTTTTGTATGAATCCTTTGGCCTCAATGTACTTGAGCTCATATGAAATCAAGCTCAATTAAGTGTTGTTAAACCAACACAAAGTTATATTAAAAAACTCAATGTTTATTGGCAATAGCTATAAGTTATTTTTAATATGTAATCATTTATAATTAATCACACTATAATTATCTTTATTTATAAGGCCTAACAAAAAGTGTCGCGATGTCGCGACATGTTAGAAAATGTGTCACGATATCACAACATGGAAAATGTGTCACGATTTTGCGACATGTCTCATTATCACGACCAAAAAAGAAGAGAAAGAGCAAGTGGAAAAAGTGTCACGATATCGCGACATGGTGTTTTTTCGCGACTAAAAGAGAAGAGAAAGAGCAAGAAAGAAAAAGTGTCGCGATGTCGCGACATGTCATCTTCTTGCGGTCAAAATAGAAGACTAAGGGCAAGAAGGAAAAGTGGCACGATTTTGTGACATGTTAGAAAATGTGTCATGATATCGCGACATGGAAAATGTGTCGCGATTTTGCGACATGTCTCATTATCGCGACCAAAAAAGAAGAGAAAGAGCAAGTGGAAAAAGTGTCGCGATATCGCGACATGGTATTTTTTCACGACTAAAAGAGAAGAGAAAGAGCAAGAAAGGAAAAGTGTTACGATTTCATGACATGTCATCTTCTCACGATCAAAAGAGAAGACTAAGGGCAAGAAGGAAAAGTTGCACGATTCCACGACATGCAGCAGTGTCGCGACCAAATAAGAAGTGAAAGAGAAGGAAGGAAAAAGTGTCGGGATATCGCGACATGTTATAAAAAGTGTCACGATATCATGACATGGAAAATGTGTCATGATATCGTGACATGTCTCAATATCACGACCAAAAAAGAAGAGAAAGAGCAAGTGGAAAAAGTGTCGTGATATCGCAACGTGTTGTTTTTTCGTGACTAAAAGAGAAGAGAAAGAGCAAGAAAGGAAAAGTGTCGCGATGTCGTGACATGTCATCTTCTCATGGTCAAATGAGAAGACTAAGGGCAAGAAGGGAAAGTGGCACGATATCGTGACATGTCGTATTCTCGTGACCAAAAAAGAAGTGAAAGAGAAGGCAGGAAAAAGTGTCACGATATCGTGACATGTTAGAAAAAGTGTCGCGATGTCTCGACATGGAATTAATGTCGCGATATTACGACATGTCACATTTTTGTGACCAAATGAAAAGAGAAAGAGCAAGAGAGAAAAGGTGTCACGATATCGCGACATGCTAAGCAAGAAAGAAAGAGTGTCGCGATATCGCGACGTGGTGAGCAAGAAGGAAATATTGTCGCTTGTTGGAGATGGGTTGGACATGAAGGAAAAAGCGTCGTGATATCGTGACATGTTGGTTTGTCATGACCAAAAAAGAAGAGCAAGAGCAAAATGGAAAAAGGGTCATGATTTTGCAACATGTCATCCTTTCACGACTAATAGAGAAGAGCAAGAGCAAGAAGGATAAGTGTCGCGATATCGCTACATGTCACATTATCACGATCAAAAGAGAAGAGAAAGAGGAGGAAGGAAAAAGTGTCACGATTTCGTGACATGTTCAGAATGAAAGAAAGGATGTAGCGATATCGCGACATGTCGCTTTTTCACGACCAAAAGTGAAGAGAATAAGCAAGAGGGATAAAGTGTCGCGATATCGCGACATGTCGTATTTTCGCGACCAAAAGAGAAGAGAAAGTACGGGAAGGAAAAGTGTCACGATTTCACGACATGTCGGTTTTTCATGAAGAAAATAGAAAAGAAAGAGGAGGAAGGAGAAGTGTCGCGATATCACGACATGTCGCAATTGCGACCAAAAGAAAAGAGAAAGTGTTAGAAGGCGGAGTTGTCGACCGCCTTTGTTCCAAGGTGGGTGTAAATTTTTGTAAGGGTATTGCTCTTTGTTGGCTATGTGACCTTAGCAGAGGGCTAAACAGACTGTCCCTTTTGAGTTCTTGTCCCGTTTTAGCATTGTGCTATTGTTGTAATAGGTTTTGGGTCAACCTGTAAAACCCGGTTGTAATGAATATGTTCCTTAATTACCAAAAAAAACAAAAAGTAATACATAGACAGTTGGAAGATATATGTATTAAAGAAAAAAAAATTAATGTAGTTATTAATTTGTGATATATTATCTAATGTAATAGTGATTAAAATTATATAGTATATTTTTATTTTTCAAGATTGTAAATAAATTGTTTAAAGAATTACTGTTATATTTTGTAAAGAAAGATGCATATCTTTCAATACTATCTGGAAATAACATTGAGTAAAGGAATACAACACTTTTAAAAATATTTGTTTTTGCATACATTTGATAAACAATAAAGGAACCTTGGAGATATTGAAAGGGTTTTATAATTATAGACAAAATAATTCAAGAATGGTAAAGAGCTAGAAAAAAAACATTTGAAAACATATTACAAAAAGGGTGGTACTTGGAGATGGTCTAAATCAATGGATAACTTTTCTTTCTTTATCAACTAAAATAGCCTTTAGTATGTTATTCATTCAGATTTTCAATATATATATGAGATAATAGATGCAGTGGGTAAATCTATATAAAATAAAAATTAGACATGTTTTTATTATCTAATACATTGATGCAAATAGATTATATAATCTTTTCAAACATTTTAATGTGAGAAAGATCAAATTCCAAAAATATTTTCTTGAGATGTGACCTACTCAATAATGGTCACCCAATGCCATTTTAATTTCCATATAGTGGATCCAAGACCCTAAATGATTTGAAATAGTTATATTGCCATGGGATGCAACAAGGTTTGAAGGATTATGTATGTATAGGCTTGTTCAAAAGATGCAATATTTGAAGGGGTAAATGAATATTTGGATCATTAAATCCTTTGGTAATATATTTAAAACAAAATAGAAAATCAAATCCAAGGTCAATATTTTATATAATAGGAGCGAAATTATGAATCAGCAAAGCTAGGGCAATTTTTTTTTAAAAACGAACAATCTTTTAGGAGCCATATCTATGCACATAGTTGTCCGATTTAGACGATTCTTGTGCCATTTTGTGCATATTTTGAAATTTTTTGAAATGAGTGGCCATTTTAAAGAATCCAAGTAGTATTGATGGATATATGACCATGTGAAAATAACTATTCAAAACTAGTGCAGCATTAGGGTAATTTTTTTGAAAAAAATTTCATATTTTAGGAGCCATATCTTTGCAAAGGATTGTTTGATCCAACTGATTATTAGACCAATTTGTGAAAAATAAAAAATAAAATTAAAATGAGTGGTCATTTGAAGGAATTTGAGCAATATTGAGGGATATACAACCCTATGAAGTCAACCATCCAAAACAAGGATAGTGACAAATTTTCAGGTAACAAAAAATGAAATTGTAGATATGTGTCAACTAGGGTTCGGATGATGGGAGGAGCAATGGAGAGCTATGGATTTAGTGAGGCAATACATTATTTTTGGACAGAATTTTTTAGTTAAGTTTCTTTTTCTCCTTCTCTATCTTAGAAATTTTGCATGCAAATTATTATAGGTTTTTTAATATATTATAATTGCTAGAGGATATTCTGGTAAATTTTTGTAGAATTTGTGTTTTAGTTTACTTCCCATGGACTGATTTATAGCTAAATTCTTATAATATTCTTTAGTAGTAGAGGTTAGTGAGAAACTCACATAGGACCAATCCTTGTATCTCAATCATAGGATATTTTTTGATAAATTTAATGGGTCCTAGCTATGGGCTTTAGCCTTGAGAAAATGGAATGATAGGAGTTGGAAGTCTCCAGGAGTGATTCTATCCTTTCTTTCTAGATATTTTTTGTTCTAGGAAGGAAATAGATAGAATCCTAAAAGGGGGTCCTTGGTTTATGGGAAGAGCAGGATTCTTCCTTACCTGTTGGTATGAAGGCTTTGCACTTGAGAATGTAAATCTAAACCTAGTACCAATCTAGGTTAGGATGTATGGATTGACCATTAATTTTAGGAAATTGACACCTTTAAGTAAATAGACAACACTTTGGTAGAATTCCTTGAGATTTTAGAAACTACAAAAGACAAATTCTTGGCTATGTATGCTAAAATTTTGGTCGTGATTGATATAAGTAAACCTTTACCAAAATTAATCATGCCTAAGTGTGGGGGTAAGTTGTGGACCCAAACCATAGATTATGAAAATACATATTTTAGATATAGAATATGTCATAAGGTGGGGCATATTTAAATATAATTCCCTAAGAAGAGTCCAACATAAACATATGTAGAAAACCATAAGAGAAATTACAAATGGATATGAATGAGGATGGTTTTCAACTTCCAAAAAATAGTTCTAGATAGATGAAAGTAAATAAACAGTGGAGATACCCGTGAGGGATATTTTAGTGGTAATTCATTGGGTTTTCATCCAAGAGACCCAAGTTCAAACCCTAGTATGAGAGGAACATGACCCCTCATAAAAACCTATGTAAACTTAATTTTTTTAACCAATAGGGTCATGGTTCAATTATTGAGAAATATGGGTGACATAGCTAACACAAGGATAAAATCCTGATAGAACATAATAGGTTATATAACTTGATGTGATTAAGTTGATGTAAAAGGGAAAGGTAAACCCTTTCAAAACTCTACTTTTTTTAACCCACAAGGGATACCATAGTGATAAGTCCTTGGGTTTTCATCTAGAAGACCCAAGTTCAAACCCTAATAAGAAGGGACTGGGACCCCTCATAAAATCCCATGTAAACTCAATTTTTAAGACCTGTGATGGATACCATAGTGGTAAGTCCTTGGGTTTTCATCTATGGAACCCAAGTTCAAATCCTGGTAAGAGGAGATCAGGACATCTCATAAAAATCCATGTAAATTCAATTTAGGACCTGTGAGGGATACCATAGTGGTAAGTCCTTGGATTTTCATCTAGGATATCTATGTTCAAATCTTTATAAGAGGGGATTGGGATCCCTCATAAAAATATATGTAAATTTAAATTTAAGTTACAAGCTTACTGGAGTGGTAAGGGCTTTGGCCTCTCTTTGGGAGGTCCAAGGTTCAAACCCCACTTGGTATGAGAGTACCGAGACCTCTCATAAAATCCTGTGTAAACTCACTAAATAAATAAATAGTGGATACCAGTAAGGAAGGATATTGGAAGAAATATCAATTCTTTTGAGGCTTTAGCCTATGAAGAAAAAGTAGATCGGAGCTTAGAAGGAAAATATCTCCTATTCAAATTGAATCTAATATTTCTTGGGAAGAATCCATGGAGTCCATATAGGAAGATCATAAGCTTAATATATGCAAAACTTTCATTCACACTCTACCTCATAAGGTGGCCACTCAGTGTATCACTCCCCAAGTACTTAAAACCCCCATGTATCATGTGCCCATACCATATGCGGCTACCTCAAATTCCACCTCCCTACATCACTTGATTACTTCTACTTTCAACCTGGTTTGATGCCAATAACCTTAAATGTTCTTTGTGCCTAACCATTTTGAATTCCTATCTATTCGTTCTGCTGACTTCATGGTCATCAGAGAGACCCAACATCAAAATGTTATCTCCCTACCCGCATCACTTGAAATTAAAGTAGGTACTTTTATTTTAAGGTAGATATATTTGAAACCTTAATTAAGGTAACATCTGACTAGTTTATTTATCAAGCTTTGAACCACCCCAACCTATCCATATTTTGAGTGTTGTACCTTGCATGCAAACTCTATGATAATCTTCCTTTCATCAACAATAAAGGGTACATGGCATGGATTTGAGGATCTTATTGGTGATATGCTTGGAGTGGCTTAGATGAATATTTCCTTTGTGCAACAAACCACTATTTTTCTAGAGGAATTAAAAAAGAAGTACGGGAATGATGAAGCTAAAGAAGCCTCGGGTGCCCTTGTTGTTGCTAAGGATGTCTAATCCTCCCGAATTGACCTCTATTTTTGTTCTTATTTTCTTTCTTCTATTGTCTTGCATTTTATGTTTGGATCCTTCTATTTTTTAGTTTTGCAGTCCAGTTGTTCCTCCTAGACCGATATGGTCTATTTTGGTTTTTGTTCATGTTTAGGGTTTACCCTTATTTTCTTATGTTGCTAGGTAACCTTTGATAGCTTGCTCTATTGGGCCCACTCCTGGGGTTTTCTCATTTTTAAAAAATGTTTGAGGACCTTTTCAAAACCCTTTCTTCCAATCAACTAATAAAAAAATACAACAGGTTCAAAATATTAACAAGGAACTGTCTATTCAGTATGATCCTAGTTTAAGGATGAACATTTTCGATGAACTTAAGGAATGCATCTCATAAGATTTTTAAGACTCTATTGAAGTTTCATGCACCATTCAGGAGAATAAATTTGGTAGATAAAATGCAGTGTTAGATGTTCATACCTCTACCATTAATAAGGAATTATCAGAAAATGAACAAGACAAGTCAAAATCTTTCGTAGTAACCCAGGTGTTGTAGGTGAGTTGGAGAACAGAGGGCAATCCTCCAAGGGAGGTCCCAGGTTCAAATCTCCACCCTACCAAAAAGCTGAATTGGGTATCCAAAATCCAATTGATAATGTTGGTGCGGGTAGGGTTGGGTGTGACTCCCGAGTGACTTTGACGGTGTAGAACCCCCTGTTCATGGTCTCTCAAACCAATGTGGCTCCGCAAGGGTTTTTTCGCTTAAAAAAAAAGTTTTCGTAGTAGATCCAATAGAGGATAAGTCTAATGAAAAATAAAGTGGTAAAATAATATTTAAGAATATAATAATAAGACCTACTCCTAATACAAGCAAGGAAAAAGAGGAAAACCCTCAAATTATCAAGAAAGATCCAAGGAAGCAAGAGAAAACATAGAGAAAGGAACATAAACTAAGTTGGTTGAACTTCTCTTTACCAAACAATAAAATAATATTGCTAATTCATAGGTGGGGCTAGTAGTTCCTAATGAGAAATGATTACCATATCATGGAATATAAGGGGTGCTAATACCCCCTCAAAGTAGAGGTGTATCAGGGACCTCTATTTAAGTAATAAGCCTGATATTCTTTGTATCTAGGAAACTAAAATGACAAAGGAAGAAGTTTTCAAAACTTTGAAAGAAGTATGGGTGATATGTGAAAGGGATGATATGGATTCTAAAGGAGTGGTAGGGGGAATTATAACATGTTGAAATTCTAATAGAACCTCTTATGTAACCATTCATAAAACTAGGCATTGGATAGATTATTTAGTCACATGTTACTTTGCAAATATTTGTTTCATCCTTATCAATGTCTATGGACCTACATCTCAATTAGGTAGATTAGAATTATGGAGTGGGATTGAAGCCTTTATGATAATAAAATACCAAGAAACCTTATTTACAATCATAGGATATTTTAATGTCATCGCCAAGTTGGATGAAAAATTTGGGAGAAATTAGGAAATTAACCCAAAGTATGAGAGATTTCTCAACTTTTATTCAAAATAATAATCTATGAGAGGTTAAGTTTGAAGAAGATAACTATACAGGGACCAACAACAGGAGAGGTCAAAACCTAATAGAAGAAAAATTAGAGAGATGCATACTCTCGTATCATTGGATAGATGAAGGGACTTGTACTAAAATTAATACTTTGACAAGGATTGGTTTAGATCATTGGCCAATAAGAGTTAAAATGGTGTTAAGTGAATTCTAAAAAATATAATATTTTAAACATGAGGAGATGTGGGAATACCATCCTAAAATTATTGATATGATAGCACAAACATGCAATTCTTCAAGAAACGATGGGATGTATACACATCCTAAAACAATTAAATTAATGACATATAGATTAAAAGAATGAAATAGGAACATTATTGAAAATATTTTTTAGAAGAAAGAACTAAAATTTAAACTTTCAAAACTCCAAAAATATGATCATAATAATACAAGATTAGAGGAAAGGGAGTTGCATAGTGAATATCATAATATTTTGAGTAAGGAAAATAAATTTTGGGGTTCAAAATTGAGATAGACTTGGTTAAAAGAGGGAGATAAAAATACAAAGTTTTTTCATAGGATGGCAATAGTATAGAGATCAACATCCAAAATTAGTAGAATTAAATCAATAAAAGGGGTTTGGATTAAATACCATAGTGAAATAAAAATGAGGTAAGGTCATTACCAGAATATTCTATGATCAGATGAGTTTGAATTTATTAAAGGTAAACTTCTACAATAAGTACATTTAATTATAACAGATGAAGACAATAGGAAATTGATTGAGCCTGTTACTCTAGAAGAAGCTCATTTAGCTCTTTTTTATTTTGATAAGCATAAATCCCCATGTCTAGATGGGATCTCTATAACATTATATCAACATAATTAGGATATATTGAAGGATTATTTATTGGTAGTAGTAGAACAATTTAGGGTTAAACAATACATACCTTATAGATTAAATGCAACATATCTTACCCTGATTCCAAAAAAGAAATATGCAAAATTGTTTGATTCATTTAGGGGCAAAAGACTATGTAATATGGCATATAATATTAACCCCAAAGTGATGTAAATTTTATTAATACCTCTATTAGATATAATTATTTTAGAAGATCAAGGAGGATTTGTGAAAGGGAGATAAATTTTGGACGGGATCATAGTACTTATGAAGTTATGCATTTAACAAGTTCAAGAAAATAGAGAGCAATGATCTTAAAACTTGATATGAGTAAAGCCTATGATAGGGTTAAAGAGAATTTTCTTTATATAGTATTAGAAAAGTTTGAATTTTGTAAGAAAAGGGTCAAATAGATTAAATCTTGTGTTTCTATAATTTTATATTCGGTGTTGGTCAATGGGTTAGTAACATAATTGTAACGACCCAAAAATAACACAAACAAAAAATACAAAAAAATGAAAGAGTTTTTTTTTTTTTATTGAGGAGATGGATACATGAACCCTTCATGAATCCCTAACCCAACTAACATTTACCTAAAGTTTTAATCTCTTAATTTTTCTTGGAATTTACATCTCATGAAGTACCCTATCACAAGGTCGTATGTGTAGGCATATAATGTGTCACTGCAGATAAGCCCATATGTCACATCATTCTTGATCAGTTAGACCTATCACCCTCAGTCCATCGAAGGTATACATGCATCTCCATACCATACACAAATCCTTTGTGTAGGTATGCTACAAAAATTGTGAGTTAAGCTATCTATCTCGTCTCCACGATGAGTTATCTTAACTCAGATGTAATATCTTTACAACTTAGTCATTTATATCCCTAAGGGGGTCTCAATTCCCTTAGGTCTCATATGTTCACCCTAAGAGGTCCTTAATTCCCTTAGGTCACCTCTGATTTCACCCTAAAACTCTACTCTTATATTTCCATCATCAAGCAATCAAACAATGATACATCTAATTATTATAACAACATGAATCAAACAAACAATAATGGAGGAAATAAAGCAAGCTTAATACTAAAGAAAATAATTCACATAATATAACCAAATACAAAAATAAAGGAAAAGTACCTTCACTAAATCAATGAACACTCAGCTCATTATATCACACATGATAAGTATTTCTTACTTTAAATATTATCACATTATCTACATCGGGATATCTCCCCACAAGTCTATTCTATTTTATCATAAGTTAAGCAATGTTTGATACAAATACTTATGTTTTTTTTCCATGGAACTCCTTGCTTCTCCTTGCTTCCCATTGGTTCTTTGAGGGTGGTAGGGGATTAGGTTACTCATGGTTCAGTATAGGCATGCCTTTAAATGCATCTATTCATTTACTTTACCAAATTACAACTATACAAACATTCATTTAAGTTTCTAACCATCTAATGCATAATGGATATCATAAAAGAACCCTTACTTTTATTTTCACCTCTCAAGTTCCTTTAGAGAGTCATCCAATACGTACTTCTTAGATCAAGTTCCAACTTAAATCAAATTCATTCATGTCTTAAAGCATTAAATTCTCATTCCCTTAACATTTAAAACAATCCCTTTTCTTTTGATTCCCTAAATTAAAGTCCCATAACTTTAATTCAAATAATAAATCTACATTCCTTTTTAATTCCCCATTTCCATTCAATCAACTACTTTTTAAAGCATTAAAGTCCCATACCTTTGACCTTTAAAACCAGCATTCATTCATTCCCTAAATTGAAGTCCCATAACTTCAATTCACGAATAAATCCACATCTCTTTAATTTAAACTCCTAAGATATTCAACCTTAATCAAAGGGGTTTTATTTTAAATTAAAAACCTTAAATACATTTCATTAAAATCAAATGTTCTTTCCTAATTGAAAACCTTACATAAATATTTTATAAATCAAAGGTTCCTTTTAATTAAAACCTTAAATACATCTCATATAAATCAAAGGTTCATTTTAATTAAAACCTTAAATAAATCTCATATAAATCCAAGGTCCCTTTTTAATTAAAAGCCTTCAATAATCCTATATGAAACAAAGGTTCCTTTTAATTAAAAACCTTCATTATATTTTATGTGACACTAAGTTTTCTTCAATTAAAATCCTTAAATACATTTCACAAAATCAAAGGTTCCTTTTAATTAAAAACCTTAACTACATTTCATCAGGGTTTTGCATAGTGGCGAATTTCGGAATTTAGCGCAAATATTCGGATTTTCAAAATGTTAATTTTACAAATTTTGGGACCATAAAGGTCGGCCCATTCGCCCAAAAATTTTGGGATCCAATTTTTTTAAGGGTAAATTCACCCCATTGTCATAAGGTTTACCACCTAATTTTTTGATGCAGGAGCATCCAGTGGCGGCCGAACAACCTTGCATCTACAAGAAAATTTCTCAGTATTTGCCTTGGTGTCATGAAATCGCGACAGAAAAAGTGTCGCAAAATCGTGACAGGCAGCAGGAGAGAGAGAGTGTCATGGAGGATGTCGCAATTTCGTGACATGTCATGAAATCGCGACACAGAGCAGTCGGGCACAGAATGCGTGGAGGATGTCATGAAATCGTGACATGTCACGAAATCATGACATGTCACGAAATCGCGACGTAGAGAAGCTAGGCGCAAAAGGCGTGGAGGATGTCACGATTTCATGAAATGTCATGAAATCGTGACACAGAGTAGCCGGGCACAGAAGGCGTGGAGGATGTCATGATTTCATGACATGTCACGAAATCACGACCATCACGAAATCATGATCGTCGTAAAATCGTGACGCAGAGCGGCCGGGCGCAGAAGCCGTGGAGGATTTCATGATTTTACATGTCACGAATTTGTGACCGTCACGAAATCATGACGTAGATCATCCAGGAGGAGGAGCCAAGGAGATTGTCATGATTTCATGACATGTCACGAAATTGTAACCATCGCAAAATCACGACATAGGGCAACCGAGAGAAGACACCAATGAGAATGTCATGATTTCACGACATGTGGTAAAATTGTGACCAGCAGCAAGAGGAAGAAGATGCCAAGGAGATTATCGTGATTTTGTGACATGTCACGAAATTGTGACTGGAGTAGAAAAGTGGAGGCATCCGAAGGAAGATGTTGCGATATCACGATATCACGACCAAAAGGGAGAAGGAGCACAAGGAATCCAAAACGTCGTGATATCACGACAGGAAGAGAAGAAGATGAGGAATAAGGAGGAAACATCATGAAATCATGACGGGTGGTATTTTTAGGGACTGTTACAGAATGACACGTGGCAGCATAGAGCAACATGTGGCACGTGCAATAAAAATAGGCACAGACAAACAGTTAATGAAAGACGTTACGCCAGCTACAAAGGATGTTATGGATTGCAGTTATGGAGCAGACGAAGACGAACAGTCATGGTGGAAATGAATCGAAGGACCGCCAGATGGAAGACGAAGAGTCACACAAAAATTTATAAAAGGATGAAGCAGAGGCATGTACGGGGGTTGGAAACAGTAGTTGCAGAGTTGGATAACTGCAGTTGCAGAGTTGCACAGTCGTGTTGCAGAGTCGAGGGCCGAGAGCCATTCTGAACTGGCTTGAGTGCTTTTCCTTCCATAGTTGCAGAGTGAGAGATCTACAACAGAGAGTGAGAGAACTGTGCCTGTGCGCTAGTTAGTGAAAGAACTAAGCCTAAGAGCTAGTTTCTACGGGCTGTTATTGTAATCTTTGCAAGTTATTTAATGAAATGTTGAGATTTCATTTTCTTGTAAAGCGTGTGTTCCAATTTTTTACTTGAAATTTTGGATTTGGTAGGTGGCAATTTTTGTGTCCCCATCAAGTGGTATCAGAGCTGAAAGTTCTTGAGTGTGTAACAGATCGTCAGACGTGAGGCAGTTACACCAGGATCTGTGGAAAGGCTTGTGAGAGAGTGAGCAGAATGTCTCCAAGAAGAAACCCTATTGGTGGGAGAGGCATGGCGACAGCAGAAGATGTCCAAGTTTTGCAGAGGCAAATGCAAGCCCTGCAAGAGGAGTGGCTTAGAAGATATTTGTAGAGGCAAGTGAAAGCCCTGCAAAAGAAGCTTCTCATAATGGATTTACAGAAGCAAGAGGAGCTGCATAGAAAGCATGAAGATAAACTGAGAAGTAGAGGCCAAGAAATAGAGTTGAATCGGACTGCAAAGGCAGGTGCACGTTTGGAGATGTTGTAGGAGGTGGCAACCGAACAACATAGAAGTGAAGATCACTTCTCCATCAACCCCGGGTGTCTGATGCAGGAGCATCCAGTGGCGGCCGAACAACCTTGCATCTACAAGAAAATTTCTCAGTATTTGCCTTGGTGTCGCAAAATCACGACAGAAAAAGTGTCATGAAATCACGACAGGTAGTAGGAGAGAGAAAGTTTCGTGGAGGATGTCACGATTTCGTGACATGTCATGAAATCATGATCGTCGCAAAATCATGACGCAGAGCAGCCGGGCACAGAAGGTGTGGAGGATATCGTGAAATTGCAACATGTCATGAAATCACGACCGTCGTGAAATCCTGATGCTAAGTAGCCAAGTGTAGAAGGCGTGAAGGATGTCATGATTTTGTGACATGTCATGAAATCATGACCATCATGAAATCATGACGTAGAGCAGTCAGGCATAGAAGGCATGGAGGATGTCGTAACGTCACAAAATCACGATCGTTGCGAAATCACGATGCAGAGTGGTTGGGCACAGAATCCGTGGAGGATGTCATGATTTTGTGACATGTCACAAAATCATGACCATCACAAAATCACGATGCAGGGCAGTCGAGAGAAGACACCAATGAGAATGTCACGATTTCGTGACATGTCACGAAATCGCAACCAGCAGCAAGAGGAAGAAGATGCCAAGGAGATTGTCACGATTTCACATGTCGCAAAATCACGACCAGAGTAGAAAATTGGAGGCATCCAAAGGAATATGTCACGATATCATGACCAAAAAGGAGCGTAGGGAAGCCAAAACGTCACGATATCGTGACATGTCGTGATATCGCAACAGGAAGAGAAGAAGACAAGGAAGGAGGAAACGTCACAAAATCGCAACGGGTGGTATTTTCAAGGACCGTTACAGAATGACACGTGGTAGCATAGAGCAACACGTGGTGCATGTAGTAAAAATAGGCACAGATGAACAGTTAACAAAAGACATTACGCCAGCTACAAAGGACGTTACGGATTACAGTTATGGAGCAGGCGAAGATGAACAGTCGTGGCAAAAATGAATTGAAGGACCGCCAGATGGAAGATGAAGAGTCACACAAAAATTTATAAAAGGATGAAGCAGAGGCATGTACAAGGGTTGGAAACGATAGTTGCAGAGTTGGATAATTGCAGTTGCAGAGTTGCACAGTCGTGTTGCAGAGTCGAGGGCCGAGAGCCATTCTGAACTAGCTTGAGTGCTTTTCCTTCTATAGTTGTAGAGTGAGAGATCTGCAACAAAGAGTGAGAGAACTATGTCTGTGCACCAGTTAGTGAAAGAACTAAGCCTGAGAGCTAGTTTTTGTAAAGCCTGCGGGCTGTTATTGTAATCTTTGCAAGTTATTTAATGAAACGTTGGGATTTCATTTTCTTGTAAAGCATGTGTTCCAATTTTTTGCATGAAAATTTGGATTTGGTAGGTGGCAATTTTCGTGTCCCCATAATTTTTGCCCTAAATTTATTAAAAATAAAAAATATCCCGCCCAATTTGTCCCTTGTACCCCATTACATATAGTTTAACCATAACAGTGCTTCTCAGACAATTACAATATTATTTTTTTGGATAGTGAGTGATACAAAGTAGATGATTGACAAAACATGAGTCCATGATTGACAGAAGGTGAGTGGTTGAATTATTATCAATTACCATCTACCATTCACCTTCTACCACTCGCCATCTGCTACTCACCATCTTCAACTCGCCTTGTGCCACTCGCATTGTGCCACTCGCCATGTGCCACTCACCATGTGCCACTTGTCATCTACCACTCGCCATATGCTAGTCATCTTATGCCACTCACCTTATGCCAGTCACCTTCTACCAGTCACCAGTAGAAGGCAACTGATACATGGTGACTGACAATCATTTCATAGTTTTAGGAATCAAAATATATCCAAACATAGGCATATTTTTACTCGTTGGAAATCTCTTTTCAAGCTCGATCTAATGGTGGTATTTTTATGAATTTTTAAGATGATTTAATAGGTCAAAAGTAGTCCCAAAGATGGTGGTGAGGAGGTAATATCATTTTGAGGTAGATTTTGACCTACTAAATCATCTCAAAACTTCATAAAAGTACTACCATAGATCGGGATTGAAAAGAGTTTTCCAACGAGTACAAATATGTGGATATATTTTGATGCTTAAAACTATGAAATGATTGTTATTCACCATCTGCTAGTTGTCTTCTGCCAGTCATCATGTGGCAATTGGTAGAAGGTGAGTGGCATAAGGTGACTAGCATAAGGCGACTAGCATATGGCGAGTGGCACATGGCGAGTGGCACAAGGTGAGTGGCACAAGGCGAGTGGCACAAGAAGAGTGGTAGATGGCAACTGATACTCATTTCATAGTTTTAGGCATCAAAATATATTCAAACATAGGCATATTTGTACTCATTGGAAAGATCTTTTCAAGGATGATATAATGGTGGTATTTTTATGAAGTTTTAATATGAATTAATAGGTCAACAGTAGTCCCAAATATGGTGGTGAGGAGGTAATGTCATTTTGAGGTAGATTTTGACCTCCTACATCATCTCAAAACTTCATAGAAGTGCTACCATTAGATCAGGATTGAAAAGAGTTTTTAAACGAGTACAAATATACCTATTTGGATATATTTTGATGCCTAAAACTATCAAATGATTATCAATTGCCCTCTACAAGTCACCTTCTTCTAATTGCCATGTGGCAACTGGAAAAAGGTGATTGGCATAAGGCGAGTGGCGTAAGGTGACTGGCATAGGGTGAGTGGTACAAGGCAAGTGGTAGATGGCGAGTGGCACAATGTGAGCGGCACATGGTGAGTGGAACATGGTGAGTGGCACATGGCGAGTGGTACAAGGTGAGTGGCACAAGGTGAGTGGCAGATGGCAATTGGCAGATGGTGACTAACACTCATTTTATAGTTTTAGGCATCAAAATATATCCAAACATAGGCATATTTGTACTCATTGAAAATATCTTTTCAAGACCAATCTAATGGTGGTATTTTTATGAAGTTTGAAGATGATTTAATAGGTCAAAAGTAGTCCCAAAGATGGTGGTGAGGAGGTAATGGCATTTTGAGGTATATTTTGACCTACTAAATCATCTCAAAACTTCATAAAAGTACTACCATTAGATCGGGCTTGAAAAGATATTTCCAAAAAGTATAAATATGCCTATTTTTGGATATATTTTTATGCCTAAAACTATGAAATGATTGTCAATCACCATCTGCTAGTCACCTTTTGCTAGTCGCCATGTGAAAACTGGTAGAATGCGACTGGCATAAGGCGACTAGCATATGGCGAGTGGCACAAGGTGAGTGGCACATGGCAAGTGGCACATTGTGAGTGGCACTTGGTGAGTGGCACATGGCAAGTGGTACAAGGCGAGTGGCATAAGGCGAGTGGCAGATAGCGAGTGGTAGATGGCAACTAGTAAAAGGCAATTGGCAGATGGCAACTAATATTTATTTCATAATTTTAGGCATTAAAATATATCCAAACATAGGCATATTTGTACTCTTTGGAAATCTCTTTTTGATCCTAATATAATGGTGGTATTTTTATAAAGTTTTAGGAAAATTTAATAGGTCAAAAGGGCCCCCAAAAAAAGTTATAATTTATGTGCAAAATTTTTGAAAATTCGCCATATTTTGATAATTGTTTTGTAAAAATTTTAAAAATTTGCCTCATAGTTTATACATAATTCACCTATATTTGCCCCAAATTTATAAATACTTTTTCAGTACTACCCCTTATGCATAACCCTACATTTCATAAAACCAAAGGCTCCTTTTAATTAAAAACCTTCTCTACAATTCATAAAATCAAAGGCTCCTTTTAATTAAAAACCTTTTCTACATTTCATAAAATCAAAGGCTCCTTTTAATTAAAACCTTAAATACATTTCATAAAATCTAAGGCTCCTTTTAATTAAAACCTTAAATACATTTCATAAAATCCAAGGCTCCTTTTAATTAAAAACCTTATCTACATTTCATAAAATCCAAGGCTCCTTTTAATTAAAACCCTTATCTAAATTTCATAAATCCAAGGCTCCTTTTAATTAAAATCTCAAATACATTTCACATTAAACAAAGGCTTTATTCTATTAAAAACCCTTAATTATATTTCACTTGAAACAAAGGCTCTATTATTTTAACTAGAACAGTTATACAGCACCTTACCTAACGAAGGGTTCGCAACTAGAGTTCAATGCCTTCGAACATGCATAGCACTCACTGCTAACACCCACTGGTCTGTCGAAGCACTCACTAAGCTCTCACCTAAGCATTCACTAAAGTGCTCATTGTATTTTACAGTGCACAACTCACAACATAGCCTATGGTGATTGCTCACACACAGCATTCACCTATCATAAGGGAGGTTTTTCTCTTAAACTACAACCATAGATCGGGTTTAGTTAAAACATAGTGCTTCCACATGGTGGTTTCACAACACACATAGGATGATTCCTATTTAAGCACAGTGCTCCTCACATGGTGGTTTCACAACACACATAAGGTGATTCCTATTAAAATACAGTGCTCTTCACATGGTAGTTTCACAACACACACATAGCGCTTCCACAAGGTGGCTTCTGTTAGCACCCAGTACTCTTCATATGGTGGTTTCACAACACACACATAGTGCTTCCACAAGGTGGCTTCTGTTAGCACCCAACGCTCTTCACATGGTGGTTTCACAACACATGCATAGCGCTCAGCACTTACACAACATAAGGAGGTTCTCTCAACCACATAGCGCACAATGCTTTCACACGGTATAAGGAGGTTCTCTCAAACACATAGTACACAACACTTTCACACAACATAAGGAGGTTCTCTCAAACACATAGTGCATAGCACTTTCACACAGCATAAGGAGGTTCTCTCAAACACATAGTGCACAACGCTTTCACACGGAATAAGGGAGATTCCAAACCACATAGCACACAAGGCTTTCATAGCATAAGGAATATTCCAAAACACATTGCATACAATGCTTTCATAGCATAAGGGAGATTCTTTTAAAAACATAGTGCATAGCACTTATATGCAACAATCCCACATAAATTAAAATTGGGTTTTAGATTTAAAGCAACCCAACCTTAACTCCTATGGAGATTGGAAATATGGAAACATCTAGCTGCCCTCCTCTTATCCTCTAGTGCATTCTTCTCATTATCTATGTCTCTCATATGTATTTGTGTCTCTATTCTTGCTCTCTCCTCGTCCGTCTGTGCTCTCCCTCTCTCTCTATTCGTCTCTCTTTTCCTTCCCTTCTTTCTTATGTGCATGTCCACCTAGGTGGCTCGTCCACCATCCACTCAAACCTTGAGCCCCTGTCTTTCACCTTTGCTCTTCAATGCAGTGTCCCCTATCCCTTGTGTGTTCTCCCCATATTTTCCATATTTAGAAATTAGTAGCCTCGTAGGCTATTTCATAGGTTTCTTTGCATAGGAAAGGGATGATTACATTTTATTTTTAAAAGATGAAGAATGACCCTTTTTTTAAATATCATTCTTATGATATTTATCAATATTTAAATATATTACTTTTACTTACACAATTTTTTTATTTTTTATATTTTTAAATAAAATATATATTATTATATATAATCTTTTCTTTTTTAAAATGAATTATCTTTCATTCAATTCAATTAATTAAATTCTTTTAATGAATCCTCTATTATTTTTTGCTAAGTTAAGTTTATATACAAATTGGATTTTTTAAGAGGATCCCAAAACCTTATAACAAAAAGGGTTGTAGCATCGAGATTTTAGGCAATGCCTTAGTACATGGAAATAAACATAAACCGAAAGGGAAGGAACCAAAAAAAACATTGATCCAGCAGAAATACCAGATTCTAGTACCAACTAGTGAGACCCACTTTGCCAAAACACCATCCTCCCATTGTTGTCAGTCTAGGATCCTCTCGAGGGAGGATACAACGCACCTACCCAGACCTGAGTAGGGAGAGCAGGAAGGCCAAGAATAGCCTAAAACTAGATATCCTACCCAAAAACCAGAAGCAAGAATTTTTAGAAATTTGAAGAGGATCCTCGCCTAGGGACGACCCGAGATGCACCCTAGGGTGTAGCAAAGCAATAAGCAGTCGCGCGAGTAAAGCAACAAGCAACAACAAGATACAGTCCAGGGTGTATTAGTTGGATAGCCTAGGAAATGTTATTAGGATCCTCAAACAAAAACAATGGGAAGCCTTCGCTTGATCTTGTAAAGTGGAACAATACTACTAAGGATATCTATAGGCCAAGGTATCCCTGTGCATGGTAAGGAGAATTACGAGGATGCTAGAGGTATCCAGGGATAGCAACAATAGACACAAAGAAAGGATCCCTAAAAACCAAAACTAAAAGAGGAAGGAGGGACCACAACTATAAATGCACTGATCTCCAGTCCCAGACCAAAAAATACTAAAGAAAATCCCCACCACTCCAGTAGAAATGCCCAGGAATCCACCATCCTCACTCATGAACAGATCCAAGGAACCAAAACTAGGACTGGAAAAAACTTATAAATAGAAAGAGGACCACCCCCAAGGCCAAGAATATTATTTGAGAGTCCATCGAGAAGAAGGACCAAAAGGCCAAATCCCATGAACAGGAACCAAACAAAAAACCTATGGATCCTAGACAAAAGTGACAACAAGCACAAATATGATATCCTCGAACACCTAACCTTGGGGAGCCAAGTTCTGCATGCATTGATCACAGGTCCCCTCCCCAAGATCAAGATATGTAGTAGAAACCCTAAGAACCCTAGAAGAAAGGACCAGGAACCCCCCATCCTTGCTCATGAACAACTTTAGGGAATTGGGACTAGGACTGGGAATAACCCAAGCATAGGAAGAGGCCCACCCCCAAGGCCAACAAATGCCCTGGGCGTCCACCAAGTAGCAGATCCAGCAAGAAGAAGCCTATAAAAAAAAACCAAAAAGGGCCCTACCCAAAGAGATGGGACCAGCAACAACCAAAGGCATACAGAGAGGAGTCATAGGCAAAAGAGGAAATTGGCCCCCCATACCAACCCTGAAGCCATGATGACCTCACAAGATACACCAAGAAGCAGTCGAAAACCCAACCTACAACCATCGTCGACTGAGGAGGCCCTAGGAACCGGATCCAAGCAAAAAACCTGCAAAAAACCCTAAGGAAAAGCCTGAGGTAGATCATGGAAGGGATCTCAGAAACATGCAGGAAACCCTAAAATAAACCTAGAATGCACCAAGCCAAGGACTCAAGCAGGGAAACCCTAAAACTACTGGGAAAAGAGCAGAAAGTGAATAAGGATATCCTCCCAAGAAGATCATCTGCTACAAAACATTCCCAGAGTGGGATGACCCGGTATGAGTCAAGGATTGGGCAAGAACCAGGGGAGGGGGAGCAGGGAGAGGTAGTAGTAACCTCCCCCTTGAATTAATCCTCTATTATCATGAAAATGCACACCTCTAATTAATTTAGATGTAAACTCATATATTAATTACAAAGAAGTTTACTAATGATCTGAAATGAGCCAAACATTATTTATTTAAACTTCATTAATTAATTTAGAGGAATCTTCATTCAGCATATGCATTTAATTTGTTTTCTTTCATAAGGGTGATGCTTTACTTGTGCTTCAACATAAAAATTTACCTTATGCATTTATATACATCTTGCAATTGTTCTCATATAGAAAACCCAACATTAATCTACTCAAGCCATGATGCAATACAGAGAAAACAAATTTGTACAACAACAAAAAGGTAATAATTCCATCAACCTGATCACCCATCTTAGCCAGATATTTTATGATAGCTACTATACTATCAACTAAAGCTCAATGTGATCGGTCATCGATGATTATTCCTTCCATTAATGCATACCTATATGAAGGTATCTATCCATGTTACCTTCGAGTACCTTAATCATCATTTTCCCTGATCTTTGGTACCCTCGTTTCTGGTGGGTGACTTTACCTATTCCACCTATGAGTGTACCTGATCCTATACACTTGGAAATATGTTAGTTTTAACATGCCCTTATAAATCAACTAAACATCATAAATTTGGTTTCATTGTTCAAACTAGGTATCACCATATCATAGATTAATACATTGTTTTTTTGTGCCATAAAGTTAGCTAGGGAGGGTCATGACAATAATCATTTAAATCCAAGAGAGGTCTTAGACAGGAATATCCTCTATCACCATATTTTTTCATTATTATGGTAGAGTTTTTTGGTAGGAAATTGAAAAATGCTAACAAATATGGGTTGATAAGTGGACTTAAGGCTAGTAATAACATCAACAACATTATCCATCAACAATTTGTAGAGGCTAGTAATAACATCAACAACATTATCCATCAACAATTTGTAGATGATACAGCATTTTTGGAAGGGCAAGGATAAATAATGTAAGAGATTTGAATAACTTATTAAAGGAATATTAAAGAGTATTAGGAAAAAAGGTTAATAGGACAAAATCCAAAATTTATTTTCTAAACACTTAACTAGAATCAAAGCAGGGATATGCAAATTACTTCAAATGGAGGAGGCAAACTTACTAGTAACTTATCTAGGGATACCCTTATTTGAGGGAAGAATGAGGATAGAATTATAGAATCTAATTATAAGTAAAGTTTAGAATAAACTACTAGTATGGAAATGTATATGGTTATCATTAGCAAGAAGAGTGTAACTACAAAAATTAGTCTTACATGTCATTCTAACTTTATTATATGTCCTTGTATACTATGCCAAAATCGATAGAAAAAATTTAATCTTTATTATACTATCCTTTTTGTGATTAGGTTTACATGTTAAAAATTAATTGTCTTTGGTGAAATGGAGCAAGGTATATGATGATAAAACTAGGGTAGGTCTCAGTTTAAGAGTTCTTACAGATGCAAACCTAGCTCTTAAGGAAAATGTAATTTGGAGATTGTACAAAGAGAGTCAAAGACAATCAGCAAGAATTCTTCTAAGTATGTTGAACCAATTAACCCAAGATTAATATGTACTACATTCTCACTTCCAAATAGTTTTGCTCAATGGAATGGTTAAAACAAATCTATTGATCTAGCGATTAATGGTCTAATATAGATGGTGGAAATTGGATAAAAAATTCCTATTTGGATGGATACTTGGTGTGATAAAAAACCACTCAATCTAGATCTAATTTTGAAACCATGGATGATATTACTTCAATAAAATATGGTGATAGGGTTTCAAACATTATGTACAAGGATTAGAAAGGATGATACAAATGGAATGAAGCTTTTTTTACAAGTGTACAAGACATTGATGGTAGGAGGCAATTGAGAAAAAATATAACAACGATTATTCCTAGGGGATCCAAGGATAATCTAATTTAGGAGTTGAATAGCTCAGAATATTACGCAACAAGAAGTGGATATAATGTAAAGTACCAAAAAATAGGAATATTGCAAGAATATGGAAAATATTTGGGATAGCCAATCAAAATATTTGTTTGGCTAATAGAAGAATTTTATCTTGGTATAACCTTATGAAAAGGGATTTTCATGACCCCTAACAATGTATTTTTTGTAAAAAGGAGGAGATTATAAACCATCTCCTGGGGCATTTCTCAATAGTCTAGAATCGATAGCAATAGATGCTTAATATGTTTGACAAATGCATGGTGATGAATGGAAAAATTGAAGAATGGTTAAAGCAATGAAAGAGTGCTTTTAAAAGTGAGGCTTTATAGACAATTTTGGACATATCAAAAGATACAATACTTTGGACTATATTTTTAGAAAGGAATAGAAGAATATTTAAAGGAAAGGAAAACAACTTAGAGGTAATGAAAAGAAGATATGTTTAGCCATAGAGGGGTCTAAACGAACCCTATCATCTAACCTAGTACCTTATTTGTAAGCAGAGAGTCTTGATAGATGGATTCAAGTCATTAAATGGAATTATGATGTTGGGCACAAGAGAAACAAAAAGAAGGTAAAAAATATAAAGTGGAAACCACCAGATGTGGAGGTTAAGTTAGATTTTTATGGAGCATCTAAAGGAAATCTAGGACCAGAAAGAGAAGGAGGAATAATTAGAAATAATCAAGGAGAGATTTTGTCTCATTATGCTTTCAATGGTGGACTTAAGACAAATAATGAAGTTGAACCTTAGGCAGCTTTAGAAGGGTTAAAAATATGTAAACAAATGAAATGAAATAGAGTATGAATGGAAGGTGATTATCTCATAGTAATAAATACAATTTTGAGGAAAATTGAATCTATTTGTAAACTCTCAATATCTAAAGGAGAGAGTTGTGACTTGTCAAGGGTGGGGAACTTGAGTACAACCCATTGTTCTCTAGGAAAAAAAAGATCAATAATTTACAAGACAACACAAATCAAGGGAATGGACAAAGAACCTTAAATGTAAGAAAAACAATTACTTTTTATTATCATAACTTTTTAGGAAAGAAGATTCATATTGGGCCCAAAAATCTAGGTAGATATGACTTGAGGAAGGGGATATAAACACCAAATTTTCATACTACCTCTTAGCCAAATTTGTCTTATCATTTGATTATAAATATTTAAACTCCATTGGAAGAGGTATTAAGGAAAAACAATATTTTAGGAAGGAAGAATTTAAAATCTCTATAGAGGAGGTATAATACATTTTTTAGTTTCCATCCTAATAAAGCACTTTGCCCACTAAGTTAAAATCTTGGGATTTGTAAAGAGTAAAATGTAGTTTTTGGTTGAAGAAACTATGAAAAAGAAGATCAAAGCAATTGAGATCAATGGCACATTTATTACATTGGTTCCTAAGAAAGTGTAACAACTCCCATACTTTGGTTGGTAAAAAAGAACATGGTTTTTATTTATTATCATAAAGGATAACAATTAAAGTAAATACCACTTAGCAAAACACAATCTACTAACAATGCAAATTTCATTAATCATTTAATTCATCTTTCTCATATATTTTAAAAGTATTTGATCAATGTCAAATCTTCCATATACAACTCATGTCACACCAGACTTAGGTACAATCTACTCAATTTACTAGTCTTGCTTGTATTTAAGCCTTCTCGGTTTACAAGCTTTAAAAGTATCCATTGATGTTGAGAAGAGAATATGGTTCACTATTGGTTCCTTAAGAACTAGTGTTGGGCTTCTTCAAGGTCCAAATTGAATTTCCTTTATCAACACTAGTTAATCCAACAAGGCAAGAGAAATATTATCCCTATTCTAAAAATAACACAATTATGAATATTGCTCATTTAGGCCTTCACTTAATCATATATTCCAATTGTGGTTGTATTTCTATTTCACAATTTTTAATTAATAGATATGACCCAATTAATAATCATAGTATAGGCAGAGTTCCAAGGTTCAAATATTGAGCCTCGTCGGACTGAATGCTTTTCCCCTTCCTGTTGCTTTCAACGGTGTAAAAGGTTTAAAATGATCATGGCATGGTGGTTATAGGGGCATACTGCATGAAGACCTGTATGGCGGCTTCTAGGGTGGACAAGATAGAATATTGTAGCGGCGATAAAAAGCCAAACAACCTATTCAGATTCATGGTGGCTATTGATTCCACCATGTACCAAAAAAAATCATAGTATATAACAAATAACCCCAATGTTACTTACTATTACTATTTCAAGACTTATCATCTATTATGAATTATTACATCATAGTCCATGTGATAATGAGTGTGGTATAACCACCCATCACGAGGACTACGCATCCACTAAAGGTCAAGGGTAGTTGCAGGATTAGTTAAACATTTGTTATGCCAAAATTAGGCATCCATTGTACTTAAATATCCATTATTTCATAATGTAATATATCAAAGCATCTAAGCATTAGCAATATCGGTGGTATCAGAGTAGGTCTTGATGCCTCAATGAGGAATAAAATTGAGTTCTTCCTCAAGCATCGACACAAAGAAACCTCAAAATATCTCTCTATTAAAAAATATATCTTAAGTTACAAGAACGTTGCCAAGGACCAAATCCTTGCTAAGAAAATTTTGAGGATATAAAATATTACTAAAGATCATAGTTGAAGAAGCAATTCTAGGATTAAAAATCCTACTAATGATCAACTTAAGGTAAGTTTTGTGCCATACAAATTTGTAAATAAAAATTTGAAGGTGATCAAGGCATTGGGATAGAACATTTCCAATAAAAATAAAGGAACCAAGTAGAAGAGAGACACCAAAAACTGCAGAGTAAAACCATTAAGAGGTAAAATAAGCCCACAATGCAAGGTTTGCACTTTTCTATGATTTGTTTCAAAAAATCAAAAAACTAATCATCATGAGGTGCACATGGACAATACACACATGGTCTCAAACAAATAAGAAACATGGGTAAAAATCAATCTCATTCCAATTTACCAAAAATAGGTTTTGTCTAATATCATGTCAACTATTAAGCAAATTTTGTTTCAATGACTTACAAATTATAGCTCATCTAGAGCTTTATATAAAACAATAATAAGTGGATATTAAATAGAGAGATGTCAAAAGCAAATACATGTTGTACCAAACAATCACTCAAAGGAGAAATTCATCATCAAGAAGTAAGCACAACAACAATAAGAAAGTGTTGCCCAATTTACAAATATCATTGGCTCCCAAGGAGAAGCAACACAACATTAACTCTACAAGTGACTTAAAAATTTAGATGTTAATATCTCCATAGCAAGATATCTCATTTACCTAGATGTAAAAGGTTTAACATGCTAAATGTAAAACATTGACACAATCAACATAATATGTTTTGAATTCAAACATGAGAAGATTTTAGCACTTTATAAAATCTCACATCTTCAACCAAATATTTATCACAGACATGATCCAATTTCAATAAGAGAAAATTATTCCCCAACCAAGAGTGGCATAGGCTGCAAATTATATAACAAAGATCAAACATTTTTGAGAAAAATATAACTTGAAGCACCTTGTTGTGCCAAAGAAAGCAAGGTTTATCTATGATCATTGTTTGATTCCAAAGAAGAAATAAAATTTGCAAGACTACCATATTATATTTTCAATGCACGTAGACAACATGTTGCCTGAAGGTAATAATAGTGGTACTTACATTTCTTAAAGACTTGGGAACTCTTTCGATAGTGGAAGAATGAAAAATTCTCAAGAGCAGGCTCAAGAAACTATTTTTGGCATTGGAAATATTATCATCAGCATGTTGAAAAATGTGGGTTGCCTAGTATTTATCGAAAGGTGCAATTTCCACAAGAAAATAAAAATATATATCCTTAGATCATTTGCAAGTTAATTAATAAAGTTTCAGATGCATCCATGTTATTTATCAAAGACTAATTAAATCTTGGTAAAAATAAATAACATACGTATGAAGATTATAAAGTTGCATTTGTAATATCCCACATTGAGAGTGGGAAAACTAATTGAAGCAAATATATTATTACTTTTCCTTTATTTGATTATAGGTGAAAAATAGAGGCACACATAGCATTTTAAAATGTTGAAATATTCTAAAGAATATTCTCTTTTTATTTTTCCCAGTGAGACTACTTTTATTGCAATTCAATGCATCAATTAAATTATGAGTATAGGCTTATATATACTTGTCAGAAAATATTTTTTGAGGTCAATTCAATGGATTTTTTTAATTTTGTGAGAGTTTGATATGGAAATTTGTGCACCAAAGTTCCTATTACCTAATTTCCAACTATTGAGGGGGAACAATTATGTTGTGTGGATTACCAAACTCAAAACACAACTTGAGTTTGAAGAATTATGAGAAGTTATAGATGGGACCATTACTTGTCCTGATATAAGAGATGAAGAGAAGATAAAATTTGACAAGGTAAATATAAAAGCATGATTGATCATCATGTTTGGAGTAGTTGATGAAGTACAACCATATATTTGTAATTTAACCACAACGAAATGTGCATGAGAGAAACTTTAGATAGTATTTGAGGTAAGGAACCAAAATTAAATTCTATTTCTACAAATTCAACTTCATTGCTTGAAAATGAAGAATGGATAAAAACTCAAATATTTCATGAGGATAATTACTAAACTACAAGCATCACTACAAACCCTAGGAGAAAATGCATCTGATAAGACACTTGTTGCTATTATTTTGAGATCTCTTCCTTCATAATATAATGTATTTGTAACATTGAGTATCACTAAGCAAACACCAATATTTGAAAAGAAAAGCAATCATTTAGAAGAGACACAAGATCTCAACAATGCTTTCAACAACAAAGAACTAATTCTCATACACAAGGATATCAACAATAGGAAAACAATTCTCACATGCAAGGATATCAACAACAAATAAATAATTTATAAACTTTGTGGTAAGAGTGGCCACACAATGAAGGCATGTTGGAATAATCCATTCACAAATGGGTCTCCTTTATGAGAGATGCATCAACAACAAGACATGTCATCATCATATAAGAAAAATTAAATTTAGAAAAGAGTACAACAAAATAATGTAGTAGAAGACAACCAAATTATATAAGAAGAAGAAAAATATCACATAGAATAACAAGAACATGTATTTGTTGCCCATGCTTAGCTAAGTCAACACAATAATGTTTGGTATGACTCTAAAGCAACCAAACATATAATAGGTCAAGAAAATTGGTTTCATCCAAGTTTGAGAAGAAAAACATCTCTACAATATAATGCAATCAAGGACATCAAAAATCTAGTTAATCACTCCAAGCCACAAGAGAACCAACAAGAGAACAAGATGAGCAAGTAAAATTTGCAACTTCAAATGAAGCATATTCAAGCACCTAAGAAGTGCATTTTGAATGTGATTCTTCTTTATTTGTAGAATAATTTGAAGAAGATGCCAACAAAGATAATGAGGAATCAATGCATTAAGAACTTAATATTCAATTATTAATAACACACCAAAGAAAATAATAATACATAGCTTTTCACAAATATCTTTTTCAGATGAACAAAGTCAGGATAAAGAAGCAAAAAGTGATTGACCTTATTACATCAAGTGACGAACAACACTACATCAAGTGATGATCAAAATATGAAATAAATATAGGTAAACACAGAATACATGGCAATGGAAGATAAACATTGATGACCAATCAACTCAATAGTTTATACACGATGCATAATGGCTCATGACAAAAGTCCATATAAAGGCATTAGAGAAGCCACATACTTCTTGCATTGATCTATAGGTATTATATATTGAATAAGTATTTTTAATAAGTGTTTTTTGAAGTGCATAATTAATGGAACCCAATACTCCTAAGTATTACAGTATATAGTCTACACTAAGGAGGGGAATTCCTTCTGCTATAAATATAGAGATTCCAACATCACCCTAAAAAATATTTTCCTTCAACTTTAAAGCCAAGAGCCCAAGCTAGAGCTACAACCAAGAGTAAGAGCCTAAGCCAGAGCTAATATTATGATGTAATAAGGGGGGATATATTAATACATTATAGTACATGTGATAATGAGTGTGGTATAACCACCCATCATAAGGACTATGCATCCACTAAATTTCAAGGGTAGTTTTAGGTTTAGTTAAAGGTTTGTTGTGCCAAAATTAGGTATCCAATGTACTTAAATACCCATAATTTCATAATGCAATATATCAAACCATCTAATCATTAGTAATATCATATCTGCCAAGAATATATGATTAAATATAAGGGATTCCTTCTACATGTGATTCCTCTTAATCTACTTATCTCATCAAGGAAGCTAGAGAGTGTTTGTTGAATTATAAAAAGGTCTAATATCTTATGCACCCATAATTATATTTTAATAAATTGGAAGAAAGGGGAATGTTCCCCTCTTAACCTCTATATTTATATCATCTCCCTACTATCCTTGCTAATTCTAACTAATTTAAGCTAACTACATGAAAATAAATACACAAGTTAAAGTACAAAAATTAAAATGCATGAAAGTAAAATTTGAAGTTTAGAGTGGAAGATATCAAAAGTAGATACATCCATAATCATAGCAAGAAGAGTGTATAACCAATAAACACATGATAAAATTGAATAATGACAATATATTCTATGCGTATGAAATGGAATTAACAAAGAACAAGAAAGTAAAAATGCTTAATTATCATACTCCACAATCCAAAATTCACAAAGAATGATATAATTAACAAAGAATATTAATTGTGGATCGTGTGATAATTAACAAAGAATGAGAATTAGAAAAGAATGTAAAAATGAAAAAATTCTTAATAGTGACATTGCATGTCAAAATGTTGTTATCTAGAAATCTACATTAGGATTCATTCACTCCCTTTTGCATTTTTACCTATTAAAAAGTGATTCGAGAAAATCACTCTTATATGGGAGCACTTCACTCTATTATGCTAGCATTTTTCTCTTTGGGGACCAATCATTCCATGTTATTTAGCACTTTTCTCCTTAGGAGCAAATCACACCTTTGGTACAAATTTTAAAAATTTGGTTTTTTGAAGGCCTCAATTAGTCGATCCAAAATGTTTTATACATCTTCAAATGATAGGAATCCCAAGGTAGTAACTTTTTAGTACATTACTGATGGATTTATGGGGTGTCAATATTAATTAGTAAGAGATCCTATATCTTGCCTTTACCTTTGGGCACTAAGTCTACAAAATTGGGATGACTACCAAAAAAGTGTAAAATTGATAGTTCTTCCTATTATCTTTAATGCCATAGCTTCAGTAACTTTTTCCACTCCTCATCTCTTGGCAGCCTTAGATATATGAATTCTTTAGTATCTCTTGTTATATCCTCATATAGGCTCTTCAATAACCCATCATATTTTACCACTATCTCATGTAGATTATCTAGTAAAGCCCTCAATTGTTTGATTTATTTTATTTTTGCTTGAGCTACATCTTTGGCCTTCTCCTCTTCAATAATTGTGTTAAAAATATCATCATTAATAGGCATATTTTTATCATCAAGCATGTCCAACAATCCAACATCGACTAACCCCTATATTTTCTTTGTTATTTTGTGAACTTGGGTTTTCAATGAGATCATTGTCATTTTAGAAATTTTTAGACCTCTCTATGTATTAGGGATCTTCTTTAGTTTCTTTACTATGTCTTTTCTATTAATCCACTTTTATTTGCCTCTGACATTGATAAGGTGGCCAATTATTTAAGTACTTCCTTGTGCCTTGCTTTTGCAACGAATTGTTCCTCTATTTATTATAATCCTTATCGTCTGGATAAGGATTGCCTCTATATTAGCTACAAAATCAATGTACTATTTAGCACTTGTTATATTATTCTTGATATTGTTCCATAGTGACTTCACTTCTTCCACTTCTAAGGCTAATATTATTTCTACTATTGCTCCTTCCTTTAGTCTCACAACTTCATCTTGGAGCTTAATTATTTTTATCTCTCTTGTTGGGTCATCTACATTTATTCTATTTTGTCACACTAATTATGATTTCTCTTGTTTGAACTATTGTCTTAGTTGGTTTTGCCCCTCAAAAATTTTTTTTAGAGAGATATTTTAGTTGCTTTTTCTAGTTGTCATATTTGACAAGTTTGGATTTTAATTCCTCAACTTTACATCATAACTAGGCTCCAATAATGTCCTTCCTTTGGGCTTCTACTTCTTACTCTATCTATTTTTTCTTTTGTTATAAGATAGGTTTCTCTTGATGCATGATCATGTTAGGGCAAATGGAGCTGGAAAGTATTTGAAACTCCACCTTGTACCTTCTTGATTACAAATGTATATATACTTCTATTACATTAATGCCAAATTTTATCACAATATTCAAATACTTTCTACATTTCTAACATTTTGGTATCAGAGCCGTATGATATCAGAATGAAGCTTTGACTTGTGAAATTGATCCAGTTTCAAAGGAATAGGAGACACCTCTTGAATTTCATGATAATATGTTGTTGTAGGAGAAACTAGGAAGGAGAAAACACAAATTTGAGTAAGGAGAAGACATTGAGTAGAGCAAAAAAATATTTTTTGTTCTTGTTTTTTTACAAGTGTTACAAGCATTTATTTAATATTAGAGGAATTGTAAAGTTGTTCGAGAAGAATCTAGTTTGTGTTGGAATATTTTGCATTATGAAATTTTATTGTTGTAATTTGGTGCAAAAAAAATGTTGTTTGAAAAAGAATGATCCATCTAAAGCATTACACTAACATTTGAATGTATTTGCAATCATCTTCTTTGTACCTTGTTGCCTTGGTTCATGTTGGAGATGCATAGAAGTAAAGAGAGATAAAAATAACTTAAATAGGATATATAAAGTTCTTTCCTAAAATATTTGTTTGATCATGATGTCTAGAAAATATTATCATCTAGAAGAGCCATTTGGAAAATTTGTCTGGAGTTGCCATATGAAGTCATTATTTGGAGCTGCCATATAGAGTTATCGTCTAGAGATACCATCTAGAAGTATTATTTGGATCTACCATCCATAGTTTCTATTTATATTTACTATAAAATGGGTTTTCTAAAGTGAAGCTTGACCTAACTGCAATGCATGGGCTATTTATAAGTTATCTTCCAGTGTAGTAGTGTTGTAAATTTAAAAAACATAAATTACCTACAATTTACTAGGAGGAAAGTGTTGATTTGTTGCAAGCAAAAATAGGTAGTCCAAAAATGGAAAGGAAACATTAATATATTTAAATTAAAAAAATAAATTAATAAAAATGCCACATGCTTCATGTGAAGCCTCTTCAAATCCTTTCAAAAATATTTTATTTTTATTATTAAGTCTAGTGCCAAGATGATAATTTGTCATTTTTACTACCCTAGAATGCTGATAAATTATTTAATATTATTCCTTGAAGATTCAAGTTGCAGGGAAAAGAACCCAAGCCCCCATGCCTTATTTTTTGCCTATAAAGACCTTCTTGTTTTCTTGCAGTTAAAGTCATTTATTATTGTATAATTATAGGTTTATATTTACTCATTGGAAATATATTTTTGAGACCATTCTAATGGAAGATTTTTTTTGTAGGTTTGTAAGAATTTTCCATGACTTTTAATGACCCAATATGTTGTTACCAGATTCATAGTTGCTAAAATATGACAACTATTCTATATGGAATACAAAGTTGAATATTCACCTAGAGTTTAAAGACTCGTAGGGAGTGGTATATAGAACTATAAAAAGACATGTAGCTAACCCAAATGAACAAAGAGAGTTTGATAAAGCTTATTATAAATCCAAATGGATCATAATGTTCAATGTGTCTGATGAAATTATATTTGTGATGTTATAACTACAAAGGATACATGGGATAAACTCGATATGGAGTTTAAGTCCAAGGATCAAAATCAAATTCTATGCCTACATAGACAATTGTATTTATTAAATATGAAGAGTGGTGAGAAGCTAAAAGGATTTCTATGATAGAATGCTAATTTGCAAATCTCTCTATTTGCATTGGATGAAACTTTTAATGATGATGAGCTTATTCCAATATTAGTGCCATGTGCATTGTCATTAATGTTCAGTATTTTGGTAACAACTCTATATGTGATAAATCAAAGTCCCTCTTTTGAGGCTTTTGTAAATTTACCTCAATAGGAGGAAGTGATTTAATATATGAAGACTAAATATGATTGTACTTTCCTCACATATAAAAAAGATAATAATTTGATACAGTCAAAGAAAGGTGGTGGACCCCCAACAAGCATGAGAACCAATAAATAGACAAAGGGCAAAAAGAGCATCAACAACATTAGATACAAAAAAAATATCACATGTTTGATATATAGAGTCATGTCCTCTAAAAGTGTTGGTTCAATACATTCTCACAAGGATCATCCAAGAATCCACCAAATAACTCATTAGGAGACAAGTAGAAGATTTTTCATTGGAAAATGAGGAATGCATCTCAACTCTAAGATGACAATGTACCTAAGAATGCTAATTCTGATGCAAAATTACAAGATTATCTATTCCATTTAGTCTCTTAATATTGTTTCAAAGTCTAGCCCTATTTAGTATGTTGATTTGAGAGTTACCAGAAACATGATAGGCCATAAGGATTGGTTCATAAGCCTTGATCATTGATATTACCATAGAAAATTAATACTTGGTGATAATTCAACATACACCTTTACAAGAATCAATGATGTTTGATTGTATCTTGGAGAGCATACTCATTGTCTAACTCAAGTTCGTTATGTGCTTGGCCTCATGAAGAACTTGATTTCTATGAATCAATTGATTGATCATAATTTACATTTGAATTTTTAAAATTAGATGCAAATAAACTATCTCAATTGAGATAAATATAGAGGTTTTATGGTCATTGCTCATACTACTATGTAACAACACAAATCTACAAACCCATTTTTTTAAGAGCACTTACAAAACAAAGGCTCTCAAGAGAGATACCCTTTAATTATTTTACCATACAAGGATTCACCGCATTTGAGTTCCAAGTCATTGTAGCTGATACTCAATGGATAGGAGAGGCCAACTCACGTAACTTCTAGGGTTCACCTTGCTAAACCTACACATTTAGAAGTATGCTATAAGTGGTCCCCCCACATTTCCTATACCCTTATCAATATATGACCATATAACCATGATGTAGGGATTACCCTTTAAGGCCCATAACACTTAAATGGGGACACCAGTTCCCTAACTTGACTCTAGATCTTCCTAGACAGGTTATTCAACGTAAAGCCTTAGTGCTTATTTACCATGCCTCCATGGTCTATTTAAGCTTATTTCTATTTTTATGACAAATAATATGATATTTGGATCCTTCACGATCAAGGATTCACCACTACTACCTTATGGATAGGTTTTTCCACACACCCAATCCTACTCATTCAATGTGTGACTACTCACAAGTACCCTTGCTATTGTATACACACAACTCCTTCTAGGTTCATGACATACTAACTATTTCATTCTCTCAACTCCTTTTAGGACTCTTGTCTACCTGGCTATTGTATTCATGCAACTCCTTCCAAGATTAGATTGTATGGTTTATAAGAGGAAGGATTCTACCCACCCCAAGGATATATAACAATATCAAAATTTACCATAAATTTAAACCAAAGCATTAAGTATAAAAGCACATTGCAATAATGCACAAAATTGATTTCTCTTAACCATAAACCAAACTTTGCTCTTATCAAAACTTGAATCTCAAAATATTTCCATCAACATTTATGCATTAGAAAGATAACCTATATCTCTATCATAAGCATACATTTTAAATAGTTAATGGAGCACATTAATGTCCATATCAAAATATTACTCAGGAGTGCAACTCCAAGCTAACATTAAACAACATAATCTTTTAGTTGTACAATAATCAACATTTAATGTTTAACTTAATAAATAAAAGGCCTCAAATTTCACATTTAAAGCAACACCATTCAACAAAATAAAAGTACCTCTTCATTTCATAAGGAAGTATCATAATCTATCTTTGGAAACAAGAGTCAAGATTATAGTTCTTTCAAGCAATACAAGATTTTGCTTATTTACAATAATATCATTTTGAAGAGCTTATGATCATCTTCCAAGGTCTTTTGCCAACTAAGTTTGCAAGCTTCTTTGATGGAAAAACCACCCACCATTTATGAAGTTTACATAGGGATCAGAATAGCTCTAAATGCAATGCAACTTAAAACATGCCTTACTCTATTATGCAACAACCAAGCACAACAAGCAAGCTATCCTTATTTTATTTAAAAGAACCATCCATTTTTAAACAACCAAAAGATTAAATCATTCCATATCAATCCAGGATAAGCCCATACTTCTCCTTATAATGAGACTTAATCTACATATATCTCAGGAATCATTATAAATATCTTCTCTTTTAAAAAACCAATTACAACATTCTAAAAAATCCAAGAGAAGCCCATACTTCTCTTTGTAATGATCCTTAAAACACATAGATCTTAAGAATTATTATAGATAAAATAAACATTCTAACAATTCCCAAAGAAGCCCATACTTCTCTTTGTAATGATCCCTTAATCTACGCAGATGTCAGGAATCATTACAAATATATTTTTTTCATGAAGCCAAAAATAAATATTCATCTAAAAAGACATGCTCCAATAATTATTATCTCCCAAATAAAGGATATGCTTTACTATACTTATATAAATATAAACAAAGTAAAACACTTAATTATGCTCAATATAAGTCCAAGCATGATGAGGTCAATCCTGATCTTGACAATTAAGGGTGTCCATTCTGGTTTGGAGGGCTATTATTGAAGGTTTGATGTTTTTTTATTCATGTATCAATTTTATCCAAAACTTTGGTTCTTGGTGCTAGCTAAGGATAGCCTTTCCTTTTGTTCCTCTCTGGTTTTTTTCTTTTGCTCTTTTCTATTCCTCTAGATGAGGATGTCCTTTTGTATTCAGGTTTTGGGACCCTGTAAAAACCCGTTTGATATATAAATTTTAGTCCTTTTAATAGATCAAAAAATATATATAAGTCCAAGCATTAAAATCAAGCCTTATAATTACTTATTAGTTTATTATACTAACATAAACAAAGTATTGTAACACTAGGATTTCTATTCAATCAACACTTTACTAAACCTAAGAATAATCAAAGCATTAACTTTGGACTTTAAACTTTACAACCAAAGCACATGAGCTAAATGTAACACCATAACACCAAAAGAAACATCAGGGTACTCAACTCAAGAATGAATGAAGGCTCGAGCTACATAGGTGTAGCAAACCAACACCCCAAAACACAATTCAATGAAATGCCAAGGACCCAATTCTATTGGGCAAGCAATACCAAAATCACTATCCTGAACCAAAAGGCATGACTCACACAGGGTGATGGTAAAAAGGAGAAAATATAGGTAAACTAGGGTTGACCAAATGAACATACAAAGGAAGCTCCAAAAATTGAAATCAAACCAAGCAACAGTTTACAAGAAACAAAAAAAAGTAATCAACAACAAGCCACCAAAGGTATTTCTGTTAGGGACTACACACAATCCATGGCTAGTGAATCCAACAATGCTCAGGCCATGAGAAGATAAAAGAAAACGCACATGGATATTATAACATGGGATCATATGTACCACAAACCTAGATAAAACTCGATGTAAAACATAAAGCAACACAAAGAGATTGTAAAATATGTAGGTCCACCCAATAGTGTACATAAAAAAAGTCTCAAATGAGCAACATGATACTAGGCATTCAAACAAGGCATCAAACTAACTATAATCTACTCCAAACCAGAATATCATGCACAAGAAACGTCCATAAGATCTCAACTCAAACAAAACATTCATTAAGAGATCAAAACATAGCATAACACCTAATTTAGCTCTCTAACATTCCTTGGGTTGATGCGTTGCTCCCTCCATCCTCCTTCCTAAAGCCTTCCAAGCCAAAAAATTCCTCCTCTCTACCCAACGCACACTCCTTAAGGTGCCAGGTGGTGTGTGTGTGCATCACAACATTGTAGTATTTAAGAAAACATCTAAGAATACATTCTCTCAAAAACAATGTGTGTCACCACAAGGCTTTATTGAAAAGCTAATTACAAATGTAACATAACGCTCCTTAATAAAGATATTATCTTATATTTTGATTAATATTTGTTTTTAATATGATTTAATTTCAACATAGAGTCAAAATAATTGTTCACATTTTAAATAAATTCATAACTCTCAAGTATTAATATCCAAAGCTAATTAATACTTCACGAGCCTAAGATATTAAGCACTTTAAAAATCTATGCATACCAAACACAAACATGGATTTCATTCAGTGTTATTTCACATCATTGTTTTATCCTTGAACATGTGGTTCTTTTTAAGATAGTCTAATGTTATCATTGACCTATTAAGGAGACTCATTACAAGCAATATCTTGATCCAATGGTGTGAATTTAAAATAAGTAAAATGCAAGGCATCTACATGGAGGATAATATTTCTTGTTACCTTGAGCTATCAATGATTGAGCTATCATCATCATTTCCCTAGGTATCCCTCATGGTAGGTAGTTTACCCACAACCCCAACCATGAATAAGGTACCTAATCCTACATCCACAAATACATCAACAATACCATATTCCATTATGGAAAAAAGTATTTATAAATCTAGGGCAAATCTAGGTGAATTATGTATAAACTGTGGGGTGAATTTTTCAAAATTTTGCAAAAAAAATATCAACATATGGTGAATTTTCAAAACTTTTGCACATAAATTATAAAATTTTATGGGACACTTTTGACCTATTAAATCATATTAAAACTTTATAAAAATACCACCATTATATTAGGCTCGAAAAGAGCTTTCCAACGAGTATAAATATGCCTATGTTTGGATATATTTTGATGCCTAAAATTATGAAATAATTATCAATTGCCATCTGCCAGTCGCCTTCTACCAGTTGCCATCTACCACTTGCCATTTGCCACTCACCATATGCCACTTGCCTTGTGCCACTCGCCTTGTACCACTCACCATGTGCGACTCACCATGTGCCACTCGCCATGTGCCACTCGCCTTGTGCCACTCGCCATATGTCAGTCACCTTATGCCACTCACCTTATGCCAGTTGCCTTCTACCAGTTGCCACATGGCAACTGGTAGAAGGCAACTGGCAGATAGCAACTAATAATTATTTCATAGTTTTAGGCATCAAAATATATCTAAACATAGGCATATTTATACTCTTTGGAAAGCTCTTTTCAAGCCTGATCTAATGGTAGTACTTTTATGAAGTTTTGAGATGATTTAGTAGGTCAAAATCTATCTCAAAATGATATTACCTCCTCACCACCATCTTTGGAACTGCTTTTGACCTATTAATTCATCTTAAAACTTCATACAAATACCACCATTATATCAAGAATAAAAAGAGTTTTCCAATGAGTATAAATATGCCTATGTTTGAATATATTTTGATACCTAAAACTATGAAATGAGTATCAGTTACCATCTGCTAGTCTCCATCTGCCACTCGCCTTGTTCCACTCGCCTTGTGCTACTCGCCATGTTCCACTCGCCATGTACCACTCATCATGTGCCACTCGCCTTATGCCACTTGCCTTATGCCACTCACCATCTACCACTCACCTTGTGCCACTCACCTTATGCCACTTGCCACATGGTGACTAGTAGAAGGCGACTGGCATATGGTGACTAACAATCATTTCATAGTTTTAAGCATCAAAATATATCCAAACATAGGCATATTTTTACTCATTGGAAAGCTCTTTTCAAGCCTGATCTAATGGTAGTACTTTTATGAATTTTTGAGATGATTTAGTAGGTCAAAATATACCTCAAAATGATATTACCTCCTCACCACCATATTTGGGACTACTTTTGACCTATTAAATCATCTTAAAACTTCATAAAAATACCACCATTATATTGGGCTTGAAAAGATATTTCCAATGAGTACAAATATGCCTATGTTTGGATATATTTTGATGCCTAAAACTATGAAATGATTATCAGTCACCATCTATCAATCACCTTCTACCAGTTGCCATATGGTGACTGGCAGAAGGTGACTGGTATAATGTGATTGGCATAAGGTGACTAGCATATGGCGAGTGGCACAAGGCAAGTGGCAGATGGCAAGTGGCACAAGGCGAGTGGCACATGGTGAGTGGCACATGGCGAGTGGCACAAGGTGAGTGGCATATGACGAGTGGCAGATGGCAAGTGGTAGATGGCAACTGGTAGAAGGTGAGTGGCAAATGGAAACTGATATAAAATTCAACCAGTCACCTTCTATCAGTTGTGGACTTGTATTTTTTCAATCGGTTGCTTTGTATCACTCACTATCCATAAAAATTAATATTGTAATTGTATGAGAAGCATTTTTATGGTTAACTATATATAACGGGGTACAAGGGGTGAATTGGATGGGATATTTTTTATTTTTAATAAATTTAGGGTGAAAATTAGGCGGGAAACCTTATGACAACGGGGCGAATTTACCCTTAAAAAATTTGGATCCTAAAATTTTTGGGCAAACGGGCCGACCTCTATGGTCCCAAAATTAGCAAAATTAACATTTTGAAAATCTGAATATTCACGCTAAATTGTGAAAATCTCCACTATGCAAAACCCTATATTCCATGCTTAAAAAAGCAATCATTCCATTATTCAATCATCAAGAAATAAACTATGTCATTACATAATCAAATCATTAAATAGTTCATTACATATAAAAAATTTTGGAAAGTAGGGTTGTTACATACTCCCCCTTTGGACTAAACACAGTCCTCTATATTTCTTGTAAAATATAGATTACATGAATTATTCAAAAAGATATAGAAATTGTTGTCTCATAATTTCAACATTTTTCCATGTAGCACAACTATCTAAATATTGGTCCCACTAGACCTTACACTGATCTAGGGTTTGTTTCCTTAGCACCCTAGAATGAAACCCTAGAATATTAATTGGTTGCACCTCAATGGCTACAAAATATATCATCTATAATTTAGAAATATTCCACACATGAGTAGGATCAACAACATACTTCCTAAGCAGGGATATGTGAAAGTGTCATGGATCTTTGATAATTTCGGTAGCAAATCAAACCTATAAGTTATTGGGCTAACCTTCCCAATGATCTAAAAGGGCCCAACATAGCGAGGATCTAACTTTGTTGACTTGATAGTACTTTTCATGGGTCTAACCCTTAAGAATTCTTTATCTCCTATAAAAAATTCCATTGGTCATCTTTTTAGATATGCATAGCTCTTTTGGTGATTGGTTGCTTCCTTGAGCTTAAGCCAGATTTACCTGAGTTGTTCCTCCATCTCCCAGATAGTATTAGGTCTGATCGTCACCTGATCCTCCATATTATCCCATGATAGAGGGTTTTTGCATCTCCTACCATAAAAGGCTTCAAAGGGTACCATCCCTAATGATGCATGGTATCCATTATTATAAGCAAACTCTACGAGATGCAAGAAATATTTCCATTTTGACTTCTGGTCCATGTAGTACATGTATAACATGTCTTCCAAAATTTGGTTTACCCTCTTAGTTTGACCATCTATTTTAGTATGATATGCAAAACTAATAGTTAGCTTAATACCCATCGCATGATGTAGAGCCTACCAAAATTCTAACATGAATCTAGAATATGATTACCACTAGAAACCCATTTAATATAAAAACTTCTTTGGTAAAGTTATGTGCCACAATCGGTGCATCATCCTTGATGTTTCTTTGTGTGAAGTGTGTGACCTTGGTCAACTTATCAACCACTACCAGTATGACATCATGCTATAACTATTCTTAGGTAATCCCACTTTTAGAATTATTCACTATTTAGTTTTCATTGATGTTAAATGCCGAATTGGTTGCTAGCAAACGGTGGGTGAATTATTCAAGGGCAAGTTTGAAATATTTAACATTAATATTTAAATATTAATTTTAATGTTGAAAAGGCCAAAGGTTGAAATATTTAAACTAAATATTAAAGTGAATACATGGGCCGACCTATTGGGCACCAAATATTAAAGTGAAAGGTTGTATATAAATAAAGGGTATAGTTCATTTATTATGATGTGTTTTGATGATCTTCGATATCTATGAGAAGAAGTAATGGTAGTGGTGAAGTGTGAAAGTCTAAATTTTCAATGAGCCTGATCTCTAACGTCCAATAGAAAGACATGCAATTTACTTAAAGGTTGAAGAATTCAACAAATGTCTTATGGAGTATTTCTTGAGCAGAGAAAATGCAGTATTGTACTATGTGTTATCTATGAAGGAAGGAGGAGAGTGAATTTGCAAGTGCAGTGGAGGCAATATGGTGATGTTTTCCAAAGAAAGTATAGAGGAGAATCTACCAACATCGAAAACTAATCAAACAAGTTGTTTATGTTGGTGTGAAGGGAGAGCAAATTTGCAGATAATGAACAAGTAGAGTGGAGCCACTTGTCATCAAGCATAATCTAAACAAGTAATTGAAGAGAACCTTCCTTCGATGTTTTTGGTTAGAATTATGAGTGATACAAATATCCATAAAATCGAAGAGAGCTTACTTGAGGCATGGTTGTAGTAGGTCTGACAGTTTTAGAAAGAGAAATATAGCCTTCTTTCTAGCCTATTTTTTTTTTGTTATCTATGAGAATGAACAGAAACTCTGGAGCCCCCTCTGGACTCGAAAAATAGCAGGTGTGTTAAAATAATTCTCGCACCATGTAAAATTTGGACAACATTTCAACAAATGAAAAATACTTTATGGTTTAAATCATTTTGAGAGATTTGAAGCTCGCGAACAGTGAAATATTTCTATACCAGTATATGAAGACTAGTGAAATTAGACGATTAACATATTTTTGAAAATATCATGGAACATTGAAAAATTCCTTAAATAATATGTTAAGGTTTGTAGCTCTATGTAATCAACCGGTCTCCAAAGCTTAAAATATAATATTTAGGTCTATTATAGTGACCGAGCCCAAGGACAACAATTTGGAAGATTTATTAGGTTTATTATAGTTGTAATAAAAGAATCAGGGATGTTTATTATGTTGTAGTAATGGCATTGGTGGGTGGTAATATTATTGACTATTATCATATTTTCATGATGGTGGAGCTAGCATAGCTTTCAACATCGTAACAACAGCAACATTAACATCATCAACGGATAAAATAAGATCTATGTTGTTTGTCCCAGTGTAGAATCACAGGTGTTATCTCAATGTACAGAAGGGATATATATGAAGCACAGAATGAGAAACTCACTTTTAAGTATTTGATAGAGTAGAATAAAACAAGGTACATCAAGGATTATAATATCTTGATGAGCAGGGATTGGAGCTGAATCCAAGAAGGCATTATGAGCAGAATTTTGAGAAAACCTAAGTAAGATTTATACTAGATTTGTGGAGCAATTTTGTGAAGTATTAGAATATTTATGCCTTCATATTTTAGGTTAGTGCCTCAAGGATATTGGTGTCTCCCGTAGGTTGGTGCCTACGAATTTGTATAAGGAGATTGGTGTCTCTTGTAGGTTGGTGCCTACACATTTTTACAAGGATATTGGTATCTTCTGTGGGTTGGTGCCTATAAATTTATTGAAGAAATAAAAGCAATATTTATCGTGGTTTTCTCCTGAAAGGGTGTTTCCAAATAAAATCCTTGTCTCTTATGTGTGTGGTTTTCTGTGCATTGATTATTGCATTCATATTATTGTAGTTATTATTTTGAAATGAAATTTTTTATCTTATATTGTTCACCCTCCTCTTAGTATAAGCATGTGTTTCTTCAATTAGTATCATAGCAGGTTCCTTTGTGAAAGTCTAACCACTTGAAGGAAGATCTTATAAGAACACACGTGGCTTACCAAGAAGGTTTTTCATCAAGTAGGGCTCCATTGTTCAATGGGACTAACTATACCTTCTGGAGCTTGAGGATGTAAACCTATTTGATGGCACATGGCTATGATATATGGCAATCCATTGTGGATGGGTTCAAACCATCTACAACCTCCCACAGATCAAAAATACAAGAAGCCATTTGAAAATAATGCCAAGGCAATGAATGCAATATTAAGTGGGTTATGTGAATCAGAGTTTGTTAAAGTCATGCATTGCACCTCTGCAAAAGAAATATGGGACAAGTTACAAAGAACATATGAAGGATATGACAAGGTTAAAATAGCAAAAGTTCAAACCCACAGGAGGGAGTTCAAAGACTTAAAGGTGAAATATGAGGAAAAAATTACCAAATATCTACTTCGTGTTGATGAAATTGTCAACACCATACGTGGACTTGGAGAAAATATTGAAGACCCTATTATTTTTCATAAATTATTAAGGTCACTCCCCATGAGGTTTGATGTGAAGGTCTCAACGATTGAAGAAATGAAGGATCTTAAAAATTTAATAATGGATGAGCTACAAGGAATTCTTACATCCTATGATATGAGAACTGGAAAATATCAAACATCCAAATGGGAGATCATATTTAAATTTTCAAAGAAGACAAAGAATAAGTAACCTGAGTCAAGTGAAGAATCAAGTAGCAGAAGAAGCCAAATTTTTTACAAAGGAATAAGAAGGGATCAAGTAAACACAAAGGTAAGAATAATTTTAAATGTTTTGATTATAGTAACATTGGTCACTATGCAGCTAAGTGCCCACAAGCAGGAAGTTGTAGCAGTGAAAAAGAAAAGGAATACAAGAAAAAGGAGGAAATAAAATATCATCATGAAAAGAAAAAGAGGCACGGTCAAAGAAATCATGATAATATCTTTCGAATGCACAAGAATAGTCTTTATATTGAAGAGTCAAGCAATTCTTCCAACAGCAATGATGAAAGCCTCTTCGATAGTGAAAAAGAAGAAATTATATTTATGGCTAAGGAGGTGAAAGAAGGTGCTCCTATTTTCAAAAACCAAGAAAAGGAGAAAGATCCTAAAAATGAAGAGGAAGCCATAGTTGACATAGAAGAGGAACTTATTTATGTTCTTGAAGAGGTGAAGAGTCTTAGAAAGAAGAACTCAAGATTGAAGACACGAGTATAAGAGGATGATAAGATAAAGGTAAATGTTTCACAAGATCTCATCGACTTAAAAGTTAAAATTGAAGAGGTAAAGTGAATTGAAGAAGTTATGACTGAGCAGTTAAAGGTAAAAGAGTTAGAATATGAAAATTTAGAACATGAGATTGTCTCTCTAAGGAAGGAAGTTGAAAAAATTAATGATAAGCTACAATAAAATACTAGGTTTGATAAAAGTATAGAAATCTTGGATGATATTATCAAAGCACAAAGATCTTCGGTTATAACTTATAAATATTGGACTTGGTTTTGAAGAAAGTCAAAAGAAACAAAAGGAGTCAAGCTTAAAAGGAATAGAGACATAAAAGAAAATAATTAAATAAGAGCCTGAGATCTATGTTGATGTGTTGAGAAGTGGAAGCAACGAGAAGGAAGAAAACAAAGCATCATCATGGACCAAGGTCCATCATAAAAACAATAATGAGAGAACCATGTGACCATATCCTCTAAGGAAATCAAAAAGGTTTCAATATTTCTTCCATGGTTATTACTTTTCATGTCACCAATTTGGACATAGATTTGTACATTGCAGGGTCCGTGCTAAAAATGATTTTGACTTCACCAAGAGGAATTTCAATTCATTTGCACCTCTCATGGACTACAACATCATTTTTTACAAATGTAATAATTTTGGGCATACAACTAAATGGTGTAGAATGGTGTTCCCTAAACTTCCAAAATCAATGAAGAAGGAGGATGGTCAAAAGGATATATCCCCCAAATTTTGAAAAATAAAATAGAACAAGAAAAGGAGAAGTCTATGTTGGTACAAATAGCTCTTCATGTACAAAATGAAGAAAATCAGTGGTACATTGATAGCGGTTGTTCAATCCATATGATGGGTGACAAAAGCAAATTTGTCTCTCTCAAAGAAATAAATGGAGGCACAATGAAATTTGGTGATAATGCTTTTGCTATATTTATCGAAAAGGGAACCTTGAACTTGGATAATGGAAATCCAAGGACAAAGAATGTGTTATATGTTGAAGTATTGAAGCATAACCTTCTAAGTGTGATCCAACTATATGATCAAGGGCATACACTCACATTTCACCCAAATGGATGTGAGATTAAGAAATCTAAGACAGGAAAATTTATTGCAGATGCCTATAGAACTACAAATAATCTCTACATATTGAGAAAAATTAAGGGAGAAAAATGCTTTTTATCATAAGAGGATGAGATCTGGTTATGGCACAGGAGAACGGGCCACCTGAACTTTTACGACATGGTGAAAATAAGCAACAAATAGGTAGTCAAAGATTTTCCCAAGATATCCAAACTCCCAAGCTCAATTTGTGCACAGTACAGCATGGTAAGTAAACAAGATCAAGTTTCAAATCAAAGTAATTCTCTTCATCCAAGCCTTTGGAGCTAATTCACACCAATTTATGTAGCCCTACAAGGATAAAGAGCTTACAAGATGATAATTACTTCATATTTTTTATTGATGATTATTCTAGAATGACTTGGGTAACATTATTAAGAGAAAAATCATAAGCCTTTGAAAGGTTCAAAACATTCAAGGCACTTGTAGAAAATTAAACAGGAAAAAATATCAAGTGTCTAATATTAGACAGAGGAGGTGAATTCACTTCAAATAAATTTGTAGAATTATGTGAAAAACATGGAATCAAAAGATAATACTCAACAGCAAGAACTCCATAGAAAAATGGAGTAGTTGATGTTACAATGTGAACGCGTCCACATCTGAAGTAGCTTAGAAATAGTTGGCTCCGATGTGAATGCACATTTGAATGTCGGCAAGCTTTTTTCTTCTCTCCCTATATTTCTTCTATTTCTCCTCCTTCCCCTTATTCCTCCTATCCTTTCGCTCCTTATTCCTCCTGTTTATCCTCTTCCTTATCCCTCCATATCATCCCTTATCCCTCCATCCCAATCCCCTCAAAATCTACGCGATTTGTTTTTGCGTCTCATTATAAATATATGTGCTATCTAAGGTTACTATGAATGGAATAAAAAATTGGTTTTATTTCCTCATTCTGGTATCAGAGCTACCAGGGAGCGAGGAGCTGGGCACGAAAGCCAAAGAGGAAGAGCTGAGGTGGCACACATGGGTTCGATAGGCAGAAGAGAGGACGAAGACAGTGATTGCCCACAGGAAATCGACTCTATAAGTGTCGATTAAGGGTTATAAACCCTATTGATATCCCCATCCTGCTCGATGTGGGATAATTATTTTTAAAATTTCAATCGCCTGAAGGACTCTTCTATTCTTCACCCGAGTTTCCTTCCAGCCGAGGCGCGTAGCACGGTTGGCAGAGGTTGTTTGCTGACGGACTGTAGGTCTCGGGTTCGAAACCCGTCGGACCAAATAATTGTTTTTTTATTCTTTGTCACCAGATGATAAGGGGATAAAAGGCACGAGGTGCCTTCTTCACTTTCAAAGGTGTCGCGGGGCGTGGTGGCAAGAAGTGTTCAGGCCATTTCAAGAGGTTGCGGGTTCGATCCACAGGAAAGAGGTTCAAAATTTTTTTAATTTTATTTAAAGTTTTTAATTAAACTTAGTTAAAGTTTTAAATATTAATTTAATAAATGTTAAAAATGCTTTATAAATTATTTTAAAAAAAGTTTTTTTATAATTATAAAGCATATTAATTTTTATTAAATTCAAAATATTTAACTACTTTATTAAGTTTATTGTGAACCTCTATTGCCCTAGAGGCAAATTGTAAATCACCCAAGGGCTTGAAAAGCTTGTTTTTTATGAAAACTTTAAAAGAGCAATCTTTGTAAAAGAGGGAGCATAAAAGTGTCGAGAAGCCTTTCGGAGCGCCTGTTTAGCACTTCCAAAAAAATTTTGTAATAACCTCAGCGGCTGTAAAAGGATGAAAATTTTAACCTCAGAGACTCTAATGAAGTTGTTTTTTGCATTGATGAGTAGATGATCCGAGCAACCGGATGTTACCATGCTTTATGCTCTCTACTACAAAGAGAGACAGCCAAATCATTTGATGAACGAGTTCGGAGAAACGGACTGCACGTTGTGTTCAGTCAATTGCAGAATGTTGTTATAGCCCACTAGAGGAATCCAGATTCTGGGTACAAGGCTGACTCAGAAGACAACATCTTCGGGCAAAGAATAGAAGAGTCGGAGACGGTTGAAGAAGCACCTGAAGGACAATCAAGTGATAGTTATACACCTGCAGTGCCTAAAATAGAATCAAGTGAGAGCTATACACCACACTCTCCTAATCCAGAACCAGAGCCAGTGGAGCCAGAGCCAGAGCTAGAGCCAGAGCCAGAACCAACCCCTGAAATCATCGTCATCAACGACGACGAGGATTCCATTGCCGACAATTTTGGGCATCCAATACTGGGCAATCCACAACAAGAGGAGCAAGAAATCAGTGAGAGAATTAAAAAGGCTAGATTTGATTTGAACGTGTAATTACTTTGCTTTGTATTTCCTATTTTTAGTCAAATCAAAGTTTAATTTCAAGCAGTATAAATGGCCTCAAACACAAGTCTCCCAATTCCAGAATTCAATGGTAGTGATTATGAATACTGGTCAATAAAGATGAAAACAATGTTGATTGGCAAAGGTTTATGGGATATTATAGTAGAAGGATATGCAGAACCCACAACTACCGAATGGGCAGCTTTGAGTGCTGCAGATAAAAAAGCTAAAAAGGAAGCCCAAAAAAATAATTCCTCTACCCTATACCATATACAAACAACCCTAGATAAGAGTATCTTCCCTAGGATAGCATCCTATGTAACTGCACAAGATGCTTGGGATGCTTTGAAGGAAATATTTCAAGGTAGTGATCAAATAAAACAAGTTAGACTTCAAACACTGAAGAGAGATTTTGAAAATCTCAGAATGCAGGAAAATGAGAAAGTAGGAGACTACTGCGTGCGAGTTAAAGTTGTAGTAGATAAAATGGTCACTCTAGGTGAAGATATTAAGCCTGAGGTTATGGTGAAGAAAGTGTTGCGAACACTTCTTCCAAAATGGAATCATGTAGCAATCATTATTGAAGAGTCAAAATATTTGACCACTCTTTCTTTTGAAGCACTAATTGGTTCTCTTCTTTCACACGAAGAAATATTGTAGGACTCTCCTTCCACCAGCCATGGAGGAGATGATAAAGCCTTTGCTTCACAAGAAGGAAGAGGTAGAGGTCATGGCAGAGGTCAGCATAGAGGAAGAGGCAAGAACAATCCACGAGGTGGAACCCCAAGCAGCGGAGGATCTTCAAACAGAGGTGGAGGTCAGAACAGGGGTGGACAACAGAATAGAGGAAAGCATCCAGGCCGAGGAAAAGGAAGTGACAAGTCGAAGCAAGTTTGCTACAATTGTGGCAAACCTGGCCATTATGCTCGTGACTGTTGGTCAAAGCCTTCACAAGGGAGCAGCAGCAGCCAGAGCAGTCAGTATGGCAATTTTGGAGAAGAGGAAGGGACCACAAATCTCTTTCTCTCATATGGCCAGTTAGATCAGAACATGAATGACACCTGGATTTTGGACACTGGGTGTTCAAATCATATGAGTGGCAAAGAAGAACTCTTTGCTACCCTGGATTCTTCCTACAAATCCAACATCAAGTTGGGAGACAACAAGTCATTGGCGGTTGAAGGCATTGGAGCCATGGCGGTTCCAACTAAAGAAGGCGTTAGGCAAGTAAGTGATATCTATTACACACCCCATCTCCAACACAATATTTTAAGTGTTGGTCAAATGTTAGAAAAGAACTACAAGTTGCTTTTTGATGAGGGTAAATGCACCATTTTTGATAAAAATAATAGTAATAGAATCATTACACAAGTGCCAATGACAAAGAACAGACTATTCCCTCTAAATTTTGGTCAGCCAGGGGGAGATCAATTAGCAAATGTTGCTATTTCAAATCCAAGTGTGTTGTGGCACTTGAGATACGGTCATCTGAATTCAGCTAGTTTGAAGATGTTAACCTCTCAAGCAATGGTGACCGGACTTCCTAAAGTTCAGGACAATAAGGAAGTCTGTGAAGGTTGTGCCTTGGGCAAGCATGCTAGGTCCAAATTTCCTAAAGGGCAAGCATGGCGGGCCAGTTATCCACTCCAGCTAGTGCATTCGGACATCTGTGGTCCAATGCAGACCAAGAGCATTGGTAACAACTCTTACTTTCTTCTTTTCATTGATGATTTTTCAAGAATGTGCTGGATATATTTTTTGAAGCATAAGGATGAGGCATTTGATTGCTTTGTAGATTTTAAAACAAGAGTTGAAAATGAGAGTGGATATTTTGTTAAGTGTCTCAGATCAGATAGAGGAGGAGAATACTCCTCTAATGAATTTTTGAATTTTTGTAAAAAACATGGAATAAAGAGGCAGTTCACTATTGCCTACACTCCACAGCAGAATGGTGTGGCTGAGAGAAAGAACCGCACCATTGTAGAAATGGCAAGATCTATGCTTCAGATGAAGCATTTGAGTAATATGTATTGGGCAGATGCAGCCAAGACCAGTGTGTATATTTTGAATAGGAGCCCTACTTCAAGTTTGAAAGGGAAAACTCCTTACCAAGCATGGTATGGTAAGAAACCAAATGTCAAGCATTTCAGAGTGTTTGGTTCACTGGCGTATTCACACATTCCTGATGAGCAGAGAAAGAAGCTTGATCCTAAGAGTCAAGCATGCATTTTTGTAGGGTACTGTGAGACCACAAAAGCTTACAGACTCTACAATCCCAGGACTCGAAAGATTGTGCTTTCCAAGGATGTGATTTTTGATGAAGGGGGAGAGTGGGGCCATCCCCAAATATTTAGTGATGTTGAATCCCATGATGTAGGTTCTACACAGATGCAGCAGATGGCTCCAAATAAAGGCAAGGATACTCCTCCTCCAAGCCCAAGCAGACATTCATCCTCAAGTTCATCAACTTCTTCACCAAGTCCTTCTCCACAAAGGTCAGTCAGTTCCTCACCAATGGATATTGATTCTCCATCCAGAGGTAAGAGAACACTCCAACATCATCCATCTTATCAGATGTTGGATAAAAACTTTCAAAGAAGATATACTAGAAGTCAAGCTAGTGAAATGAGTTCAGTCTTGCAAAGACTTGAAAATATGCATTTGTATGGTGATGATGACTCCCAAGAACCTCGGGGAGATATAGTTAACTATGCCTTGTTAACTAGTGCACAACTTGAACCTTCTAGTTATGAGAAGGCATGTACTCAAAAAATTTGGCAAGATGCCATGAAAGAGGAGATAACCTCTATAAAAAACAATGACACTTGGGAGCTGGTAAAGCTTCCTAAAGGCAAGAAATGTGTTGGATGCAAATGGGTCTTCAAGACCAAGTTCAATGCTGATGGAAGTATTGAAAGGCACAAAGCAAGATTGGTTGCAAAAGGATTTACACAGAAGTATGGTATTGATTATGAGGAGACATTTGCTCCTGTAGCCAGACAGGAGACAATCAGATCAGTTCTTGCTTTAGCTGCTCACAAAGGTTGGAAAATTCAACACATGGATGTGAAGAGTGCCTTTCTCAATGGGTACTTGATAGAGGAAGTGTATGTTGAGCAACCTCAAGGATTTCAAGAGCAAGGTAAAGAGCACCTTGTTTACAGACTGAAAAAGGCACTCTATGGCCTCAAGCAGGCACCACGAGCTTGGTACTCACGCATTGATGGGTACTTCAAAAATTTTGGGTTCACTAGAAGCAAAAATGAACCCACCCTTTACTACCTGAAGCAAGGTAATGACATCCTCATAGTTTGCTTGTATGTAGATGATCTCATATTCATGGGTAGTAATGAAAAAGTGAATATGGAGTTCAAGCGCTCCATGATGAAGCAGTTTGAGATGAAGGATCTCGGCTTAATGCACTACTTCCTTGGAATGGAGGTTCATCAAGTCAGATACAAGGATCTTCATCTATCAACATAAGTATGCTCGAGACATGATCAAGAAGTTTGCTATGGAGCATTGCAAACCAGTTGCAACTCCAGTTGGACATGGGATCCAATTAAGCAAAGATGATGGAGCACCAAAAGTTGACGTGACCACTTTCAGAAGCATGGTTGGGAGTTTGATGTTTCTCGCCAACACCAGACCTGATATTCAGTATGTTGTTTCTCTTGTCTCTCGATTTATGGCTAGCCCTTCTGAGCTGCATTTGCAGGAAGCTAAGAGAATTCTCAGATATGTGAAGGGTACATTGGATTTTGGAATCCAGTACCATAAATGTAACACTATCAAGCTTGTAGGCTTCAGTGATAGTGATTGGGGTAGCAACATTGATGACAGGAAATCAACTTCAGGGAACTATTTTAGTCTGGGATCAGGACTAATAACTTGGAGTTCCAAAAAGCAAACTGTGGTAGCTTTGTCTTCTACAGAAGCTGAGTATGTAGCAGTCACCTATGCTAGTACTCAAGCCTTGTGGTTAAGAAAAGTGTTGGAAGAGATTGGAGAGCAGCAAAGTGGTCCGACCAGAATCTACTATGACAACATCAGTGCCATTCAGTTGGCATACAATCCAATCCACCATAGTAGAACGAAGCATTTTGATATGAAGTACCACTTCATCCGAGACATGGTGGAGCAAGAGATTGTTGAGCTTAAATTTTGTCGCACTTTGGAGAACGTTGCAGATATCTTCACCAAAGCGATGGCTAAAGCTCAATTTATAAAGCTGAGAGACTGTCTAGTCAGTCCTCTCAACTTTAAGGGGGAGAGTGTTACAATGTGAACGCGTCCACATCCGAAGTAGCTTAGAAATAGTTGGCTCCGGTGTGAATGCACATTTGAATGTCGACAAGCTTTTTTCTTCTCTCCCTGTATTTCTTCTATTTCTCCTCCTTCCCCTTATTCCTCCTATCCTTTCACTCCTTATTCCTCCTGTTTATCCTCTTCCTTATCCCTCCATATCATCCCTTATCCCTCCATCCCAATCCCCTCAAAATCTACGCGATTTGTTTTTGCGTCTCATTATAAATATATGTGCTATCTAAGGTTACTATGAATGGAATAAAAAATTGGTTTTATTTCCTCAGTTGAAAGGAAGAACATAATTTTTCAAGGCATGTCCAGGGCCATGCTAAATGATTCTAAGCTTTTTGATGCTTTTTGGAGAGAGATGGTCCATACAACTATTTATATCATCAATAGAGCTCAAGTAAGAGTAAATCACCACAAAACTTTGTATGAGCTTTGGAATGGAAGACCAGCTACCGTGAAGTATTTCAGAATATTTGGAAGCAAATGCTACATTAGATGAGATGAAAAATATTTGGGTAAGTTTTATTCTAGGTGTGATGAGGGTATATTCCTTGGATACTCTTAAAAGAGTAAATCCTATAGATGCTACGATAAATATTGCTTAAAGTTGTGGAAAGTGCAAATGTAAGAATTGATGAAGAAATATATCTAAGAGAACCAGCTCAAGAGATCGTGTATCAAGGAGAAAGTTGCAAATATGAAGAAACTAAAGAAGCTGAGAATCAGAGGACACCATCAAGAACACCCCTAAAAACACCATTCAAGGCACCACCTAAAACACCATTCAGATATGTGCAAAATAATCATCTAGAAGATATGATTATTGGAAATCTAAATGAGAGATAAAAAAGGAGGAAAATAATAGGTACAGGTGAACATGCCAACTTCTCTTTACTATCTAAATTTGAGCCAAATAATTTCAATGAAGCAAGTGAAGATAAATATTGGATTAAGGCAGTGGAAGAAGAGTTAGATCAAATAGATAAAAGCAAGACTTAATAACTTGTCCCATGTCCAAAATACAAGAACATAATCGGTACCAAATGGGTCTACATAAATAAGTTGAACGAAGATGGTCAGGTTGTCAAAAACAAATCAAGACTTGTGTGCAAAGACTATGCACAAGTTGAAGGAATTTATTTGAAGAGACATTTGCTCATGTTGCTCATTTTGAGGCCATAAGAATGTTCTTGGCCTTTTCAAGTTTCAAAAACTTCAAAGTGTACCAAATGGATGTAAAATCAGCATTTCTTAATGGTTACTTAGAAGAAGAGGTCTACATTGAGCAACCAGATGGTTTCAACCTGACAAACAAGTCGGAATATGTATGCAAATTGAATAAGGCTCTCTATGGACTAAAGCAAGCCCCTAGGACTTGGTACTCGAGGTTGGATAAATACCTTCAAGAACAATGTTTCAGAAAATTTATAGTTGATAACAACCTATACATCAAGAATAAAGGAAATGACCAGTTAATTGTAGTGATCTATGTGGACGATATCATTTTTAGATACAGTAATTATAGGAAGTGTCAAAAATTTGCAAAATGTATGCAAAGTGAATTTGAGATGTCAATGCTTGGTGAGTTATCCTTATTTCTTGGTTTGCAAATCTCACAGTTAGATAAAGGTATATATCTCTCTCAAACCAAGTATGTAAAAGAAATGTTGAAAAAATTCAGGATGGATGATTGCAATCCTGTGAGTACCCCCATGATTACAGGATGTAAGTTAAGTAAATATGATGAGTCTTATGAGGCTAATCAAACTTTATATAGATCCATGATTGGAAATTTACTGTATGTCACAACTACAAGGTCAGATATAATGTAGGTAGTTGAATTGGTGGCAATATTTCAAGTTGCACCAAAGGAAACACATGTACAGGCAATAAAAAGAATCTTCAAGTATTTAAAAGGAACTATGGATCTTGGATTGTGGTATCCCAGATGTAATAATTTCACTCTCACTACATACACAGATGTGGATTGGGAAGGCGGTGTGGATAACAGGAAAAGCGCAAGTGGAGGAACATTTTTTCTTGGAAATTGTTTGGTCCCTTGGCTAAGTAAGAAACAAGCATCACTATTCTTATCTACTGTAGAGGCAGAGTACATTGCAACAATTGTTTGTTGCACATAGGTTCTATGGATGAAATAAACCTTAAGTGATTTCAAAGTAGAGCATGATCATCCTATCTCCATACTTCATGATAATACAAGTGCCATAAATATTTTGAAGAATCCGGTGATGCATTCAAGGACCAAGCACATTTTGATCAAGTATCACTTTTTGAGAGATCAAGTAACTGATCAGCAATTCAAGTTGGAATACATTGCTATGAAGGAACAAATTGTTGACATCTTTACCAAGAGACTTCAATAGGAGACCTTTGAGTATCTCAGAGGTAAGTTGGGAGTAGTTTCGCTCTCATCTCATCATTGAATATATTAGTTAGTAATGGGAAGTTGTCCAGTGCCTTATCCTTTAGCCCCAAGAAACCTTTGCCATTGATTTCAAAGGGGAAGAATTTTAGTAAGGGGGAGCATCTTGTAATTTTAGTAAGGGGGAGCAACTTGTCATAGGGAGCAGCTTGTGATCCTATTGCAGTAAAGGACAGTTTCTTTGTAGGGTTGCCATCAATGATAAAGGGGAAGATTGTTAGAATTATTCACTATTGAGTTGTCATTGATGTCAAAGGCTGACTTGGTTGCTAGAAAACGATGGGCGAATTATTCAAGGGCAAGTTTGAAATATTTAACATTAATATTTATGTTAATGTTGAAAAGGCCAAAGGTTGAAATATTTAATTTAAATATTTAAATTAAATATTAAAGTGAGTACATGGGCTGACCTATTGGGCACCAAATATTAAAGTGAAAGGCTGCATATAAATAAAGGGCATAGTTCATTTATTATGATGTGTTTTGATGATCTTCGATATACATGAGAAGAAGTAATGGTAGCGGTGGAGTGTGAATGTTAGTATTTTCAACAAGCATGATCTCTAAAATCCAAGCAAAAGACATGTGATTTACTTAGAGGTTGAAGAATTCAATGAACATCTTGTAAAGTATTTCCTGAGCTAAGAAAATGTAGCATTTTACTATGTTTTATCTGCGAAGGGAGGAGAGAAAATTTATAGGCACAGTGGAGGCAAGGTGGTGATACCGTTCGGAGAAAGGATAGAGGAGAATCTACCAACATCGAATACCAATCGAGCAAGTTGATATTGTTTGTGTTGGCATGAAGGGAGAGCTAATTTGCAAACAGTGAACGAGTAGAGTGGAGCCACTTGTCATCAAGCAGAATCTAAACAAGTAATTGAAGAGAACCTTCCTTTGACATTTTTGGTCAAAATTATGAGTGATAAGAATATCTATAAAATTGAAGAGACCTTACTTGAGGCGTGGCCGTAGTGGGTATGATAGTTTTGGAAAGAGAAAGATAGTCTTCTTTCTAGCCAAATTTCGTTCTCTTATCTGTGAGAATGGCCAAAAACTCTGGAGCCCCCTCTGGACTCGAAAAAGAGCAGGTATGCTAAAATACTTCTCGCACCACGTAAAATCTAGACAATATTTTGACAAATTAAAAATACTTAATGGCTTAAATCATTTCGAGAGATTTGAAGCTTGTGAACTATGAAATATTTCTATGCTAGTATATGAAGACTAGTGAAATTAGACGATTAACATATTTTTAAAAATATCGTGGAACATTGGAAAATTCATTAAATAATCTATTAAGGTTTATAGATCTATGTAATCTATGGTTCTCTGAAGCTTAAAAGATAATATTTAGATCTATTATAGTGATTGAGCCCAAGGAAAATAGTTTGGAAGATTTATTAGGTTTATTAGAGTTGTAATAAAAGAATCAAGGGAGTTTGTTATGTTGTAATAATGGCATTGGTGGGAGGTAATATTACTGACTATTATCACATTTTTATGACAGGGGGGCTAGCATAGCTTTCAGCATCATAACAACAACAATGTTAACATCATCAACAGACAAAATAGGATCTATGTTGCTTGTCCCAGTGTAGAATCACAAGTGTTATCTCAATGTACAACAAGGAATATATGAAGGGAATGAAAAACTCGCTTTTGAGTATCTTATAGAGTAGAATAAAATAAGGTACAGTAGGTATTATAATATCTTTATGAGCATGGATTGGATCCAAATCCAAGAAGACATTATGAGCAAAATTATGTGTAGTCCTGGATGCCATTAATGATCATATTTGAGCAAACCTTAGCAAGATTTATACTGGAATTGTGGAGCAGTTTTGTGAAGTATTCGAAGGTTGATGCCTTTAGATTTGAGGTTGGTGCCTCAAGGATATTTGTGTCTCCCATAGGTTGGTGCCTCAATGATATTGGTGTCTCCCATAGGTTGGTGCCTATGAATTTGTATAAGGAGATTGGTTTCTCCCGTAGGTTGGTGCCTATGTTGTTTACAAGAGGATTGTTATCTCCTGTGGGTTTGTGCCTACAAATTTATTGAAGAAATTAAAGTAATATTTTATCGTGGTTTTCTCTCGAAAGGGTGTTTCCATATAAAATCCTTGTCTCTTATGTTTGTGGTTTTATGTGCATTGATTATTGCATTCATATTATTGCAGTTATTGTTTTAAAAGGAAAAGTTGTATCTTATATTGTTCATCCCCCCTATCAGTATAAGCGTGTGTTTCTTCACCCATAATAAAGTTCATAGAGATTAGCTAATATTTTGCATAGGTATCTCATGTGGGTACAATTTTCTAGCTAGGTGATGATGTTTTGCCTTCACTTTCTAGTATTCCAAATAGCTTGATAAAAATTCAAGAATATCTTGCTTCATCCTAGCCTAGTAGAAGGTCTTTTTCATATTTTCTCTCATTTTCAACCCTACTGGATGAGAAAAATAGGGAGAACTATGTGCCTCCTACAAGATCATTCTCCTCAAATCATCTGCTTTGGGTATGGCTACACGATCCTTAAAGCATTAAAACCCATATTTTATGTTGAACCTCTTGCTTTCTTTTGAAGTTTCTTTTGTCTTATTCTGAAGTTCTAGGTAATAAGGGTCCTTGTGCGCCACCACAATGCTTTATTAAAGATCCACTTACAAATGTAACATAGCAGTATTTAATAAATACCTTACCTTATGTTTTAATTAATATTTGTTTTTAATATGATTTTATTTCAATATAGAGTCAAAATAATTGTTCAAATTTTAAATAAATTCATAACTCTCAAGTATTAATATTCAAAGCTAACTAATACTTCATGAGCCTAAGATATTAAGCACTATAAAAATCTATGCACACCAAACACAAACATAAATTTCATTGAATGCTATTTCACACCATTATTTTATCCTTGAATAGGTGGTCCTTTTCAAGATAGTCTAATTAAGGAGACTCATTGCAAGCAATGTCCTAGCCCAATGGTATGAATTCAAAACAAGCAAAATGCAATGCATCTACATGAAGGGTAATATTTCTTGTTACCTTGAGTTGTTGATGATCGAGTCATCATCATCATTTCCCTAGGTATCCCTCATGGTAGATGGTTTACCCATAGCCCCCACCATGGAGAAGGTACCTGATCCTGCATCCATAAATACATTAGTTTTATCATATTCCATGCTTAATAAAGCAATCATTCCATTATTCACTCATAATGAAAGAAACTATGCCATTACATAATCAAATTAGTACATAGTTCTTACATATAAAAGGTTTTGCCAAGTAGGGGTGTAATATACTAGCATGGAAAAGTGTTTCAACTTGTGGTTGTAATGTGAGACAACTAAGCATTGGCAATAAAAGTAGATGAAACTACCTCATTATGGCATAGGAAATTTGGACATATAAGATTTAGCCATTTGAAATCACTCCTACATTATGACATGGTATTTAAATTCCATCTTTGATGAAGCCTCGTTGCCTTTGTATAAGTTATTTAGCCAAAAAGTAGTATCAAGCTTCATTTGTCTTAAGCAGTCAGAGCAAACCACTCAACTTGGTATATACCAATCTATGTGGACCCCCATGGATATGAGTTTTAGTGGATATAGATATTTTTAATTGTTCATTAATTATTATACATGATGAATGGGGGTGTATTTCCTAAATATAAAGGGTGAATATTATCACTATTTCCAAGAGTTCAAATCTTGTGTGGAGGAAGATTATTGGTCATCCCATTCATACACTCTACTCAAATTAATGGGGGAGTACACCAATAATCAATTTTCCACCTTTCTAAAGCAACACAACATCAAACAATAACTATTAAATGCCTAAAAACCTCAACAAAATGGAGTTGTGGAGAGGTAAAATTGTACTATTTAGGATATGGTATGATGCATGCTAAGCAATGCCAATTTGGAGCTAGCATTTTGGTTAGAAGTTTTGTGTACTATGATCTACTTACTAAACTCCATACCCACACTTCCATTGAATGGTGCCACTCATGAAGAGGTATGGACATGAAAGAATCCTTCTATGTCATATATTCATGTATTTGGATGGATTACATTCATGCACATTTCAAAGTAGAAGCAGAAGAATCTGGAGGAGAAATTCAAGTGATGTATCTTCGTTGGATATAGTAGTGAGTCAAAGGTTTATAGTCTCATGAATATTGACACCAATAAGTTATATATAAATAAATACCTATTTTATTAGAATAATGAGTGTACTTCTTCTAAGACATACCTATTGACAAAGCACCTATTATTTTTGTTAGATTTTTAAGCTAAATACTTAAAGTAAAATAACCACAAGATCTAAAAAAAAGTTGCAATATGAAATATAAGATAATGACAATATTCTAAACATATAAAATTTATAAACTTCTCCAACAACTCATAGAAATGCCATTAACAAACGCTCACAAAAATTGTATTTGATACAGAATAAAGATCTCAAATATACCATACTTCTACACACACTCACTACATATTGTTTCCTCACATACACACACAAAGACACATATATAATGCAATGTGACTCTTTATTTGGAGTACTCTTGGCCTTCACTCTTCTTGAGACTCTTCACTTTCCTACTTTATGGACTCATGTACACATGTTATGAACATTTACATTATTAAATACTTTGCACATTCTAATAATACTTGTGCATTTATTACATTGCATAAAGTAAATACTCACAATCTAATCTAAGACACACTTCTAATCTAGAAATGTACCCAAGGTGGTACATTAGCATGTGCCAAATAATGTAATATATTCTAACACCCCCCTATATTACATTATTTTGTTATTAAAGACTTTTAGTCTTCAATATGGTTTTATTTTATCTTTAGTTTATCTCCAGTAAATTTATATTTGGATTCTTCAAATGAGTATCTTATTTTGATCCATTTTGCATCTTGTCTTTCTTGATTTGATTTCTTTTCTTGTTTCTTTGTCTTCTTCTTTTTCGTACCTTCACTAATGGTGAGTCTTCAATACAATGTGTCAGTACATTATCACAATAATTTTGACTTGGACTCAACACTTAATTACTTGCACATTCTCTTTCTTGTTTTTTTGTTCCTTGAAATAACCTAGAAGTGATTAAGGTCAAATAAATCATTAAATATTCCTCTAGAGAAAATATAACTGCATTTTGACTAGTCCACCAAGTCTAGTAAAGCTTTTCATGCAGATAGACAATTAATGTTCAAAAGTTTTGTTCTTTAGCCTCCACAAGAAATAAAGAAAATTATTCCTTTAAAATAGAATGCTCATATCCATCAAAGGTGTGTATTAAGTTTTGAGAATAAAACTTAAATGCACGGAATAGTTCCTCACTATTTTCATTGAATGCTTTCTTCACTATTTCATCCATGATTCTTTTAACTTTAAATTTCTACCCTTTGAGGTTGTCTACCTTATGTCTCCCTAGTTTTGAATGTAATACAAAACCTTTTATGTTATAACCTTATATCTCCAAATTTTGAATATTTTGATCAACTTTGATTCAATTTACCAACTTCTAAATTTTGAGTTGAATTTGAGTATATGATCAAATACTAACTTTCAATTCTTCAAATATTGTAGTATACCTTGTATTTCCTAATGTTTGGATAATGATCAAACAATAGTTTTTATAAAGGTTTCAATTCTTCAAAACTCTAGGTGGAAATCCTTTTATCCCCCAAATTTCAAAATAAATTAATTTCAAGATTCTAAATTCACAAACCTATGTTGATGTTGAATTCCTTATAACTCCAAATTCAAAAATTTAGAAATCTAGTAAAAAGATATTTGCAAATTTTATATTCCTAATTTGATGTAGGAAACCTTATTTCTCCACAATTCAAAATATTAAAAATATTAAAAATGCTTCACAAAATTCAATAATTCAATTTATAAAACTTCTCAAAACTTGAAATTGAATTCTCAATAATTTTCCAAAAATTATTTTGGGAGAGCGGGAAGCCCCCGCTCTGGGCGAGAGGTCTTTGTTCCAATTTGTCTGCTCTCCCCTACTCCAGTCTTGTGATTCTCCATCCAGGAAGATCTTCTTGGGATCTTCTTGGGCTAGATATATTTTTAGGACCCTCATGGTATCTTCCTGGAGTCTCCCACGAAGGGTTTCCTCTCCCAGAATTGAATGTTGCAGCTTGTTTAGATAATCCTAGAGTTTCTTCCCCTGGTTCTCATTGGTGTTGGTTGGATTGAAGACTAGCTCAACTTGGGAGAGTGTTTAGCTTTTAAAAGAGGGTTTGGCGTCCTATTTCAGTTGCTCGAGGATCCTTGTTTGTATTTTTCTTGGCCTTTGGAGGAGGACCTCATGTTTAGCATATGTAGATGAGTGACCCTCTTGGTTGCTTCTAAGTGGATCTTTAGTGGAATTTTTGAGATATTTCTAAAGATCCAGTGTTTGTTTATTTTAGGGTTTTCGATGAAACCTATCTCTGTAGTTTGTCTTCATGGTATTGGGTCAGGACCCTATGCTTTCTCGTGCAGATGTAGTAGATGTTTTTTTTGGATTTCTCTTTGAGCAAACTCTGGAATGGCTAAGTGTCGATCTGTTACTGATGGTTGTCTATGGATCATCTCTGCATTTTTCTTTCAGGTCTTTTGAAGAGAATCTCGTGCTTTCATTTTTGCTATAAACATTAGGCTCCTGAAGGCAGCCCCTATGTTCGATTCTTGCTTCAGTCATGGATCACTATGGTGGTTAGCTCTCTGGACTTTCTCGTAGTCAACTTGCATATTTTATCTCCTTTACAGTGAGATCTTGGGGCCTATTGAGATCTCTAGTTACTACATATTCATTTTCTAAGAGTTTTTCCCAACTTTTGCTTGTTGGTGAAGGTTTTCCTGGGCAAGAACCCTTTTTTTAATCTTTTTAAGCTACAACTAGTTTCTCTTCAAATCTACCTGTGGGTTATGATTTCCTCGAGCAAGCTTTCCTTAGTGGAAGTTGCTCCTCTCAACAAGAAATCATGTTTCATTGAGCTGAAAGTGTGTTTCAAAATGTTTCAAATTGTGTTCCAATTTAGGTAGGAAGCTCTCATGTTTCAAATTAAAACGTTTTTTTTTTTGTCCTTCAAATATCGTCTCCCTGTGAAGACCATCTCCATGTTTCAAATTTTCTTGGTGGAGTTGCTCCTCTCATTGGAGAATCTTGGTTTAATTTCAGGAGGGAAGTGGATTTCAAATTGTTTCAAATTGTGTTTCATTTTCATGGGAAAAGCTCATGTGTTTCAAGTTTGTTCGATTTTATTGTTGGTCCTTCGGATATCGTCTCCCTGCAGAGATCATCTCCCTAGTGTTGTTCCTTGTTTGTCTCTTAGAGTTCATATTTGGAGATGGTCTCTTTTGTGTTGTTCTTTTGTAAAAGGTTTGGGGATCCTTTCAAAACCCATTTTCAACCAATAAAAAAAATCCTAAAAATATTTCAAGGCTTCTCTAGATTTTCCAAAAATGACTAATAATATTTCTAAGGTTTTAAATTTCACTTTTATATCTTATCTCTTCAATAATCAAGCAAATGAATTAATTTCTCTTCAACCTTAGAAAAATAATAACATTATCCAACCTTATAACTCCTAACTATTGAGCAAATAATCAAATTGTAAATGAATTGCTTTACCTCCCACTTGAGGTGCATAGATAACCATTCAAAGTCGTTTGACCTGCCCTCAAATGGTGTTGCTCATTTTCTCAAGTAATATAAAATCTTCTCCTTAAAATTAAAATAGAAGTAGTATAGTGTATTCATTGCACTTTAGGGTTTCAAGGGAAACACAATAAAGAAAAGCATATGGAGGTGTCCAAGAAAATTTAAGGTTTTCAAGGCAATATAAGAAAGTAATGACTATGGAGGATCATTCGTGCACTTTAGGGTTTTCAAGGAAACAAAAAGAAGAAAGTGTTTATGAGGTTATTCCTTGCATTTTAGATTCTTTAAGCCAACATGAGTCTTTAGAAGATAAGTCTCATTATGAACAATATGGAAAAATAGAAAAGATTGATAAAGATGAAAGTGTTGGTGGGAATGGACAAGGGAGAGGAAGTACATCAAAGCATGAACAAAGAGAACGAAACTAAAAAGGATATTGATTTGGAAAGCCAAATAAAAATATCATACGTGTTAACAAGTGGGGCTAAACCCATAAATAAAAATAAAAAGTGAAGATGATGAAAATGATATCATGGAATATTAAGGGTATGAATAAGACCCTTAAAAAAGAGTTATGAGGAATTAATAGGTTTTTATAGTCCCGAATTTATTTTAATACAAGAAACAAAAATAAATAGTGAGGAATGTAAGGATGCTTTTAAAAATATTTGGAAGATGGGTGATTGTCTATCAGTTTCTTCTATAGAAGCTTTAGGCAATATTGCAACAATATGGGACAAAAACGCAAATGAGATGGGCAATTGCTAAAAGCAAAAAGTAATAAGGTTGCTAAACTATTTTTTAGGAAAGACAAAAACAATAAATCTAGGATTATAAATGTATATGCTTCAACTATAGTTACTCATGAAAAATGTTGGAAGGATTTTAACATATTTTTGCCAAACACAATGATGATATATTATGATCTATGGATTCGTAAGAGTGATTTCAACATTGTTCTATCTCCTTTGGAAAAGAAGGGTGGTACTCAAGGATGGTATAAATTAGTTCAAGAATTTTCTTCATTTGTCAATTCAAATGGCCTTGGGGATGTTAGTCCTTCAAATTTTCAATATACATGGGATAATAGACACATTGAGCAAACTCATATAGAAGAAAAATTAAATAGATTCTTGTTATCCAACAAATTGTTGCAAATAAAGTATACAATATTTCACGTATTTATTGTGAGCAAGATTGAATCATAAACCCATTATTTTGACTTTTGATTTACCCATAATGGTCATCCAAAGCCATTTCACGTCCAATATATGTTGCTTCAAGACCTCGATTGCTTCCAGATGGTTATTTTATGGTGCGATGAAGCAAATTTTGAAGGATCATATATGTATAGGTTTGTTCAAAAGATAAAGTATTTAAAGGAGCAAATGAAGATTTGGAATGCCAATTCTTTTGGTAAAAATTTTAAAGAAAAGAAAGAAATTGAGTCCAAGCTCAAAAATTTACAAGAGATGGTAGAAAATAATGGAAAAGATTAGGATTCTTATGTGAAAGAAATACAATTACTTTCTTATTATCATAATGCATTGAAAAAGGAGTCATATCGGCTCCAAAAATCTAGAGAGAAATGGCTCAACTAAGGAGATAGAAATACAAAATATGTTCATTCTATAGCAAATACAATTTTTCCTTTTCATCGCATCAAAGATATTTTCATTCCAGATGGAAGAAATGTTAAGGAACAAGAAATAAAGAAGCAATTAATTATTTTAAAAATATTTTGTTGAATATCAAGCAAGATAAGGAGGTATAAGATAAGCTTATGCAAAATAATCCATCAATTATCACACAAGGATAAAATGAATCTATGGAGGAGCTACATGAAGTAGTTTTCTCTTTCCATTCTAACACATCACTTGGCCCCGGTAGATTCCTAAAAATTTCTTTTAAAAAATTTAGGATTTATTGAAGAGTGATATGTTAGTTGTCATTGAAGAGGACCGAAAATGGAAGGCTATAATAAGTGAGATCAATGTCATTGTTATTATGTTGATGCCCAAGAAAGGTGAGACAATATTTTGATAATTTTTGTACAATAAGCTTTTGTAATATGATTTATAAGATTATTTTAAAAATTATGGCAAACAAGTTGAATGGCATTCTAGATTATGTTATCTCAAAGGATAAGGTGGTTTTGTTTGTGGTAAACAAATTCATGATGGTATAATCATTGCACAAGAGGCCACACAATCTCTTCATTCCATGAAAAAACTAGTTATGGTTATGAAATTAGATATGAGCAAAGCATACGATGAGGTTTCCTAGAGTTTTCTATATGATACTTTCAAAAGGTTGGTTTTGATTACAGTATGGGTTGAACTCAAATATTATATGCTTGTGGTACTAGGAGGACCTAAAGCAGGCAATTGGCATTATGGTTTCTCTCATGAGAAAAGAGTCTAAGTTGTGTTGCTCTTATGTATAGGATTTGTGCATGAAGAGGGAAATAAGTCGTGAATAAAGGTCCCTTGTTCTTGTGTGACAAGGCGTTGTGCTGGAAGAGCACAGGATCTTGTGTGTGGACAATTTGTTGAGATTGGGACCTACGTGCCTAGCTGAGACCCAAGGTGGGTTAAGAGCTAAGTCCTAGGGAGGGATTGTCCATGTTATCATCAAGTACTCATCGAGCATTGCTGATGGAACCTAACTCAACGTGGGTGTGTTGTAGCCTTGGGGATGAGCTTGTTGAAAATAATCGTACTCGGTGGTTGTAAAGTGTACTGTGCAATCGAGGGCTTACTTATTGTAATATAGGACCATTGGTCCCTATGAATGCAATGAATACACTTGTTTCTCCAAATGTGTCTTGTAATGATGTGTGGATGTGCACTTGGGGTTGGAGTAGGTTTCCTTTCATTGCAAGTGTTGTGTGGTTTCTTTCACTAATGTTATATACATGCACAAGAAGATTTCATTGTGTTGTGTTTGTCTTTGTGCAAGTAAACACGAGAAAAACATAACTTGTGGCTCGTGGCGAGTCTAGTCTGAAGAGGCAGAGTCAAAGAGAGTGTACGATGCCATACGAATGTAGTCAATCTTGTTGGGTCTATTGTTATAGCACTATGAAATATTCTACTTTGATCATTGGTTTTCTTGATGGTTACTTCAATTCATCTTGTGGACTCTACCAAGGTGATCCACTATCTCCTTATCTATTCATTATTATTACAAAGGCATTAAAGAGAGGTTTCTCAAAGGTAAAAAGAAAAAGAAAAATCAAAGGTGTTCAAGTTACAAAACCTAATCCCTCCGAACCTCGTCTCCAATTTGTTGATGGTACTTTTCTTTCAGGTCATCCCTCAGTCAGTGAGGTCATGGTGTTTAAATCAATATTATCATGCTATGAGAAGGCTACTAGATAGTTGGTCAATACTATAAAATCCAAGATTCTTTCATGAACATTGCCCTAGATTTACAACAAATTATTGTGAATATTTTAGGGTTTAAAATTGAAAATATTTTATCAAGCTGCTTGGGTACTCCTTTGTCTCACAAAGAAAATAAAAAGAAACTTTGGATCCATTGTTTGGATAGAACGAAAGCTTATTTAGCAAGTTGAAAAGGTAAGTTCTCAACCATGATGAGAAGGCTATAACTCATAAAGACTACATTGCAATCCATCCCTATTTATATGATGTCACTTTCAAGATTGCTAGTGGGTACAGCATTAAAATTGATAAAATTCAAATAGACTTTCTTTGAAAATGACGTGAGGAAAAATTTAGGTTTCCTCTTTGTAAGTGGGATAGTGTTTGCAAAGAAAAGAATATTAGAGGAGCGGGCTTGTAGAATTGCAAACTTATGATTTTAGCCTTAGGGGCAAAGCTTGGATGAAGATTATTAAGAGATAAGGATAGAATTGGGCAAAAATATTAGGTTCTCGACGTAATGAAATTTTTTAGGAAAAGAACCCTACCTAAAGGGTCGTCAACATGGAACTTCATATCAAATAGTTTGCAATTGATAAAGAAACGTATTAGATGATCATTCAATGAGGGAAATTATGCAAATTTTTGGTCTAATGCTTGGTTGAAACCTTATCCTCTTATCTTTGACACAAAATGGCACCCACTGCCTAGCTTGTAAAGGTCCAAAGGCCAAAGACTATATTAATATGAGCAACAACTCCAAATCATGTACTTCTATTAGTAGTTGGTGAGGAACTCAAACAAATTGCAAGTGAACTTTGAAAGATTTTTATTTACCAATTTTTACACAAAAGGACGAGTTGGTTTGAAATTTAGCAAAAGATGGTGGATACTCAGTCAAGTTGGAATATGAGGATTTAGAGCAATCAAAGTTTTCTACTCCCAAATATTTTCTTTGGAAGAATGTTTGGTTACTACAAGCTTTCCCTAAGGTCTCAACATTCCTTTGGTTAGCAATTCAATGTAAGATTCTTACATGAGGGAGTCTACAATGAAGAGGATATCGTGGACCTTTCAAATGTGCCTTGTGTGAGAAGTATTTAGAAACATCAAACCATTTACTTCTTCATTGTCCCTTTGCTCACACCATTTGGGATTACTTTTTTTAAATATGAAAATATATTAAGTAGCTCCATCAACATTGAAAGAGTTGATGAAATGTTGGATTAAGTATTTCAAAGCTAAAGCATTATGTATTATGTGGAAGATTGGTTCTGCCATTATTTGTTGGAATTTATGGCTTGAAATTTTAAAAATAAATCTCAAAATCATGTCCAAGTTTGGAATTGTATTATTGCCTCTTGCAGAATATTTACAAATATAGTGTTCATCATAGGTGGTAACAACTTGGTTACAAGATTTAAACATAGAATGAAAATGTCCAAAAATTGGGTTTATCAAAATTAATTTTGATTGTACTTCTAAAAGAAATCCAAGAAAACAGCAAGATTCTCCTCACTTACTCATATCATATGGAACTTCAACTAGCTATGCAAGAGGTAAGGCACTTCTTATAGGGATTAAAATTACAAGAGAAAAATGATAGAAATATATTTTAATTGAGAGAGATTCACTAGTTATCATTAATGCTATAAAAAAAAAAAATGGATGTGAGGATTGGATAAAAAATAATTATATTGCGAATGTTCATCTATTAGTGGAGGCAATTTCTTGGAAATGTGAGCATATTTATAGAGAAGAATTTGAGTAGTTGATGATTTAGCCAATCGTTGTGTTTATCTTTATCTTAATCCTCGTGAAATTCAAATTTTAGAAGGCAACTAGCCACCTTAGATTTTACCTCTTAATCAAAATGATGTCAAGGAGTTGATTGTGGAAACATAGCACTTCAAAGAAGTTGAAAAATGTATTTGATAAACAAAAATGATAAATTTTGTGATAAAATGGCATGTTGGATAAGGTTTAATCAATCTAACAAGAAATGTAATATTTTGATATTTTTTTTTATGAACACACACTCACCCCCTCACACTCACCCACGCTAGGATAATAGTTTGATATTTTGATTGGAGTGTCCCATAATAAAAGCTACATATAGCTTATTAAAAAAAAACATACATATTTATTATTTAACAAATGGTGCGAGGTCAAATAGATAAATACCTCAACTTTTGGGAAGACCCAAGTTCGAATCGTGCTAGGTGATACATGCATAATTACCACAAAAAAAAAAAAATGCAATACAACTAAGTGATCTCGATGTAATACGAATGGAATCAACTTAAACCATTTGATAAAAATGTTAAAAAGGTTTATGGGGTTGGAAAACTTGGTTTATGAAATGAAACCTTTATTTTCACCGTTTGCTTCAAACCCCTTAGCCATTTACTTTTAAAACATTAATCAAAATAAGCTTTTTATTTTTTTTTACAAGTTTAGACTACAATTTTATTTTAAATTCTACACAAAAGGCATATTACACCATATATTGTTCACATTTGTAATATAAAACATCTATACTAACTTAGATATATAAAATATATATCTATAAACGCCGAGAGTTATCAATCTCAAGGTGCCTATCTCATTTCTTGGGGGTGTGATAGATAGCCTAGAGATTGATAACTCTCGGCATTCATAGATATATATATTTTATATATCTAAGCTAGTTATCCACCGTAACCCTTAATGTCGGCGGATAATTTTCTTAATGTCGGTTTTTTTAATAAAATATTAATATTGTTTACGGCGTGGTTGACCTTCCTGGCTGCCATTGTAGGACGCCTATGGCGTAATAATGAATGTTTATCCTTTAAATCCCATTTTTAAGTGGAATTTTCGCAGAAATAGATGGAGAGAAATTTGTTAGCTTCAGTTCTCTTTCTATACATATAAATACATTTCTCTTTGATGCTGAAAATATTACTATTGCACTTGGGATGATCCAAACAAGACTTTGTTCAAGTGATGTTCACATTAACATCAACACTCACCAACATGATTGTTCCTCAAAATAGAACTAATGCTAAATAGTTTCCCATTACCAAGGCTAAGAAAATAGTGTTATTACTTTAAAATTGATCAACTCTTCCCGAGATTTTCTAGAGGACACCAAAAAATATTGTTTCAGTTACTTTAAAATGATCAACTCTTCTCCAAGTTTTTCTAGAGGACACCAAAAAATATTGTTTTAGTTACGTTAAAATTGAACAACTCTTATCCAATTTTTTCTAGAGGACACAAAATTAAAGGTCCACATATCCCCTAATATATGCATTCATCCTTACTATTATTTACAAGAATTTAAGATACATGTAAAATACAAAGGAAGATTGGTACTTTTTGAGCATGTATACGTTTATGAAGAAGTGCAATGTGGTACAAACGAGATGTACCATAATTCAAATTTCTCATTGCCAGCAAATCAAAGAACACATTATGAAACTTTACAAAGTAATGAAGATAAGATACAATTAAAGAACCCAGGTTCAACCTCCCATTGGAATAAAACAACCATCATCTCAATACAAATTTTAACAGGTATAATCTTTCAATAATTTTTTAAAATTAAATACATCGAATAAACATCATGTTCTATTTCAATTTATTTTATACTTTTACGAAGTAATGAAAGATAAGATACAATTAAAGAACCCAGGTTCAACCTCCCATTGGAATAAAACAACCATGATCTCAATATAAATTTTAACAGGTCTAATCTTTTAATAATTTTAAAAAATTAAATACATTGAACAAACATGATGTTCTATTTCAGTTTATTTTATCGGGGTAGTATCAAGTGGTCTTAAAAGCAATGCATTAAACTAACAATTTTCTTCTTAGTTTCAAGGCATTCATCCTTAATGTTGACAAACCCACTTGTTAACTAATGCCTAACCACTGAGATCTATATCTACTGAGAATTTATTGTGGTCTGAAAAATACATTTCAGAACTCGAGTAATGACTTGAACATTCACTATCAATGTGGAACACTTGCGACAGCTTATTTGTCGGGTTGGTTAGTTGAATACTCATTTTCACTATTATTCTGCTCTACAATTTTACCCAAACAATAAGAGATTTCTCTGGAAAGGAAAAGCAACGGAATAGTAACAATATAATCTTTTAAATCCCATTCAAATATCCTTGAGTTGCTAACTGGAAAATAACATCCAGTGGTTACGTAGAACCAAAAAAGAAAAATGAAAGAGCAATAATATAACATCCAGTGGTTACGTAGAACCAAAAAAGAAAAATGAAAGAGCAATAATATGAACTGCAGACACAAGACATGAAGAAACTCAGTACTCTAAAAAAAATGCAACGTCTAGGCCTAGGTAATGCATGTAAATAAAAAAGAAATTATGCTCCAAAAGCTGTTTATCAAGATTGACAATGCTGATGACCAGAAACCCCTCTCGTGCTACTAACAAATTACTGTAGGCAAGCTGGAGTAAATTATGGAAACAAGCCTAAAGCTAATAGAATGGAAGCTGATTAACCACTTCCATAAGCAAGAAAAAGAGATGCCTCAGACAATATTGTAGAGTTCTTTTCCACAATAGGAAAGGACTAACAAAGCTAATGAACATGTACAAAAATAATGAATTTAGCTGGCAATAAATAAGCCTACAAAATTTGAGCAGCAGTACATTATGCCTCTTTTTATGGATCATCAGATGTACTAGACTCCATCATTTCCTTGGGTTCTTCTCCTGACTCTGCATAATCTTCTGCAGGTTTTGCAGAATCTTCTGCAGTTTTTGCAGGACCTGGTCCTGCTGATACTTTAACCATAGCAGGGCGTAGAAGTCTGTCCTCAAGAATAAATCCTCTCCTGAATTCTTGAATTATAATTCCTTCTTCAAATGATGTAGATTCCTCACGCATGATTGCTTCATGCAGCTTTGACACCAAAGAAAGTCAACTAAGTCAGCACAGAACATAAGCAAATCTTAGAATGGATTCTTCTTTCAAAATCTTAAGATGGATTCTTCTATCAAAACAATTGTTCAATTTTTGTTGTTTCTCCTTAGCCAGAGGTAAAGAGGCACACAGTTTACTAAGCAACACATACAATCTTTATTAAGGAAGAAATGTTGCTAATTGATTATTTAAAGTAGAGAATTGGTAGTGGGGCTGTCCAGATGGACCTTTTTTTAACTGCAAATATGAATTTATCATACAGGGAAGTTCTTGTGTCAAATTAAAATGGAAGGGATCTTTGTCGTACATATCTAACCATTTGATCACGTCTATATATGTCCGGTTCTCAAAATGCTTCTAAGAAGAGTAATGGCTTTAAGAAAGCTCTTGAAACTTATGACTAGCTTATTTGTTTTTGAAAAAAGTCAAAACTTACTTCGAGACCGTAAAACATCCCCTAATGGAAGACTATCGATGCATAAGAGTAGATACAACAGAACACCCAACAAGAAAATGAATTATTGACAAGATGCTCCAGTTTCACAAAGCTAAATCAGGCAGCAACCTCAAGGGATCCATTGGGTTAGAGGGAAGAAGATTCTTTGACATTTGTTTATATATGACAACAAATATGAATCATTAATGTGCTAATGTAATGTCATCCACCAGAAGAAGCTGCAAACAACCAAAGTTTCAGTGAATAAATTCAGCGATCAAAGAAGTGCTGCCCCTCGAAGAACATTTAGAAACACAAATGGACATACTGTTTGAATGAAGATCGTATGGTTTGAAGTTAAAATAGCCGTATCTATTCTTGACCTGTTTGTTAACTGCTGGTAAAATTGTTCAATTATTTAGGGCTTGAACTCACCAGCAGAAGTCCCAACTAGAGTATGTAATCTCTCCATATATTATATAATATGCAAAATGAATTGTGTGGCCTGCGTTCCATTCTTATATGGTGTCAGTGCCTCGGAAATAAGGAGTTTGAATAAGGAGCAGTTTCCAGCCGAAGTCACAACCATTACACTGCTCTCCTCAGTGCAGCCACCACACTGCTCTCCTGAACCTTGCAGTCACCACGCTGCTCACCTCAGCCTAGCAGCCTTTGTTTACTGCAGTTTGTCCCTCTGCAGTCATTTCGTTTAGCTGCGTGGTCAACACAGGTCTCCCTTGCATTGTTTTTAGATCTGACACTTTAGCATTTGGCATCCAGTGTTCAATGTTGGAGTTACCTCCACACATTGGCGTTTGGCATTTGGTGTTCAGTGTTCGGAGTTTGACTTCCACACTCTAGCATTTGGCGTTCTGTGTTCAGTGTTAGGAGTTTGACCTCCACACTTTGTTTCTTATCCGAGTGTCGTCACTTTCATTCTATGTCGCACCCATGCAACAACAATAAGGTTGCATCTGTGGTGCAACAAGGTCACAAGTTCGAATTTTGTGGGTGCCCTGCAGCTCAACCTTCTTAAGACATTTGGACTTTGGAGTGACTTTGTGTTCAAAAGTTCAAAATTCAAAGTTTGGACTTTTTTGTTAGGAAGTTCAGAGTTCAGCACACAATGTTCTGGACTTAGCAACCCAAGTTCTGGACTTGGGCAGAATTCGAAGTTTATACTTCGGATTTGGGTAGTACAGAGTTCGAAGTATGGTGTTTTGGACTTAGCGACCCAACTTCTGGACTTGGGCAGAATTTGAAGTTCAGACCTCAGAGTTAGGTAGTTCAGAGTATAGTGTTCTGGACTTAGCTACCAAGTTCTCAACTTGGGCAGAAATCAAAGTTTAGACTTCAGAGTTACAAAGTTTGCAGTTCGTTTGGAGTTCAGTGCCCATTGTTCAGTTCAGAGTTAGGCATCTGAAGTTCAGTTCAGATTTTCGCATTCAAAGTCAAGTTTGGTTCAGAGTTTGGCTTCTGAAGTTTGGAGTTCGGTTAAGAGTTTGGCATCCAATGTTCAATTCAAAGTTTGTCATCCCATGTTCAGAATTTGGCTTCCAAAGTTCGGAGTTCAGTGTAAAATCTGACGTCCAAAGTTTGGAAGTCAGCCTCTGAAGTTTGGTTCGGAGTTTGGCATTTGAAGTTAAATTTCAGCATTTGAAGTTTAGAGTTTGTCCAAGTTTACAGCTTGTGTGACACGGAGTTTGGCATTTTGTATTTGGAGTTCGCTATTTGTTTAGCATTTGGTGTCTGAAATTTTGAACTGGATTCTGCCCCAAGTTTACAGCTTGGGTGAAGCAGAGTGTCATGTTCACTGTTCAGAATTTTGGTGTTCAATGATCACTTGTTTAGCATAATTTTGAAAGAACTGTGCCATTTTGTAATTATTGCCATTGGTGGAAGAATGTCTAATAGTCAGACTCTAATTCTTCCAAATTCACAGAAAATGACTAGAACAAATTATAGCAGTAGAATCATAAGATCTATTTGTGAGTATTGTGATTTGGCAAATATTGTTCTCAAGAAAGAAACCAGTCCAGATGATGATGCTGATGATTTTGACAAAAGACGTAGAGAATCTTTGATGATTCTAAAAGTGTTTGTTGCAGACGAATTGATTCCAAAAGTTCGTAATGTTAATGATGCCACAACACTTTGGACAAATTCGCAGAACAAGTATCAAACGTCTGAAGCAGGATGATCAATGTACTTGAAGAATCTTCTTTATTCTTCTCGGTTGCAAAAAGTGGATCTGTTTTTGAGTATCTCATGCATCTGAAGGATCTACGAGATTAGTTCACAACTATCCATAAAAAAGTTGATGATGAGGATATGGTCGACATAGTATTCCAAGGTTTGCCTCCATCTTATAAATCTTTTGTTGGGTCGTTGCATTTGCTTGCCAAAACTCAACCTCTTGATTTTGAGAAGATGTATACTTTACTTCTGCAAAAGGAGAGGAGACAGACACAAATTGGAGAATCCACCTCAGGCAGTACAGAGAATGCATTCACTAGTAAAGTCAAAAGTAAGGGCAATCAGAATGCCAAGCCATCATCTGATCACAAACAAGGTAAAGCATCTAATGTAAAGCAGTCAAATGTCATTTGTTTTTATTGCAAGAGCCCTGGTCATTATTGCAGTAAATTAAAGAGTAAACAAAGCAAGCAAGGGACAAAACAAGTCAATGTTGTTGAGATAGAAGATCAGGAAGAAAAATTTGCCTTTCTAAAAACTCAAAATTCATCAGATCAATCCACTGAGTGGGACATTATGTGTCAAAAAGACTGTTATGTTAATTTTATTAAAGAACTACAAATGAGTTTGTTTCACTTGGAGATGGTAGATCATACTTTGTTGGAGGATGTAGTAATGTTAGGGTGACATTGAACAATAATGTTACATACACCTTCAAGAATGTTTGGTATGTTCTTGATATGAACAGAGTAGTGGAATGACCAAGAATCCTCAACTTGCAGTACATTTTCTTATAAAAATATGAGTGAGGTAATGGATGTTGGTAGTAACAAGCGTATTGCTCGCGGGATAGGAGAAAAGGGACTGTACAAGTAAGTTGATGTCAAGTCTGACAATTCATTTGGCTTGGTCGTTGAAGATAATAGTTTTGCAGTGTAACCAGGTTCGTGTACCCAGCCAACCGGGTGTGTGAACCCGTACCCACACCCTTACCGGGTGCGTGATTATGGGGACAGTTTCGGCTGGAGTATTCGGAGAAGATATGTAAGCATATGAACCATGCACAGTGTGTGCAGGATTCGCAGAGATATTTCCCACGGGATGCCTTCGTGTCACGGGCCATCAAGTCGCTATCTGGTAGTCCCGAGGGCTCTGTATACACATTACGTATATGCATTTTTTTGTGCGACTGGGAATCGTCAAAAGCCCAGCCGTGGAATTGTTCTTTTTTTTTTGTGTAGGGCTTGTGGCAGGTGGATCTCATGGTGTAGATGACCTGGGGAGGAGGTTTGTGTGAGGAGGAACCTGGAAATTTCTAGGGCCACTGGGAGTTAGCCACGAGGTAGGTAGACATATCTAGGGCAACACGTGACTTTCAAAAAATAATCCAAGTACGCATGGATTTGTGATGTGGAGGCACTCCAAAGTCGTGTTATGTGGTGGAACTAATGACAACATCAAAAAGTATTGATCGTATTGATGTGCATAATCAATAGCTTATTTAGATGAACCCCTTTTTTAATTTTTTAATTTTTCAATTTTTATATATATATATATATATATATATATATATATATATATTTTTAATTAAAAAATAGTTGCACCCACACCCGACAAACCCTGTTTTTGGTGTGGGCCACACCCACACCCGCACCTGCAATTCCAGCCGAACCTGCACCCACGCACCCGGTAACCTTGTAGTTTTGTTCATTGGCATGAAAGGTTTGGAGTCTTGGACACCTCAATTAGAAATATTTATCATTTCTCACCAACACTAACATGGTTCATGGATTACCATCTATTCAAAAGCAACAGAGTTCGTGTGCAGGATGCCAATTTGGTAAATAGAATCGAAAACTATTTGAGATGGGTAGCTCTTGGCATACACAAGGTGTTTTGTATTTATTACATTTTGATTTGAGTGGTCCTATGAATACACCTTTCATTTGTGGTAACAAATATTTTGTGTTGAAGGTAAATGATTATTTGAGGAAGATGTGGGTATACTTCCTAATATATAAGTCTGAATGCTTTTCATACTTTAAAGCATTCAAGGCTGTGGTAGAGAGACGGTCTGGAAAGTATATCTAGGTCTTGAGGTCAGACAATGGAGGTGAGTTTACCTCAAAAGAATTTCAAGATTGTCATATAGGTTTTATTCCCAACAATAGAGTGAACAGACTAAACAGAACAAGCAACAAGGAATAAACAACAATGACAGTTTAGGAACAAAACCATTTCATTATGTGCAATCTGATATGTACATCACTTACAGCAATATGACCTCAACACTTACAAGATGTCTCTTGTCTTCAACAGCAACACACAATGATGATCTCCCTAACAGCAATACTCCATTACTCTCCCATAGAATATATAGAAAATGAAAAGGGGGTGGATGGTTACAACTCAACCATCACCCTCTCATACCAAACTATCAACTGATTGCAACCAATTACCACAAAACACATTGTCCTTGTGTTGGGGTGTGCATGGACAACCCATAACGCATGCAAAATGACAATTCATACTACTTCATCAATGCACATAACATTTGCTACAACAATTGATCAACACACGAAACAAAACTAATTATGTACAATTACAAAATGAACATGGTGACTCACTGAGGTGGTGCCACGTTGACAGATTTTGCTGATTTTTCTGACCGCCTACATTTGCCCCTTCCTCTAAATTAGGCAATGTCCTCACCAACTGCAGTGTTGTACTCTCTCCATGGGCAGTTTGTTGTGTTACAGTAGCATTAGGTAGCTGAATGTTGTGCTTTGCAACGGCTTCAATTGTTGGTTCTCGTCTTGTCTCAATGTACTTTTTCTGCATTCATTTTGCAAGGTCATTATATCTCATCCCCCATTCTGCTTCATCCAACTGAACTTGCAAGTTTTCTGATTGATGAAATGCAGCAATATACTTCTTTTCAGTGCTGCTCAACTTCTGCTCAAGATCAGCAATGTGCTGATTTTGCTGATCTACTTGCTCCTGATACATCTCATGAACTTGTTCCAACTTTTTCTTGTATTGAGCTGCTGTCTCTTCCACATGCTGATATAGTCAGTTCTTCCTCCAAACGCTATGACTTTGATTTTTCTGCTTTAAACAATGCCCCTGTGCTTTTCATTTGCTCATGACAGTTACAATTGTATGTCGCAAGGTGTTGAATTGCTAGAGCCAGGTAATTCAGTTGTCTTAAGGATGTTTCCATTTGGTCGAGCAAGTAATGTCTCTTATCTTCAAATGGCGCGTTAATTTGTTTGTCTTATTCTTCTGTCAAGTATACCATTGAGGGTTCTCTATACAGAAATACCATGCCTGGCAGAAGCTTATTCTGTCTCAACAATTTTGCTACTTTCATATCTTACTACTGCAAATCAGGGTTTTATTCAGCTGATCCTGCCATCTGCTCACAAACCATTCACAGACTTTGTTGATCTCCCAAAACAATCACTTTGTCCAAAGTCGCCACTCACTCTGGTAGTTTTGTGCAAAGTCTTCTTGTGCTTTGGCTAACAAGTCCTGCATCTGTGTGAAGAATCTTGAGATTCTATCTTCCTCTGTTCCTTGGGATGCATCCTTCTCATGTAACTCTAGCAGCTCAACAGGTACTACATGTGGAGGCAGCTCAAAATATTCTTCACCCGAAGGACAATCTTCCTCTTTGTCTTTTACTTCATCCTCTACAACAGATTTTCCTTTGCACTTATCCCGCTGCAAAGGAATATCCTCTCTTGGTCGTGCGGGTGAAGATCTTCCATAGTTTGTGTCTCCTCTTGTATTCCTTGCTCTTCAACTAGTCCATCAGTAACTCTTGTCCTATGACCTACAACCTCCTCTTGTTGCGGATGTTGTGCATACTCCTGTTGCACGGAGCCGAGGTTTTCCTCGACTCAAGGAGTTCTGATTGGTGTGAAATTAGTTGTTGTAAACTTCGCTTTGATTTGTTGCCGTGGTATCTTTTCTCCCTCTAGATCAGTGTCCTCAATCTCCAAATTTTCTTCATGCCTTGCCACCACTTCTGCAACTTATGGCTCCATTGGTTGCTCTCCCTCTTGCAACTTTACCTCCATTTCTTTGTCCATAGCGCATTCTTCCTTGTTACAGCCTTGTTGTTCACGTCCTCTTGTCTTTGGCTCACCCTCCTCATTTGCCTCATTTGTAGGATCTAAACCAATCAAGTCGAAAGTTGGTTAAATTACCAATGAGTGTTGACCTCTATAATGTTCTATCAGGCTTGTTAAACTCCTCTTCTCCTAGAGCGTTCCTGTTTTTTTGATTCCGACTCTTGTGGCATGCTCCTCCTATGCCACTTGCATCAACCTGCTGCTAGATTGCTAGCAATTCTCTTATTTTAGTCTAGCAATAAATGGTTTGTATGTTGTCACGAATGGACTCTCGCTCAACTCGCTCTGATACATGGATCCCTTGCCTTCTTGTTTCATCCAAAAAAAAAGTAATCAAATGGAATGCCATGGGAAAATCTTTATTACTTCCTTGCAGGAAGTAATTTATCCTCTCCAATACATGTGATGCCTAGAGTCATACCTTACACTATCCATAATGCTTTGCATGTAAGGTACCAACCAAGTAGGTGTCTATGATGCATGTGCTCCGAATAATCTTGACATGATCAAGAACATTGTGCATTTGTACTCACTATTTTTCAAAAGGTTCAGCTTTAGTCCATGGGAACCATGTGCATACAATTTCTTAACTTCATCTTGTTGTAAAGAGCTAGTGTCAAAGCACTACCCCACATAATGTTCCAATCCTTTCTGACCTGCGTCATCCTTTCACACTTCTTTGCTCTTGTGATCGAGACCTAGCAGCCTGAATACTCACATAAAATCTTGCAATTCAAAAGTTATGCATAGCATACTTCCTCCTATAGCAAACTTAAAGCGTCTAGCTTCTGGCTCATAGCTCTCCAACATCAAGATGAGGCACCCACGAAACCTTACTGTGACCACTTCCTTATCAAATCTAGGTACTTGGAGAACATGATGGACTGAGGCCTTCCAAAATGACTCCAACTAATGACTATCCTCATGTTTATCCCACCAGTCTCTGTATAAGTCTCTTGGGCCACTGTTCAATGTTACTTCTTCTAGATTCAACTTTTCTTTTTCTTCGGCAACCACCTTTACTTTCCTTTTTCCTTTCAACACTAGCAAGGTGGAGAATGGAACCCATGTCTTCCTCTTTTGCTTGGGCTAAGGTTGACTCGTTCTAGAATTCTTCATTTGGGTGGGAGTGGGGGGGGCAGAGGGGGGTGATCTAAGATTACAATGGAAACTATCTGGTGATATATGGTTGCACACATTGCAACCCCAATTCTCTATCTCTTGGCTTCATTACAATTTGTGCTTACACCATCACTTCTTCAAATCCAGATTTTTGGATTTGAACTACTCCAAATCCACCCAATGTTTTGTATCCTACAAATCCAAACCGATGTAACAATTGCAACTGCCCTAGCAACCATTCACCATCAACTGACTCTAGTGACTATCTTGGTCAACACTCCTCCATTGGTTGGCAATCTCCTCTCCAACTAGATTTGCCAGCCTTTGTCTTGTTGGCCAACAATGATAGCAGTTTGTTATTTTGCAGATGCATTCAAGATAAGGGATTGGTCTCCTACTTTGTCTGTGCACTTGTCTCCTTCATCTTCTTATGTCAAAATGTCTCTATTGCATTGCACTATTTGGAAATAAGAATCCCAATTGTGGGAAATCTCTCTTTCTCAAGTGTAGTAAACATGGCCTCCTGCTAAATTGTCTATTGCATTGACTAGACAACAATTTGAGTGATGTCGACCTGGGTGACAACGAACTGGTCGATGACGGTCTAGGCGACTACTTGTAGACAATAGACAATGATAGGACACGATGGGCCACCAGGGACAAAAGGATAGTTTGCCAACAACAACAACTCAATGCAATCTACTAGCAACAACGATAGGGTGTAGCTACCAGCAAACGATGGTGTAATCAGTAGACAATAACATATAGATGGCATGTGATGATGATGAAGTGTGGTCAAATCACAACGACATTCACGTAAGAACGGACGATGCCTCAACCTTCCAAGACAAGGCAAGCAATGGGATTCGGTTGGTCGACAAGATGTTGGATGACAAAGTGGTTGTCAACATGGTGTTGGCCCATGGAACAGTTGTCAACGAGGCATCAACCTATGGAACAATTGTCAACAAGATGCCATTTGACGAAATAGTTGTTGACAACAACACCTCATGCACTTTTCACCTTTTTTATTTTGCAAACAATAGAACAATTATCGACAATAGTACACATGTCGACAACAAGCATGGTTTTCTTGCACATGATGGTCAACACATTGACAAGTTCCTCTTTCGGCATCAAGGGAACAATTGCAAACAGTGCAAATAGTGATGCAAAGGTCGACAGGGAAGCCCTTGCCGACAACAACACTACCATCGTACATCTTCAACTTTTCCAACTTCCAAATGATGCCATAACTGAAATTGTCAACGATGAATTACTGGACAACAAAAACTCTGAACAGAATGTGGTCGACAAGTTTTTGTCAAGAAAATTGGGGCTCACGATGGTACAATTCCCCTTGATGTTGAAATCGATCACACCGGTCCCTCTAAAAAAACTCTTTCGAGTTTCAAAAAAAATTCATCTATGTTCTCCTAATCCATTGTAGATTAAGGCAGCGACAATGTAATTGCTCCCATCTAGGTTTTTGTCCTTCTCATTTGTATAGTTTTGTTTTTATTCATTTGTACGACTTTGTTGCTTTCCCTTCTTACAACCCTATTGCTTACCATTTGTATGACTATTATTTGCCCTCCTATGGCCTTGTTGCTTCCCGCTCTTATACAACTCTGCCCCGTCATTCACAATCTCTTTTCCTCTTGTTTCTCTCTGCACCAAATGGGAATGTTCTAATCTTATTTTTCCTCCTTTTATACTCGGGGCCCCTTATTTTTTTCTTGAGTTTTTAAAAGACAGTTATGGTCGTGGTTGCCATTGAGGCAATTGGGCTTTAACCATCTTCATCTTTTGTGCCTCCATCTTCAAACAACATGTTTTTGTGCTGACTTTTCGCTTCACTCCATGGGACTGAATTATTTCCTTGGCAACTTGACTTTCTTCTTTCAAAAGTTTTTAAATTTAAAAAATATATATGTATTAAAATTTTTAAATAATTAATTTTTATTTTGTCCCTCTTTGACTTCATTACCTTCAAAGACTACTATTTTTCCCTTATGTTTCTCTTATCATCATATAATAATTTCCTACAACTCCACTATATTCATCCTTCGTTGCTTAATCAAAAATTCAATCTGTTGTTGTGGCCTTTCATCTCTTGTTGTATTTGCTCTCTTTCAAGCCACATCTCCAATTGTGCGTCTGATATGGGCCAAGATACTAGATCCCTCCGTCTCAATACCAGTCCATTCTTTATTGCCTGAAGTGTTGACTTCCTCTGATGTGTCGTCTCTTTACTCATTGCCTTTGCTCTCATCGGGCCTTTACCTTCTTCCTATGGCTTTCAGTTCTAAAAATAGTCCATTGTTTGCCACAATCTCTAGACTTCTTGTGGAATTCTTATTTCTTTCAAATTGTCACTTCCGTCCTCATGTCTTCCAGCTTCATTTCTTCTCTTCATTGTTCCATGCACAGTTGGGACATTCCCCTCCATGTCACAATAAATGCATCTCAGAGAACAATGTTCTGAAACCTTTGAAAACCAAACTTGCACTCGGAAACTTCATTCACTAGGGTAGGTGGGTTCTCTTTCTTCTTGTTCCACAACTAGCATTGATGTCGACCCTCGAGTCTCTATTCCCTCGTCAAATCACCACCCCTTGGACTATCACCAGTTGGCAACATTTGACTACTTTTGCTAACTCCAAAGATCGTCAAACCCCTCAAACAAGTCCTCGGACTAGCTCAAGACCTCCAACAATCCGTATGAACTCTCTCCCTCTAGTTCTGGCTCGAAGCCAAGGAAGTTAACTTGTGCATGCACCTTTTAGAATTTCAATTTAAAACTATTTATAGGGTTTGCACATGTCGTTTTGTCCAAGTTCATCAACCAAATGGATCCATTCTTCATCACTTCAACTACTTGAAAGGGACCCATCCTCAAGGTTTTTAGGTTTTTGGGCTTTAACTCTTTTTTTTTTTTTGGTACATAGATTAATTGGTTACAATCACAATTTGTAGTAATTGCCAAGGCAGGGTTCCAACCATCAGCGACTGCATCCAACAAACCTATCCGTCTCGATTTAATGGTAACCCGGCGTGAGATGGGGACCACCAGACGCATAGAGGTCGTACCGTCGTCGTCAGTCTGGGTCAACACGCGGCAGGAGATAGGGACCACCGAACATGCAGGGAATGGACCGCTTTCACCAGTTGAGTGCAACATGCAAAGGATTCGGATCGGACTATTGGCTATGCATGGGCACGCCCGTGAGATTGGAACCTAGGTCTCCTCTCGGTAAGTGCCCCAGCTTACCAATCCACCTAGCCTCACAAACTTTGGGCTTTAACTCTTACTTCCCATTGTATCACAAGCAAGATTTATTTTCTTCAGTTGCATACTATGCAAGTACTTATGCCAGCATTTTCTCTATCGTTGGGCAACCTAAGTAGCCCACTGTGTCATCACCCTTCTTTTATCCAATCGAATCAACAAGAACAATCTCTCCTCAAAACTCTTGATCTTCGAGTCAGTTTTCCATAGCCATTCTCAAGCTTAGAATCAGAAATTCCACTAGTACAACAACCTCCTACTCGTACATCAATTGAAATGGGGTGTGACCAATTGTTGGCTTGTACATTGTCCTATACACCTACAAAAATGTTGGCAATCTCTCCTCCCAATCCATGCCTTTCAATGCCACGACTTATGAATGAGAAGACAAGTATCTTAATCATTGCCTCTTGTTGCCTATTTGCTCGAGGGTAATGCAAGCTTCATAGTAAGTGGAAAATATGAAAGTTTGATGACAACTTCTGTATGACCACAAAGTGACCCCCATAATCATCGATGATCTACAACAACATGCCAAACCTTGTGATTATTTGCTTGTATACAATCCTTGTCATACTCCTTGCTAAATTGTTGGGCAATGCTCTTGCCTTAAACCACTATGTCAAATACTTTATGGTGACAACTATTTCTCTACACCTTTGTCTATGAATCGTCTTCAGTGGTCCTACATAATCTAGTCCCCGCCTTTAAAACAAATCCTGAGGTAGTGATGGATATAGTGGCATGAACTCACATCACAGTGGCTTCCTGTTCATTGGCATGTGTCACATTAAGTGACAAATTCCTTTGCATCACAAAACAAAGTTGATCACCATAACCCAACCAAGAGGATTGAACTTGTCAAAACATTAGGTCCCATGTGTCCTTCAACTAATCCTTCATGTGCCTCCAACATACTGCACACTTCCACCTTGATCACGCATCAGCATGGTATCATGTCAGACCCCATTTTGTACAGCAATCCATCAATCAACTAAAATGGGGCCTACTTGAGCACAATTCTCTGTTCTACTACCAACGATTCCGTTGGTGGATCATCTATCAACAAATACTTACCAATGTGCCCATACCATGATGGCAAAACATCAATGCAAAAAAAATGAGCATCCGAAAACACATTTGGTACCCTTCCATTCGTCAATTCTCTCAAACTGATCCGAGATAGCTAGTCAACAATCACATGCTTCCTCCTTGGCTTGACCACTACTTGGAACTTGAATTATTGAAGCGTGACAAGCCACCCACTCACCCATGTATAGTCAACTTATTAATCAAGTATAGCAATGCCTAACAACCACCATAGAAAGCAAAGAGATTTGCCAACAAGCAACGTCGAAACTTCGACATGGTATACACCATCCCTAATGCCTCCCACTTAATGGTGCTATAGTTCTTCTCCACGCTAGACAATAGCCAGCTTGCAAAGTATATGGGTTGATCCAACCCATAAATTCCTTCTTGCACCAACCGACATCCAATAGCAAAATTTAACACATTTGCGTGGATATGAAATTATTTTTCCCAATATGGAAAAACCGGAATGGACGCAAAATCAGCTCATCTTTAAGCTGCTCAAAAGTTTGTTGGTGCACCTCCACCATCTGAAGGGAATGCCTTTCCTCATCAATGCATCCAACACGTGGGATAGCTACAGAAAATGCTTGATTAAGTGCCAATAGCACCCCACATGGCCCAATAAAGACTTCAATTAATGACCCTGTGAAGTCAACCATTCGAAACAAGGGCAGTGACAATTTTTCAAGTCGCGAAAAACGAAATTGCAAATATTTGCCAACTAGGGTTCGAACGATAGGAAGAGCAATGAAGGGCTATGACTTCAACGAAGAAGGAAACTAGCAATCCAGATTTGGTAAAGCAGACTATGATAGTGCGTTGTTTTGGAAATATGAAAGGCATAGATAGTAGAGGTGAAGTTTTGGCATTGTGAAGGCTGCTATAGGAAAATGTCAAGAAAGATGCTAAATTCTGGAGTAATTGTATTCATACAGAAATTTGAAAAGATTCAGAAAATGAAAATCAAGAATTCAGACATTTTATGTAAATGATGTAGGTTTCTAGCTATAGCATCTCAATTGAGATGAGAAGTGTATCTATTTGTAAACTCCCAAGCTCTTAAATAAGAGAGATATAATTTGTCAAGGGTGGGGGCCCCGAGTACAACCCCTTATTATCCAAAAAAAAAAAGGGTTTCTTGCAAATTACATAGCTAGAGGCCAATGTACGAGAATTGGAAAATCAAAAGAATGAAGAAATCGCACAGCTCAAGCAAGCATGTGCAAGGATGAAGCGAAAGGTTCAAGAATTGGAATCTCAAGCATCTACACCTAGTCGGGTAAGATTCCTTTGGAAAATGATACATGCTGAGATAGAGCGTGCGAAAGATTATTTTAACTACCTCGACAAGTGTAAAGCATTGGTCATCCAAGCCACTTCTAAAATAGAGCATGATAAGATTCAATTGGAGGCAAGAGCTGGACACAAAGAAGTAATGCAACAAGAACGTAAAATGACTAGCAATGAGATAAAGTAGCTTGGTCTCATGGATAGAGCAGCCCTCCTTATCCAACCATCAAACATCCCTGACAAGCAAACAAGGTTAGAAAGTTGTGACGAGACCCTTGTCGATATGAAGGAAACAATTAAAAATATGCAAGAGGAGGTCTACCAAAGGTGGGGAAAGGGTTACTTAACCTTGAGGTCCCCATGAAAGAGCAACTGATTAAAGTCAATGAAGAGAAGAAAGAGAAGGATGCCCAATTAGATCAATTGGCAAAAGTCATAAGCAGACTAGAGGGACAACTAGACAACATCAAACTAGTTGCAAAAAGAGTAGAAAACCTCCCAATGGATTTATATGATGAGCTAGTAGCAAGCATCGATGCATTGAACAACTTCCCAATTTCCTCAAATGTAGATTGCAAGATCCTATGGACCCTAGCTTCACCAAAGTGATGTTACAGGTAGGATAAAATTCTCACTTTTGAGAAGTTTACTTGGTTGCATTTTGAAGGACTCCTTCACCCAATAAATAAAGTACAATCTAGGATCTTTTGTCAATCAAGATTGATATCCCTGTGAACCATTAGAATTGTAGTAGCTCGCTACTACCATCATGCTTTGGACGGAGATACGTCACACATGCTGAAGCATAAAACAGAACAAAGAATAAACCAAAGGAAATGGCTAAGGCAACAAAGGGCTCTGCTCCACTTGGGTGTGCCTCACTCTAAATGAGTGTGCTTGGCCCAGGCTCTAAGGCAGTTGTACACCCTACTACTTGTTTGTGTGCTCTGTTCCATGCCTATGTGTTCCTCTTCACATAGGTGTGCCTCACTCTAAATAGAGTGCACCCGGCCCGACTCTATGGCAACAATGTGCCTCGCTACTTCTTGGTGTGCCCCATTGCATGCTTATGCATCCCATTACAGCCGTGTGCACCCCACTCCGCCAGATGTGCACCCTTCTCCAAGCCACGCGTGTGCCCTGTTCTGCTCATTATGTGCCCCGTTCTATCATGAAAAGCTGATAGTGATGTTTTGTCTTGTAGTGCAAACCACCTTAGGTGACTTAGGAGTTGAGTAGACTAGCTTTCATCTATAAATAAGAGTTTCATACTCATTGTAAGGGTCCTTTGGCATCTTCAAGAGAGCTAGAGCTACTCTTTGCAAATTGTTTGCTATTTGTAAATTGTAATCAAACTTTCAATTAATGAGAAGTAAAAGCTTGGCATTTATGAATCAATTGTCAAGTCACCTCTTCTTCTTCATGGATGTTTGATGTTGGTGGCATTGCTCTCTCATCTTCCAATTAGTCTTCAATCTTATTGATTACAGGTATCTTCATATTTCGATTTCATTGAAGTTATTCATCTTATGCTTGAGATTTTCATTGGACCACTCTAATCCTTTCTACAGCTTCGGTCGCATTTGCTTATTTCTCACTCTTTTTCCTCACAAAAGTAGATTAGATTTACTTTACTTGTTTTAGATTTACGTTATTCCAGTTACAATAGTAGGGAATGAACCCAAATACAAAGGTTGGGAAGAGTAGTTCTTTCCCATCCAATTGTTGAACTGCAAGCGCAAATCTCATTTAAATATTTCCACATTCAACACTAACAAGATTGTTATTAGCAAATATATTATATAGTACATGAGAAGCATACTTTTCTCATATGGTGGTAAACCATTGACATTTTTGCATGTTTTAGAACTGTCGATAGTGCTAAAACAGGTTTCAGTAGTCAAGCTCATTTGGATTTAGAAACATCTGAGACTAATGATGAAAAGAATAATGTGAAGACTCAGCCATATTAGTGTGTTGCAAATCCACTTTGGAATGATCCTAAAGAAGAAAGATTAACAAAGGTTCACCCAAGTGAAGTTCACTAGCAACAAGAGCCACATTGACAACTAAAATGGTATGAAGTATGAACAAACCATGAAAGATGTCAAAGAGGATGAAAAAGCAATAGTTAGATTATCCAGGCAAGCTGGCAAAGAGCCTAGAAAAGTGATTGAGCAAGTAAATTTTAGCTTTATGAACCCAACAGATATGAAGAGGCCAATGGCAAACCAAAATGGGAAGCTGCCACGAAGGCAGAATTTGATTCTTTGATGAAGAACAAAACATGAGAATTGCGTGAATTACCCATAAAAAGAAACCCATTAGTTGTAAATGGGTTTATAAGGTAAAATGCAAATCTGATGACTCAATTAACAAGTTTGAGCCTATCTTGTTGCTAAAGGTTATGCATAACAAGAAGGAATAAAGTATGGTGAAACATTTGCTCCAACTACAAATATGGTGACTTTTTTATTAGTTTTCTCCATTGCAGCACAATTCGGATGGAAGGTATATCAGATGGATGTGAAAAGTGCCTTCGTGAATGGAGATTTGGAAGAAGAAGTCTACACAGTGCAACCACAAGATTTTCAAGTGTCAACAAAAGAACATCTGGTTTGCAGATAAATCAAGTCCCTTTATGGATTTAAGCAGGTTCCTTGAACCCAGTACTTAAAAATTGATCAACATCTTCGAGATTTTGGATTCATCCGGAGTTTCTCTGATCCTAATCTCTATATTAAAACTACAAATGATGACATTGTAATTCTCATTGTGTATGTTGATGATCTTCTCAATACAGGTAATGGAGCCCATTTGATTCAGAAGGTAAAATCCGATTTGTGTTCAGTTTTTGATATATGGATTTAGAGCTTCTACGTTACTGCTTAGGTGTAAAATTTTGCCAATTTGATCATGCTATTTTTATGTCACAAAGCAAGTATGCCAAATCACTTTTAGAAAGATTTCCGATGGAAGATTGTAACCCAATATCTACACCTATGGAAGTTGAGCTGAAACTCTCAACTCACTTTAATTCATCTCCGGTCAATGAGTTAGTATATCATCTGTTGGTGGGCAGATTGACTTATCTTATGACCACTCAACCAGATCTATGTTTTGCAGCAAATCCACAAAGAGAACATTGACAAGTTTGTAGTAAGTAACTTGTCACGTTTCATGTCAAATCCACAAAGAGAACATTGACAAGTTTGTAGTAAGTTACATGTCACGTTTCATGTCAAATCCACAGAGACCATTGGCAAGCTACAAAACACATTCTCAGATATATCAGAGGTAACATTGGCAAGCTGCAAAACACATTCTCAGATATATCAGAGGTACCCTTGACTTTGGTATTTTGCATCAGCAATCTAATGATTTTCAGTTGGTTGGATACAATGATGCAAACTGGGCTGGATCAATTGATGATTGGAAATCTATGATTGGCTATATGTTTGCTCTTAAATCAGGGGCTGTTTCTTGGAAAAGTAAACTTGAGCATACAATTGTTTTCTCATCAACTGAAGCAGAATATAAGGAAGTATGCAATACAGGTTGTGAAGTTGTTTGGTTATGATGCATATTGTATGATCTTCAAACAGATCAAATAGCATCAACACCTGTTCATTGTGGTAATAAAAGTTTGCTCAAGTTGGTGAAGAATTCAGTATATCGTACCAAAACAAAACATATTGAAGTTCATCATCACTATATCCGACAGCTTGTGGAGCATGAAGAAATTTGTCTAAGTTATTGTCCACCTTCTGAACAAATTGCAAATGTCATGACTAAACCCCTAGGTAGAGAAAAAGTTGTAAAATTAGGGACAAACTTGGGGTTGTACCTGGGTTAGTCATTAAGAGGGAGTGTTAGAATAAAGATTGTATGGTTACAAGTTAAGATAGTTGTATCTATTCTTGACCTATTTGTTAACTGCTGGAAAGATTGTTCGATTAGTTAGGATTTGAACTTACTAGCAGAAGTCCCAACTATGTAAAGCAATCTTTATATATATATATATATTGAAAATGCAATATGAATTTTGTGGCCTGTGTTCAATTATTGTACATACTATGTACCAAGAAGAGGAAACAAAATATAAATCAGCAGAATTAGAAGAATATTGTAGTGAGTGAGTTGAAGAGGACAAACAGCCACTCACAAGTTGAGGAAGAAATAGTCTGTGTGCCAACTTTTCTCCCCTGTTAGAGGAATGAAACTGTCTACAATTCATTACTCCAAAGACTAATAAGGCCCTGGACTATTGTATTGTATTTCTTTTTGAAATACAATGAAATTGTTTTTACCTGATCAAAAAGAGGGAAAGTTGACACACTATTATTTGATGCACATATCCAAAGACTTAAGGAGCTCATATATATGTATATATATATATATATATTATTTTTATAAAGATGCAAATATACTACTTACGTGTCCAAGGCATTGGAGAACAATGGTAAAAGGGATGCAATCATATGACCCCATCCCGAGTTCAAATCCCCACATTGTGATGGACACTCCCACGTTAAGGCAACATTTCAACCTATATAACTAAGTTTGAGTCCAAGACATTCTGGAGCAATGGCAAATGGGATGCAACCATATGAATGCAACCCGAGTTCAAATCCCTGCAATGTGATGCGCAATCTAATGATAAGGCAGCCCATGATAATATGGTTTGTTGTAAAACTATGATTATTTGGTTTGCTAAAATACCACAATAATGCGGTTATAATGTTCAATATGGATGGGACCCATTTCAACCACATATAACCAGTTAAAAATATACTTATATAGTCACACACTCGCATACCATGAGATAGGGGGTCATTTGGTCTATTATAGACAATATTAGACAGGCTGAACTTCGAAACCTAGGATCCACATTAGATAAATTCGTACAGACACAAGAATCATTTACATTCCCTCCCCAACCACACCCCCCCCCAACCAGAAAAAAACACTTGTATTAGATTTCCAATTCAAAGCTTGACCTGTGGACAGAATCAAAAAAAAAGATGCTGAACAAATGCAGGGCTATTTGATGGGCTACAACATAAAATAGATGAACTGAAATATGCTTCTCAGATTAACCTCAGACATGTCAATATTTGCAAAACAAACTGGTTACTTTTTGCAAAAACAATTGACCTTTTCCAAAATATGTTGCAGTCCAGAAAAGACCTTCACCCGACCATGGATTCATCCACAAAATTTTCAAAGTGATGGCAGATATAAAGGCATTGTCATTTCAAGTAAATGAAAATATATAGCCAAAACTGAATCAGACTAGGTCAAACCACAATTTTCTTTTGACCAACCTGTAAAGCAAATTCTGAATGTTTAACTTTCAATACTTAAATGCTAGGCCAACCTCCATAACATCAGCCAGTTTGACCATGCATTAATATTTATGTTATTTAATCCTCCAATTTAACCAACTTTAAACTCCAAACTTGGAAAAAACATAAGGCATAACTGTAAGAAAGATCTGACTGTGAATAGAACAGCACAATCTTCAACCCAGCAAGTCTTACTTTGAGCCATCTTTTGACTTCTTAAGCACTACTGACTTTTCCAAATTTCTAGCTTTTTAAGATATATTTTACCATCCAGCTGCTTTGTGTAAAGGTCAGGTCAATTCTAATCATTCATTGGACTCTCTCTACTTTTATTGTAAATTTGGAAATTTTACACTTGCTGAGTTTGCTCAAATGAAATATGCTTAAATTTTGAACTCTGCCAATGAAATATTTTTAGGTGTTCCAATTGGTGGAATATGACCAGAATATTGGATGTAATACACAAACTAGAGTAAGACCCATTGTAAAAAGAGTAACAAATGAGTGGTGTTAGACCTACATTATTCGGTCTAACAATCAGAATAAAACCAATTATATTGAATGCAAATATGTAACAAAGAAAGCAAACAATACAAAACAAAAAAAAGCCAAATCAAGTGAACATTTTTTTTGCAATTAGCTATATTGATTTTGCTCAGTGATGGAGACAACATCTGTTGTGCTCCCAAATCAGTTATGCATTTAAGCAACGAACATAAAGAGGGCACTCACACATTAGACGTAGTTTTATGCCCATCTCCTTTCTCATATGAGCTTTAATGAATTTTCTTTACTGACCTGTATTCTGTGTGTGCAGGTGCTTTAGTTGTTTGTTTTGTATCCTATCGTTGAGTGCAAGACCATGTGGGATGATCCTTTGACATAACAATAAAGCAAAACTCTAATGAAGTGCCTAATTATGTATAAGAAGCATGTCTTTAAAGAATCGTCTGGTCAGAAGCTTTAAGAAAGAAGGATTCGAAATGAGAAAACCTGGCTAACTAAAATTTAAGAGTTAACAGAAATACTATGAATATGAATGACAGCAATTGGTAATATATCCCATTGCACTGCCAGAGGCCCTCATGAACATAACTTTTTACAACCCATCACAGATGATATGGAAAAGTGGTTTGTAAAATTGTATGGTATGGTGTAAATATTTCAAATTCCTATTCAGAATGGATGGTGGTGGTTCTTTTGTTTCATTCGTTAAGATGAAAATCAACGCTTGGCCATCTATGATTTCAATCAATTGATAAACCTCTTAAAAACTTGTAACAACAATTCCAGATGCTTCAAAAAGAAGATAACACCTCCCCTTTCCCCTTTGCATCATTAAAAAACTTCCTTTTCTTTTTTTCCAAATGTTGTTGCAGTCCCAAGCATTAGAGAAGAAGAGAAAGAAATTACAATCATTTCCACATATGACTAAAGTATGCCAATAAAACTCTGCCGTAAAGTACAGAATAATAGCTGATCAGGATGGCTTACAAGAACTTCACCAAACAAAATTACCCAAAAGACTAAAACTAAAACTAGGAAGCAATAGGGCCAAATAAGAGGGGGAAGACACATATAAGTAAAACCCACACAACTTAAAATGAAAATATATAAATGCTATAGAACTTGAATCAATCCGTTGAGAGAACATTCTTGGGCTGTCAATTACTATGCATGACAACTGACCTCGTACACAAAGTTTAACTTAGAAAAGACAATCTGTATTGCCTTCACAAGCAGTTGACAAAATGAGCCTAAGACAAAATAAAACTGAAGTTGCATAGAACTTGGAAATGGGTATGGTTTCCAAAATGAAAACACGTTGGGAAACGCAAGTCCTCAATCCTTTTGGAAACATGGATATAACAAAAGAAACGACTAATTAGAATAATAATACTAAAAAAATACATTTTTAAAATTTATATTAAAGAGAGCACAATGCTTAATGTCAAAGGTCAGCCTTTATAGATAAGGCTATACATGTCATGCAAAACTGCCTACATGGGATAAACTATAAACTTAGCTCTTAATCTTCAAAGTTATTGAAACCAGCACCAAAACTGGAACAAGACACAACTCCTGTAGTTTCAACAGGTGTATGAGAGGGACTTTCATCATCCTCAAGATCAGGTGCAGCCATCGTAATATGATAATGTCCAAGTCGAGATTTTCAGGCTCTACATCCCAAAATTTGTTTGCCTCTTGTATATTCTTCTTTTATGCAAGATACAAGACAAAGATTAGAATGCACAAAAGCTAGACCCTCTGAGTAAACCCAACCTGTTTTGCTTCACCAAGTGAGTTAACCTATATGTGCTTCCATTCCTCTTTGTTGCTCAACAGTTGGTACTTGTTCTAGATTGTCTAGCTTCATTTATCCCATCCTATCATCATTTTCAAGTTATCATTTATTTTGTCCCCTTTTCTTCTCGTCTTAAAGCTCTTATTAAGTAACTTGATTTTTGTTCAAGTGGGTAAATTTTGTTAAAGAGGATTGTATGTGTCCCATTGGGCCTCACAAGATTGCCAGACAAGCCCTTCAAAACCTCAAATCTGGACTTCATTTTGATTAAACACACCAAGAAATGTCTGGAAACAAACTTGGAAATTTGGGAAATGTCTCTGAGAGCATGAAATTATGATGAATTTCCAGGATTTTCTGAAGAGCTTTCAAGGAGTATTCAAGTTTCCAAGTTCCTGAATTGGGGAAACATGAACAGCATAGAAGTTTCTTGCAACATAGAAATAAAATCATAGAGACAAAATCAGGGATCTCTTCTTGGGTCTATAAAGGAAGTGAACCACCTGTATCTGTCCAAATGCTAAGTAAAAAGACAAAGTGTGGAGATAAGTGTGCAGCACCGAATGGTGCCACCGATTCCCCTATGTATTTAAAAAAAAAAAAAGTGTTTGGGTCATGGATACTGGAGTCTACTTTTACTCCAGAGTCCATGCTGAATTTTTAAAAGTTGATTCTTTGGACAAGTCTACGCAAGACTCCTGAGTTTGCATGACTCCTAAATCAATCACATCAGACTCACTGTTGGGTGCATAGTGTGCTTTGAAGCCATACGAAAGGAAAGAATGGGCAAAACAGATTTCACTTCCATAACACACAGAATATTCATTTGCTGTAGCGGGCACTTCTGCTGAGTAAGGAAGATTTCATCCTTTCCAAACCACAATTGTGCATGATAACTTCAGATTCAACTGTGTAAGAGTATTCTTGCAGCTACAGTCCAGCTTTTCCTTCACAACTTATATAATTGCAAAGATTTTTGCAAGTATTTTTCAAGTATTTTCTTGAGTTTGTCTACATTAGCAGTACAAAGCTTGGAGTGAAACTTTATCCTTTTTTTATAGAATTTCAAATATTCCATGTTTTTTTTCCATTTGTCAAATCCAAGTATTTTCTTGAGTTTGTCTTCTTTAGCAGTACAAAGCTTGGAGTGAAACTTTATCCTTTTTTTATAGAATTTCAAATATTCCATGTTTTTGTTCCATTTGTCAAGTCTTATGCAAGTCTATGCCGTGTCTAAGCCATATTCATCCCTCTTTGCTTTGAAGAATCCTAGCAAGAGTCCTAGTTCGGACTCGGAAGGTGAAGCGTTAATCAACTTGGAAATAGAACCAGAATCAACAAAAGCTGCAGAAATTTGGCATTTGAAGGTAAAGGTAAAGGTAAAGTAGTTTTTAACGTGCACAAGGCCATAGGCCATATGAGACGACCCTCATGGAGGATGTTGTTTTACCCAATATATGGTTATCCAACCATACTCTGGTTACTGAAGCATGGTGTACAACCCTACCTCCCACAGGATTCAAACCTTGGACCTCTATTAAGAGTTCCAAAGTCTCCACCGCTAGGGCACTCAAGTTAATTTAGTTTTTGTTTACTGTAGTTTCTGATCCTCTTGCTGTGATGTTATGGCTTTAGTTCAGTTTTTGTTTACTGTTGTTTCTATGTTAATTTAGTTTTTGCTTACTGTAGTTTCTGGTCCTCTTGCTGTGATGTTATGGCTTTTTCACTTCAGTGTTTATGGTCTGTTAGTCAGACGTACCTCAAGTTGCTCCTGGCCTAAAACACCCAGTTGGGCTTTAAATCCCCAGTGGATTTTGAAACTTTTGAAATTTTTAATGGCATGCAAATCTGGAAGTCCTCCACATCTTCTAGACAGATTTACGTTGCTTTAATTATTAATTAATATAATAGAAATTTTTACCTTTTTTGGTAAATGGTAAATCAATTATACAACTGCAGATAAAGAAACCATTGTCTTTCTATCTCAACCATTTCAGAAAACGGCCTAGAGTTCCAAATCCATGGGTTATGATATCCTCTTCTCGCTTACAGTCCATGAGATCCAAGCAGACACATATTATTCATTTTTTGTCCTCTTTTATGAGTTTATCTGTTATGGATGGTAGCAGAGTTTTTGGGGGTCAAGCTCTGCTTCATCCCAAGACTATCCAGACAGCCCCATTCAATCCTGGTCATTCTTCTAGGAGCATTATCAAATCTTGTGCTGGTTCGTTTAGAATGACTGACAACAATGGTGGCTCTGCTGCCTCTCTGCGTTCCATTACAGACCAGTGTTGGCCTCTCTTTTCCTAGGCCGTTGATTCTTCACCATATAGATAGTTGTTCATTTGACGCAGCACAACATCTATTCTCTACATGTTTTAGGTTTGCCACTTTTGGGTTTAAACAAACTGCTAATATTTTCTATTAAACATAAATTTACTTTAGTTTGTTTTGGTCTTGTTTAGTTACAAGTTATATTTTCTTTATTTTGAAGCCACATTTCTCTGGCTGCTGAAATGTGTTGTAATATATGGTATCTTTTGATACCCAGCCACTGCACTCATCCTACCAAAAACCAGCCACAGACTTGAAAAGTCTGATGTCCTGAAGAAATGAAATGAAAAGCGGAGAAAGGGAAAAGAAAAGGGAGAGCAGAGGAAGGGAGGGCTGCAGTCCAGAAGAGAGGAGTGCACGCCAAGAAGAACGGAGAGAGAGAAAGAGGGGGGAGGGAGCAGCCCAGGAGGGGCAAGCTCCAAGAACCCCCAGAAACATTTTTAAATCCGATGGTGAGTCTGTTTTTTCTTCTGAGAAAAACTTATTCTTCCTATACAAACATCTTCCAGAACCAAAAAAAGCAGAAAATGCGTTCAAACGATTTCTTTTAATTGTTTTACAAATGTTCTGGGAAAGCAAAGTCCAGGTGAGTTAATGCAGAATGTGACTCCATAAGCTGTCTTGACTCAGCCACGCTGTGATTTGACTCAGACTTGCTAATCAATGGTAAGTCAACCTTGAATCTAAATACCATGGTTGGGATTGCACTAAAAAACCAAAAGAAGTAGAAAACAGAAAAGATGATAAGCTACAGAAATTCTTAAGATGACCACCTTAACAATCAAGCATTTATCATTACAACAGGTAGTTCTGCTATGCTGCTAAAACAGAGACTTGATAAGTGTACTTGTGAAATGCAAAACATATGCATTTGGAAAAAGGATATTATCAAAACTTTGCACAAGGAATTAATAGCAAATATTAAAATGTGTGAGGCTGAATTCGACATTTGCAGGTGTCCATAGTGAATGAGAGCCTCAATTTCCACTTAAAGTAACAATGATTAAGCAAAACCTGAGAGGCCAATAAGTCTGTTACTGTTCAATTTTATATTGCCATTCAGCCTACCAACAATAACCAACTGCAGAATTGAAAAATCTGACATTCTGGAGAAAAGGAAAGACTAAATCCATTCATAATTTCTTTAGATTTGATGGTGAGTCTCTTTTTCCTTCTGTGAAAAAACTTTTCTTGCTATTCAAACATCTTCCAAGACTGAAAAACGCAGAAAATGTTGTTGAATAATTTCTTTTAATTGTTTTACATATGTTTAGGGAATGCCATGTCTAGGTGATATAATGCTGAATCTGACTCACTTGACTGTCTGGATTCGGCCAAGCAATGACTCGACTCAGACTTGCTAATCAATGGCAAGGCGAGCTGAAGTTAGATACCATGGCTGGGATTTCCCCTCAGGAACCAAAATAAGTAGCAAACAGAAAACACATTTGAGAAGCTATAGAAGTTCTCAAGAGGACCATCTTAACATTCAAGCATAAATCCTTGGGACAGGTAATTCTGCTATGTTGCTGACGTATGCGTATGGATAAAAGACGTTAACTTTACACAAGAAATTACTCACAAACATAAAAATGTGTAATGCTGATTTCTACACATTTATATGCTGTCCATAGTGGATGAGAACCTCGATTACTTAAAGTAACAATGGTTTAGCGAAACCTGCAAGTCCATAAAGTCTGTTACCATTCAACTTCAGATAACAGCTAATTTCAGTAGAGCTTATGTTGGTTTCTTTTACCTGCCATGCCAGAGATCAGTCCAAACTCCAATATGGAGATCCACTTTGCTGAATAAACAGCCCTTTATACTATACGAGGTTCTGCCACAATCTGAAAAATTACACTCACTTCTCTTATGGCATGTTTATCCCTTTCCATGCTTGAAATATGCCTAATTTGGCTCAGGGGTCAGCATACCTGTTACAAATATTTTACATTTGGACCTGGTAAATGCACTTCATAGATGACTTACAAATCATTATATGTACAATTTATGGGCTATCATTTTTATGATTGTGTATTCTTAAGGAAAAGGAATGGAAAGTAGTTTTTAATGTCCACAAGACCATATGCCACTAGGGACAATGTTGTTACCTAATATGGGTTAAGCCACCCATATTCTGGTTACCAAAGTCTGGTATACAGACCCTGTCCACTTCGGCACTCAAACCTTGGAGATCCTGTTAAAGTGTGAAACGCTTCACCGTAAAACCCACTCCCACTGGACAGACAAGGCAGAGGCATGAGGAGTTTGCATGAGTTCATAGAAAATCGAGCTGAGGGTGAAGGCTAAAGCTAGTTCTGGTTTGGGATGAAGTCCATTATCAAGCCTCGTCTGACAGCTATTTGACATTGTAAGAAGGCCTGAAGGACTAAGGAAGCATCATATGCCTGTAAAATTAAGTGTATTAAGTCAAAAGCAAACCCCTCATAATAATAGGAACGTCATGAATGTAAGATGCATTGACTACAGAAGTAGAGCCTCTTAATTAAGGTTTCAAATGGTCCTAATATTTTGCTACTGGTGTGGGTTATAGTCATCATAATGAATAATTTAACTGTCATATGAGTCCCAAAATTAAGTGAAGCTGCAATGGACACTAACTCCTTGTATATCAGTTTGCTTACATACAGCATGTTTTCTATATACATGAATCTCATTCATTAACAGTGAAGTTACAGCAAAAATTTAATCTTTCTACTAATGATAGAAAGCACAACATTTTTGAGTGAGTAGTCCATCCCAAGTAAATCTAAAGAAGGATAAAATATGGAAGAAAACCCCACTGAGAAAATGACATTATATAGGTTCTTGTTAATTTGAAGAGAGAGATGAGCAGAAGTATTGGCACAAAGCAAACTAATCAAAACTGGTAATGCAAAGAGGCAAGCTTCCTCTTCCCCCTCCCCTCCCCCCCAAAAAAAAAAATTAAGAATGTATGAAGTCAAAAGCAAACCCCTCTTAATAATAGGAACATCATGAATGTAAGATGCATTGACTACAGAAGTAGGGCCTCTTAATTAAGGTTTCAAATGGTCCTAAGATTTTGCTACTTGTGTGGGTTATATTCATCATAATGCATAGTTTAACTGTCATATAAGTCCCAAAATTGAGTGAAGCTTGCAATTCACACTAAATCCTTGTATATCAGTTTGCTTGCATACAGCATGTTTTCTATATACATGAATCTCATTCATTAACAGTGAAGTTACAGCAAAAATTTAATCTTTCTATTAATGATAGAAAGTACAAAAATTTTGAGTGAGTAGTCCATCCCAAGTAAATCTAAAGAATGATATGATATGGAAGAAAGCCCCACTGAGAAAATGACATTATATAGGCAAGTTCTTGTTAATTTGAAAAGAGAGATGAACAGTTCAAGTATTGGCACAAAGCAAACTAATCAAAACTGGTAAGGGATAACTCTTTCGAGACGAAGATGGCAGAGAGCAGGATCGCAAGCGGGAATGCAAGCGGGAGGCCTTCTGGGAGCCCTCCGGGACCCACCTCCCCGGTTTCTGGATTCGGTGGTCCAGAGCCTGATCAACCCGAGGAAGGGGAAATTCCCCCCCGGAAACCCCCTGACCCTTCTTCACCTTCCCAGGGATCGTATGCGCACGCGCTTTCTAAAGGGACCTCAAACCCTATCCCCTCTCAAACCCTGCTCCCCAACGGCCCTGACTTGGTGATCCCAGGGGCGCTGCTGGACAGCTTTGTTATTCAGGAACAATTCACCCTCATTGGCAAGTTCATCGGAGGCAGACCAGATATGGAAACAATACGGAAATGGGCGAGCAGCAAATGGCGCACTAGTGGGAGCTTGCAGCTGATAGCCCTGTCCCGAGGCTTTTTTGCGATCAGATTAAATAATGCAGAAGATTCATGCAATATCCTTGCTGGGGGCCCTGGTTCCTGGGAAGGCGAAGCCTTTTCCTCCGCAGGTGGGGAGAGGACTTCAACCCAGATACGCAAAACATTAATGTGGCGCCTATTTGGATCCAGCTTCCAAACCTTCCCTTCCACTGCTGGCGAGAAGAAGTCCTGAGAGGGATTGCCCGCACTATTGGAGAGCTCGTTGCTGTAGATTCGTCTACTAAGGTACGCTCCCGCATGATCCACGCTCGCCTGTGTGTTAATGCCAATTTGGAAACCGACCTTCCTTCCTTTGTCAATCTGTTCAAGGATTCCATCCTCATCAAAAAGCAGCCCATTGTTTATGAAAATAAACCCGCGTTCTGCTCTGCATGCAATACCCAAGGGCATCTGATCCACCAATGTCCCCAAGCTCGAGTTTTGAAGCCCTCTTCGCAGGGCCCTCCTGGTAAAGGCAAGGATCTCAATGTTCCTAGGCGTGCTAAGGAAGTCCCAGTTCCGGCGGGGAATCCCCCCATCGTCCCTTCAGAATCCCAAGGTTTGGGCCAGGAGGGGCTTTTCAAAGGCAAATCTCGAGATCCTGTTTCAAACCCTAGCGCCAACCTCGAACCTTCCCCAGAGCCCCTCAGAGCCTCTGCCAACAATACAGAATCTTTAAACCCCATCCTTCAGGAGATCGAGAACTTCCTCCCCCAACAGTATTCGTCTGGGAAGTTTAGTCCAATCAAAACCAGAAGCAAAGGGCACACCATGGATTATGGAGCCGAGAGGAAAAGAGGACGCCCTTCTACAGCCGAGCTACGTATCAGGGCTACTGAGGATGACCTAGCTAACGGCTCCCAGCGGACTCTTTTCCTAAATTCTGACGAATCCCTCTCCGATGATCCTAAAGTGTCTAAACCCCCCTTCCAGCAGGCGAAGGGAGGCAAGAAACCTCTCAGATCTTCTAGATGAAAATCCTCTCCTGGAATGCGAGAGGGCTCAACAGTGCAGCCAAGCTCAGACTTGCTGCTAATATGCGTAAGGATATCAGACCCTCCATCTTCATCATGCAAGAAACCAAATGTGACGAGAAGTTCTCCAGGAAAGCTGCCAGGTCCATCTGGTCTCAAGGCGAAGCTCTGCACAGCCCCGCTCAAGGTTCCTGTGGAGGACTTTTGTGCCTCTGGGACCCGTCCCAAGTGGAAGGTAGGCTTCTATCATCCTCCAGCAGAGTCATTAATATTCTCTTTCATTGCATCTCCAGTAATCAGTCTTGGATCCTGTCCAACCTGTACGCTCCAAATTCCCCTATTGAGAGATCTGAATTTTGGAATTCCATCTCCCGGATGAGGGACTCCTTCAGCACTATCCCTTGGGTGGTTGCAGGGGATTTCAATAGCCCCCTGTATCCAACGGAGAAAAAGGGAGGGTTGGCTGCCACCCACCATTCTACTGAGGATCTTAGGGAATTTGTGGATGCAAACGAGCTCATTGACATTCCTCTCAAAGGAAATCGCTATACGTGGAGCAACAGAAGGATTGGAGGCAATCTGATTCAGGTCAAATTGGATAGATTCCTGATCTCCCAGGAAGCTATTCCTCTTTTTGGCGACGCTTCCCTTTCGGCTCTCCCCAAGATTGGATCGGACCATAATCCCATTTTCCTCCAGATGGGCAGGTCTCCTGGGTTTCGAACCCCCTTTCGGTTTGAGGCTATGTGGCTCAAACACAAGGACTTCCGTGAAAAGATGAGCCAGTGGTGGAATCAGCATGTCCATGGATCTCCCATCTTCAGGATTACTCAGAAGCTCAAGTTCACCAAGGAAAACTTGCGGAGGTGGAATAGAGAGGTGTTTGGCAACATTTTCAGCCGAAAGAAGTTAATTTCAGATCAACTCCAAGCCATTGAGAGAAGGGTCGAAGAAGGGGATTCTGGGGCTGCAGTGAGGAAGGAGGAAGGGAAACTTCTTGCTGAATTCCACTCCATTCTTGCCAGTGAGGAAACCTTCTGGAGGCAGAAATCCAGGGAATTATGGATCAAAGCGGGAGACTCCAATACCAGATTCTTCCATGCTACAACCATGAGACACAGAGGCTCCAATAAGATCAGCAAAATTCAATGTAGCGATGGTTCTACCACTGAAGATATCCACGAGATCAGATCTGAGGCTGTCTCTTTCTTTCAAAACCTCTTAGGTTCCTCCCCAGAAAGCTCTGCCTCTGCCAAGGCCGCCCTTCTGGAGAACATCCCCAGTCTGGTTTCTGGTGACTCCAATTCCTCCCTCCTCAAGCCCTTCTCCGACTCGGAAATTAAGGAGGTGGTCTTCTCCATGCAACCTGATAAAGCCCCCGGGCCGGACGGATTTCCTCCCCGGTTCTACCAAGCCTGCTGGGACCTGGTAGGAACGGACGTCTGCGCTGCCATTCGTGACCTCCAATCCCACCCCATTCCCCGGGCTGTTAACTCCACCTTCATTGCTTTGATCCCCAAGTCCCCTAATTGTCGGTCTATGGCTGACTTTCGCCCCATCAGCCTCTGCAACGTCCTTTTCAAGATCCTCTCCAAAGCCATGGCGTCCAGGATGAAGCCCATCCTGCCCTTCATCATTGACCCCCGCCAAGGAAGCTCGGTCAAAGGCAGAAACATTTTGGATGGCGTCATCTCCATTCATGAAACCCTTCATTCTGCGGTCCGAAACAAAAAAGCAGGTCTTTTCCTCAAACTTGATATGACCAAAGCTTTTGATCGAGTCAGCTGGGAGTTTCTCCGGGACGTCCTTCTGAAGTTTGGCTTCCACCCCAGATGGGTCCAGCTTATCCACAACTGCTTCTCCTCTGCCTGGTTCTCGGTGCTGGTTAATGGTTCCCCTGCTGGTTTTTTTCCCAGCGTCCAAGGACTCCGTCAAGGAGACCCGCTATCTCCTCTTTTGTTCATCATCTTGGCGGAATCCCTTGGCAGAACCCTCTCTGCGGCCAGAGTGGCGGGGAAGATCTCCGGCATCCCAGTGGTGTCCAACTCCACTCCCACTACTCACCAGCAATTTGTTGATGACACCATCCTTTCTACGCAGGCGTCTGTCATTCAGGCTAGAAACATCAAGCATATCCTATCCCTCTATGAGGAAGCGGCTGGGCAGCAGGTTAACTTCTCCAAAAGCAAGCTATTTTTCGTTCACACCCCCCCGGACCGTCAGGGCAGGATTGGGCGGATCCTTGGGTGCTCTGCAGGAGCTCTCCCATCCTCCTATCTGGGGCTCCCCCTTTTTTGGGGAAGACCCAAGGAGAGTATGTGGAACAATGTTGTGGAAAGATTCCATCGAAAGCTGGCAGCCTGGAAAGGCAAACTTCTGTCCCAAGCGGCGAAAGCAACCCTATCTAGTTCAACCCTCCAGAGTATCCCCATTTACTTCATGTCTGTCTTCTCTCTTCCCAAGTCAGTGTGCAAGCTCATTGAGCGCATCCAAAAAAAATTTCTTTGGTCAGGTGCCGAAGACAAGGCTAAGATTCCCCTTGTGGCTTGGGACATTGTCTGCAGAAGTAAGAAGCAGGGAGGGTTGGGTTTCAAAAAACTGTCAGACATGAACACAGCCTTGCTAGGCAAGCAGGCTTGGAGGATTATCTCGAAAGACCCTGCGGAGTGGACCTTGCTGGTGTCTAAGAAATACATGGGAAACCTTTCCTTCCTTGATTCTGGCATCCACCCCAATGGATCTGCCTTCTGGAAGGCTGTAACTCATTCCAAAGTGCTCATCCAGAAAGGCCTCAGATGGGTTCTGGGGGACGGACAAAGCATTGACTTCTGGAGCGACAGGTGGTTATTGGATGAACCCCTAAGTGGCAGAGCGGACCTCGCCATGCTTCAAATGGTCCCTGACTCTCGTTTGGGTATGAAGGTTTCTGACTTCATAATCTGGGAAGATGGTCAACCCCGATGGAGGCTCCTCGCGGGCACCTCTCCTGAGGCTGCTGCTCTCAACATTATGCTCCAAGCTACTACCATTCCCTTTGAGCAAAAGGATGACAAGCCTGCCTGGGCTGGGTCTGACAAAGGGCTGTACACTGTTAAGTCTGCCTTCTCCCTCCTGAAGGATCATCCCGTCTCCCCTTCCCACATTGCTTGGAAGAAGAACCTCATTCCGAAAGTGGCCTTCTTCTCGTGGATTGCCTTCCAAAACAAATCCCTCACCACTGAGAATCTCATCAAAAGAGGCATCCCCCTCCCCAACAGATGTTACCTTTGCCTGTCCAATTGGGAATCCACCGATCACCTGTTCCTCCACTGTGAGTTCACCTCGGCTGTGTTTGGGTTTGCCCTGTCCTCCTTTCAGATCCACTGGGTTCCTCCCAGGTCTTTGTGTGATGCCTTCTACCAATGGCCCCAACCCTTTGTTAATCTTAAGCTCCGTTTCCTCTGGGACATCTGCCTCCCCCACCTGATTTGGCAAGTCTGGCTTGAGAGAAACCGCAGGATCTTTGGAACTTCTACCCGGGATCCTCCCTCGGTGGCCATTAGGGCTATAGCTTTCGCTTCCGAAAATGCTAATTCCATTCAATGCCCCAGCCCCCATCCTCTGACCCGGGAAGGGCGCATCCTCTCTTCTTTTAATATTTCTGATTGTCCCCCCCTGGGAAACCCTCTTCCTCACCCCCGTACCCTCGCTAAGTGGAGTCCTCCCCCTCCGGGATGGATTAAGCTTAACTTTGACGGGGCTTCCAAAGGGAACCCAGGAGCAGCGGGGGCTGGTGGTGCTGTCAGGGATCATCGTGGTATGGTTATCCTTGCCTTCTCTGAAGATCTTGGGATTCAGACCAACCATGTTGCGGAAGCCAGAGCCCTTTGGAGAGGGTTAGCCCTCATTTCGGAGGACTCCAGAGCTATCATCATAGAAGGCGACTCTATGAACATCATAAACTACTTGAACAAGGATAAGACCCCTGCCTGGAGGGTCCACAACACCATCGGAGAGATTCGGAGGATTCTCCGCGGTAGGACCCACAGATGCCAGCACATCTTTAGGGAAGGAAATTCTTTGGCTGACCTTCTGGCCAACAGAGGCTCCTCCTCCGGCAAACTCACCACTTGGGATCTCGAAATCCCTCAAGATCTTGCTGACGTGGCCGCGTCAGAGTTCCTTAAAGCTCAATGATCCTCGCCAGATCAGCTAGGTGGGACACGTCAGTTGGTCTTGGGATGGAGGACAGTTGGCGATTGGTTTTCTTGCGGCATCCAATTACTGCTCTTGGTAAGACGACCCCCGGCGCGGCCGTTAGGGCCCATGACGTGGGCGGCAGTCACGAGTCAGCGATCAGCTCTTTTCACGTTTTTAACACCTTTCTAGGCATGATTTTCTTTCGTCATCGGGACCGAGCGAGCCTATCTCCTCCCTATCCGATGGCTCCCCTCATTTCGGCTGTTTCCCATGCATGCGGCTTCTGCGAGCCGTCGCCCTTCCGACGCAAGCTTCCTTTCCTTTTATTCCAAGGTGGCGATACGGGTGATTTCATTTATCTCTGTCATCATCCCAGAATCGTGTGCAGTTATCCCTGTTCCGCAGCGTCTTTCTGCCTTAAGGCCTTCTTTCGCAGTTCCCCTGCCCCTCCCATGGCTGGTCCTTACATTGAGCCTGAATTCTCTTCCCTGTCTGAGGAGGAGAAAATTTTCATGAAAGCCCTCGGGCTAGTCCCTTTCCTCAGCAAGTTTCAGGGCCCGGACGATAAAATTACGTCTGATTTCATGGAGACCTGGCAAGATGGGGAAGTTCGGGTGAATGGTGTCCACCTGAAGGTCACCTTTGATCTCTTGCTCGAGATTACTGGGATGCCGGCCACCGGGAAATTTATTCGGCGGGACAAGCACAACTGGCAAGAGGAGTTGGACCAGTTTTCGGACAAAGGGAAGAATTTAGGCTGGGATAAATCCTCCCTCTTCAGAGAGGAGCTGGATGAACCGTGGAGCTGGACTTTGAAGCCGTTGATGCAGTTCATTTGCTGTGACGACCCGGACAAGCCTCTGCGCAGCTACCACATCAGTTTCGTGAACCACTTGCGGGCGTCCAAGAAGCTGTGCTTCCCGGACTTCCTCAACTACTCCCTCGATTGTTCCATCGAGGCCGCTCGGAAGAGCAAGTCCAGGCCGCGGCACCAGGGGCTCATGGGCGTTATCTTCCGCCATTGTCTTTCTAACAGGGCCTCCCCTCAGATCGTCCCTCCCCTCTCTTCCCACCCGCCTGCGTCCCCGAGCACCGACGCTCCCAAGACTGAGCCTCCCACCGACCAGGCTACCCCCAGTCGCAGTCGCTGTCGTAGGCGGGCCAAGGCAACTCCTCCGAGTGGCAGATGTTCCAGACGGCTCAAGAAAGCCAAGGCCGAAGTGGAGAACGACTCTCCTCTCCACCTGAGCTCGGATTCTGAGTCGGTGCAGAAAAAGGATCAGCAGAAGGTTCCCCTGAGCTTGCTCATCGATATGGCCATCGACGCTATGGGGAACATCTCTAGGGCTGCTGAGTCGGCAATCCAGTGCCTCCGCAACCTCAAGTCGCATGTTGATGGTTCCTCTGGGACCCCGGAGAAAACTACTGCCAATTAAGGCTGCTGTCGGTCCCTGGTAGGTTGGTTTTTGTTTTTTGAGCCTCATTGAGGCCTGCTAATCCCTTTCTCTCCAATGCTTTGGCAGTTGCAGTTTCCCTTTCTGTTCAGGTCCGAGGCTCACTTTGAGTCCTCAACCTTGCGGCTGTAATGGGTTCCACCCGTTTTTGTAATAAGGTTTTTGGGATCCTCTAGAAAAACCCAATTCTTGTATATAAAAGTTACTTATCAAAAAAAGCTGGTAAGGCAAAGAGGCAAGCTTCCCCTTCTGCCTCCCCCACCAAAAAAAAAAAATTAAGAGTGTATAAAGTCAAAAGCAAACCCCTCTTAATAATAGGAACGTCATGAATGTAAGATGCATTGACTACAGAAGTAGGGCCTCTTTTCAAATAGTCCTAAGACTTTGCTACTAGTGTGGTGTATAGTCATCATAATGCATAATTTAACTGTCATATGAGTCCCAAAATTGAGTGAAGCTACAATGCACACTAACTCCTTGTATATCAGTTTGCTTACATACAGCATGTTTTCTACATACATGAATCTCATTCATTAACAGTGAAGTTACAGCAAAAATTTAATCTTTCTACTAATGATAGAAAGCACAACATTTTTGAATGAGTAGTCCTTCCCAAGTAAATCTAAAGAATGATAAAATATGGAAGAAAGCCCCACTGAGGAAATGACATTATACAGGCAAGCTTTTGTTGATTTGAAAAGAGAGATGAACAGTTCAAGTATTGGCACAAAGCAAACTAATCAAAACTGATAATGCAAAGAGGCAAGCTTCCCCTCCCCCACTCCCCGCCCTCCAAAAAAAAAACATTAAGAGTGTATGAAGTCAAAAGCAAACCCCTCTTAATAACAGGGACGTCATGAATGTAAGATGCATTGACTACAGAAGTAGGGCCTCTTAATTAAGGTTTCAAATGGTCCTAAGATTTTGCTACTGGTGTGGGGTATAGTCATCATAATGTATATTTTAACTGTCATATGAGTCCCAAGATCGAGTGAAGCTGCAATGCACACTAACTCCTTGTATATCGGTTTGCTTACATACAACATGTTTTATATATAATTTAATCTTTCTACTAATGATAAAAAGCACAATGTTTTTGAGTTAGTAGTCCATCCCAAGTAAATCTAAAGAATGATAAAATATGGAAGAAAGCCCCACTGAGAAAATGACATTATATAGGGAAGTTTTTGTTGATTTGAAAAGAGAGATGACCAGTTCAAGTATTGGCACAAAGCAAACTCATCAAAACTGGTAATGCAAAGAGGCAAGCTTCCCCTTCCCCCTCCCCCCACCCTCAAAAAAAAAAAAATAACTCGGGATACGACAATATGTTGATGTTATCATATAATAATATAATTGACATTATTACAAAATAATTAATAATAGATTGTTATAATGATTACAGACTAATTTATTTGTACAATTGCAATTATAAAATAAAATAGTAGTAATAAAATTGTTAGTCGTACTATTACACACTAAATATATAGCACAATTAAATTCTTAGTATAATTATAGAACAGATCCATACATTACAGTTAACATTCTAAAATATTACAATTATTCAAAAAATAAATTCATTCATACTATCAATAGTAAATAAATTAATATCAAGTGATGGAAGAAAGTAGAGAGGGGAGGGCTCTGGTCCCTCCCCTGCTCCCCCTCCCATGGCTCCTGGTTCCTGCCCAGTCCCTGGCTCAACCCAAGTCATCCCTCCCGGGGAGCGGTTGTTTGCAGATGATCTCCTAGGGGAGATCATTCTCCACTATCTGCGCCCCTCCCGGCCGGCTAGGGTTTCCTTGGTTGTTTTTTCGGACTGGTGCTTCCCAGGGATCCCTGTTTGGTTGGGGATCCCTTCCCTTTTTCCCTTAGGCTTCCCCCTAGGGTTTTTTGCAGGTTATTCGCGTGGATCTGGTCCCCTGCGTTTCTCGGTGCGGTGGAGGTGACGGTTTAGGGTTTGGACAGCTTCCCCCTTTTTCTTGTGAATCCTCGACGGGCTCTGTGCTTGGACGGGATTCTTGGTCCCTGCTGCTGGGATCCTCTTCTGTTTTCCCGAGGCGGGTTCCTTGTGGTGCAACTCTCTGGTCACTTTCTGATGGGCTGGATCCTCTCTGTGCTGGCTGTCGGCTTCCTGCAGGATGGCTCTCGCTGAACGGAATGTTTTCCCGGTGGGCGGGATGGTTTCTCCACAGGGCGGGATCCGCCAAATCCGTCGGTTTTCCCGCGAGGCGGGATCCTTTCTTTTCTGTTGGTTTCCCGGATGGCGAGATTTCCCTGTTGCTTCCCGCTAGGCGGGACTGTTTGTGGTGGTTTTGACTACTTCCTGCGAGGCGGGATTTTATTGTAACGGTTTTTCTTTGCTTCCTGCTGGGCGGGATCTTCTCGATGGTGGTTTTTGGCTACTCCCCGTTGGGCGGGATCTCCAAAACTACTTTCTTTCTTATTTGTTTGTTTCCCGTTGAGAGGGATTGTTTCATGCTTACTTGTTATCAGTGGGCGGGATTTGCATTTTGGTGTTCAGTTTCAAGGGATTGATGCCCTAGGCCCATTGCTTATGTAATCGGGTTTTGGGATCCTTGTTAAAACCCGCTGTAAATACAAACACTACTTACCAAAAAAAAAAAATTAATATCAAGTGGCATTAGCTCAACCAGTTAGATTCCTCAATATTTAAAGAGGAGACCAAGGTTTAAATCTTGTCAAGCGATATATGGATAATATCCAAGCTTTGTTGTAATACCACTATGTGGTGATGATGCAATACGAGTGGGGCCCGTTTCAGTCCTATATAACCAATTGAAAAAAAATAGTAAATAAATTAATAATATTAAATCATTAGAATTTCTACCCAGGTGTTGTAGGTGAGTTGGAGAGGAGAGCGCAATCCTCCAAGGGAGGTCCCAGGTTCAAATCTCCACCCTACCAAAAAAAGCTGAATTGGGTATCCAAAATCCAATTGATAATGTTGGTGCGGGCAGGGTCGGGTGCGACTCCCGGGTGACTTTGACGGTGTAGAACCCCCCTGTTCGTGGTCTCTCAGACCAAGGCGGCTCCGCAAGGGGTTTTTCGCTTAAAAAAAAAAAAAAAATCATTAGAATTTCATTAATTAATGCCTTAATCTTCCTCAACAAGGAAATAGGCCATAAGCTAAACCATGTTCAAGAACCATAGGCTAAAGTCAAAAATGAATGGTGCTGTAAAAGCAACCCTGGTCAGGCAGTACATCTAACAGTCTAACTTCTGTTTTTATTGGTAAATTTCCTCTCAATTAAAGTAAACTTTGGTTTAGCTGCCACAACCGTGGGGTATCTCTTCTGCCAAATTTGCCAATTCCCTCTCAGCTGGAGTGACCTTCAGCTTAGCTGCCACGACCATGCAGTATCTCTTCTGTAAAAATAAACTTGCCCAAGACTCACATCTTGCCATGTCCATTGGACTACGCCACACCCACACTTGGATGTGATAATTTACCCAATTTTCCACTTTAACATTTTGGCAGTTATGCACATATTGGATGGCAAGATTTGAATCTAGGTCTCCACATTGGAAGACAACATTTCTTAACCACTTGAGCTCATGCCATTTGATAGGCAAGTATGTGCAATTATTTAAGATGTTACAGCTCTGTAATGTAAACAGTCTTCCAGCAGGCTCATATCGCCTTGATCATTTAGCAAAGGCCAAGTCTATAAGGTTAAAAAAACTGCAGAATGCCCTTCAGTTGTCCATTAACTTTCTTGTGCAGAAGGTTGACTCTAGAGTCATTGTTGAGAAACTCAAATTCCTTGGTAATATATTATTTCATATCCAAATTTGATAGCATACACCTTATTTCTAAAAATCTTAGAAGAACCACCAGCACGATGGCAGAGAGGTTAGCAAATGGGGCATTTACCCAAGAACAAACAATCACAACATATCTCAAGGAATTCAAATAATTTGAGCCATCAACTGAAGCCTGGTGATCCTAACTTTTACCGTATTGCCAATGCTGCTAAGGGTAATATGTACTATGAGAGAGGAAGGGAAGGGGAGGAGCATAATCATTAATCTTTGTCTCCCCAGCTCCTTCCTTCCTATGCTCCTTAGGTGGTGTTATTGATCTTGTGAGACCTTCCATATTCCTATGTCCTTCATCACTATTGGAAGGGACATTTGTTGTGTCATGATGAAATGCATCCACCCAGAAGGATGCTCTTATAGTGACAATTTTTCTTTTCTTTTCTTTCATTTTTTTTTTTTTTTGCTCCAACGCACCTAAGAACCGATTGCCAATCATACCTCAGGGATGTAGCTATAACCTAACTCAAATTGTCTCATTTACTGAGCACCATCTTGTCATGGTCTTTGGCCACACCAAATCTGTTTACAAAGTGTGACGGGTGGACAACACAAGCTACTCCAAGGAAGTTTGTAGCTTCATCATCCTCACTGTTGCATCATACCGTTTTTTATCCTGCCTCTTTTCTTTATCTTAGCAATCCTTTTCTATCTCTCTATTTTTCAGTTGGATTGAACCAATTGTCTATCATACCTCAGGCATGTAGCTATAACATAACTAAAATTGTCTCATTTGCTGAGCAGTGTCTTGTCATGGTCTTTGGCCACACTAAATCTGTTTACAAAGTATGATGAGTGGACAACACAAGCTACTTCTTGGAAGTTTGTAGCTTCATCACAACTTCGCTGTTACACCCTACTGTTTTTGATCCTGCCTCTTTTCTTTATCTTAGCAAACCTTTTCTATCTCTCTGTTTTCCAGTTGGATGTCTGGCTCTCCTTCCAGTTGACATCATACAAATAATTACAAAGCACTATCGCAGAAGACATGAAAAGAAAATGAACAAAATCCTTCACCACTAAAGCTGCAAAGAAAAAAAATTAATATTAAAGTCCACCAATGCACATAGTAGACTCATAGAATTTAAAAGAAAGAATTTCAACAACAAAAAAAAAGTATCTAAAACTAAATCTAAGGAGCAATAGAAGAAAAAAATAAAGAGGGAAGTAACCTTAGAAAAAACAAATAAAGGGGGGATAACCTTGGACAAGACAAATATAAAAATCCATATGATATAAAAGAATCCTATAAAAAATCAAATGGCATTAGCTCAACCGGTTAGATTCCTCAACATTTAAGGAGGAGACTCAGATTTGAATCTTGCCAAACGATACATGGATAATAGTCAAGCTTTGTTGAAATACCACTATGTGGTGATGATGTAATACTAGTGGAGCCCGTTTCAATCCCATATAACCCATTGAAAAAAAAAGAAGCCTATAAAAAGAATGCTGTTATTTTCGTCCTAATCAGCTTCATCATTGGGCAGAATGTAAGTGAAATGTGAAAACAACCAACTAGGTGGCCATGGAACTGAATATTTTACAAGTCCAGGGCCTTTTCTTCAGCCTTCAAGAGCTTAATGCCAAGGAAGGATATATATATATATATAAGGTTGCTAAGACGTGCCACTTTGGCACAACTGACATAGTCCTGAGAAGAGCCAAGGCAGTAATCAAGAGGACTGATAACCGCTATGCTTGCCATCTTCGCTCATATCGAATATAATGCAGCACTGGATCCCATTCAATCACAGTTGGAGAAGATTCTTGATGAACCTTGAACTCAGTATGATTTGGATTTAAGGAACAAATCTGGTGGACAATACATCAAATTGTTGAAACTAGTGTGCTATAATAGATAGCATTCTTCAACAACTACCAAAACGCAAAAAAGAAAGATTGGACAATTCATACACACATAGAGAATAATATAAGATGTAAGAGCCGAACTAAATTTTACCCTGCAGAATACAGTGGATCTCTGACATCACATGTAAAGATATGACCATAGTTGGAAAACTCGCAACTCGCGATAAACTCGGCAGCCCAATTTTGGAGATTTTATCGGCAACTCAGGAAAACTCGACAAAAACTAAACCGAAGAAATTTTTTCAATTTAAAAAAAAAAAAACATTTTAAACAACAATTGGAGAGCCAAAAAGTTGATTTTATATTAGATATTCATTAAAAAGAGTACAATTACAGTTCATGAATCAGCAAATCCAACCAAATACATCATAGAAATGCAACATTTCAAAATATGAAGCAGTTTTTAAACTGCTTTTTGTTTTCCCTTCCTTCCCCTCGCACTAGATGGTTGGCCTTGGCTCTGAACTGGTGGACGAATTGGAGGCTCCTCAGGTACAGTATCATCATGGTATATCTCCTCCAATCCTCTTAAATGTTTCGCTTCCTCCTCAAGTGCCTCAATGTCCTCTGCAGTAAACTCGGTATCCACAAGACTCTCAGCAATCCAATCACATAGTGGATCTAGCTCATCCAATTCAATTGCCTCATAGGATTCACTAGCCTCCACTTGTCTTGTGCGAAGCCTAAGATTGTATTGCACAAACACAAGGTCATTGAGGCGCTCCTGGGTCAACCTATTGCGCTTCTTGGTGTGTACGGCCTCAAATAGAGACCAATTGCGCTCACACCCAGAAGTGCTACAAGGCTGACTCAAGATGCGGACAGCCATCCTCTACAAAGTAGGTGTTTTGGAACCATAGTCCTCCCACCATAAATCTACAAAAAAAGATAATTTTCAAAGTATTAATTTACATTTGTAAACTACAAAAAAAATTTAAAAAATGTTAAACTTTAAAAGTTTAAATGCTTTACTTGGTCGTAAGCTTGACCTTGCTTCTTTAGCGAAGGAGGATGCAAACAAGCTCCCTCCCACGACCTTATACAATTGCAACTCAACAGGGATAAGGCGATGTTTGGCAAGGTTATCTATCATCCTCTCTGCACAAGTATAGAACCCTGCCTGGACCTCTTCATCACCGCTAAGACTACTAGTGTAAAAGAATTTGGGGTTCAAGAAGCACCCTACGGCATGAATAGGTTGATGGAGTTGCCTTGTCCATCTCTTATCAATAATGCGCCAAATTGGTTCAAACTTGCATTGGTTGCCATCGTAATAATGTTCAATGGCCTCTTTGGCTCTATCCATTGCCTCATATAGATAGCCCATTGCCAATTTTTCACCATCTACAAGGCGAAGAACCCTTACCAAGGGTTCTGTCACCTACAATTAAACAGTAAATACTGAAAATTTAGAAAAAGTAATACTAAAGTATAAAATAAGATTTTAAAATTTAAATTTGAACTCAACAAGCAAATTGCAATTACCTTGAGAATTTCCTGAACGCTCACCCAAAATGAATCATTAAACACTTGCCTCCATATCTGTTGCCCCTCCTCTTTTGAATGAAATGGTGAGGCATACCATTCCTTGCTCACAAACATCCGCTTCAAAGCGGGTGATGCCGTTAGAAGGCTCTGCAAGGCGATGAAATTGGAGGCAAATCGAGTGATCCTTGGGCAAAGAATGTCCCTCCCATCATTGTGCTCCCTCATCAAGCTGAGCACCCATGTGTGGTTATAGATAAACCGTGTAATGTTCTTCGCCTCTTCTACCACGGTCTTCACCCATGACATTTTGCCAATGTCCTCAAGCATGAGGTCAATGCAATGGGCAACACATGGGCTCCAAAAAATAGAGGGGTACTTCTCCTCGAGAAGTCTACCCACAGATACATATGTTGTTGCATTGTCCATCACTACTTGGACAACATTCTCCACTCCTATTTCTAGCACGACCTCCTCCAACAAATTGAATAACAATTGTGCATTCTTTACCTCTCGCGAGGCATCAACCGACTTCAGGAAGACCATGGATCCACTCAAAGCCACCATGAAGTTCAGGAGCATGTGGTTTCTTGCATCCGTCCATCCATCAGAAAGAATGTTGCAGCCCTTTTTCCTCCATGTATTCCTTTGCTCTTCTACAAGAGCACGTGTTTTGATGACACACTCCTCCAACAATGGTCCACTTAAATCTTTTGCCGAAGGTGTCTTAACTCCTTTGCCAGACTCACTCAATGCCCTCACTAGGGCATCCCAATAGGGGCTGTTCACACAATTGAAGGGAATGTTGCAGTAATACCAAAAATTGGCTGTAGCTGTCCTTACATCCTTCGCCTTGTCCCTCCCCCATGCGGTATTATGAATTGTGGTTTGTCTTGTGTTGGAGCCTCGTCCCGTACTTCTCCCACTCCCACTAGCACTACCTCACCGAATGCAAGGGCTAAGAACAGATTCTTCGGCCACAGCATCGACATCCTCCAGTTTGGCCTCATCCCCATAAAAAGAGCCCCAAGGCCCCACTCCATGTCCCACTGCAACTCTTGTCCTTTTGTGCTTGATTTTTTTGGCCTCTTTGGTGCACAACCAAGCCTTCACCTCATTTCTAATCATATCATCTGCTCTAGGGCAGGGGTCCACATCATGCCCTGGTTGCCCAAGCAGATGGAATTTGAGGCGATGGATGCCTCCTCGCATGTCCTTGCCGCAATGTTTACAAAACACTTGATTCGGCAAGTTTCCCTTAACCCCATGCTTCCACATTGGGTCTCTTCCTGGGCTTGGACTTGGGGCTGCAGATGAAGGAGTCTGTTGGGTTCCACTTGAAGGAGGATCATTGCTGCCCATGGCGGTTCCAAGGACCTCACCTGAAGAATCCATCTATATTTCCTAATAGGAGGGAAAAATAAAAAATAATTAATTAATCAGATGCCCTAGCCTACATGCTTAAAAAAAACAAAAAAAAAAAAATTAGTGCCTAGCCTACATGCTTGAAAAGAACCAAAAAAAAATTGAAAAAAAAACTAACAAAACCCTAGTTTTTTTTGGGGAGGGAACAAACAAAAAAAAAAAATAGGGCCTAGCCTACATGCTTGAAAAGAACCCAAAATAAAATATTTTTTAAAACTCTGGTTTTTTTTCTCAAATCTCCTTGAACTGGTGTCCAATCTTTGATGCGATCCGGAAAAGTGGTTTAAGATTATTGTTTTCACCTCTTAGAAGAATTTCCACACAGCTGGAGAGAAGAAAAAATGAGCAAATGAGAAGAAATGGGTTTTTAAAACAAATTTCTGCGTTTCTCCTCTGTTTTTGCGCCTGCGGCCGATTTTCTCGCAAGAAATCAGCGAGTTTTTGGTGGAAATCTCGCCACGAGTCGATGAGTTTCTCGATACCAAGAAGTTTTAAAAAAAAAATCACAGGCCGCAAGTTTTACGAGAAAATGCGGGTTCGAGGCAATTTTCTAACTATGGATATGACAATCCCCCAAATGTAGAACCAATGGTAGGAGTAGAAGCTCAACAAATGCCAAAGAAACAAGGGAGATCACATCACGATGTATGGACACGAAAAAAACACAGTCCATTTACAAAACAATGTTTTAGGTGCAATAGGTACAAAGTGTTGCAATATTGCTAGTTGCTGAATTTATACAACACGCAGAGTTCAAGTATGTGAATTTACAAATCATAAAGAAGAAAATCATGTGACATGGAAACTGGAGACTTACCAATCCTCAAAGAAATATGTAAAGACCCCATAGGGTTTGCAGCAAGTGGTGAGGAATGAGGAGTTTCAACCTTAAGCCAAGGTTCAATCTCATTGATGAACCTTAACATTTTATCAAATGGCATAACCTCAAGTGGTTAAAAATGTGGGCTCCGAAAGTGTGGTCCCAGGTTCAAATCTTGCCAAGTGATATAAATGCATAATTGCTGATTAGAATACCACTATGTGGTTTGTGATACGGGTGGGACTCATTTCAATTCTGTATAACAAATCTCAATCAAATGGCATGAGCTCAAAGTGGTTAAAAATGTAGTCTTCCAATGTGGAGACAGGTTCAAATCTTGCTGAGATATGTATGCATAATTACTAGTCATAACACCAATATGTGGTTTGTTGAGAGAAGTCATTATACCACTATGTGGTTTGTTGAGATAACGCAGTGATGCAGTCATGATATAATATGGGTAGCGCCAGTTTCAATCCCACACAACCAATTTTTTTTTTAAAGGATGAACAGGAGCAGGCCAAAATGACAGGACAGTCTCAATGGAGAAAAAAAAAGCACAAAAAATGGATTTCGCTAGGCAATGCTAAACTGTGGAAGAAGCAAGCACAGATAAGAATTTGGGCATGTCATTCATATGCCCAAGCAACGTGGAATTGCATCCATTCTAGTGTATGAACTTTAATTTGTGATATATGCTTCAATATCAATAATACCAGGTCTTCTCCTTCTCCTGTGATTCAACAGCAATTGTGCATGGAAATGCATGTAAATTATTAAAGTATGTAACACAAGAATGTAGCAAAGCCATCCTGAGAAAATCCTCAAACATCATCTAATATCAAATTTCTAGGAAGAGGATTTAAGGTTGTTAAATATATGAATACCCCTTACAAATTGGACATATTCTAAACATTTTTACCAATTGTTCATAGTCACACAAACACAAATACAGAGTGATCAACACTTGATATCGAAGTCACATTCTCCTAATTGGAAGCACAACATTTGATTTTGAAAAATCTTGAACTTACAGTTCTTAAAAAATCAAAGATTGAACGAAGAGACCAATATGTATGAATGCTTTTCAGTACAGCAGAAGGCCAAAAGTTTTGATGTATGCAGATCAAGCTGTCATGCACTAGAGATACATCAAAAACTAAATATGAGAACCATGTTTCTTATTCACTGAGCCCCAACACTTGCCAAACTCTTTGCCAATGGGGTAGCAGGCTTAAAAAGTGGAAGCCCTTGGTCCCGCTTATGTAGGACTCCTCACCCCTATTAACATCGAGTCGCGGCATGTGTGTAGGGGGTAGTTGGCCCTCTTGCTTTCTAACCGGTTCATGTGATGTTGTTCCCATTGCAAGCTGTTTATTTCCAGTGGCATATTCCTATGTTGGAATTTTGTTCCACTTTAATACCTCTTCTTCTTCTACTGATACCTTTCAATCTGAATACTAAGCATAATGAGCTAGTAATCATCTCGAACTCAACATATATGACACAGCCAAATGTAAGGCTGAAATCTAAAGTTTGCAGGATGCAGAAGGATCTCCCTGTAGCTTTATAGGCAAGGATCAATTTCTGGTTTATGACAGTTCTAATTCAATGATTTTCCATAGTTGTTCAACTATTTGTATAATCGTAATAATTACAATATATAGGGTATGCAAAAATTCACTGGTGCGTAACAGATCCTGGAGGAAGAAGTAATTTACAGCAAGGACTGTAGGATCTTTTTTAACTTTTCTAGTAAAGCTACTTCCTATTTGACATGCAATTTATGATAATTCTATTAGTCTAAAAAGTAGAATGCAACAAAGTAATCAGTAAAAATTGTTGTACAAGTGAACTGCATCTGAGAAGTAGTATACAAACTGGCCTTCCATCAAAATAGTTTACACTGTATAAGACAGGAACAAGAAACACAACTTTTATCAAAACCTTCTAGACTTACCAGCCTTCAAACCCTAATCCTTCTCTCTTTGTAGCACCACAATTAACTGAAAATCTTATCCAATTTTCATGCTTGATTGCACAAAATGCGGGAAAAAAAAACTGGAGATCACATGAATCAAGAGAAAAGCTTACCATTGGATCAAATGGCTTTCCAACAGTCTCTACTACCATAACACGCAATGATTTCATAATTTCCACAAACTGTTTATATATACCCTGGTAGCTTTTGTCAATCTTTTCCTCCCCTTCTGTTTGTGTCTTGATCTGGGATTTGGCTCTTTCAAAATTGTCCACCATAGGCAGCAGACTTTCAATAACTTCTCCTTGGATGTTAGATGCCAAGGTGAGACGTTCTTTATCTGCCCTCTTTCTGAAATTGTCAAAATCTGCATTTAGACGAAGGAACCTTTCCTTCCCTGTTGACAGTTCTGCTGTTAAAGTAGAAATTTGGTGTGACAAAGCATTCTTTTCATCCTCGATCACCTGAAGCTGTGCCTCAATTTCAGCAAGCTTGGCATCATCACCATTAGCAAAGGCTTCTTTGTATGCCTGGAGCAATGTAGGTAGAACAGATGTCTTCTGTTCTGTGGAGGCATTTTTAGAATCTCCTGCATCACTCTCCTCCAGCTCTTCGTCACTTTCTTCCTCTGCCTCCTGCACAAAAAAAAAAAAAGACAAGGATGAACCTTCTTTTTATGTTAAAAATGCTTTCCCACAAACCCCCACAAGGATTCACTCTCTTTTCCAAATTTTTATTCTAAATTCTATTGTGCTCAAAAAACAAAATTGATAAATCAAATGGCATTAGCTCAACTGGTTAAATTCTTCAACTTTCAAGGAGGAGACCCAGGTTCAAACCTTGCCAAGCGATATATGCATAATTTTCAAGCTGTTGTAAATATCACTATGTGGTCGAGATGTAATACAGCTGGGGCCGTTTCAATTCCATATGACCAGTTAAAAAATAAATTTAAAAAAAAAAATTGTTTGATAAATGCTTAGAATCTGAACACTCACCAATTACTCCTTTGCTCTGCTCCCATAAGTATTTATTCAAGGAAAGAAAATGACTAGCTATGCAGGTATTATACAATTAACAAAGAAGATTTGCAAGCGCTGTAAACTATCTCAGCAACTTGATAAAAGAGTTGATCAAGTGACTTTAACTTTGATCAGCTGTGATGAAGGGTTAAAAACCCTCTCATAGCACCGTTTGATATGCATTTATACAACATACTTTTCATTGTGAATAGCATCAGTCATTCACAACAGATTCTTCTCTCATTCCTCTCTTGTGCAATATGAAATTTGTAGCAGAATTTATCTGTCTGATTGTTGATCTTCACTGTCAGAGCACTGACCTGTAGTCACATTTACACAGCATAACATAAAATTCTAAATTCCAAGTGACTGGACCAACAACAGGAAGAAGACCACCAATTTCTCCTGAACCATATGTAGGTCTTGGGGTGCACACACCAAAAGAGAGCTTCCCAAATCCCAAGCATAACTCTATTCGTTTTGATCATTCCATTCTATAGAGAATAACAATAGCTAAAGTGAGGAATCGCAACCACTGGAAACACCTGCCACCTCTCCTAAGCCTAATTGTGGAACCCCAAAATACATGCAGAATTCCCCAATGGTTTGAAGCTCTTGCACAGTCCACCTCCATAAAAAAATTCTCAGGTTGATTTTAAAATAGTATTGCACTACTCAAAGAATCCATAGCACACTTAATTAAATAAGTATGGAAGTGAAAAATAGATTTCACAAAAGCAATATATTTTACCTACTCCACATATGAAAAAAAATATCTATCCTATCAAATGGCTTAGCTCAATCTGTTATATTCCTCGACTTTCAAGAGGAGACCCAGGTACGAATCTTGCCAAGAAATACATGCTTAATTGCCAAGCTGTTGTAACACCACTATGTGGTCATGATGTAATATTGGTGGGACCTGTTTCAATCCCACGTAACTGATTATATATATATATATATATATATATCCTAAGCTTCTGCCAATCTTCCTAGGAAGTGATAGAATATGGGTTTAAATCCCCCAAAAGTGTTTAGGCCAAATAAAATTGATATTTGCTACAATCAGTGTACACATGATGAGGCCCATCGAGTTGAAACCTGACTAATGAGAATGTTTGGCTCATAAAGAGCCCATCAGGGTTCAATTCCCATGGGTATCGTGATTATACAGTTTATTGTAATTCTACTCTGTGGTTCATTGAAATACCGCAGTCACGCTGTCATGCTGTAAAAAGGTGGGGCCTGAAGAAAATATACACATGACGAGCCCTTTCCTCAAAGCCTTAACAATGGAGCACAGCAGTAAGAGCAAGGATGAGGAATTTCCATGACTATGACTCTCTTTAGGTGGAGGCCATCCAGAAGCTGCTGCAACCTGTTATAGGCGTGCTCTTCTTTTTCCTGATCTGTTTTCATATAGTTCAAGAGTGCCTGAAGCATTATGCTGATGATTTTATGAGGCTCCTCAGAATATCAAACTCCATGTAAATTTTGTCAGCCTGATTGTTCATCAGCATTGAAGAATTGAAAATGATCAAAAAGCATTTGACATTTGGATGTCGCAATGAATTTGCCAAAAGGAACATTTGTCATTATTCACAGTTTCCATTTATACATTGAACTCCTAGCCTTGTACTCATAGATATGGGACCTAACCCAGAAGATCAAACAGGGGGCGCCTTAGCAAAATACCCAGCTTTCCAAACTATTCATACAAATACCCCACTGTAGCTTGCAAAAAGACTTTTGCTACTGTGTAGTAAATACCAATAGTTAGTGGGACCAAACCCTAAAATCATTCACAAAAATTACAGAACATTTGGCTACCCCTCCATGAAATGCATAGGTCCATTTGGGCTGATAAATTGCTTCAGTTCTTATAAACTTAACGAACCATTTTGACACAGTATCAGCTCTAGCGCAGAAACAGCAAGAGCTAGAATATTAATAATCTCTATGAGGTGGGTATCTGTACGTCTGAAAGCTCCTTGCAAGGAATCTGAGGCCTATGTTTGCATTTAAATCCCATATCCATTTTAATATTTAGTCTGATACCAGATTAAATAATAAAAATAAAAATTATTTTATTTAAAAAAAAAAAACTCCTTAGGTTCCTTAGGTGCTGAACTCCATATGTTGGTTTGATTTGAATTTGCATGGCACAAGTGAAAATGACTGCATTGTATTTAATAAAAAGGGTCCGGTATGAAGAAAGGAAGAAATTTGCTATAAATAATATTAATTCAGGCTTTCCATAAGAGACTGGATTAAAATTTAATATCCTATGCTCCCTTCTCCTATTAGAAAGTGGTAGACCACCACAGGTCATCAAGAAGCCCATAGGCTCAATTTATCAAACAGATGCAACAGTTGTAAATTTGATGACCCATTTCCAAACAGTCTTAGCTTAGGGAAACCACAAAATCATAATTTTCCCACCTACTGGGCACTATGTTGATTATAGACCAACCTTGGAAAAACTTCCATCTATAGCTAAACAATGATGAAGGAGCAGAGAACAAGACTTTTGTTGGCTCAAATATAGCCTGCTCTTATCGTTCAAAGTTTCAAACCTGCTCTTATCTACTTGCACTCACTGACATGGGACCTTAACCAGAAGCCCAAACAAGGGGCTTTAGCAAGGTACCCAGTCTCCAAGTTATCCACACAAACACCCAACCATAGCTTGTAAAAAGACTTTTGCTACTGTGTAGAAAATACCAAGGATTAGTGGGACCAGGACTAAAATCATTCACAAAAGTTAGAGAACATTTGACGACCCCTCCACAAAATGCATTGGTCCATTTGAACTGGTAAATTGCACCAGTTCTTCTTAATGAACCATTTTGACACAGAATCAGCTCTGGCACATAACAGGAAGAGCTAGAGTGTTAAAAATGTCTAGAAGGTATCTACCTGTATGTCTGAAAGCTCCTTGCAACTAATCTGTGGCCTACATTTGCTTTTACATCCAAATCAATTTTAATCTTAGTCCGATACCAAAAAAAATAAATCAAAAAAAAATAATAATAATAATTTTAAAAAAGAGAGGGACCTCCTTGAGTTCCTTAGGTGTTAAAATCCATATGTCAGTTTGATTTGAATTTGCATCGCACAAGTGAAAATGACTGCATTGTACTTAATATAAGGAGTCTAGTATGGAGAAAGAAATTTTCTATAAATAACATCGCATTTAGTTACTACACAAGATTAGAAGTGATCTTATGAAGTTAGGAATTTCAAAAACCTAGAGTTTAGGAATAGAAAGACACGGCAAACTGTCTACCAGATGAAATAGATTCTACGCTCCAAAGAGGCATCACATGGTCAACTTGTCTTGGTCCTCATGTTTTGTTATCTCCTGTGTTCCACAAACCTAAGCTCCATATCCATGGATACTCATCCCTCAGTCCCCTCCAATGGGGACATGTCCCCTTCATTTTCCATCAAAGCAATGTTTTTCTATGGAATTTCAAATGTAGATCCTATTGTTCATTTGGCCACCATAAATGGACATGACCCTCATTGTTTTGCTGAAACTTCAGTCATGCATAATTTGTGGTAGAATTGAAATATGTATTTATATAAATTGTAATTTTTATATTTCTTATTTTTCAATACAGCCATCCTGTTGGTCCTAAGATTTGGGGGGAACTTCCAGCATCGCCTTTTCATGTGCCCAAAAGGGGCATGGTGAAGCATAGGTTATCTCCCTATATACTGAAATCCTGAATGTATTTGGTAAGTATTCATTAGGTTTTTGTCAATGATGTGCTTGATGCTTTTTATAGATCATGTAGAAAGTATTAAAGCAATTCTCATACACTGCATTTGAATTTGCCATAGGTTAGGATAATGTTATATATCTCTACACTTTGTTTTGGCTTCATGTAATACTTTGTCAATTAGAAGAGAAGTATAGAAGGAATTTGCTCTTCATAGAGCACAAAGGACAGCCTTATTGCATGCCCATCTCTAACATACAACCCCATAAATTTGTTCTAATAGCAATGGAGCAAATGCTGCTGAAGCAAAGCCTCATTCTAGTGCACAATGTACAATAACAATAAATGTCCCTTTCTGCTATCATCTCATAGTACTATGTCTCATCTACAACATCCATCATTCAACAACATCTCCACATCGGTCTGTGTCCAACAAGATCATCTTCAACATCATTAACAAATATTCATCACTTAAAAGTTAAAATAACAGTTTGGATGAACCATCTAAGAAAAGACACACACAAATGACATGAAGACTTATAAATTCATTCTGTATTTATGTCTAAAAATTCAGTTGTCAGTAGGCTTTATGATAATAAACAAGTTTCTCATTTGGTTATGAGTTTGAAGCTTAACTCTTTAACATGCATAAAAGACAATGTTCTAGAACTGACTCAATGGTCCGTTCTAGGATAGTGCTATTAGGAGCAAGGAATGTACAAGGCTGTGCATATGCACTTAGTTTATATTTAAACGTTTATTCTCTATGTTGAAATTGAAGCAATAACTAGCCTACTAATGTTACAGATGAGAAGTGAAACCAAAATTATCAATGTAAATCAAGCATTTCATTTATAACCGATTTTGAACATTGGAAGCTCCTTTAAGATAAAGGTTAATAGCTAGGACCCTATTTTATGATTTACATTTCAACTTACATCTTCAATTCATCTAGGGCTTGTCATATGACATTCTTGATGTATGAATCCATGTTTCATTTTACAAGGCTTAAATACTCTGTACTTAACCCAGATTGCAGTAGTTAGTCTCTCTTTTTTCCTTTTTCTTTTTTTGGCCCCCTGGCAACACTGATATGTCAATTGACATATTAACATGTAAAGCAGCCATATATTTTAATGAATGGATGTAACTGAAACTCCTCAGACTTCCATTTGAACTAACTAGTATAGCCTGCTCTAGTGTTCCTTGGAAACCAAAAGTATTATGTACTTTCACTGTCGTGGAAAGAGCAAATTCAACAGCTCTCAGGTTATCAGGTTATCTGCTCCATCAACTATCATGCGACTTCTGGCCTTTCAGTTTGGCCAGCAAATAATAAACTACTAAATACCAAGGCGATAGTATTCCAGCTCATGTTAGTACATTGTGTGCGGCAAAGTGGCATGAAGACTGGAATCATCAATGATATTCACTAAATTAAAATATATATATATATACTCTGAATTAATATATCCCATTAACATTCATGCTCACTAACTAGTCCTGTAGTTCCACTTGAACACTCATAAGTTTCAAAATACCTACATAGTTCTCCATAATGGTGCTTTTATTTTCTTATTAACTTGTCTTAAAAGGTACATCTCTTTTGATGCCTAACTTTGCAAAGTTTCATGTTTTCCATTTTATCAGATGGCTATAGTTTATTTTTATGCTTCATACTGTTGTTTTATTTCTTATGTTTAAACCATGGAAGTAGGACGCTACAATTTTTTTAAAAACACATCAAAACTCCAAACGAATCAAAGTCCAAGTCTGACCAATGTACTTGGGTGATATCAATACATAAACCAAAAAAGGTTATTACTTGCTCAAAACTCTTTTCTTTTAGCTCATTTCACTCTGACAGGTCAACCATGAGCAGAAAACTAGATTTACACCTGTTGATATGAGTTTGGTCATTTACTTTTCAGATTTTCATTGGTGCGTAGTCGTACAGAAGAGGCAGAACCACAGAAAAAGAGAGAGTCTCATGCCCCTATACCTCCTCCAACTATGTATGACATTAAAGAAGGTTAGGCTAAGCAGCTCCTCTCTTGCATCTTAATTTTGTGCCCTTCATGTTTTTTCATGCCATGATTATCATAATCTATGGATTTTGTATTTACTTCAATTTTGGAAACTTTTATAAAAGTTGTTTTCTTAACACGGCATTGAGAATTTGTATTACATTTTGATATTTAGAACATATGTTAGCACGGATTTTGTTAACATTTGGGCATGTTTGAATTTGAATTCCCATAGAATGATTAGAATGCAATAGCACCTCACCCCGCAGATTAATTGACGAGTCAGATACCAACTAACGTGAGCACACAAGCGGAAAAAGAACTCCTTGCAACCATCATAGTATGTATATCTATTTATGCTTACAAAGAGTAATTACTGTAACCCCAAAGCTAACAAGGGTAATGATATCAAGATCATTAAAGATAATTTCAAATTTAAACATGGATGGTCTGAGAGGGACATGCCAAGTGCCATTATTCACATAAATATGTTAATCATCTTTGTAATTATCCTTGTCATGAAGCCTTCGCAAACATTGGTACCTTTGAAAGTCTGTAGTTCACAGAATCTCAATTTGTTACATGGATAGAAAAGTTAAAAAGTAGTTCTTAATGTGGTCTTTTCACTCAGTTGAGATTTGTCATCAGTGATGGAGAATTGTGTACAAACCTACCTTTATAGGATTTGAACCTTAAACCTCTTATTTGGAGTTCCAAAGTCGTTAGACTCGCATGTTCTGTTCAATTCAGATATATAATTAGTGACAGAAAGCGGTGTACAATCATACCCCTACAGGATTTGAACCTTAAAATCTCCTATTCTGAGTTCTAAAGTTTTCGCTATTAGACCCTCTGAGGTTGTACAAAAGGTTAAAGCTCAAGAAGGTCCTGAAGTTGAACAATATATATAACATGATATAAAGTGAAAAATCTTTCCTTGTGAGCCCCTGTCCCATAGGACATTTAGACGCGCTGACAAGACTAGATCTAAAAGAATACACCTTTACTTAGCCTCCTACTATGAAGTTCACCTTTGACAGCTCTTTGAAGAATATTTAGTCTTGCTGTCGCTTGGCCAAGTTTATACACCAAAGCAACTTACGGTCTACAGGGGTTATGCTCAGCTTTCTTCGCTGAATTTCATTCGAGTTTTGAATATAGCTATTTACGACTTATTGTAGCCTCAACCTGCACTCTACTTCTTACAGATGTGTGCAATATGGATTTCATATTAAATAAAAATACAAATCTATTAAAACTATACATAGAAAATGAATTTGATAGGCAAAAAGAATGCCATGTTCGCTCAAGCGACACTAAAACACAGCAGTAACCTCCTTTCAACGGAATAAAAATAAGAAAATAACTGAGAAAAATGCAGAATGAATTAGACGCAAAAAGCTGCACTAAAAATACAAATTTCTCGATATTACCAATCTAAGAAAATAACCCTAAACGATTTAACGCAGCATATGCATTCCGAAGTGCAATTTTAAAACAAGAAACATGAGTCATAAAGCTATTCACTAACCGTGGACTCTGTTTCTGCAACTTTCTGAGTTACGAAGAACGTCGAACGGCGTCTATTTACAGGATTTAACGATGCAAATCCAACCCTTGAGAGCCGAGCGCCGCAGCTGATTTTTACAGGGAAGTTTAAGTGGGAATACAGTTTAAACTTGTTTTGATGCGAAACAAGTCCAGATTGAGGTACATGGAAAGCTACCCCCGTCACAGAAGTCGCTGCCATGGTTCGAAACCCTTTAGGTGGAAAGTATTAGATTATAGTTTCACACACCCTGAGGAGTTCCGAGCTTGAGGAAAAGCCGGATATCCTTTTGATCTGTTGGTGGGTAAAATAAAAATTTATAATTTTCTGAATATTATTTTAAAAAGAAAAAGAATTTGGTGGGTAAGCAAAGTCTAGAAGATACACGATCATGGGAGAGCTTAAGATGCCATCTGCATTCTTCTTTGTCCGTTTGTCCCAAAGTTCAACAACAAACTACCAATTGATTTGTTTTGTTTGTGTCGCCTCGATTGGATTGTTAGTCTTATGTTCATCGGTAAAGTCTATTCACAAGGTTGAATTTCTTGTAAATGGTCCCCCATGGATGATGCCCACATAATGTATTCATGTCTCCAAGGAGGCTACTAAAACAAAAACATACTCAATAGACTCTTAGACTCTTACAACTCAAGACTCAAAGGATGGGACTGATCTTCATCAAATTAGATGTTCATCACCTAAATATGGTGTAATATTTTTTATTTTTTTCCAAATTTTTAAAGTTATTCTTATTAGATTCGTTCAAGTTCTATGGACATTAAGGTGGACATTAAGGTTTACTTATGGGATTAGGACATTAATCTGCAAGGTGATAATGAAAGGCTAAATCAAAGGTATTTATATTTCAAAATATAATCCACTCAAATATTATTTCCATTTTATTGATGACATTTTTCTTTTAGGTTATTCTTCAATCAACGGAGTTATAAAGTTTAATTCAATATTACCATGAAAAGGTTGTTAGATAATTTATTAATATGATAAGATCTAAGATGTTTTTATCAATATTACCTTAATTTATAGCTAATTATTTCAAATATGTTAGGGTTTAAAGCTGAAAATTTGTCATCGTTATATCTAGGTATTCTCTTATTTGACAAAAGAAAGGACTTTTGGGACTCAAATTTAGATAAAATAAAAGACTAATTGGAAAGGTAAGTTCTTAACCATGGTGTAGTACCTCGACACTACCTATCTAAATTTTGAAGAATGCAACAATAGAGATTAGGTGATAGAAACATCCCAAAATTCTTAAAATTTGACTAAGTATAGGCAGGGATTGATCTGCTTGCAAAACTAGTTGATTTGCTTCAAACATCGAGTTGATAGCTATAAAGGGTTGATTGGTTGGAGAGAGTGATTTGCTCAACAAAGGGAGTCAATCCACTCGTAAATGTGAGTGATTCACTTGCAAAATGCAAGTGATTCGCTCGTCAAGCTAGAGCGAATCACTCAAACAGTCATGAAGGTATATTAAAGGCAAGAATCCCAAGGCAAATCTTTCAAAAAGCGATATTTTGGCATGTAGTGGAACACTAAGTCATTTTGGAAGCCTTTTAAGCATGATAGAGGTATAATTGGAGACATGTAACATTTAGAGGTGCAACATTTTGCTAAATTTATCCCTAAATTTTTACTTTTACTAGGAGTAATTGTTTCTCACCCGAAGTAACTAAGGGGTCAACTTTTGCTATAAATAGAGGCCTAGGGCCCTCATTGTATTCATCTCTTGGCCATTAGAATTCAAAGCTGCACTCTATGAAACTCATATTGTGCTTTGTATTCATGAGATTGTAAGAAACTAGCGAGTCCTTAGGCACTCTATTAGAGAAATAATCCTTGTAGTTTGTCAAGTGCACAATAGTTGTGGCATGGACCTTTTAGCCTATCTTGTCGTTCACTTATCAATATCATAATCAAACAAATGGGTGGACGTTGATGTTATTCAATTTTCCATGTGTTGATTGATCACACACTTTCCTTACTATGGTCTAATATCCATATTTGCTTTGAATCATTTGCACTCTACACTGCCAAACAATTTTATTTCTACATTTTACTTTTCATGCATTTTTCTTTTCTGTATTTTACTTTCATGTAAGTTAGTTTAAATCAGTGTAGGAGTTTTATGTAAGGACAATGGGAAGCCAACCTTAATCTAGAGGTTAGAAGATGCTATTGGTAATCCTACGCAACCTTGTTGAAACTCAAATTTGGGGAGCAAAACCTTAATTAGAAGCTAGGATAATTCTTTAGTTCAACATAGTTTTTGGCACACTTGATGAGACCCAAACCCTTGCTCTTGCTCAGATTTGGTAAAATTCCTTTATTTTTACATCGAAATTGCATTTAGTATGGATGAAGCAATTGGATTGGCTTTGATTTTTTCACTAAGCTTAGCCATAGGTAGCAATTCACTCCATTTTTAGAGCGATTTGTTTTATTTTGAGCCTATCATATGAAAATCTTCAAAGTATATTTTTTAGAGTAATTAGCTTATATTTTATGAGCAATTCACTCTGAGTTGTCTCCATTTATATAGACTGATTCCTGAGCAGTTCGCTCACTAAGACTACCTATTGTGCACCATTCAACATGGTTTTTGGCATGCTGACCAACCCTAGGTTTTCCTCGAATTTGCATTGAATTTCTTTATTTTTATGTCAAAATTACATTTGTCATTAACAGAGTAATTGGCTCAAGATTGAAAAAAAATCACTAAGAAATCAGAAGCAATTTGCTCTAAAATTTAGAGCATTTTTTTCAATTTTAGACAAAGATATTAAAATTGTTAAGGCATTCAAAGTAAACAATTTGCTTGATATTTCCAAGCAATTGACCCTGAAATAGCAAACAATTCACTAAAAGAAGTTTATGTTTTCATAGGTCATAAAAGGAAGTAATAGGTACATCTCAAAAAGGGAAGGGAGAAACACAAAATGATATAGACAAGAGGATAGATAAAGAGAAGGAACTCATAATGGACAAAGGAGATAGAAAAATAATCGATAAACCTACCAAAAGGGGCGGTAATAAAGGAAGGGGTTCATTTCAAAAAGATGTTAAAACTTGACTTAAATACCTCTGTCATGAGTGAAGACCGATCTATTGCTACAAAGTAATATCAAAATTTTACAACAAGAAAAGAGGATGTCTTTATTAAGTTTGAATTCATCAACGTACAGGGGATGGAAAGAATGTTATCCAAGGTCAGTATAAAAGAAGCATTGGCCCTACCAGGATAGTGGGATCTACTTCAAGAAGCTCTAAAAGATCAAGAGTAGAGATATGTGAGGAGTAAGCACTCAAAGTGCACTCTAACTAATATACTAGATCAAGAAAATTTGATGGTAGAAAATCTAACAAACATCTAGGTCAACGTGTCAGATATACAAAATGCTCCAAAACCTAAGAAACTAAAACCACCTCCATTCTAAGTGACACTTAAGACTGAGAACTACATCCTCAAAGGTTGCATAATCGATTCAAGAGAGATAGTCACGGTTATGCCTAAAGTTATTTATGAAGAAATGGGTCTCCCTCACTAAGACAACTAGACATCCAATCCTAAAGGATGACACAAGATCTAATGTAGTTGGGGTACTCAAATATCTAATAATGACTATAGCCAAATATCTGAAGTTTGTAGTAGTATAGGAAGTGATAGTCATAGACCTACCTCTATACTTTTGAATGCTTCTATAAGTTATCAAGGGATGGTTATCTAGAAGGTGCCTAAAGATGGGAAGGTAATAAGGATTGAGAATGAATCACCTCGTAGCTACCTCTTGCACAAGATTAATGACTAAATAGTAAATTGGAATGAGCTACCATAATGCATAGAATATTAATCATACTTGGAAGGTGATGAAGATCCAAAAGGAGATATGATGATCCACTTATTATAGGATGATGGAGACCCTAAGGTCAAATATGAAGAAATTGAGTTAGGAAAATATATCATCACAAAGACCGCTTCAAATCTTCCCACCCTAACAAGTCAAGGGGTTGATAAGAAGTGGCCTATGTACTTTGATGGTGCTAAAACTATAAATGGACTAGACATCGATGTGCAAGTCATCAATCCATAAGGAGAACAAATCCATTATGCTTATAAATTATTGTTTAATTGTACTAATATTGGTAATTGAAGACCTAAGAATATATGGTAACTCTAAACTAATTATAAATTAGGTCAATTCCTAGTGTGCAACCAATAATAGGCACCTAAATTATTATGAATATTGAGTCTAGTATTTGCTTAAAATTTTTGATACATATGAAATCAAATCATTAACCAAATATTTGAATACAAAATTAGATGAGTTAGTGGGGATGATAACTTGATTTGACCCCACAAATTATATGTGGGATAAGCCAAAAGAATTGGAAGTAATATTTAGACCAAACATTCTTGATAATTCTGACCATTTGCAGGTCTTCAACAATAATGAGCAAATTATAGAATTCCTTATCAAGGAGTCTTAATATGTAAAATAAAATAACGAGTATAAGGATGTTATCAAATATGGAGTCACACAACTAAAATCAAACCAGTTTCCCAAAGGTTTGATCACCCTAGAAAGTTTGTTTAACCTTGATGACAATACAAGAAAATGACTCTCCAGGTGAAGTCTTCTTTGTATCATCTAGTTGAGATAGCTAAAGGAAAGAGCCTACTACTTAGAAAAGATTACACTCGAGAAGAAAAAGACCTATTCAAAGAGCTTTGTGGTCAATATGGGGATATCATTACCTAGTCATACAAAGATCTTAAATTCTATGACCAGAACATCATAGAGCATGCCATTAAATTAAAACTTGGTGCCAAGCCTTTCATACAAAAGTAAAGACCAATGAATCCAAAAATAGATGTTGTGGTGAAGGAAAAATTATTGAAGATTTGGTATGCTTAGATTATATTCCTCATCAAACACTCTACTTGGTTTGCCAATTTGGTCTTAATACATAAGACAATTGGGGATATAAGGCTATGTGTCAACTTTACGAACTTGAAGCAAACATATTTGAAGGATCACTATTCATTACTCACAAATGGTCAAATATTGCAAAAGGGAGTTGGGTCACAAATATTATCTCACCTATATGGCTTCTCAGGATATACTCAGATTTGGGTTAAATATGAAAACCAACATAAAATAGCTTTCACCACCAAATGGAGAACCTTTTACTACAAGTGAATGCTATTTGACCTATCAAACATTGGGGAAACCTTTTAGAGAGCTATGGATAGATTTTTCCAGGTTTGTAAGAGAGATTGTCCTCAGATACCTTGTTGATCTAATAGTATTTCCCAATCTAGGGGTAAGCACATTGTCCATATCAAATCAAGTTTCCAAAGGTGTAGGGAATTTGGAATTTCTCTTAAACCTAAGAAGTCCATTTTTATGGTCTAAGAAGGCAAATTACTAGGTCATGTAGTGTTTAAATAAGGTTTAGACATAGACCCAGATCGAATAAAAGCCATCCAAGACCTACCATTACCAACAATAAATCAAAGGTATTAGGTCATTCCTACGCTAAATCTAGTTTATCGCTAATTTTATTACTAACTTTACAAAAATGGTTAGGCCCATAACTAAGATGTTAAAAAAATACACTTCTCTAGATTGGTCTGACAAAGAAAAGAAAGCCTTTTAAGATGTCAAAGATACCATCACAAAAGCACTGGTCCTAATCGATCCAAGAGTTCTCTAAAAAATTGATTGTATATACATGATACATATGAAAGCATAGCAACTAACCTAATCCAAAAGAATGATAAGGATGAGGAACATCTCATATCATTTATGATTCATACCCTTCACAACTATAAAGAGAGGTATATTTTGATAGGAAAATAGGTATTTGCAATCATGAAGGCTCTAAATAAGTTTAGATACCACCTATAATAGAGCAAGAATATCATCTTTGTAGTGAACCCTGAAGTGTAATCTACTATATTACATGGTGAATTGGGAGAAAAGAGGGTCAGGCAGATCAATAAAATTCAAGAATTTAATATTGATATCAAGCGCACCAAACTAATAAGGGGAAGGGATGTATGTGAAAAGTTGTAAAGTATGATCTTTGAATATCATGTTGCTCTGGTGGAAGAGATAGATATCAATGGTGTAACTAGATGGATGAGTGAAATGTGTAGATATATGGAAATAGGGCAAAGCCTAGAGGGGTTGATAGCCAAGGAAAGGAGCCAATTTAGATAAAGGGTGATGCATTATCACTATCTAGATGATGTCTTATTTTGGAAAGGATATGATGGTGTCCTACTCTACTACATAGAAGAATATAGAAAAGAGACCTTAATAAAGCATTACCATGATGAAGGGGGACACCTCTTTACATACATAACAACTCACAAAATTTTAAGAGTTGGATATTATTGATCTACTATTTGCACTAATTGTTTTTAATGGGTCAAAGATTGCAAATCTTGCTACATGTTCAAGGGAAGGAAAATAAAAGCTATGATGCCTTTGAAACATGTCATCATGACTAAACCTACTAGGACTCAATTTCTTAGGCAAAATTAACTTGTTATTGAGTGTAGGACATGGATGGATCCTCACTGCTATAGATCATTTTACCGAATGGTTTAAAGTGGTCCTATCCAAGATAACTAACCAAGAGACAATGGTGTAATTCAGTGAAGATTTCATCACCAAATTTGGGATGCCTACCACCATAGTCACATATAACACCACTTTAAAGGAGCTAAAGTGATAAAATTTGCCTTGGAGTATGGATTTTTTCTCAAAATATCATCCAATTAATATTCCTAACCTAATAAATTGGTCAATTCAACCAACAAAAACATCACTATAATCTTGAAAAGAACATCTCAATGTCACAAAGGGATTGGTGTATGAATTTGCATAAAACATCATGGGTAGATAGTGTGACACCAAAAGCATCATCCATATCATCCCCTTAAAACCTATTATATGACAAGGAGGTAGTATTACTAATAAATCTAAATCTCTCATCACTCCAAATATCACAACTCAAATTAGAGGACTCCAACGTTGAATCCATGCAAACAAGGTTAAATGCACTACTAGTCCCAGAAGAAGAGAGAGAAAAGACCTTCAAAAGGACTATGCAATATCAAGAAGCCATAAAAAGGTGGTTTGATAAAGAAGCTATAAAAGTAGAATATAAAGGAGACCTTATACTCAAGTGGGATGAGGATTAAGAAAAACTAGGGGTACACAAGAAGATTGATTCATTATGGAGTAGGCCCTACCAAATTGCTAAAATTATGGGTCCAAAAGCCTATGGACTAGCCTCCTTGGAGTGAGTAATATTGCCTATTTCTATGAATGGGTAGCATCTCCACTCTGTATAGTGATAATAATTAAGACCAAAAGAGATGAATTTAAGGTTAAATTATGTTAAAAGCATAATCCATTTGGTGGTTAAGTTGTTATTGTAGGTGTAACCCATCATGTATCGTAGGGATTTTCCTTAGCAATAACATAGGTGGTGTGATTGAGCATGTAACGATAAAGTTTCCTAATGGTACAAACTATCTCTAAGCACAACTTCTCCATATAAGCGTATATGGTTTTATAGCTCACCAAAGTGTGGCTAATGTAATAGATGGCCTACTCTCGATTGACCTTATTCTTTTGGGCCAACATGGTTCCTTAGGCAAAGTCAATAGCAAAAATGTACAGATGGAATAGGAAACTTGGACTAGGTGGGGACAAAATTTGTGGGAATGTGAGGTACTTATTAATAGCCTCAAAATCATCCTAACATTATTGGGTCCATTGATATGCAACCCCTTTTCACAAAAGGTGATTTAATGACTTGCATTTATCTAATAGTTGCATGATGAAGCGACGAATCACTTGAATTTTATCTTGCAAGCTATGCAATTGCTTGATATTGGTAGGGGGGGCATTTTTGTTATGGCCTTAACTTTATTTGGGCCCACTTCAATACCCCATCGAGGGACAATAAATCTTAGAATTTTGTTTGAGGTGACACCAAAGACACACTTCTTAGTGTTTAGTTTGACATTATACTCAAGAAGCCGATCAAAGACTTTACATAAAATATTGACATGTTGATCATGTTGTTTAGATTTAGCCAAGAGATCATCTACATAATCTTCCACAATGTCATGCATATAATCATGAAAGATATAGGTCATAACACATTAATATGGAATGGTTGAAGAAGAGGAGGATGGTGAGGGTTGAGATTCAATAAGTTGCATGATGGGAGGGTAAGAAGTGGATGAAGAGGAACCAATGAGTTGGGAATCCAACCTAGCGGCTCACTGCTCCCAAGAGTGACACTCTTGAGTAGTAGACAAGAGGACAGATGAAGCAGAAGGAGGTTGTGAGGTAGGTCTAGAATATGGATGAGAGGTGAGAGGTGAGAGGACTAAATAATTCAGGGATGGGAAGTGGACGAGACAAAACATAGGAAGGAGTAGGAAGAAGGGGAGGAAGCACAAACATTAGCAACATGAGAAAGCATAGGCTAAGGAGGAAGATAAGACACAAATATGATAGGAGAATGAATATGAGGAAAGTGTGGAGGATGCACAAGAGAGGGAAAGGGGAAGACATGTGGAGGCAAAGGATGGGTCGAGGACTATTGGTTAGTTAGGTTGAAGGACATGTTGGACGGACAGGAGGATGGTTAGCCACCACAGGAGTTTGTAAAATTGAAGATGATGGCGTCGATTAGATAGGTGGAGTAGGTTGAGCATATGTCAGGGCAAGATGGGTGGAAGGAAGAGTGTTATCTTATGAAATGTTGACCATGTTATAATACTTGAAAGGTTCTATGTCAATGAGGATGCAATGCACCTATCCCCTAGGGACATATTTCAAGCACTAATGGAGGGTAGAGGGAACACACTGCATTTCCATGATCCATGGTCACCCTATGAGTAGATTATATTGCATCTCACCCTCAATAACATGGTAGAGGATAGGCATGGTATCTGTGCCAACCTGAATAGGAAGGATGATCATACCAAGGGCTGAACACAAGGTGTCATTGAAGGCTTGCAAGGTAAGGGTAGGTGCGGCAAGATGGTTGGATGGAAGGTTAAGGTATTGCAAGGCAGTTGTAGAGATGATGTTGATGGATGAACCATTGTCTATTAATACACACATAAAGACCATACCATCAATGCATACCATTATGTTCATAGGGGGATCTTGCCCCATAGCTCCCTCTCAAGTTTTTATCTCATGATCATAAAATACAATGGTGGGCAACATGCATGTTATCTAGCTATCCACAAAGTTAGCAAAGGAATTTGGATCATGGTTTTTTAGATATATAGACCTTAAGATGTCATTTAGAGCCTCTTGAGGAGATTGAGATTGTTGAAGGTCATAGACCAATAGTTTAGCCATTATAATTTTTAGTTGGTGGGTAAGGCTACTCTCTAAGGTTACAATAGGTCACAAAGGGGGAGGAGCTCCTTGCATGGGAGGAATAGTCAATTATGGGGCTATAGAAGGAGGTTCACATTGGTGGGGTGGTCGACCTAGATATTGTTTGTTCCTTGTGACGATGTTGATCATGCCCACAAAAACTTGGTGTGATGGGAAGTGATTGACATGGTTAATTTGTTTAGGTACTACTAAGGATGTCAAGGCAGCTATTTATTGTTGTTGCATCCCATGTTGTGGTAAGGGGTTTTGAAATATATGAAAGTGTTGGTTGGAAGGAACTAAGGAGTTATCAACTTGTACATCCCCTATATTGATAAAATATTTGACCAAATGTTTCAGGTGTTGAAAATCATTTATATCATGATACTTATGACGATGGTAGATGCAATATTGATGTTTGTTATACCACTTGAGCTTCTTTCTATTGGGATCCTCTAGCCAAAATTCAGTTAAGGTAATAACCTCTACATCATATAACTTTTAAAAAATGTTTGATAATGGATCAAAAAGGTGAGTCTAATTGCATGGTGGATGAGGAGGGAATTGGGGGTGAGTGAAATATTGGCTAAATGAAGGTAGGACTAGTGCCTGCATAGTAGCAGCTTGGGGTTGGAAGCTTTGCCACCTAGGTTGAGTACTTTGTTGTCATAGAACTGTTGTGGTACTCAACACTACTTGGATCACTTGAGGGGCCTTGGTTTGGTTGTTATTGTTATTGCTCTTAATGAATTTATTAGGAATTTTTCTTTCTTTTTTAGTTTACCTTCCTCCTTTTGAATTTTTATTTCCTCAATGACATTGGCTTGAGCAATAACCTCCTTGAAAGAGCAGTGGTGTTGAATCTGAAGGGTTGCAAAAATGTGTTTAGCACAATTCTTGGTAAACATATTAACCAGTTCAACAGAGGGGATAAAGACTATCAAATCATTCATAACCCCTTGCTACCTAGAGATATAATCATTGATAGCCTCATCATCAATGAAGTCTTCTTCTTGATATTGATGGATAAGTGTTTTAGGAATAGGCTAGCCAATTTTTTGAAGGAAAAGAGGCTATGTTGTGGCAAGTTGTTGAACCAATCCAAACCATATCCCTTAAGGGATATGGAAAATATTCGTAGCAGGAGTGGATCATTGCCACTAATGAGGTAGCATGAGTACTTGAAGTTTTCAAATGCTCTTTTAAGTCCTTTTTCTCCTTTAATTTTTTTAGTTTGGGTAGCTCAAACCGGTAAGGGTATCGGTGGACTAGAATTCATGGGTGGATGGTTTTGTTGTAAATTTGACTATAGGTGGGCTTCTAATACCCATATCCACTTGATTGCAATTTGAGACTTTTAATTTGATCTAGTGTTTGTTGAATTTTGGTTTGAGGAGGGATTTGGGTTTCTTGTGTAGGGTCAATAGGGATAGCATCATGGGAAGGCTCAAGATGGTATGGATACGAATATGAGTATGGATAAGGTGTATAAGGTGGATAGGACGATTGATTGGGGTGTAGGATATAAGTGGTTTGGACAACATGGGAAGAAGGATATGGATTGTATGGTGTTTGGATAGGATGAGATGATGGAGGGGGTTGGTAGGATGGTGGTATAACTATTTGATTTATTGGGATACGTGGAGCTTGGCTTGGGATGGGTGATGCTTGAATTTGAACTTGTGAATGAAAGTGTGGCCACTAATAAGAAGTGAATGGAGGCAAAGACTATAGAGGAGCTATAGATTGAGTGGAAGTCCATGAAGAAGGTTGAGCGAAGAAAGAAGGTTGACTAGAATGGGGAGGGAGAGTTTGATAAGGTGGGGTGGTTGAGAAGGTGGGGTTGGAGCAATATGAAACATAATATGAGGATGAGAAGTACTAGGTTGTGCATGTTATAAATAAGAATAAGAATAAGAAGGTTGAGAATGAGAAGAAGAATGAGGAATGAGAGAATTTTTATGATGAGAAGGTTGAAGAAGAAGAGAGGAAGGGAAAATAAAAGAATATTGATGGAAAGAAGAAGTAGCATGCATGCCCATCGAAGGAGGATTTATGAAAGTAGGGAAATGCGCAAAAGGAGTAGGATTTGAAGGATTGGACTCTTGAGGTGGAGTGGGAGGATGAATATTGATATGAGGAATAGAATAAGTGAGATGAGAAGTAGCATCAACTCACGGATTAAGAAATTGAGGAGGGTTGGGGAAGGCAAATAAGGGTGACATCCAAGGGATGATATTATTTAGGAAAGAAGTAGGGTTTGACAAAGAGGGATGATAAGTGTTGGAGGTGACAAAGGCAATGGATACACTACCTATGGGTTGGGGCATGAGAGGAGGGACAAAATTAGACGAGACATGTGTAGTGCGAGGATTAGTCTAAATTTGGTCAAAAGGAGAGAGGGAATGATCAGGAACATGAAGTGGGGCCAAGAAGACTCGAGGAAAATCATCCTATGAAGTATAGGGCAAGAGGGTTTGATTGAAATTAGGAGAAGTAGAGGGCAAATGTTGAGTAGCATAGGAGGATAAATGTCAAAAAGAACCATGCTAAAAGTATAAAGTGGTTGAGTGCAAGGAAGACAAAGAAGTACCCTTGCCAGGGCTCTTGGGTAGGATGGTGTGGATGGCTTGGTGCATTAGGCCTTGATCATAGTACAAACGATGTACCATGTCACTCGAATATAGGATATGAGAGGGAGCAAAAACACTGTAAGGCAATGTGGAGGGTGCTTCCTTAGGACATTCATGCATGTTTATCAAAGGAGGAGGGGTCATCCCAAAGGGATCCACGAGATGATGCTCTTGTGCTCTAGCTTGAATTTTGGTTATGAGGATAAAAAGGATGGGTAGAGATAGAGCAAGAGGTGGTGGAAAAAAAGGTATGGTTTATATTTTTTGTTGTTTTTGTTGTTTGCGAACAAGCACCTAACTAAGCAAACAATTAATAAAAGTGAAGGGGCTTGACGTTATTTTATGTTGTTTTATTTGATGTTGCTTTTGTGTTGTTTTAAATGTTTGTGTGTGTTTTATGTTAACTACCCGTAAAATATACAAAATGTGGATGGGTGAGATCTAAGGGTATCTCTATGCACGCTCCTTGATATACCCAAAAGTACGTGGAGAGAGATAAAGTGAAAACATAGTTGAAGGTTACCTAAGGCAGAGATGGATCAAGGTATCTAAAAGGAAAAAAGACCTCTAATATCCATGTTAGGGGATATATGAAGTGATACTATCTAAAATTGCTCGGGACCAATTGTACTTCGCTTCACCCTTAGGCAGGCTCGATAAAAAATGATAATTGCACACTCACTATTTATATTGCCCTGTGAGTGGGAGCTCTAACCTAGAATACCCTGAGATAAACCCATGGGTAGTGAGTTTCCTAGCGATGAAGTCCAAGAAACTATGCATAAGAAACTATTAGTTAGCCAAAAATATGCACTTAACCATTAACCATAGTATTAATCAAACGAGTGTTTAAATAATACATCATGCTAAACGTTAGGAGATATCCCGAGATATCTGCCACTAACGTAGCTAACAAACACGCTTAATGAATAAGCGCTAACAACTAACTACGTAGTCAAATTGACTACGACTAACCTAAGATATTTAGATAAATATCTAAAGGTAAATAGTAAAAGTAATAACCTAGTAGTAAAAGTAAATACTAGTGGTAAAAAGTAACAAGCTACTTTTTACCATGCAGTAAATAAAATCTACCTAATGTAGGGAAAGGGTAAAATATCCAAATGATGGAATATTTACTCTAACATCCCCCCTTATTACATTATTTGGGTAATACATACTTATCCTCCTATACAACAATATTTGGGTAAAGTATATAACTACCCCAATACAGTGAAAAGGATGTCGATCTGTTGGTTCTTGCTCTGTCACAGTACTCTGGCTGCTTCTAAGCAAAAAAGTGGGTCATTCCTCACTTTGTCTTCACACCAATGAATGTCCTTATAGTAATCACATCATCCAACCGAATTGCATGGGTAACCAGCCGCTGCAATCGCTAGGTGTAGTAGAGTAGATCACTTCATACGAGATTCATTCATTTTACAATATGAGTTTGCAAAAGATTAGGTTGCTAAGGTGTCGGTCACAGCCGAAAATGCACCCTTATAAGTTCCCCCCTTCTCGTTGCAAAACATGTTGTATTTAATTTTTGAAAGAAGTGTGACTAAGGTGTCGGTCGCAGCCGAAAATGCACCCTTATAAGTCTTCTTCCCTTTTTACAAAAATTTGTGAAGAAAAGAAATGTATATCCCCCCTTAATTACAAAAGATGTGCAACTCAAGAGTTTTGTGAAGGATTTTTACAAATATTGCCTCCTAGGCAATTTTACACCATAAAAAGTCTCTTCTTTTTATTACAAGGACTTCAAACATTAAGAGTTTGCTATTTATGAAGCCTAAAAGAGGTACAAATCACCCCTTATTTGTAAGAACTTCAAACAAAAACTTATGCTATTCTATGAAGCCTAAAAAAGAGAGAGAGGATAATGGTGCTTTGCCCAATGTGACAAACATGTGTTTTCCCTCTACAATATTGTTTTAGCAATGAGCACTTTGTGTGCTTTTTCTGAACCAGAATCAGAATCTGAATTAGACACTTCACTAGCAATGTTGCCTTTGTTTTGATTTTGTGTTGTGCCTTTGTCTTTCTTGTTTTGCTTGTTTTTGAACCAACACCGATTGGTGTCATGGTTATCTTTCTTACAATATGAGCAAAACCATTTTTGAGATTTCTTTCCCTTACCTTTTGAGGATGATCCTCCCTTGTTATAGTTTTCTTTCTTCTTCTCAACCTTATTGTGTGAATAAAGTGCACTATTAGATGCTTCATCTTTTTGGAGTTGATTAGCTTCCTCAGTTTGAAGCAAATTGACTAACTCCACAAAGGTGAGAGTTCTTTGTGAAATAGAAAGGGATGTAATCAAACTTTTGTAGGATTCAGGAAGGGCTCTCAAGATAACTGAAGTCAAAATGGCGTCCTCAACTTTGGCCCCTAAAGCATTAAGCTTAGTCTTCAGTTCTGCAGTTCTGCAGAGGAAGGTTTCTACTGACTCACCCGACTTCATATGCAGTGTATGAAGTTGGGTTTGAAGGTTGAGAACCGTGGATTGATTCTTTCCTTCAAAAATGGTGGACAAGGAATCCCATGCATCTTTTCCATTCTTTGCCTCACTAATGTGAGGTTGTACCTCATCAGAAGTGGCTAGAAGGATTAACATGAGTAGACGATTGTTCTTTTTATCCCATTCTCTTTGATCAGCTCTTGTTGTTGTGGGTCGTGGTGTAGTGCCAGCAACTAAGTCCCACAAGTCCTCTACAGTCAAAATGGCTTTCATCTTAGTTTTCCAAGTTGTATAGTTATGACCTTTTAGCAATTGAGATTCACTCAAGTATTTGTTAATTGTTGCCATGAGGAAGGTCCTACAATGCACTAAGATGATATTCCTGTCACTCTCAAGTGGTATTTAATGGCACCTTCCTGAAGATTCTCTTGAAAAGAGATAATCAGGTGGAGGAAATTAAGCCAAACACATAAGAGTCGAAAGGTTTAATTCACTCAAACAACTATTTAATGGCACCTGCCTTAACACCCTTCAAAAAAGGATGAAAAGTTGGAGGAATTTAAGCCAAACAAATAAGAGTGAATTAGGGGTTTTGTTTTGATTTAGGAGAATATATCAAGTTTTTAGAAATGGCTTCTAATTGTGCAATTTGAGTTACACAAATTTGTGAAATTTTGGGGTATGGTGTGTTCTTGATTCTATGACTTATAATTGCAAAAGGAAAATGCAATAATCAAACAAGAATTCCCACAAAATTATTATCACTTAGGTGTTGGATGCAACCGAGAATGCACCTATTTTGCCAATTTTGAAATGAAGGTGTCGAGTAAAATCGAGAATGCACCTTATTTCCAACTTTTGCAACAAAAATGTGTATTTGTGCAAGAATGATATTTTTATGTCTCCTACTTTGTTTTACAATTTTGCAAAAGAAGTACAAGTGTTGTCTTCCCCCCTTAATTTGCAAAATAAACAAAAAATGAGCACCCCTTCCAAGACAAGTCGACACACGACCCGCGTTTGAAAGGTTTCCAGTACTAGTCGACACACGACTTAGTTTTCTTTCTTTCTTCTCAATGTTGCAAAAAAATAGAATGTGCAAGTACATGAATTATATCTCCCTTTTGAGAAAACAAATGCACACTTACAATTTTGATGTTTTGCAAGTTTTTAAGTTTCCTTGTTTTCCAATTTGCAAGAAAGAATTCAAGTTTGATCCTCTCTTTTATACTTAATTAAAAATGTTTGAGAAGAGTTTGCTAATTTGCAAGAAAAAATGTGCTCTTGCTATGTCTTATATCTCCATTTTGTGAGAAAACAAAAGCACCTTTGAATTTTGAAGTTGCAAAAAAAAACTTATTTCTTTAATTTTAATTTGAAAAATTTAAAGAAAATTTAATTAAATCATTTTAATTAATAATAAAAACTAAAATAAATATTTTAAATAAATCAATTTAAAGGTTTAATAGAAATTGATTTAAAAATAAAACATTATTTAAATTTAAATTATTGAAAAAATATTAAAACAAAAACTTTAATTAAATAACTATATGTAAAAAAAGAAAAAATAAAAATTAAGTTTTACCTTAGCTTGGGCTTTGTATTAGGCAAAAACAAATGCCTTTTTATACCCGACGGGAGTCGAACCCTTGACTCCCCGCCTAGGGCCTTAGCCCGACCCGATCAACCGGTCGGGCTAGAGGGCCCAACGTGAAGGGAAGGGAATTAATTCCCTTTCTCTTCTTCCCTCGCATAGGCGGGGAAAAAAAATGTGGGAATTATCCCACATCGCCCGCGCAGGGAGTAATTTGGGATATAAAAGGGCTTTGAGGCCCTTATTTGTTTGATTACCTGCGGGCAGTCAAGTCTACCCGCTACCCTTTTGGTCACCGCCACATGGCGCGGCTGTCAAGCTGCCATGTGTCGCAGTTGGTCGGTCAAGTGACGCGTGGTCTGTCTGCCATGTGTCACTCAGTGTCCTATTCGGTTGTCGTCTAGTGGCTATCCATCATGTGTCGGTCCTGTCCAGGTCAACAACTGTTTGTTGCTGCCACATGTCAAGGTGAGATTTGCCTTGGGTTGTGTTTTGCCACATCATCGATCCACGTCATCCTCCTCTGGTTGTTCACCATGTGTCAGGAACTATCTCAAAATCAAAATATGAGCCTGTGTCAGGTTGATCACCGTTCAGATTCCGTGCATGTCTAGCATTGTAGGGTGTAGGTGGTCTAGGTGACAGTCCTGACAGGCTGCCAGCCCCCATCAGGCTATCAGGTGGTCGGTAGTCCGAGCGCTGGATAAGGAGGGTGCACCTGCCCTCGCTTTTCAATAGTCGACGTAGGCCATGTCCTATCGGCTGGCGGTCTCCCGAGGGTGCTCCAACCCTCATGGAGGGGTCAATCGCTTGGGAGGGCGTGCCTGCCCTCCTGTCGACGTCGTCGGTTATAGGTGTTAGGGAGGGCGTGCTTACCCTTCGATTGGGGTGGCACCACCGCGAAGGCCCCGCCTATTGATTGTTAGGATTGGAGGGTCGCATGCCCTCTCAGATCCCGATCATCGATGTTCGGGAGGGCCACCTGCACTTCGATTAGGGTGGGCTTGACAGGTTTGACAACCACCTGTTGTTAGATCTATGGGTCTGCGGGCTCCAATTCAACAGGTAGTTTCACCCGAAGATCGGGCCTGCGGGCTCTCGATTCAATAGTAAATCAGGCCTACGGGCTCCTAATTCAATAGATAAATATCACCAAAGAGTCCATTGATTTTCGTTTTGGATTTACCTTAGGATTCATGCAGGTTCTAGTGATGTTGCCTTGATATGCAGCTCTTGTCCAGGGGGTCCCGTGTGTCGGGATCTGAGCCCTAGTCCAGCTAGAACGGGTCCCTACTCGCCTTGTCTAGGTTTGCTTCGAGTGCTGCTCTCCGTGGCTCTGATACCAATGTTAGTTAGCCAAAAATATGCACTTAACCATTAACCTTAGTATTAATCAAACACGTGTTTAAATAATACATCATGCTAAACGTTAGGAGATATCCCGAGATATCTGCCACTAACGTAGTTAACAAACGTGCTTAATGAATAAGCACTAACAACTAACTACGTAGTCAAATTGACTACGACTAACCTAAGATATTTAGATAAATATCTAAAGGTAAATAGTAAAAGTAATAACCTAGTAGTAAAAGTAAATACTAATGGTAAAAAGTAACAAGCTACATTTTACCATGCAGTAAATAAAATCTACCTAATGTAGGGAAAGGGTAAAATATCCAAATGATGGAATATTTACTCTAACAGAAACTAGGGTGTCTATGGGGGCCAATTGATGATTCGTGATGAAATACAATGTCGTTGATCTATTTTTAAAAGTACGTGCACAAGTGATTAAACTATGTTGTTGATTTTCTTTTTATCTATGATGTGCAAACAAGAGCTAACCTAGGAATGCAAATGCAAAGTTTTATTTTTCCTAAACTAAATGCGATAAATCAAGTCCTAAACTATGAATGACAATTTCCTACCTAGAATGTGATGAAACAAGTCTATCCTATGAAATGAAAATGTGTTTTTTCCTAAAATAAGGACAAGAATGAAACCTATACTAGGAAAGTAAAGTGCAATTTCACTAAATTAAGAAAGAAAAACCTAAAGTAACCAAACAAATGCGATTTTGAAAAGGAAATCTAAACTAGGAAAGCAACGACAAGCTCTTAATCTAGAAAACAAACAAGCAAACAAATCTAAACTAATGGACAAGAAAGAAAATTTCTATGCTAATGTGCAATAAACAAAGTCTACTCTTAATTAAAGCAAAGTACAAATTTAAAGAAAACAAGATACACTAATAAAAGCAAATGAAAGCAAATATACTCTTAATGAAAGCAATTAAAAAAATAAGTAAGCAAAACCTACTCTAACGAAATAAAAGTGTGAAACATTAAAGCAAATATATGCTAATATACCCTATGAAAGTAAGTGAAATGCGAAAAACAAAATCTAATCTAAGAAATTTTTTGAATTTTTTTTAGAAAACAAGTAACCCTATGCTATAAAAGCAAAACAATTCAACACGAATGAGATTCCTAAATTAAATACTATTATGATATTTGACCTAAAAATAAATTCATAAGAACCTACATACGGTCCAATGCCCTCTGGAATTTGTATGGAGATGTTGCACACACTCTATTTTTCCTAAATCTTTCCTGCAATAGAAATTGTTTGGGTCTTGACAATTTACAACAAAAACTGTCCTTGTCTGGATGGTTTATGTTGGGAGAGATTTTTGGTCTCCCTCTCTATTGGGGTCTGTTTGTCTGCTACAAAGGACTGGTTTTATGGATTTCTCTACAAAAGCTAGAGATTCAAAGTGTTAGAATTTGTGTTTTAATATTAAAAGAAGTACATGAAGCAAATAAACCTAACTAGTTAAAATCTATAAGCAAATTGAAGTAACTACTCTAATGAAAAATGAATCTAGGCTAACAAAATACAATATTTATAGTAAAATGAACTAAAGAGGATAATTTTGGAGAAATGATAGGTGGGAAAGAGAACCTTTGAACGCCTCCAAATGTGACAAGTTGTACTAAGAAAGCACTTGGTTGTAATGATGACAAATGACAATAAGATGAAGGATTTTACCTTATACCTACCTAAAAATGTTGTGGTCACTATGTATAACTAGTTACTTGATAGGATGGGTCCTGGTTTTGAGCTCAACAAAAATCGTTTGTGTTTGGGTAGTTTTGGATAAATTTTGTTGGGGTCTTGATGGTTCTAGCTATAAACCGTCTTGGTTTTAATGGTTTAGGCTAGATTATTTTGCTTTGGACTAGAATTGATGGGTCCTAGTTTGTGGTAGACTGTGATGGATTATGGACCTACAAACATAGACAAAAAACATAGAAAGTGAGTAAAATGGATTAAAAGCTAACAAAACACACAAGACAAAAGTGAGAGAAGTGGATGGTGAGAATTGAAATTCTATAACCTAAAAATTGTGTTTGCCTATTTGTGGTATGGGGTTTAAGGGTCCCATCATGATCACCACAAATTGGATCAGAAAATGTGCCATTTCATTAACTATAAATGATATTACAAATAGACTCTACAAATGCCCCTTAGGCTACAAAATGGTTTTCCAATGTAGAATTTCCTTTTATAATGCAATCCTATGACACTCCTACTTTCTTTGACCACCTCAAGAGTGATGGGCATGCGTACCACCATTGTTTAAGTAGAGTCTCCCGGTCTATACAAACAAATCACTAGTTAGTAGTGCTTATTGAGTCCACCTAAGTTGGACCTAAAATTATGAAAGGGACAAATAAAATAACTTAAACTAATACATTAAATAGAACTCAAAAGGAGTTAAAAACACATTAAACCTTCTTACTCACCTCTATGATTTATCTGCTATGACATGGTTGACTGTAATCTGGCTCCTAAAACAGTCCCTGTCGGGACAATTTTGGATATAAATCGTCCCTGTCTGGATGGGTTTTGCTATATTAAACTTGAAATTTTCTTTGATGGAGGTCTTCTATAGGTTGTCAGGTAGCTCTACTTTGAATTTAGTGACTATTGGAATTTGAATCTGCAACCTATTCACAAAATAAGGACATGCAACAAGAGGCATAACAAGTTATCCATGTTGCTAACATAAGGAAAGATGGATTCTATAAATGCATACAAGTGGGGGTTAGACTAATTTTAACAGATTTTCTCTAAGCATCTATCTCATCATGCAAATGAAAGGAAAATGAGACCTATAGATAGTTTTTTTTCAAGGTGGGGGGTGGTGAGATAGAGGTGAGGTGGCCTGGGTGCACCATGCCTCATCAATGTTTTTGGGTGAAGGAAGTCCTCATCTTACCCATATGCATTAAATGAGTATGGGTGCACCATGCCACATTAATGCATATGGGTGGAGAAAGTCTTCACCCCACCCATGTGCATTAAATGAGCATGGGAGGGGGTGTGGGTGCATGGGGATGTGGAGAGTAGGGGGTAAGGTAGACTAGGGTGGTGTGCACATAGGCTAGGTGAATGGGATAGTCACATGGTGACCATGGCTAGGTGTAGAATGGGGCTTAATGGGGAAAAGGTGCTAAGGTGGGTAAATTAAGATAATAATACAAAATAATTGGATTTTTGGAGCATTTTGCAAAACAATTAAACATTGACATTGCACAAGAGATAATGTGATATTTTTAGGTGTCTACAGTTACAATACCACTATGTGGTCATTTTGTAATAGGTGTGGGCCTTGTTTGAATCCCATATAACCAAAAAAATGTATTTTTCTATTTTTAAAATTTTATAGCCAAAATGAATCTCTAGCCATGTTGGTACTTTGTAACTCATGGAAGGTGAATCACCACATTTCCATATGGGTGACCTAACTCATGGAAGGTGAACCACCACATTTCCATATGGGTGACCTTCCATATTAAATACAGTGGATTATTAAGTACACTAATTCTTATATAAAGAGATATGCACCTCTAACTATAAAAACATGATTAATGAATGCAATATTATAGCCTCATATCTCTTAAATATTGCTTGCATTGTAGTCTATTATTTTAGCAATAAAATAATTATGTTATTTTGCATATATGCTCTTGTAATTCTAGTTTTTTATACTCTATTATTTCTTAATTGTATTGTTTCTTGGTCTTAACTCAAAAATTCTAAGCTTCAAAACAGTCAAAATTCTAAGTTTTGAATAAACAATATTAGAGTGGTCTATATTTCGAAAATATATCCATAAACATGAGATCAAGATATCAAAATATTGGGTATCAAACATGAGATCCCTTTAATTATGTACCTTCTCATTCTAAATGATCTCAAGTGAAAAAAAATGGAAAACATTGATACAGTTGACCCTTTCAAGAAAATTGAATGAAGTCCTTGTGAAAAAGGAATATGATGATGGATCGATTTGCTCAAATTATTCAATGGCTTCTTGCTACAAAATATTTAACCTCCTTTGCACAACCTCTCATTGCCCTAGCACCATTAAGTGCTTCCACACATTTTAAGATGTAGGTGAATTTTGATATTCCTAATTTTGAAGAAAATTAATGTTGATGCCCTAGAAAATTGGTTGGATTAGTTATCTTCATACTTATCTATAAATAAATTCATCAATAGTGATAAAAACAGTTTTACACTCTTGAAAAATTACCTATATTGTAATAGGGTCACAAAATAGAATGAAGATAAATTAGTGTTCACATAGGATAATTTAATGGAGGTTGTCACAGAAGAATATTATCCAATGGGAGCCTATGAAGACCAATACATGCAATGGCAACGATTATGTCAAGGTAAAGACCAATCTGTTCAATATTATACTAATGCTTTCCACTCAATGGAGACAAAAACAGGTATTAATATACCAAAAGGTATCAAATCCTAAAGTACAATGGTACATTCAAGAGGACATGGACCTCTTTGAATTTGATTCATTGGAAGAGGTATATAAAGTTGTTAAATTAGAGCATAAGCAAAAAAACTAAAAATAGAAAAGAAGGATGTGCAAATAACAAAAAACAAAATACTAAGTACTAGCAAAAGAAAGGTAAGAGCGACTCTTCAAAGAATTGGGATAAAGAGGATCATCCCCAAGACTCCCAAGAAATGAATCCCTTGAAGGTCAAGAGTGGAAAATTGTGCAATTATCACAAGAGCAATCAATATTCGAGGGAGGAGTGTCAAGTATTTAAGTCATTGTTTTCAGAGTCAACCCTCTACATCCACTACACCATTGCTTCCACATGCATAGACTAAGAATGGAAGGAAACAAATTAAGAAATCCAAACCAAATATAACCATTGCCACCATGCATGTTGCACTAGAGGATTCATAAGAGGATGAATTCTTATTTCACTCATTATTGTGGATCAAGGGTAATCCATTACATTTCATTGTTGATAGAGGTATTCAAAAGAATATGATTTCTACTCATATGATGAAGGATTTGAATCTACCTATTACATGACACCCACGATCATATAATGTTGGGTGGTTACAATAGGTAAAAGCCATTTGTATCACTAAATAATATATTTATTCTTATGCATAAAACCATTCAAACATAAAATTTTGTGCAATGTTGTTCCTTTGGATGTTTGTGATGTGATTTTGTCCAATAATTTATGTGGAAGAGACATGGTGTATATGATTATAGGCCTCAAAGTATCATAATCACTATCAGAGGTCAATGCTTCAAGATACTTGAGTTATCTCCTCCTACCTTTCTTTCCTTAATGGGAAACAATGCACAAAGATGATAGCAAACATAATAAAATTTATTATATTGGTGATCAATCCCCAAAGCAGAAGGAGGATTATTGCTACATCAATTGTAAACCCTATACAATAGAAGCAAATGAACCATATTGTAGCAAATAATGATGACTTGTTTAAGTCACCAACTAGGGCACTTTATTATGAAGTAAACCATTCCATTGATTTAGTTTCCAATTCTCCTTTGTCCAATGCACCTATTTATAATAGATCAGTCCTTGAAAATGATTAAATCAAGAGATAAATCCAATAGATTATTCAAAAAGAGAATATCAAACCAAGTGCTTCACCATTCAGTAGTTCATTTATCTTGGATCCAAAGAAATATGGAACATGGAGACTTTGTATTAACTATATATATTTGAATAAAATCACTATGAATAATTGTTATCCACTCCCTTGAATAGATGACTTGTTAGGAAACATATGTGGTGTAAAGTTATTCACCAAAATTGATCTCAAATAGTTATCATCAAATATCCATAGATCCAAATGATGTATGGAAGACTACATTCAAATCCAAGGAAGGTTTATTTGAATGGCTAGTTATTTCTTTTGGATTAACTAATGCACCTACCTCATTCATGAGGATGATGGATGATATCCTATGCCTCTATCTTAGCTCATTTGCGGTTGTCTACTTAGATTAAATTTTCATCTATAGTAAGACATGGGGAGGAACAACTACAACATGTTTGATAGGTACTTCATATTATTCAAAGACACAAGCTATATGCTAATTTGGATAAGTGCTCATTTGACATGATGAATATCCAATACCCTAGGTATATTATTGACAAAGAGGAAGTTTGTGTTGATCTCAAGAAGATTAAGGTAATTAGACATTGGCATACCCCAAAGACTCTAATAGAGCTTTACAACCTTTTGGATTTTTCTAAGTTCTATCAAAGATTTGTGTTGGGGTTCTCACATGTTGCTTGGTCACTACAACAAGTGATCAAAGAAGGTTCTGAATCCAAGTTTCATTGGAGAGATATATAATAGAGGGTATTTGAGAGGTTTAAGGATCAATTGTGTTTATATCCTATGCTTTCCCTACATGATTTGCATCAACCTTTTAAGGTAATAACCGATGCATCAAAGTATGCATTCGGAGTTGTTCTCACACAACATGAGCATCCAATTGCCTATCACAATAAAACATTCAATGAAGTAGTTTGAAATACCCCATATGTGACAAAGATCTCTATGTCATTGTCCAAGCATGTAAACAGTGGAAGCACTACATATTGGGTAAGGAAACCATCATCCACATAGATCACAGACCTCTAGAGTTCATTTAGATATAGAGTAGGCTAAGGAATGGAAGATATTAAAAGTGGTCCACATATCCACAATAGATTCATTTGATAATCAATAATAAGAAAGGAAGTTACAAATCAATAGTAGACTATTTGAGTTGACCTCTAATCATAGTACTTACTACCATTCTTGATTCCTATGGGTATGATGCTTCCAAATGATCCACCTTTTATGAAGTAGATTCTAATTTTATAAATACATACCAAGCTTTTTATGTGGGTAAAGCATGTTTCTAATTTTTATTTGTAAGATAACCTCCCTTTCCACATGAGACATATTTTTGCACCGGTTAGTGAGTACCCAAAGATGATTTCGGAAGCACATTTTAATAAAGTATTAGCTTATTTGTTGTGGAAAAAATTTTGGTTGTACTTTGAAAGAACTTTTATTGACCCAAGATGAGGAACAACATCGAGAGGTATATCAAGTCACGTACCCCTTGCTTTGTTGCCAAACCAACCAACAAGAAGTAGGGAATGTATACACCATTTCCAATGCCATCCAAGCCTTGGTAATTTATCTCCATGGATTTCCTCTTAGGATTTTCCACATCTAATGTTAGGAACCTTTTAGTAAAAATAAGCACATTCACATAGATATTGCAAATAAAGTAAAAATTCATGAAAGAATAGAATATTGCAATATGAAATATAAATGCAAAAACATATAAATCTCACAATCACAATGTAGAATCACATGCCTCTTTGAGGGACCAACCTATTTTAATACTTTCATTCAATTGTACAAAAAGATATATTCATTCTTACCCCTCACATTTTTAAAGACTTCATCACACTACCTAACGCTCAAGGTTGGATTATATGCAAAATGCCATTGAGATAGAATCTTCTACCAAACAAAAAAATTACATTATTGATAATAGTTACATAAAATGGTACCACTTGTCTAGGCTCTTCTAGTGCCACAAACTATTACAAAATATTACATAATATCATTATAAAACATTATCATGGGGTCCCCCATGGGGGTAACCCATGTTAAGTAAGAGTTATTACATCATAGTGTTAGGATGGAGTCCTAACATGCCCTTCCCCTTCAAAAATCTGTGTCCTCAAAGCTAAATATGAGGGAACTATTATTGAAGGGGTTCCCAAGTGGCATCTTTAGGTTGTAAGTCATTCCATTGAACAAGAACATCAATAATGATATGATGGAGAAGGATGCACGATCTCTTATTTAAAATGCATTCAAGTTCAAGCATGATGGAGCATTCTTCGTCCAACTTTGGTAATGTGGATTGCACCTGGACCTTGTTGCCCACAACCTTCTTGAGAGAGAAGATATGAAATACTGGATGAATTTTGGAAGTGCCCAAAATGGTCAGTTTGTATGTTGTTGACCCAATCCTTTGTAACACCTAGTAAGGACCATAGTATTTTATGGCAAGTTTCTGTCATCCATGAAGTTGAGGAGATGATTCTTTGTAGGGTTGTAGGTAAAGAAAAACCATAACCTTGACGTCAAAGCCATGCTCAGAGTGGTGTTGATCAGCTTGTTGGTGCATTATATTTTGAGCCAAGTCAAGATTGATCTTAAGATGTCGAATAAGGGAATCATGTTGTCTAAGAGTGGAATCCACAACTTGAACCTTGGAGTTGCCTAGAATATAAGAGGAGAGTGCTAGTGAAGGATAACCATATACTACTTTAAGTGGTATAATCTTAGTAGCAGTATGATATGTTGTGGTATACCACCATTCAACCAAAGGAAGCCACTTGGCCCATTGTGTAGAATATTTCGAGGTTAAGCAACAGAGGTATATTTTCAAAAACTTATTGACAATTTTAGTTTGGCCATCCATTTGAGGGTGATAAGCCAAACTCATTTTGAGTTGGGTTCCCTACAACTTGTGTTAGCTTTTGATGCTATATATTAAAGAAAATGCAACCACAAGAAGTAAAATAAGCATGCAATGTTATATCTATGATAATGGCAATATAATAAGCAAGTAAATAGCATGAGAAACTTTTGAAATAACTCATGAAATAGCCATTAATGAAAGCTCACAAAAATAGGAACTTGATACAAAATGGAGATCTCAAATGCTCCATGCTTCATACAAGTTCTACATTGTATCTAATCTATCTTGTGCTTCTCTCTATCACTCTTCTCTTCTATCTCATCTATCAAAGGCCTATATATAATGAGACATGACTCTTGGCATTCCATCTTCCTATGAATCTTCATATTCCTATTCTAAGGACTCATGTACATGTGGACAACATGCACATTTACATCATTGCACATTCTAATAATACTTTGTGCATTTATTACATTACATAAAGTAAATACTCAAGCTCTAATCTAAGACACTCTCCTAATCTAATGATGTACCCAAGATGGTACATTAGCATGTACCAAATAATGTAATATATTCCAACACCCCCTGTATTACATTATTTGGTTATTGAAGACTTTAGTCTTCAATATGGGTCTTCATATTGTCTTCAATTTACTTTGCATTGTATGCCTCCTTTGTCAAGTTCCTCTTCTTCTTCTTATTTATCTTCATTATTAGAGTCAATCTTTGTGCTTTCATGAGCTGTCATGCTATCATCAAATTCTTGCAAAAATATTTTCTCTTTGCCTTTGTCCTTCTTATCACAATTCTTCTTTAGTATAGAATCTTCTGAACAATCACTTAAGGCATCATGATAAGATCTTGAGTTAGAAGAACTTGAAGTATCAATATTGCATGAGGAATGAAATATCTTCTCTAAGAAGGATTCATCTATTTTTGTTTTCTCTTTAAGTGATTCAATCAATTCCTTTTGCTCCATATTTTCTTCTTTGTAATATTTGAATGTAAGTAATGCCATATATAATATGCTACCAATGTCTAAAGGAATTAGAATATCATCCTTTCCATTATCAATCGCTTCAGTGATTCTAGCATGTAGATAATACTCAAAAAATTTTCTTCTAAGGCTTCACTATAGATCACTTTTGAAGTAAGATCTAAGTTTCTAGTCTTTGTAAGTAAATTCTTGATTCCAATTTTTATGACATTTTCCCTTTCCTTTCTAATGATGTTTTCCATATCATTATTCATTGTATTCTTTGAAGTAGACATCCTTATTCCTCCTTAGTTTTAATAGACTAGTGTCACTTGTAAACCTTATATCTCCCTATCTTTTGACTTCTAAATTCTAACCTTTAACTCTTGTAGTATATGATCAATCAATAGTCAAATTTCTAAATAGAATTCCTTTTAGCTCTTTAGTATTTATCTTTCAAAGCCTTTGAAGTTGTCTACCTTATGACTCCCTAGTTTGAGTATATCATTAAGTTTGATAATATCTTTTCAAGTTTTATAGAATACTTTATATCTAGCAAATGTTTTGAATGTACTATGGTCTTGATAGTATGCTTAGCTTTCTAAGTTTTTCTTGAGTTGAATCCCTTTTATCTCCCTAATGTTCAACTTCTATTCTTCACCTTATTTCTCCCTATGAATGAATAGAAAGCTAAAGATAGATTTGATGCAATTTCAATTGGTAATATTTTCTATCTTCAATAACTTTAAAGTTGGATTCCAAATGTAATTTGCCAACTTTTCAATAGCTCTATGTTTTGCTTCTTTCAATTTTCAATTGAATAATTTCTAAATTTCAATAATCTAAATTGGTGTTGAACTCCTTATATCTCCCTAATTGGAAATTTAGAAACTATGGATATTTGCAAATTTAATGTTTCAATTTCTATGTAGAATTTCTTTTTCCTCCAAATGGGTTATTTGCAAATATTTCTTGTGCTTGAATAAAGTAATTTCAAATGCTATTCAATTAAATATTTCTTGCTTCAAAAGGTTTTCAAATATTTCAATAATGCATCTAAGGCAATAATATATCAATGCAATTCCTTATACCTCCAATTATCTAATTAATCTCAAGCATAAATATTAACTAGTTTTGACCTTAGCATTAATGTTCCTTATTCCTCCTTTAACTTTATAAAAATGCAATTTGATTTAAATAAATCTTAATACCTTCTTGACTTGGATGTGTGTTGTGTATGAGGTCTATTTCTCCTTTGACTCCTCTGCAACTTGCACTTGTAATAAAGCGTTGTTCACTCTTCCATATTCAATGCTTATGATACAACATTAATTGCACTCCCTTTTGGTGCCTTCAACGTTGTTGACTAACTTCAACGTGTTGTTGGTTACGTTCTCCTTCCACTGTGTTGTTGGTTTCACTTCACTATGTTGCGCTACATTCTCTTGGATTACCTTCTTATTGCATGAATAAGTGTGAGACTTGTCACTCATGCAAGGCAAATATTTCCTCTTCCCTTGGAGTTTTCTTTTGCACTATGACACTTGGCGATAAAACTCTTCACCTCCTTGTCCTTCCAAGTGATGGCACTTCTTCTTTGTAACATTATTTCTACTCCCAATGTGTTGTCTCTTCTTCCACGTGGCATTAACTTCCTTCTCTCTTCTCTGCTTGGTAGGGCACTAACTCTTCTCCATGTGGCATTGTTCTTCACTTTGTAACATTCCTTTTATGTGGTGCTATCCCTTATAATGCTCCTTCCACGTGGCACTATGCTTTGTAACTCTCTTTCATGCGCTATCTTCTATGTAGCACTCTCTTTTGCTTTGTAACACTCCTACAGGTGTTGTATCTTTTCAACGTGGCTCCTTTGATGATAAGCTTGCTCCTTCTTCACTTTGTAACACTTGATGTTGCAACTAACCTCCTTTGCTATGAATGATGCCTCTCCTTTATGTTGGTTAATGTTGTTGGTTGGCATTTTCAAGATAATGCAATATTTTCAAACCTTCAACGTGGAATATCCTTGGCTCTTGCACTGCTTTGCTCGCTAATGGCACTTTGGTGACTAGACCTTGTTGTTTTGTGGTGCTTTGATGCTTGTTGGCTACTATACATAGCTTAAGGAGACACAAGATTGTGCCTTTCAAATGCTTTCCCCCTATACTTTCAACTATCACCCTTGCTTTCACGAAATGGTGATTTCTCCTCTCGAATGTGGTGGTGGCGCCTCTCCTTTTTGCTATTCCTCTGGTGGCTCCTTTTTACCAAGATGTGGTAATGGTGGTTTCTCTTTTACGTTGCCTTTTCTTCTTTGGCTATTCTTCTACCACATCTCCTTCTTGGCTCAATGCTTGGTGATGTCTTCTATGGTGGCTCCAAGCTTCTAAATTATGCCAAAACTTTTGCCAATATTTGCTATACAATATTGGCTTATTTGCTTTCCAATAGATAGTAAGAAGTTGATATTTTATTTTCCTTGTATTATATCTAACTTCTCCTTTCTTTTGTGCAGGTTTTAATCCCTTGTAAATGCACTCTACTCCAACCTTGAAAACATAAACTTGAGACCTTTCCTCTTGCAACTTTAAAACCTCAAATACGGTGCTTTTGAAGACTTAATACTAAGCTAATATGAATGTTCAAATAATGAAATTTTTGCACCAATATTGCATACCTTTTGGTCTCCTTCTGTAGCTTGATTTCTTGGTGATTTGACTCACCTATTTGCTGCCCCAAGTTTGTTAAATTTGCAGCTCCAATTCATTATGGCTTTATAACTCCTTTAACTTGCTGCTATAATATTGCCCAATTCTTTCTATATTTTAGCCTTTGGTTTGTTGTCCAAAAAGGCTTTAATTTACAACTTCCAATGCTATTTAGAAATCAGTTTCTATGTTGTCTAAAAATTTGATTTTGTGGCTTCAATTATCCTTCAATTCTCTCTCTTGAATTCTAAAAATTTACAGGTATTAATTCTACTCAAATGTTGCCTTCTTACTGTCCTAAACTCTATACTTTTATAGCTTCTAACACAACTAATTCCTCCTTTTATTGACTCTTTAGTTATATTATAAAAACCAGCACTCTTCTCCTTCACAAATTAGCCTTCAAGCCTTTAATGGCAGTCTTCAAATTTCTCAAATCTGGTGGCCTCTTCTAGCTTCTTTCTCCTCCAATATCCTTGTCGAATTCTGACTTCAAACTTGGCCTATTTGTTGGCCTCCTTCTCAAGAATCTGAATGTCTTGAGGTCTTCTAGAATCCTTTCCAAAATTTGGCAAACTTCTTGCCAAATCCTTCTTCCTTTTGGGCTTGTTGTTGGATGGTGAAAATTATCCCAAATTCTTCTCTATCAGGTGCTTCTCCTTGCTAGAAATATTCTCCCTTGAGCTCTCTTCAAACCTCCTCCAATGATCACTTCTTCAATTTCTTCAATGAGGCTTTTCTAGCCTTCTCCTTCTTTCTCCTTTCAAGTTTGCTTGAGGCCTTCTTCTCTTGGGCCTTCAAATTCTACAGCTCCTCAAATATTCTTCTCAAAACTTCAATGAGATCTTTCCTTGATCTCTCCAATATTTCAACTATAGAAGTTTTGCAATGAGATCTCTTTCTTGGATCTTCAAAATCTGTTGCTTCTCAAATCTGCAATAGGACCTTTTCTAGTCCTTCTCTATCTTCAATCTTCCAAATCTGGAAGTTCTTCAATGGGACCTCCTTTGGGTCTTCTTCTCAATCTTCAATATTCTATGGAGACTTTCTTCTTGGTTCTCCTCAATCTTCAATATCTACTTTTTTTGCAACAAATAACTAATCCTTGCACAAGGAAAACACATAGACTTTTAGACAATCGAAGATGAAATTCTTCTCTATCCATTGTAGGAAGCTTCTCAACTTTTTAGAACTAATTTTTTACAGTAAAAAACTTAGATAACAATAAGCAATTTCGTGCAAATATCTAGATCTCTATAAATCAATAAACATCACTAGTTATCCTTCAATCTAGTGGAAAGAGATCTATGTTGAGTCCTAGTCTTCACAAGTTTTTTTGCAACTCTGTGGAAAGACTCTAGCCAAATAAAATTTTTAGAAATTTTGAAAATGAGATTTCCTATCTCCTCTCAATCTCTCTTGTGGCTCTCTCTATTTCCTATCAATCTACCTTGTGCTCTGATACCACTGTTAGCTTTTGATGCTATATATTAAAGGAAATGCAACCACAAGAAGTAAAATAAGCATGCAATATTATATCTATGATAATGGTAATATAATAAGCAAGTAAATAGCATGAGAAAATTCTAAAATAACTCATGAAATAGCCATTAATGAAAGCTCACAAAAATAGGAACTTGATACAAAATGGAGATCTCAAATGCTCCATGCTTCATACAAGTTCTACATTGTATCTAATCTATCTTGTGCTTCTCTCTATCACTCCTATCTTCTATCTCATCTATCAAAGGCCTATATATAATGAGACATGACTCTTGGCCTTCCATATTCCTATGAATCTTCATCTTCCTATTCTAAGGACTCATGTACATGTGGACAACATGAACATTTACATCATTGCACATTCTAATAATACTTTGTGCATTTATTACATTACATAAAGTAAATACTCAAGATCTAATCTAAGACACTCTCCTAATCTAATGATGTACCCAATATGGTACATTAGCATGTACCAAATAATGTAATATATTCCAACAACTTGAATAATTCCTTCCAAAAATGACTAGTGAAAGTAGGATCCCTATCAAAGATAATGGATTTAGGCATTCCATGGAGATGAAATATGGAGTCTAAAAATACTTGGGCAATGACGAAGGTGGTATAGGGGTGGTACAAGGAACATAAATGAGCATACTTCATGAGACAATCCACTACCACCAGAATAATAGATTTTTTGCTTGATTTAGGTAACCCTTCAATGAAATCCATAGAGATATCTATCCAAACTTGTTAAATAATTGGTAAGGGTTGAAGGGTTCTAAGGGAACACACATTTTTTCCTTTCATACATAGGCACCTATTACATTTAGCTACAAAAGTGTGAATATCTCTTTTTATTCCCTTCTCAAAAAGTATGTTAGGTACTTGCATAGGTTTTGAGAAACCCTGAATGACTAGCTATTGGTGATGCATGCATTTATGATAGGTTCCTTACCTATCTTAGATTTGCAATGAAACAAATGGATATATTTATCAATAATATGCAAATAAAAAGGATTGAATCACTATTTTTAATGAATCACTTTTGCACTAGAGGAATCCCTACCAATGGATAAAATATATATTTGTATATTCTTATTTGATGGATGGTTGTTTACACCCATTTTAATGATGTTATATACCTACTCTATAGTTGTGAGTGAAAGGACACATTGGTCCATATAAAGTAATAATTATGAATGACTAGATAATGGTTATGCCACCCTCCTTAAAAAAGAGTTTTGTCCTCAAAGCAAAAAGTGAGGAAATTATTGTTGGATTTGATGAAGCATTTTCCATGTAGCATCTTCGAAAGGTAAGCCCCACCATTGAATCAAAAGCTCGATGATGGTGCGATGATAGAGTTTACAAGTAGGATGATCCAAGATAACTTCAGGTTTGACCATGAGTGATCCATCTTCTATGAATTTTGGTAGTTGAGTTTGTGTGGTAATGTGCGTGCTGAATACTGGTTTAAGGCAAGATACATGGAACACGAGATGAATTTTGGAAGACTATGGTAACTCTAGTTTATAAGTAATAGGCCCAATGCATCATAAGATTTTATAAGGCCCAAAGAATTTGAGAGCTAACTTTTGTGAACCCTTGATCTTGAGAGAAGTTTGGCAATAAGGTTGAAGCTGAAGGAATACCATATCACCTTCTTGAAATACTCGTTCGATCCTATGTTGGTCCGCTTGTTGTTTCATATGATGTTGGACCATGAGTAAATTATCTTTAAGAAGGTGAAGGATATTAGCTCAAGTAGAGAGTTCAAAATCCACAGCTGGCATGTTGGTACTTCCTGGAATATAAGAGGTGATGGAAGGTGGTACTTGGCCATATAAAGCTTCATATGGTATCATCTTAATGGCGATATGGTATGAGGTATTAGACCACCATTTCGCTAAAGGAAGCCATTTGATCCAATGAAGGGGTTGAGCTGTGGTAAAACAATGTAAGTTTCCAGAAATTTATTTACAATTTTTGTTTGACCATCGGTTTGAGGATGATAAGCAAAACTCATACGGAGTTGAGTGCCTTGGAGTTTAAACAACTCCATTTAAAAATTACTAGTGAAGGTGGGATCACGATCACTTACGATGGTGGAAGGTATACCATGTAGTTTAAAAATATTATTAAGAAAGAGTTGGGTGATGGTGCTTACTATGTAAGGGTGGGCTAAGGAGCAAAAATGAGCATATTTAGACAAGCGATCCAGCACAACTAGAATAATAGTTTTACCTAATGATTATGGAAGACCCTCATTAAATTCCATTGAAATATAGGTCTATGTTTTGGTTGGAATATGGAGAGGTTGAAGAATACCAAGGGTACCTATTGTTTCTCCTTTTTGTCTTTGGTAAATCTCACATTTAGCCATAAATCTCTTGATATCTTATTTCATTCCTACCCAATAAAAGGATCAAGCCACTATCTTATAAGTTTTGCGGAATCCAGAATGTTTGACTGTAGCTGTGGCATGTAACTCATGGAGTAGTTTGGTTCGATATAAGGATGTAGGGGATAGGACAATCCACTCTTTGAACCTAAGTATGGCATTGCTCCAACTATAGTGAGGCTTACTGGTGGGATCTTGTTGGATTTGTTGAATTAATGCTTGCGTTGAAGTATCACTAAACCATTATTTCTTACCTGGTCTACCCATTAGGGATTAGGGGATGAGAGTGCGTGTAACTGGGGTAATTCTTCATTTTTTGGGAGAGGGCATCGACAACCACGTTGTCCTTCCATTTACGATATACGATCTCATAATCATACCCTAATAGTTTAGTAACCCATTTTTGTTTCTCAGGCATGGATATACGTTGCTCAAGAAAATACTTTAAACTATGGTGATCGGTACAAATAATGAAATGTTGACCAATAGAATATGGTCGCCAATGTTGGATGGCATTAATGATAGCCAATATTTCTTTCTCATATTTGGAGCGGGTTAAGTTCTTCCTGGAAAATGCCTTGCTAGTAAAAGCCAAAGGTCTTTCATCTTGCATGAGAACGGTTCCCAATACTACTCCAGAAGCATCACTTTCAATTACAAAGGGTTTGGAAAAATTTGGCATGGCCAACACAAGAGTGGAACACATGGTATGCTTTAATTTAGCAAAAGCATCATCAACCTGGTTCATTAAACTTTGTAATGTTGAAGGCACATTGGTAAGGCCAAAAGGCATGACCAAAAATTCATAGTGTCCTTAATGAGTTCAGAAGATGGTTTTTAGAATATCGTTTTCTCTTACTCAAATTTGATGATATCCTCATCGTAAGTCCAATTTTGAAAAGTATTTAGTCTCGTGAAGCTCATATAGTAACTCATCAATAATAGGGATGGGAAATTTGTCCTTGATTGTGAGTTTATTAAGAGTACAAAAATAGACACATAGGCGCCATGATCCATCCTTCTTACGAACCAATAACACTAGGTCAGATAACTCCTGCCTTTAATAATTCTTGCACAAGTTTTCAATTAAAGTTTTTTGTAGGTAGGGATATCGATAAGATCAAATATTTAGGGGTTGATGACCCGAAAGAAGTTGAATCACATGATATTGAGTACAAGGGGGGGCAACCCTTTTGGTTATTTAAATACTCTCGAATGGTGTTTTAGTTGTTGTAATTTTGGCACCTCCTTTTGTTCCTCCTTATAGGAAGGAATAAAAAAAAATTGTGCAATCATTCCTTTGAATCCTTTGCGAATAATTTCTCCATACGATGAGAACTCACTAATTGAGAGGGGCCAGATTGTAATCCTTTAAGGGTATATGTCTGATTTTTTATTGTAAATTGCATCCATAATGCCTCAAAATCCCATTGTATTTTCCCAAGTGTTCTTAACCATTTCACCCCTAGGACGATATCACATCCTCCTAATGGAAGTGCATACATATCATTTTTCAAGCTATAATCGCCCATGGTAAGCTTAATATTTGGGCATTTTCCTTTACAGGTAATCCTTTCTCCATTATCGATCATGACTTAAAAGCTATTATAGGGTTGTATATAGCAGTTAGCTTGTTTAACCACATGTGGGTTGATGAAATTATGTGTAGTATCAGAGTCGATAAGCACAATGAGGTTTTGTCATTTGAAGTATCCTCGAAATTTCATAGTTTGTGGAGAAGAAAATCCTGCGAGGGCATTGAAGGAAACTTCTGGTGTATTCTTAGTGCCATATTCGGGTGTATCCATCACTACTTCTACTTCTATCTCGTTTTCTTCTTTCGTTGAATTACAAGGATCATCTGCATCCAGAATATATAATTTTAGTGTAGTGCATTTATGATTTTTCTCAAATTTCTCATCGCAATGATAACATAGACCTTTTGCTTGTCGTTCATTTATTTTTTCAAAATTGAGACATTTAATTGCTAAGGTTGGGTTAGGTTTGGGGGTTGTGTAAGTGATTTGTGGTTTCCCAATAGGTGTAGGTTTGGGGGCAGTGTAAGTTATTTGTGCTTTCCACATATGTGGTTTTTCTAATCGACGTTGAGCATTGAATTTATTTTTAACTAATTTGGCTAATCCAATGGTCTGCATCATGGTAGTAGGATTGAACATTTGCACCTCCAACTGAATTTCTTCCTTTAATCCACTGATGAAACAATCTTGAAAAAATAAGGTGTCTAGCCCTATTGTACGATTGGCTAATTTCTCAAATTGAGCTTGGTATTCGCACACCAAAGTGGTTTGACACAGCTTGGTAAGGGCTCTTGTGAAATTTTTGAATTTACTAGGGCCAAATCATACCAATATATTATGTGTAAATTCTATCCAAGTAGGCGTGCCATTAGTCTTTTCATACCATTGGTACCATTGAATAGCATCATTTTAGAGGTGGAAAGATGCAATACAAACTTTTTGTGTCTTAGAAATCTGGTTTAGGGAGAAGTATTGTTCTACCCAGTAAATCCAATTCATGGAATCGTCTCCTTTAAATTTAGGAAAATCTAATTTAGTCATTCTTGGAAGGATAGATGTTTGTGGGCCCCCAAGATGTACCTGATGTGTTGACCCTCCTGACGAGCCTGAGCTTTGTGAGCTTGAAGATTGGTTGGTTAAGGCTAGTGCCATAGTTTGATTCATTTTGTCAAGACTTTGAGTTAATGCATCGTATTTCAAGTTTAGCCTTGTAATTTGTTCTTGAATTCCTGGCATTATGAGGAGATTAATATGATAAAATTGATCTTTGAGTTGGCGAATATCATGATCTAATTTTTTGAGAGTAGGGTCTTGTGATCTTTGTCCGTCAACCATTTAAGGATTTTCATTTTTTTTTAATATTTAAAAAATAAAAAAATAAATAATTTCAGTTGCTCCAAAAATTTGTTTTAGCAACTTTTTTGGACCTCAATGGTCAATTTTTCTTTTTGAATTTGAAATTTGGTGGGAGATACAACAGCATGGGTGGAAATTTAAAATTTCATGAAAAGGTGATGTCAACGACGTAAAGCACGAGGGCATAGGAGGGCATCAATGGAAGCAAGTACGAGGCGAACATAGGCAATAGGAGGTGAACATGTTAATGAAAAGCATAAGGTACAATTAGGTGAAGGGAAAAATATGAGGCAACTACAAGGCACGCAAATGGGAAGGCTGGGAGCACAAGGCGCAACATGTAGCAGGTGATAAGTGTCGCGCGAGGAGCGTAAGGAGAGTGTGACCGAAGTCACGACGACTTATATGAGTGTAAGAGCTATTAAACCAAACTTTGCCTGCTTCCTTATCGATGTGGGATTATTATCCTAATGTTTTTAAATAAACTTTGCTCCTTGCGATATCCCGACGTCGTAAAATAAAAAACCAATGCTAAAATTTATTTTAAACCTTAGCTTTTTACTTTAATTTTTATTTTTCTTTATGGATTTCCTGGGTATTCGTCGGTGATGATGTTTATATGGGGAATTACATGCTGGATCACTTTGAATACTTCTATCGATATGAATTTTTTACAATTGGAAGATATGAATTTATTTTTAACTCACTTCTATATTTCAAAAATGGCTAGGTGACTGTGAATTTTCCTACGTATGTCAAATTTTTGGATGGCAATGATAACGTGGTGGTATAGTAGTTAAATATTGTGTGTATTTATATGAGACCGTAATGTTTTAATCCTAGAATGCACTCTCTTTGGAGAAAAAGAATCATAGTATCACAAAATACACTATCTGGATATGCATAATGGTGTAGGGGTGAATTTTTTTTTTTGACGATGTTTATGGAGGTGTGTGATGTTGATGAGCCAAAAGGTGTTTTTATGCAGAATGGTGTAGGGATGGAGATGATGTTTTACTCCTAATCATGAACTGCTCTAACACCAGATGATAGGTTCCGTACCTATCTTGGATTTGCAATGAAACAAATGGAGATATTTATCAATAATATGCAAAGAAAAAGAATTGAATCACTATTTTTAATGAATCACTTTTGCACTAGAGGAATCCCTACCAATGGATAAAATATATATTTGTATATTCTCTTATTTGATGGATGGTTGTTTACACCCATTTGAATGATCTTATATACCTACTCTATAGTTGTGAGTGAAAGGACACAATGGTCCATATAAAGTAATAATTGTGAATGATTAGATAATGGTTAGGATTAGTGAATCCTAACAATTTATTGTAGGATGAGGTCCCTCATTTGTGAATTTTTGGGAATGGAAAAATGGTCATGATATCGTAAATCTTGACCATCCCAAGTATAGCTAGGGTATGAGTTAGGCTCTTCTTGGATTTTGTTGACCAAAGTTTGCAAAGAGGAGTCCTTGGTCAGCTCTTCCCTGAGATGATGGATCCATTGCAAAAGTGGTGTAGATATAGCATGTAGCATTTCTTGCTCTTCATGTAGTTGAGACAAAGCATCAACCACCATGTTCTCCTTACCTTTCTTATAGGTGATGTCATATTCATAACCTAACAATTTAGAAACCTATCTTTGTTGTTTTGGAGTGGCCACCCTTTGTTCCAAGAAATATTTGAGAATTTGATTATTAGTCCTAATAAATTTTGTCTGATGAGATACATACGCCAATGACTAACAACATGTAAAATGGCAAGCATCTCTTTTTCATAAGTAGACTTACCCAAATTTTAGCCTGAGAGTGCTCTACTAGTGAAGGCCAAAGGTCTACCTTCTTGCATTAAAATCGTGCCCTAATGCCATTTCCAGATGCATCACTTTCAATGACAAAATGTTTAGAGAAATCAGGCATTGCTAACACGAGGGTAGTGGTCATGGTGTGCTTCAACTCCACAAAATCCTTCTCCGCAGGTTCTAACCACATAAGAGAATTTTTCCTCAACATGGTTGTGAAGGGAGCTCCTATATTTTCATAATTATTCACAATTTTTTGATAATATGTAAGGAGTCCCAAAAATCCACAAAGTCTTTTTATGGTTCAAAGCTTAGGCTAGTCTTGAATAGTCTGAATCTTTTTGGGGTCCACTTGAACTCCATCTTTGGTGACAATGTGACCCAAATATTCAACTTCTTACTACCCAAAAGAACACTTGGACCTCTTGGCATAAAGCTGATTTTTAGACAAAAGTTGTAGTGTTTGATCTAGATGTTGGAGATGCTCTTCCCATGAATGATTGTAAATCAATATATCATCAAAGAAGACTAAAATGAATTTGTGAAGGAAAGGTTAGAAAATGGAATTCATCAAACTTTGAAAAGTGGAAGGTGCATTGGTTAATCCAAATGGCATAACCAAGAATTCATAATGCCCTTCATGAGTTTTGAAAGTCATTTTAGGAATGTCCTCATCCTTGATTTGAATTTGATGATACCTTGACCGCAAATCCAATTTTGAAAAATATTGGGCCCCATGCAACTCATCTAGCAATTCATCAATCACTGGAATAGAAAATTTATCTTTAATAATGATTTTATTGAGGTCCCTATAATCCACACACAAGTGCCAAGATCCATTATTTTTTTGTACCAACAATACAAGGGAAGAACAGGGACTAACACTGGGATGAATAACCCCTACAACACAAAGTTCTTGAACTATTTTCTTAATTTTTTATTTCTAAGCATATGGATACCGGTAGGGGTGAACATTTGGGGGAAGACTACTAAGAAAAGTTGAATCGCATGGTCGTGAGAATGACAAGGAGGTAGTCCTTTGGGTTCCTCAAAAACTTGAGCATGTATATGCAATAAAACCTACAATACCTCTAGATGGTCCTTATCCCTTTCCTCATAAGCATCTATAGAAAATAATTGAGCCACAACCCCATGGGAGGATTTTTTTAACAAATTTTCCATATTATGGGTTGAAATAATTAAGCAACCCCTTCATGCCTCGTAAGGTGTATTCGATCCCCTTTTGGCTAAATTTCATCCACAACTCAAAAAAATCCCATAAGATTGGGCCTAACATTCGTAACCATTATGCTCCCAAAATGATATCACACCCACTTAATGGTAAGGCAAACATATCCATCTTAAGATTATATTCCTCTATTTGGATTTTGACATTACGACACTTTCCTTTGCATGGCAGGGCACCTCCATTAGCAATCATGACTTCAAAGGAATTACAAGTAGTAATGTAATAGTTGCCCTATTTGGCCACATGTGGATCAATAAAGTTATGTGTACTTCCTGAGTCAATAAGAATGATGATCCTTTTTCCTTTGAAGTGTCCTATCACTTTCATCATTTGGGGAGTTGATATTCCTGCTAAGGCATGCATCGATATTTCTGGTTGGGATTCTTCTAGAACTTCTAATTGTTCTGCAGGTTTTGCCTCATGATGATCCTCTTCTACCTTTGAAGATTCTATGGTTGGTGCCTCATCCATATCAAGAAAATACAATTTTTGGTGTACACACTTATGCCTTGGGGAATACTTTTCATCATAATTATAGCATAGCTCTTGGGCCCTTCTATTTCTATATCTTCTCGTATCAATTTTTTGATGGTAGGAGTTTTGTTGGCAGGATTTGACATAGGCTTGGATAGAGAAGGTGGCCAATATTGAGAAAATTTGGTGACACATCCTTGAGTCTTAAATTTTTCTTTTGCAATCTAGCCAAATTTATTGCCTATTGTAATGATTGTAGCCTCGCTATTTTAAATTTAGCTCTTCAAACCACTCACAAAACAACTTTGGAAGAATTTAGAACTCAAACTAGTGGTATGATTGGCCAAATTTTCAAACTGAGTTTGATAATATCGAATGGTTGAAGTTTTTTTGAGTTTAGAAAGGGCTCTTGTAAAATATTCAAACTCATTAGGACCAAATTGAGTGAGGAGGTGTTGATCAAATTCAAGCAAAATAAGATTAAGATGTGCTTTCCAATATAGTCCATTTGATTTAAAATTAAAAGAGGTAATTATTAGCCGCATATATTATGGGACATTATGAAGACTAAAATATTTTTCTACCCTACAAATCCATCCCTCGAGATCCTTCCCATAAAACTTTGAAAATTCTAATTTGGGCAACTTAAATCCATTTTTATTGGGGACATCCCAATGATGTTGGCTAGTTCCTTCATCCTTATAATCATGAGGACCAAATCTATCATGTGTGAGGGGATTAGTAGATAGATGACTATCCAAGTCTTCAATTTTTTCATTTAATTTTACCTTCATTGTCCTTTGTTCCTTGATGACATAGTTCAAATATTCATGTAAAGATTTGATTTCTAACCTTAATTGGTTTAAGTTATTGGATAACTATTCCCCCACCTACTTTCCCCAAGAATCTACATGCATAGCAATTTTTACCTCTAATTCTTGGGCCTTTTGTTGTTCTCGAGTACTTGAAGCCATGTTCTAGGATTTGTGACCTTTGATGATACTTACTAAAAATAGAAGTGTGATTTTAGGGGTTACTATTTTTAGTAATGAGCAAAAAAAAAGTGTTTGGGTGCTATATATCAAAATGATTAGCTCAAAAAGATAATCGTAATGGACTAGGTCCCATGATGATGTTTTTTGACACCCTTAAAAAAGTGCATGGAGGCTATATACCAAATTTATTAGCTCGACAAGACGGTCGCAATGAGCTATATACCACAACACTGTTTTTTGGCACCCTAGAATTTTTTTCTAGGGGAGTGTTGTCTTCAAGTGTCGTCGATTTTTCTCTTGGAGTCTTGGTTCACTCAAATTTTTTTTTTTTAACATCCCCTTATGAGACTGCATTGTCTGTTACTAAAATTGTTTTGTTATACAGTGTTCTATCACTGACACTAGCTCACTATTTTTTGACGACTATTTGGATTGACTCTATCACTGATAAACTCTTTACCTGTTATGATTTTTGAATGTCACATGCAACTGTTACTGATGTTGGTAGAATTTGTCTTGACTATTACTAACTCTGACTGAATTCATACCTAATTGTTACTAACTATTCTTGCAAAACATGTCTCGATTATTGTGTTCATCATTAAATTCTTTTGTTTGTTTCATGCAATAATTTGGGGATAGTGAAGTCTCCTCAATATGCTCAATTTTTATGGTAGGAGTTTTTGGTTGTAGGTTTAATATTCAATAAAAATAGGATATTCTAAGCCAAGGTGTATGTACTTCTTATAGGCCCTTTGTTATACTGTAGTGATGAATAATAGTGCTCAGACCAATATTTTGAGTCACTGCTCAAGGAATATTCCATGCATACCCTTGAGCACACTACCCACCGCTCTGACAATATGGGAGGGTGATCTTCCTAGATGTTGTGTCAGGTGTCCTATGGAGAATACAAGGCTAATAATATTTTTACAGCTAAAGGTTTCTTCTAATCCTAGGGGGTATCCCGATATACTCAAAGATATGTGGGAGCTCAATTCCATAGATAGGTGTTGTCTAAGACCTAGGTATTGGAGCTTGATTACCCCTTACTTCACTAGATGCTTTATAGGTAATCTAGCTTAGCCAATAATGATAGCTCCTCCATGATATTTTAAAATCCTCGATACAGGGTTTCTAACCTAATAAACTAATACAAGAAACAAAGGTTGGAGATTTTCTTTTTCTTTTTAATAAGGAAATTGGCAAAAAACAAAAACATAAAAAATTATACCTAACAATCAAAATAGCAAGAACTATCATAGTCGTAGTAGAACATGGCCCTGGAAAGTGCTCTGATACCACTTGTTAGGAATATTTTAGTAAAAATAAGCACATTCACCCAGATGCAAATAAAACAAAAATTCATGAAAGAATAGAATATTGTGATATGAAATGTAAATGCATAAATATATAAATATCACAATCACAACACATAATCATAGGCCTCTTCAAGGGGGTAACCTCCTTCAATACTTTCATTCAATTATGCAAAAAGATACATTCATTCCTGCCCCTCACATTTTTAAAGACTTCATCACACTACCTAACGCTCAAGGTTGACTTACATGCAAAATGTCACCCAAGCTAGAATCTTCTACCAAACAAAATAGTTACATTCTTGATAACAATTACATAAAATGGTGTCACTTGTCTAGGCGCTTCTAGTGCCACAAAATATTACATAATATCATTACAAAACATTATCATGGGGTCCCCCATGTTAAGCAAGGGTTATTACATCATAGTGTTAGGATGGAGTCCTAACATCTAAGCATGATAATGATTTTATTTTTGTAGTAATTGATCATTTTTAAAAAATGACTATCAAGATTCCTTTTAAAAAATCCATTTTAGGTGAGAATACTGATAAGCTTTTTTTAGTCGTGTGGCTCAACTTTGGTTTACCAAAGTCCATTGTATCTAATAAGGATAGTATATTTTTTAGTCCACCCTATGTAGCATGATGGACACCAAGTTGGCCATGTCTAAAGCCTTCCATCCTCATATTGATGGCCAAACAAAATTATTGAAATGACTATTTATAAATCTCCTTCAAATGTAAAATTCCAAGCATCCATGCACATGGGATGAGATTTGATCCTACATTCAACATGGGTACAATCATGTTTTGTATAACTCTACTAAACACAACCTATTTCATGTATGTCTAGGTTCCAATCCTTAACACCCACTGATTTAGCTCTCCCTATGCAACCCATGGAGTACTTGTCTCATGGACAAAAAGAAGTAGAAAAGGTAGAACAATTTTTGGAATAAATTAAGCACATCCAACAATAGGTCCATGACCACTTGGGAAATACAAATAAAAAATACAAGTAATGCCATGGCTAACATCAGGATCCACATAAATTCAAGGCTGGAGATAAGGTATGGTTACATATCCAAAAAGAGAGACTTGTAGGAACCTATAGGAAGATCAAACCTCTTTGCTATTGATCATACACCATCACCAGGAAGTTGGGAGAAATTACCTTGAATTGCATCTTCCATCTTATCTTGGTTTGCATCCAATCTTCAATGTTGAACTTCTTAGGCCTTATCATCCACCTCTGTTGGACACTTCCATAGTAGAAAAATAATTGGACATTGAAAACGTGATCCAGTTAACTTAGCACTAGTGAAGGAGGATTAGGTTATTGAAAAATAGACAAGGACCACTAGAATATAGTCCACTTATATGTATAGAGTGGTCAAGGTAGGACAACTTGATCACCAAGGAGAATGACTCATAAAAAATCAAATAAAAAATAATGTTTGCACTCGATGTTAAAAGTTGACATAATGGGGATAATTTATTTTTAAGGTGGGATGAATGATCTAGGCATGTAACATTTGTACTACATGGATTTATGCTTAAAAATGTTCGAAAACCTATTTTTTTTACCTAATCGCATTGTTAGGGGTATAAATTTATGCTTGGGACTCCATTTTGATCCATTCAAAATGAGTTGGAAAGCCTAGAGGAAGATATAAAACTTTCATTAGGAAATTCATACCTATTTCTAGACCAACCACATGGAACATATGCTTTAAAATTTCTTAAAAATATAATACAAAATAGTTACTAAAAATAGTATTTTTTATTTTTATATTTTCATAGCCAAATTGCATCTCTAGCCATGTTGATACATTAGTAGAAGATAACATATAAAAGTACATGTCATATGTATGTAATTTTTAATCAAATGCACTTTGTAACTGATGGAAGGTGAATCACCACATTTCTATATGGGTGACCCTCCATATTCAATATGATTCATTTTCAATGTACCAATTCTTGTATAAAGAGAGACTATAAAAAACATGAGTGATGGATGCAACGTTATAGCCTGACATATCTTCTTAGAGATTGCTTGCATTGTACTCAACTTTTTAAGCAATATAACCATTCTATTATTTTATTTATATACTCTTATGTTTTGGCTTGTTATACTCTATTATTTCTGAATTGCATTCTTTCTTGGTCTTCCTTAACTTGAAAATTCTTAGTTTAAAAAAAAAACAAAATTCTAAGTTTTGGATTAATTATGCATTCTATTGAGGATTGGTCCTATCATTATTTGTTGGAATCTATGGCTTGAAAGGAATTGCATAATTTTTAATGCAAGTTTGAAAAGAATTCCAAAGTTTAAAATTGTATTATCGCTTCCTTTGCATGATTTTTATAGGCATGGTGCTCAAGATGAAGAGTTTTAATTATATAAAAAAGTGTCTACCTCTTGGTTATAGGATTTGAATATATATATACAAGGGTCTTCTACAAAAATCGAATTAACACAAAGGATTTGCATTGATTTATGATAAAATGAAAATATCTAAAAGTTGGGTTCAATCAAATTAATTTTTACATTACTCTTAAAGAAAATCTAGGGGAAAAAAGTGATTTTATTGAAATAAGAAAGGCAAAATTCTTCTTCCTTTTCCAAAATAATATGTAACTTTAACTCACAACTATGTAGAGGATAGGTCACTTATTACAAAGATCAATATTACTATTTTTTTTTAAAGCGAAAAACCCCTTACGGGGTCGCCTTGGTCTAAGAGACCACGAACAGGGGGTTCTACACCGTCAAAGTCACCCGAGGGTCGCACCCGACCCTGCCCGCACCAACATTATCAATTGGATTTTGGGTACCCAATTCAACTTTTTGGTAGGGTGGAGATTCGAACCCGGGACCTCCCTTGGAGGATTGCCCTCTCCTCTCCAACTCACCTACAACACCTGGGTTCAATATTATTATTGAAAATGAAGAAGATATGTTTTAATTGAGGGGTTCACAAATTATTACTAATGTTATAAAAAAAAAGTGTAAATTAGATCAATAGTGGAATTATTTTTAATGTCCAACAACAAAGTTGTAGACAATATCTTCAAAAAGTTAGCATATGTGTAGGAAATCAAATAGGGTGGCAAATAATTTAGCAAAATGCAATATTCATCTTCATCTTGGTGGAATTCAAATCATATAAAGAAATTGGCCAAAGGAAATTTTAATTCTTAATGAAAATGATAATAGGGAGTTGATAGAGAAAACATAATAGCTTGAGGCCAATAGAAAGGCAAGCTCAATATATTATTTTTTATTTTTTTACTAAAATAGTTATATGGTATTGAAATATACAACCTAAGTGGGCCTAATTATGGAGACTTTGGAACTTTGAGTGGAGGTCCAAGGTTCAACTTCTACCAGGGGGGTAAGGTTGTACACTATGTTTTAGTAATCAGAGTATGATTGGATAACAATATCTTGGATAAACAACATCCTCCATGAGGGTCATCTCATATGGCCTATGGCCTCACAAATGTTTAAAACTACTTTAACTTTACCTTTATTATGACCACATAGTGGCATTATAACAACTTCACCATTATATGTGTATTGCTTAGCAAATTAAAACCTAGCTCTCTTCCTTGAAGGTCAAGGAGCTTAATTAATTGAGCTCATTCCATCTTATCTTGATATAATCTATTTTAACCTAAGAGAAAATGCAATGTTTTGATATTTGCCAAGAGTGGCCCCCAATAGGAGGCACACATAGCTTACTAAAAAAACCATATATAACCTATTAATACATATAATTTGTTTTAATAAAATTCTATAATACTATAAAAATAATTTTATAGAAGTTTCAAAGTAAAAATTAAACTTAAGCCTATGGAATTTGGATTGGTTGGTTAGGAGTGAAGAGTTTCATACCATGGGTTGAGGTTCCAATCCCATGGTGAACCTTAATATTTTGAAATACTAAAATACTCTAAGCAATTTGGGAGCAAGTGTGAGCTAGGAATAAACCTCACTTTTTCTTGTTTTAGAATGAAAGCAAGTGTTATGAGTGTAAGCAAGAAGCAAGCGTGAGAAGGAAGCAAAGTGCAAGCAAGGAGTGAATATCACTTTTTCTTGTTCTAGATCTTAGGCAAAATTTAAAAAATAATACATTCTTGTGAAGAAAATATAGGTAGCATGGAAGGAATTATATTTTTGACAGAGTTAACTGGAAGTAAGGAGCCCTAGTTGGGGATAACAGGAAGAGTGAATATATGGAAAATCTCATCTAGGTAGTAGATATTACACTAGAATTGCTTATCAAGGACGCAAAATTGAGCATAGTATAATGGTTCTTAAAATATTTAAAATTGGATCAAGTGGAAGTGTGGATTGAATTCAATTTACTCCATGATTATGTTATATGTTTATAATATTCTCATCATAGACAACTCACTCTTTGACTCAGGAGATAAAGTTGTGGCTTTATGGTACCTTTGAGATGATAGACATGGGGATTTTGCATTACTTTGTGGATGTTTATATTGATCAAAATTCTTCAAGAATTATAATCTCCAATTCTAAATGTCTTTGGATTTTTATAGCATTTCAAAAATGAGGATTGCAAGTCTGCTCAATTCCCTTAACTTTTGGCTTGAAGCTCTAAGCAAATTGGCTACTCCCTTGATAAATGCTACTTTATATTAGTCCTTTATGGGAGGTCTTCTTAACGACGCTCATGCTTGGCCAAATAATATGTTAGGACCCCATCCTAACCTTACGATGTAATTAACCCTTCCTAACATGGGGACCCCATCTTCATGATATTATGTAATATTTTGTAATGTGTATATGACATTTGAGGTGCCTAGACAAGTGGGGTCATTTAATGTAACTATTATAGAGAATGTAACTGATTTTTTGGTATAATATTCTAGCTCGGGTGGCCACTTGCATGTGAAGTCAACTCAAGCATTATGGTTGGGGTTATGAAGAGTCTTAAAAAAGGAAATTGGGCATAGATGAAGGCATCTCATATTTTATTACATCGAAGTTTTTCTTCCAAGGAGGTTGCCCCCTTGAAAAGGTTTATGATTCTATAATGTGTTCTTGCTTTCTACAATATAGTCCACTACATTTCCATTTCATCTTGCAGTATTGTTAATTTCAACTTCATTTTTTGTTGTGAAGGCAATATTGCGTGGATGTGCTTTTATTTTACTGCAATATTCATAACAAGTGGTATCAGAGTACCTTTCAAGGATGCGTCTAATTGCAATGCAAACAATTTGTGTCCTACCATTTCGAATTGTTATAATTTTTTCTTATTTCTATTTTCCTATTTATTTTCCTCCATTCGAGCCATTTTTTCTCTCTATTTTAGTTTAATAGGTCAAAAACCCTATGCCAAGGGTTTTAAAATATCATGAAGGAATAGTCATTATTGACTAAGCTAGATTGCTCGTAAAGCGTCTAGTGAAGTGATAGGTGATCAGAATCCAATACCCAAGCCTCAGACTGCATTAATATACAGACTTGAGCTCCCATGTATCTTTGGGTATATCTAGAGACCTCCCTAGGATTAAGAGAAACTTTTAGTCATAGGAAGCTTTTCAACCATATATCTATCCATAGTGCATTGAGCACATCACTATGGAAGACTAACCTCTCGTACTATCAGATATACAAGTAGTGCACTCAAGGGTATGTATGAAACCCTCCTTGAGTAGTGGCCTAAAAATTGGTTTGAGCATTATCATTTTTGTTGTAGTATAATAGAGGGCTATGGATGATGAGCATCAAAAATGCTCATTTTATATACACGGTTAAGGAGAATTATCACTGGTTCAATTAGCATATGAAATGTATTTTATATAACTTATGCATATAATTGATAAAAAATATGGTATTATGCTTGATTGGTGTTTTTAGTGGGAAATGTGTATAAATGCAGGTATTGGTACTAATATGGTGTTTTCCAGTCTACATCCACTTGGACCCGGCATACTTCTGCTAATAGAGACTAAGGCAAGAGAGTAGGCACCTTCCTCTTCAAGGAAGGCACCCAACAGAAGTAGGCGCCTTCCTACAACCGGAAGGCACCAACGAAAGACGAGCGCCTCCCTACAACCGGAAGGCACCAACGAAAGACGAGCGCCTCCCTGCAACCGGAAGGTGCCAACGGAAGAAGAGCGCCTCCCTACAACCGGAAGGCGCTAATAGAAAACGAGCACCTCCCTACAACCGGAAGGCGCCCATAGAAGACGAGCGCCTCCCTGCAACCGGAAGGCGCCAACGGAAGAAGAGCGCCTCCCTGCAACCGAAAGGCGCCAACGAAAGAAGAGCGCCTCCCTACAACCGAAAGGTGCCTCCATGCCTTCATACTTTGCAAGATTTACCAAGTCAACTTTGACTGGTTGACCAAGGACTATGGAGGAGGTTGCACGTGAAGACAAAGGAGATCTATTTTAATCATGCATTTATTAAATAGAATAAAGTGTTTGTTATTATCAACCGATTGGCCGGTTGACCTTGTAAAGCTCTTAAAGCATATTATTATTTTTAGGATGCATTAGTTTAGGATTTGTTGTTACGTACACCTAAGGATGTTTATATTTATCCTTTTGGTGAACGAACATACTTTGAAATAGAAGAATAAAATATGTGTAGAATAAATTGTGACTAAATCACATCACATGATTAAAATAGACTGATTTGTTATTGTAATGAGATCTGGCTACGCTTTATATAAAGATGCAGGCCAGATGAACAAAGGGGGATCGAAGATCAATGATTAGTTTTACACAGAACTTATTTTATTTTATTGTTTAATTAATTAAGAGTGCAACTCCTCTTATTTGAGCAAGCTCTACGTAGCTAGCCGGGCGGACTATCTGCGGGAGCTTGGGCCCACTCCCTGCAGTAGTCCTCCCCTGTTTTATTTGTGCATTTGCTTTCTGTAGATTAGTTTATCGCTTTATTTAATTTCAGTTGTGTGTGTTTATTTCCTCGCATTTTATTTCCAGCACTTTACTTTTTGTTTAATAATTTATTTATTTCATTTCCCGCACTTAGTTTATTTGGTTTGGCTGGAATCCAATTACACAAACCTCCCCACCAAACTAAATAAGGTACAACCTGATTTGTTCCCCAACACTGCAGGCATATACTGTGCATGACACTCATAAGTTTACGAACTTACCGGATTGATAATTTATGGAAGAGAAATGAATGTTTTTTGGGACATGAATTTCTGCTCACCATTTTGGCGCCGTTGCCGGGGAGTGTCTAAACTGTAGTGTTCTGATTTACAGGTCAGATAAAAAGCTTATTTGAAATTACCTGTAAATATTTTATCTGAGAAGCATGAGTCCACCAAGGAGCTTTTTATAAAGGCCAAAAATAGTTGCCGGCACAGTCAGAGCCAAATCCCATAGGCAATTATTTATATTTTTTTAGCTTCTCAGGTAAACGCGGGAATGAACCTGATGTACCATAATTAAGTGTAGAGGTAGAAATAAAATGTGTTGTTGAAAAAAATTAGAAAAAAATCTGGCATTGAAGGATTTCCATCATGTTCTAAATGGTTTCAAGAAATCAAAAGAAAAAGCACAACCCAAGTCTGATTGAAAATTTTTAGGGATGTGTTTCTATATAGAAACCATTGAAAAAAAAAAATTGTGCCTCTAGAAGCTTGGTTTTAAATTAAAAATTTTTACAGGCTTGAAATTTTTGCAACGTATTGGTAAATGTTTTTTATGATGAAATTAATAATGCAGGGAAAATGACAGAGCATAATTTAAAAGAACATCTTGTTATGGAGTATGCTCTTCACTTGCGCTTAAGGCGACCTGGTGAATCAGAAACTAGCATGTGTTTTTAACAGACTGCTATGCCATGTTTTCTTCAGGTTGCTAGCTCGCGGATAGTCATTTGCTGGCCTGCACACTTTGCCATTACTTTGAAAGAAGTTCGGTTGCAAGGCCATGAAGGAAAATATTCTTCTCATGCTACAGCCTATCAGACTAGTTGAAAAAAAAAAGATTTCGAGAAGACTAGTTCAGATGTAGGCATGGGGGAGACCCCACCTTCATCATTGCCACCAACAACACAATAAACATTGTCTAAAAAAAAAGGGAAAAAAAGGAGAAAAATAAATCATCTACTGAAAAGGCTCCAAGTTAATGGGCAAATAAAAAAATAGAGTTTTATTTTGCTGCTTGTTGAAAGAGAGTATCCTCTTTCTCGAGGACCAGCTTGGTCCAGAAGGGAAATGAGAAATCTCCAACCGGTAGCTAAATAAAACAGGGAAAGAGCTTGGAGGAGATCAGATTTCAAATGTCTGCACAAAGGCCACATGGTGCTTGAGCACAAAAAAAAAAAAAAATGTGTGAATGGAGCTCAAGGTGGCTAGAAAAATAATAGCACATAAATCTCATCGAGGCATTTTATGAAGGCGTTTCACTTGAACACCCGACACATGTTGTAGATTATGGAAAATATTTGTTTTTATCCTCACTTTGAGAAATAGAGGATCGTAGGGCCACTCTAACTCCACCTGCGATGTAAATAATTCAAAGTGGGAGATTATTCAGATGCACATGTATAAGGATTATGTAAAGATTACTTAATTGAAAAAGTGATGCATTCAAGGGCACACGACGAGAAAATAGTGCACGAAGATTAATCCCTGCAATACATACAGAGAGTCCAATACTTTGGATATGCATTAGAGCAGGATTAACATTTTTTGGTGTTTCAAAAATGTGAATTGTTGGTTGTCATATGAAAAAAAAATATATACAAAAGAGAGGCAGAGTCTCACTATGGTGGAAGATAACATCAACTTTGAGAGGATCTGAAACCATGGAGAAATCTGCTTTTCACAAAAAGTGTGAGGGCAAAGATGTTTCAGTACATGGTACATTTTGCCAAATTCTTAGGATGGATCATTGACAAACCTCCAGATGTGAAAATCACCAGATCAAATGGTTGAAGTAGACATTCTGTTCTTTGATGCAGATGATGAAAAAAAAAATGATAATCCAAGATCTGTTCTGGTCAAGGTAGAATAGACCAAAAAAAAAAAAAGAGAAAAAAAATTAGTTAGAATTTTATTTTAATGCCTTTAGTTTAGATTTTTCTTTTATGTTTTGCAAGACAACATGAAGTGCAAAGTAGACAAATAAGGAGGTGTCTGTGAAGATCTCGTGAGTTGAGATTCATACATGGAGTTCGTAATAGCACTATACGAACTGTCTCATGTACCAGATCGTGTAGCATCCAATCCAACAGGTGAAAGCTAGCAGAGTTTTACCTTGGCAACATTAGCACCTGAAGGCAGGCTAAGTAACCCTGATCAAGCGAAAGGCTTCCAGCCCAAGGTGCTTGTGGAATTTGGGGGAAAATTTTGCTGGAAAGTGCATGACTGTTATAGCCTGGATGATAAACAAAGTCAGAGATGCTACACCAATTGCAAGAGAAGAGTGTCGAGACAACGTTCGAGTAACGGTCAACGAGCTCCATTAACCATTGCCTCACATTCGCAAGAGTGGATCAGACATCGGCATGGGGGAAACCCCATACCATACCAGTAGCTGGGATGAATGCTCAATCATTCGTTTATCAAAAAAAAAAAAAAAGAGAGAAAAAGAAAAGGAAAAAAAAGAGGAAGAAAAACGGGAGGATGCGTGAAAAAAAAAAAAAAAAGAGAAAAAAATTAAAAAAATAAAAATAGTGAAAGACGCCTTGTTCATCAAGAAGGCGCCTTCCGCATCAGGAAGAAGGCACCATACATTGGAGGCGCCTTCCACATGAAGAAGGCGCCATGCATTGGAGGCGCCTTTCGCATCAAGAAGGCGCCATACATTGGAGGCGCCTTCCATAGGAAGAAGGCACCATACATTAGAGGCGCCTTCCGCATCAAGAAGGCACCTTCCACAAAAAATAAAAAAAAAAAGCAAATCTTCCCAATGAAAAAAAAAAAATGCATAGAACATGTCTTGCTTAGCATAAAAATTGCTTTCTTATTGCTTTGCAGGAAATCATGAACCGAATGCAAGCTGCAAGCATCCTGAGAGCCAGGGCCTAACAGGCACGGAGTCATGATTCCTGTTTTACTGCTTTCGTGTGTGCAGTTTTTGTAGGTGTAGTTTCGCAGTACACAACCATGAGCATGATCTGTAGGCAGAGCCGACTTAAACTAGGCCTAACATATGTGACATTTTGTGCCCTGCAATTAGGAGTGCGACAAAGCGGAAAAAACACTTACTTCCAACTAGGAAGAGAGTGCCTACAATCAACCCAATACAACAGTGCCTTTTTCCACCTGGAGGAAGGCACCAATAAGCAATTTTCTTCTCCCTTGGATGGGGGTACCTGTTGTTCAGTGTGGGACCTGACGTTTGGAGGGCTGCATACCTGTTGTGCAGAGGGACCTGTTGCTGGCGATAAGGGCATCACCAGTTTAAGTGGGGGAATATGCGGGTGAATCAAGACCTCCCATAAAAAAAAAAAAACAAAGGGGGAGTTTGGAAGGCTGTTGTCACGAGGACATGACAAATTTTAGACATGGGGGGAAAGATGCCTTATTGTTGGTGCCTAACTTACTCCTATGAAAAAAAAAAAAAAAAAGTTCGAAAGGCTGTTGTCACGAGGACGTGACAAATTTTAGACATGGGGGGAAAGACGCCTTATTGTCGGCGCCTAACTTACTCCTATGAAAAAAAAAAAAAAAAAAAAAACACCTTGTGTTGAAATAGCTCCACGATGAAATGCAAATCAGAAGCAAAGTTTTATTTGCGCTGCTCGTTGGAAGAGAGTATCCTCTTTCCCAAGGACTAGCCTGGTCCTGAAGGGAAATGAGAAATCTCCAACTGGTAGCTAAATAAAATGGGGGAGGAGTTTGAAAAAAAAAAAAATTGATGTCAAATATTTGTTTCCTTCGAAATCAACGCATGGTAAGTAGGCACCTTCCTCTTCCAGGAAGGCGTCAATAGAAGGCCAGCGCCTTCCTCTTCCAGGAAGGCACCAAGAAAATATAAGCGCCTTCCTTTTCCAAGAAGGCGCCAATAGGAGGCCAACGCCTTCCTCTTCTAGGAAGGCACCAAAAGAATGCAAGCGCCTTCCTCTCACCGGAAGGCATCGACAGGAAGGTGCCACAGGAAGGCGCCACATGAAGGCGTCGACAGGAAGGTGCCACAGGAAGGCACCAACAGGAAGGGGCCACAGGAAGGCACCGACAGGAAGGTGCCACAGGAAGGCACCAACAGGAAGGCACCACAGGAAGGCGCCGACAAGAAGATGCCACAGGAAGGCACCAACATGAAGGCGTCACAGGAAGGCGCCGACAGGAAGGTGCCACAGGAAGGCACCGACAGGAAGGTGCCACAGGAAGGCACCAACAGGAAGGTGCCACTAGAAGGCAAGCGCCTTCCTTAGAGGGAAGGCGCCCCTGTTCTTTGCCCGTTGACTAGACAAGCACGATGTGGGCAACAAATATTGGTGCAGTTCCAACTCTACAACATGTAGGTTAATTTTGGGATCGCATCAATGGATGAGAACATCCTACCAACGCCAGCACATACAACACATACATCTCAGCAATGCACCTGACAGATGTCGTGAATGATGAAAGAAATATTGTTTTTCCTCACTCCGAGAAAACAAAGGAATGCGAGTGTTGTTCCAATTATGCATGCAAAAGAAATAATTCGGAGGGGGAGATCATTTTGAACGCACACGTGTCGGTATAAATTTTAATATTCATACTCGTAAATGCATTCGGAGAGAGATACGTCAATGCAGGATTAAAATATTTTTTGTGCTTGTTGAGAAAAAGTGGGTATTTCAAAGTTTAGAGTCACCAACTCAGTTGTTGCGGATTGACTCTGTTCTTTGATGTAGAGGATGAAGAAAAAAAAAGGGAGAGAGTCAAGATCTGTTCTGTTCATGGTAGAACAGATAAAGATACTTATAAATAAATAAATAAAATCTCTAGGAGCACCAACGTGAAGACATCTCACACCACCAGCATCATATATATCAGATTCTACAAAATTCACCCGGGTATGTACTGATTTTCTTGTTAATTATGTGTATAGTTATTTTAAAATTATTTCTATGCTAATACCAATCGATGCCTCCATAGTTTTTCAAAATCTCCCATTAGAATTCAAACACATGATGTGCCTTGAAAAAAAAAAAAAAAAGGAGGGAAAAAAATATATATCCCAGGGGTTGTTGTCACGAAGACATGACAAAATTTTTGGCATGGTCAGCCTGCGAGAGGGATAACTTCACATTTTGGTGCCACGAGGGCGTGGCACATGTTAGGCATGGGGGGATGATGAGCACCAAAAATGCTCATTTTATATACACGGTTAAGGAGAATTATCACTGGTTCAATTAGCATATGAAATGTATTTTATATAACTTATGCATATAATTGATAGAAAATCCGATATTATGCTTGATTGGTGTTTTTAGTGGGAAATGTGTATAAATGCAGGTATTGGTACTAATATGGTGTTTTCCAGTCTACATCCACTTGGACCCGACATACTTCTGCTTACAAAGACTAAGGCAAGAGAGTAGGCACCTTCCTCTTCAAGGAAGGCGCCCAATAGAAGTAGGTGCCTTCCTACAACCGGAAGGCGCCCATAGAAGACGAGCGCCTCCCTGCAACCGAAAGGCGCCAACGGAATACGAGCGCCTCCCTGCAACTGGAAGGCGCCAACGGAAGAAGAGTGCCTCCCTACAACTGGAAGGCGGTAATAGAAAACGAGTGCCTCCCTACAACCGGAAGGCGCCCACAGAAGACAAGCGCCTCCCTGCAACCGAAATGCGCCAATGGAAGAAGAGCACCTCCCTGCAACCGAAAGGCGCCAACGGAAGAAGAGCGCCTCCCTACAACCGGAAGACGCCTCCATGCCTTCATACTTTGCAAGATTTACCAAGTCAACTTTGACTGGTTGACCAAGGACTATGGAGGAGGTTGCACGTGAAGACAAAGAAGATCTATTTTAATCATGCATTTATTAAATAGAATAAAGTGTTTGTTATTATCAACCGATTGGTCGGTTGACCTTGTAAAGCTCTTAAAGCATATTATTATTTTTAGGTTGCATTAGTTTAGGATTTGTTGTTATGTACACCTAAGGATGTTTATATTTATCCTTCTGGTGAACGAACATACTTTCAAATAGAAGAATAAAATATGTGTAGAATAAATTGTAACTAAATCACATCACGTGATTAAAATAGACTAATTTGTTATTGTAATGAGATCTGGCTACGCTTTATATAAAGACGTAGGCCAGATGAACAAAGGGGGATCGGAGATCAATGATTAGTTTTACACATAACTTATTTTATTTTATTTTTTAATTAATTAAGAGTGTAACTCCTCTTATTCGAGCAAGCTCTACGTAGCTAGTCGGGCGGACTATCTACGGGAGCTTGGGCCCACTCCCTGTAGTAGTCCTCCCCTGTTTTATTTGTGCATTTGCTTTCTGTAGATTAGTTTACTGCTTTATTTAATTTCAGTTGTGTGTGTTTATTTCCTCGCATTTTATTTCCAGCACTTTACTTTTTGTTTAATAATTTATTTATTTCATTTCCCGCACTTAGTTTATTTGGTTTGGCTAGAATCCAATTACACAAACCTCCCCACCAAACTAAATAAGGTACAACCAGATTTGTTCCCCAACACTGCAGGCATATATTGTGCATGACACTCATAAGTTTACGAACTTATCGGATTGATAATTTATGGAAGAGAAATGAATGTTTTTCGGGACATGAATTTCTACTCACCAATGGACAATGCACACATATTGGCCTAGTGTTACCCAGTTACGGTCATATGTTACACCTCCAAATATCTATGCACAAACATTGAGAATAATATAGAGACCATCTATCATGAATTTGACCATACTATAAAGATTCTTGGTTGAAGAAGAAACTATTGGAGTTATAAAAATCGATAACAGAGTCAGACATGGCAGTTTTCAAGGTAGTTATTGGTGATAGACAAAAATAATGTCAAACAGACAATTATCAGTAACAGTCAAAACAAAGATTGTTAGGACAATTGTTAGTAATAGTCAGTAATAGTGTTAGATAGGGTAGTGTCAGTGATAAAATTTAACAAGGTAGTTGGGGATAACAAACTGAATAGTAACCAATATGGTAGTTGTCAGGGAATAGAGAAGAAAGTCATTTTTTTAGATGAAGAAAAGCTTTAGGAGAAAACATACAACACTTGACTAAAATAAAATGTTGGGGTGTCAAAAAACATCATTTTTTTAAGTAAAAAACCCCTTACGGGGCTGCCTTGGTTTGAGAGACCACAAACAGGGGGTTCTACACCATCAAAGTCACCCAGGAGTCGCACCCGACCCTGCCCGCACCAACATTATCAATTGGATTTTGAATACCCAATTCAGCTTTTTGGTAGGGTGGAGATTTGAACCTGGGACCTCCTTTGGAGGATTACCCTCTCCTCTCCAACTCACCTACAACACCTGGGTTCAAAAAACATCATTTTGAGACCTAGTCCATTGTGTTCATTTTTGCAAACTAGTTATTTTAATATCTAGCACCCAAACACTTTTTTGGACCATTACTAAAAATAGTAACCTTGGAACAACACTTATTTTTAGTATATCAATTTGGGTGGTCCAAATCACAAGTAGATGGATGAAGAGACTAGAGGATCAATGAGGGAGATGGAATAAAACCAATTCATGGAACAAATATATCAATAATTAGTAACTTATAAAACCAAATAGTGCACATTGAACAAGAAGTTAAGCATATGAAAGATCACATGCAGGTCCTAAAATCTGAACAGATTGAAGTCAAAACAAGGATTGAGGAAAAATTCCTTGAGGTTGAAGAGCGTTTAAAGGAAGCCCCAAAATTACACCAATAGATTAACATTGAAGGACCAGGTGGTAGTTTAGGAAATAGAGATGAAGAAACCCATCATGCTCTTTTTGACACTAATACCCTATTTAAAATGCCCAAATTAGATTTCCCCAAGTTTAATGGAAAGGATCCCGATGGTTGGTTGTGTCATGTGGATCAATTCTTCAAACTTCATAATGCCCCTTGATAGTTATGGGTCACCATGGCATCCTTTAACTTTGAATCCAAGGCCCCGCAATGATATTAGTAGGTATAAAACATGACTCCAACCCTTTCTTAGGAAGAATTTGAGTCCTAATTGCTCAATCGTTTTGGCCCTAGTGAGTATGAGGACTTTATAGGAGCCTTAAAAAATTTGAAATAGACCTTTATTGTTCAATAGTATCATACCCGAATTGAGAAATTGGCTAATAGAACAAGGGGTTTGAATGAAGGATTTTTCAGATTTGTTTTATTAGTGGGTTAAAAGATGATATCAAGGAAGAGGTAAAATTGTTCAAACCATAGTCTATGATGCAAGATATAGGATTGGCTAGAATAGTGGAGGAATTTTTTTATTCCTAGAGGCGATCATCTAAATTTCCACTAGTTCACATTGAATACTAGCAATAAATCTCCACCAATTAAGCGATTAACTAGGGAGGAAATAAATACCCATAGAGCACAAGGCTTATGTTATAATTGTGATGAGAAATATTCGCTAGGGTATAAATATGTATAATAGAAATCGTTTTTTTTATGTAAATAACTTATTAGTGAATGAAATACCTGACAAAGAAGTAGAATCATAGGAGGAAGAGCCTTAAGATGACGGTGAAGCTCAAGAAGAACCATAGCCAAAGATTTGTGTCCATGCACTTTCAAGAATCTCAACCTATTAGACTATGAAGGTAGTATGATTCTTCATAGGGTAAAGAATTATATTTCTTATTGATTTAGACAATAAAAATAATTTCATCGATCCCCAAGTAGCTAAGCAAGTGAATTGTTACATACATGCTTGCGACTCTTTTGAAGTCATGGTGGAAAATGGAGGAACATTACTTTGTAAAGGTAAAGTTGAAATGTTGAGTTGAATATAGAGGACTATGAACTCAAAATTGATATGTTTGCTCTTCCACTTGGAGGATTTGATGTGTTGGGGTACAATGGTTTCGTACTTCGAAAACAGTGACCTAGAACTTTTCCAAACTATGGACGCAATTCTCTCAGAATGGGAGGTCATACACTCTTTGTGGTTCATCGGTAGGATCTCCAAAAGTTATTAGTTCAAGCCATATGGAGAAACTATTGAAAAATCCTCATGTGGGGTAGTATCCCAATTGTTTGCAATTCAACCATATACTTTAGAAGAAAATGAACCCCAAGGAGATTTGCAACTTATTTTGACTAAACATAATGCAGTTTTTGTGAAACTAACAGGATTGCCTCCACATCATTCCTATGATCATGCAATACAATTGGTACCAAGTAGCTTGCCACCTAACATTAGACCCTATAAATACCCCTATGCGCTAAAGTTAGAAATTGAGAAGTTGGTTCAACAGTTACTAAAAACAATGGTTATTCGACCTAGTAACAATCCTTATTCTTCATCATGACTATTGGTCAAAAAGAAATATGGGTTGTGGCGGCTAATAGAGACTTTTGTGAGCTCGTTAAGCTCATCATTAAGGACAAATTTCCTATCCCTATGATCGACAAAATTATTGGATGAGTTACATAGCGCAATTTTTTTCTCCAAGTTAGATATTTGCTTTATTTATCATCAAATAAGGCTCGATAAAGACATTCCCAAAACAACATTTCGAACTAATGAGGGCCATTACAAATTTTTGGTCATGCCATTTGGCCTAACTAATGCACCATCAACATTTCAAATCCTCATGAATAATGTCTTCCACCCATTTCTTCACAAGTTTATTTTGGTTTTCCTTGATGGTATTTTCATCTAGTCAAGCACTTACATCTAGTTCAAACTTTGTAATTATTGTGGGACCATCAATTATTTTTCAAACAATAAAAATGCTCCTTCAACATGTAGGAGGTTGAATACTTAGTGCATATTGTTCCATAGGAGGGAGTTAAGGTTGACCCCAAGAAAATTGAAGCTATCCAAAATTTACCTAAGCCATAGAGTCTCAAGGCACTTCATAGATTTTTAGGTCTCATGGGCTAATATGTTGGTTTGTACAAATTATGGAAAAATAGTTGCCCCCTTAATGGCCATGCTGAAAAAGAATAAATTCATGTGGTCAAGTATAGCAAAACAAGCTTGTGCATATCTTAAGGAGGATATGATTTCGACCCTAGTGTTAGCCACTCGTATTAATGCAAGAAGGGTGACCCTTAGCTTTCACCAGTAAGGCATTATTAGGATTTTTTTTGGAAAAATCTACTTATGAAAAATAAATGATGGTAATTCTCCATGTTGTTAATCATTGGCAACCACATCTCATTGGGAGACATTTCTCTATTAAAATGGACCACCAAAGTTTGAAATATTTCTTAGAACAAAGGATATCTACTCCAACACAACAAAATTGGGTTTAAAATTATTAGGTTATGATTATGACATTATGTATAAGAAAGGATCAAGTGATGTGTGCCCTTTCATACCCACTTTTCCAATGGGTCTCCCATCTTCAAGAAGTCGCAACCAAGGGTCGCAACCAAGGAGCCATCCTTATAGACTTTGCAAGAACAAATCCAAAGGGATTTCGACTCACATGCTAGATATTCATGGGATTGACACCTATTAAGATATCAAGGTTGCATTGTGGTCTCCAAAAATTTATCACTCCATGAGTATATTATGAGGGAAATGCACACTTCACCTACTATAGGCCATTGAGGATTTTTGAAGACATATAAGAGCTAAAAGGTCATTTTATTTGGAGGGAATGAAAAAAGATATTCAAACTTTTTTGGTCGAATGTGAAATTTTCCAATAGATGAAAGGAGAAACAGTTCATAATCCAAGCACTCTCCAACCATTACCAATTCCAAATAATGCATGGACTAATATCTCCATGGATTTTATTGAAGGGCTTCCTAAATCTAGAGGAAAATTGGTCATTCTTGTGGTGGTGGATTGTCTCTCGAAGCATGCTCATTTTTGTTCCCTCTCCCATCCTTATCATGCCTCCACCATTGTTAAAATATTCATAAACTCTATTTTCAAACTCCACAGTATGCCCAAATCCATTTGTGTCTGATCGTGACCCCACTTTTACTAGTCGATTTTGGCAAGAACGATTTAATTTGTAGGGAACGCAACTACGAATGAGCTCAACCTACCATCCGCAGATGGAAGGGTAAACTAAAATTATCAACAAGTGCTTGGAATACCTTCATTGTTTTACCTTCAAACATCTAACACAATGGGCTAAGTGGTCGCCTTTGGCTGAATGGTGGTATAAAATTTCATTCCACACAACTTTCAAAATGACTCCTTTTGAGGTAGTTTATGGGTACCCACCTTCATCGCCCTCTTCATATATTCCTAGAAACTTTGAAGTTTAGGTGATGGATGTAACTCTTTAGGAGCAATGCCCAAGTTTTGTAATAATTAAAGAACATGTTGGCTCAAAACTAGATGCAACAACAAACTAACCATCGTTCTGAGTGCAACTTCAATGTAGGTGATATGGTCTTTCTTTGACTCCAACCCTATAAACAATCTTCTATTCAACTTCATGCTCATCAAAATTGGGCAGCATGATTTTATGGATCCTACCAGATATTACAACGGATTGGACAAGTGGCCTATAAGCTTATGTAACCACCTTTCAAGATCCATCTAGTGTTCCTTGTCTCTTGTCTCAAGAAGGTACTTGGCAATTGCATTCAAGTCCAATCGACACTCCCTAAGTTAGATGATGAAGGCTCAGTCATCTTGGAGCCTAACAACATTTTGGACCGAAGAACTCGCACTCTTTGTAACTGCACCATCACTGAATTTTTGGTATAGTGGTAGGATTTACAACCAAAATATGCCACATGGGAGCCTCTCCAATAGTTACAGTAGCAGTTTCCTCATCTCATGCTTTGAGGACAAAGCTTTTTGAAGGGGAAGGGCATGTTAGGACCGCATCCTAACCTTATTATGTAATTACCCCTTCCTAACATGGGGACCCCATCTTAATGATATTATGTAATGTGTATGTGGCATTTGAGGCACCTAGATAAGTGGGGTCATTTAATGTAACCATTATAGAGAATGTAACTGCTTCTTTGGTAGAAGATTCTAGCTCAGGTTGCCACTTGCATGTGAATCCAATCCTTGAATGTTATAGTTAGGGTTATGAAGAATATTTAAAATGCAAGGAGGCATAAATGAAGGCATCTCATATTTTGTTGTATCAAAGTTTTGCTTATAAGGAGGTTTTCCCCTCAAAGAGGCTTGCGACTTTGTAATGTGTTCTTGCTTTCTGCAGTATAATCTAATACATTTCCATTTCATCTTGCAATATTATCATTTTCAAGCTCATTTTATGCTATTATGGCAATATTGTGTGGATGTGCTTTTATTTTACTGCAAAGTTCATAACATAATTCATTTGTCATCTATGATTATTCTCGGTACATGCAGGCATCTCATGAGAGTCACTAGGTAGCAACCAAGGAGATCCTTTGATACATAAAAAGTATTTATGATATATGCATTCAGTACTTAGTTGGCGGACCTCCAATTTTGACATGCTTTTTAGATTTAAATTAGATTGGTGATTTGGATCAACAGTACTCCACTACTAGGTTTATCTTCTATCTTTGCTTTGGCCCTATTTCCTAGTGTTGTATAAAACAATCCACTATTTATTAATCTTCTACAAAAGCTAAGTATTATGTTGTCAATGACATCACAAATCACCTTCGATGAATGCTCATGATTTTGGAGTAGGTTGACATTCCTCAATCAATTCTAGTCGCCTTTTATTGTGACAATCAAAGCACCATTAAGCATGCTTGCAATCTAGTGCTCCATTAGCAGACCAATCATATTAAGATTTGGATGCATTATGTGTGATGGCTTTATGCTTGCAAGATGTTTGATCTAGGTTTTCTACCATCAATAGAGTGGACAATAGATATATTGACCAAAATCATGTGCAAGATACAATTTGTGTGTATGCAGAAGTATCTTGGCATAAGAGAGTGTACCATAAGGGGGACAACTGATAAGGGTCTCTCTCTATGTCCCCCATTCAACTTAGGAGGATATGTTGGAATATATGGTGGTTAAGCTTCAGTTTAGGCCATTATTGTCTTTTGTATTTACTCTTTGTATAATTCCTATGAGCCCTTGTACACCTTATATATGTAAATATTTTGTAACATTTTATTATTTAACCTAAATATTAGTTCTTTAACCTTGACCCAAAGGTCTCTTGTTATTGGGTTTAAATACACCTCCCTACCAACCATTTTACTATTGGTTGGACTGTAATTCCATTTCTTTTAGGAAGATGTTTTGGTGACTATAGACACCCTCTTATTTCACGTGTTTTATTTCTGTGAGATATTTCTACATATCTGGATAATGTATCAATTCCATTCATTTATGGAAAGTATTGTGAAACCCAATGTTCTTTAGTTAGCAATGCAAAGCAAGATTCTCATAGGTGAATCTACAAAGAAGAGGATATTGCGGACCTTTTATGTATGCCCTATTAAGAAGGACCTCGACACAAAATGATTTGCTTCTTCACTGTCCCTTTGTTTATCCCATTTGGGTAGCTTCATCAACATTATAAGAGTTGATAAATGTTGGATTAATTATTTCAAAGCTAAATTATTATGCATTCTATGGAGGATTTGTCCTATCATTATTTGTTGGAATCTATGGCTTGAATGGAATAACATAATTTTTAAAGCAAGTTTCAAAAGCATGCCCAAGTTTAAAAATGTATTATTGTCTCCTTTGCATATTTTTTTGTTGGCATGGTGCTCAACATGAAGAGTCTCAATTATTAAAAAAAAAGTGTACCTCTTGGTTATAGGATTTGAATCAATATACAAGGGTCTTTTGCAACAATGGAGTTAAGACAAAGGATCTGCATTAATGTATGGTAAATAAAAATATTCAAAATTTGGACTCATTAAAATGAATTTTTAAGTTACTTCCAAAGAAAATCTAGGGAGCAAACATGGTTTTTTCAAAATAATAAAGGCAAAATTCCCTTTACTTTTCCAAAATAATATGGAACATCAAATAAATACTATGCACAGGCTTGGTTACTTCTTACAAAGATCAAGATTGCTATTGAAAAATGATGAATATATATTTTAATTGAGGTTCACAAATTATTATTAATGTTATCAAAAAATAAAAGTGCAAATTGAATCCGTAGTGACATTATTGTTAATGTCCAACAACTATGTTGCAAGCAGTATCTTCGAAATGTTAGCATATATGTAGGGAAGCAAATTAATTTAGCCAATTGCAATATTGATCCTCATATTAACAAAATTTAAATTTTAGGAAGTAAATGGCCAAGGGAAATTTTACTTATTGAAAATGATGTTAAGGAGATGATACAGGAAACATAACAACTTGAGGTCAACAGAAAGACAAGCTCAATATAGTCTACTTTTTAGTTTTATTAAAATGGCTTTATGGGACTGAAAAGGACCCCACCCATATCACATTGTGGCCACATAGTGGTATTGTAACAGGCTTCACAATTATGCGTGTATTGCTTAGCAAGATTAGAAACTAGCTCTCCTACTTGAAAGTCGAGGAACTTAATTGGTTGAGATCATTCCATTTGATCTTGATATAGTCTTTATTTTAAAATGCAATATTTTGATATTTTGAGGAGTCACCCCAATAAAAGTCACATATAGCTTACTAAAAAAAGCCACATATATCCTACTAATATATATAATTGGTTTAATAAAATTGTATAATACTATACAAATAATTTTATAGAAGTTTCATCAAGTGGCATTAGCTTAATCGTTTAGATTCCTCAACATTTAAGGAGGAGACCAAGGTTCATATCTTGTCAAGCAATACATGGATAATATCCAAGCTTTGTTGTAATACCACTATGCAGTGATGATGTAATATGGGTGGGACCCTTTTCAATCCCATATAACCAATTGATTTTTTTTTAATATAGAAGTTTCAATGTAAAAAATAAACTTAAGGCCCATGGGATTTGAAGCAATTAATTAGACGTGAAGATTTTCATACCATCAATTGAGGTTCCAATCCATGGTGAACCTTAATATTTCAAAATACTAAAATACACTAAGTTGAGAGCAAGTGTGAGCTAGAAATGAGCCTCACCTTTTTGTGTTTTAGAAATCAAGCAAGTGTTGCAAGTACAAGCAAGAAGCAAGTGTGAACAAGGAGTAAATGTCACTTTTTCTTGTTCTAGATCTTAGGGGAAATTCAAAAACCACAAAAATTATTATGAAGAAAATCTAAGTAACATGACAAGAATCATTTTTGAGAGTGTCAATTGGAAGTAAGGATGCCCTAATTGGAAGTATGGATGCCCTAGTGTTAACTTCAACTATCAACCATGTAAGAGGCTAAGGCACTTGTTATAGGGATCAAAATTGCAATTGAAAATTGACAAAAAAATATTTTAATAGAGGGGAATTCACAACCATTATTGGAGACAATCCCTTGGAAATTGAGCATACCTATAGAGAAGGAAGTCAGATAATTTAGTTGATCGTAGTGTTGATCTTCATCTTGTTGAAATTCAAATTTTAGAAGACAACTTGTCGAGTGAGATTTTATCTCTTAATTAAAAATGATGTCAAGAATTTATCACGAAAACATAGCAATTTGAGGAAAATGAAGAACATATTTGATAGAAAAGGAAATGAAGAACGTCTTTGATAAAATAGCAAGTTGAATATGGTTTAATTAACTTGACAACAAATGTGGTATTTCGATAAGAGTGGCCCGAATAAAAGCCACATATAACTTACTAAAAAAATAATGCAATAAACTTGATAATAAAAGCTATTGATTTTAAATATTTATATTATCATTGCCTCTTAACTTCCTATTTTATTTTGATCTGTCTTACCTTAATTGCTTCCAGTAGTCTCAATATATCTCTCATTTGTATTATATCTACTTGGATAATTGTGGACAATTGATTTCTTGCTCCATCCATTCCATGAAAGCACATAAATCTCTTTCTATGTTCATTTGTTTAGACCTATCCAAAGCTTATGACAGAGTGGATTGGCACTTCCTCATCAAAGTTATGAGGCAATTTGGCTTCTCTTAGGATTGGATAGATTGGATTATGGGATGTATCTCTTTGGTGTCCTACTCAGTTCTTATCAATGGTTGCCCTTCACAGGTGTGCCCAACTTCCAAAGGTATTAGGCAGTGCAACCCCCTCTCCCCTTTATTCATCATTCTTGTTGAATGCTTCATCAGGTCAATGACCAAAAATAGAGAAAACATAACCCTTGAGGCAGTTACCATTGCTCATGGAGCCAGGCCTATCTCTCATCTTAAATTTATTGATGACTCTACTATGTTAGATAAAGCTACAATTAAGGAAGCCTCTACGATTATCCAAATCATTTGTTGTTTCTCTAATGCTACGAGGCAATTGATCAATGAAGACAAATCGAATGTCATCTTCAATGTCTATGACCAAATATAGAGAAAACATAACCCTTAAGGGAGTTACCATTGCTCATGGAGTCAAGCCTATCTCTTATCTTCAGTTTGTTGATGACTCTACTCTGTTAGATAAAGCTACGATTAAGGAAGCCTTTACGATTAACCAAATCATTAATTATTTCTCTAATGCTACGGGGCAATTGATCAAAGAAGACAAATTGAAAGTCATCTTCTTTCACTGCTCTCCCATTATGATCTAGATAAATTAAGGTATAAGGCCTCCCTTATGATCTATTTAGGCATTCCTATCAACATCCAAAGACAGAAAAATGGGTTGTTAGACAGAGTAAAGAAGAAAATTGGAAAGTGGACCAATAGGTGGCTTTCATCTGGGGGCAAAATTACCTTGGTAAAATTAGTCCTTCAAGCTATACCTATTTATGTTTCAATTGTGTTGAATATCCCAAAGATAGTTCTTCAAGAACTGGATCAAATCAATCAACGTTTCCTTTGGAGTGGTACTAAGAAGAAAAGAAAATGGGCTTTGGTGAAATGGGATACTTTATGCCTTCCCAAGAATGAAGGGGGGTTAAGATTTCAGTCTACTATAAAAAATAATAAGGCTTTAGCTGCAAAGTTGTATTGGAGGATTTTGAATAACCCCAATGCCCTATGGGCCAATAATATTTGTGCTAAATATGCTAAAAATAAAAGTCCTAAAGACCTTGTTCGCTATCAACTTCCTACCAAAGGTTCTCCAATTTTGGCAGTTCTTAGGACTGGTGATGATTTGATAAAAAATATGTTATTTTGGATCACTCATAATGGTCAACAAGCTAATTTTTGGACAGATTCTTGGAACTGTCACCAACCTTTGATAACTTAATTCCCTGATTGGAGGCCCTGGATGGAGAAGCTTCACCAAGCTAACTGGATAAAGGTAGCTAATTATTGTCAATACCATATTGGTAATTTAAAGGTTGGTAGATATTGGATCCCTATTGAGGACTGGCCTATTCAAATTCCAAAAAGGCAAAGGAAAGATATCCAATGCATCCTTCATATGAGATCTCTCTCTTGGTCCCATCATAAGCATTATTTTGGATGGAACAAGACTACTACAGGTGAGTATACTATCGCTCAAGGTTATTTGGCCTTGTGCCACAATAATCCCAACCAATCTTATGACATATTTACACAGTTATAGGCTTAGAAGCTCTGGCTTAAGGTGAGGTGTTTTAATCGGCTTTTATTACATCAAAGGGTGCTCCCTGGTGAGCAACTTATGAAACGTGGCTTTAATGGCCCATTTAGATGTGAGATGTGTGGAAAGAACGTGGAAACTCTTAGTCATCTTTTTATTAAGTATCCCTTAGCCTTTGATATGTGGAGGAGAATGGCTACCTTACTCGGTTTATAGTGGTCCAATTTTTGTACTCTTGAACAACTTTGGAGGGATTGGCCTAAACAAGAGGATGTTGATCATTTTGTTAGACAAATAGTTTGGATGGGAACTACCATCCTACCTTGGAATATGTGGAAGAAAAGAAACAATTGGATTTTCAAACTAGAAAGGAAGGATATTCACCATATTTGGCAAAATACCATTGCCAACTTAGCTGAATCAATCCAACAACTCTTTAATCACCCCAAGACTCCCACCAACGATAGTATCAAGTTATGCAAAGATCATTCTTATGTTTCTTATGTTGATTCTTGGTTAAAAGGCATGTTGACCTGGAAAGGCCATAGACGTAATTTGTTTTTTCCATCGATTTGATTTTTCGAGTGTGTTTTTGTTATGTTTTGTTTTTTGTGTTTTTTTTTGTTGCTTTTGTGTTTTGTGTTTTGGTATGGTTTTGTTGTTGTGTATGTTTTTGTTGTTTTAGACATGCTCCTTGAGTGTGCCAAAGAGAGCAGGTCAAGTACGAGTCCTAGGAGATTTTAGTAGAATAGAAACCCCTACCTCCTTGGGTCTTGCTCGAAAGTGGCACCCTGAAAGGGGTGTTTTCCACAAACAAAAAAAAATTGTGGACAATTGATTAACAAACAAGATAATAAGATAATCCAAGTTTAATTCCATACCAAATAACAAACCTTTTTGTGATGTATGCAAATAAGGTTTGTTGTGAAATGAAACGAAAGATTTTAATTACGTCCACAAGACCCAAATATGGTCTATGGGACCTCAAATATGGAAGTACAATTACTCAAATCATATCATATGATCTTTAATATCTTTGAGAAGGTTGTTCCTTCTCCTGCTGATTTGTGTTAGCAATTCCCCAACTTTTTTTATTTTACCGTCTTCAAATAAATCTGCCATAAACTCATTCCCAAGTGTTTCTTTGTATTTGTCACGGATATCTAAAAAACTCGAGCATTTATAGATGAAGTGTTCCTCTGTCTCTACTGCCCCTGTGCTGCATAGAGTACATATCCTTTCTTCCCATTGTTCTTTGGGCGTTGTCCATCTCCCCGTTTCACATCTAAGCCTATGAGAGCTAGTCCTTATCTGAGCAATGAGTATTTTTTCCTTCCACTTGATTTTAGCGCCTATATACGCTTTTTCCTTGTGCTCATACGTTGGGTTAAAATTTGCAATATAATATTGTCTTTTCATGCTTGCATTTTTCCACATTCCACTTCTGAACTTTTCATTCACGTAATTTTTATGTCTTTGTTGACATTTGGGCTTTCGTTTATGTTGATTTCCCAACGTTTCATCCATTTCTGATTTTGTTTCATCCATGTATTCTTTCGCCTATGCAACTCTTCGTCCCTAGCTGCCCTAGGCCATCTATCATTTTGTGATATTACAATATACTTGCTTTAAATTTTAAATATATTACTACAACCAAGAGCTTGTGGAGGAAGGATTGGTAATAGAATGCATAAATATAAACACCAGTTAAATTTAAATCCATCCATAAAATAAGATTTGATGTTATACAATACTAATATAGTTAATTTAATAATTTATTAAACTACTTCAATCCCATGTACCTAGTTTGGAAACACATTTGAAGTAATAATTTTATTTAAGCAAAGCTTTAAATCATCTTTTTGGCAAAGAGTTTGATTAAACCTTCCACTTCATTATTTTTTTTTAATTGGTTATATTGGATCCAAATGGTTTTGTTTGTACTATATTACATATTACATCACAAACACATAATGGTATTACAACAGCTTGACAATTATCTATATATCATGACAAGATTCGAATCTATATAAATAACAGATTGAATTAATACCATTTGATACTCTACTTTTTAAAGAGTAAAATGTAAAATTTATATTTTAGTTGACAAAGATGATCTTTAATCTCTTTGAATTGATTATATAGAATTCTGAATCAATCACCTATATTACAACTAATACCATTTGATACTCTTTCTTTAAGAAGTAAAAATTATATTTTAATTGTCATAATATAAAGAACAAAGACGATCCGTTATTCTCACAATATTTTAATCTCTTTGAATTGATTATATAGAATTCTGAATCGATCGCCTCTATTACATTAAGATGATAGTATTTCAACAAACATCGATGATAATTTAACTTTAATTCCAAATCGAATGTTCATTTCAAGTAGCCTTTAACCATGCAAACTAGAATTATTTAAGTATCAACAAAAATATTCATACAGAATTATCAAAAACTACAGCCTTAAAAGAAATTGTAAGACTTGACATTATACTAGACCATTTCAAAAACAATATTTTTTAATATAAACTTAATAAGTTTTACAACATTTTCATATATAATCATTCAACTTTATATATTTCTTATAAATAATAAAATGAAAATATTCAAAAACTTCTAAGTGTGCTAAATATAAGTAAAATATCAAAAGACTGATCAAAATGTTCTAGGTGGTCTCTGTTACAGAAAATAAAAATTGAGTCCTTCAAAATTTTGGTTTAATAGAGGATGAAAAAGTAAAAATAAAGTGCCAATTAAACCTCAAACCACACCATGCTGTGGAATAACATCATCATATAAATTCAAGAATTTTTCGAGTTTTCATACGACAGTAACAGGAATAAAGAAGAGTCTCTCCCATTATGATCTTAACAAATAAACGACTTCTAGGTATTGAGTAGCAGAAGACCACCCTCACAATTAGGGAGTAATGTGTTCACAGCTAGAGGTTGAACCCATGTGAGTTTAAAAAAATAAATAAATCTAGTTCTAGTGTTTATAATAAAAATAAAAATTTGTACGTCACCCTTTCCACCTCAAATTTGAATCTCTAAGGCCTAACCATTTGGTAACCATGCCAGACAATTGAAACTACGCATGGAATCCAGAGGTGTTTTTGCGATGTAAACTTCTTCCAAAAAAGCACTTTTGTGTAATTCTAACTTTTGTGAAATTCTAATAGGTATAAGCTCTCTTTCGTTGAAGTAAACTTACAAGCATTAAATAAAATGCTTGTATGAAAAAGTTTTGTTTTTAACATCCACAGGCCTCTGGCCATGCAGGACGAAAAATAAATTGATAACTACAAAAGTTCAAATTTAAAAAAGTAAATTCATTGTCAAATACCCTCTTAAGGTTGCTATGCAATCATATAATTACAACTTAAGTTCAAATCTCCTCTTAACAAAAACATCTAGATGCAAGATTATCACCCTAACCTCTTAACCTATTAAAGTCCAAGATACTATCACCCTAACCTCTTAACCTATTAAAGTCCAAGATACTACCTCTACTTGCTATGCAAAAAGGATTCCACACAAACCCTTCTCATAGAACTCTCCTCCCAAATAAGTAGCTCTACTTGCTATGCAAAAAGGATTCCACACAAATCCTTCTCATAGAACTCTCCTCCCAAATAAGTAGCTCAAATAACATTCAACAGATAAATTTAGCTAAGTAAGATGTAACAAAAATAAATATAAAATGGTATTAATATGTATTAGTTTAACTGGTTTAATTTTTGACTTTCAAGGAAGAGACCAAGATTAAAATTTTTCCAAGTAATACATGCATAATTGTCAAGTTATTGTAATACCTCTATGTAGTCAATATGCAATATAGGTGAGACATGTTTCAATCCCATATTACCCATTGAAAAAATGGTAAAAAAAAAATGTAACAAAAATAAATTGTATGCTAATTTGCATAGTGGCAGTGAGGGAGCACATATTACCCATTGAAGAAAATGGTAAAAAGGAAAAAATATGTAAAAAAAATAAATTGTATGCTAATTTGCTTAGGGGCAACGAGGGAGCTGAGTCACATGTTTTACACACTTGAAATTTTCACCTACTTTGGAACTGTGATCATAGGAACAGACCACCCTGTTCGAGCATTCAATTTTAGTATGTCTGAATTCCATTGATGAGGTAAATTCATAATAAATGCATTATTTGTTTGCACATCAGATACTGTATTTGCATGCTTTCTGATCCTCTAGCCTTACAAACAAACCCTTATTCTATTCTCATTCTTTATTTATTTTTCCTTTACCATTTGTCAATGGCAAAAATAAAAGCTATTATTTTTTACGTGTCAACTACAGAAATAAAAGCTATTCTTTTTTATATGTCAACTGCAGAAATAAAAGGTGCAAGGGAGGACTTGCAACAATCTGCACCAATACAAGTTGCTAAGAACTTCGCATCATAATCCTTCATTACACATAATGCCAAAGGCACTCTAAAATAATACTCATTCCTCCCCTGGCCCAGTATCATCACTGAGATGCTTCAAATTTGAATATGAATTCACGTCTTGAATTGCAACTGATAGAATAGCAATTGAAATTCACAAAAATAACAATTCCTACTGAGTTTAAGGATCATACTTCCCACAGCAGAAGATAGAAGTCTTTAAACCAAAACTAAAAATGATGCACATAAACACGTGACCACAACAATTTTTCTAGTCCGCTCGTGATTGGCCAGCTCGAGAAGAAAGAATAATGCCAACTATGAGACCATAAAGTGCGAGTGCTTCCGCAAAGATCAATATGAGGATCATACCAACAAAGAGCTTTGGCTGTTGTGCGTTTGCTCTGCAAAGATACGCAATTCAGCATTTTCAGACAACTTAAACATAAGGTAGTAAACACTATTAAGGAGGTAACTACTTTTTCACCCAGCTCTACACCTCTTCTAAAGAAATTCTATAAAATACATTTATCAGGAAATACATACACAAGAAGACCTAGGGAAATTTAATCTCTTACATGAGTTATGTATAATAAACAATAAGAAAATGTTGAGGAACCACATAGTAGGGTCTTGTGGAGATTGCCATTTCACGGTTATACCAAGGTAGTCATCAACAAAAAGAAGCAAGCAGAAAATAATAGAGATCGGAGCATCCATTACAAGACTACACTGTCAATCTTCTTGACAGAGAGCATTAACAGAGTTGTATTTTACACATTTGGTTTACCTTCACGTATGCAGGAATGCAATGACACTACCTACCAAGTTAAATCATGCTCTAAATGAAAAGAAGACCTTCTGTATGTTATTGCTCAGAAGATCCTGAAAGTTATAAATGATATTTATTCCTAAATTTACTCCTCGGCCAAAGCCATAGTAAAGAGACATTAAGATATGGGTCTAACCATATTTTTAAAACTTTTTGAACAGTGCTTGGCAGTTTTAACTCCCTGTTTTGTAGCCTTGTCTTTCATATTGTGGGTGTTCTTAACAGTATTCTAGATTCCTAATGCTTTTTGCACAGTTATAGTAGTTTAACCTCCTGTTTTGCAGCTTACCTTTCCACGTTGAAGATGTCTTAGCAATTGTCTAAATGGATCCTAACTTTTCTTTCCACCATCAAAAGTCAACTCCTCATAGATCCAAGCAAGGATCATTTGATGTTTGGTAGCAGTTCACATCTTGTTGTTACAGGCCTCACTTTAAGGAGCACCTCTACATTTAAGGGGTGCAAGGATAACAAAAAGGTGTATCATAAGAAAATTTCTCAGCTACAAAGCAGCTTCCAAGCCTCGTTTTTTTCAACGAGTTTACACAGGTTTTTATGAGGGGTCCTCGTCCCCTTGTACTGAGTGGGGTTTGAACCTTGGACCTCTCAAAGAAAGGCCAAAACCCTTACCACTGCAGTAAGCTTGCAACTATTTCTAAGACTCATGTTGTTCCTATGACTTTTATAATATTTTTTTAATCATGATCAGGAATGGTTATTTTTCTGCATTTCTTGAAGGTGCATATACAAGGATCAAATTTCTCTTTGTAATTACATCAGGAAATTTCCCCTCCATCAAATACTGCAACCTCAATTCTTTGGATGTAAAAATGATCCCTGCAGTGCATAGAAGCCCAGTTCCTCCCTTTTATATCTCAAAAACCCGCACGCCGTCATCATTGTATGTGATTAACAAAATCACAAAAAGCTGCTTATTTGACAAACCAATCCACAAAATGGAAATTCCATTCAAACATCACCACAGAAAGCAGAAACACTAGGAATGCGTATGTCCCTGGTGTTTATCATTCCAGCCCACCAAGGATGTTTGAAATCTTAAAGCATGAGCAGGAGTTTCCAACTTGAATGTCAATAATTCGATGTTTTAAAGAACCGCTTGCTGCTACTCTTTTTGTTTCCCAGTTTGCTTTATCAATTTCCCATTTTTTGTCATTTCCGATGTTTACACCAAGTTTCTTACCAAAAGGAACACTAAATGGTCCCATTTTACTGATTCCAGTTTCCTTGCCATTTCATTCTGAAGCACAGTGCAACATGTGTCCCAAAAGCTAGCAATTCATTTCATCTTGGGTAGTCTTCTGTAGGACAAAGATTATTGATAGGCTTTCAACCTTTCAATTGCACCTACAGGAAGCTACAAACATTCAGTTAATCAGACAAAAAGTTGCAGAAGTTGTCTCTCCTCCATGCAAGTGCCAGTTATTTTCGCCTTCATCTATAAGATATGCCTTTGAAATTTGTGGTTTAGGTTTTAGCTATGTAGTTACCAATTCTCCAAAAATAGGAGAATAGCTCTTTAAGCCAACAAAATGAATGTCCAATATGACCTTGCCGTTGATGATGGTTAACTCAACAATTTAGCCAGTTGCCTGACTGAGCCCCATTGTTGTTGTGTAAATCTGAATCCCTGCCCCTTCAACACTGTAACAAGCAAGATGAGGTATCATCATGTTGATTTAACAGTCCAAACTCATTTAGAATTTGAATTGTGCAGTTTTCAATACAGGAAATGAGAATTCAGAAGAACAGATCAAAATGATCATTGTCTAGGTCTTGTTCTTCAATTTAAAAATTAGATCCAGCCAAGCAGTGCTGCCCTTTATTCTTTCTTCATCCCATCATCGGGCTAATATGTCATTGGCAAGTGCACTATAAGTTTTATTCATTATTATGGTGTTCTTTGGTGTAACACCAATAAGGGGCTGGATTTGCTCCAGATGTATAAGTACGGACTCCCAACCCTTGAGAAAACAATGACTTTTTTTGGATCAAATTTTATTCGAAACAAATCCCGGTTGTGCAGATTAAATAGGAAAAAATGCACCATGATGCTAGGCATTTTTGAAAATAAGAATAAAACCCCAACCCCTAGTCATGGTTTAACAACCAATCTTAAGAAAACAAGAGGAGCAATGATGATAATAATAGTCACGTTTTATTCCAAATGCGGTAGCCGCGGCCAGATCTGCAAAGAAATAATAATAATAAGTGAAAATGAAAGGCACAGGCGCATACCTGACTCCGGCATCACCAACAATACCAATGGCCATACCGGCCGAAAGACCAGAAAGTCCACACGCGAGTCCAGAAGAGAGATGCGCATATCCATCAAACAAATAATAGGACTTAGCCTTAGGGTTAATGCCGGTGCTAATGATGACGGCGATGATAAGGCCATAAATACCCAAAACTCCAGCCATGACAACGGGAACAATCGATTTCATGACGAGCTCAGGCCTCATCACGCCCATCGACGCTACACCCACGCCGCTCTTCGCGGTTCCATATGCGGCTCCCATACCTGTTCAATTTACATTTAAGTTTCCAGAGGAGGAGAAAATAAATTTCCAAAATTTAGCAAACCACCAAGGTTAGAAGGGTTAGAAGGCTTACATGAGAATACGAGTGCCGCGGCCGCCCCTAGGAAGCCGAAGAAGGGAGCTGTCTCATCGCCGCTAAATGCCACCATTTTTCACACAGATCGATCGAACTACCTATCAACAAACACAGCAAGCACCCTTTGCTTTCTCGTTCGAGGGTTTGGGGATCTGCAAACCCTCGGGGTATGCGCTGCTAATGCTACCGCTTCAGTCTTTCCAGATGAAGCGCTCTACCGATCTGTAATAGACAAGGGAAGCGTTTTTCCAGCTCCTCTGGTTATCCACCCTCCACCGCAACTGCTGCTTTGTATGCTCAAGGTTGCCGGTAAAACGAAACTTCCACTTGTCGGTAGAGGGAACAACCCGTCTTAAGGACTAATCACAATAAAAACTTATATGCTCATAAAACTTATATTATATACAGCGATTTAGTAGTCCCACCATGTTTTCCTTATTTGCATGGATTAAGGGTTTTATAAATTTATTATTTTTTTAAATATATAAGCATATATAGAAATTTCCCTTATAAGGGACAATGTTAGTTTGAAAATTTTAATTATTTTTAAAGTTAGTTTATTAAATGAACTGGTCTTAGCAAGATGTTAGTTTATTAAATGAACTGGTCTTAGGAAGATGTTAGTTTATTAAATGAATTGGTCTAACTTATAGTTGATGAGGTTTAGGTTCAATCTCATCTTATATAAGTAATATTGATTTAAAAAATTATTAGAAGATAAGAATTTAACTAATTAAATATTTTAATTTTAAAAATTTAAATTTTATTAAATAAAATTAAAATTTAATATTATTATATAATATTAAATTTTTATAATGTTGCAGATTGGTCCTTCATCTATGGTTTTTTAGGTTTAATGGGATTTAACTTTAATAAAACTAGTGTCCATGACTTCTTAGATCTAATGGGATTTAACTTTAATAAAACTAATGTCTTTGTAACTATATAAACCATGTTAATTGGGTAAAAATTAGGTGCAAGTCCTATATAATTTTTATGGTTTAAATTAATATTTTATTTATATTTTTTAGGTTTAACGGGGATTTAACTTTTTTTTTTTTCCTTAAATTAAAGGTTTTGAATGATCCTCAAATTAATTATAATATTCTTCATATTGGATGTCAATAGTCACATCAAGCTATACAACCCTTTTGGTGTTGGTGATGCTTAAACTTTGATGTGGGTTACATTCATATGTCTCAATTGAACCAAGACAATTGAAATCTATCCTTTGCTAAGAGTAACTTCATAGTAATACAGGGCCAAGTTAATTGGATTAAAAAATGGTCAAAGTTGGATATAAGTCTTGGGTAATTTTGATAGCATAAATCAATCCTCATTCCATGACTTCTTAGCCCAATGGTGATCTTAGCTCAACGATGTTTTAGTTGTTTCCTTTTCATTCAAACATGTAGATAAAAGGAATCATTAAAGACTACACTTGAAAAAGGAGTTAAGGTTTGTCTGTCAAAAATAATCAGGGCTTCAATTAAGTAATTATGAAATTTTTATTATTGATTAGTTTTTCTTGTGGTTGTTTAACAAAATTCAAGATATGTTATGTATGTTTTTGTGTGTCAGTTTTAGTATATACTCGATGAATTTTATAAATATAATTTGTTGTCACATTATTTCACATTATTTTTTACCAATGTAGCCTACAACTACCTTATCAAGGTGCATGTTGAGCTAGCCAGGGCATCTAAAGCATTTCAAATATCCAATTGTAAAGGGTGCATAAGGAGCTAGAGTTGAGTGGCCCAAATATCCAATTGTAAAGGGTGCATAAGGAGCTAGGGTTGAGTGGCCCCATGCATGCACCCAAGTCTAAACGAAAAATACAATTTGAAGTAAATCAAATAAGATCAATGTGTAATTTAAGATTGGTTAAAAAACATGATTTTAAGTGGATGAAAATATGGATTTTTAATGTAAAAACAAGTTCAAATTTTTGTTAAGCAATATATGCATCTTTTGTCAAAATATTATTGCAATACCATTATGTGGTTCTTTGAAATACTCTCATAAAATATTATTGCAATACCACTATGTGGTTCTTTGAAATATTATGGTAACATGGTCTTGATGTAATACAAGTAGGACTCGTTTCAATCGTGTTGGTATTCATGATATTTTCTAGAAATGAACGGAAGCAATCCATTCACTCAAATATTATACATAAAACATAAAGGACAAAAAAGAGAGAGATATGGTGATCACCCATAGATATTATAAATAATCACTATATATGTAGATGAAATTACACAACACTCTAGTAAAAAATAAGGAATACTCGAGGGTCTTTATACCAATACTCAAACCCCAATTATATAATAAAGTTTAACCTAAGTCGACATAACAAGAGGGCTTTAGGTTAATTACAAGCTATAAAGTGGGTTTAACCATAACAAGGTTAACCACGACCATAGGGATTACATAATAAAATATTACAATAAATTAATATATTGTATAATGAAATGCCCTTACGAGTATCCAATACATCATACAATGTTAGCCTTGGCCATAAATCATATTACAATTTCAACACCCTCCTTAATCCAAATTGAGGGTGTAACAACCCAAAACTAACCAACCCAAAAGAGAGAATATGTTTTGCAAAATAAATATTGACAAGGTTCTCCAAGATGTTTCCATTACAATATTTCTAATCACAAGGTATAACCACATTTTAAGATATCAACGATGTAGACATATCTCAAGTGGATAGGAGAGTCCAAGCTCTCGTATTGTCTATGGGGTTTACCTTCTACACCTTTGTGGCTTAAAGGATGCTTTCATATGGTCTCCCCATTTCATTACACTCTCCATAACTGTAGGATAAACTTGACCATAGCATTGGATTAACCCCATCTCAATCTTTAGAGAATAGGTATGCCATATTCTCATAACCCATCATAAGCTAGTCTATGATGGTTTCTTGGGCATAATGTCTTTTTGCCTAGTTAGTTGCACCTCCATAGTGAACTACTAGTTCTTTGTGCTTGGTTATTCCATCTTCGTGATGGGTTAACCAATGTGATCACCACTCCACGTAGTTGATTCACATGGGTTTTATGAGCCTACCCACCCAAATTACCATCACTAAATCCTTGTTGCTAATGGGTTCCAAACCTCTACGGTTGGAAGAAAGATTCAAGCTACACCACTTAAATATTTTTCAAAGACTCCCTATCTTTGGGTTCACTTTGAAGATCCTTTATCGAAAATACCCATTGCAAGACCCTTAGGTGTTGCTCTGTGTAACTACCTCAGGTTTGGTTCCATATTTTAGGTTCTTCTAGACTTAGCTAACTAAGAGTGCCCCCATAGAAAGAAACCTAAACTCGTAGAAGGAACATAGAACCATTCAAACCACTTTCTCTTGCTTTCTCTCTCATTATAGAATTAAGCATTATTTCCCTTGTTATCTCATTACCATTTACATGTTTAACATCAAGTATAACATCTACTCTTTCAAAGGATGTACATGAACTTTAAAGCATACATTTCACAATGATAGAAGCATAAATCATACTAAAGCTTTAATCAATAAAAGCAAAATAACAACTTCCTTTTAACCATTCTTTTAGAACTCAACCATTCATTTTGCACAAGGAACTAGAATCTTATTTCCAAATTGAATTGTAAACAAATAAATTCAATTTACAAAGTCTATCTCCATATAGAAGTCATTTTCTAATACAAAGCTACTCATTTAAGCCTTTGCCAACAAATTCCTTTCTTTCTTTACAAAATAATCATAAATAGAATGCATCTCAAAGCCATAGAGGAACTCTCCTTGATAAAACTTTTTGTTAGCTTCTCTGAGAAACAAATATGATAAGGGATCAGGACAACCCCTTTTGATGACAAATGCATACCTATATGCTCTTTTCAAAATGCATCCCATAAAATTCACACATTCATCTAATTTTCATATCATTAATAAAAATAGAATTACAACGAACCCCATAATTTCCTTCTGAATATGGTCTCCACGCCCATTCCAAAACATATATGAAATATCCCATACTATTTCATTATTATTGGACTCCACATCCAATAACCTTAATATTCAATTTAAATATCAAACATCATCTACCATTCCCATATATAAATAAAAATAAAAATCCTTCTTTTCTTTTCAAAGCATAACAAGGAAACCCCATAATTTCCTTGATTAAATGGATTCCACATCCATTTAATATTCAATTATTTTCTATAAAACAACACAAGTAAGAAACACCCCATAATGTTTCTTCACTAATGAACTCCACGTTCATTTAATAATTCATAATTTTCCATAAAGCAAATATAATACTTTATTTCCACTCTTAACCAAACCACAATATTTCCTTTATAAAATAAATAATAGAATACCAATAAACCATCAATATTTCAATATTTATAACAATAATACATACAGTTATATTGGATTGAAACCGTCTCAATTCTCATCCTAGGGAGTTGCCCCCTAAGAGGCTTGGCAAATGGTCCGGTGCTTTAATGATCAACAATAATTAAGGTTGAAGGAGCGTGGAAGGATGGATATTGAAGGAACATGGAAGGTTGAAGGCTGAAGGAGAATGGAAGGCTAAATGATGAGTTAATATTTGGAGTGTTAAGGCTAAAGGAGCGTGGAAGGCTGGGTTGGCTGAAGGAGCATGGAAGGTTGGGTTGGCTGAAGGAGCTACAACAAAAGGTTGGGATGTTGGGTGGAAGGTTGGGATGGCTGAAGGAACATGGAAGGTTGGGATGGTTGAAGGAACGTGGAAGGTCGATAAGGTTGAAGGAGCGTGGAAGGTTAGGTCGGCTAAAGGAGCTACAATGAAAGGTTGGGATGCTGAGTGGAAGGTTGAGAAGGTTCAAGGAGTGTGGAAGGCTACTTACAATGAGAAAAATAAAATTGCAAAGTGTGAAGGATTAGGATTTTTCCTGAAAAAATATCTCATATTTTAGGAGCCATATCTTTGCAAAGAGTTATCCGATTCAACTGATTCTTGGGTCAACTTGAGCAGAATTTGAATAGCTTTAAAATGATTGGTCATATGCAAAAATCCAAGCAATATATAGGGAGATACAACCTTGTAAAGGCAACCATTCGAACAAGGGCAATGAAGATTTTTCAAGTCGCAAAAAATAAAATTGCAAAGTGCGAAGGACTAAGATTTTTTCTTAAAAAACATCTCATATTTTAGGAGCCATATCTTTGTGAATAGTTATCCTATTCAGCTGATTCTTGGACCAAATTATGCATAATTTGAATAGTTTTAAAATGAGTGGTCATATGCAAAAATATGAGCAATATTGAGGGAGATACAACACTATGAGGTCAACCATTCGAAACAAGGGCAGTGACAATTTTTTAAGTCACGAAAAATGAAATTTCAAATATTTTCCAACTAGGGTTCGAACGATGGGAAGAGCAATGAAGGACTATGACTTCAGCAAGGAAGGAAACTAGCAATTTAGATTTGGTAAAGCAGACTATGATAGTGTGATGTTTTGAAAATATTATTCTACTAAGATGCTGTGAATAACTCATGCTCATTAGATTTAATCAGAAAATTTACAAGTTTTAAATAGTCTGCTAACATATGGTTAGAGAGAATTAAGTAGGAGGAAGCAAAATTTAATTAAACAACCTAAACTAAATATCCTGCCGCCCAATCCTGTCGTCCATTGTGTCGACCACTAAGCTGACTAGGATACCGTCTAAGGGGGTAAAATGGGTAAGGTCAAAACTAAAGTTGACCATATTTTTTTAACCATTTTTACCATTTAACTTCCAACATTCTCCCCCTTAAAGTTGAGAGGACTGACTATACAGTCTCTCAGCTTTATATATTGAGCTTTAGCCATGCCTTTGGTGAAGATATTTGTAATGTTATCCAAAGTGTTGCAATATTTAAGCTCAACTATTTGCTATGGTGGATTGGATTGTATGCCAATTGAATGGCATTTATGTTATCACAATACAGTCGAGTTGGACCACTTTGACTTTCTCCAATATCTTCAAGGACTTTTCTCAACCATAGGGCTTGAGTACTAGCATGTGTGATAGCTATATACTCAGCCTCGGTAGATGACAATGCTACAACAGTTTGCTTCTTGGAACTCCATGTAATTAGTCCTGACCCTAGACTAAAACAGTTCCCTAATGTAGATTTTCTATCATCTATATTACTGGCCCAATCACTGTCACTGAAGCGAACTAATTTCATAGAATTACATTTGTGGTAGTGGATTTCAAAATCCAAAGTACCTTTTACATATCTTAAGATTCTTTTAGTTGCTTGTAGATGCAACTTGGATGGACTTGCCATAAAGCTTGAAACTAGAGAAACAACATATTGAATATCAGGCCTTGTGTTGGTGAGAAACATCAGACTCCCAACCATGCTCGTGTAAGTGGTCATGTCAACCTTTGGTGCTTCGTCATCCTTGCTCAATTGGATTCCATGTCCAATTGGAGTTGCAACTGATTTGCACTGCTCCATGGCAAATTTCTTGATCATGTCTCGAGCATACTTGTGTTGACATATGAATATCCCCTTATTTTATTGATGCACTTCCATGCCTAGGAAGTATCGCATTAAACCGAGATCTTTCATCTCAAATTGCTTCATCATGGAGTTTTTGAACTCCATATTCATTTTAGTGTTACTACCCATAAATATTAGATCATCCACATAAAAAAAAACTATGATAATGTCTACACCATGCTTTAGGTAGTATAGAGTTGGTTCACTTTTGCTTCTAGTGAATCCATACTCGTTGAAATAGTCGTCAATGCGTGAGTACCAAGCTCTTGGTGCTTGCTTGAGGCCATAAAGTGTTTTTTTCAATTTATAAACAAGGTTCTCCTTTCCTTGTTCTTGAAAGCCTTGAGGTTGTTGAACATAAACCTCCTTTGTCAAGTATCCGTTTAGAAAAGCACTTTTCACATCCATGTGTTGAATGTTCCATCCTTTATGGGTAGCTAAGGAAAGAAATGATTTGATTGTCTCTTGTCGTGCAATAGGAGCAAAGGTTTCCTCATAGTCAATGCCAAATTTTTGAGTAAAACCTTTTGCTACTAATCTCGTCTTGTGCCTCTCAATGCTTCCATCAACATTGTATTTGGTCTTGTAGACACATTTACATCCAACACACTTTTTTCCTTTGGGTAGCTTTACTAGCTCCCATGTATCATTATTTTTTATAGAGGTTATTTCCTCTTCCATGGCTTCTTACCATACATTTTGAGTACAAGCCTTCTCATAGCTAGTTGGTTCTAGCTGTGCACTAGCCAATAAAGCATAATTGACTACATCTCCCTTAGGATCTTGGGAGTTATCATCCCCATACAATTGCAAATTTTTAAGTTGTTGCAAAACTATATTCATTTCACTAGCTTGGCTTCTAGTGAATCTTCTCTGGAAATTTTGATCCAGCATTTGAAAGGATGGATGATGTTGTAAAGTTATTTTGCCTCTTGATGGAGAGTCACTGTCAATGTCCATCGGTGAAGAACTTACCGATCTCTCGTGGAGAAGGACTTGGAGTGGCGGTTGAAGTACTTGATGTAGTACTCCTGCTTGGGCTTGGAGGGGGTGGTGTGCCTTTGCTTTTATTGGGAGAAACCTGTTGTATCTGTTGTACCTGTGAAGAATTTACATCTTAGGACTCATCATCAACAAAAATTCTTTGATGACCCCATTCTCCTCCTTCATCAAAAATTACATCCCTGGAGAGTATAATTTTATAAGTCTTGGGATTGTAGAGTCTATATGTTTTAGTAGACTCACAATACCCTAGAAATATACAAGCTTGAATTTTGGGATCAATCTTCTTCCTTTTCTCATCAAGAATGTGTGCATATTATAAAGAACCAAAAACTTTGAAGTGCTTTACATTTGGTTTCTTTCCATACCACCCCTCATAAGGAGTGATTCCATCTAAACTAGAAGTTGAACTTCTATTTAGAATATATACACTGGTTCTTACAGCATCGACCCAATACATATTAATTAGATGCTTAGTCTGAAGCATCGTTCTCGCCATCTCAACTATAGTGCGGTTCTTTCTCTCTGCCACACCATTCTCGTTGTGGGGTATAGGCGATAGTGAATTGCCTTTTGATCCCACTTGCTTTACAATATTTGAAGAATTCTTTTGAGGAGTACTCACCTCCTCGATCTGTCCTAAGACATTTTACAAAATACTCACTTTGTTTCTCTACATTGTTTTTGAAATCTATGAAGCAATCAAAAGTCATCTTTATGTTTCAAGAAATAAATCTAGCACATTCTAGAGAAATCATCTATGAAAGTGAGAAAATATGAATTATTTTCGATACTCTTTGTCTGCATTGGACCACAGATGTCCGAATGCACTAACTGAAGTGGATAGCTGGCTCTCCACACTTGTCCTTTTGGAAACTTAGACCTTGAGTGCTTTTCCAAAGCACATCCTTCATAGACCTCCTTTTGTTTGTTGATTTTGGGAAGTCTTGTCACCATAGCTTGATAAGTTAACAGTTTCAAGCTAGAGAAATTAAGGTGACCATATCGCAAGTGCCAAAGCACACTTGGATTTGCTATAGCTACATTTGCAAGTTGAGCTCTCCCTGGCTTGCCAAATTTGAGAGGGAATAACCGATTCTTGGTCATTGAGACCTGTGTGAATGACTCGATTACAATTATTTTTATCAAGAATGGTACATTTTCCTTCATCAAAAACAAGTTTGTAATTATTCTCCATCATTTGCCCAACGCTTAGCAGATTATGTTGGAGCTTTGGAGTGTAGTAGATGTCATTCACTTTCTTTAGTCCTTTTTTTGGAACCTCCATGGCTCCAATGTCTTCGACTTGCAAAGCTTTATCATCCCCTAATTTGATTTGGGATTTGTAAGTGGAATCTAGAGTAGCAAATAGATTTTCTTTGCCACTCATATGGTTTGAGCAACCAGTATCCAGAATCCATGTGTCATTTAGATTTGTTCTGATTGTTCATATGATAGAAAAATATTAGAGTTATCATCTTCTTCTCCATAATTTCCATATTGACTGCTGCTGCATTGAGAAGATTTTGACCAGCAGTCGCGAGCAAAGTGACCTGGCTTGCCATAGTTAAAACAAGTTGTTTTGGACTTGTCACTTCCTCATCCTTGATTTCCACTTCATCCTAGATTTCCTCCTCGATTTTGGTTTCCACCTCTATTCTGATTGCCTCCTCTGTTGGAGTTGCCTCCTTTGTTCTGATTGCCTCCTCTGTAGTTGCCTTTGCCTCTACCTCTTTGCTGGCCTTTGCCTTCACCTCTTCCACGTCCTCTTCCAACATTTTCATTGGATGTGAAGGCTTTATCATTGCCTCCATAGCTGGTTGAAGGAGATTCCTGTAATCTCTCTTCATGAGACATTAACGACCCAATTAATGCATCAAATGTTAAAGTGAAAAGATCTTTTGACTCTTCTATGATTATGGCTATGTGATTCCATATTTGAAGAAGTGTTCATAACACTTTCTTTACAATTATTTCAGGTTTAATTTCTTCACCAAGAGTAACCATTTTATCAACTACTGCCTTGACTCTGAAACAGTAGTCACCAAATTTTTTGTCTTCTTTCATTTTGATATTTTCAAAATCTCGTTTCAGTGTTTGAAGCCTCACTTGATCACTTCCCTGGAATCCGTATTTCAAAGCTTTCCACGCATCTTGTGCAGTTATACAAGCGGCTATTCTAGGGAATATAATTTTCTCCAATGCTGCTTGGAGATGATAAAGAGCAAAAGAGTTGCTCTTTTGTGCTTCTTTCTTTGTTTTCTTATCTGCGGCACTCAATGTAGCCCAATCTGTGGGTTTTGTGAAACTCTCTTCTATTATATCCCACAAACCTTTTTCTATGAGCAAGGTCTTCATTTTGATAGACCAATACTCGTAGTCATACTCATTGAACTCCTGGAATTGGTAGATTGTTATGTGAGGCTATAGTTACTAAAACACTCTTTATTTATCGGTTACAATAAAGCACTCTGCTTTTTCAAAGAAGGAAGAAGAGATTACAAATTTAAGTCAAATCTGACTTGATTCACTCTTTCACTGATTTCTTGTTCCTCTTGCTGTGGCGATGCTATTTCTTGATTCACAAAATTGTCTGCTACTTGTTCTTCATCGTCATTGATCAATATTATCTCTGGTGATTCTGGTTCTAGAATTTCCACTGAATTATTGTAATGAGTATTTTATGATTCTTGTGGTGCAACTTCTATGGATTCGGATTGCTCAAATTGACTCCCAAAGGAGTTATCTTTAGAGTCTACCTTGTACCCTAAGTCCGGATGCCTTTAGTGTGCAATTACTGCGTTCTGCAACTGATTAAACATAGTATGTAGCCCATAAGCTCTCACTTTTTCATCAAAATTTTTGGTGTTTTCTCTCACCAAAAGTGCACATAGGGCATGATAACAACCACTTGGTCTTATCATCAATGCCTCTTTACAAGTTTTAGTTTGATCCTTTGTCTCTCTTTTACAAGAAAAAACACTAAGCCTCTCAGGCTTGTTACACAAAATTTCTAGTTTGTATAGCCTCCTAGACTATCACAATATGCTTTTACACTACAATTTTGATTCCTTGAATCAAGTGTAAAGCTCCTTCTTTTACAATTAGTTGCCTCTTAGGCAATGTTCTTAGAAAAAAAAAAAGTATATAATTTTCTTTCAATAATAATTTTAAAAATTACTATAATAATATGTTATTTAATAAAAAAAATATATTGGCCTTTTTTAAAAAAACTTTAAAAAACAATATAATTTTGATTTATTAAATAACTTTACTATATAACTTAAAAAAATTAGAATGAAATAAATTAAAATTATTAAAAAAAAAATTGAAGTGGCTTCGAATGCCGATTTTAACTAAGCAAAATGACTGTCACATTTAGAACGCGCGACCACCTCTATGCAAGTTTCGACCTTTACCAAATGCACTACAAGCCAAGCTTTGGCTTTAAACTACCTTGCTTCTATTTGAAGCATACCCGTCTTGATTTTTTTTTTAAACTTCAAATGAAATATCCCACATGCACTGTGCATGGGGATATTTGGGGTTTAAAAGAGAGAGAGCGCGGATGAATGTTCAGGCAATCAAACTTGCCCCTTTTACCCCTTATCTCCTGCGAATCTCCTCTCGCCAAGTGTCACCTACGAAGCTCCTCTCGCCACGTCACCCGCGAATCTCCTCTTGCCAAGTGTCTGCTTGTCAATTGCCCGCCACGTCAGCCTGTCAGTCCAGTCTGTCCTCGAGCTTCGAACCTGCGGGACTCCACTGCGTGCCACGTGTCCTTCGTTGGTTTGTGCCTCGAACTGCGTACTTCTTGTGGGTCTCCTCTTGACCTCGCCTCGGTTCACGCTCTACGGGCCCTCTTGACCTCCTCAAGAATCGTGCCTCGCCTATGAACTCACTCCTATGGGCCTTCTCGACCTCCTCGAGATTCGTGCCTCACCTATCGATCTCCTCGGGCTCTGTGCCTCGCTTGTCTTGCCTCAGATCTGATACCAGATGTGAATAGCTCATGCTCATTAGATTTAGTCAGAAAAATTACAAGGTTTAAATAGTCTGCTAACATATGATTAACGAGAATTAAGTAGGAGGAAGCAAAATTTAATTAAACAACCTAAACTAAATATCCTGCCGCCCACTGTGTCGACCACTGAGCTGACTAGGATGTCGTCTAAGGGGGTAAAATGGGTAAGGTCAAAACTAAAGTTGACCACTTTTTTAAACCATTTTTACCATTTAACTTCCAACAGATGCAAGGCATAAATAGTAGAGGTGAAGTTTTGGAATTGTGAAAGCTGCTATAGAAAAATATCAAGAAATATGCTAAATTTTGGAGTAATTGTATTCATATAGAAATTTGAAAAGATCCAAAAAATGAAAATCAAGAATTTATATATTTAATGTAAAATGATGTAGGTTTCTAGCTATAACATCTCAATTGAGATGAGAAGTGTATCTATTTGTAAACTCTTAAGCTCTAAAGAAGAGAGATGTAATTTGTCAGGGGTGGGGGACTCGAGTACAATCCCTTATTATCCAGCAAAAAAAAAATAATAATACATCCTTATATTTCATTACAAATAATCATGCTTTCTAATTATTAGAAAGTACCCTAGTTTTATATTTCCATTATAGCATAATTAAAACTTTCGTTCTTTAATATTAAAGATCAATCAAAATGATATTTAAAGAAAGAAAACAACTATGCATCATAATTACTCAATATTCTTTCTTATTTCTTTAAATGACAATGAAACCCCTTTTTTTAATTCACTTCATTTCATTTTTAAAAAATCATATGTAACAAAACCCTCACCATATTTATTTTCTTTAAATAAACCATTATAAATATAAGGTCACACTTCCTATATCCCTTTTACCACTAACCAAATAGCATTGTTTAATTTCAATTGCCCCTTATGTCATTCAAACCCCCCTATACGCCTTCAAAAAGTATTAACCTGACTTAAATGAAGCAAGCACATTCAAATTTAGGTGAAATCTCATGGACATACCAAACAAGGTAAAGATTAAAAAACAAATGTTGGTCTCCTTTGACTCCAAGCGTGCGGTCAAACGTCGCATGGCCCTACGACATGTATTAGGACTCAATGGACTCGCTCAGGGCATTTTAATTTTTTTTAAAAGGTAAGGTTTGATTTATAAAGATAAAACCCTAGGTGTAATACGTGAGTATTTCGCACTCGGCCCGCTAGCGCTCACAATACAGTGAATATCTATGACGTAGAGCTTTTAGGTACGTCTCTACTGGCATCTTTGAACCTGAAACAAAAGAGAGAGAAGCTTCTACTGAACATAGTTTGGGGTAATTAAAAAATTCAGTTTTAATGGTTTTTAAAAGGGTTTTGTATGGTTTTTTAATTCTCTGCACACTGTAATTTATTCATAATACAGGAAGAGAATACCATTTTCAAATCAAATCAAATGTTCTAACCATCAGGTAATGAAGGTACTTCATTATTTTGAAGTGATTGGATGACGCAAAACCTGTTGATGTTGCTCCTCGTAGTGTCCCCAAACTCTTTATCTTTTGTTCTCAAAAAGAGTCTCTCTTCTCTTCTGTAATTGGGTTCTTAAGGTGCATGGAGATTGTCAGTCCATCTTGACGAAATGAACTTTTCAAACCACCCAAAACGCAACTCATATTCTTTTAATCAATGCACTTTCTTTCACAATATTACTTAATGTTTTGATTTTTTAATGTTTATAAAGTATTATTATAAATATTAATAATTCAACTTTATTAATATTTAATACAACATTAGAAATATTAATAATTATAAATAAGTCCACCTTATTAATATAATTTCAACATTAGAAGTTATTAGAAATTATGAAGTGTTTTAATTAATTTTTTTTCATCAGTGGAACTTTTATCATACAAAGCAACAAATCAAAAGTGCAAGGAAGGTAAACATACACGCAAACCAAAACAAGCATTTGTCACAGAAGATTTCATCATAACTCCCAGGTTATCAACTTCTATTTTAAAATGGCTTCATTGCCCTATTATGGCAACTTCCTTGCCAATAGTTTAAATTTAATCAAGAAGATATGAAATGTAATTATACATAGTAACCACTCGTTACCTTAGGTATATCTTACCCTGGAGCCATTGTCACATCATTTACCTTTTCTGGTATCTTGTTCTTGGTGGTCAACTTCTTCACCCACCTATGAGAGCACCTGGTCCTGCATCCAAGCACAACATCAACAATACCATATCCACATATCATATAATCAAAACAACAAATACATAAAATCATCCAAATGCATCAAAACTAAGTATTAAATCATCATTTATCAATACATAGTTTATCTCATAAAAGAGTCCTTCCAAGGTGGGTCATGGCATACTACCCCCCTTGGACTAAACATAGCCTTTTGTGTTTATCCTAAAATAAATATTAAATGTCATTTTCATTCAAATAAATAAGGAAAATATTTTTTCACCTCATCCACTTTTTTCCAAGTGACACTTTTCTCAAAATATTGATCCCATTGGACCTTGCACTATTATAGAGTTTGTTTCCTCATCATTTTGGAACAAAACTCTAGAATCTTAACAGGTTTCACCTCAATGACTGATGGATTTACCATCTGCAATTTAAAAACATTCCACACCTGATTGAGACCAACAATGTACTTCCTAAGCAAGGATACATTAAAAGTGTCGTGGATATTTGACAAGTTGGGTGGTAAAGTGAGACGATAGGCTATTGGACTTATCCTCTCAATAATCTCAAAAGGCCCAACATATCGAGGATCCAACTTAGTAGATTTTATGGCACTTTTCATGGGTTTAACTCTTAAGAATACTCTATTTCCCATAAAGATTTCTCTAGGTGATATTTTCAAATTAGCATAGCTTTTCTAGATGATCGACAACTTCCTTAAGCCTTTGTCTGATCATCCTGAATTGTTCCTTCATCACTTGGACTGCGTCCGATACGATGACAACTCGATCCTTTGGATTATCCCAAGATAGAGGAGTCCTACATCTCCTACCATACAAGGCTTCAAATGGGGCCATCTTCAAGGAAGCATGATAACCATTATTATAAGCAAACTCTACTAGATGCAAAAAGTCTTCCCATCGAGACTTTTGATCCATGCAGTACATGCAAAGCATGTCTTCCAAGACTTGGTTAACCCTTTCAGTTTGACCATCTATTTCTAGATGGTATGCAGAATTTATGTTCAGCTTTGTGCCAACTACACGATGATGAGCTTGTCAAAACTCATGTAAATTTAGAGTCCCTGTTTGAAATAATCACTTCAAAAAACCCATGTAACCTAAATATTTTCTTATAAAACCTATTTTCCACCACTAGAGCATCATCCTTGGTGCTCCCTAGTATAAAGTGTGCAACCTTGGTCAACTTATTGACCACCACTAGAATTGCATCATGTTTGTACCTATTCCTAGGTAATCCCATGATGAAGTCCATGGATATGACTAGTCATTTTTGCATAGGTATATCATGTGGGTATAATAGCCTTGTCGGATGTATATTCTTAGCTTTCACTTTCTGGCATTCTAGGCATCGAGCGATAAAATAAGTGATATATTTCTTCATACCTATCTAGTATAAAGTATTTTTGTATTCTAATGATCAGTCCTTAATTCAAAAGGCTTTCCTAGCAGGTAATATCACCAAATATTAAGAGCGTGCACTACTACCACTAGCTCTAAATCATGTGTAGCACAATTTACTTCATGTTTCTTGAATTTCCTTGACTCATATGCTACGATTGAATCACCCTAGGATATAACTCCTCCTAAACCTTCCAAGGAAGAATCAGTACAAATTGAAAAATCCCCCTAAGGATCTAGAATTTTTAGAATATGTGCAGTGGTAAGCTTTTGCTTAAGCAACTCAAAAGTGGCTTCACACTTGTCTATCCACTTATATTTCCTTTCCTTTGCAGGTTAGTGATAGAGTAGGCTATTTTGGAATAATCCTTCACAAAATGCCTATAATACCTTGTCATACCCATGAAGCTCTGCACTTCGGTTACATTAGTGGGCGATGGCCAACTCAAAATGGTCTCTATCTTCTTTGGATCTACAACTATCCCCTTTGCAGATATGATATATCCCAAATACTACACCTCCGGTATATAAAAGTCACACTTTGACAAATTTCCATAGAGTTGGTTCTTCCTTAACAACTTGAGCATGATTCTCAAATGCTTGTCATGCTCCTTCGTATTTCAGGAATATATCAAGATATTATCCAAAAATATCAAGATAAACTGATCCAAATTTTTTCTAAACACACTATTCATTAGATTCATAAAGGTTGTCAGTGCTTTGGTCAACCTAAAAGGTAATACTGTGAACTCATAATTTCCATACCTGGTCTTAAAAGTAGTCTTGTTAGTATCCTCCTCTCGGATCCTCAATTGATGGTATCCTAATTTCAAATCAAAATTTGAAAATATGGGGGCACCCTTAAGTTTATCAAACAAATCTTCAATCCTGGGTAAAGGTACATATTCTTAATAGTTGCTTTGTTCAACATTTTGTAGTCTATGCATAACCTTAGCGAACCATATTTCTTTTTGACAAAAAGAATAGGTGCACCCCATGGTGACACATTGGGTTTAATCAATCATTTTTCCAGTAAATCATGAATCTCAATAGGATTCATCCTATAAGGAGTTCTATGAATGGGTTTTGCACCTAGCATCGTTCGATAGTGAAATCAAATTCATGCTTAGGTGGTAGCCTAGGGAGATATTTAGGAAATACATTCCTAAACTCATGCAATAATGGATGTTTCCTAAAGGATACTCTTTTTTTATCATCCCCAATGTTATGGTTCAAATTAATGACATAGACCATACTACCTTTCCTAATAACTTTCTTTAGTTGCATTATAGAGATCAACTAGGGTCAGAAAGACCCTTGCTCACTATGGATTCTCAATCTCTATTTTATCTTTATCTGAATAGTCTAACCATCTATCTTAGAAATTAATTAAGGCTCCATGAGCCTTTAACCAATCCATTCCAATTTTAATTCCACCTAGGCTTCCTAAAGTTGGAGAATAATAACCCCACAATATTTGTATATCGTAGAGACACCCCATTATTTCAAGCTAATTGCTTTTCTTGCTTTGCTCTTATTCTTGTTTCATATAATCCGCACTTTTCCTTTTTCTCATTACTTGTCGATCCTCTTCTCACAATTTGACATAGTTAAAGTAATTCATATTTGACTATAGAGTGCTATATTTGACTATAGAGTGGTTTCACCAAGAGTTTATAGTTTGTGCAAGTTTATTGCTAATATGATCTTAGGATCTACTCCTAAGATAAACTTATGTGCTTTCATTTTCTCATCAACCTCATATACCAGTACATACTTGAGCAACTTCACAGAATTCTGGTATTAAATATCCACCGTCTTTGTTCCTTGGTGAAGTGTGGAGAATTCCTCAAATTTCCCCACACAATATTGTTCTAACAAGGAGCATTTCTTGTAGGCTTGAACAATGCCATCCTACTAAATATTCATTGTCTAAATATTTTGACTAGCTTTGAAGGTATTCCATCATTCCAATCTTGTATCCTTTAAGTGGAGGGTAGACCAAAAAGTTTGGATTACTAAATAATAATTCTTCATGGAGTCTTTCGTCCTTTCCAATAAACTTGGATACTCTGATATTTTTCATTTCCCTATATAGCTCTGCTTCTACACAAGCTCTACTTTCTTGATCTTTTGAAGTAGGATCCTCCTCCAATCTACCCTCAATTTTTGTTTGAAAGTCTAGTTTACTATAGTTTTCAACAACTACCTTTGTTGGTCCATTTGTTCCCTTTGCATTTCTACCTCTTCCTGTAGTAGGGAACTACAACAGTGAGGTTCCCCACCTCTCTATTAGAATTTCCATAATTATTTTTTTTCTGGTTCCATATTGCCTAATTGGCTTTGGATTTTAAGAAGATTCTCTTCTTCCTCTCCTTAACTTGGGTGTCATTTCTTCTGGCCACACAAGGAGTTGAATAAGTTATAATTTCTCCTAATTGTACTTCAAAAGGTTAGTTATATCTTCCCATGAACTATCTTATACCATTAACATTCTTTTGGTAATGGTCACAGTCACACTTGTATCTCCATAAGGTGCCATTTGTTTATGACTATTATAATTTTACTAATAATGATCTTAGTCATGCTTGCCCCACTGTAAGGTATTTTTTTCCTTATCCCTAAAAGGAGTTGAGTTAGGTTACAATTTCCTCCAAATTGTACTTCTAACTTCTAGTTAGTTTAATCATCCTCATGAACTAACAAAAAAAGTATTATCATCCCCTGATAATATCAATGGTCACACTTACTCCACGTAAGGTGCCATTCCAAGAGTATTATCATCCACTGATAATATCAATGGTCATACTTACTCCATGTAAGGTGTCATCCCCAATGGAAGATTATTTTCTTCCACAAGTCATTCATCAAGTCCAACCAATCCTAAGTTTCACTTCATGGAAGCTACTAGTCCTACGACCTAGAGCTCTGATACCAACTGCAACAATCCAAAACTAACCAACCTGGGAGAGAATTTTTTTTTGCAAAAGAAATATTGACAAGGTTCTCCAAGATGTTTTTATTACAGGATATCTAATTGCAAGGTATAACCACATTTCAAGATATCAACGCTGCAGATGTTTCTCGAGTAGATAGGATAGGCCAAGCTCTTGTATTATCTCTGGGTTTTACCTTGTACACCTTTGCATCTTAAAGGATGCTTTTATATGGTATCCCTATTTCTTTACACTTTTTGCAAATGTAGGACAACTTGACCATAGAATTGGATTAACCTCATATCGGTATTTAGAGAAAATGGACATCATATTCCCATAACCCATCATAAGCCAATCTATGATGGTTTCTTGGGTGTAATATCTTTTTGCCTAGTTAGTTGCACCTCTGCAATGAACTACTAGCCCTTTGTGCTTGGTTATTCCATATTCACAATGGGTTAACCAATGTTATCACCACTCCACATAGTTGATTCATATGGGTTCTATGAGCCTACCCGCCCAACTTACCATCACTAAATCCTTCTTGCTAATGGGTTCCAAACCTTCACAGTTGGAAGAAAGATTCAAGCTACACCACTTAAATCTTTTCCAAAGACTCCCTTTCTTTGGGTTCACTTTGAAGATCCTTGATTTAAAATACCCCTTGCAAGACTCTTAGGTGTTGCTCCCCACAACTACCTCATGTTTAGTTCCATATTTTAGGTTCTTCTAGACTTAGCTAACTAAGAGTACCCCCATAGAAATAAACCTAAACTTGTAGAAGGAACATAGAACCATTCAAACCACTTTCTCTTGCTTTCTATCTCTCATTATAGCATTAAACATTCTTTCACTTGCTATCTCATTACCATTTACATGTTTAACATCAAGTATAACATCTATTCTTTAACATCTATTCTTTCAAAGGATGTACATGATATTTAAAGCATACATTTCATAATGATATAATGAGATTTTGATAATTATTTAAAAGGGAATAAATTGATTGATCGAGCAAAACCTGTCAACTGCCTTGAAGAAATTAAGCCTTTATTATTGGCATACTCGTACAAGTGTGGCATACTAATTTGGATGGCTTGCTAGTTCGACACACTTAGGCTTAAGTGGTGCCATGAATGGAAAGAATTGTCTAGGTTAAGATATTTGTTTATAAAAAATATTGTTTATTTAATATAATAATTATTTAAATTTATTTTAAGAGGATTTTAATCTTAATTTTTTATTTAAAGTTCTTAAGTCTTTAAAATTAAACCTACTCAAGTTAAAAATTGGAAAAAAGGTAGAGTCGTGGTGGTTGAGGATTGATGGTTGTGATAAAAGGTAGGCTACTCCATATGTGGAAATCCTTTATTAAAAAGATTTAGATAGAGGGATTTTTTTTAAATAAACTTATATATGTAGGTGGAGATTGCTTTAGTCTTTATAAAGTTGTTTGTTGAAGTTTCATATAATTCTAAACAAATAAAGAAAATTGTCTATTTTATTTTGAAAAATTGTTGCCTTACACCAACCTTTTTCAAGGTTTCCTTTAGAATGATTTTAGCATCTACTCTTTCATCACATACCTATAGATCCATACATTTTAGGAGGATCAAAACTCCATAATTCGATCACCCATTGGTCCATTTGATCATCTTAGATGAAGGGATGTACCTCATCAACAAAAACCTTCGACTTGGACCACTCTTCTTTTGACACGAGAATCCGTTCAATGTTTATCCCTAATGTTTGTAAGTGTTCCACGTGATGCAAGTAGAGTGGATTTGATTGGATATTTATCCTCATCCCATATAAATTCCTCAAGACGATGAGAGACCAATCTAAGTACAAATATCCTCCTAATTTAGTTGTAAATTATCTCAATAAGTATATGCAAAAAGATGCAGGGAGATCAATTTTTACTGTATCTTGTGTTACTATCAAGCTCAAACAGGCATACAAAGTGAGTGGAAGTTCTTCTATCACTCCTAATATTTGGACCACACTACCATCCAATTGCACCATCATCTTTTTAATAGGATGACAGTCCATACCTAACACATTCACCACTTGTTTCAGCATGACAAGGTACTTGCCCCATAATCTATAGTATAATTATGGATCAACTTGTCTTTATAGATTGGGAACAAATAGAAAAAAGTGGGTTTAGGCCCGCTCACTCTTGGACGTAATATTTGTAAAAACATTGATGCCTTTTGCTATTTTATCTTATTTTCCTCCTCTAGTTCCTTCTTTATATTTGCATTCTGCTTAGGAATGGACAAGATATCCCATATGGGTTTAGCTATTGTGGATTTATTTTGGTGATCAACCACATAGAATGATCCAATAGAACTAATTTTTTGAGGAGCACTTGACATTCATTGAGCTCTAGGCTTGTATACAATTGATTGAGAAATTTTTACCGATTCAAATTGGGGAGTGTGCTGCTTTAGTTATCTTGGGGCTCTTGGCTTGTTAACTATTGGAGGTTTTGATGTGCTTTGCTTTGGTGGTGCTATGATAGGAGGTTATCTTTTGGGCTTACTAACCTTTTTCATAGGTCTAGGGTTATATGGTTGCTCTTTGCCTACTCTTTTATAGCCAACCTTTTTGCCCTTATCACATAGTCCACTCAAACTTGTGGCTTGTTGACTACTAGATTACTTGCTCCATCAGATATCGTGTATACTTCCTCCTCATCCCATGTTACTAGGATCTACTCTTAAGGTGCACAAATCTATAGGTTGGTTATCATTTGTGACCCAACACCCGAATAAGATATAGATACCTAGGTAGGCATAATTTCACTTTTCATGGTTGCAGTTAGCTGGGAGCTCTCTCTATGATAGATCTAGCTAGAGTAAGCATTTAGAGTTGGGCAGTTCCAAGAAGTAGAATTCTCCATATAATTGTTCTGGATGGAAGTTATCTCCATGGAAGGCTTAAGAGGCACTTGTTTTAAAGGGGTTGAGACTGACACCATTTGCTGGTTATGGCTCTATGCTCGGTCTGCATCCTGATTGACCTGAAATTGGGGCCTTGGATAACCATTATAAAGAGGTCTATTGCCCTGGTTGCTTTACTAGAAGGAAGCTCTTGGGTTATTCTGATACTAAAACCTCTGGTCATTTTTTTTCTTCTTATGGACAACATCTCATTAATGACTATCTTGATAAAAAAATTTATTACTTCAAACTCAAAGTTGTTTGAAGTAGAGGGAGTTGGTACAATAGGGGGAATAGGGATTACAAGTAAAATTGAGGTTGGTTGAAAGGTTATTGGTTGGATGGCTTGAGGATGCTAATATGGATATTGAATACTTAGAAATATAGGCATTAGGGGCCTAGGGGTAAACATTCCAATTTGGATCAGGTTATTTTCATCTTGGATGGCTAAGCCATAGGCATATGGCATAGAATTTACTTCCTTGACCTTAATAATCATGGATGTTTTGGAATCTCAAGCCTTGAAATAAACTATAAATGCCATACTTTAGATGGGATAAATGCCATTGAGTATTTTGTACCATGCCTTGTGAATGTACCACCTAAAAGCCTTTCCTCTGAATGATGCCACCACCAATCTCAGAGTCACATTTTTCTCTATCACTTTATGAAGTGCACACAGACTGACCATATTTTGTAGGTGTTCAATAAAAGTTGTCATATCTTCCCTAATGTAGTATGAGAGAGATTTTAGTGTAGATGTTGTAATATCATACCATATTATAAGTGAAGCAGAAGGTCACAATGAACCTCTACCATTTCAAGGAAGGAATATTTTGGGTGGTTGAGCAATCATGATATGGCCTCAACCTCTTCTTCTTCTTCTTGGAATAGTATTAAGCAATGGGAGCAATGCGTGTAGATTAACAACAATAAATGATCTAGTTGTAGGTCTCTCATTCATAACATTTTAATTTTTTTTCTTTGAGAAGAGTCACCAAGTGAATACAACATTTTCTCTTTAAGCAGGTAGACTAAGATCTTCATCATGATCTCAATCTAGTATATATATAAGTGAATTCTAGATATTCGTCTTTGAGCGAAGTCTCTATGTGAGATTTTTTATATGTTTTGATCAATCATATAGGTAGGGACCTTCACTAATATGTTTTTTTTTTATAGTGGGACCAATAAAACTAAATCAACTGGGTCCCACCAAGTATGCCAATAAACTATTGTCCCCTCTGATTATCATTGACATGATATGCCAAGGACTGAAAGACCCAATGATCATGCCTCACATGGAGAGATATAACAGGGTAGATTTGAGAGCACAAGAAGTGGCTTGATCATACTCCACTAGAGTTTTTTACAAGGTCAAATCCCTTCATTTTCTTTTGTATAATAGTCTAGACCTAAACCTTAAGTGGTTTTGCGAGTAAGCTTTTGAGCCCTCACTTTTGGCATGATTTGTAATATTCATACTTATATACATACAATGGAAGCCATGACTATTGGGATTTTTCTATCCCATTTCTTATTATATATATATATATATATATATATATATATATATATATATATATATATATATATATATATATATATATATATGTATGTTTATACGCATGTATAAGAGGCCTTGACTATCTAATTTTATCTCATTTCTTGTATGTGCAATTTGTCCATGCTTGTCAAGAAGGGAAAGTGTTCACTTTGAGTTGTTGATGCATTAGAATCACATGTTGACTTATCCCATTGTTATGCAAAATAATATTATGATATTGGCACATCACCCCTAATTAGCTTAGGATTTTTATTTTTCTCTATTTCCTATGGTTTTTCTTTTCCTTTTCCTTTATGCACCAAAAACTAGGTAGGTTAGGTTAGAATAGAGAGCACTAAAGATCACATCTTAAAAAGAGTTGACCTTGTAAAAAACCCTAGAGGCAGTTCGATTGAACCGCTTCTTGTGCTCTTAGATCTGCCTTGCTATGTTGTTCCATGCAAGATGTAATTGTTGGGTCATCCCATCCCCCATATTTGGTGATTGCAACAATCGAAGAGGACACCAATTACACTGTAATTAAGTTAATTAAGCCATATTGAACTAGATATTTTATCAGGTATATTCTTCATTTTCCTTTCTATGAAAGATATTTCTCATCTTCCTTTAACTATTACATTTCTGCAATTAACTCCTTGATACTAAGAGAAAATCTCGCTCATCCAATTACCTTCTCAAATTTGTTTTTTTCCAAGATGAAAATCAACACTAAAATTGGCTAGAATATTTGTGACTCGATTTCCATTTCTATAAATACATTGTCTATAAAAACTTGCCAATTCCCTAATACCTATTTTTTTAAGGGTTTTATGCCTCTAATATTCCAAGATATCATTTTTATCATCATTTTTATTTGTGGTTTTAGCCCCATTTTTTGTTAACACTTGTGGTATTTGCTTTTGTTTTCCCATATCAATATCCCTCTAAGCATCTTTTTCTCTTTGTTTTCATTTCTTGGGTCTTCCTCTCTTTTTTTTTTCATTCCCACCAACACTTGCTTTTTTCAATTGGTTATATAGGATTGAAACGATCCCCACCCATATTACATCATCACCACATAGTGGTATTACAACAAATCTTGGATATTATCCATGTATCACTTGGCAATATTTGAACCTTGGTCTCCTCCTTAAATGTTGAGGAATCTAATCGGTTGAGCTAATGCCACTTGATATTCCCACCAACACTTCCATCTTCATCATTCTCTTCTATTTTTTTACACTACTCATATTGAGACTTATCATCTATAGGTTTGCCTTGCTTTGAAGGATGTGAAGTGCAAGGAATAACCTCAAAAGAACTTTCTTATCTATGTTGCCTTAGAAACCATAAAGTTTAAGGATAATCTTGTTGAAGTATATTACATTATTTGGTACATGCTAATGTACCCTATGGTACCTTCATGGTACAACTTGTAAATATTAGATTAGGTTTGAATCATAGTTTAGAGTGTGAGTATTATTTCTCCTTTCATGTAAGTGTCATGTAAAATTGTAATGTGCAGGAAATGCATAAGTGCCATATGAGTGAGTGCAAATTTAAGTTTAGTCTATGTGCACAAGTGTCTTATATGTAAGAGTGAAAATATGTAATGTAAAGATATGCACAAGTGTATTATATTAGAGTGTGCAAAGTGAAGGTCAATAGTCATGTCTAGGTGTGCATACAATATAGAGTCATGTATTCATAAAGTATGCACATGTCCGATAGAGAAGCCAATAGTCATGAGACTTGGCATATGGAAAGGAATATTCAAGTATCCAAATATTCATACTACTATGGATATATACTCCATAAGGATGCAAGAATCACAATAAATCACTATCAATTACTATCATATTTGTAAGAGAAAAAGGATTAATAAATATTCCATACATTTTGAGCAATTAATATTGTATGTTATGATATATGCTTTGTACATGTATTATTCAGGCTATCTACATTCATATTTTTTCTTATTATTGAATGTTAGTTGATATATTAGAAGTCTTGATATACATATTAATTTGCTCATATTATTCTACTCATATCATTATCTTGATATTATTGTATTGTGGCTATATTATATTTGATCCTATGATATTTAACCTATGAGTTTTGTGGTAGTATTAAGGCCTAAAATCAGTGGTATCAGAGCTACTATTTGAGTAACTATTAAAATCATCACCTGACTAGGATCATAGAATTAATTTATCTACTTACAAAAATCGATTTTGTCCAGTTTGATAAAATTGATTTAAAGTTTATCCACTTTAAAGGTATTTCAACTTAGATTCTATAGTAAGGTCATATCGAGTAGAAGGCTAGAGTCTTTCCATGATTATAAAATAACCTGTGAAGACCAAGACTTAGCTACAAAGTCTTTCCACAATTTAAGTATGACCAGTGAAGACCAGGTTTCACCTATATCGAAATATATAATCAAATTTAAGATAGTTGATCATTCAAGGACATAACCAAACCTTGACATTGATTTTAGAGATTAAAGAATTCAAGAGCATTCAAGCCATATTGATAGTGAGAAGGTTTCAAGGACACTTAGAGTTACTTGGGTATAATAGTAACTTCTTTAGCAAGGAGAAGAATATTAATGAGTTATTTAGAGTTGCAACAAAGATTAATCAACAAAAGAGTGAGAAGCTTCCTACAACTAATAGAGAAAAATTTCATCTTCTAAGTGCAAGAGAAAGCAGAACAAAATAAGGATACATCATAGATATAAGTCAAAAAGTAAGCTTTCATCAAGCAGTAGATTAATAAGAGTTGCAAGAATCAGGTTTCAAAAACCTTAACATTTGAGATTTCAGGTCACAGAGAAATGGACCTTGACATAAGATAGCTTCAGGTCTTGGAGATAGACCTTAACATAAGATAGTATCAGGTCTTGAAGATAGGCCTTGACATAAGGTAGTTTTAGGTCTTGGAGATAGACCTTGATAAAAAGGAAGATTTCAAGTCAATCCAACCTTGACATAAGCAAAAAAAGAATATATTAAGGAGAAAGAAAGTTTCAGGTCAATCAAATATTGACATTGGTAGCAAGGAAGATCTCAAGAAAAAAGGTTTTAGGTCACTATAACGTTGACCTTGATATTGCAGATCTATTGAGAAAAATAAAAAGGACTATAGAAGATATTGCAAGCAGAAGCTTAGCTCTAGGAATAAAGAAGGCAAAAGGGCAAGGTTGAATCCAAAATCACTACAATGAAGATACTTACATTTTTGGTATGTAGAGGAATGTCCATCGAATAGTTACATCAAATATTGAGATGTAGAATCTCAAGGACAAATCCATACAACTCAAGGTAAAATATAAAGGTGGAGCTATTTGACTTAAAGCAAAGAAAATAAAAGGACAAACCCATTCAGCTCAAGGTGATGCAAGAAAAAATGTAAGTTGTTTGATTTATTGAATACATAAGTATTGCTAGCTAGCAACAAGCAAAGGAAAACCTAAAGTACATCGAGTGAACGTTGGAACACTCCAACGCAACACCACATAGAGTAATCCAAAATCCAAGAATCATCTTGAGAGCAATTCAAAAGTTGAGAAGCACCCTGAGAGCAATCCATAACCGAGAAGCATCCTGAGAGAAATCCATAGTGAGAAGCATCCTGAGAGAAATCCATCACCAAGAAGTGCCTTAAAAATAATCAAATCGAGTAACACAACATCACCTCAAACTTGTTATTTTGAGATGACCAATGCTAAGAGAATACCAAGTGCTCAAAAGTAGATCGTTAAGATTGGAAGATAAAAGGTTAGAGCCATGAAAACAGGATGTTGGTATCAGGTTGGTGAAGATAAAATTACATTCAAAGATGCAAGGAGGAAGTTAGCATAAGGTTAGTAGAGTCAAACACCAATGTATTCGCTCGCTATATTTTGGAAGAGTAATGCATATGAAGTAATGTTCTACAAGTGAAACACTTACAAGCCACTTGGAAGTGAAACATTCAAAAGGGAATCAACTCTACACGCTTGGAATTGGAATGCCCAAAAGCAAATCTTCCTAGTTACATGTAGCACTCAGTCAAACCCATTAAGAGCAATTCATATGAGCTTTCTTTGGTAAAACACTCACAGTATTATAGCGTTGCGAAGTAAAAACGTGCAAAAGAGATTTCTAAGGTTTTTTTAAATTATTAGGTTTTTTTCAAAGTTTATATTATTAGGAGCAATAAGGATAAGGTTAAATGTTTTATTAAGGTTATATGTGGAGTGATAAGTAGTAATAGTTAAATGTTATCATTGAAGAATAATATTTGTTTATTGGAGTGATAAGTAGAATATAATTTATTTAAGTTACTTTAATTCTTCATTAGGAGTAATAAGGTTTTCAATTCGAATATTTATCTTTGATTAGGAATGTAGTGATAAGGAATGAAAATTAGTTTATTTTAGTTTTAAAGTTTTTTCTTAAGTCTATTTAATTTGTTTTTATTTTTTGAAAAATAAAAATTTGAATATTTGCAAATTTAGTTATTTGGGAGACATAAGGATTTCTACTCCATAGGATTTAAATTAGAAATTGTGTATTATTTAAACCTAGGAGATATAAGGTTATCTACATCAAAGGAAATATATCTTAAAAATTGTTTGCATATCATGGAAGAAATTAAAAATGCATTCAATAATGAAGATATTGTAAATAAATTGAAACTTTATTTTCAAAGAATGATAGATGATATTGATAGTAAGGAGAAATCAACAAGATTACAAAATAATCATGAGGATACAAAATTGGATCTTGTTACTACAAAATCAGAAATTACTAAAATTAAAGATTTTCATTATCTACAACTTATCTACATGGAAAATAAAGAAAGAATAGCTTTGGTTGTACGTAAATGGTTATGCTATTTTACCAAGAAGACAAATGAACTTGAAACTCTAATGATAAATAAAGCAATAAAAACATCTTCAAGATGCATTTATTGTAATATAATTGATCATGAAAAGGAAAATTGCTAGAGTGTAAATCCATGTAAATATTATGGAAGAAAATCTCATTCATCTATTTTCTGTTGGCACAAGGAAAAATATTGTGGAAGATTTAAAAAAAGCATTAGTGTTTTGATTAAATTATCTTTTTCAAATTCTCATTTTTGAAGCATCTTATAAGAGTGGATTCAAGTGTGCAATATCTAAAGTATAGGAAGAGAAACCATTCAAAAAACAAGGAAAATAAAAATAGATCAAATATGGTCTAAATTTGTCTTACAAAGAAATTAGATCACATGTATTGCAAGGTCACTTGTAGATTGAACATCAAGATGAAGACTATGATTGAAGACTAAAGTCTTCAATAACCAAATAATGTAATACGAGAGGTGTTGGAGTATATTACATTATTTGGTACATGTTAATGTACCCCCATGGTACAACTTGTAAATATTAGATTAGGTTTGAGTCATAGTTTAGAGTGTGAGTATTATTTCCCCTTCATGTAAGTGTGTATGTGCAGGAAATGCACAAGTGTCATGTGAGTGAGTGTGCAAATGTAAGTTGAGTCTATGTGCACAAGTGTCTTATATGTAAGAGTGCAAATATGTAATGTAAAGATGTGCACAAGTGTCTTATATTAGAGTGTGCAAAGTGAAGGTCAAGAGTCATGTCTAGGTGTGCATACAATATAGAGTTATGTGTTCATCAAGTATGCAAGTCTTCAATAGAGAAGCCAAGAGTCATGGGACTTAGCATATGCAAAGGAATAGTCAAGTATCCAAAAAGTCATACTAGTATGGATATATACTCTATAAGGATGTAAGAATCACAATGAATAACTATCAGTCAGTATCATATTTGTGAGAGGAAAAGGAGTAATACAGATTTCATATATTTTGAGCAATTAATATTGTAAGTTGTGCTACATGCTTTGTACATGTATGATTCAAGCTATCTACATTCATATTGTTGTTTATTATTGAATGTTAGTTGATATATTAGAAGCCTTGATATACATATTAATTTGCTCATATTATTCTACTCATATCATTATCTTGATCTTATTGTATTGTGGCTATATTATATTTGATCCTATGATATTTAACTTGTGAGTTTTGTGGTAGTATTAAGGCTTAAAAAACCATCAGATCCTCTATAACAATTACCTTCTTATGCTACCCTAAAAACCCTAAATTGCTATGGATTTCCTCCATCCTCATTTTCTTATTATGTTGCTCTTAAAACCTTAAAGCAAGGAATAACCTCAACGCTACTTTCATTTTTTTTCCAATAGAAAAATCTATACATGATGGAAATGAAGACAATTTACCTAGAATAAACTTGACCTCTTTTATTGTCTTTACTTTAAAATTTTCCTCCACATCTTTCTTTGCACTTTTAATTCCTTTTGAATTTTAACATGCACACTGTACTTCTCATCCCTTGAATCCTTATTTGTTTCTTCTTTCTTTTGTCTCTTCGTTTGGAGTGGATTCTCCTTGATCTAGTCTAGCTTCTATTATAGTATGATTTTCTTGGTCCTTCCTTGATGAATTCCCTTGGGGTATATTCAATATTCTTCAAAACATCCTTATTGATAAAATGATATGGAAGTCCAAAAAGCCTAACCCACATTAGAAGCTTTTAATACATTATATCTTGACAAAAAAAATTGACAAAAGAATTCTCACTCATGGTGTTAATTAAAGGGCATCTCTCCCCCTAAACCATGGTCCACCACCTATTATTCTATCTTTGACTTTCGAAGTGGAAAAGATGATGAGGAAAAAAACCTTTAGAAAGAAAAGTTATAGTGTACTTTGAATTCAATCCCCACTTCCACCTCATACAATTTTAAATCTTCGAAAACCTTGGCCAGTATTTGTGGAACTTACCTATTAAATCTATACTTTTAAGAACCATTATATCATGCTTGATCGTCTCATCCATAATAATCACTTATGGTGTAACGTCTATTCCCTCGATCTAACTTGCCATATATTCGCTCTTTCTCTTATCTTTAACTGACTCCATACTTTCAATTAAAACATCTTAAATTACCATTGAAGCTTTCAAATGTAACTTTCCTTCCATAGGACATCTTAAATTACCATTAAGATTTTCAAATGTAACTGTCCTTCCATGCATAGTGAGACTCACTCTTAACTCGTACTTGTTCCTAAATGTGAAGGTTTCTGCTTCCTTTGCAACTCTATTTTTGTTTTTGTATTTAATATCCAAAATCATGTAGAGGTTGATGGAGGACTTCTAGTTTAAAATTATGTATTTTCTTCAGTGTCTGTTTCATGTGACCTCATTCAACTTTTCTCAGACCCAAAAGATCAGATGCTAATGCCAATGATTTCGCTCTACACGGCATACGGAGGCATAAAATATACAGTTTATATATATTTTTGTGCTTGTGAACAATGTGATGTGGTACGTTTAACAAACAATAAAATAAGAGCGGAAAAGTCCCACGAGATGTCCGTGTGCAATGAAGAGTTTTTGAGCAGTCACTGTATAAGAGAAGGTTTCCATGCTTAGAATGCAGACGTGAAGATTGAGAGCAGAGGGGATGGGGAAGGACGAGAGAAATGTAAATTCTCCTCTGTTGAGCAATATTATTATTTATGATGAGTATGATGAGCCAGCGACGAAGAAAGGGTTGAGGGAATGCAAGAAGCTGTGGGAGCTGGCTGCTCCGGCCATTTTCACAGCAGTTGCTCAGTATTCACTGGGGGCATCCACCCAAGTCTTTACTGGTCATCTCACCACTTTAGAACTCGATGCTGTCTCCACTGAAAACATGGTCATTGCAGGCCTTGCATTTGGTGTCATGGTAAGTCACATGTGTTCAAAAAAATAAATCTAAAAGTTAAAATTTTGATACATTTTATTGGTATGTTCATAGATTTTTATTTAAGATATCCAAATTAGAATTAAAGAAAGGAAGTCTCTGTTGTGCTTTAGAAAGTTGGGAAAGAGGTGAGAAAAGTGACTGCCATTTATATTCTAATTGTACTTCACATTTTCAATTTTTAAATATTTTATGGGTATGTTAATGAACTCTTATTAAAGATACCCAAACTAGAATCAAGGGAAGAAAGCCTCTATTGTAGGGAGGACTAGAATCAAGGGAAGCCCTGTTGTGCTCCAAAAGGGTGGCGCCCAGTTATATCTTAATTGTATACGAGTTCTTAAATATTTTATTAGTATGTTAATGTACTCTTATTGAAGATACCCAAGCTAGAATCAACGGAAAACGCCCCTGTTGTAAGAAGGAAGCCCTGTTGTGCCTAAAAAGGGTGGCGTCCAGTTATATCTCAAAAGGGTAGCGGCTAGTTATATCACAATTATACTTTACATTTTACTGTCAATTTTTTTTAAATTAATTTTGATCATTAGTTCTTAAACATTTTATTATATTTCAATTGTACTTCATATTCTGATATTTTTTCCAGTTATATCACAATTATACTTTACATTTTACTGTGAATTTTTTTAAATTAATTTTGATCACCAGTTCTTAAACATTTTATTATATTTCAATTGCACTTCATATTCTGCTATTTTTTTTAAAATAATTTTGATCATCAATTTTTAAATATTTTATTAGCATGTTAATAACTCTTATTCAAAATAGCTAAGTTTAAATAAAAAATGAAACCTCTGTTAGGTCTTCGAAAATATTATATTTCAATTACACTTCACATTCTATTTTTTTGGTTTGAGATTTTAGAGTTTTTGATAATGTTGTAAATGTTGCACCGTCGCAGTGGGGAATGGGGAGTGCATTGGAAACTCTGTGCGGTCAAGCGTTCGGAGCAGGGCAGCTTCATATGTTGGGAATCTACATGCAGCGCTCGTGGGTTATACTCAACTTCACAGCACTCTGGTTGACTCTCATTTACATTTTTGCAACACCCATCTTGAAAGTGTTTGGAGAGAACGAGGAGATAGCTGTGTTGGCAGGTAAATTCTCCCTGTGGATGATTCCTCAGCTGTTTGCTTATGCGGCAAACTTTCCCATCCAGAAGTTCCTGCAGTCCCAGAGCAAGGTCATGACGATGGCTTGGATCTCTGGACTGGCATTGCCATTCCATCTTTTCATAAGCTGGCTTTTCATAGTGAAATTGGGATGGGGCCTGGCAGGAGCGGCTGTGTCTCTCAACATCTCCTGGTGGATAGTTGTGTTAGGCCAACTGCTTTATATCTTATTGGGATATTGCCCTGCTGCATGGACTGGATTTTCTTTCGGTGCTTTTCATGGCTTGGCTGCTTTTGCAAGACTTTCTTTGGCTTCGGCTGTTATGCTCTGGTAACATCGAATCTCAATGGCCATGGATCTTCGTTTTAAATCTTGAAACAGCAAGAGGCTGTTTCTCTTGATAAGAAAAAGGAAAAAGAAAACTGACATTCTCTCTCTTGTGATCTGTGATTGCAACAGCTTGGAGTTCTGGTACTACATGATATTGCTCATCCTGGCTGGACATCTGCCAAATGCTAAAATTGCAGTGGCTGCTACTTCAATTTGGTAATGAGATTCAATTCCAAATCTAATAGCATTAGATAACTTTGAACCAACTATTTCTGCAAATAAAAAGTCCCGTGTTATTCAATGTGTGATGCTATCCTAATGTTCAGGAAGGAGAACAATAGGAAAATGACTTAGTTGTTTTTTTTTCAATGGTTATATAGGATTGAAACGTTCCACCTGTATTACATCCTTACTACATGGTGGTATTACAATAAAGCTTGGGTATTATCCATGTATGGTGGTATTACAACAAAGCTTGGGTATTATCCATGTATGGTTCAGCAAGATTTGAACCTGGTCTCCTCCTTGAAATGTTGAAAAATCTAACTGGTTGAACTAATACCAACTGTTTTTGATTTACTGAAGTGTTTTTTTTTCAATGCAGTTTAAATTTAAGCGGATGGGAGATCATGATATTCATGGGTTTCAATGCTGCAATCAGGTCTGTCAAGTACTATAACCCTTTTCCTTATTTATTTTTATATTTTGTGAATATAGCATTTTTCTCCAAAGTCCACCCTAAACAGCATAATTTTAACTTGCTAACTGCAGTGTGAGAATCTCCAATGAACTTGGAGCAGGACGCCCAAAAGCTGCAAGATTTTCCATGATAGTGGTGGTTTTAATGTCTCTGGTGATAGGCATTGCCTTCATGGTGGCTGTTTTCTGCCTTAAAAATGTGTATGCAATTCCCTTTACCAACAATCCTGAGGTTGTAAGAGTCATCTCCAAACTTGCAACCTTATTTGCATTCACTCTGCTGCTTAACAGTGTCCAGCCAGTTCTGTCCGGTGAGTTATGGGCAAATTAAGACATCATCTTATTTCTCATTTATTGGATTGCCTATAACTGTGTTTTCTAGCATAGATTGACCATATTAATGCTAGTTTCATAGGAATCTAACATTAAGAGGAACTGTATTGTTGTTCAGGTGTGGCCATAGGTGCAGGATGGCAAGCTTTGGTGGCTTATGTGAATATTGGATGCTATTATGTGGTTGGGTTGCCTCTCGGTTTCTTCTTGGGTTCATTCCTAAATTATGGAGTTGAGGTATGTATTTTTATTTGAGACTGCTATGAATACTACAGAGAGAGGTCTAGTTTTTAGATATGAAATGCCAATACATGCATATCCAATACAGAAAGTGTGCTTGTGCATTCCCCTGTCGCTTTTACCTGAATTTAAATTTGCACATACCCATAATTTTATCTAAACATGCATTTATTTTGAAGTATTCTAAAGATGGGAAGCGTTGTTTGCATTGTGAAATAGGGAATTTGGACAGGAATGATTATTGGAGTTGCATTGCAGACACTTATTCTTTCAGGGATTGCGTTGGGTACTAATTGGGAAAAAGAGGTACGTTCTAAACCTCTTCAAAATGTGATGATGAATGAGATGGACATAAGATAAGTACCTCGGATACTGACTTGAAATATATGTATCTAACTCAATGAATGCAGGCTTCACAGGCATTAGCACGCATTCAATTGTGGGGAGGTTCCATGGAGCCATCCGAGGGGATACCGTAGATATTGAAGTTACTTAGAGTATGCACCACAGACAATCACCATCGATTTTAGTTCTATCAATCTTATTGCCAAACACATCTGTGACTTGTAAGCAGTAGAGACAGCGCAGGGATTTGATTCCATTCTCAATTTTTTGAGGGCCTAGAGGACCTTCACTTCATCTCAAGAGGAGAGAAGTTGATCTTGGTTTAACTTGATCTGACATAGCTTTTTCTCACCTGATAAGATTGATTTCTTTCTCATCTTTTTAGAACTGGACAGATATGAGATCCACAGTGAGAGCCAACCTTGGAGAAGAAGAAGATGAGACATTTCATCCAGTTTTGTGCAATTCACCCCTCTTTTGGATAGTTTTTTTTTCTTTTTCTTTTTCTTTGTTTGGTTAATTTATTAATGAGTTTTCACCATTTATGAAATCTCACAGAATTCAAGAGCTAATCGAGCTTAGACTTCCTTTTAAAAGCAAATTTACAAGTTGGTCATAAATCTCAATGGTGACATCTCATAAACTGGAATTTAATGTTGACTTTTATTAAATTTTTTAGTATTTAATTGTGTAGAGGTGGAATGCCAAAGCCTGGTCATTTTCATCGAAAACGTTTAGGGACCTAGAGTTTATAAGTAATGAATGCTAGACGCTCATTATGCATGAGGGGAGAAAATTGAATGTGAGCAAAAATATATACTAAAGAATATTAATTAATATAATCAAGTGTTAAATCAAAATGCTTTGTGAGATATAAGTTATTGAAATGATTACACTTTTCACACTCGAAATCAATCAATACACTCTTAGAAATCAATCAATATACTCTTCAAATTTAAATTCAATCAACATGGTTCATCATAATTTTATGAAATTTACATTCAATTCACATGCTTCATCATAACTTTATTGAAATTTATATTCAATTAACATGTTTTATTATATTTGTAATTAATACCAATTTTTATATTTAAGGGTTTTTATAATATAAAAATTAGATCACAAATTGAATTTGATGTTGAGAGTTTAATTTACAAACAATTTATGGATACCCCTGTCTCCTTGGTGGCGTCCCTTTTGGGATGTTTTCCACAAAAAAAAAAAAAAAAAATTACAAACAATTTTATTGAAAATTATATTCAATTAACATGTTTTATCGTAATTTTATGAATTTGTATATTTTTAATTAATACAAATTTTCATACTTAAAGGCTTCTATAATATAAAAATTGAAGATACCATTTTAATTAGATTATGTTCTTAACATTAGCAATTTTAGATCACAAATTGAATTTAATGTTGAGAGTTCCAATGGAGTTAAATAGTTTCACTATTTAAATAGGATGGATTTATTTTTTAGTAATGATCTCTTTAAAATTCTTTTATTCATCTGCATTCTGCATTATTGCCTTCACGGCGAGGGTGTGCCCACCTTGAGTGGCATTAAATTTAATTAATTCCGCATTCGCTATTTCTATCTCAAATTATTTTCCATTCGATAATTTCATTGTTCGTTGGAATCATTTACACACTGCATTAAGTATTCAGAGTAAGTGGTAGAAGGAGAGGAAGGAGTAAGTGTGCTCTTTCATGTGGTATCAGGTTCAGGCTTCGAGCGGGCATTGTGGTTTTCTCTTCTACCAAAAAATGCAGTCTTAGGGTGAAACTCACGAACAACAACTAAAATCTGAATAAAAAAATAGTAGCCTCACGGACAAACGCACATCGTCGACGGTGATCGCTACACCGTGTTGCATACGTAGACCCTCTCACTTTATTCTGACCATTTTCAAGCCTCCAAACTGTGTCTGTTCATCGATGCAAAACTGCTTACCAGACGTCACCGAACAGAGCCCTGGCCGTAGGCGTGCCCCAAACGACAACACAACAAACCTTGCGCGTTACCTTACGGTGCGTATTAGGTTTAACGAGCACACAAAATAGTGTGAAATCGCTTGAAACCGGAGGAAAACACAGCGCCATACCGGAATACAACCGCGGGCCAATCAGACGTGAAAATTAAATTCTCGGGCTAAGGTTTAAGGTACGTCAAAATTTTTATTTTCTTTCGTGTTGGGATATTTATCCCACATCAACTGTGTGGAAGAAAAAGTGGCCTTTAAAACGTAAGCAGCGCATGTAGTTAAGTGTGACTACGGTCACACACAACTCTTCCTTCGCGTGTAACGGTGCTTCTGTTCTTCGCCAAGTGTCGTCCTTTCGTGTGGTCTTGCGGTCAAGTCAATTGCTCCACGTGTTCTTAAGTTTAGTTCTCCGTGTCGTCCTGCAGTCATCGTTGTATTCTGTTGTTGTCGCGTCCTTCTAGCTATCCACAGTCCAACTGTCACGTGTGGTCGGGTCCTGCATTCGTTGTTGTTATTCTGTGGTTGTCGCGTCCTTCCTAGTCCAGCTGTCACGTTTGGTCGGGTCCCTCCATCGTATCCAGTGCCATATCTCCTTCGTGTCGCGTCAGTGGTGGTGTTTCCTTCGTGTCGTGTCAGGCGTGGTTTGTCGTATCCAGGTTCGGTCTCACTGTCACATCGGGTCATTCGAGTCCAGTTGTATCGTGGTCATCTAGTGCCCGATGTTGGGTTAGTAACTCAGCATCTTCTATAGGCTCTCCCGCCGCTACCGCTTACCTATTGGAAACTAGCCGTTGGAGTTCGAATTCAAAGTAGTTGGAGCCATTCGCAATTGAAAATTCCGACTCAAATTCAAAACTAGCCATTGGAAATACAAATTCAAATCCGCATCGCAGTTGGAGCGACAGTTGAAGCGAAAAACCAACCAATTTTTTTCCGAAGTAACCAAAATATTTGGCAGCAATCAAAGGCAAAAATTTTAAGCAAGAACATATTAACCAGTGCATGAACATAAGTTGTATCAAAGGATCTGACGGACGATTAACAAGCTTGGAAACCCCCAACAATAATGCCAGAAGAGCTCGTCGAAGCCCAGGTACAAAAAATTTGCCTTCTCCATCCGAAATTGGTAGTTTTAATCCGAGTCATCCTGTGGTTAGCCCAATGGCATCCAATTCTTCTCCAGATTCAGCACAAGAAAACGTCACCCAAGTAGACAGTAATCATCCAGTGCTCAACGATCAATTATTAAAATATTTAATAGTAAATCTTCAAATGATGACCGCAAGTTTCAATGCATCTCAGAAACCATCCCAACCAAATCCGTCTAGCTCCAATCATTGGAGTACGGATGTCTACAATGATGACTACACACACCATCGAGGTCAAAATAGTCAATCCCTGACTCACAATGGTCACCAAAATAATGAGGATAGGGGTAATGAAGACAATGTTGAGCAACAAAGAGGGTTTTACAGACCCTATCAAAATAACAACCAGAGATAGAGAAGTAACGAGGAACAAGATAGAAATAATGTCCACCAACCAAGAGGTCCAGCAGGCGTCAATCATCCACGCATTGACATGCCTACATTTGAAGGCCAGGATCCACGTGGGTGGATTGCAAAAATGGAGGGCATCTTAGAATTTTACAAATTCCAGGGCATGGACAGGGTCCCTTTTACAACAACCAAATTTGGCACTGAAGCTTATCAATGGTTTACCTGGTATAAACGTGAAGAGCCCCAAGCTGCATTATATTGGGATACTTTCAAAAGAGCCTTTCTTCATAGATTTGACAAAGGTCCCACGGGTTCCTACACAGTACGATTATTGTCACTCAGGCAAACAGGATCAGTAGGGGCCTATATTTCCGAATTCACCAGTATGCTTTCCTATGCAGAAGACCTACCACAGGACGTGGTAGTAGCAGCTTTTCGAAATGGATTAAAAGCACATATTAAAGTTGAGGTAGATCTACAAAATCCATCCAAGTTGGATGAGTGTATAAGAATTGCTGACTTAGCAGAAACCAAGGTGAACATAGGATCATCCACACGTCGTGATGCATATGGTCGACCTCCATTCCGCAACAACTCTTTTCGCAGAAATGATCAACCGTCATGATATTTCTATTACAAATGTCGCAGTCAACATCAAAAATATCAAGCATGTACACCATGACAAAATTTTCAAATTGAATATGCCGACCAGGAAGAAGAAATAGAGGAGTACGACGCACCTGAGGATCTCCCAGTTGAGGACCAAAATACACAAGATGAAGTTGTCGCTGAGGAGGATACCATGACTATTTCAGTACATGCTCTTATGGGGTTATCTTCTCACCACACAATCAAGGTGGCAGGTTTCATTCGAAAGCAGCGGGTGACAGTACTAATTGATTTTGAAAGTACTCACAACTTCATTGATGCAAGACTTGCAAGAACATTGGGTCTGCACGTCTTCTCTTCCAGTCAAGATCGGTTTCAAGTCCGAACGACGAGCAGGGAAGTTTCTCAATGTCTCGGTAAGACATCTTCTATTTCACTACAAATGGGTACGTATACTTGGCAAGGTCCTCTTTTTGTTATGGAATTAGGAAATTCAGAGGTTATTTTAGGTGTTGCATGGATGGAACAATTAGAAACCACCGTAGGTTTTAATCACAAACATCGCTTTGTGGAATGGCAAGCCAATGGGAGGACCATCCGTCTTCAAGGACTACCCACACCTCCATCAAAAGTTGTAAGCTCACATAGCATGGAAAAGTTGTTAAGAAAATATGGTGGGGGATTCATAGCCCGAATCAATTGCATTGAAAAAGTTGAACAAACTATGTCAAAACTTAAAGAGGAAGATCTTCAACACATTGTGTCTAACTATGAGGATGTTTTTCAAGAACCCACAGGCCTACCTCCCCAAAGATCTCATGACCATGCCATACATCTAGTTCCTGGTAGTCTTCCACCCAATGGTCGTCCTTATCGATATCCTCAACCCCAGAAAATAGAAATTGAGAAAATTGTTCAAGAACTTTTAGACCATGGTGTCATTCATCATAGTACTAGTCCTTACTCCTCACCTGTCATCTTAGCTCGTCGAAAAGACAATTCTTGGCGTATGTGTCCAGATTTTCGTCCTCTCAATAAAATCACAATCAAAGATAAGTTTCCTATTCCTGTCATTGATGATTTACTAGATGAGTTACATGGTGCCAAATTCTTCACCAAATTGGACTTACGTTCAGGGTTCCACCAAATCCGAGTTAGGGAAGAGGATATTCCCAAAACAACCTTTCGAACTCATGAAGGTCATTATGAATTTTTGGTCATGCCTTTTGGTCTCACTAATGCACCATCTACATTCCAAAGTCTCATGAACCAAGTGTTTCGTCCATTCCTACGAAAATTTGTTCTAGTCTTCTTTGATGACATACTCATCTATAGCAAATCATGGAAAGATCATCTAGTACATGTGAACAGAGTTCTCTATATCCTACGCAAAGAAAAATTGTTTGTCAAGAGATCTAAATGCTCCTTTGGTGTTCAAGAAGTTGAGTACCTAGGTCATATAGTCTCTCACGAAGGTGTTAAGGTAGATCCCAATAAAATTAAGGCAATACAAGATTGGCCCTTGCCTAAAACCATCAAAAAACTTCATGGTTTTTTGGGTCTCACGGGATATTACCGCAAATTTGTGCGTGACTATGGTAAAATTGCGGGTCCTCTAACGGCTCTCACCAAGAAAGATGCTTTTCAATGGTCAGTAATAGCTACTAAAGCTTTCGAGGCTCTCAAAGAGGCCATGTGTACGACTCCAGTTTTGGCCACTCTAGATTTTCAAAAACCATTTGTCATTGAATGCGATGCTTCAGGAACAGGTATCGGTGCAGTACTAATGCAGGAGGGTCATCCCTTGGCGTTTGAAAGTAAACAACTATCAGGGAAAAATTTGGGTAAATCCACCTACGAAAAAGAAATGTTGGCTATTTTACATGCAGTGGAAAAATGGAGACATTACTTAATCAATAGCCGTTTTATTATTAAAACCGATCACAGCAGTCTCAAGCATTTTTTAGAACAAAGGTTTTCTTATCCCGAACAAAATAAGTGGTTGACTAAATTATTGGGATACGATTTTGTGATTGAATATAAAAAAGGTAAAGAAAATGTGGTTGTGGACGCATTATCTAGAAAATACGAAGATGAAGTAGTTATTAATGCCATTTCAGGACCATGTTCATAGTGGGTGTCTCAGTTACACGAAGAATGGTTGTCCAACAATGAAACAACTCAAATAATTCAAGAGTTATCTATGGGTTCCTCTAAATACCCTCTTTTCGCTTATGATGGCCAAATATTACGTAAGAAGAATCGTATTTACATCCCTCATAATTCACCAATCACAGTACAGATTCTAGAAGAATCACATGCCTCTCCTTCAGCAGGACATTCCGGGTTTTTGAAAACCTACATGCGGGTTAAACAATCCTTTTGTTGGAAAGGATTAAAGGCTGAGGTTAAGCAATGGGTAGCTGAATGTGAAGTATGCCAACGCAATAAGGGGGAAACAGTCAAATCACCAGGATTACTTCAACCGTTGCCTATCCCGGATCGCCAGTGGGAACATATTTCCATGGATTTCATTGAAGGTCTTCCTAAGTCAGAAGGAAAAATAGTAATTTTCGTGGTAGTTGATCGCCTTTCCAAATATGCTCATTTTCAGGCTTTACAACATCCATTTTCAGCAAGCAAAGTGGCCAAGGTATTTATGGATTCAATTTTTAAATTACATGGTATGCCCAAAAATATTGTAAGTGATCGTGATCCCATATTTACCAGTAATTTTTGGAAAGAATTGTTTCGACTTAGTGGTACCAAATTAAGTATGTCTTCTCGCATACCATCCACAAACAGATGGTCAAACAGAGGTAGTTAACAAATGTTTGGGTACCTACCTAAGATGTTTTGTTCAGGATAAACAATATCAATGGAGTCAATGGTTGTCATTGGCGGAATGGTGGTACAATACTTCTTATCATTCTTCCACTAAGATGTCTCCTTTTGAAGCATTATATGGAACAAAGCCACCAACAATTGTCGATTATGTACCAGGATCTTCCAAAGTGGCTCAAGTCGACGATTGGTTCCAAAAGCGACAAGCAATGTTCACTATATTAAAGGATAACTTGATACAAGCACATAATCGTATGAAGCAACAACAAGACAAGCAACGATTAGAAAGAACATTCAACATTGGTGATATGGTGTTCCTACGTCTTCAGCCATACAAGCAGCTATCATTAAAGCTCAAATCCAGTCAGAAGCTATCACCACGATTCTATGGTCCTTATAAAGTTGTGCGACGCATTGGCGAGGTAGCATATCAACTCGAGTTACCCCAATCCTCTCGCATACACCCAATATTTCATGTCTCCTATCTAAAAAAGGTGATTGGCCAGAAGGTACACTCTCAGTCAGAATTACCAGTGTTGGATGAAGAAGGGTGTATCCATCTACAACCAGAAGAAGTGCTACAAACTAGATCACGTAGACTCAGATCTCATCACATCCAAGAGTTTCTCATCAAGTGGCAGGATTTACCTGAAGAAGATGCAACCTGGGAGGCTGAAAATATTTTCCAATCATTCCCAGCTTTGAGGACAAAGCTTTTCGAGTAGGGGAGTCATGCTACAACCCTAACATAGCCGACTATGTTAGGTTCCAATGGAGTTAAATAGTTTCACTATTTAAATAGGATGGATTTATTTTTATTAATCATCTCTTTAAATTCTTTTATTCATCTGCATTCTGCATTATTGCCTTCACGACGAGGGTGTGCCCACCTTGAGTGGCATTAAATTTAATTAATTTCGCATTCGCTATTTCTATCTCGAATTATTTTCCATTCGATAATTTCATTGTTCGCTGGAATCATTTACACACTGCATTAAGTATTCAGAGTAAGTGGTAGAAGGAGAGGAAGGAGTAAGTGTGCTCTTTCAAATTTACAATCTCCTCTAGGATATTTAGGAGGTATTCCAACAACACAAGAAAAATACAAATGTAATAGATAACTTCTAAGAGCAAAAATAAATTGGATTGATGGTCCTTTTTATAAGAAAGAGAAAAATATCAAAATGGAGGTTAAAAATGCACCTTCAACTATAATTCTTATGAAAATTTATTATTATCAAATTCAATGATGATTTATAATTGTGATCTATGGATTCTTGGGGGATTTCAACAAATGTCTCTATCCTTTATATAAAAGGTAGTACTCTTGGATGTTCCAAAACAATGAAAATTTTTGCTTCATTTGTCAACTCAAATGGCCTTTAGGATACTAGTCCTTCAATATTTTAATATAGACCCCTACTGATCCTGTTTTCCTGAGTGACAATAATCGTACTGTGTAGGAACCCGTGGGACCTTTGTCAAATCTATGAAGAAAGGCTCTTTTGAAAGTATCCCAATATAATGCAGCTTGGGGCTCTTCACGTTTATACCAGGTAAACCATTGATAAGCTTTAGTGCCAAATTTGGTTGCTGTAAAAGGGACCCTGTCCATGCCCTAGAATTTGTAAAATTCTAAGATGCCCTTCATTTTTGCAATCCACCCACGTGGATCCTGGCCTTCAAATGTAGGCATGTCAATGCGTGGATGATTGACGCCTGCTGGACCTCTTGGTTGGTGGACATTATTTCTATCTTGTTCCTCATTAATTCTCTGTCTCTGGTTGTTATTTTGATAGGGTCTGTAAAACCCTCTTTGTTGCTCAACATTATCTTCATTACCCCTATACTCATTATTTTGGTGACTATTGTGAGTTAGGGATTGACTATTTTGACCTAGATGGTGTCTGTAGTCATCATTGTAGACATCCGTACTCCAATGATTGGAGCTAGACAGATTTGGTTGGGATGGTTTCTGAGATGCCTTGAAACTTGCGGTCATCATTTGAAGATTTACTATTAAATATTTTAACAATTGATCGTTGAGCACTGGACGATTACTGTCTACTTGGGTGACATTTTATTGTGCTGAATCTGGATAAGAATTGGATGCCATTGGACTAACCACATGATGACTCGGATTAAAACTACCAATTTTGGATGGAGAAGGTAAATTTTTTCTACCTGGGCTTCGACGATCTCTTCTAGCGTTATTGTTGGGGGTTTCCAAGCTTGTTAATCATCCGTCAGATCCTTTAATCCAACTTCTATTCATGCACTGGTTAATATGTTATTGCTTAAAATTTTTGCCTTTGATTGCTGCCAAAGATTTTGGTTACTTCGGTAAAAAATTGGTTGGTTTTTTGCTTCAACTGTCACTCCAACTACGACGCAAATTTGAATTTGTATTTCCAATGGCTAGTTTTGAATTTGAGTCAAAATTTTCAATTGCGAATGACTCCAACTACTTTGAATTTGAACTCCAAAAGCTAGTTTCCAATAGATAAGCGGTAGTGGTGGGAGAGCCTTTAGAATATGATGAGTTATTAACCCAATACCAGCACTAGACGACCACGATACAACTGGACTCGAATGACTCGATGTGACAGTGAGACCGGACATGGATACGACAAACCATGCTTGACACGACACGAAGGAAACACCGCCACTGACACGACACAAAGAAGATATGGTACTGGATACGACGGAGGGACCCGACCAAACACAATAGCTGGACTAGGAAGGATGCGACAACCACAAAATAACAATAAATGCATGACTCAAACACACGTGATAGCTGGATTGTGGATAGCTAGAAGGACGCGACAACAACAGAATACAACGATGACTGCAGGACGACATGGAGAACTAAACTTAAGAAAACATGGAGTAATTGAATTGATCGCAAGACCACACAAAATGACACACGGAAGGACGACACTTGGCGAAGAACAGAAGCACCATTACACGTGAAGGAAGAGCTGTGTGTGACCGTAGTCACACTTAACTACATGCGCTGCTTACGTTTTAAAGGTCACTTTTTCTTCCACACAGTTGATGTGGGATAATTATCCCAACACGAAAGGAAATAAAATTTTTGACATACCTTAAACCTTAGCCCGAGAATTTAATTTTCACGTCTGATTGGCTCGTGGTTGTATTCCGGTATTGCGTTGTGTTTTCCTCCGATTTCAAATGATTTCAAAATATTTTATGTGCTCGTTAAAACTAATACACACCGTAAGGTAACGTGTAAGGTTTGCTGTGCTGTCATTTGGGGCACGCCTACGGCCAGGGCTCTGTTCGGTGACGTCTGGTAAGCAGTTTCACATCGATGAACAGACGTAGTTTGGAGGCTTGAAAATGGTTAGAATAAAGCGAGAGGGTCTGCGTATGCAACACGGTGTAGCGATCACCATCGATGATGTGCGTTTGTCCATGAGGCTACTATTTTTTATTCAGATTTTAGCTATTGTTCATGAGTTTCACCCTAAGATTGCGTTTGTTGGTAGAAGAGAAAACCACAATGCCCGCTCGAAGGCTGAACCTGATACCACATGAAAGAGCACACTTACTCCTTCCTATCCTTCTACCACTTACTCTGAATAATTAATGCAATGTGTAAATGATTCCAGTGAACAATGAAATTATCGAATGGAAAATAATTCGAGATAGAAATAACGAATGCAGAATTAATTAAACTTAATGCCACTCAAGGTGGGCACACCCTTGTCGTGAAGGCAATAATGCAGAATGCAGATGAATAAAAGAATTTTAAAGAGATGATTAATAAAAATAAATCCATCCTATTTAAATAGTGAGACTATTTAACTCCATTGGAACCTAACATAGTCGGCTATGTTAGGGTTGTAGAATTTATAATCCTTAAATAAAAGTAAATGTGAATTGACCCTCATATGACCACGATGTAGCCTTAATTCCTTTTATCTTGGATGTTTTAGGATTGATTTTATCTTCCTTTGGATTAAGTAGATTTTAAACAAGTTTTTATCTTGCATTAAATCCTACTTTAAGCATGAAATAGAAGATTAAATCTATCTATGAAAGTGAATTTAAACTGATGAAAATATCCATTAAATTTAGTTTTTATCATGAAGATAAAGAAAGCCTTTGATGTAATTGATAAATTGTTTCTCTTTGATGAAATTAGCTTTCATAAAGAGATACCAATTTATGGCTTGAAAATAATAGCCTCAAAATGTCATAATGAACTATTCCTCTTAAATGAAATTAATTTTCATTAAGAAGAAATAATTTCATGCTTTAAAACCAAGACCTTTGATGTAATGGTAAATTACCTCTCTTCAATGAAATCAGAATTTTCATGAAGAAAGGTATATTTATTGCTCCAAAAATGATAGCTCATTAAATGCCACAAAATTAACCCCCTTTCAATGAAATTGAAATTTTCATGAAAGAAAGGTCATCTCATGTTTATGAATGAAAACATAAAGCATAAAAATCTGATTTACCTCCAAAACTTGAAAAATAAAATTTTCAAAATTATAAAAACCCTTAAAAACAACAGTTTTCGAAGATATTGTTGTGTCTAAGGAGCTTTTTTGGAGGGACGTTTTTCGTAGGACTGCCCAAACTATCGAACTTGTTTCGGCCATATTTCACTCATCCGGACTCGGATTGAGCTAAAATTTTGAGGGTAGATGCCTGAAAAACCCTAGAACGTCTCCACCAATTTTCAGATCATTTGGAGCAACACAGATCCTAGCGCATCCCTATGTGTGAACAAGATTTTTGGTAAGCAATTGTGCGAGGGTTTCATCTGGGTTGAGTGCAAGCAGATCCAGAGGTTGGTTTTTAGGGCCTTCGGGCCCTAGCGGCCAATATTTTTGTGGTTTATACTCAATATTTTAGTAGGATATGTTGCAAGGGATCCAAGATGGGTTAGAAATCTGTCTTTCAACAGATCATGTTGTGAACTTGAGTGACAACGACTTCCAATTTGCTGCACAAAATAAAAGTGAAAACCATACCTTTCCACGACGTCTAGGGCAAGGATTAAAGAGATCACGAAACAAGTTTCAAGAAACTGATCAAAAAATGGCTCAGATCTCAAGTGAATCTGGTGCTAAGGTGCACCCACAAAATAAATCTACTGTGCAAACCCCTGTCAAGGGTAAGAATTTTGAAGACTCAACCCCAAAAATAAATTTTAGGGATGCCCTCCGTGGTGGACAGCCTCAGCCCAATGCTAATATTAATCTTAGGGCTTCCCATAAACCTCTAAGAATGCCCAAGATTGATCCCAGGAAAACGGAGTCAGGATGTCTTAAAGCAGCTGATGGAACTCCTATTGTTAAGCTTGATATGGGTAACATTCAGACTGGCATTGAAGATCCGGAAAAAAGAGGACTAATTTGTCGGTTCGTGGGTTTTCATCCGAGCCTACCTGCTTTCAAAGTCTGGGCTGCAAAAAGCTGGAAAACTAAAGGTGAGTTACAAATCTCTATTTATCCAAATGGTTATTTTCTTGTTTTATTTGCAAATAATGAAGATAGAGAGAAAATTTTCAAGGGGGTCCCTGGTTTTTTGGAAGGGCAGGGCTTTTCATGAAGCCCTGGCATACTAAATTTAAAGCCGAAGAAGAGATGCCTTCTATAGCTCCCGTGTGGGTTAGACTCTTTGGCCTCCCTATTGAATTTTGGAATCCTACTATTTTTTCTTCAATTGGAAACTCTTTAGGAACTTTTATGATGACTTCGATTGTACTCAAAATTTTGAACATATTATTTATGCTCGGATTTGTGTTTTAATGGATTTTGACAAACCCCTACCTAAAAATATCACATTACAATTTGGGGAAGACACTTGGGAGCAAGTAGTGGACTATGAGAACATTCCTTTTCGTTGTAGAATTTGCCATGAATATGGTCATTTGGCTAGTGCTTGCCCAAATAAAATTCCTGATCAAAAGAAAGAAGATATAAACTCAGCAGGTTTCCAACTGCCTAAGAAGAAGAACACTAAAAAAAAACCAGTTATGAAGGATCAATCAAAGTCATGTGCTAATATGTTTGAAATCCTTTCCACAAATGATGTCCCAAGTGAGGAAGGGGAAATAGTGGAAACAAAAATCTTAGAAACACAATATAAATATGAAGGGAAGAACTCAGAGATAAACCAACAAATCAAAGGTTTTCAACAAAAAAAAGGGAGAAAATTTACACAAGAAAAACAATCTTTTAAATGTCAAAACTTCAAATAATACAGGTCCCAATATAGACACCGTTGAACCCTCTAGTAAAATTTTGGTTGTGTACGAGCATTCTTCAAGGTTAGAAGCCATCTCAGATTCAATTGGAGTAAGTCAAGAAATAGGGAAAAAAATTGAAGATGGATTCTAATCAAAAGGCAGGTCGCAAGACCAATCAATATCATATGGTAAAAGAAGGTGAAAAGCTTGTAGAGGAAGGTAAGATTAATGCCCTTCCCAAATTTTTTAGCACTGGTATTAATGAAGATCATCACTTGGAATATTAGAGGACTCAAAGGGAGTCTTTCAAAACAAAATGAAATTAGAAGAATGATTCAGATAAATCATCCACATCTTGTTTTCCTTCAAGAAACGAAGATGTCAATGGAGGATATGGACTCAATTGCTAGTAAAATTTGGCCCGCTAGAAAAGTGGTTTCCCTCAGTTCCCAAGGGACTTCTGGTGGCATTGCTTGTCTTTGGGACCCAAAAGAGGTAGTTATTCACCATATGATTGGCAGTTGGGGTATTTTGGCTATAGCTATTCAAAGTAGACATTCCAACCAAATTATGCTCTGCATTACTGTTTATGCTCCAACTACTTTGGAGGAAAAAAGAAGACAGTGGAAGAATATAACTCATATTATCTCTCATTTTCCTGAAGCTTGGATCTTGATTGGAGGAGATTTCAATACCATCCTCTCTCTAGATGAGAAAATGGGAGGAAATAGAAATTTGGACAAAAGCACTGACCTCATGAGCGAATATATTTCAAACCTCCATCTTGTGGACATCCAAACCGGATAATGGCCTTATGACTTGGTCTAATAGAAGGTAAGGCTTAGCGTGTATAATGGAGAGATTGGATAGGTTTTTGCTCTCTGAAAATTTCTTAATCCATGGTCACATTCCTAAAGTGAAGACTCTTAACAATGCTGGTTCGGATCACTGGCCAGTCATGGTGGAAATGTGGAAAACTAATGTGAGTTTCTCTCCTTTTCATTTTCAATTAATGTGGCTTAGAGACAGTTCCTTTAGACCTCGTGTGCAACAATGGTGGAAGGAAGGTAAGCCTAGGTATGGGACTAAGATGTTCATTTTTGCCAAAATACTGCAATACATTAAATCCAAAATCAAGACTTGGAACTGGAAGGAGTTTGGGGATGTTCATAAAAAAAACATGAAGTTATTGCTCAACTTGAAAATTTGAATAATAAAATCCGTTTAGATGGCCTCACAGAGAATAGAAGTGCAGATGAAATTAAACTCACAACTCAGTTAGAGGAATGGGAAAAAAGAAGAACTCTTATGGAAGCAAAAATCTAGAATTCAATGGCTCAAAGAAGGAGATCGAAACACAAATTTCTTCCACAAATCTCTTCTTGCTCGCAGATCTCACAACTTTATTTCTTCCCTGAAATCAGATTCTGGAGATGTTGTCTATACTTGGGATGGCATGAGCTCTATTGTTGTCGATTACTTTTCCAATATTTTTGTTGCTACTCCTCTTGACTCAACTTCTCAACAAAATGTTCTTCAAGCAATCCCTTCTCTTATCACTTCGAGGAGAACTCTATTTTGACTGCTCCTGTTACTATCAATGAGCTTCAACATGTAGTTTTTAAAATGCAAAAAGGGAAAACCCCAAGTCCTGATGGTTTTCCCATTGAGTTCTACCAAGAGTTCTGGGATATCCTTCATGCTGATTTATTAGAGGTGGTGGAAGAAGCCAGGAAAGCCAAAGAAATTTTGAAGGTTATCAATAAAACTTATATTACTCTTGTTCCAAAAGCTCAAGAGGTTGATCACATCTCAACTTTTAGACCTATTGCTTTATGTAATGTTCTCCTCAAAATCATTACTAAGATCATGGCAGAAAGGTTGAAGCCTCTTTTGCATAAGATTATTTCCCCCTGAGCAAGGGGGTTATGTGGAAGGGCGTCAAATAGTAGATGAGATAGTTCTTGCTCAGGAAGCCATCCATTCCATGGATATGCAAAAATCTCCTTCCATGTTCATTCGGTTAGACTTATCCAAAGCTTATGACAGAGTGGATTGGCACTTCCTTATCAAAGTTTTGAGGCAATTTGGTTTCTCTAAGGATTGGATGGATTGGATTATGGGATGTATCTCTTGAGTTTCCTACTTAGTTCTTATCAATGGCAGACCTTCTCAATCGTTCCCAGCTTCCAGAGGTATTAGGCAAGGTGACCCGCTTTCCCCTTATTTATTCATCATTCTTGCTTGAATGCTTGGGTAGGACTATAACCAAAAAGAGGGAAAACAAAACCCTTGAGGGAGTTACCATTGCTCATGGAGCTAGACCTATCTCTCATCTTCAATTTGTTGATGACTCTACTCTTTTAGGTAAAGCTACAGTTAAGGAAGCTTCTAATATTAAGCAAATCATTAGCTATTTTTCTAAGGCTACTGGGCAGTTGATCAATGAAGACAAATCTAAAGTTATTTTCTTTCACTGCTCTACCAGACAGGAATCCATGATCTTGGATAAATTAAGATATAAGAAGTCCTCCCTTCCGATCACTTATTTAGGTATTCCCATCAATATTCAAAGGCAAAAAAAAATATTGGAATTGGTTGTTGGACAAAGTCAAGAAGAAAATTGGAAAGTGGACCAACAGGTGGCTTTCTTCGGGGGTAGAATCACCTTGGTAAAATCAGTCCTTCAAGCTATTCCTATTTATGTTTCTTCCATGTTGAATATCCCAAAGGTTGTTCTTCGAGAACTAGATCAAATCAGTCATCGATTCCTCTGGAGTGGTACTAAGGAGAAAAGAAAATGGGCCTTGGTGAAATGGGACACTTTATGTCTTCCTAAGAATGAAGGGGGGTTAGGATTCCGGTCTTCTATTAATAACAACAAAGCTTTAGCTGCTAAATTATATTGGAGGATGTTGCATAACCCCAATGCTCTTTGGGCCAATAATCTTCGTGCTAAATATGCTGAGAACAAAAGTCCTGAAGACCTTGTTCGCTATCATCTTCCTACCAAAGGTTCTTCCATTTTAGCAGTTCTTAAGACTGGTGAGGATTTGATAAAGAAAATTTTATTTTGGATCATTCATAATGGTCAGCAGAAAATTTTTGGACAGATTCTTGGGATGGTCACAAGCCTTTGATAACTCAGTTTCTCGATTGGAGGCCTTGGATGGAGGAGCTTCACCGAGCTAACTGGATAAAGGTGGCTAATTATTGTCGGTACCATACTGGTAATTCAAAGGTTGGTAGATATTGGATCCCTATTGAGGACTGGCCTATTCAAATCCCAGAAAGGCAAAGACAAGATATCCAAGGCATCCTTCATATGAGGTCTCTCTCTTGGTCCCATGAAAAATATTGTTTTGGATGGAACAACACTACTAAGGGTGAGTATTCAGTTGCTCAAGGTTATTTGACCTTATGCCATAATAATCCCAACCAATCTTCTGACATATTTTCTCGGTTGTGGGCTCAAAAGCTCTGGCCTAAGGTGAGGTTCTTTATTTGGCTTTTATTGCATCGTAGGGTGCTTACTGGTGAGCAACTTATGAAGCGTGGTTTTCATGGCCCTTTTAGATGTGAAATGTGTGGAGAGAATGTAGAAACTCTCAACCATATTTTTATTGAGTGTACTTTAGCCTCTGAGCTATGGAGGAGAATGGCCACTTTACTTGGCTTACAATGGTCCAATTTTTTAACGTTTGAACAACTTTGGAGGGATTGGCCTAAACAAGAGGGTGTTGATCATTTTATTAGGCGATTAGTTTGGATGGGTTCTACCATTCTTCTTTGGAATATCTGGAATGAAAGGAACAATCAAATTTTTAATCAAGATAGGAAGGATATTCACTATATTTGGCAAAAGACCATAGCCAACTTAGTTGAATCAGTCCATCATCTCCTTAATCACCCCCAAAACTTCCACCAAAGATGGGATCAAGTGATGCAAATATTGAAGATTAAATCTTCTAAGGGCAACCAACTTAAAGGGAATGTAAGTATTTGTAAGATGGATAGGACTAGAAATTGGCAACCTCCTCCTAAGGATTTTGGTAAAGTCAATACCGATGGAGCCTCTAGAGGGAACCCTGGAAAAGCTAGTGCGGGAGGAATTGGTAGACTTTCAGATGGCTCCCTGGTTTTTACTTTTGTCTGAGAATTTGGGTATTCTTTCCAATAACCTTGTTGAGGGGTATGGTATCCTCAGAGGCCTTCAAGAGGCTACTAAGGTTGGATGGGAAAAGGTGTTAGTTGAGTCTGACTCTCAACTCATGATTAATCTTTTGAAGAATCCTTCTAAGAATCATAAGGTTGATTGGAGAATAAAAAATAATTATTGAGAAGATTCAATTAATCCAGATGGGATTTTTGAAAGTTGATTACAATCATGTGGTCAGAAATCAAAACAAGAGTGTTGATGCTTTAGCTAATTGGGCTTTGGACAAAGGTGATCTTACTTGTTATGGCCATCCTCCTAGATGGTGGGCTTCACAAATAAGGGAAGCTCTTCTTTCTATCATTTCTTTGGATGGCTCCAGCTCCGAAGGTTCCTAGTTTCTTCTTGCTTTATTTTTGCTTCTCTTTGGTTCGGTCAGGGTATTTTAGTTCCCTAGCTCAAACTATTCTTTCTTTTGTTTCCTCTGTTGATTCTTGCCTTAAAAGTCTTTTGGTCTAGAAAGGTCATTGTTATGTTCAATTTTTTTCTTTTATTTTTATTTTTATTATTTATTTTTGTTTAATTTTTTTGTGGTGTGTATGTTTTTTGTTTTGTTTTGTTTTTGTGTTGTTTTTTGTTGTTCTTGTGTTTTTGTTGTTCTTGTTCTTGTGTTTATGTATGTTTGTGTTAATTCGTGTTTTTGTGTGTGAGTGTTTTCTATGTTTTTTGTTTTTTTACTGTCTATTGTTGGTTGTTTTTTTATTTTTATTTGTTAATTTTTAGGTTTTGGTTGTTTGTGTTTTTCATGTTTTTGTTGGTTATGTCTTTGTAGTGTTCTGTTGTTTTTGTCATGTTTGTGTTTTGTTATGTTGTTCTTGTGTTTTTCTATGTGGTTCGTGTTGTGGTTTTTTTATCTTATTGTGTGTGTGCTTGGTTGTGCTTTTTCTTTTTTGACACACTCAAGGAGCATGTTTTTTATTTTATTATTTTATTATTTTTATTTTTATTTATTATTTATTTATTTTTTAAATCTTATTGTGTGTTTGTTTGCTCCTTGAGTATGTCAAAGGTGGTAGGCCAGGATCGTACCCTGGGCGATTTTGGCGGATTGGATACCCCTGCCTCCTTGGGTCTTACCCGAAAGTGGCATCCCTTTTGGGATGTTTTCCACAAATAAAAAAACGACAGTTTTCAAAAATAATTATAAAATAGAAATGACATCGGAATGAGTCCGAATCTATTACGTATGGAAGATTGAAGTTCATTCTATGCAGCCATGTATTTATTTTTGTCATTTTATTTTTTTACGATTTTTATTTTAATGCCTGAAGTTTTAAAAAAAATGCAAAATGAAAGTTTAGAAAACAGAAAATAAAGTCTAAAAATAAATTTAAATGCTGAAAATAGAAACATGCAAAGCATTTCCAGTTTGATGGCACCTTGTCCTGCAAAACCGAAGCTGTGAGAAACTCTTACATGCAACCTATTCCATTCCAACCTACATTCACACAATCTGAATAAAATAGGTGCTAGCTCCTTTTTTTTTTTTTTTTTAAAGCGAAAAATCCCTTGCGAGGCCGCCTTGGTCTGAGAGACCACGAACAGGAGGTTCTACACCGTCAAAGTCACCCGGAGTCGCACCCGACCCTGCCCGCACCGACATTATCAATTGGATTTTGGATACCCAATTCAACTTTTTGGTAGGGTGGAGATTTGAACCTGGGACCTCCCTTGGAGGATTGCCCCCTCCTCTCCAACTCACCTACAACACCTGGATAAATAGGTGCTAGCTCCTAAAGTTCATAAATAAATTTCAAATTCTAAATATTCGCCTAATGTAACCCAAAATGACATTAACATCATCTATAAATTCGAAAACTGAAAAAGAAAAGATAAACAGTAAATCTAGCATGCAGAAAAAAAAAATCTCCTCCTTTCTTGATAACAAGGCCTCAAATTTCTTAAAAAATACATTTGCATTAAAAAGTATTTCATTTTTTACAAAGTCATTTTAGCAGCGCTTGACCTTACCAAAAAGTCCAGCCATTTTTTTTTGCCTTTTCTTACCGTATTTGAAAACTTCTCTAAAAACTTTTCATTCTCCCCTTCCTGACTGTTCGTTTCCTTCATTTTCCAATTCTTCAACGTTGTTCATTTTCGACTCCTCTTCATTTGGCGACGTTTTATTTTCCATTTGCTTTACTTTCTATAATGTCTTTTATTTTCAATAAGGCCTTGACCCCACACATTTATTTTCAATTTTATTAATGTTGTCTTAGCCTTTGGAATATGATAATTCCTTACGATACCACTCCATTGGCAAATGGATGCCGCTGGCTACTCCTTTTCGTTTCCACATGCATGTTTCTCTATAGCTTACACGCCCTGACTTATAACCATTATTCCCACGTGGACACCTTCTTGGCCTTGAGTAACGGCTTCGGACACCCGGTGAAATGGTCCGTGCAAGTGGAGATTCCCCCATAACAAGCATATACCCATGGAATGGTCTTGTTTTAACGTGAAGACCTTTACACATTGATGACCTACCGTTTATTAGTTTTATATGCCCTAACGTATTCTTACTGCTCTTCGACACTGTCACATGATAGTTTTATCATCAAGATTTCCACTGTGCTGCCAAGTTCATCTATCTCATGGGCCACATCGTGTGCAATAATTTGTGCAATCAAAATTCTACCATTTCTCTTAATTGCTCGTCGAAGATACACTGTGTTGCATGAGTTTACAGCTGTGGTATTTTGTCTTTATAGCTAACCTTCACCATTTACGTGAAACCGCCACTGCATTGTTTGCCAAGCCGAGCTCGCTGTCCAAACTACCGCCGTCCATTGTAAGTCGTCCGACGTGTTGAATTCTTAGGTGTTCATCCCAGTGTCATTACCCACGAACTGTTGTTCACCATCTTCGACCGTCGCTCCACTAGTTTTAAACTCCCCGACTCGTCCGCGCTACTCGGGTATTCGTCGCTGGGTGAATCCAAACGTCCCATGTGGGCAGTGAGGTGTTCATCTACGTGCATTACCGTGTCTTCTTCGTTGCTCTCCGCGCTTGTATCTCCATCTACGTGGCCAACGTCCAAGGTGTTTGCATCCGGGTCATCTTACCACGCTGGTCTTTGCCTTCCTGCATCCAGAGTTGATGTCGAGTGCACTTCTAGGCTTTCCTCGTAGTGCTTGTTCAAATCGGCTTCGCATCAGCGTCATCCATGGTTTTCGGCACATCGTCGTAGGGCTCCCATCAATGCTGAATCATCTTGGCCTTCTACTCTGGCCGTCTCCACCTTCCCCGCTTCGTGAAACCTCCTCGAACCCACCGTTTCATTCTGCAAGCTATATTTCAAGATACCATCGCCGTGTCAGAGTTACTGTCGATCGCCTGTTACTTCGTCGCCGTTTTGTACAAGTTTGGAAACCTGTTAGAAACACAAAATCAAGATATAAATTAGATCTTTAACAATCCAAAACACCTAATAAACGATATAAGATATGCCCTTTTACTTTATTTAGCTTTATATATATAATAATAATTATTATTAGTATGTGAAATATACTAATAATAATATTTATTATTATTATTCTTTTCATTTTTTTTATTATTTTATTTTTATATATATGAAACATATATATATATATAGTGATAACATAGTTTTTTAATTTTTAATTTTTTTTTATAACTTTTATTTGGAATTATTTGAAACACTTACATGAAAGAAAACACAAAAACTTGACAACAAAATAGCTAACAACAAAACTTGATGAAAACCTCGACAACACGAAAGTGACGATAAAAAGTCGTCAACAGAAAAGAAATCGTCGACAAGAAAAAAAATCATCGACAAGAAAAAGTCGTCGATAGAAAATTGATAACAGAAAGCTGTCAGCAACAAATAACAAACGAACAACAACTAAAACCTCAAAGCTAGCAGCACACCAGCTATTGAAAATGAAATAAGCACACCCAAACTATCAACACTCCAAAGAGGACGAAGGAAGATAGACAACGCTACTCAACAAGGAACCCTGAAATTAATATTGCCAGCCTCAAGGATGGGATATATCAAAGATATCGCTTCAAGGACACCAACAATGGTTATGCACAAGGGTGAATATTGCAACTTATAGCGAATTTTAGGATTTAACATTTTTTATTTTGCTAATTTTGGGACCCTAGAGGTCGGTCCATTCACCCGAAGATTATGGAATTAATTTTTTTTTAGGGTATATTCGCCCCAGTACAATATGTGTTCCCACCTAATATTCGCCCTAAAATTATTTAAAACAAAAATTAACTCGCCCAATTCGCATCTTGTACCCCCACTATATATAGGTAACCTTGGGAGCGACACTCATAGTCTTAAGACGATTGTCACAAGACGATCGTAAAAAGTTACTGGTAGAAGCGAGTGATAAAAGACAACCGAATGAAGTGACTGATATTGGACGACTGACACGCCGTGACTGTCACAAAGCGACTGACACGCTACGATTGTCACAAAGTGACATACACACCATGACTGTCACAAGGCGACTGACATGTCACGATTGTCACAAGGAGACTGACACGCTGTGATTGTCATAAGGCGATTGACGCATCGTGATTGTCACCAGGCGACTGACATGTCGCAACTGGCACAAGGTGACTAACACGCTGTGACTGTCACAGGGAAACTGACAGTGGGTGACTGACATGTCGCGATTGATATTGGGTGACTGATATGCCACGACTGTCACAAGGCGACTGGCACGCCGTGACTGTCACAAGGCGATTGTCAAACAACGATTGTCAAATGGTGACTAACATACAAGGCCAACCATTTGCTGATAAGGAGGTTTTCCTATTATTTGGGCACCAATATCAAGCTTCCTTGGGTTAGATATTTTGTTGTCTTGAATAGTAGTTCTCTCTTTAACTAGTTATTTCCATTTTTCAAAATGATTTTCTTGTTACTCTTCTATTTATATAGGTAAAATATCACCTGTTGGTAGTGGAAAGAAGGGAGGCTAGTCTTCCAATTCTGATAAAAGGAGTATCCTCAAATACTTTCATAATATTTCAAAATCTAGTCAGCCATCAACATCTGCACAAATTGAAGGTATGAACATGTTTACTTACTAACCAGTTAATTTTTGTGCATTATTAATTTTATATATAATGTCTTCATTCATTAAGAAGGGTGATTTTTGGTGGATGGCTTTGTCCATTGTTTATCTATATTTTTTAAAAGAAGGTATGATTTTAAAACGAATAATGACAATGAACCTAGTATTATATCTACAAAAAATACTGTTGACCCTGGTATGAATCCACTTCCACATAACTACGATAATGAAAAGTCAAAATCTATCCCAAAATGACATTACTTCCTTACTGCCATTGTTTAGGCCACTTTTGACCTATTAAATCATCTTGAAACTTCATAAAAACACCACCATTAGATCAGGCCTGAAAAGAGCTTTCCAACGAGTACAAATATGCCTATGTTTGGATATATATTGATGCATAAAACTATGAAATTATTGTTAGTCGCCATATGACAGTCGCCATGTGGCGACTGTCACATGGCGATTGACAATAATTTCATAGTTTTAGGCATCAATATATATCCAAACATAAACATATTTGTACTTGTTGAAAAGCTCTTTTCAAGCCCGATATAATGGTGGTGTTTTTATGAAGGTTTAAGATGATTTAATAGGTCAAAAGTGGCCCTAAATATTATGGTAAGGAAGTAATATCATTTTGGAATATATTTTGACCTATTAAATCATCTTGAAACTTCATAAAAATATTATCATTAGATCAAACTTGAAAAAAACTTTCTAATGAGTACAAATATGCCTATGTTTGGATATATATTGATGCCTAAAACTATGAAATTATTGTCAGTCACCATGTGACAGTCGCCTTGTGATAGTCGCCATGTGACAGTCACCTTGTGACAGTCGCCATGTGAGAGCTACCTTGTGATAGTCGCCATGTGATAGTCACCATGTGACAGTCGCCATGTGGTGACTATCACAAGGTGACTATCACATGACGACTATCACATGGCAATTGACAATAATTTCATAGTTTTAGGCATTAATATATATCCAAACATAGGCATATTTGTACTCGTTGAAAAGTTCTTTTCAATCTCGATCTAATGGTGGTGTTTTTATGAAGGTTTAAGATGATTTAATAGGTCAAACATTGTCCCAAAGATGGTGGTAAGGAAGTAATATCATTTTGGGATAGATTTTGACCTATTAAATCATCTTGAAACTTCATAAAAACACTTCCATTAGATCAGGCTTGAAAAGAGCTTTCCAACAAGTACAAATATGCCTATGTTTGGATATATATTGATGCCTAAAACTATGAAATTATTGTCAGTCGCCATGTGGTGACTGTCACAAGGCGACTGACACAAGCGACTGTCACAAGGCGACTGATAATAATTTCATAGTTTTAGGCATTAATATATATCCAAACATAGGCATATTTGTACTCGTTGGAAAGTGCTTTTCGAGCCTGATCTATTGGTGGTATTTTTATGAAGTTTTAGGATGATTTAATAGGTCAAAAGTGACCCTAAATTTTTTATAATTTAAGTGTAAAATTTTTGAAAAATCACCATATTTTGATAAATTTTCTGTAAAATTTTGAAAAATTCACCCTAATGTATATACACCTTAGGACTAGATTCACCTTGATTTTATATATACACTTTGGGGCTGACCCCTTATGCATAACCCTGACCAACATGCTCAAAACATAAAATTTAGAGTGGGCCCCCAACTTTTGGGGCTAGTTGTGGAGCAACCATAACACACCATAACAAGACACCTAGATCTAGAGGATTATTTCCAAATGAAAGAAACATTGAGGAAGAAGAAGATATTATGAAGAAAGTGATTAATAATTTTAAAGATATTTAATTAGAATTTGGAGAAGGAAAGAAGACACAAGGCAAGTTTTTGTAAAATATTCCATCACTTATCACACAAGAAAAGAATGAAATCTTGATGAGGAAGATATCTATGGATGAGATATAAGAGGTAACTTTTTCATTCCACCCTAACAAGACACGTAGATCCAGTGGATTATTTCCAAATGGAAGAAACATTGAAGAAGAAGAAGAAGGAATTATGAAGTGATTAATATTTTTAAAGATATTTAATTAGAATTTGGATAAGGCAAGGAGACACAAGGTAAGTTTTTGTAAAATATTCCATCAATTATCACACAAGAAAAAAATGAAATCTTGATGAGGAATATATCTATGGAGGAGATATAGGAGGTAATTTTTTCATTCCACCCTAACAAGACACGTAGATCCAGTGTATTATTTCCAAATAGAAGAAACATTGAGGAAGAAAAAGACATTAGGAAGGAAGTGATTAATAATTTTAAAGATAGTTAATTAGAATTTGGAGAAGGCAAGGAGACACAAGGTAAGTTTTTACAAAATATTCCATCAATTATCACACAAGAAAAAAATGAAAGCTTGATGAGGAAGATATCTATGGAGAATATATAGGAGATAATTTTTTCATTCCACCCCAACAAGACACCTAGATCCAATGGATTATTGAAAGTGTAACCTGATTCATGGCCAAGGTCGACATTGTATGATGTAATCTTAGATAGGACTAAGGGCATTCATTTTAAAATATATTTAATTTATTGTAATATTTTATTATGTAAGCCCTATGGGCCACAATTAACCTCTTTATATTTAAACCAAACTTATAAACTTGTAATTAACCTTAAAGCCTTCTTGTTCTATCGACTTAGATTAAGTTCATTTATGTAATTGGGGTTTTGGTGTTGGTATAAATACCCCCCACCCCATAATTTATGATCAAAGTGTAGTGATTCTTATCCATAAATAATATAGTGATTATTTATTGTGCCTATAGGCATCCACAAGTTTTTGTGTTGCTCGTTCTTTCTTTTGTCCTTCTTACACTTTTTGTATAACATTTGAGTGGATGGATTGCTTCTATTTATTTATCAAAAATATTGTGAATTCCAACATGGCATCAAAGCAAGTGTGGAGCAACATTACTTAGTCAAGCAAAAATTTGTTTCAAAGCCCTTGATATTTATTTCAAATTCTATGGTGAAGCCAATAACACATTCTTTATCTATCCAAATTTTTAGAATTTTTGAAAAATAATTTGGCAGGTTTTCTTCCTGCTTTATTGTTATTGAATCCTTTTTTATTCTCCATAAGAAGGTCAAATTCACATATGAATTGTCATTTTCCTATTCTCTCTCAATGCTACAAGAAGTTTGAACAAGAAACACAGGAAATTAAATTAGAATTTGAAAATTTTAACACTTTTTAAAATTTGCACATGGCCTCGCATGCTTTGTAGTTGGAAGACTCCACATTAACATAGTTCAACATGATATTTAAGGAAATTGTTGTCACTTTTGATAGTGCTAGAAGGGTGAGGAGACAATTATGCAAACAATTATAAATACATCAAGGAGTTTTAGGTTCAAATTCCTATATGATTATATTATAAACACTTCTTGTGGCAAAAATGGGTTAAAATATTATTCAAGGTATTTTTATCACCAACTAAACACATGGCACAATGGTTTGCACGACAAGCATTGAAGCAAAGGGGGTAGAGGTTTTGCATTTGAACCTTGGTGGTAGCTTTTTTTTGTTCTATGACTCGACCTACTTTTTTAATGACTTTGTAGTTGGAGTTGTCTTAGTGAGGAAATGAAGATAGTTGGTTATGCGACGAAATGTAAAGAGTTTGGAGGTAGTAGGTCAAGCGGTCAAGTCACACCACTTTTTTTTCTTGTATTTTATGCTCTAGGTTTGAATTCATCCATGTGATTTTGGCTTCATCACCTAAGGGAGTGCCTTGGTACATTGGTTGGGCCAAGGGACTTATGTGGATAGTGGCTCAAACTCAAACTGCTTAGAGGACTATTTTGACACTTTCAAATATAAAAAAAATTGGACTGATTAGGCAATCAACGTAACCATCATTTGTACCATGTGAAAATCTTTTTTATATATTTAAATGCTCTATACCAATTAGAGTGAAGAAATTGTCATAGTCCCATAGGGTTAGAGGAGTTGAAGTGATGAATTATAAGTGGAAGACACCATCAAATCATAGAATTCCAAGTGGCAATAGGAAATTGGATTTATCTTTTCTTGGTTTGGGGCTTTAATTTTTGTTTTTTTAAAGTCCATTAGGAAAAGATTTCAAAATCCATAACTTTTATATATGGAAGTGTTTTGAGCCTGTTTTTATTGAATGTATGATTTTTTGAGCTGTATGCACTAGTGGCATTAGTTCAAGGACTTGTTATGGTATTAGGGATTAGATTGTATAAGATGGATTACAAGTCCTAGATACTTACCTTAATAGGTTAAATTAAAATATTTGGTCAACTCAAATGATTATTCTATTACATAGTAAGAACATATGGTGCATCTTTCAAAAAGATAAAGCAACATCCCCTGATAAAGAAACTAGCCAACATAAGGAAGAAGATGTTGTTGGCCTATTATCCTTGTTGATTGAACCATAATTGAATTTCCATATCAAAGAAGAAAGTGAACCTATCAAGGTATGGTCAAAGTTGTATGAGTTATTTGGGAAAGTAAAAACAATTGAAGTCATTTGGAATTAGAGCTTTTTTCCTCTCAAATTGATTGAGTTTGATAATGTTAAGGACTATATTATGAGATTTAAGCCATTGAGATAAGATACTACATATCTTAGACATAAAAAGAAAGATGATGCAGAATGTGTGAAGATTATCATTTTTAATCCCTTTTCTTTTTAGACGTTGAACCTCATGGTTCATGTGATTCCTATGTTCTTAGAATCTCATAAAACTCTCACTCTTGATTAGTTTTTCTCTCTCTTAGTTTATTTTTAAGTAGCAATGCAAAATTATGGTGGTACTTCTTAAATATAGGCTCATGTAAAGGAATTCAAACCTAAGGAGACTAAGAACCAAGGGTGAGGCTAAGTATTCAAAGAAGTCAAATACCATTTGTGAATATTGCAACAGAGAAGGGCATCCAATGAAGAGTTGCTTGCTAAAATTGTAAAAGATTGAAGCTAAATTTTTGAAGATGAGTGGACATATTCTAGATGATGAGAGGGATTCAGATGGATCTACCTCAACTATAGAGGCCCACTAGAGAATCCATTATGGGGGTAAAGATATTGTTATCACTAAAATTTTCTTTCCTTGTCCCTTTAGTTAAAATTATGAGGGGTTTTTGAAAGTATAATTTAATTCATGGCCAAGGTCAACATTGTATGATGTATTCTTGGATAAGCCTAAAGGGATTCTCTATACAGTGCATTTAATTTATTATAATATTTTATCATGTAAGCCTTATAGGTCATGTTTAACCTTGTTATAGTTAAACCCACATTATAAACTTGTAATTAACCTTAAAGCTTTCTTGTTATGTTGGCTTAGGTTAGGTTGATTTACATAACTGAGGTTCTAGTATTGGTATAAATATCCACCACCATACCATCATTTATGATCAAAGTGTAGTGATTCTTATCCATAAATAATATGATGATTATTTATAGTGCTTATGGGTACCCACCAATTTATGTGCCTCTCTTTATTTCTTTCTATATTTTTATGCTTTCTATATAATATTTGAGTGGATGGATTGCTTTTATTCATTTTTGGAAAACATTGTAAATTCCAACATGGATTTGCTATTAAAAATTTATTACATCATGTAATATAGTTAGGGTAGATGTTCGGGAGTTACACCCAAATAGGTGGTTGATAAACCAACCACCTCACCTTCATTGTATTAATTCATATTTTTATTAATGAAACATTGTCCAACACCCTATTGGTCCAACATATGGTAATAGAGCTCTCATCATTCCTAGAGCATGCTAGAGAAAATATCAAGTTTATGATATGTTTCCAAGAAGAAGAATGTATCTTTTAGGAATGTGTTGCTTCACCAATGATAAATTTTGTGTTTAAAATCTTTGTTGCAGGTTTAAATAATATTGATTTTAAATATTGAATGGATTGAGAATCTAGAAAGGATCAAATACAAGTTTGAGCTAGAAAAAACCTTGCCTTTAAAAAAAACTCTTATTTTTATTCTTATTGATGTTTGCAAATGTTTAGAGCATTTATCTAATCTTGAAGGAGTTGCAGAGTCATCCAAGAAGTATTTAGTTTATGCTAAAAGAGTTACTATTATCGTCTAGTACAAGAAATGTGTAGTCTAAAAAAAGAATTTGTTAGAAGAATTACACTCGATTTGAATGTGTTGGCAATCCTACCCTTTGTATCTTGTTGTCGTTGTTCATGTCAGAGATTCATAGGAGTAGAGAAAGATAAAATTACATGAATGAGCTATTTGAAGTTCATGCCTAGAAGAGCCATATGATCATGCCATCTATAAAATATTATCTAAAGTTGACTTTTGAAAGAACTATTTGAAGTTGCTATCTAAAGATTCCATCTAGAGTTGTCATCTATAATTGCTATCATCTAAAGCTATCTAAAACTACCATCTAAAGTTGCTACTATTTGGAGTTGTCCTCTAGAACTATTACTATGTTGACCTACTATCTAAAGTTACTACCTTCTAAAGCTACTACCATCTAGAGCTATTGTTTGGAGCTATTACTATTTTGAGCTATCATCTAGAGAAAAGTTGTCATCTAGATTTGGAGCTATCATTTGGAGAAAAGTTACCATATAGAGAAGAGATATCATCAAGAGTTGATGTTATTTAGAGAAAATTTGTCATCTAGAGTTGGATCTATTGTTTGGATAAAAGTTATCATTTGGAGAAAAGCTGCTATCAGGAGTTGATGTTGTCTAAAGATATTGGTGTCATTACATAACTTGTTGTATAGAGTTATCATAAAATATTACCATCAAAGGTAAATTTAATATTGTCATTCTAAAAAAAATTAGACCATTTGAAGTGAAGTTTGATCTTATCTTCTATTGACAAGGTTGTTTAAAGATGCACGAGGTGCATCTATTGAGAAGTTTTTATCTAATCAATGCATGGGCCATCTAAAAGTTAACTTCTAGTAAAGTGTTGTTGACTGAAGGCTCGTGCCATGAATTTTATATTATAAAAAACATAGTTTAAAATAAATAAAAATAAAAAACATGCATGCAAATATGCATAATTTATATAATGGAGGAGAATACTGACTAGATGACTGTTGTGGAGCTCTCAAAGACTCTAAAGGAGAATAACATGCAAAGGCAAACAAAATTTTTCAAGGAGACAAGTTGTTGATTGCATGAAATCACCATATTGAAATGGAAAGGATGCACCAACATATTTAATAAATAAATATAAAAAAAAATCCCACATGCTTTATGAGAAGGCTCTTTGAAGGCTTTATAAAATATTTTTATTTTATTATTATTAAATGCTAGTGACAATATGGTGATTTGGAATATATTTTTATTACCCTAGAATGTTGATATTTCATAAAGATTCAAGTTACAGAGCAACTGCTAGTAAACACTAGAGCCATTTAGTCGATCGTATTAATTTTAAATATCCATTCTAAGACCTACTATGCATATACATAAATTTGAAGTGAAGGTGTTTAAACATCCTGATTGGCACAAACGTTGAGGTTTGACATGATTGTCTATATATAGACATATTTATACTCATCAAAAATCACGTTTGGAGCCTAATACAACCATCCTATTAAAGAAAGATGTTGAGTACATTTGAAGACCATATGTTAAAAAAAAATGTTTAGCTTGAGAGGGGTCATATGGTTGACCGAGATATGATCCATTTTGAAGATTGGATTAGGTCGCATTGTCTACTGGAGATAATGCTTCATTCGATAGAAGTGAAGACCCTATATTTTGTATATAGTCGAGTGTGTCTCTATTTGCATATGCTCTTGTTAATGGTTGCGTGTGTCCCTCTTCACAAGTGAAGTGTTGTACCTATGTTTGGTTGAGTGTGTCCCTAATCACAAAGGTTTGTAGATAGATGAGTGTGTCCTTATTTGAAACTATATAAAATGATAACATGTGCATCCCTACCCATTTAAAATATAAAATCTTGGATAGTTGTGTTTATCCCTATCCTTGATTATGGAAAGAGTGTGTATCTCTATCCATTTATGATGCAAATTATCCCTATCCTTGATTGAGTCCAGTGTGGTTAGTCTCACTAAGTTGAGCAATTGAGTTTGTCCTTGTTCATGATGATGTAAATTATGGAATAATGTGTGTGTCCTTGTCCATGATTTTTTTGAAATATATAAGTTATTGATTTCTATCCCTATTTGAAGTATGATGTAATAAATGGAGAATATTAGGAATTTATTACATCATGTAATATAGTTAGGGTAAATATTTGAGAGTTGCACCCAAATAGGTGGTTGATAGTTAGTTATCCAAACCAACCACCTCACCTTCATTATATAAATTTACATTTTTTAAAATAAAAACTTATCCAACACCCTGCTGGTCCAACATTTCCTACATTTTTCTTTTAAAAGTTTTGGTATTTGTTGAAGAGCGATATGTTGGGTATGGTTGAAAAGGCCAAGAAAAAGAAATCTAAAATAACAGATATGACTAAATTTTTATTGCATTTATTCTCAAGAAAGGCGTGTACACTAAATATTTTGATAATTTTCATCCAATATGCCTTTATAATAAAAATTATAAGATATATTCAAACATTATGGAATATACAATGAAAGATATTTTAAAGTATGTTTTCTTAGAGGAATAAGGTGATTTTGTTCATGGTAAACAAATAATTGATGGTATATCATTACACAATAGTCCATACATTCTGTTTATTCTAGGAAATTAATAGGTATGCTTGTAAAATAAGATATAAAAAAATCAAATAATCTGATTTATTGGAGTTTTCTACATGATATTCTCACAAAATTTGATTTTGATCAAGGTTGGTGTAGATTTAGATATCATTATACCACTCCAAAATATTCTATTTTGATCAATGGATCCATTTCTACATACTTAAATCATGTTGTGGACTCCACTAGGGTAACCCAATATTTCCTTATCTATTTATTATTCTTATTAAGGCATTGGCAAGAACTTTCTAAAAAGCATTAGTGGAGGGAAAAATAACAGGTAGTTAAGTTATGATATATAGTTCCTTTGAATATTATGTTCAATTTATTGATAATACTTTTATTTTGGGTCATCTCTTAGTTAGTGAGGCCATGGAGTTTAAATCAATATTATCATGCTATGATAAGGTTATTGAACAATTAGTTAACACTACAAAACCTAATATTTTTTCATTAACACTACCCTATATTTACAATGGATGATAATGGGAATTTTGGGGTTTAACATTGGAAAATTACCATCAACATATATGGGTATTCCTTTAGCTAATAAAAGAAACAAGAAAATTCTTTGGGATTCAGTTTTTAATAGAATGAAATATTGTTTGGTAGGTTGGAAAGGTAAGTTCCTAACTATGGCTAGAAGGCTACAACTCATAGAGACTACATTGCAATATATCCCCATAAATATGACGTTACTTTCAATATTTCTAGTAGGTATAATATGCAAATTTTATAAAATTCAAAGAGATTTTATTTGGAAAGGATGTGAGGAAAATTTTAGATTTAATTTTCCTAAGTGGAATAGGGTTTGCAAAAGAAATATTATTGGAGGGGTAAGCTTACAAAATTATAGATTTATGAGTTTGGAATTAAGGGAAAAAATTGGTTGGAGATTATTCGATAATCAAGAAAAAAATTGGAAAAAAAATGTTACATCAAAGATATATAGGTTCTCTTGATGCAATAAATTTGTTTAGAAGATAAACCCTACCTAAAGGCTTGAGAACTTTAAACTTCATATTATATAGTTTACAATTCATAAAAAAATATATTAGATGATCAATTAATGAGGGGACTATACAAAATTTTGGTTTGATGCTTGGTTGAAGTCTTAATCTCTTATTTTTAATCCAAATAGCAACTATTGGCTCAAGCATGTTTAGCTTGTAAATTTCCAATGATCATAAATCATATCAACATGAGAAACAACTCCACATCACAAATTTAATTTAGCAACTTGGTTGAGGGAGAGGACCCTAAAAAATATTAGATGAACTTCAAAAAGTGGTTCAAGAGTTCTATTTACGATTTTACTTCAAAGGATTATTTGGTTTGGAATCTATCAAAAGACAGTGAATATATGATCAAGTTGGGATATAAGGATTTAGAGCAGTCAAAATTTTCTATTCCCAATGATTTTCCTTGAAAGAGTATTTGGTCACTCGAGGCCCTACCTAAGCCCTCAACAATCCGTTGGTTAGTAGTCCAAAGAAATATTCTTACAAGAAAGAGTTTACAAAGAAGAGGATATCATACGCCTTTCAAATATGCCTTACGTGTGAAGGATAAACAAATTTAGATCATTTAATTTTTATCCTCCCTTTGCTTACGTAGTTTGACCCTACTTTTTATAAAATATGAGAATATATTGAGTAGTCCTATCAACATTGGAAGAGTTGATGAAATGTTAGATTAATTGTTTCATAGGTAAATTTTTATGTATTCTATGAAGGATTAGTCCTACTATTATTTGTTAGATTATGTGGCTTGAAAGAAATAAGAGAATTTTTAAAAATAAATCTCAAAATCATGCCCAAGTTTAGAATTGTATCATTGAATCTATTGTAGAATATTTCTAGATATGGTGCTATTTATGAGAAGTCTTGATTATGGAAAAATACTAGAATATATTTAGAAGGCTCTTCTATAACAATGCAATTAACACAAATGATCTGCCTCAATCTATGGTAAAATAAAAATACTCAAGAGTCAAATTTATTGAAATTAATTTTGATAGTACTTCCAAAGAAAATCTAGGAAAAGGCTGGTGGAGATGGTGTATTTTTTAATAAAGATGGTAGAATTCCTCTCACTTACTCAGAATCATATGGAAATTTAACTAACAACTATGTAGAGGCTAGGCCACTTCTTACAAGGATCAAAAATATAAATAAAAAATATGGAAATACATTTTAATTGAGGGGGATTCATACATTATTACTAATGTATCAACAAAAATGGATATGGGATTGGAGAAAAATAACATTATTTATATTGTTTTTAACTATTCTTAGAGGTTATATCTTGAAAATATTAGCACATCTATAGAAAATGAATCTAGGTAGTAATTAAATTATCCAATTGCAATGTTGATCTTCATCTTGACAAGTTCAAATTTTAGGAGGCAAGTGGTTGAGTGAGATTTTTTCTCTTAATAAAAATGATGTCAAAGAGTTGTGAAAACATAATAGTTTTAGGAAGATGAATAATATCTTTGATAGAAAGTCAATGAAAAATATTATATAAAAAGATAAGTTGAATTTGGTTTAATTGACCTATCAATAAATGCAATGTTTTGTTATTTTGAAAGAATTGGCCTCCAACAAAAACCACACATAGCTTATTAATAAAAAACATTCAATACTAATATAACTATGGAGTTCATAAATATTTAATGTATCTTGTAATTTAAAATAAAATATTTGACTTTACAAATTTGTATGAAATAATTTTTAATTATGAATTAATTAACAACCATTATAACATACAAAAAGTGAAATATATATTTGAATTTTTTATTTATGAATCCATTTTAAAATGTTTGAAATAAATCTCCCAAATATAGATATGATTGCTATTGAAGCACCATAGTAAGAATTGTGCAAGATCCATTGTTACAACCTCCTTGGTGTCAATGTCTATTCAGTAAAGGTTAGTTATAAGTATATGTTTTCCCATGTGAGTATCCCTTCTTTTCCCCTAACTTTATTTGGAAACCATATACATTACCTAAAGCAACAACATTCCTATGGTTAGTATGAAGGGTAGGTATCTAACATAGAACTATCTTAGTTAGATGAGCTATGATAGACCTTCTAGATATGAAACACACTTTAAGGTAGAGAAATTTGATGATAGCATCTCTTATCTTGTGACATTGTACGAATAGCTTGGAATTGGTTTCTAGAAAAATTTAATCTCTATTGGCCCTTTTCTAACACAATTCTAGACCTAATATATTATTGGGCTTTTCGTTTTAGACAAGGCCTCCTCTAATATATGGAATCATTGTTCACAATTAATAGTTTGGTTTATATGGAAAGAGCACAATTAATATTCCAATAGAAAGGCATGTCCATGGGTGGATTCTTAATAGGATTGGAGGTTTCCATCAATGAGGTGGTTAACAACATACATGGTTTGATTATAATACCTATTAAAGAGAAATCACATCTCATTATTGTTAAATGACCTTTAATTTAGATGGGACCTAATAATAGGAAGAATGATAAAAATAAATAAAGGATCCTTAGATGTTGTCACCCTACCAATTAGGACAATGAAATTAAACTTTTATGATGGTGAATGTGTAAATCTAGGCCTGACATGTGTAGGAAGTATTTTCAGAAATAGTAATAGGTAGTTGCTATATGCATATACTCTTTCTTTTCTACCATCCACTTCATATTGAGTGAAATTATTCTAACTACAAGCCTAAGAGTGGAAATTGGAAAATATTTTGAGGAGTTAATCATTGAAGGGGACTCAAAGATCATAATTGGATCTTTTAAAAGAAGATTTTGTTATTGTTGACTTAATACTCTCATGAAGAGTATTTGAGCATTAGGCATAGACTGAGAACTAAATACTTATTTTATATGCTTAATGAAGGTAATAAGATAGTTGATAACCTTTCTAACATGGAAATAAATATGAATATACCCCATAAAAATATTCATGGTAATGATATGGAATCATGGGTCAATGACATATCTCTTATCTCATAATGTTACCAAATTATGATGATAAAACTTTAAAGTGGCATGTATTGGGTATGTTTTCACTCTTTGCATTATGTTTTGATGTCTATATTATTATTGATATATTGGTCCTTTGCCTTGCCTTGATTTTTTATGGTTAAAGAATATTGTATAATAGGATCTAACTATTATCCCATTTTTCTATGAATGGACATCATTTTGGAAGATTGATAATCCAACCTTATTGGGAAAGACTGAAAGTGGTTATACAAGCCTATCATATTTCTTTATTTAAGCCTAAAATCATATGTGATGTATTATTTATGTAGTCCTATAGGGATTAATTTTGTATTCAATCATTTTTGGACTTTCATATTAGCTTATAAATAAAGGATTTTGAAGAAAAATGACAATACTCTAGTGGAGTACATCGAGGAGAGACTAACTACTAAGGAGTGAAAGCATGTTGTATATTCCCAAATATGTATTTTCGTGGAAATTATAAAACTTTTGCCAAAATCCATTAAGATTAAATCTAAATCAAGAGAATAGGATCAACAAGTAGATTATGAAAACATTGCATTCTAATGTCACACATTTTATGAGATTGGATAATAGTAAGATATTGGAAAGTGAAAATGATGGATAAGATATGTCCAAAATTTGGGTCATGAGATAGACTTTAAGATGAAGCAAGAATATCATTCTATAGTAGAAGCTAGATTAGATAAAATATTTTTCACTTCAAAAAGGTGGCAAAGAAAGCACCTCCATATCAACATATGGATAATGACATCATGATTCATTTGGATAAACCATTAAAAGAAACATAGAAGGATGCAAGGAGGTCATATTAACTCTCTACTAAAGTTCCTTTAGGTGCGTTTATATTATATATATATTTGTATCATAGAAATTTCTGTTAGGTTTTGAGGATATATGCAATGGGATAGATCTAACATAGATCCTAATAAGATGCAATAAATATGAAAGCAAGTGAGTTTGCAATATGACTAAAATATACTATAAATAGAAATTATGAAATTACAATGCAATATGAAGGAAATGGTCACTCCATTAATATGAGCTCAAGAGCTACATTGTGCTCCATATAGGAGCACCATTATCTACTACACTGCCCTAGATAATAACTTGACTTGATCCTGATCTACTACTATGGGGTCCATTATATAGGAAGATAGATTCCTTGGCCAACACTCTACCTATTTATACAAGGGGACACCTTGCATATTACAACTTGCACATTACCACTTGTGCATTTATTACATTGCTTGAAGTAACTAGCTAACTTACCCCTAAATTAGTCTCTTACTATAACTATGTACCTAAGGTGGTACATTTACATGAACCAAATTATGCAATATACTCTAACTCTAACACCCCCCTGTATTACATTATTTGGGTATTGAATATTATAATATTTAATATGGATCTTTGTCTTTGTATTGAAGCTTGTATTCTTCTTCTCTATTTTTTGTAACTTGTTCAAGCAAGTAGTTAGTGTCTTCATAATCTGTTGTTCTTGTTGAAAGAGCTTTGAATTCATAATCATCTATAGATTCTTCTAGTTCTTCGATTTCCTCTATCCTTTGATATAGGTATCCTTTTTGATTCACTTTTCAATACTCCAATTGGGGATAATTGGTTGGACGTTGAGCTTACTGCTAATTTTAATATTGCCATGGTTGAAATCTACTCCCATTGTTCATCTGATTTTTTTAATTCTTATTTTTGGGATTGAATCTATAATAGTTAGTACTATGATTTTTTCTCTTGCATATCTGATAATACCTATTATACCATGGTCTTTGTCCTTTTGATGATGAAGCAATATTTCCCTGTGGATTGTCTTTTGATGCCAATGCATTGTTAGTCATTTCATATTTAGCTGTATTCTCTGCCTCATATTCTTGAAGAATATTGATTAGGTCATCAGAAGAAGTATCTTTACTTAGGACTTGTAAAGATGTTATCAAATATTTGTAGTTATCTGGAAGTGCTCTCATGGTTACTTGAGTAAGAAGTTCATCTTTAATTTCTTCTCCTAAGGTTAATTTACCTTTAGTATCTTCTACTTTCCTCAGGAATAGTTCTATGCTCTTGCCACTATTCATTTTTAGAGAATGTAGTTGAGTTTGAAGATGAAGGATAGTGGCTTTATTTTTTCCTTCAAATATCTTTTATAAGATTTTCCATGCTTCTGTAGATGTCTTTGCTGAACTGATATAAGGTTGTATTTCATCAGTGATAGCAAATGTTATTATAATTAGGGCTTTTGCATCATTGACATCAAACTTTTGAATTTTAGTATCACCTGTGTTTGGTATTTTTGTTGTCCCTTGAGTTATATCCCAAAGTTTTTCATATAATAAGATTGATTTAACCTTATTTTTCTAGGAGAAATAGTTTGGTTCCTTAAGTAATTGGGATTCTGCAAGAAAGAATTTGTTTGATGCCATGATGATCCTTGTGGTCTTCTTTTAATTTTCCTAGTATTGATTTGATGATGCCTTGGTGAAATTCTAGGTTTTGTAGAATGCCTTATGTATCCCTAGTAATTTTAGATATGTTGAATGATTGATAAAGTGCTTTTGAGAATAGTAGTTCAATTTAGAGTTGATTTTGTAAAGTTTTGTGAATAACAAAAATCAACTTCTTTTACACCTTATTTCTCCTATTGAACTTAAGCACTTTCTAGTTTGATGAGGTTCTATTTCTTGGAATTCTTTTGTCCCTTTAATGTAGTTTTGAGACAAGTATAGTAATTAGTTTCCAAATATTTATTTTCCTTATAGAACCTTCTTTTATAGCCTTTGATAATTTGATATTTATTTTTTCTAAATTCCAACTACCTATTTTGGTGTAATATTCCTTATAACTCCCTAATATGGAATTTTAGAAAACAATGATATTTGCAATATTAGATAATTAATATATCTAGGTAGAAATCCTTATCTCTCCTATGCTTTAGATTGCAAATATTAGGCTATTTAATATGTATTTTTTCTTTTAATATTACTTTCAAATATGGTTGATTTCTCTTAATGTTTCAACCTTATATTTTACCTTATATCTCGCTATTAATGAAAGCAAATTATATGAGCTAAAGTCTTACCTTTGTGATGCCCCAAACCTCCATGTGTATTTTAGATGTATATGACAACACTCTTTAGTTATCTTTTTACCGTTATCTCCAATGTATGGACGTAGGCTTTAGCTTCTCTTTAAATCAGACAACGACTAGTTTCTTGATACCTTTGACAATACTGCTTGGACAATGGATGCCTCACATCTGATCACTTTGACTAGGAGTATTAAATGCTCTCTTATTACTACTACTATGATGCAAATTCTACTACATAATTCAGCCATGAAATCGACTTCTAATGCTATTACAAATTCGGCCTTCAATGCTGTTGTTCGTTGGTCTTTGGCACCTCAAATAGGAGTTGAATCTTGAGGTGAGTGACAAGTGTCACATCCATTTCTTTTAAAGCCTAGGAATGAGTGTTATAGTCTTGAATGGACACTCTTGCTTCTTGGTGACAAGTGTTGCTTTTCTTCTAACAGGCCAACCTTCTTCCCTGTAACACCTTCTTGGTCAAGCTTGCAATGGATGGGAACTTGCATGGAAATATTAGGATTTTCTTCTAGGTGACAAGTGTCACATTTCCTTTATGCATGAGTTTTCTATGTAATGCATCTTCATTGTATCTTTTCAATACATTTATTATCAATACAACATGGCTAGCTCCTCCTTTATTGTATGCATTCAATGGTGTTTGGAGTGAGTTGTTTCCAGTTGGAATGGTGAGCAACACCTTGGAAACTTGGAGCAATGATTTTGCAAACTTCTAGCAATGCTCTTGTGGAGTTTGAGCTACTCCAATGGTGCTCCTTGGATGTACATATACTTCTTTGTGCTTTTCTTCTTTTCTATTATGTACTCTTTTACCTTTGAATATAATGCTTCTCCTTCCTATATTGTGCTTAATTTTCTTGCAAGTTCAACTATCCAGATCGTAGATGATATGATACTTCTAGAAGACCCTTTTACCTTGTTTGGAGAATGCTTTTACATGATTTCCTTCGACTATTTTTATCCTTGTGAAGAGTGTAACCTTTGGAAACTATTTTTTAGTGGTGATTTACATAACTGAGGTTCTGGTATTGGTATAAATATCCACCACCATACCATCATTTATAATCAAAGTGTAGTGATTCTTATCCATGAATAATATGATGATTATTTATAATGCTTATGGGTACCCACCAATTTCTGTGCCTCTCTTTCTTTTTTTCTATATTTTTATGCTTTCTATATAATATTTGAGTGGATGGATTGCTTTTATTCATTTTTGGAAAACATTGTAAATTCCAACATGGATTTGCTATTAAAAATTTATGACATCATGTAATATAGTTAGGGTAGATATTTGGGAGTTGCACCCAAATAGGTGGTTGATAGTTAGTTATATAAACCAACCACCTCATCTTCATTGTATTAATTCACATTTTTATTAATGAAACATTGTCCAACACCCCATTCGTCCAACATATGGTAATAGAGCTCTCATCATTCCTAGAGCATGCTAGAGAAAATATCAAGTTTATGATATGTTTCCAAGAAGAAGAATGTATATTTTAGGAATGTGTTGCTTCACCAATGATAAATTTTGCATTTAAAATATTTGTTGCAGGTTTAAATAATATTGCTTTTAAATATTGAATGGATTGAGAATATAGAAAGGATCAAATACAAGTTTGAGCTAGAAAAAGACATTGCCTTTAAAAAAAACACTTATTTTTATTCTTATTGATGTTTGAAAATGTTTCATGCATTTATCTAATCTTGAAGGAGTTGTAGAGTCATACAAGAAGTATTTAGTATATGATAAAAGATTTACTATTATCATCTAGTGCAAGAAATGTGTAGTCTAAAACAAGAATTTGTTAGGAGAATTACACTCGATTTGAATGTGTTGGCAGTCCTACCCTTTGTATATTTTTTTCGTTGTTCATGTCAGAGATTCATAGGAGTAGAGAAAGATAAAATTACATGAATGAGCTATTTGAAGTTCCTACCTAGAAGAGCCATATGATCATGCCATCTATAAAATATTATCATCTAAAGTTGACTTTTGAAAGAACTATTTGAAGTTGCTATCTAAAGCTTCCATCTAGAGTTGTCATCTATAATTGCTATCGTCTAAAGCTATCTAAAACTACCATCTAAAGTTGCTACTATTTGGAGTTGTCCTCTAGAACTATTACTATGTTGAGCTACTATCTAAAGTTACTACCTTCTAAAGCTACTACCATCTAGAGCTATTGTTTGGAGCTATTACTATTTTGAGCTATCATCTAGAGTTGCTATCTAGAGAAAAGTTGTCATCTAGATTTGGAGCTATCATTTGGAGAAAAGTTACCATCTAGAGAAGAGATATAATCAAGAGTTGATGTTATTTAGAGAAAATTTGTCATCTAGAGTTGGATCTATTGTCTGGATAAAAGTTATCATTTGGAGAAAGGCTGCTATCAGGAGTTGATGTTGTCTAAAGATATTGATGTCATCACATAACTTGTTGTATAGAGTTATCATAAAATATTACCATCAAAGGTAAATTTAATATTGTCATTCTAAAAAAAATTAGACCATTTGAAGTGAAGTTTGATCTTACCTTCTATTGACAAGGTTGTTTAAAGATGCACGAGGTGCATCTATTGAGAAGTTTTTATCTAATAAATGCATGGGCCATATAAAAGTTAACTTCTAGTAAAGTGTTGTTGACTGAAGGCTCATGCCATGAATTTTATATTATAAAAAAAACATAGTTTAAAATAAATAAAAAATAAAAAACATGCATGCAAATATGCATAATTTATATAATGGAGGAGAATACTGACTAGATGACTATTGTGGAGCTCTCAAAGACTCTGAAGGAGAATAACATGCAAAGGCAAACAAAATTTTTCAAGGAGACAAGTTGTTGATTGCATGAAATCACCATATTGAAATGGAAAGGATGCACCAACATATTTAATAAATAAATATATAAAAAAATCCCACATGCTTTATGAGAAGGCTCTTTGAAGGCTTTATAAAATATTTTTATTTTATTATTATTAAATGCTAGTGACAATATGGTGATTTGGAATATATTTTTATTACCTTAGAATGTTGATATTTCATAAAGATTCAAGTTACAAAGCAACTGCTAGTAAACACTAGAGCCATTTAGTCGATCGTATTAATTTTAAAGATCCATTCTAAGACCTACTATGCATATATATAAATTTAAAGTAAAGGTGTTTGAACATCCTGATTGGCACAAATGTTGGGGTTTGACATGATTGTCTATATAGACATATTTATACTCATCAAAAAGCATGTTTGGAGCCTAATACAACCATCCTATTGAAGAAAGATGTTGAGTACATTTGAAGACCATATGTTCAAAAAAATGTTTAGCTTGAGAGGGGTCATATGGTTGACCGAGATATGATCCATTTTGAAGATTGGATTAGGTCGCATTGTCTACTGGAGATAATGCTTCATTCGATAGAAGTGAAGACCCTATATTTTGTAGATAGTCGAGTGTGTCTCTATTTGCATATGCTCTTGTTAATGGTTGCGTGTGTCCCTCTTCACAAGTGAAGTGTTGTACCTATGTTTGGTTGAGTGTGTCCCTAATCACACAGGTTTGTAGATAGATGAGTGTGTCCTTATTTGAAACTATATAAAATGATAACATGTGCATCCCTTTCCATTTAAAATATAAAATCTTGGATAGTTGTGTTTATCCCTATCCTTGATTATGGAAAGAGTGTGTATCTCTATCCATTTATGATGCAAATTATCCCTATCCTTGATTGAGTCCAGTGTGGTTAGTCTCACTAAGTTGAGCAATTGAGTTTGTCCTTGTTCATGAAGATGTAAATTATGGAATAATGTGTGTGTCCTTGTCCATGATTTTTTTTAACTATATAAGTTATTGATTTCTACCCCTATTTGAAGTATGATATAATAAATGGAGAATATTAGGAATTTATTACATCATGTAATATGGTTAGGGTAAATAAAAGATTTTGAAGAAAAATGACAATACTCTGGTGGAGCACATCTAGGAGAGACTAACTACTAAGGAGTGAAAGCATGTTGTATATTCCCAAATATGTATTTTCATGGAAATTATAAAACCTTTGCCAAAATCCATTAAGATTAAATCTAAATCAAGAGAATAGGATCAACAAGTAGATTCTGAAAACATTGCATTCTAATGTCACACATTTTATGAGATTGGATAATAGTAAGATATTGGAAAGTGAAAATGATGGATAAGATATGTCCAAAATTTGGATCATGAGATAGACTTTAAGATGAAGCAAGAATATCATTCTATAGTAGAAGCTAGATTAGATAAAATATTTTTCACTTCCAAAAGGTGGCAAAGAAAGCACCTCCATATCAGCATATGGATAATGCCATCATGATTCACTTGGATAAACCATTAAAAGAAACATAGAAGGATGCAAGGAGGTCATATTAACTCTCTACTAAAGTTCCTTTGGGTGCGTTTATATTATATATATTTGTATCATAGAAAGTTCTGTTAGGTTTTGAGGATATATGCAATGGGATAGATCTAACATAGATCCTAATAAGATGCAATAAATATGAAAGCAAGTGAGTTTGCAATATGACTAAAATACACTATAAATAGAAATTATGAAATTACAATGCAATATGGAGGAAATGGTCACTCCATTAATATGATATAAAGAGCTACATTGTGCTCCATATAGGAGCACCACTATCTACTACACTACACTAGATAAGAAATTGACTTGATCCTCATCTACTACTATGAGGCCCATTATATAGGAAGATAGATTCCTTGGCCAACACTCTACCTATTTATACAAGGGGACACCTTGCATATTACCACTTGCACATTACCACTTGTGCATTTATTACATTGCTTGGAGTAACTAGCTAACTTCCCCCTAAATTAATCTCCTACTATAACTATGTACCTAAGGTGGTACATTTACATGAACCAAATGATGCAATATACTCTAACTCTAACACCCCCCATGTATTACATTATTTGGATATTGAATATTATAATATTCAATATGGATCTTTGTCTTTGTCTTGAAACTTGTATTCTTCTTCTTTGTTTTCTGTAACTTGTTCAAGCAAGTAGTTAGTGTCTTCCTAATGTGTTGTTCTTGTTGAAAGAGATTTGAATTCATAATCATATGTAGATTCTTCAAGTTCTTCAATTTCCTCTATCCTTTGATCGAGGTATCCTTTTTGATTCACTTTTCAATACTCCAATTGGGGATAATTGGTTGGACGTTGAGCTTACTGCTAATTTTGATATTGCCATGGTTGAAATCTACTCCCATTGTTCATCTGATTTTCTTAATTCTTATTTTTGGGATTGAATATGCAATAGTTAGTACTATGACTTTTTCTCTTGCATATATGATAATACCTGTTATACCATGGTCTTTGTGCTTTTGATGATGAAGCAATATTTCCTTGTGGATTGTCTTTTGATGCCAATGCATTGTTAGTCATTTCATATTTAGCCGTATTCTCTGCCTCATATTCTTGAAGAATATTGATTAGGTCATCAAAAGAAGTATCTTTACTTAGGACTTGTAAATATGTTACCTAATATTTGTAGTTATCTGGAAGTGCTCTCATGGTTACTTGAGTAAGAAGTTCATCTTTAATTTCTTCTCCTAAGGTTAATTTACCTTTAATATCTTCTACTTTCCTCAGGAATAGTTCTATGCTATCGTCACTATTCATTTTTAGAGAATGTAGTTGAGTTTGAAGATGAAGGATAGTGGCTTTATTTTTTACTTCAAATATCTTTTATAAGATTTTCCATGCTTCTGTAGATGTCTTTGCTAAACTGATATAAGGTTGTATTTCATCAGTTATAGCAAAGGTCCTTATAATTAGGGCTTTTGCATCATTGACATCAAATTTCTAAATTTTAGTATCACATGTGTTTGGTCTTTTTGTTGTTCCTTGAGTTATCTCCCAAAGTTTTTCATATAATAATATTGCTTTAACCTTATTTTTCTAAGAGAAATAGTTTGGTCCCTTAAGTAATTGGGATTCTACAAGAAAGAATTTGTTTGATGCCATGATGATACTTGTGGTCTTAATTTAATTTTCCTAGTATTAATTTGATGATGCCTTGGTGAAATTCTAGGTTTTGTAGAATGCCTTATGTCTCCCTAGTAATTTTAGATATGTTGAATGATAGATAAAGTGCTTTTGAGAATAGTAGTTCAATTTAGAGTTGATTTTGTAAAGTTTTGTGAATAACAAAAATCAACTTCTTTTACATTGAACTTAAGCACTTTCTAGTTTGATGAGGTTCTATTTGTTGGAATTCTTTTGTCCCTTTAATGTAGTTTTGAGACAAGTATAGTAATTAGTTTCCAACTCTTTATTTTCCTTATAGAACCTTCTTTTATAGCCTTTGATAATTTGATATTTAATTTTTCTAAATTCCAACTACTTATTTTGGTGTAATATTCCTTATAACTCCCTAATATTTCTTTTAATATTACTTTCAAATATGGTTGATTTCTCTTAATGTTTCAACCTTATATTTTACCTTATATCTCGCTATTAATGAAAGCAAATTAGATGAGCTAAAGTATTACCTTTGTGATGCCCCAAACCTCTATGTATTTCAGACGTAGATGACAACACTCTTTAGTTATATTTTTACCATTATCTCCAATGTATGGACGTAGGCTTTAGCTTCTCTTTAACTAGGACAACGATTAGTTTCTTGATACCTTTGACAATACTGCTTGGACAATGGATGCCTCACATCTGATCACTTTGACTAGGAGTATTAAATGCTCTCTTCTTACTACTGCTATGATGCAAATGCTACTACATAATTCAGCCATGAAATCGACTTCTAATGCTATTACAAATTCAGCCTTCAATGCTGCTGTTTGTTGGTCTTTGGCACCTCAAATAGGAGTTGAATCTTGAGGTGAGTGACAAGTGTTACATCCATTTCTTTTAAAGCCTAGGAATGAGTGTTATAGTCTTGAATGGGCACTCATGCTTCTTGGTGACAAGTGTTGCTTTTCTTCTAACACACCAACCTTCTTCCCTGTAACACCTTCTTGGTCAAGCTTGCAATGGATGGGAACTTGCATGGAAATATTAGGATTTTATTCTAGGTGACAAGTGTCACCTTTCCTTTATGCATGAGCTTTCTACGTAATGCATATTCATCGTATCTTTTCAATACATTTATTATCAATACAACATGGCTAGCTCCTCCTTTGTTGTATGCATTCAATGGTGTTTGGAGTGAGTTGTTTCCAGCTGGAATGGCGAGCAACGTCTTAGAAAATTAGAGCAATGATTTTGAAATATTCTAGCAATGCTCTTGTGAAGTTTGAGCTACTCCCATGGTGCTCCTTGGATGTACGTCTACTTATTTATGCTTTTCTTTTTTTCTATTATGTACTCTTTTACCTTTGAATATAATGCTTCTCCTTCCTTGTATTGTGCTTCATTTTCTTGCAAGTTCAACTATCCAAATCGTAGATGATATGAGCCTTCTAGAAGACCCTTTTACCTTGCTTGGAGAATGCTTTTACATGTTTGCCTTAGACTATTTTTCTCCTTGTGAAGAGTGTAACATTTGGAAACTAAAGACCTGTCCTTCTTCCTATGTAGGGCAGATTAGAGTAGTGCAATATAATGTAAAAACTTTTGTGAATATAATACCTTTTTTACACCTCTTTTACAATCTCTGGTTGTATGAAAGCTTTTGAAGTAAGCAATGGCAGATTTTGGAGTTGTCCTCTTGATTAGACAACTCTCTCCTTTGCTTGTTAATGAACCCAAGCTTGTAACCACGTAGATAGAAGCTCTTTTGTAGAAGTAATTTTTGCACTATTTTTTTTGTAAATAGCCTTTAGTGCACTTTGAATTTGAGATTCACCAAGTCTTGATTTGAAGCTTCTATTGTTGATTTTTATGGTGGATTTCTTCTCCACTCCTTGGAGGAATCTGATTTAATTTTTGTGGCTTCTTTGGGCCACAAAATGTTGCAGGTTCTATGCACCAAATAGTATCTCTAGACACTTTGATAATCTTCTGGTTTTTGTGTCCTTGATATTTAACAATCAACAAACACAAACTAACCTTTTTGAGAGTAACTAGTTAGATATCAACTAGTATAGTGCCAATGCACTTTTAATGGTAATAAAAATCTCACCTTATTGCTCCAGTAAATGAACTCTCAAAATAATTTCAAATGCACTTAATAATCTCTGCAAATTTTAAGAGTAATCTATAATTTACCCTTAATGTATATTCTGTAAATTTTCACTACAATCGATATTGTAGAATATAGTCTTCTTGCTTTCTGGATAGAAAATAGGTAGATGATAATTTTATTTCTTTTGAAAATATCCAACTCCTATTTAATGTGCAAATAATCCTTTGAAAATATCCAACTCCTATTTAATGTGCAAATAATCCTTAAAATGAATTTTTCTTTTTTGCACTTGAAGACTATAATGCAATCTATATTTCTACAACTTTTAATCTAAATATGGTGCCTTAAAGAAATCTAATTTGAGGTTTAATTAATGAACCTAATTGCACCCAAGTTGATTACCTATTTGTTGGATTCTGAAGTAGATATAGATCTTGATATTTTTGATTCATCAAGTTGCTACCTTATAATGGTTGAATTCCCAACTTCTTGTTGGCTATCCAGAACAACTTCCTACTTCACCAAACTGTAGCCTTGAAATTTCTATCTTGAGGCTTGGATTTGGTGGGTTGATCCTTCCAATGATCTATGATTTTTTGTTGTATATTCAAAGAACTCCTTTATCTAAACCGTTCCTTCTTTCTATGAGAGGTAATATCCAAATCTCCCAGATTTGGTAGGCTTCTTTTGTCTGAATCTTCCTTCAAGATTCTTGTTAAATTCTGACTTCAAACATGATCTTCTTCTCAAGATTCTGAATGTCTTAAGGTCTTCACTAGATTCTTCTTATGGGATTTGGGATTTGGCACTCCTTGCAAAATTCTTCTTCTCTTGGGCTTGTTATCGAATGACAATAATTATCCCAAGTTCTTCACTATCAACAACTTATCCTTGGTAGTGGATTTCTCCAGTGAGTTCTTCTAGGAACTTTTATGAGGATGCTTTTATGAGCTCTAAAACAAGACTCTCTAAGCCTTCTTATTTTTCCCCCTTGAGACCTCTCCAAGATCTTCTATCTTGTAGCTTATTTGGTCTTCCAATTGAGATATTTTATTCAGTCTTCTACTTTTGGAATTGTTGGTGATGATATCTTCTTCTAGGATGTTTGATGATGTTGCTTTTGGATTTCTATAGGACTCTCCTCGTCCTTCTCTTTCTTCCAATAATGAAATTTCTTCAATGAGATATTCTCTTGATCTCTTTAGCTCATTCTTGAAGGATATATTTAATTAGTAAAGGATATCACCAATCTCATTTTTCTTCAACTCTTCTTTGGAGTCTTCTTTAGGAACTCATTTCTAGAGTTTGCTTCTAAATCAGGAACTTATCTTCCGATTCAAGAATTTTTTTTTTTAAGTTTTCTTTAGGAAATACTTTTTGGAGTTTCTTATAAATTAGGAATCTATCTTCTGAATCAGGAATTATTTTTCTAAAGTTTTCTTCAAGAGTTCTTCTTTGGATTATTCTTTTAAATCAGGAATTTTTTTTGGTAATTATTATAATAAATTAATAGTGGGTTTTTATAGAGGATCCCAAAACCTTATGTACAAAATTAGCCAACTTTCTAATGATGCATCATACCTCTTGGCTGTAACAATAAACCTAAAGGAAAATAAAACCATCCTAATGTTGCAGAATTGAAAACAGCAAAAAGGGCTTTTAGGCCTGGAGACCCAACAACAAAGAAAAAAGGACAGAACCAAGAGAAACCCAAAAAGAGGCCAAAAACAAGGAGACAAACACCATGGACTGCTAATCACGATCCTCCTGTCCTCCCGAATTTGGGCGCTTTTGGTTTTGCTTCAGGATAGAAATCATGGAGTTGACAAAAGTAAGAATGGAAGCAGCCAAGTCTAGGAGAGAATTACCATGACTCTCCTTGTCGCTCTTCGTGTATGACGGGATGTGCTATGGATGGACATCCTTCTCTACCTTTCTAACTTTTCGCAGGCGCTGGGAAGATCTGCCAGGAATGGACAGTAGCTTCTTTGCCATGCCACCCCAAAACACGTCAGAATGGGTCTTCCAAAATTGTGCAAGGAAAACATCAGGAAGGGATGTCTGCCCTGGCCAACCTTTCCACCTCGGATGGGAAGCGAGATCGCCACACAACTGGGCACGTGGTTGCGAGCCATTTATTGGCCATGTGGTTAGCCACATGATTTCCTTCTCTCAAAATATGATTTGCTTCCCATCTACAGTGATAGGAGAGAAGAGATCTAGCCTCGAGGATGATGTTGTAGACTTTCCAAGACAGATTTTTGGTACCAAGAAGGTAATTCATGATGTTGAGCGAGTCACCCTCAATGATAAGAGGTCGGGGATCCTCAGAGAGAATTTGAATACCATTCAGAGCACCTCGAGCTTCAGCATAGTGATTCATATGGGAGCCCAAATCTTCATAATAGGCCATCACAATATTCCCGTCATGATCATGGACAACCCCACCAGTGCCAACGGGCCCAAGATTCCCCTTAGCCGCTCCATCAAAGTTTAATTTAATCCACCCCATGAGGGGTTTGGTCCACACAACATTCCTTTGACAGGGCACTTTAACAACCTCCAAAAATGGCTAAAGATTCATCATTTTGAGAATAGCTTCTTCGCTCGAAATATGGGGACAGGGACTAGGAACTGCAATAGAATTCTCAATGGCGTAAGATAACGCCCTTTTAGTGACAAAAGGGGGCCATCTAGGAGCTCTGCCAAAGATTTTGGCATTCCTCTCTAACCAAATTTGCCAAATTAAATGGTGGAAGGAGGCATCGAGGAGGAAGCGGAGCTTGGGATTCTTGAAAGGATTAGGCCATTGGTGAAAAGCATCTCTAAGGGATCAGGGAGAGCACCAAAGTATCTGGAAGGAGGATAGGACAATGCTCAGAACAAAGTGGGAAAATGGGCAATGCAAGAATAAATGATCCCTCATCTCACAATCTGCTAAACACAAGTAACACCTATTGGGGAAGGCAAAACCTCTCTTGTGAAGGTTGTCAATAGTTAAGGCTTTATTGTGGAAAGCAATCCACATGAAGAAGTTGATTTTAGGAACAAATCCTTTCCTCCAAATAGTATTCCACCTGTAGTCCAGAGCAGTCTTGGTGGTGAGAAGCTCATAAGCTGATTTAACAGAGAAACACCCATCCTCCGTACCACTCTAGATGATCCTGTCATTCCTCCTAGCAGAAGGAATTAAAACCAACTGAAGGATATTATCAAGGAAGGTAATCTCGTTATTAAACCCTGTTGATAAGCAACACACCCCCACTGAAAAATGAGATTCCATCCTTAGAAAATTATGAACTTCCATTTTTGCAGCAGGGACCCTCTTGGTCATTTTCAGTTTTAAATCCATATTTTGCTTGCCTCCTTTTTAAAGTTGTGCTTTTTCTTGCATTCTAGCTGTGTTATCCAAGAATTCACTTTTTACATGCTAGAATCATTCATGCACAAGAAAATCTTGCACCGTTACCGAGAAAAATCCAGAAAACAGTTGCATAATTCACTGAAAAATCAAACTTTCCATTTTTGGTAGTGTCGCGATATCGCGACACTTCCATTTTCGGAAATGTCGCGATATCGCGACAGGTAAGTCAAAATGCAGCTAAGTGCCAGAAAGGTCGCGATTTCGCGACATGTCGCGAAATCGCGACAGTTTTTTGACGAGAGAAGCAAACTGTACGGAGGTCGCGATTTTGCGACATGTCGCGAAATCGCGACATGTCGCATTTTCGCGACGGGAGAGAGAAAATGGGCTGCAGGATGAAAAATCGGCTAAGTCAGAAACATGTTCCAAAATCGCGGTCAACGCGGTCAACGCATGCAGGTAAGGGAACTGTCGCGACATCGCGACGTGTTCTAAAATCGCGGCTAAAAAATCAAGAAGCGTACGGAGGCCAGGAAGGGTCGCGATTTCGTGACATGTCGCGAAATCGCGACATGTCGCGTTTTCGCGGCCGACGAGGGAGGAAGTTGCCGATGCTCTGGCAGGGTCGCGATTTCGCGACATGTCGCAGAATCGCGGTAGGAGAGAGAAAGTCATAGTTGACCTGAAAGTGCATTTCGACGGGAAACAGAGGGCTTCCTGGGGTAGCGACACGTGTCAAAGCGTGAATGGGACAAACAGAAGCCGACATGCAAGATTATTTTGCGGATTTAATCTGTTTTTAATGTTTTAAGCTTCTGATTTAATTAAAATGCTAATCTAATGCATCTTTTTGTCTTTCATGCGGGATTCCACCTGGCACTTACGGGACAACCGGGAAAGACCATAAAGGCGAAGATAAAGTGCGGATTTAGTCAAGGACCGCCATGCTAGGAGAGAAGCTGCCGGTGAGAGCATTCAACAACAAATTTATTGCAGACTTGATAGCATGGAGACCATTTCAACTCAGAGATGGATTTGCGGAGATCAAATTGATGGAGAAGTGGTGACTCATCAGGCTCACCAGCAGATTTAATGGAGGCATTTATTTGCAGCTGCGAATGAATGCAAGTTGCATTTTATTTTATCTTCTCCATTTATGGCGGTGATCTGCACGATTTGCCGAAGGGTTAAGTTCTATTCGGACTTTGATTTTTAAATGGATTTTTATTGTAAAACCCGGGTCCTAGGGTTTAAGTGCGATAAGATTTAGGGTTTGAGCAAGATATTTTGGAAAAGATCGGGGTCATGTCCGAGTCTATAAATACAAATTCTAAATGTAATCGCGAGGAGGCGGAGACTTAGAAATAAAGGCTTATAAGCAATTTCTTGCAAATTTTGTGAAATCCTTTGTTTCTGGACTTGGAGTTGATGTGCTTTAGCTTTTACGTGATAGCATGGCCAGGAGCCTAATCTTTTGCAGAGTGTGATAAGTGTATTTTCTTTTGTTATCCGTTCCATTTAAAGTTTGTTAGATATATCTTGTAAATCTGCCATTGTCAAGATTAAATATGTTGTTAGGCTTCAATTGTTCTATTGTCTGCTAGGGGAAATTACAGATTTGAGGTTAAGTTTGTTCTAATTGCTCTGTCTTCACTATGCGAGCTAGGCTGCCGGTGAAAGATACCAGTTTTAACCAGCTGCCCTTGGATTTATGATTTTCTGCTAGATCTGTTTCACTCTGCCTTGTGCTCTTAGTTGAAAGTGATCTTAGACTGACTGGACACTTTCTTCTGGGATTTGTTCTGTTGTGAAGCTGATAGCATAGATAAGATTGATAGTTTAGAGTTTTACAGTTTAAAGTCTGATAAACTTCTCTTTTCTGCCTTACCCTACCCTCTCTTTGCTTTCCGTGAATGATCCATTTTTATTTTCTTTGTTTGCCTTTTATTTAAATCTGCTGACCCATGAGAGCTAGATCAAAGAATTCAAGTCAAATCTGATTGTCAACAAATTTTGCAACTACCGAACAAGTTCGGGAACCCCTGTAAGGTAACGAGAGCGATCCATATCGAAATCTATTCCGAAGTGGAAAAGAGTGAATTGCCATTCGACCCAACTCTGTAACTCGCACCTTGGATAACCAGCTAGATCCTAAAGATGAGTGGGATCAGTCCCGTGGGTGTCTCCGGAGCTTTCCTTGCCTTCATCCTTTTTCCCGGGGTGTGCATGAAAGCCGGGCCAACACCTAATTGGCGCTAGAAGGAGGGCCACAGAACATCTGTTCTTAGTGCACTTGAGTTGAGAAATCCGACTATATGTGGAACTGTAAAGCTGTATTTTATCCAAAGTCTGGTAGCCAATTTTCCCCTCCTCCTCAGCCAACACCTAATTGGCGCTAGAAGGAGGGCCACAGAACATCTGTTCTTAGTGCACTTGAGTTGAGAAATCCGACTGTATGTGGAACTGTAAAACTGTATTTTATCCAAAGTCTGGTAGCCAATTTTCCCCTCCTCCTTAGCCAACACCTAATTGGCGCTAGAAGGAGGGCATGAACTCAGTTCAAGTATTGTAAGGGCATAACAGCAACATTTGAAGGACCCACAGTGAACTCCAGACAGTTTTATAAATTGTCAGTACAGTTTTATAAATTGTCAGTACGAGTTTTAAATTGTCAGTGCAGTTTTTAAATTGTCAGTGCAGTTTTGTAAATTGTCAGTGCAGTTTTTGAAATTGCCAGAGAAGGCCTTAATTTCAGTGGTTTGTTAAGAACAGTTCTATCATCACTTGCGATTATCCAATTACAAATCAGAACATCACTGTCAACCAAGTAATAATGGCAAATTGGTTGGGCTCCACCGCTTTGAACATTCCGGGTATAGCCCATGACCTGCCCAGAAGTCCGAAAAGGTATCTCCCCGGTACAAACATGATGGGACAAGAAGCTGAGAAGAACATCTCGCTAGCTTTTAAAAATGCTTTAAAATTGTTAAATATACGAGCATGAGGATGTTGCCTGCAGATTGTTCCCGTTCACTCTCCGAGGAGGGAGCTTATGACTGGTTTTTAAACCTCACCAGCAATTCCATTACTAGTTGGGATGATCTAGAGAAAGCTTTTATATCACAGTTCGGTGAAGTGATAGATCCCAACATTTTATATCAGCAATTTTCCAGCATCAAGAGAGAATCGGGAGAAACGTCAGGTCTTTCAATATGAGGTTCCAAAGAGCTTACGGTAGAATGATCGGCCATTACATCCCAAATGCAAATCTGGCCTTAGAAATCTACAAGAATGCATTGGATTCGGTGACCTCTATTTTCCTCAAGAGAGATATTAATATTACAACCCCGGCAAGGGCTTATAAAGAAGCCTTAATTCTTGAAAGACGAGTTAGGGCCTCAAATTTTGAGCGACCCTTTGATATCCTATGTTACACAGAACATGCCTGTTCCAGACCCCATTCCACATCATGAGTTAATGCCAACATGTCATGCTCTACCCAAGGAGACTCCGTTAACTGTCACATCCACTCAACATGTGCAAAATACAGAGAAAAGTTTTGACAAATTCAAAGTGCAGGTGCTTGAACTGAACAGTTGTGATCTGGCACCACCCAAATCTGAAGTTTTTCCTGGTGAGTTAAATTTTCCTGGAAATCAAAGAAATATTGATATTTCTAGTTCACCCAAAAATAGTACAACCAGGGTTTCAGATTCTGTCACTTTTCCCGAAGAGACAAAAAGTCTTGTACAGACTTCTGTGGATGAAATGCAAGATTTTCAACAGTTCAAAATGGACAGTTATGACTTGAGATGTCAGAGTCCGAACTTAATAATGATCCTTCCTCATCAGAGGATGATGAAAGTGAGATTCAATATCACTATGCAGAAGTAACTGAGGAGGATAGCATCATTGAGGAGATGAGGGAACTTAAAGCTGACATCACCCTCTATGAACTGCCTCAGATTGTTGGACAAAACATTAACTTGATTGAGGCTTACTCTGGACTACCTGTTGAATTTCAAGAAAAGGAGGAAAAGATGGTAAATATGAATGTGGTCAGCCAACTTGGAATTGATGAAGCTGTCTCAACATAAGCCCGCAACTTCTGAACATAATGTCAAAGAGGAGGCTATAAAGCGTGTTGATGCGAGATATTGGAGTTTATGATTTGGCAACCGAAAAGGTGAGAACAATTATAGCCCTAATCAATAACAACAATGATGTTTGGACATTGCACATTGATGAGGTTAAGTCTAAGCAAGGCTCGGGTGAAAAGGAAAATTGTAAACACTCGCTAGAGGGATAAAAATTGAAGTCCTGGATATTGAAGCGGTGCAGCAACCACAAAATGTTCAAGTTGTTAAGAACCGGGGCATACGAGATAAAACATGATTTCTTTCGAGTTGTCACATCATTTTGAAAATGTGGTGGTCTGGGTCTGTCAAGGTTTTAAAGTATTTGATCCTGGGGGTTTTTTACATTCAGTCCTTTTGAAAGAACTCGCAAACCCTTTAATTAGAAGCATAAACATGTTATCATATGATTTGTTATTATATGATTTGTTTAATTTGAAGGAGTTGCAGATTTGTTTTTCAAATGGGACAGGGAAGACAGTAAACCCAAGTCTTTCCCAGATAGCAAATTTTTGAAGCACAGTCTGGAGTGCATTTCGTCAACAGGACTTGAAAGGTAATTTTTTTTAAATTACTTGCATGGTCAAAATTTTTTTAAAAGCACCATTTCTCTGCTTTCCCAACTGCTGCATTTTTTGAGTATGAAGGGAAGTTGTAACATATGTATGCATTGTAAATAAGCTTTGAAGTTTTTCAGTTTTATTTCTTTGTCAGTGCAGTTTTTATTTCAATGTCTGTGCAGTTTTAATCTTTTTCAGTTTAATTTTAATGCTCTGCAGTTTTAATTTATTAGTTTTTCAGTTTTATTTCTTTGTCAGTGCAGTTTTTATTTCAATGTCTGTGCAGTTTTAATCTTTTTCAGTTTAATTTTAATGCTCTGCAGTTTTAATTTATTTGTTTTTCAGTTTATTTCTTTGTCAGTGCAGTTTTATTTTTAAATGTCTCGTACATTTGCGATTGCGATTGCGGTTTATTTTATTTCGATTTGCGGTTTAGTTTATTTCGGTCTTTGTTGCGGTTTAGCTTTCTCTGCAGTTCAGCAATTTTTATTTGCTTCAGTTCTTTTAGTTTATTTCTTTTATTGCCTGTACAGTTTTTATTTTCTTCCCTGCTTTTCCTTTTCTTTGCTGTCTGTTCAGTTTATTTGTTTTTCCCTTGCCTGGTACAGTTTTTATTTTCTTCCCTGCTTTTCCTTTTCTTTGCTGTCTGTTCAGTTTATTTGTTTTTCCCTTGCCTGTACAGTTCTGTGCTTTAGTCTGTACAGTTTTATTTTGTTTTTGCTTTAAGCCTGTGCCTGTCCTTGGAAGCCTGTATAAAGTCCTTTGGCTTCTAAAATTTTCTGTCCTTTGCCTCTGCCTGAGCAATCAATGAAAAGTCAACCTGCTGAAAATTATTTTATTCCTAGCTGATAAATCCTCAATCCGAGTGCCTCCCCATTCTGTTCACCATTCTAATTGAGATAGTCTGCTTGCACTGAACTGTGGAATTATTTTGTTATCCAGGATGAAGGTAGAGAGATGATTGGATCTTGTGTCTTACTTGCCACAGTTGTTTTAATGATAGAAAAACTATTATCTTTGTTTAGTTGGAGGAACTCCCGGGGAATCCAAGAAAAGCTGGTTATGAGAGGGGACTATGGTTCATGCAATTATTTGGGTGTCACCAGAGGCTATCAATGCCTAGACTGAAACAGTTCCAGATTGATCAAATATTAAAAGAAAATTGTAATTTCTCTAAGGTCTTCCAGATAGTGATATATTTCAAAAAGAAGAGAGATAAAAAAAAAAGAGATAAGAGAAAAAAAAAGAGAAAAAAAGAGTTATATGATCAAAAGAGGCAGCCAATATTAGATTACGCCCTACAGTTGTAAATTGGGTCGTGTAAATCTAAAGGGTAACTCTGTCTAGGCTGTAAAAAGCTAAACTAGTAAACAGAGCTCTACTCGGTTTCCCCATTTACAATCTAGAAAAGTTGATTAATCCAAGTTTATCATTCAATTCAGTCATCCTTGAAGAAAGTTCTATACCTTTGTAATTGCACATCAGAAATCTTCCTTGAAGTAATCCAGCCTAGTATGTCCTTGGAAAATTTTAACGGTTGGCGGTTAGTAGTCAATTTATTGTGAAGAATGCCCGTGGCAAGGCATGATGCATGGTCTTTTTGTTTTGAAACCGGAGTCTTGGGTTCTAAAATAGTGATACTATTTTACCCGCGAGATATCGCCATTTGTTGATAAGCAACACACCCCCACCGAAAAATGAGATTCCATCCTTAGAAAATTATAAACTTCCATTTTTGCGAGCGGGGACCCTCTTGGTCATTTTCGGTTTTAAATCCATATTTTGCTTGCCTCCTTTTTAAAGTTGTGCTTTTTCTTGCATTTTAGTTGTGTTATCCAAGAATTCACTTTTTACATGCTAGAATCATTCATGCACAAGAAAATCTTGCACCGTTACCGAGAAAAATCCAGAAAACAGTTGCATAATTCACCGAAAAATCAAACTTTCCATTTTTGGTAGTGTCGCGATATCGCGACACTTCCATTTTCGGAAATGTCGCGATATCGCGACAGGTAAGTCAAAATGCGGCTAAGTGCCAGAAAGGTCGCGATTTCGCGACATGTCGCGAAATCGCGACAGTTTTTTGACGAGAGAAGCAAACTGTACGGAGGTCGCGATTTTGCGACATGTCGCGAAATCGCGACATGTCGCATTTTCGCGGCAGGAGAGAGAAAATGGGCTGCAGGATGAAAAATCGGCTAAGTCAGAAACATGTTCCAAAATCGCGGTCAACGCGGTCAACGCATGCAGGTAAGGGAACTGTCGCGATATCGCGACGTGTTCTAAAATCGCGGCTAAAAATCAAGAAGCGTACGGAGGCCGGGAAGGGTCGCGATTTCGCGACAGACGAGGGAGGAAGTTGCCGATGCGCTGGCAGGGTCGCGATTTCGCGACATGTCGCGAAATCGCGACATGTCGCAGAATCGCGGTAGGAGAGAGAAAGTCATAGTTGACCTGAAAGTGCATTCCGGCGGGAAACATAAGGCTTCCTGGGGTAGCGACACATGTCAAAGCGTGAATGGGACAAATAGAAGCCGACATGCAAGCTTATTTTGCGGATTTAATCTGTTTTTAATGTTTTAAGCTTCTGATTTAATTAAAATGCTAATCTAATGCATCTTTTTGTCTTTCATGCGGGATTCCACCTGGCACTTACGGGACAACCGGGAAAGACCATAAAGGCGAAGATAAAGTGCGGATTTAGTCAAGGACCGCCATGCTAGGAGAGAAGCTGCCGGTGAGAGCATTCAACAACAAATTTATTGCAGACTTGATAGCATGGAGACCATTTCAACTCAGAGATGGATTTGCGGAGATCAAATTGATGGAGAAGTGGTGACTCATCCGGCTCACCGACAGAATTAATGGAGGCATTTATTTGCAGCTGCGAATGAATGCAAGTTGCATTTTATTTTATCTTCTCCATTTATGGCAGCTGACTGCACAGATTTGCCGAAGGGTTAAGTTCTATTCGGACTTTGATTTTTAAATGGATTTTTATTGTAAAACCCGGGTCCTAGGGTTTAAGTGCGATAAGATTTAGGGTTTGAGCAAGATATTTTGGAAAAGATCAGGGTCTGTCCTGAGTCTATAAATACAAATTCTAAATGTAATCGCAGGAGGCGGAGACTTAGAAATAAAGGCTTATAAGCAATTTCTTGCAAATTTTGTGAAATCCTTTGTTTCTGAACTTGGAGTTGATGTGCTTTAGCTTTTACGTGATAGCATGGCCGGGAGCCTAATCTTTTGCGAGTGTGATAAGTGTATTTTCTTTTGTTATCCGTTCCATTTAAAGTTTGTTAGATATATGCTGTAAATCTGCCATTGTCAAGATTAAATATGTTGTTAGGCTTCAATTGTTCTATTGTCTGCTAGGGGAAATTACAGATTTGAGGTTAAGTTTGTTCTAATTGCTCTGTCTTCATTTGTGCGAGCTAGGTTGCTAGGTGAAAGATACCGATTTTAACCAGCTGCCCTTGGATTTATGATTTTCTGCTAGATCTGTTTCACTCTGCCTTGTGCTCTTAGTTGAAAGTGATCTTAGGCTGATTGGACACTTTCTTCGGGATTTGTTCGTTGTGAAGTCGATAGCATAGATAAGATTGATAGTTTAGAGTTTTACAGTTTAAAGTCTGATAAGCTTCTCTTTCTGCCTTACCCTACCCTCTCTTTGCTTTCCGTGAATGATCCATTTTTATTTTCTTTGTTTGACTTTTATTTAAATTTGCTGACCCATGAGAGCTAGATCAAAGAATTCAAGTCAAATCTGATTGTCAACAACTTTTGCAACTACTGAACAAGTTCAGGAACCCCCTGTAAGGTAACAGAGCAGTCCATATCGAAATCTATTCCAGAAGTGGAAAAGAGTGAATTGCCATTCGACCCAACTCTGTAACTCGCACCTTGGATAACCAGCTAGATCCTAAAGATGAGTGGGATCAGTCCCGTGGGTGTCTCCGGAGCTTTCCTTGCCTTCATCCTTTTTCCCGGGGTGTGCATGAAAGCCGGGCCAACAAACCCCTCCATAATAGGAAGCTTCCACCGAGGGAAATAGGTTCTCTGATCAATGAGATCCGCCACCCTGAGCTGGGCATTAGGGTCGGTCAAGCTTCTCAGTCCAGCGAGGTCCTCCATCGACCCAAGGGCTTCTTTAGTCACTCACCTATCATTCCAAAAGGAAATGTAGTTGCCATCACCCAAAATCCAGCGGGCTCCTAGACTGATCAGATGTCGAGTTTGGAGCACAGATTTGCAAAATATCGATGCCATGGAGGATGTTTCAGCATCCAAGAAGTAGGTGGGGCCAAGATACTTCATTTTAACCAGTGTAACCCACTCCAACGGGTCGCTAGACATAATCCTCCAAGCATGCTTCATGATCAGAGCCAGATTCATAAGTCTTGATCTTCTCAACCCCAGGCCGCCTTGATCTATCCTTGAACACACCTTGTCCTAGGCTACAAGGGGAAGTCTAGATTTCTCTTCATTACCAGACCAAAGAAAGGTCCTCTAAATCTTCTCAATCTTGGAGTGGACTGCACTCGAAAGCATGAACACCGACATGAAGTAGGTTGGGATCCCCTGAAGACAGGCTTTGGTAAGGGTGGCTTTCCCAGCTTGCGATAGGAGTTTGCCCTTCCAAGTGTCGAGTTTCTTGTGAAGGCACTCAAGAATCGTGTTCCACATGTCCCCACTGGCCCGCCCACTATAAGATAGAGGCAACCCCAGATAGGACGTAGGTAGGGAATCAATAGTGCATTCAAGAATTCTAGCAATCCAAATTTGTCTGTGTAGAGGAGTGTTAATAAAGTAAATTTTGCTCTTGATGTAATTGACCTTTTGTCCAGTAGCTTGCTCATAACAGGATAGGATCCTCTTGAGCGACTTGGCTTGAGCAACGGATGCCCCAATGGAAATGAGGGTGTCGTACACAAATTACTGATGAGTGATAGGATTAATTCTAGAAGTCGACAAGATGCCAAAAATCTTGTTCTGTCAAAGAGCCTCTTTCATGGACCAACTTAGAACCTCCGCAAGAAGAATGAATAGGATGGGAGAAAGAGGATCGCCCTGTCTGAGGCCTCTAGAGCTTTGGAAATACCCAGCTGGGGACCCATTGACCAAGACAAAAAAAAAGGGAGTGGATATACAGCTGTAGACAAGGTCAATCCAGTGGGGATGAAAGCCAAACTTGAGGAGGACTGCACACAAAAAATTTTGGTCGACACGGTTGAAGGCTTTGTTCATGTCGAGCTTAAGAAAAAGAGTAGCATTCTTAGAGCAGTAAGCGGAATGAAGGGTCTCATGGACAGTGATAACACCATCAAGAATGTTTTTGCCTTTGACAATGCTTCCCTGACAAGGATCAATCAGGAGGGGGAGGACTGTTTTGAGTCTATTGGCTATAGACTTGGTAAGGATCTTGTAAAAAACATTGCACAGGCTAATGGGCCGATAGTCAGAGAAACTTTTGCAGGAAAGAGACTTAGGAATGAGGGCAAGAAAGGTGGAATTGAGTTTTGGGTGGATAGATCTGGACGCTTGGATAACCCGAATAGCATCACACACATCCGAGCCCATGACCTCCCACATGACTTGGAAGAATCGGGGAGGGAAACCATCGGGCCTAGGGGCCTTATCTGGTTGAATGGAGAACAATGCTTTCTTAATCTCAGATGAGGAAAAAGGTTCCAAAAGTTTCTTGCTTACCTCATGGGGAACTTTAGTCAAAAAATTGGTGAGCATAAATTTATGGACCTGGAGGTTGCTATCTAGAGGAGTGCCAAGCAAATCCTGAAATAAATTAACCGCTTCACTCCTAATTTCCTCAATCTCCCTGGTAATGTGCCCATCCTTACAAGTCACTTCTCTGATCTTGTTGGCCCCTCTATGCCTCATTGTAGACGCATGAAAAAATATCGTGTTGGAGTCTCCATTCTTCAACCATAGGTCATGATATTTCTGGCGCCAGAACGTTTCCTCCCAAGCGAGAATAGAATGAAAGTCCACCAAAAGGCTTCGCTCTTCCTCTTTGAGACCCTCAGTGTAACCTTCGGTAGCCATCCTTTCCTCCACAACCTTCAGGTTCTCAGCGATGGATTTTTTGGACTCAAAAATGTTATCAAAAACCACTTTGTTCCAAATATTGAATTTTTCTTTGACCATTTTGAGCTTTAAAGCCACCCTCTTAGGAGCGCTTCCTTCCACCTTCGATTGCCACCATGCTGAAACCAATCCTTTGAAGTCTTTGTGGGAAATCCACATGGATTCAAATCTGAAAGGGGTCATAAAAATAGGCCCATCGTTCGCCTCCAAGAAAATAGGGTTATGGTCAGACCCAATCCTTGGAAGAGCCAAAAGGATAGCCCCACCAAGGATGGGAATGGCTTCCGGGGAAATGAAGAATCTGTCAAGTTTGACTTGAATCAAACCGCCTCCAATCCTTCTGTTACTCCATGTGAAGGAAGCCCCTTTGAGTTCGATGTCAAGCGAGGCCATTAGCAGAGACAAAATCTCCGAAATCTTCCAAGCTCATGGCTGGAGTGGTCAGACCCTCCTTTTTCTCTGAAGGATGAAGGGGACAATTGAAGTCACCCCCTAAAACCCAAGGAAAGTTGCTAAAATTCTCCCTCATCAGAGAGATAGCTTTCCACATTTCTGCTCTCTCTGTGGCAGAATTGGAAGCATAAACATTGGATAGAATCCAAGAAAAATTGGAGGTTTTGGACTGGAATAGTACATTGATGATTCTGTTGGAAGTTGACAGCGAGCTGCCCTCAAACCTCGAAGGGTCCCATAGAACCATGAGTCCTCCCGCTGTTCCCACTACAGGGCTGGACAGACAATTTGCCCTGGCCCAAATGGCCTTTGCCACTTTGTCAGAGGAGATAGCATCAAGCTTGGTCTCTTGCAAAATAAGGATAGAAGGGTTAATCCTCCTACGGAGATCAACCACTAACCTTCTCTTGGCTGCATCGTTCAGTCCTCTCACATTCCATGAGAGGAATTTCATCTGGACAGTTTGAAGTTTTTCTTGCCTCCCCTTCCTTGTTGAGGGGGAGGTTTTGATGCATGAGCTTTGTCCGACTGTGTGTCACAGTCATCCAGAACCAGCAAATGCTAGGTTCCATTTGCAATGTCAGTTGCAGTCTCTTTGTCTCGCCTTTCCTTGTTAGGAGGACGACCCTGCTTCCTCTCACTACCAAAATCCACACTTTGATTTTGACTCCTCATATTCCAGGGGCTAATGTGATCGGATTGTTCACCCCTCCTTCCTAAGAGGTAATCTTCTAGCAGCATCTATGACTGACTAAAATCGGGATGACCCGTATCTTGGAGCAGAGGAACAACCTGAGTCAAAACTTGGGAAGGGGTCCGTTCCATCTCTTCTTGCAATTCGCTTTCCAAGTGGGAGTCTACTCCTTGTTGGTTGTCAGCCTCAAGATTCTCGGGGTCTGATTGGAGAGAGGGATTCTCTTCAGGCTAAGAGAGTCCACCACAGTCTCTAGAGGGGCCTGGGGATACATGGCCCTTCACATTTGGAAGATTTGGTTGCTTTTCCTGATCTTCCTTGTGCTCCAGGGGGTTGCCGTTTTCATGTTTCTGTTTTCTTAGTTTTTGAAGAGGACATTGGGACTGAAGGTGCCCTTGGGACCGACATTGGGTGCAGAAAGCTGGCCTATTTTCATAGACAATAGCTTGTTTATGAAGAATGGTGCCTTCAGACTGAAGAGTGATGGAAGTTGGGAGTTCTGCCTCCAAATCTGCCAGAATGCAAAATCGGGCCTGGACGAACCTTGTTCGAGCTCGGGTGGGAGGTTCAATGGTGACCAACTCCCCAATGGAACGCGCAATACCTCTTATGAAATTTTCATGCCAACCAAAGAGGGGAAGATTCGAGAGCCTAACCCATAATGGGGAAATGTTGATGTTCTGGGTCTCAGGACTGAAATCCATGTCCCACTTCCTAAGAAATAAACTTCTGCGGCCCAGAAACCATGGCCCGCCAGCCAAAATTTTATAGTAATCCTCCTTATTGTTCAATATAATGGCAAAAAAACCCTCGGATAGGGCCGCCAGCTCCAAATGCCCAGAAGTCCTCCATTTGCTTATTGCCCATTTTTGGATAGTTTCCATGTTGGGACGACCTCCAATGAATTTACCTATTAGGGTAAATTTCTCAAACTCCATGAAGCTTGAAAGAACTTCCGCCGGGATGTTTAGTTCATCCCCAACCAAAAACAACTCTTTGGTAAAAAACCTATTTAGGGTTTCTGAGGCCGCTACCTGGGCATAAGACTTTTGAGCCCCACCACCCCCTTTTTCTGGTGGGTCCTTACCTTGACCAAAATCATTGCCAGCTCGGTCATCTTCAATGGGCCCGGGCGTTTTCGCTCACCTGAAATCATGATGCCCTCCGATTGCTCCGCTGCGTCCAAGAACCGAACCACCGCCGCTCCCGATCTCCCCTGCAGAATTCTCGCCCATCGACATCCTCCCACCTCCCTTATCGGCTGTCTCCATTATTATTGAGAAATATTGTTCTTTTAAATCAGGAATTTATCTTCTAATTCAAAAATTCTTTTTTGAAGTTTTCTTTAGGAACTTTTCTTTGGAGTATTCTTCTGAGTTAGAAATTTATCTTCTGAGTCAGGAATTATTTTCTAAACTTTTCTACAAGTTCTCTTCTTTGTATTATTCTTCTAAGTCAAGAATTTATCTTCTAAGTCAGGAATTCTTTTCTGAAGTTTTATTCAAAATTAAAGCTTCTACAACCTTTTTCTTGATTAAGGCTTCTATGGCTTTTTCTACTTCTACAATATGCAAGTATTGATCTTGAATGGATATCACGAATATCCCATATCCTTCTTTGACTCAACTTCTAGAGTCTCTTCTTCCTTTAGTCTGCTATAAGGCTATTGTGGCCTTTTCTTTATTTCTACAATTTGTAGGATTGCAGCTCTTGTAATGAGATTTTTCTCGAGGTATTTAAAATATTCAATTTTATTTCTTGTTGCTGCAAGTGCTAGAATGATTCTAATAAGACATTCTTCCTAACTCTCTTGTAGGAAGCTTTCCAACTTTTTTTTGAATCTCATTTTCTTGCAAAAAGATGTTAGAATCTAGAATTGAAGAATTTGTAATTCTGGAGATAACAATCTTCACTAGTTGATTTTTCAATCTAGTGGTATGAATGTTGAGTCCTAGTATTCATAATTATTTTTTTACAACTTTGTGGAAAGACTCTAGCCAAATATAATATCAAAATTTCCACAGCTAAGATTTATTTCAATCCTCACTTTTCTAACCCTATTGACTACTATGGCTTTTTCTATTATTTACCCCTAATGATAGCTTTTGCATGCAATGGTGCACAACAGTAGATCCATTTTGCAAAGATGTATGCCAATAGTAGAAATGGTAACTCTCCCTATTTATCTTGACCTAGTGGACTTCTCTTATGATGAATGTAGGTCCTTCTATCTCGATTCACCATGGCTCTGATACCACTATTAGCTTTTGAGGATATATGTAGTGGAAGAGATCTAACACAGGTCTTAATAAGATGTAATAAATATCAAAGTAAGTGAGTCTGCAATATGACTAAAAATACTATAAATAGAAATGATGAAATTCCAATGCAACATGGAGGAAATTGTCACTCCATTAATATGAGTTAAAGAGCTACATTGTGCTCCATATAGGAGCACCACTATCTACTACACTGCACTAGATAAGAACTTGAATTGATCTTGATCTACTACTATGAGGCTCTTTATATAGGAATATATATTCCCTGGCCAAAAATCTACCTAGTTGTACAAGGGGACACCTTGCACATTGCCACTTGTGCATTTATTACATTGCTTGAAGTAATTGGCCAACTTCCCCCAAAAGTAATATCCTACTCTAACTATGTACCTAAGGTGGTACATTTACATGACCCAAATGATATAATATACTCTAAATCTAAGAAGTTCCATCTTGCACAACTACAGTCTTTTTGGGTATATCTATATTGAATATACCTATATCATAACATGTCCTCTATGGCAAAACTAAGTCCTCAGACATTCATATGGAAAAATCTAAAGTCCCTTTGGGTAGATCTAAATTCATGTACACTATTGTACAAAAAATTCCATGTGGTACAATAGAAGTCTTTGAGATACCTCCTCAAGAAAAATAAAAAATCCCTCTAGGCATAGTTACCATTAATATTTTGAACATAAATATGTCAAGAATTTCATCTTTGTTATTGAAAGGCCTTGAATTTTTTATAAGTTTAGTATTTCGTTTAGTATTTTGATTCTTATTCAAAGCATATCCATGATCTATTCACACTCCTATAAGCATAATAAAAATGTAAAGGACATTTAACAAATTAGTGTTCTTAATTTTTTTATCTAAGAGTGACCTTATTTTAATAAATCAAGTGATACTTAACACAATCAATTAAAATTACATTGCATGATTAGTATAGCTCTTAAGCATATTAAGTCTATAATTAAAACTAATATATAAAAAATAATTAAACATTATCAAATGGTACTTGCTCAATCGGTGTTATTCCTTAAGTTACAAGGAGGAAGACCAAGTTCCAATCTTGTCAAGGGATACATGCATAATTTCCAAATTGTTGTAATACCACTATGTGGTCATGATGTAATATGGGTAGGACCTATTTAAAACTCATATAAAAAATTAAAAATAATAATAATAATAATAATTAAATATCAATATGTTTTATCAAATAAGTCAATATATCACAAGACAATGACATAGAATCAAAATATGATGTGTGTATATATACTATCAAATGTACTTATATATCATCATATATTAAAAATCATGTACATGATCTCATAATAAATATTTCATCCCATATGTATTAGATGTTGGAATAAACGCTCCTACACCTCCCTAAGGTGGTAGCATCATAGTCAAATTTTGAGAGTGATGTGTATATAATCGAGTTTGAGACATAGACCACAATCATGAAGGAGCATGATGAGAAGCTAATGATGATCAAGAGACACAAATACATAATAGATTTTTGGATAAAAGGTTGTTGGCAATTTGAGTTATTTTATGTTTTCATTGATGTCACATGGATCATTGATATCACATGGATCACATTGAGTTTTGGTGGCAAAAGCACTTCATAAATAATCATTTATGATATTTTGGAGAGCATGGATATATACAGGGTTTTTGTGAAAACCAAGGCAGGCAAAATAAAAGGTTTTATTTAAAATCATGGATGATAGATTTGAAATGGGTTTTTCTTAAAAATCCAAGTTGTCTTTTCGTTTCATCGAAAAAGGTGCCTCGATGATGGAGATATTTAATTTTAAATATTTAGTTTAAATTTTAAATTATTTTAAATTTAAATTTAAATTTTAAAATTAAAAATAAAAGTAATCCACCGACATCGTCGAATATGAGGGAGAAAACTATATAAAATGGTGCCTAAGGTTTATTAATCAAAGTCTTGCACTCGTGAATTAATACGATTGTTGGAAAGCGAAAAGAGCTCGTGCAAAAGAGGGTTAAGTGATGGAAGTGATACCCAGGTGTTGTAGGTGAGTTGGAGAGGAGAGGGCAATCCTCCAAGGGAGGTCCCAGGTTTGAATCTCCACCTACCAAAAAGCTGAATTGGGTACCCAAAATCCAATTGATAATGTTGGTGAGGGCAGGGCTGGGTGCGACCCCGGGTGACTTTGACGGTGTAGAACCCCCTGTTTGTGGTCTCTTAGACCAAGGCGGCCCCGCAAGGGGTTTTTTACTTTAAAAAAAAAAAAAAGTGATGGAAGTGAAGAATAAATCGAACGGCGTGTGAAACCCTAGTCACCTTGGGTAGTGTGGTGCATTGGCAATTGGATTTTGGCTAAGGCAAGTGGCAGAAAGAACGTCAAGGTTTTGAATCCCCTTGGCTACGTTAGAAGGTGTTGGAAGAAAGAGTGCACAAAGCATTTTTGGTTTGCGTGAGAGGGAGGAGTGTTTTGAAGCACGTGGTCCCTTTCCATCCCAAAAGAGCCTGTAGCTCGTGTGGTAGCTTAGCTGTAGTTAAGGCACTGAGCAAGGAGACGAGGGATCGAATCCTGTCAAGGACAAAGGCAAGGTAATATTTTTTATTCTTCTAAAGTTGCCATAGCAGAAATAAGGGTTGTGATGCACTTTAGGAAAAAGAGAGATTTCTAGTGATTTTCCTTTTGAAAGTATATCATATTATATATCGTTGGAAAGCTTATTTCGAGGGCTATTTGATTAACTTGCTTAGAGGGAGAAATAAGGTGTGCATTAAGAGATATTTCTAAATTTTTAAAGGGGTTCAAAAGTGAAGGTTGCTTTGTTATTTTTCAAAGGGGATTAATTCTTTCATAAGGGGACATGGTGTATTTTATTGAGTAGGAGTAATAAGGTGTTATTTGGATATTATTGTTGTGTTATTAATCAAGATATCTAACCCTTATTGAAAGTTGAAAAATAAAGTTTGTTGAGTGTGGCAGATTTAGTGGACAACTAATAAGACATCAAAAAGGTATGAGCAATATTCTCTATTGATTGTTTATGGTGGTTGATTTTTGAAATATCATTGGAGAGAAAAGGATTGATTGTGGTTTTATTTTTAAAAGTGATTGGTTCAATGCTTCAAGGTTTTTTGATTTGAGAATTGTGATTAAAAATCATTTTATAAGCATTGTTGTTGAAGCCCATTTGTTATGCAAAGAACTTGAACTTTAGAATAACATGAGTATCATTGTTATGTGAGAGTTATTGCTGAGTATTGTTGGAAACATTTTGAATTGATTTATTCATGCTTGAACTAGGGTTTGTGAGAAAAAGTTGTTCCTTAAGGTGATTGGTTGAGTTGAGTTGATTGAGCCTAATCAAGTGATTGTGTGAAGTGGTTGTTCAAGTTCCATGAAACAAACTTCTATATTATGATTTGAGTTGAGATTGAGTTGAGAAAGAAATTGAGTTTGTGAATAGAACATATTGAGTCTCTAAAAATTCTCTTTATGCTTATATAATATTGAGATGAGTTGAGATTGATTTGAGTTGAGTTTGAGTTGATATCATTGTGGATCATTGTTGTCATCCATTGAAGAGTGCATTGCCATTCATTATTGAGTTCATCATTGAGCCTTGCCTTCATAGATTTATGGATGATATTTGAGTGCTACTTGAGCATGATTGATTGAGCCTTTGAGAAGGCTTTTGGGACAAATTTTTGGATAGATTTGAGGCAAATTTTGTGCATGATTTATTGAGACTTTGAGAAGGCTTTTGGGATAGATTTCTGGATAGATTTGAGGCAGATTTTGTGCATGATTGATTGAGCCTTTGAGAAGGCTTTTGGGACAAATTTCAGGATAGATTTGAGGTAGATTTTGTGCATGATTGATTGAGCCTTTAATAATGCTTTTGGGATAGATTTATGGACATATTTGGCATAAATTTGAGCAAGTTCTTGGTGAGCTTGCTAAGAAGATTTGAGCAAGTTCTTGGTGAGCTTGTTGAAGCAGATAAGTGGATTGCCTAGCTGAGCAGATCAATGGATTGCCTTGTTGAGCAGATCAGTGGATTGCCTACCTGAGTAGATCATGATTGCCTATTTGAGTAGATCAGTGGATTGCCTAGCTGAGTAGATTAGTGGATAGCATAGCTGAGCATATCAGTGGATTGCCCACCTGAGCAGATCAGTGGATAGCCTAGCTTTGAGTAGATCAAAGTAATCATTTGTATTGAGATAAGGATCCCTATTTCTTTATGAAATATTATAAGGATATTATCTTGTGGACTACCCCACATTGGGGGAACCACGTTAAATCTTGTGTCTCAATTGTGTGTCATGATTTGTGCTCTTGCTTACTATTGCTATCTATGTTATTAATGCACACTGCTATATTTGGTTATTGCAATTAAGGACACTAATTGATATTAGTTTGGAAAGAAAGTAAAAATTGGGCGCTATACTGTACACCCCCCCTCTTAGTATAAGCTTGTGTTCTTCAATTGGTATCAGAGCAGGTTCCTTCAGAAAGGCTAACAACTTGAGGTCAAATTCTACAAGAACATAGATGGTTTCAGCAATAGAAGAAACAATGGATATCAACAAGCTAACAATGGAAGAACTACACGAAACTCTCAAAGCTTATGAGATGAGGATAAGTAAGCTTTAGGTTCTAATAAAAGAAATTGCATTTAAATCTTCAGAGAAAAAGAAAGGAAAATTTCAAGAGATATATAGAGATTTAGATAATGATGATAAAGCTAACTTCATCAAAAGGAAAAAGGACTTAATAAATTATAGGGATATGAAGAAAGTCAAATGCTACAAGTGTGGTGATTTTTTTCACTATGCAAAAAATTATCCACATGAAGAAAACAACGATGATGAAAAATAAGGTCACAGAAGAAAAGAAGATGGAAAACATATGCATGACAAAGATGACATATACAAGAAAAGTAGGTATGAGAAGAAGAAAAGTTTTCGTAAGACAAAAAAAATTTCTACATTGAAGAAGCAAGTGATGATTTAGATCACAACAATGAAGACCAGTCAGATGAAGAAGAATGTACATTCTTTGGAATAAGTGAAGAAAGGAAAGAACACATATTCCTAGGTATTGAAGTTAAAGAAGAGGATATATCTATCGAAGAACGACATGAAGAGCTTGCTATAGCCATTGAGCAAGAAAATATGTATAAGTAAGAATACTAAAATGCTTCATATGTGGAGACTTTGGGCATTTAGATGATGACTGCATGTACTAAAATAATTGCAACAAGAATAGTTCTAGCAACAGTTCTAGTGACAATTGCAGCAGCAATGATGATGAAGAAGAGGAATCCACAAAATAAGAAAATAAAATCAATAGATTGAAAAGGAAAATAAAAAGGCTTGAAAATAAGGTTCATGAAAATGAAAAGGTCAAAGTAATGCTTAATCAAAACATTCAAGATTTGGAAAAAGAGCTTCAAACAAAAGATCTTGGCATCACCATTTCTAAGCAGTTGAAGAAGAAGAAATAAATTTGTAATCAGTTAGAAGAAGAAGATCAAAAATATTTGGGGACCTACATAAATGAGTTAGCAAGATTTCAAAGGAATTCAAAAACTTTGGATAAATTTTTGGATTTACAACGAGATCCATCTATAAAGATAGGGCTTGGTTATGAAGAAGAGAAATAAAAAATAAACACACAAGGACCTCTATTTGTATTAGGAGGTTTTGTTTTAGAAATATATAAGGAAGAATCGATTCCTAAAGAAAAGGAAGCAGCATAAATGGATACTTGCATTTCAGAGGCTATAGAGATGTGTGCCAATTTGCTATTTGACACAAATGAAGAGAAAGAAGAGGAAGGTTCCAAAGCAACTAATATTCATGAAGAAAGTTCCAAAGCTCCTATGGCTCCAAATATCTAGTTTGGATCTTGTTTTGAGATAGGTGAATCAAGTTCAAGAGGCAAAGAAATTCTTGAAGAAGAAAGCAAGGAAGAAGTTAAGGAAGAAGATTTGGATACCACAAAGAAGGATCAAGGATACAATGCACAAGTTAAAGATGATCACAAGGATAAAGTTCAAGAAAGGTATGAGGAACCAAGGCATGAAAAAAGGACTTTTCAAGGACATTGTTATTCTTGTAATAGATTTGGACATAGGACTATACACTGCAGGGTCTATGGATCAAAGAAGTTTGATTTTGCTAGAAGGAACTTCAAAGGAAGAAGGTATGGTTTTTAGGGACATTGCTTCTTATGAAACAGGATTGGTCATAGAGCTTCTCAGTGCAAAGAAAATGAGCAACATGGTTTTGGTTTTAGAGATGCACAATTCAGAGGTTATGGTAAAAAAGATTATGAAAACAAAACTTCACAATATAGGGTTCAAGAAAGGAATGGATATGGAAATGGTTTCAAGAAATAATTCAGGATATGGGCACCATACAAAGGCTACAATATCAAGTGTTTTAATTGCAATAACTTTGGACATATTGCAAGATGGTGTAGGAATCAATTCCAAACAGGTTCAAGGCAAGAAGGTCAAGCAATTTCAAGGCAAGAAGGTCAAACAGGTTCAAGACAAGAAGATCAAGTAACTCATCAATAAAAGGATATCAAAAAGATGTGGAAGGAATTTTAAAAAGGAAAGGAACAATGTAATATGGGAGTAAATGTACTCCCACCCCAAAATTAATCACCTCAAAAGAGAAGGTGGTAGGGGGGCTAAGCTTAAGAGTCATATATTTTAGCCCCATAGGTGTCCCTTTTGCAAATGATGTCAAAGGGGGAGAGATTTGAGTAAGGGGGAGAGCATTGAGTTAGGGGGAGCAGCCTACAAGGATAGAATTTATATAGGGGGAGCAGTCTCCATAGAGAGTATTGAGTCAGGGGGAGCAACTTTGATTCTCAGAGATGGTTTTTGTAGTGATTGTGGTGATTTGCATTAGATGTGTTGCCATCAATGACAAAGGGGGAGATTGTTGGAAATTTGAGTTATTTTATGTTGTCATTGATGTCACATGGATCATTGATGTCACATGGATCACATTGAGTTTTGGTGGCAAAAGCACTTCATAAATAATCATTTATGATATTTTGGAGAGCATGGATATGTACAAGGTTTTTGTGAAAACCAAGGCAGGAAAAATAAAATGTTTTATTTAAAACCATGGATGGCATATTTGAAATGAGTTTTTCTTAAAACCCAAGTTGGATTTTCGTTTCATCAAAAAAGGTGCCTCGATGATGGAGATATTTAATTTTAAATATTTAGTTTAAATTTTAAATTATTTAAAATTTAAATTTAAATTTTAAAATTAAAAATAAAAGTAATCCACCGACGTCGTCGAATATGAGGTAGAAAACTATATAAAAGGGTGCCTAAGGTTTATTAATCGAAGGCTTGCGCTCGTGAATTAATGTGATTTTTGGAAAGCGAAAAGAGCTCATGCAAAAGAGGGTTAAGTGATGGAAGTGAAGAATAAATCGGATGACATGTGAAACCCTAGTCACATTGGGCAGTATGACACATTGGCAATTGGATTTTGGCTAAGGCAAGTGGTAGATAAAAATGTCAAGGTTTTGAATCCCCTTGGCTGTGTTAGAAGGTGTTGGAAGAAAGAGCGCATGAAGAATTTTTGGTTTGCGTGAGATGGAGGAGTGTTTTGAAGCACGTGGTGCCTTTCCCTCCCAAACGAACCTATAGCTCATGCGGTAGCTTGGCCGCAGTTAAGGAACTGAGCAAGAAGGCATCGAGGGATCGAGTCCCATCAAGGACAAAGGCAAGGTAATATTTTTTTATTCTTCTAAAGTTGACCTAGGAGAAATAAGGGTTGTGATGCACTTTAGGAAAAAGAGATATTTTTGGTGATTTTCCTTTTGGCAGTATATTATATCATATATCATTGGAAAGCTTATTTAGAGGGATATTTTATTAACTTTCTTAGAGGGAGAAATAAGGTGTGTGTAAAGAGATATTTCTGAATTTTTAAAGGGGTTCAAAAGTGAAGGCTGCTTTGTTCTTTTTCAAAGGGGATTAATTATTTCATGAGGGGACATGGTGTATTTTATTGAGTAGGAATAATAAGGTGTTATTTGGATATTATTTTTGTGGTATTAATCAAGATCTCTAACCCTTATTGAAATTTGAAAAAGAAAGTTTGTTGAGTGTGTCAGATTTAGTGGACAACTAATAATACATCAAAAAGGTATGAGCAATATTCTCTATTGATTTTTTATGGTGGTTGATTTCTGAAATATCATTGGAGAGAAAAGGATTGATTGTGGTTTCCTTTTTAAAAGTTATTGGTTGAATGCTTCAAGGTTTTTTGGTTTGAGAGTTGTGATTAAACCTTATTTTATAAGCATTGTTGTTGAAGCCCATTAGTTATTCAAAGAACTTGAACTTGAGAAGAACATGAGTATCATTGTTATGTGAGAGTTATTGTTGAGTATTATTGGAAACATTTTGAGTTGATTGATTCATGCTTGAACTAGGGTTTGTGAGAAAAAGTTGTTCCTTAAGGTGATTGGTTGAGTTGAGTTGATTGAGCCTAGTCAAGTGATTGTGTGAAGTGGTTGTTCAAGTTCCATGAAACAAAATTCTATATTCTGATTTGAGTTGAGAAAGAAATTGAGTTTGTGAATAGAACATATTGAGTCTCTAAAAATTCTCTTTATGCTTCTATAAAAATAAGCTGAGTTGATATTGATTTGAGTTGAGTTTGAGTTGAGATCATTGTGGATCATTGTTGTAATCCATTGAAGAGTACATTGCCATTCATTGTTGAGTTCATCATTGAGATTGCCTTCATAGATTTGTGGATGAGATTTGAGTGCTACTTGATCATGATTGATTGAGCCATTGAGAAGGCTTTTGGGATAGATTTTTGGATAAATTTGAGGTAGCTTTTGAGCATGATTGATTGAGCATTTGAGAAGTCTTTTGGGATATATTTTTGGACATATTTGAGGCAACTTTTGTGTATGATTGATTGAGCCTTTGAGAAGGATTTTGGGACATATTTGAGGCAAATTTTATGAATTATTGATTGAGCCTTTGAGAATGCTTTTGGGACAAATTTGTGGATATATTTAGGATATATTTGAGCAAGTTATTAGTGAGATTGCTAAGAAAATTTGAGCAGGTTCTTGGTGAGCTTGCTGAAGTAGATCAAATAATTGCCTAGCTGAGCAGATCAGTGGATTTCCTTGCTGAGCAGTTTAGTGGATTGCCTACCTGAGCAGATCAAGATTGCCTAGCTGAGCATATTAGCGGGTTGCCTAGTTGAGTAGATCAATGGATTGCCTAGCTGATCAGATCAGTGGATTGCCCACCTGAGCAGATCAATGGATAGCCTAGCTTTGAGCAGATCAAAGTAATCATTTGTATTGGGATAAGGATCCCTATTTATTTTTGAAATATTATAAGGATATTATCTTGTGGAATACCCCACATTTGGGGAACCACATTAAATCTTGTGTCTCAATTGTGTGTGGTTATTTATACTCTTGCTTACTATTGCTATCGATGTCGTTAATGCACATTGCTATATTTAGTTATTGCAATTAAGGACACTAATTGATATTGGTTTGGAAAGAAAGTAAAAAGTGGGTGCTATACCGTTCACCCCCCCTCTCAGTATAAGCTTGTGTTCTTAAATTGGTATCAGAGTGGGTTCCTTCAAAAAGGATAACATCTTGAGAGCAGATTCTACAAGAACACAGATGGTTTCAGCAATAGAAGAAACAATAGATATCAACAAGCTAACAATGGAAGAACTACAAGGAAATCTTATAGCTTATGAGATGAGGATAAGTAAGCATCAGGTTCTAATAAAAGAAATTGCATTCAAAGCTTCAAAGAAACATAAAGGAAAAGTTCAAGAGATAGATAGAGATTCAGATAATTATGAGGAAGCTAAATTCATAAAAAGGAAAAAGGACTTAAGAAATTATAGGGATATGAAGAAAGTCAAATGCTACAACTGTGGTGATTTTGGTCACTATGCAAACAAGTGTCCACATGAAGAAAACATTGATGATGAAAAATAAGGCCACAGAAGAAAAGAAGATGGAAAGCATATGCATGATAAAGATGATAGATACGAGCAAAGTAGGTATGAGAAGAAGAAAAGTTTTTGTAAGAGAAAGAAAAATTTCTACATTGAATAAGAAAGTGATGGTTCAGATCACAACAATGAAGACCAGTCAAATGAAGAAGAATGTACATTCTTTGGAATAAGTGAAGAAAGGCAAGAACACCTATTCCTAGGTATTGAAGTTAAAGAAGAGGATATATCTATCGAAGAACGACATGAAGATCTTGCTATAGCCATTGAGCAAGAAAAAGGTACAAGAAGGGTCTAAGAATACTAAAATTCTTCATATATGGAGACTTTGACAATTTAGATGATGATTGCACGTACTACAACAATTGCAACAAAAATAGTTCTAGCAGCAGTTCTAGTAACAATCCCAGCAATAATGATGATGACGAAGAGGAACCCACAAAACAAGAAAATAAAATCAATATATTGAAAAGGAAAATAAAAAAGATTGAAAATAAGGTTCATGAAAATGAAAAGGTCAAAGTAATGCTTAATCGACACATTCAAGATTTGGAAAAAGAGCTTCAAGAAACAAAAGAGCTTGGCATCTCTATTTCTGAGCAGTTGAAGAAGAAGAAAGAAATATGTAATCAGTTAAAATAAAAAGATAAGAAATGTTTGGGGACCTACATAAATGAGTTAACACAATTTCAAAGGAATTCAAAAACTTTGGATAAACACACAAGGACCTCTATTTGTATCATGAGGTTTTTTTTTAGAAATCTATAAGGAATAACCGGTTCCTAAAGAAAAGGAAGCAACAAAAATGGATACTTACATTTCAAAGGCTATATAGATGTTTTCCAATTTGCTATTTGACACAAATGAAGAGAAAGAAGAGGAAGGTTCCAAAGCACCAAAGGTCTCATATTTCAGGTTTGGGGAGTCACACTCAAAAGGAAAGGAAGTTCTAGAAGGTGAAATCAAGGAAGCACCTAAGAATTAAGAAGAATGTTCCAAAGCTCCTATGGCTCCAAATATCTAGTTTGGATCTTGTTTTGAGATAGGTGAATCAAGTTCAAGAGGCAAAGAAATTCTTGAAGAAGAAAGCAAGGAAGAAGTTAAGGAAGAAGATTTGGATACCACAAAGAAGGATCAAGGATACAATGCACAAGTCAAATATGATCACAAGGATAAAGGTCAAGAAATGTATGAGGAACCAAGGCATGAACAAAGGGCTTTTCAAGGACATTTTTTTTCTTGTAATAGATTTGGACACAGGGCTATACACTGCAGGGTCTATGGATCAAAGAAGTTTGATTTTTCTAGAAGGAAATTCAAAGGAATAAGGTATGGTTTTCAGGGAATTGCTTCTTATGCAACATGATTGGTCATAGAGATTCTCAGTGCAAAGAAAATGAGAAACATGGTTTTGGTTTTAGAGCTACATAATTCAGAGGTCATGGTCAAAATTATGAAAACAAAACTTCACAATACAAGGTTCGGGAAAGGAATGGATATGGAAATGGTTTCAAGAAGGAATTCAAGACATGGGCTCCATCCAAAGGCTACAATATCAAGTGTTTTAGTTGCAATAACTTTGGACATATTGCAAGATGGTGTAGGACTCAATTCCAAATAGGTTCAAGGTAAGAAGGTCAAGCAGTTTCAAGGCAACAAGGTCAAACATATTCAAGACAATAAGAACAAGTAACTCATGAAGAAAAGGATATGAGAAAGATGTGGAAGGAAGTTGAAAAAGGAAAGAAACAATGTAATATGGGAGTAAATGTACTCCCACCCAAAAATTAATCACCTCAAGAGAGAAGGTGGTACAGGGGCTAAGCTTAAGAGTCATATATTTTAGCCCCATAGGTGTCCCTTTTGCCATTGATGTCAAAGGGGGAGAGATTTTAGTAAGGGGGAGAGCATTGAGTTAGGGGGATAAGCCTCTAAGGATAGCATTCAGATAGGGGGAGTAGCCTCCATAGAGAGTATTGAGTCAGGGGGAGCAAATTTGATTCTCAATGATGGTTTTTGTAATGATTGTGGTGATTTTTCATTAGAGGTGTTGCCATCAATGACAAAGGGGGAGATTGTTGGAAATTTGAGTTATTTTATGTTGTCATTGATGTCACATGGATCATTGATGTCACATGAATCACATTGAGTTTTGGTGGCAAAAGCACTTCATAAATAATCATTTATGATATTTTGGAGAGCATGGATATATACATGGTTTTTGTGAAAACCAAGGTAGGTAAAATAAAAGGTTTTATTTAAAACCATGGATGGCAGATTTGAAATGGATTTTTCTTAAAACCCAAGTTGGATTTTTGTTTCATCGAAAAAGGTGCCCTGGTGATGGAGATATTTAATTTTAAATATTTAGTTTAAATTTTAAAATTAAAAATAAAAGTAATCCGACGACGTCGTCGAATATGAGGGAGAAAACTATATAAAAGGGTGTCTAAGGTTTATTAATCGAAGGCTTGCGCTCCTAAATTAATATGATTGTTGGAAAGCGAAAAGCGCTCGTGCAAAAGAGGGTTAAGTGATGGAAGTGAAGAATAAATCGGATGGCGTGTGAAACCCTAGTCACCTTGGGCAGTGTGGCACATTGGCAATTGGATTTTGGCTAAGGCAAGTGGTAGAACAAATGTCAAGGTTTTGAATCCCCTTGGTTGCGTTAGAAGGTGTTGGAAGAAAGAGCACACAAAGCATTTTTGGTTTGCATGAGAGGGAGGAGTGTTTTGAAGCACGTGGTGCCTTTCCCTCCCAAACGAGCCTGTAGCTCATACGACAACTTGGCCATGGTTAAGGCACTGAGCAAGGAGGCATCGAGGGATCGAATCCCATCAAGGAAAAAGGTAACATAATATTTTTTTATTCTTCTAAAGTTGACCTAGCATAAATAAGGGTTGTGATGCAGTTTAGGAAAAAGAGAGTTTTTTGGTGATTTTCCTTTTGGAAGTATATCATATTATATATCATTGGAAAGTTTATTTTGAGGGCTATTTTATTAACTTGCTTAGAGGGAGAAATAAGATGTGTGTAAAGAGATATTTTTGATTTTTTAAAGGGGTTCAAAAGTGAAGGTTGCTTTGTTCTTTTTCAAAGGGGATTAATTATTTCATGAGGGGACATGATGTATTTTATTGAGTAGGAGTAATAAGGTGTTATTTGGATATTATTGTTGTGTTATTAATCAAGATATCTAACCCTTATTGAAAGTTGAAAAATAAAGTTTGTTGAGTGTGGCAAATTTAGTGGACAACTAATAAGGCATAAAAAAGGTATGAGCAATATTCTCTATTGATTGTTTATGGTGGTTGATTTTTGAAATATCATTGAAGAGAAAAATATTGATTGTGGTTTCCTTTTTGAAAGTGATTGGTTGAATGCTTCAAGGTTTTCTTGTTTGAGAGTTGTGATTAAACCTTGTTTTATAAGCATTGTTGTTGAAGCCCATTGGTTATACAAAGAACTTGAACTTGAGAAGAACATGAGATCATTGTTATGTGAGAGTAATTGTTGAGTATTGTTGGAAATATTTTGAGTTGATTGATTCATGCTTGAACTAGGGTTTGTGAGAAAACGTTGTTACTTAAGGTGATTGGTTGAGTTGAGTTGATTGAGCCTAGTCAAGTGATTGTGTGAAGTGGTTGTTCAAGTTCCATGAAACAAAATTCTATATTCTAATTTGAGTTGAGAAAGAAATTGAGTTTGTGAATAGAACATATTGAGTCTCTAAAAATTCTCTTTATGCTTCTATAATATTGAGCTAAGTTGAGATTGATTTGAGTTGAGTTTGAGTTGAGATCATTGTGGATCATTGTTGTCATCCATTGAAGAGTGCATTTACATTTATTTTTGAGTTCATCATTGAGCCTTGCCTTCATATATTTGTTAATGAGATTTGAGTGCTACTTGAGCATGATTAATTGAGCCTTTGAGAAGGCTTTTGGGATAGATTGTTGGACAGATTTGAGGTAGCTTTTGAGCATGATTGATTGAGCCTTTGAGAAGGCTTTTGGGATAAATTTTTGGACAAATTTGAGACAACTTTTATGCATGATTGATTGAGCCTTTGAGAAGGCTTTTGGGATAGATTTTTGGATATATTTGAGGCAGCTTTTGTGCATGATTGATTGAGCCTTTGAGAAGGCTTTTGGGATATATTTATGGACATATTTGGGACATATTTGAGCAAGTTCTTGGTGAGATTGCTAAGCAAATTTGAGCAGGTTCTGGGTGAGCTTGTTGAAGTAGATCAGTGAATCACCTAGTTAAATAGATCAATGGATTGCCTTGTTGAGCAGATTAGTAGATTGCCTACCTGATCAGATCAAGATTGCCTAGCTGAGCAAATCAGTTGATTGCCTAACTGAGCATATCAGTGGATTGCCTAGCTGAGCAGATCAATGGATTACCCACCTGAGAAGATCATTGGATAGCCTAGCTTTGAGTAGATCAAAGTAATCATTTGTATTGGGATAAGGATCCCTATTTATTTGTGAAATATTATAAGGAGATTATATTGTGGACTACCCCACATTGGGGGAACCACATTAAATATTGTGTCTCAATTATGTGTGGTGATTTGTGCTCTTGCTTACTATTGCTATCTATGTCATTAATGCACATTGCTATATTTGGTTATTGTAATTAAGGACACTAATTGATATTGGTTTGGAAAGAAAGTAAAAAGTGGGTGCTATACCATTCACCCCCCATCTCAGTATAAGCTTGTGTTCTTCAATTGGCATCAGAGCGGGTTCCTTCGAAAAGGATAATATCTTGAGAGTAGATTCTACAAGAACACAGATGGTTTCAGCAATAGAAGAAACAATAGATATCAACAAGCTAACAATGGAAGAACTACAAGGAAATATTATAGCTTATGAGATGAGGATAAGTAAGCATCAGGTTATAATAAAAGAAATTGCATTCAAAGCTTCAAAGAAAAATAAAGGAAAAGTTCAAGAGATAGATAGAGATTCAAATAATTATGAGGAAGCTAAATTCATAAAAAGGAAAAAGGACTTAAGAAATTAAAGGGATATGAAGAAATTCAAATGCTACAAGTGTGTTGATTTTGGTCACTATGCAAACAAGTGTCCACATGAAGAAAATAGTGATGATGAAAAATAAGGTTACAAAAGAAAAGAAGATGGAAATCATATGCATGATAAATATGATAGATACAAGCAAAACAGGTATGAAAAGAAGAAAAGTTTCTGTAAGACAAAGAAAAATTTCTACATTTAAGAAGCAAGTGATGGTTCATATCACAGCAATGAAGACCAGTCAGATGAAGAAGAATGTACATTCTTTGGAATAAGTGAAGAAAGGCAAGAACACCTATTCCTAGGTATTTAAGTTAAAGAAGAGGATATATCTATCGAAGAATGACATGAAGAGCTTGATATAGCCATTGAGCAAGCAAAAAGGTACAAGAAGGGTCTAAGAATACTAAAATGCTTCATATGTGGAGACTTTGGGCATTTAGATGATGATTACACGTACTACAGTAATTACAACAAGAATAGTTCTAGTAGCAGTTCTAGTGGCAATTCTAGCAACAGTGATGATGAAGAAGAGGAATCCACAAAATAAGAAAATAAAATCAATAGATTGAAAAGGAAAATAAAAACACTTGAAAATAAGGTTCATGAAAATGAAAAGGTCAAAGTAATGCTTAATCGACACATTCAAGATTTGGAAAAAGAGATTCAAGAAAAAAAAGAGCTTGGTATCACTATTTCTGAGCAGTTGAAGAAGAAGAAAGAAATATGTAATCATTTAGAAGAAGAAGATCAGAAATGTTTGGGGACCTACATAAATGAGTTAGCATGATTTCAAAGGAATTCAAAAACTTTGGATAACTTTTTGGATTTACAACGAGATCCATCTATAAAGACAGGGCTTGGTTATGAAGAAGAGAAATAAAAAATAAACACACAAGGACCTCTATTTGTATAAGGAGGTTTTTTTTTAGAAATATATAAGGAAGAACCGGTTCCCAAAAAAAATGAAGTAGTAAAAATGGATACTTGCATTTCAGATGCTATAGAGATGTGTGCCAATTTGCTATTTGACACAAATAAAGAGAAAGAAGAGGAAGGTTCCAAAGCACCAAAGGTCTCATATTTTAGGTTTGGGGAGTCACACTCAAAATGAAAGGAAGTTCTAAAATATGAAAGCAAGGAAGCACCTAAAATTCATGAAGAAAGTTACAAATCTCCTATGGCTCCAAATATCTAGTTTTGATATTGTTTTGAGATAGGTGAATCAAGTTCAAGAGGCAAAAAAATTCTTGAAGAAGAAAGCAAGGAAGAATTTAAGGAAGAATATTTGGATACCACAAAGAATGATCAAGGATACAATGCACAAGTCAAAGATGATCACAAGGATAAAGGTCAAGAAAGGTATGAGGAACCAAGGCATGAACAAAGGGATTTTCAAGGACATTATTATTTTTGTAATAGATTTGGACATAGGGCTATACACTGCAAGGTCTATGGATCAAAGAAGTTTGATTTTGATAGAAGGAACTTCAAAGGAAGAAGGTATGGTTTTTAGGGACATTTATTCTTATGCAACATAATTGGTCATAGAGCTTCTCAGTGCAAAGAAAATGAGCAGCATGGTTTTGGTTTTAGAGCTGCATAATTCAGAGGTCATGGTCAAAATGATTATGAAAACAAAACTTCACAATACAAAGTTCAGGAAAGGAATGGATATGGAAATGGTTTCAAGAAAGAATTTAAGACATGGGCACCATCCAAAGGCTACAATATCAAGTATTTTATTTGCAATAACTTTGGACATATTGCAAGATGGTGTAGGACTCAATTCCAAACAGGTTCAAGGCAAGAAGGTCAAGCAGTTTCAAGGCAAGAAGGTCAAACAAATTCAAGACAAGAAGATCAAGTAACTCATAAAGAAAAGGATATCAGAAAGATGTGGAAGGAAGTTGACAAATGAAAGGAACAATGTAATATGGGAGTAAATATACTCCCACCCCAAAATTAATCACCTCAAGAGAAAATGTGGTAGGGGGCTAAGCTTAAGATTCATATCTTTTAGCCCCATAGGTGTCCCTTTTGCCATTGATGTCAAAGGGAGAAAGATTTGAGTAAGGGGAAGAGCATTGAGTTAGGGGGAGCAACATCCAAAGATAGCATTCAGATAGGGGGAGCAGCCTCCATAGAGAGTATTGAGTCAAGGGGAGCAACTTTGATTCTCAGAGATGGTTTTTGCAGTGATTGTGGTGATTTGCATTAGAGGTGTTGCCATCAATGATAAAGGGGGAGATTTTTGGAAATTTGAGTTATTTTATGTTGTCATTGATGTCACATGGATCACATTGAGTTTTGGTGGTAAAAGCACTTCATAAATAATCATTTATGATATTTTGGAGAGCATGGATATATGTAGGGTTTTTGTGAAAATCAAGGCAGAAAAAATAAAAGGTTTTTTTGTAAAACCATGCATGGCAGATTTGAAATGGGTTTTTCTTAAAACCCAAGTTGGATTTTTGTTTCATCGAAAAATGTGCCTCGGTGATGGAGATATTTAATTTTAAATATTTAGTTTAAATTATTTAAAATTTAAATTTAAATTTTAAAATTAAAAATAAAATTAATCCACCAACGTCATCGAATATGAGGGAGAAAACTATATAAAAGGGTGCCTAAGGTTTATTAATCGAAGGCTCACGCTCGTGAATTAATGCGATTGTTGGAAAGCAAAAAGAGCTCGTGCAAAAGAGGGTTAAGTTGTGGAAGTAAAGAATAAATCAAACGGTGTGTGAAACCCTAGTCATCTTGGGCAGTATGGCACATTGGCAATTGGATTTTGGCTAAGGCAAGTGGTAGAATGAATGTCAAAATTTCAAATCCCGTTGGCTGTGTTAGAAGGTGTTGGAAGAAAGAGTGCACGAAGCATTTTTGGTTTGCGTGAGAGGGAGGAGTGTTTTGAAGCACGTGGTGCCTTTCCCTCCAAAACAAGCCTGTAGCTCGTGCAGAAGCTTGGCTGTAGTTAAGGCGCTAAGCAAGGAGGCATCGAGGGATCAAATCCCATCAAGGACAAATGCAAGGTAATATTTTTTTATTCTTCTAAAGTTGCCCTGGGAGAAATAAGGGTTGTGATGCACTTTAGGGAAAAGAGAGATTTCTGGTGATTTTCCTTTTGGAAGTATATCATATTATATATTGTTGGAAAGCTTATTTCAAGGGCTATTTGATTAAATTTCTTAGAGGGAGAAATAAGGTGTGTGTAAAGAGATATTTATGATTTTTTAAAGGGGTTCAAAAGTGAAGGTTGCTTTGTTCTTTTTCAAAGGGGATTAATTCTTTCATGAGGGGACATGGTATATTTTATTGAGTAGAAGTAATAAGGTGTTATTTGGATATTATTGTTGTGTTATTAATCAAGATCTCTAACCCTTATTTAAATTTGAAAAATAAATTTTGTTGAGTGTGGCAGATTTAGTGGACAACTAATAAGGCATCAAAAAGGTATGAGCAATATTCTCTATTGATTGTTTATGGTGGTTAATTTTTGAAATATCATTGGAGAGAAAAGGATTGATTTTGGTTTCTTTTTAGAAAGTGATTGGTTGAATGCTTCAAGGTTTTATGGTTTGAGAGTTGTGATTAAACCTTATTTTATAAGCATTTTTGTTGAAGCCCATTGGTTATGAAAAGAACTTGAACTTGAGAAGAACATGAGTATCATTGTTATGTGAGAGTTATTATTGAGTATTGTTGGAAAAATTTTGAGTTGATTGATTCATGCTTGAACTAGGGTTTGTGAGAAAAAGTTGTTCCTTAAGGTTATTGATTGAGTTGAGTTGATTGATCCTAGTCAAGTGATTGTGTGAAGTGGTTGTTCAAGTTCCATGAAACAAACTTCTATATTCTGATTTGAGTTGAGTTTGAGTTGAGAAAGAAATTAAGTTTGTGAATAGATCCCTATTTCTTTGTGAAATATTATAAGGATATTGTCTTGTGGACTACCCCACATTGGGGGAACCACGTTAAATCTTGTGTCTTAATTATGTGTGGTGATTTGTGCTCTTGCTTACTATTTATATCTATGTCATTAATGCACACTGCTATATTTGGTTATTGTAATTAAGGACACTAATTGATATTGGTTTGGAAAGAAAGTAAAATGTGGGCGCTATACTGTTAACCCCCCCTCTTAGTATAATCTTGTGTTCTTCAAAGGTCAACCTCGTAATATCACCAATAAAATCCTCTTAAAGATGTGTCATATCCCATTGAACTTGATCCAACTCATATTGTATATGAGTCATCTTTGCATGACATACCTTCTCTATAGCACTAAGTCTATCTAGTAATAGTCTAATTATTCACCCATCTCCTCTATTAATGTTAGCTTGTGTTGTTGCTTGTCTCATTGCATATTGCATGACAATTAAAGAGGTAATCATTATCTATAGGCTAGCTACCTTTTGCACTAATTAATCCCTTTCTTACACATAAGCAACTTGCTTCATCCTACTCTAGTTGTGCTCATAGTTGGTCAGTTTTTGGATAGAGGTATCTCTCTATAACACACTAGTTTGAGGTGATTTTTTAGACCTGCCTCCCCATTTATCTTAACAAGATGTGCTACTACACCTCCTACATTCTAGGTCTACCTCCACATCCTCTATCGATAAATTAGTTGGGGTAGCTATTGTACCCTCTCCACATCATCCCCAACCTCATCCTCTAATCCATGCATAATCCAAAAATTTTGAACCTCTAAGACAAAAAAATCTAATATCATTAAAAGAATATAGCTTTGTCAACACCAAAATTTTGAGTCATAGGATCATACACATTAGTCTTTAGGTAAGAATTTTTATATTTGATAGTATTTTCTAGAAAAAATAGAATAAAAAAATTACCCAATATTGTTAAAAAGGAAATACACAAAGCAATGCACACAATTATGGGGTGTCTCACTATTAAATAAAAAATTACACTTCAAAAAATAATTAAATGGTTGGTATGATGGGGTGTTTATACCCAAAAACAAGTTAAATTTAGGTCAAAGTTAAGAAATTAAACTTTAGTATTAAAACAATAAAATATTATAACCTTTTGCAAGGTTTACAAGGATCCATACAAAAATTGGTCATGGCCTCAAGAGAATATTAACCACCATAAATTCCAACATCCCCCCTTAAGTTGAATGGGGACACAAAGAGATACCATTACTTGTTATCCCCCTTAAGGGCACTTTCCCACACCAAGTAGCTCCCACATGTGCATAAAAGGAACCTTGAGCATAACCTTGATTAGGATATCTATCACCTACTTTGTTGATGGTACAAAAACAAGATCAAGAATCCCATGAGCATGAAGCCATATCACAAAATGCATCCAAATCTCAATGTGTTTAGTTTGTTGATGAAATATTGGATTATGAACAAGTTGGATGGTGCTCTAATTATCACATTAAAAAGGTAACTAGAAATTTCTAAAGAATGCCAATCTCCTCTAATGTCATAAGCATCTATCGAAGATACTTAGCTACCTCAATAGAAACATAATATTTGGTTTCTTTAGAAGATTAAGATATAGTAGACTAGTGTCTAGAACACCATGAAATATGATTAGATCATAATAGAACACAAAATCTATGATAGAAAATTGCTCATCCAAACCAATGGCCCAATCAACATCTAAAAATCCTATAAGAATCATAGGTGAACCAACTGAGTAATGGATACCCATTTGATAAGTCACACTAATGTACTTGAGAATCCTCTTGGTCATGGTCCAATGAATATTTGAAGGAGCCTATATTTACCTAGAGAAATAATTGATTAGATAACAACGACATCCCACAAGATACCGATATAGAATAGCACCCACAAAAGTAGTCATATAATCAACATAAAGCTTCAGTACTAAATTTAAAGGAGCATAAGCAAGACTTACAATCATCCATATTGAAATGTTGAATAAGGTCTTACATGCTTGGACTATTAAATAGTGATGCCTAAATCTATCTTATCAATTTGAATTCCCAAAACGAAGTGTATATGTCCTAAATATATCATCTCAAATGTATAATAAAGTCATGAATTCATATCTCAAGTCAAGCTAGGAGAGTTACCTCTAGTGATAAGATCATAAACATAGAGAATAATCACCAAAGTCTCCCCATACTAATGTTTTATATAAACATCATGTTCGACCTCACATTGCTAAAATACACAACTGATAAAAAAGAGTGAATCTTCTCATACCAAGCATGAGGTGCCTACTTAAGTCCATATAATTACCTATTCAAATGATAAACCAAGGGAGTATGACCCTCAAGCTCAAAACTAGGTGGTTGTTGCATTTAGATCTCCTCTTGAAGCTCACCATGTAGGAAGACACTCTTCACATCCACATCCATCTAATGTACCTTCCATACAAATGAGGATGCTATAGAGAGAATCATCCTAACATAATCCATCCTAGCAACTGGAACATGTCTTGGAATAATCAACTCTCTCCTATTGATAGAATTCCTTAGAAAAAGACATGCCTGATGCTTTTTTATGTGACCATACAAAGTTTACTTGGTCCTATAGACCCATTTGCATCCAACTAAATTATTCCTTTCTAAAATATAAACAAGCTCCCATGTATTTTTCTTTATCAAGGCCTCATATTCTACTAGCATAACATCTTCCACTCTGGTCAGTAATTTGCCTAAGAACATGTAAAAGGATCCCTAGAATGAGAAACCTTTAAGAGAAATACTTGCGAAAGATCCTTTTGGTGTGACTCTAGAGATAGATTTATGCTCATAACCCACTTGGGTGTTGGATGAACTAAATTAGAATCATGTGCATTTTATAGAAAAACAATATTAGAATCCAAACCTTAAGAAGCCAAATCAAAATCACCACTCACTTCATCATAAAAATTTGGAGTACTTTGAACTAATATGTCATGCTCAAGATGTATTAAATCTCAAAACAAAGATGCTGTAGGTGGTGTTGCCTATGAAGTAGTCAAATCCATAGGCAATGGACCATCACTTGAAGATGAAGATGAAGAAGATGCTCTAATGGGAATAGAGCCTATAAAAATATTTGAATAAGCATTTGAATCAATCAAAGAGCCAAAAAAGTCTCCTACTAAAGGCTTAGGTGGTGGACTAGAAGGATCACCTAGAAGAACCTCATAAAAAATGACACCTCTTTAAATAAAAATCTCATGCTTCTGAGGGTTGTAAAGGTGGTATACCTTTAAGGTATATAAATACCCCAAAAAATATAACTATGATTCTGTAATGCATTATTTTTCTAAATTTGTTTGGGTATGTGAGCTCATGTTCAAGACCCAAAGATGTGGAATTGAGACACATCAAGCTCATCATCTATTGACCTCTCAAGAGGTGTCATAACTTGAATAACTCTAGTGGAAATCCTATTGATGACATATGTTTCATAAGAAATGACCTCACCCTAGAATTTGTGCTCCATCCCCTTGGTATAAATCATACATTGTGCCATCTTCATGAATTACCCTATTTTTCTCTAAAGTACACCATTTTATTCAAAATCACAGTGAATAGTCCCTTGATATGTTATCACGTGAAGAGTTAAATAATTGTGAAAGGCATTGCTCATGTACTCTCCTCCCTCATTTGATTTAACATTTGATTTTTCTATGAAACTAATTTTTTATGAGAGCTTTAGAAGCCTTGAATATCTTAAAGACCTCATCCTTAGTGAAAATAGTATCCAACCACACATATCTAGAGAAGTCATCAATAAAAATAAGAAATTACTTATTTCTAGAAAGGAATGATGTTCCCATAGACACACAAACATCATTGTGTATGATATTTAAGGGGTGACTAGCCCATATTTCTATATCTTTTAGAAAATATATCTTTTATGCTTCCCAAGAATATATCCATCGCATGAACCAATCAGCGGGGAGATGTGTGGAAGTCCAATGGCCATTTAAAAATGACTTGTATCTCAAGGATCCATAACTAATATTTCAAAGCCTATGGTGTTATCTCTGACTCTCATAATCTACATGTGCAACGATAGCCACTAAATCATTTTTTCTTGGATAATAAATAACACTTGACCTTTCTACCAACTTATACATTTTTTCTAACTCATCAAAATAACCAGAAGCAACAATTTCAAATCCATTGTCTATATCCTTATTTACACAATGATTAGGCTATAATTCTTCTTTCTTATTTGTATGAGTAATGACATATATAAATAATAGGTTTGGGATAACATTAGGAATACAAAGTACTTCATAAAAGGAATAATATCCAATTCTTAAATCTTCATATCCTATAACCTATAAGGAAGTTTCATATCTAATGACAATACACTCCCTTTAATACAATTTATCATACCCTTGTAGGAGATGTTTGTGCTTTTTCATGTTGCTTGTCACCCTTGAATCTACAATCCACTCATAAGAAGAAGTGGATTTCCAATATACTAAATAAATAGCTATATGTGCTTGTGAGGTATCCTCTTCTCTAATCTAAATTTGATGGAACCTAGAGTACACGTTTTATAAAGTATTTAGCACCATGCAATTCTTCCAACAAATCATATGTAATATGGATAGGAAGATTATGTTTTATGACGATCTTGTTGAGAGGTCAAAAATTAGAACACATGTATAAAGAGTTGTCTTTAAACCACACCATAACCACAAAATATAAATAATGACTAATGTATGAATGTATAATTCCTTGCTCCAACATTTTCTAGACTAGGTTTTCAATCTTAGATTTTTGAGGAATTTGATATTTATAAGGATGAGCATTAGGAGGTTAAATTATTAAAACTAGATGGATAGAATGATCATGTGTGTGATTAAGGAGAAGACATATGGTTTCACCAAATATGTACACATAATGATCCATAATAGGCTACAATTCTAGAGGAATAGTTGGAAGATGTGGCTTTGAAGACTGAATTTCCATCCAATTGACTTGGGAAAAGAACCCATGACAACATTTATTCAATGGATTTCCCATGGTATAGGGATCAACCACCATGGAGGAAGAAGGTTGGATCACTTATCTACAAATAACCTTACTATTCTCTATATATTTAACTTAAAGTCATTGTATATTAATAGTAATATTATCAAGCTAGGATAACCATTATGCTTCATAGCTGATATCTTCCAATATTTATGGTGAAGAGGGGGCTAAAACAAGTATACTCACCCATCTAGTTGTTATCCTTATCCATTCAACCAACATTGAGTTGTACTCCCATTTACAATCAATACATAGAATTTATTGTAGGTCAAAGTATTGACATGTAGTCCTAAAGACTTTTTTTGATATAAATAAAATTAAGCATGCCATATAAGTTAATAAATATATTAACACACTAAAATTTGATAAATACTTATATCTTAAGAGTATGGTGAGTCTGGATCCCCATAAGAGAAAATACAGAGAGATCCATGCTATCATCCTCATGCTTACAATCTACTACTTTAGTTATTGTCTCTTGTTGTGATAAATCTTGATCTTGATATTTTGACACTGTTATGTCCTCACATTCTAATTGGAAATTATGATGTTCTTCATAGGCCTAATTGTGAGAACATGCATGAGAACCCAAGAAGGTTCAAGTCCCATGTGGTGGTTCTCACCTTAATCTGTTATATGTTATATGGGTATGTGTCTATGTTTGATGGATTGATTAAATACATCCTTGGGATTTGTTTATCTAAAATGGGTTCCTTGACCTTTATAACAGTGTGAATCTAACTAGAATGCAATTAAACAAGTAAATTTATACAAACAAGTAACTACCCTATATGACTTTTGATTTCAATAAAATTTATTATAAACTAAAGTAGGGTTACAAGAAACTAAAATTTCTTCTTTCCATTCAAGCAAGGGTATAAGAGAATGCACAAATAAAATATAGCCTAAATGTAAACTAAATTCTTTGGGGTTTGTTGCCTAAAATACAAGAATTTAAAACTTATGTTAAGCTTGAGCTAAAATTATTTTATTTCCTCCTTTCAAGTGTTCTAAAGTAGAAACCAAAGCCTCAGAGTGTTGCAAATAGTAGACATGCCTATCTATGAAGATAAAAATTATAGATATAGTAAGGAAGGTACTTGGTTTTGAAAATATGATAAAATCACCATCTATGATAGATCCAATGATTCTACAAGATCACCACCTATGTATTGTCATCGATGTTATATTTTTAGATCTACAAAAAAAGATAGAACTTAAACTAAGATTATATGTTAGGGTGTTTACCAATACTAGGATAATATGTAGCTTCCTATGCTAGATAACTAGATCCCCTAGGTCTTTAGAAAACCAAGATATTACAAAGAGATAACATACATAAACATAGATTATAAAATCACCACATGTAGGTTATAGGCAATGACATCATTCTATGAGAAAAATTTGAGTGACAAAAAAAGTATTGCATGTAAAAATATAATCCATGAATAAAGGAGTAAGTCAAACTATATTTTTACTAGTTAGGTACATATTACTCAGCATGGACAAAGTTGTCCTCACCTTGTGCATACAATAGAGCAACTTAAGTATCTCCCTTTTCATTGCTTCATCAATCTTCTAGCCTTCTTGACATGAATCCAACAAAATTTTGCTTTATGTCCTTCCTTTTGACAATACAAACATGAATTTTGAAGGGCTTACTGGAATTATTTTCATTCTATTTTAGCTTCTTTTCATTTTTTTTCTAGAGAACAAGGGATTGTACTCGGGTCTTGTTGGTGCAAAATCTTCCTCTGGTTACATTTGCACCTAAGACTTTGCCAAAATTGAAATATCGAGTTGAAAATAAATACTACCTAGCTCAATCTCCAGAGAAGGTTGGTTCCTTTCTTGGTTATGGGAAAAGGGAAAGAGTAAAGTGCTTAAAGAGAGGGAAATATAGCTATTTCTAGATTGTGTAGAATGGTACAAATTAGACAACAACAAGAAAGTGCATACATATTTTATAGATAAGCATTCTTTAAACCTCTAAACAGAAACAACTAGTTCACTGGTACAAATTAAGTCAATTGCTAATATACTAGAATTATTAAATCCATAACTATAGAGATTAAAATGTAGAAATCTAGAGATCGAATTAATGCGATTCACATTCCATATAGCTTGTATAGAAGTATTAAATCATTCATACATACATGACTGCACACTGTTGAACTAGAAGCCAAATAGGGAGTTTATCTTTATTGCCTTCCAAAAGTTTACATACATTTGATCTTGTAAACATCCAAGAGCTGAACCACTTTTTAGAGTCATCCATCTTATATATACACTCCATTACAACATAAATATTAAAGTATTTTACAACAATATGCCAACTTGTCTATTCTGGTGAGATGCTAAACAACACCTATTATACTGAGAAGAAATGACGTAGTGGAGTTTTCAATAGCAAGCGGTTAGGATATGATTCTTTAGTTATCGCATGTTTGCATCGATCTTCTTGGAGACGTGATTGCCCAAATGTATTCCACTCTTTAGTTTCTTGAGCTAACAACCTATAAAAACAAGGTTGGTTGTGAGATCATGACACTTTTTGCCCTTCCAAATCCATCTAGATATCAACCTATGAAAACAAGGTCGATCGCGAGATCATGATACTTTTCACCTTTCGAGCTCCATCTGGTTATTGACCAGTGAAAACAAGGCCAATTGTGAGATCATGAAAATTTTTCCCTTCGAGCTCCATCTAGCTATCAACCCACAAAAACAAGGTCAATCATGAGATTGTGACATTTTTTGCCCTTCTAGCTCCATCTAGCTATCAAACCACAAAAACAAGGCTGGTTGCAAGATCATGACACTTTTTACCCTTCCAGATCCATCTAGCTATCAGCTCGTGAAAACAAGGCCCATCGTAAGATCATGACACTTTTTGCCCTTCCAGCCCCTTTTGGTTATCGACCCATGAAAACAAGGTTGATCGCAAGACTATGACATTTTTTGCCCTTCCAGCCCCTTCTAGCTATCGACCTGTGAAAACAAGGTTGATCGTGAGATCACGACACTTTTCACCCTTCCAACTCCATATAGATATCAACCCGTGAAAACAAGGCCGATTGTGAAATCATGACTATTCTTCATACTTACAAAATTTTGGAAAATCTCCTCATTCCCCTCAGTGTAGTCATTTTGACCTACATTATTAATGCCTCCTGTGGAATTCTACTAGCAGAATATCAGAATCTAGAGCCTGCATCCATTGGGTATCAGAGTAAAAAGAAAAAAAATGAGGGGGAGGGATACAAAGCAAAATTTGATATTACGAAACTATTCTTCAGGGGTATCTTCCTTATTTTAGTTCCCTCCTTTTTTTTTCTCCACCATTTTGATTACCTCATTGTAGGTAATGTAGGACTTCTTCCAATATTCATCATATATATCAAAGGTTTCCATGAAAGTCTCATATAAATATAATAGTTCTTCAACCTTATCATAAGACAAAACCTTCAATATCAAAAATAGTTCATGTAAGCAAGAGTTGATCTGTGTGAGATCTTGGGCCATCATGAATATTTGATCTTGCTGTATCAGTTCTTCCCAGCTATCTATCTCAGAATCATATTGGATAAAATTCTTCCAGGAAGCCTTAAGTCCATATTCTTATAAGAAGTTTGAATTTTCATCCTAGAAACTTGGAAACCCACAATTCTTTGCCAGAATTAAATGTTTTAATATTCCTTTAGCCTCTGCCTTAAGTTATTGAATTATTCTAACACTTTGTGTCACAATATTGTTGTTGGCAATTTTGGGTACCTTGAGTACATTGCCTTTGCTCAAGTATAGTTGTTGTCATTGATGTCAAAGGAGCTCTTGGTAGTTGTTGTATTTGATGTCAAGGAGTTCTTGAAGCAATTTGATTTGTTGTCTAAGTATGTGTTTTGATGAAGGTTTCAGCTGGTCAGTAAGTCTTCAAGAAAATCAGAGTAGCCCAGTTGCAAAAGATCAAGAAAAAGATAAGTTAGAAAAAGTTTGCAGGCGGCTAGAAAAACTGTTGCAATTTTGCGACATGTTTTAGGAGAGAGAAAGTTCTGGAAAAATTGTCGCGATTTTGTGACATGCTGGAAGGCAGAGACAAAGCAGGCAAAATTGTCGTGATTTCGTGACATGTTTGAGGAGAGAGAAAGTTCAGGCAAAACTATCACGATTTCGTGACAAGTTGAGTTGGTAGAGTTGAGTTGCAGGAAGTGTCGCAATTTTGCGACAAGTTGAGTTGGCAGAGTTGAGTTGTAGGAAGTGTCACGATTTTGCAACAAGTTGAGTTGGCAGTGTTGAGTTGTAGGAAGTGTCACGATTTCATGACAAGTTGAGTTGGCAGTGTTGAGTTGCAAGAAGTGTCACGATTTCACAAGTATCAATGAAGTTGTACGGATGCAGAAAGTGTCACAATTTCGTGACAGGTTGAGTTGGCAGCTTGCAGGTGGCAAAAGCATCACGATTTCACGACATGTTCTAGTTTCACGAGCAGTAGGTAGAAAAGAGCTTAAGGCAACGAAAGCATCACGATTTCGTGACATGTTCCAGTTTCGTGAGCAGTTGGCAGAAAAGTGCTTAAGGCAGTGAAAGTGTCGCGATTTCGCGACATGTTCCAGTTTTGTGAGCAGTTGGCAGAAAAGAGCTTAAGGCAGAAAAAGCATCACGATTTCGCAACATGTTCTATTTTCGCTAGTGCAAACCGAGAAAATTTTTAAGAAGCAAGAAGTGTCACGATTTCACGACAAAGTTGCAGATGACGTCAGCAAGAGGCAAATGTGTCACGATTTCGTGATAGAAGCTGAGAAGAAGGCTTTGGAGTCTAAAGCATCGTGATTTTGCGACATAGTTGCTGATGACGTCAGCGAAAGGCAAAGGCGTCACGATTTCATGATAGAAGCAGAGAAGAAGGCTTCGAAGTCTAAAGCGTCATGATTTCATGACAACAGGATAAAGCAAGGTGTAAGGCAGACTGTAGTGTCACAATTTCGCGACAACAAGCTAGTGAAAGTGTACGACAGGCTGTAGTGTCACGATTTCGTGACAACAAACCAAAGAAGGCACATGACAGGTAGTAGTGTCACAATTTCGTGACAACAAGTAATACAAGGTGTACGACAGACAAAGGCGTAGCGATATCGCGACATGTTGTAGTTTCACGAAGAAAAGCTATAGGACAGCAGAGGTGGTTGAAGCCGACAGAGTTAACCTTTGTCGACGAAGTGTAAGGTTGTGCAGCTGACGATTGTTTTAAGGATTTACAGCCGACTAAGATCAAGAATTTAATCATGAATTATTGCTAAAAGGACTATTTTTGAGTTTCATGTATCAAATGTGTGTGTTGAGTTTGCGCAAGTGAATTCTGCTATGCGTAAAGAGCAGTCATATCGAATCGATCAAAGTGTGTGTTCAAAGTGCGACTTTCACAAAAATAGAGTGTGGGAAGAAGTTCGATCGAGGAGAAGAAGATTGTGCGAAGAGGGTGCTGTTGTGGTTGCACATAGGCACATAAGTTACTGTGTGATCGAATGCTGCAGTGTTGGCAAAATACTGTGTAAGGGTTGGAATTTGATCAAGAGCAGCTGTGATTGCGACTGTGTTCACGCAGTCTATGTAAAGAAAGCAAAGTGCACGAAGTAGATGCTACTGTAATTATGAATAGTTGAGAAGGATGAACAGTGATCAAGTGCTACTGTGTTTGTACAGTCTATGCAAAAGTCGTTCACGACCAAGTGCAGTTGTGACAAAGCAGAGAGAACAGTTGGACAGTATTAAGCAAGTTGTGTTGAAAGTTTGTGAACCATTTTTGAACCAGTTTTGAGGATCAAATTGAGGATAGAGATTGATGCAATTTGAGGACAGACTTGTACCAGATCGAAGGACTATGTTTGGTGCAGACCAGAGGAAAAGATAGAGGACATATGTGCTAGGCCGAAGGACTATGTTTAGTGCATACTCGAGGACTAGCTTTGCGGTGACAGAGTTGAGGATAGAGATCTCTAGCCAGAGCAAGGAAGATAGGTGTCTTCTGTGGATAGAGTTCCACTTGCTAAAGGCAGAAGAGATAGAGGTCTTCTAGAGGATCACCAGCCAAAGCAGAATTAGGGGAAGGTATCTCCTTTGAGCAGAGGCTCATAAATTCAGATTGGGGGAAGGTTTCTCCTTTGAGCCGAGGCTCATAAACATTGTAATTGGGAAGGTTTCCCAAAGAACTTTGAGATAAATTTTAGAGAAAATTTTTGTGGATGAACCACATCAAAATTGTTGTGTCACTTTGTGGATGATCTTGTGCATTGTTTTGATATTGCTTTGGATATATTGCTTTATTGTTTTGAAGTATAAAGGAAAAGTAAAAAGAGGTCTTATACTGTTCACCCCCCCTCTCAGTATAAGCTTGTGTTCTTCAATTGGTATCAGAGCCAGTGCCTTCGAAAAGTTTAACAACTTGAAGGAAAAGTTTGCAAAGAACACAATGGACTACTCAAGTGGCAATGCAACACCTATTCTGGATGGATCAGATTTTGGTCTGTGGAGTGCAAGAATGAAAGTCTATCTTATGGCTCTTGGTAATGAGGTATGGGAAGTTATTGAAGATGGGTACACCATTCCTGCAAATGGTCCTTACACTAAAGAAGACAGGCTTCTACATCACAAGCAACTCAAAAGCCATGAATGCAATCCTGAAGGGTTTACAAAAGGCAGATCTCACCAAAGTTATTCACTCGCAAGACAACTAGTGAAATGTGGAAACAATTGCAGGTTGTTCATACAGGTGATGCAAATGTTCGAAAGGCCAAGTTGAGACATTTTAAAGGTATGTTTGAACAACTCAAGATGAATGATGATGAAAATATTAGTGACTACATGCTCCGGATGGATGAAGTTGTTAATTCTATGAAAGACTTAGGTCTTGAACTTGCTGAAAATGATGTGTGTGATAAGATTTTAAGATCCCTTCCTAATAGATTTAGTGAAAAGATTTCTGCTATTGAGGAAGCTAAAGATTTAGATAAATTGAAAAAGGATGAGCTCCATAGTATTCTTGCAGCATTTGAGTTGAGGACTCAAGTGAAAGTTGATGTAAAGAAAGAGGCAGCTTTCAAAGCTACCAAGAAATCAAAGGGCAAACAGATTCAAGAAAGTGATGAGTCTTCTAGTGAGGAAGAGGCATATTACAGCAAGAAAGGCAAGTTTTCCAGAAAGCACAAAAGCAAGAAAAATATAAGATGTTTCAATTGTGGGAAATTTGGTCATTATGCTACTGACTATACTATTTCCAAAAATGAAAGTGATGAAGATATACAGGATGTTAAGAGCAAGGATTCTGAAAAGTACAGGTATTACAAAAAGAGCAAAGATGAGTACAACAATCACAAGAAAAGCAAAGATGAGTACAACAATCAGGGAAAGAGGCATTCTCACAAGAATAAGAAGAGCTTCTACTTAGACAAAGCAAGTAAGTGTTCTAGCAGTGATAGTGAAAGTTCTTCTAGTGATGATGAAAATGAGATGCTGTTCATTTCAGAAAAAGAGGAAGAACCAAAACATAAATTCATTATCATGAAATGTTTTAGATGTGGAAATTTTGGGCACCTTGAGGATGATTGCAAAAATAATGATTTGGCTGCTAGTATGTATGAGGATGCTTTAGAAAACTACAATGAAGATGCATGTATGGTTTTTGAAAAAGGTAGCACCTCTAGTGATAAGAAATCTGAAAAATGCCGTGATAATTCAAAGTGCCATCAAATAGAGGATCTTGAATGTGAACTCAATAATGCTCTTAGTGTTTTGAAAAAGGAAAGAAAGAAGAATGATAGACTCAAGATTAAATTAGATGAATGTCTGTATGGAGAGAGATGAACTTATAGAAAATCTTGAAGTCTCTATGGCTAAGTCACAAGAACTCAGGAATGAGTTGGATTCTAAAATTCTGGAGTATAGTGAGTTAGAACAAGAAATGGCTTCTTTGAAAGAAGAAAATAAAGAGTACAAGGATAAGCTCTATAGATTTCAGGATAGCTCCAAGAAGGTTAAATTTCTCATCAAAGGACAAAGAAAACCAACAGATAAAACAGGTCTCGGTTTTGTTGAGCCGCACAAGAAACAGGTTGGGGAATCTAGCAAGAAATTTCAACAGGAAGAGAGTTCTGATGTAGAAAGTACTTCAGTTCATAAATCCGTAAGTGATGGATATGCAGAAACAGAAAATGATATTCAGATTGAGAAGAAGAAGATTTCGAGACCCAAGAAGTCGAATAAAAGAAAATTTCACGACACATGTTTTGCGTGTCATAGATTTGGTCACATGGCTGTACATTGCATGACTCAAGTGAAGAAAGTAAATGACAGTTTTAGGAGACGTAATTTCTTTCAAGGGTATTGCTACTCTTGTCAACAATTCGGGCACAAGGCAATTTTCTGCAAGGCAAATAACAGGAACTGGGTTAGTCAGAACAAAGCGGATTCAAAGAACAGCCATGCCTGAAAGAAATAATATTGTTACTTGCTATAAGTGCAACAATGAAGGTCACCTAGCTAGACAGTGTAGAGCTGATCTTTCGAGATACAGGAACATAAACAACAGTATGAACAAGTCCAAGGATCAAAGCATGGATAAGAACATGAATGACAACAGAAACAAGAAAAGTGATATGAACAGGTTCAAGGATCAAGGTATGGAGAAAAATAGGAATGATGAAAGGAACAGGAACAACAGGATGAACAGGTCCGAGGATCAAAACAATAACAAGAACAACAATGTGGAAAAAGAATTCAAGAGAAGGCCCGACAAAGAAATAGTAGACATTAATGATGATGAGTGTCTAATGGGAGTTTCACTCCCAACCCTGTTTTAAATCACCTTAATAGAAGGTGGGGGAGGGACTAAGCTAAGAGACTCATTCTTAGTCCCAAACCCCAAAGGTGACCCTTTGCCATTGATGACAAAGGGGGAGAGATTTGAGTAAGGGGGAGAGATATGTGTAAGGGGAAGTGCTTCAAGTGAAGAGAAGAGCTTCAAGTCAGGGGGAGCAAAAACTTCAAATATAGATTCTCAGTTGTTGGATCAGTTGGTTCAGTTTTGGCTCTTGAGGAGATATGTTTTTAGTTAAGGGTTGCCATCAATGACAAAGGGGGAGATTGTTGGCAATTTTGGGTACCTTGAGTACATTGCCTTTGCTCAAGTATAGTTGTTGTCATTGATGTCAAAGGAGCTCTTGGTAGTTGTTGTCTTTGATGTCAAGGAGTTCTTGAAGCAATTTGATTTGTTGTCTAAGTATGTGTTTTGATGAAGGTTTCAAATGGTCAGTAAGTCTCCAAGAAAATCAGAGTAGCCCAGTTGCAAAAGATCAAGAAAAAGATAAGTTAGAAAAAGTTTGCAAGCAGCTGGAAAAACTGTCGTGATTTCGCGACATGTTTTAGGAGAGAGAAAGTTCTGGCAAAACTGTCATGATTTCGCGACATGCTGGAAGGCAGAGACGAAGTAGGAAAAACTGTCACGATTTCGCGACATGTTTGAGGAGAGAGAAAGTTCAGGCAAAACTGTCGTGATTTCGCGACAAGTTGAGTTGGCAGAGTTGAGTTGCAGGAAGTGTCACGATTTCACGACAAGTTGAGTTGGGAATGAGAATGAAGTGAGGGGAGAGGGGTTTGGACAGTGAGTGGCTGTTGAGTTGCAGGAAGTGTCGCGATTTCGTGACAAGTTTCAATGAAGTTGTACGGATGCAAAAAGTGTCACGATTTCGTGATAGGTTGAGTTGGCAGCTTGCAGGTGGCAAAAGCGTCACGATTTCATGACATGTTCTAGTTTCATGAGCAGTTGGTAGAAAAGAGCTTAAGGCAGTGAAAGCGTCACGATTTCGCGACATGTTCCAGTTTCACGAGCAGTTGGCAGAAAAGTGCTTAAGGCAATGAAAGCGTCGTGATTTCATGACATGTTCCAGTTTCACGAGCAGTTGGCAGAAAAGAGCTTAAGGCAGCAAAAGCGTCATGATTTCGTGACATGTTCTATTTTCGCTAGTGCAAACCGAGAAAAGGTTGAAGAAGCAAGAAGTGTCGCGATTTCACGACAAAGTTGCAGATGACGTCAGCAAGAGGCAAAGGTGTCGCGATTTCATGACAAGAGTCGAGAAGAAGGCTTTGGAGTCTAAAGCGTCACGATTTCATGACAGAGTTGCTGATGACATCAGCGAAAGGCAAAGGTGTCACGATTTCACGATAGAAGCTGAGAAGAAGGCTTCGGAGTCTAAAGCGTCGTGATTTTGTGACAACATGCAAAAGTAGAGGTGTGAGATCATGACAAGAGAAGATAAGAAGGCCTTGCGACTAAAGCATCATGATTTCATGACAAGAATAATGATGACATCAAGAAGTCAGGTAGTGTCACAATTTCACGACAACAAACCAAAGAAGGTGCACGACAGGCAGTAGTGTCATGATTTCGTGACAACAAGTAATACAAGGTGTACGATAGACAAAGGCGTAGCGATATCATGACATGTTTGAGTTTCACGAAGAAAATCTACAGGACAATAGAGGCGGTTGAAGCCGACGGAGTTAACCTTTGTCGACGAAGTGTAAGGTTGTGCAGCCGACGATTGTTTTAAGGATATACAGTCGACTAAGATCAAGAATTTAATCATGAATTATTGCTATAAAAGGAGGACTATTTTTGAGTTTCAAGTATCGAATGTGTGTGTTGAGTTTGTGCAAGTGAAGTCTGTTGTGCGCAAAGAGCAGTCGTATCGAATCGATCGAAGTGTGCGTTCGAAGTGCGACTTTCATAGAAGTAGAGTGTGGGAAGAAGTTCGATCGAGGAGAAGCAGACTGTGCGAAGAGGGTGCTATTGTGGTTGCACATAGGCGCATAAGTTGCTGTGCGATCGAATGCTGCATTGTTGGCGAAAGACTATGTAAGGGTTGGAATTTGATCAAGAGCAGCTGTGATTGCGACTGTGTTCACGCAGTCTGTGTAAAGAAAGCAAAGTGCGCGAAGTAGATGCTATTGTAATTGTGAATAGTTGAGAAGGACGAACAGTGATCAAGTGCTGCTGTGTTTGTACAGTCTGTGCAAAAGTCGTTCACGACCAAGTGCAGTTGTGACAAAGCAGAGAGAACAGTTGGATAGTATTAAGCAAGCTATGTTGAAAGTTTGTGAACCATTTTTGAACCAGTTTTGAGGATCAAATTGAGGACAGAGATTGATGCAATTTGAGGACAGACTTGTACCAGACCGAAGGACTGTGTTTGGTGCAAACTAGAGGAAAAGATAGAGGACATATGTGCTAGGCCGAAGGACTGTGTTTAGTGCATACTCGAGGACTAGCTTTGCAGTGACAGAGTTGAGGACAGAGATCTCCAGCCAGAGTAGGGAAGACAAGTGTCTTCTGTGGATAGAGTTCCACTTGCTAAAGGTAGAAGAGATAGAGGTCTTCTAGAGGATCACCAGCCAAAGCAGAATTAGGGGAAGGTATCTCCTTTGAGCAGAGGCTCATAAATTCAGATTGGGGGAAGGTTTCTCCTTTGAGTCGAGGCTCATAAACATTGTAATTGGGAAGGTTTCCCAAAGAACTTTGAGATAAATTTTAAAGAAAATTTTTGTGGATGAACCACATCAAAATTGTTGTGTCACTTTGTGGATGATCTTGTGCATTGTTTTGATATTGCTTTGGATATATTGCTTTATTGTTTTGAAGTATAAAGGAAAAGTGAAAAGAGGTCTTATACTGTTCACCCCCCCTCTCAGTATAAGCTTGTGTTCTTCAATTGTGTCTTCTGAAGAAAATTTTGGTGGCTATTTTGTCTTAGGACCATGCTTCATTTTGGGCTCTATTTGAAACCCTTTCTTGCTTACTTTTGTCCAAAACCTGTATCTTGGTTGCAACAGTTAACCTTGCCTATAAGAAGATTATGGATGATGTAAAATCATCCTCTACTCGACTTAGTATCTCCTTGATCTTGGATAAGTATAGTAATATAGGTTGTGCCTTCAAGCTCATTTTATGTATGTCATGAAACATCTTTTTTCTAACTGCTCTAGCCTTTTCCTTAGATAAACCAATGGTTTTTTCCTTCTCTTCCTGAATTTGCTTTTGGAGATCTTCCACCTGCTTATTCAAAATTTTAATCTATTCATAAAATATTTTTTCTTGTTCTTTATATTTAGCTGCTTCATTGAACCTTTCCTCCTACTTCTTAGCCTCAAGCTTCAAAGTTTTTTCAATAGTATTTTTCTCATTCAGGGCTGATTTCAAATCCTTTATGGATTCTTTAGATCTGATGTAATTTTATTTTAAGTACTCTAAATTCAAGTATATGGTCCTCATGTGAGCCTAGGCAATTCCCCATTCATCTTGCATCAACAACTTAGTAATGTCTTAAGTTACTATCTCAGCATGATAATCATCGAGTGTCATTTCTCCTTCAAGATTCTTTACTTACGGTGTCATCTTCATCCTCTTTAGTTGCATACTGAGGGGGTCTAGAGCCACTACTTCTTGAGTATGAACTAAGTTCTTGGAAGCTTGAACACAGCAAGACTTCCACCAATCTGTAGTGTTCTTGTTAGCCATTTTCAACCTTTTGAGTTTGGAAACGTTAGGGTGATCTCCGATAGAAGAAGGAACATATTTCAAGTTAGGGTAATGGGTAGAAGAGGGGAAAGATATGGCAACCAAAGTTGCATCCACATTGAATGGGTCTATAATGGAAGCTGTGGTGAAGTTAGAGGATGATATGGGGGCAGATGATATTTGTGATTTATGCGGTGGTGAAGGTGGAAGTGGATGGTTTACAAGAGATGAGGTATCATCCTTGGGAGTAGAATGGGAAGGGAATTATCTTTGGGACTGAGAAGAATATAAAGTAGAAGAGATAGAGATCATACCTGGTGCCACTTATGGTTTCCTATTGATTTCTATCTTTAGTACAAGGTGGTTCTTCAATAGGAATTGGTCCTTCAGTAGGAACTAGTCCCTCAATAGGGAATGGTCCTTCAGTAGGAAATGGTCCCTCAGTAGGCACTAGTCCTCAATAGGAACTGGTCCCTCAATAGGAATTAGTCCCTCAACTAATTTTTTAGATTCAGGAGCACTGAAATCATGATGTTGAGGGGGCTGTTTTGCATCCTTTACCACATCCCTTGTTTCAGAGTTTTTATTTTTTCTTCCTGCCTACTTTTCTTCTTCTTATCTCCTACAATAGAATCTAATTTCATTTTTTTTTGAAAACAAGAGATTGGTCATCAGACTCTGTATTAGAAGTAGGAGGAAAAAATCTTGGATTCTTCTTCTTAAGGACTTCTTGTTACTCAATGGCAATTTATTTTCCTTTACTTTGGTTTTCTTTCTCCTTTTCAGCGGTAGAAGGGTTCTTTTCTGGAGTGCCACAAAAACTTGGTGCTACCTTATCTGCAAGAGTTTTTAACCATGTAGCTTGGTGTTGGTCGTATCGGAGGGAAAATTCATGGTCATTCTTCAATCCCCACTTGGAAGTGGTCATGTTAATTTGCACCCTCATCATCCACTAGGCCAATATATTCGTCACTATCCATTATAACCCCTTCTTTTGCATTCTTCGTATGTCCTTGATTTTTAAAACATGGATTGTATTATATTTAGGGTTATAATATGTCATGTGTTCATAGAAATCATGCAACGAGGGAAGGGGCTGTATCTTGTCTACCTACCATTCTAGTGCTTCATTTTATTCATTATTTTTGTGTTTTTCACCAATTTCTATAACAGATAAATGATACTTCTTAAAAGGAGTCTTGTTCAAAGAAGACATTTTTTTTGCAAACCTATCAAGGGGATTATATTTCCACCTTTGTGGCAGTTCCACTAACCCTAGATCCTTTAGAACTCGAGTGATTTTTTCATGTTGTAATTTCTTGGACACAACTACACTCTCAAACTGGAAACACAATAGACATGTACCGGTTATACCTATTCTTGTGCCAAACTTGAAATTTATGTACTCTATTTCTGACATACTCCAAGGTGAACACTCGATCAGTGACATAGTGTGGGAGAAAGAAAGGCTTCCCTGTGAATCCATAGAGTCTAATGACTACACTCTAAGTCAAAATAATCTAGTCACCTTCCTCTGCATGGAGATGCTATAGAATAACCCATAATTTTTAGGAAAATTTATTCATGTCTCCATACATGATTCTTAGAGTCGATCCCAATCATTCTCTGTTAAAATGATAATACAATTCAGTTCTTGAAAGCACTGTGGACCATTCATATACTGGTAATATTCTGCCCTTTTCATCTTGGTTAATTATAGATATGAAGGGAAAATTCTTTGCCACAAAGAAGAAGAAAACCTAAAACAAATACGATGTAAATCTGAAAGAGACCTGGGACCCTTTCTACATTTTAGACAATTCATCATTGATTTGTTGTAAAAGGAAAGATGGCTAGTCAAATAAAATTGGTATGGTGTTTACATCCATTATGGAGGGATCATAGAACTTAGGGTTCAAGATGCATTAAGCTATCACAATCTACCACTCATACACTTGCTCGTCTATTTTCAGTCCTTCCACCATAGCTAACATAGAATAAAGCTCCTTAATTTTGAAGTTTGATAAGGGGATGGGGGCTTCTAGCAAAAATCCTTCACTAGGTGGCTCCTCTAATTGTAATTCCAGGAAATTTTTGATATTATTGGTTGGGGCATAGAATATTGCTTGTTCGAATGGGTCTAAAGGCTTAGGTTTTAGGATGGGTCTTCACCAATTGGTGAAAGCAGTGGTGAAAGCAATGAAATCCAAGGTGATAAGGACCTTCCCATTTGAATTATTAACAAGCCTCTATTTGGGGTCATAAAATTTTACTATAGCCTGGACTAGCTCTGGATAGGGGTGGACAGGAGTGCAAATATACCAAGAAAGTAAGAAATGTGAAGGGAAGGTGAGTGGAGATGATGAAGTTATACCTACAACCACTCTTGCCTCTACATCTTTCCAAATTCGTGTTGGATATTTTCATGTGATGACCGAACCTATAATTTTGGAGTCCCTATCCATAAATTTCATATTCTTATCTTCTTCTTGAGGAGCTATTATAGCATCTGAAGAGTATCCTACCATGGTAGTGGTTTCTTATCATGGATTTACCACAAAAATTCTTTGTAACCATTTTGTATGAATCTGAAGCTTTGAGTGTAATTGGAGAATAATTTTACAGAAAACTCTTTGAAACAGTAGGGGTACAAGAAAAGGGGCTTCCACGATGTAAATAAGCTATGCATGTATGAGTTAGGGAATCATGCAGTGGTTCCAATAGGTCGCACACATTCTGTGAATAATTTCAAACATTGTTTTGGTCTTGTTCCACGTGCCACCTTCTTGAATCCAACTATTATGCATTGCTTTTATTTAGACCAATAACTTCATGTCATATTTTATCAAACCAATAACTTCACATGGTGGTACTTTGAATGGAGCGTTTAAATTTTTAAAAAAGGATTTTCCTACCAAACCCAAAATGTATCACCGTTTGACTTTTACTAGGAGATGCCCTTGTGTCACAAAATTTTGACTCTTTTATAAAAATGACTTGGATATGACATTGTTTCATGAAATCGTGACTCTTTTCACTTTTTCACTTGTTTCTTGCTTTCAGCCCGTGAGAACAAGTCAAGTCATAAAATCATGACTTTTTTACAAGAGGTGGTCTTGGAATGCGATAAAGTTGCGAAATCGTGACTCTTTTGGTATTCCAACAATATTTTTCCTATCGATCAGTGAAAACCAAATTAGTCGAGAAATCATGACCTTCTTTTAAGAAGTATCCTTGGAATATATTTATGTCATGAAATCTTACCCTTTTTCATTTTCTAGCTTGCTTTTGGATTGTGGCCTGCGAGAACAAGGTCGATCACAAGATCGTGACCTTGTTTGCAATATGTGACCTAGAAATACATGATATACATATAATACAAGGGGGTGAGGAAGATTTTTTAGCTTTCCTGAAATATAGCTTTAGATGGAATCCATTGACATGGATAGATTGTGTCTGGCCCTATTCATATTTTAGATACAAGGAGTTTTGTTGTTTTTCAATGATAATTTCGAAAGGTACTTTCCAAAAAGCATTAAATTTTTGATGATTTTTAGGTTTTGCTTTTTCTCATTCCACCTCAAAACCAAGTCTCCAACTTTAAATTTTTTGAGGGTAGCTTTTTTATCAAACCATTTCTTTGTCTCTCATATATGTTTCTAATAATGATTATGGGCTTGTTCTTTCTGCTCTTCTAGCTACAAGAGTTGTATTACATTGTTTTCCATTGGTTCTACTTCTTCAACACAAGTTTGATTTAGCAACTTCAAGGCAGGTATCTCTATGTGTATAGGGAAAACAACTTTCTTACCATAAAAAAATGAGTAAGGTGAAGTGTTGATGGATTTTTTTATTGTAATCCTATCGACCCATAACACCCAATTTATAAATGAGTGCTAGCTCCTCTTGTTCTCTTTTAGAGTTTGATTTAGAAGCCTAAGCAAGTTTTTATTTGTTGATTCTGCTAAACCATTTCCTTGTGGATGGTAATTTGAAGAAGTATTTAAATAGATCCCATATTTACTAGAAAAATAAATCATATTAACACCTATGAAGGATGAACCATTGTTAGTAGCCAAGGTGTCAGGTATATCGAATCTTGTTATCAAACTTTCCTCGAATTCTACCACAACTTCTTGGTCAGCTTTCTTAGTAGGTATTGCTTCAGACCACTTGGTGAAGTAGTCAGTGGTAGTTAGAATATATTTATGCCCATTAGATGAGTTACATTCTATTACCCCAATGAAATCCAAGCCCCATTACTGGAAGGGTTCTTCAACTTGAATAGGTTTTAAGGGCATATAAGTGTTTCCATTCCTCCCAACATATCTCTAGCATTCATCACAATTTCTAGTTATCTTGAATGCATATAAGAAAATGGATGGCCAATAGCAACCAATCCTGATTATCTTCAAAGCTGTAATTCTTCCCGAATAGTTCCCACCTAATAGACGTCCATGGAATTCTTCCAAAACTTTTTATTTTTGGTCATATTTTATAAACTTTAGTAAACACCATCCAATTTTTTTTTGTACAACCCTTCTCATAGTAAGTTATACTTCAAATATTGGATCATGTATCTTCTCCTTTGTGAAACATTTAAACCTAGTGGGCACTTTCCAGTCTAAAAATATCTAACTAGTTCATTAGCCCAATCAATGCTTTCCAAGGGTTGACCATCCCTTGGGATTTATTCTTGCACCTGGTAGGCTATATACTCTATTGAGGCTTACTTGGCCAGTTCTTGACATAAGAAACTACCTTTCACCAGCTTGGTTGGATGAATTTTGACATCATATTCTTGTGTCTTCGACACCCAAACAACCCTTTTATCACCAAACTCTCCTTGTATGATGAAATTCTTGACACTGGGATGAACTACGTACACAATGGTTTTGCTTTGTGAAAGAAAATGCCTAAATTTTTTTAATGATTTCATGATTGCGTACACATATTTTTCAATGAAGTTGTATTTTTCTTCATGATCCTGCATTGTTTGACTTAGGAAAGTGATGGGCCTTTCTTCATTATCTCTTCCCTTTTGAGTCAGGACCGCTGCATAACTTTCTTGTTCACCTACATTGTATAGTATGAAACCTTTGTAATAGTCTGGGTTAACAAGGATAGGTGCTTGAGCTATCTATTCTTTTATTATTTTGAAAGCTTTCTTTTGCAAGTTTATCCATTTGAACTTGACATATTTCTTTAATAACTTAGTCATAGGTTTTATGATTTGTGCAAAATCTACTATGAATTTGCACACAAAATTGATCTACCCAAAGAAGGATTGCAAGCCTTTCTTATTTGGGGGTAAGGGGAGCTCTAATAATGCTTTTACCCTGTCAGGATCTATGGCCAACCCAGCTTCAAAAATAACATGACCCAACAAGATTCCCTCTTGCACAAAAAATATAGACTTCTTTGGATTTAAAGATATGCCAAACTCTCTATATTTTTTGAAAACTTTCTTGAGATGTTCAACATGATCTTCCTTGTGGTGAGAGAACACTATCATATCATCTAAGTAAATAACTATGATCTTGTTGATGAGTTTCCCAAAAGCTACATCCATTGCCCTTTGAAATGTTGCTCCTGCATTGGACAATCCAAAAGGTATCCTTTGGTAAGCAAACATTCCCCACTTGGTAGTGAATGCAGTTTTGTATTGGTCTTCATCCTTGATCCATACCTAGTTGTAACCAAAAAATCCATCCAATAATGAGAATATTTTTGCCCCTGCCACTATATGTAGAATATGATCTATTTGTGGGAGGGGGTAGTGATATTTTAGCGAAGCTTTGTTCAGTTTTTTGAAGTCTATACATAGTCTGATGTCTCCATTTTTCTTTCTGATTGGTACCAAGTTAACTACCCAAGTAGAATGTTTAATAGGATAGAAAATATTAGCTTCAAGTAGCTTCAACAATTCTTGTTTCATCAAGGCTTCAATTTTTGGATTACTGACCTCTGCTTTTTATTGAAGGGATTTGCATCTTTTTTGATCTCAATAGTATGTTGTATGGTTTTATTCGAGTATACTTTGATATCACCATAAGCCCAAGCTATGATATCAAGGAATTATTTGCATAGTTCTCAAATTTGATTTAATTCTTCTTATGTACAATTTACCTCGACTTTGATAAAATTTTCAGGTTCTATCCGAACTTATTTGTATCTGTGTTTATCAACCTTAACCTTGTGACCTATTGATTTGTCATTGTTGTCAAAAAATATCTCAAGAGTAATAAACCCTTTAGGGATATTATTGTTTTTTAGTTGAATCATACTTTCATATTCCTCATATTTTAGAACCCTATATCTAAAATAATTCATCTCATGGATCAAGAAGTCCAATATCTGGTCATCACTTTCAAATACTTGCCAAAATGTATCTTTGTCTAGCATCAAAGTCCTATATATAAGTCTAGATATATTATACTTTTGGATGATGTTACTTATGGGACAAAAATTGGCACCTACTATTGCTAACAAATCAACATGGGTTTTCTTTTATCTAGGGATTGTTTTAATGTTTAGAGATTTGAAAACCTCTAATAGATCCTATTCCTTATTTTTGTAAGCTTTGAGGCAATGTTTCTTACTAACACATCTCTCTATGACTTGGTTTACTATTAGTTTAGAATCCCTATAAATCTATAGTTATTTAATCCCTAGTTTCTCATCTTTCTTTAGGTCGAAACAAAGTACCTCATATTTAGCTATATTTTTGGTACAACTCCATGTTAACCATTAGGAGAAGACCATTTCATCACCCGTTGGATAAATTAGGACTATAATAGCCCCAAATCCATTCTTACATCTAACACCATCAAAGAAAAGTTTCCAAATTTGGTTGGTAGGTTGATTTACCTCGTGTGAAGGAATAACATTATTTTTCTTAGGCTTCATGACTAAATAACTTCCAAGTTTGGTTTTAATCATAGCATTGAAGTCTTGGAGGTAAAACTAGTCTTCTTCTTGTAGTACATCTAGGGCTTCCTCCATCAAGTTCAAATCTTCCATCTCCTCAGTCATTATGTTCACTATAGTGGCCTGTCTTCCTTCCTCTTCAATTTTTTCAATATGGAAGGTAGATGGTTTTTCATTGAATATATTGACTCTTTTACCTTTGAATGGGATTTCTAAGTGTGAGTAATCCATGGATAAATATCCTCCTATTTTAGCTATGAATTCTCTGGATAGACACATACCAAAATAAGGTTCCAAATCCACTACAACCTCTTCTATAATTGTAAGTTAAGGCATTCTATGCAGAACTATAGGAATATCTTTGATAACTCCCATGGTATTCACTAGGGTACCATCCAATTAAAAATCACCTGGGCTACTTCAGGTGTATTCTATTTCCATGATTTCACACACAACTTTTGGTATTATAGTAGTTGCAGCTCCTGAGTCTATCATACAATTATGCACAACCCATCCTTCCATCTAAAGAGACAAATAGAAAGGAGGGGTCTATTTTTTTAGTAGGAGATGTCAAATTGGCTTTAGTTGAATTCAAATGAGATGGGGTATTACTTTTATTTTTATGGACCTCAGGGATTCTTGTAGTAAGTCAATTTGTCCTCGAAATTGCAATGCATCATACTTTCTTTAGAATGGGTCTTCTTCATTTCTTCCACTATGTTGAAAGGAAGTGGATCAACATTATTCTCCTTTTATTTTACAAAGGTGTCATACTTGTTCCTATACCCTTGAGGTGTCATACTCCATATGAGCTTTAGAAATGAAGACCAACCACTATGAAATATTTTAGTATTTTTGGAAGCAAATGTTACATAATATGGGAAGAGAAAAACTTGGGCAAGTTTGACCCAAGATGTGATGAGGTATTTTTCTTGGTTATTCCACTAAGAGCAAAGCCTATAGATGTTATAACAAAAGGACACGTACTATTATAGAAAGTATAAATGTAACAGTTGATGAGAATATAGGATCAAGAGAACCAATTCGAGAAATTGTGTATCAGGAAGATGAAAGTTGTCAAGAAGAGTTATGTGAGGAATCAGAAGAAGAAGAGGAAGAAAAACAAAGACTTATTCGTAAGACTCCATCTAGGTATGTACAAAAAAATTATCCAAAGGATATAATCATTGGGAATCCATATGAGAGATAAATAAGGAGAAGGGTAATAGCCTCAAATCAATAAGAAAATTTCTCGTTTTTATCTAAAATTGAGCCAAAAGACTTCAATGAGGAAAGCAAAGATGAGTTTTGGATTAAGATAATGAATGAGGAATTATATTAGATAAAGAAAAGTAAGACTTGGGAACTTGTTCCATGACCAAAAGGTAAAAACATGATTGGCACTAAATAGGTCTTCAAAACAAGTTAAATGAAGATGGTTAGGTAGTCAGAAACAAAGCAATATTAGTATACAAGGGTTATGCACAGGTTGAGGGAATTGATTTTGATGAGACATTTGCTCTACTTGCATGAATTGAAGCTATAAGAATGTTCTTAGCCCTGCCAAGTTTTAAAAACTTCAAAGTATATCAGATGGATGTTAAGTCAACATTTCTAAATGGTGTTATGGAAGAAGAGGTTTATATTGAGCAACCAGAGGGATTCAACTTAAATGATAAACCAGACTATGTATGCAGATTGAAAAAGGCACTTTATGGTCTAAAACAAGCTCGTAGAGCTTGGTACTCAATATTGGATAAGTACCTTTAGGAACATGGTTTCAGGAAAGGAATAGTGGACAGTAACTTATACATGAAAGATGAAGGCAATGCCTTACTAATTGTGGTTGTCTATGTGGATGATATCATTTTCAGAGGCAAAAATGATAAGATGTGTCAAAATTTGCAAAGAGCATGCATAATGAATTTGTGATGTCAATGCTTGGTGAGTTGTCCTTATTTATTGGACTTCAAATTTCATAATTAGAGAAAGGAGTATTTCTTTAACAAAACAAGTATTTAAAGGAGATGCTAAAGAAATTCAAGTTAGAAGATTGCAAACCAATGAGGACCCCCATGGTTACAGGATGCAAGTTAAGTAAAGATGATGAATATCCTAAGGCAAATAAAAAACTGTACAGATCTATGATTGGTAGCTTATTGTATGTCATAGCTACAAGACCAAATATCATGCAGGAAGTGGGATTAGTGGCAAGGTTTCAAGCAACACCTAAGGAGACACATGTAGTAGCAATGAACAAGATTATCCAGTATTTAAAAGAGACTATGGATTTTGGGCTTTGGTACCCCAAAAGCGATAATTTCACTCTCATAGCATATACAAATGCAGATTGGGTTGGCAACATTGATGATATAAAAAGTACAAGTGGAGGAGCATTCTTTCTTGGAGACTATTTAGTCTCTTGGCTAAGTAAGAAACATGCATCAATATCCTTATCCACAGTAGAGGCAGAGTATATTGTAGTAGTTGCTTGTTGTACATAGGTATTATGGATGAAATGAACTCTAGAGGACTTCAAGATAAAGCATGATCATCGTATTCCCATATTGTGTGATAATACAAGTGCTATAAATATCTCAAAAAATCCAGTGATGCACTCTAGGATAAAGCACATTTCGATCAAATATCATTTTATAGAGAGAACATGTGACAGATAAGCAAGTTAGGTTGGAATATGTTACTACAAAGGAGCAGATTGTGGATATCTTCACTAAGCAACTTTTGAAAGAGACTTTTAAATATCTTCAAAAAAATTTGGAAGTAGTTCTACTCCCACCCAAAAATTAACCACCTCAAAGAGAGGAGGTGGGGGAGGGGCCGAGCTAAGAGTCTTATATTTAACCCCAAGCCCCAAAGGTGGCCCTTTGCCATTGATGTCAAATGAGGAGATATTTGAGTTAGGGGGAGATCATTTTCTCAAGGGGAGCAGAACTAAAAAAGTTAAAAGAAATGGTTAAAGGAAAAAGGGTTATTATCAATGACAAAGGGGGAGATTGTTGGAAATTTGAGCAAGATTTGTTGTCATTGATGTCAAGAGTTGTCAAGAGTTTGTTGTTTCAGTTTCGTCATCATTAATGTCATCAAGTGGTTTTTCCAAAATGCAAGGAAGAGGTTTAAAGGAATAGGATATAATATTTATTTTTAAATATTATATGCCTAAAGTGGCCTAAAAGGTTGAAGTCCCAAGGAAGGTGAAGCAGGTTTAAAAGGCAATAATAATATTATAATATTTAATATTATAATATTCTAGGTTATAGGTTGAGGTGAAGAAGAACGATGTCCAAGGAATTATTAAAAATAATTTATCCTTAAAAGAACCATTGAGCAGTTTGTAAAATATTTAATTTAATTTATTTAAATTAAAATATTTTAACCTAAAGGTTAAAATTTTAATTTAAATAAATTTGGGCACCAAAGTTAAAGGTTATAAATTAATTTATTAATTCGAATTTTTAAATTCGAATTAAAGCCGACATCGAGCGCAAAAGGCAATGCATATATAAATAGGAGTTAATTTTTTAATTAATACCATCCATGCATTTCGAATACCAAATTCTAAGCTAATATCGTGTGTTGCTTTGTTGTGAGGAAGAAGAGACTTTCACATTTCTAAAGGCTTTGGAGGACATATAATTGTTTAAATGCATGTGGTGCAACCTAAGCATACTTATAACGCTGGTTAGATTAGTTGGTGGCCAAGGGAGTGTTAAGACGTTCACAAGGCAGAGGTTGGGATTTCAAATCCCCATGCAATCATTTTGAGAAGGGAAGTTGTTTTGTTTTTGTTCATTAAAACTTGCAGAGGTGACAAGGAGGAGTGTGCTCATGTTAGTGTTTGTGTGGGTGTGTGGCCCAACAGTCACCTAGCTTCGGCTAGAGCACATAGGTGGTAGCAAGGTCACGGGTTCAAAGTGCAGCCAAGGCGTGTGCTATTAATTTTTCATGTGGGCCAAGGTGTATAAGGTAAGCATTATAGTTTTGATTTAAGTTTTAATTTACACCAAGGTTGGGAAGCACATATGCATTAAGGCCACGTGAGTTTTAGATAGCACCTTGGTGAAAGTTAGGGAGTCATAAGAGTATTTGATATTCTATATTATTTTGTGCTTTGAAAATTAAATAGAGGTTGAAGTAATAAGGGTTAATCAAGGGATTAATTTTTATAGGTTGAATATTATCATTGGGAGTTTATAAGGTGATTATAAAGGAACTTGGTATTTTATAAATTTATTGATTTGAAGTTGATAAAGGAAATTGATTTTTATGTGTTGAGAAGTATTTTGATAAGTTTGGAGATAATAAGGTGTATTTGAGTCTTGTTAATTTTTGTAATGGTGAATTAATTTTGAGGGAAATATTTGAGTGAAGATTTTTGCTATCTAACCTTGAAATTGGCAAAGAAGAGTTGATTGTGATTGAGACAGGTTTTGAGGTCAAATATCCATCAAAATAAAAGGTATGGGCATATCATCCTTGTGAGTGAAATTTTATTTGGTTGAATATTGTGAAATGCAAGTTGGAGTGAAAAGGATGGTTGGAAAGGTTTGAGTGAATTTTTCATATGCATAATTGGTGAATGTTCATGAGATCATTTGAGTGTGATTTGAGAACTATATTGAACTAGGGTTCATGAAATATCATGATTATCATTGTTATGTGAAGTTGAGAACTATATCTTGAACTAGGGTTTGTGAAATATCATGAGTATCATTATTATGTAAAGTTGAGAACTATCTTGAACTAGGGTTTGTGAAAGATCATGAGTATCATTGTTATGTGAAGCTGAGAACTATCTTGGGCTAGAATTTATGAAAGAACATGAGTATCATTGTTATATGAATTTGGAATAATCTTGAGTCAAGGTTTGAGTTCCATAATATGAGCTATTTAAAGTAATTGGGTGATTGGTTAAGTGAAGTTGGTTGAGCATTATTGATTGAATGCATTGGAGTGATAGTTCAAGTTCTGTGAAACAAATTGTTATTTATTCTAAATTGAGTTGAATAAGAGTTTAAAAGTGATTGAGTGTTTTTGTGAGTGTGAAACATATTGAGTCTCTAATCATCCTGTATATGTTTCTATGGTTAAACAAGATTCTGAGTAAAACTTGTTTGTGTGATAGAAGAGGTTTTCTGTAAGAGACTAAGTTGAGGTGTCTAAAATTGTTTATGAGATTTTTATGAAAGTTTAAGGATATATTAGAGGTAGGTATTTGTGAATACTTGAGAGTAGATTTGATTCAGTTGTTTAAGCCTTGTGTTAAGGCTTTGTTAAATTCTGAGTAGATTTTGAAGAACACAAGCTTATACTGAGAGGGGGGGTGAACAGTATAAGACCAATTTTTACTTTTATTTCATAATAAGTATTATGCAATGTATAGATAGAAATATCAACAACAGTAATCAAAGCAATGCACAAATCACCACACACAATAGAGACACCAATTTCACGTGGTTCACCCAATGTGGGCTACTCTATGGATAAAATATTTCACTAAAATTTTCTCAATCAATATCTTGGGAATCCTTTCCCTATTAGAATATTTATGGATCTCTATACAAAGGAGACACCAAACCCCTAATCAATTTTGTGGATCTCTATCCATATGAGACACTAATCTCCTAACTCTGCTCTGGCTGGTGATCCTCTAGAAGACCTCTACCTCCATTGCCCTTAGCAAGTGGAACTCTATCCAAAGAAGACACCTATCTTCCCTGCTCTGGCTGGAGATCTTTGTACTCAACTTTGTCACCTCCAAATATCTATCTCAAATCTACACTAAACATAGTTCTTCAGTATAGCACAAATCTATCCTCAATCTCTGTCTCTAGTCTGGCACAAACCTATCCTCAAATCTGCACCAAACTCTGTCCTCAAATTTGTACTAAACACAATCCTTTGGTTTAGCACAAATCTGTCCTCAATATCTATCCTCAAGCCTTAACACAAATCTTGACTCAATCTCAAATCAAATCTGTTGTTCTTCCCCAAACCTTAACTCAAGGTTTGAACAAATCAATCAATCAACTCTGCTCTCAAGTCTTCTCAAAGACTTGCCTCAAATCTGCCTTGTAATCTTCCATAAAAAATCACACTAATATATCCTCAAGTCCTCTCTAGAACTTGTCCAATATACTCTATAAGTCCTCACTAGAACTTGTCCAAATCTGCTCTATAATTCCTCACTATAACTTGTCCAAATTTGCTCAATAAGTCCTCACTAGAACTTATCCAAATTTGCTCTCAATATGTATTGTAAGCTTCCACAAAAGCTTACCCAAATCTGTCCACAAGTCTTCTCAAAGACTTGCCTCAACTCTGCTCAACCAATCACTCAATGAAATAATCCTTTCTCACAAACCCTAGTCCAAGCATATGAATACTGACTCAAATATTTCTAAAAATGCTTTGTCAACCACTCTCACATAACAATGATACTCATGTTCTTTCTAAACCCTAGTTCAAGTTCTTCACTCAACAACTTACTTCAACAAAAATGCTTATAAGACAATCTTCACATAACAATGATACTCATGTTATTTACAAACCCTAGTTCAAGTTCTTCACTCAACAACTCACTTCAACAACAATGCTTATAAAACAAGGTTTTATCAACAACTCTCAATTCCAGAAAACCTTGAAGCATTAATTCATAACACTCTCAACAATGCAAACCAAACAATCCTTTTCACTCCAAATTTCATTCAAAAATTTTCAACAATCACTCACTAGGAAGAATATGCCCATACCTTTTGTTGAATGTAGAAGTGCCTTTGGAAAACCTGTCTTAATCACAATTTTCTTTTTTTCCAATTCCAATGGTTAGACACAACAATATTACTTCAACACTTTCCAAAATATTCCTTGGGAATAAAACAATCACAACTCAAATCATACCTTATTTCTCTTTTTTAAACATAACACTCATCATACTATACATAAAGATAATTTCCTTGATACACCTTATAAACTCCAACTTAAAATAATATCCAACACCATAAAAATATCAACCAAACACCTTAAAATATTTCAAAACATTTGAGCACACAACATTAAAAATTTAATTTTGCAAAACCCTTATAACTCCTTTAACAACCTTAGAACCAAATTCAATATGCAAAAATTAATTTTTAAATGCCCAAACTATATCCCCGAAAATTTTTGCGACCAATTTCCAAGCATACCTTATACTTCCCACAAAAGGGGATTCAACGAGATTCGATCCACCATCTCCTCTAGCCTAAGAAACTTAGCGCTTGGTATCCCACTGCATGGGATACTAATACCCATGTTAAGGAATGTATAGCACCTTACTCTTATGCCTTCACTCACCGTCAAATCTTTTTGAAACATGCACACTCCTTGCTTTGGATGTAGCACAAATCTTAAACTTTGCAATTCTTAAAGGCTCGCATTAATTTTAAAGGTATGGTAAGTTTGGCAGGGTGGGAGTTCCCCCCTTTTATACATGATTTAAATTCTCCTCACATCAACTGTGCTTTATTCGAAATCAAATTTTGAATATAAATTCGATAACCCACCTTAGGATTATTCAACCTTAGCTTAAATTAATTTATAAAAAATAATTAAATTAATTAATAATTTTTTTTTAACATGGTGGAATCGGTAGCCACCACGAATCCAAGAAAGTTGTCCATATTTTATGGCCGCCACAGTATTCTGCACTGTTCGCCCCAGAAGCCATCACACAGATTTTCATGTAGTCCGCCCCTATAACCGCCATGCCACAATCATTTTAAACCTTTTACACCACTGAAAGCATCAGGAAAGGGACAAGCATTCTGTCTGATGAGGCTTGATATTTGAACCTTGGACCTCTGCCCCCTTATGGGGTTTGGATGAACCAATTGGTCTACACCTCGGACCTAAATTAATTAATAATTAATTTAAATAACTTTATAAGTTATGTAAATTAACTAATAAATTAATTTATAATTAATTTTAAACTTTCGTGGCATAATATTATAATATTATTTATTTGGGATTTTCTTACATTTTGGACCTCATTTGACTTTCTAAAACTGGGTCTTGAAATTGAAACCAAAACGGATTTTGCTAACAAAAAATGCAACTGGTCGGTGTTGTAAGTTTGACATAAATGACCACTTACTCTTGACATCAATGAAAACTTATCACTCAAAATGTCCAACAACATCTCCCTTTTTCATTGATGGCAACCCAAATTCTTTTTACCAAATCTTGACCTTTTTCCTGTTTTGCTCCCCTTGGAAAACTGTGCCCCCTGACTCAATGCTCTCTCCTTAAACCAAATATCTCGCCCTTACTCAAATCTCTCCCCATTTGAAATCAATGGCAAAAGGTCACCTTTGGGGCTTGAGACCAATAATGAATCTCTTAGCTTATCCCCTCGCCCACCTCCTCTTGAGGTGGTTAATTCTGGGTTGGGAGTATCTCTACTCTTAGCAAGAACTGGTCTTTAGCTTTATCCTCTTTTCTTCTCATTTGATCCTTATGATTTCTTTGACTGTTCTTGTTCCTATTCCTATCCATATCCACATTCATGTTCTTTTTTATATCCATATCCATATTCCTATTCTTATTCCTGTCCATGCCAATAATCCTATTCCTATTCTTGTTCTTGCTTGATTCTAGAATGTTTGCTCTACGCCACTTTGTTATGTGTCCATCATTATTTCACTTGTAACACTTAATGTTATTATTCATTGGAGGTGCAAATATCTTAGGATTTCTCTTAGTGAATCCATATACTTTTTTGTCATGAACCCTACAATTCATTGCCTTGTGATCAAAATGATTACATGAGTAGCAATACCCATGGAAAAGATACATATTTTTGAAACTCCCATTTTCTTGTCTTTCATGTGTCCTACACTGTGAAGCCATGTGTCCAAACCTGTGACATGAGAAACACCATCCATTAAAATTTCTTTGTCTTGATCTCATTGATATCTTAGTCTCTCTTAACCTATTCTGATTGTTATTCCATGTTTCTTCTTTGTGCATTGTTCCTTTCCTTGTTAAAATTTCTATTGTCCAACTCATCCTCAGAGGTCTCACTCTTTCTTACACTATCTTCTTCTAAAGTTTCTTCTACTTCAGAACTTGAGGTTGATTTTTCTTCTTGTTCATTTTGAGCTTGTTCAAAACCAAGACCTATTTTGTTTGTTGACCTTATTTGTACCTTGATCATCTTATCCACAATATTTGAACTCTTTCCAAACTTGTGTAGCTTATTCTTGGATTTTTCTAAATCTTTCGTTAGTAGAGCTACTTCTTGTTCTAACCTTTCACATTCTGAGACCTTTGCTTCTAACTTATCCTTGAACTTCTTTGTCTTAGCCATTGACTTGTTTAGATCCTCTATAAGCTTTCTTCTTTCTTCATCACATTCACGAAACTGAAACCCAAGTTTAGAGTTTTGCTTTCTTACCTTATTTACTGTGTTAAGACCATAAATAAGTTCTGCCTTAAGATCATATCCTTCTTTATCTTATTACTCTATTTTTTTACCTTTGTCCACATCTTCATTTTCTTTTGACTTGTCTTATATAGGATCATATTCTTCTTCTTCTAGTGCCATTAGAATATTTTCTTCTGGTCCTTCAAGTGCATCCTCATATTCATCATCATTGAAACTATAACCATTCCTTGTACAACTATCTTCAAGATGTCCAAAGTTACCACATCTAAAATACTTGAGAATTATTGGTGACCTTTTATTGACTTCTTTTTCTTCAATCATAAATAGAACTTCATCTCTATAATTATTTGAAAGACTAGCATCACTATCACTTGAGTACTTACTTGCCTTGTCTGCATAGTAGCTCCTCTTTTGTATTTGAAAGAACTTCTTTCCTTGTCTACCTTGTCCATACTTGCCTTTATTTTGGTGCTTATATCTTTCTGATTCCCTATTCCTATGATCCTATTTTTCTTCATCATTGTTATTTTTAGCTTCTTGAAAATTAGTTGCATAGTGGCCGTTCTTTCCATAATTGAAACATCTAATAAATTTTGTATCTTTAAATATTATTGAATCCTTATTCCTTCTGCCATGATTTACTTCTTCATCACTGGATGACTCATTGCTTGATTTTTGACTTCTTACCCTTTGTCTTCTTGATTTATTTGAAGGCTGATTCCTTCTAGGGATTAGGTTCTTTTGTTCTTAACTCAAAAGTCGTAAGAATACCAAGCAACATATCTCTTGGCAAAGAATCGCCATCCTTTGATTCTTCTATAGCAAAAATATTTTCACTAAATCTCTTTAGAAGAGATCTTAAGACCTTATCACAAACATCTAATTCTTCGACCTTAAGTCCAAGTCCTTGCATAACATTAACAACCTCATCGACTCGAAGCATATAAGTACTAATGTTTTTCTCATCCTTCATTCTTAACTCTTCAAATTGTGCTTTGAGATTTCGTATCTTTGCTTTCTTGAAACCTTTATCTCCTTCATATATACTTTGCAACTTATCCCAAATTGCTTTTGGATCTTGACAATGCATAACTTTATGGACTCTGTTCTATGCAAACCTCTCAAAATTTTATTCATTTCTTTTGAATTGTAATACTGTAGAAGCTTATATTCTTTATATGTAGGTGGATAAACTGGTGGTACATATACATTTTCAATTGCTTCCCAAATTTCATTGCCAAGTGCCATAAAGTGAATCTTCATTCTCATACTCCAATATATATAATCACTTCCATAAAATATTGGTGTGGGATTATTTGAGGACACATTCTTATAATCCATTGTGTTCTTGAAAGCTTTTCCTTCAAGATGATAAAGTCTTCCGAAGGAACCCGCTCTGATACCAATTGAAGAACATAAGCTTATACTGAGAGGGAGGGTGAACAGTATAAGACCACTTTTTACTTTTCTTTCTCAATCAATATTATGCAATGTATAGATAGCAATATCAAAAATAGTAATCAAAACAATGCACAAATCACCACACACAATAGAGACACCAATTTTATGTGGTTCACCCAATGTGGGCTACTCCACGAAGAAAATATTTCACTAAAATTTTCTCAATCAATCTCTTGGGAATCGTTTCCCTATTACAATATTTATGGATCTCTATCCAAAGGAAACACCAATACCCTAATCAAGTTTGTGGATCTCTATCCACAGGAGACACCAATATCCTAACTCTGCTCTGGTTGGTGATCCTCTAGAAGACCTTTGCCTCCACTACCCTTACCAAGTGGAACTCTATTCAAATAAGACACCTGTCCTCCCTGCTCTAGCTGGAGATATCTATCCTCAACTCTGTCACCTCCAAAGCTCTATCTCAAATATACACTAAACATAGTCCTTCGGTCTAGCACAAATCTATCCTCAATATCTGTCTCTGGTTTGGCATAAACCTATCCTCAAATCTACACCAAAATCTATCCTTGAATATGTACTAAACACAGTCCTTCAGTTTAGCACAAATCTGTCCTCAATCTCTATTATCAAACCTTAACATAAAGCTTGACTCAATCTCAAATCAACTCTGCTGGATCTGCCCCAAACCTTAACTCAAGGTTTGAACAAATCAATCAATCAACTCTGCTCTCAAGTATTCTTAAAGACTTACCTCAAATATGACTTGTAAGCTTCCACAAAAGCTCACACTAATCTATCCTCAAGTCCTCTCTAGAACTTGTCCAATCTAATCTACAATTCCTCACTAGAACTTGTATAATATGCTCTACAAGTCCTCACTAGAACTTGTCCAAATCTGCTCTACAAGTCCTCACTAGAACTTGTCCAAATTTGCTCAATAAGTCCTCACTAGAACTTATCCAAATATGCTCTCAATCTGTATTGTAAGCTTCCAAAAAATCTTACCCAAATCTATCCACAAGTCTTCTCAAAGACTTACCTCAACTCTGCTCAACCAATCACTCAATGAAATAATCCTTGCTCATAAAACCTAGTCCAAGCATATGAATACTCACTCAAATATTTCCAATAATGCTTTCTCAACTACTCTCACATAACAATGATACTCATGTTCTTTCCAAACACTAGTTCAAGTTCTTCACTCAACAAATTACTTCAACAACAATGCTTATAAGACAATCTTCATATAACAATGATACTCATGTTCTTTGCAAACCCTAGTTCAAGTTCTTCACTCAACAACTCACTTCAACAACAATGCTTATAAAACAAGGTTTTATCAACAACTCTCAATTCCATAAAACCTTGAAGAATTAATTCAAAACACTCTCAACAATGTAAACCAAACAATCATTTTCACTCCAACTTTCATTCATAAAATTTCAACAATCACTCACTAGGAAGAATATGCCCATACCTTTTGTTGAATGTAGAAGTGCCTTTGGAAAACCTGTCTTAATCATAATTTTCTTTTTTTCTAATTCCAATGGTTAGACACAACAATATTAGTTCAACACTTTCCAAAATATTCCTTGGACATAAACAATCACAACTCAACTCATGCCTTATTTCTCCTTTTTAAACATAACACTCATCATACTATACATAGATAATTTCCTTGATACACCTTATAAAATCCAACTTAAAATAATATCCAACACCATAAAAATATCAACCAAACACCTTACAATATTTCAAAACATTTGAGCACACAACATTAAAAATTTAATTTTGAAAAAACCCTTATAACTCCTTTAAAAACCTTAGAACCAAATTCAATATGCAAAAATTAATTTTTAAATGCCCAAACTACATCCCCCAAAATTTTGGCAACCAATTTCCGAGCATACCTTATACTTCCCACAAAAGGGATTTCGGTGAGATTTGATCCGCCGTCTCCTCTAGCCTAAGCGCCTTAGCGCTTGGGAGCCCACCCCGTGGGCTACTAATGCCCATGTGAAGGAAGGTTTAGCACCTTCCTCTTATGCCTTCATTCACCGTCAAATATTTTCGAAACATGCACACTACTCCTTGCTTTGGATGCAACGCAAATCTTAAACTTCACAATTATTAAAGGCTCGCATTAATTTCGAAGGCATGGTAAATTTGGTAGGGTGGGAGTTCCCCCCTTTTATACACGATTTAAATTCTCCTCACATCGGCGGTGCTTTATTCGAAATTAAATTTTGAATATTAAATTCGATAACCCACCTTAGGGTTATTTAACCTTAGCTTAAATTAATTTATAATTAATAATTAAATTAATTAATAATTAATTTAAATAACTTTATAAGTTAAGTAAATTAACTAATAAATTAATTTAAAATTAATTTATAATTAATTTTAAACTTCCTTGGCATAATATTATAAAAGAATATTATAATATTATTTATTTGGGATTTTCTTGCACTTTGGACCTCATTTGACTTCTCGAAATCAGGTCTTGAAACTGAAACCGAAACAAATACTGCCAACTGAAACTGCCATTGACTGGTGCTATAAGTTTGATATCAATGACCACTTACTCTTGACATCAATGACAACTTATCACTCAAAATATCCAATAGATTTGGTTTGTGATTTGATAAATCTTTGTGCTAAGTCTTGAGGGCATATTGAGGATAGAGTTAGGTATAGATTTGTGAGCAGGTTTGTTCCAGAGCAGAGACAAATTTGTGAGCAAAGTTGATAGAGCAGATATAGATTTGTGAGCAGAGTTGACAGAGCACAAAACAGTATTTGGTACATATCTAAGACAAAGATTGAAATAGAGTTTTAAGAAGGCTTAGGAGGTGATAGAGCAGAGGGCAGTAGTCTCTAGTGGATAGATATCCATTAGCCAGGGCAGTGAGGGCAGATATCTTCTGAGTGAGGACATAGGTCTTCAGTGGAGAGAGATCCACAAGCCAGTGTAGTGGAGGTAGTAGTCTTCTAGCAGATCACCAGCCAGAGCAGAGGAGGAGTTCTCCTATGGATAGATATCCACAAACTTGATTAGGGTATTGGTGTCTCCTTTGGATAGAGGTCCATAAACATTGTAATAGGGAAGGATTCCCAAGAAATTTGTTGAGAAAATTTTTAGTGAAAGATTTTCTCCGTAGAGTAGCTCACATTAGGTGAACCACATTAAATCATGTCTCTCATGTGTGTGATGCTTTATGTAATATTTATTGCTTTAATATTGCTGATATTATCATATGGTTTGAAAAGCAAAAAGTTTTATCTTATATTTTTCACCCCCCTCTCAGTATAAGCACGTGTTCTTCAAAGACCTTTTCATTACCTGTTGGAGAAATTAGGACTATACCAGCACCAAATCCATTCTTACATCTAACACCACCAAAGAAAATTTTCCAGATTTGGTTGGTAGGTTGATTTAACTCATGTGAAGGAATGAAATTATTTTTCTTAGGCTTCATGACTGAATAACTTCCAAGTTTGGTTTTAATCATAGCATTGAAGTCTTGGAGGTAAAACTAGTCTTTTGCTTGAAAAACATCTAGGGCTTTCTCCATCAAGTTCAAATATTCCATATCCTCACTCATTATGTTCACTGTAGTGGCCTATTTTCCTTCCTCTTCAATTTTTTCAACATGGAAGGTAGATGGTTTTCATTGAATATCTTGACTCTTTTACCTTTAAATGAGATTTCTAAGTACGAGTAATCCATGGATAAATATCCTTCTATTTTAGCTATGAATTCTTTAAATAGACACATACCAAAATAAGGTTCCAAATCCACTACAACAACCTCTTGTATAACTGTAAGTTGAGGCATTCTATGCAAAACTATAGGAATATCTTTGATCACTCCCATGGTCTTCATTGGGGTACCATCCAATTGCAAAATACCTAGGCTACTTCAAGTGTATTCCATTTCCATGATGTCACACACAAGTTTTGGTATTACAGTAGTTGCAGCTCCTGAGTCTATCATACAATTGTGCACAACCCATCCTTCTATCTAAAGAGAAAAATAGAAAGGAGGGGGTCTATTTTTTCAGTAGGAGATATCAAATTGGCTTGAGTTGAATTCAAATGAGATCGGGTCTTACTTTTATTTTTCATGAACCTTAAGGATTCCTGTAATAAGTCAATTTATCCTGAGAATTATAATGCATCATACTTGCTTTAGAATGGGTCTTCTTCATTTCTTCCACTATGTTGAAAGGAAGTGGATCAACATTCTTCTCATTTTCTTTTGCAAAGGTGTCATACTTGTTCCATACCATTGAGTTGCATCTATTCTCTAACGTTTAGTAAAAGAGGGATATTTTAACTTATCTCTTTCCTGTTATTAGGTTTCAACCTCCTTCTATGGGGTGGCTTCTTTGCGCATTTTTACTCCTTTTTGACCTAGATTTTGGGGTATCTTTTCATGAGGTACCCTTTTTCAACCTGATTTCTCATAGGTGAAGGTACTTTTAGGGGGTTGAGCTCTTGGGGATCTACCTGTAGGGGTTTCTTCCCTAATATAGTTAGAATGAAAACTTACTCTAATAAGGGTACCATAATATTGTGGTTTCCTTCTCTAATCATGTTTGCTTACCCCTTATTAGCTTTTTTGGCTTTCTCAATCACTATTTTTTGGACATAATGCTGATGGATCATACATGAGTTTTCATCGTGTGGATCATAGCATGTAGAACATCAAAAATAAAACTATGTTGAGGGGTTGGTAGGTTCATTATCATTGTTAGCATAAACCATGTTTGATATTTCCTAATTTCTACCACTTGTGGAAGCTTGATATGTTGTCACCTATGGAAATCTCCTTAGCTAGAAATTTCTTTCATATTTTCTTCTTTTCATTGAGGTCATATCATTAGCCATATTCTTAATGAATGACTGTATGTCCAATAAGAATGCAAGTTGAGGATCAAGAGTTTGTACAATGGATGATGCAGGGATTGTAGGAATAATGGGTAAGGTTGGAGGGGCAAGAGGTGCTTGTATTATCGAGATAGAAGGTTTCCCAATCCACTTAGAGAGATCCACGTTTGAAACAGAGGAAGGATTTGGAAAATTAGCATTGGATGCTTGTTGGAGATCTAGAAAAATTGGCATTATCATTTTTGAGGGGAGCCTTCCAATAGTGATGAGGTGCTTTTCTACTTTCATGGCTTCCTAGAAAATCTCTAGGAATGTGAACACCTGAGACTATCTTATAAGCATGCTTATATCTGAATTGAATGCTCTCATGTAATAATACATTGCTTGTTCACTTGTTGGCCTTAACCCATTAGGTACCCTCTTCCAAGTACGACTAAATATAATGTTGAAATATACAATCTCTTCCTGAGGGTGTTTATGAATGATAGTGAACTATTTGAGAAGAGAGAATAGATCGACCTGTTGGTTGAATTCTTTTACAAATTTACCAGCAAGTTGGGCCCATGTGGATATAGTCTGATTAGGAAGACCTCTATACCATTAGAGCATTTTTACCTTCAAAGATATGACTAATAGTCTTATCATCACATCTTCCTCTATAATATTATGGATATCTACTAATGAGGCTACATATTAATAATGTTCATAGGCCATTTTATCGTACCATCATACGTAAGTAATGCTTTCAAAGATGCTATAGGGATCTGATGCTGGATAACTATATTCAAAGGGCCTAGATGATTCCATGTATGATATGGTAGATTGGGTTGATTTATGGCCATTACAATTACTATAGCAACTTGTATCACATCAGTATGGATAGTTGCACTTGAAAATCCACTAGTAGTAGTACTAGGGAGACCTATAGGGGAAGGATTTATTGGTACAAAGGTAATAGTGGAAAAATAGGTTGATTGAGCAACAAGTACAAGATTAGCTCTAAGACTATTGAGATATAACTCAAAGAACTCAATGGATTATTCAATTTTTTTTGCATTAGATCCGGTTTTCATAAAAATTAGTATTTAACCAGCAAATGGATAAAGGATTTTCTTAGGTTTGATCCTTTGAATGGAGTTACCAAGTGATATTTTTAAAATTTCTAATAGGACAAAGATAAACACCATGAATTTGAACTAGAAATATAATGGGATTAAGTCCCACTGGGCGTGCCAAAAACTGTTGGTGCAAAATATACCTTTGGTTAGGTTTGGACCCAAGACTTTGCCAACATTGAAATATCGGGTTGAAAACAAAGACTACCCAATTCAATCTCCAGAGAATTTTGGTTCCTTTCTTGGTTATGGGAAAGGGAAAGAGTAAAGTGATTAAAGAGAGAAAAAAATAACTATTGCTAGATTGTGTAGAATAGTATAGATTAGACAACAACAAGAAAGTGCATACAAATTTTGCAGATAAGCATTCTTTAAACCTCTAAAGAAAAACAACCAGTTCACTGGTGTAGATTAAATCAATCACTAACCTGATAGAATCATTAACTCCAAAACTATAGAAATTAAAATGCAAAAATCCAGAGATAGAATTAATGTGATTCACATTCCATATAGCTTGTATAGAAGTATTAACTCATTCATACATACATGATTGCACATTGTTGAACTAGAAGCCAAATAGGGAGTTTATCTTTATTGCTTTCAAAAAGTCTGCATACATTTGATCTTGTAAACGTCCAAGAGCTGACCTCTTTTTAGAGTCACCCATCCTATATATACACTCCCTTACAATGAAAATATTAAAGTCTATTACAACAATATGCTAGTTGGACTATTCTGGTGAGATGTTAAACAACACCTATTGGATCGAGAAGAAACAACATAGTGGAGTTTTCAACAACAATCGGTTAGGATATGATTATTTAGTTACAACATTTTTGTGTCGATATTATTGGATATGTGGTCGCCCAACTATCTTCCACTCTTTTGTTTCTTGAGCTAACGACCCACAAAAATAAGGTCGATTGTGAGATCACAACACTTTTCACCCTTCCAGCTCCATCTGGATATCGACCCACAAAAACATGGTTGGTTGTGAGATCATGAAACTTATTGCCCTTCCATATCCATATAGATATCAACCCACAAAAACAATACTGATCATGAGATCATGACACTTTTTGCCCTTCCAAATCCATCTAGCTATCGACCTACAAAAATAAGGTGAATCACGAGATCATGATACTTTTAGCCCTTCTAGATCCATATGACTATTAAATCATGAAAATAAGGTCTATTGTGAGATCGTGACACTTTTTTCCCTTATAGCTCCATATGGCTATCGATCAGTGAAAATAAGGTTGGTCGCAAGATCGTGACACTTTTTGCCCTTCCAACTCCATCTAGATATCGACCCATGAAAACAAGGTCAGTCACGAGATCATGAAACTTTTTACTCTTCCATATCCATATGAGTATTAGCCCATGAAAACAAGATCGATCATGAGATCGCGACACTTTTTTCCCTTCCAGCTCCATCTAGATATTGACCTGTGAAAACAAGGTCGGTCACGAGATCATGATACTTTTTGTTCTTCTAGCTCCATATGGCTATCAGCTCACAAAAACAAGGTTGGTAATGAGATCGTGATGCTTTTTGTCCTTCCAGATCCATCTAGCTATCGCTTGTGAAAACAAGTTTGGTCGCACGATCGTGACACTTTTTGTCCTTCTAGCCCCTTTTGGCTATTGATCCATGAAAACAAGACCAGTCATGAAATCATGACTATTCTTCATACTTACAAAATTTTGGAAAATCTCCTCATTCCCCTTAGTGTAGTCATTAGTGTAGGTTTCTAGCTTCTTGTCATTTTTTTTTCTAGAGAAAAAGGGATTTTACTCAGGTCTCCCATCCTTGAAAAATCACAACTCTCTTCTTTAGATCTTGAGAGTTTACAAATAGATTCAATTATCATCTCAATTTAGTTGCTATAGATAGAAACCTACATCATTTTACATAAAATGTTTGAAATCTTGATTTTTATTTTTGGATTTTTTTCAATTTTCTATGTGAATACAAATATTCTATAACCTAACCTCCTTGAAATTTTCATACAACATCATTCACAATACCAAAAAGTTACCTCTACTATTTATGCTTTGCATCTTAGTGGAGTAATATTTCCAAAACATCGCATTATCATAGTTTGCTTTACCAGATCTAGATTACTAGTTTCCTTCCTGAAGCACAAGTGCAACCACAAAAAATTAATAAATAGTTTATATGAAAACACATTAATGTTAAAAAATAAATCATATATTACCAATGGAAAATATTAAATTAAATTTTAATTATTATTGGATTTAGGCAATTGATATTTTCTTGTTAGCTTCAACTAGAATTACTACTTCCTCTAAATATGAAAAATAAATTTAAATTCACAATCCTTAATTAAAACCCCTCTATTAGCTATCACATCTGCATATTTGTTTTCTTTCCTTAACGTATGTGTAAATATGATTTCTTCAAACTCTATAGCAAGGTCTTGAATTTCCACAATTATCTCTTATATGTTCCATGGAGCCTTTGATTTTCTCAAAATTGCATTTATTACTAAGTGAATCACCTTCCATCCATACTTTGTTCCATTTCATTTCTTTGCATATTTTTAACCCTTCCAAAGCCATCCAATATTTAGCTTCATTATTTTCTTAATTCCACTATTGAAAGCATAATGAGACAAAATCTCTCCTCTATTATTTCTAATTATTCATTCTCCTCCTATTGGTCCTAGATTTAATTTATATGCTCCATAAAAATTCAATTTGACCAACTCCACATTTGGTGGTTTCCAATTTATATTCTTTACCTTCTTTTTATTTCTCCTCTACCCAACATCCTGATTCCATTTGATGACTTGAATCCATATATCAAGGCTCTTTGCTTCTATATTAGGGATTGGGTGAGTTGATAGGGTTGGTTTAGACTCTTGTATGACTAAACATATCTTCCTTTTCATTACCTCTAAAATTATTTTCTTTCCTTTAAATATTATTCTATTCCTTTCTAGTCATACAGTCCAAAGTATTGTATCTTTTGATATATTCCAAATTGTTTGTAAAGCCTTACTTTTAAAAGTGCTCTACCATTGCTTTAAGCATTCTTAAATTATGCCATTCATCACCATGCATTTACCAAACCTATTAAAATAAATTGCCATAGTTTCCAAACTATTGATTAGTGTCCCAAGAGATGGTCTATACTCTCCTTTTTACAAAGAACACATTGTAAGGGGCCATGAAAAATACTATTCATGGATAAAATTCTTCTATGAACTACTAGACAAATAAATATTTTGAATTTTGGAATGCTTGGGCTATCTCAAATATCTCTCCATATTCTTACGATATTCCTATTTTGTTGGTGCTTTACATTATATCCACTTATTGTTGTGTATTCTCCTAAGTTATTCAACTCACAAATCAACTTATCCTTGTCTCCCCTTGGAATAATCATCATTGTTATCTTTCTACTCAACTATCTCCTAGTATCAATGTCATGTATACTTGTAAAAAAATCCTCCTTACAATTGTATCTTCCTTCCTGATCCTTGTACAAAATTTTTGAAACCTAATCACCATATTTATCTTGAAGTAATTGACTCGTCCATGGTTTCAAAATTAGATCTAGATTGAGTGGTTTTTTATCATGCAAAGTATCCATCAAAATATAATTTTTTTATCTAGTTCCCACCACCCATATTAAACCTTTAATCACCAGATCAATTAATTTTTTAAAATTGTTCCATAGTGCATAACCATTTGGTAGAGAGAATGTCGTAAATATTAAGCCTGGGTCATTAGGTTCAACATACTTAGAAAAATTCTTTTCCATTGTATTTGACTCTCTTTGTATAATATCCAAATTGCTTTCCCCCTAAGAGCTAAGTTTGCATCTAAAATAACTCTTAAAATTAGACCTATGATAGTTTTATAATCACACACCTTATTCCATTTCCCCAAAGGAAAATTCCTTTTATCATGTAATCCTAACCACAAAAATGATCGTATAATATAGATTAAAATTTTTCTATCGATTTTGGCATAGTATACAAGGACATAATATGTTGGAATGGCCTATAATACTGATTTAATTAGTTGCATTATTCCTACTAATGATAACCATCTACCTTTCCATGTAGGTAGTTTATTCTAAACTTTAATTATAACTAGATTTACTAATTCTATCCTCATTCTCCCCTCAAATAAGGGCATCCCTAGATAAGTTTCTAGAAAATTTACCTCCTCCATTTGAAGTAACCTACATATCCCTAATTTGATTTTAGCTAGGGTGTTTAGGAAGTAACTTTAAAAAGTTTTCCTATTAACTTTCTACCCTGATGCTCTTTTGTATTCCTTTAATAAGTTATACAAAGCTCTGGCCTCGTTTATCCTTGTCCTCCCTAAAAAAGTTTGTATCATCTGCAAACTATTGATGGGTGATGTCGATGTTATTACTAGCCTTAATTCAACATTTAAACCCATATTTGTAAACCTTCTTCAAATTCCTACACAAAACCTCTACCATAATAGTAAACAAATATGGTAATCTATCTAACCCATTTCTTCCTAAATCCAAACTTTTCTAATATTTCAAAAAGAAAATACCATTGCTTTCTCTTTTATTGAAGCTGTTGAATGCATAACTTCATGAGCTACTATAATCATATCTAGAGTATATCTCTCTTTCATAAATCCTCTTTACTCTTCTTAAATAATTTTGTCTAACAATGGTATTAACCTTGCATCCTTTATGATTTCACTCTGGTATTCAATCCAAACCTCTTCTCCTGATTTAATTCTACTAATTCTGGATGCTAATCTCTGAACTATTGTCATCCTATGAAAAACTTTGTATTTTTTATTTTCTTTTAACCAAGTCTGTCTAGATTTTAATCTCCAAAATTTCTCTTCCTTACTCAAAATATTATGATATTCACTAAGCAACTCCCTTTCCTCTAAGCTTGGACTATTATGATCAATTGTTTGGAATTTTTAAAGTTTATCTTTTAGTTCTTCTTTCTTTTCAAAAATGTTTTCAAAAGTGTTCTTGTTCCAATATTTTAATTTAGATACCATTGATTTAATTTTTTTTGAAAATGTATATAGCTCACCATTTCCTAAATAATTTCATATTTGTGCTATCATATCAAAACATTGAGGATGGTCTTCCCACATCTATTCATATTTAAAATATGATACTTTTTTAATTCACTTACCACCATTTTAACTCTTATTGGCTAGTGATCTAAACCAATCCTTGTCAAGGTATTAATTTTAGCATAAATTCCTTCATCTATATAATGATATGAGAGAATGCATCTGTCAATTTTTTTTGCTATTAGGTTTTGATCTATCATGTTGTTCATCCATGTATATTTATCTTCTTTAAACTCAACCTCCCATAGATTATTGTTTTGAATAAAAACTGAGAAATCTCTCGTACTTTAGGTTAATTTCCTAATTCCCTACAATTTCTCATCTAGATTTATTATGGAATTAAAATATTTGATATTCATGAATTAGATTTCTTGGTATTTACTTATCATAAAGGCTTCAATCCCACTCCAAAATTCTAATTTACCTGAAGGTCCATAAACATTGACAAGGATGAAAGAAATATTTGCAAAGTAGCATTTGACTAAAGAGGTTATCCAATGCCTAGTTTTATGAATGGTTACACAAGAGGTTCTAATAGGATTCCAACAAGTTAGAATTCCCCCTGTTGCTCCTTTAAAATCCACAACATCCCATTCACATCTTATCCATACTACTTTCATAGTTTTGGAGACTTATTTTGTAATTTTAGTTTCCTGGATACAAAGAATATCAGACTTATTACTTAAACAAAGGTCCCTAATACACCTCTTCTTTGAGGAGGTATTAAAAACCATTATATTCCATGAGATGGTAATCATATCTCATTAGGGGCTACTAGCCCTACCTACAAATTACCGATATCATTTTGTTATTTGGTAAAGAGAAGTTCAACCAACTTAGTTTATGTTCCTTTCCCTGTGTTTGCTCTTGCTTCCATGGATACCGCTTGATAATTTGAGGGCTTTCCTCTTTTTGCCTTACCTGTATTAGGATTAGATCTTATTATTCTATTCCTTAATATTCTTTCACAACTTTTTTTTCATCAAATTTATTCTCTTTTGGCTCTACTATAGAATATTTTGACTTGTCCTACTCATTTTCTAGTATTTCTTTATTAATGGTAGAGGTATTAACATCTAACAATGCATTTTATTTACCATTTTGTTCTCCTAAATGGTGCATGGTACTTCAAGAGTCTTCAAAATCTGATGAAACACATTCCTTAGGTTCATCGAGAATGTTTAAACCTAAATCAAGATCATATTGAATTTATAGTTCCTTGTTAATATGTTAAATCTATTGTAATGTGTCCTCTAAGCTTTAATCTAATTTTTCTTCATAGGATAATGTAGACACCTAAAAAGTGTTACATTTGTAATGGTTGATATTAATATTTAATAATGTATGCAATTATTTTAATTAATATATATTACAACTTGATAAATTATTAATGTTGACTATTCTAACCCCTTTGACTCACTTTAGCCCCTTCATACACCTAATTGTAGTCATCATGAGATCACTTTTCTATTTTTAAATCTGGTTCATATAACTCCAGTTAGCATTTAATTACTCTCTTTCCTCCATATTCTAAGCTCATTTAATGTGTTTGGGCAAGGATTACCTTCACCCAAGCATATTGATGAGAAATGCCATTTTGGTGGGTGAGGAATATCTCCACAAAAAGGGCATTAGTGAGGTGCATAATAATGCATCATAGCACATCATAATGCATCATGATATGTCATAAGGTGTTATTTCCCGTCATGATGTGTCATGGGGCATCATATTTCAAACAACAAAACTTGCACATTTGTCCAACCAAGTGGGGAAACCTAAGATTCCTCCCTTTTCTCATCCAAGCCACTTGTCACTCATTCTCTTCCATCCTCATCACTCTCCTCCATCCATGGGAGAATTTACAAATAGGCCCCAAATTCACTTTCAAGAGGTGTGAACAAAATGATAACAAAACTCTACCCAAATTTCATTCAATTTTGTTGTGTATATGTTTGATATTGTGATTGTAGGTATACCATCAAAAAGAGCTCAAAATATTCAACCATGGAGGATCTTGGAAGTATTTTATAATCCTTATTTTGTATCCACATGCACCATTAATACCCAAAACTGCATCGAATATGTAGCAAAAGCCTCAAAATAAATCTAGGAAGGTTCAAATCTAGGATTGAAACCCTCTCCCAGATAATAGTCACAATCGCCTAGGATGGCTACATAGGAACACAATCACCCAAGGTGGCTATACAGGAGAATAGCCACCCTGAGCGATTATACAGGATAAAAACCACCTCGAGTAGCTATACAAGAGCATAAACGCCCTGAGCAACTATGCGAGAGAGCCAACTGCCCTAGGCGGTTGAGCCTCAAGGTCAAAAATGACTCCAAATTAGCCACAAACTACATAGAAAAGTGAATTAGATATTTTATTAGGTTTTGTAGGTATTTCATACAGTTTTTTAACTTCTACACTTGATTTTGTAAAGTTTTGTAACATTCTATTTGCTTTTGTAACCCTCTTTCATGATTTTGAACCTCATATCGAAAGGCCCTGCATATGCTATTTATACTATCATTGTGATCTTGTGTGTAGGTATTGGATATGCATAGAGGCTTGAGAGGTCAACCTTTTATGTGATCAAGGAGATAACTTGTAACACCACATATCTTACTTGTAAAATAAGAATCCTTTATCTTGGGAGGTCAATTGTAAATGAAAAGGCCAATTTGTAAAAGATAAAGTTTATTAATATCAATATCAATTATTTTTTATCTATTTTATTGTTATGGTGCATTTCCTCTTTCACAAAAATGGTAATTATAGTGGGACCCTTTGTCCTAAACACATTTGACACTTGCATTGGGCATAATATGTCATGTATTTTGATTAGGGCTCTTTGTGCTTGTATGCTTGTTTGGCTTGCTTTACTAACACTCTACCTTCTATTTCTATTAATGGAACCCAAGGGCAAGAAATACACAATCACACCTCTTGGATTAGGGCTTGAATTTTCTAGATCTAACCTCCTAGGCTCAGATACAACCACCTAGGATGGTTGCATAGGCTCAGACATAATTGCCTAGGGTGACTGCATAGGTTCATACATAATTGCCTAGGGTGGCTACATAGTATCAAACACAACCACCTAGGGTGGTTTCACAAGTTCAAACACAACTGCATAGGCTCAAGCTTAGAGGCACAACATGCTCAGTTTCCTTTTCACATAGGATCATAGGTTAGTTGCTCATATCCCCTAATTTTGAGTAGAAATTCATCATACAATTCATTTCATTTGTTTGTTTGAATCTCTTTTCCCTCTTTTTCCTTTCAAATTTCCAAAAAGCACTATCATAGTTGTTTCATGATTTTTGCACCAAAACTCAAAGGTAAAGTAGCTTAGTTATTTATTTCTATTTTTCAAAAGACTCAAGGCACATTAGATCAGTTGTTATTTATTTTTAAAGACTCATTAGACTAGTCATAATTTGCTTTTCAAAACCTAGTAGCTTAGTTGTTATTTGCTTTCCAATATCATTAGATTAGTTGTGCATGCTTTCATGACTCATTAGATCAATATTTCTTTTCATAGAATATTAGATCATTGTTTTCATTGCATCCTTAAGGTTAGTTTTAAATTTGCATGGTAAAAAGGCATTCTTAGCATTAAAAAAGTCAAATAAAAATTAAAAATCAAAACAACACAGAAAAATTAAAAAATATATCAAAATAAAAAATCAAAATCACATCGAATCACACACATTTGCATGTTACATTCTACAAATATTTTGTGAGGAAAACCTCTTGATGACATTGGATTTCACCACCAACCATTGGTTGAGCCCTTTAGACACCATATCTATATCACATAGTTTCTTGGATTTCATTAACAAACTGGTTACCCTTGGGGCTAGCTCGGGGTAAATTTTGAGGTTAGACACCCTTTTGTTCATAGGGCTTAATAATTTTTGGATTGGCAAATATCTTTTATATCCAAGCTTGACTGGATGAAGCAAAATCCTAGCTAGGTAAGTAGCAAGACTTACACATTGTGGCCTCTCTCGAGAGGTTTGTTTTATCCCCTTAAAATACCTAGAGACAACCCACCATCCTAGGAAGCCTTTTTAGTTGATTGTGTCTCATTCCTTGCTAGAGGAGTGGGCACAAACACACCTTTGAGAGAGAGATCCTATGGTAATGACACACAGTCAAGCCAAGGCCCACTCCCAAACCTAAGTCTACATGGACCATTTAGGTTAATCCACCTATTCTTCAATCACTCCCTCAAATCATCAGGGGAATGTTCCACAAAGCCACCATGGTATCCTGTTAGGTGAATCCCACCATTACATTTCTCATCCACTCGAGATACATCACCTTTGATTTAATCTAGGTGTGAATCATCATGATACCCCTCCTAAGTCCCTTCATCCTGAGACTCCTCTTTCTCCACCTAATATGAAGGTCAGACTCATCGCTCTTGAAGCCACCTACCTTCTTTACACCAACCTAATCTACCATGTCCAATCACCTTCTACCTACCAAGACCCTTTTTCATCACATCTCCCACCATCTATCTCACCAGACCATCTCTACCCTTGCTACACATTCTTACATGCATTGACTCTACACTTGCTCAAGTGTAAGCTTGTAAGCCCTATCATCCTCCATCACCTCCCACATATTCAACTAGCTTTCTACGCACCTTGTGTGTTCCAAATTTTGGAATACCGAAAGACTTCTTCCCATTTGAGGAGACTAATTCCACCCCTTCGCTACATACCATAGGCCTAATATCGATGGACATAGACCCTAACCATCCATATTACTCCAATCATGTCCACTCATCACAATGCTCACACATTTCTACATCACCCTCCTACATCATGTGCACTTATCACCCACATCGTTTGATCCAATTTTGTGTTGCTTCCCATATGCACTAATCTAATTTGTCTTCTTCTTTCCAATTCCTAACCAACCTCCCTAATCAGTGGCTTTCAATGTCACTTCTTTTATGACTTACCCTTCATCCACAACCATTCATATCATTGGTGCACATGTTGCACATACTTCTACCATATGTTTTGCTTGTGTTCTACCATTATATGATCCAATGGTGTCTTCTCATTAGTTATCTTCCCATAAAGCATCTCCTAAAAATTTTCCATTATATCACATCCATTATTTGTACACCATCCATATTTCCCAATAACCATCCTAAAATTTCCATCCTTCATATCATACATCATCTCAAGGATCATTCTTTTTCCAATCACCGTCATGGACCTCCTATCTACCCATGGTATCTGTAATCTATTCCCACAATCATTAATCTCATTAGTGGTCTACAACATAGTCGCATAACCCACACCCACATCAACCACCACCTCATCAATACCATTCCACTCCTAATCCATATCAACTCACCTCCCAACCATACCAATCATACCCCACGCAAAACACTTATCATTCAACCTCTACACAATCACTTCATTCCTATCCATCATAATATCCCCAACCTCAACCACCTACCTATAATGAGCACCACACTCAAAAACTACCATTTTCTAAACCTAACCATCACCATTACCATCAAATATATTTACACCAATCATATCCCCCTGTCAAGCCATTGCATCCAACTCATCATGGTACACACTACTCAAATCCTCAAGTTACTCCAAACGTATGTTAGAGTTAGAGTATATTACATCATTTGGGTCATGTAAATGTACCACCTTAGGTACATAGTTAGGATAGGAGATTACTTTAGGGGGAAGTTATCTAGTTACTTCATGCAATGTAATAAATGCACAAGTGGCAATGTGCAAGTTGTAATGTGCAAGGTGTCCCCTTGTACAACTAGGTAGAGTGTTGGCCAAGGAATCTATCTTCCTATATAAAGGGCCTCATAGTGGTAGATTATATGATCAAGGAGACAGGAAGTCAAGTTCTCATCTAGTGCAGTGTAGTAGATAGTGGTGCTCCCATATGGAGTACCATGTAGCTCTTTAGCTCATAGTAATGGAGTGTCCATTTCCTCCATACTACATTGTAATTTCATCATTTCTATTTATAGCATATTTTAGTCATATTGTTGTTTCACTTTCTTTCATATTTCTTGTATTTCATTAGGACCTGTGTTAGATCTCTCCACAACATACATCCTCAAAAGCTAACAGTGGTATCAGAGCCACGGTGCTTCGAGATAGGAGGACCTACATCCATCATAAGAGAAGTCCAGTAGGTCAAGAGGAATAGGGAGAGTCACCATTACTATTGTTGGCCTGCATATTTGCCATTACATGCAAAAGCTACCATTAGGATTATTTGATAGAAATAATCACAGTAGTCAATAGGATTAGGAAAGTGAAGACTAAAATAAATCTTACTAAAAACATTAAATTTGGCTAGAGTCTTTCCACAGAGTTGCAGAAAAACTCATGAAGACTAGGACTCAACATTCAAGCCACTAGTTTGAAAAATCAACTAGTGAAGATTATTATCTCTAGAATTACAAATTCTTCCATTTTAGTTTCTAACAACTTGTTGCAAGAAAAGGAGATTCAAGAAAAATTTGAGAAGCTTCCTACAAGAGAGTTAGGAAGAACATCTTCAAGAATCATTCTAGCACTTGTAGCAACAAGGTAGAAGACTGAAGATTTCAAAGACCTTGAGGAAGGTCCCATTACAAGAGTTGCAATCCTACAAATTGCAGAGGTAAAGAAAAGGCCCTAGTAGCCTTATAGTAGACTCAAGGAAGAAGAGACTCCAAAAGTTGAGTCAAGGAGGAGAGAGGAGATTGGTGATCTCCATTCAAGATCAATACCTACAAAGTGTAGAAGAAGAATAGGCCAGAGAAGCCTAGAAGAAGAATAGGCTAGAGAAGCCTAGAAAAAGAAAAAGGCCATAGAAGCCTTAATCCTAAAGAAAAACTTTAGAGAAGATATCCTGATTCAGAAGATAGATTCCTGAATTTAGAAGAAAACTCTAGAAAGAAGTTCTACTGAGAAGAGTCTAAGAAATAGGAGATTGGTGATCTCCTTTACTAATTAAAGACTTATTTTAGAAGAAGATGAAGAGATCCAAAGTAGATCTCATTGAAGAACTTCCATTTTAGGAAGAAAGAGAAAGGACCAATGAAGTCCTATTCTAGAATCTAGAAGTAACAGAATCAAAGATCCAAGAAGAAGATCTCATCCCAAAAGTAGAAGGAAAAGGTCTAGGAAGAAGACCAGAGAAGCTGCAAGATAGAAGACCTTGGAGAGGTCTCAAGGAGGAAAAAGAAGAAGGCTTGGAGAGCCTTGTTGTAGAGCTCACAGAAGCATCATCAAAAGAGTTCCCAGGAGAACTCATTGGAGAATTCCACTACCAAGGAAAAGTTCCTGATAGTGAAGGACTTGGGACAATTGTTGCCATCCGACAACAAGCCCAAGAGAAGAAGAATTTGGTAAGGAGTGCCAAATATAAGAAGAAGAATTTGGCAAGGAGTGCCAAATAGAAGAAATTTTAAAAATTAGAATGCCAAATCCTAGAAGAAGAATTTGGCAAGGAGTGCCAAATCCTAGAAGAAGAATCTAATGAAGACCTCAAGAAAATTAGAATCTTGAGAAGAAGAAGATCCTATTTGAAGTCAAAATTTGACAAGAAGCTTGAAGGAAGATTCAGATAGAAGAAGCCTACCAAATCTAGAATATTTGGAGATTACCTCTCATAGCAAGAAGGCACAGTTCAGAGAAAGGAGTTCTCTAAATCTATAGTAGAAAGTAGAAGATCACTGGAAGGATTAAGCCACCAAATCCAAGGCTCAAGATAGAAAGTTTGAGGCTAGAGATTGGTGAAGGAGAAAGCTATTCGGGATAGCCAACAAAGAAGTTGCGTATCCATCCACTACAAAGCAACAACTTGGTGAATCCAAACACCAAGATCTACATCATCTATAGAAGCCATTAAAGGTAAGAAACTAGGGTGCAATTAGTTGAACTTCAAATTAGGGTTCATTATCAAATTCCATTAAGCACCATATTTGGATTAAAAGTTGTAGAAGAATAGATTGCATTATAGTCTTCAAGTGCAAAAAGAAAGAATTCCTTTTAAGGATTATTTGCACAATTAATAGGAGTTGGATATTTTTGAGAGAAAGAAATTATCATCTACCTATTTGCTATCTAGAAAGCAAGAAGACTATATCCTACAATATTGATTGTAGTGAAAATTTGCAGAATACTTATTAAGGGTTCATTACAGATTACTCTTAAAAGTTGTAGAGATTATTAAGTGCATCTAAAATTATTTTGAGAGTTTATTGGAGTGATAAGGTGAGATTGTTAGTGCATTAAATTGGTATTATTAAGATCATTTGCACTACACTAATTACTCTAAAAAAGGTTAGTTTGTGTTTGTTGATTAAAGGATCAAGAGCACAAAAACCAACAGATTATCAAAGTGTCTAGAGACACTATTGGTGCACAAAACCTACAGCATCTCGTGGCCCAAAGAAGCCACCAAAATAGATAATATTCCTCCAAGGAGTGGAGAAGAAAAACCACTATCAAAAACAACAATAGAAGCTTCAAATCGAGACTTGGTGAGTCTCAGATTCAAAGTGCACTAAAGGCTATTTACAAAAAGGTGCAAAAATTACTTCTACAAGAAAGAGCTTCTATCTAAGTGGTTAATAGCTTGGGTTTATTACCAAAGTCACCAAGCAATGGAGAGAGTTGTCTAGAAAAAGAGACAACATCAAATCTGCCATCGCCTATTTCAAAAAGCTACCATAAGACCAGGAAAATCAGATTGCAAAAGGAGGTGCAAAAAAGGTATCTTATATACAAAGTATTTACATTTGTTTTGCACTACTCTAATCTACTCTATATCAGAAAGAGGATAGGTCTTCTGTGCCAAAGAGGCACACTCTTTACAAGGAGAAAAATACTCCAAGGCAGCCATGCAAAAGCATTCTCCATGCAAGGGAATAGAGCCACTCAAAAGGCTCACATCTACTACGTTGTGGACAGCCGAACCTACAAGCAAACAAAGCAAGGAGAAGCATTACATTAAAAGGTAATATCATCTACTAAAAGGAAGGCAGAACAGGTTGAAGGACGTACATCCAAGGAGCACCATTGGAGTAGCCCAAAAACTCCACTCAAGCATTGAAAAGCGTTGCTCCAAGATCTCAAGGCACCACTGGAATCATCTCATATCAAGCTCCATCGAACAAAGGAAGAGCTCACAATATTGTATGGTTAATAGGGAGATTACAAGATACGTTGGAGAAGCATTACGTTGAAAAGCCCATGCATGAAGGAAAGGTGACACTTGTCACCTAGAAGGAAACAAAATGTTTCCCACACAAGCACCCATCCATTACAAAGAAAATGTTACAAAGGAAGAAGAAGAATGAGCGCTCGTCCAAGATCGTAACGCTCATCTACCTGGCAAAGTTTCACAAACGACATCTCAAGCGCTCAAGAGTAACCACTGTGACACTTGTCACAAAGTCCAAGATCCTCCATCTATTAAAAGGCATCAAATACTATAGAGGACAACATTCAGAGTATTCATAGGAGTCATAGCACTTACAGCAGTTAAAATCATAGTTTGGAGGAGAGGTAAAGAGCATTAAAAGCTCTGGTCAAGGTGTTCAAGGAAGGTCAAATCTCAAGAGTTGAAGCACCACCATCCAAACCTGAAGTCAAAGGTGAATCAATGTTCACCATAACGTTCAAGGAGAAGGCATTAAGAGGACTATCATACATGTCCAGAACCTACGTTGAATACATTGGGAATACAACACTAAAGGTAAGGTTTATACTTCATCAAGATTGCTTTCATTAAATAGGGAGTTATAAGGTATATTATAAGGTTGAAATATCAATAGAAATCAACCATATTTGAAAGCAATATCTAAGGGGAAATAACTATTAAATTAGCCTAAATATTTGCAATATTAAAACATAGGAGAAATAAGGATTTCTACTTGAATTTCTATTATTGCAAATAATTGTTTTCTAATATTCCACATTAGGGAGTTATAAGGAATACTACATCAAAGTAGGAAATTGGAAATTAGAAACAATAAATATCAAATTATTAAAGGCTATAAAAAGAGGTTTATTAAAGAACATTAAGAGTTGGAAATTAATTGGTATACTTGTCTCAAAATACATTAAAGGGACAAAATAAATCCAACTATTAAACCTCATCAAAATAGAAAGTGCTCAAGTTCAATAGGAGTAATAAGGTGTAAAAGAAGTTGATTTTTGCTATTCACAAAACTTTACAAAATCAACTCAAAATTGAACTATCATTCTCAAAAGCACTTTATCTATCATATAGCATTTCCAAAACTACTAGGGAGACATAAGGCATTCTACAAAACTTGATAATAATAGCATTCTTCAAATATTATCAAGTGCACAATCCATTTGGGAAGCATAAGGTCTCTACAAAATCTACAAGGACTCTACTAATTCACATCTCTTAACTAGGGAGATATAAGGAAGCCTACATCATACTTCTAGTAAAGTCATAAGGTAGATTATTCTATTATGGAAAGTAGATCATATTCTCAAATAGAGATACAAGAACTAGGAACACATATTGCATCATGCCATAAATGCAAAAATAACTCTAGCAAGGTCAATCCAAAAAAGTAGAAAGATACATGGTACATTGACTCAAGAGCTAGTCATCACATGACTAGAAATCTACAATGGTTTGACTGTATTGAAATCACAAATGGTTACAGACTAAGAATTGCAGATAGCAAAACTTATCCAATATGTGGATACACATGTGTAACACCAAGCAATTCATTTCCAAACTTTCTACTACAAAAAGTATTGTATGTTCCTGGATTAACATTCAATCTCATTTCAGTAAACAAATTAGTAGAAAGCAATTGGACAGTCAATTTTAGATATATGAATGGGATCAATACATGTCTTATCATGAACCAAAGTGAGATAGAAGCAACATGATCAATCTATGGAAATACATATATTCTAAATTCAATGGAAATATCACAAGACATTGTTGTATTTCAAGATGATACTAACATATTTCTTGAGGAACAGGTTGAAGAAAATGAAGAACCAATGTTCCATAAAGAGAAGCACAGAAGAATCAAAAACAAAAATATGAGAGGTCAACAACACTATGCTCTACTCAGCCATCAGGAATCTGAAGAAGCGACAGGACCAAATAAAGGCATTCACAAAAATGAAGACAAAGGAGGATGGATAGAAGAGGACGATATTCCTAAGCAAACTGAAGATCATATGAAGGAAGAAGATCCATATTGAAGATTGAAATCTTCAATACCCAAATAATGTAATACAAGGGGGTGTTAGAGTTAGAGTATATTACATCATTTTGGTTATGTAAATGTACCACCTTAGGTACATAGTTAGGATAGGAGATTACTTTAGGGGGAAGTTATCTAGTTACTTCATGCAATGTAATAAATGCACAAGTGGCAATGTGCAAGTTGTAATGTGCAAGGTGTCCCCTTGTACAACTAGGTAGAGTGTTGGCCAAGGAATCTATCTTCCTATATAAAGGGCCTCATAGTGGTAGATTATATGATCAAGGAGATAGGAAGTCAAGTTCTCATCTAGTGCAATGTAGTAGATAGTGGTGCTCCCATATGGAGTACCATGTAGCTCTTTAGCTCATAGTAATGGAGTGTCCATTTCCTCCATACTACATTGTAATTTCATCATTTCTATTTATAGCATATTTCAGTCATATTGTTGTTTCACTTTCTTTCATATTTCTTGTATTTCATTAGGACCTGTGTTAGATCTCTCCACAACATACATCCTCAAAAGCTAAAAATGTATTCCAACAGTTGGCCAATAAGATCAATAGTTTAGAATTACAAGTTACAAGCATGGGGTATCAAAATCCAACCTTGAGATTTCAAAACCACCCCATCAACCCCTCAGTCCCAAAACTATCCAATTATCTCCTATTAAAAATGCCCAAATTTAAAAATTTCAAGGGAAAAGAGGATCCTAAAGATCACGTGATCACATTTATCAATACATTTTGTCTCATCAATGAGATAGACCCTCTCATGCTTCATATATTTTCACTACTCCTTTTGGGATGAGCCTTGGATTGGTACAACCATTTTTCTAGACACAACCTGTATAATTTCAAATAATTGGCCAAACTATTCCTAGAGTGCTTTGCTCTAAATTCAAAAAATATGACCACCTTGATAGTTATCAACAACCTTCATCAATTTGACAATGATTTTATCTACAATTATGGCAATCGATGGAGAGTGGTACTAACTGAGTTATCCTTCTCTATCCCCATCACTAAGCTAACTCAGATGCTCACTTGAAGTTGTTCCAAATCAATATCCCTCCTTCAACTCCAACAATACCAACCTCTTGAGGAAGCCCTAACTCAAGCTAAAATTATCAAGGATATTAAAATTCAAGGAGAGATCAAGGTTCAAAAGAAAGAATGGCTAGGCAAAAATTCTAAGGCCAACAACAACAAAAATCAGTCCAAGCCTACCTAATTCAACTAGGTAGTGTTGAGTAGCCTGACTGCTCAACCTCCCCAACAAAAACCTCAACCTCCACAACAAAAACCCTCTTATCCACCACAATAGTTGGCATAGAATACCATGCCACCTCCTAACCAAATTCAAAATCCCATTCAATCCACTTATCAAGCTGCATACCCTCAATAGCCTGCACTCAAGTTCACACCTCTCTTAGAGTCCTTATCCATAATATTTCAAAAACTTATGGATGCACAAATTATCTCCTTACTTGAGGTGAGACTTGAGGATCAATTTAAACCAAGAGGAAGAGGGTATAGAGAAGATTCATACTACATATTTCATCAAAAAAAGGGTCATGATATAAATAAGTGCATCCAACTTAAGCATATAGTATAATATTTGATTGATAGGGAGGTCGATAACCCTCTTTCCTCCCTAATCAAAACCTGGTTATCTATCAAACTCCATTACCACAAAATGGTACAATAGAACCAAACAATTGAGACATCAAAATTGCCCCTCAACCAAACCAATTTAATCATATCAATAATATTCTCAATTATCAAGGTTTTTTTGGCATGATTCACATGTCACCAAGAATCGACGATACTTGAATCTACCCGCACAAACAATTGATCCTTCAAATGTACCATCCTCATCAAATTTACACCTCTACCAATGCAAATCACCATACCTCAACCTTGACCAGTCATTCATATCAAAAGCAGGCTTGTCCATATCCTCAAAATGGCATCAGCTAAGCTCTTGATCTATGAGTTAATTCAACAATCGTATCCCCATAAAAAGATATTAATGGATATCCTTAAAGCCATAAAGCTGCAAAACCATGACCCTAACACTTTTGCCAATTTAATGGGTAACATTCAAGCTTGGACCTCACCAACCATTATATTTTATGACAATGAGATTAAGACCATCCTAGTGGAAGGACCAGATCCATCCTTGCACTTCATGACCTCTATTGAAAACAAAGTTTTCAATTGTGCCTTAATTAACATGGGATATTCCATCAACATCATCACATCACCCACCCTCAAACATCTCAATCTTCCACCCACTCATATTGTCAATTCTACCTTCAGTGTATGGGCATTCAATAACACCCTATGCTCAATGCTAGGAAAATCACCCTCCCTATTCACACCTTATGTCATGTCTTGGATGGAGAGATGCAATACAATGTACTTCTTGGGATACCATGGATATCAACTATGTGGTGTGTACCCTAAAATTTGCACCATTACCTCAAATATACACATGAGGATCGCATTCACTACATTTCGATGGATGACAAACTATTCAAGTATTATAACATGGTAACACACTCACATGAGTCCCCCTTTCCTTCAACACATTTGTCCCTCACCCATATCTCACTTAGCTCATCTTACCATCCAACCACATCTCATACTCCCTCACCTATACCGTACATACCCTACCTGAAAACCACCCACTCAATCTCCCCTACTCCAATTCCTCCTTCATTCTTGGGCACCAACCCTACCCATCATCTTACCCCAAATCAAAACCATCCATCTCTTTCATATTCCTCGTATTTTTCTCCTCAACACTACCCATATTTCTCGTCCTCCCAACACTTGACCATTCCATCGTTCTTCTAGAATGCAAGTTGCTCAATCTCGTCCCCAACATCTTCATCCTTCATATTCTTCTTATACCTCTCCTTCATCCTCAGTTCCTAGACCTTCATCATTGAATCCTTAACATTGGTTCATCCTCCCCTTCCAAACCCTTTTGTCCATTACCCCCCACCAAATTCATCTAGACCACCCTTATATTCCTTCCACTAATCCCAACCACCCTCCTAGGGCTCCTCTCCCTGATCTCATCACCTCTTCCCACTCCTATCACCTCTCCCATCAGATAGGTGACGAGCATAAAAATGCTTATTTTTTGTATGCTTTAATGAAATAAATGTGCAACATTATTATATTAAAATGCATTTTTTATGATATTTTTTTATACATTAATGTAAAATGATGTATTATGCCTAATGTGTGTTTTGAGTAAAAATTGTGTGTAGATGCAGTACCTTATGATTTTTTCACACATTTTAGTCAAATTCCTATGCAGACATAGCATTTTATACTTTCATAATGCAATTAAGGAATGGTTGGTGATTAAACGATGATAGTGGCAAAGGAGTAAGGCATTCCAAAAAATGCTAAGGTACGATGCCTATCTCATAGCCATAGGCTGGAAGGTGCCTATATCCTAGCGAAAAGGAAGCACTGTCTCCTAGTACATAGGAACAAGTGTCTATCTCCCAGTACACAGGATAAGCACCTGTCTCCCAACAATAGGTTGGACAGTACTTCTCTCCTAGTACATAGGAAAAGTACCTATCTCCCAATAATAGGCTAGATGATGCCTATATCTCGATGATAGAATAAAGCGCTCACTGTTTGATGCCCAAAAAAAATAATTATCTTCAACAAACAAGAAAGGGCTAAATATGGTGCCTTTATCTTGACGACAGGCAGGAAATACATCTATTTTCCAGTGATGGTCCAAATAGCGCGTACCCATCAGAATAAAAATGTACACGTTGATTGTAAATATTGAAGACCATGTATAAAATTAGACGCATTTTGTTAAGAAAATATAGGAAACACTATGATTATCCTGTAAGGGTTAATTTTAGTGTGACTTCTCTTTTATTAGGTGTTTAATTAATTTATGCATGCTTATCATAGCGAATTGTGTTAGAATGATAAAATAAGTAGAATCTAAATATGTAAACAGGGGATGATTGCATTCTATTTAAGAATGCAGGCTACCCCTGAAGAAAGGATCCTGAACTTGTTTTGTAATTTGGTACTGCATAATAAAATCTTGAGTATATGATTATTTTGCTGTGTTCAAAGAGTTACACATCAATTAACCGGGTGGATGTCTGCAAGAGCCTAGGCCCACTCCAGGAAGTATTCCTCCCTTGTTTTTTTGCTATCATTATTTACTTTTCTATTGCAAGTGTGTTTTATTATTTTATTTATTTCTACACAGTGTGTTTAATTTATGCATTATCATACTTTATTCAATTCTTCAACTGTGTTTATTTTCCTACAATTTACTTTCCTATAAATTTCCTTTCAGTCACATGTTTGATATATTAATTTAATTTTCCTACAGTTTTTTGTAGAAATTAATTTCCTGCAATTCAATTCTACTGGTTTCGCTAAACTCCAACTACAACAACAACCACCCTCCAAACCAAAGTGACACATATGACTCATCTCTAGTTTACTGCAGACATATACTTTGCACTGGTACTTAGCAAGTTTACAAACCTCTAGATTGATAAAATTAAATGGAAGCATAATTAGCTGTTTTTAGAAATATGTATTTTTCTCACCATTTTGGTACTATTGCTAGGGAGTGTCAACTATAGTATTCAAATCCATAGGTCAGTAAAACCTAAAAATTATAGTTTAAGTTAACTTACCCATATATTTTCTACCTGATATTGTATGAGTCCACCAAGATTAAGAGGACCGAATGGTCATTTTATGAAAAGAAAAGATATTACTTCACAAGAACCTAAAAAACTTCTAAAATTCCTTCTAAAACATCTAAAACAAATCCTAAAACTGAATTACCATCTCCTCCAACAATACATTGGTGTAGTCACCCAATATTTGGACAAATTTCTCACCAATTAAGGCAAATATATTTTTATGGAAGACTAGTTTTAAAATTTGGTTTAGGACATATGTTTGAAATAAATCAATCTAAGGAAGATTTATTGAATATTCAACGGTGGAAAGTAGTTAAAGATGAAACCATTTCAAAAATTGACCTACGAATACTTTTAGAAGACAAATAGAACGAGTGTGAAGCCTTGAAAGCTGCCCTTGAAGCAATAGGCATAGAACCTACATTGACTAAAATTGAAGAAGCTTCAACCAAATTTGATTTCCCAATTAAGGAAGCAAGGGGAGAAAATAAGATGAAACACATATCTCCCGCTCATATTCCTACCTTTACAAGAATTTCAAATAAATACCCTAACCTATTTATTTTTAAATTCGATGTATTATTTAAGTCAGTGGATTACAAGTCAGCTGCCCAAAAGCTGAAAATATTTCCCTCCACCCTAGATGATTCAACACTATGCTGGTTCATCAGTGTGGGAAAAAAAAACATTGTAACCTAGGAAAGTATGAAAATGATCTTCCTAGACCAATATAAAAACTTTGGGAGGGTACAATATGCTAGGGAAGAAGTCCTAGATATGACTCAAAAAGAGGAAGAATCATTGGAAGACTATTGGGATAGATTTAGCTTTAATTTGAAAAGATCACCTCATGCAAAGTTGGGTGAGAAGTCCTTAAGAAGCATATTATTGAGGGGTATCACAAATGAGTCTCTATAAGCTTTAAATTTAATATCAGGAGGGGATATTTACCAACATCGAATGTCAATCATCAGATAATTGTGTTAGAACTATTCTTGTAGAAAAGGTAAACCAACCACCTGAGTCACAAAAACTATAGACTCAGTAACAAAGGATGAAATAAACATGTTGGATGATATGAAGAGTGAGATGCTCTCACATCTCGCACTTCAATTGGATATACTCTTGCTTTAGAAAAAGAAGTAGAAAACTAAAGCAACACTAGCCTACTTTTACCCAAAATGTAGGAGAAAACATCCTAAAAATGAGTATCCATAAAATAAAGTTAGAGTGTGTGCGATCTATCAAAGGGATCATAAAATAAGGTTGTGCCCACAAATAATAAATTTCAAAGAGGAACCTAAAGTAGTAGTAACCTATTTTATGGATAACAGGAGAAACTATCAACAATTTCCTTTGAGAAATAGTATGCCAGGAGGAGTGCCACCTTATGGAGGAAATAACTACATGAACCAAGGTCAGACTCAACCACCCAACATGGTATGGTGGGGTCAATCTCCTTGGATGAATGCCACCCAAGGGTCTCATTGAGTGAAAATTTTGCGCAATTGCAAAATCACCATCACAATCAAGATTTTAATTAGACAACCCTCTTTTGCAAAGAAATAGAAATTTTTGCAAGGTTCCTTTTACTTAATGTGTGCTTGTGATCTTGTGAAGATGTGTCAAATAAGTTCTAGGAAAAATTTAGTAATTTGCAAATAATTGTTAATAAGGGGCCTGTGTTGGTATTACTTTATTATGCTATGTTAGCGTACTGTTTAGCATATTTTAGCTGTATTACATTATTTAGCATTCTGCAGTTGCACTGTTACAACTTCGTAACAGTTCCGCCAGCCGGTGCTATTTTCAGCCATTATAAACCTTATTTAAATGCCTGCAGAATAATACAAAGATGTTCACATTTTCTACATGGCATCAGAGTCAGTCGAAAACTGTGGGTGAGGAATTGGTGAGCGATTTTAAGCAATTTTTTTTTTTTTTTTGTGTCGCAGGACGACTGTTAGCTACCGCGGGCTGTCTCGTCTGAACGCAGATTTAAAAAAAAAAAAAAAAAAGAGGGAGCACCGCCCCCCGTCGAGCGTCCGTCCGTCCGCCCAACGCACTGCGCGCACAGCCAGCACGGTCGGACTGCGCAGAGGAGCGGACTGTCGTGCTGCTTGCCGATGTTCGTCAGCGTGTGGACTGTCGCGCCACGGACGCGACAGAGCTGACGGCGTCGTAGCGTGCGGACTGTCGTGCCACGAATGCGACGTCAGCACGCACTGACTGTCGACTGTTGTGCCATGGACGCGACAGAGCCGACGTCGTGCGCGCTACAAGAAGGGAGACCCCCTTCCCCCACCGCCCGTCCGCGGGGGAATTTAAATTTAAATTCCCCGCCCGGGCCGAAGGGGCATTGAGGCGCGGGGTATAAACCCCCCCCTCCTCTTGCGCGCAGCGATTTGCGCTGCGCGTTCTTCCCCCCTCCCCTCCTCCCGGCGCACTCGCACAGCCGGGAAAAATAAAGAAAAAAAAAAAAGGGAGGCACCCCCCTCCGCGACGAATTTTTTTTGAAAAAAAAAAAAAAAAAAAAACATGCGCGAGTTTTTCCGCAGCGTGAATTTTTTTTTCTTTTCAAAAAAAAAAAAGAGCGCCGAGAAGCAGCAAAAGCCGGACGGAGCAGGAACTGGAGGCCGCAGCAGAGGAGGAGGACCATTCGGGGTTGAAAAGGGAGAAGCTCAACTGATCCTTTCGAATCAGCCCACTGGCTCACGTGGTCGTGAGCCGTGCGGTAAGGCTCAGGGAGCCTACAGGTCGGGGGTTCAAATCCCGCCGACAACCCCCAAGGTATAATTTTCAAAGTTATTTTTTTATTATTATTTTTTTAATTAAAATTTTTAATTTTAATTTTTTTAATAGTTTTTTAACTTTATAAATTAAAATTTTTAATTTTAATTTATTTTTTTATAAGTTTAAAAACTATATAAATTAAAATTATTTATTTTAATTTTAAATAAATAATAATTATTAAAATGCTTTGTTAAAGAAAGTTTTTTTTTAGGGGGGAAATTTTTTTTCAAAAATCAAAGGGGGATAGAGAGTAATTTTTCGAAAAAATAGCAATTTGGCATTGTAAAAGGTGCATTTTCGACTGTGACCGACACCTTGTGGGTTATTCTTGTGGGCAATTTTTTTTGTTGTATGTTGCATATTTCATTTTTGCACTATAACATTAAAAATTAAAATCAAACACTCCCTAAGTCCCCGGAATATAAAACCCATCTGTGCAATTTATTGCACTGTAGTGTTCGGTATTTGCGATACCTCTGGCCAGCACTTACAGGTAAAGCTATCGTAATTTGGCTACTGTATTTATCGCCTAATATAGCTGCAACAATGACGTCTGAGCTTGTTCTCTATAAATCGTCGGGGAGGAATAAGTACGCCATTTTTGCATTTTTTTACTCCATCCACTACCCTTTATCGCACTTGTGTTTAGGCGTAAATCCTGACGAAGTATTCTTCATAGTGTTTAGGGGAAGTTACGCCCCACGCATGAAAAAAATCTTCTATGGTAGGTGCCATCAACAAGGCGATTCCCTTTCAGTACCGCTTATGTTCCACATATCGTATGATCTCTAAAACTCACCTATAGTCTCCCTCACATAAGGGCGGGTGATTTTTGTTGATCTTTCTAAATACCTATAGTTTCCCTCAAGTAAGGGCGGGTATTTTTTACGGTATATTGTCTAGCAAAAGGTATATCGAAAGGGGGACCAATTTGGTGATATAAGGAACCTTCACTATGGCCGCTGTTGCAAAGTTGATGACTGATCCGCATCAGTTATTGAAAGGTCCAAATTATACACCATGGAAACATAAGATGAAGGCTATTATCCAAATGGAAGATTTGTGGGATATTGTTACTGGAGTAGCAACTAGGCCTTCACCAACAGCAGGATCCACAGGTCCTTTAGCAGATCAGATAGCTTTTGACAAGAAATATAGTAGAGCAAAGGTGCTCATTTTGTTTGTTGTTTCAGATGAAGTGCAACCTCATATAGCTGACAAAGCAAGTGGTAAAGAGGCATGGGATGCCCTTAGAACCATCTATGAGGGGAAGAATGAATCCACCATTCTTCATCTTCAACAACAACTTCATAACCCGAGTTTGAGGCGAGGGTGAAACAGCTTGAACTCTTTTCGTGCAGAGTGTCTGAGTTGAAAGAGAAATTGAGTTCTCTCAGAGATACTGTGGACGAAAAGCTTCTCATTTCACTTGTGATGAGATCTTTACCTTCTTCATTTGATATGTTGATAACCTCCATCCAGGTGTCTCAACAAAAAATTACCTACATCAAGTTGGTCAATCTGCTTCAACAACAGGAGGCACGCCAACTTCACAAGGATGATTCTTCCAATACAGCCCTATACACCAACAGGCAGGGTTCTAGGAAGAAAGGTAATGGGCAAAAAGGAGGCAACTTTCAGAAAGGAGGAAATTCTCAACAGGATACGAAAGGAAAAGGCAAACAACCTCAACAAAAGAAGAGGTGGTGCAAGATCTGTGAGAAAGACAACCATGACACTAACAGTGTTGGCATAAGAACAAGCGAGAAAGGCCAAAACAAACCACAAAATAAGAACAAGCAACCCCAGGTGAATGTTATCTGTTGAAGAATCGACTCGGATTCCGAATGGGCACACAAGGTGCTCATGACTACCACAGATTCCACTCAGAGGGATCCTATTTGGTATGTCAATTCTGGAGCTAGCAAACATATGACTGGCGACAGATCGTGGTTTGAATCATTTGAGGCCAAAGAGGGCAAACCTATCACCATTTCTGATGATAAAACCTATAGGGTTCAGGGAGAGGGTATAGTTTCAGTCACTCTTCCTGATGGCAAGTGTCAGATTGACAAAGTCCTCTATGTTTCGGGATTGGCTAACAATTTGTTGTCAATCACACAAATCCTGGACAGAAATATGGTTGTCAAATTTCGTGTTGAGAATGGAAAGAAGTGTTGTACCATTACTAGGAAGGGTAAGCAGATTGCAATAGCTTCATATAAGCATGGCTTATTTGCACTAGATGCTATCTCTACTCCACATGTTGCCATGACTGTCTCTACCAAGGAGGCAACTTCCCTATGGCACAAGAGATATGGGCATCTTAGTTCTGGCTACTTACTTGAGCTCAACAAGTATGAGATGGTAAAGGGTCTTCCTTCCCTTTCTGCCACATTGCCAGTGTGCTCTGACTTCTTGGTAGGAAAGCAGCATAGAGTACCATTTGAGAAGAGCTCTACAAGAGCACGAAAACCTCTAGAGCTAATTCACATTGATTTATGCGGTCCTTTCACACCCAATAGTGTTGGAGGGAAGAGGTACTTTCAGTTATTCGTAGATGACTACTCACGAAAGATGTGGGTTTTATTTCTCAAACTGAAATCTGAAGCTTTTGCATTCTTCCAGCAGTTCAAGAAATGCGTTGAGAAGGAGTCAGGGGCTTCTATCAAAACCCTCCGCTCAGATCGAGGGGGAGAGTTTACCTCTAATGAATTTTCTGCATTCCTAGATAAGCATGGGATCAAGAGACAGTTAACAACTGCCTATACTCCTCAGCAGAATGGAGTTGCTGAGAGAAGGAACCGTTCTATCATGGAAATGGTTCGTTGTATGCTCACAGGAGCTACTCTTGGGCAACAATATTGGGTAGAAGCTATCACCACTATAGTGTATCTTTTGAATAGGGCACCCACAAATGACCTAAAAGGAATGACTCCACAGGAAGCATGGAGTGGTCGAAAACCCTCCATATCTCATCTACATATTTTCGGATGTCAAGCTTTCATGCACATACCGAAAGAGAAAAGGAAGAAACTAGATGAGAAAACACTGAGATGTATTTTTCTTGGATATTTTGAGCACTCTAAAGGATATCGGTTGATAGATCCTTTGACCAAGAAAATTCATATCAGCAGAGATGTTGTCTTTGATGAAGCTTTCACATCACAGAGCACATCTAATGTACACCAAGATATTGTGGAACCTAAGGAAGAGGAGATTCCTTCGTCAACACAGACAGGAGGTCCTTCTACATCTTCTTCACCACCATCGAAGAAGAATCCTAAATGGTGTACAAATACAATCAGAGATGCAAATTTATCCACTCCTCCCAATTTGAATTTGGATAGACCTCGTACACGCAGTATGGCTCAAAAGGAAAGAGAAGCCAGAGAAACTGGTGAGGTTGATGATCTTTGTCAATCTTTTGAGGAAATTTCTGTGACTCCAAGTACAGAAGTTGAGGATATGGATATTGATGATGACAGGGCATTCATGTCTACCATAGATAGTCTTGAACTTGCATCAGTGCAAGATGCTCTTAGTGAGCCTTAGTGGAAGGCCGCTATGGATACAGAGTATGAGTCTCTGATGAAGAATAAAACTTGGAAGCTTGTTGATCTGCCGCATGGAAAGAAACCCATTGGCTACAAATGGGTATACAAAGTCAAGTACAAGGCAGATGGAAAAATTGATAAGCATAAGGCCCGTCTTGTTGCAAAGGGCTATGCTCAAAAGGAAGGCATCGACTATGAAGAAACTTTTGCACCTACTGCTCGGATGACCACAATTCAGGTTATGTGTGCTATGGCAGCATAATATAGGTGGAAAGTTCACCAGATGGATGTCAAAAGTGCCTTTCTTAATGGTGATCTCCAATAAGAAGTCTATATGACTCAGCCTGAAGGATTTGAAGTGGAAGGCCAAAAGCAAAAAGTTTGCAAATTGGTCAAATCCTTGTATGGTCTGAAAAAAGCTCCTCGATATTGGTATATAAAAATGGACAATCACCTTATGCAGCATGGATTTAAGAGATGTCCGTCAGATGCAAACCTCTATTTCAAGAAACAGGGTTCTGAGATAGTGTTGCTTGTACTCTATGTGGATGATATGCTCATTACAGGGAGTTCGGAAACTATGATCTCTACTCGTCAAAAGAAACTTGTGCAAATATTTTGAGATGACGGATCTCGGACTTCTCCATTACTTGTCTTGGTCCGGAATTCAGCCGAAGGAGCACTTCATCAAAGTGTCTCGGAAAAAGTATGCCAAGACATTGCTTGGATAAATATCGCATGATTGACCGCAAGCCAATGGCAACTCCAATGGAGAATGGACTTCGCTTATCGTGATATGATGACTCACCTCGGGTAGATGGCACTCTCTATCGACGAGTTGATTGGGAGTCTCATATATCTGACCAATACTAGGCCAGATCTCGTATTTGTCGTCAACTATCTTTTGAGGTTCATGCAGAAGCCTAAGACCACTCATTGGAAAGCAGCAAAACGTGTTCTTCACTATGTCCGTGGTACTATGGAATATGGCCTAGAATACAAGAGGAACAACAAATTCTTCTTGCAAGGATACATGGACTCCGACTATGCCGGATCATTTGATGATCGCAAGTCAACTTCTGGATACATTTTTCATCTGGGATCCGGTCCTGTCTCTTGGCACAACAAGAAGCAACAGGTGGTTGCTATTTCATCTACAGAGGCAGAATATCGTGCCGCACGTGAAGCTGTGTGCGAAGTGATATGGTTACGTCGCATTCTGACAAGTATGGGCCATCCATCAAAATCTCCAATACGCTTGTTTTGCGATAATCAGGGTGTTCTGAACCTCGTCAAGAATCCAGTCCATCATGAAAGAACAAAGCACATTGACACACAATGTCATTTCATTCGAGATGAAGTTCCAAAGCACCGAATTTAGCTTCAACACATTCCCACTGATGCTCAAGTTGCAGACATTTTCACTAAGGCACTTGGACATGTCAAATTTGAATTGTTTCGCAGCTCACTTTGTATTGCAAAATAATGTAAGGGGATGTTAGTATAGCTATTAGTTATTACATTACCCAAATAATGTAATAAAGGGGGATGTTAGCGTACTGTTTAGCATATTTTAGCTGTATTACATTATTTAGCATTCTGCAGTTGCACTGTTACAACTTCGTAACAGTTCCGCCAGCCGGTGCTATTTTCAGCCATTGTAAACCTTATTTAAATGCCTGCAGAATAATACAAAGATGTTCGCATTTTCTACATGCTATGCTATTGATTGTTCATGAAACTTAAAGGAAAATAAAATATGACTGACCCTCATATGATTTCGATGTAAAGCCTTAGTTCATTTTATCTTGAAGTATTTTAGGTAGATTTTATCTTCTTTTGGTTAAGCATATTTTAGACAAGTTTTATCTTGCATTATTAAACCCTGCTTTGAGCATAAAAGAGAAGACTAAAATCTATCTTTTGAAATGCAAAGTTTGAATGATGATTGGATTCATTTAATGTTGCTTTGAACATGAAAGTAAAATAATCTACATGAATAACTTGGTAAATGAAATAGCCTGTGACATATCATATAAATTATTTCTCTTTGATGAAATTATGATTTTCATAAAGAGAAGTCAATGTATTTTTTTTAAATGTAATAGCTTTGAAATGCCCTATAAATTATTTCCTTTAAAGAAATTATCACTATTCACAAAGGAAAGTTAATTTATTGCTCGCAAAATGAAATGCAGAGTTTGAAATTTGATTTACCTTCAAAATATGCAATTATGTCAAATTTCGAAATTACAAAATCACTTATAAAATAACAACTTTGAATAATTTTTATAATTTCAAAATGGCTTCAAACTGAAATCAAAATTGCATAAGATGAAACATTAAATATTATTCTAGGGTTTCGTGCATCTATTTTTGGAATTTTAATTTTTTTTGATTTTTATTTTAATCACTAAAGTTTTAAATAACTGCAAAAAGGGAAGGTTGGAAAAATAAAAATAAAATCTGGAAAATGGACCAAAATGCTGAAAACACTGAAAACAAAGTACTAACAGTGTGATGCTACCCTATTCCTACAAAATTGAAGATGTGATAAATTCTGAACGTAACCCAATTCACCCAAAGTTGCATTTGCATAGTTCGAAGTGAATTAGGTGCAAGCTTCTAAGGAAAAATAAAATAAATCCATGCATTCAAACATTCAACAATGCTATCATTTAACTGCATAAAACATTGTCTATAAGCCTGAAAATATGGAGGGGAAAAATAGACATTAATTCAAACATTCAGAAATAAATCTCCTCCAATCTTGTTAACAAGGTGCAAATTTTTGCAGCATATTGCATTAAAAATAGAAATATAACAGTATTTGTTACATCAAACTTTTAGCCTTGGCCTACAAAAATGTCCAACCCTCATTTTTGCTTTCGAATGGATATTTCAAGTTTTTCATCCAAAACTTTCATTTCATTTCTCTCATTTTTTAGCCTGGTTTCTTTTTCCTCAGTTGACCTCCAAATGTTCAATATGCATCTGTTCACCTTCCAATCCCTTGGCATGCAGGGTAACACTTTTTGATGTTTAGTAATACCTTTTACCTTCCTGCATTACAAGTATGTCGAGTATGCTCAATGTGTTATCCCAAATTGGCCATTTTATTTTATTACTAACTGCACGCCCTTTTATTAAAATCAACCCATGAAATACATACACATTGCATCCCAATTATTACATATATTTGAATATGATGCTATAAGAATATATGTCCATTTTTAATGTATTCAACCTTGAATTCACATTTTATGAAACATAATACACTTTATTCATTGCATGGTAAAATTTTGTAACGGTTATCATCTAGATGTCTATGTATGCACATCTATTTCATCGTTACTATCTAAGCTCCCGTCCAGGTTGGCAATCCATAGCCGAGTTGTCCTCATCTAGTCACTGATGGTGCCTCTGTGCTATTCATGTCTTGAATTTTGTTCACTTAGACATGCTGTGTATGCCACGGTTCACCATCACATTCATATGTGTCTTCATTTTGCTTAAACATATATTTTGAACATCTATCATTGTTGATAGTCATCTAGAGATACATGACCGCCTATGGATTGCTGCTCTCACCAAGGATAGTTATCACCGTTCATTAATACTAACCTTAATGCTGGATTGTAACCTCTACGTAGGTGCTCTATAACCATTTTTCAATAGTGACGTCTTCATATTATTGTGGACACGTATTATTACAATATGTTCTTCCTTCACCTTTAAATCGATGTAACTTATAGCCGAGTTGTCCAAGTGGATCCTCAATTTACATCTCTCATATCGAATGCTCTTTGGTGATTTGGTATTGCTGTCATTGCAACACTGACATGAACTAATATGGTGCTCTCACATACATGCTTTACCATTGTTTGTTACCAGGTCACTTTCGTCCATCAACATCAACATTTTGCCTTCATCGATTTTAGATGATCCCATTTTTTATCATCAGTGTCGTATGGTCTATATTCATGTCAAGCATATCGGTACACATATTCTATCACGTTGTGTCCAACAAATACCCATAAAAAAAATCCCATCATTTATTTATTTTTGAATGTATTCAAACATTAGATGCCCTACGCTATCTCCATGGTGATGGAATTTCTTTGCCATCGTGATTACCCACACTCCTTTGACATTGCACACAAACTATTAAACCAAACTACCATCCTTCTCTACCGAACACAAACATGAACCATACTGCCCGATGAAATGTTTTGGTGGTTGTCAGTGTCATCCACGGGATCAAATGTAGGTGACATCAAGATTTTTAGGGATGCATGCAGGGAGGTGTTAGTAGGACCTTCAACAAAGGTCAAGGTAAGTTTCCTCAATATTTGCAATAAACTACATATGAATTTCTCACTATGAATCGAATGACCACCTCAGAGAAACTCGCACCTGTTCAAAAACCACTCGATAATATTAGTAAGAATATGAAATTTATTTTGATAAATTCATGCTCATTGAATTCTTGTCCAACTACCTGTCCTCTGTGAATCTCTACTCGATGAGACTCTACTTTGTAACACGCTGCATGGCCATCATCCTAGCTCTCTAGTCCACGTCCCAACTCTGATAATATGTGTTAGCTTCAAATCCTCTAGATCATCCTATTGGGATAACACAATTTTAGTCTCATATGGTCCATCTCATCAGACCTCCATGTCACCATCGTAACCTATGTCTAATTTGCTGCGCGTGGGTCCACTACCCCTCATATCTTGGAAGTGCTCGCTATCCTAGTCATTCATGCATGTTTAACACATTCAAAACATTAAAAAAGAACTTGTACATTAAAGGCAAGTCTTAAATGCAAGATGTTAATATTTTGCATCACGTAAATGATATAAAATGATAACCACCATGTAAAGACAATATTATTTCTTTAAAACTTTATTTATTTATTTTTATTTTTATAATAATTTTTTTATTCGATTTATATAGATATATATATTATTTTTTTATTCAATTTTCATTTAATTAATTTAAACGCTAGAAATTAAATTAATTAATTTTTAAAGATTGCTTTAATTAAAATCAAACATCAAATTTAAATCCCCACTACAAATAGAAGCAAAACTATGCCCTTGAAGGAATGCAAACCCACAAAACACTATACAAGAAATCTAAAAGGGAGAATCACCAAAACTATCACTCAAGGACAATAAAAAATCCAAACTAACAAAATTTTAAGGTGGGTCCCCAATTTTGGGGCAATTTGTGCAATGGCCACAACAAATGGCGACTCTGCTAGAAAATGCTCAGAAAGGAAAATAAAATATCATCTAGAAATCTACATATGCACATCTATTTCATTGTTACCATCAAAGATCCTATCCAAGTTGGCAACCCATAGCTGAGATGTCCTCATATAGTCACTAACGACACCTCTGTTTTGTTTGTGTCTTGAGTTTTGTTTACTTAGCCACGTCATGTACACCACGGTTCACCATCGCATTCATCCATGTCTTCATTTTTATTAAACATATATTTTGAACATATATCATTATTTATAGTCATCTAGAGATACGTGACCACTTGTGGATTGCTGCTCTCACTAAGGAAAATTCTTACCTTTCATTAATGCTAACCTTAATGCTGGATTGTAACCTCTACACAGGTGCTTTGTAATCATTTATCAATAGTGACATATTCATCTTGTTGTGGATGCATATTATTACAATATATGCGTCCTTCACCCTTAAATTGATTAACCCATAGTCGAGCTATCCAGGTGGGTTCCCAATTTAACCTTTACTAGAATATTAAATATTTACACCTCTCTGCATCCCAATATCCACAACACGTGCTTGCTATGTCTAATGATGGACGTCCATATCACTACATGATGTCACTGTATACGCTTGGATAATATGGCACCTTCATTCAACTTGTTCTGTTTGACCAGAATCTTGTGCAGCCTGCTAACATGTTCATCATTATATCTATCTCGACATATTCATGCATTTCACCTATACTTCATTCATGTTGAAACTATCGTGATTCATCCATTATCCATATAAAACTATGTATCGAATGCTCTTTGATGACCTGGTACTGCCTTCACTACAACATTGACGTGAACTAATATGATGCTATCACATACTTGCTTTGCCATTGTTTGAAACTGGGTCGCTATCGTCCATCAGTATCAACTTTTTGTCTTCATCAACTTTGGATAATCCCATTTATGGTCATCAACATTGTATGGTCTATATTTGCATCAAGCACCTCGATACATGTCTTCTATCATGTTGTGTCCAAAAACTACCCATTAAATGAACCCCATTATTTATTGATTTTTGAATGTATTCAGTAATTATATGTTATACACTGTCTCCATGGTGATGGAATTTATTTTTCATCACGATTACCTACACTCCTTTGATGTCTCACATGAACTATTAAACCAAATTGCCACCCTTCTCTACCAAACACTAAAAAAAACTATATTGCCCGATGAAGCATTTTGGTGGTCGTCAGTATCATCCATGAGATCAAATTCAAGTGACATCAAGATTTTTGGGGATGCATGTTGGAAGGTGTTATTAGGACATTTATCAAAGGTCAGAGCAAGTTTACTCAATGTTTCCAACAAACTATGGATGACTTTCTCGCTATGATACGAATAACCACCTCAGAGAAACTTGCACCTATTCAAAATTTCCACTCAACGGGTCTACTCCTTACAACCCGTATCCATGGATGCCTTATCAGCAAACTAGACCACAGTGGCGGAATTACAATGCGTGGACTTCACCTCCACAAAATACAACTCAAGCCCCACCGCAACCCAGTTTGCCTGCACCTCCTACTTCAAGACCAATTCAGCTACCTACACAACCAACTCCAAATCCGAACAACAAGATAAATCAGCCCACCTATCAGGTAGACACAAAGATGTTTCCCATGTATCATATTAGAGTAGATTGCAACCCTGTACAACTTAGATCAGGTAGACAATTAGGAGTAGAACCAACTCCTCCTATAGTGGAGGAAGAGGATGTAGAGTTAGAAGTAGAAGAACCACCTTTGGTAGAAGAGGTGGAAGAAAAAGAAACTACTGAGAAACACAAAAATGAAGGGGTTCCACATTTTTTAAAAATATTATAGGAACCTAGAAAGCCAATGCAGCCATAATTTGATATTATGGAAGGCTTAAAAAACCTGACAATCATGATTCCCCTTTATCAGGCCATTAGAGATGTTCCCATCTACACAAAGGCCATAAGAGAGTTATGTCTAAAAAAATAGGAAGAAAACCATCAAAAGCAGTAAATGTGGTAGGACAATTGGTTGATCTCATGTTAGGCAATACCTACCATCCCAAATACTCTGATCCAAGAAGCCCAATGCTAACAGTTAAAATTGTAGGCTTCCAATTACCCAACACATTAGTAGATCTAGGGGCTGCCATAAACGTCATGCCCCAAGAAACCATGCAAAAACTACAACTCACAAATATGAGGCCAACTAAAACTATCCTTCAATTGGTTGATCGATCTACAGTACTCCTAGAGGGAATACTGGAAGATGTTGTTGTCACAGTAGATGCATGGGAGTATCCGATAGATTTTCTAGTGTTGCAATCTAGATCTGGATTGGGTGGTTATCCACTTATATTAGGTAGACCTTGGCTGGCCATAAATGATGCTTATATAAGTTGTAGGACAGGATAGATGATGATCTCAGATGGATAAAATATCAAAAACTTGATCATTTATCCACCTGCATAGTCCACTGATTTGTTGGGAGAACCAAATTGTGAAGTCTTAAATAATGATGCCTTGTCGATGCTTCAACCTATAATGGCTCTAGATGAGATTGAGGATGACACCGATGAAGAACAAGTCATAACACACTTTTTCCAAGGGGAATCTTCACATCCTCCTCTAGAATCTCCACTTGTAGGCAACAAGGATAATCATGTCAAACAAATAGAGGTAGCACCTGGTAGAGTATTGAACATTGACAATGAGTTGTCAATTGTTCAAGAGGACAAATTAAAGGAAATACTAGTCAAACATCAAACTGCTTTTGCATGGGATTACACAGACATGAGGGGGATTGCACCCAAAGTTTACACGCATAGGATATATTTGGAAGATGATGTAAGACCAGTAAGACAGCCCCAAAGAAGAATGAATCCAACAATGAAAGAAATTATCAAAGCTGAATTACAAAAACTTTTGTCAGTTAGATTTATTTATCCAATATCGGATAGTCAATGGGTATCACCTTTAGTGGTGGTGCCTAAGAAAAATGGCAAGTGGCGCATTTGTGTTGATTACAGGATGCTCAATAAAGCCACTAGGAAAGACCATTTCTCCTTACCCTTTATTGACCAAGTCCTCGACACCTTGGCAGGATGAAAATATTTTTTGTTCCTAGATGGGTTTAGTGGATACAACCAAATTCAAATAGGGGATGAAGACCAGGACAAAACCACGTTTACTTGTCCATGGGGGACTTTTGCTTACCGGGTCTTACCATTTGGGTTGTGTAATGCACCTACCACATTTCAAAGGGTGGTGCTTAGTATATTTTTAGACATGGTTGGAGAAACTGTAGAAGTGTACATGGATGATTTCACCATTTACGATGAAACTTTTGAAGAAGCTACAACCAATCTGGAGAAAGTACTCCAATGGTGTCAGGAAACAAACCTATCCCTTAGTAACAAAAAGTATTTTATGCTAATGCAAGAAGGGATAGTGTTAGGACATCATATATCTATGAAGGGGATTAAAGTAGATAAACAAAAAATTGAAGTAATTAAAAATCTACCTACTCCCCAAACTCAGAGAGATGTCCATAGTTTTCTAGGCTCTATTGGATACTATAGGTGGTTTATCCAAGACTTTAGCAAGACTGCCAAACCTCTACATACATTGTTGTCTAAAAATGTTGAGTTTGTCTGGACCAGTGAGTGTGAACAAGCATTTCATATTTTAAAGGAAATACTGACCACTACTCCTATGTTGAGAGGTCCAAATTGGACCCTCCCCTTTCACATTTACGTTGATGCATCTAACAATGCGATAGGGGCAACATTAGGATAGAAATATGGAGATGAGTTTTATGCCATCTACTATGTCAATAAACATCTTACAGGTGTTGAGTTCAACTATACTATCATGAAGAAATAATTCCTTGTAGTAGTTCATGCTATTAATAAATTTTACCATTACATTACAAGTTATAATATTTTTGTGCATACAGATCATACAACCATCAGGTATCTGATGAATAAACCTATAGTAAGTGGTAGAATTATTAGGTGGCTTTTACTATTGTAGGAATTTGATGTAACCATTGTTGATAAACCTGACAAGGATAATGTTGTTGTAGATTTTCTCTCTAGGTTAATATCTCAAGACCATACAACCACTAAGGATCGATTTCTAGATGAGCATATTTTTGCTCTAGATGAACAGATTCCATGGTATGTAGATATGGCTAATTACTTAGCCATAGATAAAGTATCTCCTGCACTCTCACCTTGAGAAGCTCAAAATTTGATAGAAAAGAGTGCAACCTTCTCATGGATTGATGGATGCCTATTTAGAACTAGGCCCGATCAAATCATGCGAAGGTGTGTTGCAGATAATGAAACCATAAAAATCCTCAAGGCTTGCCATGATGAACCATGTGGTGGTCATTTTGTAGGAAGGAGGATTGCATTTAAAGTTTTGCAAGCTGGATATTTTTGGCCTTATTTATTTAAATATGCAGCCAAACATGTTAACCAATGTGATCAATGCCAATGAATGGGCAGACCAACTCTCCGAGATGAGATGCCACTTCAGCCCCATGTGCACATTGAACCTTTTGATAAATGGGGAATGGATTTTATGGGGCCCATCAATCCATAGTCAGGAGGAAAAAGGTATATTCTAGTTTGTACTAACTATGTGACTAAATGGGTTGAAGTGCAGGCACTACGGGACTCGAAGGAGAAGACTGTAGCCAATTTCTTGTATGAATCTATTTTCACCTGATTTGGTGTTCCTAGAGAAATTACCACTGATCAGGGACCTCAATTCACCTCGAAAGTGATTCAAGAGTTGATGCAGCAGTATCTAATCTGGCACAACAAAACTACCCCCTACCATCCACAAGAAAATGGGCAAGTGGAAGTCACAAATCGAGAGTTGGAGAACATTCTTACTAAGATGGTACAACAACACCGGAAGGATTGGGTAACTCATTTACCAAAAGTAGTGTGGGCATATCGCACTACCTAGAAAACCACCATTGGATTTACACCATTCCAATTGGTGTACGAGAAAAATGCCATGATGCCAATTGAGTTCAAGATCAAAACCCTATGGACTATTGTAGAATTAAATTTAAATCTAGATGTTACATAGAAATACCATATTCAATAGCTCAACCAGATGGATGAGTACCGATAAGATTCTTTGCAGTAAACAAAGATCATGTAGAAATAGAGGGCTTGATGGCATGACCACCACATACAACCAAAATAGTTCAAAGAGGGAGATTGGGCATTATTGTATGACTCCTAGATTCTAGGAGCGAAAGGGGAAGCTTATGCAGCATTGGATGGGACCATACAAAGTGGTTGAAATTATCAATAATGGTGTTGTGCATATCCAAACCATAGATGGAAGTGGCATCATGTTGATAGTCAATGACCATCGGTTGTGATCGTATCATGCACCACCAGTCCACATGATTGAATCCAAAGTAGGCATGGGGAGACCCCATCATAATAAAAATTATTTTCCAATAGTTGAAGGATGCGTGTGCATCCAAAAAAAAAATTATCTAGATTTTTTTGGTTTTGTTTTATTTATTATTTTGCAAGAAATCATGCCCTAAATGCAATCTATAGGCATCCTAGGAAACCTAGGCCTATCAAGCATAGGATCCATGATTCCTATTTTATGCTTTATTGTGCATTTATTATTTAAAAATCATACCTAAATGCAATTTGTAGGCATCCTAGGAAACCTAGGCCTATCAAGCACAAGATCCATAATTCCTATTTTATGCTTTACATGTGTGTTTATTTTTGGTAGGACACACAACCTTGAATGCAATCTGTAGGTAACCAGGTAAAACTAGGCCTATCAAGCATAGGTCATGGTGCCCTACATATTTTTAGCTTTCTAGGAGGATAAATAAAAGAAGCACCAAACCCCACTAGGAGGGGGGTACTTACAACTGGACATGTGTACAAGTGTCTACTTCCTCACGAAAGAAAATACCTGAATATGGGTCAAGGTGATGGATGTTGACTTTATCACCAAGGGGAAGCGCCTATATTTGAACGATGAAAGGTGCCTAACTATAAGTCAACCCAGTGGACGTTGACTGTCCAACCAAGAGAAGGTGCCTATATCCCACATATAGCAAAGGTGCCTACATCCATAACATTTTGAAGGTACCTATATTCACAAAGGTGCCTATCTCCCATATAAAAAAAATTGCTATCTTTTGTAGGTACTAGTATCCAAAATGTCCAAATAAAGGCACCTATATTCACAATAATAATTCTATATCCAATAAGTTAGAGTAAGGTGCTTATTCCAATATCCAAGGTGCTATCCAATATTACACAAATAAGGGTGCTTGTATTCCAATGTAGTGATGACTCCTATCTTTAGCATCGAAGAAGTGATTGGAGCCATGTTGGTGCCAAAATCCATGCGTAGTCAAAGTCAAACTTTTCATGGATGAGAGTATGTCTATTTTTCTTTTCATCGATGAAATCCATTTACTTCTCGGTTGTTGATCGACGGAGTTCATGATTTTCTATCGGTGACCCATGCATGCTCCCAAGGTACAAATAAAACAACTTCCAAGAGGGGACGTGTGTCATCCCATGATAAAATAAAAATTCCATGTTTTCTTTAATTTTTGCATGAGACCTCGAGACTAATAAAATTGTAGTACCCAATGATGATTCAATTTGATATGATTACTTCGCATGAAAAAATGCACACCATTCATTTGTCAGAGACATTGTTATCACGCATCAACCAATCAAATTGCATCATCAATATTTGCATATCATAAATCATGAAACACCATTCAGGTATGTACCAAACTTTATATTATGTGTGTGCATGATTTTCATAAAGAAAATATTTATGTATAATGTGTTAGCACATGTCCCATGAAACTTGTATCCAATCATACAAACCCCAAATCTATACTATACCATGTGGTGCCAATCAAATGGAAGGAAGTGGTTGTAATGGTACCCATCTAAATATAGCACATGATTTTAGATTTAATTACGTAGATTACCCATAATTACTATTGATTACGGGGAGATAGGTGCCATATATGCATGGATACAATCACATGCTTTGGCATGTTATAAAACAAAAATAGTGCCTATTTTGCAAACATAAAGAAATCTAGAGAATAAAGCCAATAACTACCATGGGAGGACCTTCAACTAATCATGCTTTGAAGAAGAATGAGCCTTAGGATATTTTAAGCATAACTAGAGATGTCAGGAACTAGTTTGAGGTTGTTAGATGGATGGAGTATTACTACCTAGTTAGCCAGGACTAATATCTTGTGGTAGCACATGAATTTATAGCCTCAATGGATGATGGTGTCGTACGGATGCATGGACTAGTCATACCAATCATAGAGGCATATATTATGAAGGTGATTGGTCTTCCATGCATAGGGGACCAGACATATAAGGAGGATAGTATAGCATGATGCATGTAGCAATTTTTTGGGTAGCCATCAATGTAGACAACATGCATAAGGTTACCAAAATGGCATATGCCAGACCTATGGAGGAATGTGTTCGAGCAAGTGGCTCAATTTTTCACTTGCACTGGCAAGTATTCTTGGTTGAATGCCAACCATTTCAGATTTCTCAATCATCTGTTGCATGGGGATAAAATCAATATTCCCTATTACTTAATGTGTGCCCTAAAATATGAATCCAATCGGTACCAAGTAGGAATAGTAATGGTATTAGGGCATCATGGGCTGATTTCAGCCCTAGTTCAATATGCTAAGGTGCATAGGGATGCACCGATCATTGGAGAAAATTGAAGAGCAATAGGAAGATGAAGAGGATGAAGAAGGTGTTGCTATAGATGCAGCCAGGGAGTAGTAGGGGGAAGAAGAGGTGCTTGACTCCCATAGCCACCAAGCTACAGAAATAATAGGGTAGGTAGAATCAGGCCCTTCTCCCATAATACCATCACCTACCTCCCAACATAGCCATTCTACAGGGGAGGAAGGACAAGCTGAACAAAGTTCATCATGGGCAACATCATCGCCTATCTCCCAACATTCAAATTGGGAGGTAGACCAAATTATTTCAAGCCCATTTCGAGCTTCATCACCACCAACAACCAGAAGTAGAGCATAGAAGGAGCCTCTGGTTGATTATAGTTCATTCGAAGAAGAAGACACCCCCATAACAGAGGATGAACTAGTTGCTCAAGTGTTGCATGGCATGGCCAGTGGTGAGACATCCTATCATAATGCTCAGGAAGAAGACCTAGAGATACAACTATAGAACATGAAATAACAAGCCTCCAAATGGGAGGAAAAATATAAAAAGGAGTAGGCCAAATTTTAGGAATCTCGATGGGCTACCATAGTAAGGTAACAAGAAGTAAATGATGCTCTATGGTAGCTACGAGAAATGGTGTGATAGTTGGAAAATAGGGTCCAATAACTGTAGGCTACCAAACCAGATAAGGTCGATGCTATCATGCAAACAGACTAGGCCATGGATGCAACACTTTCTTTCATGGACTCGAAGGAGAAAATTGCATCCATAAGAGCATTTCACTCCAATGCCAGGAGGGCATCAGGTAACCAGAAGACCGAAATAAGGGACCAATCAAAGGCCCCTATGAAGACTGCTTCCTAGGAATAGGGGAGCCCTATTATGCAATAAGAACCCCCTATAATTGAAATCAAATGATAGCGAGGTTGAGGAGTCAACTAGAACACCTATGGCTACCCAATCAGATGGTCAACCACCAGATGACCAAGCAGGAACTACCCAGTTAGCTAGGGAGTCTGAGGCACAGATGGATGCCACTCAACCCACTAATGAAATACATGTATCTGACCCTACTATCCAATTAGAGGTAGGGTAGGAGCAAGAACATGAGGTGGACCACCCATAAGAGTCAACCGATCCCATAGAGGTTGTACAATCAGCTAGTCAGCCATCGATTGACCAAACCATGGTTGGTTAATTTGATGGGTAGACCATGGTTAAACCAACTATGAACACACTAATGGACCAAGATATGCAAGAAATAGAGTCTTCCAAGGTCCAAGAAATACCACCTCCATAGAAGGTAGAGGAGGTTGGTCCCTCGATATCCATAACTGATGCAGCAACACCTAGACCAACCAAGAAATTATGACCCAAATGAAAAGTAGAGAGAGCACCACAGAGAAGGTCAAAGACAAGGGCTAAAATATACCAAAAGTACCCCAACAAAAATTGAAGGTGCAGCTAGACCCAAACTTAGATGAAGAATGGGTTGCATCCATGAAAGCTTTCACCATCCAGAGGGAGCAGTTCCAAGAGCTCAAGAAGGGCCTGAAGAAGGCTAAGAAGGAGCGAAAGGCTCACAAATGGATGGCCAGAGAGCCAAGCATTTCTATCAACCCTACCTAACCAAGGTAATTTTGGAACCTGTATGGTTCAATTGATGGAAATCCCTCAAGGATGTAAGAATATTTATAAAATATGGGCATATTTAACAAAGAACCAATGATGCCATCACCAGTTCGAGCACCCGAGTCTCTACCACCAAAATATAGAGGAGAATGATGTAGATGACACAACGCTTGACCCAGAGGTGGTAAAATTGTCGAAGGCCCAGGTACATGATACATCCCATTATCCACCTTGGGATAAGCCTAAGTTCCTAGTGGTAGATCAACTTCCCCCAAACCATCAATACTAGAAGTAAGTTGAGCCTGCATTCCAGAAGGATGCCACCACATTCATAGGGTTCTATATGGAGGAAGTTGCAGGTAAGAAGGGGTGGAGCAAAAATAAGTTGGATACAGGGGCAGGGCCTAGCCAACCCTTACGATGTAGTCAATACTAGAAAGCACCCGAGATAGAAGTAGGTCCCACTCAGCCAAAATAGCATGGCAAACAGAAGTGCAACAAGGAACGAGATAGAGCCACAACCAAGGAGAGAAAGCATTGAAATAGGGAATATTGGTAGGTTGTTGCTAAAATAAGGGATTATCAACATCGGGTGCCATGAGGATGTGGCAACAATTAGGCATGGGGGGATGATGAGCACCAAAAATGCTCATTTTTTGTATGCTTTAATGAAATAAATGTGCGACATTATTATATTAGAAATGCATTTTTTATGAGATTTTTGTATACATTTAATGGAAAATGACGTATTATGCCTAATGTGTGTTTTGAGTGAAAATTGTGTGTAGATGCAGTACCTTATGAATTTTTTGCACCTTTTAGTCAAGGTCCCATGCGGACCTAGCATTTGATACTTTCATAATGTGATTAAGGAATGGTTGGTGATTAAACGATGATAGTGGCAAAGGAGTAAGGCATTCCAAAAATGCTAAGGTACGATGCCTGTCTCTCGACCATAGGCTGGAAGGCACCTATCTCCCAGTGAAAAGGAAGCACCTATCTCCTAGTACATAGACAAGCGCCTATCTCCCATCCCCCTGTCTCCCTAGTACATAGGACAAGCGCCTGTCTCCCAACAACAGGCTGGATGGTGCCTGTCTCCCGATGATAGAATAAAGTGCTCACTATTCGACGCCCAAAAAAAGTGATGATCTTCAATGAACAAGAAAAGGCTAAATACGATGCCTTTATCCCAATGATAGGTAGAAAAGGTGCCTATTTTCTAGCGATGGGCCAAACAACGCGTGTACCCAATAGAATAAAAACGTGTGTGTTGACTGTAAAGATTGAAGACCATGTATAAAATTAGACGTATTTTGTTAAGAAAGCATAGGAAATGCTATGATTATCCCATAAGGGTTAATTTTAGCGTGAATCCTCTTTTATTAGGTGTTTAATTAATTTATGCGCGCCCACCATAGCGAATCATGTTAGAATGAATAAAATTAGTAGCATCTAAATTTGTAAATAGGGGATGACCGCGTTTTGTATAAAAATGTAGGCCACCCCTGAAGAAAGGATCCCAAACTTGCTTTGTAAATTGGTACTACATAATAAAATCTTGAGTGTTTGATTATTTTGCTGTGTTCGAAGAGTGATCGCATGAATTAACCAGGTGGATGTCTGCAGGAGCCTGGGCCCACTCTAGGTAGTATTCCTCCCCTATTTTTTTTGCTATCATTATTTACTTTTCTATTGCAAGTGTGTTTTCCTATTTTATTTATTTCTGCACAATGTGTTTAATTTCTGCATTTTCCTACTTTATTCAATTCTGCAAGTGTGTTTATTTTCCTGCAATTTACTTTCCTGTAAATTTCCTTTCAGTCACATGTTTGATAGTTTAAATTAGTTTTCCTACAATTTCCTGTAGAATTTACTTTCCTGCAATTCAATTCTGCTAGTTTGGCTGAACTCCAACTACACCAACAACCACCCCCAAACCAAAGTGACACATAGGACTCATCTCTAGTTTACTATAGGCATATACTTTGCACTGGTACTCAACAAGTTTATGAACCTTCGGATTGATAAAATTAAATGGAAGCATAATTAGCTATTTTCAAAAACATATTTTCTGCTCACTAATGGGCTACTACCACCCTCAATATTACCATAATTTTCCCTCCTATCTCCCTCATACCTAAGCCCATACATGCATCCCAAACCATATCTCCTTCCATGACACCTAATCCACCCCCACTTTCAAATTGATCCAATGCAAACCCATCCATCCTTGACATGGATCAAGGAATACACACTTTAATACTACCAACCATCACTTCTCAATCCAATTATATGGGTAATGTAGAGTCTTCATCCTCATCCCCCTCTCCAACAATCTCATCTTAGACACCCAATGTTGCTATACATATAACCACTTCTAGCATAGGATAGTACCTTCTACATAATATCACATTTTTGCCTTTGATTGTAGAATCAGTTAGGGATTTTGGTCATCCTAGCTATGCCCCCTTAACCATTAATGTTTTTATCCTCATGGGATATACCTATAATCACATGAATTTTATGTATGAAGGACTTGATTCATCATTAGACAAAGCTCCTGATAAAAATCTTGAAGCCTTGTTTCCAAGCAACATTGACTTTTTGGATAACCCCTCATTCGCCATGAGGTACTTCCCTAGTTTCAATTGGTGAGGATGGAGTATTGGCCACTATGAGCAAGATATATGGAATATTTTGGAATACCATTCCCAACCCCCTCGAGACAAATCTGGCTTAGGATATGATCAACATTCTCCAATCGACCTCCTCATAGATGATCTTCAATGCATTACCCTTAGCCTTGAGGAGGATTGTGAGGATGAATGCATTGATCCTAAGCATGCTTCCACATCACCATAATTTTCCATAATCTATGCCATCTCATATGAAACTTTAGAAGATAAATTGGATGAGTCATTTGAGGCAGTTTCGATTACCTTTGATAGCTCTAAAGATGAATCAAATCCCATTATCCCTATCACAAACATGAATGATATTTATCTACATTTATTCCCCATTCCACTCCACATATTTCCTATGCTCCTTCTACTAGAGTTCTTAGATGCACCCATCAATCCCTTGCCTCCACCATAGCCATCTCCACCTAATCCTTGCCCACCAATTCTTAATCAACTCCTTCCTTGAGAGCATGTACAAAGGAACCCGAACTCCAATTCGTAACCCTCTTCATTCCCCTAAGTCAACATGATTTTTTTTGACTTATGCATACCACTCCATAATACATATGATCTTATGCATCCCATCCTCATAAATACCAAACTCATTGAATTTTAGCAGATTTCATCTCCTCCAACTATCTTTGATTTCTATCTCTCAGATCAATTGCTCAAAGACTCAAATGTTTACTTTCGTCCTTCTCCTCCTTTACCTTATTTTATTTATAATACTAAAGTTAGTGAGGCCACACCATCCATCTAAGATAATGTCGCATATGACATTCATCTCATTAACACCCCTTATATGCTTTAGGAGGGTTCCCACATGCTCATTGAGGAGACCATTGATGTCAACATCAACACAGATCCAAACAACCCCAACATCATCAAACTTAGAAAAAGTCTCTCAATAAAAGAGCAATTTTTTTTTCACTCCTAACTAAATACCAATAGGTCTTCACATGGTTCTATAAATACTTGCTTGGATTTGACCCAAATATTGTTGTCCACAACCTCACGTTGAACCCTAGTGCTAAGCCGATCAAACAGAAGTTGAGGAAACTTCACCCTACAAAATAAATAAACTTGCACATTTGTATAGCCAATTAGGGAAACTTAATATTCCTCCCTTCCCTCACCCAAGCCACTTGTCACTCATTATCTTCCATCCTTATCACTCTCCATCCATCTGAGTCTTTACAAATAGGCCCCAAATTCAGTTTCAAGGGATGTGCACAAAATGATAATGAAACTCTACCAAAATTTAATTTAATTTTATTGTGTATATTTTTGACATTGTGATTGTAGGTATACCATTTGGAGAGCTAAAAATATTCAACCATGGAGGCTCTTGAAAGTATTTGTTAATCCTTATTTTTTAGCCACACCCACCATCAATATCCTAAACTGCATCAGATCTGCAACAAAAGCCCAAAAATAAATCTAGAAATGTGTAGATCCAAGATTGAAATACTTTGTCAGATAAACCACTTAGGGTGGCTATAAAAGAGAATAACCACCTTGGGTGGCTATACACAAGAATAAACGCCCTGGGTAGCTGCATAGGAGAACCAACTACCCTTGATGGTTGATCCTCAAGGCTAAAAACGAATCTAGATTAGACACAGATTGCACATAAATGTAAATTAGATATTTTATTAGATTTTGTAGGTATTTCATACAATTTTGTAACTTTTGCACTTGATTTTGTAAAGTTTTGTAATCTTCTATTTGCTTTTGTAACCCTCTTTCATAGTTTTGGGTCTCATCTTGAAAGGCCCTACATATGCTATTGATGTTATCATTGTGAGCTTGTGTGTAGGTATTGGATATGAATAGAGGCTTATGAGGTCAATCAATGCATATTATAAACCCTCTGTCAACTTATTGCGTGATCAAGGAGATAACTTATGACACCATAGATATTACTTGTAAAAGGAAAATCCTCTATTTTTGGGGGTCTATTGTAACCAAGAAGATCATTTTGTAAAAGACAAAGTTTATTAATATCAATATCAAATATCTTTTTGTCTATTTTATTGTTATGGTACATTTCCTCTTTCATACAGATAAAACCTTAAAAGAGTTGGTATATCTTCTAAAATCCTTCCTTATTGGTCTCCACTATTTATTTGCTTTCATTTTTCTAGTTCTATTTTTGGAAGTTGAAAACCATCCTCATCCATATCCATTTGTTAGTTTCTCTTAAAATTTTCTACATATAATTTTGTTGGGATATTCTTAGGGAATGATCTCTCAATATGGTCCACCTCATGACATATTCTACATCTAAAAGATATATTTTCATAATCTATAGTTTGGATCCACATATTATCCTCATACTTAAGAATGATTGATTTTGATAAAGGTTTACTAATATCAATCATGACCAACATTTGAGCATAAATAGGTAAGAATCCATATTTTGTAGTTTTTAAAATCTCAAGTAATTTTCCCCAAGTGTTTCATGTTGCCTTGAAGGTATAAATTTCCCAAAACTAAATGGGTAACCCATACATCCTAAACCAAATTGGTACTAGGGATAGATTTATATTTTTAGGTGAAAAGCCTTCATACTAGTAGGTAAGGAAGAGTATTGCTCTTACCATAAACCAAGAACCCCTTTTTAGGATTCTATCTCTTTATTCCCTAGAACAAAAAATGGCTAGGAAGAAAATTTTGGGAAGAAAGGATAGATTCACTCCTAGAAGCTTCCAACTCCTAACAATGCATTTTCTCAAGGCTAAAGCCCTTGGCAAATACCCATTAAATTTTCCAAAACTACCTTATCTTTGAACAAGGATCAATACATTATGGTTCCCTAACTAACCCCTCCTACTAGAGATAATTATAATGATTTAGCTATAAATTAGTTCATGGAAAGGAAACTAAAAATCAAAATCTACTAAAAGTTACCATAATATCTTATAGCGATATAATATTAGATAAAAAATATATAAGAATTTACATGCAAAATTTCTAATATAAATAAGGGAAAAAGAAACTTAGATAAAAAATTCTTTGACCAGATAGTATATCTTTCCTCATTGAATCCCTAGCCCTCGATTGCTCCTCCCATTGTCCAAACCCTAGCTGAAAGATATTTGTAAATTTATTTTTTGTGACTTGAGAAATCATCAGTGCCCTTGTTCTGGATGGGTAAATTTATAGGATTGTATATCCATCAATATTACTCAAATTTATTTATATGACCACTCAGCTTAAATCTCTTCAAATTTTGCATAAATTGGTCCAAGAATCATCTTAATCGAATAACCCTTCATGAAGATATAGCTCCTAAAATATGAGATATTTTTAGAAAACATTTGCCCTAACGTCACCCTAGTTTCAAATGGTTTTCATCATGTGGTCATATCTCCCTCAATACTACTTGGATTATTTCAAATGACCACTAATTTCAAATATTTTCAAAATCCACACACAATAGCACAAGAATCATCTGAATCGAACAACTATATGCAAAGATATGGCTTTTGAAAGATTGTTTGCTTTTCAAAAAATTTACCCTTAACAATTTTATTTTGATCATTTGAATGTTTTATATTAATTTTCTATTTGGTTATTATCCTCCTAATATCATATCATAATATTTTATTTAGTACATATTTTTTTAAGTCAAGTGAAATATCATAATCCTTATCCATTTTTCTTTTAAAGTAAAATTCAATGTAATTGGGTGTTTGCATTATAACAATTATTACAACCATCCTTTGTTGCAATAATTATTGACCATTTTATATAGGGTTTTGATTGTTTGGATCTCATGTTTAACTCTTGTAATTCTACATTCAATAACACTACATAGTTATATTACTTCTATTGGCACTTTACGGTTTCAATAACATTGATTAAAGGTTAGTGGTCTTGGTTGTGTTAGTTTTTGTTTGAATTTTTACTAATAGATTTTTTTTGGAATAGATATATTTTTTAGATTTATTCCTATAGGTTTATGGTAGATTATGTAGTATTATTATCAACTTCAACATCAACAATAGTGTAGTTAGTTTTCACTACACTTAATGATCTTTGCATTAGGCATATTTTTGATAGAAGAACAAAATAGAGGTGAAGTTGGTGGAAGGTGAGGAAAGAGACATCGGAATAGTGTAGGAATTTTTTTTTGATCAAAGGGTTGGCTTTATTTTATAAAAAAAATGACCAAGGAGGGAAGGCAAAACTTTTGAGAGCCTACACAACCAAAAATTCAAAAATATGGAAAGAGGTAGAGAAGTTCTAATAGGTGCAAGAAGAACAAATTTTTTGAAGGTCAAAAATAAAGATTTCTAAAGGAAAAAGGAGAAGAAAAGTTTTGAAAATTCAAATCATGAGTCACAAGAAACTTTCAAGGGCAGACAAAATAAAATTTTCAAGAAATAGAATATTCAAAAGGTTTGATAGGAGGACAAAAGAGAGGACTTTCGCAAAACACATCCAACAAGAATCTAACCCCACCTCAAAAGTTTTTAAAAGTCCAATGCAAGAAGATGAGAAAATGTTTCGACAACCATTTGATAGCTCATATCACCTTAGAAGATAAAAGGAAGCTATAGAGAGAATAAGAAGTGCTATAGGAAGCATCACATAATGTAAAAAGTGGTTAACAAGGAAGAAATGTCAAATCAAGTTTTAAGACATCAATAATGGTGCACAAGCTCCAAAAAGGGTAGATGAGCTAAACTAATAAGCCATTATTGAGAAAATTTAAGGATCACCTACTAGCATCAATTGGGCTCAATAATCCAGGGAAAGTGGGTGGCCTATTAAAGGAAAGAGCGTGGCAACCATAATAGTAGCAATTCCAAAACAAACAACATTGACTACAAAATATGCTTTTAATTAGTTTTTAGGATCCCTAGGGTGGTAGTTGAATATCCAATAGCTCAAAATTGATGATTCTAAAACTAGAGACCTTGAAGGGCTAAGAGTGATGTAAGAAGGATGGGAGCAAGGGATAAATAGATAATCTTTTTCATAGGCTCCTATACAAGTTTTAGAGGAAAAATCTCCCCATTTTATCTATAAATAGTAGTTGTTTAGGAATTGTAAAGGATCAATGAGTTTCTTATTCAATCGAGAGGCTTTATATGTAACTTCCCTTTCATTTTATTCTATATAACAATTTAGACTTGAACCTTGGGTTATTTTGCAAATATGCTTTCAAACCCTCACTTTTGGCATGATTTGTAATATTCATATGCATATATATATATATATATATATATATATATATATATATATATATATATATATATGTATGTATGTAAGTATGTATATATGTATGTATATACTAGAAGCCATGACTATTGGGATTTTTTTGTCCCATTTCTTGTGTATATGTATGATTATATGCATGTATAAGAGGTTGTCTACTTCATTTCTATATTGTTTCTTGTATGTGCAATCTATGCTTAACTCTGTGTGTCAAGAAGAGAAAGTGTTCCTTGTGCATTGTATATGGATAATTCACTCCTTCATTTATACGTTAGTTATGCAAAAGAATATTACTATGATCTTGGTGCATTACCATCGATTAGATTATATTAGCTTAGGATACTTTTTCCTTTCTACTATCTTTTTTATATGGTTTCTCTTTCTATTTTTCTCTATGCACTCTATAGCTAGATAGTTTAGGTTATAGAGTGTTAAATATCACATCTTAAAAGGATTTGGCCTTGTAATAAACCTAGAGGTAGTTTACTTGAGCTACCTATCATGCTCTTGGAGTTTCCCTGCTATGACACTCCACATGAGGTATGATCATCTGGTCATATGGTCCCCACATCTGGTAACCATGATAATCAAAGAGGACAACAAATAACATAATTCAATATCAATTATTAATAAGCAGCTAAGAGAAGGTATAATCTATTACCCTTCTCAAATCCCTATTGATTTGGTTTACTGCATATAAAAAAGGGTTCTAATAAATGGAGACTCCTAAATGGCTAAATTTTATCTTGTTTAGTGTGTGTGGGATTATCATTCTATATCAAGTAAAAAAGAGATTAGATGTTTCAAACATTATAATCAACAACAAACATCAAGATCTAGTGTAAAATCTTCCATTTTTATCTATCTTACTATAATCTTGTTTATTTTAATCAACATATTTGTTTGCATCCTTTTTTTTTTTTTTTAAATTGGTTATATAGGACTAAAATAGGACCCACCCATATTATATCATCACCACATATTGGTATTAAAATAGATTGAATATTTATCTATATCGCTTGGTAAAATTTGAACCTAGGCCTCCTCATTGAATGTTGAGAAATCTAACCAATTAATCTAGTGTTGTTTGATTATTTATTTGCATATATATATATATATATATATTGGTGTGTGTGTGTGTGTGTGTGTGTGTGTGTGTGTGTGTGTGTGTGTGTGTGTGTGTGTGTGTGTGTATTTCATTGGTTACATGGGATTGAAATGGACCCCACATCTATTACATTTTCACCACTTAGTGGTATTACAACAATTTGGCAACTATGCATGTATCTCCTGGTAAGATTCGAACCTGAATTCATCCTTAAAAGTTAAGGCATATAATCGGTTGAGATAATGCCATTTGATTACATCTTTATTTATTTTAGATTAATTATTTTAAATTTTCTATCACTAGCATAGATGAGGACCAACAAATTTGTAAGCATTGCAATGCTTCTATCTATGTTGTCTAATTTTGATGCTTTTGTTGAAAATATTATATCATAATAGTAGTCTAAATTTAATCATTATACTAGTAATGTTTTCATTTCCTTAGTAATATTTTCATCTATAACATTGAACTAATTCATGTAAAACAAATAAATCTATGTTATGTTGGAAATGTGAAATGGATAGCACTATTTTAAGCACCATTACACTTCTATTCACATTGAATTATGCTCTATGCTTATGGTAGGAGATATTTTCCCATTTTGAACATATCCTCTATTTTTAGAAATCTTGCATTCTCATAAAAAAGAATCTAAGCTAATTTTTTTTTCTATTTGATCCAATTAGTTTGATTTAATATTATTGTTAAAAGTTAATCTATTGTTTGTATTAGTTTTTTTTTTAAGGTTATATGGGATTGAAACAGGCCCCACCCATATTACATCATCACCACATAATGGTATTACAACAAAGCTTGGATATTATCCATGTATTGTTTTGGCAAGATTTTAAACTTGGGTGTCCTCCTTGAAATATTGAGGAATATAATTGGTTGAGCTAATGCCAATTGATGAGTTTATTTGTCTTAGTTGTATATAACTAAAAGGATATGTTTTGTAAAAAATTAGAAGGAACCTCATTAGTGTTCAAAGAAAATAAGATTTACTAACCCCATCTAATTTAATTATGGTACCTCACTAGTGGAAATGATATCCTAGTGAATCTATCAACCTACCTATAGTTGATCATCCATAAAGGAAATATGACATAATGTAGGTTAAATATAGTCAAAGAGAAATATATTCCTTGCAAAGGTATATATGTTAAAGGCTTTACTATTGTTGGGTCAGTGATATCTATTACAGGAAGCCCTAAAGGAACAAGAGTGAATCTACACCAAATAAAAAAAAATGCAGTAAAAGAATATTAGATGTAGTCTAATTAGTTGTAACAACCCACAAATACAAAAACAAGAAAAACACACAACAGAAAAAAAAGGTTCATATAATTTTTTTTGATCAAGGAGAAGGATTCATAAATCCCTATCCAACCTTAGACCAACTTAATTTTTGACATCCCCTAAGTTTCTCAAGAACCATACCACATGAGATTCCCCTCATGTAAGTTCATTTTGCGTAGGCCTATCTCATGTTATGCACATAAGTCCATCCATATCACCATTCTTGATGAGCTAGATTTACCACCCTTAATCATTGGAAGGTATACACGAATCTCCATGCCACACACAAACCATTATGTATGGGCATGCTACGTATATTGCGATTTAAGCTATCAATCTCATCCTCTGACAAGCTATCTTAACTCTTGGTATGAACTTCTAAACCTCGATAACCCATCTCCCTAAGGGGGTCTTAAGCCCTTAGGTCATCCTCTAAGTTCACCTAGAACTTACAACTCTTTGTTTTTATTTATATATTTTTAATTTTATTTAACACTTAAGAACACCAAGGAAGAATCTAGATACTAAATCTAACAAAACAAACAATCTAAACAAGCATGCACATTCATAGAAAAGAACCATGCGATATCAATTAAATAACATTACAATAAAAAAGGGAAAACAAAATATAATATTAAACAATACTCATTTAATACATTGGGGAAATATCCCCACAAATCTATTCTATTGCATGATCAAGAAAGAAGTAAGGTAGAGAGCAAACTTGTGAAGTAGTCCATCTCTTGACTTTGGTCCTCTCACTCTTCCATCGATCAAGTGAGGATAGTAGGGGATCAAGACACTCATGGATCCAGATAGACATGCTTCTAATCCATTTACTCATTTATTTACCAAATTGTAACTATAAAATTAACCCAAGAAATTCAACTTTCTAATGCATAGATATTATCATAGAGCTTCCCTCTCTATGACCCCTCTCACCCACTTATGAGAGTCATCCTACCATGCATCCCAAATTATGCTTTAAATGATCTAACCCTCATTTAACAATTAAAGTCCCATACCCTTAATTGTTTAAAGCACCGGGTTCTTTTTACTTATTTAAATTAAGCAACCATATTTTAGTTTGTATCACAAACATTTCTCCTTATCTCATAAATCAAGGTCCCATGCCATAATTTCACAAAATGAACCATAACATAATATATTTCCCATTCCATTTCATAGAGCAAGGTCCCATACCCTCATTTCACAAAATGAAACATAAATACATTAATTTCCATAAAACCCATTCTATTTCATTTCATTAAGAAAGGTTCCATACCCTCATTTCATAAAATGAACCATAACATAATATATTTCCCATTCCATTTCATAAAGCAAGGTCCCATACCCTCATTTCACAAAATGAAACATAAATACATTAATTTCCATAAAATCCATTCCATTCCATTTCATTTCATAAAGCAAGGTCCCATACCCTCATTTCACAAAATGAACCATTACATAATATATTTCCCATTCCATTTCATAAATCAAGGTCCCATACCCCCATTTATTTTATTTTTTATTTTTTAAAGCGAAAAACCCCTTGCAAGGCCGCCTTGGTCTAAGAGACCACGAACAGGGGGTTCTACACCGTCAAGTCCCATACCCCCATTTCACACAATGAAACATAAACACATTAATTTCCATAAAATGCATTCCATTTCATTTCATAAAGCAAGGTCCCATACCCTCATTTCACAAAATGAAATATAAATACATTAATTTCCATAAATCCATTCCATTTCATTTCATAAAGCAAGGTCCCATACCCTTATTTCACAAAATGAACCATAACATAATATATTTCCCATTCCATTTCATAAAGCAAGGTCCCATACCCTCATTTCACAAAATGAAACATAAATACATTAATTTCCATACTATTTTATAAAGCAAGGTCCCATACCCTCATTTTACAAAATGAACATGCATAATATAAATTAAATTAGAAGTCTACCACCAAGGGAACCTTCTCCTAAGATGAGCTTCCTACTCAACTAGAGCCTACGGGGGATTTTTACCCACCACCCTACGGTCCTAAGATGGTACTTCTAATCTGCTAAGTGTATAGCCCTCCAAATTTGGATGCATAACAACAGTAAGCTATGCTCGACTAAGACCAAAAAATTTCCTAGCTTTAGCAAGGCACGAGCTTCACTTGACTGCTACAACCTAGCTATAATATGACATGAGCTTTGCTCGACCGCTATAGAACTTAAAAAAACTTGATGATAGTAATGAGCTTCACTCAACCGCTATAGAGCTTAACAAAGCTCAACCACAACAATGAGCTTTGATCGGCCACTACAAAGCTTAAACAAAGCTTGACAATAGTGATAAGCTTTGCTCAACTACTACAAAGCTTAAAAAAGCTTGATGATAGCGACGAGCTTCGCACGGCTACTACAGAGCTTAAAAAACTTGACGACAATGATGAGCTTCACTTGGCTACTACAAAGCTTAAACAAATATTGATGATAGTGATGAGATTCGCTCGACCACTATAGAGCTTAACAAAGCTTGATGATAGCAATGAGCTTCACTTAGCCACTACAAAGCTTAACAAAACTTGACAACAATGATGAGTTTTGTTCGACTGCTATAGAGATTAAAAAACCTCGATGATAGAGATGAGATTCACTCATTCGCTATAGGGCTTACAACAAAGCTTGAAAATAAACTTAAAAACAATTATGAGCTTCGAGTACCAACCTGTTGCCTGCTCTACTGGGTTTCGAGGGTCATCCAACCGAGTTAACAACCTTCACCTTGTAAAAAATAGGGTTATGCATAAGGGGTCGAGCCCAAAATGTAGTTGTAAAAAATGGTGAACTATTGCAAAAACCTGGAAAATCCTGGCCAACTCCATGTAGGAGGACATGGTGAATTACCTTAATTAAAAAAATAGAAAAAAATGGCAAATTTTAAAATAACTGACCGGACCAAGTGGAAAATGAGTTTTTGTGATGATGGCCAAGTTACAAATTATGATCCTATCTCAAACCGAATATAGAATATGATTTGATAACAGATCAAATGTATAAAGTGATCTAATCACAGACCGAATGCAGAAAATGATTCGATCATAAATCAAATGCAAAAAGTGATCCGATCTCGGATCGAATACAAAAAATGATTTGGTCATGGACCAGATGCAAAAAATGATCCGATTGTAGACTGGATGCAAAAAATGATCCGATCACACCGGAGGTAGAATATGATCCAGTATCGAATCAGAGGTAGAATATAATATGATCTTAGATCAAATTTAGAAAATGATCTGATATATGATCAGATGCATAATATGATCTGCTCTAAAACCAGATACAGATAAAGATCCAACTTTGAAAATGTTCACCCTTTGATTGGTTGCCATGTGTCACATGTTTGATCAGTCACACTGCATGTCTAGTACAATGCTACTATGTTTCAACCCCACCTCTTCCCTCTATAAAAGGGCATCAACAATCATTTTTTTAGTTTGTTTTTTTGAGCACAACCAACCATAGCTAACCATTACAAGCAACCTTTAGGCTTCTGATTCCCAAATTTCCCAATCCAATTTCTTCTGCTACAACTTATTGCAATGGTCATCGATTCCACCCATGCACAAAAGTTGAAGAACCTTTATTGTACTTTAATTTTAGATTTAATAACAACCCTAGGTACAGAATTTTCATGGCTAAATAATGCAGGTTTGACAATCTTGGTTTCGATGCCACAATTCAAAATTGATAAAGTCCTCCTACAACATATCATATTCGATTATGACCATGATAGGGCTGCAGTCAGAATCAAAATACAAAATAGAAATATGATTTTCACCATCATGCCTGCAGATATTAACAAATTAACAAATATTTCATTCAATGATTGTACTCAATGAAGAACACACACTTATACTAAGAGGGGGTGAACAATATAAGACCACTTTTTACTTTTCTTTCCCAATCAATATTATGCAATGTATAAATAGCAATATCAATAGTAATCAAAGCAATGCACAAATCACCACACACAATAGAGACATCAATTTAATGTAGTTCACCCAATGTGGGCTACTCCACTGAGAAAATATTTCACTAAATTTTTCTTAGCAAATATCTTGGGAATCCTTTCCCTATTACAATGTTTATGGACCTATTTCTAAAGGAGACACCAATCCCCTAATCAAGTTCATGGATATCTATCCACAGGAGAACTCTTTCTCCTTAGCTCTGGCTAGTGATCTTCTAGAAGAACTATTGCCTCCACTACACTGGCTTATGGATCTCTATCTAATGAAGACTCGTGCCCTCACACATAAGACATATCTTCACTACCCTAGCTAATGGACCTTTATCCACTAGATACTGTTATCCTCTAAACTCTATCACCTCCAAATATTGCTCTCAGCTCTGTTACAAATCTTTACTAAACACAATCCTTCGATAAAGCACAAATCTACTCAGTATCTATCCTCAAATATGCACTAAACATAGTTCTTCTGTATAGCACAAATATGCTCAATCTATGTACTCAAATATGTACTAAACACAGTCCTTCGATCTAACACAAATCTACTCAATATCTGTCCTTTGATCAACACTAAACACAATCCTTCAGTCTAGCACAAATCTGCTCAATCTTTATCCTCTAAAATCTATCCTCAAGCCTTAACACAAAGCTTTAATCAATCACAAATCAAATCTACTAGATCTGCCCCAAACCTTAACCTAAGGTTTGAATAAATCAATCAACTCTATTCTCAAGTCTTCTCATGACTTATATCAAATTTGCCTTGTAAGCTTCCACAAAAGCTCACACTAATATGTCAACAAGTCCTCTCTAGAACTTGTTCAATCTGGTCAACAGGTCTTCACCAAGACTAACCTCAAATATGTATTGTAAGCTTCCTCAAAAGCTTACTCACCTCAACTCAATCTAATATAAAATTTTCTTCAATCACACAAACAAGTTTCACACAAAAAATTGTTCAATCTCACAGAAACATATAAAGAATTGTTAGATACTCAATATGCTTCACACTCATCACAATGCTTAACCACTTTCAATTTATTTCTCAAATAAAATAAGAATATAGAACAATTTGTTTCACAAAATTAGAACTATCACTTTAACATTTCCACTTGACTAGGCTCAATCAACTCCACTCAATCAATCACTCAATGATATACTCCTTGCTTACAAACCCTAGTTTAAGCATATGAACACTCACTCAATTATTTCCAACAATGCTTATCAACCAATCTCACATAACAATATACTCATGTTATTTCACAAACCCTAGTTTAAGATAGTTTACAACTTCACATAACAATGATACTCATATTCTTGCACAAACCCTAGTCATGCATATGAAGGTTCATTCAATATTTCCAACAATGCTTATCAAACAAGGTTTCTATCTTCAAACTTTATTCCAGAAAAATATTTTAACAATCAAACTCAACAATGCTTATAAAACAACCCTTTTCACTCCAACTTAGCATTCACAACATCCAACAATCACTCACAAGGAAGATGTGCCCATACCTTTTTGTTTGAGGAAGAAATACCCTTAAAAACCTGTCCCAATCACAATTATTCTCTTTGCCAATTTTAAGGGTTAGGTAGTAAAAACATTTTTAGAAGTTAACCAATAATTTCCTCACAAATTATTTTCACCATTCACAACATGAGAAATCAATTAACCTTATTACTCCTTTCAAATATTAAACAAAAAAAAACTTTATTTTGAAATAATATTCAAAACCATCTAATGCCTTATCACTTAATTCAATATTCTAATCACTAAAGATCAAAATAAAAAATCAACTTTCACAACCCTTATATCTCCCTAAAAACCTTATGCCAAAACAACCTTAGGACAAAGATTAAATTGAAAAATTTAAGTACCTTTTGCCCTTGGTGGGAATCGAACCCACTCTATGCTTCCACCAATGCCCTAGTTGTGGCTCCAACCATTGTGTGATCTAGAAAATCACCTTGGGAGCAAAGAGCACCACGTGCTCTATATCCTCCCATATTGGCACCTAAACAAAAATGTGCTGCTTCCTTTGGCACCCAAGCAAAACACTCATGAAAACTACTGTCGAGATTCGATCGCGGGTCCTCCCACTTACCAAATCCTTAGCTCACAACCGTTTGCCACCAGGCCAACCTGCTAGATGGATATGAGGCTTAGAGCCTCACCAAATTTATTCCTTCACTGGTGCACACAAGATAAATTTTTTTGTCTTCTTCCTCACACGAAATCGCATTAATCACATTAATTGCAGGCCTTTTAGAATTCGAACGAATGTAGATTTCTAACCACTAAGGCATATGATATTTATACCATTATGACCCCATTGTTTTTAGACGTTGGCGGAGGGATTTTATTTATGACATTGACACATTTATTTTTGCCTTGCAACCCTAACTTTAGGATTAATTAAATTAAATTATAATTTAATTAATAATAAAATTATTACAATTAACTTATAATTAATTTAATAACCATAGGGTTAATTAAATTAAATTACAAATTAATTTATAATGAAATTATTATAATTAATTTAATTACTTTGGGTCTTTCCATTAGATATTTAATATTATAATATTATTTTTCTTGGGCCTTCTAACTTCTCCTATAGACACCTTCTTATTTCTAAAACTGATTCTTGAAGTCCTTCCTCTTGCACTGCTCATTGAAACTGAATTTTGACATCAATGACAATAAATATTGCTCATATTTCCAACAATATCCCACTTTTTCATTGATAGCAACCCATTTTTATTTTACCATTCCTTTTACCTTTTCTATTTTGCTCCCCCTGAGAAATTGCTCCCCTTGATTGAATGCTCTCCCCCTAACTCAGATATCTCTCCCTTTGTCATCAATGGCAAAGGGTCACCTTTGGGGCTCAAGGTTAAGAATGAGACTCTTAGCTTAGCCCTTCCCCCACCTCCTCTTGAGGTGGTTAATTTTGGGGTAGGATTATTTCTAATCCTAGCATGCACTGATCTTTACCTTTGTCCAGTTTCCTCATTTGATCCTTCTAATTTCTCTGACTATTTATGTTATTGCTTGTCTTTGGAATTTTTGCTCTACACAACTTTGCTATATGTCCATCATTATTGTACTTATAACACTTGATGTTGTTATTCCTTGGAGGTGTAAATGTCTTGGGATTTCTCCTGGTGAAACCATATCTATTCTTGTCATGAACCTTGCAATTCACTGCCTTGTAACAAAATTGATTACAAGAGTAGAAATACCCATGAAAAAGTTACCTATTGTTGAAGCTTCCATATTCCTATTTTCCATGTGTCCTACACTATGTAACCTTGTGCCCAAACCTATGATATGAGAAGCATCATCCATTGAAATTGCCTTGCCTTGATCCCATGGGTCTTTTAGTCTCTTTCACCCTATTCAGGTTCCTGTTCCATATGTTCCTCATTTGTGCATGGTTCCTTTCCTTGTTAAACTTTCTATTATCTAACTCATCCTCAGAAGTCTCACTTTCTCTTATACTCTCTTCTTCTGAAGTTTCTTCTTCTTCAAAACTTGAGGTTGACTCCTGTATCGCTCCAAATTTTTCACATTCTTACCTTCAGGCTATAGGATTCGCGCCCAGAAGGGGGATGCGAGAAGGATGGGACAATACCTCGGACTGAGAGGCCCTTTGAAGGTCGCGCCTCTCGGGGAGGGGTATAAGGGTGAATTTTTGATGGATGGTGGGTTCACCAGGAAAATTTTGAGTGGTAGTTTCCACACCTAGGTTGAGAGTAGGTTTGATGTGTTCATTTTATACTTTAATCATTCAATTCCTAGGTTTGGCCAAGATGAATCTAAGCTATTCTATATGCCAATGCTGATTTATATGAATACAGAAAACATGAATAAGTGCTAAACATAGAAAGTATGCTAAATAAGACAGAATATACCTGATTCCGGATGTCTGATGAAGATTCTAAGGTTTGTAGAAGTCCAAATCATCTCAAATCATACGTAATCATCTGAAATTGCACAGAATCATCTCAGATCTTAGTCGGTCATCTGAGATCAGACGAGATCATCGTCGATCCGACGAATTCGTGAGACAAATTCGTCAAAAACCTGCAGTCACAGAAATAGATACCAAAAACCAAAAATGCAACTCGCAAAAGCAAAGGGAAATGATAGAAATGATAGTAAATTTGCCTAAATGATAGATCCAGATAGTAATTAAAAGAAATGCATTAATTTAATAATTTTTTTTAACTTTATCATGCATCTATGCTAAATGAGGTGAACTCCAGGATGCAAGAATAGAATAAACCAAGTTAATGCATAAAGAAATGAAGATAGAAGATAAAGAAATGCAAACTCCAGGCTCTGATTGCCCCCAATCTGGACTACAGTCGAGATCACCTCTAATCATACGAGATCATCACCGATCTACGACAGGATCGTCCAAAATCATCTGGAATCGCCTACGACGATCCGAGCTTGCTCCGACTAAAAAATAGTAAAATCCTGCAAGAAAACTTGAAATACGCAATGCAAACGAAGGTGTGAAGGTGTTCTAATGCACGAAAAGTTAAAGTTGCAAGGAAATCAATCATCCAGGGGGTTCAGGGGGATAAACTGAGAAAATCCTAGTTTATATAGGATTAGGGAGAGGTTAGGAGGTTGGAGATCATCCCAATTTGGGAGATCTCCAATGGGGAAGACTCTAACCGCGCAGACACGCTTTTTGCCCAAGTTAGAGAAGTTGTTGAACAGAAGCTAATTATGAAAATTTGGTTTTGGGACGAAATCGTCTGGACGTTCTGTTCCAGATGAATTCGTTAGATCTGGGATGATTTCATCTGATCATCGACGATATCGTCCAACGGTCAAAACAAATCCTAAAAATGGCACGAAAAACAAGGGGAGCGGGTAACGGGCGGTTTGGGTTAAAATTCAAATTTTTATCTTTTTACTAAGGTTTAACTGTGCCAATTTTAGGGTGCTACATTTTGCCCCCTCTTTAGTAAATTTTCTCAGAAAAAAATGCGTTAAAGACGAGTTTTTCCCATTTTACGAGAAAGCAAAAATTTACTCCATTTCTATAGAACCGTTCTATCCGAAACAAAATTCAAAGAAAAATTTACTCAATTTTGAAATTAAAATAATTTTATCTTAAAGGTTTATTAGTTTTTTGTTTTAGGGGATTACTAAATTAGGAGTGGAAATACGAGGGGAGAGATGACATAGGCTCGAGGGGAGGTGACCGACTAGCAAGTCGGTTAGCATGTGGAGAGATGCCACAAGTACGACGGACATGGGGCTATGACACCCTAGCAGAGAGGTGGTATCCGGGGTCACCCCCTTTACCGATAGGGGAGATGGCTCCCACACTAGAGGACATATGGAGGATCTTGAGGATCCCCATACAGGGATGGTTGATGACTCCTAGACCAATCGAGCCAGGCGATGATGAGGTTGAGCGGAGACCCGAGCTTCACCCTAGAGAAGGGTGGAGTGAACATCGAGTCTCTAAGGCAGATGCCTGGGGCATCTAGGTTGACTCAGGTGTTGGTAGGGGTAGTGGGTGGCTTACTGCTATGCCACCAGAGTGGGTGCAGATTACCCTGGCTCCTTTCAGATGTGGTCTGTGACATGAGAGACCACGGATACAGATATGCATGGGGTAGCTTTGTACTATGCCGCTTGTATAGGATCCTACACGGGGTCGTATACAAGGGAGGCCGATGTCTGGTTGTGACATCACTACTACAGGTTTGGTGCTGGGAGCACATCACGGTGCGGAGGCCGGTAGGGCTCCCACTGATAAGGGTTGATCGGGAGAGGCCCCAAGTTTTCTATTGGTGGTTCCAGAGAGGGTCACAGCGGCGGATAGATCTATCGATGTCACGAAGGTTGCTAGATGACCTCATCCTAGACTAGATCACCTAGAGGCCATGGAGAGAGCATCCAGGGTGGGCAGAGGATGGGAAGAGCTGGCTCGCATCGGGAGGAGTCTCTGGCTGAGGATGGAGCGAGGAGAGGTAGAGCTCCACCGCTACGACCGAGTTTTATGGTAGTTCGGTCTTCAATAGGGGATCCCTTCTCTTAGGGATTATGAGTACTCCCAGACTATTCGAGATAGTACTACACTGAGCGGGGCTCTAGATATGCAATGATTCTAGAGTCAAGATGCGGATGATGCCCCCATCTAGCCAATGGATGGTGACGATGCTAGGGTTGCCGATGGATACGATGCTTGGTACGTAGGCATCCACCCTCCTCGGATGACGAGGGCATAGGGTCCGGTGCATGCCATGGTGCGACGGATGGGGAGGCAACGTCAGGCTGCTATTGAGGTAGCACGAGGTCACGAGGGAGAGAGCAACGACGGTCTCCATAGGAGAGACGCCAGAGGATGGCACAGGCTCCATAGAGGCCACAGGAGACAGGGAGGGAGGAGGAGAGATTCCCTTCTCAGCAGGGGGAGAGGCCACCATCGCCCGATAAGGGCAAGGGTATCGAGGTGGGGGAGAGCAACGAGATGGCGGCTCTTCGGGCTGAGAATGCCCACCTCGGGCTTAGGTGCAGACACTACAAGATGAGGCTACACGTCTCAGGGCTCAGAGCGGAGGGGCGAGCACTCAAGATCTGGCATGGGCTATTGCTCAGACCACATTCTACCAGGGGTTGTACTATCACATGGTTCTAGAGGGGCAGAGGATACCATTGCCAGCCCCCATTGCAGAGCCGATCATGATGGGATCATCGAGGACATCCTCACGATCGACGATGAGGACCCGAGACACAGCTCGGACCTCTATGGGACCACCTCCTCCACCTCAAGGTGGGAGAGGAGATGAGGCTGAGAGCTCGAGGGCTTCTCGAGGCTAGCTGCTATAGACTGTAGATTGTATATATTATTATTACTTTTTGAGGGGATTGAGTATGCCAGGGTATTGATTGTGGCATACCAATCCAGATGATGTACATAATTGATTAATATATATAGATTGTCTTTTTGATGATATGACTTGTGTATATGTTGTATGATGCTTTAATTTTGAATTTTGTGATTGATTATTCATGTAATTATGTCGTTGGAAATAAATTATAATTTTATGTCATGCCATAAAATTGTAAATGAAATAATCTGATGTGAATAAATTGGTTGTTTTGTGGTGTGATTTGATGAAAATAAAAGGGACTTCTAACAATAATTTCAAAGGACATTGTCGTTGTTATAGACCATTTCATGGAGTCGCCGCTCACTAGGTCGTCAAGCTAATCCCAGTATAGAAATATTGCTAAAAGTAAAAGGGTGCTTAAGAGACTGTCTTAAGACTTTGTGTTGTGATGATGAAAAATGGTGATGGTGATGATTTGTTTTCAGATTTTCATAAAAATATTATGCATGAGATATTAAAGAAATATGATTTTTGCTAGGCATAAATTCCTAAGTGTGATAAAATTTTTGAATAAGTCCCTAGGAACTATACCATCATTGCAAAATTGAATGTTGACATAATGACATAAAATAGAAAAATTTGCGTTCTTTTTAAAGCACAATTGGGTAACATAATGATGTAAGCCATATGTTTTTATGAATTTAAAATGAATGGGAAATAAAATGAGAACAATGGTTTGCGCTAGGCATAGAATTATAGGTATAGACTTATACCATCATCGCGAAATCCAAAAAAAGAATTTGATATTTTAGTTTTATTGCATGATTGATTTTTTGGTTTTGAGATAAACAGAAAATAATAATATATAAACATGACTTTATTTACTAGGTTTTTGAAGATGTGAAAGAAAATTTTTGTTTGTTGGAAAGACATATATTTAATTGTTTTTATGCTAAGCAAATGTTCTTAAATAAGAAGATGAAATGATTCGAAAAGAATTGCAGAGATATTTTAAATTATCTCAAAGACAAAATGTAGATTTATAAGGAACCCTCATGTGCAAATGTGAGTTCATTACCGATCTTGATTTATCATAATGATACAAAATCTCTCAAATACAAATGTGTGTGCAATTGTATTGTTCATTCACCAATTTTGAGCAAGAGAATTTGATACAAGTAATTTGAATTAACCAAATAAGGGTTCATTGACCATGATTTATATGCATGTAACCATACCAGGACTACTATGTAAGTCGGGTCATCAAGAGCTAGCTAATCCATAAGCCGACATAGGTCTATACAAAAGAAGGTCGCTAATGTGACAGACATATCACCACGCTAGGGATTACCCAAGGCCAAGCGGGTTGGGCACAAACCACCTGTTATGGGGCTTACCTCACAGTTTTCGAATAATTGAGAATTCCAGGGATTCAAGCTCATTCACCCTTCTTTTCTTTTCAAGGGGTAGGGAAAAGGATTTTATTGCTTTTTGCTTTTCTTTTCTCGTTTGCTTCTTTTCTTTTTTTTTGTATTTTTGCTTGGAACTAAGATAATGCTGAAATATTGCTGCGATGGTACAAAATAATATTTTTCTTTTTCTCATTTTCTTTGACTTTTTCTTTTGCTTCCTATACTAGGGATACTTGCTCGGATTGGTTGTAGAGCAAGGGATTTTTATTCTGGGTAGGGGTGAGCTTGTCCTTTTGTCAATTCTCAAAGATTCTAGACCATGTGCATGATAGGATAGCAGGGGAAACTTTTCGCTCAAGAAACCACTTCTACTATGTAGCATCATATCGAATTTGCAATGAAATCATTTTAATGTGAAGAGATATACTTGGTTCAAGTAAATAACAAGATCAGTTCTTCTATGCTCAAAACTTTATTTAATTCAACTGTGGACTTTGATATAAGAGAGATTAATAATCATACCAAATAAAATCAAGATATTTATGCATGTGAGTGTGAAAGTGCGGGATTCCAAATAAATGCTAATTTATCCAAAATAATTGAAAATATAACTGCAATACTTCAAGAATTGACAGGTACGAAAATAAAAAATGTTTTGAAGATTTTGATGATTTTGAAGTTTTTATATTTTGATTTTGATTGATGAATTGAAAGAATAAATACTGTTACTATTTTTGAAAATTTTTATATGGATGACTAAAATGAAACAATATGCAAAATAACAATATATACAAATGATGAAATGACCAAATGTTATGCATAATAGCGCTTAAGATGCATAATGTTCATAGGTTCTTTAAGATCTTTACCATCTAAGGTAGCTAATCGGTATGCTCCCGATCCAAATTTAGCAGTGATGATATACGGTCCAAGCCAGTTGGGCTCAAATTTACCTTTAAGGTCTTTAGTTGCATTAGTATTTTTTTGATTTTCTTTTAAGACAAGGTCGCCGATCTCAAAGGATCGATGATGAACTTTCTTGAGGTATGCTCGCTTGAGCTTGTTTTGGTAGGCACGAAGATGCTCCAAAGCATTGATGCGCTTCTCATCTAGGAGTTCCAGCTGACTAAATCTGCCAACACGATATTCATCTCCTACTTCAATATCTTGAAGTAGTAGAGCCAAAGAAGGAACTTCTAATTCAAAGGGAAAAACAGCTTCAGTGCCATAAACCAAAACAAAAGGTGAAGTACCTGTGGGGGTGCGAACGCTAGTTCGATAAGCCCACAAAGCAGGATATAATTGGATGTGCCAATCTCGACCAGATTTATTGACCAATATTTTGAGGATTTTGATTAATGTTTTATTAGATGCTTCTGCTTGGCCATTACCCTGAGGATAATAGGGAGTGGACCAACGATGTTGAATTTTATATTTTTGACATAATTTTTTGACATCTTTATTTTTGAAACAAGTTCCATTATCTGAGATGAGATTTGCAGGAATTCTGAACCTACAAATAATTTGATTAAAAATAAACTTAGAAACTTGGGTTCCAGTGCAAGAAGCTAAGGGCATAGCTTCAACCCACTTCATGAAATACTCGATGGCGGTTATGATGAATTTGTGTCCATCAGATGACACAGGGTTGATTTTTCCAATGATGTCTAAGCCCCATTTTGAAAAGGGCCAAGGAGATGAAATAGCCTGTAGTTCTTGTGCAGGCGCATGGACAAGGTCAGCATGTTTCTAGCACTTGTCGCAATGGCGCACATAATCATGTGCATCATTCTCCATGGTAGGCCAAAAATATCCTATCCTAAGGAGCTTCTTAGCAATGGCGCTACCACTAAAATGTCCCCCACAAGATCCATCGTGGGCTTCACTCAAAGCTGATCTAGATTCTTCTAGATTCAAACATCTCAGTAGGATGCCTTCAAAAGATCTCCTATACAAGGTATTACCAATAATCACGAAGTGACTTGCTCGTCTACGTAATAACCGATGCTGGTTGCTATTACAACCTTCAGGAAAGGTCCCATTTTGAAGAAAATTAAATATATCAGTGTACCATGGTTCAGGAGTAGTTTCGTTGATTAGAAACACATCCAAAGGTTCTAAGCATGATTTATTTGAAGTGGGTTCCTGGAGTCGATGAATAATGATGGTAGCATATTCGTCATCTAACTCCAAGGGCAAAAGAGATGCAGCTGCAGCCATAGCGTCACCCGCACGGTTGCTAGTTCGAGGAATAGCTTCCAAGGTAACTTGATCAAATAAAGATAATAATTGTAAGACATATGCTTTATATGGACGTAATTTATCATCTCTGGTCTGATAAACATCATTGATTTGATTTATGACAAGTTGAGAATCATCGAAAACCAATAGATTTTTAATTTTTAGTGCCAAGGCAGCTCGTAATCCAAGGATTAGAGCCTCATATTCAGCAGTGTTATTAGTGCAAGCAAACGTTAATTTAAAGGACAGAGGTATAAGATGTTTCTACGGAGATATTAAAATAATACCTGCACCAGCCCCACTCATGCATCGGGCTCCATCAAAGTATAGGGACCATTGCTCTGGATGGTCTGCCTCTAGTTTAAGGCATTCATCAAGAAACTCAATGATGAGGGGATGGGTAGACTCTAAGGGTGCAGCAACTAATTGATCTGCTATGATTTGACCTTTAACAAACTTTTGTCCTATAAACGTGAGTTCAAACTCGCTTAGCGCAAGAACCCACTTTGTTGTGCGACCAGATAAATAAGGTCGACTCATGAGATATCGCAAAGGGTCGAATTTAGCAATAACATACGTTTTTTGACTGAGCATATAATGGCATAATTTTTGTGTAGAAAATATGACTGCGAGACATAACTTCTCTAATACTGTATAGCGAGTTTCATAACTGATTAAGGTTCTGCTAATGTAATAATTAGCACGTTCTTTCTTCTCATCGTCAAGTTGAGCTAACATAGCTCCTAAGGCAAAATCGAAGCAAAAATGTACAAGATAAATGGACGATCAGATCTAGGTGGTGAAAGCACCGGTGGTTTAAGGAGATATTGTTTGAGGAGTTCAAATGCTTCCTGACATTCGTCGTCCCAATGAAAAGAGACATCTTTCTTAAGAAGCTTAAGAAAGGGTCCTGTTTTGTCCGCCAACTTATCGATGAAGCGACGAATAGCTTGAAGCTTACCTTGTAGACTTCGTAATTCAGATATATTTGTGGGTGTGGGCATATCAGTGATAGCCATGATCTTGAGAGGGTCAATTTCAATGCCACGTAAAGAAACTATAACCCCCAATAATTTACCGGACTTAACTCCGAATATACATTTGGCTGGATTTAATCGGATAAGATATTCCCTTAACCGATCAAATACTTTTCTCAAGTCATCTAAATGATCATCTTCTTTGATGGAACGAGCTATAATATCATCTACATAATCATGTAGAATATCATGCATCATATCGTGAAAGATATAAGTCATGGCTCGTTGATATGTTGCACCTGCATTCTTCAAACCGAATGGCATCACTTTCCAACAAAAGGTTCCCCAAGGGGTAATAAAGGTTGTTTTAGCCTGATCTTCAGGAGCTATCCTGATCTGATTATAACCAGAGAATCCATCCATTAGGGATATCATTCCACTCCCAACTAGTAAAATCAATGATCTGATCCATGTTGGGAAGAGGAAAATCGTCTTTAGGGCATGCAACATTAATATCTCTAAAGTCTGTGCAAACCCTAACTTTGGTAGCTTCTTTCTTAGTTACTGGAACTACATTCGAGATCCATTCAGCATAATCAATGGCTTGTATAAAAATAACCTTCAAGAGTTTTTCTAATTCCCCTTTGACTAGTAAGGCCACTTTAGGATGCATTTTTCTAAGTTTCTGTTTAACAGGTTTAGCATCCGGATGGACTACTAGGTGATGCATAACTACGGAAGGGTCTAATCCTGGCATATCTTCATATGTCCAAGCAAAAACGTCTTCATATTCTTTAAGGAATGCAATGTATTTATCTTGTTTTTCTTGACTCAATTCTGATCCAATGTTGATTATGTGAGGGTTATCTTCGGTTCCAATGTTAATTTTTATGACGTTTTCTACTTCCATGTGTAGATCTCTCTCAAAATTAGGTGGGGTGGGTGAAACACCCAATTCTTGTAATTCTTCCAAGGTTAGCTTGGATAATTCGTCTTGAGGAGTCGTGGCCTCAAGCTGGGCTATACTAGGTATAGAGCCATCGAAATAAAATCCGTTATGTAACAATTCCTCAATGGAGACATCATGGAAGATATCTCCCTCCAACTCATCGTCGGATTCAGCAATCATCTCAGGGTAAGCTATGGATAGCATATTACATGTAAATGGGTTATTCATTAAATGCAAAGCATCATGTTTATCCAAATAATCTTGGTAACATATGAGATGGTCATCATCCTCAAATGGGAAGGGCTGACCTTTACTAGGAAATAGGCCCACACCACATCGGGCAGGCCATGGTTCTACCTCAAAAGGTTCTTTCATACCATTCTAGAAAGGTCCCAAACCTTTCCCTTTATATCCCAATTTAAGCATTATAGGCTTAGCTTTAATATACTCATTAGCAAAATAACATCGAGCATATCCATCATAATGAGTCTTGATGTTTCTAGGTATTCTTCCCCAATCATATCCCTTATAAATAAAAGCACAGCTCCCGACTTGGTAAATACTTCCCATAGGCTATGGGAGGCCCAAAGTACGAGGAGAGGGTGGCAAATTATTTAAAATAAGGGAATCTTGCATAGCAACGTTTGTTTTCTCTGATATAAGAATTTTAGATAAATCGGGTAAGAGCTCATCAGTAAGAGCGTAAGAGGTAGAAGGAACATTTCCTACATCTTTGGATGCGGAAAATATGCCTCTGGTAGGTGTAGATGTTGTAGAGATGTCTATGGATGGATCTATAGGTATGGAAGTTATAGGAGTAAAACAAGAAGCATTGGTTGTGGGTTTAGGATCCTTTTGAGGTCCTAATGTGGTTTGTTCGGAAGATGGTTGAACTATATGTAGAGGTGGAGTTGATGGAGTAGATGATGTTATGAGTGTGTGTTTCACACGTTTAGATGGATGATTAGAATTAGGATGTGTGGATGATAAAGCAGGGCAAAATTGAACTCCAATAGGTTCTGCCAAAGCACACATATCAAAGGGTCTAGGATCACCATGAATGGTAACCAATTGATTCTTAAATTTGAATTTAACACACTGATGTAAAGTTGAGGGAACAACTCGCATCGCGTTGATCCAAGGGTGACCCAAGAGTATATTGTATGATGCAGGGCAATGTACAATAAACACGGTCATGTCTAAGGTTCTTGGACCAACTTGCAATGGGATAGTAATAACTCCACATGTTTCTTGTGTTTCGTCATTGAAGGCTTTTATGATCATATCAGTTCTTTTCATTTCATCACTTCTAAACCCAAATCTTTGGTAGAAGTCAAAAGTGCAAATGTTTAAAGATGAACCATTATCAATCAAGACTCGTTTAACTCCTACATCTCCAATTAGGGCAGTAATATATAAGGGGTTATCCTTATGTAAACTATGTTGTGGTATATCTCTATCCCGAAAGTCAATACAATCGACTTCTCGAGTTATGATAGTATTGGACATGGCTTCAAGTTGAATATTTTGTGGTACCATCATTTGGCTTAATGTGAGCATTAATTCATCCCTATGTGTAGGAGAAGATCTTAAAAGGTCCAAAAGGGAAATTCTAGTTGTAGTATTTGATAATTGTTCATTAATATTATAAGGAGGTTTAGGTTGAACATTAGGCGCATGATTCCATTTATTAGGAATTTTCAAAACAAATGGAGCTGATCCATCATTCTGAGTTTGATCTTGTTGAGAATTTTGAGCCTGTTGTCGAGTAACAACTCCGATGGTACCTACAATATTATTTTGTGGATGATGAATGGGTCTTGGTCTAGCATTTATGGCTTGTTCATTAGAAAGTAATTGGTGAGAAGATGGTCTAGTAATGACTCTTCTTGGAAATGGTTCTTCCGGAACCATAGAATTTGTGATAGGTTGAATAGCATCTGATTCATCTTCAGAACTATTCGATTGATTTGAGGTGATTTCCATGTCACTTTCAGTCTCGTATTCTGTATCACTAAGATCAGGTGTCCGAATATTATATAGAGGTCTGGTCGTAACCATGGATAAAGTTGTGTCAAATATTTGCGGATCATGAGTAGGTAAATGTCCACTAATAGTCCCTACATATCGGGTAGGAGGGGGAACATTATGATGCTCAATTTGATTAGCCACCTCTTTACCATGCTTTGGTAAAGGATGTTGAAATATGTCCAATGATTGATTGGCATTCTGATTCTGATTTTGGGGGATGTTCTTTTGAGCATTATTAGGAGGATTTTGTTTAGGTTGAAAGGCTTGCACCTCCATCTCATTGTTATCAATTAAATCTTGTATTTTATGTTTTAATATTTTACAAGAGTTGGTAGCGTGTCCAGGTCCTCTATGGAAATCACAGTGTAAATCAGCTCTGTATCCGGGTATAGTTGGATCAGGTTCCCGGATATTTGGTAATTGGATCAAACCTCATTCTAATAATTGCGGGAGAATGGTTGATAAAGGTTGATTTAACCTAGTAAATTCTCGAGGTGGTTTATCAAGAGGTTTCAGTATAAACTTCTCTGTTGTTTTCGCAGCATTAACAGTAGCGATATTTCTACTATCAGTGACTCCATCACCCACAACTTGTTTATTTTTATATTGATTTCTGGATGTTTTCTCATCATCTTTCTTTTTAAGCTGACCTCTCCTAATGAGAGCATCTTCCACTCTTCGAGCTAAATCTATAGCTTGATCGAAGGTGGTCAAGGTAGCAATTGATAACTCATAGGATAGTTGTTCTTGTAAATTATTGATAAAGATATCCAACATTTCTCGATAAGGTAACACAAAGTGCAATTTTCCTATCAACTGTCTCCATCGAGCTAGGAAATCAGCAAAACATTCATCTTTGTCTTGTTTTAGGTTGTACAAATCTTTAATGGTTACATGCCTTTCAATGTAGGCACTAAATTGATGCACAAAAGACTCGGCTGTCTCTTCGAAATTCCTCAAAGAATGAGTGGGTAATTGATAATACCACTCTAATGCCATTCCTCCTAAAATTTTTGGGAACATTTTTAGTAATAACAAATCATCATGTGATATATCATGACATGCTATCCTAAACATACGAAGATGCTCTATGGGATCTTCGGTTCCTTTGTATATAGGTAGGACAGGCATAGGAAAGTGTTTAGGATATGGTTGTGCTACAACTATAGGATCTAGAGGCTGACTACACATCTCTCGATAATTGTACGAGGGACGGTAGGGATCTATCTGGTCCATGCGGGAGACTAACTATTTCACCATGGCTTCCAGATTACTAGTTTGTCCACCATATTGGTTCGGTGGTACGATGTGAGCGTATGATGGCGTGACGTAAGGATTAGATGCTATATTGTTATTATGCAAATGGTTGGTAGGAAGAGTATTATGAAGAAGATTTGTTGTAGCATTATGTTGTATCCCAGATTGTTGGAAATTGGTGTTTGGTTTTGTTTTAGGATTTTGTTGATTTGAGGTATGTTGATCAATAACTTGGCGAAATAGAGCAGTGAATGAAGGTTTCTTTTGTGTGGGAATAACTCTAGGCTTGGTAACATGCACTCTAGGTGGTTGGGTAACCTGTTGTTGTTGCATGTTCTAGATTATAGCGGCCATATCCAAATTGGATGGTCCAACTTGATCACTTTCTTGATCAACGAAGGACAAGGGATTAGTGCGTGTGTGATATATTTCTTCTAGGGTTGCTTGAGTGTCACTAATTTGATCCTTGTCCATATGGACTGCTCTATTAAGGGTGCCAATATTAGTATTGAGGAACTTCCAGAAATGTTCCATGTTCTCAAAAGTAACAGCTCCTTCCGGAGACATTTTAGGGGATGAGGATCCTTCCTCTCTAACAGTTTCTCTTTGTTCATTTCCTTCAAAAAATTCTTCTTCTTGTTGGTCTAGGGTTCCTTCTTCCTGAATTGGGTCTTCAGGAAGGACATCTGGTTTATTTATTGGTTTTCCTAACCAATCTTCTTCTACTTCAATCTGTTTTCCATTCCTGAGTCTAGTCATTATGCTTAAATTTAGATTTTAGCAAATATATATTGATATATATATATATTTGCAACAAATTTGGGAGGTATATATTTTAATTATATACCTACTATAATACTTAAAAGAAAATGTTTTGATTTTTGTTATATTTTTGTTTTGTTTTTGTTTTTATGATAATATTATAAAGAGAACAAACAGTATACTAAATGCAAGAAATAATAATAATAAAAGAATGGCTTAGTTTTCTATAAATAGTTTATAGATGTCATTGATGGGATCAAGTTCATCGAGAGTCATGAAATGCTCCTCTTCAAATTGGAAATGGTTTTTCAAGAATTTGACAAAGTGTGCTATGGTGATGTTATCTACTTCTGACTCTGACTTGTAAAAATAGAGCTCATGGCAATACTCTCGATATAACACAACTCTAGGAACTCTATTCCATCTCTTTCTATCCGTAAGAACGACCTCTTGATCCTCTATACGAGATAGAAATTTATGTACTACAACTGCATTGTCGAGGTATTCCTCAAAGGTGTACAACTCGGAAGACACAAGGGCTCTTTTATCTGCTAACCACCTATGGCAAGCTCTCTGAAGCTCATGATATAAGGTCACTTGATCAGGATCCAGGATTCTATCTAGGACAAACCTCTTGATTTGCCTAAGTTCGGTTGATCTAGATGAAATAAGATTCAATCTCCTATTAAGTTCGTCCCATAAAGGTGGGACTCTATATGTTTGAGATACTCTAAGCAAAGAAGTAATCTCTATAGCTGCTAATTGATTCTCAACATTAATGGTGACAACTCATCTTTTATTATAATCTACCATCTAAATATGATATGCAATCTTAACTTGTTTGTCTGATGATTCTAAATGCATTTATGTTTTGTTTTTTTTTGGATTGTTTTCAAAAGGTTTTTAGTTTTCACGTCGGGTTCACCAAAATGTATCGCTCCAAATTTTTTGCATCCTTACCTTCAAGGCTATAGGATCCACGCCCGAAAGGGGGATGCGAGAAGGATGGGACAATACCTCGGACTGAGAGGCCCTTTGAAGGTCGCGCCTCTCGGGGGAGGGGTATAAGGGTGAATTTTCGATGGATGGTGGGTTCACCAGGAAACTTTTGAGTGGCGCTTCCACACCTAGGTTGAGAGTAGGTTTGATGTGTTCATTTTGTACTTTAATCATTCAATTCCTAGGTTTGGCCAAGATGAATCTAAGCTATTCTATATGCCAATGCTGATTTATATGAATATAGAAAACATGAATAAGTGCTAAACATAGAAAGTATGCTAAATAAGATAGAATATACCTGATTTCGGATGTCTGATGAAGATTCTGAGGTTTGTAGAAGTCCAAATCATCTCAAATCATACGTAATCATCTAAAATTGCACAGAATCATCTCAGATCTCAGTCGGTCATCTGAGATCAGACGAGATCATCGTCGATCTGACGAATTCATGAGACAAATTCGTCAAAAACCTGTAGTCACAGAAATAGATACCAAAAACCAAAAATGCAACTGCAAAAGCAAAGGGAAATGATAGAAATGACAGTAAATTTGCCTAAATGATAGATCCAGATAGTAATTAAAAGAAATGCATTAATTTAATAATTTGTTTTAACTTTATCATGCATCTATGCTAAATGAGGTGAACTCCAGGATGCAGAAATAGAATAAACCAAGTTAATGCATAAAGAAATGAAGAGAGAAGATAAAGAAATGCAAACTCTGGGCTCTGATTGCCCCCAATCTGGACTACAGTCGAGATCACCTCTAATCGTACGAGATCATCGCCGATCTACGATAGGATCGTCCGAAATCGTCTGGAATCGCCTGCGACGATCCGAGCTTGCTCCGACTGAAAAACAGTAAAATCCCTGCAAGAAAACTTGAAATACGCAATGCAAACGAAGGTGTGAAGGTGTTCTAATGCACGAAAAGTTAAATTTGCAAGGAAATCAGTCAGCCAGGGGGTTCAGGGGGATAAACTAAGAAAATCCTAGTTTATATAGGATTAGGGAGAGGTTAGGAGGTTGGAGATCATCCCAATTTGGGAGATCTCCAATGGGGAAGACTCTAACCACGTAGACACGCTTTCTGCCCAAGTTAGAGAAGCTGTTGAAACAGAAGCTAATTATGAAAATTTGGTTTTGGGACGAAATCGTCTGGACGTTCTGTTCCAGACGAATTCGTCAGATCTGGGATGATTTCGTCTGATCGTCGACGATATCGTCCAACGGTCAAAACAAATCCTAAAAATGGCACGAAAAACAAGGGGAGTGGGTAACGGGCGGTTTGGGTTAAAATTCAAATTTTTATCTTTTTACTAAGGTTTAACTGCGCCAATTTTAGGGTGCTACAACTCCTCTCCTTGTTTCTTTTGTACCTAATCAAAAACAAGACCTATTTTGCTTGTTGTAGGTTTTTGTGTCTTGATAATCTTATCCAAATTCTTTGAGCTTATTCCAAACCTATATAACCTATCCGTAGACTCATTTAATTCCTTCCTTAGTGAAGCTACTTCATGCTCCAAACTTTCACACTCTAAGACCTTTGCTTCTAACCTATATTTGAACTTCCTTGTCTTAGCCATTGACTTATTTAGATCCTCTATAAGCTTTCCTTTCTCTTCATCATATTCTTAAAATTGAAGCTTAAGTTGGGAGTTTTGCTTTCTTACCTTCTTTAATGCATCAAGAGCATGAATAAGCTCTCCATCAAGATCAACTTCTCCCTTCTCTGATTCTTCCTCTATTTGTTTACCTTTGAAAACATCTTCATTCTTTTCTGACTTGTCTTCTTCAGGATCACCTCCTCCTTCTTCTAGTGCTATAAGAATATTCTCTTCTAGTGTATCTTCATATTCATCATCACTGAAACTTAAACCACTCTTTGAACAACTATCCTCAAGATGAACAAAGTTACCACATCTAAAACATTTGAGAATTATTGGTGTTATTTTCCTAATCACTTATTTTTCTTTTGCCAAAAATAGAACTTCATCTCTATCATTATCTAAGGAACTATCATCACTATTAGTTGAGTAATTACTTGCCTTATCTGCATAGAAAATATTCTTATGCATTTGGAAAAAATTCTTTCCTTGTGTACCTTGTCCATCCCTATTTTTATTTTGATACTTGTGCCTTCCTACATCCCTATTATTATGATCATGTTTCTCATCACCACTACTATTTCCAGCTTCTATACAATCAGATGCATAGCGACCATATTTTCCACATTTAAAACATCTAACTGATTTCGTACCTTTATATTTTCTTGAGTTTTTGTTCCTTTTTCCATAATTGTATTCTTCATCATTGGATAGCTCATTGCTTGAATCTGACTTCTTACCCTTAGTCTTCTTAGTGGCTTTAAATGTTGCTTCTTTATGGGGAATAGGTTCCACTTTTATTCTTATCTCAAATGTTGTGAGAATGCCATGTAATTCTTCTCTTATAAAATGATCAATATCTTTTGACTCTTCTATAGCTGAAATAGTTTCACTAATCCTCTTTGGAATTGACCTTAGAATCTTATCACACGCATTAGGTTATAAAACTTTAAGCCCAAGTCCTTGCATGGAGCTAACAACCTCATCCACACGAAGTAGATATCCTGCAATATTTTCTTCATCCTTAATTTTTAGGTCTTCAAATGCTCTCTTGAAATTTTGCAACTTTACCCTTTTGACCTTTTTATCTCCTTCATATATGCCTTGTAACTTATCCCAAATATCCTTTACTGATTTGCAATACATAATCTTTATAAAATCTATTTCACGTAAGCCCTTTTGAATTGTATTCATTTCTCTTGAATTGTAATGATGTAGAAGCTTACCATATTTATTTATAGGTGGATTTTTCGATGGTGTGTATCCATATTCAACTAATTCCCATACTTCATTTACAAGTGCCATTGGATGAAACTTCATCCTTGTGCTCCATAGTGTATAGTTATTCCCATCGAACAATGGTTATGAATTTCTTGAGGATCCACTCTGAGAATTCATCTATGTTCTTGTAAGCTTTTCCTTCAAGTTGTTAAACTCTTTCGAAGGAACCCGCTTTGATACCAATTGAAGAACACAAGCTTATACTGAGAGGGGGGTGAATAGTATAAGACCACTTTTTACTTTTTTTTCCCAATCAATATTATGCAATGTATCAATAGCAATATCAACAATAGTAATCAAAGCAATGCATAAACCACCACACACAATAGAGACACCAATTTAACGTGGTTCACCCAATGTGGGCTACTCCACGGAGAAAATATTTCACTAAAATTTTCTCAACAAATCTCTTGGGAATCCTTTCCCTATTACAATGTTTATGGACCTCTGTCCAAAGGAGACACCAATCCCCTAATCAAGTTCGTGGATATCTATCCACAGGAGAACTCTTTCTCCTTAGCTCTAGTTGGTGATCTTCTAGAAGAATTGTTGCCTCCACTACATTGGCTTATGGATCTCTATCCACTGAAGACTCTTACCCTCACATAGAAGACCTATCTTCACTACCCTAGCTAATGGACCTCTATCCACTGGAGACTGTTGTCCTCTATACTCTGTCACCTCCAAATATTACTCTTAGCTCTATCACAAATCTGTACTAAACATAGTCCTTTGATCTAGCACAAATTTGCTCAATATCTATCCTCAAATATACACTAAACACAGTCCTTCGGTCTAGCACAAATCTACTCAATATCTATCCTTAAATTTCACTAAACATAGTCCTTCGATCTAGCATAAATCTGCTCAATCTCTATCCTCTAATCTGCACTAAACATAGTCCTTTGATCTAGCACAAATCTACTCAATATCTATCCTCAAATCTATCCTCAAGCCTTAACACAAAGCTTGAATCAATCACAAATCAAATTTGCTAGATCTGCCCCAAACCTTAATCTAAGGTTTGAACAAATCAATCAACTATGCTCTCAAGTCTTCTCAAAGACTTGTCTCAAATCTGCCTTGTAAGCTTCCACAAAAGCTCACACTAATCTATCCACAAGTTCTCTCTAGAACTTGTCCAATCTACTCAACAAGTCTTCACCAAGACTTACCTCAAATCTGTATTGTAAGCTTCCACAAAAGCTTACTCACCTCAACTCAATCTAACACAAAATATTCTTCAATCACACAAACAAGCTTCACACAGAAACTTGTTCAATCTCACAGAAACATATAGAGAATTGTTAGAGACTCAATATGCTTCACACTCATCACAATGCTTAACCACTTTCAATCTCTTTCTCAAATAAAATAAGAATATAGAACAATTTGTTTCACAGAATTAGAACTATCACTTCAACACTTCCACTTGACTAGGCTCAATCAACTCCACTCAATCAATCACTCAATGAAATACTCCTTGCTTACAAACCCTAGTCCAAGCATATGAACACTCACTCAATTATTTCCAACAATGCTTATCAACCAATCTCACATAACAATGATACTCATATTATTTCACAAACCCTAGTTCAATATAGTTCACAACTTCACATAACAATGATACTCATGTTCTTGCACAAACCCTAGTCATGCATATGAAGGTTCATTCAATGTTTCCAACAATGCTTATCAAACAAGGTTTCTATCTTCAACCTTTATTCTAGAAAAACCTTTAACAATCAAACTCAACAATGCTTATCAAACAACCCTTTTCACTCCAACTTAGCATTCACAACATCCAACAATCACTCACAAGGAAGATGTGCCCATACCTTTTTGTTTGATGAAGAAGTGCCCTTAAAAACCTGTCTCAATCACAATTATTCTCTTTGCCAATTTTAAGGGTTAGGTAGTAAAAACCTTCTCAGAATTTAATCAATAATTTCCTCACAAATTATTTTCACCATTCACAACATGAGAACTCAATTAACCTTATTACTCCTTTCAAATATTAAACAAAATAAAACTTTATTTTGAAATAACATTCAAAACCATCTAATGCCTTATCACTCCATTCAATATTCTAATCACCAAAAATCACAATATAAAAATCAACTTTCACAGCCCTTATATCTCCCTAAAAACCTTATGCCAAAACAACCTTAGGACAAAAATTAAATTGAAAAATTTAAATACCTTTTTCCCTTGGTGGGAATCGAACCCACATTGCGCTTCCACCAGTGCCCTAGCCATGGCTCCAACCACCATGTGAGCTAGGTGCTCACCTTGGGAGCAAAGAGCACCATGTGCTCTATATCCTTCCCTCTTGGTGCCTAAACAAAAATGCGCTACTTCCTTTGGTGCCCAAACAAAACACTCACGAAAACTACCATCGAGATTCGATCATGGGTCCTCCCACTTACCAAAGCCTTAGATCACAACCGTTTGCCACCAGGCCAACCTATCGGATGGATATGAGGCTTAGAGCCTCATCGAATTTATTCCTTCGTTGGCGCACACAAGACAAAAATTTTTGTCTTCTTCCTCGCACAAAATCGCATAAATCACATTAATCGCAGGCCTTTTAGAATTCGAATGAAGGTAAGTTTCTTGCCACTAAGGCATATGGTATTTATACCATTATGCCACCATTATTTTTAGACATTGGTGGAGGGATTTTATTTATGATGTCGGTGCATTTCTTTTTGCCTTGCAACCCTAACTTTAGGGTTAATTAAATTATATTATAATTTAATTAATAATAAAATTATTACAATTAACTTATAATTAATTTAATAACCATAGGGTTAATTAAATTAAATTACAAATTAATTTATAATTAATTTAATTACTTTGGGTCTTTCCATTAGACCTTTAATATTATAATAAAATATTATAATATTATTTTTCTTGGGCCTTCTAACTTCTCCTGTAGACCTTATCTGATCACCTTCTTATTTTTGAAACTGACTCTTGAAGTCCTTCCTCTTGCACTGCTCACTGAAACTGACTTTTGACATCAATGACAACAAATCTTGCTCATATTTCCAACACTCAAGTGTCAACGATATTGCGACTGACTCTAGATCACAAAGGATACCTTGAAACAAAGTACGAACTGACATCAAAATATTTTGCAGGTATAATTCTTGTTATTTATATTCTATTACTTTTCAAAGTTTCAAATTTGTAAATTCTCATCTAATTTTGTTTTTGCAGCTTCCATCGCCAAGTCAAAAAGAGGGTTAATAATTAGTGATGTTAACAATCCAACTCTGAAGGCCATTATCGAGTGCTTCCAGGTAATATTGATTCTAATTGGAAGACTAGAAATTCCCTTTTGGGCACTGGCCTATATTGTTCATTTTGAGAAGAATCAAAAGTTTGATTGGTGCATGTAATTTAAGATCGTATCAGGGATGAGTTGCATTGCATTCAAATACAAACCAACAAGACACAACCCATTGTGGGTTTTGTTAATTTTATTTTAGCACTCTATTATGAGTCTTTTCATGAATTACAAACTACTCTTGTACCAAATGTAGTGCATGCAATACTACAAGCTATTGCAATGACAAAATAGGAATTGAAGGTGATTCTAAATTTTATTTTTTTATCACAATGAGTGTTTTCATGATTTTATCACATTTTATTTTTTTTTAATTTTCTTTTCATGTAAATGTAGGGTAGGGCAACCATTACAATGAATAAACAAGATGTTACCAATAGGGATCACAAAAAATAACAAACTAGTGATTCTAAAGACTCTGGATCAGAAGTGACACTATTACAGAGGCTGTCTAAACATTCGATGCAAGTCGCTACTCCTGGGGGTTCTCGTACACCTATGTATGCACAAAATATGTAGCCTAAATCTAGTGCAGTCATCCCATCATCCATTAACACCCAAATTCAACACATTTCATCATCTTCAGGTAAATATACGTGTATTTTATTTAAATTAAGATTTTTTCCTATTTTATTTTCTAAAAATTTGTAACAAAATATTTTGAATTATTTTTAATCGATTCTCAAGATCAACACCAAGTACAAAATTAAAAATAAGAGGCCATATGCCACTACTACCTCCATCACAACCACCACTTGCATCATAGCCACTGCTCGCACCACATTCATCACTTCCACCACATCAATGACAGACACAACCTACACAAATGTGAGGCCAAATGCATGTTGGAAAATAATTATTTTCATAGAGATCACAGGAACACACACCAAGTTCTAGGTATGGGTTCTCATAGAGATCACAGGCACCAACATGAAGTTCTGGGTAGGGCTGGTCATCTTTTACATTTAACACAAATTCACAAGCACTGGAAGTTTTAAGCGTGGGATTGGATAATATCCAAGTCGATGATGATTTTATTTTACAAGGAACCTTTTTAGGGTTCAAGGTAAGAGATGTAATTCATGAGCCATAGGGTGAAGCAGAACAAAGATAAGCCTTTGTAGTTGAGCAGATATCATTACCATCATTATAAGGAAACAACCCTAATCTTTGGGGTCCTCAAACTAAGGACAATATTGTAAATTTTGATGAAAATATTTTAATGACTGAGAATATTGAAGCAACCATTAAACAAGTTGTCCTTAGATATTTGCAAGAGACGAAGGATTGGGAACATTGGGAAAAAGTGCTTATAAAGCAAATTAACTCTCGATATAAGAATTATACAAAAAGAGATTCTATTTATTCTTTGGTTCAATATGAACCAAAAAAGCTTGATGACCTACTACAACAGGCCACATTATGATCAGTGAAGTCAAATTTTATTTATCATGATGATGTTTTAAATGTTGCGATTAGTAGATTAGAGAACATTAATGATGAAGCCCAAACTTTTTATAACCATTGGACTTTCAATAAGGAAAATGTTATAGTTTCTGAGGCTGCAAGGGATATGGTTGAGGTAAGACAAGTTTTTTATGTTTCAAATTTTTAGTGCAGTTTTATTTTTATATTTCTTTAAAACATGTAATAATTTTAATATAACCCTTTTGAATTATGTTTTCAATTTCTTTTGTAGTCAAATTTTGATAACTTAAAAAGACAGGTTAAGAGCATGAACATCAATATTAATAGGGTGAAGACATTTTTACATAATACAATGGAAATGAAAAATAAAATGCAAGTAAAAATAGCAAACAGTAATATTTTAAGAAAATACATCAGGGAGAAGCTCAATGAAGATCCATACCATGTACTAGAGCAATAGAAAGTAAAATAAACACTTCCAACGATACTTAAATATCCAAACAAAGAATAAAAAACATTGGTGGTAAGTATTGTTAAAGTACATGAAAACCTAGTTAGAGCTGGAGCACTGCTAGAAGAGAGCATCATAGAAGTAGATAAAGGAAAAGAAAAGGCAACTCCAATAGATATTGAAGCTGCAAACCTCCAATCAAATGTTTGACGATGTAAAATGCTTTCAAGTTGGCTGTTGTCAACAATTTTGTATGATATATATTTCTACTTGAATTAATAAAAAAGTATATTTTGTCATTTTGTGTCTTCCATCATTCAAAGGTTGTTATCATTCAAAGGTTGTTTGCATTTATAAATTAGTGTTGCTATTTTAGTTTATTTATGGCCAATATTATTTACTATTTTCATCTCAAGCAACAAAAACATCATAGATAATATGATAGATCTTTATGCAAACCAAGTATCTTTAAGATATCACAAACTATAATAGATCCTAAACTGAAACGAACTGTAATAGATTCAAAACTGAAATAAACCAAAATAATGATGTTAAGTACCATAGATAAGATCATATATTTGAATGCAAACCAACTCGAAGCATATTTTAATATCTCAATAATTGAAATAAGATCCTAAACATATTGTTGTTTAACATACATACATCAACAATAATATACCAATAATATGACATAAAACATATAATTTTTATAACCACAATGTGATATAAAATATTGAATTTATAAAATAACTATATGATATAAAACATACAATTTATGAATAAACTATTTTTTTGACATCTTGTAAATCTAGAACAATATTGTGAAATCTCCTATCAAATGAATTCATGTTTATCAATATCTATGAAATCATGGAATAATTAGAATTAAGGTAGTTGAAACATATCAGCTTGTCTGAAATCATTATTAAGCACAGCGTATATCTGTGTCTCCACCAACTGATCACTGAAAGCATCATCATCATTGTGATTGATTGTATTAAAAGTACCCCTTATGTCTGCAAGGGAACCCCGGTATGCCAATGCTATATCATATAGAAATTTGTCCAACTTATACGATGACACATAAATTCTTAAACAATTTTTTAATTTTTTGTCGAGCCTGTTGCAGATCTTAGATTTAACAAAATATAGTGCACTGAAAACTCTCTCATATTTTATAGAACCTAAAATCATTGTTTGACATAATTTATATAAAATAAAGTATTCACTTATCATATCTTGTAGGATAGTACTTGGATACAATTTTTACCACAAATGTGTAGTGGAACCAATCTCATGGATGCTAGTCATAAGTGATGTTTGCACAACCATTGTTCTTCTAAAATGTGATGACTATTGTTTCAAAAGATCTTTGTTGAGTATACCTTTGATTTCAACACCATTGACTTCCACACTCTTAATGAAATGTTTTATGAGGATGCCCATATATTTAATAAACAACTCATTTGCAAAATTTTATTCAGTAAAAGGATCCCAAAATATGGGGTTAACCACACCCATGGCCTCGAGCAACTCATCTCTTTGAAATTGTTCTCTTATCTCACTTGTTAAATATTTTGCTATTTTTGACAAAATTTTCTTAGTTTTCTGTAAATTAACATGAAACCTATTCTGTGTTACATGAACTTCTTCAAAATCATTCACAACTATACTTGATTGCCTTTCAAAAAGATAAAGTGCTATCAACTTTTCATGAACATTAATACAAAGATGATCATTGATGTCAAACTTCAAAAAGCTTTTTGGATTGTTCACGTTTATCAATGTATTCCAACTATCAAACAAGAGACTTGTAAAATCTGCCCTAGGAAAATATAACGTATCAATAACCAAACATATTTGTTTTCTTATCCTCATGAAATCAATGATATATATAGATCTCTCTTGTGCAAGTTTAATTAATCTTTTCATTTTTTGTAACATTGGAATTATAACACATAAGGTCAAAAGGGTTTCCAAGCCAGTCAAACTGAACAACAAATATTTTACCTTATCAACTATCCTATGATTTGCATGCATAAAACCCGTCAATGATTGATATTCTGTAAAAACTCTATGAGTAGGTTGATACAATGAAATCCATCTTGTATCCACATCTTTTAACATTTTTTTTCCTTTCATAACTCCTAATGCAAAATGTTAAAATTTTGTAAACCTTTTTGGGTTGCATGAGAAATAATAATGTATTTCATGAATAAGGCCTTCCACACTAGCAAGATTTGAAAAGGTGCTCATGATTTTATATGCAAGATTCACTCTATGAGCTATAAAATGAATGGGAATCATATATAGGGCAACTATGGTTTAGAGTCGAACACAAAGACTAGTCCTATGCCCTTGCATAATAGCAGCACCATCATCTCTAATGTAAATAAACTTTGTTGCTATGTCTATATCATTCATTCCCATAATATCCTTTAAACTATCCACAATAACATCATAGATGTTTTATGCATTTGAAATTTCAACCATATTATGTAATCCTAGCAAAATATGTCTCCTTACATGATTTTGAAATGTCTACACATGCATGCAAATCTAGGATGTGTTATCCACAACCATCACCTCATCAATATAAAGTGAAATAAATCTGGCAAGTTTTACTTGCTCCCTCAGGTCTTTCTTCCCAACTAAAGATAGACATTTTGCCATTTTGCCTTCCTTTATCTGCTCTACCCTTCCTTTCTCTGCTCTGCCCTTCATATTTGTAGCCTCTCCTCCCTACTTTTCCTTTCCTTCACTCCCATTTCTCCTTGAATTCCATCCGTCAACCACTGCTATTACTCTTGCACCCTTTCATCAGGTGGTATAGGAGATGCCTCTTCATCACCTTTCCACTGTACTTTGCATTGAAGTCTTTTTCTTTATGTAGAGGGAACCATCCCTTCAATTCTGATGGGGGCCATTATTACGTTAATGGAGCCATGTTTTATTGCCAGATAGGCTTTGCTCCAGTTGGCCCGCCCATCCTTGAGGTAAGAAAGATAAATTTCATTTTCCTTTTTTTTTTTTTTTAATATTCTATTTAAGAATACGTCCAATTCATTTAAAGTAAATCTTACCATTTATTCAAATGAAGAGTCACCCAAATAAGGCATTATTCCTTATACAAGAATAAATCTATTTATTTCCCAAAATAAATTTACCATTTTATTCAAATGAATGACTATCTAATACATTCTTTTATTTAAGAATAAATCTATTTATTTCCCAAAATAAATTTACCAAGAAGCTAGAAGATAGTCCATTATTTTCAAATTTTATATTACTAAGGTGAAGTGTTGAAGTAAAAGACAAATAAATGTGAGCACAAACAAAGAGGGAGATATTTCCATCAATTTAGTCACCCATATCTACCTCAAGAACTTATGATAGCTACTAGGCCATCAGTTTGGGGCTCAAGGTGACTATTTATTGACGATTATCCCTAACCGAATGCATGCCTATATGAAGGTATCTATCCCTTTTACCTTTGAGTTGTCATATCATCATTTCCCCCAACCTCAAGTACCCTCATCTTCGGTGGAGGACTCAACTTATTCCAGTTACGAGTGTACCTGATCCTACACATTGGAAATTTGTTAGCAATAACATATCCTTCATTATCTAGTAATATTGCATAACTACTTTATTGCACAAAAAATGAGTATTGCAGCATCACTCTTAAATACATTGTTTCTTCATTTCAAAATTCCATCTGGGAGGGTCATGACATCCTCCTCCACTAGGACTAACACCATCCTCGGTGTTGTTGTTTCCCACTTTTTTTAACATAGGTAATTGTAGCCAAGATACAAATTATTACAACAAAAAAATAAAAATTGACTTTAAAGTTCATCAAACAAAAAAGAAAAATATTTTTCATATCCACCACTTTCTCCCAAGTGGCATTTCTTTTAGAGAAATGGTCCCATTGGACCTTACACTGCTCAAGGGTTCAATTCTACATAGCCTTAGAATGGAATTTAAGAATTCTCATTGGCATCACTTCAATTGCTTCTAGGTTTACCATCTGTAAATTAGAAACATCACATACATGGTCAGGATTAGCAACATATTTTATAAGCAAAGATATGTGGAAAGTGTCATGGATTTTTGACAAATTAGGAGGCAAGGTGAGTCGATAATCAACAAGACTAATTTTCTCCATGATATCAAAGGGTCCTACAAACTTTGGATTCAACTTTGTGGATTTTATCATACTTTTAATTAGTTTGACTCTTAAGAACACTTTATCTCCAACCGAGTACTCTTGGGGAGTCCTTTTTAGATCAAAATAACTCTTTTACCTATCAGAATATTCCTTTAGCCTTTGCCTAATTACCCTAATTTTTTCCTCCATTTCCTTGACCATTTTTGGTCCAATCATAGTTCTATATTCAGGATTGTCCCAAGACAAAGGTGTTATGCACTTTCATCCGTACAAAGCATCGAAGGGTGCCATCCCTAGGGAAGAGTGGTATCCATTATTGTAGGAAAATTCTACCAATGGTAGAAAATATTCCCATTGAGTCTTATTACCCATGTAATACATGTGAAGCATATCCTATAATACTTGGTTTACCCACTCTGTATGGCCATCTATTTCAGGGTGGTATGCTGAACTCATGCAATTTTGTTCCTATCGCCTGGTGAAGGGCTCTCTAAAATTTAGAAATGAATTTGGAATCCCTATCTGATATGATTAATTCTAGAAATCCATGAAATTGCAACACTTTCTTAAAAAATCTATTAGCCACTATTTGAGCATCATCATTGGTGCTCCCAGGTATGAAGTGTGCGACTTTGGTCAAATTTTCAACCACCATAAAATTGCATCATGCTGATACTGGGTTTTCAGTAGTCCCACTATGAAGTCCATAAATATGACCTGCAATTTTTGAGTATGTATATTATGAGGGTACAAATAACCTACGGGATGGTTGCACTCCGCTTTGACCTTTCGACATTCAAGGCATCGGGCCGCAAAATCTGTAATATCCTTCTTCATTCCTACCCAGAAGAAGGTCCTCTTCAAATTTTCCCTCATTTTTAACTCTCTGGGGTGAGTTGTATAAGGGGATCTATGGGCTTATTGCAATTTAAGCCTCTTTGAATCTCCTAAATTTGGTACAATGACTCTTCCTTTATAACACATAAGGTCATATTTCACCCCAAAATCCTTATTGATCTCAGTATCTTTGCTCATTCTTACTTGAATTTCTTGGCAATACTCATCCTATTTTTGCTCCTGCCTTACTTGGTCCATGAGTTGTACATGACTCCTGGTTAGGGTTGCTATGTATCTTCTTCTACTCAGAGCATCTACCACTTTATTTTCTTTCCCTTTTATATACTCAATTTCAAAGTCATATTCAACGAGAAACTTGACCCACCTTCTTTGCATTGCATTGAGTATTGGTTGGGTGAATATATACTTTAGGCTTTGATGATCTATTTTTAATTCAAAGGGTCTTCCTACCAGATAGTGTGTTGGAAATTTATTTTGTGTTGTCATTGATGTCACATGGATCACATTGAGTTTTGGTGGCAAAAGCACTTCATAAATAATCATTTATGATATTTTGGAGAGCATGGATATATACAAGGTTTTGTGGCACAAGGGGCATATAATATTTAATTTTTTAAATATTATATTAATGGTTTTTTTTTTGGTAAGTTGTAGTTGTATTTCAGAGGGTTTTAACTGGGTCCCACTCCCAGATATACAAAAACTTCATCAGATTGAAAGTACATTCATGTTGCATAATCCTCTGCCTAGGAGGGATCAGTCTACAACAGTCTAACCAATCCCGTGCAGGGGATATGTTTGCCAAAATTCCCTCGTAGGGGATGTAGAAGCCGGTAATCAGGTGGTGCTTGCCCTCGCAGGGGGTACTGAAGCAAACCAAAAATAATCCATAGATATTCACTAGAGCCCTCGCAGGGGCTGACACAGGGAGACCCAACCGGGTGGTTAGCCCAACACTAGACCAGACATCGCCAAACATTGCATCAAAAACCCCAACAAACCTCAAAAACAATGCAAAAAACCCACAGACCTGCAGCAGCTCAAGGGTCAATCTCTGTGATGTCCTCTTCAGGATGGTCGGCACTCTGTTGGAGGGCATGCTTCAGAGCGGCACTGGCGCTTTCAAAGGCGATGATGAAACTCCGAAGAAACATCCGAGTGAGACGGTTGGAGATGCCAGAAGTGGGGGCTGAGTCCCCGTTGAGGTCTTCAATTTCCAGAGGAGAATTCTGACTGGATTCTGTTTTGGGCTTCTTTGCCCTGGAGGACCTGCGGACAGGGGTTGCCGCTTCTTCGATTTTAGCTTTACGTTTTCCCACCGAAGGCTTCTTGCTGGTGGGGGGTGGTTTTGGACGGGGGCGGGGCGGGTTTGGAAGGGGAAGGGGTTGGCTTGGAAGGGGAGGGAGTGGGGGCAGGGGGAGAGGGGATGGGTTTGGAAGGGGACGAAGATGGAATGGATGGGGAAGCAGCAACAACGCCTTTCTCGGAGGTCGGGGTGCTGGGAACTCCATCGCTGGCCATAAGCTCGCTCGAGATGGAATGAGCAGGGCTTTGGGGGGCTTGGGAAAAGGGGGGAAGCTTGCAAAGGGGTAGCCGCAATGGGGGGATTAGCCAAAACATGATAGAAGATAACGATGAAAAGCCCCTGGTGGGTAGGGGGTACCTTTCTTGCGAGCAACGGCTACAGAGAGACGCATAGACCGATAAAGAAACCCTGGAATGTTCATGGGTCTATAACCCCGGATATGGTTGACAAGGGCAAGGTGGAAGCTTGCCATAGGCTTGTTGGGATCATCGCAGGCTAAGTACTGAATGAGGGGAATGGCAACAATTGGGAATGGGGGGAAGGGATTGATGGTCCAGCGCATGGCCATCCCATGAGAAGTTTTGGTAGTTGGGGAAGCCTTCCAACTCAGGTTCCCAGCAATGTTTGTCTCGTCGGACAAGATGCCCTCCAACCGACAGCTCTGCAATCTCGCCAATCATCTCTGGAGTGACCTTGAAGCGTAGGTTCCTGACACAGACATGGTCGTTCGACCACGTGCGAACAAAGTCCTTCATGATGTCATCCTCAGCTCCACAGAATTTTGATAATAGGGTGGTGAGTTGGGCGCCCTGCAGGTAAGCAGACGCTATGTTGTCCAGCTGGAGAGAGCTCGGTTCAAGGTAGGCCATGGTGGCAGAGGTGGGGACAGGAAGAGCGGTGGTGGATGAGGCCCACAGGACAGACTTGCAGAAGGGAGTGTCGTAGGCTGAGCTGAAAAGGGGAATTAAATAGGTCGGGGGAGGTGAACAGATCATGTCGGGCCTTGCGGATGGGTGACAGGTGGATGGGGGGATGCCACGTCGAGGATGGCGAGGATTAAGGGGCAGCCTAGGGACCATATCCGCATAGGTGGAGGTGAAAACTTGGGTGAGGTTTGCAGACATGGGAAGAAACATGGAGGGGAAAGGGGGTGCGGCTGGAAACGTGGCAGAGGTCACTGGTAGAGAGCGTTGGGACACCGTGGATGGAAAACCGCACTTAGACTTTGTTCGATGAGAACCAATGGGGCAGCTAATCATCAGCGGGTGTTGGAGCACACATCGTGAGGCTCTAGGATAATGGGACACCCGATGTAAATCCTGCACATTATAGAAACAATAAATCATTGGTTAGCGTGGATGGATTTGGAGTACCTGCCATGGTTGTCCGACGTCGCAATTTGAAGGACATCTGGCGGGAAGGAGTCTTGCCACACGGAGATGGGTGTTTGCCCTAAGCCCAAGTTGGCCAGCCTATCCGCAAGCCGATTGGCTTCTCTGAAAGTATGACTGGCTTCCACCTGGCAATGCTGATTTAAAAGCTTCCTGCTTTCTTGGATAAGGGATCTGATATTCCATGGAGGGACTTTGTTTGAAATGAGGTAGCCAATGATATTGAGAGAGTCCCCTTCGACATGGATCTTGGCACATGACCCCTTGATGAGGTGCAAACTTCACCACAGGGCCCACGCCTCGGCCACATTGTTGGTCTGATGATAAATATTCTCTGCAAAAGCCATAACTATCTTTCCTCTATGATCCCTGATCACTCCCCCTACCCCGGCCAGCCCGGGATTTCCTTTCGATGCGCCATCAAAGTTTACTTTTATCCATCCCTCAAGAGGGGGAAGCCAGTGAGCTTTGGTTCTGGGATGGATCAAGGGAGGGAGTAAGGTGGGGATGGGGATGTTGAGGGAATTGATGATGTCAACCTCATTCTTGCTCAAGGGGGAGCTGGACCAGGGGATGAGATGGGAGTTTTCAGAGGTGAATGAGATGGCTTTGGTGGCTAAGGAGGTGGAGTTGTAATGGGTGGAAGAGAAGACCCTATGGTTGCGTTCGAGCCAAACTTGCCAAATGAAATGGTGGAGATAAATTTTCCATAGGAAAGCTACTTTGGGGTTTCTGAAGGGAGCAGGCCATTGGATGAACATGTCCAATAGGGAGTTGGGGCGGGCCCAGTGGATTTGAAAGGTGGTGAACAACTGGTCTAAGCCCTCCCTAGTGAACACACACTCTAAAAGGAGGTGGTCAATGGATTCCTAGTTGGACAAACAGAGGTGGCATCTGTTAGGGACAGGGATCCCTCTTTTCATAAGATTGTCTGTGGTGAGGACCTTGTTTTGAATGGTTGTCCATGCAAAGAAACCAATTTTTGGGATGAGGCATTTAACCCAAACTAACTTGAATGGAATGGTGGGGACCCGAGATTTGACTAACATGGAGTGGGCAGACTTGACCGTGAAATCCCCACTATCAGTTCCCGCCCAGATGGGGTAGTCTTGGGAGACTATGGTAGGGATGATGGTGGTTCTCAGCATCTTAGACAAAGTCTTACCGGCCCGCAAGAGGTGCTCGCTGTCCTCGGGGATAATCTTCCATGTGCCCCTATCTATGTAATGCATCACTTTGCTTCCCCATCTCCTTTCGAGACTTGGTCTAAGTCTGGACACCTCAGGCAGATCCTTGAGGGGTTTGTCTTTCAGCCACGTGTCTTCCCAAAAGTCTATGGAAGCACCTGAGCCTAGCTGCCACCGTGTCCCTCTCAGGATAAGAGGTTTCATTTGGATAACACCCCGCTAGAAGGCTGATCCATTTGTAGGGATGCTATTGTCCATAAGGGTTAAGTTTTTGAGATATTTGCTTTGGACAATGGTGACCCATTCTGCTTTGTAGTTGATGAACAACTTCCATGCCTATTTTGCTAGCAGGGCAATGTTTATGTTTGTTGATCTCCTCATGCCAAGTCCCCCTAAGTTCCTGGGTTGGCATACTTTGTCCCAACTGACAAGGTGGAATTTCTTCAAATTTTTTGGGTCGGCCCATAGAAACCTTTTTTGCATTTGCTCAATTTTGGAATGAACTGAGGCAGGCGCTTTGAAGACTGACATGAAGTAGACCGGGATGCTTTGGAGGACTGCCATGGTGAGGGTTGCTTTGGTTGCTTGGGATAGGAGGGAGCCTTTCCAGGCAGCAAGCTTACGGTTGATCCTTTCAATGACATTGTCCCACATCGATTCCTTCGGGTTCATGGTGAACAGAGGGAGACCCAGGTAGGAGGTGGGGAAGGTAGCGATACAACACTGGAGGATACGAGCAATTTTCCTCTGTCTGTTACCTGGAGTGTTTAGGAAGTAACACTTACTCTTGAGATAGTTGATATCTTGCCCTGCAGCAGAAGCGTAGGTATCAAGGATTCCTTTGATGGATTTAGCTTGGACAACGGAGGCCGAAGTTGCAACAATAGTATCATCCATGAACTGTTGGTGAGACAAGGGGGAGAGTTGGAAGAAGCTTTGATACCTGACATGCCTCCCGAAGCCATGACCTGTTTGAAAGCTCTGCCCAGGGATTCAGCCAAAATGATGAAGAGGAAGGGGGACAGGGGATCTCCCTGTCTGATCCCTCTGAGGCTAGGGAAATAACCTGCAACAGACCCGTTGACCAGAATAGAGAACCAAGGAGAGGTGATGCATCCCTTTATGAGGTGAACCCAATCTGAGTGGAAGCCAAAATGAGCTAGCACTTTGAGAAGAAAAGTCTTGTCCACCCTATCAAAAGCCTTGCTAATGTCCAGTTTCAGAAACATGGCCGCTTTCTTGTTGCACTTTGATGAATGGAGGGTTTCATGAAGAGATATGATGTTGTCGATGATTGATCTGCCTTCGATAGAGCTTCCCTGGCATGGATCAATAATGAAGGGAAGAATATTTTTGAGCCTAAGAGCTAGGGATTTGGCTAGGATCTTGTACAAGATGTTGCAGAGGCTGATAGGTCTGAAGTCATTCATGGATTTGCATTGGGGGTTTTTGGGAACCAAGGCGATGAATGTGGAATTTGTTCCTCGAGGGATGGTTTTGGTTTTCTGGAGCTGCTTGATGGCGTCACTCACATCCTTCCCAACTATGTCCCAGAAAGTTTGGAAAAACCTAGGGGGAAACCCATCCGGCCCAGGAGCCTTGTCAGCTTTCATGGAGAATAAAGCACATTTGATTTCTTTCTCAGAGAGGGGTTGAATCAGGGATTTTTTCATCTCAGGGGTGACCAAGGGGGGAATATTTTCAAGCAGGGCATCCTGGGCTGCAAGATTGGATGGATTTTTAGAGCCCATGATGTTGCTGAAGAAGGTGGCGGCTTCTTCTCGGATCCGGATGATGTCCTGAGTGACAGAGCCATCCCTTAAGGTAAGTTCTCTGATCTTGTTAGTGCTTCTATTACGCAGAGTGGAAGCATGGAAGAACCTGGTATTGGCATCCCCCTCTTTGAGCCACAGGGCTCGGGATTTTTGGTGCCAGAAGGTCTCCTCCTTGGCTAGGATGTTATGATAATCGGCGAGTAGCTGCTTTTCTTCTTCCCTGAGCTGGTGGGTCCATTGATCATGCTGAGTTTGCTGCTCTAGATCTTTGAGTTTGCTTAACGTTTTTGCCTTGAGATCAAAAATATCCCCGAAGACTTCCCTGTTCCAGGTTTTCAGGTTATCTTTTATGATCTTAAGTTTGTGAGATACTCTGGACATAGCTGAACCAGGGACAGGAGTCATCCACCAATCTTCAATCCGTTGTTTCAAATCCGGGTGTTGGATCCACATATTCTCAAACCTGAATGGGGTTGGGAAGGATGGAGCCTTATTTGATTCCAATAGGAGGGGGGAGTGATCAGAGCCAATCCTAGGAAGGGGGATCAGGGATGTGTCTCCAAACAGGGGAATGGCCTATTGAGAGAGAAAAAATCGGTCCAACTTAACCTGAATATGCTCAACGCCCGCTCTTTTGTTACTCCAAGTGAATTGGTGGCCACGGATTTGAATATCCATGAGTTCATTTTCAGCGACAAAGGCCTGAAAGTCCACAATGCTTTTAGATGGGGAGGAAGCTCCCCCTTTCTTGTCAGAATGGAAGAGAGGAGAATTGAAGTCTCCTGCAATCATCCATGGGAGTTGGGAGAAGGCATCCTTCATGAGGGACAGGGACTTCCACATGTTGAATCTCTCCATAGGATTATTTGGGGCGTAGATGTTGGATAGCACCCAAGTGAATTTGTTTTCTTTGCAATAAAACATTATGTTTAAGGTTCTGCTGGAGCTGGAGATGACTTTGCCTTCGACCTTCTCAGGGTCCCATAGACACAACAGACCTCCTGTAGATCCCTCCACTGGGGATGAAGCCCATTGTCCAGTCTTCCAAATTTTTTGGACTACGTTGTGAGTTTTGTCAGCGTCAGTTTTCGTTTCTTGAAGGATGAGTATAGAGGGTTTGTACTCTTTCCTGGCGGTTCGAGCTAACCTTTGTTTGCTCATGCTGTTAAGCCCTCTGATGTTCCAGGAGAGGATCTTCATTTAGAAACTTTGGCAGGTTTCTTGCCTCCCTTGGTGGAAATGGAGGGAGGTTTGGGATTTTTCATTTCATCCTTTGCCTACGTGAACAAGGCTGAACTTAGGGTTAGTTGTACTCCATTGGCAACCTGGTCATCCGTGTCCTTCTTGCTTTGCTCATAGGTGGTGGGTCGACCTCTTTTTCTTTCACCCCCTGTATCAATGGGGCCTTTCCTACTTCTGGTGATGATAGAGCTAATATCTATCCTGGACTGAGTGGGACTGAAAGCATCCTCCTGAGAGTCGAGGTTGGATTCAAAAGGGGAAAGAGGTTCTTTCGAGGGGAAACCAACTGCAGAATGGGGGGAGGGTTGATCTGCAGCAAGGGGTCCGGGAGGGGATCGGCCTGGGATGGGGGTGGTGGGGAGGAAAAGGGGATGGAAGGCCCAGACCTGGAGGGAGAGGGATGAGGGTGGGGAATGGTGGAGGGTTGGAGCTCAGGGAGGGAAACAGAGGGAAGAACTTCATCATCAGAGCCGCTTAAGGGCCCAAATCTATTGGGAAAGGTGAACATGGAACATACCTAGCCTGCAACTGAAGAGGGGTTGGTGGACGGAAGGTCCTGGATAGCGGCCTGCTTTCCTTTGTCGTTGGTCGATCTACGATTACCAGGTCCTCTGGATCGGTCGAAGCGTTCTCCCGTCTGGTGCTGCTGGGGAGGGGGGACCCTTAGAGCTTGGTGCTTCCTGCTGGGGCTTGAGGGATGGGCACTGAGCTCGAAGGTGTCCCTGGGTCTTGCATTCGATGCAGAATGTTGGTTTATTTTCGTACTCGATAGCTTGGCACCAGTGAAAATCCCCATAGATGAGGTTTAGGTGGGTTGGAAGCTGTGAAGCAAGGTTGGCATTGACATAGATTCGAGCATAGGCCATGCGGGACCTGGCTTTAGTTGCAGGGTCAAGAGCGACCATGTCCCCGATGTATGTTCCAATCCACCCTAGGATGTCCTCGTGGAAAAACTGGATGGGGAGATCGGGGAGGCGAACCCAGATTGGAGCAATATTGATATCCTGGGTCTGGGGATTGAAATCTTGCTTCCATTTTGTCACAAATAGACTTTTCCTCCCATAAAACCAGGGGCCCTCGGTGAGGATTCGGGCATAGTCATTCTGATTGTTTAAGCATATCAGGAAGAAACCCCGTGAGAGGGCCACAATCTGAAGGTTCCCTGTTGTGCGCCATTTGAATCTGGCCCATCTTCTTATGGATTCCATGTCAGGTCTCCCTCCCACGAACTTGTCGACCAGGGAGAGGGATTCTGAAGAGAGTTTTTCTGCCATGAGAGAGACTGGGAGGACCATATTTTCCCCATTGGTGATCACGGGGGGATGGTTAGGGTTACCAGAGGGGTCGGGTTTAGCCGTCCCTAATACCTTCTCCAGGTAAGTTGTCCCGCCCGGGTCCGGGTCGGGGTTTGTGGGAGCATCCTTCGAGGGAGGGATCTCGCCTTGCTCCAGATCCCCAGAAGGGGCTTGGGGAATCCCGCTCGTAGTTGCAGAGGGAGCTGTGGATGCCATCATATTCCCAAAAAAAAATTGAGGTGTTCTCTTGACTAGTAAAGCATTTCAGTTTTATATTAATGGTTTTTATTAAAACCAATGGTAAAGGTTTTTATTAAAACCAATAGAAAGAGTTTTTTATTAAAACCAACGGAAAGGGTTTTAATTAAAACCATTGGAAAGGGGTTTTCATTAAAACCACTATGCTAAGACTTCTCCAAATTATGATGAATGAAAAGGTTTTCCAATAAAACCTAGGTGCAAAAAGTTTCATGATGAAATTCAAAAGAATGAAGGAGATATCCCAATTCAAAGTTAAAAGGTGAATTATTAATTTTTTATTTAATAATTCTAAGGTCTAAGGTTGTATTATATTATCTATCGATATGCAAAGGTTGGGGAGATAAATAAATATTCACCGACGTCATTCGAAGGCATGGAGGTGCATATAAATAAAAGGTAAAAACCTTTGATTATTGAAGACTAGACATAGCGTATGAGAGAGAGTCATCAAAAGGGGAGCAACGAAGAAAGAAGGATAAATAAATTTTTATTTGAGAGCAAGGTCAAGTGAATAACACGAGAAAGTGATGTCACATAGGATCCTATAGCACAGTTGGTAGCACACGAACTTTGCACAAGGTAGGTTCGTTGTTCGAATCCCGCCAGGGGCAAAGTGTTTTGCTAAGGAAGGCAACTTAAGTTTTTTAGATTTGAGCGTAGGTGAAGTTGGGTGTTTGGGATTAAATTCCAATGTGGGCTAACACCCACATGGTAAGTGCCTCACAACGCTAGGCAAGAGGAACAGAGTTCGACTCCCACGAAGGTGTGAAGGCGCATTGATTTTTGGCAAGGCATTGATGATTTCGAAGGTGTGAAGGCGCATTGATTTTTGGCAAAGCATTAATGATTTCGAAGGTGGTGAAGGTGCATTAATTTTGGCAAAGGCATTAAAAATTTTAAAGGTTTTTAAGGCTACGAATTTTGTAAAAATGTATTTATCTCTAGCGCATGGTAATATTTGATATTGCCAAAGTTTTGGTGCATTGAAAATCATTTCTATTATAACTAGGGAGTCATAAGGTATTTAGTGAAAATAAATTATTGTTGTATGTGCTTAGGGAGTTATAAGGTGTGAAGTTAAATATTTGTGATTGTTGTATGTGGAGTTATAAGGTGTGGAATTAAAAATAAAAGCATATGTGCTTGTTTTATGTGTTAATGAAATTAGGGAGTCATAAGGTTGAAAAGTGTTGAACTTGTTATATGTCCTAGTGCATGATTTAATTATGAAATTAAACTAGGAACTTGAGACCTAGTTAATTTCTACCTTGAGTTAGAAGACATTCACATGAGTTAGAGTTTGAATTTTAAGATAAATTGCTTGATTATGTGCCTTAGCTATTGAGAGAAAGTGGATGGATTAGAAAATCAATTTTATGGATAAAATTGATGCTTGAGTTCCATGATTGCTTTAGTGGAGTTCATTGAGAGTATTGCTATTATTGAGGAGGTTTTTGATATTGCTTTGAGGATATTATTGTTGGTTGCTTTTTAAGTCCATGGCCACTATTTGAGACCATTGAGGAGATCATTTGCTAGTCACTTGTGGATACATTTGTCTTTCATTTTAGGAGATCATTGTTGGCTATTTGAGAGCTCTTTGCTTGAGGAAGTTGTGCTTGTTTCTTGAGAGCTTATTGACATTGCATGAGGAAGATATTATTGAGAACCTATTGCTATCACTTATGGAGATTGTCCTTGGTTGGTTGAAGTCCTCATTATTATTACTTGGAGAGGTTTTCATTAGAGAGCTCATTTGCCATACATTTAAGAGTACCTTGTTGAGAATTGTTGTCATCCATTTAAGAGATCATTTTTCATACATTGTTGAGATCATTGTGGATCATTGTTGTCATCCATTGAAGAGTACATTGCCATTCATTTTTGAGTATTTTCATCATTAATTTGTTATCCATTGTTGAGTTCATCATTGATCCTTGCCTTCGTTGATTTGTGGTTGATATTTGGGTGCTACTTGAGAGTCATTGGTTGAGCCTTTGGGAAGGCTCTTGGGATATAATTTTTTGACAGATTTGAGATAGATTTTTTGCATGATTGGTTGAGACTTTGGAAAGGCTCTTGGGACAGAATTTATGGACAGTTTTGAGACAACTTTTGTGCATAATTGGTTGAACCTTTGAGAAGGATTTTGGGATAGATTTGTGGATAGATTTGGGACAAAATTTGAGCAGGATTGTTTGAGCCTTTTGTGAAGGCTTTGAGAAAAAAATTGGGACAACGTTTGAGCATGATTGTTTGATCCTTGTGAGAAGGCATTGATGCATATTTTTGAGCAGTGAAAGAGATACAATAGAAATAAAAAACACATCAACACCAGCTGCCTAGCTGAGTAGATCAGTGGATAGCCTAGCTGAGAAAATCAATAGAGAGCCTAGCTGAGCAGATCAGTGGATAGCCTAGCTGAGCAGATCGGTGGAGATCCTAGCTGAGAAGATGAGTGGAGCCCATATGAGTAGATCAGGACAACCTAGCTTTGAGAAGATTAAAGTAATCATTTGTATTGGGATAAGGATCCCTATTTCTTTGTGAAATATTATAAGGAGAATATATTATGGACTACCCCACGTTGGGGGAACCATGTTAAATCTTATGTCTCAATTATGTGTGATGATTTGTGCACTTGCTTACTATTGCTATCTATATTATTAATGCACACTGCTATATTTGGTTATTGCAATTGAGGACACTAATTAATATTGGTTTGGAAAGAAAGTAAAAAGTGGGCACTATATTGTTCACCCCCTCTTAGTATAAGCTTGTGTTCTTCATAGTGGCACCATATATTCAAGGCGTGTACTACAACGACTAATTCCAAATCATGAGTAGCATAGTTGACTTCGTGCTTCTTGAGCTTCCTTGAGGTATAAGCCACTACGAACTCCCTTTGCATGAGTACTCCCCTAATCCTTCCAATGATGCATCCGTGCATACTGTAAAATCTCCTTGGGGGTCTGGAATCTTTAGTATTGGTGCAGTAGTGAGTTTTTCTTTAATAGTGTGAAAGTAGCTTCACACCTTTCCATCCATTTGAATTCCTTTCCTTTCTTCTGAAGGTTTGTTATTGTTGAAGCAATCTTTGAGAAGTATTTTATGTGACATCGGTAATAGCTTGCCAAGCCCATGAAGCTCCTTACCTCTGTAACGTTGGTAGGATATGGCCAATTTAGCATGGCTTCTATTTTCTCTGGATCCACTACGATCCCTTCTACTGAGATGATGTGCCCTAAATAGCATACCTCTACAACATAGAACTCACTTTTGGCTAGATTCCCATAGAGCTAATTTTCCCTCAATAGTTCCAACATGACCTTGAGATGCTTGTCATGCTCTTCCTTGTTTTGAGAGTATATTAGGATGTCATCTAAGAACACAAGGACAAACTGATCCAAATGCCTTCTAAACACACTATTCATTAAATTCATGAAGGTAGCAGGGGCATTAGTTAACCCAAAAGGTAGGACAGTGAACTCATAATGTCCATACCTTGTCTTAAATGCTATTTTGTGAGTGTCCTCCTCACGTATCCTTAATTGGTGATATCCTGACCTTAAATCTATCTTGGTGAATATCATGGCATCTCTTAGTTGGTCGAATAAATATTTGATCCTGGGTAGGGGGTACCGGTTCTTGATGGTAGCTTTATTCAACATTCGGTAGTCGATACACAATCTTAAAGACCCATCCTTCTTCTTTACAAATAAAATAGGTGCACCCCAAGGTGATACACTTGGTTTTATCAACCCCTTCTCTAATAATCCTTGCAATTGTACTTTCAACTCTTGCATCTCAATGGGTGATATCCTATACGAATATCAATTAATTGGTTTCGCTCCTAGTATAAGATCAATGGTGAAGTCAAATTCTTGTACTAGAGGAAGCCCTAGTAGATCCTCAAGAAATACATCCTAGAATTCTTGCAAAATTGGGTAAGTCTCAGACATTTCTCCCTTCAAGTTCTTTTTAACTTCATTCATCTTTACCACATAGACAATCCCTCCTTTCTTGAGGGCTTTCTTTAATTGCATAGCTGACAATATATGGGGTTTAAATACCCCTTGTTGGCTATAAATTCATCATCTTGCCTCACCTTCCTTGGAATACTCGATCCATCTATCTTGGAAGTTGACTACGGCTTTATGGGCCTGTAGCCAATCCATTCCTAAAATTACATCAAAGGCATGAAGTGGGGCTACATATAAGCATCCTTCCGTAGTTTCCCCAGCTAAGGTAATTTCCATCATTGGGAAACATTGGTTTATGGAGTAGGTCTGCCCAGATCCATACTCAACCTTCCATCCATGAGCCAAATACCCTGGCCTTTTTGGCATATCTTTGGCTAACTTACAAGAAATGAAACTATCAGTAGCTCCACTATCTATTAAGATATTTACTTGCTTGTCAAAAATATTACCTTTTATGACCAACGGAGTGGTCTACCCTTCAAGTTTCTGATTCCTAGTTGTAGCATAGATCTTATGCATTGGCTCCTTTCCTTTAGTGCTAGGTGTGCTTGGCCCTGGTTGGTATGGGCATTGGTTAGCAAAGTGTGCTCCTCGATAATGATAGCATCCATCCTTGGGTCCTTGTTTCTTTTCTATATTCTACTCTTCATCCTTAATTGTTGGAATGGGGCCTTGTGGCTTCTGTGAAGGGGGTTTAGCATCATTGGGTTTGTGGCCTTTCTTATAAAAGTTCTTTTTAAACTTCTTTGGGCCTCCATTGAATTTCTTCTCTAGATTCTAGGGATTTTTAGCCTTCCGTTCTTGCTCGACCTCCCACTTTACAAACCCATTGCTATTCCTCTTCTTCAAATCCTATCATTCTTGATCAGTCAAGGTTTCATATTTGTAATAAAAATGTGACTCTACTTTCTTTTCCAGGTCATATACCTTTTGCAATGACTTAGGTTCCTACATCTCTACATCATGCTTCAACCTTGATTGCAATCCATGGGTAAACTTATGAATCCACATTTTCTCATTATAGGCGGGTACATATTTTAGAAACTTTACTAGCTTCCTGTAGTATATCTCCACTGAGTTGTTTCCTTGCCTTAGACTGGTGAACTCCTCAAATTTTAGAGCATAGAAATGCTCCATGAGGAACCTCTTCTTGAATATGTCTACAAATTGTTTCCATGGAATGTCTACTGGCTCTATTTTGGTTTCTTCATAATAAGTCTCCCACCAATCTAGGGCAGCTCCTTCAAGGTAGATAGTGGCCCAAACCATTCGGGTTCCCGAGGAATATCCTTTTACTGTAAAGAAAACTTCTAGCTCCCTTAACCAAGCCTCAGTTGCATCCCCCTCTCCTTCTCCATCAAACTTGGAGATACAAACATTATTTAGGTCTCTTACCATATCCTTATCTAAGAGGGTTCTTGCTTGCTTTTGTTCTACTATCAGTCCCTCAACCTGGTTGACTTTCGAATCTCTAGCCTATGAATTTTGATTCACCATAGTTTCCAGCACTTGCCTTAACTAATCTTGTAATTCAGCAACTGTAGTAGTAAGTTCTTCTATTCCCATATTGGGATTTCTTGGATCCTCATTCTGGATCTCTTCTTCGACATTACTTTGTTGAGTCTATCTAGGTGGAGGCCTCTCTATCCTAGCCTTAGGTGGCATCTTGATCTGGTTCCAACCAAGAAGAGAATTAGATCCTAGTTTATTCATTGTTTCACTAATTCTCAACCACATTACAGAGTTATTTCTTGCCAATCATTAGAAATCTAGTTAGGACAAGGTTCCAAGTTTATGATGTAACATTGACACCAAAGCCCATACTAAGGTATCACAACGTTCATCTCCCCTTAGGACCGATTCCACTTAGATTCTAAATGAGCAGAGACTCTAGGTTATTCCAGCCCCTTTTAGCTTAACCTTAAGCAGGCTTTCATTGGACATACCCGAATCCATTTTTGCACATAAGAAGCTCTATACCCTCAAACCTAGAGCTATGATACCAAATGTAACAACCCATGAATACAAAAACAAGAAAAACACACAAACATAAAAAAAAAGGTTCATATAATTTTTTTTATCAAGGAGAAGGATTCATAAATCCCTATCCAACCTTAGACCAACTTAATGTTTGACATCCCCTAAGTTTCTCAAGAACCATACCACATGAGATTCCCCTCATGCAAGTTCATTCTACGTAGGCCTATCTCATGTCATGCATGTAAGTCCATCCATCTCACCATTCTTGATGAGCTAGACTTACCACCCTCAATCATTGGAAGGTATACACGCATCTCCATACCACACACAAACCATTATGTGTGGGCATGCTACGTATATTGTGAGTTAAGCTATCAATCTCATCCTCTGACAAGCTATCTTAACTCTTGGTACGAACTTCTAAACCTAGATAACCCATCTCCCTAAGGGGGTCTTAAGCCCTTAGGTCATCCTCTAAGTTCACCTAGAACTTACAACTCTTTTTTTATATTTTTATTTTTTAAAACACATAAGAACACCAAGGAGGAATCTAGATACTAAATCTAACAAAACAAGCAATTTAAACAAGCATGAACATTCATAGAAAAGAACCATGCGATATCAATTAAATAACATTACAATCAGAAAGGGGAAACAGAATATAATATTAAACAATGCTCATTTAATCCATTGGGGAAATCTCCTCGTAAATCTATTCTATTGCATGATCAAGCAAGAAGTAAGGTAGAGAGCAAACTTGCGAAGTAGTCCATCTCCTGACTTTGGTCCTCCCACTCTTCCATCGATCAAGTGAGGATAGTAGGGGATCAGGACACTCATGGATCCGGATAGACATGCTTCTAATGCATTTACTCATTTATTTTCCAAATTGCAACTATACAATTAACCCAAGGAATTCAACTTTCTAATGCATAGATATTATCATAGAGCTTCCCTCTCTATGACCCCTCTCACCCACTTATGAGAGTCATCCTACCATGCATCCCACATTATGCTTTAAATGATCTAACCCTCATTTAACAATTAAAGTCCCATACCCTTAACTGTTTAAAGCATTGGGTTCTTTCTTCTTATTTAAATCAAGCAACCATATTTTAGTTTGTATCACAAACATTTCTCCTCATTTCATAAAGCAAGGTCCCATACCCTCATTTCACAAAATGAACCATAACATAATATATTTCCCATTCCATTTCATAAAGCAAGGTCCCATACCCTCATTTCACAAAATGAAACATAAATACATTAATTTTCATAAAACCCATTCCATTTCATTTCATAAAGCAAGGTCCCATACCCTCATTTCACAAAATGAACCATAACATAATATATTTTCCATTCCATTTCATAAAGCAAGGTCCCATACCCTCATTTCACAAAATGAAACATAAATACATTAATTTCCATAAAATCCATTCCATTTCATTTCATAAAGCAAGGTCCCATACCCTCATTTCACAAAATGAACCATAACATAATATATTTCCCATTCCATTTCATAAAGCAAGGTCCCATACCCTCATTTCACAAAATGAAACATAAATACATTAATTTTCATAAAACCCATTCCATTTCATTTCATAAAGCAAGGTCCCATACCCTCATTTCACAAAATGAACCATAACATAATATATTTTCCATTCCATTTCATAAAGCAAGGTCCCATACCCTCATTTCACAAAATGAAACATAAATACATTAATTTCCATAAAACCCATTCCATTTCATTTCATAAAGCAAGGTCCCATACCCTCATTTCACAAAATGAAACATAAACATAATATAATTTCCATTCCATTTCATAAAGCAAGGTCCCATACCCTCATTTCACAAAATGAACATGCATAATATAAATTAAATTAGAAGTCTACCACCAAGGGAACCTTCTCCTAAGATGAGCTTCCTACTCGACTAGAGCCTACGGGGGATTTTTACCCACCACCCTATGGTCCTAAGATGATGCTTCTAATCCGCTAAGCGTACAACCCTCCAACTTTGGGTGCACAACAATAGTGAGCTACACTCGATAATGAGCTACGCTTGGCTAAGACCAAAATATTTCCTAGCTTTAGCATGGCACGAGCTTCGCTCGATCACTACAACCTAGCTATAACATGACATGAGCTCCACTCGACCACTACAGAGCTTAACAAATCTTGATGATAGTGATGAGCTTCGCTCAACCACTATAGAGCTTAACAAAGCTCGATGACAATGATGAGCTTTTCTCAACCACTACAGAGCTTAACAAAGCTTGACAATAGCGATGAGCTTCGCTCAATCACTACAGAGCTTAAACAAAGCTTAATGATAGCAATGAGACTTACTCAATTGCTAAAGATATTAACAAAGCTTGATGATAATGATGAGCTTCTCATCCACTATAGAGCTTAAACAAATCTTGATGATAATGATGAGCTTCGCTCGACCACTACATAGCTTAACAAATCTTGATGATAATGATGAGATTTTCTCAACTACTACAGACCTTAAAAAAAGCTCAATGATAGTGATGAGCTTTGCTCGATCGCTACAGGGCTTACAACAAATCTCAAAAACAATCTTAAAAACAATGATGAGCTTTGAGTACCAACCTATCACTTGCTCTGCTAGGCTTCGAGGGTCATTCGACCGAGTTAGCAACCTCCACCTTCTCACTCCTTCACCTCCATTTCTACCCTTTCTTTCTCTACTCTATCCTTTGTCTTTCTAGCCTCTCCTCCTCCCTTTTCCTTTCCTTCACTCCTCTTTCTCCTTGAATTTCATCCACCAACCACTGCTATTACTCCTACGCCCTTTCATCAGGTGGTAGAGGAGACATCCCTTCCTCACCTTTCCACCATGCTCTGCATTGAAGTATTTTCCTTTATGTAGAGGGAACCATCCCCTCACTTCTGATGGGGGCCATTCTTGCGTTAATGGAGCCATGCTTTCTTTCCAGCTAGGCTTTGCTCTGGTTGGCCCACCCATCCTCGAGGTAAGCAAGATAAATTTCATTGCCTCTTTTTTTTTTTAATCTTCTATTTAAGAATACGTCCAATTCATTTAACGTAAATCTTACCATTTATTCAAATGAAGAGTCACCCAAATAAGGCATTCTTTCTTATACAAGAATAAATCTATTTATCCTTTAATTAAATTCACCATTTACTTAAAGGAATGACTATCTAAGACATTCTTTTATTTAAGAATAAATCTATTTATTTCCCAAAATAAATTTACCATTTTATTCAAATGAATGACTATCTAAGACATTCTTTTATTTAAGAATAAATCTATTTATTTCCCAAAATAAATTTACCAAGAAGCTATGAAGATAGTCCATTCTTTTCAAATTTTCCATTGCTAAGGTGAAGTGCTGAAGTAAAAGATAAATAAATGTGAGCACAAACAAAGAGGGAGATCTTTCCATCAATTTAGTCACCCGTCTCTGCCTCAAGAACTTACGATAGCTACTAGGCCATCAGTATGGGGCTCAAGGTGGCTATTTATTGATGATTATCCCTAACCGAATGCATGCCTATATGAAGGTATCTATCCTTGTTACCTTCGAGTTGTCATATCATCATTTCCTCCAACCTCAAGTACCCTCATATTCGGTGGAGGACTCAACTTCTTCCACTTACGAGTGCACCTGATCCTACACATTGGCAATTTGTTAGTAGTAACATATCCTTCATTATCTAGTAATATTGCATAACTACTTTATTGCACAAAAAATGAGTATTGAAGCATCACTCTTAAATACATTGTTTCTTCATTTTAAAAGTCCATCTGGGAGGGTCATGACATCAATGAGAAAAACAAATGTCAATGGTTGAAGATCCCTTAGAGATATAGGTAAGCATTTTAGGTACCATGAGACTACCAAATCCAAAAACACTAAAACTAATGTTGTTTATATAAATATATGAGTTGAAGGAGTTTCGTTGCACAATGCCTAGTTAATTTATAAGAAACTATAACAATTATACCAAAAACGATATGTGATAATATGGGATTGAATTATACCTATGGCACAAATAAACTGATTCAAGTAGATGGAACATTGATAAATAGCATATGACCATTAAATTTTTTAATTGGGATATTATAATCATGCCCTAATATAATTATTTTTCATGAAGCAATTGTAGTTGATCTATTGTTGTGTTTCAAGATGTTATCATCCAAAAATGGTTATATATCAATGGATTACATACACATGAATGTACCACAACGAGATAAAATTATAAGAATTAAGGGTAAATAAACATACCCACATCATCTCAAAGAATTTGAACAAATTAAATATTGTCAACTATAATAGGACATAACAATTATTAGAAGATATTGAACACAATGAAATGGACATGTTCATAGGTAGTCTCTAGGAATATTATGAGGTTTTTTAGGTATCATACAAAGAAAGTAATTTGGGTACTATTTGATTCTCAATAGACCATATAAAATGCTAACACTCATGAGAGAAGAAGTTTAGAATATTGATGATATATGGAACTTATATTTATATGGAGCTCAAACTAAAATTGGTGTAGGGACTAGGATTAAACTTGCTAGTCTACAAGGAATGTTATGTAAATACACACATTTATTACTATTTATCTACACAAATAATTTGAATAATTATGAAGCATTGTGCATAGGTATCCATAAAGTAGAGATAATTGAAATTAAGCATTTAAAATTCTTCAATCATACCAAGTTAGTGGAAAAATAAATCTAGTCAATTTGTACTACCAAGCAAAAAATAATAAAATTATTCAGAATTTATTTGAAATTTTTGAATCCCTTAATGTTTTTTTATTTCCACAACAGAAAAATCAAAGGGCATATGAATTAAATACCTTAGATCTAAATTTTAAAACCATGACCAACATGTGGACCAAGCCAAATTAATTTAAGGTGATTTTTAGACCACCTATGCTAGATAATATTGATCACTAGCAAGTGTTTCATAAGGAGTAGATCATCATTTTCTTAATCTGGGAAGCCTAAAATGTGTAATAACACAAAGAGTATAGTGATGATATTAAGAATTATATCACATAGTTGAAGATGAATCAACTACCTACATGAGTAATCATGCTATAAATCATATTTCACCAAGACAATAGTTTCAAGAACAAGATCATTAAGGTAAAATCCTTTATTTTTCAAACAATTGAAACTATTGATAATAAATGTTTATCTCTAGGTAAATAATACATGAAAAAAAATTCTCAATTCAATAAACTACATTAAATACAATGACATCATCACTTGGGGCTACAAAGAGTTGAAGGTATATGATAGGAAATTCATTAAAAATACTATTGACATTATATTAAGAGCAAGGTTGTTCAAGTAGAAGCAGTCACCCATTAACATAAAAGGTAAATGAACAATGAGAAAGAAATTACTAAAGATATTATAAACATAGATAATTTATTGTATAAAACATTCAACCTATATTATAACTTTAGTGCAAGTTTGAAAGAAAAATGATTTATCAAGTTATGCATAGATTTCTAAAAGTTAAATACATCATTATTAGAAGACCATTATTTGGTATGTGTTATGGATTAAATGTTGTAAATGGTAGCTAGATTCAAAATGTTGTCGTTGTTGGATGAGTTGTATGGATACAACTTGATCTAGATAAATGATGAATATAAATATAAGAAAATATTCTAAAACAAGTGGAGCACCTTCATCTATTAGATAATGCAATTTAGACTATCATACATGAGTGTTACTTTACAATGAGCAAAGGAAATAGTATTCTTAGGGTTAATTAATTAAATTATATTCATATACCTAACAATGTATAATTACATCTAAGGAAAAAATATTTTGAACCATGAGAGGGAGAGGGAGAGGGATAGGTGCTCCCTAAAAGACAGACTAGGGTTCATTTTTTCCTAAACCCAATTTTGACTTTGAGAAATAGAGATAATGGATAAAACCACTTAAGGTTAGAGTTCTAGGTTAGGCTTTGCTAAAGATCCTTTATGTGTCTAGTCAAAGAATCGAGAAACTAGTCCCTCGTACGATTTGGGTTTCTAACCAATCCTTGTTGGAGATCCCTAAAGTGTTGGTTCAAGGAGTCAGGGAACTGGTTCTTAGGGTTGTGAATGTTGATGGATTGTGCAGGTGGAGATACAATTTAAGTGGTACTTTGGTGGGAATCAGATCCTACTTGTGTTCATTATATAGAAATGCTAAACTAGTCTCCTTAGGGATGTGGCTCTTGAGAATGCAGAGATTGGTGGATCACGTGGTTCGAGCGATGATTCAAGTGTTACTATGGTGGGACTTGCTTGGTTACCCTACCTAGAAATACTAAATTAGTCTCCCCTGGGGATGTGGTTCCTAAGAAGGTAGATTTGGGAAGAGTTATGGACCCATTGTTGGGCCTAAAAAATCCTAGTGAGTGCTACTATGTTGTAATGATATCGAATAATCTAGGTAGGCTCTCTTCAAAATTTCTTTTTAAAATTAATCTAATCCAAAGAAAATTGTATGTTCCAATGGCTATCTTGAATCTCAACTAAAATCAGGGTACCTTTAATCTTGTGGGAAAGTTCCTAGGAGTTTGAACTAACCTAGATTCCATCATAATATGGGCATTCTCAAAATGGAGGTTGCAAGATCTCATAGAATTTGCTGCTCTCCCAAAATTATTTTTCTTCATTAAGCTAAATGATGAAGATGACATGAGGCAAATTCTAGGGGGAGGACCGTGGTTTTATGACAAGAGAAGCATTTTCCTCTAAAAATGAGGTTTGACTTTAATCTAGATTCATCAAAAATTAACTCATTGCCACTGTGGGTAAAGCTTATTGTTTTCCATTTTCATCTGTGACATGAAAATATCTTGAGAGGTATTTCCAAGGCTATTGGAAATATCATTGTCATCAATTATGCAATTAGAACAAAATTAAGGATAAAATTTGCAAGGATGTGTGTTATTTTAAATCTTGAAGTAGATCTCCCAAGCTCTATTGATATCATATTTGACCTTCGATCTTGGATTTAACCCACAGAGTATGAAAAAATCCAATTTTTGTTCTTCCTATAGGAAAACAGGGCACCCTTTTGCTTTGTGTCCTTTAGATAAAATTTTGGTAAAGAAACCCATGTTGAGGGTAAGGCTCGTCAAGTGCAAGAAGTTGAGGAATATCAAGCAAAGGTTATTTCTACTATGGCTACTAATAATGTACATTCCATCCAAGAAGTTAATGGGGTTGGTATATCCAAGGATCAAGTATCCCTGGAAGTTGTGGTTGAAGAACAAACTAAAGTGAAAGCGCCAATGACTACATCTTCTCCTAATGCTACCTTGGAAACTCCTAGGAATCAACAAGATTCTTATGGAACTCCCTCTGATGAGGAAATGGGAAGTCAAATTCAAGGGTGTCTTACTATTAAGTTCTTGAAATTTGGAGAGAACTATCTATGGCCAAAATAGGAAAAGGCCCTGATTCACCAGGACCAAAAACAAGAAGCAAAAAAGTACAAAGAAATTTTAGGTAAAAAGGGAATCCAAAATATAATTCTCCAATGGTTCTCAATTATTCCTGAATGTGGAGGGAGGGAAAGATATTATTGAAAATCAATTAAGTTTATCCTCCTACAAGTCATAATATTTCCCATTCTTGAGTGGGGGGAAAAACCCAATTCTAGTTTCAAGATGTAATGGTTCTTCACAATATGCTTTTGGCTTATGGGCTCCACTCTCCCTAATCCTTTCGAGAAGCAAGGTTGGTTATTTGGTTGGACTCTATCAGGGTAATATTTGTGTTTTTATATGGTCTCCCTACTTCAAAAATTGGATAATTCTAGGTTGGCATGTTTTCCTTTTTTTTTTATATTTTGAACCCTCCTTGTGGGTGTGAAACTCTTGATGGCTTGGAGTCTTCTCATGATTGTAGTTATAGTTTCAAGTTGATTTTCATTTGGTGCCTTTAGCCGCTTTTCAAAATTTTCTTATCCCTTGAAAGTGGGTTACTATTGGTGAACTATTTTTTTGCACATGGCACAACTATATTTTTAATTTTAATTCCTACTCTTGTGGTGTTGACACAAGTAGGATTTGTGCCTTGATATTTGAGTATTTTTTATCTCGATCCCAACAGTTTTATATTTACATTCCATATTCTTGGTGGTAGTTGGGTAGGAACCAATTCTTTTGGTTTTATAGGATCTCTTGGATCTTGTTGTTCTATGTTCTTCTCTTTTGTTCCCCGATGAGGGTTATTGTCTGGTTCCTAGGTCCTCTAGATAGTACAACCTCTTTTTTCTGAGTTTATTTGGTTTCTTCATGGAAGCTCTTGCTTTTTTATTGTAAAATGTTTGGGGAACCTTCCAAAAACATTCGTTTACCTAACCAAAAATACTAATTTAATGTTTTTCTCAAATATAGGAAGAAGCATATGGATCATCTTCATGTAGTTTATGAGATATAGGGAATATGAGATATTTCTAAACCCAAGGAAATCAATATTTAGACTATAAAAGTTAAATTTATTGAGACATTTAGTTTCTAAGTATGGAATCATGATTGACCTAGATTGCATTAAAGTCGTACTATAAATATCAATGTCATAATCTAAAAGGGATTTTGGTAATTTATGGGCCAAATTAATTTTGTGAGAAAAATTATCAAGTTGCCTAGATCATATGACCATTCACTATGATGATGAAGAATAAGCAAATTTCACATAGATAGAATAGGTAAAATAAGACTTGTAGGATATCAAATATGCAATACCATAATCATAAATGGTATTTAACCTAGATTTTATTAAGGATTTCATTATCTATGTTTTTGAAATTCATACATTATTACAACCATCCTAAGAGGAATCAATAAGAGGAAGAACAGTCAATTATATATATGAGCTAAACTTTGCACAAATATCAAGGGAGACATGATTTTATTAATAAATAGGTTTATACCATGATGTAATCACTAAATAAGTTTAATTATTGATTTTCATAAAGCAATAATAATGTCTTTGTAGTGTATTTAGATGTTAGGTTGTTCATATTGTAGGATGAACTTGGGAAAAAGGGAACTAGTTGGATAAGTAAGATTTAAGAGTTTGACATTGAGACCAACTTGAGCAATATGGTACAAGTAAGAACATTACATGAAAACCTAGATAGGTCACACATAAAAAATAAATATGGATTTATTGATGAATAAGAACATCAAGAAAAACAACCCAATGCTTAGGAGCAATCTAGGTGGATGCATGCAATCATAGAATACATTCAATAGTATCATAATATGAGGTCTCACACAAATATAGAAGAAAAATATAAAGTGTTATGGAGTTTTATAGTATCTATTATAGGTTGATCAACAATATTATGTTTCGAAAGGGTTATGGAATGTATTCCTAATATGTGTTGAAAAAGATAAAGTGCATGACTTACATCAAGAATACCATGATGTGTGTAGCAATTATTTTACCTATACCATGGCCTCTAAGGTCTATATGTAGGTTAATATTGGTAATTTATCATCTCAAACAAGATCCAATTGGTAAAATAGTGCAAATATTATTACATGTTTGTTCCAAAATAGAGGAAGTCACCCATGCCAATGTAACTGATAATTGTGGCCAAATTGTTTCAACAATAGGGATTGGATTTCATTGGTAAGATCAACCCATTGAGTGCTAGTATGATTGTATTATAATGACAACAAGTTACTTTACTATATAGATAAATGTCATCTCAATTAAAAATATGATTAGAAAGCTATAATTTAGGTATTGTAGAAATCATTACCAAATTAAGGGTACCTTAATGATCATATTAAACATTGTTTAAAAAAAGTAATTTTTTTCTCTTTTATTTTTTAGAGTGGATTAGGGTATTAGGTACCTATGTTGCTCTATCATTGTAGCAAAAATGGAAGGATCCCTATACCCTAAACCTTCCTTTTGGGATGCAGTTCATTAAGGATGTGGAGGGAATTCAAGTGTCATCATGGTCATGTTTCCTTGTGAGGCTCTAAGAATGTTGCATATAGACTCTAGGATGAAACCAATGGATGCATAAAATTAGTGGATGGATCCCTAATAGTTTAGCTAAAAAATTTATACCTTAAAATGGGCATAGTGGATAGAAAGGAAAGGTTTGATATGTATATTCATATGTTTTGGACCTCAACTATCAACCTTTAGGGACTCAACATCTAGATATTACCAAACTAAGGGAGAATTCCATAGCACACTCTATCCCAATGGATATTTCCTAGTACTCTTTAAGTGTGAAGAGGATAAAGATCATGTTTTCTAGGGAGGGTCATGGTTTTTTGGAAAACTAGTCTTGTTTATGAAACTCTAACATACAAAGTTTCAAGCGAAGGAGGAAATTCCTTCTGTGAGCCCTATATGTGTGAGGTTATTTGAGTTACCACTTGAATACTAGAATCCTATATCTTTTACAAACATTGATAACACTCTAGGAAATTTTATGATGGTGGTTGACAATACTTACAATTTTGACCAAATTATATATGCCAAAATATGTATCCTAATGGACCTCAACAAACCTCTTCTAGAAAATATCACATTACAAATAGAGGATGAAGCCTAGGAGCAAAATGTTGATTATGAAAATATCCCATTTAGATGTCGAATATGCCATGAGTATGGGCACATGGTGAGAGACTATCCATAGAAGTGATCAAAGCAAATGCAAGTAAAGAGAAAGGTCAAAGAATTTCAAGAACCTAAAAAGAAATCACATTTAAAGAATAAATAGAAATTAAAAGTAATGCAACACCAAACAACAAATTTGCTCATTTGATTAATGAAGACTGAATTGTAGGAGAATAACATCAAATAGAGATAGAATCAATGGTATAGCCAATTCTTCATGCAAGTTCCCAATATAAATAAAGGAAAAAGGCATTTCCAAAATAGCTAACAGTTAGATAAACATGCAAATGGACACAAACATGAACCATAAAGGAAAAAAAAGAAAAAATAAGAAAGGAGGAGGCAAAAAAGAAGAGAGTTATACAAATGAAACACATAGGTTATCAACCTAAAGTATGAGGAGATATATTGAACCCCATTAATAAGGCCTTACTGGTATACATAAGTACCATGAAGGAGGACTTGGCCAAGATCCATCTGGTATACAATAGGAAAAACTTAAGAAGATGAAGATAGACACCAATCAAAAAGTGGGATGTTAGACCAATCAACACCACCTAGAAAAGGAAGGGAAAACTCTTATCTTTAAGGGTAAGGTGACTCCTATCACCAAACTCTTAACCCACCCATCCTCATGAGACTCCTTTCATGGAACATAAGGGGGATAAGAGGTAGTCCCCTCAAACACAATGAAATTAGAAGGATGATTCAAATAAATAAGCCAAACTTATTATTTATTTAGGAAACTAAGTTATCAATAGAGGAGATGCAGACAATGGCTAAGAAATTATGGCTGATGGTTTAGGTAAAATATTTCAAGTTTTAAGGAGGATCAAGTGGGCTCTCTTTTCTATGGAATCCAAAGGAATTCTTGGTGCATGGGGTTGTGGGAAGCTAGGACATCCTTGGAATTTAGGGGTAATGGAGGCAAAAGGACCAACAACTCCTATGTATTAACATATATGCAACCACTACTATAGAGGATAAAAAGAGGTAGTGGAACTATATTTAATACCTCAAGATCCAATTCCCCAATGACTAGATTGTCCTAGGAGGGGATTTTAACACCATTCTCTCCTTAGATGAAAATATGGGTGTGATGAGAGCACTAGGCACTACAACTAATTTAATGCATGAGTGCTTGAACATGGATGAACATATGAAAGGGGTATACATGTTTCCTAGAGCACTTGGATAGGTATGTAATCTTTGATGACCTTCTCTCCCTAGAAGTAATTTCAAAATCTCTTATCCTTAATAATACAAGACTAGATTGTTAACTTTTGATGCTATATATTTAATAGAAAAACTACCACAAGGTCTAAAATGAGCATGCAATATTAAATATCAGATAATGGTATTATAAAAAGCATGTAAAACTTATGAGAAAATTTTGTAAATACTCATAAAACTACATTAATAAAATCTCACGAAAACAGTTTCTTCTTGCAAAATGTGGATATCTCAAATACTCCATGCTCTATACAAGTTCTACATTGTATCTAACTTGTACTCTACTATACTCTACCTTGTGCTATAAAATGATAAGGTGATATATATATATATATATATATATATATATATATATATATATATATATATATATATTTACAAGAAAAAAAATTGTAATTTTATTTCAAGAGTGAAAGAAAATTACACTTCTCAAGTGCCTTAGCACAAACAGAAACCTAGATAAAAGTAGATTACTAGGATTCAAGATATAATTACAATCGGGCAAATTAGAGAGGAAAAAACCCATATTTGAAATAGCATGGGGATAATAAGGATAAATATCCTTATATATCAATACTTAATCATCCAAACAATATCCATGAACAAAACCTAGATAGAAATTAGTGAAAAAGAAACCAACATAATAGAAAAAAATAGTTAGAAAATGTCATAAAGCTCTAATCAAATGAAATAGACCCATAGTTAAAAACCCAGAGCTAGCATATAAACTAGGGATATGATATTTGGGTGAAAGAAGAAACTCCGTCCTTTTTATCTTCCATTTGCAAGAAACCTTTTGGAACCTGTTGACCTTCTTTTGATAATCTAATTGCTTCTTGATTTAATTCCCTATAAACATGTGTAAACGAGATATTTTCAAAAAATGAAATCACCTCCAGTATCCCACTAGTCCAAGAAGATTATTTTAATTGAGTAGATATATTCATCCAATTGATGATTAGAGTGGAATCTCCAAAAAAAATTAATTTTTCACATTTCTCTCCACAACACACTTCATTAGCAGTCTTAATGCCTGAAAAATCAACAAAATTTTTGGAACCTATCCCAAGAACTACTTAAAATTTGATATAGTGGGTATCCAAGAAGTACAAAATGTCTCTCACCCTACTAAAATATGATTGTCTCTAACTAGCCCCATTAAAAAAACCCCACAGCTGAGACTTTTCAATTAACAAATTGTCTAATTTTTGAGGTTTCTTATGTTTGTCAGGCCCTTTGTTGATTGAGACCAAAGTCCTCACCTAAAATATGAACTGAAATGGGGGAATTAAATTCCCTTCAAAAATAGCTGCATTTCGTGCCAACCATATACCCCAACATATAAGACATGGTAAGGAAAGAAATTGTTTCAACTCTTTTTTCAAAAATCACTGTCTTAAGCATACCTCCACTGTTTCTCCTTGCCAAATATTTTGTACTCCAATTATCTGTTCAACTTATAAAAAAACTTGTTGAGAAAAATGGCATTTGATTAAAAAATGTGTGATGTTTTCCTCCTCTTATTGACACAACATATAAATAATTGGACCTTGTTTTCTTCTCCTCTGTAAAACTTCCCAAGTCAAAGCCTTATTTCTTAAAGCTAACCATTATGAGGCCTGGAAATGCCTCCATCATAGCATGTTTTGAACAACTAAAACTTGCCTAAAACTCTATGATTTACTTTATATACTAGTTAAGTTGATCTAATATGTTGTGTATTAATTGTTTGCATGATTGATGTGTTTGGAATATTATATGCTGATTTTTACAGTTTTTGTGTAGTTTTATGTCACTTTGCCATGACCTGTTACATAAGGGATATGCTTAGGCTGATAGCAACACTTTACTATTCTTATTTTGATGTTTCTCAAGCATTAATTTCTTTGAATTTAGCAAATAGTGCAAAGAACTATTATTGTGCAGCAGAAACTGGTTTTCCTGTGTAAATTCCAGCCAACTACCAATGAATGGCAAGGCATGGAATTCACACATGAAGAGGAATGAAGGCTATTGCAATATGATCCTGAGGACTAATCCACCTGAGAAATGCAGCTGAAATCAATTGAAGAGTACATAGTTGGTCATTCCGAAGATCTTCGGATTGAGAAATACGAGTCTCTTCGGATTGAGCGAATATCTTCGGATTGAGCCACTTAGCTCCGGATTGAGAACAGAAAGCACTTTTTGACCTGTTGACTGATTTTTGATGGTGGAAAAAGGGAAAGAAGGCTGAGGAGGTTAAAGGAAAATATCTCCCATCTAACTTTGCCGTCCTTGCCGTCCAAAGCCACAATTTATGGAAAAGATCCTCTTCTAGGATAAACCCAAGGAATACTGCAGAATAACAGGAATTGATTTGTAGAGTATATTTTTTGTTGTAATTAGATTTTAGGCATCTATAAAAGATAGCTCCCATCTAGGTTGAGCTAATAATAAGAATAATAATAATAGTAGAAATAGTAGTAGAGAAAATATAGATAGAGAATAAGTGAGAAAACTGAGACTATTATAGTTCTGTAATAGGTTTTAGCAGTAGATTTGTAATCATGTTCTGAATCAATAAAGTACAAGTTTTTCTATTCATTCTATTATGTTTGAGTGTGAGTAATATTTAGAGAGAGAGGAACTCATACCTTCTTCTGGAAAAGGAGGTTGGCCACTTCCAGACCTAGGAGGAGGACTAACAGACAGGTTTTGTTTTGATTTTGCTATAGCAGAATAAGCTGTGAAACTTGTCAATTTCATTCTTTTGTAGTAGTTAACATCCATTTCAGTCCTAATAATTTATTTTCTATTCAAGATACTTTTGTGATGTGATTAGCAGTATGATCTGATTAGTCTTTTTGCTTTCCAACAACTTTCCAATTTATTACAATTTCCATTTCCAACAATTTATAATTTTCTACAATTTTCCTGCATTATTGTTTTTGTTGTCAACCCTTACACAGAAGATTGACAACCTTCTATTACAAAGTATTGATAGGACTTAATTTTAGTTTTCATTATTGCAAGAGTAAATAGACTTTCATTTTGCAATTGTAATTAGGTTTCCAATTCTACAACTATAACTAGGGTTTTAATTCTATAATTTAATCAGATTTCATTCTTGCAACTGTAACTAAGGTTTCATTTATATAATCAACAATTAGTTTTCATTCTTACAATTATATTAAAGTTCAATTTATGCAATTTAGAGGTAGAAGAGACCTAAAAACCCCCACACAATCAGTTCCACCAATAAGACTTGTTGCTCCCAATTGACCTTAAATTATAGCCCTATTCACTCCTTTCATAGATAGCCTTGTACACTACCCTGGATTGACAAATTCATTGAGAATTAATGATGTGCTTAATGACAACCCATCATTTTGGCATCATTTTGAGGAGAGTGTTGTTAGAAGGTGTCAACAGTTCAATAGTTATTAATTAGACTGAGTTGTGAAAATTCAGGGTAAAATCTGAATATAACAGTTGGTTAAGTAACAATTATTGACTTATAATTTATGTCATTAAGGAGTAGGCATGAATGAGTAGGCCTAGGGATGAAGAAGGCAAAATTATCCAAAGAGATCCCTGGATTATTCCATTAAGAAGATCTTCATGCCTAAGGGGTGAATCACCTATGTTTGAACTACCAGAAAAACTAAAACAAAAACCACCAACTTCATCATCATCAGAATCTCTTGAGCAAGAAAAATTACCTAGACTCATTATCAACAGAAGGTTTTGGACCTCTTGAGAAAGAAATTTGGATAGGTTTAACTATTTTTGAAGAACAAGAAATTATGGCAGAAAGAGGCAATCCAGATGGGGATGACCAGCATGGCCGTGTCCATAATGAAAATGATCAAGATGATCAAGATGTGCTCCAACCTCCTAGAACATTTGAATATCCTATTCTTATGAATCCCACACAGAACTCTCCCATGAAAACAATCTCACCTTCAGTGCTTCCAACCTTTCGGGGTGTTGCATCCGAAGATCTGATCAATTCCTATTTGAGTTCAAAGTAGTGTGTCAAACCTATGACTATATAAATGATAATAAGAAACTCAAGGTTTTTCCTTCAACACTCAAGGACTCGACATTACACTGGTTCATGAGCTTACGACCAGATTCCATCCAAACCTGGGATCAAATGGAGACTGTGTTTTTAGACAAGTATCAAGAGTATTATCGAGTAAGGAACAGGAAAGATGAGTTGTTCAGAATTAAACAAGAAGATGATGAAACATTAGAAGATTACCTTGATAGATTTGTGTTTATTCAAAGAAGGTGTGGACTAGGAGAACCAGAATTGTGCAAAACCATTTTTCTAAGAGGATTACAAGATGAATCCAGAGAGGTATTAGATTTGATGGGAAATGGGGATGTAAGTACTCGTAATATGGATGAGATTGTGGATATTTGTAGAAATTACTCTCGCACTAGGCAGAAAAGAAAGAAAAAGAGTACAAATGGCACTGATGTGAAGGACCTAATAGAGGAACTTGCAAATTTTAAGACTGATATCCTGGTACAATTAAACACAACTCTGGGAGAAATGTCTGCTAAAGCAAAAACCATAGAACCTTTAGCAATTTATTGCCCAAGATGCAGGAATAAACATGCCTTACAGGAATGTCCTCTAAACAAAACATCCATTTCAGCCATTTGTAGTATTTTCTCAAAAGGACATTTGACTGACAAATGTCATCTGCTACCACAACTAAAAACTATCCTAGAAACTCAAATAGAAGAACTCAATTATGTGGGACCAAGACAAGGGGAAACTTTCAACAGTATCAAAATACCCCTCATTTTCCTACAAATTGGGGAAACAACCATGGAAACATGTCTTGGGGACAGTCAGAACCACCCCAACGTCCTTGGAATTATTCTCAATGGACAAATTCTCAAGAATGGCCACAGACAGGTTGGAATAATCCATCCTGGAATCAAAACCAGAATAACCCATCATGGAATCAAAATAACCCACCATGGACTCAGAATCAAAGTAATCCATCTTGGATGCAAAATCAACAGCAATGGGGTCAACAATACCAGTCCTATCCAAGGCAACAAAGAAATCAAGGTCAAACTCAGAATTTGTTGCCTGCACCAAATCAAAATTTTCAAGGAAAACCAAATCAACAAATGCAATAGGTGAAACAACCTCAATTACCAGCTCAACCTGTAATAAATCCAAATAACATAAGGAGGCAGCTCCTGCCTATATGGTTGATTCTGAAGGAAATTCAGATATGCAAATTCTGGATTGTAGCAACATACAACTACGTTCAGGGAAAGTTTTACCAGAACCTGTTATAATTGAAGTGAAAGAAGATGAAATTCAAGAACCTATTGAACCAAGCAAAGTCAAACCAACAACGAAAAAAGAAGAAGAAAAAATAGAACCACAGGCAGAACAGTTACCTTCATCAGGGATAATTCCATACCCTGAGAGACTTAACACTACAACAAAAAATTCTGAATTAGAGTTAGTGAAAGAACTCAAAAAATTAACCATATCACTGCCCTTATTGCAAGCCATTAAGGATATACCTATGATTAAAATAACTATCCGAGATTTGTGCAATAGAAGAGCAGGAAGAAAAAAGAAAGCATTTCCTAAAACTATTCATGTTGAAGGAAAGATAGTTGATCTCTTGTCAGGAAAACTAGTACCTCCAAAGTATAGTGACCCAGGAAGTCCAGTTATCATAGTGATCATAAGCTCAGTACCAATATCAAACGTCTTAGTTGATCTAGGAGCTGCAATAAATATCATGACCAAGGATACAATGGAACAATTACAGCTCAAACATCTCAGCCCCACATTCATAGTTTTAGAAATGGGTGATAGGTCAGTTGCAAAACCTGAAGGTATCATTGAAGATGTCCCTATAGAAGTTTCTTCTTGGGAATACCCTACAGATTTTTTGGTTTTACAGCCAAGAAACTCAGCACATGGCTATCCCATTATCCTAGGAAGACCTTGGCTTGCAACTACAGCAACCTTTATAGACTACAGATCTAGAAAAATGACAATTTCAAATGGTATTGACCTAAAACAGATTTCTCTATATCCTCCTGCAAGACCTTTAAGCAATTTCATAGGTCAGTTATGGTTTCCTGACTCAGATGAAGAACCAGAAGAGGTTATTTCCACACTAGCCACCTTGGTAGTAAGGGAACACACAGAAGACCTCCATGACACAAAAATTTTAGAAAATGAAATAGTCCTAATGAATGTTCTGCATGAACAAGGGTTAGAAGAGGAAGCAACCAATATCAATCAATTGCTAGTGAGAGAAGAAGGTCAAATTTCTGAAGAAAGGCCATCTATACCATCATAGGAAACATTTGTTTCACTACCACATGGGTGGCACCATCACTTGATCTTCCCTTCTCATTGTTCCATACGGGATATGCTTCCATCTGAAATCAATGAGACAGAAACTTCTTATGTCCTCCCATCTCATCATTGTCCTCTTAATTCCCTAGTCAACAATTGTGAAGAAGTAAATTCAGTCCTTCCAAATACAAAACAAATAGAAGTCTAGCCAGGCAAATTTTTGAACATAAATAGCCAGCTTACTAGGGAAGAGGAAGAAAAATTGACAGCTATTTTGTAGAAGCATATCCATGCTTTTGCTTGGGATTACAAAGATATGTCAGGGATTCACCCTGATGTATGTACTCATAGAATTTATACTGAAGATGTCAAGCCTATAAGATAGCCTTAGAGAAGACTGAATCCTACCTTGAGGGATATTGTGAAAGAAGAAATTGAAAAACTTTTGGAAGTAGGATTCATTTACCCAATTTTTGATAGTCGGTGGGTCTCTCCATTGGTTATAGTGCCTAAGAAAAATGGAAAAATGAGAGTATGTATAGACTATAGAGAACTGAACAAAGTGACATACAAAGATCATTTTCCATTGCCATTCATAGATCAGGTGTTAGATACTCTTGCTGGAAAGAAATATTTTTGTTTTCTTGATGGATTTAGTGGATATAATCAAATTCAGGTTGCACCTGAAGATCAAGAGAAAACAACCTTTACCTATCCATGGGGAACATTTGCCTATAGGGTCTTACCTTTTGGTTTGTGTAATGCCCCAACAACATTTCAGCGAGTAGTGTTAGCCATATTTTTTGATCTGACTACCAACAGTGTTGAAATATACATGGATGATTTCACAGTCTGTGGATAGACTTTTGACTTTACATTGGAACACCTTGATAAAGTTTTAACTCGTTGTGAAACCTACCAGTTATCCTTAAATCCAGACAAATGTTTTATGATGATGGAGGAAGGAATAGTTCTTGGTCATCACATCTCTCCTCAAGGGATCCAGGTTGATCCAAAGAAGGTGGAAATTATCAAGAACCTTCTCCCTCCTAAAACTCAGACTGATGTCAGAAGCTTCCTAGGACACATTGGTTTTTACCATAGGTTTATTCCTAGCTTTAGCACAATAGGCCATCCCATGTTTGCCCTATTGACTAAAGATTCTGAATTCTCCTGGACTGCAAAGTGTCAAGAATCATTTGAAGCTCTAAAAGAAAAATTAGTAACTCCACCTATGTTAAGAGGACCTAACTGGACATTACCATTCCACATACATACTGATGCTTCCAATACTGCAATTGGAGCAGCATTGGGACAAATCGACAATGGTGAACACTATGCTATCTACTACATTAGCAAGAACTTGATAGGAGCTAAAAAAATTATACCACAACTGAGAAAGAATTCTTGGCAGTAATCTATGCCATCAATAAATTTAGGCATTACATCATAGGTTATCAAATATTCATTCACACAGATCACACAACCATTAAATATTTGATGAATAAGCCTATGGTGAGTGCAAGGATTATCCATTGGTTACTGTTGCTATAGGAATTTGATATCACAATAATCAATAAACCAGGAAAAGCTAATGTTGTAGCAGATTTTTTGTCCAGGTTGCAGAACACAGAGGAAGGGGAATTAGTGGAGGACACTTTTCCTGATGAAAAATTATTTGCTATATCTATCCAATCACCTTGGTTTGCGAGATATAGCCAACTATTTGGTCACAGGGAAAGTTCCCCCACATTTTACTTCCAAACAAAGAAAACAATTGATCAAACAGAGCTCTTCTTTTGAATGGATTCAAGGTATGCTTTTCAAGAGTAGTCCTGACCATGTGTTACGTAGGTGCATCCGAAAGGATGAGGTATATGATATCCTTAGGGCTTGTCATGATGAACCCTCCGGTGGACACTATTATGTAAAAAGCACAATTAGGAAAATTTTAGGAACAAGATATTATTGGCCATCTCTTCACAAGGATGTGAAAAAGTACATCAGGCATTGTGATGCATGCCAAAGAATGGGGAAACCCACTCACACAAATGAAATGCCACTACAGCCTCAAGTGGTTTTAGAACCATTTGAGAGGTGGGGGCTTGATTTTGTGGGACCTATTGATCCACCTTCTCAAGGAAAGGTGCATATTATGGTATGCACTGATTACATGACAAAGTGGGTAGAGGTGCGTGCTTTCAAACATGCTCATGAAGAGAAGGTCATTGATTTCTTGTATAACCAAATTTTTTAGAGATTTGGAGCTCCACGGTCTATCACCACGGACCAAGGACCCCAATTTGCATCTAAAGTTATTGAGGCTTTTACAGAGTTGTATGAAATCAAACATAGGAAATCATCACCTTACCACCCACAAGCAAATGGCCAAGTTGAGGTAACAAACAGAGAATTGGAATGGATCTTGATGAAAATAGTAGTTGTTCATAGGAGAAACTGGCTAGATAAATTACCTAAAGCGGTTTGGGCTTACAATACTACTTGGAAATCCACTACTGGATTCACACCTTATGAACTAGTTTTTGGTAAAAAGCCCCTCCTACCTATTGAATTTGAGCTACTAACATTGCGCACAACATTGGAAATTGGAATTGAATTATCACAGGCATAGGCGGACATGATTATGTAGTTGAATGCATTGGATGAACTTCGGTTGGATGCTCTACACCAAACTGAAGTAATTCAGGAGCAGAGGAAGTCTGTGGCATGATGGCCACCTACAGTAGAGAAAATTTTAGCAAGGAGATTGGGCTTTGTTATTTGATTCTCGCTATGTGGACTTCCTTGGAAAACTAAGGACTAGATGGCTTGGACCGTACCAGATTGAAGAAGTATTTGACAATGGAGCAGCTCGCCTCTCTCCCATTGATGATTCATGGAGAAAGTTGGTAGTGAATGGACATCGCCTTCGAGTGTACCATACACCTCTGACTAAGGAGGAGTTCTTGCAACAACTTGATAGCTTGGATGCACAATAGGTAGAAGAGATTCCCTCTTCCACCACAATTGCCACAGATTGAGCATAATCATGGATTTCAAGAAAATAGAAAAAAAAAATCAAAAAAATCAGAAAACAAAAAGATGAATAAATTCTGGTTGTGAATTCCTTCATGGGCATAATCAGAATAAAAAAAAAAAGAAAAAAAAGAAGAGAAAAATGAATAACTCAGCAGTGAAAACCTTTTTCTAAGGCACTACTGAGTTGGTATGCATGAAAACCAGTTTTATAGCATGCATAACCTTGAAAACTTTTGAGTCACCATTGTACAAATTCACCAACTACATTTGTTTTTGAAGTATTGCAGTAAGCCTCAGCAGAGCATCAACAAAAGCAGTCATCTTTCAAAAACTTGCATTAACTTGTTTTAACCAGGTATATGTTTCTTGCACTTTTCTCATTGTAAATATTTGATATATAGTATATGACAATTAACCATTAGTATAAAAGTGTTCATAAGAGTTGGCATAAGCAAAACATGTTTTAAAAGAAGAATGTTGGTTTCTATTGTATCTTCGGAATGACTGTTGCATTGTATCTACGGAATGACTATTGCATTGTATCTTTGGAATGAAGCTTTGTCTTCGGATTAAAAATTGTCTTTGAAATGACAAGTCCAGCCTTGTCTTCGGATTGAAAATTGTCTTTGAAATGACAAGTCTAGCCTTGTCTTCGGATTGAAAATTATCTTTGGAATGACAAGTCCTACTTTGTCTTCAGAGTGAACCTTTATCTTCAGAATGAAATTTAATCTTTGGAATGAGCACTTAATGTTATGTTTCCACGTGGCATCCAAGGAGGGAGAAAAGACATGATCAACAAAATTTTTGACTCCATGTGATCATTGACACATGTCAGCTAGTTCATGGTGAGATTTGTCTCATCTCGAGGAAGTACGAAATCATGGGGAAAATAACTAATAACGTGCCACCACCATTCATTGTTGATAACCATGCATGTGGGAAAATCACGTGCAGATCGGATGAGCTAAGGAGATTTGATGGCAAGGACATATATCCAATGATTGATGGATAGGTGTCCAAGTCAAAAATAGGGAAGCGTGCCACTCTTCATTTCAAAGAAGTAATCACTGATGCAACATGATTACAAGAATTTATTTCTAAAGAAGAACAGAACATTACAAATCCAAAGAGAAAACCCTATAATTCTGCAGAAACCGAAAACCAGTGACCTAGCGGACGACTGTAGCAGCAGAGGTGAGCAGTATTTTTAGCACAACAAGAACAAAAAAATGGGATGAAAGATAAAAATGGAACCAAAGAGATACTACCATCCTTTGAGAGATTCCAGAAGTGTTGCAAATTTTTGAAGATGGAGGGTTTATGCCATTTTTAGACAAATTCGATGGAAGCTCTGAATATTTGGCTGCCGAATTTGCCCGCACATTCAGAAACAATAGGGTGCACATCAATGACATGAGAATTGAGGTAACCCCTGAAGTTCTTAGTCAAATTACTGAACTTCCATTAGAGGGTCTTCAAATTTCTAGAACTGGCAAGAATACACTAGCAAACATAGTTAGTCAATTTCTGGAAGAAGATGATAAAGAACCAGAATACTTGATAAATAATAACATGTGTAAGGGTGTAAAGAGGACCAGCTTGCAAAAACCTTAGGATGAAGTAGCCACATGGGTAATCAATTTTTTAACCTGTGAAGGGTAGTATGTAGTTTTATCAGGGCATCATTTTAAAATTTTGAACCACCTTAGACATGGTAGGCAACAACCTGAGGTTAGGGTAAATCTTCCCCTATATCTACACCGGAGAGCTGCAAAACATGGCAAAATGCTATCAGGAGGGAAAAGGGAGCCCTCGCCACCATGGTCTTATCAAATTGGTCTACAAGCATCATTTCAGAGGAAACCTAAGAAGCTTTGATAGGTTTTACTCTGCTCTGACTGATGTAGTCTTCGAAAAAGAGGATGAGGAGGAAGAAGACACAGATGCTATTGTAGAGGAGGAAACAGATGCTACTATAGAGGAGGAAATAGATGCTGCTATAGATATTGCTACAAAAGCAACAAAGTACCTTTCCCTAGAACCTTCAACCTCACAAACTAAGAGAGGGTCTAGAACTAGCAACAGAAAAGGAAAATAGAAGAGGGTCCATTTTTTGAGAATATTGTTGATCTGATAGAACAAGGGAGTGAAGTTCCCAACAAAACTGGAGAAGAGACAGAAGTGGAAGCAGAGGAAATTCCACCAGAACCTGATACAATTCCTACACCCCTATTGACACAAGAAAATAGAGTAAGAAGAGAAAGTATACACCAGGAACCAGGAGGTCTACAAGACTCCACCTAAAAGAAATAGAAAAATAGATGATTGAAGAGGAAAACAACCAAGGTAGTCCTGATGTCACAGAAATACAACCAGCCACTATAAATACCACCTTGGAGGATTTTTTAGAATTTCTTGAACAGTTGGTTGAGGAAGAGTCTGGACAAGACAATTTTGAAATTGATGCAAACTTGGATGCAATCATAGATAACCTTATGGAACCTTATGAACAGGACCGAACAGTTGAAAAAGAAAGTGAGATAATGGTTGAGCAACAAACTATAGATAATTTATCTGCATCAGATTATGAATCAGAAGAAGAGGAGGTGGACATTGCAGAACAGTTGAGAGCAGCCAAGAGTGTGATTAAAACACAAACCAGATGGGTTGAGGAGAAGGAAAATATCATTGAAAAACATGAAAAAAGAATTGCAGAGTTGCAGTAGGAAGTGGAGGAACTAAAGAGCAGACTATTACAATTTGAAAAATAGTCAACTACAGCAGATAATGAGGAAGAGTTGGCTCAATTACTGCTTGGATTATCTAGGGTAGATAATTCTTCCCCCTTGATAGAGGTATATTTGGATGAAAACACAAGAGCTCATTTCGAAGCAGTGCCCTTCCATTTCGAAGCAACACCTTCTCAATCCGGAGATGCTCCAGAATCGATCAGGAGCCCAGAAAAGAATATCTATGGAGAGTCACAATAGTTATGTCTACAAGAAACACCAGCACAGGAGCATTTTGAACAACAAAATGTAAATAATCAAGTAAGTGCTCCTCTAAATAAGATTTCTATAGAAGTAGGGATACAAGTAGAATTGTTGTCAGATGTCCAACCAGTGGAAGTAGCAGAAAAAGGGATACAAGTAGAATTGCTATCAGATGTCCAACCAGTAGAAGTGGCAGAAAAAGGGGTACAGGTGGAACTATTGCCTAAGTTTCAACCTATAATTAGACCACCCAATATTGTATCCCTGGAGCAGTATAATACAGACATTGCTAACTGGATGATCAAATATGAAAAGCTTGCCACACAGGTTGAGAAATTGAAACTGGTAGGAAAACAGCTGGAGACAAAGGACACAGAAATCAGTGCATTGAATGAAAAAGTAACTGACCTATGTCAAATTGCTGAATTTTTGGTTCAATTCAGAAGACCTGCCAGGTTTTACAGTCTCATTATGAAGGAGAGATATCTGAGATGGTAGGTTATGAGAATTAGCTCAGGTCTCCCCTATAAACTGGAAAAAGTTGAAGAGTTTTTGGAAGCTTACTTCAACAGTCCTACAGAGCAGAAAAACTTGCTATGTGAGTTATTTCTGCACAACTTTTTCATTCCAGAGGATGTAGATTTCCACCCCCATATTTGCATAGGAGATGTGCAATTGAGAGCTTTTATGTCTACCTTACAAAATTAGTTTTACTGGGACCAAGAAAAAAGGTAAAATAAGGAAATTGAATTAAGAGCTGAATTGTTAGTCAGAGCAATTCAGCCAAATCATCCGATTATCACCAGACAACATTTTCTCATGATGAACAGGGACGATATCAAAAGGATGTATTTGAGAAATTTGAGGGACTGTGTAACTAAATTCTAGAATTTTTGTAATGACAATTTTGTTCCAGCATTATCACATTGCAGAAATAGATGGGCAGAACTTTCCATGTCTTTACAGAAAAGGGAGCCTATCTCCCCCATTAATCTGGAATGGTCCAGAAGAAGAGCAGAAGGGGTGATACAACTTATTGAAATTATGCAGCATAACTGGGTAGGTCTCAGATTTAGGCCTCCAACCATCATTACTCCAGTTCCCTACTATTTTGAAGAGGATCCTCAACCAGATGAGCAGTTTGAAGATTGGCTCAGAAACCTTCAGGAGAACAGAGGATACTATATAGGCAAAAAGTTGTTCTACAGATCATGGAACTTGAATATGGATATCTGTGATTCTATAGCCCAACAGAATGCATGAGGACATGCATTAATATAAGTTGGGGGAAAATGATGAGGCCTGGAAATGCCTCCATCATAGCATGTTTTGAACAACTAAAACTTGCCTAAAACTCTATGATTTACTTTATATACTAGTTAAGTTGATCTAATATGTTGTGTATTAATTGTTTGCATGATTGATGTGTTTGGAATATTATATGCTGATTTTTATAGTTTTTGTGTAGTTTTATGTCACTTTGCCATGACCTGTTACATAAGGGATATGCTTAGGCTGATAGAAACACTTTACTATTCTTATTTTGATGTTTCTCAAGCATTAATTTCTTTGAATTTAGAAAATAGTGCAAAGAACTATTACTGTGCAGCAGAAACTGGTTTTCCTATGTAAATTCCAGCCAACTACCAATGAATGGCAAGGCATGGAATTCACACATGAAGAGGAATGAAGGCTATTGCAATATGATCCTGAGGACTAATCCACCTGAGAAATGTAGCTGAAATCAATTGAAGAGTACATAGTTGGTCATTTCGAAGATCTTTGGATTGAGAAATATAGTCTCTTCGGATTGAGCGAATATCTTCGGATTGAGCCACTTAGCTCCGGATTGAGAACAGAAAGCACTTTTTGACCTGTTGACTGATTTTTGATGGTGGAAAAAGGGAAAGAAGGCTGAGGAGGTTAAAGGAAAATATCTCCCATATAAATTTGTCATCCTTGCCATCCAAAGCCATAATTTATGGAAAATATCCTCTTCTAGGATAAACCCAGGGAATACTACAGAATAACAGGAATTGATTTGCAGAGTATATTTTCTATTGTAATTAGATTTTAGGCATCTATAAAAGATAGCTCCCATCCAGGTTGAGCTAATAATAAGAATAATAATAATAGTAGAAATAGTAGTAGAGAAAATATAGATAGAGAATAAGTGAGAAAACTGAGACTATTACAGTTCTGTAACAGGTTTTAGCAGCAGATTTGTAATCATGTTCTGAATCAATAAAGTACAAGTTTTTCTATTCATTCTATTATGTTTGAGTGTGAGTAATATTTAGAGAGAGAGGAACTCATACCTTCTTCTGGAAAAGGAGGCTGGCCACTTCCAGACCTAGGAGGAGGACTAACGAGACAGGTTTTGTTCTGATTTTGCTTGCAGTAGAATAAGTTGTGAAACTTGTCAATTTCATTCTTTTGTAGTAGTTAACATCCATTTCAGTCCTAATAATTTATTTTCTGTTCAAGATACTTTTGTGATGTGATTAGCAGTAGATCTGATTAGTCTTTTTGCTTTCCAACAACTTTCCAATTTACTGCAATTTCCATTTCCAGCAATTTACAGTTTTTTGCAATTTTCCTGCATTATTGTTTTTGTTGTCAACCCCTGCATAGAAGATTGACAACCTTCTATTACAGAGTATTGACAGGACTTAATTTTAGTTTTCATTATTGCAAGAGTAAATAGACTTTCATTTTGCAACTGTAATTAGGTTTCCAATTCTGCAACTGTAACTAGGGTTTTAATTCTGCAATTTAATCAGATTTCATTCTTGCAACTGTAACTAAGGTTTCATTTATGTAATCAGCAATTAGTTTTCATTCTTGCAATTATATTAAAGTTCAATTTATGCAATTTAGAGGTAGAAGAGACCTAAAAACCCCCACACAATCAGTTCCACCAATAAGACTTGCTGCTCCCAATTGACCTTAAATTATAGCCCTGTTCACTCCTTTTGCAGATAGCCTTGTACACTGCCCTGGATTGACAAATTCATTGAGAATTAATGATGTGCTTAATGATAGCCCATCAAACCACATGAAAATAATTATCTTTTTTGAGGTAGATAATTTCCAAGTTTGCTTCCACCACCAACTAGGCCCTTGAGGATGAGGATCAAAACTTTCTTTGTAACCAAGTCTAGTCATATATTGACCCCTAGATTTGTTGTATGCCCAAGCAATAGTATTTGGTTTAGCTCTCAGCTTGATATGAATATTATTAAGACTATCAGTGTAAGCCTTCCACAAAACAACTTGCTCATCAAAAAAACCCAAGACCTGAGCCTACTTCCAACCTTGGGTCCAAATACTAGAAGAATTTGATTCCCCCACTTGATGAAGAAAGTAAAAACCCTTATCTTGTAAAAAAATTATCATAGATTTCGACAACAAATTTTTTTCTCCACAACCCAAAATAGAATCAACCCCTATTCTAACTTGTTCACCGTTGCCCACTTTCCAAGCCAAATATTTTCCAATCATAGGAAAGGCCTGTACTAGTGCCTTCCATTGAATGGAAATATTTTTAATGATTTTTTGTGGACTTCTGATCCAATCCATAAAGGTCCCTAGACAAATATACTTCTATTCAATAATCTTCTTCCATAATCCTTCTCTGGTCAAAATCCTCCATAAAATTTTTGCTGCCAAAGAAGAACAAAAAAGATGGATATTTTTAAGGCCCCAACCACCTTCCTCCTTTGGCCTAGCAATACTCTACCACTTAACTAAAGGAATGCCTTCATGTTCCTTGCATCTAGTCCAAAGAAATTTGAAGCAGAGTTTTCTTATTTTCTCTAGAACTCCTTTGGGAATGAAGGCCAAGGAGTGCCAAAACATAGGAATTACCTCAAGAATCGATTTTACAAGTGTTAATCTCCCACCAATAGATAACCATCTATTACACCAATGGTTAATCCTAAATTCAATCTTCTCTAAAAGCCATCCCCAATCTCTCTTCCTGTAAGTATTTGGCTTCAATACAAACCCCAGATACTTAAAGCCTTCCTGGAAATCTAAGATATTAAAAGGAAAAATTTTGATTAGATCTTGTTTAGTCTCCTGCTCTAGACCATTAAAGCAAATAGAGGATTTTTGAAAATTTATCTCCATGTCGGTAGCAATACTGTAAGTGTCCAAGATTTCCTTCAACTTTCTAGCTTCCCTTAAACTACCATTTGTGAACAAAAATACATCATCAAAAAATAATAAATGAGATAAATAAAGGACCCCCACTTTGATCCTGAACAAGGATCTTGCCCTCTTTGCATCCAAAATAACTCTACTCAATCCTTCAACAACCAACAAAAAAAGTAAAGGAGATAAAGGACATCCCTATCTCAGTCCTCTCGAGGGTCTAAAGAATTTGGAAGTTGATCCATTGATAAGAACAACAAAATATATAGAATAAATACATCCCATAATCCACTTTACTACCGGATAGCTAAAACCCACATGTAAGAGCATCAATCTGAGATACAACCAACTAGTTCTATCATAAGCTTTAGATAGATCTAGTTTAAGGACCATTGCAGGAAGATTTTTGGTTTTAATAGAGTGAAGGCCCTCTTGTGCAGCTCCTATGGCTTCAAAAATCTGTCTACCTACTAAAAACCCAAACTGCTCCTAGGAAATAACTTTAGAGAAAATATTCTTCAATCTAACAACCATAATATTTGCAATGATTTTATAGATACAGTTACACAACAAAATAGGTCTAAATTCATCAAATATTTTAGGCTTCTCCTTTTTTGGAATCAAAGCTAAAAAAGTGGAGTTAAAAGCCCCCAAAACCTGACCACTCAACCTAACTTCCTCCATTACTCTGAGAAGATCCTCCTCAACCAGATCATAGAAAACTAGGAAAAACTCCACAGGCCATCCATCAGGCCCTAGACTTTTATCCTTTTTGAAAGAAGTCAGGACAACTTTCAGTTCTTCCTTTGTGACCTCCTTCATAAGTAACTGATTGTCCTCCTCTATCACAAAATTGGGGAAGAAAGTATTTAACTTTAAAATTTCCCCAATATTGACTCTATCAGGTTCTTTATAGATAGATTGAAAATGTTTTACTCCCAAATCTTCTAACTCAGAAAAACTCCTAACGAGGACCCCTTCTTCATTCTGCATCTCCCAGATAGTGTTAACCTTCTTCTTGTGATTAGAAAAATTATGAAAAAACTTAGTATTTTCATCCCTTTTTTTAACCATACAACTCTACTTTTCATTCTCCATTCAACTTCCCTCCACTCCAAGAATTTGTTCTTCTTAATTTCTAGTTCAACCAGTCTTGTTTTCTCCTCCTCTTTAAACAAACCAGCCTCATTATTTTTATGAATTTCTGAAATTTCCTTCTCCACCAACTTAAGATCTCTATCCATACTCTCCTTTTTAACTGCAATCCAAGATGACACAACTCCTTTTAATTTTTTTAGAGCAGCAACAAATTGAAAACTCGTTGATGACCTAGAACTTTGGTCATAACCAATCCATTATTTTTTAATCAGTTGTTGAAAATCTTCTTCCTCCAACCAAATTAGATTGAGCTTAAAAGGACTGGCAGGTTTTGCCTCTTGAATTTCTAATTGAAGAAAAATGGGAGAATGATCTGAGCCACCTCCAGTCTCAACCCATGACTATTTTCTATCTATTTCATTGTATAATGTCTCTGAGATCAAAAATTTGTCCAACCTCTTTGAGATCCCAACTTCCCCAACTCTATTATTTCTCCACGTAGGCATTAATTTTATTGGTTCCAAATCAATTAAACCAACTTCTTCAATCTTATGCTTGAAGTAATCTGCAAGTCTATCAAGTCTTGCAGATTCTCCCCAGACCTCACTTCTATTCATAGTAAAATTTAAGTCCCCACCAATGATAAATCTTTCATCCCTAACACACCTTTGGGAGAAAAAATCATCCCAGAAGACCTGCCTATCTTCATAGGGACCATAACAATTAATAACTGATAACCTCAAACCCAAGTCTTTAAAAAAGAATTATGTCCACAAGCCTAAAACCATAAAGGAAGAATTAATTAAGGATATTGAGTTCTTCCAGCCAGTCAAAACACCCCCTAAATTTTTGGTAGCATCTAGAGCCAAGAACTCCCAGTCCCTAAGCAATTTACTTAACCCTTCAATGACTTTTGTACTTGCCCCCATGGTTTCTTGTAGAAGGATAACATCCGGATTATGAATTTCCACCAGCATGGCTAAGGCAAGTCTTTTAGAGGGACTTCCAAGACCTCGGATATTAAGGGATAACAAGATCATTTAAACATCTTAGAGGGGTTTTGTCCCGCTCTAAGGACCCCTTTGATAGATTTTTGTTTACCCTACTGAATTTCCCTCAAAGCCTTCTCCTATGCATGAAATAAAAATGATTTCCTACCTGCTGAAGTAGTGGAATATTCCTTTATATGGTCTAGACCTAACCCTAACCTTCCAACAACTACACAAGTTCTCAACTCGAATTCCCTTTTCCTAGAACATAACAAATATCTACAAGAGGAACCTATCTCCAAACCATCCCTTGAAATAGATACCTCCCTAGAAGATTCACTTGATAGGTCACAAAGACTTCCCCCAATAGTAGAAATATTTGGATCACAATCCCTATTCAATGCGTTTGAGGTTGCCAGCCCATTGTCCAAAATCTTAGAAAATTCCTTGTCCCTAGGACTTCTCTTTGAACATTCATAAGGAAGTGTACAAAGTTCTTTATTACCTAAGTCCATATTATTCTCATGTATTGGACAATAATTGTCATAAGGCTTAGATGTTTGACCAAAAAACTTAATAGTATCGGGTTCCAATCCTTTCATAGTTTTCTTTATGACTTTGTCTCCTTCTCTAACAACTTGTGAATAGTGAAATGGAGATAAAGCTAGGCCCAAAATTTCTTCCTCCTCTAGAGTTTTGGTTCTAGGTTCAACAACATTCTTTTTGCTTGTTTGTGCCAAATCAAGGAGCACTATTGAGCTCTGAAAAATAGGTATCTCTTGATTGTTGTTAGCTGACTTGAAATCCCCACTAGTCATTTGTTTTCTCCTCCATACTTTTTGTGTGAAAGCTTGAGAACATTCCTTAGAAATATGTCCATAAACATGACAACGAACACATCTAAAAGGAATCTTCAAATAATCCAAGATTTGAGTATGAAATTTATTCCCCACAACTATCTCCATATAGTTTGGTAAGCCTTCACTGATATCCATCTCAACCAAAACCCGAGCTACAGACAAAAAAACACTAGATTTGAAAGAAATATCTATATCCAAGGTTTTACCTAATGAATCTCCAATCACTTTCAAAGCTCTTTCTGACCATAACTCCATTGGAAGACCTAGAAGTTTTACCCATATCGAGATTCTCCTAGCAACTTCAGTCCTAGGATCAAAGCAAGTTGTCCAAGCCTTCAAAGCCAAAAAAGAAGACCCCCAATACCAATGACCTCCCAAAATTTTTTTGCATCTTCCTCAGATCAAAAAAGGAAACCTATCCATCCTCTGGCAAGTAAGTGAAAAATTGGCCCATATCCTAAGATTGGGACCCATACCTTCTGCAACCACTCATTTAGTGTATTATCAGCTATTTGACATCCATGAAACTTTCCAATAAGGGCCTTTCCTAAAAACTCCAAAACTTGTTCCATCCTCAAGTCTTCCCCAAGTACCATTCTGATCTTCGACCTTCTATTTTTAACCACTTTATGTGCCTTACGCACTTTAGTAACCGGAGTTGTAGACTATGTTGATTGTAAGTTTGGACCCACTCCACTTAGGGCCTCTAAATCAAGACTTTTACCAATAAAACTAGAACCAAACAAAGGAAACTCTATCAGACAAAGTGAGTTTGGATTTTTTGGAGCTTGCTCAAGTTTTTCTTCCCTGCAATGAAATGCTTGCTCATTCATTAGACCCATCACTTGAGTAGAGTGTTTTGAGACACCTGAGAGTGAGTAGTCAATAGGACAACTGACTTGATCTGAACCTTTTGACATAGAATCTCCTCTATCCACTAAATTCTGATAACCTACAATATTATTTTGGTCACTCAAAAAACCCAAGGACCCCCAATTCTCAACTTCTAAATCTTATCCAAAAATGGGACCCTTGGCCCTTGGAGTTGAAAAGATGCATTGCCCCTCAAAGGGATCCTCTGAGAAGTCCAAATGTTCCTCTTCATTCTCCATCAAAAACAAGAAACCAATTTCCCAAATTATACTACCATTTTAAAAATACCAAATAAAAAATATTTTTACTTTGCTACCCTAGCACTACTGCACTTGCCTTCGCTGCCCTAGCACTATTGCGGCACTATAAAATTTTTTTACTTCATTGCCCTAGCACTTTTACACTCACCTTCATTGCCCTAGCATTGTTGTGGCACTATTAAAATATTTTTACTTCATTTCCCTAGCACTACTGCACTTGCCTTCGTTACCCTAGCACTGCTATGACACTATTAAAATATTTTTACTTCACTACCCTAACACTGTTGCACTTATCTTCACTATCCTAGCATTGATGTGGCACTATAAAGTATTTTTAATTAATTTTCCTAGCACTGCTACACTCACCTTCGTTGCCCTATCACTATTGAGGTATTGTTATATTTTTTTTCGCTACCCTAGTACTGATGCACTCACCTTCACTGCCCTTGATGGGGAATATTTGCATATCAAATAATACCATTCCATATATTTTTATTTTTAAGTGAAGTGATATTTTATTTCCACTAAAACATATACACATAACATGCACTAGAAGCTACTCAACATCACCCAAAGAACTAAAAGTTATTCAAAATGAGTCTACTTGTAAATTTTATCAGCTCAAAATAATTTTTTTCCAGCTAATCTAACATACGCTCGCTCTCTAGAATCCTTCCAATTCTCTTCTCCCTTCCCCCCCACCAATATACTCACAAGGTGATATATGTTATGCTCATACAAATGCCAATATATAATGGGATGTGACTCTTGTTCTTTCATATTCCTATGTCTCTTCACTTTCCTATTCTATAGACTCATATGCACATAGACTATGATGTACATTTACATTATTGAATACTTTGCACATTCTAATATTACTTGTGCATTTATTACATTGCATAAAGTAAATATTCAAACACTAATCTAAGACACTCTCCTAATCTAAAGATGTACCCAAGGTGGTACATTAGCATGTACCATATAATGTAATATATTCCAACACCCCCTTGTATTATATTATTTGGTTATTGAAGACTTTAGTCTTCAATATGGTCTTTGTCTTGGTTTTGGAACTTGAGCTCTTCTTTTCTGGTTTCTTCATTTTACTCCTTGTCTATATCCCGATCAAGCAAATAATTAGTATTTTCATAAAATACTATTTTTATTGAAAGAGCTTTAACTTCATGTTCATCTGTAGGTTCTTCCAGTTCCTGAATCTCTTGAAATAAGTGTCCATTTTGCTTTCCTTCTCTATATTGTAGTTGAGGATGATTGTATTGATTATGAGAAGTATATGGTGTTAGGAATCTAATCCTAACTTAGAGCCACATCAAATTCTAATTTCTTTTCATCAAGAACCATCACGTCCTTTCACTTTATCACATTAAATATATTTAATAGGCATTCGATGAAGGTTGTAAAGACATCATCGCAGACATTATATTATATTCATTGGTTGGTTAATTCCATAAATTTAACAGTGATTCCTTCTAAAATAGTGATTCAATTACTCATTCTTCTATTTCATACTAACCAAATTGTAGGGTTATGCATAAGGGGTCAGTCCCAAAATGTATATATAAAAATTTGGTGAATCAGTTTTGAAATCTAGTGTCGAAATGCATATAGAAGTTTTACTATTATTAGGGGTAATGTTGGAAATTTAAACTTAAAATGGTCAAATTATTATAAAATTGGGGTGAATTGACCCCCCAAAAAATTTGCACCCATAAAATTTTGGCTAATGGACCCTAGTCAAGGGTCCCAAATATTAGCCAATTCCAAATTTTAAAAATCCTAATTCTAGCCAATTGGCTAAAAATAGCCGCTATGCATAACCCTGCCAAATTGCATAGGTACCTTGAATCTGGTATTAGAGTGGTTCAAATCCTTGTGCCTTTGACATCCTCAATAGGGCAAGTCGTGAAGCATCAAATTATTTTTCTCTCTAATATCTTTGCTCGGTGATAGATCGTTATCAATAGAGTTGTCAAAATAGGAAAAACAGTGCAAGAGCATGTTAAATAAAAAAAATCATGCTAATTTTTTTTTATATATCCTCCCAAGAGGACGTCATCACTTTGATCACCGAATAAACTAAAAATACCATATATAATTCATCAAAGCACGACATCACAATGTCTACATTTTGTCGGTGAAAGTTTATAGGAAGACAGTGTAAAAATCGAATGAACAAGGTCAAAAAAAAATCCCACACCTGATAAATAAAAACACCTCTTGGATATCTCAAGGCAAACTCACCAAAATTCATAGTGAACGATCAAAGAAGGAATTCTATAGGTCAAAAATTCAATGCCTGAGCCATTTTTCGATGAGCTACAAAATTTTGTGGCAAAAAATTATAAATTAAAAGTTATAAGACAAATTTTAAAAGATATTTTGATCACCGATTAAAAATAACAACCATAGAAAGACTTAAAACGATGAAAGTAGAAGGGGATTAATCCCACATCTACCCGACTAGAAATGTTGGGGTGTTTAAAATGATCAAAGGCATAATATTGTTTGCCTAGCATGCTAGGAATAAGTGCTTGCGCACTAGGCAATGGTGCCAGTTGGGGGTACATCGCATTAGGCTCACTATATTGACTTTAGACCACCTCGATTATCATGCTCAATTTCTTGCCTATCCACTCTCTGCACCATCGTCACTTCCACTCAATCATCACCCCACCCCTCTACTGTCACCACTTTCACTTAGCCTCCACCCCCGATCCTTCGTTGTCGTCGCATCGCTCAATTTCCGCCCCGCTCCCCAGTCGCCGCTCCACTACTCTGCCAACCCGCTTCCCAAAAAACCAAATTTTGAAAAAAAAAAAAAATTATTGCACAGTTTTTGCCCAAAGAAAGAAAAAATTGACACAAAAATTGAAATTTTTGCCCAAATCTGCACAATTTTTGCAAAGTTGTAACCAAAACAATTTTTTTAAAAATTTGGTACCTTCTTACCAAAATTTCAAAAGAAAAGTTTGTAAACCAAGGCCAGTAAACTATAAACTTGCCACAAACCATCATGATGGACGGGAGAAGATCACAAGATCTTGCAAAAGAGATTGTGAAAGAGGTCTCGAAAGAGGTTTCCAAAGAGGTTGCAAAAGAGGTCCTGCAAGGAATGATATATTGGAAAGATGATTTTGAAATAAAAATAGCAACAAAGATAGTAGAATTAACTATGAAAATTGATACCTCCAATACAAAATTATCAACCAAAATGGATGCTACAAATCACTCTATGGACTTGGTACAACAAAACTTGGCATTAATGCAAGCTGGTCAACAAAACATGATACCCATACAACAAGCATTACTAGGGGGACCACACACATCAATCCTACCTCGAACCACAAAATTGGATTTCCCAAAATTTGATGGAGGTGACCCCACAAATTGGATATATCGGGCAGACCAATATTTCTCTTTATATCAAATTTTGGAGATCCAAAAGGTCCGCATCACATCTTTTCACTTAGAGCAAATCGCTACACAATGGTACCAATGGTATGAAAAAACAAAAGGTACTCCCACATGGACCAAATTTACAAAGAACCTAATGCTGTGATTTGGCCCAAGCAAATTTGAATATTTCACAGGAGCCCTCACAAAACTCTGCCAAACATCTATAGTAAGAGAATACCAAGTGCAATTCGAGAAATTGGTAAACCTTACATCAGGACTCGATGCATCATTCTTTCAAAGTTGCTTCATTAGTGGCCTAAAAGAAGAAATTCGACTGGAAGTACAAATACTCAATCCTATCGATATGATGCATGCAGTGGCATTAGCACAAATGGTGGAAGAGAAGATCAATAACCAATGCCGAATAGGAATATTCTCAACAGGGAAAACACAAAACACCTACACCAACCAAAAACTGAATAAAGTCATGCTGATTAAATGAATTAGCCTAGAGGAAATGAAAGAAAGATGAGAGAAGGGCCTCTATTTCCATTGTGATGAGAAATTCACCCCTAATCACAAATGCATTTCACCAAAATTATATATTTTGGATACAATTGGAGATTGCACTCCAAAAGAAGAGGATGATATCGAAGTCGAAGTAGTAACGGATATTCAAGAAGAAAATAATGAGGATAAAACAGAAATTTCCTTTAATGCCCTCGCAGGATGTTTGACCCCACAAACTATGAAAGTTAAGGGGTACTTTAAGAAACAAAACCCTATTGTGCTCTTAGACTCTGGCAACACACACAATTTTATAGACCCCAGGTTGGCCAAACAAGCTAATTATTTTATATATCCTTGTAATAACTTCGAAGTCATGATTGGAAATGGAGGAAAAATTATGTGCAAAGGGAAATGCCAAAATATTAAACTCACTATGGGAGATTATAACATGAAAGGGGATATGTATGTACTACCATTAGGAGGATGTGACATCATTTTAGGAGTACAATGGCTACGAACGCTCGACACAATTCAATGGGACTTTGAAGAATTATGGATGAAATTCACACAAAAAGACCAAACATACACAATTAAAGGGTTAAAATCAGGCCCTTCACAAATCGTAAGTTCCCACAGAATGGAAAAAATTATTCGCAAAGGAGGTAAAGGTATGGTTGCCCAACTATTTTCCATGCAAACCACTAATGAAGAACAACCAGAGGCACCTGAACTACAAGAACTCCTAGAAAGCCATGATAAAATATTCAATGAACCAGAAGGATTGCCTCCTCAACGAAGCCATGATCATGCCATTCAACTACTTCTGGGGCACCAACCCCCTAATATTAGACCTTACCGATACCCATATCTACAAAATACAGAAATAGAAAAATTAGTACAAGACCTACTCAGGGTAGGGGTCATTAGACCTAGTGTAAGTCCTTACTCTTCTCCTATCATATTAGTGAGGAAGAAGGATGGATCATGGTGCTTATGTGTTGACTTTCATACCCTCAACAAAATAACTATCAAGGATAAATTTCCTATTCCAATCATCGATGAATTACTAGATGAACTTCATGGGGCTGCATATTTTTCCAAACTTGATTTACGATCAGGCTACCACCAAATTCGAGTTAAAGAAAGTGATATACCCAAAATGACCTTTCGCACTCATGAAGGGCATTATGAATTTTTGGTGATGCCATTCGGTCTTACCAATGCCCCTTCTACATTTCAAAGTCTTATGAACAAGGTATTTCACCCTTTCCTTCGAAAGTTTATTTTAGTTTTCTTTGATGATATTTTGATTTACAGTAAAACATGGGAAGATCACTTAACCCATATAGATCAAGCATTAAAGACCTTGGAGGACAATCAATTATACGCCAAAAGATCAAAATGTTCCTTTGGAAAACAAGAAATTGAATACCTTGGACATATTATCTCCAAAGAAGGAGTTAAAGTAGACCCTCGTAAGATTGAAGATGTGGAAAATTGGCCTATTCCAAAAACATTGAAAGGTTTGCATGGGTTCTTAGGACTAACCGACTATTATCACAAATTTGTCAAGGATTATGGCAAAATCGTGGCCCCCTTAACAACACTACTTAAGAAGAATGTTTTTTTATGGTCTCCAAAAGCTGATGAAGCCTTCATTACCTTAAAAAATGCCATGTGTACCACCCCCGTCTTAGCCATGCCAGATTTTTCCAAACCATTTATTATTGAGAGCGATGCTTCAGGATTGGGAATAGGAGTCGTACTCATGCAAAATGAAAAACCTTTAGCCTTCACTAGCAAAGCATTCTCAAAAAAGAATTTAGCACGTTCCACATATGAAAAAGAAATGTTAGCCATTGTTCATGCTATCCAACATTGGAGACCTTACCTTATTGGCAAACATTTTATTATCTGCACCGACCACCATATTCTAAAGTACCTTCTGGAGCAACGTATAACCACACCAGAACAACAAAAGTGGGTTACAAAACTACTAGGATATGATTATGAAATCATATATAAAAAAGGAAAAGATAACATGGTTGCTGATGCCCTTTCAAGGAAGTTTGAAGAAATTCCCCAATTACATGCTTTTTCCTCCCCTATTCCTAAATGGATAGACCAAGTCAATGAAGAGTGGTTTAAGGACCCTACCACACATACCATAATTCAACAACTCCAACAAAATCCCATGAGCAAACCTCACTATTCTTGGAGAGATAACATACTACGTTATAAAGAATGTATTGTCCTTTCTCCTACATCCGCCTATCGTACAAAGCTTCTCCATGAGCTACACGCCACACCCACTGCAGGACACTCTGGATTCCTAAAAACTTATAAAAGAGTGACTAGATATTTTTATTGGGTAGGGATGAAAAATGATATCAAGAAGTTCGTAAATGAATGTGAGACATGCCAAAGAAATAAAGGAGAAACAGTGGCTACTTCGGGTCTTCTTCAACCTCTTCCCATACCAACAAAAACATGGGTTGATATTTCAATGGATTTCATTGAAGGCCTTCCAAAATCTACAGGAAAAACAACCATCCTAGTTGTGGTAGATCGTTTATCTAAATACGCCCATTTTTTCTCAGTAGCCCACCCTTATACAGCTAGTACTATCGCTCAAATTTTCCTTGATAATATCTTTAAATTACATGGCATGCCTTCCACTATAGTTAGTGATCGTGATCCCACTTTCACTAGTAATTTTTGGAAAGAATTGTTTAAACTCCAAGGCACTCAACTTCGGATGAGCTCCGCTTACCACCCCCAAACAGACGGTCAAACTGAAGTTGTTAATAAATGTTTGGAAACCTACCTTCATTGTTTTATTTCCACTCAACCCCTTCACTGGGTTAAATGGCTTCCATTAGCCGAATGGTGGTATAACACCACATATCACACAACCATTAAAATGACCCCATATGAAGCATTATATGGCCAAACACCCCCATCCCTTACCTCTTATATTCCAAGAAGTACAAAGGTGCCAGTAGTAGAGATGGAACTTTCTACTCGAGATAACATTATTTGCACTCTTAAAGAAAATCTACACACCGCCCAACACCGTATGAAGCAACAAGCAGACCAACATCGAATTGAGCGTGCTTTCCAAGAAGGGGATATGGTATTCCTTCGCCTTCAACCATATCGCCAAACTTCTCTAAAAATCAAAGGTTCTCAAAAGTTAGCCCCCAAATTTTATGGACCTTATAAAGTTCTACAACGTATTGGACCAGTTGCTTATAAACTTGAGTTACCCGAGTCCTCCAAAATTCATCCTGTGTTCCATGTCTCTTGCCTTAAACCAGTAATAGGCACCCACATCACTACTCAAACTCAACTTCCAAAGTTTACCAAAGATGGGGCACTCATGGTTGAACCAGAAGCTATCCTAGATTGTCGCATTCGCCACCTCCGCAATCGCACCATCACCGAAGTATTGATTCAATGGAAAGGTCTACCTTTAGAAGATGCCACATGGGAGACACTCCATCATATCCAACAACAATTTCCTCAATTCCATATTTGAGGACAAAGCTCATTTTAAGGAGGGTGGCATGTTAGGACTCTAATCCTAACTTAAGAATCACATTAACTTCTATTATATTTTCATCAAGGACCATCACGTCCTTTCATCCTATAACATTAGACATATTTAATATGCATTCAATGAATGTTGTAAAGACATCATATTATATTCATTGATTGGTTAATTCCATCAATTCAACAGTGATTCCTTCTAAAATAGTGATTCAATTGCTCGTTATTTTGTTGCATACTAACCAAATTGTATAGATACCTTGCATATGGATTCTAAAATTATTGCTAATGTGAATTATATTGATTTTGATATTATCTTGGTTGAATTGGCCTATTTGATTAGCTTCCAAAATTTTATTGATTTCCTTGATGTTGATTTCTTGGATTGAATCTATAATAATTGGTACTATGTCATTTCTTTCCGTCTACTTGACAATATCTATTATTCCATCTTGATCTACCCTTTGAGAATGAAGCAACATTTCCTTGTGAGTTATCTTTTGAGACTAAGGTATTGTTAGTCATTTCATATTTTACTGAATTTTCTACCTCATATTGACTAACTCATTCAATGATGTATCTTTACTTAGAATTTGTAAGGATGTGACTAGATGCTTGTAGCTTTCTAGAAGTGCTCTTAGGATCACTTGGATAAGAAACTTGTCTTCTACCTTTTCTCCTAAGGTTAACAATTTTCCTTTTATATCTACTCATTTTCTTAGAAAAAATTCTATACTTTCACCACTATTAACTTTTAGAGAATGCAATTGAGTTTGAAGATTCAAGATAGTGGATTTATTCCTTCCTCCAAATATCTTGGCTAAGGTTTTCCATGCTTTTGTAGAAGTTGTTGTTCAACTAGTGTAAGGTTGTATTTCATCTGTAATTGCAAATGTTATTATCATAAGTAATTTTTTTTTCTTCTTCATACTTTTGAATCTCTCTAACATATATAGTAGGTTTAGTTTTTGCTCCTTTAAAAATATCCCAAAGATTTTCAACTATCAATATTGACCTTACTTTGTTTTTCCAAGAAGTGTAGTTAGGCCCTTTAAAAAGTTGGAATTCTGAAAGAAATAATTTATTTGTTGTCATGATGACACTTGTAGACTACATTATATCTCCTTAGTGTTTTAATATAGTTTTGGTAAAGTACTTAGCTTTCTAAATTTCCTTTAAGTTGAATCCCTTTTGTCAACTTCTAGTATTCACATTATTTCTCCCTATTATGAATAGAAAGCTAAAGATAATTTTGATGCAATTTCAATTGATAAAATTCTCTATCTTCAAGAACTTTAATTTGGATTCCTTATGTCTCATTAATTTGAGCAAGAGACTAATTCCAATGTAGTTTTTCAACTTTCTAACAACTCTATGTTGTGCTTCTTATATCTTTCAATTTTCAATAATATAGTTTCTAAATTTCAAGAACCTATGATGGTGATGAATTCCTTATAACTCCCTAATTAGAAATTTAAAAAATAAGGATATTTGCAAATTTAATATTTCAATTTCTAAATAGAAGTCCTTATTCCTCCAAGTCAAGTTATTTGTAAATATTTCTATGCTTGAATTTCAAATAAAGTAATTCCAAAACTTTCAAATTAAATCCTCTTTACTTCAAAAAGCTTTCAAATTATTCAACAAATCATCTAAGGTTATAGTTCATCAATGCAATTCCTTATACCTCCATTCATTTAATTAATCTCAAGCATAATAGATTAACTAAGCTTAACCTTAGTATTGATATTCCTTATATATCCTTGACCTTTATGAAAATGCAAATTGATTTGAATATTTTTATGTACCTTATTGAATATGGCACACTACGTATTTGGTTTGCTTCTCTTGTGACTTCTTTACTCTACAACTTGCACTCTATTTTAGGTGTTATCCACTTTTTAGACTTCAATGTAAACCGATGTCTTTCTTCACTACATGTAATGTTATTCCTTATATATGGTGCAGTCTAAGACTTTGACTATCCTCCTAGTGTTAGTTGGTTTCTTTGACCATTGAATGTGTTGCGCTCCACTCACTTGCATTACATTCTTATCTCAAGAATATGCTTGTATGACTTTTCCTTCATGCAAATAATATGTTTCACTTCCCTTATGTTAGTTGGAGTTACCTTCTGCACTGTGACACTTGGCAATGTAACTCTTCACTCTTATGAATATATTCTATCCTTCCAAGTGGTGGCGCTTCTCTTCTACATAACGTCTATTCCTCTTCTTTGTAATGCTCCTTTACTCTTATTTGCTTGGTTACGTACTACTTCTCCCCTACATATAATTTTTACTTTTCTTTGTAATTCTCTTTTACTCCTCTTTTCTTGGTAATGAACTGCTTCTCCCCTATATATCATTTTTCCTTTTCTTTGTAATGCCCATTCACTCCTCTTTGCTTGGTAACACGCTACTACTTCTATCACATGGCAACAACTTAATTATTTACCACAAACACTCCTACTTTTTAGTTCCTCTATACTCAATATATTCTTTCCAACGTAACCACAAATGGTATTTGGATTTATCTCAATGACTCACTAATTTTGGTGTTCTCCACTTCTTTGTAATGGTGCTTGCTCTTGGATTTGGTGGCTCCTTGATTTTTGGCACTCAGAATCTACTCTTCAACATCTCAACTTTTCTTGAGTAACACTTTCTTCTATGGCACTTAAGCTTTCTTTCAATGACATTTTGTCTTCCTCTTTATCCAAAAAAGGTGAGTCTTCTCCACTATGGTGGCTCCTCCAAGATGGTGGTGCTTCATCTAATGGCTGTTATTCAAATGGTTTATATTCCATAGTGGTTCCTCCTTGTTAGCTACTCTTATACAATGGATCCTCCTTGGCTCTATGCTTGGTGGTTTCTTCTTTGGTGACTCCAAACTTCTTAATATATGCCAAAACATTTACCTTTTTGGATAGTATATTGCCTCCAATATTTGCTATAAAATATTGGCTTATTTGTCTTTCAAAATATAGTAAGGAGTTGATATTTTATCTTTCCTTGTATCATATATATTTTCTCCTTAATTTGTTATAGATTTTAATCCTATGTGAATGCTATCTTCTTCAACTTTGAAGACATAAACTTGAGACCTTTCCTTTGTTGTTTTAGAAACTTGAATATGGTGCTTTTAAAAACTTAAATAATACTTGGATAAAATACTTTAATAACACCAAATTTTAAACATTTTTTGGCCTCCTTCATAGCTAGATTTCTTGGTTATTTTATTCACCTTTTATATTGAGTTTACAAATTTTGCAGCTCTCCTTTCTACTCTATTGCTGCCTCAAACTTGTCAATTTTGTAGCTCTAATTGCTACCCAAATTTTTTACTTTTTAGCCTTTAATTTTATGCCCTGAATTTCTCCAAATCGTATCTCTTTTCTCCTTCTAATGCTGCCCAATTTTGAAATCCAAATCTCTTAATTTGCTGCTCTAAAATTCTGATTTCTTCTCATTTATCTTGCTATCCAAAACCAACATTCAATTCCTCCAAATTGCTACCTTATTTTACTGTCAATCCTTCCTTCAATTGGATGTTCAAGGGCACTTCAAAATCTGACCAATTCTTCTTCAATTTATAGTTTTATGCCTTCTTCAATTTGCTGTCTTGTGACCTTTCATATTTTGCTGCAAAATCAGCAATATTCTCCTTTGTAAATCAGCCTTAAAATCCTTTATGATTGTCCTTATATTTCTCAAATTGGTGGCCTCTTATATATCATTTCTCCTCATTAGAACGAACTTAATTATTTCTTCAAATCTGACCTCTTTCGCTGGTCTCTTCCTCAAGAATCTGAATATCTTGAAATCTTCAAATAAGCTTTCCAAAATTTGGTAAACTTCTTGTCAGATCCTTCTTCCTTTTGGGATTGTTTTTGGATGATGATAATTATTCCAAATTCTTCTTTCAGGAGCTTTTATTGCAATAAAAATTAGATAAAAGCAAACAAATGCATCTAAATATCTATATCTCTAAAAATCAATAAACTTCACTAGTTATCCTTCAATCTAGTGGAAAGAGATCTATGTTGAGTCCTAGTCTTCATGAGTTTTCCTAAAACCATGTGGAAATACTTTGGCTAAAAAGGAATTTAAAATTTCTAAAAATTATATCTCCCTATCTCCTCTCAATATCTCTTGTGGCTCTCCCTATCTCCTATCAATCTCCCTTGTGGCTATGATACCACTATTAGCTTTTGATGCTATATATTTAATGGAAAAACTACCACAAGGTCTAAAATGAGCATGCAATATTAAATATAAGATAATGAAATTATACAAAGCATGTAAAACTCATAAGAAAATTTTGTAACTACTCATAAAACTGTCATTAATGAAATCTCATGAAAATAGTATCTTCATACAAAATGTGGAGATCTCAAATACTCCATGCTCCATACAAGTTCTACATTGTATCTAACTTGTACTCACTCTACTTTACCTTTTCCTATGAAATGACAAGGTGATATATGTTATGCTCATACAAAGACCAATATATAATCGGATGTGACTTTTGGTCTTCCATATTCCGATGACTCTTCACTTTCCTTTTCTATGGACTCATGTGCACATGGACTATGATGCACATTTAAATTATTGAATACTTTGCACATTCTAATATTACTTGTGCATTTATTATATTGCATGAAGTAAACACTCAAAACCTAATATAAGACACACTCCTAATCTAAATATGTAACCAAGGTGGTACATTAGCATGTACTAAATAATGTAATATATTCCAACACAGACCATTGACTTGTTTTGCTAGATCTATGGTAGACTACTAGGAATTAGTCACCCTTTAAATTCCAACTTATGTGGTTCCAAGATACTTCCTTTAGAAAATTAATTATTCATTTTTGGAGGGAAGAAAATCTAAGATACGATACCCAAATGCATTGCTTTATCAAAATATTATAGTTCACCAAAACTAGAATTAAGTAATGGAATTGGTAGGAGGTTGGGGATGTGAGGGCTAAAAAGGTAGGTTTAGATTTCCAAATTGAGCAAGTGAATGGTCAAATTTTCTCCTTGGGATGTACAAAGTATCTTAGAAAATAGGAAATCCAAATCTCTTTTGAGTTATCAAAATGGGAAAGGAGGAACGAGATATTATGGAAACAAAATTCTAGGATCTAGTGGTTGAAGGAAGGGGATATAAACTCTAATTTTTCTAGAAATATTCTCTATCTATATGAGCTTCAAAGTTTATATATTCCTTGAATACCAACACTGGTGATCCAGTATACTCTTGGGATGGTATGAAAAAAATTGTGACTAGCTACTTTGAGAAATTTTCTTTGTAGTCCCCTTGGACCCTAAGGCTCAAGAGAAAATTTTATAGGGAATCCCTTCCTTTATTAAGAAATAGGATACTAAGGTATTAATAGTGCCAATTTCTATGATGGAATTAAAGGAAGTGGTTTTGAATATGAAAAATAAAAAACACCTAGGCCTAATGGTTTCCCCATCAAGTTATTCTAAGAATTCTAGGACTTGCTCAAGGATGACCTACTTGTAGTGGTAGAGGAAGCATAGGTGGAAAAGTCAATTTTGAAAGAAATCAATAGAAACTACATTATGCTCATCCATAAGTACCAAGAGGTAGATCATTTTTTTGGCTTTAGATCGATAACCCTATGTAATGCTCTCCTCAAAATCATTACAATGGTGAGAGCTTAAAGGTCAAAACCCTTATTCCCTACAATAATATCACTAGATGAAGGAGGATTTATGGGAAGGAGACAAATTACAAAATAAATAGTGCTTGATTAATATGCCCTTCATGCCATGCAAGCACAAAGATCCCTCTCCATGTTTATTTGTTTGGACCTGTCTAAGGCTTATGATAGGGTAGATTGGGATTTTCCATTATAGGTATTGAGGAAGTTTAGCTTCTCCTAGGATTGGATGGATTGCATTAGAAACACTATTTACTCAATCTCTTATGTTGTGATGATAAATGGTAGCCCATTTCATTTGTTTATTGCTTTTAGAGGACTATGATAGGGGGATCCTCTTTCCCCCTACTTGTTCATCATATTTATAGAATGTCTAGGTCATATTATCTCTAAGGAAATTAATAATGGAGTCATTTAATGAATCATATGTGCATTGGCATCCCCCTCTCTCTCACTTATATTTTGTAGATGACTCAACCTTGATGGGCCATGCTACTATTTTGAAAGCATACAAATTCAAAATAATTCTAAACCTCTTTTTGACAACCACAAGACAATCTCTTAATGAAGAAAAGTATAAGATTATTTTCTTTCATTGCACTACTAGAGTGGAGATCATAATTCTAAATGTTTTGAATTCTATGGAAGCATATCTTCCAATATCTTATCTAGGAGTCCCATTAAAGATGGCCAAATAAAAAAATGAGGAATAGAAGATACATAGTAGGTTGAATAACTGGACCAACCAATGGCTTTTCCTTGTAGGTGGGTTTACTTTGATTAAATTAGTTTTATAGTCTATTCCCATCTATGTTTCCTTGGCCTTAAGTATTCCTAAGGATATTTTGAGAAATTTAGACAAGATTAATCAAAGGTTCTTATGAAGAGGGACAAAAACATAGCATAATTGGGCTCTACTAAAATGGTATCTGCTATGTTCCAAAAAAAGAGGGAGGTTTGAGTCTCAGTAAACATTTAAAAATAACTTATCCTTAGCAAAAAAATTATATTGGTAGTTAATTATTTCCCCCAATGAGTTATCGACACAAATCTTGAGAGCTAAGTATGCAAAAAATCAAGCTCCAAAAGCTTTTATTAGATATGAAATTCCTCAATGAGGATCTCTTATTCTTGAGATTTTAATGATAGGGGAGACAATGATCCAATTACAACTATTTTGGATAATATAAAATGGCCATCAAGCAATATTTTGTATAGATGCTTGGGATGGTTCACCTCCATTGTCTCAAAAATTTCTAAAATGGTGAGACCTCATGGAACAACTCCATAGTCGAGTATGGATAAAAAAATCACACTATTATAGAAACTATGGGAAAATGAATGCAAAGGATAAATTTTGGATTCTAGTAAGGGATTGGCCAATATTGGAAATAAAGGCTATCAAGGAGGCTATTAATTAGGTTCTTAGGAGTTAGTTGCTATCTTATTTGGAAGACAAATATAGACTAGGATGGGACTCACATTCTAATGGTGTGTATATTGTAGCTCTTGGATACTCATCACTCACTCACCATGAGGAAAATCCACTTAGTGATGTCTTCAACCAGATTTGACAACTTTTGACTTGGCCTAAAGTGAGACTCTATCTGGATCCTACTCCACAAGAGGTTTCTTATAAGAGACTAGTTGATGAAACATGGTTTTTATAGGCCATTTTGATGTAAGTTATGCTATGTAGAGAATAATACTTAGGACTACCTTTTTCTTCTATCCCATGATTATTTAGTTATGGAAATGGTTAACAATATTTTTAGGTCTAATACTCCTTCAAGTCACCTCCCTCGATCAGTCATGGAGTACTTGGAACAGGGTGAATGCATTGGATAACTCGATGATAAATATGGCCTTGTTTAGCATCTCTTTGATGCTCTAAAATATTTGGAAATAAAGGAATAAAATAATATATAAAGTGACTCACCATAATATCAAACATATTTGGGAAATTATTGTAGTCAATATCATGTAAAAAATCCTACATACTTTGGAGCCCCCCTTCATAGTATCTTAATAGTGGCATAGCATACTCTCAAACCAATCACTCAAAGAAACAACCCTTGCTCACAAACCCTAGTCCAAGCATGTAAACATCAACTCAAAATGTTTCCAACAATGCTCAACAACAATCCTCACATAACAATGATACTCATGTTATTTCAAACCCTAGTTCAAGTTATTTTCTCAACAACTCACTTTAAAAACAATGCTCATAAAACAATCTTCACATAGCAATGATACTCATGTTCTTTTCAAACACTAATTCAGGTTCTTTTCTCAAAAACTCACTTCAACAATAATGCTCATAAAATAATATTCACATAGCAATGATACTCAAACCCTAGTTTAAGTTCTTCACACAACCAATGGCTTCAACAACAATGCTTATAAAACAAGGTTTTAACCACACTTATTTATTCCAAAAAACCTTGTAGAAATCACTCAAACACACTTAAAAGGAAACCCTAATCAAGTCCTTTTCACTCCAAACTTATTTTCCAGAAAACAACCAATCAACTTAAACTTTGAAAAATATGCCCATACCTTTTTCTTGATAAATATGACCTTCAAGAATCTGCCATAATAACACAATATTCCTTTGCCAATCTCAAAAGGATTAGATGATAATACAATGCATATATTAATTTATGAGTATACCTTATTGCTCCAATCGCAAAATAATATCCAACACCAAACTATTTTGAATATTCACCTCTCAAGCATAAGTCACTTTTGTTTTCAAAACCCAAAGCTATTTCTACTTATAACTCCCTAAACTTATTATTGCATTAAAGATAATTATTTTAATAAGATAATGCAATTTATCTTTCCTTTTTCTAAGGTAAAAGTATTTTACCTACAAGTAAATCTTTTCATCTCAATACCTTATAAAAACTACTCCCTTTTAATTTAGGCATTCATCAAATTAATTACAACCTTATTTCTCCTTTATTCAACCTTAGCCTAAATTAAAATTAAATATCACAAAAATGTTATAAGTTTTATTAATGCTTGAAGTGCTTCTTCTTCCAAGTGCCTTCCTCTTGGCTGTCACCACCGTGGAGCTGTGTTCTCCCTTGGAGCCTCCACACCTTATGCCTTTGCCTGCTTTAGGCCATGCCTTGCTACGTTCATTGCCTCAAGCCACACCTTGGCTACGTTTGCTGCCTTGAGCCACACCTTGGCTACGCTCGCTGCCTTGCACCACTCCTTGGCTACATATTCTATCTCTAGCCATACCTTGGCTACGTTCATTGCCTTGCACCACTCCTTGTCTATATTTGTTGCCTCTAGCCACACCTTGACTATGTTCGCTACCTTTCACCACTTCTTGGCTATGATTACTGTCTCTCACAACACCTTGGCTACGTTTGTTGCTACATCCTATTAAATCAAGTCATATGGAAGAGTTAAAAATAGTGATTGATACCACATTGTAAACTAAGCCATGATAAAAGCTTGTTGAACCATAGAATTTTCCTAACTTCTAACTCATAATTTGTAATTCTAATTATAGTTTCAACAAGATTGGAAGGGATTGCAAATGCCTTCCCATGACCTTCCAATTTGGATGGATCCTTACTATCCTTGCAAAAACCTCCTATGCTAAGCTAAACTAACTTGCATTAAAGTAAATTGTAGAAAGGAAAATGCAAAAAAGTAAAGTGTAAAAATAAAATTTGCATGGAATTTTAAGTGTAAGAGATTTAGGAAAATATATATTTTAAACCATAGCAAGTAGAGTGTGTTATTAATAAATACATGAGAAGTCAAGTAACATCAATGTCCATCCATTCATTATATTATGAAATTGATACTCAAATGAAAAGATGGGCTAGAAGGGCCATGCCACAACCAACATGCAATTGACAAATTAAAAGGGTAGTGTTGCTAATGGAATGCCTAAGGACTTGTCAATTTATTACAATATCATGAGTACAAAGCACAATGTAGGTTTCATAGAGTGTAGCTTTGAAGGTAAAAAAATAAACACAATGAGGGCCCTAGACCCTTATTTATAGTAAAAATTTACCACTGAGTTACCTAGGGTGAGAAATAGTTACTCCTAGTAAAAATAAATATTTAGGGGTAACTGTAGCAAAATGTTGTACCACCAAATGTTACATGACTCCAATTATACCTCCAATAGGATTAAAAGACTTCTAAATGACTTAATGCACCACTACATGCTAAAATATCACTTTCTAGAAGATTTGCCTCGGGATCTATGCCTTCAATTTACCTTTGTGACTGTCTGAGCAGTGATGGCTTTTTAAGTCTTAATACTAACATAAAACTCATAGGATAAATATCATAATATCAAAAATAATATAGCCACAATATAGTAATATCAAGATAATTATGTGAGTAGAATAATATGAGCAAATTAATATGTATATCAAAGCTTATAATATATCAAATAACATTCACTAATAAACAACAATATGAATGTAAAAATCCTAAATCATACATGAACAAATCATGTAGTACAACTTACAATATTAATTGCTCAAAATGTTGCAATATTAATTACTCATGCTTCTCTTACAAATATGATACTTGACACTTGATGCTTGATACTATATTTGATGATTGGATTCTTGGATCATTCTCTATGGAGTACTATGTAGCCATAATAGAATGACTCTTTGGATACTTGACTATTCCTTTCCATATGCCAAGTCTCATGACTCTTGGCTTCTCTATATGACACTTGCATACTTTATGAACACATGACTCTATATTGTATGTACACCTAGACATGACTCTTGACCTTCACTTTGCACACTCTAACCTAAGACACTTGTGCACATATTTACATTACATATTTGATCTCTTACATACAATACACTTGTGCACATATACTCAACTTACACTTGTACACTAACTCACATGACACTTGTGCATATCCTACACATTCACACTTACATAGAAAGAGGAAATAATACTTACAATCTAAACCATGACTCAACCCTAATCTATTTACATATGTACCATGAAGGTACCTTTGGGGTACATTAGCATGTACCAAATAATTTTATATACTCCAATACCCCTTTGTATTACATTATTTGGTTATTGAAGACTTTAGTCTTCAATAATGGTCTTCATATTGATCTTCAATATTTAAGTGATCATGGGACATGTACTTGCTTTGCTCTCTTTTTGCTTTCTTTTAAATTTTCTTGATCTTCTTCTTCTTCTTCTTCTGCTTATTTAGTCTATTATTTTCTGACTTGTTCTTATCATGTTGCCTTCATGTATCTTGATCAACTTTAAATTTAGTATCTTCCAAAATATTTGAGAGAAATACATATTTATTGATTATCAATTTTTCTAAAAGGGCTTTGAATTCATTTTCTTTAGTAGTTTCTTCTAACTCTTGAATTTCATGAATTTCTTGAGCTAGATGTCCTTTTTGATTTCCCTCTCTATATTGTAACTAATATTGACTATACTGATATTGAGAAGGATACTAACATTGAAATTATTGTTATCATTGTGGATTGTATTGAGATTTATATTTTCTTTGTTGTATTGACTTATTTGTTTGATCACTTTGATTCATTAATATTTCCTTGAGACCGATTCTTTGGATTGTCTCTACAAAAAATTGTGCTATGATCCTTTTTCTTACATATTTAAAATTATCTATTATTCCATTTGGATCTATATCTTGAGGTAAAATTGCCTTGTGAATTATCTTTTGATACTAAGGCATTGTTAGTCATTTTATATTTGGCTGAATTTTCTACTTCATATTCTTGTAGAATGTTGACTAACTCATCAAATGTAGTATATTTTCTTAAAACTTGCAAAAATGTAACTAGATGCTTATAAATTTCTGAAAGTGATCTTAATGTCACTTGAACAAGAAGTTTGTCTTCTACTTTTTCCTCTAGAGTTAATAGTTTTTCTTTTATATCTGCTACCTTTCTAAGAAATAGTTCAATACTTTCATCACTATTAACTTTTAAGAAATATAATTGAGATTAAAGATTGAAAATAGTAACTTTGTTTTTTCTTCAAATATTTTACATAGAGTATTCCAAGATTTTGTAGAAGTTTTTGTTGCACTTATATAAGGTTGTATTTCATCAGTTATTGCAAACATTATTATCATAAGTGCTTTGGATTCACCTTCTTCATATCTTTGAATTTATCTAACATCTTCAATAGGTTTGTTTTTGCTCCATTAACTATATCCCAATTTTTTTCCATTATTAAATATGATTTCACTTTATTTTCCATGAAGCATATTTTGGTACTTTTAGAAATTGAGATTCAAAAAGGAAAAACTTGTTATTATACATAATAGTACTCATTCAAATAAAACCTTTGATGTATACTTCCTTATAACTCCCTAGTTTATAGAAACTAAGAAATTGTTTTGCAAATTTATGTTTTCTTGAGTTTGAATTTGAATACCTTTTGACTCCCAAATAACTAAATTTGTAAATATTCAAATTTTTATTTTCAAATATTTTCAAAAAATACAAAATCAAATATATTTCAAAAAAATTGGAAGCTTTAAAAAAATAAATATCCTAGTTGAAAACCTTATTACTTAAACCTTAAAATAAATCAAACTTCATTAATAACTTTAATATATCAAGACATTAAATTATTCTAAATAAAATTATCACTCCAAATGAATTTCATTAATAACACTTACTAATATTTCTTATCACTCCATATGCTTTAAACAAACCTTATTTGATCCAAAAAAATTAAAATGCTTTGTAAAACCCTAAACTTACCTTGAGCTTCGATTACTTTTGTTCTCAGCTTGCACTGGCATCCCTCGTGCTACACATTTAATATTTGTGAATCCTTTCTCTTCTTATTAATGCCTAATAAAACCTTATGCATGAGTGACACTTTTTATTGTGCTTGATGATCTTAATTAGTGTTATGTTCATGCGCTAATGTCCCTTACACCATCTACGATAATGTTCAACCATTATGCTCCTTTACCATACATGAAATCAATGATTCCTTATTGATTGGCACTTGATTTCTAACTATAAAGTAATTGATGATTCAATGCTTGAAACTCGAACACTTAATCATTAATCCTCTTGCTATTAACTTTTCAATGAAGCATTTGGATTACCTTCTTCCTGAGAGACATTTAGCTTGCTTTTGGTTGCACTTCAGAGTATATTGATCCAACATGTATTTTGCTCATTTAAATTTGGCACTTTTTAATTAAGTTTTTTCTTGTTGGATTATAGGTTGATGGCACTTGGTGTATTGCAGGTTGATGGTGCTTAGGATAGTGCTCTACGTAGAATGTTATGTTATAGAATGCTATAATTATTTCATTGTTGTCTTTGTTTCTACCTTGAGCCTTAGACCTTTGTTTCTTCTCACTTCTTCCTTGAGCCTCTTCTACATCAAACCTAGTATATATTCATAATGAGCGCAAGTGTACTACATTCAATGAGTTAAATGGCTTATTGTTTACTAAAACATAATGATGTTGCCTTCAAGAGATGAATAAGGCTACCTTCCTAGAGTTGAATAATAATATTTTTCTTTTCTTATTATTGAGCTATTTTGCTTTACCTTAAGTCTAATAGCTTTCTATTTAAGACTACACTATAGAATCCTTCCTAGGGCTAGATTTCTTCTATATCTTGCTACCTCTTTCTTTTAAATCTTGAGCATTCTATTCTCTAGAATATAGAAGCCTCTTGAATCTTCTATCTCTATTGTTACTTATTTACTTCATATTTAATCTTCTTGTTATTATGTCAAGGTTTGAGTGACCTAAAACTATCTAAATCCTTTATCTATCAAGGTTAGTATTTAAGACCTAAATCCTTTATCTCTTATGTCAAGGTATATCTTTAAGACCTGAATCCTATATCTCTTATGTCAAGGCCTATATTCAAGACTTGAATCTTTTTTTCAAGGTCAATTTTTCTATGACCTAAAACTTCAATGTCAAATTTTTTGAAACTTGATTCTTCAATTTCAAGGTCAATTTCTTTGTGATATAAAAATTCAATATCTTGCAACTTTATGTAACAACCTAGGCCTAACTCACCTGGTTGTCAAAATCTCAAATTCAAAATTTTATTTTTTTAAAAAAAGTCAAACTAACGAGTGCACACCCAACTATTGGACATTTTGAGTCCCTAAGCTAATATGTTGTGATTGATGTCAAAATATCATTTAATCTCAAAATGATCTATGAAGGATTTTTGCGAAAACCAAGACAAGAAAAATAAAAGGTTTCATTTAAAACCCAAGTTGGGCTTTCGTTTCATCGAAAAAGGTGCCCCGATGATGGAGATATTTAAGTTTTAATATTTGGTTTAAATTTTAATTATTTAAAATTTGAATTCAAATTTAAAACTCAATATGCAAGATTTTCGTCGACGTCATCAAGAAAATAAAAATTCATATTTCTACCTACATCTTCGATATGATTAAAGGACTATATAAAGGGGGCTTCAATTGATTATTATTTTATCCTTTCTCGTGTAATAAAAGTGTTGGCTATCAAATCGTTTATGAGCTCATGCAAAATTCTTGAAAAGTGTGGTAGCAAATAACACAAACTGCGTTTGGAGAAATAAACATCGTGGGTGGCATGGTGCATTGGCAAGTGGGTCTTGGCTAAGGTGCAGGGTAGAAAAAAACACCAAGGATCGAATCCCCTTAACTGCATTTTTTTTGGAAAGTGTGAGAGAAGCACTTCGGTGCCTTTGGTTTTGCAGAAGATGGAGATGGGCATAAGGCACGTTGTGCCTTTCCCTTTCCAACGAGTGGCTAGCTCATGTGGAATCGTAGCCGTGGATAAGACACTCGAGGTGTGGGGAAGTCGAGGGTTCAAATCCCCTTGAGGAGGTAATTACGTTTTGCATTAATTTAATTTTATTTAGCCCTAAGGTTGGAGTTATAAGGTGGTTAGTGGTAATTAAAGTTTTAATTAAGCTTTGTTATTTGGGCTATATTGATTATTGCAAAACTTGAGGGGTTTAATGATTTTTTTTATTATTATTAAGAATTGAATTTAGGAGAAAAAAGGAGTTGTTTTAAAGTATTTTTGAAAGGCTTATTGATTGTTATTTTGATAAGGGTTTTATTAAAAAGGGACTTTGGTGGATGTGTTTATTTAGTTGGAGTAAAAAGGGTGTAAATTGAGTTATGCTTTATATTGTGATTATTTGAAGTCCACTAACCCTTATTGATATTGGAAAGGAAAGTTGTGTTTAAGTGTGGCAGATTTTGTGGACAACTCCTTGGCATCAAAAAGGTATGGGCACATTCTCCTATTGATTGTTTATGGTCATTGATTTTTGAAATATCTTTGGAGAGAAAAAGATTGATTGTGGTTTCTATTTTTGAGAGTTATTGGTTTAATGCTTCAAGGTTTTCTGGTTTGTGAGTTGTAATTAAACCTTGTTTTAGAAGCATTGTTGTTGAAGCCCATTTATTGTGAAATGAACTTGAACTTGAGTTAGAGAAAAACATGAGTAAAATTGTTATGTGATATTTGTGATTGAGCATTGCTGGAAACATTTTGAGTTGGTTAAATACATGCTTGGACTAGGGTTTGTGAGAAAGGATTGTTCCTTAAGGTGATTGGTTGAGTTGAGTTGATTTAAGCCTAGTCAAGTGGATGCATGTGGTTGTTCAAGTTCCTAGAAACAAACTATTTCATATTCTGATTTGAGTTGAGATTGATATTTAAGAATAGAACATATTGAGTCTCTAACAATTCTCTTTATTCTTCTATTGAGTTGAGATTGGGATTTGAGTATAGAACATATAGAGTCTCTAACAATTCTCTTTATGCTTCTATTGAGTTGAGATTGGGATTTGAGTATAGAACATATACAGTCTCTAACAATTCTCTTTATGCTTCTATGATATTGAATTGTGATATTGATTGAACATTGAGCTTAGAACATATTGAGTCTCTAACAATTCTCTTTATGCTTCTATGTGATTTGAGACAAGTATTTGAGAAGGCTTGTGCACTGACTTGAGTAAGCTTTTGTGGAAGCTTACTATACATATTTGAGCAAGTCCTAGAGAGGACTTATTAAGCATATTTGAGCAAGTCCTAGAGAGGACTTATTGAGCTGATTTGAGCAGGTCCTAGAGAGGACTTATTGAGCTGATTTGAGCAAGTCCTAGAGAGGACTTATTAAGAAAATTTGGACAGGTTCTGTGTGGACTTGTTGAACAGATTTTAGCAGGTTTTGTGTGGACCTATTGAGCAGATTTAAGTAGGTTCTATGTGGAACTTTTGAGCAGATTTGAGTAGGTTGTGTGTGGACCTGTTGAGCAGATTTGAGCAAGTTCTATGTGGACTTGTTGAGCATATTTGAGCAGGTTCTATGTGGACCTGTTGAGCAGATTTGAGCAGGTTCTGTGTGAACCTATTGAGTAGATTTGAACAGGTTCTATGTGGACCTGTTGAGAAAATTTGAGAAGATTTTATCAGGTTCTGTGTGAACCTATTGAGCAGATTTTAGTAGGCTATGTGTAAACCTATTGAGAAGAATTGTACTAGATCGATTGTACTATGTTTAGTACAAGAGATTGAGTAGAACTGTGCTAGACCGATTGAATTGTGTTTGGTATAGTATTGAGATAGAGCTTTGGAGGTGATAGAGTATAGAGGATAGAGTCTCAATGGATAGAGATCCAATAGCTAGGACAATTGAAGACAGATCTAAGTGAGGAGTCTTCAAGTGGAAATAGATCCACCAGTCAGTGCAACATAGAGACAGAGTCTTCTAGAAGATCACTATCCAGAGTAGAAGGGGAAATATTTATCCTGTGGAAGATATCCACAAAATTGAGATTAGGGGATCAACATCTCCTTTGGATAGAAGTCCATAAACATTGTAATTTGGGAAAGATTCCCAAGAGATTATTTGAGAAATATTTAGAAAAAATATTTTCTCTATGGAGGTAGCCCACATTGGGTGAATCACGTTAAAATATGTGTCTCTATTGTGTATGGTGTTTTGTGTATTGCTTTGATTACTATTATTGATATTGCTATCTATACACTACATAATATTTATTTGAGAAGAAAAGTAAAAAGTGGTATTATACTATTCACCCCCCCTCTTAGTATAAGCTTATGTTCTTCAATTGGTATCAGAGTGGGTTCCTTCATAAGATTTTGACAGCTTGAAGTAAAAGTGGTCTAAGAACATAATGGATCAAATGGATCAAAATAATGAGGTCTTCAATAATGTAGTACCAGTATTTGATGGAAGTGACTTCCTATATTGGTGTGTGTTGATGAGATTTCACCTGATGGCACTTGGCAATGAAGTTTGGGATGCAGTGGAATTTGGATATGATTTAGGAGCCAATCCTCCTATATATAAGGAAGGTAAGCTTCTCATGCATGCAAATTCAAGAGCTATTAAGAGGACTATGTAGATCATAATCTATGAAGGTTATGGAATGTACAACAACAAAAGATATGTGGGAACTATTGCATACCATATATGAAGGAGATAAAAGTGTCAGGAAAGCTAAGATCAGAAATATCAAGGGAGAATTTGAGAATATAAGAATTAGGGATGATGAAAGCATTCGTGACTATCTCAACAAGGTTGATGAACTTAAACATGAGATGAAAGGTCTTGAAATGAAGGTTGATGAATCTGATGCTTGCGACAAGATCTTGAGAACTCTTCCAAAAAGGTATAGTGAAAAGGTTTCTACCATAGAAACATCAATTTATAGTGATAATATAACAATAAATGTTTTGCTTGGTATGCTTACAACTTTTGAGATAAGAACAAAAGATCCTATTCCTCCAAAAGAAGTTGCATTCAAAGTGGACAGTAAGAAAAAGGGTAATAAGATAGAATCAATTAATGAATCTTCTAGTGATGAAGACGCTAACTATGGTAGAAGATATAGAGGTTCCAAAAGACCGATAGATATGAGATCTATTAAGTGCTTTAATTATGGCAAGTATGGATATTTTGCAACAAAGTGCAAAGAGCCAAAGAATAACAATGATGAAGAAAACCAAGATCACAGGTACAGGGAATCTGAAAAACATAGGTACCAAAAGAAAAATAGGGATGGAGAAAATAGACAAGGGAAGAAGTTCTTCCAAAGGTAAAATAGAAGCTACTATGTGGATAATGCAAGTAAGTACTCAATTGATAGTGATGCTAGTATTTCAGACAATGATAGATATGAATTCTTGTTCATGGTTGAAGAAAAAGATCCAATTAAGAAAAAGACTCCAGTTATTCTCAAGTGTTTTAGATGTGGTAAATTTTGACATATTGAAGATGATTGCACAAGGGATGGTTATAGTTTTAGTGATGATGATTTTGAATATGCACTTGATGGAACAAATGATAATATTCTAATGGCATTAGAATATATAGAATTGAGTTATCCTATAGAAGACAAGTCAAAAGAAATAAATGACATGGACAAAGGCAAACAAATAGAGGACTATTCAATAGAGAATGATTATGACATCAAGGGAGAACTCATCTATGCTCTTAACATAGTAAAGAAGGTAAGAAAGCAACACTCTAAGCTTGAAAGTCATTTTCAATAATGTGATGAAGAAAGATTATTGCTCATAGAGGACTTAGATAAGTCCAAGACTAAGGCAGGTAAGTTCAAAGAAAAGTTAGAAGCAAAGATTTTGGAATGTGAGAAGTTAGCACAAGAAGTGGTTACTCTAAAGGAAGATTTAAAGGACTCCAAGATCAAGATGAAGAGTTTCACAAATAGCTCTAAGAACTTGGATAAGTTCATTTGTGGAAAACAAAGAACATCATGTGGACAACAAAGAACATCATGTTCAACAGGTCTTGGCTTTAGAAAGAAACAGGAAAAATAAAAGTCTAGTTCAAGTCTTGAAGAAGAAGGAACTTCAAAAGAAGATACTTCAGAAGAGGGATTCTTAGATGAAAGCGGAAGTGAAAGTGAAAATTCTAAGGATGAGTTAGATTGCAGTGATTCCAATAGGTACAATGGACAAAGAAGATTCATATGGAACAACACTCAGAACAGGAGACCAATGAGGTGTAGAAAAGGAAGCTTCAATGGGAGATGCTTATCATGTCATAGGTTTGGGCACATGGATTCATAGTGCAGATCACATGAAAGACAAGTATATGGAAGAGAATAGATTTTCCAAGGATATTTTTGTTCGTGTAATGAGTTTGGTCACAAGGCAATGAATTGCAGGATTCATGATAGAAGAGGATATGGCTTCACTAGGAGAAATCCTAAGACAGTTGCACATCCAAGAAATAATAACATTAAGTGTTATAAGTACAATAATGATGGTCACATAGCAAGATGGTGTAGAGAAAATATTCCATAATCAAGCATGAACATGAACATGAATGTGAACAGGAACATAAATATGAACAGGAACAGGAACATGGGTAGGAACAAGAACATGAACAGAAACAAGAAGATGAACAGGAACACAGACTTAGAAAATAAAAGACTCAAAAAATAATGAAGACAAGAGCAGGTAGAAGAACAAGAACATGGATAAAAACAAGAACATAAACATGTATGAGAACAAGAACAGGAACAGGAACAGGGATGATGACTTGGAAAGAAACAGTGAGAGGATTCAACAAAAAGAAAGAGGAAAAGACAAAGGTAGAGAACAATGTTTTTGGGGAGTAGAAATACTCCCACCCCAGAATTAACCACCTCATGTGGAGGTGGGGGGAGGGGCTAAGCTAAGAGGCTTAATTCTTAGCCCCGAGCCCCAAAGGTGACCCTTTGCCATTGATGTCAAAGGGGGAGAGATTTGTGTATTTTGGGGAGAGTTTTTGATATGAGGAGAGTTTTGATATCTGAGAGAGCATTGAGTTAGGGGGAGCAAAGTCCGAGGGGGAGAAGAAAAGAAGGTCAGATTTTAGTAAAATGATTTGGATTGCCATCAATGACAAAGGGGGAGATTATTGGACATTTTGAGTCCCTAAGCTAATATGTTGTCATTGATGTCAAAAGATCATTTAATGTCAAAAGGATCTATGAAGGGTTTTTGCGAAAACCAAGACAAGAAAAATAAAAGGTTTCATTTAAAACCATGGATAATAGATTTGATCTGGGTTTTCTTAAAACCGAATTTGGGCTTTTGTTTCATCGAAAATGGTGCCCTGATGATGGAGATATTTAAGTTTTAATTTTGGTTTAAATTTTAATTATTTAAAATTTGAATTCAAATTTAAAACTCAATATGCAAGATTTTCACCGACGTCATCAAGAAAATAAAAATTCATATTTCCACCAACGTAATTGATATGATTAAAGGACTATATAAAGGGGTCTTCAATTGATTATTATTTTATTCCTGCTCATGTAATAAAAGTGTTGGCTATCGAATCGTTTATGAGCTCGTGCGAAATTCTTGAAAAGTGTGGCAGCGAATAACACAGACTGTGTTCGGAGAAACAAACATCATGGGCAGCATGGTGCATTGGCAAGTGGGCCTTGGCTAAGGCACGGGGTAGATGAAAACACTAAGGATCGAATCCCATTGACTACATTTTTTTGGAAAGCATGATAGAAGCGCTTCGACGTCTTTGGTTTTGTGGAAGGTGGAGACAGGCATAAGGCATGTTGTGTCTTTCCCTTTCCAATGAGTGGCTAGCTTGTGTGGAATCTTAGCCGCAGCTAAGACACTCGCGGTGTGGGCAAGTCGGGGGTTCGAATCCCCTTGAGGAGGTAATTACATTTTGCATTAATTTAATTTTATTTAGCCCTAAGGTTGGAGTTATAAGGTGGTTAGTGGAAATTAAAGTTTTAATTAAGCTTTGTTATTTGGGTTGTATTGATTATTGCAAAACTTGAGGGGTTTAATGATTTATTTGATTATTATTAAGAATTGAATTTAGGAGAAATAAGGAGTTGTTTTAAAGTATTTTCAAAAGACTTATTGATTGTTATTTTGATAAGGCTTTTATTAAAAAGGGACTTTGGTGGATGTGTTTATTTAGTTGGAGTAAAAAGGGTGTAAATTGAGTTATGTTTTATATTGTGACTATTTGAAGTCCACTAACCCTTATTGAGATTGGAAAGGAAAGTTGTGTTTAAGTGTGGCAGATTTTGTGGAAAACTCCTTGGCATAAAAAAGGTATGGGCAAATTCTCCTATTGATTGTTTATGGTGGTTGATTTTTGAAATATCTTTGGAGAGAAAAGGATTGATTGTGGTTTCTATTTTTGAGAGTTATTGGTTTAATGCTTCAAGGTTTTTTGGTTTGTGAGTTGTAATTAAACCTTGTTTGAGAAGCATTGTTGTTGAAGCCCATTGATTGTGAAATGAACTTGAACTTGAGTTAGAGAAGAACATGAGTATAATTGTTATGTGAGATTTGTGATTGAGCATTGTTGGAAACATTTTGAGTTAGTTAAATACATTCTTGGAAAATTCTCTAACAATTCTCTTTATGACTCTATGAGATTGAATTGATATATTGATTGAACATTGAGCTTAGAACATATTGATTCTCTAACAATTCTCTTTATGATTCTATGTGATTTGAGACAAGTCTTTGAGAAGGCTTGTGGACTGATTTGAGTAGGCTTTTTTGAAAGATTACTATGCATATTTGAGCAAGTCATAGAGAGGACTTATTGAGCAGATTTGAGCAAGTCCTAGAGAGGACTTATTGAGCTAATTTGAGCAAGTCCTAGAGAGGACTTATTGAGCTAATTTGAGCAAGTACTAGAGAGGACTTATTGAGCAAATTTGGACAGGTTCTATATGGACCTGTTGAGCAGATTTTAGTAGGTTCTGTGTGGACCTATTGAGCATATTTGAATAGGTTCTGTGTGGACCTATTGAGTAAATTTGAGTAGGTTTTGTGTGGACCTGTTGAGTAGATTTGATCAGGTTCTATGTGGACCTATTGAGCAGATTTGAGCAGGTTCTATGTGGACCTGTTGAGTAGATTTGAGCAGGTATTGTGTAAACCTATTGAGCATATTTGAACAGGTTTTGTGTGGACCTATTGAGCATATTTGAGCAGATTTGAGCAGGTTTTGTGTGAACCTATTGAGCATATTTGAGCAGGTTATGTGTGAACCTATTGAATAGAATTGTACTAGACCGACTGTATTGTGTTTAGTACAAGAGATTGAGTAGAACTGTGCTAGACTGACTAAACTGTATTTGGTATAGTATTGAGATAGAGCTTTGGAGGTGATAGAGTATAGAGGACAAAGTCTCAGTGGATAGAGATCCAATAGCCAGGACAATTGAAGATAGATCTGAGCAAGGAGTCTTCAAGTGGAAAGATATCCACCAGTCAATGCAGCATAGAGACAAAGTCTTCTAGAAGACCACTATCCATAGCAGAAGGGGAAAGAGTTCTCCTGTGGAAGAGATCCACAAACTTGAGATTAGGGGAACAACATCTTCTTTAGACAGAAGTCCATAAACATTGTAATCTGGAAAATATTCCCAAGATATTATTTGAGAAATATTTAGAAGAAATATTTTCTTTGTGGAGGTAGCCCACACTGGGTGAACCACGTTAAAATCTGTGTCTCTATTGTGTATGGTGTTTCGTGCATTGCTTTGATTATTGTTATTGATACTGCTATCTATACACTACATAATATTGATTTGAGAAGAAAAGTAAAAAGTGGTCTTATACTATTCACCCCCCTCTTAGTATAATCTTGTGTTCTTCACCAACTTTATATTAGTACATAGGCATAAGTTATGCACTTTTTGAACACTATCCACTGTAGATAGAATTACGAGTGCTTGATATTATCTAAATCCCACAAAAGGTTTCCATTTATGAGACCCACCTTCTCCTAACTTAAGTTCTGGGTTCTCGAAAAGGGGTTTTTTTTCTAGGACCTATAACACTTGGAAGGATGTATGTATAGTTTTCCCATCTCATATCATGGAGAACATTGGTCATACTGATATTTAATTTGTCTTGGTTTATGCTTCAAGCTCATGCTAGAGTTAGCGTGTTATGCCTAGTTCCTGGTAGTAGTTCATCATTCTATGGATACTACCAAGGTCCACCAATACTATGGCTTTGGGCCTATATTTATTAGATCATATCACAATTAACGATGGACATCCCATACCATCTATCACTGGATCTTCCAACCCCTAAGACTAACTTCCTTAGTCTTAAGTTATTGTTGACTATTTTACAACTGATCTATAATCATGAGAATCCTTACGGTACTACTTCATACGATAACCTAGAATGCTGTCCCATACCATCATTTGTTACTCTCATAGCCTAAGGTCCACCGACCCCTTTTGGTTTTTCTAGAGAACAGTTATCCTCGATTCACAACAACCACCTCCTACGAGTTGTTAAAGTTGGGTGGTGGTGCATCCTTCTCAATGACACCCATGCTCTTATATCTATCCTTCTCGATGGTATTTATTTATATTTACATACCAACCATATCGTTGGCCAGTTTGGTTTGGTTTTGGTGCTTTAGGGAAGACATATCTTAGTTAGAATCACTTTTTAATATAATTTTAAACTTTCATTGAGAAATTTCTCAACTTAAACGAATAATTTAGGTATTCTATAAAATCTTATAATGTAGGTTTGTCTAAAACTAAAATATACTAAAATTTTAAAATAAATATATCTTATACCAAAGAACACGTAAATGAACGATGATTAAAACCGTTGACTTTCAAATAATCAAATTATATAAAAGAAAACATATAATTATAAAGTGAATATATAAAATCTAAGGATAACTTTAGTTAGATGTGTGAGTATGATGTCTCTTATGTAAACTATAATATCGAACTATTACGTTCAACTTAAGCTTTGAAAACATGAAATTTCATTTATTAAATAGTATAGGTGAACCGAGGAAGTTATTAATGCCATATTAATTGAAAAATGATAGAATCAACAAAAAAATATTAATTTCAAAGTAAAATCCATTATGTATATTTTTGAAAATTAACTAAATAAATAAAACATTTTAATAACGCATGGTTTAAGAAAAATTTTGATCCAGAGAGCATGTACTATTTTTATTCAATAAGTGAAGATAATTAAATGACTAAACTCTCTAATTTAATTAGATGTATAAAATATCAATACCATTATTATTTTCTCTTTTCAAAGTTTGATATCACTCTAACTTAATAATAGAAAAGTATTAATAATATTGAATATTCACACGAGGTCTCCATGTCGTGATTACCACGATCGAGCATTTCAAAGATTCTCAATATAATTATATGAACAAACATAATAATATTATTAAGTTCTTCTAAATTACGAGTCTCGATAAATCTAATTACTACCTTACCTAATATGTTTTTTTCTTATCTCTGATTTACTAGGCGATAGTGAGCATAAAATTTAGAACTCTAGATGCAAAAGAAAAGCAAGGTGGATCTCTGGCGGTGGTGTTGACATCAAAACCTAACTAGAATTACATGGATGACTATGTGAAGCTTGCTATCCATTGTAGGCTAGCAACTGAGAGATGAAATACAGATGAATGTGGGCAGCAATTATTTACTAAAACTTTTGATAATTAAACTGGTTCGCTCCTTTTCTTTTTAAAGAAATCAAAAGCCAAATTACGAAGACATGTAATCCTTTCCATGTAAGAGAACTTATTTCGGGTAAGTGCCATGTGGGCGTATAGTTTATCATTGTTATTATTCATCTGATAGGATGTCACTATATTGAAATTGTTTGTCACCTTATTAGAATTATTTATGTAACTAAATTTTGTTTATTTTTCACTTATTTATTTATATAATTATATATTTAATATAAACATATATTTTTTATTAATTTATTATTTATTAAAACATAACACACACATAATATATTTATATATATTTATACATTTATACATATATTATTATTATTATTTTTATACCAAATACAATTCCATTTAGTAAGCAAGAATATTCAAACTTTTTTTGTCAAACATATGCATAAATATGATGTAGCAGTAGACAGTGGTAGAACCCTGAAGGTTCTAGCACAATTTTAATAATAAATAATTAAAATAACATCTAAATTAAAAGAATCACTATTTCACTGGTAGGAAGGTCCCTCCAATGCATTCAATAAACAATTATATATTCTTCTTCATGGATGATTTGATATGGATTCCTCTCATATCATATATATAGACTTTTTCAATCATGACATTTCAATCATGAATTTTCAATCATGACTCTTCAATCATGACTTTTCAATCATGACTTTTCAATAATAATGAAATATATAATTAAAGTAATAAATAATAATTAATAAGTAATGTTAGGATGTGGGATCCTAACATGCCACCCTCCTTAAAAAGAGCTTTGTCCTCAAAGCTCAAAGTAAGGAGCTTTGTTGCTTGTTTTCCTAGTTGAATTTGTGCAAGTTCTTGTACTATCTTAATGTCACTTTTTCGAAGGCAAGGATATCTTGAAGGTCGAAGTGTTAGTGATGGGTTTCTAGGAAAAATAGTAGAATCTTCCTTAGGAGAATCATGATGATGATGGGAGGGCAACCATTGGGGTTCCTCAAACACTTTAGAATGATGCATCAAAAGTGATGGTAACACTTTCATATCCTTTTGTGGTTCCTTAGTAGAGTCAACGGAGAAGGAGTGTGTAGTCACTCTGTATTGGTTCGAATAGGTTTGGTCATGTGGTGAGAACTCACTATTGGTGAGGAAGGTGTGTGTAGGTCTTGTAGAGTGCATGTCTAGCTAGCATTGATCACTTCGGGTATGTCTACCTCATCCTTGCTTGGTGCATCAATCACTTTTGGTATATCAACCCTATTGCTGACATTGGTGGGATCAGGTATTTTGGGTATTTCTTGCTCATTGTCCTTGTTTTCTACATCTTCCTCATATTTTTCATATTCCTTATCTTCCACTTTGGTATTTATTAGATACTCGATATCGCTCAAAATACTGTCAAGAAGTTCCATACTTTTTTTATTGTGATCTTGTTCATTCCTTCTTATTCCACGTTGAGCATTTAATTTGTCTTCCGCTATTTTGGCTAATCCAATGGTCTGCATCATAGTATAGGGTTTGAACTTCATCACCTCCATTTTAATTTCCTCTTTCAATCCATTGATGAAGCAATATATGAGAAATGCTTCATCCAACCTTGTGTTGTGTTTGGTGATATCCTTAAATTGAATTTCATACTCATGCACGGTAGTGTTTTGATGAAGAACCTTAATAAATTCCCACATGGCTAGGTCCCACATGGATTTGATACCAAATGGTAGAACCTTGAAGGTTCTAGCACAATTTTAATAAATAAATAATTAAAATAGCATATAAATTAAAAGAATCACTATTTCACTGGTAGGAAGGTCCCTCCAATGAATTCAATAAATAATTATATATTTTTCTTCATGGATGATTTGATATGGATTCCTCTCATATTATATATATAGAATTTTTCAATCATGACCTTCCAATCATGAAATTTCAATCATGACTCTTTGTGTTGTGTTTGGTGATATCCTTAAATTGAATTTCATACTCATGCATGATAGTGTTTTGATGAAGAACCTTAATCAATTCCCACATAGCTAGGTCCCACATGGTTATGATACCAAATGGTAGAACCCTGAAGGTTATAGCACAATTTTAATAAGGAAATAATTAAAATAGAATCTAAATTAAAAGAATAACTTTTATAAAGAATCAATGTTTCACTGGTAGGAAGGTCCCTCCAATGCATTCAATAAAAAATTATATATTCTTCTTCATTGATGATTTGATATGGATTCCTCTCATATCATATATATAGACTTTTTCAATCATGACCTTTCAATAATAATTAAATATATAATTAAAGTAATAAATAATAATTAATAAGTAATGTTAGGATGTGGGATCCTAATGCACAGAATGACCTTCATGAATTTATTATAGTGGGCTTTCATGTACCCACAAGACATGGTGCTTTTTAAGCATGACATCATATTCCACATTACTTGACACTTTCAACCACTATCTCTACCAGAGGTGGATGCCATATTTGATCGGTTCTGCTTGCCAAGGAGGAAAAAACTGCATGTGCACTCACAAAACATCTTCAGTAGTATCACATTCTTCAAGTAAATATTTATCCATTTAGAGGGGATGTTACATTATCCCCCACTAGAATTTAACATAGTCTCTGTGTTAGTCAAAATAATTTTACAACTTTCATAATGATTGAAAATACATATATAAACATCATGCCATATTTTAATAACTTTATCAAATGATGAATGTATTTTACTGTTAATATATCAAAATATGCATTATAAATCCAAAATACACACATAAAAGTAAGTTAAATGTTCAAAAATTCATGTAAATACCAGTCTTCAAATAAGAATGGAAATTGTTCTTTCATGGTTGCCACATCTTCCCATGTGGCATTTCTTTTCGAGTAGAGATCCCACTGGACTCTACATTGATCAACAACTCTTTTCCATAGTTATTTGGTTATGTATTCGAGTATTCTAATAGGGAAAACCTCAATGAGTTGTGGGTCCGATATCTACAAATGTGAAACATCCTAAATGCGTGAAGGATCTACTACATAATTTTGAAGGAGGGACACATGGAAGAAACTGTGGATTTGGATAAATTAGGTGGCAAGGCTAATTTATAAGCAACAAGACTAATATTGGTAATGATTTCAAAAGGACCTATGAATCTAGGGCTAAGTTTAGTGGATTTTATGAAGCTCTTAGTTGGATTGACCCTCAAGGAAACTTTATCACTTATAGCAAATTCTCTAGGAGATCGTTTCAGATTAGCATAGTTCTTTTGATGGTTTGCGGTTTCTCGAAGTCGATAGCAGATTTATTTTAACTAGATATTCATTTGTTTCACATCATCAAGACCGATCATTACTTGATTGTCCAAATTATCCCATGTCAATGTTGGAAATATGAACAAGTTTTGTTGTCATTGATGTCAAGAGTCAGTGTCAATAAGCAGTGCAAGAGAAAAATTGCTTCTAGGTCTAAGAGAAATAATATTATAATATTCTCTATTATAATATTCAAGGTGGTCAGATAAGGTCTAAAGGAGCAATAGGAAGGCCCAAGAAAAATAATATTATAATACTTTATTATAATATTAAAGGTCTAATGTTAAGACCTAAAGTAATAAAATTAATTATAATAATTTTATTATAAATTAATTAATAATTTAATTTAATTAACCCTAAGGTTAGGGTTATAAGGGCAAGAGATTTATTTATAGCATCGACGTCAAATACATTTTCCCCCTCTGTTGATGTGCAAAGGAAGATGGCACAATGGTATAAATACCATGTGCCTTTGGTGGATTAAGGATTACCTTCGATCGAATTTAATTGTGAGTGCTTGTGAATTCTTTGCAAGTTGTGTGCAAAAGAAAAAGTTAAATTTTTGTTTACATGGTAGTCATTGAAGGGATAAAAGGAGATAGGCTTGGAGCCTCATTTCCAATCATGGTGGTTGGGCTAGCGGCAAGCAGCTATGTGTTAGAGCGCTGACGAGTGGGAGATCCCACGATCAAATCCCGATGGTAGGGCCTGGGAAGTGTTTTACTGGGTCTTTTGGTTTTGGTGCCTAGGCATAGGCTATAAATCACACAAAACACTTTTTCCTACTAAGGTGAGCACTTAGCTCATGCGACAAGTGGGTCAAGGCTAGAGCACTGGTGATAGCGCAATGGGAGTTCGAATCCCACCGAGGGAAAAAAGGTATTTAATTTTTTAAATTAAAGTTTGCTCCTAAGGTTGTAATGTGGCATGAATATTTTTGTTAGGAGGGAGATATAAGGTTTATAAAAGTTAAATATTTTATTGTGATTTTGATGATTTGAATTGAGATAGGAGTTATAAGGTTGGCAAAGAAAATTATATTTGGCAAAGAAAATTATATTTTATTTTGATATAAAGCTATGATGTATTAATTATTTTGAGAGAAGACATAAGGTGTCTAAAGAATATTATTGTGGTTGTTTTCTTTAACAAAATTGTTGACTTATATATTGAAGTGTGGAGATTATAAGGTGTAATTGAGACCTAATGCTTTGTATGGTGAAATATTTTGAGAGTTCATTTGAATGAAATTTTGAGAATGTTTTTACTACCTAACCTTTGATATTGGCAAAGAGGTTGATTGTGATTGAGACAGGTATTGAGGTCAAATATTCTTCAAACAAAAGGTATGGGCATATTATCCTTGTGAGTGAAATATTGTTGGATGTTGTGAATGCTAAGTTGGAGTGAAAAGGTTCTTGTTTGATAAGCATTGTTGAGTAAGCCTTTATATGCATGATTGGTGAATGCTTGTGAGAACACTTGAGTGAGAACTTGAGAACTATCTTGAACTAGGGTTTGTGAAAGATCATGAGTATCATTGTTATGTGAGATTGTTTGATAAGCATTGTTGGAAAGTGTTGGAGTGATAGTTCAAGTTCTGTGAAGAAAATTATTCTATATTCTAAATTGATTTGGAAGAGATATTGAAAGTAATTGAGTGTCTGTGACTGTGAAACATATTGAATATCTAACCATTCTCTATATATTTTTGTAGTTAAACAAGAGAGTTTGAAGTGATTGAGTATTGTTATGAGTGAGTAACATATTGAGTCTCTAACCATTCTCTATATGTTTCTGTGGTTGAACAAGAGATTTTGAAAGTGATTGAGTATTGTTGTGAATGAGTAACATATTGAGTCTTTAACCATTCTCTATATGTTTTTTGTGGTTGAACAAGAGATTTTGAAAGCAATTGAGTATTTTTGTGAGTAACATATTGAGTTTCTAACCATTCTCTATATGTTTATGTGGTTGAACAAGAGATTTTGAAAGTGATTGAGTATTATTGTGAGTGAGTAACATATTGAGTCTTTAACCATTCTCTATATGTTTTTGTGGTTGAACAAGAGAGTTTGAAAGTGATTGAGTATTATTGTGAGTGAGTAACATATTGAGTCTTTAACCATTCTCTATATGTTTATGTGGTTGAACAAGAGAGTTTTAAAGTGATTGAGTATTGTTGTGAGTAATATATTGAGTCTCTAACCATTCTCTATATATTTCTAGGAGTCAAACAAGATTCTATGTGAAACTTGTTTGTGTGATTGAAAGAGGTTTTCTGCAAGAGATTAAGTTGAGTTTTATATGCAAGTTTTGTAATTGATTTGAGCAAGCTTTGGTGAAAGGTTGTGGGCAGTTTTAGTAAGTCCTAGAGGGGACTTAAAGATAGAATTGAGAAAGCTTTTGTGAAAGCTTAAGGATAGATTTGTGTGAGATTTTATGGAATCTTACAATCAGATTTGGGACAAGTTCTAGTGAGGACTTGTAGAGCAGATATGAGGTAAGTCTTAGTGAAGATTTGTTGAGCAGATTGGACAAGTTATTGAGAGAACTTGTGGATAGATTTAAGACAAGTATTTGAGAAGACTTGAGAGCAGAATTGATTGATTTATTTGTTCAAACCTTGAGTTAAGGTTTGGGGCAAATCTAGCAGAGTTGATTTGTGATTAGATAAATCTTTGTGTTAAGGCTTGAGGATAGATTTGGGGATAGAGTTTGGTGCAGATTTGAGGATAAATTTGTGCCAGACGAGAGATAGATATTGAGAATATTTGTGCTAGAATGAAGGACTGTGTTTAGTGTATATTTGAGATAGATATTGAATAGAGCTGAGAGCAGGCTTTGGACGTGACAGAGGAAAGGATAGTAGTCTCTAGTGGATAGAGATCCATTAGATAGGGTAGAGAGGATAGAGTTATTTAGTGGAGAGATATTCATAACCCATGGCGATGGAGGCAGTAGTCTTCTATAGGATCACCAGATAGAGTAGAGGAGGAGTTCTCTTATGGATAGAGATCCACAAACCAACTAAGGATATTGGTGTCTCCTATGGGTTGGTGCCCATGAACCAGATTAGGGGATTGGTGTCTCATTTGGATAGAGGTCCATAAATATTGTAATAGGGAAATGATTCCCAAGAGATTTGTTGAGAAAATTTTAGTGAAATATTTTCTTTGTGGAGTAGCCCACATTGGGTGAACCACGTTAAATTGGTGTCTCTATTGTACATGATTATTTATGCATTCCTTTGGTTACTATTTTTGATATTTCCATTGATAATATTGGATAATATTATTTGGAAAAGAAAAGTAAAAAGTGATCTTATACTATTCACCCCCCTCTCAATATTGTTAGAATATTATAATGTGCACTATGAATTAATTTGATACTTGTCTTCTGCCACTTGTCTTATGTCTTCAGTTTCAGTTCTCCAACTGGATTTATGTGTCTTCTATAGGACACTTAGATTGGATATTATGACACTTGTCAAATCTCCTTCATAGGCTTGATGCCTATATATTGTAACATATCTATGAATACAATCGTGTCTATTGTTCAATCCCAACATTTGGTATTAGAGAAGGTTCACTCTCCTACCTATGTAAACCTTTGACGGGATATTTCCCTCATGTAAATCCCCCCCTCATTTTTTCCCTTCCTAATTTTTTTCCTCCTCCATTATTTTTTCTTCAAACAAGGGAGTATGCTCTCCATCATTGATGGATCAAAAACCAAAAGCTTGAGGAATAATTAATGGCTGCAATTTTTTTTGATGGGGAGGGTTTGCTATTTTTTTAATGTGTAAACTTGAGGATTTCAGATCTATGAAGATCTGTGTAAGTCCAAGGCGACCCACACAAACATCTGAGCGTAATGGTGGCAGTGTCACTGTGGAGACTGTTTGATGCATTTGTCTAGACAAAATGGATAAGATCATCATTTTCAATACTGCATCGAGTCATTATAGTTTGATATATCTACAAGGATGAGCTACTCTCCTAGTGCTTATATTGATGCTTGTAGAATGTGCATGTTGGCGAAGTGACATTCAGTGTATAATTTGAAGATCACAATGGGAGACATGTTTTTTTTGTTGTTGATCGAGGCCTTTGTTGTTGCTCCTACTGTATCTGTAGCTACCAGGATTCTATGGCATACCTATTTGCTATGCATTCAACTCCATAGGAGTAATGGTGCTATATAATCACTGCACACCTCCTACACACTATGGGCCTTCATTGTACAATCATGATTCGTGCATGTAAGTGGATTCATTTACCGTACCCCCACAACCGATCATGGCAACTGTTTATTATTGGAGATGCTAAAGAACTTTGTGAGAAATTTTTTTAATCTAGCAGTCCTAATGCCGCTACCTCCCCAGTATGTAGCGAACACAAACCAATGGTGAAATTAGTTAGAAAATATTGTGCTATCGACTATGGATTCACTTTTTTAACACATGAATTTGTTTATTCTATCATCTCCATAAACACGTCTCACCTGTCGTTCATTTGAGATATATTCTGCAATTCTATTTATGCGAACTGGTGTTCAAGTTTGAAGATACTTTGGATGGATCTGTTCAACGGACTTTCTCACAGTGAACTACTACATACAACAACAATAAAGAATCTAAAAAATTCTACGAGCTACGTGGGAGATAGTTTCTTCTTTATTGATGATGGATCCTTTGTAGTGTACCCCATGTTTTTTACTCTACCCAGTTTTAAAGCATCGAGGTCCCACGGTGGGTGATCAACGAGGGAGAGATGCACTCCACCCAGGAAGTGGAGGAAGCAATTGAAATAAAGAATCTATAGATCTGAAGCAGGCACTCAAAAGCAACATTATAGCATAGGAGCATACTAGATATTTGATGCAATGAAAATCCACTGGGAGAAGTTGATATGTAGGTGATGCCCTCACTGATCTTGTAGATATGCATATTTTTTGCTTGATTGATTTCTTTTTCTGGATGGTGGGACATCCAATGGCACGTAGTTATGTACTTGAAGCTTTGGAGCCAATATTTGTGTTTTTCTGGGAAATATTATTTTTTCTTAATTTCAATAATGAGACCATGCTTTGCTTTACGACGAGGACGACAGAGGGCAAGTGTCTGACAAGCGACATACTATGGGGTGTGCTCTCAAACAAGGAGTGTGATATTTTATAGATGCCTAGCATTTTGTGGCCAAAAATTTACTCCATCCTATTCATGTAGTACCACATCATCATTTCCCTTACCTGTTTTGGCATTTTGATGCAGTGACTAGTTGTGTAATGGAGCGGTTTCTATGGCCCTCTACCCCGTTTAAATTTATTGCATTCGGTAGATGAAGTATATAAACCCATCGCACTCACTGAGATCCTTTTTTGACTATTGTTTTGACTGGTACACTAGAAAGGAACCTAGAACTGATGCGAGAGATGATGAGGACTATTTTTTAATCATAGATTTTCAATGAGATTATCGATGATTACGATCAGATTTGTGTTGACCAGTTTTATATTGCCCTAAGGATATGTGGAGTAAATAGGAGAAGATGACCTTTGTACTGTACATCTGGATTCATAGGTGAACAACACAAAGGTCACCTGATCCATGTGGTTTGAAGGCGAGTGGAATATGAGTGGATCACATGTGGTCTAAATTATGTGAACAACCCAATTTTCATATGATGTTTCATCATAAACTTAGGTATGCATATGAAATTAAGAAGGTCGAGCAGTGTGTTTTGATTTTAGTGGCCTCCATGAATGTGAATTATAATTATGAGGGGAGTTAATGCTATTATTGTGGGGAAGTAATGAATGCTTGTTCAAAAGGAGGGAAATTTATTAAAAATCAAAGAGGGCATTTTTTAAGGAGGGGATATGTTTTTATGTATGGACATAAAGGATGGTTTCATAAAACCTTTATGGTATGGGCATTTTTTTAAAGGGCACACTAAAATTATTTTTTATTTTTAATGCCTTTTTTTCCAAGTGGAAGTGGAATACCTAGATAGCCCATGTAATTTCCCTGTGAGGGAAATTTTGAGAAGTTTATTTTTTCCTCCATTGAGCGATGCCATGATAATATTCCTGATGAGGTATGTTATTTTTCCAACAAATGAAAGTCCCATTGAAACCCAAACTAGGGGTATTTATAGTCATAGAAAAGGTTTTTCCATGACAAACACATTGGTGGTGTCCAAATTTCATTTTGAGGCAGTTTAATATGCATTTTTTAGCCTCAAAGTTTTATATCATGGAGTGCACTCTCAGTTGTACTCGACACTCCCAAAGTAAATTTATATGTGATCCTAGTATCTAGTCACCTTCTCTATAGCACCTAGAGGATAGAGTGGTTCATTACCCATGCATTTTTATGGGATGAGGAGGTCACCATAAGGACACCTACTCTAGGGACTATAGACATAGACATCCTATACTCTATCTGAGGACTTCCAGATCAAATTTTGAATACTACAGACGAAGACACTTCAGAAGATTCTATTCTCTTATTTCTTATTCTCCTCCACATTTGGATTCTATGGCTCAATTTATTGTATTTCATGGCTCATGTTTCTTTTGTATTAAGGTGCATTTTCAACATATACCGACACCTTCTATATTGAGTTCACCATGAGGGAAGATGATATTCATGGTGAATCTAGTCAGTGACCTACGAGAGGCAACATACCTAGAGGATGACCTATAGAGGCAACAGACCCATGGAAGTGGCTGACCCTAAGGCACCTAGGATGATCTTGAGGCACTTAGACGGTTGACCTAGAGGCAATAGATCCAAGGAAGTGGTTGATCTTGAGGTAATAGACCGAGATGTATACACCATTGATCTAGCATTATTCACAGTTGGAGAGCCAAGCGCAAAGAGCATGAGCCTAGACAAAATCATATAATAAAGGAGGATGATAGGGTTCTTTTAGAGAATTCAACATTAAGGGGGAATGTTATCTAATGTTGAATTTTTTTTTTTTTATAGTTAGGATAGTGCACATTAATGGAAATTCTAGAATATAATGTGTACTATGACTTCAATTTCAATTTGACACTTGTCATGTTACTTGAAACTTTTCATGTTTATCATATAGACCTCCTGCCTATATATTGTAACACATATTGTATCAATATGTATCATATCGTTTGTATCAATATATCATATCTTTTTTTCATGGAGCACAAAGAAGTTGAACACAGTTTCATTATCTTCAGTAGAGGCTAAATATAGAGCAATAGTTGAGGCAACTAAGGAGGCTATTTGGTTGAGGCAATTACTTTAGGACATTGGGCTATTCATATATGGTCCAACTTACATATATTGTGACAATCAAAGTACCATCAAGATGACCAAAAATCTAGTTTTTCATGCCAAAACAAAGCACATTGAGATCCATCATCACTTCATCAGAGAAATGGTCCAAGAAGATATTATACACATGGAGTATATACCAACTCAATATCAAGTGGCTGACATCTTCACCAAGTCACTTGGGAAAGACAAGTTTTCTCAATTTAGCAAATTGCTCTATGTATGTAATAGAAGTCAACATTAAGGGGGAACATTATCTACTGTTGAATTATTTTTTCTATAGTTATGATAGTGCACATTAATGGAGAATGTTAGAATATTATAATGTGCATTATACCTCAGTTTGACACTTGTATTATGTCACTTGTCTTATGTCATCAGTTTGAGTTCTCCAATTGGATTTATGTCTTCTAGAGGACACTTGGAGTGGAGATTATGACACTTGTCAAATCTCCCTCATAGGCTTGATGCCTATATATTGTAACATATCTATGAATAAAATTGTACCTTTTGTTTAGTCCCAACAAGTGTAAGCTTGTGTTATTCAATCAATGGTGTTCTACACCTGCACCCATATAGGGCTTCAAAAGGTGTCATGCCCAACGTGACATTATAACTATTATAAGCAAATTCCACTAGGAAGAGGTAATCTTTCCACTTACTCTAGTGGTCCATGTAGTATATACGTAACATATCTTCTAGCACATGGTTGACCCTCTCAGTCTATCCATCCATTTTAGTATGGTAAGTTGTGCTAATGTTAAGTTTTGCACCACATGCTTGGTGTAAAGCCTACCAAAATTTAAAAGTGAATCATGAATCTCTATAAAAAATGATTATCTTAGGAAAACCATGCAATATCAGTATTTCCTGAGCAATTTTTTGAGCTATTTTAGGAGCATCATCATGAACATTGCCAGGTATAAAATGTGCCACCTTAGTTATCTTATTGACTATGATAAAAATTCCATCATGCAAAAACCAATTTTTGGGAAGGCCAACTATAAAATCCATGGAAATCACTTGCCATTTTTGTGTTAGTATATCAAAAGAGTACAGTCATCCCCAAGATTTTGATGTTCTACATTAACCTTCTAACATTCAAGACACCTTGCAACAAAATGAGTTACATCCTTCTTCATTCCAGGATAGAAAAAATCCTTCCTCAAATTCTCTTGCATTTTTTACTACTCCTAGATGGGTAGAGTACGAGGTATAGTGTGCCTCTTGTAGTATAGTCCTTTTTATCTCATCATTGTTTGGGACTATTATTTAATATCTAAAATATAGTAGACCCTCTTTGATTTTGAAATCCATATTCATATTCGGTCCTTGCTTAACCTTAATTTGGTATTGATTACATAATTCATCTTTCTGCAACTCTCTAATTTGCTCTACCAGTCTATATTGACATCATGTTAAGGTAGCTACATGTCTTCTTCTGTTGAGTGCATCTGCCAACTTGTTCTCCTTATCCTTAATATACTCTATCCCAAAGTCATACTCAGCCAAGAATTCCATCCACCATCGTTTTCTAGCATTTAGAAATGGTTGAGTAAAGACATTTTTTAAGAATTGATGATATGTTTTTAATTCAAAGGATTTTCCCAATAGGTAATGCTACCATATTTTGAGAGCATGAACTATGGTAGCTAACTATAAGTCATGAGTGGCATAATTGACCTCATGATTTTTAATTTTTCTAGATTCATATGCCATAATGACCTCATTCTACATTAGGACCCCTCCTAGGCCTACTAAAGAAGCATCCATAGAAACTATGAATGGTTTACTTGGATCTAGAATTTGGAGGATAGGTGCAGTTTTCAATTTCTCTTTCAGTACTTTAAAAGCTTCCTCATACCGAGGAGTCCATTTGAAAGATTTTCCATTCCTTTGCATATTGGTTATAGGAAAGGTAATTTTTGATAATCCCTTTACAATTCATCTATAATATCTTATCAATCCCATAAATATTCTTACTTTAGATACATTGGTGGGAGGTGGCTTGTTTATTATAGCTTCTATATTTTTAGAATCAACTACAACCCCATCTACTAAGACTATGTGACCTAAATATTGTACTTGTGATGTATAGAATTTGCATTTGGATAATTTTCCACACAACTGATTTCTCCTAATAATTTCCATAACAATATTCATGTGTTGATCATGTTCCTCTTTATTTTTGGAATAATCAATATATCATCCAAAAATACTAGCACAAACTGATCTAATTATTCCTGAAACACACTGTTCATCAAGTTCATGAAGGAAACAGAAGTATTTATCAAGTTGAAGAGTGGCACTGTGAACTCGTAATGCCTATAACGGGTTATAAAGGTAGTATTGCAAGTATTCTCTTCCCTAATTCTTAGTTGATGATATCCTGACCTAAGATCAATTTTTGAGAAAATTGTTGCTCCTTTTAGTTGATCAAAGAGATCATCAATCCTTGGTAAGGAATACTTGTTTTTCACATTCATATTATTGAGCATACGATAGTCAATACACAATATCAAGGACCCATATTTATTCTTAACAAATAAAACTGGTGCTCCCCATGGTGAAACACTGGGTTTGATGAGCCCTTTTTCCAATAATTTTTGTAGATGAGTTTTAAGTTCTTGTAATTCAATGGAAGTCATACAGTAGGGGGGTTCTAGCTATGGGCATTGCTCCTAGTAATAATTCAATAGAAAAATCCAATTATCTCTTTGGTCTTCAAGAAAACATCTCTAAACTCATTCAAGACTGGATAACTATTGGAATAGAGTAGAACTAGACTCAACTTCTTCTTTATTGTTCATTTTGATGACATAGAGTCTAAAACCCTTTCTTAAGGCCCTTTTAACTTGCATAGCAGATAGTAGGTGAGGTTCTAAGATCACTCGATTGCAATGGACTCAGATTCACTATTTGAAATCATATATAAAATCAATCAATCTCTCTTCAAAATTTACTAGGGCTTTGTGAGCTTTTAGCCAATCTACACCTAAGATGATATCAAAACCACGTAAATGTGCTACATATAGGTGCAAATTTATCTTTCCTTGGGGTATATCTATCTATGAGTCAACTAAACATTGGTTGACCATGTAGGTTTAACCTAAACCATATTTAACTTGCCACCTATTTGCCATAATCCCAAGTCTTACCAGTATGTCCCTCACAATTCTAGAAGATATAAAACTATTAGTTGCACCACTATATATCAAAATACAAACATAATTCTTATCTATTTTCCATTTTAAAATAAATGGAGTGGCTTATTCTAAGAGATTAGTGTTACTTGTGGCAGCATATATCCTATGAGGAGCTTCTTCAGTTGATTTTCTCCTATCTACTCTCTTCGGGCATTGATTAGCATAATGTTCCTTAGCTCTATAGATATAGCATACATTCGAACCTTTGTTCTTCCATATGTCTCCATATTTATTTTGACAAGCAACATTCTTTTATTTTTTTGTGTCGTAGTTCTTTGTACAGATTTCTCTAGAAATTTTCTCCTATCATTTTACCCTTTGATATTTTGATATTTTCCTCTATTTCTGTTGTTTCCTCCAAAATGGGCACCCTCCTCATTTTTCTTGATTTGGTCTTTTCCTTTAGTGAGTTTTGGGAATATTCTTTTCTTAGATTCATATTTTTTGAATCTTTGATAATAAGCCTTTTTATTCTTTTGGATTACTTCTTCATAACATGCAGAATCAAAAGCTTCCATCAAATTCTTAGGCTTAACCCATCCAATAGGGGTCCCAATTCTAGAGTGCAATCATAGTACAAATTTGTGGGATTTAGACTCCTCTCGCTTATCGTATTTCGGTGAGTACTTCAGTAGTTGGAAAAATATCTGATAATATTCTATCACTAACATGTTTTCTTGATGAATATTAGTAAATTTAGTATACTTCTCTATGTAAAACTATGGTGTAAGAAATCTATCTCTAAATTCCTTCTCAAACACATCCCAAGGAATGTCAATAGACTTTTTTTGACTAGTTTTCTTATATGTGGTCCACCAATATCTGGTAGGATCTGTTAAGTGTGCTACAACCCAGATAGTTTTAGATTTAGCACACGGGGGTTGAATAGCAAAGTACCCCTCGATCTCACTTAACCAATTTTTAGCTACTTCACCATCACCCCTCCCATAAAATTTAGAGATATCTAACTTTTTGATTTATTTTTGTAATTTGACACTGACTTTCCTTCTTGAAGATCCCTCAAGAAATTCACTTTGTACTCTATCTGACTCTTTACCCTTGTCAAATTTTCAATTAACTTATTTTGCTGAGTAATAATTTCTTGCTATTGAGTCAATTGTGCTCTCTACTATTCCATGTGCTCATTCATCTGAGCCCTTTGAATTTCCATTTGTTCTTTATATTGATTCAACTGTTCTTGCATTAGCTAAATTATTTTAGTCATCTTATCATCATTTTGGAAAGCCCTTACTATTGCTGACTCTTTCTCTTTTATCAAAATATGCTGAGGATATTAGAATATTTTTACATGATCTGACTCTCTCACGAGCTATCTCAATCCCCTTCTCGAAACATCTGCAAGCCCCTCTTGTAGAGTAGCATTTACTCTTTCTGAGGTCCCTGCCATTATACCTCGTGACAAAATAGCTATATCAAATCAACAATCATATATTTGCAACCTAGGTTTTTGCAACATAGGCTCTGATACCAACTGTAACAACCCAGGTCTAACTCACCTGGTTGTCAAAATATCAAATTCAAAATTTCATTTTATTTAAAAAATAAAGTCACAAAATGATGAGTGCACACCCAACTTTATATTAGTACATAGGTATAAGTTACACACTCTATGAACATTGTCCGCTATAGATAGAATAATGAGTGCTCTAGATTGGCTAAATCCTACATAAGGTTACCATTTATGAAATTCACCTTCTCCTAACTCGAGTTTTAGGTTATCGACAAGGGGTTATTCTTATAGGGCCCATAACACCTGGAAGGATGGATGCATAGTTTCCCCATCTTGTAGCATGGAGAACATTGGTCATACTAACATTTACTTTGTCTTGGTTTATGCTTCAAGCTCATGCTAGAGTTAGCATGTTATGCCTAATGCGTGGTGGTAGTTCATAATTCTATGGATGCTATTAGGGTCCACCAATACTCTGGATTTGGGACTAGATTTCTCGAATCATATCACAGTTGACAATAGACGCCCCATACCATCTATCACGGGATCTTCCAATCCCTAGGACTAACTCCCTTAGTCTTGAGTTACTATTGGCTATTTTTCAACTGATCTATAATCATGAGAATCCTCATGGTACTACTTCGTACAATAACCTAGAACGACATCACATATCATTTTTTGTTACTCTCATAGCCTAAGGTCCACTGACCCCTTTTTGTTTTGCTAAAGAATAGTTATTCTCGATTCACAACAACTGCCTCGTACAAGTTATCAGAGTTGGATGGTGGTGCATCCTTCTTGATCACACCCATGCTCTTATATCCATCCTTCCCAATGACCTTTGTTTATATTTACATACCCACCATCTCGTTGGCTAGTTTGGTTTGGTTTTGGTGATTTAGGAAAGATGTCTCTTAGTTGGATTTACTTTTGATGTCATTTTGAACTTCTGTTGAGAAATTTCTCAACTTAAACGAAGAATTTAGGTATTCTATAAAATCTTATAATGTAGGTTTGTCTACAAGTAAAGTCTACTAAAATTTTAAAATAAATATATCTTATATCAAAGAACATGTAAATGAATGGTGATTAAAATTGTTGATTTTTAAATAATCAAATCATATAAAAGAAAACATATAATTATAAAGTGAGTATATGAAATCTAAGGATAAATTTAAGTAGATGTGCGAGTATGATGTCTCTTATGTGAACTAGAATATCGAACTATTACGTTCAACTTAAGCTTTGAAAACGTGAAATTTCATTTATTAAATAGTATAGGTGGACTAAGGAAGTTATTAATGCCATCTTAATTGAAAAATGATAGAATCAAAAAACATATTAATTTCAAAATAAAATCCATTATGTATCTTTTTGGAAATGAACTAAATAAATAAAGCATTTTAATAAAGCATGATTTAAGAACAAATTCGATCCAGAGAGAATGTACTCTTTTTATTCAATAAGTGAATATAATTAAATGACTGAACTCTCTATTAATCATATGTATAAAATATCAACGTCATTATTATTTCCTCTTTTCAGAGTTCAATACCAATCTGACTTAATAATAGAAAAGTATTAATAATCTTGAATATTCACACAAGGTCTCCATATCATGATTACTGTGATCAAGCATTTCAAATATTCTCAATATAATTATACGAATAGACATACGAATCCTATTAAGTTCTTCTAAATTATGATTCTCAAGAAATATAACTTCTACCTTATGTAATACCTTTGTTTCTTATCTCTGGTTTACTAGGTGACGGTGAGCATAAAATTTAAAACTCTAGTTGTGAAAGAAAAGCAAGGCAGATCTCCGATAGCGGTTCTGACATCAAAACCTAACTGGAATTACACAGACGACTATGTGAATCTTGCTATCTGCTACAAGCTAGCAACTGAGAGATGAAATGCAGATGAAATTGGGTAGCAATTCTTTATTAAAACTTCCAATATTAAAATGGTTCTCTCATTTTCTTTTTAAAGAAATCAAAAGCCAAATTACGAAGACACGTAATATTTTCTATGCAAGGGGACTTCTTCGAGGTTAGTGCCATGTGGATGTATATTTTATAATTTTTATTATTCATCTGATAGGATGTTACTATATTAAAATTGTTTGTCACCTTATTAGAATTTTGTAATGTAAGTAAACTTTATTTTATTTTTCACTTATTTATTTATATACTTATATATTAAAAATATATATATATATATATATATATATATATATATATATATATATATTTAATTAGTTTATTATTGATTAAAACATAACACACACATAATATATTTATATATATATTTATACCTTAATACATATATTATTATTTTTTTATATACCAAATACTAATTCCATTTAGTAAGAAAGAAGATTCAAACTATTTTTTGTCAATCATATGCATAAATACGATGCAGCAGTAGGCATAATGACCTACATGAATTTCTTATAGTGGGCTTCCGTGTACCCATAGGCCATGGTGTTTTTTAAGCACAACATCATATCCCACCTTACCTGACACTTTCAACCACTATCTCCACCAGAGGTGGGTGCCATATTCGATCGGTTCTGCTTGCCAAGGAGGAAAAACCTGCACCTGCACTCACAAAACATCTTCAGCAATATAACATTTTTCAAGTAATTATTTAACCATTTAGAGGGGATGTTACATTTTAATTAATCTATACTTGATGAAATCTTACTTTAATACTAATATATCTTCCTAATATATCCTTCTCCAGTTCTACTTTCTCTTGCTCTTAGAAGATAATTTTTTTCTCTATCTATTGTAGGAATATTCTCACACTTCTGATGATGAATCTTTGTTGCAACTCTCTCAATAATTTCTTAGGTTGCACCTAATAACTCAAACCTCTAATGTCAAGGTGACGTTGAATTTTCCTGATGCCTCAATCAAATTCAATATGACTTGATTGTTTTGAATTCTTCAACTTCCTTCTGAGTTGATAGAAATTAGTGTCAAGGAATATTTATCCCTAAAATCCTTCTATCTTTGAAATCAATGTCAAGGGTTGGCTATGTTCCTAAAATGATCAACTATCTTAAATTTTATTTTCCTTCCAATATATATGACTTATGGTCTTCACGTGTTGTTCTTCAACCATGGAAATACTCTATAGCTAAGTTCTGGTATTCACTAGTTATACTTAACCATAGCCTTTCTACTCACTTTGACCTTACTATATAACTTGAGTCTCACTGCCTTTAAAGTGGACAGACTCAATAAATTTCATCAAATTAGAAAATTAATTTTTGTATGTAGCTAAATAAATTTGATCAACATGTGCAAGAAACTACTTGTAGTAGCTCTGATACCACTGATGGATTTTTAAGCCTTAATACTAACATAAAACTCATAGGATAAATACCACAAGATCAAATATAATATAGCCACAATACAGTAAGATCAAGATAATGATGTGAGTAGAATAATATAATCAATTAATATGTATATTAAGGCTTATAATATATCAACTAACATTCACTAATAAACAACAATATGAAAAATTCTAGAAAGACTTATCTACTTCAGATTTAGACCTAAAATTTATTGGTCATATTAGCAATATAAAAATATGGCTTCATTTGTATCCTCTATTGTCCTCCTATTTCAATAATTCAATAATTTAGGAGGAAAAGAATGGAAAATACTCTATTAAGTTTGGATACCATTTGCTTGAAATAGAAGGTGGAGGTTGGTTTCTAGTGATGAAAATCTAGATTAAAGGGCTCACCCCTAAAATAGCTTTCTTATTATGGTTGGTGGATCAAATAGAATATTAACAATTGATAACTTACAGAAAAGAGGCATCCCTATTATAAATAGATTTTGTGTAAACAAAATTTGGAATCGATTGATAATATTTTTCTTGAATGTTCCTTTGCTAGATATATTTTTGAGAAGGTTTTGGAACCCTTTAATGTTACTTGGGAATTCCTAACCATTATAGGGGATTTATGTGTGCAATGGGATCCTCATTTCAACATTGGTAGATTGAAATCTCTCTAGAGGTTTTTCTCCCATATTTTCATTGTGGGATTTGGAAGGAGCAGAATAACAAGGCTTTTGAAAATAGGAAAAGAGAGACTTTTGTGGTTGCTTTTCGTGTCCTCAATGCTACTATGGAGAAATATCAAACCTTATATTTTATTGAGGTAGCTAAAATTATACTCAAGGAAGCCATTTCTATTCACCGTAGTTTGAAGCCTTTAATATATATGCATCTATTGAGATCTTTAAGGTTGGAAGTTAATTGGGAACCCCTCCAGATGGGTGGATCAAATTGAATGTGGATGGTGCTACGAAAGGGAACATGAGGCATGCTGGTGTGGGTGGATTTTTTAGGTATTCTAGGGGATGGTTGTGCAAGCCTTTAACAAACCTCTATCCATCCAATCCAAATATTTCGCTAAGGCTCGAGCCTTTTTCATAGGGGCTAAGTTAATCAAATAAGGGTATTATAGAAATATTATTATAGAAGGGGAATCCCTAAACCTTATAAATATTCTAAAAGGAATACAAGAATCTAGTTGGAGCATTGTAGATATGGTTGTGGGTATGAAAGAGATCATGTAGTCTTATCACAACCTTTAGTTGAAGCATATTTATCAGGAGGGGATGGAGCTACAGATTTGCTTGCAAACATGGGGGTGGAGGCTCAAGATCTTATTATATGGGAAAATGATTTCCCACTTCAACTTATTGAATTTATGGATAAGGAGAATTTAAAGCAGCCCAATAATGTTTAATTTCTAGTTGGAAGAAGCTAAATCTTGGGGATCAACTCTTGGGGTAGACTATTATGGGTGACCTAGTCTATATGTGGTAGATTGTTATGTATGTAAAGTCAATTGTTGTCTAGTTATTCTTGTTATTGACGGTGTAGTTTGTGTGTTTATTTATCGGGTAGTTTAGGTTGGTTCTTTATGATTGTTAATAGTTCAAATGGACTTGGCACCCTATTTTATTTATCTTTTATGATATGCTTGTAAGGAAGTTTATGTAAAAGGTATGGGACCCTTCCAATACCATTCTTAACCTATTAATAAAAATAATTAGCAATATGAATGTAAAAATCCTAAATCATACATGAACAAATTATGTAGCACAACTTACAATATTAATTGCTAAAAATGTATATAATATTTATTACTCTTGTTTCTCTTAAAAATATGATACTTGACACTTGATGCTTCATACTATATTTTATGATCGGATGCTTGGATCCTTCTCTATAGAGTACTATATAGCCATAGTAGAATGACTCTTTGAATACTTGACTATTCCTTTCCATATGCCAAGTCTCATGACTCTTGGCTTCTCTATATGACACTTGCATACTTGATGAACACATGACTCTATATTGTATGCACACCTAGACATGACTCTTGACCTTCACTTTGCACACTCTAACCTAAGACACTTGTACACATCTTTACATTATATATTTGATCTCTTACATACAAGATACTTGTGCACATATACTCAACTTACACTTGCACACTAACTCACATGACACTTGTGCATATCCTACACATTCACACTTACATAGAAAGGGAAAATAATACTCACACTCTAAACTATGAATCAAACCTAATCTAATATTTACATATGTACCAAATAATGTAATACACTCCAATAAGGAGTTTACTCTAGCTTGGAAATAAAATAACTAAAAAAAATTATATAGGCAAATTGACCACTTTTTTTGAGCAAATTGTTCCTTCTAGCCAATTGGTCTCTTTTGGCCAATGAATAAAAAACAATGATTCTGCTATCTAATCTCTACTATCACATTCTCCCTTAAAAATCTATAAAACTTATAAGGTAGTGTCAAGGTACTACATTTATGATGATTTTTAGAACTCACTGCTTCAATGATTTGCATTATGTAATGATAGATATTTAAATACATAGAATTCTTATTTTAGGTATAACAAACCATTAACTAATCTTACAACTACTTATGTCCTATAGTGCATGCATAGACCTTGTTCTAGGTGGTTATGCCACTTTCTATTTCACATGGGCTATGATGTAATAACTCCTAAAATACCCCCCTTATTACATCATAGTCATAGCTCTATCTAGGCTTTTAACTTGATGAAATGTTCTAGGGTGATGTTGGAATTTGAGAGAGAAATTCTCCCCCTTAATGTAGACTACTTACTAAAATACTTAGGAGTGTTGGTTCCACCAATCATGCACTTCAAAAATATATCTATTACAAATACTATATTCAAATTTCTAATACTTATATAATTCAATCCATGAATTATGTGCCTCTTTTAATGTCTTCATGGGGAGGATCTTCATCAAATATATCAGTTGTTGATGAGATCAAATGTTCTCCTACCATGTAGACTTGTTGCCAAATATTGTCTTGATCAATGTCTTCTACTATGGTAAGGTCAATCACCTCTTGAATTTTATTCTTTTCCATGACTTTAATAATTTGATTAAGCCTTTACTTGTGATATATTATGTATTCATGATTTATTTGATTTTTAATGTGATGCACTACCATGTATCCTATATTGAATTTTGAATTAACAAGTAGCCAATATTTATTGTGTTGACTTGTATCCATATTATATTTTACCATCACTTGATGTAGTGAGATCCATCATCTCCTACTTCTTCTTTGTTCTAACATTGTGTTAGAATATATATTATATCTTAAGTTGTTACTAGGATAATCTATGTGGCTGAGATTAACTTAGTTAGTTATGATCCAATGGATCATATTGTACACCTTTGCTATTTAAGCAAGGTCTTTGTCATTGAATAATATCAAGTCTTTCATTTTTCCAACATGGTATTAGAGGAAGTTTTCCCTACCCTTTGAGCCTGAGGAGCTTTTCCTCATGGAAATCCCCCCTTATTTTTTTCCCTTCATTTTTTCTTTTAGCCTTTTTTTTTAGAATACTGAGGGAGTATGCTTTCCATATTTTGATGGATCAAAAACCAGACATTTAATGGAAAAATCCATGGCTAGATTTTTTTATTGATTTTAAGTTCGTTTCAATTTTTTTTGGTGAAATCAGATGCGATCGATAGCGTGTGAAAACCCTTGAATGTGGAAGAGGGGTGGGAGCATTGGATCTAGAGGTGATGACCTCCTAGCAAACATGGTGATCTCATCGTGAGGGGTATCCACTTCCAATGATGCTTGTTGCTCCTTGGATATGGGTATTCACATAAGTCCATCCGATTCCAATTCAAAAACCAATTCCATCTCCAACGAAAGACTATGAACACCTTTAAAGCCTCCTTCAGCTCCTTCAGAAATTGTACCGAAATCATCAAATCATCATAATTCTCATATTTCATGGCCTGTTCGAGATCAAAGATGCATTTGGTGTAGTTGAATACAACATTGTATATGTTCAAGTGCTTCAAAATTAGTGCAGAACTCCGCTTCAATCAATAGTGGTTGCACCTCAACATTGTCGTGCATGAAATATGAGGAAAAAATACCAATTTACTAAAAAAAGGTAGTTGTTACCCTCCAATATCTTGGTAGCTAGAGTAAAAAAATTGCATCAACGTCTCCACCAGTGAAAAAAAATAGATCTACAACCACGCTTGTTAAAAAAAGTTGGCCCACGAGCAGTAAATGTTGCCCAAGCACCCTGTCTCTAATAGGAACAATGACATTGCACATCCCCACTCTAGTAATGACAAGCAAACAACCATTGTTGATATTAGTGCTATCATGGGATCTGCAACCAAAAGGGCTCTGATCTACAATAGGGTCATAGATCTTCAACAGGTTCTTCAAAAATTAGAGAGAACCACCTTGCAATGAGATATGGCCTTGCAGATCAAAAGAATTTTAAAATCCAAGGAAACAATAATCATATCATTTGCAATGGCGTTCCTTTTGGCGACGAAGTTTTTTTGATGAATTTTGATGATTTTGCTCTTGTTTGATGCCTCTCCCCATGATTTTTTCTTCTACTACATTATTTTTCATTTGCATCAACTCCTCTGCGAACATAAATATCCAAGCATTGACCTCATGCAACTGTGTTGTGATGGCAGATTTTTTTTTGTCACATCGAAGGCATCAAAGATGTGATGAAGTTTTTTATTGGGCTTTGAGACCTTGTGCATCCATTGACGGGGACATGGACATGGTATGCCACGTTAGGAGAAACTGCACTATCAATTTGAATACAGATGAAGTTGTCAATTGGATGTCTACCATGATCTACATAGTGAACCTTGTTATTTTAGAATGAGGTCTCTGTCATCGAGAAAGTCGCTTCTCCTTGCATCATGGGACTACTAGGATTTTGTGCAATGCTATTAACTATAGTGGAGCTGCAGTAAATTGGTGCATGATAGAGATAAAATAAGACTCTGACATGAAAATAAATTGTTTTATTAAAGTTTTTTGGAGGTGGAAGAGGTTTGTTGTCATTTTATTGAGCATCAGTGAGCCTAGCGCATGGGACGAGAATACCTCTCATGGCTAGAATTTTCTCTGGTGATAGAAAGTTGAGCCCTTCACTTTGATAATGCATTTTTTTTAAAATAGAGGGGCCCATATTTTTTAAAACCTTTGTATGGGAATTTTGGCATTAGATACAAGTATCATAAAGTGGAAGACCACTTGGCCCATGTAAATTATCTTATGAGAAGAAATCTTAAAGTGGAGGGAACATTTTAAAACTGTGTAATTTCTCTTGCAAGGGATTTTTTTTTTTTAGGTACATTTTGGACTATTCTATTGTAAGGGAAAGAAGAAGATGTTATTTTCCTACAGAAGAAGGCCAAAGAGACACCTGATCATAGGGGTTTTTATAGTCATTGAAAAGGTTTTTCTAAGCTAGACACATTGGTGGTGTCCAATTTCAATTTTGAGGTAATTTAACCTGTGTTTTTTGGCCTCAAATATGTTGTATCATGGAGTGCACTCTCGGTTGAACCCGACACTCCCAAGGCTTTCATATGTGATCCTAGTATCTAGTCATCTCCTCTATATCACCTAGCGGATGTAGTGGATGGTTACCCATGCATTCTAGTAGGATGAGGAGGTCACCATAAGGACATGTTCCATAGCTACATTGGTGCCATTTCATTTTTTAATCCCCTTGTTTTGTTGTTTGTCCATAATTTTTGGACCTTGTTATCATCCCATTGTGTTCATATAGGTGGAAACCACATACTTATGCTTGTGGAGTCATTTTGGACTACACTTACGATTTTTGTGGTTATTTCTCCATCCTATCTTCTCACTCTCCTTTTGTGAGACACTTTGGTTTCAGGGGGTTTTCTTTAGTGACTCTTTTTCATGGTTCATAGCCTTAATCATTGTCACAAGCACTAGTATAGGAGTAATATTTCATTCAATTTAGCAACGAGGCTTATCTACTTTTTTGAGGCATCTCATGGATCATTTGCACGATCATAGGGCTGTTTATAGTCTTCGAAAAGGTTTTTCTGAGCCGAACACATTGGTGGTGTCCAATTTTAATTTTGAGATAATTTAACCTATTTTTTTAGCCTCAAATATGTTGTATCATGGAGTGCACTCTCGGTTGAACCCGACACTCCCAAGGCTTTCATATGTGATCCTAGTATCTAGTCATCTCCTCTATATCACCTAGCAAATGCAGTAGCTGGTTACCCATGCATTTTGGTAGGATGAGGAGGTCACCATAAGGACACATTCCACAACTACTTTGGTGCCATTTCATTTTTTGATCCTCTTGTTTTGTTGTTTGTCCACAATTTTTGGACCTTGTTATCAGCCCATTGTGTTCATATAGGTGGAAACCATATACTTATGCTTGTGGAGTCATTTTGGACTACCCTTGCAATTTTTGTGGTTATTTCTCCATCCTATATTCTCACTATCCTTTTGTGAGACACTTTGGTTTCAGGGGTTTTTCTTTAGTGACTCTTTTTCATGGTTTATAGCCTTGATCATTATCACAAACACCATTCTAGGAGTAATATTTCATTCAGTTCAACGATGGGGCTTCTCTTATTTTTTGATGCATCTCATGGATCATTTGTAGGCTTCTTTATGGAAGTTGTCCTAGGGGGGTTGAAGAGGACATCTTCCTCTTCATCCTCCTTGCACATCTTCCTCCTTATTATTATTCTTCTTCTATTTTGGTAGGTGGTTTTCTCCCTTGTGGTTTTTTCATCACCTCTCCAACATATCTTATTATGGATAACTGTAAAGGAGTACCTTATCAAGCCTTGTTGCTGGGACTTATACTTGTGTATATGCTACTTTTTTTTTTTTTCTACCTCCTAGTATCACTTAAGGGGGGTGTTAGTATATCCTAGTACCACTTAAGGGGGGTGTTAGAATATATATTATATCCTAAGTTGTTACTAGGATAATCTGTGTGGCTGAGATTAACTCAGTTAGTTATGATCCAATGGATCATATTGTACATCTTATCTATTTAAGAAATGTCTTTGTCATTGAATAATATCAAGTCTTTCATTTTTCCAACACATTGTTCATCTAAAGATGTTGTCTATGGAAAGTGATGTATTCATGTTTTCTTTTGCATGTTATTGGTGGTTGAATATTAAATGCTTGACACATTGACTCCTTATTCTCTTTGTTAGCTTCTACTTCAATTTATTCTATGTATGGAGAAGAACCACATTTGGAATGCACATCTTCACTCTTGGGTGCTTGAATTTGCTTCATATCAAGGTACTTACTTTGATTATTCATATTTTTCTCTTATTGCTTAGAGTTATCAATTGATGCATTATTTCTTGTATCATAATTTGGATGAATTGGATGGAACTAATTTTATTGACCTATCACTTGTTTGTTTGCTTTGAATTCATACCAAACATTTTTGTGTTGCCTCAGCTATGCTTATGCAACAAACACATGTTCTTCTTCTTCTTCTTTAACTATGTTCTCTTTAATTACACTATTTTATTGTGCCTTTCTCCTTTGCTTGTTTAAATATGATCTATCTTGCTAATGGTTCATCTCTTGTGAAGGAAATACATTTTTTACTAGACTCTGCCAAAATTCCTATATATTATGGCTATTTCTACCACAAAGTTCACACATCCTTTGCATGTGAAAAATAATTCTTTGAGAATCATTTCTTTGATTCTGATATCCTTGAGAGTTGTTTCTCTATTGGAAGCATTGTGGAGGTCTTATGCCTCTTCTAAATGGTTGCTTCCCTTTATATTTAAGCCAAATAATTGTTGTTCTTCATCTGTTGTATGTGATACCTCTACTTTTTGAAGTAGGTTCACCAAATTTTAAAGGCTTGGTGTTTTTTTAGTGATATTTAATATTTTTACAAAAAACATTATATTTTTATGGGAGATATCTCATAATAATTGGCACTAATGCTTTGTCAGATATTTGGTTTCCCAATGCTTGTAATGATGCTTGTAATTCAAAATTTCTCCTCATGAAATATTCCAATTTATTTCCACTCTTCATCTTCAAGTAATGGAGTTGGCTCTAAAGAAAGAAAATTTGATTTTGATTATTTGCTTCAAAGACTATTTGTAACTTCTCCCATGCATCTTTGGCCATGGTTGAGTCCCAAATATATGCTTGTATTTCATCTACTACTCCAAACATGATGATTAATCTTACCCTTCTGTCTGCCTTATCACACTTTATTTGATCTTCACCTTATGTAGTAGGATAGGTAATGGTTTTGTCTTCAACCTGTCATGCTTCTTCAAACTTGAGCTATGTTTTGAGTTTAGTTTTCTCAACAACATAATTATTCCCCTTAATAGTTGGGAATTGAGCAACAAGAGTTTTGGTGCTCTACTAGCTATAGTAAACTTTTACAAAATTTAAATATTCTTCTTTCATTTAATTAGCCTAAAAAATGCTTTCTGATGATTATATATAAGCCTACACTCATGATTGAATTGATGCCTTGAATTGCAAGAATAACAATATCTTGTCAAGCAAATGTAAAATACAAAGTTAAAAATTTCCTTTTATTCCACTTGGAATCTTCTTTGTAATATTCCTTTTTCAAAATAATATTAATATCTTCTCTTTGGTCTTCTTTATTGTTATAAGTTTTGACCTTTGTGAAATTTTAATCTACTATCAATTTGATTCTCGTTTTAAAAATTGTAAGCTATTTAACCATGTGTTTTTTTGAAAAATATTTATGTCAAAGCTTTTAATTTTTACTTGGGAAGTACGTTCATGCATAAATGATCTAGATGAATATATTAATTAATTCATAGGTTCTAGTATCACTTCCAATATTAAAATATATATCAAATATTTTGGAGGAGATTAAGACCTTTGCAAGTGTCAATATCTAATAACTAGTGCAATTGTTGACGTCAAAAAATCCATTATCTTTTGATGAAAAATAATTAGTGAACACCTACTCATTTTTAGTAAGTTTTCCTTAAAAGCTAGTACACTAAAGCTTTTGGGGTTTTGATATCACCCAGGTTTATCATTGATTCTTTTAACATAATGTTTATGTATTTAGCAGTCTAAATTTTAGAGCATGCAATATATTCTTGTCAAGTCAATTAGCTTTATTGAATGACTCCTTCTTTGTCATTTGGAAGTGTAGGTCAAATTCATTGTTTATATGTTGGGAAAATCATCGAAATTTGTCTTAAACATGCACTTGTATGATTTTTACTTTTTTGTGATGCTTCAAGTTTCTTTTTGCACATCTGTAAGACTTGGTTTCAAACATCTAGGAGGATGATGCTTCTTCTCAAGATTTATTGCTTACCTTTTCTATATGCTTATCCTTTCATATTTTATCTTTATAAATTTTTTGTGATTTGTCTTTAGTTGTCTTGGACTTTATTTTCTCGTGTTTTTACCATTACTGCATTTGAACCATGAGTTTTCCAAAAGTACTTATTGCTTTGGACATATGTTTTGGCCATGCAAAACTTGTTCCTTGTATTTTTATTAGTTGGAATTCCAATTAAAATGATTCTCATTAATTCTTTGAAGAAGTTTTTTTTTTGTCAATTGATGACTTGTGATTTTTCACATATTGTAGATTTTTCTATGCTAAAGAACACTACTTTGAGAGTGTTTCAGGGCTCTCTTTTTGTCTTTGTGAACCTTTTGTATATTTTAGATTTATTTTATCCTTTTTTTTTATGTTTTAATGCTCCTTTGACTTCAACTACAATATTTTGCTAAGTTTAGTGGTTCACAATTTTTTTTATGTTCCTTTGGAATGTATTGATTCTCCTTTTGAAGTATGCTTATGCACCTTTTGAAGGGCAATTCTTTAGTAGTTGAATTCTATTTCTAGCTTACTACTAGAATTTTCTTGCAATTATTTTTTAAGCTTCAATGGCTTCCTAAATGCCTTTTTAAATAGGCAATTGATTCTATAAAGTATATTATGATATTGTTTCTTATTTTTTGTACTTGACTTTATTGTTGTTTGTAGGCTATGACCTTACTAGTATTTAATAGGATTGATACCCTTTTCACTTGTTGGAGGATTTTGTCTCTTTGGTCTTTGGTAGGTATTTTTCACCTTGAGACCTATGATTCCAAAAAGAATATTCTATGGAATTTTTCTTCATGGAGAAGATGGTTATGTCTTCTTTTGAGGTTAACCTTAAAAAATATTCTATAGGGTTATTTATCCTTCAAAAAATCTCTTAATAGAGTGTTCCTTGAGCTTATTTGGATTGAAAAAGGGAAGGATTAGAAGGACATATGGCTCGTCCTTCTGCTTGTTCTAATAGCACATGTTATAACTCAATGCTTTGATTATTTGCATTATGAAATTATAGGTATTTAAACACATAAAATACCTATTTTAGGCATAAAAAACCATTAACTAATCTTCCAACTACCTTAGTCCTATAGTGCATGCATAGACCTTGTGATGGGTGGTCATATCTCTTATCATTTTACGTAGGCTATGATGTAATAACTTCTAACAGTTACTTCATGATATTCCAAGCTTGATTGGCATAAAATACCAGATCATACCTTTATATTTGGGCACATAGTCTATAAAATTTAGGATCTTTGTGGTAAAACTTTCAAAAATAGTGGTTATCCTCATATGTTCTTTTATGATAGTAATCCTAGATACTTTTACCACTCATTATTTTTTGGAAACTACACTGATCCAAGATCATCTATCTCCCCCATTAGGTCCTCAAAAGGATTTTGTAACAATTCTTCGTGCTTGACAACTAGATCTTGTAGCTTGACAATGATAGACTATAACCTCTCAAATTTTAGTTATATCCCCTTAGCCAGCTTGTCATTTTTTCTCCCCTAACACAGAACTTATGATATCATCATCTAGAATGTGATTTATCTCATCAAAAATGTCAAGCATCCCTACAACAATCAGCATTTGAATTTCTTTATCCATTAGTTGTACATTCTAAATAAGCTAGGTTATATTTAGAAGTCTTGAGGTTCCTATGAACATTCAAAATTTTCTTTAGATTTGTGACTATGTCTCTATGGTCCATCTCTTTTGATTGTGCTTGGTTGAGGTCATTGATATGAGGAGTTTGAGGACTTCCTGATATTCACTCGTTATAGAAAACTACCCTTCCACATGTATGATGGTCTTACTTGTTTAAGGCTTTATTTCCAAAGGAGGTCAAATGTAAGCACTCATTTGCATTCTTAATTTCCTTCTTGATCTTATCCTAGATATACTTGATCCTTTGGATATCTTGATTTACCTTGAATTCTATAGCTACCTCTATTGGTTTTAGGGCCATTAATCTACAAGTTATTGATATTTGACATTTAGGCTTTCTTGGAGTTGATTTTTTTCTCTATCAACTATAACATGAGGTCTTCAAACCCTTATTATATTTTATCAACTTGCTTTAGCAAGTTAGGTCTTAAGGTTATCAACTTGCTTCTCTAGTTGATCCTTCTCAAGAACATCCTTCTTTAGCCCTAAAATTTATTTTTGGACTTGATCCTTATTTGCTTTCAACTAATCCAAATCTACCTTAAAGTCCTTGTTCTTGAGTTGTGTTATTTCATCCTCAATTGTGAGGGAGCCATATTTTATATCCACAGTAAGAATGAGCTAATTTTTAATTAGATCATTTGGTATAGATCCATCTTATCTAGATCTAGGTTGAACACTCTAGTTGTCAAGTTAATAGAATCCATTGATATCCTAGTGGGGTTATTTTCCATAGCCTTGATGAGGTATGCCTTGTACCCCTTGACATTTATGACATGATTAGAACTAAAGCCTTAGAGGTTGTTTCACTAAGTCTTTTGTACTCTATTTTCATATCTTTTCCTTAATGACAAGGACATCAAATACCTTAAAATTTATCTCTAGCTTTCTATGCAAAGTCTAATATTGACCTACTAGTTATTCTCATTTATGGGGGAGATCTTATAGAATCAACTCTTTTTGTTAAGAAAATGGGTATAATTACTTATAAAAGTTATCTGGATTGGGATGTTGGGAGTGCTTGGCATGTGGATGTGGGTGGTAGAATGATAGGAGGAAACTATGTGTTAATAGTTGAGAATGGAGTGAAAATGGTGGGAGTGGGATGTGATACCAACTTAACCAAGGTGTACAAAAGAGGTGGAATGGCTAGAAAATGATCATGCTAGTGGAGGTGATTTCGTGTGCAAGACTATTTATTGTAAGGTGGTGATTTGCATGATGGGATAATGATATGATGGAGGGTGGTTCCCACTATAATTATAACTATTAGGAGTAGGGTGACCCTTATAAAATCATATGTTGCATTGGGGTATGGTGAGAGAAGTGCAAAAGAATAATGAAAAGGAATAGGAGTAGTAATAGGAGAATAAATGATGGAGAAATAAGGGGGAGTGGTGGAAGGTGTAATGAGAGTGGAAATGGATGTAGTAGTGGCCACCTAATCAATCAATCCCAACTCATGAGGGAAGCCTCCTTGATAGATTTTACTTTTATTTAGTTGAGATATTTGGTACTACTATTGCTATTCCTTTTTTGCTACCATCTCTTTGAACATGGAACCATACCTTTCAAATCCCTTCTACCCTTTGATGGTCATTTATATTACTAATAAACTGACCACTACCAATATTGTTGGTCTAGCTTAAATAATAATATTCTATGGTATTCTCTTCTTGGAATTGAGTTTATGAGGGGTTGATGTGTTTGCTATTGCTTCACAAATTATCCTAGCTCTCTTTATGCTCTTTGAATTTCTTCTATCCTAGGTGGTAGATGATTTGGAATTAAATAAATAATCTCTTATAGACTTGGTGATTGTTTCTATCTCATATGTCATCCTCTATAATGCAAGGATTTTTAGATTTGTGTACCCAAAATATTTTACCACCCTTACCCTTGGTGGTTTAGCTTGATGTCAAAATCAAATTCATCCTTCTTCTTGGTGTAGAAGGCATACCACTCTAGTGGGTTAGAATACTAGATTTGAATCTCATCATCATAACCGTGGTTTCTTACCAAAGCAACAAGGGTTGTTTTATCATCCATGTTTATATTTTGTTGCATATTCTACCTTTTTTCATGGTCAAAGAAGGTGTCTAACTTCTTATCTCTAAGGGCTATTTAAAATTTTTCCTTCGATCATTGGACCAATGATATCTAAGTTGTTTAAGATCTATATTCTTTAATCATACCTTAGCTACAAAATGGAACCCATGTAGCTTGGAAGTAATGCTCATAATTTACTACTTGAGTGAGTAGAAGGTGGTTTTCTTCTATCCCTTGAAATAATCCAAGTCCACATAGTCGAGTTGCTATATATATTCTAGGTTGAGAATCTAGTTAAAACTCATGTAGGAAACTCAAAAGGTATGACTAAGAAGCCATAGAGGTAGATGAATTACCTAGTCCTCCTCAAATATAAATATCCATTTGACCATTTCTATTTGTTATTAGTTGTCATGACTCATTTATCCACCTTGAAACATTTCTCAAGAACCTTTCCATGATGATCTTATCCACCTCATCATAGAAGTAGTAGGTGGCATTTCCCACTTCTAAATAGGGTACATCTATACACTCCATAATTGTTAGAGTTTTTTCATCCACTCCTATTTGGTCTAGTTGAAGAGTGAGAAACTAGATTTTCTTATAGTAAAGGATTATCTATATCAAGTAATAGGTATAGTTAAAATACCTCTCTTCCTTGAACTCCTTGAGTTGAATATCCATCTAATCATAAATATATTTGGTATAGTTAAAATTTTTGGAGGTGCCTTTAACAGGCCTGTATAACATGCAAGAGGGCTAAAGCTTTTAGTCACTCTTATCCCCTATGACTATATATATTTGTAATATTACCATTTGGACATATATATTGAATTAGTTTAACTCTAGTGGCATACTAAAGTTGGAAGATAAGTTTGGCTTCTCTAAGTAAGGGGTTAGAAAGTCCTACCAATATGCCTATAGTAGAAATCCTTTTGAATCCTAAGGCTATAGGATATCCACATAGTTAGGTTATCAGTGGCCTTTAGCATGTTCCTTATGACTTTCTCCCTTATATAGAAGGTATCTACAGTTCATTGTGGGAGTTTAAAAATCCTTGTTGTAGGGTTGCATCTCTTTTCCAACAACCCCATACAACTTCATATTTGTGGAACTAGATTCATTGCCAATCCCAAATTCCAAATTCTACTTACACTCCATGATTCAATTTGGGACCCTAGGTTGAATCTCTAGAGGGTATATTTTCTCACTTACCCTATTGGGTGGGTGTAGTTTTCTTCCTCCACTATTTGGTATGGGTTATCAAAGTATTGTTCTAGTATCTTCATAGGTGAAGATCCATTTGTCTTCTTCTTTTCCCTTTTCTTCTTTTATAGTTGCTTCCCTAATGGTCCAACCTCCCCTAAAGCGATAGGGATTGGTGAAAGTGGTATGGTAGTTGTGGAAGGTGGGAAGACTAGTTATGCTTTGAGAAATTAAGGGCTAGTGGATGTGGTATCTATGATGAGAAATGAGTGAAAATATGGATGAAATGGAAAAAAACTAGATAAAAGGATCAAATTTGATTGTTTAAAGGAAGAAGCTATTCACTTGTAATTTCAAAGTAATTCACTCACAAAAATGAGTGTTTAACTCACTAGGGAATTTATAAAAATTGGTAAAATAGGAGTGATTCACTTAAAATATTGAGAAATTCACTTGATACAATAGAGTGATTTACTCAATGGAGTGTTGGTGAGTAGGGAAGGGGGAGAAATTTGATCATTGAAGGAGTGTTGATGAACGAGGAATAGGAAGCAATTTTCTCATAGGTAATAAGTGACTGACTCATAGGATAGGAGTGACTCACTCATATTTTTGGCCTTAGCTAAAGTTTTACAAAATCTAATCAAAGGTCATTTAGTATTTTGAGCAAACTGCTTAAGTGGGAATCCAATTAGGCTCAACCCAACTAAAGGTTTGGGCAATGAGAGGCAATGAATTTATAGAGGTATGACATGTGAGTATAAGGAATTCTTGATGGGCATGACATATTCAAAAGAAGAATTTATTGTATGCACTAGGGTTTCTTATGCCTTGGCATAGGCTAATTAGGTGGGGGATTGGATTACAGAGGGTTGATTCACCCTTATCATTGGTCGGTGTGTGGAAATCCCTAAGGTGGTATCCAAATCATTGTAGATAGTGGTTCACTCACTTATATTAGTCATTTTCTATTTTGACATCAATTGTTCATGGTCTTGATGGCCATGTTGCTTGGGGAAGAAGAGGATATTTTGAATGCAAATTAGAAAAGTTATTAGATGAAAATTAAAGGAGAAAATATGACTTGTGATAGTAAGAGGAGGGAAAATATTTTTCAAACTAGTAGTTGATACTATATGGATATATATTCTTTTGGCTATAATTCTTGTCACTAAATTGATCAAATATGTTGCTCGTTCATGCAAATAGGTAGCATTATTCCTTCCATGAAAGCAAGTTTGTAAGTGTTATGACCCGTGATCTTAACAATCTAGTTTTTATGACATTTTGAGGGAAGGGAGCTCTAGATTCATTGGTAGCACTACCTCCTTATCATAGACTAGCTTATAAGGGGATGATATGATGGATGTTTTTGATGTCACTCTATATTCCCATAGTTCTTTATGTATATTTGTATTTCAATCCCTTTATGACTCTAAGATGGTCTTTTTCAAGATTCTCATGACATTTTTACTATTCAACTTGGTCAATCCATTACCCTAGGGATAATAACTAGATGATATATTAAGAAAAAATATATCCTCAAGGGAAACTTTTATCACCTTACCCCCTAGAAATAAGTGGCATTATCTATGATGATAGTGGCAGGCACCCTAAACTTGATGATGATATCCTCAAGCAATTGTACAACCATATCCTAATTAGCTGGTTTAGCTAGAACTACTTCAATTTTTTTAATAAAATAATCTATATTTGATGAGGATCCATCCATGTCTTGCACTTGACATCAAGTTAATTTTTCCTAATAAATAAAGGCCCCATTATTGAAATGGTTCAATCACAATTATGATATTTAAGGGGTATTGAATATCTTCTTTTCCTTTCACTGAACATGCAACAAGATTCGTAATCTTTGACCTATTGATAACAATTAGTGAAAATTATAGGTAAATACTATCTAGCCCTCAATATCTTGTGATATATCATGAGTGTAGAGAAGTACCCTCTATCATGATGTTGTTTAATTAGGGGTCTCATCTTTTCTTCTTCTATGTAGCAAAATAGAATGCCATCATTTACATTTCTAAATAAGACATCATCCAATTGATTATAATGTATCATATTCTATCAGAACTAGAATCTTTCCTTAGCTATTAATCCTTTTAGTACTTTCCTTATAGCCATATACCTACACATGTCACTCATCCATCTAGTCTCTCCATCAACATCTATCTCCTCTACTAGAGTGACTTGATATTTAGAGATCATCCTTGAAAACCTCTCATATAAAGCTCTTCCCTAATCAATTTGGTGGGTTTAATATCAATATCAAATTCTTGAATCTTATTGATCCATCCAACCCTATTTTTCCCCAATTTTCCATGTAATACAACAAATCAAACATCAAAGTGTACTAAAAATATAGTAATATTTCTCTATGATACATAGTATTTGAACTTATTTAGAGCCTTCATAATGGTGAATACCTATTTTTTTTATCAAGGTATACTACTCTTCATAATTATGAAGGGCTTGGATCATGAAGGATGTGGGGTTTTCCTCGTCCTTATCATTCTTTTTAGTTAGGATAGTTTATATGCTTTCATTTATACCAGTTACATACAACTTAAAATATTTGGAGAAATTTCAGTTGATTAGGGCTAGGGATTTCATGATAACATATTTAACATCTTGTAAGGCTATATTTACTTTGTTATTCTAATCTAGATACACATATTTTTTTACATATTTGTTATGGGTCTAACCATTTAGGCAAAATTTATAATAAAATTAGCAACAAATTATATTTGACCTAGGAATGACCTAATCCCTTTGATTAACATGGACAATGGTAGGTATTGAATGGATTTTATTTGATCAAGGTCTCTGGATAAACCCTCTTTTGATACTACGTCTTAGTAATTTTCCTTCTTGGACCATAAAAATGGACTTCATAGCGTTAACAAAAATACCAAAATCCCTATACCTCTAGAAGACCAACTCGATGTGGTTTATGTGCTTACTCCTAGTCTCAGAAAATAATATTAAATAATAGTCTCATCTATGATCCCAATAAAATCTATGTATATATCCCTCTATAAGGTTTTCCTTGTATTTGATGAGCTAAATAATATTTACTGGTATATGAAGGTTCCCCGCTTGGTGGTGAAGGTTTTCTTATGTTGATCTTCATTTTTAACCCTAATTTGATTGTACCTTGATAAGTCATCCAAGAGAGAAAAAATATGCAACCTAATTACCTTCCACAAGATCTGATCAATCGAAGGCAATGGATGGTTATCTTCTAAATATGCTTTTTTCAAGTTCCCAAAGTTGACACATAGGCATTATATCCCATTTTTCTTGTGTATTGGAACTAGATTGCCAACCTAGGTAGAGTGCTTTATCAAGAATATAGTCTAAGCCTATATAAGTTTCAATAATTCTTTCTTCATCACAAATTCTATCTTTAGATTCATTGATATTTGTTTATGTCTAAAAGGTTTAGAATCAAGCTATAATTCAATAGTATGCTCTATGATGTTCTCATAATAGACTTTAAGATATTTGTATGACCAAGCAATAATATATCCATGGTTATCATAGAGATTTTTGAAAAGGTATTTTTCTTCTTGACATTTTCCAGGCAACAGACTCTTCCTTTCAGTTATCTCAACTAGATGATAAAAAGAAGGCTTCACCCTAAGACTTGTTTTTCTTGTATTATCATCAAGGTTAAATAGATTCTTTAGTGTGATTAGACCCTTATGCAGTTGATTTGATTTTAGTTGTATGACTCCATTTTTATGTCATCCTTATATTCATTCTTGTCTTTGGTGTATTAAGCCTCCTTTATTAGGAATTCTATGATTTTCACATTGTTATTGAAGACCTACTAGTGGTCAAAATTATCAAGAACTACTAGTTTGAATACTACCTCCAATTCTATATGTTTATCCCACATATCATTGGTGGGGATAAATTAGGCTATCATTCCTTCTAACTCAGTTTATTTTATATTTATTTCTTTAGGTATCACCTTGATTTCATATGTATCAAAACTTTTTAGTAAATTTTAGACTCGATGTTTGTAATATTCAAGGTGTCTACTTGTAGTGAAATTCACTACACTAAGCAAATCTCATCTGAGAGGACAATTTAAAACAAACTGCCATCCAATGCTGATTTTAAAGATGAGGGGACATGAAGCCCCTTTGATATATCAAGTAGCTATTGTTGAGGAAAAACCATAGACATTGATAAACTAAGGCCTCTACCATAAGATCAAAGTAAATCTTAAGCTCCCTACAACATGAAGCTAGTTGACCAACCAGACTAGATAGATAATAGCCCATAGTACTTTTGGTGGTAGGTAAGCCATACCTTGTCATTGTTAGGAGTCCTAAAGTATTTTTGATGATAGCTAAAAGGACTCTATATTTTGTAGGGTTTCATCCCATACGGTGGTTATGAACTCACTCCTAATCCAAGTGGGTGGGTTTGAAAATCATACTATCCTCCTAATCCAACTAGGTTTCTAGTGTGTATTCAATTATGCACTATTTCCTGATGTAGTTACAAAACAACACCAACAATGGACCCTAGGGAATAAATCCTAAGAACAATAGAGGAATAAAGGGGGCCCAAGGTGTCTTATTAATTAATTAACAAGATAATATCTTATATATCCATCAAGAGGAGCTTAACACTTAGCAATTTGTGGAAACACAAGCATCCTAGAGATTTCAAGTTATGGAGCCTCTAAAAATTACCTAAGCTTGTTGATCCATATGAAGGTCATCCAAGAATATCATCGAAAGAGAGAAAACAAAGTGCTTATCACATTATCAGTATAGTTTTAGACTCATTATTTTGTTAAATTCTTTCATCCATAGCCTAAGGAAGTAATACTAGAATTAAAATTGTTTAGAAAGTGCTCATACATTCAAGCCAAAATATTTTATTTAGATTAGCTTGGTATTATTTAAAGTTGGGATTTTAAGGGAGGCAAGTCAAAGATTTTTCATAGTGACGTCAACATAAGCATCTCAAAATCTCTATGATAGTGCAAAATCTTGTAGAGCATTCCAAAAGTAGGCAAGCCAAAAATTCCAAAGTGATGATGTCATCCTAACCTCCAAAACAATTTGGCCTAGTAAAAATGATTTCACTATAAAGGAAAAGAAACCTAAAAGGTAAGTCAAGAGAAGGTAGCATCTTGGACTAAAGGATATTAGCATAAAAGGCATATAACATCCCAAGAAGAGAAATTAGAACATGTGGTAGTTGTTTGAGTTGAAAAGTGATAACCACTTCAATGAAGTATAACTAACCATAGATGGGCTGACAAGAGATATGTTGAGAATGATAAGGATGTTGAGTGGTGCCAACTCATCCTTGATCATGCAAAGCTATTTTTGTTCATGATTGTGCATAGTGGTTAGTTTCATTTTAGCCAAGTGAAATCTATAAATAAGGGAATGATCCTTATTGTAAAGGGTTAGATGTTTCAGTGTTTCTCCATCATAAGTTGTGTGTTTATGCTATTTTAATATAAGTAAGGGCTATTTTACCTACCTTGTTTGAGATGTGAATTTTTAATTTCTATACACTTACAACATTTCCATCTATGATTTGGTAGAAGTTTTATCTAATAAGCTAGAATTTGTTTAGTATACTTCAATAATCAAAGTGTTATTTGTTAGGCTTGAAGTTTTTTGGTATGTTTCTATTAGGGTGCTTGGAATGTTGAATGTTATGGTGCTTGTGTTTACTATATTTTTAGCATAGCATTAATTGAATGGTCTATTAATATTGTTTGTATAAAATGCTATATGTTCATTTAGCCAAAAGTAATATTTTTAGTTTAGTCCCAATCATATTAATTCAATCTCGTTAACCTTGGTTTTTTATCTCTTTTCTTACTCTTCTCTCAACCCTATCCCTTTTCTATCTTTAGTATTTTACACAATAGGATTTATAAAAGAAATTAACCTTCTTCGAAAGTTGATTCAAAAGCAATTATGAGTCATCCAATATTGGCCTTGGTCTAGGGTGCACATTCTATACCTAGGTGGATTGAGAAATCAAAGTTTTTGGCATGCTGAGTGGGACAAAACCAATCTAGTTTGTGCCACAAAGAAATATTGATGGGATGAATCACACCAATTTGTCCTAATTAGAAGTCATAGATTCAAAAGGCTACATCCACTGTGTGGATAAGTTTTCTTGGCATACCCACATTTTTAGATGATCAATATTATGTTAAATATCATGGTATCATAAGTAGATAAGTAATCTAGTAACTTACTGACTCTACACTTGAAGAACCCAAGAGTTTTAGAAAATCTGTTGGAAGGCATAGGTCCAAAATCTTATGATCATAAGATCAAAATCCAAGAAGATTAAAGAACCTCTATAGTTTGTCGAGTTGATAGTTTTTAGGAAATCCAAAAAAGTTAAATTATTATCACTTTTTTGGACCTTCTTCATCCAAATTTCTCCTCCTCTATAGGTCATATCCCTAGAATCCACTACTTCGTTCCAAACTAGAACTATAGCCAGAAGAATCTACCCTAGCTAGAATAATTTTGGAGCCCTAATTCTCTAAGATCTTCATGATATTTTACAAGCTATAGTAAAAGCCTTACCCTCCTAGGATGGTAGCAAGAATATTGCATATGAACACTATCAATATATAGCAGCCTTAGCTACTATGCACAATATCATCCATGAATATGTAATGATGAGGCTATTAGTATTATCTTTTAAAGGCAAAGTGTTGGTTTGGTACCACTATTTAGAAGAAGGTAGCATCAACACATGGGTTGAATTGGCTAAGCCTTTTTCAATGATCTAGTGTATTACTTTTCACTCACATGATGTACTTCCATACAAAGGCATCCTCAAGAGAACATCATAAATTTTAACATCTAGTTTAACAAGACTTGGAGGAGAATACCTTAGGAGGTAAGACCTTCTCAAGCCTAGGCTTGCATCTACTACCTTTGGGATTTTATTTTGGACTTAAGCTTACAAATTCAACAATAAAATAAGATGATATTCCTCAGATCTTCGAATTTATTGTGGTAGGAGAGAATATCGTGATCTCAATTGGCAAGCTTCCTTTAAAGGTTGTGATGCCATACTTTCCTAATATTACCTAACACAAGAAACACGTATTTCTTCCATATCCCTCAACTCATTCTTTATTTACTTTCCCTACACCTAGGTAGTATCCTCAACCTATCAATTTAGCTATCAAAATGTAATATCTAGCTACTCCTAAACTAAAAGAATCAACAAAGATGCAAGAGATAAATTAGTTATTAAGAATCTGACAAACAAGATCACTATGATGTAGTGACAAATTTCTGAAAGAAATATTTGAAGGGTATCAATAGAGAAAATATATCTATATCACAAAGGACCAATGGGAATCAACCAACAATGTAGCTAGAAAGAAAATTGCTATTACCAAAATTCAATAGGGGAGAGGTATATAAATCTTTGGATGATTATTAGTGTATAGCTTGCAATGATCCCATAATATTGACACATGTATGATATATCAGTACCAATACTAGTTGGCTATAGCTCAAAAATCCAAAAGAGAATTAAAAGGACTAGTTGGCATGCTTATGAAACCTGATAAGAACCTTCTAGTTGAAGAATCTATGAGCTCTAATATGTGTCACATGTTGACTAGATCTAGAAATAGGTCTCTCCTAGTGGATCCTTGGAAGGTTTGTTATCCAAAGGCTACAACTCAACTATAAAAGGAATAACCTAAGGAACAACCTAAGGATCAATATAAAGAGAAATTGAGGTTGGAAGTAACCAAACTTAATCAAGAAGAGCTAGAAAACAATCCTTAATAAAGTTGTGTTCCCATCATTCATGAGGAAACAATGGTAAGAAGCAACGTAGTAATTTTATAAGAGGTTTAAGGAGCCAATCTAAAAGGAAGAAAAGCTACCAAAAGCCTTTAGATACAAAATTGTAGATGAATTAAAGAATACTCCTTCAATAATGAGCATGTATGATGCTTTTTTGATTCTTGAATATATTGATTGGCTAAGAGTGGCCCTAAAGAACATATCATCAAGCAGATTTACTATCTTGAATCTAAACCTAGCTCAATATCAGAAAACACTAGGGATGAAAAATAAAAAGCTTCCACCCTTAAATATATCTTTACATATGGAAGTTTTATTATGCACAATTGCATGGTGGACTCTAGAGTTGCGACAATAGTGATGCCTAAGGTTGTTTATGATGCAATGGGTATGGAATATACTTAGACTAGTTCTAGCATGCTATAGTTAGATGGGACTCTAGTTTGGATGGTAGAAGTGGTAAAAAATGTGCCTATGGTGCTACATAAGATTCCAAAAGTAATTATTATATAGGAGGTGATAGTGGTTGATCTTCCTCCTCTTTTTGGGCTATGCTTGTCAAGTAAGTTCATGACCAAACATGGAGGGTACTTATTTCTAGAATACACATAGATGGTGATTCCCCACAAAGAAAGAAATATCAGGATCGATATGGAGAAACCAATCCCATACCACATAGAAAATATAGAAGAAGAATAGGTCAATCTAATTTAAGAGGAGCCAAAATACCTTATGGAGTTCATAGAATATTTACAGATAGAATATGGGTTCTCTCTGAATGATTTCAATGCAATAATTTACATTAACTTGGGAACTTGTTGCATACTAGAATCAAAGAGACACAAGCTTTCAAACATCACAAATTAACCATTCCAAAAAGTAGACAAGTGGAAGCATAAAAAGTTTGGATTACTTTGGTCTAGACATTTCTAATTCTAGTGAATGGGAATTTTTTTAAAAATCTAATATGAAAAATTGTGCTAAAGTTTATACCATATTGTAAATAAGCACCTTTAGAATAAAGCTAATTTTAATAAAATCTAGGTTATGATATGACTATTGGCTACGAAGGATGGTGCTACTATAGAAAAAATAGATGAAAGTGCTCATAGAAACCAAACTTTTGGGAAGGTGTGATTCAATACTAAGCAGTTCATAAGCATATTTAAAGGAAGGGTTGCACAAATCATGAAGTACACACAAATTAGAGGAGTCTAAAAGTCAGCAAAAGGAAAAACCTCCTCTATATTATTACCAACTGCTCAAGAACCATTGGATCAATAAACAAATAATTTTCATGGCTAAACATAAGGTGAAATGGTAAATTATGACATCTTTTTTTATTAGTTATGTGGAAGGAATATTAGCTTACCAAGAAATAAATTGATAAAAATAAGAATTGCTTAGATGAGTGAATTCAATGACTTACTCAATGGGAGAGGCCTATAAAAGGAGATATTCCCTCTTAGTATTCCATGAAATCTCAAGAAAATTTGCCCTTCAAGAAATAAGTCCTTATATTATCCCCTTAAGTTTAAAAATACCAATTTTTACCTTCACAGACTCAATGTCTAATAGATAAGGCTCTTATTTTTGGGTTCTTTGTCTCCTACAAGTAGAATATCCCTATGAGTTGCCAAGCTGGAATAAAATTTAACTACATTAGGCAAATCCTATTGAAGAGGATAATGTGAAATAAATTCTCATCCAGTGCTAATTTTAAAGATGAGAGGACTTGAAGTATCTTCAGTCTATCAAGTAGTTAGTGCCAAGAAAATGCCATAAATGCTAACAAGGAAAGGCCTCCAATATAATCTCAAAGTAAATCTTAGTCTTCCTACACCAAGAAGCTATGTTGACCAACTAGATTGGATAGGTAATGGTCCATAACCTTTTTAGTGGTAGTTAAGCTAAAATTTTCTGTTGGTAGGATTCCTAGAGCATGTTCAATGATAACTAAAATGAATCTATCTTTGGTAGGGTTTTTTCCCATATAGTGGTTGCAGACTCATCTCTCATCTATATGGGTTGGTTCAAAAGCCAAACTATCTTTCTCATCCAATTAGGTTTGTAGTATGTATCTAATTATGAACTATTCCTTGATGTAGTTATGAAACAACACCAACAAGAGAGCCTAAGAAATGAAACCCAAGAAATATGGAGGAATCAATAAGATAAGCTCCTATATTTCCATCAAGAGGAGCTTAATACTTAGCAATTTATGGAAACACAAGCATCCTAGAGATTTCAAGTTGTGGAACCTCCACAAACCACCTAAGCTTGCTGATTATGAAGGTCACCTAGGAAACTCATGGCAAGAGAGTAGAAAAAAGAGCCTCTTGCATTTTCATTCTAATTTTGGACTCATCATTCTATTAAATTATTTCATCAAAAGCCTAAGGAAGCAATCTCGGGCTTGAAATGGCTTAGAAAGTGCTCATTCATTCAAGCCAAAAGTTTTTATTTGGATTAGCTTGGTATTCTTTAAAATTAAGATTTCAAGGGAAGAAATTTAAATATTTTTCATAGTGACATTAACATGAGCATCTCAAAATATCTGGCATAGTGCAAAAGCTTACAAGGCATTCTAAAAGTAGGCAAACAAAAACTTTCAAAGTGATGATATCAGTCTAGACTCCAAAAAATTTTTGCCTGGTGAAAATGCTTATGCTAAAAAGGAAAATCAACTTGGAAGGCAATTCAAGAGAAGGTAGCCTACTAAACTGAAGGATATTAGCATAAAAGGTGGTAGTTGTCAGAGCTAGAAAGTGACAACCACTCCAACAAAGCATAACTAATTATAGGTAGACTGATAGGAGACATGTTGAATGTGTTGAAGATTTCAAGTGGTGACATCTCATACCTGATCATGTAGAGCTATTTTTTTCATGACTATACATAATGGTTAGTTTCATTTTAGCTCAGGGAAAGCTATAAATAGGGGAATAACCCTCATTGTAAAGGATCAAATGTTTTAGTGTTTGCCTATCATAAGTTGTAAGTTTATGTTATTTAAATATAATCAATGGTTGTTTGACCTACCTTTATTAAGATATGAAGAATTGTTAATTTCTATATACTTTTAGCATTTCCATCTATGCTTTGGTAGTTAGGTTTGAAGTTGTTTGGTATGTTTCTATTGGGGTGCTTGGAATGTTGAATATTTTGGTACTTGTGCTTGTTATATATTTTACATAGCTTTAATTGAATGGTATATTAGGCATTGCTTGTATTATATGGCCTATGTTCATTCATCCAAAAATAATGTTATTATTTGATTTATGACTGCATTAATTCAATCTCTCTAAATCTATTTTTTTCTCTATTTTCCTACTCTTTTATCCATCCTATCTAATTTTATATCTTTAGTATTTTACACAATATGATTTATAAAAGGAATCAACCTTCTCCAAAGGTCAATTTAGAAGCAATTTTAAGTCATCCAATCTTGACCTTGATCTAGGGGCACATTCTATACCTAGGTGGATTGAGCAATCAAGACTACTCTTAGTGGTGTTTTAGGAATGGATCTAATTTATAATTAGTGTGGAGTCACCATATATTCTTAGGTTCTTGATTCCTATTTTTTTAGTATAGAGTGCTCATACTCCACCATATTATTGTTATAATTAAATAATAACCTACAAACATAATGTCTATACACCTTATATGTTGATGAACTACATGCTAGTGTATGCTCCATTCTTGGTTTTGGTGCCATCAATATTCATATTCCACATATTTATGATCCTCAACTTGTCAAGGCTAGAATATTGGAAGATTTTTTAGAGATAATATAGCTTCCTAATTCAATCTCTTTATATTCCATATTTGGATCTCCACCATCTTAAAACATATTAATTATCATATTAAACTATGGGTCCTAGTCACCTTCAAAGTATTCATCGTCTTCTATAAATTTTAATACCTCATTCTATTTCATTATACTTTTATCATCAAGCTTGTTTTGGAGGTATTTGAAACATGGTTCCTTCTAAATATTGATCACTTCCCCATCCTTAGGTACATTCATATGAGTATAACCCATCACTAGGTAACCATCCCCTAATAACTTATATATCCTCTCTGGATAATAACATACTAAAGCACAAAGGTAGGTCCATCACTATCACCTCCTATACCACTATGAATTTTCGTATCTAGCTATAGTCATGATTAGATATTTGAGCACCTTAACGGTGTTTACCCTTGTGCCATTTATTTGGATTGGATGTCTATCCATATTGGTGTAAGGAAGACTCGTTTCTTTATAAAAAACTTTAAGCATAACTATGACTATCACACCTAAATTGACTATTCAACTTTTAAAAATAATATTTTTATCTTGAGCATCACATAGAATTGGGATGGTTTTAGTGTCTTTGGTCTTGGGGAATTTTGTATATTTGATACATTTACCTAGATGCTCAACCACTAAATTCTAATGATTGGCTACATGAATTGGTATGGATTTTGGCTAGTTTCCCCTAACATAACTCTATTATTACTCTTTTAGAGACTTCTAAAGTAGGTCTTGAAGAACATGTGCTTATACTGAGAGCAGGGGTGAACAGTATAAGATAATTTTTTTGCTTTTCAATCCATATGATAACATCAATAATATTAAAGCAATAAACATTACACAAAGCATCACACACATGAGAGACATTATTTAAAGTGGTTCACCCAATGTGGGCTACTCCATGGAGAAAATATTCCTTATAAATTTTTCTCAATAAGTTCTCTTGGGAATCCTTTCCCTATTACAATGTTTATGGACCTCAATCCAAAGGAGACACCAATCCCCTAATCAAGTTCATGGATCTCTATCCATAGGAGAACACCTTCTCCTCTGCTCTGGTTGGTGATCCTCTAGAAGACTATTGGATCCACCGCACTGGATTGTGGATATCTCTCCACTGAAGACTCCTATCCTCACTCAGAAGACCTCTATTATCACTACCCTAGCTAATGGATATCTATTTGCTAGAGAATACTACCCTCTACTCTATCACCTCCAAAGATTTATCTTAGCTCTATATCAAATATGCACTAAACACAGTCCTTCAATCTAGCATAAATCTGCTTAATCTCTATCTCAAAATTACACTAAACATAGTCCTTCGATCTAGCACAAATTTGCTCAATATCTATCTCAAATATGCACTAAACATTGTCCATCATTCTAGCACAAATCTACTCAGTATTTTTCTCAAATATCCTCAACAAGTTCTCTCTAGATGTCTAACCTGCTCAACAAGTCTTCACTAAGACTTGCCTCAAATATGTCCATAAGTCTTTACCAAGACTTACCTCAAACCTGCTTGTAAACTTCCACAAAAGCTCACACAAATATATCCTTAAGATTTTACAAAATCTTACTCAACTCTGTCCTTAATTCCACTCTAGGATTAACTCAAATTAGCTCACAAGCTTTCACAAAAGTTGTTCAAATCAATTGCAAAACTTGCATATAAAATCAACTCAATCTCTCATAGAAAAACCTCTTCAATCACACTAACAAGTTTCACTCAGAATCTTTTTTAACTTGCAAAAATATATAGATAATGGTTAAAGACTCAATATGCTTCACACTCACAACAATACTCAATCACTTCCAATATCTCTTTTTTAACCACAGAAACATATATATAATGGTAAGAGACTCAATATGTTTCACACTCACAAAACTCAACTTAATCTCTTCCAGAAAACCTCTTCAATCACACAAACAAATTTCCCACAAAATTTTGTTTGACTCACAGAAGCATATAGAGAATTGTTAGAGACTCAATATGTTTCACTCACAAACACTCAATCACTTCCAACTTTTTTCAAATAAATTTAGAATAAATAACAATTTGTTTCATAGAACTTGAACTATCACTTCAACACTTCCAATCAACTAAGCTCAATCAACTCCACTCAACCAATCACTCAATGAAACACAACTTGCTTACAAACCCTAAATAAGTGTTTCACAATGCTTATCAAACAAACCTTTTCACTCCAACTTAGCATTCACAACATCCAGCTCAACAATATTTCACTCACAAGGAAGATATGCCCATACCTTTTGTTTGATAAATAATTAACCTCAAAAACCTGTCTCAATCACAATCAACCTCTTTACCAATCTCAAAGGTTAGGTAGCAAAAACCTTCTCAAAATATCATTCAAATATTCCCTCAAAATATTTCACCATACAAAATATTAAATCTCAATTACACTGTTGAGTGGTATTTTCACCCAATTGTGAAAGTACACTCTCCCTTAGGATTTGGATTCCAAATCCCCTCTTGCAAAGAAGTTAAACAAACAACTTCTCCAAGGTCTCCGTTATATTAGCATTTGCATATGTGCATTAGTAATCTCAAATAAAGATATTCAATTTAAATGCTTGGAACACCTTAGTGATTGCAAGTAACTGTAAACAAGGGGCAATGTTGGTTTATTTTACCATGAAACTTTAGTGATTGTTCATTGAACCAAAATAAATCAAATGTGATTTGGCCCTCATATGACCACGATGTAGTGCTTTAATTCCTTTTATCTTGATGGTTTTAAAATGGATTTTATCTTGCATTAAATCCTCAATGATGAATAGAATCTTCAAAATGTCACTTTAACTTATCCCTCTTAAATGAAATCAAATTTTCATCAAGATGAACAATTAAGTGCTTTAAGGCAAAGACCTTCAATATAATACTCAAATTATCCCTCTTTCGTAAAATTGGAATTTTTATGAAGAAAGGGTAATTTTAGGCCCGAAATGGAAATTTGTGAAAATGCCGTAAAACATAACTCCTTCAATGAAATTGGAATTTCCATGAAGGGAATGTCATCATAGGCTCATGAATGCAAAAAAACTGGAAAAATGAAATTTGACCTTGAAATGGAAAATTTCTATTTTTGGATTTTTAAAATCTGTTACAAAGCAGTAACTTCGGTGAATTTTAAAAAATACTAAACAACTCCGAAAATGAAATTTCAAAGTGCGTAATGGAAATCTGAATTATAATCTACGCAATGGTGAAATTATTTCTGGATTTTGAAATTTTTTAAATTTTTATTTTAATGCCTAAAAATAGGAAAAAATTCTGAAATAAAAATTTCAGAAAACAGAAAATTGAAATTTTGCATCAAAATAATTGCTGGAAATGCAGCAATGCAAAAGCTCCTTCAGTATAATGCTCAAATTACCCCTCTTTCGTAAAATTGGAATTTTTATGAAGAAAAGGTAATTTTAGGCCAAAAATGGAAATTTGTGGAAATGCCATAAAACATCACTCCTTCAATGAAATTGGAATTTCCATGAAGGGAATGTCATCATAGGCTCATGAATGCAAAACAAAACTGAAAAAATGAAATTTGACCTTAAAATGGAAAATTTCTATTTTCGGATTTTTGAAATCTGTGACAAAACAGCAACTTCGGTGAATTTTAAAAAATACTAAACAACTCCGAAAATGAAATTTCAAAGTGCGTAATGGAATTCTGAATTATAATCTACGCAATGGTGAAATTATTTTTGGATTTTGAAATTTTTTTAATGTTTATTTTAATGCCCGAAAATAGGAAAAAATTCTGAAAATTAAAATTTTTCAGAACAGAAAATTAAAATTTTGCATCAAGATAATTGCTGGAAATGCAGCAATGCAAAAGCTCCTTCAGTTTGATAGCACCCCGTCTTGCAAAACCGAATACGTGAGAGTTTCATACATGCAACCTAGCCTATTTGATCTGTACTACACACAATCAAAGTAAACTAAGTGCTTGACTTCTAGGGTTTAAAATAATTTCCAAATTGCAAACACATGAAATAACCCATCCCATGGCGTAAATTTCACATACAAATCTGAAATTTGGAAGGGGAAAGATAAAACAATTAAAATAGAGCATGCAGAAAATTTCTCATTCTTTCTTGCTAACAAGGCCTGAAATTTCTGAAAATAAGCTTTCCCATTCAAATTATATTCCTCTTTTACACATCAAATTTTGCCGCATTTGGCCATGCCAAAAGTTCCTCCCCTGTGCATGCATTTCAATGGGTATTTAAAGATTTTCCTCCATGGCTTTTCGTTTTCTCCTCCATGACTTTTCGTTTCTCCTCCATGGCTTTTCGTTTCTCTCTTCCTTTCTTCCATATGCAATACCCAAGAAAAACAAAAAACTAAACTTTACTTAAACCAACATGAAAAAATCAAAAACTAACAAAAAACAAAAAAGCTAAAAATAATCCTATTTTATTTTTATTATTATTTTTTTGTTTTTTTTTGTTTTTATTTTATGTTCATTTGTTTATATATATATATATATATATATATATATATATATATATATATATATATATATATTATTTTTACTTATTCCCTTTTTCTTTTTTCTTTCTTTTGTTCTATTAATTTATTTATTATTATTTTTTTTTTATTCCTTTTTTTTTTTTAGTTTATTTATTTTTTTAAACATGAATTAACCCAAAAGTTAATGTTTGAATTACAAACACATTAATAGACAAAAAAAACCACACCAAAAATTTATCAAAAAAATGTGGGTCCCCAAGCTTAGGGGCTAGTTGTGAAATAGTCACAACATACACCTTATAATCTCCACTCTTCAAAATATTAGCAAAAATCAAACAATTCACTTCAACAATAAATTTTCATTATCCTCCTTATTACTCCTCTCAAATATTTAGCATAATAAACCTTTATTTAAAATAAAATATAATTCCCTTTAAAATCTTATTACTCCTAAAATCACAATATAATATTTAATTTTATAAACCTTATATCTCCCTCTTAACTACCTTGCAAACCACCCTTTACAATCTTAATACAATGACTTCGCACAATTTCTGCTCAACAAAACCTTAATTAATTAAAAAATAATTTTTGGTGTACATACCTTATTCTCTTTCCTCCTCAACAAAATGTTCATGGCAGGATTCAAACATCCCACCTATCCTCTCCAAGCACCTTAGAACCTAGACATCCACCACTTGGGATACATGCCCTCACGGGAACCAAAGGTGTGCCCTGTTGCCTTTAAACTCTACCTTCCCGCTTAGTGAAAATGAAACTCTCTTACCTTTAGCAAAAGGCATCTGTGAGGATCGAACACCTGACCTCGCATTTTGTGAATGCCTTACCGCAACACCTAGCTGCCACCTGCTCTACCGGTCACTTTGAAATATGATTTTCACTCTATTTTACCTTAACCTTTCTCTTTCGCCCAATAGCTTTGAAAACATGAATTGCTCTCCCTTTGGCACTCGAAATTTGGTCACATAATCATTTTTATCGCATGGATACTTCTTAGCCAAATAACTTTGGCATATTTATATTATTTTGATGCACTTCAACAATGTTAATGGGATATTCGAATAATAAAATTTGAATCATATACTTTGACTTTAGATGCCTTGAAAATATTATTATTTATTTTTAAATTTTAACCTTAGGGTTAAACTATTTAAAATTAAATAATTAAACCCTTAATCCACAAATCTATCATATGGGGTTTTTAATAGATTTAAAATGCGACAACTCCTTGGCATTTATTTTTCATAAACCCAATCCGTATCCTTAAATATTATAATATTAAGCCTACTTCTTTACCTTTTTGGAAAAACCATCGAAGGATATTAATGAAACTTGAACATCAACCTTGCCAACAAAACTCGGACATGAATACCTAGATGACAATAAACTTGGTCATCATCTTCTTGACATCAATGACAACAAAACTTGCTCATATTTCCAACAATCTCCCCCTTTTTCATTGATGGCAACCCATTTTTCTTTTACCATTTCCTTTACCTCTTTTTGTTCTACTCCCTCTGAGAAACTGGTCCCCCTAATTGAATGCTCTCCCCCTAACTCAAATCTCTCCCCCTTTGACATCAATGGGAAAGGGTCACCTTTGGGGCTTGGGGCTAAGAATGAGACTCTTAGCTTAGCCCCTCTCCCACCTCCTCTTGAGGTGGTTAATTCTTGGGTGGGAGTATCTCTACTCCCATCATGCACTAATATTTACCTTTGTCCACTTTCTTCCTCAATTTATCCTTTTGATTCCTTTGAATATTCCTATTCCTGTTTGTCTCTAGAAGTTCTACTCTACACCACTTTGTTGTATGCCCATCATTATTACACTTATAACACTTAATTTTGTAGTTCCTTGGTGGTGCAAATGTCTTGGTGTTTCTCCTAGTGAAGCCATATCCATTCTTGTCATGATCCTTGCAATTAACTGCCTTATGACCAAACTAATTACAAGAGTAGCAATACCCTTGAAAGACATACCCATTTCTAAAATTTCTTTTAGTGAAACCATATCCCTGTTCCTATAGGCACTTATCCAATCTTGAGTACCAAGCTCTAGGAGCTTGGTTTAGTTTGTATAGTACCTTCTTCAATTTGCATACATAGTCTAGTTTATCTGTTAATCCGAATCCCTTTGGCTGCTCAATATAAACTTCTTCTTCTAGAACACCATTTAGAAATGCTAAATTAACATCCATATGATATATTTTGAATTTTTTAAAGCTTGAGAAGGCTAAGAATATTCTTATAGCTTCAATTCATGCAACTAGAGCAAATATCTCATCGAATTCAATTCCATCTACCTATGCATAACCTTTGCATACTAATCTTGCTTTATTTATGACTACTTGACCATCTTAATTTAACTTATTTTTGAATACCCATTTAGTGTCAATCACATTCTTGTCTTTTGGTTGTGGTACAAGTTCCCAAGTCTTACTTTTCTCTATTTGATCTAGTTCCTCATTCATTACCTTAATCCAAAAGTCATCTTCACTTGCCTCATTAAAATATTTTGGCTCAACTTTAGATAACAAAGAGAAATTTGCTTGTTGAGTTGATGCTATTATCCTTCTCCTTTTCTGTTTTACATATAGATTCCTGATGATTTGATACCTTGGATGATTTTTCTATACATACCTGTATGGAGCCTTAGGAAATGGTCTTTGTGTTTCATCTTCTTCCTCTAATTCTTCATATAACTCTTCTTGATAACTTTAATTTTCTTGATACATAATTTCTTGAATTGGTTCTCTTAAACCTATATTTTCATCAACTATTAAATTTATAATTTCTACAATAGTATGTATCCTTTTGTTATAGCATCTATAGGCTTTTCTCTTAGTAGAATAACCAATAAAAATACCCTCATCACATCTTGGGTCAAACTTGCCCAAGTTTTTCTCTTCTCGTCTTATGTAACACTTGCTTCCAAAAATTTTGAAGTATTTCATAGTGGCTGGTCTTCCCTTCCAAAGATCATATGGAGTCTTATGATGGTTTACTCTTATTTGAGCCCTATTGATGATATATGTTGTTGTATGTACTACCTCTTTCCAAAAACCATCTGAAATCTTAGACTCATTTAACATAGCTCTGGCCATATTCTCAACTGTCCTATTTTTCCTTTCAACTAACCCATTTTATTGAGGAAATATTGCTTTTGAATATTCTCTTTTGATCCCATGTTGTTCAAAAAAGTCTACAAATTATTTGAGGTAAATTCTCCTCCTCTGTCTGATCTTAAACTCTTAATTCTTTTACCCATTTCATTTTCTACAAATTCTTTAAAAGCTTTAAACTTCTCAAGAGCTTCTGACTTTTCTTTTAGGAAAACTACCCAAATCATTCTAGAATAATCATCTATAAATAATATAAAGTAACTTTCACCTTGTAAACTCTTTATCCTTGTAGGACCACATAAGTTACTGTGCACTAGCTTCAATGGCTCAGATGACATAAATCCTTTTGACTTGAAGCTTGTTCTAGTTTGCTTTACATGCTGACATTGTGAAAAATTTGTGTTTTGTGGCCTTTTTAGATTTGGTAAATCTCTGACAGCTTGCTTGTTGCTTATGCTTAGTATGTTATCAAAGTTCAAATGACCCATTCTTCTATGCCACAACCAACTCTCATATTCTTGTGATAGAAAATATTTTTCTCCTTTAATCTCACTAAGAACATAGAGGTTGTTTGAAGTTCTACTTGCATTTAAAATGATCTTTCCAGTTTTATATTTTCTTATCTCACATCTATCTGGATGAAATGTAACCATGTGGCCTTGATCACAAAGTTGTATTAGATTGTGTCTCAACCCATTGAAATATAGTACATTTTATGTTCTTTTTTTCCCGTTATCTAAACTCAGAGTTCATTTTCCACAAATTTTTGTTGATCCATTATCACCAAAATGTACTAATCCTCTATTAGTTTCTCTGATTAAAAGAAATTTGTCTTTGTCTCCTGTCATGTGACTAGAAAATCCACTATCAAGAAACCATTTTTTTTCCTTATCCTGAACATGAAGAGTTGTTTGTACTAACATTGATCTAGCTTTCTCGTACACTTTTTTTCTCTTTCCTAATTGTTGATGTTGTATTCCTTTTACTTGACTTAGGAAATACCATTTTGCACCATCTAGCCTTATGACCAAAATTATTGCACTTATAACATATGACATCATTATTCATAAGAGGTACAAAAGAATTGAAATTTCTATCAACATCATTCTTAACATAACCAATGCAATGTACAACTCTATGACCATATTTTTTACATGAAAAACAGTAGCCATAGAAGATATTATGTAACCTATTTGGATGCCTTGGAAAATATGGTCGAGTGCTTCTCCTTTTATTATGATTAACTCTTGTCCATGGTTCTTCTTTACCTTCTTCTTTCCTGATGTATTTTCCTTCCAGAGTATGAGTCACGAGCTTATCTTTGTTGGATGTCTCTGCCTCATGAAAGCTTGACTCCTCTTTCTATTTCCCTAACTTTATATCTTGTTGTAACTTGGTCTTTTCAACTTCATTCCTTAGAGAAACAATTTTTGCTTCCAATATTTCACATTATGTTTCCCTTGATCTTAATATATATGTCATATCTTGTTCAATTTTATTTCCTTATTCTACCTTTATTTTGAGTTCTGTGAGACTTTGTAGAAGTTCCATTTTTTCTTCTTCACCCTCTTGAATTTGATCCTTCAAACTTGAGTTCTTATTTCTAACCTTTTCAATATTCTTGAGAGCAGCAAAGAATTCCTCTTTTATGTGAAACACGGTATCTTCTTCACTCTTTGAATTCATGTGTGATTTTGATGGATATTCCTCCAAGTTATTTGTCTTTTTACGGAGAGACCTGCTCTGATACCAATTGAAGAACATGTGCTTATACTGAGAGGGGGGTGAACAGTATAAGATAAAATTTTTTTCTTTTTAATCCATATGATAACATAAACAATATTAAAGCATTAAACATTAAACAAAGAATCACACACATGAGATACATGATTTAACGTGGTTCACTCAATGTAGGCTACTCCACGGAGAAAATATTCCTTATAAAAAAATTTCAATAAGTTCTCTTGGGAATCCTTTCCCTATTACAATGTTTATAGACCTTAGTCCAAAGGAGACACCAATTCCCTAATAAAGTTCATGGATCTCTATCCATAGGAGAACTCCTTTTTCTTTGCTCTAGCTAGTGATCCTCTAGAAGACTACTGCCTCCACTACACTAGTTTATGGATCTCTCTCCACTGAATACTCCTATCCTCACTCAGAAGACCTCTGTCCATACTACCCTGGCTAATGGATCTCTAGCCACTAGAGAATACTATACTTTGCTCTATCACCTCCAAAGCTTACTCTTAGCTCTGTCTCAAATCTACACTATACATAGTCCTTTTGTCTAGCACAAATCTGCTCAATCTCTATATCAAACCTACACTAAACATAGTCCTTCGGCCTAGCACAAATTTTCTCAATATTTATCTCAAATTTGCACTAAACACTATCCATTGGTCTAGCACAAATCTACTCAATATCTATCTCAAATCTGCTCAACAAGTTCTCTCTAGAACTTGTCTAACCTACTCAACAAGTCTTCACTAAGACTTACCTCAAATCTGTCCATAAGTCTTCACCAAGACTTACCTCAAACCTGCTTGTAAGCTTCCATAAAAGCTCACACAAATCTATCCTTAAGATTTTAAAAAAGCCTACTCAAATCTATCCTTAATTCCACTCTAGGATTAACTCAAATCAGCTCACAAGATTTCACAAAAGCTGCTCAAATCAATTGCAAAACTTGCATACAAAATCAACTCAATCTCTCATAGAAAAACCTCTTCAATAACACTAACAAGTTTCACTCATAATCTTGTTTAACTTGCAGAAACATATAGAGAATGGTTAGAGACTCAATATTCTTCACACTCACAATAATACTTAATCACTTTCAAGCTCTCTTTTTTAACCACAAAAATATATAGATAATGGTAAGAGACTCAATATGTTTCAAACTCACAAAACTCAACTTAATCTCTTCCATAAAACCTCTTCAATCACACAAACAAATTTCACTCAAAATTTTGTTTGACTCACAGAAGCATATAGATAATTGTTAGGGACTCAATATGTTTCACTCACAAACACTCAATCACTTCCAACTCTTTTTAAATCAATTTAGAATAAAGAACAATTTGTTTCACAGAACTTGAACTATCACTTCAACACTTCCAATCAACCAAGCTCAATCAACTCCACTCAACCAATCATTAAAAAAAACACAACTTGCTTACAAAACCTAAATAAGTTTTTCATAATGCTTATCAAACAAACCTTTCACTACAACTTAGCATTCACAACATCCAAATCAACAATATTCACTCACAAGGAAGATATGCCCATACTTTTTGTTTGATGAAGAATTGACCTCAAAAACCTGTCTCAATCACAATCAACCTCTTTTCCAATCTCAAAGGTTAGGTAGCAAAAACCTTCTCACAATTTTATTCAAATACTCCCTCAAAATATTTCACCATACAAAACATTAAATCTCAATTACACCTTATAATCTCCACTCTTCAAAATATTAGCAAAAATCAAACAATTCACTTCAACAATAAAATTTCATTATCCACCTTATTACTCCTCTCAAAAATTTAACATAATAAACCTTTATTTAAAATCAAATATAATTCCCTTTAAAACCTTATTACTCCTTCTAAAATCACAATATAATATTTAATTTGATAAACCTTATATCTCCCTCTTAACTACCTTGCAAACCACCTTTACAATATTAATACAATGACTTCGTGCAATTTTTGCTCAACAAAACCTTAATTAATTAAAAAATAATTTTTGGTGTGCATACCTTATTCTCTTTCCTCCTTAGCAAAAATGCTTATGGCAGGATTTGAATGCCCCACCTATACTTTCCAAGCGTATTAGTGCCTAGACATACACCACTTGCACTATGTGTCCTCACGTGAACCAAAGGTGTGCCCTATCACCTTTAAACTCTATCTTCTTGCTTAGCGAAAACGAAACTCTCTTCCCTTCAGCAAAAGGCATCTACAAGGATCGAACGCCTGACCTCGTGTTCCATGAATGACTTACCGCAGCACCTCTATACCACTTGTGCTACCGGTAACTTTAGAATATGATTTGCACTCTTCTTTACCTTAACCTTTCTCTTCTGCCTAATATATTTTAAACACATGTGAATTGCTTTCCCTTTGGCACTCGAAACTTTGGTTGCATAATAATTTTTATCGCATGGATACTTCTTAGCCAAATAAATTTGGAATATTTATATTATTTTTATGCACTTCAACAACGTCGGTGGGATATTCGAATTATATATTTTGACTTTAGGCACCTTGAAAATATTATTATTTCATTTTAAATTTTAACCTTAGGGTTAAAATATTTAAAATTAAATAATTAAACCCTTAATCCACAAATTTGTCATATGGTTTTTTTAGGAGATTTAAAATGTGACAACTCCTTGGCATTTATTTTTCATAAACCCAACCTGTATCCTTAAATATTATAATATTAAACCTACTTCTTTACCTTTTTGGAAAAACCACCGGAGGATATTAATGAAACTTGAACATCAACCTTGCCAACAAAACTCAGACATGAATACCGGGATGACAATAAACTTGGTCATCTTCTTGACATCAATGACATAAAAACTTGCTCATATTTCCAACAGGTATCACTATCATGTTAGGGTTAATGCTTCTAACATGTTGATCTTGGTTAGCCTTATTTTCATTTCCTATACAGTGTTGAATTTAAACTTGATAGAGGTGTCATCCTTTTGCATCATGAAATTTTGATATTGCTTCATGGTTATAGATTGTCCTCCAGTAGTGAGGCATATTTCAATCACCTTTTGGCCTTATTTTGAAGGTGATACTTTCCTTTATTACCTTTTTTTGTTGGGTTTATCATTTATTCTCTGTCTTATTTGTCTAATATATGTTCCTTACCTTTATCTATTCTCCTATATTTATTGTTTTATGTTTCTTCCCTCCCCCTCTGAGGTGTACTCATGGATTCCATTCTTAAATTATCTTGGACTTCTTATTCTCTTACTATGTTGCAATAATACCTTTGTCCTTTAAGTGCAAGGGTGACCTCAATCTTCTAGGGATTGTTAATATTTTCCCATTCTCAATTTACCTCTTAACTAGTTGTTATTTAGGAGTCTTCTTCTTACATTTAGTTTTAACCTCTTGTTGATTAGTGCATATGGAATCATCTTTGAATGCTAATTTTTTATTTCTTTCTATAGTACTAATTTTTTTTACTTTCGCATTATTGGAATTGGACAAGGTAGGTGCTAGTGATAGAGTCAGGTTGTTCACACATGGATAATTTTGTTATGAGGACCATTTGACCTACTATAGTAGCTTGCTAACCTAATATGTGAAAGAGTAAATACACCATAACAACTAGAAATAGAAAAAATGCAATATAAAGAGATATTTGTAGTAGATTTGATATTGATAAGCTATCTCTTTTACAAATAGGCCCTTTCAGTTATAATAAACCTCCCAAAATGGAGGGTTTTCTTTTACAAGTGAAATCTATGGTGTGATAAGTTATCTCCTCAAGTCCACAATGGGTTGTGAGAGGTTTTAGAAGCACATTACTTAACTTCTTGATCTTCCATGTGTATCCAATACGTACACATAATCTCATATTAACATCATCAATAGCAAATGTAAGGACTTTCGAGATGAGGCTCAAAAACGTGAAAGTTGGTTACAAAAAGTGATTAAAACATTACAAAAATTCATAAAGCTAAGTGCAAAAGTTAAAAATTTACATGAACTACATATAGATCCTTGTCAAATACCTTATTTAAGTTTTTGTGCAATTTGGGATTGATATGGAGCTATCACTGACTTTGATGCTCAACCGCCCATGGTGGTTGTGCTTCTAGTCAATTGTCCTAGGAAATTGTGCTTCTAATCAACTGCCCTAGGTGGTTGTACTTTTGGGAAACTATCCTAGGTAGTTGTGCTTCTAGTCAATTTCCCTAGGTGATTGAGACTATTATCTAACAAAGGGTTTTGATCTTGAATTTGAGCCTTTAGAGATTTATTTTGGGGTCATTGTTGTAGATTTGGTGCACTATTGAATGTCTATTATTGATGTGGCTACAAAAAAAATATTAGTGAATGTACCCTAAGGCCTCTATGGTTGATGCCTTTGAGCTCCTCCAATGGTAAACCTACAAGCACAATGTCAAGCCAAAAACATAGAAATGTCGAATAAAATTTAAGTAGAGTTTTGTTATAATTTTGTGCACATCATCAACATGAAAATGGAGACCTATTTATTAAGTCTCCCATGGGTGGAGGAGAGTGGAGATGACAAAATAAAGGAGTTACAAGTGGTATGGGTGCATAAGAGGGGCATCTTAGAGATTTCCCACTTTAGGTGGATAAATGTGCAACTTTCTGAGATTGGGATATGAGATCCTATGATGTGCCATAATACCTTTATGACATGCCATGATGCATTATTATATGCCATGATGCTAAAGAACACAAGATTATACTGAGAGGGGAGGTGAATAGTATAAGATAAAACTTTTAATTTTCTTTCCAAATGATAACAACAATAATATCAATGCAGTAATAAAACAATGCACAAATAACCACACACATTAGATACATAGATTTAAAGTGGTTCATCCAATATGGGCTACATCCATAAAGAAATATTACTTATAAATTTCTCAACAAATTTTGTGGGCACCAACCCATAGGAGACACCAATCCCCTATTACAATTTTTGTGGACACCAATCCATAGGAGACACCAATCCCATCTCAAGTGCATGGACACCACTCCACAGGAGACACCAATCCCCTTTAATCTAGTTTGTGGACACCACTCCACTCTATTCTAGTTTTATGGACACCACTCCACAGAAGACACCAATCCCCTCTGCTCTAGTTTTGTGGACATCACTCCATAGGAGACACCAATATCCTTTGACCTAGTTTTATGGACACCACTCCACAGGAGACACCAATCCCATATACTATGGTTTTATGGACACCAATCCCCTCTGCTCTGGTTTTGTGGACACCACTCCATAGGAAACACCAATCTCCTTTGCTCACCAATCTGGCAAAAAAAATTCTTAAATATTCTCTCAAATCTTCTCCAAAATCTTGCTCAAATCTACTCTCAAATCTACTCACAGAACTTGCTCAAATCTGCTCATAAAAACTTGTTTAAATTTATTCTCAAATCTTCTCATAGAACCTACTCAAATTTTCTCACAAAAACTTGTTCAAATTTATTTTCAAATATTCTCACAGAACCTGCTCATAAAATCTATTCAAATCTGTTCCAAAACTTGCTCACAAAAACCTACTCAAATCTACTCCAAAAATTTGCTTATAAATACTGCTCATTTACTCCCAAATCCAGTCATAAACAATGCATAAATATGCTAAAAAACATTACTAATCTATTCCCAAATTTTACTTATAAACAATGTTCATCTATTCCCAAATATTGCATAATGATGTCATCAAGTTCTTTACCTATCATTCAATGTGCTTTTCTCAAACTAAAGCAATTCAGACATATTCTACCCATAATTATTTTATCTTCATGAACATATAGAGAATGATATGCACTAACAAATTTCCAATATGTTCTTCTCATTCATTAAGTATGTCACTTTTACATGTCTCACATTTATTACATCAAAAGGTATCTTTAGTCTAGCACTTGATAAATGATCTGGTAATTATTGATTTCCATATTTACTTTAAAACCAATCACTATGCAAAAATTTGTACTTCTCATCTACTCACAAAATCAATCATGACCAATGCACAAATTTGCTCTCAAATCTGATCTATAACCCTTGCACATTTGTTCCCAATTTCAAGCAAAACCAATGCACAAGTTTATTCTCAAATATGATCCATACTCTTGCCCATTCATTTCCAATTTCAAGCAATAACAATACACATCCAATAATTTCTTATACCTCCGACCATACGGAAACAAAAATGTTTTCCTTAACCAAAACCACTTTGAGAAAGGAATTAAATTACTATACCTCTAAATCTACCACAATGATGATAATATTCTTTGCATGAGTTTTTCAAACCTGTCTTGCCAAAAAATAAATTTCCTTTCTTTTGCCACTTCAAAAATAGGTTAGCAAATCACCTTTTCTTTCTTTGATTAAATATCAACTCAATCACTTTAAAACCCTTTTATCAAAACATACATAATAAATATTAACAATTACTCCTTATAACTTCTCAAAAATAAAGCTTTAATACTAAATAAAATGACCCCTTATATCTCCTATTTATTGAATGTAAAATAACACTTTAAAATCACTGCAATATTCCTTATATCTTCCTTTTAATGATTTTGCATAATAAAAATAATACCAACCCTTATATCTCCCCTAATATAATTTGCACAATATAACCAATTCAAACCCTTATTTCTCCCTAATTAAATTTACACAAAAAAATTATTTTACCCTTACCTCACATAGTCGTGGGTGAGAATTGAACACCTGACCTCGAGCACAATACCCTAGCGCAAGCTAGGCTACTAGTTGGATTGCCCTAGTTATTGAACACAAAGGCGCACAAACCTATTTTTGAAACATTCTTACTTGAATAAGCCACAAAAAAAAGGATGCCACCACAAATCGACCCTGTAACCTACTGCTAACCCACGTCCTAGTGCAAGCTAGGATGCCATCGAAGCTAGACACCCAAAAAAAATCCAAAGCACACAATTTGAATTTTAAAACCTTCTCTGATTTCCTCTCTGACAAAAATCACAACAAAACGATGCCACCATGAATCGATCCCGCGACCTCCTACTCCATAATGCTCTAGTGCAGGCTATACTACAGTCTGGGCTAGCCACCCAGATGGAATTACAAACACACGATTTTCTCCTTATGGTATTTTTTGATTTCTACATCCAATAACTTGTGTGCTTCCCTTTCTTGTCTTCTGCACTTCACAAATTTTGCACGAATGATTTTTTTTTTAATTGCGACCATCGACCATAGCACAAATGAATTATTGCTACCCATATATATGTGTATTTTTATTTTCATCAAGGAACGTCGGTGCTAATCTATTTTGCTCATAAATTTATGACTTTATTTTTGACATTGGCACCTTTTTTCTTTTGAACCCACTTTGTATTATAATATTTAAATCTTATGATTTAAATATTATAATATTGCTTTTAAACCTTTGTCCCCTTTTTGAAATACTTAATTTCGTTTGTCCCATGCCTTTTTCCATCTCTTTATAATATTTAAATTTGATATTTAAATATTATAATCCTTTGAAAATATTTGCCTTGCCTTGCCTTGCTTCATGTGAAATAAATATTTGCCTTGGATAATTTTCCACTGTTTGCCATTCACCAAGTCCATCATTGATATATTGTCCAATATTATAAACTTGTTTCTCTTGAATAACATTTTTGCCTTTAATATCATGTTCCTTTGACATGAATGACAACTCAATAAATCCAAAAATCTCCCCCTTTGTCATTGATGGCAACCCTTCAAAAAAAATTCTTTTACTGCAACTGGATTCCCAATATGCTCCCCCTAACAAGTTGCTTCCCCTCACTGGAATTATCCCCCTTTGACATAAATGGCAAAGGGCTCCTTGGGGCTAAAATATAAGACACTAAACACATCCCCCTCACCACATCCTTGTCTTGAGGTGATCAATTTTGAGATGGGAGTAAAGTTACTCGTAAATTACTATGCTCCTCTTCTTGTTTCATTTTATTTCTCCAAAATTTGGAGATAATATCCTTTTGCACATTTTGACTATCCTTATTCTTGCTTGAATTTGAGAGCTTAGGAACACTGTTCTACATCATTTAGCTCTATGCCCAAAATTGTTGCAATTGTAACACATGATGTTGTAATCCTTGAAAAGTGCAAATGACTTGAAATTTCTTTTGGTGAAGCCATAATCATTCTTACCATGAACTCTACAATGTACAACTTTATGACCAAAATTATTACATGAGAAACAATAACCCTGGAAGAAATATTCATCTTGCCTTGGAGGATATGGGCACATGGTTCTTTCTTTGATTTTTTTATGATGGTCCATGTTCCTTGATGGTGCATTGTTTTCTTCCTTATTGATGCTTCCACTTCTACATATCAGTATAGGTCTTAGGTTCCTCTTCAATCATTTTCTTTGATGTCTTTGTTCCTTTTGAGCTTGAATCCTCTTTCTATTTATCTTGACCTTCTTCAAAACCATGTCCAGTCTTCATAAATGGAAATATCTAAGCTTTGATAATATCATCCAAGTTTTTTGAGCTTTTCCTAAACTGATATAGCTTATCATTAAATTTTTCAAGTCCCTATATTAGAATGACAGCTTCATGTTCTAGTCTTTCACACTGTAGTTATTTTGCCCTTAATTGTTCAACCATGCCTTCTTTAATTCTTCTCGCCTCTTCAACATTTACTTTTAAGTCGATGATATCTTGTAGAAGCTTTGATTTTTTTTTCTCATCCTCTTATACTTGAGCCTTCAATATTGAGTTCTTCTTTCTAACCCTCTTTAACTCTTCAAGAGCAACAATAATTTCCTCTTCTATGTCAACTGTGGCTTCCTCTTCATCTTATGAATCTTCCTCTTCTTCTTGATCTTCAATAATATGATCATCTTCTTTCTCTTCTATGGCCAAAAATAGAATTTATTATTTTTCATTATTGAAGAATATTTCATCACTGCTACTGGAAGCACTGATTGCTTCTTCAACATAAAAAATCTTCTTGTCTTTGAAATATCTTCTTCTCATGTTTGCCTTGACCATGCCTGTTTTTATTTTCATGATGAAATTTTCTTTCTTTATTTTTCTTATATTCCTTTTCTTCTTCACTACTACTACTTCCTGCTTATGGACAATTAGATGATAGTGACCAAGGTTATTACAATTTAAACATTTCATAGATTGCATACCTTTGTGTTTTCTTGGACCCTTCTTATTCCTTTGCACAAAATTAGCTTCTTCTCCACTACTTGATTCTTCACTTGATTTTGGTTCCATATTCTTTGTCTTCTTTGAGGTTTTGAATGTTGCCTATCGTTTAGATGTTTGATCTTTTTTTGTCTTCATCTCAAAGGTTGTGAGAATCCCATGTAGCTCATCCATGCTCAAAGTTTTGAGATCCTTCATTTCTTCAATTGCTAAAACCTTTGTATCAAATATTATGGGAAGTGACCTCGATGTTTTTTGAATAATCTTAGAGTATTTAATACTTTATCCCAGTCCATGAATGGTATTGACAACCTCATCAACACGGAGCATATACCTAGCAATATCTTCCTCATATTTCATCTTCAAGTATTCAAACTTTCTCCTGTGGGTTTGAAGTTTTGCCATCTTTACCTTATCGTCTCCTTCATATGTTCTCTGTAATTTATCCCATATTTCTTTTGCTGAAGTGCATTGCATGACCTTCACAAACTCGGATTCATATAATCCACTTAATATTGCATTCATTTCCCTGGCATTATTTTCATATGGTTTCTTACCATTTGTATATGTGGGAGGAGTTGTAGGTGGAGTGAACCCATTCTCAATATATTTCCATATATCATATCCATGTGCCATAAAATAAGTCTTCATCCTTATGCTCCAGAAAGTATAGTTAGTCCCATCAAATAATGGAGCTCTATTTGATGAAAATCCTTCCTGATGTGCCATTTGTGTTCTTGTAAAATTTTCCTTCAAGATGTTAGGCTTTCACGAAGGAACCCACTTTGATACCAATTGAAGAACACAAGCTTATACTGAGAGGGGGGTGAATAGTATAAGATAAAACTTTTACTTTTCTTTCCAAATGATAATAGCAATAATATCAATGCAGTAATAAAATAATACATAAATCACCATACACATAAGAGATAAATTTAATGTGTTTCACCCAATATGGGTTACATCCACAGAGAAATATTACTTATAAATTTCTCAACAAATTTTGTGGGCACCGATCCATAGGAGACAGCAATCCTTTATTACAATATTCATGAATACCAATCCACAAGAGACACCAATCCCCTCTCAAGTTCATGGACACCACTCCATAGGAGACACCAATCCCTTATACTCTGGTTTGTGGACACCACTCCATTCTATTCTAGTTTTGTGGACACCACTCCACAGGAGATACCAATCCCCTCTACTCTAGTTTTTTGGACACCACTCCACAGGAGACACCAATCCCCTCTACTCTATTTTTATGGATACCACTCCATAGGAGACACCAATCCCCCTTTCTCTGGTTTTGTAGACACCACTCCATAGGAGACACAAATTCTATCTGCTCTATTTTTGTGGACACCACTCCATAGGAGACACCAATCTCCTCTGCTCACCAATCTAGCCAAAAATCTCCATAATTCTTGTCTTAAATATGCTCCAAAATCTTGCTTAAATTTACTCTCAAAAATTCTCACAGATTCTGCTCAAATATGCTCATAAAAACCTATTCAAATTTATTCTCAAATCTTCTCATAGAACCTGCTCAAATCTTCTCATAAAAACTTATTCATATTTGTTCTTAAATATGCTCATAGAACCTACTCAAATCTACTCATAAAATATGTTTAAATATATTCTTTAACCTACTCACAAAAACTTGCTCAAGTCTGCTCCAAAACCTACTCATAAAACCTGATCAAATCTATTTAAAAAAATTGCTTACAAATATTTCTCATCTACTCCCAAATCCAGTCATAAACAATGCATAAATCTGCTCACAAACATTGCTCATCTATTCCCAAATATTGCATATAAACAATGTTCATCTATTCCCAAATCTTGCATAATAATGTCATCAAGTTCTTTACCTATCCTTCAATGTGTTTTTCTCAAACTAAAGTAATTCAAACATATTCTATCCAAAATTATTTTATCTTCATGAACATACAGATAATGATATGTACTAAAAATACCCAATATGTTCTTCCCATTCATTAATTCTATTGTTTTCACATGTCTCACATTTATTACCTCAAAAGGTATCTTCAGTCTAGCACTTGATAATTGACCTAATAATTTTTTATTTCCACCTTCACTTAAAAACCAATCACTATGCACAAATATTTCCTTCTCATCTACTCACAAAAATAATCATGACCAATGCACAAATTTGCTCTCAAATCTTATCTATAACCCTTGCACATTTGTTCCCAATTTTAAGCAAAACCAATGCACACGTTTGTTCTCAAATTTGATCCATAATCTTGCCCATTCATTTCACATTTCAAGTAATAACAATACACATCCAATTCCTTATACCTCCAACCATATGACAACGAAAATATTTTCCTTAACCAAAACCACTTTGAGAAAGGAATTAAATCACCATACCTCTAAATCTTCCACAATGATGATAATCTTCTTTTGCATGAGTTTTTCAAACCTGTCTTGCCAAAAAATAATTTTCCTTTCTTTTACCACTTCAAAAATAGGTTAGTAAATCACCTTTTCTTTCTTTGATTAAATATCAATTCAATCGTTTTAAAACCCTTTTATCAAAACATACATAATAAAGCTTAATAATTACTCCTTATAACTTCTCAAAAATAAATCTTTAATACTAAATAAATGACCCCTTATATATTCTATTTATTGAATGCAAAATAACATTTTAAAATCACTGCAATATTCCTTATATATTCCTTTTAATGATTTTGCATAGTAAAAATAACACCAACCTTTATATCTCCTCTAATATAATTTGCACAATATAACCAATTCAAACCCTTATTTATCCCTAATTAAATTTACACAAAAAAATTATTTTACCCTTAACTCACATAGTCGTGGGTGGAATCGAACACCTGACCTCTAGCACAATGTCCTAGTGTAAGCTAGGCTGCCAGCTAGGTTGTCCCAGTTGTTGAACACAAAGACGCATGAACCTACTTTTGAAACATTCTTCCCTGACCAAGCCACAACAAAAAATATGTCATCATGAATTGACCCTATAACCTCCTACTCACCCACATCCTAGCACAAGCTAGGTTGTCGTCGAAGCTAGCCACTCAAACAAAATCCAAGGTGCACGATTTGACTTTTAAAACCTTCTTTGATTTCATTTTTGACCAAAATCATAGCAAAACGGTACCATCACGAATTGACCCCATGACCTCTTTCTCCACAATGCTCTAGCACAGGCTAGACTATCGTCTGGGCTAGCCACCTAGATGGAATTACAAATGCATGATTTTCTCCTTATGGTATTTTTTAATTTTTACCTCCAATAACTTGTGTGCTTCCCTTTCTTGTCTTTTGCACTTCACGAATTTTTGTACGAATGAATTTTCTTTTGAATTGCAACCATCGACCATGATACAAATGAATTATTGCTACCCATATATGTGTATTTTCATTTATATCAACATCAGCACTAATCTATTTTGTTCATAAACTTATGACTTTATTTTTGACATTGGCACCTTTTTTCTTTTGAATCCACTTTGTATTATAGTATTTAAGTCTTATGAATTAAATATTATAATATTGCTTTTAAACCTTTGTCCTCTTTTTGTAATATTTAAATCTATTTGTCCCAACCCTTTGTCCATATCTTTTTAATATTTAAATTTGATATTTAAATATTATAATCCTTTGAAAATATTTGCCTTGCCTTGCCTTGCTTCATGTGAAATAAATATTTGCCTTGGATAATTTTCCATTGTTTGCCATTCACCAAGTCCATCATTGATATATTGTCCAACCTTATAAACTTGTTTCCCTTGAAAAATATTTCTACCTTGAATATCATGCTCCTTTGACATCAATGACAACTCAATATTTCACTTGATAGGGGATTGGTGTCTCTTGTGGATTGGTGTCCACGAACATTGTAATAGGTAATTGGTGTCTCCTATGGATTGGTGCCCACAAATTTTATTGAGAAATTTATAAACAATATCTCTCAGTGGATGTACAAAATTAAATATCCTTTCCTTTCATTACCCTAAAATCTATGTTTTAGATAATGAAACAACATTAAAGATCCTTTCCTTTCATTATCCTAAATCTATGTTTTAGATAATGAAACAACATTAAAGATACTTTCCTTTCATTACCCTAAAATATACATTTTATATAATGAAATAATATTTAAGATTCTGTCCAACCACATAATTTACTCACCTTCCTACGTGAGGATTAACTAGTGGCCGACTCTCGCAAAGGGAGAATAATTGCCAAGAAGGTCTACTACATAGAGGATGACAAGGATGTTACAGATATTACTCCATCCCACAACAAACTAGGGTGCAAGTGGAGTATTCAAGAGGGGTATCCATGGTGACAAAAATCAGTTATGGCATGGATGAATCATTCCAGCATCGACTTAGCCAACAGTGGTACACTGTCTATGCCTAAAGGCAGTGATTGAGTGGAGTTTAAAATCTATGGACCTACTGAGAGCACTATCGATACTTACTAGCAACAACCTAACATCCATAGCAATGGTTACAATGGTGGCAAGATGCGGTTCAACAAGTAGATTAGGTAAGGGTGCTAGTTCAAACCAATTGACTACACGCTATAACTGATTCACAAGGATAAGGTGCTAGGGCTTGGTTAAGGAGGATAACATGGCCAGGAGTTCTCAATAGTTTTATTTTATGGATAATATGAGGATGACTAGAGGATCATCCTATTAAATTTAGCATTACATACTTCAAGGAGATAGGTTTTCCATGATCTAAAGGTGTCGACGTAGATAGGTAAGAGCAAATAGTCAAAACAGTCTAAACCAGAGGCAAAAAATCTTAAACACATCTATTTAAATATTACCAGGAATTCCACCTGGTAATACTATGGTTGGTTGTTTATTTGGACTACACTTAAAAACGTTTGATACCCACTCCCTTTCATCTTGTTGGGCTTCTCCTTCAACTTCGAGTTCATGGTGCTTCCTCCTCTCTCCCCTTGCACTCTCTTCTGCACTTCATTCTGCACTCTCCTCCATATGTGTCCCTTCTCCTTGGCTTACGTTCCCCACCTACCTGCCATAACTCTCCATCTACATTAGTTAGGCAGTAGTAATGAAAATTTCTCTTGCCTCTACCCAAGGTGCTTGCCATAAAGAAGCCATTGTTTCATGTTAAAGAGCCTTCACATAGCTGGTATGATCAGATTTTCTAAGGGTGGTCCATCCGATTATTTGAAGGCGACCTTATCACATTTAAATCGGTATTGGTTGATAACTAGGTTAAGTGAATTTCCCATTAATTCCACTAGTTAAAGTCTATTATCTATGAGTTCAATGAATTACATTTATCATTTTAAATAGATACATTAGTTTCTTAATGGGGTTCTTTTATTTCTTAATATAAAACAACCATTTCTTTTACCTTTCTTTTAAAAATATTTTCTGTATCAATATGAAATAAATCACCTATTTATTCTAAATGAAAACTCTTTATTACTAAAAGATAAATCAAGCATTTATTTAAAATAAGATCTCTTTACTATTTAAATAAATTAATTATTTATTTAAAATGAGATTTCCTTGTTATTCTAACTAACTCAATTAATTGTTCAAAATGATGTCTTTTTATTATTCAAATAAATCAATCATTTATTAAAATGATATCTCTTTATTATACAAATAAATCGACCATTTATTTAAAATAATATTTCTTTATTATTCTTTTTGCCAAGGCATACAAGGAATTACAAAGACAACCTATTCATTCATAGCTCACATATTATTAAGGCAAATAGTGCTAAAGTAAAATACAATCATGGAGTCTTTCCATCAATATAGTCACCTGTCTCAACATCTAGAACTTACGATAGCTACTAGGCTATCAGTATGGGGCTCAAGGTGGCTAGTTGTTCATGATTATCCCTTAATCTAATGCATGCCTATATGAAGGTATCCATCCTTATTACATCAGAGTTATCTTATCATCACTTCCTCAACCTCAAGTACCCTCATCTTTAGTGGATGATTCACTTCTTCCACTTACGAGTGCACCTGATTCTACACATTGGAAATTTGTTAGCAGTATCATGCTCTTCAATATATTATTAATATCACATAGTTGCTTAATTGCACAAAATCAATTATTAAAACATCATCAGATAATACATTGTTTTTCATATCAAAAAGGTCCATCTGGGAGGGTCATGACATATTTTTAAATTTTTACGTCGTTGAAAGCACCAGGAAAGGGAAAATAAAATTACTTTTGGAAAAAAATCAAACATTTAATAATTGATGACATACTCATTTAATACAAAGTATGGTGATGACATTCTCAAGCCTGACAATTATTATGGTCAAAGAGTACTTCATTTAGTGACCAGAATCCCTAGGAAAAGTAAGTGAGATGATCAAAATTAATTGCAAATGATTTTGGAGGGAAAATTTCCCTTGCTGTAAAGTATAACAATGATAGACTGTAGAAAGGATTGATAATTTTGCAATTATATTTTTTTGAAGGCTTTCATTTCTTTTCTTTTGTAACAATAGTCAGCTCTTATATGGCTTGTGGGAAATCTCAAACACTTGCTTTTAGCACAATCTTTGGAAAATATTGCTTGCATATATATATATATATATGGGAGCCCATGTAAAATGTTTGGTATTGCCATCAATGGCCTTCTATAGACCTATTTATGTGCATATGTATTTATTTGTGACATTTTACCTATTTTTGAATTTTATTAAGTGTATGTATGTGTGAGGAGCCTACGTCTATTTTTGGACTAGTCACTTGTTTTGGCTCTCCTACAAGATCCACCTTCTTATGCATGCATATAACTGGTAACTCTCATTTGTGCTTTACTGTGTCAAGGAACAAAAGTGTTAACTATTGACACTTAACATTCATGTCTATTTTTGCAAGATCTTAGTGGATATCATGGAGCATTGCCACCCCTTTTCCTTTATTGAGTTACTTTATTTTTATCTCTTGCACCTATTTTCCCTTTGTTGAATCTAGGTGTACCTTGAAGATCACATAATAATAAGGAGTCAGCCTTGTAAAAACTCTTGGAGGCCCTCGATTGAGTGGAACCCCATGCTCTCAATTGTGGCCTTGTTGTATCACTCTCTATGAGGAGTGATTGCCTTTATAGGGAGAATAAAATATGAAAATATTTTAATGGCATGCTAGGTGGGACCCCAATGACACATCATTGGTACTAGAATCACAAAAAGAAATATGGCTTAGATTTGGTGAGGGTATTTATCTATTCCTACTTATTGAAGTGCCTTTTTACTCACCTAGAAAATCTATTCTAGAATGAATACTAGAAGAATATGTTGTTTTGGATGTTATACCAAGGTCTACTAGATTTTATTTAGAAGCATAAAGTCACATTCACCTAGTGACTCTACATAAAAAAAAAACCTAAAGGTATGTAGGCAAAACATGTTTCCAAGGATTATTATTATATTTTAAAATATGGTTAGCTCCTGAGTAAACATCCCTTTATATGAGGAATAATCAAACCCTCTAAGGCCCCCAAAGCCAACTAATGTATGGAGGAAGCTACCTCAATTCAAACTAACAATATTACCATAATATACCAACAAAGTTCCAACCACTTTGCTAGAGCACCTCAAGGAATTGGTATTTATATACCAAATACATAATATCATGGAACAAGATGTGGCCTTATAGCTGTTAGTGGCATCCTTAAAAGGAGAGGTACTTAAGAAATATGAATCACTTCCTCCTAATTCAATCATAGAATAGGATTAATTAGATTCATTAGTCATGAATGACTTCAAAAAAAGTGAAGAAAATATAGTTGAAGTAAAAAATGAGCCAACCCAAGAGAATTAAATCCTCCTTGCCTATCATGTTGAATAGAGTTGCTGACTAAATTTCCCCCAATTTTAAAATAGCCAACAACATTGGGTTTATGATAATGAGATCCTATCTAAGCAATAAACCAAGAAATAAATCAAGGCACACCAACTGATATTTTTTGTTAATTGAGAAAAGACCAAGAGCATAATACCTAGAAGAAATATACTTACAAAAAGGACCCTTTGTTGGAAATTTTGGGTACTTTGGGTACTTTGCCTTTGCTCAAGTATATAAGTTGTCATTGATGTCAAGAAGCTTTTGAAGGAATTTGATTTGATGTCAAATAATTTATTTTGATGAAGGTTACGACATAACAGTTTCAAAGGTCTTTTGCAAACCCCAAGCCGACAAGTTCGAAGAAAGAGAACAAGTTGGAAAAGTGTCACGATTTCGCGACATGTCACATTTTCGCGACTCGAAAAGTGCAGGAAGGCAAAGAAGGAAAAGTGTCGCGATTTTGTGACATATTGCAAAGAAGGTTGTACGGACGAAAAAGTGTCACGATTTCGTGACATATTGCAAGAAAGGTTGTACGGAAGAAAAAGTGTCGCGATTTCGCGACATGTTGCAGAAGAGAGAGTCCGAGAGAAAAAGTGTCACGATTTCATGACATAATGCAGGAGAGAGAGTCCGATAGAAAAAGTGTCGCGATATCGCGACATGTCACATTTTCGTGACTTAAGCAGGAGAGAGAAAGCAAGTTAGAAAAGTGTCACGATATCACGACATGTCACATTTTCGTGACTTAAGCAGGAGAGAGAAAGCAAGTTAGAAAAGTGTCACGATTTTGCGATAGGCAGAAAAGAAAGCAGACGAAAGCAGAAGTGTCGCGATTTCACGACAAAAGTGAAAGCAGGTCTTCTATAGGAGAAGTGTCATGATTTCGTGACAAAAGCAGAAAGGAGGTCGACGAAGGGAGAAGTGTCGCGATATCGCGACAAAAGCAAAGTTGATGTTGACAAAGATAGAAGTGTCGCGATATCGCGACAAGAGCTTAGTTGAAGTCGACAAAGGCTGAAGTGTCGCGATATCACGACAAAAGCCAAAAGAAAGTGTACGGTTGCAAAGGTGTCACGATATCGCGACATGTTGTAGTTTCACGACAAAAACTACAGAAGAGTTATAGAGGCAGTTGAAGCCGACAAAGTTAAATGTGAGCCGACGAAGATTAGGGTTTGCAGCCGACGAAGTTTAGGGTTGTGCAACCGACTAAATATCAGGGTTACAATCGACTAAGATTAAGGTTTTGATCTTGAAAGTGTTATTATAAAAGGCAGGCTATTTTGAAGAGTTGGGTGTATCGTTTGTTGCGACGTTCGTAGATAGAGCGCAGAGTGAGAAGTTCGATCATCGAGAGCAGAGTGCAAAATTTGATCGAAGTGTGCAGAGAGGGCGAAGAGAGCACATAGGGCAAAGACGAACGTGGAGTGCTACTGTATGGGCACAGAGTGTGCGAAGACAGTGCAGAGTGTGTGCAGAGAGATGACTGAGAGAAGACGAAGTGTGGCTGTAAGAGCATAGAAGATGTGTATGTTTCTTGAATAGTTTTGGATAGGTTTCGGTGGGGACTTGTGAGCAGATTTGGACAGGTCCTAGCAGAGGACTTGTGAAATGAGTTTGATAGTTCTATCAGAGAACTTGAGGACAGAGGTGCACTGGTTCTATGAGAAGAACCTGAGGATAGATTTGGCAAGTCTTTGAGAAGGCTTGTATGTAGAGGATTGATTTGTTCAAGAGTTGGACAGATCTGACAGACAGAGGAAGACTTGTACTAGACCGACTGACTGTGTTTGGTACAAGTTGTTGAGCTGCTCGTGGACGTGATCATAGAAGGCGAAGGTCTCTTAGGCTAAGCATTGAAGACAGGAGGTCTTCGATGGAAAGGAGTTCCACGTTCTGGCAAGAGGTAGAGGTAGTTGATCTTCTGAGGGATCATTTCCAGAGCAGAGGGGAAGGTATCTCCTTTGAGCAGAGGCTCATAAATTTTGATTGGGGGAAGGTATCTCCTTTGGGCCGAGGCTCATAAACATTGTATTTGGGAAGGATTCCCAAAGAACTTTGAGATAACTTTTAGAGAAAAGTTTTTGTGGATGTAGCCCAACCATTTTGGGTGAACCACGTTAAAAATGGGTCTTCAATGTGTGATGATTTCTGTCTTGATTAATGTTGTGTTGATGCCACTGCTATCTAAAGTTAAAATTATTAATTGGTTAAGTCTTATACTATTCACCCCCCCCTCTCAGTATAAGCTTGTGTTCTTCAATTGGTATCAGAGCCGGTCTCTCCAGAAAGAGCCTAACAGCTTGGAGAAGGATCTATCAGAGGAACATACAGATTCAAAAAGAGATGAAGAGGTTGAGTTCGATCTCAAAGGTGAATTCTTCTTGGCTCTAAGAAAGCTTGAGAAATTCAGGAAAGAGAATTATGTTCTCAAGCATCAATGTCAGGAAGAAGAGATAGCAAGATCATAATTGTCTCAAAGTGTTATAGACTTCAAAATTCTAGCTGAAGAAGGGAAGAAGGTTGAACAGGTTCTGATAGAGGCTCTAAAAGGAAAGGAAGCTGATTGCAAGAAACTAGAAGAAGAGGTTATGTCTCTTAGAGTGAAGTTGGAACAGTTGGCTCTCAGACAGAATACTCCGTGTGAAAAGCAAAAGAAGGATGGTATCACCATTCATGAAATAGGGTCTTCGAGCAAGATCAATCTTCATCCTGAAGAGCGGTGGATTCCAATTGGTCACAAGAAGAACAATCATCCAAGGCATCAAAATAGGTTACATAATACTTTCCATGGCTATTGTTTTTCCTGCAAGAAATTTGGTCACAAAGCTATGCATTGCAATAAGTCTTTGAATAGCCATAGTAAGGAAAATGTTAACTCTTTTGCACCTCTTATGAATAAAAATGTCATGTGTTACAAGTGCAAGAATTTTGGGCATATAGCAAGGATGTGCGGTTTGGATAGATCTAGCCTTGAGTTCACTAAAAAGAGAAATGAGATCAAATCTAAGTCAATGATAGTTCAAAGTGCTTTTCATGCTCAAGACAAAGTAGAAAAATGGTATCTTGATAGTGGTTGTTCAAAACATATGACTGGTGAAAAGGAAAAGTTTTTGGTCTTAAAAGAAACAAACAGAGGAACGATCGGTTTTGGAGATAACGAGGTCGACTAAAATCCGTGGTAAAGGGACTCTTAGTTTGGATGGGAAATCCAAAATAGAAAATGTGCTTTATGTAGAAGGCCTAAGACATAATCTTCTAAGTGTGAGTCAACTTTGTGATCAAGGGCACATAGTATCTTTCTTTTCAGATAGATGTGAGATAAGTAAAGAAAAAAATGGAAAACTCATTGCTAGTGCTACAAGGACTCCAAACAATCTTTACATGCTAAGTGAGATAAAAAAGGAAAAGTGTTTTCTAACTCAAGAAGATGAGAGTTGGTTATGGCATAAAATATTGGGGCATTTGAGCTTTGATAATCTTGTCAATATTAGTAACAAGGAAGCAGTTAGAGACTTGCCCAAAATAAAAAGGCCCCATAACATCATTTGCGGTCCTTGTCAACATGGAAAATAGACCAGAACCAGTTTCAAATCAAAAGGGTATACTTCTTCAAAACCATTGGATCTTATTCATACTGATTTATGTGGCCCTACCAGAACTCAGAGCATTCAGGGAGAAAGCTACTTCATGCTATTTATAGATGATTATTCTAGAATGACTTGGGTTACTTTTCTCAAAGAAAAATCTGAAGCTTTTGAAAAATTTAAAGCTTTCAAAGAAATGATTGAAAATGAGACTGACAAGAGAATCAAATGCTTAAGATCAGATAGAGGAGGAGAGTTCACTTCAAATGAATTTGTGGAATACTGTGAGCAACAAGGAATCAAAAGAGAATATTCAGCAGCAAGAACTCCTCAACAAAATGGAGTAGTTGAAAGGAAAAACAGAACTATTGAAAATATGGCTAGAGCTATGTTAAATGAGTCAAAACTTTCAGATGGCTTTTGGAAAGAGGCAGTCAATACAACAGTCTACATTATCACCAGGGCCCAACTTAGAGTCAATCATCATAAAACTCCTTATGAGTTGTGGAAAGGAAGACCAACTACAGTAAAATACTTCAGAGTGTTTGGGAGTAAGTGCTTCATCAGAAGGGAAGATCAGAATTTGGGTAAGTTTGATCCTAGGTGTGATGAGGGAATCTTTCTTGGATATTCCAACAGAAGCAAGGCCTACAGATGCTTCAACAAAAGAACTCATACAGTTGTAGAGAGCATAAATGTAACAGTTGATGAAAATACAGGGATAAGAGAACCAGTCAAGGAACTCAGTGATGAAATTTGTCAAGAAGAATTCGAGAGAGGTTTCAGATGAAGAAGAGGAAAGACAACAACTGCTTCCCAAAACTCCTTCACGATATGTTCAGAAACATCATCCCAAATATTTGATCATTGGTGATCCAAATAGTAGGCAAACAAGAAGAAGAGTCATTCCTTCACATGATTCTACAAATGTTTCATTATTATCTTAGATTGAGCCAAAATATTTCAGTGAAGCATGTGCAGATAAGTTTTGGGTAAAAGCAATGGATGAAGAGCTAAATCAGATAGAGAAAAGTGAAACTTGGGAATTGGTTCCAAGACCTAAGGACAAGAATGTCATTGGCACAAAATGGATATTCAGAAATAAACTCAATGAGGATGGAAAGATTGTCGAAAACAAAGCTAGGTTAGTCTGCAAAGGTTATGCTCAAGTAGAAGGTGTTGATTTCGAAGAGACGTTTGCTCCTGTTGCTCGTCTTGAAGCTATCAGAATGTTTTTGGCCCTTTCAAGCTTCAAATCATTCAAGGTATATCAAATGGATGTAAAGTCAGCTTTTCTAAATGGGGTGTTGGTAGAAGAAGTCTACATAGAACAACCAGAAGGAGTATCTCTCTCAGAACAGTTAGACTATGTGTGTAAACTGAAAAAGGCCTTGTATGGGTTAAAGCAAGCACCTAGGGCTTGGTACTCAAGACTTGATAGGTATCTTCATGAGCAAGGCTTCAGGAAAGGTGTGGCGAGATAGCAATTTGTATATTAAGGATGAAGGTGATGATATGTTGATTATGGTTGTCTATGTTGATGATATTATTTTTGGGGGAAATAATACTCGGATGTGCAAAGATTTTGCTAACACCATGCTGAAGGAATTTGAGATGTCTATGATTGGAGAGTTGTCATTCTTTTTAGGTCTTCAGATTGCTCAATCAAAAGATGGTGTATTTCTCTCTCAAGGAAAGTATATCAAAGAAATGTTGAAGAAATTTGGGATGATGGACAGCAAACCAGTATGTACTCCAATGATTATAGGGTGCAAGATGAGTAAAGATGATGAATCTCCAGTGACAGATCAAAGGTTGTATAGATCAATGATTGGCAGTTTATTATATGTTACAGCTACCAGACCAGATATCATGCAGGTAGTTGGGTTAGTAGCAAGATTTTAGGCAGCTCCAAAATATTCTCATGTTATAGCAGTTAAGAGGATATTCAGATATCTGAAGGGCACTATGGACTTTGGGCTTTGGTATCCCAAAGGTGATGATTTCACCCTCACAGCTTATACAGATGCAGATTGGGCAGGCGGTATTGATGATAGGAAAAGCACTAGTGGTGGAGCATTCTTTCTAGGAAAGAGTTTGGTTTCTTGGCTAAGTAAGAAACAACCTTTAGTTTCCTTATCTACAATAGAGGCTGAATACATAGCAGCAGTGGCTGGGTGTACACAGGTTTTATGGATGAAAACCACCTTGGAGGATTTCAAAGTCAGGCATGAACAACCCATCTCCATACTTTGTGATAATACAAGTGCCATAAGTATTTCCAAAAATCCGGTAATGCACTCAAGGACAAAGCATATTTCCATCAAGTATCACTTTCTAAGGGAGAAAGTGCAAGACAAGCAAGTCAAGCTAGAGTATGTGTCTACTAAAGAGCAGATTACCGATATCTTCACCAAACCTCTTCCAAGAGATACGTTTGAGTATCTAAGGGAGAAATTGGGAGTTGTACTCCCACCCCAAAATTAATCACCTCATCAGGAGGTGGGGGAGGGACCAAGCTAAGAGGCTCATTCTTAGTCCCGAGCCCCAAAGGTGACCCTTTGCCATTGATGACAAAGGGGGAGAGATATGAGTAAGGGGGAGAGCTTCAAAGTGAAGAGGAAAGCTTCAAGTCAGGGGGAGCAAAACTTCAAAGGACGTTGGTTAGTTGTTAGCATAGTTGGTTTCAGTTTTGGCTCTTGAGAAGTGTTTTCAATAAAGGTTTGCCATCAATGACAAAGGGGGAGATTGTTGGAAATTTTGGGTACTTTGGGTACATTGCCTTTGCTCAAGTATATAAGTTGTCATTGATGTCAAGAAGCTTTTGAAGGAATTTGATTTGATGTCAAATAATTTATTTTGATGAAGGTTACGGCATAACAGTTTCAAAGGTCTTTTGCAAACCCCAAGCCGACAAGTTCGAAGAAAGAGAACAAGTTGGAAAAGTGTCACGATTTCGTGACATGTCGCATTTTCGTGACTCGAAAAGTGCAGGAAGGCAAAGAAGGAAAAGTGTCACGATTTCGTGACATATTGCAAAGAAGGTTGTACGGACGAAAAAGTGTCACGATTTCACGACATATTGCAAGAAAGGTTGTACGGAAGAAAAAGTGTCACGATTTCGTGACATGTTGCAGAAGAGAGAGTCCGAGAGAAAAAGTGTCGCGATTTCGTGACATAATGCAGGAGAGAGAGTCCGATAGAAAAAGTGTCGCGATATCGTGACATGTCGCATTTTCACGACTTAAGCAGGAGAGAGAAAGCAAGTTAGAAAAGTGTCACGATATCGCGACATGTCGCGATTTTCACGACTTAAGTAAGAGAGAGAAAGCAAGTCCTAGGAGAAGTGTCACGATTTCGTGACAAGCGAGAAAAGAAAGTATGAAGAAAAGAAGTGTCGCGATTTCGTGACAGAAGTGAAGACGAAGTCTACAGAGGAGAAGTGTCACGATTTCGCGACAAAAGCAGAAAGGAGGTCGACGAAGGGAGAAGTGTCGCGATATCGCGACAAAAGCAAAGTTGATGCTGACAAAGACAGAAGTGTCGCGATATCGTGACAAGAGCTTAGTTGAAGTCGACAAAGGCTGAAGTGTCGCGATATCATGACAAAAGCCAAAAGAAAGTGTACGGTTGCAAAGGTGTCACGATATCGCGACATGTTGTAGTTTCACGACAAAAACTATAGAAGAGTTACAGAGGCGATTGAAGCCGACAAAGTTAAATGTGAGCCGACGAAGATTAGGGTTTGCAATCGACGAAGTTTAGGGTTGTGCAGTCGACTAAAGATCAGGGTTACAGTCGACTAAGATTAAGGTTTTGATCTTGAAAGTGTTATTATAAAAGGTAGGCTATTTTGAAGAGTTGGGTGTATCGTTTGTTGCGACGTTCGTAGATAGAGCGCAGAGTGAGAAGTTCGATCGTCGAGAGCAGAGTGCGAAATTCGATCGAAGTGTGCAGAGAGGGCGAAGAGAGCACATAGGGCAAAGACGAACGTGGAGTGCTGTTGTATGGGCATAGAGTGTGCGAAGACAGTGCAGAGTGTGTGCAGAGAGACGACTGAGAGAAGATGAAGTGCGTCTGTAAGAGTGCAGAAGATGTGTATGTTTCTTGAACAGTTTTGGACAGGTTTCGGTGGGGACTTGTGAGCAGATTTGGACAGGTCCTAGCAGAGGACTTGTGAAATGAGTTTGATAGTTCTATCAGAGAACTTGAGGACAGAGGTGCACTGGTTCTATGAGAAGAACCTGAGGACAGATTTGGCAAGTCTTTGAGAAGGCTTGTATGCAGAGGATTGATTTGTTCAAGAGTTGGACAGATCTGACAGACAGAGGAAGACTTGTACTAGACCGACTGACTATGATTGGTACAGATTGTTGAGCTACTGTGGACGTGATCATAGAAGGCAGAGGTCTCTTAGGCTAAGCATTGAAGATAGGAGGTCTTCGGTGGAAAGGAGTTCCACATGCTGGCAAGAGGTAGAGGCAGTTGATCTTTTGAGGGATCATTTCCAGAGCAGAGGGGAAGGTATCTCCTTTGAGCTAGAGGCTCATAAATTTTGATTGGGGGAAGGTATCTCCTTTGGGCCGAGGCTCATAAACATTGTATTTGGGAAGGATTCCCAAAGAACTTTGAGATAACTTTTAGAGAAAAGTTTTTGTGGATGTAGCCCAACCATTTTGGGTGAACCACGTTAAAAATGGGTCTTCAATGTGTGATGATTTCTGTCTTGATTAATGTTGTGTTGATGCCACTGCTATCTAAAGTTAAAATTATTAATTGGTTAAGTCTTATACTGTTCACCCCCCTCTCAGTATAAGCTTGTGTTCTTCACCCTTTCCCTTCACTATAAACACCTCTAAAGAACAACATTGTAAAAAGTTGTAATCCAAGATATGATATGGGAAATACAATAGTACCTAATGAATCTAAGAAAATAAATAAGAATCCAGCCACCTCGCACAAGCCTATAGAGAAAATAATAGGGCAAGCACTGGAAATAAAATATGAGTTGCCTAGAAGCATTGAAGATGAGGCTGACGAGGTCAATGACCCTAGGATGGAGAAGAATGGGATGATGCTGAGGGAATAATATCATAAGAAACAAATAGAAGCTAAAGAAGATTCTTTTATGGTAAGGGTATCAAGCGTCGGTCTTGCCCAATACCTCCTTGTTATGACCCCATCCTAAAACTAATTTTGTAATTCTCATATGATTATGTAATGACCCCCCTTACAACATGGGGACCCCTTTATAATGTTATTTTGTAATACTTTGTAATGGTATGTGGCAAGTGAGGCACCTAGACAAGTGGACCCATTTCATTTAACCATTATCAAGAACATAACTAATGTTTGGTAGAAGATTCTAGCTCAATTCAACTCTTGAGCATTAGGTTAGGGTTGCAAGAAGTGTATCTTTAAAATACATGGGCTCATGAACGAATGTATATTTTTGCAAATTAATTAAAGTATTAAAGGAGGTTTCCCCCTTGAAGAGGCCTATGATTATATATTGTTTTGTGAGATTATTTTAATTTTGCATTTATATTTTGTATTGCAATATATTGTTCTTTCATGAAATTCTATTTTAATTGCAATATTTATGTGAATGAGTTTATTTTTATTAGAAGGTTCTTAACAAGTGGTATCAAAGCACTTTCTAGGGTCGAGTTCCATTGTGACTGTGACAATTCTTGCCCTTCCATTTTGATTGTTAGGTATAAATTTCCCATATTTTCAATTTTCTACTTGTTTCCTTACTAAAAAAATAAAAAACAACTCTTTTTTTTGCATTAGTTTATTAGGTTAGAAACCCTATGTCGAGGGTTTTAAAATATCATGGAGGAGCTATAGTTATTGGCTAAGCTAGATTACCTCATAAAGCATCTAGTGAAGTGAGGGGTGATTAGGCTCCAATACCCAGGCCTTAGACAACACCCATCTACAAAATTGAGCTCCCACATATCTTTAGGTATATTGGGAGACCCCCTAGGATTAGGAGAAACCTTTAGCCCTAGAAATATTTTTGGCCTTGTATTATCCATAGTACATCAGATATAGTATCCAAAAATATTACCCTCCCATACTATTAGAGAGGCAAGTAGTGTGCTCAAGGGTATGCATGGAATCCTCCTTGAGTAGTGGCTTGAAATATTGGTCCGAACACTATCGTTTATCATTGTGGTATAATAAAGGGTCTATGGATAGTACATACACCCTAGCTTAGAGTACCCTATTTTTTGAATGTTAAACCTACAAAAAAATCCTATTCTATCAAATTTTAAAACCTACAACCAAATCCTACCAAAAAAATTAAGCATATGGAGGAGACTTCCCTATCCTAGAATTACTACATGAAATAGCTGAAATAAGTTGGAGAGAAACATAATAATCAAGATAAAAATAGTCAAATTCAGTAATAGTCAGGATAACTTTATGAGTGTTAGTAATAGTTGGGTATAATTTTAGTCAGAGTCAGTAATAGTCAGGACAAAGTTACCAGTTGCCAGTGTCAATAACAATTGCATGTGATAATCAAAATTCATAATATATTGGGAGTTAGAACAATGTTAGTAACAAAATGGTGTTAGTAATAGAACAATGCCATTAATAGAAAAGTGTTAGTAATAGATAGTGTCAGTGATATAACAATATCAATAATAGACAATGTAGAGTCTCATAAGGGGTTGTTTGACAAGAAACCAATTTTCTAAGTGAACCAAACCTCTAGGAGAAAAACCTTGAAGACAACACTTTCCCTATAAAAAATTTTGGGGTGCCCAAAAACAATGTTGTGATATATAGCTCATTACGATTGTCTTGTCGAGTTGATCAGTTTGGTATATAGCCTCCATGTACTTTTTTGGTGTCAAAAAATATTATTTTGGGGCCTAGTCCATTACAATTATCTTTTTGAGCTGATCATTTTGATATATAGCATCCAAACACTTTTTTTGGTTCCTTACTAAAAATAGTAACTCCTAGAATAACACTTCTATTTTTAGTAAGTTAGTGGAAGTGGTTCAAATCATACCAAAATGGCTAGCGAAACTAGAGGACACCAAAAGGAGATAGAACAAAACACTTTTTGTAGGAAATGCATACCATCGTTAAGTACCCTTAGTGATTTTAAAATGATGAAGGAAGAAGTAACACTTTTGAGAGGTGAACACATGATATCCAAAGCTAATATGGAAGAAAAATTTTTAGAGGTTGAGGAGAAACTTAGGGACAACCTAAAGGTGTTTGAGCATCATCATAGTGACCAACTAGGTGGTAGTACCACCATTAGAGAGAAAGGTATTTATAAGGAGAAGGAAGGCTATCATTCTATTTTTGACATAGATACTCCATTCAAGATGCCTAAATTAGAATTTTCTAAGTTCAACGAAAAGGATGTTGATGGGTGGTTATATCAAGCAAATCAATTCTTCAAACTTCACAATGTCCCTAAATATTTGTGGGTCACTATGGCATCTTTCAAATTTGAATTTGAAGCCTTACAGTGGTATCAATGGTTACAAAACATAACTCCTAACCCTTCTTGGGAAGATTTTGAGTCACAATTACTCACTTATTTTGGCCCTAGTGAGTATGAGGACTTTACAGGAGCATTAACCAAACTAAAACAAACCTCTATGGTTTGAGACTATCAGACCCAATTTGAGAAACTGGCTAATAGGACCAAGGGATTGAATGAAGGATATTTTTAAGATTTGTTTCATCAGTGGCTTGAAATATGATATCAAGGCTAAGGTCAAGATGTTCAAACCATAATCTATGATGCAGGCCATAGGATTGGCATGATTGGTCGAAGAAATTTTTTTGGCTCAAAGGAGGTCACCTAAATTTCCATAGGCCAAACCCACATTTCCTTCCAAGTTCACATCCAATACTAGAAATAAATCTACCCCCTACAAGCACTTGACTACAGAAGAGATGGATGCTTGACGTGCACAAGGCTTATGTTATAATTGTGATGAAAAATATTTACCAGGGCATAAATGCATCCAAAAGAAGTTATTTTTGTTGGATGTAGAGGAGTCATTAAGTAGTAAAAATATTGATGATGAAGTAGAACCATAAAAGGAACCACCTCAAGATGAGGGTGAAACACAAGAAGAACCACAACCAAAAATTTCTATCCATGCTCTTGCAAGAATTACTACCCCTTAGACAATGAAAGTAGTAGGATTTTTCAAAGGCCAATGTCTTACAATTCTCATTGATTCAAGAAGTATGCACAACTTTATTGATCCTCAAGTCACCAAGCAAGCCAATTGTTACATACATGCATGCAACTCCTTTGAGGTTATGGTGGCAAATGGTAGAACTTTGCCTTGTAAAGGCAAATATCGCAATGTTAAGTTGAAGATAGGGGATTATGAACTCAAAATGGATATATTTTCTCTTCAACTAGGAGGATGTGATATTGTGATAGAAGCTCAATGGTTAGGTACTTTGGGAACCATCACCTAGAACTTTGTAGAGTTATGGATGCAATTTTCATAGAATGGTAGGTCTCACACTCTTCATGGTTCACAAGCAGGATCTCCCTAGATTATTAGTTCAAACCATATGGAGAAGTTGTTAAAAAAATCTTCCCATGGGGTAATCACTCAGATATTTTTAATACAACCACCAATTTCAGTAGAGGAAAAACTCCTAAAAGGTTTGCAACTCATTCTAACTAAGCATGATGCAGTTTTTGTAGAACCGATAGAATTACCACCTTGATGCTCCCATGATCATGCAATCCCATTGATACCTAGTATTGTGCCATCTAACATCAGATCTTACTAGTAACCCTATGCACTTAAGTCAAAAATAGAGAAATTAGTATAAGAATTATTAAAATCTAGAGTCATTCAACCTAGTAACAATCCTTATTATTCTCTAGTCCTATTGGTTTGAAAGAAATATGGGTCCTGATGGTTGTGTATAGATTTTTGTGAGCTCAATAAGCTCACCATTAAGAATAAATTTTCTATCCTAGTGGTAGATGAATTATTGGATGAGCTACATGGTGCTATGTTTTTCTCAAAGTTAGATATTTGCTTGGGTTACCATTAGATACAACTCAAGGAGGAGGATATTCCCAAAATAACATTTCACACTCATGAGGGCCATTATGAATTCTTGGTTATGCCATTTAGCTTAATAAATGCACCCTCCACATTTTAGAGCCTCATAAACAACATCTTTTTCCCATTCCTTCGCAAATTTATTTTAGTTTTCTTTGATGATATTTTGGTTTATAGTTGCTCTTGGGAGGAGCACCTCATCCATGTGGATTAGACTCTACAGCATTTGGCTTAGCATCAAATTTATGCTAAGAGGTCTAAGTGTTCTTTTGGGTTGACCGAAGTAGAGTATTTGGGACACATTATCACCAAATATGGAGTTAAAGTTGACCCTAAGAAGATTCAAGTTATTCAATATTGGTTAAAGCATCACACTCTTAAGGATCTTTGCAAATTTTTAGGACTCATAGGGTATTATCATAAATTTGTTTGAAACTATGGTAAAATTGTTGCTCCTTTAATGACCATGTTAAAAAGAATTATTTTACTTGGACAAGCCCTATTGAGTAAGACTTTCTTTGACCTAAAGCATGCTATGACAACCACTCCAATCTTAGTAATGCCTAATTTATCCAAACCTTTTGTAATTGAAAGTGATGCTTTGGGCAATGGCATTGGAACCATGTTGATGTAGGAGGGAAGACCATTAGCCTTCACTAGTAAAGCACTTTCAGGTCAAAATTTGGGTAAATCAACTTATGCAAAGGAGATTCTCACCATTCTACATGCGATTAATCATTGGTGACCCTATCTCATTGGGCATCATTTTCCCATCAAAACAGACCACCAAAGTCTCAAGTACTTCCTAGAGCAATGGGTCACCACCCCAAAACAATAAAAGTGGGTCTCTAAACTCATGGGCTATGATTATGAGATTATATATAAAAATAAAAGGAGAACATTGTGGCTGATGCACTCTCTCACCAATTTGAGGCTCAAAGTATGCTATGTATCATCTCTTCACCCATACCTTAGTGGATTAATTCTCTCAAAGAGGATGTGCTCAAGGACTCAAGATTGTAAAATTTGATTGCCACACTTCAAATAGTGCCTACCTCATGTTTAGGATACACTTAGGATGGACAATATTTGAGATATCTTCAATGCCTTATTATTCCCCACACTTCTCAACTATGGGAACTCATCTTGAAGGAAATGCATGCTTCACCAACTATAGGCCATTATGGGTTCCTCAAGACTTATGAAAGGATTAAGTGTACTTTCTTTTGAAAGAAAATGAAGAAGGATATTCAAATTTTTATGGAAAACTGTAACATATGCCAGTGGATGAAATGAGAAATGGTGCATTCCTCTTGAACTCTTCAACCCTTTCTCATTTAAGAACAAGTATGGATAAATATTTTCATGGATTTTATTGAAGGGTTATCCAAGTTAGGAGGTAAATAAATTATTTTGGTGGTAGTGGATCATCTCACAAAGTATGCTCATTTTTGTTTCCTCTCCCATCCCTACACGACCTCAATAGTAGCCCAATTTTTTCTAGATTCTATTTTTTCCTTCATGGCATGCCTACATCCATTGTGTCTGATCGAGACCCTACCTTCACTAGTCATTTTTGGAAAGAATTGTTTAAGTTGCAAGGAACTTAACTCAAAATGAGTTCATCCTATCATCCACAAATGGATGGTTAGACAAATAGTGATTGTAAATAAATGCTTGGAGACCTACCTTCATTGCGAGGGTTATGCATAAGGGGTCAAACCCAAAATGTACTTGTAAAAAATAGGTGAATTTGTTTCAAAACTGTGGTAAATCTTGGCCAACCTAACATCGAAAGCAATGGTGAATTACCTTGGTTTCTGGAAAAAATTAGGAAAAAATGGCAACTCTGATAGTTTTTCACGGATCGATTTTGGTCTGATGCATAACTAGGTTTGGGTTTAGTCTGATGCATAACTAGGTCCAGATCCAGTATAATGCATAACTAGATCCAGATCCGGTCTTATGCATAACTAGATATGGATTTGGTCTAATGTATGACTAGATCCCGATTCGGTTTAATGCACAATAAGGTTTGGGTTCGGTCTAATGCATACCTAGGTCTAGATCCAGTTTATTGCATAACTAAGCTCAGATTGGGTCTGATGCATACTACGGTTCGATATTAGTTCTAATGCATTATAATATTTGGGTATCAGTTTTGATGCATAATAAGTTTCAAGATTCGGTATGATGCATAATAAGGTTTGGGTTTCTGGTCTGATGCATAATAAAGTTCGAGGTCTGGAATGATGCATTATAAGGTATGGGATCGGGTCTGATGCATAATAAGGTCTGGGGTCAGTTCTGATTCATAATAAGGTTCGGGGTCATATATAATGCATAATAAGGTTTGGGTATAGGGGTCTGATGCAGGATAAGGTCTAAGGTTGGGTCTAATGTAGAATAAAGTTTGGGTGTCGGGTCTGATGCTGAATAAGGTTTGGGTGTTAGGTCTGATGCATAATAAGGTTCAAGGTTGGGACTTATGCATAATAAGATATAGGATTAGGTTTTATACATAATAAGATCCAGGGTCAGGTCTGATGCATAATAAGATCCAGGGGGGTCAGGTCTGAGGCACAATAAGGTACAGGGTCAGGTTCTGATGCCCAATAAGATCCAGTATAGGGCCTAATACAAAATATGGTTTGATATTGGGCCTGATGCATAATACAGTCCATCGTTGACCACTTGCCATGTGTCACATAATGGCTCACCCATAATGCATATCAAATACAATTTTTCCATTTGTCGACTTCGTCCATTCTTTCTATAAAAGGGCATTAGTGTCATTTTTTGAGTTCATTTCTATGATTGCACCCAACTAGAGCAAATTGTTATCGAGCAACCAATTTCTCCTATTTTTCCTATTTCCAAGTTTCCAAATTCTAGCAATGGCCACCACTTCCACCCCTATTCCAAATTTTAAGAACCCTTCTTGCACATTAATTTTAGATTTTTTAATTACCCCAGGTACAAACTTATCATGGTTAGAAGATGTAGGTTTGACAACCTTGGTGTCAATGCCACATTTCAAAACTGATAAAGTCCTCTTGCAACATATTATTAGCAATTATGACCATGACAAGGCCATTTTAAAAATGAAGAACACATAATAAAAATATGTCATTCACCATCATAGTTGCAAACATTAACAAATTGACAAATCTTCCTTTTGGTTATTGTCCTTCAATGTCAACAAAATGCCAACTCTCTACAAAAGAGAAAGGTTACCTCAAGAAAACGTACCAACTCAGCACAAAATATTTGGTGGGTATAATTCTTGTGTTTTACAATTTTTTAATGCTAAAAATTTCAAATTTATAAATTGTTATCTAATTTTATTTTTGTAGCTTCCATCACCAAGTCAAAAAGAGGGTTAACAATCATCGATGTTAAGAATCCAACTCTAAAGGCCATTATTGAGTTCTTCCAGGTAAGATTGATTCTACTTGGAATATCAAAAATTCCATTTTGGGCACTTTCATATGTTATTCGTTGTGAGCATCATGAAAGGTTCAACTGGTGCACCTATATTGCAAATCGCATCAGGGCCGAGTTGCATGCGATGCAATTGCAAACTAGCAACAACCCATTATGGGCACTATTAATTATATTTTAGCTCTTTATTTTTAATTTTTTTATAATTTGCAAGATACTCCTGCTCCAACTATAGTGCATGCAACACTGCAAGCCATTTCCTTGACACCATATGAATTGAAGGTAATCAGTTCATCTTTGACAATCAAAAAGTATTTTATATTTTAGTACATTTTTGTTTTTAAATTTTTCTTTTTATATAAATGCAGGGTAGGGTAGCCACAATAAGGAGTAAACAAGATTCTACCAATAGGAATCATAGGCCAGAGCAAACTGGTGATTCTGAGGACACTAGATCAAAAATTTCACCATTACAAAGGGCACCAAAATGTCTGATACAAGCTCCTTCACTTGGTGGATCTCGTATGCCTAAGTATACACAAAATGTGCAGGCTGAATCTAGTGTGGCCACACCCTACCCCATCGGTGCCCCAATTCAATAGATTTCATCATCTTCAGGCAAAACAATGTGTATTTACTTTGAATTAATTATTATGGATATTTTCTATTTAATTTTTAGAATAATATTAACAAAAAAAAATTATGTTTTCAGTCGCCTCTCAATGAAAAACTATGATAATGAGAGGCCATATGGTGCCATCTCTTCCACCACAACAACAACACCTGCGTTCACAATAATGACAGGCACAAGCACAACCTGGCCCTACACAAATGAGAGGCCAAACGTGGATTGGAAAAGAAAATTCATAGAGATCACATCCAGCTCGAAGTTTCAGGCCTAGGTTCTCATATTTTACATTTCACACTTCTTCACAGGCACCAAAAGTTTCATTTGTTGGGTTGGATAATATCCAACTTGATGACGATTTTCTGTTGTAGGAAAATATTTTAGGTTTTAAAGCAATAGATGTGCTTCAAGATCCACTAGGTGAAGCACAACAATAGGAAGCCTCTGCAACTAAGCATAGATCATTCCCAGCTTCGGAAGGAAATGACCCTCATCCTCAAACTGAGGATGACATTGTTAATTTTAATGAAAATATTTTAATGGTTGAAAAGACATAAGCAACAATGAAACAAATTATCCTTCAATATTTGCAAGAAATGAAGGATTGGGAATATCGGGCCAAGGTTCTAATAAAGCATATAAATACCCGATATAAGAATTATGTAAAAATAGATTCAATCTATTATTTGGTTCAATGTGAACCAAAAAATCTTAGTGGCTTGCTGAGTTAGGCCACAACAGGAACATTAAATTCTAAAATTGTTTATGATGATGATGTTTTAAATGTTGTTGTCAGCAGATTAGAGAATATTAATGTTGAAGCCCAAGATTTTTATAACCAATGGGCTTCTAATAAAGAAAATTGTGTACTTGATGAGTCTTCCAGGGATGTGGCTAAGGTAAGAAAATCTTTATTTATTTTTTATTTTGCTTTTGCACTTTATTTTTCAGTCAAATTTTAAAAACTTAAAAATGCAAGTTAATAGTTGTTAAATTTTGCCAATCTTTGTATATTGTGTGCATATTTTTTGCAAGCAAATTTTGAAAACTTAAAAATGCAAGTTAACAACATGCAAGTTAATATCAATGCAGCAAAAAAATTTCTTAATATAATGGAAATGAATAAATAAATACAATTAAAAGTTGCGGATAATAATCATTTGAGAAAATATATTAGGGAGAAGCTCCATGAAGATCCAGATGTCGTACTCCAGTACTAGAAAGAAAAAGAAAAACTTTCAACAATACTCGAATATCCAAACCAGTAAGAAAGTACACTATTGGGAAGTATTGTGAAAGGTCAAGAAAATCTACTCGGACTTGGTGCGCTACCGGAACAAGGAGCTAAGCAATGAGGTAAAGGAAAAGAAGTCATTTTTGCAAGTGAAACTGATGTAGCTATGCTGAAATAAGATATTTTACAATGTAAAATCGTTTTGAAGTTGATTGCAGTCAATGATTTTGTACAATGTAATATATTTTCAATTGTATTAATGAAAACTATATTTTCTAAATTTGTGTCTTCAATCATTCAAAGGTTGTTTGCATTTGTAATTTTATGTTGTTTTTCTAGTATTAATCATCAATATTATTTACTATCTTCATCTCAAACATCAAAAGAATATTTTTGTTGATCATAATTGATACATTAACAATACAATACCAATATTGTGATATAAAATAAAAGACAACAATTTATTAAGGCAGTTCAAATAGTATGATAAAAAACATTCAATTTTTAAAAGCATCATGTGATATAAAATATACAATTGTTATAAGCATAATTTGAAAAAGTAAATTTTTGAAATCTTGTACATTTGAAACAACATTTTGAAATCTCGAATGAAAATTTCTCAACATGTGAAACAACATTGTGAAATTTGTAATGAACAAATGTTGTGAAATCTGATAACAAAGAAATTCAAAAGTTACATTGTTGTGAAACATTGGAAAACTCAAAATTTAGGTAGATAAAACAAACATGTTTCAACTTTTCTAGAATCAATCTATGAAGATACCATTTGATCACTAGAAGCATCATTATCCTCCTTTTTGATCGTGTTCGTAATACCCCTTTTGTCTACAATTGAATTCCAGTATGCTAATGCTTTGTAATATGGAAATTTGTCCAGCTAATATGATGACACATAAATTCTTAAACAGTTTTCCAAATTTTTGTCCAACCTATTGCGGAGCTTAGATTTAATAAACTATAGTGCACTAAAAACCCTCTCATCTTCCACAGATTCCAAAATCATTGTTTGACATAATTCATATAAACAAAAGTATTCACTAATCGTATCTTGTAAGATACTACTTGGATACAACTTTTGCTACAAATGTGTAATGGAACCAGTATCATGGATATTAGTCAAAAGTGATGCTTGATGAACTATTGTTCTTCCAAAATGTTGTGACTATTATCTTAAAATATCTTTGTTGAGTATACTTTTTATTTCAACACCATTGACTTCCACACTTTTATTGAAATGCTCGATAAGGTTACCCATATATTTAATAAGAAACTCTTTTGTAAATTTTTAATCATTACAAGAACCCTAAAAAAAAGGGTTAACAACACCCATGGCCTCAAGAAACTCATGTCTTTGAAACCGATGTCTTATCTCTTTTATCAATGATTTTGCTATGTTGAACAATTTTTTTTGGTATTGTGTAAAACAACTTCATACCTATTGTGTGTTACACAAACTCTTTCAACATTGTCAGTAACTACACTTGAATGCCTTTCATAAAAATATAAAGGTATTATATTTTCACGAACATTAATACAAATATTATCATTAATTTCAAACTTCAAAAAACTATTTGCATCTTTCATGTTTGTCAATGTTTTCCAACTTTCAAATAAGGGATCTGTAAAATCTGGTTTGGACACATATAACCTGTCAATAATCACACATATTTGCTTTCTCATCCTCATGAAATCAATGATATAGATGGATCTCTCTTGTGCAAGTTTAGTCAATATGTTCATTTCTTGTAACATTGGAAGAATACCACATAATGTTAAAAGATTTTCCAAGTTAGTCAAATGAAACAACATATCGTTTGCCTTATCAATTGCTCTACTATTTGCATACATAAACCTTGTTAAAGATTTATATTTTGTAAAAACTTTGAGTGCAGGTTTATACAATGAAATCCACCTTGTATCCACATCTTTCAACAATTTTTTTCTTCTGTAACTCCTAGTGCAAACTGTTGAAACTCTACAAACCTTTTAGGATTGTAAGAAAAATAAGAATGCATTTCACGAATGATATATTCCACTTTAGCAACATTGTGAAAATTTCTCATGATTTTATAAGCAATATTCACTCAATGAGCTATGCAATGGATGGGTATCATATATAGGGAAACTAAAGTTTGGAGTCGAACACATAGGTCATTCTTGTGCCCTTGCATTATAGCAGAACCATCAGCTCCAATGTAAATTAACTTTGTGGCTATGTCAATATAATTCAATCTTGTAATTTTCTTTAAACTAGTCAAAATAACATTATAGATGTTTTTTTGTATTTGATATTTCAACCATCTTATGTAATCCTAGTAAATTAGTCCTTACATGATTTTGAAATGTGTACACATACATGCAAATCCATAATGTGTTATCCACATCCGTCACCTCATCAATATAAAGTGAAATGAATCTGGCATGTTTTACCTACTCTCTTAGATATTCCTTCTCAACTAATGATAGATATTTTACCATTTTCCAACCACTTCGATCTGACCATTGGAAACTAGGAAGTTTTTGCACATCAACTAGTTGATAAAGATGCTTATAATCAATAAAATCGTACATGGGTCTACCCTTTTTGAGAATACTAAATACAACAACAAACTGCAAATTTTTTGAAGTCAAAATGATCTTCTGCATTTTATGAAATTGGGTTTCAATCGTTCCACCTTTCTCAACAAGGAATTTTTGTTTCTTTAAGTGATTCTCATAATCTATTGCATATCTAACATTCATACATTCTGATGCATCCTTCCACATAAAGGATTTTGTAATTTTACCATCACTTCCTATAAATTTTACATATACTTTGCCAGCATGTTTTTCTATTGTATCTTTCTTAGTTTGCAACCTATGATCCTTACCTAGTTTCCAACTAAAAATTTTGCATTTGCATTATTTTTTATTGACTTGATTGTCTTCAGTCAAGACCACCTCAATCCAAGGAAACTTTTCTGCCCATTCATTCTTAAATGATCTTCCAATAATCCAATTAGAATCTATCTTCCTCTTTTTATAGTTTTTGCTTGAAGATTCATAAGAAGTTTGTAGTGTATTTGATTTATCGCTTTCATTTTCAATTTGCATATCTTGGCTAGGAATATCTTCAAGTGATTGTGGGATGTCATTGGTAAGAGAACTTTCTTTAGAAGACATCTCTTGGTCAATAGGGTATTATGCATAGTAGCATACAATAATATTATTTACCATTTTTGGATTAGAAAAAAATTCATATTGTTGAACACTTAGTGACAACTAACTATTTGAGGAAGAAAGTGGTATTGAAAATTATTACAAAATATATAACTAATTGTTTATAAGTCAAAAATAATTTGTAACTAGAATTTTCATCGATGTCGATGGCTTGTTTGATTTCGACATATGACTAAAATATTTAATGATACTATTTTCAACAAAATATTTGGCCCCCTTATTTCCATTATCAGTGGGTGACATTTTACTTGTAAAGAAAGTATTTTTCATTTTAGAAAAGTAATAAAATGTTAAAGAGATGTTACTTCTCAAAGCCTCAAGATAATATTGTAATTAAAATAAACAAATGGTCGTCGTTGGAAAATAAATACATGTTTCCTACCATGTTTTATTGTGATTTTGTTAGTGTATGCCACTACTACGTTTTCTGGTGATAACATTTGTAACTGATAAGAGCAGACAAATATGCAATATACAAATTCAAATTAAATTCAAAAAATAAGTTCTCTATGTAAAAAATAACTAGAGATACATATATTAAAAAAATAAGCATTTACCAAAGTATTTACCTATTTATAATATTATCATAGAAAAACATATCTGAATAGAACATGGCAAAAAAGAGAACCTGGTGTAGAGCGCGATCTGGAAATATATTCTGATGAAAAAGAGGGTTCAGATATTGGTGTTGAAGACATGCAGAACAGGGCAAAATAGAGAAAAACATGGGAAATAAAGCATTGAAATATTTTTAAATAAATGATAGAAAAATAGCAAAAGAAAAACCTACAATTAGCTAATAGAAAAACAAATCTTATTACTATATTTAGAATATCTTAAGATAAATAGATAACCTGGTGCAAAATGCAATCCGACAATCAATCCTAGTGTATAACAAGGTCCGAAAATCAGCCTTGAGAAAATAGGGTTCGATTTGTTGCAAAATTGGGTTCGATCTATTGCAAAAATGGGTTTGGATATTGATTTGTTGCAAAAGTGGGTTTGAATTTCAGTTTGTTGCATAACTAGGTCTCGTCTGTTATAGAACTAGGTTTGATCTGTTGCAATATTGGATTCGATCTATTGCAAAATTGGGTTTGGATGTCGATCTATTGCATAACTAGGTTCGATCTATTGCAAAACTAGGTTCGAATGTCGATTTGTTGCAAAACTGGATCCAAATATCGATCTATTGCAAAACTGGATCTAGATATCGACTTTTTGTAGATATGGGTCCAGATGTCGATATGTTGCATAAATGGGTCTGAATGTCGATTTGTTACATTTTTAGGTCCATATATCGATTTGTTTTCATATATCGATCTGTTGCAGAACTAGGTCTGATTTGTTGCAAAAGTATCGATGTCGTGTTAGATTTATATAGTGGTATACTTGGAAAACTTTGTGGTATAATTTTATAATTTTAAAATTTTTGGGTGAAAAGTGTCCTCATTCTGGCAAAAAATGATGGTGAAGTTTTATAAAAATCCATAATACTATTATCAATGAACGGTGAACCAACACCTTAAAAAAATCCAAAAATTTTGGGTGAAAGGGCCAACCTCCGGGTCCCCCAAACTCATCAATTTGAGTTTTCAAAAATGCAAATATTAGCCCAAATGGTGAATATTCACCATTGTGCATAATCTTGCTTTATTGATTTACCTTTGATAATCCTACATGGTGGACAAAGTGTCTTCCATTGGCCGAGTGGTGGTATAACACTTCCTATCACACTACAACCAAGGTTATTGATTTTAAAGTAGTTTATGGTTGGCCTCCATCAACACCCTCCTCCTACATTCTAGGCAAATCCAAGATCCATGTTGTTGATATCGCACTCAATCAACATATCCCAGTCCTCCATCAACTAAAGATGAATCTAGAATTGGCCTAGAACCATAGGTGCCAACAAGATGATCAACATTTTTTTAAGCATAGATTTGAAGTAGGAGATTTGATTTTTCCACTTGTAGCCATATAAGTAGTCCTCACTCTAGTTTCATTAGTGCTAAAATCTAGCTACTAAATATTATGGCCTCTACCAAGTCTAATAAGAATCACAATTATATATACTAGTGTGACTCATTGTTTTGGACCACTTATAGAAATCATTATATTGATTGATATATAGGGGTGATAGGGACTTATCCTTGTGCACAGTCCTTTAGGTATAGTCCTAAGAGTGGATAGTTATGGCAAAACCTCTAGGGTTGTTAGTGTTAGTGAATGATGGTGAGACACCACTAGCTTATTGATGGAACCACCATTTTAAGGGATGTCAAATCCTTCCACATTGGGGTGTTTTGGGAAGGTGACAATGTTTGATATTTGAATTGCAATAAGATAAGGTCACATGCCATCTTTATAGGGGCTATCTAGACTAGGCATATGATACATATCAATTAGTTAGAGTTAGACAATCATGATGGATGCATAATCATAGAGAGAGCAAGACTCCTTACACTATTATCATATGGGTTTATAGATTTAGCTACAATAACACTTCCTAGTGGAGCATAATTTGTAGATCATATTCTATATAGGGAGATAAAATTTTATTATATATGTATTGTTATAAGCCACAATTGGTAGATATAAAGAATTCAAGATATGGGAAGTCATGCAAGTTCTCTATGCAAGAATGTTTGTTGTTCTTCATGGAAATTATCTCTATGTTTCAAAGTGGGATGGACTTCACAAGGATATGATTTAGGAGTGATTACTCTCTATGGGTGGACCATCCAAGATGGCTATTTACACTAGCCCTCTTAGAGAAGGATATTTTGTTCAAACAAGAAGTAGAATGTAGATGAATTTATGAGAACTTGTATCATATTCTAGCAAGATAAATAGGATTGGAGGGGATAGACTAGGATCCTTCAACCTTTTTTTGTACTAGCACAACCTTGGGTAAGAATATAAATGGATTTTATTAATAAAATCTCCAAAATTAAATGACCTTATAAGAATCATGGTAGTGGCCAATTGGTTCTTAACATATACAATCTTTTTAGTATGTAAACATCAATACAAGGTAGTAGACATGATCTCTTATTTTGTCTAAAATATTATGAAGTATTAGAGGATGTATTTGAACATTGTGTTGTATCATGATGAATGAATAAAAACTAAATTCTCTATTAATCTCTTCAAGTTGATGGAATCCAATAGTTAGTTCTCAACTAAATGTCATCTGTAAACTAATGGACAAATAGGATCTTGGAGAATACTTGATTATTTTGTGTAAACAAACCAAAAAAACTACACCTCTTATACATGGTATAATTATCTTTAAAATTATAGAATGGGGGTCCAAATTATTACTCATAATTTGAGTTGATGATGGGTTAATAACCATTGAATTCATACATGATGATGGCTAGATACTTTGGTTGTAACCCAATAATTGTCAAGTTCCTAAACAACAATTTTATTAGCTAAAAATTATAGTGGATAACATGTTTTGTATGCATAAATGGATGAATTCCCACAAGTATGAGAATAAAAATGATTTTAAATACAAGGTGGTAGACAAATTCTTCATGAATATGGACCTAGAATAGTTTAAGTAATCTATAAGATCTAAGTTATTTTCTAACCAAATGATTTGATGGTCCCTTTGAAATCATAGATAGGGTAGGCAAGGCTCCATGTGATACTATTATGATAGTTCATTGAAGATAAGTGGATCCAAGGAAGTAGAAACCAATGAAAAATCCAAGCCATAAGGTGGACAAGTAGAGAAGGTAGTTGATAGGGTCTTGGTCATTTGCATAATTAGATTTGACAATAGGTTGCATAAAGAATTCCTAGTTATATGGGTGGATTAACCACCTTTTAAGGATATTTTAGAGTGGAATGAGACACTATGGATATAGGAGGACAAAATTTTGTATTTAAGGGAATCTCACCATTAAAATCTAACTCCACAAGTAAGTTAGATCTCCCTCAAGTAATATAGATCATGCCTTAGATAAAGTGGGTGCTAGGGATGGTTTTACAATGATTAGGGGATTTTGGAAAGGGGAATAGATTATCCTCATGTAAAAATAGGGATAACTACTTTATGAAGATCTCTAGATCAATGTGTGGATCTTAAGTAGATTCATATTCATGCCTTGTAGTGATATACGCTTAACATTTGAGTAGGAGGTTGTTGTTCAATGGAGTAGATGCCAAGTATGTAAAAGGTTATCTTGCATAAAGGCATATCTATAGGTGGAACACTATATTAAATAGTAGACAAGACCTTGGACAAGTTAGATAGATATGACTTTAGACAAGACCTTAGTGAGTTGGAAGACCTTGTTCTTAACATTTTATAAAAAAGGTGTAAATCAACTTAAAGGAGTTGCCAATATCACCCTAAGAAAGGAGAGAACCTTGAGTTATTCACCTAAGAATCAAGGGCATCATCTATTTTGAGTGGGGAGGCTATATAAGGTGTGTCCAATTGTAATACTTGAGCAACATAGAGTTGATTATGGATGAATTGATGGATTGTATTCTCTATACTTCAACATTAACCCACTAAGTGATTTATATACTTGAATATAAAACCATTATGATAAATATATTAAGGGAATTGGAATTGTTTATAGAGGTGGTCTATACCATCTCATATCAACTTTAGTTTTTGGGATTCTTGGTATTACTTATGACATCCTTCTATCTCAAATAAGGAGCTTAAGTGTTTGTGTGAATGCACCTTGTCTTATTGATGCAAGGTAAGGACATGGGACTTTCCCACAACCCAACTTAGATGACAAAAAAATCCCTTAATAGGGAATGTGAATGCAATGATGTGATATTTCAATTCAATAAACCCACCCAAGCTAGATTTTAATCTTAGCCTAATTGTTATGAGTAGATGTTTACATTAGGTGTTGAGGAAAAAGGTGGAACTTAGGTCTCAAGATCTACTATATCTATATCAGGTGGTAAATAGATATTAAAAACCTTCTAATAAAAACAAAATCATTTATATAAATATTACAATTAAAACATAATTTTATGAAAGAACAATATATTTCAATACATTGTGTAAATGCAAAACTAAATCAATCTCACAAAACAACATAGAATCACAAGCCTCTTGGAGGGGAAAATATCCTTCAATACTTTCATTAATTTGCAAAAATATACATTCATTCATAGAGCCATTTCTTTTAGAGATACACTTCATGCAATCCTAACATAATGCCATTTCTAGTTTGAGTTAAACAAATTGACCCTGTACCTGATTTTTCATAATATTTTTGAGAGAGAATACATGAAATATAGGATGGAGCTTTGATGTAGATTGTAGGGCCAATTTGTGGTCCATTTCACCAATCTATTGTAAGGTCTGGTGTACAAGTGTCTTAAATTAGAGTGTGAAAAAGTTAAGGTCAAAAGTAATGTATAGGTGTGCATACAAGTATGCAAGTGTCAAGTAGAGAAGCCAAGAGTCATGAGACTTGGCATCTGGAAAGGAATAGTCAAATATCCAAAGAGTCATTCTACTATGGCTGTTTAATACTCCATAAAGAATCATATCATATTTGAAGCATCAAGCATCAAGTTCTTATCATATTTGTAAGAGAAAGTGGAGTAATAAAAATTACATACATTTTGAGCAATTAATATTGTAAGTTGTTCTATATACTTTGTACATGTATGACTCAAGTTATTTATGTTCATATTGCTACTTATTAAATGAATGTTACTTGCTATATTATTAGCCTTGATATACATATTAATTTGATCATAATTTTCTATTCATATTATTATCTTGACCTTATTGTATTGTGGCTATAATATTATTTGATCTTGTGACATTTAACCTGTGGTATTTATGGTAGAATTAAGTCTTGAAATTTATCAAACTAAACAAATATCCTATACCTACATGCCCCTTATTTTATATTTTCAAATAGATTCTTTGTCCCTAAAATAGCAACATTCAAGGGAGAAAATTCTAAGTGAATATCAAGGGAAACCATTGACATCCAAAAACAAAATAGAAGGGCATTGGTATTTATTGGAAGAAGGAACTATGATCTATATATTTGGTTTCAAGGGAGAAATATTCATCCAACCAAAATATGTAACCAAAATGGTGGAATTTATTAAGATATTAATACAAGCGGATCTTATAGATTCTACCTATGAAAGTAGGCATAACAAATTGGAATTCTATAAAACCTTGTTCTAATTGGGACCAATCACCTTAGAGAAAATAAGAGTGATTGAAGAATTGGAAGTAAGGTTAAAAAAGTAGGGTTGGACCTTCTAAAGGATACATAGAACTATGACCCAAACAACAAGTTTATATTATGGTTGAAAAGCACTCACATCTCCATGGAATTTAAAAATGATCCAAGATCGAATCTAGAAAATATAGAAGTAAATAGGAAGGGTCCAACCCTTTACTAAAAATGGATTTCTTCTTGCAACGGGAGCCCCCCAAAAACATATATGAAAGTTTCTATGATAATCCTGTATTTAGAATAAATTAAAATATATGAAAGTTTCATCCTGTAGTGACAATCAGAGCCTCTATATAAAAAGGCTTAAGAAGCTTGGATGGAGTCAAAATAAAATCAAAGCATGGTGGAAATTCCACCAAGAAATTGACCAAATAAAAACACCTTATGGAGGCCTTGATATGGATGAATACTAGGCATTTAGTATGGCTTATGATCAAGATCATTTAGAGGAGGCATCATCTAGAGCTAATAAGGATGAATCTACAAAAACTAGTTTTGCCAAAAAGGTCATAAGGGCTTTTATAGGACACTTGAATAAGGAAAATATTTAGAGAGAATTAGAGGGGTCTTCATTGAAGAAACAAAGAATTATAATTTAGTAGGAATCATCATAAGAAGAAAATATACATAAATTATAAGATAAAAAGAGACTTATTAGTCTCAAGAGCTAGAAGCTAAGCCCAAGAATTATATAGAAAAGGAACAAGCATTAATGGAATAAAGTTCCATGGCCACATTAGTAACCATATTAGATAAAATAACTAGCTTAATGGAATTAAAGGGAGAAGAAGGGGTAATGCCTCTAAAAAAATCCCACAATTTCCTTAGAGGAATAGCCTTTGCTCTCAAAGGTAACAAATAGGATGAGAAAACCTAAAAAAATATTGTTATGAAAGAAAATAGCCCAAAAAAACCCTTTGACTAGTTAGGAAACCAAATAAAAAAAATCTAAATTTCTCCTCACAATATTGCCACTTTCTAACCTAAATCCCCTTGTGGCAAATCACCTACTGAATAGTTTTAGAGACTACAAGCTTCCACTCAAATAGATTTTCATTTTGTTTCCGATAATGAAGCATTCAAGATATCTAGAAAGGGTCCCTTGGTGTTAAAGAATAAAGATCAAATGATTGATAAATATTAATGAGGAGTAACAAAAAGTATTAATATAAAGAGATGCAAACCAAAGATATAATATGATTCAAGCAGGAAGCAAGAAAATTTATGGAATATGATTGTGAAATTTTTAAATTCAGGCTAGAAAAGATGGAAGCATCGCTAAAAATGATGATGAAGATATTAAAGGGTTCTAAAGAAGATATAAAAGTTCTCAAGCAACAAGTGGATAGATTATTTAAATTATTGGAGGATCAACCTATGAATTCCCTTATAATGGATAAGGAAAAATAGGTTGAAGAATTGTTAAGACAAATAATTGAGCAAGGGGCAACATTTTATGTGAAAATATGGAGTATACAAGAAGATAAATTAAAGGCTTAAAAAAGAAACATAATGGAACAATGGTAAAGAATGCAAGACCTGATCAAGGAAGTCACTACCACATACTGGGACCAAATTTTTAATATGGATCATCCAATCTATCATGTATTAAAATTCATCAAGGCAAGGGATAAATAAGAAGTGTAGGTTAGACAAGATAATGAATCCATCATGGCTAAAATCTCTACTATATTAGTAGAAGCTAATATATGTCAAGAAAATTTGATCCTAATGACCCAAGGTGAGTTGGAGGTTTCAATAATACTTGAAATATAGGTACCAATGCAGAAAATAATGGTCCTAATCCACAAGGAGAAAGCCACATATGCATGTGAATCCCAAGCTTTGCTATTGAACAATACTATGGTATGGTTTAGAGGTGAAATTAATATATTATTACAAGAGGGACTCCTCTCCCCTTATAATGAAATAAATGATATGATGATGAAATAATAATATATTTAGATCCTCAAAGAGTGTAAGGAAATTGGTATACCCTTAGAAAAAGAATTATAACCTCCGAGGATAGAAGATAGCATGCAAGCAGTTGAACCATTTCTCAATCTTAGAATCTAGACATATTGAATCACTACAAGTATCAGGAGCCTCCCCACAAAAAATAATATCAAAGCAAAAGTTACATTCAATTATTTCAAAATAATCCAATACCCATAAAAATATGAATGGGTGGCTATTAGACAAACTCTAGAGAAGCTTATTTTCTTATAATCCTATTTGATTAATATTTCTTTTAATTTTTTGTGTTTTTTGTTACAATAATTATGAGGAATTTTGACTTTGAGCCCAAGGATACAAACAACTTTGAGTTCTCCTTTAAGCTGGCTAGAAGGCCCCTATGAACTACCAAAACTATAGTGATTCATTACTACTCACTCATGACTAAGTAAATACCTGATCGTTGGTGATCGAAGTTTTGTCTAGCTTGGAGAAGAAGAGGTTGAGATAAATCTCAACAATCAATACCTATGCATGATTTTTCTTAGTAAAAATCTTGACAAATAAGCAAAGGAGCACTAAAGGATATTTCTTTTGGAATAAGTCTTGATGTAAAAGATTTTGTAATCCATGATGAAGTGCCAACAACAATAATTTTGACTAGTTTGTAAGATGACCTAGGATTCGAGATAAATACAAAAAATTCAAGCAAATACCCATGCTTAAGTCAAATCAAAAGCAACAGAGGTATATGGGTAAAGTTAATGCTTCCTCAACTTAGGAGACAAAGACCATATACTAGATCATGGCTTGATAAAATGTATTAGCCACTCATTCAAGATGAAGTATGGCAATGATAGTCTTAGGCCTGGTAGTTATTATAGTCAAAACACACTTCATTGAGTGACTAGAATCCCTAGGAAGTAGGTGAGATTGTTAGATTTAATCATAGATGATTTTGGAGGGAAATTTTCCCCTATTGTAATATATATAATTATGACATAGACTGTGGAAAGGATCAACAAGTTTACAATTGTATTCTTTTGTATGTTTTCTCTTTATTTCATTTTGTAAAAATAGTTGGCTCTTGGGAAGCTTGTGGGTAATCTCAAAATCCCACTTTTGACATCATCTTTGTAAAATCTTGCTTGCATATATATATACACACACAAGGGCATATGTAAAATTTTTGGTATAGTTATTTGTGACCTCTTGCTAACCTATTTTTGTGTGTATGTATTTGTTTGTGACCTCTTGCATGTTTTTGGATTTTAGTAAGTATATGTATGTGTGAGGGCCCTATGTCTATTTTTAGACTAGTCACTTATTTTAATTATCCTATGGGACTTGCCTTCTTATGCATGCATATAACTAGTAACTCTCATATATGCTTCAATGTGTCAAGGAGAGGAAGTGTTCACCATTGGTACCTAGCGTTCAAGCCTATTTTTATAAGAAGATCTTAGAAGATTTATTGATGTGTTGCCACCCCTTTTCTTTTTTTGAGTTGCTTTATTTTTATCTCTTGTACATATTTTCTCTTTGTTGAGTCCAAGTGAGCCTTAAAGATCACTTTATAACAAGGATATGGCCTTGTAAAATCTCTTGAAGGCCCTATGCTCTCAATTGTGGCCCTGTTGTGTCACTCTCTACAAGGTGCAATTGCCACATAAGGGAAAAAAGGAGATGACAACAAGAAGAAACATAAATATTTTACTTTGGATAGAAACTCATATGGGAAATAATGCTTTCACCTCAGAAGGTATATCATCAGATGATGACAATTGTCCCTCAAACAAACCTCACATTGGTATCCCATGGATCACATAGATGCTTTGCCCCCCCCCCCCCCCCCGCCCCCCCCGCCCCCCCCCCCCCCCCCCCCCCCCCCCCCCCCCCCCCCCCCCCCCCCCCCCCCCCCCCCCCCCCCCCCCCCCCCCCCCCCCCCCCCCCCCCCCCCCCCCCCCCCCCCCCCCCCCCCCCCCCCCCCCCCCCCCCCCCCCCCCCCCCCCCCCCCCCCCCCCCCCCCCCCCCCCCCCCCCCCCCCCCCCCCCCCCCCCCCCCCCCCCCCCCCCCCCCCCCCCCCCCCCCCCCCCCCCCCCCCCCCCCCCCCCCCCCGCCCCCCCCCCCCCCCCCCCCCGCCCCCCCCCCCCCCCCCCCCCCCCCCCCCCCCCCCCCCCCCCCCCCCCCCCCCCCCCCCCCCCCCCCCCCCCCCCCCCCCCCCCCCCCCCCCCCCCCCCCCCCCCCCCCCCCCCCCCCCCCCCCCCCCCCCCCCCCCCCCCCCCCCCCCCCCCCCCCCCCCCCCCCCCCCCCCCCCCCCCCCCCCCCCCCCCCCCCCCCCCCCCCCCCCCCCCCCCCCCCCCCCCCCCCCCCCCCCCCCCCCCCCCCCCCCCCCCCCCCCCCCCCCCCCCCCCCCCCCCCCCCCCCCCCCCCCCCCCCCCCCCCCCCCCCCCCCCCCCCCCCCCCCCCCCCCCCCCATACCACATGTTGCATTTGGAAAAGTATTAGTGATACTAGATGATGTAGATAGTGGACAATGAAAATAATACTTTCACATAATAATATTCACAATAAACATTTATTTTGTTTCTATTATTTCATAATATATTACACAATATACATTACAATATGTTATATTCCACCAGCCAATACTTGCTCATAGAATTAATATAGCAATATGTATCTTCATCTTAGAGACTCTTCAATTCTTGAAAGTATTTCTATTTCACCTTCATCTATATTTTCATCCCCTCACAATCTCATGGGAGATGAGTCTCTTCAATTTATCTATCTTATAATAATATCAAATATCAATTGATTACATAGTTCCAAATAATGTAATAAGGTCTAACAATATGTGCCTTATATAAGGTAAATATGAAAACTTATCATATAATTCTTTATTCTTCCTTTACTTACAACATATGGTGATTCATTTTTTAAAAAGAGAATCTGTTGGGTTCCTCCACTGACATAAAATAGTCAACAAAATATTGAATAAGTTATGTATTAGAGCATTTGAGATTCAATGGAAGATTATTCTTGTCATTATTTCTTTCAATTTGTTACATGGAAGTAATAATATTTTAAAAATAAATAAAACTTAAAATCATGCAAAATTTTGAATTCATAGCTTTCCTTCTCTTATAGACTATTTATAGGTATCATGCTTGTCATGGAAATTATCAAGTGTGGGAAAATTCTAGTAACTACTTGGTAACAATATTCGGATAGGCATGTAAAAATGATATGTAACAATGGAATTAATACAAAGGATCTAAATCAACTCATATTAAAATGGAAATATCTAAAATTTATGTTTATAAAACTTTATTTTAATGGTGCTACTAAAGTACACAATACCTTGCTATTTAATTTCACAATACAAATTTTGGCCACCTACTAAACACATAGTATTTTAAATAAACAAAGGAATATAATCTATTTAGTTGATTGATTAAGCTCTCTCATGTATGCAATGTGCATGTGTAATTTGGTTTTTAAACTAAATTTTTTCATGACCACTTCTATAATTATATTAGCTTACAAAGTAATCTAAATAGGGGTAGTGAGAACCAAGCTCATGGTTTCTTTCAAAATTCACCCTAGGCTAACCAAACTAGCTAGAAGCTTGTGCCATTTAACTAAGAATAACATGGAACCTCTTCTAGATTAAATGAAGGTATTATCATAGCCAAGGTAAAATAACTACCAAAATAGATGACCATGGGAATTGAAATCACAACCCCTCCTCATAGATAACAACACCAATGTATTTTAGTGAAGAGTCCATTTTATCGATAATAACGGGTTCCATAAATTTTGAATAATATTACATATTACATCCTTCATTTCAATTGCATGGCACATATTCCCATAGTTTTACCATATCTTATGCTAGCTATAAGTGCCACCCAAGGATGTCTATCTTCTTGAAACTTTTTTGAATCCTTGTTAACTAAGTTGGTATAGTCCTAGGGTGAGGAGGGAATGAAAATTCTCCTTAGATATATTGGCTCATCCCTACCTTACCCCACATGCTCTAACATAAAACTTAAGCCACCATGCACTAGGGTTAAACCCAGGCATGTTGAACAAAATACAAAGCTTGCAAGAACACCAATACACCACAATGGAGACACATGAGTGGATTATATTTAAAAATAATTAAGAGGAAATAAATGCCATAAACTAAATGATCCATGCTTTTACAATAATCAAAGGGATAACATTTGAAAAGAAACAAAGATAATAAAAAAATGAATTTTTACTTTATAACCTACAATATTTGGTTTAAAATCCATAAACATAGACAAATATTCATCTACCCTTTATGCCATAACTAATTCATGAAGCATCAAAAGATTATTTTTCATTATAATTAAAGTAAGCTAGAAATATGTTCTTTGCATTCCTAAGTGATGTTACTCTATACTTACTTTGATACCATGTTATATTTCACAATATTTTGGTGGAATTAATAGAAACAATCATAGCTCAAATATTATAGCATGGAAAACAGAGATCAAAAGGAAAGAGATATACTAAATGAGATATGGAAGGATGCCCTTAAGAATCAACATAAAAGGATAAAGATAAATATGGGACTAACATAATGGATTGGGTAAGAGAGGTGTATAAATACATTAGTAATTAATTGCATATTACATAAATATTAAACAAGATGACAATAGGATTGGATTATATTAAGGTTAGGGTAAAAGCATGGTGTTTTGATAATTTATTAACATATAGTTTTAATGTTGATAATTGATGACTTTGAAGGCCTCAAAATAAAGTCAAATAATATCATTTTATAATGAAAATTTATGGAGTGGTAGATATTGGAATGTAGAGTCTAAGAATATAATTTTCATTAATTTTATTATAATTATTATTATTTTTATTTATTGATTATTAAAGGTATGTAAAAGCAACAATTCTTGTAAAGTGGGGATTCTTTTGTGGATTGCAAAATTTGGGTAATTTTTTAAAGAAAATATACCATCTTTTGGGAGACATAGATTTCCATAGAGTTGTTAGATTTAGATAATTACTACAACATTTTGATCAAAGTTTGAAGAACTCTAAAACAAGTGGTTTGGAATTGGGCCAATATTAAGGGATACATGTCCTTTTAAGGTTAGTATTTTAAAATAGTGACAATGACATTTTTTCAAATCATATTTTGTTGTAAAAGCCAAAATTTGAGATATATTTAAATTTGGATAAGCATATTATTTATTTTTTGGTTTTATTTGGAAGATATTTGTGGGTGTACTTATTTATATGAAATTTTAGCATAAACTAATGATGAGATATATGTTTATGAAATCCTAGTTCATAAAACCTTAGTTTGCATTATCATTTGTATGATTGCAAGCTCATAAAGTTATCCATTTTTACTAGAAGGGGTGACATATCATCTATATACATAGAAAACACACCATATGCAATGAAAATTGATATATTGTATTGAATTTTAAAAAAATTCCTTTTGATACAATTTATAGGGTGTTTTACAACAAGAATGTTCCAATGAGGGTGTGACCCCATTTACAAAGCAAAAATGGTGTCTTCATTCTCCATGTGATACAATCAATGTGCATGGTGGGTTTTGTGTTGTGATAACCAATTGAGTTGAGTTGAACCTTGAGCCTTGAGTTGAGTTGTGAACCTGCACACATGTAAATAAGAGACCATTAGAAGCATCTATTTTCATGTTTAAGCAAAACCAAAATGAGCATAAGCAAATTGAAATGTAAATGTAATTAAAATGTGCAAATTTAAAAAATAGATGATGTGCATTCTTGATATGTAGATGTGCAAGGCTAGAGCAATTTTGGCAGCATGTCCTTATGATTTCTTATGCTCCTCTAAAAATGAAGGGAATGGGAGAGTGTTTGTAGAATTTTTGGACAAGGTGAAGGGGATGACATGGAGGTGATGTGGAAGTGATTTGGCACCAAGTGGAATAGGAGAAATCCAAGGAAAATATTGGGGAGGACACATGGAGGAATGTGCACCCTCCCCATTCAATAGCCTTGGGTGGGGTGACTTCTCACCCACCCAAGTGGCATTAATGCTTCTAGGAGGTGATGAGATATGCATGAGGGCTTGTGTACTTTGGATTATGTGTGCTCAATATAAAATTTCTTAAAAGTGCAAGGTGGAAGGTGAGAAGGACAAGTGGATTAATAAGGGAGGTTGACTTAGAATTTAGAGGTAATTTTAAATTTATGGAGAAGTGTATGAGAGAACGTAGGGATAATTGGGGAGAATTTCTAGGATATTTCCTAGGGATTAAGGGGTATTTTTAAATTGGTGTGCATATCCCTTGGGATTTGTATAAGGGCTTGCCTTAGATTTTGTGGTTTTTGATTTGAATTTAAAATTCCTTTTGCCTTCCCCTTGGGATTGGGTTGTGGATTAGAAATGTGATTAGGTCCTAATGAGAGGCTTAGTGGAAGGATTAGGTGGATGAGATGGGCTACGGGAATTTTGAGGGGAGAAGGTAAAACAAACGAGGGGTATTAGGTTGAAGTTAAGAAAATTAGAGAGAAGATAAGAGTGATTAAGGGAACTAAATGGAGTAGGAGAAGATTAGGGAAAATTAGAGAATTTAGGGGATAAAGGTAAATTAGAGAAAAATAAAGACCTTAGGAAACCGTAGAAGATAGGTTATATTGAATTATAATTAGAAAAGCTTAGAGGAGAATTGGAAGAATTTAGGTATTAGAGGGAAATTTAGAATAAATTGCTAGAAATTAGGGAAATTTTGATGAATTAGATAGGGAAAAGGCAATTTGGATGAATTTGAGTGAATTTGAGATATTTTGTGGCAAATTGGGGGTTTTGTATATTTTGTATAATTTTGCCTACAAATGACTAAAATTTTGTGTCTAAGCATCTTGTATTTTGATGATCATATATGAAAATTAGACTTTCTACTTATCTTCGATATGAAAATTTGTTTTATTTTGTTTATTTTATGTGTGCCTATAATTCTAGATATAATTGGGAATAAATAGGCAAAGTATTTCTGAGTTAGTCGAACCTATATTAAAAGATAACTAGTTTAAAGGCTACCACCAAGGGTTATGATGAAGAAATAAAAAGGATGTAATAAGCATAATATAAATTAAAATTAAGAGTTGGAAAATTTTAAGAAAGCAATAAAAGGAAAATCTTATGGCTTTTTATGCCTTAATACTACCATAAATATCACAGGATCGAATATAGTGCAACCACAATATAATAAGGTCAAGATAATGATGTGAGTAGAATAATATGAGAAAATTAATATGTATATTAAGGCTAATAATATATCAAATAATATTCAATAATAATCAGCAATATGAATGTAAATAGCCTAAATCATACATGTACTAAGCATGTAGAATAAATTACAATATTAATTGCTCAAAATATATGTAATCTTTATTACTCCTCTTTCTCTTACAAATATGATAAGATCTTGATTGTTCATGATTTTGTTTATGGAGTATTACCTCCATAATATAGCCATAGTAATATGATTCTTTGGATACTTGACTATTCCTTTACATATGCCAAGTATCATGACTCTTGGCTTCTCTACTTGATACTTGCATACTTGATGAACACTTGAATCTATAATGTATGCACATATATACATGATTCTTGCACTTCTATAACTTGCACACTCTAACCTAAAACACTGGTGAACATCTATTTGCACTCTTACATATAAGATATATGTCCACATAGACTCAAATTACACTTGCACACTAACTCACATGACACATGTGCCTTTCTTGCACATTAAAACTTTACATGACACTTGTGTATATCCTGCACATTCACTTACATAAAGGAAACTATAACTCACTCTAAAAACTATGACTCAACCCTAATATAATATTGTAAAATATACCATGAAGGTACCATGGGGGTACATTAGCATGTACCAAATAATGTAATATACTCCAACACCCCCTATATTACAGTATCTAGTTATTGAAGACTTGAGTCTTCAATCATGGTCTTTATCTTGATATTCAATATTTAATTTACCTTGCAATGCATGTGATCTTCTAGTTGATCTACATTAGGTTCATCTACTTGCTTGACTTCTATTATGAGTTCATCTTCATGTTCTTCAATTTTTGAAGCTTTAAGATTACAAGCTTCTTAAACTCTCTCATTGTCATAAGATTCTTGCACAAGAATATCTCATTTTCCTTTGTGTGATCTTACTTATTTATAAGACAAGCTTGGACTATATTTGATCCAATTTACTTTTTCTTGTTTTCTGAATGTTTTCTCTTCTTATACTTTAGATATTGCACACTTGGATCCATTATTAGAAGATGATTCATAAATGAGTATTTGAAAAATATAATCTAATATAAATACTAATGCTTTTTCAAATATTCTACAATACTTCTCCTTGTACTAACAAAAAATAGATGAATGAGATTTTCTTCCACAATATTTACATGGATGAAGACTCCAACAATTTGCTTTTTAATGACCAAAACTGTTACAATAAATGCATCTTGAATATATTTTTATTGCTTTATTCATACTTCTTAGAGCTTCAAGTTTATTTGTTTTCTTGGTAAAAAAACATAACCATTGATGTATTTCCAAAGTTACTCTTTCCTTATTTTCCATGTACATAATTTGTAGATGATGAAGGTCTTTAATATTTTTATTATATTTGATTTTGTAATTGATGAACTACTAAAATAATATTTTGTAGTAACAAGATCCAATTTTGAGTCACCAAGAAAATTTTGTGATCTTGTTTTATTTTCTCTATCAAGATAATCTATCATTATTTGAAAATAAAGTTTCAATTTATTTACAATATCTTCATTATCTACATTGAATGCATTTTTAATTTCTTCCATGATATGCAATTGTTTCCTTTGAAGTAGACAACCTTATAACTCCTAAGTTTGGATAATTCAAAGTTTCTAATTTAATACCTATGAAGTACCAAACCTTATCTCCCTAATTTTGAAACTTAATAATAACTTTTGCAAATTTATATTATTGAAATCCTTTTGTCTCCCAAATAAATAAATTTGCAAATATTCAAACAAATTTTAATTTTTAATTTTTGCAAAATATAAAATAAAATTAAATAAACTTTAAACTTGAAAAAGCTTATTTAAAAAAAATCAATTATACTAGTTGAAGTTCTTATATCTCTAATAAACAACTTAAAGGACCTTAAAGAAACTTAAACTATAATTTCCCTACTTATCACTCCATTATCCTAATCATTTAAATTAACCAAAAATCTTCTATTTTAGCCTTATAGATCATAATATAAAACTTTAATAGAAAATTTGGCTTATGAAAATCCTAGTATTAAAAAATACCTTTGAAACTTGCATGCCCTGTGCACGTGATTTTCTCTATTGTGTTTTACTCTCTGGTGAATTTGTGAAAACTCCTTCCTCCTAATAACTAGTATGCTATTTCAATGTGTAGCTATGCATGGTAACAATTTCTTAGGTTGTTGCACTTTTCATTGCATTGTTTCAAGCGATGTTCTAATTCAATTTAAATTGACTTTTGGATAATGTTTTCTATGAATGTCACATCTACACCTGAAGCAATGCTCTACACTTATTGCTTGGTGCCTATTATTTCCAATGCTTCATTTCATCTACCTTGTCATTTTCCTTTGTAAACGAATCAACTTTTTCACTCAAACTATTGTTCTATGGCCTTTGGGTATTCTCATTTCTTAAAATGTTGTTGGACATTCCTAGGTTAATGTGGCTCTGGTGTATGTTTTTGTTCTAAATAATTAAAGATAGCTTTAATGATAATGTTGATAACCAAATGTGAGCCAAATGGATACATAAATCTTCTCATGAGTTAGATGGCTCCCTTTCTACTTAATTATCCTCTAGCATGGTCTGGATACTTTTTTCTAGAATGAGCCAAATAGCTCTCTTCCTATTCTACACTAGAATAAGCCAAATTTCTTCTTTCTTTCCTATGTTGATATGAACTAGATAGCTCACTGCCCTTTCTTCTGCTACTATGACTAATAATATTCTCCATTTTTACTATTATGATCATTAGAATTATTTTAATTCTATGCTACTACGGCCAAAAGAATTCTCTTCTACTACTTGAAATAATATAGGTCTGATCTCTTAATCATATACATAAACTAATAACCATTACTTTGGCCTCTTATCTTCACAATAATCCTTATTTAGGTTGCTTTTTGAGTGTAATGGCTTCAGGTCTTTCAGTTTTGATGAGCTTTGTTCTATTCTTCATGTTTATCTTTTTCTCCTCTTGTTCCTTTGAGTTTATTTTTGTAAAAGGTGATAGGGCGCATTTCAAATGCCCTTTTTGAATTAATATAATTAACTTACCAAAAAAATAAAACTTGCACCTTCTCTTGTAGAACTCTCTTTTATTATGAAATTCTAAAGTTGCTCAACCAATATATATCACCTTTATTTTGAATGTCTCTTCCTTCTTCAAAATAGGTAACCTCAATCTTCTATCACTGATTTCTCAAATATTTTATTTTCTTATTGCTTACTATACATGCTTGCTATTGTTGCTCACTCTATTTATTCTTTATACAATATCAAGGTTTCTGTAACTTGGATCTTCTCTTTAAATCAATGTCAAGGTCTATGTATGAGTTGAATATTCAATTTCAAGGTCTTTGAATGACTTAAATATTTTCTTCTTTTTTCAATGTCAAGGTTTGAATGACTTGAATCTCTTCCTTATCTCCTAAATCCTTTTTATCAAGGTCAATATATCTATGACTTGAAACTTGATATCTTGTATCAAGGTCAATCTATTTATGACTTGAATCTTCTTTATTTGCACTTAGAAGTTGAAAATCTTCTCTATCCTTTGTAGGAAGTTTCTCACACTTTTTTTGATTTAATCTCTATTGTAACTCTACCTCTTTTTCTCTATCCTAGTTTAACTATCAAGGTCAATTTCTTTGTGACCTAAAACTTATTTCTATTGCTTAATATCTATCAATGTCAAGGTGACTTTAATGTCCTTGATTCTTAAACCAATGTCAAGGTGACTCTGAATGTCATTGTATCTTCTATAAAATTTCTATGTCAAGGGATATCTATGTTCTCTAAATCCTTATATCAATATCAAGGGTTAGCAATGAACTTGAATAATGTCAAGGGTTGGTTGTGTCCCTAAATGATCAATTAATTTCAAATCTAATTCATATTATAATCAATATATCTGAGTCCTAGTATTTATTGGTTATTATTCAACAATGGAAAGACTCTAGACCATCTACTTAATATGGCCTTCAAATAGAGTTTGAGTCTCACTACCTTCAATGTGGATTAAATATTAATAAACATTATTGAACTAGACAAAATCAATTTGTGTAAGTGGTTAAAATAACTCTATCAACCTAGGTAGAGTTTGATGGTAACTCTAATACCACTAATGGCTTTTTAAGCCTTAATACTACCACAAATATCACAGGATCAAATATAATGCAACCACAATATAATGAGATCAAGATAATGATGTGAGTAGAATAATATGAGCAAATTAATGTGTATCGAGGCTAATAATATATCAAATAACATTCAATAATAAGCAATTATCTAAATGTAAATAGCCTGAATCATACATGGACTAAGCATGTAGAATGACTTACAATATTAATTGCTCAAAATATATGCAATCTTTATTACTCCTCTTTCTCTTACAAATATGATAAGATCTTGATTGTTTATTTGTGATTCTTGCTTATGGAGTATTACCTCCATAATACAACCATAGTAATATGACTCTTTGGACACTTGACTATTCCTTTCCATATGCCAAATCTCATAACACTTTGCTTCTCTACTTGACACTTACATACTTGTCTTAGATTTAGAGCATATTATATTATTTGGGTCATGTAAATGTACCACCTTTGGTACATAGTTAAAGTAGGAGATTACTTTAGGGGGAAGTTAGCTACTTACTTCAAGCAATGTAATAAATGCACAAGTGTTAATGTGCAAGGTTTCCCCTTGTACAACTAGGTAGATTGTTGGCCAAGGAATCTCTCTTCCTATATAAAGGGCCTCATAGTGATAGATTAGAGAGCAACTGCATATCAAGCATATTAAGTGTATTGTAGTAGATAGTGGTAGAACTCCTATATGGAGTACAATGTAGTTCTTTAGCTTATATTAATGGATTGACCATCACTTCCATACTGCATTGTATTTTCACCACTTTCTATTTATAGTATATTTTAGTCATATTGCAAAATTACTTTCTTTTATATTTTCTTCATATTATTAGTACTTGTGATAGATCTCTCCCACTATAGATATCCTCAAAATCTAGCAATGGTATCAGAGCCACGATGAATCAAAATATGAATAGGAGAGAATCAAAAGTGATGATTAAATATCAGTTATAGAAATTTTGAGATTACATTTGGCTAGAGTCTTTCCATAAAGTTGCAGAAAAACTTGTGAAGACTACGACTCAACATTCATTCCACTAGTTTGATGGATCAACTAGTAAATATTATTTTATTCTAGTTTCTAACAACTTTTTATAGGAAAAATGAGATTTAGAAAAGATTTGGGAAGCTTCCTACAAGAGATTTAGGAATAATATCTTGTTAAAATCATTCTAGCACTTACATCAACAAGGAGAAGACTAAATATTTCAAATACCTGAAAGGTCCCATTACAAGAGTTGTAATCCTGCAAACTACAGAAGTGAAGAAAATGCCACAACTGCCTTATAGTAGACTCAAGGAAGAAGATACCCCAAAAGATGAGTCAAGGAGAAGATCGGTGGTCTTCATCAATACCTCTAGAGTCCAGAAGAAGAAAATGCCATAGAATCCTGGATCCATAAGATGAAAATTCCATAGAAGCCTTGATCCTAAAGAAGAAAAGGCTAGAGAAGCCTTGATCTAGAAAAGAAGGCCATTGAAGCCTTAATTCTGAAGAAGACTTCAGAGAGGAATTTCTGATTTAGAAGAAGACTCCAGAGAAGAGTTCCTGAAGAAGACTCCAGAGAATAGTCCACGAAATAAGAGATTGATGATCTCCATTAAATCCTACAAATTACTAAAGAAAAGGACCAACAAAGGTCCAAAATCTAGAAGCAACAAATTTCAAATATCTAAGAAGAAGATCTCATCACCAACACTTTCAAAAGTAGAAGGTTGAATAAAATTTATCAGTTGGAAGACCATAAAAACTGCAAGATAGAAGACCTTGGAGAGGTCTCAAGGAGAAACAAGAAGAAGTATTGGAGAGCCTTGCTATAAAGCTTATAGAAGCATCATAAAAAGAGTTCCTAGGAGAAATCATTGGAGAAATCCACTACCAAGGAGAAGCTCCTGATAGTGAAGGACTTGGGACAATTATCACCATTCTACAACAAGCCTAATAGAAGAATATTTTGGCAAGGAGTGTCAAATTCAGAAGAAAAATTCAGTGAAGACCTCAAGACATTCAAAATATTTTGAAGATCTTATTTGAAGTCAAAATTTGACAAGAAGATTGAAGGAAGATTCAAACAGAAGAAGCCTACCAAATATAGGAGATTTGATAATTGCCTCTCATAGCAAGAAGGAAAAATTTAGAGATAAGAGTTCTCTGAATCTACACCAAAAAATAGAAGATCACTAGAAGGATCAATCCACCAAACTTGAGCCTCAAGATAGAAAGTTCAAGACCATAGTTTGGTGAAGCAATAAGTTATTCTCGACAGCCAACATGAAGCTACGAATTCATCCATTATAAGGTAGCAACTTGGTGAATCAAAACACCAAGATCTACAACTACTACAAAAGCCATTAAAGGTAAGAAACTAGGGTGCAATTAGTTGAACTTCAAATTAGGGTTCATTATCAAATTCTATTAAGCATTGTATTTGGATTAAAGTTGTAAGGACTCAAATTATAGTCTTCAAAAAAGTGCAAAAAGGAGAGTTCATTTTAAGATATATTCGCACATTAAATAGGAGTTGGATATTTTTTTAAAGAAATAAAATTATCACCTACTTATTATGTGTCTAGAAAGCAAGAAGACTACATCCTATAATATTGATTGTAGTGAAATTTGCAGAATATTCATTAAAGGCTCTTTACAGATTACTCTTAAAAGTTGTAGAGATCATTAAGTGCATTAGAATTCATATTGAGAGTTAATTTATAGAAGCAATAAGGTGAGATTATTGTTACCATTAAAATTTAATTATTAATCCATTAAGCACTATAATAGTTGATCTTTAACTAGTTACTCTCAATTAGTTTGTTTTGTTAAAGGCACAAAACTAGAATAAAATCTACATCATTTCATGGCCAAAAGAAGCCATCAATACAAGTCAAAAGGTGGAGAAGGAAGCCACCATTAAAGTCTTTGAAGGAAGCCTCAAATCGAGACCTGGTGAGTCTCAAGATTCAAGAAAAATATAGGGATTTCATTTAAGTGCAAAGTGCTGAAATCCTTACTTTAAAATCGACATTATATTGGATTAACTCTCATTAAATTATCTAAGTAAGAAAGGAGTTGCCTCATAAAAAAAAAAGGATTTCAAAAAGGTCCTTCATATTGGTGCAAATCTAACTATTACAAAGCACCTCTTTTGTTCCTTTAAAAGGACAAAAGTATTTCTCTTTACAGGTAGCAACACGACCATCATATTTAGTAGGTTGTAGGGTAGAGTTCGAGCAAGAACAAAGAGCTACTGAAGATCTCATACTTCATAAAATCAAGGTGTTTAAAAACACCATTTCTCCACATCCAATATAGCCCTAGAAGCAATATTGGAGCATTTACAAGATACTAGTATCATTCAAACTTACATGGATAAAGGATGGCATACAGAAGGAGATCATCTACATTAGATAGCACTATTGAGCTAAGCATAAGGGGCTATTACAGAAGCTACAAAACAACACCATCAATCAACTATTACAAAGGATACACAAATAGCATACTACAAGTATAAAGGTATAAAGAGAAAAGTGTTATACCCAAGGCCATTACTTGGAGAGAACAACCACAAAAAAGAAGCAAAAGAAGCTACCACAGGACTTCCATTAGGAGCACCATAGAATCGTGGAGTATTATAGTTGGATCCACCTATTATCCTCATCAAGACAACGTGCAAAAGGAGAAGAGAAAATGTTTGCATCCCAAGAAACATCACAAGCTCACGAACAATACAAAGATATAGGTAAATATAAGGTTACAACGCTCATCCTTGGAGTGTTAGAAGAAATTATTACATGCACAAGCCTTAAGTGCTACTTAGCATAAGAGTTCTATGTGACCCAATGTTCATGAATAATCCAACGCTCACCTAAAAAGGAGTTACAAACCTTTGGGAGGTTACCACCAAACTTATCATTGCATAAAGGTACCTTGGAATATCAACATCCATTCAGTAACACTAAAGAGACACTTGTATACAATCCACAAGGAAACAGTCCTATTTAAGGTTCCCATTTTGGATAAGGATATATAACAAGGTCAAAGGGAATTCAAGCATTGAATGGTGTGAAGCACGATCATAGGGAGGAGGATAATTCAAGCCTATGTGTCATTTAAAGGGGTAATCCTACGACTAAAAAAAATTTGTTGAGATTTTTTCTTCCGTTCTCCTTCAGCAAGAGGAATGAGTGAGTTGAGGTTTAGCGGGTGCGGCGGGAGTGAGGGTTTGAATTTTCTGGGCAGGAATCTCAGCCAAGGTGGTAGAGGTAGAGCAGGTACGGAAGGGGCGGGTGGGAACCTCGAGCATGGATCAAGCGAGGATCCAGAGGAAGGCGGTCAGGCTACGGCAGATTTGGAGGCGGGCATCACACGGGGCCCGACCCTCCTCAGAAAGACCCCGACAAAAAAGATACGAAGGACAATGCGGGGCCCAAGAAGTGGTTATCTTTTGTTGAGACTCTTAGAGGAAAAAGAAAGGAGGTTCTCTCTCTTCCACCCCTAGTTCCAGTAAATAATAAAATTTCAGCCCCGACAAGTTCCATGAGCCCTTTTCTTTTAATGGAAGAATTCTCCCTAGTAGGCAAGTTTTTGGGAGGTAGGCCGGACATGGAGACTATCAGGGCTTGGGCGATGGGTAAATGGTGACTGGTAGGCAGCTTGGAGTTGGTAGCTCTAACTCGAGGGTTCTTCATTATCCATTTTAACAATATGGAGGATGCTAACCACATTTTAATAGGAGGTCCTTGGTTTCTAGGCAAAAGGAGCCTTTTTCTCAGACGATGGGGTGAATATTTTGACCCTGAAAAGCAAAATATTAACATTGCCCCTATTTGGGTTCATCTCCCGAGTCTACCTGCCCAGTTCTTCAATGAATATTGGCTGCAGGGCATAGCCAGAACTATAGGGGACCTGATCTCCATTGACCATGCGACCTTGGCCAGGACAAGGATGACTCATGCATGAATCTACGTAAATGCTAATTTGAATAATGAATTGCCAAGGTTTGTGGAGCTAGAGTATGGAGAATACTATAGAAAATAGTCGGTAGAATATGAGAATAGATCGACATTCTATGCAGAATGTAAAAATCAAGGACATCTATGCAATCAATGCCCTAACCTGGCAATGAATAGAGAAAAGCAGTAGGGAATGCTAGACAGAGGAAATTTGAGGAGTTTCCCTGGCAGAGGTGATTTCAATCAGGCAAACTATGTCTACAAAAAAAGAAAAGAGAGGGTGTAGGGTCCCAGCAAGACAAAGGAAAACAACAGGTTGTTGGCAACCAAAATACTCAAGTAAGTTCCAATCCTCTAGTTTCAAATAAATTTTCAATTCTATCCAATATGGGAGTAGGAGGATTATCAGAAGACATGGAAGCCCAGCACCTTCAGGCTAACCTTTATGACTCTCTCGAATCCCCATCCAAGTCAGGATCCTCAAACCCTAATGCTAAAATTACTGTAAGCCCCATGGGCATCACAAATCCAAACCCTAATGCATGATCTCTAGAATCCACATCCAAGTCAGGATCCTTAAACCCCAATGCTAGAAATACTTCAAGCCCAGTGGGCATCCCAAAGCCAAACCCTAATTTTGAAGAACTTAGGAAGAAATTTGAGGCATTGGAAAATAAAAAATCTCATCTCCCTAACATCATCACTAGGAGCCAAGTGAATCCTCCTGAGGGGTCATCCCTAGACCAAGGGAATACAGGAAAAAAGGAGAAGATTTGGATGTAGGGGTGGAGATATGTGAAACTCTTTAGACTGAGGAATATGGCAGTCCGATTCTACAACAAATTACCTCCCCTCAGTTTAGTCCTAAACAAACCAGGAGCACTATGAAGTCTCCTATAGATTTTAGCAGTGAAAAAAGAAGAGGGAGAATATCAAATGTTGAGCATCAAAAAATTAAAACTGATAATGACATTGCCAATGGAAAATAGAGAACCTTGTTTCAATAGGTTATTTCAGGTTCTGAAGACAACAAATTAGGAAAACCCCCTCAAGGGAGGGGGAGAGGAAGAAATCCCAAACAATCTAAATGAAGTTCCTCTCATGGAACGTGAGAGGCCTCAATGGCCTACCCAAACACAGGGAAGTCAGTGCAATAAGAAATCAAGTGAATCCAACTATTATCATGTTGCAAGAAACAAAAACTGATGAGATTCAGTAAAAAAAAATAGCAAAAAAAAATTGGAATCAAGGGGAGATGGTTTGCAAATCATCCAGAGGAGCATCTGGAGGCCTTATGACTTTGTGGGATCCCCGGATAGTAGAAGGCACCATTATTCAAAAATATGATAGGGTTCTTAGTGTTTTATTTAAGGAAATAAACAACAACAGGTCATGGATCCTTTCAAATATTTATGCCATGACTTCAATTCAAGGGAGAGCTCTACTATGGGAGTACTTAGGCAATCTGAGTGAAATCTTCCATAATGTCCCCTAGATTATGGTTAGGGATTTTAACACTCCTCTTTACCCTTCAGACAAAATGGGTGGAAATGGACCACCTATCAGGAGCATGGATGAGTTCAATGACTTTGTGAACTCCAACATGTTGATGGATGTAAAACTTAGAGGAGCGAATTATACCTGGAGCAATCGGTGGATAGGGTGTCATCTCATTCAAGAAAGGCTTGATAGGTTTTTCTATCAAAGGAGGCTACAACTTTGTTCGGTGATTCTACCCTGCAAGCCCTTCCTAAAATTGCCTCTGATCATAATCCCATTTTGTTGGAGATCCCTAACTCTCTATCCTTCAAGAAACCTTTCAGATTTCAATCTATGTGGATCAAACATTCCAGTTTTAGAGATAACTTAAGTCAGTGGTGGTAGCGACTGTCAGGGGTAGTGCAACTTTTAAACTTGCTGGCAAATTAAAGTTTGTTAAGGAAAAGCTTCGAACTTGGAACAAAGAGGTCTTTGGGAACCTCTTTGAAAATAAAAAATAGGTTGTTGAAAGTTTGAAGATAATTGATCAGAGGATCCAACATGGTGATGTTGATGAAACTACTAGGCAGGAGGAACGAACAAAACTAGCAGAGTTTCATAACATTTTGGCCTGTGAGGAAATCTATTGGAGGCAAAAATCAAGGGCTCTTTGGTTGAAATATGGAGATTCAAATTCCAAGTTTTTTCACGTCACCACGCTTAGAAACAGAAGCAATAACAAGATAATTTTTTAAAAAAAGTAGATGGTTCTATTACTCAAGACTTAACAGAAATCAGAAAGGAGGCAGTAACTTATTTCAATTCTATCCTTGGTCAGGAATCGCAGTGCAATGAGGAGGCCAAAGATATTCTCTTGCAATCCATTCCTAGCATAATAAATGAGGATATAAACCTTAAGCTTCTAGCTCCATTTTATGATGAGGAAATTAAGGAAGCCTTGTTTAGCATGGAGCCAGACAAAGCCCCAGGACCCGATGACTTTCCCCCTCATTTCTATCAAGATTTTTGGGACATCGTAAGTGAGGATGTAATTTTTACTATCAGAGAATTCCAAGCAAGCAATCATATCCCAAAAGGTATCAACTCTACTTTTATTTCTCTAATTCCTAAGAAGCAAACCCCTGAATCTATGGTTGACTTCAGGCCAATCAGTCTATGCAATGTTTCTTACAAGATCCTAACTAAAGCCATTGCAAATAGAATGAGAGATATTATACCCCGCATCATAGATCCATGCCAGGGAAGCTCTATCTAGGGCAGGTCAATCTTGGATGGAGTTATCACAGTTCATGAAGCTCTGCACTCTGCTCATAAGACTAACAGGTCTATTTTTGCCCTCAAGCTTGATATGAACAAAGCATTTGACAGGCTAAATTGGGACTTTCTGATTGTTGTCCTCCTTAAGTTTGGTTTTCACCACCAATGGGTTAATTTGATCAAAGAATGTATTTCTAAAGCATGGTTCTCGATTCTAGTTAATGGAACAACTGCTGGTTACTTTCAAAGTCATAGAGGAATTCGGCAGGGGGACCCTATCAGCCCCATGTTATTCATCATTATGGTAGAAGCTTTAGGTAGAACCATAAAAAATGCTTGCAGTTCAAGGCTAATATCGAGAATCAAGGCAACATCTCTCACTAGGGTTGTTTCTCACCAACAATTCATCGATGATACCCTTATATTGACTAAGGCATCGGTGGTTGAGGCCAAAATAATTAAATACATCCTGCAACTCTACGAGGATACTGCTGGTCAGAAAGTTAATTTTAGTAAAAGCAAGTTATATTTCTTGAACACCCCCATTCAGAGGCAAGGAAGGATTGCAAAAATTTTAGGGTGTGATATAGCAAACCTCCCCACTTCGTATCTTGGTCTCCCTCTTTTCATTGGTTCTCCGAGAGAGTCAATGTGGGACAAGGTTATTGAAAGAATTCAAAAAAACTTGTTGGATGGAAAGGTCATCTTCTATCTCAAGCAGGAAAGTTGACCCTCACTAAGGCCTCTCTTCAGAGCATTCCAGTCTATTTCCTCTCCATTTTCAAAGCCCCTGTGAAGGTTTTCCAGAAAATTGAGAAACTCCAAAAAGAATTTTTATGGAGTGGATCAGAGGAGAAAAAAAGGATACACCTTGTAGGATGGACCAAAGTGTGCAGACCCAGGGAAAATGGGGGCTTAGGTCTGAGGAGAATTGCTCATATAAATTTAGCTTTACTAGCTAAGCAGGCGTGGCATCTCATTTTTGGTGAAGAAAATGAATGGACAACTATCATCAAATGAAAGTATCTTCAAAATATGGAATTTCTAAGTGACTCAGTTCCAATCAGAGGTTCTGCTTTTTGGAAAGCAATTCTTAATTGTAAGGAAATCATCAAAAAAGGTTTAAGATGGGTTTTAGGCAATGGTGAGAGGATAAATTGCTGGAATGATAGGTGGGCTAAGGATGAACCACTGACGCAATATCCTAACTTAGCCCGAATTAGAGATATCATAGAAGAACTCATTGGCAGAAAAGTCTTCGATTATATGGTTGAGGACAGAGGTAGAATGAAGTGGAAACAAATAAGAATTCAGGGATTTCAAGTGGAATCAAATGATCTTTGTAACATTCTTGGGCAACAGTTTATCCCCATGAGACCCAAGGAAGATCAAGTGACTTGGGCTCCTACGAAAAATGGGCAGTTCACTATTAAATCAGCTTACAAGCTTCTGCTTGATGATGAGGATTTTGTCCTCCAAAAGGACTTAGTTTGGATAAAAAATTTAATTCCAAAAATTGTAGTCTTTTCATGGCTGGTTATCCAAGGAAGAATTCTAACCATTGATAATATGATGCGTAAAGGTATTTGTATCACTAATCATTGTTATCTATGCAGGGCTAATTGGGAGACCATTTATCACATTTTCCTTGAGTGCCCTTTTTCCTTGATTGTCCTAAGTGGGGTTTTTAGGCCTTCAATATTTCATGGGTTAAACCAGCCATCGTACTTGATTTGTTCATCCAGTGGCCTTGCCCCTTTTCAAGCCAAAGACTTAGATACATGTGGAAAATTTGTCTCAATCACTATCTTTGGTAGGTGTGGTTAGAAAGGAACCATAGAGTCTTTAATGAGTCTATCCATGATCATCAAACTATCATTGCGAGGATCCTATCCTTTGCCAATGAGAATGTGAACCTTATCCCTTTTGATAGTTGTAAACCTCATCTGCAGGAGACCACGATTGCTCAATATTTAAGCTTAACCTTGTTAGATGAGTCTGTGCCTAGGGTAGTCAACCCCAGAGCCAATGTTAAGTGGTCTCCACCTCCTACGGGTTGGTTTAAGCTTAATTTTGATGGAGCAGCTAAGGACAATCCTGGAAGAGCAGGCATTGGTGGCATTGTGTGAGATCATAATGGGAATATGATGCTTGCATTTTTTGAATATTTGGGAACAAGGACGAACAACGAAGCTGAAGCTAGAGCTATGTGGAGAGGCCTTCAAATGACTCAAGACTTAGAAGGCAATTTGATCATAGAAGGAGACTCTATGCATGTTATAAATCTCCTCAATAATTGGAAAACACCTCCTTGGAGGATTAAAACAATTGTTGAAGAGGCTAGGATCCTTTTCCAGGGAAGACAGGACAGAAAAGCCCAACATGTCTTTCGGGAAGCTAACAAAATTTTGATAAGTTGGCCAATTTGGGTGTCGATGGTGACGAACTTTTCAAATGGGAACACGGTGTCCCGAGTGAAGTAGAGGAGCTTATTCAACAAGAATTCCAAGAATGATAGTCAAATTTACCAACAGGGAAGGCACTATAAGTTCGAAGGCTAGGAGTATTCCCGTCTCTTTTTTGAATTGGACTCACAATAAAAATTATCTGAGTTGTCAGTCTTCATGGATGCTTCTTGGAAATACCACAAAGACTAATGGGGATAGTCACATGTCAGATAACATGGCTCCTAGTCATCTTAGTAATTTGAGGTTGGTTGATAATCACAGGGAAGGAAAGAAATGACAATATAAGACTTCGAACCAAAGCCACGTGGACCACCAGATAGCCACCGCCATAAATCTAGCCAACAAGTTCACTTCTCCAAGGCTGATTGGCCAAGATAGTATGTGGTACCAAAGCATGTCATATATGGAAGAAAGCAATTACCAAAGAATTATTAAGAGTAACTGTCAATACAGAGCTTGTGGGAGTTTTTTCAGTACTCTGCTATGTGTGTCTATAACTTTTTGTTTCTCCATTGTCTCAAGGAAGGGATCCATGTCTATTTATTTTTTGTAATTATGATGCATGTGTGTTTTCTCGGGGTATACCCAAAATGTTGTATGGGAAGTTTCTTTTTGATAACAGGCTATGTGCCTTACCGGATGTAATGGCTTTGGTGGCATGTAGATTTTACATATATAGGATCCTTAGTAAGGATATGTTCATCAACAACCATGGGCTGATTTTTGTAAAAGGTTTTGGGTCAACCTGTAAAACCCAGTATTAATGCTATAGTATCTTATCTACAAAAAAAAAAGGGTAATCCTACATTAAAGCAACTATCATAAACAAACCATACCAGTGTTCCATTTTGAAGGATATTCAATGCAATCCAAGCATTCATTAAGGAGAAAATCAACGCCATTCACAGAGGAGAGAAGCACTACTCAAGGGAGAAACTTACACCGATCAAAGAAGGTATTGAATGCCCATGAGTACCACATACTAGAAGGTTTCAATTGGTCACCTCACAACATCAAAGGAAGATAATCCAGAGGGATTATTAAGGTAAAATCTGATATTACTTATTGCTTGCTATAAACTAAAGTTACATTGGAGTTATAAGGGTACATTATATTTACTATTGCAACATTCGTTTAAGCATTATTAATATATTAAGCAACCATATTTCAAGAATATTTATATTTGCAACTAATAAAGTAGGAGAAATATGGATTTCAACTTGGAACTTAAATATATATTTTTGCAAATATTATTGTTTTCTAATATTCCAAATTCGGGAGTTATAAGGAAAACTACACCAAATAAATTATTGGAATTTAGAAATATTAAATATCAAAGGCTATAAAAGGAGGTTCATTAAGAAATATCAAGAGTTGGAAATTAATTGGTATACTTGTCTCAAAACCACATTAAAGGTACAAAAGAAATCCAACCATTAGGACCTCATCAAAATAGAAAGTGCTTAAGTTCAATAGGAGTAATAAGGTGTAATAAAGTTGATTTTTGCTATTTACAAAACATTACAAAATCAACTCAAGATTGAACTACTATTCTCAAAGAGCACTTTATCAATCATATAGCATATCCAAAAACATTAGGGAGTCATAAGGCATTCTACAAAACTTGATAATAACATTCATCAAAAATTATCAAGTACCCAATTCATTTGGTAATCATAAGGTATCATCAAATTTATGCTAAGAGGACCACCAGAATCATCATGTCATCAAATGAATTATTTCTTGTAGAATCCCAATTAATTAAAGATCTAAATTATTTTTCCTAGAAAAAAAGGTAAAAGCAATCTTAGTATATGAAAAAATTTGGGAGATAGCTCAAGGAACAACAAAAAAACCAAGCACAGGTGATACTGATATTCAAAAGTTTGAATAAAATGATGTAAAATACCTGATGATAATAACATCAGGTTTTTTTTTTTTTGGTTTATGCTCAATATTTTAGCAAGAAATGTTGCAGGGGATACAAGATGGGTTAGAAATTTATCTTTCAACAGATCATACTGTGAACTTGAGTGACAACGGCTTCCAATTTGCTGCACAAAAGAAAAGTGAAAACCATACCTTTCCACGACGTCTAGGGCAAGGATTAAAGAGACCACGAAATAAGTTTCAAGCAGTTGATCAAAAAATGGCTCATATCTCAAGTGAATCTGGTGCTAAGGTGCACCCACAAAATAATTCTACTGTGAAAACCCCTATCAAGGGTAAGAATTTTGAAGACTCGGTCCCAAAAATGAATTTTAGGGATGCCCTTCATGGTGGACAGCCTCAGCCCAATGCTAATATCAATATTAGGGCTTCTCATAAACCTCTAAGAATGCCTAAGATTGATCCCAGGAAAACGGAGTCGGGATGTCTTAAAGCGGTGATGGAACTCCTATTGTTAAGCTTGATATGGGTAACATTCAGATGGCATTGAAGATTTGGAAAAAAGAGGACTAATTTGTCGGTTCGTGGGTTTTCGTCCGAGTCTATCTGCTTTCAAAGTCTGGGCTGCAAAAAGCTGGAAAACTAAAGGTGAGTTACAAATCTCTATTTATCCAAATGGTTATTTTCTTGTTTTATTTGCTAATAATGAAGATAGAGAGAAAACTTTTCAAGGGGGTCCTTGGTTTTTTGGAAGGGCGGGGCTTTTCATGAAGCCCTGGCATACTAAATTTAAAGCCGAAGAAGAGATGCCTTCTATAGCTCCCGTGTGGGTTAGACTCTTTGGCCTCCCTATTGAATTTTGGAATCCTACTATTTTTTCTTCAATTGGAAACTCTTTAGGAACTTTTATGATGATTGCTGATTGTACTCAAAATTTTGAACATATTATTTATGCTCGAATTTGTGTTTTAATGGATTTTGACAAACCCCTACCTAAAAAGATCACATTACAATTTGGGGAAGACACTTGGGAGCAAGTAGTGGACTATGAGAACATTCCTTTTCGTTGTAGAATTTGCCATGAATATGGTCATTTGGCCAATGCTTGCCCAAATAAAATTCCTGATCAAAAGAAAGAAGATATAAACTCAGCGAGGTTTCCAAATACCTAAGAAGAAGAACACTCGAGAAAAAACCAGTAATGAAGGATCAATCAAAGTCATTTGCTAATATGTTTGAAATCCTTTCCACAAATGATGTCCCAAGTGAGGAAGAGGAAATAATGGAAACTGAAATCTTAGAAACACAATTTAAATATGAAGGGAAGAACTTAAGAGACAAACCAACAAATCAAAGGTTTTCAACGAGAAAAAAAAAGGAGAAAATTTACACAAGAAAAACAATATTTCAAATGTCAAAACTTCAAATAATGCGAGTCCCAATATAGACTCCATTGAACCATCTAGTAAAATTTTGGTTGTGTATGAGCATTCTTCAAGGTTAGAAGCCATCTCGGATTCAATTGGAATAAGTCAAGAAACAGGGAAAAAAAATTGAAGATGGATTCTAATCAAAAAGTAGGTCGCAAGACCAATCAATATCATATGGTAAAAGAAGGTGAAAAGCTTGTAGAGGAAGGTAAGATTAATGCCCTTCCCAACATTTTTAGCCCTGGTATTAATGAAGATCATCACTTGGAATATTAGAGGACTCAAAGGGAGTCTTTCAAAACAAAATGAAATTAGAAGAATGATTCGGATAAATCATCCACATCTTGTTTTCCTTCAAGAAACAAAGATGTCAATGGAGGATATGGACTTAATTGCCGATAAAATTTGGCCGGTTGGAAAAGTGGTTTCCCTCGGTTCCCAAGGGACTTCGGGTGGCATTGCTTGTCTTTGGGACCCAAAAGAGGTAGTTATTCACCATATGGTTGGCGAGTTGGGGTTTGTTGGCTATAGCTATTCAAAGTAGACATTCCAACCAGATTATGCTCTGCATTATTGTTTATGCCCCGACTTCTTTGGAGGAAAAAAGAAGACAGTGGAAGGATATTACTCATATTATCTCTCATTTTCCTAAAGCTTGGATCTTGATCGGAGGAGATTTCAATACCATCCTCTCTCTGGATGAGAAAAGGGGGGAAATAGAAATTTGGACAAAAGTACTGACCTCATGAGCGAATATATTGCAAACCTCCATCTTGTGGATATCCAACCGAGATAATGGCCTTATGACTTGGTCTAACAGAAGGCAAGGCTTAGCTTGTATAATGGAGAGATTGGATAGGTTTTTGCTCTCTAAAAATTTCTTAATCCATGGTCACATTCCTAAAGTGAAGACTCTTAATAATGTTGGTTCGGATCATTGGCCAATCATGGTGGAAATGTGGAAAACCAATGTGAGTTTCTCTCCTTTTCGTTTTCAATTAATGTGGCTTAGAGACATTTCCTTCAGACCTCGTGTGCAACAATGGTGGAAGGAAGGTAAACCTAGGCATGGGACTAAGATGTTCTGTTTTGCCAAAAGACTGCAATACATTAAATCCAAAATCAAGACTTGGAGCTGGAAAGAGTTTGGGGATGTTCATAAAAAAAAACATGAAGTTATTGCTCATCTTGAAAATTTGAATAAGAAAATCCGTTTAGATGGCCTCACGAGAGAAGAGAAGTGCGAGATGAAATTAAACTCACAACTCGGTTAGAGGAATGGGAAAAAAGAGAAGAAATCTTATGGAAGCAAAAATCTAGAATTCAATGGCTCAAAGAAGGAGATCGAAACACAAATTTCTTCCACAAATCTCTTCTAGCTCGAAGATCTCACAACTTTATTTCTTCCTTAAAATCAGATTACGGAGATGTTGTTTATACTTGGGATGGCATGAACTCTATTGTTGTTGATTACTTTTCCAATATTTTCTTTGCTACTCCTCTTGACTCGGCTTCACAACAAAATGTTCTTCAAGCAATCCCTTCTCTTATCACTTCGAGGAGAACTCTATTTTGACTGCTCCTGTTACTATCAATGAGCTTCAACAAGTAGTTTTTAAAATGCAAAAAGGGAAAACCCCGAGGTCCTGATGGTTTTCCTATTGAGTTCTACCAAGAGTTCTGGGATATCCTTCATGTTGATTTATTAGAGGTGGTGGAAGAAGCCAGGAAATCCAAAGAAATTTTGAAGGTTATCAATAAAACTTATATTACTCTTGTTCCAAAAGCTCAAGAGGTTGATCATATCTCAGCTTTTAGACCTATTGCTTTATGTAATGTTCTTCTCAAAATTATTACTAAAATCATGGCGAGAAAGGTTGAAGCCTCTTTTGCATAAGATTATTTCCCCAGAGCAAGGGGGATATGTGGAAGGACGTCAAATAGTAGATGAGATAGTTCTTGCTCGGGAAGCCATCCATTCCATGGATATGCAAAATTCTCCTTCTATGTTCATCCGGTTAGACTTATCCAAAGCTTATGACGAGTGGATTGGCACTTCCTTATCAAAGTTTTGAGGCAATTTGGTTTCTCTAAGGATTGGATGGATTGGATTATGGGATGTATCTCTTCGAGTTTCCTACTTAGTTCTTATCAATGGCGAGGCCTTCTCGGTCTTTCCCGGCTTCCAGAGGTATTAGGCAAGGTGACCCGCTATCCCCTTATTTATTCATCATTCTTGTTGAATGCTTGGGTAGGACTATAACCAAAAAGAGGGAAAACAAAACCCTTGAGGGAGTTACCATTGCTCATGGAGCTAGACCTATCTCTCATCTTCAATTTGTGGATGACTCTACCCTTTTAGGTAAAGCTACGGTTAAGGAAGCTTCTAATATTAAGCAAATCATTAGCTATTTTTCTAAGGCTACTTGGGCGGTTGATCAATGAAGACAAATCTAAAGTTATTTTCTTTCTCTGCTCTGCTAGACAGGAATCCATGGTCTTGGATAAATTAAGATATAAGAAGACCTCTCTTCCAATCACTTATTTAGGTATTCCCATAAATATTCAAAGGCAGAAAAATAAAGATTGGAATTGGTTGTTGGACAAAGTCAAGAAGAAAATTGGAAAGTGGACCAACAAGTGGCTTTCTTACGGGGTAGAATCACCTTGGTAAAATCAGTCCTTCAAGCTATTCCTATTTATGTTTCTTCCGTTTTGAATATCCCAAAGGTTGTTCTTCGAGAATTGGATCAAATCGGTCATCGTTTCCTTTGGAGTGGTACTAAGGAGAAAAGAAAATGGGCCTTGGTGAAATGGGATACTTTATGTCTTCCTAAGAGTGAAGGGGGGTTAGGATTCCGGTCTTCAATTAATAACAACAAAGCTTTAGCTGCTAAATTATATTGGAGGATGTTGCATAACCCCAATGCTCTTTGGGCCAATAATCTCCGTGCTAAATATCTTGAGAACAAAAGTCCTGAAGACCTTGTTCGCTATCAACTTCCTACCAAAGGTTCTCCCATTTTAGCGAGTTCTTAAGACTGGTGAGGATTTGATAAAGAAAAAATTATTTTGGATCATTCATAATGGTCAACATGCAAATTTTTGGACAGATTCTTGGGATGGTCACAAGCCTTTGATAACTCAGTTTCCCGATTGGAGGCCTTGGATGGAGGAGCTTCACAGAGCTAATTGGATAAAGGTGGCTAATTACTATCGGTACCATCTGGTAATTCAAAGGTTGGTAGATATTGGATCCCTATTGAGGACTGGCCTATTCAAATCCCAGAAAGGCAAAGACAAGATATCCAAGGCATCCTTCATATGAGATCCCTCTCTTGGTCCCATGAAAAAGATTGTTTTGGATGGAACAACACTACTAAGGGTGAGTATTCGAGTTGCTCAAGGTTATTTGACCTTATGCCATAATAATCCCAACCATTCTTCTGACATATTTTCTCAATTGTGGGCTCAAAAGCTCTGGCCTAAGGTGAGGTTCTTTAATTGGCTTTTATTGCATCGTAGGGTGCTTACTTGGTGAGCAACTTATGAAGCGTGGTTTTCATGGCCCTTTTAGATGTGAAATGTGTGAAGAGAATGTAGAAAATATCAACCATATTTTTATTGAGTGTACTTTAGCCTCCGAGCTATGGAGGAGAATGGCAACTTTACTTGGCTTACAGTGGTCCAATTTTTTCACTTTTGAACAGACTTTGGAGGGATTGGCCTAATCAAGAGGGTGTTGATCATTTTATTAGGCTATTAGTTTGGATGGGTTCTACCATTCTTCTTTGGAATATTTGGAATGAAAGGAACAACCAAATTTTTAATCAAGATAGGAAGGATATTCACTATATTTGGCAAAAGACCATAGCCAACTTAGTTGAATCAGTCCATCAACTCCTTAATCACCCCCAAAACTCCCACCAAAGATGGGATCAAGTGATGCAAAGATTGAAGATTAAACCTTCTAAGGGCAACCAACTTAAAGGGAATGTGAGTATTAGTAAGATGGATAGGACTAGAAATTGGCAACCTCCTCCTAAGGATTTTGGAAAAGTCAATACTGATGGAGCCTCTAGAGGGAACCCTGGAAAAGCCGGTGTGGGAGGAATTGGTAGACTTTCGGATGGCTCCCTGGTTTTTACTTTTGCTTGAGAATTTGGGTATTCTTTCCAATAACCTTCTTGAGGGGTATGGTATCCTTAGAGGCCTTCAGGAGGCTACTAAGGTTGGATGGGAAAAGGTGTTAGTTGAGTCGAACTCTCAACTTATGATTAATCTCTTGAAGACTCCTTCTAAGAATCATAAGGTGGATTGGAGAATAAAAAGAATTATTGAGAAGATTCGGTTAATCCAGGATGGGATTTTTGAAAGTTGATTACAATCATGTGGTCGAGAGATCAAAACAAGAGTGTTGATGCTTTAGCTAATTGGGCTTTGGACAAAGGTGATCTTACTTGTTATGGCCACCCTCCTATATGGTGGGCTTCTCAAATTAGGGAAGCTCTTCTTTCTATCATTTCTTTGGATGGCTCCAATTCTGAAGGTACCTAGTTTCTTCTTGTTTTTTTTTTTGTTTCTCTTTGGTTCATTCAGTTTTTTTAGTTCCCTAGCTCATTCTATTCTTTATTTTGTTTCCTCTGTTGATTCTTGCATTAATAGTCTTCTGGTCTAGATAGGTCATTGTTTTGTTCATTTTTTTTCTTTTGTCTTCTTTGTTTTTTTGTTTAGTTTTTTAAGGTGGGTGGGTTCTTTTGTTTTGTTTTGTTTTTGTGTTCTTTGTGTTGTTTTTTGTTGTTCTTGTGTTTTTGTTGTTTTGTTTTTTTTTATGTTTTTTGTTATTGTTCTTGTGTTTTTTTCGTTCTTGTTCTTGGGTTTCTCTTTGTTTGTGTTATTTCATTTTTTTATGTGTGAGTGTTTTCTATGTTTTTTGTTTTTGTTTATTGTCTGTTGTTGGTTGTTTTTATTTTTATTTTATTTATTTTATTTTTTAGGTTTTGGTTGTGTTTATTTTTCATGTTTTTTGGGTTATGTCTTTGTAGTGTTCTGTTGTTTTTGTCTTGTTTGTGTTTTGTTATGTGGTTCTTGTGTTTTTCTATGTGGTTTGTGTTGTGGTTTCTTTTATCTTATTGTGCGTGTTTGGTTGTGCTTTTGGTTTTGACACACTCAAGGAGCATGTTTTTTATTTTATTTTATTATTTTTGTTGTTATTTACTTTTTTTAATTTGGTTTTGTGTGTTTGTTTGCTCCTTGAGTATGTCAAAGGTGGTAGGCCAGGTCCGAGTCCTGGGCATTTTTGGCGGAATGGATACCCCTGCCTCCTTGGGTCTTACCCGAAAGTGGCATCCCTTTTGGGATGTTTTCCACAAATAAAAAAAAACATAACATTTATGATCACTAATGAAATACAACCTTATATTAGTTCAAAAAAGACATCTAAAAAATCATGTAAAATCCTAGAGAAGATATTCGAAGGGAAAAATAAAGCCACTATCCTTCATCTTCAAACTCAACTACATTCCCTAAAAATGAATAGTGGCAAGAGCATAGAACTATTCCTAAGGAAGGTAGCATATATTAAAGGAAAATTATTAACCTTAGGAGAAGATATTAAATATGAAATTCTTACTCAAGTAACCATGAGAGCACTTCCAGATGGCTATAAGAATTTGGTTACATCTTTACAAGTCCTAAGTAAAGATACTTCTTTTGATGACCTAATAAATATTCTTCAAGAGTATGAGGTGGAGAATATAGTTAAATATGAAATGACTAACACTGCATTGGCATAAAAAGATAATCCACATGGAAATATTGCTTCATCATCAAGAGGACAAAGACCATGGTACAACAGGTATTGTCATAAATGCAAAAGAAAAAGTCACAGTACCAACTATTGTAGATTCAATCCTAAAAATCGAAATCAAGGAAATCATATAAACAATGAAAGCAGATTTCAAGCACAATAATATCAAAATAATCCTTATCAATCGTAAGTTTAGTGTCATACCAATTATCCCCAATTGGAGTATCGAAAAGAGAATAAAAAAGGACACCTAGCTCAAATGATCGAAGAAATTGAAGAACTGGAAGAACCTACATATGGTTATGAAGTGAAAGCTCTTTAGAAAGAACAACAGGTTATAAAGGCACTAACTACTTGCTTGAACAAGTTACAAATAACATAGAAGAAGAATATAAATTCCAAGACCAAGAAGATCCATATTGAAGATTGAAATCTTCAATACCCAAATAATGTAATACATGCGGTGTTAGAGTTAGAGCATATTACATCATTTAGGTCATGTAAATGTACCACTTTTGGTACATAGAGTAGGAGATTACTATAGGGGCAAGTTAGCTACTTACTTTAAGCAATGTAATAAATGCACGAGTGTCAATGTGCAAGTTGTAATGTGCAAGGTGTTCCCTTTTACAACTAGGTAGTGTTGACCAAGGAATATCTCTTCCTATATAAAGGGCCTCATAGTGATAGATTAGAGAGCAAATACATATCAAGCATATCAAGTGTATTGTAGTAAATAGTGGTAGAACATGGAGTACAATGTAGTTATTTAGCTTATATTAATGGAGTGACCATCATCTCCATACTACATTGTATTTTCACCACTTTCTATTTATAGTATATTTCAGTCATTGCATAATTACTTTCTTTTATATTTTTTGCATCCTATTAGGACCTGTGATAGATCTCTCCCACTGCAGATATCCTCAAAATCTAACTTGATGAACACTTGACTCAATAATGTATGCACACCTATACATGACTCTTACACTTCTATAACTTGCACACTCTAACCTAAGACACTTGTGCACATCTTTACATTACATATTTGCACTCTTACATATAAGACACTTGTGCACATAGACTCAACTTACACTTGCACACTAACTCACATGACACTTGTGCATATCTTGCACATTCACACTTACATAAAGAAAAATATAACTCACACTCTAAACTATGACTCAATCCTAATATATTATTTATAAATGTACCATGAAGGTACCATGGGGGTACATTAGCATGTACCAAATAATGTAATATACTCCAATAAAAGCTAAGTATGATACAATGTTGGCTAAAGGAACCACCCCATTAGATTTTGCTAATCTGAAGAAGGGTCAAAGAGATTTATTTGAGTCTAAAAATTCTATTTTGTAGGTTCATGGAGTCATTCAAAAGGAAAATGTTATTATTTCCATTAACTGTAGTAGTTGTAAATTCATTAATATTGCTTTGGCCAAGATATTATAGTTTCAAACAACAATAACCAAGGACATACAACTTGATGGTAAGAATGTTTAAAAACTTGATGATTTGAAGATGACCATGGATAAATATGTTTTACATTTAGATTTTTTTGCTATTGATATGGATGATGTGGATATTATCTTTGATTATTCTTGGTTGGTTTCTTTGGGTAATATTTGCATTAAATTACAAAAGTTCTTGAAGTATGGTACAAGGAAAAGAATATAAAACTGGAGGATATTTCTTAGCTTAAGGATCAAGGATCAAAGGAGTAGTAATAAGTAGTTAAGGTAGGGAAATAGATTAAAGAACCCATAGAGGATTCATAAGTAGATTTTAATGGAAATATAATGGTAGAGTACAAGATAGAAGCAACAAAAAGCCAAAAAAGTACAATTAGAAGAACACAAGAACACACCAAAAGAAAGGCACAATTGAGGAGAGTGTAAGGAAGAATTTTAAATAGGGGTACAAAATGTTGAAGTGTCAAAGAAATTAGAACATGGGGTTAAGGTTATATTATATCACCACCCATACCACCATGAATGATTCCAATCATGGAGACAAGACATAGGGAATCAATATCATTATGGACCTACATGGAGAAAATAAGGCATCAAGTATGGTATTGTATGGTAGAAAAATAGCAATACTTATGAATGCCAGACTGGGGTAGTGAGAGCATAAAACCACACAAACAATCATTCTAGATATCAAAGTGGAGTAACCAAAGCATGTATTTAAAGGATCCCTAATGGATACCAAAGTTGCTGATGAGGATTGATGTTAGATCTTTCATATGACCCCTCTAGTAGTTCCTAGCTAGGTTTGCATAGTTTATTTCTTGCAAATTAATAATTGTAAGTGAGTCTCCTTCTCACATGCACTTGTGGGCACTAGTTATCTTCTAGTTGTCATTTAGAGTGTTAGTTAGTAAGTGTGAACTCAAAGTAGGAAGTGTGTACTTCAAGATAGCTAAAATGGATCTTCTAGTTAGCAATATTCCTTTCTCTTAACTTAGAAGTTTACGTGCATTCTCCTTTGCACCTTTGTAGCTTATGGTTAAGCGTATTGGATCAAATCCATGATTTGATGGATTGGTTATGTATTTTGGGCCATTAGTGCCTATATATTGAATTGTAAATAATAGAACACTTAGTTGGATTTTCAATCCTTTTCATTGGTATCAGAGCCTAGTTCATGTTTGCACTAGGGCTTGTGAGGTGAGAGGATAGGAGATAGTTTTATTATGAGAAATATTTTCTCATTGAGGACTCGGTTTAAGCCCAAAGGGAGCTTGAAAACCATTCGGAGAAGGAAGTTCCTTCGCCGACAAACTCCTCGTTCCAACTTTTTGCTTATGCTCAAGAGGTATAGGAAAAGTTTGCCCCAGAGTTCTTCGTATTGTGATCCTTGGAAGGGATTGGATCGTAGCTACGGTCCAATTAGGATTAGGGAGCCATTTGACCCTGCTGCCCCCCCATTTTCGAGTACTGAAGAGCTCCAGGAGGACATCAAAGCTAGGTCGTGTGTCGACTTAGATCTGGTTGCCTTTCAAACGCTGGTCGTGTGTCGACCGGATCTTGAAAGGAGAGCTACTGGAGGGAGTTGGTTGCTCGCATTTTTACAATTTAAGTTTTTTAAATTTTAGAATTAACCCCCCTGGTTAATTTTTAAATTTTTTTAGTTTGTAATTGAAAAGCATTAGTTTTTATTAATATATTATTTTCTTTAATATATTAAGTTGCTGCCTTTGTAAAAAAAAATATATATATATATATATAGCAATTTATTTTTTTTAGCAGCCTCGGCCAAGCCTCGGTTGCATTCGGCAGCGTCGGCCATGCCTCGGCTGCGTTCGGCAGCGCCGGTGCTTTTCCAGCAGCACGCGACGCGGCCTTTTTGCCGTTGGCACGGCCTTGCTGTTCGGCGCGACAGCGACAACATTTGCTGCCATCGCTATCCAGCGATAGCGCTGAGCCGGCGCCTAGGCGTCGAGCCAGCCGCTCGACATTCTCGTCGGTTCTGACAGCGTCGAGCGGGACGACCTCGGTTGTCATCGCTGGCCGACAACGCCGAGCGGGACGACCTCGGCTGTCGCGGCCGGCTGACAGCGCCAAGCGGGTTTCGCTTGGCGTCAGGCCCACGCCTACCACGATCGTCGGCACTAACGATGACAGGCTAGCTGACCACGCTGTCGGCCGACGATCGTTGGCGAGCTCGCCCGCTTACGGGCGCGCGTCGTTTCAGCGTCAAGCCGGTCAACGCTTGACGTACTGTCAGGAGTGACAGCATTGTAGCCAGGCAGGAGGCCTGGCTACGCTGTCATTCGGTAGTCTGCCGACGGGTAGCATTTGGAGGTAGCCGCACGGGTGCGCGGCTTGGGAGGTCGCACCAGGGATCTCACCGTCAGGCTTGGAGCCTGACAGGTCAGTTGTCGGGTCTGTAGAAAACTTTGCAAGTTTGGAACCTCGAGAACCGTGCCACTGCAACTGGCCAGCAGGTTCATGCCTCGGGAATAGTGAAACTACAGATTGGGAAGTTGCATGAAATTCTGGGTAAATTATTGTAATTTTTAATTTTTTACTATTTAAGGTAGCATGTTAAATTTGGTATTTATTAATTTAATTTTTTAATAGCTTGATTAAAATTCATTAATCTTTGATTAAATGAAATTTAATTTTTAATTAAGTTATTTTTAAGTTAATAAATGCTAAATTGCACCTTAGATTAGTTTAAAAATTTCAAAATTTTCAGCCTTAGGAGTAAAATTTTCAAATTTAGAAGCACTCCATTGTAACAAGGAAAAAGTTCCATTTTCTTTCCTTGATTAGTGCTTTCTCATTTTTTACTCCTGGCTTATACCCGGGAACACATGGCTTCTGACTTGGCTGCCCAAGTGGCAGAATTGGCCCATGTTGTAAATGCTTTGGCAGATAAAGCTAATGACACTACCATGGCAGAAGTCCTTGGCAATCTTGCCATGAAGGTAAATGACATTTCTTTGCATAATGCTTCAACTTCTGCTCATGATTCTCGTCTGAGAGTTCGTTGTGAAGTTCCATTGTATGATGGATCCAGGAACCCTGATGTCTTGAATAGTTGGATTCTTGACATGAGTTCTTGGTTTTCTTACTCTCAACTTTCAGAAGATGATATAGTGCCTTATGCTAAGCTAAAACTTTCTGGCTTAGCCAAAGTACTTGTTGAACGAAAAAGAGGACACGATGTACTCACTACATGGGATGAGCTTGTACAATGTCTAAAGACCAATTTCTATCCTTCAAATTATTCTAGGGAATTGGTTATTAAATGGTTTCATTTTCGACAAGGTACTAATATGTATGTACAAGAATATATTTTCCAATTTAACAGGTTCAGGATACTTGTAAATGTGGAGGATGATGTTCCAGGTTTGATTCTCAAATTTCAAAGTGGCTTGTTGGAGCATTTGTACAGGGAACTAATGTTTGTTTCTATGGAAACGTTGGATTCAGTTTTTCAACCGAGTGCAGACTTGCGGAGGACAAGTTTAAGGCGCAATCACGGGCATTTCGCACTCTTGTTACTCAAGTGGTTGCAAACTCATCAAAAGGGAATAATTCTTTCTCACAAAAGAAGAATTTTGCTCAAAAGAAGAATGTGTCTTCTCCATCTCCTTCTTCTCCTTCCCCTTCCGCTTCTACTCTTCTTCTTCTTCTTCTAAATTCTTCTTCTTCTTCTAAGAAATTTTGCAATTATTGTAAGAAGAAAGGCCATGAGAAAGTTGATTGCTTTAAGCTTAAAAAGAAGAGTTTAGTAATTACTACTCAAGAGGAGGATGCTTCCAAGGGTCCCCTTGAGTCCGTAGGAGAGAGTAGAGTATATACGGAATTACGAGGTAAGCTTAATGAAGTTACCTTGGTAAATGTAAGTTCATCAGAAGGGGCTCGTGATGCTTTGTTCATCACTCGAGCCCATTTGCTTCATAATTTTGCAACTGATTGTATAGTGGATAATGGCTCGCAGAAAAATCTAATTGCGAGGTCCATTGTCGAGCGTTTGAAGTTACCTATGGAGCCTCATCCTCAACCTTATTCTTTGGGTTGGAAGGATAGTGGAAGAGGCTCAGAAATCACTCACACTTGCACATTAAAATTTGCACTTGGCCCACATTTCATAGATCAAGTCACTTGTGATGTGACTCCTATGGATTGTTGTGGGATTTTGCTTGGGCAACCTTTTCAGTATGATAGGAGAGCTATTTATGATGCTTTCAAAAGAACCTACACACTTCAAAAATATGGTAAGGTCTTTCTCATTAAAAGCACCAACACTCCTAATATCATTCTAAGTTCCAAGCAAACGAAAAGAGTAATTAAGAAAGGTGGTGATGTTGCTCTAATTTTCATTCGCTCTCAAAACACTTCTACATCTACATCCATTACAAAGCAACACTCTTCAATGGATAAAATATTGCAAAGTTATTCACACATATTTTAGGAGCCAAAGTCTCTTCCTCCAATTCGCACAATTAATCACAACATTGAAATAATTCCTGGTTCTTCTCTTCCTAATGCTCCCATGTATAGACAATCTATTTTGCAAAATGAAGAAATAAAAAGGCAAATAGAAGATTTGTTGTCTAAGGGTTTCATTAAGGAAAGTACTTATGCTTGTGCCTCACCTATTTTGTTAGTTCTTAAAAAAGATGGCACTTGGAGATTATGCATTGATTTTCGTGCTTTGAACAGAATTTCTGTGAAGAATAGATATCCCTTACCCCGCATTGATGATTTATTAGATCAGCTTCAAGGAGCTAAGTTCTTTTCAAAAATAGATCTCAAAAGTGGATATCATCAAGTGCGTATCCAAGCTGAGGATACATGGAAGACAACTTTTAAGACGAAGATGGGTCTCTTTGAATGGTTAGTCATGCCCTTCGGTCTTACTAATGCTCCTGCAACCTTCATGAGGTTGATGAATGATGTATTTCGTGATGTACTTGACAAATTTGTCATAATATATCTTGATGATATATTGATTTTCTCAAAAACTTGGGAGGAACACCTTAGGCATATCCAACGAACCCTTGATCTTCTTGCGAAGAATCAATTATATGCCAATTCTTCCAAGTGTTCTTTTGGCAATACTTCAGTTTCTTACCTTGGCTATGTGATTAGTGAGAGTGGAATTCAGGTAGATCCCATAAAAGTTGATGTTTTACTTAAGTGGTCCCCTCCTACAACTCTCACTGAGTTAAGGAGTTTCCTAGGACTTGCGAATTTTTATCGCAAGTTCATTCCTCAATATTCCACCCTTGCAACTCCATTGCATTATCTCACTAAGTCCAAAACTCCATTTCATTGGGAGAAAAGCCAAGAAGTTGCCTTTGAGAAACTCAAAAAGAAACTTTGTACAACACCTGTGTTAACTTTACCCGACCTCTCTCAACCTTTTGAGATTGAAACGGATGCCTCTAAAGTTGCCTTAGGAGCTGTGCTCAAACAGAATGGTCATCCAGTTGCTTATCATTCAGAAACCTTTTCTGCTGCTAAGTTGAACTATTCTACATATGACAAGGAGTTGTATGCTTTAGTTCAAGCCATTAAGTACTGGAGACACTATCTTTTGGGAAAAGATACAGTAGTACACACTGATCATATGCCTCTCAAGTTTTTACAATCTCAAAGTAAAATTGAAGAATCAAGACATATGAAGTGGGCCTCTTACCTCCAACAATTTCACTTGGTGATCAAGTACAAAAAGGGGAAGAGTAATACTTGTTGCTGATTGTTTGAGTAGGCCTCCGACCGCTCTTGCCTTAACAATTATGTCCACTTCGCACTTGGGATTTCAGACTTGGCCTAATCAGTATTCTCAGGATCCTGATTTTGGAAAAATATTTGAGCAAGTGAGTAAGCCTTCTTCTTCCAATTTGCGTCCTTTCCAAGATTTCTACATCAAAGAAGGACTTCTTTACAAATTGGACAAGGTTTGTGTTCCTTGTGAGCCTAGAGTGTCACTTCTTAAGGAAGCTCATTCTACACTTTATGGTGGTCACTTTGGGAAGCATAAAACACTTCATCATTTGCAACGATTTTTCTATTGGCCTAAAATGCGGAGGGATGTGTTGAGATTTCTCAAACGAGTGTGCGGTTTGTTGTCGCTCAAAACCAGCTAATAGGAAGTTTGGCTTAGGCATGCCTTTGCCCATTCCTTCCCATCCTTGGGAAAGCATTTCCATGGATTTGGTTAGTGGTTTTCCTATGACAGTGCGCCAACATGATTGTGTGTTCGTGGTGGTTGACAGATTCAGCAAAATGGCTAAGTTTATTCCATGCCGCAAGACAAGTTCTGCATCAGACTTAGCCCAATTTTTCTTTGACAGCATTTGGCGTTCCTTTGGTCTACCTACCAGCATTATCTCGGATCGTGATTCACGCTTTGTGGGTCACTTTTGGTGTTCTTTGTGGAAGATTTTGGGAGTTTCCCTTAACTTTTCCATCGCCTATCATCCGCAGTCCGATGGGCAGATTGAAGTGGTAAACCGTACACTTGTGCAAAGTTTACGAATCTATCATCACGCTTCACCAGACAAAGTGGGACTTGAGTCTCACTCATATTGAACATGCCTATAATAGGGCCCTACATTCTTCTACGGGTCATTCACCCTTTGAAGTTTGTATGGGATTTCAGCCCTTGGCACCTTATGAGTTACCTTTGTCTTTGCCTTCTCCTGTCACTTCACATCTTCGGAAGGAGCAAGACAAGGCACACTCATTTGTTCAACACTTGCACAATCTTCAATCAAAGGTGGTTGAGATTTTGCAAAAGACACGAAGCAGCAGAAAAAGGCCATGGATCGACATCGAATTCCTCATCCATTTCAGGTTGGTGATAAAGTTTGGTTGCATCTTGACAAGCGGCGTTTCACTGATAAGACTCATAGCAAAATCAAACCAATTCGCTATGGGCCTTATACTATTCTTCAACAGGTGTCCGAGAATGCTTTCCGCCTTGATCTTCCCGCACACTTGGGAATTCATGACGTCGTCAATGTAGATCTCTTGAAGTTGTACTTTGACTCTACATTGGAGACTGCACCAGCTATCAGTCATCCTGTGGACGTGGTTCTTGAAGCTCAGTTACCATTGGATGCAGATCAGATCTATGACACGAAGACTCGACAGACTCGCTGGGGTCTACCACCTCATATCTTGTGGCTCGGCGAGGACAGCTGCCGCATCAGGCTCGTTGGATTTCTTTTCATCAGATGTCCCGTGACTTTCCTATTCTTCTGAAAGCATTGGAGTCCAATGCTTCTATTGTGGGGAGGCATGATGAGGATTGATGTTTGATCTTTCATATGACCCCTCTAGTAGTTCCTAGCTAGGTTTGCATAGTTTATTTCTTGCAAATTAATAATTGTAAGTGAGTCTCCTTCTCACATGCACTTGTGGGCACTAGTTATCTTCTAGTTGTCATTTAGAGTGTTAGTTAGTAAGTGTGAACTCAAAGTAGGAAGTGTGTACTTCAAGATAGCTAAAATGGATCTTCTAGTTAGCAATATTCCTTTCTCTTAACTTAGAAGTTTACGTGCATTCTCCTTTGCACCTTTGTAGCTTATGGTTAAGCGTATTGGATCAAATCCATGATTTGATGGATTGGTTATGTATTTTGGGCCATTAGTGCCTATATATTGAATTGTAAATAATAGAACACTTAGTTGGATTTTCAATCCTTTTCAGTGGCATAGTAGTAGCTTGGCATCATCATCAATCAACACCAATCAATATTTTGCTTGGATGATCAAGATTCATAACAATTCTCAACAATGTTTATAAGATTATATTATCGAGTTTCCTACATTTTGATAATAATCATTTTTCAAGAAGGGTGGAATGCTAAGGTACCCAAGGATAGGTATATTGGTATATGATATTATATTATATGTGGGTATTATGGATACATGGCATGGGCCACACATATCCCAAGGTTGATTATTTTGTAATATTATATTATAATAATGACATAGATAAGGGTTTATCAGTCAATTAGTGTTAGGATTATACCTTCCCCAAAGTAGCGTTAAAAAATGGGTATATAAAGAAGGGATATAATCATTGTAAGAATCATCGTTCATATCAAGTATTATTCTATAATCATATTTGTCCACGGAGTGGTCTCTTATGTTGAAATATTTTGTGGAATTATTTCTTCCTTAGTGAGTATTAATGGTGTTTCCCTACCATAGGGGTGATACCTATATATATATATATATACTGATTGATGGTTAGAAGGGGATTAGGGTCCCAACCCTTTACAACATATATTAACTAACCAAATAGATATACTTATAAGCACACAACTAAAAATTTGTAACAAACAAAGCATACATGCTCCAAGCTACCATTAGAACATATAACATCAAAGAATAGTTGGCTCTATCTTTACCAACTCCCTCCATTATACAAGACTTAATATTCCTCTCACAATATTTTTGAATCATAGCCACCACTGCCTAGCTTCATATTCAAGTTTCCATCAACTCTATGCTTCACCTCCAAGGATGTTACTCCATCCATTTTACCAAACACCATACCTCTAGGTATGTTACTTATATTTAATGCTCACTCGATGGTACTCTAACCTTACCACAACCCACTTATTTTATCCTAGGTGATTGTTAATTGTCTCCTACATTCTCTATCTTCCATATTGATCATCAAATACTTGATAAAAATGCTTCTTAAATTGTACACTACCCTATGTTTTTAAGGGGCATTAAGAACCCTTATATTCCAGGAAAGAACTTTCATATTTTAGATTTTTCAAGGGACTTATTCTTGCCTAAATTCAAGATAGTCGGAGTACCATTCACAATTTATTTTATTGTTTCCTTTTCCTTAATTTCAAAATCAAAAGATCTTTTTGGTGGTTTGCACTCTAAACCTGCATTTATTTCTCCCTTATGTTGGCTTCTAGTTGATCTGTTCCTAGTCGTAGTTTTAGTTTTCATTTGGGAGACCAACAATGCAGAAAAAGGTATTGAAAGAACCATTTCTCCTTTTTGAGGGGTTAAGATTTTCCTTGAGGAAGCTCCTTCGACTATTTTATTTGTTCTTATTTCTAATTACTCTAAATTCACCTCTAGACATGCAAATGGATTGGAATTTGTAACATTTTTATCTCTACAAAAGAAGGATGGTTGTTTATATTTAGCTTTGTCCCATTTGTAGTCAAGACATCTTCTCTTTGGGGTTATATTTCAAGATCATTTTTTTGAGCCTACATGGAAATTCCTTCTTCTACTTGCACTTCTATGGTTTAATGTAGTGAGATATTATACATGGATAATATTTTATATTCTTGAATATTATGGATGATTTATGTTTATTAGAATAAGCTTTAGTAATAAACCTTCATTTGATCCTTCAAACAATTCAACTTTAAGCAAATATATACATACATTGTCCTTCAAACATTGTTTCATCGCCCTAAAATATTACCATTTATAATAAATAATGAAATTTGAAACACATGGACTAAAAATAAAATAAATCTAGACAAGCATTATTGAGTAGAAAACATCTTAATTTGATATTTTCTCATAATAAAAATTCCAAAGAGATTATATACTCTAGTTTTAACAAACTACTAGATAATAAAATATATTCAATCCCTTTATAATTGTTGGTTCCAAGAAAAATATGTCCAATACTTTTATCACATGAGATATCTTCATAAACATATTACATAATTTATATTAAACTTTTGAACAAATAATATTGGAAAAGACATTAAGATTTGGTCTAGACTAACTAGGATTGTCACCCTTTTCTCTAAAGGAGATAAAATTAAGTTCAAGTCCTCAAAAGAAAATAGAGATAACAATTTTGCATCATTATTGTTTTTCACATGAGTAAACTGATGTTCTTCCATCATTTATATTAAAGAGAAACTATATTTTTGGATCATATATGTTTATGACTTTGCTTTTTATATTTCTTATTTCATACACAAAATACTATAAACCCAATTACTTCTTCCTTCTAAGAATTTTCCATCCCATTTAATATTAACCCTTGTAGTTATAGTACCACTTAAAACTTCCATAGTAGAACCACTAAACAATACCCCATATTTGATATATTTTTAAATCCTTTATATACTTTTTTTGGGGCATATTCAAACCCTTGACATTCCAAGATATCACTTCATCATCATACTATACTCTTATTTATGGGATTAGCCCCACTTCTTGTTAACATTGTCATATTTATTTTTATCTTCCCAAAGCAAGCTCATTCTAGATTTCCCTTTCTATTTAACCTCACTTTACAGGTTTTGTTTTTATTTTTTCTTTATTTCCACCAATATTTCATCATTCTCTATATATTTCATTTTCAATACCATTTCCAATTTGACTTATCATTTATGAAATTATGATGCCTTAAAAATATAAAGCATAAAGGATGAAATCCAAAATATTTTTATGGCTAGTTTAAAAATCTAATATACAAGATACAACCTATATACTACTTTATTTATTTTATGCTTTATTGAAAACCCTAAAGCATAAGATATTATATTTTGTAGTAGTTTTTAAAAATGAATGAAATCAACAAATTACCTAGTTTCTCTAAAAAGAAATACATGCAAAGCAAAGAATATTTATATAGGGGTGTATGTGGATACCAAATAATCTCACCATCAAAGAATATAACTAATGACTCAAATAATTGTTAGGAAGGGGTATTTATACTGAAATACAACTTACCTTTAGGTCAAGATTATAAGACTGACATTAGAAAATAAAATAATAAGTATTACCAAAATAGTTTATTTAAGGTTTACAAGGGCCCAAAGGGCTAATATAAACAATAAAATACAAAATTTAAAAGTGGCCTCAAGAGAAGATTAACCACCACATATTCCAATATCCTACCTAAAATGAGTAGGGGACATGAGGAGAGACCCTTATTTGTTATCCCCTTTAAAGGGATACTATGCTACCTCAAGTAGCTCCTACACTCATAAAACATTAACGTAGAGCATGATCTTGGTCATGATTTGTACTAATTGCTTTGATGAAAGTAAAAAAATTGGATCAAATATCCTATGTGCATGAATCCATCTTACAAAGTGTATCCAAATGTTGATGTGCTTCATCTACTAATGAAATATTGGATTACATACAAGATGGATAGTGCTTTTATTATCACATCAAATAGTAACAAGAAAAATATAAGGAATTCCAATCCCCTCTAAGATCGTGAGGATCCACCAACAATTCTTAGCTACCTCATTGGTAGCAAAATATTTAGCTTCCACAAAAGACTATTATATAGTGAATTGGCATCTAGAACACCAAGAAATAATATTGTATTATAGATAGATCAAGAAACTTGTAATGGATCATCACTCATCCAAATCACCAATGCAATCAACATCTAAAAATCTTGTAAAAATTGGATATGTTCCAATAGAGTAATGAATACCATATGATGTCCTAGGAATGCATTGAGGAATTCTCTTAGTTACTGTCTACTAACACTCTTAAGGTTCTTGTATGTATCTAGAATAGTAACCAACAATAAAAACTATATCAAGTCTAGTGTAAATAAGATAGAGAAGTCCAACCAAAAGAGACTAATACAACATAACATCCACCAAATAAGAGGTAAAATCGACCCTAATATTCAATCCTAAAGTGAAAGGAGTTTGAGTGGACTTGCAATCTCCCATTCTAAATTATTGAAAAATATCCAAAGCATATGTATGCTATGAAATGGTGTTGCTACATGAGTGGCTAAGGGGGTTCCAAGTGTGTGTCTACTAGATAGTGTACCAACAAATATTCTCTAGGATAAATAAGGAAATAAGTCTTTAGAAGATTTAATTTGGTCCCCAAATTAGATGCACAAATGTAAAAAGATATTTTCCTCCTTCATATAGTCAGACTACTCTAGTCATTCATAAATGGTTAGTTGCACTACATAAATAGTAGACCATATTAACAACCAACTAAAGGAGTTCAAAGAATAAATAAAGTTTACTTACACCTTGATATGAATCATTTTGTATTAGAAAAAAGATGAATTCACTACCCTCTAGGAAATCTAGATAGGGACAAATGGGAAATCTTTATTAGTAATCGATGAAACAGATTTGTGTTGTTGATAAGGAAGGAACATCTTACTACTTCTATGATGTAATATATAATATTGTAATGGAAAATATGAGAGGAAAAATTCCTAGGCTATAAAAGTATGTATGAAGGATCCTATGGGTTTCAATGAGGGGTTCCTTATATACCTCAATTAGTTGGAATAGAGGAGCATAAAGAGGATGATAGAAATTGTTTAGATTCTATAGGATTAGGTTAGTCATTGACATCAATGTCACTTATGCTGGAGGAAAATTGGTTCAATAGGAATCACTTTTTTTTTATTAACCTAGTGGAATTGGTAGCCACCATCATAATATGCATAGTAACCCCTATAACCACTAAGCCATATTCATGTTGAACTTTTTATGCCATTGGGAACACATTAGAATATAGACAAGCACCTAGTCTAATGAGGTTTGAGATTTGAATCTTGGACATTTTTCCCCCTTACGGGGTTTCATCGAAGCAATTGGTCTACACCTCAAACCTAATAGGAATCACTATTATTTATACTAGTGTGACTCATTGTTTTGGACCACTTATAACACTAATTACATTAATTTATATATAGGGGCAATAGCAAATAGGGGTTTATCCTTGTGCATAGTCCTTCAGGTATGGTCCTAGGAGTGGATAGCTATGGCAAAACCTCTAGGGTTGTTAGTGTTGGTGAATGATGGTGAGACACCACTAGCTTATTGATGGAACCACCATTTTAAGGGATGTTAAATCCTCCCACATTGGGGTGTTTTGGGTAGGGAACAATGTTTGATAGTTGAATTACACTAAGAGAAGGTCACATGCCATCCTTATAGGGGCTCTCTAGACTAGGTATATGATACATATTAATTAGTTAGAGTTAGACAATCATGATGGATGCAGAATCATAGAGAGAGCAAGACTCCTTGCACTATTATCATATGGATTTATAGCTTTAGCTACAATAACACTTCCTAGTGGAGTATAATGTGTAGATCATCTTATATCTAGGGAGATAAAATTTGGTTATAGATGTATTTTTATAAGCCATAATTGGTAGATATAAAGAATTCAAGATATGGGAAGTCATGCAAGTTCTCTATGCAAGAATATATGTTGTTCTTCATGGGTAATTATCTCTATGTTTCAAAGTGATATGGACTTCACAAGGATATATTTTAGGAGTGATTATTCTCTATGGGTGGACCACCCAAGATGGCTATTTACATTAGCCCTCTTAAAGAATGAGATTTTGGTCAACCAAGAGGTAGAATGTAGATGAATTTATGAGAACTTGTCTCATATTCTAGCAAGATAAATAGGATTGGAGGGGATAGACTAGGATCCTTCAACATTTTTTTGTACGAGCACAGCCTTGGGTAAGAATCTAAATGGATTTTATTATAAAATCTCCAAAATTCAATGACCTTTTAAGAATCATGGTGGTGGCCAATTGGTTCTTGACATATACAATATTTTTAGTATGTAAACATCAATACAAGGTAGTAGACATGGTCACTTATTTTGTCTAAAATATTATGAAGTATTAGAGGATGTATTTGAACATTGTGTTGTATCACGATGAATGAATAAAAACCAAATTTTCTATTAATCTCTTCAAGTTGATGGAATCCAATAGTTAGTTCTCAACTAAATCTCATATGTAAACTAATGGAAAAATATGATCTTGGAAACTACTTAATTATTTTGTATTATAAAAAACCAACAAAACTACTCACACCTATTATACATGGCAGAATTATCTTAAAAATTATAGAATGGATGTCCAAATGGTTACTACCAATGTGAGTTAATGATGGGTTAATAACCATTGAATCCACACATGATGATGGCTAGATACTTTGGTTGTAACCCAACAATTGTCAAGTTCCTAAACAACAATAGAATTTGCCACAACTTATAGTGGAGAACATGTTTTGTATGCATAAATGGATGAAGTCCCACAAGTATGAGAATGAAAATAATTTAAAATACAAGGTGGTAAACAAATTCTTCATGAAGATGGACCTAGAATAATTTAAGCAATCCATAAGATCTAAGTTATTTGCTAACCAAATGATTTGATGGTCCCTTTGAAATCATAGCTAGGGTAGGCAAGGCTCCATGTGATAGTATTATGATAGTTAATTGAAGATAAGTGGACCCAAGGAAGTGGAAACCAATGCAAAATCGAATCCATATGGTGGACAAGTAGAGAAGGTAGTTGATAGGGTCTTGGTAATTTGCATAATTAGATTTGATAATAGGTTGCATAAAGAATTCCTAGTTAGATGGGTGTATTAACCACCTTATAAGGATATTTTAGAGTGGAATGATAAACTATGGATATAGGAGGATAAAATTTGGAATTTAAGGGAATCCTACCATTAAAATCTAACTCCACAAGTAAGTTGGATCTTCGTCAAGTAATATAGATCATGCCTTAGATAAAGTGGGTGCTAATGAAGGTTTGATAATGGGTGGGGGATTTTTTCAAGGTAAATAGATTGTCCTCATGTAAATAACTGCTTTATGAATATTTCTAGATCAATGTGTGATTTTAATTAGATTTATATTCATGCCTTGTAATGATATAAGCTTAACATTTGAGTAGGAGGTTGTTATTCAATGGAGTGGATTCCACATATGTAAAAGGATGCCTTGCATAATGGCATGTCTATAGGTGGAACACAATATCCAATAGTAGACAAGACCTTGGACAAGTTAGATAGACATGAATTTAGACAAGACCTTAGCGAGTTGGAAGACCTTGTTCTTACCATTTTAGGAAAAAGGTGTAAAGCAACTTAAGGGAGTTGCCAATATCACCCTAAGAAAGGAGAGAACCTTGAGTTATTCACCTAAGAATCAAGGGCATCATCTATTTTGAGTGGGAAGGTTATATAAGGTGTGTCCAATTTTAAGAATTGAGGAACATAGAGTTGATTATAGATAAATTGATGGATTGTATTCTCTATACTTCAACATTAACCCACTAAGTGATTTATATACTTGGCTATAAAACCATTATGGGAAGGATATTAGAGGAATTGGAATTGTTTATAGAGGTGGTCTATACCATCTCATATGAACTTTAGGTTTTTGGGTTCTTGGTATTACTTATGACATCCTTCTATCTCAAATATAGATCTAAAGTTTTTGTTTTAGTGTAACTTGTATTATTGACACAAGGTAAGGACATGGGACTTTTCCAAAATTCAACTTAGATGATAAATAATTCCATTAAGAAGGAATATGAATGCAATGATGTGATATTCAATTCAATCAACCCATCCAAGCTAGATTTCAACCTTAGCCCACTTGTTCTAAGTAGACTTTTAAATTAGGTATTGAGGAAAAAGGTGGAACTTAGGTCTCAATATCTACTATATCTATATCAAGTAGTAATATGATGTTAAGAACCTTCTAATAAAAATAAACTCATTCACATAGATATTGCAATTAAAAAATACTTTTATGAAAGAACAATATATTGCAATACATAATGTAAATGCAAAATTAAATCAATCTCATAAAATAACACAAATCACAGGCCTCTTTAGGGGGAAAATTCCTTCAATACTTTCATTAATTTGAAAAAAGATATATTCATTCATGGAACCATTTCCTTTAGAGATACACTCCATGCAACCCTAACATAATACCATTTCTAGTTCAAGTAAAACAAATTGACCCCATACCTAATTTCCCATAATATTGTTTGAGAGAGGATACATGAAATATAGGATGGAGCTTTGATGTAGATGGGAGGGTCAATTTGTAGGCCATTGCACCAATCTATTGTAAGACTTGGTAGGGGCCATAGTATTTGGAAATAAGTTTTTGACACTTGTGAAGTTGGAGTGAGGATTGTTTATATGGCTACAAGTGAAGGAAAACCATATATCCTAATTCAAATGTATGCTTAGAATGGTGTTGATCAACTTGTTGGTGCATCCAATTTTGAGGTAATTCTAGATTCATCTTCAGTTTACGGAGGACTGAAACATGTTGGCTAAGTGTAGTGTCAACAACATGGACCTTGGAGCTACCTAGAATGTAGGAGGAGGGTGTTGATGGAGGCCAACCATAAACTACTTCAAAAGGGGTAACCTTGGTTGTAGTGTGATAGGAAGTGTTATACCACCATTCAACCAAGGGAAGCCACTTTATCCACTATGTAGGATGATCAAAGGTAAAGCAACAAAGGTAGGTCTCAAAGAATTTGATTACAATCTCTATTTGACCATCCATTTATGGATGATAGGCTAAACTTATTTTGAGTTGAGTTCCCTACAACTTAAATAATTCTTACCAAAAAATACTAGTGAAGGTAGGTCTCAATTGGACATAATGGATGTGGGTATGCCATGAAGGTGAAAAATAGAATCTAGAAAATTTTGAGCTACTACTAAGGCCATGTAGGGATGGAAGAGTGAACAAAAATGAGCATACTTCATGAGATGATCCACTACCACCAAAATAATTGATTTGCCTCTAGACTTAGGTAACCCTTCAATAAATTCCATGGAAATATCTATCCATACTTGTTCTAGAATAGGCAAGGGCTGAAGAGTTCTTGAGGAATGCACTATTTCTCCTTTCATTTACTAGTATATGTCACACTCTACCATAAAATTTTGAATATCCTTATTCATTTCCTTCTAGAAGAAAGTATACTTAATCCTTTCATAGGTCTTGAGGACCATAATGGTCTATAGTTGGTGAAGCATGCATCTCCTTCAAGATGATTTTTGTAGTTGAGAAGTGTGGGAAATAACAAGGCATTGGAGATATCTCAAATCTTGTCCATCCCAATTGTATCCTAGACATGAGGTAGGTGTTGTTTGAAGTGTGGCAATTAAATTTTGCAATCTTGAGTCCTTGAGCACATCCTCTTGGAGAGAATTAATCCACTAAGATATGGGTAAAGATATGGAACATAAAATACTTTAAGCCTCAAATTGGAGAAAGAGTGCATCATCCATAGTGTTCTTATTTCCTTTTTTATAGGTAATCTCATAATCAAAGCCCATGAGTTTAGAGACCCACTTTTTTTGTTCTGGGTGGCAACTCATTGCTCTAAGAAGTACTTGAGACTTTGGTGGTATGTTTTGATGGAAAATGATGCCCAATGAGATAGGGTTTCCAGTGAGTATTCACATACAAAATTATGAGCATCTCCTTTGCATAAGTTGATTTACCCAAAATTTGAAGTGAAGGCCAAGGTTCGTCCCTCCTACATCAACACAACTCTAATGCCATTGCCCAAAGCATTGCTTTTAATTACAAAAGGTTTAGAGAAATTAGGTATTTCTAAAACTAGAGTGGTTGTCATAGCATACTTTAGGTCAAGGAAATCCTACTCAACTGGGCCTATCCAAGTGAAAGAATTCATTTTAACATGGTAGTTAAAGGAGCATCAATTTTTCCTAAAGTTATAGATAAATTTGTGGTAATACCCTATGAGTCCCAAAAATCCATGAAGGCCCTTAAGAGTGTGAGGCTTCAACCAATCTTGAATAGATTGAATCTTCTTAGGGTCAAATTTAACTCCATTTTTGGTGACAATGTGTCCCAAATACTCTACTTTGGTCAATAGAAAAGAACACTTAGATCTCTTAGCATAAAGTTGATGTTGAACCAAAAGCTACAAAGTCTGATCCACATGGTTGAGGTGCTCCTCCTAAGAGTGGCTATAAACCAAAATATCATCAAAGAAAACTAAAATAAATTTTTGAAGGAATGGGTAGAAAATGTTGTTCATGAGGCTCTAAAATATGGAGGGTGCATTTGTTAAGCCAAATGGCATAACCAAGAATTCATAATGGCCCTCATGAGTGTAGAATGTTGTTTTGGGAATATCCTCCTCCTTGAGTTGTATCTGATGGTAACCCAAGCGAAGATCTAACTTGGAGAAAAATGTAGCACCATGCAACTCATCCATTATTTGATATACCATTAGGATAGGAAATTTATACTAAATGATGAGCTTATTGAGCTCACAAAAATCTATATAAATTTGTTAGGACCCATCTTTCTTTCAAACCAATAAGACTAGAGAAGATAAGGATTGTTACTAGGCTTAGTGACTCTAACTTTTAACAATTATTGTACTAATTTCTCTATTTCTAACTTAAGTGCATGGGGGTATTGATAAGGTTTGATGTTAGGTGGCACAATACTGAGTATGTAAGGTTTATGCAACAAGATGGTAATTCTGCTAGTTCTAAAAAAACTACATCATGCTTAGTTAGAACGAGTTACAAATATTTTGGGAGTTTGTCCTCTATAGAAGTAGGTGATTGTATTGCAAATATCTAAGCAATTGCCCCATGGGAAGATTTTTTTAACAACTTCCCCATACAATTTGAACTAATAATCTAAGGATATCCTACTTGTGAACCACAAAGAGTGTAGGACCTAAAATTCTATGAAAAATACATCCATAACTCTACAAAGTTCTATGTGATGGTTCCCAAAGTACCTAACCATTGATCTCCTATCACAATATTGCATCCTCCTAGTTGAAGAGTAAACATATTCATTTTGAGTTCATAATCCCCTATCTTCAACTTAACATTGTGATATTTTCCTTTACAAGGAAAAGTTCCATCATTTACCACCATAACCTCAAAGGAGTTGCATGCATGTATGTAATAATTGGTTTCCTTGGTGACTCAAGGATCAACAAAGTTATATGTACTTCTTGAATCAATAAAAATTGTAAGATGTTGGCCTTTGAAAAAGCCTACTACTTTCATTATCTGAGGGGTAGTAATTCTTGCAATAGAATGGACAAGTTTTTTGGTTGTGGCTCTTCTTGTGTTTCACCCTCATATTGAGGTGGTTACTTTGATGGTTCTAATTCATCATCAATTTGTTCACAACTTACTGAATCTACATCTAGTAAAAATAATAGTTTTTTGCTATATTTATGTAATAGTGAATATTTTTTGCCACAATGATAACATAAACCTTGTGCACATTAGGCATCCATCTCTTTTATAGTCAAGTGCTTGTAGGGGGTATATTTATTTCTAGTATTGGATGTGAACTTGGAAGGAAATGAGGGTTTGGCCTATGGAAATTTAGGTGACCTCCTTTGAGCCAAAAAAATTTCTTTGACCAACCACACCAATCCTATGGTCTACATCATAGTTTGAGGTTTGAACATCTTGACCTTAGCCTTGATATCATCTTTCAAGCCATTGATGAAACAACTCTAAAAAAACCTTCATTCAACCCCTTGGTCATGTTAGCCAATTTTTTAAATTGGGTCTAGTAGTCATGAACTTTAGAGGTTTGTTTCAGTTTGGTTAATGGTCCTGTAAAGTCCTCATACTCACTAGGGCCAAAATGAGTGAGTAATTGTGACTCAAAATCTTCCCAAGGAGGGTCAGTAAATGTGTGTTGTAACCACTGATACCACTATAAAGCTTTAGATTCAAAGTTAAAATATGCCATAGTGACCCATAAATATTTAGGGATATTTTGAAGTTTGAAAAAATGATCTACTTGTCATAACCACCCATTTGCATCCTTTTTGTTGAACTTAGGAAATTCTAATTTAGGCATCTTAAAGGGAGTATCAAGGTCAAAAAGAGAGTGAAAGCCTTCCCTATCCTTATGGATTCCTTTTCCTCTACCTGATGGGTCAATGTCACGATGCTCAAACACCTTTGGGCCATCCTTAGGTTTTTCATCAACCTCTAGGAATTATTCTTCAAATGAAGCTTTGGAGCTTATGTAGTCACCTCTCAAAAGTTGTATTTCATCCCTCATTTGTTTAGTGTCACTAAGAAGGTTATTAATTATGGTATGTATTTGCTCCACAAAATTGGCTTGTTCTATCTCCTTTTGGTGTCCTCTAGTGCCACTAGTCATTTTGGTGTGATTTGAACCACTACTACTGACTTACTAAAAATAGAAGTATGGTTCTAGGAGTTACTATTTTTAGTAAGGAGTCAAAAAAGTGCTTGGGTGCTATATATCAAAATGATCAGCTCAAAAAGACAATCATAATGGACTAGACTCCAAAATGACATTTTTTGACACCCCAAAAAAAGTGCATGGAGGTTATATACCAAATTGATTAGCTTGAAGAGGCAATTGTAATGAGCTATATATCACAACACTATTTTTGTGCACCTTAGAATTTTTTATCAAGGGAAGGTGCTATCTTCAAGTGTTATCAGTTTTTCTCCTAGAGGCTTGGTTTGCTCAGAAAATTGGTTTCTTGTCGAACAACCCCTTATGACACTGTCTCTACACTATCGATTACTAATACTATTTATTACTAACACTATTATATCACTGATATTATGGTTTCTTGTACTAAAAAATGTCTAGTCTAACTCTATCATTAACAATTTTCTATCTGATATAAATTCTAACTTTCATAGACAACTATTATTAACACTAGCAACTAGAAACTTTGACTTGACTATTATTATTTTAGACTAGATTTATACCCTATGGTTATTGATAATGGTAAACTTTGTCCTAACTATTACTGACTTTGACTATTTCTATTATGTTCCTCTCTAGATTATTTTGTCTATTTCATGTAGTACTTTTGTGATAGAGAAGTCTCCTCCATATGCTTAATTTTTATGGTAGGAGTTTTGGCTATAGGTTTAACATTCAATAGAACAAGAATTTTTTTGCAGCTTTAACTTTCAAGAGAAGAGGGTATTCTAATCCAAGGTGTATGTACTACCCATAGGCCCTCTATTATACAACAATGATGAATGATAGTGCTCAGACCCATACTTTAGGCCACTACTCAAGGAGGATTCCACCTATACCCTTGAGCACACTACCTACCTTTTTGATAGTACAGGAGGGTGATCTTTTTGTTGTTCTAGTGTGGGATAAATGAGGGTGATCTTTTTGGATGCTAACGAGTTGATAGGACCTCATTTATCTCAAATGAAATTGGCTGGAATTATACATACCTATGTCGCCACCTCCTCATTCAAAGAGCTCAAAATTAAAAGAGGAAAAGAGGGAAGAGGTTTATAAGAGCCTTTTTCCCAGAAGAGGACGTTTCTAAGAGCTTTTCTAACAAAACAATTAAAATAAAAGCCCTCCCCCTTTTAAAATAGAGAGCATGTGATTAGCCACTTTGATGGCCTCATAATTTGAGAGGTTCTTCCCACCGCCTTATAATCCTAGAGGGGGGAATAGAGATGAGATAGACTCGACCTCTTTAAAAGGGAATTAAAAGCCCTTTCTGCATTCGACTTTATGCCCACATGCTTTCTTAAAGAATAAAAATTTTTTCATAGGTTCCATGTTGAACCTGATGATAGAAATGGAGGACTCATCAAGCTCCAAACCCTCAAAAATTGTTCTTCCATAGAGAGCAATGAAAGAAGGAAATTTCCATGAGGTGATAAAGGATTCAAAAAGTATTATGCCCGGGGGAGAAGCATGAGCCCTCTCTTATATAAGGATCGCATTCAATCTACCACCTTAAATAAGGATAGAGAGCCCGCCCTTCCTCTGCATGGTCCAACAATTCACACCCAACAACCTTTTTAAAATAGAGAGGTGAATTCATTCATGAGGTGGCCAGTGCCATGCATGCAACAGAGAGCTGCATTGATGGGGGGAGATATACTATCTACCTGCAAGGGTCCCTCGAATCTATGGCACGGAAAGATGACTATTATTCGCGTTTATAAAGGAGATAAATTAATGAATGCCTTATATAATAGAGAGGGTTTTAATTTTAAGGATGTCGGCGGTCAGAGAATCGTACAGGCTTTAGAGATATATCCGAGGGGCCTCTCTATTTTAAAGGGGTCGAAAAAAGGTTTCGTTCCTCCGTGTGAGAGAGAAGAAGGTGATTTTGAGACCCATCAAAACAGCCATGAGTAGGTTGGAGAGAGCTCCTTATATAAGAGGTCCATCTAACCGCCACTGGCTTTGTCCTACTACTCTTCGAAGCTTACGTTCACTCATATCTTAAGGGTTGGAATTTTATTTTAAGAGCCCTTTAATATAATATAATATAATACTTGGGGCTTTAAAAGAGAAGTTTTTTCCCCTTTTAAAATCTTCAAAGGCAGATCTGATACTCAAAAAACGAGCTTGTTTTGGCCATTGTTTTTCCAGTAAGTCATTCATACCTTAATGGGGAGAGGGGCTTAGCCGGTCTTGAGCTCATTATCCCCCTGATTTCTTTAATCTATTATTAATCTATCATTATCGAAGATGATCAACGACCTGGACTTCATCTATCCAGATCCAGTCATGTCGCTCACTAATCAACTAGGACTTTCTTTCTCAGCAATCCCATGTTCTGTCTCACCATGGTTAGCAACCCCCTGCCTCCTCATGGTAACTGATTTCTTTCCATCGAGATCTTTCATCCTAAAAAAGCAAATTCTTAGAGGCTCTTTAAAATGCCACTGCCTTACCTTTAATATAATACTTGGGGTGAACACATGCGAGCTTATCATCATCGTTCCTATTCCCCTTAAAAAGCTATCCTTGTCCCCCATGTTTTGCCTTTAAAACCCCTCATGTTGGGCCTTTGAAGGTTGCCCTACCCCAAAAAGTTTTCAAAAGCCCTTCCCTCCCCCACCATTTTAAAGGGTTAAAAGGGGTTGTCTTTAAAAAGGAGAGGGGGAGAGGGCCCCCATGTTTGAAAAAGGCCCTTTTAAATGGTGGGGGAGGGGAGAGGCCTATGCCTATCCAGATGCTAGCCCAACTATCTTTTTTAGAGAGGAGAGCTCTCTTAAAACAAACCTAAGGAGAGCTCAGCTTTTGCCCTTTTAAATGGTGGGGAGGGTTGGTTTTTAAGGGGAGGGCCATAACCTTTAAAGGGAGAAGATTAAAAAAGGCCAGGTTGCTTTTTTAATGAGGGCATATACAATCCAACCTATTGCTCTCCCTACAGAAATCTATTCTATCATATACGTAATATTTCGAGCACATGAATGAATTACCTGATCTATCCCCCTACGAGATTCATTTGGACCTTTCCCCTTCTTGTTTTAAAGAGCCCCTCTCTATTTTCAAAGGTATCTGCTCAACTAACCTCTTTGAAATGGAGAACCCGCCAGTCAATGCCCAGTTTTTCCCTTGGCTTGGTGGTCGAGGTATATTGAGGATCAAGTATTGATCGGGAGGTTCCTAACTAACCTTAAAAGGTCGAGCGCATGAATGAATGCCTCGTATACTACCATGAATGAATGCCCCGTATGGTGCCATGAAGAGATCGATTGGAGTTTTGATCTTGTTTGATGAATTTAAAAGCCTAGGAGCACTTTAAGAGAAGAGAAGAGAGAAGTTCCCGCCGCTTTCTGTCTGCGTTCTTTGATCATTCTTTAGAGAGAAGTGTCTTACTATAAATATGGGGTACTTACTATAACTACAGAAAGAAGTGCTTTACTAGAAAAAGGGGGTACTTACTATAACTACAGAGAGAAGTGCCTTACTAGAAAAATGGGGTACTACCATCCATCAATCAAGCTTTCCCACCCAAGAGAAACAGGATCATGTCATCGTTAAAGAAGAACCATGTATGAGTTTGTTGAGTGCATCTGACTGACATAGATCTGAAGGGGAATTAAAACCTCTATAATAGGGGGGATTGACCCTTGAATTTTAAGGATGGGGTTTCCTACTCACTCTCTACGATGGATACTTACTCTCTTTCTATGGTGGATACTCACTTTTGTAGGCGGATTGGATGCACCTTTAAAAAGGGAGCCCCATTTTGCCCTTTTAAATGGTGGGGGAGAGAGGCACTTCCCAAATCCATTTGTTCTATTTAGGAAAGGCTCTACCTGCTCTAAAGGGGCTTGAAATGGTTGTTGAGCTCAAGCAACATCTAAGTCGCTAGGGGAAGGGTGGACGGCCCGAGTTGCTTTGAATGATGGAGTTGGTTGGAGAGTTTGTCTTCTTCTCCTTATTATCATATCTGGGTGCGTTATTTCCATATCATCTGGTTCCAAGGAGCAAGCCACCTTTTCTAACCCCTTTCGACCCGAAGGAACTTGGCAAACACTCTCTATCTATAATCAAAAGACACTTCATTCACTCACTTTCAATGCCTATATCACTTTCAATGCTTAGCTCGCTCTCCTTTTCCTGCCTACCCAACCCTAGACTATTTCAAAGGAAAGTTTCCCCTTTTAAAATAGAGAGTGACACACATTCATTCCAATGCATATCCCGATTTAGTAAGCTCATCCTACTTGCTGAATTTTCAAACAGAGAGCTAAAAATCCTCTCTTAAGAGCTCTCTGTTTTAAAAAGGCCCTTTTAAATGGTGGGAGAGCGATTAGATATTTTTAAGAGGTATCCATGCAACTCTCTATTCTAAAAAAGGGGTTTGGAGGTGTTGCTTGTTGAACACTCCCCTCTCCGGTCGTCGAATATATTTAAGGTATCAAATGTGTATTGGGCCTGGAGGTAGTAGGTCCCCTATGGATCAGTGGGTTACACGTGGAAGAAAGATTCACAACCATATTAGATTACTAGGGAGGACCTCTATATAAGCTTGCTCCTCCAATCACTCCGAATTTGACTCCTTTAAGATGTATTGATAAGGGGGTGAAGCTATTTCTTATTCAATTCACTTGTTTTCACCTGCCCCGTCTTAATCCCCCTTATTTGGACATGGAGAAGAGGGAGCAACGGAGAGCAACTCCTTCCTTCTCATGATCAGTTGGAATAAACGGATCAGTGGGAATAGATAGATGAATATCAAAGTCATTCATACACAAGCTTTTAAGGCTAGCTTGAATAAGGAAGAACTGAGAAAGCCTGAGATGAACTTTAAAGAGCCAACTAATCTTCTCTTTTCTTTTCTTCCTAGGTTAAATCGATTCGATAGGAGGGACGAGTGGTTCACCATTCACTTTATGTTAGATCAGAGGGACGAGTCAGCCAGGTAAGCTATTTGATTTCTCAATAACACCTTAGCTACTTTCTATGGATCCACAGGGAAGGACTACTTTCTATGGAATAGATAGGGACCTCTTTAAAAAGGCCGAGATTATAGATAAAGAGCTACAACACTGTATAAATCTAATAGTAGTCCTCGTAAGTGAAAGAATAATTATCCTCAAGTGCAGGTCCAATGTACGAATATCTAGATCTGGAAATGCCCGCTTTTGTAAGCTCACGAATGGTGGGTAGAAACCTTTTTAAAAGTGTCATTCGAGATCCATCTTTATTTTATGGAGGCACGTGTAATATATGATTTTTTAAAATCTAGTACTATTATAGAGCTCCTTATGTTCTCTGTTTAGCCAGCTCTCGGTGAATAGAGAGGATCAATACTCAATCAACTTTGAGTACGAGAATAGGAACAACGGTACTTGCTCGACCAAAAAAGAGTACGAGAATAGGAACAATGGTACTCACTCAACCAAAAAAGAGTACGAGAAATTAAAGCTCCCCATGTTTAAAAAGGTAAGCCCTTTGCTTGCTTTTAAATGGTGGGGGTGGGGCTGGAGCCCCATGCCCATGTTATAAAAGGGAAAGGGCATCCATAACTATAGAAAGGATAGAGAGTGGTTGTCGCCTTTTAAAATAGAGAGTACATTGATCTTAGGGTTAGCTACTGGCATGAGCAAATCATCAATGGAAAGATGTCGAAAGGGAAGGGTGAATCAACATCCAACCGATGCGAGAATCATGGATGAATGGGCCAGAAGATGAGGTAGATCGAGACCACAAAGAAATAAGTCAATCAAGATCACAAAGAGTACTGATCTTTTATGTCTGACACGGAAGCTCTCTATTTTAAGAGTAGACAAAGAGTTTTCAAATAGAGAGGCTCACTCGACTCTCTATTTTAAACTGGCTAGAAGGTTTTGGATTACCGAAGAACCCCTCTATTATTAAAGGAGCATGATATAAGAATCTTTTTTTGGGAGAAGCTCGAAGAATAGGGATGGAATTGCTAGGAATGCCCTAGTTAGGAAGTGGCCTGGCCCTTTTTATTTTAAGGCATGTCATCTTTTAAAGTCGTTGCATTGCTTTTAAAGGGATTGAGAGCCCGCCCGCCCTATAATAGTATGCTCTGGTCAGCCTATGATCGAGAGAGATAGGGAGATTGCCATAGAACCTAGGAAAATGATGAACATAACGGTGTTTTTATGAGGAGAGTTGATCCCTAGATTAACGAAAATTCAAGTGAAGAAATGAGATTCCTCCCCACCCGCACTTTTATAAGGTAAGGTAAGGAGTTGGGTTGAGTAAATTTTGTATTCTTAAAATAGAGGGCCCTTTAAAACTTAAAGAGATCGACCTCTTAAGATATAAAGGGTTCATAACTTTGGTTATGTCATTTCTCCAAGTCGAGCTATACTCGATCGACATTGGAAGTTTTTCTCCGAGGTTCAAAGATTTATGGTGGAAAGAATCGGTTCAGAGATTGAAGTCGATCTCTTCTAACTAAGAACGAGGGGAAGTTGTTAATATGTATATAATTTACTCAATTTAGCCAAGCCCTGGATCGCTTTTCATGTTGTCGTTCTCCCTTTTAAAATAGAGAGCTCACTTCAACTTTTGACGAGGGAGTTAACTGAACTTCATTTCAAAGTTGAGAGTGCCCTGCCCCTATTATATTAAAAGTGCTTGAGAGTGCTTTTTCATTCTATTATCTACGTATTAACAACTCTCTCTATGAACTGAAAAGAAATGTGAACTAGAGTTGGAAATTGACTTTAAAAGGCCACAAAAACCCAACTTCCAAAAGCAGGTAACCTACAAGATCCACTCGGATTTCCGAGGAGATCGACTGGCTCTCTCTATTTAAAAAGGGGTGCATTGAAGCTTTAAAATAGAGAGGGGAGGAAGGAGAAGAATTATAATCGAGACCTTCCCCCCATGTTTTAAAAAGGCCCTCCAAGGCTGTTTTAAAAAGGGGCAAAAGAGAGGGGTCCTCTGTTTTAGTTTTCAAAAGGCGACCCTTCCCTCAAAAAGCCGAAAATGGAGGGGAGGGTTTTGGGGCCTTTGCCTTTTCAATGTGGGGGTGGGGTGGGGGACTCTTAAGAGAGGACTCGACCTAGGAGATAGCTTTTAGATAAGCATCGAGGGAGGACTCTTGAGATAGTACTACTTTATGCTATGCAAGCAATCCAAGCGAGCTTTTAAAAGAGAGATGAGAGATATGGCTGGCCATTCTGGATCGAATGAAATTGCTTACTATCGAAATCATTCATACCTCCTACCCATTCAAACATCTTCATCAAGTATCAAACCATCCTATCTATTATGTTGTTCACCTTTTCTAGGTCAATCTTGCACTCTTAAGCTATAATGGTGTGATAGTAGTCCCCTCGGGTGGTCGTTGAACCAGAGCCAATCTTTGAATAGAGCAGATAGTTGAGTCGCCTCGGAGCTTTATGAGAAGTAGTATCCCAATGATCCATATACTTTTTTGATGCCTTTACCCTTTTTTAAAATAGAGAGGAGGGGCCTCACTTTTGAAATAAAATTCCCTCCCAACTTAAAAGGTTTAGACTCTGTATCCATCAAGCGGTCTATGATCTGAAGATAGACTGCAAGTCTAAGTCTTGTTGGGCAGTGATATCTATCTATGGGGAGAAGGATGAATGAAGGTCATATAATCTGTTGTAGGAACATTCTAGGGATGGATAGCCTGATTGAGTACCACCATTAATCGAGATGTTGGGCCCCTACCCGACCTTTTTAAAGCAAAGCCCACCACCAAAGCTATTCTCTAAGTGATCAGAGTGGCTTCTCACCATCTCACCATTGATAGCCAAGGCTAGGGTCGACCACCCTCTCTATTTTAAAGTCGGGCGGGCCCTCTCTTTTCAAAGGCACAAAATTCTATTCCCTCCTCCCTTTTCGTAATGCTTACTGCCATCCCCAACCTTTAAATTAAAAGGGCACATCCCCTCCCCAATGCCTTTTCTTAAATAAAGGGAAAACCTTCCCTCATATCGATCAACCCAACAAGCTTTGCCATTTATGCCCTCTAAAAAGGTTGGAGGAGCATGTAGCATGTTTGCAGTTCGAGGAATACTCCGATTGATTAAGGAAACAACTCCCTCTCTATTCTAAGCCTCGAATATGGGAATGTGGAATAACTCTGCACCTTTTAAAAGAGAGTGCTCCGCTTTGCTCTAAATGTGGGGTGGGGTGAGTGGTGGGTGGTAGGTATTTATTCCAACCTTTTAAGTTAAGGCTTTGTTGTCATTATTATTTAATCGATTTCAAATGTACAACCTTCAATTCATGGTCAAAGAAGAGCGTTTGTACTGATACTATTCACTCTATTAGGTAAAGACTCTTCCAGGGCCCATCAACCCTTCACACCTTTTACATAGAAAGAGGAGGTACGGTAATCAGGGATCTCCTTGAATTAGCCTACATACCACCTCTCTATCTATAATGGACTCGACATTTTAAAGCTCTCTATCTAGAATCTTGAGAGGTCAGCCCCTATTTAATGTAATAATGGAAACAAACGACCTTTTATTTCATTTCGAGGGAGCCCTTAAAATAAAAGAGTCAGGCTGAGCTTAAAAAGTCGTTCATCATCGAGTGGTCTACCCACCCAATCCAATAGTAGGTTGGGCTCAACTATAGCATTGGAAAGAGCTTTTAAAAGTAGAGCTTTTAAATTGATAAGCCAGGGCCAGCTCAAAAGTCTCATATCGAGGGGGACAAGCACCAACCACTATCAACGTATGGAAATGTGTGAACTATGGTTGAATCAGCTATAGCTCTTAAAATGGTATCTATTTCAAAAAAGGGGTGTGGTGCTACCTCTTTTTTTTAAAAAGGGCCTTTAGCCTTTCCCTTTCAATAGTGGGGGTCGAGGAGAGGGGAAGGACTCCAATCCGAACGATCTTTCTGCAAGCATTACTGGAAGAAGGGGCTACATTCCCACTCTTTAGCTCTTTATAACGCTTACCCTATAAAAGACCTTTCCGAGACCTCTCTATCCCTCTCCCCAGAAAGGTCCCACCCTTCTTGCTCTCTTCCTCATTCACCATTCCCGCCCTACCTCATACTCATCAACCCTCCCCTTATCATACCTCGTCTGGATTGGAAAGCACACCTAAGAATCAGAAAACCTCTCCCATTCTTCCCTAGACATCGAAAGACAATAAGCGGATATTCAACCACACCTAAAGAATCTCTCGCAAATCCGAATGAAATCCCCTTTTAAAAGAAAATGTGACTATCCATCCAAAACACACAAAAAGAATCTCTTGCAAATCAAAATTATATCTATGGGTGAATGCTCATCCAAAACACACAAAACATAGGATGAGAACTTTAAAAAGGAAACTTCCTTTCCCCTCTAACACCGCAAGTGTCCCCCCTTCCTCCATATTAGTTCTTTCAAGTATGCATTCTCCTCTAGTTTGACCTAGAGTTCTGCTCAGGACCTTTGTAGTGCTTCGAAGAGTTTAATTCCCTTTTTAAGACCACATTTCTAAGAACTCAAGAGCCTATGTACTTTGGAGTTCCAACTAGTACTTCTAAAATTGCTCCATTTTTCACCCTTTGTCGGGCTTCTCGAAGAAGAGCCTCATTTTCTTGGAGTTCCCACTCAACAAAGGTTTCAGTCCCCCGTATCACTGGAAATTGTTCTTCTCCCTCTTCCCTGGGTGTAGAGGGGATATCCTCCAGCGAGGGCTCGCTGGCGGGGATATTGAGATCAATAGGGGGTCTATTCAAGTTGATATCCATAAAAAGACATATACCAATTTTCGACAAGTTAAAAAACTCTCCTCCTACTACTATGAGAAGTTGGACTACGACAAAACAAAGGCGAGAGTAGAAAATTAAAAAGTGAGGTAACGAAGAAAAAAATCAAATTCATTTTTTTTGGCTGGATATTTGGTCCGAAGATGTAATTCACAAGGGTTATGGAGGGGTAGATTGTGTGGAAGCAAGGGGCTGCAAGAGTCAAGCGTGGAGGATATGTGGTAGGGGAAACTGCAAAATTGTTAAAAGAGTTAAATGCATTTTATGAATATGATATCATATCATTCGACTCTCAATGGTGTGCAGAGGTTGCTCCATTGAACTATGCATATTACTATGTGATAATTACAAATAATGGATTTGATGCATGCAAAGAGTAGAGCATCTAATTGCCCTCATTGAAAAAATTACCTCTATCAAGGAAAAAGCTCGTACACATCCACTTCCTCTCTATTTTAAAAGGCAGGCTTGGTTGGAAATCGTACATCTAAAAGAGATCTTATCAATAAATATTACGAAGCCTGGACCTTAGCCTTTTAAAACAGAGGGGCTTTGCTTTTAGAACAGAGCAGTAAAACAATCAAAACATTGTGAATGTTTAAAAGAACAAGATTCAGGTGTCCAAAGTCCCTGACCAGCGGGATATCCCAAATGCATTCACTAATGCCGCTTGTCGGGATCCCAGGATTTCCGAAAAGTTTGGCTCTTGCACGCATGTTGGTTGTCGAGAGAGATAGCACTCGATCTTTAGTAAGCATGAAGCCCCTTTATTTACATTAATTCCTTTCTTGCTTGTGGTGCAAGTGAATTTTTTTTTTTCTTTTCGGGGGGGGGGGGGGGGGGAGAAGGGGAGAGGAGCCCACCCACCCCCCCCCAAAAAAAAACAAAAGGGGGGGGGGGGGGGCCGGGCCAAGTACAAAGAAATAGATGATAAATATTATGTACCCGAGTCTGAGGACAAGGATTTGAAATCATGGACAACAACTTTGTTTCATAATCTACAAGGACTTGATGATGCCGAAAAGTCACAGCGACATGCCTTTCAAATTTATTCTTTAAAATTGAAAGACATGATGAGCATGCCTATTGCAATCAATTGAAGTTTGAAAGAGCAGTAAAGCAGAGGATGTTGGAGTATCTCTGTATGCATGGAAATAAAGCCTAAAGGATCTTATCGGTTTCCCTATCAAAGTGTCTAGACTAGGTTTCAAGCATGCACCATCAATAGATAAGAGACCTAGGGGTTTATTCAGATTTGTAGGTAACCAACCTAGGGTTTGATACTAAAACAAGGAGAGAGCAAGAAATAGATGTAGACTAATGTAAGAGACTAGCAACTAGGGTTTTGATTGATCAAAATAGCCAAGAATAGATAAGTTACCACTAGATCTAGCTAGCTATAAGGTAGGACAAGAACTTCCATTTCAGGTTTTTTTTAGGGGTGTCAGAACTGCAGATGGGTAGTGTAGACAAGTGGAATACGTATAGGGTAATGAGTAGTACCTGATTTGGACACCTTTTGAGGTCCGGACTAGGCTGCACCTCTAAAGCTGCGCATGCGTCCAGTGCCCCACGCACGCGTCCTAGACAAATCAGGAGGAAGATCATCGATCTCAGGCTGATGACTCATGAGGGGATCTATGTCTGGAGCGAAGAGCAGAATCAGATCTGCTACAGGGGACTCAAATCAAGCTCTTTCTTGCTCCTGGGCTGGAGTGTAGACCTGGAACTGTGCACGCATCCAGTGCCTCGCGCACGCGTCCCGGATGGATTAGGAGGAGAAACAGCGAACAGGGGCGGGTAGTCCCCGTGGGGACCCCTGTCTGGAACAAGCGGTGCGATCAGATCTGTAACGGAAAACCGGACCTGCAGAGCCACAAAGACAGACCAAGTGAAAGTCGACAGGTCCACGAAGATGCGACAGAGCAGGATACAACTAGATACGACAAAATAATCTAGAATCTTCCTTCACCTTCAAATAGTAGTGTAGGATTCTGCTTTTGGTACGCCAGTGTTGAAACCCTCAGATTACCAGTGACAATGTCCCCATTGTTGAACATTCTTGGGCTTTTAGGGGTTTCACTGGCACAGTCCCCAACTGTCTACTTTGCACAGCCCTCACCATGTAGGATCGCTTTGGGTCATACATGAACATTGTACCCAAATGGGAAATGAGCAACACCTTCACTTGCTTTATGAATTCTTGCCCAAGGATTAGCTGAAAGTCATCCATCTGAACAACCAAAAATCTGTGCTTGTCATTCCATTTACCAACTTGAACGTCCACGTCATGTGCAACGCCAATGGTCTTTTGTGCAGGGGAATTTACCGACTTCAGGTGTTGCCCGCCTCCACTCCATTGGAGACCCAACTCCTTAGCCCATTGAACACTTATAAAGTTGTGTGGCGCCACAATCGATGAGTGTCATGATGGTTTTTCCACCAAGGATCACATCCACATACATCAGCGCATTCAACCAATTTGAATATGAGGCTTCATTGCACGGCTCAACCTTATTCAAGGCATTAAGTTCTTGCATGAACGCTCCCATTTGAGTGTTCTTCGCACCACTATCCAACTCAGCTTGATGGACAGTCGATACCCACTTCCACTGAGGGCATTCCTTCGGCGTGTGGAGGTCGTTGCACGTCCAACACCTCAACCAGGAGCGATTTGCCCCTTGGGCTTCGCTTGCAGGTTTCTTTCCCTTTGAGCTAGGCTACCGTTTATCTGATCGCATTGAGGATTGCTAAGTTCCTCCATGCTGCCCTTGAGTTCCACTCTTGGGCTTATCTGAAGCTTGTCCCTTTTCACTTTGTGAAGCTTTCCCCTTTGACACTTGGGGTTTGTGGGCATCCTTCTTCCCGACGGACTCCTCATGGAAGTCGAAGAAGCTATCAACTATTGCAATCGCGTCACTGACATCCTTGGGTTTATGTCGCCTGAGCTCCACTTGAGCCCAAGGTTGCAGGCCTCTTTGAAACATGAACAACCTGTCTCAGGTTTATGCATAAGGGGTCGAACTCGAAATGTACTTGTAAAAAATTGGCGAATCTATTTCGAAACCCTAGTGAATCTTGATCAAATTCATGTAGGAGGACATGGCGAATTACCTTATTTTTCACAAAAAATTATAAAACATTGGCAAATTTGAAATTTCTAGTCGGATGGGGTGGAAAATGAGATCCGACCACGGGCTGGTGCGAAAAATGGTCCAGAATCGGATCGGGTGCAGAAAATGGTTTGACCTCGTACCAGGTGCAAAAAATGGTCTAGCTAAGGAGAACAAGGTGCGGCCTCGAATCAGGTGCAGACAATGGTTCGACCTCGGATCGGGTGCAAATCAAGGTCCGACCTCGGATCGGGTGCAGACAATGGTCCTACATCGGATCGGTTATAGATCAAGATCCGACCTTGGACTAGGTGCAGACAATCATCCGAAAATATCAGAAGAATATCATAAACCTGAAGAGGAGGAAACAATATGGAACACTCTAAGGAGAGGAGCAACACAAGTGACTCAAATCCAAAGCCAACAAGATACCGTAGATAACATGACACCAAATGTAGATGATCAAACATATTAGTACCTTCTATGAACAAAAAAGAGATACCCACAAAAATATGGAAAGAGAAGGCAAAAACAATCCTCTCTTAGCTATTAGACTCTTTGATAAGAGTGTCTATGCAAATATATATATTTGTATTTTGGTCCGGCCAAAAAAAAGAGAATTCTTTGCTTTTTAATGTATTATGGTTTCCATTAATAAAATATTAACCTTTTCACTCAAAAATAAATAAAATAAAAATAAAAAATCTATAAACAAGAGGATATCATAGACCTTTAAGTGTACATAGACAGTTTCATATGCGACAATGGAGTCAACATAATCATAAAGCAAAAACCAGGTTCATATACGACAATGGAGTTAACATAATTATAAAGAAAAAACCTGTTGTCTTATACAACAAATGGAGTTCACATAATCATAAAGCAAACACTGTTGTCTTATCATAATCATATAAAACTTCAAGGGCACCTTTTATATTACAACTCTTAAAAGATGAAAATATTTTTTAATTAAATGGACTCAAATTTATATAAAAGCAACTAACTGATTTTCTTTATTAATAAAAATTATTTTAAAAATAACTAATTGCAAAAATATTGCAGTTTGACTAAGATCAATAATTTATAAAAGCAACTAACCGATATTCTTTATTAATGAAAATTATTTAAAAAACTGATTGCAAAAATATTACAGTTTGACTAAGATCAATAATATATTTGATAAACAAACAAATAAAGAATATCTTTATAAAAATAATCTCAACAAAATTCTTTGTTAAAGATATATATTACAATAAGATGATAAACATAAGATAAATACAATTTAAGGTTAAAGAAACATATATATTACAATAAGAAAGATGAACACAATTTAAGATTAAAATCTTTAACCTTAAATTAATAAGGTTAATTTTAACCCTAAATTGATACATATGGTTAAATTTGTTTCAATCTCATATAATCAATCAATAAATAAATAAATTAAAAATATACTTTTAAATTAAAAAATATTGCATCAATTTATAATAGTACTAATTATTATAATATCTAATTTATAATACTATTGTAACATTTAACACGCTCGTCAAGGTCTATTGTCACTCGTCAATAACTTTTTAAAATAAATAAATAAATTTAATAAAATAATAATTTATATATTTATGATTGAAAAATTATGACCTTTATTTCAACCAAAGGTTTATACATAAATGAAAGCACTTATAGATTTATTGTCACATATATAGATTTAAAAGCTTGCTTCAAATAAATCATTTTTCCACAAGTATTATTGCTTGGTGGGTTTTGTATATATACTTCACATCATAAACTCATAGAACAATCAAATTGAGGGTAAAAATACTGTTTTACAAATATTTATATTTGAGTCAACAAGCTGAGCACAGTAGGATAATTTTTTTCGAAAGGATCATGAAATTGCATGAAAGGTATACACGTAATTTAAAAAAAAAAACAATGGGCAAGACCCCGACTCTCCACTTACAAAATAAATGGATAAGGAGGAGGATACGTTACAGGTTTTGTATATATACTTCACATCATATACTCATAGAACAGTCAAATTGAGGGGAAAAAATACTGTTTTACAGATATTTACATTTGAATCAACAAGCTGAGCATGGTAGGATAAATTTTTTATCAGACCTGCTCAGGGTCATGAAATTGCATGAAAGTTTAACACATAATTTTAAAAAATAATAATAATAACATATATCACTTTCTTTGGGCAAAGACCCTGACTCTCCAGTTACAAAGTAAATGGATAAGGAGGAGGATACACTGCAGGAGTCCTTGAAAAGGTGACATTTCCCGTTAATAAATTTGGGAAGAAGTGTCAATAATATGTACTGGCTCCATCTGTTGCACGCTTAAAGGCAAAATCTTGTCACCTTCAACCTTTCCTGTCAAATCAAACTGCAACCTGATAATAGAGGGCTTTGTTCTCCATTCTGGCCAAGTTTCCGAACTAAACACGTCACCCATTTTTTTCTCTATCTCAAACTGTATTTTGATAAAAGTTGCAGCTGCAGCTTTTGCCTTCAACAATTTTATTGATCCTTTCTTCGGGGCAATGGTGCCCAAGAATGACTGCAAAGTCTGCTCATGCTCTTTCTATTACCCTTTTTTGTTCAACTGTCTTTTCCTTTTTTCGGGGGACAATTCTTAGAGATAAGGGATTTCCTTGATCACTGGAAACCTGCCTTAACTCGGTGGCAAGTTCAATCAGGTTTGAAGCAAGGTTACCATCTTCACTGGTGCTGCTTCTTAGAGGTAAAGGCAATTGGATGGGCTCTCTGAGACTCAATTCTCTGGCACCTTTAACAGTCACTACAGCTCCCTCTGCTAAGATCACCTTCTTCAATACACCAGCTTCCACATCATGCTGTAAACAACATCAAGTTTAACATGAGCACCTTACAATCTAGGCAATATTGTCCCACTTCACACTCTCATCTCAGATCAGGAACATTACAATTCTATTTAAACAATATCTCGAAAACATAACACTTCCAAAAGGTATAGAAGCCAGTACATGAAACTAATTTTGAGGGTAAAAAGCCATTTCAGGTATCTTTATTTATATGTGAAGAACTTTTACATATTACATGACAATTGACAGACTTAAAGCAAACTAGAGGTCGGAGACCATGTGAATGGGCTGATCATGAGCTACCCTTGCTTGGAATAGTTTGACATATGAATTGATGCGAGTTGAAACATGAATGGTGGATCCCTTTAATTGCAAACAGTCTACCATGACAACAAAGAATTTGAAGTTTCAGGCGTTAAGTTTGAAACTGTAAGGATTTACTTGAGCAAATACTTTTGTAACAATTTACAACTGTGTTGCCAAAATCTGCTCACAGTTCATGAAATAGTAGGCAATAAATTTAAATTTACACATTGATTACTTGAGCAAATACTTTTGTCACAATTTACAACTGTGTTGCCAGAATCTGCTCACAATTCAGGCAATAGTAGCCAATAAATTTAAATTTACACATTGGTTACTTGAGCAAATACTTTTGTAACAATTTACAATTGTGTTGCCAGAATCTGCTCACAATTCAGGCAATAGTAGGCAATAAATTTAAATTTACACATTGGAAGACCCAATCTAGTAAACTGTGGGCACCCTAGAGTATAACTGTGGGCAACCTAGAGTATATACAAAGCTGTCTAATGCAAAAAAATTCTGTGATGCTAAAAAGCAAGCGATGCAAAACAAGGGTGTAGTCTATATTGATGTCAAGAGACCAAATGGGAATCAAAATCCTCAAAAGACTAACCTGGGAAAGAGGCCAACTGGAGTCAAATATATTTAAACTTATTTAATAGAACTAGAATATAATTTTGTAAAACACAACTGGAACATTTCCCAAGTGTCTTGGATGTTGTTGGTAGGATGCACTTGAATTTGAGAATTATATTAAAAAATAAAAATTAAATCTTAATAGCCTGGTCTATCTACAAAAAGGGCCTAAAAATTGGATGTATATTTCAAAAGACCAGAGTCGCCTTGAATCATATTGCAAGGCTCAAAGCATACATGACTCGAAGGCTAGGTTGTTGGCTTCAATAAAAGGAAATCCATAAAAAGAAACACAGGTTCTCATAGGGCAGGTGATCTTTAACATCCGAGGATTACACCTATACTGTAGGCATGATCATCCCGACCCTGTAAACACCTATATTGTAGGGATGATCATCCCGACCCTGTAAACACCTCTATTGTAGGGATAATCATCCAAGCGTCGTAAACGCTTAAATCCTAATAATCTTACTTCTGCGTATGGGAGTCAAAGTTTGAAAATAAACCCTAGAATGCTTTAAAAATAAAGTTCCAAAATAAACCTTTTATGAAATAAGAATCCAAACTAAACCTTTGAACATTTCTTGAAATGGGATTCAAAACAAATCCCTAAATTGTTTTGAAACAAGGATTCAAAATAAAACTTTGTTTCCTTTTTTCAATAAGGACTCCAAATAAACCCTTGCCTTTTTATTGCACAAAAGGCGTGAAAATAAACCACTGTAAAATAGGGTTTGAAACTAAATCCTTGAATTTTTCAAACAGGATTAAACTCCATATGCTTAAAATATAAAGAAATAAGACCAAATTAGGCTTGCGCTTACCGGCACAGAATGGTGCATGTGATCGGCGTCGTGAATCCACAATTCCAAGGGGCCAACCAACTGAAAGGGTGTCAGATCCGGCGTGAAGTCCTGCCCCTCTTTCACCAACCCATTCTCAGAATCTCCCGCTTCTCGCGTATAACCTTCCACGACTTCACATCATTAGACAGCTTGAGCGGTACAACACTCCCGAACTAAAGATCAAACTCGTAGAGCGTCGCCTGGCTGAACATGGTCTCTAAGGAATCCATATTCGAAACTCTCACTTCTTCGAGGCTCCATTCCATTGATAGTGCAACCGTCCCTCCCTTGTGCATCCGGGGTGCAAAAGGGCATTCGGATGGGTCCAAGTGGACACGTTCGGATGCACTTTTGCACCCGTGAGGCCTCGGATGCACTTTTGCACCCAGGCTCCCTCGGGTGTACTTTTGCACACATCCAGATGCACTTTTACACCCGGACCTCCCTCGGGTGCACTTTTGCAACCGTCCAGATGCACTTTTCCACTCGGGCCTCCCCTGGGTGCACTTTTGTACCCATGAGGCCTCAGGTGTACTTTTACACCTGGGCCTCCTCGGGTGCACTTTTGCACCCGTCCCTCGGGTGTACTTTTACACCGGGCCTCCCTCGGGTGCATTTTTGTATCTGGGAGAGGATTGGGTGCAAAAATGCATCCGGGGAAGGGCCTGTGCATTTTTGTATCCGAGGGAGGGTTGGGTGCAAAAGTGCATCCGGGGGAGGACCAGGTGCATTCTTGTATCCAAGTGCACTTTTGCATCTAAATATTTTCTTTTGCTCCTCTATCGAACCACTACTTCTCTGCAACATTTTCCTCAATCGACCATCTGTTCTCTCTGTAATTGATTATTATTTTTGCTACTCTAGGTCATTTTTCGATATGAATGAATGAAATGAATGTTTTAGTTGTATGGGTATGGTTGTCATGTTAGATATATATACTAGTATAAGAGGCGAATTTGGCAGGATAATTAAAAATATATATAATTTTAAGGCGAAAAGAGTCCTCGATCAAGAGTTGGCGAATTTAAAAAAAAATCCGTAATATTATTAACACGCGACGAAGCGACCCCTAAAAATTTTATGGCCTAAAAATTTCGGGCGAATGGGCCAACGTCCAGGGTCCCCCTTTTCGCAAATTTCCAATTTTGGAAATCCTAATATTCGCCCAATTTGCAAATATTCGCCACTGTGCATAACCCTAACTGTCTTCATTCGTCATCGTCTTGATTTCCATCATCAACTCTTGAAAGTCTATGATGTACTCATTGATCTTGCCTGCATGTTTCAGCTTGTGCAACTTTAACTTGGCCTGCCATTCGACATTCTCTAGCCGGAACTGTGCTCTTAATGCCGCTTTCAAGTCATTCCAAGAGCACCTTTTTCATGGTCCTCCTTGCATCAATATTCGCAAAGAGGTTTTGCCACCAAACGTTGGCAACACCTTTCAAATACCTCGTTGTCGTCTGGACTTCTTACTCACTGGATAAATTACCCAAGGTAGCTAGGTATTCACCCGTGTCCCAGAAGAAGTCGTCTAGCACATGATCTTCCCGAGTCCTGTCATAACTCGCTAGTTCAACCAACTTGGGGGCTTTTCTAGTGGAAGAGGTTCCAGCTCCCTGGTTTACTGCCGCCACTATGGCTACACGACACAATGTTAACTCTTCTTGCATCTTTGTTTGGGATACCAGGGACTCCTCCAACCTTCTTTGCAATTCGGGCACAGCCTCATCTATGGAGGCTCACCATCCACTTAGGCCTTCCAAGGCTTCTTCCATCACAGCCTTCCAACTGTTGAAGCCTTCCAAAGTGAGGATTTGGTCCTCGAGTTCACCAACCCTTTGGCTCATCCTTTGTTCCATTTCCTCGATGGCACGTGTCCAGTTGGCTCTTCGGCCAACTCTTTTAGCTGTTGTTTCTTTCCAACCTCGGCCCAGCTCCGAGGCATGCATTTCACTGCCAGACTCAGCCATACTGTCGCTTGACAAACCAGACGGGTCCAGATGGTCGCTTGCTTAAAGAAGCAGGTAGGAGGAGGGTACTAAACGTACAAACCTCGAAACATTGTGCTTGGCTACCCAACAAGGAGCACCATAGACCATTGAATTGAGATGGTGCCAAGGTCAAGACCCGTTGCAAGGGCTCTGTACCGGTTAAGTGGGCCAGAGATGAGGAGCTAAGGAAGCAGTTGGATGAGCTACTGGATGCAGGGTATCTTCGGTTATCCCAATCTCCGTATGGTTCACCTGTGCTCTTTGTAAGAAAGGCAGATGGGTCGCTAAGGCTTTGTCTGGACTACAGAGCACTAAACAAGATGAAAATCAAAAATAGCTACCCGTTGCCCCTCATGTCTGATTGCTTTGACCGACTGGCAAAGGCAAAGTACTTCACGAAGCTGGATTTGAGATCAGGTTACTACCAGGTCCGAATTGCTCCCGGAGACGATGAGAAAATTGTATGTGTCTCAAGATATGGTTCCTATGAGTTCCAAGTGACGCCTTTCGGGTTGTGCAATGCGCCGACCACGTTTTGCACACTAATGAATGATGTGTTCAGACCGTTGTTGGATAAGTCCGTGGTGGTCTATCTGGATAATATTCTTGTATACTCTAAGAGTCTGGAGGAACACAAAAGGCATCTGGCAGAAGTATTTGAATTGCTAAAGGAGCATAACTTGTATGTGAAAAAGGAAAAATGTGCCTTTGCCCAGAAATAGGTGAACTTCCTTGGCCATGTGATTGGCGATGGCAAGATAAAACCGGACCCAAGGAAGTTAGAAGCAATCAAGGATTGGGAGCCGCCAAGGGATATTCATGGTCTGCGACAATTCCTGGGGTTCGCCAACTTTTATAGGCGCTTTGTGAGCAGGTACTCCAAGTTGGCAGCGTTGTTAACAGTATTTTGCTGAAGAAAGATGCCAAGTGGTTGTGGACGGCAAGGTGCCAAGGGGCCTTTGAGCTGTTGAAAGAAAAATTGACGTCCTCACCTGTGTTGGCGTTGGCGGACTTCAGCAAACCCTTTCAGGTACATGTGGATGCCTCAGATTTTGCCATAGATGAGGTGCTCATGCAATAGGGGCATCCAATTGCTTTCGAATCGAGGAAGTTGAATGCGGTTTTGAGAAGATATCCAGTTCATGAAAAAGAAAAGACCGTGGTGCATTGCCTACGAACGTGGCATCACTACTTGTTGGGTGCGCACTTCGTAGTCAAGCCAGATAATGTTTCAAAACACCTTTCTGACTCAAAGCAAGCTTACTGGCAAACAAGTAAGATGGCAAGACTTCCTGGCCGAATTTGACATGGACATTGTGCACACTACAGGAAAAGAAAATGTGATGGCAGATGCATTAAGCCGAAAGCAACAATTGGCAGTCTTACAGCCAGCCTCAATGAGCCAGACATCAATGCATGGTGAAATTCGAATTGAGTTGTCTGAAGAGTGGTTGGAAAAAATAAAAGAGGGACTTGAACAGGATCCACAAGCCATCGCCTTGGTTAAGACTATCCAAAATGAGACTCACAAGGGTTGGAAGAACAAGTTTTCCTTGCAAGGTGGTCTTCTGTGATTGTCCCATAGTCGTATTTATGTTCTTAAGTGGGGGAGCCTCTGTCAAGATTTTATAAAAGACTGCCATGATAGTATGTGGGCGGGGCACCCTGGGGTCCTTCGTACCTTGGCTCTGTTGGAAAGGGGACTGTATTGGTCACAGATGAGGGAGGATATGAATCAGTATGTCCAAACTTGTCTCATTTGTCAGCAAGATAAGTCAGAGCACAAGCTACCAGGTGGGTTACTACAGTCGCTTCCCGTTCCAGTCAGGTCGTGGGCAAGTGTAAGCATGCATTTAATCACTGGATTGCCTAAGGTGAAGGGCTTTTCGTCCATCAAGGTTGTGGTGGACATGTTTTCCAAGTATGTAGTCTTTACTGCATGTCCACACCCCTGTCCAACTGAGGTTGCGGCAAAATGCTTCTTCAAGAATGTGGTGAAGTATTGGGGTGTGCCACTCAATATAGTGTCTAACAGGGACAGGAGATTCCCAAGTAAGTTCTCGCAGGGACTGTTTCGGATGATGGGGACTAAGCTGAAATTGTCTTATGGGCGCCATCCTCAGACTGATGGTCAAACTGACAGGATCAATGCCATTTTGGAGCAATATTTGAGGCATTTTGTGCAGAGTGACCAGATGAATTGGCCTCATCTTCTCGACATGGCACAGTTCAGCTATAATAGCTAGAAGAGCAAGTCGAGCAAGTACTCTCCGTTTGAACTCGCGACAAGGCAACAACCATTGTCGCCTCATACAGTGCTTGTTGGGTATATGAGAGGTTGCCCGTTGGTCGCAGAATATTTGAAGGGTTGGCAGGAAAGAGTGGACCTGGCCAGGTTGCATCTATTGAGGGCACAAGAGAGTATGAAGGAAGGGGAAAATGCGATTCGTAGACCCTTGGTGTTTCAATTTGGGGACAAGGTGATGCTAAGAATGGTTCCAAAGATGTTCAAAGCACTGAAGGGTAAGTCAAAAGCCTTGATTCGCCATTTTGATGGGTCGTTCGAGATCATAGAGAAAATTGGTTTGGCGGCCTACAAGTTGAAGTTGTCCGAGCACATGGGAGTTCACCAATCTTTCATGTGAGCCAGCTAAATCCGTTCCACATTGATGAAGTTAAACCTGAGAGGGGATAGCCTAGTAAACCGCCAGCTAATGTGATAGATAATCCAAATAGAGAGGTTGAGCGGGTGTGGGACATGAAGGTAGTTGGTTGGGGCAACAGAGACAGCACAAGGAGTTCCTCGTTAGTTGGAAGGATGAAGTTGCAGATAATTGGGAGAGTGAGGAAACCTTATCGAAGTGGAGAAAGAAGTTGTAGACCTTCGTGGAGAAGAGGGATGCGGATTCGAGTTGGGTATACTGAAGTTTTGGCAGTGTACCTCCTCCTAAGTGGATGCAGCGGGGTCTTCAAGACGTCGAGTGTATCAACGACTTAAGTGGGGGAGGATTATAGGCGACTAACATCGTTTAGTTGCCAAGGCTTCCACAAGATCTCTCTCGTGTTGTTGCCTCTGTGTATGCGAACTTGCCTCCGTTGTTGCCTCTGCGTTGCCTTCGTGTGTGCTAAGTGTTTGGTTGCAATCAAAGTGATTGTTGGATTGTTTGCAAGAGAGAGAGTTGATAGCCTGAGGTTGTTGGTGCGAGAGTGGGCGCTTGTAGATAGGCCAGGCGCTTGCGAGATCGACCAGGCGCTAGTTTCTTGGGCAGTGGGTTGTCCCATCCATTTTGATAAGACTTGGCTTGACCAATAGTGTTGGTGAGCACCCTGCCCTGTTGCTTTGTAAATCGGTAAGTTCAAGCAGTGTAGGCCGTTGGCCATATTTTCGGAATATAAATAAAGTCAACTTCTTGTTGTGCCAATTCCGTGTTGCTTTGTTGTGCATGCGTTTTGGCTAACCCCGTAAAGTTTTGCTTCCGCTATATACAAGTGTTGCCTTAAGTGTTGGTTTTGCAAGAACAATGGGCGAGAAAGGGCATGTGTCTAGGACTGATCACCCTAGGCATACGACTTACTTTTATAGGGCGAACGAATGATTAATCAATAATAGTCAACAAGGAATCAAGAGAGGAGCAACACTCTAAGAGGAGGAAACAATATGGAACACTCTAAGGAGAGGAGCAACACAAGTGACTCAGATCCAAAGCCAATAAGATACCGTAGATAACAGGACACCAAATGTAGGTGATCAAACATATTAGTACCTTCTATGAACAAAAAAGAGATAACCACAAAAAGATGGAAAGAGAAGGCAAAAACAATCCTCTCCTAGCTATTAGACTCTTTGATTGTTAGGTATGAACGCAGTATACAGGTCAGCTAGATGTCTGACCTGCTAAACGTCTAGGTCAGACGTCTAGGCAATAGGTCAGACGTATGACCTGCTAGACGTCTAGGCCAGATGTCTGGTCTGGTAGACGTCTTGGCCAGACGTTTGGTCTGGCAGACGTCTAGGCTGCCAAACGTCTAGTCTGGCAGACGTCTGGGCCGGTAGACGTCTGGTCCGGCAGACATCTAGGCCAGACATCATGCCCAGTAGACGTCATGCAGTGGATGTCTAGGTAGACGACAAAACGTGGAAGACGAACAGTCTTGGGAGCGAAAGACGAAGAGTCTTTGGAAGCTGAAACGAACAGTTTTTTGGAGGCTTCCGTTGGAAGATGAAACGAACAGTTTGGAGTCTTCCTCTGCTCTATAAAAGGGATGTGATCCCTTGCATAATGATAGAGAGCGTGAAGTTGTTGGAAAACGTCAAAGGACGTGAATGTAATCTTTGCTGAAAATAATAAAAGAAGAAGTTGCCATTGCCCCGTGGTTTTTCCTGCACATTGCAAGTTTCCACGTAAAATCTCTGTGTCACTTGTGTTACTATTTTCGTGTTCTATATTTTTGTTATTGTGCTTCCTCTTGCAGGTGTGGAATCTTGGAGTTTTTCCTAACATCTGGTATCAGAGCTAAGGTTTTGTGCGAGTGGGAGCTACAACAATGACAAAAGGTGTAACCAAGTTCGAGATTGAGAAATTTGATGGCAGGAACTTCGCTCTATGGAAGATGAAGGTGGAGGATTTGCTGGTTCAGAATGACCAAGCACAAGCCTTGAAAGGGGTCGCGAGTAAACCGAGCAGCATGAAAGATGAGGAGTGGGTAACGCTTGATAGGAAGGCGGTTTCTACAATCCGTCTCTGCCTAGTGGACTCCGTCTTGTTCAATGTAGCTGAAGAAAAGACCACGGAAGCCCTTTGGCAAAAGCTTGAAAAGTTGTATGAAACAAAATCAGCAACTAACAAGGTTTTTCTGAAAAAGTAGCTTTATAGCTTGAGGATGAAGGAAATTTCATCCGTGGTAGATCATTTGAATGAGTTTAATACTCTGATCAGTAAACTGGTTTCAGTTAATGTGAAGATGGACGATGAAGATAGAGCTATCACCCTACTTTGTTCCCTCCCGGACACTTGGGATCATATGGTGATGACCATCAGTAATTCATCATCAAGAACTCTCAATTTTGATGATGTGGTAGCCGCTTTGTTGGCAGAAGAGTTGAGGCAAAAAACGTCTCTGGAACCCTCAACCAATGAAGCCCTATCTGTGAGAGGTCGATCGTTCGAGGGGAGTAAACAAGGTAGAAAGCAGTCCAGATCTAAGTCTAAAGGACATAAGTAGAAAGGGAAGTGTTGGCATTGTGGGAAGCCAAGACACTCCAAGAAGGACTGTTGGCAATTAAAGAATGGTGAAAAGCAAAATCAGCCATCAGCTGAAGCCAGTGCAGCAGATTCAGGAGAGACGACAACATGTGAAGCCTTTTGTATCAATAACAATAGATCAGTTTTATATACCGGGTTTTGGACTCAGGTGCATCCTTCCACATGTCTCCCCACAGAGACCGGTTTGACAAATATCAGCCATACTGTGGTGGAAAGGTCTATTTGGGTGATGATCATCCTTTAGAAATTGTGGGAAGAGGGGATATAAGGATCAGGCTGGACGATGGTAGAGAAAGGATGCTATGTGATGTGCGACATGTGCCCGATTTGAGGAAGAATTTGCTATCAATCAAAATGATGGATAAGCTAGGGTATTTTGTCACTTTCAGTAACAACTACTGCAAGATTACCAGAGGAGCTCTTGTAGTAGCAAAGGGAGAATCTTATGGGACCTTATACCGTTTATGCGGTGATACGGTGACAAACCATGCAGCAGCAGCAACTTCTGTTCAGGATGCAGTAATGCTATGGCATCAACGCCTAGGCCATATGAGTGAAAAAGGCCTAAAAATTCTGCATGACAGAGGTATGCTTTCTAGGATTAAGTCTTGCAATTTAGACTTATGTGAGCACTGTATTTTTGGTAAACAGAAGAGGGTTCGGTTTACTGCAAGTCCTGGTAAGAGTTCTGATTTTCTGCAACTTATACATTCGGATATATTTGGACCTGTCCCCACTCAGTCCTTGAATGGCGCCATCTATTTTCTGACTTTTATAGATGATTATTCTAGGAGAGTGTGGGTTTATTTTCTAAGAAGAAGTCGGAAGCTTTGCAAAAATTTAAGGAGTTCAAAGCACGGGTAGAAAAGAGTTTGGGCAAGTCAATTTTGTGTCTCAAGTCAGATAATGGGGGTGAATATTGCTCCAAGGAATTTGATAAATTTTGTATGCAGGAAGGTATTAAGCACCAGAATACTGTACCATACACTCCACAACAAAATGGTGTGGCTGAGCGGATGAATCGCACAATCATGGAACGTGCAAGAAGCATGCTTAGCGCAACCATGTTGGAGAAAAAGTTCTGGGCGGAGGTTGTTAATACAACTGTTTATCTTATTAACATGTCACCTACAATTGCATTGGATGGACAGATTCCGGAGGAGGTTTGGTGTTGTAATCCAGTTGATTACTCTCATTTGCGCACTTTTGGCTGTGACGCGTTTGCCCATGTACCCAAAGAAAAAAGGTCCAAGCTTGACCCGAAGTCAAGCAAATGTGTTTTTCTTGGCTATGGAGATATAGTGAAGGGGTATAGACTGTGGGATCCTACTGCCCACAAGGTAATTATTAGCCGGGATGTAATTGTTGATGAAAAATCCATGCAAAGGAAGGAGGTACAACAAAATCCTAATGTTGTACCTGTTGAAGTAGAATTGAGTGAAGATGACTATGAAGATGAACATGCTGAAGTTTTTGATCAGCATGCAGAACAACAAGTAGAACAAGAAGTAGAGCAGCCACAACGGTCACAAGACCAAGAGCCAGAACCGACAGATCATTGGGTTAGAAGATCTACACGTCCACAAAAGTGTCCGAAAAGGTATTCTCATGTGTATCAGTCCTCTTTTGCTTTGTTAACTGATGATGGTGAACCTAGTTCATTTCAGGAAGCTAGAGAGTCTGAGAATGCAGCAAAGTGGAGGAAATCCATGGAGGAGGAAATCGAGGCACTTCGAAAGAATAAAACTTGGGAACTTGTGGATATCCCACCTGGAAGAAAGACTGTTGGAAACAAGTGGGTGTACAAAGTGAAGAAGAACAGCAACGGGCTATTGGAATGCTATAAAGCTCGCTTGGTGGCAAAGGGCTATGTGCAGAAGTCAGGTGTTGACTTTAATGAAATTTTCTCTCCAGTTGTGAAGATGACTACTATCAGAGTTCTACTTGCACTTGTAGTTGCACAGGATTTGGAACTGGAGCAACTTGATGTAAAGACTGCTTTCTTGCATGGTGATCTCGAGGAAGAGATATATATGGATCAGCCTGAGGGCTATGAAGAAAGAGGCAAAGAGCATTTGGTTTGCAGACTGAAGAAATCACTGTACGAGTTGAAACAGGTGCCAAGGATGTGGTACAAGAAATTTGACACCTTCATGAAGAGCCAAGGTTTCAATAGGAGTGAAGCTGACCATTGTGCATACTACAAGAGGTTTGACGATGGCAGTTTTATTATTTTGTTGTTGTATGTTGATGATATGTTGGTTGCAGGCCCCAACATGAAGAAAATCATTGATCTTAAGGCTCAGTTGGCTAGGACATTTGAAATGAAGGATTTAGGAGCAGCAAACCAAATTTTAGGGATGAAGATACACAGGGACAGAAAAGGAAGAAAGATCTGGTTAAGTCAAAAGTCATATGTGGAAAAGATTCTGCAGCGCTTCAATATGCATAATGCTAAACCAGTTAGTACCCCACTTCTTCCACACTTAAAGTTGTCTTCCAACTAGTGTCCTAGAACGGAAGCAGAGAAGACAAGCATGTCTCGTGTACCGTATTCATCAACAATAGGAAGCCTCATGTATGCCATGGTGAGCACCAGACCGGATATTGCCCAAGCAGTGGGAGTAGTCAACCGGTACATGGCAAATCCTGGTAAGGAGCATTGGAATGCGGTGAAGTGGATATTCAGATATTTAAGAGCCACTTCAGATGTTGCCATTTACTTTGGATCGACAGATTTGCAAGTTACAGGTTTTGTGGATTCTAATTATGGTGGAGATAGAGATGGGAGAAAATCCACTACAGGATATACCTTCACCCTTGCTGGAGGAGCGGTGAGTTGGGCTTCTAAGTTGCAGTCTATTGTGGCTTTATCAACCACTGAAGCAGAATACATTGCAACAACTCATGCCAACAAAGAGGCAATTTGGCTAGAGCGATTGTTGGGTGACTTCAAGGTAATGCAGGAGAAAATTACGCTGCATTGTGATAGCCAGAGTGCTATTCAATTAGTGAAGAATCCAACATTCCATGATCGCATGAAACACATTGATGTCAAGTACCACTTTATCAAAAATGTGGTGGAAGAAGGTAGGATCCTGTTGCAGAAAATCGACACTGAAGTGAATCCTGCAGATATGCTTACAAAGTCGGTCAAGGTAGAGAAGTTTGAGTGGTGCAAAACTTCTCTGGGCTTGCTGAAAAAGTAACAAGGGCAGCATTGGGCAATTGGCACTGGATGAAATATTTTGGTAGAAGAATTCCTGAATACTGACTTCAAGTGGGAGAATGTTAGGTATGAAGGCAGTATACAGGTCAGCTAGACGTCTGACCTGCTAGACGTTTGGGTCAGACGTCTAGGCAACAGGTCAGACGTTTGACCTGCTAGACGTTTAGGCCAAACGTCTAGGCCAGACGTCTGGGTTGCCAGACGTTTGGGTGGCCAGACGTCTGGGCCAGACGTCATGCCCAGTAGACGTCAAGGTAGACGACAAAATGCGGAAGACGAACAGTCTTGGGAGCAAAAGACGAACAATCTTTGGAAGCTGAAAAGAACAGTTTTTTGGAGGCTTCCGTTGGAAGATGAAACAAACAGTTTGGAGTCTTCCTCTGCTCTATAAAAGGGATGTGATCCCTTGCATAATGTTAGAGAGCGTGAAGTTGTTGGAAAACGTCAAAGGACGTGAATGTAATCTTTGCTGAAAATAATAAAAGAAGAAGTTGCCATTGCCCCGTGGTTTTTCCTGCACATTGCAGGTTTCCACATAAAATCTCTATGTCACTTGTGTTATTGTTTCCGTGTTCTATATTTTTGTTATTGTGCTTCCTCTTGTAGGTGTGGAATCTTGGAGTTTTTCCTAACATTGATAAGAGTGTCTATGCAAATATATATATATACAAAAAAAAAAGAATTCTTTGCTTTTTAATGTATTATGATTTCCATTAATAAAATTTTAGCCTTTTCACTCAAAAATAAATAAAATAAAAATAAAAAATCTATAAACAAGAGGATAGCATAGACCTTTAAGTGTACATAGACAGTTTCATATGCGACAATGGAGTCAACACAATCATAAAGCAAAAACCAAGTTCATATACGACAATGGAGTTAACATAATTAAAAAGCAAAAACCGTTGTCTTATCATAATCATATAGAACTTCAAGGGCACCTTTTACATTACAATTATTTAAAAAAACTGATTGCAAAAATATTACAATTTGACTAAGATCAATAATATATTTGATAAAAAACAAATAAAGAATATCTTAATAAAAATAATCTCAATAAAAATCTTTGTTAAAGATATATATTACAATAAGATGAATATAACATAAACACAATTTAAGGTTAAAGAAACATATATATTACAATAAGAAAGATGAACACAATTTAAGATTAAAATCTTTAACCTTAGGAATAAGTCCAACAGAGGGCCATGAGAGTTCATGCGATGGCGGGAGCAAGAGCGGGAGCAGGAGCAGGTGCAGGTGCAGGAGCGGGAGCAGGTGCAGATGCAGGGCTGGGGGCAGGGTCAGTGCTTGGTGCAGGATCCCAGTCGGGATCGGGCTCGGGATCGGGGTCAGGCACGTCGGGGCCCGGTCCCGGGCCCGCAGGACCCCCGACGGGCCCAGAGGATGGGTCTGCGGTCGATCCGTTTGGGGGCCAGGGTGTCCTGGGCCCTGGCCCACAGGGCCTCGATGCGAGCGCTGGGTCGGGGAATCAGTCCCCGGCTCCTGAGCGGGGCTTTGTCCCGGGTGGGCCTAAACCCTCCTTCCAGCAGATCTTGGCGGGCACCAGGGCCCCTCCTCGGGCCCCAGGGCTAGGTCTGTCCCTCGAGGGCACGCACATCTCTATCCAGGAGGAGGTCTTTTCCTCCTTAGTCGCGGGTTCTTCTGCCTCCTTGGTAGGGAAATTTTTGGGAGGTCGTCCAGACATGGAGACCATTCGCAGGTGGGCAGCTACTAAATGGAAGGTGTCCGGGCACATCCAGCTGGTGGCCCTAACCAAGGGTTTCTTCATCATTAAATTAAACAACAGCGAAGACGCCAAAAAGATCCTATCGGGCGGGCCCTGGTTTCTGGGGCGCAAGAGCCTCTTCCTCAGGAGGTATGGAGCTGACTTCCACCCCAGCACCCAAAGCATCAACTTCGCCCCGGTTTGGGTTCGTCTCCCAGACCTTCCCTTCCATCTGTGGCACGAAGATGTCCTCAGGCTCATTGCCCAGTCGGTTGGGGAACTGGTGGCCTTTGACCCTGCTACCAAGGCAGGATCCCGAATGGTGCATGCCCGGTTTTGCGTCAACGCCAATCTTGAATCTGTGCTCCCCTCCTCAGTAACTATCTCCTCTGGGTCCTACTTCTGGAGCCAGGCCTTGATCTATGAAAACAAACCCGCCTTCTGTCCCTCCTGCAGCACTCAGGGCCACCTCTCTCACCAATGCCCGGTTTCCAGAAAGGCGGAAGGCCCTCCACCCAAACCCCCTTCCCAATCAGGCCGGGCCCCACCTCGCGGGCCTTCCCGCGAGGGCCCCAGATCCCAGGCCTGGGCCACCAAGGGCCACCCCCCGGCCCCAAAGGATTCTCCCTTGGGCCTCGGTCTGGAGAGCGCCCTCTCCCAGGCTTCCCTGCCTGTTGCTCCCTCCCCTGGGTCGCCTTCCGCGGTCCTTACCCCCGGCTCTTCCGCCCAGCCCGTTCTGAACCCCCCTCCGCAGGGCCCTGCTTGCGCAAGCGAGCAGGCCAGGCCTTCCCCCTCGTCGGCCCCCTTGGCCGAGGGCCCCTCCTCCCCCCCTTCCCCGCTCCTCCCCTGCCCCCTTCCTGGCCCCCTCGGCGTTCCCTGCTGGGCTTCCCCTCTTGGAGTGCGGATCTGAGAAGTCCGATGAGGAGATCGAAGCCAGTTCTTCGTCTGGTCCCGACGAAGTCAGCCCTAAGATGACCCGGAGCAGGTCTTTTGCCATAGATTTTGGCAGCAAACTCAAGAGAGGGCGCCCCACCCTGGGCGATCAGCGGACCAGGATCACCGAAGATGACATAGCCAATGGCTCTCAGGCTACTCTGTCGGACGTGGGGGCAGGTTTCTCCAAGGCTGACGCCAACCGATCCAAACCCCCCGCTCACTCCGGGAAGGGGGGCAAGCGACCCCTCAAGGGTGTCAAATGAAGCTCATCTCCTGGAATATCAGGGGCCTCAATGGGGCTCCCAAGAAAAGGATCCTCGGCCAGCTCTGCAGGGATCACCGTCCGTCCTTCCTCCTCCTCCAGGAGACCAAAATAGATGAGGCTGCTGCCCGGCGAGTAGCCCAAGCTTCCTGGCGCAATTGCGAGTCCCTGTCTACCCCCGCGGCCGGCTCTGCCGGGGGTCTGTTGTGCATGTGGGACCCCCGGTGCTTTGAAGGAAGACTCATATCTTCGTCCCCTAGAATCATCAACATGCTAGTTCACTGTATTAAGTCAAACCGATCGTGGATCCTATCCAACGTCTACGCTCCCAACAATCCCGTCGAGAAGGCGGCCCTATGGAAGGAGATTAGCTGGATGCGAGAAGCCTTCGCCCCCCTGCCCTGGATCTTGGCCGGGGACTTCAACAGCCCCCTGTTTCCCTTTGATAAGAGCGGGGGCTCAGCGGCTCAGGGCAAGAGTATGGAGGACTTTAGTGCCTTCACTGCCCTCAACGAGCTCATGGATGTCAGCCTAAAAGGTGCTAGGTTCACATGGACCAACAGAAGGGCGGGAGCAAATCATATTCAAGTCAGACTAGACAGAGTTCTCTTGTCCAAGGAAGCCCTGCCTATGTTCGCTGACGCCACCCTGCTGGCCCTTCCCAAAATTGGGTCTGATCACAGCCCCCTCCTCCTTGAAACCGATCACAGGCCCTCCCCCAGGAGGCCGTTCCGGTTCGAGTCCATGTGGCTGCATCACCCAGACTTCCGGGCCCAGGTTGGGCGCTGGTGGGCTCCCCCGGTCCCTGGACGCCCTGTTGAACAAATCTACCATAAGCTTAGGCGCCTCAAGGATCAACTCAAGGCCTGGAACAAGGAGGTGTTCGGCAACATCTTTGAAAACAAAGTTGTTCTCAAAGAAAAACTCGAAGCCCTTGAGGCTAGATTTCAAGCTGGCTCCCAAGACCCGGGGCTCAGGGATGAGGAGCGCCTTGTTCTCAGCGAGTATCATAACATCCTGGCCCGGGAGGAAATCTTTTGGAGACAGAAGTCGAGAGCTCTGTGGCTCCGAGATGGCGATGCTAATACCAAGTTCTTCCACGCGTCGACCCTCAGGAACAGGGGCTCCAACAGAATTGCTGAGTTGGTGGGCAGCGACGGCGGTATCATTAAGGAAGAAGAGGACATCCGGGCTGAAACCACTCGCTTCTTCCAAGAGCTCCTGGGTGACAGCCCTCCCATGTCCCCAGGTGCGGCTGACTCCCTTCTGGAGCACATCCCTTCTTTGGTTTCTCCCTCGGCAAATCAGATGTTGTCGCAACCTCTGTCTGACTCCGAAATCCATGCAGCCACCTTTTCCATGAAGGCCGAGGCGGCCCCGGGCCCGGATGGTTTCCCCCTGTTTCTTCCAATCGTTCTGGGACCTGGTCGGGGCGGAGGTGTGCGCTGCCATCCGGGACCTGCAGACTGCCCGATCCATCCCCAGAGGTATCAACTCCACCTTCATAGCTCTTATCCCCAAGTCCCAGGCAGCCCGGTCCCTCTCGGATTTTCGCCCCATTAGCCTGTGCAATGTCCTGTACAAAATCCTCACCAAATCCATGGCTTCCCGTCTTAAGGACATCCTCCCCCTGATCATTGCCCCCTGCCAGGGCAGTTCGGTCAAGGGTAGATTGATCACTGACGGGGTCATTATCATGCACGAGGCCATTCACTCAGCTGTCCTATCCAAAAAGGCCTCCTTTCTGCTCAAGTTGGACATGAACAAGGCCTTTGATAGAGTCAACTGGGCCTTCCTGTCCAAGGTCCTCCTCAAGTTCGGATTTCACCCCTCTTGGGTCAGGCTCATCAGCAACTGCGTGTCTTCCCCGTGGTTCTCCATCCTCGTCAACGGGTCCCCTGCCGGATTTTTCCCTAGCTCCAGAGGCCTTCGCCAAGGTGACCCCCTATCCCCGATCCTCTTCATCATCCTAGCTGAGGCCCTGGGGCGGACCATCTCAGGCGCTGTGTCTCATGGTCTCATTTCAGGCATCAAGGCTGCGTCGGGCCTGCCCCCTGTTTCTCACCAGCAGTTTGTGGATGACACCATCCTGGCCACTTCTGCCTCAATCCCCCAAGCCAAAATCCTCAAGCATATTTTGACCCTGTTCGAGGAGGCGGCCGGCCAGAAAATCAATCTCTGGAAGAGCACGATTTTCTTCATTCACACCCCCTTGGCTAGACAGATCAGAATTGGGTGGATTTTGGGCTGCTCCCCTGGCTCCCTCCCCTCCTCGTACCTCGGGCTCCCCCTGTTCACAGGAGCGTCTTCCAGGGCCCTGTGGGGTGGGGTGATTGAGCGGATTAAGAGGAAGCTGGCCCCCTGGAAAGGCCACCTCCTTTCGCAGGCTGGCAGAGCCACCCTCTTAACGGCAGTTTTGCAAAGCATCCCGATATACTTCATGTCGGTCTTCAGAATCCCGGCCTCCATTGCAGTTCACATCGAACAAATTCAGAAACGCTTTCTCTGGTCGGGAAGTGAAGATAAGAAGAGGATTCCCCTGGTATCCTGGTCCCTGGTCTGCCACCCCAAAGCTGAGGGAGGGATCGGGCTCAGGAGGGTGGTACCCATGAACAGGGCTCTCATGGCCAAGCATGCCTGGAAGGTTCACACCGATACCCCTGATGAGTGGGTCAGCATTGTGCGCAGGAAATACTGTCATAGCCATCCCTTCCTCAGCGAGTCTCAGCCCCGCGATGGATCCGCCTTTTGGAAGTCCCTGATCTCCACCAAAGACATAATCCGGAAAGGAAGCAGATGGATCCTCGGAGACGGTGCCAAGATTGATTTTTGGGACGACAGATGGATTCAGGATGAGGCCCTGTCGGCTGACAGAGAGCTCCTCGTTCTCAAGGCAGGCCTGGCGGACAGAGGCCCCAAGGTTGCGGGCTATCTCTCCCAGAGCTTGGGAGGTGCGTCCTGGGCGCCCATCCTGGACCCCAGGCACCCGCTCCAAGCTGCCAGACTCCAGGGCCTCCTCACGGTGACTGTCATCCCGTCCGCTGGAGGTGACGATAGATGTGTTTGGCACGGTACCCCCAGCGGAGCCTTCTCTGTCAAGTCTGCCTACAACCTCCAGAGAGACCCCGACAAGGCTCCCTTCCCAGCCCGACAGGTGTGGGCCAAGAAGCTGATCCCCAAAATCAGCCACTTCGTTTGGGCGGCCGTCCAAAACAAGATTCTGACGATCAAAAATCTCATCAAGAGGGGCTTCCAGATCCCGAATAGATGCTACCTTTGTTGTGATGCCTGGGAATCCACCAACCACCTCTTTGTCAACTGTTCCTTCTCGACTGAAGTCTTGGGCCTCATCCTTTCCCAATTCTCCATCCAGTGGGCGGGCCCCAGATCCATCTCTGACCTCCTGCTGCAGTGGCCCAACCCCTTTGCCCATCCCTTCACCCGCTTTCTCTGGAATTCGTGCCTCCCCCATATGCTCTGGCAGCTCTGGCTCGAGCGCAACAGCAGAGCCTTTTCCTCCCCGGCCCATTCCCCCCTGTGGATTGCGACCAAGGCCGTGACCTTTGCCCTTGAAAACTCCCGATCCATCCCCTGACCGAGGCGCCCCGACGGTCGGGCGAAGTCGCCCTCCTTTCCTCTCTCGGCATCCAGCTCCCCCCTGGTCCCCCACCCGCCCCCTCCCGTCGTTCCCTGACCAGATGGATTGCCCCCCGGCTGGGTTAAGCTCAACTTCGACGGCGCGTCCAAAGGCAATCCCGGGCCCTCCGGGGCGGGCGGGGTTATCCGCGATTGCCACGGGGCCCTGGTCATGGCGTTCGCTGCTCCTCTTGGCCTCCAGACCAACAACTTTGCTGAAGCAGCTGCTCTGCTAAGTGGTCTGAACGTCCTCAGGGGGGCTCCTTCTCAAGTCATCATTGAGGGCGACTCCCAAGTCATCATCAATGCTGCCCGCAGCCCGGGTAACTGCTCCTGGCGCATTCACAACTTCATTCCGGGAAGCCCTCTCTGTTCTCCAGGGATTCCTCGACTATAGCTTCCAGCACGTGTACAGGGAAGGCAACAGGGCGGCCGACTTCATGGCGAACCAAGCCATTCCTGCTGACGCCTTCACCACCTGGACCACGGACTTTCCCGAAGCTCTGGTTCTCATTGTCTCGAAAGATCAGGTGAGCGATGTGGAGGACCCCGGTGTCTAACCTGCCCCGTGTCGGGGCCCCGTCTTTCCTCTGGCGAGGTCTCCAGAAGACCGATGTCTTCTTTCCCTGTGGCGCCTCGCCGCCCGGCCCAGGCCTGTCTCCTGCCCGCCGGCTAGTTTCCCAGATCTCCCACGCGGTGGCAGGCATTCTAGGCCAAGCTAGCAGTTCGGCTATTTTCGATGAGGACCGGTGTTGCTTCGGTTGTGCCTCTGGCAGTCCCATGACCGCCTCCTCGTCAGCCGCTTCGTGGATGGATTCCCATGCCGCGTCATTCCGCCTGCGGCTTTATCCCGTGACGTTCCATCAAGGCGCTCCTCCGATCAGCTTGCGCCACCTGGCGTGCTGGCAGTGGCCCCTTCCCCTGGCCCCGCGTGGCAACCTGCAGTCACGCCCCCTCAGCCCCCCCTCTGTCGCGCTCGAGCACCCGTCCTCGAGCGCTCCCCCCTTCTTCGGCCCCCTACGTGGTTTTAAATTTGGCTAGCGCTGCATTCTTCCACTGTGGTTTTCCCTGCTCCCTGTCCCCGCGCTGCTGGCCAGTTTTCCCCTCCTTCCCCTGCCCCATGGCTGCCAAATGTGTTTACATCGAGCCCTCCACGCTCAACCTGAGTGAGTCGGCTAAATTGTTCTCCAACGCCAAGCATTTCACCCCCTTCTTCAGCAAGTTCGCTGGAGTGGACGATGAGATCACCCAATGTTTCCTGGACTCCTGGTGCGACGGTGAGGTTCAGGTTAAGGGGCTGCATTTTAAAGTAAACAAAGAATTTCTTACAGAAGTGACAGGCCTCCACCATGAGGACAAGGGTCGCGTTGTCAGGCGGGACAAGCACAATTGGGAGGAGGAGTTGTCCCGCTTTCCGAAGCAGCAATGGGACAAGGCAAATCTTTTCCGCTCCAACCTCCCGGCCCCCTTTGATGAGGCTATCGTCCCGGTAATGCAATACATTACCTGCGACGACCCGGATCAGAGGCTCTTCAGTTTTCACTTGAGCTATTTCAATCACCTCCGGGGGGCCACGGTGGTCAGCACTCCCCGCTTTCTGCTGTACTCTCTGGGTCTTTCCATAGACCGCGCCCGCAAAAACCATTCCCGGCCCTCCCACCAAGGCCTCATGGCGGTGTTGTACAGGCATGCCCTGGCCAACCAACCGCAACTCCACCGCATTCCCCCTCTGTCTGCTGCCCCCCCTCCTGACGCGGCGTCTTCCCCGACTGCTTCCCCTGCGGCTTCCATCTCCAAAGACTCCCCCTGCGCGATGGCTCCCCCGCCCCGAAGCGCCGCAGGCCAACCCGAAAGTGCAGAACTCCGGCCCAGGGCACAGGTGGGGCCCCGACTCCTGGGGGCGTCCGCAAGGATCCCTTCCCTGGCAGCAACAGGGCTGCTGGCAGCACCAAGAGGTCCACTCAGGAAACCCCAGAGCCCGTCGACATCAGTTCCGAAGCAGACAGCAGATTGCAAAGCTTGGCTATCAGAGGCCTCCTCGACGCGGCTATCGGATCTCTGAACGCGGCTGCCCAAGCAGCCTCCTCCGCTGCCACTGCCCTGGCCGAGCTCAGGCGCAGGCTGGGTGACGGCCCCGGCAGGGAGTAGCTCGACCGGCGTGGGGCCCCGTCTGGTCAGGGGTGACAGCTGGGCCCAGTTGTTCCGGGCGTCCATCTTCTGCGATCTGTCAGGGGCGGTTTTTCGTTTTGGCGGCTTCTAGCCTTGGTTTTGTCGGCGTTTAGCTATTTTTTGTAGGGCCCGGGGCCAGGGCCCCGGGTCTCGGCTTGCTGCCTTGGGCGCAGCCCCGCTTTTTGGTTTGATCGTTTAGTCTTGGCTGATGATGTAACTAAGGTTTTGGGATCCTGTTAAAAAACCCGCTGTAAATATACTGTTACCTACCAAAAAAAAATCTTTAACCTTAAATTAATACATATTTATTAAGCTGTTAAAATATTTAACCTTAAATTGATACATATTTATTAAGCTGTTAAAATATTTAACCTTAAATTGATACATGTTAAATTTGTTTCAATCTCATATAATCAGTCAATAAATAAATAAATTAAAAATATACTTTTAAATTTAAAAATATTGTTGGCAATGAAGTGATTCCTCCTCCTCTGGCGTTTTGGCGGGAAACCTTCTGTGCAGGCACCAGGCGAAGCTCCAGGGTCTCTGGTTGGAAGTCTCTTCTAGATCCTCCTGTGGATTGATACTACACCTCTCTGAAGGATTGCTCGTTGCCTTGGGAGGGCCCAATGGGGTCTCCTCCAGGATCTTCCGACGGGCAGAAAAGCTCATATGCAGATAAATTAAAAGAAAACCCTGCATCTTCTTCCGATGAAGCTCAACGCAGTGCTTATCAAATGCTATTTAAGAATGCTGGAAAGGGTTTACTTGCAAACAGAGTTAACGGCTGCCTTCCACAATCTGCGTCCAGGCCAAAGATTGTCATAGAGCCAAAACTGGTTGAGGATACGATTATATACCGTGCTACCCATGATCTGATCTGCAAATTCATGGGTATTCGGCCCACTCTGAACTTCCTTCACACCTGGGTGAGACAGAACTGGGAGCCCATTGGTGAGTACTCTCTATGGCCTATAAGCAATGGGTATTTTATTATTAGTTTCTCTTCTCTAGCAGATAGAAACAGAGCATTTGAATCAGAGAAGAGGAACCACGGCCCGGCAGGATTATTTGTCCAACCGTGGAGAGTGGGTTTTGACCCTCGCATTGAGCCCACGGCTGTCCCGGCTCTGGATACGGTCGTATGCTCTCCCAATGGAGTTTTGGGGTGAGCAAATCCTTGAGTTGATTGGTAATTCTTTAGGTAGATTTTTGGGAGTTTCAAGAGATACCATGGAAGGAAATACTGTTGTCTTTGCTAGAATATGTGTAGAAATGGACATTAGCCAGCAACTTCCTGCCGAGGTGGAATTGGAGTTGGCGAGACTAACTCGGATACGACAGACTAGACTATGAAGCCTTACCTTTCGGATGCGAGAGTCTGCCATAAGCATGGCCATTTGGCTAGGTTCTGCCCAAATAGCCTGACCACAAAATCGGAAGCTCCGTCGGGAGCGTCAAATCGCCCCAGAGAGGGTAAGTTCACTTCGGTTAAAGATCCCCTCAATATCCCCCAGGGTTCTGATGCCCAGAAAGATGGCTTTGAACAGTAGAAGCGGAGGAAAAACAAAAAGAGAAATTATAAAGAGCAGACCCAATCCAAGCCAACCAACCGATATGAAATCTTCAAATCCCTTGTAGACCAAGAAGACCAAGTCATGGAAGGAGTGGTTGGGAATGATGGGGATACTAACACCCACTCTCATGATCCTCTATCATCTACTCCTGTCTTAGAACAGGTGATTGAAACCCCTGAGACTCTGCAGCCAGAGAACCTAGGGGCTATGGTAATTCATTCCCCTGCACAACCAGTTATTAAGGATGTCCACATGGGAAGTGCAGAAAAGAACAGAGAAAGACCAGCGTTGGGGATCACCCAGGTGGAAAAGAGGTCTAAGAATAGTAATTCCCAAGGAGTCGGTAGAAAATCCAATAAGGATCTAATAGTAGCGCAAGGGGACAAGCCGATCAATGGAGGATCGGTGAGAACAATTGACTCGTATTGCTCCCAAGGTTTCCAATGATTATACAATCCTGGAATGTAAGGGGTTTAAACAAGAGAACCCATCAATCTGACTGTTCAAAGACTTTTAGGAAGACACAAAACAGACTTTTTGCTCCTTCAGGAAACAAAAATGTCTTCAGATCTTATGTGTAAAATTGCTAGTAGAATATGGAGGGGCGCTGGATATATGGATGTGGCGGCCCAAGGAGCTTCGGGGGGAATTGTTACTCTGTGGAATCCTCTGGTGTGGATAGCAATAGAACATACAGCTTGGAGGGGGGTTCTCACATCTCTCTTTAAGAATATTGTTACATCTGAACAGGTTTTAATTACAAACTTCTATGGGGCTCAAAGCATTGATGGACAGCGGCTTCAATGGAATGTTGTTCATTCAATGAGATCCTCCCGGAAGATTGCGATTGGATTGTTGTCGGGGATTTTAATGCCAAATTATCCGCAGTGATCGGGAAGGTGGTTTCCCGGCTTTGGATCCGAGGGATAGGCTTCTCGATTGCTCAAGTCCGGGCCTTTCACCTTGTTGATATCAAAGGTCCTGGTCCTTATTTTACATGGACTAATAAGAGAAGAGAGCCACACAGCAAGAAGGTAAAACTAGACCGGTTTCTGGTCTCGGAGGAAGCATTTGTGAAATGGAATATTAAATTTCAGATTTTGGAAGGCCCAGTTTTAGACCACTTTCCCATTGTACTCGGAGGGAGGGGCTAGGACAGAGGCGATACCATAAACCTTTTAAATTTGAAAATTTTTGGTTGCAAAAAGAAGATCTCCGAAGAAAAATTCCTCAGTGGTGGGAAGATGGCCGCCCACCTTTTGGGACTGCAATGTTTAAATTTCACAAACAGCTTCAATTTGTCAAGTGTAAATTGAAACAGTGGAGGCAAACTAACAAATCAGACTTCCAGCTCCAACGGGCCCCCTTGTTGGCTAGATGGGATGAGGTGCAAAAACATTTCAGGGAAGGAAACATTTCCGAGCACCTTAAATCCGAGGATGATGCTTTGCGCAAAGCGGTTGAGGATATTGATAACCAAGAAGAGATTTACTCGGAAACAGAGAGCAAGAAATACTTGGTTATTAGAAGGAGACAGAATACAAAATTTTTCAGCGCTCGCCCTGTGCTAGGAGACAAATGAATACTATGGATTTCCTTCAAGATGAGAATGGATACTCTTTTGACACTCTTCCTGGTATGCACTTCCACTCAATGGAGTATTTCTCAAAACTCTTTAAGGAAAGCATGGAGCAAGATGGGGCAGCCCAAGATGAAGTTATTGCTGTCATTCCTTCTTTAATCTCTCCTGAAGAAAACCAGGCTCTACTTAGACCTATAGATAAATATGAACTTAAGAAGGTGGTCTTTGGGATGAGTACTGGTAAATCGCCTGGTCCTGATGGCTTCCCTATTGAGTTCTTCCAGGCCTTTTGGGATTCCCTGGAGGAAGATGTTCTGGCTGTCACTGAGGAGTCCAGAACCAATAAAAGAATGCTCAAGGCTCTAAATCATACATTCATTTCTTTAATTCCAAAAGGAGCAGTGGGGGGTTCATTTATCAGATTTTAGACCTATTGCCTTATGCAATGTGATCTATAAAATAATTACGAAGATTATGGCTGAAATGTTAAAACCTATTCTGCATAATATAATTTCCTCGGAGCAAGGGGGTTTTGTTGAAGGGAGGCAAATTTTGGATGGAGTGATTCTTGCTCAGGAGGCTATCCATACAATGCACCAAACTGGGAACAAAGGAATGTTCATTAAACTGGATATGTCCAAGGCTTATGACAGGGTGGAGTGGGGCTTCTTGGCAAAGATGTTGACTGCCTTTGGTTTCTCTCAGGACTGGACAGACTGGGTCATGAGTCGTATTTCTACGCCTTCATACTCGTTCTTATCAAGGGACTTCCCTCGCCTCCTTTTGGTGCCTCTCGAGGATTGCGGCAAGGAGACCCTTGCTCTCCTTATCTCTTCCTCATCTTGGTCGAAGGATTGGGCGGACTCTTTCTCGAAAAGAAGACTTCAAGGTCGGATAACGGGTTTTAAGGTCGGGGCTGAAGTTTTGACACATTTACGGTTTGTAGATGATACTCGGATTGGTGGGAGTGGCCGACCTTAGGGAAGCAAGAAGAATCAGAGATACTCTAAATGTCTACCTCCGGCCTCTAATCAAGTCATCAGTGACAATAAATCCAAAGTGATCTTCTTCAATATTGATCAACGGTTACAGGACAGAGTTATTGAGATTTTAGGTTTCACTCGGACCTCTCTCCCAGTAGTCTATCTGGGGGTCCCTCTCCATTTCAAAAAATTGAAAATTGATGTTTGGAAGGACCTTTTGGATGGCATCAAAGATAGAATGAACCATTGGTCTAATAGATGGTTAAGTTATGGGGGTCGTCTAACTTTTCTCAGATCAATTATTCGAGGCCATGCCAATTTATAAATTCTCCGTCTCGGTCGCTCCCCGACCTATTTGGAAAGAGCTGGATAAAATGGCTAGAAGATTTCTATGGGAAGGTGCCAAGGGAGAGAGGAAATGGGCCTTGGTTGGTTGGGACAAGGTTACCCAACCCAAGGAAAAAGGGGGTTTGGGACTAAGAAGCTCCAAGTTTAATAACAAGGCTTTGGCTGGCAAACTGTACTGGAGGTGGATTTCTCAGCCAACATCCCTCTTCAACAAAATTCTCTCTAGCAAATACCTGGGTTCTGTCCATCCTAATGATGTGGGCCGCTTTCCACTGGAAGGTTTTGGATCACCAGTGTGGCAGGCGCTCAAGCTTGGAGCTCAACTCATCAAAGATCAACTTTTTTGGAAAGTGGGGCGAGGGGATAAGGCTCGGTTCTGGACTGATTCCTGGGACCAGAATCCTCCCATTATTGCTGTTTTTCCTGAATTGCAACCGATAAAATCTGCTTTAGAAGATAAGGGATGGATTCAAATTGGGGGACTACAAGTTCATAAAGTTTAAGCGGCTGGATGAGTGGCCAATACCTATCCCTCCGGAGTTGGTACCTACTTTGGGAAAAATCTTGGCAGAACGGTTTCTTATTGGGAGAGATGAGGAGGATGAACTGGCCTGGGGCTATGGAAGCCTTGGGGTTTATACTCGTGAAAGAAGGATATGGTGAGATCCTCCCAGAGCCCCCTCCACCCTTTTCTTTGGTTCTTGACTGGAGAAAGATATGGCATCCCTGTGGCTGGCCGAAAGTGAACTTTTTCGCATGGCAGTTTTTGCATAATGGAATTCTCACCTATGACAATCTCAGACTCAGAGGCATCATTGGCCCTTCCCAATGTGTGTTATGCCATAAGCAGGAGGAAACGGCGGATCATCTAATGTTTGAATGTTCTTTCACACGACAGATCTGGAAGCGCTGGTTCTCCCACTTTAAACTTCAGGCTAATGGGGTCTTGTCTCGAAACAACATATGGGAAAGCTGGAAGAAAGGTAGATTTAAATCCAATGCTCTTCGAATTGGCTGGGAGCTTGGTTTATTTTTTATCTGGTGGCAGGTTTGGTTGGAGAGAAATGCCCGTATTTTTCGTGAAACCTTCTCCTCTCTAGAAGGAATATGGCAAGTCATTTGGAGCAAAGTGGCGGAAACGGTTGCCATTCATACCGAGGGGGAAATTCAGTCTGCTTCTGAGCCTTTGGACGAGGGAGTTGTTTTTCAACAAAGGCAGGTGAGTGGTAGATGGAAACCTCCTCTTGAAGGATGGATCAAAATCAATACTGATGGAGCGGCTAAAGGCAATCCGGGAAGCGCTGGAATTGGAGTTGTGTGCCGCGATCATGCTGGGTCTTTGCTCTATTGGGAATTGCAGGGTCTGGGATGTGCCACAAACAATGAAGCCGAGGCCTTTGCCATTAAATCCGCCTCCTTCTGGGCTGCAAAAAAGGACACGGAAGATTATTATTGAGTCTGACTCCCAAATTTTGGTGGGTGCTCTTGATTGTATGAGAAACTTTGTCTCGAAAGCTTGGAGGTTGCGGATCTTAGTTTCCCAAATCAAAGAGCTCCGGAGGGAATTAGATGATGTGATACCTGTCTATGTGAATCGAGATCTCAATAAGGCGGCCGATTTCCTTGCTAAGATGGGTGCTGAAAGGGAGGTTGGGAAGCAGTATGCACAGATGACATGCCTGTGGAGGATGCAGAGATTCGACAAGGCCTTGAACGTTTTCGAAATGATGTGCAGTGTTTTTTTGCTAAGGAAGGTTTCTGTCGCGATATCGCGACATGTCGCGATATCGCGACAGGTTGCGCCCTTTTGGCCTCTTCCGGGTTTTTGTCGCGATATCGCGACATGTCGCGATATCGCGACAGGTTGCGCCTTCTCGGCCTTTGACGGGTTTTTGTCGCGATTTCGCGACATGTCGCGCCATCGCGACATGTCGCGCCATCGCTGCCCTTGGGGAAGGCGCTTGGTTAATTGGTCGCGATTTCACGACAGTTTTGGCAATTTGGTGCTAACTGGTAAAATTGTCGCGATATCGCGACACTTTTGCAGACGGAGTGCAAAGTGGAAAACTCGTCGCGATATCGCGACAGTTTTGAGAACTGGGTGCCGAGAGGATATTTCGTCGCGATTTCGCGACAGTTTTGAGAACTGGGAGCCGAAAGGAAAAACCGTCGCAATATCGCGACACTTTTGGCGGTCTGGTGTCATAAGGAAAACCCGTCGCGAAATAGCGACAATTTTGGCTTTCCAGCGGGTTGGCGAAAAGCGTCGCGATATCGCGACGCTTTTGCGATCTGGTTGCCATTTGGTGAATTCGTCGCGATTTCGCGACACTTTTGTCGAAGGGTTGCAGGTGGGTGCTGTCATCGCGACTTTGCGACATGTCGCGATTTCGCGACATGTCGCGATTTCGCGACATGTCGCGATTTCGCGACATGTCGCGATTTTGCGACATGTCGCGTTTTCGTGACTGTTGGCACCGCAGTGGGGGAGCCGGGGTTGACTGTCGCGATCTCGCGACATGTCGCGATTTCGCGACATGTCGTTTTTTCGCCCCCAGTTGACTTCTTTGCTCTGTGATGTGCTGGGCTACCTTTGTGCTCTTTTCTTGTTGGGTTGCTTGTTGTTCTCGGTTGGGATGTGTTCTCTCCCGCTTGTAATTGTTCTTTGTATTAATTCAAGTTTTTCATTTTTTTCAAAAAAAAAAAAAAAATTTAAAATATTGCATCAGTTTATAATGGTACTAATTATTATAATATCTAATTTATAATACTATTGTAACATTCAACAGTGTCATGGTTCTTTCCAAAATAAATAAATAAATTTAATAAAATAATAATTTATATATTTATGATTGAAAAATTATGACATTTATTTCAACCAAAGGTTTATACATAAATGAAAGCACTTATAGATTTATTGTCACATATATAGATTTAAAAGCTTGCTTCAAATAGATCATTTTTCCACCTAGGTGTTGTAGGTGAGTTGGAGAGGAGAGGGCAATACTCCAAGGGAGGTCCCAAGTTCAAATCTCCACCCTACCAAAAAGCTGAATTGGGTATCCAAAATCCAATTGATAATGTTGGTGCGGGCAGGGTCGGGTGGGACCCCCGGGTGACTTTGATGGTGTAGAACCCCCTGTTCATGGTCTCTCAGACCAAGGCGGCTCCGCAAGGGGTTTTTTGCTTTAAAAAAAAAAAAAATAGATCATTTTTCCACAAGTATTATTGCTTGGTGGGTTTTATATATATACTTCACATCATAAACTCATAGAACAATCAAATTGAGAGGAAAAATATACTGTTTTACAAATATTTATATTTGAGTCAACAAGTTGAGCACAGTAGGATAATTTTTTTCCTAGACCTGCTCAGGATCATGAAATTGCATGAAAGGTCTACACTAATTTAAAAAAAAAAAAAAACAATGGGCAAGACCCCGACTCTTCACTTACAAAGTAAATGGATAAGGAGGACACGTTACAGGTTTTGTATATATACTTCACACCATAAACTCATAGAACAGTCAAATTGAGGGGAAAAAATACTGTTTTACAGATATTTACATTTGAATCAACAAGCTGAGCACGGTAGGATAAATGTTTTACCAGACCTACTCAGGATCATGAAATTGCATGAAAGGTGTACACATAATAAAAAAAAAAAAAAAACAAAACAAAAGAGCATAAATCACTTGCTTTGGGCAAAGACCCCGACTCTCCACTTACAAAGTAAATGGATAAGGAGGAGGATACGTTACAGGAGTCCTTGAAAAGGTGACATTTCCCGTTAATAAATTTGGGGAAGAAGTTTCAATAATATTTATTGGCTCCATCTGTTGCACGCTTAAAGGCAAAATCTTGTCACCTTCAACCTTTCCTGTCAAATCAAACTGCAACCTGATAATAGAGGGCTTTGTTCTCCATTCTGGCCAAGTTTCCGAACTAAACATGTCACCCATTTTTTTCTCTATCTCAAACTGTATTTTGATAAAATTTGCAGCTGCAGCTTTTGCATTCAAAAATTTTATTGAGCCTTTCTTTGGGGCAATGGTGCCCAAGAATGACTACAAAATCTGCTCAATTATTAGAGATAAGGGATTTCCTTGATCACTGGAAACCTGCCTTAACTCGGTGCCAAGTTCAATCAGGTTTGAAGCAAGGTTACCATCTTCACTGGTGCTGCTTCTTAGAGGTAAAGGCAATTGAATGGGCTCTCTGAGACTCAATTCTCTGGCACCTTTAACAGTCACTACAGCTCCCTCTGCTAAGATCACCTTCTTCAATACACTAGCTTCCACATCATGCTGTAAACAACATCAAGTTTAACAGAAGCACCTTACAATCTAGGCAATATTGTCCCACTTCACACTCTCATCTCAGATCAGGAACATTACAATTCTATTTAAACAATATCTCGAAAACATAACACTTCCAAAAGGTATAGAAGCCAGTACATGAAACTAGTTTTGATGGTAAAAATCCATTTCAGGTATCTTTATTTATATGTGAAGAACTTTTACATATTACATGACAATTGACAAACTTAAAGCAAACTAGAGGTCGAAGACCATGTGAATGGGCTGATCATGAGCTACCCTTGCTTGGAATAGTTTGACATATGAATTGATGCGAGTTGAAACGTGACTGATGGATCCCTTTAATTGCAAACAGTCTACCATGACAACAAAGAATTTGAAGTTTCAGGCGTTAAGTTTGAAACTGTAAGGATTTACTTGAGCAAATACTTTTGTAACAATTTACAACCGTGTTGCCAGAATCTGCTCACAGTTCAGGCAATAGTAGGCAATAAATTTAAATTTACACATTGGTTACTTGAGAAAATACTTTTGTAACATTTTACAACTGTGTTGCCGGAATCCGCTCACAATTCGAGCAATAGTAGCCAATAAATTTAAATTTACACATTGGTTACTTGAGCAAATACTTTTGTAACAATTTACAATTGTGTTGCCAGAATCTGCTCACAATTCAGGCAATAGTAGGCAATAAATTTAAATTTACACATTGGAAGACCCAATCTAGTAAATTGTGGGCACCCTAGAGTATAAACTGTGGGCAACCTAGAGTATATACAAAGCTGTCTAATGCAAAGCAAGCGATGCAAAACAAGGGTGTAGTCTGTATTGATGTCAAGAGACAAAATGGGAATCAAAATCCTCAAAAGACTAACCTGGGAAAGAGGTCAACTAGATTCAAATACATTTAAACTTATTTAATAGGACTAGAATATAATTTTGTAAAACACAACTGGAACATTTCCCAAGTGTCTTGGATGTTGTTGTTAGGATGCACTTGAATTTGAGAATTCTATTAAAAAAGAAAAATTAAATCTTATAGCCTGGTCTATGTACAGAAAGGGCCTGGAAATTAGATGTATATTTCAAAAGATCAGAGTCGCCTTGAATCATATTGCAAGGCTCAAAGCATGCATGACTCGAAGGCTAAGTTGTTGGCTTCAATAAAGTGAAATCCAGAAAAAGAAACACAGGTTCTCATAGGGAAGGTGATCATTATCATCCGAGGATTCCACCTATACTGTAGGCATAATCATCCCGACCTTGTAAACACCTATATTGTAGGGATGATCATCCCGACCCTGTAAACACCTATATTGTAGGGATAATCATCCAGGCGCCGTAAATGCTTAAATCCTAATAATCTTACTTCTGTGTATGGGAGTCAAAGTTTAAAAATAAACCCGAGAATGCTTTAAAAATAAAGTTCCAAAATAAACCTTTTATGAAATAAGAATCCAAACTAAACCTTTGAACATTTCTTGAAAGAGGGATTCAACACAAATCCCTAAATTGTTCTGAAACAAGGATTCAAAATAAAACTTCGTTTCCTTTTTTCAATACGGACTCCAAATAAACCCTTGCCTTTTTATTGCACAAAAGGTGTGAAAATAAACCACTGTAAAATAGGGTTTGAAACTAAATCCTTGAATTTTTCAAACAGGAATAAACTCCATATGCTTAAAATAAAAAGAAATAAGACCAGATTAGGCTTGCGCTTACCGGCATAGAAAGGTGCATGTGATCGGCGTCGTGAATCCACAATTCCAAGGGGGCAGCCAACTGAAAGGGCGCCAGAGCCGACATGAAGTCCTGCCCCTCTTTCACCAACCCATTCTCAGAATCTTACGCTTCTCACGTATAACCTTCCACGACTTCACATTGTCAAACAGCTTGAGCGGTACAACGACACTCCCGAACTGAAGATCAAACTCGTAGAGCGTCGCCTGGCTGAACATGGTCTCTAAGGAATCCATATTCGAAACTCTCACTTCTTCGGGGCTCCATTCCATTGATAGTGCATTCGTCCCTCCCTTGTGCATCCGGGGTGCAAAAGTGCATCCGGACAGTCCCGGATCCGTCCGAATGCACTTTTGCACCCGTGAGGCCTCGGATGCACTTTTGCACCCGTAAGGCCTCGGATGTACTTTTGCACACATCCAAATGCACTTTTACACCTGGACCTCCCTCGGGTGCACTTTTGCACCCATCCAGATGCACTTTTGCACCAGGGCCTCCCCTGGGTGCACTTTTGTACCCGTGAGGCCTCAGGTGTACTTTTACACCCGGGCCTCGTCGGGTGCAATTTTGCACCCGTCCCTCCTTGGATGCATTTTTGCACCCGACCCTCCTTGGAGACAAAATTGCACCCAGCCCTCCTCTGGATGCATTTTTGCACCCAGCCCTCCTCTAGATACAAAAATTGCTCCCGAACTTCCCTCCGATACATTTTTGCACCCGGCCCTCCCTAGATACAAAAAATGCACCCATCCTCCCCCAGATGCACTTTTGCACCCGCCCTTCATCCTGATGAAGGGCGGGTGCAAAAGTGCATCCGGGGGAGGGTCGGGTGCATTTTTGTATCCGGGGGAGGATCGGGTGCAAAAATGCATCCGGGGAAGGGCCTGTGCATTTTTGTATCCGAGGGAGGGTTGGGTGCAAAAGTGCATCCGGGGGAGGACCGGGTGCATTCTTGTATCCAAGTGCACTTTTGCATCCAAATATTTTCTTTTGCTCCTCTATCGAACAACTACTTCTCTGCAACATTTTCCTCAATCGACCATCTGTTCTCTCTGCAACTGATTATTATTTTTGCTACTATAGGTCATTTTTCGATAAGAATGAATGTTTTAGTTGTATGGGTATGGTTGTCATGTTAGGTATATATACTAGTATAAGAGGCGAATTTGGCGGGATAATTAAAAAAAATTATAATTAACGCGAGAAGAGTCCTCGATTTAGGCGGGAGAGTTGGCAAATTTTTAAAAAATCCGTAAAATTATTATCAACGCGCGGCGAAGCGACCCCTAAAAATTTTTTGGCCCGAAAATTTCAGGCGAATGGGCCGACGTCCAGGTTCCCCCTTTTCGCCAATTTCCAATTTTGGAAATCCTAATATTCGCCCAATTTGCGAATATTCACCACTGTGCATAACCCTAACTTTTCTTCATCCGTCATCGTCTTGATTTCCATCATCAACTCTTGAATGTCTTTTATGTACTCACGGATCTTGCCCGTATGTTTTAGCTTGTGCAACTTTAACTTGGCTTGCCATTCAACATTGTCTAGCCGAAACTGTGCTTGTAATGTCGCTTTCAAGTCATTCCAAGAGACCACCTTTTTCATGGTCCTCCTTGCAACAAAATCCGCAGAGAGGTTTTGCCACCAAACCATGGCAACACCTTTCAAATACCTCGCTACCGTCCGTACTTCTTACTCATCGGACAAATTACCTAAGGTAGCTAAGTATTCACCCATGTCCCAGAAGAAGTCGTCTAGCACATGATCTTCCCGAGTCCTGTCGTAACTCGCTAGTTCAACCAACTTGGGGGTTTTTCTAGTGGAAGATGTTCCAGCTCCTTGGTTTACTCCGCCACTATGGCTGCACGGCACAATGTTAACTCTTCTTGCATCTTTGCTTGGGATACCAAGGACTCTTCCAACCTTCTTTGCAATTCGGACACAGCCTCATCCATGGAGGCTCACCATCCACTAAGGCCTTCCAAGGCTTCTTCCATCACAGCCTTCCAACTGTTGAAGCCTTCTTCCAAAGTGAGGATCTGGTCCTCGAGTTCACCAACCCTTTGGCTCATCCTTTGTTCCATTTCCTCGATGGCACATGTCCAATTGGCTCTTCGGCCAACTCTTTTGGCTCTCCTTTATTTCCAACCTCGGCTCAGCTCCGAGGCATGCATTTCACTGCCAGACTCAACCATATTGTCGCTTGACAAACTAGACCGGTCCAGATTATCGCTTGCTTAAAGAAGAAGCAGGTAGGAGGGTACTAAACGTACAGACCTCGAAACATTGTGCTTGGCTACCCAACAAGGAGGACCATTGACCATTGAATTGAGTTGGTGCCAAGGTCGAGACCCATTGCAAGGGCTCTGTATCGGTTAAGTGGGCCAAAGATGAGGAGCTAAGGAAGCAGTTGGATGAGCTACTGGCTGCAAGGTATCTTCGGTTATCCCAATCTCTGTATGGTTCGCCTATGCTCTTTGTAAGAAAGACAGATGTGTCGCTAAGGCTTTGTGTGGACTACAGAGCACTAAACAAGATGAAAATCAAAAATAGCTACTCGTTGCCCCTCATGTCTGATTGCTTTGACCGGCTGGCAAAAGCAAAGTACTTCACAAAGCTGGATTTGAGATCAGATTACTACCAGGCCGAATTGCTCCGAAGACAGAGAAAATTGTATGTGTCTCCAGATATGGTTCCTATGAATTCCAAGTGATGCCTTTCGGGTTGTGCAATGCGCCAGCCACGTTTTGCACACTAATGAATGATGTGTTCAGACCGTTGTTGGATAAGTCCGTGATGGTCTATCTGGATAATATTCTTGTATACTCTAAGAGTCTGGAGGAACACAAAAGGCATCTGGCAGAAGTATTTGAATTGCTAAGGGAGCATAGCTTGTATGTGAAAAAGGAGAAATGTGCCTTTGCCCAGAAAGAGGTGAACTTCCTTGGCCATGTGATTGGCGATGGCAAGATAAAACCGGCCCCAAGGAAGTTAGAAGCAATCAAGGATTGGAAACCGCCAAGGGATATTCATGGTCTGCGACAATTCCTAGGGTTCGCCAACTTTTATAGGCGCTTTCTGAGTAGGTACTCCAAGTTGGCAGCATTGTTAACAGATTTGCTGAAGAAAGATGATAAGTGGTTGTGGACGGCAAGGTGCCAAGTGGCCTTTGAGCTGTTGAAAGAAAAATTGACATCCTCACCTGTGTTGGCCTTGGCGGACTTCAACAAACCCTTTGAGGTACATGTGGATGCCTCAGATTTTGCCATAGATGGGGTGCTCATGCAATAGGGGCATCCAATTGCTTTCGAATCGAGGAAGTTGAATGCGGTTGAGAGAAGGTATCCAGTTCATGAAAAAGAAATGACCGCGGTTGTGCATTGCCTACGAACGTGGCATCACTACTTGTTGGGGACACACTTCGTAGTCAAGCCAGATAATGTTTCAAACACCTTTCTGACTCAAAGCAAGCTTACTGGCAAACAAGTAAGATGGCAATACTTCATGGCCGAATTTGACATGGACATCGTGCACACTACAGGAAAATAAAATGTGGTGGCAGATGCATTAAGCCGAAAGCAACAGTTGGTAGTCTTAGAGGCAGCCTCAATGAGCCTGACATCAATGCATGGTGAAATTCAAATTGAGTTGTCTGAAGAGTGGTTGGTAAAAATAAAAGAGGGCCTTGACCAGGATCCACAAGCCATCGCCTTGGTTAAGACTATCCAAAATGAGACTCATAAGGGTCGAAAGAACAAGTTTTCCTTGCAAGGTGGTCTTCTGTGATTGTCCCATAGTCGTATTTATGTTCTTAAGTGGGGGAGCCTCTGTCGAGATTTTATAAAAGAGTGCCATGATAGTATGTGGGTGGGGCACCCTAGGGTCCTTCGTACCTTGGCTTTGTTGGAAAGGGGACTGTATTGGTCACGGATGAGGGAGGATATGAATCAGTATGTCCAAACTTGTCTCATTTGTCAGCAAGATAAGTCAGAGAACAAGCTACCAGGTGGGTTACTACAGTCGCTTCCCGTTCCAGTCAGGTCGTGGGCAAGTGTAAGCATGGATTTAATCACTGGATTGCCTAAGGTGAAGGGTTTTTCGTCCATCAAGGTTGTGGTGGACAGGTTTTCCAAGTATGTAGTCTTTACATGTCCACACCCCTGTCCAACTGAGGTTGCGGCAAAATGCTTCTTCAAGAATGTGGTGAAGTATTGGGGTGTGCCACTCAATATAGTGTCTAACAGGGACACGAGATTCCCCAGTAAGTTCTTGCAGGGACTGTTTCGGATGATGGGGACTAAGCTGAAATTGTCTTATGGGCGCCATCCTCAGACTGATGGTCAGACTGACAGGATCAATGCCATTTTGGAGCAATATTTGAGGCATTTTGTGCAGAGTGACCAGAGGAATTGGCCTCATCTTCTTGACATGGCACAGTTCAGCTATAATAGCTAGAAGAGCAGGTTGAGCAAGTACTCTCCGTTTGAACTCGCGACAAGGTAACAACCATTGTCGCCTCATACAGTGCTTGTTGGGTATATGAGAGGTTGCCCGTTGGTCGCAGAATATTTGAAGGGTTGGCAGGAAAGAGTGGACCTGGCCAGGTTGCATCTATTGAGGGCACAAGAGAGTATGAAGGAAGGGGAAAATGCGATTCGTAGACCCTTGGTGTTTCAATTTGGGGACAAGGTGATGCTAAGAATGGTTCCAAAGATGTTCAAAGCACCAAAGGGTAAGTCAAAAGCCTTGATTCGCGGTTTTGATGGGTCGTTCGAGATCATAGAGAAAATTGGTTTGGCGGCCTATAAGTTGAAGTTGTCCGAGCACATGGGAGTTCACCAATCTTTCATGTGAGCCAGCTGAAGCTGTTCCACATTGATGAAGTTAAACCTGAGAGGGGATAGCCTAGTAAACCGCCAGCTAATGCGATAGATAATCCAAATAGAGAGGTTGAGCGAGTGTGGGACATGAAGGTAGTTTGTTGGGGCAACAGACAGCACAAGGATTTCCTCGTTAGTTGGAAGGATGAAGCTGCAAATAATTGGGAGCATGAGGAAACCTTATGGAAGTGGAGAAAGAAGTTGTAGACCTTCTTGGAGAAGAGGGATGAGGATACGAGCTAGGTATAGTGCAGTTTTGGCAATGACAATTTTCGCAGTGTACCTCCTCCTTTGTGGATGTAGAGGGGTCTTCACGACGTTGAGGGTATCACCGACTTAAGTGGGGGAGGATTATGGGCGACTAACATCATTTAGTTGCCAAGGCTTCCACAAGATCTCTCTCGTGTTGTTGCCTCTGTGTATGCGAACTTGCCTCCGTTGTTGCCTCTATGTTGCCTTCGTGTGTGCTAAGTGTTTGGTTGCAATCAAAGTGTTTGTTGGATTGTTTGCAAGAGAGAGAGTTGATAGCCTGAGGTTGTTGGTGCAATAGTGGGCACTTGTGAGATAGGCCAGGCACTTGCAAGATCGACCAGGTGCTAGTTTCTTGGGCAGTGAGTTGTCCTGTCCATTTTGATAAGACTTGGCTTGACCGGTAGTGTTGGTGGGCACCCTGCCCTATTGCTTTGTAAATCGGCAAGTTCAAGCAATGTAGGCCGTTGGCCATATTTTCGGAATATAAATAAAGTCAACTTCTTGTTGCGCCAATTCCGTGTTGCTTTGTTGTGCATGCGTTCTGGCTAACCCCGTAAAGTTTTGCTTCCGCTATATACAAGTGTTGCCTTAAGTGTTGGTTTTGCAGGAACAATGGGCGAGAAAGGGCACGTGTCTAGGACTGATCACCCTAGGCATACGACTTACTTTTATAGGGCGAACGAATGATGAATCAGTAATAGTCGACAAGGAATCAAGAGAGGAGCAACACTCTAAGAGGAGGAAACAATATGAAACACTCTAAGGAGAGGAGCAACACAAGTGACTCAGATCCAAAGCCAACAAGATACCGTAGATAACAGGACACCAAATGTAGATGATTAAACATATTAGGAAAGAGAAGGAAAGATGGAAAGAATAGTCAAATTGAGGGAAAAAATATACTGTTTTACAAATATTTATATTTGAGTCAACAAGCTGAACACAGTAGGATAAATTTTTTCCCAGACCTACTTAGGATCATGAAATTGCATGAAAGGTATACACTAATTTAAAATAAAAAAAAACAATGGGCAAGACCCTGAGCTCCACTTACAAAGTAAATGGATAAGGAGGAGGATACGTTACAGGTTTTGCATATATGCTTCACATCATAAACTCATAGAACAGTCAAATTGAGGGGAAAAAATCCTTTTTTACAGATATTTACATTTGAATCAACAAGTTGAGCATGGTAGGATAAATATTTTACCAGACCTACTCAGGATCATGAAATTGCATGAAAGGTATACCCATAATTTAAAAAACAAAAAAAAAACAAACAAAAGAACATATATCACTTACTTTGGGCAAAGACCCCGACTCTCCACTTACAAAGTAAATGGATAAGGAGGAGGATACGTTACAGGAGTCCTTGAAAAGGTGACATTTCCCGTTAATAAATTTGGGAAAGAAGTTTCAATAATATTTACTGGCTCCATCTGTTGCACGCTTAAAGGCAAAATCTTGTCACCTTCAACCTTTCCTGTCAAATCAAACTGCAACCTAATAATAGAGGGCTTTGTTCTCCACTCTGGCCAAGTTTCACCAATTTTTTTTTCTATCTCAAACAGTATTTTGATAAAAGTTGCAGCTGCAGCTTTTGCCTTCAAAAATTTTATTGATCCTTTCTTTGGGGCAATGGTGCCCAAGAATGACTGCAAAATCTGCTCAATTCTTGGAGATAAGGGATTTCCTTGATCACTAGAAACCTGCCTTAACTCGGTGCCAAGTTCAATCAGGTTTGAAGCAAGGTTACCATCTTCACTGGTGTTGCTTCTTATAGGTAAAGGCAATTGGATGGGCTCTCTGAGACTCAATTTTCTGGCACCTTTAACAGTCACTACAACTCCCTCTGCTAAGATCACCTTCTTCAATACACCAGCTTCCACATCATGCTATAAACAACATCAAGTTTAACAGAAGCACCTTACAATCTAGGCAAATATTGTCCGACTTCACACTCTCATCTCAGATCAGGAACATTACAATTCTATTTAAAACAATATCTCGAAGACATAACACTTCCAAAAGGTATAGAAGCCAGTACATGAAACTAATTTTGAGGGTAAAAATCCATTTCAGGTATCTTTATTTATATGTGAAGAACTTTTACATATTACATGACAAATGACAGACTTAAAGCAAACTAGAGGTTGGAGACCATGTGAATGGGCTGATCACGAGCTACCCTTGATTGGAATAGTTTGACATATGAATTGATGCGAGTTGAAACGTGAATGATGGATCACTTTAATTGCAAACAGTCTACCATGACAACAAAGAATTTGTACTTGAGCAAATACTTTTGTAACAATTTACAACCGTGTTGCCAGAATCTGCTCACAGTTCAGGCAATAGTAGGCAATAAATTTAAATTTACACATTGGTTACTTGAGAAAATACTTTTGTAACAATTTACAACTGTGTTGCCAGAATCTGCTCACAATTCAAGCAATAGTAGCCAATAAATTTAAATTTACACATTGGTTACTTGAGCAAATACTTTTGTAACAATTTACAACTATGTTGCCAGAATCTGCTCACAATTCAGGCAATAGTAGGCAATCAATTTAAATTTACACATTGGAAGACCCAATCTAGTAAACTGTGGGCACCCTAGAGTATAAACTGTGGGTAACCTAGAGTATATACAAAGCTTTCTAATGCAAAACAATTATGTGATGCTAAAAAGCAAGCGGTGCAAAACAAGGGTGTAGTTTGTATTGATGTCAAGCGACCAAATGGGAATCAAAATCCTCAAAAGACTAACCTGGGAAAGATGCCAACTGGATTCAAATATATTTAAACTTATTTAATAGGACTAGAATAAAATTTTGTAGAACACAACTGGAACATTTCCCAAGTGTCTTGGATATTGTTGTTAGCATGCACTTGAATTTGAGAATTATATTAAAAAATAAAAATTAAATCTTAATAGCCTGGTCTATGTACAGAAAGGGCCTGGAAATTGGATGTATATTTCAAAAGATTAGAGTCGCCTTGAATCATATTGCAAGGCTCAAAGCATGCATGACTCGAAGGCTAAGTAGTTGGCTTCAATAAAGTGAAATCCAAAAAAAGAAACACAGGTTCTCATAGGGCAGGTGATCTTTATCATCCGAGGATTACACCTATACTGTAGGCATGATCATCCCGACCCTGTAAACACCTATATTGTAGGGATGATCATCCCGATCCTGTAAACACCTATATTGTAGGGAAAATCATCCAGGCGCCGTAAACGCTTAAATCCTAATAATCTTACTTCTATGTATGGGAGTCAAAGTTTGAAAATAAACACCAGAATGCTTTAAAAATAAAGTTCCAAATTAAACCTTTTATGAAATAAGAATCCAAACTAAACCCTTCAACATTTCTTGAAAGAGGGATTCAAAACAAATCCCTAAATTAATCTGAAACAAGGATTCAAAATAAAACTTCATTTCCTTTTTTCAATAAGGACTCCAAATAAACCCTTGCCTTTTTATTGCACAAAAGGCGTGAAAATAAACCATTGTAAAATAGGGTTTGAAACTAAATCCTTGAATTTTTCAAACAGGAATAAACTCCATATACTTAAAATAAAAATAAATAAGACCAGATTAGGCTTGCGCTTACCCACATAGAAAGGTGCATGTGATCGGCATCGTGAATCCACAATTCCAAGGGGCCAGTCAACTGAAAGGGCGCCAGAGCCGGCGTGAAGTCCTGCCCCTCTTTCACCAACCCATTCTCAAAATCTCTCGCTTCTCGCGTATAACCTTCCACGACTTCACATTGTCAGACAGCTTGAGCGGTACAATGACACTCCTGAACTAAAGATCAAACTCATGGAGAGTTGCCTGGCTGAACATCGTCTCTAAGGAATCCATATTCGAAACTCTCACTTCTTCAGGGCTCCATTCCATTAATATTGCACCCGTCCCTCCCTTGTGCATCCGGGGTGCAAAAGTGCATTCGGACGAGTCTGGGTGCACTTTTGCACCCGTGAGGCCTCGGATGCACTTTTGCACCCAGGCTCCCTCGGGTGTACTTTTGCACACATCCGGATGCACTTTTACACCCGGACCTCCCTCGGGTGCACTTTTGCACCCGTCCGGATGCACTTTTGCATCCGGACCTCCCTCGGGTGCACTTTTGTACCCATGAGGCCTCAGGTGTACTTTTACACCCGGGCCTCCTCGGGTTTGCACCCGTCCCTCCTTGGATGCATTTTTGCACCCGACCCTCCTTGGATTCAAAATTGCACCCAACCCTTGGATGCATTTTTGCACCCAACCCTCCTCCGAATGCATTTTTGCACCCAACCCTCCACCAAATACAAAAATTGCACCCGACCTTCCCTCCGATGTATTTTTACACCTGGCCCTCCCTGGAAACAAAAAATGCACCGATCCTCCCCCGGATGCACTTCTGCACCCGCACTTCATCGGGATGCAAAAAATTGCACCCGGTCTAGGTGCAATTTTGCATCCAGATGAGGTCCGAGTGCAAAACTACATCCGGGGGAGGGTCGGGTGAATTTTTGTATCTAGGAGAGGATCGGATGCAAAACTGCATCTGGGGAAGGGCCGGTGCATTTTTGTATCCGAGGGAGGGTTGAGTGCAAAAGTGCATCTAGGGGAGGACCGGGTGCATTCTTGTATCCAAGTGCACTTTTGCATCCAAATATTTTCTTATGCTCCTCTATCGAACCACTATTTCTTTGCAACATTTTCCTCAATCGGCCATCTGTTCTCTCTGCAACTGATTATTATTTTTGCTACTCTAGGTCATTTTTCGATAAGAATGAATGAAATGAACGTTTTAGTTGTATGGGTATGTTTGTCATGCTAGATATATATACTAGTATAAGAGGCGAATTTGGCAGGATAATTAAAAAAAATTATAATTAAGGCGAAAAGAGTCCTCGATTTAGGCGAATTTAAAAAAAAAATTGTAAAATTATTATCAACGCGCGACGAAGAAACCCCTAAAAATTTTTTGGCCCAAAAATTTCGGGCAAATGGGCCGACGTCCAGGTCCCCCTTTTCGCCAATTTCCAATTTTGGAAATCCTAATATTCGCCCAATTTGCGAATATTCGCCACTGTGCACAACCCTAACTGTCTTCATTCGTCATCGTCTTGATTTCCATCATCAACTCTTGAAAGTCTTTGATGTACTCACAGATCTTGCCCGTATGTTTCAGCTTGTGCAACTTTAACTTGGCCTGCCATTCGGCATTGTCTGGCCGGAACTATGCTCTTAATGTCGCTTTCAAGTCATTCCAAGAGACCACCTTTTTCATGGTCCTCCTTGCATCAATATCCATAGAGAGGTTTTGCCACCAAACCTTGGCAACACCTTTCAAATACCTCGTTGTCATCCGAACACTCACCAGAAAAATTACCAAGGTAGCTAAGTATTCCCCCACGTCCCAGAAGAAGTCGTCTAGCACATGATCTTCCCGAGTCCTGTCGTAACTCGCTAGTTCAACCAACTTGGGGGCTTTTCTAGTGGAAGAGGTTCCAGCTCCCTGGTTTACTGCCACCACTATGGTTGCACGACACAATGTTAACTCTTCTTGCATCTTTGCTTGGGATACCAGGGACTCTTCCAACCTTCTTTGCAATTCAGACACAACCTCATCCATGGAGGCTCACCATCCACTTAGGCCTTCCAAGGCTTCTTCCATCACAGCCTTCCAACTGTTGAAGCCTTCTTCCAAAGTGAGGATCTGGTCCTCGAGTTCACCAACCCTTTGGCTCATCCTTTGTTCCATTTCCTCAATGGCACGTGTCCAATTGGCTCTTCGGCCAGCCCTTTTGGCTCTTGTTTCTTTCCAACCTCGGCCCAGCTCCGAGGCATGCATTTCACTGCCAGACTCAGCCATATTGTCGCTTGACAGACTAGACCGGTCCAGATGGTCGCTTGCTTAAAGAAGAAGAAGGTAGGAGGGTACTAAAGGTACAAACCTCGAAACATTGTGCTTGGCTACCCAACAAGGAGGACCATAGACCATCGAATTGAGTTGGTGCCAGGGTCGAGACCGCCAGCGCGGGCTCCGTACCGGTTAAGTGGGCCAGAGATGGAGGAGCTAAGGAAGCAGTTGGATGAACTACTGGTTGCAGGGTATCTTCGATTATCCCAATCTCCGTATGGTTCGCCTGTGCTCTTTGTAAGAAAGGCAGATGGGTCGCTAAGGCTTTGTCTGGACTACAGAGCACTAAACAAGATGAAAATCAAAAATAGCTACCCGTTGCCCCTCATGTCTGATTGCTTTGACCGACTGGCAAAGGCAAAGTACTTCACGAAGCTGGATTTGAGATCGAAGTTGCTACCGGGCCCCGGCCCCCGCCGCGGGGGAGGGGCCGCGGTGCCCGCGCGCCCCGGCCGCCGGGCGAGAGGGGGGGGGGGGGGGGGGCGGGGCCCCCCGCCCGCGCCCGGGGGGCGGCCGCCCCCCCCCCCCCCCGGGGGGGGGGGGGGGGAGGGGGGGGGGGGGAGAGGAGAGGAAAAAGGGGGGGGGGGGGGGGGAGAGGAGAGAGAAAGAGAAGGGGGGGGGGGGGGGGGGGGGGGGGGGGGGGGGGGGGGGGGGGGGGGGGGAAGGAGGGCCGAGCCGCACCCCAGGCACCCAACACTAAAAAAAAGGAGGGGAAGGGGGCGGCCCCCCCCCCCCCCCCCCCCCCCTCCCTCCCCCCCGGTCCCTCGACCCCCACAGCCACTCGCCGCCCCCCGCCGGCGGAGGGGACAAAAGGGGGGAGAGAAGAAGGGGGGGGGGGGGGGGGGGGGGGGGGGGGGGGGGGGGGGGGGGGGGGGGGGCCCCCCCTCCCTCCCCCCTCCCCCCTCTCCACCGGCGACCGGGGCATGACGAAGGGGCGGAGGGGGGGGGGGGGAGAGGGAGGGGAGGGGGGAGGGGGGGGGGGGGGGGGGGGGGGGGGGGGGGGGGGGGGGGGGGGGGGGGGGGGGGGGGGGGGGGGGGGGGGGGGGGGGGGGGGGCGGGCGGGCGGGGCGCGCGGCCCCCCCCCACGCCCCCCCCCCCCGGCCGGCCCGGGCGGGGCGCGCCGCTCGCGCGGCGCCCGCCGCGGCGCGGCGGCGCGGCCGCGGGCGGGGGCGGCGGGGGGGGGGGGGGGGGGGGGGGGGGGGGGGCGGGGGCGGGCGCGGGGGGGGCGGGGGGGGGGCCCGGGCGGCGGGCGCGGCGCGGCGGCGGCGGCGGGGGGGGGGGGGGGCGGGGGGGGGGGGGGGGGGCGGGGGGGGGGGGGGGGGGGGGGGGGGGGCGGGGGGGGGGGGGGGCGGGGGGCGGGGGGGGGGGGGCGGGGGCGGCCCGCCCGCCCCTGCCCCCCCCCCCGCCCCCCGCCCGCCGCGGCGCGGCCGGCGGCGCGCCGGCGCGCGGCGGGGCGGCCGCCGCCGCGGGCGCGGCCGCGCGCCCGCCCGCGGGGGCGGGGGCGGGGGGGGGGGGCGGGGGCGGGGGGGGGGGGGGGGGGGGGGGGGGGGGGCGCGCCGGGGCCGGGGGCGGGGGGGCGCGCCGGCGGGGGGCGGCGCGGGGCGGGGCCCGGCGCCGCGCCGCGCCGGCGGCGCCGGCCCCGGCGCGCCGGCGCGCCCGCCGGCGCGGGGGCGCGGGGCCGGGGCGCGGGCGCGCGGCGGGCGGCCGCGGGCGCGGCGGGGGCGGGGGCGGGCGCGGCGCCCGCCCCGCCCCGCGCCGGCCCCGCGGCGCGGCCCGGGGGCGGGGGCGGGGCCGGGCCGCCGGCGCGCCCGCGGCGCCGCCCGCCCCCCCCCGCCGGGCCCCGCCGCCGGCCGCGCCCGCCCGGCGCCGGGCCGCGCGGGGGCGCGGCGCCGGCGCGCGGCGGGGGCGCGGGCGGGGGGCGGGGGGGCGCCCGGGGCGGGGGGGGCGGGCGGCCGGGGGCGGGGGGGCGGGCGGGCGGCCGGCCCGGGGGGGGCGGCGCGGCCCGCCGGCCGCGCCCGGCGCCCGGCCCCGGGCCCGGCGGCCCGGCGCGGCGGCGCGGCGCCGCCCGCCCGCGGCCCCGGCGAGCCGGCGGGCCGCGCGCGGGGCGGGGCCCCCGGGCGCCCGCCCCCCGCCGGCGCGCGCCCCCCGGCCCGCCCCCCGGCGGGCCCCGGCCGGCGCCCGCGCCCGCGGCGCCGCGCCGGCGCGCCCGCGCGGCCCCGGGGCCACACGGGCGGCGCAGCCGGCCCAAGGGGCGGCAACTACCAAGTCCGAATTGCTCCCAGAGACGAAGATAAAACTGTATGTGTCTCAAGATATGGTTCCTATGAGTTCCAAGTGATGCATTTCGGGTTGTGCAATGCGTCGGCCACGTTTTGCACACTAATGAATGATGTGTTCAGACCGTTGTTGGATAAGTCCATGGTGGTCTATATGGATAATATTCTTGTATACACTAAGAGTTTGGAGGAACACAAAAGGCATCTGGAAAAAGTATTTGAATTGCTAAGGGAGCATAGCTTGTATGCAAAAAAGGAGAAATGTGCCTTTGCCCAGAAAGAGGTGAACTTCCTTGGCCATGTGATTGGCGATGGCAAGATAAAACCGGACCCAAGGAAGTTGGAGGCAATCAAGGATTGGGAGCCGCCAAGAGATGTGCATGGTTTGAGGCAATTCTTGGGACTCGCCAACTTTTATAGGTGCTTTGTGAGCAGGTACTCCAAGTTGGCAGCGTCGTTAACAGATTTGCTGAAGAAAGATGCTAAGTGGTAGTGGACGGCAAGGTGCCAAGGGGCCTTTGAGCTGTTGAAATAAAAATCGACGTCCTCACCTGTGTTGGCCTTGGCGGACTTCAACAAACCCTTTGAGGTACATGTGGATGCCTCAAATTTTGCCATAGATGGGGTGCTCATGCAAGAGGGGCATCCGGTTGCTTTCAAATCGAGGAAGTTGAATGCGGCTGAGAGAAGGTATCCAGTTCATGAAAAATAAATGATCGTGGTACGAACGTGGCATCACTACTTGTTGGGGGCACACTTCGTAGTCAAGACAAATAATGTTTCAAACACCTTTTTGACTCAAATCAAGGTTACTGGCAAACAAGTAAGATGGTAAGACTTCCTGGCCGAATTTGACATGGACATCATGCACACTGTAGGAAAGGAAAATGTGGTGGCAGATGCATTAAGCCGGAAACAACAGTTGGCAATCTTAGAGGCAGCCTCAATGAGCTTGACGTCAATGCATGGTGAAAGTCGAATTGAGCTGTCTGAAGAGTGGTTGGAAAAAATAAAAGAGGAACTTGAACAGGATCCACAAGCCACCGCCTTGGTTAAGACTATCCAAAATGAGACTCAGAAGGATCGGAAGAACAAGTTTTCCTTGCAAGGTGGTCTTCTGTGATTAGCCCATAGTCGTATTTATGTTCTTAAGTGGGGGAGCCTCTGTCGAGATTTTATAAAAGAGTGCCATGATAGTATGTGGACGGAGCACCCTAGGGTCCTTCGTACCTTGGCTCTGTTGGAAAGGGGACTAAATTGGTCGCGGATGAGGGAGGGTATGAATCAGTATGTCCAGACTTGTCTCATTTGTCAGCAAGATAAGTCAGAGAACAAGCTACCAGGTGGGTTACTATAGTCACTTCCTGTTCCAGTCAGGTCGTGGGCAAGTGTAAGCATGGATTTTATCATTGGATTGCCTAAGGTGAAGGACTTTTCGTGCAATCATGGTTGTGGTGGACAGGTTTTCCAAGTATGTAATCTTTACTGCATGTCCACACCCCTGTCGAATTGAGGTTGCGACAAAATGCTTCTTCAAGAATGTGGTGAAGTATTGGGGAGTGCCACTCAGTATAGTGTCTAACAGGGACACGAGATTCACAAGTAAGTTCTCGCAGGGACTATTTCGGATGATGGGGACTAAGCTGAAATTGTCTTCAGGGTTCCATCCTCAGACCGATGGTCAGACTGAGAGGATCAATGCCATTTTGGAGCAATATTTGAGGCATTTTGTGCAAAGTGACCAGATGAATTGGCCTGATCTTCTACACATGGCACAGTTCAGCTATAATAGCCAAAAGAGCAGGTCGAGCAAGTACTCTCCGTTTGAACTCGCGACAAGGCAACAACCATTGTCGCCTCATACAGTGCTTGTTGGGTATATGAGAGGTTGCCTGTTGATCGTAGAATATTTGAAGGGTTGGCAGGAAAGAGTGGACCTGGCCAGACTGCATCTGCTGAGGGCACAAGATAGTATGAAGGAAGGGGCAGATGCGAGTCGTAGAACCTTGGAGATTCAATTTGGGTGATGCTAAGAATGGTTCCAGAGGTGTTCAAAGCATCGAAGGGTAAGTCAAAAGCCTTGATTCACCATTTTGATGGGTCGTTCGAGATCATAGAGAAAATTGGTTTGGCGGCCTATAAGTTGAAGTTGTCCGAGCACATGAGAGTTCACTAGTCTTTCATGCGATCCAGCTGAAGCCGTTCCAAGTTGATGAAGTTAAACCTAAGAGGGAATAGCCTAGTCGACCGCCAACCAATGTGATAGATAATCCAGATAGAGAGGTTGAGCAGGTGTGGGACATGAACGTAGTTGGCTGGGGCAACAGACAACACAGGGAGTTCCTCGTCAATTAGAAGGATGAAGCTACGGATAGTTGGGAGCGTGAGGAAACCTTGTGGAAGTGGAGAAAGAAGTTGCAGACCTTCTTGGAGAAGAGGGCTACGGATCCGAGCTGGGTATAGTGTAGTTTTGGCAGTGACAGTTTTGGCAGTGTACCTCCTCCTAAGTGGATGTGGCAGAGTCTTCACGACGTCGAGGGTATCACCGACTTAAGTGGGGGAGGATTATGGGCGACTAACATCATTTATTTGCCAAGGCATCCACAAGATCTCTTTTGCGTTGTTGCCTTCGTGTATGTGAACTTGCCTCCATTGTTGCCTTTGTGTTGCCTCCGTGTGTGCTAAGTGTTTGGTTGCGATCAAAGTGATTTTTGGATTGTTTGCGAGAGAGTTGATAGCCTGAGGTTTCTGGTGCAAGAGTGGGCACTTGTGAGATAGGCCAGGCGCTTGCGAGATCGGCCAGGCGCTAGTTGCTTGGGCAGTGGGTTGTCCCGTCCATTTTGATAAGACTTGGCTTGAACGGTAGTGTTGGTAGGAACCTTGCCCTGTTGCTTTGTAAACCGGCAAGTTCAAGCAGTGTAGGCCATTGGCCATATTTTTGAAATATAAATAAAGTCAACTTCTTGTTGCGCCAATTCCATGTTGCTTTGTTGTGCATGCGTTTTGGCTAACCCTGTAAAGTTTTGCTTCCGTTGTATACAAGTGTTGCCTTAAGTGTTGGTTTTGCAGGAACAATGGGCAAGAAAGGGCATGTGTCTAGGACTGATCACCCTGGGCATACAGCTTACTTTTATAGGGTGAACGAATGATGAATCAATAATAGTCAACAAGGAATCAAGAAGGCAACACTTCAATTAATTGGTCTCAACACAATTCTGGTATGTCAGAAGACCAACACTTATCGAATAGTTGCAGAAGACTTTGAGAGCTGTGAACTTGCAAAGCGCTAGAGTATCAGAGGGCATGGGATCATAAAGACATGCGTTATCTACCCATTCATTCATCTATCATTATGATTAATACGTTCTAAAAGTGGTATGGTTCGCATGCCGGCCCTACCTCGCATCCAGGTAAATAGCCTACGGGAGTACTAAGATATCGAGGCGGGTGAGATAGGTGGGTGGGAAATCCTAATCTATGCATGCCTTGGGTAAATCGGAGCAATCAACTACGACTTCAGCTGGTCCGAGGCATAATCAATCTTGATCAACCGCGATAACCATTCGATTTACCGTATCAAACCTACCTATCATTAGCGTTATTGGCCGGTTCCATCACAACCATATTTCTTTGTTCGCCTCAACCCGAGCATTGCAAGTTGTGCCAACCGTACCAGGACGAGGGATATTTGGGTAAACCGCTTCCTTTGATGGGTGAGAGCAACGACGATAACTAGACTCAACGATATCGGTATCTGCCGCAGAGAAGAGCTCCTTGGCATGCGAACGGGTGAAACGAGTATAACCAAGATCCATCAATCGCATATCCATCATTTTGTGGTACCCAGTTATACAGATAGGGGCTGCGTGAGGAGTCCAGTGAACCATAGCTAGAACATGCGGATAAGCCTAGAGAGCCCTTCCTATACACAGCGGGCCCTATAGATAGTAGGGCCGCCTATGGAGAGTAGGGCGATGGCACGGGGAGTAAACACATGCATGGGAACCCTTCTAAAGCAGGGGAGGTATCGTCCATTGAATCTATAGAGCATTGGATAGTGAGATCCGCAACCTCAATTCGATAATTCGTGTACTGCTTTCCCGCAGCAACTGTATCCGCATCAAACACTCTCCTTGGCAGCCTTTTGTGTATTTAAGGGGCGCCCTACCTTATATGGTTGGGTCAAGGATATGAATCCCAAGATGTTTGAGTGATAGGCATGCGCATGGAAACCTAGGACCTTAAGACTTGGCGTATGCATCAGCCCTTGCAGCAACCTGAACCTTAGTTCGATATGGGCAAGGGTACATAAGATGCCCGCCCAACCCATTATAGAGTAGGGATGGAATAGAAAATGAAATAAAAGCATAGGCATATTGGTCAACAGGAGTTATAGCTGGAACCACTTCTAAGGTAAGGCTGAACCGGTCAATCCATACCTGTATCCAACGGGGGTCTTTCTCTGGGCAAACAGAGGTAAGGGCTGGTTCTTCCGGGCTTACTACTCCCATAGTTGTATCGTCGTCGACCCGCGCGTATCAATCAATATGCTTACCTCGCATCTTGATCAACGGCCGGTATCAGTAAGCATTCTCGTATCGGATATGACCAGCCGTACCAATGCTTGGGATGAAACCACATTCATGCACTAACTATTTCTTCAGCACCGAAAACTATATTGACCCGAGAGTTGGCAGAACCGGTTATTCGAGTTATTGCCAGTCATTCCTAGTGCACGGCCTAGAATGTGTACGTTTTATCTGCGGCATGTCGACCTCGCCCGGGATCCACCTCGATCGGTAGCGTTATCGGTACGCGCTTCACATCTGGATCACTTTCTTCAACCTTGGCACCTAGGGGGGGAGCGGCATATTGAAGACAAGCTATAAATCCGGGGCATGCAAAACCAGAGCTAGGTCTGGGAGATACTAACTGTTACAAGCTGGCATGACATCCATTTGAAACACGTTTCATCTGCTAACTGTAGGGCCCCCTTTCTATACCTATTTCTTTGTCCTCGCATCTTTCTCAACAAGTCTAACAACTAGACCAATTCTCTAGTTGGCTGAAGCAATTGATATGCTTGCATCCCTCCCTAAACCTGAGCAATATTCCCCGCATCCAACAAGCGTGGTGGAGGCATAATCTATTTGTTGTGGAGAAACTTTGATACCCATTGGCGGAACAAGTGTCTCTCTCAACATCTTCTACTAGATGAGCACAAAATTTGGTTGCTTTGGCATAACTAGAATAGAGGGGAGCAACCCTTCTAAGTTCTAACACTAAATGGTTGAGCAGATAAGACACAACTCACTTTTTAGAATGGGATGAAGAGACAAAAGTTTATGGCCACAAAAGACAAATGAAGTTTTAAACATTATGTTGACTTCCCGTTTCTCTTGGCCCTGGAGGTGCTGAGGGAATAATAAGACCTTGAAAGGCTTCCTTCAGTTCTCCCCACATTCCATCTTCACCAATCTTCACACAAGCAATGTGTTGAGAAGCTTCAATTACTTTAACTTTCTGGCTCCTCTTATTCTCAGCACATAGGGGGGCGAAGGAGGTCGCATTTGCTTCTAACCCGGATTCGAACATGATGTGCTCCGGTATCCTCCCTTGGAATTGGTTCATCAGATAGAACTTCTTCCTTGCTCTTCTCCCCCTTTTAGCTAAATATTACCTTGCTCAAATATATTCTTATACCTTTCACTGTAAGTCAGTACAGTGGATTGAGTCTTTCCCTCGGCACGCCGGAGAAAATCCCTGTTGTTGATATATCCTTAAGCCCTTTTGTGATCCAATGAATCAGATCTTTACTCGCTTGTAAAAGAGAAATAGTGTTTCTATAGTGACCGTAGTAGCCATGTCAAAGTGTCAGATTCCCCTCACTCAAAAAAGAGTATATAGAATCTCTTCCTCTCTCTCAATGGGGGTTGGGCCGATCGAAGCAACTATCTATATGGGGTGGGTGCGAGAACCCAGTATGCTCCATTTACAGAATCACTTGCTTAACCACTTGTTGAAACGACTGATGTTGGACCTTTAACTGTTGCTTATGGGTAAACAACAAGCTCTCCTGCTTCTAGCTCTCCAAATGGAAGGGATGCTCCTGCCTTTACTTCTAGGTCTATAACCATATGAAGGGAAGCTATAGGATACGGGTCTCAATAAGGAACTTAAATCACATTGGCTTTGCTCCTACCTTTCTCGATGCTTTTGGTGTTGCTCCTGCTCCTATCTTTGCCCCTGCCGGGTGGTGGTCAACTGTCTTCTACGTACGCCTTTGCTATGCCTATAGAAATGGATCCGCTGCTAATGAAGCCTTTGCCTCTGTGTCCTTTGCCTTCGCTGTTGGGTAAACAGCTGGCTTTATCTTTATCACGATCATGGCTACCACCTATGCCTCTCCCGCTGGGTTTCGCTCTTGAACCGGGTCTCGCTCTGGATTTGGTACTGGGTCTCGATGTGCTGGATCTTCACCTCCTGGAGCCGGAACTTCCGCTGGCTAAGGATATGTAACTAAGGACGCTGGTCCTGTAGCATTTGGTCCCGTAGGGTATTGTCCTGTAGGGTCCTATTCCGGGTCTCGATCCCTAAATTCAGACTCTTCCTTTCGATCACTAAAATACCTATCACGATCTTGATCACGAAACTGAGAATCTCTACCATGAGCATCAGACTATGGAGAAATACCAAAGCCAGCAGATGCGAAGCCAGGTACAAAGCCAGCGGGTGCAAAGCCAAAGCCAAATAGTGCCGGTAGTGCAGGTGCCTTGTCAGGTGCTGCTGATCGAACTAATCTACTAATGGTGGTGGATCATATGCTGCTACCTCTGCCTTTTCTAGTGATGGTAAACCAACTGGCTATGCCTTGACTATTGGTGCATCCGGCTCTCGATCTAGAGCTATTGGTTCAACAACTACTATTGGTGGTGGTAGTGGTGCTTCAATAACATCATCAATAACATTGCCAATATCAAAAGCTAGATCGACTGCTGGATCAATGGTTGGATCTGCTACTTAATCCGCTGCTGCTATCTCTGCTACTGATGCTGCTAGAGTATATAGAACTGGATAAGCTACTACTGGTGGATCTGTAACTGGATCATACGTAGCTAGGTATCGATCATCGACTGGATCAACTATTGGGATAGTGGTGCTAGTGCTCATACTGGTGCTTCAACTGCTTCATATACGGAAGAACCCGTAATAGATGTTGGGTAAACTACTCTACTAGGTACCTATACTTATGGCTTTGCTTATGCCTATGCTCCTGCCTTTGTTCTTGGTGTTACCGATAGATACCTCTGCTATTAGTAGATAAGCTGGAACTACTGGATCTTATACTAGGTATACTTCCATCTTAGCTACAGATGCTACTGATACTATTGGTGGTGCTACTGGTACTTCCACAAGATCTGGTACTGGATACACTACTGGATGTGGGTATGAATAAGCAACAACTTGAAAATAAGAGTTCTACAACCCCAGTTTATGCCGCCTATGCTACTGTCTCTGCCTTTGCTTATAGGTATGTTTATAGGCACTTAATATGCTACAGGTGCTACTGGTTATGCTTAATTTGTACCCGTCTTAGCTACTAATGCTACTGGTCCTTCGACTGGATCTACCCCTGCTTCCTATGCTGCTACTGATACTGATAGTTATGTTGGTGGGTTTACTGGTCTTGTTACTGGTCCTGGCTATGCTTATACCCTTGCTTCTATAGGATCTGTACTTGGACATGCTACTGCTGGTACTCGTACTGTAATCCTCGTATCTGCTGGATATGGATATGGATCTGTGGTCTCTACTGGTTATGCTTAAGGAACTGTAACTTAGTCAACTGGTTCTTCGTTCTTCAACTGGATCAAGGACTAGCTCTGGTAATGCTATTGGTACTAATGGATCTACTACTGGTTCTTTGATTGGATCAACATATGGATATGCTTATGGCTCTGCTCCTGCAACCCTAGCTTATGGTGCTGGTCCTACTACTGGGTATGTTACTGGTGCTTCTTACGTATTAGCTACTTATGCTCCTATTGGTGTTGATACTAGGTATGGATCTTATGTTGGGTCTTGATCTATAACTCGATCTGTTGCTAGGTCTACTACTTGCTTTGCTCTTGCCATCCTTGCCTCTGTTGCTACTAGGGCTGGTTCTCGATCTGGAACAACTGACTCTAGTACTGGTGCTTGCTTTGCTTATGGTGTATATGGATCACGAAGGTTTGGGTCATGCTCACGAACGTAAGAATCAGGCTCTTGATCACTACTCTCAAAATCTGGATCTCGACCGAAGCAAGCAGTTTGATACCTAGCAGATCCCGTAGAGCCAGTAGCGTAGCTAAAAGTTTATCCTATTAATTAAGTTGTAGATTCCGTTAAAGATCCAGCAGCAGCGATTGTTTAACTGACTGATCCAGATGATCCAGTTACAGTGCCAGAGCGAGCAGTTCCATACCTGAGAGCAGTTCCAGGAGCAGCAGTTCGATAGCTCATTGAGGTACATAGATAGCCTTTTAATTTTGGCCCACCTTTCCGCACCCCTTGAAGTTCTGAAGCGACCAGGGCCTCCTACTCATTTGGAAAGAACCTTAAACGCGAACCTTATATAAGAGGGAACCAATGATGAGACGAGCGGGGGGCTAGGCGGTTTCATCACTCTGCGAGACCAACAAGGAATGGGGAGACACTATCTATACCTTGTGTACAAATTAGGGATTTGGTTGTATAGAATAGATAATCTTTCCCAAGAGCTATACCATGATATAGCCTAATTGGTGCGAGTTTTTTCTAAAGGACCTCTCTTAATGGTCGCAAGTTCGAACCCCTCTCTGTCGTATGCCTTGTCAGGGCACAACTCTCTAGGTAATGAATTATCCTATTCTCTCCCACAACAAATTGAAATCTCACCCAAGGAAGCTTTAGAAGCGAGCTCTACTCTTAAAACATTTAATCAGGAGAGGTTTGCTTTCCTCTATATAAAGCCAAGCCACACTTACTTATTATTAAGCTCTTAAGGGGAACTAGACATTTATTCATTTATTCATTTTGACACAGGAGAAACCCCTTGCTTGTTAAATGTGTCCTTTGTCGAGGCCGGCTAAAGAAGAAAAGGTTTTGTTTTATTTTGTTTTAAAAAGACCCGACCCGATCCTTTGCCTTTTTAATGGTGGGGCCCGACCCTTTTAAATGCCCTTTTAAACGGTGGGGGTGGGGGAGCGGAGGGGCTTTACCTCTATTTTGAGGGAGCAACAAGCCTTTAAAAGAGCGAGTCTATTATCTATGTATTAACAACCTACGAAAGAATTCTTCATTCAAGCGAGTATTTGGAACAAACAAATGATTGTTGCCCTCTATCTATAACCAGACCCCTTTTAAATTGAGAGGGTTTTTTCACCTTTTAAAATAGAGAGGGGGCGAGGATCTTTAAGATGTTGATCTCCTTTAGTAAAGACCAGGCTTTTAAATAAATTAGGGGTCGACCCAATCATTCATTGGAGTTTGAGTGCCCTTTTAAAATAGAGAGCCTTAAAAACGCCCTATAAGAGAAAGCCCGGGCTCTCAAGATGGAATGGATAGTGATGAAGGTACCTTGAATAAGTGCTTAGCTAGATCATCTATCCATTATAGATCAAGAGCCCATTCTAATGTGAGAAATCTTTAATGGGAAGAAGAGAACCTTAATAAGAGGAGGTTCCTCTATTTTGAAATTAAATCGGCATTGAACCGTTTTAGAAGAACCATACCGAGGACAGAAATGAGGTTGTACTCGCACTAGTCAAGAAGCCTTAGGATTGAGTTACTCCGAGCAAGAGAAAGAAATAATGGGTGGTCGGTGCGCCTACTCTCCTCCGTTTGTTTCTAGCAGAAAGGTGGGCCCATTCAAGTCGAGTGCATGGTATCCCCCATCAAAGTCTATTACATACATTAAAACCCTCTTGACCTATCGATTGAACCTCTATATTATTTCAAGCAACCTATAGGTTTAAAAGCGCTCTCCCCCACCATTTAAACCCCATGTTTTAAAGGCAAAACATGGGGGGCTTAGAGCTTGAATTCCCAAAAAAATACTGTAGGATTCCCTTTATCTAAAATAGAGAGGGGTTAGTACCTCTCTGTTTTAAAAAGGGGAGAGGGCGCCCTTGTTATTATAACGGAGCAGTGCTCTATATCTCAGCGCTCTATATCTCAATAGGGATAGGGCCCTCGCTCTCATGGTTGGTTCAGAGATTGGCCTTATTAATCCCAAAGCGGCAGCGCTCTATATCCGGCTTTGAAAAGAGAGGGGAGAGGGCCCGACATTCATTGACTAGCTAACTCGTTGATCAGCTTAGCCTTTCATCGATACTACGCTTAGAGGGCAGGGGAAGAGCTCACCAACTACCTCTACCTAGAGACGGGAGAACTTCAAAGAGGCATCAGGGATGCTTTATTATAAGGTTCAAAAGCTCTCCTCTCCCCCACCATTTAAAAGGGTAAGAAAGGGGCAACGACTCTTTAAAGAGGTAGAAGATTCTGGAGTCGGGTGTGTGATCGTAGACTGGAATAAACCTCTTGGCTAACCTCCTGGATTTGTTGTTTTATATGGAAAACCCCTTTAAAAAGCTCACTTAGATCTGAGAATTAGCTCGTTGGGCAACAACTAGCTACTATAGACTATGGAATTGGTGGACTTATCTAAAGGTGGTCGAGTCTCTAACCTTTTAAGGTCGAGTCCCTAACCCGGTCAAGTCTCTTGTCGCTCCCCTTTCCCCCTCCCATCAACTGCCTTTAAGAGAAAGAAGTCGGTCCCCCCTTTAAGAGAAAGAAGATGTTTTCTCTCTCATCGAGCCCACCCAAGAGAAGGAAGAATAAGTTGTTTTGAGCTCATTATCACCAAGAAGCTTATAAACTTTGAAGGGGTTCTCGCCCATCCCCCAACAACTATCTATGATGTGCACCCCAACAAAGAATAAATCGATCTCTATGGTTTCATCAAAACAAAAATTTTCGCTAGCTTTTAAAAAGTGGGGGCTCTCTGTTTTAAAAAAGGGGGGGCTCGGCGTGGGCATTCTTCCTTTTCCCGACGAGTTATCTACCTCTTAAGGCGTTGGGGCCCTCGACCCAGAGGCGGCCGACGATAAATGACCTCGACCACTTGAGCGATCATTTCATTCCAATACCTCCAAGAGATTCTTTCATTCATCTTTTAGGTCTTACTGCCGCATAAGGAAGAGGAATAGCCCCAGAAAGCATTCCAATACTTGAAGACCTCTTCCAATTTTAAGAGCTCGGCCCCTCTCTATTTTGAAAGGGGCATGGTATGAATCCATAAGGTGTAGTTATTCCTCAAAAGCTCAGTTGCATCGCATGAATAAAGAACCAATTTTAAAGGGGATCTCTTTAAGGAATCTCAAAACCGCTTTTAAAATAGGATTCAAAGCTCGAAATACACTTTTTTGAGTTGAGTTGAGCACCATTCGCATGAATAAAGAACCCATACCATAACCGTACAGGTCACCCTTCCCATTGATGGTAAGATCTATCCCCCTATTGATGGTGGATATAGCGATGACCTGCCTTCTCTAGTGACGCCCTCTCCCTTCTGTAGTCGGTTTAGCATCTTAAGATAGCGAGAGGCTCTATTATAGACAGCTCGACCTCTCCATATTTTAAAAGCCGCAACTGTTTCAAAATAGAGGGGAAGTTCGAATACCAACTATCCAAAGCGCCCACTCATACCCTTAAGAGTTGGTATGAGCCTGGGGATGAGTGAATGCGGCTCCATGCGGGGGCGGCTCCTTAAGGGAAGATGAGGAAGAATCCTACTCAATATCTTGAACGGATAAGTTATCGTTCGAATGGGTAGTAAGCCCTCATGTTACTGGAGCAATATTGTATCGTATCGTATGATGGGCTCGACCTATCTATTCATTGTTCGGGGCAGAATCGAGATTTATAATGAGATGCTCCCCCATGTTTAAAAGGGCCTTTTAAAATAGAGGGTCCTCCCATTTTTTATTATAGGCTAAGGAAAAGGTATAGACGACATGAAGCATCTATATTTGCCAGACCTTGGAGTGCAGGGTCTAGGGCTCCCATACGTACATTCCATGGTTACGCACGGGCATTGATCACAGATAGATCACCTGAACTCGCTATACCGACTGACGAAAGCGATTATATGAACGAGCTTTACTTTAATAACAGAGGGGAGGGGCCGGTTTTTGAGGCGATTCGAGGCCTCTATGAGCTAAAGGAAGACCTTATATAATATAAGCTCGGTTTTAAGGATTCACCTTTTCTACAACCGAACCCTTGACTCACTCGGGTACTACCAACCGATTCATCGCTCGTGTTGTTTCAACATGTTTTTTCCCGCCCCGCCCTAAAGTTGAAACCTTGACCAGATCATGGTATAGATTAGTTGGGATTGGAATCATTGGAATTTGTTCCTATGGAAAAGGCCCTCTCAATTTTAAAGGGGAGAGCCTCACCTCAAAAGGCCCTTCTTAAAATAGGGGAGGAGAGCGTTCGAAAAAGAAATCATTGGCATTGGAATCATTGGGATCATCATTGGAATCATTGGTTTGGGCGCTCTTAAAGAATGGTTTGGAATCAACTTCAGAAAAGATCCCATATCCATCCTTTTTAAAGCTCATGGGAGCTTTACTTTAAAAGGTTGAGTTCGCTTTCGGCTTTTTTAGACGAGAGCGACACTTCATTTATTTATGGTGGAGAGAAATCCGCTTTACAATGAGAGGTATAGATTCACTTCCCCGATCCACTAAAGTTGTATTCTCCCTTTTTGAGAGAGAGGCCCCCTCTGTTTTAAAAAGGGCATTTCTCTAGGCGTATCTCATATCGAGCTCTTTATCCATAACCGTAGCGCTGTTCTCGATCTTATGCAAAGATGCGTACTTCCATCCTCATGAGATGCGGGATGGGGACGGTCGTTTTTGGATTTGACAATCTTAAAAAGGCCCGCCCTGCCATATTTAAGAGGGAGGGAGCGAGCCTTCAGGACGCAGCACATACCGTAAGGATAGGAATCGCTTTGCCTCGTTCCGTAACGGATCAAGCCCCTTTAATATAGTGCAGGGGACGAGCTTAAAATAAAATTTGTTACTCGATTCCTAAGCAGACAAGGGATATATAGGGCCCTTTGCCCTTTGAAAAGATAGGCGAGGCTGACTGAGTAGGGGAGAGGGGTTATTCCCGCTACCAATCACTATAGTGTAGGATCACTAACTATAGCGTTTATTCCAATCCATCGTTTTCACTCCCACCCAGACAAAGGAACTATGGTGTACTTTAGGGGGAAGGCTTTCGGTCATATGGTCAACTATTAAAAAAAGGTGCCCATCCCTAGTCAACCATGACGTATCTAATGGCGGGCTATTCAAGCATGATCAATCTATCCTTTTCCCTCCACCCTGACACGAACCATCTTGTTTTGATCCAACCCAGCACATACCATTCTGTATCGACTGACCCTAGACCCTTATAATGCATTTCCTCCAAATCCAGCCAGGATCGTTTGGTTAGAAGAGCGCACTTGGGAAAAAGAATGATGCCCAATTTCTAACATTTAAAGGTGATTTATAATCTTCTTCACCTTAAAATGGCAAATGGGTTGATTTCCTTCACCTTAAAAGACAAAGGTTCTTCCCAATATTTTTTCCATCGATAGGGGGATGAGTCCTACCTATAAATGGCCAACTTATGGCTGGGTGGGAATTTTATTTCAAAGAGCAATCCTTATTCTCGTCTATCTTCCACTCCCTTCCCGAAAAGCCCTTCTCTTTCTTTTCGGTTTTGGGCGGAGTGGCAAATCATTTTATATACCTTTCCTTTCCTTTGATAAGAGAAAAACCGGGCCTTTTAAAATCAGTCAATCGAAGGGGAGAGGTCCTCTCTATTATTTTAAAAGGGAGTTGCGGCATTATTCCAATCTCATGGGCCAGTCGAAAGCGCTCAAAAGTTTAGTCTTCTCTTCAAATAGCTCTATTTTCAAAGGGGTTTGTTTTAAGAGAGACAACCTTCCCTAACGAGAGGCCCCTCCCCCTTTTTAAGGTTGAAGTTAACCTATCTATTCTAAAAGGAAGGGAGTGCTCGCCTATATTCAACAACCAAGGACAGAAGGAAGCCCATCAGCTAGCCCCCCTTTATTAACAATGAAAACATCTCCATTATCCATAACTTTGAGCCCTATTATCTACGTAAAAACATAATCTCCATTATCTCTCGGGGACGGAACAACTCCATAGATCATAGAGATTCATGACCTTTTATTTTATTCAAGGCAGGGGCTCATCAAGCTACAGGTCAACAAGGGCTTGGTTGGCTCTCGTACGACATGTAGCAGTTTATGCGGCTCATCATGGGGATAGATCCGTTCCCATAAGTCGGATTCGTGCCTCTCTATTCAAAGTCAACAAGGACTTCAGGTTAACAACAGAATAGGGCTCTTTAAGACTGAAGGGACTTGGCTCCAAAAAGAACCACTCTCCCAATTAAAGATGCTTTTTCATGCGGCTCTTTCGAAGATCATAGTTGTTCATGACCCGGTTCTACCCTTTCCCTGAGGATGACTAGACCCGTTAATCAAATAAAACCCCGCTCTCTATCTCTCTATTTTAAAGCAAGCCCCGCCATGTTTTAAAAAGGCCCAACCCTTTTAAATGGTGGGGGAGAGGGCTTTACTTACCTTTATATAGAGAGGAGAGGAGACACGATTTTAAGTCTTGAATTTGAAGCTTTCCAAAAATGACAAGGTTTTTATCCTCGAGAACCTAATCTAATTGACCCAACCATCGAACCTTTCTGGAAAGGCTCGACCTTATTCACCTCTTTGGTGAATAAGCTCTCTATCATTCATATTAAAAACTTCCCTCTCCGAAGAAGCAAGCCACTTCGAATCGATACCTGATCCTGCTATGGTTACACACTCCACGAAAGCGCCTCAGAAGAAGTGTAGTTGACTGAAACTACCTAAAGAATCAACTTTTAAAATAGAGAGAATTCCATTCCATAACGCGCTTCACAGTGCCTAGGCGGATCGGAGAGAAGATGCAATGAACTTGAGAACGACTTCTTTATAATCGTTCAAAGTCCAATTCAATTAAATCATGTGGATAACTCTAAAACTAAGCCGATTGAATGCTAACTTTATATAGGAGAGGGTGTTGTGATTAGGGAATCAAGCGTCCAACCCTCCTCATTAAAGATTAGTTTTAGTTGGAGCTCTTTAAAAAAGGATCCTCTCTATTTATGATTCAGTGAGTGTCATCAACTATCTATCTAGATATGCAATTTCAGTCGGGCGGCTGAGGAGAGGGACCGAGGAAGGTGCCATATTTGTCAACCAACATACACTAGGAGGGGATGGAGTTGAATTGCAGTGCACATACATACATCCATTCGTTCTTACGACGACTAGAAAACAAAGAAGAAGAAGAATCGAATTTATATCCCTATCCCTTGCCTATTTGGCGGGTCTCCGGGTGGGGATGTTGGCCTTTTAAAATTAATAGGGGAGCTGAGGAGCACACCTTATATAAGATAGGGCATTCCATTCATCTAGTTGGGTTTTCTGGCTTAAGATAAGAGAGCGGAAGATCAACCTTCTTTGCTTGCTTGGGAAGGGAGTGGGTCCTAATTCTTAGAATTGTTTAACCCTTTTAAAGAGCGGCTTTTTGTGATATCACTATCACTATGTGGTCATAAGATAATACAATTGGGGCCCATATCAATCCCACATAAAAAACATTTAAAAATAACTAATGACATAATATAATAAAATGATAATATTAACACTATAAAATTTATCAATGTAAATAATTAAATAATAATATAAAAAATAAATAAAAATTAAAAAACCTTCCTGGGGTACTCCTCACAATGAGTTTTAGGGCAGAGATGTTGGCCCAAATACTTCCCCCAGTTCTCACCGAAAATAAGATCTTACAAAACAAAAAAAATAAAAATTAAAACATATATATTAATATATATTATTATCAAGTTCATTTAAATTACATAGTTAAAAATAAAAAAAATAAAAATCTTATAAAAAAAACATTGAAAGATTATCGCTTTTTCCCTTTTTTTTTGGTGGATTCCCAATATTTTCTGATTCTTTTTCCATGCCGATTTCAATCCAATTCCGGTTTTCTCAACTATGGTTGGTACTAATAAAATCAGTCCCTTTATTCCTTGATCATCTTCAACCTTTAACATGGTGTTACTAAATGAAAGTATAGTCAATCAAACATGCAAAAATAAAAACATAAAAAACTTGATGGTTTGGAAAGTCCATCCATAATTATATTGACAATCTTCCAAGACATGACCATTCATTAAAGATCTGAGACTTTCATTGAACATATTTATAAAATATAAAGAATTATGGAAGACAGTGTAGAAGTTTTTCGGATAACATTTCAGCTCTAGCTTCAAGAGCCCTCATTGCCCAAAGTGCAAAGACCTCGTACAAGTCTCTTGTTGAACATGACAGATACAAAGGAAAGGATTGCAAGGTGTACTTGATCGTTTTGATGAACCTCGTGGCCAATAGCCAATTTGCATCAAGCCATGGCCCTCTAGCTTCAAGAGCCCTTATTGCCCAAAGTGCAAAAACCTCATACAAGTCTCTTGTTGAGCATGACAGATACAAAGGAAAGGATTGCATGGTGTACTTGATCGTTCTGATGAACCTGGTGGCAAATAACCAATTTGCATCAAGCCATGGCCCATCTCTACATGAATGAATGCATGAACTCCAACACCATAGTCATATTTACACAGCTTACAAAACCTTGGTCTAAATTGCTCATCAGAAAATCCTCTCCAATAATTGATTAATTATAAGCCATGTGAGGATTTTTAAACATAATTACATGTTATGGTATTGTTGTTTGGTACTGGAGACCATGCTTTTCTATTGCTCATTTGTTTATTTGATTTCCATCAATATTGGCATTTGTGCTATTCAAATGGTTCTGACCACAGTGTTCAGACTCTCCCTCAGTCTGCAAAAAATTGTAAGCCCGAGAGTCTAGTGACCTCGAGCGAGTCATTTTAACCCTGAGAGAGTCTCTCTCTAGAAAATGTAGTATATGTTTTAATCTCTCTTATATGCCGAGTCATTGCTGTGTTTTTTCCTGAGTTTTGTGCCAAGCCCCGGTCCAGGTAAATAAATAAATATAGGCTTACAGACTTGCGAAGTCCAAGCTCAGAATCCACATTATGCCTCTTAACAGATAATAAAAACAAAAGTTTGTGTTTAAAACAAATTGGACTAATGAGACCTAGATTTTAATCTTTCTAAACTATACATGCATAATAACCAAACTGTTGTAATACACTATATGATCACAATATAATATAAGTAACATAGCTGCAATTCCATATAACCAGTTTTAGAGGGAAAAAAAAATTGCGATTCCATATAACCAATGATAAGGGAAAAGTCCTTTAACCTGACGCCCTAGGCTCCAAACCGAAAATCATTGAACAAGTAACAAATGTGTATCACTAACCTCACTGCCTTTCCACATCATATTCGAATGAAGAAACGGGGGAAAAGTAATTTTTGAAAAAAAAAAAAAGCAATGTGACTTGGCTGAAGATTTGTTTTACAGATACAAACATTATGAAGACATAATAAATTTGTAACTACAAAATTTCATTTTAAAATAATAATAATAACATGTTTCTAACGAGAAAAATGACATAATAGCCTATACACCTCAGTGCTTGTTTAAGAAGACAAGAATTTGCGAAAAAATTGCGCGACTGTTTCCATCGTTACATTCAGTTCATTGACATATCCAACTCAAGGCACACACAGGTAAGGTAGCATTGCAGGGTAGCTAAAAGTTCCAAGCATAAGCATTTGAAAACTAGGTTTAGGTTCTCCGTATATATTTAGATATTGGCATATATGAGTAGAAATAGGGAGGGAGATATTAGACCTGGGGAGACTGGTACTTGTCTGGATGATAAACCTGCGCCCACTGTGGGTATGCTGACATCAGAAGCATCAGGTGAAAGATGTAATCGAGCATATAGCTCTCTGGTAGCCACCCCTTCTTCTTCGCTCATATTGTCTTCTGTGCTGCAATTCCTCCTCTTCTCAGGCAAAGCTAGGCTAGCCTCATATTCTCGGTGGCAGGCCTAACTTCCAGCCATAAACCCTTTGTCTCGCTAGGCTAGCCTTATGAAACAACTTGAGAAAAACAATTACAAAAATGCCTCCCTGTTATGAATCCAAGGGTGCCGGCAACCCATCCGAGGGGCACCATTATTATTCAGGGCAAAGGCAAACAGTTGAGGGATAAGTCCCTTTGCAAAAATGCCTCCCTGTTCAGCAGGGGAAAACAAAAAACGTAAAATGCTCCTGGTCCATCCATTAATTTTGATGTCGACAACGGAATGAATTTAATGGAACTGCAACATAACGGATCAATTTTTGTTTACTTCATGCCAAAGTAAACCTTTTCAATTAAGTTTTCTGGTAAGTTTTTTCTGTCAAAACGAACAATTGATGGTATCAAAGTAAATCTGCTTACACAATCAGATTTTCGCATCTTCGAAATCTGATGCTGCTTGGAACTGTTTAAGGGTAAAGGTTTAGTGCACACGTGTTCGAGAATATTGATGGGTCGATGTGATTTACATTTTTAACTCACATATAGTTATTGGCATATTGCCTTGTTTATTTATATATATAATTTTTTTTTTATTTTTTTTTTAAATATATAACTAAAAAGAAGATGAATTTAAGATGATATTTAGTTTTAATGTCTAATCTGTTTTCATGTATTTTTTAATTGGTTTGTTAAAAGTGGAAGGAGTCTCATTCCAACTTGTAAATGATTTTGTTTTAATATAAAATTTTCAAAATTATTTTATGAAATATAAGTAATTTTAATTTTAAAATAATTGCACATTAAACAATTTCAAATATATATATTTTTAAAATTTACATACATTATTTATATAAATTATTTTGTATTTCTTGTATGAGAGGAGATATTGTACAATTTATTTAAGAAATGAACATGTCATGCCTTCTTCTTCTCAAAATAAAATTTATATTTAACTATAACAAAAAGTTAAATAGGAAAGAATATTAATGACAAGCTCAAAAATATAAAAGTTGTCTTTGAAAAGGAAAATAATTTTAATTGTATTTTATTTTGAATATATTTTTGATGGCTTGTAATTTAATTTAGTAAGATTTAATGTTTTTTTGTGTTTTTTAATTTTTAAATATGATTTAATTAAAGTTCGAATATGTTTGGAATGTGACTTAATGTCGTTGTTGGTGGGTGAAGGTAATCGAAGACTCACGAGGACTTTTTATCGTTTAATTTTAGCGTTGCCTTATCCTAGGAGTAGAAATTATTTTTACGTACTTAGCTTAACCGTAGTAGTTGAGAATATATGTTTTATTTCTTCATTTTTTTATCTCTCCTTTATTTCCTTTTTTATACAGGGACAAACAAGGATCCAATAACTAAGTTATTTTAAAATAATGATTTGTTCTTAAGGAGATGTATGTTTTGAAGATAGTAATCAACTTTTAAATATACATTTGATTTTAACAATATTTTGATGAAGATGACTTTAAAGGTTAAAAGGTTTTAAAATATAGTAAGGTCATGTAGAGTCTTGATTAACTTAATATTATAATATAGGAATGTGACATTTTTGGGACATGGCTCTATGTTCAAAAACCTATTTTTATCCTAACCACATTCTTAGGGTCATAACTTTGTACTTGGTGTTAGAGTATATTACATCATTTGGGTTATGTAAATATACCACCTTTGGTACATAACTAAAGTAGGAGATTACTTTAGAGTAAAGTAAGTTAGTTACTTCAAGTATTGTAATAAATGCGTAAGTGTCAATGTGCAAGTTGTAAATGTGCATGTAGTCCACATGTACATAAGTCCTAGGTAGAGTAAGGGCCAAGGAATCTATCTTCCTATATAAAGACCTCATAATGAGTGTTTTATAGAGTGTAGTGAATATAGAGTGTGTGTGACATAGTTTAGTAGTTTGGTACAATGTAGTCATTTTCATATTTGTTCATGGAGTGTTCATGTCCTCCATTATATAGCATTGTATTATTTTCATCACTTTCAATTTTTGAGTTATTTGCAGATGTTCATCTTATTATTTTCTTGCATATTATTGTGTCATTAGTTTGTAGTTATCTCAATATAGTTATTTTACATCTTGTGGTTGTATTACCTCCCATCAAAAGCTAACAGTGGTATCAAAGCACATGGTAGATCAGATAGAAAATAAGGAGAGCCATAAGTGAGACTGAGAGAAATCTAGAAATCTCATTTACAAAATTTTTGAGATTATATTTGGCTAAAGTCTTTCCACAGGGTTATAGGAAAACTCGTGAAGACTAGGACTCAACGTGGATTCCACTAGATTGATAAATCAACTAGTGAAGATTCATCATCTCTAGATTTAAGAGTTTCTTACATTTCAGCTTCTAACATCTTATTGCAGGAAAAAAGGAGATTCAAGAAAGTTGGGAAGCTTCCTACATAGAGCTAGGAATAACATCTTCGTTAGAATCATTCCAACACTTGCAACAATAAGCAGAAGATTGAAGATTTCAAAGACTTGAGAAAAGGTCCCATTACTAAAGATTGTAGACTTGCAACATGTAGAAGGAGAAAAGGCCATAGTAGCCTTATAGTTGATTCAAGAGACTCCAGAGAAGAGTCCAAAAGAATATTGGAGGTTGGTGATCTCCATTAAAGATTGTAGATAGCATATTAAAGAAATCAGCTTGAAGAAGTTAAAGAGACCCTTAGAAGGTTCAATTACAAAACTCCTAGTTCTAGAAGATTGGAGGTTGGTGATCTCCATTAAAGCTTGTAGATTGCAGAAGAGAAGGACCAACAAGGTCATGTTCCAAAATTTCAATAACAACAAATTTCAGAGATTTGAGGAGGAAGATCTCATTACCAACACTTCCATAGTAGAAAGTTGAAGGAAAGGTCTCATTTGGAAGACCAGAGAAGCTGTGAGATTGAAGACCTTGGTGAGGTCTCTGGAAAAAACAAGGAGAAGGCTTGGAGAGCCTTATTTCAAAATTCAAATAAGGCCATTAAAGGAGTTCCTAGGAGAACTCATTGGAGAAATTTACCAGCAAGGAGGAGTTACTAACAGAGCAAAATTTGGGACAATTTTCGTCATCCGATAACAAGCCCAAAAAGAGAAGAATTTGGCAAGGAGTGCCAAATCTAGAAGGAGATTGTTGAAGACCTCAAGATATTCAGATTCTTGAGAAGAAGGCCTAGATTGAAGTCAAAATTCTTCAAGGAGGTTGAGGTAGAAAGGAGCCTAAATTTACTAGCAAACCTAAAAGGTTTGAAGATTGTCATTGAAGGCTAGAAGGCTCATTTGGAGATAGGGGTTTGTTGAATCTTCAACAGAATACTAAAGGGTTCTTAAAGGAAAACTTAGTTGTGATTTAGGAAATTCCCTATCAAATTTTTGAGTTTCAAGGACAACATTTTAGTGCAAAAATTGATTGCAAGAGAGCAGCAATCAGGACAACATTACTAGCTACAAAAATTTAGATCTACAGAGAGCATTCTGAAGGAGAATCGAAACCCCACCATACTACAATGTCAAGCAGCAAGATAGGGGAGTTACTAAGCTATGAATTGGTGAGTTAAGAAGCTATTATGGACAACCAAGAAGAGTTGCAAGATCATCAAGTCAAGGGCAATAATTTGGTGAATCAAATCACCAAGACATCCACCATCTTCAAAATTTATTAAGGTAAGCAACTTGGGTGTAAAAGGTTCATTAGTTGAACTTTAAAACTATGGTTTATTAGAGATTCATTAAGCACCATATTAAAATTAAAGTTGCAGGGAGTGAATTCATTTTAAAGTCTTCAAAGAGAGTGCAGAAGTCAGGTCAATACCTGCACATTAAAATAGGAGTTAGATATATTTTGATAAAAATAAAATTATCATCTTCCTATTATATAGTTACAACAAAGAAGACTAGAGAGATTATAGTTCTCTACAAAGAGCAATTACTAAGTGCAGATTTCAAGTTCATTTGAAGGAGTATTAAGGTGAGGTTAATATTGCACTATACTAGTTGTTCTTTAGATGCACTAAGTACTTTTAGATTACAGTGGAAATTAGTGCATTAAACTTCTCTTAAAAGTTTATTATGTGCTTTGGTTGTTAAAGTAAGAGTGAGAACCAAAGAGCATAAATTAAAATACTATCAAAGTGTCTAGAGACACTATTCGGTGCACAAATCTGCAACACTTTTGTGGTCTAAAGAAGCCACCAAAATAGGTAATATTCCTCTAAGTAGTGGAGAATAAAGTTATCATTAAACCAATAGAAGGAGCTACAAAACGAGACTAGGAGAGTCTCAAGTTTCAGGTGCAAATCAAAAGGTATTTATAGGGTTATACAAGCACCAAGTTTATCTCTATTATTACATCAAAAGGAGACAAAATATAAGTGTCTTAAGGACACTCTAAGTATCCTACCATTCTATCTACAATCAACTACATCATCAATGTCAAGGGGGTAGATATGAAGGTAGAGAGAGCAAGCCATCAAAAAGGCTCATAAGTCAATTTTTGAAGGTGTATAGAAACACCAGATCAATGCCTACATAATAAGAGCATGTAGCACATAAAGAGAGGCATAGCACTCATTGTAAGGAAAATATATCTAAGGATAACTAAGCACAAAATATGTAAGATCAAGAGGTAAATAAAGGGTACATTACCCAACTGATTACTTGGACAAACTACCAGCCAAAGCTATCGAAAGCCATCATCAATTGGAGATGAATCTCCAACTAGGAAAAAGGTGATCGTAGCAACCAAGAGTGACCATCGATTGAAGCCATATCATCTACCAAAAGGGTAGTGTTGGAGCATCCTAGAAACTCCATAGTTGGAGCCAATCTTGAGGAGATTAGCATCATTGTTTGTTGGAAAATGCACAAGCTTGCACTCATTGGAAAGAAGGAGGAAAACATTGAAACCAAGATTGAATAACTTGCACCCATTGAAGAAGAAATACTGAAGGATTAGGAGATTTTGAAGATGTCCTCACATGCAAGTGCCACTTGGTGAAACAAAAGAGAGTGTTACATAATGCCTACGTAGGGAGAGAGCATCTAGAATAGACATAACATTCATATTGAAAGCGTTAAAGGCATCTTTCAAAATATTGAAAGGTGTAATAATAATTTTAGCCAAACGAGAGCATTGAAGACTCACTGACCAACGTTCAAATAAGACTATAACATCTATCTACCAACCTCATTTTTGATCAACATATGCACCAAGTTTCGAGAGCATCATTGGGAGGTTACTTGCCACAGTCATCATTGCAAGGAGGAATGAGCTTTGTCTCAATACCCATCTTTAACATAACTCCCAAGGGTCACTTGTCCAACATCAAAAGGCATATGTGCTATTTAAAGCACCTAAACTCAAGGTGGAGAAGGGGTGTATCCATAACGAGTAGGGAAGAGTATCCATATGCAACAAAATAGGAGCAAACAACATTAAACGTCTAAAGTCATGGTCTTCGAGAGGGTCAAAACAACATTAAAGACTCGCTACCATTATCATATGTCCACCATTGAAGGAGAGCAGTGCACAGTAAGACATCATCCAACGCTCATTATTTAGGAGTTGGAGCATTATAAAGGTAAGGTTTTTACCTTAATCAAATTGCTTTCATTCAGGAGTTATAAGGAGTATAGTATAAGGTTAAAACTCTTCTATTATTCACTTTGGAAATAATAGCAAAATCAATCATACATTTGAAAGCAAATTTAAAGGATATTTATATACTTAAATAGTTTAATATTTATAATTAAATACCATAGGAGATATAAGGGTTTCTACTTGGAAAATTAAATCTCTATTATTGCAAATATTATTATTTTCTAATATTCCAAATTAGGGAGTTATAAGGAATACTACATCAAAATAGATTATTAGAATTTAGAAATATTAGACTATTGGTTATTAAGGGGTATAAAAAGAAGTTCATTATTTACTTAAAGGAGTTGGAATTATTTTACACTTGTCTCATACTCAAACCAAAGAGACAAAAGGAATCCAACCATAGAGAACTTCAAATTGAGTGCATAATTCATTAGGAGAGATAAGGTGGAATAGAATTTGATTTACAAAACATTACAAAATCAACTCAAAAGGTGAACTATTACTTACTAAGCACTTTATTAAGCTTATAGCTTATTCTAGTCACTAGGGAGACATAAGGATTCTACAAAACCTAAGTCTTGGATAGGTTTTATCAAATTGGTTCATATACTCTATGTTAGAGTATATTATATCATTTGGATCATGTAAATGTACCACCCTAGGTACATAACTAGAGTAGTAGATTACTTTAGGGGGTAGTTAGCTAATTACTTCAAGTAATATAATAAATGCACAAGTGTCTATGTGCAAGGTGTCCCCTTGTACAACTAGGTAGAGTGTTGGCCAAGCAATCCATATTTCTATATAAAGGGCCTCATAGTGAGTGAATATTCTTTGTTGTAGGTAGTAGTAGGTATACTGGGTAGATCACCATATAGATTGGTGATGGAGTACAATGTAGTTCTTTAGCATCAATTATGGAGTGTTCATTTCCTCCATACTGCATTGTATCATTTTTGTCACTTTCCATTAATAGCATATTTCAACATCTTACATTTTTGCATATTTTATATCCTGTGATTGCATTCTCCCTTGGCTTACACCATCAAAAGCTAACAGTGGTATCAAAGCCACGATAGATCAATAGGAATAGGGAGAACCACAAGAGAGCACCATTGCTACTATAGGTCTGAACTTTGTTGCATCTTTGTAAATTGGATCTACCATTGTGTGTCGTTGCATGCAAACATCGCTTCAAGGAATTGTTGGATAGGAAGAGCCATAGTAGGTCACTAGAAATAGGAAGGTCATAGGAGATATTAAGAGGAGAAAGAAATCTCAGTTCCAAAATTTTTGAGATTACATTTGGCTAGAGTCTTTCCATAGAGTTGTAAAAAACTCGTGAAGACTAGGACTCAACATTCGTTCCACTAGATTGACAAATCAACTAGTGAAGATTCATCATTGACAAGAATTAGAATCATCTTACTAATATCTTGTTGCAAAAAAAAGAAACTAAAGGAAGCCCTATTGCAGACCTGCACATTGCAGAAGAGAAGGCCACAAAAGCCTTGATCCAAAAGAAAAGGCCACAAAAGCCTTGATCCAAAAGAAAAGGCCACAAAAGCCTTGATCCAAAAAAAGGCCATAGAAGCCTTGAACTTGAAGAATACTCTAGAGAAGAGTCCTTGAACCTGAAGAAGACTCCAGAGAAGAGTCCATGAAAGATAGGAGATTGGTGATCTCCTTTGCTGATTGAAGACTTCCTCTAGAAGAAGCTAAAGAGACCCATCAAAGGTCTCATTGAAGAACTTCCATCCTTGGAAGAGATAGAGAAGGACTATCAAAAGTCTTTTTCAATTCCATGAAGAAGATCTCATTATCAAAACTTTCGTAGTTGAAGGTTGAAGGAAAGGTCTCATCAAGAAGACCAAAGAAGCTGCAAGACCTTGGAGAGATCTCAAGGAAAATGCTTGGAGCAGCAAAATTGGAAAAGCCATCAAAGAAGTTCTTTAAGAACTCATTGGAGAAATTCACACACAAAAGATAGTGGAAGAACTTGGGACAAATTATCCATCCAATAAGCCCAAAGGAGAAATATTTGGCAAAATAGTGTTCAAAATTAAAAAAAATTCGAAGACCTCAAGACCTCCATATTCTTGAGAAGAAAGTCCTATTTGAAGTCAACACTTAGACAAGATAAACCTACCGAATCCAAGAATATTTGGAGATTGCCCTTCATAGAAGAGAAGCACATTTAGAGATAGAGATTTGTTGGATCGGGACTAAAAAAATTCAAAACCAACCAAGAAACCAACACATCAAAGGTAAGCAACTTAGGTACAAAAGGTTCATTACTTGAACACTTAATTCAAATTACTACTTAACTTCATTAAGCACCTTATTAAAATTCAGAAGTTATAAAATAGAAGGTTGCATTTTAAGTCCTCAAAGAAAGTGTACAAGATAGTTTTTATTAAGGTTCATTACCTGCACATTGATAGGAGTTAGATACATTCTTCCTATTATCTAATTATTGAGAAGAGGACTACATTAAAAAAATTGCAATGATCATTAGTGCATTTGAAACTACTTTGAGAAGATTATTAACAGGAGCAACAAGGTGAGATTATTAAAGTGCATTAAGTTGGAAATATTATTGGTTTATTGCACTATACTAGTTGTTCATTAAACTAGTTACTCTCAAAGGGTTATTTTATGTATTGATTATTAAGATCAAAGGCACAAAAATCTGCAAATAATCAAAGTGTCTAAAGACACTATTCAGAACTCAGTACATGTAAGGTATTGTGGCCTATAGAAGCCACCAAGCAGATCAAAATTCCTCCAAGGAGTGGAGAAGAAGAAGGCAAGCCATTAAATCATTGATAGAAGCTAAAAATTGAGACTTGGTGAGTCTCAGATTCAAGGTACCCTAAGGGTTTCATTAAAAGTGTAAGTGCACAAATTTCTACTTCAAAAAAGGGGCATATTATGTGCATTAGCTTGGATTCATTGTTACTAAATTATCCAAGTGAAAAAGTTAGACATTAGTTGTCTAATGAGAATTAGTGAAGGTATCAATACTTTACTCAAGGAGCTGCCTCATCATAAGACAAAGAGCATTTTAGAAAGGAAGACATTCGGTTTGTTATATTGGTGCAAAATCCAACTATTACAAGCACCACTTTTGTCCCTTCAAGAAGGACAAAAGATCTCATATTACAAGAAGAAGCACGACCGTCATCTCAGTAGGTATAAAGGAAGAGTTCGAGCAAGAGAAGAGAGCCACCGAAGAGCTCATATTGCTCAAGATTCAAGGTGCCTAAAGACACCATTGCTCCATGTCAAATCAAGTGCTCAGAAGCAAGCATTCACCTCAATATTAAAGTCAATACAAGAAGGCTATTATCGATCGATATCTACGTGGAAAAAAGGACAACATTAAGGTCTACATTAGAAGGTGCTTATCTACATAAAACAACATCAAAATATACATCTACCAATGTGGACAAGACAACACTATTAAGCAATGTACAAGGAACTATTAAAAGGCATTATTTACATTACAAATGTAGTGTAAGAGAATAAGAGAAAAGGCACTATACCAAAGGCCATAGCTTGGAGAGAACGTCCACCTAGAAGAAGCACTCAAATCAGCCATAAGATCGCCATTCAGAGCTCCATTGAACCTCAAAGTATCACAACTGGAGCCACCCATCATCTTCATCAAAACAACGTGCAAAAAGAAAGATTGCTTGTTGTTCAAGAAACGAAGCAAGCCAACAAATAATTTGAAGGAAGGAAGGTTATAACATTCATCCTTGGAGCATTAAATAAAATATTTACAAGCAAAGACCCTGAGTGCCACTTGGCACAAACACTCTAAGTGCATCTCATTCCTCAACGCTCAAGGAATAATCCAGTGCCTACCTTGAGGAGTTACAAAACCATTGGAGAGGTTACTTACCTAAGTCTTAATTGCACAAAGGAATGAACATTGAAAGAATCTCAATGCCTATCTTCATTGTAACTCCCATGTGACACTTGTCAAAATTTGGAAGGAATATGTTCTATTTAAAGTGCCCAACTTGGAGGAAGATTAAAGGACGAAAGGGCACACAGTCAAGCCTGCAAGGTGTGGAAGTGCATTCATAGCAAGCACTGTGTAAGAGTGCATTCAAGACACAAAGATTCAATGCCATAATTAGACACCCAACGAGGTTAAAATTCCACAAGGAGGTGCAAGATTCAGATAAAACATCCATTAACGAAGGAGCATTAAATGCTCAACGACACCAAGCAATATCAATGTCCATTCAAGGAACGTTGGACAACGAATACAATGCTACAAAATATACTTTGAAGGAAGCCCATACTAAGGTATATCGTGCACCCATATTACTAAGGTTATTTACTTGCTTTTATTAAAATCTAAAAGGAGCTATAAGGTGATTTTTATAAGGTTTACTATTGCATTGGATAATACAAATTCAGCCAAGCATTAGTAGATAATAAAGCAAGTTTATATTTCAGAAAATTAATTATTGAAGTGCATACACATAATATAATATTTACAATATTCAAAGTAGGAGATATAAGGTTGTCAACCTTGATTAAATCATTATTAAATTGTAAATACCATTATTTTCTAATATTCCAAAAAGTAGGGAGATATAAGGCATACTACTTCAAACTATATACATATAATTAGAATTTAGAAAATAAATCTATTGGAAAGAGAAGCAAATCAATTGCCTACATATAGAGTTGGAATTAATTGGTAAAAATTGTCTCATACTCATTGTAAGGAGACAAAAAGAAATCCAACTATTAAAGCATACTTCATTGGGAAAGATAAGGTAAAATTAAAAAGTTGATTATTCTCAAAATGTTACAAAATCAACTTAGAAGGTGAACTAAGCATATTCTAATTATTAGGGAGATATAAGGAATCCTACAAAACCTAATTCTAAGTAAGGTTTTATCAAATTAGTTCACATATCTTAACTAAGGAGAAATAGGGGATTCTACAAAACCTAAGCCTTGGATAGGTTTATCAAATTAGATCATATACTCAATTTACTTAAGAAAGATATAATATTCTACAGATATTAAAGAAACAAAAAGAATGCTACACTTAATCTAATCTAGGGAGACATAAGGATGTCTATTAACATATTTAATAATACTATCAGAAAAGGCTTAAGAAAAGTACCAATCTAGATCATAAGCATGATTAATGATTCAATGGATAATAATGAGAAAGATACAAACATAAGGAAAGAATCAATAAAGTTTAAAAATATTTTTGATAACATAAAGATAGATCCATCCATTACATCTTCAAATGAGACAACAAAAGAAATTGATGATAACTGCACTAATGAGGATATAGAAGAAGAAAATAATATTGAACAAAAAGATATCATACAAATGTATGAATGAAGTAAGAATGAAATTGCTTCAATTATCCACATTTGGTTTAAGTATCTTATCAAGGAGATAGATAAACATGATATTCCTAAAATAGATAACAAAGCAGTTGGAATATCTTTACTATGCACTTACTGCAACCAATATGGTCATGAAAAGGTAAACTGTTGGAGCCTCCATCCTTGTAAATATTATGGAGGAAATAACCATTTATCTTTCTTCTATTACTATAAATATAAGTACTATAGAAGTCATGAAGAAATATTACTACACATAATAGATTGCTTCTTTCAAGATCTCATTTTAGAAGCATCCACTAACAATAAGTTCAAGCTTAACATTTGTGAAGATCAAAGAAGTAGGTCATACAAAGAATCAAAGAAGGAAAAGTGGAGCTACCCTGATCCACTTGCAACATGCAAAATTATGAGATCTCTAGTTCATCAAAGATGCCTGACGATAAGGAACAATGGATATGACATGAAGATTATTGTAGAAGAAACAAAACAATATGAAGATACTCATCAAGATTCAGACAAAGAAAATTGGATAGAAGAGGATGATCAAGCCAAATACTATTCAGGAGAAGAAGATCCATATTGAAGACTAAAGTCTTCAATACCCAAATAATGTAATACAAGGGGTTGTTAGAGTATATTACATCATTTGGGTCATGTAAATGTACCATCCTTGGTACATAACTAGAGTAGTAGATTACTTTAGGGGGTATTTAGCTAGTTACTTCAAGTAATATAATAAATGCACAAGTGTCTATGTGCAAGTTGTAAATGTGCAAGGTGTCCCCTTGTACAACTAGGTAGAGTGTTGGCCAAACAATCCATATTTCTATATAAAGGGCCTCATAGTGAGTGAATATACATTGATGTAGGTAGTAGTAGGTATACTGGGTAGATCACCATATAGATTGGTGATGGAGTACAATGTAGATCTTTAGCATCAGTTATGAAGTGTCCATTTCCTCCATACTGCATTGTATCATTTTCGTCACTTTTCATTAATAGCATATTTCAACATCTTACATTTATGCATATTTTATATCCTGTGATTGCATTCTCCCTTGGAATACACCATCAAAAGCTAACACTCTAAACTAAGGAGCTATAAGGATGTCTACTCCAAAGAACACATTAAATAATGTAATTAGAAAAGGAGCAAAGAAAATACCAATATGGCTTAAAAGCATGATTGATGATTTAGAAAAATCAATGGATAATAAAGAAGATGCAAATGGAAGAGAAGAATCAATAGAATTTAAAAACTCACAAACTAATAGTTTTGTGAAAGTAGATTCTTCAAGCATATCTTCTAATGAGGGAGTTGATGATAATACTAAAAATCATATCCAAAAGGTAGAAAAGGATCTCATACAGATCTATGAAAAAGGTAAAGATAGAATATATTCAATTATTCACACATGGTTCAACTATTTCATCAAAGAAATAGATAAACATGATATTCCTAAAACATATAACAAAGACATTGGGATATCTTTACTATGCACCTATTGCGGCAAATATGGTCATGAGAAGGCTAACTGTTGGAGTTTCCATCCATGTAAATATTGTGGAGGAAAATATCATCCATCTTACTGCTATTACAACAAAGACAAATACTATGAAATATTCAAGGAAAAACTAATATTCAGATTAGACTATTTCTTCCAAGTTCTTATTTCAGAAACATCCACTAACAATGAGTTCAAGCTTGACTTGTGTGAAGATCAAGGAAACAGGTCATACAGGAAACCTATGAACAAAAAAGGAAGCAGTTATGATCCACTTATGACTTGCAAAATCATGAGTTCACTAGTCCATCAAAGATACCTAGGAGACTACAAGGTTAAAGATTCTTCCAAACACTCAGAAACAACAAAAGGTAGTGGAATAAAAAAGATAAGAAGAAACAACATGAAAATAGGAGAAGAAGAAGAAGAAGAAGAAGAACCAGACCAAGTTGAAGATTATTCTAAAGATAAAGATCCATATTGAAGACTAAAGTCTTCAATACCCAAATAATGTAATATAGGGGGGTGTTAGAGTATATTACATCATTTGGGTTATGTAAATGTACCACCTTTGGTACATAACTAGAGTAGGAGTTTACTTTAGAGTAAAGTTAGTTACTTCAAGTATTGTAATAAATACACAAGTGTCAATGTGCAAGTTGTAAATGTGCATGTAGTCCACATGTACATAAGTCCTAGGTAGAGTAAGGGACAAGGAATCTATCTTTCTATATAAAGGCCTCATAGTGAGTGTTTTATAGAGTGCAGTGAATATAGAGTGTGTGTGATATAGTTTAGTAGTTTGGTACAATGTAGTCCTCTTCATATTTGTTCATGGAGTGTTCATGTCCTTCATTATATAGCATTTTACTATTTTCATCACTTTCATTAATGACATATTTTTGAGTTATTTGCAGATGTTCATATTATTATTTTCCTGCATATTATTGTACCATTAGTTTATAGTTATCTCAGTATAGTTATTTTACATTTTGTCGTTGTATTACCTCCCATCAAAAGCTAACACTTGGAATTTTGTTTTGATCCATCTAAAATGATAAAATCACTTTTATACTCTTGAAAGCTTTATTATCTATTCAAAAGCCTTTGAAAGATACAATTGTGTATGATGTATCCTTGGATTTTTGTGATGTGATTTTAGGCTAACCATTTATGTGGAGTAGGCATGGTGTTGATGAGTTTACGTCCCAAAGTGTCATCCTTACTAGTGATTGTTTGTGCTTTCAGATACCATAGGTATCTTCTCCTACCTCTATTTCCTTAATTAGTGCTAAACAATACAGGAAGATGATAGCAAAAATAATAAAGTTTAGTCTATTGATGATCAAGTCATAAAGCAGGAAGAACATTGTTACATCTATCATAGACTTTGCATAGTAGAACCAAATGGACCAAAATCATAACAAAATAGGATGACTTGTTCAAGTTGCCAATTGGGTTAAAACATTTGATTATAGACTTTGCCCTTGGATGGCTTGGACCTCCAAATCATTAGATCTTAGATCCTTAGAACTTAGATTATAGAGACCTTCATCCATTAGGCCATTGATTATGGAGCATAGTTCCTAGGACATCTTAAGCATTGTTGTAATTTTACATCAAATATTTGAAAGATGTAAACCCAAAGATCCTAGAACCTAGATATTAAAGGCTACAATATTTAGAGTATGAATCTAAATGAATTGATTTTCTTGTCTTGGAGGAAAGCATAGCAGTAAAGAAAACATATTTGAAGAGGGTAATGTATGGCATCATAGCTAAGGTCCAATATGGGCATGATCTCGTTCTCCATGTGTAATTTATTAAGGTGATCGATGGTGTCATTCCACTTGTTCATAGTTTAAGAAATGATCATAGGTGTACAAATATTTAAAGCTTGAAGCATATCTTCATGTTTTGTACCAAATTGTTGAGTGAGGATGAAGCTTATGGAGGAAGTAGAGAAACAAATATATATTTTTGCATACAATACACGAGGAGAAAAATAAGGAAAATTTTTATAATCCCATCTCTCCAACAACCAATTTCTTCCTTTTTGCATCCAAAGCAAATCAATTCAAAATTTATTCCCAATATTCCCCAAAGCTTTTGAAAAAAAAGCTTTTACCATTAAGTTTTACTTTTCATCATTTTTCCAACTAAAATAATTTAGATGTTGTTTTCACTTTTTGTTCCTTCCAAAAACAATTTGAATTTGATTTTTTCACAAATAAAAAGTTAATTTCTAACCATTTACAAGTAGTTGGAGTGTTGCAAAGTAATTATAGATAGTGGTTATAATAATAATTTGGTGTTAAGTGAAATGATAGAGAAAATTAGGCTGAAAATGATAGTCTATCCCAATCCTTAGAAGATGTCACGGTTTTATAATGGACATCAATTGGTCATGAATTAGTAATGTCTAGTTAAATTTTAATGATATGTATCACTAAACTAGAACAAGATATTGAAGGATGTTAACATAATAACTTGCTAGTTTTATAATAATACATAGAAGGGAGTTGATAATCCCAACCAATTGGTCTTCGATGAGACATTAAGTAAATCAAATTTCACTAGTCTTGTATCATACATAGAAGGGAGTTAAAAAAATTAACTCATTGGTTTAGAACAAGATGTTAGATGGGGTAAAGTTAGTTACTCATTGGTATTTTAGATAACATAGGAGTTGAAAAAACCAACTCATGGGTCTTCAAAAACATTGAAAAGAGTTAGATATTAAATTTGCTAGTCTAGAATCAAATGTAAAATGGTGTTGAACAAACCAAATTCACTAGACTTTAACAACACATTGAAGGGAGTTAATAAACTATACTCATTTGTCTTATATCGTAATTGAATAAACCATATTCCTAGTCTTATATGAATATGGAAAAGAGTTGTAAAAGATCAAATCATTGGTCTTAAATAAGACGTTGATGGAAGTTAAGAAATTAATCTCATTGGTCTTTTGTAAGGTAAAGAAGGGAGATATCCACTAGATTCTTGGATCCAATATGATTTTTTAGTTTTGGATAAGGCATTCAAGGGTAAGTTGTTGGTATTTCTAATATGAAGATAAGAGATGAATAAATACACTCACAAGCATAGAATAATAGATTTCCTACTAGTCATAACCAAGCTAAATTGCCTAACATATTCAAACTATAAATGTTTCCCTAAGTATAACCTAATTATAGACTTTGCCCTTGGATGCCTTGGACCTCTAAAGCATTAGATCTTAGATCCTTAAAACATAGATTATAGAGACCTTCATACAGTAGGCCATTTATTTATGGAGCATAGTTCTCAAAACATCTTAAGCATTGTTGTAATTTTACATAAAATATTTGAAAGATGTAAACCTTGTGATCCTAGAACCTAGATATTAAAGTCCAAAAAATTTAGAGTATGAATATCAATGAATTGGTTTTCTTGTCTTGGAGGAAAGTAAAGCAATAGAGAAAATAGAGTTGGAGAGGGGAGCATATGGCCTCACAACTAAGCTCTAAGATGGGCATGACCTCACTCTCCATGTGTAATTTATTAAGGTGATCGAGGGTGTCATTCCACTTGTTCACAACTTAAGAAATGATCACAGGTGTACAAATATTTGAAGCTTGAAGCATATCTTCATTTTTTATACCAAATTGTTGAGCGAGGACCAAAATTATGGAGGAACTAGTGAAACCAAGAGATTTATCTACAGATAATACAAGAGGGAAAAATAAGAAAAATTTTTATAGTATGATCTCTCCAATGGCCAATTTCATCTTTCTTGCAACCAAATAAAAGCAATTCAAATGTTGTTCCCAATTTCCCCTAAAGCTTATGGAAAAAAAGCTTTTGTCATTAAGATTTACTTTTCAATATTTTTCTAGCCAAAATAATTTAGATGTCATTTTCGCTTTTCAATCCTTATAGAAAATATTTAGTTTGATTTTTTTTTGCAAATAAAAATTAATTTCTAACCATTTACAAGTAGTGGGAGCATTACAAAGTAATTATAGATAGTGGTTATACTAATAATTTGGTGTTAATTGAAATGATAGAGAAATTTGGGCTGAAAATGATAGTGTATCCTAGTCCTTAGAAGATGTCATGGCTTCATAATAGTCATTAGTTGATCATGAATTAATGTCTAGTTAATTTTTATATTAGGTATGAAATTTTGTATGATGTAGTTACCATGGATGTTTGACATGTCTTGTTGGGAAGACCATGACAATATTATGCAAAGGCTATTTATGATAGAAGATCAAGTATTATAATGATTGAGAAGAGTGGTAGGAAATACACCTTGGTTCCTTTGAAGGAAAAATAAGATAGATTGGTCCAAAATAGCAAAGTTCTTTTAATGACAAGCAAAGAGTTATGAAGGATAATAAAGAAAGAAGTATAATGTTATGTCATAATTTCCAAATGAATGAAGGTTAATACAACACATAAGGCAAGTGACAATTCCAAAGCAAATGAGTGAGTTGCTTGTATATTACAAGGATAATATTTACGAGGTTTGCTAGATTATCATAGGTCCCAATATCAAGATCTTGAGTAGTCTCAAATATTAGAGCAATTTAATATAAATGGCCAATATCAATGAACGAAACATTCATGTAAATAACAAAATCTTGAATTAAAATGGTCAATATCATTCATACAAATAACATGAAGAAAATTTACAATAGAATTGCTCAATCTATATACAAACTTCAATATCCACTACTCCTTTCATTAGATAACCTTAGAAAGATGACTCTTGGAATCTATGACTATTTCTCTTCTCACATATCCGAGAGATGAAACCTTTCCTATTTCATGCATAAGATAAACCTCTCATACCTCTTGGCTTCTCATATTACCACTTGTATACATGACTCTTGACTCTCTATTTACTCTTGCACACTTTATTCTATGACACTTGCACACTTGCACTTTACTACATGACACATGCACTTTCTCACTCTTCACACTTACACACATAAATACATGACACTTGTACACATATCATAGATAGACATATACATAAGTAAAATATAAATCACGCTCCTAAACTACAGACTCAAACCCTATTCTAATATTTACATTTGTACCATAGGTATCATGGGGGTACATTAGCATGTACCAAATAATGTAATATTCTCCAACATCCCCTCTATTACATTATTTGGTTATTGAAGAAATTTAGTCTTCAATCATTATCTTCATATCATACTTTTTTCCCACTAGTTTCAACATTGCATGTGATTCTAGTACTAATCCAATTTTATCTCCTATATCATTGTTGGTGCTATAGTTTCTATAATTCTAATGATTTCAAGCTTTGCTTTAATAATAAATTGTTTGAGTACCTTATCCAATGCCATCAATAAAATTTTCTTCATAATATTCCATTCATGGACATCATTCCCTTTATACCAACATGTTTTTTTTTATAAGTAACAAATTATATACAAAGAGGGGTTTTTTAAAGGGACCCAAAACCTTATTACATTAAATGTCATAGCACTATCATGCCAGAAAATGCTAGAAAACTAAACCCGAGTTGAATACCCATACAAAAACAGGGATCCGGGATCCCAGACAAACCCTTACAAAAAATTGTCCCAGGGACAAGGCAGAACGCCATCGAGAACCGCCTACAAAAACCCACACCTACACATGATCTACAAAAACTAGATGCAAACCCCATCAACGAGCCCATACTACTAGAGCCCATCATAACATCAGAACCACAAAAACCCCAGGATGGGGGACACCACAGAAAAGGGGATGGCATTGCTACTTCCCATCTCCGTCAGACCCAGAACCCAGTCTACGGTGAAGCTCCTTGAACACGTGCACAGAGGTCAAAGTCGTGTTGGCTACAGAGGTCATGGTGTTAATCACCATGTCCAGGAGGAGCTTGACAGGGAAGCCCTCCAACTCGCCCTCAGAGTCAGAGATGATCTCAGGGGTTCCCTTCCTTTCCAGCTTTGCTCTCTTGAAACTCCCTAAAGATCTAGGAGCACTGGGACCACTAGGGGTGGGCCCACCTAGGACACTGAGACCACTAGGGGACTTATTCGACACTCGTTGCTTCCTAGTGGGGTTGCATTTCTTGGGGAGGAGTTTTATCGGGAACACTAGGGCTGCCCTCCCTATATTTGGGTTCAGAGTTGGAGGAGGCCAAGGAATCGGGAGGGGGTTTTGAAGATGTGGGGGGAATGTCCTGGACAGGAGGCTGGTTGGCCAACGCATGGTGGTAGAGGACAACCATGAGGCCCTGGTGGATGGGCTTGAGGTGGGATTTCTGGGCCTTCTCAACTGCTAAGGTGAGCGAGTACAACAAATACCTAGGGGTGCACAATTGGGTGGCATCACGGAGGTGATTGACAAAGCTAAGGTGAAAGTTGCAGAGCTTTTTATCCGGGTCATCATAGGTTATGAACTGCATAATTGGAACTATGGCCTCATTGAAGGGTTTGGGCAATTGATACCTGAAGAGGGCCGCCTTGTCCCAGCCGTAAGCTTTGCCCTGGTCAGGAAAGTGCGCGAGTTCCTCCTCCCAATTGTGCCTATCGCATCGGATGAACCTCCCTTTGTCCTCATGGTGAAGCCCTGTAACCTCGAACATCAGCTCCTTAGTGACACGAAAGTGGATGCCCTTGACCACCACCTCATCATTATTCCAAGTGTTGAGAAAGCTCTGGGTGATTTCGTCATCGGGGCCCACAAATTTATGAAGGAAGGGGGTGAGAGATTTGGCCTCCATGAACACCTGAGCAGATTTGCTCAGAGTCAAGGTGGGAGGTTCAACGAAAATAAAATTCATGGTGGGGGAAGGGGCAAACAATGCCTGGATGCAACAAGTGCAGATAAGAGGCCACACTCTTAAAAGATAGTCATGGAGGGGATGGAGGTGAGGAAATGAGCTGGGTGCACTCTAAACAGAAGATATAGGCTTGACGGAATCCGAAGGGGCATAGAGCTATCGCATGCATCGAGACTCTACAACACGGGAGGTGGAAGACAAGCTCAAAAGGTGGTGGTGAAGGGGAGAAGGGTGACAGGCACAAGAATTAACAAAAAAATGGTAGTGGATAGTGAACCCCTTGGGACACGAATGATTAGGTGGCACTCTGAGCAGAGGCCAGGTGGACGACGAACACGGGGTAACTACCTTATCACAATTATGGAGGAATAAGGTGAGGATGCTATGACTGGTGAACTGAGTTAACATGGGAGAAAAAATGGATAAAGTGTCGAGGTTCGTACGGGTAGAGTGGGCCCTACTCAGATCTAACTGGGTGTTGAGGTGGTCATTGCAGATAGGCCTATAAAAAATGATAGCATTGGGAAGCTTCGAGCTGAGGTCAATGACCCATATGGATTCGGAGTGGGGCCTAGGGTGCCAGGTCAATAGGGCCTTGAGAGTGTCACCTCTAAACTTCTATGTAGGCATCGTGACCAGGGGATTGATCTTGGGAAGCTATGACTAACAGATCATCGAGAAAGTCATCTCTCTAGATTTGAAGGCCTATCGATGAGGCCACAGAGTTGGCCATGAAGTCCGCCAACTTGTTGCCTTCCCTGTAGACATGGCGGATGGCTATCTGAGGGAATCCCTAAAGGATGATTCGAGCCTCTTGGATGATGTTGGATATTCTCCACGACAGTTCCCCGTGCTTTGTCATGAAGTTGATGATGTTTAAGGAGTCTCCCTTGATGATCACCTTTCTAGGGTCTTCCTAGAGGATGGTCAGCCCGTGGAGGAGCGTCGATGCTTCAGCAAAGTTGTTAGTTTGGAAGCCAAGGAATTTCGTGTAGGTGAGAATCAAATTCCCCCTATGGTCATGAATAACCCCACCAACACCTGAGGGACCGAGATTGCCTTTGGAAGCTCTGTCAAAGTTTAGCTTGACCCACCCAGGGAGGGGGGCCATCCACCTGATTGAGGCTCTAGGGGAGGGGGAAGGGTGGGGGTCAGGGGGAAGCACCTAGACTCCAAGGGAGCCAAGGAGGGTAAGCTCACTCGACTTCGGGGGAGAGCAGGACGGGGAGAGGATGCGAGAGTTCTCTGATGCATAGGCGAGCGCTTTGACTGCCACCGCCAGGGGGTCCCTGGGTGGGGAAGAGAAGGCTTTGCTATTGTGCTCAAGCTAGAGCTTCCAGAGCAGGTGAGGTAGGCAGAAGGCCCAGAGGGAGCGAAGGGTGGGGTGGGAAAAGGGATTGGGCCATTGGATGAAGAGGTTCGGGGATGGATCTGGGAGGGGCCCACTGGATGGAGAAGTGGTGGAGGAGGTGGCCTAGAGCCGTAGAGGAGAAAGGATAGCTTAGGAAGAGGTGATTGGTCACTTCCCATATAGAAGCAAAGGTAGCACCGGTTTGGGATCGAGAATCCTCTCTTGGCCAAATTTTCAATAGTGAGGATCTTGTTCTGGATGGCAGTCCAAGCAAAGAAACTGATCTTGGGGATTAGCTTTTTGGCCCACACTTGCTTGACTAGGAAGTGGGCCTCTTGGGGATCCCTTTGGAGGGCATAGGTGGATTTGATCGAGAAGGATCCACTACTAGTGTCATGCCAGACACACCTGTCCTCTCCCCCTCCTGAAGGGATGATAGTTGTGCCGAGAAGGGCTGAGAGGCTGGCTGCCTAGAGGGGGAACCGGGCATCTTCGATGGGGCCCCAGACTGCCCTACCCTGGGCCCTAATCATATAGTCGGCCACCTTGGATCCTTTGGAGGCCTCCAACTGGGGTCTGAGGGCCAGGAGGTCTCTGTCTTCTCTCAGGGCCTCGTCCCAGATCCACTTGTCAACCCATAAATCAATCTTGGTCCCGTCGCCTAGGATCCACCTGGCCCATTTTCGAATGAGGTCTTTCATGTGGGTCAAGGACTTCCAAAAGGCAGACCCATCATGGTACTGATGGTTGCTGAGGAAGGGGTGTTGCTGGAGGTATTTTCTTCTTACAATGCTGACCCACTCGGTCGGGAAGTTGGTGAACACTTTCCAGGCATGCTTGGCCAGGAGGGTTGTGTTCATCATAGATACCATCTGAAGGCCGATCCCGCCTTCAATCTTGGGCTGATAGATGAGGGGCCATGATACCAGGGGGATCATTTTCTTCTCTTCACTCCCAGACCATAAAAACCTCTTTTGGATCTACTCAATGCGAGCACTGATTGAAGCCGAGACTCTAAAAATAGACATGAAATACATCGGGATGCTTTGGAGGCAAGTGGACATGAGGGTGGCCTTGCCCGCTTGGGAGAGGAGGTGCCCTTTCCAAGAGGCTAACTTCTTCTGAATTCGCTCAACCAGGTTGCTCCACAGGGCCTTGGAAGGGAAGCCCATGAATAGGGGAAGCCCAAGATAGGTGGTGGGGAGGGTGTCCGGGGTGCAGCCCAAAATTCAAGCTATCTTAGCCTGCCTCACCAAGGGAGTGTGGATGAAGTAAATTTTTATTTTTAGGAGGTTTATCTTCTACCCAACCGTATTCTCATACAGGTTGAGAATCTGCTTGATGACTTTGGCTTGGGCCATCGAGGCGACGGTGGCTAAGATAGTGTCGTCGAAAAACTGCTGATGGGACACCGAGCCCAAGCTTGAAGTTGGTCTAATCCCTGAGATGAGCCCGTTTCTGGTTGCACTTGAAATGGTGCACCCCAAGGCTTTGGCCAGGATGATGAACAAGATTGGGGATAGAGGGTCACCCTGTCATAAACCTCTGGCACTGGGGAAGAAACCAGCCAAGGAACCATTGACCAGGATAGAGAACCACGAGGATGTCATGTAGCTCTTGATGAGATCGACCTAGGAGGGGTGGAAACCAAATTTGAGGAGGACGTTGGCAAGGAACTCCCAGCTGACCCTATCGAAGGCTTTGTTCATGTCCAGCTTGAGAAGGAACACTGGTTTCTTGGCAAGGGATGCAGAGTGCAAGACCTCATGGATGATGACGATCCCGATGAGTGTCATCAACTCTTCATCATTTAATCATCATGTGTCAATCCAGGGTGGTGTCCAAGGCTATATACGAAAGCAAGGGTTAACAGACTGATTTTTAGTTCATCTAGATCATGGCCTTATTCATGGAACAATTAGTGTTTGGGGGTGTCGGGTGTCCCTTTTAATATCCTAGAAACTAAAACTGAGTGCCTACTTATCCTTGCATAATTGAAATTCACACAATTGCAGGAAAAACAAATATGAACTATTGCAAAATTAAAAATGACAAAATTTAATTGACATAATTTAAATTACTAAATTGAAATTGTAGCATTAACTATCAAAATGTAAATAAGAAACTTTTCTAGAATAGAAAACAATCACACCTATAGAAAATGAAACTAATACAACGATGAAATTCAAAAATTGGTAAATAAATGTTGCACAATTTGTAACAAATTAGAATTGACAAGAAATTATGGAAATATTGCAAATTAAGAATGAAGAATGAGAAATAGAAAATATTATGCTTTAAATTCTACCCTAGATGACTTACCTACCATGCATTCAAGTGCCACATGCTAGATGAAGTCTAAATTAATCACTAACTATGCAAAAGTCGATAGATCTCTGCTGATTTGCTACAACAAGAAATTAGCAGAATTCTGGCAGGAATAATCCCTCTTCTAGGCCTAGAAGTGGCCCTTGCTTCCTGAACCAAAAGAGGGCAAATAAGTACTTGCTCTACACTATTAAATCCTCACACTGAACTTAGAAGCAAACATGAATTACAAATATTACACCTTTATTTCATTCTCAACGGCATGATAGTAGTGTAGGGGAAGATCTGTAGGCTACTGTGTTGTTGCAATACACAATTACAACACTTAAAATAGTTCTAACTCTTATCACTTATTTCCTATATTATTCTATATGCTCAACCAAATGGGAGCATTTTATTTATACAAGTAGGGTACAACATTGATAAGGTTTTGTGCTTCCATGTAGGAATGTTACAACTATTACAGGACTGTTTCCCAGAATGTAGGGATTAGGTCTATTATCTCTTATCCATTCCATCTATTGGGCTTCATCCATTGAGGGATAGGTGTTGGAAAATATAGGGATATCCCTAAAATAGCTGCAACCACTTTTTACCACCCTCTATTGCAATTAAAGGCACTTTTGACCCAAACTATTGCTTCTGCGCTTATTTCGGAGCTGCTCCAAAATATCAGGCAGCAGAACAGAGTTTATATTAATTCATGCTCCAGAAGCACATGAGAATAGTTGTGATGGCGGAAATAGTCTCCATAAGTCCCAGAATATGGATTCCATATTTTGCATGAGCTGGAGTGGACAAATTCCAAGCCATGTTGTATATGTATAGCTGGTTAGAATTTGTATGGAAACATTCATATTTTTTGCATAGTCAAATTGTTGACAAAGTTTTGGCGCCTTTTGGTTATTTAAAATGGTTAAATGGTGGGGAAATCTTATGAAAGAAGCACAAAACCAAATAGATAGCAACACCTTAATATTACAACATTAACTTAATGGAAAATATACTAAATAATACAGCTGAAACAGACTATAAAATATAGAAAAATAGTCAAAACAAGATATATGCACTTTAACATTTACAACATGTAAACATCAATACATAATGCATTCTATCACTATAATTAGCATCAAAACATAACATAAGGTGTTCAAAAGTGTTTATAAGTTATCAAAACTAGTCCATGGATGAGGCATTTGCAGGCCTCATCATTTTCCCCCAACCTATTTTAATGCATGTCCTCATGCATTATGTGCAGCCACAATAGCACAGAGATCTACATCCAGATTTCATTCTTCATAACTCAGCTTTGGTCTTGGAACCTTATAATATCCTCTGATTGCTTGTATTTGCTTGAGCCATTCCTGGAACTACTCATATGATTGGGGATCACTATCAAAGAAATAAGGAACTGGAGTTATCACATTTGGTAGCCTATACCTCAAACCTACCCAGTGATCCTGCAACTTGTGGATAACCTGTACTATGCCTTCTACTCTCCTTTGGACCATAATAAATTGTTAGGTGAGATAGGTTCCCTCTTCTGAAGTGATATTGATAATTCTCCCCACCTGCTTTTACAAGCTGAGAGAGCATTACCAAAATGTTGATTACAAAAGACCTAAAAATTCTTGATACAATTAGTAAGATTGCTCTTATATACTTCTCTTGATTTTCTGTTCTCTCATCATAGTAAAATGTTGATTGATGGACTCCTTATAATTAGTATGGGTTCTTTTGATCAGTAACTCAGTTGTTAACTCCATTTCCTTGCTTACCTTTTTCTCCTCCTCCCAATAAATTTGATTTTGTACTAAAGATATAAAGGCTCTCAACTGAATATCTCCTGTAAAGATGTGTGGCAAGAAGGTTCCATTTTCAGGTAAGAAGAAGTTATGCAAAAATAGTTCACAAAGTAGATTCCTCTATTTCTCTGGACTATGCAAATATGTTTCCACAAATTCTTCAACAGTGTCCAGTTTATATGGAAGTTTGGAAACAATTCTCATTAATTTCCAGCGGAGGTATTTTTCCTTTAATATTAGAGTATAAAACCTTGCAGGCCTTCTACACTGAACTAAGTACTCTGCAATTTGGCACATATCTTGTATTTGTTCCTGTAACTTAGTTATATCTGCAGTTTGGGCTTCTAGCTTTTGCTTCAAAGGTTTTAAGGCTGAAATTTGTGCCTCCATCTATTGACACTGCAGCATCCAATGTGCTATGTCCTCATTATATTTTGTCATTGTAATTGTTTGTGGGGGCCTTATAACTGATTGTATTTTTGGAGGCAAGTCCACTTGTATACCAACTTCTGATGTGTTAACAGTGAATAGATCTACTTGCACTCCAATTTTTGTTGTTTCAACTTGAGGTGATTCAACTATAATTAATTCAATAGATAGTTGAGGAGATTGTATATTTACCTATTCTTGCACTTCCTCCTGTTCATTGGCCTCCTCAGCTGCTTGTATTGTTTGTGCCCCCTAATGTGAATTTTCAAAATGTTCTGTAGAGGCTTCTGAATCTGTCATGTTGACATCCTGCTAGAAAATTTGGGTTGCTATTTCTTCTATTTCCACTCCTATGATGGGTGATTCTTCCTTAGGTAAGGCCAATTCTCTATGATCTTCTACTAATTCTAATAGAATTCTGGCCAATTCATCCTCATAACTAGTTTCTTGTAGACTGTTTCTCTAGAGTGGACAACCCAACCCTTATAGTTTATTCACCTCTTCCTACAAATTAGCAAATACTTATCTTTCTCTATGTGAGAGGCTTCATTTTGTTCAATCCAACCCATTTGTGTCTTAATGACACTTCTATCTAACCTATACCTTTTATATCAGACTCTTCCTTTATTTATATTAAATTTCTCCTTTATTATCACATAATTTATATTCAAACTATACCTATTTACTTAAATATTATCCATTCTACCTCCATCATTCCTCTATGTACCATATATACTTCCATTTATCTCAATCCTTTAAATGTCCAAAATTTTTCTACTCAAGAATTCATTCCCACACCTCCTTCCATCTTTGTTACTCTCTTCAAATTTTCATAATTTTACCTTACTTAATTTTTTTTCTTCATCCATTATTTATTCATTAAATTTTTTTTTTGAAGTCTGAAGACATTTTTACACCACATTGAGCTTGTTTAACCTTTTTAGTTAACTTTAACAAAATTTTAATGATTCTAGAGCATTATCATGTTGAAGCATTTGAAGGTAAAAATTTCCTGTTATTTTCACAACTTCCATTGACTAGATGGATAACTTTTTTTTTTTAAATAACCTTATGTATGCCTCATATACTAACTAAGGATATTATGCACTACATACTTGATATCAATAATGTTCTAAAATGAGAAATGCACATACCTGATATAACCATTTATCTACAATTGTACAGTGGCTATTTTTGCTGATTCTTTGTTGGCTGCTCTACTGACTAAGATAGGTGCAATCTAAAAATAGGTGAAACAGATGTGAGAATGAATGGAATGGTACAATAGTGAAACAATGGTGAGAATGAATGGAATGGTAAATAGGAGAAAAAGGGAGAAAGGGAGACAAACATATTGGAAAAACTGGTTTTCATGTAAGCCCAATTCAGATGCGCCTCAAAGAGGTTTTCACATTATGAATTATTATTATTATTATTTTTTTATATTTTTATATATTTTGGTTCATGTCACTTGATTGAGTCCATCTTGGAAGAAGTGGTTTCTTCCAATACTGATACATCCAAGTTTCCTACTTGCTTGAGAAACTCCTCCTTGGTTAACGGTTTGTGATATATCAAAAGATGATGATCATTAACCACCATTTTCCTTCTTGAATCATATATTGGTGAAATATGTACAACTCCATTTGCAAACACTTCCTCAATCTGATATGGTCCAAGCCACCTAGTCTACAATTTTCTAGGATAGTCTTCATAACGTGAGTCAAACAACAAAGCCTAGTCACCTTGCTAAAACTTCCTTTGCTGAATGTGACTATCATGCCATAATTTTTGTTGTACTTGGATCAACTTAGTCTGGTGCAATGCATCCCTTCGTAGCTCATCCAATGCATTGAGCTACAAAATCTGGTCCATTTGTGCCTGTGACAAATCAATACCAACTTCTAAAGCAGTTCAAAGAGTTAGTAATTCAAACTCAATAGGCAAAAGAGGCTTTTTGCCATAAACCAATTCATAGGGAGTAAATCCAATAGTGGATTTCCAAGTGGTGTTATAAGCCCAAATTTCTTCAGGTAACTTCTCCACCCAATTCCTCCTATGGGCTGCTACAATTTTGGTTAAGATCCTCTCTAATTCCCTATTTGTCACTTCAACTTGGCCATTGGCTTGCGGATGGTAAGGTGAGGATTTTTGGTGTTTGATTTCATACAACTTTGTAAAGGCTTCAAAAATTTTTGAGGTAAACTGAGGTCCCTGATCAGTGGTGATAGAATATGGGGCTCCAAATCGTAGAAATATTTGTGAATACAGGAAATCAACAACTTTCTCTTCTTGGGCATGCTTAAAAGCACGGGCTTCTACCCACTTGGTTACATAATCAGTACATACCAAGATATGCACTTTCCCTTGGGAAGGTGGATCAATGGGTCCTACAAAATCTAGCCCCCACCTTTCAAATGGTTTTGTACCTAATTGAGGTTGTAAAGGCATTTCACTAGTAAAAGTAGGCTTACCCATCCTTTGGCATGCATCACAATTTTTGACATACCTTTTGACATCTTTGTGCAAGGATGGCCAGTAGTAACCAATACCCAAAATATTTTGAATGGTACTTTTCATTGAATAATGCCCTCCTAATGGTTCATCATGACATGCTCATAGGATGTCATATACCTCATCCTTGCGAACACACCTGCGCAAAACATGGTCAGGACTGCATTTAAACAATAAACCTCCTATCCATTCAAAAGAAGAACTTTGCTTGATCAATTGTTTCTTTTGTTTAGGAGTAAAGTGAAGAGGAATCTTCCCTGTAGCTAAATAATTAGCTATATCTACAAACCATGGAGATTGTACAAAAATAGCAAACAATTTCTCATCAGGAAACACATCCTCAACCAATTCCTCTGTATCTATATTTGACAATCTTGACAAGAAATCTGCCACTACATTAGACTTCCCTAGTTTATTGACTATAGTAATATCAAATTCTTGCAATAGTATTAACCAGCGAATAATTCATGCACTAACAAAGGGTTTATTCATCAAATACTTTATAGCAGCATGGTCTATGTGGATGAATACGAGATATCTTGTGATATAGTGTCGGAATTTGTTAATAGCATACACCACAGCTAAAAATTCCTTCTCGGTTGTGGTATAATTATTTTCAGCTCCAGTCAAATTTTTACTAATGTAGTATATGACATAGTGTTGTCCATCTTCAATCTGCCCTAATGCAGCTCCAATAGCAGTATTGGAAGCATCAGTTTGAATATGGAAGGGTAACTCCCAATTAGGACCTCTCAATACAGGTAGAGTTGTTAACTTTTCCTTTAAAACTTCAAAGGACTGTTGACACCCAGCAGACCAAACAAATTCAGAATCCTTTGTTAACAATGCAAACATTGGATTAGCAATGGTACTGAAATTAGCAATAAATCTGAGATAAAAGCCAATATGTCCTAAGAAACTATGGACATCAGTTTGAGTTTTTGGAGGAGGAAGGTTCTTGATGACCTCTACCTTTTTAGGATCAACTTTAATTCCATAAGCAGAAATATGATGTCCAAGAACAATTCCTTCTTCCATCATCAAGAAACATTTATCAGGATTTAGAGACAAATGATATGTTTCACAACGTATTAAAACTTTTTCAAGTTGTTCTAAAGTATATTCAAATGTATCTCCAAACATTGTGAAGTCATCCATATAAATATCTACACTTTCATTTGTTAGATCAGAAAAGATAGCCAAAAAAACTCTCTGAAATGTTGTTGGTGCATTGCACAAACCGAAGGGTAACACTCTGTAAGCAAATGTTCCCCAAGGACATGTGAAAGTTGTCTTTTCTTGGTCTTCTGGTGCAACCTGGATCTGATTATAACCACTAAAACCATCAAGGAAACAGAAAAATTTCTTACCAACAAGGGTGTCCAACACTTGGTCTATAAATGGTAATGGAAAGTGATCTTTATGTGTGACCTTATTCAATTCCCTGTAGTCCACACATACTCTCATCTTCCCATTTTTCTTTGGAACAATGACCAATGGTGAAACCCACCTACTGTCTAAAATTGGATAAATGAATCCTACATCCAATAGTTTTTTGATTTCTTCCTTAACAATATCCTTTAGAGTGGGATTTAGACGCCTTTGTGGTTGTCTTACTAGTTTGACATCTTCAGTGTATATCCTATGTGTACACACATCAAGGTGAATTCCAGTCATGTCCTTATAACTCCAAGAAAAATCTTGAACATGTCTCTGTAAAACAATAAATAATTTGGCTTCTTGCTCATTAGTCAACCAACTATTAATGTTCAAAAATTTTCTTGGTTGTATCTCAATCTGCTTAATCCCTAGATAAAAAGAGTTGACAGCCTCATATTTACTAATTAAAGCATTTAAGGGACAATGATGTGGTTGCAGAGTATGAAATACTCTTGATTCTATTGTAAATATGATACCTGATGGGATCATTTGCATAGGACAGATGAAAGAAGTCAAAAGATGATGATGCCATCCATGTGGCAATGTGAAGGAGATTTCTTATAGTGGAATAGATGACAGATGTTCAGCAGTTTTTTCTTCATATTTCCATAACAAATGATGGACAAGAATTTGATCATCCCTAAGGCCTTCTTCTTGCAATGTTTTCACCAAAATTGTTTCATGTCCAAAGATTTCTCTTTCTGGTGAATTAAGTTATTCAATATTTTCTTTTACTACAATGGTGGCCAAGGTGACAATAGTTTCATGTTCTTCATCAGACTCAGGATACCATATCTGTCCAAAAAATTTGGCTGAAGGTTGGGCTGGTGGATACAAGGAAATATTTTTCAGGTCTACACCATTTGAAATGGTCATCTCACCTGACCTGCAATATATAAATGCAGCTGCAATGGCAAGCCAAGGTCATCCTAGAATAATAGGATAGCCATTAGCTGAGTTTCTAGGTTGCAAAAATAATAAATACACAAGGTATTCCCAAGAAGAAACTTCTATGGCGATATCCTCCAGAATTCCTTTTGGTTTAGCCACTGACCTATGTGCCATTTCCAAAACTGTGGTAGTAGGACTAAGGTTATTGAGCTGCAATTTCTGCATGGTTTCCTTAGTCATCACGTTGATTGTAGCTCCTAAATCGATAAGTACATTTGGAATTTGAACTAACCCAATAGTAATTGTAACTACTGGACTCCCTGGATCACCATATTTAGGGGGTACTAGTTTTCCAGAAAGCAGGTCAGCCAACTTACCTTCTACTTGTACAGTCTTAGGAAATGCTTTCTTCTTCCTGCCAGGTTTCCTAATACACAGCTCCTGAATGGTTTTCCTAATCAGAGGTACATATTTTATTGCCTACAAAAAAGGGAGTGAGATAGACATTTTCCTCAATTCTATGATTTATTCTTATTTAGGAGTAGTGATAGTGTGGTCAAACCTTTCAGGATACGGTAGGTCTATCGAGGCAGGTTCAAATTTTCCTTGTAAAATTTCTATTTTTTCCTCTTTTTGCTCTGTTTGTGGTTTTTTTGGACTTGAAAATTCTTTCTTTACATAAATTTATTCAATAGTGGGTGGTGCAGGGTCAGGTAAAACCTTCCCTGAATGTAACTGGATGTTACTACAGTCAAGGACATGGATTGCAGTAGTCTCTTTAGACTCAACTCCATAAATAGGGGCTGCTTGTTTGTTGTTATTGGGGTTAGCCATAGGCTGAGATGGAAGTGGAGGTTACTTAACTGACTGTGTTTGTTGTGGTTGAACTCTTCCCTAAAAATTTTGATTAGGGGTTGGCAGCAAGTGTTGATTTGGTGATTAATACCTCTACTACCCTTTGATAGGATGGGTATTGTGGTCCCCATATTTGCCCTTACTGATTTGGTACCCAAGATGGATTAATTGGATGCCATGGCTGATTCCAACCAGAATGTGACCAATCTTGAGGGGCTGCCCAAGATTGATTCCAAGTTTGGGGAGGAGGTTTGGTATACGCCCATGGCATATTCCAAGGATTCTATCCCCAATTTGAAGAAAAGCGAGGGGCATTTTGGTTTTGTATGAAGTTGCCTCCTGGCATTTGCCCAATAGCATGAAGTTCTTCAACTTGGGTTTCTAAAACACTCCAAATATGGGGCAAAAGGTGATATTTATCAATTTTATGCTCCTTTGAGCAAATGCCACAAATTGCTGAAATTGAAGTCTTGTCCAAAGGACAATCTTGCAGAGCATGATTATTTTTGCACCTAGGACAATAGATAGATAGGTGTGGTGAAGAATTGGCTCTTGTATTCCTTTCTCCTAAAGCAGTGTTTAGTTGAACAAGTATATCAGTTTTCATATTAGCCATTTCCTCCATCAAATATTTTATACTATTACCAGGATTCCTTTTCCTTCTTCTTTGCCTAGTATGAAAATAAATTATGCACAACTCTAAAATATCATTAATATAAAGTTGGTTTATATCTCCTTTTCCCATTAAGTCTAATACCTCTCTAGAATCATCCTATAAACCTCTCAAAAATATAGTTTTTAATAAGTCAGTTTCCATAGGACCACATCTCTTTTGGATAAAGGCAAATCTATCAAGATAATCCTCTAAGTTTTCATCCTCTTCTTGTCTTATCTAAAATAACTCATCCTTCCTATTTCTCACTCTACAATACTCCTCATACTTATCCAAAAATGCAGTTTCCATTTGATCGCAAGTGCGGATTGAATCTGATTCAAGGCTCATGAACCACCGTAAGGCTGCATATTTGAGTGTAGAGGGAAATAATTTTAGTTTCTAGTTATCATTGACATAGTCATAATTCTGACACAAAATCTTGAATTCAAACATAAATTGATCAGGATATTTAGAAAAAACTCCCCTAAATATTGGTAATATTGAGGGTGAAATTATTTTCATAGGAGCATTCTGAGTAGGATTCAGATGAATAAGGTATTCAAAAGTTCTAACAGGAGGATTGTCAGCATCATGACCAATAATATCCCTATCATGTTCTCCTTGTTTTGCCATAGGTGCTTCCTTAGCCTTAATTTGTTCAACTGGTTTAGATGGATCAGCCCTACGGGTATGTCTAGAAGTAAGTGCCTCTAAGAGCTCTTCTTGAAAAAATCCTACAATTTCAATTGATGAAGAAGAGGATTCTCTTTTAAGTCTTTGAGGAAGTTCATACATAGACAGATATTCACTTGATCGTGAAGAACACCTTGGTGTAAAATATCTAGTTCTGATAAACCTTCCTCTTTCATCTCTTAGCCTATGCATTCATGCCCATTTAATAAATAAACTAAACCTCAAGTTTCCAAAAACTATTTCCTAAAATAGGACAATTTTTGGACTGCTAGACCTCTCCTAACAACACCTAAGTTTCCCCAAAAACGGTGCCAAAAATTATGAGTGTCATCAAATCTTCATCATTTAATCATTATGTGTCAATCCAAGGTGGTGTCCAAGGCTATATACGAAAGCAGGGGTTAACATATTGATTTTTAGTTCATCTAGATCATGGCCTTATTCATGGAATAGTTAGTGTTTGGGGGTGTCAGGTGTCCCTTTTAATCTCCTAGAAACTAAAACTGAGTGCCTACTTATCCTTGCATAATTGAAATTCACACAGTTGCAGAAAAGCAAATCTAAACTATTGCATAATTGAAAATGACAGAATTTAATTGACAGAATTTAAAATAACAAAATTAAAATCATAGAATTAACTATAACAACAATGAAAATTTTTAGAATTAAAACTTCACACCTACAAAAAGTGAAACCTAAGAAAATTATGAAATTCAAAGGTTGATAAGCAAATATTGCAAATCTGTAGCAAACTAAATTAACAAGAAATTCTTTGATTCAAACTAGAAATACAGACTGGAAATGCTGAAGCTGAAACAAAAAATGTTATGCTATAAAATTTATTCTAGTTTACTTAACTATAATGCCTTCATGTGCCACATGCTATATGAAGTTTAATTCAATATTAACTATGCAAAAATATATCAAATTCTTGCTGACCTACTGCAACAAGAAATTAGCAGAACTCTGGTAGGAATAATCCCTCTTCTAGGCCTGAAAGTGGCCCTTGCTTCCTGAACCAAAATATGGGAAGAGTACTTGCTCTACACTATCAAATATTCACACTGAACTAAAAAAAAAACATGAATGACAAATATTGTACCTTTATTTCATTCTCAGCATATCAGTAGTACAGGGGAAGTTCCGCAGACTACTGATCTGTTATAGTATACAATTACAACATTTGGAATAGTTCTAACTCTTATCACTTATTTCCTATATTCTTCTATATGCTCAACCAAATGGGAGCATTTTATTTATACAAGTAGGGTACAACATTGATAAGGTTTGGTGCTTCAATAAAGGACTGTTACAACTATTGCAGGACTATGTTTCCCAAAAATGTAGGGATTTGATCTATTATCCCTTATCCATTCCATATTGTTGGGCTTCATCCATTGAGGGACAAGTGTTGGAAAGGATAAGGAGGTCATTAGAATAGTTGCAACCACCATTTTTTTTACTTTTACTGTAATTAAAGACGCATTTGACCAAATTTATGTCATGCGCTTATTTCGGAGCTACTCCAAAATATCAGGAAGCAAAACAGAGTTGGTGTTAATTCATGCTCTAGAAGCATGTGATAATAGTTGTGATGGCGAAAATAGTCTCCATAAGTGCCCAAAAGACTGATTCCATATTTTTCATGAGCTGGAGTGGACAAATTCCAAGCCATGTTGTATATGTATAGCTGGTTGGAATTTGTATGGAAAAATTCCTATTTTCTACACAGTCAAACTATTGACAAAGTTTTGGCACCTTTTGGTTATTTAAAATGGTTTAAAAGATGGGGAAATCTTATGAAAGAAGCACAAAACCAAATAGATAGCAACACCTTAATATTACAACATTAACTTAATGCAAAATATACTAAATAATACAACTGAAACAGACTATAAAATATAGAAAAATAGTCAAAATAGGATATATGCACTTTAACATTTACAACATGTAAACATCAATACATAATGTATTCTATCACTATAATTAGCATCAAAACATAACATAAGGTGTTCAAAAGTGTTTATAAGTTATCAAAACTAGTCCATGGATGAGGCATTTGTAGGCCTCATCAGATCCCATCTATGATGACTCTCCCTTTGATAGAGCTCCCCTGGTAGGGGTCAATGATTAGGGGGAGGATGTCCTTGAGTCTAGTCACAAGGGCCTTGGTGAGAATTTTGTAAAGGACATTGCACAAGTTGATGGGGCGAAATTTGAATAGGGATTTGGCCACCTGGGTTTTGGGGATCAAGGTGATGAAAGTGGTATTGATACCTTTGGGGATGGAGTCAACAAATTGGAGGTATCTTATAGTAGCGCACACTTCTTAACCCACCAAATCCCAGAAATCCTAGAAGAATCAGGGAGAGAAGCCATTCGGGCCCAGGGCAACATCTACTTTCATGGAGAACAGAGCTGCTTTAATTTCCTCATCAGAAAGAGGGCTGAGGAGCACCTCATTGGTTTCTGAGGATATGGTGGGGGGAATTTTCTTGAGGAGAGTCTTGACCACTTGGGAGGATGGATGGGATGCAGTGCTAAGAAGATCCTAGAAGAAGCTGGTGGTCTCTGATCTGATTTCTTCCTCATCCCTCATAGACCTGTCGTTGCTACAAATGAGCTCTAGGATTCTATTGGTGCTTCTATTTCTGAGAGTGGAAGTGTGAAAAAATTTGGTGTTGGCATCACCATCCTTGAGCCAAAGGGCCCTCAAATTCTACCTCCAAAAGGTCTCCTCCCTTGCTAGTACATTGTGGTATTCATCTAGGACTCTGTGTTCCTCCTCCTTGGACCCTAGGTCCTGACAGTCTTCCTAGAATTTACGCTCTAGGACTTCCAATTTCTTCTTCAAAATCTCCTTACTCTCAAAAATATTTCCGAACACCTCTCTTTTCCAGACCTTAAGGTTATCCTTGAGGGACCTTAGTTTTTGATAGACTTACCCAACGGGGGGTCCCTTGGTGGGTTGGTTCCACCATCTGCCCACCTGCTCCTTGAAGTCGGGATGGTGGAACCACATGGACTGGAACCAAAAGGGATGTTTGTGAGGAGGGCACCTACCGAATTCAAAGAGGAGGGGGCTATGATCCGATCCTATTTTGGGAAGGGCCAGGAGGGTTGAGTCTACAAATAGGGGGATGGCTTCCCTGGATAGGAACACTCTGTCTAGCCTGACTTGGATGAGGTTGGCCCCTACTCTTCTGTTACTCCAGGTGAAATTGGCTCCCTTCAGATGGACATCCATGAGCTCATTGGCATTGGTGAAAGCCCTAAAATTGGCCATGCTTCTATTGTTCAAGGTGGTTCCCCCACACTTGTCTGATGGAAAGAGGGGGTTGTTGAAATCACCTTCCAGGATATAGATAAGGGGTGTGCATGCCTCCTGCATGAGGCTGATTTCATCCCATAGGGAGGCCCTTTCAATCGAGCTATTGGGGGCATAGATGTTGGAAAGGATCCAGGTCTTCCCGATCACCAGGCAGTGGAACATGATGTTGATGATTCTAGGAGAGGACGAGATCAGTCTCCCTTCGACAGTGCCCGGGTCCCACAGGCACATCAGACCCCCGATGGAGCCTAGGGTCGGGGTGAAGAGGGAGTCACCATTGTTCTAGATTACCTTGGCTACTTTGGGAGAGGACATCTCATCAAGCTTGGTTTCTTGGAGAATAAGGATAGTCGGTTTGTGATCCCTGTGGAGCTGGGCTAGGGTGCGCCTCTTGGGGGCTCCATTGAGCCCTCTTACATTCCAGGTGATGATCTTCATCTGACACCCTTGGGGGGTATTTTGCCTCCCTTCCCCTATTGGGTGGGAGGTTTGGATCTTAGGGGTTCTTATTTTAGAAGGTTGAGGGCATCGAATAGAAGGGTCAACTGGAAGTCACTGGTAATGTCATCCTTCGCTTACTTGCTTCTCTGTTTGCCTAGTGTGGGCCACCCTCTTTTCTTCTTATTGCTAAAGTCTGTTGTAAATTTTTTTCTGTGAGTTCGTTTGGGACTAAGCCCTTCTAGGGCCAACTGGGAGAAGGTTAGGATGCCTTCATTGTCATTCTCGAACATCTCTGAGCCAAATTTTGAAACAACTTGAGAAGTGAGGGGAATGGTCAAGGGAGGGGAATGGGGGCATCAAGGGATGAGGGAGGGGTCTAGAGGGGAGGGGCGCTCTGGGAAGATTTTTGGGGTTAGTTTTGGGTTACCCTCACCCAAGGATGATGAGGGAAGGATTCATCAGGGGAACCCATCAAGGAAGAGGGGGAATCGACTAGCTCTTCGGACTAATGGTGAGGTTCCTCGGGATGCCTCAAGTCTACTGATGAAACTTTAGGGTTGGGGTCAGGGTGGGAACATACCTGGGTGTGATCATCTTTTGGGATAGGGTCCGCCTTCTATTTCCCTTTATCAACTGGTTCAAGCACCTTCCCACACCACGCCTGGGCTGGAGGTCTATGCTCGTTTTAGGGGGGGCATGGGGAGGAACCTGTCATAGGACGAAGCCTTCGAAGGGTGGTCCTTAGGTGCAGATGCTTCTAGCTGCTTAGTGAGGGGTCACTAATTGGGAAGATGCCCTTTCATGTTGCAATGGGTGCAAAAGGCTGGCTTATTTTTGTAATCTAGGATTTTGCACCAATGGTTGGATCCAGACAAAAGAGTGACTAAGGAAGATCAAATTCGAGGTTCGCGTTGATACAAAGCATGGCATGGACCATTCGAGATCTAGATTTAGTGGTAGAGTCAAAAGCCATGAGCTCCCCTCTGGCCTATGCAATGAGTTTGAGCACATCCTCTTTCCAGAGCTGGAAGGGGAGATCTAGCAGTCTGACCCAGATCGGGGCATAGTTTATGCTCTAGGTGTTGGGGTTGAAATCAATGACCTAATGTCTAAGGAAGAGGCTTTTGCACCCTAGAAACTAGGGCACTCCCATGAGGATCGTATGGGTGTCTTCCCTATTGTTGATCTTGATGAGGAAAAATTCATTCGATAGGGCAACGATCTGCATGTTCCTTGTGGTTTTCCATTTGGTGAAAGCCCAACGGTGGATGGTTTCCATGTCTGGTCGGCCCTCGATGAATTTCTCGACCAGGGAGATGGACGAGAAAAAATCATCCTTGATGGAAATATGCATCCCTTACAGGGATAACCCCGAGGATGGGGGTTGAGGATGACTGATCTCTCCCACCAAGATTTGAATGAACGAGGGTTTGCTGGACCCCCTAAGGAAGAATCCTTGATAAATTTTTTAAGTGGTTCTTTGTCTAGAGAATAAGAATGCTCATTTTTAGAGGGGGCCCCAGGAGCGCCCTTATTGCCTACCTCAGGGCCTGAGCTCCCAGATGCCTACCGAGATCCGATATCGTGGATCTTGAAACCCCCAAAAAGGGTTTCCTATCCCGATCTCACTCTTGGTCCTGCCCCTATGCCTGATCCTGCTCCTGCTCTCGATCTCAATCCCATTCCTGCTCCTGATCCCGATATCGCTCCTGCTCCCACCATCAATCACTTAGAACTCCCAACATGTTTTTTAGTATGATTATGACTCCCACAATTTAGGCAATGAACTTGTCTCGAACAATATTTAGTCTTATGTCCAAACTTATTATTTAGTTTAAAGTTTATTTATTTACTTTTAAAGCAAAAAACCCCTTGTGGGACCGCCTTGGTCTGAGAGACCATGACCAGGGGGTTCTACACCATCAAAGTCACCCAGGAGTCATGCCCGACCCTACCCACACCAACATTATCAATTGGATTTTGGGTACCTAATTCAATTTTTTGGTAGGGTGGAGATTTGAACCTGGGACCTCCCTTGGAGGATTGCCCTCTCCTCTCCAACTCACCTACAACACCTGGGTGTTTAAAGTTTATTTTTGGATAAACTTTGATGGGAACAAAAATTGATTTCTTGGTTTTGTAGTTCTTTTTGATATCATAGTAGATTCATAACTTGTTTTATCTTCATTACAAACATCTTCAATACATTGCTTAGGAATCATAAAAATAATATTTTTAGCTTTATTTTTTAATAAATTGAATATGCTCTGTTAATTCTTGACTCTTAGAAATTTTCCTTTTTTATGAGCTTTCATTCTTCTTTGAAACCTATTCGTTTCTTCAAAAAAATAAATTCCTTTGGAGTAGAAGTCCTTATTACTCCAAATTTCAATTTTTTTATTTTTCAAATCAAATTCTCCAATGTAAAATATTTAAAGAAATCTTCAAGTTTCACAAAATCATTTTCTTTGGAGTTGAAAACCTTATGGCTCCCAAATTTCAAATAAATAATTCTAATTTGCAAAATTTTAACCAATCGAAACATTTAAATTTTCTTTTGGAGTAGACTTCCTTATCTCTCTAAACTTTAATCAATATCAAAATTTTCAAAAATCAAGTTTTTGAAATAAACAAATTCTATCAAATGTAGAATTCCTTTTAACTCCCTAATTTTAACTTTTCAAAATTTTCACTTTTTCAAAAATCAAAATTTTGAAATCACTTCAATTAAAATAATCTTTTTTGAAAATTTATAAAACCTTATTACTCTCCCTTTATTAGAAAACTCAATGCAATTTAAATTTCACTTAAGTTCTCACCCAAAATAGAAGTATTTTAAATCATACCTTATGAAACCTACACCAAATTCTTTAGACATCGTCAAATGGTGACTCAATTTCCAGGGTGCTCTTTGATTACCGTCACCCAATTATCTTAAGCATTCTTCCAACTTTGAATAAAACTTGAGATGATTTAATTACTCCAAAAATATTATAAATATCTTAGGTGCAAATATCTCAATTTTGCTTAGGGCGCTTGCAAGTTTTATAATGACACTCAAATAACTTTGGCACTTAATATTTTTTTAGAGCTCAAATCTCTCTGGTGCTTCAATCTATTGGTTATCTCTTCAACACAATGATGTTATGATGATCAGTCTATTCCAATGCTTAGTTTTCTCTAGCACTCCAACTTACATATGGTTCTACTACTACTCAATGATGCTAAGGTGCTTAATATGTTCCTATGCTTAGTCTTCTCTAGTGCTTCAATCTATCAATTGCTTCTAAAACATAATGGTACTTAGACACTCAATCTATTTCAACATTCAATATTTTGGTGCTTCAATGTTTAGCTACTACTATAATGCAATATCAATTAGACACTCTTAGTCTTTCTAGCATTCAATCTTCTCTAGTGCTTCAACCTTCAACTACTTCTACTACTATGTAATGGCACTTAGATGAATTCAATGGCACTTAGTCTCTCAATATTTATCTTAGGATGGATCTCATCCTTCTTCAACTCTATGTTCTATATGATAAATGCTCTCAACTCTATCTCAATCATAGGGATTTTGCCTTCTTTATATCTTCTTCAATAGTTTAGACATGGGATGCTTCAGTGGATCCCTTCTATGTACCCATGCTTCTCTACTAGATATCTCACAACTTGGGTAGCTCTTAATGTCTCCCTCTCAATTATGGTTATCTCACAACTTGGGAAGCTCTTAGAAGCTCCCTCTCTAATTCTTCTTGACATCTTCTAATTTGAGAAACTTTCTACTACTCCCTTTCATTTTTGTTTTTCACAATAATCTCTACTCATGGTACTATGAGCTTGATTTGCAAGCTTCCTTTCCTTTCACCTTAAAGAGTTTCTCAAAGATGCCTTATGCTAGAACCTTTTCTTCCTTAAGTTTTACCTCCTATAACTAGTGCAACTCAATCAACCCATGCTCTTCCAATGGCTTCAATGGGGGCTATTTTTTTGCTTACACAATATCATTCTTCAAGAAATTTCATAAAATTAAGGTAATCAATAACCTAACATCATTTTGGCCTACGTTTCCTTCACATGGCCCTTCCTCCAAATTCACGCCAAAGTTTTCCTTTGATTCTAGCTCTTCAATATTCATACCAAAATCAAGTATGGTGTTAGCTTTAAAAACTACTCACACTAGTTCTAAATCGTATTACTCTACAATCAAATATTCACACCAAAAACTATTTTTTATGCTAGCGATAGAGACTACTCAAAATATATTTGATAGAGTCTAACCAATGTAGCTCTGACATAATTGTTGGCTTTTTAGATAGATTATCAAAGGTCCCAATATCTAGGATCTTGAGTAGTCTCAAATATTACAACAATTTAATATAAATGGCCAATATCAATGAACATAACATTCATGTAAATAGAAATAATATGAAGTAAAATGGCCAAGATCATTCATGCAAATAACACGAAGAAAACTTACATTAGAATTTCTCAAACTATATACAAGCTTTAATATTCAATGATCCTTTGATAATACATTCTTGATACATTTCCTAGAGATTTATCTCCATAATATAACCTTAGAAGGGTACTCCAATTTTTCATAATAAAGAGGAATATTCTCTACAATGGTGACAAACTTGAGGTATGCAAGTGCATGCCCACATTAGCATAGGACATTAAAGGAGGGAATTTAAAAAATTTATTTTTTAAATTTTAACTACAACCCTTTTCCTCCCAAGTGTTGTACTTGGAGGGTTGGCTAGCAAAAGCCCTCTAAGACATTAGACCATGGGAGGTCTCAAGTTTGATTTCCTCCTATATCAATTATTTTTAAAATACATTGATGGTATGAACATGCATGATGAGGAAACTTATGATGACATGGAAACTTCAAATGATGTAGCATATTATGATAACATGGAACTTTGTGGTGATGTTGTATTAGATGACATCACCCCTTTGGATAGTTATGGTGGTGTGGTAGAGTTGTACAAATAACATATAGTAGTCTATATAATTGATATGGTAGTTTGTATAACTAACATGGTAGTTCATACAATTAACATGGTCATCAATGCATGAATCCTAATATGATACATGGTAGTCCATGTATATGATATAATAAACTATATAGGTGACCATGAAATTTTTTGGTGATGTTGTATTCAATGACATCACCCCTTTGGATAGTTATGGTGGTGTGGCAGAGTTGTACAAATAACATATGGTAGTCTATATAAATGATATGGTAATTTATTTGTATAACTAACATGGTAGTTCATACAACTAACATGGTCACCAATGCATGAATCCTAAGATGGTACATGGTAGTCCATGTAGATGATATGATAAACTATATAGGTGACCATGGAAATTTATGGTGATGTTGTATTAGATGATATCACTGCTTAAAATAGTTATGGTGGTGTGGTAGAGTTGTACAAATAACATATGGTAGTCTATATAATTGATATGGTAGTTTTTATAACTGACATGGTAGTTCATACAACTAACATGATCACCAATGCATAAATCCTAAGATGATAAATGGTAGTCCATGTAGATGATATGATAAACTATATAGGTGACTTGGAAATAGGTACATAAGTCCTAAGGTAATATGTGGTTGCTAATGTGGCTATCCATATAGCTGACTTTATGGATAATGCATGAATCTTAAGAAAATAAATGATAATCCATAAAAGTGGTGTGGCATAACACATACCAACTAGTAGAGGCATTGAATCAGTTGATGATGTGACATAAATCCTAATGCAACACATGGCATATTATATAGAGGCTAATGCAAGTGCTAATATAACTTGCTCTAACATGGTAGGTCATACAACCAATGTGGTATGCCACAACCACTAAACATGTATAATAATATTTTAGGCTAATCATATTTTTCCAAATCTTAAAACATTATGAGTATATTACATAGTCAACAATAGACCTAATAATACATAAAACTTAGAATGAATTAGAATGTGACAACTAGTACAATATGTTTTATTAGATAGCTATCAAATTAGATCATGATAAACGATATCTTGTGGCTTGTTGATATGCTACATAGTTAGCACATGCTTGGCACCCCTTAGCCACTCACACAACAACACTTTATGACCTCTCAACTACTATAGGTACTAATTAAAAAAAATATTAAAAGGTTTTGGAGGTATTTTCCATGATTTTAGGGAAAACATTTTGGGGGCCATAACATTTGCATATAGAAGAAATTCTAGTTTTTTTAAATAATATATTTTTTAGAACACTACATTGGTGGTGTTCTTTTTGGTCAAGGTTACAAGTAGATTTTTGTATAATGGAAAAATAGTTATGTATCACCATGTGTCCTTGTTGAGTGGTCCTGACTATTCTTCATAGAAGATCAAGATTGAAGCTCTGCTCTAAAGTAAGGGGTTAATAAAATATATGAATGAGGAGCCTTGTGATATTAATTCTATAGAAGTGGAGTACCTATATAGGGATAAGAAGGATGGGGCTCATTGTGTCATTGCTCTTTATGTTGATAATATATATGACACTTATGTTAGTAGCACCACAAATCCTAAAGTGTTGTTTGAGAAATTTTAGGGTCTATATGATTGAATTGATTCCATACAAATTAATAGAATGGATGTTGATCTAGTAACCTTATATTTAGAATCAATTGATACTATTGATGAGTATATCAATCGATTCAAGAAACTACAAGAGGACATTTAAATTGCAAGAGGACTTCCCAAGGAGAGAAGAGAAGGAAATGAAGTATCATAGATAGAAAGGAACATCAAACTGCTTAATAATATTTTTAAAACATATGATATAGTTACTATTATATTTGAGATGCTTTGTATCTATTTCATAGATTCTCCTACATCACCTAATGATGAGGTTTTAAGTACTTTTTTAAACCACCAAACTATAAGAAATAACCATAAGGGAGATTATGTGTTTAATCAATCTCATCCAAAGGAATCTATTACCAAATTTTAGAATGACAAAACCAAAATATAATGAGAAGTAGCCCAATAATTTTATAAAAAATTCTACTTGTGAGTTTTACAAAAAAAAGGGGAACAAGATAAAATTTTGTAGTATTCAAATCAAGAAACTTGATAAATAAACAAGGAATAAGGAGTTGATATTGCACTCTTCTATGCACAAGGTGAGGATAAGTTGATGAAGAAACCTCATAAGCTTATTTAGAAATTAATTCTACATATTGGACATCCACTTATTCAAATGATTGGATTATAAATTTAGGGGTAACTAGGAACATGATGAAGCACAAACATCTCCTATAAGTCTATAAAAAATCACATACAAGGGAACACATTATGATTAAAGATTATTCTTTATAATAGCTTGCAAGGTGTAGAGATATAAACATTGGATCTTTATATTTTGATGAGCTACTTCATGTTTGTAGTGTTGGTCCTAACATTTTTTCTATTTATCAATTTAATCATATAAATAAGAAGGTAGATTCTTGTCCTAATAGATAGGTAATCGAGGATATAGACATTAGGTTTAAAACTATTACTTCTACATATTCTGATGAGACTGACCACATATAAAATTTGGGATAAAGACCTTCCTCTTTGGCTTCCTATAAGAATAAAATATTTATTTCTATGGTTGCACATGTAGATAATAAAAGTTAGAAGTGGCATCATAGGATTGAGCATCTTAGTTATGGATCCTTGAAATACACAAATCAACACCAAATTCCCATTGGCATACCATGCATATTCCCTCCAAGTGGTGCATGTGAGGGGTTCATTCTAGGAAAGCTTCATAGGAAGACCTTTCCAAAAGGAGAGGTAAGATTCTCATCTCATCTCTTAGAGATCATACATAGTGATTTTTATGGACCTATGGACATACCATATCTCCCAAGAAATAGGCACTTCCTTATTTTTTATTGATAATTTCTCTAGATATGTGTGGTTGTGCACCATTTACACTAAGAATGATGTTTTGGATAGGTTTAAGACCTTCAAGGCCCTTGTTGAAAATAAAATAGATATGAGAATCAAATGTTTGGATAAACAAGGGTGGCAAATATTTTTTCTATGTTTTTCATGATTTTTTGAGTTTTTATGGGATTACCTCCTTGTAATTTTTGGATGACATGTTCTTTACATGCAAAAATCATGCATAGTACTTTCCTTTAGTAAATTATGGGTAACAAGTGTATTTACATTTTTTTGATGCATGAAGCAAGCCTTCAACCAAAAACACTCCATTGAAAGTTAACATTTAGATGACCCATGTATTGATTATATGACAACTTCATAATCAATGACCTTCTTGTATCTTTATATGATATTATTGGTAGATGACCTGGTCAATGGATGAAAGGGTCAAAGTTAACTTCATATGGTAATATTTTATGATGACAACTCTAGAAGGCTCTTATAGATGATAAATCATGTGATGACACAAATGTATTTAAATAACTCATTTCTTTAGATGGTAATATCTTTAGATGACAAATTTTCTCTAGATGATAGTTATTCTCCAAATGATAATAATTTTCTAAACAACTCTGGATGACAACTCATCTCCAAATGATATCTCTAGATGATAAATCTAGATGACAACTCTTTTTTAGATGGTAGCTCTTCTCTAGAAGACCCAATTTTATAATAGAATAATTAGATGATGATATTATCATTAGACATAAACTTTTTTCAAATAACCCTATTTTATGATGGCATGATCTTCATACAATAACTATCTTGTACAATTAATCTCGCTCCACTCTTGTCCATCTACAACATAAAACATAGTAGACAAATACAAATAGGATGATTGCTAAAAATATCTCTAGTGCAATGATCTAGATGACAACAACAAATTAGAACTCCAAGTTCTCTTGCATAACTAAAAAACATAAACATCATAAAAAAATGCATGTCTTCTCTTGTGTTCATATGATGATAATGATTCTCTTTACTCCTTAGCAATGCATTCCAATTAAATGTGCATTTATTTACAACTTCTATAAATCTTGTGAGCCTCTAGCTCCTCTCAACTAGAATGCTTGGTAATGCTTTTCCTTTATTCAAAACCTTCATCCATGATGGAATTTCTACACCTCGATCTAATCTTCCTCTAGATAGAACCTTGCAAAATTGATCTATTCTTTCTCATGCTTTAGGATAAATGATAGCTCGGATGCCACATGTTGGACCAACATGGTGTTGGATAGAGTTTTATTAATAAAAAATGTGAATATTTACGATGAACATGAGATAGTTTGGATAAAAAAATATCAACCACCTATTTGGGTGTAAATCTTGAATATCTAACCCTAACTATATTACATGATATAATAAATTCCTAAGATTGTTGAGGAACAAAAAATCATATGTATACCAAATATTGGCTACTTGTGAGCCACAATATTAGAAGTGCTACATTGTACCACAAATTCTAGCTATCTTGGTATAACTAAAATGATAGAAAACCTAGAAAAGTTATTTTTTGGTTTGGTTTAAATAAAGACAATAATATTTTTTGCTAAATGCTTGATATGCCAATGAGTTAAATTTGAGAGTGTGCTGAAGAACACAAGCTTATACTGAGAGGGAGGGTGAATAGTATAATGTCAAATTTTTACTTTCTTTCAAACCAATATCAATTAATGTCCTTAATTACAATAACCAAATATAGCAGTGTGCATTAATAACTTAGATAGCAATAGTAAGAAAGAGCACAAGTCACCACACACAATTGAGACACAAGATTTAACGTGGTTCACCCAATGTGGCGTACTCCACAAGATAATATCCTTATAATATTTCACACAAGAAAAAGGATCCTTATCCAATACAATGATTACTTTAGATCTGCTCAAAGCTAGGCAATACACTGATCTACTTAGGTAGGCAATCCAATGATCTGCTTAGCTAGGCAACACACTGATCTACTTAGGTAGGCAATCCACTGATCTGCTCAGCTAGGAAACACACTGATCTACTCAAGTAGGCAATCCATTGATCTGCTTAGCTAGGCAACACACTGATATGATCAGGTAGGCAATACACTGATCTGCTCATTCATGTAATCCACTGATCTGCTCAGCTAGACAACACACTGATCTACTTAAGCATGCAATCCACTAATCTACTCAACTAGGCAACACACTGATCTACTTAGGTAGGCAATCCACTAATCTATTTAGCTAGGCACTCCATTGATCTGCTCAACAAGCTCACATAGAACTTGTCCAAATCTGCTCAACAAGCTCACACAGAACTTGTCCAAATATGCTCAACAAGATCACACAGAACTTGTCCAAATCTGCTCAACAATCTCACACAGAACTTGTCCAAATCTGCTCAACAAGCTCACACAGAACTTGTCCAAATATGCTTAAAAATCTCACACAGAACTTGTCCAAATCTTCTCAACAAGCTCACACAGAAATTTTTCAAATCCGCTCAACAAGCTCACACAGAACTTGTCCAAATCTGCTCAAAAATCTCACACATAACTTGTCCAAATCTGTCCCAAAAACTATCCACAAAGCTATCCAAAAATCTATCCCAAAAGCCTTCTCAAAGGCTCAATCAATCATACTCAAGTAGTACTCAAATATCATCCACAAATCTTATGAAGGCAAGGCTCAAAGATGAACTCAATAATGAATGGTAATACACTCTTCAAAGGATGACAACTATGATCCACAATGATCTCAACTCAAATCAATCTCATAGAAGCATAAAGATAATTTTTAGAGACTCAATATGTTCTATACTCAAATCCAATATCTTTATCAACTCAAGGCAATCTCATAGAAGCATAAAGATAATTGTTAGAGACTCAATATGTTCTATCCTCAAATCTCAATATCAACTCAAATCTAGAATATAGAATAGTTTGTTTCATGGAACTTGAACAACCACTTCATACAATCACTTGACTAGGCTCAAAAAAATCTTCTCAACCAACTACCACAAGGAACAACTCTTTCTTACAAACCCTAGTACAAGCATGTATCAACCAACTCAAATATTTCCAACAATTCTCAACCACAAATCTCACATAACAATGATACTCATGTTCTTTGTATAACCAATGGGCTTGAACAACTATGCTTATAAAACAAGGTTTAACCACAACTCTCAAACTAGAAAAACTTGAAGCATTCAACCAACCACTTTTGAAAAGAAAACCACAATCAATCCTTTTCTCTCCAATGATATTTCAAAAATCAACCACCATAAACAAACAATAGGAGAATGTGCCCATACATTTTATGAAGATGAAGAAACCCCTTTGGAAATCTGCCACACTCAACACACTTTGAAAAATAACAAAACAACCTTCACTTTGAACCCCTTTACAAAAACAAAAATATCTCTTTACATACACCTTATTTCTCCATCTAATCAAGTTAATCAAATAGCCCTTGAAATAAGCTTTCCAACGATATATAATATGGTATACTTCTAAAAGAGGAAAACACCATAAATTTCTCTTTTTGTAAAAGTGCATTTCAACCCTTATATCTTGCCTTCTAAGTAAATAAAAATTTAATCAAACATTATTCCCTTAGCATCACCTTATTCCTCAAAAATTAAGCAATAATAAAAAATATTCAATAAAATGTTTACTTACCTCTTAGAGGGAATCGAACCCTGGTCACTTCCCACTCAACACCACAACCACGATGCCAAAGATCACGTGAACTATCTGCTCACATAGGAAAGAGAGCAAAAATGCTCCCTATATTTCGTTGCCCTTGCTCATGCCAAAAATGTGTGCCAAATGCTCTTCTTCCACACTCTATGAAAATCGAACGCATGCCATGTCACAACCAAAAACTCCATGCTTCCCAAGCTCATCGTTGGACCACGCTGTCACATCGAAGGATTTTGGGGCTTCCGCTTTTTTTTCTCTTCGTTCGATGCTTAGACTTTTGAATCGAAAGCCTTTGCATATATATATATATATATATATATATATATATATAGATATATATATGCAACCTTCCTTTAATTTCACATACGTTGACACCTTTAATTATTAATTTCCTTTTGAGGCAAAAATCAAGGGCTCTTTGGTTGAAATATGGAGATTCAAATTCCATGTTTTTTCATGTCACCACGCTTAGAAACAGAAGCAATAAAAAGATGTTTTTTTTTTAAAAAGCAGATGGTTCTATTACTCAAGACTTAACATAATTCAGAAAGGAGGCAGTAACTTATTTCAATTCTATCCTTGGTCAGGAATCGCAATGCAATGAGGAGGCCAAAGATATTCTCTTGCAATCCATTCCTAGCATAATAAATGAGGATATAAACCTTAAGCTTCTAGATCCATTTTCTGATGAGGAAATTAAGGAAGCCTTGTTTAGCATGGAGCCAGACAAAGCCCTAGGACCCGATGGCTTTCCCTCTCGTTTTAATCAAGATTTTTGGGACATCATAAGTGAGGATGTAATTTTTGCTGTCAGAGAATTCTAAGCAAGCAATCATATCCCAAAAGGTCTCAACTCTACTTTTATTTTTCTAATTCCTAAGAAGCGAACTCCTGAATCTATGGCTGACTTCAGGCCAATCAGTCTGTGTAATGTTTCTTACAAGATCCTAACTAAAGCCATTGAAAATAGAATGAGAGATGTTCTGCCCCACATCATAGAACCATGCTAGGGAAGCTCTGTCTAGGGTAGGTCAATCTTGGATGGAGTTATCACTATTCATGAAGCTCTGCACTCTACTCATAAGACTAACAGGCCTATTTTTGCCCTCAAGCTTGATATGAACAAAATATTTGATAGGCTAAATTGGGATTTTCTGATTGTTGTCCTCCTTAAGTTTGGTTTTCACCACCAATGGGTTAATTTGATCAAAGAATGCATTTCTAAAGCATGGTTTTCAATTTTGATTAATGGAACAACTGCTTGTTACTTTTAAATTCGTAGAGGAATTCGACAGGGGGAACCTATCAGCCCCATGTTATTCATCATTGTGGTAGAAGCTTTAGGCAGAACCATAAAAAATGCTTGCAGTTCAAGGCTAATATCAGGAATCAAGGTAACATATCTCACTAGGGTTGTTTCTCACCAATAATTCATCGATGATACCCTTCTATTGACTAAGGCATCGATGGTTGAGGCCAAAAGAATTAAATACATCTTGCAACTCTACGAGGATGCTACTGGTCAGAAAGTTAATTTTAGTAAAAGCAAGTTATATTTCTTGAACACCCCCATTCAGAGGCAAGGAAGGATTGTAGAAATTTTAGGGTGTGATATAGCAAACCTCCCCACTTCGTATCTTGGTCTCCCTCTTTTCATTGGTTCTCCGAGAGAGTCAATATGGGACAGGGTTATTGAAAGAATTCAATAAAAACTTGCTGGATGGAAAGGTCATCTTCTATCTCAAGAAGGAAAGCTGACCCTCACTAAGGCCTCTCTTTAGAGCATTCCAATATATTTCCTCTCCGTTTTCAAAGCCCTTGTGAAGGTTTTCTAGAAAATTGAGAAAATCCAAAAAGAATTTTTATGGACTGGATCAGAGGAGAAAAAAAGGATACACCTTGTAGGATGGACCAAAGTGTGTAGACCCAAGGAAAATGGGGGTTTAGGTCTAAGGAGAATTGTTCATATGAATTTAGCTTTACTATCTAAGAAGGCGTGGCACCTCATTTATGGTGAAGAAAATGAATGGACAACTATCATCAAACGAAAGTATCTTCAAAATATGGAATTTCTAAGTGACTCAGTTCCAATCAGAGGTTCTACTTTTTGGAAAGCAATTCTCAATTGTAAGGAAATCATCAAAAAAGGTTTAAGATGGGTTTTAGGCAATGGTGAGAGGATAAATTAATGGAGTGACAGGTGGGCTAAGGACGAACCACTGACGCAATATCCTAACTTAGCCCGAATCAGAGATATCACGGAAGAACTCATTGGCAAAAAAGTCTTCAATTATATGGTTGAGGACAGAGGTAGAATGAAGTGGAAACAAATAAGGATTCAAGGATTTCAAGTGAAATAAAATGATATTTGTAACATTCTCGGGAAATAGTTTATCCCCATGAGACCCAAGGAAGATCAAGTGACCTGGGCTCCTATGAAAAATAGGCAGTTCATTATTAAATCAGCTTACAAGCTTTTGCTTGATGATGAGGATTTTGTCCTCCAAAAGGACTTAGTTTGGATAAAAAAATTAATTCCAAAAATTGTAGTCTTTTCATGGCTGATTATCCAAGGAAGAATTCTAACCATTGATAATATGATGCGTAAAGGTATTTGTATCACTAATCAATGTTATATGTGCAAGGCTAATTGGGAGACCATTTATCACATTTTCCTTGAGTGCCCTTTTTCTTTGACTGTCCTAAGTGGGGTTTTTCAGGCCTTCAATATTTCCTGGGTTAAACCAACCATCGTACTTGATTTGTTCGTCTAGTGGCCTTACCCATTTTCAAGCCAAAGACTTAGATACATGTGGAAAATTTGTCTCAATCACTATCTTTGTTAGGTGTGGTTAGAAAGGAACCATAGAGTCTTTAATGAGTCTATCCATGATCATCAAACTATCATTGCCAGGATCCTATCCTTTACCAACAAGAATGTGAACCTTATCCCTTTTGATAGCCATAAACCTCATCTGCAGGAGACCATGATTACTCAATATTTAAGATTAACCTTGTTAGATGAGTCTGTGCCAAGGGTAGTCAACCCCAGAGCCAATGTTAAGTGGTCCCCACCTCCTACGGGTTGGTTTAAGCTTAATTTTGATGGAGCGACTAAGGACAATCCTGGTAGAGCAGGCGCTAGTGGCATTGTATGAGATCATAATGGGAATATGATGCTTGCATTTTCTGAATATTTAGGAACAAGGGCAAACAACAAAGCTGAAGCTAGAGCTATGTGGAGAGGCCTTGAAATGACTCAAGAATTAGAAGGCAATTTGATCATAGAAGGAGACTCTATGCATGTTATAAATCTCCTCAATAGTTGGAAAAAACCTCCTTGGAGGATTAAAATAATTTTTGAAGAGGCTAGGATCATTTTCCAAGGAAGACAGGCTAGAAAAGCCCAACATGTCTTTCGGGAAGCTAAAAAAGTTTTTGATAAGCTGGTCAATTTGGGTGTCGATGGTGATAGAATTTTCAAATGGAAATACGGTGTCCCGAGCAAATTAGAGGAGCTTATTCAACAAGAATGCCAAGAATGATAGTCAAATTTACCAACAGGGAAGGCACTGTAAGTTCGAAGGCTATGAGTATTCTCGTATCTTTTTTGAAATGGACTCACAATAAAAATTATCCAAGCTGTCAATCTTGGTGGATGTTGCTTGGAAATACCACAAAGACTAATGGGGATAGTCACATGTCAGATAACATGGCTCCTAGTTATCTTAGTAATTTGAGGTTTGTTGATAATCACAGGGCAGGAAAGAAACAACAATATAAGACTTCGAACCAAAGCCACGTGGACCACTAGATAGCCACCGCCATAAATCTAGCCAGTAGGTTCACTTCTCCAAGGCTTATTGGACAAGACAATATGTGGTCCCAAAGAATGTCATATACGAAAGAAAGCAATTACCAAAGAATTTTTAAGAGTAACTGTCAATACAGAGCTTGTGGGAGTTTTTTTTAGTACTCTGCTATGTGTGTCTGCAGCTTTTTGTTTCTCCACTGTTTCAAGGAAGGGATCTATGTCTGTTTCTTTTTTTGTAATTATGATGCAGGTGTGTTTTCTCGGGGTATACCCAAAATGTTGTATGGGAAGTTTCTTTTTGATAATAGGCTATGTGCCTTACCGGATGTAATGGCTTTGGCGGCATGTAGATTTTACATATATAGGATCCTTAGTAAGGACATGTTCATCAACAACCTTGGGCTGATTTTTGTAAAAGGTTTTGGGTCAACCTGTAAAACCCGGTATTAATGCTATAGTATCTTATCTACCAAATTTTTTTTCAGTAACGAAATTTAATTAATTTAAATTAAATATTAAAAATAAAATTAAACTAAAATTTAAAATTAAATATCTCCATCACCGGCATCTTTTTTGATGAAATGAAAGGCCAACCTGGGTTTTAAGAAAAACCCATTTCAAATCTGCCATCCATGGTTTTAAATAAAACCATTTATTTTGCCTACCTTGGTTTTCACAAAAACCCTATATATATCCATGCTCTCTAAAACTCAAAAATCACAGTGATCCATGTGACATCAATGACAATATAAAATAACTCAAATTGTCAACAATATCCCCCATTGTCATTGATGGCAACACCTCTAATGCAAAAACCACAATCACTATAAAAACCATCTCTAAGAATCAAAGCTGCTCCCCCTAACTCAATACTCTCTATGGAGGCTGCTCCCCCTAACTCAATGCTCTCTTTGGAGGCTGCTCCCCCTAACTCAATGCTCTCCCCCTTACTCAAATCTCTCCCCCTTTGACATAAATGGCAAAAGGGACACCTATGGGACTAAAATATATGACTCTTAAGCTTAGCCCCCTCACCACCTTCTCTCTTGAGGTGATTAATTTTGGGGTGGGAGTACTTTTACTCCCATATTACATTGTTTCTTTCCTCTATCAACTTCCTTCCATGTTTTTCTGATATCCTTCTCTTGATGAATTACTTGATCTTCTTGTCTAGAACCTGTTTGACCTTCTTGCCTTGAACTTGTTTGACCTTCTTGCCTTGAACCTATTTGGAATTGAGTCCTACACCATTTTGCAATATGTCCAAAGTTATTGCAATTAAAACACTTGATATTGTAGCCTTTGGATGGTGCCCATATCCTGAATCTTTTCTTGAAATAATTTCCATATCCATTCCTTTCCTGAACCCTGTATTGTGAAGCTCTATTTTCATGACCATTATGACCATGACTTTTGAATTGTGTAGCTCTAAAACCAAAACCATGTTGCTCATTTTCTTTGCACTGAAAATCTCTATGACCAATCCTGTTGCATAAGAAGCAATGTCCCTGAAAACCATACCTTCTTCCTTTGAAGTTTATTCTAGCAAAATCAAACTTCTTTGATCCATGGACCCTACAGTGTATAGCCCTGTGTCCAAATCCATTACAAGAAAAACAATGTCCTTGAAAAGCCCTTTGTTCATGCCTTGGTTCCTCATACCTTTCTTGACCATTATCCCTATGATCATTTTCAACTTGTGCATTGCATCCTTGAACCTTCTTTGTAGTATCTAAATCCTCTTCCTTAGTTTCTTCCTTGCTTTCCTCTTCAAGAATTTCTTTTCCTTTTGAACTTGATTCACCTATCTCAAAACAAGATCCAAACTGAATATTTGGAGCCATAGGAACTTTGGAACTTTCTTCATAAAACTTAGGTGCTTCCTTGCTTTCATCTTTTAGAACTTCCTTTCCTTTTGAGTGTGATTATTTTTGGAAGTGAGATATGGCCCTAAAATAAGTTTCCACTCCTTTTTGAACCTTTTCATCTAATGTGTCATGTCTTGCCGTTATTACCCTTAGTTCTTCATTCATCCTTTCTTCTATTATTTTTGCATTTTGAAGCTCTTCTCTGAGATTATTGATTTTCTGAAGTAGTTCTTCTCTAATTTTGACATCTATTCAAATCTTGTTTTTTCAAGATTTTTGAATTCTTCTTTTAGCCTTTTGAATTGTAATTTTTGTTTTATTGGCTCATCCTCTTCATTTTTTATTACCAAAAGTGAGACCTTCTTCATCTTCACTATCACTGAGATCATTATCATCTTCTATAGCAAACAAACTCTCATGATTTTTTTGACCATGCCTATTTCCTTGATGTGTCATCTCATCTTCACTATCACTGAAACCATTGCAATATCCTGATCTGTGATCTCTTTGACCACACACAAAGCACTATTCTATTTCACCTTCTATTCCAAGGAATATATGTTCTTCCTTTTCATCATCTAACTTGTCTTTATCACTGTGATATGAGCTATCACTTGCTTCTACAATGTAGTAAGATTTCTTTACCTTACGAAAATTTTTCTTCTTCTCATACTTGTTTTGCTTGTATATGTCATCTTTGTCATGCTTATGCTTTCCATCTTATTTTCTTCTATGACCCTATTTTTCATCATCACTATTTTCTTCATGTGGACACTTGTGTGCATAGTGACCAAGATCACCACACTTGTAGCATCTGACTTTCCTCATATCCCTAAAATTCCTTGAGTCCTTATTCCTTTTGATGAAGTTAGCTTCCTCATCATTAACTGGATCTCTATCTATCTTTGGAACCTTCCCTTTCTCTTTCTCTGAAGCCTTGAATGCAATCTCTTTTATTGGAACTCGATGCTTACTCACCCTCATCTCATAAGTTGTGAGAGTTCCTTGTAGTTCTTCCATTGTTAGCTTGTTGATATCCATTGTTTCTTCTATTGCTGAAACCTTTGCATCATACTTCATGGGAAGTGATCTCAAAACCTTTTGAGTAACTTTTGATTCTTTCATCTCAAATCCTAGGCCTCTCATGGTGTTAGTAATCTCATCAACTTGAAGTAAAAACTTTGCAATATCTTCAGAATATTCCATTTTCAATTCCTCAAATCTTTTTCTATGAGTTTGTAGTTTTGACAACTTTACCTTGGAATCTCCTTCATAAGTATTTTGCAACTTGGTCCACATTTCATTAGCTGAATTACATACCATGACCTTTGCAAAATATGTCTCATGTAGCCCACTCAAAATACAATTTATTGCCCTTGCATTGATCTCAACCAATTTCCTGATAGTCTTATCTACCTTGGGATCACCTTCAACCTTATACTCTTTTTCAACCATCTGCCATACCTCATATCCTTGTGATATCAAGTAGTTCTTCATTCTCATGCTCCAGAAAGCATAATTGTTATCGTAAAATAGTGGTGCCTTATTTGTAGATGATCCATTCTGTGAAGTCATTTGTGTTCTTGTAGAATCTACCCTCAAGTTGTTAGCCTTTCCGAAGGAACCCGCTCTGATACTAATTGAAGAACACAAACTTATACTGAGAGGGGGGTGAACAGTATAGCACCCACTTTTTACTTTCTTTCCAAACCAATATCAATTAATGTCCTTAATTGCAATAACTAAATATAGAAGTGTGCATTAATAACTTAGATAGCAATAGTAAGCAAGAGCACAAGTCACCACACATAATTTGAGACACAAGATTTAACGTGGTTCCCCCAATGTGGGGTACTCCACAAGATAATCTCCTTATAATATTTCACACAAAAATAAGGATCCTTATCCAATACAATGATTACTTTGATCTACTCAAAGCTAGGCAATACACTGATCTGCTCAGGTAGGCAATCCACTGATCTACTCAGCTAGGCAACACACTAATCCTAGGTAGGTAATCCACTAATGCTCATGTAGGCAACACATTGATCTACTCAGGTAGGCAATCCACTGATCTGCTCATCTAGGCAACACACTAATCTGCTCAGGTGGGTAATACACTAATTTGCTTAGGTAGGCAATCCACTGATCTTCTTAGCTAGGAAACACACTAATATGCTTAGGTAGGCAATCCACTAATATGCTCAGCTAGGCACTCCATTGATCTGCTCAACAATCTCACACAAAACTTGTCCAAATCTGCTCAACAAGCTCACACAAAACTTGTCCAAATATGCTCAACAAGCTCACACAGAACTTGTCCAAATCTGCTCAACAAGCTCACAAAGAACTTGTCCAAATCTGCTCAACAAGCTCACACATAACTTGTCCAAATATTCTCAACAAGCTCACATAAAACTTGTCCAAATATGCTCAACAAGCTCACATAGAACTTGTCCAAATATGTCTCAAAAACTATCCACAAAGTTGTCCATAAATCTATCCCAAAAGCCTTCTCAAAGGCTCAATCAATCATACTCAAGTAGTACTCAAATCTCATCCACAAATCTTATGAAGGCAAGGCTCAAATATGAACTCAACAATGAATGGTAATACACTCTTCAAAGGATGACAACTATGATCCACAATGATCTCAACTCAAATCAATCTCATAGAAGCATAAAGAGAATTGTTAGAGACTCAATATGTTCTATACTCAAATCCAATATCTTTCTCAACTCAAGGTAATCTCATAGAAGCATAAAGAGAATTGTTAGAGACTCAATATGTTCTATCCTCAAATCTCAATCTCAACTCAAATCCAGAATATAGAATAGTTTTTTTCATGGAACTTGAACAACCACTTCACACAATCACTTGACTAGGCTCAAACAACTCTTCTCAACCAACTACCACAAGGGACAACTCTTTCTTACAAACCCTAGTCCAAGCATGTATCAACCAACTCAAATGTTTCCAACAATGCTCAACCACAAATCTCACATAACAATGATACTCATGTTCTTCTCAAGTTCAAGTTCTTTGCATAACCAATGGGCTTCAACAACTATGCTTATAAAACAAGGTTTAACCACAACTCTCAAACTAGAAAACCTTGAAGCATTCAACCAACCACTTTCGAAAAGGAAACCACAATCAATCCTTTTCTCTCCAATGATATTTCAAAAATCAACCACCATAAACAAATCAATAGGATAATGTGCCCATACCTTTTATGAAGATGAAGAAACCCCTTTGGAAATATGCCACACTCAACACACTTTGAAAAAGAACAAAAAAACCTTCACTTTGAACCCCTTTACAAAAATAGAAATATCTCTTTACATACACCTTATTTCTCCATCTAATCAAGTTAATCAAATAGCCCTCGAAATAAGATTTCCAATGATATATAATATGGTATACTTCTAAAAGAGGAAAACACCAAAAAATTCTCTTTTTCTAAAAGTGCATTTCAACCCTTATATCTTGCCTTCCAAGTAAATAAAAATTTAATCAAACATTATTCCCTTAGCATCACCTTATTCCTCCAACATTAGGCAATAATAAAAAATATTCAATAAAATATTTACTTACCTCTTAGAGGGAATCAAACCCTCGTCACTGCCCACTCAACACCACAACCGCGACGCCAAAGACCACGTGAGCTATCTGCTCACATAGGACAGAGAGCAAAAATGCTCCCTATATTTTGCTGCCCTTGCTCATGCCAAAAACGTGCACCAAATGCTCTTCTTCCACACTCTACGAAAATTGAACCTGGTGGGAATCGAACGCATGCCCTGTCGCAACCAAAAACTCCATGCTTCCCAAGCTCACCGTTGGACCACGCTGTCACATCGAAGGATTTCGGGGCTTCCACTTTTTGTTCTCTTCGTTCGATTGCATAGACTTTTGAATCAAAATCCTTTGCATATATATATGCAACCTTCCTTTAATTTCACATACATCGACACCTTTAATTATTAATTTCCTTTTTATGGTGCATGGTTTTTATGACGTCGACGATGACTTTAATTTTAATTTTAAAATTTAAATTTTAATTTTAAATAATTAAAATTTAAAATAAATATTTAAAATTAAATATCTCCATCACCAGGGAACCTTTTTCGATGAAACGAAAGGCCAACCTGGGTTTTAAGAAAAACCCATTTCAAATCTGCCATCCATGGTTTTAAATAAAACCTTTTATTTTGCCTACCTTGGTTTTCACAAAAACCCTGTATATATCCATGCTCTCCAAAACTCAAAACTCAAAGTGATCCATGTGACATCAATGACAACATAAAATAACTCAAATTGCCAACAATCTCCCCCTTTGTCATTGATGGCAACACCTCTAATGCAAAAACCACAATCACTGCAAAAACCATCTCTGAGAATAAAAGTTGGTCCCCCTGACTCAATACTCTCTATGGAGGCTGCTCCCCCTAACTCAATGCTCTCTCCCCTTACTCAAATATCTCCTCCTTTGACCTCAATGGCAAAAGGGACACCTATGGGGCTAAAATATATGACTCTTAAGCTTAGCCCCTCACCACCTTCTCTCTTGAGGTGATTAATTTTGGGGTGGGAGTACTTTTAATCCCATATTACATTATTTCTTTCCTCTATCAACTTCCTTCCATGTTTTTTTGATATCCTTCTCTTGATAATTTACTTGATCTTCTTGTCTAGAACTTGTTTGACCTTCTTGCCTTGAACCTATTTGACCTTCTTGCCTTGAACCTGTTTGGAATTGAGTCCTACACCATTTTGCAATATGTCCAAAGTTATTGCAATTAAAACACTTGATATTGTAGCCTTTGGATGGTGCCCATATCCTAAATCGTTTCTTGAAATAATTTTCATATCCATTCCTTTCTTGAACCCTATATTGTGAAGCTCTATTTTCATGACCATTATGACCATGACTTTTGAATTGTGTAGCTCTAAAACCAAAACCATGTTGCTCATTTTATTTGCACTGAAAAGCTCTATGACCAATCTTGTTGCATAAGAAGCAATGTCCCTGAAAACCTTACCTTCTTCATTTGAAATTTCTTCTAGCAAAATCAAACTTATTTGATCCATAGACCCTACAATGTATAGCCCTGTATCCAAATCCATTACAAGAAAAACAATGTCCTTGAAAATCCCTTTGTTCATACCTTGGTTCCTCATACCTCTCTTGACCATTATCCTCATGATCACTTTCAAATTGTGCATTGCATCCTTGAACCTTCTTTGTATTATCTAAATCCTCTTCCTTAGTTCCTTCCTTACTTTCCTCTTCAAGAATTTCTTTTCCTTTTGAACTTGATTCACCTATCTCAAAACAAGATCCAAATTGAGTATTTGGAGCCATAGGGACTTTGGAACTTTCTTCATAATACTTAGGTTCTTCCTTGCTTTCATCTTTTAGAACTTCCTTTCCTTTTGAGTGTGATTCCCCATTCCTGGAAATGAGACCTTTGGTGCTTTAAAATAGTTTCACTCCTTCTTGACCTCTTCATCTAACGTGTCATGTAGCAAATTGCCCGTTATTACCCTTAGTTTTACATTCATCCTTTCTTCTTAGTGAAAATATCTTCTTTTGAATCATGTGATGGATCAAACTTCTCACGTATGGATCATCTCAATTTTTTGAAGTAGTTATTCTCCTTAACCTCTTGTAGTTGCTCATGGATCTCATTGGAATATTCCTTTAGTCAACGATTTTTGATTTCTTCTTTTACCCTATTAACTTGTCTAACTTTTTCTCCTTGGGTGAATTTTCCTCTTCCTTTTTTATTACCAAAAGTGAGACCCTTCTTCATCTTAACTATCACTAAGATCATTATAATCTTCTATAGCAAACAAAATCTCATGATTTCTTTGACCATGCTTGTTTCCTTGATGTGTCATCTCATCTTCACTATCACTTGAATCCATTGCAATATCCTGATCTGTGATCTCTTTGACCACACACAAAGAATTGTTCTCTTTCACCTTCTATTCCAAGGAATAGATGTTCTTCCTTTTCATCATCTGACTTGTCTTTATCACTATGATCTGAGCTATCACTTGCTTCTACAATGTAGTAAGATTTATTTACCTTACGAAAAGTGTTCTTCTCATACTTGTTTTTCTTGTATATGTCATCTTTGTCATGCTTATGCTTTCCATATTCTTTTCTTCTATAACCCTATTTTTCATCATCACTATTTTCTTCATGTGGACACTTGTGTGCATAGTGACCAATATCACCACAATTGTAGAATCTGACTTTCCTCATATCCCTAAAATTCCTTGATTCCTTATTCCTTTTGATGAAGTTAGCTTCCTCATCATTAATTGGATCTCTATCTATCTCTGGAACCTTCCATTTCTCTTTCTCTGAAGCCTTGAATTAAATCTCTTTTATTTGAACTTGATGCTTACTTACCCTCATCTCATAAGTTGTGAGAGTTCCTTGTATTTCTTCCATTGTATAGCCTTGTATCCAAATCCATTACAAGAAAAAAAAATGTCCTTGAAAAGCCCTTTGTTCATACCTTGGTTCCTCATACCTCTCTTGACCATTATCCTCATGATCACTTTCAACTTGTGCATTGCATTCTTGGACTCTCATTTGTAGTTCTAAATCCTCATCAACTTAGTTCCTACCTTGCTTTCCTCTTCAAGAATTTCTTTCCATTTTCAATTCCCTCAAATTATTCCTTTCTCAAATCGAAATTGTAGTTTTGGAGCCTTAGGGACCTTGGAATATCCTTCATAAGTACTTAGGTGTTTCAACTTGGCCACTTTCATCTTTTAGAACTTCCTTTCCTTTTGAGTGTGATTCTCCGAAGACGGCCTAAAATATGAGACCTTTCGCTCCTTTTGAATCATTTTCATCTAATGTGTCATGTAGCAAATTGGCATCCATACTTTATTGTCTTTGAAATACATTCTTTCTTCTTATTAAAATATTTTGCAGTTTTGAGCTCATGTGATGGCTCTAAGATTCTCCGATTGAACATCTCAAGTAGTTCTTCTATGATTCTCCTTGACATCTCGTTGCAATCTTGTTTTAGATCGATCTTATGTATTCTTCTTTTATCCTTTCTGACTTACACTAATTTTTGTTTACTTCTTGGCTTCATCCTCTTCCTTTTTATCCCATAGAAAAACCCTTCTTCATCTTCACTATCACTAATATCATTATAATATTCTATAGCAAACAAACTCTCATGATTTCTTTGACTATGCATGTTTCCTTGATGTGTCATCTCATCTTCACTATCACTGAAACCATTGCAATATCCTGATCTGTGATCTCTTTGACCACACACAAAGCACTATTCTATTTCACCTTCTATTCCAAGGAATAGATGTTCTTCATTTTCATCATATGACTTGTCTTTATCACTGTGATCTAATCTATCACTTGCTTCTACAATGTAGTAATATTTCTTAACCTAACGAAAATTTTTCTTCTTCTCATACTTATTTTGCTTGTATATGTCATCTTTGACATGTTTATGCTTTCCATATTATTTTCTTCTATGATCCTATTTTTCATCATCACTATTTTCTTCATGTGGACACTTGTGTGCATAGTGACCAATATCACCACACTTGTAGCATCTAACTTTCCTCATATCCCTGAAATTCCTTGAGTCCTTATTCCTTTTGATGAAGTTAGCTTCCTCATCATTAACTAGATCTCTATCTATCTCTGGAACCTTACCTTTATCTTTCTCTGAAGCCTTGAATTAAATCTCTTTTATTGGAACCTGATGCTTACTTACCCTCATCTCATAAGATGTGAGAGTTCATTGTAGTTCTTCTATTGTTAGCTTGTTGATATCCATTTTTTCTCCTATTGCTAAAACCTTTGCATCATACTTCATAGAAAGTGATATCAAAACATTTTGAGTAACTTTTGATTCTTTCATATCAAATCCTAGGCCTCTCATGGTGTTAGTAATCTCATCAAATCGAAGTAAAAACTTTGCAATATCTTCATAATCTTCCATTTTTAATTCCTCAAATATTTTTCTATGAGTTTGTAGTTTTGACAACTTTACCTTGGAATCTCCTTCATAAGTATTTTGCAACTTGGTCCACATTTCAATAGCTGAATTACATATCATGACCTTTGCAAAATTTATCTCACGTATCCCACTCAAAATACAATTTATTGCCCTTGCATTGATATCAACTAATTTCTTAATAGTCTTATCTGCATCGGGATCACCTTCAACCTTATACTCTTTTTCAACCATCTGCCATACCTCATATCCCTATGATATCAAGTATTTCTTCATTCTCATGCTCCAGAAAGCATAATTGTTACCGTCAAATAGTGGTGCTTTATTTGTAGATGATCCATTCTATGAATCCATCTATGTTCTTGTATAATCTACCCTCAAGTTTTTAGCCTTTCCTAAAGAAGCCTCTCTGATACCAATTTAAGAACATAAGCTTATACTAAGAGGGGGATGAACAGTATAGCACCCCCTTTTTAATTTCTTTCAAACCAATATCAATTAATGTCCTTAATTGCAATTACCAAATATAGTAGTGTGCATTAATAACTTAGATAGCAATAGCAAGCAGGAGCACAAGTCACCACACACAATTTGAGACACAAGATTTAATGTGGTTCCCGAAATATGGAGTACTCCACAAGATAATCTCCTTATAATATTTCACACAGAAATAAGGATCCTTATCCAATACAATGATTACTTTGATCTGCTCAAAGCTAGGAAATACATCGATCTGCTCAGCTAGGCAATCCACTGATCTGCTCAGCTAGGCAACACACTAATCTGCTCAGGTAGGCAATCCACTGATCTGCTCATCTAGGCAACACACTGATCTTCTTAGGTAGGTAATCCACTGATCTACTCAGCTAGGAAATACATTTATCTGCTCAGGTAGGAAATACACTGATATGCTCATCTAGGCAATCCACTGATATGCTTAGCTAGGCAACATATTGATCTGCTTAAGTAGGCACTCCACTGATTTGTTCAACTAGGCAATAGCACTGATCTACTCAAATAGGCAATCCACTGATCTACTCAGCTAGGCACTTGTCCAAATCTTCTCAATAAGCTCACATAGAACTTATCCAAATCTACTCAACAAGCTCACATAGAACTTGTCCAAATCTGCTCAACAATCTCACATAGAACTTGTCCAAATCTACTCAACAAGCTCACACATAACTTGTCCAAATATTCTCAACAAGTTCACATAGAACTCGTCCAAATATTCTCAACAAGCTCACATAGAACTTGTCCAAATCTACTCAAAAACTCTCCACAAAGTTGTACAAATATATCCCAAAAGCCTTCTCAAAGTCTCAATCAATCATACTCAAGTAGTGCTCAAATCTCATCCACAAATCTTACGAAGGCAAGGCTCGAAGATGAACTCAACAATGAATGGTAATACACTCTTCAAAGGATGACAACTATGATCCACAATGATCTCAAATCAAATCAATCTCATAGAAGCATAAAGAGAATTGTTAGAGACTCAATATGTTCTATACTCAAATCCAATATCTTTCTCAACTCAAGGCAATCTCATAGAAGCATAAAGAATATTGTTAGAGACTCAATATGTTCTATCCTCAAATCTCAATCTCAACTCAAATCCAGAATATAGAATAGTTTGTTTCATGGAACTTGAAAAACCACTTCACACAATCACTTGACTAGGCTCAAACAACTCTTCTCAACCAACTACCACAAGGAACAACTCTTTCTTACAAACCCTAGTCCAAGCATGTATCAACCAACTCAAATGTTTCCAACAATGCTCAACCACAAATCTCACATAACAATGATACTCATGTTCTTCTCAAGTTCAAGTTCTTTGCATAACCAATGGGCTTTAACAACTATGCTTATAAAACAAGGTTTAACCACAACTCTCAAACTAGAAAACCTTGAATCATTCAACCAACCACTTTCAAAAAGGAAACCACAATCAATCATTTTCTCTCCAATGATATTTCAGAAATCAACCACCATAATCAATCAATAGGATAATGTGCCCATACCTTTTATGAAGATGAAGAAACCCCTTTGGAAATCTGCCACACTCAACACACTTTGAAAAAGAACAAAACAACCTTCACTTTGAACCCCTTTACAAAAACAAAAATATCTCTTTACATACACCTTATTTCTCCATCTAATCAAGTTAATCAAATAGCCCTCGAAATAAGCTTTCCAACAATATATAATATGGTATACTTCTAAAAGAGGAAAACACCATAAATTTCTCTTTTTCTAAAAGTGCATTTCAACCCTTATATCTTGCCTTCTAAGTAAATAAAAATTTAATCAAACATTATTCCCTTAGCATCACCTTATTCCTCCAACATTAGGCAATAATAAAAAATATTCAATAAAACGTTTACTTGCCTCTTAGAGGGAATCAAACCCTCGTCATTTCCCACTCAACACCACAACCGTGGCTCCAAAGACCATGTGAGCTATCTTCTCACATAGGACAAAGAGCAAAAATGCTCCCTATATTTCGTTGCCCTTGCTCATGCCAAAAATGTGCACCAAATGCTCTTCTTCCACACTCTACAAAAATAAAACCCGATGGGAATTGAACATATGCCCTGTGGCATCCAAAAACTCCATGCTTCCCAAGCTCACCGTTGGACCATGCTGTCACATCAAAGGATTTTGGGGCTTCCATTTTTTGTTCTCTTCGTTCGATTGCATTGACTTTTGAATCGAAAGCCTTTGCATATATATATGCAACCTTCCTTTAATTTCATATATGTAGGCACATTTAGTTATTAATTTTCTTTTGATGGTGCATGGTTTTTATGACATCGGCGATGACTTTAATTTTAATTTTAAAATTAAAATTAAAATTTTAAATAATTAAAATTTTAACTAAATATTTAAAATTAAATATCTCCATCACCGGGGCACCTTTTTCGATGAAACGAAAGGTCAACTTGGGTTTTAAGAAAAACCCATTTCAAATCTACCATCCATGGTTTTAAATAAAACCTTTTATTTTTCCTGCCTTGGTTTTCACAAAAACCCTGTATATATCCATGCTCTCCAAAACTCAAAACTCAAAGTGATCCATGTGACATCAATGATCCATGTGACATCAATGACAACATAAAATAACTCAAATTACTAATATGTGCATCCAATAAGTATGTTGTATCCACACGATATACTATAGTGGAAATGGAAGATATTTCACATGGATTTTGTTCAAGGTTTGCTAATATCAAATTATAAGCATTAAGGCCCTTGTTGAAAATAAGCTAAAAGGACATGTTGCCATGTGGTAGGCCAAAGTGTAGATTTAGTGAAATAACAAGGGTAATGAAAAATACAAGATGGTATATGATGCTTACCAAGTTGAAAGGAAAATTCCTTCTTATTGATTACCAGCTCTAACTTATTGAACACACTTTGAAATATAGAGAGAGTTAAATGTGAAAGACTACATGGAGGAGGTTTATAAGATTGTTGTTAAAGTTCACAATAAAGTTTACCAAAAATGTGGCAAGATGTGTCAATGGATTAGAACTAAATATCTAAGATGATATCAACATGATAAAATTATAGATATTAGAGAAACCCTATTTCTAGGATTTGAAATAAGAAGATACGTTTTCTCCAAAATATTAGAACTCCTTACAAGGTACACAAAATTTAGTAAAGAAAAAAACACCAAGGCAACAAAACAAAACAAATTTGACAAGAAGATGAATTAATTTTTTTACAAATCCAAAATCATCCATCTAATGAAGACAAATTTTAATACAGAAAGAAGAATTTACAACCAAGGGGAAGGTTTAGTGATACTTGCCTTTGATGTGGTCAAGTAAGTCATGGGGCCATTGAATGCCCTCAAGCCATCAATATACTAATAGAAAAAAGAATGAGAAAAACATACATATGCTAAAATAGAAGAAAGATCAATAACATCATTGATTCACATGGAAGATCCTAAGCAAGGAGAGAACCCCATGTTGAGAAATATATTATTGATGCTAGAGAAAGAGGGAAAACTAAAGCAAAGAAAATTTAATTTTTGGCCATTTACAAGTAGTGGGAGTGTTGCAAAGCAATTATATATAGTGGCAATACTAATAATTTGGTGTTAAGTGAAATGATAGAGAAACCTGGGCTGAAAATGATAGTGTATACTAGTCCTTAGAAGATGCCATGGGTAATGTCTAGTTAATTTTTAGATTAGGTATGAAATTTGGTATGATGTAGTTACCATGGATGTTTGTCATGTCTTGTTGGGAAGACCATGACAATATTATGCAAAGGTCATTTATGATAGAAGATCAAGTATTATAATGATTGAGAAGAGTGGTAGGAAATACACCTTGGTTCCTTTGAAGGAAAAATAATATAGAGTGGTCCAAAATAACAAAGTTCTTTTAGTGACGAGCAAAGACTTATGAAGGATAATAAAAAAGAAGGATAATGTTATGTCATAATTTCCAAATGAATGAAGGTTAATACAATGCATAAGGCAAGTGACAATGCCAAAGCAAGTAAGTAAGTTACTTGAAAATTATGAGGATATTATTTATAAGGTTTTACCACTAAATAGAAAGTTTAGGTTGTACCCACCATTACTAGTTCCTTATCACTTCCTTGTAGGCCTTGGGAATCCATCATCATGGATATTATCTCAAACTTATAAAGTATTTATCTCTGATCTAGACTTGTGTTAGAAATAGAAGTGATTTGATAAAATCCTATCTCTCTAATATTGAAAAATATTTTAAAGGTGATAATAAGTAATCCATTGATATTTTATTATATTAGACATAGAAGAAATTTGAAAAGCATAACTCATTGGACTAGAACAAGATATTGAAGGGTGTTAAGATAATAACTTGCTAGTCTTATTATAATAATACAAATAAGGGAGTTTATAATCCCAACTCATTGGTCTTTAATGAGACATTAAAGAGAACTAGTAAATCAAATTTCACTAGTCTTGTATCATACATAGAAGGGAGTTTTTTTTTGTCTAGATAATAAGGGGTTGTACTTGGGTCCCCCACCCTTGAAAAATTACAACTCTCTTCTTTAGAGCTTGAGAGTTTATAAATAGATACACTTCTCATCTCAATTGAGATGCTATAGCTAGAAACCTACATCATTTTACATAAAATGTCTGAATTCTTGATTTTCATTTTCTAGATCTTTTCAATTTTTTGTATGAATACAAATATTCTAGAATTTAGCATCCTTCTTGATATTTTTCTATAGCAGCCTTCACAATACCAAAAATTCACCTCTACTATCTATGCATTGCATCTTAGTAGAGTAATATTTCCAAAACATTGCACTATCATAGTCTGCTTTACCAAATCTGGATTGCTAGTTTCCTTCCTAAAACACAAGTGCAACCACAAAAATTATAATAAATAGTTTATATGAAAATACATTATTGTTACAAAATAAAGTAGATATTACCAATGGAAAACATTAGAGTAAATATTAATCATTATTTAATTTAGGCAATCAACATTTTCTTGTCAACTTCAGCTAAACTTACTACTTCCTCTAACCAAGGAAAGGAGAATTTAACTTCATGATCCTCAATTAAAACCCCTCTATTGGCTAGCCTATCTACACATTTGTTTCCTTCCCTTAATGTATATGTAAACCTGATTTCTTCAAACTCTTTAGCAAGATCTTGAATTTCCATAATTATCTCTTGTATGTTCCATGGAGCCTTTGCTTTCCTCAAAATTGTATTTATTACTATGAGAGAATCACCTTCCATCCATACTTTATTCCATTTCATTTGTTTGCATATTTAACCCTTCTAAAGCTACCCAAGCTTTAGCTTCATTATTTGTATTAAATCCACTATTGAAAGCGTAATGAGACAAAATATCTCCTCTATTATTTCTAATTATTCCTCCTCCTACTAGTCTTGGATTTCCTTTAGATGCTCCATCAAAATTCAATTTAACCCACTCCATATCTAGTGGTTTCCACTTTATATTATTTGCCTTCTTTTTTCTTCTCTTGTACCCAATATCATAATTCCATTTAATGACTTGAATCCATCTATCAAGGCTCTCTACTTCCATATTAGGGACTGGGTGAGTTGATAGGGTTGGTTTAGACTCCTCTATGGCTAAACATATCTTCCTTTTCATTACCTCTAAACTGATTTCCTTACCTTTAAATATTCTTCTATTCCTTTCTAGCCATATAGTCCAAAGTGTTGTATCTTTTGATATATCCCATATTGTCTATAAAGCCTCACTTTTATAAGTGCTCTACCATTACTTTAACCAATATTCAATTATTCTATTCATCACCATGCATTTACCAAACATATTAAGAATACATTGCCATAGTTTCCAGACTATTGAACAATGTCCCAAGAGATGGTCTATACTCTCTCCTTCTTTTTACAAAGAACACATTGAGAGGGGCCATGAAAACCCCTTTTTATAAGGTTATCCCAGGATAAAATGCTTCTATGACCTACTAGCCAAACAAATATTTTGACTTTAGGAATGCTTGGGCTATCCCAAATATCTCTCCATATTCTAGTGATATTACTATTTTGTTGGTGTTGTACATTATATCCACTTCTTGTTGTGTATTCTCTTGAGCTATTCAACTCCCAAATCAATTTATCCTTGGCTCCCCTCAGAATAATCATAGTTGTTATCTTTCTACTCAATTGCCTCCTAGCATCAATGTCTTGTATACTTGTAAAAAATCTTCTTTCCATTTATATCTTCCTTCCTAATCCTTGTACAAAATTATTGAAACCCTATCACCATGTTTATCTTGAATCAATCTCATCCAAGGTTTCAAAATTAGATCTAAATTGAGTGGTTTTTTATCACACCAAGTATCCATCCAAATAGAAATTTTTTCTCCAATTCCCACCACCCATATTAAACCTTTAATCATTAGATCAATAGATTTTTTAAACCATTCCAAAGAGCAGAACCATTTGGTAGAGAGAATGCAGTAAATATTAAACTTGGATCATTGGGCTCAACATACTTAGAAGAATTCTTGCCCATTATCTTTGACTCTCTTTGTACAATATCTAGATTACTTTTCCCCTAAGAGCTAAGTTTGCATCTGTAAGAACTCTTAAACCAAGACCTCCCCTAGTTTTATCATCATACACCTTGATCCATTTCACCAAAGGAAATTTTCTTTTATCATGTAAACATGACCATAAAAAGGATCTCATAATATAGATTAATTTTTTTCAACTGATTTTGGCATAGAATACAATGACATATAATATGTTGGAATGGCATGTAAGATTGACTTAATTAATTACACTCTTCCTTAACAATAACCATCTACCTTTCCAAGCTGGAAGTTTATTCTAAACTTTACTAATAATTGGATTCCATTATTCTATCCTCATTCTTCCCTCAAATAAAGGCATCCCTAGATAAGTTGCTAGTAAATTTACCTCCTCCATTTGAAGTAACTTGTAAATTCTTGCTTTGATATTAGCTAGAGTGTTAAGGAAGTAAATTTTGGATTTTGTCCTATTAAATTTTTGCCCTTATGCTCTTTCATATTCCTTTAAAAATTTATTCAAAGCTCTGGCCTCATTTATCCTTACCCTTCCAAAAAGGGTTGTATCATCTACAAACTATTGATGGGTGATGTTGTCGATGTTATTACTAACCTTAAGTCCACTTATAAGTCCATATTTGTAAGCCTTATTTAAGTTCCTACTCAAAACCTCTACCATAATAATGAGTTAGTAAATCAAAATTCACTAGTCTTGCATTATACATAGAAGGGAGTTGAATAAATAAACTTATTGGTTTAGAACAAGATGTTAGAGGGGGTAAAGTTAGTAACTTGTTGATCTTGTATTTGATATAGGATTTGAACAAACCAACTCATGGGTCTTGAATGAATCAAATATAAAATGGTGTTGAACAAACCAAACTCACTAGACTTGAACAACACATTGAAGGGAGTTAATAAATTATACTCGTTGGTCTTGTATCATAATTGAATAAACCTAATTCCTTGTCTTATATGAACATGGAAAAGAGTTGTAAAAGATCAACTCATTGGTCTTAAATAATATGTTTATGGGAGTTAAGAAATTAATCTCATTGGTCTTGTGTAAGGTAATGAAGTGAGATATCCACTAGATTCTTGGGTCTAATAGGATTTTCCAATTTTGTATAAGACATTCAAGGGTAAGTTGTTGGTCTTTCTAAGATGAAGATAAGAGATGAATAAATACACTCACAGGTAGAGAATAATAGACTTCCTACTTGTCATAACCAAGCTAAATTTCCTAACATAATCAAACTATAAATGTTGCCCTAACCATAACCTAATTATAGACTTTTCCCTTTGATGCCTTGGACCACCAAAGCATTAGATCTTATATCCTTAAAATATAGATTATAAAGACCTTCATCCATTAGGCCATTGATTTATGGAGCATAGTTCCCAAGATATCTTAAGCATTGTTGTAATTTTAAATGAAATATTTGAAAGATGCAAACCTTGAGATCCTAGAACCTAGATATTAAAGGCCACAAAATTTAGAGTATGAATCTAAATGAATTGGTTTTCTTCTCTTGGAGGAAAGCAGAGTAGTAGAGAAAATAGAGTTGGAGAGGGAAGCGTATGGCATCATAGCTAAGCTCCAAGATGGGCATGACCTTGTTCTCCATGTGTAATTCATTAAGGCAATTGAGGGTGTCATTCCACTTGTTCACAACTCAAGAAATGATCACAAGTGTACAAATATTTAAATGTTGAAGCATATCTTTGTGTTTTGTACCAAATTCTTGAGCAAGGACCAAACTTATGGAGGAACTAGTGAAACAAAGAGATTTATCTATAGACAATACAAGAGGTGAAAAATAAGAAAAATATTTATTATATGATCTCTCCAATGGCCAATTTCAAATGTTGTTCCTAATTTTCCCTAAAGCTTTTGAAAAAAAACTTTTATCGTTAAGTTTTACTTTTCAACATTTTTCCAACCAAAACAATTTAGATGTCATTTTTACTTTTCAATCCTTCTAGAAACAATTTGAGTTTGAATTTTTTTTTGCAAATAAAAAGTTAATTTCTAACCATTTACAAGTAGTGGGAGCATTGCAAAGTAATTATAGATAGTGGTTATACTAATAATTTGGTGTTAAGTGAAATGATAGAGAAATTTGGGCTGAAAATGATAGTGTATCCTAGTCCTTAGAAGATGTCATGGCTTCATAATAGTCATTAATTGGTCATGAATTAATGTCTAGTTAATTTTTAGATTAGGTGTGAAATTTTGTATGATGTAGTTACCATGGATGTTTGACATGTCTTGTTGGGAAGACCATGATAATATTATGCAAAGGCCATTTATGTTAGAAGATCAAGTATTATAATGATTGAGAAGAGTGGTAGGAAATACACCTTGGTTCCTTTGAAGGACATATAAGATAGAGTGGTCCAAAATAGTAAAGTTCGTTTAGTGACAAAGAAAGAGTTATGAAGGATAATAAAGAAAGAAGTATAATGTTATGTCATAACTTCCAAATATATGAAGGTTAATACAACACATAAGGTAGGTGACAATTCCAAATCAAATGAGTGAGTTGATTGAATATTACAAGGATAATATTTACTAGGTTTTCTAGATTATCATAGGTCCCAATATCAAGATCTTGAGTAGTCTCAAATATTAGAGCAATTTAATATAAATGGCCAATATCAATGAACATAAAATTCATGTAAATAACAATAATATGAATTAAAATGGCCAATATCATTCATTCAAATAACATGAAGAAAACTTATAGTAGAATTGCTCAAACTATATACAAGCTTCAATATTCAGTGCTCCTTTGATAATACATTCTTCATACGTTTCCTGGAGGTTTGTATCCATTATATAACCTTAGAAAGGTGACTCTTGGACTCTATGACTATTGCTCTTCCCACATATCTGAGCAATAAAACCTTTCCTATTCCTTGTATAAGATAAACCTCTCATGCCTCTTGGCTTCTCATCTTACCACTTGTATACATGACTCTTGATTGTCTTTTTACTCTTGCACACTTTATTCTATGATACTTGCATACTCCTACTTGCGCACTTGTAAAATTTACTACATGACACTTGTGCACATACTTGCACACATTATTACATGACACACGTACACTTTCTCACTCTTCACACTTACATGCATAATTACATGACACTTGTGCACATCTTGCACATAGACACATACATAAGGGAAATATAAATCACACTCCTAAACTATAGACTCAAACTCTATTCTAATATTAATATTTGTACCATAGGTACCATGGGGGTACATTAGCATGTACCAAATAATGTAATATTCTCCAACACCTCTGTATTACATTTTTTGGTCATTGAAAACTTTTAGTCTTCAATCATTGTCTTCATCTCGCACCTTCTTTTTCCACTAGTTTTGACATTTCATATGATTCTAGTGCTAATTCAATTTTATCTCTTGTATCATTGTTGGTACTGTATTTTCTATAATTATGATGATTTCAAAAATTTGCTTCAATAATAAACTATTTGAGTACCTCATCCAATGCCATTAGTAAAATTTCCTTTATAATATTCCATTCATGGACATCATTCCATTTATACCAACATGTTCTTTTGGTATGATTATGACTCCCACAATTAGGCAATGAGCCTACCTCCAACAATATTTAGTCTTATGTCTAAACTTATTATTTTGTTTAAAGTTTATTTTTGGATAAAGTTTGACAAGAACATAAAATTTATCAAAAAATAAACTTTAATAATATCATTCTATTTTGTTTAAAGTTTGTTTTTGGATAAACTTATTATTTTGTTTAAAGTTTGTTGTAAGTTGGAGTGCTAGAAAACATTAGTTTGTAGTTATTTTTTTATATCATAGTAGATTCATAACTTGTTTTATCTTCATTATGAGCATCTTCAATGCATTGCTTAAGAATCATAAAAATGATATTTTTAGCTTCATTTTTACTAATTTGAATATGCATTTTTCCTTTTTCTTGAGCATTCATTCTTCTTTGCCATCTATTTGTTTCTTAAAAAAAAATCCTTTGGAGTAGAATTCCTTATTACTCCAAATTTCAAATTTTTAATTTCGCAAATCAAATTCTCCAATATAAATTTTTTTCAAACAAATCTTCAAATTTCACAAATCAATTCCTTTGGAGTTGGAAATCTTACGGCTCCCAAATTTCAAATAAAAAATTCTAATTTACAAAATTTTAACCAATCAAAATTTTCAAATTTTCTTTTGGAGTAGACTTCCTTAGCTTTCCAAACTTTAATCAATTTTAATTTTTTTAAAAATCAAGTTTTTGAAATAAACAAATTCTATCAAATGTAGAATTCCTTTTAACTCCCTAATTTTAACTTTTCAAATGTTGGAAATGTGTTGAATATTTTCCATGTTAATATATTTGGGTTAATATATTTGAACCCGGTATAATTGGGAAAATTTGACCATGGTTATATATTTGGGTTAATATATTTGAACCCATGGATTATTTTATTTGGGTTAATATATTTGAACCCATGGATTATTATATTTGGGTTAATATATTTGAACCCATGGATTATTATATTTGGGTTAATATATTTAAACCCATTGATTATTTTATTTGGGTTAATATATTTAAACCCGGGTTTTGTGGCCATGATATTGTAAAACCCCTTGTTGTGTTGTTGGTATATAAAGCAACACTTGCATGAGGGTTTGGTGTATGTGAGAGACTGAATAGTGAATGTCTGAACACCCCCCAAAGGGGGGAACACAATGTGTAGTGAGGTGTGCGGTTGTGTATGTAAATATTTTTTGGATGGAATAAATGAAGGCCTGGTTATTTTCTTCGTGGATGTAGCCCATATTGGGTGAACCACGTAAATCTGTGTCTCTCTTGTATTGTGTTATTCTTTTATGTTTTATTTCTGTATTTAATTATTGCTCATGTTTTATTATTTAATCCTAACAACTGGTATCAGAGTGAGGTTAGGGTTTTATTTACTTGAAAGGAGGGTTTCCTAGTTCGAGTGGGAGCAATGGTAGAAGAAGGTAAGTTTAGGGTTGAGAAGTTTAACGACCAAAATTATCAGCTATGGCAATGGTGGAGCTGGTGAACTTTGATAGTGGTGGAGCTAGTGAGCTCCAATAGCGGTGGATCTGGTGTGCTCCGACAGTGGTGGATCCGATGAGCTTTGGAAGTGGTGGAGCTGGTGAGCTATGGGAGTGGTGGAGCTGGTGTGCTTCGATAGTGGTGGAGCTGGTGTGCTCTGGTAGTGGTGGAGTTGGTGTGCTCTAGTAGCGATGGAGCCAGTGTGCTTCAGTAGTAGTGGAGCTGGTGTGCTTTGGTAACGATGGAGCTGGTGTGCTTTGGCAACGGTGGAGCTGACATTCTATGGTAGTGGTGGAGTCGGTGTGCTCTTGTACTCTGGAAATGGTGGATCCAGAGAGCTATGGTAGCAGTGGAGCTGGTGAGATCCAATAGCGGTAGAGCTAGTGAGCTTCAATAATGGTAGATCTAGTGAACTTCGAAAGTGGTAGATCTAGAGTTTAAGGCTGGAAATGCTTGTTCTAGTGGTTTTATTACAAAGTTGCTAAAAATATCTAAGATGGTTTATTGGTTGTACCACAAGTTTTTGGGCAACTATTAACTACTATAACTAGTGTAGCTTGTACCTGAAGAAGCTACTATAACTGGTGTAGTTGTGCCCAAAAGAGATTGGTGTGGATGCTAGTGGTGGTTTCTTGGTGTAATGTTCTTAGAGTTAGCTCCAGTAATATTTGTAATGTTTTTTAAAGTGGTTTTTTGGACTATTTTGTTACCTTGTTAGTATATGGTTGAGGGTAATAGGTGAAGCTAATATGTTTAGATATTGCACATGCAGTGGGAGTAGTTAGCAGATATATGTCCAATTGACAGTTGACAATGGTAGTTTTCAGACCTTATGGAAAGTATTCAACAAGTGGGAGATTGTTGAAAATGTGTTGAATATTTTCCATGTTAATATATTTGGGTTAATATATTTGAACCCATGGATTATTATATTTGGGTTAATATATTTGAACCCATGGATTATTTTATTTGGGTTAATATATTTGAACCCATGGATTATTATATTTGGGTTAATATATTTGAACCCATGGATTATTATATTTGGGTTAATATATTTAAACCCATGGATTATTTTATTTGGGTTAATATATTTAAACCTGGGTTTTGTGGCCATGATATTGTAAAACCCCTTGTTGTGTTGTTGGTATATAAAGCAACACTTGCATGAGGGTTTGGTGTATGTGAGAGATTGAATAGTGAATGTCCAGACACCCCCCCAAAGGGGGAGGAACACAATGTGTAGTGAGGCGTGTGACTGTGTATGTAAATATTTTTTGGATGGAATAAATGAAGGCCTGGTTATTTTCTCCATGGATGTAGCCCATATTGGGTGAACCACGTAAATTTGTGTCTCTCTTGTATTGTGTTATTCTTCTATGTTTTATTTTTGCATTTAATTATTGCTCATGTTTTATTATTTAATCCTAACATCAAAAATCAAAATTTTGAAATAAATTCAATTAAAAAAATATTTTTCAAAAACTTTATAAAATCTTATTGCTCTCCCTTTATTAAAAAATCAATGCAATTTAAATTTCACTTAAGCACTCATTCAAAATAGAAGTATTTTAAATCATACCTTATGAAACCTTCACCATATTCTCTAGACATCGTCAAATACTTCAAGTGGCAACTAAATTGCTAGGGTGCTCTCCAATCACCGTCATCCAATTATCTTCAAAATTCTACCAAATTTGAATAAAACTTGAGATGTTTCAATTTATCCAAAAGTATTATGAATATCTTAGGTGCTAATGTCTCAATTTTTCTTAGGGTGCTCATAGGTTTTACAATGACACTCAATAAATTTAGCACTTAATATTTTTTTAGAGCTCAAATATCTCTAGCACTTCAATCTATCAATTTCTTTTGCAACACAATGGTGCTTACTTCTTAGATGATCAATCTATTCTAATGCTTAGTTTTCTCTAGCACTCCAACTTACAACCAGTTCTACTACTACTCAATGATGCTAAGGTGCTCAATCTATTCCTATGCTTAGTCTTATTTTGTGCTTCAATCTATCAATTGCTTCTACAACCAATGGTGCTTAGACACTCATCTATTCTAGTGTCCAGTCTTCTAGTGCTTCAACTTTTAGCTACTACATGATGCAATATTACTTAGATGCTCTTAGTCTTTCCAACACTCAGTCTTCTTTGATGCTTCAACCTTCAACTACTTTTGCTACTATGTAATGGTACTTCTATGAATGCAATGACACTTAGTCAACAAATAATTATCTTAAGATGGATTTCGACCTCCTTTAGCTCTATGTTCTTTATAATATATGCTTTTGGATTTGTCTCAATCATAGGGCCTTTGCCTTATTTATATATTCTTCAATAGGTAGACACAAGATGCTTTAGTGGCTCCCTTCTATGTATCCATGCTTCTCTACTAAATATCTCATGACTTGGGTAGCTCTTAATGGCTCCCTCTCAATTCTAGTTATCTCACAACTTGGGAAGCTCTTAATAGATCCTTCTCTAATTCTTCTTGACATCTTCCAATTTGATCAACTTTCTACTAACTTTCAATTTTATTTTACAAAGACCTCTACTCATGGTAGTATGAGCTTACTTTTCAAGCTTCCTTTCCTTTGGCCTTAAATAATTTCTTAAATATGAATTATACTAAAACATTTTATTCCTTAGTTTGGTCCTTCTATAACTAGTGCAACTTAATCAGCCCACACTCTTCCAATATCTTCAATGGGGGATTTATTTTTTGCTTACACAATATCAATCGTCAAATAATTTTATAAAGTCAAGTTAATCAATAATTTGACATTATTTTGGCCTACATTTCCTTCATGTGGCCCTTCCTCCAAATTCACACCAAAGTTTTCCTTTGATGCTAGCTCTTCAATATTCATACCAAAATCAATTGGTGCTAGCTTTAAAAACTACTCATACTAGCTCTAAATATTATCACTCTAGAATCAAATATTCACACCAAAAAATATTTTTGATGCTAACAATAAAGACTACTCAAAGTAGCTTTGATAGAGTCTATACAATGTAGCTTTGATATAACTATTGGCTTTTTAGACAAATTATCATAGGTCCCAATATCTAGGATCTTGAGTAGTCTCAAATATTAGAGCAATTTAATATAAATGGTAAATACTAATGAATATAACATTCTTGTAAATAATAATAATATGAAGTAGAGTAGCCAATATCATTCATGCAAATAACATGAAGAAAAATTACAATAGAATTGCTTAAACTATATACAAGCTCCAATATTCAATGATCCTTTAATAATACATTCTTTATACATTTCCTCAAGCTTTGTATCCATAATATAACCTTATAAAGGTGAATCTTGAACTTTATGACTATTTCTCTCCTCACATATCCGAGGGATGTAATATTTCCTATTCCATGCATAAGAGAAACCTCTCATGCCTCTTGGCTTCTCATCTTGCCACTTGTATACATGACTATTAACTCTTTATTTACCCTTGCATACTTTAATATATGACACTTGCACACTTTACTACATGACACTTATGCACACACTTGCACACATGATCACATGACACTTGTATACTTTCTCACTATTCACACTTGCACATATAATTGCATGACACTTGTGCAAATCCTGCACATAGACACACACATAATGGAAATATAAATCATACTCCTAAACTATAGACTCAAACCCTATTCTAATATTTACATTTGTACTATAGGGATACATTAGCATGCACCAAATAATGTAATATTCTCTAACACAAATGAGAGGGTAGACTACTTGACCATCATTAAAGAAGAAAATAAGAGTTTGAATTTCTCTAGATGTACCCCTAGTGCTAGAGAAGCCTTGGGAGGGCTTTTTGCTTAGCAAAGACCTTTGAGCCACTTGAAAAAGATGTAAAAATGATATAGTAATTTTTCTACTGCATATGCATGAGAAGATGTCCTAATTGGTTATGTTCAACAAAAAGGTTGTAAGGAGAAAACCTTGATAGACATTGTTGAGTGGAAATTTTGCCCAATAGTATAATTACCATCACAATCAGGGAATTAAAATGAAAACCCTCTCTTGCAAAGAAATATAAGATTTCTCCAAGGTTCCTTTTAGCATAAACAAATATGTTCTTGAGAGTATGTGCAAATGTGTAAATTTGTATAACATTAATGCTAAAAATACCTCAGTAGTTACAAGTAACCTGTTAACAAGGGGCCTGGTTTATGTGATTGGTGACATGTTTTTATTGTTCATTGATGTAAAAAGGGTTTGATTTCCCTTATGTACAAAAATAAATAATGAATGAGGCTGCTCCTAATTCATTTTTTATCTTTGGATTGATGTGACTTATCCCTGAAAACCCATGTTAGTGTATTCCTTTTACTTCAGATTAAACTGTGAAAGTTAGCAAATGTTGTGGAAAATCCACTTCATTTTATCTATGCCTTAATGTGAGATTGGAAGTTAGTATTTGGTGTTAGCAGGTTTATTTTATCTTCAAATTAAAATCCTAATGTTAGCGTGTTAATAAATGCTATGAAATTCCACTTCATTTTTATTTACACCTTAATGTGAGATTGGAAGTTAGTAAAGTCAACAATTCCTTTTATCTTCAAATTATGATATGAAAGTTAGGAAATGTTGTGGAAGATCCACTTCATTTTATCTGAATATTAATATGAAATTGTAGGTTAGTAGACCCTCCCTTTGAGCACAAATTTTATCTTGATTTTAATGAATGCTAAAACTTGTGCAATATGAACTCATTTTATCCCTTGAAACGAAAAAATATCCAAGTAATTACTTGTTTTAATGCCTTTCAAAATTAATTACTTGGATGACTAATGACTGCAAAATCCCAGGTTAAATTTATGGGTAAAATAGAACCCTGGGATTTTGAGTATGATAATGCTTGGTAAAGAAATAAATAAAATGAAGCAAAAATGAGTAAAAAACTAATGTAAATGCTGAAAATATCAGAAAACAAAACACTGTTAGTGTGATGCTACCCTATCCTACAAAATCAGAGATAACAAGAATTTTTTAATGTAACCTAATTCATCCGAAGCTGCATTTTGCAGTCTAAAATTAATTAGGTCCAATCTTCTAAGGAAAACAACATGAACTCCATATTCTTAAACATTCGACATTGCTACCATTAAACTACATAAAATATTGTCTATAAAGCTGAAAGCATGGAAGACAAGAATAAAACTGTTAGCTCAAAACACACAAAAATATCTCCTCCAACTCTACTTACAAGGTGTAAATTTTTGAAGCTTTTGCATTCCAAAAATATAGTCTTTACTTACAAAAATTTCTAGCCTTTGTTCCTTGGTACGCATGGATATTTAAAATATTTGAAAGCCTACATATTGGATTTCCTCCACCTTTTGGCCTTCCGTTTCTCTCTCGTACCCACTCATTTTTTGTTGTTATTTATAATTGTTGCTTCCATTCGCTGCAATAACACCTTTGTTTTTATTTGCCTTTCACCTTTTGATGTGAGGCACTTTATTCCCTTTAAATTTTTATTATCTATATTTTTTTAATTTATTTTGAACTTTTATTTAATGTATTCATAGACCGATTTTGATCACCAATTCATGACCTCAAAGAGGCCATAACAAAACTCTCCTGTGCGACCTTAGCCTTGACTATCAAACCCCAATAACCTCAGTGCTTTAGAGGTTACATCCTTCTCTATGGTGGCCTTAATGATCCATCTCAATCAGTGCATATCGATTACCTCCTCGAATGAACAATCATTGACATCTTTCTCGTGATGGGAGTAGCCATAGATGGGATCCACAGATTGTGCACTACTTATTATGCTACCTTCAAATTTAGGATAAAATGTGTTGTAAAAGCCTTATTTGAATCCTCATCCTTTGCTCCAACAATCCACCAATATTAGCATTGTTCGTGTCCTTGGACACCTCCACTATTCAGTGCGATTTCAACCTAATCGAACACCCATCCAAACTGCCTATATCACTGCCCTAGGTTTTACTTACATTTTACAAATAGTACATATTCTATCATCTACCTGCAATACTTCCACACTGTTCGTTGCACTGTGTACCATGTAACTATTCCATGCCTATACTAACTACTTCATTGTTGTCATATTGATAACGCTTCTAGGGCACCTTCAAACATTATCTGATATCTGCACTAAATATAGTCATGATAATAACTATAATGAAAATGTCCTTTGAAACCCCAAATTCTATCCCTAGTCGACGTCCATTCCCATAGTTCGCTCCCATCACTGCATCTTAAAATGATATATAATATGCTATGGCTCACATGAAGATTTGATTTATCGATGCCATATTTTCCCTCACTACACCATTACATGTCTACATCATAACGTTCATGATTCCTCCATGAAGGCCATTATACCATCCACAATAGGATTCAAATGCATTAATGTCAGACTGATAATACTATTTTCTTCGTATTTCATCAGTTTATCTCGATAGACCTTGACATTTGAACAATCTCCATAAGCTCTAGAATAGCTGCTCGAGAATTCTATAAGATATACATGATCATTATTATTGCCATCTATGGAATCAAATAACTTCTTTCAACTCATTCAGCCCAGAAAGAAAACCCTAGTGTCATTCCTTTAGGTATCTTCGAATGGAGCAGGTTTTGACAACACATTATTGTCTCTCACTACTCGTCAGATATCATCAATGTCTGAAACAACCACAATATCCATATAATGGATCTTTTGCAATAAGATAAGGGTCATCATATTTGTTTGCATGAATAATTAAAATATTGATCTAGGCTTGAGTGGTGATTTACATTGTGTGGTGGATTTCTAGGACCATAATCATCTGACAGGTGAAATTCCAAAATATTTGGGAGCCTTAGTGAATTGATGCTTCCATAATTTTCCATCTCTCTACCCAGTGAATATACTAAATCCGACCATTGCGATTACTTTTAACCATCCACATACTATCACCAAGGATAAATAGCTTCCTTTGCAGACCTACATGGCCTCACTGCGAGCTCCTCTTTATTGGATGTCTCCTCGTTGCTCATCATTGCCACTATCGACATCATGTATAGTAGACATCTTCAGCAACCACTGTCACCTATGGTAGCCATCTTCAATGACTGTGTTTGAATGTGTTGCTACTCTACTGATGGGCCTCCAAATATTGATGAAATAATGACTTGCTACCTTTGGCTAGGTTTGGGTCCTTTCTATAGTCCACCGTGGAGTCTACGTCGCCATCTCTTACGTGATGTGTCATGTACTAAATGGCCTTTATAGGCTTTGTCAAACCATCCATTGAATCCTATACACATATGCAATTTCATCATCACTTTACTTTATGTCACTACCTCCAACTCCATCATGCAACAGTGCTCGAGTTTTAGTCCCCTTCATTGCCTAGTCGCTACCACATCGTTGCTAGTTCATTGTTGAGTTTGAGTCACTCGTCCATGTTCAGGCTAGGCATGCAACGTTCTCACCATCGGGTAGTCCACGTCCACGAGTGCCATCATGTTAGATCATGTCATGATATTTACCACATCGATTAGTGGTCTTTTGTCTATCCACCCACTTTGCCAGCAATATCTCACCACACTGCCCACCATATATTTATTGTTAGTTCTCAAATAGTCCATCGTCATCGTGTTCCATTATGTTGGGGTAATCAAAGTCACCGTCCACATCATTTAGATTACACCCTCGACTGTTCATCCATGTAGATCCTAGTCCACATCGTGTTGGTATTACTTTATCATGTTGTGCTATTGATTATTCATGAAACTTAAAAGAAATGAAAATGTGATTGGCCCTCATATGACCACGATGTAAAGTGCTTTAATTCATTTTATCTTGAAGTATTTTGGGTAGATTTTATCTTCTTTTGGTTAAGTAGATTTTAAACAAGTTTTATCTTGCATTATTAAACCCTGCTTTGAATATAAAATAGAAGATTAAAATCTATCTTTGGAAATGCAAAGTTTGAATGAAGATTGGATTCATTTTAGCTTGCTTGGTGAATGAAAAAAATAAATTGGCATGACAAACTTCAAAATGTAATAGCCTTGAAATGCCACATAAATTACCCCTCTTTGATGAAATTATAATTTTCATAAAGAGACGTTAATTTATTGCTTTAAATACAATGGCCTTTGGAATACCATATAAATTACCCCTCTTTAATAAAACTATAATTTTCATAAAGAGAAGTTAATTTATTGCTTGAAAATGAAATGCAAAGCTTGAAATTTGATTTACCTTCAAAATGTGAAATTATGTCAAATTTCGAAATTACAAAATTCCTTATAAAATAGTAACTTTGAATAATTTTTATAATTTCGAAATGGCTTCAAAATGAAATCGAACTTGCATAAGATGAAATGTTAAAGCTTATTCTAGAGACCCATGCATCTATTTTTGAATTTTATTTTTTAAATTTTATTTTATTTTATTTGCAATGGTTAAAAAATGGAAAAGGGAAGGGTTAGAAAAATAAAAATAAAATCTGGAATATGGACCAAAATATGGAAAGTGACCAAAGAGGAACTACATAACCCTAATCCGGCCTACGCTGCAAAAAACATTAGATCCTAAATATAAACACAATCAGGTTAGACCTACATCCACACAATCTAAGATCCGGTTATGGCGAGAGTCTAAGGAAAAACATGCATTAAAAATATTCCAACAATGCTACCATATTCATGCATAAAACACCATCAAATATTTCTAAAGTATTTGGAGAAAAATCTGCAATACAAGCATTATTTTATTCAAAATATGTCCTTCCTGCATACAAATGTGAAGCCAGAATGTTGGCAGTAGTTTGTGAGCCTTCCAATATCCCTCCACCTTGACTCCTGTTCCAAAACTTCCAGCCCCTATTTTGTGTTTCCAATGCATATTTAAAATTGCAAAAAAGATGCCTGACTCTTCACTTCATTTCCCTTTCATTTCTTTTTATTCCATTTGGTTTGATTCATCTCTTTCTCCCTTGAAGGTGAACAACATTACTCCTGCTGAGTGACATGTGTAAATTATTCCCTCAACTATTAAAAAATAAAATGGATTTATAATTATTTTTGATGATAATCCATTCGCATTAATTTAGGCACATCCTTCTAGTTTATAACCGCTATGCATTACGTTGTTGGGCTTATTTGTACTGTACTCATAGCAAATCTACATTGAGCATTTCTTGCATGTTCTCCATTTATTTAATTTTTTGTATGACGGGCGTGAACATATCATGTCAATATTATCCCTCGCATCCATCGACGCATGCATTGATGATGAGTTTCACTCAACCAATTAAATATAGCATTCAATCACATCTTAGGATGAAGGGCATGGAGACTAGAAGACCACTAGTAGAACACGTGGTCGACATCGGTGAAATCCTTTCACTTGGACACCACAAACCTGTTTAAATGAGCACCTCATGATTTCATACGTTTCTCATCTACTGCCACAGGGGCATGTTTTAGGATACATCGCTTTCTTGAAGCCATATTCTTCTTTTAGGATGTTGTTTACCCATGCCAACAACACAGGTAATATTCACCACTACACTGCACCTGGCTGTTTTGCTGCGATAACATCTATTTTTAATAATTTTCTTCATTCTACGTGAATTGGACTCTTTGTATGTTTATGTAGTAGCTATCCATGGTACCCAAATTTCTTGTTTAATTCACGTAAACAAAGCTACCTCGAACAACATTATTTTATGCTTGACAACTCAATGCAAGATGTTTGATCACCCTCCTCATGTTTCATATTATGTGAGCCATAGACGTATTCTAGCATACCTACATTCATCTTCATTAGCCCCTTCATTCCATTGCCACTATCGCGTTGATGCTCGCTCATGGCCTCTTGCCACAACGCATGATTGTCAACGTACACATATTATGCCTTGCACCTATGTGTTATCCTGCATGGCCATCTACCTGTCCGCCTGCAACCAACATGTGTGAAATATCCATGGTATCTTCCACACAAATGCATTCATGTTCATAGCCAGTCCCACTACTGATCCTGTTAGCATGTATGTGTTCTCAAATCACCTAGCATCTATACCAGTGCTATCCATGCAATATTATTCCCTTGGTTATCCATTGTGTGCCTTCAACAACACCTTCTATCATTAGAAACCTCATCGGTGAGCACGTCTTCATTCTTATCATCACACTTAATGACGTAGAAGTCCTTATTGCCAATGCATGCACCGTAAGTGGGTCCCACCCATGGATCAGATACCTCCATGTTCATCATGATTTCACAATGTGTCCATATGGTAGTTTTCATTAGTCTATCGGTAACCCAATGCATCCATCCACGTCACCATCGATCTATTGTACATCATGGTTAAAACTTAACCCAATTATCCATGTCGCTACTTTTACCATGTTATCATACCTATCCACATCAAGGATCCCCAATCTTGTTTCCAAGTCTTCTATCCATTGTCCATCCACATTAGTCTCGAGGGTTGCACCCTCTATCCATAATCTAAGTCAATATCCATAGTGTAGCTCCACCTATTAGCCCCACGGGTTGGTATACACCACATCAAATCTGTGCACCAATCTTCCACACTATCCAACATTATAATCATAGAGGTTCTCTTACATGGCGTAGCATGATCTACCCTTAAATAATGCCACAGCCCATGTGCATGGCTTCTCAAATGGTATCATAGAGTGGTGCTTTATGGAGGCTTTCATCATGATCTTCCAAATTTTATTTCTATTTTGATCCCACTTTCGGGATATCCCAGACGTATGATGGTATAACATGTCGAAGATGCACAAGAGTGCCTAACCACCTGGTGGTGGTTTGTTCCCCACTTTGACCACTTTGAACGTGTTGTGACAATGGACATAAGTCCCTTCGCAATCACCTACACCATCCATCGATTTATGTGGAAGACTACGCCTTGGAAGCTACCATGTCATTGGTCTATGTACGATCAGGTCTTTCTAACCTCGTGCCACTAGTCCAAAACCGACTACATCACCACTCGTTTCAAGAACTGCACCACTGCTTATCCCCTGCCAATACACCCACAAACCATTAGCTTAATGAATATGAAAGTGAACAACATCATTTTAATATTAAAAAATGAACAATATCCCTTTTAAAAAAAATTAAAGGCTTACCTTTTAAAGTGGACGATATCTCTTTTTAAAATAATGAAACGTTTTCCTTTTATTATTATTATATATATATATTAATAATTTTTTTATTCATTCCTTTATTTATTTATTACTATTTTTTATTTCATATGTAACATATACATATGTGTTTTTTTAATTAAATTTTTATTTTTTTATTTTTCTATTTGAAATTTGATTTGACTTACCCTAAAGTTTTGAATTTATGCAATTCAAAAATAAAAGGGAAAGGCAAAAAATAAAACTAACATTTAAAATCAAAACAAGTAACCAAAACTATCTAAACCTAACCAACACACAAAACATTACGAAAGATATAAAAGGAAAACTTAAAACAACATACAAGCCTATCCAAACTATCACATAGAGAAACCAAACCCTATAACTGACAACACGCTAGACACTCTAGAAGAAGACAAGAAGGCACTACTCAACAAGGAACCTTGGAAATGAAATTGCAAACATCAAGGATGGGACCTATCAAAATTATCGCTCCAAGGATACCAAAATGCTCAAAAACACAAAATTTAAGGTGGATCCCCAATTTTGGGGCTAGTTGTACGACAGTCACAACAAATGGTGACTCTGTTGGGAAATGCTCCTAAGCATTTTGGGTGAAGAACCTAGTTCTAAAATAAACAAACCAAATATTAGAAGAGAAATATACATCGTCTAGCAACATCCAAAGAAGATGGGGGTAGACAACTTCAAACAAAAACACATGAATCATTTTCTTGCTTAGTGTGTGTAAACGTGAGTTCATTTTGCATGCTTGAAAAACATCCAAACTCCATCACCTGATTAGCATTAGGCTATGAAGTATTGCTCCCAACAAGAATTTTATAGACAGAGCCCTACTACCAGTCAAGCGTCCATAGCCCCGGTAGAGTTTATCTACATTACCCATGGTTTAATTGATATTTTGTAATACCCTTTTTTTTAACAAGCTTTGTCTAGATAAAGCCCTACTTCCAGTTAGGCGTCTATAGCCCCGATAGAGTTTATCCAAACTTGGTGACTAATTTTAGCGTGTTTTCCTTTGCTTGCTTTTTTTTATAAGGCCTTGCAAAAGTTTATGCACCACATGGGTTAGCAAGAACATTTGAAGTTAGAGATAGAGAATATTAGATCTTTGCCTTAATTTGCAAACCACAATGATTTCATCCTTCAAGATTTCAAAGCATGCACCTTAACATGATGTGTTTGTGTGTAGCTTTACCAGAATGATTCAGTGTTCCAACATTCACTATCTTAGTCCCAACATCTAGGAGTAGTTACTAAACAACTTCATCCTCTTTTCCTTGATCCACATGGTAGGTAATTCACCCTTCATGACAAAGGAGCACAAAAAATAATCAAGAGGCCATAAATTAGTAGCTACCACAAAACACTACCACAAATCAAGGGAACAACCGAAAATACAAAACTCGTAAACCAAAACTTGGAAATAAACCCAAAACTTGACCTAATGCAAACTGACAAGAAAGCAATCACAAAACTTACCAAAACATGGGATTACACACAAAAGCACCACACAAAAAAAACTAAAAGCAAACACACAAAAACCAAAAGCTATATACAATAATGTACAAGGTGATGCAAAAAATTGGGCTATCATTTCCCTGGATCCCAAACATGATTAGCACACTTTAAAAGACACATATCATGATACACATACCAAGCTTTACAAAAATCCAACCAAAGTAAGATTAGGCCAAACAATATAACAACCCTCATTTTACCTCTCTCACCCCACCAATTTGATCTAGTTCCATTAGCAATCCCATAGTGGAGTTTCAAATCATCAAATTGATAAGACAATAACTGATTTTTAATTCTTTCTTGTCTATTCCTTAAAATGAAGATTTCATAATTCAATTCCTAATTTAGAATTAGGCTTTCCTTTTCAAATATGAGGTCATGCAAATAGGAGCATATTTCTAAAAATTTCCAGGTCAAGTCATTTTCTGTTTATTTAGTCCAATCATGCGTATGTAACAATTTGCAATCATCTAGGATATCTACTAAATGAGGATCATTATAAGTTTTTATCCTAGATTCCATTATCAATTGTTGATGAATTTGATTTAGTAACTCAAAGGCATTTGCTTCCATTTCACTCATCAAAGCAATCTTATTAGTGGTGTGAGGATTAGTTAACTCAAATTCTTTATCAACCACACATGGCATTTCATCATTGATAGCATTTGAATCCAACAACCAATTAGGTAAACCTTCACATTGATTTCAAATTGTGGAACACAAAAGGTGAGATTTTACCTTTAATACACTTTCATTTACCAATACTTGGTGAGTCATTGTGATTTCTTCCTTTTTCTCATGATCTCTATCATTGTCATCTTGTAGCTCTTCATCTTCATCCATGACTTGTTTATCAAAAACACCAAAATTAGGCACCCAATTAAAAATATGTCCATAATTTTCAAACCATAAGTCTTGTCTATCTAGGGATGTGTCAAATAACACATATCCCTAATCAACCACTTGAGTTGTTTCAAATAAAGCAATATTTTCATTTGGATCATCAATGATATCAAACCCAAACCATTCAGGTTCTAGAATTTCCTCTATTTGAGGTAACATAGGTATTATAGGATCCTTAGGTGAAACAATGCTTTCAATTTCTTGCACCTCAAATGGGAACAAAGTGAGTGATTCCCCTTATTTGTCTAGAATGGTAGGATCATTGTATTTCTGAAATATTTGATGAGATTCCATCTCTTCTTTCATGCCATTTTTATATTGTTCAAGAATTGTAAAATATTTAGGTGAGATAGAGATTTTAGCATCCTGCATATCAAGCAAAATAGACATTTCATCAGTAGGAGTGTGAGAAACCAATGATTCCTCATATCTTTCTTGATCATTATAATAATTATCTTCTAAAAACAAGTGATGAAATTCTATTGTGTCTTCTGGTGATTCTTCAGGTTCATCTATTGATTCTTTTTCAAATTCCCTTTCACACTTTCTGAGATTATCCCAATCCTCACTTGTAAATAAGGACTCTAAGCCTTTTATTTCTAGCTTATCACAACTTGGCTCATGTTGGCTTTCTTGATCATCCACTTCAATAATTTCATTTGAGTTTCTAAAAAATCTTGAATTGGCATATATTTCAATGCTAGTCATATCTAGACCTTCTCCATTATCTAAGGGAGCATCAAATGGAACATCATTGAAATTTGTATCATGAACTTGATTTATAAGATGATTTGGAAGTGTACTTTGAGGCACTTGTTCTTGTAATGGAACCATATCCGTACTAAGTTGTTGGACTACCCTTTCTAGGTCTTTTACCTTCACCTCAAGTTTATTGGATTGAGCGGTAGTAGTGGTGGGCTTAGTTGGGTTCCAAAAACTTGAAATGTTTTGATTTGGTACCATGTTTTGATTTTGAACATTTTGATCTTGTAAGGTGTTTTGAGCTTGAAAATATGGATTTGGAAATGGATTCAAGCTCTGTATGGGTGTTGGTATCGAGAATGTGTTCAAGGCCTGAGCATTCATTGTTGTGACTCCATGAGTGGCCAATTGATTCTCTAATCGAAATGGAGTGGTTGGATGGATAGATGTATTCGAATAAGCGGAGGTGGAAGGATAAATGGGCATGGTATGGTAAAATTGATTGTAGGGCAAAGCATTCAACATCGTATTATGTTGTGTCTCTACTTGGTTTACCATTGGGGTTTGATTGTAAGCTCCTAACTATCCTACCATAGGTAATTGCTCCATCCCTACACCTTGTGGCCTTAGTTGTTCTACTATTATGGCCTTTGTGTAGGCCAAGGTAAGAGTAGTGACCAAAGGATTTATCCTAGTGAACATGGCGAGCAAGGGATCCAAGGCCCCAAAGTATATCTGAAGAGCAACATTTTCCAAAATAACAAAGGGAGTAGTCAATCTTGCATAGAGCTTTTGAAATCTCATGTTGAACATTCTCAATGGCTCATTAGGTTCCCTCCTGCAAGAAGCAAATTGATGATAGATCATGGTAGGATCTATGGGCAACCTAAACTGATTGATAAAAGTAGTTTTTAACTGGACCTAGGATGTAATAGAGCCAGTGGGTAGATTGATGTACCAATCATATGTTGTGTCATCTAGGCTCAAAGGAAACAATCTACAAGCCACATCCTCATGTTTGACTTTCCATATAATTAAGGTATCCACATAGGACTGAATGTGCTCCTCTACTAATATTGTGCCATCATGTTTAAACTTGGGTAAAAATATCTCTATGTTCTTGGGTGGGTCATGAACATCTCTAGCAATGTTTAAAGGATTGTTGTGCATCCCATACCACTTTCCAGCATTTGCAACCATTGGATTAGGTTGTGGTGTGATTAATAATGACAACAACAAATGCTTGTTAACAATGCATCAACTTAACCATCATAATAAGAAATATTCTAAAAAATTATTAGCATCAATGCATTATCAATTAAAGCAATTTACAATCAATGAACATCATCACCTATCAACAAAACCTCGTTAGTCCAAACCAATACCTTCAAATAACCTTTCAAGTAACAATGAACAATTTAGCATTTAAGTAGCAATAAAGTAAACCAATTTAGGCCCTCCTTCTAGCACCAAAATGTTGAGTGGTAATTTTACCCAATTGCAAAACCACACTCACAGTTAGGATTTTGATTAGAAAACCCTCTCTTGCAAATAAATAGAAATTTCTCCAAGGTTCCTTTTACTTAATGTGTGTTTGTATGTTTGTGAAGATGTGTCAAATAAGTGCTAGAATACCTTAGTGATTTACAAGTAATTGTTAACAAGGGGCCTATTTTGGTATTACTTTATCATGTTGTGTGATTGATTGTTCATGAAACTTAAAAGAAATGAAAATGTGATTGGCCCTCATATGACCACGATGTAAAGTGCCTTAATTCATTTTATCTTGAAGTATTTTGGGTAGATTTTATCTTCTTTTGGTTAAGAATATTTTAAACAAGTTTTATCTTGCATTATTAAACCCTGCTTTGAACATAAAAGAGAAGATTAAAATCTATCTTTGGAAATGCAAAGTTTGAATGATGATTGGATTCATTTTAGCTTGCTTGGTGAATAAAATAAATAAATTGGCATGACAAACTTCAAAATGTAATAGCCTTGAAATGCCACATAAATTACCCCTCTTTGATGAAATTATAATTTTCATAAAGAGACGTTAATTTATGGCTTTAAATACAATGGCCTTTGGAATATCATATAAATTACCCCTCTTTAATAAAATTGTAATTTTCATAAAGAGAAGTTAATTTATTGCTTGAAAATAAAATGCAAAGCTTGAAATTTGATTTACCTTCAAAATGTGAAATTATATCAAATTTTGAAATTACAAAATTCCTTATAAAATAGTAACTTTGAATAATTTTTATAATTTCGAAATGGCTTCAAAATGAAATTGAACTTGCATAAGATGAAACATTAAAGCTTATTCTAGAGACCCATGAATCTATTTTTGGAATTTTAATTTTTTACATTTTATTTTATTTTATTTGCAACGGTTAAAAAAATGGAAAAGGGAAGGGTTAGAAAAATAAAAATAAAATTTGGAATATGGACCAGAATATGGAAAGTGACCAAAGAGGAACTACATAACCCTAATCTAGCCTACGTTGTAGAAAATGTTAGATCCTAAATATAAACACAATCGGGTTAGACCTGCATCCACACAATCTAAGATCCAGTTATGGCAAGAGTCTAAGGAAAAACATGCATTAAAAATATTCCAACAATGCTACCGTATTCACACATAAAACACCATCAAATATTTCTAAAGCATTTGGAGAAAAATTTGTAATACAAGCATTATTTTATTCAAAATCTGTCCTTCCTACATAAAAATGTGAAGCCATAATGTTGGCAGTAGTTTGTGAGACTTCCAATATCTCTTCACCTTGACTTCTGTTCCAAAACTTCCAGCCCTTGTTCTATGTTTCCAATGCATATTTAAAATTGCAGAAAAGACCCCTGACTCTTCACTTCATTTCCCTTTCGTTTTCTTTTTCTTCCGTTTGGTTTGATTCATCTCTTTCTCCCTTGAAGGTGAACAACATTACTCCTACTGAGTGACATGTGTAAATCATTCCCTCAACTATTAAAAAAGAAAACGGATTTATAATTATTTATGATGATAATCCATTCGCATTAATTCAGGCACATCCTTCTAGTTTATAACCTCTATGCATTACATGTTGGGTTTATTTGTACCGTACTTATAGTAAATCTACATTTAGCATTTCCTGCATGCTCTCCATTTATTTAAATTTTTTTGTATGACAGGCATGAACATATCATGTCAATATTATCCCTCGCGTCCATCGACACATGCATTGGTGATGAGTTTCACCCCAACCAATTAAATCTAGCATTCAATCACATCTTAGGATGAAGGGCACGATGATCGAAAGACCACTGGAAAAATACATGGTCGACATCAGTGAAATCCTTTCACTTGAACACTGTAAACCTATTTAAATGATCACCTCACAATTTCATACGTTTCCCGCCTACTGTCGTAGGGACATGTTTTAGGATACGTCGCTTCCTTGAAGCCATTATATTCTTTTAAGATGTTGTTTACCCGTATTGAAAACATAAGTAATATTTACCACTACATTGCACCTAGTTGTTCCACTATGATAACATTTATTTTTAACTATTTCCTTCGTTCTATGTGAACTAGACTCTTCGTACATTTATGCAACAACTATCCATGATACCCAAAATTTCCATTTAATTCACATAAACAAAGCTGCCTCGAACAACATTATTTTATGCTTGACAACTCGATGCAAGATGTTTGATCACCCTCCTCACATTTCAAATTACGTGAGCCATAGATGTATTTTGGCATACCTACATTCATCTTCATTAGCCCCTTCGCTCCATTGCCAACATTGCACTGATGCTCGCTCATGGCCTCTTGCCACAACGCATGATTGTCGACATCCACAGATTGTGCCTTGCACATGTGTGTTATCCTGCATGGTTATCTACCTGTTCACCTACAACCGGCATGTGTGAAACATCCATGGTATCTTCCACATGAACACATTCGTGTTCACAGCCAATCCCATTGTTGTCTCATCAACATATCTGTGTTCTCAAATCGCCCGACATCTATACCAACATTGTCCATGCAATATTATTCTCTCGGTTATCTGTTATGCACCTTCAATAACACCTGCTATCATTAGAAACCTCACTTATGAGCACATATTCATTCTTATCATCACACTTAATGATGCAAAAGTCCTTATTTCTAGTGCATGCATCGCAAGTAGGTCCCACCCGCGGATCGAATATCTCCATGTTTGTCATGATTTCACAATGTTTCCATATGGTAGTTTTCATTAGTCTACCAGTAACCCAATGCATCCATCCATATCACCACCGATCTTCTGTACATCACAATTAAAACTCAATCCAATTATCCATGTCACTACTTTTACCATGTTATCATGCCTGTCCACGTCAAGGATCCCCAATCTTGTTGCCAAGTCTTCTATCCATTATCCATCCACATTAGTCTCAAGGGTTGCACCCTCTATCCATCGTGAGACTATATCCATAATATGAGTCAACATCCATAGTGTAGCTCCATTTATTAGCCCCACAGGTTGGTCTGCGCCACATCAAATCTGTGTGCCAATATTCCACACTATACGACTATATAATCACAAAGGTTCTCTTACATGGTGTAGCATGATCTACCCTTAAATAATACCACAACCCATGTGCATGGCTTATCAAATGGTATCACAGAGTGGTGCTTTGTGGAGGCTTTCTTAATGATTTTCCAAATCTATTCTTTGTTTTGATCCCACTTTCACAACATCATAGACATATGATGTTATAACATGTCGAATATACAAAAGAGTTTCTGACCACCTAGCGGTGGTTTATTCCCCACTTTGACTACTCTGAATGTGTTGTGAAAATGGATATAAGTCCCTTCGTGATCACTTGCACCATCCACCGATCAACATGGAAGACTATGCCTTGGAATCTACCATGTCATTGGTCTACGTACGATCAAGTCTTTCTAACCTTGTGCCACCAGTCTAAAATTGACTACATCACCGCTCGTCCTGAGAACTGCACCACTACTTATCCCCTGCCAATACACCCACAAACCATTAGCTTAATGAATATGAAAATGAACAACATCATTTTAATATTAAAATTGAATAATATCCCTTTTAAACAAAATGAAAGGTTTACCTTTTAAAGTGGACGATATCTCTTTTAAAAAATGAAATGTTTGCCTTTTATTATTATTATATATATATATATATATATATATATATATATTAATATTTTTTTAATTTATTACTATCTTTTATTTCATATATAACATATACATATGTTTTTTTTAATTAAATTTTTATTTTTTTATTTTTCTATTTGAAATTTGATTTGACTTACCCTAAAGTTTTGAATTTATGCAATTCAAAAATAAAAGGAAAGGAAAACAATAAAACTAACATTTAACATCAAAACAAGTAAACCAAAACTATCTAAACCTAACCAACTCACAAAACATTACGAAAGATATAAAAGGAAAACTTAAAATAACATACAAGCCTATCCAAACTATCACGCAGAGAAACCAAACCCTATAACTGACAACACACTAGATACTCTATAAGAAGACAAGAAGGCACTACCCAACAAGGAACCTTGGAAATGGAATTGCAAACAACAAGGATGGGACCTATCAAAACTATCGCTCCAAGGATACCAAAATGCTCAAAAAAACAAAATTTAAGGTGGGTCCCCAATTTTGGGGCTAGTTGTGTGACAATCACAATAGTACCATAGCCTGGTTCATCATAGGGATCTAATTGTAATGACTAAAATGCCCTACCATTGGCCATTGGGTTATCCCAACACCTTGCGGTGCCATTTTCTGCTTAATGATCATGACCTCTGAGTAAGCTAGGGCAAGGATAGTAACCTAAGGATTCCTCCTAGCAAACATGGCAATCAAGGGGTCTAACACCCCAAGATACATTTGAAGAGCCACATTGGCATCAACAACGAAATGACGAGTCAATATCATGTAGAGTTTCTGAAATCTAGAATTGAACATCCTGATTGGTTCATTAGGTCCCCTTTTACAAGTCACAAAGTGGTGATAGATAATGGTAGGATCTAATGGTGACTTGAATTGGTTGACAAAAGCAACCTCTAATTGGGCCCAAGAGGTTATAGAACCAGCCGATAGACTAATATACCAATCATATACCATTTCATACAGGCTTAAAGGAAATAATCTACAAGCCACATCTTCATGTTCGACTCATGATCTCATCAAAACATCCTTATAAACCTTGATGTGTTCTTCGACTGATCTAGGACCATCATGCTTATAATTGGGTAAGAACCTTTCAACATTTTTGGGTACATCATGGACATCCCCAACTATGTTTAATGGAGTACTATGTGCTCCATACCAAGCAAAATTTTGAGCCATGGTATTCAATGAAGGTGTCCCTAAAGAAACACTAGGGGCAATAGAGTCAGTAGATGAAGACATGCTAGGTGCACTAAAAAAGGGTGGTAAGCCAACTTCGAGCACACTCGATGGGATAAAATTTGTTCAACTCTCATATTTTTTGTTTCTATGAGTGGGAGATAGACTTTGAAAGATAGTATCCCCAGTGGATTTGGATCTAGTAATGATAAATTGAGGTGGATCCAGCTTGGAAATGCAATCACTTAAAAAGAACCTCTCAAACCCTCACTACTTTTAGATCCACATGTTTCATATCAAACGCCTGCATACATACAACAAAAAAACAAGACAACACCATTAATCCTGTACATTAACTGTCAAAAATGAAATCCTGCATAAAACAATAATGTCAGATGTAAGCAACCTCCAATAAAAAAATCACAAAGCACTCAATCAAGCCCTCCTTCTAGCACCAATTTTGTTGAGTGGAAATTTTTTCCAATAGTAAAATTACCATCATAGTCAGGGAATTAAAATAAAAACCCTCTCTTACAATGAAATATAAGATTCTTTAAGGTTCCTTTTAGCATAAACAAAGATGTGCTTTAGAGTATGTGCAAATGTGTAAATCTTTATAACCTTAATGCTAAAAATACCTTAGTAGTTGCAAGTAACCTATTAACAAGGGTCTAGTTTATGTGATTGGTGAAATGTTTTTATTGTTCATTGATGTATAAAGGGCTTTATTTCCCTTATGTACAAAAATAAATAATGAATGAGGCTGCTCCTAATTCCTTTTTTATTCTCCCCTTTTTTTTTGGGTGTGAGTATCCTCAAAAACCCGGGGTCCTTTTTTCAAAAAAAAAGAAAAAAAAAAAAAAATTCTTTTATTATCAAAAAAAAAATAAAGTAAATATTAAAAAAAAAAAAAAAAATAGTGAAAAAAAAAAAAAAACAATTTATAACAAAAAAAAAAAAAAAAAATTCAACATAAAAAAAAAAATAATAAAAAAAAAAAAAAAAAAGTAGCCCCAAAAAAAAAAAATTAAAAAAAAAAAATATTAACTCATTTTATCCCTTGAAACAAAAAGATATCCAAGTAATTACTTGTTTTAATGCCTTTCAAAATTAATTACTTGGATGACTAATTACTGCAAAATCCTGGGTTAAATTTATGGGTAAAATAGAACCCTGGGATTCTAAGTATTTGATAATGCTTGGTAAAGAAATAAATAAAATGAAGCAAAAATGAGTAAACAACTAATGTAAATGCTGAAAATATCAGAAAACAAAACACTGTTAGTGTGATGCTACCCTATCCTGCAAAATCAGAGATAACGAGAATTTTTGAATGTAACCTAATTCATCCAAAGCTACATTTTGAAATGAATCAACTACAATTTTATAAGGAAAACAACATGAACTCTATATTCTTAAACATTCGACAATGCTACCATTAAACTACATAAAACATTATCTATAAATCTAAAAGCATTGAAGACAAGAATAAATTTGTTAGCTCAAAACACACAAAAATATCTCCTCCGAATCTACTTACAAGGTGCAAATTTTTGAAGCTTTTGCATTCCAAAAAGATAAAGTCTTACAAAAATTTCTAGCCTTTGTTCCTTGGTACGCATGAATATTTAAAATCTTTGAAAGCCTACATCTTGGATTTCCTTCACCTTTTAGCCTTTTGTTTCTCTCCTGTACCCGATCATTTTCTATTGTTATTTATAACTGCTACTTCCATTCACTGCAATAACGTCTTTGTTTTTATTTGCCTTTCACCTTTGACAAGAGGCACTTTATTCCCTTCAAATTTTCATTATCTACCTTTTTTTAATTTTATTTTGAACTTTTATTTAATGTATTCATAGACCGACGTTGATCACCAATTCATGATATTAGAGAGGCCATAACCAAACTCTCTTGTGTGGCCTTAGCCTCGAATTTCAAACCCCAATCACCTCAATGCTTTAGAGGTTACATCCTTCTCTGTGGTGGCCTTAATTATCCATCTTAATCAGCGGATATCAATTACCTCCCCAAATGAACAGTCATGGACGTATTTCTTGTGATGGGAGAAACCATAGATAGGACCCACAGACTATGCACTGCTTATTATACTACCTCCAGGTTTAGGTAAAATTGTGTTATAAAATCCTGGTTTAAGTCCTCATCCTTTGCTCCAACAATCTACCAATATTAGCATCATTTGTGTCCTTGGACACCTCCACTATCCAACATGGTTTCAACCTAATCGAACACCCATCCAAACTGCCTATATCGCTGCCCTAGGTTTTACTTATATTTTACAAATAGTACATCTTCTATCATCTACCTGCAATACTTCCCACACTGCTCATTATGTTGTGTACTGTGTAACTATTTCGTGCCTCTACTGATTGCTTCATCGTTGTCACACTGATAACACTTATGGGGCACCTACAAATATTATCTAACCTCAGTGCTAAATATAGTCATGATAATGACTATAATAAAAACATCCTTTGAAACCCCAAATTCTATCCCTAGTCGATGTGCGTTCCCATAGTTTACTCCCATCACTGCATATTAAAATGATACATAATTTTCTATGGCTCACACGAAGATTTGATTTATTGATGTCGTATTTTCCTTGCTACACCATTACATGTATGCATCATAATGTTCATGATTCCTCCATGAAGTCCATTATACCATCCAAAACATAGATTCAAATGTGTTAATGTTAGATCGACAATACTATTTTATTCGTATTTCATCAGTTTATCTTGGTAGTCCCTGACATTTGAACAATATTTGTTGACTTTAGAATAGTTGCTAGAGAATTTTGTAATATACACACTACTATTATTATTTCCATTTGTGAAATCAAAGGGTTTCTTTCGACACATTTGACCTAGATAGAAAACCTTGGTGTCACTCCTTTAGGCATATTTGAATGGAGTAGGTTCGAACAACATATTACAGTCTCTCACTACTCGTCATATATCATCGACGTCTGAAACAACCACAATATCCATATAATGGCCCTTTTGCAAGTGGATGAGGGTCATCAGATTTGTTTGCATGAATAATTAAAATATTGGTCTAGGCTCGAGTGGTGATTTACATTGCATGGTGGATCGCTAGGACCACAATCATCTGATAGGTGAAATTCCAAAATATTTGGGAGCCTCAATGAATCGATGCTTCTATAATTTTCCATCTCTCTACCTAGTGAACATACTAAATCTGGCCACTACGGTTACTTTTGACCATCCACATGCTGTCACCAAGAAGAAATAACTTTCTCTATAGACCTACATGGCCTCATCGGTGAGCTTCTATTTATTGGATATCTTCTCACTGCTCATCATTACCACTATCGATGCTACGTACAGTAGATGTCTTCAGCAACCACTATTTCCTATGATAGCCATCTTCAATGACTGTGTTTGAAAGTGTCACTACTCTACTGATGGATCTCCAAATATTGATAAAATAATGACTTGCTACCTCCGGCTAGGTTTGGGTCCTTTCGACAGTCCACCATGGAGTCTACATCACCATATCTTACATGATGTATCATGTTCCAAATGGCCTTTATAGGCTCTATCAAACCACTCATTGAATCATGTACACATGCAATTTTATTATTGATTTTCTTTACATCACTACCTCCAACTCCACTAGACAAAAGTGCTCAAGTTTTAGTCCCCTTTATTGCCTAGTCATTATCACATCATTGTTGGTTCGCTACCAATTTTGAGTCACTCATCCACATTCGGGCTAGGCATGCAACATTCTCACCATCAGGTAGTCCACATCCATGAGTGCTGCTACATCAGATCATGTCACAATATCTACCACATCGATCAACGATCTTCTATCTATCCACCCGCTTCATCAGTAATATCTCACCACACTGCCCATCGTATCTTTGTCATCAGTTCTTGAATAGTCCATCATCATCTTGGTCCACTATGTTTGAGTAATCAATATCACCATCCACATAATTTAGGTTATGCCCTCTATTGTTCATCCATGTAGACCCTAGTCCACATCTTGGTCATTGACGTCTATGTCAGCAACGAACCCATCCACCTTGTGAGTTGTGCTATCTTACATGGCTATGAAGCTCGACCACATCCTAGGACCATGTCTACATCTGTGTCATAGCTGTCTATAGATTCTTCAATCCATGTGTCATGGTCCAAGCATAGTCTACCTCTAGGTCTATGTTTGGGAGTCCAAGTGGTCACCGCCACATGGGCCCATCTATATTCAGATTCGTAATGGTCTGTGTCACTGCCATGTTTTAATAAACTTGCAAACATCAAAGTGAGGCCTCAGTTCAGAGACTAACTTGAATAAAATTCTCAATTCAAAATATAAACAAATACCCAACCAAAATAAAAAGTGTTATTACAATATCTTGAAAACTAAGGAATTATTTATTTTCATATATATATTTCTTACTTTTTTTTTTTATTTTATTATTTTGTTATTTTATTATTTTATTATTTATTATTTATTATTTATTATTTATTATTTATTATTTTTATATTATATTTAAATATGTAGATAATTACCCTCATATGAAAACCGAAACTAATTACCTTTTGTCCTTTTTATTCTTTTATTATACATAGCTTCCCACCCCCCACCAAACACCCCCCCCCCCCCCCCCCCACCCCCCCCCCCCCCCCCCCCCACACCCACACACACACACACACACACATATATTTATTTTAGTTTTATTTAAAATTTGATTTAACTCCAAATGATTGGAAAAACCTCAAAATTAACAAAAATACTCAAGCATACCACTTAAATAAAATGGAACATTAACAAAGAAACTACCCACATTCAACACCGCAAAAGGAGACAAAACGACACTACCCAACCAAGAACCTTGGAACCTATCAGAATAAGCACTCAAAGCATATAAAAATCCAAAATATTCAAAATTTTAAGGTGGGTCCCCAAATTTGGGGCTAGTTGTGCAATGGCCACAACAGACATAAATAAACTATTTTTATTTATGGATTCTTTATCAATTTTAGGGCATCCCTATTTAACACTTTCACTCATTTTACCTCTAGGTACTCCAATTTTGCATCTAGAAATAGTCATTTTGATCTAAAATTTAAACTTTAAATTTTAAAAGAGAAATATTTCCTATAATGGTGATATAATTGAGGCACACAAGTGCATGCCCACATTAGCATAGGATATTAAATGAGGGAATTTTACAAATTTATTTTTTAAATTTTAGCTACAACCCTTTCCCTCCCAAGTGTTGTACTTAGAGGGTTGGATTATCAAAGCCCTCTAAGCCATTAGACCATGGGAGGTCTCAATTTCAATTCCCTCCCATGTAAATTCATTTTAAAATACATTGATGGTGTCAACATGTATGATGTGGCAACTTGTGATGATATGGAATCTTATGATAACATGGAATCTTATGGTGATGTTGTATTAGATGAAATCACCCTTTTGGATACTTATAGTTGTGTGGAAGAGTTGTACAAATAACATATGGTAGTTTATATAATTGATATGATAGTTTGTGTAACTGATATGGAAGTCCATATAGCTAACATGGTCACTAATGAATGAATTCTAAGATGATACATGGTAGTCCATATAGATGATATGATAAACTATATATGTGACTTGGTAATAGGTACACAAATATTAAGGTAATATGTAGTTGCTAATATGGTAGTCCATATAGCTGACTTGATGAACAATGCATTAATCTTAAGGCAACAAATAACAATCCATAAAAGTGATGTGGCATAGCACATGTTAGCTAGTGGAGGCATTCACTCAGTTGATGATGCAACACGAATCCTCATGCACCACATGGTAGATGTAGGGGCTAATGTAAGTGCTAATATAGCATGCTATGATTGCTATAACATGGTAGATCATAAAACCTATGTGGTATACCATAACCACTAGTCACTTATAATTATATGTTAGGCTAATCACATTTTATTGACTCATCAAACTTACAAGTAGCTTACATAATCAACAAAAGACTTGGTAATACATAAGACTTAGAGTGAATTACAATGTGACAATTGGTATAATACTGTTTTTATATTTGCTATAAAATTAGAACATGATAAATGACATCTTATAACTTGTTGATATATTACATAATCAAGGTATGTTTGACACCCATCAACCACTTACACAACATCACATGGATATGAAAAGGAACACTAAACTACTTAAAAATATTTTTTTAAATATACAATATAGTTACTATTATCTTTGAGATGTTTTGTAAGTACTTTCTAGATTCTCCTACATCACCTAATGATGAGGTTCTAAGTACTTTTTTACACCATCATACTATAAGAAATAGCCATAATGGAAATTTTATTATTAATCAAGCTCATCCAAAGGAAGCTATTACCAAATTTTAGAATTACAAAAAACCATAATAGAATGAGAAGTAGCCCAAGAAGTCTATCAAAAATTCTACTTGTGAGTTTTACAAAACAAAAGGGCACAAGATAAAATTTTAATATATTCAAATCAAGAAAATTGAAAAATCAACAAGAAATAAGGTGTTGATATCACACTCTTATATGCACAAGGTGAGGATAACTTTGATAGAGAAACCTTATTAGATTATTTAGAAATTCATTCTACGTATTGGACATCAACTTATTCAAATGATAAGCTTACAAATTTAGGGGTAACTAGACACATGACAAAGCACAAACATCTCCTAAAGTCTATAACAAAGCATACACAAGGAAACATGTAATGATTGAATATTATTCTTTATTATAGCTTGCAAGGTGTGTAGACGTCAACATTGTATCTTTATATTTTGATGAGCTACTTCAAGTTTGTAGTGTTGGTACTAAACTTTTTTCTATTTATCATATTACTCATATAAATAAGAAGGTAGAGTTTTGTCCTGATAGATGGGTAATCAAGGATATAGACATTAGGTTGAAAACTATTACTTCTACATATTCTGATGAGACTAACCACATATAAAAGTTGAGATAAATACCTTCATGTTTGGTTTCCTATAGGAAGAAAATATTTGTTTTTATGGTTGCACATGTAGATAATAAAAATTAGAAGTGACATATATACATTATGGAAAATTAAAAAAATAAAAATAAAAGACAAGGATAACATTTTCTATTCATGTATTTATATATATTATTTGATCCATGTATCTAATTATTTAAATACAAGGATCCCATACACATTACACCTATCCCTACTTCTTCACATTTTCTTTCACATAGGAGTACTAGGTGTCACACCCCTTTTTTAGCTATTAGTCTCATTGGATAGATGAGTTAGCTTAACATTTATTTCAGTAAATCAAAATAAACATACTAATATATACTCCTCACACAAGTCCCTATGTGTGAGTGCACTTAGAAACATCTTTTCTTTTACATACAAATAACACCACACAAAAAAACACATTTGGTTATAACATAGGTTTCATTCCATTCCAATGGATGATTTACTCTCTACTTTCCCTTGAAGTTTGAATTCTCTTATCTTCAAACAAAAGGCTATAACAATTGTTTAAGAGATGCTCCAAGTTTTTCTACTCCATTAATAACTAGTTTTCCTAATCTCCACATTCTATATGTTAAAGAGAACTCATAGACACAATTTCCCTTGTTCAATCAGAGAAACATCAAGCAACTAACAACAAATAAATTTTACTTGAGTTCTATCTATCACCAAGCAAAGAATGTATTATTTCAAACTAATTTGAGCATCATCGATCGTTATTTCCCTAGCCAAAGTCTAAGTTTCTAGATAAGACTCGACTACTCTATTCTAAATGAGTCTAAGAGCATTCTAGCACGTATATTATTAAAACTAAAAATAACACATCAACATGACAACAACAACAAATAAGTACAAAGAAACCTTGTTTCCTTTTGTGTATAACTGAGAACTCCTACTCTTAGAACCATCCTTTGCTCCCTTTCATCATTGTTCTCTCTACCATACTCGTGACTGATCCTCCCCTCAACATTTTTGCCAAACTCCCCATTATTCCAACTAGCCACACAAAGTCTTCGATGTTTTTTCTCCACATAATAAATTTTCCACTTATTTTCTCATTAATGAGAAGTCTTATTGGTTGGCCTCTATCTCATGATTGACCAATGACTACTTCTTGTCTTTATTCTAAATTATGAACGATAGTCTTCTAGCTCACAACTATGGTTCTCTAAAGTGTAAGTTCAAGCTACTTTCATCGGATTCTAGAAAATATAACTTGAGTTATGCAAAGCACTCTATTAATATTTACTATATAAAACAATAGAGCATATTCATTCTTTTCATTTTAAATTAAATCATAACCTTATTTCTAATAAATCAATACAATATCAACAATGATGAACCCTTAATAAAATATTAAAGAACTAAAGCATTTATTTTCTTTTGTAGCAAGAAATAAATCAAGTAAAATTCCTACATAGAGAAAACTAAAACTTGATATATTTATTCTTATGCAAATTATGATATGCATCTCCATGAAAAAGGGTATTTTTCCATGTTGCCTCCTCAATTAATCTAAAAAATAACCCATCACATCATTTCATCAAGGCATGCTTTTTCTTGGTGGTTAGTTTCTTTCTGCCACCATAAAAGAACATGTTTATCCAAAAGTGAAATCCATTAGCAGCATCTTATCCTTTCAAAAAATCCATAAAGTTACAAACTAAACATGAAATAGTCTATTATTTCATTATGGATTGTCTACATTTTCCACAACATACATGTCTTTTTAACAATAAAAACATAATCAAATATCTCATCCATAAGACAACTATCCAAAACATATGTTCAAGAAAAATAAAAAGTCTGCCAAGGGATGGGTCATGACATCATCCCCCCTTAGGCTTAACACAGTCCTTTGTGTTTTAACTTTTAAACATCAAATACAATCTATTTAGCATTTTCAAATAGAAATGGAAAATATTTTTGCATGTCCACTATTTCTCAAGTAGCATTTCTTTCAGAATAACGGTCCCACTAGACCTTGCACTACTTCAAAGTTCCTTTCCTTATTTATTTAGATTGAAACTCAAGGATTTTTACTGGTTGAACCTCTATAGCCTCTGGTTTCACCATATGCAAATTAGAAAAATCCCATACATGCTCTGGGTTAGCAATATATTTTAAGCAAAAAAATATGAAAGGTGTTGTGAATCTTGGACAAATTGGGTGGTAAGGCAAGTTGATATGCCATAGGACTAATATTTTCTATTATTTCAAAGGGTTCAAAAAATAAAGGATCTATTTTTGTGGGTTTTATTACACTCTTCCTTGGCTTCACCCTCAGAAACACTTTTTCACCCATAGCAAACTCTTGTGGTGATCTCTTAAGATCATCATAACTTTTCTATCGATCCACAACTTCCTTCAACCTTTCTTAGATCATCTTCAACTATTGCTCCATTTCTTTGACCATATCTGGTCCAAGCATAATCCAGTCTTCTAGATTATCCCATGTCAATAGTGTATTGCACTTTCTACCATTCAAAGCTTCGAACAAAGCCATACCTATAGTCGAATTGTATCCATTATTGTAGGAAAATTCTACAAAATGCAAGTAATCCTACCAAAAAGTTTTTTTATCCATACAATATATGTGAAGCATATCTTCCAACACTTGATTCACTCTTTTAGTTTACCCATAATTCTTTGGATGGTAAGAAGAACTAATGTTTAATCCACTCATCAACACAATTAAGCATAGATGATATTTGTTGATATAGGCATGCATAAATAAGGTGGGTTTGTAGGAAGCCACCAATGGTTGATCCAAAAATTGACATAGGCCCCTCACACATACATGCACTAGTAAAATCCAAAGCATGTAAAGACTACAAACATACACACATATAAAAATGGGTTTGTAGAAAGTCACATATGACTGATCCAAAAAATTTAAGCATCTCTCTCTCTCTCTCTCTCTCTATCTCTCTCTCTCTCTCTCTCTCTCTCTCTCTCTCTCTCTCTCTCTCTCTCTCTCTCTCTCTCTCTCTCTCTCTTTATATATATGCAAATAGTGCAAATACAAATATTGTGTCGAGAGTAGGGGTTCAATTTACACATAAGCAATTCAAGAACCAATTACTACACATAAGAAAATGGAGAGTCTGCAAGAGAATATAATTGCAAACTGGTCGATCCTTTACAAATATAACACTACTTATAGATTACAAAGAGGAGGGTTTCCCTCCAAAACTCATGTAAAGATTTCAAGATGATTATTATTTCTAACACCATATCATATATTACCTAAGTTTTCAATCCCTCTAAAGTTCTCTAGATTTGATATCTTCAATGCTAGATGGTTCTAAGACTTCAAATCAATAGCTATCACCATTATTTCCTCCTACCTCTTGGGTCTCACTATATATTGAGAGATTTGTAAGCCCATGCCCTTATTGATGCATGTGGAGATGCTCTTTTGATATCTACTCTTGTTGTTTAGGGAGCTCATAGATCTTTTTCACCTTTACATGAATGCTTTGTACCTCCCCTTCTGATGTATCCTTGGAGGTAGTGCTTAGCTTAGGTTATCCTCTATTTGCCTTTTTTCTAAAATCATTCATGACTAAGGCAATAAGCTAATCTTAGTCAATGATTAAATGTGGAGATAGAGAGACATGCTTTTGGTAAGCTTTACCTTTTAGTGAAGCCACCAATAGTCTGAGGGCTATGTCCTACTCTATGAAATTGTGCACCTGATATATGAAGACCATTTCTTGCAAGTGCTCCAATGGGGATGTCGAGCCTTCATCAATGTATTTTGGTAGAATTTCCAATAGTGATACTAGATATTTTTACCAAATAGATGGTGGTTTTTGAGGTCATGGCAGAATATTATCTCCCTAGGTAGAAGATAGTTCTTAATATGGTGCAACCATCTTGGACCAATGGGTCCTTTGGATTTTAGTGGAGTCACCAAGTGAATGTATCTTATGCTCTTGGAAGTAGTAGACTGAGGCCTTCACAAAAATCTCAATCTCTTATCCTTAATACAGACTTCTTCTAATATTCATCCTAGAGCAAAGTTGTTAGGTGAATACAACTTGTGCTCTTGAAATAATATAGATCAAGGCCTTCACCAAGAACTTAATATCATGTATTTAGCAATGGCTTCTTTTGATGTTCATTCGCAAGTGGAATCACCAAGTGAGTGAGAGACATTTCAACAAGCAAGGGAAGGCTCAAAACCTCACCAAGTCTAGCCTAATTTGTTATTATGATTATAGTACAAATGATGTATCATTGGGATACCACCATGTGTTCCATTAAAATATAGTTACCTTTGATTATCCTAGTTGAAACAATTGCACGTCACAAGTAGTGACACAATAGGGCCACAGTTGATAGCACAAGTTTTGGCTCAATCAAGGACCTTCAAGAGTTTTTATAAGGTTAGATACTTGTTAAGATGTGATCTTCGTGGTACACTTGGACTCAAAAGGAAAAAGGGATTCAAGAAAAGAAAAGTAAACAACTCAATAGGAAAAAATTGGCAATGCACCAAAATATCCACTAAGATCCCTCTACACAATAAGCCTAAATTTTATGTTCCAGTGGTGAACTCTTCCACTCATTGACATAGTTAAGCATAGATGAGATTCATTGATGGTATGCATAAAGAAGGTAGATCCATAGGAAACCACAAATGATTGATCTAAAAATTGATGCAAGTCCCTCACACATATATGCATGAACAAATCCCAAAGCAGGTAAAGACTACAAGTACACAGATCACTAATATAAAAATTGATGTAGGTATTTATATATATATATATATATGCAAATAGTGTAATTACAAAAATTGTGTGAGTAGGGGTTTGATTTTACATAAGCCACTCAAGAACTAACTACTATACAAGAGGAAATGAAGGGAGATCCTACAAAGAATACAATTGTAATTTCATCAATCCTTTATAAAGTTAACACTACTTCTATTTATAGATTACAAAGAGGAAGATTTCCCTTCAAAACTCATGCAAATATTTCAAGATGACTATTATTTATGACAATAGATCATATCTTGCTTGAGTTGTTAGTCCCTCCAAAGTTCTCTAGATTTTATATCATAAATGCCAGATGGTTTTGAGCTTTCATATCATTAGATATCACCATTATTTCCTCTGACTCCTTTTCAAAATCCTCACAATATGAGTGCAAAGGAATTTTTCTTTTAATGCTCTAGATTCGAGAGTGGCCTCATCATGGATTTCTATCTATTGTTGTCCTTTTTGAGAGATATACAATAATACTTTTGTAGGAAATGATAAAACTTTCCAAAATATTGTGCACCTCAAAAAATCTTAGATTTTTAGGATGTGGCACCTTTCTTCAGAATTTTTGCTCCCATATAACCCCGAAACTTTTTCTTGCCTCGAGACTTTTGATCATCAAACCTTTGTTGTCGAGACTTTTACTTCCACTTTTGATCATACCTAATAAAGGTTTGACCTTCAAAAATTTTCTTTACTGAACCTCTGATCAATGAAACTTTTTATTGAAGGTTTCTCTTTAGCACTAGTCCACTTCTTGTACTCTGCATTTACTACCAAAAAATGGTGTAATGATAAATTACTACAATCACAATAAGGTATCATCCCTACTAAGTCACCCTTTTAGTTTATTCACTATTAAGTTTCCTCATCACCACCAATACACTTTACTCCAAGGGGATAGATGTTAAATAATTCAAGTAGAGTCTCAAAAGAGTGTATTCGCCTAAAAAGGGAGAAAATGATCATTTTAACAAATTTTAATATTTAATCAAGTTTTTGAGGGAGAAGATATGGATTTCCAATCATTTAAAAGTAATGGGATGGTTACTAAAGTTTAGGTATCTTAGGTATTTATCACAACTACTAATCTACTAGTATTTTTGAACCCATTGTAGGCCCATCAAGGGTTAGTGTAGAGGAAGTCATACAATAGGATGGACACACATTGAAGCTGGCACATCTAGGGTAGGAACATCTAAAGCAAGCCATAAGAGAAAAAGATAAAAATATAAGGTGTTTTATTTCGATCCCCTATACCAATATTTCTATGTGAAACTTTTTGAAGGGTGGTTCACACATTTCCCATATGTTGTAAGGTTGGAGGTCAAGTATCAATACAATTTTACTAGGTACAACAATTTCTCATCCATCAATAAAATTTGGGCATCAATACTTGGATAGATATTGGTACCATAAGTTTATGACTACTCTAAACTGAGATATTATAATGTAAATGCATAAGACATGAAAATGGTTTAATCAAGTTAAAGTCTCACAAAGAATATCCTATCAAGATAACTCCCAAAGAAATAAAAGACATGATACATATTGAAAATATTATCATTAGTGGATTACTTGTAGCCCTTATACTCAATACTTTAAAATATTATTGAATATGAGTTAGTTTAATGTAGATGTGTGACTAAATATTTTAGGAATTACTTTCTTACATAGGATATGAGTGACATAGAAGTGCATCTATTGTACTGAGAACATAATTAAAACAATTGTTTCCCTAAACTATTTTAAGATACATGATATATTGCCTCCTACCTAAAACACCAACTAAAAATTATAAAGCAAAGGTTATGCTCAATTATATGTAAAAAAAAATTTGGTTGACCATCCACCAGAAAGCACATTGGTTCCTTATGTTGTAAACTAGCCAAATAGGGCTAGATGGAAAACCTCTTCCAGTTGTCAAGTGAACATAGGTACCATGCAAGGATAAGGAGCACACTAGTTATAATTTTCATCAATATATTTATGTCCCTACTATCAAAAATATATTTTTCCACATGCCAAGGCTATCACATGACACTTAGTTAATGTTAAGGACACCTTATCATATCCTAGGATATTTGTATTTGGGAAGATTTTTTTTTATATGATTGTATGTCCTACTATCATTCATACTCGATTGTCTTTTTGCATTGAAACTAATGAGATAGATGCACTATATTTATCATAAGTACTTCATAGGTCAAAATAAGGTGTAGTTCTATAATATCAAGATAAAGTATTATTCTATAACCCCATAGGGAAAATTATTGTTGACTTGTTAGAAGTGAATTTAAAAGAATTTAGGTTACAAAAATTGTAAGAGGTATATGATCATAAAACTATATTTTACCAAACACTACAATAAAAGGACATCAAAACAATATATGTCCATGAAGATAGGCCTATGGTGGAATAAGAGAAAAATCTATAAGAGTTAGAAGCACTATTGAGGATAATTTTAGCACCCATATTAGAAAAGAAAGTTGAAAGAATGCAAATCAAGCCTTTCAATGATTCATATTTTACATGAAGAATAAGAAGGATTTTGAGCTAGGCACTAACAAAATTAATCACTATAATATGGGTAAGTTGATGAAGACATATAATTAAATTTATGATAAAATATTTTCATGGCAGCATATCAAAGTTGAAACTGACAATGAGAATGACAAGATTGTACAAAATAGATAAGGAGTTCTTTAGGATCTAGGATGAATGCCATAAGAAGATCTCAAGTGAATAAGAGGAACTCTTCATGTGCCTACAAACCTCCCAACCATGGTTGTAGAAGTATTGTAGCCTACAGATAAACCAATGGTAGAGGTTCAATAGTTATATGATTTGGATTTGTATCTAAGGCTAGTTTTGAAGGTCATAAGGAAATGTTATAAACAATATGTGCCCTTTGGTGAAAATAGATACCAAAAGATGATCCAAGAAAGGTATAGAAGAGAATGAAAATGTATTAATTGATTGATCCACTAGTACCTCATGGGGAGGAAGAGGAAGAATATACAATCAAAGAAGGAAAAATTAAAGTAGTTGCAAAAGAAGATATTAATGCATAATAACTATCAGAAGGAAGGATCCTATGTGATCAAGCTAAAAAATAAGTCACTTAGGAAGTGACCACCAGAGAAGGTCCCAATGTTGTAGAAATTAGATCCAAAAATTACAAAATTTTATAAAGATAAGTTATCATATCACAAGATTCTATATCTTCTTAGATAAGTATTACCTTATTTGGTTAGTTAACCTTTGGAAAGTTATTTGTTAGGATTTCTTATTATTTGTTATTCAAATGAACCATTTGAGATTCAATTGTAATAAAGAGAAATACTCTGATGATGTTGAATTTATGTATGAGAAATATTGATAAAGCATTCAAAGTTGTTTTACTATGTATCCAACATGTGGTATCAGAGTGAAATTTGAGATGTTCCTAAGCCAAGAGGAGATAGAGGTATTTGAATGCTTATTACAAGAAATATAATTAAATAAACTATAGTACATTGGAGGCACTACTTAATCTCGAAGGAGTTTGTGTTGTTTACTGATCATGAAGCATTTAGGTATGTCAATTCTCAGAAAAAGTTACATAGCAGGCATGCCAAATGGGTTTCATTTTTATAACAGTATACATTTGTCCTGAAACACAAGTCATGAAAATAGAATAAGGTTGTTGATGCATTGAGTCGGAGAGTCTTGTTGTTGACAACTATGGAGAATGAAGTGGTAGGATTTGAGGGGATTAAAGATCTATATGAATCTGATGTGGATTTTGGGAATATTGTGCAACAGTGCAAAAGTACGATAGGGGGCGAGTACCGTACCATTTTTGAAGAGTATTTTTTACAAAATGGTTACTTGTTTAAGGGTAATCGATTATGCATTCCCAATGGCTCTATGAGAGAGAACATCTTGATGGAATTACATAGTGGGGGTTTGGCTGGTCATTTTGGAGTAGCCAAAACTACCACTCTTGTAGAGGAGAAGTACTATTGGCTAAAAATGAAGAGATATATAAACAATTTTGTCTCTAGATGTAGAGTATGTCAAATGGCTAAGGGCCATGTGCAAAATATAGGGTTGTATATGCCACTGCCAGTTCCTACAGGACCATGGACTAATCTGAGTATGGATTTCATGTTGGGGTTGCCCAAGACACAAAGGGTAAGGATTTAGTTTTTGTTGTGGTAGACAGATTTTCCAAAATGGTGCATTTTATTGCTTGTAAAAAAACTAATGATGCAACTAGGACTGCAGTCTTATTCTTTGATGAGATTGTGCGGTTGCATGGTGTTCCAAAGATTATTACTTTTGATCAGTATACTAAGTTCTTGAGTCACTTTTGGAGGACGTTGTGGAAAAATTAGAATACCAGGTTGCAATTTAGTAGTGCTTACCACCCACATACCTATGGGAAAACAAAGGTAGTGAACAGAAGCTTGGAAAACCTCTTATGATGCATAGTTGGAGAAAAACCAAAACAATGGGATTTAGCCTTGTCACAAGCTGAATTTGCATACAATAGTTCAGTGAACAGGTCAACAGGTAAATCTCCTTTTCAAATTATTTATGGTCAAAATCCTAGAGGTGTATTATTTTTGTTTGAGTTACCAATTGGCGAACAAGTTAGTGATGACGCAGAAGCATTTGCTTGAGCATATCCAGAAAGTGCAAGAGTCAGTGAGGGAAAAATTGCAGAGTAGTAATGCTTACTACAAAGAGTCTGTTGATGCACACAGAAGGGTGAAAGTTTTTGAATAGGGTAATATGGTCATGGTTCATCTTAGGAAATAAATATTTCCTAAGGGGACATATAACAAACTAAAACTTAAGAAAATTGGGCCATGTAATTTTGAAGAAGATCAATGGTAATGCCTATAAAATGGAGTTGCCTGATGAATTTGATATTTCAGCCATTTTTAATATTTGTGATTTATTTCAGTATCCTGGTACTATCGAGGATGGTGAATTATAGGAGATAGTAAATTTGGCATGACATATGCCTAAGAAGAAAAAAGATAGAGTTGCACAGGTGCTCGATAATAAGGTGATCACCACCAGACATGGGAGCTACAATAAATTCCTAGTTCAGTGGGAAGGATTACCATAGTCAAATAACACTTGGGTTTCAGATTCAGAGCTAAATAAAATTGATAACTAGAAGCTACAGGATTTCAATTCAGTAGAACTCACAGGAGCTGGGTTCTTTTTCACTAGAGGAGAATGATGCACCTTGTCGGAGCCATAACTTGTGAACCGTACGCCCGTTTGCCTTGAAATTTAATAGGTGGTTCTATGTGCATGTTCTAAATTAGGCTTACCTTTGATATCTTTGATGTGATTGACCCTCCAAAAATCATGTTTTCAGGACCTAACTCCAACATCTAGTGCCCGAAAATTAGCTTTTAGAATAGGTTCTCGGGTTTTTTGGGTTTTTTGGCTGTTAGAAGTTTATTATCTTTTGTTATACCATAATTTGAGACCTAATATTTTAAATTAAGGCTCATTATTGTAAGAGGGATGTGTGCACAAAATTTGGGAGCAATCTGACTCATTTCTATTTTTAGCAGTTTTTAGGAAAAATATCTATTTTTAGCAGTTTTCAGAAAAAAGGTCATTTTTAGGGTTTCTTTGGTTTTCGGTTGCTATATGATGGATTGTAATATTTTTTAGAAGGTGTGTGAATTTAGGAATGAGAAGAATATCAATTGGCAATTTTCTTCCTTTATTGCATTTGTGTTATGTGATTGGAGTCCATTTTGTTGGTCTCTTGTAGCCGAGTTTACACCAAATTGCTGGAAAAATTGTAAAAATTATAGATGATAAGACTTATTAGGAAAAATATTTTGGTAATGTTCATCTTAGACTATCAGATGAAAAATGTACTCTAGATAATGTTCTTTATATGCCAGGATAAGCCAATGATCTACTTTCAGTTTTAATGTTCATCTTAGACTATTAGATGGAAAATGTACTTTAGGGATTAATAGTGGAATTCAAAATTCTTGATGGAAAGAAAAATTGTTTTATTACAAATTATAAAACATTTATTGTAATTATTTCATTTATGAATGGTTTATTTGTCCTTGATGTTATGTCTTCATCTCCAATGGCTTTATTTGTAGTTACAACAAATACAACCTTTCTATGGCATAAAATATTTGGTCATATTGGATTTGCATCACTTTTAGAACTTCATAAACATCAAATGGTTAAAGGATTACCCATTATTTCTTTAAATTTACTAGCATGTCCCAATTGTTTAGCTAGCAAACATCCAATTCTATTTGAATGTAGTGCACATAGAGAAATTAGACTTTGGATATTATTCATATAGATTTATGTGGTCCCATGCTAGTTAGTTTTGGAGGACATAAATACTTTCAACTATTTGTTGATGACTACTCATGAAAAATGTGGGTCTATTTCCTATCATTAAAATCAAAAGCCTTCTCATGTTTTAAATAATTCAAACAACTTGTTGATACATAATCTAGGAATTCAGTTCATGTACTCCAATCAGATCAAGGTGGAGAATATACCTCTAATTATTTTTTTGAATATCTTACACAACATGGGATTAAGCATCAACTAACTATTGCTTACACTCCACAATAAAATGGAGTTGTTGAAAGAAGAAATCACATTGTTATGGAAATGGTTTATTGTATGCTAAAATAAGCTAATATTGAATAATCATTTTGGGTAGAAGTAGTCAATATTGTAGTATACATTCAAAATAGAATACCTACAAAAATCCTTCAAGGAATAACATCAGAAGAAGCTTGGTCAGGAAGAAAACCATCAGTAGCACATTTCAGAATATTTGGTTGTAAATCTTACATGCATATTCCAAAATAGAAAAGGACAAAATTAGATGACAAAACTTTACCTTGTATTTTTCTAGGATATGATTTGTCATCTAAAGCATATCATCTAATAGATCCTGTTACCAAGAAAATTCACATAAGCAAAGATGTTATCTTTGATGAAGAATGTTCACAAAATATTGAATCAAATGATACTTCAACACCCATAGTAGATATCAAAGAAGATTATGAAGAAAGTACTAATAATTAATCTAAGGATATAGATGAATCAATGGATCAATGAATTATAGCTATATCACCTCAAAATCCATAAAATAAAACTCCAAAATGGGCTTCAATTACTCTTAAAGATGCAAAACTAGATACACCTCCAAATATAACTTCCACTAGACCTCGTACTCACAGTCAAACATAAAGAGAAGTAAATTCTGGTCTAATGACTTTAGTAATGGAAAACAATGAACCTCAATCAGTAAGAGATGCACTTAATTCCCTTGAATGGAAGAAAGCAATGGAATTTGAATATTCAACTCTAATGAAGAATGAAACTTGGGATCTAGTCAATTTACCTAAAGATAAGAAACCAATTAGATGCAAATGGTTCATAAAATCAAATATAAAGCAGATGGTTTAATTGATAAATATAAAGCATGTATTGTTGCAAAAGGTTTTGCACAAAGAGAAGGAATCAACTATGATGAAACATTTGCACCAACAATAAAAATGACAACAATTCATACAATATGTGCACTAGCAACTCAAAATAATTGGAAAATTCATCAAATGGATGTTAAGAGTGCTTTTCTCAATGGATATCTTGAAGAGGAAGTCATTATGATTGAACCAAAAGGATTTGAGTTATTTGGTCAAACACAAAAATTTTACAAATTAAAAAAATTATTATATGGATTAAAACAAGCTCCACATGCATGGTATATTAAAATCAATAATCATCTTTAGTAGCATGGTTTTTGTAGGAGCTTCTTAGACTCAAATATCTATACCTATAAAGTGGGTTCTAAAAAAGTATTTCTTTTGGTATATATTGATGGTCTAGTTATTGTAGGTATCTCTGATGATTTAATAACCAAGGTGGAAAATTATCTAGATGAAAATTTTGATATGACAAATCTAGACCTTTTACATTATTGTCTTGGTTTACAGGTATGGCAAAAAGAAAATCATATTGTAATGACACAAACTAAATATGCCAAGACTTTGTTACAAAAATATAAAATGATAGATTGTAAAGCTAAAGCAACACCTATGGAACAAGGATTACAACTATCAAAATATGATAAATCACCACCTGTATCAACTACTTTATATCAACTAATTTGCAATCTACTTTATCTCACAAATACAAGACCATATATAGTTTTTGCTATAAATTATCTTTCTAGATTCATGCAAGAACCTAAGGAAACTCATTGGAAAGCTACTAAATGAGTTCTATAGTATATTCAAGGAACAATGAAATATGGATTAGAATATAAGAAAAATGATAACTTCTTTCTACAAGGTTATACAAACTTAGACTATGTTGGTTCCATTGATGATAGAAGATCTACTTTAGGATATGTATTTCATCTAGGTTCTAGTCCTATCTCTTGGCATAGCAAAAAGCAACATACAGTAGCACTTTCATCTATTGAGGCAGAATATAGAGCAACACAAAATGCTACATGTGAAACACTATGGCTACAATATATCTTATCATATATGGGTCTATCTTTCAAACAACCAACGATATTAAATTGTGATAATCAAGGAGTTCTCAAGTTAATTAAAAATCCAAATTTTCATGAACGAACCAAACATATTGAAGCACAATGTCACTTTATTTGAGATCATGTTCAAGATCATCATATCAGTCTTCAATATATTTCTACTATAGAATAGGTGGTAGACATTTTTACAAAAGCTCTTGGATGAGTAAAGTTTGAAGAATTTTGACAATTTTTATGTATACCAAATAATGTAATACAAGGGGATGTTAGATAAGTATTACCTTATTTGGTTAATTGACCTTTGGGAAGTTATTTGTTATGATTTTCCATTATTTTGGTATATAAACAAACCATTAAGGATTCAATTGTAACAAAGATCAATACTATGATGATATTGAATGTATGTATGAGAAATATTAATAAGGCATTCAAATTTATTTTACTCTATATCCAACATATATTTTGTGTCCATATCTCCACTCATTTTGCTTCTTCTATTTCCACTTCTACTATCATTTTGTTGTTCCCAATTTTTAATTCCATATTTTTCTTTTTTTGTGTCTAAATAACCATATTTAGTTTGGTCATATATATCACTGTGGACAATGTTAACGATCCCCTTCGTTCCTTCCACATTGCCTTTGTTAATCATCTGTGAGACATCAAGCCTATTAGCATTCTTGAATTTCTATTTTGGTCCATGAGCCTTACCATAGAAAACTATAGGGATAAGAAAACATCCAAATACCCATCACACTAGGGTTTATTCCTCATTATTTATAAACATGCTCTCTTGTCCCAACCTACAGTCGGACCTTCTGTGTCTCCTCCAAATACGGTGTCTTCTCCTGAGCCTACTTCTGGTCTCGATTTTCATGATCCAAATCTCCCAATTGAGCCATCTGGTGTCATTTACCTCTCAAATAGCCCTTTTGCTAAAGTTCCCCTGTAGTCATATACCCCTTATGGTGGTCTCCCAAATTTTTTTTATGTCAATCCCAATCAAGCTAGCAACAAGGATGAGGAAGGTCCACCGTCAATGCCTAAGGATTCAATCCCAATGGAGTCCCATGCTACTGAAGTCAAAATTATACTTTGAGGAGCAAAAGGAAAGTTGTTCGATCCTCTCCTCATAAAAGCTCACTGTGCCTAAAAAGGAAAGGTGCTGACGAAACCCAACTTGTGCTTGAGGTCATTTCGGATGATGAGGAAAATAACAGGTATAATTTTGGTGATGCACTTCAAACCAGGACCATCGATCACATTCCCAGAACAGTGGAGAAACTCACAATAGTAGCCAATATGGTCAAGGAGGCATGCGTCATCTTCTTGCACACCATCAAGGAGCTTTACGATCTCCTAAAAACCCTTAATGCCCTCCTTGCAATGAGTCAGAACAATGTTGTTAAATAGGAGGATGAAGATGATTCCCAGTAGTTTTGGGAGTGGGGTAGTTGGCAGATGGTTTTCTCATAAAATTTTGAATTATGTGGTGATGTTGTTTCCCCTGGTCATGGGTTCAAGTTTGTATGTTTGTTTTAATCTTTTTGTTTAGTTTTTGGAGCTAGTTTGTTTAAAGCTTTTACAGGTTGTTGGTCATCTTCATGTTCATCCTTGTGGCTCTAGGATGTTTCAAATTTTGTACTATTGGCATTCTGAATGCCTTATGTATTAGGGATTGGGTCCCTTCAACCCAATAATTAATTAAAATATTTTACCTACCAAAACAAATAACAACAATGACGTTTATAGTACCATCTAGTACTTCATCACCTTGGCATTGACCACCCTACACACTTGATCATCATCATAAGCAATAATGATATCATCCTTTTTAAAAAAAAAAAAAACCCCTTGCGGGGCCGCCTTGGTCTAAGAGACCATGAACAGGGGGTTCTACACCATCAAAGTCACCCGGGAGTCGCACCCGACCCTGCTCGCACCAACATTATCAATTGGATTTTGGGTACCCAATTCAACTTTTTTTGGTAGGGTGGAGATTCGAACCTGGGACCTCCCTTGGAGGATTGCCCTCTCCTCTCCAACTCACCTACAACACTTGGGTGTAATGATATCATCCATTATAACTGCCACATCTCCGTCATTTGACCTAGCCACATCAACACAATCTATATCACAAATAAGGATGGCATTGTCTTCATTGGAAATTTCTTTGTCTATATCATTTGTACCCATAATTTTTTATTCTTTGGTAGGGTAATTTCAAGCGTCCATTCAAATAGGGCCACTAATGACTATTGCATCAATATTGGTAACCAAAAAATCTATGGTCCTTACCAAATTCATTCTAGTGGTATGTCTCCTAGTCCAATTTATACAATTAATGTTTTAAATAATAATTCATCCTAAAGAGCATAATATGGAATAAATGAGGGTATGCTACATAAAATTTAAATATATAATAAAGGTTCTTAATAATAGCAAACACCACACACTCTATAAATCTTTTTTACTTTCAAATATATATCTAAAAAAGGTAATTGATTGTAAGGACTTTGTAGGTATACCCAACTTGTTCAACCATTACTCCCTCAAATTACATGGCTAAGCTATCAATACTAGAAGTAAGTCAAGCTACATAGGTAAGTGGTAGAGTTATCAAAGAAAACTATCAAATTTGTGTTATTTACAACTAATGGTAAATGAAAAATATTGATAAGTCATAAACAAAGAATAGGAAAAGAGCCCTTGAGAAGAAGGAAGTTGACATCAAAACCAAGAAAGGTAGGATCAATCAACTACTAAAAGATCTAGAAGATAAAAGAAAAAGAAACAAGACTTGTAGTGATAGTTGGAGCAGGTAAGGAAAAATGTTGAGGAAATGAAGTGTAAAAGGGATCTTAAAGTCAATACAGGAAGTAGACCATCTTTAGATATGCAAACATTTAGAATCATGCCCAATTATTTCTAAGGACCATATCCATATTGAAATAAAGAGGATGGAAGGGTCCATGCTATATATTAAGAAATATGAAGAACTTATCAACAAGTTTTATGTGGAAATAAACAAAGTATAAGTATAATTTGACATGAAACCACATTCAACTTCTTTCATCTTGAGCTAGTTCCATAAGAAAACCAATGTCAAGTGTTAACAAATGAGAATAACTAGAAAAAAGGTGATAACAAGGCAACTCAAAAACATAATAGAAAGGGAAAAAAAACTAGAAGAGTTCATTATGCCTTAGAAGACTCTAAAGCAATTAGTGGAAGAGGAAAGACAGTAAATATTCCAAGTGAGTTATGGACTACCCAACCCAATATTGAACCAGGGAGACCCCATAATTGGTGCCTAGTATGTCAAGTTAATAGAATAGAGAAAATAAATATGTCATGGATAGAAGGGATGCATCTTGAAAAAATATTTACCACAATATTAAAGTCATTTATTCAATTATAAAAGCTATTAATATGTACAAGGATAATGACAAACAAGTGTAGACACCCAATTTTGAGCACATTGTCAAAGTCTCTAAAATTATCAACATCTTTATTAGCTAATAAATCAAGAATCCAAATCAAGTTTATTATCTTGATGCATAATTTAGGAGAATTTATTGATTTAAAAGAAAAATTTCTAGGAATGAGTGATAGTTTCAGTGACTCTTCTGCCCTCTATTAGTGCTTTCATAAAACTTCAATTTTTTATCATTTCCTATCCAATCTACCTAACAACGATTATTTTAGTACTAACATTAGGATAATTAGCACCATTAGTGATATTGTCTCTAGTGCTATTGACTATAAAATTAAAGAAGAAAAGAAAAAGGTACATCACATTATTCTGATCCATAACCCCAACAATAATTCAAAGTCTCAGAAAAATTCTTTTCTATCTTGCATCCATTAATTGCATATTGAAACCTTTTTAAAAAAACTACCTTCAAGTACTTCCATGAACTTTAATGCAACCATACTCCAAGAATTTATGGCTTCTTATAAATCCATCCCTTAAAGGAGCCCAATCCATGAAATATTGAAGATAGTGAATATCTATCAAATTGAATATGGATATCTTGCAACAGTCAAGCTCTCAATTGTCTCAAGAAATAAAAATTTCATTCACTTCATCACAACAAGAGGATATCAACCAAGGATCTTAAAGCTACAAGATTTCTTATACCCAATTGGTTGTGTTGTCTCCTCTCTTGGATTAATCATGATCTTTACATTGTTATCTTATAGTCATTTTGATCATTGCATACTAGCTTTGCTTCTGTATCAAGTTATAACTTTTTTTTCATTTCATCATTAGCTTGCATCATTTGTTATCAATTTGCTTATTATAATCCCTCCATCAAGACCTGCACCCCTGCTCAGGGATCCTTATTGCATCATTTGAAATTCATAAAATATTTTGTTAAAATATATATTATGTTGTGTTTATAATTGAAAGCATTATCGAATTATAGTTCTAGTGGTGCTATTATGCTTTATCTTAATTACAAAAAAAACTAAGACTCCACATTCATAATATAATATAAAAAGCAAAAGTGTTACCAACCAAAAAAGTGTTGGTGAAGCTATCACTCACCCACTGATTATTTCATCACTAAACTCACATTCATCATTTTATCCTTTTACATTATTTTATTTTTATCTTTTAAGTAAGGGTTTGATGTTTTTCAAGGGATTCATACACCCTCCAATGATCTAGGTAGACTCCTTTACTACTAACTCCATCTATTTTCTATCTATTTTGTAGGACTTTGAAAAGTAGGAGTCCCAAGAAAAAGTGCCACTAGACAGTAGTAGTGTCACCAACACTTCTTCCATTGAGGCAAGAATTAGGTTTAAGGTTTCAACTACAATTTCTACCATTTTATATTAAAAATTTGTATAGTATTTGTTCTTTATATACATCTATTGTATTGTATTATATATTTTTTCCATTTAAGGATAAAAGAAAAAGAATGAACAAATCATTGTCAAATAGCATTAAGGGACCAACTATAGCCTTGTATGCCATAAAAAATTAAATCACATTTAGTCATATTAGGAATTGCTTAATTGCATTATCTTCTTGAACCCTTGCCTTAAAATAAAAGCATCTTTTACATTCATCATTGAAAATCAAAGGTCATATAGTTTATAAGACCTGTCTGTTGCATTGATTGGTGAATTTGTAGTTAGGATAGGACCAGATTAAGCTTAGTGTAACAACCCTCCTTGGAAAAATTTATTATTGACAATGAACTATGTATTGGTGTGAATGTCTAATGCATAGCCTTTATTTTATGATGTCAATATAATGGGATATTTGCATTTTATGCTTGGAATATGGTACTGTTGATGTGTTTGTAGATGCAGGACCAAGTAATCTCACTAGTGGATTTATATGGATGAACCACCTAAATTGAGAGATATTTTTGGGAAATGATGATGATGACTTGCTCATCGACAACTCGGGGTAACAAAAATACCCTTCATGTAGATGCATTACATTGTGCTTATTTCATGTTCACACCATTGGGTTGGGAAGTTTCCTATGCAATGAGTCTCCTTAATAGGTTGGTGATAGCATTAGACTATATTAAAAAGGAAGCCACCTACTTAAGGATAAAACAATGGTGTGTAACATTGTTGATATGAATGACATTTATGTTTGTTGATGGTATGCTTAGTTTTATGGATAAGCATTATTAAAGTATTAATTTGATTTGGTAACATTTAAAATTGAGGATATTAGTATCAATGCTAATAATTAATATTAGCAATTAAAAACTAATAAAATGAATTATTAAAATTAATTCATAAAGAAATTGTTATTATTGTATTGTTTTATCCTAATGTTAAAACAAGAAGAGATAATTACTTTTTGGATTTTAAAGGGAAGTAGTGTATTAGTAATTTAGAAAATCCATGCTCTATTTATTACCTTAAGCATTTCAATTTTAGAATATTCTAAAGAGAACGTTACAATCCAAATGGCCAGCTTAAAGGAGGCTCAAGGGAAGAATGTGAGATTCTTCTTGATGGAAACTACTCAAGGTAATTTTAAATAGAGTAGTGGCTGACTTTGGATCATTAGAGGAATTGAGGGTGAAAAGAGGAAGCAGGGAAGCAAAGGGGAGGCACGTGCATCAGAGAAGTGAATTCTTAAGGCATAGAAAGAGATAAGCTTCAAAAGCATGAAAGTCTCCCATTGTTGTAATGCATTATCTTGTGCACTGGTTGTTTTGTTTGTATAGATTTATTGTTTTAGAGGTATAGGGCCTTTTTTAAGTACTTTACATTATTTTAAGTTGTTGTTGGCTTGGATTTATGTTTCTCTGGTGTACTGTTATGCTCTCTATTATAGATTTATCATCCTTTTTGTTAAGCTTAGGCACCTTCAAGCCTAGGGTTTTGAGTTGTTTATGTATCATATTCCTTGTATTTTATTTAAGTGGCTTTGTGATGGAGATCCTAGAACCATTCATTGTCCTTTGTTGCTTGTATTGTGTAACCAATTTTGGCATGAGAAAGAAATGTTATAGTTTGGATCACCTATGTTTGTATCTTGTATTAAGCCAATGTGAGTATTTTGACCTATAGGGTTGCGGTCGAGTGCATTCCTCCCTATTGTTGTTATTGGAATAAGGTTTTGGGTAAGGATTGATTTGGAGGTATGCATGGAAAATATGCAACCACCTATATATGTTTTAAATGCATTAAGTTTTGGTTGTTTAAGCTTTGCATAGACGTGATGGATTCTTGTGCAGTGCAGTCTTGTGTGCAGTAAGAGCATATATAGAGATGTTTTAAAGCAATAATGGATACATTAAATAGTGAGTTAAGAATTGCATGATTGAATTAGAGTAGATGGAAAATTTAGATCTTAGTGTAATAAGTAAATGAAGTGAGTGATTTTAATATTTTTAAATTGAAAACTTATATTGATATAAGGGAAGGAAATATTAGCTCAATAAGAAGAGATCTTCCTTTATTAAATAAAGAAGGAATGTAGTGAAAGATAAAGTTAATCAAGGAAGTAACCATTGAGTTACCTTTTTCTTAAGTTGATGTTTCTTCATATTATGAGAAGTTGATGTTTCTTCATATTATGTTAAAATGAGAAGTTAGGTTTCTATGTTTAGTGCTTTCTACGGATTAACTAGTAGAAAAGATAATTTTGCTTGTTGCTTGTTTTGGGAAGGGTTTCAAAAAAGAAGAGAAAATGATTTTAATGGTTTCCTGAGACTTTAGTAGGTATGAAAACCATTATAGAGAGAAGTATGGGATTCTCCAATTGGTAGATTTTATCTTTCTGTAATGTGCATGGATGCTTGCAAATACATAGTGTGCATTTAGTTGCATTTCATGATGAGTTGTCTTGATCCCTAAGTGTTCCTCAAGACCATGGAAAGATACCTTTTGGAGGTATTTAGTGGAAAGGAAATGGAACAAATACCACTTAGGTGGAATGGCTTTGATGTACTTTAGAATGAAAAGTGGATATGTAAAAGAGGACTTGGTTAGTAAGGATTGAAAGGAAATTTTCAATGTTGTTAGCAAATAGAAAATTTTGTAAATGAGATAGTTTATTTTGAATCAATAAGGTAAGGAAAGTAATGTAATAGGATAGTGATATTGCTAAAGCATTGTACAGTTTTATAGTGAATAAATTTTATGGTGATCTATGTTTCAAATATAATTTCATGTATTCATTAAGGAAAGTTTTGAGGAATATTTTATGTTTACATGATTATGTACTTTGATTAGTTTAAACAAATTAATCTTGGAATGGTACCTTTATGTTGAAGTTTAGACGATGTAATGTTATGATTTATTTTCTATGCTTAAGATAGATTTATAGCTAATTCTTGGAATGGGTACTTTCATATTAAAGCTTATATGATGTAATGTTCATTTTATGCTTAAGAAGGAATTATTGCTTAATTAATTTGAAGGTTTGTGAGATCTAAATTATGTGTTGAACATAGGTTAGAGTGAAGGGGGTTCTAAATTAAGATCTAGAGCATCCTTTGAAACCCATTTCAATGGAAATTACCCAATATTAAGTTGCTATAACCAGGTAGAACTGATACCTAGGAGATGTGAGAATGTAATATCCAAATTCCTTGTAAATTGATTCACCTTAAACGGTGAGGTTCAGGTGTTTGATAATCATAGTGTTAGAAAAATTATTCACAAGACAACAATGGTGGTACCTAGAATGTGCAAGTTCAAGTGACCATGATCATTGCCTAATTAAATATATAATAGCCTTAGTTAGGCCATAAAGGTATGGTAACTAAGCACCAAGGATTATGCCTAATTAATCTACCTATATGGACTTAGGTTGAGGTAAGAGAATAGGCATCCCCCTTTAAGTGATATGGGCCTTAAAGGATAATACCTACGTTGTGGTCAAATTATCCAATGCAGTGGAGGGTATAGCAAAGGTTGGGGGACCACTTTGGCATCCTTATAAATATGAATCCCAGACACTATGGGAGGTTTGCCACTCATGTCCACTAAGTGTCATATATAGTGACATTGAACTAAATATGGTAAAGCCTTGATTTTTGAAAAGAAAATATTGGGTTTTGTAGAACCTTGTTGGGTTATCTTTAATAAAAAAATGGGGTGGATTTTTGGGGTATTACACTTAGGTTGTCAAGAAAAAATCTTAGGGAAAAACTAGGTGTTCCCTAACTTGAATTTATTAAACTTTAGACTTAGACTTACGAGTTCCCTTATCCTTGAGGTGAGAGGTGAAACATCATGGATCCAATAAGTTGGAAGCCCTTAGAAATCCTTTTCCCCTCTTAAATTTTGGTGAACTCATTGTGAACACCACAATGGATTCTAAGATTTTCCTTGACCAAGCTAAACCTTAATCAAAACTAAAATTTATCAAAACCTAAACAATATCATTAAATAAATCTATTTAGGTAAGTCACATTAAATATAAATAACATGAACATAAATAAATGTAGTCCTAATATGGATCTTTATGGTCCTCTAAATAACAATCATACAAGTTACTAGGCTATATTGGGTATATAGAAATCCTGGGCCACCAATCACCCACATAGGATCTCATGCATACTTATGCCTAATAAGGAGTATATTGCAATGGGCTAGTGGGATTCATAAGGAGGCATATTATTATCCCTCATGTACAATCTTGGCCATGTATTCAATAGGTTACCTACACTTAGCATTTGGATCCCCATGTATTGAATTTTCCTAATATACCAATGGGTATATAGAGAGGGGCCAAGTATATAGATACCTTTGATATATAGGAAGGCCCCTAAGGTATATTGTTCAAATTGGGTATATCAAGGGAAGGAGATATAATGTTTCTAAAAAAAAAAATTATTTCTTATTTTATCAATATTGTTAGTGGTTAACTTAAATAATATTCTCTCCTCCTAAACCTATGGCTAAGAAATTCTATATAACCCATAGCATGGCTCACCAATTAGTCACTAACCTTGACCCTCCTACCAAGGGTCATGATGAACAACCTACCTTTGAGAACCCCATCTTCATTGAAGAAAATGATATTTCCATGTGTCAAGGTTCTCTAAGCACTATCCATAAGGAATATGGGAGAGTAGTCTTCCAATCCACAAATCATATGGTCTATTTTTTATAAATGTATAGGGAAACCATAGAGGAATTCCTTAGGGAAGTTCATTAAACCCTGGAAAAATCTATAGGAGATGATTCACTAATGGATCACTCCTAAAAACCTAATTTAAACTATTTTTCAATCAACCAATTGGGATTTTCTTTTGGATCCATGAACATGAACCTTAATGCATCAACATCTTACTTCATTTATTAAACTTCCCTTGTTGTCATAATGTTAATATACTCTAGGAAATAAACCCCCCCATATCCATTGAAGCATCATTCATATTTGTCTACCCTTGAGGAATTATTATAGGGTAATGTTAGTTGTCCAATATCTCAACAGGAAGGCATAAGTTACACTCCCAATCATAATGTACCACCAAGTTCCCCAATATCCAATTCTTATCTCATTATATCTATCCTCATACTAATCCCACAAACATTCTGACCCATAAATCTCACCCTACATATTTTAATATTTTCATATTAGATAGTCTAGGGTCAAACCATGTGATGTTAGCTTCAATATTGTATGCCCAGGTATACCAATCCTCTTATTATGTCAATCATTAGTATATCTCCTTTATATATCATGTACCTTTTACATAATCAAATCATTTTTCTTTATAAATTCAAATTGTAATCACTTGGTTAGAGCAATTGAAGCAATAAATGGTAATTATCCAAGGGTCATCATATAGTCACAATTACTCATATGATGATTTTTGCAACCAACCTCTAGATCCCTCTATATCTAGTTATCCTTTTCCTCTTAAATTTGAAACACCTAAGTTTCAAATATATAAGGAGAAAGAGGATTTTGTAAACCACCATAGATTATTTAGAACTGTGTGTAGAAAAATTTCTTATGATGAAACTTTGCTCCTAAAACTTTTCCCTAAGAGTCTTAGTGTTCCTAGTTTGGAATGGTACTACTAGATACCAAGGCATTTCTTGAAAATATCTAGGAACCTCATCAATATGTTTGTTAAGAAATTCTTTATCTACATTGAGGAGAAGTTTATCATCAGTGACATAAATCAACTCAAATAGTCCAAAGGTGAGAATTTCACCAACTTCTTAGCAAAATGGTGAGCCCAATTTTAGAGACTATAATATGTCCCTCCACCTAGGGACTTATTGGACATCTTCATAGGAAACCTCAATGAGCAATTGGATTTCTACATATAGATAGGTAATGTATCTTCCTTTGAAGATATAATTGACATACCCAAGAGAGTAGAGACTGCCCTTGTCAAGAGAGGAAAATTGAACACTAAGTCCTATAAAGAGGAAGATAAGTCTCCCTCTTACCCAAATAGAGAGTATAAGAACAAACACATTGTAGGTGATGGATTCATAGACTCATGCTAGGCCAACAATTTTAGTGCTACCAAAAAATTTAAAAGCTTCACTTAGAGAAGCCTCAACAATAAAAACCCAAAATAAGGTACTTTTAACTATATAAAGCCCTTTCAATTATTGTAGAGAAGCTTCTCAAATCCAAAATGATAAATCTCCCTCCCATTAAACTTATTGAACCCAAAAGGAAAAAGTGTTTATGGTTTCATTCCAATAAACAATGCATCTCCCACCACATTGATATTTATATGACTAATAGATGCATGGACCTCATGAATCTAGTCCAAGACCTAATCAATAATAGCCAAATTATCTACAATGGATCTAATTGTCAACCTTATTTCGATCAAGATTTATGATTCTTTTAAAATCTTCTACCTAATCATAATCAAAATTGAAACATAGAAAATAACTTTAGCTATATGAACATACCACTTTTATACCAAGGGATGGTGTGGATACTCCATTATTCGAATCATATATCTCAAATTTGTGTTGTAACTAGACAACACAAAAATTAGTCATTTGATCAACCTTAAAGACCTCCTATAGTCCTCTATTTTAAAATACCTTCTCCACTTGAAGGACCTCCTCTAATCATTCAAACAGGGACCAAGGCTAAGGGTATTTTTTATTTACTATGAAAACTTGAGAATACCTCAACCAAAATCTCCCTAATTGAACTTCTCAGGTCTTCTTGGGTTCATATATCTTACTAAAAATATTAAGCAAACTTGTCATTCCCCAAGACCTTAATCCCAACCTTACTTCCATAGTAGGTTCCATGGGGTTAATCATAAGACTATATCATTCCACAAATATGATATTGGTAAACCCTCTTTGGCTAGATATTTGTCACTATTCATTATAGGGCATATCGGTGACAAGTTCATCAAATGAATTTTAGTCCATAATGGTTCTAGTCTCGATGTCTATATATTAAATTTCATCAATAACTTTAGGTTAACCAAGCAATATTTGGAAATTATGATCTTGTCATTAGAGATTTTAACAATGTGGAACATGAGGCTAGTGGTACTATACTATTACCTCTCAAAGTTGGACCCTGTATGCCTAACACTCTTTTCTATATCTTGCCTTATGATTTAACCTATAACATTCTTCTTGTAAGATATTGGATCCATGAGATGTGGTCCATCCCTTAAATTCTCCATAAATTCCTTAAATATGAATACAAGGGTAAAACTTAATATATTTCAACTAACCCTTAACCTTTTACCTACTATATGGTAATCGATATTGATAACCCTAAAGCTCATATTTGTCCTTCTTTGAATTAATTTCTTGAATCCTATTCCTCTTCTCAATATCCTATCTCTAATGCATTAAGGTCTCTCACTCTAAATAATTCATATAACAATGATTTTAAGAGTCAGGGTGCTAATCCCATCATCATTAATAACAATAAACTAGATAATAATTAAATTGTCTTGGACCTAGCCAATATCCATTTTTCTTCTCAAATCCTAAGTTTATCCTTTAGCGATAAGGATAAAATAGTGCAATTAGGAAGTTTCCCATTCATTTACACTTGTACTACCAACAAGGAGAAAATACATAGTAGTGTAGCTTACCTGGTTGAGCGAAAGTATACCTCATATTTTTTATCAAACTCATATCCCATACCAAAGCAAATTCTTTACAATATAGGATATTGAGACAAAGTACCAGGCCTATACAAACAAGATATCAAAGAACACTTACAACCCAAAACCTACTTGAGTTTTTGTAGGATAGGTTATATCCCCAACTATAACAAGCCTCTACCTTTATCTTCTTTCAATAGTAAAGGAGAAATTGGTTATCTTGATATGGAATCTCATGATGGTTTTGTTTCTTTAAATGGACTAGATTGGGATGAGGGTGATAATGATAGGTCATCACTCCCCACAAACCCTAGATTTTTCAAGTTTACTCAACTTGTCAATATGAATCTTCTAACATTGGCCTATCCCAAGTTTATTGTTGTTAAAAACAACTATGAGTAAGAGGGCACCTTAGACAATCCTCCTCAAGATGATCCCTTAGACTATCTAGAACAAAATAACTTTTATTTTGGGGTATCTTTTCCCCAAATTATAAATTTTATTATCTCAAAGCAAAATGATAATAATCTATCAATATTAAATCCTACAGATCTAGAGAGCTTTATAGTGCTCCAAACTCCTCATAAATTGGAATATAAATCTCGTATTTTGATTGAGGAAACCATAGACATTAATATTGGGACTCTAAATGATGTCAAGATCCTTAAGTTGGGAAAGGTATTGATCCCAAAAAAATATGATAAATACACTAAGCTATTGATGGAGTTCAAAGACATCTTTTCTTGGTCCTACATTGACATGCCTAGTCTAGATCCTTCCCTAGTTGTCCATCACCTAGCCATCAATCCTAATGCAAAATTATTAAAATAGAAATTACAAAAAATGCACCTAAAAACCATATTTTTGGTCAAAGATAAGCTTTGAAAACTCCTTTATGTTGGTTTCATCAAAGCCATTGACTATCATGACTAGATCTCCAATATTGTTCTTGTTGCTAAGAAAATATGTAGCATTAGAGTATGCACCAACTTTTAGGACATCAATAAAGCATGTCCCAAATATGACTTCCCTTTCCCAATATTGACATGATTGTCCATTTCACTATAGGATGAGGAATATTTTCTTTAATAAATGGATTCTTAGGATACAATCAGATCAAGATTACCCTTGATGACCAATCCAAAATAACTTTTACTACCCCATGGGGAACCTTTTTCTATCAAATCATGCCCTTTGGTCTAAAAACATAGGGCTATCTATCAAAGAGTTATGACATACATCTTTTATGATATGATGCATGACATTGTTGAAGATTATGCCAATGATCTTCTTTGTTAGTCTTAAATTAGGAATATCATTTTCAAGACTTATGAAGCATGTTTGAGTGGCTATTAGATATGCCTCAAGCCTCAAAAGTGTATCTTTAAATTTACATCAAGAAAATTATTGGGATTCGTCATATATAGATGTGACATCAAATATTATCCTAATAAATTATTGGCCATTGTTGATATGTCACCCCTTTAAATATAACCTAGCTTAAGATCCTCTAGGACTAAATCCAGACCATCTAGAGGTTCAACTTCCAACTAGATGATGAGTGTCAACCTTTCACCAAGATTTTGGGAAGGATGTTATTTTCTAGGATGCTAATAATCAAGCTATATTTGACACTCTCAAATCTTACATCTTATCCCCTCTCATATTTGTTCCACATAATCCCTTTAGATCCTTTTTGCTATACATAGTAGCCTTCGATTATGCCTTAGGAGATATGTTGACATAGTATGATGACCAAAATAGAGAAAGGGATATCTTCTCTATTATCCATACTTTGGTTGATTATGAAGTCCAATATACACCTTTAGAAAAGCTTTGTCTTATCATGATTACATCCTAGAAGCTTATTCAGTATATGCTCAACCATAAGACCTTTTTCATTGTGAGAGTTGATCGCTTGCAATATCTCATTTCTAAGCCACACCTCTTGAGAAGATTTGATAAGTGGGTCATTACACAAAAAATTCAATCTTGATTTTGTCAATCAAAAGTTTATAAAAGGTTACATTGTTGCTAACAAATTAGTAGTTGTACCTCTAGAAGCTAGCCATCCATTTATGGTAAAACTTCATGATGATTCAATCTCCAATATTAAAGTAGAACAACCTAACTCTTGGACCCTATACTTTGATGGCACTAGATGTGTCAAAGGAGTAAGGGTAGGATTCATCTTGGTCATCCCTCAATAGTACCTAATCCATATCCTTCAAACTCAAATTTTCATGTACCAATAATATTGTCAAATATTAGGCTCTTATCTTAGGGATAAGTGTGGAATTAGCTCTTTAGGTTAGGAATATTTTTATCTTTGTAGAATACTAGCTAACATTCAACCAATTCAATGGTGTCTATTAAACCAAAAATGACAAGATCAAGCTATATAAAGACATTGATAAACTAATGTCTACCTTTTATAGAATCACTATTGATATTATTCCTAATTCTAGTATCGATCATGTCGATGTTATGGCCTTGGTTGCATCCTTGATCCCTTTAGAGCTAGATGATGAAAAATATATGATCATAATTCAATAAATTAAGGAGCCTTCAACCCTAAAATCTAGTTAGCTTCCTCTAGAAGTATTTTTCATAGAAGCAACTTAATTCCCTCATACTTGGTATAAGGACATATTTACTTACCTTAATGAGGACACTCTACATGGTGGTTTGAACCATAATGAACATAAGAAAATTAAGCAATGAGCATGTCATTATATCATCATTGGTGATATTCTATATTGTTATGTTGTTTCTGGTATATTGCTTAGGTTTATAGACTTAGTTAAATTCCAAAAAATCATCAAAGAGGCCCATGATGGATCATGTAGTGATCACTTTAATGATGTTTCCATTACCAATAAAATCCTATGGATAGGCTACTACTAGCCCTCCATGAAAAAGTACTCTTATGACTACATCAAGAGGTGTGATTTTTGTTAGAAGCATGACAACCTTATCCAGCCTTCTTTTTAATCCCTTTAATACCTAACATCACCTTGGCCATTCTCCATTTGGGGATTAGTCATTATTAAGAAGATAAATCCTATCATCTGATGGACATAAATTTATCATCATGATTATTGAGTACTTCACCAAGTGGGTTAAATCTATACCTCTAGCCTCGACCAGTAGAGTCCAAGCCTTCAAGTTCATCCTTAACCAAATCCGTAGTCGTTATTATAACCTCAAACAATGGATCATATTTTAAGAACAATGATGTTTAGAAGACTTATGCTAAGTACAAGATTCATCATAAATTATCCACTCCTTATTATCCCCAAGGAAACAACCAATCGAAAGTCTCTAACAAAACCTTTGTTAAAATACTCAATAAGTTCATCAACAAAACTAGAATATATTAAAATATCCAATTGTATCCTAACTTAAGGGCCTATTACACTAGTTTCAAAAATCCCACAAGCACAACACCCTATGCTTTTATCTATGACATTGAAGTAGTATTCCCCTTCAAACTTGAGGTTCCTTGCATATTTTGTTACAATATTCCTCTACTGGAGAAAAATACCATCTTGCATATCTCAACCAACTAGAGTTTCTTGAAGAAAAATGAATCCATGCCCTAAAGCACCTACGGGTCTACCAATTTTTTTTTAAATGTGCCTATAGCAAAAAAAATTTATCCCAATCCTTTGAATTTGGTGATATTATTTAAGAGAAAATAAAAAATACCAACACCAAAAATACATCATAACTACCAAGTATGGTTTGGGTGCTTATCGCCTGATCAAACTTGATGGTAAATAACTAAAAGAACAAATGAACATAATGCATATTAAATTATATTATGTATAAATCTACATCAACTTCCTATGTTTTCAGTTGCCTATCATTGTCTACTTGTATCTGCTTGACCTCAAATCAGCCTATATTCATGTGCTTATCTCTACTTGGAATGCATATAGAATAGAGATTCAAGAATCTACAATGACATGTAAATAATGATCCTATCTATGATATATTATTTTTCCTTTTTGGTAGGCAACTAATACAAGCAAATTATCCCTAATTCCATTTTGTTAGCTAATCATTCTTATCATGGTTTGCACAACCTAACCTTCTCTCCTCTATTAGATCACAAACTTTATCCCATGTCTTTTCATCTTCTATCTCGTCAAAACCTTGTTTTATAATTAATATTATGAGGTTTGTAGGTGTTGATGGTAAAATCAATCCTATCATATTTTGTCTCCTATGTATCACCATACATGAGGGAAATGTATCTTATATAAGGATTATTTCCCTCAATTGGGGGTAAAATCTATTGTCGCATTAATCACATTAAAATACCTCTATAGAAAATCATTGCCATATAGAACATCTTAAAAATCCCCTTTAACAACTATTTCAAGAGCAAATCTACAAACAAAAATCCTATATGAGATTTGTCTATAGGTAAAGCAAAATTCCTTTAGAAACTTGTTTAAAGGTAAATCTATTAGTAGAAGTCATGCATGACATTTGTCCATAGGCAAAGCATAAGTCATTTAAACATTTGTTTAAAGGAAAATCTATTAGCAAAAGTCTTGCATGAAATTTATCTACAAGCAAAGAAAAATTCCTTTAGACCTTTGTTTAAATGCTTTCATATATGTTAGCTTTTGAGGCTATAAAATTAAAGGAAATGCAACCACAAGTAATGAAATAAGCAAGCAATGTTATAACTATGATAATGGCTAACTAATAATCATGTAAATATGATAAGAAACTTCAGAAAATACTCATGCAATAGCCATTAATGAAATCTTACAAAAATGTACAATGATATGCAATGGAGGTCTCTAACACTCCATATTTGCAAAAATTCTCTACATTGTATCTACTACTACTCTAACCTATGCACTCCAAAATCCTCTTCTTCTACTCTAATAAGGCCTATTTATAGTGAGACATGACTCTTGGCCTTCCATATTCCTATGAAACCTCACTATTCTATTCTTAGGACTCATGTACATGTGGACTACATGCACATTTTTGCACATTCTAATGATACTTGTGCATTTATTACATTGCTTTAATAAAATACTTAAATCCTAATATAATGTAAGCTCCTAATTTAAACATATACCCATGATGGTACATTAGAAAGTACCAAATAATGTAATATATTCCAACACCATCCTGTATTACATTATTTGGGTATTGAAGACTTTAGTATTCAATATGGATTATACTTTGTGACTAAGGTATTGTTAGTCATTTCATCTTTACTAAATTTTCCACTTCATATTCTTGTAGGATATTGACTAACTCATCAAATGATGTATGTTTACTTAGAATTTGTAAATATGTTACAAGATACTTGTAGTTTTTTGGAAGTGCTCTTAGGATTACTTGAGCAAAAAAAAAATTCTCCTAGGGTTAATAATTTCCCTTTTATATCAGCTACTTTTCTTAGAAGTAATTCTATACTTTCACCACTATTAACTTTTAGAGAATGCAATTGAGTTTGAATATCAAAATAGTGGTTTTATTCTTTCCTTCAAAAATATTGGCTAAGGTTTTTCAAGCATATGTAGATGTTGTTGCTGAACTAATATATGGTTGTATTTCATCTATGATTGCAAAATTTATGATCATTAGTGCTTTTGCTTCATTTTATTTGAACTTTTGAATCTCACTATCATCTATAGTAGGTTTGGTTTTAGTTCCTCTAACAATATCCCAAAGTTTTTTAATTGTCAATATTACCCTCACTTTGTTTTTCCATAAAGAGTAATTGGGTCCTTTGAGTAGTTGTGATTTTGTAAGGATGAACTTATTTGATGTCATGGTGAAAAAAACTTGTGGACTACCTTATGATTCCCTAGTATTTTGTGTATATCTTTTCAATTTTGAGATTTTGTAGAATACCTTATCTTTCCCAACTATTTTGAATATAGTTTTTGATAGTAGACTTAGCTTTGTAGGTTTTGGTTTGAGTTGAATCCTTTATGTCTCCCTAAGTTGAATATAATGTTCAACTCCTATCACCTTAAATCAATGTTTTATTTCCCTTTTTAGAAAGCTTAAAGATGCAATTTTAATGGATAAGACTCTCAATATATTTAAGATATTTAAGTTAGATTCTCTATGTCTCTTCAATTTGTAAATGAAACTAATAAAAATAATCTGCAAACTTTTAATCAATTTCAAAATTGGCTTCTTTCACGCTTTGAATAAAGTGGTTTCTAAATTCCTATCATTTCAATTTGGTGTAGGATTCCTTATATCTCCCTTGTTTATGTATTTGTAAATTAAACTTCACTTCAATTTGTAAGTCTCCTTGTTTTAATATTTGCAATAATTTGAAGCAATAATAGTAATAATTTTAATGCTTCTATTTTCTACTCCTTTCTTAAGGCATTCAATATACTTTCTAGGGTATATTTTTAACACCTTATTACTCCTACTATTAAATAACCCTAGAGTATAAAACTTGGTTAATTTCAACTTCAATATATGCCTTAATTTCTCCTTTGATCTTTGCAATGTTTATGAGGATAAATATTACCTTCTAGGCACCAAAAATCTATATGCACTATCACTGTATTTTCTTTGGTTGTAGTAACTCCTCAGTGTGCTCTAGTCTTTGACTCCTTGTTGCTCTACGCTATATCTCTATATTGTCCTCCTCACTCTAATCATGTGCTTCCTTTGCCTTATAATGTGTGCACTATATAAGCATCCTTTGGACATGCTTCTCCTTCTTTATTCTAACTGACATGCAAGGTGGCTAATGCCAAGTGGTGCTAAGAGTCTTCTACTCCTTGGTAATGTATCCTACAATGTCTTTCACTTCTCCAATGCTTGTTCCAAGTGGCACCAAGGTCTTCACTTATTTCTTTAACATTGCTTTAGGTATTCTCCTTGTCTAACACTTCATGAGAGCATTATTTTACTTGAGTGTAGCCTCTTCACTATTGACGATGGCACACTTTCTAGTGGTGTGTAACATATTCTCCACATGGTGAATGCTCTTCAAACACTTCTTATAACTCACATGCTCTAATATCATCTCATCCTTTTTCTTTGAAGCATCTCACTACACTTCTTATAACTCTTTAACACCTACAAATATCTTCATCTCCTTCTATGGTAGAGGATTTGATTGATTTGGTGGAAATCCTTCTATGTTATTGATAGCGTTATAGGATGTGCATATCCTTTTAATTCAACTCTTCTTTTAGGTCCCAAATATATAGGGTAGATGTTGGCAGTGAATAACTCTCCTTCTTATTTCTTGACTAGTGCAAACTTGCTGGACTAACTTAAAATCTTGTAACAGACTTCAAATTTGTTATGTGGTTCGAATGAGGATGCTCTCCTTGGTGCAAGTTGTTGATATTACATGGGAAGATGGAGATACTATGTTAGCTCCCAATGATGCTTTCTCTAATCCATTATTACCTTTGATTGCATTGCTTGGGGTAAACCTTACAGTGATTCATTTCTTTACCTTCACCAAAGGCTCTTAATGCTAGATATACCTTACCTTACCTTCATGAAAGGATTTTGAATGCTTTTAGTCTTGCTGTTGAGTTATTCTATTTTTAGCTCAATATTCCTAGATGAATACGTATTTTTGAGAAGTCTAAAGCAATATTTTGCTTTCTCTTTGTTTATGACTTCTTCTCTAAGAAATATCTGATTTGCTTGTATGTAAATGTGTAGGTTGATGATGTCCAAGATGTATCCTTTTCACCTTGGAGATACTAAACCTTAGAGCTCTATTTAATGGCTCTAATATGGTGCTCTTGAAACCTTAAGATGCACTAATTTAAATGCTTGCCCCCTGTACTTTAAACTGACTTCCTTGCCTTCACAAAATGGTGGCTTCTCCTTTCTTTGCAAGTTGTGATAATGTTGGATTCAATATTGCCTTCTAATCTTTGGCAACTCTCTCCTTGCTTGGTTACTTTTAAATGATGATTCCAAGCTTTTCAATGATAATGCTTTGCACTATAGTATATGTAAACCTATACTTTAGAATATAGTCTTCTTTACTTTCATTATATAATAGTATGTTGATATTTTTATTTCTCTTGAAATATATCTAACTCCTATTTTATGTGCAAGTTTGAACCTTGTAGCAATTAATTTTTGCACTACCTTGAAGAATTTAAACTAGAAAGCTTCTCTTGCAAATTTAATCCTAAAATTTTGGTGCTTAATAAACTTAATAATAACTCAAATATGGGTGTTCAATTAATGAACCTTTTGCACCTAAATTGCATACCTTTTATCCTTTATTTTATTATAGATGTCTTGGTGACTTGGATCACCTAAATGCTACACTTTTCTGGATGAATTTGTAGCTCTTCCTTGCTGTCCAAAAAACACTTTAATCCACCTATTTGCAGCTTTAAAAATCCTCTAACTTACTACCCTAAAATGTAGTTTGGTGGCTTCAACTCTCCTTCTGGATACACCCTAAAAATATGAAACTTAGCAGCTATTAGTGCTGCCCAAATTTTTGCTTTCTTGTTGTCCTCAAATCTAAAATTTTCATATTGCAAAGCCGTCAATTTCTACTTTGAAATGATGTCCTTGAGTCTTACAAATTTGGTAAGAAACTCCTCCAAATCACAGTTGATATTTACCTTCAAGAAATCTTCAATTTTCTATTGTAAAATTGGCAAACCTCCTTCTTCAAGTAAACCTTCAAATCATTCAAAGGTAATCTTCCAACCTCTCAGGTTTGGTGATTTCTTCTAGATCCTTTCCCTTGTATAAATCTGACTTCAATCTTGGCCTATTTGCTAGCCTTCTTCTCAATAATCTGAAAATATTGAGGTCTTTGGAAATCCTTTCCATATTTTTGGCAAAATTCTTGCCAAATATTTCTTTCTTTTGGTCTTGTTTTTAGATGGAAATAATTATTTCAAATTCTTATTTATCAGGAACTTCTCCTTGAGTTCTCCTCAAATATTCTCCATTGGACTTCTTCAAGTATCCTTCAATGAGGCTTTCCTAGCCTTATCATTCCATACCCTTATAAGTATCTTGAGGCCTTCTCCTAGGGCCTTCAAATTCTGTAGCTTCTCTTCTACTCTTCAAAACTTCAATGAGACCTTCCTTGATCTCTTCTATCTTCAACTATGGAAGTTTTGCAATGAGATCTCTTTCTTGGATATCTAAAATATGCTACTTTTGAAATATTCAAGAGGACCTTTTCTAGTCATTCTCTATATTCAATATTCCAAATATTGGAGTTCTTCAATGAGACCTCCTTTGGATCTTCTTCTTCAATTTGAAGTCTTCAATCTTCAATGGAGATCTCCAATCTCCAATCTTCTTCAGGACTCTTTTCCTTGAGTCTCTTCTTCCTTCAATGGGATATTCTTTCTAGGACCTCCTCCTTAATTTGTATTTTTCAATATGGCTTCCTTGGCATCTAGATATCTTCTCAATATCCAACTTGGTGTCTTCAATCTACAAATCTCGCAATGAGATATTTTTCCTTAGGCCTCCAAATATTCAATCTTCAACTTGTTGCTTCAGGTACTAGATTGATTCCAAAGAAGATATTCTTCCTAGATCTTGTAGGAAGCTTCCCAAATTTATTTGAATTTTCTTTTTTTTGTAACAAAGTATTAGGAAAAAATTGTAATGAAAAAATATCCAAATCTAGAGATAATGAATCTTCAATAGTTGATTTTTCAATCTAGTGGAATCAATTTCGAGTCTTAGTCTTCATGAGTTACTCTGCAACTCTGTGGAAAGACTCTAGCCAAATAGTAATTTTAGAAATTTTGAAAATGAAATTTGCTATCTACTCTCAATCTCTCTTGTGGCTCTCTCTATTTCCTATCGATCTACCTAGTGCTATGATACCACTATTAGCTTTTGAAAACATAAGTAATAAAATAAGCAAGCTATGTTATAACTATGATAATGGCTAACTAATAATTATGTAAATATGATAAGAAACTTTAGAAAATACACATAAAATAGACATTAAGGAAAGCTCATAAAAATGTACAGTGCTATGCAATGGAGGTCTCTAACACTCCATATTTGCAAAAATGCTCTACATTGTATCTACTACTACTCTAACCTATGCACTCCAAAATCCTCTTCTTCTTCTACTCTAAGAAGGCCTATTTATAGTGAGACATGACTCTTGGCCTTCCATATTCCTATGAAAACTCGTTATTCTATTCTTAGGACTCATGTACATGTGGACTACATGCACATTTACATCATTACACATTCTAATGATACTTGTGCATTTATTACATTGCTTTAAGCAAATACTTAAATTGTAATCTAAGATAAGCTCCTAATTTAAACATGTACCCATGATGGAACATTAGAAAGTATCAAATAATGTAATATATTTCAACACTATCAACAAAATTCTTCATGGTATTTGCCTATAGGTAAAGTATAAGTCCTTTAGACATCCATTTAAAGGAAAATCTATCAGTATAAATCTTGCATGACATTTGTCTATAGGTAAATCAAAAGCACTTTAGAAATTTTTTAAAGGTAAATCTTTCAGCAAAAGTCCTCTATGATTTTTTTCTAAGGACAAAATTCTTATCATTTGGCATATTTGTAAAGTCCTCATAAGCATTTGGTTTGAGGTAAATCTATTTTACAATTTTAAAATAAATAATAAAATGCTCCTTTATGATTTTCTTGGGGACAAAAAAAATAATATGCATATTTTGTATCGTAGAAAGCCTCATGACATTATCTAAATTCCTCCTAGGCAAATATTTCATCTTGTATCATAGCTAAAGTTACACTAGGAAAATTTTTTATGTGTACATATATTTTTACCATAGCAATACTTCATGGTATTATCTAAAGCCCCTCAATCAAATATTTTATCTTGTATCATAGTTAAAATCCCTTGGGAAAATATTTATATGTATACATATTATATTATATTAATGTCCCACGATATTATATAAATTTCTCTTGGGTGCATTATATTGTAATCTTAATCACACATTTATCTACATATCATCCAAAAAATGAAGTTGCTTTTACCAAATCTACTCATCCAAATCTATCAACAACACATATTAAACAATGAACAAATCTAATACCATTATAATCATCATTCTACAAATCATCAAGATATCATCATTGTGCATCATTATCAATCAACAAGCACATAATCTAAATTAAATTATCATAACACAATCCACATCATATCATTGACCATCCATTATTTACATCAAATTAAACATAACATAGAATAACAAAGCTTTCATCACACACTTTACACATCATCATGGATCCATAAAAGTATATGTATATATCAACAATTGTATGTACATCAAAACATATAATACGATGATCATATAATATAGCATATATCTACACAAAAATAGATAGTAGCTATAAAATTAGATCTTATAGGGGCATGTATATCTAAGACCTCATATCTGATGCTCTTACTCTGCCTCTAAGTAGTGGCAATATCCTCACTAATTGTTATGACTATTGAGTCATGGACTGTGAGTGTATCTAAGGTGTTTATGTCTATGACCCAGTTGGCAAGGTAGATGATGGCCTTTCAATACCACTACATGATAGACACTCCTATAGTAGGTTGATCTCATGATATCTGCTATTAACTTTGTCTAAACCCATGCTAGATCTATTTAATGTCACTATTGTATGATAATCATCTAGTTTAGGAGGATCTAAACTAGATGATTGTCACTAGCTTCACCTACCAATACGGTCTTCATTATAGTTATATTCCTTACTCTATAATCATACATAGATAGTCTTCTATATTACTAAGGTTTGATGGACAAGCCTATCCCTCTCCATCATCCTTGTTGTTGCCTCTACATACACCATATCTCTCTGAATATGTTGCTATTAATGTGGCCTAAAGGCTAGCCACCTATTACGCTAACACATCCCTCTATAACTTCATAGTAGACTAAGATGACCTTATAGGTCTTTCCTCATCTATAATTATTATTAATGTATATGCTACTCCTATTGTTATCATCCTTTCCTTCATTTGACAATAATCTTGATACCATCTAAATAGTGGTGGTACTACTTGCTATGCTCCCCTGGGCTATCTCCTTAGTACTAAATGCTTATCTAGACTCAAGCTAGATAATATGGTCCTTAGGGGGTAGATGGTTTGGTACTACCCCCAATAGTTGGTATTGATCCTAGAGTCATCACTCCATGGATCTAAGATTGCTAGATAATTTATATTCATCTTTGGATTTGGTTGTAGCTTAAACCCTCTCTCTTGCATAGAACATTTATACCAAACTAGCCCTACCAAAATCCCCTATTGTTGTACAAAATTTTAAACCATCCTATCAAAATGTAAGATTCCATGCTCTCCCTATGGTCTAGCTAGCCATTGGAATTACATGTCTCAAGCCAATTTCTAGACATCCTCTCCCACCCTAGGTGTTGTATGAATAGTTTCTAAGTAATATACTTTTGGCTCAAGTTATTATGATTCAAAACTTAGAATTTTAACTGATTCAAAACTCAGGAATTCAAAATAAGGAAGATCAAGAAATACTGCAATTCAAAAATAACATAACAAACCAAAACACAAGAATATACAAGCAAAATAGCATAATGATTTTATTGCTCAAAAAACATAGTACAATACAAGCAATCTATGAGAAGAGATATGAGGCTATAACATTGCATCTATTACTCATGTCTTTTATAGTCAAGGGTGCATCATTCTTTCTATAATAATAGGTGTATTGTAAATCCATCATATTGTATATGGAAGTTCACCCATATGGAAATGTGGTGGTTCACCTTTCATGAGTTAGAAGGCCACCCATATGGAAATGTGATGATTCACCTTCCATTAGTTACAAGTGCATATTAAATGAAATTTACATACATGTGACTTTCCTTTTTGTGATTTTCCTTCTAGTAATGTGTCAACATATCTAGAGATGCATTTTGGCTACAAAAAAATTAAAATAGAAAATTACTATTTTTACTAAGTATTTTGTTTTGTATTTTTAGGGCATTCAAAACATTTTTGTATAAACATGTAAACAACTATGTCTAAGACAAAGTTGCCTATGAAATTTTTGTTCTTTGTCTAATATTTTCATTGCTTTTAGAATGGATCAAAAAATAGATTTTTGGGTATTTTTAGCATAAATCCATGTTGTAAAAAGGTCACATACCTAGATCATTTATCCCCACTTAAAATTAATGGTCCCTATTGTGTCAATTGTTTACATTAGATGCAAAAATTATTTCTTCATATAATTTTTTGTAAGCCATTCCCCTTGGTGACCAGGTTGTCCTACCTTGACCACTTTGTACATTTGAGTGGACTACCTTCTAGAGATCTTGCTCTATATCTCAAAAATCTAATCCTCTTGTTGTAACCACCAAAAAGGCTCACACCTGATTGGAATCCTAGTGTAATAGTGAAAATAATAACATGAATGAAATCCAAGAAATTGACAACAATATAAAAAATAAAAGGCACTATATTCCATTATGAAGTCATTTTGGGTTACAAGTACATCCATCTTAGGGATAATCATGTTGATACAATATTACAATAAGATTCATGCAATTGCTTCCCTCTCAAGGGTAGGTGTGATATTTCAAATGCCTTCGTAGGGTGACACGAACTGCCTTAGGGTGGATTTGACCCTCTTCTTCGCGTTGAAGAAGAATTTGAATGTTAAGCTCCTATGAATATAGATCCCTATGGTTAAGAAACAATAGAGAATGATCAAAAACATAGGCAGCCTTTCATGATGAGGCCCTTAAAAGGAAATATGCATAAAGATGCCATTGAAAACATGAAATCTAGAACGTATGTAAAAGACGTTTAAACTATGCTAAACTAATAAATATTCATGGAAATACATAAAAGAGTATAGCAATTAGGATTTGCATGGTTCAATTAAAGGAAATGAAGCTTTAAAAGTCATAAAGAACCCATTGATTTCTATTTTATGCTACTATACTAAAATCATTCTAACCTTTAATCTATCAGTCAGAAATCTTTGCAACTACAATTAAACCGTGCAAATGACTAATCTAATCTAATTAGATGGGCATAAATGAAAACCATAAGGTAGTGATACCTCTATTGAAAACTGCAGCACTGGTGCATGGTCTACACTGTAAACCATGGCTAAAAGCCGCGATGAGCACTCAATTAAGTTTACCCTCAAAATCAAGGGTAGTGGGCTTGACCTCCTTGTCCAATTGATGTTCAAGGGTCGCATTTGGTGTCCTTCTAACAATTTTGGCAATTGATTCACTGTGAGGGGCCTCTATTTTCTTGAATTAGCATTTCTTGGCTCTCCTAGGTCCTTAGGGCATCCATGGCCTAATTCATCATGATGTTTGACAAATTGACAATGGGGGATGGCAACAAGGCTCTCTCTATGCACTCAAGTGATTCCATAATTTGATAGGGCTTCGCTACTCTAAACTCCAATGCTTCGTTCCTTATTTGCCCTAATTCTTAGGGGTACTTACAAGATGTCCCAGGGCTAGGGGTGGCTTCATGGAGAATCCAAGATCAAGAAGGGATGGTTAGGATAGTTGGATTGGAAGATTTCATCCTCTAACCACCATATTCTAGAACAAATGGTCATTCAAATTGATTTGGCTCGGATGAAGGCCAATTGAACTTTAGTTAAGATCATAGGTTACAGCTGTGGTCCAGATTGTAAATCGTAGGTGCCAACCGTGGTTCAGTATGTAGACCGCATGTCTAGGCTGTGGTTCAGACTGAATAGGCCAAGGCGCTCAACTTGAGTGGTTAGAACCACTACTCTATGAGTCTATCCAAGATCCTCCATATGGCCTTGTAGCATGTCCATATGAGTTGTTGCCATTGACATGATGCATTTTAAGTTTCTAAAGATGCCCTTTTGAGATGCGTTGTGAGATCAAAAAATGCGTGAGCAAAAATATACCTCCTAAAATGATGTCAAAGGTTCTATGATGATCATTAGTCGGATCAACATTAGATGCCTTAGGTCCAACAAAAGGATGTGCATCCTAGAATCATTGCTTCCAACTAGGTGAAAGGCTTACATTTGAAAATATTGTGCCCTTCTCATCTCATTCGGTGTAGTTGTGCATTCCATAGGTATCTTTTGACCCATATATTCGAAAGGCAAAGAAGAAAAAGCAAAGTCATATTTGCTATTTTTCCCAAGAAAAGGGGTAATTTTATGATAGCTATTGACAATGATTCGTAAGGACGAACACAATTTTGACAAGATCAAGGGATCTACGATCTCTGGTATCTTCTATTTATTTTGATTATGATTTAATATTATGACTACCCCCTCAAGCGATGAGTCGATGAGGGTAATGACAATTATTAAAGTGACGATATCGCTTGACCACCATGGATGATCTGAAAAAATTTAGATTTGAGCATATTAATACCTTGGCTAGGCCTAGTTCAACTTATGATTGTAATTATTAATAGTAATTGCACATTCCTATCCCATGGAGCAATCAGGCTGCAATAGCCATCTTAGGGAATCAAAATGATACAAATCCAATTAGTTTTGTGTTGATTCAAATTATCAATTATTTGCTGAAAAGATGTCATAGGAGACATGACATGATATGCCTCATTCCCATGGAGTAGTCCAACCTTGAAGGCCTTCTTAGGGATTGAAAAGAAGCATGTCAAGTCAACGATGATACTTTTGCCCCAAATGTCCTTATGGTAATTTACTCATCTTGCCAGATTGCATGGATCACAATTTGCTACAACCACCAAGTGTATAGGGTAAAGTATTGAATACGAGGTTCATTTGGTTTTTAATTATTTGATTTGTTTGTTATTAATTTTAATTTATTGATCGATCTGGGTGCTTTGAACATCACCAAATTTGCAACCTTAATTGCTCTTTTTAAAATTTGATCCATTAGAAGTCATTAATTTGCCATTTTAGACCTTTCCACGATGGGGTTTGAGTGCATTTAATGCTAGCTATGAACTGCGAGTATGGTCTACGATTGTATTTGGGAACTGTAGTTAGGGCCAATGGTCAAAAAACCCTAATTTTGGGACCGCGGGTGTCAGATGCAGTCCGCCAAAATTAGGATGACCTATAAGTAGTATTTCCCATTTGAATTTTTCATTATTTTTCTTGAAAGTAGCTGCATTGAGAGATCTCTGAGAGATAGGAGACATTCACTAATCCATAATGCTGCCAAAACTCATCCGTATACCACACTTGATACCTCGATGGTGGATGTTGATCAGCCATCGACTAGTAGAGGCCATGGAGCGGGCAAGGTAATTTGAAACCAAGTCCTCGCATTCAATACCAATAAAATGAACCACATTAAGAAATACAAAAAATTAACCTCACTAAATAGTTGGTAATGAACCTCACTAGATTAGATTTAATTAGGTTTAATTTTTTTTCTTAGAGAGAAAGGCTAGGAAGATACCTGAAATGGGTATTCTTCCAAGACCGCAGGTGGCAGCTGCGGTTCCCAATTGTCAAATTTGGGACCACAGCTATCAATTGTGGTTCACATTCAAACTACAATGGTCGTATTTTGACCGCATGCAGACCGCAGGGTTGACCCGCTGTTCACTAACCTTAGAAAAAATTTGTCAAATTTTTGCATTTTCTAAATTTTAAAAGGCATTTGATGTCATTTAATGCAATTTTGACTCAGCTAATTGATATTTTTTATTTTTATGAATGCCTTGCGACATATTTTGTCTTTTTATCAGTTTTTAGATGTTTTTGACATTTTATTTAAAATTTTAGCTTATATACTACTTTTATTTCAAAGGTTGACCTCTAGGGCTCGTGAGCCTGATCTCTTAAGATTCTCCATAGGTAGCTCACTGATGGTGAGCGTGCATGGTTTAGAGCCATCAGATTCATCTATGTACTAGATCTACCCACTATTAGGGTAGATCAGACCTACTTGACTATGTTGGCCTGGCACTGGAATTCACGAACCAACACCTTTCACTTGCCTATAGGTGAAATGACTGTGACCTTAGAGGATGTTTATTGGATCTTTAGGGTCCCTATCGATGGCGAGGCCATCACATCTTCCTCTTATTAGATAAATGAGACTATATTTGATGCTATCTTAGGCGATTGAAGCAAGGAGGCTTAGGAGAAGATCGATCATGGAGGCATACACATTGCATACTAGTAGGGCGAGCATATTTTCTCAGTTTGTGCAGTGATCTTCATGATCCTTGTGGTACAGATAGTGCTTCCATACTCCTCAAGTGCGAGTATTCCCTGGAACCTCCTGGCCAATGTTTGGAGAGTGATTCAAAGTTCCACTACTCAGCCACTATGCCTAGCTTGGGGGAGCATGCTACTATGTCAGCTCTACTAGGAGCTATACCAGATTCCTAGCCAAAGCCACTAAGTTATTAGCTATAGCCTATTATTATAGATCTAGGGTTGGTAGCATATCTGAATCGAGCATCTTATGGACCTCCCTATCCACATCATGGCCATTGATGATGCACATCAATGCTATGTCACGTGCTGACCATGAGAGGAGGAGGGGTTTCGAAGCAGGACCCATGTTGGAGACATTGATTATTACATTACATGATTTACAGTGCTCAGGATAGATGACATTGAGTGGCACTCCTATATGGATTGTTCGGATTGGACCGAGGCAGGTGAGTGGCTATGAAAAGCTCATAGGGACAAGTGGCTACTCGGTCGTAAGGTCGAGATTAGAGAGTATTAGTTCTTCTCTCATGTCCTATGGTAGTTTGGCTTGGTGTAGGACATCTCAGAGATTTCTTTTATGTATAGGTGTCTCATGCTAGAGACACATCTATCGTGGATTCAACCTATAGCTCTAGGAGATGCAGTTGATTTTTAGGAGTCTGGGGATGACACATCTAGGACCACCCCAACATATGACACATGGTGGTCCCTCCTATAGTGGTAGGTTTTAGGACCTCTAGGTATATTAGACAACCAGGCAGAGGTAGGGATCGATATTGATAGGTGCAAGGTGCACCAAAGGACCGAGGTTAGATGGGGTGCAGAGGGCACCATAGAGGAGGCTCCATAGATAGAGGTAGAGGAGGAGGAGGGGTCAGAGGAGAGTGATGTGCCTCTTAACAATGATGTAGGGGAGCTCCTCACTTAGGTTGTCGACTTACAAAGTCAGGTTGGCAGTTTTCAAACCCAGCAGCTACAATAGGATACGACTATCACCCTTCTAGAGGTGAAGCTAGCTCACAGGGATAGATAGCTGGTAGAGGCTCAGAAGCATATTACAACCCTCACAGCTCAGGATACAGTAGTAGATTCATAGGTTGGTGAGATTCAAACCCAGTAGTTACAACAGGATACGACTATCGCCCTTCTAGAGGTGAAGCTGGCTCATAGGTATAGAAAGTTGGCAAAGGCTCAGGAGTAGATTACAGCCCTCACAACTCGAGCTATAATAGTAGAGTCACAGGTTGGTGAGCTTACTAGTGCACAAGATGTGGCACTTGTGCAGTGGAGTGAGTCCATTACAAAGAGAGATCTCCTTAGGGTACAGAGGGAGGATCCTTCATCCTCCTACGATATTATGGGACCTCCAACTGCACCATCAACTACACTACCAAGATATGGTTATCCCATGGTAGAGGTTAGGTGGCTCACTTCCCTCATAGAGGATGATGAGGCCAGGAATTGCCTCATCCATGAACACTCTTTGATACCTTTTTGACTATTTGACTTACCCTTTTTACTATGATTTTTATGTTAATTATGGAAAAATGCATTATATAATGATGTTTGCAAATTCTGGAATGACAAAGTGCATATGCTCTGTTTTACTATTTTTACTGCAATTTCACCTATTTTTTAGTTAATTAATCAGTAGTGTTATAGCAATTCAGAACTTGTTTGAATATCTGATGCTTGGTAATATTGTGTTCCTTTGGTTAAACTAATTCAAATGGAAAAGGGCGCCAAGAATTTGTCCACTGTAGCTGACTGTGCAGGAAAACAGGTTGTAATTGTGACAGTTCCAGCCAGTTGTACATATACAGCAGGGCTTGGAATTAGTCACTCCAGCACATGCCACCGATGCAGAAGGGTGTGCAAGAGAGTGGAGAAGTCAACACGTTACTTCCTACGCGTTTGGACCACAGATCAGCAACAAATGGTCACCTGCCTGTTGTTTCGGAGCAGTGCAGGAATAAGCGGCGCAGGAATAGGGAATAGCGCAGGAACAACTGAAGGTGGTCAAAAAGCGATAAACCGATGGAGGAAAGTATTGGAAATTGACCAGGAGGTTGTCCCAACTCATATTAACGTGATTTCCTCAACAGATGCAGCCCAACAATAATGAATGGATAAAGTTTTGACAAAGTAAAATCCTGTAGTCTAGGAAACAGTTATGTAATTAGTTGTAAATCCCTGCAAAGCAGTAACCAAGCATATCAGTGTTATCTTATAAATAATAAAGCTCCCATATGGTCGAGCATATAGATAGACATATAGATAGATAGGCAATAGAATACCGAAATTAGCATAGAGTAAAGTTTTCCTATAGCAGAACAGTAATTTGCAGGTTTTTCCTGCATTACTGTAATGCATTTTTAGATTGAATAAAAAGGTGCAATCTTCAGTTTTCAATTGGCATGTTGAAGTTGATGAGTAACAACTAAATTCTCTTAGCATAACTCCTCACCTTCTTCTAGTTCTGGAAGCAAGGGCCACTTGTAGGCCAGAGGAAGGCAGTTTTCTGACAGAATTTCTTGTTAAATTCTTGCTACAGCAGGTTAGCAGAATTCTGCCAGTTTTCATTTCTTTAGTAGTTTTCAATATAGATTTCAGTAGTGGACAGCATTTCCTTGTATTTACAACAATTCCTAGATATTTTTGTCATCTTGCAGTTTTACAGTCATTATTGATTCAATTTTGCATTACACAACAATTTCCAGATATCTTGTCATTTTGCAATTTGGCAGTTTTTGTTGATTCAATTTTGCAGTAGATGAAATTCTATTTTGATATTCTCTAGTTGATTTACTTTCATGCAAGAGTGTGTGTGTTTTAAATTCTGCACTTTACTTTTCTGTCATTTCAATTTAGCAACATTTCATTTTCTGCAATTTTCAGATTCTATCATTTCATTTCCTGCAATTCTATTTTTGCAAAAGTAAATAGGAGTTAATTTCAATTCTTAGGAGTTAAAGGTCACAACAAAACCCCCAAATGCTAACTGATCCACCAATAAAACCTGTTCTTGGATAAACTGAACCTGCAACTGTGACACTTCCTATCGTATACAGCCTCTAGACACCGCCCTGGATTGACACACATAATGATTAAATGATGAATGATCAATGACCCTCATCATTTTTGGCATCATTGTCGAGGAACAATCGGTGTTGTTAGGAAAAGTGACACAGGTCAAGAATTGTGTTACAATTTTTGAAATATTGTATTTCAGTTTATTTAGTGAATAGGCATGAATGCATAGGCCAAGAGACGAAAGAGGGAGGTTTATCAGAACTAGTTCTGAACCACCAAGGCGTTCTTCATGATCAGATGAAGAATTGCCAAAGCAAGAAATACCTTCTTCACCAACTGAAGCTTTGGATAGATTAGAACAAGAACTTTTGGCAGCACTTTCTGCTAAACATTCCCTTAAGTCTGAACCATCCACATCAAACTCAAGAAAGAAAATAACTATGGCAGCACCACTACCACCACTAGGTGGGTATGTTGATGATCCTCCTAAGACTTTTGAATATCCCATACGGTTGGATCCAGCTCTAGATGCTCCCATGAAAACTATTTCTCCATCCATATTGCCAATTTTTAGGGGAACTATTTTAGAAGATCCTGATCAATTTCTATTTGAATTCAAAGTGTTATGTCGGACTTATGACTACATAAATGATAATCAAAAATTGAAATTGTTTCCTTCTACGCTTAAGGATGCTGCTCTCCGATGGTTTATGAGTAATCTTGAACCTAATTCAATCCGTACTTGGGATGACATGGAGACTGCATTCTTACATAAATATCAGGATTATTGTAGAGTACGAAATAGAAAAGATGAGTTGTTTCGGATCAAGCAAGAAGAAGATGAGAGTTTAGAGGATTACCTTGATCGCTTTGCCTTTGTCCAAAAGAGATGTGGTCCTGTAGAACCTGATTTCTTAAAGCCTATCTTCTTAAGAGGATTGCAGGATGAATCTAGGGAAGTGTTAGATTTAATGGGAAAAGGAGACATAGATCAACTTGACCTTGAAGATATTGTGGAGTTATGTAGAAACTATTCCCGTACTCACCATCGAAGAAAGAAAAGGAATTCTAGCAATAATGACATAAAGGAGTTGATGGAGGAAATGGCTAATTTAAAAACTGATATCCTTGTTCAACTTAATTCTGCATTAGGTGAGAGAAACATAAAATCCAATTCTACACCACCTTTGGCAATTTATTGCCCGAGATGCAGGAATAAGCATGCCTTGCAGGATTGCCCTTTAAACAAAACTTCTATTTGTGGAATTTGTTCCAAGGAACATTCAACAGATAGATGTCCTTTGTTGCCTCATCTAAAATCTATCTTAGGCACCCAAACAGAAGAACTTAATGCTATTGGGCAGAGATCCGGTGGTGGCTATACACAATATCCCAATGCTCCTCGGTTTCCAAACTGGGGACAATCTCCTTGGAATATGAACATGCCATGGGGACATGCAGAAGTCCCTGCACAACCTTGGAACCAACCTTGGACAGCTCCTCCAGATTGGTCACATCCTGGATGGATGAACCCACCTTGGAATGCAACTCATCCACAAGTGGACACAAGCAAGGACAAAGATGGGGACAACAATATCCACCATATCAAGGACAACAAAGGTATCAAGGGCAAGCTCAAAACTTGCTGCCAACTCCTAATCCAAATTTTTAGGGAAGAACACAACATCAACAAATGCAACCAGTGAAACAACCTCCACTCCCAGCTCAGCCTGTGACTAACCCAAATAATACCAGACAAACAACCCCTGTTTATGAGGTTGAGTCTGAAGATTCTATTGTAGTTCATGTACTTGATTGTAGTAACATCCAGCTACGTTCAGGGAAGGTTTTACCTGAACCTGTTCCACCCACCATTGAAGAAATAAGTGAGAAACAAGAACCTCCAAATCAGGAGACAATGCAACAAAAACAAAAAGAAGAAGTAACAGAAAAAATGCAGGAATCTTCTCCAGTAGCATTACCATACCCTGAAAGGTTTGATCATATTGATACTACCCCTGAATCAGAATTAGTGATAGAACTTAAAAAGATGTCAATTTCTCTCCCTTTGTTGTAGGCAATAAGGGATGTGCCTTCACTCAAAAAAACTATTCAGGAGTTATGTATCAAGAAACCTGGTAAAAAGAAGGCCTTTCCTAAAACTGTTCAAGTAGAAGGAAAATTAGCTGATTTATTGTTCGGGAAACTAGTTCCTCCCAAATATAGTGACCCCGGTAGTCCAATAGTTACAATTACTATTGGATTAATGCAAATTCCTAATGTGCTAATTGATCTTGGAGCTGCAATTAATGTTATGACTAAGGACACAATGCAAAAATTGTAGCTCAAGAATCTCAATCCTACTACCACAGTTTTGGAAATGGCGAGATAGGTCAGTTGCTAAACCTGAAGGTATCCTAGAAGATGTAGCCATTGAAGTCTCTTCTTGGGAATATCCTGTAGACTTCTTAGTGTTGCAACCTAGAAAATCAGTCAATGGATACCCTATCATTCTAGGATGACCTTGGTTGGCTACTGCAGCTGCTTTTATAGACTACGGGTCAGGAGAAATGACCATTTCTAATGGTGTTGACCTAAAGAAAATTTATTTGTATCCACCGGCTCAACCTTCAACTAAATTTTTTGGACAAATTTGGTATCCTGAATCTGATGAAGAACAGGAAACCATTGCCACTTTGGCTACAATTGTAGTAAAAGAACATATTGAGGAAATCACTACACCTGAGAGAGAAATATTCGAGAATGAAACTGTCCTAATTGAAACATTACAATCAGAAGGACTAACTGATGATCAAACTCTTGTTCATCGGTTGTTGTGGCAAGAGGAGGAACAAAATTCAGAACTTCTGTCATCCATGCCTAATCAAGAAAGATCATTCATTCTACCACATGGATGGCATCATCATCTCCTTAACACCTTCAAATGTCCTCTGATTCCACCAGGTATCATTCTAGAGATAGATTCTAGAGTATTTCATACTCTACAACCACATCATTGTCCATTAAATGCATTAATCAGTAACTATGAAGCAGCTAGTTCTATCTATCCAGGGATCAAACAAATTGAAATCCAGCCAGGTAAATTTTTGAACATTAATAGCTGGCTAACTGAGGACCAGGAAACCAAATTATTTGTAGTCTTACAAAGACATGTTCAAGCTTTTGCATGGAATTATAAAGACATGACAGGCATTCATCCTGAGGTATGTACACATAGGATATACACAGAAAACGTAAAACCAGTAAGGCAACCTCAGAGACGCTTGAATCCTGCTCTAAAGGAAATTGTGAAAGAGGAAATTGAAAAACTCTTAGATGTTGGATTCATTTATCCAATTTCAGACAGTAAATGGGTTTCACCACTGGTCATTGTTCCAAAGAAAAATGGTAAAATGAGAGTATGTGTGGATTATAGGGAGTTAAATAAGGCCACACATAAGGATCATTTCCCATTACCATTCATAGACCAAGTATTGGATACCCTTGCTGGAAAGAAATTTTTCTATTTTCTTGATGGTTTCAGTGGGTATAACCTGATACAAGTTGCCCTAGAAGACCAAGAAAAGACTACCTTTACATGTCCTTGGGGAACCTTTGCTTACAGGGTTTTACCCTTTGGTTTATGTAATGCTCCAGCAACATTTCAGAGAGTTGTTTTAGCAATTTTTTCTGATTTAACCAATGAAAGTGTTGAAATTTATATGGATGATTTCACGGTGTTTGGAAATAGTTTTGAATATGCATTAGAACAACTTGAAAAAGTGTTGATTCACTGTGAAACATACCACCTCTCTCTGAATCCTGAGAAATGCTTCTTAATGATGGAGGAAGGAATTGTCCTTGGACATCATATCTCTTCTTTTGGAATCAAAGTTGATCCTAAGAAGGTTGAAGTCATCAAAAACCTCCCTCCTCCACAAACTCAAACTGATGTACGCAGTTTCTTAGGGCACATTGGTTTTTATCGTAGATTCATTGCTAACTTCAGTACTATAGCAAATCCTATGTTTGCTCTACTCATGAAGGATTCTGAATTTGTTTGGTCTTCTGAATGTCAAACTTCTTTTGAAGACTTAAAGGAAAAGTTAACCACTCCACCTGTATTAAGAGGTCCTAATTGGGAGTTACCTTTTCATATTCAAACTGATGCTTCCAATACTGCTATTGGAGTTGTGTTAGGACAGATTGAAAATGGGGAACATTATGCTATTTATTATATCAGTAAAAACTTGACAGGAGTTGAGAAAAACTACACTACCACTGAAAAAGAATTCTTGGTTGTAATCTATGCTATTAACAAATTTCGACACTATATCATAGGGTACCAAGTATTCATCCATACGGATCATATTGCAATCAAATATTTGATGAATAAACCATTGGTTAGTGCAAGAATTATTCGTTGGTTGATTCTATTGCAGGAATTTGATGTTACCATAGTAAACAAGCCTGGGAAATCTAATGTAGTTGCAGATTTCTTGTCAAGAATACCAAATGCAGATACAAGGGAAGTTGTGGAAGATACCTTTCCAGATGAAAAGTTGTTTGTTGTTTCTGTACAATCTCCATGGTTTGCAGACATAGCTAATTACTTAGCTACAGGGAAGATTCCTCTTCACTTTACCCCCAAACAAAAGAAACAGTTAATCAAGCAAAGTTCTTCTTTTCAATGGATAGAGGGCTTACTATTTAAATGCAGTCCTGATCATGTTTTACGTAGGTGTATCCGCCAGGATGAAGTATATGATATCCTACGGGCATGCCATGATGAACCATCAGGAGGGCATTATTCAGTCAAAAGCACTATTCGCAAAATCTTGGGAACCAGATATTATTGGCCATCTTTGCATAAAGATGTAAAGAGGTACATTAGACATTGTGATGCTTGCCAGAGAATGGGAAAACCTACCTTTACTAATGAAATGCCATTACAACCTCAAATAGGAACAGAACCATTTGAAATATGGGGTTTAGATTTTGTAGGACCCATTAATCCCCCTTCCCAAGGCAAAGTGCATATCTTGGTATGTACTGATTATGTTACCAAATGGGTAGAAGCTCGTGCCTTTAAACATGCTAGAGAAGAAAAAGTTGCTGATTTTTTGTATTCACAGATTTTTCTGCGTTTTGGAGCCCCACAATCTATCACCACAGATCACGGACCCCAATTTACTTCCAAAATTATTGAAGCCTTCACTCACCTCTATCAAGTCAAACACAGAAAATCCTCACCTTATCATCCACAAGCCAATGGCCAAGTTGAAGTGACCAATAGGGAATTAGAATGAATTCTGACCAAAACCGTAGCGATCCATAAAAGAAATTGGCTGGACAAATTACCAGAAGCTATTTGGGCTTATAATACCACTTGGAAATCTACCACTGGATTTACGCCCTATGAATTGGTCTATGGAAAAAAACCGCTTTTGCCTATTGAGTTTGAATTACTAACTCTTCGAACTGCTTTGGAAGTAGGTATTGATCTGTCACAGGCACAAGAAGATCGTATTCTGCAACTTGATGCATTGGATGAACTGTGCATGGATGCACTACATCAGACGGAGATAATCCAAGCACAGCGGAAGATGTGGCATGATAGTCACATAAAGCAACAAAAATTTTAGCAAGGTGACTGGGCCTTGTTGTTTGATTCACAATACAAGGATTTCCCTAGAAAGTTGTAGACCAGATGGCTTGGACCATATCAAATTGAGGAAGTGTTTGACAATGGAGTTGTTCATCTTACACCTATTGATGACTCACAATGCAAGTTGGTGGTGAATGGACATCGTCTTCGTATGTACCACAAACCATACAACAGGGCAGAATTTCTCAAGCAAGTGGAAAGTTTGGATGTACACATTTGGGAAGAAAACACTTCTTCCATACCAAATTCAGCAGATTGACACAAGAATTTGATTTAAAAAAAATAAAAAAAAAAAAAAACAAATAAAAATTCAGGAAGTGAAAACCTCTTTGAGGCACTCCTGAGTTGGGTTTACATGAAAACCGGTTTTTCGGCATGTTTACCTAGTTGGTTTCACTATCATTGTTCGGTCTTGTCTCATGACCGTGGTTTCATCTATTTTCAGATTGCACCTACCTAAGTTCAAAGATTGATTAGCTGGAAATCTCAGCAGGAGCACCTCGAAATGTAGATAAAATGGTTATAACAGGTATGTGTCTTTTTCATTCTCTGAATAATGTAAATCATTAGTATATAGTGTATATATCCTTGATTAGTATAAAAGCATGTAAAAAGGGGGAATCAAACATGGAAAGTCCTTGTCAGTAATGCCTCTGCCTAATTCTGCTCTAGAATGAAAAAAATAGAAGTGCGCTGGAATAGGGAAGCGCAGGAATAACCTGTTATATTCCAAAGCGCAGGAATAATCCATAAAGCGCAGGAATAAACTGTTTATATCCCAGAGCGCAGGAATGATTTAACAAGCGCAGGAATAAACTGTTTATATCCCAGAGCGCAGGAATGATTGATTAAGCGAGAATAAATCACTAAGCGTAGGAATGAAATTATGTGTAAAAATTATTTATGACACGTGGCCTGCGGTGAGTTAATTGGTTTAGAAGGAAAAGACAGGTCACCGACTCACGGTTGCATGTGACAGCTGGCGTCCATAACAAAAATGAGTGAAGTTACGGGTGATAACTTCACATGCGCTGCCACATCATTATGCTACAAGTTCCGAAGCAGTTCCTACGCTGCTATTATTCTTGCTACGATGATTGAAACCCTAAACCAGACGCACGCTCGTATTGTCCACCAATTTATAGAAACTACAGAACAGAAGGCAGGAAATTATGCCATGGGGGGAAAGAAAATCAGAGCCAAACCTAAAAATATTAGCTACCTGGAAAGTGACCCTGCATCCCTACAAATATTCGTTGATGGAGGATTTTTGTCATTCCTACAAAAATTTGATGGCTATTCCGAGGGCTTGGCGGCAGAATTCGCACGCACCTTCCGCAACAATCGGGTGCACATTAACGGGATGACTATCCAGGTAACTCCCAAAATACTCAGCCAAGTCACTGAATTACCTCTTCAAGGCTTGCAGATTGTAAAAACTGGGCGAAATATTTTAAATGACCTAGTTAATCAGTTTAAGAAAGAAGGGGATGGAGAAATTGAGTTTTTAATGCATAGAAATGTTTGTAAGGGGGTAAAAAGACTTAGTTTACCAGTCCCTTGGAATGAAGTTGCAATGTGGGTTATGAGGTACATCACTTGTGATGGCCAATTTCCTATTGTATCTGGCCCACACCTTCGTATCCTCAACCATCTGCGCCATGGAGCAGTTAAACCAGAATGTAGGGTTAATGTGCCCTTATACCTTTTTTAGGAGTTAAAGGCTATGGCCAGCAAATACCAAGCAGGGAAGGGAAGCCCTAAGCACCATGGGCTCATCAAACTGATTTGTCAGTATCACTTTAGGGGCAACCCTAGAAATTTTGACCGCTTCTTTGCCCCTTGGGCAGAAACAAATGACTCTAATCCTGCATCAGAGGAAGGGGAAGCAGAGGAAGAGGAAGTAGAGGAAGAGGAAGCAGAGGAAGAAGAAGCAGAGGAAGAATCTACAGGAAACCCTAGTCTAAAACCCTCTAAAATTAGAATTTCCCCCTCTCCAGATGGTCCCCCATCTTCACGAACTCAAAAATAGCAAGCGTCCACATCTGGTTCTCAGTCAAAAAGAAAAAGGGTAACATTTGCAGATACGGTACAATCCAACAGGGAAATTGGAAGTGCAAGTGAACATGCACCTACGAAATCTGCTCCTGAAACAATAGCAACATCTGTAGTTGCTCTAGAACATCCAAAACCTACACCTGTTAAGAAGTATCCAGGGTCTACAGGGTTAAGAAGGTCTGCTAGACTTCAGAAAACTAAAACCCTACCAGAAGAACTAATAGATATCATAGACCCAAATGAAGGAGAAATCAGAACAGAGGATGCACAGGAACTAAATATTGAAATAGAAATGACAGACACAGGGATACAGACAATGGAACTGGATACAACTATGGATGAAACTTCAATAAGCCCTGTATGTCCATTAGTTGATTATACAACTATGATTCTGAGGAGCCGCTAAAATTTGATTCTGAACCAGTTGAGGATGATGTGAATGTTTTAATGCATGTTGATTCTGAGTAGTATTCTGAGTCTGAGTCTGAAGAGGAAATCGATATCCACACTCAATTGCATGTTGCAAAGAGTGTTATTAAAACCTAGACCCATTGGATTGAGCAGGCTGAAGAGACCATAAAACAAAAGGATCAACAAATTGATCTGCTTCAGCAAAAAATTCAAGATTTGCAGAACCAGTTGTCTCAACTGGAATATCAATCTACAGAGTTACCAGAAGCATCACAAGATGAATGGGCCCAGATTCTCTTAGATTTAGCTAAACATTCTGAGGCAAACATAGCACCTACACAGAGATCACCTGACAGAGAGGAAGCAGGAATGGCAATATCTGATGATGAGAGTCCATCAAGAATTCTGTTGACAAATGATACTGCACTTCAGCAGGAAACACAGACACCTTCTGTAGAGGAACAAGAAGCTGCAACACAAGATCAGGTATCCACACCCTCTCCTCTCATTGCTATTACAACAGAACAAGGGACACAAATAGATTTGCCTGTTGTAATACCAACTGTGGAAGTTGGTGTACAAGTGAATATAGTGGCACAAATGCAACCTATTGTAAGACCCCCAGACACAGTGCCTTTAACTAGGTACAATGAAGACCTGGCATATTGGATGACTCAGTGTCACCAGTTAGAGGGCAAAGTTGCCACTTTAAACTCTGAAGCAGCCAAAGTAGCAGAGAAGGAAACAGAGGTGAATAGGTTAAAAACACAGGTGCAGGATGTATGTCAGATTGCAGAATATGCAATACAGTGCAGAAGACCACCTTGATTTTATAGCCTCCTACTCAAGGAGAGATACCTTCACTGGCAAATCATGAGACTTGCTTCTGAGATGCCTCATCAGTTGAACACTCCTGAAGAATTCATAGAGGCATTTATGCAGAGTCCAGCAGAGCAACAAAACCTGTTATGTGAGTTATTCTTGCATAATTTCTTTTTGCCCATAGAAAGTATGTTTTTGCCTCACATTTATACAGGTGATTTACAACTTAGAGCTTTCATGTCCACTCTGCAAAATCAGATTTACTGGGACACAGAAAAGAAGTTCACCAAGGAATTGGAATCACAGGCTGTTTTGCTTATCAGACCTGCTCCCCTAAATCATAGAGATTGTACAAATGTTCATTATACCTTCATGAGGGATATCAGAATGAAACAACTCTATCTAGGGAACCTTCAGAAATGTATAATCCAGTTTCAAAATTTTTGTGCAGATTTCTTTGATGATGTTGTGGCAGCTTGTAAAAATAGATGGGGTGAGTTATCTATCTCTCTCCAGAAAAGAGAGCCAATTTCTCCCACCAATTTGTTGTGGTCAAGGAGAAGGGCAGAAGGCATTGTCCTAATTATATCAGAAATCAAGGAGCTTTGGATAGGTCTGAGATATAGGATGCCCATAATTATTACTCCTGTCCCCTACTTCTTTGATACTGACCCACAACCTGATGTGCACTTCCAACAGTGGTTTCAGTCCATCAAAGCAGTCAGTGGATTCTATAAAATTGGTGGTGCATTACTCAAATTTCATGAAAGATGTCTAGACCTGGATCTGTGTGTCGTTGTCGCTGTACAAAATGCATGAGGACATGCATTACCATAAGTTGGGGGGGAATGATGAGGCCAGGAATTGCCTCATCCATGAACACTCTTTGATACATTTTTGACTATTTGACTTACCCTTTTTACTATGATTTTTATGTTAATTATGGAAAAATGCATTATATAATGATGTTTGCAAATTCTGGAATGACAAAGTGCATATGCTCTGTTTTACTATTTTTATTGCAATTTCACCTATTTTTCAGTTAATTAATCAGTAGTGTTATAGCAATTCAGAACTTGTTTGAATATCTGATGCTTGGTAATATTGTGTTCCTTTGGTTAAACTAATTCAAATGGAAAAGGGCGCCAAGAATTTGTCCATTGTAGCTGACTGTGTAGGAAAACAGGTTGTAACTGTGATAGTTCCAGCCAGTTGTACATATACAACAGGGCTTGGAATTAGTCACTCCAGCACATGCCACCGATGTAGAAGGGTGTGCAAGAGAGTGGAGAAGTCAACACGTTACTTCCTACGCGTTTGGACCACAGATCAGCAACAAATGGTCACCTGCCTGTTGTTCCGGAGCAGTGCAGGAATAAGCGGCGCAGGAATAGGGAATAGCGTAGGAACAACTGAAGGTGGTCAAAAAGCGATAAACCGATGGAGGAAAGTATTGGAAATTGACCAGGAGGTTGTCCCAACTCATATTAACGTGATTTCCTCAACAGATGCAGCCCAACAATAATGAATGGATAAAGTTTTGACAAAGTAAAATCCTGTAGTCTAGGAAACAGTTATGTAATTAGTTGTAAATCCCTGCAAAGTAGTAACCAAGCATATCAGTGTTATCTTATAAATAATAAAGCTCCCATATGGTCGAGCATATAGATATAGAGATAGACATATAGATAGATAGGCAATAGAATACCGAAATTAGCATAGAGTAAAGTTTTCCTGTAGCAGAACAGTAATTTGCAGGTTTTTCCTGCATTACTGTAATGCATTTTCAGATTGAATAAAAAGGTGCAATCTTTAGTTTTCAATTGGCATGTTGAGGTTGATGAGTAACAGCTAGATTCCCTTAGCATAACTCCTCACCTTCTTCTGGTTCTGGAAGCAAGGGCCACTTGCAGACCAGAGGAAGGCAGTTTTTGATAGAATTTCTTGTTGAATTCTTGCTGCAGCAGGTTAGCAGAATTCTGCCAGTTTTCATTTCTTTAGTAGTTTTCAATACATATTTCAGTAGTGGATAGCATTTCCTTGTATTTACAGCAATTCCCAGATATTTTGTCATCTTGCAGTTTTACAGTCATTATTGATTCAATTTTGCATTACACAGCAATTTCCAGATATCTTGTCATTTTGCAATTTGGCAGTTTTTGTTGATTCAATTTTGTAGTAGATGAAATTCTATTTTGATATTCTCTAGTTGATTTACTTTCATGCAAGAGTGTGTGTGTTTTAAATTCTGCACTTTACTTTTCTGTCATTTCAATTTAGCAACATTTCATTTTCTGCAATTTTTAGATTCTGTCATTTCATTTCCTGCAATTCTATTTTTACAAAAGTAAATAGGAGTTAATTTCAATTCTTAGGAGTTAAAGGTCACAACAAAACCCCCAAATGCTAACTGATCCACCAATAAAACCTGTTCTTGGATAAACTGAACCTGCAACTGTGACACTTCCTATCGTATACTGCCTCTGGACACCGCCCTGGATTGACACACATAATGATTAAATGATGAATGATCAACGACCCTCATTAGAGGAGGGTAATGACCTTTGTAATGCAATGGCAGCTCGCATATCCTAGGTAGAGGGCTTCATCAGATTACAATACTTGGAGATACTAGAGGACAGACATGCTATGGGGTCCCAAAGGACTAGGTCCTGGACTTCAGGACAGTCCATGGTGAGCTCCAACCAGTGGACTCACAAGACAGAGAGGACACATAGGTCCTCTAGCACACATGGAGGCAGCTCTCATAGGAGTCACAAGGAGATGGGTGCGACCTCTAGTCATAGGTCTAGCCTCTTAGACATACCAATATCCTATGTGCTAGGCCTCTTCGGGTTAGGTGGTACACAGGGCACACAACAGGCACCAAAGCCAACTATAGAGTAGGCTCTAGGGCACAAGGCTGAGGGAGGTGGTGAGAGCTCCAGTTTAGGGGGAGCAGGCCAGAGCTAGGGCTCTACTAGATCTAGGCTACATTTTGCATATGTACCATTTTTGGTGTAAGGTCTAGGACCTACATGATTGTAGCCTACGGGCATTTTGTACTCCTGATGTACTATCTTGAGACACATATATATATGAGATTTATCATTTATGACTCATTATGTGTACTTGTGTATTTTTTATTTTCTGTTTATGTTATGCACATGGATGCAATGCTTATGTTAATTTGATGCTATATGATGTGATGTATGGATGACATGCACTAGATAGCTATTTAATTTATGATGATGATGATATGCAATGATCTAGATGCTTAGATGTGTGATGTATGTAATGTATTATTTACATGATGGTAATCTAATGTAAATGAACTTGTATGCTTTAATCACTTAAAACATAAGGAATGAATGCAAATATGTTTATCAATCTAATGGATGACACCACAGAATGTATAAAAATCATGAATGTAATTGAAAATCCTTAAGATAAGAATTTAATCAATTAATCACCCATATATGAAATGCAATGAATGCAGGTTGTATGATGCGAATGATATAATGTGTCATTCTATTTTCCTTTGCAAATTTGAAAAATATGCACGATATAGTCAATGGTCATCTAAATATTATTTCTAATATCCATCCGGTATCTATCCTATATCTTGATTGTGCTTTATATGATGATGTATCATGGACTCGATACTTTGCAGTTTGATTATTTTTAATAACTTTTACCATTTTATGGTTTATGATTTTAGCATTTGTTGCTTTTTAGAGAGATTTTTGAGGTTTTCCATGAGACTCAAACACCCTAATAGACTTATCAAAAGTTGCATACTAACCACACTAGAATTTTGAGATAAAAGGCTTTTGCTAGGATAGGCCCTAACTATTCATTATCCCTATGTGTGCACATGATTATTTTAAGATAAGACACAAGCATTCCTCGATGTCAGGTGGGATTCTTTCAGCCCATTGCTAAGATAGGGGTTCCACAAATGTCTTATCCAATCCCAAGTTTAGATTTTAGTTGGACTAAGCCACTAGGCAATGCAGGACACCTGAAGCTAGCTCTTCCACATTCAAACATTGGTCTACCCACAAGCGAGATGCAAGTGTATCAGACATATCATCATGCATAAGGTACAGTAGTGCTGACAATTCCAAGGATTCAAGCTCATTCCTTTCTATCCTTCAATTTTTGGGATACTTGCTCATATGTAGTGAAGCAAGGGAGTCGATTCCATCTTCATTCTGAACTATCTTCGGATCTTCATTTGATCTCTCTTCGAACTGGATTTTTGGATCTTCATTTGATCTCCACTCGAACTTTGATTTATGATCTTCATTTGATCTTCACTTTGAACTTGATTTGAGCCTATTTTATGATCTTCATTTGATCTTCACTTTTTGGCATTTATACTTGATAATATTCTTCAGAAACCTTCCTTTGGGGGATTTACTTGGGAAAACTATTTCTGGTATATCGATTGAGGATATCGATCTTATGATATCAATATGGGAAGTCGATCTATGATATCGATCTAGGGTATCAATCTTGAGGATTGATGTGGGATATCACTCTAGGATATTGCTCATTTTATCGTAAGCAAGGGATTCTAAATAGGGAACTAACCTATCCTTTTGCCAACTGCCAACATTTCCCATACCGTCCGCATAGAGGGATAAGCAAGAATAACTCTTTTCACCTCAGGATACCCGATCCTGCTTCGTGACTTTCATCTTCCCCTAGTCCTTGTTAGGATTGTTTAATTTATTGATTAGTGATAGGCTTATGATATGCTAAGGGCTATACTAACTGAACCTCAGCTACAAAAGCAAAGCAAGCTTTCTACCAACTCTTGATAAGACCTCTAGGTATGGTTGAATGACCGAAAAACCCTAGTATATCTCCATAGCAACAAAATAGGTTGTGTTGAAAAACACAATTACTCACATGAATGATGGATTTATGATAAATGCAGAGATGCATGATTTAGACACAAACATGGTGTCATTTGTAAGACTGACAAACATAATCCCTCCTACTATGGAATGCAATGGATGACGAATGCCTATATGCAATGCAATAATGCAATGGATGCATGAGTGAATGCAAAATGAAAATGCAAAATTCAAATGCAAATGCAAATGTTTTTGGATTTTATGCTTTACCAATTTTTTTTGGATTTTATTGATTTTATAATTTTTATGAGTTTTGAGCCTCATATCTGACCAAACGATGAGTACATGCCTCTAGAGCCTTTAGATTGACCAAGCAATCTTTTAGCAAAATCCTTGGAGCTTTTTAGGATGATCGAGTGGTTTTAAGCAAACCCTCGGAGCCTTTTGGGTTTGACCAAAGGGTTTATGAGCACCTTTGGGACTTTTTGGGATGACCAAGTGATCTTTTAAGAATCCTTGGAGCTTTTGGGTTGACCAAGCAATTTTTCAGAAACTCTTGGTACCTTTTGATTGACCAAACTACTCATAGACGAGCTTGGAGCCTTTTAGGATGACCGAGCGATTATAAGCAAACCCTCGAAGCCTTTGACTGACATGACCAAGCGATTTTAAGAACCCTTGGAGCCTTTTGGGATGATCGAGTGGATTTTAAAAAACCCTCGAAGCTTTTTGAGTTTGACCAAAGGGCTTACAGATGCCTTTGGAGCTTTTTGATTGACCAAACTACTTATGAGAGTGTTTGGAGCCTTTTAGGATGACCGAGCGATTACAAGCAACCCTCGAAGCCTTTTACTATGCTCTTCAAGCATAAAATACCTTAATATGGATGATGTTGAGAGGTTCAAGCTCTTCAACACCTCCTAGCGACGTTAGGTGATAGGTACCTGGACCAATATTTTTAGATATGATGTAGGGTCCTAGCCAATTAGCCATGTAAATTTGTCTCGCATATTTGGAAGTAAATTAGAGTTCTATTGGTTCTCTTTCAAGACAAGATCCCCAACTTCAAAGTCTCTCTAGTGGACTTTGATATTGTAAGCTCATTTTAGTCACTCCTGATAAACGTGGAGATGCTCCAGGGCATTCATGTGATGTTCATCAAGTAGCATCAGTTGATCCAATCGAGCTTGCTGCACGGTGTCATCATCGATGAACTCTTTCAATGCGATGTGCAGCATTGGAATTTCCAATTCCAAGGGCATAATGGCCTCGCCATATACTAGTGAGAATGGTGTTGCCCTAGTGGGCATCCGAATACTAGTCCTATAAGCCCATAATGCAAGGGGCAGTTGGATATGCCAGTCTTTGTGGTTTTCTTGTACCATATTTTTCAAGATGGCCACCACTATCTTATTTGAAGCTTCAGCTTGCCCGTTTGCTTGTGGATAGTATGGAGTCACAAAACTATGTTTGATTCTATATTTAGATGTCAAAGCTCTCACAATTTTGTTCTTGAAAGATGTTCCATTATCCGATATTATTTTGGATGGAATCCCAAAATGACTTATGATATGCTCCAGTATAAACTTTGCTATACGAGCTCCAGTTGTCATTGTTAAGGGTATTGCTTCCACCCACTTTGTAAAATACTCAGTAGCCATGATTATAAATGTATGCCAGCCCGATGATGGAGGAGAGATCTTGCCTATAAGATCTAATCCCCACTGAGAAAATGGCCAAGCCGCTTGGATGGGCTATAAGGCCTACGATGGCAAGTGCGTAAGATTAGCATGATGCTGACATTTAACGCATTTCTTGACATACACATTGCACTCCTTCTCCATAGTGGGCCAATAGTAGCCCATTCGAAGGATGTGCTTGACGATGGCCATGCCGCTGAAATGGCCATCGCATGTACCATCATGAGCTTGCGAAATTGCCCATGATGCCTCTTGGGGCTCTAAGCAATGAAGGAGAACTCCATCGTAGCTTCATCGGTACAAGATATCTCCTATTAAGACATATTTAGTCACTTTCTATTTAAATGTGTGCTTCATGGCATGCGACAATCCCTCTAGGATTATACTAAGTTTTAGGAAGTCTTGGATTTGTGACATCCAATTTTGATAAGCCTCAACTTCAACTGCTAAGATGACTTGCTCCCCCTACGTATCTACTTTTGCAAATGCAGACTCAAAAACAACCTTGTGGTGAATGGTAGTACCACTCCCCATAGGACTCTGAGAGGTTAATGACCCCTAGGGTGCCTTCTTAAGAAAGTCTTCAGCTTTGCAGAACCATTCAACTTTTGGTTCTACACTGATCATGTTGACCGATTCTTTGTTATCATAGGTTGCACGCTCTGTTGTCGGATGTGAGAGCATCTTAACATGGATGGTAGTGAAATCCGTAGATGGATTCTGAGGGATTAAAGATCCCAAAGATGCCATGGTGTCTGCAAACCTATTTGATGATCGAGGGATTGCCTCGATGTCATACCATTCAAATTTAGCCAAATATGTGGCAACTAGATCTTTATAGGCTTTCAATACGGGACATCGACATTGAAAGAGCCCCTTAACTTGATTTACTATGAGCAAGGAGTCACCAAAGATGTTCAATCTCTTAATATTCATGGTGATGGCTGTGTGGAGGCCCAACAGTAGGGCTTCATACTCAGCATTGTTGTTGGTGCACGGAAAATCCAACTTAAATGACAAGGGCATTGGAGCTCCTTGCGGCATGAAAAACACTATTCTAGCACCACCCCCTTGCTCGCACTTTGAACCATCGAAGAACAGAGTCATATCAGCATTGTTCTCTGGTTCTTCGGGTTTGGGAGCTTCAGATATGACGAATACTGCATCGTCTAGAAGCTCTATGGTTAGAGGCCTACTATTTGACAGTGGTGCCTCAGCTAATTGATCCGCTATGACCTATCCCTTAATGGACTTCTAGCTTATGAATTCCAGATCGAATTCCATCAATAGCATGATCCACTTTGTAGTACATGTATTGTGATAAGTCTTACTCATCATGTACTACAAAGGATTTTGTTTGGATATAACATATGTCGTATGACTTAACATATAGTGTCACAATTTCTTTGTAGTGAACACTACTGCTAAACACAATTTTTCCACATATGCATACCCGAGCTCATAGCTCACCAAGGTTCGACTAATATAATATATGGCTTGTTCTTTGCCTTGCACATTCTTTTGGGCTAACATGGTTCCCAGTGCAAAGTCAGTTGCCGATATATATAGTAGAAAAGGCACCTCTGGCCTTGGTGGAGCTAGCACTGGTGGCATCGCTAGGTATTGCTTTATTTTAGCGAAGGCTACTTGACAGTCCTCATCCCAGTTGAATGAGACCCCCTTATGTAGCAATCGATTCATGGGTCGACATTTATCCGATAACTGAGTGATGAATCACTTTATCGATGCTACCTTGCCCTGAAGGCTCCTTAACTCTTTAATATTGGTGGGAGGACGCATTTCCAAGATAGCCTTGACCTTCGTTGGGTCAACTTCGATGCCTCGCTTAGAGATGATGAATCCTAGTAGTTTTCTAGAAGTTACGCCAAATACGCACTTCTTAGGATTCAGCCTGACATTGTGCTCTATCAGGTGATCGAAGACCTTCCTTAAGACCTCTCGCATGCTCTTCTCATAGCAATGACTTGGCCAACAAGTCATCGATATAATCTTCTAGAATTTTGTGCATATAGTCATGAAAAATGTATGTCATGGCCCGCTGATATGTGGCACCAATATTTTTGAGGCCAAATGGCATAACTTTGTAGCAAAACGTTCCCCATGGCATTATAAACATGGTTTTATGTTGGTCTTCAGGTTTAATCCGAATTTGATTGTAACCAAAAAAACCATCCATTAAGGAGAGCATTTCATGACCTGCAGTTGCATCTACGAGAGCATCAATATTGGGCAATGAAAATGAATCTTTGGGTGTTGCCTTATTTAGGTCTCTAAAATCCATGCAAATACGGATTCTTCCATCGGGTTTTCCCATGGGTACCATATTGGACACCCATTCTGGATAGTCGATGGAGATCACAAATTCCACATCCAACAGCTTTTGTAGCTCATATTTCACCATTAAGGCTACTATTGGGTGCATCTTTCTAAGATTTTGCTTGACCAGCTTCTTCGTCAGATCTAGTGAAAGGTTATGCATAACCAATTTTGGGTCTAGACCTGGCATATCCTTGTACGTCCAAGAAAATAAATTTGGTCTCTCTTTCAGTAGAGGGATGAGGGTGGCCCGCTCATCTGGAGTGAGACTCTCTCCAAATTTAACCTTCTTTGCACTGGTGGGATCATTACTGATATCCACCTCAAAGGTTTCCTCTATCGACATATGTGATCCCTCCTCAAGCTGATGAGGTATAGGAATCAAATGGATGTCATCAACTAGGTTGATAGGTTCCACGTTGGAAGCATTTTTGGCATGATAGACATCGTATGCACAGCCTGGTGCAAAATGGAAAGGTTGCAACATTTCTTCGTTAGGGAAGAAATCTTCAGGCTCAACGGGTGAATCAACATGATCCCAATCGATAGCATCTTTGTTAAGATACAATGGTTTGGATGGATCTACTGGATTGTGGAGTGGAGTGGTCAAATCAATGGAGACCATGTTTATGGAATGGAATTGATCTCCAGGACCACACGGACCAACTTCTACATAATCTACGTAGTCCTCATACCCATGATCTGGCTCTAATGGCACAGGCACAAAGGGGTCTTCTCTATGAGGACTATGAACAACTGGATCCTCCCTATGCACTGACTACAAAATAGGATCATTTGGCTCACGGAGCTCCATGTAGGTCGATGGAAGGGGATTAACCAACCGATAAATTTGATCCAGGTTTAACCGTCTTGCTCTCAGACGAGGACCAACACGTAACTGTCGATAGACCTCATCTATGTCGATGGGTTGATGATGGTAATACAAATAAGGAGGACCAAGGTAGGCCCTCTCTAACTCATCTTCTTCATCACTATCAGACAACTAGAACCCATCATTCACCCCTACTCCTGGGGGTGCTCTAGCAAGTGTGGCCCCATGAATCTAACTACTTGATTATTGTCATCACTATCTAGATAAACCAGATAATTATATCGCAAGTGTGACATCGCCAAGAAATCTAGCTCTGCTTCTTCCCCTGAATGATCAATGTTGGGAAGGATCTCTTCGATAACCTGTATCGATTCAACAGGCAATAAATGATGTGCATACCAAGGCCTCACATAGGCACCTTCGACTTCATCCCTAGATTCATCATCATTTGAGGATTCCTCATCTGCATCATAGCCTGGTCCACTCATATCGGAGGTGGACTCCGCTCCATCTTCATTACAAAGATCTCCTAGCTCGAGATCACCTACAATAATGGGGTTACACCCCTGCACGTCTGTGTCATCGACTGCATCATGGGTTTGGTGTCCCAGGTTATCTTTGGGGTTCAATTCTATCTCAGTCTACTCAAGGAGCCCTTCATGATGATCTTCGAGTGGCTCAATGGTGATGACAGATATCATCGGGTGATTCCTCCAAAAATTAGAAGGATCAAGATGATATGGATTAAAATCCACATCATCCACCATACTAAGGTACAGATGATCTAAGGATGCTATGAGCAAATCATCCTACCCTCATATCTATAACCCTAAACCGAACCTATCAGTGACTAACTGATAACGTGGTTCCAACGAAGTCCTACATCCTTGTTCAAAGAGACCAAGGTCATATCCATGCCAATGATATAACTCAAAAATATGCATGGCATACTCTAGGTTGGATAGATAATGAACATTTACTATGAAAGGTTCATCATCATCTTCATCCATGGGCTCTCATATTGGAAGTTGGTCTAGCCCTGCATAGATAAAATTAGTCTGATTAGGTGGCTCACCCAATGGTACGACTGATCCAACCGAGTAGCGATGGGCAGATGGTCGGCCCATCTCTTATGCAGTCTCTAAAATTGGCCCGAAGGTCACATTCTGCACTATATACTCGCCTAGTCTAGTGTTGGTGAGATGGACTGTCACCCATGGTGTGGATGATCCTACTGAAGATGTAGGTGAGGCAGGCTGAGGTGCCTCCTCGGCTTTGTCTTGGGGTTCCTCAACTTCCATAGGAGTGGGAACCTCCTCGATGACTAGCTCAGGCTCATGCTCCTTCTCTTTCTCACCCATTTTTACCTTCAACTTCCTTTCATCCCGATGCATGACTGATGTCGATGGTTTCAGGGAAGTGGCAGTGGTGTGCTCTGATCTGTGTGACACAGATGGCATTGGTTGAGCATGTACTATTGGTTTACCTCCTAGCTTCTTTATCGATGATGATGATCGAACATCCAGGTGCATTGATGGGAGTATGAAACCCCCAAGCAAATCTGCTAGGTTCATAAACTTAAAAGGTTCTTCGTTCGATGATACTACGTGAACCCGTCCCTCATGAATGTACTTCACACACTGATGCAATATCGAGGGAACGCAACGCATTTCATGAATCCAAGGCCTACCGAGTAGTATGTTGTACTACATGGCCCCTTCTATCACATGACACATCACAGAGATGGTCTTCAAGCCTACCTGCATGGGTAGGATAATTGTGCCAATAGTCGAACATAGTGCATCGTTAAATGCTCTCAATGTAAATGTAGTGGGCACAATGTGTGATTTAGGCAGCTTCAAATGACTCAATGCCTTGGTCGTTATTATGTTGATCGATGAGCCGGTATCGATCAAGACCCTTTTAAATGGCATGTGATTAACACATGCGATTATATGCAATGGTGGGTCAGCCATGGTTGTAGAAACCATCCTTATCTCATGATCATAAAATTGGATCATCGGTTCCTGACACTATTGTACATGTCCCACAAAATTAGTAAATGCTTGTGCATCCTGGGACTGTACTTCAATGGACCTCAAAATGTCCATAAGAGTCTCCCTATGCCTAGGGGACTATTGTATTAGCTCATATATCGACAACTTCATAGGAGTTATCTGCAGGTTTTGGACCAACCTGCTCCTTATGGTCACCACCGGTCTTGTTGGTGGGCCTGGAATATTCTGCGTCGGTCGTTGATTCGGTGTGGCTTGTATTTGAATGGGAGCACGAGGTTGATTTGGTTGTTCATATCTCCCATGTCTAGTGACAATGTTCACCATGCCTACGAACCCCTGGGTAGGTGGTTCGACTCGCACCTGGTTGACCTGGCCAACGTTGTTGCGAGGCACCTCATGATTTGGCAAGGGATTTTTATAAATCCCCATATTCTGATTATCGGGTGCCTATGGGTTGTGCGGCACTACAAGCTCACCTTTTTCAATCATATTTTGCACCATGTGTTTGAAATTCTAGCACACCTCAATGTCATGGCCTTTCGTTCGATGAAAAATGCAAAATAGATCTTCTTGGTACCCCTTTGATTTGGGTTGATTGGGGTCTATCAGCTTGACCTCGGGCAATCTAATTGCCTTGGCCTCGCACAGTTGATGGAAAATCGACGTCAATGATTCCATCAATGGTGTGAACTGGCGAGGTGGGCGTTGATCTTTGTTCTTGCCCTTATAATTGTTGTTGCACTTTTCATACTATGCAGGAGGAGGTTGGGCCTGATAATTCTATTTTTGTTGCCCCTTGTCCTCCCTTTGGAGATTCAACACCACTTGATTCACATGGGCCTGCTTGCCCTATTGTTTTGTGGCACTCTTATTTTGTCCCTCTCTCCTGTTCTTGAGCTTCAAGTTGCCTTCCTGCAACTTGATGTCCTCGATCACTTTGGCTTGCGCCAAAGCCTCCTCGAATGTAGGATACTACTGCAGCTGCAATAGTAATGAGATGTGCTTGGCACAACTCTTTGTAAACATTCGGGTTAACTCTATGGTAGGAATAGGGAATGGCAACTTCACCATTAGTCTCCTCCATCTCTTTCTGTACTGCTCAATTGGCTCATCATCGCGTTGAGCTAGCACAGCCAGATCAAAAATATTGGCCTATTTCTTGATGCCAAAGGAATAGCATTCAAGAAAGGCATCAGCTAATTGCTCAAAACTAGTTATGCTATGTTTCTTTAGCTGATTGAACCACTCCTAGGCTGGACCAAAAAGTGTCATGATGAAAGTACGCAACAACAATGCATCGTTGCTTGCTATCTAAAAACAAGCATCCAAAAAGCTCATGATATGTTCCTGTGCATCTTCATCACCCTTAAACTTGTCTAACCTGGGCATATCAAAATGCTCAGGGTAAGCTGGAGTAGGCACCGAAGGATCCAAAGGCTCATTATGAATTTTCCTTAATGTCGACTTTTGAATAGCCACGACTTGTCTCTCGATGGCTTTGATCTTCTCGGCTAAGGCCTTATAGGCCTTCGAAGATAGAAAGTCCTCCTCCCTAAGTTGATGTGGAGGTGGCTTAGGAGGTACTGTCTTCCTCGTACGAGATGGAGGGCATTGCTCTTCCTCCTCCTCAGCTTGAGAGCTCTCAGGATATTCTTGCTCGTATCCATCTCCCTCTTCTTCTTCATGTTGCCTCTACCTCTGATCATCGAGCGATGGTGGCCGCTCCCTCTATTTGACACTAGCATGAGTACGAGCATCTCTATGCTCTTGATGCATATCGGCTTGTGACAAAGCCTTCCTATATACATGCTCTCTATGCTCATCATGAGGATATAGGCCAGCCCTAGCTAGCCTATCCTCCTGCTCCACGTGCTCCTTCTAGGCAAGGATACACTCTTCGTGCATGCGTTGCTCATATAGCCTCTATCTAAGGAGCCTCTATGCTTGAAGATTTTCATCTTCAATGCACTGCCTCTCTAGGTGAGCATCCTCCAATTGATCTTGGAGGAGTTGGCATTTCTGCTCCGATACCAGTCGATGTGATCTATCGATCTGATCGATCGTGGGAGGCCTCTAGTATCCATGCTCTATACGAGTGACCTTATGGGTTCTGTACCCATCGAACTGATGTGTTGCACCTTTGCCTCTATCTGTGAAGATGGCATTGGCATCCTATTATGTCCTATACTATGAACCACCATGCGCAGATAGTGGGTGTGTGACATGAGGGTGCTTAGAAGCCTCTCCATGCTCTCTAGTAGTCCTGATGATGCTCACGCTATGCTCACTCGGGGCACGAGTGGGTGGAGCCGAAGGCTTGTAGCCTAACTACTCTAAGACACTACCTAGACCCTCTAGCTATCTAGACCACCACCACTCATGCGGTGGTGTGCCATTAGCTCCCACCTTTGATATATCAATGGTGATCTTGCATGGTGGACCACGCATGGGAGTATGGGTAGACCTATGCTCGAAAGCGAGCCTATCTACCTACCCCTGAATGGGTGGATCTCTAGTCCTTCTATACTCAGAAGGTGGAGGCATGGATCCTCCTATGGACTTAGTATGTAGGGGCACCAACCTGGTCCCCTGCACAACATACTCTTCGGTCGATCCCATGGATGCACGTGCAGTGCGGTCTCGATAATGGCTTTCGAGTGGAGCACCCTCATGCTGAGAGGCTCCCTACTCTATCCTATGCCTAGAGGAGTGTACTAAAGCTCCTCTATCTGGGGTATGCTCTACAGGCTCCCCTCATGTCGAGTTATCTCCTCTAATGCTTGTCGAACGACATTCGGTTCGCTCATGTGGGTGAGGACTTGACACGTGCTGCTGTGAATTGGTTAGGGGTTGGTCATTGGCATCAAGTTTAGACCTTTGTCGACCACCCCGTGTATCCACCATTGTGTACCTAGCATCTAGATGTATCTTTTATTATTAAGCAAACAAGGTATACAATGATGATTATCTCGTATTAAATTTTGAAAGTGAGCCCTAAACTATTTGATGTGTTTTCAAGATGTGTTGTATCAGTGTAGAAACTCTTATCATGTTTTGCAAAACTTGTTGGATTTTATTCTCAGTTTAATGGCTTTCACCTATATGCTCGTAGCTCGACAACTTGGCTATGAACTCCAAGTCACGTAATCCAACCTATAATGTGTGGTAATGAAGCCCACACATGGTCAGGGAGCACAGGTCCTCCCAGATCCTCACCCATTTTCCCCCAGTCAATGTTATACCCTTCGAAGAGAATACATGTAAATTTTCTAGGGTACGAAAGGTTCTTGGATCTGGTATTGGTCTAGTATCCAAAGGTTCGTAGGATTTGGGCCAATGGATGGAAATTATGCCCACCGTCGTTGAACCCTACTAGTGGTTGGATGTCAAGCCCAACTCACTAGCGTTTAAGTGCCAAGTGGTGTGTGTGGTTCATTTTATTGTACATAAAATAAATGCATCATATAGCACACATGCTCAATTTCTATATGCTATGCAAAATGAAGAACGTTTTACATTCAAAAAATGCAAACTAATCTAGATGCTCTTTTAGACAATGCACATTACGATGATAATTGGCCACTAATTGGGCCTCACACATGCAAACCAAACAAGACACTCTATCAAGCACGTTGTAGCCTAGGGTGGACTACAATCATAGGTCCATTGTTCCTAGCAGTACCTTTCTATGGAAGTAAATGCAAAAGCAAACTAGGACGATTGATTACCCTTTTTTAGTGGTTTTTCCTAATTTGCATTCGAAATCATACATGCTGTAAAAACACAGAGGGAAAAAAATGATAGAGGGTTGAAAATAGGGCCTACCTCAGGTCCTACAATGATTGGCTCTCTAATTTTTACTGTCTGTGCTGTCAGTTGGAAACTGTAGGTTTGGTCTATGGTTCTGACTATTGCCCATGCGTTGAACCTATGGTTCAATTGTTGGCCTGTAGCTGATAGCTGTGGTCTATACCTACAAGTCAAAAAAATCAAGAACACATAGTCAGATGCTATTTATGTGGAGTTCCACCATGATCACCTTCTGTAACCACCAAAAAGGCTCACACCCGATCGGAATCCTAGTGTAATAGTGAAAATAATGACAACATGCATGAAATCCAAGAAATTGACAACAAGATAAACAATAAAAGACACTTTATTCCATTATGAAGTCATTTCAAGTTACAAGTACATCCCTCTTAGGGATAATCATGTTGATACAATATTACAATAAGATTCATGCAATTGTTTCCCTCTCAAGGGTAGGTGTGATATTTCAAATGCCTTCGTAGGGTGACACGAACTGCCTTAGGGTGGAGTTGACCCTCTTCTTCACATTGAGGAAGGATTCGAATGTTAAGCTCCTTTGAATGTAGATCCCTATGGTCAAGAAACAATAGAGAATGATAAAAAACATAGGCAGCCTCTCACGATGAGGCCCTTAAAAGGAAAGATGCATAAAGATGCCATTGAAAACATGAAATCAAGAAAGCATGTAAAAGATGTTTAAACTATGCTAAACTAACAAAGATTCATGGAAATACATAAAAGAGTATAGCAGTTAAGATTTGCATGGTTCAATTAAAGGAAATGAAGCTTTAAAAGTCATAAAGAACCCATTGATGTCTATTTTATGCTACTATACTAAAATCATTCTAAACCTAAATCTATCGATCAAAAATCTCTACAACTACAATTAAACCATGCAAATGACTAATCTAATCTAATTAGATGGGCAGAAATGAAAATAGTAAGGTGGCGATACCTCTATTGCAAACCGTAGCACTAGTGCGTGGTCTGCACTGTAAACCATGGCTGAAAGCCATGGTGAGCACTCAAGTAAGTTTACCCTCAAAATCAAGGGTAGTGGGCTTGACCTCCTTGTCCAATTGATGTTCAAGGGTCACCTTCGGTGTCCTTCTGACAAGTTTGGTGGTTGATTCACTATGAGGGGCCTTCATTTGCCCGAATTAGCATTTCTTGGCTCTTCTAGGCTCCTAGGACCTCCATGGCCTAATTCATCATGATGTTTGACAAATTGACAATGGGGAATAACAACAAGGCTCTCTCTATGCATGAATTGAGTCCACAATTCGATAGGGCTTCGTTGCTCCATCAATGACTCTCAATATTCAATGCTTCGCTATCAAATCATCTATATCTTTCCCCTAATTTGAAGGGGTACTTATAGGATGCCCTAGGGCTAGGGGTGGCTTCATGGAGAAGCCAAGATCAAGAAGGGGTGGTTAGGATAGTTGGATTGGAAGCTTCCATCCTCTAACCACCTTCTTCTAGAACAAATGGTCATTCAAACCAATTTGGCTCGGATGAAGGCCAACTGAACTTTAGTTAAGACCATAGGTTGTAGCTACGGTCTAGACTATAAACCGTAGGTCTTAGCCATGGTTCAGACTGTAGACCGTAGGTCTGGGCTGTGGTTCAGACTGATTAGGCCAAGGAGCCCAAATTGAGTGGTTAGAACCATTGCTCTATCTTGGAGTCTATCCAAGATCCTCCATATGGTCTTGTAGCATGTCCATATGAGTAGTCGCCATCGACATGACGTGTTTTAGGTGTCTACACTTGCACTAGTACTAAGATGTCTAGATTGAGTTCTTCAATGTATAACTATTTTACTACTACATAAGTGTCCAATAGAAGTGGATGATAAGGCCAAAGAAGTTTAACATTGAATATTTGATGCAAACCAAGATAAGATGGAAGATTCAATTTAGAGGTATCTTCTTCTACCTTTTTAGTGATGGTGTATGATCTATAACAAAAAATTATAATCTTCCTATGGGGTCCTACAAGTCTCTCTAAAGATGTAACTCTACCTTATCTTCAACCTTAAACAGATGTGGGACCCAATGTTGATCATGTTGTTTATTGTATTTATGATTTGTCTTTTCAAAGAGGTCATGGACATATTTCTAGATGTGTTGAATCTATTCCACAAACTATCCTTCCTTTTTACTTATTTTACTCTATGAGTTGATTACTCCAGGGGTTGCATAGGGAGAGCTACATCAATGGGTGCCAAGGATTGGAACAAAAAATAAACATGAAATGGGTTGGTAGAGTTGTATAGATATTAGTTGTACCCATATTGAATTTAGCATAGACTCTCATCGCATATGGGTAGATGCTTGGAATTTTATATTTAAATATGTATAAACAATCAATTTATAACTTCTATATGGCCATCATTCTAAGGATGGAAGGTTGTAGAAATGGTCAATTTGGTTTCCATCATGCTCCATAGGATGGACTAAAAATGCTCAAAAATATACTCTATACTAGATACAATGGATATTGGTAAGCCAAAGTTGAGTCACACATGACTAAAATAAAGCTTAGATAAAATTAATTTCTTACAAGGAATCATGATAGCCATTTTTTTAAAATGATCAACTACTACATAAATACATAATTACCATGCTTAGATGTGGATATACCTAAGAAGGAATCTATGGATATAGATTCCCAAGGCTTGTATGGCATTGCCAATGGTGTATGCAGTCCCTGCTTCTTGTTGGTTGGTTTAACAATAGTGTAGAGGTACATGATTTGATGTAAATCTTGAAATTATTCCTCATATTAGGTCAATATAAGATTTTTTAAAGTACTACAAATATTTTTTCACCACAAATTGACCTACTAAATTACTAAAGTGTGCTTCCCAAATAATTTTTGAGTGCTCACTAGGTGGTACACAAATATGTCCCATGTGATAGAGGAGGTTATCTTGCACATAAAAATAAAAGCATGCTAACCCACATATATATCTCTATGTGCATTTGAAAAAACATAATCTACTTCATACAAGGTGGACTAATTGGAAGTATCATACCCATAGGAATCAATAAGGATGGTGAATGCTATGATTGGAGGTTAGCTCAAATAATTTGTTATTGAATTGGCACTCCCTTTTTTATACTTGATTATAAAATGAAACTATTGTAGATACATGGCCCACTTTTTATGCTTTCCATTCCATAGTTTACTTTGTATCTAAATAAATTCGAAAGGTCTATGATCTATGTGGATGATGGTTTATTTTTCCAATATGTAGTGCTTCCACTATTTACTTACTTAGACAATGGATATAGTGTTTCACTAAGATATGTAGTTGTATGCACATGTTGTGTGATAACAGCTCCCCATTTGTACTCTAATACATCAATTATTACCTCAAAAGGTTGATGCAGATCAGGTATTAAAAGTGTAGGAGTTGACACAATTGGTTATTCAATCTCTAAAATTCCCTCTATTGTGTATCTTCCTAATGGAACTTATATTTGGCACCTCCTTTGGTAATTTGATGTAGTGGCCAAGCAATGTGTGACCCCAATACATAAAAATTGGTAAGACTTAAAAAATTGTAAAGTTTTGTCAGTCTTTAAGATAGGCCAATCGCTAATTACTTGAATATTTTTAGGATCAATATGGACTCCCTCTTTGTCAATAGTATACCCAAGATACTAAATATTTCTCATGCTAAATGAACACGTCTCCATTAACATATAACTTGTGTCTTCAAATAATATCAAGCACTTGTCAAACATGATGTAGATGTTCCTCCCATGTCTTAATGTAGACGAGAATGTCATCTAAGTAGACTATTTAAAATCAGCTCTTATAGGGACACAAGATGTCATCCATTATCCTCATCAATGTGGTAGGTACATTGGTCAATCCAAAAGGCATAACCAGCCACTAAAATAAACCCTCCTTAGATTTGAATGTAATATTCTATACGTTAGTGGCTCTATGAATATTTTATGATATCCAGATTTAAGATTAATTTTGGTGAAGAACTTTGCAATGGAGTTGGTCCAGCAAGTTATCTATTTGAGGAATCAGATAATAGCTCTTCATAGTTATTTTTTCAAATCTCTATAGTCAATACAGAGTCTCCATGTTAAATATTTCTTTGGATCTAAGACAATTGTATTTCCACATGGTGAAGCACTTGGTATGATGTTCCCCTTTTGAATTTATTCTTGTATTTACCTCTTGATTTCATCATTTTAAGAACTAATATTTGATAAATAGGTATATTAGACAAATGAGAATTGGAAACTAAATCAATGGAATTATTTACCTTGTAATGAAGTGGACCCCATTTGGTTACTTGAATAAGCCATCATATTTTGCTACAATTTGGTCCAATTTATTTTGTTATGTAGGGCCTACAATTGATGTAGCGATAGTTATCCTTCTAATTTATGGCTTGATCATCAAGAAAATAAACTTTCATTGTTGACTATCATATTTGTATATTGTTTATCATTGATTAAGGAAACAAAGGTAGGACAACATACCTCTAGGATCTTATAACATTGACCTCTGAGAGTGATGATGACACTTCAAGACCTAGACTACATAAATGGATAGCACAAAATCACATCAAAAACATCTAAAGGAACAACATCACACAAAAAATATCTTTAGAGGTATTGATGGTATAATATAGGAGACATCATTTAGTGACATCATCATGATTATTAAGTACTTCACCAAGTGGGTTAAATCTATACCTCTAGCCTCGACCAGTAGAGTCCAAGCCTTCAATTTCATCCTTAACAAAATCCATAGTCATTATTATAACCTCAAACAATGGATCACCTTTTAAGAAAAATGATGTTTAGAAGACTTATGCTAAGTACAAGATTCATCATAAATGGTCCACTCCTTACTATCCCTAAGGCAACAACCAATCCAAAGTCTCTAACAAAACCTTTGTCAAAATCCTCAATAAGTTCATCAACAAAACTAGAATATATTGACATCTCCAATTGTATCCTACCTTATGGGCCTATCACAATAGTTTCAAAAATCCCACAAGAACAACACCGTATGCTTTGATCTATGACACTGAAGTAGTATTCCCCTTTAAACTTGAGGTTCCTTGCATATTTTGTTGCAATATTCCTCTACTGGAGAAAAATACCATCTTGCATATCTCAACCAACTAGAGTTTCTTGAATAAAAATGAATCCATGCCCTAAAGCACCTAAGGGTCTACCAAAAATGTTTAAATGTGCCTATAGCAAGAATTTTTAATCCCAATACTTTGAAGTTGGTAATATTATTTAAGAGAGAATAAAAAATACCAACACCAAAACCAAGCTTAGAGGCAAATTTAAGCCAAATTGATTAGGTCCATACATCACAACTACCAAGTATGGTTTGGGTGCTTATCGCCTCATCAAACTTGATGGTAAAGAACTTAAGGAACCAATGAACATAATGCATATTAAATTATATTATGTATAAATCTACATCAACTTCCTATTTATTTTCATTTGCCTATCATTGTCTACTTGTATCTGCTTGACCTCAAATCAGCCTATATTCATGTGCTTATATCTACTTGGAATGCATATATAATAGAGATTCAAGAATCTACAATGACATGTAAATAATGATGCTATCTATGATATATTATTTTTCCTTTTTGGTAGGCAACTGATACAAGAAAATTATCCCTAATCCCATTTTGTGAGCTAATCATTCTTATCATGGTTTGCACAACCTAACCCTCTCTCCTCTATTAGATCACAAAATGTATCTCATGTCTTTTCATCTTCTATCTCATCAACACCTTGTTGTATGTTTAATATTATGAGTTTTGTGGGTGTTTATGGTAAAATCAATCCTATCATCTTTTGTCTCCTATGTATCACCATACATGAGGGCAATATATCTTATATAAGAATTATTTCCTTCAATTGGGAGTAAAATCTATTGTCACATTAATCACATTAAAATACCTCTATGGAAAATCATTGCCATATAGAACATCTTAAAAATCCCCTTTAACAACTATTTCAATAGCAAATCTACAAACAAAAATCCTATATGACATTTATCTATAGGTAAAGCAAAAGTCCTTTAGAAACTTGTTTAAAGTTAAATCTATTAGTAGAAGTCATGCATGACATTTGTCCATAGTCAAAGCATAAGTCCTTTAAACATTTTTTTAAAGGAAAATCTATTAGCAAAAGTCCTGCATGACATTTATATACAAGCAAAGCAAAATTCCTTTAGACCTTTGTTTAAAGGCTTTCATATATGTTAGTTTTTGAGGCTATAAACTTAAAGGAAATGCAACCACACATAATGAAATAAGTAAGCAATGTTATAACTATGATAATCGCTAACTAATAATCATGTAAATATGATAATAAACTTCAGAAAATACTCATGCAATAGTCATTAATGAAATCTCACAAAAATGTACAATGCTATGCAATGGAGGTCTCTAACACTCCATATTTGCAAAAATTCTCTACATTGTATCTACTACTACTCTAACCTATGCACTCCAAAATCCTCTTCTTCTACTCTAATAAGGCCTATTTATAGTGAGACATGACTCTTGGCCTTCCATATTCCTATGAAACCTCACTATTTTATTCTTAGGACTCATGTACATGTGGACTACATGCACATTTTTGCACATGCTAATGATACTTGTGCATTTATTACATTGCTTTAATAAAATACTTAAATCCTAATCTAATATAAGCTCCTAATTTAAACATATACCCATGATGGTACATTATAAAGTACCAAATAATGTAATATATTCCAACACCACCCTGTATTACATTATTTGGGTATTGAAGACTTTAGTATTCAATATGGATTATACTTTGTGACTAAGGTATTGTTAGTCATTTCATCTTTACTAAATTTTCCACTTCATATTCTTGTAGGATATTGACTAACTCATCAAATGATGTATCTTTACTTAGAATTTGTAAATATGTTACAAGATACTTGTAGTTTTTTGGAAGTGCTCTTAGGATTACTTGAACAAGAAATTAGTCTTCAATTTTTTCTCCTAGGGTTAATAATTTCCCTTTTATATCAGCTACTTTTCTTAGAAGTAATTCTATACTTTCACCACTATTAACTTTTAGAGAATGCAATTGAGTTTGAAGATTCAAAATAATGGCTTTATTCTTTCCTTCAAAAATCTTGGCTAAGGTTTTTCAAGCATATGTAGATGTTGCTGAACTAATATATGGTTGTATTTCATCTATGATTGCAAAATTTATGATCATTAGTGCTTTGGCTTCATTTTATTTGAACTTTTGAATCTCACTATCATCTATAGTAGGTTTGGTTTTAGTTCCTCTAACAATATCCTAAAGTTTTTTAATTATCAATATTACCCTCACTTTGTTTTTCCATAAAGAGTAATTGGGTCCTTTAAGTAGTTGTGATTTTGTAAGGATGAACTTATTTGATGTCATGGTGAAAAAAATTGTGGACTACCTTATGACTCCCTCGTATTTTGTGTATATCTTTTCAATTTTGAGAGTTTGTATAATACCTTATCTTTCCCAACTATTTTGAATATAGTTTTTGATAGTAGACTTAGCTTTCTATGTTTTGGTTTGGGTTGAATCCTTTATGTCTCCCTAAGTTGAATATAATGTTCAACTCCTATCACCTTAAATAAATGTTTTATTTCCCTTTGTAGAAATCTTAAAGATACAATTTTAATGGATAATACTCTCAATATCTTTAAGATATTTAAGTTATATTCTCTATGTCTCTTCAATTTGTAAATGAGACTAATAAAAATAATCTTCCAACTTTTAATCAATTTCAAAATTGGCTTCTTTCACCCTTTGAATAAAGTAGTTTCTAAATTTCTATAATTTCAATTTGGTGTAGGATTCCTTATATCTCCCTAGTTTAGAAATTTAGAAAAACTATGTATTTACAAATTAAACTTCACTTCAATTTGTAAGTCTCCTTGTTTTATGATTTGCAAATATTTGAAGCAATAATAGTAATGATTTTAATGCTTCTATTTTCTACTCCTTTCTTAAGGCATTCAATATACTTTCTAGGGTATCTTTTTAACACCTTATTACTCCTACTATTAAATAACCCTAGAGTATTAAACTTGGTATATATGCCTTAATTTCTCCTTTGATATTCATAATTTTTATGAGGATAAATATTACCTTCTAGGCACCAAAAATCTATATGCATTATCACTGTATTCTGCACTCAAATAATCTATAATCAACTTGATATCTATGTATTAATGATATTTGGTTGTAGTAACTCTTCAATGTGCTCTAGTCTTTAACTCCTCGTTGCTCTATGCAGTATCTCTATATGCTCTTCCTCGCTCTAATCATGTGCTTCCTTTACCTAATAATGCATACACTATATAAGCATCCTTTGAACGTGCTTCTCCTTTATTCTAACTGACATGCAATGTGGCTAATTCCAAGTGGTTCTAAGAGTCTTTTACTCCTTGGTAATGTATCTTGCAGTGCCTTTCACTTATCCAATGCTTGTGCCAAGTGGCACCAAGGTATCCACTTCTTTATTCAACATTGTCTGAGGTATTCTCCTTGCCTAACACTTCATGAGAGCACTATTTTACTTGAGTGTAGCCTCTTCACTATTGATGATGACACACTCTCTAATGGTGTGTAACATCTTATCCATGTGGTGAATTCTCTTCAAACACTTGGTCTTCTTTTTACATGCTCTACTCATCTTATCCTTTTTCCTTGAAGCATCTCACTGCACTTCTTATAACTCCTTAACACTTGCAAATATCTTCATCTCCTTCTATGGCAGAGGATTTTATTGATTTGATGGAAATCCTTCTATGTTCTTGATAGTATTATAGGATGTATATATCCTTTGAATTCAACTCTTCTTTTAGGTGCCAACTATATAGGGTTTATTTTGGCAGCGAATAACTCTCCCTCTTCTTGCTTGATTGGTGCAAACTTGATGGATTAACTTGCAATGTTGTAATAGTTTTTAATGTTGTTACGTGGGCTGAATGAGGATGCTCTCCTTGGTGCAAATTGTTGATGTTACATGGGCAAATGGATATAATATGTTAGTTCCCAATGATGCTTTCTCTAATCCATTATTACCTTCGACTGTGTTTCTTAGGGTAAACCTTATAGTGATTCATTTATTTACCTTCACCAAAGGCTCTTAATGCTAGATGTACCTTACCTTACCTTCATTAAAGGATTTTGAATGCTTTTAGTCTTGATATTGAGTTTTTCTATTTTTATCTCAATAGTCCTAGATGAATACGTATTTTTGAGAAGTCTAAAGCAATATTTTGCTTTATATTTTTTTATGACTTCTTATCTAAGAAATATCTAATTTGCTTGTGTGTAAATGTGTAGGTTGATGATGTCCAATATGTATCATTTTCACCTTGGAGATACTAAACCTTATATCTCTATTTAATGGCTCTAATATGGTGCTCTTGAAACCTTAATATGCACTAATTTAAATTCTTGCCCCATGTACTTTAAATTGACTTACTTGCCTTCATGAAATGGTGGCTTCTACTTTCTTTGCAAGTTGTGATAATGTTGGATTCAATATTGCCTTCTAATATTTGGCAACTCTCTCCTTGCTTGGTTACTTTTAAATGATGATTCCAAGCTTTTCAATGATAATGCTTTGCACTATAGTATATGCAAACCTATACTTTATAATATAGTATTCTTTACTTTCATTAGATAGTAGTATGTTGATATTTTTCTTTCTCTTGAAATATATCTAACTTCTAGTTTTATGTGCAATTTTGAACCTTATAGAATTAATTTATGCACTACCTTGAAGAATTTAAACTAGAAATCTTCTCTTGCAACTTTAATCCTCAAAATTTGGTGCTTAATAAACTTAATAATAACTCAAATATGAGTGTTCAATTATTGAACCTTTTGCACCTAAGTTGCATACCTTTTGACCTTTATTTGATGATAGATGTCTTGGTGACTTGGATCACCTTTATGCTACCCTTTTCTAGATGAATTTGCAGCTCTTCCTTGCTATAAAAATAGCTTTTGAATCCACCTATTTGCATCTTTGAAAATCCTCTAACTTACTACCCTAAAATGTAGTTTGGTAGCTTCAACTCTCCTTTAGGATACACCCTAAAAATATGAAACTTAGCAGCTATTAATGCTGCCCAAATTTTTGCTTTCTTGTTGTCCTCAAATCTGAAATTTTCAGATTGCAAAGCAGTCAAATTCTCCTTTGAAATGATGTCCTTGAGTCTTACAAATTTTGTAAGAAAATCCTCCAAATCGTAGTTGATATTGACCTTCAAGAAACCTTCAATTTTCTATTGTAAAATCAACAAACCTCCTTCTTCAAGTAAGCCTTCAAATCATTCAAAGGTAATATTCCAACCTCTCAAGTTTGGTGGTTTCTTCTAGCTCCTTTTCCTTGTCTAAATCTGACTTCAATCTTGGCCTATTTTCTAGCCTTCTTCTCAATAATCTGAAAGTCTTGAGGTCTTTAGAAATCCTTTCCATATTTTTGACAAAATTCTTGCCAAATATTTATTTCTTTTTTGCTTGTTTTTAGATGGCAATAATTATCCCAAATTCTTATTTATCAGGAACTTCTCCTTGAGTTCTCCTAAAATCTTCTCCATTGGAATTCTTCAAGTCTCCTTCAATGAGGCTTTCCTAGCCTTATCCTTCCATACCCTTCTAAGTATCTTGAGGCCTTCTCCTAGGGTCTTCAAATTCTATAGCTTCTCTTCTACTCTTCAAAACTTCAATGAGACCTTCCTTGATCTCTTCTATCTTCAACTATGGAAGTTTTGCAATGAGATATCTTTCTTGGATCTCTAAAATATGCTACTTTTACAATATTCAAGAGGAAATTTTCTAGTCATTATCTATATTCAATCTTCCAAATATGGGAGTTCTTCAATGATACCACCTTTGGATCTTCTTCTTCAATTTGAAGTCTTCAATATTCAATGGAGATCTCCAATCTCTAATCTTCTTCACGACTTTTTTCCTTGAGTCTCTTCTTCCTTCAATGGGATATTCTTTCTAGGACCTCCTCCTTGATTTGCAGTCTTCAATGTGGCTTCCTTGGCCTCTAGATATCTTCTCAATATCCAAATTGGAGTCTTCAATCTACAAATCTTGCAATGATGTATTTTTCCTTAGGCCTCAAAATCTTCAATATTCAACTTGTTGCTTCAGGTACTAAATTTATTCCAAAGAAGATATTCTTCCTATCTATTGTAGGAAGCCTCCCAAATTTCTTTGAATCTTATTTTTTTTGTAACAAAGTATTAGGAAAAAATTGTAATGAAAAAATATCCAAATATAGAGATAATGAATCTTCGATAGTTGATTTTTCAATCTAGTGGAATCAATGTCGAGTCTTAGTCTTCATGAGTTACTCTACAACTCTGTGGAAAGACTCTAGCCAAATAGCAATTTTAGAAATTTTGAAAATGAGATTTGCCATCTACTCTCAATATCTCTTGTGGCTCTCTCTATTTCCTATCGATCTACCTAGTGCTATGATACTACTATTACCTTTTGAGGCTATAAACTTAAAGGAAATGCAACCACAAGTAATAAAATAAGTAAGCTATGTTATAACTATGATAATGGCTAACTAATAATTATGTAAATATGATAAAACTTTAGAAAATACACATACAATGGCCATTAAGGAAAGCTCACAAAAATATACAATGCTATGCAATGGAGGTCTTTAACACTCCATATTTGCAAAAATGCTCTACATTGTATCTACTACTACTCTAACCTATGCAATCCAAAGTCATCTTCTTCTTCTACTCTAAGAAGGCCTATTTATAGTGAGACATGACTCTTGGCCTTCCATATTTCTATGACACCTCATTATTCTATTCTTAGGACTCATGTACATGTGGACTACATGCACATTTACATCATTACACATTCTAATGATACTTGTGTATTTATTACATTGCTTTAAGCAAATATTTAAATCGTAATCTAAGATAAGCTCCTAATTTAAACATGTACCCATGATGGAACATTAGAAAGTACCAAACAATGTAATATATTTCAACACTATCAACAAAATTCCTCATGGTATTTATCTATAGGTAAAGTATAAGTCCTTTAGACATCCATTTAAAGGAAAATCTATTAGTAGAAATCTTGCATGACATTTGTCTATAGGTAAATCAAAAGCACTTTAGAAATTTTTAAAAGGTAAATCTTTAGCCAGAAGTCCTCTATGAATTTTTTCTAAGGACAAGATTCTTATCATTTGGCATATTTGTAAAGTCCTCGTAAGCATTTGTTTTGAGGTAAATATATTTTACAACTTTAAAATAAATAATAAAATGCTCCTTTGTGATTTTCTTGGGAACAAAAATAATAATTTGCATATTTCGTATCGTAGCAATGCCTCATGACATTATCTAAAGTCCTCCTGGGCAAATATTTTATCTTGTATCATAGCTAAAGTCCCACTAGGCAAATTTTTTATATGTACATATTTTTTACTATAGCAATACTTCATGGTATTATCTAAAGTCCCTTGATCAAATATTTTATCTTGTATCATAGTTAAAATCCCTTGGAAAAATATTTATATGTATACATATTATATTATAGTAATATCCCATGACATTATATAAATTTCTCTTGGGTGCATTATATTGTAATCTTAATCACACATTTATCTACATATCATCCAAAAAATGAAGTTTCTTTTACCAAATCTACTCATCCAAATCTATCAACAACACATATTAAACAATGAATAAATATAATACAATTATAATCATCATTCTACAAATCATCAAGATATCATCATTGTGCATCATTATCAATCAACAAGCACATAATCTAAATTAAATTATCATAACACAATCCACATCATATCATTGACCATCCATTATTTACATCAAATTAAACATAACATAGAATAACAAAGCTTTCATCACACACTTGACACATCATCATGGATCCATAAAATTATATGTATATCAACAATTGTATGTACATCAAAACATATAATACGATGATCATATAACATAGCATATATCTACACAAAAATAGATAGTAGCTATAAAATTTGACCTTATAGGGGCATGTATCTCTAAGACCTCATATCTGATGCTCTTACTCTGCCTCTAAGTAGTGGTAATATCCTCACTAATTGTTATGACTATTGAGTCATGGACTGTGAGTGTATCTAAGGTGTTTATGTCTATGACCCAATTGGCAAGGTAGGTGATGGTCTGTCAATACCACTACATGATAGACACTCCTACAGTAGGTTGATCTCATGATATCTAATATTAACTTTGTCTAAACCCATGCTAGATCTATTGAATTTCACTATTGTATGATAATCATCTAGTTTAGGAGGGTCTAAACTAGATGATTGTCACTAGATTCACCTACCAATATGGTATTCATTGTAGTTATATTCCTTACTCTATAATCATACATAGATAGTCTTCTATATTACTAAGGTTTGATGGACAAGCCTATCCCTCTTCATCATCCTTGTTGTTGCCTCTACATACACCATATCTCTCTAACTATGTTGTTGCTAATGTGGCCTAAAGGCTAGCCATCTAATAGGCTAACACATCCCTATATACCTTCATAGTAGACTAATATGACCTGCTAGGTCTTGCCTCATCTATCATGATTTTTAATGTAGATGCTACTCCTATTGTTATCATCCTCTCCTTCATTTAACAATAATCTTGATACCATCTAAATAGTGGTGGTACTACTTGCTATGCTCCCCTAGGCTGCCTCCTTAGTACTAAATGCTTATCTAGACTCAAGCTATATAATATGGTCCTTAAGGGGTAGATGGTTTGGTACCACCCCCAATAGTTGGTATTTATCCTAGAGTCATCGCTCCATGGATCTAATATTGCTAGATAATTTATATTCACCTTTGGTTTTGGTTGTAGCTTAAACCCTCGCTCTTACATAGAAAATTTATACCAAACTAGCCCTACCAAAATCCCCTATTGTTGCATAAAATTTGAAACCATCCTATCAAAATACAAGATTCCATGCTCTCCCTGTGGTCTAGCTAGCCATTTGAATTGCATGTCTCAAGCCAATTTCTAGACATCCTCTCCCACCCTAGGTGTTGTGTGAATAGTTGCTAAGTAATATACTTTTGGCTCAAGTTATTATGATTCAAAACTTAGAATTTTAACTGATTCAAAACTTAGGATTTCAAAATAAGGAATATCAAGAAATATTGCAATTCAAAAATAACATAACAAACCAACACACAATAATATACAAGCAAAATAGCATAATTATTTTATTGCTCAAAAAACATATTACAATACAATAAATTTATAAGAAGATATATGACGCTATAAAATTGCATATATTACTCATGCCTTTTATAGTCAAGGTTGCATCACTCTTTCTATAATAATAGGTGTATTTTAAATCCATCATATTGTATATGGAAGGTCACCCATATGGAAATGTGGTGGTTCACCTTTCATGAGTTAGAAGGTCACCCATATGGAAATGTGGTGATTCACCTTCCATGAGTTACAAGTGCATAATAAATGAAATTTACATACATGTGACTTTCCTTTTTGTTTTTTTCCTTCTATTAATGTGTCAACATATCTAGAGATGCAAATTTAAAATAGAAAATTACTATTTTTAGTAAGTATTTTGTTTTGTATTTTTAGGGCCTTTAAAACATTTTTGTATAAACATGTAAACAACTATGTCTAAGACAAAGTTTCCTATGAAATGTTTGTTCTTTGTCTAATATTTTCATTACTTATAGAATGGATCAAAATAGAGTCTCAATAAAAAAGGCATGCCCCTAATAGTGCAGTTAGGATCAAAAAATATATTTTTGGGTATTTTTAACATAAATCCATGTTGTAAAAAGGTCACATACCTAGATAATTCATCCCCACTTAAAATTAATGGTCCCCATTGTGTCAATTGTTTACATTATATTCAAAAGTTATTTCTTTATCTAATTTTTTGTGAGACATTCCCCTTGGTGACTAGGTTGTCCTACCTTGACCACTTTGTACATTTGAGTGGACTACCTTCTAGAGATCTTTGTCTATATATCAACAATATAATCCTCTTGCACTAGTACTAAGATGTCTAGATTGATTTCTTCAATGTATAACTATTTTACTTCTACATAAGTGTCCAATAGAAGTGGATGATAAGGCCAAAGAATTTTAACATTGAATATTTGATGCAAACCAAGATAAGATGGAAGGTTCAATTTAGAGGTATCTTCTTCTACCTTTTTAGTGATGGTGTATGATCCATACCAAAAAATTATAATCTTCCTATGGGGTCCTACAAGTCTCTCTAAATACATAACTATACCTTATCTTCAACCTTGAATTGATGTGGGACCCAATGTTGATCATGTTGTTGATTGTATTTATGATTTGTCTTTTCAAATAGGTCATGGACCTATTTCTAGATGTGCTGAATCTATTCCACAAACTATCCTTCCTTTTTACTTCTTTTACTCTATGAGTTTATTACTCCACGGGTTGCATAGGGAGAGCTACGTCAATGGGTGCCAAGGATTAGAACAAAAAACAAACATGAAATGGGTTGTATTTGGTAGAGCTATATAGATATTGGTTGTACCCAAGTTGAATGTAGCATAGACTCGCATCGCATATGGGTAGATGCTTGGAATTGTATATTTAAATATGTATAAAAAAAAAATTTATAAATTTTATCTGGCCATCAGTCTAAGGATGGAATGTTGTGGAAATGGTCAATTTGGTGTCCATCATGCTCCATAGGGTGGACTAAAAATGCTCAAAAATATACTCTCTATTAGATAAAATGGATATTGGTAAGCCAAAGTTGAGTCACACATGACTAAAATAAATCTTAGCTAAAATGAATTTCTTACAAGAAATCATGATAGCCATTTTTTTTAAATGATCAACTACTAAAAAAATACATCATCACCATGCTTAGATGTGGATAGACCTAAGAAGGAATCTATGGATATAGATTCCCAAGGCTTGTATGGCATTGCCAATGGTGTATATAGTCCCTGCTTCTTGTTGGTTGGTTTAACAATAGTGTAGAGGTACATGATTTGATGTAACTCTTGACATTATTTGTTAGGATCATATCCTAACATTAATTAATAATCTTAATAATAATAATATATTCTATCCTATGGTCATAATAATAAAATAATATAATAATAAATAATATAATAATTAATTATATTAATTATTATATTATTATAATATTAGGGTTAGGAAGCATTGCAACCTTTCACCTATAACCCTAGAGTGGGTATAAAACATTGTGAGAACTTATCATTCCAATATCCATGAATATGAAATATAAATCAATTTATTGAAGGGACTTCCCGACAATACAAAAGGCGATTCTTTTAGTTTTAGGTCTATTTATTATTTATTTATCATTTTATGTGCTAGGAACCCTAGGTTCCTACCATCTGGTATCAGAGCCTTATGGATCCAACCATATTGGTCAAGGAAATAAAAAATGACATTGCAAAAATTAGAAGAATGATTGAACAAAAACAAAAAAAAACAAATGGAACGTTCCGATCGTATTATACAATATTTAATGGAAATGCAAGAGGAGGAGACCCTAGCCATGGAATCTCTGGTAGAGGAGGAAGAACCCATAGCCATGGAATCCCAGGTGGAGGAAGAACCCATAGCCGACGAATCCCGGGTGGTACCCATTGCACTCCCCAATACAGAGAAAAATATTTCAAACCTTAAAAATATATATTTTTTAAAAACACATGAAGAAGAGAATGATAGCTTTCCCACAGAAAATATTTCTAGAAATGTAAATATTTTTTCCAACAACAATATACATTTTGCATGGAATTATTGTGCTGCTCCAAAAACATTTTCAAAATCTGCAAATAAATCCAAATCAAATTCAAAAAATCACCCAAGAGCTTTCTCTTTAGAAACTGGCCAGCATCACTACAAAAGGTTACATAAAAATAATTATTTTAGATCATCCCATGAGAAATATTGTTTATCCCATACACATTCTAGTGGAACTGGGAACGTTTTACCTAATCAAGCAGGATCAAATTCTAGATCTGCACACTCTTGTCAATTCGAAATGAGACATAAAAAAAGTATCCTATTCGCCTCATTTAAATTAAGAGATTATTTCCTATCTTCTACAAGACCGCCTCCATGGCCACCTCCTCTTTCGCTCACCCATGATGGACTAAAAGCACCATTTTCATGAATAGATCGAGTTTGATAAACATAATAGGACCATATTTCATAGCAAGGTCATGGAGACTACGATGAGGAAAGTTTTTCGATAGATGGAAATTTCCAATGTTGGGCAAAGGAGTAGGTCTTGGCAGAAATTTTACACTATTCTTTCTTACCCCTATGCATAGGCCGCTTAAAATCCAGAAGATAATAGAGAAGTGCACAGTAGATAATGGATAAGTGCACAGTAAAATTGCAAACCATATCGTTGTTGTCGTAGAATACACCATATATCATTTTGATAATAGAAATTGGATCTGGAAAGATCAAATTTTTATCTGGATATTCTTGTACTGAAGTACCATCCATAAAATTAGATCTCATGTTCTATGGATGGAGAAAAAAAAATGCAGAAAATGTTCATAGATCAATGTTTCCTTGGCAAATTCCACCACACTAGCTTTGGTGGCTTTAAACGTGGAGTTACCAGATGGCCATCCCACTTGCCGAAAGCCTGTAAATGTGAAGAAGTTTCCGTCCAGCTTGTTTACGTCAGTGTTGGCAGGAGGATCAAAATCAGTGAGCAAGTCAGGATCCGCAGCATCAATATAGCAGAATTGCAATAATTCATCTTGTGCTCCTGTTTCACTTCTTTCAAGTTTGTGTTGCAGGTGTTCGATGAAAATAGAGAACCAAAACAAATGTGGTGAGCATCTAAGTGAACAATGCCCTTTGAAACTAATGTGTTGTAAGCCTGCATCGAAGGGTACCACTTCTGATGATAAACAAGTATTATCAGAGACGAATGTAGACACCATGAAATTTTGATCATCAGAGGCATTCATCAAAAAATGGAGCATTCCCATATCGGCAGGAGAATTTCACTCATAGTTATAAAATAAATTAGATGATAAGTAATGATGAACAGTGCAAAATATTAATGACATCTATTCTACTACAATCTGCAAGCATACAAAATGAATCCTAGATGTAATGGTGGACTCCATTCTTCGTAGAAATAAAGGAAAGATCCTGTTGGACTTTTCACCATTGATGGATATCATAGCTCAAATCATTATAAATATGGACTGGTACTCACCAATTCTGGTAAACAATGACCACCATAGGTATTGCCTTCACCATTTATGCGTAACCTTTGAGTACGAAGCAGTGAGTTACCTCGAAGGATAAAATTCCACAAACAATGGAATACTCCAGCATCACAACCAAGCCTTCACGATCATGGAATACTGGTAAATTTGATATTTAAATGGTCCGAGAGCTACCCATGGTTAGCCTCCTAGATAACTGCAACTACACTAAAGTGAGGCCATCAGACTTGCACTATGTCATCCACCGATGCAGGATACACAATGCAAGCAGGCTTCTGCTAGCATATACCGCCAAAATATTCTACCGCTTTGGTTCCTTTTTGACAAACCAGAAGAGTTGTACACATATGTCTATTGTTTAAATTATGTAGAATCAAATCAAGATAGATAAATATGCTTATGAGGGCATATCTAATCCACCAGCGTTAAATTTTTATTATGTGTTCTGAAGTGACACTACCCATTCACTAAAAATAAAAAGATACCAGGTCAAACCGATAACAAATGAGACATTATCAAAGATTCATCAAAGATAGCATAGTGAGAGTTTTTTTTGGAGGATATATGTGGGAAGATCACCCAGGTCAAACACTACACCACTGAACCAAATATATGAATTGATTTATTTAACTAGTTGGAGTACTCGCCAGGCTTCTAGCTGTCAGCTCTCACAACACTACAATATCACATAACATGACAGGGAGCTTAAACACCCATTTCAACCATTATGCTTGATAAGGTTTGACCGTTAATATTTTTGGATAATGATTCTCCTACAACTTGCTATGAAACAACTATCTAAAATACGATGCACCTCAATAAGTGATTACAATTATTGTACACTACCCAAAGATATACTGAATGTAATAAATATCTATCATATCTAAAATATATCTTGACAGAGGCAGCATTAATTAAAATTGAAGTTTAAGAATATCAATAATGTGATGCCAAAAGCATGACCTAAGTTTAAGCAGATGGGATGACAAATAGAGACTTTGATAAACTACTGGTTGGTGAAGTGAGTGTTTTTCGTTAAAAGTGTTTCTTCGCTTGGATGTCAAATACATCATTGCAATTTAGCAACATCGAGCCATTGATTAGGGGCACTTTATCACGTGCATATACTTATCGTCTATCATTTTTCTCCATAGTTTCCATGGTGATGGCCTGCTTTTATGACGGGTCTCTTTTAACATTCACCTGTCAATCAATTTTAATAATTCCAAACAAGTCAAAACAATTGACGACCATTTGTAGGTCACGTTCAATGTTTGGTTGGATTATCCACCTTGAGTCAATAAGTGCATGCAACATGAACTGCATTAAAAATCATGAGCGCCCAAGTAAATGTTTTAAAAGACCCCTATGAAACCAAGCAGAAAACAAGCCCAGTAAAACCTGCAAAAAGAACTTCTGCAGAAATAATTGGTGACTTGGCTGATTTTGTTAAGCTGATATGTATGCACCAATTGAATGACCATTCCTGTAAAAATAAGAGTATTGTTCAAATAAAAGTTACAACATCATCTGAGTGAAGCCTATAGTATCGTTTAAATAAAAGTTGAAGAAAAAATGAAAAAAAAAAACTCTGGTTGATATCACCTTGGATGATAAGATGATATACCATACTCTATGTTTTTATAACATAACTAAGTGGTAAGATGGTACACATGTTCCATATTCTGAAAGGCCAAACTAAAGTGTGGTTGAACTATGCTCCATGTTCTAATAATGACTATTTGATTGGAAGAAGGATATGTATCCTCCATTTTGTTGATATTTTTGATAAATCCAATGCAGTTGTATCATTGATCGCTGAAGACATCTAAAATGAAGACGTACAACTAGTATGAGGAAAAAAATATGTGGATGCATAATGAAGATGCATAATGAGTGAGCATGTAAGAGTGCAAGCACAATGAGGTCTAAAGTATTTATAATGTGTTATGTGTGAAAAGTATTTCTAATGTGAAGATAGATTCAACTAAGAGAGGACATATTGTTGATGAAGACCTTCACAAATCCAATACTATATTGAAGCTGCAACATATTTTTCAATTTTTTTCAGCTTTGAGGACAAAGCTATTTTCAAGAGGGGTGGAATGTTAGGATCATATCCTAACATTAATTAATAATCTTAATAATAATAATATATTCTATCCTATGGTCATAATAATAAAATAATATAATAATAAATAATATAATAATTAATTATATTAATTATTATATTATTATAATATTAGGGTTAGGAAGCATTGCAACCTTTCACCTATAACCCTAGAGTGGGTATAAAACATTGTGAGAACTTATCATTCCAATATCCATGAATATGAAATATAAATCAATTTATTGAAGGGACTTCCCGACAATACAAAAGGCGATTCTTTTAGTTTTAGGTCTATTTATTATTTATTTATCATTTTATGTGCTAGGAACCCTAGGTTCCTACCGTTATTCCTCATCTTGGGCCAATATAAGTACTTTTGAAGTACTACAAATATTTTTTCACTACAAATTGACCTACTATATTACTAAAGTGTGCTTCCCAAATAATTTTTGAGTGCTCACTAGGTGGTACACAAAAATGTCCCATGTGATAGAGGAGGTTATCTTGCACATAAAAATAAAAGCATGCTTACCCACATATATATCTCTATGTGCATTTCAAAAAATAGAATATACTTCATACAAGGTGGACTAATTGGAAGTATCATACCCATAGGAATCAAGAAGGGTGGTGAATGCTATGATTGGAGGTTAGCTCAAATAATTTGTTATTGAATTGGCACTCCCTTTCTTATACTTGATGATCAAATGAAACTATTGTAGATGCATGGCCCATTTTTTATGCCTTCCATTCCATAGTTTACTTTGTATCTGAATAAATTCGAAAGGTCTATGATATATGTGGATGATGGTTTATTTTCCCAATATGTAGTGCTTCCACTATTTACTTACTTACACAATGGATGTAGTGCTTAACTATGATAGGTAGTTGTATGCCCATGTTGTGTGAGAACAACTCCCCATGTGTACTCTGATACATCAATTATTACCTCAAAAGGTTGATGCAAATCAGGTAGGAAAAGTGTAGGAGTTGACACAATTGGTTATTCAATATCTCAAATTCCCTCTATTGTGTATCTTCCTAATGGAACTTGGATTTGGCACCTCTTTTGGTCATTTTATGTAGTGTCCAAGCAATGTGCGACCCCAATACAAATATTCAATAAAAATTGGTAAGACCTAAAAAAATTCAAAGGTTTGTTAGAGTCTTTAAGATAGGCCAATCGCTAATTACTTGAATATTTTTAGGATCAATATGGACTCCCTCTTTCTCAATAGTATACCCAAGATACTAAATCTTTCTCATTCCAAGTGAACACATCTCCATTAGCATATAACTTGTGTCTTCAAATAATCACAAGCACTTTTCAAACATGATGTAGATGTTCCTCCCATGTCTTACTATAGATGATAATGTCATCTAAGTAGACTATTAAAAATCAGCTCGTATAGGGACACAAGATGTCATCCATTATCCTCATCAATGTGGTAGGTACATTGGTCAAGCCAAAAGGCATAATCAACCACTAAAATGAACCCTCCTTATATTTGAATGCAATCTTCTATACGTTAGTGGCTCTATGAATATTTGATGATAGCCAGATTTAAGATTAATTTTGGTGAAGAACTTTGCAACATGGAGTTGGTCCAACAAGTTATCTATTTGAGGGAGCAGATAATAGCTCTTCATAGTTATTTTTTCAAATCTCTATAGTCGATACATAGTCTCCATGTTACATATTTCTTTGGATCTAAGATAATTGGATTACCACATGGTGAAGCACTTGGTCTGATGTTCCCCTTTTGAATTGATTCTTCGATTTACCTCTTGATTTCATCATTTTAAGAACTAATATTTGATAAATAGGTATGTTAGACAAATGATAATTGGAAACTAAATCAATGGAATTATTTACCTTGTAATGAAGTGGACCCTAGTTGGTGACTTGAACAAGCCATCATATTTTGCTACAATTTGGTCCAATTTCTTTTGTTAGGGCCTAAAATTGATGTAGCGATAGTTATCATTCTACTTTTTGGCTGGATCATCAAGAAAATAAACTTTCATTGTTGACTATAATATTTTTATATTGTTTATAATTGATTAAGGAAACAAATGTATGACAACATACCTCTAGGATCTTATAACATTGACCTCTCAGAGTGATGATGACACTTCAAGACCTAGACTGATATACATCGTACCTCTTCAACATAAATGGCTAGCCCAAAATCACATAAAAAACATCCAAAGGAACAACATCACACAAAAAAAATCTTTAAAGGCCTTGATGGCATAAGATAGGAGACATCATTGAGTGACATGAATGTCTCTCCCTTGAAGTAACCATCCAACATTAAATGGTTGTGGGTGTGGTGTGACTAGAAGAATAAAATCCTTTACCATTTGAGCAAAAATCATATTCTTTTGACTCTCGCTATCAATAATAAAATATAATGGCTTACCCTTGATCCACATTTGTGAATGAAATAGGTATTCCTCCTCTTTTGACATTTTTGGTGCAACATGTGTTGTGGCAATGGTAACATTTGGTTTAGCTTTCATGATTTGCTTCCCTATATCCTCAGTCTATGGATCTAGAGGCAGTGGTATAATGGATGTAGAGGTTTGCAACTGAGCAAACAAGATTGAATTGCTTGAAAATCCTCCCTCAAATTTTGGTTGCTCTTGTGATAATCACACCATTTTCCACTCTTGTCCTTTGGGGGATTCTTTTCTTGGGAGTCATTTTTTGCTTTTAATTTGATTTTAGGGCTAACACCCTTTATCCTAATTCTTTGGAAAGTCACACTTGCCTTTCTTTGGTTGGTACTTAGTAGTTTGGTTTTTTTTATTTGCACCTCCTCCTCTTTTATTTGTGTTTGTATGCAATTTCTTCAATTTAACAAGTTTATTTTCCTCTTCCAATGTCTTGAATTCGAAGAGGTTCGTGTCCTCTCAGATGTACCATTGTAGCCCACGATGATGCTTGAGTATTTGGTGTTTTTTAGCATATTGAATACATAGCATTGTTGCCATTGAGTAGAAATCATTAGTATAAAAATAAATATATCAGTCTCTATATTGACATAATAGTTATCATCTCATGCATTGGTCTTCATAGACTCCCACAAGATAATATTCTCCCTTGATAGTATCCATGAAATTATCCTATGTGAACACTAATTCATCTTCATTATTTTTTGTGACCCTATTAAAATAAGTTTCCTATAAATTTTGAATACGTAGTAAAGCTTTCAAAAGTGAAAAAGTAATTTTCTCATTGTCGATGAAGTTATTTGTAGAGAAAGCATGAAGATAACTAGTCCAACCAATTTTCAAGATCATCAGTATTAATTTTTCCTTCAAAAGTAGAAATATCAAAATTCACCACCACCTTAAAAGGTGTGAGAGCACTTAAAGGTGATAGGGAAGTAATAGGTTATGCAAATGAGGTTGGAGAATTTGTAGCAAGAAGTCATTGAAGAATTTGAGCAAATTGATCCATCATCTCAATCCCTTATTTTACAAGGGCTCTATTCAACATCTTTTTACAATGATCTATTGTCTCAATGTTTTCCATTCTAGATCTTAGAAAAGAGCATTTAGAATTAAAATTAAGGTAATAAAATGTATCTTGCATTCAATACCAAAACTTACAATATTCTAATCTCGTATTTATGGAAATGCACTCAAAAGATAGACCGCTTTGATACCATTGATCCAAAACTCATAATTTTGATTAATTTAAAATTAAAAATTTCAAATTAAGAAATATCATGAAAGAGTTGCAATTCAAGATTAACAGAGTATAGAAAATTAGAACACGATATTATACAAGCAAAATAACATAATGATTTTATTGCTTAGAAAATAAAGTACAATACAATCAATCTATAAGGAGAGATGTGAGGCTATAACATTGTATCTATTACTTGTGTCCTTTTTTTATTAAAGTATGAAAATAAGGGGTTTATTAAAGGGTCCCAACCATTTTTTACAACTGGAGTCTACTGGATAAAGATAAAAATATAACTACATCATAATACAAACAAAACAAAACCAAAATGTTGCATCTAGAAACTGTAACATTGCTTCAGCTAACTCTGCTTAGACTACTTCAACTAATGACCTAGGCAAAAAAAAACTATTTAAAAGCATCTAAAATGGACTCAAAATAGAAAGCACCCAAAACAAGGCTAGAAGATATAGCCCTCTCCCTTTTTCATATGGGCCAAAGCAACTCATCGACAACATCCCAATCTTAGCATAGAATATCCAAATAATCATTTATATTGTCCATAATATTATCTAGATCCTGCCTAGATGATTAATCTCAATTTCAATTTATTTCAACTTTGAAATGGAGTTGAAGTTAGTTGATTCCTTTATTGGCTTAACTCTCTTCACTTCCTCTAACATCTAAGAAATTTTCTTTTTCAAATCAGTAGTTTCCACCTTCACTTTCCCCTACTTCTCAATGGATTTATCACCTTCAATTAAATTTTTTTTCTTCATAGACTACTCTTTGGTATGAATTAAACAAAAATATATCCAAACACAAGGACATATAGACAACTAAACAACTGCATAAGTGAAAAATGGATGAATTTTGCATTCCAATATTTGCTAGAGATCCTCCATCCACAATAATAAAATTGAATCTCCATCGACACCTAGAAAACCATAAACCTCTAGATGAAATAAAGGATCTTGAGAAGCTCATTAAACATGCTAAATATCTTCCAAAACTATAAAAAACAACAAAAAGAAAACTATTTTTTCTTCTATGTTAAGAATCAACGGATTATGATCAGGTCTAATTTTTGGAAAAGCAAAGAGAGAAGAATTACTATTCCTTATAATCCAGTCATGAGACATCAAAAATATTTTCAATATAATATGAATTAGGTTGTCCCCCATCCTACCATTAGACCAATTTTATTTAGTCTCTCTTAATTCCATATCCATGAGACCACAATGGCCAATAAAATTGACAAATTCTTCCATACTATTATTAAAATCTTGATTCCCCATTTTTTATCACTTGGTGGAAGGGTCATGTTAAAATCCACTACCAACACCCATGGAAGATCATTCGTATTTTGCGTAATATATTTTAAATCTTCCCACAAGTATATCCTACCTATGAGAGATTTAAGAGCAAAAATATTAGTTAAAATCCAACAAAATTTTGATAATATAGAGAAGAAAACAACTAATATATGCCTTTCAATATTTTGAAATCTAGGTTCTATAAAATCCAAAGGTCCCCTAAGGATCCATTCACTAGTCTGGATACATAGTTTATTTTTTTCCAAATATTATTCTTAACTGCTAAATTATTCTTGTTGTCAATCTTAGTATCTTGTAGAACAAGAATGTTTGAGTAATTATCCTTCCTAAGATTTTAATTACTCATTCTTTGGAAGAGGTATTCATACCCCTTATATTCCAAGATATGATCTTTATTTCTTAAACTGGGTGGAGGGTTTTCCTCCATTCAAAGCTAAAATGCTTTGTGTTAAATTTGCTATATCGTTAGCAATTTCTCTACTTTTGACTTTAGTTGATTTGGGTCTTTCTACTCTGGTCTCACTTCCTACAATTGTTGTCTTTTGAGTTTTTAGTGGAATTCATAGAAGGGATTTTATATTTTTTGTTATCCAGAGGTTTAACCATATACTTTGCTAATAAAATATGAAGAACATCAAAAGAACAAGGGACCATCTCTTTAGAGTTAAATAATGTGTTCATATCATTGGCGATATTACATTATTTGGTACCTCAAGCAACATTGTAAATATTTATATTAGGATGTGAGTTTATTATTTAGTATGTGTCAAGTTGTGAAGTGTGTTTATGTAATCAAGTGTGAGTTATGAATGAAATGTGTCATGTGTGTAAGTGAAGAGTTATGAGTGTGAGGTGTCATGTGTGTAAGTGAAGAGTTATGTGAGGTGTCTTATATGTAAGTGAGAGTTATGAGTGAGTGTGATGTGTCAAGATTAGAAGTAGAGAGTTATATGCAATCATGAGAGAATTTTACATTATTAATATGTGAGGTTCATTATGTAGGAGAGGAATATGAATGGTTGCATATCCCGTGAGTTTGAGAAGAGCAAAAGTCAAGTGCATTAAAGATAAAGCTCTATGCAATGTAACAAGAATCAATAATTTTCAATAAAGATTTTTATTTTTTGCAACATTGGTGTTATTATTGGATGATATTGTATTTGTGATATTATACAATACTGGAAATTATAGACCTATGATATTTAGGCCCATCTAACAATGGTATCAGAACCAGATTGTTGAGAACCATGTTGCAATAGGGAAGGACCTGAGAAATAGCTAAAGGTGGAAGTGTGAAGATTTGCATAAGGAAGAGATATTTTTGGAGGATGGATATTGGTGTTGGAGGAGATATTATTGGAGTGGAATATGATTGCTTATTGGAGTGATAGATGTTTCTTGCAAATGAAGATAGTGTTTTTTTATAAAAGAAAATATTTATTTACTTAATAAAAAAAGTACAAAACTCTTTAATCAAAGTTCAAAGTGAACATCCTTCTAAAAAAATGAACATGAAGACAAAAAAGATCCTAATTATTGGAGCCTTTGTCATCTTTGCATACCACCCCTGCTATTCTTCTTCTTGATGATTTGGCAGAAATAACCAGGGGCTATATTTATTGCCTGCTAGTGTGTTAGCCTCTTTGTTGAATTCCCACCTTATGTGTTGATAGGATATTTTGCCAATGATCCTACCTAGTTGTCTAATCCTATCTTGAATAATATTCAATTGTAAATATCTAAAATCTTTATTTTTGGCAAGAGCTATTATTATCAGTTTAGAATCCCCGTAAATTGTGACCTGAGTGATTCCTTGCTTTGCCACCAATTTTAAGCTTATTTCACATCCAATAGCCTCTGCCACATTTTTAGATGTTATTCCCAAGTTGATCATGTATTTTAGTAGGATCTCACAAGGTCCTATAAGAATCAGTCCCCCTATCGCTGCTTTACCGGGGTTGGATTTGGAGGCACCATCAAAGAAGAGTGCTAGAAAACATGTCAGGCAAAGAATTATTTGATTTGCATCTTCTATGTGTCAGGAAAGCTTGGAGATTAAGTTGGTATATAATTCTTCTTTCTGTGGGTGACATATATTATTCATACTGTTTCTGACAAAAACTAGATTTGACATTTAGGATTAATTCTTCTGTTATCCTTCGTATTATAATTTTATTGTCCTTACCTTTTCCTTCAAAAATCTTCTGATTTCTATCCAACCAGATGTGCCAGCTCCATAGATATTGTAGGATGGGCTTACCTGTCATTTTACCTTTATATTCTTTGTTCCACTTGTTAAAACATGTGTCTATGGTTAACCTTCCAGAGTAGGAAATGCCAAGAATTTTGATTTTTCCTAACCAAATTGAAATTGCCTTTGGGAATTCAAACAAAAGATGGAAAATTGTTTTGTTGTTTTGCCTGCACCTGTAACAAACATGAGGCCCTGCTATACCCCTCTTTTGTAGATTATCACATGTTAAGATTTTATTTTGAGAAACTAGCCAGTTGAATACTTGCAGTTTAGGTGGTGCTCTAACTTTCCACAATATCGATAGTTTTTTGTTGGCAGGCCCAATTGTTGATGTTGGACTCCTAGATGCACTGAGTATTCCCCATTACTGTTGATGCTACCCCAAATAATTTTATTTGGCATTATGGGATGAAGAGGTCTAATGCTCACCACGTGAGACTTAAAATAATCCCAATCTCCTTGAAGTTGAGATGGAATGGGAGGGGAGATCCAGTTCAACATTTTTGAGGTCCAATAAACAAGTCACTTAACTTAAATATTCTTTGGCTTTCCAAGTGATTATGCAATTTGATTGGAATTCTCTCTCTTAATTGTGGATTTCCTAGGATCAGGTCCTCCCATAGATTAATTAACTTACCATCTCCTGGTAGCCAAGAAATTGTATACTCTATTATGCTCTTTGCAACCACTATATGTTTCCAAGCCAACGAGGCTCTGGGAAGTTTATCTATATGTTTGAGCATTTTAATACCTGTTTGATTATTTACATACTTGCTAACTAGTATGCGCTGCCATGATCAATTGTTTTTAAGCATGTTCCAAAGAATTTTTGCTCCCAATGCTTTCTAAACTATCTCCATTTTTTTATTCCTAGTCCTCATTGAATTTTACTCTTGGTGACCATATCCCAATTGACCAAGTGGAATTTTTTTCTTTTTGATTTCCTACCTCCTTGCCATAGGAAGTTGCATATGACTCAATCTACATTTTGCAAAATAAACTTGGGAACATGATATACTAATAGTTGGTAGACTGGAAGAGAATCTAACACTGATTTGATCAGTACTACCCTTCCTGCAAGACTGAGCCAACTATTATTGTAACTTTGTATCCTCCTAACCATCTTGTCCAATATTAGGGTCTAACAGTCTAAATATTTGAGGTGGAAGCTCATAGGCACTCCTAGATATCTAAAGTATTTTTTTGTATCAAACCGAAATCCTAGGATAGTGCAAAAGAGTTTGACTATTATTGTTGCAACATTTTGAGTATAGAATTGACTCTTTTGAGTGTTAATCTGAACCCCAGTAGCTTGTGTGAACCAATCCAGACATTGCTTGAATTGTCTAGAATTTTGCTTGGGGGCTTCATCTAGAAGAATGATATCATCTGCAAATTGGCCATGTGTTACAACTTTGCATCCTACTGCAGCCTCTATCCCTGTTATTTTTTTTTCTCTTTGAAGATGGTTGATTAATCTTCCAAGACTCTCAGCTAGAATGATGTAAATATATGGTGATAGTGGACACCCTTGTCTAATTTCCCTTGTAGCCTGAAATAAAATTATTGGTTCTCCATTTATTAAGGAGGCTATCCATGGTTTTTTTATGCATGCTCCGATCCACTTAATGACCTGATGTGGGAATCCAAACTTTTGAAGGACCTGTTCTACAAATTGTATAATAACTCTATCAAAGGCGTTTGCCAAATCAATTTTTATAACAATTTGTTTCTTTTTTTATTTTCTACTACTATAGAGGGCTTCATGCACTGTAATGATATTATCATATATTTGTTTTCCAGGCATGAACCCTCCTTGCTCTTCTGATATTAGTTTGTCAAGTTTTTTATTTATTCTATTTTCCAACAACTTGGTAATAATTTTATAGGAAGAGTTACATAGAGAAATTGGTCAATATCTAGAGAAAGTAGTGGCATTTTTTTCTTTAGGTATTAATGCTAGAAAGGTGGATTTGATGGCTCCAAGAAGCTTACATTTCACCCTAACATTCTCAATCATGTGTATCAAATCTTCTCCAATGATGTGTAAGTATTGCTGGTAAAAGTTATTTGTGAATCCATCAGGTCTAGGAGCTTTATCCTTTGGTATAGCTACTATAATCTCCTTAAGTTCCTCCATAGTGATTTGCTGACTGAGATCTTGTTTGTCTTCCAAACTTAATATTGTTGGTATATGTTGTAGTAGTATTTCCTAGGAATAAGGATTACCATTTTCTCTAGAGAGCACATCTGATTAATGTTGCTTAGCAAGTTCCTTAATTTTCTCTCTGTCTGTATAAGTGGTTCCTTCATGCTCTATCTCCTTTATTGTATTTCTTTGGTAGCATTGCATGGTTTTTAAATGAAAATATTTGGTATTTTTCTCCCCCTTGCTTAGCCATACCATTCGAGATCTAAGCCTCCAATGTGTTTCTTCTTCAGTGCTTAATTTATTGAGCTTCTGAATCAGGTCATTTCTTGCATCTTCTTGCCATGGTTGAGGAGGATGATCCCCAATTTCTATTTCTAGTTGTTGAATCAACTGCTTCTTGTCTAGTTTAACTCTCACTTTTTTTGCCAACCATTTTTTTATCATATGCTTCAAATTTTGAATTTTGATTTTCCACTTTTCTTGGGGGTTGGTGGATTGGACCTGTTGGTTCCAAGTGCTTTCCACAAGTTAACTGAAATATTCTTTTGCTGCTCATTCAAAGTTGTATTTAAAAGGAATTTTTTGGGGTTGTAAGCTTTGGTCGCTATCCAAGAAAATTGGCTTATGATCTGAGATAGAGTTCTAAATGATGTTACTGGAAGTGAGGGGAAAGTGTGTTAGGAGATTTTCACTGATCAAAAATCTATCCAATATTTTTGCAATATAGTTTACCCCTACTCTTATATTTCTCCAAGTGTACTTTCCTTTGGTCGGTCGAATATCTTGTAAGCTTTCATCTGCCATAATTTGATTGAGTATATCTCTATTTGGATCCCTTGCTAAAATTCCCCCAACCTTCTCCAAATGGTAGAGAATCATGTTGAGATCTCCTCCCAGTATTATGTTGTCAAACTTCTCATTGTCTACCCATTGTGCTAAGTTTTACCATGTTTCTCTTTTTTGGATAGGATTATTTAGACCACAAAAATTTATTACTGCTACACTAGTTCCATCTGGTAAGGCAAATTTTGTACCTATCCAGTTATTATGCTTATGTTGCAAGCTACAAACTAATTGTTGTGGGTCCCAAGCCAAAGCTAGTCCCCCTAAAGCTCCCATAAAATCAACAGTTATCAGTTCTAATTGTGCCCATATTCTACCATTATATAATCAGTGTTGCCTCTACTATTTTTGTTTCCTGAATACATACTATTGCTGGATTTTGCTCCTGTATTATAACTTTGAGATAGTTCTTTTTTAGAGGACTTCCCAGTCCCCTACAGTTCCACGACATAATCTTAATTTTTTGGATTGCTTCTTATTTTTTATGAAGGTATCCTCAATTATGACCTGCATTTTGGATTGCAAGTCTTTTTGTGCTTGCTCATTTCTGAGTTGTTGGTTTGATTTTCTTCCCTTAACTGTAGATCGTGTGGTCGGTAAACCCCCAGGAATCACTATTTCCTCCACTTGTGTTTCTTCTACCTCTTCCTCTAAGTTTCCATCAGTTTCTTCTCCAGGTATTGTGTTCACTGGTGTATCTCCTAATATCTCTGGTGACTTGTCAGTTTCAGTTGTAGGTATCTTCTCTTTATCTTTAGGAGACATCACATTTAAAGAGGTGATTTCCTTTTCTCCTTCATTAAGACTTGCAAATTTATTTTTGTGCTGGAAGATTTTTTAATCCTATGGTTGAGGTTGTCGATTCTTGATTCTTGATCTATGCGGTCTCATTTTGACTTCTTAGAATCCTAGTTCTTTTTTTTTCATGTGCTTGTTTAATTGGGAAGTTTTGGGAGAAATGCCCATGCTCATGGCATGTTATACACTTCAATGGTATATGATCATAGTCCAAGGGTTGGTTATGTATCCAATCAAACACCTTTATTTCAATATGTTTAGGCAAACCCTTTTTTAGATTAACTTGCACACAGATGCATGCACATATAGCATTATTAGCCTTTGGAGGAGCCCAGTCAATGAATGTTCCAATAGTGTTACCTATTAATTCCATCAAATTTTTGTTCCATAGGTGAAGTGGCAAAAATGGTAACCTGACCCAAACATAAACTTCTTCAGGCTCCTCCTCTTGAGGATCAAATGTCATGCTCCATGGGGTCATGTAAAGTGGGCTGGATCCTAGAAACCAAGGACCCCCATGAAATATAGTGCTCTTGTCCTCCACAGAGGTAAATGTAATGACAAAGTATCCCCTACCTATCATCATGAATTCATAAGAGGATACTTTACTCCCCCAATGTGTATTAATCCATTTCTAGATTATGATTGGACTAGGCCATATTCCTACAAATTTTCATGCAAGGGCTTGGGTGGAAAGCATGAGAAAAGGTTGTTGGATGTAAGTTGGAGGTACCTCAATCACAGGAGACTGACCTAACTTGGGCACAAAGGTACCATTGTTAGAGCGAGTAGGTGGTTTTGGATGGGGTTCTTTTCTTGCTTTAAGCACTTGACGCATATGATCCAACTTCTCCTCATCAAAGGAAAACTATTGTGAAAACATGGAGAAGGCCTCATTGCCCACTTGTTTTAGAAGTGAGGCTACAGTCGTCATTGGAAGCAATAGACTACCATAAATCTCTTCCAAAAGGAGAGGTCCCTATTTTTAAATCCTTAGCCAATGAAATATTTTCAAAGCTAAAGCAAAATAAGTACCATACATGAACTAACACTCATGACCTCTCTAGGTTTTTTTCTCTTCCCCAAATTTTTTTCCTGCTCTAGCAATTTCTCCACTATAACTTTGCTTACATGAGAAGATAGTGTTGATCAAAAGAGAGTGGAGATTATGGGAGAAGAGAAGTTTTCCAATTACATCCATTGAGATAGCAAAAGTATGAAGTAAAAGCAGAAATTTATTGGAATTTTGTCTAAATGAAGGAGATTCAATGAAGAATTAAGCAAAGGAGAATGAGATAAATGTGTTTGGAGTTTAGCACCTATAATTGGTGCAATCAAACTCTACAACATAATGTTTGAAGAGAAATTATCTAGAGTAACACATAAGACATACAATCAAAGTGGAGGAAGAAAGACAAAGGAAGCAAGCTATGCATTGGAGGAAGAGAAAAATGTTGAAGCACATAAGAATCATCTATACATGTGAGCAAAAGAATGGAGTGATTTTGAGAAACACATTGAAGCTTGAGATTTGTAGGACATTGAGAGAAGACTTGAGTGCAAGAGAGTGCCAAAGATTTCAAATGTTAGACCAATTCTAAGAGTGAATGAGTTACAACTGGAAAATAACATTTGGGATGTAGTAAATTATAATTAGACATAGTTTGTTGTAATAGCTAGACCAACACGTTATCTAGATACCAAATGCAGTAAACCTGATGATATTCCAACACATAAATTGAGGTATTTTCTAGTGAACATGGTGTTACATTAAGGTATCTTTCTTACTTTATGATTATTAAGGAATAAGGGAGTATTCGATCAAAGAAATTTTTTTGGGGTGCATTTGATTAATTCAATTTGGGTTTAGTTATTTAGGAATATAAGGTATTATTTTAAAAGAAATTAAATAATGGAATTAATAATTTGAGAATTTGAATTGTGAAATTGAAATTGATTAGGGAGATATAAGAGGATTTAGAAATATATTGAAATTGAAATCTGAAGAAGATTAAAATTGAAAATTTGAAACTGATTGATGAAAGTTTGATATTGAAGTTATAAGAAGAAGAATTTGAGGAGATTGGAGATTTGAATTAATTCTATTATGGAAAATACGAAGATTTTACTTTCTAAATCACATCTTCTAAAAGGACTAAATTTTACATCATGGAAAAATAAAATGAAATCAATTCTCAGTGTGGAAAAGTTTGGGATATAGTAAATGGACAAAAATGACATGCCAGAAGATGAAATTGGAAAACAAAACTTTAAATATGATGATGCAAAAGCTCTTATGCTAATCACATTTGGCATAACATATGAAATTCATCCATATATAAGTGAAGCAGAGACTTCAAAAAATGCTTGGGAAAAACTATGCAAAATATTTGAAGGAAGAAATGAAGTGACCATTTTGCACTTGCAATCACAATTGTATTCTTTAAAGGTTCATAGTGGAGAAAGTATAGAACTTTTTCTTCAAAGGATAGCATAATTAAAAGCTAAGTTACAAAATATGGGAGAAAAAGTGGAAGACAAGTTTCTTATCCAAGTTACATTAAGAGCACTCCCAGAAACATTCAAAAATTTAGTCACTTCTCTTCAAGTACTAAATAAAAATGTAACCTTTGATGAATTATTTAACATTCTTCAAGAATGAAGTAAAAATCTAGTTAGAGATGAAATGTGTAAAAATGCTCAAATTTCAAAGAGAAATGTATCAAATAATATTGTTGTATCATCTCAATCTCAACCTGAATGGAGGAAAATATATTGTCACATGTGTAATATGGAAGGTCTTACCATAAGCCATTGTAGACATAATTCTTTGAACTAAAGAAATAAATTGAGTAGACCTTTTCAAATGTCCCAACCAAAACAATATTAGTCTTGATATCCATTTGTGCAACAACAACATTTCAAATAAGAAAAACAAAAAGAGAAACCAGTTCAAGAAATTCAGGAAATGGAAAATGACAGTGAAAATAAAATAAGATCCCTCATGGGAATAATTATAGACAATGAAGGTATAGACCAACTTGAGAAAAAAAGTGACAAGATTTATAAGATAAATCAATCAAAAATTTCTAAAGGCACTGATGTTTCTGATAACAAAATAAAAGTTGTTGAAAAAAGGATAACATGAACAAGCAAAATATGTGAATCAAAACAAATAATGCTTCAAAACTATAAGATTTATGAAAATACCAAACCAAAAACATGTCATGAGAAATAAATTAGAGTGTATTATGGATGGATAAATAAATTAGAATGGAACGAAATCATGGACATGTTAAGATGTTCTTACAAAAAGAAGGAGAGTCTAACAAGCATTATAGGAAATAGGCCAATGGAATAGAACCAACATCATGAGCAGTGCCAAAGCCAAAACCAAAGGACAAGAACAAGAATTAGATATTGAAGGCTTCACACCAAATAATGTAATACAAGGGGGTTTGGGTGGTATTACTTTATTTGGTACCTTGAATACCATTGTAAATATTTAGATTGGGATGTGAGTTTATTATTTAGTATGTATCAAGTTGTGAAGTGTGTTTATGTAATCAAGTGTGAGTTATGAGTGAAGGGTGTCATGTGTGTAAGTGAATATTTATGAGTGTGAGGTGTCATATGTGTTAGTGAAGAGTTGTGTGAGGTGTATTATATGTAAGTGAGAGTTAGGAGTGAGTGTGATGTGTCAAGATTAAAAGTAGGGAGTTATATGTAATTATGAGAGACTTTATCATTATGTATTATGTGAGGTTTATTGTGTAAGAGATAAATATGAAAGGTTGCATCTCCCATGAGTTTGAGGAGAGAAAAATTTAGGTGCATTGAAGAGTCTCATGTAATGTTATATATTGAAGTTAAAGTTTTATGCAATGTAATGAGAATCAATGCTTATCAATAAAGCTTTTTATTTTGTGTAATATTGGTGTTATTATTGGAAGAGATTGTATTTGTAAAATTATACAAATTTTAGAATTATATACCTATGATATTTGGGCCCATTTACTTATACATACCTTGTTTCGATCGATCTAGATCTTGGGAACAGGTGCCTTCCATTTTTTGATTTCTTCTTGCAAAAACTTTCTCCTAAATTGATATATTCTTAGGATTTTCTATACAATTAACCTTATCCTCCTGATCTTGGATTTCTTATTTATGGTTCTACTCCTAGGTTTCAGTTTCTAAAAGACCCTCAAGTTGACAAATTATTTCTTTCTCTATATTTGGTTCATTCTCCATTTCTGGTGCTATTTATCCTTCCTACTCCTCATCCAGAGAAAACTTCTTAGTATATTTTATATGAGGGGTTTTTCTATCACCTTCCTCATCCTTATTACCTTTCTCTTTGTCCACATTTTATTTCTCTCTCCAAAATTTATTCAAGTGTTTCTTCGAAGGACAATTTATAACTGAATATCCAAATTTATTGCACACTCTACATGGCTCTAGCAAGTTTTCATATTCAATTTTTTGTTCCTAGAACCTAAATTTAGACATAAACTTTATAGACATTGGTAAATTTTCCCCCATGTCAGCATTGACACAAAATCTAGCAAAAATTAGCCTATTTTAAGCTTTAGTTGCTAAGTTGAAGGCTAAAAACTGACCTATCGATTTTACAATTCCTATAATTATATCTTCATCCCATTATTTTATAGGTAATATCAAAATTATTACCCAAACTAGGGTGAGATTTATGTTTTTCATTTCTAGATTGAAACTTGGTTTTCACCTTCTTAAAAAATACACATTCTCCTAAAAAACCAATGTCCTCTCAACAAAGTTTTAACTCAGTCCTCATAGTTGGAGAAAGTGATAAGGAAAAAACCTTTAGGGAGAATTTCTATCCCCATGTGTCCTTGAGGTTTTCATTTCCTTTTCACCCACTTTCTTATAGAGTCTAGATCCGAGCAGGTTCCTATAAATTTTCCAACTAGACTGTTAACCCTCTAAAAAACTGGTGTTTTGTGAGCTTATCTACAACTTGCAAAGAAAATTCCCATTCTCCATCAAAGGGAGAGATATCATATCTTTTTAGAGAAACCAAACCTTTCCCTTTGATCTTATCAGTCCAACTAATAAAAAATTTACCCTTATCATGGGATGTTCTTGGGTCAAATTATCAGGTTCCTCCATCATAAGCATCCCCTTCACTATCTGATAAACCAAATCCCAAAGGTCCTACCCCATCTACGACATTCTCTATCCCCACCACTTTTGAACCAACCATTGTTTGTTCTTTATCATTACACTAGGGTTTCGTCTTTATCATTTACTTTAAAATTGTCACCCTATGACTACTTATTATTTGTTCTCTACTACCACACTAGGGTTTGATACCTATTGCCTACTTCAAAAAAATGGTTGCCCTATGGTTGCTTATTGTTTGTTCTCTATCGATGCACTAGGGTTTTATCTTCATTGCCTAGTTTAGAAAATTTTCCACCCTATGAGTACTTATTTTTTGCTCTTTTTCACTACACTAGGGTTTTATCTCTACCTCCTACTTCAAAATATGTCTCCCTATGATTGCTTATTGTTTATTCTTTTCCACACTAGGGTTTAATCTCCACTACCTTCTTCAAAAACTTAGCCACCCTATGACTACTTATTGCTTGTTCTTCTTTGTCGCACTAATATTTGATCTTCATTGTTTGCTTCAAAAAATTCATTGCCCTATGACTACTTATTGTTTGTTCTTTTTTGTCATACTATGGTTCAATTTTCATTTCTTGCTTCAAAAAAAATTATTTACATTGTGTTTTATTTCTCATGTTTCTTAGTAATTTCACAACAATGGCTATACATTATTATATATTGAATTATTTGATAATTTAAGGTAAAGTGTGAGCTTTTATTATGGGTCCTGGTCCCCTCACACTACTTATGTCTTTTATATTTAGGGGTGCATATCTTTTTATACAAGAATTGGTGTGTTGAAAATCAGCCATCTTGGATATGGAAGGTCACCATATGGAAATGTGTTGGTTCACCTTTCATAAGTTAGAAGGTCACCCATATGGAAATATGGTGATTCACCTACCATGAGTTACAAAGTGTATATTAAATAAAATTTATACACATATTACTTTTCCTTTTGTGTTTTATCTTCTACTAATATTTCAACATCTCTTAAAAAAAGATTACTATTTTTTTCAATTTTTTATATGGGATTGAAACAGACCCCACCTGTATTACATCATCATCACATAGTGGCATTACAACAACTTGGATATTATCAATGTCGCTTGGTAAGATTTGAACTTGGGTTTCCTCCTTGAATATTAAGGAATCTAATCCTTGGCATTACTATTTTTAGTAAGTATTTTGTTTTACCTTTGTATGGCCTCTGGAGCATTTTTCTATGATAGAGTTGCTTGAAAAAAATATTGTTCTCTCTCTAATATTTCTAATGCTTCTAGAATGGATCAAAAAAAAATATCAAGCAAAATTGTATGCCCCTAATAGTGCAGTTAGGATCAAAAAATATATTTTCAAACATTTTTAAGCATAAATCCATGTTGAAAAAGTGTCACATGCCTAGATCATTCATCCCCCCTTGAAAAGCAATGGTTCCCATTGTTTCAAATTTTGGTATCAGGTGTAAAAATTATTTCTTTATTTAATTCTATGAGTCATTCCCCTTGGTGACCAAGTTGTCCTACCTTGGCCACTCTATACATCTAAGTTGACTTCCTTCTAGTGGTCCTAGTTCATGTGTCAACAATATAATTCTCCTCCACTGGTGATAAGTTGTCTAGATTAAATTATTCAATATACAACTTTTCTACTACTATAAAAGTGTACAACATAGCTAGATGATAAGGCCAAAGAAGTTCAACATTGAAATATTGGATGCAAACCAAGATAGAAGATTCAATTCAAAGGAATTTTCTATCATCTTCTTAGTGATGGTGTTTGGTCCATAGCAAATAGGTATGGTCTTCATATGGGTCCTACAAGTCTCTCTTTTTGAAGACATAATGATAAGGGTTAGCTTAGGGTTTATTTAGTTATTTATTATCCTAGACATAAATGTGAGCTTGATCTTATCTCCATGACCATGACCATACCTCTTATGTACCTTGGATATAAGGTATGGTCATGGATATCCGTTTGGAACCTTATTAAGAACCATACCTTATCTCCAACCTTGAATTGATATGGGACCCAATGTTGGTCATGGTATTTCTTGTATTTTTTATTTATCTTCTCCATGATTTCATGGACCTCTTGTTGGATGTGCTAAATTTATTCTAAAAAAAGTGCTACATTTTTTGCTTATTTTTATCCAAGAGGTGAGTACTCCATGGGTTTCATACGTAGATCTACATCAATAGGTTCCAAGGGTTGGAACCTAAAACAAACATAAAGTAGGTTGGCTTTGGTAGAGTTATGTAGGGCTCTATTATACATATTTTGAATATAGGGGAGGTTCTCATCCCATGTGTATGGATGCATGGAATTGTACATCCAAAGAAGATGTACAATAAATCAATTCATAACTTTTACCTAGCCATCATTCTGAGGATGGAAGGTTTTGGAAATGGTCAACATGGTGTCTATCATGCTCCATAATATGGACCAAAAAATGTTATCTCTATCAAATACAATGGACTTTGGTAATTCAAAGTTAAGCCATACATGACAAAATAAAACCTAGTAGTATACTCAATTGCAATGAATTTCTTACAAGAAATCATGATAATCATTTTTTGAAAAATTATCAACTACCATAAAAACACTATCGTTACCATGCTTAGATGTGGGTAAACCTAAGAGTAAATCCATGGAGATAGATTTCCAAGGCTTGGATGACACTAAGAATGGTATATATAGTCTCTACTTCTTGTTGGTTATTTTAGAAATAGTACAAGGGGTACATGACTTGATGTACCTTTTGATATTGTTCCTCAACTTAGTCCAATAGAAGTATTACCAGTATTTTTTCATCCCAAGGTGACATACTATGCTAAAATGTGCTTCCCAAATCATATTTGAGTGCTCACTACATGGTGCATAAATATATCCAATGTGGTAGAGGAGGTTATCTTGTACATATAAATTAGAAATATGCTTACTATGGGTATTTTTGAGCATTACCCACATGCACTTTGGTAAAAGGTTCAAAGGAGGACATTATAGGCTCTGATAACCGAATCAGGGGGAGGCTAGGAATTTTTGGCCTAGGCATGCTAGGGATGGTCAAATATGAAGGATGGCAAAAACTTGGCTAAATATATCTTGACAATGATGGATATTCTTCCCTAGAGGTCAAAGTAAATAGGTACACAAAATCCATCGCATAGCAAGAGCAAAGAGATGAAATTTGGGTAAGTCTCGGACCCATCAAAACTTTTGTACCCAGATTGGGCAAGTGGAGGTACCAAAATACCATTTCTCGTTAAAAGAGCAAAAATGAAAATTTTTCTAAATCCTGAGGTTGTCAAAAATTTTGTACCCAGACTAGGAATGTAAAGGTACCAAAAGTTCATCATCTATTTAGAGAGAAATATGTGCAAAATTGGCTAAGTCCTAAGGTCATCAAGACTTTTATACTTAGATTGGTAAAATCATGGTACCATAATTCCATCACCTATCATCATCCTTGTTATACATCCAATAGCCATGAATCGGAAAAGGTAGATCAAATTTGATATCCGATAGCAGTTGTTAGTATGTGGGTAGTCATCATCCCATTCTACCTATAGGGCAAGATTGCTTATTAGACAATCTTAACAATGAGATATCTATCGACTTGATCATGAAGATGTTTAGGGTAGCTCAATAGATATGTTAGTAAAGGATCAATAAACTAGATACAAACATCAATGTCAATGCAACTCGAGATGAAGCAGGTTCTAACTAGGTTAACAAGCCATACTATGTGATTAGAACAAGCATACCGCCTAGTAGCTTAACAAACTAGTAAATCTTCTAACATAATGACAGTCCACCTCTAAGGCAATGATGCCCTAATAACTGAATGTATTGTAAAAGGCTATAAATACTAGAATGTAGAATGTAAAATGGTTAGCTCTTAAGCTTTTACAACTTACATGTATGAAAGCACATTGCAAATAAGAAATACAAGATGGATTGTTGTTTGGCCTTTGGTTCATTTCCTTGTAGAACATGTATGTATGAATGGTTGTTTATTTCTAATATAAGCTAATTGAATGAGCATAGTATTAATTCTTCTCTCTCTGCTTGTATTCATTTTTTAGTTCTAGAATTCACAATCCATTGGAATGTAAAACGAATAAGATATTATTTTGTGGTTGATGAAATTGGTTGGTATGTTAGGCAATTTGTCTAACTTATTGATTGCATAGCTATTATATCTCATGTATTTTGATGTGGCTTAACGTGTACCATTATAAGTTCTAGCTTTAGCTTCTTTTGCCTCTTTTAGTACCCTTTTCTCCTTGTATTTTAGGAACATCTAGTTAGAGCTTCATAGAAACCAACCTCCTCCAGAGATTGACCACTAAAGCTTTCATGACTTCTAGGTCAAGGTATTTGGGTGCACAATCTTACCATAGGCAGATTTTCAGACCAATAGTTTTTGGTACGCTTGGTGAGACACAGTCCCACTATCTATATAAATCAAAGTTTTGATGATACTCTATTTTGTAAGATCCTTTTCAATCACCTGGCAACTCCGTATGAATTCAACCCAAATCTATTTTAAGTTACCTTTAAGAAACCTTGTTTCCTTGTCATAGAATACAATATATATTCACAAGACAAGTATCTAGAGGATTGGATGAACCATTAGAATTCCTAGGGCTACCTCTCCATCCTCATAAAAAACAAAATTTTACTACTCTTGAATTATCTCCTTCTTTGAATCTTTCACAAGAGCAATATTCTAAAGATCTCACCCTATCAACTTCATTGAAAACTTCAATTTCAATGGTTGAAAATTATAATCAAAACCATACAGACTACCAACCTGGAATCATATAGGTCCTTTAAATTTTCTAATCCAAAATCTTACTCCCCAAGTAGCTCTAAAAGCATTGCCAACATATGATGGCACCGGGAAGACTACTTATGAGCACTATCAATATGTAGCATCACTAGAAGGTATACACAATATTTAGGAAGAAGATGTTATGATAAGGCTATTAATTATATCATTAAGAGAAAAAGTGGCATTTAACATTAGACTAAGTGTTGGTTCCTAGGATACGAAATAAAATTCAGATTTCAAATATTCGCCTAATGTAACCCACAAAAGTGGCATTTAACATTATCTATAAATCCAAAATCTAAAAAATGAAAGAATAAACATTAAATCCATAGCATGCACAGAAGATCTCCTTCTTTCTTGCCCACAAGATGCAAATTTCTGAACACTTCTGCATTAAAAATATGTCATGTTACAATAGCAGAATTTCTGGTTTTTCCAAACCAGTCTGTGGAAGAGAAACAACTCAAACAGGCCCAGAATGGCCTTCTCGCCTTTAGCTCTGCAACTCTGCTTGCAGCGGTTTTCGACCCCTGTACCAATCTGTGCTTCTGCTTTTAAACCTTCTGGTGCGGTTCTCTGTTTTGCTCTGTGACGCTTCGCTTCATCTCCCAGGTCTCTTCGTTTCATCTTCCTCACCTCTTCATTACTTTCTGACTTCTGTTCGACGCAATTTGATCTTCTCTGTGAACTGTAATGCTCGATCCGAAGCGTTATCATAGCCCTGACATCTTTGTGCCATGTGTTCTACGCTTTTTGCATGTTCTGTAATGGCCCATCGTGAATCGTGACAAAAATAGTATGTCGTGATATCGTGACATTTTCTATCTATAGCTTTGTTCTTCCACCTGTATCGCGAAAACAAGACATGTCACGATATCGCGACATTTTTATACCCATAGCTTTGTTCGTCCTCAAGCACCACAAAAATGAGACATGTCACGATATCGTGACATTTTTATGTCTCTCTATTCGTCCTCATGCATCACGAAAATGAGACATGTCATGAAATCATGACGTTTTTCTCCTTCGGGTTGTGCAGATGCAACCTGTCGCGAAATCACGACATTTTTCTCCTTCATCGTGTTTTGTTGTACTTAGCCGTGAAAACGCGACATGTCATGAAATCGTGACACTTTTTCATTCCATACCATCTCGTTGCTTTCTATCGCGAAATCATGACGCTTTTCTCTTTCGGGCTCTCGCTGCTTTCTGTCGTGAAATCGTGACACTTTTTCATTCCTACCATCTCGCTGCTTTCTATCATGAAATCATGACCTTTTCTCTCCTTCTTCATGAAATCACGATCTTTTCTTTCCTCTATCTTCCTCCTGCACACTCGATATCGTGACACTTTTCCTCTACGTTCATTTTGGCTACTCCAGGTTGCACAACTTCGATATGTCACGATATCATGACATTTTTTCTATTTGCCCTTCATCTCGTCTTTAGATCACGAAAACATGACATGTCGCGATATCGTGACAACTTTTGCATTGTCTTCTCTCTCCTCCATGAACCGTGATTTCATGACAAGTCACGATATCGCGACATTTTTCACTTTGTCTTTCCTCTCCTCTATGAACCAAACTGACATGTCGCGATATCACGACATTTTATTTATTACAATACATGTGCGATATCGTGACAATTTTCCATTTTCTACCTGAAAACTGACATGTCGCGATATCGTGACACTTTTCTTTGACTATTCCCTTATCCTCTTTGACCACGATTTCATGACATGTCACAATATCGCGACATTTTTCTCTTGTTTTTACCATACGAGACATGTCGCGATATCGTGACACTTTTTTTTTATTAAAAATGTGACATGTCGCAATATCGTGACACTTTCTTTTTCTTAGTAGCAACACGTCATGATATCGTGACACTTTCTTTTTCTTAGCAGCAACACGTCGCGATATCGCGACACTTTCTTTTTCTTAGCAGCAACACGTCGCGATATCGTGACACTTTCTTTTTCTTAGCCACGACAGAGCAACATGTCGCGATATCATGACAACTTTTCATTTCTTAGCCGTGACGGAGCAACATGTCGTGATATCACGACACTTTTTCTTATGTTGTATTTTGCTCTTCCTTTGATTTTTTAGCATCTGGGCCACTGCAGTCTTCTTTGAAAGCATGCAAAAAAGGTGGGTCCCCAATTTTGGGGTGTGTTGTGGATCAGCCACAACAAATGGCGACTCTGCTGTCAAATGCTCCTGAGCATTTTGGTGAGAACCCAACCTGAAATATACAAGCTTAGATACAGACGTCAAGCACATAAAAGATAAACAAATACCGATAGATCAGAAATACATGAAACATCAGAATCATTAAGTATCACCTCGGTGTGTGCAATGTGTTTCATTCCCTATCGCTTGAAATTGATCAACATTCCATTGTCAGTTTCACTTATGATTTGTATGCAAGGCTATGAATGATTTGTGCAGGATTTGATGTATGATGAAGATGCTAGAGATATAACAACCTGCTTTGCAAAGGCTCAAACCTTCTAATATCATGAACAAACATATTAAAATTATCAAACCCTCTTAGGACCAAATATATGTATACTGAATTAATTTATTAGATCCCAAAGTTGGTTATGTGTCACTACCATCTTGAACCCATGTGCAAGTGAAAGTGAAATCAGAGCTTTGGGGAATCGGATTCCCAACCTAAGCGAGATGGGAATTTAACCCTATCCTTACTATTCGATCTGGAGTTCATTACCTCATTTTGAACAAAATGATTTAACCAGTTATGGATGAAATGGTCAGGCTAGTCTATCCGTTTGAACAGTCAGTGGTCTTGTTTTAGACAAGACATGTTGCCACGCATGGGCATACTTAACCCCATAATCCATGATTTGGCTTCATTCATTCTCTTCTTCTTTTTTTTTATTTCTTGGACCTTTGGGATGACTACCCATCCTTGCTAGGGACATGTAGTACGATCCCTCCAATCCAATATTAAGATGAAATGGAAAATATTAATTTTATTTTTATTTCTTGGACCTTGGGGATGACTACCCATCCTTTGCAGAGGACATGTAGTATGATCCTTCCAATCCAAGATGATAAAATGAAATATGGAAAATATTAATTTTATTTTTGTTTCTTGGACTTTTGGGATGACTACCCATCCTTTGCGAGAGGACATGTAGTACGATCCTTCCCATCCAAGTTTTATGATAAAATGAAAGATGGAAGCTTTGGGGAATCGGATTCTCAACCTAGGTGAGATGAGAATTATGCCCTATCCTTACTACTCCATGAAGGTCAAATCAGAGCTTTGGGGAGTTGGATCCTCAACCTAAGTTCGATGAGGATTTAACCCTATCCTTACTACTCTGATTTTAGGCTTTAAGCTTTATGGGAGTGGTAAAAACCACTATTTTAAGGATAATGTTGCATGATAGGACAGACATGAAATATTCTTTTCGCCTCACCTTTTCTTCCAAGCATGGTTTTGATCATTTTGCCCAAGATCTTCTTTAATGTGCATAGAACGTGCTTGGTTCAAGATAGTTCGGGCATCAGTTCCCAACCTTAGGATTTTTTTTATATGTTTCATGTTATAGAATAACCCTAAGAGGATTTGACACCTTTCAATGATTGTATTGGAAATGGATATGCAACTAAGATGGAATATATATGCAAAATGGAATGTAATATGAATGCATTGCTTTTCTGAATTGTGGATGGAGTATACCACCTATGTTGCCATAATTTGTAAAACTGACAACTTCATGCATCACAAGTTTCAAACGATATTATTTAATGTGTTTGTGTTACTTGTGGAGCTTTCTACAACACAATTCCAATGTTTCATATTCTCCTGATTTTAGGCATAAGTTGACATCTCAAAATTTTTATTTTTATTTTTTTTAACAAACCAAACATGTCCATAGGACCAACACATAACTTTAAATCAAAACTTATTCAATCCAAAACCAAAATGCAATCCAAAAATGAAAATTTGAAAACACAAACCAAAACCAAAAATCAAAACCTATATACAAATGTACAATATAATACAAGATGATGCAAAGCTTGGACTATCACTTTCCTGGATCCCAAACATGATTAGAACATTTCAACAAAAATATAACGTGATATGCATGCCAAATGTTGTAGGAATCCAACAAAAACAATATTAGACCACACCATGCAACAACTTTTAACTTCCCTTGCTCACCCCACCAATTAGATTTAATTCCATTAGTACTCTCATAGGTGAGCGTTAAAATACTAAAATGATTAGACAATAAATGATATTCAATTTTATCTTGTCTATTCTCTAAAACTTCCATTTCATAATTCAATCCATGATTTAGAACTAGGCTCTCTTTTTCAAATATGAGACTTTGTAAGCAAGAGCCTATTTCTAAAAATTTTAAAGCCAAATCATTTTCCAAATTTGTAGGCCAATCAAATTTGTGCAACAGTTTGCAAGCATCTAGGATATTTACTAAATTAGGATCATTAAAAGTTTTTACCCTAGATTCAATTAGTAATTGTTGATGAATTTGATTTAACAATTCAAGTGCATCAACTTCTTTTTCATTCATTAAAACAATGTTATCAAAGGTGTGATTAGAAATCATACCTTGTTTTTCATTCACCTTTAATGACATTTCACCATAAACATCATTCAAATTCAAAATATGGTCATGCAAATTCTCACCTAAATCTTGGTGCTTGAACACAAAAGGTTAGATTCTAACCTTTTGAACATTTTTATTTACCAAAATTTGATGGGAAATCGCAATTCCCTCTTTTACCTCATGGTCTTCATACTTTCATTGATTACTTGTTTATCAAACATACCAAAATTGGGCACCCAATTGAAAACATGCCCATCCTTTTCAACCCTCAAATATTTTTGGTCAAATTGTATGTCAAGTAATTTGTTTTGATGATCACTTATTCGAGTTGCTTCCAATTGATCAATCTCTTTGTCATTTGGTTCTAATTCTTTGTTCACTATCCATGGTATCTCTTCATGTGAGGTAGAAGTTTCAATATCTTGTATATCCAGTGCAATATGGGTTTCATCTATAGGGGTGTGAGAAAAGAATGCATTATCATATCTCCCCCAACCATTGTAAAAATTGTCATCCAAATTCATGGAATGAAATTCCATGATGTTTGTGGCATGATATTTTGATTCATTCATCAATTCATTTTCTTCTTTGTCCTTGGTAGTAGGATCGTTATAATCTTCCAAAATTTGATGAGATTTGAAACCCTCTTCCAAAACATCCTCAAATTGTACAGGAGTTGTAATATCTTCCTTCGAGTAGGCGATTATGTTGTCCTGTATATCAATTGGCACACAAGTTTCATTAGTAGTTTTGGAGTGAGTGAAGTCTTCCCACTTCTTCCAAGCATCATAATAATCATCTTTCAAAATCAAGTGGTGACGTTCAACTACTTCTTCAACATCTTCCAATTCATCAATGTGTTTCTCATCAAATTCATCTTCACCTTCCTTAGATGGTTCAATTATTTCCAAAAGTGGGTTATTTCTTGAATTCAAATTTATAAGGCTATCATCGTCCAAATTAGTAACCCATGATTCAATTTTATCATAATTTGGAGGGTGAAGAATTTCTTGATCATTAATTTTACGCATCTCATCAATAGTATCTTCCAAGAACAAGTGGTGAAACTCTATCATATCTTCAAATTCATTCCCTTGATCTTTCACCTTAGGTATCATTGGAGTGGAGGGTGCTATTTTTAATGGTTGGTGTAGGTTGGCATCAATATCTTTAGAAGGACAATCTCTTATGTGAACATGTTGTGCCTTTTCTTCTTCAAGACCTTGTCGTTCTATCTCTTCTAAGATCTCATGGATTTTCTCTAGAGACAAGCCACCCATTTTTTCCTCAATGAGTGAAGCAAGTGTGGGGTGTATGGCTCCCATGTATACTTCCATGGCTTCCTCTTCTAATGTGTTAAAATTTTCCCACATTTGGGAGTGCAACTCACTAAATCTTCCATTGAATTGACTCAAGGATTCATTAGGCTCCTTACATATGGAGGTAAACTGATTTTTCAAGATTTCTAAGTCAACCTGATTACCAAAATGATAAAGATAGGCTGCTTCTAGTTGTATCCAAGAAGTCCTAACCTCCATGGGTAGTTGGTTGTACCAAAAGAATGGTTTATCATCCAAAATGTATGCAAATAACTTACAAGCTACCTCCTCATAGAAAACCTGGAATTGACATAATGTATTCTTGTAGACATGTAGTTTTTGCAAGTATCCTAGTGGCACCTCTTGATTAAAACACCGTAAAAAATCCAATAACATTTTAGGAATTTGATAGGGTATCACATGTATAGACAAACCCTTATAATGATCCTCCATCATAGATACCATTCTTTCTCTTAGAGACACTATTTCAGCTCTTAGGGATACCATTTGCTCCTCAAGTGTTGCCATTAGTGAAACTCAAAATGTAATTTTAGAACCAAATCTGTTAGTCAAAAATGACAGAAGGAATCACGGCACATCAGCGTGAAGTGACTAGCAAATATCCAACCTGCAATGTATAAAAAAATCAAGTTAGCATCAACTAAGAGATGTATTCATTAAAATCAAATGAAAAGTAATTGCATGAAACAACACTTCGCTAGTCGAGACCAAAATTTTCAAAATTAAATCAAATCACATTGTTTTCGTATGAACAATCGAAAAGCGTTAGAATAATATACAGCATACCTGAATTGTTTAACGTAAATAGAAAAAGTAAACCAATTCAGGCCCTCCTTTTAACAGTCTACTGAGTGTTAGAGGAGTAAAGATAACAATCAATATAGCATGAGATATACAAAAATTTAAATTTAAATCACACTAAAATAAACCCGTCAGGCCCTCCTTCTAGCGCCAATCTGTTGAGTGGTATTTTCACCCAGTTGTGAAAGTACAACTCTCCTTTAGGATTTGGGTTCCAAATCCTCTCTTGCAAAGAAGTTAAACAAACAACTTCTCCAAGGTCTCCGCTGTATTAGCATTTGCGTATATGTATTAATGATCTCAAATAAAGATATTCAATTTAAATGCTTGGAACACCTTAGTGATTGCAAGTAACTGTAAACAAGGGGCAATGTTGGTTTATTTCATCATGAAGCTTTAGTGATTGTTCATTGTTTATTTTTTTGGATTTTGTAATTTTTAAATGTTTATTTTAAATAAGTTAAACTTTCTGAAGAAAATAAAATGCAGAGAATGAAAATGCAATGCAGAAAACAAAATAAAAATGCACTCAGTATGATGCTATCATGTTTCGACAAAACCGAAGATGTGAGGTTTCCATGCATGCAACCTAACCTATTGGACCTGCAAAACATGCACAATCCCCATAGACTAAGTGTTGGTTCCTAGGATACGAAATAAAATTCAGATTTCAAATATTCGCCTAATGTAACCCACAAAAGTGGCATTTAACATTATCTATAAATCTGAAATCTAAAAAATGAAAGAATAAACATTAAATCCATAGCATGCACAGAAGATCTCCTTCTTTCTTGCCCACAAGATGCAAATTTCTGAACACTTCTGCATTAAAAATATGTCATGTTACAATAGCAGAACTTCTGGTTTTTCCAAACCAGTCTGTGGAAGAGAAACAACTCAAACAGGCCCAGAATGGCCTTCTCGCCTTTAGCTCTGCAACTCTGCTTGCAGCGGTTTCTGACCCCTCTACCAATCTGTGCTTCTACTTTTAAACTTTCTGGCAATGCTCTCTATTTCACTCTGTGATGCTTCACTTCATCTCCCAGGTCGCTTCATTTCATCTTCCCCGCCTCTTCATTATTTTTGACTTTCTGCTCGATGTCGAAACGTTTGATCTTCTCTGTGAACTGTAACTGTCGATCCTGAAGCGTTATCATAGCCCTGACATCTTTGTGCCATGTGTTCCGCACTTTTTTGCATGTTCTATAATGGCCCGCTGTGAATCACGACAAAAATAGTATGTCACGATATCGTGACATTTTCTATGTAGCTTTGTTCTTCCACCTGTATCGCGAAAACAAGACATGTCACGATATCGTGACATTTTTATACCAGCAGCTTTATTCGTCTTCAAGCACCACAAAAATGAGACATGTCACGATCATCATGTCGAAATCGTGACATTTTTCTCTTTCGGGCATGGATGCAACCTATCGTCGAAATCACGATGTTTTTTCTCCTTCGCTATGTTTTGTTGTACTTAGCCATGAAAACGTGACATGTCATGAAATCGTGACACTTTTTCATTTCGTACCATCTCGTTGCTTTCTATCGAAATCGTGACGCTTTTCTCTTTCGGGTTGTCTCGCTACTTTCTGTCATGAAATCGTGACACTTTTTCATTTCGTACCATCTCGCTGCTTTCTGTCACGAAATCATGATGCTTTTCTCTTTCGGGTTGTCTTCGCCACTTGTCGTGAAATCGTGACGTTTTTCTTTCGGGCAGTGCAGATGCAATTTGTCATGAAATCACGACGTTTTTCTATTTTGCTCTATCTTCCTGCCTTTGGTCGCAAAAATCCAACATGTCACGATATCGTGACACTTTTCCTCTATGTTCACTTTGGCTACTCCAGGTCACGAAACTCCGACATGTCACGATATCGCGACATTTTTTCTATTTGCCCTTCATCTCGTCTTCAGATCATGAAAACATGACATGTCACGATATCGCGACAACTTTAGTGCCTTGTCTTCTCTCTCCTCCATGAACCGTGATTTCATGACATGTCGCGATATCGTGACATTTTTCACTTTGTCTTTCTCTCTCCTCTATGAATCGCAACATGACATGTCGCGATATCACGACAATTTTTGATTTTGCTCTACCTCGTGATCTAAGCCACGAAAACGTGGCATGTCATGATATCGTGACAATTTTCCATTCTGCTCTACCTCGTGATCTGAGCCATGAAAACGTGACATGTCGCGATATCGTGACACTTTTGCGTTGACTATTCCCTTACTGTCTTTGACCGCGATTTCATGACATGTCGCGATATCGCGACATTTTTAGCCTCTTGTTCTATTTGACCACTTTGACCATGATTTCACGACATGTCACGATATCGTGACACTTTCTATTTTTGCTGTTTTTTGTCGATCCAAGTCATGAAAACGCGACATGTCGCGATATCGTGACACTTTCTTTTTCTTAGCAGCAACACGTCGCGATATCGTGACACTTTCTTTTTCTTAGCAGCAACACGTCACGATATCGTGACACTTTCTTTTTCTTAGCAGCAACACGTGATATCGCGACACTTTCTTTTTCTTAGCCGCGACAGAGCAACATGTCGCGATATCGCGATAACTTTCATTTCTAGCCGCGACGGAGCAACATGTCGCGATATCGCGACACTTTTTCTTATTTGTTCTTGCTTTTTTTTGCTCTTTTAACATCTGGGCCACTGCAGTTTTCTTTGAAAGCATGCAAAAATGGTGGGTCCCCAATTTTGGGGTGTGTTGTGGATCAGCCACAACAAATACTAAGAAGAATTTGATTACTATAGGAAGGCTACCCCCAAAAATGGTGATGCCAATATTTCCATAATTTTCTCAACAATAAATACAAACATGTGCTACACATAATTCTTTCCTAGAAACCACTCTTGCCATCAACTTCCTAGCATGGTTAGCTATACCAACTACTCAGGTATTCCCTGCACCTCCTACAATACCATTATTACCAATACCTTATGTTGTTCCTACATTACCAGCTCCTAATCCTTAGATAGTTGTCTTGTAAGAGATGGTCACAACCATGAATAACCTCACCAATGAAGTTACTACCATGAAAATGAGGGAGGCTAAGAGAAAATTTCAACCAAGAAGGTTTCCATATGTCACAAAGGATCAAGTTGCTTCCACTAGCAAGCCTATGGAAAAATCTAATATTGTATACAGTAATAAAGAAGATGAACCTTCTACCTTAGGCTTTGAGTCAAACTATTGGTGTACAAATTGCAATGACCCACATGGTGAAATTTTATGCATGATGCACCAACATCACATCCAAAAAACTACCATTGAGATGGTATAAAGAGATCAAAAAGTCTAGGTAAATATGTTGAGGAAAATGGACTATTATTTCATGATACCACTCGTTGAACAAGTATCGGTCCTAACAATATCAAGGAAGAAATCTTTGTCAGTTGATCCTAAGGTAAATGGTCCTTTTTTAGTACCTTCTGAGATACAAAACCATCCAAATAAGGATGTCCCTTAGGCTACTCCAACACAAAATCTAACTCAGTAATAGCAAAAGGTGATAAAGGAAGGTGAAACCCAAGAGCAAGCAAGAGATAAGCTAAGATACCCTTCTCTGAACAAGCACAAAAGGATTGAGGCAACTCAAGAATACATGATTAAGTATGATGAACCTATAAAGGAACATAGAAAACAACCTGACGTTCCTATTTTTAACATTATGGAAGAATTGAAGAAGACTTCATCAAAAGCTAGTATGTATGATACACTCCTTGTCCTATGATAGATTTATCTATAATAGGATTCACTCAAGTATATCAAGATTCAAGTAAAACATCAAGCAAAACTTAATTTAGCTCAAGTTCATCCTACCTTAATAACAAAAAAAAAAAATAGACCATCACCATTTTATTGATCCTTACGTATGGAGGGATGGATGGTTCACAATTTCATGATTGACTCTGGAGCAGCTACCACAGTAATGCCCAAAATAGTTTGTGAAATAATGGGAATGGAATATACAAGGAGTAATCTTGGTGTGTTGCAACTGGATGGTACACCAATAAAAATAGTAGGTGTAATCAAATATGTGCCCATGAAATTGCATAGATTACCTTAGATCACTATTATCTAGGAAATTGTGGTAGTTGATTTGGAACCTTATTTTGGAATGTGTCTATCAAGAGAATTCACTACCAAATTGGGTGGTTACTTATCTCTTGATTACTCTCACATGGATATCCCATTTAAAGGCAAAAGAGTCAAGATATTTTCTAAGAAATCATCCTCCTTCCATATAGAGAAGCTTGAAAAATAAAATAAACAAGCTAACACAATCAACATGATGACGAAAGAAGTGGATTTGATGGATGAAGTACCAAAAGATCTTCAAAATAAAGATCAATTTTCTTTGAAGAACTTCAATGCTATTATTGAAACAAGAATTAACATTTATTTGATCTTGAAGCATGAATAAAAGAAGACTGCAACCCCAATTGACCAAATTCCCCAATATAACCAAATGTGGAAGATCTTTTTTGACAGAGCTAGATGTAAAAATGGTGTCAGAGTAGGCATAGTGTTGATAGCACCTATTGGAGCAGAAAAGACATTTTCATATAGGTTGACATGGAGTTGTACAAACAATGCAACAAAATATGAAGCATTATGCCTAGGATTAAAGAAAGCTAAAAATATGGGGATCAAATAGCTGTAGATATTTGGTGATTTAGAGTTAATAGTCAATCAAATTATAAAAAAGTGCATTAGCAAACAACACTATCTCAAAGCCTACAAAAATAGAGTATGGGACTTACTAGAGGCTTTGAATATCAAATACAAAGAGCATAATACCCATCTTGACATATTAATATCTATGGGAGCTAACTTTTACCTAGTATCTAATATCATACATAAGTCCAAAATGGTGAGTCTTGTGTATAGGTATTTTGTGCTTGATAAGGACACCTTTTGGCAAGTGTTTGATAATGATGAACAAGTAATTGATTTCCTAATTCAATAAATAAATTATGCAAATGACCGACTGTCGTAAGAGGATGAGGAAAGTGAATTGATATAGCTTAAGAATAATTACATCCTAAAAGGATTGATAATGCTAGAAAGCCTATTTTATGACAATGACCAACTGGCTACTCGTAGAATTGAGGTTGATAGCCAAATCTACAAGGATGTACAAATTGAACCAGGAAATAACATCAAAATTGGTGTACATTGTTTAGAGGAATAGGTCAACCAAATTTTGAGTTTATGAAAAGACTTCAAAGATATCATAGCTTGGATCTATGATGACCTCAAAGTGTATAGCAAGGAGACCATCCAAAACACTATTGAGCTCATACCAAATGCAAAACCTTTTTGATAGAAGTAGTAGCTAGTAAATCCCAAGATAAAGGCCTTGATGAAACAAGATCTACTAAAGTTGCTAAATGCCAAGATCATATACCTGATCAAGCATTCTATATGGGTGGGCAATATGGTCTTGGTATGGGAAAAAATGGAGATATCTATCTCTATGTGGACTTCAGGAACCTAAATCAAGCTTCTTTGAAGGACAACTATCCTCTCCCACAAATTGACTAGATTCTACATACTGTAACCAGATCCAAAATATTCTCCTTACTAGATGAATTCTTCGATTTTAACCAGATATGGGTCTAGGATGAGGATCAGTAAAATACTACATTCACCACCAAATGGGGTACCTTTGCATATCAACAGATGTTTTTTGGATTGTCCAACACCGGTGCTACCTTTTATAGAGCTATAGATTTAGCATTTGGAGAGTTAGTAAACAAGATAAGAGTCATCTATTTGGATGACATGACTGTGTTCTCTCATAACAAGGAGAAACATATTGAGCACCTCTGGTTGGTGTTTAAAACATACAAGGAATTTGGGTTTCATTAAACCCTGAGAAATTAATTATTATCATACATGAAGGGAATTTTTTAGGACATGTTGTATCTGAAATAGGGTTAGCTATTGGCTCGAACATGGTACAAGCTATTCTGACCCTTCCTCTACCACTAAACAAAAAATAAATTTAATCATTTTTGGGTAAATTAGCTTTGTACGAAAATTCATTTTAGATTTTGCTCAAATAGTTAAGCCCATGATAAAAATGTTGAAGCAAGTAGATTTTAGATGGATGGATATCCAGAAGAATGCTTTTAAAAATATTAAATAAGTAACATCTCAATCCCTTGTCCTTGTTAATCTCGACTACTCCAAAGACTTCATTCTTTATGTATTTGGGACAGAAGAAAGGTGTGTTGTTGTACTTACTCAAAAGAAGGAAGAAAATAATAAGTGACCAATAGCTTTCCTTATTCAAACTTTGCATGACCATGAGGAAAGGTATAATTTTATTGAGAAACAAGTTTATGCAGTAATGAAATCTTTGAAGAAGTTCAGGCATTTTGTTTCTCAAAGCAAAATTATGGTATATGTAGTGAAGAGAATTTACAGAAACATATTCTAGAAATAAAGCAGAAAAGTAACTAAGGAAATAATAACACCATTCAATGCACATATGACACACAAGATTTACCCTGGTTCACCCAATTTGGGCTAGTCCGACAAACAAGAGTCTATCTTCCTTGATATATTATTCTCTCTCTTGTCCCTAAAATGGGACATTACAATAATTATATAAGGAAACTCTTACAACCCTAAACCACCAAGTGGTATTAGGGTACCGTGGATACAACACCGTGGGCTAAACCACCCACACTAACTAACCACCCACCAACCATGGGAATCCCGGGGTTCGCTCCAAAAGTAGCGATAAAAGTAGGTGAAAAATTCTGGCGTCGGCTTCGTCGGCTTCGATCGCTTTCACCGTATTCGAGGGTGCCCCCCTACGCACCTCGAGCCGTCGCCTATTACGTAAGCACCTTTACCGTAGTCGAGGGTCCTTGGGGGCCTCCGGCCCCCGGACCCCCCTACCCATCGTCTTTTGCGTTGTAGTGTCTATCGTACAATTCTTTTTCGGCAAAGAATGAGACACATCCAACATTCTCCCACTTGTTGAATACTTTGCCAGACCCATTTCAATTGTACAGAATCTAAACTTTTTAGTGCTTACAGCCTTGGTTAAAGCATCTGCAACATTTTCCTTGGTGTCTACCTTTTCCAGCAACACTTTCTTCTGTTCAAGCATGTCCCTGCAGAAATGGAACTTTGTATCAATGTGCTTCGTTCTTGAATGGTAAGCAGGGTTCTTTGCCAAAAATATGGCACTTTGACTATCACAGTTTATCTTCATAGCTCCTTGAAAGAACCCAATTTTAGCACATAGTCTTTGCAGCCATATAGCTTCCTTACTTGCATCAGTGGCTGCCATATACTCAGCTTCAGTAGTTGAAAGAGCAACAACAGTCTGCCTCTTGCTCATCCAACTAATGGCCCCTTCGAACAAATTGAATACATAAGCACTAGTAGATCTTCTCCTGTCCAGATCTCCAGCCCAATCTGCATCAACAAACCCTTCTATATCCAATTGTCTATTTTCTTTACCTGTACCCTCATAGCAGATTGTAAAATCAGAGGTGCCACGCAAATATCTGAAAACCCTTTTCACAGCGGTCCAATGCTCTTTACCGAGGTTTAGACATATATCTACTCAAGACTCCCACTGCATGGGCAATGTCTGCTCTAGTACAAACCATGGCATACATTAAACTACCTACAACATTTGCATAAGGAATATGTGACATTTCCTCTACCTCTTCTTCTATTTTTGGACATTGTTCAGTAGACAATTTTTCACCTAAAGAAATAGGTACCTTCACCGGTTTGCAATCCTGCATATTGAACCTTTTCAACACCTTGTATCAACATACTTTTTTCTGATCCAACCACAACTTTCTGTTAGAGCGATCTCTTTTTATTTGCATACCCAATATAAAATTTGTAGGGCCAAGATCCTTCATGTCAAACTACGATGCCAACTGAGACTTTACTTCCACGACCGGTTTCTTGCTATTTCCAATTAGTAACATGTCATCAACATAAAGAACTATAATGACAATTACATTACCAATTTTCTTTGAATACACACGAGTGATCGGCATTGCTACGAACAAAACCAATTCCTAAAACATAAGTATCAAATTTTTGGTACCACATTCTAGGTGATTGTTTCAGTCCATACAATGATTTCTTTAACTTACATACCAGATCCTCCTTTCCTGCAACAGTGAAACCTTCAGGCTGCCTCATATAGATTTCTTCCTCCAAATCTCCATGAAGGAATGCAGTTTTCACATCCATCTATTCTATTTCAAGATCAAATGCAGCAGCCATAGCTAACATAAATCTAATTGATGTTAGCTTTGCAACGAGAGAAAAAACTTCACCATAATCAATTCCTTCAACTTGGGAAAAACCTTTAGCAACCAGGCGAGCTTTATATTTCTCCACTTTACCTTCAACATTCTGCTTCTTCTTAAAGATCCACTTGCAACCTATTGCTTTCCTACCACTTGGTAATTTCACTAAATCCCATGTTCTGTTCTTTTTCAGGGACATCATTTCCTCATCCATGGCCTCTTCCCAACGGTTTGCCTCTCCAGAATTAATAGCTTCTCTAACTGTTCTAGGATCTTCATCAATAATGGATAGTACAAAAGAAGTAGGAAAAGCAGATGGACTATACCTTTCAGGTTGCTTCCTTTCCCGTGTTGATCTCCTTACCATAGGTGTATGAACCTCTTCTTCATCCTCTTCCAGATCCTCACCTGTATGCTCCTCTTCCATATCCTCATATGTATGCTCCTCTTCCATATCCTCATCTGTATGCTTCTCTTCCAGATCCTCAACTGTCTGATAGTTTTCCATGAGATCAAATTGGACCGTTCCAGGTTCCTCTTCTGTAACTACCTTCCTGGAATCACTGATCATCTCCCTAAACACCACATCTCTACTATACACTGTACTTTTAGTTTTTGGATTCCAAAGCTTATATCCTTTAACACCATCTTTATAACCAATAAAGATACATTTAACGACCTTATTATCTAGCTTACTTCTTTTCTCCTTTGGAATATGCATGTATGCATCATAGCCAAAAACTCTGAGATGTGAAATAGAAGGTTTCTTACCAAATAGAGCTTCAAATGGAGTTTGATCCGGCAATGTTGATGTAGGTGACCGATTTCGCAAGTAGCATGCTGCACTCACTGCTTTTGCCCAAAATTCCTATGCCAAACCTGCACCACTGAGCATACTTCTAGCCTTCTCCATCAGTGATCTGTTCAATCTCTCTGCAACTCCATTCTGTTGAGGTGTATATGGAGTAGTCTTATGTCTTGCAATACCACATTGCTTACAAAATTTCTCAAATATATTAGAACAATATTCCCCTCCATTATCAGACCTCAACACCTTAATCCTTTTATTAGTTTGATTCTCAACAAGTGCTTTAAATTCCTTAAATTTTTCAAACACTTCATCTTTGCTCTTAAGAAAGTAAATCCATGCATATCTTGAAAAATCATCAACAAAGGAAGCATAATACCATGATTTTCCAAGAGACGGCATAGGAACAGGACCAAAAATATCATTGTGGATCAAATCTAGTACCCCACTAGATCTTGTGGCACCAGATGGAAAACTAACCCGATTCTGTTTACCATAAATACAATGTTCACAGAACTCGAAAGACATTGAGTAATTAGGGATACCATGAACCATACCTTTTGTGTATAGGGTACGCAATCCCTTTTCTCCAATATGTCCCATCCTTTGATGCCAGAGTGTTGAGCTTTTATCAGAATCAACCTCAGGAACAGTTGAGCTATTGCACTCATTTGTCATAGTGCTTCCCAATAGCTTATACAATGTTCCAATCCGAACTCCCCTTGCCAACACCATTGATCCACGAACCATTTTGCATGAATCCCTGCCAAAACTGACATTCACTGCTGCATCGGCCATTTTGCTTACCGAAATCAAATTTCTAGCAAGTCCCGAAATATGCATCACACCTGGTAGGGTCTTAACCCTACCATCCTACAGCAAAATTTTCACTCTTCCACGACCCATGATTCTGAGTGGTGAATCATCTCCCAACAGTACCTCCCCTCCATCATATCTTTCATATTCACTGAACCACCCTCTATGAGGAGTCATATGAAAAGAGGCACCGATATCAATCAACCAATCATTTTTATTTGATCGTGTGGAGCACGATGAGCAGGATGCCAGATATACATCCCCTGCTTCATCAATGGATTTATTCATCTCTGTGGAAGTCGATTCATCAGACTTTTTTCTAGACTCAGCTTTCTTTGATCTGCAATCCTTCTTCATATGACCAGGCTTGCCACAATTCCAGCATTTTCTCTCAAACTTCCCCCGAGACTTGGATCTACCTTTAGACTTAGACCTATCACCATATCTAGATTTGTCCTTCTCCTTGGCACGCCCTCTCACTGTTAGGGCTTCCTTAGATGTGCCCTCCATGGCTTTTCTCCTCATATCCTCAGATAATAGAGATGCCACTATATCTTCAAACTTCAATGTGGATGAAGTTGTACTACCAATTGCTACTACTAAGTTATCCCATGAATCTGGTAAAGAGCATAACAAAGTAATGCATTTATCTTCCTCACTCAACTTAATTTCTATAGATGTTAGTTGACTTACCACTGTATTGAATGCATTCAGATGATCTGCAACCGAATCCCCGTCATGCATCCTAAGATTGTATAGTTTCTTTCTGAGGAATAATTTGTTCACTAGGGACTTCGATTGATACAAAGCCCCTAACCTCTCCCAGAGATCCTTTGTTGTAGCTTCTCCTGAAACATTGATGAGCACCGAATCTGCAAGACACAGTCGAATCAGACTCCTTGCTTTTTGATTCATCTTCTCCCAATCTTCATCGGAAGTACCCGTAGGTTTTGTTGTTTCTGAAATAGCAGCCCACTGATCTCTGTCCACGAGCATATCTTCCATCTTTAACTTCCATAGCTCAAAACTTTTGTCGTCAAATTTCTCGATCTCTATCCTTGAATGATTTCCTGACATTTTTTTCCTTCAAACTCCTTCTGCGTAACTCCCACTCCATAATAGGTTTTCTTTCACTCCTAGAAACCCTAGGTCTTCTTCAAACGGATTTAAACCCTAGCAATAAAGGCGTCCCCCTATGGCTAATAACTTGGCTCTGATACCAAATGAAGAGAATTTACAGAAACATATTCTAGAAATAAAGCAAAAAAGTAACTAAGGAAATAATAACACCATTCAATGCACATATGACACACAAGATTTACCCTGGTTCACCCAATTTGGGCTAGTCCAGAAAACAAGAGTCTATCCTCCTTGATATATTATTCTCTCTCTTGTCCCTAAAATGGGACATTACAATAATTATATAAGGAAACTCTTACAACCCTAAACCACCAAGTGGTATTAGGGTACCGTGGATACAACACCGTGGGCTAAACCACCCACACTAACTAACCACCCACCAACCGTGGGAATCCCGGGGTTCGCTCCAAAAGTAGCGATAAAAGTAGGTGAAAAATTTTGGCATCGGCTTCGTCGGCTTCGATCGCTTTCACCGTATCCGAGGGCGCCCCCCTACGCACCTCGAGCCGTCGCCTATTACGTAAGCACCTTTACCATAGTCGGGGGTCCTTGGGGGCCTCCGGCCCCCGGACCCCCCTACCCGTCGTCTTTTGTGTTGTAGTGCCTGTCGTACAATTCTTTTTCGACAAAGAATGAGACACATCCAACATGTAGTGCATCAGGACGTCTAAAACTTTGTAACCCAAGGAGAACTAGGTGATAAGAGAGTTGGTTGGATGACCAAAAATTCAAGAATATAATATTGAGATCAATCAAGCTAATAATAGGTAGAGCTCTATGTTAGTAGTTAGCAGAATCTACATTATAAAATACCAATATGTTGAATGAAAAAGAATAACATACTAAGCTACAAGAAACACAAGTGCAACCAGATACTTGGATTGACCAGTTGATAAATTATTTCAACTCGGGCAGATGGTCGGATGCCCTAATTACATCTCAAGGAAGGAGATACATATTATAAGAAAAGAAATATTTAATTATTGAACGCATCATATACCGAAGGAATTTTGACAAAGTGCTATTGAGATGTTTGCATCAAGATAATATGGATGTACTCTGAGAATTTTATAGTGGTTTTTTAAGATATCACTACTCTGGACAGACCACTACAGCAAAAATCCTAAGAGTTGGATACTATTGGCCATAAATTTTTTTAGATGCTTTCAAATTATCTTGAGCATGTGATAACTACCAAAGGTTTGAAGGAAAAAGCAAGCATCCAGCCATACCTCTTCAACAAATAATCATAGAGGAACCCTTCCAGCAATGGGGGTTGGATTTTATCGAAATGATAAATCTAAACTCATCAACTGGACTTAAATACATCCTGATAAAGATAGACTATTTTACTAAGTGGATAGAAGTTGAGGCCACCAAGCACATTGATCAGGACATGGTGATTGACTTCTTGGAAAGGCTTATCACAAGGTTTAGAAGTTTGGCCACCATTATTTTAGATAATGTTATATCCTTCATAGGTGCTAATACTATTGATTTCATAAGAAAATATGGGATCTACTGGAATACCTCTTCAAATTATTACCCCTAAGGGAATGGTCTTGCAGAATCCACAAACAAGAACCTGTTAAAAATAATTAAACGTAGGATCGATCATAACCCCAAAAGTTGGCACCTATTTTTAGATCAAGCATTATGGGTTGATCGTATTACAATCAAGAGATCATTAAAAACATCTCCTTATGCCTTGGTATATGGAAAAGAAGTTGTATTACCCATTAATTTGGAGCTTTTGATGTTGAGGTTCATAAATGAAATATGTTTGGAGAAATTGTAGCCAATGAAAAAAGGATTGCAAAGTTAATTCAATTAGAAGAAAGACATGAGCAGACATACAATAATCTTTGTCGCCACCAGACAACTGTCAAATGTTGGTTTGACAAGAAGACTATGCTAATGGTATTTAATGAAAGTGACCTAGTTCTCAAATGAGACATAGATAGAGCGAATCTAGGTGCACATGATAAGTTTGATTCTATGTGGTCCAGCCCATATCTTATTGAGAAAAATGAGTTGAATGCATTCAAACTACATCACTTGGATAGCTATGTGTTATCGATTATGGTAAACAGTAAACACTTAAAGAATTACGCCTAGGCCAAGTGGTGTCCTCCTTGTACATATGTAAATAGAACACATGTACATTTTGTATATATAGAAGCTTGGTCAACTAAATAAGATGCTATCATGATTGGATTACAACATGGAATATCATCTATCAATTTTTTGTATAAAATGATATGCCCTTTTTATCGCAAATCCACTGACACACCAATTGTAAGAACCATTCAATGATTAAACCAAACTGTGGGCTTTTGAAAAGGAGCTATCAGTTGGCAAGTTTCAAGCCACGCAAGCTACCTATTTTTAGTAAATACTATATTATTATTGGCTATAGGAACTACAGAGTTGAGTGTGCATTATTATTACAATGGTGGATGGTGATTCCTAGCCATATTTGTCTTGATTAGCGTAATTGCCTAGGTTTGTGAACTGATGTGGCATTGACTAAGTTGTTAGTGGTAGTTATTTTAGAAAGTGCCTTGAGAAAAAAACCAGATCATCGCTAGCCAATAGATTTGAAGCATGATAAAATTTCATTAGTTGAAAGTATACCTCCCAAGAACGTACATCATATATCTTCAAAATTTTCCCAAGTAAAATCCTCCTAGGCATGCACAATCTTTTGTATGAAGTCAATAATGGCTTTAAATCAGCTAAAGCCTCAATCAACTATTATAAATAGAGCTCCATCCTCAAAGTTCATAACCTTGCTAAAATTTTGATTGTGAAATGTAGACGAAAGTTCTAGTAAATCGAAGAGAATAGTCATAAGAAGTAGAAGTAGAATTCATAGACATGATCCGAGGAAAGAAGAGCATCGCAGTATCGAAGAAATCAAAAGAGTTACATGACAAGATTACGAGCATTTATGATACAGTTATCATAGTCAAGTCCAAGTAAAAAGGCTTTTGAGAAGGGTCTGAGGCTAAAGAAAATAGATTTTTGATGAATCACCCAATTGGTGTGGTGTGGCATTTAGGGCTAATTAGATTCATGCTCATTCCAATGCATTCATGTCCTAAACTCATAGAGGTGGTGGTAAAGTATTACGATCCCAGCAAAACCATTGTTTGCAACTTAGCATTGGAACCATTAGTTACTATCATTAGAGAATATATAGCTAAAGCATTTATAGTTAAATATGCCCCTAGGTTTAAACCAAAGAGAATTAATTTGGAGCTAAGGTTGTATATAGAAATGGAAGTGGTTCAGACTTGGCTCACTAAGGTGGTAGGAAAACTATCTATAAATTACATGACCAAAACTAGAAAGTTAGGGGAATTCAAATTAAATGCACAACCAATTTTGTTAATGTTGGTAATAATATTGGGTTTAACAATGGATTACATCATCTAATAGTTGAGAGCCAATGGGTTTAACAATGGATTACAATGGATTGCATGTAAAATATGGTAATGGCAGCTTTCTCCTCCGTCACACTAGAATGGGTTGAATTTTTGGCCAAAAGTATACATGAATAGTTGAGATCCATGAAGAATAGGCATTGTGAATTAATCACATACCCATAATATTTATCTTGGATCATCTTATTTTATATGATCCGAGATCATCATGACATCAATGTGCAAATTATGGATGAAAAAGGTTTAGCGCATGATGTAGTAGATTGGACCCTAGTTCTGAGGGAGAGCTCCTCATATCTTGATTTCAATAGGTAATTTTTGGGACTTGCTCTAATAGTAATCAGCGGGAAGTGCCCCCACATCATGCTCAAATCCAAAGATATCTTAATGGAAAACATGCAAGAACTGAGAGACTGGTTTTTCTGGAGCATGGCATTATTATCAGGTTGTACAATTTCCCAAAATACCCATTTTTGCTCCCACACTATGTCACCAATTGGCTTTTTGGATTGGAATATTGGAGATAAATATAATTAATATAGTATAGTTTTGGCCCAGGTGTTAATAAGGTTGATGTTTTTTCTTCCTATCAAATTTTAATGCATTACTATGTCCAAGAGAGACCCAAAGCAATATCTTGACCTGGAAGCTAATATGGTGGCTTTGTAGTTACCAGTGGTACTATATATGTGGAACTATGACCCGAATAATATCTTTGAGGAGAAGCTCTCAAAGATAAATGTTAAATCACCTCTATTCAAATATGTGTTGAATGTAATAATTGAAACATTTAAAAATCTAGCAAAATACCAAGTGGCATTGTTCAACTATATGATGATGCAAGAAAGGCCACCATGGAGAAAGTGTTACAAGTTTAAGTAGATTTTTTATCTAAAAAGAAATTAAGATCAATTGATCAACTCAGACCTCATTAGAACCATTAAGGAGGATAAGGTATGGAAAGAGTACAAATTTGAGAAATGGTGGATATCACAGTGTGAGCATAATTGAAATAAAAATAATGTTATCTCTGATGATAAAATTGATAAACAATTCATCACGAGATTCGTTAATGAATATATCAACTAGAAGAAGAAATATGAGAGGGAAATTTTCCAAAAATTTCTAAGAGAATAAGAACCTAAAGAAGAAGAAGAGAAATCAAAGAAAGAACCTTGATAATAAACACAAGCTTCCCCTACCACCGATGATGTTTTTTTTTTTTTTTTTGTATTTACATGGTGGAATCTGTAGCCACCATGAATCTTGGCAGGATGTGTAGCTTTTTATGGCCGCCACAGTATTCTGCGCTATCCGCCCCAAAATCTGCCATAGATCTTCATGCAATCCGCCCCTATAACCACCATGCCACAATCATTTTAAACCTTTTATGCCGCTGAAAGCACCAGGAAAGGGACAAGCGTTCAGTCCGATGAGGCCCGAGATTTGAACCTTGGACCTATGCCCCCCTTATGGGGTTTGGATGAACCAATTGGTCTACACCTCGAACCTTTACCATCGATGATGTTGAAGCTAAAGAAAAATCATTGCCACAATCTTAGCAGTTATCACAATGACATGTTGTAAGTACAAGGGAAGTGTTGTCATCTGTCTATACCAAGAGGTCAAGTACCCCTAAATCACTCGAAGAATCATCAAATATGCAACCCAAATCCTCTAATAAAAGTTCTAAATCAAGCCAAAAATAAAAGGACCATTATAATCCTGAAATTTTAGACATACAGAAGGTTGCAGCCAAAAGGCAATAAGTGCAATAGCAAAAAAAAATAGTCACACAAAAAATAGGAGTTGCAGCTGGAGGCACAAAGGTGTGAAGCAGCAGTTGCACTAGAAAAATCTAAGCAGGCAATAGAAAGGCAACTTAAAGCAAAGGAGGTTGAAATTGTCCAAATGGAGTAGTCGAAGCAGGAAGCACAAGAACAAGATATATTCCTTAGACCCTCTTCACCATCTCTTGAAAGTTTCTCATAAGTAGATATCTTAGCCTCTTCACCCTCTTGAATCCTTTAGTCATCCAAAATTATCCCTACTGTTATAGAGCTTCTATCAGAAGCACCTCATTCATCAACTGTTCCACCATTTCCTTCATTCACCCCACTAGCTCAATATTTCTTTCTACAAGAATCATTGTCACGCACTCCACCACCTCAATCATTCATTCCAAAAAAATCATTCACTTTTCTAACCACAATCCAAAATCAGCAAGGTTTACAAGAAAGTGTATCCCCTGCAAAAGCATTAATTTCTTACCCTCTTACTTTATTACCTGCATTTCTTGCTACCCCCATACTTCCCCTTACTACTGAAGAACCACTTCCTAAGGTCTTTTCCACCATCTGGACTATTGAATAGAATCAACAGAAGTGGAGAGAAACAGAGCAACAAGAGAAATTGCAAGAAAATGAGGAAGAGATAGTCACCATGGGTTATGATACATTGGACCCAATTAAAGGGAAAATGATAAAGGTGACTACTCACTCGAAGGTTAAGAAGGTAGCTTCTCAATTGAGATCAGAGGACTAGAAAATAGAAGAATACAACAAATATATCTTCAAAATATGTAAAGCAAAAACTCTTCAAGTAATTCATACGGAGGTAGATACTCTATTTGTATAGTCTATGAAAATAGACAAAAACTTGGAAGCTACTAAGAAGAAGATTGAAACTTTGTAAGTTAGACTTGCAAGAGAAAAAGTAGATCAATATGCCCTTAAGAATAAAATTAGAAGATTGAAATGCATCATAGATGAAGCCCCTACTAAAAAAGAGTTGCAGTAGAAGGATGAGAAAATAAAGGGCCTGGAGATAGAATTGCAAACAACACAAGACATAATGCAACAGCAAAATTCAGAGATTCTAGACCTTAAGGCAAAATTGTAGCAATAGGAGGAAGCCTTGTCTATTTCCATGGAAGAATTGTAGTGGGATAAATACAAGCTACATGGCCTAGAAATATCAAAGGATCAGCTCAAGCAAATTAAGATCCACTACTAAAGAAGAATAAAAAGATAAATCTTATAAAACTTCCCTTCTTTTTATATCAAACTACGAGAAACTATTGTCGTATATCTAGAAGCCACAAAAGAGCTTGATAGAGGGTAGAATTCTCTTATGGCCAAGATTCAGGAAGCACAGAAAGTAAGAAAAATATTGAGAAATCCTAAAAATTATCTTATTCTGCAGAAGTAGCCTGACAAAGATATAGAGGAATGGAGATTCTTGGCTCATCAAATATATCACACTATTGAGATGATTTATTAGGGAGAGGAGTTGTTCACTACTCTCAAAAAATAAACTGATGAGATGAGAACAATTGCTAAGGAGTTCAAGGCTCTTGGTGCATGAAGTTTATGAGATGACAACATGCTCTTCCACATGGTAGATATGATCAACCAACTATTTGACTAGTAGATCCAAGATAAAAGTGAGGTCGAATCACTCTCAAAACCATTGTAGGTATACAAGTTCCTAAGTCTTAAAAAAAGTATAGGATATGGTTGGAAGATACAACAACCCTCCCTATGGGAACCTTTGCAGATTGAAAAATGTGGTATCTGAACTCAAAGGGATTTTGGACCCCCCTTGGAAGTTTGGAATAAGATGCACCAAGAACTCCACATCCCTATGATAACTCAAGTAGTTTTACAATAGGGTGAATCATCGAAGGTGGCTTCACAAAGGTAACCCCAGCAACAAGAGCCACATCACCCCCTAGATGAGGGGGATGATTGATAATGTTGTGAAAGCAATGCCTTTCTTTTTTGTACTATAATAACTTCATGCTTGTATAGTTGTATCATATAGTATTTTCAATAATGATGACTTTGAAGCCCAATGGATCACCTTGAAAGAAGAAACAAGTAGTGGTGATATAGACCATATTAACACAACAAACAAGAAAGCAGCAATAGCACATTTTGTCAAGAGAATTATGAATAATCCCTAGTACTAAGTTTCAAATTCACATCAAACCTAGTATTAGGTATTGAATTCGCATCAAACCAATAGGGTTTTCAAAAAAAATTGAATCACAATCATGATAAATATGTCAGTTGGTTCAAGTAAAACTTGAGGCCTAGTCCTATTTAAGGTTGCATCCAAAAAGTATTCCTTAATGATGAGAATTATCTTGATGGGAGGAAGCAGGAAGAGTTAGACGCTTGTAGGAAGTAGAATGGAGAATTTCTTGCTCATTTGGGTCAAGAATAAAAGAAGGGATAAGGAACACAAGAAGCATAAGCAACTGTTAGTTGCAGTTATAATTACTCATGGAGTTGCAGTTTTGTGGGGGTATCCCATGTTTCAGGTATCCCCTCTTTTCTTTTTTATTTCCCTTTTCTATTTCTATCCATATTTGTGCACCCTACCTTTTGCATCTTCACTTGGGTTTTTGGGAGTGTCCCATTCTCTAGGTATCCCCATGCATCGTTTTTGTTTATATCTTCTATTTCCCCTTATATTGCCTATAAAATTTACCACAAACTCCACTATCCATCTCACTATTAGATTTTTTGTTTCCTCTTTTCTCTGTAGATGTTTGGTTAATTGTTTGCATATATTGATATAAGAATTCCATTTTCATTTTTTGCAGCATATAATCAACCAATTGGAAGTATCATACCCATAGAAATCAATAATGATGGTGATTGTTGTGATTGAAGGTTGGCTCAAACAAACTACTAAATTGGCACTCCCTTTATTATGCTTGATGATCAAATAAAATTATTGTAGATATGTGACCCACTTTTGATGTCTTTCATTCCTTAGCTTACTCTACCTCTGAATGATCTCCAAAAGCATATGATCTATGTGGATGATGATTTTATTGTCCAAGATGTAGTGCTTTTACTTTTTACATGCTTGGATAATGGTATAGATCTCTTTGTCATATGTGGGCTATCTATGAATTGCTTTATTAAATGTTTCACTATGATAGGCAATTGGATGGCCATGTTGTGTGAGTTTAATTCCCAATACATAATCTAATGTATCAATCATTACCTCAAAATGTTAATGTAGATTAGCTAGGAAAAGTGTAGAAGCTAAACACAATTGGTCCTTCAACCTCTCAAATGCCCTCTATTGTGTATCTACCCAATGGAACTTCAATTTGGCACCTCCTTTGTTTACTTTGTGTACCAGCTAAACAATATGTGAGAAGCCCAATACAAATTTTCAATAAAAATTAGTAAGACCCAAAAAGGTACAAAGCTCTATTAGAGTTTTTGGGGTAGGTCAATCTCTAATTACCTTAATCTTCTTATGATCAACATGAACTCCATCTTTGTGAACAATATACCTAAGGTACTAAATCTTCATCATGCCAAATAAGCATATAGCCTATTTCTAGAGGATCTAAAGCACCTGTCAAACATGTTGCAGATGTTCCTCCTATGTCTTACTATATATGAGAATGTCATCTAAGTAGACTTCCATAAATGAGATGGTATAGGGACACAAGATGTCATCCATCATCCTCATGAATGTGGCAAGTGCATTGGTCAAGCCAAAAGGCATAACCATCCACTCATATAACCCCTCCTTGGATTTGAATGTAATCTTCCATACATCAGTAGGCTCCATGGGTATTTTATTATAACCATATTTTAGATAAATTTTGATGAACTTTGCACCACAAAGTTGGTCCAGAAAGTCATCTATTTGAGGGAGTGGATGATAGTTCTTTATAGTGAATTTACTCAAAGCTTTATAGCCAATACAGATTCACCATGTTCCATATTTCTTTAAATCCAATAGAATTTGGTTGCCACATGTTAAAACATTTGTTCTAATATGACCCTTTTGAATAAATTGTTGGATTTACCTCTTGATTTTAATATTTTCAAGGGTTGGTCTATGATAAACATGCACATTAGACAAAGGGTAATCGAGAACTAAATAAATAGAATATTTACCTCACAATGAAGTGGAACCCTAGTTGGTGACTTGAAAAAGCCATCATATTCTACTATAATCTAGTCCATTTGATTTTGTTGTACAAGGCCTAAAATTGATATAATGATGGTCCTTCTACTTTATGGCTTGATCATCAATAAAATAATTTTTCTTATTTTGGCTATTATCTTTGTGTATTGTTTTGCACTTATTAAGGAAACATAGGTATAGGAGGATACCTTTGGGATCTTGTAACAATAACCTTTGATAGTGATCGTGACACTTTAAGGCCTAATTTGATATACACCATGTCTCTTCCACATAAATGGTTAGCCCAAAATCATATCACAAACATCCAAAGACACAACATAAAAAAAAACTTCATATTTGAAGAACTTGATGGCATAAGAGAGAAGACATTATTTAGTGACATGAATGTCTCTCCCCTATTGTAACCATCCAAAATTATCTGGTTGTGGGTGTGGTGTGAGAGGATGATTCAAATCCTTTACCATTTGAGCAAAAATCATATTCTTTTGACTCACATTATTAATAATAAAATGTAAAGGCTTACCCTTGACCCACATTTGTGAGTGAAAGAGGTATTCCTTCTCTTATGACCCCTCTAGTGTAACATATTTAGTGGTAGTTGTTGCATTTAGTTTAACTTCCTTGATTTGCTTCTCTCTATTATTAACTCATGGATTTGGAGGTAATGTTGTACTGGACGTAGATTTTTGTAACTCAACAAATAATGACTAAATTGTTTGACACTTCTCCTTTGAAAATATATTGTTATTATGATAATCACACCATTTGTCACTCTTGGCCTTCAAGGGATTTTTTTTGGGAGTTTTTTTTCTACTTTCAAGGCTAATTTTGGGTTTTACACCCTTTATCCCAATTCTTTGGAAAGTCACTCCTCCCTTTCTTTTGCAAGTACTATGTATTCTTGATTTTTTTTATGTGCACTTTCTCCTTTTCTATTTTTGATTTTGTGCTTCTGCTCTAATTTGATAGCAAGTTTTTATGCCTCTCCCAATGTCTTGAATTTGAAGAGGTTTATGTCCTCTGGAATGTAACATTGTATACCACTATGATACTTGAGGATTCAATGTTTTTCGGTATCTTGAATGCCTATATTTGCTCCCATTGAGTGGAAAGCATCAATATAATCTTCAAAAAATTGGTCTTTACCTTGATGCAATTATTTCCATCGCATGTATTGGTTTTCATAGGCTCCCACAGGATAATATTCTTCCTTGTTTACCTCCATAAAATTATCCCATTCGAACACTAATTCATCTTCAATCTCATCTATAACATTTTTTTAAATAAAAGGGTAAAAATTTATTGATAAAAGTTTGGATTACAGAGTACAGTTGAGCTCCCAACCAGGACTCAAATAAGCAACAAAATAGGCTAAAACCACCAAACAAGGTTGAAACCCGAAGAAGACAACAAAAAAAAATCACATTAAGTCTGAACATCCTTGTGGATCAACTCCCAAAGACATTGAGAGTCCCCAAACTCTCCCAGTTATCGATAATCCAAGGATCCAATAGCTCATAAGCCCTTTTGGCCAGGTAATAAGCAACCCCATTCCATTCCCTTAGAATATGCATAAAGGATATAAATTTGAACTCTTCACTCATTCTAAGAATTTAAACAGCTAAAAAGGCCAACTACCAATTAACATCTTCCACCATTTTGTTGTTTAAAATATTAACTAAATTTTGAGAGTCGAATTCGCAGATAATCCTACACCAACCAAGAAAAAACCCCCTTTGCAAGGCCTCGAGAATCATAAGATCTTTCATAAAATTCTTGGAGTGAACACCTTTATAAAAGGAAAATAAAAAATTGACCACACCAACAGAATATCTCCCAACACTGCCAATTCCAGCATGTCCAGGATTACCCCTAAATGACCCATCAGTATTAATTTTTAAAACTCCTCTAGGGGGTGACCTCCACCTACCATCTCTCCTAACCTTCTTACTGAGCTGAGGAACCCTACTAGGGCTATAAGAGTTCTCACCAACCCCAAAGAGACCAAGGTCCTATTGTACCTTCTCCTTCCTAGAGTCCAAAATAGGGTCCACATCACATTTTCTATGGATAGTTTCCTAAACCATACACAAGATCCTTTTCCATTTGTTGAACAACCAAATGACTACCCTGAAATATGTGATGGTTCTGTTTGAGCCAAAACTACCATATGATGCAAGAAGGGCCCAAATTCCAAGCCACCCACAGGAAGGGGACCTTGGTCGAAGGTCTACCCATACTACTCCAAAACACCACTAGGGAGAGCATATGAAAATAAGGATGGTTCCAAGCACTCCACCAATGGTGTCAAATGTCTCTAGCAAGGGAGCATTAGAAAAAAAATGAGAATATTCATCCTCATTCTTACCACAAAGGACACAAAAATAGGGACCCTAAAATGCCCTCTTCCTCACATTAACCCAAGTGAGGCATTTATTATGAGCTATCAGCCAAAGAAAGAAGTTACATTTTGACCAAGCAAATTTGTTCCACACCATTTTTCAGCATGTGATAGGGAGACTCCCAAACTTTTGCTTATCAAGAACCTGATAACCATAGGCTATAGAGTAGGTTCCCTTGGGATCATGGTTCCAAGCCAGAATGTCTTTACCCCTCAATGAAGAATAGGGTATCCTCAAAAGAATAAGAGCAAGCACATCTTTGTCCTCGATAAATCCCCCTTGGGACCATTCCTACGGATCTGTCCACCTATACATCTCCATATTTCCAAAATATTAGATATTTTTAAAGTCCTCCACACGAGATCAGCTCACTTCCAAGAAATAAACACTTAGGGAACATAACCTAGGATATTGAGTCAAGATAGGAGGGTGGCCATCCCAAGAATCCTCTCGAAAAAGAGCATCTGATACTCGATTGCAAATTCAAAACAAATCCTGCTTAATTAAATTAGATCCTCTTTTTAGAGTGTCCCAAATAACTGGACCTTTCCCAACCAAGTTGACTTTAGGGATCTCAGCCTCAGAAATACCTCTCAAGTATTTACAATATAATATTTTAGCCCAAATTTGATCTTGAGAGGTACACCATATCCAATAAATTTTTGCAACCAAAGCCTACCCAGAAAGAGCTACCTATCACAACCCAAGGCCTCCCTCTTGAATCAACCTACAAAAAGAATCCCACCTAACCAAACACCATTTAGATTAATCAAGTTTTCTAGACCAAAAAAATTATCTTAATAAAGCATCCATGTCCTTGATGAAACGAGAGGGAGTTGTTTGCACAAAAGACCTGTAAATGGGTAAAGCTTGAGCAACATATTTTAAAAGAAACACTATACCTATAGAGGATAGCCATTTGACGGTCTAGTGATTCACCTTCCTTCTAAAATTATCAAGCATAGATTGCCAAGAAGATCTAGGCAGAGGATGAGATGAAATCAGAATACCAAGATAAATGAAGGGGGAAGTCCCGACCTGGAATCTTAGAATGTGAGCAATCCTGGCTTGAATAAGAGGAGGGGTATTGAAGAAGAAAATAGAATATTTTTCCTCATTAATCAACTATCCAAAAGCACCAAGATATATGTCAAGAGACCATCTAATGTTGCCAGCTTCCCTGATAGTGGCAACTCCCAGCAAAGCAGTATCATCAACAAATTGAAGGTTGGAAAGAGATGGCAAACTACTATCCCACTTCCACCCCTCAATGATTACCCTACCTAACCTATGACTTGAGAAATATTCCCAACTCTTCTACCATAATAATAAACAAATAATAAGATAAAGTATCTCCTTGCCTTAATCCCCTTGAGGCCTCAAACAACTCCGACGGCTCATTATTAACAAGAATGAAGAACAACGAAGAAGAAACACAACTCATCACCCATCTAATCCATTCCTCCTCAAAGCCAAAAGCAGCAAGAACTTTCTAAAGAAAGGATCATCTGACTCGGTCATAGGCTTTGGCCATGTCCAACTTAATGAACATAGTTTTATCCTTAGAAGTTTCCATCAAGAGAATATCTTCTATAGCAATAAGAACCCCATCCAAGATTTTTCTACCAAGAACAAATCCACCTTGTTCCTTTTTAGTGGTATTTTCACCCAATTGTGAAAGTACACTCTTCCTTAGGATTTGGGTTCCAAATCCCCTCTTGCAAAGAAGTTAAACAAACAACTTCTCCAAGGTCTCCGCTATATTAGCATTTGCATATGTGTATTAGTAATCTCAAATAAAGATATTCAATTTAAATGCTTGGAACACCTTAGTGATTGCAAGTAAGCTGTAAACAAGGGGCAATGTTGGTTTATTTTACCATGAAACTTTAGTGATTGTTCATTGAACCAAAATAAAGAAAATGTGAGTTGGCCCTCATATGACCATGATGTAGTGCTCAAATTACCCCTCTTTCGTAAAATCAGAATTTTTATGAAGAGAGGGCAATTTTAGGCTCCAAAAATAAAAAAAAAAAAATGGAAATTGTGAAAAGCCAAAAACAAACCCCCAAAAAATGTTTCCAGGGCCCCGAAAAAAAAAAAAAAAAAAAAATTTTCTATTTTCGAATTTTTTAAAATCTGTAATAAAACAACAACTTCGATGAATTTTTAAAAAATACTAAACAACTCCGAAAATGAAATTTCAAAGTGCGTATTGGAAGTCTGAAGTATAACCTACGCAATGGTGAAATTTTTTTTGGATTTTGACATTTTTTTAAATGTTTATTTTAATGCCTGAAAATTAAAAAAAATTAAAATTTCTGGAAAATAAAATGCAGAAAAATGAAAATGAAATGTAGAAAATGGAACACAAGATACATTCAGTTTGATGCTATCCTATTTCGACAAAACCGAAGATGTGAGGTTTTCATGCATGCAACCTAACCTATTGGACTTGCAAAACAAGCACAATCCGGATAAGCTAAGTGCTGGCTCCTAGGGTTTTAAATGAGGTTTTCAGATTTAAACATTCGCATGAAGCAACCAAGAAAACTTGCATAAACTCCATTTACAAGCCTAAAATCTAAAAAGGGGAAAAATAGACATTTAATCTTGCATGCAGAAAATGACTCCTTCTTTCTTGTCCATAAGATGCAACTTTCTAAAAATTTTTGTATTAAAAATTTGTCATTTTACAATAACAAAAATTTTTTGTTTTCCCAAACCAGTCCATGGAAGAAAAATAGCCCAAACAGGTCCAGAATGGCCCTCTTGCCTTCAAATCTGCAACTCTGCTTGTAGCAGTTTCCAACCCCTCAAAACATCCTTGCCTGGCGTATTTAAAATTTTCAGGAAGCTTTTCGTTTCATTTTCCAATGACTGTTCGTTTCACCTTCCCTTGTGCATGCATGTGTTTTGGTTTCCAAAAAGCTTTCGTTTCTATTTTGTGGCCCTTCATTTCATTCCCATGGTTTGGCTTCCTCTGTTTGGTTTTCTTCACTTTTCATTTGATTTCAAAAAATGTTTCCTTTTCTCCACATGGGCACGCGTCCGCTTCCTTCCATGTGTAACGACCATCTTAAATGATTTCGAATCATTACAGATTCCTTATGTAACGTTTTGTCTTATTCATTGGATTTTGTCCTTATGTGACAAACTACCTTATTCAATCTTCGATTTATTCCTTGGCTTTATATAAAGCCTTGACACCTTCATGAGCAACTAATGAAGGGGTACGAATCACCTCTTTCTTTGCATGTCTATGTGTCCTCTTTTGAGCCGTGAAAATGCAACATGTCGCGATATCGCGACACTTTTGTTTCTCTTGCCTGCCCCTTTTGAGCCGCGAAAATGCAACATGTCGTGATATCGCGACACTTTTTTTCTCTGCCTGTCCTTTCTCTTTGCTTTGGACCGCGAAAATGCAACATGTCGCGATATCGCGACACTTTTTCTCTTCTCTCTTTCTCTTCTCTTTTGGTCGTGAAAATGCAACATGTCGCGATATCGCGACACTTTTTCTTTCTTGTTCTTTCTCTTCTCTTTTGGCCATGAAAATGCAACATGTCGCGATATCGCGACACTTTTTCTTTCTTGTTCTTTCTCTTCTCTTTTGGCCGCGAAAATGCAACATGTCGCGATATCGCGACACTTTTTTCTCCTTGCTTTTTCTCTTTTCTTTGGACCGCGAAAATGCAACATGTCGCGATATCGCGACACTTTTTCCTCCTTGTGGTGTTTTGCTTTTTCTTTGATCTTTAGCATATGGGCCACTTTGGTCTTCTTGGAAAATATGCAAAAAGGTGGGTCCCCAATTTTGGGGTACGTTGTGGAGCAACCACAACAAATGGCGACTCTGCTAGGAAATGCTCCTGAGCATTTCGGTGAGAACTCAACCTGAACACCTTCAAAACTCAAACACAAGCATCAGCAAATATCCCAAGAATGAAACTAGACGAGAAATACATGAAGCATTAGAATTATTAAGCATCAGCTCGATGTGTGCAATGTGCTTCATTCCCTATCGTTTGAAACTCGTTCAACTTTCCATTGTCATTTTCACTTATGATTCGTGTGTATGAGAAGTTATGGATGATTCATGTAGGATTTAACGTATGGTGAAGATGCTAGAGATATAACAACATGCTTTGCAAAGGCTCAAACTTTCTAGTACCATGAACAAACATATTAAAGCTGTCAAACCCTCTTAGGACCAAATTTACTAGATCCCAAAGTTGGTTATGTGTCACTACCATCTTGAACCCATGTGCAAGTGTAAGTGAAATCAGAGCTTTGGGGAATAGGATTCCCAACCTAAGCGAGATGGGAATTTAACCCTATCCTTACTACTATGATCTGGAGTTCATTACCTCATCTTGAACAAAATGATTTAACCTGTTATGGATGAAATTGTCAGGCTAGCCTATCCATTTGAGCAGTCAGTGGTCTTGCTTTTAGACAAGACATGTTGCCACGCATGAGCATACTCCACTGCCAGTCAGGCGTCTATAGCCCCGATGGAGATCAACCCCATAATCCAGGATTTGACTTTACTTTTGATTTCTTGAACCTTGGGGATGACTACCCATCCTTGCAAGGGACATGTAGTACGATCCTTCCAATCCAATATCAATGATGCAATAAAAGTAGAATGAAAAATATTTTCTTTGGAATTTCAAGTTCTTGAGAAATGGGCAAAATAGAAGCTTTGGGGAATCGGATTCTCAACCTAAGCGAGATGAGAATTAGACCCTATCCTTACTACTCCATGAAGGTCAAATCAGAGCTTTGGGGAATTGGATCCTCAACCTAAGTTCGATGGGGATTTAACCCTATCCTTACTACTCCGATTTTAGGCTTTAAGCACTATGGGAGTGGTAAAAACCACTATTTTAAGGATTATGTTGCATGATAGGACAGACACGAAATACTCCTTTCACCTCACCTTTTCTTCCAAGTATGGTTTTGACCATTTTGCTCAAGATCCTCTTTAATATGTGTAGAACGTGCTTGGTTCAAGATAGTTCGGGCATCAGTTCCCAACCTTAGGATCCTTTTAATATATGTTATGTAATAACCCTAAGAGGATTCGACACCTTTTCAATGATTGTATTTGAAATGTAGATGCAACCGAGATGAAATGTATATGCAATGTCGAATGTAACATGAGATATGGATGAATGCATTGCTCTTTTTGAAATGCGGATGGAGTATACCACCTACTTTACCATAATGTGTAAAACTGACAACTTCATGCATCACAAGTTCCAAACGATATTCTTTAATGTGTTTGCGATACTCGTGGAGCTTTCTGCAATACAATTTCGATGTTTCATATTCTCTTAGTCTTAGTCAACATTCATAAGGACATAAGTTGACATCTCGCTTTTCTTTTCTCTTTTTTTTTTTTTTAAAGACAAACCAAAAGTGTCCAAAGGACCAACACACAAAACTTAAAACCAAAATGAGATCCAATCCAAAAAAACCACAACACAAAAACCAACAGTATATACAAATGTACAATATGGTACAAGATGGTGCAAAGTTTGGATTATCACTTTCCTGGATCCCAAACATGATTGAGAATTCTTCAAAAGACATATGACGTGATACACATGCCAAATGTGGAAGGAATCAAACAAGAACAAGATTAGATCAAACAATGCAACCAACTTCAACTTTCCTCTCTCACCCCACCAATTAGATTTAGTTCCATTAGTATTCTCATAGGTGAGATTCAAATTACCAAATTGATTAGACAATGGTTGATTTTCAATTCTTTCTTGTCTATTCTTTAAGGTGTAAATTTCATAATTCCATTCATGATTTAGAACTAGGCTTTCTTTATTCAAAATGAAATTTTGTAAGCAAGAGCCTATTTCTAAAAATTTCAAAGCTAATTCATTTTCCATGTTCTTAGGCCAATCAAGATTGTGCAACAATTTACAAGCATCTAGGATATTTACTAAATGGGGATCATTAGAAGTTTTTATCCTAGGTTCAAGAATTAATTGTTGATGAATTTGATTTAGCAATTTAAGTGCATCAAGCTCCTTTTCATTCGTTAAAGTAATGTTATCAAAGGTGTGGTTAGAAATTAATCCTTGTTCTTCATTCACCTTCAATGGCATTTCATCATAAATATCATTTGAATTATACAAATATTCACCTAAATCTTGGATGTTTGGACACAAAGGTTTAGATTTTACCTTTTTCACATTTTCATTTACCAAAACTTGGTGAGGATTTGCAATTCCCTCTTTCACCTCATGGTATTCATATTCTTCATTGATTACTTGTTCATCAAACATACCAAAATTGGGCACCCAATTGAAAACATGCCCATCCTTTTCAACCCTCAAATATTCTTGGTCAAAGTGTATGTCAAGTAACTCATCTTCATGATAAATCACTTGCGTTACTTCCAATAGATCAATCACTTTGTCATTTAATTCCCATTCTTTGTTCAGTATCCATGGTATCTCTTCATTTGAATCCTCAAAATAATCATGCAAACTTGTATCCGAATCTTCAATGAATTTATATTCAACATGATCGAATTTTGTAACCTTCTCAAATCTTGTGAATGTGAGATCTTCGTATGAAGTAGAAGTTTCAACATCCTGCATATAAATTGGAATAGAGGCTTCATCAATAAGGGTGTGAGGAAATAACACATCTTCATATCTTCCCCAACCATTGTAAAAATTATCTTCCAAATTTGTGGGATGAAACTCCATGGTATTTGTGACATGATTTTTTGATTCATTTGTCAATTCTTTTTCTTCTTTGTCCTTGGTCATAGGATCATTATAATCTTCCAAAATTTGATGAGATTTGAAACCCTCTTCCAAAACATCCTCAAATTGTATAGGAGTTGTAATATCTTCCTTTGAGTAGGCGATTATATTGTCCTGTATATCAATTGGCACACAAGTTTTATTAGCAGTTTTGGAGTGAGTGTAGTCTTCCCACTTCTTCCAAGCATCATAATAATCATCTTCCAAAGTCAAGTGGTGACGTTCAACTACTTCTTCAACATCTTCCAATTCATCAATGTGTTTCTCATCAAATTCACCTTCACCTTCCTTAGATGGTTCAATAACTTTCAAAAGTGGGTTATTTCTTGAATTCAAATTTGTAAGGCTATCATCGTCCAAATTAGTAACCCATGATTCGATTTTATCACAATTTGGAGGGTGAAGAATTTTTTGATCATTAGTTCCAAGCTTCTCATCGAGAGTGTCTTCCAAGAACAAGTGGTGAAATTCTATCATATCTTCAAATTCATTTATTGATTTTCTTCCAATTTCACTTTCAACCACTTCATTCAATTCTATGGTAGGTTCTGTCCTATCACCTATCTCAAACCTTGTTGAATTTAGGACCCCTTTATCCGAATAATCATGTATCTCTATGAATGAGATCATCTCTGCATAATCCTCACTGGTGGATGTCGACTTAGCAATTTGCACCTCCTCTTGGACTACATCTAAGGTGGTTGTAACATTTGGACCTTCAAATTCATCCCCTTGATCATTTACCTTAGGTATCATTGGAGTGGAGGGTGCTATATTTGATGGTTGGTGTCGGTTGGCATCACTAACTCCAAAAGAACAATCTCTCATGTGAACATGTTGTGCCTTTTCTTCTTCCAAAACTTGTTCTACCTTTTCAAAGATCTCATAGATTGTCTCTAGAGACAGGTCATCCAAGTTTTCCTTAATGAGTGTAGCAAGTGTGGGGGGTATGGCTCTCAGGTATACTTCAATAGCTTCCTCTTCCGATGTACCCAAAATTTCCCACATTTGAGAGTACAATTCACGAAACCTCACATTGAATTGACTCATGGACTCATTAGGCTCTTTACACATAGAGGTGAATTGATTTTGCAACCTATCCAAGTCAACTTGATTACCAAAGTGATAAAGATAGGCTGCTTCTAATTGGCTCCAAGAAGTCTTAACCTCCATGGGTAGATGGCAATACCACGAGAATGATCTATCACCCACAATGTATGGGAAGAACCTACAAGCAATAGGCTCACAAAATATTTGAAATTGACATAATGTGAACTTATAGATATGTAGATTTTGTAGGTATCCTGATGCCACCTCTTGATTAAAAAGTCGTAGAAACTCCAATAACATTTCATGAATTTGATAAGGTGTTCCAAAGGTAGAATGACATTCATAATACTTTCCTAATGCGGATACCATCGTTTCTCTTAGGGACATCATTTCTTCTCTTAGGGATACAATTTGCTCCTCGAATGTTGCCATTAGTGAAACTCAAAGAATAACTTCAAAACCAATTTGTTAGTCATGAATAAAAGAAGGAACCATGACAAAGCAATATTCTAAACATGTAAATTACTAGATCGCATATGCGCAAGTGAAGAGCATACTCCTAGTGTTGTAGGCTTTCTGATTCACAAGATCGCATTACACGCAAGTGAAGAGCATAATACCGACAACAAATACGTTTTAGACAAAATAATTCCTTACAAATAAGCATGAAATGACTCGTAAATATCAAACATGTAACGTATGAATAATCATGTTAGCATCAACCAAGAGATGTATCCATTAAAATCCAATGAAAGTAATTGCATGGAGACAACCTCGTTAGTCAAGACCAAAATTTTTCAAAATCAAATCAAAACACATTATTCCTGTATGAACAATCAAAAGCGTTAGAACAATGCATAGCAATTCATGTCCTCCTTTTAACACTACAAGGTTGTATTGTTTAAAAGAGGGCTAAAGATAATAATCAATAGGGCATGAAATATTCAAAATTTAAATCCCTATAGCATTTAAATCACACTGAAATAAACCAAATCAGGCCCTCCTTCTAGCGCCAAAATGTTGAGTGGTATTTTCACCCAATTGTGAAAGTACACTCTCCCTTAGGATTTGGGTTCCAAATCCCCTCTTGCAAAGAAGTTAAACAAACAACTTCTCCAAGGTCTCCGCTATATTAGCATTTGCATATGTGTATTAGTAATCTCAAATAAAGATATTCAATTTAAATGCTTGGAACACCTTAGTGATTGCAAGTAGCTGTAAACAAGGGGCAATGTTGGTTTATTTTACCATGAAACTTTAGTGATTGTTCATTGAACCAAAATAAAGCAAATGTGAGTTGGCCCTCATATGACCTTCAATGTGGTGCTCAAATTACCCCTCTTTCGTAAAATCAGAATTTTTATGAAGAGAGGGCAATTTTAGGCTCCAAAAATGGAAATTTTCTATTTTCGGATTTTTTAAAATCTGTAATAAAACAACAACTTCGATGAATTTTTAAAAATACTAAACAACTCCGAAAATGAAATTTCAAAGTGCGTATTGGAAGTCTGAAGTATAACCTACGCAATGGTGAAATTATTTTTGGATTTTGACATTTTTTAAATGTTTATTTTAATGCTTGAAAATTAAAAAAAATTAAAATTTCTGGAAAAATAAAATGCAGAAAAATGAAAATGAAATGCAGAAAATGAAACACAAGATACATTCAGTTTGATGCTATCCTATTTCGACAAAACCGAAGATGTGAGGTTTTCATGCATGCAACCTAACCTATTGGACTTGCAAAACAAGCACAATCCGGATAAGCTAAGTGTTGGCTCCTAGGGTTTTAAATGAGGTTTTCAGATTTAAACATTCGCATGAAGCAACCAAGAAAACTTGCATAAACTCCATTTACAAGCCTAAAATCTGAAAAGGGGAAAAATAGACATTTAATCTTGCATGCAGAAAATGACTCCTTTCTTGTCCATAAGATGCAACTTTCTAAAATTTTCTGTATTAAAAATTTGTCATTTTACAATAACAGAAATTTTTGGTTTTCCCAAACCAGTCCATGGAAGAAAAACAACCCAAATAGGTCCAGAATGGCCCTCTTGCCTTCAAATCTGCAACTCTGCTCGCAGCAGTTTCCAACCCCTCAAAACATCCTTGCTTGGCGTATTTAAAATTTTCAGGAAGCTTTTCGTTTCATTTTCCAATGACTGTTCGTTTCACCTTCCCTTGTGCATGCATGTGTTTTGGTTTCCAAAAAAGCTTTTCGTTTCTATTTTGTGGCCCTTCATTTCATTCCCATGGTTTGGCTTCCTCTGTTTGGTTTTCTTCACTTTTCATTTGATTTCAAAAAATGTTTCCTTTTCTCCACATGGGCATGCGTCCGCTTCCTTCCATGTGTAACGACCATCTTAAATGATTTCGAATCATTACAGATTCCTTATGTAACGTTTTGTCTTATTCATTGGATTTTGTCCTTATGTGACAAACTACCTTATTCAATCTTTGATTTATTCCTTGGCTTTATATAAAGCCTTGACACCTTCGTGAGCAACTAATGAAGGGGTACGAATCACCTCTTTCTTTGCATGTCTATGTGTCCTCTTTTGAGTCACGAAAATGCAACATGTCGCGATATCGCGACACTTTTGTTTCTCTGCCTGCCTGCCCTTTTTGAGCCGCAAAAATGCAACATGTCACGATATCGCGACACTTTTGTTTCTCTGCCCTTTCTCTTTGCTTTGGGCCGTGAAAATGCAACATGTCGCGATATCGCGACACTTTTCTTTCTCTGTTCTTTCTCTTCTCTTTTGAGCCGCGAAAATGCAACATGTCGCGATATCGCGACACTTTTTCTTTCTTGTTCTTTCTCTTCTCTTTTGGCCACGAAAATGCAACATGTCGCGATATCGTGACACTTTTTCTTTCTTGTTCTTTCTCTTCTCTTTTGGCCGCGAAAATGCAACATGTCGCGATATCGTGACACTTTTTCTCCTTGCTTTTTCTCTTTGCTTTGGACCGCGAAAATGCAACATGTCGCGATATCGCGACACTTTTTCTCCTTGCGGTGTTTTGCTTTTTCTTTGATCTTTAGCATATGGGCCACTTCGGTCTTCTTGGAAAATATGCAAAAAGGTGGGTCCCCAATTTTGGGGTACGTTGTGGAGCAGCCACAATAGTTCCTTAGAGATTATTTTGGTCAACCATATCTTCAGCCTCTCAGCAATAATTTGTGTGATGATCTTATACACAACATTGTAGAGGGCAATAAGCCTGAACATATCCACAGAATCTGCTCCCTCTTTTTTGGGAATAAGCACCACAAAGGTAGCATTTAGGGCCCTTAGCATATGTTTGTTCTTTTGGGACTCATGGACCACCTCCAAAAGATCAAATTTGATTAACTCTCAAAATTCTTGATAAAACTCAATCGGGAATCCATCTAGACCTAAGGCTATCCCTTTTCATCTTGAATACAATATTTTCCAACTCCTCAAGGGAAATTGGACCCATAAAGTGCTCATTCATCTCTCTAGAAAAAATCAAGGGAATAATGTTTAGAATAAGCATTTCATCATCATCATCTGAGAGGGAGTCCTCCTTGAAGAGGGAGGAAAAATACCTCCTAGTCTCTTCTAAAATATCCTTGAAAGAAGAGAGCAGGGAATCCTGAGAATTCACAAGAGAGGTAATCAGGTTACCATTACAACGAGCCTTAACTTAGTTATAAAAGAATATTGTGCTATTATCCCCTTCTTGAAGCCAATCTACTCAAGTTTTTTATTTCCAAAAAAATTCTTCCCTTAGTTCCCATTCAGCAAGGTCTTTCACAGCCTCATATTCCTCAACAAGAAGCTCCTATGTGAGCCTCTGATCTATAATCTTCCTTGAAGCTTCTTCCACCCTCCTAAGAGCTTCCAACTTAGCCAAGGAAATGATTCCAAAATTTAGTCTATTCCATCTCTTCAATTTATGCTTAACAAATTGTAGTTGCTTCATAAAGGAATACATTGTGGTACCATGAGGAGGTTTACCATTGGTCCACCAACCTCGCATTAAATCATGAATATTAGGATCCCAAAGCCACATAATTTAAAACTTAAAGGAAGGTTTCTTCTTTAGCCCTACCTCCAGAGCAGAGAGTTTGATAGGCCAAAGATAAAATCCCCTATCCTCCATAATCACAAAACTAGAGCTTATGTTATTACCAATCCAAAAACTGGAGATCATAAACCTATCTAGTCTTCCTGAAATGGAATATATTCATCTTCTATTATGCCAGGTAAATATCCCATTATCTAGATTGATGCAAACCAAGTTTAGGGCCTGAATATGAGCACTGAAGACAGAATAAAAGGCTTGAGACGATCAACCCCATCGCGTTTCTCCTCCAGATAAGTGATAGAGTTGAATTCTCCAACCAAAATACATGGGTACAGGGGATCCAAACATCTCACAAAGCCAATGTGCTCCCAAAAATTCACTTTATCATTGTAATCACTAGGAGAATACATATTTGTAAGTATGATGGTTTCACCAAATTCATTATCATACCCGATAATCGAAATAGACCATCTATTGGAAATCCAAGTAAGAGGAGAGATCTTAATCGGATCCCATAAACAAGCAATGCCACCAACATATCCACATGCACAAATACACTGGAATTGACCCCTTATCCACAACTTGGGAGCAATACTAAATATATTATCATTAGCCAATTCAGTCTCCTGAATAAACACCACATCCGAAGAATGAACATGAATCAAATCACGAACTTTTTGTTTGGGGATGTTGTTCAACTCCCTTACATTCCATGAAAGGATAATTATTTTTGGAGGTTATAAAAATGGGAGTCCAATGTTCTCACCAATCTTGTCTCCACCAAATTCTCCCCATTAACTTAATTTTGTCCTGGTCTTTCTTTCGAGCCACCTTCATAGTCTTATCCGAAGCACCTGTTTTAATTATTTTCTGTCGCAATCCCAACACCGTAGGATTTTTGTAGTCCAAGGATGACTACATCAGTGCCTGAGTAGGAGAGGGCATAACTAAATCTATACCACTTTCCAAAATATTTTCCCTTCCAAGGCTAGAGCCAACCATATCACCTATACTCATAACCAAAGCCTTATGTTCTTCATTTAAACCCTTTAGATCTGATTCCTTAGGTTCCACCTCAAGAAGAGATATTTGATTCAGCCCTATTATATTTGCATCAAGTAGTGATGTTTTAGGTATCTCCATGCACTAATCAAGATCATCTAGTATTTCAAAATGGTTGAGTAGGGCATCTGGCTGGCTATCCTTAAGGTCTCTTTTTGCCCTTATTCCTTTGTTTCAGGGTTTTACCGAAACAAAGCCTTCCTTATCCTGATTCCCTTTCTTTCTCAGGGCTTTTCCTTTATTCAAATTTTGTGTAGATCGAGAGAGCACAAGATTTGAAGCCACGGGTGGGACAAACTTAGGGAATTTTCTTTGCAGGTAATCATATTCATGGCAGATCCGACAATAAAATGAAAGAGCTTCATAGTCAAGTTGTTGAACCCATTTAGTCAATCCAAATTGTATTTTAACAGAATATGGAATATGATTGTTTAAATCAATTTCAATACAAATACGAGAAATATAGATTACCTTTTTATCCATCTTCTATTGTGAATGGTCCAACCAGATTCCCAGGAAGAAGGGCAATCATATGCAAGATGTCATTTCTCCAAAATTCCAACAAGAGCCACAAAAGCCAAACCCACACTGGAACCCGTGACAACTGCTCCTCTGATGGGTTGAAACCCATATACCAGGGTTTAATAAAGAGTCCCGCTTGGTTACAAAAATAGGTACCCCCTTCAAATGCTTTGTTACAATTCGCAAGACAAGATAAAATCACCATAAAATAGCTATTCACACTCAGTATCACCTCCACATCACCTTCAGGGTTCCAAGTCTTCCTAACCCAAGCCTCCATAAAGGGAAGAGAAATTCAGATGCCCATAAATTTACCAATAAGCACATGTTTGGTTAAATACTCCACATCTTCCACCATCGAGTCTAGTTGAACCACTAGAACCGGCCTAGCTTCACATTGTTCCAAACATCCATTGTTCTTTAACAAGTGATTCCTAGCATGCAATGGAAAATCATGTTCCTTCCAATAATTTTTAGATGAAAAAAAACCGCTAGCATGCACACTCTATGACGGGCCCGATGCCATCACAATATTCCTCCAAATGTTTAGACCTCCTCTAGAAACTGCTACCATCCTTGCAGAGCAGTTTTTCCTCATCAAACCCTAGCAGAGCAATTTTTCCTCTAATTTCATCTATGACCTTGTTACAATATGCTTCCCAACAATTTTGAATAGATAATGAAGCTTTCAAGAGTGAAATTTTAATTTTATCACTATCAATAAATTTAATAATAAAGAAGTATGAAGATAACTAAGAAAACCAATTTTACAGGGAATCAACATTAATTCATCCTTGAAAAGTAGGAATACCAAAATTCACCTACATTTTAAAAGGTGTGGGAGGACTTAATGATGTTAGGGTAGTAAGAGGTTGTGTAGAGGAGGTTGTAGAATTTGTAGCGAGAAGCCATTGGAGCAATTGATCCATCATCTCATTCCTCTAGTTTATGAGTTATTTCCAACATCTCCTTGAAAGGATCGACTATATTGGTGTTGTCCATTCTAGTTTTTAGTTGATATCATTTGAAATAACAAGGGAGGTAATCAGAGGGATCTCACATCTGATACCTAACCTTATGATATCATGATCTTGTATTTATAAACATACACTCAAAAGATAAACTAATATAATACCACGTATCCAAAGCTCATAATTTTAACTAACTAAAAACTTAAAATTTTAAATTAAGGAAGATCATGAAAGAGTGCAATTCAAAAATAATAGTGTAGCAAACTATAACACAAGAGTATACAATAAAAATAGCAGAATAATTTTATTGCTAAGAAAATAGAGTAAAATGTAAGTGATCTCTTAGAAGACATGTGAGGCTATAACATTGTATTCATTACTCATACCTTTTATAGTCAGGGATGCATCTCTCTTTATATAAGAAATGGTGTAAAGAAAATCCATTGTATTGGAAATGGAAAATCACCCATATAGGAATGTGGTGGTTCACCTTCCATGAGTTAGAAGGTCGTCCAAATGGAAATATGGCGATTCACCTTCCATGAGTTACAAAGTGGATATTAAATAAAATTTACATACATGTGACTCTACCTCTTTTATTTTTCCTTCTATTAATATATCATAATATCTAGAGATGCATTTTGGCTATGAACATATAAAAATAGAAATTTACTATTTTTAGTAGGTATTTTATTTTTGCATTTTTAGGGCCTTTACAACATTTTTTAATAAACATGTTGACAACATAGTCTAAGATAGATTTGCCCATGAAAATTGTTGTTATCTCTCTAATATTTCCAGTGATTCTAGAATGGATCAAAATGGAGTCCCAAGCAATGCCCCTAACAATGTAGTTAACATCAAAAATTTACTTTTTAATTTGCATAAATCCATGCTATAAAAGGGTGACATACCTAGATCATTCATCCCCCTTGAAAAGCAATGGTTATCATTGTGTCAACTTTTAATATCAAGTGCAAAAATTATTTCTTTATCTATTTTTTTGTCATTCCCCTTGGTGACCAAGTTGTCTTGGCTTGACCACTCGATACATCTAGGTGGACTGCCTTCTAGGTCCTAGCCCATGTGTGAATTGTTTGATCCTCCTCCACTAGTGCTAAGTTGTCTAGATTGAGTTCTTCAATGTCTAACTATTTTGCTACTATGAAAGTGTCCAACAAAGGTGGATGATAGGGCCTAAGAAGTTCAACATTAAATATTGGATGCAAACCAAGATAAGATGGAAGATTCAATTCAAAGGTATTTTTTGTCATCTTCTTGGTGATGGTGTATGATTCATAGCAAAGAGGTCTAATATTCCTATGGGGTCCTACAAGTCTCTCTTTTTGAATATGTAACCATACCTTATCTCCAACCTTGAATTGATGTGGGATCCAAATTTGGTCATGGTATTGCTTGTATTTTTTATTTATCTTTTCCAAGAGGTCATTGACCTATTGCTAAATGTAATAAATTTATTTAACAGATTATACTTAATTTTCTACTTTTTTTTATCCACGAGATAAGTACTCCTTGGGTTTCATAGGGAGCGCTACATCAATGCATGTCAAGGATTAAAACCTAAATCAAATATGAAATGGGCTATGTTTGGTAGACCTAGGTAGGGATCAATTGTACCCATGTTGAATAGAGGGGAGGCTCTCATTCCATGTGCATGGATGCTTAAAATTATACATTCTAATAATATGTACAATCAATAAATTTATAACTTCTATTTGGACATAAATCTAAGGATGAAAGGCTATGAACATGGTCAACTTGGTGTTCATCATGCTCCATAGGATGGACAAAAAAAATTCTTAGAAATGTATTATCCCTGTTAGATACAATGAATTTTGGCAAGCCAATGTTGATCCACATATGATTAAAATAAAGCTTACCAATATCCTTAGATTGATTTCTTATAAGAAATTATGATATACATTTTTAAAAAATGATCAACTACTACAAAAGCACAATCATTACTATGCTTAGATGTGGGTAAACCTGAGAGGAAATCCATGTAGATAGATTCCCAAGGCTTGGATGACACTAGCAATATTGTAATTAATTATTACCTATTGTTGGTTGGTATAGGAATAGCACAGGTGGTACATGACTTAATGTACCTCTTGGCATCATTCCTCTTATTAGACTTCCTCATATTAGGCCAATGGAAGTAGTTTTGAAATACTACCAACATTTTTTCCACCCTGAATTGGCCTACTACTTTGTTGAAGTGTGCTTCCCAAATAATCTTTGAGTGCTTACTAGATGGTATACAAATATTTCCCATATGGTAGAGGAGGTTACATTGCAAATAAAAATTATAAATATGCTTACCCACATAAAGAGCTCTATATACATTTACAAAATCAAAATCTAGTTCATATAAAATGGACCAATTGGAAGTATCATTCCCATAGGAATCAAGAATGGTGGTAAGTGCTATGATTGGAGGTCACCTAAAACAATATATTTTTGAATTAGCAGTCACTTTCTTATTCATGAATATCAAATAAAATTGTTATAGATATGTGGCCCACTTTTTATGGCTTTCATTCTTTAGCTTACTTTGCATCTAAATGGACTCAAAAGGTTTGTGATGGTGCTTCGATTGTTTACATGCTTGGACAATGGCATATAAATATTATGTCGTATGTGGGGTATTTTTAAATTGCTTCATTAAATATTTTACTATGATAGGCAATTGGATTCCCATGTTGTGTAAGAACATCTCCCAATGCATACTTTAATACATAAATCATTACCTCAAAATATTTATGTAGATTAAGTAGAAAAAGTGTAGGAACTAAACACAATTGGTCCTTCAACCTCTCAAATACCCTATGTATATCTCCCCAATAAACTTGGATTTGGAACGTCTTTTTTTCACTTGGTGTAGTGGCAAAGCAATGTGTGAGAACCCCAATACAAATTTTTAATAGAAATTGGCAAGAACTAAAAAAGTTGTGAAGCTCTATTACAATCTTTGGAGTGGGTCAATATCTACCTACTTGAACCTTCTTAGGATCATGGACTCTCTCTTTGTCAACAGTTTACCCAAGGTACTAAATTTTTATCATGTCAAATAAGCACTTCTTAAAATTATCATATAGCCTGTTTCTTTGAGGAATCTGAAGAACTTATCAAACATGTTCCAGATTTTCCTCCCATGTCTTACTATAGATGAGAATACCATCTAAGTAGACTACCACAAATGAGTTGGTATAGGGATGTAGGATGTCATCCATAATCCTCATGAATGTGGGAGGTGCATTGGTCAAGCCAAAAGGCATAACCAACCACTCAAATAAACCTTCCTTGGACTTGAATGTAGTATTCCATATATTAGTGGGATCTATGGGTATTTAATGATAGCCATATTTGAGATAAATTTTGGCAAAGAATTTTACACCATAGAGTTGGTCCAGCAAGTAATCTATCCAAGAGGGTGGATAGAAGTTCTTCATAGTTATTTTATTCAAATCTATATTATCAATACAAAGTCTCCAAATTCCATATTTCTTTGAAGCCAAGAAAATTGGACTATCACATGGTGAAGCACTTGGTCTTATGTGCCCTTTTTGAACAAATTCTTGGATTTGCCTCCTAATTTCATAAATTTCAAGGAATGATTTGTAATAAATATTTGCATCGTGCACATTATGCTAGAACTATATCAATGGAATATTTTACCTCATAATGAAGTGGAACACCAATTGGTGACTTGAACAAGTTACCATATTCCACTACAATTTGGTCCATTTGCTTTTGCTATACAAGGCTTGTTATTGATATAGTGATAGTCCACCTTCTACTTTATGGATTGATCATCAATTGAATAATTTTTTTTGTTTTGTCTATCATATTTATGCAATTTTAGCACATATTAAGTAGATAAAGGTAGGAGGATATATCCCTAAGATCCTATAATATTGACCTTAAACAACAATGATGACACTTTGGGGCCTAGACTCATATACACAATGCCTCTTCCACATAAATAGTTGGCCCAAAATCACATCACAAATATCCAAGGGTACAACATTGCATAAATTTCATCTTTGAAGGGCTTGATGGCATAAGAGAGGAGACATTATTGAGTGACATGAATGTCTCTCCCCTATTATAATGATCTAACATTTTATGGTTATGGCTGTGGTGTGACAGGGAGATTCAAATCCTTCACTATTTGAGCAAAATCATATTCTTTTGACTTTTGCTATCAATAACAAATTGTAATGGCTTACCCTTGACCCACATTTGTGAGTGGAATATGTATTCCTCCTCTTGTGACTCTAGTGTAGTATGTGTTGTAGCAAAGGTCACATTTGGTTCTGCTTCTATGATTTTTTTTTGTCTATTCTTAGCCTATAAATATGGAGGCAATTTTATAGTGGATGTAGAGGGTTGTGACTTAGTAAACAATGGTTGAATTGCTCGAAACTCTTATGAATGTAGGTTTCTCTTTTGATAGTCTCACCATTTTCCACTCTTGGCCTTTGGGGAATTCTTTTCTTGGGAGTATTTTTTGTAGCTTCCAATTTTGATTTTGGGGTTGACTCCCTTTATCCTAATTTTGGAAAGTCACTCTTGTCTTTCTTTGGTTGGTACTTAGTGTTCTAGATTTTGTTATTTACACCTTTTTTATTTTTGTTTTTTTGCTTCTACTCCAATTTGACAATAAGTTTATGTCTTGAATTTGAAGAGGTTCATGTCCTCTCAAATGTACCATTGTAGACCACTATGATACTTGAGGATTTGATGCCTTTCAGTTTATTGAATATATAGATTTACTACCATTGAGTAGAAAGCATCAATATAATCTTGAATAGACTAGTCTTTACCTTGACATAATTGTTTCCATCACATGTATTGGTCTTCATAGGCTCCCATAGGATAATATTCTTCCTTGATGGCCTCCATGAAATTATCCCATGTGAACACTAATTCATCTTCATTATCTTCTCTGACCCTATTACAATATGCTTCCTAATAATATTGAATAGGTAATGAATCTTTCAAGAGTGCAACACTTGATTTTCTCACTATCAATGAATTTAGTTATAGAGAAGTATGAAGATAATTAATCCAACCAATTTTTTAGGGCATCAATATTAATTTTCCTTTCAAAATAAGGAATATCAAATTTCACCTACATCTTGAAAGGTGTGGGAGCACTGAATGGTGCTAGGATAGTAAGAGGTTGTGCAAAGGAGGTTGTAGATTTTTTAGTGGGAAGCCATTGAAGAATTTGAGCAAATTGATCGATCATTTTATTCCTTTGTTTTATGAGGGCTTGGTTCAACATCTCCTTGAAAGCATTGACTATCTTGGTGTTGTCCATTCTAGTTCTTAGTTGATATCATTTGGAATGATAATGGAGGTAATTAGAGGCATAACCAAAAGAACAACACCAAACATATAACACAAATTGAACACTTGCAATAATAAAAGAATGATCTCTTTTTGTATTAAACAGGGGAGCCTAAATCTCCCAATATTACAATGATCTCTTTTGAATTGCCCCAAGTGTATTGGGTGCAATATTACAATGTAAAAGTACCCAAATGGCAGAATGTGGTCTTCCAAACAATCAACTGGTGCTCTTCATCCTTTCTGCTATAGCTTTAGAGGGGTGAGTGGGCTTCATGTATCCAATGCAAGGACCACTCTAGCTTTGTTAGCTTCTCCAAAACACCTGTTTCCTATGCACATGAAAACCAGATGAGGGTTAGTAACACCTACAAATCCAGATAAATAATACTACTATAAAACCCTAACTGAAGAAAATATGTAAGCCTAAAACAGAGAAAACACATTAATTGCCTTGTAAGCATAAACTTTTTACTGATCTGCTTATTGTGTGCTCTCGGATCTAAGAAATCGCAGGTGTGAGGTGGTGACTAGAAAACATGCACGAGCAATGGGAAAACTGTGAGGATGTGATTTTGACTATGAAACTACATATGTGCAGTGAAGACTGAACGTAAGATTACTTCAAAAATAGGCCTTTGAGCTTTGGATCTTGGTTATCCTCAGGATGTGTGCAGAGATCTAGTCCTATTCTAATAGCCTAATGGTACAAATGTTCATCCTCCTTTGATGGATGGGATGAAGGTGCCTTTATAGGCTCCTTAGGGTTTTGAAGGGAAATGAGAGATGGCAAGTGAGGATTGCCAAATGGAGGGGGCAATTAGAGTGAGTCTCTTAGGCTGTCTCACTTAACTAGGGTGATGTGGCTGCAAGTGGAGTGTTATGTGGAGGGTTACCTCATGTGAAGGGACAAGAGGACAAGGGTGTATGAGATGTGGTAAGGGATGCTAGTGAGGTGGCTAGAACACATGTCTAGTGGCTAGGCAGTGTATCCTAGGTTAATTTTCCATATTTAATAAATCTGGAAAATAGGATAATGTGTAGTATTTTATACACCTAAGTCTGAACTTAGGTATATAATTTTATTATGCAGTATTTGATGTGGGGGTCAAATGTGATGTTGTAAATGACCAGTTTTTGGTGTCTATAGATACCCCTTTTTGTATTACGTTGTGTGAAACACGATGCGGTACAAAAACCAATGACACCTATCTTTATAGGATGGATGGACTCAAATATTCTCGATGCACAAGAATCAGTGATTTTAAAAAACTTTGATGACATTTTGATTTGTTTGCTTATCCCCTCAATTGACAAATGGGTAAAGGATGAAACCCACAAGCCAATTGACCAAGTGTGAATGATGAGATGAGGTGAATGATGAATATGTGAATGTGATGTAACTGTATGACATTGACTTAACTTGATGCCCCAAGTTCAGGATTATTGTGTTTTTACAAATTTGTCTTTGGTTCGTTTGTGGCAAATGTTGTGGTGAGGTCATCAATCATGTTTGGAGTTCTTGTTCCCTTGTGACTGTAGAAATTCCTTCTAAATGATGGGTTCAAGGAACTATTTTTTTTTGGAATTCAATGCTCTCGTGTGATTTTTTATTATTACCAAAAAAAATTAATTATTTTTTACTTTTGACCCAACGGAAGGGGTTTAAGGATAACCTTGTGCAAATTTGGTTTGAATATAGCCATGCTCAAAAAATTGAGGGACTTAGCTGATTAATATCATTTTGATTTGATGATGGGTGTCCTTATGGTGAGCTATCCATCCTACTGGATTGCATGGATTTCTAGTCGCTACAACCTCTAGGTGTATAGGATGATTTACTAGGTACAAGGTTCCCTAATTGAGTTGTTGATGATGATGATAACAATGATAATGATGGTTTATGATGCTTTTGAGAATTTGATGATTTGATTTGGTTGGGGTTGGTTGTTTTTATTTGGACCTTTTTTTTGTTTTATTTTTTTGTTGTAAATGAGGATGTACAATTTGGTCTCCCCTTAACCGTGCGTCCACGTTCTTCTCCATAAATCGTAGGAGAGCATTTTTGCATGCTTCGCAAACCATAGGCATGTGTTTTTCACCGCAAAAGGTAGCTATATAAAGGAGAGGGGGTTTTTTTCATTTAATTTTTGCATTGTGAATTTTCTGAGCAGTTTGAGAAGAGTGAGTGATGATGGATGTTGGAGGGGCTAGCGGAGTGGGTGCAAGTGCAAAGGTGGATGCGAGGGCTGGAGGCTCGATTGGAGTAGAAGCCAAAGTCTGCTACGCTAAGGTAGGTGTCCTAAACTCTTAGTTTAGGTTTTATTATGCTTTTTTTTCTATTTGTTGTTTGTTGTGTTTTTGTTTTGGCAACCACTAAGAGGAGCTGGCAAATTTTGATTATTTTAATTTTTTTCGCTTTTGCAACTACTGAGGGGCTGGAAAAAATTTAAAAAAAAAATCATTTTTGCAAACACTAAAAGGGGGTGGAAATTTTTTTTATTGTTTTAATTTTTTTCGTTTTTCCAACCACGGGTTGGCAAAACTTTTGATTGTTTTTAATTTTTTTTTTCATTTTTGCAACCACTAAGAGGGGGTGGCAAAATTTTTGATTTTTTTTTTGTTTTGTAAATACATAAAGGGGGAAGATTGAAATTTATTTTTTTTTAAATGCAATTTATCTAAGATGATATGGATTTTTTTTGTGTTTTTCATGTGTTTGAAATGCTATGTATGATGTGTAATGCATTTTACGCTAGGATGATATGCAATATGTTTTGTATTTTTCGTGTGTTTGAAATGCTATGTATGATGATGTGTAATGCATTTTACACTAGGATGATATGCGATTTTTTTAATTTTTCTTATTTTTTTGTATATGCACTTATTTTTACTTTGTGTTGTAGGTTAAGTTTATTATTGATGGCCCTGCACCATTTCCAAGGTGCAAAAAGCCCTTACTACTGATGACTGGAAGTTTCTAGATTTTGTGGGTCTCGATGGTTGCGGACAAGTAGAGACTGTTTGAGTTGATGAGGATCTCTTATCTCCACTGGTGGAGAGATGGGATCCTGACAGGGTTTCACTTCAGCTTTCGATTAGGGAGCTAACTGTCACCATGGAGGATGTTTATTACATCTTCCATGTTCCTATCGAGGGTCTGCTTGTAAGGTTGGGCCATGATAAGAAGGCAGCACTGAGACCCATTTATGGTGATGACTAGGATGTTGACTATAGGAAGGGTGGTATATCTTATCTTGACCTCTATAAGGACAATAAATTGGGTGCTCTACTGACCTTCATGATGTACATACTAGGCAACATGTTGTTGCTACTAGCATGGGCTCGAGGTTCCCTTGGAACCAGGTTTCTATTGTACTATAGTTGATAGCAGAGCCACAAATCTATACTTGAGCTCTCGCTCTCTTGTGTTAGTTGTACAAGGAGCTTTATGAGGTGAATAGGCAGGAGCATAAGGGACTTGGTTTTAGTCTAGTGCTTTAGATTTAGGGTTGGGAGCGCATCAGTGTGGGTCACCTAGGAGGGTTTCCTTGCAGATGGGATCACTCACATCCTTGCGCTATTCTTTGAAGGACTAGAAAGGAGTCCTCGATCACTCACCCTATTTGCAGTATATCGAGATAGGCTTAGCAGTATGACACATGATGAAATTTGTTGGTGACCTTGAAGAGGTCTGACTTGGGAGGGTGATGTTACACAACTTTGTCGAGTGAGATGGGGCAGATGGGTAGGAGGTAGCCATGGGCAAGAGATGGAGTACATCTAGTTCTCACAAGTGATGAGATAGTTTGGCATGATCCAAGGAGTTCTATATGCTCCCATGATGTATATGTGATAAGGAGATGAGCTCAGTCTTCCCTTAACTCCAGACTTCAGGATGGTGGATGACGTAGTAGTGGAACTCCCTGATGTAGATGATGCAAGTACTACTACAAACTACAATACTTGGTTTGTAGCACAGCCTCCATGGAGGCCTAGTCAGGCAGTGGACGATGCAGTCAACAGGAATGAACCCGATGCTAGCGAGTAGATAGCTCAACAGCATAAGAATCATCAAGGAAATGGATCTAGGAGGCAGTCTGATGTAGGCATACATCAGACATATGTTGGCAATGGGGTTGGTGGAGATAGAGGTGACAGAGGCAATGGAGACCATGATGGTGGATATGAGGGTCATGATGCTCCTCCTCACCACATGGAGGAGGAGTGGGGAATACTGTAGGCGCATCGAGATAGCCTGGATGAGGAGGTTACAAGGCTGAAGGGTGAGGTGACTCAGCTTCAGGGTGAGGTGGATGGTTTTTGGGATAGGCCAAGTGAGAGTAATGTTATTGTAGCTCGAGATGTAGAGATCATGAGGCTACAAGGTGAGGTGACAGCTATAATATGAGTTGGATGGGCTACGAGTTAGGTCGATTTGGGGTGGTGATGTTACTATTACAGCTCTTAGGGCTGAGATAGCACAATGGGTAGCCCGTGAGGGTCAGGATTTGAATTTTTATCAAAGATAGACATGATATGTGGCATCCCTTGAGGACACTTTGTGCCAGCACTAGATTCTACTACCCCTACAATCGTCTTCTTTAATGTCAATCTCCAGCCAACGGACTGATTCTAGGCTAGGTAGTTTACAGTCTCATAGGCTATTTGTCTCACATGCTTCTTAGGCATCATCTCATGGGCCTAACAAGGGTCATGGGGGTTCTATCTAGTAGTGCATTATTACTTTTTTTATAGTTTCTTTTTTTTCTATGAGCCTTAGTGCTTCGATGTATGCAACCTGCAAGTATTTTGTACTTATGTAATTCATATATATATATATATATATATATATATATACATGGCTTTTTATTATGATCATTTTGTTGTGCTTTTGTTTTATTGTATGTATGGATACCTATGAAATGATGTGATTAATGATATGCTCTAATGCTTATTTGGTATATATAAACTCTTGCTTGATCAACATTATCTTGTTGTTTAATCAGGGACATAGATAGATGGTATGGATATGGATTTATGATATGTGGTAATGAAAATTTAATGGTGTGATTGGATGGATGATCTAGGGCATTCTTACAAATACTCAGATATCTTAGTGACTTCAAACAAACCAATTTATCTATTTCACATATCTTCATTATGCAAGGGTTGTCCTAGTGGTTTCAGGTTTTTCAAGGACCAACTGTGTGTGCAATGATTGTTCATTTTCCATTATGAATTAGGTAAAACTAATCAATTGTAACCTATGCCAATAAGCTAACTCATCCGAGAGCGACCCTAGATCTATAAAAAAAAAGGTTGCTAATGTGATAGACGTGGCACCATGCATAAGGATACCCCATTGTCGTGCAATATTCATTCAGCCCATTACTGTAATGAGGATCACCCCATGATTTTTGAGACACTAAGAGTTCTAGATATTCAAGCTCATTTCCCTTCATTTATTGCTTTGGATTTTGGAATTTTGATTTTTGAGTTTGCTCATTTTTGTGATGGAGCAACATGCATTTTTTTTTAATACTTGCTCGTTTGAGGAAGAGTAAGGGGAACTTATTGCTTTGAGACACTTTTTAGGATACTTGCTCGCTTTGAGGAAGAGCAAGGGATTTTATTGCTTTTGTAATATTTTTGGGATACTTGCTCACTTTGAGGAAGAGCAAGGGATTTTTTTAGGGGGTGAAGGTGGAGCTTGTCATTTTGTCAACTTTGTAGCACTCTAGACCATGCACATAATTGGATGAACAGGGGAAACCTTTTACTTATGGCAATAGCAACTTTTGACTTCTTTATTCCTAAGGTTCACAATATTTTAAATGTATTTTTAATGTGCGTGGTCCAAGAGGAAACTTGATTGACCAGGAACAACCTATTGCTTCTAAATATTATTCAATTTTGAATCGCATTTGCTCAAAACACTAGGAATGGTTGAGTGATTGAAAAAATTTTGAATTTGATGTTGTATTGGTGTGGTTTATAATGTTTGCGATACTTTTGATGCAATCTTTTACAAATTAAAAATATACACACAAAATAGTCACTGGTAGCATAATTTTTATTGCTAACCATTACACGGTATCTATCCTACTTTATGTGAGTCCCTTGATTAGAAAAAAATTATAAGTAAAGTTGCATATTATTGTGATTGATGGATTGTTGAGTAATGTAGGATGCCCCTGATTAAGGCAACTAGACATAGTGGACTAGCAATCATCTAGATTAACCAAATGATCTAATGTAATGAATTGTATGAACAAAAATGTTGGAAATTTGAGGTAATTTGAGGCATTTTATGTTGTTATTGATGTCACATGGATCATTGATGTCACATGGATCACATTGAGTTTTGGTGGCCAAAATATTTCATAAATAAGCATTTATGATATTTTGGAAAGCATGGCTATTTACAGGGTTTTTGTGAAAACCAAGGCAGGCAAAATAAAAGGTTTTATTTAGAACCATGAATGGCAGATTTGAAATGGGTTTTTCTTAAAACCTAGGTTGGCTTTTCGTTTCATCGAAAAAGATGCCCCGATGAATGAGATAATTAATTTTAAATATTTAAGTTTAAATTTTAATCATTTTAAAATTTAAATTTAAAATTAAAATTTTAATTTTGCCGACGTCAAAAAGGAGGAGGCAAATAATATTAAGTCATAGCCGATGTCAAAATAAAAATGTGGGCATATATAAATATTCCACTAAACTTTTTATTTTCCCTAAGTCCTCGATGAAGATAATCCGTTCAAAGCGCTAAGGGAGTAGAAGTGTCGTATTCGTTTGAAAACCAGCGAAGAGAAGAGGGGACAAAGGTAAGGGAGGTTCCTTACCTATCACTGTAGGCGCTTGTGGCCTAGCGGTAAGAGGAAGGTGCGTAAGGTGTTTAAGCGCTAGCAGATACGAAGTTCGAATCCCGTTGGTGCTGGTTTTTGCAAGGTAAAAAGGGAGAACCTTTTGCGCACGTAGTTTTTGAGGGTAAGTTCATAGGAAGCAAGAAGGAGGTCTTGTGCTCTTGGTTTCTATGTGAGTGGTTGGCTCACATGGTTGTTGGCACTACGGTTTGAGTGGTGCAGGGGCAGCGAAAGGGGATCGAATCCCGTTGAGGTTAAAGACAAGTTATTAATTTTTCCAAATATTTTATTTTTCTAAGGTTGCCCTAGGAGAGATAAGGTTTGTGGTGCATGTTGTGAAAAAGAAATATTTATGGTGATTTTCCTTTTAGAATTATATCATATTATATATCGTTGGAAAGCTTATTTCGAGGGCTATTTGATTATTTTGTTTAGAAGGAGAAATAAGGTGTACATAAAGATATATTTCTATTTTTGTAAAAGGGTTCAAGTGAAGGTTGTTTTGTTCTTTTCAAAGTGTGTTGAGTGTGGCAGATTTTCCAAAGGGGTTTCTTCATATTCATAAAAGGTATGGGCACATTATCCTATTGATTGTCTATGGTGGTTGATTTTTGAAATATCATTGGAGGGAAAAGGATTTTTGTGGTTTCCTTTTTGAAAGTGGTTGATTGAATGCTTCAAGGTTTTTTGAATTGAGAGTTGTGTTTAAATCTTGTTTTATAAGCATAGTTGTTGAAGCCCATTGGTTGTGAAAGAACTTGAGTTAGAAAAGAACATGAGTATCATTGTTATGTGAGATTTGTAATTGAGAATTTTTGGAAACATTTGAGTTGGTTGATACATACTTGGACTAGGGTTGTGTGAGGAAGAATTTTCCCTTGTGGTGATTAGTTGAGATTGATTTTAGAACATATTGAGTCTCTAACAATTCTCTTTATGGTTCTATAAAACTTGGGTTGAGTTGACTTGGGTTGAGTTGAGTTGAATAAGCCTAGTCAGGTCCTATGAAACAAACTATTCTATTATTCTTATTTGAGTTGAGTTGATATTGAGCCTAGAACATATTGAGTCTCTAACAATTCTCTTTATGCTTCTATGAGTTGAGTTGATTTGAGTTGAGATTGAGCCTAGAACATATTGAGTCTCTAACAATTCTCTTTATGCTTCTCTAATTTGATTTGAGTTGAGTTGAGTTGAGATCATTGTAGATCATTGTTGTCATCCATTGAAGAGTACATTGCCATTCATTGTTGAGTTCATCTTTGAGCTTTACCTTGATAGATTTGTGGATGATATTTGAGTGCTACTTGAGCATGATTGGTTGAGTCTTTGAGAAGGCATTTGTGGACAGTTTTGAGAAAGCTTTGTGGATAGTTTTGGGGCAGATTTGTGGGCAGATTTGTGGACAATTTTGGGATAGTTTTGGGACAGATTTGTGGACAGATTTGGGATAGTTTTGGGCAAGTTCTTGGTGAGCTTGCTAGAGCAGATTTGGACAAGTTCTTAGTGAGCTTGTTGGAGCAGTTTTGGGCAAGTTCTTGGTGAGCTTGCTAGAGCATTTTTGGACAAGTTTTGTGTGAGCTTGTTATTCAGATTTGGACAAGTTCTGTGTGAGCTTGTTATTTAGTTTTGGACAAGTTCTGTGTGATCTTTATATTCAGATTTGGACAAGTTCTGTGTGAGCTTGTTATTCAGCTTTGGACAAGTTCTGTGTGAGTTTGTTATTCATATTTGGACAAGTTATGTGTGAACTTGTTATTGTCTAGCTTTGAGTAGATCAAAGAAATCATTGTATTGGATATTTCTATATGAAATATTATAAGGAGATCAGCTTGTGGAGTACCCCACATTGGGGGAACCACGTTAAATCTTATGTCTCAATTGTGTGTGGTGACTTGTGCTCTTACTTATTACTGCTATCTGAGTTATTAATGCACACTGCTATATTTGGTTATTGCAATTAAGGACATTAATTGATTTTGATTTGGAAATAAAGTAAAAAGTGGTCTTATACTGTTCACCCCCCTCTCAATATAAGCTTGTGTTCTTCAAAAAATCCTAAAATGCATGTATGAAATGCATGGATGGATGTGTGAGATGCAAATGAAATATTTTTGGTATTTGTTTTTGTTCTTTTATTGTTTTTTTTAGCCATGTATATGTACATATATTTAAGTTGCACTATGCATAAAATGCCTTTAGATGTATTATGTTCAACATCTCAGGTCCCAATTTTCCTTCTAAGTTGGCAAGTCTATACGTTCCTGGACCCAACTTCTATTTGACAATGTATGGACCTAACCAATTCATCACAAATTTATCTCTCAAATGCGGTAATGCATCGGTGTTCTTTTTATTCTCTTTAAGAATGATATCTCCCACTTGGAATTCATGAGGATGAACTTTTGCATTGTAGGTACGCTTGATGCAATCTTGATATACTCATAGATGTTCTAAGGTATTGATGCACCTTTCATCGAGGAGTGTTAATTGGTCAAGACATGCTTGTCTAGTTGTGTCGTCATCCATGAAATTCTTGTAATGTAACTCGTAAAGAAGGGATCTCGAGCTTAAGAGGTATGATTGCTTCAGCACCATAGATCAATGTAAAATTTGTTCCCCAATTGGCATTATGATGCTTTTTCGATAAGACCATAGTGCCAAGGGGAGTTAAGTGTGCTAATCTCTATGATTTTCTTTGACAAGTTTCTTTAGAATGGCTATCACAGTCTTGTTGGTCACTTCGACTTATCCATTTTCTTGTGGTTAATAAGGATTGAGAAACTGTGTTGGATGTTTTACTTGTTGCATAAGGTTCGAACATCCTTGTTATTAAAAAACTTGTCATTGTACAAAATAATCTTGGAAGGAATCCCAAAATGATAGATAATATTATTAAGTATAAACTTCGCTATTCGAGGTCTAGTCATTGTGGTCGTTGGAATTGCTTCGACCCATTTGGTGAAGTATTCCATGGCAGTTATGATAAATTTATGTTATCTTGAAGAGGTAGGTGAAATCTTGCCAACCAAATCTAGGCCCCACTGTGAAAAGGGCCAAAGGCTTTGAATGTGTTGTAAAGCTTGTGATGGTACATGAGTCAAACTAATGTGATGTTGACATTTTTGACATTTCTTGACGTATTGACAATAATCATTTTCCATGGTGGGCCAATAGTAACCCATGCACAAAATGCACTTTGCAATGGCTATTCCACTAAAGTTGCCACCACAAGTACCATCATGGGCTTTAGTCATAGCTCGTTGTGCATCTACAAGATCTAAACATTTAAGTAGGACTCCATCATAGCCACATCTATACAACACATCCCTCAAGAGAGAAAAATGATTTGCTTTTTGTTTGAATGATATTTTTGCAGTTTGCATCATTTCAAATGGGAGGGCACTAGATTTGAGAAAGTCCCTTATGTGGATAAAAAAAACACCATTATCACCTCTATATTCTTCTCGTTTGATTGCTAACTTGGACATTATTGTTATGATAAGTGGTTGGACTTCTCCATGTTCATTCTTAGGAATCAAGGATCCTAAAGAAGCCATTGCATCCGCAAATCTATTAGTCGAACGAGGCAAGTTTCTAATCTCATACTAGTTGCATTTTTCTAGCAACTTCATTGCTACTTCGTGATACTATTTCAAGACTGGTTCTTTGCATTGGTATTCTCCCTTCACTTGAAAAATGACAAGTTGAGAATCCCCAAAGATGCTTATTCATTTAATACCCATAGCTATAGCTTATTGAAGCCCCAATATTAGGGCTTCATACTCTGCATTATTATTTGTGCATGGGAAGTCGAGTTTGAATGATAAAGAAATTGGAATTCCTTTGGGTGTGTAAAACATGACTCCAGCACCTTGTCCTTTTTTGCACTTTGATCCATCAAAGAAGAGTGTCATGTCAATATCGTCCTTGGGAGGGACTAGTTCTTCTTGTTCAGTGACGAAAAATACCGAATCATCTGGAAGCTCGATAAGTATTGGTTGATCATTTGGTAATGGAGCTTCTGCAAGTTGATCGGCTATCACCTGACCTTTGATGGATTTTTGGCTAATGAATTTGAGGTCAAATTCCATTAAAAGCATTATCCATTTTGTGGTACGGGTGTTGTTGTATGCGTGAGTCATCATGTAACATAGAGGATTCTCTCTAGCTATGACATAGGTAGTGTTACTTAGCATGTAATGTTTGAGTTTCTTAGTGGTAAAAACCATTGCTAAGCACAACTTTTTGATATAAGCATATCTTATCTCATAACTTACCAATGTTCGAATAATGTAATAAATTACTTGCTCCTTGTGATTTTTATTTTTCTAAGCAAGCATTGTCCCTAGTGCAAAATCTGTTGCAAAGATATAAAGGTGAAAAGGGACTCTTGGATGAGGTGGCGTAAGAACTGGTGGTGAAGCCAGATACTTCTTTATGTCATCAAAAGCCTCTTGAAATTCAGTTGTCCAGGAAAATGTCACCCCCTTCTATAGCAAGTGATTGAAAGGCCTGCATTTGTCTGAGAGTTGTGCAATAAATCATCGGATAGATTGGATCTTTCCTTGTAAACTATGCAACTCTCTCAGATTTGTTGGAGGTGGCATCTCGATGATGGCCTTGACCTTATCAAGGTCCACTTCAATGCCTCGCTTGGAGATAATGAATCCTAGAAGTTTTCTTGATGTGACGCCAAATACGCACTTCTTAGGATTCAACCTTACCTTATGTTCAAGCAATCGATCAAAAACTTTCTCTAGAACCTCAATATGCTCAAGACGTGTTTTAGATTTAGCAATCAGATCATCCACATAATCCTCAATGATTTTATGCATATAGTCATGGAAGATGTACGTCATGGAACGTTGATAAGTAGCTCTTGCATTCTTAAGGCCAAAAGGCATCACCCTGTAGCCAAAAGTCCCCCAAGGTGTTGTAAATATCATTTTGTGTTGGTCCTCAGGATTAATTCGAATCTGATTGTATCCTGAGAAACCATCCATTAATGAAAGCATTTCATGGCTTGCATAAGAGTCTACCAATTGATCAATGTTAGGTAGCAAAAAATCATCCTTGGGGCATGCTTTGTTTAGATCTCAAAATTTGTGCATACGCGTACCCCCCATTCAGCTTACGAATGGGTACCATGTTAGAGAGCCACTCTAGATAATCAATTGGGACTATGAAATTCATGTCCAATAGTTTTTGTAGCTCTTCCTTGATAATTAATGCTACGGTTGGATGAAGTTTCCTTAGTTTTTGCTTGAAAGGCTTAGCATCTGGTGCTAAGGTAAGGTTGTGGACCACCAAATTGGGGTCAAGGCTAGGCATGTCCTTGTATGACCATGCAAATATGTCCTTCTTCCTTGTTAAGACATCGATCATACATTCTTTCTCCTCTATGGATAAATCTTTTGCAATTTTCATGATTTGTGGATTGTTCGCATCTTGGCTAAGGTTCACATCGATAGATTCTTTGATAAGCATATGAGAACCTTCCTCTAGCTGATGTGGAGTTGGGATGAGATGGATATCATCCTCCACATGCTCAAATGACTCAGAGGACTCCCCCTCTACTTTGGTTTGGAAAAATTGAAGGAGAGGAGGATGAAGGTTGTTGTGGAATGTAAGCGTTTGAAGCTCATAGTAACTCTTTGGATAGGATAAATTTGATGATGGATGGTAGGGATGAAATCCTATCCATGGTGATAAGGCTAGCATCGATCAAAATCAACTTCACCAAATCATACGGGTTACAGAGTGGGGTGAACAAGTCAACAAAGATCATATTAACTTGGTGGAAATGAGGTGGCTATGATTTGAGGAGTGATGGCTCACTCTCTCTAGGTTGCAACTGACCTAAGGTGGATGAATGATGATGCTACGAGAGTGGCCAAGGTGGTGGTGGCGGATCTGGCTCAGGGTGCTCACACTCCTTGTTGAAGTAAAAGATGGTGTGATCTATGGGAAACATCTTGGTATAACACTCATCTCTCTCGATGGGCTCTATAGGGACCACATCTTCTTGGGGACCATCAAATATTCGAATGATCCAATCTAGGTTTGCTTCCATCTATTGGAATTCCCCAAAATCTTCATCGAAGATATAATCCCCAAAATCTTCATCGAAGATATAATCATCTAGAATATGATCAATCATGAATGAGGTACAAAGTCAGGGTCCAAGTATTCATCATCAGTATCATCACAATCATTGCTCTCCTCATCCTCTTCTTCATACTCAAGAGTGAGTCATTGAAAGGTATGGTTGAAGGAAGAGTTTGAGGTAGAAGGTCTATATCCTAGACTAGAGTGATCATGTGCTTCTCGATATTCAGGCTCAATAATGTGATGTGGACCCTACTCATGTCATCCAAGTCTGTATCCCTACTAGTTGACCCTACGAAAATATCGCAAAGGAAAATTTAGGTTGGATAGATATTCTAAATTGGCATTAAACTCTTGTAAGGGTTCCTCATTAGGAGGAGGTGGATCGGATGAAGAATCCACTCCCCCATATATGAAGTTGATCATGTCTAGTTGGGAACCCATTCTGTACACTGCACCTATAGCTAAAGGTGGGTCGCGTGGGTGACCATAATCTCTGATTGACTCAATAGGTGGTGTAACTGTGATACTTTCTATGATGTACTCACCAATGCTTGGATTGGCAAGATGCACTACAACTTGGGATGGTTGGGATGATGATGGCTCAGTGGATGAGGAGGGCGCTTTGATGGTGGCTTGTGGTTTAGGTGGAGGTGATGGCTCCTCTCGGATAGGTGACCCTATCTACGAGATGATGGGTGGTGATGCTTGAGGTGGATTAGGCTTGATGGGATTGTTAGTTGATGGAGTGGGTTGAGCTAAAAATATGAATGGTGTTTGTGAAGTGGGTGGTGTGGCTAATGAAGTTGGTGATTGGTTAGTAGGATGATCGAGTGTGATGGAAAAATGAAATGTGGTGGATGAGGGTTGACTAGAGATGACGCTTTTGGATGCAAAAGTAGGATCAACTATCGATAATTCCTTTAGGATGGGGGATTTTGATGAAGTGATGTTAGTGGGAGTGGTTCAGATGATGAGTGGTTGAATGGAGAGGTGGGTGGATGGAAGCAATGGCTCATAAGGATTTGAGATCAAGTTGCAGTATTTAAAAGGCTCTATGTCTACTTGGATGCAATGTACTTTACCCTCATGTACATATTTTAGACATTGGTGTAATGTCGAGGGCACACACTTCATCTCCATGATCCAAGGGCATCCAAGAAGTATGTTGTATTGCATCACCCCTTCCAAGATGTGGAAGAGTACATGAATAGTCTTCACCCCCATGGTGACAGGAAGAACTACGTTCCCCACAGTTGAGCATAAAGCATCATTAAAGGCCCTTAAGGTGAAGGTGGATGATGTAATGTGGGATGATGGTAGGTTAAGGTGCTTGATGGTAGGAGTGGTAATGAGGTTGATGGAGGAGTTGGTATCAATAAGTACCCTCTTGAATGGCTTCCTATCAATATGAGTGACTATGTGCAATGGAGGATCTGGTAAATCTGATGATACACTCTTCTCCTCAAAGTCATAAAATACTATCGAGGGCTCCATGCATTTTTGTACACTCCCCACAAAGGTGTTGAAGGCATTAGGGTCTTTTGATTGTACTTGGATGGATTTTAGAATCTCCATCAATGCCTCATGATGTGGGGGAGACTATTGTATTAGCTCATAAATTGATAGTTTTATTGATGCCATTTTCAAACTCTGTGTTAACCGACTGCCTAGGGTGATGGTTGGGTGAGATGGATTACTTGGATTATGGATGGGTGGAGGTGGAATGGATGGCCCTAGTTGTATGGGCACACTAGGTTGTGTTGCAGGAGCTTGGGTTGTGTGATTCACTTGTCTCTGCCCATGGGTGACCACACTGATAGCCCCTACAAAACCTTGGTATAGTTGAGACACATAGTTCACTTGGTTGGGAGGAACTGTAGAAGTTGATGCTCCCATTGCTTGTTGATTTACCTCATGATGAGGCAAAGGTGTCTGATAAATTCTAAGGTTCTGATTAGGTTGGGCTAGTGGATTGTCGACTTTGATCTTTCTCGCTTCTAATAAATCTTGCACAATACCTTTAAACCCATGGCAAGTTTTGACGTCATGCCCTTTTTGTCGATGATAGATGCAATATAAATGATCTCTATAGGCCTTTGATTTTGGCTTGCTAGGGTCTTCGAGTTTAATCTTTGGTAGCATAAAAAGTTGTGTCACATACAATTTTTGAAAGATAGATGAGTAGGGCTCTTGCAATGGTGTGTAATTGCGTTTGGGCCTAAAATGATGTTGTTGCATTTTTATAGGTTGTGTTTGGTTCTGTACCTACTGTGGGGGTGGAACCACTTGATAATTCAATTGTTGTGGTTGTTGTTGTTGATGTTGGGGTTGTTGGATCTAAACTTGGGCTTGTTGATTTGACTGTGAAGGTTGGCCCAAGACTATCTGATTAACCTGTGTGGCCTTGGACTGGTCATGGTTATTCCCCTTTTGGTTCTTATTTTACCACTCTTTTTTCTTAGGCTTGATCTCACCCTCTTGAATATTTATTTCCTCTATCACTCTGGCTTGGGTGAGTGCCTCATCGAATGTTCTATACTATTGTAACTGTAGCAACAAAGAGATGGGCTTGGCACAACTCTTCATGAACATTCTTGTTAATTCTATCATGGGGAGGGAGAATGGCAATTTGATCATAACCACCCTCCAATGGTTGCCAAAATCATGGACCGATTCATCATCATATTACTTCAAACTAAGCAGATCGATCAATGTGGTTTTCTTCCTGACATTCAAGGTGAATCGCTCCAGGAATTGGTCCATAAGCTGCTCAAAAGTGTAAACACTCTGATGCGGTAGGTGGTTGTACCAATCTTGGGCTTCTCCCCCAAGTGTTTGAGGAAAGGTGTGTAGCATGAGTGCATCATTGTTTTTGATCCTGAAACACGTATTAACAAATCTTGTCACATGCTCTCAGGGGTCCTCATCCCCCTTAAATGTATCAAACTTTGGCATCTAAAAATTAGTTGGATAAGGTGGTGTGGGTACCGAAGCATGGATCGGGTGATTGAGTAGCTACCGTAAGGTGGGATTTTGATACTACAAACCTGGTGTCTGCATGGCAAGGCTATCAATATGGTTTTATAAGAACTGGAACTTAGGATCTTCCATAGGGTTAAAACCCTGGTTTGCTTGTTGTTATTGGTAATATTGTGCATTGTAAGTGGAATGTGGATGATGGGGGATGTTAGGCTAAAATGCATGATGATATGATGGTTGATGAAGGTTCTGATATTGATGAGGTGATGGGGGCATGTTAGCATGCTGACCTGATGAGTTAGCATACATATGATGAAGTGGGTTAGTTGTTATGGTAGTGGTTGGGGGTGCAATACCCAAGATGGATCTTGGATAAAGGTGTGGGCTTGATGAGAGGTTGATGGTGGGTTTTGATCAATCCTCTACAATTGTTGTTGAGGGTTAGGATTAATGCTATGGTTAGCATTATCCAAGATCATTTGTTGTAGCTGCAAGAAAGCCTATTGCATAGCAATCGTAGATGATGTGGGTACAATCACATATGAAGTGGATGGTTGGGTTGGTTGTGAAGCAACCATATTAGTAGATGTAGGTGGAGGGTAGGTGGCAAAAGGTATTACCATCGAATGAGGGATGATAGGATGTGTGGGGCCCATAGGGGTGGTAGATGGAATGGATGTGGGGACCTACGAAGCGACCTGAGTTGATGCTTCATAAAGGGGGTTGGTGCAAATGATGTTTTGATGTGGCAAGGTGATGGGTGGTTGGCTAGATGATGATGGGTGACTAGCCAAGGTGGCAGCAGTTGGCTCAAAAAGTGGATTCATGAAGGGTGGGTTGAACTGTTGTGGGTGTGTGAAGGTAGACTCCTGATGTAATGATGGCATGGTATGAGATGGGATGGTAATTGGTGGCAATGATGGAAAAACCATACTAGCTGCATTCAGGTACATCCTAACGGTATCCATATCTGCAAGTGTGACATGACCATCCATTGGTGTGGGTGGCTCACTCCTAGGAGTCTCAGGAATAGTAGTATGGGTAGCCCTATGCATGATGTCTCTATCTAAAATAGGGGCACTACTGGAGGGCCCTGCATTTAAGTTTTGGGACATATTAGGGACTACACTAACTTGCCCTACCATCAAAGTGTTAGGGACCTGACTAACCTGAGATGGATCCATAGGGGAAGACAACTGACTCTGAATTAATGCTAACTTTTTGGCCTGACCATGGGTCATTACCATACGCTAAGGTGTGATGATGTGTGAAATGCAAGTGTAAGTGTGTGAATGCATGAGAGAAGCACAATGTAAGACAACACTCAAAGCAAACAAACAAACAAGGTTTTGTTCCTAAGTTCATGCAAAGTTTGATTTTTTTATTTTTGAATTTTTTTTTAAGTTTTGAAAGTTTTTGATTTTTTTTGGAGTTTTGAAAGTTTTTTGATAAAAAAAGAAAAAGTGATGTGCAAAATATTTTTCCTAAGATGAATCTAGGATTTCACCTGTATACTCACAGTGACTAAGCCTGGTGATGAAGTCCAGATAGCCATACCCACCAAAATATGGAGATGAAACCCATATCCGATCAGGGAGCACAGGTCCTACCGATCCTCACCCAACACACCATGGGCAATGATACACCCTCCGAAGAGGAATGCATGCTATTTTCCATGGATAGGATAGTTCTTGGAGTCGACCTTGGCCATGGATAGGGTAATAATATGTTGGTGGTTGGTGATGAAGTCCAACCTGGTGGTGATGAAATCCAACCATTTCCAACATTTAAGTGAGTGTGTGAGGCTTGTTTAAATTATTGTGTTATGCAAACTATGATGCAATTCTGCTTTTATACCTAATGCAGAAAATAGGAAATAGAGAATAGCAAACAATTCAGATCAGGGGTTGAGATTGCTGATTTTAGGTAAGATCTGGTGAAGTTCTATTATTAGGGCCAAACCATGGGTGGGCGGTTGGTTCTGATAAACCATGTTTGCATGGTTTACCAACTGCATGTGCAAGCATTTGGGAGATCCCAACCGTAGGTGTACGGTTCCAACTGAACAATAGAATAGGGTAGACTAGGCCCGAACCCCAAAAATATACCTAAGTTATTTCTAACCTGGCTATGCAAAATGCTCTGTTACCTATCATGCAAATGTAGATCCTTTTATTTTTCTTTTTTATATTTTTATGAATGCTTTAATTGAAAATAAAGATATCTATCCTAAGACCTAAATGCAAACAAGGCACACAGGACAGAGACCTCTAATCTACCTAAATGCAATGCTAAAAACCAAAAATAGAGGAAAAAGGGGTTACAAGGGTACAAACCTATGTTCCTTTCACCGCTCCTTCCAGTCTGCTTCCACCGTAGGTCCACGGTTCCATAATGTTGTAACCACCCACGTGCATTTTGATAGGTGCTCCACCGTAGATGCATGGTTCCATAGATCTACACTACCTATGCACATTTTATCAGGTGATCCACCACAGGTGTGCATGGTTCCTCAAGTCCAAAATCGTAGGTGCATAGTTTCGTAGTAACGGGGCCGAACAACAATAGGTCTTGGATCCACCGATCCGAGATCGAATCTTCATGCGCTTCCAACTCCCAAAACCTGCAATCATAGAGAACATAGATTAGTAAAGTAAATTAAGCAAGGCAAAAACAAATAGGACCCTTAGGGGTCCCACCATGATCATCATTTTCTGTAACCAAAAGAATAACACCAAACATATAACACAAATTGAACACTTGCAATAATAAAAGAATGATCTCTTTTTGTATTAAATAAGGGAGCCTGAATCTCCCAATATTACAATGATCTCTTTTGAATTACCCCAAGTGTATTGGGTGTAATGTTACAATGTAAAAGTGCCCAAATGGTAGAATGTGGTCTTCCAAACAATCAATTGGTGCTCTTCGTCCTTTTTGCTATAGCTCCAAGGGGTGAGTGGGCTTCAAGTATCCAATGTAGGGACCACTCCAGCTTTATCAGCTTCTCCAAAGTACCTATTTCCTACACACATGAAAACCAAATGAGGGTTAGTAGCACCTGCAAATCAAGATATAGAATGCTGCTATAAAACCCTAACTGGAGAAAACATGTAATGCAAAAATAGAGAAAATAAATTAAATGCCTTGCTACAAACATAAACTTTACTGATATGCTTGTCGTGTGCTCTCAGATCTGAGAAAATATAGGCATGCAGTGGCAACTAGAAAAATGTGCACGGGTGGTGGGAAAACTACGTAGATGTAGTTTTGATTGTGAAACCATAGACGTGTGGTGAAGACTGAATGCAAGATTGCTTCAGAAATGGGATCTAGATCTTGGTTCTCCTCGGGATGCATGCAGAGCTCTAGTCCTATTTTGATAGCCTGATGGTACAAATGTTTAGCCTCCTTTGGTGGATGGGGTGAAGGTGCCTTTATAGGCTCCTTAGGGTTTTGGAGGGAAATGAGAGGTGGCAAGCCAGGATTGCCAAGTGGTAATCTTGGGCTACCAAATGGAGGGGGCAGTTAGAGTGAGTCACCCAGGGTGTCTCACTTAACTGGGGTGATGTGGCTGCAAGTGGAGTGTTATGTGGAGGGTTACCCCATGTGAAGGGACAAAGGGGACAAGGGTGTATGAGATGTGGCAAGGGATGTTGGTGAGGTGGCTAGGACACATGTCTAGTGGGTAGGCAGGGTATCCTAGGCTGATTTTCCAGATTTAATAAATCTGGAAAATAGGATAATGTGCAGGATTTTATATACCTAAGTCTAAACTTAGGCATATAAATTTATTATGTAGGATTTGATGTGGGGTGCCAAATGTGATGTTGTGGATGACCAGTTTTTGGTGTCTACATATGCCTCTTTTTGTATCACGTTGTGTGAAACATGATGCGATGCAAAAACCGATGGTACCTATCTTTATTGGATTGATGGACTCAAATATTCTCGATGCACAAGAATTAGTGATTTTGAAAAACTTTGATGATATTTTTTTTTTTCTTACTCCATTTGTGTAACCAAAAGAACAACACCAAATATATAACACAAATTAAACTCTTGATGTAATAAAAGAATGATCTCTTTTTGTATTAAACAGGGGAGCCTGAATCTCCCAATATTACAATGATCTCTTTTGAATTACCCCAAGTGTATTGGGTGCAATATTACAATGTAAAAGTGCCCAAATGGTAGAATGTGGTCTTCCAAACAATCAACTGGTGCTCTTCATCCTTTCTGCTACAACTTCAGAGGGGTGAGTGGGCTTCAAGTATCCAATGCAAGGACCACTCCAACTTTGTCAGCTTCTCCAAAATACATGTTTCCTACACACATGAAAACCAAATGAGGGTTAGTAGCACCTGCAAATCCAGATAAATAATACTGCTATAAAACCCTAACTTAAGAAAACATGTAAGCCTGAAATAAATAAAACAAATTAATTGCCTTGCTGCAAGTATAAAATTTTTACTGATATGCTTATCGTCTACTCTCGGATTTGAGAAACCGCAGGTATGTGGTGGTGACTGAAAAAATGTGTACAGGTGATGGAGAAACCATGCAAATACGATTTCTACTATGAAACCACAGACGTGCAATGAATATTGAACGTAAGATTGCTTTAGAAATAGACCTCCAAGCTCTAGATCTTAGTTCTCCTTAGGATGCATTCAGAGCTCTAGTCCTATTCCAACAGCCTGACAGTACAAATGTTCAGCCTCCTTTGGTGTATGGGGTGAAGGTACCTTTATAGGATCCTTAGGGTTTATGAGGGAAATGATATTTGGTAAGCCAGGATTACCAAGTGGTAATCTTGGACTGCCAAATGGAGGGGGTAGTTAGAGTGAGTCACCTAGGGTGTCTCACTTAACTAGTGTGATGTGGCTACAAGTGGAGTGCTATGTGGAGGGTTACCCCATGTGAATGGGACAAGGGGACACGGGTGTATGAGATGAGACAAGGGATGCTAGTGAGGTGGCTAGGACACATGTCTAGTGGCTATGCAGAGTATCCTAGGCTGATTTTCTAGATTTAATAAATATGGAAAATAGGATAATATGCAAGATTTTATACACCTAAGTTTGAACTTAGGTATATAAGTTTATTATAAGGATTTTATGTGGGGGAATGACCATTTTTTGGTGTCTAAAAGAGGGATCTCACATCTAATACCTAGAATTACAATATCTTGATCTCGTGTTTATGGACATACACTCAAAAGACAAATTGCTCTAATACCATTGATCTAAACCTTAGGATTTTGACTAATTCAAAACTTAGAATTTGAAATTAAGGAAGAACATGAAAGGGTGCAATTCAAAAATAACAAAGTATAGCAAAATATAACACAAAGAATATACAACCAAAATAGCATAATAATTGTATTGCTCAAAAAACATTGTACAATGCAAGTAATCTTTGAGAAGAGATGTGAGTCTATAACTTTGCATCCATTACTCATGTTTTTTACAGTCAGGGGTGAATCTCTCTTTATATAAGAATCGATGTATTGGAAATCCATCATATTGGATATGGAAGGTCATCCATATGGAAATGTAGTGGTTCACCTTCATGAGTTAGAAGGTCACCCATATGAAAATGTGGTGATTCACCTTCCATGAGTTACAAAGTGCATATTAAATGAAATTTAGATACATGTGACTTTTCCTTTTGTGTTTTTTCTTTACTAATATGTCAACATATCTAGATATGCATTTTGGCTATGAAAATCTAAAAATGGAAAATTACTATTTTTAGTAAGTATTTTTTTTGCATTTTTTAGGGCCTTTGGAGCATTTTTTCATAAACATGTTGATAACTTCATCTATGGCAGAGTTCCAAATAAAAAATTTTGTTGTCTCTAATATTTCCCACGCTTTTAGAACAGATCAAAACATAGCCCCAAGCAAAAAATTATACCCCTAACAATGCGGTTAGGATCAAAAATAGTTTTTTGGACATATTTTAGCATAGAGCCATGTTGCAAAAAGATCACATGCCTAGATCATTCATACCCCTTAAAAAGCATTGGTCCCCATTTGGTCAACGTTTGATCTTAGGTGTAAAAAGTGTTTCTTTATCTAATTTTTCATGAGTCATTCCCCTTAGTGACGAAGTTGTCCTACCTTGACCACTCTATACATTTGAATGGACTATCTTCTAGTGGTGCTAGTCCATGTATCAATAATATGATCTTCCTCCACTATTTCTAAGTTGTCTGGATTTAGTTCTTTAATGTCCACCTATTTTGCAACTATAGAAGTGTGCAACAGAGGTGGATGATACAACTAAAAAAGTTCAACATTGAAGATTGGATGCAAACCAATATAATATGGAAGATTCAATTCGAAGGTATTGTCTTCCACTTTCTTGGTGATAGTGTATGATCCATAGTGAAGAGGTGTGATCTTCCTATGAGGTCCTACATGTCTCTCTTTCTTAACCCAATGTTGGTCATGGAGTTGCTAGTAATTTTATTAGTCTCTTCCAAGAGTTCATGGACCTATTACTCAATGTGTTGAATATGTTTCATAAACCATCCCATATTATTTGCTTCTTATCCATTAGGTGAGTACTCCATGGGTTACATAAGGATAGGTACATCAATGGGTGCCAAGGGTTGGAACCCAAAACAAACATGAAATAGGTTGTGTTTGGTAGAGCTATCTAGAGCTCAATTGTACCCATGCTAAATGTAGAGGAGGCTCTCATCCCATGTGTGTGGATGCTTAGAATTATACATTTAAAGAAGATGTACAATCAATCAATTCACAACTTCTATCTAGACATCAGTCTAAGGATGGAAGGTTGTGGACATGGTCAACTTGGTGTCCATCATGCTCCATAGGATGGACCAAAAAATACTTAGAAATCTAATATCCATGTTAGATACAATGGACTTTGGCAAGCCAAAGTTGAGCCATACATGACTAAAATAAATCTTAACAATATCCTTAGTTGAAATGGAAATCTTATAAGTAATCATGATAGCCATTATAAAAAAAAAAATCAACTACTATACAAACACAATCATTACCATGATTAGATGTTTAAAAACTTGAGAGGAAATCCATGGATACAAACTCTCAATGCTTGGATGGCACTAACAATGGTGTATACAATCCCTAGTTCTTATTGTTTGATTTAGGAATAGTGCAACAATTACATGACTTGATGTACCTCTCAGCATCATTCCTCATCTTGGGTTAATAGAAGTATTGCCAACGTTTTTCCATCCCAAAGTGACCTACTACTTTGTTGAGTGTTCTTCCCAAATCATATTTGAGAGCTCACTAGCTAGTACAAAAATATGTCCCATGTGGCAAAGGAGATTACCTTGCAAATAAAAATAAAAAATATTCTTTCCCATAAGAAGAAATTTATATGCATTTGCCAAATCATAATATACTTCATAGAAGGTGGATTAATTAGAAGTACCATACCCACATGAATCAATAATAATGATGAGTGATATAATTGGAGGTTGGCTCAAACAATATGCTACTAAATTGGCATTCTCTTTCTTATGCTTGATGATAAAATAAAACTGATATAGATGTGGCCCAATTTTGGTGTCTTGTATCCCTTAGCTTACTTTGCATCTGAATGAACTCTAAAGGTTTTTTATCTATGTGGATGATGGTTTCCTTTCCCAAGATATAATGCTTCTATTATTTACATGCTTGAACAATGGTATAAAGCTCTTTGTCGTATGTGGGGTATTTTTGAATTACTTCATTAAATGTTTCACTATGATAGGTAGCTGAATGAATGTCCATGCTATGTGAGAAAAACTCCCAATGCATACTCTGATGCATTAGTCATCACCTCAAAAGGTTGATGTGGATCAGGTAGAGAAAGTGTAGGATCTTAACATAATTGGTCCTTCAACCTTTTAAATGTCCTATGTTGTGTATCTTCCCAATGGAACTTAGATTTGGTACCTCCTTTGTTCACTTGGTGTAGTGGCCAAGAAATGTGTGAGAACCGTAATACATATATTTAATAGAAATTTGCAATACCCAATAAACTACAAAGATCTATTAAAGTCCTTGAGGTAGACCTATCTCTAATTACCTAAATATGCTTAGGATCAACATGGACTCCCTCTTTGTGAACAACATACCTAAGGTACTAAATTTTCATCGTGTCAAATTAGCACTTCTCTAAATTAGCATATAGTTTGTCTTAGAAGAATCTAAAGCACCCATAAAACATATTGTAGATGTTCCTCCCATGTATTACTATAGATGAGGATTTCATCTAAGTAGACTACCATAAATGAGCTGGTATAGGAATGTTGGACGTCATCTATTATCCTCATCAATGCGGCAAGTGCATTGGTCAAGCCAAAAGGCAGAGCCATCCAGTCAAATAAACTCTCCTTGTATTTAAATGTAGTTTTCCACACTTTAGTGGGTCTATGGGCATTTGATAATATCTATATTTGAAATCAATTTTGGTGCACTTTACACCACAAGGCTAGTCCAGCAAGTCATCTATCTAAGAGAGTGGATAGTGGTTCTTTGCACTGATTTTCTTCAAAGCTTTGTAGTCAATATACAGTCTCCATGTTCTATTTTTCTTTAGATCCAAGACAATTGGACCACCACATGATGAAGTAATCGGTATAATGTGTACCTTTTGAATTGATTCTTGGATCTACCTCTTGATTTCATCATTTTCAAGGACTAATTTACCATAAACATGCACATTAGGCAAACAAGAATTGAGAATTAAATCAATGGAATGCTTTACCTTGTAATGAAGTGAAACCCCAATTGGTGACTTGAAAACGTTATCATATTCTACTAGATTTGTTTTGTTTGCTTCTGCTATGCAGGACTTGCAATTGATGTGGTGATGGTCTTCTTTCTACTTTGTGGCTTAATCATCAAAAAAATGAATTTTCTTGTTTTAGCTATCATATTTATGCATTGTTTAGAACTGGTTAAGGAAACAATACCTCTAGGATCCTACAACACTGACCTCCAATAGTGATTATGACCATTTAGGGGCTAGACTCATATACACCATGTCTCTTCTACATAAATTGTTGGCCAAAATCACATCATAAACATCTAAGGGTACAATATTGCAAAAAAGTTCATCTTTGAAGGCTTTATGAAATAAGAGAGGAGACATTGTTGAGTGACACAAATGTCTTTCCTCTACTGAAATTATACAATATTATATGGTTGTGGGTGTGGTGTGATAAGAAGATGCAAATCCTTCACCATTTGAGTATAAATCATATTCTTTTGACTCCTACTATAACAACCCTCCTTGGCATAACTTGATTTTGATACGAATTATGTATAGATGTGTGGATATCTAATGCATGTTCTTATTTCCATGTTATCAAAATTTGTTGGTATTGCATTTTATGCTTTACTTGAAATATATATAGAATATGGTATTGTTGATGAACTCTTTGGATGTAGGACCAGGTACTCTCATCGGTGGATTGATAAGGGACAACCACCAGAGTTGAGAGAAAAATATGGGAAATGATGGTGATGACTTGTTCATCGACAACTCAAGGGTAAGATAATGCCCTTCATGTAGATGCATTTGCATATATGTTGTTTGAACACCCATTGGGCAAAGAATTTATTATTGCAAGGGAGTCCTCCTTAGTAGATAGGCGATATCATTGATTATCTTTAAAGAACCACCTACTCAAGGAAAAAATGGGTGTAGTATTGAAATGCTTGATTCTTGATGGCTTTATCTGGCTTGGCAAGAGCCTTTGTTTGTTGTTTGATATTGATGCTAGTGGTTGATATTAGCACTCAATAGTATCCAATTGATGGATAATTATTATTTTTCTAATGTTAGTAGCTTTTCAAAAAGGGATTAATAAGAAAGGATTTATTAAGCTATTAATCCAAAGAACATTAGAATACTAATGATTAAGCCTTTCTTTGGTAATTATTAATGTGGGATTAACTAAATTAACCATGATTGCATGACTTGAATTAAAATAGCATTATGCTTGGAATATATGATAAATGGCAAATATTGCATTAATGTATCTTGAGTGAAAATGTTCTCTTACGGTATGAATGCTGGAAGCTTCGTCTTGGGTTAAAGGAAATCATATTTGAACTCTAAAGAAGAGGGGATTTGGAGGTTAGCAGTAGAGGAAAAACGATGCAAGGAGCAAGTTGTGTTGGTGAACTTTCGAGCCTATGAGCAAATATAGTGAGTAACATGGTTGAACCTTGTTTGCTTGGTATTAGTTATTTTGGTATTCTTTTGCTTGTGTTCACTTATTGGGAATCACTGCCTGGTTCTTTCTCTTCGGATGTGTTAAGCTACTTTTCTCTATGTTGTGCTTAGTGATAAATGCTTGATTATTGCTTGCTCTAGGCTTGAGTTTGGTGCTAAAGTTATTAATATTTAGACTCCAAACTTAGTTTTTCTATAAATAGAGTTGGTATCCTTTGAACCCCCTTACAGTGTCAAATTGATGGGTCATTGTATGCCTTAGATCTGTTGATTAATAATAGGTTTGTAATTGTATTTCCAAGGTAAACTTTAATGCTCATATCTACACGTTTTTACCCTAGAAGATGATTGTTGAGTCTTAGGGATAAAACGTCATTGTGTGTGATTTATATGAATCTTGTTGTATGTCTATTACTCTAAACGTGGATGTTAGTAATTGTGGTAGTGTGTAGGGGAGCTTTTTCGAGTTACGGGTGTAATTGGCTCTAGAGAATTCCTAGAAGGTGATGTAGTTATGTTTGAGCCTAAGCATCGAATGTTTGATGTTAATATTATTATAGTTGGTCATGAGGTCACTAGAAGTGTATTAGGCTTTAGAAATTATTTACTTGCCCTTAACTTAAGTCTTGCAAATGTTAAGGGAGGTTTAAGAGTTTTAGCTTTTATTTTCTTCTGTTTTGTTGGGCAGAAGCTTGTGGTGTCATGCATGTGAAGTATGTTAGTTTTGATGCCTTTTTTAAATAATAAATATATGTATATATATGGACATATATATATATATATATATATATGACTTCATTTGATTGGTGAATGGTTTCAAAGTGAAGATTTTGTCTGTAAACTTTAATGCTCATATCTACACGTTTTTACCCTAGAAGATGATTGTTGAGTCTTAGGGATAAAATGTCATTGTGTGTGATTTATATGAATCTTGTTGTATGTCTATTACTCTAAACGTGGATGTTAGTAATTGTGGTAGTGTGTAGGGGAGCTTTTTCGAGTTACGGGTGTAACTAGCTCTAGAGAATTCCTAGAAGGTGATGTAGTTATGTTTGAGCCTAAGCATCAAATGTTTGATGTTAATATTATTATAGTTGGTCATGATGTCACTAGAAGTGTATTAGGCTTTAGAAATTATTTACTTGCCCTTAACTTAAGTCTTGCAAATGTTAAGGAAGTTTAAAATTTTTAGCTTTTATTTTCTTCCGTGTTGTTGGCCGATGCTTGTGGTGTCGTGCACGTGAAGTATGTTAGTTTTGATGCCCTTTTTAAATAATAAATATATGTATATATATGGACTATATATATATATATATATATATATATATATATATATATATATATATATATATATATATATATATATATATATATATATGACTTCATTTGATTGGTGAATGGTTTCAAAGTGAAGAGTTTGTCTGTAAACTTTAATGCTCATATCTACACGTTTTTACCCTAGAAGATGATTGTTGAGTCTTAGGGATAAAATGTCATTGTGTGTGATTTATATGAATCTTGTTGTATGTCTATTACTCTAAACGTGGATGTTAGTAATTGTGGTAGTGTGTAGGGGAGCTTTTTCGAGTTACGGGTGTAACTGGCTCTAGAGAATTCCTAGAAGGTGATGTAGTTATGTTTGAGCCTAAGCATCGAATGTTTGATGTTAATATTATTATAGTTGGTCATGAGGTCACTAGAAGTGTATTAGGCTTTAGAAATTATTTACTTGCCCTTAACTTAAGTCTTGCAAATGTTAAGGAAGTTTAAAATTTTTAGCTTTTATTTTCTTCTGTGTTGTTGGCCAGTGCTTGTGGTGTCGTGCATGTGAAGTATGTTAGTTTTGATGTCTTTTTTAAATAATAAATATATGTATATATATGGACATATATATATATGACTTCATTTGATTGGTGAATGGTTTCAAAGTGAAGAGTTTGTTTGTATTCTTTGGGGAATAAAGAAATCTAGTCATACTTTTCTTATATGTTATTTGCAATCATTGATAAGAGAGGTTAAACATATTTTAGTTATAATGTTTATTCAATGATACTATGCATGTATTAATCAAGTTGTAATGAAATATGGACTTGCTATGTTGTTTGGTTATGACATAAGAAGATAGAGATATTTTAGTTAATTATTATTTATTGATGAATAAAGAAGGTTAGAGATCTTTAATCTTCGTTGGTTATTTATTTGAGTAATAAGGAAAGTTAGAAATCTTTGATTGTAATGTTGCATTCTTTCTTTGATTATAAGAAAAGAAAAAGATTTTATTGCTTGTTATTAAAGGAAAAAGAGTTTTGATTTGTGGGTGAAGATTTATAAAGGTTTTTTGAGGCTTGTGTAGATAGGATAACCTTTATAGAGAGAAGTATGGGATTATCTCATTGTTGCTTGAATTGTATTTTGCATGGATGTTTGCATATACATAGAGCATGTTAAGTTGCATTGCATTAAGAGCTATCTTGATTGCTAATATCTCTCAAAGCTCATTTGAATTCCTTCATTAAGAGGATCGTGAAGAGAAGATGGTCCAAAGGACATTTGGGCGTACTTGCTATAATGTATTTGGGAATTAAAAATTATGTAAATGAGATTTTTTTTATGTAACCAATTGTATAATTGCTTTATCATGAATATTAAAGCTTGAAAGTCTTTATAAATTGTATGAATGGTGTAACTTGGAATGAATGAATTCATAAGCTAGTTTTGATCTCTTTGGATGATGCTTTTGCTATGAAAAGGAAAGAGAATTGTATGTTAGCATAAATTTAATAAAGGATGCTTATAAGCTTGAAATTTTGTAGATGTTTATGCTGACCTCATGTTGGAAGATAGTTTTATATTCATGTTTTATCAAAGCAAGATGTTCTTTCATGCAAATTGGTGGTAATATGTGTAGTTAGTTTTGGTTATAACTAAGCATGTTTCCATTATAGCACTTTTATGCAATTGAGAGATATGTTAATATTGGTTAAATGAACCTTGGGAAGGGTATTCTTGGGGTTGTGATCTAGATCCCTTTTAGTATCCTTGAGTCAAAGATTTAACCCAATCCTAGGAGGAGTTGCGGGTATGCAATAACCAAGTAGAGGTGAGTTCTAGGAGTTGTGGGAATGCAATAGCTAGGATCTCATGAATCTAGGAGTTGCAAGAATGCAATAGCGAAACACTCATAATTAGTAGAATTAATTATGAGTCGGATGTGGTGGTACCCTAAAAAATGAGGTTAGGGACCATGCTCATTCCCAATGGAGCAATGATGACCTTAGTTAGCTTGCAAAGGTGAGGTAGCTAAGCACCAAGGCTTTACACCAAAATAACCTCCATAGACAAAATTATGGAAAGGTTAGGGAATAGGCATCCCCCTTTAAGTTTTATGGGCCTTAAAGGATAATTCCTATGATGTGGTCAAATTGTCCTATGTCGGGTAGGGCATAGAAAATATGGGGGGACCACTTTGGCATCCTTATAAACAATGAGGTTTAGTAAGGTGAACCCCAAAAATACGGGATTTTTGCCACTCCTGTCCACTTGAGTGTCATCTGCAATGACATTAGACTCAAAAGTGGTGAAGCCTTGAGAATTTTATAAATAATATTGGGACACTTTGCGAATCCTCCTTGTTATATATATATATATATATATATATATATATATATATATATATATATATATATATATATATATATATATATATATATATATATATATATATATATATATGTATATGTATATATATATATGTATGTATCGAGTTGGTTTTTGCGGGGGTTGTTATACCTACTATCAATAATGAAATGAATGGTTTATCCTTGATCCACATTTGTGAGTGAAACATACATTCCTTGTCTTATGAATCCTCTAGTGTAGAATGTGTGGTGGTAATATTCACATTTGGTTTGGCTTCCATGATTCACTTCCCTCTATTCTCAGCCTATGGACATAGAGGTGGTGGTGTAGTGGATGTAGAGGGTAGCAACTTAGCAAATAATGATTGAATTGCTTGATACTTCTCCCTTAAATGGTATTGCTCTTGTAATAATTTCACCACTTGCCACTCTTGGCCTTCAGGGTAATATTATCGTAGAAGTTTTTTTATGCATCCAATTTTGGTTTTAGGGGTGACCCCCTTTATCCTAATTCTTTGGAAAGTCACTCTTGTATTTCTTTGGCTAGCACTTAGTATTCTAGTTTTTGTTTTGTTTCAATTGGTTATATGGGATGGAAATGGACCCCACCCATATTACATCATCACCACATAGTGGTATTAGCACAAATCTTGGATATGATCCATGTATTTCTTGGAAAGATTTGAACCTAAGTCTCCTTAAATGTTGAGAAAATCAAACCGATTAAGCTAATGATATTTGATTAAAAAAATTAGGGTAAAGCATGGGTTTTTAAAATGGGATTTGGTCCCCTTGTACTAGGGTTTGAACTTGGATCTCTTGGATGAAAACCCAAAGATATACCATGTAGTGAATTCTCACTACACTAAAATTTTACCTTGAAATAAGAAGAGAGATAAGAAAGGAGTAAAAGATGAAGGGTCATATGAAGCATGAAAAAAATACCAATAAAAAAGTTCCAAGAATTGGATAAGCAGAAAGTCCCAAAAAGTATTTGGGTGTCCAAAATTTAAAGCTTTTAAAAGGTTTGATAGGAAACCAAAGAAAAATTCTTGATGCATAAAAGTTTCAAGGTCAAATACTAATTGAAGTCGTAAGGTTGAAAGATGAAAAACTTCGATGTTAGGTCAAGATAAAATATTTGAATGCTAAAAACACCTATGCTCCACCCTCACCCTTGAACCCTCGCATCGAGGGTTGATGGCCCCCCATACCCCCCAGTTGAGGTTGTAACTTTAGATCCTACACATTGTACTAAGGTGTACAATCTTTTGAGAAGTATAGTTTTTCACCTATAAAGAAAATGTGCCAAAGCAGATAAGTGGTTGGTGTAATAAATACAATGGCATGGAAGTTGTAACAAAAGCAACCTCAAACCTAGCACATTAATTGTAAAGATATTTTATACTCAGACTCTAGGGATCCCCAAAATGGGTAGCTATCAATGAGAGTAGTTGAACATCCAAGGGCTCAAATAACCTAGCATTAGTGGTTACAGACCTAGAAAACTTAAAGGAAAGTAGCAAATTCAATCAAGATATGACCCAACACCAAGAGCAGTAATCACCTTGAAATATCTACATAGTTTTAGATGGGAACTCTCCCTAATTGTAATCTATATATAGTAGTAGTTTTAGCATTGTAAAGGATCGACAAGTTTACATTTGTAGTATTTTTAAGCTTTCCTTTAATTTCTTTATGTAGAATAGTTGATTCCTAAGCGATTTGTGTGCAAATCGAACCCTCACTTTTGTTAGAGTAATATTCCATCATTTGGGATATTTACCTCTTTTCCTACATTAGGTAGAATTTATTTACTACATGGTAAAAAGTAGCTTGTTACTTTTTACCACTAGTATTTACTTTTACTATTTACGTAGTTAGTCATTGTAGTCAATTTGACTACGTTGTTGATTAGGTTAGTTGTTAGCATCATTTTTTAAATGGTTAGCTAGCTTTAGGGTGAGAGAACCTATAACGTGTTTGTTAGCGTTAGTTTAGGATAATATTTTACATATTATTCTAAGGCTATTCATAGCCTATTGTTTTCCTATTTAACCCCACCATTTGAATAATATTTCTAATGCTTATGAATTGATTTATTTTGTTTGAACTTACCTTTTCTAACATTGGCATCAAAGCCATGGTGACCTACCTAGACAAGATGAGCCTCTACGGGCAATAAGACTCTCCATTCTAGTTGCACAAAAATTGAGGCAAGGTGGCACTGGCATGCATCTCAAGACAAGGGATCTACTCTCTAGCATGATTCCCAAGGCGGTGATCTACTGAGTTGGCAGGACCCGCAAGTATGGAAACTGAGGTGCTGGTGATCTACTAAGATGGTAGGACCCATAGGCATGGAAATCGAGGTGCTAACCTGGTAGTTGAGGTAGCCTGTTGACGTGGCATCGATGCGGATATCGAGACCACCTGTTGATGTGGCATGGGTGTGGATCTCGAGACTACCACTGACATGGCACCAATGTGGATCATGAGACTGCCTGTTGATGTGACATCAACGTAGATCTTGAGACCATCGTTGATGTGGCGGTATGCGATTGGTTGTCCTGTCCTCTACGCTAGCTGACGTGGCAAACTCTGACTGGTTGTCCTACACAGCAAAAATAGGTTTGATAAATTCTTGATTGTCTGTAGGCAATCACTTTACAAATAGTGGGTTCATGTTTTTATTTACATCCCAATCACCCCGTCTAGTCGATGTGGGATAATAAGAGCCCACAACAAAGCTCTTTGCTTCGCATCGAGCGCAAAGCATTTTTTTTTCTTGCTTCACACTTGACATGAAGCACTAAAGGTAACCGCGTGCTACCTAGCTTTAGGATCATCCAGGTAGCATGAATGACTACCATTCTCCAATGAAGGCGGACTCCTGCGAAGACGTGGGATCGACCCCCCACAGGGTCACCAAAGCAAAACAACATTTTTTTTATCAATGTTTTTTGTTAAAAAAAAATGCAAGGTAACATTTTTTATTTTTTTTGTGATTTTTTTTTCAGTATTTTTATTAATAATTTAATAAATTTTGTTTCAAATCATATTTTTGAAAGATTATCATGATTTTTAACCAAAAATTTTTTATTATTAATTCAATTGATGCTAAAATTAATTAGAAAATTGCATTAAAATAGAAAATTAAAAGGTTTTTTTTTGCAACTACAAGAATTACATGTTTTCTTGTTTTCTCCACAATTGGGGATAAATAGACAAGAAAGAAGACACAATTTTGTTGCAAATTATGAGACTCCTAACAACTTTTGTTTTGAGAGAACATGTTTTGTCTCATGAAAAATAGACCTTGGATCCTGAAGACTCTTCGTCGTCCAAAGTGAAATGGTGTTTAAACCTTGTTAATTTTGAAAAACAATCCAAGGGGGGACAAAATCAAGCAATTTGATTCTTTCTTGCCAAATTGGAACACAAGGTCACATAAATTTTGCAATTTCAAAAGGCAATAGTGCATTTGCAATATCAAAAGACAATTTTGCATTTGCACTTCTTTTTGCAAAATTAGGAGACCTAAATTCTTCTCAAAAGCCTTGTTAATTTAGCAAACAATGAAGGATAAAACTTGAATTATTTTTGCCAAATTCTAACACAAGGAGACACAAAAATTTGCAAAACATCAAAATTTGAAACTATGCATTTGTTTTCTCCAAGGGGGAGATATTGAAGACCTTGAATCCATCAAAACCAAGTCGTGTGTCAACTAGTTCTGGAAGTCTTTCAAATGCGGGTTGTATGTTGACTTGACTTGAAAGGAGTGCTATTTTATTAATTTTGTAAAACAAAGGGGGAAGACAAGAAATTCTATTTTCTTTTGCAAAATTGTAACACAAAGTGAGGAGCACTTAAAACAAAATCAAAACTTGTTAATTTTTCAAAACATAAAAAGAAAGATAATTGTTTTATGCCACATAATTTGTAAAATTAGAAAACAAGAAGAGACATAACAAATCAAATTTTTTCACAACACAAATCAAAATTTTGTTGCAAAAGTTAAGTAAATAAGGTGCATTTTCGATATTACTTGACACCTTCATTTCAAATTGGTAAAATTAGGTGCATTTTCGGTTGCATCCGACACCTATGTGATAAGAATTTTGTGGGCATTCTTGTTTGATTATTGCATTATTTTTTGCAATTATAAGTCATAAAATCAAGAACATTCATAACCCCAAAATTTCACAATAATTTGTGTAATTCATTTGCACAAATATAAGCCATTTGTAAAATTGATATTCTCTCCTTAAAGATACCCCTAATTCACTCTTATTTGTTTGGCTCAATATTCTCAAACTGATTATTCCTCTTCAAGAGGATTTTTAGGCAGGTGTCATTAAATATATTTTTGAGTGAATTCTCTTTCACCTCTTATTTTTTTGGCTTAAATATCCTCAAACTAATCATCTTTCTTCAAAGAGAGTTTTCAGGAAGGTGCCATTAAATACCACTTAAGAGTGAAAGAAAGATCATCTTAGTGCAAATTTTAGAACCTTTTATCATGGCAACTATCAACAAATACTTAAATGATACACAATTGCTTAAAGTTCCTAACTATTCAACATGGGAAACTAAGATGAAAGCCATCCTGACTGTAGAGGAAATGTGGGATCTAGTATATGGCACTGAATCAAGACCCACATCAATAGGAGTAGATCAGAAAGCATGGCATAAAAAGAACAATCGTCTTCTCATGTTGATCCTTCTAGCTACTACTGATGAGATCCAACCTCACATAAGTGAAGCTAAAACTAGTAAAGATGCATGGGATGCACTTTATACCATTTTTGAAGGCAAGAATTAATCAACTATTATAAACCTTCAAACACAACTTCATACACTCCATATGAAGTCGGGAGAATCAATAGAACTATTCCTCTATAGAGTGGCAGAACTGAAGTCAAAGCTAAATGCTTTAGGAGCCAAAGTAGAAGATACTATTATGACTTTAGTAATATTGAGGGATCTTCCTGAATCCTACAAGATGTTAATCACATCCCTTAATGTATCTCAAAGATCGGTCACCTTTGTGGAGTTAATAAATTTACTTCAAACAGAGGAAGCAAATCAACCCCAAAGCGATGAAGTGTCGAACAATACACTTTACTCAAACAATTAGGGTGAAAAGAAGAAAGGAAACTTTCAAAAGGGAGGATCATATTCAAAAGTTAAGGGAAAGAAATCTCAAAAGAAGTTTTGCTCGCATTGTAAAAAGGACAACCATGACACCAATCGGTGTTGGTTTAAAAACAAGCAAAACAAAAATGGCAAAGGCACATCACAAAAGCAAGACAAAGGTAATATTGCTAGTAAAGTGTTTGATTCTAATTCTGATTTTGGTTCAGAATGAGCACTCAAAGTGCCCATGGCTAAAACCATATTGTAAAGGGGAAACAAATTTGTCACCCTAGGCAAGCACTTTTTCCAAAACCTCTTTTTAGGCTTCATAAATATCATAATTTTTTTGTTTGAAGTACTAGCAATAAAGGGGTGATTGTACCTCTTTTAGGCTTTATAAATAGCAAACTCTCTTTGTTTTAAGTACTTGTAACAAAAGGGGGGAATTTTCTAGTGTAAAATTTTCCTAGGAGGCAATATTTGTAAAAACCTTCACAAAGCTTCTTGAGTTGCACATCTTTTGCAATTAAGGGGGGATAAACATTTATTTTCCTACTTCACACAATTTTTTGTAAAAAGAGAAGAAGACTTATAAGGATGCATTTTTGGTAGCGACTGACACCTTAGTCTCACTTCTTTCATAAATTCCATTACAACATGTTTTGCAACAAGGGGGAAACTTATAAGGGTGCATTTTTGGCAGCGACCGACACCTTAGCTACCTTATCAAAAAAAATTGCAAAATCATATTGTAACCGAATGAACCTTGTATGAAGTGATATACTCTACTACACCTAGCGGTTGCAGCGATTGGTTACCCATGCAATCCGGTTGGATGACAAGATTACAATAAGGACATTCATTGATATGAAGACAAAGTGAGGAATGACCCACTTTTTTCTTAGGAGCAGCCAGAGCACTATGACAGAGCAAGAACCAACAGATCAACATCTTTTTTACTATATTGGGACAGTTATATACATTACCCAAATAATGTAATAAGGGGGGATGTTAGAGTAATATTCCATCATTTGGGATATTTACCCTTTTCCTATATTAGGTAGAATTTATTTACTACATGGTAAAAAGTAGCTTGTTACTTTTTACCACTAGTATTTACTTTTACTATTTACCTAGTTAGTCATTGTAGTCAATTTGACTACGTTAGTTGATTAGGTTAGTTGTTAGCATAATTTTCTAAATGGTTAGCTAGCTTTAGGGTGGGAGAACCTATAACACGTTTGTTAGTGTTAGTTTAGGATAATATTTTGCATATTATTCTAAGGCTATTCATAGCCTATTGTTTTCCTATTTAACCCCACCATTTGAATAATATTTCTAATGCTTATGAATTGAATTATTTTGTTTGAACTTACCTTTTCTAATAGCTTTCAGCACAATCCTTTGTAAAAATTTACTTGCATATATATATGGAGGCCTATGTCAATTTTTGGACTATCCATCTATGGTTCTCCTACTGACCCATTTCTATATGTGTGTATGTGTTTGTAGCCTTTTTAAATATTTTGGGTTTTGCTTGCATGTGTGTGTGAGAGGCCTACGTCAATTTTTAGACTAGTCATATTTGGTTCTTTTTTGACCCATTTATTATACGTATATATGTTAGTAAGTCTCGTGTATGCTTAATTGTGTTCAGGAGAGGAAGTGTTCACCACTGGCATGAAGTTCCAGGCCTGTTGTCTAGGGAGATCTTAGTGGATCTTTTGGTGCATCACCTTTTTCTTTTTGTTGAGTTATTTTATTTTTCTATCGTATCCCTTTTCCTCCCCCTGAGTTAAAGTGCACCTAAAATATCACATCCTAATTAGGATTCATCCTCATAATAAACTCTTAGAGCCCCCCTAATTGATCCAAATCCTAAGCTCTCAATTGTGGCCTTGCTATGTCACTTCGTGCAATTCACAATTGTTTCGATCGAGACAATCAGAGACAATAACAATACCACTATGCTATCCCTCATGAGACTCAAAATTTTATGGTAAAACATAGATTTTTTAAAGGTTTCTTGGTCCCCTTGTATTAGAGTTTGAACTTGGGTCTCTTGGATGAAAACCCAAAGATATACCATTATGGTATCCCTCACGGGACTTATTCTATTTTTTGTTATTTGCACCCCTTTTCTATTTTATTTTTGTGCTTTTACTCCAATTTGATAGTAATTTTATATGTCTCTCTTGTCTTGAATTCAAATAGGTCCATGTCCTCTCAAATGTACCATTGTATCCCATTATGATACTTGAGGATTCGATACATTTTGGTATATTGAATACCTAGCTTTGTTGACATTAAATGGAAAGCATCAGTATAATCTTGAATAGTTTGGTCTTTACCTTGACATAAATGTTGCCATCACATGTATTGGTCACCAAAGGATCCCATGGGATCATATTCTTCCTTGATGGCATCCATGAAATTATCCCATGTAAACACTAATTCATCTTCTTTCTCTTATGCGACCCTATTACAATATGCTTCCCACAAAATTTGAATGGGTAATTAAGCTTCCAAGATTTTAAATGTGATTCTTTCACTATTGGTGATTTTATTTACAAAAAAAATATGAATATAACTCATCCAACCAATTTTCGATAGCATCAACATTAATTTTTTCCTTCAAATGTAGGAATATCAAAATTCACCTGCACCTTAAAAGGTGTGGGAGCACTAAACAATTCTAGGACAGTGAGGTTGTGTAGAGGAACTTGTAAAATTTACAATGGGAAGTTGTTGAAGAATTTGAGAAAATTGATCCATTATCTCATTCCTCTCTTGTATGAGGGCTTCATTCAATATTTCTTTTAAAGGATTAAATATCTTAGTGTTGTCCATTTTGGTTATAGCTAAGATCATTTGGAATTATAAGGGAGGTAATAAGGGGGATCTCACATCTAATATCTAGACTTATGATATCCTAATCTCATATTTATGGATACACACTCAAAAGATAGACTACTTTGATACTAATGATCCAAAACTTAGAATTTTGACTGATTTAAAACTCTTAATTTCAAATTAAGAAAGATCATGAAAGAGTGTAATTAAAAAATAAAATAGTTGACTAGAACACAAAAATGTACAAACAAAATAGCAAAACGATTTTCTTGCTCAAAAATAGAGTACAATGCAAGCAATATCTAAGAAGAGATGTAAGGCTATAACATTGCATCCATTACTCATGCCTTTTACAGTCAGGTGTGCATCTCTTTATACAATAATTGATGTATTGGAAATCCATCGTATTGGATATGGAAAGTTACCTAAATGGAAATATGGTGGTTCACCTTCCATGCTTTAGAAGGTCATGCATATGGAAATATGGTAATTCACCTTCCATGAGTTTTGTGCATATTTAATAAAATTTACATACATGTGATTTATCCTTTTGTGTTTTGTCTACTATTGATCTATCAAAATATCTAGAGATGCACTTTGGATATGAAAATATAATAATAGAAAATTACTACTCTTAGTAAGTATTTTGTTTTGCATTTTTTAGGGACTTCAGAGTATTTATTCCACAAATATGTTGACAACTATGTCTATGGTAGAGTTGCCTTTGAAAATTATTGTTCTTTCTCTAATCTTGCCAGTGCTTCTAGAAATAATCAAAACAAAGTCCTAAACAAAACGTTATATCCCTAACAGTGCAATTAGGATAAAATATTAAACTTTTGGGCATTTTTTAACATAAATCCATGATACAAAAATATCACATCCATGGATAATTATTCCTCTACAAAAAGGTCACATGTTTGGATCATTCATCCCTCTTAAAAAGCAATGGTCCCCATTATGTCAACTTTTGTCATTAGGTGCAAAAATTGTTTCTTTATTTGATTTTTCTTGAGCCATTCACCTTGGTCACCAAGTTGTCTTGCCTTGACCACTCTATACATATGAGTAGACTTCCTTCTAGTGGTCCTATTCTATATGTCAATAATATGATCCTTCTCCATTGGTGCTAAGCTAGTTGGATTGAATTTTTCAATGTCCAACTATTCTTCTACTACATAGGTGTCTAACAAAGACAGATGATAGGACTGAAGAAGTTCAACATTGAAGATTGAATGTAAACCAAGATAAGATGGAAGATTCAATTCAAAGGTATTTCTCCCACCTTCTTGGTGATGGTGTATGGTCCATAGCAAAGAGGTATGATCTTCCTATGGGGTCCTACAAGTATCTCTTTCTAAATATGTAACCATACCTTATCTCCAACCTTGAATTGACATGGGACTTGATGTTGGTCATGGCATTACTTGTATTTTTTATTTGTCTTTCCAAGAGGTCATGAACCTATTGTTGGGTGTGCTAATTTATTCCATAAACCATGCTACCTTTTTACTTATTTTTATCCATGATATGAGTACTCCATGGCTTGCACAAGTAGAGCTACATCAACAATGGCCAAGGGATGGAACCCAAAAAAACATGAAATAGGTTGTGTATGGTACAAATATGCAAGGCTTAATTGTACCCATGCTAAATCTAGGTAAGGCTCTCATCCCATGTGCGTGGATTCTTGGAATTGTATATTTGAAGAAGATATACAACTTTTGTTTGGCCATAAATTTGAGGATGGAAGGTTGTGGACATGGTCAACTTGGTGTCCATCATGTTCCATAGGATGGACCAAAAAGTGCTCATAAATTAGGTATCCTTGTCAAAGACAATGGACTTTGACAAGCCAATGTCAATTCAAACATGACTAAAATAAATCTTAGTAGTATCCTTAGCTAAAATGGATTTCTTATAAGGAATCATGATAGATATTTTTTAAAAATGATCAACTACTACAAAAATACAATCATTACCATGCTTATATATAGGTAAACCTGACAAGAAATCCATGGAGATAGATTTTGAAGGCTTCGATGGCACTAGTTATGGTGTATATAACCCTTACTTCTTATTAGTTGGTTTGGATTTAGTGTAGTAGATACATGACTTGATGTATCTCTCGACATCTTTCCTCATCTTGGGACAATAGAACTAATTTTGAAGTATTGCAAATATTTTTTCCATCCCAAAGTTACTTGCTACTTTGCTAAAGTGTGCTTCCCAAATAATCTTTGAATGTTCACTAATTGGTAGACAAATATGTCCCATGTGGTAGAGGAGGTTATCTTACAAATAAAAATCATAAACATGCTTACCCACACAAAGAGCTCTATATACATTTGCAAAATTAGAATCTACTTCATACAAGGTGGACCAATTGGAAGTATCATACCTATAATAATCAAGAATGGTGGTGAGTGCTATGATTAGAGGTCAACTCAAACAATCTACTACTAAATTAACACTCCCTTTCTTATTCTTAATGATCAAATGAAATTGCTATAGATATGTGGCCCACCTTTTATTCCTTAGTTTATTGTGTCTAAATGAACTAAAGAGAACTTTGATCTATGTGGATGATGATTTCCTTGCATAATATATAGTGCTTCTATTGTTTACATTCTTTGAAAATGGCATAGAGCTCTTTGTCGTATGCCAAGTATTTTCAAATTGCTTCATTTAATGTTTCATAGTGATTTATTCAAAGCTTTGTAGTCAATATAGAGTCTCTACATTCCATTCTTTGAAGCTGAGACTATCAGACTGCCACATCGTGAAGCACTTGGTCTAATGTGCCTCTTTTGATTTAGTTATTGGATCTGCCTCTTGGTTTTGATATTTTAGATGATTGATTTGTGATAAATAGACACATGAGGCAAAGGAAAATTGGGAATTAAATTAATGGAATGCTTTACCTCGTAATGAAGTGAAACCCTAATTGGTGACTTGAACAAGTAATCATATTCTACTACAATTTGGTCCATTTACTTCTACTATGCAGGGGCTACAATTGATTTAATGTTGGTTTTCTTTCTACTTTATAGATTGATCATCAAAAAAATATTTTTTCTTGTTTTGCCATCATCTTTGTGCATTGTTTAGCACTGATTAATGAAATAGAGATAGGAGGAGATACCTCTAAGATCGTGTAGCATTGACCTCCAACAGTGATGATTAAACTTCAAGGCTTAGATACATATATACCATACCTCTTCTACATAAATGGTTGGTCAAAAATCACATCACAAACATCCAAGGGTACAACATCACATAAAACTTCATCTTTGAAGGCCTTGATGGCATAAGAGAGGAGATATTGTTGAGTGACATGAATTTCTCTCCCCTATTATGGGTGTGGTATGAGAGGAAGATTCAGATCCTTCACCATATCAACAAAAATTAGATTATTTTGACTCCCACTATCAACAATGACATGTACTAGCTTACCCTTGACCCACATTTGTGAATGAAATAATCATTCATCCTCTTCTGACTCCTCTGGTATAGTGTGGTGGAAATGGTCACATTTGATTTATTTTATATGATCCACTTTCCTCTATCCTTAGCCTATTTATGTGGAGGTACTAGTGGAAATTATGTAAAGGGTTGTGACTCAGTAAAAATGACTAAATTGCTTGACACTCGTCCCTCGAATGTTAGTTGTTCTTGTGATAATCGTACCATTTACCATTCTTGACCTTCAAGGGATTCTTTTCTTGGGAGTATGTTTTCTACTTCCAATTCTAATTTTGGGACTATTCCCCTTTATCTTTATTATTTGGAAAGTCACTCTTTCCTTTCTTTCGATGGTACTTATTTTTATAGTTTTTGTTGTTTGTGCATCTTTTTCTATTTTTGTTTTTGTCTTTCTGTTCTAATTTGACTACAAGTTTATATGCCTCTCCCAATGTCTTAAATTCAAATAGGTCTATGTCCTCTTAAATGCACTATTGTAGCCCACTACAATACTTGAGGATTCAATACCTTTTGGTATCTTGAATACCTAACTTTGTTGCCATTGAGTGGAAAGCATCAATATAATCTTGAATAAATTGGTATTTACCTTAACATAATTGTTGCCATTATATATATTGGTCTTCATAGGCTCCAACAACATAATATTATTACTTGATAGCCTCCATGGAATTATCCCATGTGAACACTAATTCATATTTATTCTCTTCTATGACCCTATTATAATATGGGGAATGAAGCTTTCAAGAGTGCAAAAGTGATTTTCTCACTGTCAATAAATTTCTTTACAGAGAAGTATGAAGATAACTAATCTAACCAATTTTCTATAGCATCAACATTAATTTTTCCTTTTAAAGTAGTAATATCAAAATCCACCTGAACCTTAAAAGGTGTGGAAGCACTTAATGGTGCTAGGGCAGTGAGAGGTTGTGCAAAGGAGGTTGTAAAATTTAAAATGGGAAACCATTGAATATTATAAGCAAATTGATTCATTATCTCATTCATCTATTTTAGGAGAGCTTCATTCAACATCTCCTTGAAAGGATTGATTGTCTTGGTGTTGTCCATTTTGGTTCTTAGTTGAAATTATTTGGAACAAAAAGGGAGGTAATCAAAGGTATCTCATATTTGATACACAAACTTACGATATCCTAATCTTGTGTTTATGGGCATACACTAAAAATACATAACACTTTGATATCATTGATTTGAAACTCAAAATTTTGACTAATTCAAAACTCAAATTTTCAAATTAAGGAAGATCATGAAAGAGTGCAATAAAAAATAACAAAGTATAGCAAACTAGAACACAAGAGTATATAACCAAAATAGCATAATGATTTTATTACTCAAAATATAGAGTACAATGTAAGTAATCTTTGAGGAAGAGATGTGAGGCTATAACATTACATCCACTACTCATGTTTTTTATAGTCAAGGGTACATCTCTCTTTATACAAGAATTAGTGTGTTTGAAATCCACTGTATTGGCTATGGAAGGTCATCCATATGGAAATGTGGTGATTCACATTCCTTTAGTTACAAAGTACATATTAAATAAAATTTACATACATGTGACTTGTCCTTTTGTATTTTTCTTCTACTGATGTGTCAGCATATTTAGAGATGCATTTTAACCATGAAAATCTAAAAATAGAAAATTACTATTCTTGTAACTATTTTGTTTTGAATTTTTAGGGCCTTTAGAGAATTTTCCCACAAACATGTTAACAACTTTGTCTCTACAAAAATTATTGTTCCCTCTCTTATATTTATAGAACAAATAAAAATGGAGTCCCAAGCAAAAAGTTATGCCCTTAACAATGTAGTTAGGATGCAAAAAAAAATTGCTGGGTATTTTAAGCATAAATCCATGTTGTAAAAAGGTCATATGCCTTGATTATTCACCCCACTTGAAAAGTGATGGTCCTCATTGTGTCAACATTTGACATCAGGTGCAAAAATTATTTCTTTATCTAATTTTTCATGAGCCCGTCCCCTTGGTGACCAAGTTGTTATGCCTTGACCACTATGTACATCTAAGTGGATAGCCTTCTAGTGGTCTTGGTCCATGTGTCAAGCATTTTATCCTCCTCCACTAGTGTTAAGATGTCTAGATTGAGTTTTCAATGTCCAACTATTTAGCCTTTACGAAATACACAAGTTTTTATGCTTCATAACCCTTATCATTTTAGTATCTAGGACTTTTTTTTATTTGTTAAGTATCAAATTATATTATGTTTGTTTGATAAAGTAAGAAAAATGAACTAGTTTAGTCTTTAATCACTTACGGGATCAACTAAATCTTCAAGCTTTTCGCATTAAATAAAAATTAAACATAGCCACATTTAGGACTTGTTGCATTCTTCTTGCACCCTTGCCTCTTAAAAGAATAGAGAGAATATCATCTTTTACTTCATCATATAATATCAAAAAGCATTTTAGTTTTAGGTAAACTCAAATTTTTATGAACTCAACATGAAAACCACCATGGGTCCCAAGATCTTGACCAAGATAAATATTTATCAATCTAAAAAAAATTAAACTTTTATCAAGGCCATTAGTATTGTTTGCTTAGATTAGATTACACTACATCTAGATAACAAGAACATAATCAATTATTAGTACTACTAAGGGTCTTCATGATCCTTTGATTTTGTATGAGCTACAAGGCTATATTGGGTATATAGCAATCTTGGGCTACCAACCACCTATATAGGGTCTCACACTTACGCTTAGTAATACATAATTTATAGTGGGCTAGTAACACGTATATTGTAGTGGGCTAGTAAGACGTATGTTGTAGTGGGCTAGTGGGCTAGTGGGAGTCATGGAAGTCATGCATACTTACACCTAGTGGGAGTCACATACCATCTTCGCCATGTATCTAAGTGGTTACTTCCATGTATTATTGGCAACCCATGTATTAACTTTCTCTCATGTATTGATGGGTATATAAAAAGGGATTAGGTATATTACGGCCTTTGGTATGTAACAAGGCCCTTGAGGTATATAGGTCAGATTCAATATATCAAGGAAAAAGGATAATGTTACAAAAACATCTTATCTTTCTTCTATAATCAACTCTATAAGATTTAAAACTTGTTTAATCCAATCATTTCAAACTATAGCCAATAAATGTTACCTAACCTATAGTACTGATCATTAGTTGACCATTAAAACTAACTCTATTATGGAAGGTCATGATGACCAGCCCACCTTTGAGCAATAAGATAAGGTTTCTACACCTTTGGAATCTCTAACCCCTATCCATGATGAGCAATGAAAGGTAGTCTCTCCATTCCACAACTCGCATGGCTTACTTTTTGTACAAGCATAGGAAGGTTTTAAAAACCTTAGGAAAGTTTGTGACACCTAAGGCATATTTGTAAGGGAAGGTTCATTCATATACTATCCCTGACAACCTAAGTCAAATCCTTTGCTATTAAATCAATCGGATCCAACCTTTCAACCTACAAACGCAAACCTTAATGCATCAACTATCATCCTATCATCACCACTTCCATAGATGCTAGGATATAATGTAATATATCTCATATCTCAACAAAGGGGTACAAGCTATAATCCTAATTAGGGTGTACCATCAAGTGTCCCAATCTATATATCTCATATCAACAATCTTCATTTTAATCTCACAATTGTAAGTATGGGTTTCACAAAAAATCCTAATATTTTAATTTTTCATCCTTCATCCTTTAATCCTTTCATCTTAAATACATTAGGAATAGAGCTATTCTGGATTCAACATTGCATTCCCAAGTCTATCAACCTTCTTATATCAACTATCAATAAATTTCTCTTGTCTCTTAGCACATACCTTTTGTGCCATCAAATCCTATTTTTTTCAAACTTCAAACTTTAACTTCTCAACTAGAGCTATTAAAACAACAAATTATTCCCATATAAGGGTCTTCATATAGTCACAAGTACTCTTATGATGACCTATGCAACCAACCCTTAGATCCTTTTTTAGTCAGTCACCCTTTTTCACCCAACTTTGAAACTCCTAAGTTTCAAATATATAAAGGGAAGGAAGATCTTGTCAACCACCTTAGGTTGTTTAGAACCACTTGTAGCAATATTTCTTATGATGAAACATTGCTACTCAAGATATTTCCTAATAGCCTTAATGGCCTTGAATTAGAAAGGTCCTACCAAATACAAAGGCATCCCTTGAAAATATTTAGAGATATTGTTGAAATGTTTGTTAAGCAATTCTCTATCTACGTTGAGAAAAATGTCACTATTAGTGATATATACCAACTCAAACAATCCAAAGATGAGAATTTTATCAAATTCTTAGAAATATGGTGAGCCCTAATGGAGAGATTGCACCTTCCATCTAGAGACCTATTAGACATCTTTATAGGTAACCTTAATGAGAAATTGACCCTCTATTTAGAGATGGCCAATGTATCTTCTTTCAAAGATATGATTTACATAGCCAAGAGAGTAGAGGCCACCCTTGTCAAAATAGGCCAATTAAAAACTAAACCCCATAAAGAGGAAGATAAGTCTTCTTCTAACATGAAGGGGTAGTATAAGAACAAACACATTATAGGTAATGTAATCACAGACTCACACCAAGCCAATAATGTTAGTGTTGTCATAGACCTTAAAAAGCTCCTAGAGAAACCATAACAACAAAATCTGCAATTAAGTACTCTCAACTGGATGAACCCCTTCCAACCATTTTAGATTAACTATTGAAATCCAGAATGGTAGAAATTCCACTCATCAAACCTCTTGGACCAAAAATAAAAAAAAATCCCCTTTGTTTTATCCCATGAGCAATGTGACTTCCACTACATCAATGGTCATATGACTGATAGATGCATGAGCCTTATAAATATGATCCCAAACCTAATTGGAAAAGGTCAAGTTGTTCTCAATAGCTTTGATTCTTAAAATTTTTGATTAAATTCTTGGAATATTTCAAAATCTGCTACCCATTAATAATCAAAATAAAAATGCAACAAATAAGGTCCATTATAGGAATGTCCAACCTCTAAACCACCCAGGTGTTGTAGGTGATTTGGAGAGGAGAGGGCAATCCTCCAAGGGAGATCCCAGGTTCAAATCTCCATCCTACCAAAAAGTTGAATTGGGTATCCAAAATCCAATTGATAATGTTGGTGCCGACAGGGCCGGGTACGACTCTCGGGTGACTTTGACGATGTAGAACCCCCTTTTCGTGGTCTCTCAGACCAAGGCGGCCCCCCCAAGGGGTTTTTCGCTTAAAAAAAAAAAAAAAAAACCTCCAAACCAAAGGATGGTTGGACCACTCTTCTAATAATCCCTATCATATTTATGTTATAACTAGACAACAACACAAAAATCAGCTATCTAATCAACCTTCGACACCTCTTTTTGTTCTTCATGAAATAAAAATTTCTTCCTCCAAAGGACCTCTATTAATCATCCAATTAGGAGTTAAGGCTAAGGGTACTTTTGATTTGCTTCATCAACTTGATATTACCCTAGCCAAAAGCTCCCTTCTTGAGCTTCTTAGGACATATTCAGCCCATGGGGACATTTTAAATTTTTTATTGAACAAGTCATTCCTCAAGATCTCAACTCAAATAATCTTACTTCCATAGTAGGTTCCATTGGTTTTAACCATGCAACTATATAATTCCATGAGGATGATATCCCTCAATCCTCTATGGATGAAGATCTCCCATTATACATTATAGGCCATATTAGTGATAAGTTCATGTGAATCCTATTTGACAATGGTTATTGTCTTAATGTTTGTAGTCTAAGATTTATCATCCATTTTGGGCTAACCAAACAAGATTTGGAGAATTCAATCTTGTTCTAAGGGATTTTGATAATGAGGAATGAGAGGCTAGTGGTACTATAGTCTTATCCCTCAAAGTCAAACCCTACACTCTAAACACTCTCTTCTATGTCATGCCATGTGACTTTACCTACAAAATTCTTCTTGGGAGACCATTGATCCATTAGATGCAAGTCATATTGTTGACTCTCCATCAGTGTCTTAAATATGAATATAGGAGCAATACTTATCATATTACGATTGATTTTGAATTCTTCATCTATTATAAACTAATCAAGGTCAAGAATTCTAAAACATATCTTTTACCATCCCATGGGGAACCTTCTACTACGAAGTCATATCTTATAGACTAAAGAATGTAGGGACTACCTACTAGAAATCCATGACACACATATTTCATGACATGTTGCATGACATGATAAAGGACTATGTTAATGATTTTCTTGGTTAGTCTCTAAACTAGGAAGATCATGTTTGAGATCTAAAGCACATATTCAAGTGGTTACAGGAATACAAGGCCTAACTAAAGCCTAAAAAATACATCTTGGGGGCTATAATAGAAAAACTATTGGGATTCATCATATCCTAACACACATCAAATTTGATCCTCATAAGATATTGGTTGTAGTTGATATGCCATCCCCTTGGACTCTAACCTCACTTAGGAGTCTCCAAGGAAAAATCCAAGTCATTTAGAGATTTATCTCCCAACTAGTCGATAAGTGTTAACCATTCACTAATATTTTAAGGAAGGATGTAGTCTTTGAAAGGGACTCCTAACTATTAAGTGGCCTTTGATGCTCTCAAATCTTACCTCTTGTAATATCTTGTCCTTGTTCCTCCTATTCCTTCTAGGTGTTTGTTTTTATAAATAGAAGTAATAGACCATGTCTTAGGTGATATGTTGGTGCAATACGACAACCACCATAGAGTGTTATCCATTTTCCACATTAGTAAGACTTTGGTCAATTACAAAGCTTGCTATACCCATTTAGTGAAGCATTGCCTAGCCATAGTGTTTACTTCCCAAAAGCTTAAACACTATATGCTCAGTCATAAAATATTTGTCATCTCAAGGTTCGATCCCTTGCACTACCTCATGTCCAAGCCTCAAATTTAGGGTGAACCACTAAGTAGGGTATTTTTCTTATGAAATTTGATCCCAAGACTATCATCCAAACATTTATGAAAGGTTAGGTCATTGATGACCAATTAGTATTTGCACCCTTAGAAGCTAGTCATCCCTTAGTTGTAGACTTTCTCAATGAGTTAGTCTTTATCCCAAAAGTAGATCAAATTGACTCTTGGAATCTTTACTTTAATGGTGCTAGATGTGTTAAAGAAGTAGGATTATGTGTCATCTTGGTCCCTCCTCAATATCAACTAATCCCCTTTGTCCTTTAAGCTCATGTTCTCTTACACTAATAATATCACTGAGTACGAAGCCTTTATCCTAGGGCTATGTTCAACATTAGCTCTAATCCTCTCTATATTTGGATATTTCTAGATAGTATTCAATCAGTTCAATGGTGTTTATCAAATTAAGTATGAAAATATCAAGCTATATAATGATATTTTTGATAAACTTGTTGGGACTGAATAATAAGGCACAATATATTTACAAGTTGTGTTACAATATATAGGCATAAAGCCTATGAGGGAGATATGACAAGTGTCATAAGCTCCACTCCAAGTGTCAAAACAGAAGACACAACTCCAACTCAAACTGAAGACATAGAACAAGTGGTAGAAGACAAGTGTCAAACTATCAAGCTTAGGCATAGTGCACATTATAATAATATTCTAACATTCCCCCTTAATGTGCACTATCCTAACTATAGAAAAAAGAAAATAAGTCAACATTAGATAACATTCCCCCTTAATGTTGACTTCTATTACATAGATAGAGCAATTTGCTAAACTGAGAAAACTTGTCTTTCCCAAGTGACTTGGTGAAGATGTCTGCCACTTGATATTGAGTTGGTACATACTCCATGTGTATAATGTCTTCTTGGACCATTTCTCTGATGAAGTGATGATGGATCTCAATGTGCTTTGTTCTAGCATGGAAAACTGGATTCTTGGTCATCTTGATGGTACTTTGATTGTCACAATATATATATGTTGGACCATGTATGAATAGCCCAATGTCCTGAAGTAATTGCCTCAACCAAATTGCCTCCTTAGTTGCCTCAACTGCTGCTCTATATTCAGCCTCTGCTGAAGATAATGAAACTGTGTTCTGCTTCTTTGTGCTCCATGAAATAGAGCCCTGGCCCAACTGAAAGCAATAACCTGATGTGGATCTTCTAGTTTCAGGACAACTAGCCCAATCTGAATCTGTGTAGCCAATCAAAGAAAAATCATCACTTGATGTATACATAAGGCCATGATGAGGTGTGGCCTTGAGGAATCTCACAATCCTCTTAGCTGCTATCCAATGGCTCTTCTTAGGATCCTGCATGAATCTGGAAATAAGGCCAACTGAATAGGAAATATCTGGTCTAGTTGAAGTTAAGTAGATCAAACTTCCAACTAGTTGCCTGTAAAGGGTGCCATCAACCCTTTCTTCATCATCATTATTAACCAATTTCAACCTGGTTTCCATGGGAGTGAGAGAGGGCTTACACTCCTCCATGCGAAACCTCTCCAAAATAGACTGAATGTATTTAGCTTGTGAGATAAAAATCTTACCAGGTTGTTGCCATACCTCTATGCCTAAGCAATAGTGGAGGAGGCCTAAATCTGTCATCTCAAAATTCTTGCATAAGTCCTCCTTGAGCAACCTTATTCCTTCTATGTCATCACCTGTAATGAGAAGATCATCCACATACAATGTAACCAAAATGATGTGGTTCCTCCAATGTTTCACATAGAGAGTAGATTCTGCTGCAGATCTAGTGAAACCAAGGTTGAGGAAATAGGAGTCAATCTTTGCATACCAAGCTCGGGGTGCTTGCTTCAACCCATATAGAGCTTTCTTCAATCTAAGGACTTTGTTTTCTTGGCCTTCAACTGTGTACCCTGGTGGTTGTTTCACATACACTTCCTCCTTCAAGTGACCATTGAGAAATGCACTTTTGACATCCATTTGATATATGGGCCAATGCTTTTGAGCTGCCATAGCAATAACTGTCCTGATTGTAGTCATCTTTGCCACAGGAGCAAAGGTCTCCTCATAATCAATTCCCTCTTGTTGCTTATAGCCTTGAGCTACTAGGCGAGCCTTGTAGTGATCTAATGAGCCATCTGCTTTATACTTTGCCTTGTATACCCATTTTGTGCCAATGGTATATTTACCTTTGGGTAAATCAACTAACTCCCAAGTGTGATTCCTTTCAATGGAATCCAATTCTTGATCCATGGCATGAACCCATTTAGGATCACCAAGTGCTTCTTTGACATTAGAAGGTTCGGGTTGGCTAAGGACTTTGGCCATTAGGGCATAATTCACTTGGTGTCTTAGGGTTGAAGGCCTTTTACCTGTATAAGTGGGCAAATGACTTTGGGCTTCATCTATTGTGGCTTGAACCCACTTAGGTAAAGGATTGGATGATGTTGCTTGATCATTAGATGGAGGACTAGGAGGAGATGGAGGACATGGATCATTTGTGGGAAGTTCTTCTTGTGGATGAATTTCTTGATTTATGAGTGAAGGGGAAGGACTAGATGATATTGTATGCATGAATGGAGCAACTATTTCATTAGTTATTTCTAAAGTGGGGGCCTTAGGAGGATTATATGGGGGATACTCATGAAAGGTAACATCCCTAGATAAAATGATTTTCTTGGAAATAGGCTCATATAACTTATATGCATTGGCACTATCACTATAGCCAACAAAGATGCATTTTTGGCTCTTATCATCAAACTTCTTCCTTTTCTTATGAGGAATATGAGCATAGGCATCACATCCAAAGACTCTCAAATGGCCCACATAGGGCGTCCTTCCACTCCATGCTTCTTCAGGTGTTCTTTCATGTAAGGCCTTTGTGTATGACCTATTAGTCAAGTATGCAGTAGTAAGAACAACTTCTCCCCAAAATGAGTTAGGCAATGTAGCAACATGTAACATTGATTTTGCCCTATTTGTGATTGTTTGATTCATCCTCTCAGCTACTCCATTTTGTTGCGGGGTATAAGGGGTTGTGAATTGCCTCCTTATCCCATGGTACTTACAAAAATTGAAGAATTCATTGGAGACATATTCTCCACCATTATCTGATCTTAAGGTGGAGATTTGATAGCCACTTTCTCTTTCAACAAGTGCCATGAATTCTTTGAACTTATCAAGGGCTTGCCACTTATATTGAATTAGGTAGATCCATACCTTTCTACTGTAATCATCAATGAAAGTGATGTAGTATTTAGCCCCAGTATAATATTGAACAGACATTGGCCCACAAATGTCTGAATGAACCAATTGCAAAGGTCTATTGGCTCTCCATGCCTTTCCTGATTCAAAAGGTTGCCTATGGTGTTTGGCTATTACACATGGCTCACAAAAATATTTTGACTCCTTAAGATGTGGAAGTCCTTTAACTAATCCTTTCCTAGCCATCATTTGAAGATTATTAAAATTTAAATGTCCCAATCTTTCATGCCACATGTACTCCAAAGAGAAAGTAGTTGTTGTATGCAAAGATGTTTGTGTTACAGATTTTGTAAGGAGGTAGTAAACACCATCCTTTTTGACTCCCATGGCCTTGACATTGCCATTGGGTTCCTTAATGTAGCATTTGTCTTTTTCAAAATAGACATTATAGCCCTTATCTGTAAGCTGCCCAATAGAAAGAAGGCTCCTTTTAAGACCAGGCACATACAAAACATCTGTTGCAGGAACATTATTCCCATCATGCAAAGTAAGTGGTGCCTCCCCAACACCTTCAATGGGAAGAGCACTTTCATCACCAAAAGTAATGAATTGATTTGAAGTAGGTTGAACCTTGGTCAACCAATCTTGCCTTCCTATCATGTGCTTTGCTGCTCCAGAATCAATATACCAACATTCTTTATCTTCAACATTAACTTGGTTGGCTGCATACAATGTGTTCAGATTATTATTTTGTGGTTCCCCTTGATCTCTTTGCCTTTGATAGCAATTAGCAACATTATGATTCTATTTTCCATAATATTCACACCCTTGATTGTTGTTTTGACCCCCTTGAGGTCTTGTTTGCCATATTGGTTGTTGTTGGTACTATTGATTTGGCTGTTGTTGGTACTGTTGCTAACGTGGCTATTGTTGGTACTATTGTTGATGTGGTTGCTGTCAGTACTACTGATTTGGTTGTTATTGATACTATGGGTATCTCTGATGTTGTCTACCCCTATGATTCTGATTATGCTGATTTTGACCCTTGTTTTGTTTAGGTTGTAAAGATGCCTTGGTGGCAAAAGTTGTTGATGTGGCTTCAATTTCTTCATCTTTTATTAAGGCTTGCTCATGTTTCTTCAATAGAATCTCAATTTCCTCAAGTGTGGAACTCATTGTTTTTCCACTCAGATCTAACATGGTAGCATAAGAGTGAAACTTTGAAGGAAGGCCATGCAACATTATTGGAATCAATTCATTATCTTCTAGAGTTTTACCAGTAGCTAGGAAATCATTCTTAATAGACTTCACTTCCATAAGATAATCGGTAAGTGAGCCCTTCATACATAGATTGTGCAATTTTTTGTTTGAGATACAAAATATTATCTTGAATTGGCCTATCAAACAATCTATTGAGAGCATCCCATGCTTGTTTAGGTGTTTTTGCAGCCCTTACAGTTTCTCTGCATTGAATTCCTGTAGCTAGCTTGATTAGACTTAAAGCTATATTGGAATTCTTTTCAAATTGTGCTTTTTCTTTAGGGTCTGTAGGTGCAGTGAGTGGGTCTTCATCAACCTTCCTATCTCTCACAAAATCCCACATGTCATTCATCATTAATATAGATTCCATCTCATACTTCCAATTTGCAAAAGTTTGTGCTCCTTCAAGTTTCTTTGTGAGTCCACTTAATAGATTTGTAGTAGCCATGATTTAGAAAAGGATCAAAAGAAAAGGGAGCTCAACAAAGGATGAAATAAGAACGACAAATGCCAAATTAGAGCCCTCAAAAAAATCTAGGGTACACCGCTGAAGATCCAGAGGAGGGTTCGCCTAGTTTTTCCACTCTGAATCTTCAAGTGATTCCAATAGTGGGAGGGTTAAGTTGAACACAAGTGCCCTTTTCTATCCAAAGAGAGTAAGAATTGGAATTTTTCCAGACCTTTATACCAAACTTCTCAATATACCCGCCCTTACGTGAGGGAGACTATAAGTATTTGAGTAGTTGATACGTGGAACATAGGCAATTCTGAAAGGGAGAAAAACATGCCAGACCTTTATACCAAACTTCTCAATAACCCGCCCTTACGTGAGGGAGACTATAGGTATATGAGGAGATCGATACGTGGAACATAGGCATTTTTGAAAGGGAATAACCTGCCAGACCTTTATACCAAACTTCTCAATAACCCGCCCTTACGTGAGGGAGACTATAGGTATATGAGCAGATTGATACGTGGAACATAGGTGGTTATAAAAATGTGATGCTTGCTTTTTGAGAATTGTTACAATAGATGTGCCAAAGTTTTAGGTGCTTTATGAGAAGATGCTTGTATATGTTTGCTTGCTTGTATATGGCATAGTTTCAAGTGTGTATGCAATGGAACTACACTTGATTACAATTATAAAACCCAAAGATATGCAAGGGTAATAGCAAGCATAAAATGTAGACAAAGCCCAAATAAGGAGATGCAAGCAACAAACACCAAGTGGCCAAGAGAGTGCCACAAAATGACTCCACCAACAAGGGACAAGGGGCCCTAAATCACCCCTTGAGTTGATGATTTGTATTAGGAAACTTGGCTAAAAAATAGCCCCAAATGTGCCTGAAAAATGATACAAGATCAATGCCTTCAAATACAAGATTGCCTCCCAAACTTGCCAAATTCAATGAATAACTTGGCCTAATGTCCCCCCAAAGACTTAGAATTGAGCCTCTCACAAGTTTGCCAAAATTTTTGTTCAAGAGTGTCGGATGCAACCGAAAATGCACTCTGATTTACAATCTCAACTTTGAGTCAAAATTCAGCTGAGTAAATGATCTCAAAACTGAAAAATAATTTCACCAATGGATCCCCCTCGAAAATCTCTTTCCAACGACTATATATAAGCCTATAGTCGGATACAAATTGATGCTTCAAAATGGCAAAAAACAATGACCTTCTAAAAATGTGCAGCTCCGGGACTTCCCAAGTGGTCACCCATCCGAGTTCTACTCTGGAATAAATTGCTTAACTTGGGAGTTTTATAAAACTTTGCTACCAGAATACCAGCCGTCAAAGATAGAATTAAAATATCAAGGAAGATATTTTAAACACACAAATCCCCTCCTTTTCATTATTGTTAATGCCACAACAAACACTATTTTTGAAATCCGAGCATGTTTGAGGTTCAATAAGTGGTAGTCAAATGTCATCTCCCATGACAGCAATATGCAAAGCCGAACAAATATTTCAACATGAAATTTTGAAATAACTACTTCCCCCCTTTTTGAAACACAATGCAGATTTCAAATTAACATTTCCCTTGTCATGTTTTAAAAAAAAACATAAAAGTCAAGTGGTCCAATATGTGGTTGTTAAAGAACAAAGGAGTTGAAAAAATAACAGGGGAAGTGAAATGGCACCACCACTTGTTTGAGGTAGGCGAAACAAATCTTAGAAACAATGGCTCTGAAGCTTGTGCACTCTAATGTTATCCACTATTGTGGGTGACGTGATCTTCAACTTTGTCTACTGCGCTCGTCTCCTCAACGATCTTTGAGCGATGTATACCTTGCTCCCTTGTGCGTGCTTCTTCAATAGTCCATAGCGCTGGGTTCAAGATCAATGCAGGTAGCATCGTGTGTATCTCCAGTGAGGACCATGAACACTTGCAGGATGATGATGTTGAAAATACACCAAATCTGAAGCAAAAAAAAAAATAGACTTTATGTCCAGGCTTAGCACCAGTGTCCCGTTGGCAATCAACCTCCTGCCGATTTAATTTTAATATGACACACACGGGACCAAAAAATAACAGTGCAAACTAGAGCAATTAGATAGAGCTAATACAAATGCCATCATTTCGGCTATCAAATCAATAGGGAATATTCTCGTCCTCATTTCACTCCACACGAAATCACAAAAAAAGTTAAATAACTTGATAAAAGGCATTAGGTCTCCAAGGTATGGCATCACAGAGTTTCCAACCACAAATTATCCACTTTAAATTTGTTTTTCATCGGCATGCAAACGTTATTAATAGCCTGCAATAATGAAGTTCCTTGCATTCATATAACTGTTTTGTCTGGTCTGGACCTCCACAGACACGACACCAAGCAATACCGAAATCAAGAAATGGGAATTCAGCAATGGTGAGCAAGATAGTGGGGACACCGTATTTCATGTCACTGGGGATGCTGCTTGACTTCCGCTTCAGCCAAGACGATCTCAAAATTTGAAGACGAGCTCCCTTCTATTGTAATTTTGTCCTTCAAAATGTGGTATACACAACATGCTCTAAAACTGTACTGTCAATCAACATCGATGGACATGTCAGGCCTTTTTCTCAGAGCACATTATCTGGAAAAAACATAGATCTACGTATTCTATAGGTGAATAGGCCCGATATCCAGAGAAGTGCGATTGAGCTGCAGATCTGTCCACTTTTGATGGGTTTGCTTCAGATGAACTATTGATCGCCGCCTCCGTGTATTTCAAAATATTTTGCTCTCGTATAATCCAGAGTTCAAAAAAAACTGACTAAAAAAATGGTAAACTTTCTCCTTGGCTTTTCTTTTCTTATCTCACATATTTTAAAAAAATAGTAAAATCAAGGCATGTTCTCAGATGGCGACGATTATCCTTTTCCAACAACTCATAAAAGAAAAAATAGCTTCCGTAAATTTTACTTTCGTTTCTCATTCACAGGATCAATTTCGCAAGTGAAGAAGATACTCCAAAAAAAAAATCATACCTAAAAAAAAAAAAAATCAAACCCTACAGTCCCTCCGGCAGATCTCACTGCTCTAATACCACATGTTGGGACTGAATAGTAAGGCACACTATATTTACAAGTTGTGTTACAATATATAGGCATAAAGCCTATGAGGGAGATATGACAAGTGTCATAAGCTCCACTCCAAGTGTCAAAATAGAAGACACAATTCCAACTTAAACAGAAGATATAGGACAAGTGGCTGAAGACAAGTGTCAAACAGTCAAGTGTAGGCATAGTGCACATTATAACAATATTCTAACAAAACTAATGTCTACTTTCAACAAAACCACCATTGAAGCTATCCCTAGGTCTAATAATCACTATGTCGATGCTATGGACTAGGCTACATCCCTTATCCCCTAGTGGTAGATGATTCATGGCTACAATCATCATTAAACAAATTAGAGGACCTTCAACCCTAGAATATAGTCAGCTTCCTCTACAAGCCTTTTTTATAGAACTAGTTCCCTCTCCTAATCCTTGGTAGAAGGATATCTTTGCTTACCTTAAGGATGGAAATTTACCTGATGGTTTGAACAATAATGAGCATAAGAACCTCAATAAATGTACCTATAGATATGTCATCATTATAAATATATTATATCATCATAACCTTCATGGAATTTTGCTTAGATTCCTAGCCTCAATCAAAGCCCAAAAAGTTGTCAAAGAGGCCAATGATAGATCACTTTAGTGGTGTAACCATCACCACAAAATTCTTATGGATGAGTTATTACTAGACCTCTATGGAAAAGGACTCTTGTAACTATGTTAAGTTGTGTGATAAGTATCAAAGACATTAAAGTCTTATCCACGCCCCTTCCCAATCTCTCCAACCCTTGATTTATCCTTGGCAATTTTTTATTTGGGGCTTAAAAACCATTGGGAAGATCAATCCAATATCATTTGATGGACATAAGTTCATCATCATAGCTACTAAGTACTTCACCAAATGGGTCAAATACATTCCATTAGCCTAAACCATTGGATTCCAAGTCTTCGTATTTATCCTCAACCAGATCTTTAGACATTATGACATTCCCTATATTCTAATCTCTAAAAATGAAACTCTTTAAGAACAAGGATGTCTATAAAATTTATGCTAAATACAAGATTCAACACAAATGGTCTACGTCTTACTATCCTCAAGGTAATTGCCAACCTAATGTTTCTAATAAGACTTTTGCAAGATCCTTAAGAATATCATCAACAAAATTGGTAGAGACTATCATCTCTAGTTTAATCCTATCATATAGGCCTATCGCACTAGCATCAAAACTTTCATTGACATGATGCCCTATGATTTGGTTTATGAAACCAAAATTGTCTTCCCTTTTGAGATAAAGGTACCTTCATTATGCATCATGTTGTAGGACTCCTCTATTGGATATGAATATTGTGTCACCCATCTTAGCTAGTTGTAGTTGCTTGACAAGATGTAGATCTATTCCTTAGAGAACCTATGAGTTTACCAACAAAGGGTCAAATATTCCAATAGCAAGCAGATACAATCACATTCTTTTGAATTTGGTGATCTTATTCTTAAAGAGAAATAGAAGAATGCCAATGCCAAAATTGAGCTCAAAGGCAAATTTGAGCCTAATTGGCTAGGTCTATACATCATAACCACCAAGTATGGTTCAAGTGATTATCACCTCACCATGCTTAATGACAAAGAACTTAAATAAGTAATAAAAATAATGCATCTTAAAAGGTATTATATATATATATATATATATATATATATATATATATATATATATATATATATATATATATATATATATATTGTTGGATAATAAGGGGTTGTACTTAGGTCCCCATCCTTGACAAATTACATCTCTCTTCTTTAGAGCTTTAGAGTTTACAAATAGATACACTTCTCATCTCATTTGAGATGCTATAGCTAGAAACCTACATCATTTTACATAAAATGTCTGAATTTTTTATTTGCATTTTTTGAAACTTTTCAAAATTTTGTATGAATACAATTATTCCAAAATTTAGCATCTTTCTTGATATTTTCTATAGAAGCCTTCACAATGCCAAAAATTCACCTCTACTATCTATGCCTTGCATCTTAGTAGAGTAATATTTCTAAAACATCACACTATCATAGTCCGCTTTATCAAATTTGGGTTGCTAGTTTCCTTCCTGAAACACAAGTGCAACCACAAAAATTATAATAAATAGTCTAAAAAAAACACAATATTGATACAAAATAAAGCAGATATTACCAATTGAAAACAATAAAGTAAATCCTAATCATTAATTGATTCAACCAATCAACATTTTATTGTCAGCTTCAACTAAAATTTCTACTTCCTCTAACCAAGGAAAGGAGAATTTAACTTCTTGATCCTCAATCAAAACCCCTCTATTGGCTAGCTTATCTGCACATTTGTTTCCTTCCCTTAATATATGTGTAAACTTGGTTTCTTCAAACTCTTTAGAAAGATCTTGAATTTTCACAATTATCTATCGTATGTTCCATGGAGCCTTTGCTTTCCTCAAAATTACATTTATTACTATGAGAGAATCACCTTTTATCCAAACTCTATTCCATTTCATTTGTTTACATATTTTTAACCCTTCTAAAGTCGCCCAAGCTTCAGCTTCATTATTTGTCTTAAATACACTATTGAAAGCATAATGAGATAAAATCTCTCCTCTATTATTTCTAATTATTCCTCCTCACCCTACTGGTCCTCGATTTCCTTTAGATGCTCCATCAAAATTCAATTTAACCCACTCCACATCTGGTGGTTTCCAATTTATATTCTTTGCCTTATTTTTGCTTCTCTTGTACCCAACATCATAATTTCATTTAATGTCTTTACTCCATCTATAAAGGATCTCTGCTTCCAAATTAGGGACTGGGTGAGTTAAGAGGGTTGGTTTAGACTCCTCTATGGCTAAACATATATTATTTTCCATTACCTCTAAATTGTTTTCCTTTCCTTCTATTCCTTTCTAGCCATCTAGTACAAAGTATTGTATCTTTTGATATATCCCATATTATTTGTAAAGCCTTACTTTTATAAGTGCTCTGACATTGCTCTAACCAATATTAAATTATGCTATTCATCACCATGTATTTACAAAACATATTAAGAATCTATTGTCATAGATTCCAGACTATTGAGCAATGTCCTAAGATATGGTCTATACTCTCCTCCTTTTTACAAAAAACACTTTTAGAGGGGCCATGAAAACCCCGATTCATAAGGTTATCCCAGGATAAAATACTTTTGTGGCCTACTAGACAAATAAATATTTTAACTTTATGAATGCTTGGGATATCCCAAATATATCTCCATATTCTAGTGACATTATTATTTTGTTGGTGTTGTACATTATATCCACTTCTTGTTGTGTATTCTCCTGAGCTATTCAACTCCAAAATCAATTTATCCTTGGATCCCCTTAGAATAATCACAGTTGTTATCTTTATACTCAATTGCTTCCTAGCATCAATGTCTTGGATACTTGTAAAAAATCTTCTTTCCTTTTTTATCTTCCTTCTCAATCCTTGTACAAAATGATTGAAACCCTATCACCGTATTTGTCTTGAAGCAATCTCATCCAAGGTTTCAAAATTGGATCTAAATTGAGTGGTTTTTTATCACACCAAGTATCCATCCAAATAGAATTATTTTCTCCATTTCCCACCACCCATCTTAAACCTTTAATCCTAAGATCAATAGGTTTTAGTAAACCATTCCAAAGAGAAGAACCATTTGGTAGAAAAAATGTAGTAAATATTAAACTTGGGTCACTGGGATGAACATACTTACTTATAAGAATTCTTGCCCATTGTCTTTGACTCTCTTTGTACAATGTCCATATTACTCTTCCCCTAAGAGCTAGGTTAGCATATGTAAGAACTCTTAAACCAAGATATCCCCTAGTTTTATCATCACACAACTTGCTCCATTTCACCAAAGGAAATTTCCTTTTATCATGTAAACCTAACCATAAAAAAGATCGCATAATATAGATTAAAAAAATTTCAACTAATTTTGGCATAGAATACAATAACATATAATATGTTGGAATGGCTTGTAATACTGACTTAATTAACTGCACTCTTCCTTCTAAAGATAACCATCTACCTTTCCAAGCTGGAAGTTTATTCTTAACTTTACTAATAACTGGATTATAATAATCTATCATCATTCTCCCCTTAAATAAAGGCATCCCTAGATAGTTGTTGGTAAATCTACCTCCTCCATTTGAAGCAACCTATAAATTCTTGCTTTGATATTAGCAGGAGTGTTAAGGAAGTAAATTTTGGATTAGTCCTATTAACTTTTTGCCCTTAAGCTCTTTCGTGCTTTTTAAAAATTAATTAAATGTTCCGGCCTCATTTATCCTTACCCTTCCAAAAGGGGTTGTATCATCTACAAACCGTTGATGGGTGATGTTATCGATGTTATTACTAACCTTAAGTCCACTTATAAGCCCATATTTGTAAGCCTTCTTTAAGTTCCTACTCAAAACCTCTACCGTAATAATGAATAAGTAAGGAGGTAGAGGATCTCCTTGTCTAAGGCCTCTATTGGCTTTAAAATATTCTATCACTAACCCATTAACCAACACTGAATAGGAAACTGTAGAGACACAAGCTTTAGTCCATCTAACCCATTTCTTCCTCAAACCAAACTTTTCTAAAACTGCAAAAAGAAAATCCCAATTAACCCTATCATATGCTTTACTCATATCAAGTTTTAAGATCATTGCTTTCTCTTTTCTTGAAGTTGTTGAATGTATAACTTCATGAGCTACTATGATCCTCTCCATAATTTGTCTCTCTTTCACAAATATTCCTTGCTATTCTGAAATGATTTTGTCTAACAATGGCTTTAATCTATTTGCCATTACTTTGGAGATAATCTTATATGCTATATTACATAGGCCTATGGGTCTAAAATAGTCAAACAATTCAGCATCCTTATTTTTTGGAATTAGGGTAAGATAAGTTACATTTATTTTATAAGGTATGTATTGTTTAACCCTAGACCGTTCCACTACCACCAATAAAGAATCCTTCACTATATCCCAATTATGTTGGTAAAAAGTTGCATAGAGCCCATATGGACCTAGGGATTCATCCTTGTTAAAATAGAAAATAGCTAAATGAACTTCTTCTAGAGTAATAGGCTCCATCAGTTTCCTATTGTCTTCATTCATTATAATTGAAGGAACATCTTGAAGAAGTTTATCATTAAGAACTTTGGTCTCCTCTGAACCTAGAATATTCTAATAAAAATAATTTACCTCTTTTCTAATTTCACTCTAATATTCAATCCAAACCCCTTCTATTGATTTAATTATACTAATTTTGGAAGTTGATCTTGTACTATAGCCATCTCATGAAAAAACTTTGTATTCTTATCTCCTTCTTTTAACCAAGTTTGTCTTGATTTTAATCTCCGTATTTTATCTTACTCAAAATATTATGATATTCACTAAGCAACTCCCTTTCCTCTGAGCTTGTATTATGATCACCTTTTTGAAATTTTAAAATTTTATCTATTAGTTCTTCTTTATTCTCAAAAATATTTCCAAAGGTCTTATTGTTCTATTCTTTTAATCTAGATGTCATAGATTTAATTTGATTTGGAAGAGCATACAACCCACTATTACCTAAATAAAACCATGCTTGAGCTATCATATCAACAAATTGAGGATGGTCTTCCCACATTTGCTCATATTTAAAATATGATATTTTTTGAATTCACTTACCACCATTTTAACTCTTATTGGCCAGTGATTTGAACCAATCCTTGTTAAGGTATTAATTTTAGCACAAGTTCCTTCATCTAGCCAATGATATGAGAGAATGCATCTGTCTAATTTTTATGCTATTAGGTTTTGGCCTCTCCTATTGTTGGTCCAAGTATAGTTGTCTTATTCAAACTCAAATTCCCATAGATTATTATTTTAAATAAAAGCTGAGAAATCTTTCATACTTTGGGTCAATTTCCTAATTTCTCCAAAAATTTCATCTAGTTTGGTTATGGCATTACAATCTCCAACAATCATGAATCGGTTTTCTTGGTCTTTACTTCTCATAAAGGCTTCAATTCCACTCTAGACTTCTAATCTACCTGACTGAATTGTAGGTCCATAGATAAAGATAAGGATGAAATGAATATGAACAAAGTAGCAAGTGGCTAAAGAGGCTATCCAATGCCTAGTTTTATGAATGGTTACACAAGAGGTTCTAGAAGGATTCTAACAAGTTAGAATTCCCCCTACCACTCCTTCATAATCCATAACATCCCATTCACATATTGCCCATACTACTTTCATAGTTTTTGAAACTTTTTATTTTGTCATTTTAGTTTCTTGGATACAAAGAATATTAGGCTTATTACTTAAAAATAGGTCCCTAATACACCTATGCTTTGAGATGCTTTGAGGGGGCATTAACACCCCTTATATTCCATGAGATGATAATCATGCCTCATTAGGTGCTTTTGGCCCAGGCTGTGTATTACTAATATCATTTTGTTGTTTGGTAAAGAGAAGTTCAACCAACTTAGTTTGTGTTCCTTTCTCTATATTTGCTCTTGCTTCCCTGGATCTTGCTTGATAATTTGAGGGTTTTTCTCTTTTTGCCTTGCCTAGGAGTAGGTACTATTATTATTTTCCTCAATATTCTTTCACAATTTTGTTTTCATCATATTTATCCTATCCTGGCTCTATTATAGAAGCTTTTGACTTGTCCTACTCATATGCTGGTATTTTCTTATTAATGGTAGAGGCATTAACTTCTAAAACTGCATTTTACCAATTTTTTTCTCTTGAATGGTGCATGGTACTTCAAGAGAGTCTTCAAAATCTGATGAGACACATTCCTTAGGTTCATCAAGAATATTCTTCCTTAAATCATGATCATACTGAATAGATAGTTCCTTGTTAATATGTTGAAATTGTTGTATTGTGTCCTCTAAGTTTTGATCTACTTTTTCTTCATAGGCTAAAGCCTCAAAAGAGTTGGTATTTCTTCCAATATCCTTCCTTATTGGTATCCATTATTTATTTTCTTTTATTTTTCTAAATCTATTTTTGGGAATTTGAAAACCATCTTCATCCATAACCATTTATAAGTTTCTCTTACGGTTTTATACATATGATTTTGTTGGGCTCTTCTTAGGGCATGATCTCTCAATATGCCCCACCTCATGACATCTTCTATATCTAAAAGATATATTTTCATATTTTATAGTTTGGATCCACATCTTATCCCCATACTTAAAAATGATTCATTCTGGTAAAGCTTTACTTATATCAATCATGACCCATATTCGAGCATAAATAGCCACGAATCCATATTTTATCGTATATAAAATCTCAAGGAATTCTTCTAGAGTGTTGCCTATTACCTTGAAGGTATCTATTTCCAAAAATTCAAAGGGTAATCCAAACATCCTAACCCAGACTGGTACTAGAGATAGATTTACATTTTTCAAGTGAAAAGCCTTCATACCAGCAAGTAAGGAAGAGTCCTACTCTTCCCATAAACCAAGGACCTGTTTTACAATTTTTTCTTTGTCTTCCCTAGAACAAAAAATGGCTAGGAATAAACCTTTGGTAAGAAAGGACAGAATCACTCCTAGAGATTTTCAATTTCTATCAATCCATTTTCTCAAGGCTAAAGCCCCTGACCAATACCCATTATATTTACCAAAAATTGCACTATCTTGGAGCAACGAGGATCTCTCTGAGGTGCACTCACTAACCTCTATCAATAGAGATGATTATAAGGTTTTAACTATAAATCGATCAATATAAAGGAAACTAAAACTCAAAATCTATTGAAATTTATCTGAATGTCCTATAGCAAATATAATATTTGATATAAACTTTTTTTAATTTTTCATGCACAATTTCTAAGATAAAGATAGGAAAAAAAAACTTAGGTGAAAAATTATTTGTCCAGATAGAATGTCTTGCCTCACCCAAGTCCTAGCCCTTCATTTCTCTTCCCATCATTTGAACCTTGGTTGACAAATATTTGCAATTTCATTTTTCGCGACTTGAAAATTTGTCACTGCCCTTGTTTCGAATGGTTGACTTCACAAGGTCATATCTCCCTCAATATTGCTTGGATTTCTTCACATGACCACTCATTTTAAAGCTATTCAAATTTTGCACAAGTTGGTTCAAGAATCATCTAAATCAGATAACTCTTCACGAAGATATGACTCCTAAAAGATGAGATATTATTTTAGGAAAAAACCCTAATCCTTCGCACTTCACAAGAGAATATTGTCAAAGTTTATTACATGCTATCTGCAAGAGAATTATTAATCACATTGGATGATAATGAACAATATTAATCTTCTTGAACTTTAAAAGGTTTTTATCATTTTCCTATTTACTTTTAGTTGCTTATCATTGTTTGTTTGTATATTACTTGACTTCATGTTTGCTTTCATGCATGTGCCTATCTTTGCATGTGACTTCATATTTGTGCATGTGCATCCATGTTGTATCTCAATTAAAGGATCCATGATGACATGCATATGATGACCCTAATCATGATAGTTTATCTTCATTCACCAGGTGACTCATGCAAACAAATCATCTTAATCCCATTTTTATGAATCAAATCAAGGTTCACACAACATCAATCTATTTTAATCTATCTCTTAATCTAATTTACCTCAAACATTATTCATATATTATTCCAAACCACCAATCACCTATTGCATGATGATTACTATGAGGTTCATAGGTGTTAATGGAAAGATCAATCAAATCAACTTCTTATGTCTCTTCAATCACTCGATACATGATGAATACTAAAAAATTCATATGTGCTAGTAGTAAGATCAATCATATCTCTTGTCTTTCATGCACACTATGCATGGAGGAAATAGGTAAAAAACAAATTCTTCCTCCCAATTAGGGGAATTACTTGTTTCCACACCAATCAACCACAAGTTCTCTATAATGCTTCTCTATGAGATAAATCAATCCAAGTAGAGGTCATTTATGAATTTGTATAAAGGCAAATATATAAGCCAATTACAAGTCCTACAGTCAAAGCTAAGTTATAATTCTTATGGGCCAAGCAGAAGTCCTTTAAACATTTGTTTAAAGGAAAATATTTTATTTTAATGATTGTACATATCTTTGCATCATAACAACTAACTAGAATATCATAGGTCCCAATATAAAAATAGCAATAAGATTAAAGGTCAAAATAATATTATAATGAGTAGAATAATATATGAGCAAATTAATATGTATATCAAGACCAATATAATAAATAAAATAGCATTCACTTATATAATAAAATATGAATGTAAATAGCCTAAGTCATTCATGAACTATGTATGAAAAAACTTGCAATATTAATTGCTCAAAATTTGTATACAAGCTTTATTCCAAATTGGAACTCTTTACAATTAGATAATAGGATATTATGATTACATTCTCATAGAGTATTATCTCCATAATATAGCCATATTAATATGACTCTTCAAGTACTTGACTATTGCTCTTCATATGACAAGTAACATGACTCTTGGCTTACCATCTTGCCACTTGCATACAAGACTCTTCACAGACACTTGACTCTAAGATACTTGCACACATCTACATGGCTCTTATACTTCTACATAACTCCTAATCTAAGATACTTGTGCACATCCTCACATTACATATTTGCACTCTTACATACATAACACTTGTGTACATTCTCTCAATCTACAGTTGCACTCTAACTTACATGACACTTGTGCATTTCCTATATATTAACACTTATATGAAAGGGGAAGTATAAATCACACACCTAAACTATAGAATCAACCATAATCTATTACATATTTACAATTGTACCATGAAGGTACCATGGGGGTACATTAGCATGTACCAAAATTAAGTGCTTCAACTTTTTTCACAATGGAAAATCATATTATGCTAGTATTATTTTGCTATAGAACAACTTCAAGAACTATAACAATAGCAGTAGCAATCTAATAATGTGCAAAGAACAATACCACAATGATAATAATTTAGATCTAATTGCCAAAAAATCAAATATGTAATAATCAAACTCCAGATTTAGTCCCTATCGGGATAGAGCATTGGTATGGCTTTGGCCTCACATTACGGAGATCCAAGTTTGAATCATAGGAAGGGTGGTCCTCGTTGTGCCCTCGGTTGTATACTTTAGTTGTTAAAGTATCTTCAACAAAAAAAAATCCAGATTTAAATCAATGTAAATCCTTAACCACCTAGAGAGGACAAAGTGTCATATGTGTAGCAGATGTAACTAAGATTCAAATATGAAAGATAATTCCAACTACCTCATAACTCTTCCTATTTATAAACTAATTCAACATTAACCCTAACCCTAATGCTCAAGGTTCAACTATCTAAACCTAGGGCTCAATCTAATAAAAATAAAAATAGTCGACATGGCTATATTGGATCCATTACATGGCTCCCCTCCTTAGAAAGCTTTATCTTCAAAGTTGAAAAATATTGGAAAATGCTCTCGGGCTTCCACATAGCATATTCTTATAGAAGGTTCTACCACTTGATGAGGAACTCCTAAATTTGTTGAAATTGAAGATGACAAATTCTAGATTGCAATACTACTTCAAGTTGGAGAGTGAATCAACCTTCTTTATTCAATACTAGAAGCTTTGTCTAGGACTACACCTTTTGACCAATAACTTGTTTGAGATAAGATACATGAAAGACAAGATGGATGCGAGAATATGGGGGAAGCTCCAACCGGTATGCCACTTCACTAATGCAACAAACCACCTTGTAGGGCCCATAAAATCAAGGAGCCAACTTATAATTACACTTGATCTTCAAGGACAATTACTTGTAGGGTTACATACATAAAAAAAAAACATATCTCCTATGGTAAATTATCATTCAAAACAATGTGAATCTTATTATTACTTCATGAAGTTATAGGCCTAGGTCAAATTATCTTTAAGAAGTTTAAGCATAAGTTGTCATTGTTGTAGTAAATCATCTACTTGGGCAACCTTGGAGGATCCTGGAACATAGTCTACTACTGAGGAGGTTTTTGACCATACAAAGCTTCAAAATGGGGATATCTTGAGGGATGTATGATAGAAAGTATTATACCACCATTCAACTAATGAGAGCCAATGAACCCAGTGATATTACTTATCTTGAGAAAAATAATGAAGGTAAGTATTCAAATATTTATTAATAATCTATGTATGATCATATGATTAAGGGTGATAAGGAGGATATACTCAACTTAGTACCACTACGATGAAATAAATTTTTCAAAAAGTTACTGGTGAAAACAAGGCCACAATCACTCAAATAGTTTTGGGTATACCATGTAATTTAAAAATAGAGTCAAGAAATACCTTGACCATCTTACTTGTTGAATTGCGTTGTTGTAATGAATAAAAATGAACATTTTAGGAAAGTTGATCTACTACCACAAGACAACATTTTGCCCTCCGATTTGGATATGTGCTCCCATTGGTGGCCAAGGATAGGCAAGGTATAATCCATGAGATTTAATTATATTCTCCTTGTTATGTCGACATACCTCACACTCAACCACAAACATCTCGAAAACCACTTTTAATCCTTTTCAAGAAAAGGATTACTTCACCTGCTAGTATGGTTTTGAGAATTCCCAATGTCCAACCAAAGGAGATGCATGCATTTCTTGGAGAACATTTGACATAATAGCAAAATATTGAGGAAGATAAATGTGATACTTTTTATGAAGCACTCCATTAGTATATGATAAATAAGAATGCAATGATGAGACTACCTCCATGTCCTGAATGATCTGCATAGTTTCCGTGTTATTTAGCCAAACCTTCTAAAGTTGTGAAAGCCATTGTGGAAGAGGACTTGAGATGGCATTGGCAACAACAATGTCCTCATATTTGTAATCCAAAGCATCAATCACCACATTATCCTTTTCTTTCATGTATTAAATGAAAAAACCATACCCCAAGAGCTTGGTCACCCACTTATTCTATTTAGGGCATGGGAGACGTTGCTCGAAGAAATGCTTAAGGTTGTTATGATCGATCTTGATGATGAAGCAATGCCCTAACAAATAAGACCTCCATTTTTCTATGGCATGTAGAACAACTAACATTTCCTTCTTATATGTGGACCTTCCCATTTCCTTGCCTAAAAATTTCTTAGTTTTAAAGGCTAATGGGTGTCCATTTTGCATCAAAATAGCTCCGATACATGTGCTAGAAGCATCACATTTAATGATAAAAGGTTTGTTAAAATTAGGGGTGGCCAAAATAGGAGTGGTACACAAATTCTTTGAGGCCTTAAAAGGCTTGAGATATGGCTTTATAACAAATAAAGATATCATTTTTAGTGAGAGCAATAAGAGGAGCAATAATTTTGCCATGGTTGCAAAAAAAATTTCTGTAGTAGCCTATGAGTCCTAAAAATCCACGAAGTTGTTTAAGGGATTTAGGCAAAGACCAATCTTGCATATCTTTGATCTTGTTATGGTCTACCTTGATCTTTCCTGAGATACTATATGTTTTAAGTATTCTACTTGTTGGACCCAAAAGGAACATGTGGACCTCTTAACAAAAAGATTTTCCCTTTATAATAGGTGAAGAACTTTGTCAACATGAACTAGATGATTGACCTAGGAATTGCAATGAATTAAGATATTATCAACTAAAACCAAGACAAACTTGTGAAGGAAAGATCAAAATATAAAGTTCATGAGAATTTAAAAAGTGGAAGGAGCATTAGTGAGATCAAAAGGTAAGACTAAGAATTCATAATGACCCTCATGTGTATAAAAATCAATCTTAGGGATATCCTCTTCTTTAACTCTAATTTGATGAAAACCAAAATGCAAGTCTAGTTTTGTAAATTATTTAGCATCATGCAATTCCTCAAAAAAATAATCTACACTAGGGATAAGAAACTTATATTTGATAGTGATATTGCTAAGAGGATGAAAATCAAGACACATGCACCATGAGTTATACTTGCATCATACCATCACCATTGGAGAGGATCATGGACTGATTATTGGATGAATGATTTCTTGTTCCAATATTTCTTGAACTAGATTCTTAATTTCTCACTTTTGGAGCTCATGATAGTGGTAAGGATACACATTAGAAAGTTGACTTCCCAAAACAAAGTGTATGGCATGATCATATGTGTGCTTAGGAGGAAGACTCATGGGATCATTAAAGACGTCCTCATATCAATCCATGATGTTCAATAAATATGAAGGAATAGTTGGAAGAAGTGGCTTTGAAGACTGAACCTCCATGAAATTGACTTGAGCGAAGAATCCACAACCACCTTTCTTCAATATATTTTTCATGTTATGTGAACTAACCTTCTTGGAAGGAGGGGGTTGGATTCCTTGGAGACAAATGACTTTTCCATTATTTGTCCACTTCACATATAATTGTTACTGATTAATAGTAATTCCCCAAAGCTAAAATAGCCATTATGCTCCCAAGATGACATCTGAGCTACCTAGGTTCATAGAAAAGAGTCTACCTGTCCAAGTATAATTCCCCATTTGGATGTTAACTTTAGTCATTTGACCCACACACTAAGTGGTACCACCATTAGCAATTAATACTTAGATTTATCATAATTTGAAGGATTGATATACAAGCCCAAGGACTTAGTTGTCTTACTATCTATAGAGTTCATGTTGCATGAATTAATTAACAGATTAACATGTTGTTGTTTAATAAATCCTTATCCCTTGATGGTATGGTGATCTTGGAGTCTCATAAGAGCATGAGTAGAGAGAGCCATGGTATCATCTTCATGTTCTACCTCGTCTACTTTCGTTTGATGCTCCTATTGCAATTAATCTTCATCTTCATATAATATTATATCTTCACCTTTTACTTGAAATTTATGACATACTTCATTGGCCTGATCATAGGGATGGTGAAAACAATATTTGAAATAGAAGAATCCCTAGGAATGCTCCTTATAGGGATGGTGAAAACAACATTTGAAATAGAATAATCCCTAGGAATGCTCATTATTGCGATAAGGACAATGATAATTGAAATCACGTCTATATGGAGGACATGAATCTTGAAGCTTTTGTTTTGCTAACAAAGCTCCATGTTGAGTATTGCCAGGAGTATAGGGATAGAGCATGTCAACTTCCTTTCAAATTTTATCCTTAAGACCATAGTGAAAGGCTAAGACCACCATCATTGGATTCAATTGGTGGGTATAGGTGAGAAGACTTGTGAACTCAAAGCAATACTCCTCCATTGTTCCTATTTGCTTTGTTTGCATAAGATGAATCACATATGACATGGAAGATATTTTGATAAATATTTGAAGAAATCATTCTTTGAAGTCAAGCCAGAAAAGAGGATCCCCATATTAGGGGATCTGCCACAACAACCATTGACGAGCTTGGGTTCCCAACTTCAAAGTTGCAAATGCAACATGACCTACTTCAAGAACATGGTAGAAATGGATAGGGTTTTCCATTTTGGCTAGCCAACCTCGAAGATTGACACCTTCAAAGGTAGGCATGTTAATGCGAGTAACATGAATGTCATGAGGCCATTTAAGGAATTTAGAAGTACCTTTTGTTAAGGAATACAGATCAAAAGTGAAGCCTAGGTTATAGGCACTTCCATAGGAATTTGAAGGACTATGACTAGGTGGAGATTGTGGAAGAATACTTGTATTTGATGGTAAATGAGTGATTAGAAGTTGTTACCTTGTGGTTTGTTATGACCCTTTGACAAGGGGAGGGGTAGTGGTAGGTATTTTTTGGCATTTTTGAAGTTTATCCAAGGTCTTAGCAATGTAAGAAATCATTTGTGCTTGACTATCCAAGGATTTATATTGGAAGAAATTATTTGTTCTTGATGTAATAATTATGTATGTAAATTAGGGTTAATAGTATTGAGAAGTGTAATACCAATTGAAGGGGTATGACCAGGTTGCAAAAGGAGGTATTGAGGGAGGAGTGACTGGGAAAGGTTATTGGGAGTAAGAGAGGAATAACTTGAGGTGTTAAGAGGAGGAAAAACCATGGAATTTAAGGAATAAAGAAGATGTTGGTCAAAAATATTGTTATTTTGGGAGAGTGTTGGGATGCTTACCAAGATTTTTGGGTTGTCACTTCTTTTTGCTCATATACACATCCTCTAAATAAACAATAAACTATAATAAGTTATTCACCCGTGCCCAAACGACAGTGGTAAGAAGTTCATTCATACACTAGGGGTAATTGAAAAAAAAAATACTTGGAATGCTACTAAAAAAAAGTGTTGTGAAAAATACCTCTTATTTTAATCATCTTGAAGAGATGATCATAAACATATACATCTCCCTCAAGGGTCTTGGGACACTTGCCTTATAAAATAGTGTTGTTGGAGATACCCCTTATTTCGATCATGTCGAAGAGACGATCACAATGATATAGGTCTGCCATGAAGGTCCAACAACACTCGATACTTTTTTATGTTATTTTTAGGTTCAGGAAAATAAAGTAATAGTAGCTGACTTACAATATTCTAGAAGATAATTGCACCAAAATATGGATTAAAAAAATTATGAAAAATTACTAGGAAATATGTAGCAATAACGTTCAAGAGAGGTTTTATAATGGTTTGTGTGCCTCTTCTTGTAAATTCACACCCACAAGGAATAGAGATCAATGCTTTGATACCACTTGTTATGAAACAACTTCAATATTATAACAATAGCAATAGCAATCCAATAATGCACAAATAACTAAACCTGAATGATAATAATAATTTAGATCCAATTGCCAAAAAATCAAATATATGATAATCAAATTCCAGATTCAAATTAGTGCAAATCCTTAGTCACTTAGAGAGCGCTAAGTCTCATAGCCATTTAGAGAGGGCAAAGTCTCATATGCACAACAAATGCGACTAATATTTAAATATGAAAGAGGATTCCAACTACCTTATAATTAATTCTATTTATAAACTAAATCAACAATAACCCTAACCCTACTGCTCAAGGGATGACTATCTAAACTTATGGCCCAATATAATAAAATAAAAATAAATACTACGGCTATGTTGAAGCCAATACATAATTATTGGCATCCAATTGTGACATTATCAATCCCCACTTCTATCAATGTTAGTTATCATTATCATTAATTTTAAGTTTCCATTATCATTAATATCAATTGCTTCAATAATGGTCAACCACTTGCATGTTGTTAAGGCTATTAAAGGCTAGAGGTCCACAAAATTCCTCATTTCTTCCTAGTATTCGTTATCCAATAATTTTTCCCATTTACATCTCTTCGTATGGATTTAGTTATTGCATCACTTGATATCTCTTATCAAAATTTTGAGGAGCATCAAACAAGCCAATATATCTACTATAGTCCATACATCCAAATACATAAATATCTAAAAACTATTCTACTATGTAGAACTAGCATATGCTTTAGTGCATATCTTTTTATAGAAATATAATGAGCATCATTCCACATGAGTTCACTAGATACGACTTATGTTATCATACATCCGTTCTAAGGGATAGTACATGTGTTGACTTACATGCCTTCTTAGCATATGACATATGTCATCCTATATTTGTTCTCAAAAATATAACTTACATCTTATCGAGATCCTTTGTACAAACTCTCTACATGAATACAATTTTTGTTTCTAATTTATTATTTTTTATCCTTTCTTATAACAATAATTCAATATGCATATGTCCTTTACAACTCCATATGATATTAAATACATTTATCTAGTAATATGGTCAATGATATCATTGTACCTATTCTCTCACATGCACATATATTAGTTTTATGAGATATTGTCATAATTCAAAAACTTATAGTTGCAAGTGTTGTGGTTTGATTCCATAGTCAAAAGTGTTGGTTACCCGTGTCTAACTAAAGCATCTCAATGACTTTACCTCTATAACACAATAATTACATGTGCACAATGATTTAAACTCCTTCCTTTCTACACTAAAATATTTTCTATCTAGTGTCTTTAACCAAACTTGAATCACATAAGAATTTTGTGAGAGAGTTAAATGATCCTTTATATTTTACCATAGTAGTAGGTATTACCATAACATTTTTTATCCCTTACATGACTAAATAGTAGGACCAAAGCTAATTTGAATATTTATCTTAAAGTGGATTTCTTCAGATTTTAATCTAATGCACAATCTAAAATAGTGAATACATGTAGTTCAAGATCCCCTCATTTTATGAACTTTAGTTCAAGCTTGTATGTACATTTAATGTATCTACAAATCCTCTTGTATGTGCACTTCCAATAAATCCTATAGGTACTTGAAGATAAATCCAAATGCATAAATGATATTAAGCTTGTTATAATTTAAGCAAGTAAAATATATCATAAACTATACCTAGAGCATAATATGTACTCTACCTAAACATGGACTCCTAAGAAACTAGATCTCATATTGATGTAGAGTTTTACAAAGATTGTAATATTTTAATTGGAACTTATGTAAGATATAAGGAATTCTATTTTTTTAATGAGTTTACACATGTTTTTATAAGGGATCCTGGTCCCCTCATACTGAGTGGGGTTTGAACCTTAGACCTCCCAGAGAGATGCCAAAGCCCTTACCACTCCACTAAGCTTGAAATTAAGATATAAGGAATTATATTAAAGATATAAATATTATGAATTGTTTTGTACATGGATTCCAAGAATTAAATTCAAATTTCCATACCAATAGTCCCAATATGTCCATTATTTTTTAAGCTCAAATATAAAACTTATTTTATTTTATGTAATAATAGAATATCCACACATAATATTGTTAATAAGATTTTTTTAACATCATTTAACTAAATGCATATATTTTTTGCTTTGATCAAAGTAGGGATTTCTCAAAGTTTAGATGATGATAAAGCACTTTCAACTTATAAGTGTTAGTGCCTAATTAGGATCTTTACCATACAAGCTAGCACCAACTCTTCTTGTGGCATCAAACTTACACATGGTGCCAACCCAAACTATGGCATCATGACCTTTATAATGTTGACCTTTCTCAAGTGCCAACCTCACTAGTGCCAATACTCAAGGCTAGAAAGGCCTATTGTACCAACTTAGTGTGTCATCATCGAGCATTAGGATGCATAGGAAAACTTCCAACATCAGGTGCTAACGATGCTTCTCCACACAACTAGTCTTGTCACTTGGCATCTTATGGACATGCGTTGTCTATAGAGGATGTAGAAAGGGTAATTTTATAGTTGTAATTGCTTCTTAGTCAGTCAAAAGCTTAATTATTTCACCTTTAAATTGCCTTGTAACTATTGTACATATTGCATAAATATTTAAATAGATTTTTTGCTTCTTCTTTCATTTCTTTGGTTTTATTTTCCCTTTCCTTTCTTTCCTTAGTTTTTGTTTTACTACTTATTTCAATTAATTGGAACATGACACCTTATTCCTCATGTACTAAACATTGGTACTGTCATCATCTTAGTTACATGGCTCTTGTATTAAATGTATTTCTACATTAGCAATTTTAGGTGCCATAAGTTGGTTATGGAAGTTGTCCTCTATGCCACCACATCTTGGGCCCCTAGTGTATATCGAGTGGTATCAAATCTTTCCATACTCTTTCATTTTTTCATTTCATTTCATCTTATTTACAATCATCCTCGTGGAATATCCTCAAAGAGTAGAGGAACATGCTCTTAGGGTAGTTTTGAGATCCCATGATCAGTGTGGGATACTTACTCTCGATCGCCAACCCTATATTTTTCTAGAGCCATAGTCCTTTGAAGGTATAGATATTTATTAACATTATAGTCTTTTAAGACTAGATAATTGTTGAAGAGGCAAATACTTGGATTTAGCATCACAGAGCCTACCATGCTACCAATTACTTCTCTCGCTTTCATAAGATTGTTTTTATAGTCTTAAAGATATCAAAATCGATTACCTATTAGTGGGAACCACTATCAACATGTTTTTAGATGATGGAGATGCCATAATCATATGGACAACATTTATGAAGTTGGTATGCAATATGTTCTACCCTGTGCATCACTACAAAGATGAATACATATGTTTATAACAACCACATTGACATAGAGATTGATATATCCAAATACTATACAAATGAGTTCAATGAACATCTCAGCTATTTGTGCATTGACAATGATGAGAAGCACTAGATCTTGAAATATGTAAGTGGACTACAATTTCATCTTCATTCAAAGATAGAGATCCTTATAGTGGACTCCTTAACAAAGCATTTTTCTTTGCATCAAAGGTAGAAGAGAGAATGAGAGCTAAATAGAAGGGACTAATGTTAGTCGCATACAAAACACCAACATCAAATCCATCAATTACATGACCACCTACAATGTCAATGCCTAGGGATCCAAAATACCACCTAAATACAAAACTCCTATAGCAACATAGGATAAAGGTAAATAAAATGGTGGGATAAAAGAATGCAACTACAATAAGACTCACACTCACGATGATGCGAAGTGTAAAGTGTAGCAAAATAATTTGGTGGTTCATCTAGAGGTGGAAAAGTATTCCCTTGCATTAAATGGAGAGCATGAGGTAGATGCCACATGCCTAAGTACAAATAATCAACAAGCTCGTAACACCTCAACATCAAACTCCTATGAAGAATGAGAACATTGCTTTCATCCCTAATGTTGGATAAAGGGTAAGCATTTCCATGTCATAATTGACATAAGGAGCCAAGAAAACATCATTCTTCAAGACATTATTAAGCACTTCAACTTCAAAACTATGATTCACCCATAGGCTTACTCTTTAGGTTGGCTTTACCTAACTAAATGCATAGAGGTTTGCATCCTTAACTATGACACCAAGTCAATGCTCGACTCATTCACCTATGACATGTCACTATTGCACTGTGATATCTTGCTAGGAAGGTCATACCTCTTTAATCACTAAGCGATTTACCAAGCCTTATTATAGTCATGGTAATACACATAAAAAGGTGACATCATATACTAAATGCTTGTCTTAGAAGCAGTGATGTTGGTATTGACAAAATAGTGGAAGAAGCTTATTTTCCATGCACTAAAAAATAATTTGCTAATGATTTGACCTAAGAACCATGATGACAAGAAATTCAACCTTGCTACATTACTTGTATCTTGTTCCACATAGTCTCAAAAATGGATGCCCTTTTATATCTATAGTATAATATTTTGTAGGGTCCCAAGGGAGTTCTACTACACTGCTCACTGAAGCAATAAATTAACTCGGTCCTTGGATCGATGCTTCCTAATAGTCCACTGTAGCATTGATCAATCTAGAAGAACAATGAGATCTAAAACCAAATATAAGATCTAATTGATTAGGAGAAGATTCAACCAAGTTTGTCACTATATAGTGCTAAATAAGAACAAGACATAACACCTTTGTATCAACTACAAAACGTTGAAAAATCATAGTGGAGAATAAGTATTCATTACCATGCATTGATGATTGGTTGGACCAACTCTAAGAGTCTTGATACTTCACTAAGATCGATCTCAAGACAAGTTATCATCAAGTTTCTATTAAACCTATAAACATATGGAAGTCCTCTCCTTCAACCATGTTGTTGATAAAAATCCTTGATCTTAAGTTGTTCTTTACACTAATATAATTTTTAACCTTTAAACTTATAACAAAGACTACACTACCACAAAATTTTATTACAAAATTTCTAATAGAGAATCATGATTCAACAATTCTTACTTATTTAAGATATTTAATTTATATCAAATGACATTAGCTCAACTAATTAAGAAATTCCTCAACTTTCAAGGAGGAGATCCATGTCCAAATCTTACGAAATGATACATGCATAATATATAAGTTATTGTAATACTACCATGTAACCATGGTATCATAAAAATAAACTGTCTCAATTTCATATAACCAATTAAAAATTTATTTATTTTATATAACCTTAAAATATTTACTGTTATTTTAATTTTTAATGGTTAAAAAACTCACTTAAAAAAATAAATAAATTTTGTAATTACCCACAAGGGTGGCGTGTGATTATGAACAACTCCTTCCATTTGAAATATTTTGAGTTTAAATCCTTATATAGACGTGAAATCCGAGTAGGTATCAAAAAATCTCATGTTGCTTCCCTCTAGATAGTGGTATACTCAGATGGGACAACACTACCGACCACCTAAGAGTGGTTCTAAAGGTTTTCTTTTACCTAAGAGTTTTGTCTTTGTTGGCAATTTTGGGTACTTTGGGTACATTGCCTTTGCTCAAGTGTATAAGTTGTCATTGATGTCAAAAGGCATTTCTGTGTTGATATAAAAAAGAGTGTGATGTCAAAAATATCTTGAGAAGCTTCATAATGTTAAAGGGTTTTTATTAAAACCATGGTGACAAGGTTAAAGGTTTTTCTTAAAACCATTTGGACTCATTAAGGGTTTTTATTAAAACCAAGCTTAACTTAATGCAAAGGTTTTTACTTCTTGAAAAACCTTGAAGGTCCATGTTTATTATTAATAATTAAATTAACTCAAACCTTTGACAAAGGTCTAAGTTTAATTTATTATTAATAAAATAATAATTATTATTATTAAAGGGTCTTTTAACCCTTAAGCGACGCACATAAAGAATTCATTTCGTCGACGTGTTGCCATCGTTGGAGGAGCGCCGACGTCAAACAGTTAAGGAGAAATGGCTATATAAGTGGGGATGATTTTCTAAAGTTTTTTTTTTGGTAATTATTATAGTAGATTAAAAAAGGGTTTTTATAGAGGATCCCAAAACCTTATGTACAAAATCAGCCTTGCATCATGCCTCCTGGCTTTATGTATAAGCCTATTACATAAAACGTAACCCCTAAAAAAACCTGATTACATAAGCAATGGGCCTAGGGCATCAATCCCTTGAAACCGAACACCAAAATGCAAATCCCGCCAGCGGTAACAGTAAGCATGAAACAATCCTTGTCAGCGGGAAACAGACAAATAAGAAAGGAAGTAGTTTTGGAGATCCCGCCCGACGGGGAGTAGCCAAAAACCACCATCGAGAAGATCCCGCCCAGCAGGAAGCAAAGAAAAACCGTTACAATAAAATCCCGCCTCGCGAAAAGCAATCAAAACCACCACAAATAGTCCCGCCTAGCGGAAGCAGCAAGGAAATCCCGCCATCCAAGAAACCAGTAGAAAAGAAAGGATCCCGCCTCACGGGAAAATCGGCGGATTTGGCGGATCCCGCCCTGTGGAGAAACCATCCCGCCCACCGGGAAAACATTCCATTCAGCGAGAGCCACCCTACAGGAAGCCGACAGCCAGCACAGAGAGGATCCAACCCATCAGGAAGTGACCAAAGAGTTGCACCACAAAGAACCCGCCTCGAGAAAACAGAAGAGGATCCCAACAGCAGGGACCAAGAATCCCGTCCAAGCACAGAGCCCGTCGAGGATTCACAAGAAAAAGGGGAAGCTGTCCAAACCCTAAACCATCACCTCCATCGCACCGAGAAACGCAAGGGACCAGATCCATGCGAATAACCTGCAAAAAACCTCAGGGGGAAGCCTGAGGGAAAAAGGGAAGGGATCCCCAACCAAACAGGGATCCCTGGGAAGCACCAATCCGAAAAAACAACCAAGGAAACCCTAGCCGGCCGGGAGGGGCACAGATAGTGGAGAAGGATCTCCCCCGGAGATCATCTGCAAACAACCACTCCCCGGGAGGGATGACCTGGGTTGAGCCAGGAACTGGGCAGGAACCAGGAGCCATGGGAGGGGGAGCAGGGGAGGGACCAGAGCCCTCCCCTCTCTACTTTCTTTCGTCAGGGATGATTTTCTAAAGTTATGGTACTTTCGATCGATGCAATTTCGTAGCTTTGTGTCCTCCGTAAAAGCGATGTTTTTGCTGTATTTCGTTGTCCATCCATATTGAATCGCCCAAGCTTTTTGTGCGCTTGACGTCCGATAGATTGCATTTCTCTGACATTTGATAAGACTGCGAACTATGTTTTCTGGTTGGGCCTTGACATCCGATTGTTTGCGCTTCACACTTGTTGATTGGATTACACGAGGGATAACGGTCATTGTTTGCGTTGCGTGGACATTTAATTCTGCTGCCAGGGAGTTACGTTTTTGGACAGCGCTCATGATGATGGTGGTGGCTTGAGGAAAACGTTTACGTTTTCAAATCCTTGGTGATTGAAGGAAGACAACACATAGGATCCAATGGTGGTTGTGTGCTGAGTGAAGAAGCGTTGAGCAGAGGTGCCAAGTTTGACCCGTGTTGTGGGCAATTTCGTTTTGGTCGTGATGCACGAGGATAGCAGCATGAAAACGTTTTAGCATATGTGGTGGTGTTATTCATTTTTCTCCAAAGGTTGGAGAACTAAGGTTGGCCAAGTGTTGTGATAGGTTTTGAGTTCTCCTTCTTCATCAAAGTAAAGGTATGGGCAACTTCTTCCATGTATATTGTTGATGGTGTATTTTCTGAAATTGAGTTTGGAGTGAAAAGGTTGTCTACTAGGTATTTTTGTTGGTGTAAATCCTATTTTTTGGATATTGAAGATTGTTTATGCATTAAAATCATTGATGAGTTTTTGGATGAATGCATAATTCTGGTTGAGGAAGAGGAAGCATTTTTGCACTAGGGTTTATGTTAGTAAGTCTTACTACTTGCATTGAGATGGTGAAACCCTTAGTTGGCTGTTTTGATATTGATGGTTGAGTTGCTTCCATAGAGGTTGTTTTGATCAAGTTAGTGCTTTATTTGATACATGATATTGGGCTTACTCCATTGAGTTGATTTGAGCAAGTTATTCTTTGCAATTGGTGATATTGTGTTGGTGGCTATTTTGTTCAAATATCCTTGGAGGGAAAAGAATTTCTACTTGTTTCCTTTTCTTGTGATGATTGGTTGAATGCTTCAAGGTTGATGTTGAGTTGAATGGTGTTGGTTGTCTAAACCTTGTTTGATGAGCATTGTTGTTGAAACCCTAATTGATGGTGAAAAGAACATGAGTATCATTGTTATATGAGATATTGCATGGTTGGCAATTGTTGGGTTGTGTTTTATGTTCTTGAGAAAAGCATACTACATCTATCTTATTCTTTTGAGATTGAGATTGAGTTGAGATTGATATTGGGAGTTAAGTATAGAACATATTGATTCTCTAACAATTCTCTTTATGTTTCTATGAGATTTGAGTTTGAGTTGAGATTGATATTGGGAGTTAAGTATAGAACATATTGAGTCTCTAACAATTCTCTTTATGTTTCTATGAGATTTGAGATTGAGATTGGGAGTTAAGTATAGAACATATTGAGTCTCTAACAATTCTCTTTATGCTTCTATGAGGTTGATGAATCACATTGGGTCTCTAACAATTCTCTTTTTGGGTTCATGCTAAGCAAGTTTTTCTTGGTGAGTTTGTTGAGGTTTTGGACAGGTTTCGGTGGGAACTTGTGAGCAAGTTTTGGACAGGTTCCGGTGGGGACTTGTGAGCAGTTTTTGGACAGGTTTCGGTGGGGACTTGTGAGCAGATTTGGATAGGTCCTAGTAGAGGACTTGTGAAGCTGAGTTTGATAGTTCTATCAAAGAACTTGAGGACAGAGGTGCATTGGTTCTATGAGAAGAACCTAAGGATAGATTTGGCAAGTCTTTGAGAAGGCTTGTGTGCAGAGGATTGATTTGTTCAAGTGTTGGACAGATATGACAGATAAAGAAAGACTTGTACTAGATCGACTGACTGTGTTTGGTACAGGTTGCTAAGTTGCTATGGACGTGATCATAGAAGGCAGAGGTCTCTTAGGCTAAGCATTGAGGACAGGAGGTCTTCGATGGAAAGGAATTCCACGTGCTGGCAAGAGGTAGAGGCGATTGATCTTCCGAGGGGTCATTTCCGGAGCGAGAGGGAAGGTATCTCCTTTGAGCGAGAGGTTCATAAATTCGGACGAGAGGGAAGGTATCTCCTTTGAGCAGAGGCTCATAAATTTAGATTGGGGGAAGGTATCTCCTTTGGGCCGAGGCTCATAAACATTGTAATTGGGAAGGTTTCCCAAAGAACTTTGAGATAACTTTTAGAGAAAAGTTTTGTGGACGTAGCCCAGGCATTCTGGGTGAACCACGTTAAAATTGGTGTCACTTTGTGGATGATATTGTGCATTGCTTTGATATTTCTTTGGGTATATTGCTTTACTGTTTTGAGGTATAAAGGAAAAAGTAAAAATAGGTCTTATACTGTTCACCCCCCCTCTCAGTATAAGCTTGTGTTCTTTAGTCTTAGGGGAACAATGCAACAAATCAAGCTTTAGCTCTTCTTTGAAAAATCCAAGGTTTAAACCACAATGTGTGTGGTTGTGTGTTAAATTCCCTAATGATAAGCTCAACTCTCCTCCCTTGTGAGAGGTTAAATTCCCTATTGTGTTAAATTCCCTATTGATAAGCTCAGCTCTCCTCCCTTATGAGAGGTTAAATTCCCTATTGATAAGCTCAGCTCTCCTCCCTTATGAGAGGTTAAATTCCCTATTGATAAGCTCAGGGGAACAAAACTTAAAAGAAAAAGCAACCCAACTCTAATCATCGGTAATCTCTTTAGCTGCTAAACTCTTTTGGCTGTGATTCTTGATCAACAGTTTTAGGGAGGCACTAATGGTATCCATGCTACTGATGATGCTATTGAGAATGGCATTGTGGAACTCTCAGGGCCCATTGTGCATATCCAGGTCGGCGATAACAACATTAAGAACATTTTGAGGAAAATATTGATGCTAGATGGATAAATTTTTGTGACTAGCCCCAACATTTACAAGTAAATCAACAGATTTGTTAGCTTCCCTATACACATGGCAGGTTGTAGTGCTACTAAAATTTTGCATCAAAACCTTAGCTTCCTGAATAATAGTGCACACATTCCATGAGGGAATTTTATCATTGATAATAGAGTTTGTAACATTCATGGAGTCACCTTCTATTTGTAGATTTCCTATGTAATCTCTGAGAACTTCTAGCCCTCTCCACAATGCACGGGCTTCAGCTTAATGGTTAGTTTGGATGCCCAAAAATTTAGCATAGGCCATGATGAGTTGACCAGTGTGATCCCTGACTAGACCTTCGACACCCGCAACCCCCAGATTACCTTTGGAAGCACCATCATAATTGAGTTTAAGCCATCCTTCAGGAGGAGGAGTCCAATGAGCACCTAATCTAGGATGAGGAACAAAAGGAGAATGGCTTGGACTGTAGGGAATACTGAGGGACTGAAAAAGAGTGGACTCAAGGGCAGACTCAGGTGGTTTGGTGCACGGGAAAAGATTAGAATTTTCAATAGCAAAGGATATGGATTTGTTTGCAATAGATATGGAGTCCCTGAGGATGTTAGAAAAGATTCTACTATTTCTCTCAAGCCAGATCTACCACAAAATATGATGAAGATAAACTTTCCACAAAGAAGACAACCTGGAATTTTTAAAAGGCATGGGCCATTGATAGAAAAAGAGAGCCAAGGAGTTGGGCTGGACCCAAGAAATGTGAAAAGTGGACATAACATGATTCAAGGCAGAGTGGAAAAAAGAACATTCCATAAAAAGGTGATTGACAGATTCCTAGGATGCCAAACAAAGATGGCATCTATTCGAAACAACCATTCCTCTCTTCATGAGATTATCTATAGTGAGGATCCTATTTTGGATGGCTAACCAAGAGAAAACAACAAATTTAGGTATGAGGTGTTTAAGCCAAACTAGATTGAAAGGAATGGGAGAAGCTTGGGGATTAAAAGTCAATAGATGATGAGCATATTTGACAGAAAAAATACCAGAGTCAGTTTCTTTCCAAAAAGGGGTGTCATGAGACATACCAGAAGGAATTACAGTTGCCCTCAACAAGGTTGATAAGTCTATGACCGCATTTGAAATTTGGGCATCAGCATTTGCAATGTGAAGCTCTTTCCATCATTTGGGCTGGATTGAAAAGTCTATGAAATCAGCCACCTTCGTGCCTATGAGAGTATCCAACAAAGGCTGCAGCACTAAGACTCCATTGTTCTCACTAAGCGGTTGATTGGAGATCCATCTGTCTGACCAAAAATTTATCCTATGCCCTGTTCCAAGCTACCATCTGGTTCCATTTTGAATAAGGAACCTGGTCTGAAGAATGGATTTCCAGAAAGTGGACCCAATTTTGGAAATATTTTCATCCATAAAATTCCAGGTGTGAGTGTATTTTTTATTGATGATGGAAACCCATTCGAGATTGCAATTGGTAAACACCCTCCAAGCCTGCTTGGCCAACAAAGCCATGTTCATATTGCTGATTCTTCTGAGGCCCAACCCTCCTTGAATTTTGGGTAAACAAACCTTTTCCCAGCTGACCAGATGAAACTTTTTCCTATCCTCTGAACCTGCCCAAAGGAATCTCTTTTGAATTTGCTCAATTTTGTTGTAGACAACAATAGGAGCTTTGAAAACTGACATGAAATAAACAGGAATACTTTGAAGACATGCCATAGTGAGAGTAGCTTTGGCTGCTTGGGATAGAAGGACCCCTTTCCAACCTGCAAGTTTTTTATTGATTCTTTCGATAACATTGCTCCACATGGACTCTTTGGGGCAACTGGTGAACAGGGGAAGCCCCAAGTAGACAGTGGGAAGCTCAAATATTACGCACTGAAGAATACAAGTAATATTGATCTATCTAGGCAGAGGGGTATTGAGAAAGAAAACTTTACTCTTGGCATAATTGATCTTTTGCCCTACAACCTCTTCATAAAGATCTAAAATACCTTTGATCGTCTTTGCTTCCCAAACTAAAGCATGGGTGGCTAAAATAGTGTCATCAACAAACTGCTGATGAGAAAGGGGTCTCATATTGGAAGCAACTTGAATGCCAGATATTGTGCCTTCCGAGCAAGCAACTTTGAGAGCTCTACCAAGGGATTCAACAAGGATGATGAAAATAATAGGGGATAGGGGATCCCCCTGCCTAAGCCCTCTGTTGCTAGGGAAGTAACCAACTGCAGATCCATTGACTAACACAGAAAACCAAGGGTTGGAAATGCAACCTTGAATAAGTTGGACCCATTCCCTGTGAAACCCGAACTTGAGAAGAACAACAAGCATAAATTCTCGGTTGACCCTGTCAAAAGCTTTATTCATGTCAATTTTAAGGACCAGGGCAACTTTTTTGTTGCTAGAAACAGAATGGAGGACTTCATGAAGAGTTATGATACCATCAGTTATAGATCTTCCTTTGACTGAACTACCTTGGCAGGGATCTATGATGTGGGGAAGAAATTCTTTCACTCTGGAAGCCATAGCTTTGGTTAGGATTTTATACAACACATTACACAAACTGATGGGTCTGAAGTCTGCCATAGATTTACACACAGGCCCTTTAGGAACAAGAGCTATGAAAGTGGAGTTTATACCTCTGGGGATGGACTTAGTATGTTGGAGTTCACTGATAGCCTTGCATACATCTTCCCCAACAATGTCCCAAAAGGTCTGAAAAAACCTGGGGGAGAAACCATCAGGCCCAGGGGCTTTATCAGGGTGCATAGTGAATAAATCTTGCTTGATCTCATCTGAAGAAAGAGGCTTGATGAGCGAGGAATTCATTTTTGGAGTGACCAGTGCAGGAATGTGGTTGAGTAACTGATTCTTAGCTCGGTAGAATTTTGAGAATGGGTTCCCAAAAGATCTTCAAAAAAAGAAGAGGCTTCATCTCGAATTTCAAAAATATCCCTAGTAGTGGAGCCATCACCTCTGGTCAACTCCCTGATTTTGTTTGAAATTCTATGCCTGAGGGTGGAAGCATGAAAAAATTTGTATTTGAATCACCCTCTTTGATCCAAAGGGCTCTGGATTTTTGCCTCCAGAACATCTCTTCTTTGCCTAGAATGTTATGGTACTCTACTAGTAGTTGTTTCTCCTCAGCTCTGATTTGGTCACTCAACTGGCCATTCTGAATTTGTTGTTCAATGCTTTTTAGTTTATCCATAATCTGCTTTTTGCTTTCAAAAATATTGCCAAAAACATCCCTATTCTAGATTTTGAGATTTTCCTTGACAAACTTGAGTTTCTGGGAAACTTGAGAAATGAAAGAACCAGAAAAATTCTGCTACCACCAATTCGAGATTTTGTTACGAAGATCAGAGTGCCGCATCCACATGGCTTCAAATCTGAAGGGAGTCTTGAAGTTGAGGCCTTTGTCAACTTCAAACAAAAAGGGACAGTGATCAGAGCCAACTCTCGAGAGACAAATGAGAGTAGCATCCCCCATAGCAAGAATAGCCTCTTGGGAAAGAAAAAATCTATCGAGATTAACTTGGATATGTTGATTCCCAACTCTCCTATTACTCCAAGTGTATTTTTCTCCTTTTTAAACTTTAAATAAATTTAAATCTTATAATAAATAAAATTGATAATCATATATATTGCATAAAAATAAAAAACTGCATATGAAACACAGACATAAGCATATATTACATAAAAATAAAAAACTACATATGAGACACTGAAATAATTCAACTTTGAACTCTAATCCCATGACGGAATAAAAAATCTACTTAACCTTTACTTTCACTTATAAATATTACTTAATATTTTTAAAAATAAAATCTCAACGTTGATGGCGCGTCGGGCCCCGCACATACAAAAATACATTTACCAAACCCTACAAAATATATCTTTCGGCCCTGCGTTTCACTCTCATCTTACATCACTGAACACTTGCAGGTACCGAGGGTTTCAAGGGTTTTAACATTTACGCTCTCTGAGGCTTTTTGCGATTCAGCCATGGCGGCCATGCTTGTAAGCATTTCGCTCATATCTGCAAATCCGCCGTAAAGTTTATTTTCTTTTTTCTTATTTAAATTGGTTGGCGTTAACGGCTTGTAATTTGCTCTGTGCGCAGCAACCCCAAATAATATTGTTGAAGGAAGGGACAGACAGTTCGCAAGGGAAGGCGCAGCTGATCAGCAACATAAATGCGTGCACTGCCATCGTGGATACGGTGCGCACGACGTTGGGTCCCCGCGGAATGGACAAGCTCATCCACGACGAAAGGGGCTCCGTTACTATCTCCAACGACGGCGCAACCATCATGAAGCTCCTCGACATTGTTCATCCCGCCGCAAAAATTCTAGTCGACATCGCCAAATCCCAGGACTCTGAGGTATGTACGCAGCACATACACGGGAATGAATTTTTTATCGCCTCATGTTTTTGTTTACATTTATTTTTGTTACTCGTTTTTTCAATATGTTATATTGGATGGAAACGGCTCACCCGTACTACATCATCATAGTGGCTCTTGGCGGGGTCTTGTGAAGAATCTAACCATTTGATTATTATTTTTGTTACTTGTTATCTTTAATGATTTTTTGTTAAGTATATTTCAACTCGAGTTCCATAAGTGCTCTGAAATAGATGGACCGCATGCTCTAGAGCCCCTGCCTAATATATGAATGTTGTTAGCATTTAATTGGATTGCTTTGGTGTGGAGTGCGTAGATTAGGATTTGAAGCTTTAAGCTTACACTTTGTATACAAAATTACTGCAACACAGCTATTCTGTGTGACTTGAGTTTTGTTTTGATTAGGGTGATGGATCTCGGGTTTAGTGCAAGTTCTTTTCTTGCATTTTATATCTAGGGAACTGGTGAAAGGTTGGGACACATTAGATTTTACAATTTGTAAGTGCATCCCATGTTTGTTACTTGATAGCCTCCTCAAATGCCAACTAGAGCTATAGGCTGCCTCATTTCATTCGGGAATTTGAACTTGGGTCATCCTTTTATATGTAGTGCCCATTATCATTACAGTACGTACCCTTGTGAACATAATTAGGGATAATTTTGATGAGCTATACTTTTCTGCAAGTTTAGGAACCCTAATAAGTCTTTCTCAGCCCGCTTGGGTTCCCCTGATTGGCTTTGTCAGGGCATTAGTTTAAAAGGAGCCACATTCGTCGTTGTCTGGCATTTGTTGCACGAAGGTATCCTCTGCTTGCCAAATATTTGAAGTGCACAACTTTTTCCTCAAGACTTCTTCAGATGCTACAGTTCCAGACTTACCATCCTGGATTTGAATCCAACATGCATCATAGCTGAGGAACATTTTTAATAAAGCAGGGGTCTGGACTCACCAATTAATGCTCAATAAAGTTGTATTAATATCACTGGCTTTATATTATTACCAATAAAGTCTTGATGTTTCAAGTGCACTTTTCACTATTGATTTAAATAAGTTTATCCATCTTCTATATCATTCAGCGAGTTGCCTTTTCTTTGTTTTAGCTAATATTTATATGGAAATACTCAAATTATATTCTATTATTTTAAGAAAATACTTGAATTATAGTTGATATATTGATCAAAATAGATTTTCTTTTTGTGTCCTTGATTATTACTGTTGCTACTTGTAAGTCATAGTAATGGTGCTTCTTAGTGTGAACTGATGAAGCTATCTGCTTATTGTCCGCAAAATTCCTATATTCAGTAATACTTTCCTTATGTTTGTCTCGGATCATGCTCCATTGCGAATATATTGATATATATGGCTAATCAGTAGAGAGTGTTTTGCCCCTGTTTGTCTCAATTTGTGTTATTTGAATTTAACTGTCTCTCTGTTTTGAAATCCTAATAGAATGTCGTCCAATAATTCAAGTTGGTCACTAAAATTTTCTCGGAGAATGGTTGATAAATAAATTTTAACTCTTAACCGGAGAAGTTTATGAATAAATCAAAATTTTAGAGCTGTTTCAAAACTTATTATACCACATGCAAATATTAATATTTGTCCATCGATATTTTTTAACCAATGAGTTTTGTATCTCTCTTCTATTTTGAATATCTGTTGATTGTGTTTGTTTTTAGTATTTATAGTTAAGTAATATAGACCATAGTTGAGAAAATCGGATTCGGCATTTTTAAAAATCGGCAAAAATCGGGGAAAGAATCGGCAAAAAAACCTGAAGAAAACGAAAATTTTTATTGAAAAAAAGTTTTTTTTCATGCATATTACAATGAATGAACATTATGCAAATTAATTATTGCAATAAAAGCAATAATTCGTGTATTATACATGGCTCAAGCTTTAAGTACACATGAAAGTGACAGAACACATCTTGTATTGCTTATAATATGAAAAGGCACAAAGTTACAAGTAACAAGAAGGAAAAAAAGGTTTCATTTTTTATATGCCTGCACATGGAAACAAGTAACAACAAAGTTACAATCACTTGAAAAAAAGGAAAAAATAACCTTAAACCAAAAGGCTAGGGTTTAGGGTTTAAAATTGAAACATTGACAGCTGAAAAATGGGCTTGCATAAGTAGTTATCAGGCAGCAATATTTACTTACAAAAAGGAGGAAAAAAAATCCTAAACGCAAAACCCTAGGGCCTAGACTAGGGTTTAGGGTTTAAACTTCAAGTTCAAAGTTCAATATTTCAAATTCAAACATTAATAGCTGAAAAATGGGCTTGCATCGATAGTTACCAGGCAGCAATATTTACTTAAAAAGAGGAGGAAAAAAAACAAAACCCAAAACCCTAGGGCCTAGGGTTTAAACATCAAAGTTCAAAGTTTTAAACATTAACAGCTGAAAAATGGGTTTACATACATATTTATCAGGCAACAATATTTACTTAAAAAGAGGGTTTCGGGTTTAGGGTTTGAACTTTAAACTTCGAAGTTCAAACATCAACAGCTAAAAAAGGGCTTGCATAAAAAAATCCTAAATCGGCCGCAGCCTAAAAAAATTGCTGTTTTTTTGAAAAAATCAGCAAAAAATCCTCAAAAAACTTTGTGTCGCCCAGAGTTTGCCAATTGCATCGGCATTTTAAAAAATCGGCAAAAAATCGAAATTCTGCAGTTTTTTTTGCAAATTTTCTTAACTATGATATAGACAGTTGCTGTTAATGCCTTTATGAGCATGAAAAATTTAACTTCCTTTTTGTTTCTTTTTTGTATGGAAGGCAAATCCCTTTTTCAATTTCAGAGAGGGTATAAAAAGTCTTTTCAACATTTCATTAAATTTCAAGTGTGGTAGATGTCCCTTGATTTTGAATCATGGTCCTCCCAAACTGAGACAAAGGTCACGACTGGTCATGCTACCATTATGGGACAAAATTTAACTTCATTTTGCTAGAATGAACATTGTGTCATCTTATTATATCTCGAGATCATGTTTGGTTGTAACTAGCCAAAATGATCTTGCGGAATGCTGATTAAGTATAAAATTTTCTTGCAAAATATGATTCCAGTTTTTTTTGGTTAATGCAAAGGGGCTTCTTTAATGGGCCCTGCCCATGAAGGACAAAACAAAAGATGTACGTTGCTGATGCCTATGGCGGAAGAACAATTAAAAACAGGATAATACTTAGATCCCATTATACTAAACTGTTTAACCATAACAGAACAAGGCAAGACAAAGGTCCACCCTATCAATGACAAAATAAAAACATTAAAACACAATGCAGACAGTGAAAAAATGCCCCAATCATGCCACTTCAAAGTTTTATTGCCGTGAATTGGTAACATCGTGAGACAATAGATCCACCACCGCACCCCATAATTCCATATCATTGCCATGAATGGATTTATATGGCATATTCAAGTTGATTGCCATGTTAGAAAGCTTATTGGCTACCTTATTACCTTTGCGAATCTATGGGAGAAATCTTTGTTCTCCAGTCTATTGCTTAAGACTCAGATACTCGTCCATGATAGTATTAAGTCTGCAATTAGCAATCTTTTCTTTTCAAAAGGCCTCACTCACAATATTTGATTCTCCCTCAACAATAAACTCCTCAAAACCTTGCTCAATGGTCTCTCTCAGGCCTGTAATCAGGCTAACTGTTTCCATCCAATTTGAAGTGAATGGCAGAAGGCAAAGAGAATATGCGTAGAGCAACTGACCATTGCTATCTCTGAAAATGCCTCCTGCACCTTCCAGCCATGGGTTCCCATGGGCAACCCTGTCAAAATTTAATTTCTCTGTCCAAGCTGGTGGGAGGTTGCCTTCATGTAAGGCTCCTTTATAGCTTTTTATCATCCTTTCCATTATCAGGGGAAAATATTATTCCAGTCTTGAATTCATCTGTCTTTCTCTGACAATTTTGTGTTTAGGTGCTACTGAGACTGGTAGACGAGACAGTTTGACCTTTGTTTCTTCACAGTAATACATATAGAGACTGCATTCTATGTTTTAACTAGCTTCTTGGTTTAGATTTTGCAATGTTGCAAAGTTTATGAAAATCAAAATTCACAAAGACAATTATAATTGAGTCAGTTTCAAATGAAATGTGACTTTGATGTTTGAATTTTGACGTGGTACATATCTATTTTAACTTAGAGAATTACAACTACAAAGCACTGCCTTAAAAGGACGTGAGAAGCTTTAAAGATTAGACTATTAAATGAATTGTTAATATGGATATAGAAAATCTTGGTTACCTTTGGCACATAGATGGCTACTAGCAAGTCCTTGTTAGTGTAATAAAATTTCTTGCTGCTGCTATTGTATTTCTGATATATTGAGCTGTTCAAGGTGTATGCAGATTTCTTATTGTAGTTATTCGGAAGTTCCATGATGCAATAATATTTGTGTATGCTCAGAGAGCATTGGTTCTTTCTCAAATTAAATTATTATAATTACCTGAGGAATGTATTGCTGGTAAATGTTTCATTCTAATCTAAATGCACCATGTCACTTGAAACACATTCTACCAATGCTTTGTACTTATTCTTTTCTGGGGTGGAGTTAAAGATGTTTCTGCTTGCTTAAGAGTAAATTTCTGAATGAAATTGTTTTTTATGCCCAGTAGATTTCTGACTACATGATCTTGTCATTACCAGGTTGGTGATGGAACTACAACTGTTGTGCTCTTTGCGGGAGAGTTTTTGAAAGAGGCAAAGCCTTTTATAGAAGAGGGTGTCCATCCTCAGAACCTTATTCGAAGTTATCGCACAGCAGCTTATTTGGTTGGCATTGTTATCTAGTTTCTTATTTTTATTCTTTGTGTTTTTTTTTTTCTCTCTCTCTCTCTCTAGAATTTTGGCGTAACCAACTATGTCATTACAGGTTTCTGTTATCTTATAATTTGAGCTATTTTCTGCAGGCTATCAACAAAGTGAAAGAGCTGGCCATCAGTATAGAAGGGAAAAGTCTCGAAGAAAAGAAATATCTTCTTGAGAAATGTGCCGCAACAACACTCTCATCGAAACTGATTGGTGGAGAGAAGGAATTTTTTGCCAAGATGGTAGTTGATTCTGTGCTGGCAATTGGTCAAGATGATAGATTGAATATGATAGGCATTAAAAAGGTATGTAGATCTTCCTTTTTAATTTTTAAATTTTAAAAAATATATATGATTGCACCAAACAGTTAGCATTAATTTCATATTTTCTAATCAGTAGAACTTAGCACGAACTTACTTACCTAGACATCCGTGAAAGCATGAAAAGGTTGTCATTTAAAAGAAAAAAATTCCCTTTCTGATTTATTGCGGGTGGTCTCATATCTTGCCTTCCTGTGGAAAAGGAGAAAGAATAAAAGAGGCAAAAAAATGTTAAAGTTTACTTGACTAAATATTCTAATGGGACTGTAAATTACTAATTAGATTAACAAATCAGAATTGCAAAAAGTGCTTCAGTGAGGAAAAATATAATTCAAAATTAACAACAGCAATTGACCTCCTATGCAAAGAAATCCAAGATAAGTGGGGTAACCGAGAGGATAAACTCTAGACAAATGAGCATATATAATGCTATATAATACAATTTCATATAAGAACTGGAAAAAGAGAACTGAAGGCGAACAAGGTTTATGTGTGACTCAGTCAGGAGCTGGAATGGGACCAGGTGAATGAGATGGGCTAAGAGGGCAGAAAAGCAAGACTTCATGCCAGAAGACCCCCCAGAGAACCAAGAATACTAAGTATTATTACATATAATAAATAGGCTTCCAAATTTTTGGCGTACTGTGCCTGACAGCTATTAGCAAACAGGTATGTTTTCATTTGAAGACTATGCTTAAGGTCCTTTTTGCCATAGTTAAGCATATTGTATCGTATTGAGAGGTCCTGTCCTGTCTAGACTGTAGGTGCATATGGAATAGAATAGATGTGGATTCTCCTAACCTGGCATGGCACATTATATGTAGCTGCCCATGTGGAGTCCATTTCTCAGCAACATTGTGCTTGAGGACTAATTTATCATTGGGCAGAATGATCCTTAAACCTAGATTTCATGCTTGAATTCTGCATTAATTTCATTTATGGGTGATACTAATTTGTTCCATTCTAGCTGGTTTGCATTTTTAGTTATAATGAGGCTTCCAAAATCTCAATTCAAGGGGGAAATATCATCCTTGACCATCTTAGCATTCAGTGTCTTTTCTGTCGATCATGTGAGGTTCGAGTTTATTAGTCTAAAATCCAAGGATTCATTGTATTGAAAGGAACATGAAAAACCAGATCGGTTTCATCTTACCACAGCTTAAATTGCCAAGGATTGAGGCATTATTGAAATTTTAGTGACAACAACGCTGCAAACTCATTCGATGGGAAAGAATTTCTCAATATATTGATATTCATGAAGATCTGAAATTGGAACTTGCTTAAGGTGATAAACAAATCTCAAAAATCTGAAATTTGAGTTATGGACTGAATCATACAATCCTAGCACAAAATTTTTCTTACAGATGCTAAGATCAAACATACAATAAAACAGATTTGAAAATAAACTCCTATTAGGAAGAGCAAAAGAAGTTTATTCTGCTAAGTTGCATGAAAGCTGAAAATGGGTAAAATCATCTAAACAGAAATGGCTTAGGAAATGTGAATCCTCAAAACACAGAAATGAGAAAGAAAATGCCTATAAAGTTTGCAGACATAATTGAATTAAAGAGATAAATGGATGAAAACACGCTTAACTATTAGATCTTATATAGAGTGCAATGGTTAACGTCAAATCTCGTGCTTAGATCAGGCTATACTTGTCATGCAACATTAAACTATATGGGTAGACTATAAACTTAGTTTTTAATCTTCAAAGTCATTAAAATCAGTACCAAAACCGAAAGAAGATCCAGCTCTTGTGGCTTCAACAACAAAGCCATGGAATAATGAGGAAGGCTTTCATCAACCTCAAGGTGAGGTGCCATGGAAATAAGTCAGTGTTTTTAGGAATCTCATCGCAATATTTTGTTTCCCGTCTGGTGTCTTGTTTTTCTGCAATATGCTGTCTTGTACATGTCTTCTGTCTGCATGTGAATTTGATGTTGCCTTGCTTTTAGATCAATTTTGGAGGAGTTGACAGCACCTGGATTTCATCAATCATCAACTCATGGAACTGGAAACTGGTTCTTAATTGTGTACTAGTATCACAGGGGTAGCAAATGGGCTTTTTAAAAGTCAAATTGATTATATGGGATTGAAATGGGCTCAACTACTATTACATCACAGCTGTATTACCACAGTATTTAGAAAACCAGATAATGGTATTGTATCGTTTGGCGAGATATAAAGTTGGGTCTTTCCATTGGGAGTGCAGATTTTTAACCACTTGAGCCTATGCCATTTGATTTTTTCAAGGATTTTTTTCAAGTTTCACCCATGAGATTGGGACCTTGGCTTATGTTGTGAAAGTTATCATTCCCCGCCACTTGCCCCAAACCCCATTGGCACAGCAAATGGGCTGTTACTCTGCATGGTGTCACCCACATTTAACAGCTCCTGAATCACCTTTTTTATTTCATCTTTGAATACTTTTGAGTGTTGGGAGGGTGGAATCATGATTGTTTTGGTGCCCTTCTCCAGCTCTATGATGTGTTTATGATCTTTGTTTGGTGGTAATCCTTTGAGCAGTTTGCCAAACATCTCTGCAAATTGATGGAAGATGTCAATTGGTTATATGGGACTGAAACAGGTCCCACCCCTATTACATCATAACCACATAGTGGGTATTACAACAGTTAGGCAATTATGCATGTTTTGCTTGGAAAGATTCGAACCTAGGTCTACTCCTTGAAAGTTGAGGAATATGACTGGTTGAGCTAATGCCATTTGATGTGCATGCACAAGTTTTGTTGCTTTTATTAAAAATAAGTTAGTCTCTTAAGGTGCTTTTATTGGACCATATAACAAAGTTCTCCTTTTCTGATCAATTTTTGCATTATGCATCAAGATCAGCTTAATTTTTGGAGATTTTCATCCTTGAATTATGTTCTTATGAATCTTGTAGAAACTTCTTGGGCTGTTCCTGAAAATTGATGTTAGTATCGCCAAGTAGTCTCAACCATTGGATTGCTAGAATTATATCAGGACCTCCCAGTGGCACAATATAAAAATTAGAACACCAAATTAGAATGTTATAGGGAGGACATTTTGTATAAATCCAAGGTTAGGGTTTAGTTTGGCATATAAGTACACTATGTTGTTTCTACCATTTTAAAAAGTTTTCCATGAGTAAGGTAGAGTGAATAGATATATCTTTTAAAGCTGTCAGTGATGCAGTGGTTTGCTTGGAGTTGTTTGAGAAACATCCTCTAATGGTGGTATGTTAGGATCAATTGATTTGTTTTATTGTAAAATTTGTTGAATCTTTCTCATCTTTTGGATGTGGAAAAATATTAACCACTTCAATTAATTGAGTCAGACTTTTGTTAGCAAATCTATGGCCTTGAGTGCTATGAAACTTTTTAATTTCATTAGCAAAAATCATTCATTAATATGCAGAAATATCAAATCATCTATCCAGAAATAATTATCCACAATAATAAGTCACACAATGAGACAGAGATAGATAATACCCTTAAGGAAGGGAAACACCAATAATACTCCTTGAGGAAAGGATAACTCCTCAAGATCTCCAAGATGAGAGCGCCACTTTGAGAAGGCAAAGTCTTCATGGGCAAAGACGATCACATGTAATACTCTATATGATTGATCTACATGATGAGTACAATGACAATATCCCTTCTTTACATACCCATCTTCTAATTCTACTTTGATGAGCTGACTTCTAATATAATATTTTTTTTTGTTGAATAACAAGGGGTTGTACTCGGGTCCCCCACTTACATCTCTCTTCTTTAGAGCTTGAGAGTTTACAAATAGATCCCCTTATTTATGAAGACCCTTTAGAGATTGACTTTCTGTTTTTGAGAAAAGACCCCTTATTTATGAAGTATTTCACACTTGCTTATTCTATTCTTGTTTTATTCTCCTAGTTGTACTTGCTCTATCCTTTTAGCACTACTTTCTATTTTTTAATGCTGCAGTTGCTATATTCTTTCCTAATTGCACTTGCATTATTCTCATAAACTTGCTATGTTTTATTCTCCTACTTGACTTGCTTTATTTTCTTAGCTTTCTTAAAGTAGTCTATCTTAGCTGTACTTTCTTTATTCTATTCTTATAAATGAATTCATACTCCTTCCATATGGTATATGAGTTCTGTACAGAAACAGAGTCAGGAGTGTCAGATTTATTGTGGTTAATGAAAGATTTCAAGTATATGTTTTGGGAAGTAGAAGAGGCAAGTTTACTGTGTTGTTATTTTGAAGACTAACTTTAGAATTGTAAGGAAGTGTATATGTAAGGAAATTCTTTATAATTATAGGCTAAACATACTAAAATTTAAAGTGAGATAAAATTGAATAAGAGATGGGACAGATGGATACCATCAGCTAATCTTATCATATGGATTTTGCAGATTTGAAATAGATGGCTGCTTCAGAATTCTGACACTGCAAATAGATAGTACTTAAGATTGCTGGCATGAATAGCATTAGATATTGATTTATTTATTTTGTCCTGATAAGATATTTTTCCAAGAGTGGAATATCCTGTTACAATCTTAGAAGCGCTTTCTATATATTTCACCATTGGTTGTATGCCCATATGGTGTACGCTAAACAGTTGCCACCATTAGCTTGCTCTCATGGCTTTTCATCATTCCAAATGGCATTGTTGACAGAATCAGTGGCTAACACCACTGTTATGCACTTGTGAAAATCTGAAATTGAAACTTCCTTAAGCTGATAAAAAAACTCAAAATCTGAATTCTGGACTGAATTGTGCTATCATAACACAGAACTTGTCTTATAGATGCTGAGATTAAACATACAATGAAACAAATTCCTATTAGGAAAATAAGACAACTGTTTTGTTTACAGCCAACAAATTAAACAGCCCAAGCTCGCTGGTAAGCGACTCCCTTTCCTGTGTGAATGCAAATTTTCCCTTAGTCATGTAATATTTCATACTCACAGTCGGAGAAGTTGTTATCTCTATTCTTGTCTTCTTACCTTGGCTCTATCCTTTCAGCAGTATTTTCTATGTATATTTCTTGCTGCACTTGATTTATTCTTTCCCAGGTGCATGCTGATTTATTCTTCTACTTGAACTTGCTGTATTCTCCAGCTGTACTTGGTTTACTCTCCAACTTGACTTGCCTTCTTTCTTATAGCTTGTTTAGTCTATCCTATCTTAGCTGTACTTTCTTTATGCTACTCTTTTATGTGGTATATGAGTTCATCACAACACCATTGTCAGGTCCGAAGTGGTTTACAAAAGGTTTGAATTATAAATTTTGGCAAAGTAGAAGAGGCAAGTTTACTGTGTAATTCTGAAGATTAAAGGTCCTTATGTAAGCCAATTTTGTATGACTATAGGCTAAACTTCCCAAAAAACTGAAGTGAGGGATAATATTGAATACACGAGGGGACAAAGGAGGGATACTATCATCCAATCTTGTCATCTAGATTTTGGAAATTTCAAATGCATAATTCTGACACTACAAATAGATGACAGTAGATTGCTGACATGAATAGCATTAATTGATTTTTAACTGAAAAGATATTTATTTCTGAAGGGGAAAATCTTGCCTTCTTTTAGTCCAGTTTACAGTGGATCTGGGATTTTTGTCAGCAGTCATATCTACAGAGAAATTTAGATGGTTAGCAGGTAACAAGGTCTTCCTTTACAACCTGTTAATTGACAGAACACAAGCAAATTAGCCCTTTATGTACTTTGCACAGGAACCTAAGACATAAGAGTGCTTTCATTATCTTTGCATGCAATGGAGGGTGTCTACAATAGATGGAGGTTTCTCTCAAAGTTCATCAGAAATGTACCAGAAGAAATGGTGACAATGCATATGCTAGTTGAACACAACCACCTGCAAGGACTAAATTTTTTATTTATTTCAGAACATGATGACATACTAGATTGTGATTCCAGACCAAATTGTCATCTGTCTATTGAATTTATTGTCTGCCTTGTTCTGATTAAACTTGTTATTGCTCATCAGTCAGGGAAATTTCTTGCAAGATTGCCCTCCCTGTCAGATTATGTAACGACCAGAGATATCGTGGCTGAACAGTCATGTAGCAATATCAATAGGTTGGATCAAGTATATTTTACTATTACATCATTCACTGCATTTTTCATGTGCATAACATATACCATACCAAGGCATATTAAAAAATCGCTGCTTAAAACGAAACATCTCTGGCAACTGGCATAGTGTTCCCACATTTCTTCTGCACATAGTTTGATGGACAACTTGAATGCAGTGAAGTAGCTTAGAGGCAAATCTTTGCTTCTTGTTTAATTGGTGTTTACATGCAACCGAATAGGGCTATTGTTTCAAATTCAAGAAATGGTCGTGTAAATGTTGGATTTTGTCTATCTATCTATTAAATTGGTTATATTGGATTTAAACAGGCCCCACTCGTATTACATTATGACCACAAAATAATATTATAATAGCATGGATATTATGTATGTTCGCCTGACAAGATTCGAACCTGGGTCTCTCCTTGAAAGTTGAGGAATTTAATTGGATGAACTAATGCCATTTGAAGTAAATGCTGGATATTACAAGATATTATTTATGTGATTGATATACCGGGAATCTAGTAGAAATACATATAGGGAGAGCAAGGACAAATAAAATTAAATATTGAAAAATTTCAATTTGCTAAAGGTTTTTAAAAAACTCCTGGGTAAATGTTTGGAACAGAGTTAAACAAAAATATGTAATTGGCCTTGCCTGTGTTGAAGCTGAATGGCCCCACTTGAACTTTACAGTTACCAGGCAAGGCCTTCCGGAATGCCATGTGATCTAAAGTGGGTTTATCTTATTTGTGCTCTTTTTCTTAAAAAAGTCTTACTAAAATTTTAAAGTTGGGATACATTAAGAAGAAAGGGTACTTAATGACATACATGCATATGCCTTGGGATTTAAAGTGGGATTATCTTATTTGTGCTATTTTAAAAAAAAAAAGTCTTTACTAAATTTTTTAAATTGGGATATTTTAAAAAGAGAGGGTGCTTATTGATACACATGCATTGTATGAATTCCTAAGAAGGGAGTTTCTTTCCTTACGAATTGAAGGAGCTTTTGGTTCTTGTTGAAACTGAATTATGATATTTATGGAAAGTAGTCTACCTTCCTGTACAAAACTACATAAGGATGTCCAAAGCACTTGGAGGAGCTTTTTGTTCTTGTTGAAACTGGATTTTAATATTTGATGGAAAGTAGTCTACATTCCTGTACAAAACTACATAAGGATGTCCAAAGAACTTGATGTAGAAGAGCCATATGTTTATCTGATTTTATTTATTACTATAAATATTATGTTAAATTATATTGGTTATATGGGATCAAAATGGGTCCCACCCATATTACATCATGTCCATGTTACCATGGTATTTCAACAAACAACATACTAGTATTTACAACTTTTTGGCAATTATGCATATAATGCCTGGCCAGATTTGAACCCTGGGCTTGGTCTTGAAAGTTGAGGTATTTAACCAGTTATTTCTTGCCATTTTATATCTAATTTCATCTTGAAATTTAGGTACATGAACCTTCTTCCGACCAATTACCTAAAGTGATGCCATAATCAGTTGCTTTGCAGTTCTATTTTATTGATTCCATGGAGGACTTTTCTCTGATTTGGATTATAGAAAGTTACATAATTAATTGACAAACTGCATTCCTAACTAAATTGAACAAATAGCCGCAGCTAAGGCACATGCAACACCAAACTAAACTTTTGCAGCAGGATTCTGTGGCCTATTAACAAAGAATTTACATGCAGAACAATTATAGTTTGAGTTCGTATTCACTCCATGAATGTATGGTTTTTCCCACTAACCATCTGTACAGTACTGTTTGATGTCTGATTGGATTTCATGCTCCATAATCTTTAGTACTAATTTTTGTTTTACAGGTGCCAGGAGGAAATATGCGTGACTCATTTTTAGTGAAAGGTGTTGCTTTTAAAAAGACATTTTCATATGCTGGTTTCGAACAACAACCAAAGAATTTTTTGAATCCCAAATTGCTTCTATTGAATGTTGAGCTGGAGCTTAAATCAGAAAAAGAGAATGCAGAAGTTAGGTGAGTTTGCAAGCTGAGCTTCTTGCTCTAGTTATCTCAATGCTTTTTGTGACGGGGAACATAGCTTCTCTGCTTGAATATCATTATGCTACGAATGTTACTTGCTTGAAAGTATATGCTGTAACTGGGAGTTTTTGATTTCACAGGCTGTCAGATCCAACAAAGTATCAATCAATCGTAGATGCAGAATGGAATATTATATATGATAAATTGGATAAGTGTGTCAAAAGTGGGGCTAAAATTGTACTATCTCGATTGGCAATTGGTGATCTGGCGACTCAAGTATTGTCACAAATGAATCTGTTTCTTATTGTTTCAAATCTCATGTTTTACTGGCTTTTTGAAACAAATTATTTTCTTGGAATATAAATCAAATTTGTCTATGTACAGTACTTTGCCGATCGAGATGTTTTCTGTGCCGGTCGTGTAACAGAGGAGGATCTACAGCGGGTTGCTGCAGCCACTGGGGGGGCTGTGCAGACCTCTGTCAACAATATTGTGCCTGAGGTTTGATGTTGTTTGCAAAATGTAATATTGCCAAGATTGTTAGGATGGTCAGCTTTGTTTGCTAATGAGACTTTGCCTTGTAGGTACTTGGAACCTGTGAATGTTTTGAAGAGAAACAAGTGGGCAATGAGCGATTCAATATATTTAGTGGCTGCCCATCTGGGAAGACTGCAACTATAGTATTACGTGGTGGAGCAGACCAGGTATGCCCCATCTGGCTTTGCCCATAGAGTGTAACTAAAGCAAGTTCTCTGCTTATGCTTTGAAATATTATGGTCATTTGGTATAACACATGAAAGAGAACAATGCATTGATTTTATGATTGTCCAGTTCATTGATGAAGCAGAAAGAAGCTTGCATGATGCCATCATGATAGTTCGAAGAGCTTTGAAGAACTCTACTGTTGTAGCTGGTGGTGGTGCTATTGATGTAAGCCCTTTGCTTTTGCTTTTAACTGCTTTCACGTATATGCATAAATTGTTCCACCTTTTGCAATTTATTGATGAATGCAAATTATTCAAGAATTGTTGCTTAATGAACGGGGGGATCCCATCTTATAGTATTCTGATACATATTACGAGTGTTGCAGATGGAAATTAGCAGATATTTAAGACAGCATGCTCGAACCATAGCAGGAAAATCACAGCTGTTTATTAATTCCTATGCAAAGGCCCTTGAGGTAAGTTATGCTACAATCAAGGGAATTTGGAATAAAAATTGCACTGCTCATTGAGGTTTATCTTTGATTAATTTAAATTAGTAAATTGCCATTTTTCAGGTTATCCCATGTCAGCTTTGTGAATTAATTTAAATTAGTAAATTGCCATTTTCCAGGCTATGCCACGTCAGCTTTGTGAATTAATTTAAATTAGTAAATTGCCATTTTCCAGGTTATCCCACGTCAGCTTTGCGATAATGCTGGTTTTGATGCCACAGATGTGCTAAACAAACTCAGACAGAAGCATGCACTCTCATCTGGTTGATTTCTTTAAACAGACCAATGTATATTAATGATGTTTAATATAAATAAGATGTCATAATCTTTATATGCATGTATTACCAGGTGAGGGTGCATCTTATGGTGTGGATATAAATACGGGGGGTATTGCCGATTCACTTGCTAACTTTGTGTGGGAGCCGGCAGTTGTAAAGGTATCTATGTTTATGTCCTATACTGCTGAAATTGGATTAGAGCTTCCTTGATTTTGTAATCTCAATATGGAAATTTTGGGTTATTACAGATAAATGCAATCAATGCTGCAACAGAAGCCGCATGTCTTATTTTGAGTGTGGATGAAACAGTTAAAAATCCAAAGGTAAGGATTTGAGTTATTTCTCTTTGAAGGCTGTTATTATACATTATCAGTTGGTGTGTTAGCAAGAGGAACTTATAATAAGCGACTTTTAAATATAGTCTGAGAGTGCTCAAGGGGAAGGGGCAGCAAATGCAATGGCTGGACGAGGACGTGGTGGTGGTGGCTTCCGTGGCCGAGGTCGGGGCATGCGAAGGCGATGAAAGAGTTGCATGAAATGAATTAAAGTTGGTTTGTAGTAAATGCCATTCCAGCAGTGTCAGCCTGCTCAGTGGAAGCAGTTTTGTATTATGATGAGTGAAAGAATGATGTGCACGCATTTCTCATTTATCACATGGATTTCTTGATGAAACTTGAACAACTATATTTGTTGTGGAATTTTGGATCAGGCGGGGATATCAAATTTTCTGGGATAGGTTGAGTGTTATTGAGATTGATTACATGCTTTATTGTGGCCATTGGATTTTCATGGGTTGTCCGTTTGTATACATGATATACCTTTTATATTAATTTATGAACATGCTCTTTCCTTATGTGGACGGGCATACTTAATAGAATACTTGGAAGCCTCATCTAGATATAGTTTTCTAAATATTGATTAAACTGATTTTGCAAAAGAATCAGCTGAATGTGTTAACCGACCCAAAACATGAATGTTTCTTAACAAAAGGTCAATTAGATGGGTCTGTCGCTGGATTTTCGTAACTGCATCTTTTGAACACTTGGGAACTTTTTTTGTTTCACATGATTGATGGAAGTAACTTTCTTTGAGTAGAAGGTAACTAGATATTTTGGTTGTAAAATGTGCTTGAGTATATTTTGGATGGATCTCTCTTGATTTAGGCAATAATTGGTTGTTTGCGGTGGAAAATAGAACTGAATTGCAATATACCTTTTAAAGTATAATGATGAACGATATATACATGCTAAACACGAAGGGTATAGTAACACAATTGAAATGTCATCATAATGATCTGAACAATTTGGAGCAGTGGCTATGCAGTGGATTCAACATAGGTAAAGGACACAATGGACAAATGCATAATGGTGTTGCCTGTCGAGGCTGATCCAAGGATTGCCAAACACTGCATTGTGGCTATCCAAGGAATGTAGACCAGTTGCTTTGAGAGGTCATCATATTCCAAATCTGAGGAATTAAACTTGGTTTTAATCAAAGGGTCAGGGATTTAATGTAATTCCATGGCCTGTTGGGCGTGTGCGTGGCAGTAAAATGCAATCCAAATCCTATCTGTGGTGTATTTTATAATATTGTTAGATTAGTCAATTGTCAGTCTTCTTTGATCAATGCTTTAGCGCTGTCTGCAAGCTGGAATGGCTTATGTTTACTCTCCTGAGGAGGGACTTTACACGTCTTCTGTTACACTGTCACCGTGGTGTTTCAATGAACTGTGTATTATAACAAAATCTTATTTTTATGTTATCACATACTGCCTGCAAACTTAGGTCTCCACATTGGGGTCCACATTATTAACCACTTGACGTCTGATAGGTAGATGTAAATTTTTAAGATTGGGTGAAATAGATTTGTATGCTAATTTTCTGAATATGCCATCTAATAGGTAGATGCAATTGTTTTTTGATTAATAGGTTAAGAAGGGGATTGAAAGGGCCCCGTCCCTTTTACATAAACTTCCTTACAAGCAGATCATAAAAGGCAAAGAAAACCTGGTGCCAAGTCCATCTGAACTATTAACAATTATAAAAAACCAACCTAAAGCACCTGATAAGAAACATACAAACTACACTGCCAATAACAAGAGCAGCCAGACAACAGTTGACTATACATACATAACAGTCTGCCACATATGGATTAGGGACACCCATAACAGGTTTGCCGCAAGAACTGAACCCCAAAATTTAGTCTCTTCCAATTTAAAAGTAAAAATCATTGGGCCAATTTGGCTTCTCCTTAGCCACAAATTCAATAAGTTGAAGTGAGAAATTATCTTCCCATATGGTAATATCTTGAGACTCCACCCCATGTTTGCCAATAAATCTGCAACTCCATTCCCCTCTCGATAAACATGCTTCAACTGAAGGTTGTGACAATATTGCAGGATTTCTTCAGTCTCCATAACCATATTTGCAATTCTCCAACCAGTTTCCTGTCTTCCTTTAGGGAGTCTCCTTCCACAATAATGTTTTTATAATGGCCTTCTTTGATTAACTTAGTCCTTGTAATAAAGGCCCGAGCCTCAGCAAAATGGTTGGACTGGATGGATGAGCCTATGGATGGAGGTTCAGCAAAGGCTTGCATAATCATGTCCCTAGAATTCCTAAAAACTCCACCTGCACCAGCATGCCTTGGGTTCCCTTTTGCAGCGCCATCTACATTCTGTTTGATCCACCCATCCGGAGGGGGTTCCCACATAACTTCTAACCTTAAAGATCGCCTTGGGTTCCTTTTTGCAGCGCCATCTACATTCTGTTTGATCCACCCATCCGGAGGGGGTTCCCACATAACTTCTAACCTTAAAGATCGCCTTGGGTTCCTTTTTGCAGTGCCATCTACATTCTGTTTGATCCACCCATCCGGAGGGGGTTCCCACATAACTTCTAACCTTAAAGATCGCCTTGGGTTCCTTTTTGCAGCGCCATCTACATTCTGTGGATCCCACATAACTTCTAACCTTACAGATCTCAACAAATTGACACATTAAAGGCTACAAATTATAATGAACAACAATGACTTCCTCGATTCTACTTTCAACTACCTTAGCAAAGGATAAGGTCCGAGTGTTCTCCACAACACCAGCAGCTTCTTCATAAGACACTAAAATGTTTTTTAACTATTTAGCTTGAGGGACAAAGGAGGACATCAACAAAGTATCATCAACACACTGTTGATGAGAAATAGGGTTTGATGTCGAGGTTGGTTTGAAACCATCTACTCACCCACTTTCTATAGCCTTTGAAATAGATCTTCCCAGTGCTTCAGCAAGAATAATAAAAAGATATGGTGATAACATATCCCCTTGATGGAGACCATGCCCACTTTTGAAGTAGCCAACAGGGACTCCATTTACCAAGATTGAAAACATAGCAGATGAAAAACACTTTTTAACCAACCCCACCCATTTACTCTGAAAGCCAAATTTCAATAGGACTTTGGTCAAGAATTTTCAAGAAACCCGATCGAAAGCTTTGTTAATATCTAATTGTTTTCCAGCCCTCTTACTGTTTTCCATAGAATGAATAACCTCATGAATGATAATTATGCTGTCCAAAATTTGTCGATCATTAACAAAACCACCTTGCTAATCATTAATGGATTGTGTTGCACAAAGTGATAGGCCTAAATTTTTTAAGATGTCTTGCTCCTTGCACTTTTGGGATCAAAGCCAAAAAGGTGGAATTGACATCCTTAGGCATGTATTGGGTTCACTAAATATCCTTGATAGCCTCAATAACATCCGATCCTACAATATTCCAAAACTTTTGAAAGAAAGCAGTTGGGAAACCATTTGGTCTTGGGCCTTTTTCCTACCCAAACTAAACGTGGCCATTCAAATTTCCTCATATGTAAAGGGGGCCATAAGAGAAGAATTCATCTGATCAATCACCAATTTTGGAATATGAGGAAGGAGTTTGCTTTCGGCTTCATCATTCACTGCCATAGGTTCTCCTAGGATGCCTGAAAAATAACTAACAACTTCTGCCCTGACATCCTCTGGTTCCTCTACCACCGCGCCATCATCCCTAACTCCTTAATCTTATTGTTGCCTCTATGTCTTAGGTTAGACACATGAAAGACTCAAGTGTTTCTATCACCTTCTTTAAGCCAAACTAGCCTTGATTTTTGTTTCCAAAACACTTCCTCACAAGCCAGAAGTTTATGATAATCAATTCTTCGGTGATCATCTAAACCAACTTGGTTGATTTCCTTTTCAATATTTTCAAGCTTCAACTTTAGATCCTTCTTTTGGGTAAATAGATGCTCGAAGACTCTTCTATTCCATTCTTTAAGATAGGCTTTAATGCACCTCAATTTACAAGCAATTTGAATTATTTTAGGGCCTCTAAAAACCTTTTGCCACCAATCTTCTATAATGGGTTTTAAATTTTCATGATCCATCCACATCAACTCAAATCGAGAGGGGCTCTTATGCACTTTTCTTCCACTCTCCATTTCCCAAATAATAGGGTTATGGTTGGATCCAATCTTGGGAAGGGCCATAAGAGTAGTCTCTAAAGGCTTGTTAGACCACCTTGAGAAACTAAAAACCAATCTAGCCTTATTTGAATCAGTTGGTCACCCAATCTCCGATTACTCCATGTATACTTAAACTACCTAAGATCAATATCCATTAACTTGTTATCACTCAAAAACTTCCCAAAGTCTTCCATTCCCTCTGATCAAACTGGAGAGCCTCCCTTCTTATCAGACGGGTAAAGCAATGTATTGAAATCACCTGCAAACACCCAAGGAATAGCTTTGAATGCTTCCCTAAGACAGCTCAGATCTCTCCACAAAGAGCGTCTTCCACTCACTAAGTTAGGGGTATACACATTCGTCAAAATCCAAATTTGGTTATATTCCAGACCATGGAACAACATAGAAATGAAATTGCCGCTATTATTTACAGTAAGTCGACCTTCAATCTTCTCCTTATTTCATAAACACACAAGCCCTCCAAAGGCTCCATTGGATGGGCTAATCAGACAATCTGCTTCTCTCCTAAAAACTTCTTTACACTTTGAACCTTTTGTACATCCATTTTGGTTTCTTGAAGCATTGCCATATCTAATTGTTTTTGCTTCCTTTGTGTCAAAATTTCTCGGTGTTTCAAAGGGGCATTCAATCCCCTAATATTCTAGGAAAGAAATTTCATTTTATATTTTTTATGGGGGGCTTTTTCCCCCCAAAGTTCAAAACTCTTTGAGATCCATTTGCCACTTCCATGGTTGTTTCCTTCTTTCACATTTTAGACTTTGATGGCCAACCCCTTTGGGTCTCAGAACCAACATCAACCTTTCCTTTTTTTTAAACTTCTAGTGATTCGATTAGGAGTATTGAGTCCCTCACTTTGAATTAAGACAATATTCACATCTTTCCCAGGGCCACAATTAGTAGGATCACAAAAACTAGATCCAAAAAAAGCGCTACAACAAACGAAAACTTGTTTGCTTGCTTGGACGCTTCACAATCCTCTGTTGCAGTTTTAACACAACATAAAACTTGAAGACAATTAAAGGTATTCCTGCATTCAACACCAACATCACAAACAGTGTCAACAACCAATGGAATAATTACCTCTAAGCACTTTCCGTCGAATTCATTTGTAACAAGGCCTTCAACCGCACCAACATCCAAGCTTCTTGTGGGAACTTTACTAAACTCCTCAGAAGCACCATGAACACGTTTCCTATCTACCCTTGACTCAGATGCCATAAAACTTGGATTTGGGTATTGCTTCCTTTTCCATATTTTTTTTCCTTTATCAATTTTTTGAGACACAACACAAGTGAAGCTGGGATGACCAAACTTCTTGCATACCGAGCATTTCTGTAGCTATGTTCTTATATTCCGAAGTTTGGGTCCAAACCCTAAACTTAGACTCAATTTCAATTGACTTCGGAAGGTCCTTATTAGGCATAACATTAACATAGAATCTAGCAAACAAAAACCTAGATCTAGCAATGGTAACATGATCTATTGCCACCATCTCTTATTTCACTTGCGATTCCAGCAAGGATCTCCTCATGCCAAAGATATAAAGGAAGGCCAGGAAGGCGAACCCACATAGGATCTTGGTCAATGCATTGAGAATTAGGGTTGAAATCAGGTGCCCACTTCCTTAGGAACAAACCTCTACACCCAAAGAACCATGGACCACTTTGAAGAATCCTATCACGGTCCTCCAAACCACTAAGCCTAACCAAGAAAAAACCCTCAAGTAATGCAACAATCTCCAAAGAAGCCTCAGGACACCATTTTAACTGAGCCCACTTTCTAATAGCATCCAAATCTGGACGAACCTCCACATATTTTCCAACAAGAGCAAAATCCCGATTGGAAGCAACCATATCTGCAAGAGGGTTCGGAACCACAAGTCTTCCTGAACAAGAAAGGAGATTTAACCCTAGGCTTGTTGATTTTTGCTTCCCCTTAAGTAGACTAACCCAAGATCGGGCCCTTGAGACAAAAGGTTGATGAAATGGCATATGACCATTTTTATGACTGTCACCGCTCAACACAACCAAACCCACAACTAGATGCAAATTTTGTTGCATGAAAATGCTTGTATTTAAGAGTGGATGTGAGAGATTCTTATGCCATTTTTTTTAAATTTAGCAAAAAAACCCCTTGCGGGGCCGGGTTGGTCTGAGAAACCATGACCAAGGGGTTTTACATCGTCAAAATCACTCGGGAGTCGTGCCCGGACCACACCAACATTATCAACTGGATTTTGAGTACCCAATGTGTGTTTGGTAGGGTGGAGATTCGAACTAGGGACCTCCCTTGAAGAATTGCCCTACCCTCTCCAACTCACCTACAACACGTGGGTTTATGCCATTTTTTTTTTAATTTTCAAGTTCAATTTTAATTTATCATTTTTGAAGTAATATTTGTAAATAATAACTAATACTAATTAATGTTTTTTTATTATATTGAAAGGGAAATTTTCTGGGATTGAAAAAAAGGATTTTTTTTGGAAGATAGCTTAAATCATAATGTATGCACTTTGGTAGACCAATTGGTGATTTTGCCCCGTAATGTGGATGAAACAATACCCACGTGTTGTAGGTGAGTTGGAGAGGGTAGGGCAATCCTCAAAGGGAGGTCCTTGGTTCGAATCTCCACCCTACCAAACGCACATTGGGTACCCAAAATCCAATTGATTATCGTTGGTGCGATCAAGGCCGGGCACAACTCCCGGATGATTTTGACGGTGTAAAACCTCCTGATCGTGGTTTCTCAAACCAAGGAGGCCCCACATGAGGTTTTTCGCTAAATTAAAAAAAAAATGGATGAAATTCCAAAAAAAAATGTGGATGAAACAATGTAACTTGAGATCACAATGCAAAGGCATTGAGTGGAGTCCTATATTATATTATGAGTCGTAGAATTTATTGGGAATAAAATAAATTTTATTATGAGATATTGAATTTATAAAAAATAATTTTTTTTCGTATTTAACAAATGATGAAGTAAATTATATTATAAGGCATTGCATTTAAAAAAAATAAATAAATTTTATTATGAGATATTGAATTTATAAAAAATAATTTTTTTTCGTATTTAACAAATGATGAAGTAAATTATATTATAAGGCATTGCATTTAAAAAAAATAAATTATTGTATTTATCAGGAATGAAATAATGAAACAAGATATATTACGAGATTGTGTATTTACTAGGAATGAAAAAATTTGGGTATTGTGTTTTCTTTGATTGAGTTTTACACCTTTGCTTTAGTTATATTTTGTACTCTTACCCTGTTGCCATTGTGTTGTTTTTGTCGAACTACAAAAAAAAAAAAAAAATTATTTTATTTTATTAGGGAAAAAAGGGTTTTAGGGTCTCCAAACCTGTACATTAAGTTGTGTAAGATAGTACAATATGTTGCAACATTACAAAATACCATCATCCAACAAAACAAATTTCAAAACAAATTAGTAGACCATTACAAAAAAAAATAAAAAAAATTGTAGCTACCATCCAATCATAACAAAAACATCAGTTCATAACCATTGAGGTTGTTACAGAGATCATAACCGATGGGTCTTTTGATTGTTTTTCATTTGTAGCATAGGTTTTTTCTCCTTCAGAGTGACAAGATTTGAGAATGTTTTTTTGCACTTTAAGCTCTAGAGGTAATATTTAGATGTAACACATTTTATATGATCTTCATTTTTAGAAAATTGATTGTCACAAATTATTTCATAATTAGCTTCAATTATACTATTTGAGGTGCTAATATTTTCCATGGAATTGACTAGATGGTCTTTAGTAACCATTTGGCTTTTATCAATGATCTAATTCGAATTATTTTTTCAGGATTGAGTCTTCTCTTGCTTGCTTGATTCTTGCTAGACAATTGGTGCAACTGGAGGATGAGCTTCTTCCTTGTGAATTGGGACATTTGAAGGTTCAAGATCATTCACATGCATGGCATTCTCCTCCACCAAGGAGGAATCAGAACATGATCGAATGATTGAGCATCTCTTCTTTAGGTGGCCATATTGTTTATAGCCATAACATCTCAGGGAGAAGTTTTCATATTCAATATTTTGGATCTATTCCCCTTTGCTTGAGAAGATAGTAATGGATTGAGGCCAAGGAACTGAAACATCCATCCAAACAACCAATTTTGATTTACTCATTTATTTTCCTAGATAATTTTTCCTCTATTTGGGCATCTATATACTAGAATGCACCAATGACGTTACCAATTTTGATGACTATCTTCTCCCCAAAACTCCATAGGGAGAGCATATAGATTCATCCAGACTGGGAAGCCATCAACTTTTTCTGTTTTTTCTAAAAACCAATTGTATCTATAATAGATTACCCTATCTCTATCCGCTAAATCAAAAAAGGAAACATAAAATAAATTTTTGGGTGGCAGAGTTACATGGAATTCATTGGACCACCAAGGTTTAATGTATCCTTTGAGCTTCACCCATGAACCCAAAGATCCCTTAGAGACATTTCTTTTGACCAAAGAGGCTTTCTCATAGACTGAAGAGCGACTAATATCCTCCTGAGTACAACAAGCGGGTTGCAAACAACCCTCTTTTTGCAATGCTTGACTGCACCTAGGGTTTGCACTCCTTTTGCTCCGTTCCATCCTCATGTCCTCTTGAGCACAACAAGAAGGTTGCAAGCAACCCTCTTCTTGCAACACTTGATTGCATCTAGGGTTTGCATCCCTTTTGGTCCATTCTATCCTCATGTCCTCCTGAGTACAACGAGTGGGTTGTAAACAACCATAATTACTCTCTCACACCTCTTTAATCATTAATGCCATTTAATATAAGTGTGGTGAGAGAGTGATCATTAAAGCCATTAAATATTAGTGGGGTGAGAGAAATATCAGATATTTGAGGTTCAATTGTCCATCACATTGTAAAAACTTATATTATGAGAACTTGCCAGAAACAAAATAATTATATATATATATATATATATATATATATATATTGAATTTACATGGTGGAATCGGTAGCCGCCACGAATCCGAGCAAGTTGTCCAGCTTTTTATGGCCGCCACAGTATTCTACGCTGTCCACCCCGGAAGCCGCCACACAGATCTTCGCGTAGTCCGCCCCTATAACCACCATGCCACAATCATTTTAAACCTTTTACGTCGCTGAAAGCACCAGAAAAGGGACAAGCGTTCAGTCGACGAGGCCCAAGATTTGAACCTTGGACCTTTGCCCCCTTATGGGGTTTGGATGAACCAATTGGTCTACACCTCGGACCTGAAACAAAATAATATTGTTATGTTTTTTTATCGAGTTTTTTTAAGATAAGCTATGTGTGATTTTTATTAGGGTCACTCCCATTAAAAAACAAAATATTACATTGTTTTCATTACATTTTTATAAGTTAATTAAACTATATCCAATTTGCTTTAATATCAAAGATATTCTTTATTAACTTTTCTATCAAAGATACTAGTCATCTTCCTCAATTTGCTAAGTTTCTATAGTTAACTCTTTTTACATCATACAAAACCTTCCAAAATTTAAATTTTGTCAAGATGAAATTCAATACTATGAATGACTGAAATATTTGCTGTCTAGTTTCCATATTTATAAATATTTTGTATATAACAACCTGAAAATTTTTTAATACCTGTTTTTAGGGTTCTTATCCATGCCCATAATATTCCAAGATATTATTTTTGTTGTTATTTTTTTTTATTTGTGGGGTTTAGCCATTCTTTTTAACACTAGTGATATTTGCTTTTGCTTTCCCATATCAATATCCCTTTGGGTTACTTTTTCTCTTTGTTTTTGCTTCTTGGGTCTTTTGTTTCATTCCCACCAATACTTTTATCTTCATCAATTTTCTCACATTGCTCATAGTAAGACTTATTATCTTTAGGTTTGTCTTGCTTTGAAGGATTTGAAGTGTAAGGAATAACCTCAAAAACACATTCTTCTTTATGTTGCCCTAGGAACCCTAAAGTGCAAGGATGCTCTTCTATAACAATTACTTTCTTATTTTGCACTAAAAACCCTAAATTATTACGAATTTCCTCCATCCTCATTTCTTTATTATGTTGCTCTTGAAACCCTAAAGTTCAAGGAATAACCTCTACACCTCAGTTCAAGGAATAACCTCTACACATCCTTCACTTTTATTACCAGAAGAGGATTCTATACTAATTGAGGAAAATGAAGGTGATTTACATGGAATAATCTTGACCTCTACTACCATCTTTAGTTTAGGATTTTCATCCACATCTTCCTTTGCACCTTTAATTCCTTCCGAACTTGAACTTATACATTGTACTTTCTCATCCCTTATATCCTTCTTTATTTTCTAATGATTGATCTAAGTGAGCTATGGTGGCCTTTGCCATATGATGTTGTAGATAGGCTTTATTTGCCTCTTCTTTTGGAACGGAATATCCTTGATCTAATCTAGCTTCTATTATTGTATGATTTCCTTGCCTTGTCTCGAAGTTTATCTCATGACCAAATTTTTTATCTTTCTAAATATTTTTCACTTTAAAAACTCGTGCTATGTACCCAATCTCATAACAATTATGGCACCGAAATGTGATATTTTCATAATCTACTTTGTGATCCCTTTCTCTCGATTCATATTTATTCTTAATGGATTGTGGTAAAGGTTTTGAAATATCCATAACAATACATATTTGGGTATATATAACATGATCTCGCTCCTTAATAGTTAGTCCTTCCTTCATGATTTCCCCCTTTCCTTTAGTTACATTTTGTACTCTATCACTCCATTGGTTATTAATACCATTTTAGTGTAGTGAGACAAATATCATATATTTGAGGTTCAATTATCCATCACATTGTAAATTTGTTTAAAGGTAAATATATATATTGTATTGGTATTTTTGGAAGACTATATCACATGAGAAAGATGGATCATTACTCTTTGAATAGGTCACAAATATTGTCAAGCAACCTAATGTTCATCTATATGGTTGTTTGATTGATCATGACCAATGAATAAATCATTGTCTTTGTTTAATTTGTTTAAATATTTTAACCAAAATTGTAAACAATGTTTAGATATATTAAAGTCCAATCATTCTTCCTATTTAAAAAATTCTCAAGTAGATTTAACTATGGGTATGTTTTTTGATCTTCACCACAAACTAAAATTATTATTCTTATTTAAATTGTTTATGTATGTTAACATAAATGATTATTTTTATTTAAACACTGAGTAAGTCCAGTCATTACTCTTACTAAAGTTTATATAATTTGCACTTGACCATTTTTTTAAAGATTCATAGATTAATCTTTCTTCTAGTAACTTTTGATTTCTCTTTGAATTTATCTTGACTTCTTGCATTTACAAAGAGTTATCTATATAATATTCTATTGGTATAATATCATTAAGTAGTTCATCTTAATCTTGGATTATGATGTGAAATTATATATATAACTTTTTTGATCTTAAAAAAACTAATGATATGTATGGCAAGATTTGAACCTAGATTCGCTCCTTGAAAGTTGAGGAATTTAATTGGTTGAGCTCATGCCATTTGATACGATGAATTATTTCTCGTTTGTTATGAGTCTCCTTTCAAAATAATATTGATATTGATAATGTTATATTATGTTTGTGTGGTTGGTTATTTTATTAGTTTATAATTTTAAATCTCAACAATTAAATACTTTTATTTTGTCTTATGGTTAATTTTGAAAACAACACTATTTTGGGATGAGACAACTATATATGACAAATTCTAATTATTATTTTCTTAGTATAGGTTTCTTTACGAATGAGGAATAAATACATGTGAAAATAACTAATGATTGTGAAAGGAGACTCACCACAATATTAAGGTAAAGCAATATGATTTTCTACTCGTTTGCTTGAATATACATCAATAGACAAATCCTTTAAAGAGAGGACATCTAGGAATGTGCTTATCATTTCAGTTTTGCATGTGAACAATCTTAAGTATTAAATGTTTAACCATAAATTTGGTTTTATGTTTAATGTGAAATATTAGAACAAAGATATGATAGTTGAATCTCAAAATAACAACTCATCCCTTGCATTAACAAGTCTATTTATGTATTAAGAAATTATTGTTAAAATATTAAGCTATGGAATATGGATGTAAGTTTATCAACATTTCTTAAGAAAGTAGGTTTAAATCCAATTGAAGTGAAATTTTCAAATATAATATAATGATTAAACATATATAATCAAAACTAAGCCTAATAACAATGTTTAACCTATCTATGAATATATGGCATTGATATAATTTTTTTTTTTAGTTATTACAAGAATATTTTTGACCATCATCAAATGGCGATAGCTCAACTGATTAGATTCCTTAATATTTAAAGAGACCTTGGTTCAAATTTTACCATGCGATACAAGGATGATATCCAAGCTGTTTTAATACCAGTATGTGGTGATGATGTAATATGGTTGGGGCCTGTTTCAATCCCATATAACCAATTGAAAAAAAGAGAATATTTTTGATCATAAAATAAGGCATCTTGCTCCCTTGGATAAAGTTACAAGTATGGAAAAATTAGGAAGCAATTTATTCAAACAACAAGGTGAATGAGAGAATTTTGCTCAAAATATTTGTAAATTTACTTGCTAGTCAAATAAGACCAGTTAATATTGGTAAGCAATAAAATTATATACTTATTTATTTTTAAGTCACTCTTGTAGAGGTTTGTTATGGCTTTGAACTTCTTTGTCCTTTTCCTAATCAACTAATCCTTACCTATAAAATTTAAGTTTTGATGAAAAATTTCTTCCATTTTCATGCTCATTTCTCTAGTCAAGATGATTGAGTATGGATTACTCAAAATTGAAGAGAGCCAAGAGTTGTTGGACAAACGTTGACTAGTTCTTTTCTATTAGGATGATCTATGCATATGAGCTATCCATATTGTTAGGGATATAACTTTGTGTTTGGAACATAACTTTGTTAGGGATATTCTTTCTTCCTTGGACTCTTAATTGGATACATTTCAAGACAAAAAGTGACATGACCCTCCTTGATGGACCTTGTGACATGGAAAACAAAGTATTAATTGATGGTGCTTTAATACTAGATTTTGTGCAGTTGAGCAGTTATGTGATGTTAGAAGATATTGAAGAGCATGATACTACTAATAAATTGCCAATGTGTAGGATTAGGTACACTCGCAAATGGAGAAAGTTGAGTCATCCACCAAAGGCGAGGGTACTTAATATTGAAAAAATAATGATAAGGCAACTCGGAGGTAACATTGATGCTTACTTTCATATAGGCATGCATTCAGTTAGGGAAAATCATCAATATCTAGCCACATTGAGCCCCACATTGATAGCCTAGTAGCTATTGTAAGTTCTAGAGGCTAAGACATGTGACTAAAATGATGGAAATATTCTCCTCTTTGTCTGTTGTACATGCTTGATTGTATTTTACTTCAACACTATTTGCCTCAATGATTTGGGAAGTATGGATGGATAGGTTGTCTTCATAACTCCTTGTGTTTCTTAGACAAATAGAATGATAAAGATATTTCATTTTAAATAAATAGTTGATTTATTTTAGAATGATAAAGAGATTTCATTTTAAATAAATAGTTGATTTGTTTTAGAATGATAAAGAGATTTCATTTTAAATAAATAATTGATTTACTTTAGAATGATAAAAACATTTCATTTTAAATAAATAGTTGATTTCTTTTAGAATAATAAAGAGATTTCATTTTAAATAAATAGTTGATTTCTTTTAGAATGATAAAGAGATTTCATTTTAAATAAATAGTTGATTTATTTTAGAATGATAAAGAGATTTCATTTTAAATAAATAGTTGATTGCTTTAGAATGATAAAGAGACCTCTTTTTAAATAAATAATTGATATACTTTAAAATGATAAAGAGACCTCTTTTTAAATAAATAATTGGTATACTTTAAAATGATAAAGAGATTGTTTTATAATAGAGGAATTTCCTTGGTATACTTTAAGGAATTTATGCATGGGACATCGTCGTGCATCATGGGGAAATGCTTCTTTTATATAGTTGCATGAGAAATATATGATAAATCTTTGACTAAAATTTGCTAGTTGTTTGATGAGCTTTAATAGAGGTGGTTTTATTTAAAAAAAATATATAATGGTATTTAGAAAAAAATTAAATATCTAGCTTCAATATCCTTTCCTTGTTCAAAAGAAAAGTGGATTTTATTCTTGGTTGGTATTATTGCTTTGTATAGGTAGGGAAAGCCAAGTATGTTGTTATTTTTTGTAAAACAATAAAATATTTGGGATTTTCTTTTGTGTTAATAATAATATTTTTAGGTCAGCCATAAAAGGGAAGCTATATAAGGTTTATGAGGGTCATCGAATAGAGCTTTTGGTAATTTAAATATTGGAGAAACAGAGTTATCAACTTTGGTTTATGGGAGTTGCTACTAGATTAGCAAAGGAGAATAGAATGACATAAAGACTAGGTGATGACGTTGGAAAGAAATGATTGAACTAACTGGGAGGTTTACCAGGTTTTCCATTGCACTCAAGAAGGAAGAGCTAAGTGCAGTGCGTGAAGGATGGAGTGCTTGATCCCCAACAGATGCTCGACAATGCGGAGAGGAGAGTAGTTTCTTGAAGAAGAGGAAAAAAGAAAAAAGAGAGAAAAATAAATGCAGGAGGAAAGCAGAGAAAAGAACACTGTGCACTAGTTATTTGAAAGGCTTGGTTGCGTCTTTTTCCAAGTAACATCTGAAGCGAACTCATGCTTATGATATTTAAATCAAAAGGGAGAGAAATCTTTTGAGTTAGCTTGTTCTAAATTTTGGCTATGAAATGGTAGACTTTTGACCATTCCTTTTGAATCTTTATTTTTCTAGAAACGAGAAGTGAATGGCTTTATAATCATTACTAGGTAAATGCATGAGGTTGTGGAAAAACTTGACTTATGGATGGGTATTGACCTTGGGTTATGTTCTTGTGAGGTGGTAAACCCAGGAAAACTTAATAAAGGGATTGTTAGGTATAGGTTTGAAAGGCATTAGGAACCAAAATTCATATTAATAAGGTATTATTGAAATTATTTTATTTAATTTTTTACCACACAAAGGGATATGTCAGTACCCTAGTAGCATAGAGTAAACTGTGTGTTGTAATACGAGAGAAAGGATCAAACTATTTAGTTTTCAATTGCAGAATATTATATTATATTAATGAGCACAAATACTTATGTTGAAGCTTGTGAGTAGCTTGATACTTCGTTAATGGCAACTGCTGGTTGGGCTTGGGCTTGGAGGAGCCTTTCTCCATAACCTTTAGTTCAGTTATTATGAGTTAAGTTTAATTCTCTGGAAAATTATTTTTGTGGAATTTTCAAAGCATCGAAAAAACCCAAAGAAAACACTTAATGGATGACAGACCATGTAGATGATAATCTGGTGCATAAATAACCATAGAAAAGAATGATTATGAGGTAGACGTTTGAGATTTTATTGAGTAAATGTGATCCTTATTACTTAGGAAAATAATGAATATCTATCTTCAGTCTAGAAAGTTACTTGACGCTTTTACATCTCCTAAAAGAAAGAATAGGTGACCATGAGTGAGGAACTTGTATAGATTTAGAAGTAGCAAACGTATGGCTTAAGTTATATGAATGAAACTAGAGGAGCCCTTTGTAGGATATCACTTATGATATGCTTAACTTCTATTAGTTTTTTGTTGCACATTTTGGAAATTAATAGGAATGAAACAGAGGGGATGTGGAGCCCATATTAGAGTAGGGAATGAAATATAATTCTTCTCAAAGAAAATAATCAGTGTGGATTTTCAAATGGATCAATATGCAAAAACAGGTGAGTCGCTGGTTATGAATGAATTACTGAAAGAGTTTCTTATGTTGAAAAATAGCTCCCAAATAAAGGAAATATACATGCCTGCAACTTACCTGTTATAACATGATGTGGTTGAAATTAATGATGTTAAATTCTATTGAGATTAAGGGGGTTGAATTCTACAGTTGAAATTCGAACTTGTTGTGAATGTATAGGATAAAAAGGAAAAAGAGTTTATATGTAATACCATAGAAAGCATAAAATTTCTATGATGTGGTTAAAGGATTATGGAGGCTTTTGACCCAAATTGTGCATTCACAATTGTATATGATGTAGGTTTTGTTCATATTGTGATGTAATCTGAGTAGGAGGCATGGATCTCTTTTATGATGAAGTCAAAGGTTAAATGCGTTGATGGTGACTCAGTGCATTAAACCAAAATGAATTAAATGAGAAATTAATTTTATAAATCTTGGGAGTTATGAATATCATAAGTAAAGAATATAGGCAAAGTGGGATGCTAATCCCAATGTAAAATGAAAACTAATTTTGTGGAATAAAATAAGATATGATTCATGGTTGGATTTTCCCTTCGGGGTTTTTTCCAGGGTAAAAATGGTGTTATGTGATGTGTAAAGGTCTTTTCTTTATGTTAGTATTTTGCAAAGTGCAAATGGATTATGTTATTATATTTATTTTCTTATTAAAAAGGGTGAATTGTTATGAACTATGGTTAGCTTGATTATGCTGTAAAAATCTGTTATGAGTTCCATGAGATGAATATAATTTTTGTATGATTTATTTTGCTATCGTATGTGGAATATTTGCACTCTAATTTGGTTACAAGGAATCAAGTCTGGAAGTATTAGTGATACCTTTTTGACCTTTGATAAATGAACATTTCATTAGGGTTTCTTTTTACTTGGTGCAATGCTTAACATTAACTAAATGGATGGTTTAAAACGAACTTGGCAATGCACAATATGTAATGGAAATGTATTGTGCCATGTTAAAATGCATATGCAATCATAAAGGATCTTGGTGGGTATAACATATAGGTGACTCAAATAAATGGAGTGAGAAAATAACTTCTTGGTGCTACATGAGTAATCTTGATAAGAAAAGTAACCTAATGGTGTATTGGTTAATACGATTACCTAAACTGTTGATTTCTCAAATCAGGATTTGAAATGAGGCATAAATATAGAACTACTAGCTCATCAAGAAGATGAGAAGGATAGTTGATTATAATATGCTCCTAGCATCTACAAAGAAATACTTATGTGGCGTGAGAAGGATAGCATACTTCTTTCGATAGAATGAAAAAAGAATAGCTAGCTCATTAAAGGATAATGAGAGGGATGACTTGTAAATTATATATCTACACCTAGCAAACTTACATAGCCAAAAATATGTAAGATGTGGGGATGGGTGAGCCTCTAAAAGATAATAGTGGAAAGGTAATCTTGATAGAATGATGTTTAAATATAGGTTTGTCCATTTTAAAGTATTAGGAAAAAAAATTCTAATGGAATGGAAATTTTTGGGTGGTGACACTTTCCCATTCACTTTTCAATGGGACAATTAGAGCACCATCCAATATGTTCATGATCTAGTGTTTCATGAATAAACCAAGCACATTGAGATTTGAATGCATTATATGGGATGGATTTATAACCACAAGATGCTTGATTCTATATTTATGATATTAGTAGAGTAGGATATGTATATCCTGACCAAGATCATGCCCAAGGTTCCTTTTTTGTGCATGCAAGAGCTACTTGGTATAGGAGAGTGTCAGTTAAGGGTGGATGAATATTAAAGGTCTCTATCCATGTTCTCTATTTAGCTTAAGAGGGTTTTGAAATATGTGCCTATTAAGATTCACTTGATGCATGACTAATTTTGTATTGTATTGTATGTATAAGCCCTTTTCAACCCTTGTAAATCTTGAAAATAGTATTTTTTAATATTTTATTATTTTAAATCTAAAGGTCAATTATTTAACCTTGACCTAAACGTAACTTATATTTGGGTACAAGTACCTTATGATACCAACCATTTGATCATTGGTTGGAGTGTATTTTATATTGCTATAGAGATATCATTTGGTGTCCATGGACATACCCTTATATTATGTGTATTTTATTTATGTGTATATCTTTTCAACAATATTGGGTGATGTATTGATTTCATTCACTTTTAGGAACTACTGTGGAATCCAATAGATGATGGAACATAAAATAGAAGTGTAGTTTCCACTCAAGACCTATTATTCCAATGAGATGATGGAACACTAAATGCAATGCAATTTTATACCATGATGTATTATGAATATCTTGAAAGTGTATTGTATTCATAGTGTATGCATGAGTTCCTTTCTCTATCCATGTTGCTAGTTAGCATTTGATGACCTCTATTTAATGATACTTTCCCTCCTATTATTAGTTCAGGGATTACCCTGTCAAACATTCTAAACATTCTAGATAAAATTGCATGTATATCAAATACAATTTTCAACTTAGCACTCATAACACTAAATGCAATTTTCACGTCATCCATAAGCCCACATAATTTCATGTTAATAAACAATTTTTTTTTAAAATTGCTATTAAATTTTGAGATGTAACATGTTATCTAGAATAAGTATGTGATGTGAAAATGCCCTATGATGTAGGATAAGCTAGGTTGTTTAAATGTACCCTATCATGGCAAATAAAGGATGCCCTTAATATATTCAAAGTGGATAGTTAAAATATCTCTTAACTAATAGGGATATTAAATTATTTTAAAACATTAAAAACGATCTCTAATACATTGAAGGTGACATATTGTGTTCAATGCCAAGGAACTCTTACTTTCACTCACTTATACTATTGTACAACCCTATTTTCTGCACTAGCTAAAAATTAAATTGAATTTGCATAGAAAATATTAGAGAGGGGTAGCATATTTACTCTTATAAAGGGATGTATAGGTGGTGGGTGGAAGGTGCAAGAACATTGAGGGAGACAAGGGATAAAAGGAGAGGAAAAATAGGGGGATAACAAGGGAGAGGGAGAGAGAGGATGCATAGAAATAAAGAGAGAAGACATGATAAGAAAGATAGAATAACTCTAAGAAGGGTAGTCTCAATTATAAACCACCTTTGGCAAGAATAAGCCCTATAACCTAGGTAATAAGAATATTGAGTAAAATATTTCTAAGTACACTAATCTCTAACTTCTAATAAGAAAATAAATAAAAAAATATAATAGGTAAAAGTTTCTCTCCTTGAATAAATCTCTGTTATTTTTTAATGGGTTGAATTTGATACATTATTGTTCTAAAAAGGAGTGGATGGGTTGGTAGTTAGATATTGTCTTTGAAATTTTGATGGTATAATTTGATGATAATATTTCTATGTTGCCTTATACTATTGGTATGATTATGGAGTATTGTTTTAAACTAGTAGGTTTTTGAATGCACAATAGATATTGTTAGCTTCATTATTTTCAATTGTTGTCATCTTTGATTGTACCTAGCGAAGGCAACCATACCTTGTAGGAAGCAACATAGTAGAGTTGCTATCGAGAGCAAGAGGTCTAGTTTAATTAGGGGCCTCTAGGAGTTATTACAAGATTAGCTTCTTGTTATAATGTGATCTTAAAAGGATACTCGGTCTCAACAAAGGGAAAAGGGATGCAAGAGATGAAAATAAAACAACTCAATAAAATAAAAGGGTGGCAATGCACCAAGACATTTTCTAAGAGCTTCCAACAAAAACATACTTGAACATTATGTGCCAGTGGTGAACACTTTCTCTCCTCAACATAGTAAAGCATAGATAATATTTGTTAGTTGTATGTAAGCATGAGCAAGAAAATTCCATAGGAGAGCCAAATAAGTGACTAGTATGAAAATAGACACAGACCCCTCACACATACGTATACTTAATTAAACTCAAAGAACGAGAAAATATCATAAACAAATACATGCACATTGAAACAGGTCAACAAGAGGCCACTGTTGGCTATACCAAAATTTGACACAAGATCCCATATATATATATAGATTTTACAAATATTGTGCCAAAAGCAAGGGTTTGAAATTTTCCACAAGCTGCTCAAGAATCGATTGTTTTTACAAAATAAAATGAAGGGAAAGCCTACAAAAGAATACAACTGCAAACTTGTCAATCCTTTTTATAGTCTATGTCACTATTAAGTTTACAACAAGGAAAAATTATCTCTAAAATCATCTACAAATAGATTTGACAATCTCACCTACTTTTTCTAGGGATTCTGGTCATTGAATGAAGTACTTATTTGATCATAATAATTGTCCAGCTTGAGATTTTCAGTGCCATACTTTGTATTGAATGAGTGTATGAGATATTTACTGAGGTTGTGCTCTGGTAGGTGGTCTTTATCTCTTAACTAAAGGAAGAATTAACTCAACCTATCTACCTCTATCATTTTTATTTGACTTAAGCATCCATGTCTACTTGAATTTTTGGTGTTTCTCTTGAGTCTTGGGTCGTCTTGCAAACTGGTTGAGAGTTTACTATTGATGCTTCATTGTAGATTGCAAAATATTTGACATTGAGACTTATCCCAAAAGAAATACCCTTTATAATTCCTTTGCTTATCTATTAGAAATTTTACTAAACAAAATCTCACATAAGTCTCAAGTGTCAGGGTTTATCTTGACCTCTTCTCCTCCAAGCTAGAAAGAACTCTAATAACCATCAATCGAGTTTTACCTTAGTCATAATTAGGTAGTGAGGAATCACTATAGTTTTGGTGGCTCATAGAGGCCTTCTAGCTTGATTGAAGGAGAACTCAAAATAACCTTTATCCTTGGGCTCAAATTCATAATTTTTACTATTCCTACAAAAGAAAACACAAAAACCTAAAATAATAGTTAAGAAAAATTATGATGTTATGTGAAGAGTTTTGCAAGTGCTCCCATGATTTTCCCATTCTTCATCCAATGGGAACTGAGTATGTTGAAACTCATCATACAGAGCAAGAATCTCATGTTTATTATCTCAAGAGAAATCCTTCATTCAACTCATTGCTTCATGGATATGCATCTTAAGTTTTGCTAATGGCCCAATAATTTGGGCTATTTATTTTGCATAAAAGGGGACAATATTCTCTTCTAAGCTAAGCAAAGCTCTTTATTTGATTCAATTATCCTCATATACTCTTATTTTGAGCATAGCTTGTCATTTAGTTGATTTTATGGTGAAGGGAGCCTTGTTGCTATTAAGGAATCTTTTTTTGTAGTCAACCTTCCCATAGTGTCGTATAAGTTATTGACTATATTTATGCATTGTTCAACCATTTTATCTCTTCTAAAGAGGTTGATTACCTTTTGTGCCATAATTTATCTATTTTGTGCCTTGATAGTAGTAATCTTAGAATGAGGTATCTTGGTCAACAGAGTTTGGTATGTTCTAGCTTCTTTGATTCTCATGCAAATTTTGGAGGGGTGAGGACCTCCAGATTATCTAATGCTCCCTTTTGTAGCCTTGAGGATGAGGCAAATGCTTCCAAAGGCTTTATTAGTAGGATAGTTGCATTATGAGTCATTTGCATAGCTAGGGTTGAGGCCAAAGGGGAAATTCTATAGGAAGGCAATATTTGTCCCTTTCATAGTTGAGGTAGGTGACTGAATGCATTGGGGATAATGCTCTCTGCCTCACCAAGGAATCTTGGGCCTTTTCCAAAGGAGGCATTTCTCCTGATATTTTAAATTTTTTCCCTGGATAAATGGAGAGAAGGACAACTTGATATTGATATTCTACTATGGATTACTTTTTACCATGCTTTATTTTCTTCCTCTTTTTGGAACTATTTGTGCATCCCCATTTGTGGCCTCTTTTATTTTGGGTATTTTGTCTAGGCAACCAAGGCAAAGCCCACTATTGTGTTGATGAAGAAGTTGTTGCTTTATTTTGGTGAGCTGGAGGACTTACACATTCTTCACTATATTTCATGGTTGTAGAGCTTTCAACATTCGTATGTTATTCATTATAAAATTCATTGAATATTACATCTCTTATTGAGTTAGACTTGGCTTCATTATGTCCACTTATTTACCTCATCCTTCACCATACCTCTATTTTGGAAATATTCCAATGTTGAATCCTTATTTCTTCTGTCTTCTTTCTTTGCCTTGTTCCATGGAATAAAAACACCCTTTATCTCATAAAAATATTCATAGTATTTCAAGGTAGGTGGAGGTCTGGTCAGTTTACTAAGAGGGCGAGTTGTTGCTTCATCTTTGGATCTCCTTAATTTCTCAATCTCAAGCCTCTTCTCATGAGTAAAATTTTGCTATTTTATACCTTTTAGGTATACAATGAATTTTTTTTTGGGTCATATTCTCATTTGTCCTTTATTAGTTCAAGACCCATATTTTTAAATTTACCTTCTACCAGGGAAGCTCCTATTTTTCTATGTATGGTTATACCTCCTAAGCTGAGAGGTTGCAGATAGTATGATGTCTTTTTTTACCATTACCATGTTTGAAATCCAGAGTGTCAATTTACCTAAAACCTTCTAGGGAAAATACTCGATTAGAAACATATCTTGACAAAAGATAAATCAGGTAACTATAACCATGCATTCTAATTAGGGTCCCTTCTTCAACAAAAAACTAGTCCCTCTGGAGTGTACCTTTTAAAATGTTTTTACACTCTTTAAAAATATTAGGGACTTGATATCCCTTATTAAATAAATGATAGGGATAGAAAAATAATCAACAAAAATTTAGTAGGAAGAGCCCTTCTTTAAATCCTTGGCCCAATTGTACACTAGGGTGTCATTTCCTTTCAAATCCTTACATTTTATTCCTAGTTTGGAAAACATGCTTGAATGTTGATATAAAATAAGGTATACCAAAAATTAGGAGTACCTAAATGTTTGTGTTGACTAAAAGCATTGTAGGCCTTCTTTGATTTGATCTGTTATTAGATCAATAAAATATAGAGTTCCTAACCCCTGCTTCATTCTACGCAAAATACCTAGCTAAGTTGTACTGACAATTTTGTTGTGTTACCTATGCAAGGAAGGCCATCATACAAAATGTTTCTCTTGTGCTTTCATAAAAAAAGTTGAGAGAAATAATTTTTTGCAAGATTGGATCATTTTATCCTACCCTTTCATTTTCTAACATTAAGATCATTTTTTCATTCTATAGAAGCTTTTCAAAATTTCCCTTTTCTTCATCCTCATAAATGAACTTGGCCTTTTGGTAATAGCAACATTCATCTAATACTGGGACCATCAATTCTTATTATGAATTTCCCATCCAAAGAGTTGATTTCTTGGGCAGTTGGGTTGTAAAATTCTGCACATGTGTTCACCAACTCATAATAGAAGTGTACCTTAGTCGCCATGTACTACACTAAGAAAATAGTCTATATTTGTGCTTTGAATCTCAAAGGCCTGCTAAATTTGAAATTCTCATACACATATGTTCTAAATTTCTTATCTCCTTTGCAAATTTTAGGGTCAAAATAGTCCTCAGCTATGTCTGTCAAAACCTTTATGTTCGAAGAATATGTAGGTATGGGTACTTCTGGCATTTCTTGAGAACATGAATCCTTTGTATTTGTCGTTCTGAATTCATCATTGGCTTCCTCTTCTGATTTGATGGTGAATGATAAATTACATAGGCTTCAACTGTAATGTTTACCAAGGAGTGAAATGGTTGTGCATTTTAGAGTTTAAATCATTATTTCTTTTACCCTACCTCTTTTCATGGTCCCTATGTGCCTTGAATTTATTGCTCCTTGTCTATTTATTCTTCAAATAATACCACACTCATCAAGAAGTGTTTTCATCCATATTCTTACCTTTCAATTTTAATTTATTCCCATAATATTCCTTGTTAAATTTTATTCATGAATAGGGTTCTGTCTTTGGGTGGCATTTAATGTAGACTTTTTTCCTGCCTACCAACTTTCCTTCCCAAGAATATTCTAGTGGGAGAGATTCTCAATTTCAATTTTTTTTCATTGATATATAGTTGGTCTATCTTGGATTGTGTATTGCTTCCATTTACTCATGCTCTCCCCTTTTTTCTTGGAAGGAGACATGGGTATTGACTAACATATATCTTCAACTTTAGGTTTTCTTGGATCGGGATCCCATATCATGATCAATATTCGATGCTTCTATTCATTATGGATGAAAAAAATCCTAATCACCATATTCTTTTATTGGACTACTATTTCTTTGTTGCTGATAGTAACACAACAAAGTACTTTTGCAATCCTTGTTTTTGTGTAGTATGTAGGCTTTAAATTTTTTTTCCAATGTCTTCTTACCCTTGATAGTGTATTTTCATGTACTAATAGAGGTCAAGGGGATAAGTTTTTTAATTATATTTATCTTAGTATCATCTATTTTTCTGCTCTATGCCCTACTCCTTTAGTTCCCCAAGTTGACTATTTTTGGATGACCACTTCCTCCTTACTATGGATCCCAATGTATTGGCTATTTTTTTTTATCAAGGAGAGATGGATTGGTTGTTTTGTTTAGCATGATGGATAGTGAAAACCTCTTCCTCCTAGGTTAGCTCATTTTTTACTTCAACTATATTTTATTTACCTTTTATGACGAAGCCATTCATGAGTAATAAAGCCAATTGATCCCATTCTATGATTGAATGAGGAGGGAGTGATTATTATTTTTTATGTACCTCTCCTTTGAAGGATTACACTAACAACATTAAGGCTACATCTTACTCCACAAATTATGTTTTTGGTCTATAAATACCAATTCTTCGAGGTGCTCTAGTGGAGTAGTCGGGCCTTTACTAGTATATTCTAGTAATATTATCAGTATGGATTCAAGTAGCTTCTTCCATACATTAGGTAGATTTTAGGGAATTATAAGGCTTGATCCTACCTCATCTGAAGGTATATTTATTGAGGAGATAACCATGCTTTTAAAATATGATAACAAGCTTTTACAACATGTTTTACCTACATACCTCTAGGTTTATTCAAATGATGTAGAGTCACCAGGTGAATATAGTTTCTTGATTTTGGAAAGTAGGTAGACTAAGGTCTTCACTTGAACCTCAGTCTGGTATCTTTAGCAATAGCTTCTTTTGGTGTTCATTCTAAAGTAAAGTTGCCAGGTGAGTAAAGAGACACTTCAAAAAGCAAGAATAGGGAAAATACCCTCACTAAGTCTAAGCCCTACTCCTTATTGTGATTCAAGGACTAATGATTTGTCACTAGGGTCCCATCAGGTATGCCATTAAACTATTTTTTTTTATTATTTCTAGCAAGGTAAATTATGTCTTGTAGGGAGCAACACAATAGGGCCATAGTTAAGATCATAGGGTTTGGCTTAATCAAGGGCCTTTACAAGTTTTTACAAGGTTGACTCCTTGTTATGATGTGATCTTCAAGGTGCACTTGGTCTCAACAAAGGAAAAAGGGATGCAAGAGATGAAAATAAAATAACTCAACAAAAGAAAAGGGTGGCAATGTGCCAAGATATCCGCTAAGATCTTCCTACAAAATAGGCCTAAATTCTATGTGCCAACAGTGAGCACTTCCTCTTCTTTACACAATGAAGCATAGATAAGATCTATCAAGTGTATGCAAGCATGAGCAAGTGAGTCCCACAGGAGAACCAAACAAGTGACTAGTCCAAAAATAGATGTAGGCCCCTCACATACATAAAATTAGTAAAAATCAAAGGGTAGGTAAAATATCACAAACAAATACATTCGCACATAAACGGGTCAGCAGGAGGTTACAAATGACTATACCAAAAATTTGACATAGGCTCCCATGTGTGTATATATATGCAAGTAATATTTTACAAAGATTGTGCTAGAAGCAAGGGCTCGAAATTGCCCACAAGTTGCTCAGGAATCGACTGCTTATATAAAAATAAATAAAGGAAAAACCTACAAAAGAATACAATTGCAAACTTGCCAATACCTTTTATAGTCTATGTCACTGTTATTTATAGCTTATAGCAGGGAAAATTTCCCTCTAAAATTATTTGTAGATAGATTTGATAATATCACCTACTTTTCTTAGGGATTTTGGTCATTGAATTAAGTACTTCTTTGACCATAATAATTGTATAGCTTAAGACTATCAACACCATACTTTATCTTGAATAAGTGTCTAAGATGTATGTTTCTTTTGAATCCTAGGTCACCTTGTAGACTAGTCGGGAGTTTTATTGTTAGTGCTTCATCGTAGATTGTAAAATATTTGATATCTAGACTTATCCTAAAAGAAATACCCTTCAGTATTCCTTTGCTTATTTATCAGGAATTTTACTAAATAAAATCTCTCATAAGTTCCAATTGTCAGGGTTTATCTCGACCTCTTCTCCTCCAAGTGATAAAACTCCAATCACCAACTATCAAGGTTTTGCCTTAGTCGTGAGTGGGTAGTGAGGAATCACTACATCAACCTATAGTTTTGTATTGTGCTTTTGAAATAATAAATTGTTGAATATATATTTGATCATTTTAGCCCTTTTTATTGTCACCCTATATCTCTTATCTATTATTTTTAAATTAATAGACTATTAAGGATGTTGATGATGCTTCAGGTCCCATTGCATAGTACTTTATAGATATATAATGTGATGCATAACTATGTGAGTCATTGGGTTTTAAAAAAGGGACTAGACTGAAGGATAGTATGGGCTATAAAGATGTCGACATGGAGCAATGAATGATAACTTCTTTATATTGGTCGTAAACAAGAGAGTAGGGGAGAGTGCCTCCTATGAATGTATTTTGAAGCATGTATGTTATCTTTGATATATATGTATGTATGTATTTCTACATACATACATACATATATATATATATATATATATATATATATATATATATATATATATATATATATATATATATACATACATACATACATATATCGATAAATATTTATTTATTTATATACATATATATACATACATATAAATACATACATACATACATATATCTATAAATATTTATTTATTTATATACATATATATACATACATATATACATATATATATATATATATATATATATATATATATATATATATATATATGTATGCATATATATGTATATATGTATGTATATATATGTATATAAATAAATAAATATTTATAGATATATGTATGTATGTATGTATGTATATGTATATGTATATATACATATACATACACACGTGCAACTATATTGATATTTGAGCTCCCAACAACCTCAGGTCATATAAATCAATATGGATCACATCTATACTTGAATAATCCATGCTTACATATATTTGTGTGTGTGTGTGTGTGTGTGTGTGTGTGTGTGTGTATGCATATGTATACACACACACACATACACATATATAGAAGCATGTATTATTTAAGTATAGATGTGATCCATTTTGATTTATATGACCTGAGGTTGTTGGGAGCTCAAATATCAATATAGCTAGGTTTTGTTTTTTATATTGGGTGAAAATAGGGTTTTGAAAGGGACCCTGACCCTTTTACATGAGAGGCCTAAACATATTGGAAAATAAAAACCATAGGCCAACAAAAGAGATTCTAGCAAAAAGCACACACCTTTCCTCCTAGGAAAGATAACATTAAAGTAACACTTTTAGAAGAAAAGTATTACAAAGATAACACCAAAAATAGACTGGTCTCAGTTTAAGCATTGTCCTTCAACTCCATGAGGGTTCTAGCTAATTCCACCTCCTCTATCTTCAACTCAGTTGTGTTAACCAATGAATATTTCACCCTCATTTGTCTATCCTTCATGTTCTTCTTGAAATCTTGAATGCTTTCCTCCTGAGCCTTCCAAAAAACCTTGCTTGAGCTTTCCCATTGGCTAAGTTTTTCATTCAACACTTGCAAATTTTTATTAATTATATCCTCACTAGGTTCTATAAAATTCAGTGAAGGAGTGGATTGTTGTTGCTTCATTTTCCTATTTTGGGCTCTTAAGACTCTATCCCACTTATGTTTGGCCTGAATATTTCCTTGTGAACTACCTATAATTGCAACATCACCCTTTAATTCTTCCCCTGTTTGCACTTTTTATTTTATCAAAATGAGTGCCCACTTTCCAAAATTCCTAAAGTTTTGTTGGATCCTGTCTCCTTGAGTAGTCCTGATACCAAAATTCAATAAAATACCTTTAACCTTGTCATTTCTTGTCCACATTTTCAACCACCCACCTAAATCCAGCAAGATAATAAAATAATACTGAGATCTTCTAGTGCTAAGATCCATGAGAAAGGACAATAAAAGTTTATTGTGGCTATTGTTCTTGTACTATTTTCTCTTACTGATAACCACAAATATTTTCCTAATACCAAAATTCAATAAAATACCTTTAACCTTGTCATTTCTTGTCCATATTTTCAACCACCCACCTAATTCTAGCAAGATAATACTAAAATAATACTAAGATCTTCCAGTGCTGAGATCCATGAGAAAGGACAATAAAAGTTTACTGTGACTACTATTCTTGCAATATTTTCTCTTATTGATAACAACAAATATTTTGGAATAGAACTTGTCCATCCACTTCATTCAATTTCTGATATGAGTCATCCTAATAGGTTGACCTTCAGCCTCTAATGCAACTATTCTTTGTAATGGTAGTGGAAAGTTCTCTTCCCAAATTTTGTTCTGACCACTATCCACCCCCAAATTGGCCATAACATTAGTAACATGATTACCTTCTCTATAAATATGATCAATTACAACATCACTCATTTCTTTCAGGATCCTTGAAGTGTCCTTTATAATGTTAAGTATAAACATGTTCTCCATTTCTCCTGATTTTAAATCTCTAATAATGTTTAGAGAATCCCCTTGGACCATAAATTTTCTATAACCTCTATCATATAATTGTTGGACTCCTAAAAAAAGAGCTTTGGCTTCTACCATATGATTGGTCTAAGTTCCATAATCCTTTGCATAAGCCCATAAAACTTATCCTTTATCATTTCTAATCACTCCACCCCCACCTACTCTTCCCATATTTCCTTTGGTTGCCCCATCAAAGTTAAGGATTATCCAACTTTGTCTTGGTTTCATCCATCTTGTGTTCAATCTTTTTTGGGTTGAGTCCATGATGCATGGTTTGGATTGTTTTACCTTCCATTCTTCAACAATCATTCTTTCTTCTCTTTTCTCATAACCCTTCACTTCTGGGAGAATGGATAGATTATCTTCAATAGCTACTTTGATTCTTTTGAAGACATAAACTTCATCCTTCATCTCATTCCTAAATATTCATTTATTCCTTTCCCACCATATACCCCATATATAGTGAGGGAGGATTAGGCTCCATAATATTGTCAAGCTCCCACTTACAAAGGGAGATCTCCATTGGTTAAACAAATCTTTGAAGGTTTGTGGCATGCTCCACTTGATTAAAAGAGAATTCATTATAGCATAGAAAACTTTATTCAAGAACTCACAATGGTTGAATAAATGGTCAACTGACTCAACATCCTTATAGCACAATGAACATATATTTGGCATTTGGAACCCTCTTTTGCACAAATTATCTATTGTTAAAATCTTATTCTATAGGCATAACCAAAGAAAGAAAGCATTCTTAGGCACAAAATTAGGGGACCAAACCTTCTTGACTAGAAAAGCTCCACCTCTAGAAAGAGTATGAGCTTCATAGGCTGATTTGACTAAGAAGAGTCCTTTCAAAGAATGGATCCACAACAAAGAATCCTCCTTGTTAGTTTGGGAGATGTGAAAGCTCCCAATTAGCTGATTTAAATTTAGGAGACTATTGAATATGAACTTTATTTTCATTTCTTTCTACCATTAAGACATTCCACATAATCCTTAACTTTCTACCATATTTAGCTGCCAATGGTGCCCACAACTCTTGAAAATCATGTTTATTCATCAGAGGTTCTTGAAGGATCCAAGAATATTCCCAAAATAAAACTTCCTTCCCTTCTCCTACCTGCCATCTCATACTATTCCTTAAAAAAATTTTGGTTTTTAGTACTCCATTCCATATAGTTGATCCTCTAGGAGAAATTACTCTTCTAAAAAAGGGAATGTGATTTTCTAAGTACTTCACTTTCATGATCTTCTACCATAGCATACTTTCTTCTATGCAAAGTCTCCATGCAATTTTTGAGATTAAGGCTTTGTTAAAGAACTATAAATTTTTGAGACCTAACCCCCAACTTTCTTCGAAGTGCAAACTCTATCCCAGGCTACTAGAGAAAGTCTTTGCTTGTCTTCAACCCCAGTCCATAGAAATATTTTAAATATCATCTCAATCCTCCTTCTTACCTTGGAAGGCATTTTAAACAGAGACATATAATAAATTGGAATACTTTGTAAGGTTGCTTGAAGAAGCTACATTTTTCTGCTTGGCTAAGGAGGTTGCCTTTCCACCTAGCCAACTTCCTTTGAATCCTATCCAAAATAGGAGACCACATTTCCTCCTTCATACGACTTGAAAAAAGTGGTATTCCAAGGTATATGGATGGGAGATTTGCTATATTACAACCAAATTTTTTGCAATCCTTAATTGTAACTATCTCTCTATGTTCACAAAATAAATATTGCTTTTATTGAAGTTTATCATATGATTTGATGCCCTTTCATATTTTTGGAGAATCTCTTTGACTTCCCTTGCCTCTCTACATGTAGCTTCTCCAATAATGATAGTATCATCCACAAATTGCTGACATGAAACTAGTTTCAATCTCCTTGTTGGTTTGATACCCTTGATTCTACCTATTGTTGTGGTTGCTTGCATTGATCTTCCCAATGCTTCAACCATTAAAATAAAAAGATAAGGGGACATAGGGTCACCCTGTCTTATACCTCTTTGGCTCCCAAAGAAACCACAAGGTTTACCATTTATAATGATTAAAAATTTGGCTAAAGAAATACAGATATTAACCCATTTCCTCCATTGTTCACTAAAACCAAACTTATGCATAACCTTGTCTAGGAAAGTCCATGAAACTCTATCATAAGATTTGTGCATATCTAATTTAAGAAGCATACTTGGTTCTCCTATTTTCTCCATTGAATGAATTATCTCATGTATAGTGATGATCCCATCTACTATCTATCTTCCCTACACAAACCCTCCCTGAAGTGGAGAGATTAGAATAGGCAACAAACCCTTGATTCTATTAGCCAAAGTTTTTGTGAGCATTTTGTAAAGAGTGCTACATAAGCTTATGGGTCTAAAATATTTCAGAGATGACATGCCATATTTCTTTGGAATTAAAACTATAAAAGTTGTATTCCATTCTTGGAGCAAAGAGCTAGAGGATTGAAATTCCCTTAATGCTTTTGAAATATCTTTCCCCATTATATGCCAATATTTTTGAAAGAAACTAGTTGGAAATCCATCAGGTCCTGGCACCTTATCCTTCTCCATACCAAATATACTACTCTTAATCTCTTCATTTGAAAAAGGGGTCGTTAGCTAGGAATTCATTTCTTTAAAAATCAAGGTAGGAATATTCAATAAGAGATCTTTACCAGCCTCTGGATCTTCCTCTTTGTCTTTGGAAAATAAATTTTGGAAAAAAGAGATTGTAGTCACTGCAATATCCTCTTCTTGCTTCAAAACTTCTCCCGTATCTAAAATTATTTCCCTAATTTTATTTGCACTCCTATGTTTCAGTGTGGACATATGAAAATACTTTATATTTCTATATCCATCCTTTAGCTATAAATATCTCAATTTTTGTCACCAAAAGGTCTCCTCCATAGCAAGTAAATCATGAAATTCAACCAAACAACTTTTATCCACCCTATTTAATTCCTCTGAGCTTCCCTTATTTTGTTCCTTCTCTTCAATTTCTTGTAGATATTTTATATTATGAACATATATACAACATAATCATACATCCAAGACCATCATATTTAGAGTATTTGCACTCACTTTACTTATTTTTAGATCTACAAGTCACATCCCTCTTTGAAGAAGTCACACTTTAAACATTTTCAAATCCAATGGATCTCATACCTCTTAGGAGAAGCCACACTTTCTTTGGATCAAATCACAAGATAAAATTAATAAAAATAAAAGCATACATAACTTAGCTATATATATGACTTCTTCAAAGAGGGATGTGACTCGTAGATATAAAAATAAGTAAAGTGAGTGCAACTACTCTAAATATTATGGTCTTGGATGTATGATTATGTTGCATATATGTTCATAGTAAATTGTTAGGACCCCATCCTAACACTATGATGTAATAGTCCTTGTTGAACATGGGGAACACCCATGTTAATATTTTGTAATATTTTGTAAATGTGGGGAACACCCATGATAATATTTTGTAATATTTTGTAATAGTTGTGGATCTAGAAGCGCCTAGACAAGTGGCACCATTTTATGTAACTATTATCAAGAATGTAATTGCTTGTAGGTAGGAGATTCTAGCCCGGGTGGCATTTTGCATGTAAGCCAACCTTGGGAGTTAGGTGGTTGATGAAATCCTTAAAACTGCGAGGGGCAATATTGTATGTATATTTTTGCATAATTGAATGAAAGCATTGAAGGAGGTTGCCCCCTCGAAGTGGCCTATGATTCTATGTTATTTGTGAGATTGTTCTTTTCTACATTTATATTTCATAGTTGTGTTGTGAGCTTTATGTTTATTTGCAATATTTGTGTGAGTGTGTTTATTTTTAATAGTAGGTTCCTAACAAGTGGTATCAGAGCACTTTCCAGGGTCGTGTTCTGCTATGACTATGATAGTTTTTGCCATTTCGACTGTTAGGTATAAGATTTTTGTGTTTCTATTTTTCGCCAATTTTTCTTATTAAAAAACCAGCAAAATACAATCCTTTATTTTTTTGCAATAGTTGTGTAGGTTAGAAACCCTATGCCGAGGGTTTTAAAATATCATGGAGGAGTTGTCATTATTGGCTAAGCTAGATAGCCCATAAAGCATCTAGTGAAGTGAGGGGTGATCAGGCTCCAATACCCAGGCCTTAGACAACACCCACATACGAAATTGAGCTCCCACATATCTTTGGGTATTTAGGGAGACCACCTAGGATTAAACAAACCTTTATCCCTAGGAAGCTTTTTGGCCTTGTATTATCCATAGTACATCAACATCCAAAAATATTACCCTCTCGTACTATCAGAGAGGCAGGTAGTGTGCTCACAAGTATATGTGGAATCCTCCTTGGGTAGTGGCCTAAAATATTGGTCCGAGCACTATTGTTCATCACTATGGTATAACAAAGGGCCTATGGGTATTACATACACCTTTGCCTAGCATACCTTGGTTTTATCAAAAAAGTTTAACCTACAACAAACATCTTATTCTATGAATTTTGAACTTGTTACCATACCCTTATCATAGAAATTGAGCATACAGAGAAGACATCCCTATTCTAGAGTTCATGCATGCAAAACAGTCAAAACAAATAGTACATAAGAATATAACAAGTGGACAAAAAACCACCAGAGTCAAAAATAGGGAACAAGGGGGTTAGTGTCAGTTATAGTCAAGAAATTTCATCAATAATAGTCAATATAGGGTCATCAAGTTATCAATGTCAGAATAATTACCTATGACAGTCAAAATTAAAATAGACAAGAAATATCTATGATAGTCAATACAAGGTCGTCAGGTTAACAATGTCAAAATAGTTACCTATGACAATCATAATTTAAATAGATAGGGAATATCTGTGATAGAGTCAGACCAAGCAGGTGATAGTATAGTGTCAAGAGTGGTTAGTAGTCAAAAAATATAGGGCAGAGGTCAAAAAGGGTTGGTTGACATAGAACCCAACTTTTGAACCAAGACTCCAAAGGAAAAATTGACCACACTAATAGACTCAACAAAACAATAATATAAAAAATCTAGGGGTATCCAAAACCAATGTTGTGGTATATAGCTCATTGTGATCATCTTCTCGAGTTGATCATTTTGATATATAGCACCCAAATCATTTTTTGGGCTACTTACTAAAAATAGTAAACCCTAAAACCACCTTTCTATTTTTAGTAAATCTCACCAATAGGACATAACTCTGAGAACATGGCTACTGGTACTTGACAACAAGAACTAGATAACCAAATTTCTCAAAAAGTGGATGCTATGGGCACCAAAATATGGTCCTCACTCAACCATAGCTTAGAGGATATAAAGGCACAAATCAAAACCTTCTAGGAAACTATGAGTGTGGTTATCAAGGCACAAAAAGAATTGAAGGTAGAGTTGGATAGTCATACTAACTCAATTGGTCATCAAGATCAACAAGATATAGGTACAAGTCATCACCAACAAAATGTACTAGATCATAATGGATATAAATTACCAAAATTAGACTTTCCAAAATTTGATGGAAAAGATCCTGAGGGGTGGATTTGTAAGGTCGAATAGTATTTCACTCTTCATAATGTCCCATGCTACATGTGGTTGACCATTACCTCTTTCAATTTTGAATCAGATGCACTACATTGGTTTCTATGGCTTAGGAAGGCTGAAACTGAACTTTCTTGGCAAGATTTTGAACAACGTCTACTCACTCACTTTGGTCCTAGTGAGTTTGAAGATTTTACAAGAGCTCTTTTCAAACTTAGACAAACATCCATCATTTGAGAGTATCAAACTCAATTTGAAAAGCTTGCCAATCATACTACTAGTCTAACTATCGACTCTTTCCAAAGTTGTTTTGTGAGTGGGTTGAAGGATGACATTAGGGCTGAGGTTAAACTATTGAGACCCCAATCATTACCACAAGCAATACAATTGGCTAAATTGGTTGAAGAAAAATTTAAGGCCCTAGGATGCACCTCTAAATTTTCTCAATCTCGACCATCCTTTCCATCCAAGCCGATGACAAGTCCTACCACTAAATCTCCAACTATTAAAAAATTGACTCATGAAGAGATGGAGAGTAGAAGGGCACAAGGGCTATGTTTTAATTATGATGAAAAGTATTCTCGAGGGCATAAGTGTGTGCAACAAAAATTATTTTTGCTCGATCTAGATGAAACACCAACCATAGAATCATCAGAGGACGAGGAGGATCCTCAAGAGGGGAAACATCAGATCAAGCAGTAGATTCAGAGGACTCCCAACCAAAAATCTTTGTGCATGCCTTAGCAAGAGTTTCCACTCCCCAAACAATGAAGGTGATTGGCTACTTCAAAGGACAACGGGTCATCATTCTTATCGACTCGAGTAGTACACATAACTTTATTGATCCACATGTAGCCAAACAAGGAAACTGTTACATTACTACATGTAATTCCTTTGAGGTCATGATTGCTAATGGAGGCACCCTCCCATGCAAAGGAAAATGTTGTAATGTCAAACTTCAAGTTGGGGACTATAATATCAAGATAGACATGTTTGCATTACCCCTTGGGGGTGTGATATAGTTTTGGGAGCCCAATGGTTGTGCATGTTAGGATCAAGTTTTGTGGGATTTTGTAGAGTTGTGGATGAAATTCAATCAAGAGGGGAAGGAATATACTTTACATGGCATGAAAGCTAGTGTGGCTTAGTTTATTTCTACTCATAAGATGGAAAAGTTGTTAAAAAAGTCCTCCCATGGAGTGGTGGCACAAATCTTTGCTATAACTAGCCCTGAGGAAAAAGAACAGAACTATTCTCTACAATTACAAGGATTATTAAACAAATATGCTCAAGTTTTTGAGGAACCCAAGGGGCTACCTCCTCATCGCTCACATGACCATGCAATACAACTTTTTCTTGGTAGTCTTCCTCCTAATGTTCGTCCATACAGGTATGCTTATGCTCAAAAGTCAAAATTTGAGAAAATAGTGCAAGAGCTTCGTGTTGTAGGGATTATCCATTCTAGCATTAGTCCCTACTCTTCACCCATGTTATTAGTAAGGAAAAAGGATGGCACTTGGCGCTTGTGTGTGGATTATCGAGACCTCAATAAAATCACTATCAAGGATAAATTTCCAATTCCTATGATTGATGAACTACTTGATGAGTTGCATGGGGCCCAATATTTTTCCAAGTTGGATTTGTGGTCAGGATATCATCAAATTCACATCAAGGATGAGGATATTCCAAAATATACTTTTTGAACTCATGAAGGGCATTATGAGTTCCTAGTTATGCCATTTGGGTTAACCAATGCACCTTCTACCTTTCAGAGTCTGATGAATTCCATTTTTTGCCCTTTCCTTCATAAATTCATTCTAGTATTTTTTGATGACATATTGATTTACAACCGATCATGGGAAGAGCATCTTCAACACTTAGATCAAACACTCAAACTTTTGTTTGACCATCAACTTTATGCCAAGATGTCCAAATGCTCTTTTGGCCAGCAAGAGGTTGAATACTTGGGTCACATTGTCACTAAGGATGGAGTTCAGGTTGATCCCAAAAAAATTAGGCTGTCCAAGATTGGCCTAAACCTCGTACCCTAAAGGGACTTCATGGTTTCTTGGGACTCATAGGCTATTATAGGAAATTTATGAAGAATTATGGCAAGATAGCAGCCCCCTTGACCACCATGTTGAGGAAGAATTTATTTATGTGGTCAGAACCAACTGAAAAGGCTTTTGTTGATTTGAAGTATGCCATGACCACTACTCCTATGTTAGCAATGCCAGATTTCTCTAAACCTTTTATCATTGAAAGTGATGCTTCGGGCATTGGCATTGGGGTCATTCTAATGCAAGAAGGTAGACCCTTGGATTTTACTAGCAAGGCACTATCAGGCCAAAATTTGGGTAAGTCTACCTATGAGAAATAAATGCTTGCCATTTTACATGCAGTCAATCATTGGTGACCGTATCTTATTGGGTGATATTTTTCCATCAAGACTGATCATCAGAGTCTCAAATATTTTTTAGAACAATGGGTGGCCACTCCAGAACAACAAAAGTGGGTTTCCAAATTGTTGGGCTATGACTATGATATCACATATAAGAAGGGTAAGGAAAATGTGGTGGTAGATGCTTTGTCCCGATTACATGAAGAACAAGTTATGCTCCATGTTATATCCACACCACATCCTCAGTGGATTCATCAACTACATGAGGAACTACTCAAGGATTCCTCTTTGGAAACTCTCATTCACCAACTTTGAGTAGATCCTCAGTCATGTCTTGGGTATACTTGGGATGGCCATAATTTATGGTACCATGATCGTATTATCGTACCCACTCAGTCATAGATAAAGGACCTCATTCTTTAGGAAATGCATGCTTCCCCAACAGTTGGTCATTCAGGGTTTCTCAAGACTTATACCAGGACCAAGCATACCATTTTTCTAGTGAGGCATGAAAAAATATATTCATACTTTTGTGGTTGAATGTGATCATTGCCAATGTATGAAAGGTGAAACTGTGAGTTCCCTTAGTACCCTTCAACCCTTTCAAATTTTGGAGCAGGTTTGGATGGATATTTCTATGGACTTCATTGAAGGGTTACCTAAATTCGATGAAAAATCAGTTATTCTAGTGATAGTGGATCATCTTTCAAAGTATGCTCATTTATGTTCCCTATCCCACCCATATACCACCTCCATTGTCGCTCAAATTTTCCTTGACTCTATCTTTTGCCTCCATGGAATACCAAAATCCATTGTCTCTGATAGGGATCCTACCTTTACTAGTCGATTTTGGTAGGAATTATTCAAGTTGTAGGGAACACAACTCAAGATGAGTTTGGCCTATCATCCTCAAACTGATGGCCAAACAGAAATTGTGAATAAATGCTTGGAAACATACCTTCGATGCTTCACCTCTGAACATCCTACACATTGGGTCAAGTGGCTTCCTTTGGCCAAATGGTGGTATAACACCACATATCACACTACCACTAAGGTGACTCCATTTGAAGCAGTCTATGGTCAACCTCCACCAACACCAACTTCTTACATACCAGGCAGTTCCAAGGTTCAAGTTGTGGATTCCACTCTCTGCCAACATGATTCCCTTCTTCGCCAACTCAAGGTCAATCTGGACGTGGCTCAGAACCGTATGAAACAACAAGCTGATCAACATCATATCGAATATAGTTTTGCCATTGGTGACATGGTTTTCCTTCGCTTGTAGCCATACAAATAGTCCTCTCTCTAGCTTCATGGTTGTTAAAAACTTACCACCAAATACTATGGTCCTTATCAGGTGTTGCAAAGGATCGGGTCGATAGCATACAAACTAGCCCTTTTGGCTAGTTCTAAACTTCATCCAGTCTTCCATGTCTCATCTCTCAAGCAAGTTGTTGGCAACAAGGTGCAGGTGCAGTCTACACTTCTAGAGTTGGATGAGGAAGGTTTTGTCATTCTTGAACCCGAATGCATTCTAGACCGTCGCTCTTGTAACCTTCGTCGATGTGTTATTACCAATGTTTTGGTCCAATGGCATGGCTTACAACTAGAAGACATGATGTGGGAACCTCTTCAACAACTCCAATAGTAGTTTCCTCATCTTCAACTTTGAGGACAAAGCTTTCCAAAGGGGAAGGGCATGTTAGGACCCCATCCTAACACTATGATGTAATAGTCCTAGTTGAACGTGGGGAACACCCATGATAATATTTTGTAAAATTGTTTTGTAATAGTTGTGGATCTAGAAGCGCCTAGACAAGTGGCACAATTTTATGTAACTATTATCAAGAATGTAATTGCTTGTAGGTAGGAGATTCTAGCTCGGGTGGCATTTTGCATGTAAGCCAACCTTGGGAGTTAGGTGGTTGATGAAATCCTTAAAACTATGAGGGGCAATATTGTATGTATATTTTTGCATAATTGAATGAAAGTATTGAAGGAGGTTGCCCCCTCGAAGAGGCCTACGATTATGTGTTATTTGTGAGATTGTTCTTTTATGCATTTATATTTCATAGTTGTGTTGTGAGCTTTATGTTTATTTGCAATATTTGTGTGAGTGTGTTTATTTTTAATAGTAGGTTCCTAACAAAAATTGCATAGTGAGAATCAAGTACTTGGATTGATCCATTATTGTTCTAATTCAAGATTGTGATGTTTGCATTATGACCCATATGTGGATGTGTATTGGCTTTGTAAGATAATGATCCACATGTGCCAATCCATTAAGTGGTTAAATGAATATATCTATGCTTACCAACACCTGTGTTTGTGTCATGTTATTTATGTGCTCATGTGAAGATATGATATCATGTTGGGATTGTATTCTAGTCGAATATGATGGTAAGTAAAAGTACTATATTCTTCATTTTTAAACTTGTGGGGATTGAAACGAGGTAGGTTGGTAAATACTTACCTCAATTTTGGTATACCCCATATCGCTATGGGAGTAATAGGCATCAATTAATCATTTTTATCTAGGCATGGTTGGTGCCAATCATATTTCTAAAGGCATGATGGTGCCAAACATTTCTTGTATAGGTGGGATGGCACCAAGTAATGTTTTTGGAAAATTAATAAATTGATAATACGTTATGAAGGAAGTGAATATTGTGTTGATGATTGTGCTTGTATGTGTACCCGTGCTTGTATGTGTACCAATATTATAATTATTAGATATGCATGTAAAGGCACCTTTCATATATCAAATTGTGATTATGTGCGTACTGTGTATACTTCAATGAATGGACTATAAATCCAAATTTCTTTATATTGTATACAAATGGTCTAAATGTACCTATTTATTTTGAAATAGATGCACTATATAAGCTTAGCTAGATAAAAGAGCAATATATTATACTTCATGTATATGAAATTATTAATTATAAAGGAAGTGATTTGGCCTTTTGTGTACTTGTATATTGCATTGGAGAAAGGATAAAAAGAAAAATATATGTTATGCCTCAAATATATATTAGTGAACTTGTGAAATTCTGATTGAGATATCATCTTAGAAGGGAAGTTGGGATTTGGCTATTCATTACGATAAAAACATTAGATAGTGGTCCTAAGCTTATGCCTTGGGAACTAACTATATTCCTTGACATCTATAAGTCTTCATGTGGTGCCATTGTATAGAATGATATTAGATATTTTAAATCCTTAAAAGAATCCTTAAGGTTTGGAAGGAGTTCAACTTTACCTTTTGACCTTGTATGAGTTAGAGGGGATGTTTGTATCCCCCATTGAGGAGGAAATCAATATTTGCATAAAAATGAGCAATATTATGACCTATTGAAGGTGGTATTAAAGTGCAAAGGTTAGCATTGAGTCTATGGGAGATAGTGTAAGGCCTAGGAGTGTCACTCAAATTAGTTGGTGCTAGAATCAATGAAGGGATGAGAGGTCAATGTTAGAAGCATATATTGGATGCTATGATCAAATGAAGCTACCAAAAAAATTACTTTGATATAATTTATTATATTTCAAATTTATAAGGGGAACCATGTCATATTGAGGTTATCATCAAGGATTATGAGGGTTATACCATACCTAGCGGTATCATCTATTTATAATAGATCTAAAATAAGATAACTTGTGTTAGTATCATGGAAGTGAGATGCCATGAACCTGGGAGTTTAGTGCTACATATTTTTGAATTACCATTATTGATGTGATTCTAGAGGTGAGACATTATAGGTTCCATTGACTAATAACACCTTAATATCAAAGCAATTTGCAACAAATGTAGGGTAGAACACCATAAGCACCAACATATCATCATTAAGTGGGTATATGATAAGGACAAAGTGGGACCCATATGGATAGATGTACCATAATTTATGGTAGTATCAACTCTTTAAGAATTTAAGTTGGATGTTAGGAACTACAATTGATTAGCTAATGTATGAATTTTATGTTGAATGTCATTGGAACCCAAGTTGAAAACTTAGATCGACTTTAAATTAAACTTTTCATATGATAATGTAACCTCATGAAAATAAACCTTATCTTCTTAGACCTTTAAAATTGATGATGTGTTTCTTAAAGAGTTTTTGTTGTCAATTATAATTATCAGGGATGTCTTGTGAGTCAAGGTAATAGATTTTTTTGTTGATGTTTCTAGATGAGTTGCTTAATATCAATGACCTACTGTGCATTAATGCATGATAGCCTATGATTAATTGTCATAAATCTATATTAAAATATTTTTTTTAGTGGTTTTTAATGTCTAAGCAGAAGTGTTATAGTTTCCTGTATTAAAATAAATTTACGACTATAAAAATTAGTCTCTTTTGGGGCCTATATTTATACCCATAAATATTCTAAATGTTATTTTAATAATAATATTTTGTTCTTATTTATGGGCTTTTACTAAGTTCTTGTTAATAATTGTGATATATTTTTCTAGTTTTCCAAATAAATCTATGTAGATGAGAAATTTCTTTTCATCCTTGTTCTTATTTTAAGGGTTTTTATTTTTTAATTCCCACCAATGCTTTCATTCTTAACCATCCTTTTTATTTCTTTAAACTATTAACAATTTGGCTTATCATCTATAGTTTTATATTCCATTGGAGAACTTGAAGTGATAATCTATTAAAAAAATTATTTTTATGCTTTCCTAGAAACTTTAGAGTGCAAAGGGTAAGCTCCATAGTACTCACCTTTTTATGCTATACTAAAAACACTAAAATAAAATGTATATATATTTTTTAAAGCGAAAAACCCCTTGTGGGGCTGCCTTGGTCTGAGAGACCACGAAAAGGGGGTTCTACACCGTCAAAGTCACCCGGGAGTTGCACCCAGCCCTGCCTGCACCAACATTATCAATTGGATTTTGGGTACCCAATTCAGCTTTTTTGGTAGGGCGAAGATTCGAACCTAGGATCTCCCTTGGAGGATTGCCCTCTCCTCTCCAACTCACCTACAACACATGGGTAAAATAAAATGTATATTATCCATAATACTTTATTTACTAGTTTCTCTAGAAAACCTAAAGTACAAGGGATACTTTATATCCTCTTTTGATTTTTATTGTATGTTGATGACTTTCTACTATTTGAGAAAAACTAAGATATTATACCTAGACCAGGATTAACCTCTTCCACTTTCATCACTTTCAGAATTGACTTTGCATATTCCTTGTTTTAATTCCTTTTGAATTTGATATTTCCCTTTGTCATTCCTCATTCTATACATCCCTCTTAGTTTATTTTAATCCTTTCTCTACATGAACCATGATGATCTAATGAGGTAGAGGGACTTTCTATCCATTTTTATGGAAGTGGAAAATTCTTGAGTGGGTCATTTTCTACTATAATATGATCAATCTCCTTGCTTCAAACTTTAGTGGCCTCATGATCAAAATAATTTATTTTTATCAATTAGTTTAATTTATAATATCTTCCCCTATATTTAGTATTAGCATTTGTAACATTAAAATGGAGTGTTTTCATAGTCCATTTATTGAACATTTATATTTAATTATATTATATTTTAGAAAATATTTTAAAATACCTATCACAACATATATATTACAAACTTTACATTCTTTCTAGATAAACTTCCACAAAATATTACAAACGTTATTTAAAATGTCCTTATTGATAAATTATTATGATGTCCAAAAATCTTGACACATTAAAACCTTTCAAAAATTTCTATATCTACATAATATTTCTCACTCCATGGTCTTGAATACAAGCCAAATCTCTCCAAAAAAAACCATGGGTTTTCGCCCATTATTTTATCCATGACTTCTGACGTAGAGAAGATATTGAGGTTACCTTCTTTAAGAAGGAAATTATTGAATAATGTGAACTCAATTCACACTTTTTTTAATCCACTTTTGAGTGGACTCTAAAACACCTAACTAATATCTACTAAAAAATTTATATATTAATGCGTTGATTTTAAGAACTATTATATCATGTTCAATCATCTTATCTTTCATAATGATTTGAACAATGAATCATCTGCTATGAAAATAGAAATTATCTTAATTTCTTCTTCATTTTCTTTTAGAGTGGTGAAAACTTTTCTCCTAACTAAGACATCATAACATCCTACTAGGAATTCTTTAAATGAATTTAAAAAAAAAAAAAAAAAAAAAAGATTTTCCTCATGATAATTCTATATTTAAATATCAAGAGTAAAAAAAATATGAAGGTTAGGCTTGCTTCCTCCCACTCTTGCTAATTCATTTACCTCAATTCAATTTACAAGTAAGCCCTATTTGGTCATCTTCAAATTTCTTTTTCATTAAAATGATTTCATCTTAATGGTTCCATTTTCTTAAGAACTTCAACCTTATTAAAATATCATATTAAAAAATAAATAATTATACACTTTATAAGTGAAAAAAAATATCATTTTAATAAGATAATGTAATTTAACTTTTATGATAATTGTCAAACATTTATAATAATAGTTTTCTTAGCTAACACAAATATTTACATTTTCAAAATCTTTTTAGGAGTCAAAACAAATATATCATAATTTTTAAACTTTATTATTATATATATATATATATATATATATATATATATAAAAGTTGAATTCAAAAGAGAGTTTGATATTCTTTTCCATTTAATTTTTTAAACTATAATTATATAAAATACATAGTTGTATTATACTAATAACAATAATAATAAGATGACTTAATAATTTAAAATTTAAATTATATATATTTTTTTTTATAAATATATATATATATATATATATAAAATAAATTCTTTAAAATAAAAATAGTAATTAATATATATATATATATATATATTAAATTTTTATTTTCAACATAATATTGTATAATATATTTTATAAAAAAAATTTAAAATAATATCTTACATCAATATTACTTATAAGTTAATTCATAAAAAACATTGTATGTGTTTTTATTCCAAAACTTTATAGCTTCCTTACGGGGTCCTCTTGGTTTGAGAAACCAAGACTAGGGGTTGTACACCTTCAAAATCAACTGGATTTTGGTACCCAATGTATGGGGTGAGATTCGAACAAGGACCTCCTTTGGAGGATTGCCCTACCCTCTCCAACTCACCTACAACATGTAGTTATAATGTTCATAATATAATCTAATGATGGATGAGTTTTAAAAAAATTTTAAAACTTTTTTTCAAAGTACTTATTCCATGATAAGGTTGGATTTCAGTGTCGTGTTTTCTACTAAGCCAATAATGGTTCTCTAATTTGGCAACCTTCCCTTAAGTTTCTCTTATGTAATTATTCAAATCTAAATGGCCGTGGAATCCACTTATCTTTAAAAAGTGGAATGTCTCCATTAGTGCTTAGCATTTGACGGGCAACCAGTGGCAATATGCCACTGTGGAGAGCACCAACCCCTGAGTCTTCTAACACTCAAGAACGCCCAAGACTATGGACACTCAACCCATGGGGATTGCCAACATGTACACCACCTTAATATTTGCTTTCTCCATACATTCTCTCTCTGGTACGTCATCGTTGTGCGTCAAGGTGGAGTATTTGCCGGGGGACGTCTATAAATAGTGCCCATTCGAGAGAAAGCAAGCACTGAAGACAGAGATGGCGAGAGCAATGGAGGTTGTGTTCCAACTGGTGGTTGTACTGTGTGTGGTGAATATGATAGCAGCGCACTTGGTGATTCCTTTTAAGTTTGATGGATTTGTGTACAAGAACCGAATGTATCCACAGTCAGTGACGTTGGAAGCATTCGTAGATCCCATGTGCCAAGATAGCAGTGCCTCCTGGAACCCATTGAAGGAGGTCGCTGATTACTTCAAGGAAAAAGTCACCTTAATTGTCCATCCTTTCCCCTTACCGTATGTTATATCTCTCTCTCTCTTTCCCTCTTCTTGGATTTTGATTTCTTTATTTCGCTTCTGAGTTTCAATTGGAAATAGTTATAGAATTTAATTTCCTTTTCTACAAAAAAAATTACTAGATTATTAGTGATGAGACTTATTAGATTATTAGTGTTGTGAAATTTCCTTTTCTGCAAAAAAAAAAATTACTGACCATCCACAGAAACAATTTACTGATTTACTGATTTAATAGATCATGTGAAACGTCTGTCTTCCAGCAAAGTTGATATTATTGATATTGTTAGAGAATAGTTGTTCTAGGGACATATTCCTATTCCATTGGAATACCGGTTCTGTCAAAGTCACGACCATGGTGATGGCAGGCATATGGTATCCCTCGATTGCAACTCTAGCAGTGAAATTACTTTTATTATCATCAACAGAGAATAGCACAACCATTAGGCTTCTAATGTCAAATCCGCCCTTAGCTTCAATGGTTTTCAGCTCACATTCAAATGGACGGTGTCATTTCAGAGTGATTGCATAGATCTAGTTTATCTACGTGTAAATCTTCCACCTTGTATACCTGATCAACCTATAATTATCTACTGGATTGTTGGTGTTTATTATAGAAATATGTTATTGAAATAATACTTTGTATAAGAATATATTATTGTATATTATTTTAACTTTTTACTATCAGATATTATAATTTATGACATTTTACTCATATAACCTAAGTAGTTTGATGGAGATTTTAGAACATGTCCCAGGTGAGGAGTATGATTAAGTTAAAAACTATTTTATTTTTTAAATATATAATTTATTTTTTATTTAATAGAAAATGAGCTTATCATATTATATAATGACTATATCACCACATGATATCATGATATTAAAAAAAAAAAACACATTATCTCTGCATATTGAAATTGAATTTTGATAAGTTTTTTTTATTTAGCTATTTATATTTATTAGATTTCAAAACCTTAAGTTTATTGTTATTTTTATTTAGTTTGAACCCATAATAGAATTGAAATAATTTATATATATTATATCATAGTTGCACTATCATCATGATATTTGAACAAACCACATAATGGTATTAGAACTAACAAGTATGCATATATTATTTAATATCATTTTATACAATTTGAGCTTAGGTAACCTGTTAGATTGAAACCTTAATTTATAGTATAAAAACCCTTGTTTCTTGTCTCTTGATCCAACTCAAGCTCCTAGGATTAAAATCTTGATTTATAGTGTGAAAATCCTTACCCTCCATCACTTGCTTGAAATCCAATAGATAAACATAAAGATTTACACATGGGATTGAAATTTTGATTTATAATATGAATTTAACCATTAAGTTTAAATTATAAAATTAGGAATGGGCTTATGATGTGAAATTCTCTAACATAAAGATTTACACATGGGATTGAAAGTTTGGTTTATAATGTGAAACTATTTACGCATTGGACTGAAAGTTTGGTTTATAGTGTGAAACTAATCATCCCTAATGCTTGATCCAAACCCCATGAAAAAATCTTAAGGTTTACCTAAGGGACTAGAAAATTTATCTATTGTTATTCCTTCCCATCATTTATCCTAAGCTCCTTGGCCTTGTAACTTGCCTCAAATTCCATGGGTAAAATGTTAAGGTTCACCCATGGGATTGAAACTTTGGCTAATGGTATAAAAAAAATCGTTCCTTACTCCTTACCCAAAATCCAATGGGCTTTAACCATTAAGTTTAAATTAGAAAATTAGAAAATGAGCTTATGATGTGAAACTCTTTGCTTCACACCACTTGCCTTGAATTCAGTGGTCTTGGAATCCATGGGCCATAAATGTGAAGGTCCATCTATGGTGTTGGAATCTTTATTTATGGTATGATATTCATTGCTCTCACTCCTTATCGAAAACCCCTTGACCAAAATGTTAAGGTTCATCTATGGGATTGGGACCATGGTTTATAGTATGAAACTCATTGCTTCTTGTTAATTTCCCAAACCCCATGGACTCAAATGTTAGATTCACCCATGATATTGAAACCTTGGTTTATGGTGTGAAATCATTCACTTCTAATCAAATACTCTAAATCCCATAGACAACTTGAAAAATATACTTTTATAAAAATGGTATTTTATTTTATTATAATTTATTTTTAATGTATTAACCAACAAAATTAGTGTAGTTTTATATTGTAGATTTATAGGATGATATCCATACATATAGAATAATAAACCAATTATACAATTGTTGGTGTCTTGTATTCCACTGTGTCATTCTTTGTTTTATAACATGTTTTGATTTCATTTTGATAAATATTTTAAGTGATGATATTATCTTAACTATTTGAGAATATTATTGTATATAATTAAAGATTATCATAATTTTATTTACTTATTAGTATCTTATTTAACCTATCTTGGCTCAAAAAAATAATCAAAGCATTTCCCCCTTTTCTTTCTCTTTCTATACATAAAAATTTCCAACATTGGAGATTAATCCTTGATATAGGATTAAATTTTCAACAAATAGTGAATCCTCTCCCATATATAAGTTATATAAATACTTTTTTTTATGAACTTTCGTATTATGAAATTATTATTGTAATTTTTTTCAAAAAACAAAAAATGTATTATATGGTTGGAGTAAAATCAGATTACAAAAATATACTCTATGTGACTTGCATTAACTTATAGCATAGCATATCCATATGATAAACTAGAACCAAGTGGGATTTAAATTTTTACCACATGTTACATTCCAATAGCCATGGAAATAAAGCAAGGAGGTAAAACAATCCATATAGTGGTATTTTACAATAAAATTTTGGTGTTTATGCATTTATCACCTAACAATATTTAGCCAAGAGATTTAACCGCTTAAAATCATGTTATTTGATATTTTTTTAGTATCAATTTTTATATTGTTTAAAGAAATTATTTGTTATGTTAAAAAATATTATTTTTTCTCTTCAATATTAAAATAAAATAAATTGAATTCTAGGGTTAAAAATTACTAACTCAATCTGCTCATGTAGAGGAGTTGGAGAGCAAGCGGGTAGTTAAAACTCTCTAGTTATGGAGAGGCCCAGGTTCAAATCTCTCCCTTCACATGTTGCGGATATGTTGTATATAAAAGGTTCCTCATCAAAAAAAAAAAAAAATTACTAACTCAAAATAATTATTTAAATTTAAATACTAGCCATATGTTATTTGGTTGATTAGAATGTAACATCTTGTCTTTTAATGCAAAGACAATTTAATTCAAAACCTTAAATCTTAATATTTTATATTCACTTTTTTTTCCAGATCTTCATATGAAAATAATATACTATTTGGGACCAACCTATTTGCAAAATATTTCTTCATGGAGTGATTTTGGTAGTTCAACTAGATTGTTGAAGAATTCATCATCTAAGAGTATAAAATATTTAAAAAGTGATGCATCAAAATTTGGAAGGAGGAAGTACTTCATCAAATAAGAATAAATATATTAAACAATGATTATATGGTGTAATAAGGTGCATTATTTATGATTATAGTAATAAAATAATATGCTTTTACATAGTTTAAATATGGTTAGTTAAGTCTCATGGGATAGCTTCTTCAGGGAGGTCCAAGGTTCAAACCGTGGCATGTGTGGTTGTTTGTTAAATTCCCTATTGATATACTTAGCTTTCCTCCTTATGAGAGGTCATGGTGGGATGGGAATGCCCAACCCCGAGTCACACTAGCCAAATCCAATATATATATATATATATATATATATATATATATATATATATATATATATATATATATATATATATGGTTAGTTATAAAATTGTCAATCTTCATGGTAAGTTACAAAATATTAATAAAATATTTCCTATCAAGAAATATTAATGTAGAATATTATATAATTTTTTATAGGTCTAAATTAGAATGTTTGTAAACATATTCTAGATTCTTTTCAACATAGTAGCTTGAAGGGACCACGAAGTTAGCATTATTCCAATTTCTAATTTCTAATTTCAATTCTAGAAGTGGGTCATGTTTTTCTAATCTTGTTTCCCTTTGGATGGATGAAGTCTTTGAAAGGAATGACTTATCATATAACATAGTGATTTTATTTAAAATCAAAATAACTATGAAAATTAATTTTATCATAATCATCATCACTAGGACCAAGAGATAAATTGGGTATATCTATTTATAAGAATGCATAATTCGAAGGTTTTCATTATCATAAATGTGTTTTATGGGAAGACAATCAGTCCAAAGTTACAACTTGTAGCTTGAATGAATTAATAAAAGGAATAAAACACAATCTTATTATTTAATACAAAACTTGCATAGGCATAGGTGAAATATATTTCAATAATATCTATGGAACAAGGTATATCCATGTCTAATCATGGTATAATATCTTGTTGAATGCATTGTAATTCACAAAAATTAGTCATACCGAAAGTGTATATTTTATATTCAAAATATAAAAGTATAACTCATCACTCAATCAACCATGTAATATGACCACCAAAGAATTATCAAATATAGTGAAAAGTAAATTCATAAATTATCATATATATTAAATGGTAAAATGATAGCAAAACATAGCTATGGAAGTTATAAAAATTATCCACAAACACATTTACCTAATCTTCTTATATAAGACCATAATATTAACTATGAAAGAGGCTTCTACAAAGAATCGTATTTATTTGAATAATATTGCACTTTGAATGTTATCTTTTTGAAAAATCATAGCTTCATTAAGAATCATATATTATTAAAATTGGAAACATAATCCAAAATATTCTCAAAAGATACAAACCCAATAAAATAGAACCTTGTTTCTATAGAGTGAGAAATAGTTTCCTTATTCTATGTTCTATCCATATATCTTTAAGAATTATGATTTTAATTTTTTTGGGTAGTTATTTCTTTCCTTATATTTTTTTACAAACTAAGGGTCAATAATCAAGATTTAATATAGTTCATTTTATCATTTATCTATCAAAAGGAATGGTGTATTAATCCTGGATGAAACTTTTCTAAAAAATTATTTTGCATGGATGAAGTATTAGTCCATATAAATAATCAATACCATATGGTTGCTTCTTAGCTTAAAAAATACTAGGACAACTAAAAATAGTTTATTCTCATGAATAGAAATGACATGAAAAGTAGTCAAGAAGTAGTATGATTATAAAAAAGGTATATCATTATCACAAGGACAATGAATATGATCATAATCATTACGATCATCATCAATAAAAAAGATAAATAGAATTGAGTAACAAAAAGAAATGGAATACATTACATTGTTAATAATTCTTTAAGGTAAATTGAATCGTGTCTATCAATGTCGTCCTCTTTATATTTTGATATTTCTATTAGAATAACTTATCTTGTAAATGAATTTTATTAGGATATTTTAGCTCCTTCTTATCAAATTTTATATTATCCTTTCCTTAATTCATTTCAATCAAATCAAGACTTAGTGTAATCTCATATTTATAAAGTATATTGTTATCTTAACTAGAAAATATATATAAAAAAATCCATCATTAATATTGGAGACCTTAATGTCAATAGGATTTCTAAATATTTCTTTTAAAATTTTATATAAACCTATCACATCCTTCATCATGGAATCAAGATAAAGATATTCATCTATAATTTTGGAGAAATTTGTTAGGCTATCAAATTGAACATTGATATATTCTTTTCTTTTAAATTATTAATTACTTTATCCATCTTGTAATGTTTAGATTTTATTTTTTACTAAACTTGGTCATATTTAGTTTAGCAAGGACACACTTATAGAACCTATGCATTGTTATTCTTATCTCAACATGTGTTTGTACTTCTTCCATAAAATTTTAAATGTTTTCTTTTGACACAAGGTAAAAGACGTTTTTATTAAGGCAATAAAACATGAGAGTAGATTTTAATTTATGTTATTAAAATAATTCTTTATATTAGTTTTAAGTGCAAGAGTATGACCAACAGTGGAGTTTTGCTTAATAAAAGAGATCTGATGGATCTTAGCCCTTAAAATATTTCCATTGAACCATTGAATAATTTTCCTTTATATTGTTTATCCAAATAGTTTGATAAAAAAGGGTAAATCATTATCGTTCCATAAATACACAAGTTTTATTTGTCAGAACATGTTCAAATTGATATAATGAAGCTTCAATCCATTGTTTGGAATATCCTTGTTTGAGTGCAATGTTGAATCTATGTTACAAAAAACTAATTTCACATGACTTTACTTATAAGTCTTCTATATATTTTAACTCTTTTAAAAGTTTTATATTTCACATGACTTTACTTATAAGTCTTCTATATATTTTAACTATTTTAAAAGTTTTATAATCTTTTTTTAATATCCTTAGCACTTTAAAACTTCGTCTACACAATTGATTTAGGTGTGTATGAAGATATCTTATTTGAAATAGTAAGAGTTTATTAGGGTATGAGACATTCAATAAAATTAATTTGTGCTTATCTCCTGATTTATTTAATTTTTTTAAGTAGGGTTTTGAAAGGGTTACTCTTTCCATTTTACATAGATTTAATCACATTGAGCTATTTGGTGCCATAAGATTTGAACCTTGGTATGGGTTACATTAACTATTTTTTCAAACCGTTGAACCAAGAACCCATTGGCCTTATTTCATGATATTGGAATATATTTGTAAAGGTTAAAGATTTTGTCTTGATTTTTTTTATCTAACTATACTTTTTAATATGTTTCATTATTTTTCTTCTTCTAAATTATTACTTATGAACATTTGAACACTTTCTATAACAACTTTACAATTATTCATACCAAGATTTAGTAATAGAATGTTTAGTGTGAAAGATATTAGTTATAAATACATTTAAATAGTTTAACGATAAAGCTATATATAAACTATTTGATTGAGAGGCAATATCCTGTTAGATAAATGTATTGTGGAAGTCTTTTTAATATTGTATTTATATTTTTAGTATGAATAAAGTTTTCTTCCAATTTTTTTTATTGTTTTGTGAAACATAAATTTATTTATATTTCTTTTGAATTTTGGATTATTATTTTTTAACTTATCCACTTCTTATAGATTTCAACTAAAGTTCAACCCATATTCTACATGTCGTATAACATATTCAATTTATTTTCCTTGTTATGATTAATCTATATTCTATTTTACCAGTAGAATTATATTTCCCTTGGTTTGTATTAGAGACCATTCATAATCAATTTTAGTATTGTATAAATATATTAATTTAATATGAAGTTATTTAACTTTAATAGATCTTAACTAGTTTTTAGTATAGACCAATATTTTAATATACTTGAACTAATACTAATGTTTAATAAATGGTTAAATATAAACAATTATAAATAAGGTTCAAACTGCTGTGTGGGCGAATGTGTGAGGGGGTGGGTGTGTGGTGGTTGTGTGTTAAATTCCCTATTGATAAGCATAGCTCTCAGCTTTACGAGGGGTCATGGTTGGGAGGATATTTCTCAACCCTATGCGTTGGTCATAGGGGTTTCTCACACTAACCAAACCATAAATATATGAACAATAATAAATAAAAAATACTAATAGAATAGTCCCTTATATTACCTTAATTATAATTGCTTAGTAGATAAATTTATTTACATGGAAAGGTCATTGTTTTGCTCATAATTTATTTTATATTTATAACTTTGTATAAAGAGTGATTATATTTCATATTGAATTGATTTCTATAGTTATCCAACATAATGTCAAAATGTATTCATGTGTAAGCTTATAAATCTCAAAATAAGAATTGATTTTACATTTTCAACTAAAGGAATGATACTAAGCAAAAAAGTATTTTTTTTGCTTGATAATAAGGGGTTGTACTTGGTCCTCCACCCTTGAAAAATTACATCTCTCTTCTTTAGAGTTTGAAAATAGATACGCTTATCATCTCAATTGAGATGCTATAGCTAGAAACCTACATCATTTTACATAAAATGTCCGAATTCTTGATTTTCATTTTCTAGATCTTTTCAAATCTTTGTATGAATACAATTACTCCAGAATTTGGCATCTTTCTTGGTATTTTTCTATAACAACCTTCACAAAGCCAAAAATTTACCTCTACTATCTATGCCTTGCATCTTAGTAGAGTAATATTTCCAAAACATCTCACTATCATAGTCTACTTTACCAAATATGGATTGTTAGTTTCCTTCCTGAAACACAAGTGCAACCAAAAAAATTATAATAAATAGTCTAAATGAAAACACATTATTGTTACAAAAAATAGATATTACCAATGGAAAAAATTAAAGTAAATCTTAATCATTAATTGATTTAGGCAATCAACATTTTTTGTCAGCTTCAACTAAACTTTCTACTTCCTCTAACCATGGAAAGGATAATTTAACTTCATAATCCTCAATCAAAACCCCTATATTTGCTAGCTTATTTGCACATTTTTTTCCTTCCCTTAATATATGTGTAAACCTGATTTCTTCAAACTCTTTAGCAAGATCTTGAATTTCCATAATTATCTCTTGTATGTTCCATGGAGCCTTTGCTTTCCTCAAAATTGTATTTATTACTATGAGAGAATCACCTTCCATCCATACTCTATTCCATTTCATTTGTTTAAATATTTTTAACCTTTCTAAAGCTACCCAGCCTTTAGCTTCATTATTTGTCTCAAATCTACTATTGAAAGCATAATGAGACAAAATCTCTCTATTATTTTTAATTATTCCTCCTCCTCCTACTTGTCCTAGATTTCCTTTAGATGCTCCATAAAAATTCAATTTAGCCCACTCCATATCTGGTGGTTTCCACTTTATATTCTTTACCTCATTTTTGCTTCTCTTATATCCAACATCATAATTCCATTTAATGACTTTACTCCATCTATCAAGACTCTCTACTTCCAAATTAGGAATTGGGTGAGTTGATAGGGTTGGTTTAGACTCCTCTATGGCTAAACATATCTTCTTTTTCACTACCTCTAAATTGCTTTCATTTCCTTTAAATATTCTTCTTTTCCTTTCTAGCCATATAGTCCAAAGTATTGTATCTTTTGATATATCCCATATTGTCTATAAAGCCTCAATTTTATAAGTGCTCTGCCATTGCTTTAACCAATATTCAATTATGCTATTCATCATCATGCATTTACCAAACATATTAAGAATCCATTGCCATATATTACAAACTATTGAGCAATATCCCAAGATATGGTCAATACTTTCCTCCTCCTTGTTACAGAAAACACATTGATAGGGGCCATGAAAACCCCTTTTCATAAGGTTATCCCAGGATAAAATTCTTCTATGACCTACTAGCCAAACAAACATTTTAACTTTAGGAATGCTTGGGCTATCCCAAATATCTCTCCATATTCTAATGAAATTATTATTATGTTGGTGTTGAACATTATATCCACTTCTTTTTGTGTATTCTACTAAGCTATTCAACTCCCAAATAAATTTATCCTTGGCACCCCTTAGAATAATCATAGTTGTTATCTTTCTACTTAATTGCCTCCCAACATCAATATCTTGTATACTTGTAAAAAAATCTTCTTTCCATTTGTATCTTCCTTCTTGATTCTTGTACAAAATGTTTGAAACCCTATCACTTTTATTTATCTTGAAGTAATCTCTTCAAGGTTTCAACACTAGATCTAAATTGAGTGGTTTTTATCACACCAAGTATCCATCCAAATAGAATTTTTTTCTCTAGTTCCCACCACCCATATTAAACCTTTAATCATAAGATCAATAGATTTTTTTAAACCATTCCAAAGAGCAGAACCATTTGGAAGAGAGAATGTAGTAAATATTAAATTTGGGTCATTAGGATCAACATACTTAGAATAATTCTTGCCCATTGTCTTTGACTCTCTTTGTACAATCTCCAGATAATTTTTCTCCTAAGAGCTAATTTTGCATCTGTAAGAGCTCTTAAACCAAGACCTCCCCTAGTTTTATCATCACACAACTTGCTCCATTTCACCAAAGGAAATTTACTTTTATCATGTAAACCTGACCATAAAAAGGATTGCATAATAAATATTAATTTTTTTTCAACTAATTTTGGCATAGAATACAATGATATATAATATGTTGGAATGGCTTGTAAGACTAACTTAATTAACTGCACTCTTTGTGCTAAAGATAACCATCTACCTTTCCAAGCTGAAAATTTATTTTAAACTTTACTAATAATTGGATTCCATAAATCTATCCTCATTCTTCCCTCAAACAAAGGTATCCCTAGATAAGTTGTTGATAAATTTACCTCCTCCATTTGAAGCAACCTACAAATTCTTGTTTTTATATTAGCAGGAGTGTTAAGGAAGTAAATTTTGGATTAAGTCCTATTAATTTTTTGCCCTGAAGCTCTTTCGTACTCTTTTAAAAAGTTATTCAAAGCTCTGGCCTCATTTATCCTTGCCCTTCCAAAAAGGGTTGTATCATCTACAAAATTGTTGATGGGTGATGTTATCGATTTCTTTACTAACCTTAAGTCCACTTATAAGCCCATATTTGTAAGCCTTATTTAAGTTCCTACTCACTAAGCAAAAAAATATTGAAATATATATTAAATTTGATTAATATTTATCCAATTTATTGGCTGAAAAAAAATTATTTTTAGATTGGTCTATTGATCAATTCCTAGTGGTACAATGAATTGGAAGTTTTTGAGGTTTAAACTTAGTTTACTAAGCAATTTTAAGATATAATTGCTTAGTAAACTAAGTTTAAACCTCAATAATTGCTCTAAAAAATAGGGTAAGACTCTTGATTTCATATGATACTCTAAAAATAAGAGAATGAAAAATTTTAGGTAAAATTAGAAGTATTATATATTTGTGGTTTTAACTAAGCTATTTCAAAAATAGTTACTATATTTTATGCAAAAATACAAAAACTCGTGATGTAATGATATTGGAGTTAATCTATATACTTTAAAAGAATGTTTATTTATTTATTTTTTACTTATTAAAATTATGAAGTATACTTGATATAATTTGACACATACAAAATCTTCTTCATAGATTCATATTTATAATAAAGTATATAAATTCATAATTTCATAAATCTCATTTTGAGGATCTCATAAATTCAAAAAATACTTATTCATGCTTAGAATACATAAAAAATATATATGATTCTTTATGCTCATGTTAAAATTAGCATTCATGACGACGGTGCAACCCCTGTGCGTCCGGCGGTCCCCATCTCACGCCGGGTTACCATGTACCGAGACGGTGGAAGTCCTGGGAGCCTTCGTAGATAGTTTGAACCCTACCAGCTGTGCTCGGTAGTTACTAAAAATCGTGATTGTAACCATTGCTTCTATATACCAAAAAAAAAAAAAAAAAAAAAAAAATTAGCATTCATGTGAAAGAATTGACCAATTTTACCCAACACCAATGAAATTCATACTTTATATTATGTGCCTTCGAAAAAATGTTTACCCTTCTATATATCTATGGTAAAATATATGACATTATGTTATCTTAAAAAGCTTTAACTGCTAAGGAAAATATGTTGGATTGGAATTGATTCATTATTCTTTTGATACACTTCAATGTGCAGGTATCGAGAAAATGCCTTTATTATATCTAGAGCATTACATAGTGCAAACAGAATCAACAAAGCCCATCCCTTTACTTTGCTAGATGACATTTTCCAAAATCAGGTATGAATTGTATTTTATGTTTTCATTCCAACTGGTAAGAATTGAGCCAGCTTAAGTATTATTTAAGAATATGTTGTACAAGAGCTCACAACCATGATATGTTTGTGTATATTCTCTATCCTCTAATGTACATTAGATCTAATTTATCCTACAATAAAATTATTACTCTATTCTTACAACCTTAAAGCAAGGTTTATATTATTTAACTCAGTTATTCATGGGAGAATCATTATATATTTATAACATCTAAGTGGCAAAAAATAAATTACTTTTTAGAAAATATTTTCATGATATTTATGTTTAGACTTCTGATATAACCAAAATTTCTTTGCATGGTTTAGGCCATAATAGATTTCTATTTAGCATAAAAAATCTAAGTATTTTATCTAAATTATAATCCTTTCTAAATACAGTCCATAATAGTTTTTGATTTTCCATATAAAACCTAATTATTTTATCTAAATTATAATCCTTTCTAAATACAACTTTAGGATAAAAAAAGAGATAGAATATGAAAGACATATTGTGTCTTAAGTTTGTTTTATAGAATATTATAGTGAATGTTAGATGTTGTGACATTTTGTGTAGATAAATACAGTAGACCTCATGAGATCAAATTATGCTTTTGGTAAAACATGTAATAATAAATTTGATTTTTTTGTGAATGTTAATGTTGAAATATAAATATTCACTAAAGGTCTAATAATATTTTTTGTTTGTTTGTGGAAAACACCCCAAATGGGATGCCACTTTTGGGTAAGTCCCAAAGGGATAGGGGTATCTATTTCGCCAAAAACACCCAGGGTTCGCACCTGGCTTGCCCCCTTTGACACACTTAACGAGTATGCCTAAAACAACAAAAACAAGAACAAACAAACACAAAAACACAAATAAACACAACAACAACAAAAAAAAACAAAGACAAACTAACTAACTAAAAAACACAAAACAACATAAAAACATAAAACATAAAAAAACTTAAAAAAAACAACAATAAAACACAAAACACCCAAAAAACTATAAAAACAACAAAACAACACATAAACACACAAAAAAAAACAAAACACAAAAAATAAAAACACAAAAATAACACTAGAACTACAGAAAACAACACAAAAAACACAAAAACAAAACAAAACAAAAAACACACACAGCTCAAAAAACTAAAAAAAAAAAAAAATATAGAACACAACATTGATCTTTCTAGGCCATAAGAATTTTAAGGCAAGATTCAACAGAGGAAACAAAAAAAAGATTTGTTTGAGCTAGGGAACTAAAATACCTTGATCGAACCAAAGAGATGCAAAAACAAAGCAATAAGGAACTAGGTATCTCCAGTTTTAGAGCCATCCAAATAAATGATAGAAAGAAGAGCTTCCCTTATTTGTGAAGCCCACCATCTGGGAGGGTGGTCATAGCAAGTAAGATCACCTTTATCCAATGCCAAATTAGCTAAAGCATAAACACTCCTACTCTGATCTCTGACCACATGATTGTAATCAACTTTCAAAAAGCCCATCTAGATTAACTGAATCTTCTCAATAATTCTTTTTATTCTTCAAACAACCTTATGATTCTTAGGAGTCTTCAATAGATTAATCATGAGTTGAGAGTCGAACTCAACTAGCACATTTTCCCATCCAACCGTAGGAGCCTCTTGAAGGCCTCTGAGGATTCCATACCCCTCAGCAAGGTTATTGGAAATAATACATAAATTCTAAGCAAAAGTAAAAACTAAGGAGCCATCTAAAAGTCTACCAATTCCTCTTGCACTAGCTTTTCCAAGGTTCCCTCTAAAGGCTCCATCGGTATTGACTTTTCAAAAATCCTTAGGAGGAGGTTGCCAATTTCTTGTTCTATCCATCTTGCAATTACTCACATTCCCTTTAAGTTGGTTGCTCTTAGAAGAGTTAATATTCAATATTTGCATCACTTGATCCCATCTTTGGTGGGATACCATAAAAATATAAGAAATAGTATTTAGTAGTAATATGTACCTATACTATAATATATTTTCCTAAGATTTTATTTTATATATATTCAACCATCCACAAGTCCCACATATTTTGTATCTACATTTAGAATTCAAATTTCAAAGTGTCTCATGCATTCAAAATGCTTACATTCATACGAGTTTTAATATAATCCTATTATTTTAAAAAATGCCACATTCTCTTATTATACTTAATATCCCTTACAAACTTATTGGTTTGATTTTAAAAAATATAACTTTCTCATATTAAATTGAATATCCCTTAAAATTTTATTGGTTTAAATTTTATAAGTGAAACACCTTTTTTATCTACATTGTATGTACTATTTTTATAGGTGACCATGGGACAATTTTTTTAGAAGAGTTAGAAATTAAATAATATGATTTTTAAATTAATATTAAATATCATGAATTTTAAAAAATGCAAAATTAAAGCTTTACTATATTCATTAGAGCATGTTCGAATTTGAAAGGGATAATATTGTATGCCCTACTCCAAAATTGGTGGATAAGCACTTGGATAACCACTTTAACTCCTATAGCCTATGGTCTTGTGAATATTTAAATCTATAACCACATCATCCTATATAACATATGACCTCGTAAACATTAAAAACTATTTTACTTTACTTCATCAAACAAGCCTAGCTGTTAAAACTTTGAAACTCCAAGTAAGAATTCCAAGTCCAAATCTTAAAGGAAGTAGGGTTGTTGTACACCATAATTTGGTATGGGTGGAAAATATTTGGATCACCACATTGTTCCATATGACCTACGGCCTTGTGGACCTTAAAAACTACTTCACTTATAAAGTTATAATTTTTTTTTAAGACAAATCCTAATAAAGCACTTGTACAAAATTAAAATATCTTTATCTTTCCATGTAAGTTTAGATTCTTATTAGCTTTAGTTGTCAATTTTTTTTATTAAATTGTTATATTGCTTATTTTTATAATGTATTTATGTGTATCATTTCTATCCACATCCTCTTTAATGGAATATGGTATTGATATATATTTAACTTTTAGAAAACAAAAAGCTAAAACAAGGTTAGATGTATTGTATAATAAATTTGATGTATTTTAAAAAATGATCTATCTTCCTATACAAATCTATGGAGTTTAAAATTTACAGTCATATGATTTTATATTTATCCATTTTATATATTTTATCATACTTTATTTTATTTCGTCTATCAGTATTAATATTTTACCTTAAATTTGAATTCCATGAAAACAATGAATTGAACATCATCATTCATAATTTTAGAATTTTTAGTATTTTTGATATGTTCTATAAGGCAGCTGAAAATTATGTATTAAAAAAGATGATGCCAAATCATGTAGTAAACATTATAGTATTACCTTGGATTCTAACATATCTATCAAAATCTACACTCTGTTGTTAACCAATTATATAAGGGATTATTTTAGTGTATACAAAGAGTTGTTTAATAAATAGATTAATTGCTTTTGGTATATTATAAAACAATTTTTTCTAGTGTATATATTTAAAATGATTTTATGACTATATTAATACCTTTATGTTAAAGAGCTACTATTGTTTTAATTCATATCAATAATTAGCATGTAAAATTATATGAGAAATATGTAACTCAAATAACTATTTGAATGCAACATTTTTTTTTCTAGATAAAAGAAACCAATTTACATATGTTGTTTTTCATGATTTGATCCTATTTTTTAGTATGCCTTTCATTTTTTTGATCTAAGATAATTAATGCTTCCTATAAAAGCTTATTGCTTCAATTTAACAAAGTGATTGGCTTCAATTTAACAAAGTGATTGATATGTATCTAACACCTTATGTCATTTACGTAACTTATTAAAGCTTTCAAGGTGGTTTTGCTATTTACTTAAATTTATGAAGTTCTTCTTTAGAAATCATATGGGATACTTTATAATGGAGGCCCTATAGATATTTATTTAAAATTTAATTTATTGGTTATGATTCCTGTGACTCAATAGTGACTTATCCTTTAAATATAACATTAAAAAGCTTGTTTTAATTTTTGTGGCTCTTAAACATTATGTTTTTAGTTTTGTACTTGATTCATTATCATCCACAAGTTTAACCTTTTATTAGATAACACCTAAGTTCTTTACCAATATATATAATAAATGGATTAAACTTATGCATCTTCAAACAATAACTAATAAACAAAGGGATATACTATTTTCTTTTCTTTTGTTACATTTATAATATCCACTTAGATAGGACTACAAATATCTTTAGAACAATAAGAAACTCTTAATGTAGAATAGCATTCTTAATATTGGGTCTAATAAACTAACAAACCTCCTTTCTTATGCCAAATAATACTAATACAAAATTTATTTTTGACTAGTTATCTTGAGTTGTTGATAGAATAATAAGTCTAGAATTTTGTAAAACTTCTTAAAAGAATGTAATATTATTTTATATAATATTCCTAGTGAATATAACTTTGTGTTGTTATTTACATCATTCAAACTAGTTTATCATTTTTTTTTCTTGATAATAAGGGGTTGTACTCGGGTCCCCCACCCTTGACAAATTACATCTCTCTTCTTTAGAGCTTGAGAGTTTACAAATAGATACACTTCTCATCTCAATTGAGATGCTATAGCTAAAAACCTACATCATTTTACATAAAATGTCTGAATTCTTGATTTTCATTTTTTAGATCTTTTCAAATATTTTTTTGAATACAATTACTCCAGAATTTAGCATCTTTCTTGATATTTTCCTATAGCAGCCTTCACAATACCAAAAATTCACCTCTACTATCTATGCCTTGCATCTTAGTAGAGTAATATTTTGAAAACATCGCACTATCATAGTCCGCTTTACCAAATCTGGATTGCTTGTTTCCTTCCTGAAACACAAGTGCAACCAAAAAATTATAATAAATAGTCTAAATAAAAACACATTATTGTTACAAAGTAAAACAAATATTACCAATGGAAAACACTAAAGCAAAACTTAATCATTAAATGATTTAGGCAATCAACATTTTTGTCAGCTTCAACTAAACTTTCTACTTCCTCTAACCATGGAAAGGAGAATTAAATTTCACAATCCTCAATCAAAACCCTCTATTGGCTAGCTTATCTGCACATTTGTTTCCTTCCCTTAATATATGTGTAAACTTGATTTCTTCAAACTCTTTAACAAGATCTTGATTTTCCATAATTATCTCTTGTATGTTTCATGGAGCCTTTGCTTTCCTCAAAATTGCATTTATTACTATGAGAGAATCACCTTCTATCCATACTCTATTCCATTTAATTTGTTTACATATTTTTAACCCTTCTAAAGCTGCCCAAGTTTCAACTTCATTATATGTCTTAAATCCACTATTGAAAGCATACTGATAAAAAATCTCTCCTCTATTATTTCTAATTATTCCTCCTCATCTTGTTGGTCCTAGATTTCCTTTAGATGCTCCATCAAAATTCAATTTAACCCACTCCATATCTGATGGTTTCTACTTTATATTCTTTACCTTATTTTTGCTTCTCTTGTACCCAACATCATAATTCCATTTAATGACTTGACTCCATATATCAAGACTATCTACTTCCAAATTGGAAATTGGATGAGTTGATAGGGTTGGTTTAGACTCCTCTATGGCTAAACATATCTTCTTTTTCACTACCTCTAAACTGCTTTCCTTTCCTTTAAATATTCTTCTTTTCCTTTCTAGCCATATAGTCCAAAGTATTGTATCTTTTGATATATCCCATATTGTCTATAAAGCCTCAATTTTATAAGTGCTCTGCCATTGATTTAACCAATCTTCAATTCTGCTATTCATCATCATGAATTTACCAAACATATTAAGAATCCATTGCCATAGATTCCAAACTATTGAGCAATATCCCAAGATATGGTCAATACTTTCCTCCCCCTTGTTACAGAAAACACATTGAGAGGGGCCATGAAAACCCCTTTTCATAAGGTTATCCCAGGATAAAATTCTTCTATGACCTACTAGCCAAACAAACATTTTAACTTTAGGAATGCTTGGGCTATCTTGAATATCTCTCCATATTCTAGTGACATTATTATTTTGTTGGTGTTGAAAATTATATCCACTTCTTGTTGTGTATTCTCCTGAGCTATTCAACTCCGAAATCAATTTATCCTTGGCACCCCTCGAAATAATCACAGTTGTTATATTTCTACTCAATTGCCTCATAGCATCAATGTCTTGTATACTTATCAAAAATATTTTTTTCCATTTGTATCTACCTTCTTGATCCTTTTATAAAACGTTTGAACCCTATCACTGTATTTGTCTTGAAGTAATATCATCCAAGGTTTCAAAACTAGATCTAAATTGAGTGGTTTTTTCTCACACTAAGTATTTGTCCAAATATTTTTTTTTCTTCAATTCCCACCACCCATATTAAATATTTAATCATAAGATCAATATATTTTTTAAAACCATTCCAAAGAGCAGAACCATTTGGAAGAGAGAATGCAGTAAATATATAACTTGAGTCATTAGGATCAACATGCTTACTTAGAAGAATTCTTACCCATTGTCTGACTCTCTTTGTACAATCTCCAAATAATTTTTCCCCTAAGAGCTAAGTTTACATATGTAAGAGATCTTAAACCAAGACCTCCCCTAGTTTTGTCATCACACAACTTGCTCCATTTCACCAAAGGAAATTTCCTTTTATCATGTAAACCTGACCATAAAAAGGACCGCATAATAAAGATTAAACTTTGTTCATCTGATTTTGGCATAGAATACAATGACATATAATATGTTGGAATGGATTCTAATACTAACTTAGTTAAATAAACTCTTCCTGCTAATGATAATCATCTACCTTTCCAAGCTGGAAGATTATTTTAAACTTTACTAATAACTAGATTCCATAAATCTATCTTCATTCTCCCCTCAAATAAAGCCATCCCTAGATAAGTTGTTGACAAATTTGCCTCCTCCATTTGAAGCAACCTACAAATTCTTGCTTTGATAGTAGGAGTGTTAAGGAAGTAAATTTTGGATTTAGTCCTATTGATTTTTTGCCCTGAAGATCTTTCATACTCTTTTAAAAAGTTATTCGAAGCTCTGGCCTCAATTATACTTGCCCTTTCAAAAAGGGTTGTATCATCTACAAACTATTGATGGATGATGTTATTGATGTTATTACTAACCTTAAGTCCATTTATAAACCCATCTTTGTAAGCCTTCTTTAAGTTCCTAGTCAAAACTTCTACCATAATAATGAAAAAATAAGGAGATAGAGGATCTCCTTGTCTAAGGAGATGGAGGATCTCCTTGTCTAAGGAGATGGAGGATCTCCTTGTCTAAGGCCTCTCTCACCTTTAAAAGAATTTATCGCTAACCCATTGACCAACACTGAATAAGAAACTGTAGACTAATTTATCATTTTTAGGGTTGTAATACCATTAAAAATTAGTTATAGATTTTAAAATTTATTTTTTTAGGGCTAAGGGTTTTCTTAGCTTAACTTTTTCTTGACTTTATTTGTATTTGGATTCAACCTTGTAAAATGTTGATGTTTTTTGTATTCTTGTTATGAGGCATATTGGATAAGGAGTGAAATTATCTTCTAAAAGGTTTGCATCAAATATTATTACTATTATATTTTATGCCAAAGTATACAAAAAAAATATTTATTTATGTTTCAATCAGAGACTTGTGGCCTTTACATAATTTATAAAGATAACATTTAAAGTCAAATTCAAGTTGAATCAAATTAAAAAATACTTATTGAAAGAAATAAATATCATTTAAAATACATGTGAAAACCTTTATGGGAAGGGTTTGAGGGCTTGATTCAACAATAATTTTTTTTTCTATAGGACTGCAGAGACCAGGGTTCCAATCCCTCGGGCCCTATAGTACCGGTGGACTGTCGCGTCAGTGTCGCCGACTACGTAAAAGGTTTACCCCGATGCAACTGAAGGTTATAATGGCAACAAGAAGCGAGATTCGCGAAGAGGCGTAAAAAATTGTAATGTGTTACTGATTCCTCTAGTATAATAATAAAAAAAAACTTTATGGAAGATGTTTTTCTCCAATGTATGGTTATTCAACCATACTTCAAAGCATAGTGTACAAACCCCTCTATTCAAAGTCTTTATCCTTAAGCACGCTTAAGTTGTACATAATTGCATATTAAAAATATTACTTAAAGAAGAACGTTTTAACATAATCCAAAAAGGGAAAGGTCGATTAGTAGTGGTTGAGTGCTTACCGTAAATTTTTCTGGTTCAATTTCCTAAAGGTTAGGATCCCATTAACTTTGTCTCTACCAGGCGGTTAGAGATTGTAAAGATTCCCTATTACAAAAAAAAAAAAAAAAAAAAAAAATAAAATAAAAAAAATTCTTAAATACTAGAACTTTAATACAATCAAAAGTCATTCCATAGACCATCAAATATCACCAACTTATGCCCTTTATTAAGAATTATTTAAGATTACAGAGATTTGCTACGGAAAAAAGAAGAAGTAAATAAATGTTTTTAAATGCAAAAACTTCAATCATTCCATACTAGACCATCAAATATCACCAACTCAACTCATGTCCTTTATTAAGCATTATAAATAAAAATATATTAATATCTTATTTATATTATAAATTATTTTAAAATAAACATTAAGTACTTTTCATTAAATAACATTATCTTAACATTAAATTCTTCAATTTTTAAGGAGGCCTAGGTTCAAAATTTGGTGAAAGATAAATACATAATTATCAAACTATGACAAGATAAGTACTTAAACTATGACAACACCATTTTTAGGTCATATTACCACTATAATGTAATGATATAATAATATAAATATAACTCATGTCAATTACATATAATTAATTTTAAAAAATATCAAACAATTTCTTAAAAAAAATGCTCATTTCATAGGATACTTTGAATTTTGTAAAAACTATACTTACAAACAATATTTTAAAGATACCTATTCTTATTTTGTTTTTAGTCTAAGTGAAGGACCTAGAAAGGCTCTAATTGAAATTCTTATTTTGATTTACTTGGTTGCACACAAATTTGATAAAAGTTTAAGTCTTTTTATACCAATTAATTTTATACCTATAATATTTTTTAAATAATAATTTTCCACTTTTTTGATATATGTTGTAGACACAGTTTAGTGAGATGACCGTTCCCCCTATGAACATCACGGAAGCTGTTATGTCATTTGTGTTGCAAATAATAGGACAAGATCGCACTACCAGTACAAACCTTAAACAACAGATGGACAATATTGGGACTGAGTGGGACACAAGGATGTCATTCATGGTAAAAAAAAAAGTTTATTTTAAAATATTATATTGTAAGGTTTCCTTCAATATATTCAATAAACCTAACTCTTTGTTATTGATATGTAGTATGCTTGTTCAAGGGCAGTGATAAGAACCCCTTACTTTTTCGTAAATGGAATTCCATTGACCAACATGAGCAAGACATTAGATGCCACCCAGATGAAAACCATCATTCAAACCGCTCTTGACAAAGGCAACTGAAGCTTTTTCTTGCTAAAATATGAAGGTAGTTCTCTACATTTTACTATGTTTAATTAATTTTACTTTATATTAAAAGATAATTTTTTAATCTAGGTTTGACTAATGGTTTCTTTGATGTTGCAGGTTTGATGATTATATATCATATATGTTTGATTCTATCCTGAAACGACTAGTTTCTCCTTGGATCAAAGAGACTTATTTGAATAATAGTACAAAGTAATTATATGTTGAATCAAACTAACTATAGTAGAAGATTTTCTTGGTATTTTCTCTTTGCATGATCTCTATAGAGGTTATACCCATTATGGGTGGGGGGTTTAGAATACCCACCTGAACATTAAAACTTTAAACTTTTAAAAGTTATCAATCAAGTTAAATATTTATGTATATGTATTTTTTTATTTATTTTTTAAATAAGGTGTTGTATTCGAGTCTTTCACTTTTGACAAATCATAATTTTCGTTTTTAGAGCATGAGAGTTTATAAACATATTCAATTCTCGTCTCAATTGTGTTGTTATAGCTAAAAACTTACATCATTTTACATAAAATGTCTTATTTTTTTATTTTTATTTTTTGAAACATTTTTAAATTTTTTATGTGAATACAAATATTTCAGAATTCAACATGTTTCTTGACATTTTTCTACAACAGCCTCTACTATAGTAGAGTAATATTTCCAAAATATTGCACTATCATAACCGTTTACCAGATCTAGATTACTAGTTTCCTTCCTAAAACACAAGTGCAACCACAAAAATTGTAATACATAGTTTATATGAAAGCACATTAATGTTATAAAATAAAGCAAATATTACCAACGAAAAACATTAAAGTAAATCTTAATCATTATTTGATTCAGGCACTCAACATTTTCTTGTCAGCTAAACTTACTACTTCCTCTAACGAAGGAAAAGAGAATTTAACTTCATGATCCTCAATTAAAACCCCTCTATTGGCTAGCCTATATGTTCATTTATTTCTTTCCCTTAATGTATGTGTGAACTTGATTTCTTCAAACTCTATAGCAAGGTCTTGAATTTCCACAATTATCTCTTGTATGTTCCATGGAGCCTTTGCTTTCCTCAAAATTATATTTATTACTATGAGTGAATCACCTTCCATCCATACTTTGTTTCATTTCATTTGTTTGCATATTTTTAACCCTTCCAAAGCCGCCCAAGCTTCAGCTTCATTATTTGTCTTAAATCCACTATTGAAAGTGTAATGAGATAAAATATCTCCCCTATTATTTCTAATTATTTCTCCTCCTGTTGGTCCTAGATTTCATTTAGATGATCCACAAAATTCAATTTGACCAACTCCACATCTGGTGGTTTTCACTTTATATTCTTTGTCTTCTTTTTGTTTCTCCTATCCCTAACATCATAATTCTATTTGATGACTTGACTTCATCTATCAAGGCTCTCTGCTTCTATATTAGGGATTGTGTGAGTTGATAAGGTTGGTTTAGACTCCTTTATCAATAAACAGATCTTCCTTTTCATTACCTCTAAACTGCTTTCCTTTCCTTTAAATATTTTTCTATTTCTTTCTAGCCATACAGTACAAAGGATTGTATCTTATGATATATCTTGAATTATCTATAAAGTTTCACTTTTAAAAGTGTTCTGCCATTTCTCTAACCATTCTTCAATTCTTCTATTCATCACCATACATTTACCAAAGATATTAAGAATACATTGCCATAGTTTCCAGACTATTGAGCAGTGTCCCAAGAGATGGTCTATACTCTCCTCCTCCATTTTACAAAGAACACATTTTGAGGGGCCATGAAAACCCCTTTTTCATAAGGTTATCCTAGGATAAAATTCTTCTATGCCCTACTAGCCAAACAAACATTTTGACTTTAGGAATTCTCACACTATCCCAAATATTTCTCCATATTCTTGCGATATTCCTAATTTGATGGTGCTTTATATTATATGAACTTCTTGTTGTGTATTCTCTTGAGCTATTCAACTCCCAAATCAACTTATCCTTGGCTCTCCTTGAAATAATCATTGTTGTTATATTTCTACTCAATTGCCTCCTAGCATCAATGTCTTGTATACTTGTAAAAAAATATTCTTTCCATTTGTATCTTCCTTCTTAATCCTTGTACAAAATGTTTGAAACCCTATCACCATATTTATCTTGAAGTAATCTCATCCATGGTTTCAAAATTGGATCTAGATTGAGTGGTTTTTTTATCACACCAAGTATCCATCCAAATAGAATATTTTTCTCCAGTTCCCACCACCCATCTTAAACCTTTAATCACTAGATCAATTGATTTTTTAAAATTGTTCCATAGTGCAAAACCATTTGGTAGAGAGAATGCAGTAAATATTAAGCTTGGTTCATTGGGCTCAACATACTTAGAAGAATTTTTTCCCATTATCTTTGACTCTCTTTGTACAATCTCCAAATTACTTTTCCCCTAAGAGCTAAGTTTGCATCCGTAAGAACTCTTAAAATGAGACCTCCCCTAGTTTTATCATCACACACCTTGCTCCATTTCACCAAAGGAAATTTCCTTTTATCATGTAATCTTGACCACAAAAATAACCGTATAATAAATATTAAACTTTTTTCTATTGATTTTGGCATAGGATGCAAGGACATCTAATAAGTTGTAATGGCCTGTAAGACTGATTTAATTAGTTGTACTCTTCCTACTAATGATAACCATCTACCTTTCCATGTTGGTAGTTTATTTTAAAATTTACTTATAACTGGATTCCATAATTCTATCCTCATTCTCCCCTCAAATAAGGGCATCCCTAGATAAGTTATTGGTAAATTTACCTCCTCCATTTGAAGTAACCTGCATATCCCTACTTTGATTTTAGTTGGGATGTTTAGGAAGTAAATTTTAGATTTTATCCTATTAACTTTTTGCCCTGATGCTCTTTCATATTCCTTTAATAAGTTATATAAAGCTTTGACCTCATTTATCCTTATCCTTCCAAAAATGGTTGTATTATCTACAAATTATTGATGGATGATGTTGTCAATGTTATTACTATTCTTAAGTCCACTTATAAGCCCATCTCTGTAAGACTTCTGCAAGTTGCTAACCAAAAACTTTGTCATAATAATGAATAAATATGGTGATAGAGGATCTTCCTATCTAAGACCTCTCTTGGTTTTAAATAATTTTGTTACTAACCCATTGACCAACACTGAATATGAAATTGTAGACACACAAACTTTAATCCATCTGATCCATTTCTTCCTAAATCTAAACTTTTCTAACATTGAAAAGTAAAATGTCAATTAACCTTATCATATGCCTTACTCATATCAAGTTTAAAGAGTATTGATTTCTCTTTTCTTGAAGTTGTTGAATGCATAACTTCATGAGCTACTATGATCCTAACCATAATCTTTCTCCCTTTCACAAAATTTCCTTGCTCCTCTAAATTTTTTTCTTCTAATAGTGGTCTTAACCGATTCTCCATCAATTTGAAAATAATATTATATACCATATTATATAGACTTATGGGTCAAAATAAATCAAACAATTATGCATCCTTCATTTTGAAATCAGGGTAAGATATGTTGCATTTATTTTATAAGGTATGCATTAATTTACCCTAGATTGTTCCATTGCCACTAATAAAGAATCCTTCACTATATCCTAATTATGTTGATAGAATGTTGCAAAGAGCCCATCTAGACTTGGGATTTATCCTTATTAAAAGAGAAAAGAGCTAGATGAACTTCTTCCATAGTAATAGGCTCCATCAGTTTCCTATTGTCTTCATATGTTATAACTGAAGGAACTTCTTGTAGAAGTTTATCATTAAGAACTTCAAAATCCTCCGATCCTAGAATATTTTGATAAAAATACCTTGCTTCCTTTTTTATTTCACTTTGGTATTCAATCCAAACCCCTTCTATTGATTTAATTCTACTAATTTTGGATGCAAATCTTTATACTATAGCCATCCTATGAAAACTTGGTTTTTTATCTCCTTTTAACCAAGTTTGTCTTGATTTTAATCTCTAAAAAAAAATTTCCTTACTCAAAATATTATGATACTCACTAAGTAACTCTCTTTCCTTTGATCTTGGGTTATTATGATCACCTTTTTAGAATTTTGAAAGTTTATATTTTAGTTCTTTCTTCTCAAAAAAATTTATGATCTCCTTTCTTTATTATGATCACCTTTATTCTGGGCTTGGGTTATTATGATCACCTTTTTAGAATTTTGAAAGTTTATATTTTAGTTCTTCTTTCTTCTCAAAAATATTTCCAAAAGTATTCTTGTTCCATTATTTTAATCTAAAATTCATTGATTTAATTTGTTTTGAAAGTGTATACATCCCACCGTTTCCTAAATAATTTCATGTTGTGCTATCATATCAACAAATTGAGGATGGTCTTCCCATATCTATTCATATTTAAAATATGATATTTTTTAATTCACTTACCATAATTCTAACTTTTATTGGCCAATGATCTGAATCAATCCTTGTCAAAGTATTAATTTTAGCACAAGTTCCTTCATCTAGCCAATGATTTAAGAGAATGCATTTGTCTAATTTTTTTACTATTAGATTATGGACTCTCTTATTATCGGTCCATGTATAGTTGTACTCTTCAAATTCAACCTCCCATAGATTATTGTTTTGAATAAAAGCTAACAAATCTTTCATAATTTGGGTTAGTTTCCTATTTCTCTCAATTTTTTCATCTAGTTTGGTTATGGCATAAAAATCTCCTATGATCATAAATTGGGTTTCTTGGTATTTACTTCTCATAAAGGATTCAATCCCACTCCAAATTTCTAATCTACCTAGCCAAGTTGTAGGTCCATAGACATTGATAAGGATGAAATGAATATTTGCAAAGAAGCATATGACTAAAGAGTCTATCCAATGCCTAGTTTTATGAATGGTTACATAGGAAGTTCTAATAGGATTCTAGAAAGTTAGAATTCCTCTTGTTGCTCCTTTAGAATCTATACCATCCCATTCACATATTGCCCATACTACTTTCATAGTTTTGAAACGTTCTTTTCTTATTTTAGTTTCCTAGATATGAAGAATATCAAACTTATTACTTAAATAGAGGTCCCTGATACACTTTTAATTTGAGGAGGTATTAACACCCCTTATATTCCATGAGATGGTAATAATGTCTCATTAGGGGCTACTAGCCCCACCTACGAATTACCAATATCATTTTGTTGTTTGGTAAAGAGAAGTTCAACCAACTTAGTTTGTGTTCCTTTGTCTATGTTTGCTCTTGCTTCCTTGGATCTCACTTGATAATTTAAGGATTTTTCTCTTTTTGCCTTGCCTATATCAGAAGTAGGTCTTATTATTCTATTCCTCAGTATTATTTCACAACTTTATTTTTTCTTAGATTTATGCTCTCTTGGCTCTACTATAGAATCTTTTAACTTGGCTTGCTCATTTTTTGATATTTCCTTATTAATGGCAGAGGTTTTAACATCTAACACTACATTTTTTTACCAATTTTTTTCTCTTGAATAGTTCATGGTACTTCAAGAGAGTCTTCAAAATCTAATTTGACACATTTCTTAGGTTCATTGAGAATGTTCATCCTTAAATAAAGATCATACTGAATACATGGTTTCTTGTTATACTGTGTTCTCTAAGCTTTGATCTACTTTTTATCCATAGGCTAAAGCCTCAAAAGGGTTGGTATTTCTTCCAATATGCTTCCTTACTGGTCTCCACTATTTATTTGCTTTCATTTATCTATTTCTATTTTTTGGAAGTTGAAAACCATCCTCATCCATATCCATTTGTATGTTTATCTTGCAATTTTCTACATATAATTTTGATGGAATTTTATTAGGGCATTGATCTCTCAATATGCCCCATATCATGATATCCTCTACATCTTAAATATATTTTTTCATAATCTATGGCTCGGATCTAAATCTTATCCCCATACTTAAGAATTATTGATTCTGGTAAAGGTTTACTTATATCAATCATTACCTATATTTGAGCATAAATAGCCAATAATCCATCTTTTGTAGTTTTTGAAATCTCAAGGAATTATCTTAGAGTTTTGTCTCTTTACTTGAAGGTATCCATTTTCCAAAACTCAATGGATAACCCATATATTCTAACCTAGAGTGGTACTAAGGATAGATTAACATTTTCGGGTGAAAAAACCTTCATACCAGTGGGTAAAGAAGAGTCATGCTCTTCCCATAAACCAAGGACCCCTTTGAGGATTCTCTCTTTCTTCCCTAAAACAAAAAATATCTAGGAAGAAAGGATAGAATCACTCCTGGAGACCTCCAACATCTATCAATCCATTTTCTCAATGCTAAAGCCCTTGGTCAATACCCATTAAATTTACCAAAAAATACCCTAGCCTCTACTACTAGAAATGATTTTAAGGATTTAGATATAAATAAATCCATGGGAAGGAAACTAAAACTCAAAATCTACTAAAATTTACCAAAATATCCTAAGCGAATATAATATTTGATAAAAAAAATTATAATAATTTGTAAGCAAAATTTCTAAGATAAAGAAGGGAAAAAAGAAACTTAGTTGAAAGATATAAAATATCTTGCCTTACTGAAGCCATAGCCCTCCATTGCTCCTCCCATCATCCAAACCTTGGCTGACAAATATTTATCCTTTTATTTTTTGTGACATAAAAATCGTCACTACCCTTGTTTTGGATGGATGACTTTGTAGGGTTGTATTTATCTCAATATTGCTTGCATTCCTTCATATGACCACTCATTTAAAGCTCTTAAAATTCTACACAAAGTGGTCCAAGAATCGGCTGAATCAAACAACCCTTCGTGAAGATATGGCTCCTAAAAGATGAGATATTTCTCAAAAAAAATTGCCCTAATCCTTCACGAATTTAATCTTAAATTAGAAGGGATATACATATATTTATTATTGATTTAATGTAGATAGTTTTAAATTTTATTGTATAACATTCCATTAGCAATTTATTTAAATAAATTATTAATGATTCTTATGAACAAGATTGATAGTTATCATACATTAATTATTTTTTGACATTAAGTTATCCATGGTCAAATTACAGTCTACATTAAACTGAACTAAAAATCATTGATTTCATGTTTATGGAATAGAAGCCATTCATCTAAAAATATGGAATAATGGATAAAAAAATATAATTTAAAACTTAAGTATTTCAAATGAATAACTTCTATCAACTCAAAGCAAGCAAATAATAAATTTATTTATTCTAATAACATGGGAAGGAAATTGTAGTACTATGGCATAAAAATGGAGACACCAACAATCCTTTAAATTACCACACCATGATGATTAATCCTCTTTTTGCAAAATTTTTTGGCAGCATAGGAGAAAGCAAAATTAGTCAATAGACAAAAAATCAAGGAAAAAGGGCAAGCAGGGTTTAGACCAAAGTACTCAACAATTGATAATTGCATTACTTTAAGGCACCTAATAGAGAGGATATGGAATGAAAAAGGAAAAAATTGTTGTTGTTTTGTGGACTTTAAAAAGAATTTTGACATAGTACATAGAGGTATATTATGGAAATGAATGGAAGAAATTGGCTTACCAACCAACGAAAGAGCAGTTGTACATAGATGATATGAGCAGTTGATGGCAAAAAACTAGAACTCCAAAAGGATTGTCAAAGTTTTCTAGGAATGATATTATGTTGAAACTAGGTTGTCCATTGTCACCTACTTTGTTTGGTTCTTACATTGACAAATTAGAGCAATGGATAGAAAGGATGTGAGGAGAGGAAATACAATTAGTTAATTATATAGTAAAACTTCTTCTCTATGTCGATGACCTCATCTTGCTTGGCGAGACACTTGAAAGTTTAAAAGAACATATAAAGGTTTTAGAGCATTTTTGTAAAGAAGTTGGGATGCAGGTGAACACTAGCAAGACCAAAAGTATGGTCTTCTCTATTCAGAGAAAACCACATTAGCCATATATATTATTTGAAAGAAGTCCTTTAGAGGTGGTAACATAATACAAATATTATGGGTTAATTTTTTAAAGTAAACTCAACTAGGGAATATGTAGGATGAAATAAATACAAGCAAGATGGAGGGCACTCTACTCATTACTAAATAAGAGTAGAAAATTAGAGTTGTGGGATTGGAAAACCAGTAAGATTCTTTTGTGTTATTAGTTATTCCAGTGGTGTTATATGGGTGTGAGATGTGGGCTAGTAATACATCAAATTTTAAATGGAGATAAATAGAAAGAATTTAAAAGTGACTAATTACAAATAATTTCAAAACTAAAGCATTAGTCCTATATGATATTTTACTTTCTAAAATAGGGACTTTTCCACTAGAAGCAAAAGCTATGATAAGGCTATTGAGATACTTCAAGAAAAACAAAAAATGAAAGATAGCAGGTTGCCAAAATAGGTAATCAAAGAAACACTAAATAGAATAATAGACACATGGATGAAATAAATAACAAATGGATGGATAAATGAAGCATTAAATTTTATGAGGTCCTAAACTCTAACAAAAGTATTAAATAGAATGTGAGGGGAATTTTTAGACTTGTCATGTGGAGTGAAAATTAGGAAGGAAAAAAAACTATATATTAACAAGTTCAACCCAAACTATGACCACAACCAAATGAGGTACATACATGCAAAGATCAAATGCAAGGAAAAAATGCTTATTTCTCAACTAAGATTTAGTTCACACCATCGTAGATGCAAAACTAGGAGATAAACAACTCCTTAGGAGGCATGATCAAAACGAATATGCCTTTTACACAACAAGAGTAGGGGAGACTAAAAAACATTTCATGGAATGCAAAAGCTACAAGGACATCATAATTGCATATGAGGACACTCAAAATTAAACTTGTGTGTTGGAAGTTTTTAAAGAATTAAGAATAGAAAAACACAAAAAAAATCATTGAAATCAACAATAGAAGAAAACACTCTAAAAAATGATAAGAGAATGTTGAGATTTTTTACTTTGTTAAACAATTTTCTTTCTTGGATGTTGTTAAACTTTGAAACTCTAAATAGGAGGTCCAATGTTTGGATTCAAAAGGCACTTGGTTGCACACCATACCCATTTTGTATTAAAACTCTTGGTACCATAGATTATTTTGGTCTCATAGACATAATTAAAATCATTTCATTTCATTTAATTTAGTATTAATTTAATCTATAAAATTCATCAATAATAGTCCATGTAATATATATTTTTGATAAATAAATTTGACTAATTTATAAAAAAATAAGATATAAAATCATGTCCATGGCTGTTAATGCATGATTTGATAATGTTTTAGAATGAAAAGAAAAATAAATCTATTTAACAATATCAATGAAGTAAACTTTAAAAGTTCTTTAAAAGATTTGGAAAGTTGGAGGATTATATATAATTTTCTCTTATAATTAATTTAGATATTATACATCAAGACTAAAAGCTTAGCAACAATAAAAATTAATATGTATCTGCTCATGTAGAGGAGTTGGAGAGCAAGTGGGTAGTTAAAACTCTCTAGTTATCGAGAGGCCCAGGTTCAAATCTCTCCCCTCACATGTTGCAAATATGTTATATATAAAAGGTTCCTCATCAAAAAAAATTTTAATATGTATATCTATTATTTAAATATTACATTGTGATAAAAGTAATTTTAGAGAAGCAGGGCACAAAATTTACATATAGTATTTAAATTCTCGTATTGATATAAATTTTAATTCAAAAAATTACATTGAGCATTACATGTTGACTATCATCGATGGCTAAGGAATTACATGGAAAAACACGTGGCAAAAGAATTTCTTAAATCAAGCAAGTGAAAGCTAAGTTTAGAGGATAAAGGATTAACTTCTATTCAAACTGAAAAGACAAACTCATATTCAATTTTCTAACAATGGATTAGCTTCATGATTCTAAGGATATTTATAATTGGATTTTTATCTTGATTTGCTTGGAGGAACTCAAAATTAGAAAGTGTTTCTTCTAATGCATAAGGCTTTACACTCAACCAGGTTTATCCTCTTACATTGTCAATGGATTAATTTGTTACTCCATGGTATAATTTGCAATCATAAGGATCTCTTGTATCCTTACTAATTTATAACCATAATAGTAGGTGTTCCACTTGATTTCAATATTCTATTCCCTAAAACAGAATAAATTTGTTTAAAAAATCATGGTTATATAAAATTTTCTTTCTAAAATATGTTTAATTTTTATTATTTATGTGATAAAATACATAACTTTTAAAAATGAATGCTTAGTCTGTTTAATTTTAAATCTTTTATATTTTAAATAAATTTATATAAAATAATTTTTAATCTTTATCATGATTTACCTACCAAATCAAATTGATTACCATATGACTATCTTTCCTCCAATTGTATATCTAATTAATTATTTTAAATACAATATTTAGTTTTAAATATGCAAGTCTACAAAATATTTTGTAAAGAAATTAATTTTAAACTTGCAATTATAACAATTTTGCATACTACTTCTAACTATTTTTTTTTTATCTTGATTTGCTTGGAGGAACTCAAAATTAGAAAGTGTTTCTTCTAATGCATAAGGCTTTACACTCAACCAGGTTTATCCTCTTACATTGTCAATGGATTAATTTGTTACTCCATGGTATAATTTGCAATCATAAGGATCTCTTGTATCCTTACTAATTTATAACCATAATAGTAGGTGTTCCACTTGATTTCAATATTCTATTCCCTAAAACAAAATAAATTTGTTTAAAAAATCATGGTTATATAAAATTTTCTTTCTAAAATATGTTTAATTTTTATTATTTATGTGATAAAATACATAACTTTTAAAAATGAATGCTTAGTCTGTTTAATTTTAAATCTTTTATATTTTAAATAAATTTATATAAAATAATTTTTAATCTTTATCATGATTTACCTACCAAATCAAATTGATTACCATATGACTATCTTTCCTCCAATTGTATATCTAATTAATTATTTTAAATACAATATTTAGTTTTAAATATGCAAGTCTACAAAATATTTTGTAAAGAAATTAATTTTAAACTTGCAATTATAACAATTTTGCATACTACTTCTAACTATTTTTTTTTTATCTTGATTTGCTTGGAGGAACTCAAAATTAGAAAGTGTTTCTTCTAATGCATAAGGCTTTACACTCAACCAGGTTTATCCTCTTACATTTTCAATGGATTAATTTGTTACTCCATGGTATAATTTGCAATCATAAGGATCTCTTGTATCCTTACTAATTTATAACCATAATAGTAGGTGTTCCACTTGATTTCAATATTCTATTCCCTAAAACAGAATAAATTTGTTTAAAAAATCATGGTTACATAAAATTTTCTTTCTAAAATATGTTTAATTTTTATTATTTATGTGATAAAATACATAACTTTTAAAAATGAATGCTTAGTCTGTTTAATTTTAAATCTTTTATATTTTAAATAAATTTATATAAAATAATTTTTAATCTTTATCATGATTTACCTACCAAATCAAATTGATTACCATATGACTATCTTTCCTCCAATTGTATATCTAATTAATTATTTTAAATACAATAATTAGTTTTAAATATGCAAGTCTACAAAATATTTTGTAAAGAAATTAATTTTAAACTTGCAATTATAACAATTTTGCATACTACTTCTAACTATTTTTTTTTTTAATTTAGCGAAAAACCCCTTGAGGGGCCGCCTTGGTTTGAGAAACCATGACTAGGGGGTTCTACACCGTCAAAATCACCTGGAAGTTGCACTCGGCCTTGACTACACCAACATAATCAACTAAATTTTGGGTACCTAGTGTATTTGGTAGGGTGGATATTTGAACTAGGAACCTCCCTTAGAGAATTGCCCTACCCTCTTCAGCTCACCTACAACACGTGGGTATACTACTTATTACTATTAATATAAAGAAATAAACCTAATAAAGTAGATCTTGAAAAACCAAATATACATGTGAATAATTTAAAAATCCATTGCTTACATGAATAGTATAATATAATTACAATTATTTTATATTTACCAAGTTATCTTCTTTCCTTTTTTTTTATAAATATAAAAGAGTAGAATTAAGTAGTTGTTTTTTAGTCTTTGAAAGCTACATACTGATTCTATTAGGGCCACTCCCAAAAAAATGGTATTGTTTTTGTTTGATCAATAAGTCCATATCCAACTTATTTTTCTATCAATAATAATCATCTTCCTCAATTTGCTATGCTTCCATAATTCTTCCCTTAATATAATTTTCATTAAAGCAAAGGATCCCCTTTATCTAGTTGCCTTCTAAAATTTAATTTCAGCAAGACAAAGATCAACTGGCTAAATTATATACTATATTGTTTCCTTCTCTACAAATATGTTGATATTTATGAAATACTACCTACAAGAATAGTTAATGGACATAAAAATAATTTTATTTTTCATCCAATATGCACAATCTTTTATTTATAACATTAAAAATAATTTGTGAATTCTTGTCAATTTAAAACATATCTCCATACGTTTTTATTATGGATTGATCCCTATAAGAAGTGATCAAATATTTTTTGTATAATTATTAGTTGGATTTCCATATGATTATGAGTAAGGAAATATTACCTTCATTATTCTAAAAATCACCACCTCTTCTAACCTCCTATGGATTTTCTTCCAAAGCACCATTAGAATTAATTTTTTCTTTTCAATAGGTTATATGGGATTAAAACGAGCCCCACCTATATTACATTATGATCACATAGTGATATTACAATAACTTGACAAATATACATGTATCATTTGGCAAGATTCAAACTTTGATCTCCTCCTTGAAACTTGAGAAATCTAAGTAGTTGAGGTAATGTCATTTGATACCATTAGAAGTTTTTTGCAATGGGTTATATGGGATTGAAATGGGCCCCACCCATATTACATCATCACCATATAGTGGTATTACAACAAAGCTTAGATATTATCCATGTATCATTTGGCAAGATTCAAACTTGGGTCTCCTTGAAATGTTGAGGAATCTAACCGGTTGAGCTAATACCACTTGATACTCCATCAGAATTAAATTTGATGAATCCAACTTTGAGATATTTTTATTTTTACCATGGATAAATAAGGATCCTTTGTGTTATTATTGTATGTATATTTAATTCTTGTATAGCAAATATGCTAGCAATTTTTTTTCCACATGTAATACTTTCTATGCTGAGCACAATGCCTATAAACATTTTGTAAGAAAAATATTAATATGATTTAACCTTAGGAATCATATGATATATATTTTTTAAATTATATTGTTCTTTTTACTCATAGATCTAATAAATAATAGTAGTAGTCCTATACAGAATGTATAATCCATATACTCTGAAACAATTAATCCAAAATCTAATTACCTCTTTTAGTGTTGATGGATCTACTCAATATATTCTCATGTTTTTTAAAAAGTAACCCCAAATAATATAATAAAAAAGACAATGAAGTAAATCATATGATATTTCTATATCCTTCTTAACAAGACATACTTAAAAAGCCCATGATATGATTTTCTTTGCAAACTCTCACCTAGAAGAATTTTACTTTGGACTACTAACCAAAGGATCATTGAGATCTTAGGAAGGGGCTCAAGTGACCAAAAATATTTCAATGGAAATCATTAGGAAGAGGAAATTTTGATTGCTCCAAACACTCATATCCCAACTTGAATGAGTATATACCACCTTTTGATAGATTCCAAACCAACACATCCTTCTACATAAAAATAGAAAATAGAATTCTTACATAGTCTTTGAAATCTTATTTGATATTTATTTGATTCCCTCTCCCTCAACTAGGTTACTAATAGAAATCCATGACATAGAATGATCTCTCACATCAAAATAAATTTTGACCTTTGAATCCCTATGAGCTAAACATGACCAAGCGAGTCGTTATACTTTTGGATGAAAAATAAGAGGATAAAACTTCAACCAAACATCATACCAAGAAAGTATAGAACTTTCCTCATTGATTGACCACCTCATATATTTCTTGATCAATTGTAAGCTCTCATATATAAATTTCCATGTTGTTGGACACTTTTTTTTGTTGGAGAAAAAGAGGTTGTACTTAGCTCCCACACCCTTGACAAATAACAACTCTCTCCTTTAGAGATTGAAAGTTTATAAACAAATTCAATTCTCATCTCATTTAAGGTGCTATAGCTAGATACCTAAATTTATTTTCATAATAAGTTTGAATTATTAATTTTTATTTTTTGAATCTTTAGTTTTCTTTGTGAATACAAATATTCCAAAATTCAACATCCTTCTTGATATTTTTCTGTAGCAGTCTTCACAATACTAAAACTCCACCTCTAAGTTAGTAGAGTAATATTTTCATAACTTTACGCTAATATAGCTTGCTTTACCAAATCTAGATTGTTAGTTTCCTTCCTAAAGCATAAGGGCAACCACAAAAATTGTAATAGTTAGTTTATATGAAAACATGTTAATGTTATAAAATATAGTAAATATTACCAATGGAAAATATTACAGTAAATCTTAATCATTATTTGATTCAAACAATCAACATATTCTTGTCAAATTTAGCTAAATTTACTACTTATGCTAACCATATAAGAGAGAATTTAACTTCATGATCCTCTATTAAAACCCTTCTATTGACTAGCCTATATGCGCATTTGTTCCCTTTCCTTAAGATATGTGTAAACTTAATTTCTTCAAACTCTATAGCAAGATCTTGTATTTCCATAGTGATCTCTTGTATGTTCTATGAAGCCTTTGTTTTCCTCAAAATTGTATTTATTACTATTAATGAATCGCCTTCTATCCTTATTCTATTTCATTTCATTTATCTACATATTTTTAATCCTTCCAAAGCCACCCAAGTTTCAGCGTTATTAATCTTAAATCCATTATTAAAATCATAATGTGATAAAATATTACGCATATTATTTCTAAGTATTCCTCCTCCTGTTGCTAGTCCTAGATTTCCTATAAATGTTCCATCAAAATTCAATTTGACCAACTCCACTTGCAGTGGTTTCCACTTTATATTCTTTGTCTTCCTTTTGTTTCTCTTGTACCCAACATCATAATTCCATTTGATGACTTGAATCCATCTATCAAGGATCTATGCTTCAATATTAGGGATTGGGTGAGTTGATAGGGTTAGTTTAGACTCCTCTATGACAAAATAAATTTTCATTTTCATTGCCTCTAAATTGCTTTCATTTCCTTTAAAAATTATTTTGTTCTTTTTCAACCACATAGTCCAAAGCATTGTATCTTTTGATGTATCCTAGATTTTTTGTAATCCTTACTTTTAAAAGTGTTTTACCATTTATTTAACCGTTCCTCAACTTTGTCATTCATCGCCATGCATTTACCAAATATTAATAATACATTATCATAGATCTCATACTATTGAACAATATCCCAAGGGATGGTCTATGCTCTTCCTCCTCCTTTTTACATAGAACACATTGTGAGGGGCCATGGAAACCCTTTTTCATTAGGTTATCCTAGGATCAAATTTTCTATGACCTACTAGTCAAAAACATTTTAACTTTTGGATTGCTCAAGCTATCCCAAATATCTCTTCATATTCTTGTAGTACTCTTATTTTATTTGTGTTTTACATTATATATCCTTCTTTTTGTGTATTCTCTTGAGCTATTCAATTCCTAAATTAGCTTATCCTCGGCTCCCCTTAAAATAATCACTATTGTTATCTTTCCACTCAACTGCTTCTTAGCAACAATGTCTAGTATACTTATCAAAAAATATTCTTTCGATTTGTATATTCCTTCTTTATACTTGTACTTAATGTTTGAAACCATGTCACCATATTTATCTTTAAGTAATCTCATCCATGGTTTCAAAATTGGATATAGATTGAGTGGTTTTTTTATCAAATTAACTATCAATCTAAATAGATTGTTTTCTCTAGTTTCCACCACCCATCTTAGACCTTTAATCACTATATCAGTTGATTTTTAAACCATTACATAGTGTAGAACCATATGATAGTACAAATGCAGTAAATATTAAGCTTGGGTCATTGAGCTCAATGTACTTAGAAGAATTTTCACCCATTGTTTTTAACTCTCTTTGCACAATCTCCAATTTACTTTTCCCCTTAGAGCTAATTTTGCATCTGTAAGAACTCTTAAACTAATACCTTTCCTAGTTTTATCATCATACACCTTGCTCTATTTTACTAAAGGAAATTTCCTTTTACCATGTAATCATGAACACAAAAATGACTGCATAATATAGATTAAACTATTTTTTTATTAATTTTGTCATAAAATAAAAGGACATATAATATATTTTTAATGAGTTTACATAGGTTTTTATTAGGGGTCCTGGTCCCCTCATACTGAGTGGGGTTTGAACCTTAGACCTCCTAAAGAGAGGCCAAAGCCCTTACCACTGTAGTAAGCTTACAGCTAAAGGACATATAATATGTTGAAATAACTTATAAGACTGATTTAATTAGTTGCACTCTTCTTGCTAATGATAACCATATACCTTTCCAATCCAATAGTTAAAAAAACAAAAAATGAGTAAAGGGTAAAAATTTTATTCAAAAAAATTGATCAAGTTATACAAATCCATTTTGATATGTTGCCTTTATTGGCAAGGCTCAAAATACAGTTTTTTTGTTTTCTTTTATCTACCCAGGATCTTTGAATCCCCTATTCTTTAAACTTTACCTCCTTCTTAACTGTATATGTCCTCTTCCAACAAATATTACTGAAGCCCTCTTTGTTCTTTTTTCTATTCTTGATAGCTTTCATGTTGCATTTGATTCCATAGTTGTGCCCAAATATCTTGTTCTACCTCTGTCATCGAATATTCTTCTTGTACTTTGGTCTGCACTATTTCTAATAACTTCCTTAACATAATCCCCCAGGTCCTCTCTTCTGAACCAAATTCCTCTTTAAAAATTATGTTGTTCCGTTCCAACCATATTTTCCAACAGATGAAGCCAATCCCTAAATTCCAAGCTATACTTAGTATTTTGGATTTGAAGGTGTTATGTGACCAATAGTCCTAGAAATTACTACCATTAGGAGGATACCATTCTGTTTAGCTAAAGATGTAGTACCACAATTCTAGACTATGTAAGCATAAGAGCAATAAAAAAGAATGTGGTTAATAGTTTCTACCTTTTGGAAGCACATTATACATCTATTAGATCCAATGAACTCCTTTCTCCTCATATTATCATGAGTCATAATACTTTTGTGAACAACCTTCCATATAAAACAAGTAACCTTTGGCCAACCTTTTGGTTGCCATATTTCTTTCCAGGTATGTTATTGTTGGGGTTGGTTCTTGCTACTTTGGTGAGCCTTTTGGTAGCCTGATTTCACTGTGTAAGTGCCTTGTTTCCCATATCCCCATGCTAGTTGGTCAAGTCCATATTTCCATAGCCATGTTCTTTTTTCTAGGATTTCTTTCAATTCACATTTTTTGGCTTCCCATTCTTCACCTAACCACTGGTCCAAATTTTGTCATCTTCCTAAAGTTGCTAGTTGTTGGCTTGGGGGGATGAGATACTAAGATATAAGAATTTGGTCATGATTATGAAGAGTCTCTCTGATGCCACTAAGATGATGGTATCGTTTGATAATGGGGGGGAAAATTCCCAAGAATCATCCTACAAACTAATTTTTCTCCCATCACCTACTTTCCAATGTAAGTCTTCCTTAATCAGTGAGGCCCATATTTTGAGTGTTTTCCATATCTCTAATCCCACACCTATAACTGGAAATTGTGGGACATCCTCTATTTCATGTGCAGGGTAATATTTAGCTTTTAGAACTTGACTCCATAACTAATATAGGTTTGTGATCCATCACCAGTATAACTTCCCTATTAGTGCTAGGTTGTTTGTTGATGCAACTTTGATTCCAAGACCTCCCTCTTCCTTTGGTTGATAGACTTTCTCCTAGCTTACCAAAGCATTTTTTTGATTTTCTTGTGCTCCTGACCATAAGAATTTTCTCATCAGTTTATCCAAACCTTTGAGTATGTTCTTTAGGGCTTCTAAAATGGAAAATTTATAAACAGGAATTGCTTGTAACATTGACTTCAAAAGTGTGACTCTGCCTCCAAACCTTAACCATCTATGAGACTAGTGTGACAACTTTGAGAAAATTTTATCTTTTATGGATTTCCAATCTTTCTTTTTTAAGCTTTTTTATTTTAAAGGAATTCACAAGTAATCTAATGGACACGAGGCCATTGAGAACCTAAGAATATTTGCTATCCAATCTCTGATTCTCTTATGTACATTAAAGAAGACAACTTTAGATTTTTCTTCATTTAGAAGTTGGCTAGTGGTTGCAGTGTAGTAGTCTAATATTTCTATGATACTGGTTTCTTATTTTATTGTTGCTTCCCCCCAAAATCCTGTATCATCTATGAATTGTAGATGAGTGATAGCTATATCTCTATTTATTTGAATTCTTGTAATGTTGTTCTTTGTTTTTTTCTTTTGTATGAGTCTTCCCAGTCCTTTTGCAAAAATAATGAACAAATATGGAGAGAGAGGATCTCCTTGCATAGTTTATTTTAAACTTTACTTATAATTGGATTCCACAATTCTATCCTCATTCTCCCCTCAAATAAGGTCATCCCTAGATATATTGCTAGCAAATTTACCTCCTCTATTTAAAGTAACCTACATATCCCTACTTTGATTCTAGCTAGAGTGTTTAGGAAGTAAATTTTAGATTTTGTTTTATTAACTTTTTGCCTTGACACTCTTTCATATTTATTTAATAAGTTATTCAAATCTTTGGCCTTATTTTTCCTTGCCCTCCCAAAAAGGGTTGTATCATCTACAAATTATTGATGGGTGATGTTGTCAATGTTATTACTAGCCTTAAGTCTACTTATTATTCTATCTTTGTATACTTTCTTCAAGTTCCTTCCCAATACCTTTGCCATAATAATGAATAGATATGGTGATAGAGGACTTTTTTTCTAAGACTCCTCTTGGATTTAAATGATCTTATTACCAACCCATTGAACAACACTGAATATGATATTGTAGAGACACAAGCTTTAATCCATCTGACCCATTTACCAAAATCTAAATTTTTCTAATATTGCAAAAAGAAAATCTCATTTAACCCTATCATAGACTTTATTCATATCAAGTTTGAAGATCATTACTCTCTATTTTCTAAAAGTTTTTGAATGCATTACTTCATAGGCCATTATAATAATGTCTAAAATATGTCTATATTTCACAAATCCTCCTTGCTCTTCTAAAATAATTGTCTAAGAGTGCTCTTAACCAATTTTTCATCACTTTCAAGATTATCTTATATGTCATATTACATAGGATTATGGACCTAATGAATCAAATAATTCTACATCCTTATTTTTTGGAATCAAGGTAAGATATGTTGCATTTATTTTATAAGGTGTGTATTATTTTACCCTAGATTTTTTCACTACCACCAATAAAGAATCCTTCACTATTTCCCAGTTATGTTGATAAAATATCATAGAGATTCCATTCAAACCCACAAATTCACCCTTATCAAAAGGAAAAGGAGTGGAATGAATTTCTTCTAGTGTAATAGGCTCCATCAATTTGCTATTATCTTCATATATTATAACTAAAGGTACTTCTTGCAGTAGTTTATCATTAAGAACTTCAATTTCCTCTGATCTTAAAATATTCTAGTAAAAACTCCTTGCCTCCTTTATAATTTTGCTTTGGTCTTTAATCCAAACCCCTTCTACTAATTTAATTCTACTAATTCTAGATGTTGATCTCTATACTATTTCCATCCTATGAAAAAATTGTGTTTTTATCTCCTTTTAACCAATTTTATCTCAATTTTAATCTCCAAAATTTCTCTTCCTTACTCAAAATATTATGATATTCACTAAGCAACTCCCTTGATCTTGGATTATTGTGCTCAACTTTTTTGGATATTTGAAAGTTTCTCTTTTAGTTATTTTTTCTTCTCAACAAATGTTCCCCAAAGTGTTCTTGTTCCATTCTTTTAATCTAGATGTCATTGATTTTATTTATTTTGGAAATGTATACAGCCCACCGTTTCCTAAAGAATTCCATGTTTGTGATATCATATCAACAAATTGGGAATGGTCTTCCCACATTTTATCATATTTAAAATGTGATATTTTTAATTCACTTACCACCATTTTAACTCTTATTAGATAGTGATTAGAAGCAATCCTTGTCAAGGTATTAATTTTAGCACAAATACCTCCATTTAACCAATGCTCTCAGAGTATGCATATGTTTAATTTTTCTACTATGAAGTTTTGGCCTATCTTGTTGTTGGTCCCTGTATATTTGTCCTCTTCAAATTCAACCTCTCATAGATTATTGTTTTGAATAAAAGCTAATAAATCTCTCATACTTTGGGTTATTTTTTAATCCCTCAATTTTTTTATCCAACTTGGTTATGGCACTAAAATATCCTTTAATCATGAATCGGGTTTCTTGGTCTTTATTTGCAATAAAGGCTTAAATCCCACTCTATACTTCTAATATGCTTTACCGAGTTGTAGGTCCATAGATATTAATAAGGATGAAATAAATATCTACAATTTAGCATGTGACTATTAAGGATATCCAATGCATAGTTTTATGAATGGTTTTATAGAAGGTTCTAACTAGATTCCAACATGTTAGAATTCTCCTTACCGCTTCTTCCAAATCCTTAGGATCCTATTCACATCTTGCCCATACTGCTTTCATAGTTTTGAAAACTTCTTGCTTTGTCATTTTAGTTTCCTAAATACAAATAATATTAGGCTCACTATTTAAATAGAGGTCCCTAATACACCTCTACTTTGAGGAGGCATTAGCACCCCTTATATTCCATGAGATGGTAATCATGTCTCATTAGGGGTTGTTGGTCCCTCCTACGAATTACCAATATCAATTTATTTTTTAGTAAAGAGAAGTTTGACCATCTTATATTGTGCTTCTTTCTCTATAATTGCTCTTGCTTCCATGGCTCTTGTTTGATAATTTGAAAGTTTTTATCTTTTTACCTTACCAGTATCAGGAGTAGATCTTACTATTCTATTCATCAATATTCTTTCACAACTTTCCTTTTCATTAGATTTATTCTCTCCTAGATATGCTAAGAAATATTTTGATTTATCCTACTCATTTTCTATAATTTCTTTATTAATAGTAGAGTTAGTAACATCTACGACTGTATTTTATCTACCACTTTCCTTCTTCTGAATGGTGCATGGAACTTCAATAGAGTCTTCTAAATCTAATGAGGTACATTCCAACAAGAATGTTCATCCCTAAATTAAGATCATACTGAGTAGACGATTCCTTTTTAATATTTTGATTATATTCTACCATGTCCTCTAAGCTCTTATTTGCTTTTTCTTCATAAGCGAAAACCTCAAAAGAATTGGTATTTCTTTCGATATCCTTACTGTTCTCCATTATTTATTTACTTTTATATGTTTGGACCTATTTTTTGGAAGTTGAAAACCATCCTCATATCTTTCTATTGGACTCTTTTAGGGTATGATCTTTCAATATGCCCTACCTCATGACATATTCTACATCTAAAAGATATGTTTTCATAATCCATGGTTTGGATCCACAATTACCCCTAATACTTAAGAATTATTGATTTTGGTAAAGGTAACTGGTATCAATCATGAGTAATATATGAGCATATATAGCCAAAAATCCATATTTTGTAGTTTTTAAGATGTTAAGGAATTATCCTAGAGTGTTTCTTATTGCCTTGAAGGTATCTATTTTCTAGAACTCAATCAAAAACCCATACATCTTGATCCACACTAGTACTGATGATAGATTTACATTTTCATGTACAAAGCCTTCAAACCAATGGGTAAGGAAGAGTCCTGCTCTTCCCATAATCCAAGGAACCCATTTCATTATTCTATCTCTTTTCTCCCTATAATAGAAAATGGCCAAGAAGAAAACTTTGAGAATAAAGGATAGACTCACTCCTAGAGACTTGTAACTTCTATCAATCCTTTTTCTCAAATCCAAAGCCCTTGGCCAAGGCCCATTAAATTTATCAATGATTGTCTTATCTTTGAGAAACAAGGATCTCTACTCTATGAGGTCCTCCCTAAAATCTACTACTAGGGATGACTCTAAAAATTTAGTTGTAAATTGATCCATGAGAAGGAAACTATAACTCTAAATCTATTGAAATTTACCAATATATCCTATAGCAATTATATTATTAGAAAATATACCTACAATATTTACATGCAAAAATTCTAAGATAATGAAGAGATAAATAAAACAGATAAAAATTCCCTGACTAGATAGAATGGCCTGCCTTGTTGATTCCTAGCCCTCATTTTCTTCTCTCATCATTCAAACCTTGGTTGATTGAAATCTACAAATTTATTTTCCATGACTTGAAAAATCGTTGTTTCCCTTGTTCTTAGTGGTTGACTTCATAGGGTCATATTTCTGTCAATACTATTTGGATTCCTTCGTATGACCACTCATTTTAAATCTTTTCAAATTTCACACAAATTGGTCCAAGAATAATTTGAATCAGACAATCCTTTGCAAAGATACAACTCCTAAAATATGAGATATTTTTATAGAAAAATGCCCTAGCATTACCCTTGTTTTGAATGGTTTTCTTCACAAGGTCATTGACAATTACATGAACATAGTGAATAAAATTAACATATTTTTGGACACTTATATAGGGTTCATTTCCTTAAGAACTGTATTGCATCCATAAAACCTATATATTTTTAAAGTAACATTGACCAAATATTTTATTTATCTTTGAATTCTTTCTAGCACATTTTTATCCCTATTATCAAAATCATAAGTTTTCAATTCTATAAGCTCGTCCCTCCATTATTCTTTCCTTTGCAAACCTTATTCCACCTACAAAAAGAAAACTTAGTTTTTCTACTACATACTTTCCAAATAAAATTTCTTTGAATTTTAAAAAATACAAATGCTATAGCTACTTAAAAATTGAAAGTGAAATCATATAGAATTATATTTAATTAAATATTTATAAGTTGTATCCTGTAAGTCATACCTACCTCCTTAACCCTTGGTAAATTAATAATTATGGATGAATACCAAGATAATGTAGACACTAGTGATTCATAACTTGAGTGAATGAATAATGCATCTAAAACAACGAACCTTTCTTAATGATATTCTAATGGATTGCATGCAATGATGTTGATGTAAATTCATATTTTGCCTTGATATCTATAGATTAGGGTTCATTAAGATGAATTTATGAAATACACTAACTATTTGAAAGAACAAGTGTTTCTATGCTTTATAAATGTTGAAGGCCAAAGTTGATGCAAGATAAAGTAATCCAAAAACATGTATGGATTTCATATTAACATTTCTTATATTGACTTTCATCATCATGTCTTGTCAAATATAAACCAATTGTGTTGTGAAACTACCCTATGTTGTATACCAAGGTTAAGGTGTCTAAATATACCCTATCATAACAATGAGAAGATAACCCTAGAATTATTTTAATGGAATATTTAAAGCACCATTTAAGTAAAGGGGGTCACTAAATTATTTATGGGTAATTTAAAGGATGACTAATATATTATAATACAATGCCTAGGAATCAATATAGATGAACCCTCACTTTTTTCCTCTTCTACTAATTGTTAAAAATTAGTAATTGTTCTTTGTATTCTACTATAAAAAGGAATATCAATCCTACATATAAGCATTGGGGAAAGCACGTGAAAGTGGAACTTGGATGGCATGAGAACTTTAAGGGGAACAATGGAAGAGATGAGAAGAGAAAAAATAGAGGGAAAACCTATAAAGAATAATATTGAGAGGGAAAGAAAACATAAACATGGAGGGATGGAAAGGAGGGACACAATAAGGGAATGAGGGGAAAGACACTAGGAGAGAGGAAGGAAGAAACATTATAAGAGGGATTAAATATAAAGAGTAGAAGATGACAACATGAACCAACTATGTTAAGACTAACCTATAATCGATACCATAGAAAACTAAGGTATAATCTCACCAAAATAGTTTAAACCCTTGTATCTAACAAAGAAATGAATAAATATATTTTATATCTAAAATATCTAGGTTTCTTTCCTTGACCAAATATCTATGAATGTATGAATGTGTTGGGAGTAGAAATAATTATTTTTTCTAAATTACATATGTATTGAAGGTCGTGTATTATCCTTAATAACTTGTATGTTATGATTTGATTTTAATATTGATATGATACTTTTGGTTTTAATATTGTGAAGCTTGCTTTGGGACTAAAAGGCTACTGACTATGTTATTGATCTATTTGGTCTCATTGCTTTCTAGTCTATAAGCATGTGTAATGATGACAAACTAGTAAGTTGTTGAGGGTATAAATGATCATATGGGTCTCACTATTGTGCAAATTATAGAAATATTATGTGATGCATAAGATGTGGAAAATAATTCATTTGGGTTTCAAACAATGGATCAAGCTAAAGGGTACTATGGGCTACCAAGATGCCATCATGGAGCAATGAGTGATAACTTTTCCTTTTTGGGAATCCATAAGAGAAGAGAGGTGGACTATACCTTATGTAAATAAATTTTAAAGTATATGTAGTATCTTTAAGGATAGATAAAGGTGTATATACATGATTACAGAGTAAGCATGGCTTCTCTAGGACCAACCTAAGTTGTGAGGTTCTTAGAAGCTCAAATGTCAATGTAATTGGGTTGTGTACACTTTTTTAATGTTTAAAAGTCCATCTTATTGCTTATGATTAGAGGAAGTGTAACTCCTCTAGAGGAGGATGCAATCACTAGATTTTGATATGATTAGAGTAGTAAAGACCTCTCTAAAGAGGGATGTGATCCCTAGAAATTGATAATGGTTGGAGCAAGTGAGGCTTATTCAAATATAGATGTGGCATATATATATAATCAAAATTTGAGGATGGTAAACATAGATATGTGACATGTGTTGTATGTGCTCATGTTACAACTATACTATAGAAAATTACGTGCTTGGTTTAATGTATTATATGTTTCTTTGATGCTCATGTTGATGTGTTATTGTCTATACATGGAAAATTGTTGGCATGGTCAGATCATGATCCAAGGGTGTTGACCACACTATGCAAGTGGTTGACCTATGAGTCTTCATGCTTATTAGTGCCATAATGAGAGTGTTAAGACCCATGTGTTTTCATGTGGAGGTATCATGTCCTTTTTGGTGATGGGGTTTTGGTAGAATCCTTATATTGTTTCATTTTATTTTGATTATGGGTCTTGGATGAAGGTATGGTGATAAAGCCTCACCTACATTATGGTATTTCCTAGATGGATATTGATGCAAGAGGCATCAACAACATATTCATTTTTCTCTGGATGTAAATGGTACCAATTTAGTTGCTAAACATGTAGTGGTACCAAACATCTCAAGTAAAGATATTGGTGGAACTAAGCTATGAAGTGGCAAAATGATAATATGATTATGGCCTATGAAGGTTGTGATAATTGTGACGATGATTATAATTGTCATGGTATTGATGTTATCAATCTAAGAAGTATTTTATGAAGGTGTTATCTATTCACCTAATTACAAATTTATGCATGTGGAGTTATCATGTCCTTTTTGGTGATGGTATTTTAGTTAATCCAAATGGTAATTAGATTCCCTATACTATCTCATTTTTATTTTGATTATGGGTCTTGGATGGAGGTATGGTGATAAAGCATCGCCTAAATTATGGTATTTCCTAGATGGCTATGGATGCAAGAGGTATCAACAACATATTAATTTTGCTCTAGGTGTAGACAATGTCGGTTTAGTTGCTAAACATGTAGTGGTACCAAACATCTCAAGTAAATACATTGGTTGAACTAAGCTTTGAAGTGGTAAAATGATAATATGATTATGGCCTATGAAGGTTGTAAAAATTGTGATGATGATTATAATTGTAGTGGTATTGATGTTATCAATGTAAGAAATATTTTATGAAGGTGTTATCTATTCACCTAATTACAAACGTGTGTATGTTACTCATTATTTGATGGATGGATTATGAAATTGAATTGGTTGAGTCATGTATGCATGAATTATAGGACTAACTTATGTATGTTGAAATGGAATGAGTGCATTTTATAATAGAGATAACCTTTATGAATGATTGGATATAAGATCATTATGTTATGGTTCATGCATAAAATATTATAGTGGCATGTAAACAAAAGTTAGTTGATTATTTTTATATATTATGCATTGCAATGGTTGGGGGAATGGAAAGGAATTTATATGTTATAAACTGAATATATCTATACATTTGAATTTTAGATCAAGTGACTCTTTTAGGAAGAAAGTAGGGATATGGATATTTGCAAAAACACAAATGTTAAATAAAGGTTCCAAGCTTAAAGCTTCGACACCAATTACACTCATTGGATTCCACCATAGGCATGCATTTTCTAACAATGAGAACTAGTACAATGTTTTTTGGTATTGTAGATCCATATTAGAACCCCAATTGCTCAAGAAAAATCCATCCTTGGTAATTATTCCTTGGATGCACCAAAGAAGGAAAAATTCCTTTCAATGTTGAAAGGATGATTGCTTATGTGTTATCAAATCTAATTTGAATAACCTACAACCCTACAAAGTCACTTAATAGAATCCTTTTCATTTAGCCTTCTATGTTGGAATATGACAACAGTGAGAAAAGTTATCTATAATATTTTTTGGTGTTATAAATAGTAAGCGACACCAGAAAAATGATGCTATCTTTTTAGGTGATAATTCGGTGCCAAGAATATGAAGGTTGGTGACAAGCCTAAAAGTGTCACTTAGTCAATGATAATATTATCCCTTAAGACCCAACATTATGGGGCACCTAACACCAGTACCAAAAATGGGTTGACATAATGGTCTATTGGTAGTTGCACCAAGGCATAGAGGTTAGTAGTGACCCCTTGAAAAAAGGCTTCAAACTTAAGAGAGTTGATTAAGTCATTAGTGCTAATGCTAGCAAAGAATTGATAGAACATAATTGAGAAATTAGCTTAAAAAGGATGGAAAAAAATTATAGCCTTGCAAATATGGCATCGAGGTTGGAAGATCTACCATAAACTACTACTAATGCTAGCAAAGATACTAAGGTTGGACCATAATACAGGGTAATCCTCTCCATGTTGTGATAGGCACTAATATGAGAGAAGACTCCATGAGGGGTAAATTAACTAGAGGAAGAGAGGTGTTGTAAGTATAAGTCATTGGCATTTATATATTGGAGAGTCATCATCATCTAATGTGAGTCTAGATCCAAGTTATCATTGGTACTATAAAATCATTAATGCATGATGCAATAACTACTAGTGCTAAGATGAGGTAAATGCCATTAGCATTATCACTAAAATATTTAGATGCCAAATGCAAGGTGATCGATCAAAGTGGGTTGCTCTTGTGTTTGTCAGAATTGCTCAAGCCCAACTTTCTAGTATAGCTTATGTTGGGGCACTCCTTTAATTTTTTTCTTCCTTTCTCTAGGGCCTAGTATTTGTCAAACTAAGTGTCTTCTATTATTCAATGGCCCTTATCTTGGTCCTGGTATCTATTCTGATTGAACTTTTGGCCTTGAGGGACCTCCATCTGATACGAGATACACTTCCACTTCATTTCATGTGATAAAGGTATGCTCCAGATCTAGTGAATCAAAAACTAATAATGTGGTTGGAGGCTATGAGGTGAGTTTCAAAATTGGCATTAGGGATTTAAATTGAGAAGGATGTGCAATTTTATGGTTGAAACGAGTTGTCTCGACTACTTAAGATTCAATTTTGACATAATAGTCAGAAGGGATATAGTTGAAGGTAGGATAGTACTAGCCACTAGGATCCTCAACATAGTTATTTTGGGTGACAACTAAGTCCCTAGATAAGATTATAGGCATTTTTTGGACTAGGAATAATATGGTTACTATCTATTGAGTCAGAGCCTATGATTGAATAGGATTTTTATTAGTAAAAAACAAAGGCTTATGATATCCAGTTTGAGGTAGTTGAACATTTGGGTTCCCTTATTGGAAAGAAGGCTTTGGGTGACTTTGGTAGGGGAACCTTTGGGTATTATGCTACTTATTTGATATAATTAGATAAGGTACTCATCATATTATATAGTTCATCAATTTTAGCAATGAAAGGAGTAGAAATCTAAGGTTGCTCTAGGCTCATGGTTGGGATAGTCAGACTATTGACAATTTGTATAGTCCAAAAGGAATGAATGGAAGGAAATAATGATGGAGGGGGTATAGGCCCATAGGGGAGAGACTTCTGATATATATTATATATTTTGTGGACTGGATGGCTATCTCATAGGCCTCTAGTAAAGAGATTATTCCCTTATACTTGACCATCATGACAATTTCATAATTAAAATATTTCAAATAATAGATAAATGCCATACCTAGAGGTGGTCGGATCTCGTCAGGGATCCTTTGCTAAGTCTTGTGGAAATAGATATTGAAATTATCCATTACTTCTATAGGTATCCTCTTGATGGTTATGAGTTATTCCAAGAGATACACTTCATCTTTCTTTTCTTTGAATATCTTTATTAGGAGGTCTGCCAACTAGTCCTAACTTTTGAATAATTATGGGCTAAGGCTAAGGTACCATTCACAAGCTTTACCTTTAAAATAAGTTGTCAATAGCCTTAAGGCTATATATTGTTTTTTAATGAAGTACATAACACACAAGCTCACCTTGTGGTGCAAATGCTCTATCGGGGTGACAACATCCTCTCCCAAGAAGTAAGGTAGGGACTTGAGCATTGAGGTAGTAATACGGCCTCATATATTAGGTGGAGTCAATAGAATTAGGGGATCTCTATAGTTCCACACTAAAACTTTTGAGGAGGATGGTTTAGCATGGTTTCCATGTTATGTCATCAATTCCTCCTTTTTTGATTTAGTGGTGGCACTAACTCTTACTGATTAGCTTGGGTGAAAGCTTTGGTCACAAGTATTTTACTCATATAATTTTGAGCCCTTTCCTTAAGAATAGAGTTACCAAGTATGGAAATAGTGCTTCATCAAGCTCATGAGATAGAGATCCCCACTTGTGTTGGATAACTTTTTCAAAGTCTCTCTTTTCAATAAAGTCTCCAAGTGAATCTCTTGATGCTTCTATATAGGAAACTCAACTATGATATTCACTAAGATCATAGTTAGGAGTCTTATTCTAATCTTCATAGGATGAGCATAGAAGCTTGTCCCACCAAGTATGATAGACAAACTATTATTATCTCATAATGCACCAACCCATTAGGAGGAAGCCCAATGTGCCTAGGGCACCCATGCCTTATGTAGAGTATCACATTAGTAAGTGTCGTGGGTGGAAGGACCATCTACAAGGAAACATCTAGGGTTTTTAATAGAGGTTGGATCCTTATCAGATTTAATCCTTGGCATACAAAGGCCTTCGTGATCTAAGGCCTAATTTTATTTAGGGGTTTTGTAGAGAAAAAGAATTCCATTGAAAGTAAAAACATGCAAGAAATGTAAACTTATAGAAAATTAAACCTAAGCTACAAGGGCGATGCACCAAGATTAAATTTGCCCTTCATGAATAAAATAAGTGACCATAAATAAACACACACCAATGCTTAATAGCTATAATTAATACACTAAATTCCACATAACCCAAAATCAGAAACACATCAAATAAAAAGGACAAAGCAAAATTAGGCATGGCTTCCATTAATGTGCCAAAGGTGAATACAAGGAATATAGCTTAGAGAGGCTCGATGCTCCTTAGAAAATGTCTCAAGGCTTGATCTCCACTTATTACAATCGAGAATAGGGGGTAAAAGGAAGAGCCCATAAGGTCAGATAAGAGGTATGCGTAGACAACTACCAATGCCTTTACAATGCAAATTTAGGCCTATTTAGAAGCCAAGAGAAGAGTCCTCTCCCTCTAAAACTTTTTATAGGTCTATAATGGAACTCATTAGCTTCAAGGTCTCTAGATCTAAGGCCATTAATGCCTAGAGGCTTTTATGCCTTCAGATGGGGGGATATTATTTCCATCTCTCATTGCTTACTACACTGGGGTGGTTGCACTATTAAGACCTTGTCATGTTTCTTCTAAAACCTCATACTTGCTGATGTAGTAGGTATGGCCTCCCTAACTAGCATAGAATGGTAAGGTAGACTCACTCATATGATGGGCAGTCACCTCACTGGCACATGTATGAATCTGATAGGCTAGGCCACTAAAGTCAATATTTATGGCCAATGGTGGATATCACCTTAGATGCTCACTTGGACTGTCTTCAGGTATGTGCACACAAATGCTACGTGTTATTAGTTGGGACGAGATCTTCTTTGGCCAATGGCAAGTCTTCTCTAGATGGGTGTTGACATATTTCTATTTTGACTTCCTATTGGTTGGCATGTGTACAACTTAGAAGATTATTAGGGTCTTTTCCTCCTTTCCATGTTCTCTTCCTTTGGAAGGACAACACAAGCCATTGGATGGAAAAATCGATGACCTGTAGGCCTTGTGCCCTTAATGTTATCGACTTTGGGTGGAGGATGAGTGTCAACCATTGATGGAAGTTCTAACAATCAACATGGCTCTTGGACTTGTCTTCCTTAGTGTTCCTTTCAACTAAATTCAAGATGCACCCCTTGAATGTATTCTTTGGCTCATCTTGCTTTCAATTGAGCTTTTGAGTGAAGTGAGGGCTATAGAGAAAAATTCTCTATAGGAATCATGAGTGTCATTATGAATTTTTGGTCATACCTTTTAGTGTAACTAATGTACCTTCAACATTCCAAAGCCTCATGAACAATATCTTATGCCCATTCCTTCACAATTGTATTCTTGTCTTCTTTGATGATATTCTCATCTACAGTCGCACTTGGGTAAAGCATCTACAGCATATGGACTAGACTTTGCAAATATTGTAGGACCATCAATTATTTTCTAAAATCCAAATGTTCCTTTGGAATGTAGGAGATCAAATACTTGGGGCATATTGTTTCATAGGAGTAAATTAAGGTTGACCTCGAGAAAATTAAAGCCATACAAAATTGACCTAAACCACAAAATCTCAAGGTGCTTTGGGGATCTTACTGGCTACTATCAATAATTTATTTAAGGTTATGGAAAAATAACATCCCCACTAACTACCATGTTAAAGAAGAACTGACTTATGTGGACTCCTCCAATAGAAAAAGCTTTTGCAAATCTCAAGGAATCCATGATTTCAACACCAATGTTAGCCACTCCTAAATTTTCCAAACCATTTATAATTGAAAGTGTTTCTTTAGGCCATGGAATTGGTGCAATATTAATGCAAGAAGGACGACCCCTAACTTTCACCAATAAGGCATTATTAGGAAAAAAATAGAGGAAATCTACTTATGAAAAATAAATGATGGTCATCCTCCATGTTGTCAATCATCGATGACCTTATCTCATTGGGAGGCATTTCCCTATTAAAATGGATCATCAAAGTTTAAAATATTTTTTGGAATAGAGGGTATCTACTCCAAAAAAGTAGAAGTGGGTTTCAAAATTGTTGAGGTATGATTATGATATTTTTTACAAGGGAAAGAGAACATTATGGTAGATGCCTTCTCATGTTAGTTTAAGGATCAAAACACACCGTATGCCATATTTTCTTCACTTCCCTAATGGGTATCCTAACTTCAATAAGAAGTAACAAAGGACTTCTCCTTGAAAATTTTGAGGGAGCAAGTCCAAAGGGATCCCAATTCACACACTGGGTAGTCATGGGATGGACAATTGTTAAGATACCAAACTCGCATTATGGTTCCTAAAAATTCATCGATCCATGTGGACATCATGAAGGAGATGCATGCTTCATCCACAATAGGCTATTTATTTTTTTAAAGATATACGAGCGAGATAAATGGTCATTCTATTGGGAAGGAATAAAAAAAATATCCAAAATTTTGTGGTAAAGTGTGGGATTTTCTAACAAAAGAAAGGATAAACGATTTGTACTCTAGGCACTCTACAACCATTATAAATCATAGAAAATATATAGATTGATATTTCCATGGATTGTATTGAAAGAATTTCTATATCTGGGGAAAAAAATCATTCTTGTGGTGGTGGGCTAACCCTTAAAGTATGCTCATTTATGTTCCCTCACCTATCCATACCATGCCTCCATAGCCCAAATATTCATGGACTCCATATTTAAAATCCATGGTATACCAAACTCCATTGTGTCTTATCAATACCTCACTTTCATCAATCATTTTTGGCAAGAATTATTTAAACTATAGGGAATGCAACTAAGAATGGGCTTAGCATACCATCTGTAAACTGATGGACCAACCAAAATTATCAATAAATGCTTAGAAACCTACCTTCATTGTTTTACTTTTGAGCACCCAACACATTGAGCTAAGTGGATTCCATTGGCTAAATAATGGTACAACATTTTATTCTACACAACCTCCAAAATGACTCCTTTTGAGGTAATTTATGGGTACCCACCTTCGTCTCCCTCTTCATATGTTCCAATAAAATCCAAAGTTCAGGCAGTGGATGCAACACTTCAAGAACATACCCAACTCTTACAACAATTGAAGGACAATTTGGTTATGGCTTAGAACCTGATGAAACAACAAACAAATTAAAATTGTTTAGAGCATAACTTCAATATAGGTGATATGGTCTTCCTTTAATTCCTACAATACAAACAATCATCAATGCAACTTCATGCTCATAAAATTACAACAAGGTTTTATGGACCCTACCAAGTATTACAATAGATAGGACAAGTGGTCTATAAGCTTGCATTACCACTTTCTTCTAAATTCCATCTAGTCTTCCATGTCTCTTATCTCAAGAAGGTACTCAAAAAATAATTTTAGGTCCAATTTACACTTTGAGAGTTGGATGATGAAGGTTTGGTCATGTTGGAACTTGACAACATTCATAATTGTAAAACCTGCACTCTATGAAACTGCACCATCATCAAATTCTTGGTCCAATGGTAGGGTTTACAATAGGAAGATGCCACATGGGAGTATCTTCAATAACTTCAACAACAATTTTCTCATCTCCAACTTTGAAGAAAAAGCTTTTTTAAAGAGAATGGGCATGTTAAGACCCCATTTTAATATTATTAATAATTATCTAATCATATGGTACTTCAAGGACCTAAGCTTACAAACCCATATGATGTAACCATTATATATTACAAAAAGATTTTATTTAAAGATGTAACAATTCTTATTTAGGAGTTACTAGTTCGGGATCCCACTTGCATGTGGATGAAAATCCTTGAGTGTTAGGTAGGTTATATGAAGTCTTTAAAAGAACCAAGAGGTAAAGAGAAGAGGCATCTCATATTTTGTTGTATCGAAGCTTTGCTTCTAAGGATTTTTCCCCCTCGAAGAGGCTTGATATTCTGTAATGTGTTATTGTTTTTTGCAATATAATCTATTGCATTTCTATTTTGTAATGCAATATTTTTAATTCCAAGTTTACTTTTTGTTATTATTGCATTGTTGTGTGGATGCACTTTTATATTACTTCAAGGAACCTAACAAGTAAACTCTTTCAAAATATTTTTGAAACAAAATTTACATATAATTTTTTATTTTGATTAGGTAGAAAAGAAGGGATTTTGAAAGGGTCCCCAAACCTTTTACAAATTTACAAGCCAAACCAACAAAGTAGCCCTAACAACATCCAAGAAAAACAATAGAGCATAAGCGAAGGCCTAGACCACAATAGAAACATGGGAGAAATGACTTATAACAAACACACAAACAAAACAGGACAACAAAGAACCCAAGACAAAACCTACCAATCCATATCCAACAAGAACAGAGTAAATAAATATTTTGAGAACTAGAATGCCAAATAAGAGAACATAATTAGCTATTGTCATTGATGTGGACAATATCATTTCTCACTAAAGAAATAAGGTCTTCCAGTAAATTCTCTTTCCAAATAGACATACCTTCATTTTGAACTCTGAGATTGGCAAAGAAATCTGCAACCTTGTTACCTTCCCTATAAATATGCTTACTTTGGTAGTTCACAAATTTTCTTAGGAATCATTTTAATTCATCCATAAGATTACCAATATTCTAGCTAGGTGAAGCCCGTTCAATGAAGATATTGATAATGTATAAATAATACCCTTCTATAATAACCTTATCAACCCCCATTGAGTCAAGCAGGGATAAACCTTGGATGAGAAATCTGGCCTCTACAAAATTGTTGGTTTGGCAACCAAGATTCTTAGCAAAGGCTAGAAAAATTTCTTCACTAGAGTTTCTAATCAATCCTCCAGCTCCTACCATCCCCGAATTTCCTTTGGATGCTCCATCAAAATTCAATTTAAGCCAATCCAAAGGGGGACAACTCCATTTGGTTTACAATCTACTTGAGCCAGCATGAGGGGGACCGAAGACCCCAACAAGTTACCCTAGGCTAACGGAGAGATAAGCCTCAAAAGGGGGAACATTAGAGAGGCGAAAAAGATAATGCTCCATAAAAATTTACATATAGTTACCAACAATAATCATAGGATAAAATATAATACACAATATTTATAACATAAATTAAATTCTTAGCTAATAGTTTACTTTTATAACAATTGATATTTCATAATAATTTACTATAACATTTTTTCTTGATAGGATAAATTCATTGAAAGCAAATTAAATATTTATGATTTAAGTTTCTAAAAGGTTATAGTCTATCTTATGTCTATATGATGGTTCACTACCACATTTATTCGAGAGTTGTGGAATTATAATAACAACCATTTATTTTTTTGAAAAATAATTTGAAAAACTTATATTAAAACAAAGATCATTTACAAGTTGGGATGAGATTCCTCCCACCCTTAACTGAAGAGAACAACTGTTTAACAGTAAAAGAAGATCTGCATTGGAGCCAAATATCCTAAACCATATTTCTACAATGATTGTCCATCTATTTATAACAGTAAAAATATCCTATAAACAATATTTCTATAATGGTTGTCCAAATTGGCTAAAAACAGGATTTGCTCACCAACCTGCCTAATCCTCTTATTCTCGATAGCCATGTCACTGTGCCACTGAACCCCTACCTCCTTCTCAGGACTCATCTTAGTCAGGAAGTCTGCCACTTTATTTAGATCTCTACTCCAATAAACCGAAATCACAGAATCTAATTCTCTCCATAATTTCTTAATTTGAGTGACAAGAATCCTCAACCTCCATGTTTTCAAAGCAAAATTTCTCATGCAATCTAAAGCTCCTACCAATATTTGAGAATCTGATTCTAGGATTATACTCTTGTAAACTTGTCTTACCGCCCAAATAGAAGTAGATTTGATAGGTAAAGCTTCTACTTCATTGTTCATGGCCCTTCGCAGGCCTTGTAGTTCCCAATAGAGCATTGTCCCAACATGATTCCCGCAGACCACTCCAATTCTAGCTCACCTGGATTGCCTTTTGTAGCTCCATCAATATTAATTTTAATCCAACCCTTAGAGGTGATTTCCAACTAGCTTTGTCCTACCCGTCTTGCACTTCAACTTCCTTCTCCATCATCCCTATATCAGCTTGAGTTTCCTCCTTAGCATACACTGTCACAATTTCTATGACTTTGCTCCAAATGATCTGTCAAATGTCATCTAAGGATAAAAAGATTTCTCCAAAAATTCTACCATTTCTCTCCAACCACACTTGCCACCAAATGAAGTTTAATCTAAGCTTTCAATCTATATAAGAGCTTTAAATTTGAATCTACTCCTCTTCCATATTTTTGAAATATTAATCCAATTCAAATCACCATTGGCTCAAATTTTATAAGATAAAAAACATCACTCCCAAATCTGGCGCATGAATGGACACTCAAACATCAAGTGGTCAAATGTTTCCTTGCTCTTGTAGCATAAAACACATTGAGATGGACCAACGATTCCCCTACGTCTCATATTATCAAAAGTAAGAATTTCGTTGTGCATGAACTACCAGGCAAAGAAGTTTACTTTTGGCAAACGATTGGACTGCCAAATCTTTCTCCAATCCTCAACTTTTATATGCATGAGGAGGTTCTAGAAGGATCTTATCATACCCATTTTTCACTATGTAAACTCCAAGGCTCCCATAGCCCCAAGCTAATTAATCCTCCTCATATCTACCTGTGAGAAATCTTTCTACCAAGATTTTAATCATAATGGGTGTCAATTTTAGAGGGATTGGAATTGACCACTCATCCAACTTCTTAAACTGCTTAAACTCATAATCCCCCAGTTGACTAGTGTTGAAATAACTTTCAATATGGATCCAATCCCCACTTTTCATGGCTATTTTTACTGGTTGCAGTTTTGGGAATTCAACAATTATAAGTGGATAATGATCTCATGAATCTATCCAAAATCATACCTTCTTCCATAATAATCTATCTTTCAGTACCTGAGATCCTAAATTTAGAGCTTGCTACACTAAAGACCCATTACCATCCAAAGAGAAACGACTCACCTCATTCAGATTCACCTATCCCAAATATTTACTAATTAAAACTCTACTTAATACAAAAGTTGGTTGGGAAATCCACCTCTAATAAAACTTTCTAATCAAAACTTTATTATTTAACTCTCTTCGGTCCAAATCTCCCTTTATCTTGGATTGGTTTACTTTCTTCCTATAATAACAACCATTAAAATTAAAATACAAAAAAAACTAGATGATATAATCATTTTTATATAAAAAATACTATAATAAATTTTAATATAAAAATTAACTAAATTTCAAAATTATTACAAATACTTTTTAATACAAATATAAAATATAATTATTTAAATAAATTGAAAGTTAAGATAAAAATCACTTACAAAATGCGAGGTCTTAATTAAATGGTGAGTTACGAGTACTATGAAAAGGTACTAAGGTACTAACTATATAAAAAGGTGAAGGAACTTGCGAGGTCTTAATTAAATGGTGAGTTAAGAGGATTAACTATATGAAAAGGTGAAGGAACTTGCGAGGTCTTAATTAAATGGTGAGTTAAGAGGATTAACTATATGAAAAGGTGAAGGAACTTGCGAGGTCTTAATTAAATGGTGAGTTAAGAGGATTAACTATATGAAAAGGTGAAGGAACTTGATTGCCTACAAGATGCGAGGTCTTAATTAAATGGCGAGTTGAGAGTATTGACTATAAAAAGGTGAAGGAACTTGATTGCATCCCTAAAGGTACCGATCCCATGTGAAATAACATCACCTTAATTTTTATATTTAAATTAGTTTTAAAGGTTACTTGGATTAGTAAGTGTAAATTAAAGGTTAGTTGGATTGGTAAGTTGGGGTTTACTAAGAGGAGACTCAGGTTTAAATTTTGAAGGTGGGTGGATTGGTAAGTTTGGTGTTTATTAAGAGGAGACCTAGGTTTAAAGGTAGAATATTGTCTGACTCTGCTAAGTATGTGTCAGCCTCGATGATGACAACGATACCAATTCTAAGCTATCGGTGCTCTCCCTCACGTCGGCTGAGGTAGAGGTAATGAAGGGAAGTTATTGATTCCTCTATGCACATAAAAAAACCTACCCTTGAGGATTGTGGATTGGTAAGTGCTTGTCTGGTTAGATATTTAGGTTCAAACTTCGAGGGCAACCTGTTTGCAAAGGTAGTAGTCTAATCTAAATCTTCTCAGTGCAAATCCTGAGTGCACATCAGATCGATGATATCAGTACGAATTTTGAGCTATCGATAGTCCCCTTCATGCCAGGTCAACGATAACATAATAGGTTTGGTGGGAGGAGCCCATGTGGTTTGAACTCTATGCTTGTCAGTTACTAAAAAAATAATACAAATCCCGAGCAATTGATAGTCCCCTTCACGTCAGATTAACGATTAACGATAACGAAATAGGTTTGGTGGGAGCAACCCATGTGGTTTGAACCATACACTTACCAGTTATTAAAAAATAATACGAATCCCGAGCAATCAATAATCCCCTTCATACCAGGTCAACCATGAGGGAATAGGTTTGGTGGGAACAACCCATGTGGTTTGAACCCTGCGCTTGTTAGTTACTAAAAAAATACAAATCTCGAATATGTCAATTACTAAAAAAATAGTGTGGTTGTGACCAACTCTCCTATGTAACCCCCAAAAGAACGTTACATGTAAATTTATGTTTGAAAAATAATTAATATGTAAATTGATTCACTAACAAAAGATGCATGCATGATCGCAACTCCCAAGGGACAGGAACTTGCCATACTCTTTGCCAATAGGGTAGCAGGTTTAAAGGTGCAAGTCCTTGGTCTCACTTTAAGGGATTAGGGACTTGCCATACTCTTTGCCAATAGGGTAGCAGGTTTAAAGGTGCAAGTCCTTGGTCTCACTTTAAGGGATTTCTCACCGCTACTAACATCGAGTTTGAGCATGTGTGTGGGGCTAGCCCTCTTGCTTTCTAACTCAGTAACTGGTTAATGTGATAAGTCTAGTGACATATTCCACGATTGGAACTTCGTTCCTCGTTAATACCTATTGAATGAATGAAAGATATTAATTACGTTCACGAGACCCAAATATGGTCTATGGGATCTCAAATATGGAAGTACAATTACTCAAATCATATCATATGATCTTTAATATCTTTGAGAAGGTTGTTCCTTCTCATGCTGATTTGTGTTAGCAATTCTTCAACTTTTTTTATTTTATTGTCTTCAAATAAATCTGCCATAAACCCGTTACCAAGTGTTTCTTTGTATTTGTTACGGATATCTGAAAAACTCAAGCATTTATAGATGAAGTGTTCCTCTGTCTCTACTGCCCCTGCACTGCATAGAGCACATATCCTTTCTTCCCACTTTCTTCTCATTGTTCTTTGGGCGTTGTCCATCTTCCTGTTTCACATCTAAGCCTATGAGAGCTAGTCCTTATTTGAGCAATGAGTATTTTTTCCTTCCACTTGATTTCAACGCCTATATACGCTTTTTGCTTGTGTTCATACATTGGGTTAAAATTTACAATATAATAGTCTTTTACTGCTTGCATTTTTCCACATTCCACTTTTGAACTTTTGATTCACATAATTTTTTTATGTCTTTGTTGACATTTTAACATTCCACTTTTTTATTGTGAGGTTCTTATGTTCCTAAATTCCCTTCCACTTTAATACTTTTATTCCCTTCCACTTTAAAAAATCCACAAATTCAACAAGTTAGAAAGGCCTATGACATAAAATCCACAAATTCAACAAGTTAGAAAGGCCTACGACATGTATGCATTTCAACTCTCGTATCTCCGACCTTATTTGGGTTGTACATTTCAACAAGTTAGAAAGGCCTACGACACGTATGCATTTCAACTCTCGTATCTCCGACCTTATTTGGGTTGTACATTTCAACAAGTTAGAAAGGCCTACGACACGTATGCATTTCAACTCCCGTATCTCTATCTCTGACCTTATTTGGGTTGTACATTGACAAGTTAGAGAATGGATAAACAAATTTGGGGGAGAGGGTGTGCATTTAGCCAAATATGTGGTAAAACTCCTCATGTATGCAGATGATGTAATTCTTGTGGCCAAAACGACCAAAGATCTAAAAGATCACCTTCAAGCTCTAGAACTCTTTTGTAAAGAAGTTGGGATGCGAGTGAACACGAACAAAACACAAATTATGATTTTTTCAGCAAAAAAGAAGAAGCAACAACTCAAATTTCAGTTTGCAGGAGAACCGCTTGATGTAGTAGTAGAATACAAATACGTGGGCATAGACTTTCATGACAAACTTAAATTGAATACACGTAGGATGAAAAGAACTCAAAGTGGTTGGAGAGCACTATATGCACTTCAAAACAGGTGTAGGAATGCCGAGTTGTGGGACTAGAAGACCACCAAGGTCTTATTTGACCTACTTGTTACACAGGTTCTGTTGTATGGTTGCGAGGTGTGGGTTAGTGGCACAACAAACGCAAAATGGAGGCAAATAGAAAAGATTCAAAAATATCTAATCACAAACTTTCTTAAAATTAAAGCCACAACCCCTTATGAAATTATTCTAGTTGAAACTGGAATGTTCCCTTTAGAAGCAATTGCTATGACCAAGTCGTTATGTTACTTGAAAAAAATAGAAAACATGACAAATGATAGATGGCCTAGGGCAGCTAGGGACGAAGAGTTGCATAGGCGAAAGAATACATGGATGAAACAAAATCGGAAATGGATGAAACGTTGGGAAACCAACATAAATGAATGCCCAAATGTCAACAAAGACATAAAAAATTATGTGAATGAAACTTTCAGAAGTGGAATGTGGAAAAATGCAAGCAGGAAAAGACAATATTATATTGCAAATTTTAACCCAACGTATGACCACAAGGAAAAAGCTTATATAGGCGCTGAAATCAAATGGAAGGAAAAAATACTCATTGGTCAGATAAGGATGCGCTCTCATAGGCTTAGATGCGCTCTCATAGGCTTAGATGCGAAACAGGGAGATGGACAACGCCCAATGGGATGATATGTACTCTATGCAACACAGGGCCAATAGAGACAGAGAAACACTTCATCTATAAATGTCGGAGTTTTTCAGATATCCGGGACAAATACAAAAAAACACTTGGGAACGAGTTTATGACAGATTTATTTGAAAACAATAAAATAAAAAAAGTTGAGAAATTGCTAACACAAATCAAGAGAAAGAACAACCTTCTCAGAGATATTCATATGATATGATTTGAGTAATTGTACTTTCATATTTGAGGTCCCATATTTGAGTTGCCGACGTAATTAAAATCTTTCATTTCATTACGTGGCGAGTAAAACACTCCAGTGTTTGTTTGTAGAACTTTCCGATTTCATTACGTTTTCTCATAATCTATCTCTTCCTACGTGTAGCTGACGTCATCCGAATCCCGACAAACAGGCACTAGGTAGTGCGTCAAGCCTTGGGGACCACGTGGACCAAAATGTGCATAAATGGTTCCTCTTCCATTTCCTTGAGCTTCCAGAGCCTTAAGCCAAAAACAAAATGGCAGCTGTTGTGAGAGTGTTCCAATTATTGTCATTGCTAATATTGTGTGCGGTGGGGAGGAATAGGATTGCATCGCAGCTTCCAATTCCTAGTAGATACGATGGATTTGTATACAGGAATAGAGTGTTTCCGAATTCTGTACTGGTGGAAGCTTTCTTTGACCCGCTGTGTCCGGATAGCAGGGATTCCTGGTGGCCATTGAAGGAAGTCCTCCTCTACTACGGTGATAATATCACTTTCATTGTCCATCCCTTTGCGCTGCCGTATGTTATCTCATATTTTTTTTCTTTCTTTGGATTTGGATTGCAATTACAATTGGAAACAAATAGTTGACTTTATGGCGGCCTGGCAATTTTTTCTGTAATTATGAATGTCTAAAATACTGGCTATGATGGAGCCGCCATGTGTTACATGAACTGTATCTGAATACTCTGGCTTCAATTTTCTTTTATCATCTGATTGTTGATTTAATTATGGATTTATATAGTTGGAGATACAGGTATGTGTAAAGATGCCTCTGGGACACTTACGATTGATAGTAATTTAAAACAGGTTACATTGTTGACGTGCTAATATGGATTTTGGGACTAAGCTCTGCGAAGAAATTCTTTTCGATTAATAACTAAAATCAAACAAATTTTAGTTCTTGAGGTTACTTCCACTGTTCTATAAATAATAGTTTCTAACTCTCCCACAGTTTTCAAGTTTGCAAAGATGAAATAGATCCTGTTAGAATCATACTTATTTTAAGTCAACAGTATCATAACGGTAAAAACACAGAGTAATTTTTAGTAGGACCATGGGACCATCTGAAATGCAGTATGCATATTCCTCTAGCTCTGTTAGATAGATAGCCTCCGGAAAGTCTTCATAACGGAAAGAGTTCTTGCCTAGAAGGTTTGGGCTATGCATGTATTCTGTACGAAAGTTCTGACCTTGGTTAAAATAGTTTGGAATTTATAATTCCATGACATTGAGAAGGCACAAGTGTGAATCCCTGGTTCTCCAACATTTCCAAAAAGACAATAAAGTTATCATACTAGTATGTACAAAAAGTATTAAGTATCTGGGATAATAGCAGATAAGGTCCAGTATTACTGAAGAAACTATTAACATTATTAACACTAATGCTGAAGTTACTAAGACACATAAAAACAATGAGAAGGTCTCTAAGACCAGCTCAAATCCTTAAAGGCTTGCTCATATAACAAATAAACTGAAAGGCTTTAAAAATTGGTCTCCACAGGGTACATCTCTCTCCTGAAAAATTTCAGCTTTCCTAAAAACTGTTAAGAGAGTAAATTAATTTTTTCAGTGAACAATAGGATGCATTGTGCCAATGTCCAGTCAATAAGGTGTCTTGTGGTTGTGTCCAGATAATGCGGTGTACTGTGGCATTGTCCAAGTAATAATGAGCAGCGACCAGACAATTGGATACAACCACCACCCCAAGAATGTCCTAGAAATACAGGTGATTGGATGAATGAAAGGCAAGCAGTTTCATGTGTTATATTTTGTGTTCCTCTCTGTCCTCTGTCATCTGCATGTCTTGTGTGCAGGATGGCTTAGAGCCAACAAAAACAGACTTAAAAAATGATCCACACAACACTGTATGTGGGAATGGGGGGAGGTTCCAACTTGCTTTAACAAAGATCAACACCAAGGAAGACTGTAACCTCATCATCCCCATTTCTTGGCCCATATCATTTCTACACAGTGATCTTTTTCAAGAGCCTCCAAACCATCATGCAAAAAGAATAGAATCTAGCAACAAAAAAAAAAAAGGTTCAGAAAGCCTAATTCACAAACTATAAATATGAGAAGACAGCTTCCTTAAGACAGTGTACCACATTTATCTGTATCCAATACCCAAATCAATGCATCAAGAAAGAAAAATCAGATGAAGAAACGAAATACCCTGGAAGAGTTAACTTGCCCTGTTGGCATTCATGGGCAATTTGCTAGAACTAGTAGAGATACCCAAAGGTGCATCCACAGCCACCGTTATAGCTTGTTGCTCCTAAGAAACATGTGCAAATTTCCTTAGATTCCACAAAGCTTCCTTGAATAAGAACATCCCCTACTGACAAAAGGGGAGCTGAAATAAAGTGGATAACCCAATCATGCAGAAGTTTCAATTCTGCTTCTGTGCCTGTTGAAAAGCTTAAATCCTCATTTTCCTCTTGAAGTCATCACACCTTTTCCATCCTTTCGCTCAGTTATCTGGTATTAGCAAAAATTTTCCCTTCCAAGGTCTTGTGATGGGTGGTTATCACTATAGTCCCAAATATGATTGTCAGATCAAGAACCTTTGATGTCCGAGTATTACAATTTTCAATTCCTGTTGTTTTCTAATAAGAAGGCAAAACTCACCTTTCTATAGTAGCTTCCCCACTGCCTAAAGAAAGTTACTTCTTCCTGCAGTGCTAGAAATATCCCTGCTGCCACAGTATTCCCATTCCTGGGCTAATTTCCTTTGTCAATTTCTTCTCTAGATTGTCCAGTTTCATCAGTTGAACACATAACCTTGTACTTGTGGACATTAATAGAATTATCTTATCTTGTACTTGTGGACATGGGTCCTTAACCAAAGGCCCAAACCGGGGCCATGGCAATGTACTTATTTTCCATGTTATCGACAACAGCTTGTTAGTAGACTTGCTATGGGATAGTAAATTAGCTTTGCCACATGAATGCAGAAGTGGCCTATATTGACATCAACATCCTCTAAAATGCTGGCCTAATTCATGTCCACATTTTTTGCAACCTGCAGCATGCTACTCACAACTACGGCCTTTGTTCCGTTATGGACAACAATAACAGATATGAAGAATACATTATGACCTTGAGTCATTCAAAGATCCTCTACCACCACCCTTGAAATATCAGCTTCCTCTTGTAATCCTCCACCTACTCATTTCCACTCAAGTTACTCCCACTTTCTTTGCATTGCTGCAAAAAGACCACCCATCTTGACTCACCCTAGACAAGTGTTTACTCTTCCATACAGTCGTTGCCACTTGGATAGAGAAGCAGTAATTTGTTCTTGAAGAACTCAGCCCTACATCTTGTGGTCCTACTCATTATTTGAAAATTGCCATAGGAAGAAAATAATGTCACACAATAAAACAGAACCTAGATAAACTTCGAATTGACAGGATTGTGAATGCAGGTACTTTAGAAATTAACATCTGCTCTAAAACTAAAAATTTTGCTGTTGAACACCATAGTTACCAGGTTCAAAAAATTTGATTTGTTTGGGAGCTTAAAATAAATCTGAAAATCCAAAATCCCCAAAATTGTTCAAAATCCCGATTCAGCATGTGTGCATGCAAGTGAGTGATTTTATTTTTAGATGGGCAAAGGCCGGACTGGACTGTACAAATCCGGCCTACCTCAGACTGGATTTTGTCTTGGGCTGCTCGGGTTTGGTAACTATAGTGAGCACCCTTTGGACTCAATTCTCCAGTGTCCCTTACTGGGAACCATGTGAAATGGCATCTGTACTCGTGAATGCCCATTTTTATAAAAACATCACAATTTCCACAATGTCCTTTGTTCTGACAAGATCCCAAATGATGGAAATCCATGGCAACCTAGTATTAGCCTCGTCAACAACTCCATAATTGTGGGAAATTTGAACTTTAGCATTATAGGATCCAATGTAAATTTGAAGAAATTGGAATAAATGAAGATTACCCTTTCATAATATGCTTGTCCACATACTTAAAAATCAAGTAAATGATATTTTAGGGGTGTGTCCACGTGGATTAATAAATACTCTATACACCTAATTTAAGCAAAATTATATAAGCTTTAAACTTGATAGGCTGCAAGCACATACATATCATTGTAGCGTTTTATGCACTTATACCTTTAACATGTCCTTCATGTCACATCAAGAAAATTGTCGCACAGCCTCAACTTTTACAACTCACAAGCTTGAGATAGAGATTTGTGAACAAATCAAGGTCACACATAAAATACAGACCAGTGCACCATGTGCATGACCCATGCAGGGCATGTGCAAACTTCAGTAGCACTCTTTGCAGCTTTGTCTTTAGTATGCTGCATGTCCAACATACCAACACTTGTAGTGCACTGAGCATGCCAAGCAAAAATTTCATGCACACTACAAATAAGCATAGAAAAAGTGCACTATGTTTTAGTCCAAGTGCAACCAAAGATAGTTGCACATGCATCTCTTAATCATGCATGCTTCACCAAGAATTATGCACAAGTAACTATCACCGGTGCATCTGCACCACGTATGCTAAATAGCACACACAATTATGAATATAAACTCAACTCACTCAGCAACGCACCTGCACAAACGACCTAGCAGTGCCCCAAGAAAACTCACCTGTTTGGCACAACCACATTTGCATAATCCCACATGCCAAAAACTTGAATCATCACCCTCTGTATCACACACAAGAAATTTAACCGACATCCAAGACAGCTAAATTCCTTTTCTGAAGCATATTTTTGCGAAAGCTTCAAAAATCGCTTTGAATTTTAAGCACTCGACTCTGACAATTAAAATATTTATTGGAGAACCAGGAAGGGGAAAGACCACTATCCATGACTGGGACTTTCAAAGTGTTCTTTAGGCGGGTACTTGACCTTTTTGTCCGGCTGGATGTCACACATCACTTCTTCCTATCACTTGCTATTTTTCATTGGGGTAACTTATAAGCTTTTTTTCATCTATCTCACCCTTGTGGGTGCCAACTGAAGCATCTTTTTTTAAAGAAAAAATACTGTCTAAATTCTTGAACGCAATTATCCAACTATAACTTGACATGCATTGAAGTGTATTTATGTTTAGGGTAAGCGTTAGAGTAAGAAGTATACCAAATAATAAAGACCCCTTTCCTGATTAATTTGTAGATAATCATAAAAAACTAATATATAGTAACAGACCATTCATTTATCTATACAACTATATTAATGTTTTTGCTTCTAAACTTTCAATAAGTCATATTCTCTACACTGATTACCATCAAAATGAATATTCTTTGTTTTTCATTATCCTCCCAAGAACAAAAAGAGACTTTCATGGCTACAATGAATATATGCAAACACCCTCTCCTATGGAGCAGATTATTGAAGCAGCTTTCCAAAAGCGAAGAAGAGACATGATGGATGATTTCTAGATCTTCTAAAGAATATTACATAGAAGATAAGATCCAATACAGATTGGAAATCATCTCTTCCATTTTGGTGGGAATCATAACATTTAAAGTCAAAATAAGCTTGGATTTTCTTAGTTTCTGATGAAAGTTTGATACAAACAATACAGACCATTAGATTTAACAATTCTGGTTGCACTATGCTGCAAATAAACTTACAAATAGATAAATTTATTGTTACCAACCTGAAGATGTGAACAACTGCATAATGTTGGTGGGAGAACATTAGTGCACAACAAGTAGCAGGAAAGCAAGAGCCTACTGATGAATGAGAAAAACTTCTTGTGTAATCGTAGAAAACTTTCTAGCTTCCTAAGCATGAAGAGCAACTGTACAAGTGATGGCAGCAGTTGCATCAGCAAAGGGACCAATTTGTTGAAATATACATCAATGAGTCTTATCAACTCATGGCAAAGTTGTGTAGCACAAAACATAGAATCAAGACTCAGACTCGGAAAGCCTGTTTTTTAACTCTGGCTTGAGCTTGGTGAAAAACTTGACAAATAAAATAAAACATAGAATATGGTAGTTTTTATTTAACAAATGCAATTATTTTACATTTGACAGCAAAATAACATAAATGAAATACAAAAGAACCATACGTATTCTTTTATCCACATTATTCATTATGTTATAAGTAAATACATAATCATGTTTGAAATGAAAAGATTAGATAGCATATTAAACTTCAAAATCTGTGAGAAGTACAACAGGCATGGATTTTCATATCCCTTTTGTCATAAATATAATATGAAATAATAAAATATCATAGTCTCAAAAAGGTGAATCATGAAGTAGAGTAACTAGACTATGATGCAATTGTATCTCCATGGCTCCATCCTTCCCCACAAGCAACCGTACCCTTCATGTGGCTGTCAAAGATCTAGTTGTGGCCTTAAGTGTTATCATCTCACTTTGGGTCGTCTTATTTTGTCGTTGCTCTTTGCTCTTTCTTCCCAATGTCCATTGTCTCTTCTTTTCAATCTGCTTGATCTATCCACTCCATGTTGTTGGAATTCACATTATTTTCCAGAAACATCCCAAAGCATACAACCACCACAATCATGCGCAGAAAAAGGAAGAAGCGCAAATTAGAAGAGTGTATAGATGAAAAATAGAGAAAGAGATAAATGACACGCAAAGGAGAGAAAGAATAAAGGGTGGGAGCCCACAGACACCCCAATATTTTATATATCACAAATTGATACAATGGATCAGTTAATGGGGGGATACCAAATCCCTAGTTAGATGTTAACCTCAAGCCAACATGACTTGAAGGTGAATGATGAAGTAGAGTAACTAGACTATGATGCACTTGTATCTCCATGGCTCCATCCTTCCCCACAAGCAACCGTACCCTTCATGCGGCTGTCAAAGATCTAGTTGTGGCCTCAAGTGTTATCATCTCACTTTGGGTCTCCTATTTTGTCGTTGCTCTTTGCTCTTTCTTCCCAATGTCCATTGTCTCTTCTTTTCAATCTGCTTGATCTATCCACTCCATGTTGTTGGAATTCACATTATTTTCCAGAAACATCCCAAAGCATACAACCACCACAATCATACGTAGAAAAAGGAAGAAAAGCGAAATAGAAGAGTGTATAGATGAAAAATAGAGAAAGAGATAAACGACATGCAAAGGAGAGAAAGAATAAAGGGTGGGAGCCCACAAACACCCTAATATTTTATATATCACAAATTGATACAATGGATCAGTTATTGGGCAGATACCAAATCCCTAGTTAGATGTTAACCTCAAGCCAACATGACTTGAAGGTTAAATTACAATATAATAAATATATTACATCCTTTAATCAAGGTTATCCATAGAGGTGAATTAACCACTATCACCAAAGGCGAATAAGTGAGGAGTGCCCTTAGGCTTACATAAGGATGCTCATAGGCTTATATAAATGATTCCAAAGGATTACATAAGTGATGCCCATAGGCTTACATGAAGAATGCTCATAGGCTACATTAGTAGTGCTCATAAGCACTCTTTCACACTTTTGGCCTTGGCCTAATAAGATCAGATTACACATACTTCAACACCCCCTCGATAATTTGAGTTGAGGGGCCAAGGAGAGGAGATATTAGAAATAACATCCCCCCCATAATGGATGTTCTAATGGGCCTTCCCATCTTCATCATCAGAAAGCTTGTGTCTGAATCTCAAGAATTCCATCTCAATCTTCTTCAATCTTGTTATGCAATTTTTGATGGAGTGTCCTTCCCTTTTACAATACTCACATGTGATTGACTTCTTTGAAATCTTAGACTTGCCCTTGGGAAACTAAGCCTTAGATTCCATTGATTTGAAGTCCTTTGGATGAGCTTGTATATGAGAAAGAGCTCCACAATTCTTTATTGCAACTTCATAATGAATAAGAAGTTTGAAAAGTCCTTCAAGAGAAATAGGTTATGGCTCCTTGATAGTCATAGCATTCACATAAAAAACCAATCCAACTGTATGAAAAGGAGGAGTAAGATTGGAAGTGATAGATTTTACATACTCTTCATCACCCTTTACCTTGCCTCTTGTTGTAGCTAAGTTAGCTTTTAGGGCTTTGAAGTGAGATATATAGTCTTCAACATTACCAAAATTTAAAATTTTGAGATTGGAAAGCTCCATCTCTGTTCTGTTAACTTCACTAGCACATCCGAGATCCTTAAATGTTGTCCATATTCTGAATAGAATCAGTCTTCTCTCTTATGTGCAAAAGTACATATGGTTCAACTAACATGAAAAAGAGACCAAGAGCTTCCTTTCTTCTTAGCAAGTTCATGATCACTAAGACCTTCTTTTGTTTCATCATTAAAGATAAACCAAAGATTCTTACTTTTGAGTAATCCTGCCATTTGAACTGACCAAATGCTATAATTTCACCCATTGAGGTGAGTATGCCAAAGAATCCATCTCACACAAAAATCTTACACAAAATTGTAACAGGTTCATAAAGTGATGTCACCACTGTGTATAGCTCGAAAAATCATGCGATTCGAAAAAAATAGGCTCCAAATGCTTCCATATGCAAAAGTTATGGCCTCCAGAAGGTTGGATAGATTAGCACTTAAATTAGAGAAATAAAATCAATGCCAAACCTTAGAGAATATTTCATCGAATCAAGTACTGCCACTTGGCAGAATTTGTAGTTGAAACTTGTTTGGAAATGATTAGTTATTGCCTGTTTTGATTAGCAAATAATAGTTTGACAAATTGACTTCTTTGATTGGCGGATGCACTTGCATCTATCTAACTATCTATTTATCTATATCTATATCTATATCTATATCTATATCTATATCTATATGTATCTATCTATATAATTTTAATGGTTTGAAGCCGATGAGGTTCAAACTTAGGATATCAAGCAGAGCGCCTTACGTACTGCTCCCAAAGCCAAGCATCCAACCAACACCTTTGGGAGCGAAAAGTCATAATAGAATATGTATAAGCTTCCTTATTGATCAATGAAAGAGAGGTTGATGCCAAAACGGCTTGAACCTATGACCTTGCCCACGCGAAGAAGGGAACCTACCGTTCCACCACAAGGACGGTTGGAGTTGGTAGCTGAGCTACTTGCTCATGAAGGAATCTTTGACCAATGATGATTGTGAGAGAGAGGCAAAAAGGATGCTCTCAAGGTTCAAACTCGAGACCTGATGATCATAGCAGAGCATACCAATTAACGTGCCACAACTTCGGTTGGAGAGAAAGGAGAAATTGACAATGTTAGCGACATATTCAAAGGAATGCGTATGTTGTGCCTCCGAATCCGGTGGGCACTTTGCCACTAAACCTCTATCCTTTCCCTAAAAAAAATAGCCTATGGATCGAACTTGTGTTCTTGCCTTTGCAACTTCCATGCCCAACCATTGCACCAACCTCATGGTTGGGATTAGGCAAGGAAAAAAGAATAAAAAATAATTATATGACAATGTTGTTGAGCCACGAAAAGATCGGATTCTTGGATCTTCAAACTAGAGACTTGTTACATACAGGCAAAAGAACCAACTGCTACACCATTGGTTGCAATGTGACAGAAGAGAAAAGGATTATCTCCTTGTCTAGAGTGGGTTGAGGAGAGGCGCATATACCGCCCAAGCATTGTCCATAGACTGTACGTCCTTCACAGAAAGGAGGGCACACCTTTTTCTTTAAAAATAATGAATCCAGAGAGTGTTGAACCCGTGACTAGTGCTTGCAACTTGAATGACATACTGCCATGCCACTATCTTCTTTGACGGCTGAAACCAAGCCTTTCATCTTATGAGCATTTATAAAAGTGCATGTTGCCATTTCTGCAACATGGTGTATTATTAACCTTGTGAGAAAGCTTCCGAAAAGGGGATCATGAAGTTTCAGCTTTTGGCAAATCTAACACCTCATTTTGGATGCGCCCAAGGCTGCGCACTTTGAACTTGCGCCAGAGATTGGGCGCACTGCACACTTGCGCCAGAGATTGGGCGCACTGCACACTTGCGCCAGAGATTGGGCGCACTTCACACTTGCGCCAGAGATTGGGCGCACTTCACACTTGCGCCAGAGATTGGGCGCACTAGATACTTGCGCCAGAGATTGGGTGCACTTCATACTTGCGCCAGAGATTGTGCGCATTTCACACTTGCGCCAGAGTTTGGGCGCACTGGATACTTGCGCCAGAGTTTGGGCGCATTTCACACTTGCGCCAGAGTTTGGGCGCACTGGATACTTGCGACAGAGTTTGGGCGCAGAGATTGGGCGCACTTCACACTTGCGCCAGAGGTCGGGCGCACTCTGCCAGTATATCAGATTGACTTTTGTGTTGGTTTCTTCCGAAAGAATTCCACCTCAGCAATTTGGAGTATATCCTTACCCGGTCACCCGCAGTTATTGGGAAGCTTCTGGATTAGACTTTTCGGGAATTCAAGCATATCTCCTACAAAGGCGGTTCATGCAAGTAAGGAGACTGCACCAGCAAGTCAAGTATGTTAGGGCATTGAAGACATTCAACGACATTTTGAGGAGTCACCGGCCCTTGCCATACCTGTTTAATATCTCGCGGCTGTATCACCTTGTAATGTTTATCTTGGCTTCCACCGCCCTATTCTGTTTATGAGCATTTATTGCTCAAGCGGCATAATTCTCTATATAAGGCTGCTCTTTTATTGTAAAAGGATGGATGTTTGCTAGAGGCTAAATGAAAACCTGAATTCTGCTATCAATACAACTAATGTCTGGCTCTAGAATTGGACTTCTATCTTCATGTGTATGTCTTCTATTGCTTGTCTTCTATCGTTTCTTACTTTAAACCGTAACTTAAATTCTAATATCTGGATTTAGTTGCTGATAAAGTAGTAACTCTGGAGTAGTCTTGGAGATTATACATGCTAGACGTTTTGGTTTAAATTTCTATTAGTTATCTGTATTTGAGGGCTATTTGGTTCAGAATGCAATAGATTTTTCGTGTTGTTAGTCCATCACCCCTATTCTATCCGGCCTGTGGCCATATTTCCCCTTTCAGTCATTTCCCATTCCTTTCAGTTCCTTGATCTCAAAACCCCCCAGTTAGAATAGTAAGGGAACCAACCCATCTTTGGAGATTGGCACGGGAGGCATTACTTCCTCTCGGCCTTTCAATGTTGGCCGGGTCTAAGGCGCACTAAAATACCAAATCCTTACCTAAGGCAGATCTCTGACCAACAGTTTATGGCATGCCCGGTGTAACAGGGAGAAGGGGTCTGCTAGAATCCTTCTCGGCCCTAAATATCCAACCTCTTTCACGGGAGAGGAACAAGCATGCAGACGTTTTGGCGTCCATTGGAGCAAGGTACTCTCAAGCCGAGAAACTTATGCAAAGACCAAAGACAGTTAGAATTATTTATAGACCCTCAGTATCGGATAAAAATATTCACTGGCAGGTCTTTGATAATGACGAGCAGATCGTTGATTTTTTGATTAACGAGGCTGGAAATATTGAAGATAGATCCCTTGATGAGTATGAGGGTCTTATCCAACTGAAGAACAACCACCTCCCCAAGGGTTTGATAACCCTTGAGAGTTTATTTGATCAAGATGACAGGGCCTTGCCTCACAAAATAAAAGTGGATGCAAAAGAGTATCAAGAGTTAGCCCTGGAGTCCGAGAAGACCATTAAAGTGGGAACTGATTGCACACTGAAGGAAATTGAACAAATCAGGACCCTCTGCAGAGAGTGTCCCGATATCGTTGCATGGAGTTATCATGATTTGAAAGGGTATAATCGAGATGTTTTTCAGCATACTATCGAGCTCCAGGAAGGAGTCAAGCCCCTATGACAAAAGCAAAGGCCTGTAAACCCAAAGATTAAGGTACTGATGAAGGCCGAACTTCTCAAAATGCTGGAAGCAAAGATAATCTACCCTATCAAGCATTCATCCTGGGTAGCAAGCTTGGTCCCTGTCCGAAAAAAGAATGGAGATATTCGTCTCTGCGTGGACTTCCTGAATCTCAACCAGGCATCCCTGAAGGATCATTATCCACTGCCCCAGATAGACCAGATTCTCCATGTAGTGGCAGGGGCCCAAAGATTTTCCCTCCTAGACGGTTTCTCCGGGTACAACCAGATCTGGGTCAGAGAAGAGGACCAATATAAAACTGCCTTCACCACCAAGTGGGGCACCTTTGCTTATCAGCGCATGCCCTTTGGCCTTTCAAATGCCGGGGCAACTTTCCAAAGAGCGATGGACTTGGCTTTTGTAGAACTCCTCAACTGCGTAATTGTGATATACTTGGATGATATAACGGTTTTTCCCCACAAAAGGGAGGAGCACGGTGCGCATCTCCGACAGGTTTTTGAAAAATGCCGGGAGTTCGGGATATCAATAAACCCAAAAAAGTCAATTTTTGCGGTCAAAGAAGGTAAACTCTTAGGCCATTTGATATCAGAGAAGGGTCTTGCTATTGATCCCGCTAGAGCCGAAGCCCTGCTCAAGTTGCCTCTGCCGGCTAATAAGAAGGGTCTCCAATCCTTCTTTGGGCAAATAAATTTTGTCAGGAAGTTTATCTCTGATTTTGCTCAATTGGTAAAACCTATGACTCAACTCTTAAAAAGGGATGTGGAATTCCTGTGGACTGATGAGAGGAGACAGGCGTTTAAAGACATCAAACGATGGATTTCCCAAGCCCGCATTCTGGTTAATCCTGATTATTCCCAAGACTTTATTTTGTATGCGGTCGGGGAACCAAAAATTTATGCGGCTGTGATCACTCAGAAGAATAAGGAAGGAGACGAACGGCCTATAGCATTCCTCAGCCAGGTAATACTCCCGCATGAGGAAAAACACAGTTTTATCGAAAGTCAAGTACATGCGGTGATGCGAGCGCTACAGAAGTTCCGACATTTCGTCTCACAAAGCAAGACAATAGTGTACGTTGTACACCCGGATGTGCGGACCTTCATTAGCCAAGGTGAACTTGGTAATAACAGGGCTGGTTGGATTTCAAATATTCAGGGGTTTGATATTGACGTCCGGCCCACGAAACTAGTCCGTGGGCGGGCGCTATGCCTAGAGCTTGCCAGGAGTGTCGCGGCTGAAGTAACGACTTGTCAATGGGAGGATTCACTACCACAGTATAATTGGGAGAATCAGTCGACAGATGGCAAAGATTGGACTGAAGACCTGGTAGAGTACTTCGGCACAGGACAGTGCCCTCCTGGCCTTGATTCTTCGCAGAGAAGGCGTTTCAGGCTTCAAGCCTGCAGATTTGTTTTGTTACCCGAGGGGTTGTTCCACCGAAATATAGATGGCGTCCTCCTGAGATGTGTCAGGGGGACAGAAAAACAAAAAATCCTGGATGAATTCCATTTCGGAATGTCCGGGGGCCATTTCGTTGGAAGGCCAATGGCTTTGAAAATAATAAGGGCAGGCTATTATTGGCCCACCATTTTCTCAGATTCCTTCAGTGTAAGCCAAAAATGTGATAAGTGCCAGAGGTATGCAGGCCGCATCAGAAATGCTCCGTTACCTTTGCACCCATTCAGGTCGAGGCACCGTTTCAACAATGGGGTTTAGACTTCATTGGGATAATCGAGCGTAACTCTTCAGCGGGACACAAATATATTCTAACCGCTACTGATTATTTCACCGGTGGTCAGAGGCAGTTCCAACCAAGCGGGCAGATCAGGATGTGGTTATTGCCTTTCTGGAGGGACTCATAACCCGTTTTGGGATACCGGACGCTGTAGTGACAGACAACGACTCTCATTTTGTTGGGGCCAAGATGCAAGTATGGTATTTATATGAAGACTTTGTCGAATTATTACCCGCAGGGTAATGGCTTGGCGGAATCTACTAATAAAAACTTGCTCCGGATTCTCAAGAAAATGCTGGAGGACAATAAGCGAACTTGGAATTTACACTTGGATTTTGCGCTATGGGCTGACCGGATTTCTATCAAAAAGTCCATAAAGACATCCCCGTACTCTTTAGTGTATGGGAAGGAAGTAGTGCTTCCTGTGCATATTGAGTTGCCAACGTTATAGTCTCTTCGATCTTTGGACGGCAAGGGCGAGGAATTTGATCCGGTCAACATTAGAATCGCCCAACTCTTGCAGTTAGAAGAGGAGAGGGAGAAAGCCTATGAGGCTTTTATGAGGCACGCAGTGGCCACAAAAAAATGGTTCGGCAAAGGGACTTCCAAGCGCACTTTCCAGATCGGAGACTTAGTGCTAAAATGGAATGTGAAAAAGTCCAAACCGGGCAATCATGATAAGTTTGATGCGTTTTGGGAAGGTCCTTTTCAAGTCTCCCAGGTGCACCCGGTAAACTCTTTCACACTGCAAGATTTGAATGGGTTTGCTTTGCCATTATCAGTTAATGGCGTACACCTAAAGGCGTACCACCAGTGAGGGATGGTGCAAAATTTTCCTGTACAGTTGTATATATTCTCGTTTTTCCTTTATGCATTCCAGTTTTCTTGTACAGTCGAAAGGATGTTCCTCCGCTTCTCTATATTTATGGAAGCTCTGTTTTGAGGGCAAGCGCCTTAGCCAGTGGAGGGAGGCCGATGGATGTCCTCTTTCTATTTCTTGAATTTAGGACAAGTCGCGCGGCAGAGCAGGTAATGCTTCATGACAGACGAAAGAGCCCTGTGCCGGAAGCAGCTCGCGCACTCAAGCCGTGCGCCCAAGGCGAGGTGCACTCAGGCCGTGCGCCCAAGACTGGGCGCACTCAAGCCGTGCACCCAAGGCAAGGCGCACTCAGGCCGTGCATCCAAGACTGGGCGCACTCAAGCTGTGCGCCCAAGGCGAGGCGCACTCAGGCCGTGCGCCCAAGACGGGGCGCACTTTTTTCCAAGGAGGTGCACAGGGGGGCGGGCCTAACCTGGGTGCACCACTTCAGCATGCAGCTCGGAGCAGAAGGTGCTCATCCCGAGGTGACCGAAGCGCGCGGTTTTAGAGGCACTCCCTAACCGTGAATTTCTAAGTTTAGCGCAGTTCGTCGGCACACAGCTCAAGGCATGGCCCATGATTGAAACTAAGTATACCTGCGGCCGGAATTCACACTTTTCAAGAATGATTGAGCCCGACTTGGGTAGTTAGGATCGGGATCTGCACCCCATCATTGTTTACATTGGAAGGGGTTTTTCCTAACGCCTATAAGGCCTTTCTGCGCATTAATTCTGCGCAGGTAGCATTAACACAGGTGGGTATAAGCTGAACCTATAAAAGGTCAGGTGCTTTAAGAAATATCCCCTTTTAAATCCTGAACCTGTGGCATCGTTCACTCTTGACGATTGTTGGTAAGAATTGGTTGTTTCTGCACACTTACAGATTCACTTCTAAAAGCACTCTTAGGTCCCTGAATTTTGTCCCTGGAGAATACTTGAGGGTTTTTTCACCACAGAAAAATGGGCAAGAAAGGAGAAACCCAGCAAAATGGGGCGCAGTTCCGAAAATTGCAGAAGGCGAGCAAGGAGCCGTGAAAGAAAAGAAGCAGAAACCCTTGCCGCCCCCACATGAAGATCAGCTGAGTAAAATTCGGGACTGTATTCTCACTCGCACGAGTATAGAAAAGTTGCGCATGGATATTGACCAAATGAGGGCAAAAGTATCTGAGGTGCACGACCGAGTAGTCGCTTATCCCTCACTCTTATACTGGTACTTATGTTCACCCGTTCATCCATGCCCGAATTGATATTTGCAATCGGCTAGGCCTATGATCCTCAGACTAGATCTGTGAAGGACTTGGAAGGGAACAAATTATTTTCCATCTCAACTGACAAAATCCGTGAGGCTTTTGCTTGTGGGCGACGCCCTCCTGAGAATGTTATTGTCCGAAGAATTGACACAAAAGAGCAAGCGCAAAGATATAGATTTTCGGCGCAGATGAGGCGTTTTATGGAAGCTCATTACACGAAAACCCTCGCGCCAGGAACCTTGCCGCAGCTCCCCATGTCCTTGCGAAAATTCAAGAATTTCGAACTTTCTCTATGCTGGCATGGATCACTGGCCTGGCATCAGATGCCCAGGTAAACGCCTGGAAAGCGACAGTTGTTGAATGTGTATCCCACGGGGAATTTTACGTCGCCGATGCTGAGTCACTGGAAATAAAGCCTATCTACTACGATTGGACCGATTGGGTGTCCCATCAGCTGCACCTCCAGCTGTGTGCAATGAAACAAGGGACCGTGGCGTTCCGGAGTTGCTCTTTCCTAGTGTGGTACTTATTTCACCAGCTGCATGCAAATCCCGGCTTTGCCTTCATCGACAAGAACTTCACTAATGAGAAAGGTGATCCGCTCCCGGTGTATCAGTGGACCTCAGTCCTGTCAAGGCGAGAATCTTACTATAACTTCAACCGGGTTTTCCTCGGACCAGCGCTGCAAATTATGACTGGGACCTGTGAACGAGTGCCGAGGGAGATGAAAGATTATGTGATAAGTCAGCAACTAGGAGACATTTTTCGTTTAACACAAGGGCTTGTGATACGAATTTTTGGGTTTTCAAGTAAACCCTTCTTGCTACCCTATTACGCTACCGAATACCTGTTTGCTCAGGAGGTCACTCGTCAGTGTGATTATGCAGATGATGTCTTCGGCAAGAGAAGGAAGAAACAACACACTTGCCCTTGGCCCATTGAGCTTGGTCCCATCAAGGTGACGCAGAATAAGCAGAATCATTATCTGGCAATTAACCTGTATGATTTTGGTCTGATAGACCTGCCCCAGCGGTGGAAATATGACCCAGATGGCGTATTCAGAGTAAAGATTGGGAAAGAAAAATTCCACTGCTGTCCTTGCCCGAAGATTGAGCAGCAGCGCAATAATCCTTCTGGACGGGACCTCGAATGGCACATTGAAAAGATGTTCTCCTTTCCCCCGTGGCATGATTTTTATGTCATGGAGGCTGAGTACAACCCTAGGCGGTTTCCACATTAGGACCCTGATGATAGGATTTTCGTATTCATGAAAGAAAAAGCACCCCAGTGGTCGGCAGAGAAGGTTTTAAATTGGTGTATAATGAGGTGTCACCACAAAAAGTTGTCTGATCCCACGCTACAGATAGATCAGAAATTTTCTGATCTATTTGAGAAAAATCATAATGATTATCGACCCGTATTTTTTGGGGACCGTGTACCCAGGAGCTTAGAGAGCCCTAGCAAAGTGGATGACCTATACGCTCTGCAAGAACAACAAACTAGTCAGGCACCACCTGTCAAGAGCAAAGGTAAGCGGTAGGTCCGAGAAGAAAAGACCACTCCAAAGAAGAGGAGTGTGCCCGATGCACCTGCGCCCCAAAGTGCTGCGAAGAAGTCCCGCACTATCAGGTTCGTAGTCTCTGGCGCAGCCCCTCCGGCAGCGGCAGCAGTCAAAGAAGGGGGTGTTTTTGAGCTTGTCACTCCAACGCAGTCAGTACGGCCCACCCAGACAGTGCAGTCAACTCTGAAGGCACAACAGCTACTGCAGGCCAAGGAGGATTTTATTGACCTGGAGGGTGAAGCAGCGGAAGAAGAAAGAAGGTTCAGTCCCAAAATGCAGCAGTTTACCTCTTCGGCTTTGAAGCCCGAGCCCGCAGGTACGTCTTCTATTTCCCCCTTTATCTCAGCTGCTTCTGAAGAAATCTCACTTCCCGGTGCCGAAACCCTACTGTCCACCCATATTTCACTTGGCGCCTCAACCGAAATCTTTCCCAACTCCCTCTTGCCTGTGCATCCTCTCGCTCCCTTACCGACATTTTCTCAGTTATTTGAGACTTTTGCAAAAGTCTCCAACGCCTTCACTTCTACCTTCACTCCTCAGGGTTGGGAAGCTCCTATTGCAACTACCGTAACTACTGAAAACCTTAGCCAGCCTTCTTCCGATCCCGCTCCCTCAGTTGCCTCACAAGTACCCATCATGGGGACGGCCCGTCCTGAACCCAGCATTTTGGCTTCGGCAGTTCAAACCCCAGCGTCCCCTACGGTCACGGTTGCTGTCGCCTAGCCTCCCCCGCAGACGCATGTATAGTCGAACCCTCAGCGGGCTCTTTTTCCCCTGGCCACATTCTTTGGAATACAAGAACCTGAGCCCGAAGAACTAGACTTTTATGAGGAAGAGACGATGGCTGAAAGTATCCGTAAGGCCCAACAGAAACTCCTCAGTCTGGCTCCACGAGCCAGAAGAGAAAAAGTGAATAGGCACTGGCTTGTCTAGAAAAAAGGGTAGTCTTTGACCCTCAGAATATATTACTCCTCCAAACGGAAAAAATCCCCAAGGTGCAGAAGCCGCTAAACGAAATCACGCCGGAAAATTATTCCTATAGACAAGCTGTGGAGGATCTGAAGACTGCTGACCCTAAGACAAAAGCTGAAAACATTCATGTTGAGGCGACATCTCTCTATCTTCGGGTAGATCATTTCAAAGATCGCCGCTACAACGCCGAGGCCAAGAATGCTCAACTAGATGAAACCCTAGCACTCATGCGTGGACAACTTGAAGATGAACAGTTAAAAGTGAAGCAGCTGCAGCAACAAGTGTTTGACCTGGAGCGAGCACTCAGGGACACCAAGGAGGATTATGAGGAGCGCCTCAGAATATAGGGAGAAGCCAAAAATCAATTATTGGTATTGGAAGCCGAAATCCAACGATTAAAGATCAAGATAGAAAGTAGGCCAGAGTCCAGTTCAGCTCTGTCCAAGGACCGCACCAAAGAGGCGCGTGCTCATTTCTTGGCCAATTTCAGAAATAGGGCGCGTCGAGCGGTCTCAGTGCTGACATGCATCTGGGAGGCCAAGGAAGCAGTTTCGCACGGTGCTTCCATTGTCGAAGAGGCTGAGACAGAGGTTGACGAATGGCTAGAGTTGGCCATGAAAGCGCGGGCCTTGGACAGATCAGTTACGCTTGCACCAATGTCTGATCTGGCTCGCTCGTGGGCAGCCGTTGATTCAACTCTTAGATCGTTCTTTAAGAAGGCCAAGGCAGCCCGAAAGGCTCGAGACCTCATAAACATGCTCGAAAGAGAAAGGAAAATTGCTCTCATGTATTTTGAGACTCTGGACAATAATGGGTTTCCGGGTTTCACAAATGAACAGGGCCATGTCTTAAATGAGCGACAGCTGCAGCCGACATGGGACTCCTTCGAAAACGACACTTAGGAAATTGACAACTGGTAGGAGCCTGTTTTTGAGCTCCAAGCAATGCAGTATGCTTCCAAATTTGTGATAATCCAAGCCTGCCTGGTCGATCTCAGTGAAAGGTTCAATTTTGCCGAGGTCCGTCATCTGGAAAGATTTGGATACCTTGTTCGAGAGCTCCGAAAACATAACGAAGTTCATAACGATGATTGGGCCTTGGTCCGAGGGACCTATTGCCGTATTAAAAGGGAGCTTGGGCTGCCCGATTCCCCTCAGCAGCCGGAAGATATCCAAGCACAAGAGGTGTTGAGTGGTATTTTCACCCCAGTTATGAAAACACACTCTCCGATAGGATTTGGGTTCTAAATCCTCTGCTTGCAAAGAAATTAAACATGTAACTTCTCCAAGGTTCCTGTTATGCTAGCATTTTGCATCTGTGTATTAATAATCTCAAATAAAGATATTTAATTAAAATGCTTGGAACACCTTAGTGGTTGCAAGTAACTGAAAACAAGGGGCACCGTGGTTTATTTTATTGTGATAATTTAGTGATTGTTCATTGAACCCTGATAAAGTAAATGTGATTTGATCCTCAAATGACCATGCTGTAACTTCAAAATGTAAATTGATGAAATGCAATAGCATGAAGGAATTATTTATGGATTTTGGAGTTTTTTAATTTTTTAATTTTATTTTAATGCCTGTAAATAAAATTGGAACTTCTGAAAATAAAATGCAGCAAAAAAGAAAAATAAAATGCAAAAGAAAAGAAATTTAAAATTGCATTCAGTTTGATGCTATCCCGTCCTGGCAAAACCGAAGACAATGAGGTTTTCTGCATACAACCTAACCTATTGAACCTGCAAAACACGCACAATCCAAATAAGTTAGGTGCTGGTCTCTGGGGTTTTACTGTGATTTTCCAGATTTAGACATTCGCATGAAGCAACCAAGAGAACTTGCATTCAACTTCACCTATAAGCCTAGAAATCTGAAAAAGGGAAAGATAAACATTAAAACATGCATGCAGAAAACAACTCCTTCTTTCTTGCCAACAAGATGCAAATTTTTGAATACTCCTGCATTAAAGATGAATCCTGTTACAATAGCAGAATTTCTGGTTTTCTCAAAACCAGCAAAAGGAAGGAAAACAGCCTCAAAGCAGGCCCAGAATGACCCTCTGGCCTCTAGCACTGCAACTCTGCTCCAGCGGTTTCCGACCCCCGTGTCAATCTGTGCTTCTGCATTTATACTTTCTAGCAATGCTCTCTGTTTCAGCCTGTGACGCTTCGCTTCATCTTCCAGATCGATTCGTTTCGTCTTTCTTTGACTGCATGTGTTTTGGCTTTATGCTCGACATTGAGACGTTTGATCTTCTTTGTAACGCTTCTGCAGCCTGTACGCCACGTGCCCCGCACTTTTCTGCACGTTCTGTAACGGCCCCAAGAAAATCGCGACAAAAAATAGCATGCAGCCTTGACCGCCTTCTTGGCCGTGAAAACGCGACATGTCGCGAAATCGCGACGCTTTCCTGCCAACAGCCTTTCTGTCATCATGCCCAGCGAAAACGCGACATGTCGCGAAATCGCGACACTTTTCTCGTTCCGTACCATTTGCCCGCAACCTGTCGCGAAATCGCGACGTTTTTCCACTTCGGGCACCTTCACTGCAACCTGTCGCAAAATCGCGACGCTTTTTCACTTCGGGCACCTTTGCTGCATGCTGTCGCGATTTCACGACGTTTTTTCGTTCCGTACTGCTTTGCTGCTTGCTGTCGCGATTTCGCGACCATTTTCGTGCTTCATGCCTTCCTGTCGATTCTGTCGCGATTTCGCGACCATTTTGCACTTCATGCACCTTTGCTGATTTTTGTCGCGATATCGCTACCATTTTCGTGCTTCATGCCTTCCTGTCGATTCTGTCGCGATTTCGCGACCATTTTGCACTTCATGCCTTTTACCTGCAACCTGTCGCGATTTCGCGACGTTTTTCCCTCGCCGCTTCGGCTGCAACTTGTCGCGATTTCGCGACATTTTTCACTCGGCGCTGCTTTGGCTGCAACCTGTCGCGATTTCGCGACGTTTTTCCCTCGGCGCTGCTTTGACTGGTTTGACCCGCGATTTTGCGACATGTCGCGATTTCGCTACGCCTTTCTGCTTCTCCTTTCTCTCTCCTCTTTCGGCCGCGACGGAGCTACATGTCGCGATTTCGCGACACTTTTTCATTTTGCCTTTCTCTCTCCTCTTTCGATCGCGACGGAGCAACATGTCGCGATTTCGCGACACTTTTCTGTTTTTCGGCAGCGATGGCGCGACAGGTCGCGATAGCGCGACATGTCGCGATTTCGCGACACTTTCTATACTTGTGCATTTTTGCCCCTTTTTCTTGAATTTTAGCATCTGGGTCACTGAGATTCCTTTTGAAAGCATGCAAAAAAGATGGGTCCCCAATTTTGGGGTGTGTTGTGGATCAGCCACAACAGGAGGAAAGCAAGGTGCAAGGTGAGAACCAGGCCCAGGACGAGATTCGTGCAGTGGAGCCCCCCACTCACCAAGAAGGCCAGGGCGACAACCTTGCGCCACAACAAAACAAGGATCGGATGCCTCAAGATGAAGTACCCTAGAGTGAAAAAGATAAACCACAAAAGAAGGTCGAGGAGCAAGAAACAAATGAGGCGCCTGAAGGGGTTTAGGCTAAGGATAATCTTGATACTCAAGGAGTGGCCCAAGACCTGCTAGCTCAGGAAGAGGATGAGCTCCTAGATGAGGTGCCAGGCCGGGAGGAAGAGCAACACAGTGAAACTCATGAAGGTGAGGAGTCAGGAGCACAGTCCACTGCTACCAGCGGGCAATCGGAGAGTGATGAATATTATGAGGAAGATGATGACTCTGAGCCCAGTGAATAAGGCCTGGGATGTCGACATTGAGGCGAGCTCAATTTCCCCGTGAGCCGCCAGAGATGTTGCCATTTCTGCAACATGGTGTATTATTAACCTTGTGAGAAAGCTTCCGAAAAGGGGATCATGAAGTTTCAGCTTTTGGCAAATCTAACACCTCATTTTGGATGCGCTTGCGCAAGAGATTGGGCGCACTGCGTACTTGCGTCATAGATTGGGCGCATTGCGTACTTGCGCCAGAGATTGGGCGCACTTCACACTTGCGCCGGAGATTGGGCGCACTGCGTACTTGCGCCGGAGATTGGGCGCACTTCACACTTGCGCCAGAGATTGGGCGCACTTCACACTTGCGCCAGAGATTGGGCGCACTGGATACTTGCGCCAGAGTTTGGGCGCATTTCATACTTGCGCCAGAGTTTGGGCGCATTTCATACTTGCGCTAGAGATTGGGCGCATTTCACACTCGCGCTAGAGATTGGGCGCATTTCACACTCGCGCCAGAGTTTGGGTGCACTGGATACTTGCGCCAGAGATTGGGCGCACTGGATACTTGCGCCAAAGATTGGGCGCACTTCATACTTGCGCCAGAGATTGGGCACACTGGATACTTGCGCCAGAGATTGGGCGCACTTCATACTTGCGCCAGAGTTTGGGCACACTTCACACTTGCGCCTGAGGTCGGGTGCACTCTGCCAGTATATCAGATTGAATTTGGTGCTGGTTTCTTCCGGAAGAATTCCACCTCAGCAATTTGGAGTATATCCTTACTCAGTTATTGGGAAGCTTCTGGATTAGACGTTTCGGGAATTCAAGCATATCTCCTACAAAGGTGGTTCCTGCAAGTAAGGAGACTGTGCTAGCAAGTCAAGTATGTCAGGGCATTGAAGACATTCAACGACATTTTGAGGAGTCACCAGCCCTTGCCATACCTGTTTAATATCTCGCGGCTGTATCACCTTGTAATGTTTATCTTGGCTTCCACCGCCCTATTCTGTTTATGAGCATTTATTGCTCAAGCGGCAGAATTCTCTATATAAGGCTGCTCTTTTATTGTAAAAGGATGGATGTTTGCTAGAGGCTAAATGAAAACCTGAATTCTGCTATCAATACAACTGATGTCTGGCTCTAGAATTGGACTTCTATCTTCATGTGTATGTCTTCTATTGCTTGTCTTCTATTGTTTCTTACTTTAAACCGTAACTTAAATTCTAATATCTGGATTTAGTTGCTGATAAAGTAGTAACTCTGGAGTAGTCTTGGAGATTATACATGCTAGACGTTCTGGTTTAAATTTCTATTAGTTATCTGTATTTGAGGGCTATTTGGTTCAGAATGCAATAGAGTTTTCGTGCTGTTAGTCCATCACCCCTATTCTATCCGGCCTGTGGCCATATTTCCCCTTTTAGTCATTTCCCATTCCTTTCAATTCCTTGATCTCAAAACCCCCCAGTTAGAATAGTAAGGGAACCAACCCATCTCTGGAGATTGGCACGGGAGGCATTACTTCCTCTCGGCCTTTCAATGTTGGTCGGGTCTAAGGCGCACTAAAATACCAAATCCTTACCGAAGGCAGATCTCTGACCAACAGTGCCAAAAACCACCATGTGCATGAGCAGCCCTAATTTCTCCCACTAAAACACACAATATTCTGTAGAATATTCTTTTTCGGACGTTCTGGTTTAAATTTCTATTAGTTATCTGTATTTGAGGGCTATTTGGTTCAGAATGCAATAGATTTTTCGTGTTGTTAGTCCATCACCCCTATTCTATCTGGCCTATGGCCATATTTCCCCTTTCGACTCATTTCCCATTCCTTTCAGTTCCTTGATCTCAAAACCCCCTAGTTAGAATAGTAAGGGAACCGACCCATCTCTGGAGATTGGCACGGGAGGCATTACTTCCTCTCGGCCTTTCAATGTTGGCCGGGTCTAAGGCGCACTAAAATACCAAATCCTTACCTAAGGCAGATCTCTGACCAACAGTGCCAAAAACCACCATGTGCATGAGCAGCCCTAATTTCTCCCACTAAAACACACAATATTCTGTAGAATATTCTTTTTCGGACGTTCTGGTTTAAATTTCTATTAGTTATCTGTATTTGAGGGCTATTTGGTTCAGAATGCAATAGAGTTTTCGTGTTGTTAGTCCATCACCCCTATTCTATCTGGCCTATGGCCATATTTCCCCTTTCAGTCATTTCCCATTCTTTTCGGTTCCTTGATCTCAAAACCCCCCAGTTAGAATAGTAAGGGAACCAACCCATCTCTGGAGATTGGCACGGGAGGCATTACTTCCTCTCGGCCTTTCAATGTTGGCCGGGTCTAAGGCGCACTAAAATACCAAATCCTTACCTAAGGCAGATCTCTGACCAACAAGTGCCAAAAACCACCATGTGCATGAGCAGCCCTAATTTCTCCCACTAAAACACACAATATTCTGTAGAATATTCCTTTTTTGAATTTCAAAATTTGGAGGGAAATGAGGAGACTTTTCAGAAGCGAAAAAGAGATACTAGATGACGAAATCAAGAAAAGAGTTGAATTCGGACCCGCCTTGAAATTTCTCAAGGAATCCACTAGAACTGATGGTTTGTCCATATCTGCCATGGTTTGCCTTGTACAGCCTTTTTGTATAATTGAGTGAAGTAGTTTCGTTTTGGCTCTTATATCATATTGGAATTCACAATATTTGCTAGAAACATTCCGAAACACACATCCACCACAACCATATGTAGAAAAAGGAAGAAGAGCGAAATAGAAGAGAGTATAGACGAAAAATAGAGAAAGAGATAAATGACACGAAAGAAGAGAAATAATAAGGGGTGGGTGCCCATAGGAACCCTAATATTTCACATATCACAAACTAATACAATGGATCAATTATTGGGGGGTATATTTAATGATACTAAATACCCAATTAAATGTTAACCTTAAGCCGACATAACTTGACTTAAAGGTTAAATTACAATATAATAAGTATATTACATCCTTTAGTCAAGGTTATCCATAAAGGTGGATTAACCAATATCACTAAGGGTGAATACATGAAGGGTTCCCGTAGGCTTACATGAGGATGCCCGTAGGCTTACATGAAGAATGCCTATAGTTTTACATATACACTTGCTTGTAGGCTATATCAGTAGTGTTCATAAGTGCTCATTCACACTTTTGGACTTGGCCTAATAAGATCAGATTACACATACTTCAACACATGTTGACCTCATCAAATAGGGGTTCCTCACTCTTAATCATTAGTGGTCCACTGTGATTGTGAATCAATCTTGTCTAACTCAATAAGCTCTGAGTTGGTTCCCTTGATTTGTTTGTGGTGTACATGAAGACTGTAATCTGCAAAAACAAGGTCATTCAACCTCTCTTGGGCCAACTGGTTGCCCTTTTTGTAGTGAATGTGTTGAAATGTACTTCCACTTCACTCATGTTTGGAAGCACTACATGGCTGGCTCAAAAAGTGGATTACAAGGTTTCAAAGATGTTGGTATTGTACTCCAAAAGACTCCCATTAATCTATAAATAGTTACTAAATTTTTTATTTAAAAGAAAAGCAAAGAGAAAGGTATTAAGAAAAATAATTATTACCGAACATGCTTGCTTTCCCTTTCATCTATTGCAAACATAAAAGGAAAAAGATCTCTCATAGAAATTTTGTATATTCGATCTCCTTGTGGATGTGTTGTCGTATAGCTCAATTAGGCTTCATCTACTCGATACACTTTTGCAGGCCTGCCATATCCTCCATATCAGCTTTGAAATATCTACAAAAATAGAATTTTGGGTTCAAGAGGTACCCAGCAACATTTAGAGGTCTATGGAGCTGAAATCACCATCTTTGGTCAAAGATGTCCTATATGAGATGATAAGCACTCTCTACCTCCTAATAGAAAGATCTAGTGGCCTCCTTGGCCCCATACAATAACCCACTGATTCCTTCTCAACATACACATGATAGAGCTTCACTAAGGGATCTACCAACTGCAAAGATATAAAAGAATAACATTAAAGAAGAACCAAAACTTCAAAAGAATTATTGCTATCTGAACACAAATATTAATAAAATAAAGAGAAAAAGGACACTCACACTCAGTATTTCCTTTGCCTTGCCCCAAACTTTAACCTCATCAAAAATCCACTCAACTATCTCTTAAACAATCCCCTTAAAAATTTTGAAGTGTTCCATTCATCACTAATTTCTTCAAATGAGTTTTCCATCTAATAAGGTTTGTAAAGAAATGAATATGGTCACAAATATTGTAATTATTGGGCTTACAAGCTCCTTTCCTCTTGTCGATTATCTCATCGCATTAAGCACCATAGTGTGGTTGTAGATCTACTTGCAAATGTTTTTTGCTTTTTCCAAAATCAGTCTCACCCAACCAAGGACCTCAAGTAAAAGATTAAGGCAATGGATTACACATGGAGTCTAGAAAACAGCTAGAAACTTTTGCATAAGTAATTTCCTTGCAGCTACATAATTTTGCATAAGTAATTTCCTTGCAGCTACATAATTGGCAGTGTTGTCTGTGCTGCTTTTGCAGAGGTAATCTCCTTGCTGTTACATTAGTGGTGTTGTTGTCTGTGATGACCTGGACGGTGTTTTCAACAGCTACCTCCAATTCAACCTCGTTTAAGAAATACAATTCCTCCTAAGGAAGCAACAAAATATTCAGCAGCATTTGTTTTCTTTCATCAGTCCACTCATCAGACATAATAGTGCAGCCCTTCTCTCATATTATATGCTGCTGGTCAATGAATTGATTGTTATCATTAGCCTTCTCCTTCAGCAAGTTGCCTTTGCTATCATCATTTATTGGGGCTTTGAACCTCAAACCAGCCATAGTCATGGTATCAATCAATTTCAGTCATTAGGGAAACCTAAATAAGAGAAACCAAATAAGTAAATAAATTGGTAGAACTTTAACATAAACTAGAAAAACAATACAAAGAAACAAAAATAACTACATTCTCACCTCTCCACGTTAAATGGAATCTTCGAGTAAAACCAAAAGTTCCCGATTGCCTTTGTAGTTGTGTCATGCCTCCCCTTGTTCCAAGTGGTACCCTCTAGCAAGGGGTGGAATCATAAAGAAGGACAAGGGATCACATATGAATCTAATTCAGAAGGCGAGACAGTCTTGTTTCATTTCTTCGAGTCGATAGTAGGAGAGGCATTGGGAGATGATGAGGGGTATAGGACAGTAGGAGTAGAACAAGGATTAAATGATAAACTTCCTATGATTGTTTCTCCTTTGCTGCTTTCTCCTTTTGCCCCATGAAGATCTCAAGATAAACAATCATCTTTTGAGACACCTATGGATCACAAGCATTGCATGGCCTGACCTTTTTTACAGGAATGCGTGCAAGCTCGTATTTCACATAGTTTATTCCTCCATGTACATTTTGTAGTATTTGCACACCATGTTATTTTTTTAATTAGTTGGGGAATAATATAAATCCATGCAGGGTCTCCTTTTTTCTAGGGCTGCAACAACCAGAAATTTTAAATATAAGTAAATAATTGTCTGCTCCAATTTGAAAACAATTCTATAAAAAATAAAATATGAATTTAGAATAGATAGAAATAGAGAAAGGGAAGAATGTTGGAGGAGGAACAAAGAAGGTTGGAGAAGGAACAAAGAGGAAGATGAGAAGACAGAAAACTTAAAACTTGCTTCAAGGCTTAAAGTTTGACAGTAAGTCCAATCCTTTGCAAAATTTGTTGGAATTTGTTCCAAACCCTTCTCTCTAGATCCAAACAAAACTGTAAATCGCTGTTCTTCTTCCAAACCCTTATTGTTGGCTCTGTTTGCTGCAATAGTTAAGCTCAAGTCAGTTTTGAGAGTGAGATAGTATTGAGAATGAGAGATAGAATGAATGCTTTAGAATTTGAGCTCTTTAGTTTGTTCGTGGGAGAGGTCATTGGTCGTCCTCATTGGACTTGATGTGTCTAGACATAGGGACTTGAGTCTGATGAGTCACTGCCAAAACCTACGAGTCCAGCCAAGTCAAGGCAAAAAGGCCCAGAAGAAGTCACTTAACATGCAATACTTGCTCGAGTGTCATAACGATGGTATAGAATTGAAAAATATCAAGGTCTTAAAGTATGTAATTGGCCTCAATCGTTACCTACAGCAGGAGTTGGAATTATTTGGTATGGATACTTGTAAGAAAGCATATCAATTTGCCTTGAATGTTGAGGGAAGATCTCTGCACATTGTAACATGGTGGAAGTATTCCACCCTTGGAGGAACAATTTGGATTGACAGATTCAATATTCAAGTGTGTAATGATGAGGTTGTATGGCCTGCATCATATCCTTGCCTCTGACTGCCTTGTTCACTGCTTCAGACAGCCCAATCTACAAATAGGACGGCCTGCCCTTTTCCAGACGGCTTGCCTTCAGTCTAGATGGCCTAGGCTCTTCATTGTACGGCCCAGGAACTCATTATACGGCCTGGAAACTTCATTGTATGGCCTGAAAACTTACTGTATGGCTTGGAAACTGCCTTGTATGGCTTAGCACTAGGCTGAGCAGCCTGTTAATCACCTAGACAGCCCTGTACAACAAAACTTCAAATAACAGATTGAATTTAATCTACTGCAAAAATCATCAGTAGCGATACATACAAAGAACACACAATGACAATAACAGATGATGAATGAGTATGACAAGATCTTGCATTAATGATAACCTGTACAGTGGAATATGTACGACATTCTCTTACATACACAATATCCAATCCTGTGCAATGCAATGTCTGTGCAAATGTATCCACTCTCCATGTCTACAATGTACTTCCTTTGGCATGTACAGAGTCTACCCAATATATGTGTCAATACGGTACCTGCTCAAATGAATGAGGGGGTCTATTTAATCTATGGGGTCAGTAGTTACAAGTAACTACCACCCCGACACCTCATCTCCTAACTAGGTGATAACTACCCTTGCATGACTACATTCGCACATAACTCAACTTAACTCATTATTACATGCATTATTTCAACGTACAACTTTATTCAAATTACAAAACTTATTATATGCGTTTATGACATCCATGCATATTTTATTTCTGACTTTTCTTTTGCTGATGTGGCAAGCCAGTACTAGCGCCTACACACATGAGAGAGATTTGTCCAATAAAGCAAAAGCAAAGCAAGGCCAATTTGAATGAGAATCCCAACACAAAAAAATTGTAAATCGCCTTGGCATTATGCAAAGGATCAAAAAGATAGAGCACCCTTCATTATAACAGTTGTTCCCTCATAAGAAGTTGCACATGAAAATCCTTAAACTTCTGTTGCCAACAATGGTAAGGAAATCAGTAATGAAGCTGAACCAAAGCAATCGTTATCCCTTTATTACTGTCAGTCATTCTATAGACCTATTTGCTATGGGGAAAGAAGCATAGGACTTTTTCACCTTCAAATCTAGGTTCCAAGCCAACCTCTTCACATTGTTATTGAAAATGGCAACCAAAGGAACAGATGCCACAAAAAAGCAGCTTGGATTGACTATTACACCCCATCCACAACACTATAGCTTATGGTTGATGAAAGCTAGTCAACCATTGTGCACCTAGTGACAAAGCTGACAACAATACTCAGTGAAACCCATAAGTGACTATGTCCTTGGTTATGGACTTGACATGGATGTCGCTGATATAAGTTTTTGGCCATATTTATAAATGCGGCATGGTTTGTTGTTACACATGGCTTCATAATGTTGTCATAATTGTCAAAGATCAATTTGTAGAGCATAGATTTAAAATTTGAGTTCATTGTCTTGAAAACCAAAAAGCTGATTGAGACTTGTTGATGTTATGTAATTCTGCTTAGTAATGCTTTCCTATAGTCACAGTCATAGTTGAAAAAATCGGAATCGTATCGGAATCGTCTGGGGAAAAAATCGGATCGAATTGGGAATCAGAAAAAAATCGGCAAAAAATTGACAAAAAAAAACCAAAGAAAAGGCAATTTTTTTTTTGAATTTTTTTTTTTTTCATGCATATCACAATGAATTAACACTATGCAAATAAAAAATATCAATTATAAATATTGTAAGTGATACAAGCTCAAATTACACATGAAAATGGCAAGTGCTACAAGTTTAAAGCCAAAGTATTAAAGTTTTAAACTACTACACACGAAAGAGACAAAACACATCTTGTATTGCTTAAAGTTATAATATATAAGTTTATAACAGTACAAAATTACAAATTACAAAATGTCAAAATGTATCATGAGTCAACTGTCAATCAATGTCTTTGAATCCCTTTTCCCTTTGCCCTACTATAAGCTCTAGTCTCTCTTTGAGAAGAAGGGGGGGTTGACATGGCTCCAAATGTTCTTTTCTTTATCTCTTTTTTTTCCTGCGTTTGAAGTGACAATTGCCATGCATTCTCTCTCAACATCAATTGGCACTTTTGGGCAGACTCTAACATTCTCACCCAAAATCCTTGCCAAATGAAATTTGAAGCGGTATATTCCTCCAGGTATAACAGTTTGACAAAATTTGCAAAATTTTTTTCCTTTTTCTTGTTCTTCTCCATACTTCCATGCTATATATTTTTTATCCTTTTTCCCGGACCCTGATATTTTCCCGTGGTTGCACATAATAACAAATAACAACAAACATTTAGATAGAATTACTTAAAAAAAAAACTAAACCCTAAACCCTAGTTTGAAACTGTAAACGTTGGCAGTTGAAAACATGCACTTGCATACAGATTTTAGACAACAAATATCAAACAAAGTAACAAACAATTAATTAAAAAAAAAAAACTAAACCCTAGTTTGAAGTTTGAACTGACATACTTTTTTCAAGTTTCAACTAAACCCTAGTTAAATAAATAAAAAACTAAACCCTAGAATTACTTTTAAAAAAAACTAAACCCTAGTTTGAACTGGCATATTTGTTTCAGCTAAACCCTAGTTAAAAAAAAAAATCTAAACCCTAGTTTGAACTGGCATACTTGTTTCAACTAAACCCTAATTAAAAAAACTAAACCCTAGTTTGAACTGGCATACTTGTTAGTTGTTTCAACTTTCAACTAAACCCTAGTTAAAAAAAAAAAAAAAACTAAACCCATACTTGTTTCACTTTCAACTAAACCCTAGTTAAAAAAAAAAACTAAGTTACTAAACCCTGGCATACTTGTTAAGTTGTTTCAAACTTTCAACTAAACCCTAAAATCAGTTTGCTTACCTCAAATGAATCCTTTCGGTGGTTGTTGGTAGCTGCCGGGATCCTTCAAACTTCAAAACAATCCGCTATAGGTGGTTGTTGGTAGCTGCTAGATTCCTTCAAACTTCGAAAAATCCGGATATTTGATGCGTTTTAGGGTTTTCCTTAGTGTGGTAGCAGGTAGGCAGACCTTTCTCTCAAGCTTGGAGGAAGAAAATGAGAAAAAAAAAAAAACACCTTTTATCCCGTTTCCTCTACACATGCGGCCGCGGGCGATTTTTTCGCCAAAAAATTGCGATTTTTTGCCGATTTTTTCAAAACTGCCGATTTCGATGCGATTTTGATCGGATCTTCGCGGAATCGCGATTTTTTGCCGATTTTCGCTACAAAGGTCACAGTAGCATACATTCTTCCACCAACACTCAGCAGAATGTGCCCTGCTTGGTAATTCTGCTTACTAATGCTTCTCTTTAGTCACAGTAACATACATTCTTCCACCAACACTCAGCAGAATGTGCCCTGCTTAGTAATGCTTCCCTGTAGTCAGAGTACTAATCTGCATAGAGTGTGTCTTATCATCATAATGCATTGTGTATTTTTGCCTTCATCATGTCCATCACACAATGTGAAGACAACCATTGTGTAGCCTCAACCTGTTCAACCCACGAGCTTGAGATAAAGAACCGTGTACCAAGTAAAGGTAGCATGCAAAGTCCTGACCAACAAATACACAACAACTTGTGCAGGGCATGGACAAACTTCTCTAGCATTCAGTGCATCTTCATCTTCAATATGTTGCCCATCCAATGCACCATCTCTCTATAGCATGTCAAGTGCACCATGCATAGACTCATGTTCACCACAGATAATCACCATATGTATGTCATGTTTGACCCAAGTTCAGACAAATACACCTATGGACACATCTTAGTCATGAGCACTTTCCCTAGAAATATGTGCATGTTAACCATCAGTAGTACACCCACACCATGCACACTAACAAGTGCACGCATATGCTCATAGTCAAAGTGCATTTGCATGGAATAATTCTAGGTTTGGCCAAAGTTGGAATAGTTTCGGTCGGAACCAAAGATATTGGGCTGAACAAACTGATATCAGTTCAGCCCTTTTTATAAATTTGTTTAATTAATTTGCAACTTTGTTGATAGAAAAAAGTTAAACACTTGTATAAGAAATGATTCTAAAATTTAAATTTGACACCCATCACAAACTAATCAATCCCCTAATGATGTCTGAAAATGGATAAAGGAAATAAAAACACACTGTCAGACTTTATTTCTTTTTCCTATCTCCATATTCTATATTTTTCATGCAATGTTTTAGTATTCTATATGCATCTAAGTATATCTGTATTTTTCAAACTCAGTGGAACCTATTTGAAAGAAACTGAACCTCTTTGAACCAAATGTTCCATACCTGATAATTATGTTGCAGAATCCGCCTAACAATTGTTGAATATAGTCCATGACAACTGAGCCACATGAGATAACCTCACTTGCAAATCCATGTGTGCCAAGACTTTAAATTGATGCCCTTCATACTTGCACATGAGAAACTTCAACCAGCATTTTTTAATAACTAGAAGACAGACTGTCATGCAACAGATTCTTGGATTAAGTTGTAGCTTGATGTTATCTGCATGCATGTATGCATGCTACAGGTCCAAAAGAGCTTGAGTAAGAATTTTGAGAACAAAGAATAAGAATGTTCTCTCTGATGCTCTATGTAGAGCATAGTATAGAAGTAATGCACAATAATATGACAGTGCTATGTTTGGTTGCTTTATTTTCTTGTTCATTTCTCTTTTAAATTCTATTAATGCTTCTGCTTATCAATTTATATTATTGTTTGTGTCATCCCTAGATTATACTTGGGATCTGAAGAGGCAGAAGGAATAGGTCATTAAATTGCATTAAGTAATTCATTGCCCAAGTAGTATATTGGCCAATAGAAGGGTCAATATGTACAAGCAATGGTACAGACAAATATTAAAAGTTGCACATGACAAAAATACCATTGGCATAGACTCACAGGAATTCCGAATTTATAGATGTTGTTACTTACCAGTCCATTATCTAACTTCTGATCATTTTGCAAATATTTAGGCATATATGAAATGGAAAGGAAAATGCATATTTGTTGAAATTTATGAAATTGCAGCAGAAGAGAGGTTTGTTGTGCTTGTTATCCTTCTGCTGCCCTGGATTGTAAACCACAATTATTTTTAGTTTGAGCTTCTCATGTTATTTTGTTTCAAAGATCATTTACTCATAATGCAAGCTCCCTTGCGAATGATGCTGCTAATATAATTTCCAATCAAATTGGCCAGCATGAAAATTGCATCTCTTGAGATAGTTTTTTCAATCAATCAAATTAGTGCTTGTTGTTGCTCAGTGTTTTTCATTTCAGTCAATCATATTTTGCGTAAATAATAATTTTTATGACCAAAGCTTGCCAATTGCTTCAATATCCTTCATAATTGTTTCCAACATGAATCCACTCGTCTTGAAACATTCTTGGCCATCCTCACTAGATTTATAGGAAACTCACTATCTGACATCTCTGAGACCTTTTGTGAATGTCCCCTTAGAGTTCACCATTCACAACATGGCTTCTATTATGATGACCCTATAGATAGTGGATTCAGATAACAGATAAACAAATTCTATATTAACATTAGGCCACACCTTCACCTGCAAAATAAATAATTTAGTCAGGTATCAATTTCAAAGGCTTGATTTCCCTTGTATTTTATCCATAAATGATATGCAATTTACAAGGAAGAAGCTGAGATGTTTACCTGAGGCTGCTAATTGGGCTCAAACAATACAGATAGCAATGCCTTCTCCTGTATGAATTTCTTATGGGATGTAAACGTTATGGTTGTTTCTCACTTTTAATTACTTGGTGCCTTATGAATGCAACTGAAATAAAAGTTGCTGCTAGGAATACAATAAATGGCATTAGAGAGCAACTTGGTGCACTTGACTTGTTTGTTTTACCTCGTTAACATATCAAGGCTCTTTACAAGCTGATAGGGATGATAATACTTTCAATGTTAGTTGTTGAGAGCAAATTTGGTGCTATTGGCATGCATCCAAGTGTTTCCAAAATTGAAGTTATTTCCTGAAGGGTAGCTTTAATAGTCTCTCTAAGCTGGTGAAGGGCATCAAAATCATTCTACTCGAGGAGAAGGAAATGGACAAATATATCTAAGCCATGAGGAATAAGTTGCATAGAAATGGATATGATATCCAATACATTGTGCAATATTCTATTATTTTCATGTTGTGGATACAACTCTAGATGTGTCTAAGCCATATCGGGATGCATAAGATATAGAAAAATTAGGGGGATGTATTTCAATACGTCTGAATACAGCACCCTTGTATTTGGATATGTCTGGATTTGGTACCTATGTATTCGGACATGTATGGATACGGTATCCAAGAATCTTATTGGTATCCATATCTTATATGCAGATATGGGTATCCGAGTAGGAGGATCGCTGGATACAGTAACCGTGCATGAGGACACAAAACAGTGATCTGGCTTCCAAAAGGGAATTGTAAACACACAAAAGCCAGACAGTCTTTATTTAGATACAACAATCCTCAATTTTCACGAGGGTTACTGCACAATTGGTGTGGTTGTAAATGATTATGATTAATCTGATTTACTACGATTTTGGTGGTGGATTTTTGACTAGCATGATTCCAAGGGAATTCATATCAGCTCAGATTTCTTTTTATGCTTTTCCATGACTTATTTTTCTCACTTCTGACCTTTTACAGTTTCCTATTTCTCTGAGATAACACGAGCTGCTTTTCACAGATGTCAATTAATGCTTGATTAATATTTTACCTCTTGGATTCTACCTTATTCAATTTGCTGACTTTGTTAGGATTATTTTGATCTATGTAACTAATAAAGTCAGCCTTTCCTAGAGTTGCACTTGGGATCTTATAGCATGTATTTGATGGCTCTCATTACAACTGTAAATAGAAATTAAATATAACCAGTGTTCCACGGGGACGCGTCCCCCACCCTTGGGAATGCATCCCCATCCCCCTTTTGTCCCCAGTACGAGGGGACATCAAAGGGGACGTTTCCCCGCCATTCCCCTTTTGGGAGGGATAGGCGGGACGTCCCCGGGATGCCGCCATGCTGTGGGGGACCGTCCCCAGTATCCTTATTGTGAGGGGATGCCATGGGGGATGGTTGGGGGTCCCCCACGGTTGGGCGTCCATAAAACATTAAAAAAAAAACTGGAGGGTGAAAAATCTTCAGAAGTCTGGAATTTTGAAAACAAATTCAGTTTAGTTTGGGAAAATGCAAATAATTAAAATTATACCTGCACATACACACACACACATAAAACAAAAAAGGAGAAAAATTAAGACTTTTTTCCTGCTGCTTCTTCTTTGTCCTCTGAGGCCCTCTCAGGCTGTTGTGTTGATCTGTGTGGTAGCATGCCTCCTACTTTTCCTTGTGTGCTACTTTTCCTTGTGTGCGTCCTGCCTTCATGGATGCATCCTCTTCAGTCTTCTCTGCATTCAGCCATGTGTCCTCTTCTCTGCATGGAGTGTACGTGCCTGCATTGGGAGCTTTCTCCCTTGTGTAGGGTCATGGAGTGCTGTGGGAACTGGGGAGCAAGAGTATGCTGTATGTTCTGGCAGCTGGGATTCAAGAACAACATGGAGAGTGGAGGGCTGAGGGTGCACAGCATGTGCTTTTGCATATAGGGCTAAGTACACTTCATGCTTTTTATTTCTTAAATTTGATTTTATATTTCCATCTTTTTAATTAAAAAAGAAAACAGAAGTGGTCTCAACTGAACTGGACCAGTTTGGTTGAGCTGAAAAGTTTGAACTGAACTGAAGCTTAGCCAGTTAAGTTGGAACTGTTAACTATGCACAAAACAACTGGTTTTATCCTGAAGGATTCTGTAATTTCCTTTGTTGACAATTCAGTGGCTGAGCTGTCTAGACTTTAAACGACCTTAATGTTTTTGCAGACATCTTTGCATATCATGCATATCTCTAGAAAGTTTCACTAGACAGGTAAAACCTAGGTGGTGGTTTTATATAGAACTAAATTGAACTGTGATTGATAGATATTAAATTAATGAACAATTTTTAATACTATTATACTTGCCGTCCCCTAGCCGTTTCCCAAAATTGGCTTGCCGTCCCCTGTCGTTCTCGAAACCTGTTGACCCCGACCCCTGTCCCCGATACTTCTGTAACCTTGAATATAGCTGTCCAGTATAAAGTAATTTCATATCGGCTCCAAACCAGTTTTCAACACAGGCTAATATTTTGAGTTAAATGATGCTACTTTTATTGTTGCTAAAGCAGTTTTTTAAAAATAGAAAAAATATATATATCTGCATACCTTTAAGGAACTCCTGGTCGATACTAGAATTCAGAAGTAGAAAATTTCTTTGCCTTGAAAACAAAAATTTCTTTGCCTTGAAAACACTGGCCCAGTAAAAATTATGAACACTTCTATGTGGAAAAATAAAAACAGATTATTCATTGCAATATTTAGGACTTTGGATAACAAAGCCTTGATCATACTCTGGATTTGAGTGAGTTTTAAGAAAGATGAAGAGTCACAATCAGCACAAACCCAACTGAATATGTATTCAAGTGCAATCTTGCAAATTTTAGAGTAAAAATTGCTTTCAGTTGGCTCAATGATACAAAAGGAAGCATAGATCAAAAGAAATATAGAATTCTATTCATATTTCATATTTGTCAAAGCTAACCTTAACAAATTTCTCTTGGAAGCAGAGCAAAATTTGAAATTTTTATTTGTTCACCTCTCATTGCAAACTGCTACTAATGAATCTAAACAAAAGATGGATTGAACTAGATGTAGGAAAGCAATTTTAAGATCTAATTGCAATGAAGACAGAGGCAGGACTACAAGGATACTCTAGGGCAGGAAAATGGCAGAGTGGAGACAAGCGTAAGCAGAACTACAAATTTTATATATTCGGGTCTAAGTCAAGCTATTTCGTCAAATAGTTTCTAGTTTCTCTATGGAAATCTGAAAATTCATAAATGAGAGGATTTTATGCTCTTAATTCTTGGAGTTCATGGGAAAAAACCTGTTTCGCTTTCCTCTATATGTATATCATTGAAATTCTGAAAGACATCGAGTGTAGTTGAGCACATACAAAGCTTCTTTGATAAATTAATATTCATAATCAAACATGCAGATTACTGATTTTGTAAATACTTTTTTTCTGAAGCACAATAACTTACCTTGAAATATATTCATGCTTAGCATAGATACACAAAAACATTCATCCTTTTACTTTTTAGCCTTAGTTTGAAATCAGTCCTTATATGCAAGAATTGGCCAACTGTACCAAAGATCCAATACAGACTATGTCTCATGTATCGAAAATATCTTCTTGTCCTTCCGAAGCATCCATGGTGAGACTGAGAACTGAAACTTCATATTGTCTCATGATATATAAGGTTGGGGTAGTATGTTAAGCAGTCAACTAAATGGAAAAAGGCTGCCAGCTTGGAATTGACTCATTGGTAATTTGATGTGCTTCCATGTGCAGGTATCATAATAATGCATTTATAGCATCTCGATCATTGCACATTGCAAATAGAATCAACAGATCCTACACTTATCCTTTACTAGATCATTTTTTCAAATATCAGGTACTGGATTGGTTTTTAATTATTTCCATTTGAGAATTTTCTTTCCAATCAATAAGAATTTTCAACTTGGTTATTTTATAAAATAGGTTACAATTGAAACATTCTTATTCTAAACATAGTTGAAGGATGCATTACATATAAGAACTTAAAATCATGAGAGCCATGGAGTAGATCTTTTGACTTCCAATCTTCAGATATAACTTATCCTACAAAATGTAATCAACATGAATTCCTACGACCTTACAAGAAGGTCCACATGGTTTAATTCAATCATTTGTGAGTCATCCATTAAAGTCATAATATCTAAGCAGTAGACAGATGTATCAATGTTTCTAAAAAATAAACCATTCCTTTATTATTTTGTTTCACGTTACAAGTGCTTTCTATCAAATGATTGGACTTAACTTTATATGTTTTGGTCTGGGACAGATTTCCAGTTGACTCACATGAAACTTAAGATTTTTATCTAACTTGTAATTCCTCCCAAACAATAGTTTAAACTTTAAAGACATCCTAGAGTAAGGCCAACACTCAAATAACAAGGAAATATTGTGCCACTTATCTTTTTCTTTAGCTTCTTCATAATGATCAAAATTAGAGCTTTGACATGCCACAATGAATATTAAATGCTGTGACATTGAATTTATGTATTTATGCTGGAATGCACAAGATCAGATTATGCTTTGCTAAATATGTCAAAACAGAGTAGAGAATGTCTTGCAAAAGCAACATGTACAGAAGATTGAATACAATAATATCAAAAAATTATGAGGAACATACTCCATTAGCGATGTTTGTACTTTCCAGTTTTTCTTCAAAACATTTACAGAACTGCTCTAATTTATGCAAACCCTAACTATTACATAGCTACCTCCCTACTTGGACTTTCCACATATGCATCTATATGGATGCCTTGTGTATGCAAACTAACCATTCCACACTACCACTTAGCCTGTATCTACAGCTAATAGTTTACATTTTGTGCCCCATTTGTCTCTAGGAGACTGGAACCTGACACAATTAGTTTGTAAACATATTCACTACACCGGATTTTTAGTTGCAAAAGTAAGGCTGAACTTTCTTCACTGCAACTCTTCTGTTCTAAAGTGATGCTGAATTCCTAAGCTCAAAGCTGAACCTTGATGAAGCGCTTTTGTTTAAATGTAATTTGTTTTGTCCTTCTATGGAATTTTGAATTCTTTGTAAGTACTTTATCAAATTACAAAATAACTAAATTACTTGTTTGTATCCTTATGTCTACAAGTATTCTCTTCAGCAACACTCACTTTTTACTGGGAAGCTTCTATGCTACAAAAGCCTGTTTTATATTGCACAAAGGGACATTTCATTACGAATCATAAAGCAGTACCCTATTGGAGACTTTCCACAGCATCAGTCCAATTTAGAACACTGTGTGATATGTAGGAGATCTTGAGTATTGGTGCTTCCACCAAAGCTGATACCAGCATCTGCTGTTCCAGTTAGATATCTCAGTACTTGATTTGGTCAATGTTGGTTACGAATCTGCCATGAGGAAAGGATTTTGGGTTAACGCGCCCAGATTCGCCCACCAGCATGAAAGGCCGGAAGGAAGAGATGCCTTCCGAGCCAATCTCCGGAGAAGGCCGGCTCCTTTTGGGGGGTTTTTATGTTCAAGCTAAGAGTGCAGGAAAGAGATAAATGAACAGAAAGAATTTACAAATGTACTTGGAGTTGGTGGGGGGGAACTAACAGTACGGCAACCAGCAATCACCAATACTTACCGCATTATAAATACAAAGCATGACTGAGAACTGCAAAATCTAAGTGTACTTTCTGTACTAAGCAATATACGCACAGCTACAATGGTCCCCTAGCAAACATTCTCCCTACAAGGAGAACTAACAGCATGGCAATGCATCAATCACCACTACGTACGGAAACTCAAAACAAAAAGTAACTAAGAGATGTCAGAACCAGGTATATGTGTTATGCAGAGAATTTAACCGCACAGCTACAATGGTCCCCTAGCAAACATTCTCCCTACAAGGAGAACTAACAGCACGACAACGCATCAATCACCACTACGGACAACAACGTAACACACAACTGATGGAACTGCTACCACGTCTAGTCTATGAAGTTCAGAAGTGCTTGACCATCAAATGCTAAAATAAATTAACAAGCCATTGCACAAACAATGCTAAAGGCGCCTGATCATCAAATGCTGAAACGAATCAACGAGCCATGACACAGGGAAGCATAAAGCATAAAGCATAAAGAAATAAAAGCAGCAGAACAGAACCGGGCATACAAATTATATTTATAAGCGGAAGCACGGTTACAATGGTTCCCTAACAGACATTCCCCTTCCACCCTTTACAATGAAATCATGGTGGGTTTATATAGCCCGAGTCCCTCCCGTTACATTAATGGGCACAAAAGTCCCAGTCAAACAATAGCTGACAAAAGCGGCGAAAGAGCTGCAAATGCTGACCTTTTGTCGGACCGGACTGTACCCGCAGCATGGTCTTCCTGGAAGCTGGACAGCTAGGTGGCGGTGTCCTGGGCAGAACTTCTTCTCGGCAGGAATGCGGGTAGCTGGAGCAGGTGGAACCTCAAATCAGCTTTAAATGAGGTCACTGGCATAGGTAATGCAACCCATGCTCGTCCTTTTGCTCGGCACGTCTTGGCTCAAATCCCGAAGCTGGACACTTGTCAAATGATGGATGATGCTGTTTGACACGTGTCTGCCTTGAAAGGCAGTTTATCCAACTTCGCTTGGGATCAGAGCGTCTCGGGTTGCGCGAGCAGAGAACAGCGCAGTCGGGAAGGCCTTCATGCCTTAGGTGTATTTCCGAGTTTGTTTCCCATCGCGCACTTGTCAAGGGCGCACTCCGACTTCGCTCGCGAAGTCGGATCGCGCACTGGTGAAAATCGGTATCCGCGCCGTACGGACTTTGCCCCAAGACTTATCATTCTTCCGTCGACCGCCGACCTACCAGTTACAAGGTGCGCCCAGAAGAGGGGCGAAGTCGGACTTCGCACCAAAACTGGGCGAAGTCGGACTTCGCACCAAAACTGGGCGAAGTACGCACTTCGCACCAACACTCAGCCATTTTTCAGGTAACTGCTGTCAAGTTTAAAATTCAACTGAGGGGCTCCAAAAAGGGGGGAAGAAAGAGAATGTAGGAAAGAAAGAGAAAGGGAGAGAAGAAGGAAGGAAAATAGAGGAAGGGGGAAAAGGAAGAGCAGCACTGTTACAAAATTGAAAACATTGCACCCCGTGCAAAATGTGGCAACATTTTTGGCGGCTCGCGGGGTGTCGAGCTCGCCTCGGCGCAAAGAATCCATGCCTTCATCCATTGGGTGCAGAGGAACTTGCTTCCCTTGCCTTTTGCTGCTCTAGCTGTTCTCCTCGCGGCAACTGTTCTTCAGATTCACTTTTGTCAGTTGCCCCCTCAGAATCACCTTTCGAAGGCTCTCCGGCTTTTGCTTCTGCTTCACAGATGCGGTTGTATGCGGCCTGGGCTTGGCCCCAGGCTTCTGCTTCGAATGGCCGGCGGTCAACAACTTCTTCTAATGCTGCGTGGAAAGCGACGACCGCGTGCGTGTCGATGGTGAGGTATCTTTTTCCTAGCTCCTGGAAGTAGGAGCTGATCTTGCAACATTTGGACACCATCTGGGTGACCTGACTTTCCTGAATTGGTTCAGTCAAGTTATCAATTTCAGCTGTATCTGCTTCAAAGGACTGCCAATCCTTTTTCACCTGATCTAGGGTGAGAAACTCGCCATTCTCAACAAAACCTGGGCACCTTAGTTCTGAAAGAGCGTGAAAGGGAGCCATACAGATATCTCTTTCGTGTTCGAATGCGTCCAGCATTCGTCTGGCAACCCTCACCTCTTCTACTTTTTTAAAATATTTATGCAAGGTTACCCTTGCATCTGCCCATTCTGCAGCGAATGAGGACATGGGGGAGAATTGGAGGCCATCGCGCTCGCGCTCCTGAAGATTTATCGCCGGGTCCAGCCATTGCTTCGCCTGGGCGTTCGGCCTCCTCTACCACGAGCTTTCCCTGGCGGAAACTTCTTGAATTCTGGATGCGAAATCCAGAACTGACATCGCCTTATAGGTGTGGGGCTTGCATCCCCGCAGCAAACCAGCCCGCATCTCCTTAACTTTATTCTTTGAAAAGACCGTCGCTTGAGATGCTCTCTCTGCAGATTGCGACAGCGCCTGTTTCAAAGACTCTTGGAGCTGAGAAATCTGCTCCAAGGCTGCCTGCTTTTCGGTTGCGGCTTGTTGCTGAGAAGCGGCCAGCTGGGCTTTTAATTCATCTATTTCTTGCCGCGCCGCTTCCAGCTGCTCAGTGGACCTAGACAGGTCCTCTTCAAGCTGTCTCGTCTTATCCTCTTCAAGCTGCTCAGTGTTCCTCCAGACTTTTGACAAGGAGATTGTCAGCTTTACGAATGATTCCCTGAATCTCGTATTACTTGTTGATGTCGTCAAAGCTCTTCTCCTTTGTCTGGAGCTCGTAGTCCGCCTTGGTCATTTCCCGGAGAGGCTTCTTCACTTTCGGAATTATCTTCTCTGTTGTAAGCACTCTCCTCTCGAAATTATACTTGGTGCGCTTTACCGGGGCGGCTATCTCTTCAGGTCTCCTCCGCTTCAGGTTCTGGAGGAAAGAGATAGAGTACTCTACAGCTCTTGTTGAACCTGAAGGAAAGAGATAGAGTACTCTACAGCTCTTGTTGCCAGGGGCAAGTCGTCTGTATTCTGGAGGTCCTCCATGAAGTCTGGTTCCCCCAGCCTAGGGTTCTGCTGAGACGTCTCTCCTGCGGGAATGGGATCAGGAGGAACCGGATGGACTTTGGAAGGATCGGCCGCTTCTGGGGGCGACCGGGAAGTGGAGATGGGAGCGGCTGATGCTGAAAGGGTTTGAAGCGGCTGAGGCGGTGGATGTAACGGTGAATGCATGGCTTCAAGCACTAACTTCGAGCGAAGGGTTTGGAGTTTGACTCAGAGATAGGGAAACGTTGGGGTTCTGAGCAAACTGGTCAAAAGAACGGGGGCCGCTAGAAGGGTGTGGAGACGGGGAGGAAGATGCGGCCATGACTTGCTCGGATTGAGCGGGAGATGGAGTAGGAGTAGGACTAGATGAGACCAAAGAGACTAGGGCAGCAAATGTACCTGCGGGCTCCACCTGAGCCGATGCTGGGTGGATGTCTACGCTTTTGGTTCCGGCGGCTGGCTCGGGACTGCCCAGAGAAACTGTCTCTGGAACGGCTGAACGCGGCTGCGGCTCTACGACTGGCTGCTGCACTGTCAGGGTAGGTCGCCTGATTTTCTCAACTCTCTTCCTCTTCTTGTCTTCTGGAACAATGGTCGGATCGGGGGAAGGAGATGAAGCAGGTGCAGCAGGCGCTGATGTTCCCACGGTAAACTTGTACCGGGGTTTGACTTGCAGAAGGTCTGCCACAACCGGTCTGCTTTCTGGCGGCGCTGGCGTCTTTTGTGCCTGAGGAATCACCTCGGGCGTTGCCTTGACTAATTTCTTCGCCTTTTCAGGCACCGCCTTGGAAGCCACGGGCTGCATTGGGTCCACCTGGACGTCTGCTGGGCCCGCGCTGGCAGTTGCCGAAGTGTACAACTGTTGGGAGGAGGACTCTCCTTTATAGCCCTCAAAGGGACCTCGGGGAACGTAACCTTGATATGCGAACGGCCGCCAGCTGTCATGATGCTGGTCATATAGAACTGAAAAGTCGTCATCAACGGCCAGATTTCTCCTGGTGGATTTGTCGTGCTGCGTGCGGCATCTCATCTTCCAGCATTCAATAATCTTTTCTTTAGGCCAGTTAAGGCCTGTTATCTTGGAGAGGAATTTTTTAAATCCTGGAGATGAGAACTGGTGGTCCGGGTTTCGCTTGGGGTCATATGCTACCTCCTCATAGTAAAAATCCTGCCAGGGAGGAGAAGCTTCCATCAATTCAATTTCCCAGTCAAGGTCCACATGGACCACATCGCATCTGTCTTCAGTTATATCTGCCCGGGGGCAGAGATGTGTGAACTTTCCCCGTATCCCATACGGGTCGTACTCCAGTCGCCGCGGCAACAAAACCAGAGCCAATCCGGGAAAACTCCTGCTCGAGGTAGACATGCTGTCCTACCTCAGAAATCTCAACGTTCGCCCAGGAAAGAGGATATTGAAAAATCTGGCCTCTTTTCTTTCCTAGGCCGAACTCTTCCTCAACATAGTCCATCTGTCGGGCAACCTCCATCCCAAACAGATGCTCCGTGCACCAGTAGGGCAGCAAATGGGGTTTGCCCTTGAATCCGTAGATTCTGACCACAATCCCCTGCGTCAGTCTAAAAACGTCCCCGAGCTTCTGACTCAGCAAAGAGTTCGTCATTTCTCGCGGGGGGCGGGGGATTTCGCCCTCGCTGAAGACTGACATGACCAATCCCAGAAAGTTGAAGTTAAACTTGTAGTAGGACCCTTTCCGGTATAGGTCATCCGTCCAGTCATAGACGGGTTGTGGCTCTCCCTTCTCGTTGACCTTCTTCAAGTTCGGGTTCGGCATCCGGGAGTGCAAATGATACAAACAAAGCCAAGCTAGAACGGAACCGAACCGAAATTCGGTGGATCGCTTCTTCCGGATCTTGACCAGCCGGAGTGGATGGCGTATGCTAGCCGATCCGCCCATTCGAAAAAGATGGGGCGCTTTCCACTTCTCTGCGCCGCTGGTTCGTAGGATTCTCCACACAGGAGACATTCTGCCAGCGCTAGCTGGTACGGCTGTACCAGCTCATCAGAGTCGCAGCCGAGGATCCAAGCCAAAATGGTGTACAAATATTTGTTCTGAAACCTCGCCAAGGGCATGGGGCCGGTTGGCCACTGTCCAGCTACAAGCGGGGCGTTCAGCTCTGAATTGAGGAAATCCCTCATCCGTTTTGTTTGCGTGAAGCGTCCCGCTTGCTCGCCCAGATTTATCTTTCTGACAATTGTGCTGGAGTCATACTCCAACCCTGGGGCGAAAGTCGGCTGGACAGTCTCCCTGCGCAGCGCGAACAAGGGTTTACCGCTAGAGCTGCAAATCTGCCGGGTAACTGGTCTGTAGTGTCTGACAATCAGGTCTACCAGCTCCGGGCATTGATGGACAGGAGGGCACAAGAATCTGAAAAGGTTGGACTTGTACGCCGCTCCGAAATGGTGAGAGGGCGAAACCTTGTCGCCCAACTCTCCACATTTGTCCGCAGCTTTGTCAGGCTCATAGAAAACGAGCCGTCCACGTATCCCACCAAGTAATTTACCGAAGGTGGTGGGGCTTGCCCACGCTGTACTTTTTTAGGCCGGGACTTTGACTTTCGCTCTGGCGGTGTTTCACTTCTGAAAACACCTGGCCGTGATAAATCCTCAGGTTCGCAACTTTCGCTGGATTGCGCTAGCATTGGCATCTTCCCTCTGTCCATCTCTTCGAAACAGCAATAATTACAAGTTCAGGGCGTCTGCAGCAGATTTCGTTGTCACAGGAATAATCTGCACAGTCCAAGGAATAATCTGCGCAGTCTGGCATGTTTGAATGCATCTGACCCCCTTTTCTAGATAACGACAGCGTCATTAATGCCGCGCAGGAGGGGGTAGGTCGGCTGGAGTTAAGTTTCTTGGGTGGCTGCGCAGGAGAATGTTTGAAAAAGGTACCCCGACAGCCGTGCCATGCTCTTTTTATTGCACTTTTCATTGATGACTGTGCAATCATTAACTTTACCTTAAACGCTGTGCCATGGCTGACGTCACTGCCGCAATCTGGGCACACTGCTCAAGAAAAAACCTTTGGTGCGGAAACCCACTTTAAAACGGTTGCAATGCGCCTTGGGCCCAGCTTGGAATTTTTCGAATATTTTATTCATTTTTTGAACAACTGTCCAAGCTGGCCCAGAAAACAAGGCGCAGTCGGACTTTGCCCAAAGTTGGGCGCGATCCGACTTCGCCAGCGAAGTCGGACTTCGCCCAAAAATCTGGCGCAGTCCGAACTTCGCGCGAAGTTCGCATTGAAACTGTTCCTGCTTTCTTTCCTTTTTCCTTACCGCGCCCAAGGGTTGAGCGCAGTCCGGCCCTTTTGCAACCTTCGGAGGAGAGGCGAACCTTAGAACTTTACGCCTCTTTTGGACCGGACTGTACGAGCTGCGCCTTGGAAATGCAGCGCGTTCGGACTTCGCCAAGTTCGGGCTTCGCCCGAAGTTCGGGCGAAGTTCAAACTTCACGCAAAGTTTGCACTTCGCGCGGAGGTTGTGCGCAGTTCGTACTTCGCGCGCAAGCCGGCCGAAGTCGGACTTCGCGCGCGAAGTCGGACTTCGCTCAAAACTGAGCGCAGTCCGTTCTCTTCGTGCCTTGCAGTTTTCTCTTCATTCAAGCTTCGCATTTTGGCTGGCGCGCAGCCCGACTTCACTGCGAAGTCGGGCAGCGGCCAACACTTAGCCATTTTTTTTTTTTTTTCTTTTTTCTTCACCCAAGCAGCCCGAACTTCGCCCCTTCTGAGGGGCGACAACAGACTTCGCTGCGAAGTCTGTTTTCTCTCCCATGTCGCAGTTAAGCTCAAAAAATAAAAAATTAAAAGCTGAAAGCTGGAAACTGGACACGCTGGAAAACAAAAATGCATAAAGGAAATTTTTTACAAAGAAGGGCCACTCGGGCACCTTCAGCAGCGGTAAATTTTTAAGTGGAACCCGTTAACAGGGATAGGTAGGAGCTGACCCTCCATACCCCGAAGTACATAGGCATTGAACTGGTTCACCCGGGCAATCTGATAAGGGCCCTCCCAGAGGGCATCAAACTTCCCGTGATTGCCCGACTTTGCCTTATATGAGTCCCACTTCAGCACCAGGTCCCCGATTTCAAAAACTCGGGCAGTGGTGCCTTTGGCAAACCAGCCTTGAGTGGTAGCAATATGATCAGTGAAGGCCTGGTATGCACTTTCTCTGTCTTCTTCCAACTGCAGGAGTTGGCACAGTCTGTCGTCCACCGGGTCTCCGCTGCTCCTGTCTTCGTCCAACATCCATAGGGCAGGGATTTCAATGTGAGATGGCATGACAGCCTCTTTGCCATAGACAAGCGCATAGGGGGACGTTCTGATGGATTTCTTGAACGCAACTCTATCCGCCCACAGCGCCCGGTTCAGGAGTAAATGCCAAGTCCGCTTGTTTCTCACAATGGTCCTCCGGATGATTTTCGGGGAGGTTCTTGTTAGTAGACTCGGCAAGGCCATTCCCTCGCGGGTAGTAATTAGAAGACATCTTGTGATAGATGCCAAGTTTGCCAGTGTACTCCGTGAGTACAGCGCCTGCGAATCCCGGACCGTTGTCTGTCACAATTGACTCTAGAACCCCGAAGCGGGTAATCAGGCTCTCAATGAACCTGATGACCGTTTCTTGGTCTGCGTTCTTGGTCGGGATTGCCTCTGCCCACCGTGTGAAGTAATCGGTGGCTGTAAGAATAAACTTGTGTCCGGCAGAGGAATTAGGCGAAATCACCCCAATGAAGTCTAGACCCCATTGCTGGAACGGAGTCTCGGCCTGAATCGGTTGAAGGGGCAGGGGTGCTTTTCTGTTTCTGCCAGCAAACCTCTGGCATTGATCACATTTTGAACAAACCGCATGAGCGTCTGTAAATAGAGTGGGCCAATAGTACCCAACTCTAATTATTTTTAAGGCCGTTGGCCTTGAAGAATGATGACCCCCAGGCATCTCGAAATGAAAATCTCCACGGACCCTGGGCTGGTCTGATTTTCTGACGCACCGCAACAGGATGCCGTCGATGTTTTTGAAGTAAAGCCCCTTGGGGCGAAGAGTGTACTTAAGTGCACCTAGCCGAAATCTCCTTCGTTGTGAGGCGTTCAGGTGATCGGGACATCTTCCGGTGCAGAAAAATCTCACCAGTTCATCTGTCCAATCACTCCCCTCCGATAAGGAGTCGGCTAGGTAGATGCGTGTCGCTGTGTCCTCCCACTTACAGGCGGAGATGCCGGCTACAGCGCTTCGGGCCAATTCCTGACACAAGGCTCGGCCCTCCGATAAGCTTGGTGGGCCGCACTTCGATGTCGAACTCCCGGATTTTTGCAATCCATCCCGCTCTCTTGTGACCCGGTTCTCCTTGTAAGATGAAGCTTCGAACGTCCGGGTGAATCACAAAGACAGTCGTTTTGCTCTGGGAGACAAAATGCCTGAACTTTCGGAGGGATTTCATAACAGCGTGAACTTGCCGCTCTATAAAGTTGTACTTTTCCTCATGCGGCTGAATCACTTGGCTCAGGAACACTATGGGGCGCTCCTCGCCATCGTCTCCCTCTCGAGTCGGGATCGCAGCGTAACTTTCGGGTTCTCCCACTGCATAAAGGATGAAGTCCTTGGAGTAGTCCGGGTTAGTCAACACCGGAGCTTGCACAATTCGAGCCTTGATTTCCTCGAAGGCTTGCTCTCTCTCATTAGTCCATTCGTAAATTGTATCTTTTTTCAGCAGTTCGGCCATAGGCTTGATCACTTGTGCGAAGTCCGGAATGAACTTCCGCACGAAGTTAATCTGACCGAAGAAGGACTGCAGCCCTTTTTTATCGATGGGGGCTGGCAAGCGAACGAGGGCTTCTACTTTGTCAGGGTCAATGGTGAGGCCTTCCTCGGAGATGACATGTCCCAGCAGCTTTCCTTCCTTTACCGCGAAGACAGACTTCTTCGGGTTTATAGAAATGCCGAATTCTCGACACCTCTCAAATATTTGCCGTAGGTGTGAAACATGATCCCCTCGTTGGTGAGAGAAAACAGTCATGTCATCAAGGTAGATGACAATGATCTTATTGAGCAGCTCTCGGAAGGCCAGGTCCATGGCCCTTTGGAATGTGGCACCAGCATTGGATAGGCCAAACGGCATGCGCTGATAGGCGAACGTCCCCCACTTGGTGGTGAACGCCGTCTTATGCTGGTCCTCGTCTCTGACCCAAATCTGGTTGTAGCCGGAAAATCCATCTAAAAGTGAAAATCTCTGGGCTCCAGCAACGATGTGTAGAATCCGGTCGATTTGGGGAAGCGGATAGTGGTCCCCGAGGGAAGCCCGATTTAGGTTTCGAAGTCGACACAGAGACGAATGTCGCCATTCTTTTTCCTCACGGGCACCAAATTCGCGACCCAGGATGAATGTTTGATGGGGTAGATGATCTTGGCCTCCAGCATCTTCAAGAGCTCGGCCTTCATCATGGCTTCAATCTTCGGATTCACGGCCCTCTGCTTCGTCGGAATGGCTTGGCGCCATCCTCTAGCTCAATGGTATGCTGGATGACAGTTCGTCATACCCCTTCAAATCCTCGTAGCACCAGGCCACGATGTCGGGGAACTCTTGACACCGATCCGATCTCGCTCAAGTTCCTCCGACGTGCAGTCTGTTCCGACCTTGATAGTTTTACCAGGTTCAAGTTCCAGGTCAGCATACTGCTTCGGGTCTACTTTGATCCTATGAGATATTGCTCTGTCATTCTGATCAAAGAGACTCTCCAATGTAATCAGTCCTTTTGGGACATGATTATTCCTTAACTGTATCAACCCCTCATATTGCTCGTCATCAGGGTCTCTACCTTCGATTACACAAACTTCGTTAACCAGGAATGTGACGATCTCCTCGTCACAACTGAACACCTGCCAGTGGGTGTCCTTATCAGGCACAGAAGGCCTATAAATAGTGCGAACCGGCTTCGGTTTCTGGACAACGTCATCAGCCGGAACGTACTTGGCTCCAACAGACGCCAGAATGTCAGCGTGTTTGTTTTTCTCACGCGATATCGCCTTGACATTCAATGAGTCGAATGACTCCATCAGGTCCCACACCCGGTTGCGGTACGCTTTAAGATAATGCTGTTTGGAGGCGCACTTGTTCGTAACTTGGTGACACACCAGCTCTGAATCTCCAAAGATCTGCAGGTGTTTAATCCCCAGCCTCTCCGCCTTTCGTAAACCCAAGCACAGGGCTTCGTATTCCGCCAAGTTGTTAGTGCAGCTCCAAGCCAACCTGTAGGTATAGTCCTTCTGGATTCCGGTTGGAGAAACCAGAAGTACCCCTGCACCGGCGCGATTTTTGCATCGCGCGTCGTCAAAGAAAAGCTTCCACACCTTCTCAGGTGCAGGTCCTACTTCCTTTGCAGCTGACAAGTCAAGCCTCTCGGGCTGTACAATGGAGTAACAACCCTGCTCTGTCTCAATTACGGCATTGAAGTCCCGCAAAGAGAACTCATCTTCCAGCTGTAGCACTTCGAAGGCTTGCTCTGTCAGCTCTACTGTCACTAGCTCTTCCCCTGACAACTGGACCATGCAGTCCAACTCACCTCCGGGTATCCTTTCTACTAGGAAGGTGGAAGGCTTCTCATTGAAAATTTTCAGTCTCCTTCCTTTGAAGGGCACTTCCATGTGTGAGTAGTCTAGAGACAGGTACCCGCCCAACTTCGCAGTGAACTCCCGAGAGAGACACATGCCGAAGTAGGGAGCCAGGTCAACAACCACGACCTCTTGGATGACCACGATGTCGAGAGCCTTGTGCAGCCGGATAGGGATGTCCTTTATGACACCAACTGTCTTGACAGGGGTGCCGTCTAATTGCAGCACGCCTTGGCTGCTCCGTGTGTATTCCATCCCGATCTCATCGCAGACGGCCTTCGTCATCACAGTCGTGGAAGCGCCAGAATCCACCATGCAGTTGTGAACTATGTGCCCTTGCATCCGTAAAGACAGATAAAAGGGTGGCGGTCTGTTCTTCCCAGTGGCTGAGACTGTCAAAGGTTGAACCAAGACAGCGGGCTGTATCTGCTTGCCACTCTTCATGTTCTTCAGTGATTCTTGCAGCAGATCCACCTGGCCTGGGAGCAGAAGAGCATCATACATGCTGATTCTAGCAGTTGTTCTTTTCAACTCGTCTACAATCGTCGTAACCCGAGGTACTAGCTCCTTCGCTTGTTTTGCCGGCTCATACTTCGTCCGGCATCGCTGGGTGGCCTCAACTCGCCGTCTCTTGGTCGAGACGAGTACTTCGCCTTCTCCCCGGGCTTGTTCTTTGGTTTCAGCTGGAGGCTGAGGTACGAGTGCTTTAGCCGGAGTTGGGGCCTTTGCTGGAGGAGGCTTGGCTGGAACAGGGGCAGCCTTTGCCGGAGAAGGCTTGGCTGGAGCTTTATCTTTGGATGCCTTCTCCTGGGCTGTGTAGGGCCACAGCCGTTTGTATGGTGGCAGCCCACCGGGCTGCGGTTTTTCTCTTCTTGCATAAACTTGCAAAGGCTTGGCCGCATCTGCAGCTTTCTTTTCTTCCTTGGCGGGCGGCACTAGATTCTCTTCTGGGAGGGCAAAGTTGGCTTCGCCGTCCAGGATCATGTACAGTTCATCGTCCTCTATGGCGCTGCCGGCCAAGGTCTGGATGTAGTGCTGGTGCAGAGTGCAGTCTTCCTCCGAATGCGGGACATTGCACGTAGTGCACCAGTTTACCTGGTCTGAAGGACCAGGCGGGTCTTCTATAGCAGCATTTCTCGGAGGCGGACGCCTCTGCGGCTGGTGCTCCGGGGGCTTGTCTTTCGTCAGCGCCAGGGGCGCATATGGCCTCCTAGGAGCGAGGTCCATCTGGGCCTGCTTCTTCTTCAGGGCGGTCATGTCATTGGACATGGCATGATATCCCGAGGCCAAAGCCCGCACCTCCTGTAGAATTGTGTTCTGAATGCTACTGTCAGGAGGCGGCAATTGTGCCGGTGGAGGCAATGCGGCTAATGGAGGAGGGTTAGAATAAGGTGCGTACTGAGGGGGAGCAGGAAGTGCTGGAAAATGCGGAGCAGGAGGAGGTGGGTGAGGATAATGCAATTGAGGCGGGCCGTAAGGAGTTACGACCGGCGCCGGATTCCACTGCTGCTGGGGTTGCTGCCCTGATGTGGACGGCACACCGCAAAAAGCAGGAGGATATTGGGACCTGGGGAAGTCGGGATGAATGGGTTCCTGAACCCTGGACGGGAGTCTACCGATGGAGATAATGTCAGCTTCAGCTTGCAGGGCAGCCTCGTACAGCGCAGGAAACTTGTCTATTCTGGCAATCTTCAGCAGCAGGCATATGTCTGAGTTAAAGGATCTCAGATAGTAGTGAGCAGCCATGCCGACTGAAGGCCGAAGTTCGCGAGGTACCCATTTCCAGGATCTCGCAAACCTGATGTTAAAATCAGACACCTCCTCTTGAGGATGTCTCTGGATAGCTTGGAACTGATGCAAGAAAGAAGTAGGGTCAGCAGACTCGTTGCATCCTTTCACGAGCCTTCTGGCAAGCTGGGGCCACCCTGTGATGGATCCCTCCGCGCCGATCTCCACCAGTAGAGAAGCTTTCCCCTCAGGGAAAGGGCTAGCAGACGGGTCTTCACACTCTCATCGGTAATGGAATGTAATGCGGCCAGGGCAAAGATGTCCTGGATGTGCTCGTACGCTGTCTTGCCGTAGCCGTCGTATGTAGGAATAGACTTTAAAGCAGCAGGGGGCACAGCTTACTGTCCGACCAAGGCCAAGGGCCCTGTAGAGTCCACCGTCGGGAAGAGATCATCATCATTTTGCTGCTGGGCAGCCATTTCTTCTTCTTCTCCTCCGTCGGTCGTGTACTCAGTGTCGGTACTTTCCGAGGATGCAGGTGCTTCTTCTTCCTTGGCCTCTTCTATTTCGTACTCAGCTCCGCCGACTTCAGCTTCGGCTTCTTCTTGGATTTCAGCCTCGGCTCCGTCGACACGAGCTTGTGGATCCGCCAGCCTGGGAACTTCGCCTCGAGCGTTGATGTCCAGTTCATAAAAGTCAGGCGGGCTTCTTGGATCCCTTGCTTGCCACCTTCTTGTTTGCATGAAGGTGCTGGGACCGGTCTTTCGGACTCAGAGGATTTGTTCATGCAGAGTCGCCAGGTGTTCAGATTTGGAACAGCAATGAAGCGAACACCGGTGCTTCAATTCTGTTGGGGGTGAGAAACTTCCTTGTCTCACCAAGTGCTCAGAAACCACTGTCGCCGCTGGTAGAGACTGATTAGAAAATCTCTCTTCAAATGTGGGACCCTGGTCCCACCGGGCGTGCCAGAGAAACCGTTGGTTACGAATCTGCCATGAGGAAAGGATTTTGGGTTAACGCGCCCAGATTCGCCCTCCAGCATGAAAGGCCGGAAGGAAGAGATGCCTTCCGAGACAATCTCCGGAGAAGGCCGGCTCCTTTTGGGGGGTTTTTATGTTCAAGCTAAGAGTGCAGGAAAGAGATAAATGAACAGAAAGAATTTACAAATGTACTTGGAGTTGGTGGGGGGGAACTAACAGTACGGCAACCAACAATCACCAATACTTACTGCATTATAAATACAAAGCATGACTGAGAACTGCAAAATCTAAGTGTACTTTCTGTACTAAGCAATATACGCACAGCTACAATGGTCCCCTAGCAAACATTCTCCCTACAAGGAGAACTAACAGCACGACAATGCATCAATCACCACTACGTACGGAAACTCAAAACAGAAAGTAACTAAGAGATGTCAGAACCAGGTATATGTGTTATGCAGAGAATTTAACCGCACAGCTACAATGGTCCCCTAGCAAACATTCTCCCTACAAGGAGAACTAACAGCACGACAACGCATCAATCACCACTACGGACAGCAACGTAACACACAACTGATGGAACTGCTACCACGTCTAGTCTATGAAGTTCAGAAGTGCTTGACCATCAAATGCTAAAATAAATTAACAAGCCATGGCACAAACAATGCTAAAGGCGCCTGATCATCAAATGCTGAAATGAATCAACGAGCCATGACACAGGGAAGCGTAAAGCATAAAGCATAAAGAAATAAAAGCAGCAGAATAGAACCAGGCATACAAATTATATTTATAAGCAGAAGCACGGTTACATTGGTTCCCTAACAGACATTCCCCTTCCACACTTTACAATGAAATCATGGTGGGTTTATATAGCCCGAGTCCCTCCCGTTACATTAATGGGCACAAAAGTCCCAGTCAAACAATAGCTGACAAAAGCGGCGAAAGAGCTGCAAATGCTGACCTTTTGTCGGACCGGACTGTACCCGCAGCATGGTCTTCCTGGAAGCTGGACAGCTAGGTGGCGGTGTGTTGGGCAGAACTTCTCGGCAGGAATGCGGGTAGCTGGAGCAGGTGGAACCTCAGATCAGCTTTAAATGAGGTCACTGGCATAGGTAATGCAACCCATGCTCGTCCTTTTGCTCGGCACGTCTTGGCTCAAATCCCGAAGCTGGACACTTGTCAGATGATGGATGATGCTGTTTGACACGTGTCTGCCTTGAAAGGCAGTTTATCCAACTTCGCCTGGGATCAGAGCGTCTCGGGTTGCGCAGGCAGAGAACAGCGCAGTCGGGAAGGCCTTCATGCCTTAGGTGTATTTCTGAGTTTGTTTCCCTACTGCGCACCTGTCAAGGGCGCACTCCGACTTCGCTGCGAAGTCGGACTGCGCACAGGTGAAAACTGGTATCTGCCGCCGTACGGACTTTGCCCCAGCACTTATCATTCTTCTGTCAGCCTGCCAGCCTGCCAGTTACAAGGTGCGCCCAGAAAGAGGGGCGAAGTCGGACTTCACACCAAAACTGGGCGAAGTGCGAACTTCGCACCAAAACTGGGTGAAGTACGCACTTCGCACCAAAACTGGGCAAAGTACGAACTTCGCACCAACACTTAGCCATTTTTCAGGTAACTGCTGTCAAGTTTAAAATTCAACTGAGGGGCTCCAAAAAGGGGGGAAGAAAGAGAATGTAGGAAAGAAAGAGAAAGGGAGAGAAGAAGGAAGGAAAATAGAGGAAGGGGGAAAAGGAAGAGCAGCACTGTTACAAAATTGAAAACATTGCACCCCGTGCAAAATGTGGCAACAGTCAACTAATATCAAGGACTTGGATCAGCCACATGTTGACTTGTCATATCACACTTTACATAAGACAGCCTATCACATTTTGATCCAGTATGTCTTGTTTTAGCACTCTTGTTTTGTCTGTGGACACATGTTTCTGCTGAGTTTGAGATTCACTTGTATGGAAGTTTAGATTTATCCATCCCAAACTTTTTCATCTTGTTTTCAAGATATTTCATTTGGCTTACATGTATTAGTATTTTAGAGTTATGTCTAATTACTTGAATAGCAAGAAAATAGTGTTTGGCATTATTGACCAGTTCATATTCAGCAGTTTTTATTTATTTATTTCACATGTTCCTACAATCCATGAAATTGCTGATTAATATTCTGTCATCAAATTATAATGTAACTCTTTTTTTTCAATGGGTTATAAAATTATAATGCAACTCTTATCAGACATATTACCTTGGATTCTAATATAAATATTGGTATGTGCACATTGTTTTTGAAAACTACTTACAAGCAGAAATGTATCAATATTTCAATGCCATGCATGAGGGGATTTCTTTAGTCTATACCATGATATCTTTGATCTGCAGACCAATTTTTCTTTTCTTGTTGCTGTGAACACTTTTGGCCTGTCCATATACATTTCGCAGGTCCCTATTTATTTTGAATGTTGTCCATCTTATGCCCGTCATGCTGGCAGAGCTAGGAGTGCTTCAATTGATTAGAGCTTTACAACAGGTGAAAATAAGTGGGAAAGGTATTCTTAATCAATCATTTACATTCAAGAGTCTTCTTTACCAATATAAGAGGAACCAATTTCCACATACTATTTTTCACTAGGATCTTCCTTTTTTCCCTAAAATACATGTAGATACCAATTTGACACGTCTACATAAATGCATCTTTGAGTGTTATGTGCGAATGTGTGTGTACAAAGTGTTTTTAATAGTGTGTATGTGGCAAAGCGTTCGTAATAATGTGAATGTAGGAAAGTGTTTCCAATAATGTAATGTAAAGGGGTATTTTTAATGTTTTATGTAAATGAGTAGTTTGGAGATAGTTTGGTAGTTACTGTTGGTTACGAATCTGCCACTAGGATAGGATTTTAATCTATTTACGCCCTAGATTCGCCCAGCAGATTGAAATGCCGGAAGGAAGAAATGCCTTCCGCGCCAATCTCCAGAGGATGCCGGCTTCGTATGTTTTCTCAATTGGGGTTTTAGCTCAGAGTGCAAGAAAGAGATTACAAATTACAGAAAGAAACATAAATATGCTTGTTTCGGGTGGGGAAGATAAGCAGCACAGAAACTAACCAATCACTACTACTAACAACAATCTAAACAAAGTATGTAACAAAAACTATTAATGCTATTTTATCCTATGTATCCTTCACTTTAAGCATTCCAGATATACTTAATCGCCAATACCGATATCCAGAAAGCAGAATAGCAGTAATCAACAATATAAGCAACATGAGGCAGAAACACTTAACAAAGGCAGCATACAAGATAAAGACAATTAATAGAGCCAAGTATATTTTGTATTCAAAAGCAAACGCACAGCTACAGAAGTCTCTTAGCAATATATCTCCCATCCACCCTTATACAATGATATGATGCTGCTATTTATAGCGCAATTTTCCCCCCGATTACAACTTGGGCACAAAATCCCAGACCTGACAAAAGCTGCAAAAGCGACAAAAGCGGCTGATGTTGACCTCTGTGGGTATGGAATGTACTTGCAGCAAGGTCCACCTGAAAACATGGCAGCTACATGGCAATCCGGTAGATGAAACCTCAAGTCAGTTTGAATGAGGGTAGATGCGGTACAATTTGTCAGTTCACGCTCATCTGTCCGGTACCCTAGTGGCACACCTTCTATCACATCTTGACTCAGATCCCCAGACCGAACACCTGTCAACATCTGAAGGAGGGGGAAAAATCATCTTAAAGCTCATCTTTTATTTTTCCATCCCGCCCGACTGCGCACAAAACTGGAGCGGAGTCGGACAGTGCAAGGTGGAAATAGCGCAATCGGGAGGGCCTTCGTGCCTTAGGATCTTCCCAGCAGCATTTTCCTGTTTTCCGCCCGAGTGCGCACAACTTGGTGAGCGCAGCCCGACTTCGCTGCGAAGTCGGGCGGCTCAACACTTAGCTTTTTCTTGATGTCTTCACAGTAAGTGCGCACCTTCTTCAGGGTGCCGCCCGACTTCGCTGCGAAGTCGGGCGGCCCAACACTTAGCCGATTTTTTGCTGTTTTTCAATAAGGCCGCCCAGGTGCGCACGGGATTACGAGCGCAGCCCGACTTCGCTGCGAAGTCGGGCGGCTCCATACTTAGCATTTTTTTGGGCTCAATTCTGACAATACCGCCCAGGTGTGCCAAAGTGGACAAGCGCAGCCCGACTGCGCTGCGAAGTCAGGCGGATTACAAAACTTAGAAGAATTTTGGGCAAAACTTGCCCACTCACAGAAACAACCAAAGACATAGAATGGAAGATGAAAAACGAGAAATTTGATGGCTGGAGAGCAGAAGGGGCATGAGGAAGAAAAGGAAAGAAGAAAGAGGGAAGGCAAAGCAGCATCCTTACAAAATCATGGCACCCCGTGCAAAATGTGGCAACATTCCTGGCGGCACGCAGAGTGTCGAGCTCGCCTCGATGCAACGAACCAGGCCTTTATTCCTTGGGCACAGAGGCACTCCCTGCCCCTGCATCCTACTGTTGCTGCTGCTGAGCCCCCTGCTTGGGCAGCTGTTCTTCCTCTTGTTCACTCTCAGCAGTCTCTTCTTCTGTACCTTCCTCTCCCTATTTCTCTGAGCCTGATTGCTCAGCGCCATTGTCCCCTTCTTGTTCAGCAGGCTGAACCCGCTCACAGACGTGCTCGTAAGCAGCCTTGGCTTGGTCCCAAGCTGCTTCCTGGAAGGGCTCTAAGTCGCTGAGCTCTTTCAGCGCCCTTTTGAATGCCGCGACCATATGCACATCGATGGTGTCATATCTCTCTCCCAGCTCCTGGAGACAAGTATTGATTTTACAAAATTTAGACACCATCTGGGTCACCTATGCCTCTTGGACTGGGTCAGTCCAGCCATCAATCTCGGACGTGTCTGCCTCAAAAACCTGCCAGTCTTGCTTTACTTGCTCCAGAGGCAGAAACTCTCCATCTTTGACAAAGCTCGGGAATCCGAGCATAGACAATGTGTTAAAGGGGGCCAGGCAGATGTTCATTTCATGGTTCAACACATCCAGCATCTTTCTGGAAGCCCTAATCTTTTCAGATTTTTCAAAGTAATTTTGCAAGGTAACCCTTGCATCTGCCCAGTCTAGGGCAATACGTGACATGGGTGGGAATCGGAGGCCTTTGCGCTCATACTCCTCAAGTTTTATCGCCAAGTCTAGCCATCGCCGTGCTTGACGTTCGGCCTCCTCTACTATAGGCTTGCCCTCGGCAGAAACTTCTTGTATTCTGGAAATGAAATCCAGGACCGATAAGGACCTGACAACATTTGCCCTACAACCTGTCAGCAGGCCAACCCTCATTTCTTTGATCTTGTCCTTTGAAAAAGCAAGCAGCCTGAGACGCTTTCTCCTCCAGCAGCGCCTGAGTTTGCTGAAGCTGATTCTGCAACTGGGCAACATGCACCAGCGCTGCTTTCTTATCCTCTACCAACTGATCAGCTGCTTTTTTCTGGGCTGCCGCCTCCTGCTGGAATGCCGCGAGCTGATCCTTCAACTTGTTAACTTCCCCCTAGGCAGACTCTAGCTGCGTAGTCGCCTTGTCTAGATTCTCCTCCAGCTGTCTTAAACTGTTCTGAAGCTGAAACAACTTCTCCTGGACTTTGACGAGGAGATTGTCAGTTCTTCGGCGGATCCCATTAATTTTGTACTCCTCGCTTATATCATCAAATTTCCTTGATCCGGTGCTCATAGTCTGCCTCAATCATCTCCCAGAGGGGCTTCTTGACTTTAGGCACCAACTTCTCCGTTCGGAGCACCCTTCTGTCCAAGTCATACTTGGTGTGTTTTACCGGTATGGCAATCTCCTCGGCTCTTCTCTTCTTCACGCCTTGGAGGAAAGAAACAGAACTCCCTGCGGCCTTTGCAGCTAAGGGCTGATCATCGGTGACTTGCATCTGCTTATCCATCAGCTCCAACTCTGCCAACATGGGGTACGCAGAGGCCAAATCTTCGTCGCGGCATCCTCCCTGAAAACAATGAGGTGGGTGGTACACCAAAAGACAAGGCCGCTCTTGTGGGCGACCGGGACCTAGGGGAAGTGGGCGGCTATTGAGGAGGTGGATATGGGGTCTGGAAGGAAGTATCGACGACGGGTGAGCGGCGTGGGGATGGGGAGACTGCCTCAATGCTAGCCATGGGAGAGAGACCTAGGGTTTGACCCAGGGTTTGGAAAATATTGGGGTCTTGGGCGAAATGGCCAAAGGAGCGAGGGCTACGCTAGGACTGTGTGATGGGTGAAGAGGATGAGACAGCTATAATGTGCCCAGATGCGGAAGAGGAGGGCGTAACAACAGGGCTAGCTGGGGTTTGTTGCACAGGGGAAGAGGACGTACCTGCGTGCTCCGCCTGAGCTGGTGCTTGTATGAGTCCCGCGGCCCAGGCCTCTGCTTCTCCCTGAGGACTATCCTCGATTGAAATTACTTCGCTTGCAGCTGCTCTCGTTCGTGGGGCCCCCACTGTCTGTTGCGCAGCCTCCTTCTTGGGTCGCCTTTCTTTAGTTTTCTCGCTCCTTTTTCTTTTCTTCTGTTTTGGAGCGGTTGTTTGCTCGGGAGGAGCAGAAACGGTTGATACGTCAGGGGTTGGGGTGCCCACGGTAAATTTGTACTTGGGCCTCGTTGGATCTGTGGCCTCTCCCTACTGCCTCGCTGGCTGACCCTTCGGGCTCCTCTTTTTGTGACGACTTTTCAGGTGTTGAGGACAACATTGGGCCCACCTCTTTGCCTTTTGGCACTTTGCTGCTGGACGACTTCCGAATGGGCAAATGCTGAGGAGGGGACTTCCTTTTATATCTTTTCCTGGCGCCTAGGGGAATGTAATCTCGGAATGCGAACAGCTCCCATTTGCCAGCGTATTTATCATACAAGTTGGAAAACTCATCATCTATAGCCAGCGTCTTTTTCTCTGACTTATCGTGTCGCATGCAACACCTCATCTTCCAGCATTCAATGATTTTGTCTTTAGTCCAGCCCTCGCGAACCTGACATTAAAGTTTGATATCTCCTCTTGCGGATGGCGCTGAATGCTTTGAAATTGGTGCAGCAACGAGGAGGGATCAACGGACTCATTGAATCCCTTAACTAGCCTTCCAGCTAGTTGGGGCCATCCCGTGATAGTCCCCTCCGGCAAGGATCTCCACCAGTAGAGAAGCTTTCCTTGCAGAGAGAGAGCTAACAGTCGGGTTTTAACACTCTCATTGGTGATAGAGTGCAGTGCAGCCAAGGCCAAAATGTCTTGGATGTGCTCATATGTTGTCTTCCCCATGCCGTCATAGGTAGGAATGGACTTTAAGGCAGCAGGCGGGACAGCTTCTTGTCCAGCTAGAGCAAGAGGGCCTATGGAATCAACAATTGGGAAGAGGTCATTATCATTCAGCTGATTCTGGGCAGCCATGTCTTCTTCCTCTTCTTCGAGCTGATCAGTGGTGTAGTCAGTATCAGTACTGTCTGAAGTTGTGGGCTGTTCTTCAACTTCGGCCTCCTCAACTTCTTCAATCTCTTCCACTTCAGCTTCTATTTCAGCTTCAAATACATATGCTCAAACCTATCGTCTTGGTGAGCTTGGTAGTCAGCCAGCCTTACGCGTTCTCCAGCAGCGTTGATGTCAATTTCGTAAAAATCAGGTGGTTGTCCTGGATTCCTTGCTCTCCACCTTCTTGTGTGCATGAAGGCGTTTTTGATATTGGACCAGTCTCACGGACTCAGAGAATGTTCAGGTACCGCAGAGTCGCTAGGTGTTCTGATTTAACAGCAATGAAGCGAACATTGATGCTTCGATTCTGTTTTGGGATGGGAGACTTTCAGGTCCCACCGGGTGTGCCAGAGAAACTGTTGGTTACGAATCTGCCACTAGGATAGGATTTTAATCTATTTGCGCCCTAGATTCGCCCAACAGATTGAAAGGCCGAAAGAAAGGAATGCCTTCCGCGCCAATCTCCGGAGGAGGCCGGCTTCCTATGTTTTCTCAATTGGGGTTTTAGCTCAAAGTGCAGGAAAGAGATTACAAATTACAAAAAGAAACATAAATATGCTTGTTTCGGGTGGGGAAGATAAGCAGCACAAAAACTAACCAATCACTACTACTAACAGCAATCTAAACAAAGTATGTAACGAAAACTATTAATTCTATTTTATCCTATGTATCCTTCACTTTAAGCATTCCAGATATACTTAATCGCCAATACCAATATCCAGAAAGCAGAATAGCAGTAATCAGCAATATAAGCAACATGAGGCAAAAACACTTAACAAAGGCAACATACAAGATAAAGACAATTAATAGAGCCAAGTATATTTTGTATTCAAAAGCAAACGCACAGCTACAGAAGTCTCTTAGCAATATATCTCCCATCCACCCTTATACAATGATATGATGCTGCTATTTATAGCGCAATTTTTCCCCTTGATTACAACTTGGGCACAAAATCCCAGACCTGACAAAAGCTGCAAAAGCTGACAAAAGCGGCTGATGTTGATCTCTGCGGGTATGGAATGTACTTGCAGCAAGGTCCACCTGAAAACATGGCAGCTATGTGGCAATCCGGTAGATGAAACCTCAAGTCAGTTTGAATGAGGCCAGATGCGGTACAATTTGTCAGTTCACACTCATCTGTCCGGTACCCTGGTGGCACACCTTCTATCACATCTTGACTCATATCCCCAGACCGAACACCTGTCAGCATCTGAAGGAGGGGGAAAAATCATCTTAAAGCTCATCTTTTATATTTCTATCCCGCCCGACTGCGCACAAAACTGGAGCGCAGTCGGACGGCGCAGGGTGGAAACAGCGCAATCGGGAGGGCCTTCGTGCCTTAGGATGTTCCCAGCAACATTTTCTTCTTTTCCGCCCGAGTGCGCACAACTTATTGAGCGCAGCTCGACTTCGCTGCGAAGTCGGGCGGCTCAACACAGCTTTTTTCTTGATGTCTTCACAGTAAGTCCGCCCAAGTGCGCACCTTCTTCAGGGCGCCGCCCGACTTTGCTGCGAAGTCGGGCGGCCCAACACTTAGCCGTTTTTCTGCTGTTTTTCAATAAGGCCGCCCAGGTGCGCACGGGATTACGAGCGCAGCCCGACTTCGCTGCGAAGTCGGGCGGCTCCATACTTAGCATTTTTCTGGGCTCAGTTCTGACAATACCGCCCAGGTGCGCCAAAGTGGACAAGCGCAGCCCGACTGCGCTGCGCAGTCGGGCGAATTACAACACTTAGAAGAATTTTGGGCAAAACTTGCCCACTCACAGAAACAACCAAAGACATAGAATGGAAGATGGATAGAATGGAAGATGGAAAACGAGAAATTTGATGGCTGGAGAGCAGAAGGGGCATGAGGAAGAAAAGGAAAGAAGAAAGAGGGAAGGCAAAGCAGCATCCTTACAAAAATTTTAAGACATGGCACCCCGTTCAAAATGTGGCAACAGTTACCAACAGCCTACAAGTCCCATTATAAGCATGCATCTATGTGAGAGATGCAGGAGTTCTTCTTGTTGTTGGCCGAATTGTATTGTTGGCCAAGGTTTGCTTGTTGAAGTATGATGTACTGTAGATGGTTATGTAGGATACATACTGCAGATAGTTGTGCATAGTGTATTCTTTGTATTTGTAAGTTATTCCCATTTTGTATTTTGTTTATTTAAGTGGTAATGGAATTGTATTATTGTGTTGTGTTCCATTTCTACATTCTGGAGTTGTTGCCTGTTCAAAGTAAGGTCACATTTGGTGACATGGAGTTGTGATGCTCGAGAAGGTATGCAACAACAATGTGATGATTACATTATATCCAACAAACGACGTAGTTTCCCTTCGAAAGAGGGAAGATTGGAGGTTGCAATAGAAGAAGACAAACTTTTTTTTTTACACTAACAAAGGTGCAAAGTAGACGTACAAGTGGATGTGCAACCAGATGCACAAGTAGACATGCAAGCGTATGTTCCCAAAGGAGATGCACAAGTGTTCGTGCATGAAGGATACATGTAAGTGTTTGTGCACAAAGGAGATGTGCAAGTATTCATGCAAGAAGGAGATGCAAAAATGCTCATACATGAAGAAATGGAAGTGTTTGTGTGGAAAGGTGACATATGACTGTATGTGCATGAAGAAGACATAATGCATGCCGACAAAGAAGTTTGCATAAACGAAGATGTTCATATAGACATGCATGCTAGCGAAGAAATCTGCATGAGTGTATGCATAGACAAACAAGTGCACATTAACCTGTGTAGAGGCGATGAAGACGTATGCATAGATGGATGAATTCTCATAGGCACAAACATGCACCCAAATGAACGAGTACGCACAGGAGTGTGCAGATATGGAAGTTTGTGTCGATGAAGTTGGGTGTGATGAAGATGACAAGAAGTTTGACGGAGGGGAAAACCTAGTTTAGCAAGAAAGGTTGGGAGTGGTTGGAGCAAGTGGTGTGGTAGACAATACACATGACAAATGTTTAGCACCAAAACAATTGCAAGTTGGTGTTTTATGGTGAGTGGGATGGGAGTCCGACATTGGAGCAAATGCAAGATGGCATGTCCAACAGTGCATGTGACGAGAGTCCAAAAATAAAGCAATTGTATGTTGGTGTGCTCGATGGTGTGTGGAATGGGAGTCCAACATGAGAGCAATTGCAATGTGGTGCGTCTGAGGATGCACTTGACAAGAGTGAGACATGCAAACAACCATTGCCTATGCCAAATCAACCTGTCACAACAACGATAAATTTTGGCATATCATGCAAGTGTCCTAGCATAGTTGAGAAAATCAGAATCGGCAAAGAATCGACATTTTTAAAAATCGGGAATCGGCAAAAAAATCGAGGAAGGAATCGGCAAAAAAAAAACCCGAAGGAATCGGAAATTTTCATTGAAAAAAAGTTATTTTCATGTATATTACCATGAATTAACATTATGCAAATCAAATATTATAATAAAGTAATAATTCATGTCGAGACATCATACAAGGCTCAAGCTTTAAGTACACATGAAAGTGACAAAACACATTTTGTATTGCTTATAATATGAAAAGGTACAAAGTTACAAGTAACGACAAAGAAAGAAAGGTTTCATTTTTTATATGCCTGTACATGGAAACAAGTAACAACAAAGTTACAATCACTTGAAAAAAAGGATAAAAAACCTAAACCCTAAACCAAAAGGCTAGGGTTTAGGGTTTAAAATTGAAACACTGATAGCTGAAAAATGGGCTTATATACATAGTTATTAGGCAGCAATATTTACTTAAAGAGAGGAGGAAAATAAAACCTAAACCCAAAACCCTAGGGCCTAGACTAGGGTCTAGGGTTTAAACTTATAGTTCAAAGTTCAAAGTTTCAAATTCAAACATTAACAGCTGAAAAATGGTCTTGCATACATAGTTACTAGGCAGCAATATTTACTTAAAAAGAGAGGAAAAAAAAACAAAACCCTAAACCCAAAACCCTAGGGCCTAGGGCTAGGGTTTAAACTTCAAAGTTCAAAGTTTCAAACATTAACAGCTGAAAAATGGGCTTGCATACATAGTTTTTTTTTAATTGGTTATATGGGATTGAAACGGGCCCCACCTGTATTACATCATCACCACATAGTGGTATTACAACAAAGCTTGGATATTATCTATGTATCATTTGACAATATTTGAACCTTGGTCTCCTCTTTAAATATTGAGGAATCTAACCGGTTGAGCTAATGCCACTTGATTGCTTGCATACATAGTTATCAAGCAACAATATTTACTTAAAAAGAAGAAGAAAAAATAAAAACTAAATTTTAAACTTCGAAGTTCAAACATTAACAACTCAAAAATAGGCTTGCATAAAAAAACCCTAAATCGGCCCGTAGCCTAAAAAGCACTTGCAGATTTTTTGATGTTTTTTTTTTATTTTTTTCAAAAAATCTTTGCATCGCCGATAGTTTGCTGATTGCATTGGCATTTTAAAAAATCGGGATTCTGCCGATTTTTTGCCAAATTTCTCAACTATATTTCGCAAGTTTCAAGATGTTGAATATAGAAATGGAATACAACTTATTACAACACAATTCCATTCCCACATAAATGAACAGAATATACAATGTGAATACCTTACAATTACAATGCTTACATTGTGCACACAATACATATCAGATGGCCTGGTACAACAGTTCAAATGATCTAGCATAGCAGTTCAGACGGTCTGACACAAAATTCAGATTATCAAGCACAACATTTAGACTGTCTAGAACAACATTCAGACGGCCCGACACAAGTATCTCATGAATACTTTCTTGGTTATAGACAACTTCTACTACCATGTGCAATGCCAATGTACAACACTATAGAAATGAAATACAACATAATGCAACACAATTCCATTACCACGTAATGAACAAAATATACAATGTGAATAACTTACAATTACAATGCATACACTGTGCACACAATATATCAGACAACTTGGCACAACAGTTCAGACTGCCTGGCACGGCAGTTTAGACTGCCCGATGTAGCATTCAAACTGCCTAGAACAACACTCAGACTATTTAAAACAGCATTTAGACTTGCTAGAACAACACTTAGACTGCCTTGAATAGCACGCAAACTACATGTAACAGCATTCAGGCTTGCTCGAACAGCACTTAGATTGCCTGGAACAACATTCAGACTTGCTAGAACAGCACTCAAACTTGCTAGAACAGCACTTAGATTGCTTGGAAAAGCATTCAGACTGCCTAGAACAGCACTCAGACTGCCTAGAACAGATTCGAACTGCCTGACACTAGTATCTCACAAATACATGCTTGGTTACAGCCAACTTCTACTACCACATGTAATGCCAACGTACAAAACCAGCCTTGATACAACCTTTAATATCATGCCAACCTTGATATCCATGTACCATACCAACAACACAAATGAATGAGGGAGGGGTTTTATTTATACAACTAAGGAGGTAGTTGCATCCTCCAACTTACTAACTACTTGACACCTCATCATTTTCTTATATTATGTGGCATGCGTTTGACTTACATTTACATTTCATTTCATGACTCACTTTATGACTAATGACTTATTTGTACATAACTAATACTTCACTTAACATTATACATTGTCACATACAATATTACATCACAACTTTATAACATCAACTATATCAAAACTCTTAATGTGTGCGTACTTGACTCCCAACATACTTATTTATTGATTATGCAGACGTGCGAACTCGCCTACCTACAAGCAACAACCTTGATACCAACCTTCAATACCATGCCAACCTCTCCTTCCATGCCAACCACTCCTTCCATACCAACCACACGAATGAGGGAGGGGTTTTATTTATACAACTAAGGAGGTAGTTGCATCGTCCTGACACCTCATCATTTTCTTAAATTGCATTTGTTGTGCATTTCATTTCATTTCATCTCTTAACTACAAGAAACTACGCAACAACTAACCATTTCACGACTTGTCAGTACATGACTAATCCTTCACTTATCATTGCATTATTGATTATTACATGAAATATTGCAACATTATCAACTATCTCGAAACTCTTAATGTGTGCATACTTGACTTCCAATGCACTTATTCATTGATTACGTAGACATGTCAATTTGCCTTCCTACAATGAAACAAAGGACCCAATCAAGCATTGGAAAGTCTTCCTCATAATGTGGAAGGCCAATGGGTAGAAGAATGAAGCAAACTGGAGGAGGTTATTCCTTGCAACATTTCATGGAATCACAGACTAGTATTGAGATTGCCAAAGGGTGAGAACCAAACTTGGGAAGAGTTGTGCAAAGCTTTTGTGAAAGAATTTTGGTTGTTCCACAATTTCGGTGAGGTTATTGCTGAAATTTATAAAATGGAATAGGGTGAGATAGTCTATTCGGTCCTACAACCAGAGGTTGAGTTAGTTATTTACATATTTGGAAGTGGATCCATGAGATGCATTGAAGAAAAGGCGGTTCGTGGAGGCCTTTTTCTTATATACCAAAAGAAGATCAGGGTGGTCCGTCCAACATCATATCACAAGGCCTTGAACTTGGAAAGCAATGCAAGGACGTCATGTTAATGAGGATGAGAGCGACCCTAAAAATGGAAGTGACTCTAATGTTGAGAGTGACTTTGACAGTGAGAGTGATGATTTTGAGAATGAGAGTAACTTAGAGGATGATTTGAAGGCATCATCCAAATGTTGGGGGTGAGAAGTCAGTGAAGAAAATGACTCTGAAAATGAGAGCAATGAGAACAATGACTCCATGGATGAGTGCGATGCAAAGAATGCGTGTACAAACATTAAAGCATCACTGCGGGTATGTGCAGCATAGAGGGAGACTATACCAAGGAGGGATGCCATGAATGCTGTGATTCGTGACGGCTGCCAAAGAATTAGAAGATGTCGAACCGAGCATGATATAGAGGGAAGACCCATTGTGTAGTGTTGGTGATTCCAATTGTGGGGGCACTTTGTACGTGAATGTGAAAGTACTGAGAGTTGAGATGAACCAGTGATGTGTAGAGGGTTCAAAAAGCTAAGTCACAACCCTAACCAAAATGCAAAGGAGGTGAACTTGATGAACTTGATTCTAATTGAGGAGGTGAACTTGATTACAATCGAGAAGGTAGAGATTGTGCACATGTTGAGGTTCCACAGGAAGGTGTAGACAGGCAAATTGATATGTCTGCACTTAGTGAACCAATTTTGGTATTCTATGTTATTTTGTAGTTGTACACAAAGTGTTTGATGAAATGTGTGTACATATATTTAATAATGTTATAAAGTGGCAATGTAATATTGTACGTAATAATAAAGTGATGTTAAGTCATTTATGTTGACAAAATTATAAGTTATAAGCAAGTTTGTCCTGTAGTGGGAAATGTCATGTAAATGCAAGATTAAATGCATATGAAATGTAATTGAGGGAATGATGAGGTGTGAGGTAGTTGGAGGTTAACTAACTTTTGTTGTATAAATAAGCCCTCCCCTCATTCATTCCGGAGGATGTTGGAGCATTGATGTTGGCAAGATGTTGGACAAGCATTGATATGTGAGAGGGAATGTTGTTGCATAACTATGTAGGGCATAATGCAACGGGTTATGGAGGCAGCCATGAAGAGTATTCTACACAAGGGTTGCAGATTGTAATGTTGTACTGTATATGCCATTGTTAATATAAAACTGCTTGTATTTATTTGTCATCTGCTATTGTTGTTGTTGATATTGCTGTTATTGTTGTTTTGTGCATTGTTATTGCTAATGACTGCAGATCTGTAGAATTATTTAAGTAGAAATGGAATTGTGTGTAAGCATGTTAAATTTCATTTCTACATTCTGGCGCCATTGCTTGTACGAATTTGGGTCCAATTTGGTGACATGGAGTTTTGAGAAGCAAAACCCTTGCGAAGATGTGCAACGAGAACAATGGAGTGCAGCCAAAGAAGTAGGTGAAGACGCACTAGATTTGTTTGTTGATGCAGATGAAGGGCCATCCAATGAAATGTGCATAACAGATGTGCAGACGAGATGCAAAAATGCAGATGAAGACTGCAGATCGAGAATTTGCGCACACAGAAGCTTCAATCACAAACGTAGAAATTTCAGTCACAGACGGAAAAATTTCAGTCATAGACGCAAGATTTGCAGACATGGGGATTTTCGTCGTAGATGTTACTGATAGAGAACCTAGAGTTTGAGAAGTTGCCATCAACCGTCAGACTGATGGAAAAGGTGCAGTCAACCATCAGGTTGACGACATAATAAGATTAGAGGGAACCCGTCTTGAAGACGGCTGCCCAAGATTGATCCGTCTTGCAAATGGCAGAATCCGTCTGGAAGACGACTGCCCAGGACTGATCCATCCTATAGACGGCAGAATCCGTTTGGAAGACGGTTGCCCAGGATTGATCCGTCTTGTAGACGACATAATCCGTCTGGAAGATGATTGCCCAGGACTAATCAGTCCTGCAGAAGATGACTACCCAGGACTAATCCGTCCTGCAAACGACAGAGCCTATCCTAATAACGATGAATTAGGCAAAATTATTCTGGATGTTAGTAGGACTAATGGAATCAGTCTCGATGATGGAATCAGATTGGATGATGGCAGGATGAGCAGCCGTTGGGATGACGGCAGAGGATGCTGCCATCAGTCAGATGGCAGGATGTGTTGTCATCAGTAGGATGACTTGACGTCAGGACGTTGTCACCAAGGTCATCAGAGGGCAAGGTGTTGTCAGAGGGATGATCAGATCGAAGACTGTCCTATAAACCCAGTGCAACAATTGATGAAAGGTGTCGATAAGAAGTTGTATGCGGACGCTGAATGTTTGGTGTTGAAGCAATTGCGAGTTGTGGTGGGACATGAGTCCAACATCGGTGCAACAGATAGATGGCATGTCCAACAGTGCACGAGACGGGAGTCTGGCACTAAGGAAATTGCAGGTTAGTGTGCTCGATGGGAAGCGGGACGAGAGTCCAACATCGGAGCAACTGCAGGTTGGAATGTTTCATGGTAAGAACGCGACAAGAAATTGCATATTGGTGCACCTAATGTTGTGCATAAGGGAGCAATATGCCAAGAATCACTGTCGAGGTTAAGTCAACCTGTGAAACCGAAGGCCAATTTAGGCATATTGTGTAAGTGTCCATTATTTCATGGAGAATCAAGAGCAGACCCAGTAAGGCATTGGAGAATCTATCGCATGATGTGGACAGCGATTGGACAAAACAATAAAGCAGAATCTATCGCATGAGAAACTTATGTGATATGCCCAAATTGATCTTTTTCATGACAAATTGATTTGACACTATCAATGGTTGTTTGTATCTCACCCTCTTCATGCGCATTATCAGGCACACCACATTGCAATTGCTCTCATGTCAAATTCTTGTCCCGTGCACCATGAAACATACCAACTTGCAGGTGCTTTGATGTCGAACTCCCATCCTGCTCACCATTAAGCACACCAACCTGAAGTTGCTCTAGTGCCAAACTCTTGTCTTGCGCACTGTCGAACAACCATATTCCATTTGCTCTAATGTTGGGCTCCCATCCTGCTCACCATATGATACATCAACTTGCAATTGCTCCAACGCCATACATTTTTCACACATTCTTTCCGCCACACAACTTGCTCTAACCACTCCTAGCCTTTCTTGCCAAACCAGGTTTTCTCCTCCATCAAACTTGTAGTCAGCATTGTTACGTCCAACTTCATCGACGTGAACACGAACTGCCATAACTACATGTATGGCTTCACATATGCAAGCTTGTTTGTCTGCATGTAAGTCTTTGCTTGTGTGAATTCATTTGTTTGTGCTTGCGTCTTCGTCATCTCTACATATGTTATCATGCAGTTGTCTATCTTCATCAACGTGCACTTCCATGTCGGCACGCACATCTTCACTCGTGCAAACTTCTTTGTAGACATGCACACCTTCATCAATGTGCACTTCCATGTTGGCACGTGCCTCTTCACTTGTGCAAACTTCCTCATTGACACATACATCTGCTTATGCTTGAACTATAAATCATCGTCTTGCATGACCACTTGCACTTCTCCCTCATGCATGAACACTTGTACATCTCCAACTTTGCTATCATGGTTGTTGTCATGTAACACTATCATCACATAACACCTTGCCATCATATAACTCTGTCATCATGAAACTCTCCATTGTCATTTAACTCTTTGCGCACAAATCCTTATGCATCTCCTCTATGTGTGTCCATTTGTGCATTTGGTTGCACATCCACTTGCACATTTGCTTTGCCCGTCAGCCCTTCGTCAGCATTAATAAATAAGTCTATGTCTTCTTCTATTGTAACCTCCAATCTTCCCTCCTAAGGGAATCTACTTTGTTTATCGGTTGCATCCCATTGTTGCCATTGCGTACCTTCCTAAGTGATTTGCTTGTCACCAAACTTGACCCAAATTCGAACAAGCAATGACGCCAAAATGTAGAAATGGAATACAACACACTATAATACAATTTTGTTACCACTTTGATAAACAAAATATTCAATGGGAGTACTTACAATTACAAATGGATACATTGTGCACACAACATGTATCCTACACAACTATCCGCAACACATTGAACTCTGACGAACCATCAACAACACACTTCAAACAACAACATGCACACACACTCTTAGATACAAATAGGTAGATGGATGATAGATCATCATGTATTTGGGAAATGTAAGGGGTCTACTTGTACTATTCTTGGGAAGGGGGAAGTAGTTGCCAAATTTCACAGCTTCCTTGTACCTAATGCTAACTACTTCGACACAACACTTTTGATTACTTGACATCATAATTACATGACATTTGGATTACATGTACATTCTAATTACATGTATGCTCATTTCATCAAACACTTAGTGTACAAACTACAAAATGACAAAACTTCATTCATTGATTATGCAAACATCTCAATTTGTCTGCGTACAAGAAGAACGATACAAAACATTCACGAGGTGTTGGGTGCAAGTGATGAAGTGAGTGACACAAACGATGAAGTAAATGATGCAGACGATGAAGAGGGAGGTTGTTCGATATTTGATTGTCTAATAGGGCCGTCTAAAATTTTAGACTTGAGCTGTCTAGACCCAAGCCCATGCTGTCATGACTTGGGTTGTCTAAGCTGGGACCCAAGCCATCTAGCCCAAATTCAAAGTGCTAAGTGTTGAAGGGTGTGAGCCAAGGTTTTACCAGAGCAAAACCATTTTGAAAGAGGGAGGAGGAAGCAACAATTATTCTAGAGAGGAATCCACTCTCTTAAAGCAAGAGCTAGGATATTGTAGTAGTTGATTACTACCATCGCTTCCAAAATGAGTTTTGTCACTCAAAACAGGATAGAGGATGTGGAGGGAGCAGGTCGAAACTTCACAGACGCTTTGCTTCGGGCATATTCCATTCCTCAGAATGCTCCTCTTAGCAAAGCACCCCTCACCAGAGCACCCTGCTCGTTGAAGCACCTTACTCGTGCTTTGTCATGTCTAATTTTAGCAATGGGATAAGGATGATGTGTCACCTCGTAATTATCATTGGGTACATTGTATGGAGTCCATTTTGTGCCTACAGGCTCAAGTATAAATAAGATTTGAATGCTCATTGTAATGTTCTTTTGGCCTTTGAACCAATACTAGAGCTGCTTTTCAGAGTAGGATTGTAAAACACTCAAATTGTAAAAATCAATAAAGAGTTGTGTGTGGCATTCATATGTGACGGTCTTTGACCTTTTGCTTTATGTGTGAAATCAGCGACTCTACTCTCCTTTCCATTGTTAGTCCTCTTTGATTGTTGTCGCAGGTATTCGAAGATCTTACGTTTTGAAGTTATTTGGTTTCTATTGAAAATACCAAATCCACCAGATCTAAACCTCAGTACGACCTTGGCCGTATATTGCATTTCTCTTGCACCCTTACTCCAATGAAGTAGATTAGATTCATTTTTTTTGCATTTCTAAATCAATTTGCTTTTTTGTTTTCTACGTGTTTTAGATTAGTCTCTTTCTTTATTTTCAGCATTCGATAGAAGGTAAAAGGAAACAGACTTCCTATCCATTTGTTGAACTGTGGTCACGAGCATAAATTGCAGTTATGGCATGCCCGTTGGGACACAAAGGTACGATTTGAATACAAAATCAATTTTACTCCACCCACACATAATTTTGCAGATCTGCACAAGTATACAACACATCCTTTCAAATTTGCAAAAAGGGTTTTGTGTTACACTAACATGCACAAAACCCATAAATCTTTTTTTTTGCATTGAAAATTTACAAGTTGCTTTTCAGTTCAGCTTTCTTAATCTCATTTATAATTGCCATGCAAATGGCAACTCCATTTGTATTTATCTAGAATCTTGCCTAACTTGTGTTTCATGAACTTTGTTTTTCTTAGGAAAGACCAAAAGTGGCGGTGAGTGAAGACAAGGAAGTAAGAGAAAACAAGCTCACTCGCCGAAGTGCCTTGCTCGTCCAACACCCTGCTCTTGGCAACATCCCGCTCGTCAAGCACCCTGCTCCCAACAACGCCCCACTCGTCGAGCACCTTATTCCCAACAATGCCCCACTCATTGAGCACCTTGCTCCCAACAATGCCCCACTCGTTGAGTGCCCCACTCTCGATAGCGTCTAGCTCTGGAGCACCTTGCTCACTGGAGTTCCCTGCTCTTTTGCGCCTCATTTTAGTGCTCCCTATATTTCATTTGCTTCTCCCTTTGAGCAATACACCTTGTTTTCCGTTCCCGTTCTATGCAATTTTCATGTTTTCTCCTATTTCTTCATTCATGTATACCAAAACGCCCCAATAATGTCAGGAGTGTCCTGGTTATTGAATCATCAAATCCTTCAATAGTTCGCTTATGCCCCTACAAGACCACCTATATACCTAGTGTCACATGAGCAGGGGCAGTATGGTCAACTTGTACAATATGAGCAAGTACCTCAACTATATCCATTCATTCACCAACAAAACCTTGCAACATTCCCTTAACAAGGATACTGTACCCATACAACCCAAATGCCCACCTTGTAGTTCCAACACCCTTCCCCACAACAGTTGCCCCAATATCCAATGTTTCTCCAAAATCCCTAATGTCAACTAGTCCCTCAAGACCAACAAGAATTGCAAATGCAGCTAAACGAACTCAAGCATATGGTTTCAACTCTTTAGTCACTCTATACACAAGAGTATGAACTCGATGAAGGGAACATGTTGATTCCTCAACAGGGAGATTTTCAGATGGCTGATCAAAGGAACTAGCCAGTACCCCAACATGAAAATTTTTAGATGACTGATCAAGCACAAAACTATATGGTGAATCAGCTGACTGTATTTAGTCAACCAATGACTTATCAACCTATGATGAGCCAACCAACAATGAATTAACTGGTTGTACCTCTAGATGATGCAATGCAAGTCCATGTATTCTCAATGGGCAAAAATTGCACATTTTCCCAAAGTGTTGTCATGTAGAGTAACCACTCTAATGGGTTGATAATTCTTGCAGGAGATTCCCTGCTCGGATAGAAGAGGAGAATCTATAGAAGTCATGAAGGCAAATCCACAACTAGAACATGAGACTGTTATATTGGTCCCTATTGAAATGATATAGAAAGAAGGAAAACCAAAGAGACTAGAAGAGTCATCAGACAAGTCCTTGTTGGTGGAAGCTTTTCCCTTACTTGAAGCAGAAATTCTCGAAGAAGGCTACCAAATTGGTGCAACATCTTGTGAACCAAAAAGGGAACTTGAAGTGGAGAGTGAAAATTTGGAGGATGAGGATTTAGAGGTCAAAACAGAATATGGGGCATGCTTTTTTTCGCTAGAAGAGGAAGATCCTATAGGAGTAATGGAAGCAAATCTTCCTCTTGATGAAACATTAAGTTTTGTCCTAGAGGAGAAAGAATATTCAAGTCCCAAGAGCGCCCACTAGAGCTCATGTGAAAGAACTATGCAAAGCAATAGGGAGATCATAACTTTAAAAATAATGTGGTTCCCCATGATTTTGGGGAGTAAGGTTTAGATAGGGCTCACATTCCAATATTTCAATGTTGTGGAGAACAATAGCAGGTTTGTTGATTAATGACAAGAGGGATTGCTATTGCTAAATAACAATTTGTTATTTGATCACACAAGACCAAAGGCCTCAACTTGCTCTTCTCTTTTTTTTTCTCTGACTTCATTTAAAAAGAAAGGAAAGAAAGAAAAGCACAAAGTGCCACTAATTATAAAAGGGGGAAAAGTGAATTTTAGAATTTTCTTTTACTTCTCATCCTCCAAGGGCTTCCATTTCTGTTTAGAAGAGTTCTTTTGCTGCCATTAATCCACTCAACAGATTCAGATTCTGCAAAGGACCTATTTGAGTACAAGGGAGAAAAAAATGACATAGTTTCAGATTTCAAGAACAGTACCCGTGCTGCAGTTTTCAGCAGCCCAAGGGTTTTGAGAAGTTCCTTGGCTGCCATCAATCCTCTCTACGAAAGACCCATTTGAGAACAAGGGAGAAAGATATGGCACACAGTTTCAGATTTCAAGAATGATGTCTATGGTACATTTTTTAGCAGCCCAAGGATTTGGAGACATTATTTTCGCTGCCAACAATCTACCCAACGGATTCTGATTCTGTGAGAGACGCATTTGAATACAGGCAAAAAAAAGCTCAACCCATGTTTCGTTTTTGGAAGAAGACTCTTAGAAAGTTTTTTTTTTTTTGGCAATGCGAGGTTTTGTCCTCTAGAGCAACTAATCACAATGAAGTAGGCAACCCTGTTTCTAGACCGCCCCACTTGCTGAGCATTCTACTCCCGGAGGGTCTTGCTCGCGATTGTGTGCCTCACTTTATTGGTGAACCAATCCGATCTGCCAAAGTATATCTCACTGGCAAGAAGATCCTACACTGCAATATGGACACAACCAAGTCAACCCCAAGAGAGCTGATAAAGAAAGAGGAACGTTGGCAAGAAACGAAAGCCAATAGGAAAAACCCATGGGGTCACATATCATGATCCACACTTTGGTGTGCATGAAGGAAAATAACAATATCCTCCTAGTGTAGATAGGGAATTGACTCTCTGACAATATAACTTTGGTCCACAAACCGATTCATGGTCTATCAACAGACTATGGACCTCTAGACTAGCAAAATTCCTAGTGCGCCAAGTGCGGGAGTACCCAAAAATCACAGAATTTTGCGCTTGGAGGTATGACAGTAAAAATAAGATGATTCAAATCCCGGGAGATAAGCATGAAGCATCAATTCAAATTTCCACAGAGGCCATCAGGGAGATGATGTGTGTCAAAGCCACTGATGAACAATGAAAAGCTTTCTACCCCAAATCAAACATAGTATACCATGAAAGTTTTGGAAAGGATAGATGGGTTGAGTTCTTGAGACATAGCTAGAAAACCCTCAACACATAGATGGCCCTGTATGGGATAGCTATGCTACTGGGATAGTATGATGACAAAAGGGTGTGGTAGGATCATGTAGCAATCCTAAGTGTGGTTTAGGAATACTCTAGTCTACCTTATACTATAGATTGCGTGAAGTATATTACGCAACAACTAAGAGCTCAGTTGAAAAATTTCTAGGATTCATTTAGCTTTGGATCATCTTACCTGATTTGGTTAATTATACACTAGAAAAGGGAATGGTTTTGGGATCTTCAACCGAATTTGTTTGATGAAGAAGGGAGGCCACGACTAGTGTGCAATTGGACGAACATTCCTATCAAGAATGGAGATCGGAATTACTATGAATTCTCATACGGCTTGGGAGGCCTCTTGGGCCATTTGGGTAGCTGTTAAGCCCCCCATGCTATCTAGGATGGTTAAACGTCCTCTTGGGATAGTTGTCTATTCCCCTAGGCCGTTTGGAAGGGCTATTAGGCCTCCCTTGTTGTAGTTGGGCTGCCAAGGAGGGCCGTCAAGCCCTCTAGGCCGTTTGGAACAGTCGGGCCAATGAGGAGGGTCATCAAGGACTCTCCATGACAGTCAAGGGAGGCCGTGTAGCCTCTAGATAGACCATGGGCTATCTAGATATTGTCTTGAGCTGTCTGGTCACATGGTCAAGCTATTGGGCCAACAGACCAAGCCATCTAGCCACCCAAGGAGGATGTCTAGCTCCTTCGGCCATCTATGCCAAAACCAAGGTCATCTATCTGTCTAATTGGGTCGTCTGTCCAATGAGTCCTTTCCCCTACCCTCGACTAGACATTGCCGACAACGATAAGGCTATCTAGTCCAGCTGTCTGTGACTGGCCTGATGGGGTAGATAGTCAAGCGTCGGCCGTATAACCTAGTCGGTTATAGCTGATAGAAAGGGACCTTTGTGTGATACTGGTAGTCTAGAAATATCATGTAGTCTTGGGGAACCATTTGGGGAATGTCATCAGGGTTGTTGGAGCAACTATTTGAGTGTAGAAAGTGGGTTGAGTGGAGGCTAAAAAAGTATAGATGATGGAAAAAATTAGTTTACATCAAGCATTTCAATGGTTCCATTGTCGAGGTTTCAGGGCGTTGCCCTAAACCTTGTAGGGATATTGCCCCTCAACCTTGCTTATATTGCAAAAGGTACATGTGAAGGGCGTTGCCCCTTGACCTTGCAAGGGGCACTCAGCCCATGTTTTGTTTTTGGAAGAAGACTCCCAGAAAGTTTTTTTTGGTAGCGCGAGGGTGTTAGTCCTTTAGAGCAACTGATCACAACGAAGCAAGCAACCCCGTTCCTTGAGCGCCCCACTTGATGAGTGTCCCGCTTGCTAGAGTGCCTTGCTCTTATTTGTACGGCTCACTTTGTTGGTGAACCTATCCAATCTGCCAAAGTATATCTCGTTGGGAAGAAGATCCTACACTGCATTATGGATACTGTGATAGCAAGTGATGACTCCTTATTCAAAAATATCGAATAGTCATTGAAAAGCATGTCGTAGGCAGAAACATGAAATTGGAGACTCGTGACGATATGAAGGATACAGGCCACCACAACCAAGTCAGCCCCAAGAGAGCAGATAAAGAAAGAGGAACGTTGGCCAAAAACTAGAGCCGATAGGAAAACCCCATGGGATCACATATCATGATCCATACTTCAATGTCCGTGAAGCGAAATATCAATATTCTCTTGGCACAAAAAGGGAAGAGGCTCTCAGACGATATAACTTTGGTCTACAAACCGATTCGTGGTCTATCAATAGACTATGGACCTCCATAGTAGCAAAATTCCTAGTGCCCCAAGTGTGGGAGTGCCCAAAAATCATAGAATTTTGCACTGGGAGGTATGACAGTAATAATAAGATGATTCAAGTCCCAGGAGATAAGCACAAAGCACCAATACATATTTCCACAAAGGCCATAAGGGAGATGATGTGTGTTGAAGCCAAAGATGGAGAATGGAAGCCTTTTAACCCCAAATCAAACATAATATACTATGAAAGTTATGGAAAGGATAGATGTTTAAGTTCTTGAAGACACAACTAGGAAAACCTGAACAGGCCAAAAACTTGGAGAGTTGAAGGTCAACGCATAGATGGCCTTGTACGGGATAGTTGTGCTATTGGGATAGTATGATGACAGAATGGTGTGGCAGGATCATGTAGTAATCCTAAGTGCGGTTCAAGAATACTTTAGTCTACCTTGTACTATAGATTGCGCAAAGGACATTGACCAACAACTAAGAGCTCAGTTGAAAAAATTCCAAGAGTTATTTACCTCTGGATACTCATCTTACCTGATTTGGTTAATTATACACTAGAAAAAGAATGGTTTTGGGATTTTAAACTAAATTAGTTTGATTAAGGGAGGCCACAACTAGTGTGTGACTAGACCAACATTCCTATTAGGAGCGAAGATCGAAATTGCTATGAATTCTATGCCAAAATATATGCCCCCATAGTGCAAGAATTGGAAGGGGAAGTGCCTAGGATGTCAAGATTTGCTAGGTCTTTGTTTGGGCCCCAAGGGGAGAGACCATTGGGCAATTTCTACCTAGGGAGACAGTTCTTTTGTTCAGATATATAGATATTCAGGACAACTGTTTGAATTACTGATATATGTATCTGACTATATTTTCATCCCTGAAGTGGTCCGACAACTTGATTGAGTTGATCAGTCTTTTAGAAAATAGAGAAAGGCCACTTTGTACAAAGTGTTGGGGAAGTATTTATTAATCAAGGCAGAACATAAAAATCGTAATCAGCATATGGAAGTGAGGCTAAGACAATTGGGATTGAAACAGATGTCTGACTTTTGCTCTTACGATCCAGATGTAGTTTTTAGGCGGATATTGACTGTAGGATAAATAGGAAGTACACCCACGAGAGGAGGCCATACCTGCAGACCGAAAGAAACTTGGAAGAAGAACGCACAAGGGCCAGAATCAATGCTCAAAGGGCATATGAGGGCAAACTAGAAAAATGGTATAGATAGCCACCATAATGGCATGCTTTCTATATGAGTTAGAATTGGTTTTGACCTAGATGTGAAAGTGAAGTCCATGCTTTTTAAGGTGCTCATATGGAAATGCAAGTGGAGCTTGGAAAAAGTGCTCACATGGAGACATGCATTTCGAGCTTGATGCGGTTGATACTCCCGTAGGTAAACATCAAAAACATCAAACTTTCTTTGTTATTTGGGACTAGTATCACCTCAACGAGAAACGGACAGATGGGGGATATTCACTTGGAAGAGCAACGAAGAGTACACCTAGAACAAAGAAAGGTGGTACATCTAAAAGGACAAAGGGAGATGCTGCTCTAATAGGAGTAAAATTAAAGTTCAACCCCAACCTAGAAGCAAAAGGATGAACAGGGTGCACAAAAACGAAAAGCTGAAGGAAAGGAGAAACTGCCTGAAAAGCCATTAGAGATACAAGAAGAGCATGCTAGCGAGGAAGGGCAAATACCTTTAGAGACCCCAACAGGTGCATGCTGAAATGGACCAAGGAGCTGTCTTGAAAAACAAAGGTGATGCAAACTTTCAAGATTTCCTTGAAATAGAAATAATTGTACAATGTTTAACTAATGAAGAAATGGTTGACGTAGAAATAGCTATTTCAGAGGCTTAGTATTACCCTTACACCTTTTCTCACAACCCCCTCACTCCCCCTCCATCCACTTCTTCTAATCCCCATACTTCTTTCCACCTTCTTCAATTCCCTCTTCCAATATTCCTCTAGACTCTTCTACTGTGCTCCATCCACCATCACTAAGCGCAACCATTCTTACAACTAAAGCACGTAGACCAAATGCCTCCTTAGGCAGACCTGCATCAGTTGTACAACCATCATCCTCCAAGTCAAAAGCAACATGGAAAAAGAAGTTTGTTTTCCTAAACCTTCAGTGACGGCCACTGATGTTAAGTTTTCATCCATATTAAACAAGTTGTTTTTCCTTCCATCTCTGCCTCATTGCCTACCTCATTCATCTATCACACCATAACCCCTCTACCTGTTGACATAAACCTAGATGCCCTATCACATCAGCTTGAACTAGAAACAATAGTTAGATGTCCAAAGTTTGATAAGATCTCAACTGTGGACATCGTGGATATCTTAAAAGTCAGAATGTTGTAGGAAAATTAGGAAGCTCAACATTATAAGGGGCAAGCTGAATAAAAAAACTGACGAAGTTTGCAAGTTGCAAATGGTCATTGATTATGAGTGGAAAGTAGTGGCTCAACTATAGGACCAATAACAAACTGCTCTAACAAAAAAAGAAGAAATCAAACAACAGGCATAGCAAGAAAAATGGTCCCAGTTGGAACAGGTGCAGCTGCACAAACAAGAGAAAGAACTTGAGAGGCAACTGAAACTGAGAAGAATCATGGAAGGCAAGAAGCAAAGAAACAAATTCAAATTCTGAGAGAGTAGCTAAAGGCGATGGAAGAATAGATGGAACAATAGATCGCTATGATGTGAGAACAAGAAGACTCCCAAAATGTTTTTTTTTGGAATCGTAGATGACAAGGAGGTGAATGGAATGCAAGATGGCAAAGAAGACCTTGGTTGTAGAGGAGTTGATGAAAGCGAGCACAACAACAAAGAGCGACTGAAATGTAGACCTAATCGATGAAGGAAGAAAGCCTAGGGAGTGCAACAAAATTCTTAGTGTTTGAATGACAATGTCGACTTGGGTTGTCCAAGTGAGCCATTAGACCATCTACAACCACCAAGAAATCTGCCTAGTTTTTTGGGCTATCTAGGTAGGCCGTGAAGTCTCCTAAGTTGTCGGAGACATTCACTAGGCCTCTTGGGCCATGTAGGTTGCTGTTAGGCACCCCATGTTGTCTAGGATGGCTAAACAACCTCTTGGGACAGTTGTCTAGTTCCCTAGGCTGTCTGGAAGGGCTATCAGGCCTCCCAAGCTATAGGTGGGCCACCAAGGAGGGCTGTCAGGGATAACTATCAAGCCTCTAGGCCATTTGGGATGGTTGGGCCAATGAGGAGGATCGTCAATGACCCCTCCACGGTCGTCAAGGGAGGCCGTCTAGCCTCTAAATTGACCATGGGCTATCTGGATGACTCAGGCCATATGGCCACTTTCTCAAGTTGTTAGACTAACAAACTAGTCCATCTAGCCACCTAAGGAGGTTGTCTAGCTCCTTTGGCCATCTAGGCCAAAACCAAGGTCGTCTAACCGTCTGATTGGCTTGTCTAGCTAATGAATCCTTTCCCCTTCCTCGATGACAGATTGTCGACAATGACAAGGCTCTCTAGGCCAGTCAGTTATAGCCAAGTGTCAACTGTATAACCCAGTCAGTTATAGCCGACAGAAAGGAACCATTGTGTAAGACTAGTAGTCTGGACATGTCATGTAGTTTTGGGGAACCTTTTGGGGAATGCCATTAGGGTTGTTGGAGTAGCGATTTGTGTGTAGAAAGTGGGTCGATTGGAGGCTATAAAAGTCCAAATGATGGAATTAAATAAGTTTATACTGAGCATTTCAACGGTTCCACTATTGAGGTTTTGGGGTGTTGCCCTAAACCTTGCAGGGATACTATCCCTCGAACTTGTCTGTATTGCAAAAGGATACACATGAAGGGTGTTGCCCCTTGACCCTAAAAGGGGTGCTCAACCCATGTTTTTTTTTTTTAAAGAAGACATCTAGAAAGTTTTTTTTGGCAACGTGAGGGTTTTAGTCCTTCAGAGAAACCAATCACAACAAAGTAGGCAACTTCTTCCTCAGAGCTCTTCACTCGCTGACGTCCTGCTCCAAGAGGGTCCCACTCGCCAAAGTGCCCTACTTGTGGTTGTGCACCTCACTTTTTTGGTGAACCTATTTGATTTTCCGAAGAATATCTTGTTGGGAAGAAGATCCTACACTGTCGTATGAACACCGTGTCGGCAAGTGATGATTCCTTGGAAAAAATATCGGAAAGGAGATGGAAAGCATGTCGGAGGTAGAAAACACGGAATTGGAGACCAATGACGAGATGAAGGATACAAGCCACCACAACCAAGTCATCCCTAAGAGAGCAAAAAAAAAAATGAGGAACATTGGCAAAAAACAAGAGCGGATAGGAAAACCCCATGGGGTCATATATCATGATCCATACTTTTGTGTCTATGAAGGAAAATATGAATATCCCCCAAGTACAGTTAGGGAAGAGGCTCTCAAACGATATAACTTTGGTCCACAAACCAATTCATGGTCTATCAACAAACTGTGGACCTCTAGACTAGCAAAATTCCTAGTATCCCAAATGTGGGAATGCCCAAATATCATAGAATTTTTCCCTTGGAGGTATGACAGTAAAAACAAGATGATTCAAATCCTGCGAGATAAGTGCGAAGCACTAATTCATATTTCCATCAGGGAGATGATGTGTGTTGAAGCCAAAGATGGATAATGGAAGCCTTTCATCCCAAATCAAACATAGTATACTATGAAAGTTATGGAAAGGATAGATGGGTTGAGTTCTTGAAGACAAAGATAGAAAAACTTGAACATGCTGAAAACTTTGAATTTCCACTAAGGATTGGCCAATTCAAGGTCAACGCGTAGATGGCCCTGTTGTCACATTTTGCACGGGGTGCAATGTTTTCAATTTTTGTAAGAGAGCTGCTCTTCCTTCTCCCCCCTTTCTCTCTCTTCCCTACATTCTCATTCTTCTCAAAATTGACAGCACTTGCCCTGAAAAATGGCTAAGTGTCAGGGTATGCTGAGGTGTTCGGGTTTTTGCGGGCCATAAACAGGGGCGATAAAATGGACAAAATGAGCCCTGGATATTTTATTATTGCAGATCTTCTCGCAAGCTTTCCAACGATATATTATAATAGGCGATCGGGTCGGCGGATCAAAAGTTATGGCCCGGGAAGCTGAACCAGGAAACCCAGTTTTGGTGCGAAGTGCGCACTTCGCCCAGTTTTGGTGCGAAGTGCGCACTTCGCCCAGTTTTGGTGCGAAGTCCGACTTCGCCCCTCTTTCTGGCGCACCTTGTAGCTGCGGTCGGCGGTGACAAAGAAGAATGATAACTGCCGGAGCGAGTCCGTACGGCGCGGACACCGGTGTTCACTGTGCGCAGCCCGACTTTTCAGCGAGAGCCGGAATGCGCCCTTGACGGGTGTACGGTAGGGGAACAAACCCGGAATTTGACCAAGGCGTGAAGGCCTTCCCAAGCTGCACTTGTTTTCTGCCCACGCATCCCAAGGAGCTCCGATCCCAAGCGAAGATAGATAGATCGCCCTTCAAGGCGGACATGTGTCACACGACATAACCCATCATACGACAAGTGTCCGACTTCGGGATTTGAACCAAGACTGCCGACCAAAAGGGATAAGTATGGGCTGCACCGCCTGTGTCAGTTGCCTCATTTAAGACTGATGAGAGTTTCCACCTGCCTCAGCTACCCACATTTCTGTCAATATAAAGTTCTACCCAACGCGCTGCCACGTGGCTGTTCAACCTTCAGGGAGACCATGCCGAGGGTACAGTCCAGCCTGACAGAGGTCAGCATCAGCAGTTCCGCGGCTGCTTTTGTCAGCTAATGTTTGACTGGGACGTTGTGCCCATTAATGTAACGGGGGGAACTTTGGGCTATAAATAGCCACCACGTTTTCATTGTAAGTGGTGGAAGGGGAATGTTTGTTAGGGAACTACTGTGCTTATTGTAACCGTGCTTCTGCTTATGAATACAATCTGTATGCCTGGTTACCATTCTCTTGTCTTTATTCTTTTATCCTTGTCTTTCATTATATGCCTTAGGCCCACTTGTGTCGCGGCTCGTTGATTCACTTCGGCATTTGGCGATCGGGTTCCTCTAGCATTGCTTGTTTAAAGCACCCTACGTACTTCATTAATTTAAAGCATTCATAATAAATTTGGTAGCGGTTCCATCGGTTATGTGTGACGTTGCTGGCCCGTATCACAGTGATTGATGCGATCCCTAGCTGTTAGTTCCTTGTAGGGAATGTTTGCTAGGGAGCCATTGAAGCTGTGCGGTTAAACTCTCTACCTAACACATATACCTGGCTCTGACATCTCTAGGTTTACTTTCTACCCCTGTCAGTGTACGTATCTGGTGATTGATACGATCCCCTGTTGTTAGTTCCTTGTAGGGAATGTTTGCTAGGGAGCTATTGAAGGTGTGCATACGCCTTGCTGGTGTATCGGAAGTACGCCTAGGTTTTGCAGTTCCTTGTCATGCTCTGTGTTTGTATGCAGTAAGTAGCGGTGATTGGTGTGTTCCCGTACTGTTAGTTCCCCCCACCAACCTTTGGACATATTTGTAATCTCTTTCTGTACATTTGTCTCTTTCAGTTCATTTATTTCTTTCCTGTTCCCTTTAGCTTAAATCATACCCCCCCCAAAAGGAGCCGGCCTTCTCCGGAGATCGGCTCGGAAGGCATCTCTTCCTTCCGGCCTTTCAATGTTGGTTCGCGGGTCCAGGGCGCAATAACGACAAAATCCTTTCCTCGTGGCGGATTCGTGACCAACAGTTTTTGGCACGCCCGGTGGGACCCTTTGTCTCGCATTTGGAAGATCTCAAGCTCGTCCTCGTTCGGGCTGACAGTTTCTTTCCGAATGCTCGGTGGGACAAGGAGGTTTCTCACCCCCAAACAGAATTGAAGCACTCGGTGCTCGCTTCATTGCTTGTTCAAAATCGGAGCACTCGGCGACTACTGCACGTTCATATTCTCCGAGTCCGAAAGACCGGTCCTAACGCCTTCGTTCAAGCAAGAAGGTGGCGAGCAAGGAACCGGGAAACCGGCGACTTTGCGAAATTGATACCAACGCTCCGAGCGAGCGCGTCGAGTCGGCTGATTACCAAGCTCGCATAGACGAATCGGTGAGGTGAGACGATCGGTCTCCATATTTTAAGGAAGCCCGAGTTGGTGAATCTTTGGCTTGCCTTCATCCGGCAAAATCACTGGCGACTCCGAGCGAGTGAAGATCCAGATTTCTTGATCGCGGGCGCCCTTTTTAAGGCTGATAGAAGACACCCGGAGGAATCAAGGTTTGGTGAGCAGCCTTGACCTCACAAGCGGAGAAATGAATGTTCACCTACAGTCTCCACCGTGGTGGTATTGGCTCCAACCATCACCACAACCGGTACCCGAAGAGGGCTCCCGTCTGAAAAATCTCCTTGCCACATCGTCCATCAATTGTACGGGTACCGGCATGAATCACAATCTGCCACGTTGCACCATGTTTGCGACCTGGCAAGCTTTGGGAGGCCAGCCGGACTTCAAAGATCATTTGAAGTACAACCAGATCTGGTCCGGGCACTGCAGGTTTACCGGATAGGCAACCGAAGCTAGATTTGTGTCAGCGGCATGCCAGTAATGCCGCAAAATTTTGTGTAAATAATCCGGCTATTATTCCAAGTTTTAGTTGTTTCCCTTTTTCAGTCTGTGCAGTGTTTTCTTTTTAAGTGTTCCGAGGAGGCAGTTGCCGGAGGTGGATCTGAAGAGCAGTTGCAGCGTGGGTGACTCTGTTGCCCAATGGATGAAGGCATGGATTCTTTGCGCCGAGGCGAGCTCGACACCCCGCGAGCCGCCAGAAATGTTGTCACATTTTGCACGGGGTGCAATGTTTTCAATTTTTGTAAGAGAGCTGCTCTTCCTTCTCCCCCCTTTCTCTCTCTTCCCTACATTCTCATTCTTCTCAAAATTGACAACACTTGCCCTGAAAAATGGCTAAGTGTCGGGGTATGTTGAGGTGTTCGGGTTTTTGCGGGCCATAAACGGGGGCGATAAAATGGACAAAATGAGCCCTGGATATTTTATTATTGCAGATCTTCTCGCAAGCTTTCCAACGATATATTATAATAGGCGATCGGGTCGGCGGATCAAAAGTTATGGCCCGGGAAGGCTGAACCAGGAAACCCGAGTTTTTGTGCGAAGTGCGCACTTCGCCCTATTTTGGTGCGAAGTCCGACTTCGCCCCTCTTTCGGGCGCACCTTGTAGCGCGGTGGCAGGGTGACAAAGAAGAATGATAGCTGCCGGAGCGAGTCCGTACGGCGCGGACACCGGTGTTCACCTATGCGCAGCCCGACTTTTCAGCAGAGCCGGAATGCGCCCTTGACAGGTGTACAGTAGGGGAACAAACCCGGAATTTGACCAAGGCGTGAAGGCCTTCCCAACTGCACTGTTTTCTGCCCACGCATCCCAAGGAGCTCCGATCCCAAGCGAAGATAGATAGAGCGCCCTTCAAGGCGGACATGTGTCACATGACATAACCCATCATACGACAAGTGTCCGACTTCGGGATTTGAACCAAGGCTGCCGACCAAAAGGGATAAGTATGGGCTGCACCGCTCTGTGTCAGTTGCCTCATTTAAGGCCGATGAGAGTTTCCACCGCCTCGGCTACCCACATTTCGTCAATATAAAGTTCTACCCAACGCGCTGCCACGTGGGCTGTTCAACCTTCGGGGAGACCATGCCGAGAGTACGATCCGACTGACAGAGGTCGGCATCGGCGGTTCCGCGGCTGCTTTTGTCAGCTAATGTTTGACTGGGACGTTGTGCCCATTAATGTAACGGGGGGAACTTTGGGCTATAAATAGCCACCACGTTTTCATTGTAAGTGGTGGAAGGGGAATGTTTGTTAGGGAACTACTGTGCTTACTTTAACCGTGCTTCTGCTTATGAATACAATCCGTATGCACGGTTACATTCTCTTGTCTTTATTCTTTTATCTCTGTCTTTCATTATATGCCTTAGGCCCACCTGTGTCGCGGCTCGTTGATTCACTTCGGCATTTGGCGATCAGGTTCCTCTAGCATTGCTTGTTTAAAGCACCCTCTGTACTTCATTAATTTAAAGCATTCATAATAAATTTGGTAGCAGTTCCATCAGTTATGTGTGACGTTGCTGGCCCGTATCTGGTGATTGATGCGATCCCCTGCTGTTAGTTCCTTGTAGGGAATGTTTGCTAGGGAGCCATTGAAGCTGTGCGGTTAAACTCTCTACCTAACACATATACCTGGCTCTGACATCTCTAGGTTTACTTTCTACCCCTGTCAGTGTACGTATCTGGTGATTGATACGATCCCCACTTGTTAGTTCCTTGTAGGGAATGTTTGCTAGGGAGCTATTGAAGGTGTGCATACGCTGCTGGTGTATCGGAAGTACGCCTAGGTTTTGCAGTTCCTTGTCATGCTCTGTGTTTGTATGCAGTAAGTAGCGGTGATTGGTGTGTTCCCGTACTGTTAGTTCCCCCCACCAACCTTTGGACATATTTGTAATCTCTTTCTGTACATTTGTCTCTTTCGGTTCATTTATTTCTTTCCTGTTCCCTTTAGCTTAAATCAGACCCCCCCACCAAAAGGAGCCGGCCTTCTCCGGAGATCGGCCCGGAAGGCATCTCTTCCTTCCGGCCTTTCAATGTTGGTTCGCGGGTCCAGGGCGCAATAACGACAAAATCCTTTCCTCGTGGCGGATTCGTGACCAACAGGCCCTGTACAGGATGGCTATGCTACTGGGACAGTACAATGATAGAAGGATGTGGCAAGATCATGTAGTAATCTTGAGTTCAGTTTAGGAATACTCTCGTCTACCTTATACTATAGATTGTGTGAAGTACATTACAACTAAGAGCTCAATTGAAAAATTTCTAGGAGTCATTTACCTTCGGATACTCATCTTACCTGATTTGGTTAGTAATACACCAGAAAAGGGAATGGTTCCAAGATTTTCGACTGAATTAGTTTAATGAAGAAGGCCACGACTAGTGTGCGACTGGATTGACATTCCTATTAGGAGTGGAGAGTGAGATTGCTATGAATTCTATGCCAAAATATATGCCCCCATAGGGCTTGAATTGGAAGGAAAGGTGTGTAGGATGTCAAGAATTGTCAGGGCTTTGCTTAGGCCTCAAGGGGAGCGACCGTTGGGCGATTTCTAACTGTGGAGATATAGTTCTTTTGTTCAAATATACAGATATTCAGGAGAACAATTTGAGTTATTGATCTATGAATTTGACTATATCTGCAACCTTGAGGTGGTCCAATAGTTTGACTGTGTTGATCATAAGTTTTTTAGAAAACAGAGAAAGGCCACTTTGTACAAAGTGTCAGGAAAGTATTTATTAATCAAGGTAGAACATTAAAATTTGTAATCTGCATCTAGAAGTGAGGATAACACAGTTGGGATTGAAACAAATGTCTGAATTCTAGTCTTACGGCCTAGATGTAGTTTTCAGGCAAATATTGGTTGTAGGATAAATAGGAAGTACCCCCACAAGAGGAAGCTAGACCTAGAGGCCAAGAGAAACTTGGAACAATGCACAAGGGCCAGAATCAATGCTCAAAGGATATACGAGGATAGACTAGAAAAATGGTATAGAGAGCCACTTGAATGGCACACTTTCTATACAAGAGTCAAAATTGGTTTTGATCCAGATGTGAAAGTCAAGTCCATGCTTTTTGAGGTCCTTAAGAAAATGCAAGTAAACTTAGAAAAAATGCTCACATGGAGACGTATATGTTTCGAGCTTGATGTAGTTGATACTCCCATAGATAAACATCAAGAAGACCAAACTTTTTCTGTAATTTGGGACCAGTGTCACCCCAATGAGAAAAGGGACAAAAGGAGGATATTCACCTACAAGAGCAATGAAGAGTACACCCAGAACAGAGAAAGGTGGTAAATCCGAAAGGACAAAGGGAGATATTGCTTCGACAAGAGTAAAAGGGAAGTTTAACCCAATCTAGAAGCAAAAGGAAGAACATGGTGCACAAGAACGAAAACTCAATGAAAAGGAAAGGAAAAACTTCCTGAAAGGCCATTAGAGATACAAGAAGAGTAGGCCAGTGAGGAAGGGGAAATGCCTCAGAGACCCCTACAGCCCATGCTGAAATGGACCAATGAGCTGTCTTGAAAAAACAAGGTGATGCAAACTTTCAAGGTATGGACCCCCTTGAAATAGAAACAATTGTACAACGTTCAGCCAATGAAGAAATGGTTGATGTATGAACAACTATTTTAGAGGCTTAGGATTACCATGACCCCTTTTCACATGATACCATCACTCCCCCTCCATCCACTTCTTCTATTCCCCATATTTCTTTCCCACCTTCAATTCCCTCTTCTAATATTCCTCTTGATGCTCTCCATCCACCATCACTAAGCACAACTATTCCTACAACTGAAGCACATAGACCAAATGCCTCCCTAGTTAGACCCACATTAGTTGTACATCATCCTCCAAGTCAAAAACAACATGGAAAAAGAAGTTTTTTTTCCCTAAAATTAAAGTGACATCCACTAATGTTAAGTTTTCATGCAAGTTAAACAAGCTATTAGTCCTTCCACCTCTGCCTCACTACCTCCCTCATTTGTCTGTCACGCTACAATCCTTATACTTGTTGACATAAACCCAGATGCTTTGTCACATAAGCCTGAACCAGAAACACCAGTCAGATGTCTAGATGTTGACCAAATCTCAACAGTGGACATCCTAGATATCTTAAAAGTCAGAATGTTGCAGGAAAATCAGGAAGCTCAACATTGTAAGGGGCAGGCTAAAGAAAAAACTGAAGTAGTTCACAAGTTGCAAATGGTCATTGATCATGAGTGGAAAGTAGCGGCTCAACTATAGGACCAATAACAAACCACTCTAATAGAAAAAGAAGAAATCAAATAGGCATAGCAAGAAAAACGGTCCTAGGTGGAACAGGTGCGGCTGCTCAAACAAGAGAAAGAACTTGAGAGGCAACTGAAGTTCAGAATTATCATGGGAGGCAGGAAGCAAAGCAACGAATTTAGATCCTGAGAGAGTAGCTGAAGGCAATGGAAGAATAGATGGAACAATAGATTGCTACCATGTGAGAACAAGCAGAGGAAGAATGGAATCAAAGGAGACAGAGGCAAGAGGAAAACAAGCGTGTTTTGCAAGAGTAGATAAAATAGTTGAAAGCCACTGTCCAAGAGCAAGAGGAGTAGAAAGATAAAGACATTGCATGGCTCACACAAACATGGGCTATGGCAAAAGCGACGATAACAGAATTGAAGTCTGAAGTATCAACGACTGAATGAGTGCAATTCCTTTGGGATGAAATTGGCAGAGAGATTCAACGTGCCAAGGGATATTTTTCTTACCTTAGGGAGTGTGAGGAGCTAATAGACCAAGTGGCCCCAACTATAGAACAAAATAGGATACAACTAGAAGCAAGAAAGGGTTAGAATGAGATCATGCAACAGGTTTGGAAAATGATTGTTCATCATGTGAACTAGCAAGGTCTCACAAATACAACTATCCTTATTGGGTAGCTGAAGATCATCCCTTATAAGCTAAGCAGGTTGGAGAGCTATGAAGAGAACCTCACCGAATACAAGATGTGGTTGGTGAGGCACAAAAGAAGATTAACCAGATTGTTGAATATGGGTTGCGAGATCTTAATATGCTCATGATAAAGCAACTTGCTAGGATCATCGAAGAATGAAAATAAAAGGATGTTCAATCAGATGACTTGCTGGAGGTAATAAATAGGCTTGAAGAACTGCATGAACAGATAAGATAGGTGGTAGTAGAAGCAAAGCATCTTTAGAGAGGTACATATGAAGAACTAACTGATGACATCGATGCATTAAACATTTCTTCAGTTCCCATCTGACATGGACAAGGAAATTGTATGAACAATGATTCGACCAAGGTAGGTAGGACATAGGAAGTCCAACAAAATACTTTGTGGCCTAATGGATAAGGCACCATCTGGGATCTCCCATCAATCAAGATTGATGTCCTTGCAAGTCGTCAGAATTTTAGTAGTTGACTATTATAATAGCTTCAGAAACAAGTTTTGTTACACAAGACAAGGATAGAAGATGTGAAGGGACAGGGTCAAGACTTCAAAGACACTTCCCATTCTTGAAAAGGCTCCTATTAGCGAAGTGCCCCACTCCCGGATTGCCTAGCTTGCCAAGCACCCCGCTTCGTGTCTAATTTTAGCAACATGATAAGAATAATCTCACCTCGTAATTATCACCAAGGTACATTGTATGTAGTCCATTTTGTGGCTATAGGTTCAAGTATAAATAAGAGTTGAATGCTCATTGTAATGGTCTTTTGGCCTTTGAAGCAATATTAGAGCTACTCTTTGGAGTAAGATTGTAAAACACTTAAATTGCAAAATCAATAAAGAGTTGTGTGTGGCATTCATATTAGACTGCCTTTGACCTTTTGCTTTATAAATGTGTAAAATTAGTGGCTTCGCCCTTCTTTCCCCTATTAGTCCTCTTTGATTGTTGTGATAGTTGTTCGAAGATCTTACGCAATGAAATTATTTGGTTTCTACTAAAAATGCCAATTGCACCAGATCTAAACCTCGCCATGGCCTTGACTGTATTTTGCATTTTCTTTCTCTTGCACCCTTACTCCAACAAAGTAGATTATATTTGTTTTCTACATTTCTAGGTTGGTTTGCTTACTCGTTTTCTGCATGTTTTAGATTATCTTTCTTTATTTTCAGCATGAGATAGAAGGTAAAAGGGAACCAACCTGAGATTTAGAAGTTGGGAAGAGTAGAGACGTCCTCATCCATTTGTTGAACTGCAGTTGCCGATGCAAATCACACTTGCTGGTTTCTATGTTCAATAGGTACAAATTTACAGAAAAGTAGACGAGGGTTTTGCAAAATAATTTGGTACAGAAGTAAACCCTCAAATCAAGCCATGAAGCTTGATAAAAATCTTGAGACAAGGGTTTGGATGCTATAGACAATGTGCTCAAAGGTTACAGCTCGAAGAGGCCATGTTGACGAATGCAGTTGCTACTGAGGAGACAAGTTCATAAAGTACTGTTAGAGGAGGACAAATGAGGAGGTGCTGGAACATGTTGTATATTGTACGACACAAGCTAAAGTTTTGGAAGAGAAACGCTTGTCGTGGCAGTTTGGCAAGCTCGGCGAGTTTTGTCACAGGATGGTGAAATGTGCATGGGTTGCCAAATAACTTTTGGTTACGAATCTGCCATGAGGAAAGGATTTGGTATAATGCGCCCCAGATTCGCCCACCAGATTGAAAGGCCGGAAGGAAGGAATGCCTTCCGTGCCAATCTCCGGAGAAGGCCGGCTTCCTGTGGGTTTTTAGTGTTTAAGCTAAGAGTGCAGGGAAAGAGATAAATTGCGGAAAGAGAATCCAAATGTGATTGGAGTTGGGTGGGGGGAATAAGCAGCACGACAACGATCAATCACCACTACTAACAACAATCCTATACAGAACACATAATGAAACTACAGCTATCATGCATCCTATGTATCCTCTATCTATGCATTCCAGGAATACTTAATCATCAAATACCGGAGTCCAGAGTTCAGTACAATGATAAGCAATGAAATAAGAAACATGAGGCAGAAATGACAAGGAGAGGCAGCATACAAAATGATGACAGTAAGCAGAGCCAAGTATGTATCTTGTATTTAGAAGCAAACGTATAGCTACAATGGTTCCCTAGCAGTATATTCCCCTTCCACCCCTTTACAATGAAATGATGTGGCTATTTATAGCCCAAGTTCCCCCGATTACAATTACGGGCACAAAGTCCCAGACCGGACAATAGCTGACAAAAGCGGCAGAAGAGCTGCTGATGCTGACTCCTGTCGGCGAGGACTATACCTGCAGCAAGGTCTCCCTGAAAGCTGTACAGCTACGTGGCAGTGCGTCGGGTCAAACCTCTAGTCAGCAGGAATGCGGGTAGCTGTGGTAGATGGAACTTTACATCAGCTTAAATGGGGGCAGTTGGCGTAGGTAATGCAGTCCATGCTTGTCCTTTATCCCGTCACATCTTGGCTCGGATCCCGAGGCTGGACACTTGTCGAATTCTGATGAGTGACACATGTCTGCCTTGAAAGGCAGTTTATCCAACTTCGCCTGGGATCAGAGCGCTGTCGGGTAGCGCAGGTGGGAAACAGCGCAGTTGGGGAGGCCTCCGTGCCTTAGCCAATTTCTGGCTTGCTTGATGAATCTTGCCCAACTGCGCACCGGTCAAAGGGCGCACCCGACTTCGCTGCGAAGTCGGGTTGCGCACCGGTACTTAGCTGATTTTCCCGTTGTTCGGACTGCGCACCAAAAGGGGAGCGCACCCCGACTTCGCTGCGAAGTCGGGTTGCGCTCCAACTTAGCTGATTTTCCACCTTTGCTTTCCCAAGTGCGCACGGGAAGAAGAGCGCACCCGACTTCGCTGCGAAGTCGGGTTGCGCTCCCACACTTAGTCAAATTCTGCTCCTTTTCAGCCTGCCTTCGCACTTCGCATTCCCTAGTGCGCTCCAGACTTGAGGCGCACCCCGACTTCGTTGCGAAGTCGGGTTGCGCTCTGACACTTAGAATTTTTTAGGGAACACTTGCTCAATTTTGGGAACTTGGTGGGGGAAGTACAAGGGAAAAAGGGAGGAATGAAAGCTACGAGGAAAGGGAAAAAATGGAGAAAGGGAAGAAAGGAGGAGGGAAGGAAGAGCAGCACACTTACAAATTTTGAAAACATGGCACCCCGTGCAAAATGTGGCAACATTCCTGGCGGCTCGCGGGGTGTCGAGCTCGCCTCGACGCAAAGAACCAGGCCTTCATCCTTTGGGCGCAGAGGAACTTCCTTCCCCTGCCTTCCGCTGCTCTGACGGCTTCCTTCCGGGCAACTGTTCTTCTTCAGGTTCACTTTCGGCCGTTGCCTCTTCTGTTTCTCCTCCTGAACCTGAAGGTTCTTCGCTGTCGGCCTCCCGCTCGCGGATGCGTTCATATGCAGCCTTGGCTTGGTCCCAGACTGCTGCTTGGAAGGGCCCTAGGTCGCTGACCTCTCTTAGTGCTGCGTGGAATGCAGCAACTGCATGCAGGTCGATGGTGTTATATCTTTTTCCCAACTCCTTAAGGGAGGAGTTGATTTTGCAGTATTTTGACACCATCTGGGTGACCTGAGCTTCTTGGATTGGCTCTGCCCAGCTATCAATTTCTGCTGTGTCTGCCTCGAAAGACAGCCAATTCTGCTTTACCTGCTCAAGGGTCAGAAACTCGCCATCCTTGACGTAGCTCGGGCACCCGTGTTCGGACAGAGTGTGAAAGGGGGCCAGGCAAATGCTCATTTCATGTTCTAATGCGTCCAGCATCTTCCTGGCAGTTCTTATCTTCTCTGTCTTATCAAAATAAATATGCAAGGTTACCCTTGCATCTGCCCACTCTGAGGCAAGTTGGGACATCGGGGGAAATTGGAGGCCTTTGCGCTCATACTCCTCAAGTTTCATAGCCAGGTCTAGCCATTGCCTCGCCTTGTGTTCGGCCTCCTCTACCACAGGCTTTCCCTGGGCAGATACTTCTTCGATCCTGGACGCGAAATCCAGGACCGATATGGATTTAACAACGTTGGGCTTGCAACCCTGCAGCAGACCAGCCCGCATCTCCTTAACTCTGTTCTTTGAAAAGGCCGTCGTATGTGATGTTTTCTCTTCAAGCTGCGACTGCGCCTGTTTCAACGAATCCTGGAGCTGAGAAACCTGCTCCAGCGCTGCCCTTTTCTCTTCTGACAGCTGCTCGGTTGTCTGTTTCTGCGCTGCGGCCTCCTGCTGAGAGGCGGCCAGCTGGGCTTTCAGTTCGTCTATCTCTTGCTGTGCAGACCCCAGCTACGCGGTGGCCCTAGCCAGATCTTCTTCTAGCTGTCTTGCGCTATTCTGCAGCTGAAACAGCGCCTCCTGGGTCTCAAGCCGCTTGACAAGGAGATTATTGGTTCTGCGGCGAATGCCGTTGATTTCTTGCTCCTCGTTTATGTCATCGAAGCTCTTCTCCTTGACTTGGTGCTCATAGTCCGCCTCGGTCATCTCCCGGAGAGGCTTCTTCACTTTTGGGATCAATTTCTCAGTTGTAAGCACTCTCCTGTCCAAGTCGTACTTGGTGCGCTTCACCAGGGCAGCTATCTCCTCGGCCCTCCTCCGCTTGACGCCTTGAAGGAAAGAGGCGGAACCCCCTGCGGCTCTTGCTGCCAGAGGCTGGTCATCTGCGGTCTGCATGAAGTCGAGATCTTCCAGCATCTGGTCCTGTTGCGGCATTTTTCCTGCAAACAGCGAAGTAGGAGGGATTCCAGAAGGAGTGGCCGCTTTTAAGGGCGACCGGGTCCTAGGGGAAGCGAGCGGCTGAGTGGATGGCGTTGGCGGGGTTTTGAACAGATGAGGTGAGCGGCGCGGCGATGTATGTGCAGCTTCGACAGCGGCCGCGGGCGAGGGTTCCGGGGGTTTGGCTCAGGGATTGGAAGGCGTTAGGGTCCTGGGAAGCGGGTCGAAAGAATGGGGGCTGCTTGGATGGTTGGGCGGTGCGGGAAGAGGAAGATGCGGCTACGGCTTGCCACGATGAAATGGGGGACGGCGTTATGGCGGGGCCGGCGGGACTTTGGGGAGAGGGGAAGTGGACGTACTTGCGGGCTCCGCCTGAGCCGTTGTTCGAGGGACGCTTGCGGCCCGAGTTTCTGCTTCTGCTTCGGGGCTGTCCAGCGAGACAATTTCTGGCGCAGTTGTCTCCGTCCGTGCTGTGGCTGACTGCTGTTCAGGTTCCTTAGGCCGCTTGGCCTTTTCACCTCTCTTCCTCTTCTTTTCTTCTGGCGCTGTGGCTGGTTCGAAGGAAGGAGATGAGGTTGGGGCGGCAGGCAGTGATGTCCCCACGGTAAACTTGTACCTAGGTCTAGCTGGAAGGATGCCTGCCGTGGCCGGTCTGCTAGCTGGCTGCGCTGGCGCTTTTTCTGCTTGGGGGGCCACCTCAGGAGTTGACCTCTCTGACCCTTGCGCCCTTTCGGGTACTGCTTCAGAAGCTACAGGCTGCATCGGGCCCACTTGACTGCTCGTCGGAGTTGCGCTGGAAGTTGCTGGAGTTGACGATTGCTGGGACGGGGGCCTCCTTGTATATCTTTTCCTTGCGCCTCGGGGAACGCAATTTCGAAATTCGAAAGGCCGCCACGTGTCAGCGTATTGATCATATAGCGCCGAAAACTCATCATCAACGGCCAGCGTTTTCCGGTTGGATTTGTCGTGCTGCGTGCGGCATCTCATCTTCCAGCATTCGACGACTTTGTCCTTTTGCCAGTTGAGGGGCGCCACCTTGGCGAGGAATTTTTTGAAGCCCGCAGATTCCAACCGGTGATCCGGGTTTCGCTCTGGGTCGTATGCCACCTCCTCGCAGTAAAAATCATGCCATGGAGGCCATGATTGCATCTGCTCGATGTGCCATTCCAGGTCTGCGCCTGTTCTGTTGCCTCTTTCCTGCATAATCTCTGCTCGGGGGCAGATGTGCGTGAATTTACCCCTGACCCCAATTGGGTCGTACTTCCAGCGCTGCGGCAGCATTATTAGACCCATGTCGATGAGTTCCCGTTCGAGGTAGACGTGTTGTCCGATCTCGTACACTTGGGTATTCGCCCAGGTGATGGGATACTGAAAGATATGGCCTCTCTTTTTGCCCTGGCCGAACTCTTCTTCGACATAGTCCATCTGTCGCGCAATCTCCATCCCGAACTGGTGGTCAGTGCAGAAGTAGGGCAGCAGGAACGGCTTCCCCTTGAATCCGTAGATTCTGACCACGATGCCCTGCGTCAGCCGGAAGGTATCCCCGTACTCGTGCTTCCTCAGATATCTTGTCATGACCTCCGGCGGGCGGGATGCCTTACGGTTGAACAGCCCCATGACCATGCACAGAAATTTAAAATTAAACTCATAGAATGACCCTTTTCTGTACAGGATCTCGGTCCACTCGTACACGGGCAGCGGCTCACCTTTTTCATTTACCCTCTTCAAGTCAGGAACTTTCATCCGGTAGTGCATGTGGTAAAGGCACAGCCATGTGAGGAAGGAGCAAAACCGGAAATCCGTTGACTGCTTCTGCTGCAGCTTGACTAGGTTAGAATGAATGGCGTACGCCAGCCAGTCTGCCCAGTCGAAGAAAATGGGGCGCTTCCCACTCTTTTGCGTTGTGGAGTCGTAAAACTCCCCATGCAGGATACATTCTGCCAGCGCCAGCTGGTACGGGCGTACCACTTTGTCAGAATCGCAGCCGAGGACCCACGCCAGGATGATGTAAATGTACTTGTTCTCGAATCTGTCCAGGGGTATGGGGCCTGTCGGCCTTTGTCCGGCTGCCAGCGGAGTCTTCAGCTCTGAGTTGAGGAATTCTCTCATCCGCTTGGTCTGCGTGAATCTGCCGGTCTGTTCATCCAGATTAATCCTTCTGACAATTGCGTCGGGTTCGTACTGAAGCCCCAGGGCGAACGCTGGCTGGACGCTCTCCCTGAAGAGTGTGAACAACACTCTTCCCTTGTTATCGCAGACTTGCCGGGCGGCTGGCTTGTAATATTCTACAATTGCTTCAATCAGCTCCGGGCACTGGTGAGTAGGAGGGCACAAGAACCAGTACAGGTTCGATTTATACGCAGCCCCGACATGGTGTGAGGGCGAAACCTTGTCTGCCCACTTTGCAATATTCGGCCGCAGTTTGGTGAGGCTGATGGAGAAAGAGCCGTCTTTGTACCCGGCCAGGTGATTGACGGGCGGCGGCGGAATTTGCCCTCGACTTCTCTTCGTCCGGGTTCTCCTTTTCTGCTCCTGCGGCACTTCGCTCTCATGAGCGCTTGATTCAGTCTGTTCCTCAGCTTCGCGCCCTTCGTCACTGGATTGCGCCTGTACGGGCGCTTTCCCCTTGTCCATTTTCTCTGTTAGAATTGGCAGCGACAGAGAATTACGGCTTCTGATTTCTTAGTCCTGCGCTTTGCAGTCTCGGAGTCAGCTTGACACTCTGAATTTTCTGAGTATGCCAGGGCCCTTTTTCTAGGCAAGGATTTCAGCATTAATGGCGCGAGGGAGGGAGTTAAGGTGGTTAACTCGAAGTTGGTGGAGGCGTTATAATATTTTGGTGGCCGTGCATGGGTTTAATTTTGAAAAGCGCACCCTAGTTGCAGTTGGTCCAAATGCGCCTTGCTTTCTTAATGACGTCGTTCTTGAAAGTCGTGCAATCATTAAACAACATTTGGACTTCGTGCCTTTGATGACGTCATCGCCGCCGTCTGGGCACACCTTTCAAGGGAGAATTTCTGGCCCATGATTTTAAAGACGCAACCCAACTTCGCACTGTGCCGTACTGCGCTCTGGGCCCACACTTAGAATTTTTCATGTTTTCCATGATAGGTCATTCAGGCTGCGACTAAAATTGAGGGCACACTCGGACTTCGCCCAAAAAATGAGCGCACTCCGACTTCGCCCAAGTTTGTTGCGCAGTCAGACTTCGCTCCAAAAGTTGCGCGATCTGTTTGACACTTAGCCATTTTCAGCTTCCTCTCCCATTGCGCTCCCAAGACGGTGCACGGCCCGACTGCTGCGAAGTCGGGTTGCGCACCCAGACTTAGCCAAATTTTTGCCCCTTTTGTCAGTTGCTTTCTCTCGAACTTCGCACAATCCAAGGAGCGATACCCGACTTCGTTGCGAAGTCGGGGTTTGCTTTAAGTTCTACTTGGGCTCTTGAAAACTAAAAAACTGAATGCTGAATATGTACATTCTGAAAACTAAAAATACAAAAAGGAAAACTGTACAAGGAAGGACCCATTGGGTGCCTTCAGTGGTGATAAACTTTGAGGTGGAACCCGTTGACGGGAATGGGGAGAAGTTGTCCCTCCATATCCCGGAGCACGAATGCGTTGAACTGATTCACCCGGGCAATCTGATAAGGACCCTCCCAGAGGGCGTCAAATTTGCCGTGATTGCCCGGCTTTGCCTTCAGTGAGTCCCACTTCAGCACCAGGTCCCCGATTTTGAAAACTCGGGCGGTGGTGCCTTTTGCAAACCAGCCTTGGGTCGCTTCAGCATGTTTGGTGAAGGCCTGGTATGCTTTCTCTCTGTCTTCCTCTAACTGCAGCGGTGGCACAGTCTGGCGTCCACTGGATCCCCGCTGCCTCTCTCTTCATCCAACATCCGGAGTGCGGGAATTTCTATGTGGGTTGGCAGGACTGCCTCCTTGCCATACACGAGCGCATAGGGGGATGTCTTGATAGACTTCTTGAAGGATATTCTATCCGCCCACAGTGCCCGATTTAGGAGTAGGTGCCAAGTCCTCTTGTTCTTCTCTCTTGTCTTTCTGATGATTTTCAGTAGATTCTTGTTAGTGGACTCGGCCAGGCTGTTCCCTGCGGGTAGTAGTTAGAAGACATTTTGTGATAGATGTCGTACTTGCTGGTGTACTCCGTGAGTACGGCGCCTGCGAACCCCGGACCATTGTCCGTCACTATTGACTCAGGGACCCCGAAACGGGTAATGAGGCTCTCGAGGAACCCGATGACCGTCTCCTGGTCCGCATTCTTGGTGGGGATCGCCTCTGCCCACCGCGTAAAGTAGTCGGTGGCGGTAAGAATGAACTTGTGCCCTGCTGCAGAGTTCGGCGTAATGACCCCGATGAAGTCCAGACCCCATTGCTGAAACGGAGTCTCGGCTTGGATTGGTTGGAGGGGCAGGGGTGCTTTTCTGTTTCTGCCAGCAAATCTATGGCATTTATCACATTTTACACAGACCGCATGTGCGTATGTGAAGAGAGTGGGCCAATAGTACCCGGCTACGATGATTTTCAAGGCCGTAGGCCTTGCGGAATGGTGTCCCCCAGGCATCCCGGAGTGAAATTCTCCGAGGACCCTGGGTTGGTCGGTTTTCTTGACGCACCGCAACAGGATGCCGTCAATGTTCTTGAAGTAAAGCCCCTCGGGGCGAAGAGTGTATTTCAATGCACCTAGCCGAAACCTCCTTCTTTGTGAGGCATTTAGGTGGTCTGGACATCTCCCGGTGCAGAAATACCTCACCGGGTCATCTGTCCGGTCACTCTCCTACGGTAAGGAGTTGGCTAGGTTGGTAGTTCGTTGTTGGATCTTCCCACTCACGGGCAGATATCTCGGCTGCAGCGCTTCGGGCCAGCTCCTGGCACAAGGCTCGGCCTCTGATAAGCTTTGTTGGCCGCACCTCGATGTCGAACTCCTGGATCTTGGCAATCCATCCTGCTCTCTTGTGACCCGGCTCCCCTTGTATGATGAAGTTTCGGACGTCCGGGTGTATCACGAAGACAGTTGTCCGGCTTTGGGAGACGAAGTGCCTGAACTTTCGGAGAGACTTCATGACCGCGTGAACCTGCCGCTCAATAAAATTGTACTTCTCTTCGTGCGGCTGAATCACCTGGCTTAAGAACGCTATGGGGCGCTCTTCGCCATCGTCTCCCTTCTGTGTCAGGACTGCGGCGTAACTCTCGGGTTCTCCCACCGCGTACAGGATGAAGTCCTTGGAGTAATCCGGGTTTATCAACATCGGAGCTTGTGCAATTCGGGCCTTGATCTCCTCGAAGGCCTGCCTCCTCTCATCAATCCATAAGAATTCAGCATTCTTTTTCAGCAGTTCGGCCATGGGTTTGATCACTTGTGCGAAGTCCGGTATGAACTTCCTTACGAAGTTGATCTGGCCGAAGAAGGACTGTAGCCCCTTCTTGTCGACTGGGGCGGGCAAGCGGAGGAGGGCTTCGGCTCTATCAGGGTCCACTGCAAGGCCTTTCTCGGAGATGACATGTCCCAGCGACTTACCTTCTCTTACCGCGAAGACTGATTTCTTCGGGTTTATGGAAATGCCGAATTCACGACATCTCTCAAATATCTGCCGCGGGTGGGAAGCATGGTCCTCTCTTACGTGAGAGAATACGGTCATGTCATCCAAGTAGATGACAATGATCTTGTTAAGCGGCTCTCGAAAGGCCAGGTCCATGGCTCTCTGGAATGTGGCGCCAGCATTGGATAAGCCGAAGGGCATGCGCTGATAGGCGAACGTTCCCCATTTGGTGGTGAACGTTGTCTTATGCTGGTCCTCATCTTTGACCCAGATCTGGTTGTACCCAGAAAAGCCATCTAGGAGGGAGAATCTCTGCGCTCCAGCAACTATATGGAGGATCTGATCGATTTGGGGAAGCGGATAATGGTCTTTCAGTGAGGCTTGGTTCAGATTTCTGAAATCTACACAGAGACGAATGTCTCCGTTCTTCTTCCTCACGGGGACCAAGTTCGCAACCCAGGATGAATGCTTGATGGGGTAGATGATTTTGGCTTCCAGCATCTTCAGGAGCTCGGCTTTCATCATGGCTTCGATCTTCGGATTTACAGCCCTCCGCTTCTGCCGGAATGGTTTTGCACCATCTTCTAGCTCAATAGTATCTTTGGATTATCTGTCTGTCATACCCCTTCAAGTCCTGGTAGCACCAGGCTACTATGTCGGGGAACTCTCGGCATAATGATCTGATCTGCTCGAGTTCCTCTTTGGTGCAGTCCGTTCCGACCTTAATTGCCTTTCCGAGTTCAAGCTCCAGGTCGACGTATTGCTTGGGGTCTACTTTGATCCTATGTGATATTGCTCTATCATTATGATCAAAGAGACTTTCTAATGTAATCAGTCCTTTTGGGACATGATTATTTTTTAGCTGTATCAACCCCTCATATTGCTCGTCATCAGGGTCTCTACCTTCGATTGAACATGCTTCGGTAACCAAAAATGTGACGATCTCCTCGTCACGATCAAACACATGCCGGTGGGTGTCTTTATCGAGCACGAAGGCTGTAGATGGTACGAACCGGCTTCGGCTTACGGACGGTGTCATCGGCCGGAACGTGCATGGCTCCAACAGACGCCAGAATGTCAGCGTGCTTGTTTTTCTCACGTGATATAGCTCTGACATTCAATGAGTCGAATGACTCCATCAGGTCCCAGACCCGATTACGGTACGCCTTGAGATAGTGCTTCTTGGAGGCGCACTTGTTCGTAATCTGGTTGCACACCAGCTACGAGTCGCCAAAGATCTGCAGATGCTTTATCCCCAGTCTCTCCGCTTTTCTCAAACCCAAGCACAGGGCTTCGTACTCCGCCGCGTTGTTGGTACGGCTCCGAGCCAGCCTGTAGATGTAGTCCTTCTGGATCCCGGTCGGGGAAACCAAGAGCACGCACGCATCGGCGCCATTTTTGCATCGGGCGCCATCAAAGAAAAGCTGCCATAGCTTTTACGGGTGCGAGGTCCTACTTCTTTCTTGGCTGACTTGTCAAGCCTCTCAGGCTGAATGACGGTGTAGCAGCCTTGCTCAGTCTCGATCATGGCGTTGAAATCCAGCAAGGAGAACTCATCCTCCGTTTGCAGCAGCTCACGAGCTTGCTCCGTCATGTCTACCACCACCAGTTCTTCCTCTGTCAGCTGAACCATGCAGTCCTGCAACTCTTCTCCGGGTATCTTCTCCACTAGAAATGTGGAAGGCTTCTCGTTGTAGATCTTCAGTCTCCTTCCTTTGAAGGGCACTTCCATATGCGAGTAATCCAGGGACAGATACCCTCCCAGCTTCGCAGTGAACTCCCTGGAGAGACACATGCCGAAGTAGGGTTCCAAGTCGACAACCACGACTTCTTGAATGACCACTATGTCGAGAGCTTTGTGCGGCCGGATCGGGATGTCTTTGATGACACCGATTGTCTTGACAGGGGTGCCGTCTAGTTGCAGCACACCTTGGCTGCTCCTTGTATACTCCATCCCGATTTCGTCGTAGACGGCTCTCGGCATTACGATCGTGGAGGCACCAGAATCCACCATACAATTGTGTACTATGTACCCTTGCATCCGTAATGACAGATAGAAGGGAGGTGGTATGTTCTTCCCAGTGGCTGAGACTGTCAGGGGTTGAACCAGAACAGCAGGTTGTATCTGCTTGCCATACTTCATGCTCTTCAGAGATTCCTGCAGCAGATCAACTTGCCCTGGGAGCAGGAGAGCATCATACATGCTTATCCTTGCGGGGGTCCTTTTCAGCTCATCCACTATGCTGTAGCCTGAAGTGCTAGCTCCTTCCGCTTCTTTCGCAGGCTCATACTTGGTGCGGTATTGCTGCGTGGCCTCAACTCTCTGTCTCTTTGTCAGAGACGGGTATCTCAGCTTCTCCTGAGCTTGTTCTTTTGTTTCAGCTGGAGGCTGAGCAGCGGGAGCTTTGGCTGGAGAAGGAGCTGCTTTTGCTGCGGGAGGCTTGGCTGCGGGAGCTTTTTCCTTGGCTGTGTAAGGCCACAGCCTCTTGTCAGGTGGCAGCCCGGCAGGTTGCGCCTTGTCTCTTCTGGCGTATACCTTCAAGGGCTTTGCAGCAGCTTCAGCGAGACTTTTGTCTTCCTTGGCAAGGGGCAACACCAGATCTTCTTCTGGAACGGCGAAGTTGCCTTCATCGTCCGGGATCATGTAAAGTTCTTCGTCCTCTATGGCGCTGCCCGCCAGAGTCTGGAGGTAATGCTGGTGCAGTGTGCAATCTTCTTCTGAATGCGGGTCGTTGCACGTGGTGCACCAGTTAACCTGGTCAGAAGTGCCAGGTTGGTCCTCGATGGCAGCATTTCTTGCAGGAGGGCGCCTCTGATCTCGCCGTTCTGCGGCTTGATCTTTTGTCAGTGCCGGAGGAGGATATGGCCTCCTTGGAACAAGGTCCATCTGGGCCTGTTTCTTCTTCAGTATAGTCATGTCGTTGGACATGGTGTGATATCCAGAGGCCAAAGCCCGTACCTCCTGGAGGATTTTGTTACGAATATCATTGTCCGGAGGCGGCAAGCGAGGTGGCGGAGGTAATGCGGCCAATGGAGGAGGTGTAGAATCTGCGCATCTTGAGGGGAGTGGGAGTCTTGGATAATGCGGAGGAGGAGGCGGGGGGTTAGGATAATGAATTTGTGGCGGGCCGTAAGGGTTTACGACCGGCGCCGGATTCCATTCTTCGTTGGGGTTGCTGTCCTGAAGTAGACGGCATCACACCAAAGGCTGATGGGTACTGGGATTGAGGAGAGTCAGGGTAAATGGGTGGTTGTACCCTATGTGGGAGCCTGCCTATGGAGATGATATCCATTTCAGCTTGCTGGGCAACCTCGTACAGGGCAGGGAATGAGTCGATTCGGGCTATCTTCAGCAGTAGGCAAATGTTTGAGTTGAAAGACCTCAGGTAGTAGTGCGCAGCCTGACCTGCTGAAGGTCGAAGTTCGCGAGGTACTCGTTTCCAAGACCTCGCAAACCGTATGTTGAAGTCCGACACCTCCTCTTGGGGGTGTCGTTGGATGCTTTGGAACTGATGCAACAAGGAAGAGGGATCAGCAGACTCGTTGCATCCTTTCACGAGCCTGTCGGCTAGCTGGCGCCACCCCGTAATAGATCCCTCTGGCAGTGATCTCCACCAGTAGAGAAGCTTTCCCCTTAGGGAAAGGGCCAGCAAACGGGTCTTCACACCCTCGTCAGTGATGGAATGTAGCGCAGCCAGGGCCAGAATGTCCTGGATGTGTTCGTACGCCGTCTTGCCGTAGCCATCGTATGTAGGGATGGACTTTAAGGCAGCGGGGGCACAACTTGCTGTCCGACTAGGGCCAAGGGCCCCGTAGAGTCTACCGCCGGGAAGAGATCATCATCGTTCTGCTGGGCAGCCATGTCTTCTTCTCCTCCGGTAGTGTACTCGGTATCGGTACCGTCCGAGGATGTAGATTGCTCTTCACCCTCAGCCTCTTCGATTTCGGTTTCAGGCTCTTCTATGCGAGCTTGGTGATCAGCCAGCCTGACGCGCTCTCCTGGAGCGGCAATGTCGATTTCGTAAAGGTCAGGTTGGTTTCCCGGATTCCTTGCTCGCCACCTTCTCGTTTGCATGAAGGCGTTCGGACCGGTCTTCACGGACTCAGAGAGTATTCAGGTACTTGCAGAGTCGCCAGGTGCTCTGATTTTTAACAGCAATGAAGCGAACACCAGTGCTTCGATTCTGTCTTGGGGTGGGAAACTTCCATGTCCCACCGGGCGTGCCGAAAGCTGTTGGTTACGAATCTGCCATGAGGAAAGGATTTGGTATAATGCGCCCCAGTTCGCCCACAGTTGAAAGGCCGGAAGGAAGGAATGCCTTCCGTGCCAATCTCCGGAGAAGGCCGGCTTCCTGTGGGTTTTTAGTGTTTAAGCTAAGAGTGCGGGAAAGAGATAAATTGCGGAAAGAGAATCCAAATGTGATTGGAGTTGGGTGGGGGGAATAAGCAGCACGACAACGATCAATCACCACTACTAACGACAGTCCTATACAGAACACATAATGAAACTACAGCTATCATGCATCCTATGTATCCTCTATCTATGCATTCCAGGAATACTTAATCATCAAATACCGGAGTCCGAGTTCGGTACAATGATAAGCAATGAAATAAGAAACATGAGGCAGAAATGACAAGGAGAGGCGGCATACAAAATGATGACAATAAGCAGAGCCAAGTATGTATCTTGTATTTAGAAGCAAACGTATAGCTACAATGGTTCCCTAGCAGTATATTCCCCTTCCACCCCTTTACAATGAAATGATGTGGCTATTTATAGCCCAAGTTCCCCCGATTACAATTACGGGCACAAAGTCCCAGACCAGACAATAGCTGACAAAAGCGGCAGAAGAGGCTGCGATGCGACTCTGTCGGCGAGGAGCGTACCTGCAGCAAGGTCTCCCTGAAAGGCTGTACGGCTACGTGGCAGTGCGTCGGGTCAAACCTCTGGTCAGCAGGAATGCGGGTAGGCTGTGGTAGATGGAACTTTACATCAGCTTAAATGGGGGCGGCTGGCGTAGGTAATGCTGTCCATGCTTGTCCTTTATCCCGTCACATCTCGGCTCGGATCCCGAGGCTGGACACTTGTCGGATTCGATGAGTGACACATGTCTGCCTTGAAAGGCAGTTTGTCCAACTTCGCCCGGGATCAGAGCGCTGTCGGGTAGCGTAGGTGGGAAACAGCGCAGTTGGGGAGGGCCTCCATGCCTTAGCCAATTTCTGGCTTGCTTGATGAATCTTGCCCAACTGCGCACCGGTCAAAGGGCGCACCCGACTTCGTTGCGAAGTCGGGTTGCGCATCGGTACTTAGCTGATTTTGCCGTTGTTCGGACTGCGCACAAAAGGGAGCGCACCCCGACTTCGTTGCGAAGTCGGGTTGCGCCCCAACACTTAGCTGATTTTCTGCACACTGCTTTCCCAAGTGCGCACAGGAAGAAGAGCGCACCCCGACTTCGCTGCGAAGTCGGGTTGCGCTCCCACACTTAGTCAAATTCTGCTCATCTCTTGTCTGCCTTCGCACTTCGCATTCCCTAGTGCGCTCCGACTTGAGGGCGCACCCCGACTTCGCTGCGAAGTCGGGTTGCGCCCTGACACTTAGAATTTTTCAGGGAACACTTGCTCAGTTTTGGGAACTTGATTGGGGGAAGTACAAGGGAAAAAGGGAGGAATGAAACTGAGGAAAGGGAGAAAGGGAAGAATGGAGAAAGGGAAGAAAGAGGAGGAGGGAAGGAAGAGCAGCACACTTACAAATTTTGAAAACATGGCACCCCGTGCAAAATGTGGCAACAATAACTTTGTGCATGGTAGCAACAATTTGCTAGAAAATGAGGTGTCAAGTAATCATTTGTATTTCGACAACAATTTGCCAGATAATTGAGTGCTCAGGTTGATGGAGAGCAATAGTGTGACCTTGATGAGGTCGAGTAGTGAGGGAGGAGATTGGAGTAGTGCCATCTCTAGCTCAGTGTTAAATAGAAGTCCAAGAAGTCATCAGGATAGTGACAATAACCATCAAAGTAGTTATTGTGTGTAATTAATATTGCCAAGTGGCAAGGACGACAACATTGATGTATGTCGATGAGGTAGTGGGGACCCATTTGCTAGATAGAGAAGTTGCACGTACGAGGGATGATAGGATTGAACCATGGCTACGAAGCATTTCAGATGATGAGGAAGTGAATGGAATGCAAGATGGCAAAGGAGACCAGGGTTGTAGAGGAGTCGATGAAGGTGAGCACAACAACAAAGATTGATTTGAAGATCCGACTAACAAAGGAAGAAAGCAAGCCAAAGAGTGTAAAAAAATTTTGAATGTTTCAATGACAATGCCAACCTAGGTCATCTAAGTGGGCCGTTAGACCATCTGCGACCACCAAGAAATCTGTCCAATTTTTTGGGCTATCTAGGTAGACCATGAGGTCTCCCAAGTTGTCTGAGATGTTCACTAGGCCTCTTAGGCCATCGGGGTGGTTGTTAGGCCCCTCATGCTGTGTAGGATGGTTAAACAACCCCCTGGGATAGTCATCTAGTCCCCCACGCCATTTGGAAGGGCTGTCAGTCCTCCTAGGTTGTAGGTGGGCCACCAAGGAGGGTCATCAAGGACCACTATCAAGCACTCTAGGCCATTTGGGATGGTTGGGCCAATGAGGAGGGTTGTCAAGGACCCTCCACAGTTGTCAAGGGAGGTTGTCTGCCCTCTAGACAGACCATGAGTTATTTGGACATCAACCTAGGTCGTTTGGCCACTAGGTCAAGCCGTCAGGTTCATAGACTAGGCCATCTAGCCACCCAAGGAGGCTGTCTAGCTCCTTTGGCCATCTAGGCCAAAACCAAGGTTGTCTGGCCATCTAATTGAGTTGTTTTGCCAATGAGTCCTTTCCCCTTCCTCGATGAGATATTGTCGATGATGAGGTTGTCTAGGCCAACTATCTGGGTCTGGCTCGATGGGGTCCATTGTCAGGGGTTAGTTGTATAACCTAGTCGATTATAGTCTACAAAAAGGGACTGTTGTGTGAGACTAGTAGTCTAAACATGTCATGCAGCCTTAGGGAACCATTTGGGGGATGTCATCAAGGTTGTTGCAGCAGCGATTTGAGTGTAGAAAGTGGGTTGAGTGGAGACTATAAAAGTTAAAATGATGGAAAAAAATCAGTTTACACTAAGCATTTCATTGGTTCCATTGTTGAGGTTTTGGGGCGTTACCCCAAACCTTGCAGGGATATTGCTCCTCGACCTCACTTGTATCGTAAAAGGGTACACGTGAAGGGCGTTGCCCTTGACCTTGCAAGGGGGATTCCACTCCTTTGACCCCCGACTCAGGCAACAATGGGTGTTGCTCATCATGTTGGTAATGCGGTTGATTGCATAAAGTGAAAGAAGCAATCTACAAAGAGTGTACCGTTGGCAAGAGTCTAAAGTGAAGCCAACTATAGAAGATGTCTGGAATAGGGTAAAGTAGGAGTGCAACAAGAGATTCTAGTACAATCTTCAATGCTTCTATCTCTACTGTTCAGTTCATGTGTAGACGAGGATGCCAACAAGTATAGAGGAAGGGATAGATGTAGGCAGACAATTTGATATGTCTGCATGAATGTATGTTTGAGCATAGGTATGTGCACAAAGTGTTTGTAATAATGTGTATGCGACAAAGTGTTTGTAATAATGCATGTGTGGCATAGTGTTTCTAATAATGTAATGTAATAGGGTATTTTTAATGTTTTATGTAAATTAGTATGGAGGTAGTTGGGTAGTTGCCATCTGCCTACCAGTCCTATTATAAGTACACTTCTTTGTAAGAGATGTGTGAATACTTCTTGTTGGCCAAGGGTTGCTTGTTCGTAGATTGTTCATTGAAGTATCGATGGATTGCAGATGATTGTTGTGCAGGATACATACTCTCTGTATACAGTTGTATCTGTAAGTTATTCCCATTATGTATTTTGTTTATAGAAGTGGTAATGGAATTGTATTGCAGTGGGTTTTATTCTATTTCTACAATACATATTTTAACTGCTTCAATTCTGAGCTAACCAATGCTTCCCTAAGGACAGGTTTGAATGAATACGACAAAGCGTAATCAGTTTGACCAAGTGAATCTAGCCTCTTATGCTAGTCATTTTAACTGTCCAAGTAGGTTTTCTTATCTATTTTGATCTTTGAAGGCCTACTGATATCTCTATACTGGACTCTTTCTCTCTAAGGGTTGCTCTATCAGATTCTTTCTCTAAGAGCTGCTTCTTTGGTTGTGATTCTGACTCAATATCTCACTTGTCCTTGATGGATTTTTAATACTCTCTCTCTCTCTCTCTCTCTCTCTCTCTCTCTCTTAAATACTAAGGGTTATTTACATGATTCATCACTTATCAGTGACTACTTATCAAATGATGTCTGTGCTTTGCCAAGATCTTAGTGAGTGGATTAAACTTATACCCCTTCATCTTGGCACAGGAGGTAACGAAGACCATGGATCTAGCTTTTTTTTTCATCTCATCTGGGACATGGACACAAGGGCAGGGGCCAAAGTATCTTTAGGACAAGAAGAAACCTCTGATGTAAGAACAACATCCCCCAAAAACTTTGGCTCAACAGAATGACGAGACTTCCTTTCTCAGTTCGTGCTGAGAAGCAAACCAAAGGGTTTTAAGCCAAATACAACTTAGCACGAAGTTTGGTTTCCTAGTGGTCAGCTTAACTTCTTGATGGAACACAAAATCAAACATTTCCTTGGACCTTCTTAACAGACATATACATACATATATAATAATTTTTCTGCCTAAGGCCTAAAGACTCCCTGCTCCAACTTTATATCCTTCATGCTAGTTTAGTTTTGTAAACTTTTCCATTCCTCTGGGCTTCCCCAAAGTCCTAATGTCAGGCACTTGAATGTTTGGGAAACAAGGAGAGACCTTAAACAAGTGCTTTATTGAATACCAGAACCCTATATCTGCCATATGTGGTCACATCAGAATAGCCATATAATACCAAGCAAATTTCTTTCTTAAGCTTTCTCAAAAAAAAAAAAAAAAAAAAAACTGCAATGTAGATTTTGTTTCAATATTAAAACTATTTTATACCGAAAGAATTTCATAGAGGGAAGGCTTTTACATGGCACACAAGGAAGATATTCACATTCTTCATGTCTCCCTTGTTAATTCTAGAAACTCATTGGAAGTAAGATTTCGATAACATGGCACACAAGGAAGATACCCTCATTCTTCAGATCTCCCTAACTCTAGAAACTCATTGGAAGTAAGACAGAGAAATCTTACTTTCAACCATCACTCTGGACTATGAATTCTCTTTTTATCCATATTTGATTTCGTTAAACTCTTGTACCTATACCATGTGTTACTACAAATAATGTGTTAAATGTACTTCAAAATTGCTTTTTACTTTTAGCTGGCAGATGGCTTAGGTGTAAAGCTTCTAAATTGTTTTACTTTTACCTGGCAGAGAGATAAGGTCTAAAATTGCATTTTCCACATTAACCTATGCTGCATATCTTTGATTATGAACCTGTCTTTACTTATTGTTCATTTACTTATTGTTCATGTGATTCTTTGAAATAATATTTGGTGTTATTATACACGCAGCAAAGGTTTTATAATAAGGCAACCCTTGAAGTGACTCCTGCCACAGTTACAGAACAAATTATCCATTTTGCCATGGAAAAACTGGGGAACTCTTCCTATGAGAACTTTGTCTTGGCCTATCAAGACACGGCAACTGACATGGCCACCAGGATCTCATTTAAGGTAATTTAAACAATTTTATGGAATTATACTATAAAGTATGTTTTTAACAATTTTATAGTACTAAAACTTCTTGAAGGTAAATACGTAAATTTAAAGTACTAAATTGCAAAATATCCATTCACTTTATCATAATAAGACTTAATGAACCTATTTCTTCCTTGTGCTCTAGTATGGCTGTTCAAGGGCAGTGACTGGCACCCCTTATTTCTTTGTGAATGGCATTCCATTACTTGATATGGACCAGACAATAGACGTCAAAAAATGGAAAGGCATCATTGATCCATTGTTGGCTGGGCAGATTGAAGCTTTATCTAGCTAAAAATTGGGGAATTCCTCCCATGGTTTCAGAAACGGTTGAATGATTTAGCAATAAGAGTCTTTTAATAAGCCTACATTTATATCATCAATGAGATACTTTCATTGTTCTTAAATATTTGGATTGGAATGTTAATTAAATTAAAAACAATTGCTTTCATATGTTGACCAGGAATCCAAACATATATGATAAGAGATGGGTGAATTACAATAAAAGATGAGAATCTAGAACATGAGTGGGGTAAATCACAATAAAGGAAAATATGGAAACATCGTCAGTCTATTTGGTGTAGCAAACACCAAATAATAAATTTGTTTTAATTCCTTGTAAGGGAAGGAAGATGTTTGGATTATTATCATATCAAATACTTCTCAATTTATTGTAGACTATTATGTTCTAGTTCAATAGGAAGTATTATTTAATTTTTATTTTAATTAAATTTTACAAATAAACTATTTTAACTAAAAATGTTAAACTATCTTGTCTATGGAGTTTATTCATTAGTTAAAATATAAGAATCATGGTGAATTTTATAAACATAAAATATAGAGAAGTATGCATCAAAACCATTAATTTGAGATCTTGGGTTTTTAATTGTAAAGATAAAGACATGTAAAAGGCATTACTATGTTATAAAATATATAGCAATTAATATGTATCACTAAAATTATTAATAGGTTAGTTATCTAATGTAAAGTTTCATCCTTAATAAAATGTGAATAATACGAGAATCACAATTTTTGGTTATTTTGTTTGTAATATTTTTTTAGTGCACAAGTCATATGTTACCTTTTACTATAAAAAATTTACTAAAACAAAGGTCATATTGCATCTAATTCTAGCAATAATTTTACACTATCAAAGTAATAAATTAATTAGTTACCTATTGTAAATAAGGTATGATGCATATTTTGTTTTTATTTAATGTGGATAAGTGGTGTATTACCTTTTAATATAAAGACTTTAACCAAAACAATGGTCATGTACCAGATAAGTCCCTATTCCAACTTACAAAATTTATAAATAAGTATAAAAAGGGAGTTAAGTATGAGTATAGGTAACCACCATGTTAATTTACATTTCATTTGATATTCATTGATAAATCATCATGTGAATACCATATTGACATTGAAACTAGTATGGCCATTGCAAATTTGGAGGCATAAGGGAGTTCATAGGATGCTTTGCATTAAAACCAAAAAGGCCGTTCTATAAAAGGGTGGTTGAGACCGCTACAAGCATTAATTGTATTAGTTATGTATTTACTTTTGGTAGTCAAGAGAGAAGCTTACACTTCCATTTGTTAGGGGAGAGGGGTTCATGTATGAAAGAGGCATATTGATCCTCTATGAACCTACACCATTCCATATTTCAGTCTTTTATCAAGTTGAATATGTAATATGATTGCATGATGTTGAGCTTTAAAGGAATGAAGGAAAACAATGGGCGTAGTCCACATGCTAAGATAGGTTATGATGCAAGTGACTAGTTTGGTGGAGAAATTGTCAAAAGAAGGGAGAAAAAAATAGAAGAGGTAAGAAAATGAGAAAGATAAAAGAAAGATGGTTTAGAAGGAATTGAAATGGAGCACTAAGCCTTTGTTGGCAAGATGAAGGACAAGAAATCTATTGGAAAGCTTGTTAGAGAAGGGCAAAAGTCTTGCAATAGTTCATTTTGGTGTTGTTCTGCAAACATGAAGGGAATAAGCATTAGGGGACAAAGAAACAATATATATTCGATTTGTTAGATTGGAGATGAAGATGAAGAAAATTGACACATACATATTTGTTTGGTATACATAATTCTTATGGTGAGAATAATGGTGCTACATAAATTTCTATGATGTGGAGAATTGTGTATTAGATATACCTCCAAGATATATTGGAGGTGTAACAACAAATGCATGAGAGATGAATTTATTTTAGAGAACATGTAAAGGAAGTTGTGAAAAAATTCATGAGGAATTTGACAAAAAGTGGAATAGTCAAATATATTATGAGATGGTGGGATGATTCTACAGGAGCAATGACTATGTTGGCTAGACAAGGATGTATGAGTAAGATGTTCAAATTTGCAATATATATATATATATATATATATATATATATATATATATATATATATATATTTGGTTAATGTGAGAAACCCCTACGGATGATGCTCAAGGCTGGGCATCCCCATCCCACCATGACCTCTCATAAGGGTGAGAGCTAAGCTTATCAATAAGGGCCAAACACACAACCATACACATACCCACCCCCTCACACACTCACCCATGCCGTAGTTTGAACCTTGGACCTCCCAAAGAAGATCCAAAGCCCGAATCGTTGCGTTGTCCCCCGAGACACCATTCCAAAATGTTCATTCACCACAATCATATGCCAAAATTTGAGAATACAATCAAAAGATAGCAATAGTAAATGTCATAAGAAACAAAGGGAGACAACAAGAAGTATAAGGTGGGTGTTTGTGGGCATCCCAATATATCACATTTTATTCACACTTATGATACAAATGGATCCTCATTGAGGGGTATTTATAGTGATACCAAATCCTTAATGAGAGGTTAACCTTAGGTCAACATAAACTTAACCTTGAGGTTAACCTTACAATAAAATAATAATAAATTACCCTTTTAAGCAAGGTTATCCATAAAGGTGGATTAACCAATACCATTAAGGGTGAAATATGAAAGGGGCCCGTAGGCTTACATGAACATGCCCGTAGGCTTACATAAATGATGAATGCTCATAGGCTTACATAATCACATGCCCGTAGGCTACATAAATGGTGCTCATAAGCACTTCTTCACACTTTTGGCCTTGGCCTAAATAAGATCAGATTACACAAATTTCAACACCCTCCATAATTTGAGCTAAGAGGGCTAAGGAGAGAAGGAATTAGAGGTAACACCTCCCCTCCCATAATGGATGCTCTAGTGGGCCTTTGTTGTTCCTCCTTTGTCCTCATCTTCATCATCAAAAAGCTTGTGTCCAACCCTCAAGAATTTTGTCTCAATCTTCTTTAGCCTTGTAATGCAATTCTTGATGGAGTGTCCTTCCCTTTTACAATACTTGCAAATGTTTGACTTCTTTGAAACCTTAGACTTGCCCTTAGGCACCTAAGCCTTAGATTCCATTGATTTGAAGTCTTTTGGATGAGCTTGTGTATGAGAAAGAGCTCCATAATTCTTCATTGCCACTTCATAATGGATTAGAAGCTTGAAAAGTCCTTCAAGAGAGATGGGTTGTGGCTCTTTGATAGTCATAGCATTCACATAAAGAACCAAGCCAACTATATGAAAAGGAGGAGAAAGATTGGAAGTAATAGATTTGACATACTCTTCATCACTCTTTACCTTGCCTCCTGTTGTAGCTAGATCAACTTTTAGAGCTTTGAAGTGAGATATATAGTCTTCAACATTATTGAAATATGAAAATTTGAGATTGGAGAGCTTTATCTCTATCTTGTTAACTTCATTAGCACTTACTTTTCCATAGAGATCTTTCAAAGTAGTCCATACCTCAATAGGATCAATTTTCTCTTTGATGTGGAAAAGTACATTTGGTTCCACTAACATGAAGAAGAGTCCAAGAGCTTCCTCCTTTCTCTTACCAAGTTCATGATCATTGAGACCTTTTGATTCATTATTGAAGATGAACCAAAGATTTTTGCTTCTAAGTAATCCTACCATTTGAACTGACCAAGTGCTATAATTTCATCCATTGAGATGAGTAACATACCCTAAGGAATCCATTTTGCAAAAAAACCCTAAACAAATATGTAACAAGTTTGTAAACTGATGTCACCACTATGTAGAGCTAAAAAAATTATGCAATCTAGAAAAAAAGGCTCCAAAACCTTCCATATGCAAAAGCTATGGCCTACAAAATATTTGGTTATATTAGCACTCAAATTAGAAAAAAAAAATGTCAAACCTTAGATTTTTTTTGTTGAATCAACAACTTCCACTTGTTTCTATTGGATTGGATGTTGCACCAACGAATCTGAGTTTTCCACTTGACTTGATTTGATTGGTAGATTGATCATGCTCATATATATATAAATGATTTGATGTGAGTTTGGAGCTGATAGGGCTCAAACCCAAGGCCCCCTACAAACAAGCAAGGGCACTAACCAATGCGTCATGCACACACACTTAAACCAAAGCCAAAGTTACATTTATTTGAAACATGCATTGAGCCATAAACCTTTGCAACAAAAGGAATACCTATGCCTATGCCTAGTCGAACTTAGGACATTCCACCTTAAAGCAAGCAAACCAACCATTGTGCCATGTAGTATATTGAGTCCAAAAGGGCAATTTCCTCCCTAAGGTGCATACACCATCCTACAAAGAGAGAAAGTCCACCAAAAAATAACTTTGTGTAGAATCAAACCATAGACTTTTGTGTTTCAAGGGAGTGGCCTAACTGTTGCACTATCGATGCAGTTGTGATCGAGGAGAAGAAGCCAGTTGCCTTTATTGGATTCTAATCAAGAAGCATTGATAAATGTCACCAATGATTTGAACCCATGATGGCCTCCATGCTAAGAACAATCTTTGCCAACACGCCACTCCCAGCTTGGTGGATGGAAGAGCAATAGCACTACATATACCACTATATGATTGTAGTAAAAGAGATCGAGATTTGAATGCCCAACCTCTTGGATTTAAGGTGCACGACCTAGCCACCACAACGTCCATGCCAATGTGCCATTCTTGAACTAGAATGTATGAATGTGTGACAGTTAGTCAGACAAAAACCTACACACGAATGACACTATAAAATGGCACCTAATCAATAATTTTAAATTTTAAAAAATACAAGGTGAAACCTGAATTGCTGAAGAGACTGTTCCTTCTTCAGCGGATGAGTGATACTGCTTTGGATCCCTCTCTAATACCATGTTTGAATTTTCAATGTTTCCATAACCATTCCAAAATATTCATTCACCACAATCATATGCTAAAAAGAAGAAAATTTGATTAAAATATAGCAATAGTAAATGACAAAAAATGAAGGGAGACAACAAGTATAAGGTAGTTGCTCGTGGGTACCCCAATACATCACATTTTATTCACACTTATGATACAAATGGATCGTTATTGAGGGGTATTTATAGTGATACCAAATCCTCAATGAGAGGTTAACCTTAGGCCGACATAAACTTAACCTTGAGGTTAACTTGCAATAAAATAACAATAAACTACCCTTTTAGACAAGGTTATCCATAAAGGTGGATTAACCAATACCACTAAGGGTGAAATAAAAAAGGGGCCCATAGGCTTACATCAACATGCTAGTAGGCTTACATAATTACATGCCCATAGGCTACATAAATGACACTCATAATCACTTCACACTTTTAGCCTTGGCCTAACTAAGATCAGATTACTCAAATTTCAATATAAGATGGTTGTTTTCCTTTGAAATGATGATATGGACAGTTTATTTAGTTCGAAAAATAGGATTTTTTTTGTTAATGTTAGTTTTTGATGATCTATATTTAAGGAAATGCAATCACAAGATGTAAAATGAGCAAGCAATGATAACTATATGATAATGACAATATAAAATGCATGAAAAGTATATGAGAAACTTCTGCAATAACTCAAAAAATAGCCATTAATGAAAGCTCAATAGTACAATGTAATATGATGGAGGACATGAACACTCCAAAATTTATGAATGATCTACATTGTACTCACTATACTTACTCTATCTAACTAGCCTCTATCTAGCATCAAGCATCTAGCATATACTTCACTCTCTCAAAGGCCTATATATAGGGATATATGTCCCTTGGCCTTTCATCTACCCATGACTCTTCATCTACCTAACCTATGACTCATGTACATGTGGACTACATGCACATTTACATCATTGCACATTCTAACACTTGTGCATTTATTACATTGCACGAAGTAACTACTTAAACCTTATGACTCCCTAGTTAAGAATATGTGAACAAACTTGATAAAAAAATTTCAAATCTTAAGTTTTGTAGAAGCCCTTATATCTCCCAAGTAATTAGAATATACTAAGATTTTGATGAAGTGCTTAGCTTCCTTTATATTTCTTTTTGAGTTGATTCCCTAATGTTTTGATGTCAATTTTAATATAATGTTCAACTCCTAATTTCACCTTATTTCTCCCTATTGATATATGCACTTTCAATTTGATAAAGTTCTCTATTTTTCAAGACCCTATAGTTGGATTTCTTTTGCCCCTTTAATTTGTATAAGAGACAAGTATAAACAATAAATTCCAACTTTCAAGCAATTAATGATTTTGCTTCCTTTATCCTTTAATTCTCAATGGTCTAGTTTTCTAAATTTCAATGATCTAAATTTTGATGTAGTACTCCTTATATCTCCCTATTTGGAAATTTAGAAAATGATAATATTTGCAAAAAATAATGCTTCAATTTTCCAAGGTAGAAAACCTTATATCTCCTAGTTTAATTATTTGCAAATACTTTGATTTTTGAATCTCAACTAATGCAATTTGAAATAGCACTTAAAGATATAATCTCCTTGTTTTAATTGCTTTCTAATCCACTAAGGTTGTAATTTCCTTATATCTCCAATGCAATAATTAAATAAACTTAACCTTAGATATAATGCACCTTATATCTCCTTGCACTTTAATGGAAAGCAAGTATTAATTTCAATGTAAATATACCTTCCTTGTAATGTGATGTGCTACGCGCTGATTAGCTCCTTCCTTGACTGCACTTTCAAGGCTTCTGCATGTTGTACTCCCTTTGTCTTCAAACTATGACAGTGAGCATTAAATGCTCTACGTTCTATGGCGCTCTTAAGACTGTCTTCTTCTCCCTTCAATGCACTTTGACCTGTGTAAGCTTGATGTGCATGATCTCTTTGGACAGGGCTATTGGGCTATTAATACTCCTCTTTCTCCCTTTGGAATGCAAGCCACATGGCACTTTACGTTGCACTAGAATGTAGGTCTTCTTGTTAGGTGGTGTTGGGAGGTTACAATATTTTGAAGGCATTAATTTAGGTGGTGCAAGCCTTATATTATGCTTTGAACATTGAAATAATGATTATTGATTCCTTCTTGGCTTGAATGGAGCGTTACTTCAGACTTGGGCACTCTTCTCCTTTGTGCAAGCGTTATATTCTTGAGGTGTTATTGAGGATTCGTAGGCACTCTTTTTTCTTTGTGCCAAGTGGCACAAGATTCCTTTGGTTGGTGAGGCAAGTGGAGGCTTCTTCCCTTGCATGCAACCAAGCTCTTCAATGTTCCTTATCTCCTTAACGCTCTTCCAACTTCTTGCAAGTTGTTTCACTTCTCTTGCAGCATGCTTTCTTGAACTTCAATATATGGTGGCTCCTCTCCAACGAAGGTGGCTCCTCCTATGGTGTTTCAATGCTTTCTTCAAGGTGGTCATTCATCCAAGCTTCTCTCCTCTTCCGCTTGGGTAAATATTTGATATTATTTTCCCTGTGTTACATTATTCTCCTTGCGTTATCCTTCTTGCAACTTGCACTTTGTTGCTTTATGTTGTCCTTGCTATTGGTGCTATGTTGTCCTTACTTAGTCTCCTTTCTTGCTGCAGGTTCCTTGTGCACTGTGAGCGCTACCTTCATGAGACTATGGTACCAAATTTGGTGTCTTTAGACACCTTGAATGGGATGATATTGAGCCCTTAGATGGCTCTATCTCCTTTGCTTCATAGCTTGTGCTTTAACCTGGTTAATACTGTCGCTTGATGATTGTAACTTTATGCTACTTTGGTGTCTTAAGACACTTGAACTTTACCTTCCTTTTGCTACTTTGAAAAAAGACAAGTATGGTGCTATTATGGACTGCAAATAAATCTATTATAAACTAAGATAGAATACCTTAGTTGCACCTAGATTTTTGAGACCTTCTTAGTCTCTTTATGTAGCTTTCTTTCTTGTCTCAAGTATTGTGGCACCCTCTCTATTCCTTGGTGGTTATAATGCTCCTTTTGGTGGCTTCTCTTCACCAAGACTTGCTATAGTTTTACCTGTGCTCAATGGTGTCTTTTGACACTCCAACTCAACCCTGTTTTGTGCACTAATCTTACTTACTTGCTTAATACTAAATGCACTTTAATGGATCTTTAAAAATAACTCGTATTATGCACTATCAATTTCTCCTTATTGCTCCTTTTAATCAACTTTCTAACACTAACTTGTGTTAATATATTTTGTAGGTTTCAAGATAATAGTGCTACCTCCTTACTCAACTTGAAAACCTTTAAACTCAACCTCCTTATTGCTACTTTTAATAACTCTTAAAATGGTGTTTTAAAGGAACTTAAATAATACTAAATAAGAAACTTTAATAACACCAATTATCAAACCTTATTTTGACCTCCTTGTAGCAATCTTGCTTGGTGATTTGGTTCACTTGTTTTCTGCCCTGGTTTTGTAATTTTTGCAGCTTCAACTCCTTGATCTTTGCTGCCCTGAAAACTTGCTGTAAATGCTTGAATCTTTCTCCTTTAGTTGCTGTCCTAAACTCCTCTATCTTGCAGCTTCCAATGCTCTGCCTATTTTCCTTCAACTTGCTGTTCTGGGACACTGAAATTTGCAGCTAATAGTGCTGCTGTTAACTTTGAAATTTTCAGATTCTAATGCAGTCAGTTTCTCCTTCGATATGCTGTCATCGAATATCCCAAATTTGGTAGGAAACTCCTCCAAATTCTAACTCAATCTTGCCTCTTAGAAACCTTCAATTTTCTGCTGTAAAAATCAGCAAACTCCTTCCTCCGAATTAGCCTTCAAGCCTTCAATGGCAATCTTCAAATCTCTCATATTTGGTGGCTTCTTCTAGCTCCTTTCTCCTTCAACCTCCTTGTTGAATTCTGACTTCAATCTTGGCCTATTTAGTGGCCTTCTTCTCAAGAATCTGAATGTCTTGAGGTCTTCATAAAATCTCCTCTAAAATTTGGCAAACTTCTTGCCAAATACCTTCTTCCTTTTGGGCTTGTTGTCGGATGGTGACAATTATCCCAAATCCTTCACTATCAGGTACTTCTCCTTGCTAGCAATATTCTCCCTTGAGTTCTCCTAAAATATCCTCCAATGGCCTTCTTCAAAATCTTCAATGAGGCTTTCCTAGCCTTCTCCTTCTTTCTCCTTTCAATCCTTCCTTGAGACCTCTTCTCTTGGGCCTTCAAATTCTGCAACTTCTCTTCTTCTTAAAACTTCAATGAGACCTTCCTTGATCTCTCCAATATTCAACTATGGAAGTTTTGTAATGAGATCTCTTTCTTGGATCTCCTAATTTTGCTACTTCTGAAATCTACAATAGGACCTTTGCTAGTCCTTCTCTATCTTCAATCTTCCAAAACTAGAAGTTCTTCAATGGGACCTTCTCTTGGGTCTCTTCAACTTCTTCAACATGAAGTCTTCAATCTTCAATGGAGATCTCCAATCTCCAATCTTCTCCAGGACTCTTTTCCTTGAGTCTCTTCTTCCTTCAATATTCAATAAGGCTCCTTTGGCCTTTTCTCTCTTCTCAATATTTCAATCTGCAAATCTTGCAATGGGACCTTTTTCCTTAGGCCTCCAAAATATTTAGTCTTCAACTTGTTGCTTCAAGTACTGGATTGATTCTAAAGAAGATATTCTTCCTAGCTCTTGTAGGAAGCTTCCCAACTTTCTTTGAATCTCCTTTTTCTGCAACAAAGTATTAGAAAAACTGTAATAGAGAAAACTTTAAATCTAGAGATAATGAATCTTCACTAGTTGATTTGTCAATCTAGTGGAATCAATGTTGAGTCCTAGTCTTCACGAGTTTTTTTGCAACTCTGTGGAAAGACTCTAGCCAAATGCAATTTCAGAAATTTTGAAAATGAACTCTCCCTATCTCCTCTCAATCTCTCTTGTGGATCTCTCTATTTTCTATCAATCTACCTTGTGCTCTGATACCATTGTTAGCTTTTGATAAAACTGAATTCAATGTTACCTTCTAACTACTCATTATTTATTTCACTTTGATTAAATTTGCATCTGTTGGTTGTTGTAAACATTAAATTCAAATTAAATTCATTATGAAGAATATGAAAAAATAAGAGATTGATGAAGATGAGGATGTTGGTGGGAAAGAAAAAATGAGAGGAGGGTCATCAAAGCAGGAACAAAAAGAAAAATAATCTCAAATATTGATTTGGAAATCCAAATTAAAATATCATAGGTGTTAATAAGAAGTGGGGCTAAGCCCACTAATAAAATAAAAAGTGCTAATGATAAAAACGATATAATGGAATATTATGGATATGAATAAGACCCCTAAAAAAGAGTTATTAATGAATAAATAGGTTGTTATAGTCTTGAGTTTATTTTGATATAAGAAATAAAATTAAGTAGTGAGGAATGTAAAGATTATTTTAAGAAGATTTAGAAGATGGTTGATTGTTTAGCAGTTTCTTCTATAAGAGTTTCAGGTAGTATTTCAAAAATATGGGATGGGCAATTATTAGAAACAAAAAGTAATTGGGTTGTTGGATTGTTCTACAAGAAATAAGAAAGCATTAAAGTTGAGGTTATAAATGTATATGATCCAACTGTAGTTACTCCTTGTGAAAGATGTTGGAAGGACATTAGCATAATTTTGTTAGATACAATGATGATTCATTGTGATCTATGGATTCTTGGGGGTGATTTTAACATTGTTCTATCTCTTTTAGAAAATACGGGTGGTATTCCGAGATGGTCTAAATTAATGCAATATTTTGCTTCATTTGTCAATTCAAATGACTTTTGGGAAGTTAGTCCTTCAATTTTTAATATACATGGGAATAATAGACACGTTGGAAAAACTCATATAGCATAAATATTGGATAGATTCTTGTTATCCCATAAATGGTAACAAACAAAGTATGCAATTTCATCATATATTTTATTGCAAACAAGCTCAAATCATAAACCCATTATTTTCACTTGTGATTTACCTAATAATGGTCAACCAAAGCCATTTCACTTTCAGTCTATGTGGCTCCAAGACCCTGATTTTCCAGATGGTTATGTTATGGGGGGATGAACCAAAATTTGAAAGATCATGTATGTACAAGGTTCTTCAAAAGATAATATATTTAAAGGAGCAAATGAATATTTTGAATGCCAAATATTTTGGTAACATTTTTAAAGAAAATCATGGCTGCTACCAATCCCACCATGTAAATTAAAAAAAAAAACATTTTTAAAGAAAAGAAAAAAATTGAATTCAAGATCAAAATTTTACAAGAGAATAGAAATTAATGGAATCAATTAGGATTCTTATATGAAAGAAAAAATATATTTTCTGATTATCATAATGCATTAAAAATGAGGAGCCATACTAGTTCTAAATATTTAGAGTTAAATGGCTCAAGGAAAGAGATATAATACAAAAAAAACCATTCTACAACAAAAACAAATTTTGCTTTAAGTCACATCAAAAATATTTTAACTCTAGATGGAAGAAATATTTAGGACAAAGAAGATATAAGGAAGGAAGCAATTAATTATTGCAAAATTATTTTATCATATATTAAGCAAGATAAGGAGACACAAGATAAGTTTCTGCAAAATATTCCATCAATTATCACAAAAGGACAAAATGAAAGCTTGATAAAGAAGATATCTATGGAGGAGCTCCATGAAGCAATTTTATCTAACCATCCTAACAAGCTTTTAGTCATATCAAAAATATTTTAACTCTAGATGGAAGAAATATTGAGGACAAAGAAGATATAAGGAAGGAAGCAATTAATTATTTCAAAAATATTTTATCATATATTAGGCAAGATAAGGAGGCACAAGATAAGCTTTTGCAAAATATTCCATCAATTATCACACAAGGACAAAATGAAAGCTTGATGAAGAATATATCTATGGAGGAGCTCCATGAAGCAATTTTCTCTTTCCATCCTAACAAGGCACCTGGCCCTAATGGATTTCTTATAATTTTCTTTCAAAAAATTAGGATTTATTGAAGAGTGATATGTTAGTTGTAGTTGAAGAGGCCCAAAAAAGGAAGGCTATAATAAGTGAGATCAATGCCACTTTTATTACGTTGGTTCCCAAGAAAGGCGAGATAAAATATTTTGATAATTTTCATCCAATAAGCCTTTGTAATATGATTTATAAGATCATTTAAAAAATTATGGCAAACAAGTTGAAGGGCATTCTAGGTTGTGTTATCTCAAAGGAACAAGGTGGTTTTGTTCATGGTAAACAAATTCTTGATGGTATAATTATTGCACAGGAGGCCATACATTCTCTTCATTCCATGAAAAAACTAGGTATGCTTATGAAATTAGATATGAACAAAGCATATGATAGGGTTTCCTAGAATTTTCTACATGCTATTCTCAGAAAGTTTGGCTTTGATTATAGTTGGTGTGAATGGATTAAATGTTGTTATAGCACTACAAAATTTTCTATTTTGATCAATGGTTCTCCTATTAGTTACTTCAAGTCATCTTGTGGACTTCATCAAGGTGATCCACTATCTCCTTATCTATTCATTATTCTTGTGGAAGCATTAGGGAGAGCTTTCTCAAAGGTAAAAATGGAAGGAAAAATCAAAGGTATTCAAGTTGCAAAAAATGGTCCCTTCGAATCTCATCTCCAATTTGTTGATGATACTTTTCTTTTGGGTCATCCCTCAGTCAGTGAGGCCATGGAGTTTAAATCAATATTATCATGCTATGAGAAGGCTACTAGACAGTTGGTTAATACTACAAAATCTAGGATTTTTTCATTAATACTACCCTAGATTTACAACAAATTATTATGAATATTTTAGGGTTTAAAATTGAAAAATTTCCATCAACCTACTTGGGTATTCCTTTGTCTCATAAAGGAAATAAAAAGGAGCTTTGGATCTCTTTTTTGGATAGAATGAAAGCTTGTTTGGCAGGTTGGAAAGGTAAGTTCTTAACCATGGTAGGAAGGCTACAACTCATAAAGACTACATTGCAATCCATCCCTATTTATATGATGTCACTTTCAAGATTGCCAGTAGGTATAGCATCAAAATTTGATAAAATTCAAAGAGACTTTCTATGGAAAGGTTGTGAGGAAAAATTTAGGTTTCCTCTTTGTAAGTGGGATAGGGTTTGCAAAGGAAAGAATATTGGAGGAGCAGGCTTGTGAAATTGTAGACTTATGAATTTGGCATTAGGGGCAAAGCTTGGGTGGAGATTATTCAGAGATCAAGGAAAGAATTGGGCAAAAATATTACTTCAAAAATATATAGGTTCTCTTGATGCAATGAAATTATTTAGGAAAAGAACCCTACCCAAAGGATCATCAACATGGAACTTCATATCAGATAGTTTGCAATTGATAAAGAAATATATTAGATGGTCAGTCAATGAGGGGAGTTATGCAAATTTTTGGTTTGATGCTTGGTTGAAGCCTTATCCTCTTATCTCTAACTCAAAATGGCAACCATTGGCTCAAGCATGCCTAGCATGTAAAGGTCCAAAGGTCAAAGACTATATTAATATGAGCAACAACTCTAGATCATGGATTTCTTTTAGTAACCTGGTTGAAGGAGAGGAACTCAAACAAATTGCAGATGAACTTCAAAAGATGCTTCAAGAGTTTTATTTGTTGATTTTTACATGAAAGGATGAGTTGGTTTGGAATTTATCAAAGGATGGTGGATACTTAGTCAAGTTGGGATATGAGGATTTAGAGCAATCAAAATTTCCTTCTCCCAAATATTTTCCTTGGAAGAATGTTTGGTCATTAGAGGCTCTCCCTAAGGCCTCAACATTCCTTTGGTTAGCAGTTCAAAGTAAGATTCTTATAGGAGAGAGTCTACAAAGAAGAGGATATTATGGACCTTTTAGATGTGCCTTGTGTGAGAAGGATTTAGAAACATCAGACCATTTACTTCTTCATTGTCCCTTTGCTCACACCATTTGGGGTTACTTTTTTAAAATATGAAATTATATTAGGTAGCTCCATCAACATTGAAAGAGTTGATGAAATGTTGGATTAATTATTTCAAAGCTAAAGCATTATGTATTCTATGGAGGATTGGCCCTACCATTATTTGTTGGAATTTATGGCTTGAAAGGAATAATAGAATTTTTAAAAATAAATCTCAAAATCATGCCCAAGTTTGGAACCGTATTATTGCCTCTCTTGCAGAATGTCTACAAATATGGTGCTCATCATGGGAAGTCTCAAGTGCAAAAAAAGAGGTGCTAATAACTTGGCTATAGGATTTGAACATACATGGAAGAGTCATCTACAATAATGGAATTAAAACAAAGGATCTACTTTGATCTAGGGTAAAATGGAAATGTCCAGAAATTGGGTTTATCAAAATTAATTTTGATGGTGCTTCTAAAGGAAATCTAAGAAAAGTTGGTGGAGGTGGTGTTTTTAGAAATAATGAAGGCAAAATTCTCCTCACTTACTCAAAATCATATGGAACTTCAACTAACAACTATGCAGAGGCTAGGGCACTTCTTACAAGGATTAAAATTGCAATAGAAAAAGGATGGAAATATATTTCAATTGAGGGGGATTCACAAATTATCATCAATGTTATTAACAAAAATGGATGTGGAGACTGGATAAAAAATAATATTATTGTTGATGTTCATCACCTATTACTAGAGGCAATCTCTTGGAAGTGTGAGCATATTTATAGAGAAGGAAATCGGGTAGCAGATAATTTAGCCAATTGTGGTGTTGATCTTCATCTTGGTGAAATTCAAATTTTAGAAGGCAATTGGCCAAGTGAGATTTTATCTCTTAATCAAAATGATGTCAAGGAGCTGATTGTGGAAACATAGCACTTCGAGGAAGTTGAAGAATATATTTAATAGAAAAAATAAATGAAAAAAATTGTGATAAAAAGGCATGTTGGATATGGTTTAATTGACATAACAACAAATGTAATATTTTGGTATTTTGATGGGAGTGGCCCCAATAGAAGCCACATATAACTTCTTTTTTAGTAGCCGCCATGATGAACCAAGGTTAAGTATTCTAAGTTGTCTTTAATAACCGCTCTTGCTTTGTCCGCCTCAAAAACCATATAACCAACATACCACACAATAACTTATTAAATAATTAAAATATTTTAAAAATATATAAAAAATAAATTTGAAGGTAAAAAGAAAAAGAATGTCCACGGGGTGTATTTCACATTCCATTTAGCAGACCATTCTAAGCTGCAGAATTTAATTTATTAAATAATATTTAAAAAATGTGCTCGTCGAGCACATTCTAGGTTCTAGAATGTGAACCTGCATCCAGCATGGACCATTCCATGCAGCGAAATTTATTTAATTAAAATTTAAAAAAAAATCGCATTCCAAGCATATTTTGGTTTCACAGTGTGAAGTTATTGTCGTTTTTGGAAAGCTATAGTTTTATTCAGGTAAATTTTTACTTCAAAGTGAAACGGAATGTGAAGAAGTTTAGGACTGGAATCATTGACTTTAAGTTGGTAAGCTCTCAAAAAAAAACAAATCGGTTTAAAGCTACTATATCCTTGTTTTGTTTTAGTAAATTTTTACTCCAAATGAAACGAGAAGATGCTTAAGATTGAAACCACTAACTTTAAAACTAATAAACTATTAAAAACAAATCAATCTACTACTCAACAAAATAAATAAAATATTTTTAAATAATAAATAAATAAATGCATCCCAGGACGCACAGCAGGTCTTTGTAAAACCCTACGGTGGAGATAAAATAAAATATTTATAAAAGAAAACAGACCAGAAGGGTTCAACTCAGACTATATGCTTGACTCTATGACATGTTTAAAAAAGACGATGAGGCCAAGTACAGCTTAGAACATATCCTTTTATGTTCATCTGCTACGTTGTCACATTTTTAAAGTTTCCCTGCTTGTGTTTGCTTACATCGTATCACAATCGGTTATTAATATTGTGTTACATCTAATGTTTACATTTTAGTTAATCTGTTAATGTTTTTTTTGTTGGCTCTATAAATTAGTTTACGGTTTGAATGAAACTATGGGATAGGCCCATTGTTTATTTGGTTTACTTTGTTAAGTCATCTTAAAAGGAAACTGGGGCATGATCGATTAAATGAGGAATACAATCACTCTTTTTAGAGACTGACAGGTCTCTATGCACTAATTCATGTCTTAGTTA